>CM067847.1:89211698-99211698 GCA_034509565.1 Triticum monococcum
TCGGATTAGTCAACTCAAACGCTGAGAGATTACTATAGAACCAAGGCGGCTTTGAGGCTGGCTCCACTCTCCAAATAGAGCAGTTACTTCGTTGACGACAAGAACCCCATTTCCACTAGCCAAAGAGCAATTCATTTCTTCGACTCGATGCCTCCTCATTTGCTCCCATTCCCATATTAATAAAAGAATTAGGGAAATGCGAGGGAAAAGAATGCCAAAAGCATTTAGAGATTTGACTGGGATTCGTTCTGGCTCAGATGGCGAGGGATTGCTATAACTATTTTTAGAAGCATTAATGAGATCTCTTTTTTTCACAAAGTGATATGGAAAATCATGCGGAAGAACCTATATGTAAAAATAATTCCAGATTCCCATCATACATTACCAAACTTCCAAATAAGAATAAGCTAAAAATGGATAAATACCTTAAGGAACTGGAAGCAGACCCTGATTATAAAGGGCAACCTCCTAAACCATCAGTATTCCTTGTAGGTGACATTGAAACCATTCCCTTGTTGGATCGGAACTATGTTCCCGCGGAGATAATAGAATCCAAAATCTTCCCCGCCACCACGCTTATGCAGCCGCCTTTATGACTGTCAATTCAGACAAGAAACTATCAAAGATTTATATTAATCATTATAGTTCCCACGAATACATAAATACGCACCCATCATTTTATGATCGAAGTGATTGTGTACTCCAAGCATTCATAAATGGAATACTTTCTGTTGTAAGCAAACAAAGAAAGTCACTAATTATTTACTTTCATAACATGAGTCGATTCGATGGTATTCTGATGACCCAACATCTTAGTAAGTTTCACCCCGACTTGAAAGTGGATACTGTAATGCGAAATGGTATTATGTACGAGGTTGCTGTTTCTAGACGTGTTCAGGACGGTAGGAATAAATCACGTCTCCTTTTCAAAATGCGGTGTTCGTTGTTGATTCTCCCTGATTCGTTAGCAAACTTAGCTAAACAATTGTGTTAGGAATAAGAAAGCGATGTCGGCGGAAGAAATACGAAGAAACCTATCACACTTTTGTAGTATAGACGCGGTGCACCTGATTTTATAGGCATCGGAATGGGTTTATCTTGGAAGATCTTGACTTCTCCGTGCCTTCTGCCTCCGACACATCATATCTCCTATGCCGACCTCGTACTTTTGATCACTTCTTCCTTACGAATTGTATCTATTACGAATTGTGTCTATTTAAGCTTTTTCTCGATTGATATTCATTTTTTCATCTATCTCATGAAATTTCCCTTCTATTAAGCGATAAAGAGCAATTGACGAAGTCAGCAGGAAGTCCGTCAGATGACGGTATGGATCAAAGGAATCCTCCTATCTTCGACTGAACACCCTTTTACTGGGATTTCGCATTCCTATTCCGATTGGCAGAAGCCTTTCTTTCTGTTTGTGCCGCCCTATGGCGATTTCTTACTCAACGTTTGCACTTTCTTACCAACTCTTGTACAAGTTAGGTTCAGCGTTGTTCTGACGATTAAGATTTCTCTGTTTGACGGTTTTTACCTTCAACAACCTTTGTTGCATCACTTCTCGATAGCTTTAGTGCTCGGAGAGTAAGCATAGCATATTGTCAGCTAGTTATTTATTGATAGCAAACAGCTAGTAGGTCAAGCCGGAGCCTTCACTCACTCAGCTTGGGTCAGCACCGTATCTCTAATTGGCGGAGACGAACTCCAATCCACCCACTTCATTTGTTTCCCAAGGAGGGTCATCAGCGAGTCCGCTCTCCCCAAGGTAGTTAAAAGGCGTAGGTACGCATTCCCCTGCACCAATGTACCGAAGCACTTTACCTTTAATCACTAGATGGGCTCGAGCCAGGGTCCTATTTTCGTTCTCCATGACTTCAAAGCTGCTTCTCTTTATCAATTCTGGACAGTTCTATAAACATTGGTACCAGGGGTTCTATGACCAAAAATCTTATATTTTTTTTTCTCCTGGCGTTTATGTATTTATTATCGCTGTCTAAATGCGATGACTGTCGTCAGCAAGTATCCAGTGCCCATAGTCGAAGAACTCCTGGATGTCTGGTGCCTCATGGTTTTCTAAACCCGATCTCAGAGCTGGTTATCACCAGATTCGTATGGCAGCTGGCGATGAATTCAAAACAGCCTTCCAGACTCTGGAAGGGCACTACGAGTACAAGGTCATGTCCTTCGGCCTCGCGGGAGCACCAGCCACCTTCTTGGGAGCCATGAACGCCACTCTCAAACAAACCCCTTCTGCGCAAATGCGCCCTGGTGTTATTTGACGACATTTTAGTCTACAGTGCCTCTCTTGAAGATCACACAATCCACTTGCAATCAGTGCTTGAGTTGTTAAGAAGGGATCAATGGCAAGTCAAACGCTCAAAGTGCTCTTTCGCTCAACGCCAGTTATCCTATTTGGGCCATACTATCAGCCAGCATGGGGTTGCCACTGAAACCCACAAAATTAAGAACATTGCCAACTGGTCTTCTCCGCAATCAGTCAAAGAAGTCCGCAGCTTCTTAGGTTTGGCCGGCTATTACAGGCGCTTCGTTCGCCATTTCGGCATCATTGCAAAGCCACTGACACATCTCCAGAAGAAACATGGGGAGATCCTGAGCTTTGAGGCAACTAAAGAAACAGGATGCTTTTCAGTTATATTTAAGAACAGAAGAGGAAGACAAAGCAACCCTAGGATTTCTCTGCTCCCAGTGCTTAATACGAAAAGCTCGACATAAACCCAAGGACGGGCAACCGCTGCTAAACCAGGATCTCCATCTCTTTGAATAAAAGCCATCCTTTCCATCGACCAGCCTACGAGCATCTTCGGTACTATAATGAAGGACGTTGACACTATCCCATTCTACGTAGCAGGGGTAATTCCAGAAACATCCTATCTAAAAATCATTTAGAGATAAGTTTCTATAGAAAGATAAGCGGGTGTACAAATGAACTTTCTTATGATACTATGATACTCAGATACCACTCATTGGATGGGACCGGTGGACCATTGATCGATAAAAAGTAGTAAATAAGCCCTTTTCTCGCAGGTACGAGAGATTGCACAACCTTGCCTTGAACGCTTGAAGTTCTAAATAAATCTGAAGAGGAAGGCCAATTGTATCATGTCAGCAATGGTACTCTCCTGGGCTATAGACTGTCACCTGCTTCAAGGTATCTTGCTTGTGAAAGCCGAACAAAGAAGAAAAGAACGAAATGGCGGTTCATCAGTAGTCAAAGGTGCAGACTTCATTCTTTGTTTCCTTCATCCTCTACCATTACGTTTTGCTTTTTAGGACTACCTAAAGGAAAGGAATAGAATGATCCATAGTCGTACCTACTTGAGGGCACCGAATGCATACAGCTTACGTCAACTTTATATATATATATATAATTATTGATTCCATTCACACCCTTTGGGAACAGGAAACGGAGAACTTGTTGCTTTCTTCTGTTTTTGCTGTAGCTGAGGACAACTTAGATTGAAATGATTGACTTGATCTAGGTACGTGGTCCAAACGGATAGGTAGAATTACCCAGAGGGAGCCCTAGTTTCAGCATAAAAGGAAGAAGTCGGGTCCGCGCGCTTCCCCTTATCGGCTTGATCTTCTTCTGCCCCTCGGTAGAGTGAGTCTACTTAGCGAACTGGCAGGACGCGGAGATCGATTGATCAATATGCATATCGAGCATCTATAGTTATTCTCTCTTCCCAAAAGATATCTCAAGTCGCTTCCAACGTTTTGATGAGTAAGGGAGGGTATTTTCAACAAGATAACTATGGACGACCATCTTCCAATTTCCAATCTATATCTTTCATTGGGTAAGTAAGGGGAATAAGCAAGAACGGTGGAAAGCTTAAGAAAGTGCTAGTTCCTTTGCTGCGAATGGGTGGAATTGGTATCCCCAAAAGGTTGTTCTCTTAAAACCTCTGGCAAGGGGGTGTGGAAGAGTTCAAGTCTATCCCTTTGGTTAAGCTACTGTTGTTATACATCTCTACTATTATGGGCCACCACTTACTTAAAGGAAGTCGAGTACACATCTCCTTCAACCTGAAGGGCGAGGACCTGCAACGACGTAACGTTTGAAAGAAAAGTAACCAGCATAGGAGAGTGATCAGAAAGCATACGACTCGAGGGAGGGTTGGCTAATCAAATTAGAATGAAGATTCCGCTCTATATGATAAACGTTGGTTGACTTTGATATGAAGTGTTGATTGTGTTTTCTATTCGTTCAGACCCCGATAGTGCTTCTCGTTGTGACTGAAGGAAGGTTCATTCTGTGCAAGATATATGCTAGTTTACAAGCATGAGACCCTCCTTTCGGGCCGGTAGACAGAGGCCTCAGTTCCAACGAAATGGGGAGCAAAAAGAGGTCGTGTCATACCATACAGATGAAATGAATGAAAGATATTCCTGCTGTTTCTGTGCCTATTAGTACTTCGCTCTGACCACATCAAGAGGAGTAGTTTGTTTTTCTTTTGTAAAGCGAGCCCAAGGAAATATATAGGAGAACATAGCTTGTTTTGTAGTAAGTAAATTCAAAGGCTCAAATCGTCTATATCAATGCAAGTCTAGCTGGATGGAGTGACTCGTGCTTTCGAACCATAAACTAATGCCGCCTCTCGGGAGCGCGTGTTACTATTCCATTCTCTGGAGCACAATCCAACGGAAAAAAAGTATGTTTCCAACCTACACCTTTAGTTGTTCCAGCTCGTGAGGAAGACGACTATGGAATTCAGATTTCCTTTCTCTCGAAGCAAGCCAGTCCTTAATTAATGATAGGGAAGGAAGGAATTGCTCTTAGGCTTGTGAGTCTTTTTATCATATGGATGGGTCGTACAACCCTTACATGGTCTCTTGGCATGAAATTGGGTACTTTTCGTCTATGGCGAGATGGAAGTTATCTGCAAAGAATGCCAACTTAGGACCGTCAAAGTGGAAATCGTATCAACCCACCGAAACCGCTCTTTGGAATGGAATGCATAGTATTGTGCATTGGAATGGAAAAGTCGAATAATCAAGACATGGATCTAGTATCAACATGACCCAACTTCCATTCTCATGACCCAACTTATTCAATCACTTCCATTATCTTTCTATTGCTACAAATCGACAACAAAAAACATCCCTCGGAATTCCTGTTCGATAGGAAAAAATAGCTCTTCAACCAGAAATAGCAAGCAACATGTTTTTCTTCTCTCTTCCGGGCACACACCCTATCGGGTGACGCCACTGACAAACACCCTAAAGGGGAACGCAACACTTCCTATAACAGAAAAAGCAATATCTGAAATCTTTAAGCAACTAAAAAAGACGTATACTAAAAGATATGTGTTGAAAAGGGATGGTCAATAACAAGATGAACCCAATGCCCAATCTTCCCAATAGTATTCCTTAACTCTTGAATTGATACACTTGTTCATGGCATCTATTCTCTATCTTCACTTTTCACCTTCTCATCCTTAACCTCAGTGATCTGTTCCTCCTAGACATCCTTCTGCGTACAAAAACAGAAGAAGAAGCACGGGCATAAATCAATAGAATAGTTTAGTTTCATAAGTCTTTTTTGATTGGTATATCAATCATGGTTTATAGGGAAATAGTTAGAATAGGAAAGCTCTGTTAGTTACTAATGTTTGGGTTTTTGTTTACGGCAATAGTAGGTTTCTTGCTTGTCATATTTAGAATATAAGCATCAGTTACATTTGACGTCCAGCCTTTTTATAGAAGAGAAAGGAAGGTTAAGGGCAAGGGCGCAGCATAATATATAAGAAAAACTTGATCTTTGAGGGGAAATTTTTCCAACTAGACCGATAAATGAGAAAAAGTACCAGTCGTACCAAGAACCAAAGGCGCCAGCTTTCATTGATATATATACCGTATCTTTTAGCTTAAAAATCTATGGATAAGAACCGGCTCTGGGAGGAGGGGTGGCGCGACAGAGCAATGAAAAGCTGGGATCTTTCCTTATCTTCGGTCGTGACGCCTTTTCCTTTTGTATGAGAAAGCGCTACAAAACATCCTTCTCGCGGGTTATCTTCTACTCAAGCAAGCTCTCTCCTATTCTTCATCCACCAACTAGCAGGAACGTAGGAGCACAAGAGGGTCATCATCTTCTGAAACGATTGGCTTTCGATCTGCTTTCCAAGAGGTGGTTTCTGACATGACCAGAAAGAGTGGAATTCTTGTTAGGATTGGCATGTCAAGTTGCTTTCTCGGACCCTAACATAAACCACCTTATCCTCACTCAGATTGTTCTTTTGGACTGAGCAGAAGCACGACCTCTATCTGACGTTTTCTCTATCCCTTCTAATCTCTCAATGGCATTTCCATCTCTCGATTCAATCAATCAAGTAAGTCCGGATGACACTTGTCTTTATTTAGTGTTTCCCCGGCTATTCAGCCATTACTTGCATCTCAGGTTCTTTGTACCCTTTTTTAGTGCCATGCACACTGAGGTTTCTGGCATGACCGAATCTTTTGAGAATATCGCTTATTACGTTAATTTCTTCATCTTGATGTACTCAATCCATTCAAATTCCATAATTCCAATGCTATAATCCCTATATTAAGATGAAGTAAGAAAGCATCAGTCCTCTTATTTTCTGTCTTCTATGAAAGAATGTAGCTCGCTCTTTCAACCCGGGGCCCCCTCTGGGGAACTGTTTGAGTTTTAGCATCGACCCCATTTCCTTTTGATCGTATTACGCTTGACTCGCTGCAAAACATTTCGCTTTCTGCGCCACGCTCGTACGTGGTTTACACTCCTAGCCTTTCATCTGACTTTGCCATCGGGCAATTGTTTGTTTTCAACTGGATTGGATTCCGAACCAAGAAAGATAGGCAACTTTCACTTGAAAGAAAGGAGCTTCAGAACTCTTGTATTCCACCGAATAAGAATAAGAATAAGAATAAGAGCAAGAAGGGGCTATCTTTGTGAAGGGACCGGCACCAGAAAGTAGATCATATGGCCTTTCTTTCGCCAAAATCAAGTAAAGCCCCGGCCCAAGAAATGCAGCAAAGCAAGTCGTCTTTGGTTTGGAGCTAAATTCCCGGATGTATAGGCTTGATCGAGTGCCTTACCTGAAATCGACGATATAAAGTGGGCTCTTTAGCTTGCTCCGACAGAGGTCTCCTTCTCCCTTAGCAGCGAGACCAGTCCCTACCTCTTTTCAATCAATCTTTCATACCGTATGCCTTTTCTACGCCTAAAACAAGTTCATGTCTCTCCTCTCTGAAGTCGGACCTTATTGAAAAGTAGTACGCTTTCTTTCGTGGTGTTCAGGATCCCATGCTTTGTAGTTCACGCATGGCTTTCTCTAACGAAGCTAATGCCGAATTAAAGACCTTAAACGGAAAGACACAGGAGGTGGCGAAAAACGAAAAAAGAGAAAGAGCTTACAAACTTCTCTGAACCCGGTAGCCAGCGGAGCCCTTATTCATGGGTTAGGGACTAGCATTGAACAAAGTTGGTGACAGCCGAAGAAAAAGTGAAAGGGCAAGTAAATAATCTAAACATGCGGGTAAGCAGCAAAAAAAGAATAAAAGTAACGCGCCCTACCTGTTAGTAAAGTAAGGCCTTCCAGAGCCTATCTAACACAGACATACACGCGGATGAGGACACAGAAATAAATGGACGTCGATCCGGTACTGAAATTGCATAGCAAAAAATGCAATATGTTCATACTTGATGAAACGCACATCATCCAATTCATGATTTAAGAACAAGAGAACGAGATATTGACTTTTTTTACATCTGTAACTACATTCTCACATTTCTTTTTTGATCTCATGACTTTTTATGCGATCGGAAAACGAATGAGATCAGAAAGATAGGCGGACGACTTGACCATAAGGTCGGATGTTTCCGTGAGCAGTAAGCAGCGGATCTCCCCTTTTTGGGGGAAAGCTGGTGGCCCTTTTGGCGTGTTAATTCTTTCGACGGGGCGGCCTTCTTCGTTCGGTAGATCCGGTCGAGGTGGTTTTCGTTTACCAGCGCGTAGGTGGTCTAAGTTCCTATGACCGAGTCTTTCTGGCCCCTGTGAACATATTTTCTTAATGTATTAAAGAGGGCCTCTCTAACCGGTGAAAAGTGGTAGGTGTCCACTAACGGCTATTCCTGGCTCGGCTCCGATAACGCAATTCCGGGAGGAGTCGGTAGTTGGGCACTGGATCCCTTCGGACCTGGAGAACGTGTGACACTGGGTCGGGGTTTGGTGAACCAACAGGTCGCTCCTTTAGTTGAAGTATCGGGCCCCTTTTTCGTTGCCTAGGTTACACCTTCGGAATACCCCAGACGGGGATTTCGCTCTATTCCCCCCAATCTTCACTTTACGCCACGCCGACTCTCCGTCGTGGAATTAGACCAAGGGTCGAAGACCCATACCATAGGACCCCGTCTCCCGTATCTTATCTTTCGCGCGTAGGAGATCGAGACACAGCCTTAGGGCTATGGGGAAAGTGGATCGATTGCCCTAGAATTACAACTACGTAGAGGGTCTCTACAAGTCTATAAATAAGTTCCAAAAAATTGATCGGTAGTAGTCCGGTCGCACCCGAACAATAATATTCCAGAGGGAAATGCACCTAAGATCAAATATTTTGAGCCGGCTTCCGTGGAAAATTCAGACTTTCTTTTTGATGCTGCGATCACATAAAAACATAAACTTTGAAGCTCAATAGCTAAATACATGGCAATTAAATCATGAGCCGGGATCATTAAGAGCATACTGCGAGTAGGAAGTGGAATTAATACAATGAATTCAGAAGCATCAAACCTCTCTTTTTCGAAAAAATCGAAACACATCGAAATGGTACCAGCCGTACTTAATAATAGAAGGATTTGGCAGAAATATGTAAAATTGTCCCTCCTAAAAAAATTATTCCAGAATAAATGGGCAATAGTTAGGAGAGGTGCGCCAGCGGCGAGCAGAAGCAAGGTTATTAGATACCGAAGGAAAGCCCGGCCAGAACCACACGTGCAAGTTTCCCTGCATGTGGCTCGTCCGTGATAACTTCTTCGGATTTGCGTGAACTAGCGGACCGATCACTAAGTGGTTAGTACCTCCAGCATGAGCGAACCTTTTCAGAACTGGTTAGGAATGGGCGCCACTATCCCAGCCCGGATCCAGCCAGGTTCTATTGATCATGTCCCCTTCCCAACAGTTGTATCTTGTCTTGGGGCGTCTTTCTTTGGCTTTACTATCAAGCCAGACGCGGCGCCCTTTCGCATTATCATCTACCGCCCTTTCTTTCCTCCCGTCCCTTCACGCATGAAGATCGTCGTATGTATGTTCGACTTCGGTTGCCGGTGCAATAGAATTGGCGGGAGTATATTATGGCAGGATCAGTCACCTGGGCAAACCAAAACCCTCCTCCAAGAAGAATTGTGCTATGCCCCCCCCGATATCCCTATAGAGCGAAAGAGCTGCCTGGTGATCCCTAGGTTGCAGCACGTCCGGTCGTTAACTCCTCGCTAGCTGCCGCCGTTTCTAGGACCGACCGACGCCTCACCTGCATGCACAGGTACCTACGTAGTGTAGTGTCGGTCGCACATTCATAATAGCGTTCGGACTCATGTGCCTTCCTGAACCAGGGGAGTTCCCTTGCTCCTGCTGCGTACGATTAGCCGGCCTTGCGGCGGCAAAAGGATTAGGACGTCCCCCCATGCTAAGGTTCCCTGCGGTCCGGCCGCATTAGGTTAGGGAGCTGGGCGATAATAGCTCCTCCGCATCCCAAGCGCGCTGCCCTCCTAGGCGCGCAACACTAAGTAATCCAAGCCAACCCACATTACTAACTAACGGTGGATAATCATCTTTCTTAGAGGTACTAAATACAACTCCATGAATGAGCAAAATGAAGGTTGCGTTAATGATAAAGATCTCTGGGGAAACCGCTAAAAAAAGATTGAACATGTGGTTCCGAGTTTCGATAACTTCTTCTACTTTCATTTCCTCCGTCTTCCAAATCGCAGAGTTAATTCAAAAGCCTAGGTGTTATTACTGAGCTGCTGCTCTTTTTTCTCTAATTCCCTTCTCAGATCCTCCGACTACTCCTCCTTATCCTACTCACTCGAAGTTTCGTTGGTCATTTATTGTTTTTTTAGCCTCTTTGACAAAGTTAGTAAGAAGAAAAACCTCGATCTTCAGTACACTTCACACCCACACAATCTCTATTTGAAACTAACACTCCATTTCCAGATAGCGAGCGATCGCTCAGCAATGATACCGCGCCGGACGAAGTACCTATCCCCGGGGACCACGCTTTTTTACTTGTTTCCTTTTTTTTTTCTTTCTATACGAAATTCAGACGATTTCGTTTGTGTTCATGTTGGCGATTTCAGATGTGAATGAGGCCGGTCGTCTCCCCTTCCTACGGGTTCCCCAGTGACACATCAACCACGCCCCTTCCTTTTCTCCGATCATAAATAACCTGATCTCTTTCTTTCTAATTCATCCCCTTCTTTCTAATTCAAAAAAGAAAGGGGGGGGGGGCGGTAAGGCAGGCTCGCAACTTACAAAGGGCACTCGCTGCTCGCAGGCCTGCTCTTTCTATTATGATTTCTATGTCTATGAAAGCTCCTTTGACTCCAGCCCCATAAGCTATTCTTTCACCTGCACCAGCTCTTGGTCTTTGTCCAGGACAAAGATATCGCAATAGTGGAATAAGGAAGTGCAAGTTGGCGATCGAAGCAAAGGAAAGATCAAGCCGAAGAGGATACCTGGGGCCATCTAAGACGGCTGTAGTAAATAGCTTACACGACTGATCAGGCTCATCAACCTATGGAACCTCACGCTATGTTGCTATGATTCTTTTATCACGAAAGCATGTCGGGCGAAGGAATAAAACGCGTACAACACTAGCAAGAAGAGACTTGCCAAAGAATTCGATGCCTCACAGGATCCTGCAAAAGCGGAGTCCAAAAAAGCACGAGTCGGGTCGGCGGTTTCAGATTCAGATAGTTCAGTTCAATCATCATCTGACACCTTTCGGTGCCATTCCTTTTGAAACTGGCGTTTCTTTTGTCAAAGAATTCGATGCCCCTGCGAAAAACCGAGTCAAGAAAGAGGTAAGGGCCGGGTCAGAGGCGGAACAGACATTCAAAGCAACCGAACCATAGATCCAGCTTTGCAGGACAAGCATAACGAAAGTAAGCATTTGGCCAGACATTCAAATAAACCCTATATCTAGAAATCCATCATCCCTGTCTGAACGGTCTAAGCATCATATCTTTTTCTTTTCACTTCCGCTGCATCGTCCGGACATCAGAAATAGCTGCATTAGCAGCATCTCGCTACAACTCCCTTGGCAACCCTAGCACCAACAGGAACAACTCAGTTCAAGCTAGCAACAACTAACAATTTCTACTTCCTCGAACAAGAGCTTGCTTTTAGTTCACGTTAGCTACATTCGTTTTAATAGAAAGATGGGAAAGGCTAGGTTAGCAGAAGACTATGCTTGTGCCACAAACTTATTGCTTCGGAGAAGCATTTCTTCAATGAATCTTACTCAGTACAGTATTCATAAGGGACCTGTATCTAAATATTCTGTTCTAACATTCCTATTTTGGTTGGAAGTTTCTCAAATGAAAGAGCACAACCCTTTCCATCACTTCTCTACATACTGGCATTCGGAGCTAGGAGCAGAGAAGAGAAGTCAATCGGAAGAATCGTAAAAGCCTGGAGCTCAAACATTGCGTTCTACACTTTACTTTTGTTTTGTATCTCTGAAACAGGAGTGAAAAGAAATCAGCTCATCCACCGCTAACTAAACAGGGCGAAACTAGCTCTTCTTTGGTTTCCCTGGGTCCAAGTTGGGGCAAAACCTGCTCTTTTCCCGCAAAAAGTCTATCGTACTAGGTGGCGCGACACGCGACATAGGTAGTAAAGTAGTGATTTTGGGCCCAATTCATACTTCTTTTTTGATTGGAATTCTTATCCTAGCTCGGCCTACTCGCGAGATGTTAGCCTTCAGCCTGATTACATAAAGCATAGCACTTCTGATCGATTTGAATATTCCATTCCCTATTTCCTTGAGCGCTTTCACCATTAACCCATGGGTGCCAAGACCATCCCCCCGGCTCTTTCTTCTTCTACTTCATATAATAGAACACAAGGATCGAACCTACTTTGCTTTAAGTCTGTTTACTTTTTAACGCCGTCTACGGAGAGACAAGATGAGAGAGGAGAGAGGAAGCTGAACGACAAGAGCTGACGAAGTCCAATCAAGCTGAGGCCTGGAAAGAGTTAAGAAAAAACACCTTCTACCTGCATTCATGGGTGCTCAACGATAGATTCCACATCAAGATAGGCAAAGCGGGATACAGCTCGTTTATTACCTCAAAGAAAACAAGAAACAGGTCTTTTCTAATCACGGAACACGAGAATAGCATGCACGGGAGAAGGATTTAGGGAAAGGTACACGCTGCTTTTTCGGAGTCTATAGGGGAAAGGTACACGATGATTTTTCGGAGTCTATAGGGGAAGATTCCACCAGCCCCAATTGCTTTGGGTGAGAGATCGAACCTCCACTCGTTTCTGGTTTCTGCTTTCTCCCTAGGGAAAGAAGATATGATACTTTTCGAAGAATGCAATCCCCGCATTCCGGCCCTGCTCTGCAAATCAACATCTGAAGATCTACGGGTCACCATAGTCTTCTGATCCACTAATAAGATTCCGCGCTCGAGATGATGTGATCTGAACGAAAAGATAGATACATCCGAGCTGCCCAAGGATATGGTCTGGGTACCGATCTGCTAGGATAAGGGGGAGATCCTAGTACTCAAAAGGCTGGGTAAATTTCGAAATTAAGCGGAGGAAATCCACCAATAAGAGAGTAATAGAAAATACTGTTATCATGAAGAAATTCTTTCAATCCATTAAGAAGATACTTAATTCGTTATACAATAGAGACGGGGAAAAAGATGATGATAAAAAACTCCACAATAATAAGAAATCCAAGAAAAAAGATATAACGGATGAGGAAGGAGCTAAAGAACCTATCAACAATGATGCATCTAGTGGCAGTAATGATGCATCTACTTCTACTTCCCCTAACCCTAATGATGGTTCTAGTTCCACTAATGATGGAACAAATCCAAATGTGAAAACTAGTGCACCTAAGCACGACGATCATGGTATAATCCACCATTTTATATGGGGTGGTGGTAGTTCAAACGGTGGAGATAGTTCCAACAGTGGTTGGACTTCCTACTTGAATTCACCTATTGATAGATTTGTGAAAAATCGAAAAACATTTACCAATTTAGATCAAAGAGGTCTAAATGGTTTTATTGCCAAAATAATAGGGTTTATAGGTCCAACAACAATTGTGCTTCCATTCTTTTATAACAGTTGGATGCCGAGGATAGGTTTGTTTTCCATGTTTGTTAGAGAGCCACACGACTTTCAAATAGGAGTTAGCGTACGACCATATACCACGTTTCACAATTATGGAACTCTAGTTATGGAATATGTATATATAAAATATTTGTTCCACGCTCAGGTAGGCTGGCGACAATATAAATGTATATATTTGATAAGTTTAAAGAAATAAATGATTCGCTAGGTTTGTTTTTTATCGATAATATTTACTTAAGGGATACTTTTGACGTTATTCAGCGATTCTCACATAGCGGTCTTGGTTTGAAATCCCTTTTGAAACGTGAAATCATAAACAAGTTGGTTGAAGTAGTAATACCATTTTATGATGAGAATTCTAAGTCGTATGTGTACGGTTATTTTGCTTTTCTAGTATACGCAGGGTTATTTTGTACTGTCTGGTATAAGTATATACCTTGGGATCCATATATAAAACCTGCTGATTTAGCTCCACCATCACTGGATGTATTTAACACCTATCATGCCGATGTCGTGGGTTATAAGAAGGTCACATACCTGATTACTAAGGACATTGTCCAAACAAACTATGGTAGACACCTTTAAACAGCCATCATTTAACGAAGTAGTAAATTCGAATGACTACAACCTTGATCAATCTGATCACAAAGTGCGTTTTTCATGCTTATGCACTGGTATCATGGTTTCTATGTTGTTAGTAACAAAAACACTTCTTCCACATTAAACAGTACTGCATAGATACAAGTTTAGCACAATGAATTTCTGAGTTATTTCACACAAGGAATTTACAAGCTAATGAAAATCAATAGATTTATAGGATATCTATCTAAATACGGCTCCTATCGTTTAAGGTTAGTAAATACATACTAGGAAATGCTCTTCAGGGATACCAGAACTGGAAGATCCTGTCAAGGGGAAACAGGACCTTAATAAGCGCCATCCCGAGACTTGGACTCGAGGGATGGTAAGATCAATAGGAGAAGGAGATATGATACAATTACTATGATCAGGATACCTTATATGAGCCATACTTATCCAGGGAATCAATCGCGTGAGGGTGTTGTTGATAGAGGGAGCTCTGGCCAGGAGAGGCTAGAGCGAGTGATAGCAACGGAAAGGTAAGATCAAGAAGGAAACAAGGCTTAAGAGGACCCTAATGCACCAATACTTTAGGCATTCCAACTTCCAATACATACTTATCATGGAATGAAATCCAAGAGGAGCAAGCATATCACTGAGAATAGCTAGCTGAAATCAAGGATGCTATCACAATATTCAATGGAATCGTTACATCGGAATAAGATAGACCCGCTTCGATGCTGTATTCAGTATGTCAGCTAGGAGCCAGAACTCACTATGCCATAGTCATACAATCAACCTGTGTATTAACAGCAATATCTAGACAGGCAGGATGGATTAATTATATTGATGGCCAAGATAAGGTGCTCAAAGGGGAAGCACTCTTCATCAAGTAATGACCCCTGGGGGCGGGTACTGCGAAAAGAAAGCAACGCATAAGCTCTTGTTCCTGATACGGTTCGAAAGTAGTGCAAAGAAAAGCGGTACTTCGGTCGGAAAGAAAGCTGCAGGAGGGTTAGTGCTAAAATCTTCTTGTTCGGATGGTTGAGAGAAGGAGGTGTGTCCTGTGGCGGATACACCGATTGATCGAGACGCCTCAAGGCCACCGGAGGGAGAAATAGTGATAGCAACGCTTACAAGGAATGCTGGGATAAGTTGGGAAGAAGGCAAAGATACTGGCGACTAGATCCTTGTGGCAGATTGGAAGATACCGATATCTCTATTTCAATTTGTTGATTGATGGTTTAAGGAAATGGCAGTGGTCCAAATCTTGCACATTTACTGTTACTTCTATGTATAAGTTCCTTGCTCAGGTGTGGCCCAGCTTTCATATCTTATTGGGATAGCTACATTGCCCTGGCCGGGTATTGCGAAGGAAGGAAACACCTTGTCCGAGTCAGGCGATGCTAAAGGATGGATTAAAAAACTCATGGATGCTATCTCTGTTATTGCTGCTTAATGCCCTATTTATACCGATCTAGCTTATAGCTGGGATTTCTAGAAAGATAAGCTGATGCAGCCCTCAGGGATGGAGTGCCTAAACTAACCTTCCTGAACAGAAGTAGCAGAGGTAGAAGATATGTAAATCGTACCATCAAGGGGAAATGCACTATTGTTATGCTTGGGCCAGGTTAGCTGATCAAGGGAATATTCCTATCGGAAGAACAATCAGAAAATAAGGAGATAGTCAGTTGGCACTTTTCACACAAGAACCGCTTTTCGTATTAAGCACGGGAGTCGTAAGGAAAGACCTCTGCGTAGCTATCAGAACGAATTAATGAACGAAATAAACGAATTCCGGTGAAACCAAGGCGAATTTCTGAGCCAGCAGTGGGAAAAAGATGCCAAGTATTGAGATGCAACATTATGAATGGTGCGATCCGAAGTCTTACTATTTACTCCAAATTGACTCAAATGGTTGACTGAACTTCACAGAGGACTAAAGCCGGGAACTTAAACTAATGGTTTTGCCTTTCCACTTCCCAATTGACTCTCATAAAAGGCTAGGCTACCTCTTCACATCGCACCTGATCCCGAATCATGTGCTCTGTTCAGGGGATCAATAGTGGCTATTAAGCTTTTCCCTTTCTATATATTCTTGAGAATAAGTAAATACCATCCTTTTTCCTATCAGCATCTCTCTATCTGACAGTAAATATTGCTTTCAATCGATCAGGCACTAGGTTATTAAAGTATGGATATGCCATATAATAAGGGAAAAGGCCTCAAGTTTTTTTTAGCGCAAAAGAAAAGCCGATTCCAAATTTTCTATTTCCCGGCAAGTCTATGAGAGTCCTATTACGGATCCTCTGATCTTTAGCTTGAATGGTCGTGTTTTTATATAATTAGGTCTTTCTTCTGAGCTCTTCTATTACGGTACGGAAAAATCAAACCTATCACTCTCAAAGAATGGGTAAAAAGAATTCAAGCTAGGGGAGCCTACACTCTCTAACTACCTATACTACGCCCCCATTGATTGGAAACCCTCGGGGAAAATGATCCCATAAACAAAGGAATTATACAGTACGAAATAGCAAAAAAACAGACTAATTCGATTCTAAAAAATCGATAATAGATATTTTATTCTGCTTAAATTGTCCCGACAAGGAGAGATATTCAATATTTGAATCAGATTGGATTTCGTAGTATACCAATGTGAGCCAAACTATTACTATTTCATCTAACTTGAATAACCAAGGACTGAATTTGACTATGGATTCTGATAACTCGAGAAGTTTTTATTTGGTTATGATCCAAAAAGAAAAAAGAAAGGTTTAACAAGCCATGAGAAAATAGAGTAAAGTAACCATACGTTCTGTTTGCATAACGTGTATACGCCACGCCATACAATCGAAATAGAAACATGGGACGATTCCAGAATTTTGAATAGATCCGTGGGGATGAGAGAAGTTGTTGTTGAGAAATATGAAATTGGAAAGGAAGTCAAACTCCCTATGGAACCTGTGATCGGTTGTACCTGTACTTTAGTGATACGAAAACTCGCTATTCACTCAGTTTCTGGTCAATAATAAGATTATGTAGGAGAGATGGCCGAGTGGTTCAAGGCGTAGCATTGGAACTGCTATGTAGGCTTTTGTTTACCGAGGGTTCGAATCCCTCTCTTTCCGTTTCTGTTAATTCACCAACGTTACCGACCACAATGAAATTTCTAGTAAGAGGAAAATCCGTCGACTTTCTAAATCGTGAGGGTTCAAGTCAAGTCCCTCTATCCCCAATAAAAAGCCCATTTTACTTCCTAACTATTGTACCAACCTCTATTTTTCATTAATGGTTCAAACAAGATTCACTATCTTTCTTATTCTACTCTTTCACAAACGGATCCGAACTGACTTCTTTGGATCTTATCCCATTCATACAAATGAACATATTATAGTATAGGCAAGTAATCCCTATTATTAAGTAAGTCATTCACAATCCATATCATTATCCTGATATTTACTAAGTCCAATTTGAGAATACTTTTTTCTTTTTTAGTCCCTTTAATTGACATAGATACAAGTACTCTACTAGGATGATGCACAATAAATAGTCAGGATAGCTCAGTTCATATGAGTTCTTTTTTCTTTACATCATCAGGGCGCACCCCTCTCCAGGGTCGGCTCCGAGGGCATCTACATCACAGGTCGGTCGGTTTCGCCACAATCAGATCTGTAGGAGAAAACCATGCAAATCCAGCACCCGATGGCGTTCGTCGATTTGATCTAACGAGAAAAGGAGCGCCCAGCCACAAACCTCGTGAGCAGCCGCTGGGAGACTCGCCTGCACCACAGCCACCAGCGATGCACATGGAGGCTCAAACCAACCCCAGCCGCACTAATATGATCCCTAGTCGTGCTCTAAGACTAGCTCATGTATTATGATGATCTTGTTTTCTTGAACACTTTATTTGTTTCCTTACAGTTTAAATATAATTTCAAACACGTTGCGGTACCGTCAAGTGATTGTGTTTTATTTATTATTGTAAACCACTTGTTGGAATGACACTAATGATACATCGTTGGAAAGATATCGACAAGGAGAAACTTTTTCATGTAACGACAATCTCGAGTTCCATTCATGCATATTTTGGGTCGGATGTGAATTTCCGCTGACGATCAACCGAATCGAGGACGCCAATGTACTTGATTCTTTCCGAAAAACATGGTACCGTGCGGGGCGAGCGTATTTTACATAGGGGAGAAATGTGACAAGGATCGAAGTGAACTGCTTGATTTTTCGTTTCCTGACTTTTTTCATTTAACTTGTATGGATTGCAAAGGCGGTGCTAGTGAACTACACTTTTAATGAATTTCTTATATTTTTTGTCCTTTTTAACTTTTTTATATGGCACGAACCAAAGTTAACTACATTACTATTTTTTCTAACTTTTCTATTAACGAGTCTGGGTTGCGTGGATGGCACCAAGTGAACTGCAATTATTTTTATCTTTTTTGAAAAGAATTCTGTGCGAGACGAGGTGAACTTCCATAAGGATGCTGATCACTTGTAGAAAAAAGCCCTTTAGTCCCGGTTCGCAACAGCCTTTAGTCCCGGCTGTGCAACCGGGACTAAATAAGCGCGACTAAAGACCCCCCCCCCTTTAGCCGCGGCTCTTACGGACCGCGACAAAAGTCTTTAGTCCCGGTTCTTGTGGCTGACCGGGACCAAAGGCCCGCCACGTGGGCGCCCGTGGTCCGTCGGGGCCAAGGACCTTTAGTCCCGGCTCTCGTGGCCAACCGAGACTAAAGGCCTCCTCCGCAGGTTTAGGGTTTTAGCCCCCCTAAACCTGGTTTCTTTTTAATTTGTAGTGTTTTATTTGTTTTATATTTTATTTTGTGTTTTATTTTATTTTTGATGAAGTTTCAGTACACATATTCTACGCTTCTATATACATGCATATGAAATTTCAAACAAGAAGAATTCAAGAGGAATATATAATATATATTCAATCTCGGGTGACCATATACAACTTCGAACAAGTTTCCATACACAATTAGGATGGATGACCATATACAACTTCGAACAAGTTTCAATCTCGGGTATGCATATAAATTTCTTCGTCCTCGGTATAGTGTTGTTCTTTAGGATTGATGACTTCCCTCATGAAAAATCCTGCTAATTCTTCTTGAATTGGTCGGAAGCGAGCTTCTGGACTAAGCCTCCTCCGCAAGTTATCCGTCGCGTTCCGCACGCTAGCTGATGCCTTCCGCTCAGTGGTTTGTCTCCGGATGTTCTCACAAACATAGTATCCACATAGATCGGTCCCCGATGGCTGCTTATCCACATTAACTAACTTTCTGAAATCTAGCTCATGTTTGAATTCACCGACAGTTTCTTCTGAGAACCGTCTCCAAACCCTACAGGGCAAAGAAAATTAAATGAATAAGGGATTTATTAGTTAGTTGATATTAGGAAATGAAGAGACCGATCGATATAGAGCTCAAATGATTGAAAATAATTACTTTTGCAGCATTTTTCTCATGTCGGCCCAACGCTTTGGATCCGAATCCTTAGAGTCCATGATTAGAACTGTGGAGGTGTGAAGTTCAATATTTAGCAGAATCCAGTGGAACCTGCGGACACGTTACATGCACAGTCATGCATAACTCATCGATTAGACATACCATGCATGGAGTAAACAAAATAGAATGGGCACAAGAGAGAAACACTCACCCAAAATGGTAAGGAAATAGAATATGACTTTTGAGTTGATGCTTTCTAAGAAACTTGTACAGGTCTTTCTCCATGTCTTTGTGGTGATGTTCTAACACATGTCCATTAACGATATGTGGGTCAATGAACCCAACATCATGGATGTTTCTTATTTTGCATTCCCAAATCTTCAATCTGCATAATAGCGTACGCAACAATATAGTTAGGACAATATATATATATATAGTGCAGGCAATGAAGAACGAGATGAGGTAGAAATAAATCACTTACAGAACGTAGCAACTCAGCATAGATTTGTCGAGGGCGCGCAGATTGAACAGCTGGAATAATTCACTCATATGAACTTCTACAGAGTACCGTTTGATGTGATGCTCATGTGTAACATCCGCATAAACATATTCTTTGTCGACCCATGTTATGAATTGCTTGTACCAACGTAGCAGATTTCGCATTTGTGTTGGTAGACTATTTTCCTTCTCAGGCTCGACGAGAGGCCCCTTCCGCACATATTGTAATGTTATCTCACCTACAGGCGCATCCTCAAGGTCTAAGAAGGCACGAACAGTCAAACCCATCTCGGACGCTTGTTTCATGGCAGCCGCTACAGTCAATCCAAGTGCTGCCGCAGCTGCTATGATCTCGGGGTCCTCTTCCGGACCGGCTTTCACTATGAGCGGGGGGATCGATTGTTTCTTCTGCATCCCGAGCTGGTCAACTTGTTTCTCGCTTTTTTTACTTTCTTCCTCCTTCAATATTTTTGCTTGCCTACGAAGTTCATGTCCATAGTCGTCAGGCATATTCAGCTCGGCTTGGGACGGTGTCGTCAAAAAATCCTTAGCCCACTTCTTTTGCTTCTCAGTGAATACTTGCTTGGGCTCAGGCACTTTTTTCGCCTTCATATCCGCCTTCCATTTCTCATAATCAGTAGACGCGGCCAATGTGAGGTCAGCTTCACTAAGTTCCCCAGGCCTTGGGAGGAGAGGCTTCAGCGATGGCTCCGGTACCCTTGTGGTCTTAGGTACATAAGGGTCCGGGTTAATAGTCCAGGAGCAGGTTTCCTTGCTGTCCGCCTGCTTCTGCTTCTTCGCCGGAGGTGGATTGGGGGGCGTCGTACCCGCCGGAGGAGGATTGGGGGGCGTCGTACCCGCCGGAGGTGGATTGGGGGGCGTCGTACCCGCCGAAGGAGGATTGGGGGGCGTCGTACCCGCCGGAGGTTGTGGATCGGGGGACGGCGTCGAATGGCGTGAAGGAGGTGTAGGTGAACCACCACGACCACCACCACCGCCACCACCGCCACCACCACCACCACCATCGGAGGGGGGTGGACTTGCTAGCCTTGGCGCCTCGTCTGGAAACACTATGTACTTCTTTTTCCATAGAATGTACTGGCGCTTGACATCTCCAAGTCTGCTATCCCCTTCGGGTGTAGGTTTGTCAATCTCCAGGTCCTCAAACCCTTGGACTATGTCTTCCACCGTGACACAAGCATAGCCATATGGAATGGGGTTGTTGTGGTGGAGTGCTCCAGGTTTACAGGGTAAAGCACTGCCGCTAGCTACCTTCGTGGAAACGTTCCCCACGGGATAATGCAGATCACAGTCTTTCATCTTCTTTACATCATCCACGGGGTAGTGAGGCTCCGGTGCACGAATCTCGATCATCGGTGCACTAGCACCAGGCGGGGCATCCGTGGAAGCCACGCTGCTTCTCCGCTGCTGGCTTCCGCAATCCGCTTCATGATCTTCATGCGGCCCTGCAGCCGATTTTTCTTTCAATAGTTCATGCACGGTCTGCTTCAACTCATGGAGTTCCGATGCAAACTTCGTCATAAGATCTGCATCCCGGTCCGTCTTTCTCTTACGGCTTCTGTAACCGTACGGGTCATTGTCCTGGGAAAACCGTACTTTCCACGAAACTTTGCCTTTGCCTCGTACACGTCCTCCGTGTTCATCATTCCCGAGGGCTAAAGTCAGTGCGTCTTTCTCTCTGTTGAACTTGATCAAGCCCGCTTGAGCTTGGGTCATTGCGTCAATAAGGGCTTGGGTCGGAGCAAAGCGTCGATGCCGGTGAACACACACCCCTGTCTCCGGGTCTAGCGATCCCCCATGCCCGTACCACCAGCTTTTGGCCCTTGGGTCCCATCCCTCTGTACCTAGAGGGATTCCTCGCACCCTCAGGTCCTCCTCCATCTTCTGCCACCTAGGGTCCGCAAGGCGGTATCCTCCTGGCCCCATAATATGATGGTACTTTTTCTTAGCCGCATTATCCTTATTTTTTTCGACATTTCCTTGAAATGGTCCGATTGCTTTTGCCTCACAAATTCTGGCCAATCATCTTTCAGTTTCTCATATTGTCCATTGAAATCCGGAGTCTTGCCCTTGTTGACATAGTCACGGGTTAAATTTTTCTTGAAGTTCCGGAATGCATCGGCCATCTTCTGAAGAGCGAACTCTTTAACTAGCCTCCTCCTCTGACGTCCACCCGGAACCTCGTTACCGAATTCATCGACTTTGTTGTATTCCGGAGGTAGAATGAAATGTTCCATAAGCTTTCTCCAGCAATCCTTTTTCGTTCTCTTGTCGACAAAACTGAAACCAAGACGTGCCTTCTTTGGCTCTTTCCATTCCTGGACGGTGATCGGGACGTTGTCTCTAACAATGACTCCGCATTGGTTGACAAACTTTGAGGTGTGCTGTAGGGGCTTGCCGGTTTCACTGACAGACTCAATGGCATATGTTTCTCCTGTTTTCATCGCCTTGGATTTGCCACGCTGCTTTGTCGTACTCGATCCGGAGGGCTAAAAAAAGAAAGAGAGTCGCGCGCGTTAATACATATGTATTCACATTTCAGTAAGTTTGTATCACGAGAGGCTCTCAATGTATATATATACCTCCCCGGAGGTGGTTGCTACTTGCAATTGGAGATCGTCGGTTGTTGACGGTTGACCTCCGTCGACAATGTCCGTTCCTTCACCTTCTCGATCATCGTCACCGTCAAGGTTCATATAAGAAGAGACTACATCCTCTTGTTGCTCATATTCTGAGCCCGGCACATAAGGAATCTCGTTGTTGATGATGTCCATTAAATAACGTTCAGCCTCCGGATCCCTAAGCGGCTCGGTTCTGTCGTCCGCCATATGTCACTCCTGCATGTAGTAAAAATTCTTTAAGTATAAAGGAATTAAAAAATAAGATTAAGGGGACATAGAGGAGGAGGAATTAAAAAATAAGATTCTTTAAGTAAAATTTTTTTTTTCTTCTTCTTCCTTTCTTCTTCCTCTTTCTTCTTCTTGCTTTCTTCTTCTTCCTTTTTCCTTTCTTCTTCTTTCTTTCTTCTTCTTCCTTTCTTCTTCTTCCTTTCTTCTTTCTTTCTTCTTCTTCCTTTTTCTTTTTTCTTTCTTTCTTCTTCTTTCTTTCTTCTTCTTCCTTTCTATTCTTTCTTTCTTCTTCTTTCCTTTTTCTTTTTACTTTCTTTCTTCTTCTTCCTTTCTTCTTCTTTTTTTCTTCTTCCTTTTTCTTTCTTCTTTCTTTTGGTTTTCATTTGGTTTTTATTTGGTTTTCATTTTTTTCTTCTTCCTTTTTCTTTCTTGTTTTTTCTTCTTTCTTTTCTTCTTCCTCCTTTTTTTTGTTTTTTTCTTCTGTTTGTTTTTTTGTTTTCTTTTGTTTTTTTCTTCTTCCTTTGTTTTTCTTCTGTTTTTTTTGTTTTCTTTTGTTTTTCTTGAGTTTTTTCTTCTTCCTTTTTCCTTTCTTCTTCTTTCTTTCTTCTTCTTCCTTTCTTCTTCTTTCTTTCTTCTTCTTCCTTTCTTCTTTCTTTCTTCTTCTTCCTTTTTCTTTTTTCTTTCTTTCTTCTTCTTTCTTTCTTCTTCTTCCTTTCTTCTTCTTCCTTTCTATTCTTTCTTTCTTCTTCTTTCCTTTTTCTTTTTACTTTCTTTCTTCTTCTTCCTTTCTTCTTCCTTTCTTCTTCTTTTTTTCTTCTTCCTTTTTCTTTCTTCTTTCTTTTGGTTTTCATTTGGTTTTCATTTTTTTCTTCTTCCTTTTTCTTTCTTGTTTTTTCTTCTTCCTTTTTTTCTTCTTTCTTTTCTTCTTCCTCCTTTTTTTTGTTTTTTCTTCTGGGGAGGCGGAGGACGGCAGGCAGGGCGGCGGGCGGCGGGCGGAGGGCGGCAGGGCGTCGGGCGGCGGGCGGAGGGCGTCGGGCGGCGGGCGGCAGGGCGTCGGGCGGCGGGCAAGGGCACGCGTAGGGCACGGGCGGCGAGCAAGGGCAGGCACGGGCGGAGGCGGCGCTCACTGGGGACGGGGGCGGCGGCGCGCAGGGCTTCGGCGTCGGCGTCGGGGCAGGGCTTCGGCGTCGGCGTCGGCGACGGGGGCGTCGGCGTCGGCGTCGATCGGCGTTGGGGAGACAGAGGAGAATGCCGCGGCAAAACTGCTAAGTGCAGTATATATAGACGCACCTTTAGTCGCGGTTGGGGAGGAGGACCGCGACTAAAGGTACCCTTTAGTCGCGGTCCCCCTCCCCAACCGCGACTAAAGGGTTTTGGCGCCGCTTCCTTTCCCGCGCAGAAAGACCCTTTAGTCGCGGTCCCTCTCCCCAACCGGGACTAAAGGGTTTTGGCGCCGCTTCCTTTCCCGCGCAGAAAGACCCTTTAGCAACCGCGACTAAAGGGTACCCTTTAGTCGCGGTCCGCCTCCCCAGCCGGGACTAAAGGGTCTGTGCTGAACTGGCGCGGTGCGGTGGGATGTTTAGTCCCACCTCGCTAGCCGAGAGGCTTCGACAGTGGTTTATAAGCGCGGCTGCGCTCACCACTTCGAGCTCCTCTCGAATGCAGGCTTACGGGCCTATTCTGTTACTATGAGCCTGTGGGCCTACTGGGCCTTCTGCGGGCCTGAATCCTGGCCCATTAATGGATTTCTAGTCGTATTCAGGCCGTGGTGGCCCAGTAGGTGGCATATTCTTTATTTTTTGCCTGTTTTTTGTTTTCATTTTTGCTTTATTTATTTTGTTTTGTTTCTACTTACAACAAAAAACTTATTTATTTTATTTTATTTTGTTTCTAATTACTTATTTATTTTTACTTTATGATAATTACTTATTTATTTTACTTTATGATAATTATTTTATTTTATTAAAGTTTATATTATTTTGTTTCTAATTCATTTTAAAATCTTAAAAATACAATTATATATCAAAAAAATCAGAAAATAAAACTAATTCATTTTAAATTCTTGTTTTTCTTCTTTTTTTTCTTCTATTTTTTCTTCTGTTTTTTCTTCCTTTTTCTTGTTTTTCTTCTTTTTTTTCTTCCTTTCTTCCTTTTTCCTTTTTTAAAATCTTCTGACATTTTAAAATCTCAAAAATACAATTATATATCAAAAAAATCAGAAAAATAAAACTAATTCATTTTAAATTCTTGTTTTTCTTCTGTTTTTTTCTTCCTTTTTTCTTCTGTTTTTTTTCTTCTGTTTGTTTCTTCCTTTTTCTTGTTTTTCTTCTTTTTTTTTCTTCCTTTCTTCCTTTTTCCTTTTTTAAAATCTTCTGACATTTTAAAATCTTAAAAATACAATTATATATCAAAAAAATCAGAAAAATAAAACTAATTCATTTTAAATTCTTGTTTTTCTTCTGCTTTTTTCTTCCTTTTTTCTTCTGTTTTTTTCTTCTGTTTGTTTCTTCCTTTTTCTTGTTTTTCTTCTTTTTTTTCTTCCTTTCTTCCTTTTTCCTTTTTTAAAATCTTCTGACATTTTAAAATCCTAAAAATACAATTATATATCAAAAAAATCAGAAAAATAAAACTAATTCATTTTAAATTCTTGTTTTTCTTCTGTTTTTTTCTTCCTTTTTTCTTCTGTTTTTTTCTTCTGTTTGTTTCTTCCTTTTTCTTGTTTTTCTTCTTTTTTTTCTTCCTTTCTTCCTTTTTCCTTTTTTAAAATCTTCTGACATTTTAAAATCTTAAAAATACAATTATATATCAAAAAAATCAGAAAAATAAAACTAATTCATTTTAAAATCCCTTGAAGGTTTGACAAAAGGTTTGATACATCATTCAGTTCATCGACCAAATACAAAGTTTGGTACAATAAATTATTACACATCAATTCTTCCCTTGTACGTCCCTGCTTGCTTACGATTGTGCCGTATCCATGGAGCATCCTCATCATTTAACTTAATGCTTGGGTCAGTGTTCACTTTGAAGGGCGGAATTTCACCAAACATATTATAATCTTCTGACATGTCTGTCTTGTCCTCCACTCCCACGATGTTTCTTTTCCCTGAAAGAACAATGTGGCGCTTTGGATCATCGCATGATGTACTGATCGTTTTCTTATCTTTCCGTTTCCTCGGTTTGCTACTCATGTCCTTCAAATAAAAAACCTGAGCGACATCTTTGGCAAGGACGAATGGTTCGTCAAGGTAACCAAGATTGTTGAAATCCACCATTGTCATTCCGTATTGCTCGTCCACCTTTACCCCACCTCCTGTTAGCTTGAACCATTTGCACCGGAACAAAGGGACCTTAAAGGAGGGTCCATAGTCAAGTTCCCATATCTCCTCTATGTAACCATAATATGTGACCTTTTGCCCATTCTCGGTTGCTGCATCAAAGCGGACACCACTGTTTTGGTTGGTGCTCTTTTTATCTTGGGCGATGGTGTAAAATGTATTCCCATTTATCTCGTACCCTTGGAAAGTCGTTATAGTCGAAGATGGTTTCTTGGCCAACATGTACAGCTGATCTCCAACATCATTGTCATTCATTAAATGTTTTCGCAACCAACTGCCGAAAGTCTCCATGTGGGCCTTTCTAATCCAGGATTCAGGCTTCCCCGGGTTGTCCGAGCGTAAAATATTCTTGTATTGCTCGAAGTACGGAGCCACCAAGCTGGAATTTTGCAGAACTGTGTGGTATGCTTCAGTCATAGAATGACCGTCCATACATATCGTGGTATCCCTTCCGATCTTGCCTTTTCCACTTAGTCTCCCCTCGTGCCGCGATTGAGGAATAACAATCGGCTTAAGGTCAGGAACATAGTCAATACAGAACTCAATTACCTCCTCATTTTGATGGCCCTTGGAGATGCTTCCTTCTGGCCTAGCACGGTTACGAACATATTTCTTTAATACTCCCATGAACCTCTCAAAGGGAAACATATTGTGTAGAAATACAGGACCGAGAATGGAAATCTCTTCGACTAGGTGGACCAGGAGGTGCGTCATAATATTGAAGAAGGATGGTGGGAACACCAACTCGAAACTGACAAGGCATTGGACCACATCGTTCTGTAACCGTGGTAGATCTTCTGGGTTGATTACCTTCTGAGAGATTGCATTGAGGAATGCACATAGCTTCACAATGGCTACTCGAACATTTTCCGGTAAGAGCCCCCCCAAAGCAATCGGAAGCAATTGCGTCATAATCACGTGGCAGTCGTGAGACTTCAGGTTTTGGAACTTTTTCTCCGGCATGTTTATTATTCCCTTTATATTCGACGAGAAGCCAGACGGGACCTTCATACTGCTCAGGCATTCAAAAAAAATGACCTTCTCTTCTTTGGTAAGAGCGTAGCTGGCACGACCTTGAAACCATTCCGGATGCCGGTCATCTGGGTCTTTCAAAAGTTGCTGGTCCTGCCGTGCTTCCTTTGTATCATTTGTCTTCCCATACACGCCCAAGAAGCTTAGCAGGTTCACGCAAATATTCTTCGTAACATGCATCACGTCGATTGCAGAGCGGACATCTAGGACTTTCCAATATTCTAGCTCCCAAAATATAGATTTCTTCTTCCACATGGGTGCGTGCCCGTCAACTCCCCGCGGAACTGATTGTCCGCCAGGACCCTTTCCAAAGATGACTTTCAAATCCTTGACCATATCAAATATCTCAGCACCAGTACGTTCCGCAGGCTTCGGCCGGTGATCTGCCTTCCCGTTGAAATGCTTGCCTTTCTTTCTTACGTTATGATTTCGGGGAAGAAATCGACGATGACCCAGGTACACGTTCTTCTTACAATTAACCAAACGTACACTTTCAGTCTCATGTATGCAGTGCGTGCATGCATTGTATCCCTTATTTTTCTGTCCCGAAAGGTTACTGAGAGCAGGCCAATCGTTGATGGTTACAAAAAGCAACGCTCGTAGGTCAAATTCCTCTCCTTTGTGCTCATCCCAGACACGTACACCAGGTTTCTCCCACAACTGTAAAAGTTCTTCAACTAATGGCCTTAGGTACACATCGATGTCGTTACCGGGTTGCTTAGGGCCTTGGATGAGAATTGGCATCATAATGAACTTCCGCTTCATGCACAACCAAGGAGGAAGGTTGTAGATGCATAGAGTCACGGGCCAGGTGCTATGGTTGGAGCTCTGCTCGCCAAAAGGATTAATGCCATCAGTATTTAGACCAAATCTTAAGTTCCTTGCGTCAGGTGCAAAATCTTTGAAAACTCTGTCGATCTTTCTCCATTGCGTTCCATCAGCGGTGTGTCTCGACTGCCCGTCGGACAAACGGTCCTCTTTGTGCCATCGCAACAACTTGGCATGCTTTTCATTCATGAACAGACGTTTCACCCGTGGTATTATAGGAGCATACCACATCACCTTGGCGGGAACCCTCTTCCTGGGTTTCTCGCCCTCAACATCGTCACCAGGGTCATCGCCTCTGATCTTATAACGCAATGCAGTGCATACAGGGCATTCATTCAAATTCTCGTATTCACCGCGGTAGAGGATGCAGTCATTAATGCATGCATGTATCTTCTGAACCTCTAAACCTAGAGGGCAGACAACCTTCTTTGCTTCGTACGTACTGGCGGGCAACTCATTATTCTTCGGCAACATATTCTTCAATATTTTCAGCAATTTTTCAAATGATGAGTCACCTACACCTTCCTGTGCCTTCCATTTTAGCAAATCCAGTGTGCAGCCCAGCTTTTTCAGACTATTATCGCATCCTGGATACAACGACTTTTTGTGATCCTCTAACATGCGATCCAAATTCTCCCTCTCCTTGTCAGTTTCGCAGCGTCTCCGTGCATCAGCAATGGTCCGACCAAGATCATCAGCGGGCTCATCATGTGCCTCTTCTTCACCTTCACCTAACCCTTCCACACCTTCAGCATCATCCTCCATGAAAGTATCACCGAAAAGATCACGATAGTTGTCATTGATATCATCCCCTTCTTCATCTTCTTCCATTCTAACCCCTCTTTCTCCATGCTTGGTCCAACAATAATAGCTTGGCATGAAACCATGCTTAAGCAGGTCCATGTGAACTCTTCTTGAGGAGGAGTAACCCTTCGCATTCTTACAGACAGCACATGGACAGATAATAAAACCTTGCTGCTTGTTCGCATTTGCCACTACGAGGAAATCTTTCAAACCCGTAGTGAACTCGCCGGAGAGTCGGGAACCGTACATCCATTGCCGATTCATCTGCATTATTATTATATAAAGTATATAATTAACCATCATGCATTTGTTAAACTAACTAGCTAGAAATAATACAAATTAAACAATGAACTACACACATGCGTATTTTATCAATGACACATGAAAGGTTCGAGTTGCTAACCGCGATCGCGGAGGAAAAATAAATGAGAAAGCTCAAGTGTGGCTTGTTTCAGGCTCTCGGGCATTTCATCAAACACCTTGTGTGCATAGGAGAAACCAAAAGCAAACCCACCACCACCCCACCACCACCTTCTGAAAATTGTGAAGTGAGCCGAGTGAAGTGAAGTGAGCTGAGTATATATAGGGATGGGCCTTTAGTCGCGGTTGGCCAGGCCAACCGGGACTAAAGCCCCTCCCGTCCGCCAGCTGGATGGGCTTTAGTCCCGGTTGGCCTGGCCAACCGTGACTAAAGGCCTTCTGGGACCTTTAGTCCCGGTTGGCCACGCCAACCGGGACTAAAGCCCCTCCCGTCCGCCAGCTGTCGACCGAGCGCGCTGGGCCCAGGTAGTTGGTCGCGGGTCTTCTCCCGAACCGCGACTAAAGACCCCTTTGGTCGCGGTTCGATTGTTTTGGGGACTAATGGGGGCGTATGGAAGCCTCGTTTTCTACCAGTGGATGTACTCCGAGGCGGAACAAGCGTACTTTAAAAAAAAAACAAGAGCACATATTTTTCTATGGCAGAATGCCTCTTGGTCAATTCTGTAATGCTATGTACTACCTCTGTGCCTTAATAGAAGACGTTTTAGCAGTTCAAAATATCCGTACCTTAATATAAGATGGTTTTGCACTTCAACATCTCTGTACCTTAATATAAGACATTTGTAGGAGTATTTGTTTTGGAACATACACAACACTGTTATTTTTTCTCCTTAGTGAACTGTTGTAGACTGCATGATGAACTTCTAATACTTGTATACAACAAACTAGTTTTGGTTTAACTTGTAACCCATTCATTATGCAAAGCTCATAGGATTATTCGGAATGCCTAGCATCATTAAGAAAGCAAGGCATTACACCATAGCACATATTACAATTTTACGGTATGTACTACATTTCCTTTAGGATATGTACTCCACTCATCTGAGCTCCTCTTTCATATCTCCAAAGAGAAATCGATGACAAGTAGTCAACTTTAGACAATCACCCCTTGGAAGATTTCTTCTAGCATACAACAGCGGGTGATTGTTATTATGAGTTTTTGAGTTGCATGATCCAGAAAGGCCTAGGGTATTAAAAAGGGGAATACTGATTGCAATACTCAGTTACTTTAACCTGATTGTACCATAATTGGAGAACAGAGTTTGTTTTATATATTTATACAGGTCCAGAAGGACATGGATTCTTAGGACTGAGCATCCGTGTACATGAGCATAGTTCCTCTACTTTGTGAATAAAGCCTCTCCCAAAATGTCCTAGAGACACAAAAGAAAATGTGTCAAGATGGAATCTACAAACACGATGGGTTTCACCTGTTAGTGACATAAAATAAAAATCTCTTCTTCTCCACGCCGAGAACAATGACAACTGATTGACAACTCATTTGATGTGTACTCACATATTTCTGTATATATCATTTTTCTTTTGAGAGGAATAATATGTAATGATAAGATGAAATATACCGTCAACAGTATAGTGGATGGCCTAATTGCTTAGCAAACATTACCTATGCAAATCTTAAAAATTCAAACAAAGAAAAGAAGAATAATGAGAATGGAAAGGCAAAAATTCATTTCACATGAAAGAGAACCAATTGACTTGAGAACATCAAGTTTGTGCGTTTGCATATAATTATAGTATTAGTTTTCATTGATAGAAAACGCAGGACACGACCATCCATCTAACAATTGTATAAAAAATCTAAATATCGTATATGAAGTAATTCCTTTGTAATCCCTTCATTCCAAAACAATTGAAGTTCCTAAGTCAAATTTTAATTAAAAATAAATTTTATAAAACATTTATACATATTTGTTATTCTAGATCTTTGAGGATTCTTCTAGGATTTTTCCGGTCTATTCTTCAATCATTGCAGTATAAAAAACACTAGAGGTAATAAAAATTACAACCAAGTTCATGGACCACCCAGCGACGACTACAAACACTAGAGGGAGCCGAAGGCGCGCCTCCGTCATCGCCCCTCACTCATCGGAGCCGGGCAAACCTTGTTGTATTAGATAGTCGGGAAGTCGTCGTGCTAAGGCCCCAAAGGTGCAGCGCACTAGAGCAGCAACAATCGCTGATGAAGAGAATTGTAAATCTGAAAGATCAAACCTGCAACCACACGAACAAAGGCGAACAAAAAGTGGATCCAAATAGATCCACCGCGAAGACCAGCACCGACCGAATCTCATAAGATCCGACGGTGACACACCTCCACACATCATCCGGCGATGCTAATCGCACCATTGGGACGGGGATAGGACTTGAGAGACATTATTCCTACGGAGGGACATCGCCACAGCCACACAGCCCCAACCAAGACATAGAACCTAACAAAAACGAGAACGGGGTACCTCCCCCGGTGACCGAGGGAGGGGGAGGGGGGAGGGGGGGGGGGGCGAGATCCTCCGCAACTCCACGGCGCAAAGGCCATCAGAGATAAAATTTAATAAATTTGACCAAGTATATAATCCTCAAAGATCTACAATAACAAATATGTATAATATGAAAACATATTTCATAGTGAATCTATTGAAGTAATTTTGATTTTGTATTGTTGATATACTTTTACATACATTGGTCAAACTTAATAAAGTTTGACTTAAGATAATCCTATAATATTAATTATTTTGAAACACACACACACACACAGAGAGAGAGAGAGAGAGAGAGAGAGAGAGAGAGAGAGAGAGAGAGTATACAAACACGCCCGGCCGCCGGCGGCGCGGGCAATACTTCGTGCGACAGCTCAACCAAAGGGTCCAGCAATTAAGAATTGTTGCTTAGTGCTCAAGTTTTTATTGGTTAGACTGTCACGCCTGGTAAATTTCTTTGCTCAAACCGGTCAACCGTGGGAAGCTATATTCTTAAACCTCCCACAATGGGTATCGTAGCATAGTATCATGCAACCAAATACAATACCAACTAAGCATAGTATTGAGTCGTCATACCATTTAATAATGACAAAAAAAGATCCTACTATCGTGACATATCATATTAAATGTGGTGCCAATATGAATCGTCTAGAAAAATAAGGTCATATAAAATGTCAACCTATGATACTATGCAATATTGAGATATTATCATACATCATTATACATGATACTAACCTATGATACTGCCAATTACAAGAGGTCATAAAGAAAACATTCACACTATTCAACACTTAATTCATCAGAGCTTTAGGCCATCCAACAAATTGTACATTTTTTTCAAAAAAAAATCAGGTTTGTCACCACAATTAGAAAGCACTTCAAATATGATAAAAATTACATCGAGGTCCATGAACCACCGAAAAATTATTGCCGCCGCCAGAACAAGCTGCCGACGTGCCGCTGTTCCTGCTCTCATAACGGAGTCGGCCTGACCATATTGATGACAACATGGAAATCTTCGTGCACGTGCCCCTAATGACTAGCGCTTCAGAGCCGCAGTTGTCACCATTTATTCCTTGGATTAATTTGAAGATCCTAACACCAAATTATGCCATTGGTTTCACGGCGAGAAACCCTAACCTCGTTGCCCCGTTGAGCTAGCTGGAATCTACGGCGTAGCTTTGTCTAGTTTGTCCCGACGGACGAACTTGAGAAGGATCGAAGCCCAGAAGACTGACTCTAGAGAAGAATCGTTGCCTTTACGAAGACTTAAACCCCACCTATCTACTATCCGGAGCCGAGGGACAAGGAATCTCCTCCTCTCCACTGGCCGCCAGAGAGGCAGGCGGAGGGGAGGCGAGTCCACGGGATCGCCAGTGGAGACCGATGGGAAGAAGGCTTTCCCTTGTCACCTTGTGAGAGGGGAAATGAAATCAACTATCCAATAACCTGTACTTGTTATGTAAATAAAATTATATGTATCATTAACAAACAACTTACCACATAACCACTTCAATAATGTGTATTTGAATGGTTTTGTAATAGGTGATAGAATATATAAGAGTGCCCTGCAACCAAACAAAAGAGTGCTCTCAATTTTTATTTTTAAGTTTACACGTGGATTGTCTACACATAAATTTGTTCCCTCTTTCGTTTATTTTCTACCTGCATCATCAGATTAATTACATGGTAAAATTTACCAACAATAATATCAAAACCATTGGGGATGCCAAGGTCTGTGTCCCATCATGCATGAAACTGCTATATCTCTTTTAAGATGGCCCCTATTACCTAGGAGGTTAAAGGAATATTTGATCTCATCCATGTTTGAGCCCCCCTTTGTTTGGGCTAGAGATTGGTGAGAATCATGTGACTGTGGATTCCTGAAAATCACCGCAGCTATCGATTTTGAAGAATGGAAACAAAATCATATGTTTACCCTATTGTTGCAGGAATGAACACATAAGCATGGAGGGTGTTGGTCAAACTGCCGTGAGTCGGGGAGCTTGAATAAGGGAGCACATGGTGGTGGTCAGGTGCGCACATTGCAGGGAGACCTTGGGGCGGCTTACACCACGATCTGGGGTGGCGCGGCTTAGGCGGAGCTGCTTGCAGTGTCAAAGGCGGGGCTGGCCGGAATACAAGGAGGACAAGAGGTGGCGGCGTCGAATTAGTCTGTTTTGGAGCTGATGGGGCCGACAAAGTTGGTGGCCCCGGAACCCTATAGAGAGCCCGGCAATGCCCCCTCTCTCTTTGTTTTTGTTTGATTGAAAATAACAAAGGGGAAGATCTTGTAACAAAGGAGAGTCAATCCTATCAGCAGAACAATCAGGCATGTCTATACGGGTGTTTGATAACTCTCAGTAGCAGCAGTGTCAAGTGGGGGCGGCGTCACTGAAGGAATTCATTTTTGGTGGTGCTCCTCGGATATCAAGTCAGGACTTTCAGGGTGAAAACTTAAGATCTGGCCTTTATTGGTTCTGCCTGGCAATTGTCTTGTTGAAGGAATTGTTTTGAGAGTTCGGACTTCTCCAGGGTGAAAACCTAAGATCTTGGATCGGGCAACGACGGCGCTTGTGCATTGTTTCCTTCTTGAAGGCATTGCTTTTGGAGACCTTTGATGTTTTTCGGGTGTTGTATTTGGTGGTGGTTTGTGTGCGACTGCTGAGAGGAGTCGATCACTGTAGCCGGACCTTTTTTTCCTTTCTTTTTTATTTTTTCTTTGGCTCCATGCATCCTGGATGTCTTTGCGACATCTTGTAGATGCAGAGGCTGGGTGTAATTGGTATCTTTGCGATATTAATATATTTTCCTTTTCAAAAAAATGTCTATATGGGTTCTAGCTACAAATTTTGTCCGAGCTTATACTCCAAACCAGCCTATACGCAAGATCGATCATAGCTGGAAGAAGCCAAGAGAGGGAGTTCTTAAAATCAATGTTGATGCCTCATTTCATGTGAAAAATATGACAAGGCCTGCGGAGCGACAACTCGAGATGATCGTGGTAATTTTATGGTAGTAGGGACCTGTGTGCTACCCCCATGTTACTAGTGCAGATTTAGCGCAAGTTATGGCTATCCGAAGTGGTTGGATCCTGGCAGAAAAATTGGGTTGCACTAAATTCATCATCGAGTCTGACAGTATGTTGGCATTGGAGGACATCTCTGATCCAAATGCCTTATGGGAACTGATGTTCCAATCATGGCCATGAAGTTTGCTAGCATTGATTTTGTCCACTACAGCAGAGAAGCAAATATGGTAGCAGATTGCTTCGCAAAACACTGTTCTAGCATTAATAAGTCCGAATCTTGGGAATCCAATGTCCCTGACTTTATTCTTCATCACTATGTAAACGACCATGCTATTATTTGATGAATAAAATTGTTATGGTAAAAAAATGTCGTGGGGGAAATATGGGTCGACGGTGGAGTAGCATTCCTATTGTAACAATGTGCAGATTTTGGGATAGACTACAACATGGGTAAGTGGCACCTTGGGAATCACCAAAAATCACCTAATTTGCAGCTTTAGCTTGGATGTGCCTAGTTTCACTTGGAGATGCTCTTAGAACATGTAAATAAAATTTAATAATGAAAAGATCAACATTGTGGATTCTAATTTTTATTGGTGCCACTACTAGTTTTGTGTGATATTAGTATGGTATTCCAAGTACTCCCTTGGTTTCACAGTAGAGTGCCTATAGGTTTTTTCAAAAGTTAAACTTAGCCAACTTTAACTAAGTTTATAGAGAGAATTATCACTATCTATAGTACAAAATTTATATAAGCTTGATCAAATTTTGCTTTTTGCAAAAGCTTGACTTTTGCAAAATCTATATGCGTTACATTATGGAATGAAGGAGTGAATAGCAAAAAACTACCACATTACAGGCTATCGTTCCGAAAAACTACCGCTTTTTTTAATTTTTCAAAAAACTACCACAAAAGTGGCTGGCTGTTCCAAAAAACCCAAGTGGCCGAACGGTTAAGTTTTAACTGGGGTTATGACATGTGGGGCCCGCTCGTCAGGGTTTTGTCGGCCACAGTGCTCACGGCGCGCGGGTGACGGCCGTTAGGGCGCACGGGCCGTCCCGACTAGGTGAAAACGGATCCGGCCCTCACTCTATCTGCCTCGCGCTCACTCACTCTCACTCTCCCCCCTCGCTCTGTTTCCCCTGGCCGAGCTCTCCATCGTCGCCGACCACCTTAGTTCCTCATCGCCGCCCAGGATGCCTTCTTGGAATGATGGGGATGAGAGCTCCGACGACAGCATGGGGGGCAACCTGATGGACATGGAGTACTTTGTAAGCCTCATCCTCCTCCTCTCTGTCATTATCTAGGGTTAGGGTTAGGGTTGAATCGATTTGGGAATGAGGGTTGATGAGATGTATATTTATATGGATGGATTCGTTTGGTTTGGTTATCTATTAGTTTTGATCTAGGGTATGGATGGCACTGTGATGTCTGATCTGACCTTGAGCAAGGCAAAGCTTGACTCAAGTTGAACTAGTTGATGCATTGGTTCTGATCTACCTTTTACTACATGTAGGACACACCTGACACCATCCCTGAGCCACTCTGGTGTGGTGCTCCCATGGAGGAAGTTGCCAAGTGTACACTGGGAGGAGGTTCTATGGATGCCCTGTTCAGGTGAGTAATTGAGTATGCTGGGTGGATTCAGTTATGCCTAGTGGATTCAGTTAATGTCTAGTGGATTCAGTTATGCCTAGTGGATTCAGTTATGCCCAGTGGTTACTGAATTTGTACATTAACTCTGTTTGAACTGAATTTAGTACCGAATTTATGGTTACATGTCCTCCTTGTGTACCAATCCTCTTTTTGAATTGAAGTTAGAACTGAATTTATGCATTTTCTGAAGTATGTGTTCTCTGATCAAACTACAGGGAGGTGTGAATTGTGGTGTAGTTCAGTGGGTTGATCCTGCCTGGCCTGATGTACTTAAGAACTGCCTCATCAAGTTGTGGGAAATGTTCCATGAGCAAAACCTTGGAAGGATTCAAGACAAGCATGCATATGAGGATGAGGTTGCCAAGTTGAAGAAGGACTATGATCATCTCTGCACTGAGTATCATAAAATGGTTGATGATGTTAGCAAGATGTTTGACTGGCAGGATGGTGTTGGCAAGATTGACTACCAAAAAGCAATGGATGCTGAGAAATTTGAGAAGCAGAAGGAAGAGCTAGAGCTGGAGATGAAGATGGAGAAGCTAAGGCTAGCAAAAGAACAGAGGTGTATCCTTCAGACCCAGGCAGACATAATTCACAACACCAGGAAGGCAATGAAAGAGATAAAGGTGGACATGGATCTTCTTGCACAAGAGAAGACAGAGCTTGAGAAAGTAGTTGCTGATCTGCTGAATGCTGGACATGGGAGCAAGGAAAAGCTTGAGAAAATCAAGGCCATACTGGAGGCTTGAAGATTTGGACAATGGTGGTTAAGTAAGTAAGGTGGCCTACACATATAACAGGCCTTGCAAGATGATGGTAGGAGTATATTTTGTGCAGTCCTATATGAACTGTTTAAGTTATGGTAACTAGAGTGGTGGAGAACCTTTGCTAAGTCTGGCTTATGTTATTGTACTGTTAAGAACCTATCTATCTTAAGTAATGCAGTGAAGAACTGTTTTATTTCTTTAGGTTGTTTTCCTGAAAGTAGCAATGCTGAACTAGTATATTTTTGGGCCTAAAACCATTATGTACACATTGTGGGCCTAGACTGGGTTGTTTTATTACTCCACCTACCTACCACCAACCATTAGTAGTCTATAAAGCCCACCCCTTGAGTGAACCCGCAGTCAATCCCCCCATCCCCACCCTTCTCAACCCCCCAGCCGCCAAAGAAACCCTAGAATCCAAGGGAGAGATGGATCCTGGAGAGGTCATAGATGGAGAAGAAGAGGTGCCCAGGCAAGCCAGGCGCAAAGATGCAAGGAGGTGGGCGAGAAGGCAACTTGCTGAGATGATCCTTGCAGCACGCAACTGCAAGGACATAGACCGGTTCCTGGAGGCATTCCCCCTGGTTCCAACCCTAGTGATGATGATATCATCTACTGGTCAAGGAGGAGGGCAAATTTCCATCCCTTTCAGGTCACTAGGCAGAGGTGGACTAGGATTCTGTACCCATGATGCTGCTGTTATGTTTCTGTGTTCCTAGATCTGTCTTTCTATCTATGTGATGTTTGAAGTTGGTGTAAGAACAATGTTGAATGAGCTATGTATGTGATGAATCAAGTTGTCTATGATGCAATGCAATGTATGAAGCTGGTGAAAGAAAAATGTTGAATGATCTATCTGTGTGATGAATCAATCTGTCTATGATGCAATTTATGAGTGAATCTTTTATCTATATTTGTATGTATGAATGAATTGATCTGGTGATCTTGATGTTTTGGTCAGATGGCCATATCTTGTTGTTTTAGGTTTGATCTCTTGGGGTTTGGTGCCTAGATGGGCAAATCTTGATGTTTTAGCTTTGATATGTTAGGTTTTGGTCCTAGATAGCCACTTTGGGGTTGGTCGACAAGTAGCCACCCAAAGTGGCCAAATTTGAGTGGTTTTAGGGTTGGTCGACAAGTTGCCCCCCAAAGTGACCAAATTGACCTAATCATATCAATCAATTATCAACAAAATAAATCACTTGATCTACGTAACAATGCTCATCATAAGAAATAATTTCATATGAAACAATTCATAACTTAGGACATATCAAATCAAAATAGAGCTTGACAGCAGATAACTTAATTGTTCCAAGCAGTTCAAACACAAACCATATAACTTAATTGTTCCAAGCAGTTCATACATAGACCACATAACTTAATTGTTCAAATGAAAACAGAGTTCATTGCAAATAACACAGATAGCAAGCATGCCTAACAAGCAAAGTTCAAGGTATAAAGCATAGTTGAGCGCAACACATTCAATGGTTGCCACTGGCTGTGAAATACAAAGCAAGTTTGCTTGGGGCCTTCCTCTTCCTCGTAGAACCAACATCAGCTTGACCTGATGTTGATGCTGCCCTTAGAGCATTAAAACCTCTTGCACTTGACCTGGTGTTCTTTGCTGGAGATGATGCACTTGACCTGGTGTTGTTGGCTGGTGCTGAAGCATGTGGTGGGTTCTTTCTCTTTCTTGATCCACCTGTTGAAACTGCAGTAGATGTGGTTGCCCTTGTTGTAGCAGATGTGGTTGCCCTTATTGAAGCTTTTGCTGGTTTCCTGCCCCTAAGTGGTCCTAACGCTGGAGCAGGACCTGAAGCTGGAGCTGGACCTGAAGCTGGAGCTGGACCTGATGATGTGGCCCTAGCTGGAGGTGGCCTAGTTGGTGCTGAAGTTGCTGGGTAGGATGCCCTGTTTTCCTACATTTAAAAACAAGTTGTAGCTCACAAGATGTATGCATTAAAAACAAGTAGCAGATTTTCCTTGTTGAACTGGCTTAGTTACCTGGTGATTGTCTTTCCTTGTCATAAACTTGGCCTTAAGTCTGTCTCCACACATTGTCCACCTGTGGCCTTGCAGACCATAGTTACTGCATGTTATTGTGCCCATCCTTGATGTATCCTTTGGAGCTGGCACCTCAAATTCACCCTTTCTCCTAGCTGTCTGCTTCTTGCCTTTCTTCTCCCTAAAAACTGGTGGTTCTATGTATGGTGTGTTGGTGTTGGGCCAGAATTCAGGGCCAGGGACAGGGTAGATGATGTGCTGGTATGCAGCCTTATACATTGGCTTCTTAAAATGGATGCACATAATCTTCTGGGTGAACTTTTATCTTCTGCATTGCAGATATTGCATGGTGGCAAGGTGATCCAGTCATGTCCCACCTCCTACAAGAGCAGCTCCCTACATCAAGCTTCACAAAATATGTGTTATCTCCACTAGTTACTTGCCAGATGTTGGGACCAGCCATGTTTGCTTCACAGTATTTAGCCCACTTCTTGCTCTCCTCAAGCGTCTCCATGTAATGTGGGGTTATTTCCCACCTACAACTCTCTGTTTTCTCTCTGATGCCCTGGTACTTAACCATTAGTTTGGTCCTCAACCCTTCAAACATGGTCTTAATTGGTTTTGACCTAACATCTAGAATCATTTTGTTGAAAACCTCACTAAGGTTGTTCACTACCAAGTCAGTCTTGCACACATGATCCATTGCATATCTAGCCCAACACTCCTTAGGGATGCCATTCAACCACATGTAGGCTGGTTCACATGCTGCTTTCAAACCTGCCATTCCTTCTTTGTGACCATGTTCAGTGAAGGAATAGCTAGCTTTGCCAACCCATTTCTTAAGTTCTTCTGCTCTAAAGCCAGCTGACTGGAAGTTGGCATATATGTGTCTTGGGCAATATCGTGGGGATTGAAGAAATACTTCATTAATTGCTTTAAGAAGGCCCTGTTGTTTGATTACATAAGGTAGTAATAAGATAACTATAGCAGCATTGCTATGTGCATAAGAATAGTACAGAGTCAGAGAAAATACCTTCTCCCTGTCAGACATGATGGTGTAGTTCCCAAACTGGTTACTGGTGCCAATGCAGACTCTAAGTTGGTTTAAAAACCAGGTCCACCTAGGCCCATCCTCTTTGTCAACCACCCCAAAAGCAATTGGGAACACATTGTTGTTCCCATCTCTCCCAGTTGCTGCCAATATCTGCTGGCCTGTGGATAACTTGATGAAGCAACCATCAAGTCCTGCATAAACAGAGATAGTTAGGGTAAAATTGAATAACTTGATTACATTTCTAACATGATTAAATCACTGATTTGTACCTATGAAAGGCCTACAACCAGCAAGAAATCCATCTTTTGATGCCTGGAGGCAATAGAACATGTACTTGAACCTTGGTGTGGGGCTGGGTTTAAAGGATCCTCAAAAGTTGTCACTATGCACCTGCTTCCAGGGTTTGTGTCAAGCACACATTGTAGGTAGTCCCTCAACCTCAGATACTGCTTTCTATGATCACCTTGCACAACATCAACAACCATCAGTCTTGCCCTATATGCCAAACTCCTAGGTACATGCACCCCAAACTTCTTCTTAGTATGTTTGAGAACTGTCTCTACATCAGCCATTACATTTGATCTAACTGTGTCCTCCACAGCTTCTGCAACCCATTCAACAGTAACCTTTGTACTCTCTCCACAAGCTCCACAACTATGATCCATGTGGCACTTCTTGATTGTGAATGTATCTTCATGGGTTACTTTGGATGCGGTCATGAAAAATTCACATCCATTCTTCCTCTCTGGGCACCAAACAATAACCTTTGATGGTTCATTCCTATGGTACCGAAAGTTTCTCAAACTCCTAACATGAAAATTTCTCAATGCCTTTCTAAACTCATACACATTGGTGAAGCAAAGGTCCTTGCACAACTGCTCATGTGCATCAGGTACCTTTGGGTCATACATTTCCTCTCTTTCTTCTTCTTCAATCTTCTCTTCCTTCTAGAAGGTAGTCTTGGAGTCTCCCCATCTGAGTCAGAAATGCCCACATCACCAGGGAAGCAATACTCATCAGCTTCAGGTACAAAATCTTGAAACTTTGGGATCTCTGGCTGACTGTGAGCTCTGGAAGTTGGACCTGGATTTGCTGCTGCTCTTCTCACAGGCTTGAGTTTCTCAGGCCTGCATTTTTCCACAACTATTTCCTCTCCACTGTCAGCCTCTTTCTCCTCCTGCCAAAACTCTGAAACATCACTGTCACCTTCAAACTGTGGTCTGTCTTCTACAGCATCTCTTTCTTCTTCATTTCCAATATTTTCTTCACCTCTCTTCCAAGCCTTGTAAGACATCTTTATCCCTCTATAGTCACCCCTATCAATCTCAAAGTCTGAGGATGATTTGTCAATATCATCATCCTCTTGACCAGCAGCCTGTCCATCATCATCTCCACCATTAGCTTCTGAAATGTTGAAGTTACAGCTTTGTTGTGTCTTCAAATTAACTTCAAGAGGGTGGACCACTCCATCTTGTGACAGACTTAACACAAAACCAGGACCCCCCCCACTGGACTGCCTATTGGAATTTGTTCTTCACAAACATTGTGAGCCTTGTTACAATCAACATCTCTATCTTCATTTGCCTTGGAAACAATGATATTCAGCACTGTGAAATCTGAGTGGTCTATCATTTCTTCAACTGCATCTTGACTGTCCAGAAGAAATAAACCTTCCTGTCCAATCCCTTGTTCTTTTACCCAGTACATGTAGTCATCTGACCCATAGCCTTCAGCCTCAGTAAGTGCTATCAAGTTCAGAAATGTGATGTCTGAAACAGAAAACCTCCTTTCCACATTATCTCTGCCCTGGAAATGCAGCCTAACCTCCCAAATTTCATCATCCAGCCTGCATTACATAATATGTTATTTGAAAAGCCCAACTAACTAAGTGTTTTTTGCTACAAAAATTCAGTGCACACTAACTATAAAGTATAGTAAGGAATCTGAATCCAACAAATGCTTCTCTGAATCCACCATGCATTTCTACTAAATCTAACTAATCTTTCAGTGCTAAGTGATACTGTTGCATCCAAAACATGCCACAGAGTGTTTGCTCAACTATTATTCGGTGCATGTTCATGTTCTAAGATGAATCACAGCAGCATCAACCTAGGGTTTGGTCAAAAAACTAACTAAATTATGCTATGTTGTTTGAAATGAACAAGCAGAAATGCAGAAACTGTTGAAGGAGCTCATAAGAGGAAAAAAAACTTACTCCACCCCTCCAAATGTAGAGGCCCAGTACTGGGAGTTGGCCGGATCTGCCTGCACATCGCTAGCAAGAGACATCGCTGCTCTGTACTCAAGCGAGAACTGGCAATCATCAGGCGACGGCAGTGTAGCCTGTGGCGTAGGAGCCTGCATCAGAGCTGCAGCCTGTGGTGTCCGCTGCGGCGGCGGCGCCGCCGCCGGCTGGGTTGCGAAGCTACCACTCCCCAGCCAGCTATCAACCTCTGAGAACTCGCCGCCTCCATCCCCCCTTCCACCTCCACCCGTTGAATGGCCGCCATCGCCTAGTTTCGCCGTCGCTGCCATCGGAGAGGGAGGCGCGCACGAGAGAGAGGGAGACAGAGAGGGGGAAGACAGAGTGAGGGCGGGCCGGATCCGTTTGACCTGGTCGGGACGGCCCGTGCGCCCTAACGGCCGTCACCCGCGCGCCGTGAGCACTGTGGCCGACAAAACCTTGACGGGCGGGCTCCACACGTTATAACCCCAGTTAAAACTTAACCGTTCGGCCACTTGGGTTTTTTGGAACAGCCAGCCACTTTTGTGGTAGTTTTTTGAAAAATTAAAAAAAACGGTAGTTTTTCGGAACGATAGCCCGTAATGTGGTAGTTTTTTGCTATTCACTTTGGAATGAAGGGACTGCAAGGGACGAATAATCCACTACACAAATGCAGAACTAGTAGTAGCACGACTTCACGTTGTAGTTTGGTCCTCCGACCTTCTCTCCATCATGTTGGTCGCCCTTCGGTGCGAGTGTAAAAGCACGTGAGCTTTTTGAGACGTTTGCATTTTGGATTTGTGTGTCTTTCAATTTCTTCGCCGGGGTGTTGATCCGACTGTGTCGTAGCCTTGATGGCTCCTCATCCACGATCAATAACGACTTGCTGCCCAGGGATGGCTAGGCAGCAGAGCGATGCTCCACCAGCCCTTCTGAACCTCTATGTATCCTATATACATAAGAAATTCATTCTTACTATCTTATTTATCTTAACATGTAGTCTATCCATCTCCGTTTTCCTTATTTTTTTTATTAGGGGTTGCCGGACTGGTAGTTTAATCAATTGATCTGAACCTGTTCGCAAAATAATAGACACAGATAAGAAAAAGAAGGCTAAGGGCATGTACAATGAGGGCAGCATCATGCTGCTGCCCCGCCCATGCACGTAAGAAAACGGTGTTGAAACCACCGCTTCAATCAAGCACTACCCAACGCAAAACTGCCTCGTACGATTTATATTGGCCCCACTTAATTATTTTTCTATCCAACTTTCCACGATCATCAGCCTCCACCTTGCTTTGCGTGTGTGTGGGCAGTGTGTGGTCCTCCTGCACTTTGTCATGGAAGAGGCGGACTCCTCTGCAGGAAGTGGTTTGCCTCTGCAAGCATCACCTTTAGCTGAGTTGGACTCTGTGAGCCTACGTGGGATGCTGGGGCACCGGTCCAACATGGCCCGTTGGCCATGCCCTAACACAAAGTTGACTTAACATTTTTTCGCTTCTTCATCAAAAGTCAACTTGCAACCACCGAGACAAGACAGCCAGCCTAGAGTATAAAGTTGTTGAAGACCATTTTCATCGACAGAAGCATGCACAGTGCGCAGCCCCCTTGGAATATCTTCCAGATGGAAGTTCAGACCTGAGACACGGGCATGTATGACAAAAGAGCAATTTGCTCAATATCCATTTCTGAGTCTATACTTGTCTGCACCCGGTTAAGAAAAAATCAAAAATAATTCATGAAAATCAAAGAAAATCCTTTTTTGCATGGTTGATAATTTAATGTGTGAGGTGCGCTTCAAATTTCAAATCATTTAAATATATGAGTAGCTCTCAGAAAAAAAGACAAATTGGATTAAAACAGCACATGAACAGTAAACTTTTTTACAGGTCCTAAATTTGTTTTTTTTGTCGACAGTTACTTAGATATCCAAATAATCTGAAATTTGGAGTGGACCTCACGTACCAAATTATCTACCATGATTTTTTTTTGAATTCATTGATTTTTCTAGTATTTATTTTGAATTTTTTCGTTAGGATGGGTGCAGATGAGCCTGGGCACCGAATCGCTGCTCTCGCAATTTGCCTCAATTTTTTTTAAAGTGGGAGACAAACAAGAAAAATTGAGAGAGAAGCCAGACAAACTAATTACAATTATATCTCTTTTTTTTGCGATGAATTACAATTATATCTCTTGTCGTTCACAAATGTGTCACTCACAAGCATGGTGATCAATCTAGCTATAGTATAAAGCAAGCTGTAGCAGAGGTATCCTACTAATTCAAGAGTCATAACCGCGATGTCGCAAGGACAAAGGGGAGCAATGGGAATCCCGCTCGCGGTTCTCTCTCTGGCCATCCTCCTCCACGTCGCCGGCTGCAGCCCTCCTCCGGAGCCGGTGGTCTGCACGCACGGCACATCCAACTGCACGGTCACCAACTCGTTCGGCTCCTTCCCGGACCGCAGCATCTGCCGCGCGGGCAACGTCGCCTACCCGCGCACGGAACAAGATCTCGTGGCGGCCGTAGCGGCGGCGGCGGCGGCGAAGCGCAAGATGAAGGTCGCCACCAAGTACTCACACAGCCTCCCCAAGCTGGCGTGCCCCGGCGGCCTGGACGGCACCATCATTAGCACGGCGCGGCTCAACCGGACTGTGCGCGTGGACGTGGAGAGGAGGCTTATGACGGTGGAGAGCGGCATGGTCCTCCGGGACCTGATCGAGGCCGCCGGCGCCGCAGGGCTGTCCCTGCCGCACTCGCCGTACTGGTACGGCCTGACCATCGGGGGCCTCCTGTCGACTGGCGCGCACGGCAGCTCCCTGTGGGGCAAGGGCGGCGCCGTGCACGAGTACGTGGTCGGGCTGAGGATCGTGACGCCGGCGCCGGCGAGCCAGGGGTTCGCCGTGGTGAGGGAGCTCGGCGCCCATCACTCGGACCTGGACGCGGCAAAGGTCTCCCTCGGGGTTCTCGGCGTCGTCTCTCAGGTCACGCTGGCGTTGCAGCCGCTGTTCAAGCGGTCGGTGGCGTTCGTGAAGCGCGAGGACTCAGACCTGGCGGACCAAGTGGCAGCATGGGGCCGCCTCCACGAGTTCGCCGACATGACGTGGCAGCCGGAGCAGCGCAAGGTCATCTACCGCCAAGACGACCGCGTCGACGTCTCGTCGCCGGGCAACGGCCTCAGCGACACGCTCCTTGCCCGGTCCGCCCCCACGCGCATGCTCGTCGATGCAAGAGCCGCCGAGGAGCGGCTGCAGGAGAACGGCACCACCGCCGCCGACCTGTGCGCGGCGGCGCGGCCGCTGGCGGACACGGTGGAACTGCAGGCCTACGGCTACACAAACGACGGCGTCTCGTTCACGGGGTACCCGGTCGTGGGCTACCAGCACCGCATCCAGGCGTCCGGCACATGCATGGATAGCCCGGAGGACGGTCTCCTCAGCGGCTGCCCTTGGGACCGGCGCATCCGGGGCTCTTTCTACTACAACTCCGGCTTCAGCGTCGCGCTCTCCAAGGCGCCGGCGTTTGTGTCGGACATGCAACGGCTCCGGGACCTTAACCCGGACATCTTCTGCGCCGGCGTCGACACCAGGGTCGGCGTGCTCCTCCGCTACGTCAAGGCGTCCTCCGCTTACCTCGGCAAGCCGGAGGACTGCGTCGACTTCGACATCATCTACTACCGGAGCCGCACCTACGGCATGCCGCGCGCGCACGCCGACGTGGTGGACGAGATCGAGCAGATGGCGCTACGCAAGTACGGTGGCCTCCCGCACTGGGGAAAGAACCGTAACTTGGCATTCAGCGGTGTCATCACGAAGTACCCGGGAGCTGGTAAATTCCTCGGGGTGAAGGACAGGTATGACCCCGACGGGCTCTTCTCGAGCGAGTGGAGCGACCAGGTGCTCGGCATCAATGGAAGCCCTGACATCGTCAAGGAGAGCTGCGCCGTGGAAGGACTCTGCATCTGCTCTGAGGACTCGCACTGCGCGCCCGAGCGAGGCTACTTCTGCCGGCCAGGAAAGGTGTACGACGAGGCCAGAGTTTGCTTGTTCCTCCAGGACTAGAGAGACCGCGACTCTCTTCAAGTGTTCAGTGTTACTTCATGACCTCTTGATTCTCAGGATTCTGCGCAGCCAACTGCCAGAGTGAATTTGTGTAGTTAGAGCAAAAATGTTGGGCGCGTCTACTGAGCGGCTGGCTGCCCAGTAAAGCCATCCAGCGGCCGGTCAAATAAGGTAAGAATCTGTCCTTTTCATTGTCAGAAAAAAAAAACAAAGGAAACAACCATCCGTCCTATTGTTTGGTCAGCCGTTGCATGCATGCGTCTAGTGCTTGCATGCCGATGCATTAATGTTTCCCACGCTCGTCTCTTATGCATTAATTTTTGGTTTTCAAAATTATAAAAGACATATTTTCTAAACCGCGTGTCAAAATTCAGATCCGTTTTCACCGTTGAAACCCTCGCGACGTGCTCTTCAAAAGTAGATCCCGCATGGGGATGTTTCGACGAACTAGTCTTCCTGCCAACTAAACATCAATATGTGTGCAACTAGACTACATGCTGCGCCAACTGGGCATATATGTGTGCCAATAGTCCTTCTGTCAACTAAACATCAATGTGTGTGCAACTAGACTACATTGCCGCGACAACTGAGCATATGTGTGTGCCAATAGTCTTACCAACAAATATCAATGTGTGTGCAACTAGACTACATTGCCGCGCCAACTGAGCATATATGTGTGTAACTAGTCCTGTCAACTAAATATCAATGTGTGTGCAACTAGACTACATTGCCGTGTCAATTGCGCATATGTGTGTGCAACTAGTGTCCTGCCAACTAAACACCAATATGTGTGCAACTAAACTAAATTACAAGCCAACTGAGCATATGCATGTGCAACTAGTCCTTTTAGCAACTAAACATCAACGTGTGTGCAACTAGACTATATTATAAGTCAACTAAACATTAATGTGTGTACAAACTCGACTAAATTACAAGCCAACTGATTTTAAAAAAGTTGCACCATATAGTACTAAAGTTGCACAATGCAGTATTTTAGTTGCACCATATAGCATCAAAATTGGCATTAAAAAAATTTCGTCGAAACATATCCATGCGGGATCTAGTTTTTAAAGATCTCGTCGTGATGAACCCAACGGTGAAAACGGAACTGAAGTCCGACGTGTGGTTTAAAAGATATGGCTTTAAAAGAATTTGAAATCCCAAAATAAAAGTACTACGTGGATATGTTTTTTCTCTAACTGATGAGACTAATGTGAACACATTTAATGCCAGCACCCACATGCGCTACGAGACAAAAAAAATACACATGCATGTGTGTGACAGACGCGGCCGCTCGGGAACACCAAAAAGCACACGGTCACTTTTTAAATTTTGGGAAAAATGTTTCATCTTATCCGTATTCGTTTGACACGTTCTCTATGTATTTGGAAGTCTTCTTTCTTGTTTTATCAGCTGGAAAGATAGGGCACCTTATTGTGTTGGAATGGCCCGTGTTAATTTGCATCTAGACTTGACATTCGAATATAATTTAGTAACTTCACTAAAGAAAAAAAGAAGATCGGCTTCATTTTCCATATTACAAAGAAGATTCAAATTTGCAAAAACCCATAGCAATTTAAAATTTTCGAAGGAATATCCGAATGTCATGATTGTAATATTTGTGTTGACCAATAGTGCCTTCAATGTTATCGAAAAAGGCTTTCACCCTGCTTTATAAAGAAAGCACCCACCAAGCACAGAGTATCAAGGTAACAACAAAACACACCACACACCAACACAACGCCACCCAGGCCAGGTCCAACAGTCACACACACAAACACAACAGGCCAAGTTCCGCTGTGGGCACAGCACAACAAGCCCAACAGAGACGCATGACGAAACATCCCTAGACGGCGGTGGCGGAGGCGTGGACTCGACTCTCTAATCTGGTTCTGGTGGTGGCGGAGGAAGCGGTGGCGCCAACTGGAGAGCCATCGCGCAAAGCCGGGTGATGATGGAGGTGATGGCGTCTCTCTCCCTGGGACGGCTAAGCGGCCGCCAAAGTTGCAAGTAATCAGACCATTTGAACAAAGCGTCAGTAGCACGACGAAGAGGAATACGCTGAATCACAAGTTTATTCCTAATAGTCCACAGCGTACAGGTAAGGACCCCAATGGTCAGCCACCTACACTAGTAGAAAAAAGGTCAAATGTTCATCTCATTAGTCCCGGTTTGTATTTGAGCCGGCACTAATGTGACCAATAGTGTCGGTTCCAACGGCTAGACGGGCGACGCTCATTAGTACCGGTTCGTGGCGAACCTTTAGTACCGGTTCGTGCCACGAACCGGTACTAAAGAGGTGGTGGCCTTTAGTACGGGTTGGTGGCTCCAACGGGTACTAAAGACCCCCCCTTTAGTACGGGTTGGAGCCACCAACCCGTACTAAAGGTGGCCTTTAGTACGGGTTGGTGGCTCCAACCGGTACTAAAGACCCCCCCCCCTTAGTACCGGTTGGAGCCACCAACCGGTATGGTGCGCTGCCACCTACAGTGCACAATGTTTAGTCCCACCTCGCTAGTTGAGAGGAGCTCGCACCGATTTATAAGCCCCGCCGCGGCTACCGTGTCGAGCTCCTCTCTAAGCAGGCCTTTGTGGGCCTATTGCAAGTCTTCTGCCCTGTGGGGCCTACTAGGCCGTACGGGCCTGCATCCTGACCTAACTAGAGGTTGGGTTTCTAGTCGTATGCAGGTCGTGCCGGCCCAATAGGCGGGCTGTTTTTACTTTATTTAAAAAAAACAAAAAAAACCCGGGACTAAAGGTCCCCCAGACCACGGCGTGCCTCGTGCCACGTGGTAGGCCTTTGGTCCCGGTTCGTGTTGAACCGAGACTAAAGGGGGGACCTTTAGTCCCCACCCTTTCGTGTCGGTTCCAGAACCGGTACTAAAGGTCCTTACGAACCGGTACTAAAAGTCATTTTTCTACTAGTGCTAATGTGGCGTAACGCGGGTGGGATCGCCTGGAGTTCGGCAAAGAGAGCGGGGAAGTTGTTATGGTCCCAGCTTCCACCCACAATTTAGCAAAAACGGCTCCAAAGGAACTGCGCAGACACGCATGTGAAGAAGATATGGTTCGAATCTTCTTCAGGCCCGCGGAGCAGGCAACACCCATCCCTAGGGCCATTGCGCTTCAGAACCTTTACACCTGATGGGAGGCGGCCGCGAATCCATTGCCACAAGAAGATCCTAATTTTCAGGGGGAGGCGGATCTCCCAAATGGAGGAGGGCGCATCATGGCCAAGCGAGGGGGCAATGGCCAGGTAGAGAGATTTGGTGGAGAATTGTCCAGAAGGCTCTAGTCGCCATCTGGCGCGGTCATCGTCCGCCGTGAGATCAGGCTCATGGAGCGCAATACAGTCGAGCAATTCCTGCCAGTCTGCGTTCTCAGCCGGGCCAAAAGGTCTCCGGAATGCGAGTTGCCCCAAGTCAATAACGGCGGTCGCCACGGAGATCTGCGGGGCAACCGTGATAGAGAATAGGTCCGGAAAGCGGGTCGCAAGGGGTGAGTCACCAATCCATCTATCGAACCAGAATAGAGTGGCGGTGTCGGAACCAATCTCGATCGACGTCCCGATCTAGAGGACAGGAAGGAGCTGAATGATGGACTGCCAGAACTGGGAGCCTCCAGATCGCTGGTAGAAGGCGAGAGACTAGACGCGGAGGTATTTCTGCTGAATGATGCGAAGCCACAGGCCACCGTCTCCGTTGGCAATCCGCCAGAGCCACCGAGTCAGAAGGGCAATGTTCGTGCGTTTGGAGAACATGATCCCGAGTCCGCCCTGGTCGCGAGGTTTGCAGATCTCATACCACCTGACCATGTGGTACTTTTGCTTATCGTCCTTGCCGACCCAGAAGAAACGCCCCTGAACGGTGGCAATCTCGTGATGTAGAGTCTCGGGAAGGCTGTAGAAGCTCATGATGAATAATAGCAGGATGGAGAGGGACGAGTTAATGAGCACCGTACGGGCTGCTTTCAAGAGCCAGCGACCCTGCCAGGGCTCGATACGGTGCTGAAGCTTTCCCACCGTGGGGCGCAGCTCGGCCGCCGTAAGCCTAGAGGCGCTAATGGGTATCCCCAGATATGTCGTGGGGAAGCACCCGAGCTGGCAGTTAAGCCGATCCGTTATGCTCTGGCGCTCGTCTTGGGTGTAGCCCAAGACCATCACCTCACTCTTGTCGAAGTTGATCCTAAGGCCGGACATTTGCTGGAAGCACAGTAGGAGGAACTTGAGGTTTGAAATATCACTCTCCGCCACCATGATAATGGTGTCATCTGCATATCGGAGCAGGGAGATCCCGTTCCCCCCAACTAGATGCGGCACTATCCCCTTAATGTGACCCGCCGCCTTGGCCTTATCCAGAATGGTCGCCAGAGCATCGACAACCATGTTAAACAGGAACAGGGAGAAGGGGTCGCCCTGACGCACCCCATAGAATGTGGGGAAGAATGGGCCGTTCTCCCCATTAATGTTCACCGCGGTGCGACCCGAGGAAACCATATGCATCACCCTGGTCACCCACCGGTCGTCGAAGCCCTTACGGAGCAGACATTCCCGAAGGAAGGCCTAACTGACCGTATCATAGGCCTTGTGGAAGCCCAGTTTCAGGAAGACTGCCTTGAGGTGTTTGGAGTTCACCTCATGGAGAGCTTCGTGGAACACCAAGACTCCATCAAGGATATATCGGCCCTGGATGAAGGCCGACTGATCAGGGTGGGTAATCCGGTCGGCTATAGGGGCCGCCCTAATGGCGTACCCTTTCGCGAGGATGTGGAAGATGACGTTAATTGGCCCCCTTCGCGAAGATGCGGAAGATGACGTTAATTGGCCCTCAATGTTACTATCTCCGTCCTGGTTTATTGGCCTCCTTCGTATGTTGTGCTCAATTTTGACCTTAGATTTAACTAATAAAATGGTAGTGCATGTAACCAAAAATAAATCACTGAAAATTATATTCAAATACGAAGCCAACAATATATTTTTTATGACATGCATTATTATTTTCTTACTTAATTAAATTTATGGTCAAAGTTTGGCACATAAAATGCTAAGGGGACCAATAAACAGGTGGTTGTTCTCTTCTCCGACCTGCAATGTTAATGCTTTGTGCACGTGAGAGAACCATCTGCATGTGGGTGGGCCATGTTGATCGCCAGTGCACCAGGATCAACTAGATTAAGCTTGAGCCACATAAAAATGAGAAGATGGACAATTGCCTCTGATCTTGAGGTCCTGTCATCTTGTCTTCTTCTTCCTTCTCCTAGAGCTTGATCAGATGCGTGTTCGGTCCTTAGCAGTGCTTGCTCTGATCGGTGAGCTTAGGGTCGAGCTTCAGTGAGTGAGAGTGAGAGAGAGGGAGAACTTAGAGCAGCACCCAATTCTTCCACGGGACATACTTTTTATATATTTGCAATGTGCACTAGGGAGCCACCTGGTAGGATAAATGTATCCATAACGGGAGAAAACATCGGTGAACATTATGTATGAATCAGTACTTCCTTCGTTTCTTCTTAGTCTGCATATAAGATTGGTCAAAATTAAAGTTTGTTGAAAAAAATATCAACATCTACTATAACTATATGGTATGAAAATTAATTTTATGATGCATTTAATAATATTGATTTCCTATTGTGAATCTTGACATTTTTTTTCTATAAACTTGATCAAAGTTGACAAAGTTTGATTTTGATCAAATCTTATATGCAGACTAAAAATAAATGGATGGAGTACCATCCACCGATTTTACATTAAATTGGCCATATATGTCTGAGTGGATTAATTCTAAAACTCATGTGCTTCGATTTGCACCTTTCTTAATTTTCTTGGCATATTTTTCCTTGATGCAATCAATACAATGATCAATATCCGCATCTGAGAAATCTAAAGGACGAAGGATTTGTTCTTTAATGAGATACTCAGTTCTCCTCTTCGAAATATGGCCTAAACGACAATGCCATAATTTTGAAGAAGTCTCATTATCATTTCGCTTACATTTGGTACTGACGTCGTGTTTGAGGAAGAATCAACATTATGAAGCTATGTCTTTATTGTAGTTGTCTAATAAAAAGAACACTGCAGCGAATATGATTGTTGCTGCACCGATGTGGTCCATTTGGAAATTATGCAATGACATGTTTTTTGGTCACATTAGTGGTGTGGTTTGCAGGTCCTATGGCAGTGCCTGCTTTGTTTGCTAAAACTGTGCAAGGTGATGTAATCCATACTAAAGGAGTCCTTCTACATTAGACCAAATTATTGTGGGCTCAAATTCATGTTTTTTTCACTGTGGGCTATTTATTTTCATCATCCAACGGATTAGATATATACATACTACTGCTATAGAATCTCCCAGAACCTCTAGATTTCCCTTAATATTTCTCGAATCCATTCAGGTACACTAGTAGAAAAAGGGCTTTTAGTCCCGGTTCATAAGGGGCCTTTAGTCCCGGTTCTAACTGGAACCGGAACTAAAGGCCCTCCACGTGGCCAGGTCCCGGTTCTAACTGGAACCGGGACTAAAGGCCCTCCACGTGTCCGCTGCTTGGGGGTCCACCTTTAGTCCCAGTTGGTAACACCAATCGGTACTAAAGAAAATTTTATGATTTTTTATGATTTTTTTTAATTTCAAATTTCTGAATTATTTTAACCTCTAATCTCTAATCACCCCTCATCACTACTCAATTTAACTTTTAATCTCTAATCACCCCTCATCATTCCAAATCATCTAACTTCCCGAACGGTCACCCATCCTCTCACTACTCCAGCCTGAGCACGCTTAACTTCCGGGTTCTATTCTCCCTCGTTTCCAAGTCTGCACTTGTTGTTTTCCTGACGATAGTAAGATGTCAATCCTATTAACCCTCAGGAATTTAGCTTGAGCATGAAGTCACACATTTCACTATTTGAGTTTGAAACTATTGTTCTAAAAATCAATAATTATTTAGTAACACTAATATTTCTTGAATAAGTAGTTTGACCACAGTTTGACCATAGTTGACCAAAATTCAAAAAAACTGAAATAATTATTTAGTAACACTAATATTCTTGAATAATTATTTAGTAACACTAATACTTCTTGAATAAGTAGTTTGACCATAGCTTGACCAGATTTAACAAAAATTCAAAAAAAAACTGAAATTTGAGCATAACTTTTTTTCCTTTTAGAATTTGAGGATTCTAAAAATTTGTAGACAGGCCGTAGGCGGTCTCCATCGGATGCGGATTTTCGTTCCGAACATTTTGATATATTATACGTTTTTTTTCCGACATCGTATGCAAAAGTTATAGCCGTTTTACATTTTCCCTACATTTTTGCAAAACATGTCCAAATTTAAGTTTTTAAATTTTCCTAACTAGTAGATGTAGTAATATAACTACCTCTCGAAGGATTTTATTTTTTGAAGTTTTTATCATTTTCTTTTGATTTTTTCAAAACAAAAAAGGCGATCCACCAGGGGGTAGAGTTTGAAAATGGGACCTTTAGTCCCGGTTTGAGACACGAACCGGGACTAAAGGGTGCCCTTTAGTCCCGGTTCGTGTCTCAAACCGGGACTAAAGGTCTAATCTTTAATCCCGGTTTGGGACACAAACCGGGACTAAAGGGCATCGCACCCTTTAGTCTCGGTTCGTGTCTCAAACCGGGACTAAAGTGCTCAGGTGAACCGGGACTAAAGCCTTACCCACACGAATCGGGACCAATGCTCACATTAGTCCCGGTTCGTGACTGAACCGGGACTAATATGAATATTGTCTCGTGACCAAATCCCTGTTTTCTACTAGTGGTACTAGAACACTACATGAAGTGCGACATACGTGAAGATGCCAACAAGTATAATACCCAAATATAAATGGATGTTCTGACCTTCCTGCAGCTGGAAGCAGTCGGAAGCATCGGTCAAGCAACATTGTGAACTGCAATAGACAGAGCCAAATTGCACTTTTTTCTTCTCTCGGCTACTTGAACAATGAGAGATGCTATAGTACAGTAGAAGAACACCTTGTGCCGCGTGGCTTTGGTTTGCAGCCTTGCAGGATAATTTCGCTGGCGAGAGCCGTGCAGAGGTTAGCTGGCCAGAGAACACCAGGTGGGGCCAGCCAGCCCGAGCGCTTGGTGTTTAGCCATCATGCATGAGCCCATATAACCAAAGAATCTCGGCTAATGTAGCTTGAAGATTGAAGATTGCTGCATTCATATTTTTTTTTGAAACGAAGGCAAAAGATTTGCCTCATATATTAAATAGGACCAAAATATTTGGCACATGTGTGCCATATAAGCAAAACTGTCACACACCTCCTCGCTTCACTTTAATTACATACATGCACGCATTAGCATGATTTTTTCTCCTTCCACAGCATTCTTCCTTCCAATTATATGCATGCACTAGAGGATAAAAAATATGATGTCATCCTAGATTCTCTTTATTTCAAAAATTTTAAAAAATTATAGCTTAAGCCACCGGTCCGATGCATAAATTGTCTTCACATAAACATTCGTCATGACGAGATCTTCGAAACTAGATTCCATGTTAGTATGTTTCGATGACTTCTTTTTTGAATCAAAAGTTACCACGCCTATGCTACATAAGTTACCACGCCTATTGTATGCAAATTACCGTGTTATTTTCACATAATTTACCATGGTTATGTTTTTCAATATCTTTTTCTTTCCTTGGTCAAAAGTTACCACAATGTTTGTACATAAGTTATCGGCTATGTTGTTCGTATATTAATGTGTTATTTTCACATAAGTTATCGAGGTTATGTTTTTCAATAGCTTTTTTGTCTTTGGTAAAAGTTACCAAGGTGTTTGTCTATAAGTTATCGTCTCAAAAGTTCCCACGCATGAATTACATAAGTAACCACATATGTGGAACTTAAAATTATCATGATACTTTAACATAAGTTACCGGGGGTTATGTTTTTGAACAACTTCCTTTTTTTCTCCTTGATCAAAGTAACCACGGAGTTTGTACGTAAGTTATCGGGTATGCGTTTTGTATATTACCGAGCTATTTTCACATAAATTATCGGGGTATATTTTTTAACAAATACTTTTTTTCCTTGGTCAAATTTACCATGATGTTTGTACATAAGTTATCGGGTATGCGGTTCGTTACTACTATGTTGTTTTTACATAAGTTATTGTGGGGGTATGTTTTTCAAAAGCTTTTTCCACTTGGTCAAAGTTACCGTGGTGTTTGTATATAAATTATCAAGTATGTTTCTCGTATATTATTATGCTATTTTCATATAAGTTATCAGAAGGGTAAGTTTTTCAATCACCTTTTCCCCATAGTTAAAGTTAGCATGGTGTTTGTATGTAAATTATCGAATATGCAGTTCATATATTACCGTGCTGTTTTTGCATAAGTTACTAGAGGTATATTTTTCAACTACGTTTCCCCTTCTTGATCAAAGTTACCACGGTGTTTGTATGTAAATTATCGGATATGCAATTCATATATTATCGTGCTATTTTCACATAAGTTATCGGGAGGGTAATTTTTTCAATAACTTTTTCCCTCCTTGATCAAAGTTACCATGGTTTTTGTGCGTAACTTTTCAGGTATGCGGTTGAAATATTACCATGCTATTTACGCTGAATTTATCATGAGCATGTTTTTAAACTTTTTCACCGGTCAAAAGTTACCATAGTGTCTATGTGTAAGTTATCATGTCTGCGGTGTGTATATTACCATCCTATTTACGCAGAATTTACCATGAGCATGTTTTCAACAACTCCACCCCCTCTCTTCAAAAGTTACCATGGTGTTATCGTAAGTTATCATGCTTGCGTTGAGTATATTACCATGCTATTTTGGCAAAACTTACCAGGTATGTTTTCAAACAATTTTTCTCTTGGGTCAAAAAAGTTACCATGATGTTAGGTGGTGTTTTCGTCAACTTTTTTCTCTAGGTAAAAGATATTGTGGTGTTTGTACCTAATTTGTTAGGTTTGCAACCAATACATTACCATTCTGTTTACGTAGAAAATTACCAGGGTGTGTTTTTAACAAAAAAAAAATCTCTGGTCAAAGTTTATCATGGTGTTTGCACGTAAGTTACCAACACCGCGGTGCGTATATTACCAGACCTTTTACACAAAAATTACAAGAGTATGTTTCACCAACTCTTCTCATTATGTCAAAAAATTACCATTGTGTTTGTATGTGAGTTATCCGATCTGCAGAGTTTAACTTTCCATGTTATGGACATAGAAGTTACCGGGGTAAAGTTCAACAACTTTTTTCCTAGTCAAAGTTACCATGGTGTACGTGTGTGCTCATATGTTATTGGGTTTGCGGTGCATAAATTAACATGTTATTTACACAACGGTTACCAGTGGAATGTTTCAACAATTTATTCATCGGGTCAAAGTTACCATCATCGGCTAAAACAATGTTTACACATACGTATTTTGTTTTCTGTAATGCCATTGCTCTATTATGTTTTTTTCGAAAAGGGGGTCGGGCCCCGACATTGCTCTATTATGTACCAGCCGCCTTAACAATACTACCTTTTTCTTTTCTATCATATGTTCATAAGAATTATATGATTCTCATAAGAATATCTTGCTCATAAGGATATCATAAAAACTATCTGATTTTCCATAAGACCAACATAAGTTATATTATGCATATACCTTAAACAATAAATTTCGGAGATGCCATTTTCTAGCCAAGAGATAGGTTAGAACTGAAATATTTCTTTCCTTGCAGATAACAAAGGAAGAAAATATTGATGTAGTTGACTAAACAATGAAAGGTTTTTGTTTCCGAGAAAGATAAAACTAGGGGAATTTTGTTGCACTAACCGAAGGACTTAATTTTGAACTCTTTGATGTTGCGGTGTAGATTAAGTGCTTCAGGCACTCTTCTGCTTGATAATCATCCAATTTCATCTGGTCTTGTTGTCAATCAACATCACGTATGCTTCCAAAAATGCATGTAAAGCCGCCTGAAAGTTTCATAGCATTACTCTAAGAGGAATAGTTTCTGGAGACTTTGCCAATGACCAACAGAGTAGGAGTAGTAGATGAACTTACCAACTATTTAGCTCTGCCCTTCCTATCAAAGGACATTTCTAGCAAATGTTTGGCAATATTTGGTCGATCAGAGAACAACAATCGTGCTCCTTGAGTTGCTATTTCATTAATTGAGCAAGATAAACAAAGGGTACGCCAGATAGTGAAATGAAGTATTATGGTTAATGAGACCACTCCCGAAAGATGCAGGTTTCAGTACAACAGAAAATTACTAGAAAGACATAGAAACGTAACTTACTTGTAACGATTAGACTTAGGCTCTCCAATGCACTCTCAATTTCATCAGTATTTTGACTTTCCTCCATCTTAAATATTTTGTCTATGGCCAAGAGCAGGTTCGTAACACCTAACATGGAGAAACCCTGATTAACATATCAATCTCATAACACCTAATAAATGGCGATGATGACAAGGCCTTGTTGATTGGCACACAACAACCATACCATGCTTCCATGCCTAGATGATAATGAACCAATGTCATCATCAGAACAGTTGGTTTGGTAAAACAGAATATAGCATGGTTCATGACGAGATTAGCAACAAAGAACAGTTCCAACCTATTGCCAAGTGTAAGTATTACATCACCAGTAGCGAACTCCAAATCAGTTATGCACTTATGCATGCTATATGGTATCCAAATGCTAAAAGGAATATGGCAGCAGTGCAGAGCACTAACTTTGGCACTAATATGGCAGCAGTATGCCGGAGATGGGTAGGCAACGCTGCGAATCCATGGAGAAAGGGGTGATGTGTAGGTGCTCGGCCAGCCATATGCCGCGGCGATGAAGTTGCATGTCGGGGGCGTGATCGGCGGCGGTGTACACTGCGGCCGTTGATGGTGGGGAGTTGCACGGCCGGAGAGTTGCCTCAGGTTGTGGCGCCAACGCGTCGATGGATGGAGCCACCAGCGTGGAGTTGAGAGGCACGGCGAGATGGGATACCGGGGTAGCCATTGCCGAGGATGATAAGGACGAGGAGGCTTGACGGTGAAGTCCCAAGGGAACCATAGACTGGATACCGATGCCCCACAAGCTGGGAGTGGAGCTCACCCTCAGGTCTCACCTGGATTCAGTGAGGGCGTGATCTTGGGGACGGGATGAGGGGAAAGGAAGGCGAGGGAGGCGGGTGGGTCGTCTGCAGAGTTAGGTCGCTCGCAGAGAAAAAATAGAGAAGAGGCGTGATTGGATCGGGTTCGCGATCGAAGGGCGTTGACGAGATCATGTGGCATTTTTGCAATCTGCCACACGGTTGCCACATACATATTTCGTACTAAATAAGGAGAGAAGAGTTTGTTACAACATACACCCAAAATACGGCATGGCAATTATTCTCGCAATAGAAAAGACCCTAACTTCTTTGCCCCGGTGGTGATCCAAAGGTTTGCCTCGTCTACGATGGTGTTGAGTAAAGTTGGCGGAGGTGCGCTCTTATGCCGAAACACTCTTGCATTTCTCTCATTCCAAATGACCCACAAGACAAGCATGGTGATCGAGGCCTTCACTTTTCGGTTGGTGGTGCCCACGGCGCTCATGCTCGCCCACCATGCCTTGACTGAGTCGAACGAGCTCCACGCAGACGTGTCCATGTCGTGTATGAGAAATTTCTAAATAACCAAATTCCACAGCCTCAGCGTGAAGCAGCACCTGAAGAATAGATGGATTCCACATTCTTGCACACCCCCGCACAAGGGCCAAGGGCCACAATTTGGCCAACCTCGCTTAGCCAGTCTGTCGGCGGTCCAAATTCGATCTTGCAGCGCGATCCAAGCAAAGAACTTGACCTTCGGTGGGGCCCAAGGCTTCCAAACCACTTGGTCCATGGGGGAGAGGACCAAACCCAAAAATTGTGCCCTATAAGCAGAGGCCACAGAATAATGCCTAGAGTCCGAGTGTTTCCATGTTATGTCATCCCCAGCAAGCTCATCAAGATGCACCTCATGCAGAAGCATCCAAAGGGTGAAGAATTGAGTTACATGTTCGGTGGAAGCAACCGCAGGCGGCCTGATTTTGAGGATCCACGCGTTTTCCTTGAGGGCCTCCCGTACCTTCCAAAGTTTCCGCGATGAAGACTCGTAAATGAGAGGAGCAATGTCCTTGGGCGCCAAGGGGATTCCCAGAAGAGTGTCCTCGCCCCATTCCTGACATTGATTGTGGTGCAAGCGTAGAAGAAGTTGAGATCTTCCTTATCACACGGGTTATCTCTCCCAAACCACAATTTTGTTGTCTCCTTCCATTCATACCAAGGCCACCGCAGTCTCAAAGCCCGCGCGAACTTATTGGTGTTGAGGACCCCAAGCCCACCATAAGCAAGCGGTCGAATGACAATGTCCCAGTTGACCTTGCATTTTGCCCCGATTGTCTTATCTGACCCGGACCACAGGAAGGCCCTCTCAAGCTTGTCGATGCTTTGAAGGATGGTAGGCTGTATGACAAGCGGTGTGATGAAGTAGATCACTTGGGAAGCGAGCACCGACTAGACAAGAGTCGCGCGCCCAATGGTGGTAATGTGTTGGCCTTCATATGTTGTCAATCTGCTTGCCACCTTGTCCACAAGGAATTGCAGGTCAACGAGCTTTAGCTTCCACACAAAGAGTGGTAGGACCAAATATCGCAGTGGGAAGGAGGCCCTAACAGCCGGCAACCCTTGGGTGATGCGCCCCAAGTCAAGGTTACCGCACCGAATCGGAACCATCGAGCTCTTATGGAAGTTGGTGCACAAACCGGTGACATCCCCAACGCCTCTCAGAATAGTCGCAAGCTTGTCCACATCACTTTTGATCGGAGCTACAAACACAGCTGCGTCATCCGCATAAAGGGAGGTATGCATTCATTTGAGTGTCGAGACATGCTTCGTATTTAGAATACTCCCACGAGATCCCACAACAACCTGAAAAGGAAAACAACCAGATTATATGAGACAACGGAAGAACAAAATACTCCCTCCATCTGAAATTACTTATCACAGAAATTTATAAAATGGATGTGTTTAGAACTAAAATATGTCTAGATACATCCATTTTTCCGAGAAGTAACTTTGGACGGAAGTTAGTACCGGGTATTAACAAGGTCTTGTTTGGGAGAAAGAACCACTCCTACCACCCATGACTCATGCATCATATTCTCGTTCAATGTGTACTTCAAACCTAGGGTGGTTGGGGTGTGTGTTGGCTGCTCTCTCTATGGCAGCCTTTGCGACCTCAACAACCCGATCAGTGCTCTCGGTAGCGCCATGAAGTGTACAATGAAGGGACCCAAGGCAGGGGAGGTTTTCAATACCGAAATAAAAACACCATAAGACAGAGTCTCTGTTTTAGCTGCACTGAAACTAATGAAGAGAAACTCTAGCTTCGGCATGGATCCTTCTACAAACACGAGCTCCATCCTATGCTCATCTGTATAGAAGAAAAGCACCTTTAGACATGCGAATACACTGGTACCACTTACTGTAAGCCTTCCTATAGACTCTGCTTCTCCTTTTACGCACAGAATTAAAAAGGACAAAGTGGGTAAGCCTCCAAGGGCATAGAGATCTTCCTGCTTGTCTGACTTCACAATAAGGTTTGACCTCTAGAGGTTGACGAATGATCCTACCCAATCCGGAATGCGCAAAATGGTCTGAGAAATTATAAGTTCTCGGAGAATGCGCGGATCAGGGCACCACTGTTCCAGTAAGACGCTGTCATCTAATGAGTAATCATTCTCGATACCATCCTCACTACCAATCTTTAGAGAATCAAGGCTGAGTGTGCTTAGTTCATAGATAGTGGAGGCAATAACTTTCATGCACTCCTTGTTAACTTCTGTTGGATCATCGCCTAATTTCAGTCGCAACTTCCTCAGATTCTTTAGCTGGCAAAGTTCTTGAAAAAAGTTGGATGATTGCAAGAAGATGTCGATCTGTTTCAACGTCTGCAATGATTGTATCTTGCCAATTCCATCTAGATATTTAACATTACTACCAGTAAATAGATGTACCAAATTTCCAAGACTTAGAATAGCTGCTGGTAATTCATGAGATTGGTGTTTCTTAGGTCCAACATCTGTAAGCATTGTAGATGTCCAACTTGTTTTGGGAGATCACTAATATTGTATATCTGAGGTTCAGATACCTCAACTGAAAGAACCTCCCTATATTTGCAAGATGATCACTTCTCAATCTGTGCATACCTTTAAAGTCCAGAACACACAAATACCTGAACTTCTCTAGGACAGGGATTTCCTCTAAATGTCCGAACACATTAAGTGATCGGACTTGAGACCATGTCAGACTCGTTGGTTGAGTAGTATTTCCTTTTTTGCCAACTTGAAGAGAGAGCCAACGAACTTTTCTTTGTGGTCTGATAGTTGAAGTGGGAACACCAACGAAAGTAACAAAGTTCTCTTCAATAGACTTGGATATGATGAAATCAAGAACTGTATCATGAATACAACAACTCTTCACCTCATCACTGAATGTGCCTATCCTCATAGGTTGGATTAGACTTCTATTGATCAGCTCGCTGAAACTCATCTCTCCTAGCTTACCGTATATCCTAGTTCTTTATGAATGAATCCCTCAGCAACCCATCTGTTTATGAGGTCCTATTTCTCAATAGTACTGTCTTAAAATATACTTAGGTATAGTAGACATGTTTTAAGATGAGGAGGAAGGTCAAAATAACTAAGTGATAATATCTTTACCATTCCTTCAATGCTAGAATTTTTTTCAATCGCACAACCAATTGAATTTCTGATTTGATCCCAATGATCCTTTGTACATGGTTTGTTGGCCAATAAACCAGATATAGCAATAATCGCCAAAGGCAAGCCAGCACATCTTTCCAATATTTGATCAGACACATCTCTGAGATATGAAGGGCATTTTTCTTTGGAGCTGAATAACCTTTTGTGAAATAATTGTCTGGAGTGAACCATATTCAGAGGCCTTATATTATAAATATGGTCACTGAAAGATGAACAACATGACTGAGCTACATTATTTATACAAGTAGTGGTGATTATTCTACTATCGCAACTGGTCTTGGGGAATGCACACTTTACAATATCCCATGTTTCAACATTCCATATATCATCAACTACAATTAAGTACCTGCACATGATTTTTATGAGCGACATTAGTGAGGCTTTAATATATCCTGCAAAATCATACCACAAAAGAAAGAAGATTTTTTTCCTGATTAACAACAAACGATATAAGAAAGTTGATACTCCCTCCAATCAGTACAGAGGGAGTACTTGTTTAAGCTGACATTACCGTAGATGTTGTTGTTGAACCCAGTTTCGTGATGATTACATTTTGCAAGCTGAGTTGCTTGTTGAACAGTTGGTGTTGGAGTATAATGTCCGGCCCTCTTTCTCAGATCGGTCTTTTGGTTGCATTGGCTAGAGCATGCACTTCTACATGGCATCAGAGTCATCTGCAGCATGCAGCCGCTGCTGCTAGCTGAGAGCCACTGCCGACGTTTGCTGAGGCCGCGTTGTTTGAAAGGGCTCCCCCGCCACCCCAGGCTCCGCCACGCCACCCTAGGGCATACCCAACAACCATAGTTGTCAATGCAGTGGCTATACAAGCTGAAGTGCTAATATTATAGGAGGTAATAATCTTTTTGTTCTCATCATGTTCAGAGGCTAGAGCATGCACTTCTACATGGTATCGGAGCCAAGAGGTCTTGAGTTCAAGACCCAGTGGGCTGCAATTATATTGCAGCCCACTTTCGATCCACGTTTTGGCCTGAGGGAGCCACACGTGAAGGGGAGTGTTGACGTATAATGTGCTGCCTAGTCTCTTCCATAAGATCGGTCTTTTGGTTGCATTGGCTAGAGCATGCACTTCTACATGGTATCAGAGCCAAGAGGTCTTGAGTTCAAGACCTGGCTGACAATATTAAATTCCAGCCCACTTTCGGTCTACGTTTAGGCCTGAGAGAGCCACACGTGAGGGGGAGTGTTGACGTATAATGTGCTGCCTAGTCTCTTCCATAAGATCGGTCTTTTGGTTGCATCGGCTAGAGCATGCACTTCTACATGATATCAGAGCCAAGAGGTCTTGAGTTGAAGACCCAGCTGGCGCAATTAAATTGCAGCCCATTTTTGGTCCACGTTTAGGCCGGAGGGAGCCACATGTGAGGGGGAGTGTTGACGTATAATGTGCTGCCTAGTCTCTTTCATCAGATCGGTCTAATGGATGAACTGGTTAGGTGCATAAAGTTACAACCAATAGGTTCAGGGTTCAAAACTCCCGTTTTCGCTACCCACGTCATATAGCTTCAAAGGAGAATAGACGTGAGGGGGAGTGTTGGAGTATAATGTCCTGCCCTCTCTTTCAGATCAGTTTTTTGGTTGCATTGACTAGAGCATGCACTTCTATAGTTGGTACTAACATATTACAAAATGAACTGTTGTTTTTGTACATGTTTTTTTGGCCAGGAGTTATCTTCCATTATCTAAAAATATGGTGGTCATGCAAGCATGCAGAAGGTCAAATAAAAGGTGTACTTACATATTAAGACGAATCATCATATGGTTGGGACAATATATAATTATTAGAAGGTGACGAGTAAAATTGAGTTGAGGTAGCACCTTTTGTCTTTGAGGAAGTTGGAGATCTTGATAATGAGCTGTTGTTCATCCGCAGCTTCACTAGCATAGTATTTCTTACTTACTTCACTAAGAATAGTTCTAAGAATTTTCATCATATCTGGATTTCTTAACACCGATATGAAAGCCTGACATTCAAATTCCCCTTTCAACTCTTCATATACTTGGTGTGCTTCTTCAGTAAGCAATGTGATAACATCATGCTTCGGCCCATCAATACCGACAAGGTTTGACATGTCCGTAAATATAGCAAGAGCTCTAGGGTCAACAATAGTGTTGCTTGTCTTGGAGACACCCTCACCAATCTTGTACCTTGCATGCCTCTCGCCCACCATAATCACTTGCTTCTTCAAATCTTGGATTGCTTTGGCAATACTACTCCGACTCCTGGTCTTCTCTAAAAAAATCTTGATCTTCTCAATAAAGCCATATGGCTTAGTGTCATCGCGTAGCATGAATTCGTCGAGGCTGTCTTCGATGTCGTAGGACAGATCCAGCACCTCACTCATCCATACCATGTCTTGCGCATCAGGATTCTCGAACTCAGACATTTTCAGTAGAAAAGCATGGATGGCCATGAGTTCATCGGCGAGGAACTTTATATGGCTGTGCACTCCCTTGAAACGCTTGTACTCGTCGCCCAGCACAACGACCAGCTTCCCCAGGACGGGTTTCAAGGCACCCATGGCGGCACTGACAAGAAACCCCTCCATTCCTCATGATCTTAGATCCGTCAATCAAATTCACGTGCACAAAAGATAAATTATTTATGAGGAAAATAAGGGGGAAATATGATGTACGTAGATTTGATGGACAAAATATGCAAAAGGAGAAAGAAAAAAAAACGCTTGATCCTGAATTACAGATACGTCGAATAGAATAACCAGATCTAATGGGAGGGTGATGCATCTTGTATACTTGTACCTGAGCTGGAGGAGGCTGATGTGATATCGCCGGGGACTGATCCGCTAAGATTGCGGCTGCAGTCGCGGCGGCGGCCTTGGAGCTCGCCACGCACCACGGAGTAGCTTCTCCTCTCCTTCCTCAGCACTTGAGTCGTGGGCGGGCGAGTGCCCAGATTTCTGCACCGCACCCAGCTTTGTCACTTTGTGATTGCTTGTGCACTGGTAGTTTCTCCGCACTCAGCGTGATCCTTTGTGCTTGCTTGGAGTTGGCGCGTCACCGTGCTTTGTTTTTTTCGGCAAAAGAAATATATTAATATCACAGAGATATCAATTACACCCGGCCTCTACAACAATGCAATTAGTAAAGACATTGCAGATGTACACAGCCAAAAAACAATAATAAGAAGAAGAAGGAGAAGAAGAAGAAGAAGAAAAAGAAGAAGAAAGATCCCGCAACAGTGTGTTGGCATAAGCCCATGCCATGTGCGCTGTGCGGTGGCGACCGGCGTCGGGTGAGCCAGATGCTTGTTCATGTATGCGTGGGAGAGGCAGCCCGAGTCGTGTGTGTTGTGACAGTTCGTGCATGGATGTAGCTGGATTAGTGGTCGCAGGTGGTGACCGAGCCACACGGGTCATTCGTGCATCTAGTCTAGGTAGTTAGTATATGGATGCATGCATGGGTTGTTAGCGTGTTAGCCGGCCAGTGGTGGTTGGATTACTATGTGTGTGCGTGAGTTAGTGGCCGGTGTGATGGCCGGGTTGTGTGTGTGCGTCCGGGTATAAAAAGCCCTCCCATGTATTGATCGAAGTGTGCCGGTATTAGCTGAGTGTAGCCATGTAGCCACTGTAAAGAAGTAAAGGATTGGGGCGTTCGTGTGTCTGTGGCGGCGTTCGTGCATCGGCCGGAAAATCTTGTGTCCACTGTTCTTCTTCTTCCACCTCCGTTCGAGTGAGAGGAGAGGTAGCTAGAGGGTTGCGGTTCCATCAATTGGTATCATGAGCTGGTTCATCTTGGGTGTCGTCCCCTTGCCGGGGCGTGCCGGCGGTGGCGGCGTTCGCCGGCGGCTGCGCGGTGAAGCTTCGGGCCGTGTGTTGGTATATGGAGGTGCGTGGCGCGGCGAGGAGGCCGCGGTGGCTGCGGCGGAACGGTGAGGAGGCCATGGAGGACCTGCGTGGTGGTGGCTTCAACGACACACAACGGCATGGCGGCATGGAGGTGCTGTGTTGCGGCTGAGGCCTCAACGGTGCAGGGCAATAAGCCGTGGCGGCGAGCCGGGCGCGACCGGTGCATGTTATGGATGCGCACTGGACACGTCGGGACCACGGGCGCGCGTATGAGCATGCGGTTGACGTTGGGAGGAGGTGTATGTCGATGTTGTGCTCGAGTTTGGCTACATCCTTCCGGCGTTTGTCACTGGCGGCTGCCATGGTGGACGCGGAGGCGGCGCGCGGTGAGCGACTGGTGCGGTCGGGCTCGTCGGGTGCGTCGGGTGCGCGCGGGACGTGCGGGACGCACTGGTGCGGTCGGGCTTGTCGGGCACGTCAGGTGCGTGCGGGACGCAGAGGGATGCCAGGCGTGTGTTGCCGGCGAAGAAGGAGCTCGACGTATGTCGCCAGGATCGTGACGGAGCACGGTGCGACCGGCATCAGTACGCCAGGTCGGGTCCGTGACGGTGCGACTGGCGTCGATGTGCTGGGTCGGGTCCGTGGGCTGGGTCATGGCCGTGAAGACAACAGGAGCTGCAATGAGGACAACGACGTTGATGTCATGGCTTAGGAGGTGAGTGTTGGCATAAGCCATGCCATGTGCGCTATGCGGTGGCGACCGGCGTCGGGTGCGCCAGATGCGTGTTCGTGTACGCGTGGGAGAGGCAGCCCGAGTCGTGTGTGTAAGTGCATCTAGTGCCACCCCTAGTTGGTTTTGGAGTATTTACGACAAACCTAGTTGAGGGACTAATGTGTTTGTGAGAATTGCAGGATAACACAGGTAGAAGTCCCTCATTTATTCAGTTTTCCTACCAAAGATGACCCCTAAAAATGTAAGAAGACATTGAAGTCAAAGGTGGTATGTGAAGACATTCACATTAAAGACTGTAATAAGAGAAGACATCGCATGAAGACTATGGAGCGCGAAGACTTAGTTCTTTCGTCATTCTTTTTCTTCTTTGTTGAGTCATAGGAACCACCGTACTGTTAAGTGGGGTCCAAGTGAACCAGTCAGAATGACTGAAGTGATGCTTAACCAAAATCATATGTCTTCGAGTGAAGACTATGAGAGAAAATCTTGTCCAGAGTTGGATAAGTCATCTTTGCTTGTATCTCAAGTAAAGTTGCCGTGTGCGTTAGAAATCTGACCGTTGGAACACGTGTCAGTTCCTTAGTGACCAAGGGTCATTTCGGACAAATCAGGTCGGGTTGCCTAGTGGCTATAAATAGCTCACCCCCTACAACCATAAACAGATGGGTGCTTAGAGTTAGTGCACGGCTTTTGTCATTTGAGAGCAACCCACCTCGAAGCCTTTGAGAGAGAATTCCTCTCGAGGATAAAGCCCTGAACACCCAGAGCCAAAGAGTGTTAGGCATCACTTAAGTCTTCCTGTCTATGTGATCTAAAGACTTATTACACATGAGGACTGTGAATCCTCCAGTCGGTTAGGCGTCCTGTTCTGAGCATCCAAGAGTCATTGTGGATCGCCGGTGAACGAAGTCTGTGAAGGTTTGGAAGTCTACCTTGAAGACTTACCAGAGTGATTGGGCGAGGACTGGATGTCCTTTGCTCAAGGGGAATAAGGTGAAGACGAGGTCTTCTGAGTTGAATCTCAGCCTCCCTAACCAGACGTACAGTTGTCAAAACAACTGGAACTGGTCCAACAAATCATTGTCTTCAACGAGTCACTGGTTTCATCCTTCCCTTCCCTTTACTTACTGTTGGTCCTTGTGAAGTCATTGTATGATTGCTTTATCTTTTGTCATCACTGAGTGACTGCTTGTTCTGATTGGCTTCACAATATCTTCCTACCTGATCTTTACTGCCTAGCTGCTATTAGTCATTATGCTTTCACCCCATTGAATACTTGACTATGGTTTGCCTAGTGTAGTCTACCTTCCGCCGCATGGTAATAGGTTTATTTCTATCGCTTGTCTTTGAAACTTTCATGTTTTGAAGACTTTCATAAAAATCGCCTATTCACCCCCTCTAGTTGATCACTAGCACTTTCAATTGGTATCAGAGCAAGGTGCTCCCTTGTTCTATGTGATTCGGTTTAACCACCTGGAGTTTTAGCTATGTCGACTGCAGGGATAATCAAAGTATCCGCTACGTGCCCAGTCTTCGATGAAACTGAATATCCCTACTGGAAGAATAAGATGCGCATGCATCTTGAAGCCATTGATGTCGACCTATGGTATGTCGTCAAGAATGGCGTTCCCAAGGCTGGTGAAGGTGTCACCGCTGCTGATGTCAAGAAGTTCGTTCAACTAGACTCCACTGCCAATAACATCATCTGTGGTCATCTGACCAAAGGACAGTATGGCCGTGTGAGTGCTTTGCAAACATCTATGCTAGTCTGGGACTGGCTCTCCAAGGTCAACGAAGGTGTCTCAACCCAGAGAGATCAGAGAATCAGTGTACTTCGCAACCTCTTCAACCGCTTCAAGAGAAATGACAATGAGAATGTTCAGCTCACGTTTGATCAACTCACTGACATCACAAATGAGCTTCAAGCCCTCGGCGCCACTAAGATCACCAAGCATGAAGTTGTCAAGACACTCCTGAGATCACTTGACAGCTCGTTTGACACCCTAGCCCTGATGATTCAAGAACGTCCTGACTTCAAAACACTCGATCCGTCTCACATACTTGAGAGGCTCAACACACACGAGTTTCAGCTTTCTGAGAAAAGAGACATCTATGGTTCCAACTATGGGCGAACTCGTGCCTTGAAGGCAAAAGCTGTCTCCTCATCTAAAGAAGAGTCTGACAACAGTTCTGATGATCCTGAAGACATTGGAAAGGAGCTTGCTATGCTTGTGAAGAAGTTCCAAAAATTCACCAAGAAGAAAGGCTTCAGAAAGTCCTCATGATCAAGCTCAAGGAATGATGAAGTTTCTGCTCATGACTACAACAAGATAACATGCCACAAGTGCAAGAAACCTAGCCACTACATCTCTGAGTGTCCGCAGTGGGACAATGAGAATAAGAAGAAAAAGAAGAGCAAGGAGTATGATTTTGACGACAAGAAGAAGAAGAAATACTCAAAGTCTTCTTCCAAGTCCTCCTCAAAGTCTTCATCACACAAGAAGATCTCATCTGGCAAGGCACGTGCATTTGTTGGCAAGGAAATGGATTCAGAGGAGGAGTCCGCTTCTGAGGAGGTGAAGGTGGAGTCTGAGGAGGAGTCCGATTCTGGCGTTGCGAGTCTGGCTACAGCATACGTTGCCAAGTCCATCTTCAACACTGAAGACAATGACTCTGTCACCGACGCCGATGTAAATGACAAGGACTACTCCGCTCCTACCTACTGCTTCATGGCACGCGGTGCCAAGGTAAACACACGCACTACTCACTATCAAACTTCCAGTGAAGATGACTCTGATTGTGGTTCCAAACCCAGCTACAAAACACTTGCTAAAATTGCAACTGAACAACAGAAAGCTATGGAACATATTCAAAAACTGTTAGACAAAAGCGATGACCTGTTAGACGCTGAAATGACTTGATCTCGGTCCTTAATTGAAGACATAAAAAATCTTCACGTTAAGTATGAGGAACTTGAAAGTCATCATGAAACGCTCTCAACAACTCATGAAAAGCTTTCCTATGATTATCTTCATAGGAAACAAGATCTTGAGAAATTGAGAGCGGCTCATGAAGATCTTCAAAAGGAAAACAAGCCACTTCGCGCCAAACAGATCAGTTCAGCTCAGGAAGGATTTGAACCACCGTGTATTAAATGTATTGAGCATGACAATGCTACTTCTGTTGCTGGTTGTTCTACTGCTGGTACTATTGCAATATCTTCAACTGCTGATGTGCCAACTAACCCCTCTGCTGAGGATGCCACTGCTATTGCTGATGAAAATGCTAGGTTGAAGACATTGCTTGAAACAGGGATGTTCAAAAGCCTCAAAGGGCATCAGACACTATGTGATGTCCTCAAAATGCAGATCCTGAACCGAAACCCTAGGAAAGAGGGTGTTGGGTTCGAAAGGAAAATGAATGCTGATGGCTCTTACTAGAAACCTGAGCAGTACCCCAAAACCACATGGGTTGCTGCAAAGGGACCTTCAGTGGATCCATCCACCCTATCTGGCTTCACTTGTGCTAATCCCATTGTTATTGATGAATCCTTTGATGCGAACTATAAACTGTTTAAGAATCAGAAGGGTGAAGTGTTTGCCAGGTATATTGGTACTAACTGCAGGAATGGGCCTCCTATGAAGAAGGTCTGGGTGTCGAAAAGGTGTTTGGAGAATCTTCCTGTGAATGTCATCATGACACCACAGGTGAAGAAGAAAAACCCCATACCACAGGCTTCATACGGTCCAAAGGCTTCATATAGACAGAGGACTCACCTGAGTCGCACTAACGCAAATGTTTTGTAGGGAAGCCATACTCAGGCCTGTGAATATGAGCGCGTTTCATCAAACCGCCATGTTCATAAGACCAAGAACTATTCTACTTATTCCTATGAGTACTATTGTCCACCTGCAAGACTTTTTGCTAGGGCTCCAAAGCCAAAGTTCTCAGATGCTGCACTTAGACTCATTGCTTCGAAGCCACCCTTGAAGATGTGGGTGGCTAAGAAAGCTTAACTCTCTTTTGCAGGAAAAGGTCTCCAGCCGAAAACCAAAATCGTCTGAAGCTATTGCTGGGGACCTTAAACATCTTGTAGGGCACAAGATCAAATGCCCAAATGGTCTTATTATGTACTTTGTTCCCGAGTCGCTTGCTACTTGCCCTATCAGTCCTAATCTCGATCTAAGCTTTCATAATCCACTGGCTCGTCAAATGCTTTTGCTTCACAATTCTCTTCGTGAAGCCTATCCCCCTAACTGCACTATAGGGTACGACACCAGCTGCTTCCGAATGGATTATTGATAGTGGGTGTACCAATCACATGACTGGCAAGAGAAGCCTTCTTATGGACTCAACCTTACGTCCATCTGACAAATGTCACATCACATTTGCTGACACTGCTAAAAGTAAGGTATTGGGTCTAGGCAGAGTTGCAATCTCAAAGGATCAACACATGGACAAAGTCATGCTTGTTGAATCCCTTGGTTTCAACTTAATGTCTATCTCAATGCTTTGCGATTTAAACATGATTGTGATGTTTGGAAAATATTGTTGCCTTGTTCTAATGGAATCTGACAAGTCTCTAGTGTTTGAAGGGTATCGGAAAGATGATTTGTACGTGGTAGATTTCTCAGCAGGACCACATCTTGTCGTATGTCTTCTAGCAAAAGCTTCAGAATGCTGGCTCTGGCATCGGAGGCTAGGGCATGCTGGCATGAGGAACTTGCACACTCTTGCAAGAAAGAAGCATGTCATAGGCATCGAGGGCGTCAAGTTCAAGAAGGATCACTTATGCAGTGCCTGTGAAGCAGGAAAGATGACGAGGGCCAAGCATCTCTCGAAGACAATCATGGCAACGACTCAACCCTTCGAACTGCTCCACATGGATCTTTTCGGTCCCACTCATTACTCAACTCTTACTACTACTTCTTGTCTCTATGGCTTTGCCATTGTTGATGATTATTCAAGATATACTTGGGTGCATATAATCCTCTACAAGACTGAAGTGTAGGATGTCTTCAGACGCTTCACCAATCAAGCAATGAACAACTATGTCGTCAAGATAAAGCACATCAGAAGTGACAATGGCACTGAATTCAAGAACACTGGCCTAGATACATATCTTGATACTTTGGGCATCACACATGAATTCTCAGCTCCGTACACGCCACAGCAGAATGGCGTCGTCAAATACAAGAACAGAACACTTATTGAGATGGCTCGGACGATGCTTGATGAATACAAGACTCCAAGAAAATTCTGGCCTGAAGCCACTGATACTGCATGCCATATCATCAACCGTGTTTATCTTCACAAGCTTCTGAACAAGACATCCTATGAGCTCCTTACTGGCAAGAAGCCAAATGTCAGTTACTTCAGAGTATTTGGTGCCAGGTGCTGGATCAAGGATCCACATCACACTTCAAAATTTGCACCAAAAGCACATGGAGGTTTTATGCTTGGATATGGAAAGGATTCGCACTCCTACAGAGTCTTCAACCTCTTTCACTATAAAGTGGTTGAAACTGTGGATGTGCGGTTCGATGAGACTAACGGCTCGCAAAGAGAGCACCTGCCAAATGTGCTAGATGAAGTTCCATCCAGTGAATCAATCAAACTTATGGGAATTGGAGAAATCATACCTTCTGAAGCTCAGCCTGAAGAGGAACTTATCATCTCCGCACCTGATCAACCTGAAGACAATGCTCAGCCTGAAGACAATATTTCTAACAATGACAATGATCAGCAAGAGCAAAATCTTCATCCTGTACATCCTCGTGTTGCAAATGAAGTACATATTGAGACAATAATTGATAGCATCAATGCACCAGGTCCACTCACTCGTTCAAGGGCAACACAGCTAGCAAATTTCTGTGGGCACTTCGCATTTGTCTCAATATCTGAACCCAAGAAAGTTGATGAAGCCTTCATGGAACCTGAATGGATTCAAGCTATGCAAGAAGAGCTTCAACAGTTTGAGCTGACTAATGTATGGGAACTGGTTAAGCATCCTGATCCTCGCAAGCACAATAGAATAGGCACCAAATGGATATATCGCAACAAGCAAGATGAGCATGGTCAAGTTGTCAGAAACAAAGCTCGTCTCATTGCTCAAGGATATACTCAAGTTGAAGGGATTGACTTCGATGAGACATTTGCTCCTATGGCTAGACTTGAAGCCATACGCATACTGCTGGCCTATGCAAATCATCATAACATTCTTCTGCATCAAATGGATGTGAATAGCGCTTTTCTCAATGGCAAGATTGACGAAGAAGTGTATGTTGCACAACCGCCTGGCTTTGAAGATCCAAAACATCCTGATATGGTGTACAAGCTCAACAAGGCACTGTATGGCCTCAAACAAGCCCCTAGGGCTTGGTATGACACACTCAAAGCCTTCCTGAAGAGCAAAGGCTTCAAACCTGGTTCCCTCGACCCCACTCTCTTCACGAAGACATATGATGGTGAACTATTTGTGTGCCAAATATATGTGGATGGCATTATCTTCGGCTGCACCAATCAGAAATACACTGACGAGTTTGTATATATGATGCAAGAGCAATATCAGATGTCCATGATGGGTGAGCTGAAGTTCTTCATTGGTCTTCAAATACGTCAGCAACGCAACGACGTCTTTATATCTCAAGAGAAATACCTTAAAGATTGCGTGAAGAAATTTGGAATGCAAGATTGCAAAGGCTACACGACGCCAATGCCAGCCAAACATTATCTGGGTCCCGACGACAATGGTAAAGAGTTCGATCAAAAGGTATACCGCTCCATGATTGGTTCCTTACTTTATTTATGTGCATCTAGGCTAGATATCATGCTTAGTGTTTGCATGTGTGCCCGGTTCCAAGCGGCACCAAAGGAATCACATCACTTAGCTGTGAAGCGAATTCTCGGATATTTGGCTCACACCCCAACACTAGGATTATGGTATCCAAAGGGCTCAGAGTTTGATCTAGTTGGATTCTCGGATGCTGATTATGCTGGTGACAAGGTGGATCGCAAGTCTACATCAGGCACATGTCATTTTCTGGGACGATCACTTGTATGTTGGTCTTCAAAGAAGCAGAACTGTGTATCTCTCTCCACTGCTGAATCTGAATACATTGCTGCTGGATCTTGTTGTGCTCAGCTTCTATGGATGAAGCAAACACGCAAAGACTATGGCATTCACCTGAAGCAAGTACCACTCTACTGCGACAACGAAAGCGCCATCAAGATTGCCAACAACCCAGTTCAGCACTCGAAGACAAAGCACATTGAAATTCGTCATCACTTTCTCAGAGATCATGTTGTGAAGGAAGATATTGATATCATGCACGTCAACACTGAAGAGCAATTGGCAGATATCTTCACCAAGCCCTTGGGTGAGAAGAGGTTTTGCAAGTTACGGTGTGAGCTAAATATCTTAGAATACTCAAATGTCCTGTGATCAGGCACACATCCTAACACTTATGCATGTTGATGACTTAGATGTGCAACACACGAAATAAAGTATATCTTCAATCACTGAAGACTTACATTCTGAGTGTGAATACATTAATGTGGAATTTGACTTCAGAGCGCCACGATAATTGTGCGCCATGTCTGGGTCTAATACTTCCTATACGGTGGGTAACGCCACCACCAAATTCTTCTGTTTGAAGTGTTTTACCCATGGCGTTACATGTGCTATGTATTCACATTTTGTTTGTCTTCATTTTCAACTTGTCTTCATGATTATCTTCATTATGTTGACTTGATTGTCTTCTGATATATACATACTATTGTTCTGTCCTCTACAACATTCACTTATAGCTGCATCTTCCTTGTTGAATCTTTTGAACTAAGTGAATGTGATCGGACCCTAATCTCTCTATGCTTTCTATCTCAAACTCTATCTGTCCAAATCATATGCATTCTATTGAAACTGTCGAATGTCTTCTCTGCGTCCTAGTCAGCAGAAGATACAGAGACAAACATTAAGTCTGTTTTCAATGCTAATTCCTTCACCTGAAACCCAGAGAAGTGGGAACGACCACCCGACAATCCAGGCGTGCGTGGGAACGTGGAACAACCTCCGATATGTTGCATGATGGCCACGTGTCCTTCAGATGTGAATCGCCAGGGGCACCTATGTAATAACGTTGTGGCGTCCCTGTCCCTATAAATACACGACTCACCACAGTCATTATCCTTTCTTCCACTCTCGCACAAACCCTAGCGCCACCGCTAGCCCTCGACGACGCCGGCGACGAAGCGCTTAGCTGCCGCGACCTCACCAACACCGTCTTCACGCCGGCCGCGGACATCGTCTTCTTCATCGTCGCCGTAGCTGTCCTCCGTCGCCAAGTTAGGGCACGGATGATTGAACTACTCGGCCTCCTCTCCCACTCCGTCTAGCAGTTCTTCATGTGGTAAATAAAACTTCCTTTTTACGGCCCCTTTGATCCTATAGATTCATCACTTTCTACCACAAGCAGTTTCTGTTCACACAAGTTGGATCTATTTCATATTGCATCTCATAATATGCCTAGTATGTTCACTTATGCTTCACAAAGTAGTTAGATTCCTCACTTGTACTTATTCATGGATTCGTACAAATCTGGAACCAACTCTCTATCTATGAGTGAATGTCTTCGCACTATGAGGTCAATGTCTTCTAAACTGATTTATCTTCAAAATCTTCTGAGAATACATATGCCCTCTTCCCCTTCCCTCGCACCTTAATGCTGTCACAGGTACATGTCCGTGGGAGAATCCCTTGGTTCTCATAGTCTGCATTCGTTTGCATAATTCTTACAGCATCACATTAACTCTCCCGAAGCCAGTTCCTGTTTGACCAGAAAGCGGAAGCCTTTGAAGCCTTTAAACGTGTTGAAGCCATTCAGTTGAAGCTTCATGGCACCAAAGAAACCTACAAGAAAGGTGGCAGACAGCGTCGTGGCAACACCTCAAGAGATTTGCCTCCTGACCTCTATGAGCTATACAAGACAGATCCAGAGGAGGACTACAATCAGCGAAAAACTCGAATCCAATGGATTCGAAGATATTGGGCAGAACAATGGTTCAAGTACAGGTTCGTGACCCAGGAGTATGCTAAGAAGAATGCCATCAAACGACCATGGGGAGACATTCTATACAGAAATATTCAACCCAAGTCCAGAGCTGAAGCCATTGAACAAGGCTTCTATCCTTGCATGGTCCGTGGACCGCAGCCTGCGGATGCAGACCCATCTTCATTAGTGTGGTGCCGCGATGATAATCCGTTCAAGCGCAACCTTCAGTTTGCCAGGAACTCGGCCAAAGAGAACATAAGTCACGAGGCATAGACTTCAATCCAGGCCCCTCTGCTCCTCATGCTGATGGCACACGCGAAGCTGAACCCAATCTTGTTGGGCCCTTCTACAACCTGGAAGGTCTCATCACTCATATCATGGTTCAAGGGACTGTTGGGGAACGTAGCAAAAATTCAAAATTTTCTACGCATCACCAAGATCAATCTATGGAGTAATCTAGCAACGAGGGGAAGGAGAGTGCATCTACATACCCTTGTAGATCGCTAAGCGGAAGCATTCAAGTGAACGGGGTTGATGGAGTCGTACTCGTCGTGATCCAAATCACCGATGATCCTAGTGCCGAACGGACGGCACCTCCGTGTTCAACACACATACAGCCTGGTGACGTCTCCTATGCCTTGATCCAGCAAGGGGAGAAGGAGAGGTTGGGGAAGATTCCATCCAGCAGCAGTACGACGGCGTGGTGGTGGTGGAGGAGCGCGGGACTCCAGCAGGGCTTCGCCAAGCACTACGAGAGACGAGGAGGGAGAGGGGTAGGGCTGCGCCAACAGAGAGAGCAAATCACATGTGTTGGGCAGCCCCAAACCTCAAGTATATATAGGGGGAGGGGAGGGGCTGCGCCCCCACCTAGGGTTCCCTCCCTAGGGGTGGCGGCAGCCCCCAGATCCCATCTGGGAAGCGGCCAAGGGGGAGAGAGAGGGGGGCGCACCTAGGGTGGGCCTTAGGGCCCATCTGCGCCTAGGGTTTGCCCCCTCTCCTCTTGAGGACGCCTTGGGCCTTGGTGGGAGGCGCCCCAGCCCACATAGGGGCTGGTCCCTTCCCACTTATGGCCCATGCAAGCCTCCGGGGCTGGTGGCCCCTCCCGGTGGACCCCGGGACCCCTCCGGTGGTCCCGGTACACTACCGGTGATGCCCGGAACACTTCTGGTGGCCAAAACCATACGTCCTATATATCAATCTTTACCTCCGGACCATTCCGGAACTCCTCGTGACGTCCGGGATCTCATCCGGGACTCCGAACAACATTCGGTAACCGCATACATACTTTCCCTATAACCCTAGCGTCATCGAACCTTAAGTGTGTAGACCCTACGGGTTTGGGAGTCATGCAGACATGGCCGAGACAACTCTCCGGTCAATAACCAACAGCGGGATCTGGATACCCATGTTGGCTACCACATTCTCCACGATGATCTCATCGGATGAACCACGATTTCAAGGACTTAATCAATCCCGTATACAATTCCCTTTGTCTAGCGGTACGATACTTGCCCGAGATTCGATCGTCGATATCCCGATACCTGGTTCAATCTTGTTACCGGCAAGTCTCTTTTACTCGTTCCGTAACACATCATCTTGTGATCAACTCCTTGATCACATTGTGCACATTATGATGATGTCCTACCGAGTGGGCCCAGAGATACCTCTCCGTTTACACGGAGTGACAAATCCCAGTCTCGATTCATGCCAACCCAATAGACACTTTCGGAGATATCTGTAGTGTACCTTTATAGCCACCCAGTTACGTTGTGACGTTTGGCACACCCAAAGCACTCCTATGGTATCCGGGAGTTGCACAATCTCATGGTCTAAGTAAATGATACTTGACATTAGAAAAGCTTTAGCATACGAACTACATGATCTTGTGCTAGGCTTAGGATTGGGTCTTGTCCATCACATCATTCTCCTAATGATGTGATCCCGTTATCAACGACATCCAATGTCCATGGTCAGGAAACCGTAACCATCTATTGATCAACGAGCTAGTCAACTAGAGGCTTACTAGGGACATGGTGTTGTCTATGTATCCACACATGTATCTGAGTTTCCTAACAATACAATTCTAGCATGGATAATAAACGATTATCATGAACAAGGAAATGTGATAATAACTAATTTATTATTCCCTCTAGGGCATATTTGCAACAGTCTCCCACTTGCACTAGAGTCAATAATCCAGTTCACATCGATATGTGATTAACACTCAAGGTCACATCCCCATGTGACTAACACCCAAAGAGTTCTGGGTTTGATCATGTTATGCTTGTGAGAGAGGTTTCGGTCAACAGGTCTGCAACATTCAGATCCGTATGTACTTCGCAAATTTCTATGTCATCTTGTAGATGCAACTACTACGCTACATTTGGAGCCATTTCAAATAATTGTTCTACTTGGAGCTATTCTAAATTGTTGCTCCATTATACGTATCCGGTATCTCTACTCAGAGCTATCCGGATAGGTGTTAAGCTTGCATCAACGTAACTCTTTACATCGAACTCTTCATCACCTCCATAACCGAGAAACATATCCTTATTCCTCTAAGGATAATTTCGCTATCTGGTGATCTACTCCTAGATTACCTTTGTACCCTCTTTCCAGATATGTGGCAAGGCACACATCAGGTGCGGTACTCAGCATGGCATACCGTATAGAGCCTATGACAAAAGCATAGGGGACGACCTTCCTCCTTCCTCTTTCTTCTGCCGTGGTCGAGCTTTAAGTCTTAACTTCATACCTTACAACTCAGGCAAGAACTCCTTTTATGACTAATCTATCTTGAACACCTTCAAGATCATGTCAAGGTATGTGCTCATTTGAAAGTACCATTAAGCGTTTTGATCTATCCTTATAGATCTTGATGCTCAATGTTCAAGTAGCTTAATCCAGGCTTTCCATTGAAAAACACTTTCCGAATAACCCTATATGCTTTCCAGAAATTCTACGTCATTTCTGATCAACAATATGTCAACAACATATACTCATCAGAAATTCTATAGTGCTCCCACTCACTTCTTTGGAAATACAAGTTTCTCATAAACTTTGTATACACCCAAAATCTTTGATCATCTCATCAAAGCATACATTCCAACTCCGAGATGCTTACTCCAGTCCTTAGAAGGATTGTTGGAGCTTTGCATACTTGTTAGCATCTTTCAGGATTGACAAAACCCTCCGGTTGTATCACATACAACCTTTCCTCAAGAAAATTGTCGAGGAAACAATGTTTTGACATCCTATCTGCAAGATTTCACAAATAATGCAGTAATCGCTAATATAATTCCAACAGACTCTTAGCATCGCTATGAGTGAGAAAGTCTCATCGTAGTCAACTCGTTGAACTTGTCGGAAAACATCTTAACGACAAGTCGAGCTTTCTTAATGGTGATACTTACCATCATTGTCCGTCTTCCTTTTAAAATCCATATGTACCCAACAGCCTTACGACCATCAAGTAGTTCTTCCAAAGTCTACACTTTGTTTTCATATATGGATCCTCTCTCGGATTATATGGCCTCGAGCCAATTTTCGGAATCCAGGCCCACCATCGCTTCTCCATAGCTCATAGGTTCATTGTTGTCTAGCAACATGACTTCCAAGACAGGATTATGTACCACTCTGAAGTAGCACGCATCCTTGTCATCCTATGAGGTTTGATAGTGACTTGATCCGAAGTTTCATGATCACTATCATAACCTTCCACTTCAATTGGTGTAGGTGCCACAGGAACAACTCCCTGTGCCCTGCTACACACTAGTTGAAGTGATGGTTCAATAACCTCATCAAGTCTCCACCATCCTCCCACTCAATTCTTTCGAGAGAAACTTTTCCTCAAGAAAGGACACGATTCTAGAAACAACCCCTTATTGCTTTCGGACCTGAGACAGGAGGTATACCCAACTGTTTTGGGTGTCCTATGAAGATGCATTTATCCGCTTTGGGTTCGAGCTTATCAGCCTGAAACTTTTCACATAAGCGTCGCAGCGCCAAACCTTTTAACAAATGACAGCTTAGGTTTTTCTAAACCATAGTTCATACGGTGTGATCTTATCGGAATTACGTGGTGCCCTATTTAAAGTGAATGTGGTTGTCTCTAATGCCTAACCCATAAACTATCGTGGTAATTCGATAAGATACATCATGGTATGCATCATATCCAATAGGGTGCAGTTATGATGTTCGGACACACTATCACACTATGGTGTTCCAGGCTGTATTAGTTGTGAAACAATTTCCACAATGTCTTAATTCTGTGCCAAACTCGTAATTCAGATATTCATCTCTATGATCATATCATAGATATTTTATCCTCTTGTCACGGCGATCTTTCAACTTCACCCTGAAATTACTTGAACCTTTCAATAATTCAGACTTGTGATTCATCAAGTAAATGTACTCAACATCTACTCAAATCATCTGTGAAGTAAGAACATAACGATATCCACTACACGCCTCAGCACTCATTGGACTGCACACATCAAAATGTATTACTTCCAACAAGTTGCTTTCTAGTTCCATTTTACTGAAAATGAGGCTTTCGGTCATCTTGCCCATGTGGTATGATTTGCATGTCTCAAGTGATTCAAAATCAAGTGAGTCCAAATGGTCCATTTGCATGGAGTTTCTTCATGCATATACACCAATAGACATGGTTCGCATGTCTCAAACTTTTCAAAATGAGTGAGCCCAAAGATCCATCAACATGGAGCTTCTTCATGCGTTTTATACCGATATGACTTACGTGGCAGTGCCACAAGTAGGTGGTACTATCATTACTATCTTATATCCTTTGGCATGAACAAGTGTATTACTACGATCGAGATTCAATAAACTATTCATTTTAGGTGCAAGACCATTGAAGGTATTATTCAAATAAACAAAGTAAACATTATTCTCCTTAAATGAATAACCGTATTGCGATAGACATAATCCAATCATGTCTATGCTCAATGCAAACACCAATCTCGATGGTAGAGGGAGCGTGTGATGCTTGATCACATCAAGCTTGGAAAAACTTCCAACACATATCGCCAGCTCACCTTTAGCTAGTCTCCGTTTACTCCGCAGCCTTTTATTTCGAGTTTACTAACACTTAGCAACCGAACCGGTATCTAATACCATGGTGCCACTAGGAGTACTAGTAAAGTACACATTAACACAATGTATATCCAATATACTTCTATTGACCTTGCCAGCCTTCTCATCTACCAAGTATCTAGGGTAATTCTGCTCCAGTGGCTATTCCCCTTATTACAGAAGCACTTAGTCTCGGGTTTGGGTTCAACCTTGGGTTTCTTCACTAGAGCAGCAGCTGATTTGCCGTTTCATGAAGTATCCCTTCTTGCCCTTGCCCTTGCCCTTCTTGAAACTAGTGGTTTCACCAACCATCAACAATTGATGCTCCTTCTTGATTTCTACTTTTGTGGTGTCAAACATCGCGAATATCTCAAGGATCATCATATATGTCCCTGATATATTATAGTTCATCACGAAGCTCTAGCAGCTTCAGACAAACATCACTATCTCATCTGGAAGATCAACTCCCACTCGATTCAAATGATTGTTGTACTCAGACAATCTGAGCACAAGCTCAACAATTGAGCTTTTCTCCCTTAGTTTGCAGGCTAAGAAAATCATCGGAGGTCTTGTACCTCTTGACGTGGGCACGAGCCTGAAATCCCAATTTCGGCCCTCGAAACATCTCATATGTTTCACGACGTTTCAAAACGTCTTCGGTACCTCAACTCTAAACCGTTTAACTGAACTATCACGTAGTTATCAAAATGTGTATGTCAGATGTTCGCAACATCCACAGACGATGTTCGAGGTTCAGCACACTGAGCGGTTCATTAAGGACATAAGCCTTCTATGAAGCAATGAGGACAATCCTCAGTTTACGGACCTAGTCTGCATAATTGCTACTATCATCTTTCAACTAAATTTTCTCTAGGAACATATCTAAACAGTAGAACTGAAGCGCGAGCTACGACATAATTTGCGAAGACCTTTTGACTATGTTCAGGATAATTAAGTTCATCTTATGAACTCCCACTCAGATAGACATCCCTCTAGTCATCTAAGTGATTACATGATCCGAGTCAACTAAGCCGTGTCCGATCATCACGTGAGACGGACTAGTCATCATCAGTGAACATCTTCATGTTGATCGTATCTTCTATACGACTCATGTTCGACCTTTCGGTCTTCCGTGTTCCGAGGCCATGTCTGTACATGCTAGGCTCGTCAAGTCAACCTAAGTGTTTCGCTTGTGTCCCGAGGCCATGTCTGTACATGCTAGGCTCGTCAACACCCGTTGTATTCGAACGTTAGAATCTATCACACCCGATCATCACGTGGTGCTTCGAAACAACAAACCTTCACAACGGTGCACAGTTAGGGGGAACACCTTTCTTGAAATTTTAGTGAGGGGTCATCTTACTTAAGCTACCGTCGGTCTAAGCAAATAAGATGTAAAACATGATAAACATCACATGCAATCAAATAGTGACATGCTATGGCCAATATCATTTTGCTCCTCTTGATCTCCATCTTCGGGGATCCATGATCATCGTTGTCACCGGCATGACACCATGATCTCCATCATCGTGTCTTCTTGAAGTTGTCTCGTCATCTATTACTTCTACTATTATGGCTAACGCTTTAGCAATAAAGTAAAGTAATTACATGATGTTTATGTTGACACGCAGGTCATAAATAAATTAAGACAACTCCTATGGCTCCTGCCGGTTGTCATTCTCATCGACATGCAAGTCGTGATTCCTATTACAAGAACATGATCAATCTCATACATCACATATATCATTCATCACATCCTTTTGGCCATATCACATCACAAGGCATATGCTGCAAAAACAAGTTAGACGTCCTCTAATTGTTGTTGCAAGTTTTTACGTGGCTGCTATAGGTTGCTAGCAAGAACGTTTCTTACCTACGCCAAAACCACAACGTGAATTGCCAATTTCTATTTACCCTTCATAAGGACCCTGTTCATCGAATCCGATCCGACTAAAGTGGGAGAGATAGACACCGCCAGCCACCTTATGCAACTAGTGCATGTCAGTCGGTGGAACCGGTCTCACGTAAGCGTGCGTGTAAGGTTGGTCCGGGCCGCTTCATCCCACAATGCCGCCGAATCAAGATAAGACTAGTAACGACAAGTAAATTGACAAAATCGACGCCCACAACTACTTTGTGTTCTACTCGTGCATAGAAACTACGCATAGACCTAGCTCATGATGCCACTGTTGGGGAACATAGCAGAAATTCAAAATTTTCTACGCATCACCAAGATCAATCTATGGAGTAATCTAGCAACGAGGGGAAGGAGAGTGCATCTACATACCCTTGTAGATCGCTAAGCGGAAGCGTTCAAGTGAACGGGGTTGATGGAGTCGTACTCGTCGTGATCCAAATCACCGATGATCCTAGTGCCGAACGGACGGCACCTCCGTGTTCAACACACGTACAGTCTGGTGACGTCTCCTACGCCTTGATCTAGCAAGGGGAGAAGGAGAGGTTGGGGAAGACTCCATCCAGCAGCAGCACGACGGCGTGGTGGTGGTGGAGGAGCGCGGGACTCCAGCAGGGCTTCGCCAAGCACTACGAGAGACGAGGACGGAGAGGGGTAGGGCTGCGCCAACAGGGAGAGCAAATCACATGTGTTGGGCAGCCCCAAACCTCAAGTATATATAGGGGGAGGGGAGGGCTGCGCCCCCACCTAGGGTTCCCTACCTAGGGGTGGCGGCAGCCCCCAGATCCCATCTGGGAGGCGGCCAAGGGGGAGAGAGAGGGGGGCGCACCTAGGGTGGGCCTTAGGGCCCATCTGCGCCTAGGGTTTGCCCCCTCTCCTCTTGAGGATGCCTTGGGCCTTGGTGGGAGGCGCCCCAGCCCACATAGGGGCTGGTCCCTTCCCACTTATGGCCCACGCAAGCCTCCGGGGCTGGTGGCCCCTCCCGGTGGACCCCCGGACCCCTCCGGTCGTCCCGGTACACTACCGGTGATGCCCGGAACACTTCCGGTGGCCAAAACCATAGTTCCTATATATCAATCTTTACCTCCGGACCATTCCGGAACTCCTCGTGACGTCCGGGATCTCATCCGGGACTCCGAACAACATTCGGTAACCGCGTACATACTTTCCCTATAACCCTAGCGTCATCGAACCTTAAGTGTGTAGACCCTACGGGTTTGGGAGTCATGCAGACATGGCCGAGACAACTCTCCGGTCAATAACCAACAGCGGGATCTGGATACGCATGTTGGCTCCCACATGCTCCACGATGATCTCATCGGATGAACCACGATGTCAAGGATTTAATCAATCCCGTATACAATTCCCTTTGTCTAGCGGTACGATACTTGCCCGAGATTCGATCGTCGGTATCCCGGTACCTGGTTCAATCTCGTTACCGGCAAGTCTCTTTTACTCGTTCCATAACACATCATCCCGTGATCAACTCCTTGATCACATTGTGCATATTATGATGATGTCCTACCGAGTGGGCCCAGAGATACCTATCCGTTTACACGGAGTGACAAATCCCAGTCTCGATTCGTGCCAACCCAACAGACACTTTCGGAGATACCTGTAGTGTACCTTTATAGCCACCCAGTCACGTTGTGACGTTTGGCACACCCAAAGCACGCCTACGGTATCCGGGAGTTCCACAATCTCATGGTCTAAGGAAATGATACTTGACATTGGAAAAGCTTTAGCATACGAACTACATGATCTTGTGCTAGGCTTAGGATTGGGTCTTGTCCATCACATCATTCTCCTAATGATGTGATCCCGTTATCAACGACATCCAATGTCCATGGTCAGGAAACCGTAACCATCTATTGATCAACGAGCTAGTCAACTAGAGGCTTACTAGGGACATGGTGTTGTCTATGTATCCACACATGTATCTGAGTTTCCTAACAATACAATTCTAGCATGGATAATAAACGATTATCATGAACAAGGAAATATGATAATAACTAATTTATTATTGCCTCTAGGGCATATTTCCAACAGGGACAGCCGTGGATGAGCCTGCAGATGACGCTGAATCTGATGAAGCGCATGAACTGCCGAAGCCAAAGAAACTAAAGAAGCATCAAGCTTCAAAGCCTGCTCCTGCACCAAAGGTCTTACAGGCGAAGCCTCTGGCCGCTACACCTCCTGAACACAATGTGCAGTCTGAAGATTTGTCACGCATCTCCAAGCCCTCGAGAGTAAAGATGCCCTTGCAACCCACCAGCCAAGAACTGACTGCTACTGCTATTCTGCACAATGATGCCATTGATCTGTCCAGCGATGAAGATCTTGCAGATGATGCTCTTGAGCAACTGATCAAGAGCAAAGAAGAAGCAGAAATCTTCAATGATTGCCTCTCTTTGACATAGCAATCCTTCACAACTTCATTGATGAGTGGTTTGAAACCCCCAATCTCAGCTTTGATGATCTGCAACTTCCAATTGGCCTCAACGTCACTTTCACTGGCGCCATTGCTTCTGAGCTAGCTCTAGCTCAGCGCATCGTTGAACTGAAGCAAATGACCGACTATGAGAAAGCTCAGTTCAAGCAGCACATGGCAAAGCTTAGCGTGCAAGATGTCAAGAACTTCAAGACTATGCTGCACGAGCTCAAGGAAGCCTTTCTCAAGAAACGCGAAGAAGCTAAAGGTTCTCGTGAGCGCATGAAGAGTCTGGCTGACAAGTGCGTGCAAGCCTACAATGAAGCTGAAAAGCGCAAGGCTCTTGGGCGTCCTAGCATCGATCCCAGGATGGCTGCAAAGAAGAAGAAGAAGCCAGCTGTGGCGAACCCGAAGCAACAAGGCAGGAGGCACATCCCATTGTCTTCCCAGCCAGTATGACAGGCTCGAAGCCTAAGGTCCCCACAGTGGCTTTAGAATTAAAGAAGACAAGGGCTGCTGAGGCTGAAGCCAGAAAGAGGAAACATCCTGAAGCTTCTGATGTCGCTCCCTCCAAGAAGAAGCGCAAAACCAAGAAAGATCGGGCTGCTCCCATAGAGCTCCTTATTGTTGAGCCCATCTCGGTTGCTCGTCCTGCCACTTCGCATTAAGAACGACGGATGGTAATTCATGAGCCTACTTGCACAGAGGCTCCTAAAGCTGAAGACATTCCAGTAGTTGACCCCACCACTGCTGAAGACATTGGTCACCATGACAATGTTGAAGATGATGAAGTCCTTCCTCAGATCGAGCACCAATTGTCATCGCCTGTGCTTACGCACAGCGAACTCATCAGCATTGGTTGTCCTCTGACGCCAACTGCTCAGGATGCATTGTGGGCTGATCACCCACAGAGACAAGACACTCCAAGCTCTCCCCAACCGCAAGCTACCCCAACAGTGCAAGATGATGATGACTTTGTGGCCCAGCACACTCCATCTCCACAAGCGTCGCCCGCATTATGCAGGCTTCGCAAAGGACCAAGGCCCCAAGTCACTCCCACAATGCACGTGTCTGAACCCGAAACCAAAATGGCTGAAGACATTCCGACTGCATCAGCCGATGAAGAAGAAGATGAAGAAGAAGCCCCAAGAGACACAAGAGTTGCTACACCCCCGTCTCATTAAGATGTTGTTCTCGAGGAGAACATGACCGACCCTCCAGCTTCTGAAGTGGAGGTTAACAACCCTGAAGTAACCACCAACATCACTGCTGACGCCAATGACGTTGTCATGGTTGATGCCAATATGGCGCTGGAAGCCAATGAGGCGCCAGAAGCCAATGAGGCACCAGAAGTCAATGCTTCAACACCTGAAGTCAATGCTGCAGCACCTGAGGTCCAAGTACCTGAAGCACATGTGGCCCCTGAAGCCCATGAAGACAATGCCAATGCCCCTGTTCCCCCTCCAAGACCTCACACAATGGAGCTGGCATTTGATCGTGGTCAGCCAATTATGGTCCGATGGCCTATTCTGACTCCTCCACCTGCTACTGGTCCACAATTTGAGTACCACGTCGAGCACAGGCCTCAAGTCCAACAACCCAAGCCAAGACTTCCACGTTTTCCAGGCACTGCCACTTCACCTGGGGTCTTTAATGCGAATGGCTTCGTGGCACATAATACCTTCTTCAACAGCTCCAAGAACCCTTATACCAGACCGCGCATTTCCTCAGATCGGTTCTGGAGCTATCAGCAGCGCATCTACTATTCATGTGTCCTATACAATCAAGGGCGCATATTTCCACATATGCGCCTCGACTCTGAAGCTATAGCTGGTCTGCCCTGCCTCGAAGAAGCATTGGACTGTTTCAGAGATGCTGGTCTGTTGCAGTTCATCACTGACAAGGAGCACTGGAATGAAGAATTGCTGCTTCAATTCTATGCCACTCTTCATATTCGAGGCTACAATAGGGATCCGAAGACTTGGGTCCTTGAGTGGATGACAGGCAATGTCCATTATGAAGCTAAAGCTCTTGATATTATTGAGCTCACATGCCTGCACACTCCTGGTGAATACTATGAACCAGGTTGTCAACAACATCAAAATGCCTTGGAAAGCATCTTTCAGAAGCCAGAACCCAACATGAGTCAAATGCTGAGCATGATGAAGCCTCTGCCTCACGACGCTGAATACCCATCTGAGTTCTTTGTTGAAGACCTAGAGTACCTGCCTCGCACCATTTACCACATCATCAGGAAGACTCTATGGCCTGTCAAAGGACACTCATCTGCACCGAAGCTTGAAGGAGCAATGAAGACTTTGGTTTTCTATATCTTCAATGGCATCAGCTTCAATGCTCAAGACTTCTTCATCAGGCAATTGGCTGCGTCTGGCTCTGACATCTTTGGGTTGAAATTCTATGCTCCATGGGTCATGCGTCTGATCAAGCGTCACTCAGCCTTCAACTATCAGCCGTCTGTGCGCAATCATCTTATATTCTTGCCCAAGGTTGATCTGTCAGTTGAATCCATTTACCCAGAGCCTGCTAAGGATCCCATTTATCTTCACAATGCTGATCACCAAAGCTTCACCCATCCCATTGAAGGAATTCCAGCAGTGTCTCGTGTTTATCCCCTTGCTGGAAACACATGTGCCCCTCGTGCTCAAACTGATGCCACTAGTAGCACCATTGCGCAAAGGCCTCAAAGACGATCTCGTGTCCTCAATGACCGAGAGCTTCTCGTCACGCTGTATCAGAAACAGGACAAACATCACGACTGGCTTAAGTGTCAGATGCAAAGCCTCTTGGTGGATGTCAACCGCATTCGCAATCTTGCCACCAAGAATGCCTTTGTCACTCATGAAACCTGTCGGAGGTCGTGGAAGAGTTTGACCCTACTGAGTGCTGAAGCTGATCAGCATGATGATGGCTTCACCGAACGAAACTACTCCTCCCAAAAATGCTAACTTGCATCGGACTCCCTCACTTGAAGACTCTGAATACTCGTCCTCAGCTGTGACCGTAAATGCCAGAGTCATCGATGACCAAGATGATGCAACTTCACCTCCTCCAACTTCAGCGCATGACGACACTGCACCAAGTTCCTCTGCACCACTGGATCTCACCGACGACCCTGCTACCATGCCTGCACCTCGTGGGAACGAGAAGGCGCTCTATGTCTTCAAACCTTTTTGGTCCTCACTGACAAAAGGGGGAGAAGCATATGAGTTGATAGTCTTCAAGCGGGTCCATATGGGTGGTTGCTTTCCTTTTTGCTACTTTTGCCAAGTGCTTACAACTCTCGTTTTTGATACATTTGGTTCTTAGAGTTGTAACACTTAAACTCGATGGTCGTCTGCTACTTATTTGCTATTCTGTGATGCGATGATAAATTCCGCATGTGCGATGATAAATTCTGCACTTAGATCATTTTGCAGACGTCCATTTTTCATTATGCATGTCATTATCTTCACATACTTTTCTTGCATGATAAATTGTCATCATAAGTTGAAGAGGATCTCCACAAGTACAACCTGCCATGTGCATTTGCATACCAAAAGCAAATTACTTATATGCACATCTTCAGGGGGTGCCTTTTCCACTTATGATGACAATCCCCTATCCTTTACAATTTCACATATTTTATTCCCCGTTGAAAACTTCAACTAGTTTGTCATCAATCACCAAAAGGGGGAGATTGTAAGTGCATCTAGTGCCACCCCTAGTTGGTTTTGGAGTATTGACGACAAACCTAGTTGAGGGACTAATGTGTTTGTGAGAATTGCAGGATAACATAGGTAGAAGTCCCTCATTGATTCGGTTTTCCTACCAGAGATGACCCCTAAAAATGTAAGAAGACATTGAAGTCAAAGGTGGTATGTGAAGACATCCACATTGAAGACTATGATAAGAGAAGACATCGCATGAAGACTATGGAGTGCGAAGACTTAGTTCTTTCGTCGTTCTTTTTCTTCTTTGTTGAGTCATAGGAACCACCGTACTGTTAAGTGGGGTACAAGTGAACCAGTCAGAATGACTGAAGTGATGCTTAACCAAAATCCTATGTCTTCGAGTGAAGACTATGAGAGCAAATCTTGTCCAGAGTTGGATAAGTCAGCTTTGCTTGTAGCTCAAGTAAAGTTGCCCTGTGTGTTAGAAATCTGACCGTTGGAACACGTGTCAGTTCCTTAGTGACCAAGGGTCATTTCGGACAAATCAGGTCGGGTTGCCTAGTGGATATAAATAGCCCACCCCCTACAACCATAAACGGCTGGCTGCTTAGAGTTAGTGCACGGCTTTTATCGTTTGAGAGCAACCCACCTCAAAGACTTTGAGAGAGAATTCCTTGCGAGGATAAAGCCCTAAACACCCAGAGCAAAGAGTGTTAGGCATCACTTAAGTCTTCCTGTCTGTGTGATCTGAAGACTTATTACACTTGAGGACTGTGAATCCTCCAGCCGGTTAGGCGTCGTGTTCTGAGCATCCAAGAGTCATTGTGGATCGCCGGTGAATGAAGTCTGTGAAGGTTTGGAAGTCTACCTTGAAGACTTACTAGAGTGATTGGGCGAGGACTGGGTGTCCTTAGCTCAAGGGGAATAAGGTGAAGACGAGGTCTTCTGAGTTGAATCTCAGCCTCCCTAACCGGACGTACAGTTGTCACAGCAACTGGAACTGGTCCAACAAATCATTGTCTTCAACGAGTCACTGGTTTCATCCTTCCCTTCCCTTTACTTACTGTTGGTCCTTGTGAAGTCATTGTATGATTGCTTTATCTTTTGTCTTCACTGAGTGACTACTTGTTCTGATTGGCTTCACAATATCTTCCTACCTGATCTTTATTGCCTAGCTGCTATTAGTCATTGTGCTTTCACTCCATTGAATACTTGACTATGGTTTGCCTAGTGTAGTCTACTTTCCGCTGCATGGTAATAGGTTTATTTCTATCGTTTGTCTTCGAAACTTCCATGTTTTGAAGACTTCCATAAAAATTGCCTATTCACCCCCCTCTAGTCGATCACTAGCACTTTCAGTGTGTGTTGTGACAGATCGTATATGGATGTAGCTGGATTAGTGGTCGCAGGTGGTGACCGAGCCACACGGGTCATACGTGCATCTAGCCTAGGTAGTTAGTATATGGATGCATGCACGGGCTATTAGCGTGTTAGCCGGCCAGTGGTGGTTAGATTACTATGTGTGTGCGTGAGTTAGTGGCTGGTGTGATGGTCGGGTTGTGTGTGCGTCCGGGTATAAAAAGCCCTCCCATGTATTGATCGAAGTGTGCCGGTATTAGCTGAGTGTAGCCATGTAGCCAGTGTAAAGAAGTAAAGGATTGGGGCGTTCGTGCGTCCGTGGCGGCATTCGTGCGCCGGCCGGAAAATCTTGTGTACACTGTTCTTCTTCTTCCACCTCCGTTCGAGTGAGAAGAGAGGTAGCTAGAGGGCTGTGGTTCGAACACGGTGATCAATTCCTCGTAGCTGCAGCATGAACCACCACCTAGACAACATCCGAAGTCCTAATTCTCCAAAAACGATGCCTCCAGAAAGGAAACAATGCAGAAGCACCGTCATTGCCCGGTCCTAGATCTTAGGTTTTCACTTTAGAGAAGATTCATGCTCTCAAAACAATGCTTTCAACAAGCTCACTCCCAGACACAATCAATTAAGGCCATACATTGGGCTTTCACCCTGAAAGCTAAGACTATGTACTCTGCCTGTGATGGCGTCCCCACTTGCCGATGCCGCTGCCACGAGTCATGAATCACCAAGCAAAGTCCTTATCGCCGCGAGGACTCGATCCGCTATTACAAGACCTAAGACCTCAACCACCATGACGTTCTCTGTCACTGTCTTCACCATGAAAACTAAAATACCAACGTGTCCCATACTGTCAACAAAAACGAAGCTGCGCGTCGCACCCTCCTGAAGCCACTCGGGTTGAAATAGGGGCGCACACGACCGAATCCCATCTAATCCAGAAATCTACAGACGTCAAGCACCCAATGAGGATCTCCAGCGGAGCATTCCGGAACTCATCAATGGCCAAATCCATGAGGGCCGGCAACCGACAAAGCACCATCTTAGAGCAAAAAGAACCAAAGGACCACGCCACCCGCCGGCTCCCAACAGCAGGCCGAAGCTCTCAGCAGACACCACCGCCACCACCCGCACCATGCGGAGATGAGTAGCTGAGCCGCAAAGAGCCCCCCGAACCAGACGTCGTGCCGCCCTCGCGGCCACGGCGACAGTCGTAGTCGTCGAAAAAATCCAGGGCCACCGCCCCGGCGCCCATCTCTGCCATAAGAACCATGCCGTCCAGGGCTGCCATGGAGCTCCAGCCGGAGATCCTACAACGCGAGAGGGATGGGGCCCCCGCTGCCATCAGTCGCGCGAGGAGGATGAGGACCCTCCACCGCCATCAGCCTCACAACCTTAGACCTGAGGCATCCTTCAGCAGTGGCGAGGGGAGGAGGATCGAAGGAGGAAAGGGCGCCGGCGCGCTCATGCGATCCGCCCGAGTCGCCCCTCCTGGGAGGGACGCGGGGGCGATCCCCTTTTTTGCTGTCTATAATCGTTAGAGAGGCAAAGATAGTGTTGTTTGCTTTTTCATTTGACAACATTGTTGTTGGTTTTTCCTTTTTCAAAAGGACAACATGGCGATGAAAGGGGATTGCCACGACAAAACATTATTGTTTAATAATTTACAAACCACTGATTGTGGGAATCGACATCTGCCAACTCACTTTGTTTCATTATTAAAGGGGATACTTGGTCTCTCTAACAACTCTCACCCATCCACTACTCCCTACTTCTATTTATCTATGAAAAAATATGAACTGTTCATTTGGTGGGATCGAGTTTATTATAGTGTTGATTAACGGAAATTTCTTTTGAAAGCCGAGCTCCTTGGAGGCCGTTTTCTGAAGAATGCAAAATTCAGAAAAATTCATACTCTTACGTTTCAAAAAGTTGTGAAAACAAATACAGATATACATGGAGACATAATGTACATGTGCGTAAATTTTCACGACGAAATACGCTGAATTGAGGGTTGCGTAAAAAAAGTCTGTGGCTTTTCATCACATGATATTGTTCATCCCCAAAGTCCATCAATTTGTTTTTTTGTAAAGGTCACAATTCAATGTATTTCATCGTGAATTTTTACACACATACATTTCATCCCTATATACATGCATATTTTTTCATGTATTTTTTAAACCAGAAAGTTTGATTTTTTTTATAATTTCGGCCTCCATGGAGCCTAGTCACCAAAATAACCTACACATTGATTAACCCGTTAGAAATCCCCACCTTAATAATTCGACATCGTTGTACGTCACCCAGTCGATGTTTCATAAAGATTAGCCATGATGGCAACCATTCGATTTGTCCCACATACTCCATTAGATCAGCGCAACATGGACTATGTTGCACTCACCCATTGCAACATGGACTATATATTTTGATCATCCTGGCTTGCGTGACACTGCAAATATGTAGGCCTTTGGGCACTCATTGCAACATAAACTATGTTGTGATCACCCCGCGTTGAAATACATGGACAAGCTTGGCATAGGAATTACGACATGATGGTCTTCGACAGCGCGGTTGCTTCTAACATAGTGGTGACAGTGATGGGTGATGTGGTGGTCTCCTATGATTGCCTTGCAACATGGCGGTCGTTGGAGTGACAACACGCGGCTACAAAGTAGCCTTGCAATTTGGCGGTCTACGCGGTTGCTTTGAACCATAGTTGTTGGGGATATTACTACTGGACGTAAACCGGCCAGGAGTAGCCGGATTAACTCCAAGAAGATCAGAAGCCCGTGAAGACATAAGGATGGTGGCGCTTTACGAAGGCCCAAGGCCCAAAGGCGAGTTAAGGCCTATAGATGTAAACCGACTTTCTCATGTAACTTGCATTGTAAGATAGGAAGGATAGAGACCGAGCCAGACACGTTTATGATCCGGCCTCGGGACTCCGTAAACCGGCGGGCGTCAACCTGTGTATATAAAGGGACGAGCCGACAGCGGTTTAGGGACAACAGACAACAACTCGAGAGCCAGGCAAAGCAGATTCGCTCCTTGGTCATCGAAACCCTAGCAATACCAAAGACAACTAGACGTAGGCTTTTACCTTCATTGAAGGGGCGAACTAGTATAAAAACCCTCGGGTCCCTTGTCTGGTTTAACCCCTTTAAGATAACTCGTAGCGATTGGACAGAGTTGCAGGCACCAGAGGAAAAGCCAGATGACACTTACTGGACTATTCACTTCAATGGGTCCACGCAATTGGAGGGCTCGGTGGCTGGAGTCATATTAACTTCCCCACGAGGTGACAAGTTTTGTTATGTTCTTCGCTTAATGTTCCCTTGTACTAACAATGCAGCTGAGTACGAGGCCTTACTTCACGGTCTTCGGATGGCTAAGGAGATGAACTTAAGCCGGGTTAAGTGCTTCGGTGACTCGGACCTGGTGGCCCAACAGGTATCTGGCACTTGGGATTCTAACGACCCACTCATGGCTGCATATCGACGAGAGGTGGACATAGTGGCTGGTCATTTCAAGGGTTATCAAGTTGACCATATAGACCGGAGAAAGAATGAAGCGGCGGACTCTTTAAGTCACCTAGGCTCTCAGCGTAAACCGGTGCCACCTAATGTCTTCCTTGATGTACTTCATAATCCGTCGGTCAAGATACCCACATAGGAAGAGTTGGCTATTCCTGACCCGGAGGCCCAATTGGTGGCAGCTTTGCATTTATACCGGATTGGACAGTCCCGTACTTGGCTTACATGATTCAGGGCGAGTTACCGGAGGACGAAACCTTGTCCTGGCAGATAATCCGGCGTTCCAAGTCAATGACCATAATCAATGGGGAGTTACATCGTTACAGCGTCAAAGGGGCAATTCAGTGTTGTGTGTCTCCTCAAGAGGGTTGTGAGATTTTGCGAGAAATCCACGAATGAGATTGTGGTCACCACGCCGGTTCAAAATCCTTGGTGGCTAAAGCTTTTCGTCACGGTTTCTATTGGTTGACAGCTCATGCTGATGCTCAGGATTTAGTCAAAAGGTGTGACGGTTGTCAAAAATTTGCACGCTGTAGGACCTTGAAGTAGATGTGTCTAGAGGGGGGTGATTAGACACTTAATGCCAAAGTTGCAATTTTTAAGCCTTTTTGGTTTAAGTGGAGTTTAGGCATAATTTCAACATTCACAATACATATCAAGAAAGCATGCAAAGAGTGAATAGGTAGCGGAAAGTAAAGCATGCAACTTGCAAGAATGTAAAGGGAAGGGTTTGGAGAATTCAAACGCAATTGGAGACACGGATGTTTTTCCCGTGGTTCGGATAGGTGGTGCTATCCTACATCCACGTTGATGGAGACTTCAACCCACGAAGGGTAACGCTTGCGCGAGTCCACGAAGGGCTCCACCCACAAAGGGTCCACGAAGAAGCAACCTTGTCTATCCCACCATGGCCATCGCCCACGAAGGACTTGCCTCACTAGTGGTAGATCTTCACGAAGTAGGCGACCTCCTTTCCCTTACAAACTCCTTGGTTCAACTCCACAATCTTGTCGGAGGCTCCCAAGTGACACCTAGCCAATCTAGGAGACACCACTCTCCAAGAAGTAACAAATGGTGTGTTGATGATGAACTCCTTGCTCTTGTGCTTCAAATGATAGTCTCCCCAACACTCAACTCTCTCTCATAGGATTTGGATCTGGTGGAAAGAAGGTTTGAGTGGAAAGCAACTTGGGGAAGGCTAGAGATCAAGATTCATATGGTAGGAATGGAATATCTTGGTCTCAACACATGAGTAGGTGGTTCTGTAAGTGCATCTAGTGCCACCCCTAGTTGGTTTTGGAGTATTGACGACAAACCTAGTTGAGGGACTGATGTGTTTGTGAGAATTGCAGGATAACACAGGTAGAAGTCCCTCATTGATTCGGTTTCACTACCAGAGATGACCCCTAAAAATGTACGAAGACAATGGTGGTTTATGAAGATATTCATATTGAAGACAATGACATGTGAAGACTCCCTATGAAGCTTATGGAACTCGAAGACTTAGATCCTTCGTAGTTTTACTTCATTTATGTTATGTCATAGGAACCACCGTACTGTTAAGTGGGGTCCAAGAGAACCAGTCAGGTTGACTGAAGTGATGCCTAATTCAAATCCTATGTCTTCGAGCGAAGACTATGAGAGAAAATCTTGTCCAGAGTCAGACAAGTCAGCTTTACTTGTAGCCAAGTAAAGTTGCCGTGTGAGTTCGGAATCCGACCGTTGGTACACGTGTCAGTTCCTTAGTGACCCAGGGTCATTTCGGACAAATCAGGTCGGGTTGCCAAGTGGCTATAAATAGTCCACCCCTACAACCATAAACGGTTGGCTGCTCAGATTTCAGTGCACGGCTTTTGTCGTTTGAGAGCAACCCACCTCGAAGCCTTTGAGAGAAAATTCCTAGCGAGGAGAAAAGCCCTAACCACCCAGAGCCAGAGTAAATTGGGCATCACTTAAGTCTTCTTGCCTGAGTGATCTGAAGACTTATTACACTTGAGGACTATGCATCCTGCAGCCGGTTAGGCGTCGCGTTCTGAGCATCGAAGAGAAATTGTGGATTGCCGGTGAACAAAGTCTGTGAAGGTTTGGGAGTCTACCTTGAAGACTTACCAGAGTGATTGGGCGAGGTCTGTGTGACCTTAGCTCAAGGAGAAAACGGTGAGGACTAGGTGTCCTGAGCTGCGTGTTCAGGACTGGGTGTCCGGGACTGTGTGTCCTTTGGTTTAAATACCTAGCCGCTCCAACCAGACGTACAGTTGTCACAGCAACTGGAACTGGTCCAACAAATCATTGTCTTCAGCGTGTCACCGGTTTCATCTTCACTTCCTTTTACTTTCTGTGACACACTGTGAAGCCATTGCATGCTTGCTTTATCTTCTGTCTTCACAACTTAACTGTATGATTTGTTTGGCTTCATAACTTCTTCCTACCTGATCCTTATTACACTGAAGCTGTTTGTCACTGTGCTCTCACTATATTGAATACTTGACCATGGCTTGCCTTGTGTAATCTAACTTCCGCTGCATAGTGATAGGCTTGTCTATTCTGTCTGTCTTCCTAACTTCCACGTTTTGAAGACTTTCATAAAAATCGCCTATTCACCCCCCTCTAGTCGATATAACGCACTTTTAGGTTCTCTCTCATAACATATGAGTTGGAAGTGTAGATCTGTTCCGATGGCTCTCTCAACGAATGAAGAGGAGGTGGAGGGGTATATATAGCCTCCACACAAAATCCAACCGTTACACACAGTTTTCCAATCTCGGTGGGACCGAATCAACAAACTTGGTCGGACCGAAAAGGTAAACCTAGTGACCGTTAGAGATTTTCGGTGGGACCGACTGAATCAACTCGGTGGGACCGATGTGCTAGGGTTAGGGTAAATCCAAAATTTGGTTTGACCGATTACTCAAACTCGGTGGGACCGATTTGGGTAATAAGTGAAATAGAGAGTTGACCAAACAAACTCGATGGGGCCGATTGCATATCTCGGTGGGACCGAAAGTATTGCAATAGGTAACAGAGAGTTTGCAAGCCCATCTCGGTGAGACCGAGATCCCATCGGTGAGACCGAACTGATTAGGGTTTCTGGCAGTGGCTATGACAAGAGAAACTCGGTGGCGCCGGATAGAAATAATCGGTAGGGCCGAGTTTGGCTTAGGGTTTAGGTCATATGTGGAAGTGGGAAAGTAGCTGAGGATTTTGGAGCATATCATTAAGCACTTGAGCAAGAGGCTCATTAAGCAACACCTCATCCCTCCTTGATAGTATTGGCTTTTCCTATGGACTCCATGTGATCTTGGATCACTAAAATGTAAAATGAAGAGTCTTGAGCTTAAGCTTTAGCCAATCCTTTGTCCTTAGCATCTTGGACAACTTCCCACAACCTTTAGTCCATGCCACTCCATTGTTGAACTTATCTGAAACATACTAGATAGAAACGTTAGTCCAACAAGAGATATGTTGTCATTAATTACCAAAACCACCTAGGGAGCACTTGTGCTTTCACATGCCGCGCTCATGTTCCAGCTCAGGAGTTGAGAATGATTCCCATCACTTGGCCGTTTGCAACTTGGGGGCTCGATATGGTTGAACCCTTTAAGAGATCCAAGGACAAAAAGACCCACCTGTTAGTGGCAGTTGACAAGTTTACCAAATGGGTAGAAGTAGAGCCAGTCAGTAAGTGTGATGCAGCCACGGCGGTTCAATTCATCAAAAAGGTGATATTCCGGTTTGGTTTCCCACACAGTATTATAACTGATAATGGTACTAATCTGTCAAAGGGTGAGATGGAGGAGTTTTGCCAACGTGAGAACATCCAGCTTGATGTAGCATCAGTGGCTCACCCCTAGTCTAATGGTCAAGTAGAGAGGGCAAATCAAGAAATTTTGAGAGGTATTAAACCCCAGCTTATGGTTCCTTTAAAGCGCACACTGGGTTGTTGGGTGGAGGAGTTACCTTCTGTGTTGTGGAGTATCAACACCACACCTAACAGATCTACGGGTTACATGCCTTTCTTCATGGTTTACGGAGCGGAGGGGGTTCTCCCTAGCGACATCCGTCATGACTCACCCCCCCCCCCCCCCCGTGACGGCTTATGTTGAAGCTGAGAATGAGAAAGCACGTCAGGATTCACTCGACCTGTTAGATGAGGAGCGTGAGTTAGTGGCAGCACATTCAGCGATTTATCAACAAGATCTCCGATGTTATCACAGCCGCCGGGTTAAGACCAGAACTTTTCAAGAAGGCGATCTGGTGCTCCGGCTCATCCAGGATCATACTAATATGCACAAGTTATCCCCACCTTGGGAAGGACCTTTTGTGGTCAGCAAAAATCTGCACAACGGGTCATACTACCTCATTGATGTTCGAGAGCTCAAAGACTCACGTAAATCTGAGGAGGAGACCAAGCGGCCGTGGAATATAGCCCTTCTTCGGCCTTACTATACTTGAGCCATAGGTTGTAATGGCCTGGCTTATTAGGGATGATAGACTACTCATATCAATAAGGAATTCCTTCTTTTCCGGGAGCCCATTCGGACAGAACTCCAAAGTTAAGCGTGCTCAGCTTGGAGTAGTGTCAGGATGGGTGACCGACCGGGAAGTTGCTCCTGGGTGCACACGAGTGAGGACAAAGTGCGCAGAAAAGACTAGTATTGATCTATGGGGCCAGTCTAGATCCCACCAGGAGTAACGACCACTGGCAGGTGTGTCCGGGGTGTTACAAGTTGGTATCAGAGCCGACCCTCGCGGTTACACGGATGTTTGCGGATAGGTGCGCGGTCATGTTGTTCATGACGTTTGTGACCCGTCATGGCACACGGCATGGTACATGTACCGGACTGGATGCACAGACGTATGTGCCAAGAGGGAACGTTCCTGTGGCCCGACGAGGACGTCGGTTCCTTTGAGTGGGGGTGTATGTAATGTCCTGGCTTATTAGGGATGATAGACTACTCATATCAATAAGGAATTCCTTCTTTTCCGGGTGCTTCTTCTCCTCCGAGTAACGACCACCGGCGGGTGTGTCCGGGGCGTTACACAGGCTCTTCTTATGTACATGCTTGTGACAATGTATATATTATATAATAAACCGGAGCCTCGGCTAAAGCAGGGTCTCTGTTCTTTTTTACATCATGTGTGGTCCCACAGGAGCTTCTACTGACAAAGCGGAGTTTTATTAACCCGGTCCATAAAGCCACACAAATATAAAGGAATTCACTAGGGGGCTTGGTTGTCTTCACACCATAGCTAAACCTCTTGATAGGCTTAAAGCCAAAAGGAAATTATGTGGAACCAAAGAGAGTCTGTTGCATCAAGCACAACTCAAACATAGGTAACCACTGAGCACAACTCAAATATTACCTGGGGGCTCCTTGCTTCTCAAAGAACAACGAGCTTGTACCCTTGTAATAGGCTATCAAGCCAGGCTTGGAAGCCAGGTGTATTCACCTAAAACACCGGGTTATCCTGCCTCTTTAAGTAAGCCACTCCATCCAGGTAAACCTGGTATGACCCATTGAACGTTTGACAAGTCAATCCCATGGACCCTGAACTTGTCAAAGTTAAAACGGTGATTGGTTAAAGATTGATGTCCATCTTAAAAGGCTTTTCAAAATGGTTTAACTCAGCGGCCTAGCAGCCCATGAAAAGCCTCGATTTAGGGCCTGGCAGCCCATGAAAAGCCTTGTATATTTCTTTTTGATTTCTTGTCTTTTGATAAGGGATTTAGGAATATTTCTGATAAACCGGTGTTTACTACAACCCGGCGTGACTTTCAACACTTAGTTGACAGTACATCACCAGTTTTAAACCGGTAGTATGTTGCTCCGGTCTGGTTTTGACTAGATGTCACCAGCATTATATGAACAAATCAGCAGCTATTATAGCCCGGTATGGTTTTATATGAACCGGCAAGAGGGCGAGTCATCAACACTCTGGATTGGTGTTTTTCACCCTTACTATACAAGCAATTGGTCAGCCAACGAGGTATGTCACAGATATCATCTATTTTATCTGGTTAATGCAAATCTTGGTTATCCATCCAAGTTATGTATATATTTTTGGGCATCATGACCCGCCCAGTGGTAAACCACTAGGACACTTTCAAGTTCTTATATGTAGGAACACAAATCATAATGGACTATGCATAAATAGATCCCGAAGGCGGAACAAGTTTTCAGGTATCAAGCAAAACAAACATGCTCGATGGCATGGCAGACAAAGGTGTTCATGCTATCCTATTACAAGGCACTTTAAACAGCCCAAATTGAATAATTTCAAAGAGTGAAAGACTACAACTGGTAAACCGACCACCGGTTTAGGATTCTTCATCGGGACGGCTTGATGATTGAGGATCATCTCGCGCGGTCACATTATCTTCATCCCTCCCCAGACGCTGGAAATCAACCGTTGACCAATCGATTCCGGTTAAGGCTTCAAAAACGGCCTCTTCATGGATAAGATTGGAGGGGTCAATGTCAGGAGCGTAAGTATGCTTACGGATTGGTGGCACAAGATCTTCAACATTATGGATCAACGCGGGCTGTCTTTTTCCCTCAGCATCATAAACCGGTTGAAAATGAGATAAATCTATGTCCTCCGCCAGTTTGCTGGCTATTGGTCGCATCTCCTTTGTCAGCCTTCGAAGATCATCGTTATTGAAGTCAGAGCTGTCTTCTTTCACGCCAGGATACCCTTTGACGATATCTGCCGGTTCAAGATCTGGAATCCATGCCTTGGCCCGGATTAGCGCAGTCAGCGCTCCTGATCTTGCGGCTGATCTCTTCAGTTCGTTGATCCGAGCAGGTAGCATGGCCAGCTTTTCAATAGTTTCCTTTATCAGCGATGGCGGAGGCTTGTTATAAGCTGCAGTGCAAATGGCTCGCTAGGATCCAGAGAACAGCTGTTCTATCAAGGTGTAGGCCGCTTTAAGTTTAATCTGCATGTCAGAGCCCAGATGAGCAATGCGGGTCCCTGTCATGGTTTAGCATCAGTAAACTGGTCATTGATAAGATCTTATGAATTAGACAAACTGCACGAGAAGGTACTTACCAAACACAACGGAAGTCATGGCGTTAATCTGCCGCTTCAAGCCGGTCAGTTCGTCAACCACTGGCTTCAGGGCTGCCTCTGTGTCCTCGGCCTTTTTTGTCAAACCGGCCTTTTCTATTTCCCAGTCTGCACGCTCTTTGTTGAAGGTCTCTTTCAGCCTTTCCATGGCTGCTAGGGCATTTGTTAATTCCTCCTTGGCCTTGGAAGCCTCTGCTTGCTGAGATTTGACGTTCTCCTGAAGATCCGCGGTTTGCGCATCCTTTTTACTCAGCTCAGCCTACAAAGTTGAGGGATATCATCAAACAGGTTATGAAGTACCAAGCGTATAACAAGTTATGCACTTTGTACTTGGGGGCTAATGCCTATTTGCTCTATCGTCAACATATTTTTTTCACAAGTCTCAAGTACAATGCAAGCATTATCTTTAACACTTGGGGGCTAATGTACATCTATGCAAAGTTGACGCATTGATTCAAGACCCGGTTTACCTTGCACAGATACACCGGCCCTTGGGGGCTACACCGATGAAAACTAAAGGGATACAATGATAAAGTACTGATTTTGTTTCCAACAATGACTTGACATATGGAGGATCAGCATGCAAGGATGAAGATATCACAAAGTCCTGGTTTATGATTAACATCATAAACCGGCCCTTGGGGGCTACTTGGGGTGATACTTGTACTTTGGATTTAAGAAAGGAAAAGTGATGAAAATACCTCATAGCATTCCTTCATCAGGTTCACCAAACCGGCTTCATAATCGCGTTTTGAGTGCAGACGACTTAGAAAACCAGAGTGGAGTTCTTGAGCGCTGAGATGGGAGTAGCTTGACAAGTCGGTGCTCCATTTGCCTTTTTCCATGGCAGCACACTCTTCCTTGGCACTATGTTTCGCCAATATAACATGATGGCCAGGAGAGCTGTGGCTCATACCGGTAATGATAACATCACCTTCTTGGTCCCCAACAGTCTTTGTTGGAGTTGATGGAGTGTCAGTAGCTCTCACCGGACTGAAAGACCTATCATCAGCCCGGATTGGATCTGCCGGTTCATCATGAGGAAAAGCAGTGTCAATTTCTAGTTGTTCATCAATATTGTGATCTTGAGGGGGTGGTTCATCAAAAGTAGCTTCAGGATTTGGACCCTCTGGTTCAACCATTTGTTCCGGTTCAACCGTTTGCCCCGGTTCAAGAACCACTTGGTCTTCGGGCGGGTTGTTCACCCGAGCCTTTTTACTGGGTCTGGCTTTGGCTCTAAAACAGAAAAAGATGCGAAAGTTAAGCATAATATATAAAGTATGAAAACATCAAAAGAAGGGGTTCAAGTACTTACCCAGCTACAATTTTGAGAGGAGGAAGTTGGGTCGCTATTGACTCGCCAGAGGATGAGGGAGGTGTCAACTGATAATTCGAATCGGACGGATTAAGAGGTTGTCGGAAATAACCTGCCTTGGGATAAGAATTGTCAGAAGTGGGTGAGATCTCAGATCGGCGCTTTTGAACCGGGGTGTCAGGTAAACCGGCCGAAGTGACCGTTCGGCCGATGTGCCGGGTTGTGCGGCGAGCCTCGTGCTGCTGCGTCTTCAAAATAAATGTTGGATCCAAGTAAGCAAGAGGATGAGAAAAGCTTACTTTCCGGACCGCTTGACGGATTTTTTGTGTTGGCATAGAGTCTGAACCGGAGGAAAGGATAATTACCTCTACATCGTCAGCTTGGCTGCCCTCAACGTCCTCCTCATAAGTATCATTGTCAATGAGATGCATGAAAAGTGAACCAAGTGAATCAAGTTCTATCTCAACTTCCGGTTCATCCGGGTCGTCATCCAGTTCCATACTGATGCGCTCAGCTGCCTTCCGCTTTGAGGTTTTCTTGACGGCTTTTGTTTTAGGACGGGAAGGCTTTGCCGCTTTCTCCTAAGGCTTCTTTTTCCAGAATGGATCATCACCCTGTTTAAAAGAGGGGCAAAGGATATTCAAATCTTGTACAGTACAAGGATATCAAGTGTAAAGTGGAAGACAATACTTACAGCGGGCGGTTTGTTTTTCGTATAAAAGGGGTTTAATCCAGTTTGGAAACAGACAACCTCCGATTCATTCAATATCTTTTTGACAGACTCTGTTACTTCTTCGTCTGTTAGTTGAATGTTGATATGGCGTTGGGGGTCTTCTACGTTTCCAGTATACTCGCACATTAAACCGGTGCGGCGACTTAATGGCAGGATGCTCCAGGATATCCAGCAACAAACAAAGTCTACACCTGATAAACCGTTGGCCATAAAGGCTCGGAGCTTGGCGAGTTGAGGGGCATATGAGGCCCATTCCTGAGCACTTAGCCGCTGTGGAAGTGGATGAGTGTTGGAAAGCCGGTGGAAACGGTAACCCGGCAGAGGGTTCTCATCTTCAGGGGAGGTGTCTTTACAGTAAAACCAAGTTTGATTCCACTCTTTGTGGTGACTATGCAGCTTGGCATGAGGAAATTCAATCTCTTTTCTTTTTTGAATGGAGACGCCACCAAGTTCAGTGTTGGGTCCGTCTACAAATTCAGTGCACCGATTCAGATGGAAGAAATCCCGGAACAGCTCAGCAGTTGGTTCTTCTTGTAAGTATACTTCATAGAAGACATGGAAATTGCATGTATTGGATACCGAGTTAGGTCCAATATCTTGAGGGTGGAGCTGAAAACTGGCAAGCACATCCCGGAAAAACTTCGATCCAGGCGGTTTGAAGCCACGGCCTATGTGATCAACAAACACCACTGCTTCACCCTGCTTGGGAGTAGCAGGGTTCTCCGGTCCAGGAACTCGCCACCGGATCTCACTCTTTTTTGGTAAGGTACCAATTTTGACCATTCCATTAAGCACTCCTCGGTAACCCGGGAGAGAGCCCAGTTGCAGGCATAAAACTGCTTGGCCATTGCAAGTGAAAAGCTGAAAAGAAATACCGGTTTACAATTCATTCATGGTGGTGCATAAGGTGCAACGGGATAAAGAAATCCAAGTATGTAAATTTCGTAAACCGAAGGTTGATACAATAATGAATGACAAAGTCGTAAAGAGAACAAAGGTATACGCATACTGTTAAACCGGAGTATGACAATGGAGATAAAGGGATTGCCGGTTTACAAGGACACTAATGATATGTGATAGATTGCTTTCTACAAAGGTAAACCACCTATGTGATAAAAAGGATACAGATCTAAGGAAAGAATGACTAAGTAAGGTAAAACAGGTTTCACAAGGTTACATGGAAATTTTGGATCTACCGTAAGACAGGAAAAGCAAAAAGATTTAGACCTAAAAAGGTTGGTCCCGAAGCGGTTCACAAAGGTCCAGATCAATTTTTATGCGCATAAGGGTTTGTTGTGGTAACAGAAGATAAGCCATTACACGGAATACATCAAGCTTGAGGTTTTTATCCCTGGAGTAAGGAGGAACAGGGAAGAACAGTGCCGGAGCCTCGATGAACTTCGATGAACAAGGGAACCCTAGGTAGATCTACAAAGGAGGAAAGGGAAGAACTTACAGCGGCTGTTGAAGCAGCGGAGGTACACCGCGGCTCTCTGGTGCAACCAGGTCGATGCAGTGGCCAACGGAGAGGCGGATGCGAAGCTCGGCGACGGTGGCGGTGCTCGGGTGCAGAAGCATCGCGAGGAGGAAGAAGAAGCGAAGAGACGGGGGGAGGAAATGACCCGTGGCCCTATTTATAAGGTAAAGGGGGGAGGTAACAGGCGCGAGAATCAAGGGGCCAGAATATTGGATACCTAACAGGAGCGGTCGCCTCGATTGTTGGAGCCTCATTAACTGAAGGTGAGATGTATCATTTCTAAATAACAAGATGACGTCATGGCGATTTAACATGATCCTGGAGTATGACGTCACGGCGGTTTACAAGATCAAGGTGAAGATGCAGGGGAAGAATTTTTCTAAGTGTTGAAGATTGACATGAACAAGTTCAGATCAATCTGGAGCCTAATGTTGGGGATATTACTACTGGATGTAAACCGGCCAGGAATAGCCGGATTAACTCCAAGAAGATCAGAAGCCCGTGAAGACATAAGGATGATGGCTCTTTACGAAGGCCCAAGGCCCAAAGGCGAGTTAAGGCCTATAGATGTAAACCGACTTTCTCATGTAACTTGCATTGTAAGATAGGAAGGATAGAGACTGAGCCGTACACGTTTATGATCCGGCCTCGGGACTCTGTAAATCGACGGGCGTCAACCTGTGTATATAAAGGGGCGACCCGACATCGGTTTAGGGACAACAGACAACAACTCGAGAGTCAGGCAAAGCGGATTCGCTCCTTGGTCATCGAAACCCTAGCAATACCAAACACAACTAGACATAGGCTTTTACCTTCATCAAAGGGGCCGAACTAGTATAAAAATCCTCGTGTCCCTTGTCCGGTTTAACCCCTTTAAGCTAACCCGTAGCGATGGCACCACGACTAAGTCCTTTCACGAGGACATCTGCCGTGACAAACCCACGACAATAGTGACTGTTGCAGTGGTGGGTGGTGACGGTATGTACAATTCTTCTCCTCTGTAGCAGTGCAAGAGCATGCGGTTTGGTGGCGACGGATACATCAGATATGGCGGTTGCTTGGTGGGGAAGATGATAAGAACGAAAGGAGTGGGGAAAGTAGCGTGGGGGAGGGAGGAGACAAGGCATGGGAGGAGAAAAGTCGTGTGGGCCACAAGATGGAGTCAGCTGGTTCTTTCATAAATCAACCTGTTTGAGGCTGAGTATTTCCTTTAATAATTCCCACATGCTAGACATAGGCTTTTACCTTCATCGAAGGGGCCGAACTATTATAAAAATCCTCATGTCCCTTGTCCGGTTTAACCCCTTTAAGCTAACCCGTAGCGATGGCACCACGACTAAGTCCTTTCACGAGGACATCTGCCGTGACAAACCCACGACAATAGTGACTGTTGCAGTGGTGGGTGGTGACGGTATGTACAATTCTTCTCTGTAGCAGTGCAAGAGCATGCGGTTTGGTGGCGACGGATACATCAAATATGGCGGTTGCTTGGTGGGGAAGATGATAAGAACGAAAGGAGTGGGGGAAAGTAGCGTGGGGGAGGGAGGAGACAAGGCATGGGAGGAGAAAAGTCGTGTGGGCCACAAGATGGAGTCAGCTGGTTCTTTCATAAATCAACCTGTTTGAGGCTGAGTATTTCCTTTAATAATTTCCACATGTAAAAGGTCCTTCTTTGCTTATCATATAGGTTGCTTGGGCATTGTTGGGGTGATGTTTCGGTGCCCGGCACCTCTGTACCTCGCCTTGGGTGTGTGCGTTAAGTATGGTGGTGGAGTGCGTTTGTATCTTCTTACTCGAATGTTATGGTGATGGTTGCTTTATATATAAAGTGGGGGAGTCATTTTTCGCCAATTATTAAAATGACATGCTCTTATTACAAAGTGTCAGATGCACGTACGCTGAACGCACGTACGCTGACCTGATTACAACGGCTAGCTAATTTCTGTCCGGCCAGATGCGCAACTACAGTCTACAGGCACTAAACACCTTGATTGATGTTAATGGAGAACGCACGATATACGAGCGAGAGCAAGCTAGCTACCGAAGCCAGGTCGATTCCCCGGACAGATTGTTTGCTGACGGCATCTCCAACACGAACCTTAAACTGTCTCTATTTGTTCTCATTATGTAGTTTAGACGTGTTTTGCCATTTAACATGTGTTTGTATTTATTCGTCGACCAATCAGAGCGTCCGAAATCCCGTAAATCGAAACCAACCAAATAAAGAAAGGTTTAGCGGGAGTCCAGACATTTACATAATGAACCAAAAGACGTCTACATAATAAAGAGAGCTCTGTCACGCCCTCGGTCCACTTACATTTTTTTTTCTTTTCTTTATCTTCAAAAAATAATGCACCTGGTGGGATTCAAACTCATCACTATCATGTTTATGTCCAACCGAGAGAGTAACCACCTAGGATAGATAAGTTGTTGTGGAAATTTTCACTTCTTCTTATTCTTGTTGTCCACATTTCCGGTTCTAGTTCTGCATGATTTTTTGGACGATTTTTCTTTTGTTTTTTTATGTACGGTTTTCACCTGATTTTTTTCTCTTTCTTTTCTCATTTTCGTTTTATATTAATTTTTCCGTTTTCCCTTTTATTTTTTACGAATTTTCTTTTTAGTTTGTGAACTTTTCAAAAATTCGTACATTTTTTCAAATCCGCAATCTATTTCAGATTTGTGAACATTTTCCAAACTCTGAACTTTGAGCTCCTCAAATGGACGTCGCCACGCACAGGCATTTGAACAAAATTCAAAAATGTTTATTTAAATAACAAAAAATGTATAAATATTCATATTCCAAAAAATTGTACAGAAATTTCAAGATACACGTTGCCATTGCCTACCAGCATTCCTCAGAATCTTAAAACACAAACATTTTTCTAAAAGAGCGAACAACATTTGAACAGGAACAATTTTTCAAGTTTCCATTGTTTTGAAAAAACTAACAAATTCAGAATTTAAAAAATCAGAAAAATACGAGAAAAATCCGAAATGATTTTTTTGTGAATTCCCCCGAACATTTTGTGTGTGTATATTGTTTTTTAAAACAGGAATATTTTTAAATTCAGAAAAGAATTTGAAATCCCGAAAATTATTAGAAAATCCCTGAAAGGAATTTGACTTTCCGAGCAAGTTTGAAAGAGGGAACATTTTTTTGAGTTCATGAACTAATTTGAAAAGGGGGACATTTTTTGAGTCGTTGAACTTTTTTCAAATCCGCGAGCACTTGCCTTGGCCCAAAAGGCGCCCGACCGGACCGACACCGTCCTTGTTCGGCCAAGACCTAAGCTCTTTTTTCTTTCTGTTTTTTGTTTTTCTTCTCTTCTTTCCTTAATTCATTTTCCTTTTTTGTACTTTATTTTTCTTTTTTTAAACTTTTTCAAAAATTGAAATATTTTTTGGAATATCGAAATAGCAGTTTTAAGTAATTGTCTTCATTATGATATTTTTTCCCTTTAAATATGTATTAAATGTTTTGAAAAAACATTGACTGTTTTCAATTTGTTTCCTTTGTACTTAGTTGTTATGTAAAAAACTTAACATAACAGTTTTAATTATTTATTTGAACAAGTATGCACATTCGGACAAACGTTGCGTCACGTTCGGTCAGTGTTTTAGGAGTTTTTTCATCGGTAAAACTGTCAAAAATGCTTAAAGTGCCGAAAGTCAACAAAACTTGGCATGGATGCATGCCATGATGATTCTAGTGTGTGGAAAAAAGTAGGTTTCATTGATGCATGTGAAAAAGTGATATGGGACGAACTCTTTCGCCTAAACCGGAACCCCTCTATTGTACATGATGTATCTATGGACATTGATAAAATTTACCCAAATTTTTCTAGTAGCTGTGCATGCCCACTCTAGTACTCCATGGAAATTTCGAACAAATTCCAACAACGAATGCACATTGCCTTACATCCGACCAGTATTTTAGGGTTTTTCACCGATGAAACTTGGCATGGATGAAAATGCATAAAATGTCAAACGTTGATGAAACTTGGCAAGGATATGATGCTTGACATCATGATTGTAGTGTGTGGAAAAAAATTGTGTTTATGTGATGTCTAAGCACGCTCGTGTAGTCAGCGCTAATCAACAAATACAATGCTTGCACGCCACCTTCATGGGCCGGACCAACTACACGAGCGACCAAAGAAACATTCTTCGTGGGTGACCTGGACGACAAGTTGAGCATGGACATGTTTGAGCTTTGACAGTTTACTTTCAAAAGGTTCATCTTTTTGGATAAGTTTATGGATTTGAAAAATATTCGTGGATTTACAAAATGTTCACAAATTGAAAAATACCACGAGTTGAGAAATTTTTCATGGATTTTGGAAAAAAGTTCAAGGATTTGAAAAAAGTTCGTTGATTTTGGAAAAAGTTTATCGATTTCGAAAAAAGTCCATCAACTTAAAAAAAAGTTCACCGACTTTGAAAAAATGCATTCATTTTGAAAAAAGTTCTTCAATTTTGAGAAAAAGGTTCATCGGTTTTAAAAAAATCATCCATTTTGAAACAATTTCATTGATTTTGAAACGAAGTTCATCATTTTTTTACAAATTTGAAGAAAAGTTCACCAAATTATAAAAATTGAAAAAGTAAAATAAAAATGGAACAGAAAAAAGAAAGGAAAACGAAAAAGGAAATAAAATCCGAACAAAACCGTTTGGAAAAATGACAAAAAAGAATAAGAAAAATGTAAAAAGAAAAAAGAAAGAAGGAAAAGAAAACATGATATAAGAAAAGAGCAAGAAAGACAATAGTATTTTTGTCAACGGACATGTGTAGTTGGTTATGACTTTGCACTGTGAACCAAAGGTAGCTGGTTCGATTTCTGCCGCTTTCACATTTACATTTTTTATCTTTTTAAAATCAGGAAAAAAAGATGTATAGGCCGGCTCAGGCGCTCAGCTCGCTTTGTACTGCGTGTACCTATACGACAAAATATGACCATCAGTTGCCTAAAAAAACAAAATATGACCATCATGCCCTCTATCATGAAGAGGTATGAGTTAATGTGAGCCATCCTTGTGTTTAGGGAGGTGTACCGAAGCGAAAGTGTTCATTTTTTTCCTTCAAATGCTTGATGAAAGAAAACTACTAATTCATGCATTAGTATTTGGTGCAAGGCTTCCTTCCACCAACACTTGAACACATTGGTATTTGATGAAAGGCTTTCTCCATCAACACTTGAACACTTTGGTTCATAGAATAGGATTATCGTAGGAATATAAATTTTGTAGAAAATGAGATGACATGTATCTCAAATCCTATGAATAGAAATAGGAAACAAGATGTCATTTGGTTGACACCAAAGGAATTTTTTCATTGAGTCTAGGTTCATTTTATTTTTCTATGAAATGTGAAGAATAGGAACCAATCCTATGTAAGAATAAGAATTCATTCCTATGAACCAAAGGGCTCTAAAGAAAAAAAAATTATAAAAATCATATCCTCTAGAATTCTTATGAAATTCTTCCAAACCAAAGGAGGCCTTAGATTAGTAGCTTCCGCCAAAATGTGCCACCTTTTTTCCTTTAAGTGCTTGGTAAAATAAGGGTTTGATAAAATATAGCTACTAATCACGCATTAGTATTGTAATGAGTTGCAATGCTAATTTTGAAGTTAATAAAAACAGACATTTAAGAAATAGCATTGGATAACCGGCTGATGTATCAATGTTCAGACACCGGTCCAGACTGGTTTGCGGACGGATGCGGCGGGAAGCACCCGTAGTCGTGTACACACGCATCACAGGTCATGAAAGCCCACCAATGATGACGGCGAGCCATGTCAGCCTCTTCGCCGCCCGAAGCCATCAACAGAATCCTAATCTCTACGCGTAACCCTATCTTGCCCTAGCGCCGCCTTAGACTGTCGGACAGACGGACACTCCAGTGCCTGCATCATCATCTCAGCCCGGCCACGACTTCCCACGATCCTGCCTTGGCCTGATTAGAGCTAAGTGCTACACTAGGGCCACCTCACCGAGAACAGCTAAGGAATGGCTCTCAAGATGGATGTGCCTCATCATGAAGTCCGGGACTTTGTATATGAAGTTCAGGGTCCTATCCCCTAAAAATAAAACCACTACTACCAGGAGGTACGTTTGTTGGATTGCACAGAGATCAAGATTATTTTACAGGCCGCGAGATTAGCCAAAGGATGGTTGCTTCTGTCCTGATGTCTCTAATTCCCTCATATTTCCAATACATCTTATAGACTTCTAATTGTTTGATGTGCTAGCATGTCACATAGAAGATGTGGAAGTAAGGAACACAAACAAGTCGAACAACCGAGACTGCAAAAAATGGAGTGGTATATGTAGCTAGAAATTATTGTCCACTCAGCCAAAGGTAGGTCGAGTATTTATTTTGTCACTTGGTGAATCTGCGAATGTCCATGAATACAACCCTAAGTAGCCAGACTTCATATTTCAATTTCATAGTGAAACTGATGCCAAGTACTTCAGTACCCATACACCTATATTTGTTTGTTAGAATTTTCCTTCCACAGATTCCGTATTATTATTTATAATCTGAGAGGTAGTTTGTAATTATCTTTGATGAGCCGTATAGTTAATATAACCATTCGTTATCTACCGTTCACGAGGAGAACAAGATCGACGGAGCTCTCAACCGTGGATGTGCCACTGCGAAGAGATAAAGCCAAACCACGGCGGACAATGGACTTCAAAGTGTTGGTTGACCTGTCAGGTTTAAAGGCTTGGCAGGCTTAATGGACTGTTTAATTAGAATAGTCAACTATTAAGTTAAAGGGAAGGCCCACGAACCAACGTTCAGGACCTCCCCGTACGTAAACAAAGCGCCCTAATCGGGGTTATGTCAATATGCATAATGCGGGGAGTGCAGCCACTTCAATATCGAGGGCACCCCCTGTGGTGTTTTAACGGGGAAGATGACGCCACCCGTTGCGGGCGTAAGGGTCCGAACAACGCTGCTGCTTTAGCAAAAATTATGTCTGAGTTGTTCAAGGGAGAGGAAGAGGAGTTCATCCGCATCAAGCCACGGGATGGATTCTCCATGTACAACCCTCCAAGCTGGGTGAGTTATATCTCCTTACTCCCATTCTTCCCGCATTCTTTGTCGTAGGTACTCACCTTGCCATTTTGCGGTAGGAACTGCGAAAAGCCATAAGGGAGGTCAACAGCCCATCTCCACAACTAGAGGATCCTGACCGGGCCCTCGGTCCCGGACTCGAAGAAGATCCAGACATATTTGTGGACCTGATAGACTGGCAGTTCTATCAATTAAGCTGTGATGACACCATGGTGGCCATTACGGCCAACTATCCCGGACTGCTTCCTACGTCGCACGTAAGAAAAACCAAAAATCCCAACTCCAAAAAACTAGGATCCCTTTTAGACACTTCACCTACCATATACATATGGTGTTTTACAGGGAAGGCATTCGGGATGCCGTGCCGAACCCGCAGCAACTCGCCAACAAGAGGCACCGAGGCCGGGCAGGCCAAAAAGGAAGGCGGTCAGGACGGAGACGCCGGCGCAGAGGTATGACAAAACCCCCGCTCTGTGGTTGTCGTCTTTCTCAAAATGTAATGACGTCCATGTTTCTTTAACAGAAAAAACGCTCACCAGAATATGTCCGGTGAGGCTGCCGATCACGTTTCCACTAGTCGGGCTCCAGGACCGGACATAGAGGCGGAAGCCGACATGGGGCGGACGCCGGATACTCCCTCTACAGAGGATGCGGATAGACTATCCGCTACAAATTCAGAAGTGGAGAGCGCCATGAATCATAGGCGTCGCCGGGCCGTACTCCGTGACGCTTGCTTCTCACAAGAGGCATTTGATGCCTTCAATTCTGGAGAGGCGTACCTCCGTGCTGCTCAAAATGGTCTAGCCAGAGCCACGGACCAGTATGTAAGGGATGTACGGGTAAGCAAATCTAACGATTATATGTATCAGTAGCCCCTGAGACTTGAAACAGTTAGCAGAACTGATTTAAGGATCATCTATTGTGCAGGTTTTTACAGAGAAGAATACTCGACTGTCACAGGAGCTGGACGAATGCAAGACCCAACTTCGGGCCGCTGTTGCCGCATTGAAGGAACCTAGAAAGTCCCCAGCTGGTAACATTTCTTTCAAATAATGATAGGTACCATATAGCGTGCGGCATGGTTGTAGATCTAACAATAGATGTTGCAGATGAATCCAGAGAGAATCCGAAGGACCAGCATGTCGTACGATAGCTAAAGGCTGGCGAACGCGTGCTGACTGAGGTCAGGCGGGAGAAAAACAATCTCCAAGACGCCAATACCAAGCTGAGCGCGGAACTGAAAGATGTTCGAGCCCAGCTTGCGGACTCCTAGAAGGAGAATAAGCGGCTTCGACGCGGCATTTTTAGTAAGTGCTTGAACGAACCCTTAAAAAAGGGGGCAGTGGAGAAGCCGGCTAACAGAGTTATGTCTGCAAGTATGCTGACGGGTCGTCCCACGGAGGAGATGCCCGGGTCTGCGGGTGATCTTCTATCCGAGCTCTCACAACTGCATGAACAAGTTCGGCAGGTGATGCAAGGTATTGCCCTGGCCTTGTGGCCATCCGTCTCCCTGTCAGAAGGCATTGAAGAGCTTGCAGAGAAGCTCAAGGGAGCATGGCGGTGCTTCCGATTATGAAAGATATCGGCCTGCCGTCAAGGTGCCAGGGAAGCCTGGGCCATGGTGAAGACGCGGTATACCAAGGCTGACCCAAACCACATGGCCGAGGTCGGACTTGTGGGGCCCGATGGGAAAGAGATCCCCGTTAGCTTAGTCTATGGGCAAGTAGAATTAGCCGCAAAGTATTCCCAACAAGATTGTAGGCTGGACCGCCTGTTGGATGGTATAGAAGAGGAATTTAGTTAGTCTACATGACTATGTAATTAAAGTGACATGTATAATGCCTTCTAGCCGGATTGTAAATCTTTGTCATGGCGGACCTTTTCGCTTCAACCTCGGACCCGATAGTCCGGAGTGTGTCCGAATAGCCGCTCAGTTATATAAGAACTGGGGTATGCGTGGAAACCAGGCGTAGGGGTCATTAGTGCTTGAACAGACAAGTACCCAACTAGTTATGTTATATTACATGGGTAGTAAGAAACATCTTCCCGGGAGAATAGTTCCGTTAGGGGTTCCTTTCCCTGGGTACGCATGCCCTAAAGTGCATGTCCGGACTGCGAGCGGAGATGCAGGCAAAAACATCTGGGGGCATATATGGAAAATAAATAAAAATCATCTTTTGTTCGCCGACCGAATATTCCCTTAAGAACGCTAGCTTTCGGCTTCACCCAGTCTGAGGTACACATTCGGCTGACCCGGCAATAACAATCGCAGAGGTGCTCCCCTTATGCCCTAGCCGAATGAACGGGAACGTAGGGCATAAATACAAGAGTCAGGCAACCCAGCTTGGCCAAAACTTAAGTCTTATCGATGCATATAATGGTGAAGAAAAGGTACATGCGGAAGAATAACACATGTGCGGGGCATGAAGCCCAGATAGATAATTAAGCTTCTATGCAAGAAGCTCCCAGGTAGAATGAGCGTGGTTAGCACGTCTATAGTGTGCAAGTGAGGCACAAGTTGGCCCTTGAAGGCCTTGAGAAAGAATAAAAAAAAGAAAGAGAAAAAAGACAGATAATGTATATGCAAAAAATGGACAAAGGAAGGCGACGAACATAGAGTCCGGCGCTAGGCGTAGAATCTTCGGAGCCTGGCTGTGTTCCATGGGTTCGGCTCAAGTCGATTATTCGATGCATCCCGCAGACGGTACGCTCCACCGGTCAGAACTTGGTCAATAATGAAGGGACCTTCCCATTTGGGCTCGAGCTTGGTCTTTTTCTTGTCCGGCAGGCGTAGAACTAATTCGCCAACATTATAAGTTTTGGCCCGTATTTCTCTACTTTGGTATCTGCGAGCCTGTTGCTAATAGAATGCGGAACGGGCTTTTGCCACGTCGCGCTCCTCGTCCAGGGTGTCCAGACTGTCCTGCCGATCGAGCTCGGCTTCTCTTTCTTTGTACATGCGCACTCGAGGTGAGTCATGAATTATGTCGCACGGCAGAACTACCTCTGCGCCGTACACCATAAAGAAGGGTGTATATCCGGTAGTACGATTCGGCGTGGTCCGCAGCCCCAGAGTACGGAGTCGATCTCCTCTACCCAGTGTGTGTTAGACTCCTTTAAGGACCGCACTAATCTGGGTTTAATGCCGCTCATAATAAGACCATTTGCTCGCTCAACTTGGCCGTTGGTTTGTGGGTGATAGACGGAAGCATAATCGAGCTTGATGCCCATGTTGCTGCACCAGAGTTTTACCTCGTCGGCCGTGAAGTTCGTGCCGTTGTCAGTGATGATGCTGTGGGGGACGCCATAATGGTGTACAACCCCAAATATGAAGTCTATCACCGGTCCAGATTCGGCTATTTTAACAGGTTTGGCTTCTATCCATTTGGTGAATTTATCCACCATGACCAGTAAGTATTTTTTCTTATGGGTTCCCCCTTTAAGGGGTCCAACCATGTCAAGCCCCCAGACCGCGAAGGGCCAGGTAATGGGGATTGTTTGGAGGGCGGTGGGTGGCATGTGGCTTGGTTTGCAAAAAGCTGGCAAACATAGCGTTGGACCAATTCCTGTGCGTCTGCCCGGGCCGTCGGCCAATAAAACCCTGTACGGAAGGCCTTGCTTACAAGGGCCTGGGCTGCGGCGTGGTGGCCACCGAGTCCGGCATGAATTTCCGCGAAAAGCTTCCGCCCTTCCTCTTCGGAGATGCACCTTTTAAGGACTCCGGTAGTGCTTTTTTTATACAGCTCTCCCTCATGGACCCGGTAGGCTTTAGATCGCCGTACTATGCAGCATGCCTCATTTTGGTCCTCGGGAAGTTCCTGCCTAGTTAGGTAGGCCAGGAATGGTTCTGTCCACGGGGCAATGATGGCCATTCTTATGTTGGCTAAAGGTGTTATTTCGGTGGCAGAGCCTCCGATTATGTCAGAGTGTTTGGTATCGGGCATTTTGGCCGGGTCCGGACTGTTGTTACCGGTGTACCCTTCCCATACCACGGATGGCTTAAACAACCTCTCCAAAAAGATGTTGGAGGGGACCGCATCGCGCTTTGCGCCGATGCGGGCAAGGATATCCGCCGCCTGATTGTTTTCCCGAGCCACATGGTGAAATTCAAGCCCCTCGAACCGAGCTGACATCTTTAGGATGGCGTTTCGATAGGCCGCCATCTTCGGATCCTTGGCATTGAAGTCTCCATTTATTTGGGATATTACGAGGTTCGAATCCCCACGCACCTCGAGGCGTTGAATGCCCATGGAAACTGCCATCCGAAGACCATGTAACAGCGCTTCGTATTCGGCTGCGTTGTTGGAGTCTGTATACAGTATCTGCAGTACGTATTGAACTGGTTCTCCGGTTGGGCACATCAGGACGACGCCAGCCCCTAGACCAGCCAGCATTTTGGAGCCGTCGAAGTGCATGATCCAATTGGAGTATGCGCCGTACTCTTTAGGGAGTTCGGCTTCCGTCCATTCGGCGACAAAGTCGGCCAATACTTGCGATTTAATGGCTCGCCGAGGTTTGTATGTTATGTCGAACGGGAGGAGCTCAATGGCCCATTTGGCAATCCGGCCCGTGGCATCGCGGTTGTTTATAATATCATTAAGTGGCACTTCCGAGGCTACTGTAATCGAACACTCTTGAAAGTAGTGTCGCAGCTTCCGGGATGCCATGAATACCGCATAGGCTATCTTTTGAGAATGTGGGTACCGTGATTTGCATGGAGTGAAGACAGTGGATACATAATATACCGGCTTTTGAAGAGGGAATTTATGTCCGTCCGCTTCTCGTTCGACGACGATCACTGCGCTTACAACCTGATGAGTTGCCGCAATGTATAACAACATTGGTTCGCCGATGTTTGGCACGGCCAGGATTGGGTTGGTTGCCAGTATGGCTTTTATTTCTTCCAATCCGGCTATGCAGCGTCCGTCCAGTCGAAGTGTTCGATGCACCGAAGGAGGTGATAAAGGGGTAATGCCTTTTCTCCTAAGCGGGAGATAAAGCGGCTTAGAGCCGCCACACATCTAGTTAATTTCTGGATTTGTTTGAGGTCTATTGGGATAGCCAACTATTACAGAGCTCAGATTTTGGCCGGATTAGCTTCAATTGCTCTACTAGAGACAATGAAGCCCAGGAGCTTTTCGGCTGGTACGCTGAAAACGCATTTTTCTGGATTGAGCTTGATGTTGTATGTTCGGAGGTTGTTGAATGTGAGCCTCAAGTCGTCTATTAGAGAGTCGACGTGTTTGGTTTTAACGACCACATCATCTACATATGCCTCTACTATTTTGCCGATCTGTTTCTCCAGACATGTCTGAATCATGCGCTGATATGTTGCGCCGGCATTTTTTAGCCTAAAAGGCATTGTGTTGAAACAGAAGGGGTCGTATGGTGTAATAAATGCCGTTGCGGCTTGGTCGGACTCTGCCATCTTGATTTGGTGGTAGCCGGAGTATGCGTCGAGGAAACACAATGACTCGTGTCTTGCGGTAGCATCGATAATTTGATCAATGCGGGGGAAGGGAAGGGATCTTTTGGGCAAGCCTTATTGAGCTCCTTGAAGTCGACACATAGGCGCCAGGATTTGTCCTTCTTTGGTACCATCACCAGGTTTGCTAGCCAGTCCGGGTGTTTTATTTCTCTTATGAATCCGGCCTCCAATAACTTGGCTAGTTCCTCTCCCATAGCTTGTCTCTTAGGTTCAGAGAAACGCCGAAGAGTCTGCTTGACCGGCTTGAATCCCTTTAGGATATTGAGGCTATGCTCGGCCAGCCTGCGTGGGATTCCTGGCATGTCTGAGGGGTGCCAGGCGAATATGTCCCAATTCTCGCGCAGGAACTCTTGTAGTGCGGCGTCCACGGCGCGGTTTAACTATGCCCCGATGGAGGCTGTTTTTGTAGGGTCCGTTGGGTGGACTTGGAATTTGACTATTTCATCCGCTGGTTTAAAAGAGATGGACTTGGATCTCTTGTCAAGTATCACGTCGTCCCTTTCCACTGTGGAGCGTAGCGCAGTTAATTCCTTGCATGAAAGGGCTTCGGATAATGCCTCGAGGGCCAATGCGGCTATTTTGTTTTCGGCGCAGAGTGTTGTGTCCGGATCACTAGCGAGAGTGATGATTCCCTTGGGCTCGGGCATTTTGAGCTTCATTTACCCATAATGGGGTATAGTTGGAAGATCATGAACGCCTCCCGTCCTAAAAGGGCGTGGTATCCACTACTGAATGGGGCCACTTGGAATGTAATTTCTTCGGACCTATAGTTCTCCGGCATGCCTAATTCCACATCTAGTGTGATTTTCCTAGCACAGCGTGCTTCCCGACTGGGGATGATTCCTCTGAAGGTTGTGCTGCTTTGCTCAATGCGGTTCCAGTCTATTTCCATTTTTTGAAGAGTTTCCTCATAGATGAGGTTCAATCCACTGCCGCCGTCCATGAGTACTTTGGTGAGTCGAAAGCCGTCCACAATTGGACTGAGGACCAGTGCAGCTGGTGCTCGGGCTGTTCGGAATTTAGGTTCATCACTGGCATTTAAGGTAATAGCCGTGTCACTCCATGGATTCATTGCTGCCACATGGCAGATTTCGGCAAGGCTGTGGAGTGTTCGCTTGCGCCTATTATTTGATGCGAAGGTTTCAAAGACTGTTAATACCGTATTGTTATCCACGCAATGGTGCTCTGTGGCATTTGGGATGAGAAGATCCTCACCACTTTTGGCCACCTGCCAGAGTATCCAACATGCTCTAAGGCTGTGTGTTGGTATGGTATCCGCTGTACTATGAATTTTGCAGGGTCCGTTAAGCCATCCCTCCAATACGGTTCCATGCCCTGTAGAGGGTTTTTGTTTCTTTGTAACTAACTCGGGTGTCTTATGATAGTGCACCCTTTTACTTCGGATTGGGTGTATATTCCGAGCCGGATTATCCCAAAATTTCGTTTCGGTTTTCCAGGCGCTTTCCATCGCACAGTACTTTCGTACTGTGGACGCCAAGTCAGCGAAGCGTGATATGTCACAGCGACTTAAGGCGTTAAGGATTCCCTTGTTCGTGCAATTATTGCAGAAGAATGAGACTGCGTCTTCCTCGCGACAGTCCTTAACCTTGTTCATCACAAGGAGGAATCTGGCTCAATAATGATGTACTATTTCATGGGGCTCTTGCCTGATGTGGGAAAGATCGTTTATGTCTAGGTGGGTGGGTGGATTTGAGTCCGAACCCCTACCCGATCTCAGACCTAGGGGCCGAGGAGTTGCCAATCTTGGAAGTTCGGATTCCGGAGTGTTGCCCGATAAGTCTGGCCTGCTGTCTGACTCTAGGTTCAGGGCTTGGGTGATGTCCTCCCGTAAACGGGTATCCGGCTCGGAGAGCTCAGGAATCCGGACATAGTTAGTCCTCAAGATAGAGGAAGAATCGCCGCATTGTTCCTCCACCACCGCAATATGATGGGTGACCGGTGGAGAGTTAATCTCCCTTTGATCGGGTTTAAGCCCAATCTGATCATAGTCTGTAGCGACTCCCAAGGCGGCGATACGATCCAAGAACTCTTCTAGGGAAGAGAGCTCCATTGGATCCATCTGCTCGGCGAATTCCGAGCCGACGTGGAGGCAATTTTTGATGACTCGAGAGGTCATCGTCGGTGCAGCGGCCGAACGGGCGTTCATGATGAAACTGCCAAGCCGGAGAGTTTGGCCGACAGCCAGGGCTCCCCCGGCGGTAATGTTGGTTTTAACAACGAGACGAGGCATCCTTCCTTACGGTGACGACATAGTGGAACTCTCAATGAAAGCACCAATGTCGGTGTCAAAACTGGCGGATCTCGGGTAGGGGGTCCCGAACTGTGCGTCTAAGGCGGATGGTAACAGGAGGCAGGGGACACGATGTTTTACCCAGGTTCGGGCCCTCTTGATGGAGGTAAAACCCTATGTCCTGCTTGATTATTCTTGATAATATGAGTAGTACAAGAGTTGATCTACCGCGAGATCAGAGAGGCTAAACCCTAGAAGCTAACCTATGGTATGATTGTATGTTGTCCTACGGACTAAAACCCTCCGGTTTATATAGACACCGGAGGGGGCTAGGGTTACACAAGGTCGGTTACAAAGGAGGAGATATACATATCCGTATTGCCTAGCTTGCCTTCCACGCCAAGTAGAGTCCCATCCGGACACGGGACGAAGTCTTCAATCTTGTATCTTCAGAGTCCAACAGTCCGGCTGTCTGAAGACCCCCTAATCCAGAACTCCCTCGGTGGACGATAAGTCTAAAGACAACAAGTACAACTTCTGCAAGAATGAGGGTCATTATCAGAAAGACTGTCCAGAATTCCTCAAATGGTTGATGAAGAAAGGTACGGATGAAATTACTTTCGTTGATGAAATGTTATATGTTGATTACTCTACTACCTCTTGGTGGATTGATTCAGGTGCAACTTCTTATGTTGCTAATTCTATGCAGGACTCAAATATAATCCAAACCATGGCAAAGGGGGCAAGAAGACTTAAGGTGGCAAATGGAGTCGAAGTTGATGTTGAAGCCATAGGGTCAATCACCTTAGAACTCCGCACTAGCTTCCGTCTTCATTTAAATAATGTTCTTTATGTCCCTACCTTAAGTAGGAATTTGATTTCTGTCTCTTGCCTAGATGATGACATGTTTGAGAGCAAGTTTGGGAACAGTCAATTCGTTTTGAATTATCGTAATAAGAACGTAGGCCTCGGCGTCAGACGAGGCCAATTATATATGTTATCATTGAATGATTCTATCCTGCATGTGAGTGATGTATGTAATATTGAGAAGAAATGGAAGGGTACGAGTACCTCTTCAAAATTGTGGCACCGTCGTTTAGGCCACATTTCGAGGGGGAGAATTTAAAGACTTATTAAAAATGACGTACTCCTTCCATTAGACTTCTCTGATGTAGACAAATGCATTGACTGTATAAAAGGTAAATATGCAAAAACGATTAAGAAAGGAGCGATAAGAGCCACGAGTGTCCTTGAACTCATACACACTGACATATGTGGACCCCTTAATGTTAAGTCTATGGATGGTTTTGATTCGTTCATTACCTTCAACGACAAATTTTCTCGATACAGATATATTTATCCTATACGTGATCGATCAGAAGCTTTGGACAAATTCAAAGTGTTCAAAGCCAAAGTTGAGAACCAACTAAACACTAAAATAAAAGTTGTACGATCAGATCGCAGGGGAGAGTATTATGGTAGGCATGCCCCTTATGGGCAAATTCCAGGCCATTTTGCTAAGTTTCTCTCTGAGAATGGAATTGTTGCCCAGTATTCAATCCCTGGTGAACCTCAACAAAATGGTGTGGCTGAACGCCAAAACCGCACACTTATAGACATGGTGCGAAGCGTGCTCAGTCATGCAAGTTTACCAGTCAGCCTATGTGTTACGGCATATCTCTCTCAAGGTAGTTTTGGTGATTGATGACAACATGTTTGCGGACTAATCATGTGCTTTGAATAGTTCACAGGTTCACCCCTGGCACGAGACGTTTTCTTCCCTTCGGAGTGTCTTTCAAGACGGTGTAGCTCTTTCGTTTCTCTCTCGGTGGACTAGTTGCGTAGAGGGCACCGTACTATCAAGAGGGGGTCCGCTGGGGTATTGCATGGGTGGAATCAACATGTACACATCAGCTTCTCACCCTCCGAGATTTTCCATTCCATTGAAGAGATCTCTCCGCTTTTCTTTGTCCTGTCTGGGTCCCAGCGGTAGTACCGCGCAACCCAGCCGTAGTACCGCTGAGGAGCCACAAGCGGCAGTACCGCTCCACAGTGGTAGTACCGCCCGTGACTCCATAGTAGTAGTACTGCTGGGGTGCCTGGCACCACCGCCTCGTCCTCAGCCTCTTTGGAGAGATTCTCTCTCTCTCTCTCTCTCTCTTCTGTGTCCCAGCAGTAGTACCGCACTACCAGCGGTAGTACGGCCGAAGGGTCACAAGCGGCAGTTCCGCTCCACAGCGGTAGTACCGCCCGTGACCCCGCTGCCGCAGTACCGCTGGGCTGTCTGGCTCCTACCGCCTCGACTCGAGGGGTCTTTTTCTCGTGTCGGGTTTTGCGGCACTAGTTGCGGTTGTAGAGGCGGTAGTACCGTTTCAGGAGCGGTAGTACCGCCCCTACCACCGCGGTAGTACCGCGTTGGGTCCTATTCCCTACTAGTCTCCTCTGCACGGCAGTGCCGCTGGCTGGTGCGGCAGTATCGCTGACCTAGTGGTAGTACCGCCCCCTCTTAGCGGTAGTACCGCCCTGTGCGGGGCTGGTTGGTGAGGGGCAACGGTTGGATTGTTGCCCCCACTATAAAAGGGGTCCCCTTCTTCCCTTTGACTGACCTCTTCCCCCTCAAGCTCCATTTATTGCTCAAGCTCCATTAAATGCTCCAAGCTCCATTTTCGTCCGATCTATCTCTCTAGCCAATCAAACTTGTTGATTTGCTCGGGAGTGGTTGAGAAGGCCCCGATCTACACTTCCACCAAGGGATTTTTGATTCCCCCACTCATCCCTAGCGGATCTTGTTACTCTTGGGTGTTTGAGCACCCTAGACGGTTGAGGTCACCATGAAGCCATAGTCCATTGTGGTGAAGCTTCGTGGTTTTGTTGGGAGCCTCCGATTAAGTTGTGGAGATTGCCCCAACCTTGTTTGTAAAGGTTCGGTTGCCGCCTTCAAGGGCACCAATAGTGGAATCACGGCATCTCGCATTGTGTGAGGGCGTGAGGAGAATACGGTGGCCCTAGTGGCTTCTTGGGGAGCATTGTGCCTCCACACCGCTCTAACGGAGACGTACTTCCCCTCAAAAGGAAGGAACTTCGGTAACACATCCTTGTCTTCACCGGATCAACTCTTGGTTATCTCTTACCTTTACTTGTGCAAGCTCTTTAGTGTTACTTCTCTTGCTTGCTTGTATGCTTGTTGTTATTGCATCATATAGGTTGCTCACCTAGTTGCACATCTAGACAACCTACTTTGATGCAAAGTTTAATTTGGTAAAGAAAAGTAAAAATTGGTAGTTGCCTATTCACCCCCCCCTCTAGTCAACCATATCGATCCTTTCACTATGGATGGAGGCATTAAAGACGGCCGCACATGTGCTAAATCTCGCTCCTACTAAAGCAGCACCGAACACACCTTACGAGATGTGGACGGGAAAGAAACCGAGCTTGAATTACTTACGTGTGTGGGGTTGTCCCGCTGAGGCTAGAATTTTCAATACACAACTTAAGAAATTAGATCCAAAGACAGTTAGTTGTTTCTTCATTGGATACCCTCATAGGGGAAAGGGATATCGTTTCTATTGTCCGCGTCACACCACCAAGTATGTGGAGACTCGACAAGCAGTATTCTTTGAGGATAACGAAGCCACCGAAGTAAGGGAGATTAATCTTGAGGAGAAACGGATGTGTGTTCCATCCCCGACTATCCAAGAGATTGTTTTGCCACTACAAAGTATAGTGACGTCTCATGCTAATCCTCAATCTAGTACTTCAGGTCCTGAGGTTGATGGTGATCTTGAAACTAATGTCAATCCAGAAGGTGAAGAGGATCACCAGTCGGGTAATGAAGATGACCCTTAGAACAATGATGCTCCTCCACCACCTCCTCCTGTGGTCAGGCCACGTCGTGGGAGAAAGAAAGCCATATCATAGGATTATATCACATACATGATTGAGGATATGAATGGTCTGGGAAAGGTGGAGGATCCAACCTCTTATAAGGAAGCCATTAAAAGCGAAAATCCGTCCAAGTGGTTGGTTGCCATGGAAGACGAGTTGAAGTCTATGGGCTCAAACAACGTTTGGGACTTAGTAGAAGTTCCCGATGGAGCTAAGAAAGTAGGCTGCAAGTGGGTCTACAAAACCAAGTATGATTCCAAAGGGAATGTCGAACGGTTCAAGGCAAGGCTAGTGGCAAAAGGGTATACACAGAGAGAAGGCATTGATTATAAGCAAACCTTCTCTCCTGTGTCAACCAATGATTCTTTTAGAATCATAATGGCATTAGTAGCTCATTACGACCTAGAACTACACCAAATGGATGTTGAAACGACATTTCTGAATGGTGACTTAAAAGAAAACGTTTACATGGCTCAGCCAGAAGGCTTTATTGTGGAAGGGAAGGAACATTTAGCATGTCATCTAACGAAATCAATTTATGGCTTGAAGCAAGCTTCAAGAGAGTGGTACCTCAAGTATGATAAAATTATCAAAACTTTTAGTTTCACCGAAAATGTTGTGGACAACTGCATATACGTTAAGTATAAAGGCAGAAGGTTCACATTTTTAGTCCTATACGTTGATGACATATTGTTGGCATGTAGCGATAAAGATACGCTGCATGAGACCAAAAAATTTCTGTCATCCAGTTTTGATATGAAAGATCTTGGTGAAGCCTCGTATGTCCTCGGCATCGAGATTCATCGAGATAGGTCCAGAGGAACGCTAGGACTATCTCAAAAAGCATACTTTGAGAGAGTACTGAAAAAATTCAATATGCATAAGTGCTCACCCTCACCTGCTCCTATAGTTAAGGGTGATAAGTTTGGGACATTTCAATGTCCGAGGAACCAATATGAAACTGATCAGATGACGTCGGTTCCTTATGCTTCAGCTGTCGGAAGCATCATGTATGCTCAAGTGTGTACACATCTAGATTTATGTTTTGTAACCGGGATGCTTGGCAGATACCAATCAATCCAGGATCGGACCACTGGAAGGCCGCAAAGAATGTCTTGCGTTATATGCAAGGAACTAAGGATTTCATGCTTACATATAAAAGAACTGATAACTTAGAAATTGTTGGTTATTCAGACTCTGATTTTGCCGGGTGTGTGGATAGTAGGAGATCCATGTCAGGTTATATATTCACTCTTGCGGGAGGAGCTATATCATGGAAAAGCTCCAAACAAACGTTAACTGCTGGATTTACGATGCAAGCCGAATTTGTAGCATGTTATGAGGACACCGGGCAGGCTGTATGGCTAAAGAATTTTATTCCTGGACTTAAAGTGGTTGACAGCATATCTAAAGCAATTTTATTGTACTGTGATAATGAACCCATAGTTTTCTATACGATACGTCTCCGTCGTATCTATAATTTTTGATTGTTCCATGCCAATATTATTCAACTTCCATATACTTTTGGCAACTTTATATACTATTTTTGGGACTAACATATTGATCCAGTGCCCAGTGCCAGTTCCTGTTTGTTGCATGTTTTTTGTTTCGCAGAATATCCATATCAAACGGAGTACAAACGGGATAAAAACTGACCGAGATTTTTTTGGAATATATATGATTTTTAGGAAGAAAAATCCACGCGAGACGGTGCCCGAGGTGGCCACGAGGCAGGGGCGCGCCCCTGACCCTCGTGGGCAACCCGTAAGGCAGTTGATGTCCTTCCTTCACCGCAAGAAAGCTAATATCCGGATAGAGATCGTGTCAAAATTTCAGCCCAATCGGAGTTAGGGATCTCCGGGAATATAAGAAACGGTGAAAGGGAAGAATTTGAGAACGCAGAAACAAAGAGAGACAGAGAGACAGATCCAATCTCGGAGGGGCTCTCGCCCCTCCCGTGCCATGGAGGCCATGGACCAGAGGGGAAACCCTTCTCCCATCTAGGGAGGAGGTCAAGTAAGAAGGAGGAGGGGGGCTCTCTCCCCCTCTCTTCCGGTGGCACCGGAGTGCCACCGAGGGCCATCATCACCGCGATCTACACCAACACATCCGCCATCTTCACCAACATCTCCATCACCTTCCCCCCTCTATCTACAGCGGTCCACTCTCCCGCAACCCGCTGTACCCTCTACTTGAACATGGTGCTTTATGCTTCATATTATTATCCAATGATGTGTTGCCATCCTATGATGTCTGGGTAGATTTTCGTTGTCCTATCGGTGGTTGATGAATTGCTACGATTGATTTAATTTTCTTGTGGTTATGTTGCTGTCCTTTGGTGCCCATCATATGATTGCGCGTGTGGATCACACCCTAGGGTTAGTTGTATGTTGATAGGACTATGTATTGGAGGGCAAGAGTGACAGAAGCTTCAACCTAGCATAGAAATTGATGCATACGGGATTGAAGGGGGACCAATATATCTTAATGCTATGGTTGGGTTTTACCTTAATGAACATTAGTAGTTGTAGATTCTTGCTAATAGTTCCAATCATAAGTGCATAGAATTCCAAGTCAGGGATGAAATGCTAGCAGTGGCCTCTCCCACATAATACTTGCTATCGGTCTAGTAAAGTAGTCAATTGCTTAGGGGCAATTTCGCAACTCCCACCACCACTTTTTCACACTTGCTATATTTACTTTATTGTTTCTTTATCTAAACAGCCCCTACTTTTTATTTACGTACTCTTTATTATCTTGCAAACCTATCCAACAACACCTACAAAGTACTTCTAGTTTCATACTTGTTCTAGGTAAAGTGAACATCAAGCGTGCGTAGAGTTGTATCGGTGGTCGATAGAACTTGAGGGAATATTTGTTCTGCCTTTAGCTCCTCGTTGGGTTCAACACTCTTACTTATCGAAAAATGTTGCAATCCCCTATACTTGTGGGTTATCAAGACCTTTTTCTGGTGCCGTTGCCGGGGAGCAATAGCATGGGGTCAATATTCTCGTGGGTGCTTGTTTGCTTTATCACTAAGTAATTTTTTTTGCTGTTCTTAGTTGTTCTTTATCTTTAGTTATGGATATGGAACACGAAATACCAAAAAAAAAGGTGTACTTGCTACTCATGGAGTTGGGGAACCTCCTAAAACCCTCGATGCTGGTTATGTGAAAAATATTATGTACTACTTTAATAATCTTGAGAAAACCCCATTCTATTATGTAATGGGAGTAACGTTGGATCAACGTGAATACTTTAGGGATTACCGTTTGACACAAAAAGCGAAACTATTATGGGATCAAATTCATATATTGAATTGGTATGCTAGGCAACTATGCTTGAGATATGATTATACTTGTTGCTCTAAGGTGAAGGCTCCACACCTTCCCTTTTCATGTGAATTTAATGATAATGAAACCTTAGCTTCTTATTCTAATGGTATATATGATTACTATGATGTGGAACAAATAGAAGAATTTGTTGCTTTTAAGGGTGCTTATGAAATTGAATCTTTGTTTGAAAAGCATGAAGCTTATGATGATGATGTTTATAGGCCTGAAAATTTAGCTATCTTAAAATATTTCTATGATAATTATGAATATAATTCCTATATTAATGCGCTTATTGAGAAAGTCTCCGCTGTCCAAGAAGAGACTAATATTTTGCAGGAGTCTATGGAAGAAGAAATTGATGAAACTGTGAGCTCATTGGATGAAAAAGATGAGGAGGAGAGCGAAGAACAAAAGGAGGAAGAGCGGATTAGCTACCCGCACCCACCTTCTAATGAGAGTAACTCTTCAACTCATACATTGTTTAATTTCCCTTCGTGCTTACCGGAGGATGATTGCTATGATGATTGTTATGATCCCGTTGATTCTTTTGAAATATCCCTTTTTGATGATGCTTGCTATGCTTGTGGCCAAGATGCCAATATGAATTATGCTTATGGAGATGAACTTTCTATAGTTCCTTATGTTAAACATGAAATTGTTGCTATTGCACCCACACATGATAGTCCTATTATCTTTTTGAATTCTCCAAACTACGCTATATTGGAGAAGTTTGCTCTTATTAAGGAATATATTGATGGGTTGCCTTTTACCGTTGCACATGATGATTTTCATGAATATAATATGCATGTGCTTGCTGCTCCTACTTGCAATTATTATGAGATAGGAACTATATCTCCACCTCTCTATGTTTTCAATATGATAAAATTGCAAGAAACTGTTTATTCTATGCATTGGCCTTTACTACGTGTGCATGAATTGTTCTTTTATGACATGCCGATGCATAGAAAGAGAGTTAGACTTCGTTGCTACATGATATATGTTACTTTTTTCTCACTACTAAATTACAAATCATTGTTAATTAAAATTGGCTTTGATATACCTTGGGATCCGGGTGGATTCATTACTTGAGCACTATATGCCTAGCTTAATGGCTTTAAAGAAAGCGCTGCCAGGGAGACAACCCAGAAGTTTTAGAGAGTCATTTATTTCTGTTGAGTGATTTTATATAGTTTAAAAACAACAAAAATAAAGAGGGGAACCCAAAACTTTTTCAAAAAGGAAAGCGAAAGTGAGAAAGACAAGCATTGTTGAAGTGGGAGCTAGCCTTGAACTTTGTTCATGCTCATGGAAACTTTGTGAATCTTGATTACAGAAACTTTTCAATAAAAATAATTATCCCCTTGTACAATTCCATTGTATTATAAAAATAATGTGCCAAGGTTTGCCTTTAGGATGTTTACATTTGCTTGACGGTTTGTACGGTGCAGGACAGAAACTTTGGCTGTAGTGCGCGATTTTATATTTTTTGCTGGAACATCAAATGATTCTGATTATTTTTGCACTGTCTTCCTATACAAATTCTTTATTTGTCCTAATTTTGGTAGAATATTTCAAGTATCATAAGTATGGTGAATGTTCAAATTATTACAGACTGTTCTGTTTTAGACAGATTCTGTTTTTGATGCATAGTTTGCTTGTTTTGATGAAACTATCGATTCATATCAATGGATTAAGCCATGAAAAAGTTATATTACAGTAGACACAATGCAAAAACAAAATATGAATTGGTTTGCAACAGTACTTAGAGTAGTGATTTGCTTTATTATACTAACAGATCTTACCGAGGTTTCTGTTGAAGTTTTGTGTGGGTGAAGTGTTCAATGATCGAGAAGGTCTCGATGTGAGGCGAAGGAAGAGTGGCAAGAGCTCAAGCTCGGGGATGCCCGAGACACCCCAAGTAAATATTCAAGGATACTCAAGCGTCTAAGCTTGGGGATGCCCCGGAAGGCATCCCCTCTTTCTTCAACAAGTATTAGTATGTTTTCGGATTCGTTTCGTTCATACGATATGTGCAATCTTGGAGCGTCTTTTGCATTTATTTTTCTTTTTTATTTTATGCACCATGCTGGTATGAGATAGTCCTTGGTTGATTTATATAATGCTCTATGCACTTCACTTATATCTTTTGAGTATGGATTTATAGAATGCTTCATGTGCTTCACTTATATCATTTGAAGTTTGGATTGCCTGTTTCTCTTTACATAGACAACCGCCATTTGTAGAATGCTCCTTTGCTTCACTTATATTTGTTAGAGAGTGGGCATATCTTTTGTAGAAAGAACTAAACTCTCTTGCTTCACTTATATCTGTTTAGAGAGATGTCAGGAATTGGTCATTCACATGGTTAGTCATAAAATCCTACATAAAACTTGTAGATCACTGAATATGATATGTTTGATTCCTTGCAATAGTTTTGCGGTATAAAGATGGTGATATTAGAGTCATGCTAGTGGGTAGTTGTGGATTAGTAGAAATACTTGTGTTGAGGTTTGTGATTCCCGTAGCATGCACGTATGGTGAACCGTTATGTAACGAAGTTGGAGCATGAGGTATTTATTGATTGTCTTCCTTATGAGTGGCGGTCAGGGATGAGCGATGGTCTTTTTCTACCAATCTATCCCCTAGGGGCATGTGTAGTAGTACTTTGCTTCGAGGGCTAATAAACTTTTGCAATAAGTATGTGAGTTCTTTATGACTAATGTTGAGTCCATGGATTATACGCACTCTCACCCTTCCACCATTGCTAGCCTCTCTAGAATCGCGCAACTTTCGCCGGTATCATAAACCCACCATATAACTTACTCAAAATAGCCACCATACCTATCTATTATGGCATTTCCATAGCCATTCCGAGTATATTGCCATGCAACTTTCATCATCATCATATACATGACTTGAGCATTCATTGTCATATTGCTTTGCATGATCATAAGACAGATAGCATGATGTTTTCATGGCTTGTCCATTTTTTGATGTCATTGCTACGCTAGATCATTGCACATCCCAGTACATCGCTAGAGGCATTCATGAGTCATATCTTTGTTCTAGATATCGAGTTGTAATATTGAGTTGTAAGTAAATAAAAGTGTGATGATCATCATTATTAGAACATTGTCCCATGTGAGGTTATCAAAATCAAAGTGGCCAAAGAAGCCCCCCCCCCAAAGAGAGAGGCCAAAGAAGCCTACAAAAAAGGAAAAAAGAGAAAAAAAAAGGAAAAAAAATGTGAGAAAAAGAGAGAAGGGGCAATGTTACTATCCTTTCACTACACTTGTGCTTCAAAGTAGCACCATGTTCTTCATATAGAGAGTCTCTTGAGTTATCACTTTCATATACTAGTGGGAATTTTCATTATAGAACTTGGCTTGTATATTCCAACGATGGGCTTCCTCAAATGCCCTAGGTCTTCATGAGCAAGCAAGTTGGATGCACACCCACTTAGTTTCAGTTTGAGCTTTCATATACTTATAGCTCTAGTGCATCCGTTGCATGGCAATCCCTACTCACTCACATTGATATCTATTAATGGGCATCTCCATAGCCCGTTGATATGCCTAGTTGATGTGAGACTATCTTCTCCTTTTTGTCTTCTGCACAACCACCATTCTATTCCACCTATAGTGTTATGTCCATGGCTCACGCTCATGTATTGCGTGAAGGTTGAAAATGCTGAAGCGCATTAAAAAGTATGAACCAATTGCTCGGCTTATCATCGTGGTTGTGCATGATGTGAGTATTTTGTGTGGTAAAGATGGAGCATAGCCAGACTATATGATTTTGTAGGGATAACTTTCTTTGGCCATGTTATTTTGAAAAGACATGATTTTTTTATTAGTAGGCTTGAAGTATTATTATTTTTATGTCAAATGATAGACTATTGCTTTGAATCACTCGTGTCTTAATATTCATGCCATGATTAGACATATGATCAAGATTATGCTAGGTAGCATTCCACATCAAAAATTATCTTTTTTATCATTTACCTACTCGAGGACGAGCAGGAATTAATCTTGGGGATGCTGATACGTCTCCGTCGTATCTATAATTTTTGATTGTTCCATGCCAATATTATTCAACTTTCATATACTTTTGGAAAAAATTTATACTATTTTTAGGACTAACATATTGATCCAGTGCCCAGTGCCAGTTCCTGTTTGTTGCATGTTTTTTGTTTCGCAGAATATACATATCAAACGGAGTCCAAACAGGATAAAAACTGACGGAGATTTTTTTGGAATACATATGATTTTTGGGAAGAAAACTCCACGCGAGACGGTGCCTGAGGTGGCCATGAGGCAGGGGACGCGCCCCTGACCCTCGTGGGCCACCCATAAGGCGGTTGATGCCCTTCTTTCGCCGCAAGAAAGCTAATATACGAATAGAGATCGTGTCAAAATTTCAGCCCAATCGGAGTTACGGATCTCCGGGAATATAAGAAACGGTGAAAGGGAAGAATCTGAGAATGCAGAAATAGAGAGAGACAGAGAGACAAATCCAATCTCAGAGGGGCTCTCTCCCCTCCTGTGCCATGGAGGCCATGGACCAGAGGGGAAACCCTTCTCCCATCTAGGGAGGAGGTCAAGCAAGAAGAAGAAGGAGGGGGTCTCTCTCCCCCTCGCTTCCGGTGGCACCGGAGTGCCACCGGGGGCCATCATCATCACCGCGATCTACACCAACACCTCCGCCATCTTCACCAACATCTCCATCACCTTCCCCCCTCTATCTATAGCGGTCCACTCTCCCGCAACCCGTTGTACCATGTACTTGAACATGGCGCTTTATGCTTCATATTATTATCCAATGATGTGTTACCATCCTATGATGTTTGTGTAGATTTTCGTTGTCCTACCGGTGGTTGATGAATTGCTATGATTGATTTAATTTTCCTGTGGTTATGTTGCTGTCCTTTGGTGCCCATCATATGATTGCACGCATGGATCACACCCTAGGGTTAGTTGTATGTTGATAGGACTATGTATTGGAGGGCAAGAGTGACAGAAGCTTCAACCTAGCATAGAAATTGATTCATACGAGATTGAAGGGGGGCCAATATATCTTAATGCTATGGTTGGGTTTTACCTTAATGAACATTAGTAGTTGCGGATGCTTGCTAATAGTTCCAATCATAAGTGCATAGAATTCCAAGTCAGGGATGACATGCTAGCAGTGGCCTCTCCCACATAATACTTGCTATCGGTCTAGTAAAGTAGTCAATTGCTTAGGGGCAATTTCGCAACTCCTACCACCACTTTTCCACACTCGCTATATTTACTTTATTGTTTCTTTATCTAAACAGCCCCTACTTTTTATTTGCGTGCTCTTTATTATCTTGCAAACCTATCCAACAACACTTACAAAGTACTTCTAGTTTCATACTTGTTCTAGGTAAAGCGAACGTCAAGCGTGCGTAGAGTTGTATCGGTGGTCGATAGAACTTGAGGGAATATTTGTTCTGCCTTTAGCTCCTCGTTGGGTTCGACACTCTTACTTATCGAAAACTGTTGCAATCCCCTATACTTGTGGGTTATCACTATACGAGTAACAACAGGTCAAGTGGTGCTGCAAGACATATTGACATAAAGTATCGTGTTGTGAAAGATAGAATCCAGGATCAAACAATAGATGTTAAACATATAAGAACGAAGCATATGCTTGCGGATCCTCTAACTAAAGGCTTACCACCCAGTGTTTTTCGTGAGCATGTTGCCGGCATGGGATTACTGGAAGCCTTATGATTCTGGAATAAGAGGACCATTGAACCGCTCCCCAGTAAGAAAATGTTTTCCATTTCAAAATAGGCGTGTGTGCTATAAGTCTTGAGGTTCTATAGCATTTTTGAGCTGTTGTAACACCTCACTTTGGTACATCATCCTTATGGAGAATGGGAAAATGAAAATAAACCCAACGATCAAGGAGGAGAATGTTGGTTGATCTGTCAAGTTTAAAAGCATGGCAGGCTTAATGGACTGTTTAATTAGAACAGTCAACTATTAAGTTAAAGGGATGACCCACGAACCAACATTCAGGACCTCCCCATACGTAAACAAAACGCCCTAATCGGGGGCACCTTAACCAACTCGTGATTCTGGCCCCCCGTTGTGTGCGCATATAAAGGAGGGACCTGGCAGCTGGAGATCGATTAAGGGTTTTCTCCCAGCCCAGCTACTCCCTCAACAAAAACCCCTAAAAACTACTTGGATTGTAGTCTACGCTCAAGCAACGGGAAGCCTAGTCCCTGGTGATCGATCTGCATCGACTACTTCATCAAGCCTGTATTAAGCAGACGACTGATCTGCATCGACTACTTCATCAAGCCTGCATCAAGCAGGCGACCGATCTGCATCGACCACTTTAGCAAGCCTGCATCAAGCAGGCGACGATGTTGGCATCATCCATCCGTAATTGTCTCCTAAACCTTCTATGTTCATGTTAATTAGGTGTTCTAGATGCAATCAGTTCCTGCTAATGACATCCCAGAGATGAAATTTATCCAACACAAAGTGGTGCCTCCGGGAAGGGAACGGCGCCGTACCGGAGCGCTGCCACCGCCTGATCCAAAGGATTGGAGTTTTCAGTTTCACCCGGAGCAACATGAAGGACAATGGGCGACCGCGATGGCATCTTTAAAAAGGGGACGACACCCATGGATGCCAACATAGATTTATATATTCATGTCTACTGTTGGAAGCCTTCTGGTGGCCCTAGACGATGCACATTGATCGAGGTCGAACAGCGGGACAACATAGCCTCGCGACATTTTGGCGTTGCCATGCCACAGCGGCTGCAGGGGCAGCGCAGCGGCTAGTTGTGGTGTCGATGATGACAATGATTGTCTGTAGAGTCCTCCTTTTTCTTATTTGAATCGATAGTGGATCTTGCAGGTTCCAGTTTCTGACGGTGGTGGCGACATATCTTCCTGGTCCCTGGAAAGAGGCAATTTGCAAACTTGTGTAGTTGTGTGCACATTGACTATTTTGCTCTCAGCGCATGACCCCATGCTATATCTACGATGCGCCATGTCGATGGGTTGTGGCCTCTGAATTGGAGTTTCCTGATGGTCTGCTCTGTTGATTAGTCTTCCCAGCCTTGGTCGGTGCACGTATTTGAGTGCTCAGCATGGCCCACAGAAGTCATTTGTGATGTCAGATCTGGCGACTCTATTTCTGTCAATGCGTGGGTTTGGCCATTGTCCGAGGTTTTAGAGATACGACACGCGATCAAACACGATGAAGAACAAAAACAAGTAAGGGAAAAACCTCTCCAATACGAAAGGGAAAAACCACGACGCTAGTTAGCCAAACTTCACTATATCAGGGAGGTTATAAATGTCGGGGATTTACAATTGATCAACTAATCCCGTGTGGCGGCTTACAAGAGGTATATACTCCCTCCGTACGGAAATACTTGTCGCATAAATGAATAAAAATGGACGTATCTATAACTAAAATACGTCTAGATACATCCATTTTGTTGACAAGTATTTTCGTACGGAGGGAGTATAACATAGGTGACCTAGATCAATACTGATCCGTAGGCACTCCGCTTCGGCCCAAGCCTACCGACGACGGGCATCGCTCCGCTCGCTTGTCGGAAATTAGCCTCCCTCTTTATACTTGAATTTGGAGCATGGCATAACATGAGGGGTCTCATGTGACTAGCCTAATTAATCTCTGTGTGGGAGGTTTGCGCACTCGATGGCATGGGATCAATGGTGAATTGGTGATGACGAGCGTCTGTAGGCACTGCCTAAGAGGATGTGTTCCACAAGCATGGTTCCAATCGCCTTCTGTACACGGTAGGAATGTGTGTGTAGTTAAAACACATCGTTTAGGGTTTTGCGTGGGTGACTAACATCCAGCCTCACGTCTCTTTATATAGATAATCATAATACAATTACATACGTATACAAATATGTGTACATGTACAATATGCCAGACCCTATTTTACATGCCCCCTCAATCTGAACTAATACAAGATTCAGATTGGTTCTAAAGCGGTCTAGCATCTGTCTAGTAGCGGGTTTAGTAAATACATCCACTAACTGATCATCTGTAGAAATAAAGCCGACTTTCAGTTCACAAGCAGCTACTCATTCTCTCACAAAATGGAAATCAATCTCAATGTGTTTAGTTCGAGCATGAAACACTGGATTCGCCTCAGGTAAGTTGCTCCTAAGTTATCACACCACAATATAGGAGTGCGCTACCGTGGGACTCCAAGTTCTGTGAGAACTGGGTCTATCCAAATGGCTTTAGCCGTGCCATTGGCCAATGCCTTATACTCTGCCTCGGTGCTTGACCTCGAGACTGTGGGTTGCTTCTTCGAGCTCCAAGATACAAGATTAGGTCCAACAAATATAGCAAAACCACCAGTAGAGCGTCTATCATCAACACAGCCTGCCCAGTCTGCATCGGTGAATATACTCACTCCAGTAAATCTGGACTTACGAATCTGCAGGCCCATGTCTAGCGTACCTTTGACATATCTCAGAATACGCTTGACTGCTTCCCAATGATCCTCCTTGGCTGAGGCAGGAACTCGCACACTTTGTTCACTGCGAAGGATATATCAGGACGAGTGAGGGTCAAATACTGAAGTGCTCCAACCACACTGTGATACCGAAAGGAGTCATCTCTACCCAGTAGTGCACCACTATGACGTGAGAGACTCTCGGATGTGGCAAGCGGAGTGGAAGTGGCCTTGCAGTTCTCCATGTTGACGCGATGAAGAAGGTCCAAAGCATACTTTTTCTGCGTCAAGGTCATGCCCCTGAATGAAAGGACGCTTCCAAACCAAGAAAGTACTCGAGGCGAACCAAATCTTTGATGGGAAAGCTAGTAGACAACGACTGCACAAGACGATCCACCACGGCGGGGGTAGAGCCAGCGATCACAATATCATTCACGTACACCAGCATGTATATTTGTATAGCACCCTGGGAGAAGATGAATAGAGATGCATCTGATCGGGAGGCAACAAAACCGAGTTGCGAAAGGCGCTGACTCAAACGAGCATACTAGGCACGGGGCGACTGCTTGAGACCATAAATAGACCACTGAAGTTTGCAGACATGAGAGGGATACGTGGCATCCTCGAACCCGGGTGGCTGCTGCATATACACATCTTCAGCCAAGAACCCATGTAAAAAGGCATTGCTCACATCAATCTGTCGGAGGCTCCAACCATGAGACATAGCAAGAGACAGAACCAAGTGAATTGTGGCAGGCTTCACCACCGGGCTAAATGTATCTCCATAGTCAATCCCATGTTGTTGAGTGAAACCGCGAGCAACAAGACGAGCTTTGTGCTTATCAACAGACCCATACGGACAATGCTTGGTTTTGAAAATCCACTTGCAGCTCACAATATTAACACCAGGTGGCGGAGGCATCAACACCCAGGTGTTAGTGTGACGGAGAGCAGCAAACTCCTCGGACATGGCGGCACGCCAGGCAGGTTCACCCAGAGCATCACGATGGGAAACTGGCACGGCGAAGAAGGCACGGCGGTGAGAGTCATACCGAATCGTGTCATCAGTGTAAGACTTCTCCTTGCGCGTATGATCACGATGGCGTGTAACCCTAGCATGCGTGGGAGCCGTGATACGTCTCCAACGTATCTATAATTTTTTATTGTTCCATGCTATTATATTATCAACCTTGGATGTTTTATATGCCTTTAAATGCTATTTTATATGAATTTTGGGACTAACCTATTAACCCAGAGCCCAGTACCAGTTTCTGTTTTTTCCTTGTTTTAGAATATCGCAGAAAAGGAAAATCAAACGGAGTCCAATTGACCCGAAACTTCACAGAACTTATTTTTGGATCATAAGAAGCCCAGAAGACTTGGAGTGCACATCAGGGGATCAACGAGGAGGCCACGAGGCACGGGGAGCACAATAGATCGGGAGTTCCGCCGCCAGAAGCCTCAGTAGCCACCGAAAGCCAATCTAGACCCGTTCCGGCACCCTGCCGGAGGGGGCATCCCTCTTCGGTGGCCATCTTCATCATCCCGGTGCTCTCCATGACGAGGAGGGAGTAGTTCTCCCTCGGGGCTGAGGGTATGTACCAGTAGCTATGTGTTCGATCTCTCTCTCTCTCTCGTTTTCTTGAGGTGATACGATCTTGATGTATCGCGAGCTTTGCTATTATATTTGGATCCTATGATGTTTTCTCCCCCCTCTACTCTCTTGTAATGGATTGAGATTCCCCTTTGAAGTTATCTTATCGGATTGAGTCTTTAAAGATTTGAGAACACTTGAGGTATGTCTTGCCGTGCGTATCTGTGGTGACAATGGGATATCACGTGATTCACTTGATGTATGTTTTGGTGATCAACTTGCAGGTTCCGCCCATGAACCTATGCATAGGGGTTGGCACACATTTTCGTCATGATTCTCCGGTAGAAACTTTGGGGCACTCTTTGAGGTTCTATGTGTTGGTTGAATAGATGAATCTGAGATTGTGTGATGCGTATCATATAATCATACCCACGGATACTTGAGGTGACATTGGAGTATCTAGGTGACATTAGGGTTTTGGTTGATTTGTGTCTTAAGGTGTTATTCTAGTATGAACTCTAGGGTTGTTTGTGACACTTGTAGGAATAGCCCAACGGATTGATTGGAAAGAATAACTTTGAGGTGGTTTCGTACCCTACCATAATCTCTTCGTTTGTTCTCCGCTATTAGTGACTTTGGAGTGACTCTTTGTTGCATGTTGAGGGATAGTTCTATGATCCAATTATGTTATTATTGTTGAGAGGACTTGCACTAGTGACAGTATGAACCCTAGGCCTTGTTTCAACGCATTGCAATACCGTTTGTGCTCACTTTTATCATTAGTTACCTTGCTGTTTTTATATTTTCAGATTACAAAAACATTTATCTACCATCCATATACCACTTGTATCACCATCTCTTCGCCGAACTAGTGCACCTACACAATTTACCATTGTATTGGGTGTGTTGGGGACACAAGAGACTCTTTGCTATTTGGTTGCATGGTTGCTTGAGAGAGACCATCTTCATCCTACGCCTCCTACGGATTGATAAACCTTAGGTCATCCACTTGAGGGAAATTTGCTACTGTCCTACCAACCTCTGCACTTGGAGGCCCAACAACGTCTACAAGAAGAAGGTTGTGTAGTAGACATCAAGCTCTTTTCTGGCGCCGTTGCCGGGGAGGTGAGTGCTTGAAGGTATATCTTTAGATCTTACAATCGAGTCTTTTAGTTTCTTGTTTTATCACTAGTTTAGTTTATAAAAGAAAATTACAAAAAATGGAATTGAGTTTGTCTCATACGCTTCATCTTTTTAATATCTTTCGTGAGTATGATGGAAAGGAAAATTGTGCCAAACTGTTAGAAGAAGAATGCATTAAAATGTTTGGCACTAACTATTTGAATGATGAGCATGATTGCAATGTTGTTAGTATGAACTCCTTGGATATCCATGGTACTAATGATGATTGCACTAGTTATGATGAAAATGTCTCCTATAAACATCTCAATTTTTGTGGAGTGCATTGGGTTTGTAAGTACACACCAAATAGGGAAGAAAGATATTGCAAGAGGCATAAGTACTTAGAAACTAAATTGTTGCAAGAAAGTCTTGATGATTGTGCTGGAAAATTCAATATTTTTCGCACCCCTTGTGAACTTTGCAATGAACATGGTCATTTAAATCTCCAATGCAAATTGTTTCATGACCGAATCGTATCCAAAAATTATGATAATTTGATTACCCTTGAGCATCGTAAAGAGCTTAGTCTTCTTCTAGGGTATCAGGAAATGAAACGTATAACTGAGGGTATTCCAAAGTTTAATCTTGATAGATTTCTTGATTTTGATCTAGAGAAGATTTATATGTATTGTGCGGTGAATTGCATTGAAAATCCTTTTATTGCCAATTACATAAAGAAAAGAAATCAAATAGAAGATGGAGAGAACACTAATGAAAGGGAAGAGACTTCCCAATACCCTCCTATTATTTCTTATGATGAATCAGGTAACGAGGAGGAGCCTCCTATTCAACCAATCTCATTAATAAGGAGCTCCAAAAAGAGGATTGAACCCACACATGATGTGGTGAAGAAGAAGAAAATAAAAAGGAAGAGAGGTAAAAAAGATATCTCCCCCAAATAATGCTGCTCCTATTACTATTGTGCCTCGTGAAAATATAATTGTGGAAGATAATGATAGTTCTTATGATCTTGAAAATCTTTTTGGCACTTGCTTGGAAGAATATGATAATTGCTATACTATTGGTGCTATCCATACTATTAATTATGAGAGTGATTATGCTTATGATATGAAAAGGCCCAAGCTTGGGGATGCTACGTTAGATGAAGATGATGTTTTTGAGAATATATTTGCTGCAATTAATGTTTGTCCCAAGCTTGGGGATGCTACACTTAATGAAGATGATATTTTTAGTCTCCCAAGTTTTGATATGCAAATTTATAATTATGATAACATGCCTCCTACCTATGATGATTATTGTGATGATACTTATGCTATAAAAAGTAGTGATTATATTTATAAAACTTGTCATGATTATGATTACCCCTTTTCTGAACATTACTCTTTGAATGAGGAAACAATTTATAGTATTCGAGTCTCTTATGATACTCCCACTATTCCGAATGAGAATAATTTTGCTTATGTGGAGAGTAGTACAATTTCTATGCTTGTAGATCATGAAAATAATGCTTTAGGTGATGGTTATATTGTTGAATTCATTCATGATGCTACTGAAAATTATTATTAGGGAGGAATATATTCTTGTAGGAATTGCAATAATATCAAGTTTCCTCTCTATGTGCTTAAAGTTTTGAAGTTATGTTTGTTTTGCCTTCCTATGCTAGTTGATTATTGTTTCCATAAATTGTTTGCTCACAAAATCCCTATGCATAGGAAGTGGGTTAGACTTAAATGTGCTAGTCATATTCTTCATGATGCTCTCTTTATGTTTCAATTCTTATCCTTTATGTGAGCATCATTGAAATCATCATGCCTAGCTAGGGGCGTTAAACGATAGCGCTTGTTGGGAGGCAACCCAATTTTATTTTTTGTTCCTTTCTTTTTGCTCATGTTTAGTAATAAATAATTCATCTAGCCTCTGTTTAGATGTGGTTTTATGTTTTAATTAGTGTTTGTGCCAAGTAGAACCGTTGGGAAGACTTGGGGAAAGTCTTTTTGATCTTGCTGTAAAAAATAGAAACTTTAGCGCTCACGAGATTTGCTGCCATTTTTTATTAAAGAGTGATATTTAGTTAATTATTTTTTCAGATGATTAATAGATAAATTCATCAGCTACAGAAATTTATTTTAGAATTTTTGGGGTTCCAGAAGTATACGTTTGATCCAGATTACTACAGATTGTTCTGTTTTTGACAGATTCTGTTTTTCATGTGTCGTTTACTTATTTTAATGAATCTATGGCTAGTAAAAGAGTTTATAAACCATTGAGAAGTTGTAATACAGTAGGTTTAACACCAATATAAATAAAGAATGAGTTCATTACAGTACCTTGAAGTGGTGTTTTGTTTTCTTTCGCTAACGGAGCTCACGAAGATTTTCTTTTAAGTTTTGTATTGTGAAGTTTTCAAGTTTTGGGTAAAGATTCGATGGACTATGGAATAAGGAGTGGCAAGAGCCTAAGCTTGGGGATGACCAAGGCACCCCAAGGTAATATTCAAGGACAACCAAGAGCCTAAGCTTGGGGATGACCAAGGCACCCCAAGGTAATATTCAAGGACAACCAAGAGCCTAAGCTTGGGGATGCCCCGGAAGGCATCCCCTCTTTCGTCTTCGTTCATCAGTAACTTTACTTGGAGCTATATTTTTATTCACCACATGATATGTGTTTTTCTTGGAGCGTCAATTTATTTTGTTAGGATTTTCTTGCTGTTATTTAGAACAATGTTTTGCATCTTTTATTTCAATAAAAGTGACATTGATAGTCTTTACTATGCCTATTTTACAAGTCTTTATGTTGCTGTTTGAAAACAGAAAGTTTACCGCTGTTGCAATAATTCCCTAGAAAAGTCAGAATGTGATAAAATGTTGAAACCTTTTTCATATTAAGATCTGATAAATTTACTACGGTGATAATTTTCTTTCATAATTTTTGGAGCTAGGGAAGTATGGATGTTGCTGCATTCTTTACAGACCGTCCTGTTTAGGCAGATTACTGTTATGTTTGCATTGTTTGCATATGTTTGCTTCTTTAATGATTCTATTTGAGGATAGGACTATTAAATATGCAGAGGCATTTAGTATGCAATGTTGAATAATAATTTTAGTGATTTGCTATAGCAGAGTATGATAAGGTTTTTGCAATGGTTTATACTAACTTATCTCACGAGTCCTTGTTGAGTTTTGTGTGGATGAAGCTCTTGAGATTTAGGGAGACCGTGATATGTGAGGAATTAAGGAGACACAAAAGCTCAAGCTTGGGGATGCCCAAGGCACCCCAAGATAATATTTCAAGAAGTCTCAAGCGTCTAAGCTTGGGGATGCCCCGGTTGGCATCTCACCTTTCTTCTTCAACAACTATCGGTTAGTATCGGTTGATCCTAAGTTTTTGCTTCTTCACATGACATTTGCTATACTTAGATGTCATTTTATTTTGTTTTGCTTGCTGTTTGAATAAAATACCAAGATCTGAAATTCTTAAATGTTAGAGAGGCTTCATATAGTTGCATAATTATTCGACTACTCATTGATATTCACTTATATCTTTCGGAGTAGTTTGTTGTTGCTCTAGTGCTTCACTTATATCTTTTTAGAGCACGGTGGTGGTTTTATTTTATAGAAATAGATGAACTATCATGAATCACTTATATTATTTTGAGAGTTTTTAGAACAGCATGGTAGTTTGCTTTGGTTATGAATTTAGTCCTAATATGATGGGCATCCAAGAGGGATATAATAAAAACTTTCATATAAAGTGCATTGAATACTAAGAGAAGTTTGATACTTGATAATTGTTTTGAGATATGAAGATGGTGATATTAGAGTCATGCTAGTGAGTAGTTGTGAATTTGAGAAATACTTGTGTTGAATTTGTGATTCCCGTAGCATGCACGTATGGTGAACCGTTATGTGATGAAGTCGGAGCATGATTTATTTATTGATTGTCTTTCTTATGAGTGGCGGTCGGGGACGAGCGATGGTCTTTTCCTACCAATCTATCCCCCTAGGAGCATGCGCGTAGTACTTTGTTTCGATAACTAATAGATTTTTGCAATAAGTATGTGAGTTCTTTATGACTAATGTTGAGTCCATGGATTATACGCACTCTCACCCTTCCATCATTGCTAGCCTCTCTAATACTGCACACCTTTCGCCGGTACCATAAACCCACCATATACCTTCCTCAAAACAGCAACCATACCTACCTATTATGGCATTTCCATAGCCATTCCGAGATATATTACCATGCAACTTTCCACCATTCCGCTTATTATGACACGCTCCATCATTGTCATACTGCTTTGCATGATAATGTAGTTGACATTGTATTTGTGGCAAAGCCACCGTTCATAATTGTTTCATACATGTCACTCATGAGTCATTGCACATCCCGATACACCGCCGGAGGCATTCATATAGTCATATTTTGTTCTAAGAATCGAGTTGTAATTGTTGAGTTGTAAGAAAAATAAAAGTGTGATGATCATCATTATTAAAGCATTGTCCGAGTGAGGAAAGGATGATGGAGACTATGATTCCCCCACAAGTCGGGATGAGACTCCTGACGGAAAAAAAGAAAAGAGGCCATAAAAAAGAGAAAAGGCCCAAAAAAATAAAAAAATGAGAGAAAAAGAGAAAAGGGACAATGTTACTATCCTTTTACCACACTTGTGTTTCAAAGTAGCTCCATGATATTCATAGTAGAGAGTCTCTCATGTTATCACTTTCATATACTAGTGAGAATTTTTCATTATAGAACTTGGCTTGTATATTCCAATGATGGGCTTCCTCAAAATGCCCTAGGTCTTCGTGAGCAAGCGAGTTGGATGCACACCCACTATTTTCTTTTGTTGAGCTTTCATGCATTTATAGCGCTAGTGCATCCGTTGCGTGGCAATCCCTACTCACTCACATTGATATCTATTGATGGGCATCTCCATAGCCCGTTGATACACCTAGTTGATGTGAGAATATCTTCTCCCTTTTGTCTTCTCCACAACCACCATTCTATTCCACCTATAGTGCTATGTCCATGGCTCACGCTCATGTATTGCGTGAAGATTGAAAAGGTTTGAGAATATCAAAAGTATGAAACAATTGCTTGGCTTGTCATCGGGGTTGTGCATGATTTAAATATTTTGTATGGTGAAGATGGAGCATAGCCAGACTATATGATTTTGCAGGGATATCTTTCTTTGGCCATGTTATTCTGAGAAGACATGATTACTTTGTTAGTATGCTTGAAGTATTATTATTTTTATGTCAATATTGAACTTTTGTCTTGAATCTTATGGATCTGAATATTCTTGCCACAATAAAGAGAATTACATGGATAAATATGTTAGGTAGCATTCCACATCAAAAATTATATTTTTATCATTTACCTACTCGAGGACGAGCAGGAATTAAGCTTGGGGATGCTGATACGTCTTCAATGTATCTATAATTTTTGATTGTTCCATGCTATTATATTATCAACCTTGGATGTTTTATATGCCTTTATATGTTATTTTATATGATTTTTGGGACTAACCTATTAACCCAGAGCCCGGTGCCAGTTTCCATTTTTTCCTTGTTCTAGTATATCGCAGAAAAGGAAAATCAAATGGAGTCCAATTGACCTGAAACTTCAAGGAACTTATTTTTGGATCAGAAGAAGCCCAGAAGACTTGGAGTGCACGTCAGGGGATCAACGAGGAGGCCACGAGGCAGGGGGGCGCCCCCCTGGGCGCGCCCTCCACCCTCGTGCGCCCCTCGTGGCCCCCCTGACGCACTTCTTCCTCCTATATATATATCTCCATATACCCTAAAACGACCGGGGAGCACAACAGATCGGGAGTTCCGCCGCCAGAAGCCTCCGTAGCCACCGAAAGCCAATCTAGACCCGTTCCGGCACCCTGCCGGAGGGGGCATCCCTCTCCGGTGGCAAATCTTCATCATCCCGGTGCTCTTCATGACGAGGAGAGAGTAGTTCTCCGGCGGCGCGAGGGACTTGCGGCGGCGGCCCGACATGGCTGATACCAAGTTAAAACACAGTGTTTAGGGTTTTGCGTGGGTGGCTAACATCCAGCCTCACGTCTCTTTATATAGATGATTATAATACAATTATATACGTATACAAATATGTGTATATGTACAATATGCCAGACCTTATTTTACATATGTGTGTGGTTGTGCAACGATGGGTTAGCAAGTGGTGGCAGCACAAGGCGACGTTTGCTCGGTGGTACTCTGAGTGTAGGGTCTAGGGTTCCAGGGATGAAAAATTCTAGGTCTCTCCTTGATTGGTTGAACTTGACAATGAAATTGTTCACGCATAGTTCCCTTGTGGAAGGCATTGCACATAGTTTCTTTAGAATTCGCTTCTAGGTGAAGACCTACGGTCTGCACTCTAGTTGGTCCACCAATGGTGGCGCTGGTCCGTTGTTTCTTTCCTGGAGTTGTCATTTTTCGAGCACATATCTTGTTACCTTGAGGTTCCATCATTGATAGTTGATGTTAATGTTTACTGTAGTTGTCTATTGGTCACCTTTTGCTTCTTTTTTCATTTTTGTAATAAGTTAGGTAAGTGCATACTCGATGTGTCAATCTGCACCACCGACGTTGTTGTATTCAAAATTGACGCCGAAACTACATGCACCCATGTAGGCTTCGAGAGAAGAGGAACAACAAGTACCCTCAGAGCGTCGACGTAGGAGTCGCTCCAGTCAACGGTAACAGAGGTGTTATGAGTGATAAACTAGGACAGAAAAGTGAGCTTTCCCAAAGCATTGAGGTCCAAGTCGACGCTGGAAGTTATAGAGCTGTCAACGATATTCAGAGACCTACCTGAAAGATCGACACTCACATACCGTTTCCCGCATAATTAAAGAATTGCCATTAGCACTAATCATGTGCACAATGACACAACACTTCCACGAATATGTGAAACATATATAAATTGGTCAGAGTAGATTAAATTCATGTGATGTTAGTCGGTTTGAGGAGTGCAGCACCGATACCATCGTTCTGAATTTCACGCTGAAACGCAAGGTCCATCAAATAGAAATCATGTCATGGATCATGGTACAAATAAGCCAAACCTACAACAACCATTATCCAGATATGTACTGGATGGTTGTGTCCTCCCTTCCAAGAACTCAAAAGCTCACCGCAGACCATCTCGGCTGATATATGCTCTCAACAACGTATCTACTGCTTTTAGTTGAACTTGAATTTTATGATGGGCTTGCCGAAGCTCTCCATGGTAGAGCTTACATTGGCTGTTTTCTATTGCTCGGCGGAATTTGTACTCCATCCATACTCTGCACTAAGCAGCCCACCAGTAAAACTCACTAGAAAAAATAGCGCGCTATAGCGTGTTGAGAATTGCCTCGCTAAATATGTCGGTGTACAACATCTTGCTAATAGCACGCTATAACGCGATATAGCACGCTAATAGCATATTTTAAAGTAGCCGCTATTTTGTTGTAGCGCGTTATTTTTTTCATTGTAAAACCTGAAAGATTAGAATGTACCCATCTCTGAAATTCTTAGAGACAAACCAAGAAATACTTCGTCAGAGAATGATGTGTGCACCAAGCTGCAGACGTAGTCACATAACAGTTAGAGGAGTAGGAGGCATCAGGAGTCCAGCCGTAGAAAACTAGTCAAGGCCCTCTACAGTCTGCCACATCACCTGTTCCATAAGTAAGATAACCCAGGTTGTGCTTCCACTACACATTTTTGCACAAATTAAGGAGCTTGGTAAGTGTGTTTTTTAGTAGTTGCTTTGTTAACCACCGCACAGTTTGCTACTCCATGGAGATGGTTGAAAAGAATAAATTATGAAAATGCTAGAATTTTTAGGTCCCACGAAATAATCAGAAAATACACACGTTCCAAGGAGCATTGTGAGAGAAGTCTAGAATCAGCTTCCAATATATCTTATTTATAAATAAAAATAATAACTTACTGGGGCTCTTAAAATTCCTAAATTGTTTATTTTTGTATTGAAATGGCAGCAACGTGTGCGAAACTATCATCATGGTATCCATCAAACCACTTTTAAGTCTGGAGGCACCAAATCACATGGAGAAGAACATATGTACCAGTTCTTCTGTTCAATACACCATCAACTATTTGACAAATATAAAATGTAGAAAAAGAGTGATGTTGTCCCATATGCCAAAGCTGGCCCTCTGACGGAAGATGAACACAATAAAGAAAGCACGACATGAAAACTCTAGACTGTGCCCAAAAAAAATCCAACAATTCTAGTACCCATTGCCCCCGTCTTTAAAAGGCGTATGTCCTCTTCTTCACTAGTAACATACATACGTGCAATAATGAGCACAGCAACCGAATTACCTTCCTCTCCCACCACCACCATATGACAATTTGAAGGTCTCCACAGTGCAATATTTTTAGATGAATCCATGGCCAATTTGATTTGATGTGACGCTATTGTGGTGTGAGTCGTCTAAGCATTCCAAGCGGTCCCATAGTTTAATTAGAATCTGATTTGATTACCTCTTGAGTGAATTTTCTAGATTTTGTTTAGCATTGGTGTCTTGTTTTTGGTCGTTATGATTTGTGATTTATCGGTGAGCTCACCTTAAATGTAGGTTTGCTCAAAATTGATTGGATCAAAACTTAGAAAGGACTAGGTGTTGGAGGCATCCAGGAAGATTTATGAGCAACTCTGCATGGATCATGAAGCACTACACTCTCATGGAGTAGTTCTTTGTCAACTACTTGTAAGATGAAAGTGGAGAGTCAGAGTAGTCACTAGATCTTCATCTAAAAATTGAAAATATCAATAATGTGGCAATGTAATAACTATACTTACCTTTGCATGTGGTTCGTGACATTTCAGATAGTGTAAATAACACATATTTAAATATTTAGTAGCATTATTTGAGATCTCCACGACTGTTTTGATAATATGACAATATCCTCGATTACTTTTGAAGAAGTTATTTCAAAATACTAAATGTTTTAGGCCCCAACAAATATTAGAAAACACGGCCATGATAGGGAACATTGAGGAAGGAGAACGGTGGCCAGAGTCAAGAGAAGATGAGAGCGAAGTAGAGTGACATCATCATGCATATTTTCCATTGCCAGACAATGCAAACCCCATGTTAGAGTAACATTGATCGACGTCGTGTGGGAGCAGTACGATGCGGCTAGCCACACTGTCGGTGTCAAAACCGCCGGATCTCGGATAGGGGGTCCCGAACTGTGCGTCTAGGTCGGATGGTAACAGGAGGCAGGGGACACAATGTTTTACCCAGGTTCGGGACCTCTTGATGGAGGTAAAACCCTACGTTCTGCTTGATTAATATTGATAATATGGGTAGTACAAGAGTAGATCTACCACAAGATCAGAGAGGCTAAACCCTAGAAGCTAGCCTATGGTATGATTGTTGTTCGTCCTACGGACTAAAACTCTCCGGTTTATATAGACACCGGAGAGGGCTAGGGTTACACAGAGTCGGTTACAATGGTAGGAGATCTACATATCCGTATCGCCAAGCTTGCCTTCCACGCCAAGGAAAGTCCCTTCTGAACACGGGACGAAGTCTTCAATCTTGTATCTTCATAGTCCAGGAGTCCGGCCGAAGGTATAGTCCGGCCATCCGGACACCCCCTAATCCAGGACTCCCTTAGTAGCCCCTGAACCAGGCTTCAATGACGATGAGTCCGGCGCGCAGATTGTTTTCGGCATTGCAAGGCGGGTTCCTCCTCCAAGTACTTCATAGAAGATTTTGAACACAAAGGTAGTGTCCGGCTTTGCAAAATAAGTTTCCACATATTGCCATAGAGAGAATAACATTTACACAAATCTAATCTGCTGACGTATTCCGTAGCGTGACATCACACCACGGCCAAGTCTTTATTCGAATCGTTTTACTGTCCCACCTCAGCGCGTTTAGCGAGCCGGTTTCCTTGGCACGTCTTGTTAAAGCAGAAATCGTGTCCCCTTATTCCGGAATTCTCGTCAATACGGGTGTGGGTAACCCAACCGTGCCATTGACTGCGGCGCTTGGGAGATAAGCGAGTTTTACGAGGCTGGTGGGGGCACATAGTCGCGTCTGCCCATATAAGGGGATAAGGATCCACCTTTTCATCCACACCTTCTTTCTCCTTTGCCTATCCATTTCCGCGCACTCGAGCTCCAGCGCCCAAGTCCGCACACCCCACCTCAACCTTCTCCAGCCATGTCTGGAGCGCGAGGCAAGTGGATGGTCTCCTCCGTCACGGAGGGACACATCAAAAGACTGAGGAAGGCCGGATACTTGTCTAACGACATTGCGCACCGGCTTCCCGAAGATGGGCAGCTCATCCCCACCCCTAGGCCCCATGAGAGGGTGGTGTTCCTCCCCCATTTCCTCTGCGGACTGGGCTTCCCTCTCCACCCATTTGTCCGGGGGCTCATGTTCTACTATGGCCTGGATTTCCACGATCTGTCCCCGAATTTTGTCCTCAACATTTCGGCGTTTATCGTCGTGTGCGAGGCCTTCTTCCGCATCCGCCCCCATTTCGGCCTATGGCTCAAGACTTTCAATGTCAAGCCGAAGGTGGTGCGCGGCACCCAAGCGGAGTGCGGAGGCGCCATGGTGGGCAAGATGCCCAACATCCTATGGTTCGAGGGCTCCTTCGTGGAATCCCTAAAGGGGTGGCAGTCGGGGTGGTTTTACATCACCGAGCCGCGCGACCCTAAATGGGTCGCAGCCCCCGAGTTCCGATCCGGACCCCCTACGCAGCTCGCCTCCTGGAAAGAGACGGGCCTGACGTGGGGTAAAAAAGGAGAGCTGACCGGACTCCAAACATGCGTCCAAACCCTGGTGGACAGGAATCTCAAACTTGTCAACGTAGTCCAGGTTATGCTCATCTGTCGGATCCTCCCGTATCAACAACGGGCTTTCAACCTGTGGGAGTTCGACCCGTCGCGGCACCGAACTCTGAGCATGCTCTTCGACACGACATACGAAGATGCCTGGAAGGTGCTTTTCAAGGGCGCCGAGGCCCCGGCATCCGCTACCGAGGATCGCGGATTCAGCACGCAGCGTCATGCTCGTGCGGTAAGCTGTTTTCACCTTTTACAGGGTATTAGTTTTTCATAGTTTGACTCCATGCGGGATCTAAGTTCCCTTACCTTTGATAGGATTGGCAGGAGACGTCCGGACAGATCAACTATCCGTCTCCTTTGCCCGAAGGCCCAGCGGACGCTCGCTTGGCGAAGCTGCTGGTTCCGGCACCCTACGTGGTGCCGGAGAAGAAGGCCAAGGGGATTGGAAAGAGTGCCCGGCGCCAGGAGGTGTCGGATTCACCATCCGATGACTCCAAGGCGCACTCCTCCCATGAAGACGAGGAGGAGGAAGAAGAGACCTCTTCCCCCCCCCCTCGGCGGGGGGGGGGAGGGGGGGAGAAAAGGAAGGCCGCCCCAACTGGGAAGGCCGAAGGGTCCAAGACGGGGAAGACCCCTCCTCCGGACTACTCCACCAACACCGACGATGGCGAAGAGGAGTGGCCGCACAGGGCCAAGCCCCTGGCGAAATCGTAAGTATCCGGATACCAGAGTGATTCATAGTATTCCCCCATTGCACAGCTTTTCCTTACGTCGAACATGATTGTGCAGTCCGCCCAAGGCCGGGCTCGACAAGTCGTCGAGCGGCTCCCTGGACTCGTCGGATGTGAATTCTCTTCCGACGACTTCCTCCCCCCACCCTACGGACGGCGCCGAGGTGGCGTCCCAACAGGTTCCAAGCCAGGAGGAGGTGGTCCTGGAGGCGCTGCAAGGCAACCTCCCAGACTCCAGGCGTAAAGGGGATAGAACCCCCAAGGGCTCCAAGTCCGGCTTTGCGCCGAACACCGCGCCGGAACCTTCAACGGTTCCGGACTCCGGTAGGCAGCCTCCTTCCAAGAGGAGCAAGCCTACCGAGCCAGTGACCTCCGCCCAACCGGAGGCACCAGCCAATTTGCTGGAGACGCTTAACGGCGCCTCCATCGACGAGGAGCACCGCACTATCATGAGTGTGGTGATCCAGAAGGTTCGGTCCGCCAAGAGCGGACTGACTGAAGCCTGTGCCAGCCTTCTAACAGGCTTTGAGGTAAGTAAAGAATATGTAAAAATATTACCGCATAGACAGTAGCCCCTGATGCTCTATTCGGCATTCGGAAAGAAAAGCCAAATAGAGGATCTAATAATCGCAGGAGTCTAACATAATCGAGTCAATATGCGTATGTAGGCTTCGCTGCTGGCCTCCGTCGCACTGACTGTGGAGGTGGATACGCTGAAGCAGAACCTCGAGCGGTCGGAGCAAGAGCTCGGCCTAGCCAAGCAGTAGCTCGAGGAGAAGGAAGGTAAGAAATACCTTATTGAAATATGTGAAAGGTGCAATTGCAAAAAGTGGCAGGATTAACGCGGCTATTGTAGGGGCCACAACTGAGGTGGCGACCCTTAAGCAAATGATGTTCGAGGCCGAAAAGAGGGCGGCCACGGAGCGCACCGAGCGGGAGAAGCATGAGACGCAGGTTGGCGAGGTGCGGCAAGAGGTCCGGTCTCTCATGAAAAAACATGAGAGTTTGGAGCTTGACTCGAAGACGCGAAAGTCTGAGCTCGCGGCGGCCATTGAAGATGCCAAGTCTGCCAAGGCCGAAGCCCAGAAGGCCCTCCAGGAGGTTGAGGCAATAAAAAAGATAGCGGCGAGTAAGGCATTCTTTATGCAAAGCAAGCACGTAAAGGTGAATTACTTGTCACTTACCCGAATCCGGAGCTCTCCGGGAGCATTCGCAGACTTGCCCCGAAGCGTGTCGGATGCCGCCGCCTTCTACCGAGCCGAGGAGGGAAGCTCGACGGAGAAGGTGTTCTGGTCTCAGTATGCTAAGGCCGAACACCCGGTGCCCTTAAGCGACCAGCTGAAACAACTGGTCGAGCTCCATAAGGTGGCCGAACAGGCCATGAAGGGCCTCATAGTCCGGCTGTGGCCTGGAGAGGCCATGCCTGGGAGCTACTTCGGGCTGGTGAGGCAGCTGGTGGAGGCCTGTCCAAGGCTCAAAGTCATCAAGCGCTCCGTATGCATCGAGGGTGCCCGTAGGGCGCTTGCCCGTGCGAAGGTGCATTGGGGCAAGCTGGATGCTGAGAAGCTTGTGAAGGACGGGCCACCGCCTGGCAAGGAGCATCGCAAGCCCGAGATGTATTATGAGGGTGTTCTGAAGGGTGCCCGCCTTGTGGCGGATGAATGTTCCATGAATATAATTTTTCAGTGAACTTGCTCGTTTTGTCCTGTGCGCTGAAAACTTGTTCATGTGCGCTAAGCAATGCTTTTTGAATTTAAAATATTACCTTCTGTGCGGCCGTTTATCAAATTTGAGAGATGGCGAGTTGTGGGCTTCTGCCCCCATGGCACGAGTGCTGGGGTGTTTGGGATAAACATGAGCGCTCTTTTTCCCATTCTTGGGTCCTTCGAGGGAGGCGCTCAACACAACGAACAAGGCAAATCGGACTATAATGCTTGAATACTCTCACTTAGCCATAGAATTCTATAATTTTAAATTTCGGCGAAGCCTCTAGTGTTTAGAAGACCGAGTTCAGGGCGCTATCCACGCCTAGGCCGGACAGAGCCGAGTCCTCGCTCTAAGCGGCATAAGTCTTTAGGGACTCGAAAACCTCTCGAACAGCGACCAGCTCTCGCCTCATCATGACGGTCAGTTTTAGCTTTCTCTACTGAGGTGCTTAGCCCAGCTCAACTGGGGCACAATCGCAGTAGTTCTCCTAGTGCTACCTTAACCGATATGACGGAACATAAGGTACCAAAACATAGGAGCCGGACAAACCCAACTATTGACCCAAGACATGATTCGGAGCCGATGCATATAATGCTATTAGTTCGGGGTGCCGCACTTGTGAAAGTGTTCGAACTTCTCACACCATGTTGTGGGCTACTTAAGCCCCTGGCGTATTGGCCGTACCAAAGTGTACGGGTGCAACATGTCATTAATGAACATATATTCGTAAAAGAAGAGGTAATGCGATAATAGACGGAAGCTATGCATTGTTTATTTAAAAAAGCTGCGATCAAAGCAGAACGATACAAATAGTGCGATAAGCAAAAGATGGGTCTATCAAATATGTCCTTTCCAGGGGCGAGCTGCGGAATGTTATGCGAAACAGGTATACTGCTCATTATAGAGACCACCTTAGAGTTCCGTAGTACGGCGTAGCTTTCTGCTTCCCTGGTTGTATCGTTTGTGCGGCAATTGTACTGCCGGACAAGCCTTCTGAAGAATGGAGTCCTGAAAATAAGAGAAAATTTAAGAAATCGTCAGCCCCTAGTGCGGTTTAAGCCGCGTTTCGGGCGTGCCGTGATGGTGCCCCTCCCCATGTGCCCATGGTATTTCCATAGCATAGTTATGTACGCGCAACACTGGTTTCGCAAGTTCGCGAGGGCTGGGGTTGGGGCCGCATTGCTACGCTTGCTCGGAACGTGCCAGTCGATCTTGTTGTAGGTTACTCCGGGCGCGCTTGACGGTGTCCGGACGTTTAATGGCCGGACTGGAGAATTGCCTTGAGAGGCTGCTTTGTACTTCCGCTGCGATAGCCGCCGTATGCTCCTCCGTTCGGAGAGAGCGTTCGGTGTTTCCATTGATCGTGATGACGCCTCGAGGGCCTGGCATCTTGAGCTTGAGGTATGCGTAGTGCGGCACCGCATTGAACTTGGCAAATGCGGTTCGCCCGAGCAGTGCGTGATAGCCACTGCGGAACGGGACTATGTCGAAGATTAACTCCTCGCTTTGGAAATTATCCGAAGATCCGAAGACCACTTCAAGTGTAACTGAGCCTGTACAATTGGCTTCTACACCTGGTATGACGCCTTTAAAGGTCGTTCTGGTGGGTTTAATCCTCGAGGGATCGATGCCCATTTTCCGCACTGTATCCTGATAAAGCAGGTTCAGGCTACTGCCGCCGTCCATAAGGACTCTAGTGAGGTGAAATTCGTCAATAATTGGGTCTAGAACCAATGCGGCGAATCCGCCATGACGGATGCTAGTGGGGTGGTCCCTTCGATCAAAAGTGATCGGGCAGGAAGACCATGGGTTGAACTTTGGGGCGACTGGCTCCATCGCGTATACGTCCCTTAGCACACGCTTCCGCTCCCTCTTGGGGACGTGGGTTGCGTATATCATGTTCACCGTCCGCACTTGTGGGGGAAAAACTTTCTGTCCACTGTTGTTCGGCGGCCGGGGCTCCTCCTCGTCATCGCTATACAGCCCCTTGTCTCTGCTTTCGTCATTTTAACTTGCCTGCCTGCTTGAACACCCAACAATCCCTGTTGGTGTGATTGGCTGGTTTTTCGGGGGTGCCATGTATCTGGCATGAGCGGTCGAGTATTCGGTCCAAACTGGACGGGCCCGGAGTATTTCTTTTAAATGGCTTTTTCCGCTGACCGGGTTTAGAGCCTCTGAATCCGGCATTAACTGCCGTATCCTCAGCATTGTCGCCGTTAATGTGGCGCTTTTGCTTGTTGCGACGCGACCTGCTACTGCTGTCCTTGGTATCCGAATTACCAGGGCTCTTGGTCATGTTATTGCTGCGAGCTAGCCAGCTGTCCTCTCCCGCGCAAAAGTGGGTCATAAGTGTCGTGACGGCTGCCATAGATTTTGGCTTTTCCTATCCTAGGTGCCGTGCAAGCCACTCGTCGCGGATGTTATGCTTGAAGGTTGCTAGGGCCTCTACGTCCGTACAGTCGACGATTTGATTTTTCTTGGTTAGGAACCGTGTCCAGAATTGTCTGGCCGATTCCTCTGTCTGCTGAATTATGTGGCTTAGGTCATCGGCGTCTGGTGGTCGCACATAAGTGCCCTGGAAATTGTCGAGGAATGCGGCTTCCAGGTCCTTCCAACAACCAATTGATTCTGCTGACAAGCTGTTAAGCCAATGCCGAGCTGGTCCTTTAAGCTTGAGTGGGAGATATTTGATGGCGTGTAAGTCATCACCGCGGGCCATGTGGATATGAAGGAGATAGTCCTCGATCCATACCGCGGGATCTGTTGTGCCATCATATGATTCGATGTTCACGGGTTTGAAACCCTCGGAGATTTGATGATCCATTACTTCATCTGTGAAGCATAGTGGGTGTGCGGCGCCTCTGTACTGGGCTATATCACGGCGCAGCTCAAACGAGCTTTTGTCTACTGTGTTTGGCCCGGCCGGATTTACTATATCCGGCGTGACGAGTACCGTCTCGTGCCGTGGGGCGCTCACGTGATCCGTAGATCGATCTTGTTTGCCTTGCCTTGTCCTCCAATGTGTCTCGCAGGTCTGGCGCATTTTCCCATGCCTTGGTAGTTTTTGAGCGGCGCCGGGGTGCGACTTGAGTGGAGGGCCGAGAGGCCTCTCTGTCGCGGCCACGGGGTGGCCGGTCGGCCGCGTCATGCGCTGATGATGTAGGTTTAAGTGCTTCCTCCTCTAATTGGGGTAGCAACCTGCACTTTGGGTAGCTCTTGGAGGGGCGTTCGAGTTCATACTCTTCGGTCGCAAGGACTTCAGTCCATCTGTCGGCTAGTAAATCTTGATCAGCTCTAAGATGTTGCTGTTTTTTCTTGAGGCTGCTCGCCGTAGCCATAAGCCTGCGTTTGAAACGCTCTTGTTCGACGGGATCCTCCGGCACAACAAATTCGTCGTCGTCGAGGCTTGCCTCGTTTTCGGACGGAGGCATATAATTATCGTCCTCGACCTCTCTGTCTGCCGCTCTCTCATGAGGGCTGGCTTCTCTATCCTCCTGTGCTGAATCTTGCTGGAGGTGGTTGTATTCCGCACTGTCCGGAGTGTTATTATCCCCCGTGCCGGAATCACCATTTTTGTTTTGGCGGGATTTAGAGCGGCGCCGCTGACGCCGGCGCTTAGGCTGCTTCTTGGAGGGGTCATCCTCCGTTGTTCCATCGACATTGCCTTCTTTTGGGGTGTCCACCATGTATATATCATACGACGAGGTGGCTTTCCAGTGCCCTATAGGCGCTGGTTCTTGATCGTCTTCTGCATCGGCGTCCATACCGTCGATGTCTTCGGAGTCGAAGTCGAGCATATCGGTTAAATCATCGACAGTGGCTACGAAGTGGGTGGTGGGTGGGCTTTGAATTTCTTCATCATCCGCATCTCAACCTTGCCGACCATAGTCCGGCCAGGGCTCTCCTGACAAAGAGAGAGACTTTAGTGAATTCAGAATATCGCCGAAGGGCGAGTGCTGAAAGATGTCCGCGGCGGTGAACTCCATGATCGGCATCCAATCGGGTTCGATCGGTCGGGGCGCAGAGGGCTCGGAGTCCGGAGAGGAGTCCGGCTCCTTAGAGTCACGGGCTTCGCAGAGAATAGGGCTGGTGTTCGGTTCGATCGCCGTAGAGATTGCAGCCCCGAGGCGGTGTCTAACCACCCATCCTCGGTTGGTGTGATCGGCTCCGAGCTAGGGGTCGGAGCGGACACAGGTGCAGCCTTCAGGACACTGTTCGGCAGCAGAGCTAAATCATGCCCATCGTGACAGTGCGGCGCGCTCGGCTATGGTTTGAATCCGTCGAAGATCAAGTCTTTGCAGATGTCGGCCGTATAGTTCAAACTTCCAAATCTGACCTGATGGCCAGGGGCGTAGTTTTCGATCTGTTCCAGATGACCAAGCGAATTGACCCGCAGTGCAATGCCGCCGAATACGAAGATCTGTTCGGCGAGAAATCTCACACACCTATTTGCTATAACTGAACACATTTTAAATAATTTAACAGAAATCTGGAATCGATGACATTTCAGAGAATTTGATATAGTATGCTCCCACACGTGCAAACACAACTGGGGCACCTGGTAGACAGCAATTACGTCCTCGTGGCCAAAGAAAACAAAGCTGCCAAACCCGAGCCATCCACTAACCGTGCCATCCCCCTCGTGGCCAATATCAACTCCCCCACTGATCCCAACCTTCTTTCCTATGGCGCTCAACGTCCACCTATCCTTCCTTCCTCCACAATCTATCAACAGTACTTCTAGCAAACACAACTACCAGGGGAGAGGAAAACTGCCAGGGGACATAACCGGAAGAAGAAAAGGCTCTGCTCTAGGATGCTCTAAACGATCCAACGCAATGAAGACTGATAGGGAGGAGAAAGAAAAACCGGGAAACATCAAGTACGCCATATATAGACTTATTTGCTGCAAAACATCATGATTCTCACAAACGGAAAATTAGTTCTCCATGGTTTTATTATACCAAATCCAAACAACATCCCCATGATCCAAGAAAAAACTTTACTGACTAAGACCTGGGCGGAAACCCCCAAAGCATGCATTTTCCCCCACCAGAACTAAAATTAAGTATGACATGCTTGCATAGTCCACTGCTAGCTAACTTGTGACCTTCATTATGTGAAACACCAAAAGTAGAATGAACATGTCATATGATGTGTTTCCCTCTTATAAAAATACAACGGGAGGAGTGATGTCGATGACGCCTCTAGGGGAGAAGTCATGACGATGACGCATGTGTGTTGTCTCGGTGAGGTCCTCTTTCGGGTGGTGTACGTGGGATATTTCAGTGCGCCTCTCAGCGGTTGTGATGGTGTCGCCTGGTTTTCATAAATAACCGGGCAATCTGGTTTTCGCTCGGTTTTCTGTAATTAACCAAGCAACTGTTTTCTTTTTAATGAATGTAGGAATCCCGACATTTAAAAAAACGATGGGAAGGTGAACATTATATTGGGAGGATGTTCTAGGTTTGTTCTTGGCGTGCTTGCCAATTTAATTCTGCGTACAAACATGAGCTGCATCCCATTCTCTGTATAGAAGGAAAGCACCTCTAGACATGGGAATCCATTGGTACCACTTATACTGTGAGCCTTCCTATAGACTACACTTCTCCTTTTACGCACAGAATTAAAAAGGAAAGTGGGTAAGCCTCCAAGCCATGGCAATGGTGCTCTCTATAACGGCAGGGTCGCAGGCAAGTATTATACAGACAGATATAATGGCGGCCTCATACCCAGCAGACGTCCTAGTTAAGGAGTGCGTCGGACTGATAGGTGCCCCATACCCGACAGGCGTCCTGGTTGGGACCTCAGGTATTAAATGTTTAGGTTTGGCTGCGATGTCTGTTTGTATTAGGCCCAGACTATCAGCGCCCCTTCATCATTTGGATATGAGTAGCGACAGTTATTGCTTAGACGGTGGCTTTAGTCTTACTGTTGTATGACTTTGTAAAGTCTTGTGAGAATAATTAATAAAGTGGCCGTATGCATCGCCCAGATGCAGAGGCCGGGGGTCCTTCTCCTTTTTTTAAAAAAAGATGTACTACATATGAGGATGATGCAGCTGGTGTGGCCTTCAGTTGAAGATGCACACATGACACAACAGAGAAAGTACACATCATGAAAACTCTTGATGGAGCCAAGTAAAATTTAATACCCACCAACCCATACGGCCACGAGGATTGGGTTCCCATTGGCCCCGACCTTTAAAAGGCGCATGTGTCCGTCTTCATTTGTAACACACACATGAACACGGTGCTCCCTCTCCCACCACTGCCACCACCATATAACTTCTAAGCGTCCTGATAGTACTATATATGATGCTATTGTAGTAATAAGATTAGTGCTAAATATATGATGCTTTAGCAGTTAGGATCACTGAAAGAATCTTAACTGCTAAATATATACCGAAGACCGCTCATTCAGTTTAGAGTTCATGCAACTAGCGGCGACAAAATTAATTAACTCTCAAATGCTTAATGTGGCCGCCTGTATACTCCCCCCTCCCTTCAATTGAATCGAAAATCAGATGAAGCTTTGAGTATCAAACACCAAATCCTGAGCAAACTCCTGTACCGCCAACGTGCTAGTGACGCTCATAACAGTGGATGTACTAAAACAATCACTTATTTTGTGGTGTACCTATAATGGCATGACGACTCTGCATAGATAGATAGATTGCAGAGTCGTGAAATCCTACAGATAAATAATAGTCTTGTGAACACTTTTTTTGGGCGTGGACTCCAGCCCGAGGATGACCATGCCGGAGGAGGCATTGTAGGAGAACTCCACTGGAGTTGAGTGCCAGCGTGCAACTTTTCATCCGGACCGACGAGTAGGCACTGAACCTCCCGTGTCCTTGCATTCCCATGCACACCAGCCCTACTGCATCGTTGGAGCTCGCGTCGTGCAAGTCTGACATGGTGAGGAAGGCATCAAGCACATTAAGCCGCTTCAAGAAACAAGAATCATCTCCTCGAGCCTCCTGATGGCCATGTCAACATGCCTTCAAACATATGAGATGCTTTGTTTATACTAGGTATGTTGCATGGCTGCATTCAAGCTCACCCGTCCTGATGTAAGATAACGCAAGTTGGGCTTCCACTGCACATTTATGCGCAAATTAAGGAGCTTGAGGAGTGCTTTGTTGTAGTTGCTTTGATAACCGCCTCTCAATTTGCTACTCCATGCATGGAGATGGTTGAAAACAAGACTGCATGGAAATACTAGTTTTTTAGGCCCCAAAAAATAATTAGAAAATACAGGCGGGCTAGGGAGCATTGGAAGAAAAGTCTAGAATCCACTTGGGAATATATCTTATTGCTAAATTATTATTCTTTTTTGGTGTTTTAAAAATTCTTGAATTGTTTATGTTTGTTGAAATTGCAGCAAACGTGCGTGAAACTATAAATTATGGTATCCATCACACCACTTCTAAGTCTCAAGGGATGAAATCACACTGATAAGATCCTGCGTACACCTTCTATTGTTCAATACTCCGTCGACTACAGGGAAAATATGCAACATAGAAAAAAAAAGTGATGTACATGAGGATCCCATATGCCAAAACTAACCCACCGGTTGAAGACGCTCACAATAGAGAAAGCACATCATGAAAACCCGAGATGGTGCAACAAAAATAAAACTCCCAACCAACCATCGCTACAGCGGAAATACAAGTTCCCAATGCCCCCGGCCTTTAAAAGGCACATGTGCACTTTTTCACTAGCAACACACATAAATACACAGATGCACTAATGGATGAACACAACAACCAAAGCGCCCTCCCTCTCCTACCACCACCATATGACAATTTGAAGGTCTCGATAGGGCGATATTTAGATCAGTACATATCCAATTTGCTTTGACATGATTCTATTGTGGTGTGGGTGTCCTAAGGATTTAAAGTGGCCCATAGTTTTATGATTTAACACTACTAGGAAATGGCCTAGTAGTGATAACCCACAAGTATAGGGGATCACAACTGTTTTCGAGGGTAGAGTATTCAATCTAAATTTACTGATTTGACATAAGGGGAGTCAAAGAATATTCTCAAGTATTAGCAGTTGAGTTGTCAATTCAACCACACCTGAAAAACTTGATATCTACAGCAAAGTATTTAGTAGCAAAGTAGTATGGAGTGACAGTAACGGAGGCAAAAATAACACTAGCAGTTTTGTACTAATTGTAACAGTGGCAGCAGAAAAGTAACTAAGCAAAGATCAATATGTGAAAAGCTCGTAGGCAATGAATCAGTGATGGATAATTATGTCGGATGTGATTCCTCATCCAACAGTTATAACATAGGGTGACACAGAACTAGCTCCAGTTCATCAATGTAATGTAGGCATGTATTCCGAATATAGTCATACGTGCTTATGGAAAAGAACGTGCATGGTGCTGACATCAGCAAACACTATTCTGGATAATGTTGAATTAAATTAAATAAATGCTAAAAATATTTAAATCTTTTAAAATCAATATAAAATAAATTGTAACTCGGATGGAAAAACTTTGTATATGAAAGTTGCTTAGAACGACGAGATGAATCTGGATAGGCAGCCCGTTCGTCCACCACGCATCCCTAGCTTAGCGAACATGCAGCTTTCCCCCTCTGATTCATTTGTCCGAAAACGTGAAACACCGGGGATATTTTCCCGGATGTTTCCCCCCTTCACTGGTATCACCTCATACCGCGTTAGGGCAGACCTAACACCGCTACTTGTCATGTCATGCAACGATATGCATCTGTTTGCATTATATTCATTGTTTCTTCCCCCCTCTTCTCTCGGGTAGACTACGAGATTGACGCCGCTGCTGGTGCCCCGATCGACTACGCTGTTGACGACCCATCTTTCTTGCCAGAACAACCAGGCAAGCCCCCCGTTGATCACCAGATATCGCCTATTCTTCTCTCTACTGCTTGCATTAGAGTAGTGTAGCATGTTACTGCTTTCCGTTTATCCTATTCTGATGCATAGCCTGTCATTGTTGCTACAGTCATTGATACCTTACCTGCAATCCTAAATGCCTAGTATAGGATACTAGTTTATCATCAGTGGCCCTACATTCTTATCCGTCTGCCATGTTATACTATCGAGTCGTGATCACTCGGGAGGTGATCACGGGCATATACTTATATACATATTATATGATACTTGTGGTGACTAAAGTCGGGTCGGCTCATAGAGTACCCGCGAGTGATTCACGGATTGGTCCAAAAGGACGTTTGTCCGGATGGCCCTCTGAGTGAACCTTTGTGGCGGAGCGACGGGGTAGGTTGAGACCACCTAGGAGAGAGGTAGGCCTGGCCCTGGTCGGCGTCCGCGGTTATTCCAAAATAACATGCTTAACGAGATCTGGGTATTTGATCTGAGTCTGGCCACTAGCCTATACGCACTAACCAACTACGCGGGAACAGTTATGGGCACTCGACGTCGTGGTATCAGCCGAAGCCTTCTTGACGTTAGCGACTGAGCGGCGCACGCCGGGTTGGACTGGAACGCCTACTCTTGTATAAGGGAGGATAGGTCTGCTCGCCGGCTGCGTACGCAACGTGCAAGTGTGCAATGGGCGATGGGCCCAGACCCCTGCGCCATAGGATTTAGACCGGCGTGCTGACCTCTCTGTTGTGCCTAGGTAGGGCTGCGACGTGTTGATCTTCCGAGGCCGGGCATGACCCAGGAAAGTGTGTCCGGATAAAAGGGATCGAGCGTGTTGGGAAATGTGGTTCACCCCTGCAGGGAAGTTTATCTATTCGAATAGTCGTGTCCCTCGGTAAAAGGACGACCCGGAGTTGTACCTTGACCTTATGAAAACTAGAACCGGATACTTAATAAAACACACCCTTCCAAGTGCCAGATACAACCGGTGATCGCTCTCTCACAGGGAAACGAGGGGAGGATCACCGGGTAGGATTATGCTATGCGATGATACTTGGTGAACTTACCATCTACTCTCTTCTTCTGCTGCAAGATGGAGGTTACCAGAAGCGTAGTCTTTGATAGGACTAGCTATCCCCCTCTTACATATTCTGGCATTCTGCAGTTCAGTCCACATATGCTATCCCTTTTCCATTTGATACCAATGCATGCATATGTAGTGTAGCTCCTTGCTTGCGAGTACTTTGGATGAGTACTCACGGTTGCTTTGCTCCCCCTTTTCCCCCTTTCTATACCCGATTGTTGCGACCAGATGATGGAGTCCAGGAGCCAGACGCCACCATCGATGACGACTCCTACTACACTGGAGATGCCTACTACTACGTGCAGGCCGCTGACGACGATCAGGAGTAGTTTAGGAGGATCCTAGGCAGGAGGCTTGCGCCTCTTTCGATTTGTATCCCAGTTTGTGCTAGCCTTCTTAAGGCAAACTTGTTTAACTTATGTTTGTACTCAGATATTGTTGCTTCCGCTGACTCGTCTATGAGCGACCATCCGATGCCTTTGAGCAACTAGCTGAAGCAACTGGTCGAGCTTCATAAGGCGGCCGAACTAGCCATGAAGGGTCTCATAGTCCGGATGTGGCCTGGCGAGCCCCTGCCTGGCAGCTACTTCGGCCTGGTAAAGCGGCTTGTGAATGCCTGTCCACGGCTTAAAGTCATAAAGCGATCCGTCTGCATTAAAGGTGCGCAGGGCCTTTGCCCGTGCGAAAGTGCACTGGGCGAAGATGGACGCCAAAAAGCTGGTGAAGGAGGGGCCACCGGAGGGTAAGGAGCATCGCCACCCCGAAAAGTATTATGACAGTGTCCTGAAGGGTGCCCGCCTTGTGGCGGAGGAATGTGCTAAGGATGTAATATTTGAATGAATGTACTCATGTGATCCTGTAATATGAAAACGAGTTCATGTGCGCTATTTAACGCTTGTCGATTTGAAACATTACCTTCTGTGCGGCCGTTTATAAAATCTGAGAGTTGGCCAGTCGTAGGCTTCTGCCTCCATGTACTAGTACTGAGGTGTTCGGGATAAATCTTGAACACTCTTTATCCCAAAAAATGGTCCTTTAAGAAGGTGTTTAGCGTAGCGAACAAGGCAATCAGACTATACAGCTTTATCACTCTTACTTAGCCATAGAAGTCTACAATTTTAAATTTTGGCGAAGCCCCTAGTATTCGGAAGGCCGAACTTGGGGTGCTATATATGCCTAAATCGGACAAGGTTGATTCCTCGCCCGAAGCGTAAAAAATCTTTAAGGATTTGATACCTCTCGAACAGCGACCAGCTCTCGCCGCATCATGACAGTCAGTTTTCGGCTTTCTCTACTGAGGTGCTCGTCTGGAAGAACCGGGACACAATCGCAGTAGTTCTCCCAATGCTACCTTAGCAGATATAGCGGAGCGTAAGGTACCAAAACATGGAAGCCGGGCAAACCCAACTATTGACCCAAGACATGATTCAGAGTTGATGCATATAATGCTATAAGTTCGGGGTGCCGCACTGTCGAAAGTGTTCAAACTTTTCTTGCCGTGTTATGGGGTACACTGAAGCCCCTGGCGCACTGGACGTACCAGAATGTACAGTTGCAATTTGTCGTAAATAAGCAGACAGGGAAAAAAGACGAAGAAATGCAATAAGAAGCTAACATTGTATATTGTTATTTAAATGATACGTCAAAGCGTATGTATACGAGTAGTGCAATAAGCAAAAATAGGACTATTTGACATGTCCTATCCAAGGGCAGGCTGCGTGTGGGTATGTAAAACAGGTATAGCGATCATTATCAAAGACCACCTGGGAATTCCCTTGTACGTCAAAGCTTCTTGCTTCCTTGGTGTTTCCTTCCGGTGATGGGTCCGATGATCAGGCTATTGGAGAGGGCCTTCAGAGAATAGGGGCCGGGAAGGAAGAAAATGGTAAAGATATACAGGTCCTGAGGCGGTTGAGCCGCATTATGGGCCGTGCCGTGGCCATGCCTCCGCCCATGCCCACGGTATCTTGAGTGCATAATTATGTACGCGCGGCGCAAATTTTGCTGCTTGACTGGGACTAGGACGGAGGCCGAATTGCTAGGCGAGCTCTGAACATGTCGGGCGATCCTGTTGCAGGGTACTCCGGACGCGCGTGAAGGTGTCACGGGGCTTTATCGCCGAATTGGCGGTTTGCCTCAGAAGGTTGCTTTGTACTTCTGCTGCGAGGGCCGCAGTGTGCTCCTCAGTACGGAGCGAGCGTTCTGTGTTTCCATTAACAGTTATAACCCCACGACGTCCTGGCATTTTGAGCTTGAGGTATGCATAATGCGGTACCGCATTGAATCTGGCGAATGCGGTTCGTTCGAGCAGTGCGTGATAGCCACTACGGAAGGGGACGATATCGAAGATCAAGTCCTCGCTTCAGAAGTTGTCCGGAGATCCGAAGACCACTTCAAGTGTGATTGAGCCCGTACAACAGGCCTCTACACCTGGTATGACACCTTTAAAGGTGGTTTTTGTGGGTTTGATCCTCGAGGGGTCGATACCCATTTTGCGCACTATATCCTGATAGAGCAGGTTCAGGTTGCTGCCATCGTCCATAAGGACTCGAGTGAGGTGAAATCCGTCAATGATGGGGTCAAGGACCAATGCGGCAGAACCGCCATGACGGATACTGGTAGGGTGGTCCCTGCGATCGAAAGTGATCGGACAAGAAGACCATGGGTTGAACTTTGGGGCGACTTGCTCCATCGCATAGATGTCCCTTAGTGCAGGCTTCCGTTCCCGCTTGGGAATATGGGTTGCGTATATCATGTTCACCGTTTTTACTTGGGGAGGAAATTTCTTCTGTCCTCCTGTGTTCGGCCGTCGGGGCTCCTCCTCCTCGTCGCTATGCAGCCCCTTTTTCTTGTTTTCCGCATTTAACTTGTCGGCCTGTTTGAACACCCAGCATTCTCTGTTGGTGTGGTTGGCTGGTTTATCGGGGTTGCCGTGAATTTGACACGAGCGATCGAGTATGTGGTCCAAATTGGACGGGCCCGGATTGCTTCTTTTGAACAGCTTTTTCCGCTGACCGGATTTAGAGCCACTGAATCCGGCGTTGACTGCCGTGTCATCGGCGTTGTCGCCGTTGTTGCGGCGCTGTGTCTGTTGTGACGTGGCTTGCCGTTGCTATCTTTGGCATCTGAATTGCCAGGATTTCTTGATGTGTTGTTGCTATGAGCCAGCCAGCTGTCCTCGCCCGCACAAAATCGGGTCATGAGTGTCGTGAGGGCTACCATGGACTTCGGCTTCTCTTGGCCGAGGTGTCGGGCGAGCCACTCGTCGCGGATGTTTTGCTTAAATGCCGCTAAGGCCTCAGCGTCCGGAAAGTCGACAATTTGGTTCTTTTTAGTTAGGAACCGAGTCCAAAATTTCCTGACTGACTCCCCGGGCTGTTGGGTTATGTGACTCAAGTCATCAGCGTCCGGTGGTCGCACATAAGTGCCCTGGAAGTTGTCAAGGAATGCGTCTTCCAAGTTCTCCCAACTGCCAATGGAGTTTGCCGGCAGGCTATTCAACCAATGCCGAGCCAGCCCTTTGAGTTTTAGTGGGAGCTACTTGATGGCATGTAGATCGTCACCGCGGGCCATGTGGATGTGGAGGAGAAAATCTTCAATCCATACCGTGGGGTCTGTTGTACCATCATATGATTCAATGTTCACAGGTTTAAACCCTTCTGGGAATTTGTGATCCATTACTTCGTCAGTGAAGCATAGGGGGTGTGCGGCGCCTCTGTGCCGGGCTATGTCACGACGCAGTTCATACAAGTCTTGTCTGTTGTATTTGGCCCGGCCGGATTTGTTAGTATATCCAGCGTGACGGTCGTTGTCACACGTTGGGGCGCGCCCCGTGATCCGTAGATCGATCTTGTATGTCCTGCTTTGTTTTCCAGTACGTCTCGCAGGTCCTGCGTGTAGCCCCGGTCCTTGGTGTTTTTGTTTGACTGGTGACAGGGTGCGAGCTGGACTTCAGGCTGATATGCCGCTTTGTCTCGGCCACGAGGTGGCCGGTCAGCCGCATCATACGCTGGTAGTGTAGGCTTTAATGCTTCCTCCTCGAGTTGGGGTAGCAACCTGCGCTTTGGGTAACTTTTGGTTGGGCACTCGAGTTCGTATTCCTCAGCTGCTAGGACCTCGGTCCATCTATCTACTAGTAGATCTTGGTCAGCTTGAAGCTGCTGCTACTTTTTCTTCAGTCTTTTTGCGGTGGCTATAAGCCGGCTCCGGAATCGCTCCTGCTCAACGGGATCCTCGGGCACAATAAATTCTTCGTCGCCGAGGCTCACCTCGTCTTCGAAGAGGGGCATGTAATTGTCATCCTCTGATTCTCCGTCTGACGCCTGTTCTTTAGGGCTAGCTTGCCCATCCTCCCGCTCGAAGCCTGGCTGGAGGGGATTGTCTTCGTCTTCGGCACTATCCACAGCGTTATTGTCTCTTGTGTCGGTATCGCTGCTTTTGCTATGGCGGGGCTTAGAGCGGCGCCGATGACGCCGGTGCTTAGATTGCTTCTCGGGGGGATTATCCTCCATTGCCTTATTGCCATCACTTTCTTTGGGGGTGTCCACCATATATATCATATGATGAGGTGGATGTCCAGCGCCCTGTGGGCGGTGGTTCCTATTCTTCTCCTGCATCGTCGTCCATACCGTCGATGTCTTCAGAGCCGAAATCAAGCATGTCGGTTAAGTCGTCGACAGTGGCTATTAAGTGGGTGGTGGGTGGGGAATGAATTTCTTTGTCGTCCGCTTCCCACTCAAGCCGGACATAGTTCGGCCAAGGGTCTCCTAACAAGGAGAGAGACCTCAATGAATCTAGCACATCGCCTAAGGGCAAGTGCTGAAAAATATCTGCGGAGGTAAACTCCATGATCAGTGCCCAATCAGATTGGATAGGCACGGACGCAGGCGGTTCGGAGCCTGTGGCCGGGGACAAATCCAAGGGTCCGGTAACACGCGTCTCATAGGAGGTAAAGTCAGTATTCGGCTCTATCATCGCTGAGTGTGCGGCCTCCGTGGCGGGGTCCATCCACCCGTCCTCAGGCGGCACGATCTGCTCCGGATTGAGGGCCGGAGTAGCCACGGGTGTGATCTCCCGCACATCCATGTTAAGGAACGTAGTAATTTCGAAAATTTTCCTACGCACACGCAAGATCATGGTGATGCATAGCAACGAGGGGGAGAGTCTGATCTACGTACCCTTGTAGATCGCAACGGAAGCGTTGACACAACGTAGAGGAAGTAGTCGTATGTCTTCTTCCCGATCCGACCGATCCAAGCACCGTTACTCCGGCACCTCCGAGTTCTTAGCACACGTTCAGCTCGATGACGATCCTCGGGCTCCAATCCAGCAAAGCGGCGAGGAAGAGTTCCGTCAGCACGACGGCGTGGTGACAATCTTGATGTTCTACCGACGCAGGGCTTCGCCTAAGCTCTACAACGATATGACCGAGGTGGAATTTGGTGGCAGGGGGCACCGCACACGGCTAAGGAACGATCAACAATGATCAACTTGTGTGTCTATGGGGTGCCCCCTGCCCCCGTATATAAAGGAGCAGGGGGAGGGGTTCGGCCGGCCAGGGAGAGGGGCGCGGGAGGAGTCCTACTCCTATCGGGAGTAGGACTCCCCCCCCCCCCAATCCTATTCCTAATAGGAATCCTCAAGGGGGAAAGAGAGAAGGGGTGGCCGGCCACCTTCTCCTAGTCCTAATAGGACTAGGGAAGGGGGGAGGCACGCAGCCCTTTTGGGCAGCCCCTTTCACTTTTCCACTAAGGCCCAATAGGCCCATTTGCCTCCCGGGGGGTTCCGGTAACCCTCCCGGTATTCCGGTAAAATCCCGATTTTACCCGGAACACTTCCGATGTCCAAACATAGGCTTCCAATATATCAATCTTTACGTCTCGACCATTTCGAGACTCCTCGTCATGTCCGTGATCACATCCGGGACTCCGAACTCCTTCGGTACATCAAAACTCATAAACTCATAATATAACTGTCATCGAAACCTTAAGCGTGCGGACCCTACGGTTCGAGAACAATGTAGACATGACCGAGACACGTCTCCGGTCAATAACCAATAGCGGGACCTGGATGCCCATATTGGCTCCTACATATTCTACGAAGATCTTTATCGGTCAGACCGCATAACAACATACGTTGTTCCCTTTGTCATCGGTATGTTACTTGCCCGAGATTCGATCGTCGGTATCCAATACCTAGTTCAATCTCGTTACTGGCAAGTCTCTTTACTCGTTCCGTAATACATCATCTCATAACTAACATCTTAGTTATTATGCTTGCAAGGCTTATGTGATGTGTATTACCGAGAGGGCCCAGAGATACCTCTCCGACAATCGGAGTGACAAACCCTAATCTCGAAATACGCCAACCCAACATCTACCATTGAAGACACCTGTAGTACTCCTTTATAATCACCCAGTTACGTTGTGACGTTTGGTAGTACCCAAAGTGTTCCTCCGGTAAACGGGAGTTGCATAATCTCATAGTTATAGGAACATGTATAAGTCATGAAGAAAGCAATAGCAACATACTAAACGATCGGGTGCTAAGCTAATGGAATGGGTCATGTCAATCAGATCATTCAACTAATGATGTGACCTCGTTAATCAAATAACAACTCTTTGTTCATGGTTAGGAAACATAACCATCTTTGATTAACGAGCTAGTCAAGTAGAGGCATACTAGTGACACTCTGTTGGTCTATGTATTCACACATGTATTATGTTTCCGGTTAATACAATTCTAGCATGAATAATAAACATTTATCATGATATAAGGAAATAAATAATAACTTTATTATTGCCTCTAGGGCATATTTCCTTCAGTCTCCCACTTGCACTAGAGTCAATAATCTAGATTACATCACCATGTGATTAACATCGATAGTTCACATCATTATGTGATTGACACCCATAGTTCACATCGCCATGTGACCAACACCCAAAGGGTTTTCTAGATTCAGTAATCTAGTTCACATCGCTATGTGATTAACACCCAAAGAGTACTAAGGTGTGATCATGTTTTGCTTGTGAGAGAATCTTAGTCAACGGGTCTGCCACATTCATATCCACATGTATTTTGCAAATTTCTATGTCAACAATGCTCTGCATGGAGCTACTCTAGCTAATTGCTCCCACTTTCAATATGTATCTAGACCGAGACTTAGAGTCATCTAGATTAGTGTCAAAACTTGCATCGGCGTAACCCTTTACGACGAACCTTTTTATCACGTCCATAATCGAGAAACATATCCTTATTTCACTAAGGATAATTCTGACCGCTGTCCAGTGATCTACTCCTAGATCACTATTGTACTCCCTTGCCAAATCAGTGCAGGGTATACAATAGATCTGGTGTACAGCATGACATACTTTATAGAACCTATGGCCAAGGCATAGGGAATGACTTTCATTCTCTTTCTATCTTCTGCCGTGGTCGGGCTTTGAGTCTTACTCAACTTCACACCTTATAATACAGGCAAGAACTCTTTCTTTGACTGCTCCATTTTGAACTACTTCAAAATCTTGTCAAGGTATGTACTCATTGAAAAAACTTATCAAGCGTATTGATCTATCTCTATAGATCTTGAAGCTCAATATGTAAGCAGCTTCACCGAAGTCTTTCTTTGAAAAACTCCTTTCAAACACTCCTTTATGCTTTACAGAATAATTCTACATTATTTCCGATCAACAATATGTCATTCACATATACTTATCAGAAATGTTGTAGTGCTCCCACTCACTTTCTTGTAAATACAGGCTTCACCGCAAGTCTGTATAAAACTATATGCTTTGATCAACTCATCAAAGCGTATATTCCAACTCCGAGATGCTTGCACCAGTCCACAGATGGATCGCTGGAGCTTGCACATTTCGTTAGCACCTTTCGGATTGACAAAACCTTTTGTTGCATCATATACAACTTTTCTTTAATAAATCCATTAAGGAATGCAGTTTTGTTTATCCATTTGCCAGATTTCATAAAATGCGGCAATTACTAACATGATTCGGACAGACTCAAGCATAGATACGAGTGAGAAGCTCTCATCGTAGTCAACACCTTGAACTTGTCGAAAACCTTTTGCGACAATTCTAGCTTTGTAGATAGTAACACTACTATCAGCGTCCGTCTTCCTCTTGAAGATCCATTTATTCTCAATTGCTTGCCGATCATCGGGCAAGTCAACCAAAGTCCAAACTTTGTTCTCATACATGGATCATATCTCAGATTTCATGGCCTCAAACCATTTCGCGGAATCTGGGCTCATCATCGCTTCCTCATAGTTCGTAGGTTCGTCATGGTCAAGTAACATGACCTCCAGAATAGGATTACCGTACCACTCTGGTGCGGATCTCACTCTGGTTTACCTACGAGATTCGGTAGTAACTTGATCTGAAGTTACATGATCATCATCATTAGCTTCCTCACTAATTGGTGTAGTAGTCACAAGAACAGATTTTTGTGATGAACTACTTTCCAGTAAGGTAGAAGGTACAATTAACTTATCAAGTTTTCTACTTTCCTCCGACTTACTTCTTTCAAGAGAAACTCCTTCTCTAGAAAGGATCCATTATAAGCAACGAATGCCTTGCCTTAGGATCTGTGATAGAAGGTGTACCCAACAGTCTCCTTTGGGTATCCTATGAAGACATATTTCTCCGATTTGGGTTTGAGCTTATCAGGATGAAACTTTTTCTCATAAGGATCGCAACCCCAAACTTCAAGAAACGACAACTCTGGTTTCTTGCCAAACCATAGTTCATAAGGCGTCGTCTCGACGGATATAGATGGTGCCCCTTTTTTAACGTGAATGCAGCTGTCTCTATTGCATGACCCCAAAAACGATAGTGGTAAATCGGTAAGAAACATCATAGATTGCACTATATCCAATAAAGTACGGTTATGACGTTCGGACACACCATTATGCTGTGGTGTTCCAGGTGGCGTGAGTAGTGAAACTATTTCACATTGTTTTAACTGAAGACCAAACTCGTAACTCAAATACTCTTTTCCATGATCAGATCGTAGAAACTTTATTTTCTTGTTACGATGATTTTCCACTTCACTCTGAAATTATATGAACTTTTCAAATGTATCAGACTTCTATTTCATTAAGTAGATATACCCATATCTGCTCAAATCATCTGTGAAGGTCAGAAAATAATGATACCCGCTGCAAGCCTTAAATATTCATCGGACCACATACATCAGTATGTATGATTTCCAACAAATCTGTTGCTTGCTCCATTGTTCCGGAGAACGGTGTTTTAGTCCTCTTGCCCAAAAGGCATGGTTCGCAATCATCAAGTGATTCATAATCAAGTGATTCTGAAAGCCCATCAGCATGGAGTTTCTTCATGCGCTTTATACCAATATGACCTAAACGGCAGTGCCACAAATAAGTTGCACTATCATTATTAACTTTGCATCTTTTGGTTTCAATATTATGAATATGTGTATCACTACGATCGAGATCCAACGAACTTGTTTCATTGGGTGTATGACCATCGAAGGTTTTATTCATGTAAACAGAACAACAATTATTCTCTGATTTTAATGAATAACCGTATTGCAATAAACATGATCAAATCATATTCATGCTCAACGCAAAAACCAAATAACACTTATTTAAGTTCAACACTAATCCCGAAAGTATAGGGGAGTGTGCGATGATGATCATATCAATCTTGGAACTACTTCCAACACATATCGTCACTTCACCCTTAACTAGTCTCTGTTTATTCTGCAACTCCTGTTTCGAGTTACTACTCTTAGCAACTGAACCAATATCAAATACGGAGGGGTTGCTATAAACACTAGTAAAGCACACATCAATAACATGTATATCAAATATACTTATGTTCACTTTGCCATCCTTCTTATATGCCAATCACTTGGGGTAGTTCCGCTTCCAGTGACCAGTCCCTTTGCAGTAGAAGCACTCAGTCTCAGGCTTAGGTCCAGACTTGGGCTTCTTCACTTGAGCAGCAACTTGCTTGCTGTTCTTTTTGAAGTTCCCCTTCTTCCCTCTGCCCTTTTCTTGAAACTAGTGGTCTTGTCTACCATCAACACTTGATGTTTTTCTTGATTTCTACCTTCATCGATTTCATCATCATGAAAAGCCCGGGAGTCGTTTTCGTCATCCCTTGCATACTATAGTTCATCACGAAGTTCTACTAACTTGGTCATGGTGACTAGACAATTCTGTCAATCACTATCTTATCTGGAAGATTAACTCCCACTTGATTCAAGCGATTGTAGTACCCAGACAATCTGAGCACATGCTCACTAGTTGAGCGATTCTCCTCCATCTTTTAGCTATAGAACTTGTTGGAGACTTCATATCTCTCAACACGGGTATTTGCTTGAAATATTATCTTCAACTCCTGGAACATCTCATATGGTCCATGACGTTCAAAACGTCTTCGAAGTCCCGATTCTAAGCCATTAAGCATGGTGCACTAAACTATCAAGTAGTCATCATATTGAGCTAGCCAAACGTTCATAACGTCTTCATCTGCTCCTGCAATAGGTCTGTCACCTAGCGGTGCATCAAGGACATAATTCTTCTGTGCAGCAATGAGGATAAATCTCAGATCACGGATCCAATCCGCATCATTGCTACTAACATCTTTCAACACAATTTTCTCTAGGAACATATCAAAAATAAACACAGGGAAGCAACAACGCGAGCTATTGATCTACAACATAATTTGCAAAATACTACCAGGACTAAGTTCATGATAAATTTAAGTTCAATTTAATCATATTACTCAAGAACTCCCACTTAGATAGACATCCCTCTAATCCTCTAAGTGATCACGTGATCCAAATCAACTAAACCATAACCGGTCATCACGTGAGATGGAGTAGTTTTCAATGGTGAACATCGTTATGTTGATCATATCTACTATATGATTCACGCTCAACCTTTCGGTCTCCGTGTTCCGAGGCCATATCTGCATATGCTAGGCTCTTCAAGTTTAACCTGAGTATTCTGCTTGTGCAAAACTGGCTTGCACCCGTTGTAGATGGACGTAGAGCTTATCACACCTGATCATCACGTGGTGTCTGGGCACGACGAACTTTGGCAACGGTGCATACTCAGGGAGAACACTTCTTGATAATTTAGTGAGAGATCATCTTATAATGCTACCGTCAATCAAAGCAAGATAAGATGCATAAAAGATAAACATCACATGCAATCAATATAAGTGATATGATATGGCCATCATCATCTTGTGCTTGTGATCTCCATCTCCGAAGCACCGTCATGATCACCATCGTCACCGGCGCGACACCTTGATCTCCATCGTAGCATCATTGTCGTCTCGCCAATCTTATGCTTCCACGACTATCACTACCGCTTAGTAATAAAGTAAAGCATTACATCGCGATTGCATTGCATACAATAAAGCGACAACCATATGGCTCCTGCCAGTTGCCGATAACTTGGTTACAAAACATGATCATCTCATATAATAAAATCAGCATCATGCCTTGACCATATCACATCACAACATGCCCTGCAAAAACAAGTTAGACGTCCTCTACTTTGTTGTTGCAAGTTTTACGTGGCTGCTACGGGCTTAAGTAAGAACTCATCTCACCTACGCATCAAAACCACAACGATAGTTTGTCAAATAGACTCAGTTTTAACCTTCTCAAGGACCGGGCGTAGCCACACTTGGTTCAACTAAAGTTGGAGAGACTGTCGCCCGCAAGCCATCTATGTGCAAAGCACGTCGAGGGAACCGGTCTCGCGTAAGCGTACGCGTAAGGTTGGTCCGGGTCGTCTCGTCCAACAATACCGCCGAACCAAAGTATGACATGCTGGTAGGCAGTATGACTTGTATCGCCCACAACTCACTTGTGTTCTACTCGTGCAATTAACATCAAACCATAAAACCTAGGCTCGGATGCCACTGTTGGGGAACGTAGTAATTTCGAAAATTTTCCTACGCACACGCAAGATCATGGTGATGCATAGCAACGAGGGGGAGAGTCTAATCTACGTACCCTTGTAGATCGCAACGGAAGCGTTGACACAACGTAGAGGAAGTAGTCGTATGTCTTCTTCCCGATCCGACCGATCCAAGCACCGTTACTCCGGCACCTCCGAGTTCTTAGCACACGTTCAGCTCAATGACGATCCTCGGGCTCCGATCCAGCAAAGCGTCAAGGAAGAGTTCCGTCAGCACGACGGCGTGGTGACGATCTTGATGTTCTACCGACGCAGGGCTTCGTCTAAGCTCTACAACGATATGACCGAGGTGGAATTTGGTGGCAGGGGGCACCGCACACGGCTAAGGAACGATCAACAATGATCAACTTGTGTGTCTATGGGGTGCCCCCTGCCCCCGTATATAAAGGAGCAGGGGGAGGGGTTCGGCCGGCCAGGGAGAGGGGCGCAGGAGGAGTCCTACTCCTACCGGGAGTAGGACTCCCCCCCCCCAATCCTATTCCTAATAGGAATCCTCAAGGGGGAAAGAGAGAAGGGGTGGCCGGCCACCTTCTCCTAGTCCTAATAGGACTAGGGAAGGGGGGAGGCACGCAGCCCTTTTGGGCAGCCCCTTTCACTTTTCCACTAAGGCCCAATAGGCCCATTTGCCTCCCGGGGGGTTCCGGTAACCCTCCCGGTATTCCGGTAAAATCCCGATTTTACCCGGAACACTTCCGATGTCCAAACATAGGCTTCCAATATATCAATCTTTACGTCTCGACCATTTCGAGACTCCTCGTCATGTCCGTGATCACATCCGGGACTCCGAACTCCTTCGGTACATCAAAACTCATAAACTCATAATATAACTGTCATCGAAACCTTAAGCGTGCGGACCCTACGGTTCGAGAACAATGTAGACATGACCGAGACACGTCTCCGGTCAATAACCAATAGCGGGACCTGGATGCCCATATTGGCTCCTACATATTCTACGAAGATCTTTATCGGTCAAACCGCATAACAACATACGTTGTTCCCTTTGTCATCGGTATGTTACTTGCCCGAGATTCGATCGTCGGTATCCAATACCTAGTTCAATCTCGTTACCGGCAAGTCTCTTTACTCGTTCCGTAATACATCATCTCATAACTAACATCTTAGTTATTATACTTGCAAGGCTTATGTGATGTGTATTACCGAAAGGGCCCAGAGATACCTCTCCGACAATCGGAGTGACAAACCCTAATCTCGAAATACGCCAACCCAACATCTACCATTGAAGACACCTGTAGTACTCCTTTATAATCACCCAGTTACGTTGTGACGTTTGGTAGTACCCAAAGTGTTCCTCCGGTAAACGGGAGTTGCATAATCTCATAGTTATAGGAACATGTATAAGTCATGAAGAAAGCAATAGCAACATACTAAACGATCGGGTGCTAAGCTAATGGAATGGGTCATGTCAATCAGATCATTCAACTAATGATGTGACCTCGTTAATCAAATAACAACTCTTTGTTCATGGTTAGGAAACATAACCATCTTTGATTAATGAGCTAGTCAAGTAGAGGCATACTAGTGACACTCTGTTGGTCTATGTATTCACACATGTATTATGTTTCCGGTTAATACAATTCTAGCATGAATAATAAACATTTATCATGATATAAGGAAATAAATAATAACTTTATTATTGCCTCTAGGGCATATTTCCTTCAATCCACTAGTAGAAAAAGGGTCAAACGTGAAGCACATTAGTGCCGGTTTGAATTTGAGCCGGCACTAATGGTACCATTAGTGCCGGTTCGAATGGCTATGCATTAATGCCGGTTCGTGTTGAATCTTTAGTATTGGTTCGTGCCACGAACCGGTACTAAAGGGGTGATGGCAGGCTGGCGTCAGGCTGGGGCCCCACGATCACCTTTAGTACCGGTTCGTGTCACAAACTGGTACTAAAGGGCTAACCTTTAGTACCGGTTTGTGCCACGAACCGGTACTAAAGGGGTCTGACCTATAGTGCCGGTTTGTGACACAAACCGGCACTATAGGGCAATTTTCAAACTCTACCCCCCCCCCCCCCCCCCCCGCGTGTCGCCATTTCAGGTCTGAAAAAATCAAAAGAAAATGATAAAAACTTCAAAAAATAAAATCCTTCGAGAGGTAGTTATATTACTACATCTACAAGTTAGGAAAAATTGAAAAGTTAAATTTGGACATGTTTTGCAAAAAGTGTAGGGAAAATGTAAAACGGCTATAACTTTTGCATACGATGTCGGAAAAAAACGTATAATATATCAAAAAATTCAGCACGAAAATCCGCATCCGATGGAGACCGCTTATGGCCTATTTGCAATTTTTTAGAATCCTCAAATTCCAAAATGAAAAAAAGATGTGGTCAAATTTCAGTATTTTTAAAAAAAAAATTGGTTAAATCTGGTCAAACTACTTATTCAAGAAGTATTAATGTTACTACATAATTATTCAAGAATATTAGTGTTACTAAATAATTATTTAAATTTTGGTCAAATTTGGTCAAACTTATTCAAGAAATATTAGTGTTACTAAATAATTACTGTTTTTTAGAATAATAATTTCAAACTCAAACGGTGAAATGTGTGACCTAATGCTCACGCTAAACTGCTGAGGGTTAATAGGATTGACAGCTTACATTTGTCAGGAAAACAACAAGTGCAGACTTGGAATGTAGGGGGAACAGAACTCCGAAGTTAAGTGTGCTCAGGCTGGGGGAGTGAGAGGATGGGTGACCGGCCGGGAAGTCAGGCGATTTGGAATGAGTGATCCACACTTGAGCAGTTAAGAGAGGTGATTAGAGACTAAATCATCAAATAATTTAGAAAAATTAAAAATCGAAAAAAAATCAAATTTTTTTCCAAAATTTCCAAAAAAAAAACCTTTAGTGCCGGTTGGTAACACCAACCGGTACTAAAGGTCACCCATACCAGGGCGCGAGCTGACGCCACGTGGTGGCACTTTAGCGCCGGTTCGTGCCGAACCGGTACTAAAGCTCCGTTTTCTACTAGTGATCGTCCGACGGTAGAGCTAAGTCATGCTCGTCGTGACTGTGCGGCTCACCTGACATGGGCTCGAATCCGTCGGAGATCAAGTCTCTGCGGATGTCGGCAGTATAGTTCAAGCTTCCAAACCTGACCTGATGGACAGGGGCATAGCTCTCGATCTGCTCTAGATGGCCAAGCGAGTTGGCCTGCAGTACGAAGCCGCCGAATACGAAGATCTGTCCGGGGAAAAAACCTCACCCTGGATCACATTGTTACCAATGATCGAAGGAGCCATCAAGCCTTTATCGTGACGGCGAAGTGGAACTCTCAATGAAAGCACCAATGTCGGTGTCAAAACCGGCAGATCTCGGGTAGGGGGTCCCGAACTATGCGTCTAAGGCTGATGGTAACAGGAGGCGGGGACATAATGTTTACCCAGGTTCGGGCCCTCTCGATGGAGGTAATACCCTACTTCCTGCTTGATTGATCTTGATGATATGGGTATTACAAGAGTTGATCTACCACGAGATCGTAGAGGCTAAACCCTAGAAGCTAGCCTATGATTCTGATTGTTGTTGTCCTACGGACTAAACCCTCCGGTTTATATAGACACCGGAGGGGGCAGGGTTACACAGAGTCGGTTACAAGGGAGGAGATCTACATATCCGAATTGCCAAGCTTGCCTTCAACGCAAAGGAGAGTCCCACCTGGACACGGGACGAAGTCTTCAATCTTGTATCTTCATAGTCCAACAGTCCGGCCAAAGTATATAGTCAGGCTGTCCGAGGACCCCCTAATCCAGGACTCCCTCAACAGGCTTCACCGCAAGTGTATAAAACTATATGATTTGATCAACTCATCAAAGCGTATATTCCAACTCTGAGATGCTTGCACCAGTCCATAGATGGATCGCTGGAGCTTGCACATTTTGTTAGCACCTTTAGGATTGACAAAACCTTCTAGTTGCATCATATACAACTCTTCTTTAAGAAATCCATTAAGGAATGTAATTTTGACATCCATTTGCCAGATTTCATAAAATGTGGCAATTTGCTAACATTATTCGGATAGACTTAAGCATCGCTACGAGTGAGAAAATCTCATCGTAGTCAACACCTTGAACTTTGTCAAAACCTTTTTCGACAAGTCTAGCTTTGTAGATAGTAACACTACTATCAGCGCCTGTCTTCCTCTTAAAGATTCATTTATTTTCTATGGCTTGCCGATCATCGGGCAAGTCAACCAAAGTCCACACTTTGTTCTTATACATGGATCCCATCTCAGATTTCATGGCCTCAAGCCATTTCGCGGAATCTGGGCTCATCATCGCTTCCTCATAGTTCGTAGGTCCGTCATAGTCAATTAACATGACCTCCAGAACAGGATTACCGTACCACTCTGGTGCGGATCTCACTCTGGTTGACCTACGAGGTTCAGTAGTAACTTGATCTGAATTTACATGATCATCATCATTAGCTTCCTCACCAATTGGTGTAGGAGTCATAGAAACAGATTTTTGTGATGAACTACCTTCCAATAAGGGAGCAGGTAGAGTTACCTCATCAAGTTTCTACTTTCCTCCCACTCACTTCTTTCGAGAGAAACTCCTTCTCTAGAAAGGATCCATTCTCAGCAACAAATATCTTGCCTTCGGATCTGTGATAGAAGGTGTACCCAATAGTTACTTTTGGGTATCCTATGAAGACGCACTTCTCCGACTTGGGTTTGAGCTTATCAAGATGAAACTTTTTCACATAAGCATCGCAACCCCAAACTTTAAGAAACGACAGCTTAGGTTTCTTGCTAAACCACAGTTCATACGGTGTCGTCTCAACGGATTTAGATGGTGCCCTTTTTAATGTGAATGCAGCTGTCTCTAATGCATAACCCCAAAATGATAGTGGTAAATCGGTAAGAGACATCATAGATTGCACTATATCAAATAAAGTACGGTTATGATGTTCGGACACACCAATACGCTGTGGTGTTCCATGTGGCATGAGTTTGTGAAACTATTCCACATTGTTTTAATTGAAGACCAAACTCGTAACTCAAATATTCGCCTCTGCGATCAGATCGTAGAAACTTTATTTTCTTGTTACGATGATTTTCCACTTCACTCTGAAATTCTTTAAACTTTTCAAATGTTTCAGACTTATGTTTCTTCAAGTAGATATACCCATATCTGCTCAAATCATCTGTGAAGGTCAGAAAATAACGATACCCGCCGCGTGCCTCAACACTCATCGGACCTCATACATCAGTATATATTATATCCGATAAGTCAGTTGCTCGCTTCATTGTTCTGGAGAACGGAGTCTTAGTCATCTTTGCCCATGAGGCATGGTTCGCAAGCATCAACTGATTCATAATCAAGTGATTCCAAAAGTCCATCGGCATGGATTTTCTTCATGCGCTTTACACCAATATGACCTAAACGGCAGTGCCACAAATAAGTTGCACTGTCATTATTAATTTTGCATCTTTTGGCTTTAATATTATGAATATGTGTGTCACTACGATCGAGATTCAACAAACCATTTTCATTGGGTGTATAACCATAGAAGGTTTTATTCATGTAAACAGAATAACAATTATTCTCTAACTTAAATGAATAATTGTATTGAAATAAACATGATCAAATCATATTCATGCTCAACGCAAACACCAAATAACACTTATTTAGGTTCAACACTAATCCCAAAAGTATAGGGAGTGTGTGACGATGATCATATCATTCTTGGAACTACTTCCAACACACATCGTTACTTCACCCTTAACTAGTCTCTGTTCATTCTGCAACTCCCGTTTCAAGTTACTACTCTTAGCAACTGAACTAGTATCAAATATCGAGGGGTTGCTATAAACACTAGTAAGTACACATCACATCAATAACATGTATATCCAATATACCTTTGTTCACTTTGCCATCCTTCTTATCCGCCTAATACTTGGGGCAGTTCCACTTCCAGTGACTAGTCTCATTGCAGTAGAAGCACTCAGTCTCGGGCTTAGGTCCAGACTTGGGCTTCTTCGCTTGAGCAGCAACTTGCTTGCTGTTCTTCTTGAAGTTCCCATTCTTCCCTTTGCCCTTTTCTTGAAACTAGTGGTCTCGTCAACCATCAACACTTGAAGCTTTTCTTGATTTCTACCTTCGTCAATTTCAGCATCACGAAGAGCTTGGGAATTATTTTCGTCATCCCTTGCATATTATAGTTCATCACTAAGTTCTAGTAACTTGGTGGTAGTGACTAGAGAACTTTGTCAATTACTATATTATCTGGAAGATTAACTCCCACTTGATTCAAGCAATTGTAGTACTCAAACAATCTGAGCACATGCTCACTGGTTGAGCTATTCTCCTCCATCTTGTAGGCAAAGTACTGTCAGAGGTATCATACCTCTCGACACGGGCATGAGTATGAAATACCAATTTCAACTCTTGGAACATCCTATATGCTCCGTGGCATTCAAAACATTTTTGAAGTCCTGGTTCTAAGCCATAAAGCATGGTGCACTAAACTATCAAGTAGTCATCATACCGAGCTTTGTCAAACGTTCATAACGTCTGCTTTTGCTCCTGCAATCGGTCTGTCACCTAGCGGTGCATCAAGGACATAATTCTTCTGTGCAGCAATGGGGATAAACCTCAGATTACGGAGCTAGTCCACATCATTGCTACTCACATTTTTCAACATAGTTTTTCTCTAGGAACATATCAAAAATAAACGGGGAGCAACATCGCGAGCTATTGATCTACAACATAGTTATGCAAATACTATCAGGATTAAGTTCATGATAAATTAAAGTTCAATTAATAATATTATTTAAAAACTCCCACTTAGATAGACATCCCTCTAGTCATCTAAATGATCACGTGATCCAAATCAACTAAACCATGTCCGATCATCACGTGAGATGGAGTAGTTTTCAATGGTGAACATCACTATGTTGATCATATCTACTATATGATTCACGCTCGACCTTTCGGTCTCCAGTGTTCCGAGGCCATATCTGCATATGCTAGGCTCGTCAAGTTTAACCTGAGTATTTCTGCGTGTGTAAAACTGTCTTACACCCGTTGTAGATGAATGTTGAGCTTATCACACCCGATCATCACGTGGTGTCTCGGCACGACGAACTTTGGCAATGGTGCATACTCCGGGAGAACACTTTTACATTGAAATTTAGTAAGGGATCATCTTATAAATCTACCGTCGAACTAAACAAAATAAGATGCATAAAAGATAAACATCACATGCAATCAAAATATGTGACATGATATGTCCATGATCATCTTGCGCCTTTGATCTCCATCTCCAAAGTACCGTCATGATCTCTATCGTCGCCGGCTTGACACCATGATCTCCATCATCTTGATCTCTATCAACGTGTCGTCACATGGTCGTCTCACCAACTATTGCTCTTGCAACTATTGCTATCGCATAGCAATAAAGTAAAGTAATTATTTGACGCTTGCATCTAATGCAATAAAGAGACAACTATAAGGCTTCAGCCAGTTGCAGATAAATTTAACAAAACATGATCATCTCATACAACAATTTATATCTTATCACATCTTGACCACATCACATCACAACATGCCCTGCAAAAACAAGTTAGACGATTCTACTTTATTGTTGCAAATTTTACGTGGCTACTACGGGCTTGAGCAAGAACCGTTTTTACCTACGCATCAAAACCACAACGATATTTTGTCAAGTTAGTGCTATTTTAACCTTCAACAAGGACCGGGCATAGTCACACTCAGTTCAACTAAAGTTGGAGAAACTGACACCCGCCAGCCACCTGTGTGCAAAGCACGTCGGTACAACCAGGCTTGCGTAAGCGTATGTGTAATGTCGGTCTGGGCCGCTTCATCCAACAATATCGTCGAACCAAAGTATGACATGCTGGTAAGCAGTATGACTTGTATCACCCACAACTCACTTCTGTTCTACTCGTGCATATGACATCTACGCATAAACCTGGCTCGGATGCCACTGTTGGGAAACATAGTAATTTCAAAAAAATCCTACGCACACATAGGATCATGGTGATGCATAGCAACGAGAGGGGAGAGTGTGTCTACGTACCCTCATAGACCGAATGCGGAAGCGTTAGCACAACGCGGTTGATGTAGTCGTGCGTCTTCACGATCCGACCGATCCAAGTACCGAACGCATGACACCTCCGAGTCCAGCACACGTTCAGCTCGATGACGTCCCACGAACTCCGATCCAGCAGAGCTTCATGGGAGAGTTTCGTCAGCACGACGGCGTGATGACGGTGATGATGATGCTACCGACGCAGGGCTTCGCCTAAGCACCGCTACGATATGATCGAGGTGGATTATGGTGGAGGGGAGCACCACACACGGCTGGGAGAGATCAACAGATCAACTTGTGTGTTCTAGGGTGCCTCCTGCCCCCGTATATAAAGGAGCAAGGGGGAGGCCGGCCGGCCCTCCTAGGACGCGCCAGGAGGAGGAGTCCTCCTCCTAGTAGGAGTAGGACTCCCCTTTCCTACTCCTACTAGGAGGAGGAAAGGAAGGGGGAAGGGGAGAAGGAAGGAGAGGGAGGAAAAGGAGGAAAGGGGGCCGGCCCCCTAGTCCAATTCGGTTTGGGCTAGGGGGGCTGCGCACCCTGCCTTCTCTCTTCCACCACTTGGCCCATTGAGGCCAAATACTTCTTCCCGTATTCCTATAACTTCCTGGTACTCCGAAAAATACCTGAATCACTTGGAACCTTTCCGATGTCCGAATATAGTCGTCCAATATATCGATCTTTACGTCTTGACCATTTTGAGACTCCTCGTCATATCCCCGATCTCATCCGAGACTCCGAACTACCTTCGGTACATCAAATCACATAAACTCATAATACCGATCGTCACAGAACTTTAAGCATGCGGACCCTATGGGTTCGAGAACTATGTAGACATGACCGAGACACGTCTCCGGTCAATAACCAATAGTGGAACCTGGATGCTCATATTGGCTCCCACATATTCTACGAAGATCTTTATCGGTCAAACCGCATAACAACATACGTTGTTCCCTTTGTCATCGGTATGTTACTTGCCCCGAGATTCGATCGTCGGTATCTCAATACCTAGTTCAATCTCGTTACCGGAAAGTCTCTTTACTCGTTCTGTAATATATCATCCCGCAAATAACTCATTACTTCCATTGCTTGCAAGGCTTATAGTGATGTGCATTACCGAGAGGGGCCAGAGATACCTCTCCGACAATCGGAGTGACAAATCCTAATCTCGAAATACGCCAACTCAACAAGTACCTTCGGAGACACCTATAGAGCACCTTTATAATCACCCAGTTACGTCGTGACGTTTGGTAGCACACAAAGTGTTCCTCCGGTAAACGGGAGTTGCATAATCTCATAGTCATAGGAACATGTATAAGTCATGAAGAAAGCAATAGCAACATACTAAACGACCAAGTGCTAAGCTAACGGAATGGGTCAAGTCAATCACATCATTCTTTAATGATGTGATCCCGTTAATCAAATGACAATCATGTATATGGCTTTTTTAGAAAAGGAGGATGCACCCCCGGCCTCTGCATCTGGACGATGCATACGGCCACTTTATTAATTATTAAGCACAAAAGACCTTACAAAGTAGTACATTAGTAAGCCTGAAGCCACCATCTAGGCAACACCTGTCGCTACTCCTACCCCCTTGATGCAGTGATGCCGAATGTCCGAGGCTAATACCAAACAAACATCACACCAAATCCTAACATCTAATACCGGATGCCCCATCCTAGCGACATACCGGGACTAGGTCACACGCTGGTCCGGCGCACTCACCGAGGTTATCGCTGCCTTCTTCCACCGATCCATCTCCAGAGCAGGTACTGACGCACAGACCTTGCCAGGCCTGCCGTCGACGCCACCATGGCGCCAGACAGCTCGACCACCCTACGCTCGTCCATCCAGCCGCATCCGTCGTCGATATGCAACTGCACCATGATGCCACCACTCGTCGTCAATGACGCGGTAGATACAACGCCGCACCACCTGGCAACCTCCATGCCATCGCCACTACTGGAGCTACTCGGAGCCCACCATCCACAACATCTCTCCCCCGAACAGCAGTTCCTCCCAAGACGGCGCCTCCATGGAGGATACGACGCGCAGGACGCCGCCGCCGCCCAATCCAGACTGAATTTTGGACTTCTGTCCGAGAGGGGTTCGGGGGTGGATAGGGGGGACCTCCGCTTCGCCTCCAGAAAGGGTAACGGCGTCAAGTGACGTCGCCGATGCCGGCAAATCATGTCTATGGCTAGGAAACTTAACCATCTTTGATTCAACGAGCTAGTCAAGTAGAGGCATACTAGTGACACTCTGTTTGTCTATGTATTCACACATGTACTAGGTTTCCGGTTAATACAATTCTAGCATGAATAATAAACATTTATCATGATATAAGAAAATAAATAAATTTAACTTTATTATTGCCTCTAGGGCATATTTCCTTCAAATCTAGTTTTCGCTCAGTTTTCCGTAATTAACCGGGCAACTCATTTCTTCTTAATGAATGTAGGAATCTTGTCATTTCAAAAAAAAATTATGGGAGGGAGAACATGATATTGGGAGGATGTTCTAGATTTGTTCTTGGCGTGCTTGCCAATTTAATTCTACGTACAAACATAAGCTCCATCTCATTCTCTGTATAGAAGAAAAGCCCCTCTAGACATGGGAATCCATTGGTACACTGTGAGCCTTCCTACTATGCTTCTCATTATACGCACAGAATTAAAAGGACAAAGTGAGTAAGCCTCCAAACCAATGCAATGGTGCCCTCAATAATGGCAGGGTCGCAGATAAATACTCCCTTCATTTTAAAATAGATGACTCGACTTTATACTAACTTTGAAGTATTATGTACAGAGACATAGTACTACGTTATGCACACATGACACAACAGGGCAAGTAAAATTAAATACCCACCAACTGATACTGCCACGAGGATTGAGTTCCCATTGGCCCGGGCCTTTATAAGGCGCATGTGTCCATCTTCATTTGCAACACACACATGCACACGGTGCTCCCTCTCCCACCAGTACCACCGCCATATAACTTCTAAACATCGTGATAGCTCGAGATTTAGTCTAGCCCATAGCTAATTTGATATTCTATATGATGCTATTGTGGTGTGGGTTGGTTAAGCATTTCATTTGGTCTCATAGTTTAGGATCTGGTTTGATTGCCTCTCTTTTCTTTTTTTAGGTTTTATAAGCATCGATGTCTTGTTTGTGGTGACCCCGACTCTAGATCTATTTGGGTGAGTTTTGTTTCTCAGTGATAAGACTATCATATAGGCGAGTTCTTCCCAAATGTAAGATTTCTCAAAATTGATTGGAGTTGGAACTGGGTCACAACTAGGTGTTGGAGGCATCTAGGAAGATTTAGGAGTGTTGTACTTTAAAATGTCAAGTGGCATCCTAAGTGCTGAATCTATGTGTTTTCCACCTACTTCTATGGACTCTGTATAAAGCTGAGAGAAGATGACATCACGTGAATTATATTGAGCGAGTATGCATGATGGTCTAGTAATAAGATTACTGAAGCTTGATGTGTTGGTTGTTTCTAGCATTGTTCCCTTTTTGTGCTCTCTCGTGAGATGTTCGGACTTTCAAACTTAATTTGCAATAAAAGTAGGTTGAGTGCATCAGCTGATCTAGAGGCCAGGGGCATTTCCCCCCTCCCTTAAAGAAATCCTAACTGCTAAATGTAAACCGAAGGCCACTCGTTCAGTTCAGAGTTCATGCAACTAGCAGCGACAAAATTAATAAACTCGCAAATCCTTAATGTGGACGCATGTATACTCCTCCCACCCTTCAATTGAATCGAAAATCAGATGAAGCTTACGAGTATCAAACACCAAACCCTGAGCAAACTCATGTACCACCAACGTTCTAGTGACATTCATAACAGTGGATGTACTGAAACAAACACTGATTTTGTGGTGTCCCAGTAATGCCGTGATGACTGTGCATAGATAGATAGAATGCAGAGTCATGAAGTCCTACAGATAAATAATAGTCTTGTGAACACTTTCCTTAGGTTTGGACTCCAGCTCGAGGATGACCATGCCGGAGGAGGCATTGTAGGAGAACTCCACTGGAGCTGAGTCCCAGCATGCAACTTTTCATCCGGACCGACGAGTAGGCACTGAACCTCCCGTGTCCTTGCATTACCATGCATACCAGTCCTACTGCCTCGTTGGAGCTCACGTCGTGCAAGTCTGCCGTCGTGATGAAGGCATCGAGCTCATTAAGCCGCTTCAAGAAACAGGAATCATCCCCTCGAGCCTCCTGATGGCCATGTCAACCTGCCTTCAAATAGATGAGATGCTTTCTTTATACTAGGTATGTTGCACGGCTGAGGTCAAGCTCACCCCTTCCAAACGCCGTTCTTTCGCCAGACGACAGCGACGCTCGTGGGCACCGCTCTTTTCCTAAACACGTAATCGTGATGCTCCTTTCGTCAGGGTTCCGGGTGAAAACCCTTGTCCATGTGGATTCGGCAGCGGCGACGCTTCACGTCGTTAACCCTCCTGAGGGCATTGTCGTGGAGCTTATGTGTTTTAGGGCATTGCGTGGCGTTGTTATCAGATCTTTCCATGTTTTCTTTCGGTTGCGTAGTCACGTCTGTTTTGTGTTTCCCTTTTATCTTGGGATCTGCATTCTATGAGGGCTATCACATCATCTTATATCGTTCGACCATGTACTCTGTTCGATTGTTGCTTTATATATAGAGCGGGACGAAAGCATGTTTTGAGATGGGCACGGGGTGATCCAAATTGGATCTGGTCCAAACATAAGCATGTAGTTTTTGTTTTTGCATCTAGCCAGCATTGTAGCTTCTTCTCCTTCTTTTGCAGCGGAAGTCTGCAAGTTGTAGTTAACTTTTTCTATGAAAAGAAGCAGATCTATTCTAAAAGTTGACCGGAAGTACAAAGTATTTCAAACATAATAAAAGTTAGGTCGAGATTCCGAGACCAGCAAACACCCATTATTATCGCCAGAACGAGCCGTCAATGCGCCGTTGTCGGCACTCGAATGCAGATTTTGTGAGCTTATGCACCCGGGCCTCACTATCCTAGCACTCCAATGTTGCTTTGAGATCTGTGCTACACAACTACCTTACTACGTTGAATTTTCTTTTTTTTTTCCTCTCAAATAAAACATGTCTTGGACTTCAAACTTTGCAGTACAACATAACTTTGTAACTAGAATGTGAGATAAAACTTTCAGATTTTTTTTGTCTGACATAAATATAAAAAATAAGATTTTTTTTAATCAAACAAATCTCATTTTGTATATTTATGTTGGACCAAAAAATCTGTAAGTTTTATCCCACATTCTACATAGAAAGCTTTGTTGTGCTGCAAAGTTGAAGTACAAATACATGTTCTATATGAGAGAAACAAAAAAGAGAAAATTATATGCACGAATCGGGATGCAGGAATGAGTGGTTGGATAAGGAGTACCCGGGTGCATAGGCTCTAAAACATGTTTTCGGTCGGCACTCCCCTATCGGGGCCGGCTTGACCTTGTCAATGACAACCAGGAATCAATTACTTGACAAAAGCTTGTTGCATTATGACAACCACTTCACCAACAAGGAACACATCAACTGGCATGAAACACTAACCTTATTGTCCTTACTTTGGCATCCTTCTTCACTCACGCGATATTGCTGAATCGGGTTTTCGCCCAGCATTGTCCAAGATTCCCCACTGTTGCCCCTGTTGGAGTCCCGGGCCGTGTCTTAGTCCCGTGGTAAAATTACTTTTTTCAATAAACTTTGTAAAATTACTTACTTGGGCTTGCTTATATTTTTTACAAGAAGAGAAAACAAATGCCCTATTCATGACTAAAAAACAAAACATCAGGAAGAACTCCTTATGAGTTTTCGAAGTACTTTTCTTTCTTTATTGGTATGTATTCAAAATTCAATGTATTTATCTATTTTCCTTAGTATTCTAGCGGCTTGAATTAATAAGGTAAGAGATCAATGGGGTCAACGACGAAATGCTTGTACATGAAGCTGAGATGGCAGGGATGCAGTGAGGTCTTGTTCCCCTAAAGATTAAAATCTTTGTCAGTCAGTTACTATGAAATCGCCTCCCTTCGGGGATAGAGGTACTTAAGCGGCACGGCCCGGGGATGGCTTGTGCCCCCTCTGCACGGTACTGGAGAACGGGGCCCATATTCTATTCTTCTGTACGGCGGCGAGGGTGCTATGGACGTTCGTCCACGAGGCTCTCGGGCCTGACTGGGAGGCCCTGAACGTCGTGGACTTCCTCCATTACAGGGCTACACAACAGTCGCAACACCGCCACTTATTCTGGCTTATCTTTGTGGCGATGGCATGGACACTTTGAACGACTCGTAATAAAATGATGATTGAGAAGGTCTTTTCAAGGAAGGCATTTGACTCCTTCAAATTCCTTGCTTTTCTACAACACTATCACCCGCTCAGCGTGACCGCGATCATCTTGGCCTCACGATGGATGCGCTTCTTGCTGCAGCGCGTCATCTATCTTCGTCACAGCGCCGCGGGCTGACACTAGATGGCTTTTTCCTATTTTTTTATGTTTTCTTGGGCATGTCTGTGTTGTTGCCCCAGCCGTCGTTCTTCTTATGAGGTTTGGATGCTAGTTATATGGATCGTTGATTTATTTTATAAATGAAAAAAGTCCATTTTACTACCCTGAATAAAGTGGGTGGTTCACTTTACCCCTGGTCTATTTTTCGGCTTCTTTACCCCCCCCCCCCCAAACAAACCCAAACCAGACCAAACTCCCCTCTGGCTGGTTATCTTCACCCGCTGTTGATGTGGCACTAGTCAACGGCGGTTTTGACCTGGGTGGGGCCCCCTTGTCAGGTCTCTCTCTCTCCCTCCCTCTCTCTAGGTACACCCACCGCCCCCCCCCCCCCCCGAAGGAGCTCGCCCCAGGCCGATCCGGGCCCGAGCCACCCGCGCCCCACCTCCCTCCCCGCGTCGCCCAGGAGCCGCCGCCCTCTCCCCGACATCGCGCCGGCGTCCTGCTAGAGGAGCCCCGTCCCGCGCCACCGCAGATCGCGCCGCCGCCGCCTCGCCGACCCCGCCGGCCATGCCATCCCGCCGCCACCCGAGCCCGCCCCGAGTACCCACCACCGCCTCCTGTCAACCCCGGTTGGCCCTGTTCTGCTCGCCGGCGCGCCACCACCTCCTGCCGACCCCTGCCGGCCACACCATCTCGTCGCCGCGCGAGCCTGCCCCGAGTACCCATCGCCGGTGGTTGCCACCACCGCCTCGACCCCGCGCGCCACCGCCTCCTGCAGACCCCGCCTGACCCTACTCTGCTCGCTGGCGGGTGTACCTGGAGAGAGAGAGAGAGAAACCTGACAAGGGGGCCCCACCCAGGTCAAAACCGCCGTTGACTAGTGCCACATCAGCAGCGGGTGGAGTAAACCAGCCAGGGGGTGTTTTGTTCGGTTTGGATTTGTTTGGGGGGTAAAAGAAGCCGAAAAATAGATTAGGGGGTAAAGTGAATCACCCACTTTATTCAGGGTGGTAAACTGGACTTTTTTCTTGCGGGGCGAAAGTCTATTTCGAGAGAGAAGGATGTAGTGAGGTACATGCAATGGCAATGTCGTCCTTGGCAGAGTCGCACACAAGTTCAGAAATCTTTCATTCAAAAACTGCCGCCTAGGCATCATATATAGTAGTGGCGAGAGATACTCTACTTTTTGTAAAAATAAACTTAAAACCGGTAGCAATGTAGTATAATCCTAGCCCTAACTGTGATGGTTTACTGTACTTTACTTGTCTTGGGGAGTTCGTTTTTTTTTTTTGAGAAATCACCGGGTGAGGAGAACCCCTCCCCATCTGAATACATTGCTCAAGAGACCAAAAGCCAAAAGCGGATCAAAAACCTAGAGCCGGCTGTTTTTGGTTCGGTGTGATGTACTTTTATCTGCTGGTGCTGGGTTTTGTAGGAGAGGCGGAAAGTAGAGAGATGATATATAGCGTACAGCAGTTGCTAGATGAAAGGATGAAACCAAAGCGATGCAAATTAAAGGAGCTGGACTATACCAAGCGAACTATTATTCCACGAAACTGCCGAGAGGTTACAGAGTTTACGAAATCATACACGCATCTTGATCTGGGCACGCGCCTGACTGCACGTCCGCACTGGCCGGCGGATCCAAACCTAGCTGAAGCATCCGTGTGCGAGGGCGTCATCTCGAGTGCGGCTGCTTCAGGTTGGCAAGGCTTTACGATGGCGCGGACAGTGGGCGTGCAGCAGAGACCGCGGCCGCGGGTGATACTTGTCAAGTCCCTCCCAATCCAAAACCCTACATCCGCCGCCGAGCACTGGGGGGCCGAGGAAAGCTTTGCGCCCAAGCATGAGGCCACGGCAGGAGCACCGAGGAGGCCGAGACGAACGCGCAGGCGCAGGCGCCGTGTCGCCGCCGCCCCCCTCTTTGACCGTGTCGCCGTCGCCCCCCTCGGCCTCCCGGAGGAGATCATGGTGTGGGAGATATTTGTCCGTCTTCCGGCCAAAGATATCCTGCGCTGCCGCGCGGTCTGCCTCTCCTGGCGCGGCCTCACATCCGCCCCTGATTTCCTCCTCGCCCACCATCAGCGGCAGCCGTCGCTGCCCCTCGTCGCCCTCTACGGTGTACATGGCATCCTCCCGATCTTCGAGCGTGGACGGCCAGTCCTCGGGTTCGACGACGGCGAAGATTTCAAGATGCACTCCTCTTGCGACGGGCTCCTCCTGCTCTCCTTGTCCGACGGCAGCTTCAGCATCTGCAACCCTGCCACGCGTCAGTGCGCTCCACTCCCAGGCCTCGCCGCTGCCGAGCACGTAAACTTCCCGGTGTTGTACCTGCACCACCCGTCCGGAGAGTACCGCGTGCTATACTTGGAGAAGCGACAGCTGTACCAAATCAAATCAGCTGCCTACTACATCCTTATGGTGCAGCAGAGGGGCTCGCCGAGGAGCTGCGTCGGAGTTCCTTCAGACACCCCTGCCATCGAGGAAGCTACGACGGCCGACACGCACGGAATGGCTCCTGATGATTTGGCCCCACCCATCCTGTTCCGCAGGTGCCTTCACTGGGAGCCTGACCGCTTTTACCATCGTAACCCCGTCATAGTCGTTTTCAACATGATGGTCGAGTCATTCAAGTTCATGCGACGCCCGGCTGATGTTACCACACTCTGCACTCAAATGTGCCACATAGAAGGTTCGATTGGCTTGGGTAGCTTTGCCGACGGGAAAACAGCCCTCAAAATCTGGGTCTTGGAGGACTACGAGAGGGAGGTCTGGTCATTAAAGTACCATATTACATTCCCAGTGGCGAGCTTGTGTGACCTCCCAAATACAAAACATTTGGTTTTGTCCCCCAAGGGAGATGTGCTGGTCTACAATATGTTCGAATATCACATGTTCCATTGTGACAACACGGGCAAGTTGATACAAGAATTTCGACTGGAATCCGAGTCGCGGGATTTGAGCATTACTGGACATTGTTTTAAAGAAAGCCTTGTCAAGCATGAGTTCTTCCCAAGGCGAGCCGTTCCAAGTTTTTTCGAGAGGCTCTAAGCCTCTAGTGATTCTGAGTAATGTATAGAACAATGGAACCAGCATCTCGCTATGTATAACACCTCAATGTGAATTTATGTCTCTCCACTTATCAAACGTAAGCTTCCAATTGACGGTTTTTATGGCAACACGTAGGTTGCTGGGGCACATGTAGGCTATCTGTACTTTCTTAGAAAATGGTTGCTCCTTCATTGTAGAGAAAACAATGGAACCACCATCTCGCTATGTTGTGTGACGGTCTCTGCAATCAGGTTACAGTTTAGTGTGGATACAACGTCTTGGCTTATAAGTTGGCAGATTTTTTGGTAGTTCAGTTCATTATCGTTGTACATCCGTTTCAAAAAGAAGAAGGAAAATCGTTGTGCTGTTGAATCCAGGCCGTAGGATAATGTGCTTTTGATGCCTCGTTTCAGCTATTGTATTGATCCTTGAAATGCATTTTGGGTTGGTATGATTATGCAGAGAATATTATTTTTCCATATTTGTTTCAATTGGAACTGGATCTGAATTTTCCTTCCACTTGCCTTGTACATATGCAGGGCGAGACCTATATTATGGGATAAAAGAGGATTGGGGGCAACATGTGTAGAAAACTCATGGACGCACGTCCGTTAAGTGTCTAAAAATGTTATATATGGCGTTTTTCTCATAACTCATAATATTATTATTTTCATCCAACGGTGACATGAGTACATGACATGTTTAATTATCACTAAAGTAAATGGGTTAATTATCCTTTTGCCCTCAGTGGTGTTCATGTGCTCAGTTTTGCCCTCAGATGCGAATTGTCCTCAGTTTTGCCCCTAGTCCGAGCACAGCAACTATGACGAGGCCAAACGGCTATATTTGAGTCCATTCCGTCCGCCAGCATTAGTGGTTGTGGGTCCGGAGCTTACACCTGGGACCGCGTGGACGTGGGTCCGGAGCTGACATGTAGGCCCGTGACTAAATCCCCAAATCATTGGCAACCCATCCGCCCGGTCGGCTGTCCTGCGCCGCCGCCACCTGCGCCGCCACCTGCGCCGCGGCCAGCACCTGCCCCGCCACCAGCTGCACGGCCTGCTCTGCCGCTACCTCCCTGCGCCTATGCTCCACGGCTACCTGTGACGCCCACCACCTTCCTGCGACGCCACAGGTGGGGCGCCCGCCACCTGCTCGATCCGCGGCGCGGCCTCCTTCCGTGCGCCCGGCCGGAGCGCTCAAAGGTGGGGGCTGCTGGAGCTATTTAAACTAGGAGGAAGAACCCTAGGGCGAAATGGTGAGCAGCGGCGACCCCGGAGTATTTGGCGAGGCAGGCATCGGGCCGGAGATCCGCCGCGTCCACGACTGGGTTCCCGAGGGGTAAGTCTCGCTTCTTGTATAGATTGAGCTTAGTTGTGCATTTGAACACTCGATTCGAGTAGGTTTGCCCAATTAGTGTGCTGATTGCGTCTCTGTTTTTCGCCGGTTAGGATGGAGTTGCGGTTTGCTTTCATGGTGCACATTAGAAGGGACCGGTACATGTTCGATGCAAAGGATAAGAAGAAATACCAAGGAGGTTTTGATTATCGGTTGCCAATGGCTAGTAATTGGAGTTTCAGACAATTTGGGGAGGTAATTTGTAGCCAATATCCTTGGGGTTTGCTTGATGAAGTGGTATACAAATACTATGATGGAGAAAAGAATTGGGTGACAGTTAGTAATGATGAAGAGCTAGCTACCATATTTGTTAGGCATAAAGAGAAAGATAATTTTCATGTGAGGCTGCAAGTTGATGTGCTTGAGCAGGCATTTGGACCTAGGATGGCGGGTGCAACATCTCGGGGAGAACCAAGTCGTCGTAATGGCATCTCTAGCCAGAACAGTTCAGTTGGTGCACGGCGACGTGGTGGCTCGACAAGTGTGGGCAACAGCAGTAGGGTCCCCCTTGAAGTGGAGCCTGACGGCTACAATTCTGGGGTTGATGAAGAGAAGCTATATTCTGATGTTATTCGGAATTTACGACGGGCACCTCGGACTGAAAATCAAGATGAGGCTCACAATGCAGTCCGTGTGGATGATGACGCGATGGGTGAGGACGAAGACCTTGCAGCTGTTGAATGGGACCCTTTGAACCCTCATATGGAAGAAGGTACAGTTTTTGCATCCATGAATGAGTGTAGAAATGCACTTGTGACATACTGCATCAAGGTAGAACGTACTTTCAAAGTTGACAAGAGTGATCAAGTACGTTACAGAGTGCACTGTCCGACTGAAGGTTGTCCATGGAGGCTGCTTGCATCTAAAATGCGGAATAGCACTAATGTTCAGGTCAAAGTGAACCCTTTTAAGCACACATGCCAGGAATCAACCCTTAGGAAGGATACAATCAGTAGAGCCAAGTCAAGATGGGTGGCAGAAGAAATAAAGAAGTGGGTGAAAGAAAACCAGCAAGTGGGTCCAAAGGAATTGCAGAAGAACATCAAAGATAAGTTCAAGATAGATTTACCATACGTGAGGTTGTTCAATGGTAAACAACATGCTATGGATTCTATTTATGGTAACTGGCAGGAAAGTTTTCAATTGTTGTATTCATTCAAAGGTGAAGTGGAGAGGACAAGCCCAGGTAGTATTGTAGATATTGATCACCACACCGTGGAGTACACATTCAGGGGAGTGACAAAGACCAAGGAATGCTTTAGGAGGGTCTTTGTCTGCTTTGAGGCTTGTCGCCGGGGTTTTTTGGCAGGCTGCAGGCCTTATTTGGCTATTGATGCCACTTTTCTCACAGGAAGGTTTAAAGGACAGTTAGTAGCAGCTTGTGCAGTTGATGCACATAGTTTTGTATTTCCAGTTGCCTATGGTGTGCTGGAGACAGAGTCTGAGGAGAGCTGGACTTGGTTTTTGCATAATCTCCGCCGGGCTATTGCACATCCCAATGGGTTGGTCATTCATACAGATGCCTGCAAAGGTTTAGAAGTGGCCGTGGATAATGTGTTCCCTGGAGTAGAGCATAGGGAATACATGCGTCACCTTGCTGCAAATTTCATGAAGAAATTTAAAGGAAAGGTGTATACCGACAATTTATAGCCAGCATCTTTGACATGCAGTGTGAAGAAGCACAACTACCACTTGAGGCAGTTATACATGAATCCCAAAGTGAAAGAATACTTGGAAACACACCACTCCAAGTTATGGGCCAGAAGCCAATTCAGTGAAGTGAACAAAGTTGACTATGTGCACAATAATCTAGCAGAGTCTTTCAACTCAACGATCCGGAAACTAAAGGGTCATTATGTGGTGGATTTGCTTGACAGGATAAGGATAGAATACATGCAAAAATTTCGTTATCGTGCAGGAATAGCCGAGGCAAAATTCATGGGCCACATTATCATCCCTGCCGTGATGAATGAACTGAAGCAGAAGACAACAGGCTTGGAAATGAACATGACTCTTTGCTCGGGTACCACAGCAGAGATATCATATTTGGATAAAGAGAAGAGGGAATGGAGATATCCAGTGGATTTAGAAGCTAGAACTTGCAGTTGTAGGCAATGGCAGATAACTGGGTTGCCATGCATTCATGCCTTGTTTTTCATCACTTCTCTCCCAGGTCCAGCAGGGAACATACAGTAGTATGTGCATGATTACTACTCTGTTGCAAGGTTCAAAGCCACATATGCTTATGCCTTGCCTGCTATGGAGGGAAAACAACAATGGGACATGGTGTACCCTGGATTCAAGCTTTGCGCTCCAATTCTGAAGAGAGCAGCAGGTAGACCAAGGAAGAGTCGAATCAGACCTCGCAGCGAAGGAGCTGGACTTGGAGCGAGGAAGCGTAAGTGCACAAGGTGTGGTGGGTCTGGTCATTTTGCTAAGTATTGTGATAACACATTAGATCCAGCGTTCGGAGAGAGTTTCGATGAAGGCTTCGATGAAAATGTTGGTCAGCAGCTGGTTGCCTCAACAAATGATGAAAATGATGGTCAATAGCCGGTTGCATCAGATGAGGATTTTGACAAGGTTCCAAATGATTATGGTCAACAACCGCATGATTTTGACGATGATCCAAAATATTCTCCAAATAATGATTCAAGTGAGGCTCCAAATGGTGATCCAAGTGAGGCTCTAAATGGTGATCATCGTGATCCAAGTGAGGCTCCAAATGATGATCCAAGTGAGGCTCTAAATGGTGATCATGGTGATCCAAGTGAGGCTCCAAATGATGATCCAAGTGAGGCTCCAAATGGTGACCAACCTTCTGTTGTTGTGAGTTCTGCTAGGTATATAAATCTTGCAATGGTCAAATACTATTGTACATCTATCACTTGACATGATCTCATTACCGTTTATGTTTTGCACAGCTCTATGGTAGGTTTGAAGAAGATGCGCAACGTATCGACAACCAAGAGAATAAGAGAAGAAACAATGAGCACAAGGTGCACGAGGAGCAAAGTGATGGCAAGAAGCTCAAGGAACAGACAGAAGCCCCAACGCTATCTATGAATAATTATGAAACATTATGAATAAGGGATGATGTTGTATTATGAAACATTTATCACTTGACATGTTGTATTTCTGTTGGATGATGTTGGACCTATGTTAGAAGTATGTTTGACATGATGTTTGAATGAGCACATGGTTTTTTCCTTTTTTGATTTTTTTGAATTTTGTTTTGCTCATTTAAATTCTGGTCAAACCTAACTTTGACCAAGATTTAAACAAGTCTAAAACATCAAAATGAAAAACTAAGCCTGGATACTTCTTAGTCAATCCAAAATGAAGTTGTGGTGAGCTTTTTGAAATTTTCATGAAAAATGTGCTAAAAAGAGGGGTCCAAAGGTAGGGTAAACGGCCTCATTTCGAAACAAAAAAAAATTGACCTTGTCTAAATCAGCCAAATAACTTTCCTACACATATATTCTATATGTACAGACTATGTGCGCTGGTTTTTCCATTTTTTGATTTTTTTCTAAATTTGTTTTGCTCATTTGAATTCTGGTCAAACTTAACTTTGACCAAGATTTAAACAAGTGTAAAACATCAAAATGAAAAACTAAGCCTGGATCCTTCTTAGTCACTCCAAAATGAAGTTGTGGTTAGTTTTTTGAAATTTTCATGTTCATTTCCCCAAAACACTTCTCTTCACTTCTTACAAGAGAGTTTGAGATACTCGAGATATCGTATAATACACATGAACTTATCATTTAAATGTATGTAAAGCTTGTTTATCAACTTAAATCGTTAGTATATGACATAAGAAGACTATGTGCGCAGGTTTTTTATTTTTTTGATTTTTATTTAATTTATTATGCTCATTTGAAATCTGGTCAAACATAGCTTTGACTGCTCCAAACCCCTCCCAAACTCCGCTGACCCTAGCGCTGAATAAGGACCGTTCATCTAACCCTAGCGGCGATCAAGGGCCGTCGATCTAACCCTTCTAGAAGGAATCTACGGGGAGGAGGGGGGCAATCCGCGAGATGCAATCTGATTGGCTGGGAGACCCATTGTTTTTTTAATAAATATCGGGCGCGCTGGATGGACCGTTGGGCCGTCTCGTGCTCTGGGCCTGAGACCGCAGTAAATAGCCCGTCTCAGCCTTTCCAGGCCTTGCATGCATGGAGGCGACGACGTGGGTTTGCATGCACGGGAGGCGGCGACGTGCATGCATGCGAGCGAGGCGAGCGAGGCGCGCTAGGTGAGCTAGGCTAGCGAGGCGAGCTAGGTGGTTCGGTGCAGTGGTTCACGGCAGCGATTCACATGCACCGCCCGGTCAAAGAGCTATGCAGTGATTCAGATGCACGCACGCGTCCCATGCATCATTTTGTGCAAAAAATTAAGTGTGCAAAACGTAACGGATACACACACGCGTCCAGATTCACACACGCACCATTCTCATCCTTTCTCTCTTTCTCTCCCACGCACAGGCCTATAAATGGGGTGCCTCTCTTCCTCTCCCACCCACAAGCCAGATCCAATCCTCTCCAACTTCAAACACCCAAGCGACCGAGCCCTCCCCAAGCGAGACCAAGTGAAGATGCAGTTCAACAGGCCGACCTTCAAACGTCCGCCTGTCATGCCGGAGTTGCGCTATCCACCGGGCGTGCTCGTGGAGAGGGAGCTCCGTGTGTGGGCTATTTCAAGGTGGAGGGGTTCCGTCGAACTCACCCGCGCCTTCCTCAGAGCCGGCTATGCCCACCTCCCACGGGGCTCGCCGAGGATGTTCACCCTCAACGAGGTTCGTGACCGCGGCGGCATCCTCCTACTGCTCACGGTCACCTTCACCAACCCGTTTGACGCGCGCGAGCTCCTCGGTCAAGTCTTTTGGTGCGGCTGCGAGGCCATCTTCTTCACCGTCTACAACATCTACACCAACTACGAGCGCATCTTCCCCGCTCCAGGACAGATGCACTCCCTTCCCTACGACGAGGAGGAGGAGGTGTGAAGATGAAGACGGTGTTGAAGGGGCGCGCGCGGCCAAGGTGGAAGAAGAAGTTCAAGATGAAGATGTTCAGGCCCGGAGTCAAGCTCGTCATGTTTCGTTTTTTATTTTGTTGCTTTTCTATGTCGTGTCGTGTTGTGTCATGTTTTGTCATGTGTCTGTGAACTGTCCGTGAACTTATCTAAGTTATTGCAATGGTACGGTGTGTTCCATCTTATCTAAGTTATTAGGGTTTATTATGTGTGTTAAAAAATGTCCGTGCCCAAACATATCATTTCTTCCCTAAACAAGTCATGAAGTTCGAGAACTTGTGGTTTTCATTAATGAAAATCGGAGGGGGTGAGAAGCCCTCTATTTCATTCAAACAAAAAGTCATGAACTAACATGCAAATTTATTCCTTTTAAATCCTAAACCAAGTGCCACTTTATCCCTAGACCAAGTGCCACTCTAACCAAAATCATGTGGTAGTGCAACATACATTTTCAACCTTCCAACCCTCCAAAATTTAAGTGCAAAACAATGGAAAAACACTCTCACACGTGTCCAAACATTCACGGTCTCACTATTTAAAAAAAAATCAAAATCTCACTATGTATACCTTCCTTCCCTATCCATGTCAAAGTCTTGCCATCTGTCCTAGCGATTACCAGCGCAGCCCTAAACACCACAAACCCACGCGGTCCTGGGTTCGAGTCCCCATCCGCACCAATTTTTTGTGCATTTTCCACCCTTCATTTTTTAGACAAATTATGTTTTTCTCAATGTAATGCCCTTAAAATTTGTTCATTTATTTTGGCACCTGGCGTAAACCTCTACCAGAGCTGAGGCACATTTTCCATGACATTTTGGTCTTTGATTTAAATCACGGTGTATTTGAATTGGATTAATTAACAGCTCCAAAAAAATTCTAACCTTAATTGTTTGGCTCCGGAATAATTCAATTAGCTTCACAAAAAGTTCCAGCATTATGATTTACTGCCTAAATTAAATCAGAATAGAAAACAGAAAAATACGCAAGAGAACCCTCGAATGGGCCTAATTGGATGCAGTTGGCCCATTAGTCTAGCCTGCACTTGGCTCTACGCTCTGAATTTGGCCCAAGAGCAACCTTTTTTTTACAGAAAGGGTTTCTGAATTCCTAATTTCTTCTCTTTTTTCCAACATATGTAAATGTTGGTCACTTCTTCTTTTTTTGTTTCAACATTTAAACAACCTTTAAACAACTACTTTAACCAACATTTAAACTAGGTGGATTTCTCAAACAATTTCAAGATTACAAATTCCTCCATAATTCATGCCTTTCCATACATTTTCAACATTACAATCAGTGCGATTACCATACCTACAAATGCCCAAAAGTATTTGCAAATGGGTATTGGTAGTGCTTGGTCTTCAAACTTCCTAACCTTCTTCTTCAACATCCTAAGCTCAACAGCTAGCTCTTTGTCAGTGCGTGCTTCGCCCTCCATCCCTTCTTCTGGAGCTCGTGGTGCGGCCACTGCCGTTCGTGGCAGCATGCGCAACCATTCTTCATGCTCTTCTTGCAGTTCATTCATCAGAGTCTTGGCCAGAGCATCGACCCAAAGAAAGAAGCATGTCACCTGCATGAACACCAAACAGATCAACCCATTTCTCAAAGATCCCGACCACGAAAATGGTGCAATTGCCCCGATTCTTACCCCATTCTCACTGCACACGTAGAACGGACGATTCTGGTTCCTCGGTGTCTGAGAAACCCTCCGATCAACGCCCGCCCGGCACCGCGGACAGACAAAGACAGGCATGTCCACACGCGCCCGGCTCTGCATCCGCGAGGTGGCGCGGGAGCTTGAGGAAGACATGGAGCTCGGAGCCGAAGGGATCTCAACGCCGCCGCGCCCTCCACTGCTAGCTTCCCACCGCCACGCCCTCCACAGCTAGCTTCCCGCCGTCGTGCTCTCTCTCTCTCTCGCCGTGGTCACTGTCGTGCTCTCTGTCGCCGTGGTCACCGTCGCTGTCGCCCGCTTATATAGCACACCCGCCAACGGCTCTCTGCTCAACGGCTCTCTGCTGGGTCCCACAAGCCACGCGTGCAACGGTCTGAATAAAATTGGTCGTTTCTGTCGCCTGGTCCCACCTGTAAGGGCCGAGTCAAAAGGTTGACCTGACGGAGACGGCAGAGTTCACGGAACGAGTCGGTGCGCACAGACTAGGGGCAAAACTGAGCACAATTCGCATCTGAGGGCAAAACTGAGCAAATGGACACCACTGAGGGCAAAAGGATAATTAACCCAAAGTAAATTGACCTCTTTAGAGTTTAGACAGACTTTATATCCCAATGATTCATTGGTTGAAAAGGATAATATAAAAAATCCACAAATAACTTGTTATATAGTTTTCTCTAAAAGGAAATTACCTAATATTTTTCCCTAATTTATCATTGTCCCAAACTGAGAAGTGCCGACATGTCAGGATGACATGGCTGACTGGTGGCATACCCAACATGGCAGTGGCATGGGAACAATGTGGTGTGGATAGACGCACCTATTTGGGATAATTTGAGAATTCGGTGAAATTTGACGATACGCGCCTGAGTTGCACGCATGCCACAGTATCCAAATAAGTACTCTAACTTTTCAGTTTGGCAAATTAATACGCAAGTAAAATATGTCACATGTCTCTCACAACTAGGATCAAAATTCAAATGCGGCAAAATTTGTTAAAACCGAATGAAAGCTGCCATGGTCACAATTATAGACAGAGAGTAATCAAATGAAACACGTATTAAATGGATTAATCTCTTCATGTGTAGTACTTCTCCCTCCTCGCTGGCACGGTCATTTCTGGATTTATGTGTGCTGATACGCCTCGTCGTCGGGTAGCTTACCAAGCCGTGGATCTTCATCAGATGGACTAAACTGGCGCAAACAACCATTTTTCAGATCGGGGCCATATGACAAAGCAGTACACAATTAAACGGCGTAATCTGTGTGCGTCCCATTGCTGGTTGTTAGGTATCCGAATTGGAAGGTTTGTCACAGAACTAGGTAGGCAGATACCCGCACACACACACACCTTGGAGGCGACTTGTTCAGTTCAGAGTTCGGGCAACTAGCATCGGCGGATTAATTAGATCACATGATTAATGCGGCCATATATTTCTTCATCCCTGTTTTCCGTCCATCCCTTCAATTGAATCTCTACTACTATTAAACAATCGAGTTGTGGCAGGAAGATTACATCTCAGCCATACATCCGCCATCTCTCAATGTACCGGATTGCCTCAATATTGTATCACATTATTTACCATAATTAATTATCAACAATTACCATATGATCTACGCCATTATAATTAGGTAATAATTACCACGATCTCGCTCCAACCTGGGCCTATTTTAATCATATCAATTAGCAAGAATTACCATGATCTACGCCATCATATATTTGTTTTTCTGAAACTCAGCCTTGTGTGCTGCGTACATAGAAGAAAAATATCAATTAACAATAATTACCATGATCTACGCCATCATGTTTTTTTTAAACTCAGCCTTGTGTACTGCGTACATAGAAGGAAATAAGAAAAATGCCTGACCCATGTTTGCATGTAGGCAGAGAATAATGTGGAAATCAAATCTCTCCACTAGTGCAGAACCGGGCAATAGCACCGGTTCGTAAGGCCCTTTAGTGCCGGTTTAGGAACCGGCACTATTATTTCGGCACTAAAGCCCCCCCCCCCCCCTTTAGTACCGCTTCAGCACGAACCGGTACTAAAGGGAAACCACGTGGCACGAGCCAGCTCCGGGGGCGGGAGCCTTTTAGTACCGTTTGGTAACACCAACCGGTACTAAAATGTTTGGGGGGTTTTTGGTTTTACGATTTTTTTTTCAGTTAATTTTGTATTTTCCATTTTAATTCTTTTTCGTTTGCTGGTATTTTACGGTACTACACATTGTACATGTTATGCATATATATATATATATATATATATATATATATATATATATATATATATATATATATATATCATCAATCATGTCTCACAAACCACCATATTAATTCACACATACACACATGTATAGCTATATACAATTTCTCCTACATATGCATGTTGCCTTCGGAGCCAGTGGCATTAGCCTGATTGGTGCCTTCGGAGCACGATGACAATTGGAAGTGGTTCATGACTTGGTCGATGGGGGCGGTAGCGGGTAATAGTATTCTCCCTTCGGATTTATGATCTGGTCGAGCAAAAATCCCGCTATTTCCTCTTGAAGTGCTTCTACGCGCTCCGTTTCTAGGAGCTTGTCCCGCACCTCTTTGAACTGTTAAGAAGGAGATCAATATGCATGTGTATTAGTTGTGTGACTAGATATCGATAATGGTGTAAAAATTGTGAATAGTGTTCTGACAAGCGTACCCATTCCTGTCTTTGAGATCTGCTCCTTTCGGACGCCATCATGCGAATGTTCTCGCAAACGCAGTATGCACACAGATCAGTCCCCTGCGCCTGCTTCAGGGCCTTTATTACGAGAATGGAATTTAATTTGATCAGATAATAATTAATCAAGCATGATAATTAAAGAGATGGCAGCTAGCTAGCTAGCTAGTACTACTTAATTACTTACCTTGGATCAAAACCATTTCATCTGTGGTTTCCATTCGCCTTCCGTGACGCTGATGAACCTTGCCCAAGCCCTGCCCGCCGACAAAGAAAATGAATAAAGGGGTTATTAAATAGTTCATATCATGAAATGACGAACTAAATAGGCCGAGATATATAGTTATAAATAATGATTGAAATTACCCGTTGACTATCCCATACAAGATGTTGTAGTCACTTTTTGCTGTGAGTAGCGAGTCCAGTATTTCAACTGTTCCGGCGTCAACTTTAATGATACACAAGATCCAGTGAAATCTGCATGCACACATGTTTGCATGTCTTAATTAAGCGGGCATATGTAAGCAAAAACATGTAGCTAGCTAGTAGGCAAAAACAGAGAATTTGTAGTACAAGAAAGTGTGACTCACTCGAAGTTGTAAGGAAGTAGTATATCTTCATTGTATTTGAGGCGCTTCAAGAACTCTAGCATGCTGTCCTCTACCTCTTTTTCATAATATGCATCTAATTTCCATGTGTATTCATTAACGGTGTTTGGGTCAATGAACCCAATGCCATAGCGTCCACATTTTCTCATTTCATACAACTTCATCCTGCATAATACCACAGAAAAGAATATAGTGAGGATAATTACACGTAATGATTGATCAAAAGGATCACTACAGCTAGCTTGAGACTTAAATTACAGAAAGAAATCACTTACATACAATAACAACTGACGATAGATTTGTCGAGTGCGTCTTGATTGTATAACTGAAACAGTTCAGAATACTCAACGGCCACAGCTTTCTCATGGTAGTAATCATCCTTCTTGACATACACCATGAGGGACTCTCGATCGGATCTCTTGCTAATGTCCATGTACCATTGATGCAATTCATACATTCTCGTTGGGAGCTTCTTGACATCTTCTGGCTCGACCAAAGGTTGGCCCCGGACAAATTTCCGTTTTATTTCCTCCTCTCTAATCATAGGCATGTCCTCGATCTCGAGGAGTTGTCCAACAGTGATCTTGAGTTCTTCAGCCTGCATTATATGCTCCTGGGTTATTACCACATCGCCCACCTCGGGAACGTAAACTGTTTGGCCACAATAATATTGGGCGCGCATACTGTCACGTGTTGTTGGCGGCACAACAAGTGGGGAGATCGATTGCGCTGCCTGTTTTCCCAGCTGGGCAATGATTTTCCCGCATTTTTTGACAGCTGCTTGTTGTTTGCTCGAGCTCGAGCTCGCCTCCTTCTATAGACGTTGTCGATGTAACTTCCTGATGTGGCGCTCATAGTCTGAGTCAATAGGCTTAGGAGCTGGTGGTTGAGCCATACGAATGAAGTGGTTAACTACTTCCACAGGCACTTTCTCCCTTGGCGGCGGTGGCGGTTTCGGTCCAAAATGGACGTCGACTTCTGCCCGCACTATGGCATTGGTTTGCTCCTCGGTCCTGTCGTAAGCCCTCACAGGAAGAAGAGTACTGAGGTTTGGACCATATTTATATCGCTTGCCTCCGCCTGTACTTCCTGTACTATGACCTCGATGAAGGAAATATGCCCTAAAGGCAATAATAAAGTTATTATTTATTTCCTTATATCATGATAAATGTTTATTATTCATGCTAGAATTGTATTAACCGGAAACATAATACATGTGTGAATACATAGACAAACAGAGTGTCACTAGTATGCCTCTACTTGACTAGCTCGTTAATCAAAGATGGTTATGTTTCCTAACCATGAACAAAGAGTTGTTATTTGATTAACGAGGTCACATCATTAGTTGAATGATCTGATTGACATGACCCATTCCATTAGCTTAGCACCCGATCGTTTAGTATGTTGCTATTGCTTTCTTCATGACTTATACATGTTCCTATAACTATGAGATTATGCAACTCCCGTTTACCGGAGGAACACTTTGGGTACTACCAAACGTCACAACGTAACTGGGTGATTATAAAGGAGTACTACAGGTGTCTCCAATGGTAGATGTTGGGTTGGCGTATTTCGAGATTAGGGTTTGTCACTCCGAGTGTCGGAGAGGTATCTCTGGGCCCTCTCGGTAATACACATCACATAAGCCTTGCAAGCATTATAACTAAGATGTTAGTTGTGAGATGATGTATTACGGAACGAGTAAAGAGACTTGCCAGTAATGAGATTGAACTAGGTATTGGATACCGACGATCGAATCTCGGGCAAGTAACATACCGATGACAAAGAAAACAACGTATGTTGTTATGCGGTCTGACCGATAAAGATCTTCGTAGCCAATATGGGCATCCAGGTCCCGCTATTGGTTATTGGCCGGAGACGTGTCTCGGTCATGTCTACATTGTTCTCGAACCGTAGGGTCCGCACGCTTAACGTTATGATGACAGTTATTATGAGTTTATGCATTTTGATGTACCGAAGGTTGTTCAGAGTCCCGGATGTGATCACGGACATGACGAGGAGTCTCGAAATGGTCGATACATAAAGATTGATATATTGGAAGCCTATGTTTGGACATCGGAAGTGTTCCGGGTGAAATCGGGATTTTACCGGATTACCGGGAGGGTTACCGGAACCCCCCGGGAGCCAAATGGGCCAACATGGGCCTTGGGAGAAAGGTGAAAGGGTTTCCCCATGGGCTGCGTGCCTCCCCCCTTCCCCTAGTCCTATTAGGACTAGGGAAGGTGGCCGGCCAACCCCTCTCTCTTTCCCACTTGAGAAAACCTAGTTGGACTAGGATTGGAGGGGGGAGTCCTACTCCCGGTAGGAGTAGGACTCCTCCTGCGCCTCCCTTGCCTGGCCGGCCAGCCCTCCCCCTCTCATCCTTTATATACGGGGGCAGGGGCACCTCTAGACACACAAGTTGATCCTTGAGATCGTTCCTTAGCCGTGTGCGGTGCCCCCTGCCACCAAATTCCACCTCGATCATACCGTTGTAGTGCTTAGGCGAAGCCCTGCGTCGGTAGTACATCAAGATCGTCACCACGCCGTCGTGCTGACGGAAATCTTCCTCGACGCTTTGCTGCATCGGAGCCCGAGGATCGTCATCGAGCTGAACGTGTGCTAAGAACTCGGAGGTGCCGGAGTAACGGTGCTTGGATCGGTCGGATCGGGAAGACGTACGACTACTTCCTCTACGTTGTGTGATCGCTTCCGCAGTCGGTCTGCGTTGGTACATAGACAACACTCTCCCCTCTCGTTGCTATGCATCACCATGATCTTGCGTGTGCGTAGGAAATTTTTTGAAATTATTACGTTCCCCAACAGTGGTATCAGAGCCTAGGTTTTATGGTTTGATGTTATTTGCACGAGTAGAACACAAGTGAGTTGTGGGTGATACAAGTCATACTGCCTACCAGCATGTCATACTTTGGTTCGGCGGTATTGTTGGACGAGACGACCCGGACCAACCTTACGCGTACGCTTACGCGAGACCGGTTCCCTCGACGTGCTTTGCACATAGATGGCTTGCGGGCGACTGTCTCTCCAACTTTAGTTGAACCGAGTGTGGCTACGCCCGGTCCTTGAGAAGGTTAAAACGGAGTCTATTTGACAAACTATCGTTGTGGTTTTGATGCGTAGGCGAGATGAGTTCTTGCTTAAGCCCGTAGCAGCCACATAAAACTTGCAACAACAAAGTAGAGGACGTCTAACTTGCTTTTGCAGGGCATGTTGTGATGTGATATGGTCAAGGCATGATGCTGATTTTATTGTATGAGATGATCATGTTTCGTAACCAAGTTATCGGCAACTGGCAGGAGCCATATGGTTGTCGCTTTATTGTATGCAATGCAATCGCGATGTAATGCTTTACTTTATTACTAAGCGGTAGTGATAGTCGTGGAAGCATAAGATTGGCGAGACGACAACGATGCTACGATGGAGATCAAGGTGTCGCGCCGGTGACGATGGTGATCATGACGGTGCTTCGGAGATGGAGATCACAAGCACAAGATGATGATGGCCATATCATATCACTTATATTGATTGCATGTGATGTTTATCTTTTATGCATCTTATCTTGCTTTGATTGACGATAGCATTATAAGATGATCTCTCACTAAATTATCAAGAAGTGTTCTCCCTGAGTATGCACCGTTGCCAAAGTTCGTCGTGCCCAGACGCCACGTGATGATCGGGTGTGATAAGCTCTACGTCCATCTACAACGGGTGCAAGCCAGTTTTGCACACGCAGAATACTCAGGTTAAACTTGACGAGCCTAGCATATGCAGATATGGCCTCGGAACACAGAGACCGAAAGGTCGAGCGTGAATCATATAGTAGATATGATCAACATGACGATGTTCACCATTGAAAACTACTCCATCTCACGTGATGATCGGTTATGGTTTAGTTGATTTGGATCACGTGATCACTTAGAGGATTAGAGGGATGTCTATCTAAGTGGGAGTTCCTAAGTAATTTGATTAACTGAACTTAAACTTATCATGAACTTAGTACCTGATAGTATCTTGCTTGTTTATGTTGATTGTAGATAGATGGCTCGTGCTGTTGTTCCGTTGAATTTTAATGCGTTCCTTGAGAAAGAAAAGTTGAAAGATGATGGTGGCAATTACACGGACTGGGTCCGTAACCTGAGGATTATCCTCATTGCTGCACGGAAGAATTACGTCCTGGAAGCACCGCTGGGTGCCAGGCCTGCTGCTGGAGCAACGCCAGATGTTATGAACGTCTGGCAGAGCAAAGCTGATGACTACTCGATAGTTCAGTGTGCCATGCTTTACGGCTTAGAATCGGGACTTCAACGACGTTTTGAACGTCATGGAGCATATGAGATGTTCCAGGAGTTGAAGTTAATATTTCAAGCAAATGCCCGAATTGAGAGATATGAAGTCTCCAATAAGTTCTATAGCTGCAAGATGGAGGAGAACAGTTCTGTCAGTGAGCATATACTCAAAATGTCTGGGTATAATAATCACTTGATTCAGATGGGAGTTAATCTTCCAGATGATTGCGTCATTGACAGAATTCTCCAATCACTGCCACCAAGCTACAAGAGCTTCGTGATGAACTATAATATGCAAGGGATGAACAAGACTATTCCCGAGCTCTTCGCAATGCTGAAAGCTGCGGAGGTAGAAATCAAGAAGGAACATCAAGTGTTGATGGTCAACAAGACCACTAGTTTCAAGAAAAAGGGCAAAGGGAAGAAGAAGGGGAACTTCAAGAAGAACAGCAAGCAAGTTGCTGCTCAGGAGAAGAAACCCAAGTCTGGACCTAAGCCTGAAACTGAGTGCTTCTACTGCAAGCAGACTGGTCACTGGAAGCGGAACTGCCCCAAGTATTTGGCGGATAAGAAGGATGGCAAGGTGAACAAAGGTATATGTGATATACATGTTATTGATGTGTACCTTACTAGAGCTCGCAGTAGCACCTGGGTATTTGATACTGGTTCTGTTGCTAATATTTGCAACTCGAAACAGGGACTACGGAATAAGCGGACGCTAGCAAAGGACGAGGTGACGATGCGCGTGGGAAACGGTTCCAAAGTCGATGTGATCGCGGTCGGCACGCTACCTCTACATCTACCTTCGGGATTAATATTAGACCTAAATAATTGTTATTTGGTGTCAGCGTTGAGCATGAACATTATACCTGGATCTTGTTTAATGCGAGACGGTTATTCATTTAAATCAGAGAATAATGGTTGTTCTATTTATATGAGTAATATCTTTTATGGTCATGCACCTTTGAAGAGTGGTCTATTCTTGTTGAATCTCGATAGTAGTGATACACATATTCATAATGTAGAAGCCAAAAGATGCAGAGTTGATAATGATAGTGCAACTTATTTGTGGCACTGCCGTTTAGGTCATATCGGTGTAAAGCGCATGAAGAAACTCCATACTGATGGGCTTTTGGAACCACTTGATTATGAATCACTTGGTACTTGCAAACCGTGCCTCATAGGCAAGATGACTAAAACACCGTTCTCCGGTACTATGGAGAGAGCAACAGATTTATTGGAAATCATACATACCGATGTATGTGGTCCGATGAATATTGAGGCTCGTGGCGGATATCGTTATTTTCTCACCTTCACAGATGATTTAAGCAGATATGGGTATATCTACTTAATGAAACATAAGTCTGAAACATTTGAAAAGTTCAAGGAATTTCAGAGTGAAGTTGAAAATCATCGTAACAAGAAAATAAAGTTTCTACGATCTGATCGTGGAGGAGAATATTTGAGTTACGAGTTTGGTGTACATTTGAAAAATTGTGGAATAGTTTTGCAACTCACGCCACCCGAAACACCACAGCGTAATGGTGTGTCCGAACGTCGTAATCGTACTTTACTAGATATGGTGCGATCTATGATGTCTCTTACTGATTTACCGCTATCGTTTTGGGGTTATGCTTTAGAGACGGCCGCATTCACGTTAAATAGGGCACCATCAAAATCCGTTGAGACGACGCCTTATGAACTATGGTTTGGCAAGAAACCAAAGTTGTCGTTTCTTAAAGTTTGGGGCTGCGATGCTTATGTGAAAAAGCTTCAACCTGATAAGCTCGAACCCAAAGCGGAGAAATGTGTCTTCATAGGATACCCAAAGGAGACTGTTGGGTATACCTTCTATCACAGATCCGAAGGCAAGACATTCGTTGCTAAGAATGGATCATTTCTAGAGAAGGAGTTTCTCTCGAAAGAAGTGAGTGGGAGGAAAGTAGAACTTGCCGAGGTAACTGTACCTGCTCCCTTATTGGAAAATAGTACATCACAGAAAACTGTTTCTGCGACACCTATACCAATTAGTGAGGAAGCTAATGATGATGATCATGAAACTTCAGGACAAGATACTACTGAACCACGTAGATCAACCAGAGTGAGATCCGCACCAGAGTGGTACGGTAATCCAGTTCTGGAAGTCATGCTACTAGATCATGATGAACCTACGAACTATGAAGAAGCGATGGTGAGCCCAGATTCCGCAAAGTGGCTTGAGGCCATGAAATCTGAGATGGGATCCATGTATGAAAACAAAGTATGGACTTTGGTTGACTTGCCCGATGATCGGCAAGCAATTGAGAATAAATGGATCTTCAAGAAAAAGACTGACGCTGACGGTAATGTTACTGTCTATAAAGCTCGACTTGTCGCAAAAGGTTTTCGACAAGTTCAAGGGGTTGACTACGATGAGACCTTCTCACCCGTAGCCATGCTTAAATCCGTCAGAATCATGTTAGCAATTGCCGCATTTTATGATTATGAAATATGGCAGATGGATGTCAAAACTGCATTCCTGAATGGATTTCTGGAAGAAGAGTTGTATATGATGCAACCAGAAGGTTTTGTCGATCCAAAGGGAGCTAACAAAGTATGCAAACTCCAGCGATCCATTTATGGACTGGTGCAAGCATCTCGGAGTTGGAATAAAACGCTTTGATAGTGTGATCAAAGCATTTGGCTTTATACAGACTTTTGGAGAAGCCTGGATTTACAAGAAAGTGAGTGGGAGCTCTGTAGCATTTCTGATATTATATGTGGATGACATATTGCTGATTGGAAATGATATAGAATTTCTGGATAGCATAAAGGGATACTTGAATAAAAGTTTTTCGATGAAAGACCTCGCGGAAGCAGCTTACATATTAGGCATAAAGATCTATAGAGATAGATCAAGACGCTTAATTGGACTTTCACAAAGCACATACCTTGACAAGATTTTGAAGAAGGTCAAAATGGATCAAGCAAAGAATGGGTTCTTGCCTGTGTTGCAAGGTGTGAAGTTGAGTCAGACTCAATGCCCGACCACTTCAGAAGATAGAGAGAAAATGAAAGATGTTCCCTATGCTTCAGCCATCGGCTCTATCATGTATGCAATGCTGTGTACCAGACCTGATGTGTGCCTTGCTATAAGTTTAGCAGGGAGGTACCAAAGTAATCCAGGAGTGGATCACTGGACAGCGGTCAAGAACATCCTGAAATACCTGAAAAGGACTAAGGATATGTTTCTCGTATATGGAGGTGACAAAGAGCTCACCGTAAGAGGTTACGTTGATGCAAGCTTTGACATTGATCCGGACGATTCTAAATCGCAAACCGGATACGTGTTTACTTTAAACGGTGGAGCTGTCAGTTGGTGCAGTTCTAAACAAAGCGTCGTAGCGGGATCTACATGTGAAGCGGAGTACATAGCTGCTTCGGAAGCAGCGAACGAAGGAGTCTGGATGAAGGAGTTCATATCCGATCTAGGTGTCATACCTCGTGCATCGGGTCCAATGAAAATCTTTTGTGACAATAGTGGTGCAATTGCTTTGGCAAAGGAATCCAGATTTCACAAAACGACCAAACACATCAAGAGACGCTTCAACTCCATCCGGGATCTAGTCCAGGTGGGAGACATAGAGATTTGCAAGATACATACGGATCTGAATGTTGCAGACCCATTGACTAAGCCTCTTCCACGAGCAAAACATGATCAGCACCAAGGCTCCATGGGTGTTAGAATCATTACTGTGTAATCTAGATTATTGACTCTAGTGCAAGTGGGAGACTGAAGGAAATATGCCCTAGAGGAAATAATAAAGTTATTATTTATTTCCTTATATCATGATAAATGTTTATTATTCATGCTAGAATTGTATTAACCGGAAACATAATACATGTGTGAATACATAGACAAACAGAGTGTCACTAGTATGCCTCTACTTGACTAGCTCGTTAATCAAAGATGGTTATGTTTCCTAACCATGAACAAAGAGTTGTTATTTGATTAACGAGGTCACATCATTAGTTGAATGATCTGATAGACATGACCCATTCCATTAGCTTAGCACCCGATCGTTTAGTATGTTGCTATTGCTTTCTTCATGACTTATACATGTTCCTATAACTATGAGATTATGCAACTCCCGTTTACCGGAGGAACACTTTGGGTACTACCAAACGTCACAACGTAACTGGGTGATTATAAAGGAGTACTACAGGTGTCTCCAATGGTAGATGTTGGGTTGGCGTATTTCGAGATTAGGGTTTGTCACTCCGAGTGTCGGAGAGGTATCTCTGGGCCCTCTCGGTAATACACATCACATAAGCCTTGCAAGCATTATAACTAAGATGTTAGTTGTGAGATGATGTATTATGGAACGAGTAAAGAGACTTGCCAGTAACGAGATTGAACTAGGTATTGGATACCGACGATCGAATCTCGGGCAAGTAACATACCGATGACAAAGGGAACAACGTATGTTGTTATGCGGTCTGACCGATAAAGATCTTCGTAGAATATGTAGGAGCCAATATGGGCATCCAGGTCCCGCTATTGGTTATTGACCGGAGACGTGTCTCGGTCATGTCTACATTGTTCTCGAACCGTAGGGTCCGCACGCTTAACGTTACGATGACAGTTATTATGAGTTTATGCATTTTGATGTACCGAAGGTTGTTCGGAGTCCCGAATGTGATCACGGACATGACGAGGAGTCTCGAAATGGTCGAGACATAAAGATTGATATATTGGAAGCCTATGTTTGGACATCGGAAGTGTTCCGGGTGAAATCGGGATTTTACCGGATTACCGGAAGGGTTACCGGAACCCCCCGGGAGCCAAATGGGCCAACATGGGCCTTGGGAGAAAGGTGAAAGGGTTGCCCCATGGGCTGCGTGCCTCCCCCCCTTCCCCTAGTCCTATTAGGACTAGGGAAGGTGGTCGGCCAACCCCTCTCTCTTTCCCACTTGAGAAAACCTAGTTGGACTAGGATTCGAGGGGGGAGTCCTACTCCCGGTAGGAGTAGGACTCCTCCTGCGCCTCCCTTGCCTGGCCGGCCAGCCCTCCCCCTCTCATCCTTTATATACGGGGGCAGGGGGCACCTCTAGACACACAAGTTGATCCTTGAGATTGTTCCTTAGCCGTGTGCGGTGCCCCCTGCCACCAAATTCCACCTCGATCATACCGTTGTAGTGCTTAGGCGAAGCCCTGCGTTGGTAGTACATCAAGATCGTCACCACGCCTTCGTGCTAACGGAACTCTTCCTCGACGCTTTGCTGGATCGGAGCCCGAGGATCGTCATCGAGCTAAACGTGTGCTAAGAACTCGGAGGTGCCGGAGTAACGGTGCTTGGATCGGTCGGATCGGGAAGACGTACGACTACTTCCTCTACGTTGTGTGATCGCTTCCGCAGTCGGTCTGCGTTGGTACGTAGACAACACTCTCCCCTCTCGTTGCTATGCATCACCATGATCTTGCGTGTGTGTAGGAAATTTTTTGAAATTACTACGTTCCCCAACAACGACTCGTACCGCTACGCACCATAGCTGCGGGGTGTCTCTTCTGCGATTGCTGAGGCGGAGGAGACGGCTGACGGGGCTGAGTTGGACGAGGAGGAGTGGCCTGAAGCTGTGCCGGACTTGGAGGAGGAGTGGCCTGAGGTTGTGCCGGACTTGGAGGAGGAGTGGACGTCTGACGCTGTGTCGGACTTGGAGGAGGAGTGGCCTGACACTTTGCCGGACTTGGAGGAGGAGGAGTGGCCTCACACGTTGGTGGACTTGGAGGAGCGGGAGTCTGCTGACTCGGTGGCGGACTTCGACGAGGAGTCGGGTGACGCAGTGTCGGTGGCCTTCGAAAAATGATGCAATCCTTTCTCCATAGGATGATACGATGTTTGGCATCTCCGAGTGTGTGCTCCTCGTCACCTCCAGGAATGTCAAGCTCTAGCCCCGAATATTGGTCCGCCACCTCATCAATCAAGACACGAGCATAGCCCGCTGGAATCGGGTTTCAATGGAAGGTTGCCTCGGGGGACTTTGAAAAAGCAACGGCGTCCGCCACCTTCATGGATATGTTCTTCATTTTGAAGTGTAGCTCGCAGTTAGTGTTCTCCGTGATGTCATCCACGGGGTATCTATCCAGCACTACTGCGTCGCCCGGGGCGGAACCCACGCTGCTTCTCGGCATGGATGGGGCGGTGGTATCCAATGCTGGATCATCCGCTAGCTGCTGCAGCTGCTGAGACCCCCTTTGTTGTCTAAGTGAGTCGATCTGCTCCTGCTGCCGCTGGAATTTAGCTTCCAATTCCACTTGACTTGCTTCTAGGCCTTGAAGGCGTTCATAGTCCCGCTTCCTCTGCTCCTCCTCCATCTTCCTCTTCTTGTCCTCCGCAATCTTCTTTCTCGCACAGGTTCTGTAGTCGGCGTTCCAGTCCGAAAACCCCTCATACCACGGAATAGCGCCCTTGCCTCGTGTTCTTCCCAGGTGTTCAGGATTTCCCAGGGCACGCATAAGCTCGCCGTTCTCTCTGTTGGGCTGGAACACCCCCGACCGAGCCTCTTCTATTGCAACACGTAGCGCATCATCGGCTCCGTTCAGACATGCCTTCGTCGAAACATTGCCTGTCTTCGGGTCCAACTCCCCCCCATGCGCATAGAACCAAGTCCTGCACCTGGGAGGGCAGCTCTTAGTAACCGGAGTGACACTTGCATCCTCCATCTCTTTCTCAGACTTATCCCACTTAGGCATTGCCACCGCGTAGCCACCTGGCCCCAGCTTATGGAACTTATCCTTTTTTTCGGCATTGGCCTTGTTTATTCTCGACCGATCCTTAGCTAATTCTGAATCCTTGAATTTCACGAAATCGTCCCAATGAGCACTTTGATTCTCTAGTATCCCCTCGAATACTGGAGTCTTCCTTCCTCCCTTGACGTACTCCTCCCATGGCATTCTCTTGTGGTTCTTGAATGCAACTGCCATCTTCCTAAAAGCAGCGTCCTTGACTTTCCGCACATCTGCTTCTGTGATATTATCTGGTAGGGTGAAATATTCCATGAGAGTATCCCAAAGCAGTTTTTTTATTCTCGTCGACAAAAGTAACATCTGGACGTGGCTTTGCTGGCTTTCTCCATTCTTGAAGGGAGATCGGGAGTTGGTCCTTCACAAGAACTCCGCACTGACGAACGAACTTGTCCGCAATCTTCTTAGGCGCTAATGGTTCGCCATTAGGTTTGAATGCCTCGATATTGTACTTTACGCCCTCCTTCAACTTTTTGTTCGGGCCTCGTTTCGTCCTTTTGCCTGAAGATTTGCTCGATCCGGATGGCTGAAGGAAGAAAGATCGATTCGTTAATACATCTTCAACTCATTTAAAACATGTGATGATCACCAGATTCCTGCTTATATAAATATATATACCTCGCCGGTGTTTGTTGTTTCAGGATCAACATGTTCTTCGTCGTAGTTCATGACTTCATCTTCTCGGTCGTCGCGATCGAATATCATATCACCCTCTCTGGTGTTGTTTAGAAATTCTGAGCCGTCAAAATCTTCTTCATTCTGATCATCATCTGGCCCGCGTATGATATCGAACATGGTCTGTTCTCTCTCTCTGTCGGTATTGTCCGCCATAGCTTTTATTTAACTATGCCAAAAGAAATATAAAACAATTTAGTATAATCTCAAATAATAGATATAATCTCGAATACCTCGTCTCGAATAATAGATATAATCTCGAATACATCGTCTCGAATAATAGATTTAATCTCGAATACGTCGTCTCGAATAATAGATATAATCTCGTCGAATACATCGTCTCAAATAATATATATAATCTTGAATAAATCATCTCGAATAATAGATATAATATTGAATACATCACTAGCTAGCTAGCTAGCAAGCTAATAAATATCGAATACTACAGAGTAATCTAGGCCACTCGCGGTTCCTGAGGTGCGGGCGGTGGACACCCAAAGAGAAGGAACCATCACTGGATCATAGCTCGGGTGATCTCCCCAAAGAACCTTCCATGTATTGGAGAACCTGACGTCCATAGCAGCCATGTAGCGATGGACGTGCTCGTCCTCCTCCCTGACACGGCGACGTACCACCTCCGGCGGGGCCGGCTCCCTCCGCACCGAAAGTGGCCCACGCAAATGCCACCAAAGGAGATGAGGGTCGACGATGGAACCCGGGGTCGGGTTCCTCACCAAGCGTCGCGCCCCTGAAGGTAGCACCTCCCAGTGCCAGCCCGGCAGAGCCCATTCCCGGACATGGGTCCTCTGAAGTAGGACGTAGTCGCGAACGGGTCGACGGCGAGGATGCGAGCCGGGCATCGTCGACAACAAATACTATATGCAAAGTAAATGTAACACTAATTATGCTATCATTGCATATGTCAAAATTCTATATGCTATTTCATACTAATTAAGCATCTAACACTAAAAACAGAAAAAACAACTTCTATACATCCATTCAAAACAGAAAAAACAACATTATATAAAAAAATTCCATACTAATTAAACACTAATTATATCCGGGCTCACTAAAAACACTAAACATCTAACACTAAGCATCTAACACTAAGCATTGCATATGTCAAAATTCTATATGCTATTCCATACTAATTAAACACTAAGCATCTAACACTAAAAACAGAAAAACAACTTCTATGTGCGTGTGTGTGTGTGTGTGTTCATCATGCATGCTTGTGTGTGTGTATATGGGCTCGGGGGGGGGCTCCCATGGTGGCCACTGGGGGCGAGGGAGAGGGGTTAGAGGGGGAGAGCTCATAGCGGGGCGACGGGCCGGGGCGGCGACGGGCCGGGGCGTGATGGGGCGGCGACAGGGGGACGGCGCGACGGGGACGGGCCCGGGGCGGCGACGAAGACGAGGGCGGCGATGGCGACGGGGGCGGCGATGGGGATGAGGGCGGCGACGAGGATGGGGGCGGCGACGGCAACGGCGCGCGACGGGGGCGGCGTAGGACGGGGGCGGCGACGGCGTCGATCGATCAGGAAGAAACAGAGGGAGAATGAAATTTTGCGAAGTGATGTATATATAGAAGGCACCTTTAGTACCGGTTGGAGCCACCAACCGGTACTAAAGGCCTGTTTTGGCCAGGCCAAGCAGCGGGAAGGGCAGGCCTTTAGTACCGGGTGGTGGTTCCAACCGGTACTAAAGACCCCCCCTTTAGTACCGGTTGGTGCCATGACCCGGTACTAAAGGGGGTGCGCTGCCAGGCGAGGGGCGCAGAAGTTTAGTCCCACCTCGCTAGCCGAAGGGCGCTTACACTTGCTTATAAGCCCCGCCGCCGCTGCTGTCTCGAGCTCCTCTCTAAAGCAGGCCTTCTGGGCCTACCTCTGCCACTCTGCCTTGTGGGGCCTATTGGGCTTGCGGGCCTGCATCCTGGCTCAACCACAGGTTGGGTTTCTAGTCGTATGCAGGCCGCTGTTGCCCGGTAGGTGGGCTTTTTTCATTTTGTTTTTTCTTTTCTGCTTTATTTATTTTGTTTTATTTATTTTTAGTTGTTTTTTGCTGTATTTAGAGTTTCTTTGTGAATATTTTTGAAAGTTTTTAGAAACTTTCAGTTAGTGCCGATAGTTTTAAATTTGAATAGTTTAAATTTTGAATTATTTGAAATTTGTGTGAATCACTAGTTTGTGAATAACTTAACTTTAAAAATACATTTTTCAGTGATTCTTTTTTTTATGTTTAATATTAGTGTGTTTTATCATTATATTCAATTTGGTAATGCTTAAGTTATTTAAAAAATGAAATGCCTTTGTAACGGATGAGTTTTTGTCCGAAACCCTGATACTTCGAAACAGATTGTCCATTTTGTACATGAAGTGCATCCAGTTTTTGCGGTAACCCTCTCTACTTTTTTGCACATGCTATGTGGGTGAAATTATGATACCATGCCAACTTTCATCCTTTTCTGAGTTCATTTGAAATGCTTTTCAATTCAAGGGTCATTTAGCTGAAAAAATCAGTAAATGCATGAAAGAATTTGCTTGCACATAAAATTTCTTCGCGTTTCAAATGCCAAAACACATAATAGCTACCCTAACTATTACAGAGATTCCCTCCTAGGTGTGAAACACACAAGAAAGTGATGATAGTTAAGCCGATCACATCCCAGATCTTTGGGTGTGAAACTTTTTCTTCGCGTGTGTCACTTTGCGTCGTAGCCATGGAAAATCTTCATCATTTAATGGGATGCTCGGGTCAATATTCACTGTGAATGGAGCAATTTCATCAAACTTTTCATAATCTTCTGACTTGTCTGTCTTGTCATCCACTCCCACGATGTTTCTCTTCCCAGAAAGAACTATGTGCCGCTTTGGCTCATCGTATGATGCATTCGCTTCCTTATCTTTTCTTTTTCTTGGCTTGGTAGACATGTCCTTCACATAGAAACCCTGTGCCACATCATTGGCTAGGACGAATGGTTCGTCTGCATACGCAAGATTGTTGAGATCCACTATTGTCATTCCGTACTGCGGGTCTTCCGTTACCCCGCCTCGTGTCATATTGACCCATTTGCACCGAAACAAAGGGACCTTCAAACCACGTCGATAGTCAAGTTCCCATATGTCCTGTATATAACCATAATATGTTTCCTTTCTCGTCTTGGTTCTGCATCAAAGCGGACACCACTGTTTTGGTTGGTGCTCTTCTTATCTTGGGTGATCATGTAAAATGTATTACCATTTATCCCGTACCCTTTGAAAGTCATTATATTCGAAGAAGGTAACTAGGACAGCAAGTACAGGCCATCTTCAATAGAGGTGTCATGCATGGTACGTGCTTGCAACCAGCTGGCGAAACTCCTGGTTTGTTCACGTGTAATCCAGTCATCAGACCGCTCCGGGTGTTTGGAGCGTAGCAAATTCTTGTGTTCATCCATATACGGAGCCACCAAGGCGGAATTCTGTAGAACTGTGTAGTGTGCTTCGGTGAGAGAATGTCCGTCCATACATATTATTTGTTCCCCTCCTAGCGTGCCTTTTCCATCCAGTCTGCCCTTATGCCGCGATTCAGGAACACCAATCGGCTTAAGGTCAGGAATAAAGTCAATACAAAACTCAATGACCTCCTCATTTTGACGGCCCTTGGAGATGCTTCCTTCTGGCCTAGCATGGTTATGAACATATTTCTTTAAGACTCCCATGAACCTCTCAAAGGGGAACATATTGTGTAGAAATACAGGACCCAAAACGTTAATCTCTTCACATAGGTGAACTAGGACGTGCGTCATGATGTTGAAGAAGGATGGTGGGAACACCAACTCGAAACTGACAAGACATTGCACCAAATCATTCTGTAACCTTGGTATGATTTCTGGATCGATTACCTTCTGAGAGATTGCATTGAGAAATGCACATAGCTTCACAATGGCTAATCGAACGTTTTCCGGTAGAAGCCCCCTCAATGCAACCGGAAGCAGTTGCGTCATAATCACGTGGCAGTCATGAGACTTTAGGTTCTGGAACTTTTTCTCTGCCATGTTTATTATTCCCTTTATATTCAATGAGAAGCTAGACGGTACCTTAATACTGAGCAGGCATTCAAAGAAGATTTCCTTCTCTTCTTTGGTAAGAGCGTAGCTTGCATGACCCTGATGTATGCCGTCTTTTCCGTGCATACGTTGCTGGTCCTCCCGTGCCTCAGGTGTATCTTTTGTCTTCCCATACACGCCCAAGAAGCCAAGCAGGGTCACACAAAGATTCTTCGTCACGTGCATCACGTCGATTGCAGAGCGGACCTCGAGGTCTTTCCAATAGGGCAGGTCCCAAAATATAGATTTCTTCTTCCACATGGGTGAGCGTCCGTCAGCATCATTCGGAACAGGTTGTCCACCAGGACCCTTTCCAAAGACCACCTTCAAATCCTTGACCATATCATGTACATCAGCACCAGTACGGTGGCGAGGCTTCGTCCGGTGATCCGCCTCACCTTTGAAATGCTTGCCTTTCTTTCTTACGGGATGCCTGCTCGGAAGAAATCGACGATGTCCCAGGTACACATTCTTATTAGCCAAATATATACTGTCGGTATCGTCCAAACAGTGCGTGCATGCGCGGTATCCCTTGTTTGTCTGTCCTGAAAGGTTACTGAGAGCAGGCCAATCATTGATGGTCACGAACAGCAATGCCTTTAGGTCAAATTCTTCCCCCATGTGCTCATCCCACGCACGTACACCTGTTCCATTCCACAGTTGTAAGAGTTCTTCAACTAATGGCCTTAGGTACACATCAATGTTGTTGCCGGGTTGCTTAGGGCCTTGGATGAGCACTGGCATCATAATGAACTTCCACTTCATGCACAACCAAGGAGGAAGGTTATACAAACATAGAGTCACAGGCCAGGTGCTATGGTTGCTGTTCTGCTCCCCAAAAGGATTAATGCCATCTGCTCTTAGACCAAACCATACGCTCCTTGCGTCATCTGCAAACTCCTTCCCGTATTTTCTTTCGATTTTTCTCCACTGCGACCCGTCAGCGGGTACTCTCAACTTTCCGTCTTTCTTACGGTCTTCTCTGTGCCATCGCATCACCTTGGCATGCTCTTTGTTTTGGAACAAACGTTTCAACCGTGGTATTATAGGAGCATACCACATCACCTTGGCAGGAATCTTCTTCCTGGGGCGCCGGCCCTCGACATCACCAGGGTCATCGCGGCAGATCTTATAGCGCAATGCACCACATACGGGGCAAGCGTTCAAATCCTCGTACTCACCGCGGTAGAGGATGCAATCATTAGGGCATGCATGTATCTTCTACACCTCTAACCCTAGAGGGCAGACAGCCTTCTTTGCTTCGTATGTTCTCTCGGGCAATTCGTTGTCCTTTGGAAGCATATCCTTTATCATTACCAGCAACTTTCCAAATCCCTTGTCAGATACACCATTCTCTGCTTTCCATTGCAGCAATTCCAGTGTGGTGCCCAGCTTTTTCTTGTCACCTACGCAATTCGGGTACAACAATTTTTTGTGATCCTCTAACATGCGCTGCAACTTCTTCTTCTCCAAATCACTTGCGCAGTTTCTCTTTGCATCGGTAATGGCCCGACCTAGATCATCAATGGGCTCATCTGATGCCTCTTCTTCAGCTTCTTCCCGCATTGCCGGCTCAGCTTCTTCCCGCATTACCGGCTCAGCTTCTTCCCCCATTGTTGTATCATCGTATTCAGGGAACCCATGGCCAGGATAGCTGTCATCGTCCTCTTCTTCTTCATTGTCTTCCATCATAACCCCTCTTTCTCCGTGCTTGGTCCAAACATTATAATGGGGCATGAAACCGGACTTAAACAGGTGGACGTGAATGGTTCTTGACGTAGAGTAATTGTGACCATTCTTACAGCGAGCACATGGACAAGGCATAAAACCATCCGCCCGCTTGTTTGCCTCAGCCGCAAGCAGAAAAGTATGCACGCCCTCAACGAACTGGGGAGAGCATCGGTCATCGTACATCCATTGTCGGCTCATCTTCATTACACAACACCGAATAGACTAAATTAATACAAGTTCATACAATTAATACAAGTTCATACATAAAGTTCATACAACACTTAAATGCAACAAGCAAATAACTCTCTAGCTAAAGCATTTAAATGCAACAAAAAATATGATCAAGATCGCAACTAAGGTAACAATGGATCCAACAGCATAATGATACCAAGTCTCACTATCGATGGCATATTTTCTAATCTTTCTAATCTTCAAGCGCATTTTCTCCATCTTGATCTTGTGATCATCGACGACATCGGCAACATGCAACTCCAATTCCATCTTCTCCCCCTCAATTCTTTTCAATTTTTCTTTCAAGTACTCGTTTTCTCTTTCAACTAAATTTAACCTCTCGGCAATAGGGTCGGTTGGAATTTCCGGTTCACATACCTCCTAGAAAAAATTTCTATGTCAACTTGATGGGCATAATTTGTCATAAACACGAAATGCAACTAGTTTTAAAAGAGAATATACATACCACATCCGAATCATAACAAGGACTAGGGCCGATGGGGACGGATATCAAAACCATGGCACTATATGTATAACAAACAATGTACGGGTAAGATAATTATACGAGTAACTATATATCCAAATCACACAAACATCAATTTTTATATAAAATTTCATGAACAAGAGGCTCACCACAAGGTGGTGCCGGCAACAGGACGGTGCGGGCGATCGACGGTGGCTACGATGGAGATTTAGAAGGCACTAAGTAAACCACACCTACATATGCAAACTAAGTGTTATTTTTGACCTCAAATTGCATATAAATCAAATACTAGCACATATATATATCCTCCCAAATTACTAAACTCACAGATTAATCACTATATAAACCAATGCAAGAGCTAATCTAGCAATGAGAGATGAAAGGACAAAGTTGCTAACCTTTGTGATCATTTGAATGGATGAGGGCCTTCAAATCTTGACAAATTTTGGGCAAATTTTGTGATGAACTCGAGAGGAAGAAGGGAAGAACAGAGGAGAGGGAGAGGGGAAAGGGGGAAGAACAGAGTGCTGGTGGACGAAGGGTTTATATAGGACGACCTTTAGTACCAGTTCGTGGCACGAACCGGTACTAAAGGGGCTGGAGGGGCCCCATTCTGACAACATCCTGCCACCACTCTCATTAGTACCGGTTCGTGGCACGAACCGGTACTAAAGGTTCGCCATGAACCGGTACTAATGATAGAGGCCCGGCTAGCCATTGGAACCAGCACTAATGTATATATTAGTGCCGGCTCAAATACAAACCGACACTAATGTGCTTCACGTTTGACCCTTTTTCTACTAGTGCTCGTTTCCTGTTTGTTCGGATCACATGATTGATCAGACCCTGACCTTGATTCCGATCGTTCCTTGAGTTATGTCACTTCCTTCTTTTCGTTCACCTGTTTGAGTGTTCGTCATCTTCGATGGCTCGACTCTTGGTTTGACTCTTCTGGTCTTCTCGTCCCGAGGAACTATGAGGACGTGGGCCTGCAGCGCTACGCGGCGACGACAGGTACAAGCATGTCTCCTTACGCAGTCGCGTCCAGCGCCCTATGCCTTTGCATGTACTGTTAATTACTCAAACTTGATGATAATCCTAATTAAACTGCTCGTACATGCTGATTTCCTATAGCATATGCCACGGCCTTACTGTTTAAAGCCCGCAGTTCGTACTTACTACGGTGTAGTAGTAGAGATTCCTGTTTCTTGTAGCAATGTTGTCACAGTGGTACAGTTGGATATGCTTGATCAGTTAGCTCAGTGCGCATTGAGATGTCTGCTTTTATTTGTTTGCTTATTAAATAAACCTTCTTTCCCCTCTCATTGTTAGATCTCGAGCACATCTCCTACGTATGTTAATTACTATTACACATTTATACTAAGAGCCTCGAAGGGCCACGGGCCCCTGAATTCTTAGTACCGGCCTTGTCTACAATATATCAATTAACATGTCTCTCTGCTTGTTTGAGCGAAGCGTTCTGAATCCAACATATTTTCTATATTGATCGTTTGCCAGATGTTTCAACAGCCCTGAATGGCTACGTCGACGAGCGAGCGGGCAAGCGGATGTGTTACGTAAGATATGCAGTCGGGGATCAAATCCACTGGGACCGAACAACATAATTTGGAGGTGCGGGTACTAACAAAATAAATTCAACCTGAAGTGTCACTGTCATTGTTTGCTCCCTCGAATTGTTAGATCTTTCAGAATGTGTTGTACTAATTATTAAAGGTTTCGGAGTGTGCTAACTGGAAGCAGGTGATTACTAATAATAGTTTGAAAAGATTAATTAAAAAGGTAGTAGTGTGCTGCAAGCTTGGCTTTCTACAAACTTTGGGGCCGATTTGCATCTACCTAACAAACTGACATAACGTATGTGAACAGTTCGGGTTTTTTTAATTCAGAAGTACTACTTTATGTTCTCCATCTCTGAAAATCAGTGATAACTTTTTGTGCACTATCTATTTTTTTAACTTTGCAAATCCATCATGAGAGCATTATTCAAATCTGAATCTGAGTGGGCTCACAGCCAACTAACGTCCTATATGTTCCCTTCCTCAGTGCTCTTCAGTGATAACTATTCTCTGTTTGCTAATCAAGATTCAAAATCCATTTGTTGCAGAATTAGGAATCATGTACTGATTTGGAGAATAATCGGAGCAATGGTGGAGGATGGTATGCTTGTCTGTCCGGTGAGAGGAAAGCGGGATACCTAAAGAAACTACGAATAGCACGCCAGGCAAAAAAAGATGCAACTAAGTCATCTACACCATCTAGCGGATTGGTTCAGAGCAAACATGCTCTGTTTACTGATGTAACAAACACGTTTGCAAAAGGTTCATGTTTGTGCACTTTGCTGACCCATGGTTGAGATTATTCTCTATGTCTGACAAAACCTCAAAACTGACATCATTGTCTAATTTGTAGTTGTGAATGATGGAGTTGTCAAAATGATTCCTCTTATAGATGGCTCAAATAGGAATGGAAAAGGTTAATTCATTCACACACGTTTTTCTTTATCAAATATTCCCTCTGATCCAAAGTAAGTGTCGTAGTTTTAAACTAAGGTACATCATTGTCTAATTTATAGTTGCGAATGATGGAGTTGTCAAAATGATTCCTCATACAGATGGCTCTAATAGGAATGGAAAAGGTTAGTTCATGCACGGGAGGAATAGTACTTTGTGATGTTTTCCATTATTCAGTTCTGCTCTCATGTATTGTGTGCGAAGTTGTTGTGACAGGAAGGAGTGATAATGAAGGCACGCCGTACACTACTACCTCTGAATTTTCGGATGTTACTCTACCGGCCCAGAAAAACCAAGGGGTCAAGGTTGGTATGCTCGAATGATTGAAGAAAAGAGAGCCGAATACCTACTGAAGCAGCGGCAGGCACGTCAAAGAAAACGAGACGTGGCTAACTCGGAAAACAATGACTCGGTTGTAGTGCTTGTAACACCCGGTATCACCCGCAACTCTATATTGTTGTATAACTATAAATCGGATCAAAGATCAACCGGGAGCCTTTTAGTTCCATCGACTCTCAAGCAAAGTGCAGCAGAAAAAAAAGGTTGCGTTAGAGAGTCAGATACAATTCAATGAGTCCTGAACAAATGTCTTCTCTCTTGCAGAAGAAACGCGACTACAGCAAAATGAGGAGCAAAGTTGTAGCACCAAACTTCAACTCTGATATGTCCCCAGGTACATGTCACATAATATTATTTCACACATTGTAACAATATAGTGATTAAAGAGCATCTATGTTGTACGCGTAGGGGAGCCTGCCCATGGATGTACCTCGCAGACAAATGTGAATATCAATACGAGCGAAGATTTTGATTGGCTGCACAGAAATGATATGTACGAGATGCAGTGAATTAACAGACAAAAAAGACCTGTCAATATGTCCAGTGCTACCGATCCGCGTGAAGCTCTTGCGGGTAAATATTTTAGTATTTAATAGATGGATGTTTTCCATAAAGTACTATCTTCAATAATGAATTCTTACCAATTATTCGCCAGGAGACAAGCACCAGACTGAAGATCCCTATGGAATACTTGAGCCCCACGAGGAAACATCCAACTTTCAGGGTATGTATATTGTTGCGTGCTTTTTTCACGCCCTTTGGCCAAACACGTAAAAGTGTGTAATTTACATTCTCTTGGTCGTGGAATGACTATCTTTCCCACTAGAATGCTTGGAGGCCATACACCATGGAGAACACGCACAAGATGAGCTTGATGATGAAGCAAGGATGTTCACTGAACAATGTAAGCATCTCTAAAACTGACTTGATTTACCAACAAAACACTCTACCATTTCAAACATGTAACTTAATTAAATGTCCATATCCAGATGCCCAATTTGAATCATACCGAGTAGCTGCTGATGGCATCCCCCTTTATGCCGATGATAACCAAGCCTACCATAACCTGCCAAAGAAGCACCATGTTTTGAGGAAAGTTAAAGATTGCAGCTATTGCGGAGCAATGCGATTTCAATACGAGGGGCATGCATTCTGTTGTAGAAAGGAAAAGTTAGCATATCTATTCCAGATGTGCCTGCTGAGTTGAAACGATTGTTTACAAGTCAGGATGATGATGATGCTAAATATTTCAGAGATAACATAAGGTATTTCAACTCACACTTCTCATTCATGAGTCTTGGAGTGACACTCGACCAGCGAGTCAGCACTGCATCAGGCACTGGGATATATACATTCCATGCACATGGACAATTGTACCACCGTTTGGATCATTTGGTTCATGGTGAACATGGTCCGCGACATTTGCAACTATATATTTATGATACGGATGACAGCTTGGCGCACCGGGTCCAGAGGTCTCCAGATCTTAATATTGATCTCATTCGCAAAATTCTAAGTATACTACAACACAACCCTTACGTGCAGACTTTTCAGAATGTTGGTTCTTCAGGAAGCCTTGATGAATATAGAATTGAAATAAATACAAATATAACCCTGGATCAGCAGCAGTACAATGCCCCGACAACTTCCTAGGTTGTTGCGATATGGGTTGAAGGGGGTAACACACAGAACTTCTTTGATCGACATGTTTTCGTGCATGGATCAGGAGAGCGTCCCTTGTATATTAGAGCATACTATGGTTGTTATGACCCTTTGGCGTATCCATTATTCTTTCCTGGTGGGGAGGCTGGTTGGAATCGATGGTTGCCATATGTTCCTACATAAGAAGATGAAGGCCATGAGTCTAACACGGGTATGATTTTATAGTTTTAGATTTGTAACATGGTCAATTAAAACAACAACAAAAACTAATATTCTGGACTTCTTGTGTTTAAACTGTCCAGCTGGTAGTTCAGAACGATGTCAAGACCGGTCTACTGACTTGCCTACAAGTGTTAATTTAATGGAAATAGATAATGACACAATGCAAACTACATTTGATAATTCTGAACAATTTGGTGACCATGTGGCTGATTTGCCCCCAGGTAAGTTTCATCACTTAGACATGTCTATTTTAAGGGTCTCCCATTTGTTTAATGTTATGAATCTTCATTCAGACGATAACAAGGACAACCAGGAAGAGAAGGACGAACCTGTTCAATCAAGAAAATATGTATCTACAATGGAGTATTATTGCTTCAAGCTGATGATCAGGAAGAAGCTTTTTAACATCGTCCTGTTCGGGGGACGCCTTTTCCAACAATGGGTCGTTGATATGTACATTAAGATCGAGACAATGAGGCTGGATTGGTACTCCAAGCCAGAAAATCAGAAGATTATACGCGCGGACCTCTAACAGGTACCATTCTTGGGGTTGTTGTTATATGACATTAGCGACCTCACTTTTAATATATAGTTTGGTATTCTTAGTGCATGCATTATGTATCTTCTACGTAGGGTCTTGTAGACACGATCGCTGCTGGTGAGTCATGTGGTGATCGGATTGGTAAAAGGAGTGTGCTCCCAAGGACATTTCCTGGTGGTGATAGAGACATGCAGAGAAGGTTCCTAGATGCAATTGCCATAGTGCGGCGATGGGGTAAACTAGATTACTTCATCAGAATGACATGCAACCCATACTGGGAGGACATAACAACAGAGTTGATGCCCGGACAGCTACCATAGGATCGACCAGACCTGGTTGCAATCGTGTACAAAGCAAAGCTGCGAGATTTGATGGATTTACTCATCAAGAAAAAGCATTTTGGCGAGGTTGAGGCCTATGTTCATGTGATCGAGTTTCAGAAAAGAGGGCTCCCACACGAACATATTGTTGGGGAACGTAGCAGAAATTCAAAATTTTCCTACGTGTCACCAAGATCTATCTATGGAGAGACTAGCAACGAGGGGAAGGAGAGTGCATCTACATACCCTTGTAGATCGCTAAGCGGAAGCGTTCAAGTGAACGGGGTTGATGGAGTCGTACTCGTCGTGATCCAAATCACCGATGACCAAGTGTCGAACGGACGGCACCTCCGCGTTCAACACACGTACAGCCCGGTGATGTCTCCCACGCCTTGATCTAGCAAGGAGAGAGGGAGAGGTTGAGGAAGACTTCATCCAACAGCAGTACAACGGCGTGGTGGTGGTGGAGGAGCGTGGCTATCCTGCAGGGCTTCGCCAAGCACCACAGAAGAGGAGGAAGAAGAGACGCAGGGCTACACCAAGAGAGATTGAATCGCTTCTGTGGGCAGCCCCCTAGGCCTCATATATATAGGGGAAGGGGAGGGCTGCGCCCCCTCTAGGGTTCTCACCCCTAGGGGGCAGCAGCCCTAGATGGGGAGCAAGGGGGCGGCCAAGAGGGGATGGGAGAGGGAGGCGCACCAATATGGGCCCTAAGGCCCATATCCCCTTAGGGTTTGCCCCCTCTCCACCTCTTAGGCGCATGGGCCTTAGTGGGGCTGGTGCCCTTGGCCCATGTAGGCCAAGGAGCACTCCCTACAGCCCATGTGGCCCCCCGGGGCAGGTGGCCCCACTTGGTGGACCCCTGGACCCTCCCGGTGGTCCCGGTACGTTACCGATAAACCCCGAAACTTTTTTGGTGACCAAAATAGGACTTCCCATATATAAATCTTTAGCTCCGGACCATTCCGGAACTCCTCGTGACGTCCGGGATCTCATCCGGGACTCCGAACAACATTCGGTAACCACATACAAACTTCCTTTATAACCCTAGCGTCATCGAACCTTAAGTGTGTAGACCCTACGGGTTCGGGAGACATGCAGACATGACCGAGACGTTCTCCAGTCAATAACCAACAGCGGGGTCTGGATACCCATGTTGGCTCCCACATGTTCCACGATGATCTCATCGGATGAACCACGATGTCAAGGACTTAATCAATCCCGTATACAATTCCCTTTGTCTATCGGTACGATACTTGCCCGTGATTCGATCGTCGGTATCCCGATACCTTGTTCAATCTCGTTACCGGCAAGTCTCTTTACTCATTCCGTAACACATCATCCCGTGATCAACTCCTTGATCACACTTTGCACATTATGATGATGTCCTACCGAGTGGGCACAGAGATACCTCTCTGTTTACACGGAGTGACAAATCCCAGTCTCGATTCGTGCCAACCCAACAAACACTTTTGGAGATACCTGTAATGTACCTTTATAGCCACCCAGTTACGTTGTGACGTTTGGCACACCCAAAGCACTCCTACGGTATCCGGGAGTTGCACAATCTCATGGTCTAAGGAAATGATACTTGACATTAGCAAAGCTTTAGCATACGAACTACACGATCTAGTGCTATGCTTAGGATTGGGTCTTGTCCATCACATCATTCTCCTAATGATGTGATCCCGTTATCAACGACATCCAATGTCCATGGTCAGGAAACCGTAACCATCTATTGATCAACGAGCTAGTCAACTAGAGGCTTACTAGGGACATGGTGTTGTCTATGTATCCACACATGTATCTGAGTTTTCTATCAATACAATTCTAGCATGGATAATAAATGATTATCATGAACAAGGAAATATAATAATAACTTATTTATTATTGCCTCTAGGGCATATTTCCAACAGTCTCCCACTTGCACTAGAGTCAATAATCTAGTTCACATCGCCATGTGATTAACAATCACAGGTCACATCGCCATGTGACTAACACCCAAGAGTTTACCAGAGTCAATAATCTAGTTCACATCACTATGTGATTAACACTCAATGAGTTCTGGATTGATCATGTTGCTTGTGAGAGAGGTTTTAGTCAACGGGTCTGAACCTTTCAGATCCGCGTGCGCTTTACAAATATCTATGTCATCCCCTAGATGCAGCTACCACGCTCTATTTGGAGCTCTTCCAAATAACTGTTCTACTATACAAATCCAGTTTTACTACTCAGTATAATATGGATTAGTGTCAAAGTTTGCATCGGCGTAACCCTTTACGACGAACTCTTTTACCACCTCCATAATCGAGAAAATTCCTTAGTCCACTAGTTACTAAGGATAACTTTGACCGCTGTCCTGTGATCCATTCTTGGATCACTCTTGTACCCCTTGACTGACTCATGGCAAGGAACACTTCAGGTGCGGTACACAGCATAGCATACTGTAGAGCCTATGTCTTAAGCATAGGGAACGACCTTCGTCCTTTCTCTCTATTCTGCCGTGGTCGAGCTTTAAGTCTTAACTTCATACCTTACAACTCAGGCAAGAACTCCTTCTTTGACTAATCCATCTTGAACACCTTCAAGATCACGTCAAGGCATGTGCTCATTTGAAAGTACCATTAAGCGTTTCGATCTATCCTTATAGATCTTGACGCTCAATGTTCAAGTAGCTTAATCCAGGTTTTCCATTGAAAAACACTTTCCAAATAATCCTATATGCTTTCCAGAAATTCTACGTCGTTTCCGATCAACAATATGTCAACAACATATACTCATCAGAAATTCTATAGTGCTCCCACTCACTTCTTTGGAAATACAAGTTTCTCATAAACTTTGTATACACCAAAATCTTTGATCATCTCATCAAAGCATACATTCCAACTCTGAGATGCTTACTCCAGTCCTTAGAAGGATTGCTGGAGCTTTGCATACTTATTAGCATATTTCAGGATTGACAAAACCTTCCGGTTGTATCACATACAACCTTTCCTCATAAATCGTCGAGGAAACAATGTTTTGACATCCTATCTGCAAGATTTCATAAATAGTGCAATAACTGCTAATATAATTCCAACAGACTTTTAGCATCGCTACGAGTGAGAAACTCTCATCGCAGTCAACTCCTTGAACTTGTCGGAAAACATCTTAACGACAAGTCGAGCTTTCTTAATGGTGACATTTACCATAATTGTCCATCTTCCTTTTAAAATCCATCTGTACTCATCAGTCTTACGACCATCAAGTAGTTCTTCCAAAGTCTACACTTTGTTTTCATACATGGATCCTCTCTCGGATTTTATGGCCTCGAGCCATTTATCGGAATCCAGGCCCACCATCGCATCTCCATAGCTCGTAGATTCATTGTTGTCTAGCAACATGACTTCCAAGACAGGACTACGTACCACTCTGAAGTAGTACGCATCCTTGTCATCCTACGAGGTTTGGTAGTGACTTGATCTGAAGTTTCATGATCACTATCATAAGCTTCCACTTCAATTGGTGTAGGTGCCACAGGAACAACTCTTTGTGCCCTGCTATACACTAGTTGAAGTAACAGTTCAATAACCTCATCAAGTCTCCACCATCCTCCCACTCAATTCTTTCGAGAGAAACTTTTCCTCGAGAAAGGACCCGATTCTAGAAACAATCCCTTATTGCTTTCGAATCTGAGACAGGAGGCATACCCAACTGTTTTGGGTGTCCTATGAAGATGCGTTTATCCGCTTTGGGTTCGCGCTTATCAGCCTGAAACTTTTCCACATAAGCGTCGCAGCCCCAAACTTTTAAGAAATGACAGCTTAGGTTTCTCTAAACCATAGTTCATACGGTGTCATCTCATCGGAATTACGTGGTGCCCTATTTAAAGTGAATGTGGTTGTCTCTAATGCCTAACCCATAAACTATTGCGGTAATTCGATAAGAGACATCATGGTATGCATCATATCCAATAGGGTGCAGTTATGATGTTCGGACACACCATCACACTATGGTTCCAGGCTGTATCAGTTGTGAAACAATTTCCACAATGTCTTAATTCTGTGCCAAACTCGTAATTCAGATATTCATCTCTATGATCATATCATAGATATTTTATCCTCTTGTCACGACGATCTTTCAACTTCACCCTGAAATTACTTGAACCTTTCAATAATTCAGACTCGTGATTCATCAAGTAAATATACTCAACATCTACTCAAATCATCTGTGAAGTAAGAACATAACGATATCCACTACATGCCTCAGCACTCATTGGACTGCACACATCAAAATGTATTACTTCCAACAAGTTGCTTTCCAGTTCCATTTTATTGAAATCGAGGCTTCCAGTCATCTTGCCCATGTGGTATGATTTGCATGTCTCAAGTGATTCAAAAATCAATTGAGTCCAAACGGTCCATTTGCATGGAGTTTCTTCATGCATATACACCAATAGACATGGTTCGCATGTCTCAAACTTTTCAAAAACGAGCGAGCCCAAAGATCCATCAACATGGAGCTTCTTCATGCGTTTTATACCGATATGACTTACGTGGCAGTGCCACAAGTAGGTGGTACTATCATTACTATCTTATATCTTTTGGCATGAATATGTGTATCACTACGATCGAGATTCAACAACCAATTCATTTTAGGTGTAAGACCATTGAAGGTATTATTCAAATAAACAGAGTAACCATTATTCTCCTTAAATGAATAACCATATTGCGATAGACATAATCCAATCATGTCTATGCTCAACGCAAACACCAATCTCGATGGTAGAGGGAGCGTACGATATTTGATCATATCCACATTGGAAACATTTCCAACACATATCGTCAGCTCACCTTTAGCTAGTCTCCGTTTATTCCGTAGCTTTTATTTCGAGTTACTAACACTTAGCAACCGAACCGGTATCTAATACCCTGGTGCTACTAGGAGTACTAGTAAAGTACACATCAACACAATGTATATCCAATATACTTCTATCGACCTTACAAGCCTTCTTATCTACCAAGTATCTAGGGTAATTCTGCTCCAATGGCTGTTCCCCTTATTACAGAAGCACTTAGCCTCGAGTTTGGGTTCAACTTTGGGTTTCTTCATTAGAGCAGCAGCTGATTTGCCCTTTCATGAAGTATCCCTTCTTGCCCTTGCCCTTCTTGAAACTAGTGGTTTCACTAACCATCAACAATTGATGCTCCTTCTTGACTTCTACTTTCGCGGTGTCAAACATCGCGAATATCTCAAGGATCATCATATATGTCCCTGATATATTATAGTTCATCACGAAGCTCTAGCAGCTTAGTGGTAATGACTTCGGAGAAACATCACTATCTTATCTGGAAGATCAACTCCCACTTGATTCAAATGATTGTTGTACTCAGACAATCTGAGCACAAGTTCAACAATTGAGCTTTTCTCCCTTAGTTTGCAGGTTAAGAAAATCGTCGGAGGTCTTATACCTCTTGACGTGGGCACGAGCCTGAAATCCCAATTTCAGCCCTCGAAACATCTCATATGTTTCGCGACGTTTCAAAAACGTCTTCGGTGCCTCAACTCTAAACCGTTTAACTGAACTATCACGTAGTTATCAAAACGTGTATGTCAGATGTTCGCGACATCCACAGACAACGTTCGAGTTTTAGCACACTGAGCGGTGCATTAAGGACATAAGCCTTCTAAGAAGCAATGAGGACAATCCTCAGTTTACGGACCTAGTCCGCATAATTGCTACTATCAACTTTCAACTAATTTTTCTCTAGGAACATATCTAAACAGTAGAACTAAAGCGTGAGATACGACATAATTTGCAAAATCCTTTTGACTATGTTCAGGATAATTAAGTTCATCTTATGAACTCCCACTTAGATAGACATCCCTCTAGTCATCTAAGTGATTACATGATCCGAGTCAACTAGGCCGTGTCCGATCATCACGTGAGACGGACTAGTCAACATCGGTGAACATCTTCATGTTGATCGTATCTACCATACGACTCATGCTCAACCTTTCGGTCTTCTGTGTTCCGAGGCCATGTCTGTACATGCTAGGCTCGTCAAGTTAACCCTAAGTGTTTTGCATGTGTAAAACTGTCTTACACCCGTTGTATGTGAACGTAAGGATCTATCACACCCGATCATCACGTGGTGCTTCGAAACGACGAACTTTAGCAACGGTGCACAGTTAGGGGAGAACACTTCTTGAAATTGTTGTGAGGGATCATCTTATTTACTACCGTCGTTCTAAGCAAATAAGATGTATAAACATGATAAACATCACATGCAATCAAATAGTGACATGATATGGCCAATATCACTTTGCTCCTTTTGATCTCCATCTTCGGGGCTCCATGATCATCATCGTCACCGGCATGACACCATGATCTCCATCATCGTGTCTTCTTGAAGTTCTCGCGTCATCTATTACTTCTACTACTACAGCTAACGGTTAGCAATAAAGTAAAGTAATTACATGACGTTTAAGTTGACATGCAGGTCATAAATAAATAAATAAAGACAACTCCTATGGCTCCTGCCGGTTGTCATATTCATCGACATGCAAGTCGTGATTCCTATTACAAGAACATGATCAATCTCATACATCACATATATCATTCATCACATCCTTTGGCCATATCACATCACATGGCATACCCTGCAAAAACAAGTTAGACGTCCTCTAATTGTTGTTTGCATGTTTTACGTGGCTGCTATGGGTTTCTAGCAAGAACGTTTCTTACCTACGCAAAGACCACAACGTGATATGCCAATTTCTATTTACCCTTCATAAGGACCCTTTTCATCGAATCCGTTCCGACTAAAGTAGGAGAGACAGACACCCGCCAGCCACCTTATGCAACTAGTGCATGTCAGTCGGTGGAACCGCTCTCACGTAAGAGTACGTGTAAGGTTGGTCCGGGCCGCTTCATCCCACGATGCCGTCGAAACAAGATTGGACTAGTAACGGTAAGCATATTGAACAATATCAACGCCCACAACTACTTTGTGTTCTACTCGTGCATAGAATCTACGCAATAGACCTAGCTCATGATGCCACTGCTGGGGAACGTAGCAGAAATTCAAAATTTTCCTACGTGTCACCAAGATCTATCTATGGAGAGACTAGCAACGAGGGGAAGGAGAGTGCATCTACATACCCTTGTAGATCGCTAAGCGGAAGCGTTCAAGTGAACGGGGTTGATGGAGTCGTACTCATCGTGATCCAAATCACCGATGACCAAGTGCCGAACGGACGGCACCTCCGCGTTCAACACACGTACAGCCCGGTGATGTCTCCCATGCCTTGATCCAGCAAGGAGAGAGGGAGAGGTTGAGGAAGACTTCATCCAATAGTAGCACAATGGCGTGGTGGTGGTGGAGGAGCGTGGCTATCCTGCAGGGCTTCGCCAAGCACCACAGAAGAGGAGGAAGAAGAGACGCAGGGCTGCACCAAGAGAGATTGAATCACTTCTGTGGGCAGCCCCCTAGGCCTCATATATATAGGGGAAGGGGAGGGCTGCGCCCCCTCTAGGGTTCCCACCCCTAGGGGGGCAGCAGCCCTAGATGGGGAGCAAGGGGGCGGCCAAGAGGGGATGGGAGAGGGAGGCGCACCAATATGGGCCCTAAGGCCCATATCCCCTTAGGGTTTGCCCCCTCTCCACCTCTTAGGCGCATGGGCCTTAGTGGGGCTGGTGCCCTTGGCCCATGTAGGCCAAGGAGCACTCCCTACAGCCCATGTGGCCCCCCGGGGCAGGTGGCCCCACTTGGTGGACCCCGGGACCCTCCCGGTGGTCCCGGTACGTTACCGATAAACCTCGAAACTTTTCCGGTGACCAAAACAGGACTTCCCATATATAAATCTTTAGCTCCGGACCATTCCGGAACTCCTCGTGACGTCCGGGATCTCATCCGGGACTCCGAACAACATTCGGTAACCACATACAAACTTCCTTTATAACCCTAGCATCATCGAACCTTAAGTGTGTAGACCCTACGGGTTCGGGAGACATGCAGACATGACCGAGACGTTCTCCAGTCAATAACCAACAGCGGGATCTGGATACCCATGTTGGCTCCCACATGTTCCACGATGATCTCATCGGATGAACCACGATGTCAAGGACTTAATCAATCCCGTATACAATTCCCTTTGTCTATCGGTACGATACTTGCCCGAGATTCGATCGTCGGTATCCCGATACCTTGTTCAATCTCGTTACCGGCAAGTCTCTTTACTCGTTCCGTAACACATCATCCCGTGATCAACTCCTTGATCACACTGTGCACATTATGATGATGTCCTACCGAGTGGGCCCAGAGATACCTCTCCGTTTACACGGAGTGACAAATCCCAGTCTCGATTCGTGCCAACCCAACAAACACTTTCGGAGATACCTGTAATGTACCTTTATAGCCACCCAGTTACGTTGTGACGTTTGGCACACCCAAAGCACTCCTACGGTATCCGGGAGTTGCACAATCTCATGGTCTAAGGAAATGATACTTGACATTAGCAAAGCTTTAGCATACGAACTACACGATCTAGTGCTATGCTTAGGATTGGGTCTTGTCCATCACATCATTCTCCTAATGATGTGATCCCGTTATCAACGACATCCAATGTCCATGGTCAGGAAACTGTAACCATCTATTGATCAACGAGCTAGTCAACTAGAGGCTTACTAGGGACATGGTGTTGTCTATGTATCCACACATGTATCTGAGTTTCCTATCAATACAATTCTAGCATGGATAATAAAGGATTATCATGAACAAGGAAATATAATAATAACTTATTTATTATTGCCTCTAGGGCATATTTCCAACACATATCCTTCTAATCATGAAGGCAGGTAGCAAGTTAAAGACTCCAGATGACTATGACAGAGTCATATCAGCAGAAATACCTGATAAAGATAAATACCCTATCCTGCATGCTCTGGTCATAAAACACATGTTGCACAGGCCATGTGGTGTCCTCAATAAAAATGTGCTTGCATGATTGAGGAGCAGTGTCGTTTTCACTATCCTCGGGATTTTTGCCGCGCTACACAACAGGGAAAGGACTCATATCCCATATATAGGAGGAGTGATGATGGACGTCAAGTAAAAGTGAGAGGAGCAGAGTTGGACAATAGGTGGGTGGTGCCCTACAACCCCTTTCTTCTCATGAAGTACTGCTACCACATCAATGTAGAAGCTTGCTCGAGCATCAAGGCAGTGAAGTATTTGTTCAAGTACATTTACAAGGGACATGACCAAACATCATTTTCATTCGAGCAGGATGTCATCAACAATGTGGGGGGGGGTCATTAATGAGATCCGACAATACTGAGATGCATGATATGTATCACCTCCAGAAGCTATCAACAGGATTTTACGCTTTAAAATGTTTGGAATTAGTCCTTCAGTCTTGCAGTTGCAACTTCATTTGCCAGGCATGCACATGGTCGCATTTAAAACCGATGATAATCTGAAAGATGTTGTTGATAAGCCATCTTCTTCGAGAACCATGCTTATTGAGTACTTCGAAATGAATCGAAAGAATCCTTATGCACGACAATGGATGTACAAAGATTTTCCGGAACACTTTAGATGGGATGCATCAAAGAAGAGATGGTATAAAAGAAAACAAAGGCCACATATTGGTAGAATTGTGTATGCACACCCTGCTGAGGAGGAGAGGTACTATTTGCGGGTGCTCTTGAATCATGTTCGAGGTGCGACATCATATGATGATTTGAAAAAGGTGTGAGGCATTACGTGCTCTACTTTCAGAGAGGCGTGTGAACAATTGGGATTAATTGAGCACGACAAATCACTTGATCACTGCCTGACTGAAGCTGCCACATTTCAGATGCCTTGTGCTCTTAGACCCTTGTTTGCCACTGTCTTAGTATTTTGTGAGGTTACAAAAATCCAAGAGTTGTGGGACAAACACCTGGAGTCGATGTCTGAGGATTACCGATGTTCCCAGCCCAACGAGGCAATACTTGAGCAGATGGTACTTAGAGACATCAGGGATTTGTTGCATTCCATGGGGAAGGATATTAAAACCTATGGCCTTCCGAAGCTGGTTGATACAAATGCTTTTCTAGGTGATGAGTGCATAGAGGTTAGAGAGGAGAGGGAGGTCGGTGTGGACCAAGAACATATTGATCTTATCAACTCTTTAAACAGTGAGCAACTAGATGGGTTCAATGACATCATGGACCATATCATGAACAAAGTAAGCCAAGTCTTCTTTCTCGATGCTCCAGGAGGCACTGGGAAGACGTACTTGTTTAAGGCATTGCTTTCTAAGGTACGTTCGATGGGTGAGATAGCCATTGCCACTGCTACATCAGGTATAGCAGCCTCGATATTACCTGGAGGGCGTACTACACACTCTAGGTTCAAAATACCCATTAAACTCACCGACAACATCATGTGTGGTTTCACAAAGCAAAGTGGTACGGCAGAACTGCTGAAAGAGGCGGCCTTGATAATTTGGGATGAAGTTGCCATGACAAAGCATCAAGCCGTGGAGGCGCTTGATAGGTCACTCCAAGACATAATGGGATGTGCTTTGCCGTTTGGGGGGAATATTGTCGTTTTTGGTGGAGATTTTAGGCAGGTCCTTCCAGTGGTTCCAAAAGGGACAAGAGCACAGATCACAGATGCTACAATACAGAGATCCTATATATGTCAGAAGATTCATAAGATAAACCTTACACGTAACTGAAGGAAATATGCCCTAGAGGCAATAATAAAGTTATTATTTATTTCCTTAAATCATGATAAGTGTTTATTATTCATGCTAGAATTGTATTAACCGGAAACATAATACATGTGTGAATACATAGACAAAACAGAGTGTCACTAGTATGCCTCTACTAGACTAGCTCGTTAATCAAAGATGGTTATGTTTTCTAACCATGAACAAAGAGTTGTTATTTGATTAATGAGGTCACATCATTAGTTGAATGATCTGATTGACATGACCTATTCCATTAGCTTAGCACCCGATCGTTTAGTATGTTGCTATTGCTTTCTTCATGACTTATACATGTTCCTATGACTATGAGATTATGCAGCTCCCGTTTACTTGAGGAACACTTTGGGTACTACCAAACGTCACAACGTAACTGGGTGATTATAAAGGAGTATTACAGGTGGCTCCAAAGGTAGATGTTGGGTTGGCGTATTTCGAGATTAGGATTTGTCACTCCGATTGTCGGAGAGGTATCTCTGGGCCCTCTCGGTAATGCACATCACATAAGCCTTGCAAGCACTGCAACTAATATGTTAGTTGTTAGATGATGTATTACGGAACGAGTAAAGAGACTTGCCAGTAACGAGATTGAACTAGGTATTGGATACCGACGATCGAATCTCGGGCAAGTAACATACCGATGACAAAGGGAACAACGTATGTTGTTATGCGGTCTGACCGATGAAGATCTTCGTAGAATATGTAGGAGCCAATATGGGCATCCAGGTCCCGCTATTGGTTATTGACCGGAGATGTGTCTCGGTCATGTCTGCATTGTTCTCGGACCGTAGGGTCCGCACGCTTAACGTTACGATGACAGTAATTATGAGTTTATGCATTTTGATGTACCGAAGTTAGTTCGGAGTCCCGGATGTGATGACGGACATGACGAGGAGTCTCGAAATGGTCGAGACATAAAGATTGATATATTGGAAGCCTATATTTGGACATCGTAATTGTTCCGGGTGAAATCGGCATTTTACCGGAGTACCGGGGGGGTTACCGGAACCCCCCGGGGGGTTATTGGGCCAACATGGGCCTTAAGGGAGAAGAGGAGAGGAGGCAAGAGGTGGCCGCGCGCCCCTCCCGTTCCTAGTCCGAATAGGACAAGGGAAGGGGGCCGCCCCCCCCCCCCCCTTTCCTTCCTCTCTTCCTCCTATTCTCCCCCTTCTCTCCTAGTCCAACTAGGAGTCCTACTCCCGGTGGGAGTAGGACTCCCCTTGGCGCGCCACACCTTGGCCGGCCGCCTCCTCCCCTTGCTCCTTTATATACGGGGGCAGGGGCACCCCATAGACACACAAGTTGATCCACGTGATCTATTCCTTAGCCGTGTGCGGTGCCCCCTGCCACCATATTCCTCGATAATACTGTAGCAGAGTTTAGGCGAAGCCCTGCTGCTGTAGTTCATCAAGATCGTCACCACGCTGTCGTGCTGACGGAACTCTTCCTCGACGCTTTGCTGGATCGGAGCCCGAGGATCGTCATCGAGCGGAACGTGTGCTAAGAACTCGGAGGTGCCGGAGTAACGGTGCTTGGATCGGTCGGATCGGAAGAAGACGTACGACTACTTCCTCCATGTTGTGTGATCGCTTCCGCAGTCGGTCTGCGTTGGTACGTAGACAACACTCTCCCCTCTCGTTGCTATGCATCACCATGATCTTGTGTGTGCGTAGGAAATTTTTTGAAATTACTACGTTCCCCAACAGTGGCATCCGAGCCTAGGTTTTATGGTTTGATGTTATTTGCACGAGTAGAACACAAGTGAGTTGTGGGCGATACAAGTCATACTGCCTACCAGCATGTCATACTTTGGTTCGGCGGTATTGTTGGACGAGACGGCCCGGACCAACCTTATGCGTACGCTTACGCGAGACCGGTTCCCTCGACGTGCTTTGCACATAGATGGCTTGCGGGCGACTGTCTCTCCAACTTTAGTTGAACCGAGTGTGGCTACGCCCGGTCCTTGAGAAGGTTAAAACGGAGTCTATTTGACAAACTATCGTTGTGGTTTTGATGCGTAGGTAAGATGAGTTCTTGCTTAAAGCCCGTAGCAGCCACGTAAAACTTGCAACAACAAAGTAGAGGACGTCTAACTTGTTTTTGCAGGGCGTGTTGTGATGTGATATGGTCAAGGCATGATGCTAAATTTTATTGTATGAGATGATCATGTTTTGTAACCGAGTTATCGGCAACTGGTAGGAGCCATATGGTTGTCGCTTTATTGTATGCAATGCAATCGCGATGTAATGCTTTACTTTATTACTAAGCGGTAGTGATAGTCGTGGAAGCATAAGATTGGCGAGACGACAACGATGCTACGATGGAGATCAAGGTGTCGCGCCGGTGACGATGGTGATCATGACGGTGCTTCGGAGATGGAGATCACAAGCACAAGATGATGGCCATATCATATCACTTATATTGATTGCATGTGATGTTTATCTTTTATGCATCTTATCTTGCTTTGATTGACGGTAGCATTATAAGATGATCTCTCACTAAATTATCAAGAAGTGTTCTCCCTGAGTATGCACCGTTGCCAAAGTTCGTCGTGCCCAGACACCACGTGATGATCGGGTGTGATAAGCTCTACGTCCAAATACAACGGGTGCAAAACAGTTGCACACGCAGAATACTCAGGTTATACTTGACGAGCCAAGCATATACAGATATGGCCTCGGAACACGGAGACCGAAAGGTCGAGCGTGAATCATAGTAGATATGATCAACATAACGATGTTCACCATTGAAAACTACTCCATCTCACGTGATGATCGGTTATGGTTTAGTTGAATTGGATCACGTGGTCACTTAGAGGATTAGAAGGATGTCTATCTAAGTGGGAGTTCTTAAGTAATTTGATTAACTGAACTTAAACTTATCATGAACTTAGTACCTGATAGTATCTTGCTTGTTTATGTTGATTGTAGATAGATGGCTCGTGTTGTTGTTCCGTTGAATTTTAATGCGTTCCTTGAGAAAGCAAAGTTGAAAGATGATGGTAGCAATTACACGGACTGGGTCCGTAACTTGAGGATTATCCTCATTGCTGCACAGAAGAATTACGTCCTAGAAGCACCGCTGGGTGCCAGGCCTGCTGCTGGAGCAACGCCAGATGTTATGAACGTCTGGCAGAGCAAAACTGATGACTACTCGATAGTTCAGTGTGCCATGCTTTACGGCTTAGATTCGGGACTTCAACGACATTTTGAACGTCATGGAGCATATGAGATGTTCCAGGAGTTGAAGTTGATATTTCAAGCAAATGCCCGAATTGAGAGATATGAAGTCTCCAATAAGTTCTATAGCTGCAAGATGGAGGAGAACAGTTCTGTCAGTGAGCATATACTCAAAATGTCTAGGTATAATAATCACTTGATTCAAATGGGAGTTAATCTTCCAGATGATTGCGTCATTGACAGAATTCTCCAATCACTGCCACCAAGCTACAAGAGCTTCGTGATGAACTATAATATGCAAGGGATGAACAAGACTATTCCCGAGCTCTTCGCAATGCTGAAAGCTGCGGAGGTAGAAATCAAGAAGGAGCATCAAGTGTTGATGGTCAACAAGACCACTAGTTTCAAGAAAAAGGGCAAAGGGAAGAAGAAGGGGAACTTCAAGAAGAACAGCAAGCAAGTTGCTGCTCAGGAGAAGAAACCCAAGTCTGGACCTAAGCCTGAAACTGAGTGCTTCTACTACAAGCAGACTGGTCACTGGAAGCGGAACTGCCCCAAGTATTTGGCGGATAAGAAGGATGGCAAGGTGAACAAAGGTATATGTGATATACATGTTATTGATGTGTACCTTACTAGAGCTCGCAGTAGCACCTGGGTATTTGATACTGGTTCTGTTCCTAATATTTGCAACTCGAAACAGGGACTACGGAATAAGCGGACGCTAGCAAAGGACGAGTAGACGATGCACGTGGGAAACGGTTCCAAAGTCGATGTGATCGCGGTCGGCATGCTACCTCTACATCTACCTTCGGGATTAATATTAGACCTAAATAATTGTTATTTGGTGCCAGCGTTGAGCATGAACATTATATCTGGATCTTGTTTAATGCGAGACGGTTATTCATTTAAATCAGAGAATAATGGTTGTTCTATTTATATGAGTAATATCTTTTATGGTCATGCACCTTTGAAGAGTGGTCTATTCTTGTTGAATCTCGATAGTAGTGATACACATATTCATAATGTAGAAGCCAAAAGATGCAGAGTTGATAATGATAGTGCAACTTATTTGTGGCACTGCCGTTTAGGTCATATCGGTGTAAAGCGCATGAAGAAACTCCATACTGATGGGCTTTTGGAACCACTTGATTATGAATCACTTGGTACTAGCAAACCGTGCCTCATAGGCAAGATGACTAAAACACCGTTCTCCGGTACTATGGAGAGAGCAACAGATTTATTGGAAATCATACATACCGATGTATGTGGTCCGATGAATATTGAGGCTCGTGGCGGATATCGTTATTTTCTCACCTTCACAGATGATTTAAGCAGATATGGGTATATCTACTTAATGAAACATAAGTCTGAAACATTTGAAAAGTTCAAGGAATTTCAGAGTGAAGTTGAAAATCATCGTAACAAGAAAATAAAGTTTCTACGATCTGATCGTGGAGGAGAATATTTGAGTTACGAGTTTGGTGTACATTTAAAAAATTGTGGAATAGTTTCACAACTCACGCCACCCGAAACACCACAGCGTAATGGTGTGTCCGAATGTCGTAATCGTACTTTACTAGATATGGTGCGATCTATGATGTCTCTTACTGATTTACCGCTATCGTTTTGGGGTTATGCTTTAGAGACGGCCGCATTCACGTTAAATAGGGCACCATCAAAATCCGTTGAGACGACGCCTTATGAACTATGGTTTGGCAAGAAACCAAAGTTGTCGTTTCTTAAGGTTTGGGGCTGCGATGCTTATGTGAAAAAGCTTCAACCTGATAAGCTCGAACCCAAATCGGAGAAATGTGTCTTCATAGGATATCCAAAGGAAACTATTGGATACACCTTCTATCACAGATCCGAAGGCAAGACTTTTGTTGCTAAGTTCGGAAACTTTCTAGAGAAGGAGTTTCTCTCGAAAGAAGTGAGTGGGAGGAAAGTAGAACTTGACGAGGTAACTGTACCTGCTCCCTTATTGGAAAGTAGTACATCACAGAAAACTGTTTCTGCGACACCTATACCAATTAGTGAGGAAGCTAATGATGATGATCATGAAACTTCAGGACAAGATACTACTGAACCACGTAGATCAACCAGAGTAAGATCCGCACCAGAGTGGTACGGTAATCCAATTCTGGAAGTCATGCTACTAGATCATGATGAACCTACGAACTATGAAGAAGCGATGGTGAGCCCAGATTCCGCAAAGTGGCTTGAGGCCATGAAATCTGAGATGGGATCCATGTATGAGAACAAAGTATGGACTTTGGTTGACTTGCCCGATGATCGGCAAGCAATTGAGAATAAAGGGATCTTCAAGAAAAAGACTGACGCTGACGGTAATATTGCGGTCTATAAAGCTCGACTTGTCGCAAAAGGTTTTCGACAAGTTCAAGGGGTTGACTACGATGAGACCTTCTCACCCGTAGCGATGCTTAAGTCCGTCAGAATCATGTTAGCAATTGCCGCATTTTATGATTATCAAATATGGCAGATGGATGTCAAAACTGCATTCCTGAATGGATTTCTGGAAGAAGAGTTGTATATGATGCAACCAGAAGGTTTTGTCGATCCAAAGGGAGCTAACAAAGTATGCAAACTCCAGCGATCCATTTATGGACTGGTGCAAGCATCTCGGAGTTGGAATAAACGCTTTGATAGTGTGATCAAAGCATTTGGCTTTATACAGACTTTTGGAGAAGCCTGTATTTACAAGAAAGTGAGTGGGAGCTCTGTAGCATTTCTGATATTATATGTGGATGACATATTGCTGATTGGAAATGATATAGAATTTCTGGATAGCATAAAGGGATACTTGAATAAAAGTTTTTCGATGAAAGACCTCAGGGAAGCTGCTTATATATTAGGCATAAAGATCTATAGAGATAGATCAAGACGCTTAATTGGACTTTCACAAAGCACATACCTTGACAAGATTTTGAAGAAGTTCAAAATGGATCAAGCAAAGAAAGGGTTCTTGTCTGTGTTACAAGGTGTGAAGTTGAGTCAGACTCAATGCCCGACCACTGCAGAAGATAGAGAGAAAATGAAAGATGTTCCCTATGCTTCAGCCATAGGCTCTATCATGTATGCAATGCTGTGTACCAGACCTGATGTGTGCCTTGCTATAAGTTTAGCAGGGAGGTACCAAAGTAATCCAGGAGTGGATCACTGGACAGCGGTCAAGAACATCCTGAAATACCTGAAAAGGACTAAGGATATGTTTCTCGTATATGGAGGTGACAAAGAGCTCACCGTAAGAGGTTACGTTGATGCAAGCTTTGACACTGATCCGGACGATTCTAAATCGCAAACCGGATACGTGTTTACTTTAAACGGTGGAGCTGTCAGTTGGTGCAGTTCTAAACAAAGCGTCGTAGCGGGATCTACATGTAAAGCGGAGTACATAGCTGCTTCGGAAGCAGCGAACGAAGGAGTCTGGATGAAGGAGTTCATATCCGATCTAGGTGTCATACCTAGTGCATCGGGTCCAATGAAAATCTTTTGTGACAATACTGGTGCAATTGCCTTGGCAAAGGAATCCAGATTTCACAAAAGGACCAAACACATCAACAGACGCTTCAACTCCATCCGGGATTTAGTCCAGGTGGGAGACATAGAGATTTGCAAGATACATACGGATCTGAATGTTGCAGACCCGTTGACTAAGCCTCTTCCACGAGCAATACATGATCAACACCAAAGCTCCATGGGTGTTAGAATCATTACTGTGTAATCTAGATTATTGACTCTAGTGCAAGTGGGAGACTGAAGGAAATATGCCCTAGAGGCAATAATAAAGTTATTATTTATTTCCTTAAATCATGATAAGTGTTTATTATTCATGCTAGAATTGTATTAACCGGAAACATAATACATGTGTGAATACATAGACAAAACAGAGTGTCACTAGTATGCCTCTACTAGACTAGCTCGTTAATCAAAGATGGTTATGTTTTCTAACCATGAACAAAGAGTTGTTATTTGATTAACGAGGTCACATCATTAGTTGAATGATCTGATTGACATGACCTATTCCATTAGCTTAGCACCCGATCGTTTAGTATGTTGCTATTGCTTTCTTCATGACTTATACATGTTCCTATGACTATGAGATTATGCAGCTCCCGTTTACCGGAGGAACACTTTGGGTACTACCAAACGTCACAACGTAACTGGGTGATTATAAAGGAGTATTACAGGTGGCTCCAAAGGTAGATGTTGGGTTGGCGTATTTCGAGATTAGGATTTGTCACTCCGATTGTCGGAGAGGTATCTCTGGGCCCTCTCGGTAATGCACATCACATAAGCCTTGCAAGCACTGCAACTAATATGTTAGTTGTTAGATGATGTATTACGGAACGAGTAAAGAGACTTGCCAGTAACGAGATTGAACTAGGTATTGGATACCGATGATCGAATCTCGAGCAAGTAACATACCGATGACAAAGGGAACAACGTATGTTGTTATGCGGTCTGACCGATAAAGATCTTCGTAGAATATGTAGGAGCCAATATGGGCATCCAGGTCCCGCTATTGGTTATTGACCGGAGACGTGTCTCGGTCATGTCTGCATTGTTCTCGAACCGTAGGGTCCGCACGCTTAACGTTACGATGATAGTAATTATGAGTTTATGCATTTTGATGTACCGAAGTTAGTTCGGAGTCCCGGATGTGATCACGGACATGACAAGGAGTCTCGAAATGGTCGAGGCATAAAGATTGATATATTGGAAGCCTATATTTGGACATCGGAATTGTTCCGGGTGAAATCGGCATTTTACCGGAGTACCGAGGGGGTTACCGGAACCCCCCGGGGGGGTTATTGGGCCAACATGGGCCTTAAGGGAGAAGAGGAGAGGAGGCAAGAGGTGGCCGCGCGCCCCTCCCCTTCCTAGTCCGAATAGGACAAGGGAAGGGGGCCGGCGCCCCCCCCCCCCCCCCTTTCCTTCCTCTCTTCCTCCTATTCTCCCCCTTCTCTCCTAGTCCAACTAGGAGTCCTACTCCCGGTGGGAGTAGGACTCCCCTTGGCGCGCCACACCTTGGCCGGCCGCCTCCTCCCCTTGCTCCTTTATATACGGGGGCAGGGGGCACCCCATAGACACACAAGTTGATCCACGTGATCTATTCCTTAGCCGTGTGTGGTGCCCCCTGCCACCATATTCCTCGATAATACTGTAGCAGAGTTTAGGCGAAGCCCTGCTGCTGTAGTTCATCAAGATCGTCACCACGCCGTCGTGCTGACGGAACTCTTCCTCGACGCTTTGCTGGATCGGAGCCCGAGGATCGTCATCGAGCGGAACGTGTGCTAAGAACTCGGAGGTGCCGGAGTAACGGTGCTTGGATCGGTCGGATCGGAAGAAGACGTACGACTACTTCCTCCACGTTGTGTGATCGCTTCCGCAGTCGGTCTGCGTTGGTACGTAGACAACACTCTCCCCTCTCGTTGCTATGCATCACCATGATCTTGTGTGTGCGTAGGAAATTTTTTGAAATTACTACGTTCCCCAACAGTAACATGAGATCACAAGCTGACCCTTTGTTCTCTGAGTATCTCTTAAGGATAGGCAATGGAACCGAAAAACGATAGGTGATGACTATGTGCATCTCCCAGAGGACATTGTGATCGGTCATACTGATGATGAAACCGCAATCAAAAGGCCAATCAAAGAAGTTTTCCCCTCTCTTAGTGCCAATGCTAAATTGGGAGAGTACATGAGCTCGCGTGTTATTCTTTCCACAAAGAATGACTATGTTGATGAGCTGAATTCCAAGATGATTGACATGTTTCCTGGCCAAGAGAAGGTATACCATAGCTTCGACTCTATTGAGGATGACTACTCGAACAATTACCCGGTTGACTTTGTGAATTCTCTCACCCCAAATGGATTGCCACCACATGTGTTGAAAGTGAAGGTCAATTGCCCCGTCATTCTGCTACGGAACCTCGACCCTCACAATGGCCTCTGCAATGGAACAAGGCTAATGATTAGAGCCTTCCAAGATAATGCAATTGATGCAGAGATTGTTGGTGGGCAACATGTTGGGAAGAGGGTCTTTATACCGAGGATCCCTATGTCACCATCGGAAGACATCTCACTTTCCTTCAAGCTTAAGGGGAAAAATTCCCCATCCGCCTAAGTTTTGTGATGACCATTAACAACGCGCAGGGCAAGACCATCCCAAATGTTGGCATTTATCTTCCAGAGCCGGTGTTCTCCCATGGTCAGCTGTATGTTGCCTTGTCAAGGGGTGTATCAAGGCGGACGACGCGAATTTTGGCCAAGCCGAACAAACAGATTAATAAATCGGGAAAAAGCACCAAGAATATTATATAGAGATGTTTTAGAGGGATGATGTAGGTTCGTTCTTCTTTGATTGATATTTATTAAAGGTATTTTGTAGTCAACCATACTTTGTTAGCTTTTTTATTTGAATCATCATTTTATTTAAATACATATGGGCATGCAAACAAATTCTGAAATGTTTTTAGATGGTTTTTGATTTGCGAAATGTGTTTACAAGTCTGAAATGGTTTCATGTTGTGAATTATGAAGTAGTTACCTATCGCTTATGGAGATATGACCTTCCTAACTACTGATTAGCCACATACATGACTTTCCTAACTTGCTACTAATATTAATCAATTTATATTCCAAAAATAATTTGTGGGGTCAGGTATGTCTTTCACTCCTAAATAATATCAATGTTTACCTAAGAAATAAATATGGATTCTATAGTTAATGACTTGGTAGACCTCTTGCTAAATTACATATAAATACTACAATCTGATCCAACTTTACACAATGCAGATATGAAAGGGAAAATACAAATTGATGTGATACGGGATTCAAACTGATGTTTCATGACCTTTGGTCCCTGTAATACTGGAAGCAATCCAATCACTTGTTCAGGTGTCAAATAAGAAGATGTGCAAGTTTCCAACACTTATCTTCAGGAGTGAAACTGTTTTGCCACTGAAAAAGAGCATGTGTCATTTGTCTTCCCTGCCATGTAAAAACATGTTTATTTCCCTTAAATTAGAGTGAAAAACAGGATAGACTGTTGGTTAATGTGATATTCTATTTTTGTCAGATGGCTTGAAATTTTTTTAACATTACTTTTAATGTTAATGTCATGTACCATCATATTTATTTTCAAACTGTGGCGTGAGGTTATATTGCCAGTTTATGTCATGTTCGGTTCACAAATATATATTGCCAGTCCGTGCCTTTAAGCTTTGTTGGTAGATTCTGTCATTTACAGTGCATAAAATCTATTTCTACTTTTAGTGTAGACTTGACTTGTACACAGTTTGACATTTTCAGACATTGTGCTTACAAGTGCTTGCTTTCGCTATATTTATTATATATAGTGTTCTGATAGATTTTATAAAGTATGTCGATAGTTGGATCATGTATCCTTGACTTGATAGACAAATTCAAAGGTTTACATTCTTCAGAGTGCATAACTGACACGGTAGGTCCTAACTTCGACTGCTTGCATAACCAACATTCAGTTCAAGGAAGCTTCAGGTCTTACCTTGAAAATTTCTTTTACCTCTTCCATCTAGCACGGACATGTTTTCTAATTATTGATTACTGATTTTACACACAAAAAAAGTTCCCAATAATCTTTTCTACAATAGTCCAACATAATCAAAGGAGCCACTAAAATTAGCTTGGAAATACCAAGGAAACTTGCAGGCATGGCCGTCGCAATAATTGATCCTCCTCCCTCGACACTTATGCCATCGCTTCCCTTCCTGCGATCCAATTTTTTCTCTATTTCATAACTCTATGATACGTTCGTTGCACGTGCATAGTTACTAGTAATAATCACGAATCAGATGAGTTGTACTTTTCAAACACAAGAACTTGAGAAAATTCCTACCAGCAAAGTGCTAATGGCACCCATAACCATGGATGCACTAAAAACATACACTATCGATGGATTGCAGAGCCGGGGAGCTAAAAATTCTACAGCTCAATGAATTCGTTCTCTGGCATTGACACGGAGCATGCTGAAAAGAGTGACTAATTTTTTTTTAGAAAAGGAGGACGACCCCCGGCCTCTGCATCTGGACGATGCATACGGCCATTTTATTAATTATTGACACAAGACCTTACAGAGTCATACAACAATAAGCCTAAAGCCACCAACTAAGCAACATCTGTCGCTATCCCTATCCAGTTGATGTAGGGGCGCTGAAAGTCTGGGCCTAATATCAAACAGACCTCGCAGTCAAACCTAACATCTAAGACTTGAGGTCCCAACCAGGACGCTTGCCGGGTATGGGCACCAACCAGTCTGGCGTGCTTCTCAAACAGGACGCCTGCCGGGTATGAGGCCGCCGCAGCCACCTACCTCCAATCCATCTTCAGAGTTGTACTGCTGCATCAACCTTACCCGGTCTAGCTGTCGCCGACACCACCACGACGCCAGGCAGCGTCACCCTCCTGTGCGAGTCCATCTCCGCACATCAGCGCCGAGTCTCCACTGCGCCACGTTGCCGAGATCCGTCGTCATCAATGGACCAGATGAATCACCGCTCCTCCTCTTGTCCCCTCCAACCAGCACTTGCTCCAAAATGATGCCCCCATGAGGGAGAACGATACTGAAGGCACCATCATCGTCCGATCCGATAGACCCATATCTAGGGTTTCCCCCGGAACTTCCCGATCAGGTTGATGTGACCTGCAACGACGATGCCTCCAGAAGGGAACGATGTCTGAGACGCTGCCATCATCCGCCAAGACCGCAGTCAGGCGCGATTTTCACCGGAAGCCACGTCTTCCCGACCTCGCGGCTGGCTGGAACCGAGCGGAACCTCGCCACGAAGGCGTATGTCACCATCGGTACTCCGGCGGAGATCCGGCATCTCCTCAGCGGTCCCTCCACGCGCCGCCGGTCGGCGGAAGGCCTCCCCGCGACGGATCCAACCGAGGCGTTGGATCCGCAGTGACCGCCGTCACCATCATAACCAGAACAACCCACCCCGCCAGATGGGGCGCTGCCACCGCCGCCATCCATGCAGGGCCGCCGCTCCGCCGACGATGGTGCTCCAGCCCCCGCCGCACAGCCCGGATTCGCCGTCCCAGCCGCTGTCGTTGGATCGCACGAGAGGAGCCGCCCCCGCCGCCTCATATGGGATCCGCCGCATCCACCCGCCCAAAAACCTTCGGCACCGGGCCCGCCGCCACCACGGCCCACGCCGGTGGCGGCGACGGCAGGAGGAGGCGGCAAGAGGGTGCTGGCGGCGCTAGGGTTTCGGGGCCCCTGGCGCCGCCCGGGGGGAGGCGACGCGAGGGGGAGGGGAGATCTTGTGGCTCTTTTGTAGCATATGTTTTTTCATGAGACTCAATGCATGATGTAAAGGTTATACACAACCATATGGGCATGTGCTAATTTTTTGTGCCATGAGTGTTGCATTTGAAAATCATACCAGTGACAACCAAATTTTGGAACCCTCGCATATTATCCATGCAACTGTGTAAAGGTAAACAATTCTAACGTGTGTTTGCAAACAAAATGTAAATGCACATGGCTCTGTTTTCAATTAGGTGGCCTAGGCGTGAGCACTCTGGGGGTGAATTTTACAAAAGGAAAATATCTTGAACCCTAATAGTTTTGAAAAAGTTTGGAAATAATTTCCAATAGTTAACTAAAAAATATTTTACTGTCCATGATGTTTTTAAATATTTCTGAATTAGCTATTTATGTGTTCAAATGGGTACCACGTGTGCAAAGCTATGAGTATGGTATCCTTCAACCCGCTTTAAGTTGTGAGGGGCCAAAACACATGGAGGACCACATATATATGGATCACCTCTAGTCCTCTACCATGCAATACTCCATCAACTATTGTACAAATATAAGACCTAGAAAAAGATAGTCCATGAGGTTTTCATATGCCAAATGGCCCTCTCACTAAAGATGCAGGATAGAGAAAACAGAGCATGAATGCTCTAGATTGTGCCAAATAAAGCCAAATCACAACCAATCGGCACCGCCATGAGGATTTAAGTTCACATGTCTCCAGGCGCATGTGCTCCCTTTAGTAAGAACACACATCCACGCACTCATGCACGGACACCACAACCAAAGCACCCTCCCTTTCCCACCATGACTATCGTATGACAATCTAAACATCTCAATACGTGGTACATAGCAAAAAAAATTGGTATGATACTATTATGGTGTGTGTTTCCTAAGCGTTTCAATCAGTCTCATAGCTTAGGATTTGATTTGGTCACTTGTTTACTCGGCCTCTAGGTTTTGTTAAGCATCGGTGTTTTGTTTGGGGTGGTCCGGACTCTTGAAACATTTGGTTGAGTTTTGTTTGTTGGTAGCAAGGATATCCTATCTTTGGGTTCATATGAAATGTAGGATTGCTCAATAGTCAAAACTGAATGGAAAGTCAACTTGGGCATGACTAGGTGTTGGAGGCATCTGGGAAGATCTATGAGCAGTTGACAAAGCTTCATCAAGAAGCATCGGATTTATTCGTAGGTAATGAACAATTGTAAGACGAAAGTGGAGAGTTAGAAGGTCTTTATGTGAAGAAGTGACTTTTACCTCTCTATGACGGGATCCGTCTATTAGATATAACACTAGAAGCAGTAGAAGCCAGAAACTAACAGCGGACTCCAGGTTGTGATCTTACCAAAGGTTTGACCCTCACTTTGAAAATGCCACATTTTACCTCTTCAGTTCTGATATTATTAGAGGCTTAGGATATGGTGCATTTGCTGAAGTTTCTCTAAGTATAGGAGCGAAAGGGACACAAATTTGAAATGGACGCATTAGCTATTTTTCTAGTACCACCTACCACGATTTTTTCCAGTACCACCTACCATGATATATTTTTTCCATACAAGACCCTGGGCATATTAAGTAAAACCAATCTTAAAAGGACTTCCATACAAGAATATACATTGCACGCAAGTCCTTTAAGAAATCACGTCGACTTCCTTCTACATACACTGCAGGCCCCATGAGTAGAGCTCATTGCTGCCTCTGACCCTCTGCATTACCGGAGCAACCTTGTGAAACCAACGGTCGGGAAGTCCCGATGCAGACTAGAAGATGCAGGAGACCATGATTTGGAAAGATTGTCGTCCCATAGAAGCTAGTATGGGAAGGTAAAAACAATAATCTCAACTCCCAATAGACAGAAGGGGAACACAACCCTCGCAAGTTCCCCTTGAGTGTCGTAATGTGCTGAGCTTCATGAAAAAAGAACTTGAGAAGAAAAATATTTTAAAATGATGTCCCCTCCACAGGATGCCGCTGTTGTGGACAAGCATTAATCATGACAGGCTGTATGCTCAACAATCGACACCATCCTATGATTTATCATCTCCCCTTCATGTACGACCATCAACATGGAAAAAACGAAAGAACAATTATTCCCATCGCCGTCACTAACCCAAATTCACATGTGGCAAAGAACTCGAAACACCCTACGAGACACAAGCCAAGAACACAAAACTAGGAGTCACCTACCTCTCGCCGCTACAATAGCGGCCGACAGAGGGCAAAGGAACTTGTGATGGTGCAGCGGGTCGGGAGAAAGAGTAGCCGCCTCCTGGTCGCGTCTTGCTCTCAAATGCTAGAAACTCTTTCTCCCAGGATGTTGAGAGTCAAAAACTCTTAGTAAGGACACAAAAAATTTGGAACGCTCCATACTATTAATGCAGAAGTGCACAAAACTTATATGTATTCAGAAAAAAGTAAATACGCAACGTCTGACTTAGAGTTGGTGTATTATTTTTATTATACTAGAGGCTCCGCGCATTGCTGAAAAATTGGTTGATAAAATTTTGGATTGATAATATGAGAACCAAAATTAAAAATACATATGAATTATTATTTAATTACGTATAGTTATAACAATATTTATTGAATATAAGTAGAATAACTGAACGGAAAACACTTCCCATGTATGGTTGATGTTGTGGTGGGTCTTTTCCTATGCATAATTGTATGGTAAAATGGGCCTTATTTAATTCATAATTGTATGATGAAGTGACATGCTTACATGTTAAGATAAGTAAGTCAGTGAAAATCTCTTAGGTTTATAGGATTAGAGGAATTAGGGTGGACCCCTTGAGTAGCCTGACGGCGTCCGCCGTGGCCATCGGCCCTTGCTGTGGCTAGCAGTGGTGGCTTGAAATTGCAGGTGGTCTGGTGCCATGCGGTGCAGCGTGCGTGACATGAGAGAGGAGAATAATAATAAGGAGATAAGGGTGAATCAATGTGTGGTTGGATGGTTAGGAGGATAGTGATATTTGAGCCTATCAGAGTTTAAATCCTAGATTTGACATTGGTGCTTGCATTTTTCTTGATCTATTTCAGACTTTCGGCGATGTGCATTGGGAGAATACATTCCCGTGAATTACAAAGGCGTATATGATGACTTCATCAATCTCAAAATAATGTGTCGATTTAGATGGTGTTTGGTTCTCTAGTCCTAGGACTTTTTCTAGTCCCTAAGACTTTAAAAAAGACTCTCAAAAAGGTGCTTCTAAGGACTCTTAGCACTGTCCCAAAAAAGTCCTACCCTGTTTGATTTGCTAGGAACTTTTTCTAATCCCAACACAAAAAAGTCCCTATAATCAAGTACCCCTTCAGTCTCTCGAAGATGCTTATAGAGATAGGATATGCGTGCGTTCATTCATAAAGATAAGTGTATATGTGTACGTATAAGTGTATGCGTCTGTACTATATATGTTAAAAAGACGAGGAATATTGCAATCATGATGAATGATTGGACAAAAGCAATCGGCTTTCATGTGGGCCCCGTAGGGGCACATGCGGACCTTGTGTGGTGACCAACACGCGATGCGTATCGGCGGGCCGATTTCAACTTTTAACCTTTGGACCCCCGGCCAAATGTTCAGTTGGGAGGATGGCATTTTAGTTTTAAGGGGTGGCAGTTCGACATGGCGGTTTGTTCAGAGAATGCATTTTTCGTTTAAAAACTGCCCTCGTTTGATTTTTCTTCACAACCAAATATATCATTAAATGGCGTTTGCTTGCCACCCTCTCCCAGCAAGGCTGGGTAAAATTACCGTAGCCCTTTGATGTTTTCTCACGGGATTGTTAAATCTCAATCAACCGAGACTTAACGAAGTCTTAGTCGATGCTATATTCATGAGACCATACGTGAAGATCCGTGCAAAAAATTATTTTTTTTCTTTCTTTCTTTTTACATGTTGTGTCACCAGACTCTGAGTCGACTGAGATCTAGCGACACCTTTTTTTTTATTTACACAGCTATGAAACATCAAAACACTCCAAATTAACGGAACTGTAATAAATCCCACAAACTTAAAGCTCAGGTCGCACATGTACTGCTTTGACCAACTAAGGTACAATGAAGGGGATGACCATTGACAAGAAGCCGTCATACGAAAGAGCTGCCGAGCCGGTGTAGCGCGTGTCGTTCTCCTTGAATTTTTCAGTCAGGCCCTACATACAACAACACAGCAGCGAAAAAATCTATCAGCAAACATTTGAAATTTCGATTAAGTGGTTGATTATTAATTGGCGACGTACCTTCACAACCATTCCGCACCTTCAAGATCGAAACCGAAAGGAGAAACAAAAAATTAATTAGTTCCATATGTATGTTAGAGTATTGGCTGAATGAGATTATTTTGTCTCTCAGATATGCTCGGGACTCCATATATACTTACTCCACAAAGTTGTCGAAGTCTAGGGCGCCGCAGTGGGAGACGCCATTGTTGTAGTTTGCTATGAGAAGATCAATGACCGAAGGTGGCACCGCGTATCCCAGGCCCCGAAGAGCTTCTCTCAACTCATCGGAGTCGATCTTTCCGCTGCGGTCCCTGTCGTATCTGTCGAAAACGACCTAGATAGTGCCATGAAGAACAGAAATAAGTCCCATGCTGTCATGCTGATGATGACAGATGGATGGGGAAAACTGGCAGATCATCGACACAGGTTGACAAATCTCATTTATTTTTCCCTTTGACTTCCCCCATGACAAATTAAGTTGCAGTATTAGATGGGCAATAATTCCATGAGCATCTCAAGTTCATAACATGATTGGGTAAACAGTTGTTCCTTACAGAGAAACAGGGTCTCCACCTTCTCATTTGATTAAAAAAAAGTACACTTGCAGTATTCAGCAGATTCTTCTTGTTTGATAAAAGAAAAGTGCGCTTGCAGTATTCAGCAGATTCATATGCAAGGAAGACAGGGTTGGCGACATTTAATTATAATTTGGTGGTCGAACTGCAAGCAATGTGAAGATATGCAGGGAGAAAACAGAGAGCATCAGAAACTGAATGTGCGCACTCTGTTTCACGATCATACATACTTTCATCATTCAAAGTTAAACGGTATAGCAAGCAAATTGTTAGTAGCACTCACCCGCCATTGCCCAAGGCAGTTCCACAGCGTCACGAACTCCGCTGGCCCTGCAACAAACGTCGTTTGGAGGCAGCAAGAAATCAGTATCTGTTTTTACTGAAACGAACACAGTGCCGAAAGATATGCAGACTATGGGATCTTTGATGGAGCATAGCTGCATAGGTGTGTGCTCTGTCTGCTTACCCATCCGGGAGCGCGGGGAGGAGGCGAGCTGGGCGTTGCTGAAGAGGAACATGAGGAGGCGGACGGTGCGGATGCTGAAGCGGTGGTGCGCGTCCGAGAGCGCGGCCTGCAGCTCCCCCTCGTCGATGCTGCCGCTGCTGTCGCGGTCGACGGCCCGGAATGCGCGCTCCACGTCCGGGTGCGTCCCCGGCGGGAACGCCACCGCTCCTCCGAAACCTCCTCCCATCGGCGGCGGGTAGCCTCCTTGGCCGTAGGCGTAGCCGTACGGCGAGGAGGAAGAGGAGGGCGCCGAGGGCGCGTAGCCGTGGCCCTGGCCGTTGCCGTACGGCGAGGAGGAGGAGGGCGTGGGCGCGGGCGCGGGAGGCGCGGAGGGCGCGTAGCCGTAGCCCTGCTGGCCGTATCCTTGGCCGTGGCCGTGGCCGTAGCGATTGTAGTCGGCCATGGCAGGGAGGCGAGAAGGTGTGTGGGGGTTGAGGAAGACGGTGTCCGCACTGACGAAACGGCGGTGGATTCCTCCGGGATATATCAGAGGGACAAAGTCGTTGACGCGCGGGAGCGGTTCTAGCTGGGCTCGTTCTGGGTATATATGTAGGCAAAAAGAAGAACGCGGTGGGCGTTCGCCCTCTTTCCGTGCAATCTCCTGCCGCTGGATCGTTCTTGCCGTCGTTGAGCTGATCGTTCGCGCGCAAAAACCTAGAGCGGCAGCATCAAATTGGATTTGTCATCGTTTGCGCGTTCTACTGCAAGTTTCTTGTGGGATGCCAAGAGGAGAAGAGGCGTGTGCGGCATGGCTAAGCAAACCATACCCTACGCGGGTGCTGCCAAGACGCGTGCGTGCGTGTGCGCCTGAGCTTCTTCAAGCATTCCTTCCTTTTTCCTCGGCGTCTACCGGCCGCCGCCGCCGACTGCAGGTGTGTCTATCCGTTACTGTTTTTGGCGGAAAAGTCAATTGCAATCCCGAAGTTAAGCCGGCTAGAGAGAACAAGCATGGTCACGCACTCTGGCGGGATCCTTGTGTGTGGGGAGACACTTCTTATTCGGTACAGCTCCTGGACACATCAACGGTCAAGATTAAAAGATACCCTTTTATGGGAATAAGTGAGTAGGGGTAGGATGGGAAATTAAGGTGGAGGAGGCGTACCGCGGCGTAGCGAGGCGCGTGTCCGTACGGCCCGCTGTATGCCCGTACGTGGGCGGTGTACGCCGCGTGAGGAGGAGGGCGGGCCCATGCGGCGCGGATTAGGCGAACCATTAACGCCGGCGCAGTGAGCCGTCCCGTCGCCGGCGTCGGTCCGCGGGCGGCGCGGATTCACACGCCACCGCCTGCCGCGCGCCTGCGCACGCCACCGCTTGACCGCCCGCGCACGCCGCCCTTGCGTACGAGGCATTAATCATCGGCGCTGATTCACACGCCGCCGCCTGCCTTCTGCGCCCTTGACCGCTCGGCTGCCCACCGGCACTGATCGCCGGCACCCCGCCCCACCCACCACTACGCCCTATAAAAAGCGCCTCGCGCCCTCCGTCGGCTCGCACACCACTCTCGCCTCGCCTCTCCTTCTCCCCTTGTCGCCGGCGTCGTCCTCTTGCGCCCTTCACCACCTCCCGCGCCGTGCCTCTCCCCTCGCCAACGATGGCCCGCCCCAACTTGACGATCGAGGAGGCGGAGGAGCTCGCCCACTTCGGCATCCCCGCCACGCCCGACGTGCGCCTGCCGGCAAGGTGGCGCCTGAGCGTCGACGGCGTCCCCGTTGCGCCGGTGCCCGAGGTCAGCACCCACCTCTTCTCCCGCGCCGTCGGCCTGTACAGGGCTCGCCTGTCGCCGGAGGAGCTTGCCGACCCCCAGTACGCCCCCAACAACCCCGGCTGGGCGGACCGCCTCGCCGGCGATCACCTGCGCCGCCTCCACGCCTACGCCGGCCCGCGCCCGCCCACGAAGCACAACCGCGCGCGGCGGCATCAGCTCTGGGACAGGCGCACCTTCGAGGAGGTGGTCGCGCCGTACAACGCGCAGACAGCCGCCGGCGTCGTGCCAGCTCCGCCGGGGTACGACTTTGAGCTGTACCGCCGCGGCGAGGCGCGCTCGACCCGCGCCCGCCTCGACTTCGGCGCCATGCACCCGCCCGCGCCCCGCGGAGGCCCAGGCGGTGACCGCGGCGCAGTCCGCCTCGGACCCGGCGATCGCCGTACGGCGGGCAGGAACGGCGTCGGGTCCAGCCGTACCGCGGGCAGGAACGGCGCAGGGTCCAGACAAGCCCCTTCGGCCGAGCCGCAGCAGCCGCAAGAGCCGGCATTGGTGGTGTAGTACAGGCGGCTGGCGGCGGAGGCCGGCGACCCGGACGACATGTCGGGCTACCTGACGGCGCTCCGGGAGTCGGAGAACATGCCGCAGCCGCCGCCGCTCGTTCAGGAGTACCTTCAGGTCGCCCCGGGCGCCGTCCACCCGGAGGACCCGGAGGACTTTCCCGGGTACCACGCCGCGCTCGAGGACTCGATGGCTGCGTCGGTCGTGCCCGTGGTGCCCCTCGACGACAGCAGCAACAGCAGCGACGACAGCGACAACGGCGACGGCCTCTAGACGAGGCAGACTTTGGCGGCGTGGAGGACGAGTAGTTTAGGGTTTATTTGAAAATGTCGTTTAGTAATGTTTAATTATTTTCGTAATGTTCTTTGGTTAAGTTTTATTTCTAGTACTATGTAAAATATCCATGAAAACTATAATGAAATATCGAGTGTTTGAATGGATGGTTTTAAATGTTGTTGAACAATCAAGTGTTTAAATCGATACTGTTATTTTTAGTTTTAAAAAGAGTTGTATTGTAAAAAAATGAGAAAGGAATTAAACTAGAAAAGTAAATAAAAAACCAAACAATAAAAAATTGACATAATATTCGCAAAACAAGTTAGAAGATTTTTTAAAAAAAATCTATTGTATTGTAAAAAAAATCAGAAAAAAAGTAAACTTGAATTGAAAAAACCCTATGAAAACTAGAAAAGTAAATATAAAAGCAAACAATAAAAAATTGACATAATACTCGCAAAACAAGTTAGAAGATATATTTTAAAAAAAATTGTATAGTAAAAATAAAAAATAAAGATAAAAATTAAACTTGAATTGAAAAAAACCTATAAAAACTAGAAAAGTAAATATAAAACCAAACAATAAAAAATTGACATAATATTCGCAAAACAAGTTAAAAGATTTTTTTTAAAGAACGCCACCACGGAGCCGAGCGAGGCTTAGTAAGTCGCTCCCGATCAAGCCGATCGGCGAAAGGGAACACTTTTCGGCCCCGCAAGGCCCACGGGCCCAACCAGGCGGCGTTGTGAAAGTAGGCGGTCTATTGCTTCGGATCACGTCGGTGTAGGGCGGGGCGCGCTATTTAAACTAGTGCGGGCGACCTCCGGCATGCGAGGTGGGACTAAAGATAGAGCTCGCTTGTCATGGCGCTGCGCGTGGACCGCCTAGGTGGGCCGATTTTCTATGGGCCGCTGTAAGGCGCGCGTGTGAGCGGCCTGTCGCGGCGCTGCGCGTTGACTGGCAAGGTGGGCCGGTTTCAGTAGGCCTAGTGGGCCGCTGGAAGGCGCGCCTGCGAGCGGTCGAGGGCGCAGGGGCGGGGTGGATGGTTTCGTTTAGTCCCACCTCGCCCGCCGAAGGACGCCCAGACCGGCTTATATAGGCGGATTCATGCACCCTAACAGATAAGATAGATAATAATAATGTGATTTGACTTTGCATTGCCCGGGCAGCTCTGCCGCAGCTGCCTGAATAGTGTTACATTGTTCGGGCAGCTGCGGTAGTGCTGCTAGTGCATTGTAAATTCAGATCACATCATTATTATGTATCTTATTTTCGATAGTTTAACATTTTATGCAAAGTTTGTTTTATTAATACATAAAGTTTTGTAATATTTTTGTCCGGTCAGCGTTTTAGTTGTTTCAAATTCATGCATCATTTGAAGGATGTCGAAAAATAACTCGTTTTCGGACAGGGCCTTTGCTCCTACCCGAACGATCTATGGAGAAGAAGGTCAATTTGTTGACATATTCAGAATGGCCTGAAATTTTGCATGTGAGTTAGTATGCCCACTCCCGCACATAATTCAAAAATTTATGGTATTTTGATACGAGGAGCACGTTGCGTCACGTCCGGTCAGCATTTAAAGTGTTTCGACCGAAAAAATTATAGAAAATTCATAAAATGGCAAAAAGCCACGAAACTTGTCATGCATCCTATTCATGATGGTACAAGACTGTGGAAAAAAAATTGGGTTCATTTGGAGGATGTTGAAAAATACCTTGTTTTCGGACAGGGCCTTTGCTCCTACCCGAACGGTCTACGGAGAAGAATGTCAATTTTTTGACATCTTCAGAATGGCCTGAAATTTTGCATGTGAGTTAGTATGCCCACTCCCACACATAACCCAAAAAATTATGGTATTTCGATACGAAGAGCACGTTGCATCACGTTCGGTCAGCATTTAAAGTGTTTCGACCGAAAAAATTATAGAAAATTCATAAAATGGCAAAAAGCCACGAAACTTGTCATGCATCCTATTCGTGATGGTACAAGACTGTGGAAAAAATTGGGTTCATTTGAAGGATGTCGAAAAATACCTCGTTTTCAGACAGGGCCTTTGCTCCTACCCGAACGGTCTACGGAGAAGAAGGTCAATTTGTTGACATATTCAGAATGGCCTGAAATTTTGCATGTGAGTTAGTATGCCCACTCCCACACATAACCCAAAAAATTATGGTATTTCGATACGAAGAGCATGTTGCGTCACATCCGGTCAGCATTTAAAGTGTTTCGACCGAAAAAATTATAGAAAATTCATAAAATGGCAAAAAGCCACGAAACTTGTCATGCATCCTATTCATGATGGTACAAGATTGTGAAAAAAAGTGGGTTCATTTGAAGGATGTCGAAAAATACCTCGTTTTCGGACAGGGCATTTGCTCCTACCCGAATGGTCTACGGAGAAGAAGGTCAATTTTTTGACATCTTCATAATGGCCTGAAATTTTGCATGTGAGTTAGTATGCCCACTCCCACACATAACCCAAAAAATTATGGTATTTCGATACGAAGAGCACGTTGCGTCACCTTCGGTCAGCATTTAAAGTGTTTCGACCGAAAAAATTATAGAAAAATTCATAAAATGACAAAAAGCCACGAAACTTGTCATGCATCCTATTCATGATGGTACAAGACAGTGGAACAAAATTGGGTTCATTTGAAGAATGTCGAAAAATACCTGTAGTGTTGACGGATTTACCACATAAGGTTAAGTAATTATATTAAAAAGAGTACTTAATACAGAATTTATTTCGTATTTAAATTATATATATAAGAAAACTTTAGTATTGTTATTTCTGCACGAATTGACGAGCTGATATTAAAAAATAAGATAGTAATAATGTCAGTTGACTTTAGTTGAAGTCATATGACATTATTACTATGTTATTTAGTAAATCGCTCAAAGACGGCTATATAAGCCAGTCCTGGCGTCCCTCGAGCGCGAGGTGGGACTAAAAAAGTGCCCCTTCCACCTCCCCGCGCCGTGAGTCGTAGAAGCCAAACAAATAATGATTAAAAAAATAAGCCCGCCTGTGCTGGCAGGCCGCAAATGCGCCTAATCGGTCCGGCCCGATCAAGCCGGGTGGCGAAAGGGCCGGCCTTTCGGCCCAGCTATGGTTGCCAGCACAGGCCAACGGGGCGGCGGTGGGACGGGGCGGGGATCAGAGGAGTTCTGAAAGGGCGGTGCGAGCTGGGCATATAAGGCGGTCGCGGCGTCGTTCGGCGGGCGAGGTGGGACTAAACTTTAGTCCTCACCGCCGACCCTGCCCTCGCACCAGGCGCACACTCAATGGGCCGGCCCACGTGCGCCGTCGCGCACAGTCACTGGGCTGGCCATCGCGCGGCGTCTTTCGGCGGGCCAGGTGAGATTAGTTGTTTTATTTATTTATTGTTTAAAAATGTTCATTATTTATTTGTTATAAATGTTTTTAAATTATTTAATGTTCATTATTTATTTGTTATTTGTTTTGCATTAATGGCTACAGTTGTTTTCATAATAGTAAAGTGTTATTTGTTATAATTTATAATTAATAATAATTTGGAAAATACTCTTCTTAAAAAAAGTACTTGATATGAAATTTATTAAGTAGTTATGTTAAAAACAATACTTAATATAGAATTTATTATGTAATTATATTAAAAAACTACTTAATATAAAACTAGTTAATATAGAAAATGGCACCTGAATTTTATTATTTACTTTATAAGTAAGAATAATAAGTTGTTTATTATAAATTATAAGTACTAATAATCAATTTTTTGAAAATAATTGATTATGACTTTTTGGTTACTGCCTAACATTTTTGAGTTTATTAAAAAATTATAATCAGCTAGTTGCTATATTAAAAGCAGTACTTAAGGTAAAACATATTGTAACCCCAGACTGACACCTCAGGTTTGTAATTTGAATACATGTCAACATGGACGAAACGCACCCAACTTTTGCATGCGCGTGTGAGTGACCCCCACGGTTTCACATGTCAGATTACGACGGAATCGGAGTACGAACGGAAGTCGCGTCACGTCGGGAGACGTTTTCAGGGTATTTTCACGGAGAAAATCGTAGTAAATTCATCGAGTGTCGAAACACACCCAAATTTTGCAGGCGTGCTTGTGTGCCACACTGTAGCGTGTGAAAAAAAAATCCCGACATTTCATGGCTTTGTGAAAGGGAACACATAATGAATGCATGTCACACCCCAGACCGACACCTCAGGTTGGTACTGTGAGTACATGTCAACATGGACGAAACGTACCCAACTTTTGCATGCGCGTGTGAGTGACCCCACGGTCTCGCATGTCAGATTACGACGGAATCGGAGTACGAACGGAAGTCGCGTCACGTCGGGAGACGTTTTCAGGGTATTTTCACGGAGAAAATCGTAGTAAATGCATCGAGTGTCGAAACACACCCAAATTTTGCAGGCGTGCTTGTGTGCCACACTGTAGCGTGTGAAAAAAAAATCCCAACATTTCATGGCTTTGTGAAAGGGAACACATAATGAATGCATGTCACACCCCAGACCGACACCTCAGGTTGGTACTGTGAGTACATGTCAACATGGACGAAACGTACCCAACTTTTGCATGCGCGTGTGAGTGACCCCCACGGTCTCGCATGTCAGATTACGACGGAATCGGAGTACGAACGGAAGTCGCGTCACGTCGGGAGACGTTTTCAGGGTATTTTCACGGAGAAAATCGTAGTAAATGCATCGAGTGTCGAAACACACCCAAATTTTGCAGGCGTGCTTGTGTGCCACACTGTAGCGTGTGAAAAAAAAATCCCAACATTTCATGGCTTTGTGAAAGGGAACACATAATGAATGCATGTCACACCCCAGACCGACACCTCAGGTTGGTACTGTGAGTACATGTCAACATGGACGAAACGTACCCAACTTTTGCATGCGCGTGTGAGTGACCCCCACGGTCTCGCATGTCAGATTACGACGGAATCGGAGTACGAACGGAAGTCGCGTCACGTCGGGAGACGTTTTCTGGGTATTTTCACGGAGAAAATCGTAGTAAATGCATCGAGTGTCGAAACACACCCAAATTTTGCAGGCGTGTCAAAAAAACATTGCGGCGTTTCATGAAAAAATAATACAAAATAAAAAAAAATAAAAAGTCCCATATTGCAGACGGACTCACTTAAGAAGATTAAAGTGAATTATTGCTGTGACACTCCATGATTATGGAGTGCCAGAGCATAATTTACGTTAACCTCCTTAAGTGATACCGCACACTAGAGGACTTGACATTGCAAGCAGACTACGGTATTTAAACAGGTGAATTAGCACAACGAGAAGCAATGTGGGACTAAACATTAGCATGTTCGGCGGTGGCCGCAGTCGCTATAGGTTGGGCGCTATAGGTTCGGCGGTATCGGGCCTGGGCCCAGACGGCGAACGAATATTTTTTTTCATTTTCCATCGCCGTATACCGCCACGCACGGCGGAACCCTATCCACACCATTCGCCCCCCGTACGCCGCCCCGTGCCCCCAGTCGCCCTGCCACGATCGCCCTACAACGATCACCCTCAGGCGCGCAACGATCTCGCCGCACGTGCGGCGCCGTCCATCGCCGTCCACAGTCAACGGCGCTCGTTGGCACAGACTGCCCCACGCCCGCAGGCGCAGATCAGCGACGCTGGCAGCCTGCTTTCGGCTCCGCCACAGCCGTTGTTCGGCGGCTGTCGCCCGGATTAAGGTCACGTTTCCCACCTTAAACAATTTATGTCGATGCTATTGCGTAATCATATATATTAATAGGAAAAAATTAGCATGCAGTATGGACATCGATGGTGTGATTCCATGTTCCATAGAGAAGTGGATAAGTCTCGTTGAAAGATTTACCACCGCTCAGCGATTTAGGTTCTACGAAACAGGCTTGGAAGAGATGTTGATCATTCCGTCAGTACAAACGAGAGATTGTTTGCTGCATTTTATGTTGTTAGGTTATAACCCAAACAGCAAAAAATTCATGATACAAGAAAATAGTGGCAGTAAAGGCCTAATTTCACTTAGACCGGACGATGTGTTTTCAATATTTGGGTTTAAGAATGAAGGTGAGGATGTTTTTGGCATTCTTGCGACGGAAGGAAAAAAGTTAAATTCCTATTTAGTACGTTCACAAAAAAATGGTCACATAATGATAGATGACTTGATTCAAAAAATTGTGAGGAATAAATCCGCCGACGGTGAATTTCTTCGGATGGCTGTTCTTGTTTTGCTGGGGACCATTATTGCACCCATGTCGGCTGTCTCCATACCAAAGGAGTACTACGCGTTGGTGCATGACGTGAAGCGGATAAGCACGTTGAATTTTAACGTGTTCACTTTGCGAACTTGTTTGAGGGAGATTGATAAACTCAAGCAGGATGGCCGTGTGAGGCAATGGCCATGTGGCAACCTAGCCCTATGCCAGGTATGCTATTAATTAATGCTATTTCATATTCCTTTAATTTATGTGTTCGTAACTTATTTTGTCTTTTGTTTTGTAGTACTTATATTGGGAGAAGGTGCAGCCAACCACCGGCCCGAAAAATGACCCGTTGTCATTGCAAGTTCCCCTAATGAAAAAATAGACTGAATCTAAAGCGGAGAAACGAGACAAGTACGACCTGGAAAATGGTCGTGGCCATGGATTGGTAATATTATAATGCTTGTTTACTTGTACATCGATTATGCATTGAGAATGTTATGTACTCATGTTGTCATTGCATACTCACTTTGCAGATTGATGACTACATTACGAAGGAGTATAGAATGAAAAAACTTGCAGATGAACAAGCTGAAAGCAGTAAGAAACATAGTAGCCGAAAGTCATCCGTTACGGGAAAGAAAAAAGTGGACAACGTGTCCGAGGTCCCTGCTAATCTAATGGCTTTTATGGACCGGGTTATGAATTATATGAAGGAAATTCGTAAGGAATTGTTTCGTATGCCAGAGTTATGTGCATAGGTAAAAATGTAACAACTCTGGTATGCACTTTATTAAACTCGATAAATTAATAAAAATATATAACATGTGACTGAGCTTACTTTTGCAGAGAGTGTTAGAGAAAATGAATAAAACAGGTGTACGGTACAAACCGGGCACAATGGCAAAGGAGTAAGAAAATCTGTATGGACAGAATAGTGAGTCCAGGTATGAAAACAAGTATCCTCAAAAAGAATTTTAGTATGATGACAAACACACACCTAATGGCCGAAATGGCAGTGGGCATTATGATTTGGATTCTAAAGAAGGGGATTCGTTCAAATTCAGTACTGGTCACTTGAGTAGCTTTAAAGATGAGAAGGAGGATCCTATAGATGTCCCGGAGCAGTAAGAAAAAAAAGAAGCATCATCTCTAAAAACCGATGAAATAGAAGCTACAAGATGGCAAGTCCCTCAAAATGAGCAAGAAGTGTAACATGCCTTGTCAGATGGTAATAGCGAGTAGAAGAGAAGAAGGTGGTGATTCCAGCGAAGCGAAAGCGGTGTGCGTTAAAGTACATGAAATCTCCTTATGTTAAAAAGACTCCGAGAAAACGTGCGAAATGTTCCGCGAAAACGAGTAAGTTAAACATGCTATGAATATATTATTGGAAATTGTGTAGTATAAATTTGTACTTTAATTTTATTGACTTGTGTTGTATAACTGTTTAATGAAACAACCCCTCAATTTGATCATTCTGTGGATGATATGGTGTATGCCGTTGTGCAGTACGTGAAAGCGTATGAGCACTCACCAAAACATAAGAACCATGAAATATTCAACAACGGTAAAGATGAAGGACTTTCTGCGGACCGAGTTTGCCAGATACTTAATCATGCATGGATATCCGGTGATGTATGTATTTTTATTGTCATGCTTATGTCATGCGTTAAGTATGTTGCATCCATCTTAAATTTACTCATTTATTTCAGGTAATTGACGCTTATGCGACGTACATATCGGATTTAAGTCTTGTCAAAGACAGATATATTGTACCCACACATAGATCTTACTGGTTATTGAACACTCGGTCAAAGTCAGTAAGACGAGGGAAGTCGGTAGACGATCCAAAAGGTTTAGCACATGCAAATGAACCTCTCAACAGATGCATGACAGAATATTTTGCAAACCGAAGGTACCGTTTGTATTGCAGAATTGTATTTTCATTACTATCTTATGTGAAAGCCGAGATTACTAACAATATTTAAGTTATGAAATAGGCTTATTTTGCGTTAAATATGGATAAAAACCATTGAATTACATGTGTTTTGCACACTAGAAAGAAAGAGTTCCAAATTCTTGATTCTTTGAGGGGGAGGTAAATATCTCTAAAGCTACCAGGAAATTCGTTGAAAATTTTGTAAGTTGCGTATTCATGTGTGTACAATTAACCATATAATTTGTTTACCGTATGTAGTCAACGTGTTCATATTTTTTTGTCAGAGAGAGCAACTTGCAGGAGTTATTCAAGATGCAAATGACAGTACTATTATATCATTCCCGGATGTGTCCGCATGGCCTATAGTCCCCTAGGACATGCCTCAACAAAAAGATGAGTGAGTTACATGTACCATGTGCTTTTGAAATACATTAATTGGTCAAGTGCTATCTTACTTAACGTGCTTTCAAAATTGCACTTATGTTTTTTTAACACAGGAACTCATGTGGACTGTTCGTCCTTTGCTGTTTTCAATACTGGGACGGAGAAAATTTTATTACTCCTATTTCTCAGATGGGTACATTTAAGTATGAAAAATTAGTACATTATATCATATATAAGTGATGAAAATAATATTATTTTTATTACTTTTCAGGAATCTATTGATAGTTCGATAGAAAGAATGATAGCTGGAATTATTATGTCCCCCGAAAATAAGCTTACAGAAGTAAAGAACAAAGTAATTCGACTTGCGAAGAGGAAACAAAAATAAAAATATCATACAACAATTCTACGTGATTGTCGAAATATTATTTGTTCATGACTGAGAATTGTGTGTGGATGCTTTATTTTTTTATGTGAGTTTCAAATATTTTTAGCATGTCAAGTTTATATTACCTGGCAAATTTATTAAAAATACATTTTATCATTTCTTATTTTAATATTTAATTTATAATTTATGTTCAATGAGTGTTCTCGCGAATATACGATTTGAGGTTTTAAATACTCCGATGATATATGATGACGATATTTCAGAGGCGAGCGCCGCCGGCGCCGCATGTTTGCCGCTACATGGCGCGCGTGGGCCGCGTCATCTGCAAGCGGGCGCGCGCCGCGCGTCACCCCAGGGTTGGCTGTTGCCGGCACCGAGGCTGATTATACCTCGTCCCGCGTGCGCCCCTCTGCGCCCGAGGGCGGCGTCAGCCTCGGGATCGCCCCTACGGCGCTTACTGGCGGCTGTGCAGCGCCTCGGGATCGCCGTTCGCGGCGCCTACTGGCATCTGTTAACGTTTTTTTTAAATTAAAGCAACCGGCGGCCGTGCAGCGCCTCTGATCGCCCAACATGCATGATTTATTCACAAAATCATATATTTGTACGAATATATATATATATATATATATAAAATACATATCATGTTAAATTTGTATAACGCATATCATATTATAACGTAAAATTTGTATGTCGCATATCATATTAAACAACGAGTATAGTGCCAACAAATATGACACAAGTAAACACCGATTACAAGTCTCCCGTATCAATGTAACGAAACAAATATGTAAATACTATTCTTTAAGACAACCAAATAAATCGTCAATGTAATAAGAAGTTGTTCTTTTTATTCAAACATTTCTTTGCTATGATCATCATGCCATGTTCCTGCATAGAAAGATTGTAATATACGTCAAAATTTTGTAAAGTATTAACTAAACAAGAAAAGAACGTTAATAAATGGTGTGCACATACTTTGGATTCCGAGGACAGTTGTTTTTGAAATGACCATTTCCTCTGCATAAACCGCATAGACGTACAGGTTTCTCATCAAAACCTTTGGGGTGTACCGTTTGTAGTCACGCCAGGTTCCTTACCACGGCCTTTGTTATTCTGCCCTTTCGGTGCTCCTTTCGTATTGATTTTTTCTGGATCACCAACAAAAACATGATTTTGATTCGGCACAAAAGCATCATCATGTGCAACTGTATGCTGTCTCACATAATCTTCCTCCTGAACATCTTTATTTGCTATCACATCCTCCAGAGCAGCCTTCAGTTTATCAAATAGAAATGGTTTATGACATGACGCATGATTTGCTTCCGCAGACAAAATAGTCAACTCACTGTACTTAGTTCTCTCCTTAGTACCTGCCCATCCCCATGCGAAGAGATCGCTAGTGCGTTTCACGGGCAGTCCACCTCTAGCATTCTTGCTGAATCTTGGCAGCACTAAGCACATAGGTAAGTCCTGCACGTTCAACCTGGCTAAAACATAAAGAACATGCTTGCATGGAAGACCTTTACGTTTCATAATATCACAACTGCACTTCACTGTTTCTTCTGAATTACTAGGTGTATAGTCCACTTTGAATCTCAGTTGCCTGTTATTTTTCCATGCCACTATGAATCTCCTACTGACGAATCCACTCAGTCTATCTATGATCTCAAGATCCGCTGCCTTCTTCATTTCTTTCTGCAAGAGGTAAAAGTTCACCGCAGTGAAGTCATGGGCAGCGGCTTTTTCAATGCATTTGAAGTCGTTGAGTACGGCTACAGGGAGTGTCTGTGTGGACAGGCAGTCGTCGTGTGACTCGTTCTCACGGAGCCGAACAATGCAGTTCTCATAATGCACAACCATATCAACAATTGTCATGCCAGAGTCAAGATGCATATGAAGGTAAGAGTTCAGACTCTCGCTCCTCTGGTTACTCCACATACCAAGGAAGAACCCACCGGTGAGATATGACGCAGCCCAAAGCCTTTTCTTTCGGTACATCCTACGCAACCATGTTTCAGTTTTCTCCGACTCCCATTTAGCTCTAAAAGCTGCCAATCTCGCCTCAAACTCATCATGTGTAGTGGCATAATAAATAAGAGACCTGAACTCCTTAAGGGACTTGTGGTGGAGGTGTTTTGCATGTTTTTCTCAATATTCCATGAACAAAGTCGATGCCACACGTCAGTAAGGACCTTCCCGACGGCCCTTATCATGGTTGCGTCTCCGTCAGTAATTACAGACCTCGGCTTCTTCTGACAATGAGCTCTAAAGAAGGTATGCAACACCCAAACATATGTATCCTCCGTCTCATCTGACACAACTGCACAACCGAACACAGTGGTGCAACGATGATTGTTTAGACCAACAAAAGGTATGAATGACATTCCGTACCTATTCATCTTGTAAGTGCTGTCGAAGACGATTACATCACCAAAGTCAAGGTAATCCCGACGTGACTGAGAACCACACCAGAACATGTTCTTCAGCTTTCCTTCTGCGTCAACAGTGTGCTCAAAGAAAAAGTCTGGATCCCTTGTCTTTCTTGTCATCATGATACCAATTGCAGTGCCCGCATCACCCTTTGCTAGCAACTTCATTTTCTCCCTATAACACATGTTATAAAGCTTCCTCCTCCCGAAACCAGCCAGTGCATATGATCCATACCTACTAACAAACTTGTCATAAATCCAATGTTTTTTGAGCCCAGCACCTGCCATTGCTAAGATCTCGAGCTTCTGGTATTCCTTTATCTGATTATGAGATCGAAGATATATAACTTCATCTGGTCTAGCAAGAATGTGACTATGATCATCGCTGAAACTGCTGACATACGAAATGGAGCACTCTCTGTCAACCTTCACAGTTAGATGGGCCTCACAATAGCACTGAGTCTCCACTCTCAGCCTGCGCTTCTTCACTTCCATGGTACAAAACTTGGCATGTCGTTTCCCAGACCTTGAACATAGAAACCTCCTCAACCGCCTACGTGCGTCGATACCCTTACTATATTTCAAGTTGTCCCTCCTAATGCTAAAGCCTCGCTTTTTCGCATAGTCGTTATAGAAATCATATGCCTCCTCGTCTGTCCTGAACGTCGTGGACATCACCGTCCAATGCCTGTCCAGTGATTCTTGCTGGTATTCATCGTACCCAGTATCAAAATTGCACTCATCACCATCGGCATCATCATCGTTTTCGCACGCGTCACCATCCTCTTCCTGAATAAAAATACAAACAACGGTATATGTCAGTAAGTAGTTGTATAAGGACTATCATATGTATTCACTTTCCACTACTTACTTTGCTCGAGCTATCATTATAAGATGCATCGAATCATTTTCGTCATTGGCATCATCGAAAAAATTCCACTGATAGTACCCTTCCACTTCCATCTGCGCAAATTGTAAATATGATATGTAAGACTTGATGCGTATTTAATTTCACTTTAAAATAACCTACATAATTCTAAACCTACATGGCTTCCGCTTTCAGCATATGAATCATCTACATCCATATCCTCATTGTCATCATCCCCTCCTATCTGTTCACAGTCGAACATGTTATTGTCATCGCGGATGCTTGTATTTAATATGGTTGAGAACATGTAGACCACTTACATTGCCACTGTAAGACTCATCCAAACTCATATAATTTTCGCCGTCATGTTCGTCTTCATCCAATGACAATGATCCGTCCTCGCTACCGCCATCATCACCGTCATATCCTATTTCAGCCTCAATCTATACATGTTCATATATAATCAAATACCCATTAAAACATCACGTAACATCTTTTCAATTAAAATCCGTTCTTAAATTACTATGCCAGCGCCTCACGTACCTCGTTGCCTTCGTCAGACATGAGGCGGTTGTCGCCGGATACGAGTTGCCGACGGCGGAGGCGTCTGCCCGACCGAGGCGGTTGTCGGCGTAGCGCACAGCGCGTACGTTTTTTTTTCACCGGCCAGGTACTACCAGAGATGGCGGCGGCGGCGGCGCGAGAGGAGGTGGGTGAGGCGTCTTGAAGATAGGGTTCGCCGATCGTTTTTTTAATCACTCGGGCGTACGCAGCGGACGCGGGCGGGCGTGCATGCAAGACATCGGCGCCTATGGGCGCCCGTGCATGCGGACGTGGGCGCGTACGGCGACGCGGGCGCGCCTACGGCGGGCGGGTATTTTTATACGGCATGCGAAAATGACCGTGTTGGGGATCGTAGCATAAATTAAAATTTTCCTACGCATCACCAAGATCAATCTATGGAGTATTCTAGCAACGAGGGAACAGGAGTGCATCTACATACCCTTGTAGATCGCGAGCGGAAGCGTTCAAGAGAACGGGGATGATGGAGTCGTACTCGCCGTGATCCAAATCACCGATGACCAAGTGCCGAACAGACAGCACCTCCGTGTTCAACACACGTACAGTTGGGAAGACGTCTCCTCCTTCTTGATCCAGCAAGGGGGGGAGGAGAGGTTGATGAAGATCCAGCAGCACGACAGCGTGATGGTGGATGCAGCAGAGTCTCGGCAGGGCTTCGCGAAGCACCAACGAGCGGGAGAGGTGTTACGGGAGGGAGAGGGAGGCGCCAGGAGCTAGGGTGCGCAGCCCTCCCTTCCCCCCTCTTTATATAGGGGGCCTGGGGGGCGCCGGCCCCTCTAGATCCCATCTAGGGGGGGGGCGGCCAAAGGGGATGGCTTGCCCCCCAAGGCAAGTGGGGCGCCCCCACCCCTAGGGTTCCCAAACCCTAGGCGCAGGGGAGGCCCAAGGGGGGGCGCACCAGCCCACCAGGGGCTGGTTCCCCTCCCACTTCAGCCCATGGGGCCCTCCGGGATAGGTGGCCCCACCCGGTGGACCCCCGGGACCCTTCCGGTGGTCCCGGTACAATACCGGTAACCCCCGAAACCTTCCCGATGGCCGAAACTGGACTTCCTATATATAAATATTTACCTCCGGACCATTCCGGAACTCCTTGTGACGTCCAGGATCTCATCCGGGACTCCGAACAACTTTCGGGTTGTTGCATACTAATATCTCTACAACCCTAGCGTCACCGAACCTTAAGTGTGTAGACCCTACGGGTTTGGGAGACATGTAGACATGACCGAGACGCCTCTCCGGTCAATAACCAACAGCGGGATCTGGATACCCATGTTGGCTCCCACATGCTCCTCGATGATCTCATCGGATGAACCACGATGTCGAGGACTTAATCAATCCCGTATTCAATTCCCTTTGTCAATCGGTACGTTACTTGCCCGAGATTCGATCGTCGGTATCCCAATACCTTGTTCAATCTCGTTACCGGCAAGTCACTTTACTCGTACCGTAATGCATGATCCCGTGACCAAACCCTTGGTCACATTGAGCTCATTATGATGATGCATTACCGAGTGGGCCCAAGAGATACCTCTCCGTCATACGGAGTGACAAATCCCAGTCTCGATTCGTGCCAACCCAATAGACACTTTTGGAGATACCCGTAGTGCACCTTTATAGCCACCCAATTACGTTGTGACGTTTGGCACACCCAAAGCACTCCTACGTTATCCGGGAGTTGCACAATCTCATGGTCTAAGGAAATGATACTTGACATTAGAAAAGCTCTAGCAAACGAACTACACGATCTTTGTGCTATGCTTAGGTTTGGGTCTTATCCATCACATCATTCTCCTAATGATGTGATCCCGTTATCAATGACATCCCCATGTCCACAGCTAGGAAACCATGACTATCTGTTGATCAACGAGCTAGTCAACTAGAGGCTCACTAGGGACACATTGTGGTCTATGTATTCACACATGTATTACGATTTCCGGATAATACAATTATAGCATGAACAATAGACAATTATCATGAACAAGGAAATATAATAATCTTTTATTATTGCCTCTAGGGCATATTTCCAACAATCTCCCACTTGCACTGGAGACAATAGTCTAGTTACATTGTGATGAATCGAACACCCATGGAATTTTGGTGTTGATCATGTTTTGCTCTAGGGAGAGGTTTAGTCAACGGATCTGCCACATTCAGGTCCGTATGTACTTTACAAATCTCTATGTCTCCATTTTGAACACTTTCACGAATGGAGTTGAAGCGACGCTTGATATGTCTGGTCTTCCTGTGAAACATGGGCTCCTTCGCAAGGGCAATAGCTCCAGTGTTGTCACAGAAGAGAGTCATCGGGTCCGACGCATTGGGTATGACTCCTAGGTCAGTAATGAACTCCTTCACCCAGACTGCTTCTTGTGCTGCCTCCGAGGCTGCCATATACTCTGCTTCACATGTAGATCCCGCCACGACGCTTTGCTTGCAACTGCACCAGCTTACTGCCCCACCATTCAAAATATACACGTATCCGGTTTGTGACTTAGAGTCATCCAGATCTGTGTCGAAGCTAGCGTCGACGTAACCCTTTACGACGAGCTCTTCGGCACCTCCATGAACGAGAAACATATCCTTGGTCCTTTTCAGGTACTTTAGGATGTTTTTGACCGCTGTCCAGTGTTCCTTGCCGGGATTACTTTGGTACCTACCTACCAAACTTACGGCAAGGTTTACATCAGGTCTGGTACATAGCATGGCATACATAATAGACCCTATGGCTGAGGCATAGGGGATGACACTCATCTCTTCTATATCTTCTGCTGTGGTCGGGCATTGAGCCGTGCTCAATCGCACACCTTGCAATACAGGCAAGAACCCCTTCTTGGACTGATCCATATTGAACTTCTTCAATATCTTGTCAAGGTACATACTTTGTGAAAGACCGATGAGGCGTCTCGATCTATCTCTATAGATCTTGATGCCTAATATATAAGCAGCTTCTCCAAGGTCCTTCATTGAAAAACACTTGTTCAAATATGCCTTTATGTCTATATCATTTCCCATCAACAGTATGTCATCCACATATAATATGAGAAATGCTATAGAGCTCCCACTCATTTTCTTGTAAACGCAGGCTTCTCCATAAGTCTGCATAAACCCAAGCGCTTTGATCATCTCATCAAAGCGAATGTTCCAACTCCGAGATGCTTGCACCAGCCCATAGATTGAGTGTTGGAGCTTGCACACCTTGTTAGCATTCTTAGGATCGACAAAACCTTCCGGCTGCATCATATACAATTCTTCCTTAAGAAAGCCGTTAAGGAATGCCGTTTTGACGTCCATTTGCCATATCTCATAATCATAGAATGCGGCAATTGCTAACATGATTCGGACGGACTTCAGCTTTGCTACGGGTGAGAAAGTCTCATCATAGTCAACCCCTTGAACTTGTCGATAACCCTTAGCGACAAGTCGAGCCTTATAGATGGTCACATTACCATCCGCGTTTGTCTTCTTCTTAAATATCCATTTATTTTCTATGGCTCGCCGATCATCGGGCAAGTCAGTCAAAGTCCATACTTCGTTTTCATACATGGATTCTATCTCAGATTTCATGGCTTCTAGCCATTTGTCAGAATTTGGGCCCGCCATCGCTTCTTCATAATTCAAAGGTTCACCGTTGTCTAACAACATGATCTCCAAGACAGGGTTGCCGTACCACTCTGGTGCGGAACGTGTCCTTGTGGACCTACGAAGTTCAGTAGGAGCTTGATCCAAAGTATCTTGATCATCATCATTAACCTCCTCTCTAATCGGTGCAGGCACCACAGGAACATTTTCCTGAGCTGCGCTACTCTCCGTTTCAAGAGGTAGTACTTCATCAAGCTCTACTTTCCTCCCACTTACTTCTTTCGAGAGAAACTCTTTCTCTAGAAAGGATCCATTCCTGGCAACAAAGATCTTGCCTTCGGATCTGAGGTAGAAGGTATACCCAATGGTTTCCTTAGGGTATCCTATGAAGACGCATTTTTCTGACTTGGGTTCGAGCTTTTCAGGTTGAAGTTTCTTGACATAAGCATCGCATCCCCAAACTTTCAGAAACGACAGCTTAGGTTTCTTCCCAAACCATAATTCATACGGTGTCGTCTCAACGGATTTTGACGGAGCCCTATTTAAAGTGAATGTGGCAGTCTCTAAAGCATAGCCCCAAAATGAGAGCGGTAGATCGGTAAGAGACATCATAGATCGCACCATATCCAACAGAGTGCGATTACTATGTTCGGACACACCATTACGCTGAGGTGTTCCAGGCGGCGTGAGTTGTGAAACGATTCCACATTTCCTTAAGTGTGTGCCAAATTCGTGACTTAAATATTCTCCCCCACGATCTGATCGTAAGAACTTTATTTTTCTGTCACGTTGATTCTCAACCTCACTCTGAAATTCCTTGAACTTTTCAAAGGTCTCAGACTTATGTTTCATTAAGTAGACATACCCATATCTACTCAAGTCATTAGTGAGAGTGAGAACATAACGATAGCCACCGCGAGTCTCAACACTCATTGGACCGCACACATCAGTATGTATAATTTCCAATAAGTTGGTTGCTCGCTCCATTGTTCCGGAGAACGGAGTCTTGGTCATTTTACCCAAGAGGCATGGTTCGCACGTGTCAAATGATTCATAATCAAGAGACTTTAAAAGTCCATCTGCATGGAGCTTCTTCATGCGTTTGATACCTATGTGACCAAGGCGGCAGTGCCACAAGTATGTGGGACTATCATTATCACTTTACATCTTTTGGCATTCACACTATGAACATGTGTAACATTACGCTCGAGATTCATCAAGAATAAACCATTCACCAGCGGGGCATGACCATAAAACATATCTCTCATATAAATAGAACAACCATTATTCTCGGATTTAAATGAGTAGCCATCTCAAATTAAACGAGATCCTGATACAATGTTCATGCTCAAACCTGGAACTAAATAACAATTATTGAGGTTTAAAACTAATCCCGTAGGTAAATGTAGAGGTAGCGTGCCGACGGCGATCACATCGACCTTGGAACCATTCCCGACGCGCATCGTCACCTCCTCCTTCGCCAGTCTCCGCTTATTTCGCAGCTCCTACTTTGAGTTACAAATATGAGCAACCGCACCGGTATCAAATACCCAGGAGCTACTACAAGTGCTGGTAAGGTACACATTAATAACATGTATATCACATATACCTTTGGTGTTGCCGGCCTTCTTGTCCGCTAAGTATTTGGGGCAGTTCCGCTTCCAGTGACCACTTCCCTTGCAATAAAAGCACTCAGTTTCAGGCTTGGGTCCATTCTTTGACTTCTTCCTGGCAACTGATTTACCAGGCGCGGCAACTTCCTTGCCGTCCTTCTTGAAGTTCTTCTTACCCTTGCCTTTCTTGAACTTAGTGGTTTTATTCACCATCAACACTTGATGTTCCTTTTTGATCTCCACCTCCGCTGATTTCGGCATTGAATATACCTCGGGAATGGTCTTTTCCATCCCCTGCATATTGAAGTTCATCACAAAGCTCTTGTAGCTTGGTGGAAGCGACTGAAGGATTCTGTCAATGACCGCATCACCCGGGAGATTAACTCCCAGCTGAGTCAAGCGGTTGTGCAACCCAGACATCTTGAGTATGTGTTCACTGACAGATCTATTTTCCTCCATCTTACAACTAAAGAACTTGTCAGAGACTTCATATCTCTCGACTCGGGCATGAGCTTGGAAAACCATTTTCAGCTCCTCGAACATCTCATATGCTCCGTGTTGCTCAAAACGCTTTTGGAGCCCCGGTTCTAAGCTGTAAAGCATGCCGCACTGAACGAGGGAGTAATCGTCAGCACGTGACTGATAGGCGTTCATAATGTCTTGGTTTGCTGGGAATGGTGCTTCACCTAACGGTGCTTCTAGGACAAAATCTTTCTTGGCAACTATGAGGATGATCCTCAGGTTCCGGACCCAGTCCGTATAGTTGCTGCCATCATCTTTCAGCTTGGTTTTCTCTAGGAACGCGTTGAAGTTGAGGGCAACATTAGCGTGGGCCATTTGATCTACAAGACACATTGTAAATATTTTAGACTAAGTTCATGATAATTAAGTTCATCTAATCAAATTATTCAATGAACTCCCACTCAGATAGACATCCCTGTAGTCATCTAAGTGAAACATGATCCGAGGCAACTAGGCCGTGTCCGATCATCACGTGAGACGTACTAGTCAACATCGGTGAACATCTCCATGTTGATCGTATCTTCCATACGACTCATGCTCGACCTTTCGGTCCTCCGTGTTTCGAGGCCATGTTTGTACATGCTAGGCTCGTCAAGTCAACCTAAGTGTATTGCGTGTGTAAATCTGGCTTACACCCGTTGTATTCGAACGTTAGAATCTATCACACCCGATCATCACGTGGTGCTTCGAAACAACGAACCTTCGCAACGGTGCATAGTTAGGGGGAACACTTTCTTGAAATTAATTCGAGGGATCATCTTATTTAAGCTATCGTCGTTCTAAGCAAATAAGATGTAAAACATGATAAACATCACATGCAATCAAATAGTGACATGATATGGCCAATATCATTTCACTCCATTGATCTCCATCTTCGGGGCGCCATGATCATCGTCGTCACTGGCATGACACCATGATCTCCATCATCGTGTCTTCATGAAGTTGTCACGTCAACTATTACTTCTACTACTATGGCTAACGCTTTAGCAATAAAGTAAAGTAATTACATGACGTTTATGTTGAAACGCAGGTCATGAATAAATTAAGACAACTCCTATGGCTCCTGCCGGTTGTCATACTCATCGACATGCAAGTCGTGATTCCTATTACAAGAACATGAACATCTCATACATCACATATATCCTTCATCACAACTTTTGGCCATATCACATCACAAAGCACTTGCTGCAAAAACAAGTTAGACGTCCTCTAATTGTTGTTGCAAGTTTTTACGTGGCTGCTATAGGTTTCTAGCAAGAACGTTTCTTACCTATGCCAAAACCACAACGTGAATTGCCAATTTCTATTTACCCTTCATAAGGACCCTGTTCATCGAATCCGATCCGACTAAAGTGGGAGAAACAGACACCCGCCAGCCACCTTATGCAACTAGTGCATGTCAGTCGGTGGAACCGGTCTCACGTAAGCGTACGTGTAAGGTTGGTCCGGGCCGCTTCATCCCACAATGTCGTCGAATCAAGATAAGACTATTAACGGCAAGATAATTGACAATATCGATGCCCACAACTGCTTTGTGTTCTACTCGTGCATAGGAACTACGCATAAACCTGGCTCTGATACCACTGTTGGGGATCGTAGCAGAAATTAAAATTTTCCTACGCATCACCAAGATCAATCTATGGAGTATTCTAGCAACGAGGGAATAGGAGTGCATCTACATACCCTTATAGATCGCGAGTGGAAGCGTTCAAGAGAACGGGGATGATGGAGTCGTACTCGCCGTGATCCAAATCACCGATGACCAAATGCCGAACGGACAACACCTCCACGTTCAACACACGTACAGTTGGGAAGACGTCTCCTCCTTCTTGATCCAGCAAGGGGGGAGGAGAGGTTGATGAAGATCCAGCAGCACGACGGCGTGGTGGTGGATGCAGCAGAGTCTCGGCAGGGCTTCGCCAAGCACCAACGAGCGGGAGAGGTGTTACGGGAGGGAGAGGGAGGTGCCAGGGGCTAGGGTGCGCAGCCCTCCCTTCCCCCCTCTTTATATAGGGGCCCTAGGGGGCGCCGCCCCCTCTAGATCCCATCTAGAGGGGGGGCGGCGGCCAAAGGGGATGGCTTGCCCCCCAAGGCAAGTGGGGCGCCCCCACCCCTAGGGTTCCCAAACCCTAGGCGCAGGGGAGGCCCAAGGGGGGGGCGCACCAGCCCACCAAGGGCTGGTTCCCCTCCCACTTCAGCCCATGGGGCCCTACGGGATAGGTGGCCCCACCTGGTGGACCCCCGGGACCCTTCCGGTGGTCCCGGTACAATATCGGTAACCCCCGAAACCTTCCTGATGGCCGAAACTGGACTTCCTATATATAAATCTTTACCTCCGGACCATTCCGGAACTCCTCATGACGTCCAGGATCTCATCCGGGACTTCGAACAACTTTCGGGTTGCTGCATACTAATATCTCTACAACCCTAGCGTCACCGAACCTTAAGTGTGTAGACCCTACGGGTTCGGGAGACATGTAGACATGACCGAGACGCCTCTTCGGTCAATAACCAACAACGGGATCTGGATATCCATGTTGGCTTCCACATGCTCCTCGATGATCTCATCGGATGAACCACGATGTCGACGACTTAATCAATCCCGTATTCAATTCCCTTTGTTAATCGGTACGTTACTTGTCCGAGACTCGATCGTCGGTATCCCAATACCTTGTTCAATCTTGTTACCGGCAAGTCACTTTACTCGTACCGTAATGCATGATCCCGTGACCAACCCCTTGGTCACATTGAGCTCATTATGATGATGCATTACCGAGTGGGCCCAAGAGATACCTCTCCGTCATACGGAGTGAAAAATCCCAGTCTCGATTCGTGCCAACCCAACAGACACTTTCGGAGATACTCGTAGTGCACCTTTATAGCCACCCAGTTACGTTGTGACGTTTGATACACCCAAAACACTCATACGGTATCCGGGAGTTGCACAATCTCATGGTCTAAGGAAATGATACTTGACATTAGAAAAGCTCTAGCAAACGAACTACACGATCTTTGTGCTATGCTTAGGTTTGGGTCTTGTCCATCACATCATTCTCTTAATGATGTGATCCCGTTATCAATGACATCCCCATGTCCATAGCCAGGAAACCATGACTATCTGTTGATCAACGAGCTAGTCAACTAGAGGCTCACTAGGGACACATTGTGGTCTATGTATTCACACATGTATTACGATTTTCGGATAATACAATTATAGCATGAACAATAGACAATTATCATGAACAAGGAAATATATTAATCTTTTATTATTGCCTCTAGGGCTTATTTCCAACAGACCGCCCCTACCCTTTATACCTTTTAGGGGGGGGGGGGGGTTGTACCGAAGACCACCTGTGGGGATAAAGGACGATTTCTTCGATGTTGTCTATTCTGATCGTGGTCGGTTTTCTTGTCTCTTGTTGTGTTTCAACGGAACATTGAAAAATCATGGGAGATCTTATATTTTGCATTTGGAGGCCTCCATGAACCTCGGCCTTCAAAAGCAACTAGCAGGGTGACCCGCGCATTTGCGCGGCTAGATTTCCTATGACTTTTCATTCCAATTATATGTTATAGTCTAATACACAATATGGAAACTCATTTTAAATTTTATTTTGTCAACATTTTTAGTAAGTTATCTGTAGATAGGAAAATGTTTTATTTTATTTACTAACCTATGTGTTGATTTTCCCGATATACCTTTCAAGCTGGAAATATTATAGTCTATCATGAAAAAAATACCTTGTTCTTGTTTTATTGTGTATATTAAGTTGCTGGCAAAAGATTTGGTATGTGAGAACAAAAATCATAGATGTGTGCTTCGCACATGTCATGCCAATCGACATAGATTCTAGTTGGATTCCATTTTTGCCTTTCCTTTTTCATCGTCTTCTATTCGAATGGTGTCAATCTTTTATCCAAAAAACCTAAGAAATTTTTGCAGCCAAGAATAATATTACTATGAAATATGGAAATTATAGAGTGCATTCATCTACAACTACTAACATAGGCCCACTCTTCAAATTTTTGTCATGTGGATGTATTTGACAAACAAACTAAAAAGTACATGTAGGCGCTAGTGCCGTGTTCTATAAATATTTGGGTGCATTTCATTTTATTTCAATCTTGGAACGTGTACATGCACGGTCCTTTTATTTTTCTTAAATTAGTAATATAATTCTGCTATGTATAAGAAAGGTAGCGTGTCTACAATGTATGTCTTCTGGCAATCCCTAGTTTCTAATCAGTTATACTGCTTGCAAAAAAGTTTTTAATTAGTTATATGGATCAGTTAAAAAATACTTATATGGAAAATAGTAATAAAATACATGCATTTATCCTATACGTGGATGGTTTAATCATCTGGCTAACCTTTTGTTTTTAATAGGTTTTGAGATAGGTCATCTATAAATATTTGGGTGCATTTCATTTTATTTCAATCTTGGAACGTGTACATGCACGGTCCTTTTATTTTTCTTAAATTAGTAATCTAATTCTGCTATGTATAAGAAAGGTAGCGTGTCTACAATGTATGTCTTCTGGCAATCCCTAGTTTCTAATCAGTTATACTGCTTGCAAAAAAGTTTTTAATTAGTTATATGGATCAGTTAAAAAAATACTTATATGGAAAATAGTAATAAAATACATGCATTTATCCTATACGTGGATGGTTTAATCATCTGGCTAACCTTTTGTTTTTAATAGGTTTTGAGATAGGTCATCTATAAATATTTGGGTGCATTTCATTTTATTTCAATCTTGGAACGTGTACATGCACGGTCCTTTTATTTTTCTTAAATTAGTAATCTAATTCTGCTATGTATAAGAAAGGTAGCGTGTCTACAATGTATGTCTTCTGGCAATCCCTAGTTTCTAATCAGTTATACTGCTTGCAAAAAAGTTTTTAATTAGTTATATGGATCAGTTAAAAAAATACTTATATGGAAAATAGTAATAAAATACATGCATTTATCCTATACGTGGATGGTTTAATCATCTGGCTAACCTTTTGTTTTTAATAGGTTTTGAGATAGGTCATCGCTCGCACTGAGCCGTAACTGGCTATCTCGATTTCTAATTAAAAATTTTATTCTATGTCCACATAATAACAGATCATAATATATAATGTTGTTGGAGTTCAAAGGAAAAACAAAATGGTTTCTAAATATGATATTTGTAATATTTATGCACACATTGAAAGTTATATTACAATAGGTTAATCAAAAAAGTTTAATTCCTATAAACTATTGTCCATTATAATTGTATGGATCAACATTTGAGGTAACTAATTTGCCAAGATGGATGAATCTTATAGAGTACTCGAGGTTTTGAAAGCAATATAAATTTTGGTCCATGGAACCCATTCGGCCCTCTACACTTGCTCTAGAAGTTAATGTTTGTGTCTTGCATTTAGAAATGACAGTCATGCAGTTAACTTACGTATATAAGCGTTATGATTTTTTTAAGAATATAAACCTTATGCTTAACAAAGCTCGATGTGATTTTGTTTGGCTTTTATATGAACGTGGGTTTTCCTGCCTTCCTTATTAGTTTGATTTTCAACATCTACTTACGTGGCTATTTTTTCATGCTGTTTATCAAATTTCTATGGCTTCTTATGAGTACCAATATATTACTTACTTTTCCCTTCTTTTTTGTTGTCCTTTATTGTTCTGTGAGTCTGTGAATAGTGGTGCGAGTATGTCCGTCTGCTTGAGTTTGCATTTGGTGTTTTTAAAGAATGTCGTGCCATGCGAAAGTAAAAATAAAAATGATGTAGATATACATGCTAAAATTCTCATATTTTCACCTCATTACATGCACTCTGAATTGTTGATCGGCTTTTTTTCTTCCACGAATTATATTAACAATGAAAGATGATATTTCTAAGCAATATTCTAGTTTTCCTTGATTAATTACTTCGATGTACCACCACTGAGTTTCTTGTTACAATCCACACCCATGCATATATAAGCTAAATCATTTCTTGCCTTCTACGCGCAAAAGAAATCATGCAAAGGAGCGAAAGTGAAGATTTTAATATTAGGTAAAGTGAAGATTTGGAGATGTACTTGAACATTTGTGTGTGCTGCAACAACACACGGCTGGAGTACTAATTGGACTTCAACCGTAATCGGTTTTGTGTCTGTATGGAATAGTGTATACGACATTACGCTTTCCTTGCCGACCAAATAGTTGACCGTAGGGAATATGGACTCTCTTTTTAAACTGACTATATGTTGGCCTTGCATATAGAATAATTAGCCGTATGGAATCTATTACCTACATGCCGCCTTGCACTGTATGGACTATGGACTATTTTTTAGCTTACTATACGGCCGCCTGCTTGCCGTTGGTTTAACTGGCCGGATGGACTTAGTATGCGTGCACGTTGCCTTGCCAAGTTGAAGTCAACGGCCGTACACAATATCGGTGCACCATACGTGACAGATTTGATATGTTAAAAACAATACACGTACACTTTATTTGTATGTAACGCTTATATCTTTTAATCTTGGCTGTTTATATCTAAAAGTAACGGCTAAGATAATTTAATCTATGTGGACGAACGTCATGTCTTGTTTTACTTCTGTTTTAATTATATAATAGATAGATAGAAGATTTTCGCACCGAGGACTACAAGCTTGAGTACAACTCGGACATTATATACGTGCAGGACACAACAGGACGCCGGGTTCAATTTCCGACACAGGAGACTCGATCGTTACTGAATTGACTCGATGCTCTTGACTTAACGCAACGGCCCGGGCGTGTGCGGCAATTGAGGCAAGAACATAGCCCAGCGACCTTGACCCACTGAAATGTCGCGGTCTAATTTATCATCCGTAAGATTAATTTGTGTAAATTTATATGCTACAATATAGGCTGGATGGGTTCTTCATTGTTCCACTCATCATATTATTATTATTACCAAAAGGGCACTGCGTTGCAACGAAGAAAAAATTCATAATCTCCAATGGCCATGACCACATTTTGCTGCATCACCGACATACACTGTCACTCTTAATTTCGTGAAATCATGAACATTTTTTAAAACTTGTGCACAAATTTTAAATCATGAAAAAAAATCATCAACACTTTTATAAATTTTCCAACATTTTCTAAAATCAAAAACATTTTTTGAATTCATGAAAAATTTATACTATTTGAAAAAAATGAAAAAAATAAAGAATTTTTTTGAATCACCAAACACTTTTTCGGAAAATAGGTGGAACAATTTATGAATTTCACAAAGAATTTTTGAATTTGCAAAATTTTGCTCAATTTCACTAACATTTTTAATTCATGAACTTTTTATTATTTCCTGAATATTTATTTTCAAATTTTCAAACATTTTCTGAATAAGCAAACATTTTTTTCCAAAACCACAAACATTTTTTGAATCCACAAACATTTTATGATTTATTAAAATTTCATTTCAAAATTATCAATTTTTTAAAATTTGCTAAACTTTTTTGAAGTCTCAAATTATTTAAAGTATAAAAAAGAAAAAGGGGAATTTAAAAAACAGGCTTCCCAGACATGGGCTGTCCCAAACGGGTCGCTGCATCTTTTCCCAGCGCGTGAAGCGCGGCATAGGAGGTCTCTACTGCACGGGTCGTCCCATGCGTACGATCCCCCTTTGTGAAATGTTGCTTATCATTTATAGGTAGCATACCCCTCAAAAAAACTTGTAGGTGGCATTGATGGGTAATATTTTGCGACTTTGGAGGCAATTTTCATGACATACCGCCAGAATCAATAACCCCTTTATTATTATTAGGTATTAGGTATAGATTAATCATAAAGTAACTTTTTGGTTTATTTATTCAAGCACAACAAAAATATATCACATTATCTTTGTGTTTGCATGTAAAGAATCTCATCACATACTACACTATGGGTAAAACAGTCTTTTTAGTTCAAACTTAACACCATTATTCGTCAAAAATGATGGAAGTGTAACATAGGGAACAAAATGAAGTTTGAGTGTCAAAAAGGGAGGAGAACAATCCAGACGAGGTAAGAGTGAATGATCTTTTTCGTGATTTCCATCGTAAGAAGATCGACTTGTAGAAGTCTAAAAATGGGGAGAAAAGGAAGAGGCAGGCTGAGCTGACTCTTGTTCAATATCATTCTCATGATGTGTGGTGCAAAGAGAAGATTCTTGTGAAAATACCTTCTTTCTAGCTTGATCAATTTCTGTAAGAATGAAGCTAGTGACATTAAACTTCTGGCTCTTCATTATGAAGTCAACTACATGCCAAGACCCTTTATTCCAAGTAGATTGCATCTGCATTTCCTTGGGGAAGAAAGTTCCGTCAGATGGTAGCTTAGCCATTCATCAGATACATGTCGGAGATCCTTCTCTTGCATAATAGTAATATCGATTGTTCCTCTACGAGAGTCAAGTGAACAAAGCCAATTACATAGCAAGTGATTATACCGAGACTAAGAAACAGCTAGCAGTAAAACTTTGGGCCAAAATGGGAAGCAAATTTTAAGAAAAGGGCCAAATAAGGACTTCTCTCAATGTGAATTGAATGGTGAATTTCCTAGTATGTCTCAGTTTTTTTGCTACTGTGAATGGTGAATGCTGCTAATATGCCTCAATTTTTTCTACTGTCAATGGTGAATGGTGCTAGAGGATATTCATAAATCTTTTTTATTCTCATATTCATCAAGAAACTGTTCGAAACAACCAAGCATTAACGATCCAACACACAATTTCAACCCAGGGACATCATAGACATCTCAGCACACAACTCGTACCACGATCTCAGACTGTTATCTCGAAAAAGCACTAGACCATAGACTCTATGGCCAGTTTCGCAGAATCTAACTCCAGAGAATCAAAAGCTGGAAAGAACTGGGCCCATAGGTCATAGAGAGATGGCGGAGTGAGTGTCGATATGGCGAAACACTTTCGTGTTCCTAGCATTCCAAATCTCCCAGAGAAGCAGGAGGATGGATCGCTGGCACGGTTTATATCTAGATTTACAAAAACTCTTACACTTACCGACCACCTACGGAATACGTACTTCCTACGGACTCTCCCGTCAACCAATCTCTCGCTAATCCTTACCCTGAATTTCAGGGCCCCCCTTCCCCCCAATTAAATGTTTCAATCTCAATCCGTAACAACAATTCCGTAGAATTTTCACGTAGATGTAGCAAAGCTGATGGATTTATGTATGTTGATACGCCCGCTCGTGAGATAAATTATCACAGACGCGTCTAGTGGGCGGCCGGCTGTCCACTAGTGCAACCGAGCGGCCGGCTGAAAAGGGAAACCCCCTGTCCCCCACGAAACAGAAAAGGAAGGGGCCATCAAACCGATAGATCGACCGGCCACCAAACAAACCGATCGAGCAGCCACCAAACAGAAACCGCCCCACGTGGCCAGCTGTCCCCAGCTCGCACCAACGCCCCCGCTCGCCCCCACGCCTCAGCCCTCCCACGCTGCCTTCTTCTTCTTCTCCACGCCAGAAGCAGATCCAACAGAATCGCCCCCAGCCCTTCTTCCTCCTCCTACACAGCCACCATGGGAGCCCCAAAGTAGAAGGAGCTGCTTCAAAAAAGAAGATCTAAAGGGTAGGGTGGTCAGAGCCATACCAGGCAGTAAGATCAAGTAGGTAAGCCCCCTCTGCCCCTCTTCACTTCCCCCTTTCTTCTACTGCATAGGCATATGTAAACCCCCTTCTCCATGGATCTAGGACAAATCCATGGAGAAGCTGCTTCAAAAAAGAGGTGAATCTGGCACATCACACCAGCCTACTTGATGTTACTGCTGGATGTGTTAAACATACCAAAAACTACTTGATGCATGCCAAACAAGTTTCTACCACCTGGATGTGTTAAACAAGCCAACTAAAAACAAGTTCTCTGGCCAATTAAAACATGATTAAAGCCAACTCAACAAAGCATTGTAGCCAAAAACTAAACATGCATTCTACCAACTTGTAGTTATTGTTTGCAAAATGAACAAAAAATTGACTGCCCAATAGATATGTGCAACGAAAAATTCATAAATGTGCAACTGAACATGCATCCCAGCCAACTGAACCTATATTCTGGCATCTCGGCATGCATGCTAGCCAAAACTAAAACATGCATTGTACCCCACGTGTTTTCTGGCCAACTAAAAAACATGTATCCTGGCCAACTAAACATGTATCCTGGCCAAGTAAACATGTATATTTGGCAATACATGTTTGTGAGTGAACACTTTAGAAAAACTATAGTATATGTGCAAATGAAAAACATTTTTTCTGGCCAACTAAACATGCATGTTGGCCAAAAACTGAGAAAATGTATCCTGGCCAACTGAGCCATCTATTCTAGCCAACTGAATGCATTAACTGTCCAACTGAACATGCATGTTGGCCAAAAACTGAAATAAATGCAACTTGGCCAGCTGAGACATTTATTCTAGCCAACTAAAAACATTGAATGTCCAACTGAATATGTATGCTAGCCAAGTGGAAAAATGCATCCTGGCAATTGATACGTCTATTCTAGCGAAAACCAGAAATCTGTAGTGCAACAGGAAAAACACAAGAACTTTTGTCCATGGCTAATGAAGCCACAAACCATATTAACATATTCACACATATAATCTTGTCCCACACATATATTCTGGTCCCACACCTATTGCAAACCATATTAATATGTTCAAATATACCAGAACTAGAAACATAAATGACGATGAAAAACATATAACTATAATCTGTCCTCCAATTCTTCTTTCTTCTTTCACCTGGATTTTCCTTCTAAAATGTAGCATCCAATTATGTACAGAAAAATCTGAAAAGAGCTCCTTGCGAAACGGAAACCTGCAGATCATTGCAACAAAACAAAAGGGAAAAAGTTAGAAAAACTCTGTAGCAAAAAGAAGTCATGCTCTTGCCAGTTATTTACTGCAAACTGTGCAACTAACATAACAACTCTGTGCAAACAAAAAAATTCATAATTGTTATAATAAAGATTATGATGCGGTCATGTTGCTTTTAGAACTAAGATTGTCACAAAATGGTGTGCAATTACCTATTTACTTAGTTTTTAGGTTGTTTGAAACACTATTTTTCTGTGGTTACCAACTGATGACATCAATTTCTTCTTTTTTATATGTGCAGGGAGTGTGTGGCAGCATCCAAAAACAAGGAAAAAATGCTTGATCTCAATGAGTTGCCTCCAGATCTCAATGAGCTTCCTCATGATATGGATCAGCAGCAACCCAGCATACAACAAGGAAATTGGACAGAAAATGGTCGATCTGTTTACTACACGCAGGCAAGTCGTGATGGTAACCCTACGGGCCATGACAATGTGGCAGGCCAGTCATCAGCCCGTGGTGCCCCTGTAGTGGTGTCTTTGCAGTCAGAGAGCCATACACTTGATGACACGGGAACCGAGGCAAATGTTCCTGGTCCAACCAGGACTGAGCTAGGAGCTGTGGCTGTTGACGGAGCTGTGCAAGTAGAAGAAGGAGAGGATGAGGCTGGTTCTCAACCTATGGAACCCTATGTTGGCATGAGGTTTGACAGCCTTCAAATTGCTAAGGATCACTACCATAGCTCCGCACTACGGATGGGTTTCTCTATCAAGATGAACACCTCTAGACGGACACCCCGCACCAATGAATTGATAAAACAACAATTTTGCTGCAACAAGTTCAAGAAGCCCAAAGCTGATGATGGAGGAGCCGAGGCTCCTCCTGTCCTGGACCCTATTCCAGATCCAAAATCTATTAACAGTGATGAGGAGATGGAAGAAGAACCTCCAATATTTGCTGAAGAGGAGGCTGGTACTAGTAAGAAGAAGAAGAAGCGCAAACGCGAGACAATAAAGTAGACTGGATGCAAGGCGAAAATGTTGGTGAAGCTGATAGATGGGTGATGGGAGGTGACGCACTTTGTTCGTGACCACAATCATCCGCTCGTGAACAAACCTTCATTGTCCAAATACTTGAGATCCCACCAAGGCATCTCACCTGATGAAAAGGAGTTTCTGTGCATCTTATATAACTACAACTTGACTACAGGTGTGGTGTTTTTCTATATCCCTTAAAGAATTAAGTTTACCTCTAGGCAGTCCACTGTGCAACTGTTATGGTACTATTGTGCAACTAAAATGGCTTAACTGTGCAACTGGTGTCCAACTTCCCATGCTTTTTGTATATCACTTTTGGTGCTTTTTGTGCAACTAGATTGTCTTTACTGTGCAACTACACAATGTCCTGTATGCAAAAACTGCAAAGTGTTTTTAAAAAGGTGCAGCTAGGTGTCCATTTCCTGCGATTATCTTCTGTGCCAACACGTGTCCTATTACTGTGCAGCTGGATGTGCGCATTTGTGGAACTAAAAAAAGGATATACGGTTTGTTTTTGTATTATGCGGGACGAATGATGCATGTAATGGCAGAGTTCTATGGATCTGATATGATGGTGCCGTTCGGACCAAAGGCAATAACAAATCTTTGTACAAGTTTCCATAGAGATGACACAAAGGAGGGTGATCTGATTGAGATAATTGCACACTTCAAGGATATACAAAAAAAACTGATCCAGACTTCTTCTATAAGGTGAAATATGATGAAGAGGAAATAGTTGTCAACATATTTTGGGTGGATGACTTAGCTCGAAAAGCTTATGCGGAGGTGTATCACGATTGCATATCGTTTGACACCACCTACATGACCAACATGTACAATATGCCGTTCGCGCCCTTCATAGGAATAAACCGACATGGCCAATCTTTCATGCTGGGTTGCGCGTTTGTGAGGCAGGAGTTGGCATCGAGCTTTGATTGGGTCTTTGGAGCATTCCTAGAGGCTATGGATGGCAAACCTCCTGACAACTTCATCATCGATCAGGATGGTGCGATGAGGCAGTCAATACAGAGCATCTTTCCAACCACCGTGCACCGCTGTTGTCGATGGCACATCATGAAAAAGGCTCAGGAAAAAGTTGGTTGGCTGCTGTGCCGGAATCCAGGACTCTCTGATGATTTCAACAAGTGTGTTGACTTCAGCTTCACTATAGACGAGTCTGAGCAAAATTGGGCTGGGTTAATGATGAAGTATGAGGCTATGACACACACACGCACTTTGAGAAGTTGTACGAATACAGATCAACTTGGGTGTTGTGCTACTTCAAACACAGGTTCTTCCCCTTCCTCCAGTCTACACAGCGTAGTGATGGGTTCAACGCCGTCCTGAAAAGATATGTGAACCCACACAAATCAATGCTGAACTTCGCCAAGCAATATGAAGGTTGCAATGATTACAGGACAGAACACCTTGAGATTGAGTTGTGGTCCAACTTCCCAATAGAGAAGCAAGCTTACAAAACCTATACTAGGGACCTTTACCGCAAGTTTAGAGAAGAGTTTGAGCTGATTGGACGTTATAATGCATTCCAAGTTGGTGCTGATGTATTTGAGCTCAGACCGAACCAGGAATTTATTGCCAAATATGGTTCTCGAAACTACTTGGTGCAGGCAAGGGTGGAGGAGGGTTCCTATTTGTGTGAGTGCTGTAAAATGGATAAGGACGGCATCCTCTGTTGCCACATCCTCAAGGTGTTCACCCATATTGGAGTTGATGTCATACCGGAAAGGTAACTGCTAAGACGGTGGACACCTACTGCTGTACCTAGTGCGCCAGGGACTGGTTATGAGCAACCGGATGAAATGCCTCCTCAATCAAAGAAGAAGATAAGGGAGAGGAACATGGTATATGATTTTCGAAAACTAGCAAAGTTTGCGAGTGGTTCTGATCCAGCACAAGCTATTGTATACAAGCATATGCGTGCAGCACGTACCGAGTGTTGGGGAACGCAGTAATTTCAAAAAATTTCCTACGCACACGCAAGATCATGGTGATGCACAGCAACGAGAGGGGAGAGTGTTGTCTACGTACCAACGCAGACCGACTGCGGAAGCGATCACACAACGTAGAGGAAGTAGTCGTATGTCTTCTTCCCGATCCGACCGATCCAAGCACCGTTACTCCGGCACCTCCGAGTTCTTAGCACACGTTCAGCTCGATGACGTTCCTCGGGCTCCGATCCAGCAAAGCGTCGAGGAAGAGTTCCGTCAGCACGACGGCGTGATGACGATCTTGATGTACTACCGACGCAGGGCTTCGCCTAAGCACTACAACGGTACGATCGAGGTGGAATTTGGTGGCAGGGGGCACCGCACACGGCTAAGGAACGATCTCAAGGATCAAGTTGTGTGTCTATGGGGTGCCCCCTGCCCCCGTATATAAAGGACCAGGGGCAAGGGGGTCGGCCGGCTAGGAGGGAGGCGCAGGGAGGAGTCCCACTCCTACCGGGAGTAGGACTCCTTCCCCCAAATCCTATTCCTAATAGGACTCTTTGGGAGGAAGAGAAGAGAGGGGGGCCGGCCCCTTCTCCTAGTCCTAATAGGACTAGGGAAGGGGGGTTCGGCCGGCTAGCCTGTGGGCTGCCCCTTCTCTCTTTTCCACTAAGGCCCAATAGGCCCATTAGTCTCCCGGGGGGTTCCGGTAACCCTCCCGGTAATCCGGTAAAATCCCGATTTCACCCGGAACACTTCCGGTGCCCAAACATAGGCTTCCAATATATCAATCTTTACGTCTCGACCATTTCGAGACTCCTCGTCATGTCCATGATCTCATCCGGGACTCCGAACAACCTTCGGTACATCAAAATGCATAAACTCATAATAACTGTCATCGTAACGTTAAGCGTGCGGACCCTACGGTTCGAGAACAATGTAGACATGACCGAGACACGTCTCCGGTCAATAACCAATAGCGGGACCTGGATGCCCATATTGGCTCCTACACATTCTACAAAGATCTTTATCGGTCAGACCGCATAACAACATACGTTGTTCCCTTTGTCATCGGTATGTTACTTGCCCGAGATTCGATCGTCGGTATCCAATACCTAGTTCAATCTCGTTACCGGCAAGTCTCTTTACTCGTTCCGTAATACATCATCTCACAACTAACATATTAGTTGCAGTGCTTGCAAGGCTTATGTGATGTGCATTACCGAGAGGGCCCAGAGATACCTCTCCGACAATCGGAGTGACAATACCCTAATCTCGAAATACGCCAACCCAACATCTACCATTGGAGACACCTGTAATACTCCTTTATAATCACCCAGTTACGTTGTGACGTTTGGTAGTACCCAAAGTGTTCCTCCGGTAAACGGGAGTTGCATAATCTCATAGTTATAGGAACATGTATAAGTCATGAAGAAAGCAATAGCAACATACTAAACGATCGGGTGCTAAGCTAATGGAATGGGTCATGCCAATCAGATCATTCTACTAATGATGTGACCTCATTAATCAAATAACAACTCTTTGTTCATGGTTAGGAAACATAACCATCTTTGATTAACGAGCTAGTCAAGTAGAGGCATACTAGTGACACTCTGTTGGTCTATGTATTCACACATGTATTATGTTTCCGGTTAATACAATTCTAGCATGAATAATAAACTTTTATCATGATATAAGGAAATAAATAATAACTTTATTATTGCCTCTAGGGCATATTTCCTTCAGTCTCCCACTTGCACTAGAGTCAATAATCTAGATTACACTGTAATGATTCTAACACCCATGGAGCCTTGGTGCTGATCATGTTTTGCTCGTGGAAGAGGCTTAGTCAACGGGTCTGCAACATTCAGATCCGTATGTATCTTGCAAATCTCTATGTTTCCCACCTGGACTAAATCCCGGATGGAGTTGAAGCGTCTCTTGATGTGTTTGGTTCTTTTGTGAAATCTGGATTCCTTTGCCAAGGCAATTGCACCAGTATTGTCACAAAAGATTTTTATTGGACCCGATGCACTAGGTATGACACCTAGATCGGATATGAACTCCTTCATCCAGACTCCTTCGTTTGCTGCTTCCGAAGCAGCAATGTACTCCGCTTCACATGTAGATCCCGCTACGACGCTTTGTTTAAAACTGCACCAACTGACAGCTCCACCGTTTAAAGTAAACACGTATCCGGTTTGCGATTTAGAATCGTCCGGATCGGTGTCAAAGCTTGCATCAACGTAACCTCTTACGGTGAGCTCTTTGTCACCTCCATATACGAGAAACATATCCTTAGTCCTTTTCAGGTATTTCAGGATGTTCTTGACCGTTGTCCAGTGATCCATTCCTGGATTACTTTGGTACCTCCCTGCTAAACTTATAGCAAGGCACACATCAGGTCTGGTACACAGCATTGCATAAATGATAGAGCCTATGGCTGAAGCATAGGGAACATCTTTCATTTTCTCTCTATCTTCTGCAGTGGTCGGGCATTGAGTCTTACTCAACTTCACACCTTGTAGCACAGGCAAGAACCCTTTCTTTGCTTGATCCATCTTGAACTTCTTCAAAATTTTGTCAAGGTATGTGCATTGTGAAAGTCCAATTAAGCGTTTTGATCTATCTCTATAGATCTTTATGCCTAATATGTATGCAGCTTCCGCGAGGTCTTTCATCGAAAAACTTTTATTCAAGTATCCCTTTATGCTATCCAGAAATTCTATATCATTTCCAATTAGCAATATGTCATCCACATATAATATCAGAAATGCTACAGAGCTCCCACTCACTTTCTTGTAAATACAGGCTTCTCCAAAAGTCTGTATAAAGCCAAATGCTTTGATCACACTATCAAAGCGTTTATTCCAACTCCGAGATGCTTGCACCAGTCCATAAATGGATCACTGGAGTTTGCATACTTTGTTAGCTCCTTTTGGATCGACAAAACCTTCTGGTTATACCATATACAACTCTTCTTCCAGAAATCCATTCAGGAATGCAGTTTTGACATCCATCTGCCATATTTCATAATCATAAAATGCGGCAATTGCTAACATAATTCTGACGGACTTAAGCATCGCTACGGGTGAGAAAGTCTCATCGTAGTCAACCCCTTGAACTTGTCGAAAACCTTTTGCGACAAGTCGAGCTTTATAGACAGTAACATTACCGTCAGCATCAGTCTTTTTCTTGAAGATCCATTTATTCTTAATTGCTTGCCGATCATCGGGCAAGTCAACCAAAGTCCATACTTTGTTCTCATACATGGATCCCATCTCAGATTTCATGGCCTCAAGCCACTTTGCGGAATCTGGGCTCACCATCGCTTCTTCATAGTTCGTAGGTTCATCATGATCTAGCATCATGACTTCCAGAACTGGATTACCGTACCACTCTGGTGCGGATCTCACTCTGGTTGATCTACGTGGTTCAGTAGTATCTTGTTCTGAAGCTTCATGATCATCATCATTAGCTTCCTCACTGATTGGCATAGGTGTCGCAGAAACAGTTTTCTGTGATGTACTATTTTCCAATAAGGGAGCAGGTACAGTTACCTCGTCAAGTTCTACTTTCCTCCCACTCACTTCTTTCGAGAGAAACTCCTTCTCTAGAAATGATCCATTCTTAGCAACGAATGTCTTGCCTTCGGATCTGTGATAGAAGGTATACCCAACAGTTTCCTTTGGGTATCCTATGAAGACACATTTCTCCGCTTTGGGTTCGAGCTTATCAGGTTGAAGCTTTTTCACATAAGCATCGCAGCCCCAAACTTTAAGAAACGACAACTTTGGTTTCTTGCCAAACCATAGTTCATAAGGCGTCGTCTCAACGGATTTTGATGGTGCCCTATTTAACGTGAATGCGGCCGTCTCTAAAGCATAACCCCAAAACGATAGCGGTAAATCAGTAAGAGACATCATAGATCGCACCATATCTAGTAAAGTACGATTACGACGTTCGGACACACCATTACGCTGTGGTGTTCCGGGTGGCGTGAGTTGCGAAACTATTCCACAATTTTTCAAATGTACACCAAACTCGTAACTCAAATATTCTCCTCCACGATCAGATCGTAGAAATTTTATTTTCTTGTTACGATGATTTTCAACTTCACTCTGAAATTCCTTGAACTTTTCAAATGTTTCAGACTTATGTTTCATTAAGTAGATATACCCATATCTGCTTAAATCATCTGTGAAGGTGAGAAAATAACGATATCCGCCGCGAGCCTCAATATTCATCGGACCACATACATCGGTATGTATGATTTCCAACAAATCTGTTGCTCTCTCCATAGTACCGGAGAACGGTGTTTTAGTCATCTTGCCTATGAGGCACGGTTCGCAAGTACCAAGTGATTCATAATCAAGTGATTCCAAAAGCCCATCAGTATGGAGTTTCTTCATGCGCTTTACACCGATATGACCTAAACGGCAGTGCCACAAATAAGTTGCACTATCATTATTAACTTTGCATCTTTTGGCTTCTACATTATGAATATGTGTATCACTATCTTCGAGATTCAACAATAATAGACCACTCTTCAAAGGTGCATGACCATAAAAGATATTATTCATATAAATAGAACAACCATTATTCTCTGATTTAAATGAATAACCGTCTCGCATTAAACAAGATCCAGATATAATGTTCATGCTCAATGCTGGCACCAAATAACAATTATTTAGGTCTAATATTAATCCCGAAGGTAGATGTAGAGGTAGCGTGCCAACCGCGATCACATCGACTTTGGAACCGTTTCCCACGCGCATCGTTATCTCGTCCTTTGCTAGTGTCCGCTTATTCCGTAGTCCCTGTTTCGAGTTGCAAATATTAGCAACAGAACCAGTATCAAATACCCAGGTGCTACTGCGAGCTCTAGTAAGGTACACATCAATAACATGTATATCACATATACCTTTGCTCACTTTGCCATCCTTCTTATCCGCCAAATACTTGGGGCAGTTCCGCTTCCAGTGTCCAGTCTGCTTGCAGTAGAAGCACTCAGTTTCAGGCTTAGGTCCAGACTTGGGTTTCTTCTCTTGAGCAGCAACTTGCTTGCTGTTCTTCTTGAAGTTTCCCTTCTTCTTCCCTTTACCCTTTTTCTTGAAACTAGTGGTCTTGCTAACCATCAACACTTGATGCTCCTTCTTGATTTCTACCTCCGCAGCTTTCAGCATTGCGAAGAGCTCGGGAATAGTCTTGTTCATCCCTTGCATATTATAGTTCATCACGAAGCTCTTGTAGCTTGGTCGTAGTGATTGGAGAATTCTGTCAATGACGCAATCATCTGGAAGATTAACTCCCATCTGAATCAAGTGATTATTATACCCAGACATTTTGAGTATATGCTCACTGACAGAACTGTTCTCCTCCATCTTACAGCTATAGAACTTATTGGAGACTTCATATCTCTCAATTCGGGCATTTGCTTGAAATATTAACTTCAACTCCTGGAACATCTCATATGCTCCATGACGTTCAAAACGTCGTTGAAGTCCCGATTCTAAGCCGTAAAGCATGGCACACTGAACTATCGAGTAGTCATCAGCTTTGCTCTGCCAGACGTTCATAACATCTCGCGTTGCTCCAGCAGCAGGCCTGTCACCCAGCGGTGCTTCCAGGACGTAATTCTTCTGTGCAGCAATGAGGATAATCCTCAGGTTACGGACCCAGTCCGTGTAATTGCTACCATCATCTTTCAACTTTGCTTTCTCAAGGAACGCATTAAAATTCAACGGAACAATAGCACGAGCCATCTATCTACAAGCAACATAAACAAGCAAGATACTATCAGGTACTAAGTTCATGATAAGTTTAAGTTCAGTTAATCAAATTACTTAGGAACTCCCACTTAGATAGACATCCCTCTAATCCTCTAAGTGATCACGTGATCCAAATCAACTAAACCATAACCGATCATCACGTGAGATGGAGTAGTTTTCAATGGTGAACATCGTCATGTTGATCATATCTACTATATGATTCACGCTCGACCTTTCGGTCTCTGTGTTCCGAGGCCATATCTGCATATGCTAGGCTCGTCAAGTTTAACCTGAGTATTCTGCGTGTGCAAAACTGGCTTGCACCCGTTGTAGATGGACGTAGAGCTTATCACACCCGATCATCACGTGGTGTCTGGGCACGACGAACTTTGGCAACGGTGCATACTCAGGGAGAACACTTCTTGATAATTTAGTGAGAGATCATCTTATAATGCTACCGTCAATCAAAGCAAGATAAGATGCATAAAAGGATAAACATCACATGCAATCAATATAAGTGATATGATATGGTCATCATCATCTTGTGCTTGTGATCTCCATCTCCGAAGCACCGTCATGATCACCATCGTCACCGGCGCGACACCTTGATCTCCATCGTAGCATCGTTGTCGTCTCGCCAATCTTATGCTTCCACGACTATCACTACCGTTTAGTAATCTAGTAAAGCATTACATCGCGATTGCATTGCATACAATAAAGCGACAACCATATGGCTCCTGCCAGTTGCCGATAACTTAGTTACAAAACATGATCATCTCATACAATAAAATCAGCATCATGCCTTGACCATATCACATCACAACATACCCTGCAAAAACAAGTTAGACGTCCTCTACTTTGTTGTTGCAAGTTTTACGTGGCTGCTACGGGCTTAAGTAAGAACTCATCTCACCTACGCATCAAAACCACAACGATAGTTCGTCAAATAGACTCCGTTTTAACCTTCTCAAGGACCGGGCGTAGTCACACTTGGTTCAACTAAAGTTGGAGAGACAGTCTTCCGCAAGCCATCTATGTGCAAAGCACGTCGAGGGAACCGGTCTCGCGTAAGAGTACGCGTAAGGTTGGTCCGAATCGTCTCAACCAACAATACCGCCGAACCAAAGTATGACATGCTGGTAGGCAGTATGACTTGTATCGCCCACAACTCACTTGTGTTCTACTCGTGCATATAACATCAAACCATAAAACCTAGGCTCTGATACCACTGTTGGGGAACGCAGTAATTTCAAAAAATTTCCTACGCACACGCAAGATCATGGTGATGCACAGCAACGAGAGGGGAGAGTGTTGTCTACGTACCAACGCAGACCGACTGCGGAAGCGATCACACAACGTAGAGGAAGTAGTCGTACGTCTTCTTCCCGATCCGACCGATCCAAGCACCGTTACTCCGGCACCTTCGAGTTCTTAGCACACGTTCAGCTCGATGACGTTCCTCGGGCTCCGATCCAGCAAAGCGTCGAGGAAGAGTTCCGTCAGCACGACGGCGTGATGACGATCTTGATGTACTACCGACGCAGGGCTTCGCCTAAGCACTACAACGCTACGATCGAGGTGGAATTTGGTGGCAGGGGGCACCGCACACGGCTAAGGAACGATCTCAAGGATCAAGTTGTGTGTCTATGGGGTGCCCCCTGCCCCGTATATAAAGGACCTGGGGCAAGGGGGTCGGCCGGCTAGGAGGGAGGCGCAGGGAGGAGTCCCACTCCTACCGGGAGTAGGACTCCTTCCCCCAAATCCTATTCCTAATAGGACTCTTCGGGAGAAAGAGAAGAGAGGGGGGCCGGCCCCTTCTCCTAGTCCTAATAGGACTAGGGAAGGGGGGTTCGGCCGGCTAGCCTGTGGGCTGCCCCTTCTCTCTTTTCCACTAAGGCCCAATAGGCCCATTTGCCTCCCGGGGGGTTCCGGTAACCCTCCCGGTAATCCGGTAAAATCCCGATTTCACCCGGAACACTTCCGGTGCCCAAACATAGGCTTCCAATATATCAATCTTTACGTCTCGACCATTTCGAGACTCCTCGTCATGTCCATGATCTCATCCGGGACTCCGAACAACCTTTGGTACATCAAAATGCATAAACTCATAATAACTGTCATCGTAACGTTAAGCGTGCGGACCCTACGGTTCGAGAACAATGTAGACATGACCGAGACACGTCTCCGGTCAATAACCAATAGCGGGACCTGGATGCCCATATTGGCTCCTACACATTCTACGAAGATCTTTATCGGTCAGACCGCATAACAACATACGTTGTTCCCTTTGTCATCGGTATGTTACTTGCCCGAGATTCGATCATCGGTATCCAATACCTAGTTCAATCTCGTTACCGGCAAGTCTCTTTACTCGTTCCGTAATACATCATCTCACAACTAACATATTAGTTGCAGTGCTTGCAAGGCTTATGTGATGTGCATTACCGAGAGGGCCCAGAGATACCTCTCCGACAATCGGAGTGACAATACCCTAATCTCGAAATACGCCAACCCAACATCTACCATTGGAGACACCTGTAATACTCCTTTATAATCACCCAGTTACGTTGTGACGTTTGGTAGTACCCAAAGTGTTCCTCCGGTAAACGGGAGTTGCATAATCTCATAGTTATAGGAACATGTATAAGTCATGAAGAAAGCAATAGCAACATACTAAACGATCGGGTGCTAAGCTAATGGAATGGGTCATGCCAATCAGATCATTCTACTAATGATGTGACCTCGTTAATCAAATAACAACTCTTTGTTCATGGTTAGGAAACATAACCATCTTTGATTAACGAGCTAGTCAAGTAGAGGCATACTAGTGACACTCTGTTGGTCTATGTATTCACACATGTATTATGTTTCCGGTTAATACAATTCTAGCATGAATAATAAACTTTTATCATGATATAAGGAAATAAATAATAACTTTATTATTGCCTCTAGGGCATATTTCCTTCACCGAGATCGGCCACCTGAACAAGTCCAAGAAAAAGAAAAAACCGACTGCTGCAACGGGGCCATCAGATGATGGCAACCATCAAGGAACTCCTCCACCTCCAGGGAGCAATCGGGGGGCTCATCATCCAGGTAATTACCTTCCCCAACTCCTGATCTAACTAGGTGTGTAACTTCAGTTGCACACATCATTGTGCCCAGTTGCACACACCATGGTAGCCACTTGGACAGAACATGCTGCTTAGTTGCGCACGCTGTGTTAGTTCAAGCATCAAGATAACACAACTAACTTATTTTTCCTGTTTTGGATATAGCTGATGTCAACCCTCAAGGACCTCCTCCCCCTCCTGGCTGTACACGGCATCCTCTGCCACCTCCTCCCCCACGTGCTCCTCCCAATGGCCCTACAGGCAGCACTCAGGGGGCTCATCGTCCAGGTAATTACCTGCCCCCAACTCCCCATCAAACTAGGTCTGTAAATCCAGTTGCACACATCATGGTGCTCAGTTGCACCGAACAGGCTACCTAGTTGCGCACGCTGTTTTAGTTCGAGCATCAAAAGATAAACACAACTAACTTGTTTGTCCTGTTCTGCCTATAGGTGATGCCAACCCTCAAAGACCTCCTCCCCCGCCAGGCCCAACTAGCAGTGCCCTGCGTGCTACTCCCAATGGACCTACACGCAGGACTCAGGGGGCTCATCACCCAGGTAAGTACCTTCACCGACTCCAAACAAAAACTAGGGTGTGTGACTTTAGTTGCACATATCATAGTGCCCAGTTGAACAGAACATGCTGCCTAGTTGCGTGCGCTGTGTTAGTTTGAGGATCAAGATAAAAATCTAACTTGTTTGTCATGTTCTGCCCATAGGCGATTACAATCCAAGTACCATGACGGGTCGTGCTACTGCAGGTGTTTTTTCAACTTAACTTGCACACAGCAACCAGTTAGTTGCACAAAATGTGATGTGTGGTTGCACAGAACATCAGTGCTGGTTGCACAATAACAAAAGGGATATTTAAATTAATGCCCCTGGTTCCTTAGTTGTGCTCACTTTTCCCCACGCTCTAAACATTTGCTCATTTTTCCCCTCTTCCTTAGCTGAAACTCTCACAAATGCTCATAGCGGGCGTTTGTCGTCTTGACCGTCCATTGACCATTAATTGCTGACGAGTGGGGCCGAGTCTTCATCTGACTGTTGCTTGCTGACAGGTGGGACCGCAAGGAGACACGTATTGGGCAGCTTGTCTGAATCTGAAACAGATCTAGACAGGCCGCACTGCACAGCGTCGCCCCGCCCCCTCCGTCGGCGTCTTGCCGCGTCCACCGCAGTTGTTTCCTCCACCCTATGCCCTCGTCCGTTCGTCGGCGACGCCGGGTCTCCACCAGATATAGCCCACCCCCCATCTGGGATTACATAGCGATGTTGAGTAAGGACGCCCGGAATGTAGTCGATCATGGAGAGGATTGGGTCGAATCCGTGGGAGATAATTCATGGATTAAACCTGGGTAAGCATTGTTTCCTCTCAAATTGACGTTCTAAGTCGTATTGTAGGCCGTATTTGACTTATGTTTGCTTGAATCATTCGAATTTGTGCTCGATTTTACCCAGCTAACTTAAGCCTTTGTTTCCTTCCCCAACAAAATAGGATTGATCCCACGCTGGCTTTCCGGCTGGCGATTAGAATGGAAACTAGTGTGCTGCGTGGTACTAAACCGCATTTGATTTCATCATTTTTCTATCCCAAAGTGGTAGAAACCATCTTTCAAAGATTTGCGAGCTGAGCTCCGAAACACCTATCCCTAGAGTGATGCCGATGCTGTTGAACTGAATTACTTCAGCAGTGACGAGCAAAGATTTCTCCCACTAACTTGCGACGATCATATGCCGTTGCTTTTTGCTGGGATTGCTGGCTGCCGATTCGGTAAACTCCAAATCGATGTGCTTCAGCCACGAGCAGAACGGGCGAAGGGGAAGGGAGTTCAGACATCATCTGTTTGTGCTAATAGCCAGCACCTCGGCACTCCTTGTAGGTCGACACCAAGTAAAGCAAGTGGTTCATGGAGCCACAACATGCCTGCTGCCAATTCTGGTTCCGATTCAGCTGCTGCTTCTCGTGTACCTTCTGCAGTTGGTGTAGAAGAAGATGCAGAACCTGATGAGGCAGTGCCTACAAATGATGATGAAGACGAGATGATGTTTCCTGAACTGGTCGATGTAGCCAGTCAGCAAGCAGTGGATGACGAATATATGGAGGAGCCCATCAGCCAAGCTAGGTTTGATGACACTGACGATGAAGAGAAGGTGGAGAACATGGACAGCTTAATCGAGGATAAATACGATGGTGATGACATGCCAACAATTGAGTGGAACAGGGAAAACCTGAGCTTAGTGTAGGTACCATTTTCCAATCAATGGTGGACTGTCGGAATGCAGTGACAACATGGTGCATTATATCTGAAAACACCTATAAGATTAAAAGGAGTGAGCCAGCAAGGTTCACAGTTTTTTGTCCATATCCTAGGTGTAGGTGGAAGTTGCATGCATCTCGTATGAGAAAGAGCAAATATATTCAGGTAATCCAAGTTCAGTTAGTAATTTAGTTTCAGATCATTGAGTAAGGTTTCTTAACTGTTCTTTACCCTTTTATTTTGTTTCAGATAAAGAAAAACCCACACAAGCACACCTGTCCACCTGGCGGGGGAGGGGGGAAGGCCAAAACCAAGCTAGCAAAAACTAGGTGGGTGGCAGATGCTATATTGGATTGGCTGAGAGAAGAACCTGGACTTGGTCCAACAGCACTCCATGGGAAGCTTTTTGAGAAGTACAAGATAGAAATTCCTTACATGAGAATTTTCAATGCTAGGGAAAAGGCTCTTGAGAGAATTAATGGTCAATGGAATGACAGTTTTCAGCTGCTTTACACTTTCAAAGCTGAAGTGGAGATGGCAAGTCCAGGGAGTGTTGTAGAGATTGACAAGCATACAATTCCATTCAAAATAAAAGGGAAGTCATTTCAGAAGGAGTGCTTCAGAAGGGCTTTTGTTTGTTTTAAGGCTTGCTGACAGGGGTTTCTAGATGGTTGCAGACCCTATTTGGCTGTAGATGCTACACATTTGACTGGAAGATGGAGAGGACAGCTAGTAGTAGCTTCTGCAGTTGATGGACACAACTGGCTATTCCCAGTTGCATTTGGTCACTACTAGAAAAAGGGCTATAGATGGGATTGACAGTAATGGCGCACCTGACAAGGGGTGCGCCATTAGAGTTGAAACTACTAATGGCGCACCCGGCCTAGGGTGCGCCATTAGTATCAAAAAAAAAATTTGGAACTAGTGCGCCTGTCCAAACATACTAATGGCGCATCCAGACAAAGTGCGCCATTACTAGTTGTAACTAGTAATGGCGCACCTGTCGGAAAGTGCGCCACTAATGTTGTTTTTTTTATTATATTTTTTCCCTTTTTTGCAAAACTACTAATGGCGCACTGTCACACCGTGCGCCATTACTAGTTCAAACTAGTAATGGCGCACTGGGGGACAGTGCGCCATTAGTAATTTTTTTTGCCATCCACATTCCCTCCCCGGCCGGCCCCTCCCTATCCCCTCTCTCTCCCTCGCCCTCGCCCTCGATCCCCTTCCCCTCTCTTCTCCCGACGCCGCTGCCTCGCCGCCTCGACGCTGCCCCACCGCCCCGACGCCGCCTCGACCCCGCCCCGACGCCGCTGCCCCGCCACCTCGACGCTGCCCCGCCGCCTCGACGCGACCCCGCCGCCCGGACGCCGCCCCGTCCACACCACCGTCACCGGAGCACCACCACCACCCGGACCTCGTCCCCGACATCCTCCCCACGCCCCACTCCCCGGCCCCCGTGAGCTCCCCCTCCTCCTCTCCCCCTCTCCCCCTCTCCCCCTCTCCCCCTCTAGCAGCTACTTGTTGTACCTATTTTGTTTCATGCAGTACTGAATTTGTATGCCTATGCTTGATAATTTTGTTTCATATAGCTTTCTAGCTCCTTAGGGGGGTTGTTCCTCTTTACAGGTGTGTTAAACAGGGCTTTGTGTGGTCATATGGAGTTTATTAGGTAGAGAAAGTACCTTGTGATTTCTCTAATTTTGGACATATATCAAGTCTCACCAAGACATCTGCATTACAACACTCAGCTTATCCAAGACATCTTCATTACATTTTAGACAGGATAGAAGCCTACTTTGTTTAGAAACAGAGTCAGAATTTGAAAAGGAAAACCCTTAAGCCAAACATACAACAAGCATTGACAATATACATGGAGACACTAATTTTCTCTGACTTGTGGAGGCTCTAATCCTCAGGGATCATGGCTAAAATAATTTTCCATGCCTGATTAGTGATTATCTTAATTAGTTTGTAAACTGTAGAGGTGGTTAGGCTCTGGTTAAAAATAAAAACAATAACAGAAGTTTTGTATTTTCTAAGTAAAAAATCCCAGTCAAGGACAAGCTGTAGAGGTGGTTAGGCTCTGCATTAGTTGTTTTGTGCTTCAAGTGTCCCAGTCAAGGACAAACTGAGTGGTTGCAAAATAATATTATGTGGTCAATGTGGATTTACTATTTTCTGGTGATAGTTCTGAACTGGTAAATAAGTTAACATGCGTAAGTGAGACTTGGCATTTTAAAGCTTAGGGTCTTCAACTTCAACCATGAATTGGGATGATAATGTTATTTTGCCTTCTTAACAGAATGGTGTCATAATCAGAACAAAGCTGTTGCAAATGCATACCTTTTTTTACAAGTGCATCTGCACCTTCTGATCCATTTAGAGTTATCATAAATATATTTCCAAGATTTTTTTCATTTCACTGCAGAGTCTTTGCTTCTGGACTCAATGCACATTCATCAGTCATAAGAAATAAATACTAGTAAGTCAAGGGCACCAGAATTTGATAATGCCTCTTTTGAGAAGTATGTCTATTGATTCAAAATTGATGATCATCTTGGTCTATGTCGGTGAGCTTGTGTTATGCACTTCTGCGTTTGACAAGTAATGACTTGCAAAGATGATGATCATCTTGCTAGTTTGCTGGGTTTTGTCTCCGACCATTGTGTCGTGATGAATTTGCAGGTACCCCGAGAGGCCCTTGAGTTTGCCGGAATGTCGATTAACTTCCGTTCCGGCAAATTCGGGTACTCCATGTGTCCTATTTTCAGCAAAGGTCATGCTGAAATTTTCCATGAATTTTAGCATGACTTTGCTAAAAATAGGACATATGGGGTACTTGCGACTAATGCATGGGCCGGGGTATCTTAGTACTTAATTAAGTAGGATCAACTGCCCCTTTATTCTTGCTGCATTACCATAGGTTTTAGGGTGCCTCGGTGTCGATAAGAACCTAGATGATGAAAGCTTAGGCTTTTAGGGTGCCTCGGCGTCGACAAACCCTAAATGATAAAACCTTGGCTTTTAGGGTGCCTCGGTGTCGATAAGAACCTAAATGATGAAAGCTTAGGCTTTTAGGGTGCCTCGGCGTCGACAAACCCTAAATGATAAAAGCTTAGGCTTTTAGGATGCCTCAGTGTCGACAAACCCTAAATGATGTAGTTTTGAATTATGAACGTAGGATATGTCATCATCGGACGACGAAAGTCTCCCGGCGGAGTGCGACTGGTGCCACGACGATCGAGGTCTGTGCGACATGCCTCACCTGGACGATGATCGGCGCTTCAGCATTAAGCTCGAGGAGACCTTCGAAGTTGAAACGGTACACAACGACGACAAGTGTTATTTTCATAATTAAGCATGACTTCAACTATTTCAATGTGTAATTTTCATCTTTTACAATTCGAGTATAGCTTATCCCATGCCATGCAAGACGCTATGTCTTGGAGAGGATGGATTTTGAAGACCATGAAATTTCTGAAACAAAGAAAATTCACCTAAGGACTCATCATGATGTGGACTTTGAAGTAAATCTATATAATTCTGAGAGCGTAACCCATTTTGGTTGCAAAAATTGGGAAGCATTTTGCAATATGTATGGTTTTGATGAGGGTATGCTTATCACCATGGATCTTGGTAATCCTGACATCAACCAAGACAATATGGACATTTGGGTCCTTGTTGATACGCCTCCAGTTCTACCGCTATGTGAGTTTCTCAAACATAGTTATTAGCTAATTTATATTGTTTATTTCAAAATAGTTGACAGCTTATTTCCATTGACAGCTTATTTTTATTGTTCAAAGAATGTGCGGGAGATGGTAGACAAAACCCACTACACCGATGGCTCCGAATTAACAACTTACAAGGAGAAAAATCATCTGGTCGGATTTTGTACTGACATTGAAAATTACATTATCCACAAACAAATTCCTCAACATTATGGTAAATACGTGCCACTAGTGCATGTGTTCAACTACGGTAACTACCATGGAGATACCCTGGTAAGATTTTTACTATTACGACATCCGTGCATCTTTTGCATACTTCTAAAACTAGTACATCATTGCTAACTATGAAGTTATTACTATGTTTTTCAACAGATAATCCCGGAGAATTGTGTGCCTCATATGATGTATCTGAAAGGTAGTGTTAATGTTTTGAACATACAGCCAGGTCATCCTACGAATCTCAACTGTCCATACCAGATTTCTAAAAGAAGTGGAGACATGAAAATCAAAGGATAGAAAAAATGTATGGACAGTCGTAAGGAGCTTCTTGGAAGCAAAAGGAAGCGAAGCGCAAGAATTGGAGACAGGATGTTCTCCATTCTCCATAATGGAGAGTTAGGGTCTATATTGTTTTATGCTATTTTAGCTTAAATAGGGTATTTAGGTCCTGCCTAATACTGATGATCATGTGCTGATGAATAATTAAGTAGGGTTGGTTCGAAGACTATTAAGATGATGATCGTATGACTTGTTATGAATAACGAGTAGAAGTTGTATGATGATGATTAGTAGGACTTGTTAGGATTAGTATTACTTCCGACAAACTCGATACTCGCGGTCTTGAGACTTGTAATGTTTTATCTTTGTTCGGTCTTTTCAATTCGGAGACTAATATGATGAATTGTATTCGGAGACTAATATGATGAATTGTATCCAGAGACTAATCTTCTATTGTATTCGATGAATCTGTTGTTGATGTGTGATGTCTATATTTTGTTTAATTATACATTTTGTAACCTATGCAAAAAACAGAAAAATAAAAAAAATAAAAAACCTAATATTCATACTAATGGCGCATCACATCACAGTGCGCCATTAGTATGCCGAAGTTACTAATGGCGCATACTGCTGTTGTGCGCCATTAGTATGCCAAAGCACCTGGGTATACATGGCCCCCTGGGAGGCATACTAATGGCGCACCATGGGCTATACTAATGGCGCACCGCATGGTGCGCCATTAGTATACCAGATACTAATGGCGCACCAGTGGTGCGCCATTAGTAAAATATACTAATGGCGTGCTACTAATGGCGCACCACTAATGCGCCATTAATGGCCAAATTAGGTGCGCCATTAGTAGGCCTTTTTCTAGTAGTGGGTGTGGTGGAGGCAGAGTCTGAGGAAAGTTGGGTCTGGTTTCTGCAGCAGTTGCGCAACATTATAGGCGCACCCCCAGGTTTAGCTATACACACAGATGCTTGCAAGGGTTTAGAGAGTGCAGTGGAAATTGTATTCCCTGGAGTGGAGCATAGGGAATGTATGCGACACCTAGTGCATAATTTCAAAAATAAGTTCAAAGGTAAAGTTTATGATGAAAACTAATGGCCAGCATCATACACATGCAGCAAAAGGAAGCATGAACACCATTTGAGAGTGTTGTATGCTCAAAATCCTCTTGTGAAGGAGTACATGGATGCACATCATGGCAAGGTGTGGTCAAGAAGCAAATTCAACGAAATCTGCAAAGTAGATTATGTGACCAGTAACCTTGCAGAATGCTTCAATTCAAAGTTCAAGTCAGTGAAAGGGCTCTTGTTGTGGCAAGCATTTGACAAGATGAGGCAAATGATCATGATAAAGATGGCTCTTCGCAAAAGAATTGCAGAAACACAATATGTTGGTCATCAAATGCTCCCATCACTGATTAAGGCATTGCACTTGAAGGCAAGAGGACTGAAGATGAAATGTATTCGATCTGGTACATATGAGGGAGAGGTTACCTATACTGACACTAAAAATAGGGTAAGGAGGTATCCTGTGAACCTAAGTACTAGAGAATGTACTTGTAGGCAATGGCATATCCGTGGGAAGCCATGCATACATGCCCTACATCTGATGACCGTTATCGGGGGTGCAGATGGTGAAGTTGATCAATATTGCTCTGAGTATTTCTCTGTTGCCAAATTTATGGCTGCTTATGCTGACAATGTGCCTGCACTATTGGGGAAAGATCAATGGAACATAGTAGATCCAGGGTTCAAACTCCATGCTCCTGTCATTACTAGACCACCAGGAAGACCAAGGAACCAGAGGATTAGAGCAGGTGAGGAGGGTCGTCTACCAAAGAAGCGTGCTTGCAAAAAATGTGGAGTTCTGGGGCATACTGCTAGGCTTTGTACCAATGCAGTGGATGCATCATTTGGAGAGGAGGAAAGATGGACAGCAGCCAATGCTGAGGAGAATGCAACAACAATGGAGACTGAAGATGCAGTGGAGAATGCAGCAGCAAATGAAGCAGTGGAGAATGTAGCAGCAAATGAAGCATCTTGGTATGTGTTTGCACCCTTTGTAGAATGCAGCTACCCTTTTGTTTGCATTTGTTTTCTTTTTTGCCTATGGCTTATAATTTTATTTACCAGCTCTAGGGAGAAAAGGCCAAGAGATGAAGAAGTAGAAGATTTTGAAACCATGGCCTTTGATGGTTTTGAATCTATAAGAGAGGAAGAGGAGGGCGTAATTTTTCCAATTTTGCCTTTAAAGATTACTGAACCCATAGATGACCATCAAATGGTCGTCAAGTGCTCGGCGAGTGCAACTACTCCATCAGCACCTCCACGAGGAAAACCCCAAGTAAAGCCCAAGATCAAAAGGAACAAGAGTCTGAAAGAAAAGAGCATCTCAACTAGGGAAACCAGGAGCAAGATGGTGAAGCCAGGTGCAAACACAAGGAGAAAGTCAAAATTTTGAATTAAGTTGTTGGGAAATGTTTGTGTTGTCAATTTGAGGGCGAGTGGATCGCTTAAAACTTGGTAGATTTGTATTAAGATGTTGGCATCTTAAAACTTGGTAGATTTGAGCTACTGTGAAAACTTATCAGTTGTAATAATGTTGCTTCTACTTTGGTTTCTTATTTGAGTCAGAATTCAAATTTCCATCAAAATTTGAATTTAAATCAATATTTGAATTTGGGCCAAAATTTGGATTCTAGTCAAAGTTGAAGTTGAACATTGGAGGTTCATTGCTCTGTGCGGTGTATTTGATCGAGCATTTGAAGTCCAATATTCGTAGGTGAACAGTCCGAATGAGAAATGTGCTAGAAACGAGTTCGAAAACTAGGGTAAACAGCCCTATTTGAAATCAAGTTTTTTTGACCTTGCCTAAATGAGGCATATTTTTTTTATTAACACTTGTTCCATATATATAGGGTAAAAACAAAGTCTCACTATTTATTGATTAATATTCATATTACTACATTTTTTTGAAAAAATATGCTTTTAATTCAAAACCATCAAATAACACGTTTTAGATATGAAAATGAAAAAGTAAGTTCAGATCCTTCTTACTCACTCCAAAATGAAGCTATGGAGATTTTTCTGATTTTTTTCAAACCCTAAACCCTCTCTCCCTATTCTACGAACTCTGAAAATGTTCATAGGTGATAGCTCATTTGTGTGAAGACTTTTTTCATGAAAATGACCTACACCAAGTTTATATTTTTTTCTCATAACCTTGTCACATATGACGGCTATGTGCGCAAGAATTACAACATTTTGATTTTTTTTGAATTTTTTAAAAACATTTGAACTTGATTTCGACAGATCACTTCAAAAAATGATTTTTCAAAAAAGGCCCCTATACCGGGTTTATATTTTTTATGGTAACTAGGTCTCATAAACGGACGAACTACGTTTGTTTTATATTTTTGCGATTTTTTCTAATTTAGTTATGGCCATTTGAAATCTGGTCAAACCCTAATAACCCCGTTGACTCGTTCATAACCCCGCAGAAATGCTCCAAACCCTAGCGTCGAACGTGCGCCGTCGGATCCTACCAAGCACCAAATACCACCCGTCAGATGTGGGGCAGGCATGCGCGATCCGCGTGATGCATCCTAATTGGCTACTGCACTGTCCTTCTCGGGTTTTTTACGATCTGCCCCATTTTACATATGAAATTGTATTTTTCGCACATGACCACCACATGTCAGTGTTAAGAGTTGGTTAAAATATTGAAATTGTAAAATACAATGTGGCAAATCGTCAATATAGCTTCCCCTTCTCCTCTTCTCCATCTGACAGACAAAGGCATCGAGCAGATCGAGCAATTCCTCCGTTTCTTTCCCCATCTTCTCGTTCTTCTTCCTCTCGAGCAATTTCTCTGTTTCTTCCTCTCGGGCGATATGTCGACCTCCTTATCAGCCCCCCGTTCCACGTGGCCGGTGTATGGTCCAGTGCCGATGACTCGATGCACTGACTGCCCACGGACTGCGCCACTGAAGCGGTTGACTTTGAAGGAGGAGAAGAATGGGAACTTTGGGCGCGAGTTCGTCAAATGCGAGAGCAAGCCGGAGGGGCAGGTTAGATCTGAGTTTTCCTCGCGTCCTTTATCTCTAATTTCTCAAAAAATCTATCATATTTGGATTTAGGTTACATGATTTCGTTTTCAGATCATGAAGAAATGCCACCATTTCGAGTGGATAGATGATTACATCCAGAGGCTTCAAGGGTCGGGCTTGCTGGATTCGAGGGGGAATGCAATCAGCGAGTCCAATCTGCCCCATGACAGTGCCGCTCTGGCAGCAGCAGCGCGTCCGGAATACCCAACGGTGGTAGATGTCGAACTGAAGACGGAATTGAAGAAGATGAACAAGAACTTCAAGCAGCTGATTGAGTTGAAGAAGCAATCCAATCTGATAGCTTTAGGAATACTTGCTCTAGGAATTTTTTACTTGATGGCCATCTCTCGTTAGAGATGTTTGTCTACTGTTCTTGCCATTGTTTAGCAATCCAAGTCTGTTTATCTCAAATGCAACTCTGTTTAGTGCAACTATCGATCACTGAATGTATGCAGTTTACTGTTAAGTTTCGACACTTTCAGTTTCGGCAGAAAACAACTACCGGTTCAGTGATAGGATTAGTTAGCTAATAACCTCGAGTATTGGATCATACCATAGCTCGTCAGATGACAGTAAGTAGTACTTGAGCAGCACAAGGAATATACATCAAGTTCATCTCTTCTTTGTCGCACTTGCCAAACTTTTGTCCTCGAGTTCGTCGATTCTGCTAAAAAAAACCTAGTTCCCTGGCCCAAAAAGAAGCCGAGAAACAAGCGATGTTTCTTTTTTTGTTTAGGAAGGATTGCTTTGTTCTTTTTTGTTTCTGATTGCTTTTTTCATTAATTTGATTGCCCAATCTCTTCTATCTCATTGAGGAATTTTTTTGGCTTTCCTTTATGGGTCCCTTCATTTTTTAGAATCAAAGTATTTGCAAACCGCAGTATTATTATGCCTAGCGAACCAATACTTCATGATTAGAAAAAGAGGTCTAAACCTCTTTTTTATATACTTCAAACATAGTGTAGTTAAAACTACACTTTTGACTAAAGCCAAATATCTCAAAGTATTTGATACTTCAATATTTCTGAAAACCAAAGTATTCTTTGAATACCTAAAAAATACAGAGCTCTCAAACCAAAGCCGTGTACAAATGTACAATATGTTCTTATTTTTAGAAGGCATCTATAAACACATCATTTTTAGTTTGTTTGGTTAATTTTTCCCACGCCAATTAGCCGTGTCTAAACTTGGGACAAACAAAATACAAACATAACAAAGCATTAATATAACACACATAACTTAACTTAGACAGGGTACGGTTGCTAGGGCAACATAAGTTCTTACATAGACACCATAGATAATAGTTAACATTACATAGATAGCTCGAGCAACACACACACCAAACTAAGACTACATAGTAGATAGATAGGGTAGCTAGGGCAACACCGCCATGTCTTCACCTTAACCGCCGGCTTCACCGTCTTCTTCGCCGCCAGCTTCAGTACTCCTCCTCCTCACGGTCGTTGTCGCCGAGGTAGTACGGGAGGCTGTGCATGCGGTTGCGAGCAGGGAAGATGCTCTCGGAGTCGGTGAAGATGTTATAGGTCGTGAATGCGATGAACTTGCACCCACACCAATACACCTTGCCGAGCAGGTAGTAGGCATCGAACCTGTTGGTGAAGTGGACGACGAGCCCTACCACTAGAGCGTTGGTGTGGGGACGCTGCTCCATGAGGTAGAACATGGGCGGCGAGCCTGCCGGGAGGTGGTGGAAGCCCGCACGGAGGAACCCCCGTGCAAGCTTAGTGCTTCCCCTCCAACCGGAGAACGCCCACACGCGGAGGGATTCCTTGACGACGACGTTGGCAGGGTACCGCCGTTCCGGCACGGTGGGCGGCGCTTGGAACATCGGCCCGTTGTACTGCATCTTGCTTGCTTCGCTGAGTGGAACGGCTTTGGCTTTTGGGGGAAGAAGAGAAGAAGTTGGAGGCGCAGATGGATCTGTAGAAGAAGAGGCAACGGAGGGCAGTTTAAATAGCCGGGGGAGATGAAGTGGGTACACGCGCAAACGGCCGGCGTAGATCATGACTCAGTGCGTGCGTGAACCGATGCGATCATCAATGTGTGAACGTGAATCGATGCAAGCGTGCTTTGCGTGCTCTGCGTTGGCGGCTGCCTGCCTCCCCCTTCTGCGTGCTCTGCGTTGGCGGCTGCCTGCCTCCCATTCACGAGCGTGCGTGCAGCCTGCGGCGTGAACCAATGCCTCGACATATGGACGCGACCGTGTGTGCAGCCTGCCCCTTCTGCCACCGGCACGTATGCCTGCGACGCATGAAACGATGATGCGGAGCGACTGAATCCACCGGCAACCGTGCGGCACGGATCGATGCGTGCGTGTCGGCGTGCATGCATGCGATTAGGTCTAGGTCACTAGATGCGTGCATGGCGGTGTTCGCATGCATAGCAGGCTACATCGATGCCAAAGCCGGGCATGCATAGCAGGCTGCATTCATCGATAGCAGGCTATTTTAATTTATTACCAACAAACTAACGGGCCCGTCCTATGAACACAAACACGGCCCAACCAGCGAAGCCACAGCCAAAGTCAACAGAGTGCAAAAAGCCCCTCAAAAAAACAGAGTCCAACGTGGCCCCGCAAGTCAGTTAATGGCCAAGACGGCAAACGTCTGTTATGAACATTTGTGAGAGTTTCAGCTAAGGGAATGGGGAAAAGTGAGCAAAAGTTTGAAGCGTGGGGAAAACTGAGCACAACTAAGGAATTGGGGGCACAGATGGAATAATCCCATAACAAAAAAACTAAACTTTTTATATGATTATTACACAGGTGATCGTGACGGTCCTACTGCCCCGTTGGAGGCTGCATCCCTTGCACAAGCTTCTGATGATTTTGTGCCCAGGGATCCTCCAAGGTCTACTACAAAGGGTAGGGCAAAGAGTCGACGGTACAAATCGGCGCTGGAGCTACACCCAAAGAAGAAAAACAAATGTAGCCAGTGCCAATCTACAGAGCACACTGCTGGTGTGTGTCCACTCAGGCTCCTATGATTCTGTTTCCTCATTTGTAACTTTGGAACAAAAAAGGAAAAGAATGATGTTTTTTTAGCAATGTTGGGACCAAGTGGACACATTCAGCATCTATGATTCCTCTTTATCTAATTTATGCTCCTTGAATTAGTTCATGCACTATGTAAAAAAAGTTGCTATTTGTGCCTTTGTTGGCAACTGGTTAAATATTTAGTTGTTGAATTATTGTTATCCAGTACTCCTAATGTATTAACAAAAGTGATGATATTGAATTGCAAACGCAACTACCAGTAGTGTGCAACTACAAAATCTGCTTAAAAAATTGTACAAACCAGCAACTTCCTCCATGAAGCAGAAAAAAAAGAAAAATAGTACTGACCTACTCCTTGTCGTATCTCGGCAACTTCCTCCATGGGGCGGTGTTGTGCACGTTGGTGACCCAATCATATGCCAGCTTCTTCCTGATGTTGAGTACTTCCTTGGGGTCGTAGTTGGGCACTTGGCTACCATTCCACTCGGTGGCGTTAAGCAGTGCGAACAACCCACACTCATTACTGCAATGGGCAAAAAAATTGTCACATAAAAATAAAACCAAATAAAGGTAATGCACTCTGTGCAACTGCTTATGTCCTACTGTGCAACTGCTTATGTTCTACTGTGCAACTGCTTATGTCCTACTGTGCAACTGCTTGTGTTCTACTGCAACTCATTATGTGCCACTGTGCAACTGCTTACGTGCCAGTGTGCAACTACTTATGCGCCACTCTGCAACTGGCTAGATAATCCATTAGAAACTCATAAAAATGATAAAACAGATTGAAGACTAGTATTGTGTCTTAAAAATACTAAAGATTGCACATGTAGAAAAATTTAAAAACTACAAAATGATGGTATATGATTGAGAAGGAATGAAATGCTTATTGTCTCACTTGCCGAGCTGCTTCGGTACGTCAATGTCAATAATCTAGAAGTGCTCGATGCTGAACTTTGGGTAATGCTTCCTCCATAGCTGGCGTACTACCCCCGCGATGGTAGAGGCGGTGGTCATCAGCACGATGTTGTCCAACGTCCTGTTTGAGTCAAGAACTTCGAAGCGTCCGTCCCTCAAATTGACATTGAAGACCCAATAATGCCTCCCTCCCTCCTTATCGGTTACATCAGCGCACTCGAGCACTGGCAGCATGACCTGCAACCGTGAACGATTTCAGACACAAAATACAGGCTGTAGCTAAGAAAAAATAGTAAAAGACTTGGTCAAGTTAAAAACAGGTTGCAACAAGTATCTGCCAACTAACAGATGTGTCATGTCCAACTGGACATGCCGTGGGTGCCAACTAAAAAAAGATTGATCATGTGGGCACAACACTCACCAAGTCTTTCTTGTCGAGATGGTTCTTGTAATCAAACTTCTTGTTTATCTCATTCACATTGTGGATCCCTTGCTGTAAATTTATCTGCAGAGATTATAAAACGTGGCTCAAAAATCCTTAGTAGGTGAAAGGCCTCCCTCAAATGGTCAACGAAAAAAGTGCTACAGAACAAAGATGAGGGTAAAAAGAAGGTTTTGCAAAAAACTTATAGAAAACCTCAGTGGCATAACAACCTTGTTTGACCCTTCTGGTAAGTTATCCATGATGTGTAAGATTCCAGTCTCAATAACAATTTTTGACAACCATTGAACCGGCTTCATCGAATCAACTAACTCCTTTAAAGAAATGTAGAAAGCACCATACCTGATTATCTCAGGGCTGAATTTTTTTTAAAGCAATAAAAAGACAAGTTAGCTCGAAGGGTCATAGCAGCAAAAAAATGTGTATGAAATTGAAAACAGAACAGTGTGCAACTAAAATCCCTGTTCTGTGCAACATGCTATGCTTTCTGTGCAACTAAGTGGCTGGTCCTGTGCAACTGAAAAAGATATGTATGTAGGCCGTGGGGAGTTAGTTTACCTGGTAGCTTCATCATTTGCTCCTTTGTGATGCCTGACCCAATACAAGAGGGCAGCGTAAAGCTTGTTCACTGCCTCATTGGAGCTGAAAGTCTTCTTCTTGTTGTAGTCGATGAATGGAGACCTTTGAGATATTGCGGGCCTTATTACCATCCTCTGTCTTCGTGCAATAGGTGGTCCCGAAGAACTGCTCGTGCCAGCTTCTGGTTCTGCGCATATTGGGGTGTGACAATTCTCTAGTGAACCAACATCTAGCTCTTGAGCTATTGCCTTGCCAGCATCAGCAGTAGCACATCCTTCATTCACAGCTGCTGGGTCCAACTCACACTCATCAATGCAAATCACACCGGCTTCCGCTGTTTCTGCTGCTGGAGAAGGTGCTGGAGCATCACCATCTATGTCGAGGTCAAAAGATGGTGCATCGCATAACCCGTCACCATGATAAGACTTTGATCTTCGTAAGGGTTCAAGGACCAAGGCATCTCCTTGCGACACAAACACGGGTGCATCATTAACTGACTTGGTTCGCAATAGTGTTGTAGTTGGCGGCCTTGGAGGCTTGCACCTACTTATAATATTGAACACCTCCTCTTGTGTTAATGGTTGCTGAAAGTCAGCTCTTGGGGACGGCACTTTGATAGTTGGATCACCTCCTTTTGTGTTTGGCATTGAAGCATCTCTATGAGTAGGCACCTTGGGGCTTGCAGTTGCAGTGGTGCCTTCCTGACCAGCTGTGGTGGTTTTGACTGTGACCATGCTGCTAACTGACACATCAGTTGGCACACTGGTATCTGTAGTTGGCATCTTTCCAGTCTGAGTTGGCAGCAACCTAGCAGAACTTGGCACCCCTGCATCAATGGCTGCGGCTCGCAGTTCTCTCTCGTCTCTGAACCCCAAATCTTTTGTGGCCCGTTCCCCCTTTGTGCCCCTGGAAAACTTGACAATCTTCTGCTTTGGTGGTTTTGGTGGGACTATTGAAAGGGGAGTCTTCCCCTTGATCTATTGAACTTCTCTGACATTGGTTGGCTCTCTGCTCACTACAGTTGGCATATCAGTTTGAAGCACAACTTCCTTGACCATATTTACTTCAGCATCTGCACTCACCATCTTCTCCTTGGTTTGAGGCAACTGCAGATTCTTCTTCATTGAAACTGCTTTATGCTTCTGGACCATGTGAGGGTTTGCCATGGATGCTGCCTTGCTCTTGCTGGAGCTTAGGTCTGGGAGCTGCTTTAAATATTCCTTGTATTTTTCCTTTGAATGAACCCAGTCAAGACCCTTTCCTGCTTCCTCCATGTCAATTTGATTCTTTTCAACTTCACTTGATAAGAACAGGCTCTTGTCAATGGCAAAGTTGATCTTCTCACACATATCTTTGTCGCTGAAATCTGGCACAGGAAAGGTGGTTGGCAAAGCTGGCTTCAACTTGCATAGCTTGAACATATCAATGCTGCCTTGAGACTCTGCTTCGTCATTTTTATTTGACTTCGGCAAATCCTTGTCTTTCCAGCAAGTTTTTGAAGGAAATATGCCCTAGAGGCAATAATAAAGTTATTATTTATTTCCTTATTTCATGATAAATGTTTATTATTCATGCTAGAATTGTATTAACCGGAAACATAATACATGTGTGAATACATAGACAAACAGAGTGTCACTAGTATGCCTCTACTTGACTAGCTCGTTAATCGAAGATGGTTATGTTTCCTAACCATAGACAAAGAGTTGTTACTTGATTAACGGGATCACATCATTAGGAGAATGATGTGATTGACTTGACCCATTCCGTTAGCTTAGCACTCGATCGTTTAGTATGTTGCTATTGCTTTCTTCATGACTTATACATGTTCCTATGACTATGAGATGATGCAACTCCCGTTTACCGGAGGAACACTTTGTGTGCTACCAAACGTCACAACGTAACTGAGTGATTATAAAGGAGCTCTACAGGTGTCTCCAAAGGTACATGTTGGGTTGGCATATTTCGAGATTAGGATTTGTCACTCTGATTGTCGGAGAGGTATCTCTGGGCCCTCTCGGTAATGCTCATCACATAAGCCTTGCAAGCATTGCAACTAATGAGTTAGTTGCGAGATTATGTATTACGGAACGAGTAAAGAGACTTGCCGGTAACGAGATTGAACTAGGTATTGAGATACCGATGATCGAATCTCGGTCAAGTAACATACCGATGACAAAGGGAACAACGTATGTTGTTATGCGGTCTGACCGATAAAGATCTTCGTAGAATATGTAGGAGCCAATATGAGCATCCAGGTTCCGCTATTGGTTATTGACCGGAGATGTGTCTCGGTCATGTCTACATTGTTCTCGAACCCGTAGGGTCCGCACGCTTAAGGTTTCAATGATAGTTATATTATGAGTTTTGATGTACCGAAGGAGTTCGGAGTCCCGGATGAGATCGGGAACATGACGAGGAGTCTTGAAATGGTCGAGACGTAAAGATCGATATATTGGACGACTATATTCGGACATCGGAAAGGTTCCGAGTGGTTCGGGTATTTTTCGGAGTACCGGGGAGTTACGGGAATACGGGAGAAGAAGTATATGGGCCTTATTGGGCTTTAGGGGAGAGGGAGAGGCAGGCCGCGCACCCCCCCAAGGCCTAGTCCGAATTGGACTAGGGGGAGGGGCTGCGCCCCCTCCTTCCTTCTCTTCCCTCTTCCCCTTCCTTGTCTCCTACTCCTACTACATGGAAGGACTCCTAGTTGGACTAGGAAAGGGGGAATCCTACTCCCGGTGGGAGTAGGACTCCCCTAGGGCGCGCCATAGAGAGGGCCGGCCCTCCCCTCCTCCATTCCTTTATATACGGGGGCAGGGGGCACCCCATAGACACACAAGTTGATCCGCATGATCATATTCTTAGCCGTGTGTGGTGCCCCCTTCCACCATAATCATCGATAATATTGTAGCGGTGCTTATGCGAAGCCCTGCAATGGTAGTACATCAAGATCGTCACCACGCCGTCGTGCTGACGGAACTCTTCCCCGACACTTTGCTGGATCGGAGTCCGGGGATCGTCATCGAGCTGAATGTGTGCTAGAACTCGGAGGTGCCGTAGTTTCGGTGCTTGATCGGTCGGGCCGTGAAGACGTACGACTACATCAACCGCGTTGTGCTAACGCTTCCGCTATCGGTCTACAAGGGTACGTAGATCACAGTCTCCCCTCTTGTTGCTATGCATCACCATGATCTTGCGTGTGCCTAGGAATTTTTTTGAAATTACTACGTTCGCCAACAGTGGCATCCGAGCCTAGGTTTTATGTGTTGATGTTATATGCACGGGTAGAACACAAGTGAGTTGTGGGCGATATAAGTCATACTACTTACCAGCATGTCATACTTTGGTTCGGCGGTATTGTTGGATGAAGCGGCCCGGACCGACATTACGTGTACGCTTACGCAAGACTGGTTCTACCGACGTGCTTTGCACACAGGTGGCTGGCGGGTGTTAGTTTCTCCAACTTTAGTTGAACTGAGAGTGGCTACGCCCGGTCCTTGCGAAGGTTAAAACAGCACCAACTTGACAAACTATCGTTGTGGTTTTTGATGCGTAGGTAAGAACGGTTCTTGCTAAAGCCCGTAGCAGCCACGTAAAACTTGCAACAACAAAGTAGAGGACGTCTAACTTGTTTTTGCAGGGCATGTTGTGATGTGATATGGTCAAGACATGATGAGATATAAATTGTTGTATGAGATGATCATGTTTTGTTGAAGTTATCGGCAACTGGCAAAATCCTTATGGTTGTCTCTCTATTGCATAAGATGCAAGCGTCCAATAATTGTTTTACTTTATCGCTATGCGATAGCAATAGTTGCAAGAGCAATTGTTGGCGAGACGACCACGTGATGACACATTGATATAGATCAAGATGATGGAGATCATGGTGTCATGCCGGTGATGATAGAGATCATGACAGTACTTTGGATATGGAAATCAAAGGCGCAAGATGATGATGGCCTTATCATGTCACATATTTTGATTGCATATGATGTTTATCTTTTATACATATTATTTTGCTTAGTTTGACGGTAGCATTTTAAGATGATCTCTCACTAATTATCAAGAAGTGTTCTCCCTGAGTATGCACCGTTGCGAAAGTTCTTCGTGCTGAGACACCACGTGATGATCGGGTGTGATAGGCTCTACGTTCAAATACAACGGGTGCAAAACAGTTGAACACGCGGAATACTCAGGTTATACTTGACGAGCCAAGCATATACAGATATGGCCTCGGAACACGGAGACCGAAAGGTCGAGCGTGAATCATATAGTAGATATGATCAACATAGTGATGTTCACCAATGAAACTGCTCCATCTCACGTGATGATCGGACATGGTTTAGTTGATTTGGATCACGTGATCACTTCGAGGATTAGAGGGATGTCTATCTAAGTGGGAGTTCTTAAGTAATATGATTAATTGAACTTAAATTTATCATGAACTTAGTCCTGGTAGTATTTTGCAAATTATGTTGTAAATCGATAGCTCGCGTTGTTGCTTCCCTGTGTTTATTTTGATATGTTCCTAGAGAAAATTGTGTTGAAAGATGTTAGTAGCAATGATGTGGATTGGATCCGTGATCTGAGGTTTATCCTCATTGCTGCACAGAAGAATTATGTCCTTGATGCACCTCTAGGTGACAGACCTATTGCAGGAGCAGATGGAGACGTTATGAACGTTTGGCTAGCTCAATATGATGACTACTTGATAGTTTAGTGCACCATGCTTAATGGCTTAGAATCGGGACTTCAAAGACGTTTTGAACATCATGGACCATATGAGATGTTCCAGGAGTTGAAGTTAATATTTCAAGCAAATACCCGAGTTGAGAGATATGAAGTCTCCAACAAGTTCTATAGCTAAAAGATGGAGGAGAATCGCTCAACTAGTGAGCATGTGCTCAGATTGTCTGGGTACTACAATCGCTTGAATCAAGTGGGAGTTAATCTTCCAGATAAGATAGTGATTGACAGAATTCTCTAGTCACCATCACTAAGTTAGTAGAACTTTGTGATGAACTACAATATGCAAGGGATAACGGAAACAACTCCCAAGCTCTTCGTGATGCTGAAATCAACGAAGGTAGAAATCAAGAAAAACATCAAGTGTTGATGGTTGACAAGACCACTAGTTTCAAGAAAAGGGCAAAGGGAAGAAGGGGAACTTCAAGAAGAACGGCAAGCAAGTTGCTGCTCAAGTGAAGAAGCCCAAGTCTGATCCTAAGCCTGAGACTAAGTGCTTCTACTGCAAAGGGACTGGTCACTGGAAGTGGAACTACCCCAAGTATTTGGCGGATAAGAAGGATGGCAAGGTAAACAAAGGTATATTGGATATACGTGTTATTGATGTGTACTTTACTAATGTTTATAGCAACCCCTCGGCATTTGATACTGGTTTAGTTGCTAAGAGTAGTAACTCAAAACGGGAGTTGCAGAATAAACAGAAACTAGTAAAGGGTGAGGTGACGATGTGTGTTGGAAGTAGTTCCAAGATTGATATGATCATCATCGCACACTCCCTATACTTTCGGGATTAGTGTTGAAACTAAATAAGTGTTATTTGGTGTTTGCGTTGAGCATGAATATGATTTGATCATGTTTATTGCAATACGGTTATTCATTAAAGTCAAAGAATAATTGTTGTTCTGCTTACATGAATAAAACCTTCGATGGTCATACACCCAATGAAAATAGTTCGTTGGATCTCGATCGTAGTGTTACACATATTCATAATATTGAAGCCAAAATATGCAAAGTTAATAATGATAGTGCAACTTATTTGTGGCACTGCCGTTTAGGTCATATCGGTGTAAAGCGCATGAAGAAACTCCATACTGATGGACTTTTGGAACCACTTGATTATGAATCACTTGGTACTTGCGAACCATGCCTCATGGGCAAGATGACTAAGACTCCGTTCTCCGGAACAATGGAGCGAGCAACAAACTTGATTGGAAATAATACATACTAATGTAAGCAGTCCAATGAGTGTTGAGGCTCGCGGCGGGTATCGTTATTTTCTGACCTTCACAGATGATTTGAGCAGATATGAGTATATCTACTTGATGAAACATAAGTCTGAAACATTTGAAAAGTTCAAATAATTTCAGGGTGAAGTGGAAAATCATTGTGACAAGAAAATAAGGTTTCTACGATCTGATCACAGAGAAAAATATTTGAGTTACGAGTTTGGTCTTCAATTAAAACATTGTGGAATAGTTTCACAAACTCATGCCACCTGGAACACCACAGCATAATGGTGTGTCCAAACTTCATAACCATACTTTATTGGATATAGTGCAATCTATGATGTTTCTTACCGATTTACCACTATCATTTTGGGGGTTATGCATTAAAGACAGCTGCATTCACGTTAGAAAGGGCACCATCTAAGTCCGTTGAGATGACACAATCTGAACTGTGGTTTGGCAAGAAACCAAAGTTGTCGTTTCTTAAAGTTTGGGGTTGTGATGCTTATATGAAAAAGTTTCATCCTAATAAGCTCAAACCCAAATCGGAGAAATATGTCTTCATAGGATACCCAAAGGGGACTGTTGGGTACACCTTCTATCACAGATCCGAAGGCAAGACATTCTTTGCTAAGAATGGATCCTTTCTAGAGAAGGAGTTTCTCTCGAAAGAAGTGAGTGGAAGGAAAGTAGAAAACTTGATAAGGTAATTGTACCTTCTCCCTTATTGGAAAGTAGTTCATCACAGAAATCTGTTCTTGTGACTACTACACCAATTAGTGAGGAAGCTAATGATGATGATCGTGTAACTTCAGATCAAGTTACTACCGAATATCGTAGGTAAACCAGAGTGAGATCCGCACCAGAGTGGTACGGTAATCCTATTCTGGAAGTTATGTTACTAGACCATGACGAACTTGCGAACTATGAGGAAGTGATGATGAACCCAGATTCCGCGAAATGCTTTGAGGCCATGAAATCTGAGATATGATCCATGTATGAGAACAAAGTATGGACTTTGATGGATTTGCCCGATGATCGGCAAACCATAGAAAATAAATGGATCTTCAAGAGGAAGACAGACGCTGATAGTAGTGTTACTATCTACAAAGCTAGACTTGACAAAAAGGTCTTTGACAAAGTTCAAGGTGTTGACTACGATGAAATTTTCTCACTCGTAGCGATGCTTAAGTCTGTCCAAATCATGTTAGCAATTTTCGCATTTTTATGAAATCTGGCAAATGGATAAACAAAACTACATTCCTTAATGGATTTAAAGAAGAGTTGTATATGATGCAACCAGAAGGTTTTGTCAATCCTAAAGGTGCTAACAAAATATGCAAGCTCCAGTGATCCATCTATGGACTGGTGCAAGCATCTCGGAGTTGGAATATACGCTTTGATAAGTTGATCAAAGCATATAGTTTTATACAGACTTGCGGTGAAGCCTTTATTTACAAGAAAGTGAGTGGGAGCACTACAACATTTCTGATAAATATATGTGAATGACATATTGTTGATCGGAGATAATGTAGAATTATTCTGCAAAGCATAAAGGAATGTTTGAAAGGAGTTTTTCAAAGAAAGACCTCGGTGAAGCTGCTTACATATTGAGCATCAAGATCTATAGAGATAGATCAAGACGCTTGATAAGTTTTTCAATGAGTACATACCTTGACAAGATTTTGAAGTAGTTCAAAATGGAACAGTCAAAGCGCGACCACGGCAGAAAATAGAATGAGAATGAAAGTCATTCCCTATGCCTTGGGCATAGGCTCTATAAAGTATGTCATGCTGTGTACCAGACCTATTGTATACCCTACACTAATTTTGGCAAGGGAGTACAATAGTGATCTAGGAGTAGATCACTGGACAGCGGTCAAAATTATCCTTAGTGGAATAAGGATATGTTTCTCGATTATGGAGGTGACAAAAAGGTTCGTCGTAAAAGGGTTACATCGATACAAGTTTTGGCACTGATCCGGATGACTCTTAGTCTTCATCTAGATACATATTGAAAGTGGGAGCAATTAGCTAAAGTAGCTCCGTGCAAAGCATTGAAGACATAGAAAATTGCAAAATACTTACGGATCTGAATATGGCAGACCCGTTGACTAAACTTCTCTCACAGAAAAAACATGATCACACCTTAGTACTCTTTGGGTGTTAATCACATAGCAATGTGAACTAGATTACTGACTCTAGTAAACCCTTTGGGTGTTGGTCACATATCGATGTGAACTATGGGTGTTAACCACATAAAGATGTGAACTATTGATGTTAGATCACATGTCAATGTGAACTAGATTATTGACTCTAGTGCAAGTGGGAGACTGAAGGAAATATGCCCTAGAGGCAATAATAAAGTTATTATTTATTTCTTTATTTCATGATAAATGTTTATTATTCATGCTAGAATTGTATTAACCGGAAACATAATACATGTGTGAATACATAGACAAACAGAGTGTCACTAGTATGCCTCTACTTGACTAGCTCGTTAATCGAACATGGTTATGTTTCCTAACCATAGACAAAGAGTTGTTATTTGATTAACGGGATCACATCATTAGGAGAATGATGTGATTGACTTGACCCATTCCGTTAGCTTAGCACTCGATCGTTTAGTATGTTGCTATTGCTTTCTTCATGACTTATACATGTTCCTATGACTATGAGATTATGCAACTCCTGTTTACCGGAGGAACACTTTATGTGCTACCAAACGTCAAAACATAACTGGGTGATTATAAAGGAGCTCTACAGGTGTCTCCAAAGGTACATGTTGGGTTGGCGTATTTCGAGATTAGGATTTGTCACTCCGATTGTCGGAGAGGTATCTCTGGGCCCTCTCGGTAATGCACATCACATAAGCCTTGCAAGCATTGCAACTAATGAGTTAGTTGCGAGATGATGTATTATGGAACGAGTAAAGAGACTTGCCGGTAACGAGATTGAACTAGGTATTGAGATACCGACGATCGAATCTCGGTCAAGTAACATATCGATGACAAAGGGAACAACGTATGTTGTTATGCGGTCTGACCGATAAAGATCTTCATAGAATATGTAGGAGCCAATATGAGCATCCAGGTTCCGCTATTGGTTATTGACCGGAGACGTGTCTCGGTCATGTCTACATTGTTCTCGAACCCGTAGGGTCCGCACGCTTAAGGTTTCAATGACAGTTATATTATGAGTTTATGAGTTTTGATGTACCGAAGGAGTTCGGAGTCCCGGATGAGATCAGGGACATGACGAGGAGTCTCGAAATGTTCGAGACGTAAAGATCGATATATTGGACGACTATATTCGGACATCGGAAAGGTTCCGAGTGGTTCGGGTATTTTTCGGAGTACCGGGGAGTTACGGGAATACGGGAGAAGAAGTATATGGGCCTTATTGGGCTTTAGGGGAGACGGAGAGGCAGGCCCCCCCCCAAGGCCTAGTCCGAATTGGACTAGGGGGAGGGGCTGCGCCCCCTCCTTCCTTCTCTTCCCTCTTCCCCTTCCTTGTCTCCTACTCCTACTACATGGAAGGACACCTAGTTGGACTAGGAAAGGGGGAATCCTACTCCCGGTGGGAGTAGGACTCCCCTAGGGCGTGCCATAGAGAGGGCCGGCCCTCCCCTCCTCCACTCCTTTATATACGGGGGCAGGGGCACCCCATAGACACACAAGTTGATCCACGTGATCAGATTCTTAGCCGTGTGCGGTGCCCCCTTCCACCATAATCATCGATAATATTGTAGCGGTGCTTAGGCGAAGCCCTGCGACGGTAGTACATCAAGATCGTCACCACGCCGCCGTGCTGACGGAACTCTTCCCCGACACTTTGCTGGATCGGAGTCCGGGGATCGTCATCGAGCTGAACGTGTGCTAGAACTCGGAGGTGCCGTAGTTTCGGTGCTTGATCGGCCGGGCCATGAAGACGTACGACTACATCAACCGCGTTGTGCTAACGCTTCCGCTGTCGGTCTACAAGGGTACGTAGATCACACTCTCCCCTCTCGTTGCTATGCATCACCATGATCTTGCGTGTGTGTAGGAATTTTTTTAAAATTACTACGTTCCCCAACAGTTTTGTCAATCAATATCTGTAGTGTGCTCCTGCTACTCAATGAATTACTGCTGCTGGCAGGGGTGGCAGAAGTGCTAGTCATCCTGGATGTGTTGCCACCTGTACCACAAGAACCAGGGGCGTTGTCATCATCATCGTCATTGCTGCTGTCGCTGCCTCCATTGGATCCCCCTTTATCATCACCATAACCATTCTCGTCTTCTTCATCATCGTCTTCTTCCCTCTCACTGCCATCAACTGCCGCACCTTTGTCTTCTCCCCTCTCACTGCCATCAACTATTGCCCCTTTGTCCCCGTCCCCCTCTTTGGCCTCACCTTCGTCTTCCTCCTCCTCTGCCTCACTATCTTCTTCCTTGTCCTCCTCCTCTCCTTTGTACTCTTCTTGTTTGTCCTCCTCCTCCTCCTCCTCCTCTTCCTCCTCCTCCTCATCTGCATCTTCTTCATTGTCATCCTCATCCTTGTCTGTCAGGACCCCGATTCCAAGCCACATCGATCTAGCCGGTAACACCTCATATCACTTTGCGGCCTCACGCACGGTATCCCACGGTGTCACCTTACCATGGCCCAGGACCGTTTGCGCCTTTTGGCTCACGTATATGACAATGTCGCTAGCATCCATATGACAGAGAACCCGGGCCGACATGGCTAGTCGTGAACCCAAAGCGGCACAGACCTATGGAGGCAGGCATACATGAATCACATCGAACATGTCGGTCATCAACGAGTGATTCCGGGCTGTAGCACTGGGCTAACAGGACTCCGGGGGTTCCGGGCTGTAGCAGGCTACGCAGGACTGCGGAGATCACCGCCTGACATTTCCCCGAAGGGACAGACATAGGGACGAAGTGAAACACATGCCGGCCAGTCAAGTGTCCTGAACAGTAGTACTGGGCTAGCAGGACTCAGGTGAACCGGGCTGTAGCGGACTACTATGGCTCGAGAAACACTAGACTACATTTCCCCATAAGAAAGGCTGCGAAGGATAAACAACTAGATTGTCGGATCCCACTCATACCAAGCATTTCAATCATACACACAAGATGCCCGATATGAGTACATACAACATGGCATCACAACAAAACTCTACAACTCAAGTACTTTGTTTAAAGGCTCCAGGGAGCCATACATAGCATATTCATACAGATAGGGGTCACATGACCCGACACTCAAGTCATACAATCATACAAGCACATGCGGAAGCAACTAGTCTGAGTACAGAATCTAGAAAGAAAGAAGGCTTCTCGAAGCCTGTCTATCTACATAGGGCCCTCCATGGCCAGGATCACCACCTGGGTGGCTAGTCACTCGTCGATGTCAAGGTCTACATAAAACCCATCGGAGGGGGCAGTGTTGTCGTCTGAAACAATAAATAAGCAAACATGAGTACAAAGGTACTCAGCAAGTCTTACATCAGAACCTACTATACATGCTCATTCTCAAGAAGGTGGTGGGGTTTATGCAGCAAGCCAGCTTTGACTCTTGGCTAAGCTATCCTACGGAACCTCTTTAGTAAAATAGTTTTCGCACACGAGTCCACTACTCACCAACACAATACTCCACCGTGGATCCTCCCTCGTATCCTGCGAGAGGGCCATCCTCGGTACTCACACTTATCTTGAGTCTTTTAGTAGTATCCATTAACTTGTCTATGAACTGTATAGGCAACCAAGTAGTCCTTTACCGCGGACGCGGCTATTCGAATAATTTTATACCCTATAGGGGTGTACTTCGTCATACACGCTTTCACCGCTTACCGCTGTCTACACGACATGTACTCGGCAACCTTCAAGCGGAAGCCCAGCGAGGGTGTCGGCCACGGCCTACCTAAACACCTAAGCCCCTAGTCCAGGTTTATCGCCTATCCAGGTTCCATCCGCAGGGAGTCCGGCCGAGGTTTCCACATACGGCCCCGAACGATGTGAACAGGGTTCCCGAGGCACCAAACGGGTGACTCGATACACCGTGCCACGGTGTATCTACCGCAACATAGCCCACCCCTAGGGTCAGCGCTACGCACGACCGCCAACACATATCCTACAAACACCAGAAACTAATTGCAACTCCTGGACAGAGTACTAGGGTGGCTAAGAAGCCAAGAGGGTCCATTTGTTTCGGGCCCAATGTACGGTAGTAACTGCATCTTAAATCACACATACAGATCTCAATTCTTATGGACGGCCTCAATGAAACAACCCACCATGTACTCCTACATGGCCTCTCATCGATACCTTTACCACACATGTTCAACACATCCCACATATTACTGACACAAGCATTTCACTCTAGCCCATCACCCAGATGAACCAGACCTGACACAACTCTAAGCATAGCAGGCATAGCAAGGTAGGAATCACAAAACATGGCTCAATCAACTCCTACACATGCTAGTGGGTTTCATCTAGTTACTGTGGCAATGACAGGTCATGCAGAGGATAAGGGTTCAACTACCGTAGCACACAGCAGTTTGAATCGTGTTGTCTTAATGCAGTAAACAAGAGCAGGAGCGAGAACATGGGTTGTATCGGAATGATCAATGGTTGCTTGCCTGATGGAGTGCTAACGGGATACTGCCCTTCAGTTGGATACTCATGAATATCCTAGCTCGGAGGCAGAACCTACCACGAAGAACACAACCGAGCACAATCAACACATGACGATATGCAACAATATGATGCATGCTATGACATGGCAATATGAATGTGTTTGGGCCTAATGCAAGCTAAAACAGAAAGGGGTGAACTCATTTGAATCCAAGATTCAAATATTAGCTCATTAATTATTGCATTTATAGGGCATTTCCTTATTCTGCTTAAACAGTAGGGTAAACTTGTTTTGTCATGCATGAAACCATTACAGATGGATAGATTGAATTTTTCTGATAATTTTTCATATATAATTTATCTCATTTGGAGTTATGGTTGAATTTCTATGAATTTTTGAAGTTTGAACTATTTTCTGGAATTTTCTGAATAAAAATAATTCCAGAAAAACAATTACTGCGTCAGCAATGCGTCAGGGTGACATCAGCAAGTCAAAGGCGCCAGCCAGGTCAAACCTGACTGGTGGGGCCCCTGGTCAGTGTCTCTGTGCACTAACCATGCTTAGTTAGCCTAATTAACACGCGGGGCCCACTAGTCAGTGACTATACTAATTAACTAATCTATTTAGTTAGCACTAACAGGGTAATTAGCCGGGCGGGGCCCGCATGTCAGTGAGAGAGGGGGGAGAGTCAACCCACGTCAGCAGGTCAAACCCTGCCGGTCAGTGAGTCAAAGCCTGCCGGCGTTTAGCCGCCAGCGAGGCCAGACGCGGTGGCGCCCTGCGGAAATCGCCCACGGGGCACCATTTGGTGCGCGAGCAGCTACGGGTAGCTGGGGACAACCCGCGGCGTTTGGTGGTGGTGGTTGGGCTCGGGGTGGCCGGGAACGTCGCCGGCGACGAGCCTTGCGGTCGCTGGAGTTGGGCGAAAGTGAGCCCAAGGCTACGGGGCACGTCGAGGCGCGTGGTGAGGTGCGTTGTGCCCCTAGGTATGCAGTGAAGATGACAGGCTAGGTGGCGTGGCCGGAGTTTGGCCGGAGACACGTCGGCGACGAGCTCCACGGTGGCGGGTGCGGGTGAGCTTCGTGTGCTCGCTATGGTGCACGAGAAGAGGAACGGAGAGGTTGGGGAGGTGTAGCAGCTCACGGCGATCACGAAGAGGTAGACGGCGCGGTCGGGGACGAGTCGATGCGGCGGCGACGTCGAAGGGGATCTCCGGCGAGGCTCGGTGAAGACGAGGTCGAAGAAGACGTTGCAGAGCGTGTGAGCGCTCGGGGTTTGGCTGCTTGAAGGAGTTGACGACGGCGGAGAGGATGGACACGGTGGTGCATCACGGGAACGTCGGTGGACGGGGTTTTCACGGTGGCACGAGCTCAGCAGCGTCGGCCATGGTGGAGGGAAGCGAGAGAGAGAGGCAGGGGGCGAGTGAGCGTGTCCAGGGGGTCGAGGCGGCGACGTGGAGCCGGTCCAGGGGGTCGAGGCGGCGACGTGGAGCCGGTCCAGGGGGTCGAGGCGGCGACGGGAGGAAGCAGGACGGCAGCCAGCTGCGTGGCGCGCGTTGGTGCCGCCGTCGAGCACCTGCCTGCCTGCCTGGCCAAGCCAAGCTGCTCGCTGGCGCGGCGGCTGGGCTGGGCCGGCAGGTGGGCCTGGTGGGTGGCGCCAGGTAAGATTCTTCTCCCCTTTTTTTGATTTTGTTTTCTTTTCTATTATTCTGTAGCTTTAGGGCTTTAATTAAAATACCTAGGCACTTTCTAAAATCCTGAAAAATTTTGTGAGCCCTATTGGGATTATTCCTAACAGCAAACAATTACTTTCAGAATTATTTGAGCACTTGAATTATTTAATAGCATTTAAATGCCCAAATTCAAATATTTATGAATTAAATCAGTGACCTTCTGTTGACCTAGAAAAATGTGCACCTATTTTCCCAAAGGTTCTAACCCAAGGCAAAGAGGGTGAACATTTTAGAAGGACATTTCAGGTTCATTGAATTTATTTTTAGTAAACCCTAGTTGATTTCAGGGGGGTGCTGGGGGTTCTGCCTTCCCCATTTCAAGTTTCTGATGAAAGTAAACATGATGCACACTCTAATGCATGGTCTAGTTAGGGTGTGACAACTCACCCCCACTCAATAGAATCTCGTCCCGAGATTTAGGATCATCTGGAAAGAAGGTGGGGTACTCGAGTCGAAGACGATCCTCCCTTTCCCAAGTGGCTTCTTCCTCGGAATGGTGTGACCATTGAACCTTGAGAAACTTGATATTATGACGTCGAGTGGTACGCTCGGCTTGATCAAGGATACGAACGGGGTATTCCCGATAAGAAAGGTTATCTTATAAATCAAGCGTTTCGTGGTCCACTCCACGGATAGGATCCGCGAAGCAACGCCTGAGTTGCGAAACGTGGAAGACATCGTGAACTCTGGAAAGATGTGGAGGTAGTTCCAATTGGTAGGCAACTTCTCCTCGTTTGGCAAGAATGCGAAAGGGTCCAATGTAACGAGGGGCCAATTTGCCTTTGATACCGAAGCGATGGGTTCCCTTTAACGGGGTAACCCGAAGGTAAGCCTTCTTGTCAACTTCAAAGGTCATAGGCTTATGTTTACGATCATATTGACTCTTTTGGTGAGATTGGGCTGTTTTCAATTTCTCACGAATAACGCGAACCTGCTCTTCTGCTTCCTGAATCATATCCGGGCCAAAGAGTTGTCTTTCCCCGGTTTCTGACCAGTTAAGAGGCGTTTGACATTTTCGTCCATAGAGAACTTCGAAGGGAGCTTTGCCCAAACTAGCTTGATAACTATTGTTATAAGCAAACTCCGCGAATGGAAGGCATTTCTCCCAACTCATTCCGAACAAGATAACAGAAGCTCGGAGCATATCTTCCAGAATTTGATTGACTCGCTCTACTTGACCACTTGATTGAGGATGGAAGGCGGTGCTAAAGGAGAGATGAGTTCCCATAGCATTTTGGAAACTTTCCCAGAATCGAGAGGTGAAGAGACTTCCATGGTCTGAGTTAATTTCCAATGGGACACCATGAAGAGACACTATTCGAGAGATGTATAAGTCAGCTAGCTGGCTAGCGGTGATACTCTCCCGAACGGGTAGAAAGTGGGCTACTTTGGAAAGACGGTCGATCACGACGAAGATGGCATTATTCCCCCTCTTGGTCCTGGGAAACCCAGTGATGAAATCCATACTGATTTTGTCCCATTTCCATTCAGGAATAGCCAAAGGTTGCAGGGTGCCAGCAGGCCGTTGATGCTTTGCTTTAACACGACGACAAACGTCGCAATTAGCAATGTATTGAGCGATTTCTCTCTTCATCCTAGTCCACCAAAACCTCTGGCGTAGGTCTTGATACATTTTAGTACTACCGGGATGAATGGTGAGAGGGGACTCATGAGCTTCCTTAAGGATCAGTCGCCTCAGGTTTCGCGCCTTTGGAACCACTAGGCGATTCCCAAAGTATACGACACCTTGATCATCAATGGAGAAACAATTCACGACTCCTTTCTTAACGTTTCTCTTGATACGGGAGATTCCCGGATCTACCTTCTGTGCCTTGATGACCTGATCCGTAAGGGTAGGTTCCGCCACCAGGGTGGATAGGAATCCTCGAGGAACAATGTGAAGATTAAGCTTACGAAATTCCTCATGGATAAGTGGTTGACTTTGTTGTAACATCAGGTTGTTACAGTAGGACTTACGACTTAGTGCATCAGCCATGACATTGGCTTTGCCGGGGGTGTAAGTTATTCCTAAGTCGTAATCTGAGATCAACTCGACCCAACGTCTTTGCCTGAGATTCAAATCTGGTTGGGTGAAGATATATTTCAAACTTTGGTGATCGGTGAAGATCTCGCAACGATTACCGAGAAGGTAATGTCGCCAGGTTTTGAGTGCATGGACTACAGCTGCAAGCTCTAGATCATGTGTGGGATAATTTTCCTCATGTGGGTGTAATTGCCGTGAAGCATAGGCAATTACCTGACGATCTTGCATGAGTATGCAACCTAGTCCTTGTCGCGAGGCGTCGCAATAGATAATAAAGTCCTTGGAGAAATCTGGTGGTACCAGTACGGGAGCAGATGTCAGGCGTCTCTTCAGTTCCTGAAAACTGAACTCGCACTGTGGAGTCCACTCGAACTTTTTATCTTTCTTGAGGAGTTCAGTTAGAGGTTTCGCAACCTTGGAGAAGTTCTCGACGAAGCGGCGGCAATAGCTCGCTAGGCCAAGGAAACTCCGAACTTGCTTGACCGTTTCAGGTGGAGTCCAATCAAGGACGGCTTGAACTCGCTCGGGATTGACAGCGATACCCTTACCAGAGATTACATGGCCTAGATAGGTCACTTCTGACAACCAAAATTCACACTTGGAGAATTTGGCATAAAGGCGATGCTCTCGAAGTTTCATCAATACCAGCCTTAGATGTTCGGCATGTTCCTCTTCATTCTTGGAGTAGATGAGTATGTCATCGAGGTATACTACGACGAATTTGTCCAAGTACTCCATGAAAACCGAGTTCATTAACCGGGAGAAGGTGGCCGGGGCATTGGTTAAACCGAAGGACATGACGGTGTACTTGAAGGAAATATGCCCCGGAGGCAATAATAAAGTTATTATTTATTTCCTTATATCATGATAAATGTTTATTATTCATGCTAGAATTGTATTAACCGGAAACATAATACATGTGTGAATACATAGACAAACAGAGTGTCACTAGTATGCCTCTACTTGACTAGCTCGTTAATCAAAGATGGTTATGTTTCCTAACCATGAACAAAGAGTTGTTATTTGATTAACGAGGTCACATCATTAGTTGAATGATCTGATTGACATGACCCATTCCATTAGCTTAGCACCCGATCGTTTAGTATGTTGCTATTGCTTTCTTCATGACTTATACATGTTCCTATAACTATGAGATTATGCAACTCCCGTTTACCGGACGAACACTTTGGGTACTACCAAACGTCACAACGTAACTGGGTGATTATAAAGGAGTACTACAGGTGTCTCCAAAGGTAGATGTTGGGTTGGCGTATTTCGAGATTAGGGTTTGTCACTCCGATTGTCGGAGAGGTATCTCTGGGCCCTCTCGGTAATACACATCACATAAGCCTTGCAAGCATTATAACTAAGATGTTAGTTGTGCGATGATGTATTACGGAACGAGTAAAGAGACTTGCCAGTAACGAGATTGAACTAGGTATTGGATACCGACGATCGAATCTCGGGCAAGTAACATACCGATGACAAAGGGAACAACGTATGTTGTTATGCGGTCTGACCGATAAAGATCTTCGTAGAATATGTAGGAGCCAATATGGGCATCCAGGTCCCGCTATTGGTTATTGACCGGAGACGTGTCTCGGTCATGTCTACATTGTTCTCGAACCATAGGGTCCGCACGCTTAACGTTACGATGACAGTTATTATGAGTTTATGTATTTTGATGTACCGAAGGTTGTTCGAAGTCCCGGATGTGATCACGGACATGACGAGGAGTCTCGAAATGGTCGAGACATAAAGATTGATATATTGGAAGCCTATGTTTGGACATCGGAAGTGTTCCGGGTGAAATCGGGATTTTACCAGATTACTGGGAGGGTTACCGGAACCCCCCGGGAGCCAAATGGGCCAACATGGGCCTTGGGAGAAAGGTGAAAGGGCTGCCCCATGGGCTGCGCGCCTCCCCCCCCCCTTCCCCTAGTCCTATTAGGACTAGGGAAGGTGGCCGGCCAACCCCTCTCTCTTTCCCACTTGAGAAAACCTAGTTGGACTAGGATTGGAGGGGGGAGTCCTACTCCCGGTAGGAGTAGGACTCCTCCTGCGCCTCCCTTGCTTGGCCGGCCAGCCCTCCCCCTCTCATCCTTTATATACGGGGGCAGGGGGCACCTCTAGATACACAAGTTGATCCTTGAGATCGTTCCTTAGCCGTGTGCGGTGCCCCCTGCCACCAAATTCCACCTCGATCATACCGTTGTAGTGCTTAGGCGAAGCCCTGCGTCGGTAGTACATCAAGATCGTCACCATGCTGTCGTGCTGACGGAACTCTTCCTCGACGCTTTGCTGGATCGGAGCCCGAGGATCGTCATCGAGCTGAATGTGTGCTAAGAACTCGGTGGTGCCGGAGTAACGGTGCTTGGATCGGTCGGATCGGGAAGACGTACGACTACTTCCTCTACGTTGTGTGATCGCTTCCGCACTCGGTCTGCGTTGGTACGTAGACAACACTCTCCCCTCTCGTTGCTATGCATCACCATGATCTTGCGTGTGCGTAGGAAAAATTTTGAAATTACTATGTTCCCCAACAGTGGTATCAGAGCCTAGGTTTTATGGTTTGATGTTATTTGCACGAGTAGAACACAAGTGAGTTGTGGGTGATACAAGTCATACTGCCTACCAGCATGTCATACTTTGGTTCGGCGGTATTGTTGGACAAGACGACCCGGACCAACCTTACGCGTACGCTTACGCGAGACCGGTTCCCTCGACGTGCTTTGCACATAGATGGCTTGCGGGCGACTGTCTCTCCAACTTTAGTTGAACCGAGTGTGGCTACGCCCGGTCCTTGAGAAGGTTAAAACGGAGTCTATTTGACAAACTATCGTTGTGGTTTTGATGCGTAGGTGAGATGAGTTCTTGCTTAAGCCCGTAGCAGCCACGTAAAACTTGCAACAACAAAGTAGAGGACGTCTAACTTGTTTTTGCAGGGCATGTTGTGATGTGATATGGTCAAGGCATGATGCTGATTTTATTGTATGAGATGATCATGTTTTGTAACCAAGTTATCGGCAACTGGCAGGAGCCATATGGTTGTCGCTTTATTGTATGCAATGCAATCGCGATGTAATGCTTTACTTTATTACTAAGCGGTAGTGATAGTCGTGGAAGCATAAGATTGGCGAGATGACAACGATGCTACGATGGAGATCAAGGTGTCGCGCCGGTGACGATGGTGATCATGACGGTGCTTCGGAGATGGAGATCACAAGCACAAGATGATGATGGCCATATCATATCACTTATATTGATTGCATGTGATGTTTATCTTTTATGCATCTTATCTTGCTTTGATTGACGGTAGCATTATAAGATGATCTCTCACTAAATTATCAAGAAGTGTTCTCCCTGAGTATGCACCGTTGCCAAAGTTCGTCGTGCCCAGACACCACGTGATGATCGGGTGTGATAAGCTCTACGTCCATCTACAACGGGTGCAAGCCAGTTTTGCACACGCAGAATACTCAGGTTAAACTTGACGAGCCTAGCATATGCAGATATGGCCTCGGAACACAGAGACCGAAAGGTCGAGCGTGAATCATATAGTAGATATGATCAACATGACGATGTTCACCATTGAAAACTACTCCATCTCACGTGATGATCGGTTATGGTTTAGTTGATTTGGATCACGTGATCACTTAGAGGATTAGAGGGATGTCTATCTAAGTGGGAGTTCCTAAGTAATTTGATTAACTGAACTTAAACTTATCATGAACTTAGTACCTGATAGTATCTTGCTTGTTTATGTTGATTGTAGATAGATGGCTCGTGCTGTTGTTCCGTTGAATTTTAATGCATTCCTTGAGAAAGCAAAGTTGAAAGATGATGGTAGCAATTACACGGACTGGGTCCGTAACCTGAGGATTATCCTCATTGCTGCACAGAAGAATTACGTCATGGAAGCACCGCTGGGTGCCAGGCCTGCTGCTGGAGCAACGCCAGATGTTATGAACGTCTGGCAGAGCAAAGCTGATGACTACTCGATAGTTCAGTGTGCCATGCTTTACGGCTTAGAATCGGGACTTCAACGACGTTTTGAACGTCATGGAGCATATGAGATGTTCCAAGAGTTGAAGTTAATATTTCAAGCAAATGCCCGAATTGAGAGATATGAAGTCTCCAATAAGTTCTATAGCTGCAAGATGGAGGAGAACAGTTCTGTCAGTGAGCATATACTCAAAATGTCTGGGTACAATAATCACTTGATTCAGATGGGAGTTAATCTTCCAGATGATTGCGTCATTGACAGAATTCTCCAATCACTGCCACCAAGCTACAAGAGCTTCGTGATGAACTATAATATGCAAGGGATGAACAAGACTATTTCCGAGCTCTTCGCAATGCTGAAAGCTGCGGAGGTAGAAATCAAGAAGGAGCATCAAGTGTTGATGGTCAACAAGACCACTAGTTTCAAGAAAAAGGGCAAAGGGAAGAAGAAGGGGAACTTCAAGAAGAACAGCAAGCAAGTTGCTGCTCAGGAGAAGAAACCCAAGTCTGGACCTAAGCCTGAAACTGAGTGCTTCTACTGCAAGCAGACTGGTCACTGGAAGCGGAACTGCCCCAAGTATTTGGCGGATAAGAAGGATGGCAAGGTGAACAAAGGTATATGTGATATACATGTTATTGATGTGTACCTTACTAGAGCTCGCAGTAGCACCTGGGTATTTGATACTGGTTCTGTTGCTAATATTTGCAACTCGAAACAGGGACTACGGAATAAGCGGACGCTAGCAAAGGACGAGGTGACGATGCGCGTGGGAAACGGTTCCAAAGTCGATGTGATCGCGGTCGGCACGCTACCTCTACATCTACCTTCGGGATTAATATTAGACCTAAATAATTGTTATTTGGTGCCAGCGTTGAGCATGAACATTATATCTGGATCTTGTTTAATGCGAGACGGTTATTCATTTAAATCAGAGAATAATGGTTGTTCTATTTATATGAGTAATATCTTTTATGGTCATGCACCTTTGAAGAGTGGTCTATTCTTGTTGAATCTCGATAGTAGTGATACACATATTCATAATGTAGAAGCCAAAAGATGCAGAGTTGATAATGATAGTGCAACTTATTTGTGGCACTGCCGTTTAGGTCATATCGGTGTAAAGCGCATGAAGAAACTCCATGCTGATGGACTTTTGGAACCACTTGATTATGAATCACTTGGTACTTGCGAACCGTGCCTCATAGGCAAGATGACTAAAACACCGTTTTCCGGTACTATGGAGAGAGCAACAGATTTATTGGAAATCATACATACCGATGTATGTGGTCCGATGAATATTGAGGCTCGTGGCGGATATCGTTATTTTCTCACCTTCACAGATGATTTAAGCAGATATGGATATATCTACTTAATGAAACATAAGTCTGAAACATTTGAAAAGTTCAAGGAATTTCAGAGTGAAGTTGAAAATCATCGTAACAAGAAAATAAAGTTTCTACGATCTGATCGTGGAGGAGAATATTTGAGTTACGAGTTTGGTGTACATTTGAAAAATTGTGGAATAGTTTTGCAACTCACGCCACCCGGAACACCACAGCGTAATGGTGTGTCCGAACGTCGTAATCGTACTTTACTAGATATGGTGCGATCTATGATGTCTCTTACTGATTTACCGCTATCGTTTTGGGGTTATGCTTTAGAGACGGCCGCATTCACGTTAAATAGGGCACCATCAAAATCCGTTGAGACGACGCCTTATGAACTATGGTTTGGCAAGAAACCAAAGTTGTCGTTTCTTAAAGTTTGGGGCTGCGATGCTTATGTGAAAAAGCTTCAACCTGATAAGCTCGAACCCAAAGCGGAGAAATGTGTCTTCATAGGATACCCAAAGGAGACTGTTGGGTATACCTTCTATCACAGATCCGAAGGCAAGACATTCGTTGCTAAGAATGGATCATTTCTAGAGAAGGAGTTTCTCTCGAAAGAAGTGAGTGGGAGGAAAGTAGAACTTGACGAGGTAACTGTACCTGCTCCCTTATTTGAAAATAGTACATCACAGAAAACTGTTTCTGCGACACCTATACCAATTAGTGAGGAAGCTAATGATGATGATCATGAAACTTCAGGACAAGATACTACTGAACCACGTAGATCAACCAGAGTGAGATCCGCACCAGAGTGGTACGGTAATCCAATTCTGGAAGTCATGCTACTAGATCATGATGAACCTACGAACTATGAAGAAGCGATGGTGAGCCCAGATTCCGCAAAGTGGCTTGAGACCATGAAATCTGAGATGGGATCCATGTATGAGAACAAAGTATGGACTTTGGTTGACTTGCCCGATGATCGGCAAGCAATTGAGAATAAATGGATCTTCAAGAAAAAGACTGACGCTGACGGTAATATTACTGTCTATAAAGCTCGACTTGTCGCGAAAGGTTTTCGACAAGTTCAAGGGGTTGACTACGATGAGACCTTCTCACCCGTAGCGATGCTTAAGTCCGTCAGAATCATGTTAGCAATTGCCGCATTTTATGATTATGAAATATGGCAGATGGATGTCAAAACTGCATTCCTGAATGGATTTCTAGAAGAAGAGTTGTATATGATGCAACCAGAAGGTTTTGTCGATCCAAAGGGAGCTAACAAAGTATGCAAACTCCAGCAATCCATTTATGGACTGATGCAAGCATCTCGGAGTTGGAATAAACGCTTTGATAGTGTGATCAAAGCATTTGGCTTTATACAGACTTTTGGAGAAGCCTGTATTTACAAGAAAGTGAGTGGGAGCTCTGTAGCATTTCTGATATTATATGTGGATGACATATTGCTGATTGGAAATGATATAGAATTTCTGGATAGCATAAAGGGATACTTGAATAAAAGTTTTTCGATGAAAGACCTCGGGGAAGCTGCTTACATATTAGGCATAAAGATCTATAGAGATAGATCAAGACGCTTAATTGGACTTTCACAAAGCACATACCTTGACAAGATTTTGAAGAAGTTCAAAATGGATCAAGCAAAGAAAGGGTTCTTGCCTGTGTTACAAGGTGTGAAGTTGAGTCAGACTCAATGCCCGACCACTGCAGAAGATAGAGAGAAAATGAAAGATGTTCCCTATGCTTCAGCCATAGGCTCTATCATGTATGCAATGTTGTGTACCAGACCTGATGTGTGCCTTGCTATAAGTTTAGCAGGGAGGTACCAAAGTAATCCAGGAGTGGATCACTGGACAGCGGTCAAGAACATCCTGAAATACCTGAAAAGGACTAGGGATATGTTTCTCGTATATGGAGGTGACAAAGAGCTCACCGTAAGAGGTTACGTTGATGCAAGCTTTGACACTGATCCGGACGATTCTAAATCGCAAACCGGATACGTGTTTACTTTAAACGGTGGAGCTGTCAGTTGGTGCAGTTCTAAACAAAGCGTCGTAGCGGGATCTACATGTGAAGCGGAGTACATAGCTGCTTCGGAAGCAGCGAACGAAGGAGTCTGGATGAAGGAGTTCATATCCGATCTAGGTGTCATACCTAGTGCATCGGGTCCAATGAAAATCTTTTGTGACAATACTGGTGCAATTGCTTTGGCAAAGGAATCCAGATTTCACAAAAGGACCAAACACATCAAGAGACGCTTCAACTCCATCCGGGATCTAGTCCAGGTGGGAGACATAGAGATTTGCAAGATACATATGGATCTGAATGTTGCAGACCCGTTGACTAAGCCTCTTCCACGAGCAAAACATGATCAGCACCAAGGCTCCATGGGTGTTAGAATCATTACTGTGTAATCTAGATTATTGACTCTAGTGCAAGTGGGAGACTGAAGGAAATATGCCCTAGAGGCAATAATAAAGTTATTATTTATTTCCTTATATCATGATAAATGTTTATTATTCATGCTAGAATTGTATTAACCGGAAACATAATACATGTGTGAATACATAGACAAACAGAGTGTCACTAGTATGCCTCTACTTGACTAGCTCGTTAATCAAAGATGGTTATGTTTCCTAACCATGAACAAAGAGTTGTTATTTGATTAACGAGGTCACATCATTAGTTGAATGATCTGATTGACATGACCCATTCCATTAGCTTAGCACCCGATCGTTTAGTATGTTGCTATTGCTTTCTTCATGACTTATACATGTTCCTATAACTATGAGATTATGCAACTCCCGTTTACCGGAGGAACACTTTGGGTACTACCAAACGTCACAACGTAACTGGGTGATTATAAAGGAGTACTACAGGTGTCTCCAAAGGTAGATGTTGGGTTGGCGTATTTCGAGATTAGGGTTTGTCACTCCGATTGTCGGAGAGGTATCTCTGGGCCCTCTCGGTAATACACATCACATAAGCCTTGCAAGCATTATAACTAAGATGTTAGTTGTGAGATGATGTATTACGGAACGAGTAAAGAGACTTGCCAGTAACGAGATTGAACTAGGTATTGGATACCGACGATCGAATCTCGGGCAAGTAACATACCGATGACAAAGGGAACAACGTATGTTGTTATGCGGTCTGACCTCTGTTGAAAAAGGCACTGCCTAGGAGGCGCTTAGGCACGCCTAGGCGCTAGGCAATGGCCAAACGCCTCGCCTAGGGCATAAATGGATGTCTAGGCAGGGCAAGCAAGGAATTGCCTACCCAAGCAAGAAATCATGCCACATACTGCACTGATATGCCAAACAGGTTATATTCCAATGGCAGTAGATGGTAATTAACTTATTTATATGGCCTAAACTAATATCAACACCCATATAACAATCACAAATACACTATGAGTAAAAAATATATTACCGCCTAGGCAGCGCCTAGGACGCTTAGGCACCGCCTAGGCACTAGGCGAAGGCCAATCGCCTCGCTTACGCCTACCGCCTTTTCCAACCTTGGGTCTGACCGATAAAGATCTTCGTAGAATATGTAGGAGCCAATATGGGCATCCAGGTCCCGCTATTGGTTATTGACCGGAGACGTGTCTCGGTCATGTCTACATTGTTCTCGAACCGTAGGGTCCGCACGCTTAACGTTACGATGACAATTATTATGAGTTTATGCATTTTGATGTACCGAAGGTTGTTCGGAGTCCCGGATGTGATCACGGACATGACGAGGAGTCTCGAAATGGTCGAGACATAAAGATTGATATATTAGAAGCCTATGTTTGGACATCGGAAGTGTTCCGGGTGAAATCAGGATTTTACCAGATTACCGGGAGGGTTACCGGAACCCCCCGGGAGCCAAATGGGCCAACATGGGCCTTGGGAGAAAGGTGAAAGGGCTGCCCCATGGGCTGCGTGCATCCCCCCCCCCCTTCCCCTAGTTCTATTAGGACTAGGGAAGGTGGCCGGCCAACCCCTCTCTCTTTCCCACTTGAGAAAACCTAGTTGGACTAGGATTGGAGGGGGGAGTCCTACTCCCGGTAGGAGTAGGACTCCTCCTGCGCCTCCCTTGCTTGGCCGGCCAGCCCTCCCCCTCTCATCCTTTATATACGGGGGCAGGGGGCACCTCTAGATACACAAGTTGATCCTTGAGATCGTTCCTTAGCCGTGTGCGGTGCCCCCTGCCACCAAATTCCACCTCGATCATACCGTTGTAGTGCTTAGGCGAAGCCCTGCGTTGGTAGTACATCAAGATCGTCACCATGCCATCGTGCTGACGGAACTCTTCCTCGACGCTTTGCTGGATCGGAGCCCGAGGATCGTCATCGAGCTGAACGTGTGCTAAGAACTCGGAGGTGCCGGAGTAACGGTGCTTGGATCGGTCGGATCGGGAAGACGTACGACTACTTCCTCTACATTGTGTGATCGCTTCCGCAGTCGGTCTGCGTTGGTACGTAGACAACACTCTCCCCTCTTGTTGCTATGCATCACCATGATCTTGCGTGTGCGTAGGAATTTTTTTGAAATTACTACGTTCCCCAACAGTACTCGTATTGGCCATAACGAGTAACAAAGGCCGTTTTGGGAATGTCCCCGTTTCTGATTTTGATTTGATGGTAGCCCAACCGCAAATCCTTCTTGGAGAAGCCTGAGGATCCAGCGAGCTGATCATACAGGTCGTTGATCCTGGGAAGCGGGTATTTGTTCTTGATGGTGACCAGATTGACAGGTCGGTAATCCACAACCATTCGATCCATTCCATCCTTCTTCTTAACGAAGAGGACGGGGCAAGCCCAAGGAGAGGAGCTAGGACGGATGAACCCCTTGTTCAAGGACTCATAGAGTTGGTTCTTAAGCTCGGCTAGTTCTAAGGGTGCCATCTTGTAGGGTCTTCTAGAAATTGGAACGGTTCCTGGAACAAGGTCTATTACAAATTCAACATCCCTGTCGGGTGGAACGCCTGGCAGTTCTTCTGGAAAGACATCCGGAAAGTCTCGGACTACCGGAACATCCTCAATATCTGGAAGAGGGTTGGCATTTAGGGAGTAAAGTTGGCGTTTGGCCACTCGAGTTAAGACATTAACTGTCTTGCCCGAGGGGTGAGTAAGTTGAACGGTTCTAGTGGCACAATCGATCTTGGCATAATGAGCCGACATCCAGTCCATACCCAAGATGATGTTTATGTCAGAGGACTTGAGAGCTATTAAAGATGCAAGGAAGACAAGTCTATCGACAAGAATTTCGTTCCCATGGCTTACCCTAGAAGTTTGCCATTTGGAACCCGGAGTTTGAATTACCATGGAAGTGGGCATGTCACAGAATGTCGTGTTATGCAACCGAGCATAATTCTCGGATATGAATGAATGAGATGCTCCGGTATCGAAAAGAACAGATGCCGGATGGCAGTTAACAAGGAGCGTACCAAGGACGATGTTGGGATCCTCATGAGCCTCCTCCGCTGAAACATAATTGACATGGCCACGCGCAGTGGTGGCCGGCTTGGCGTAGAAAGTCTTTCCCGCGGGCTTACCACGGCCAACGGACTTTCCAGCTTGATTGGGGTTGATCTGGGGACACTCTCGACTATAGTGACCCGGCTCTCCACACTTGAAGCATGTTACCACAGTGGGGCGTGGAGCAGCATTAGCAGCGGGGCCACCATAGGGCTTGGGCGGTGCGAATTGCTGGTTGGGACGAGGCGCCTCAAAGGACGGCCTCGGGATGAATCTGGGTGGCAGTGCTGTGCTTGGAATCCACACCCGGCGCTTCTGAGCTCCAGAGCCGGATGAAGACCCAAAATCACGGGAGTGCTTGCGTGAAGCGTCATAATCAGTCTGGCCTGTCTCAGCACTGATAGCTTTATTGACCAACTTCTGAAAGGATGTGCACTCGTGCAGACGGAGATCACGGCGAAGCTCAGGGCTAAGTCCCTTGTGGAACCTTGCCTGCTTCTTGGCGTCAGTAGAAACCTCTTCAGGAGCATAGCGTGCCAGGTTCCCAAATTCACGACTATATGCATCCACAGTCAACCTTCCTTGGGCGAAGTTGCAGAACTCCTCCCTCTTGCGATCCATGAGACCTTCCGGAATGTGATGCTCACGGAAAGCCTCACTGAACTCAGCCCAGGTAGTGATTTGACCGACCGGGCGCATAGCTTCGTAGTTTTCCCACCAATGGCTAGCGGGGCCCTCGAGATGATAGGCAGCATAGGTAACCTTGTCGGCTTCGGCTACGTTGGCAGAACGTAGCTTGTGGGTGATGCTGCGAAGCCAATCATCCGCGTCGAGGGGCTCGACGGAATGGTTAAACTTTGGTGGGTACAGCTTGATAAAGTCATTGATTGACACCAAGTCATTTCGTGGGTGGCGTGCAGTGTTCTGCTCAATCCGCTCCAGCAGGAGGTTGGTCTCATGCTTGTTTCTTTCCGCCTCCAGCATCACTTCGGCCAGAGAAGGCGGGTGAGGCAGATTTTCACCTCTAGCTGCACTGGCTCCCCCCCCCCCTCCGGAACAGCAGGGTTGCCGCGGGTGTTGACCATCCTAGGAGGAAACAAGACAACGGTTTAGACAAGGATGGCTCAAACTTAACAAGGAAGTGCAGAATGTAAAGGATAACACGGAATGCAGAGATGCTCATTCGTATGCCATGGTAATATAAAACTGCCATATATACACCAACGGTCATACACGTCATACATAGTTTAGTACAAGCCCATGCTATAGTACAACTATGAAGGTAGACGTTACATCTCATCGGAGGCATTCCAAGTTCCTATACATTATTTGTCTACACCTCCGGAATCGATTACATGCCAAGTCGTATTCCACAAGTCACGCAGGACAGTGGAGATACAACTACTACAATACTAGTGGTACTACTACTAACTCAGACAGCTCCGTAGTAGTCCTCATAGAAGTCACCTCCATAGCCTGGAAGTTCAACGTGATCATCCGGAAACAGACGGTCCTGAGGAGCCTGTGGACCATAGGGGCTAGGATGAGGTCTTGGACCAACAAACGGTGGCCTACAGGGACCACGGGGTGGGGTGATGCCTCCCACATCACGCCAATCCACCATGTCTGGCAGAGCTGATCTCACAGGATACAGATCCCTTGTATCCATACATACGGCTTGCACCGCAGGTGCAAACCGAGTCAATGTGGCCCAATGATCAGCACGGGTATTAAAAAGCTCCAGCCTCAAGGCCTGATTCTCTCGGTCCTTATCTTCGAGCATCTCTGCGGTGGTACGAGTTAATGAGTCCTCCTGAGTGGAGTCAGCATAGATAGCCTGAAGATACCCTTGCGCTCCCAGAAGTGAAGCTGGCATGTAACGGAAGTCAGTGTTCCGAAGCAGGCCAGTCCGGACTCGCAAGATGGTCATCATGGAGTAGGCAGCATCCTGCACAGCCATCTCAACGGTAACCCCGAGTCCATAGGAACAGTGAAGGGGCTCGGTAGATCCAGGATAGGAAGGAAATATCCTGACGATGCAGAAATACTGGCTTTGATTAAAGTCGCGGAACTGCTCTTCGATAGTGTATTCGGGATACCAACGGTATCCTGTCTCGATCATGACCCGGACTAACATAGCAGTATGACCGAGCACGTCGAGGCACCTGGTCAGGCGAACCACTTGGTTTTGAGGACGGTTGGCCATCTGAAAGCACAACCACAAGACAAAGACATCAGAATTCCTAGGGAAAATTGGACAGCATAACGGCTGTAAATGCTCAGAAAAAGAATTGAGACATCCACAACAGTTCACAATACCGCTCAACAGCATCATATCAAGGTTCTGATTCAAATAGCAACATACTAAAATAGTAGAAACTGGACTGGGACTCGTAGCAATAATCCTATAAACTACTACGGATTAGTAACACGTGAACCTGATAGAAGAAGAGAGCCTAGTCCTTAACCCACGTTGAATGAGAAGAGAATGACTCAGATCAGAGGCATAGGGTAAAGGAGTAAAAGAACCTTACGTTCCCTCCCACAATCAATTCCCTTACATATAACTAAAGCATTTCTAGACTCGACATCGACCAGTTTGGCTCAACGAACCTACAGGCAGTCCGGCTCTGATACCAATGCTGTCAGGACCCTGATTCCAAGCCACATCGATCTAGCCGGTAACAACTCATATCACTTTGCGGCCTCACGCACGGTATCCCACGGTGTCGCCTTACCATGGCCCGGGACCGTTTGCGCCTTTTGGCTCACGTATATGACAATGTCGCTAGCATCCATATGACAGAGAACCCGGGCCGACATGGCTAGTCGTGAACCCAAAGCAGCACAGACCTATGGAGACAGGCATACATGAATCACATCGAACATGTCGGTCATCAACGAGTGATTCCGGGCTGTAGCACTGGGCTAACAGGACTCCGGGGGTTCCGGGCTATAGCAGGCTAGGCAGGACTCCGGAGATCACCGCGTGACATTTCCCCGAAGGGACAGACATAGGGACGAAGTGAAACACATGCCGGCCAGTCAAGTGTCCTGAACAGTAGTACTGGGCTAGCAGGACTCCGGTGAACCGGGCTGTAGCGGACTACTATGGCTCGAGGAACACTAGACTACATTTCCCCATAAGAAAGGCTGCGAAGGATAAACAACTAGATTGTCGGATCCCACTCATACCAAGCATTTCAATCATACACACAAGATGCCCGATATGAGTACATACAACATGGCATCACAACAAAACTCTACAACTCAAGTACTTTGTTTAAAGGCTCCAGGGAGCCATACATAACATATTCATACAGATAGGGGTCACATGACCCGACACTCAAGTCATACAATCATACAAGCACATGCGGAAGCAACTAGTCTGAGTACAGACTCTAGAAAGAAAGAAGGCTTCTCGAAGCCTGTCTATCTACATAGGGCCCTCCATGGCCGGGATCACCACCTGGGTGGCTAGTCACTCGTCGACGTCAAGGTCTACATAAAACCCATCGGAGGGGGCAGTGTTGTCGTTTGAAACAATAAATAAGCAAACATGAGTACAAAGGTACTCAGCAAGTCTTACATCAGAACCTACTATACATGCTCATTCTCAAGAAGGTGGTGGGGTTTATGCAGCAAGCCAGCTTTGACTCTTGGCTAAGCTATCCTACGGAACCTCTTTAGTAAAATAGTTTTCGCACACTAGTCCACTACTCACCAACACAATACTCCACCGTGGATCCTCCCTCGTATCCTGCGAGAGGGCCATCCTCGGTACTCACACTTATCTTGAGTCTTTTAGTAGTATCCATTAACTTGTCTATGAACTGTATAGGCAACCAAGTAGTCCTTTACCGCAGATGCGGCTATTCGAATAGTTTTATACCCTATAGGGGTGTACTTCGTCATACACGCTTTCACCGCTTACCGCCGTCTACACGACATGTACTCGGCAACCTTCAAGCGGAAGCCCAGCGAGGGTGTCGGCCATGGCCTACCTAAACACCTAAGCCCCTAGTCCAGGTTTATCGCCTATCCAGGTTCCATCTGCAGGGAGTCCGACCATGGTTTCCACATACGGCCCCGAACGATGTGAACAGGGTTCCCGAGGCACCAAACGGGTGACTCGGTACACCGTGCCACGGTGTATCTACCGCAACATAGCCCACCCCTAGGGTCAGCGCTACGCACGGCCGCCAACACATATCCTACAAACACCAGAAACTAATTGCAACTCCTGGACAGAGTACTAGGGTGGCTAAGAAGCCGAGAGGGTCCATTTGTTTCGGGCCCAATGTACGGTAGTAACTGCATCTTAAATCACACATACAGATCTCAGTTCTTATGGACGGCCTCAATGAAACAACCCACCATGTACTCCTACATGGCCTCTCATCGATACCTTTACCACACATGTTCAACACATCCCACATATTACTGACACAAGCATTTCACTCTAGCCCATCACCCAGATGAACCAGACCTGACACAACTCTAAGCATAGCAGGCATAGCAAGGTAGGAATCACAAAACATGGCTCAATCAACTCCTACACATGCTAGTGGGTTTCATCTAGTTACTGTGGCAATGATAGGTCATGCAGAGGATAAGGGTTCAACTACCGTAGTACACAGAAGTTTGAATCGTGTTGTCTTAATGCAGTAAACAAGAGCAGGAGCGAGAACATGGGTTGTATCGGAATGATCAATGGTTGCTTGCCTGATGGAGTGGTAACGGGATACTGCCCTTCAGTTGGATACTCGTGAATATCCTCGGAGGCGGAACCTACCACGAAGAACACAACCGAGCACAATCAACACATGACGATATGCAACAATATGATGCATGCTATGACATGGCAATATGAATGTGTTTGGGCCTAATGCAAGCTAAAACAGAAAGGGGTGAACTCATTTGAATCCAAGATTCAAATATTAGCTCATTAATTATTGCATTTATAGGGCATTTCCTTATTCTGCTTAAACAGTAGGGTAAACTTGTTTTGTCATGCATGAAACCATTACAGATGGATAGATTGAATTTTTCTGATAATTTTTCATATATAATTTATCTCATTTGGAGTTATGGTTGAATTTCTATGAATTTTTGAAGTTTGAACTATTTTCTGGAATTTTCTGAATAAAAATAATTCCAGAAAAACAATTACTGCATCAGCAATGCGTCAGGGTGACATCAGCAAGTCAAAGGCGCCAGCCAGGTCAAACCTGACTGGTGGGGCCCCCTGGTCAGTGTCTTTGTGCACTAACCACGCTTAGTTAGCCTAATTAACAGGCGGGGCCCACTAGTCAGTGACTATACTAATTAACTAATCTATTTAGTTAGCACTAACAGGGTAATTAGCCGGGCGGGGCCCGCATGTCAGTGAGAGAGGGGGGAGAGTCAACCCACGTCAGCAGGTCAAACCCCGCCGGTCAGTGAGTCAAAGCCTGCCGGCGTTTAGCCGCCGGCGAGGCCAGACGCGGTGGCGCCCTGCGGAAATCGCCCACGGGGCACCATTTGGTGCGCGGAGAGCAGCTACGGGTAGCTGGGGACAACCCGCGGCGTTTGGTGGTGGTGGTTGGGCTCGGGGTGGCCGGGAACGTCGCCGGCTACGAGCCTTGCGGTCGCCGGAGTCGGGCGAAAGTGAGCCCGAGGCTACGGGGCACGTCGAGGCGCATGGTGAGGTGCGTTGTGCCCCTAGGGATGCAGTGAAGATGATAGGCTAGGTGGCGTGGCCGAAGTTTGGCCGAAGACACGTCGGCGACGAGCTCCACGGTGGCGGGTGCGGGTGAGCTTCGTGTGCTCGCTGTGGTGCACGAGAAGAGGAACGGAGAGGTTGGGGAGGTGCAGCAGCTCACGGCGATCACGAAGAGGTAGACGGCGCGGTCGGGGACGAGTCGATGCGGCGGCGACGTCGAAGGGGATCTCCGGCGAGGCTCGGCGAAGACGAGGTCGAAGAATACGTTGCAGAGCGTGTGAGCGCTCAGGGCTTGGCTGCTCGAAGGAGTTGACGACGGCGGAGAGGATGGACACGGTGGTGCATCACGGGGACGTCGGTGGACGGGGTTTTCACGGTGGCGCGAGCTCAGCAGCGTCGGCCATGGCAGAGGGAAGCGAGAGAGAGAGGCAGGGGGCGAGTGAGCGTGTCCAGGGGGTCGAGGCGGCGACGTGGAGCCGGTCCAGGGGGTCGAGGCGGCGACGGGAGGAAGCAGGACGGCAGCCAGCTGCGTGGCGCGCGCTGGTGCCGCCGTCGAGCACCTGCCTGCCTGCCTGGCCAAGCCAAGCTGCTCGCTGGCGCTGCGGCTGGGCTGGGCCGGCAGGTGGGCCTGGTGGGTGGCGCCAGGTAAGATTCTTCTCCCCTTTTTTGATTTTGTTTTCTTTTCTATTATTCTGTAGCTTTAGGGCTTTAATTAAAATACCTAGGCACTTTCTAAAATCCTGAAAATATTTGTGTGCCCTATTGGGATTATTCCTAACAGCAAACAATTACTTTCAGAATTATTTGAGCACTTGAATTATTTAATAGCATTTAAATGCCCAAATTCAAATATTTATGAATTAAATCAGTGACCTTCTGTTAACCTAGAAAAATGTGCACCTATTTTCCCAAAGGTTCTAACCCAAGGCAAAGAGGGTGAACATTTTAGAAGGGCATTTCAGGTTCATTGTATTTATTTTTAGTAAACCCTAGTTGATTTCAGGGGGGGTGCTGGGGGTTCTGCCTTCCCCATTTCAAGTTTCTGATGAAAGTAAACATGATGCACACTCTAATGCATGGTCTGGTTAGGGTGTGACATTGTCCTCCTCCTCTGATTCATCCACATCTGTGTCCTCGTCGTCGTCAGCATCTATCGCTGCTTCCATTTCCTCATCTTCTTCTGACTCATCCTCAACAAACTCTTCTTCTTCTTGTATAGTTGACCCCCGTCTCTTTCTTTTTGGAGCACGACGTGATGCCCCAGTTTGCATTGATGGCTGCTGTACGTAAGGATCAATATCTGGTTCCTCGTCATCGATTCTGGCAACTGCTTCAATGAAGGTGCCAACCTGTTCAGTTACAGCCTTGCACAGCTCGTTGACCACTTTCGCAATCTTTTCCTTTTTCTACATCAACACAAAAAGATTCAGTACTGATTTAGTTAGAAAAAAAAATAAAAAGTAAAATGTCTGTAATTGACCATGATGTGATAAGCAAAAACGACTAATACACACTTTCTGGCCAACTAAAAACATGATTCTAGCCAACTACACATGCACTGTGGCACATACTAAAAAACATGCATTCTGCCAAAAGTTGATGACAATGGTTGTAATGAACACTTTGACTGTCCAAAAAGAACATGTGCAACTACAGAAGCTTATATGTGCAACTGAACATACATCACAGCCAACTGAATTCTGTATTATCGCAACTACAAAAGTTATACATGTCCAACTGAACATACATCCCAGCCAATAGAAAAAATATTGGTAAGTGGTACAAGTTTCTGTATGCAAAACACTAACCTGTGGATTGTAGGTTATTGGTAACTTGGATGCCACGAATGCTTCAGCTTGCAAAATTCCACCAAACAGTGGTGTCTGCTCCGTGCCTCTATACTTCTCTTTAAGATGATGTGCAAAAAAAGAGAAATGGAAAATAACAAGGTTATCAAAATAGATTTGTGTGTTGAACGAAACCACACATTACAACCTGTGCAGCTACAACAAGATACTAGCGTAGACAAATTCAACTATACATATATGCAACTAAACAAAGACACAAAGACTGTGCAACCCACATGGCGCCTAAAAAAAGTTTCTACCAACTGATGCAACACATCTGTGCAACAAGATTAGTAAAACTGTGCAACTTAAAAAGATGCTTTGCCAATTTAAAATAAACATGTGTGCAGATTGCCAAACTTAAAGCTACAAGCTGTGCAACTACATGCATTGTTGTGCCAACTGATGATAGTTTTCTGTGCAATTTCCAAAAAAAGTGACCAGACATCAAAAGAACCTAGAAGGAAGACACTGTTGGAAAAAAACAAAAAATAACTCACTTGTAATTTGCCGAACACACCAGGAGAGATAGTATCCTTCTTGATCACCTTGGCAATTAGAGTACTATCCCATGCATTCGATCGTATCGCGCAGTTGCTTACTGGGATGTCATGTACGAGTGCATCAAGGTATAGTATCTGCACCAGACCCAAACAAAAGAAAAAGCCAAGTTCAGTTATTGTTATGAGTATTTAAGCAAACTATAACTGCACAGAAAGAACAAAAACAGACGGAAAAGGTGGTCGTTTTCACTAACCATCAAGTGATACAAGCAGCAGCAGACAGTTTGCTTCGCCTGGTCCATGTTCCGGAAAGCTTCGTTAATGTGTTCTGCTACAAAGAGGCAGATGTTTGTATTCTTTAGCATTTGATGATCTAACACAAGTCCATAACACTTTGGGCTGAGCTTCAAGGCCGTGGTTGGTGCTAGAAAAGTGTTGAAGGCAACCGCAAGCCAGGCCATAAAGAATGTGTCATCCATTCTTCCGGCCATATCCTAAATCATCTTGAGCCTGTAGTGATCTAGGGATGAGAATTTCCAGTTATGTTGAAAGCCTGTCTGAATCTCCTGGTGGCATCCTTGTCAACTAAATATCTGACTTTTTGACCCCTGTTTGGGAGATCAAATACCCTCTGAACACTGTCAGCATCGACACGGATCCTTCCCCTTCCTAGGAAAACCATTTTAGAGGTCTGTGGCTGGTAGGACTGCACTAGGAACTTAGTGAGGTCCGTTGGAAGTGTGTCTGATAAGTTCAATAGCCCCCCGAACAACCTCGAAACTAGCTCTGACTTCTATAATGGGGATAGAGAGGCGTTGAAATTTGCAAACCGCGTTGGTGATGCCCTTATCCTGCCTGCTTGTGATGGTCGCTCCACATCTTCCCCTGCAGCCACCTCAACTCCTTCACCGCCGCCCTGTTGATGAGAAAATGAAAACATTACACAAACATTAAACACAAGAGAAAAAACAAGAATGAAAAAAAAAACTAGCAATCATCATTTGGATCAGTATTAGAATGAGCTATATATTCATAAAATGGATCATGCCAACTAATATGATGTATTTGTGCAACTAATAAAGCTCATGAGGACAACTGCAAGACTGCCAGTGTGCAACCTTAAAAAAAATAAAAAAATACGAGACCTGGTAGCTACAAAAAGTTCTAGTGGATGTGCAACAATAAGAAATGATACTGGAAACAAGAAAAACAGTAACTAAAAAAAGGTTTGCAAAGAACTATTCAAATAGATCATAAGCACACACACAAAACCCACATACCTCAGCATCTACTGCGGAAGATGCGACAGCTTCTCCAGCAACTGCTGCCTGCACACAAAAATGACCACTGATGTCAACTATGAAAGATGCCAACTAGTCAACTACAAGATGCCAACTAGTCAACTACAAGATGCCAACTAATGTCAACTGTATTTAAATCAATATGACTAGAGATGTCAACTACAAAAGGTTGTTATTGACAAACTAAAAACAAAAATAGTGTGCGAACTGCTGCATAATTTCATCACTATCTAAAAAAAGCGAGAAAGACACTTATATTCGAGATTTTAGTTACTTACCCTAGAAGATGACTCAGCTCCCTTACCAACTGCTGCACGTCTAGTCCGCTTTACAACACGGAACTGATTAGCATCCTAAGAAAAAAAACATGAGCACGGGAAAAAAATAAAAAAAATGTTATATGACCCGAACAAAACCAAAAAAATTGGACTTGTGTCATCAGCATGCCACTTACCTCAACATCCTCTCCCTGCTCAACACTCTGTGCAGTCCCTAGTTGCACACAGCAGAGGGGGAAACAGCAAAACCAACTAAGTACAGCAACTGGCACAAGTGTATAATATATGAACAGCCAACTAGTAAAAGTGATGCATCCAACTGAGCAGGCAACTTGTGCAACTGAACACCGTATAGACAACCACCTAGTACAAAAACAGTGAGCCAACTGACCAAAACAACTGCTGCAACTTCAGAGCATATGGACAGCCAAGTACTATATGGACGCAGCCAACTGAGGAGAATTTTGTGCAACTAACCACTTGAATATCTGAGCACCAACTACAAAATCAGCCAATGCATTGCACACAAACATTGCGCACATCTAATACAACTTGCAGAATGACTAAGAATCATGAACAGATCTCAAATCTCTGCAAAATTGAACGAAGCATGAACTAAACAGCCAAATCGCCCTAAAATCGCGCAGCGGGCGCCGTGGACATGCATCACTTCTACCTAACGACTACTGCGTACCCTGGCCAACTACACGTTGACCTTGGCCAGCCACCCCGTGCCGTGAACTACGCCTCCAGCGATTCCCCCGCGAGGAGAACCACCCGCAAGCCGCCACCAAACTGAGCACTCCGCCGCGGTGCCCCGTTCGGTGGAGAGAATGGCGAGGAAATGGGGAGACAGCTCGCTGCGGCGAGGGATTTCAGGCCACCTTGCAGATCCCAACCACCGTTGGGCACGTGCTACGAGATAGGAGAAGGGAACTCAACGTAACTAGGAAATCGAGGATAGGCGGGGGAAGTTCGCGCAGTTCCCGAACCCTAGAGAGCATTCCCCTCGCATTTCGGAACCATCCGCGCTCCGCAAGATAGAGAGAGGGAGGAGAAGCGTGTAGAAGTGGAGGGCGAGCATACCTCCGACAGCGAGGAGCACCGGCGATTCCCCCGCGAGGAGAACCACCCGCAAGCTGCCGCCAATCTGAGCACTCCGTCGCGAAGCGCCGTTCGGTGGAGTGGATGGCGAGGAGGAAGATGAAGACGGAATGGGGGAGAGAGCACGCTGCGGGCGAGGGATTTCAGGCACAGATTTCGAAATCGCCGCCCACGACCCCCACTACTCTCCTCCTCTACCGCTTACAGGTGGGCCCCCCACGTTCGGATGTGGACAAACCAACCACGACCGCGGTACGCGACCAATCCAGACCAGGTGGCACCTGGCGGATCTGGGCGTGATCGCTCGCGCGATCGAACGGCCACGAGTCGTCCGCCCAACACTGTTAGTCGGTGGCCGGCCACTTTTTAGATTTTAGGAATTATCACAAGCAGTGGATCTTCATAAGATGGACCAAACTGACGCGGACAGCCATTCCGCAACGGAGCCGGATCTCCTAAGGTACGGCCCCCTGCCGTTGGGCCGCTGACGGATGGGTCCGGGCCCACATGTTAGTGTGTGGGCCGTACGTCAGACGAGCCGTGTCCTTCGACAGCGTAGGAACATGCTTCAGATTCAGATCTGGACCAGATGGCCGCATCCTCCTCTGCCAAAGCGCCACACAAACAGAGGAGAAATCTGTGCGTGTCCCATTGCCGGTAGGTAGGTGTCCGGATTGAAAGGTTCGTCAGAGAACCAGTTAGCAGGTACCCACGCAGCATTGAAGGCCACTTGCTCAGTTCAGATTTCGGGCAAATAGCAGCAGCAGCGGCAGATTGATTAGTAACTCAGATGATCAATGTGACCGTATATTTCTCCATCCCTTCAATTCAATAATAATCACGAAAACATAACACTATCGATGGATCGCAGAGCCGGGGAGCTACAAATCCTACAGCTCAATGGCGATCTTGTGAACCCTTTCCTTGGGCAATGGCATGGACTCGAGCTCGAGGATCACCATGCCGGAGGAGGCGTCGTAGGAGAACTCCGCCGGGGCTGAGCCCAGAGTGCAACTCCTCGGCCGGACCGACGAGTAGGCGCCGAACCTCCCGCGCCCTCGCACTTCCATGCGCACCATCCCGACCGCCTCGTCGCCGTCGGCGAGGAGGCTGTACGTCAGGCCCTCCACCGCCGCGCCGCCGTTGAACATGTCAACGAGGCCCACCGGCGCGAACCTGAACCCGGTAGCCAAATCCTGCGATTCATAAACATCATTTCATCAGTCCACATACATAGGCCGATTGTACCTTCCACAAGTATCGATCAGACATTGCGGAAGAAGTGCTGACCTTGATCGGCGACACGGTGAGCACGTCGTGCTCCAGGACCTTGAGGGACACGGGCAGCGCCGCGCCGTCGGGGAGCACCACCAGGTCGCCGGCGCCGTGGCGGTACACGGCGCAGTCGCCGCTCCACCCGGCGCCGCCGTCGGTCGCGGCCTCGGCGATGAGGTGGACGTCGCGGCCCCTGACGCCGCAGGTCAGCGCGCCGGCGCCGGCCTCCTGGTGGAAGACGTTCTTCTTCTCCGCGGAGCTCCACGCTGCGCCCTGGCAGTTGTACACGCCGAGCACGCCGGTGAACCTGTTCATGTTCCAGATCTTGAGCAGGGTGGCGCCGTCGCGCGCCGGGTCCGCGAACAGGCAGTCTCTGGTCGGCCGGCCCGGCAGCCGCGCGCGCAGCACGGTGCCGTCCGGCAGCACCATCTTCCTCAGCAGCTCGAAGTCGTGCTTCCCCGGCGCGTCGCTGACGTAGACGGGCCCGCCGCTGATGGCGCGCGCCGAGCCGTGGTAGTCGCCGGCGGGGTGCAGGGAGTGGAACATGTCCCAGTCCGGGAGCATGAACTCGCCGAGGAACACGCTGTTGTACGCCACCGCCGCGATGTGGATCGTGTGCGACACCGCCTCCCTCGGGAAGAAGTCGTCCGACGCTCTCACGACCGCCGTCTGCTTCGAGCTGCACGCAGATTCAGCGGAGATGACGATGGATTTTCTCTGAGAAGATTTGGATGCCGTCAATGGAGGGATTGAGTTCTGGCGTACCAGTAAAGGGCGTCGGTGTTGTGGCTCATGCAGGCGATGATGCCGTTGTCCGGGAAGTTCTTGGCGACGGAGGCGTCGAGCGCGCGGTGGTACTCCCTGGTGAGCTGCACGCGGCCGCCGTGGCCGGCGCCGAGCGTCTCGAGGACGCACTGCACGTCCACCTTGACGCCGTCGACGCCGGCCGCGGCGAGGTACGCGTGGAGCTCGTCGTAGAAGCGGTGCACGGCCTGCGGGTGCACGAGGCCGAGCCCCTGCAGGGTGAGCACGTCGGTCTTCATGTTGGGCTCGTTCTCCGCCACGCCCGGCGAGATCTTGGGGAACTGCATGGTGGAGCGGTAGGCCTCCATCCCGGCGACGCCCGGCCGCACGCCGCCCCAGTAGCCGGTGATGGCGTGCCACACGTACACGTACTTGAGCCCGTACTTCTCCTTGGCCGCGCGCACCAGCGTCTCGATGCCGGTGGCGGTGGCCGGGTCGTCGCCGCTCTGGAACTTGCTGTTCTCCTTGATGCCGGTGAGCCGAGGAAGGGGCGGCGACTTGCCAGCCTCGCCCGCAGAGTCCACGTCGGGGCTCGGTTTGTCAGTGCCGACCGACTGCCAGCCGTCGTCGATGATGACGAATTTGGGAGGCGCACCGCCGGCGGCGAGGCTCTGGAGCCCGGCCTCGACGCCCTCCTGGGTGACGTCCTGGTAGAAGGCGTCCCACGTGCACCACCCGAAGTAGTCAACGATCGCGGGGAGCTTCTTCTCGGCGCGCGGGCGGAAGGTCCCGAGGCAGGACCTGACCGCGGCCACGGCGCCGGCGATGGCGGCGAACGGGTCGGATTCCGCGGCGCCCACGAAGAGGACACGGTCGAAGGAACTGGCGAGCGTGCCGGCGTCGCCGCTCTCGACGCAGAGCTGGAGCTCGTCGCCGCCCGCCCCGCCGCCCTGGAGGCTGGCCCGGAACGCGCCCTCCACGAGCGGGAGGAACACGACGTACGACGCGTTGTCCTCCTCCTCGCCGCCGGCGCTGGCCCTGGACTCCACCAGCAGGAACTGCGTCTCGTGCGGGACGTCGCCGCCCTTGTCCCCCATCCTCTGCGCCATCCACCACATCTTGAACCGGAAGCACGCCATGAACCGCACGCCCCTGCACACGCCCACACCAACCCAAAACCAAATCAGATCAATGCCGATCGAGATCGCATCAGGCGGGCGGGCGGGCGGACGCACCTCATGTGGCCGAGGGAGACGACGTGGCGGGATGCGGGGCCGGGGAAGTCGGCGCCGAGGAAGACGCCGTCGACGGGGCCCCGGGCCGCGGCGGGCGACGCCGACACCGCGTCCGGCACGCGGGACAGCACCGTGCGCCCGCGGACCGTCAGCTCCCCGCCGGCGAGCCTGACGGACGACTCGATCGTCATCTCCTCCTCCTTCTCCTCCCTCGCGCTCCGCCGGCCGGACAACGCCGCCCCCTTGACCGCCGCAAGAATCCTAAACGAACACCTACACACAGACCAACAAAGTCAGCTAACAAGGCGAACGCAGCACCGACGACCGGGAAAACAAGAACAAGAACAAGAACGGGAGGATCAATGAAATGCACGCACCGAGGAGGACCGGACCGGGGATCGGGGAGGAGGCGGAGGGGCGGAGGGGCGAGGAGCGGTGGGCGGGAAGAGGGAGAGGGCGCGCGGGTATATATACGCGCGCGAGGAGAGGATGAGGGGGGAGATGCGGCGGCCCCGGCGCTGCGGCAGCTGGGGATGAGTGCTGCGCGCGCCATCACGGGTGGGGGGCGGGGGCATTGGCGGCTGGCTGGCTGGCTGGCTGGCTGTTAAATCTGTTGCGGTCCGCCGGATCGGATGGGGACGACCGGACGAGATGGGATGGGATTGGGTTTGGAAGACGGGGAAGTGGGCTGCTGACAGTGTGCCTCGTTGCTTGTTTGGTGGCGCGCCTTGTCGCTAGCGCTGATCCGTCCAGCTTTTTTCTGCTTGGTTGGCATGGCGTGCACGGGCCTGGCTACCCTCCTCGCCACACGAGGGCATGACTCATTCGGTTCGCAGACTTTCAAATTAGTTACTGCCCTCCGTCTTATAATATAAAAACGTTTTTTACATTAATGTAATGTCAAAACGCTGAGTAGACAACTACGGTATAGAAAACAAAAGATTCAGACATACCTTAAACTGCAATCTTTATGCATTTTCTAGGGGATCTCGTCTAATGTTAAGAATTTTATTAAGGATTCAGCTCCATATGTGCAATTTTTTTAAAAAAGAATCTTATATCTCTATGACTGTGAGATGAATGTTACCCATTGAAGCGAGAGGAGGGATGGCGGATATCCTGCCATCGCCGTGCCTTCGATGGTGGCGGCTCCCTCGTCTGGATCTGGAGGCCTCGAGATGGCGGTGGTGGCCCTCCGCTCAGGGTTGGGGTGGCAACCTGGGTACCACGGGTGACACGTGTGAGGTGCCGGGCGAAAGCTCTGTGCCAGCGACGGTGATGCCACCAGGTGTCGCTTCCCTCTTGGGGGCGCAGTTGTGGGTCCCCTCACGGTACCAAGGGCTTCCGTAGTCCGTCTTTTCGGACATGGCGGCAGCTCATGGCATTGCCACCCTCTTGGGAGTGTCGTCATGGCGCATCGGTCCATTTTGGTTGCAACGGGACAACGACTCTGTGCATGTTTTGATCATTGCATGTGGCGTTCTCTGCTCTGGCATGGAGTGGTCTCGGTGGACTTTTGTCTTATACATGTGTCCCCTTTCTCGGTTCTTGTTGTCTCCTCGCAGAATCGATGCTCCTCAACACATGCCCTCTCTGGAGATGACTTGGTGTATTCGGTACAAGTGTGACTGATTGCTTCCCAAGGCAGCATGGTTCTGTCCCTAATTGATAGTCTAGGTTGATTGTTGTTCGGTGTGGTGTCTTCTAGGATTGAGTTGGTAGTGTTCGTGCTACTCGCTTTGTTGTTGCTTTTCCTTTAACATGCTTGTTTGACAAAAAAAACCTCACCGGACAGTTTGTGCAATGTTATCTATACAATATTATTTTCAAGTGTTTTGCTAACAAACTGCGACGCTCCTTGATGGTATGATATCCCAACTCGAAGTGTGTTTACTTCGGGAAGGTTAATTACTGATGATGCTCTCAGAGCTTTTGAGTGTATGCATTCGCTAAGAACGTTTAAAGATTTTAGAGGGGAATTTTGTGCTTATAAGTTAGATCAAGCTAAATCCTATGATCGTGTAGATTGGCATTTCTTGCAATGTATGATGGGGGCTTTAGGTTTTGCGCCACGTTGGATTAACTGGGTTATGACGTGTGTCACATCGATGAAATTTGCGGTGCGCTTTAATGGTTAGTTGTTGGGGCCGTTTTTACCTACTCAGGGGCTAAGACAATTAGATCTTTTATCTCCACAATTGTTCCTATTTGTAGTTGCGGCGCTTTCTTTGTTGTTTAATGATACTTGTGCCAAGGGGGGCCCTTCAGGGATTCCGTTGAACAGATAATCTTCTGGTATTTCTCACTTGTTAATCGGAGATGGCGGTCTATTATTTTTCAAGGGCTCCAGATCAAGCATTAGCTACTAAAAATATTATAACATCGTACAAGAAGGGGACTGGGGAATTATTAAGTCTTGGCAAGTGTTCCATGATGTTTCGGAAGAAAATGCAGCTTAGAGAATCAAGTTGCTACTACTACTATCTTAAAAATTACGGCGAAGTGGTTCGAGGATAGATATCTTGGACTTCCGGTATTAGAGGGAAGAATGAAAGTTGGAAGACTTAATAAAAAACAGTCATTCAGGTTCTACCCGTGTATGCTATGGGAATTTTCAAATTTCTGGCTTCGCTTTGTGAAGACTTATCCCAGATCATTAGCAACTTTTGGTGGGGAGATGAGGAAGACGGAAGGAAAACACAATGGTTGGCATGGGATAAATTAACAAGGCCAAAGGTAAGGAATCCATTGTTGTCTGCCTGTCTCTGCAAATTACGTGGGCAGTTATTGGTTCTCTTTCACATGATGTCAGGATACTATTGAGGTGGATTATAGTAACCAAGGTAAGGGAAGAGTGAGATGTATTATAGCAGATTATGGGCCATTAAAAGATAAACTGGTGTGGAAACCTTCCCCTGACGGTTATACCAAGATCAATGTCGATGCTAGTTTTGTGGAGAATATTAATTCCGCGAGCTTGGGATGGTTGCTAGAAATTCGTCTGATGAAGTTATTATTCCCTCATGGGATTTTATTGATCGGTGTACTAGCATGAATGAAGCTGAGCTCCATGCCATGCCTGCCTCTCAGACCTTTATATCGGTATCACCCTTCACATTCTATTACTTTTGGAGACTGGTTGTGCTTTTGTTCACTCTCTCCTTGCAAATGAGAAGCCTGATAGGTCTCCTCTTGTTGATATGAAGAAAGTAGCCCTGAGTATCTTCAGGATGATCCAAGATTTTAAAATTTCCAAAATTAATCGGCTTGCTAATGGGGTGGCACATGAGATTATTAAGTTTAGTTTTAGTACTAGGTCTGATGGGATTCTTGTTAATATTGTTCTGCCCTGCCTGTGGCATATGATGTAATGAATGATTGTAATAATATTCTTTATTAGTTAATACATGGGGTGTTTCTAAAAAATTCCACGCCATTTTGCATTGGTTCTCCTGTTTGGCCTTTACATAGAAAGCTAGTCGAAAGCCTATTTCAAGATTTAAAATCGAGCGTCTATTATTTTCCACACCAACTACAACATGTATTAAACCGGCTCAACACAAAGTGGATATTCACATTTTCACAATCAATCGTTTAATGTTTTTGCATCGATAAAAGTTTTTTTTCCTGAAACAGTCTTTCACACAGCTTTAGAATGATCCGCTTGAGCATTCATGGGCGGCTCATAATTAGACCATGTGTCTGAATAAATTGAATTTAATTTTGATTTTTTTATTTCGAGACTTTATTGTGTCTGTATTTGAGATATTATTTCATTGAAATATTTACTTTTGAATTCTTTATGCACAGTCTGGATAAATTGAATTTAAAATTAAACTTCTCATTTCAAAACTTTATTGTGTTTGGATTGTTATTTGCATTTGTAATGAATTGAATTTAAATTTAAACTTCTTATTTCGAAACTTTACTATATTTGAAATATTATTTCATAGAAATATTTACTTTTGAACTCTTGATGTACGTGTGTGAATGAATTGAATTTAAATTTAAATTTTTTATTTCAAAACTTTATTACGTTTGAATTGTTATTTATATCTGTAATGCTATTTCATTGAAATGTTAACTTTGAATTGTTGATGCATTGTGCTATTTATATTTCATCTTTTTATATTAGGATACTAGTCTAGAAAGAGAAAATTGTGTTCGTTTCATGGAGAGACGTGGTTGAATGGTCTCCGCCCGGCCGGATGCCTGCGGATATATGAGGGCGTTCCGCTGGAGACGCCCTGAGCAGGCTGTTATCATTGCTCTATTTGATCTGACAAGATAAGAGCATTACTAGTAGAACCCTCAAACCCTCACTAGCGTTTTAAGGGTCCAAAAATGATTTTTTTTGCGCACTTTTACGGGTTGAAAAACAGGTGCAAAGATTAGAACCCTCAAACCCAACCCTTATAACGGAATATTCTCCATGAACGACGTTGTCGTTGCACGCGGGAGGTCGACGGGGCGGCCGCCGGCGACGGGGGCGACTAGCAGCGGCGGTCGCGGGCGTGGACGCGGGAGTTGGGAGGATTTTTTCCTCCCGCGCGAGTATAACCGCCAAATGAGGGTTGGGGTAGGTTTTGCTCCCCAACCCTTACTTTTGAGGATTGGGAGAGGGTTTGAGGGTTGGACCTTTAATTTTTTTTATAAGAATTTAAGGGTTAAGAGGTTCTAGTCTACGACTTTTTTCGATAAAAACTGTAAAAAACAATTATTTTTAAAGGCTTGAGGATTTGAAGGCTCTACTAGTAATGCTTTAACATCATTCGAGATGCCACTGTTGGGGTAGTGCTACCATTTGCGTCTCTTTCGTATATTCGCTCCTGGTTCCACCAACCCCGAAACAATCCGCACCTGCAAATGCACAGTAGTAGAATATTCGTTGGAGCCTGATCCTGGTTAAAAAAGAACTTTCCTCCTCAACGAAGAGAGAGACCTGTCAAATCGAGAGAGAGAGAGAGAGATGTCGTCCATGTGGCCGGTCGCGGCACGCGACGGGATGCCGTTGGCCCACGCGACCTCGTTTGGATCGTGGCAACCCGCCGCGCGACGGCGCGAGGCTGGCTGGGAAAGGAACCGATCGAGGCCGAGGCCGAGGCTGCCACGGCGGATCCACGCCGATGCAAATGCCAGGACTGGATCGCCACCCCCCGTGGCCGTGGACGTGGCCGGGTCAAACCCCGACGTTGCGTGTCACGCCGGTCGGCGGCACCGCGTGGACGACGTCGACGACTTCCGTCGATACCGGTGCAGCTGCCTGCACGAGCCACGTTTGCCTCACGTTTGAAACGGCGACGATAACGCACTCTATCTATCCGGTCCGTCTGGTCCGTCTGACGTGTACCTGAGGTGGAGGCGATTTGTTGGCAACGAGATAACGCTCGCGCCGTTTCCACGCCACGTAAGTATATCTTCTGGTACCCCTCAAAAAAATAATATCTTCTGGTGCCGCGAAATCAAGAAGAACGCCTACTCGTATTAGGCCAACTCCACCGTGCGACTTCATCCCGTTTCGGCCCCGTCCATTTGGGATAAAAGGGTCAAATCAGACGGCCCAACGCGTGACGACATGAACCCATCTGATCCGCTTTGTGTCCGGGCCGATCTATTTGGAGTGTAAACATGTGCTTAGTTTGGGTCGCGGCGGACAGCAAACGGACGTGTCGCTCGTCCGCATTGGGGCTGCGTGACAGACGGCCACCTATCTCCCACCCGCCAACAACAATGCACACGCGCGGGCGGCCCCACCTGTCATCCACCCAGCGAACGATCGCCGTCCTTTTTAAATGAGAGGCCGTGGACCGGTCGTCGTCCACACTCTTCACTCCAGCCCCATCGAAACCCGACACGTCCCAAACCCTAGCTCTCCCTCTTCCCGTTCTCGATCTCGCCGGCCGGCCGCCGCGCAGCCATGGGGTTCTGAAACCACGGCCGCAAGGGGAAGCACGACCGCGAGGCTGGCTCGTCCTCGTGCCGCCGCCGCGGCACCATGAAAAAGGAGCCCGCATCACCAGCGCGTCGGGCCCCCGCGCCTGCCCCATTCACCATCGGCCCTACGCCCGGCAGCGAGCGCGACCGGCAGTACATCAGCGCGGATGTATGCCGACGTTATTGGGAGACGGGGACGCCGCTCCTGTGGAGCGACGTCCATCTCCCCAATAACCGGCATCTCTCCGCCGACCGCGTCCCGATCCCGCCGGTTCTGATGAGCGGTCGAGTGCGCCACGAGGAGATTGAGCGTCGCCGCCGCCTCCTGTCGGACGACCTGTACTACGACTCCAGGTACGCCCCCGACTCCGTGCTCTGGGACACGTGGTTAAGGGACGAGCATGACGTGCTGCACGCCTCTTTCTTCGCCGGCACATCGTCGGGGCCGCGGCGGCCACGTCGAGAGCGCGCAGCACCTGCTCCCAAGGTGCGCGGGCGTACGTGGATGCGCGGCCTCACGCCCACGCCGTCCCCTTCACCATCTCCGTCGCCACCACCATCACCTCGCATGACAGCGAAGGAGGAGGCCCGGCTCATGCAGCGTGTCATGGAAAGCACCATGAAGAACGCACGATGAGCGCCAATGGGAGGGCCTCGAGGAGATGATGGCCCTCTCTGCGGCCGGCGACGTCGCCATTCCCGAGTTGAAGATGGTGAGGGGGGAGGAGGTGATGGAGGAGGAGCCGGTGGCCGCGTTTCACTCGGGCCTGGTGGGCCAGCAGTGGAGCTGGTCGTGCACGGCTCCGGAGATGGCCGACGCCGTGGGGGGCGTGAACTGGTGCCCCACGCTGCCGCGGTCATCGGAGCTGGAGGCGTCGCCACTGGAGGAGGTGGTGCAGGCACCTCCCGCCTTCCAGCCCGCCCCCGTGTACCACACATTGCCGTCCAACCTTTGAACGCCGCCGGACTACGTCGACCTCGTCAGTGACGACGATGACAACATCGGCCACTGAAGATGGCGACGGCGACGACATCGACGGGCACGGCAGGAGCGCACGGGCAGCGGTTTTATTTTGTTTTTTATGTTAATTATGGCAATGTGAACCGTGAAACTGGGCCGTTTTATGGCCGTGATGGTTAATTTATGTTTTATGTTTTTATATTTGCATTTTTTGGCATTTCATTTTAGTTTTTTTGTTTTTTTAATCACATCCACGTCGGACATGATTTGGGGTGCGGCCGAGGGTTGACCATACCAACACCCCAACGGACAGAAGCGGACATGGACGAACTCATTGACATCCCAAAAAAATAAAATTCGGTCAATCCGAACGTCCGTTTAGGGTTGTGCGGTGGAGTTGGCCTTAGGATGCTCGGCATGATGCTGCTGCGAGCCCTGAAGTCATCTCGGGTGCACGCAGTAAGCACTGTAGTTAGCCGTGCGAGTGGGCAGAAGAACGAATTTTGCAAGGGCATGACAGAGTTTATCCACTCTTATCACCATGTAGTAAACTAAAAACTAGCATGGTTACCAATAAGCTACGTACATTCCCTCGCAAAAAAAGAAATAAATAAAACACGTACATCTTCCAGGGAAAAAGTGGGCACTGGGTGGTGATAGCTCCATCTATGGCCTGGACCGAAAGTTCTCTTCCGAAAGTTCAGATGCAACAAAACGATTGAACAAAAAAGCGAAGGCACAGCCCGAACTGGAATGGATGACAAAGATGGCCACACGTTCTGCCCTGCCTGCGTCTCCCTCCTCGAACTGGATAGGAACAGGATAACACCGGCTTGATCAGCAGCTCGCCCTGTAGGAGGATATCACATGCTGAAGAGGTTGCCGTTCGAGCTGGCCCCGGGCAATCCACGACGGCGACGCCGAATGCTTGCACCCCTGCAGAGATGGCTTGCAAATTGCAACTGACTGACAATGAATAAGCTAGTAATCTTGGCTTGTTTTATCAGCAAACCCACACATAACCTTTCCATGTACCACTCACTACTGAACTATCCAATACCAAGTTGCTTGTACTAATGAGCAATATCAAACAGAATTACAGAAAGTGGCCGCCGGATGATAGCTCCGTCTGCGGCCTGGACCAAAAGTTCTTCCCACAAAGAATATAAAAAAAAAATCGCCCATCCCGACCAGAATGATGTGCGCATGCATGCCACTCGCGATTCTAAAAAAAACAAAAACAAAAAAACACACACGGCCTTCGAACCCCTCGATTTCTCTCCTTCGTTCTCCTCTCCGGTTGGATAATGTTTCATTTTTTGTTAGGGGAGGCGTAGGCTGCCAGTGGCAATGTTGTCCCGTATCAGGCCCACGATACCCAGCAGCCCACGCGCGAGCGGAGAAGCGGCCCACGCTCGCTTGCCCGTCCTGCCCGTGAGGTACGTCGGTTCTCGGTTGGCTCGCTGGTGGTGCGATTAGTCCCACCTCGCTCGCGGAGGGGGGCGGGAGGGGGCGAGCCGGGTATAAGAAGGGGCTGTGGGCGGACGGGAGAAGGCATCTTTGCGCTTGGGGCAATGACGCAGCTAGTGAGGTTATACCGAGGCGCGTCAATTGCTGGTTGAAAACTATTTCCAAACCCCCTCTTTGGCCCTCATGGGCCACTGAGAATTTCTGGAAGGGCTCCCTCTTTTCGGAGAGGGGAAAGCCCTACAAATCTAATTCAAATTTTGCTTTAGTTTGGCCTGAGTCAACTTTGCAATACACATGATTCATAAGTTTCGATATGGCTCGAGGATTTTCTGTTTATACGTCAGTACTCTTTTTAGCGACCCGTCGTGAGATACGTACGATCAGGAAACCGCTTCCCATCTGAACGAAAACCCGCTTTCCCTGCTGTGTTGGCGTAATACGCATCTCCGGCAACTAGAAGAACTTCCAAAACGTTTTCCCTTTCGCGCCTGCTCCGCACCGCACCAACTCCATGGCGCCGCCGCCGTCGGTGGCGCGGCAGGTGGCGGAGATTGCGGCGGAGCCCGACCGCGCCGTCGCGTACGCGCGCCTCCTCCACCTGCAGCGCGCGTGCGCCGACGACCCCTCCGCCGCGGCCGACCTCGCGGCGGCCTCCCCCTCCGCCCTGCTCCCGCTCCTCCTCCGCGACGCCGCCGAAGATGACGAGGCCGTCGCCGCCTCCGCACTCAAGTGCCTCGGCTTCGCGCTCTACCACCCCGTCCTCGTCTCCACCATCTCAGGTAGTAGCACCTCCTGGTAGCCCCCATCTCGGGCGACCACCATGTTCTTCTGACAATCTGGCTTCTGTCAGTCCATGCCTTGCACGGCTGTAGGTTTACCTCCCAGTCTTTCCACTAATACTGTATGGTTAATAAGCCATTGTCTCAGATCCATTTTCCTATCATCTACCAGTTTCATGCTCACACATTGGCCTTTCAATGAGGGCTGGTAGTATACATTTTCTTAGGAAACATAGAAAATTTTCGTTTCATGGCAGGTACTCTGCGTACAGACACATGCTAGAAGTTGGAACTGATAATTTTTTGTTTTGACAGTAAATGATTTTCTACAATTAAAGAGCCTGTCCCTTTTGCTATTTTAAATCACTATCCGTTGCTATCTCTTTTTTTTTTGATTACCCTCTGAACCGATTAATGTGCTCAGTTGCTCAGGCATGCCCTTGAATCATGAAGTCACTTTGTATACAGCATGGCTCCGGGCCTTTCATCTAAAAAGATCATCAAATTACCTGTTGGTTTGAAGGAACAGTTATAATATCTATTTTTCTTACCCTGCAGGACAGTTGGCTCAATTGGTATTGGCTACTTTGGTTCGGCTGATCATGACCACCAAGATGAAGGTTTGTTCTGCTCACCATTTTTTGTTCTTCTTTTGTTCAGTTTTACTGTGGAGTAATTGAGTTCCTATTTCTTCTGTTAATTTGTTGTTACAGGCTATTTGTAATCTTGCAGTCTGGTGCATTTCTGTTCAACAATTGGAGGCTTCGGTGGTAGAGGATGGAGTAACTCCCTTGCTCAATGCTATTGTTTATGCCCTTGACAATCCATTTGGTTCTTTGTCTACAACATTTGAGGCTGTTCAGGTTATCTTCCCACTTAAACTGCGTTCTATTGCATTACCTCTGTTTTGTTTGGTGAACTAAGTAATTAATCTCATAGTATGCCTATCTCTGTTTTGTTGAACAGAGTAATTAATCTCATAGTATGTTTCTTATAGCAATAAAACAGTTCATGTGAATGATTTCTTTGCAGCATAATGTCGCCAGTAACCAACATAGTTGGCATCTTTTTACAATTGTTGTAACTGAAGGGGTTTACCTCCAGCCCTGCAAGACATTTGTGTAACCTTTTCCAGACAGGCTCAAGTGTTAAGACTGCCGTATTAAGATACATTTTTTCTTATGAAAACAGTTTAAGTTACTAATTAATATATATGCCCACTCTCTTGCTAATGAACTTTGAGTGAATCTGTTTAATTCTATTATCACTTATAATTGCAATGGCAACACTCTTCCTTCAGAAGTATGTTAATTTACTAAAATATCTCGGTAATTATTAGAGTTCATTGCTCTTATATTTTATGTCTTCATCAGGAGGAATAGCAAATTGTTCATAGATGATGTCATTAGATTTTTTCCATGCCTCACTAGTTTATTTTATGTTGCCGCACCAGCTAGAAAATCATCCAAGTCGGAGGGTTTTACCTTTTAGTATGAGCACTTTTGGCACAAATGTGAAGCACACACTTGATTCTTGTTCCTTTTTTGTGTTTAATGTTTTACCCGCTAGTAATACTTGAACTAAGGCCGTCTTTGAAAAATCTTTCTCAAGGCTACCATGAAACTTGCTAGTCAATATCCAAAAGGAATGAGAGACCAATCAAGCATATGGGTTCCCCCAATATACCGAAGGCTCTTAAGTGCTGACAAGCCGGAAAGGGATATGTCTGAAAGATGCCTCATTAAGGTGTCATCAGTTATTTTACCTCCTCAATCTCCTCTTTCCAAGGTAATTGAATAATGACTACTATAATGATTTGGAATTAGATGTTTCTAACTGCTGACATTAGTTTCCTCATTGCGAACTATAGTACGCAGATTGTGTCTTTATAACTGTAAGTCAGGTATCACAGACTTAATTGCCACTAAGCACTTGGCTGTTAACTGTTGAAAATGTTTTGGATCGAGTCTGTTACTGAATACAAATATGCTCTGGGAGCTTCATAGAAAAACAGAAGTCAACATTTGCTTTTCTGTGTAGCACTGAAATGGCCTGCAGTTTTATTTAGTTTGATATGATTATAGAAATCATTTAAGAAAGCAGACTGAAAGTTACAACAGATTAACCTAGGCCAGTTTATATCTGGCACAGTACAATAATGCTTCTCAGTTACATTGATGTTTGTGCTATATTTGAAAGGTAGTATTTTCACATCGTTTTGTGATTCCGAGATGTTTATCGTTAAATGATTTAGTCATCTCCTACTACTTTCCCTGTTGCAATGATCCTTGTGTTATTACACAGTTATTTACCAACCTCTTATTGTACCGTTTTACTTGCTAGTGTAATATAAAATTCCAATTTCAAATCCTTTATGTATCAACAGTCCCTCATTTGAGTTTTACTTTGTGCTTGCTGTGCAGGAAGTAGCTTTGGACCTTGAGCAAAAGCTACTCTCTTCTGTGCTTGATATGCTCAATGACCCTTCAAAGAAAATTCAAGCAGTAAAGTCATGGGGATGGTTCATATCCTTACTTGGCGCAAGTGCAGCGAGCACTAGACCTCTACTTAACAAAATGCTTAAGGTCCCTGAGCAATTATTTACTGATCCTGATCCTCAAGTTCAGATAACCACAATGGTGAGTTAAACTCTTTCCTCAAGTACAGTTGTTTTCTTTTAAGACAAATATATTCCAATATAATATGATGATATTTTCAGAATTGCAGGTTACCTGGACAAATTTGGTGGATGCATTTTTTGGGCCACAGGCTTTAGAAAATATGGATCAGGGGACAGTGATGTCTCCTATTGAACCCAGAGCACATGCTAGTGCTCAGATGAAAAAGATAAGGCTAATTATGATGCCTTTATGTGGAGTTCTGTCAAGAAGTCATAATATTGCTTTAAGTTCCTCCTGCTTGAGCACATGGCATTACCTTTTATATAAGCTTGGTGATTCGATTAACCATTTATCCATTCTAGAGGCTGCTTTTGGGCCAGTACTCAAGATAATTTTCTCCACTAGACTTGATAATCAGAACAAGCCACTGTGGTCATTTTGCATCAATCTGTTTCATGACTTTATTTCAGTAAGAGTTAGGCATTTGATCTCACCCGAAGATAATGTGTGTGTTCCACTGAATCAGAACTTGCTATCCCAAACTTGTACGCATCTCAAGGTCTTGTTTGATGTTCATCAAATCAAATGGTTACCATGGGATGTTACCAGCTTTGATTTTCAGTTGGAGATCCTTGGCTCAATTGTGAATCCAGAACTACTTCATAACATGACTGCTGACATGGCCGTAACTATTATGGACTCCACAACACAAACTTTCAGGTTGCTTCTACAGGGAGTTCGAGTTCAGTGTAACTCAAAGCTTGCTGATGACAATGCCATGATATGCATTACTAAGGCATGCAAGTTTGTAAAGGAGGTGTTTCTGGATATGGTAGGAAAGCAAAAGAGTAACAGTTCCACACTGTTGGTACAGTTTTGTCTTCAGTTTGTGAAGTGTACTGTAGAGGAACTGGATAATTCTCTGTTGGCTTCTGGAAAGTATGAGTTATGCTTAGACATCGAACAAATAAAGGAGATTGAATATGCAGAATGCAGTCCGAAGCTATCTCATCCAAGAATCAGGCCACTTGCTTACCTGGAGTTGGTTTCTCCAGCAGTTTACTTGACTGCACTATCTCTGTCAATCATAGCTCAGTTTACTGGAGAATTGTCACCTGGAGATGCCGAGCAATTGGCTTCAATTATCTGTCCACCTGATCTACTGGGGAACTTTCATGTTGTCGTTGCTTTTTTGTATATGCAGATCATGCGTCCAGTAGATAGTCGGCTAAGAATAAAATGGTTGGTGGTGTGGAACAAAGTGTCAAAGCGCTTGAATGAGCAAATGATGTCTTACTTGAAGGTTGGCTGTGGTGCAAGTGGCCATGATGTACTCTGTCAGTTCTTCTGTTACCCATTTTTTGCTCTTGTATCCCCTGGGAGTATATCTGCTCATTGGAATGCTGAAAATAGTTCCGAGGGTTACCTTAACATGACACAAGACTTGGAGGTGGAGCTGGTTATCGAGGTTTATCGATCCTTTTGTACAAACTCCAGTTATTGTTCAGAGCCTGCTTACATGGTTTTCCTAGAGCACTTTTTTGAATATTTGATCCACATAATTGATGAAAACATGTCCCCAATCCAAGCCAATCTCAAGTATTGCTTAGAGAAGAAGTTTAAAAACATTACTATCCTATCTGTTCTTGGCAACGTAGTTATTGGACTACTAGAGAATGCCCAAATTTTTACCTATGCTAACAAAGAGATAGAAGTAACGACAAATGAGGAGCCTGCTGGATCCAAAGGACCTAACCTTATGTTGACTTGCTTGAAGCTTGGTAACAGGTGTGTTGAATTTCATTTCTAGATGAAACGCGTCTAGATTATCCTGCCCACCTTAAGAAGATGCCAAGCATGGCCAATGATTTGAAGATATTACAGTAATCTCTAATCATTTTTTGTTATATATGTGCAGGTTTATGAAGCTATCAGGTCTTGCTTTCAAAGAAAATCCAGCTGCACGACACCAAGTCACATGCAGGTAAGTAGCCAGATGCACAAAATTGCAGATTAATTTCGATAGCAGCACGCTGCACTTAATTCTGTTTACATCTCTGCCTTCTGTTATGCTTCAGGTATTTCTCATCTTTATCTGATTTTGTTGGACATCTTACATCGATGAAAGACATTCTTCTACTCTTTGAGGTTTGTGCCATCTCCCCAGTCTCGAAGGGCATCATCTTCATGTGTTAAACTGTTAATACAAGCATATACTTTGTGTGAAATGCTAACTGCATGATAAACATCACATCATCCGTGCAGATAATTGGGGATCAATTTACTGAATGGCTCACCTTATCTAGCACATCGTGCGGCATAATACATCAAGGAGAAACCATTGACCAGCTTGAGAAACTCTGGCTCAACACTGTCACGTGCCTGACGACGAGCCGACTCATCAGCGACTGCTCCTTCCTTGGAAAGCATCATCTGCTTCTCCAAGTGGCGGTTGACCACCCACACGGCCCCATTTCAGCTGCAACCACGGCAATCCGGAGATCACCAGGATCCAGCAACGCAGGCTTGCGGCACGCTGGACGTCGGTCAGTTTCCAAGGCAGATGAGCTGTCTCTAGACAGATCAGGGAAGGATCATAACTGTGCTAGCGACGCCGAGAGGGCCTTCGTGCTCGAAGAACTCAACATCTCGAGGATGTCCGTGGCGCCAATGTTGTCGGGTAGAGGAACCGGCACGTCAAACACGACTGATCGCGCCCCGAAGAACCGTGAGTCGCTCAGGGTCTCTGCCGGTCTGGGGAGGAAGAGGCTGAAGATTATGAGGTACTCAGGCAAGGGGAAGGGACCCGGCAAAGTTACCGACGCCTCCTTCTCGCCGGGCTGGGCGGAAGGTGAAGTTTGCAGGAAACCAGAACTTATATTGGAAATGCTCAAGAGGAAGAGATAGTAGCTTGAACCCATCCCCATGCATGTATGCCATGGTTGTGTACTTGTATATGTATCTAAGTGAAGCCTACGCCGGACCTCCATTAGGAAAATAGTGTACGCCTGACAAGAAGTGATGCCAAGACATCACTGCACTTTACGCCATCACCCAGCCAGCAGGGTGAGGAGTGATGCCGTCTCCAACCTGCATGCCAGCTTCGCAGTGTCTGCTCTCCATTCGTCAGAATCATCAACGCCAGTCAGGGTTGAAACATCATCCTCACGTGTCGATTCAAATTCAGCATCATTTTCCAGTGACTTCAATTTTTTTGCATGCTTCACTTTTTGTTATTTGCTGAATTTGTTTTTCTCATAGCTCCCTGAGCGAGATTGATTTGAAACTGAAATTTTACATGTTTGCAGAACATCAAACTGTCCAACACACTGAGCATCATCACCAGTCAGGGTTGAAACTGAAATTTTACATGCTTCAGAATTTTGAAAGACCGTTTCCACCAGATAGTTTCTCTTGACTTGTGAGCAGTTATCAGTTTGCTACTTGCAATTGATACCCAAAAAACTAAGCGTTTGGAGCTAGGAGTTATCTAAGCATTTCAGAACTGATACTCATCAGATGTGTAGGAGTTATCTAAGCATTTCAGAACTGATACTCATCAGATGTGTAGGAGTTATCTAAGCATTTCAGAACTGATACTCATCAGATGTGTAGGAGTTATCTAAGCATTTCAGAACTGATACTCATCAGATATGACCATGAAACATTTCATAACTGTAATATCACGAAGCATCATCCAGGTATAAAAACATAACTTGACCACATCCAGGGGCCATACATCATATAACGAGACTGAAAAGTTCAACAAGTACGAGCAGAAAGCTAAGCGTCTGGAAATAGTAGGAACGAAAAACTAGGAATTTATTAAGCTGACTGGCATCTAGAAATAGGAAGCTGGAGTTGAATGTGCCAAAGCACTCTAGTTTGATGGGCTTCCTGGACCACTTGAGGATCCATTCGGAGAATCACTCGGTTCAGTTCCACTGGCCACATCCTGCTTGATGTCCTCTTTTTCATCAGCTGCAAACCTTCCAATGATCACCTGCGCGTCAGCACATCAAAATGCAAACCATTAGGAGAAAGCACAAGGTTCTCAATTGCATTATATTTATATGTATGTTTTTGTGAAACTATGCTATTTCCCAAACAAGCTATGTACCATATAAAGAAGCACATCATGATTTTCAGTATGAATATTAATATGTATACAACGTAACTCATTTGGCAGCAGACATTTTGTTTTCGAAACGCAGGAAGCACATATAGACTTAATAAATACTTAGTTAAACAAACAGAGCAAGATACAATGGAAGCTATTGGTATATATGGAACGAAGATCTTGGTTGGTCTTTTGGTAATCTGCTATTGGTATATTATATATATGGAGCAAGATGCAAGTGAAAGATGGTAACCTGAACAGATGATGCTGCAATCAGAGGTCCTGCTAACCCACCGCCGAAGATGCGGCCATCAGCACCGACAAGCGAAATGGCTAACCCACCCTTTAGAGAGCTCACTCCATCAGTTTTTGACGGCAGATACGAGCCGGTCATGGAGACAATGTCAAAACAACCCTGCATATTACGTACATGCTAAGGATTAGATATTGTTTAGAGTTGGTAACAAATCTAGAGTCCAAACAATGATGTTTCATTTTTGGACGACCAGAACTACACAACGCTATGTTTCCCCTTGCGATATTCTCTATGCTGGTAAAGGAAACAATTAGACAATCTCTCTACCTACTATCTCACATTTCATTTTGCATTTATAATTCTCTTAATTTGGTTGGAGCTGAACTTTTATTTTGAAAACATACCAGAAAAAAGGGATTTCTAGTGTACAGATTCAAGCTAAAACAATAGAGCAAACCTTATGGATAACTGTTTCAAGCGGAGAAGCTGGTTGATGCAGTGTCACATTGGATACGGTGCCCTCGGCAGACATGATAAAAACTGCCCAACCATTCCCACCATACGACTTGACTTCCATTGCCACATCCTGAAACCATGGGTTCCTTATTAGAATCTTACAATACATGCATAATATGGGGTGGAATAGAGAACTTATGGAAAAGATGCAAAGGAAAATAAAAAACGGGAAAAGAGAGGGACAACACCAAGCTCTCTTCAAGATTTTGCAGGATGGATATAGACATAACCGGTTGAAAAAATGTGCTGAATAATAAATCAAGAAAGAGCCAAATGTTATCTCCAAATTTTACACCAAATAAGCATTGCTATCCCGATATTTTTTCTCCGCTTCTAGCCCGAGTCCGATCCGGATCCGGTCGTTATCCACTTCGAATCCGAAAAAATAAGTATGGTAAAGGGTATGGGGAAATCATTAATAATCCTATCCGATCCGTTTACACCCCATTTGCCCAGAGCCAAAACGTCCCTCCCGCTTAAAAATATATATCAAGTGCAAGTCATTTCAATATACATATGTACAATGCACATAGCGTTAAGTAGAGGCAACTTTGCTCAATTTTTTTCCTAATATTTAACACTAAATGCATCCACAAAATAAACTTCAATTTTTTTTCTAAAAGGAACCACTTCATTTTGGATATTCTAACATCTAGTATCCAGATACTACGACGAAATATTAATAGAGCACTGAATGTCTCTAGGAGCATTATAAGAATAGGAAAATTTACCTGTCCACCTTGAACTATGATGATTTGAGGAACTATTACAGTCCCACATGGCTCTGCCAGATAAACAAATCCATTTCAAATTAGAATTTTTGGGAAATATATTGTAATTAATGCTGGCGAACTGATGATAGCACTCATGTGCATGCGCCTATAAACAGTACTACATGATCTGAAATAAACTAACATCCTAGAAATATAATTTCAAAGCTTGAGGGAATACGACGAACGTGTTGCAGGAGTAGGAAGAGCTACCTTGTTCAGCATCGGCCAGGCGGGCGTCGACGGTGGGCTGTGGCTGTGGATGAAGTGGACTCTTGTGCATCCCATCGCCATAGGCCGCCTTGCCCGCACCCGCCGGGATGGCTCCTCCTCCTTCCATTGCCTCACAAGCACAACACACACACACTGACACAAACAGAAGAAACCCTCACTTGTTTTACTGGTAACTCGATGCCTGAAAATGCACAAACCCAGGGCTTTTTATAGGGCAGTGGGCGGGATGTGATTTGGACGTGGGTATTCTTTGGGGTGCCTTTAGATTCATTAATTACTTGCTTCCTTTTGGTTCTCAGAGGATGTATTTTTTTTGGAAATTTCTTGATTGGTCACTTTGGATGTGTTCAGAACTTCAGATGATGAGCTAGGTTATTTTCTTCTTATTTTACGGATTTTCAAATGAAACCATGGCAGAACTATAAATGTAAAATCTAAAGTTGACAAAACAATTAATGAAACTACAAAGATAGCGCATCAGTATAAATGAAATCCCAAAGATGGAAAACAATAAATGAAAATCCAAAGATAAGCCTATCTTTGGATTCTCATTCATTGTTTGCCATATTTAGATTTTCATTTATTACTTGCTATCTTTGGATTTTGATTTATTGCTACGCCATTTTTGGATTTCATTTATGTTGTGCGATCTTTGGACTTTTCATTTATTATTATGCCAACTTTGGATTTTCATTTATTATTATGACATTTTTGGATTTTTAATTGTTGTTATGGACTTTGGATTTTTATGGGCATTCCTCCGCTTGAGTCTACCAGTTGCTATCTTTTCAAGTGGGCCATGTTTGGATTTACAATGCGTGAATGATACGTTAGAGGGGTGGGTTTACCATCCACTCAAGCCGACTTTATACATGACATGGTTTAGGTTCGGAAATGATCAGAATTTTTCGTAGAAATCGTGCATCTTCATTACCAACTAACAAGTGCACACAAAAACACACTAAAGACTACTAGAGACCGAGAGAAGGCATGCGAATTCGATTTTTTTCCAGGAAAGCCCCCCCAAAAATAGAAAAATAATATCAGGTGCTTTAGGGGTCGTTGCACACACCACAAGTCCACAACCATGGTTTGCCACCAACCTCAATCACCATCGAGGTGCTCATTGGAAGAGAAGCTAAGCCTCCACTGCCGAAACTGAGGAAGTGCCATCGCTAGAGAGGATTTGAAAGACGAAGAATACACACATTGCAAGTATTGAGGCACATTGGTTGTGGAACAATCCCGCGTTGACTTGGGCTTAGATCTGTCTATATATCGACCCAATGATATTTTGGAAGAACGGTAGATCCGCCAACTTTGAACCACCACCGCTCCAAAGCCACTATTGATTTCCTCTCGGTTGCTTGCCTCCGAGAGGCAACAACTTCCATCAACAAACTGAAAAACATATCTCGCTACCTAACGGAACGATGAGCCTACTAGGACACCAGATCTTTGAAGTCACCATGGGAAGGAAGAACCGGGGAAACATTATTAAACCACTAGAGAAACATGTTTCCCCCACCCATCGTGGGAGCGGTGGACGCGCGAGGGGGGGGGGGGGGAGAACTCAGGTTTTCAACCAAATTTTCTAGATAGAAGGGGAGAGAGTGAAATAAAGACCCAAAAACATAAGAATTGGATCGAGTAGGTGTTCTAATGCTAGAAAAAAACTACTCCATCGACCTATTCCGTTTATGCTTCATCAATGACCTTACTCTTCACTACCTCCATGACAGGTCGTTGCAATATTCCACAATACAAATAAAGAGATGCAAAAGAGTAAGGATCTCACCAAGTTTATAGTGTTGCCGAAGAGATTGGAGGTGACACCCTTCGTTAATTCCGTAATATGATCATTGGTGAGATGATCCGCCATGAGATTAGCAATCTTGGAATCAAATATCTAATCATCAATGAGTTGATCCACCATGCGCTTGCCCGCCTTGAAATCAACAATCTGATTGCAGAGACAATTTTTTATGTGTTTGTCCACCTTGTGCTCGCAACCATTGTGACGGGTGGATCTATGTTCTACTGACATAGTTAAACTAGGAGAGTGGATTCTTTTGAGATGGAAGGAAGAAGTGACTTCATCGGAACTTAGATAGGGATGGAGGTGGTGTCGGAGTCGAGATTGAAAGTGGAGAACAGGAGGTTTGTGGCTATACATTAGGGGCGGGGGCGGCGGCGGCGGGGGAGGGGGGGGGGAGTTTTGAGGGAACATTTAGGGTTGAGGGGAGCGGCGAGTCTTTTATAATACTTGGTATGCGGTGGCCCCACCTAGAATAAAGCGACGGAGAATTATGTGTCGGCTACATTGTTGAGAAAACAGTATGACATGGCAGTAAGGTGGAATCTGACGTGAGTTCTTCTTTTAATTTTTCGACGGGTAGTCTGGTCCAGCTTGCGTCATATGCATGATAAGCTTTACAATCCTAGGGAATATATGACCCAACCATTAGAAGTGGACGATGATGGTGGGGATTGCAGACTGGGAGGGGAGTATAAGATAATAATTGCGGGATGGGCGATCTAGTGATACCAGTTCACACTAATTTTCTTTGGATGGCAATGGTTGGAATGTTATATTTTGTTAAGATAGATGTGATATGGTAAGCTTTTCATTTCGACACCAAGAGTTTACCATTTCGAATGGGACAATTACCATTCTTTGTAATCGGAATCTATCTATTAAACTCATTTGAGAGCTAAATCAAACATCCAGAGTTGTTATAAGTTGTTGAGAAAATGTAACATCCCAAAAAATTCCAAAATTTGAAATGTTATGAATTATTAATAAGTTGATTTTCTCTAAGTTTTAGAACATTTTAGAGGACTTGTTGAAACTTTCTAAGGAGTAGATGAACATGGCTCTGTTATATATACTTGATGAGAGGTTTACAACCAAGTTCCAACGAATGAGTTCTCCCTCATTTCACATCTATTCCGTTTTATTTTTTTTCTCTTGGCAAGCGTCATGTGATGGGGAAAGATCCAGGCACATATATCTAGTTGGATGTAGGTGATCATGAGTTATTATTGTTGACATTACCCTTGAGGTAAATGAGCTAGAAGGTGAAACTATAAACCCACATCTTCATATGTGTCTGGCTGAAACTTTTGTTCAATAAATATGTCGTGAGTGCCGGCAATTGTAGAAGACTAAATGATATTTGAGCATGCGAACTTGCTAATCAAAGCTCTTACATAAACTCTTTTTGATAATGTAAATTGCAATTGTTTCAATGACTGAGTTCATAGTTTATTAGTTTTCAGCGAAGTTTATGGTACAAACTTTATGTTGTGAATGAATTGTTACTCGATCATGAGAAGTTTTATGATGATATATTGTTGTTATGATAATTATCATGATGCTTTCAGGTCCGTATTTTGTTTTATCGACACCTCTCTCTGTAAACATGTGGTTATGATGATTATCGATTTCGGCTTTCGCTTGAGGACAATGAGGTCTAAGCTTGGGGGAGTCGATATGTCCATTTTGCATCATATTTCCCTACTGTTATTTATAATGTTTTGGTCATTATTTCACTTTATGGTGCAATTCTAATGCCTTTTCTCTCTTAATTTGCAAGATTCACATGGAGATGGAAATTACAAGTAGCTAGAATTCCAGACCTAAAAGAGCGACAACAGAGATGGCTATTCTACGGAGCTCCAATTGGCCTGAAACTTCATGGAGATTTTTTATTGAATATATAAAAAATACTGGAGCAAAGAAATAACAGAGGGGGGCCACCTACTGCTCACAAGGCGACAGGGCGCGACCACCCCCTGGGCGTGCCCTGATGCCTTGTGGGGCCCACAGCTGGCCTCTGGCCCCCTCCTTCTGCTATATGAAGTCATTTGCCCTAAAAAATTAAGAGAAGGACTTTTGGGATGAAGCGCCGCCGTCTCGAGGCGGAACTTGGGTAGGAGCACTTTTGCCCTCCGGTGAAGCGATTTCGTAGGGGATATTTCCCTCTGGGAGGGGGAAATCGAAGCCGTCGACATCACCAACGACCCTCTCATCATGGGAGGACCAATCTTCATCAACATCTTCACCAGCACCATCTACTCTCAAACCCTAATTCATCTCTTGTATTCAATCTTTGTCTCAAAACCTTACATTGGTACATGTGGGTTGCTGATAGTGTTGATTACAACTCGTAGTTGATGCTAGTTGGTTTATTTGGTGGAATATCATATGTTTAGATCCTTAATGATATTCGATACCCCTCTGATCTTAAACATGAATATGATTTGTGAGTAGTTATTTTTGTTCTTCAGGACATGGGAGAAGTCTTGTCATAAGTAATCATGTGAATTTGGTATTCGTTCGATATTTTAATGATGTGTATGTTTTCTTCCTTTAGTGGTGTCATGTGAACATCGACTACATGACTTCACCATACTTGGGCCTAAGGGAAGGCATTATGTGAAGGAAATATGCCCTAGAGGCAATAATAAAGTTATTATTTATTTCCTTATATCATGATAAAAGTTTATTATTCATGCTAGAATTGTATTAACCGAAAACATAATACATGTGTGAATACATAGACAAACAAAGTGTCACTAGTATGCCTCTACTTGACTAGCTCGTTAATCAAAGATGGTTATGTTTCCTAACCATGGACAAAGAGTTGTCATTTGATTAACGGGATCACATCATTAGTTGAATGATCCGATTGACATGACCCATTCCATTAGCTTAGCACCCGATCGTTTAGTATGTTGCTATTGCTTTCTTCATGACTTATACATGTTCCTATGACTATGAGATTATGTAACTCCCATGTGCCGGAGGAACACTTTGTGTGCTACCAAACGTCACAACGTAACTGGGTGAGTATAAAGGTGCTCTACAGGTGTCTCCAAAGGTACATGTTGGGTTGACGTATTTCGAGATTAGGATTTGTCACTTCGATCGTCGGAGAGGTATCTCTGGGCCCTCTCGGTAATGTACATCACTTAAGCCTTGAAAGCATTGCAACTAATGAGTTATTTGCGGGATGATGTATTACGGAACGAGTAAAGAGACTTGCCGGTAACGAGATTGAACTAGGTATTGGATACCGACGATCGAATCTCGGGCAAGTAACATACCGATGACAAAGGGAACAACGTATGTTGTTATGCGGTCTGGCCGATAAAAGATCTTCGTAGAATATGTAGGAACTAATATGAGCATCCAGGTTCCGCTATTGGTTATTGACCGGAGACGTGTCTCGGTCATGTCTACATTGTTCTCGAACCCGTAGGGTCTGCACGCTTAAGGTTACGATGACAGTTATATTATGAGTTTATGCATTTTGATGTGCCGAAGTTTGTTCGGAGTCCCGGATGTGATCACGGACATGACGAGGAGTCTCGAAATGGTCGAGACATAAAGATTGATATATTGGAAGCCTATATTTGGATATCGGAAGTGTTCCGGGTGAAATCGGGATTTTACCGGAAAACCGGGAGGTTACCGGAACCCCCCAGGAGGTACATGGGCCTTAATGGGCCTTAGTGGAAGAAGAGGAGAGGCGGCCAGGGCTGGGCCGCGCGCCCCTCCCCCCTAGTCCGAATAGGACAAGGAGAGAGGGGGCCGGCGCCCCCCTCCTTCTCTCTCTCTCTCTGTTCCCACCTCGCGAATCCTATTCCAACTAGGATTGGGGGAGGGGGGAGTCCTACTCCCGGAGGGAGTAGGACTCCTCCTGGCGCGCCCTATGATGGCCGGCCGGCCTCCCCCTCTTGAACCTTTATATACGGAGGCAGGGGCACCCCTAGAGACACAAGTTGATCCACGTGATCATATTCTTAACCGTGTGCGGTGCCCCCTTCCACCACAATCCTCGATAATATTGTAGCGGTGCTTAGGCGAAGCCCTGCGACGGTAGTACATCAAGATCGTCACAACGCCGTCATGCTGACGGAACTCTTCCCCGACACTTTGCTGGATCGGAGTCCGAGGATCGTCATCGAGCTGAACGTGTGCTAGAACTCGGAGGTGCCGTAGTTTTGGTGCTTGATCGGTCAGGCCGTGGAGACGTACGACTACATCAACCAAATGCTTCCATTGTCGATCTACAAGGGTACGTAGATCACACTCTCCCCTCTCGTTGCTATGCATCACCATGATCTTGCGTGTGCATAGGAATTTTTTTGAAATTACTACGTTCCCCAATAGTGGTATCAGAGCCTAGGTTTTATATGTTGATGTTATATGCATGAGTAGAACACAAGTGAGTTGTGGGCGATATAAGTCATACTGCTTACCAGCATGTCATACTTTGGTTCGGCGGTATTGTTGGACGAAGCGGCCCAGACCGACATTACGCGTACGCTTACGTGAGACCGGTTCTCCCGACGTGCTTTGCACATAGGTGGCTTGCGGGTGACAGTTTCTCCAACTTTAGTTGAACCGAGTGTGGCTATGCCCGGTCCTTGTGAAGGTTAAAACAGCACCAACTTGACAAACTATCGTTGTGGTTTTGATGCGTAGGTAAGATTGGTTCTTGCTTAAGCCCGTAGCAGCCACGTAAAACTTGCAACAACAAAGTAGAGGACATCTAACTTGTTTTTGCAGGGCATGTTGTGATGTGATATGGTCAAGACATGATGCTAAATTTTATTGTATGAGATGATCATGTTTTGTAACCGAGTTATCGGCAACTGGCAGGAGCCATATGGTTGTCGCTTTATTGTATGCAATGCAATCGCGCTGTAATGCTTTACTTTATCACTAAACGGTAGCGATAGTCGTGGAAGCATAAGATTGGCAAGACGACAACGATGCTACGATGGAGATCAAGGTGTCGCGCCGGTGACGATGGTGATCATGACGGTGCTTCGGAGATGGAGATCACAGGCACAAGATGATGATGGCCATATCATATCACTTATATTGATTGCATGTGATGTTTATCTTTTATGCATCTTATCTTGCTTTGATTGACGGTAGCATTATAAGATGATCTCTCACTAAATTATCAAGATAAAAGTGTTCTCCCTGAGTATGCACCGTTGCCAAAGTTCGTCGTGCCCAGACACCATGTGATGATCGGGTGTGATAAGCTCTACGTCCATCTACAACGGGTGCAAGCCAATTTTGCACACGCAGAATACTCAGGTTAAACTTGACGAGCCTAGCATATGCAGATATGGCCTTGGAACACTGAGATCGAAAGATCGAGCGTGAATCATATAGTAGATATGATCAACATAGCGATGCTCACCATTGAAAACTACTCCATTTCACGTGATGATCGGTTATGGTTTAGTTGATTTGGATCACGTGATCACTTAGAGGATTAGAGGGATGTCTATCTAAGTGGGAGTTCTTTAAGTAATTTGATTAATTGAACTTAAATTTATCATGAACTTAGTACCTGATAGTATCTTGCTTATGTATGTTTGATTGTAGATAGATGGCCCGTGCTGTTGTTCCGTTGAATTTTAATGCGTTCCTTGAGAAAGCAAAGTGGAAAGATGATGGTAGCAATTACACGGACTGGGTCCGTAACTTGAGGATTATCCTCATTGCTGCACAGAAGAATTACGTCCTGGAAGCACCGTTGGGTGCCAGGCCTGCTGCTGGAGCAATACCAGATGTTATGAACGTCTGGCAGAGCAAAGCTGATGACTACTCGATAGTTCAGTGTGCCATGCTTTACGGCTTAGAATCGGGACTTCAACGACGTTTTGAACGTCATGGAGCATATGAGATGTTCCAAGAGTTGAAGTTAATATTTCAAGCAAATGCCCGGATTGAGAGATATGAAGTCTCCAATAAGTTCTATAGCTGCAAGATGCAGGAGAACAGTTCTGTCAGTGAGCATATACTCAAAATTTCTGGGTATAATAATCACTTGATTCAAATGGGAGTTAATCTTCCAGATGATTGCGTCATTGACAGAATTCTCCAATCACCGCCACCAAGCTACAAGAGCTTCGTAATGAACTATAATATGCAAGGGATGAATAAGACTATTCCTGAGCTCTTCGCAATGCTGAAAGCTGCAGAGGTAGAAATCAAAAAGGAGCATCAAGTGTTGATGGTCAACAAGACCACTAGTTTCAAGAAAAAGGGCAAAGGGAAGAAGAAGGGGAACCTCAAGAAGAACAGCAAGCAAGTTGCTGCTCAAGAGAAGAAACCCAAGTCTGGACCTAAGCCTGAAACTGAGTGCTTCTACTGCAAGCACACTGGTCACTGGAAGCGGAACTGCCCCAAGTATTTGGCTGATAAGAAGGATGGCAAGGTGAACAAAGGTATATGTGATATACATGTTATTGATGTGTACCTTACTAGAGCTCGCAGTAGTACCTGGGTATTTGATACTGGTTCTGTTGCTAATATTTGCAACTCAAAACAGGGACTATGGATTAAGCGAACACTGGCAAAGGACGAGGTGACGATGCACGTAGGAAATGGTTCCAAAGTCGATGTGATCGCGGTCGGCACGCTACCTCTACATCTACCTTCGGGATTAGTATTAGACCTAAATAATTGTTATTTGGTGCCAGCGTTGAGCATGAACATTATATCTGGATCTTGTTTAATGCGAGACGGTTATTCATTTAAATCAGAGAATAATGGTTGTTCTATTTATATGAGTAATATCTTTTATGGTCATGCACCCTTGAAGAGTGGTCTATTTTTGATGAATCTCGATAGTAGTAACACACATATTAATAATGTTGAGGCCAAAAGATGCAGAGTTGATAATGATAGTGCAACTTATTTGTGGCACTGCCGTTTAGGTCATATCGGTATAAAGCGCATGAAGAAACTCCATACTGATGGACTTTTGGAACCACTTGATTATGAATCACTTGGTACTTGTGAACCGTGCCTCATGGGCAAGATGACTAAAACACCGTTCTCCGGTACTATGGAGAGAGCAACAAATTTGTTGGAAATCATACATACAGATGTATGTGGTCCGATGAATATTGAGGCTCGTGGCGGATATCGTTATTTTCTCACCTTCACAGATGACTTAAGCAGATATGGGTATATCTACTTAATGAAACATAAGTCTGAAACATTTGAAAAGTTCAAAGAATTTCAGAGTGAAGTTGAAAATCATCGTAACAAGAAAATAAAGTTTCTATGATCTGATCATGCAGGAGAATATTTGAGTTACGAGTTTGGTGTACATTTGAAACAATGCGGAATAGTTTCGCAACTCACGCCACCCGGAACACCACAGCGTAATGGTGTGTCCGAACGTAGTAATCGTACTTTACTAGATATGGTGCGATCTATGATGTCTCTTACTGATTTACCACTATCGTTTTGGGGTTATGCTTTAGAGACGGCCGCATTCACGTTAAATAGGGCACCATCAAAATCCGTTGAGACGACGCCTTATGAACTATGGTTTGGCAAGAAACCAAAGTTGTCGTTTCTTAAAGTTTGGGGCTGCGATGCTTATGTGAAAAAGCTTCAACCTGATAAGCTCGAACCCAAATCGGAGAAATGTGTCTTCATAGGATACCCAAAGGAGACTATTGGGTACACCTTCTATCACAGATCCGAAGGCAAGACATTCGTTGCTAAGAATGGATCCTTTCTAGAGAAGGAGTTTCTCTCGAAAGAAGTGAGTGGGAGGAAAGTAGAACTTGACGAGGTAACTGTACCTGCTCCCTTATTGGAAAGTAGTACATCACAGAAACCTGTTTCTGCGACACCTACACCAATTAGTGAGGAAGCTAATGATAATGATCATGAAACTTCAGAACAAGATACTACTGAACCTCGTAGATCAACCAGAGTAAGATCCGCGCCAGAGTGGTACGGTAATCCTGTTCTGGAAATCATGCTACTAGATCATGATGAACCTATGAACTATGAAGAAGCAATGGTTAGCCCAGATTCCGTAAAATGGCTTGAAGCCATGAAATCTGAGATGGGATCCATGTATGAGAACAAAGTATGGACTTTGGTTGACTTGCTCGTTGATCGGCAAGCAATTGAGAATAAATGGATCTTCAACAAGAAGACTGACGCTGACGGTAATATTACTATCTACAAAGCTCGACTTGTCGCAAAAGGTTTTCGACAAGTTCAAGGGGTTGACTACGATGAGACCTTCTCACCTGTAGCGATGCTTAAGTCTGTCCGAATCATGTTAGCAATAATCGCATTTTATGATTATGAAATTTTGGCAGATGGATGTCAAAACTGCATTCCTGAATGGATTTCTTGAAGAAGAGTTGTATATGATGCAACCGGAAGGTTTTGTCGATCCAAAGGGAGCTAACAAAGTGTGCAAGCTCCAGCGATCCATTTATGGACTGGTGCAAGCCTCTCGGAGTTGGAATAAACGCTTTGATAGTGTGATCAAAGCATTTAGTTTTATACAGACTTTCGGAGAAGCCTGTATTTACAAGAAAGTGAGTGGGAGCTCTGTAGCATTTTTGATATTATATGTGGATGACATATTACTGATTGGAAATGATATAGAATTTCTGGATAGCATAAAGGGATACTTGAATAAGAGTTTTTCAATGAAAGACCTCGGTGAAGCTGCTTACATATTAGGCATAAAGATCTATAGAGATAGATCAAGACGCTTAATTGGACTTTCACAAAGCACATACCTTGACAAGATTTTGAAGAAGTTCAAAATGGATCAAGCAAAGAAAGGGTTCTTGCCTGTGTTACAAGGTGTGAAGTTGAGTCAGACTCAATGCCCGACCACTGCAGAAGATAGAGAGAAAATGAAAGATGTTCCCTATGCTTCAGCCATAGGCTCTATCATGTATGCAATGCTGTGTACCAGACCTGATGTGTGCCTTGCTATAAGTCTAGCAGGGAGGTACCAAAGTAATCCAGGAGTGGATCACTGGACATCGGTCAAGAACATCCTGAAGTACCTGAAAAGGACTAAGGATATGTTTCTCGTATATGGAGGTGACAAAGAGCACATCGTAAACGGTTACGTTGATGCAAGCTTTGACACTGATCCGGACGATTCTAAATCGCAAACCGGATACGTGTTTACATTAAACGGTGGAGCTGTCAGTTGGTGCAGTTCTAAACAAAGCGTCGTGGCGGGATCTACATGTGAAGCGGAGTACATAGCTGCTTCGGAAGCAGGAAATGAAGGAGTCTGGATGAAAGAGTTCATATCCGATGTAGGTGTCATACCTAGTGCATCGGGTCCAATGAAAATCTTTTGTGACAATACTGGTGCAATTGCCTTGGCAAAGGAATCCAGATTTCACAAGAGAACCAAACACATCAAGAGACGCTTCAATTCCATACGGGATCTAGTCCAGGTGGGAGACATAGAGATTTGCAAGATACATACGGATCTGAATATAGCAGACCCGTTGACTAAGCCTCTTCCACGAGCAAAACATGATCAGCACCAAGGCTCCATGGGTGTTAGAATCATTACTGTGTAATCTAGATTATTGACTCTAGTGCAAGTGGGAGACTGAAGGAAATATGCCCTAGAGGCAATAATAAAGTTATTATTTATTTCCTTACATCATGATAAAAGTTTATTATTCATGCTAGAATTGTATTAACCGGAAACATAATACATGTGTGAATACATAGACAAACAAAGTGTCACTAGTATGCCTCTACTTGACTAGCTCGTTAATCAAAGATGGTTATGTTTCCTAACCATGGACAAAGAGTTGTCATTTGATTAACGGGATCACATCATTAGTTGAATGATCTGATTGACATGACCCATTCCATTAGCTTAGCACCCGATCGTTTAGTATGTTGCTATTGCTTTCTTCATGACTTATACATGTTCCTATGACTATGAGATTATGTAACTCCCGTGTGCCGGAGGAACACTTTGTGTGCTACCAAACATCACAACGTAACTGGGTGATTATAATAGCTCTACAGGTGTCTCCAAAGGTACATGTTGGGTTGACATATTTCGAGATTAGGATTTGTCACTCCGATCGTCGGAGAGGTATCTCTGGGCCCTCTCGGTAATGCACATCACTTAAGCCTTGCAAGCATTGCAACTAATGAGTTAGTTGTGGGATGATGTATTACAGAACGAGTAAAGAGACTTGCCGGTAGCGAGATTGAACTAGGTATTGGATACCGACGATCGAATCTCGGGCAAGTAACATACCGATGACAAAGGGAACAACGTATGTTGTTATGCGGTCTGACCGATAAAAGATCTTCGTAGAATATGTAGGAACCAATATGAGCATCCAGGTTCCGCTATTGGTTATTGACCGGAGACGTGTCTCGGTCATGTCTACATTGTTCTCGAACCCGTAGGGTCTGCACGCTTAAGGTTATGATGACAGTTATGTTATGAGTTTATGCATTTTGATGTGCCGAAGTTTGTTCGGAGTCCCGGATGTGATCACGGACATGACGAGGAGTCTCGAAATGGTCGAGACATAAAGATCGATATATTGGAAGCCTATATTTGGATATCGGAAGTGTTCCGGGTGAAATCGTGATTTTACCGGAAAACCGGGAGGTTACCGGAACCCCCCGGGAGGTACATGGGCCTTAATGGGCCTTAGTGGAAGAAGAGGAGAGGCGGCCAGGGCTGGGCCGCGCGCCCCTCCCCCCTAGTCCGAATAGGACAAGGAGAGAGGGGGCCGGCGCCCCCCTCCTTCTCTCTCTCTCTCTCTCTCTGTTCCCACCTCGCGAATCCTATTCCAACTAGGATTGGGGGGGGGGGGGAGTCCTACTCCCGGAGGGAGTAGGACTCCTCCTGGCGCGCCCTATGATGGCCGGCCGGCCGGCCTCCCCCTCTTGAACCTTTATATACGGAGGCAGGGGCACCCCTAGAGACACAAGTTGATCCACGTGATCATATTCTTAACCGTGTGCGGTGCCCCCTTCCACCATAATCCTCGATAATATTGTAGCGGTGCTTAGGCGAAGCCCTGCGACGGTAGTACATCAAGATTGTCACCACGCTGTCATGCTGACGGAACTCTTCCCCGACACTTTGCTGGATCGGAGTCCGGGGATCGTCATCGAGCTGAACGCGTGCTAGAACTCGGAGGTGCCGTAGTTTCGGTGCTTGATCGGTCGGGCCGTGGAGACGTACGACTACATCAACCAAACGCTTCCGTTGTCGATCTACAAGGGTACGTAGATCACACTCTCCCCTCTCGTTGCTATGCATCACCATGATCTTGCGTGTGCGTAGGAATTTTTTTGAAATTACTACGTTCCCCAACATTATGGAGTAATAAGTAGATGATGGGTCGCGAGAATGATAGAAGCTTAAACCCTAGTTTGTGCGCTATTCCGTAAGGGGCTGATTTGGATCAATATGTTTCATGCTATGGTTAGATTTATCTTAATTCTTCTTTTATAGTTGTGGATGCTTGCGAGGCGGGGTAATCATAAGAGGGTTGATTGTTCAAGTAAGAACAACGCCCTAGCACCGGTCCACCCACATATCAAATTATCAAAGTAGCGAACGCAAATCAACTAAACATGATGAACATGACTAGACGACAATTCCCGTGTGTCCTCGAGAACGCTTTGCTTTATATAAGAGAACTTTTCGGTCTGTCATTTACTATAAAAAGGATTGGGACATCTTGCTCCACCTTTGTTACTATTGTTACTTGCTACTTATTACGAATCACCTTACTATAAAACTATTTGTTACCGCTACTCTCAGTACTTGCACAGAATACCTTGCTGAAAACCGCTTATCATTTCCTTCTGCTCCTCGTTGGGTTCGACACTCTTACTTATCGAAAGGACTACTATTGATCTCCTATACTTGTGGGTCATCAGTGTCTTTACAAAAAGCCACCAAAAAGGGGTTGTACCCTAATAGTGTTGCCTGCATCATCATCCCACGATTCATGGGATCTTGTCCCCTCACACCGGGACAAGATTTTTCCGTGACCATTCTCTCTCAAAAAATTCCCGAAGGTTCAGAACATTTTCGACTACCCCTTAAATAATTCTAGACGCCTTCCGAAACATTTTCGGTATGATGATTTTACTCCAAAACTGTAGTATCGAGAAGAGGTGTCTAGAGGGGGGGGGGGGGTGATTAGACCCTCAACAAAGAAAAGTAGCAGTTTTTAATTTCTTCAAGTTAAGGTTGAGTTTTAGCACAAGTTTAAACATTCACAATACATTTCAAGCAAGCATGGCAAGAGTATATGAGCAGTGGAAAGTAAAGCATGCAAGTTGCAAGAAAGTAAAGGGATGGGATTGGAGTATGCAAACGCAATTGGAGACACATAGATTTTTGGCGTGGTTCCGATAGGTGGTGCTATCGTACATCCACGTTGATGGAGACTTCAACCCACGAAGGGTAACCATTGCGCGAGTCCACGGAGGGCTCCACCCACGAAGGGTCCACGAAGAAGCAACCTTGTCTATCCCACCATGGCCATCACCCACAAAGGACTTGCCTCACTTGGGTAGATCTTCATGAAGTAGGCGATCTCCTTGCCTTTACAAACTCCTTGGTTCAACTCCACAATCTTGACAGAGGCTCCCAAGTGACACCTAACCAATCTAGGAGACACCACTCTCCAAAAGGTAATAGATGGTGTGTTGATGATGAACTCCTTGCTCTTGTGCTTCAAATGATAGTCTCCCCAACACTCAACTCTCTCTCATAGATTTGTATTTGGTGGAAAGATGATTTGAGTAGAAAGCAACTTGGGGAAGGCTAGAGATCAAGATTCTTGTGGTTGGAATGGAATATCTTGGTCTCAACACATGAGTAGGTGGTTCTCTCTTAAAAAATGTAGGCTGGAAGTGTAGGCATGTTCCGATGGCTTTCTTCACAAATGAGGAGTGGGTGGAGGGGTATATATAGCCTCCACACAAAATCTAGCCGTTACACACAATTTGCCAAACTCGGTGGGACCAAATTAAGAAACTCGGTCAGACCGATATGGTTCAAAATGTGAACGTTAGAGTTTTCGGTGGGACCGATATGATCAACTCGGTGGGCCCGATGTGCTAGGGTTAGGGTAAAAAATCAACTCGGTTTGACCGATTACACAAACTCGGTGAGACCAGTTTTGGTAATAAGCAAAACAGAGAGTTGGTCAAGCAAACTCGGTGGGACCAATTGCATATCTCGGTGAGATCGAAATAGTTGCAATAGGCAACAGAGAGTTTGCAAGCCCATCTCGGTGAGACCAGATCCCATTGGTGAGACCGAATTTATTAGGGTTTCTGGCAGTGGCTATGTCAAGTGAACTCGGATAGATCAAATCGGTGGGGCCGAGTTTGACTTTAGGTTTAGGACATATGGATATGAGAAAGTGGTTGAGGGCTTTGGAGCATATCACTAAGCACTTTGAGCAAGCAAGACATTAAGCAACACCTCATCCCCTTTTAATAGTATTGGCTTTTCCTATGGACTCAATGTGATCTTGGATCACTAAAATGAAAATGTAGAGTCTTGAGCTTTTGAGATTTTGCCAATCTTCTGTCCTTAGCATTTTGAAGGAGTTCCACATCCTCTTGTCCAAGTGACTCCACTGTTGAACTTATCTGAAGTATACTAGATAGAAGTATTAGTCCAACAAGAGATATGTTGACATTAATTACCAAAATTACCCAGGGAGCACTTGTGCTTCCAATCTCCCCCTTTTTGGTAATTGCTGACAACATACATCAAAGCTTTATATAAAGATATAAAGAATGACAAGTAAAGCTTTGGAAAGACATGTAACATGCATAGGCTCCCCCTATATGTATGCAATCATGTGAATATGGACTATAAGAGCATGTGAATGCATAAGCATGACAGACCAAGCAACGAGTTACATGTATCTTGGCTATATGCATGAGAGCAAATGATGTGAATATAGGAATCGTACCTTCATGTTCATGAGTCCTTCTTGCAAACAATATGTACATTAGCAAGAGATCTTCATGCACATGAGTGTGATGCATATACTTACCTTGTGGTCTTAAGCTGGCTTTGGAAGATATGAACCTGAGTAAACAAGGTTAGATAACACAGAAACATCTACTAAACAGAGCAAACAGTAAACCACATGAGTACCAATATTGGGATGACTTGTAGAGAGTGAGTACTAGGTACCCTATGTGATATAGACATGTCCCCCAAAAGAATAAGGATATGCAATGAATTCGACGATTTCTTCCCTTAGATGTCATTCTCCCCTCGAATCTTATATGGATAATGGGAGAAGATAGGGAAAAGAAAATCGGAGCAAAACAAGAAAAATTGAATAACACAGTCATAACACATACTAACATGTCTTTCCCCTCTTAAAGACATGTGACTTCTCTCCTCTTGAATACCAAGCATCTGGGGTCTATCCCTTTGATGTGATTAAACACTCTCCCCCCTTGATGTGATTAAGCTTTTATGTGATCTCTCTCTCCCCCTTTGACATCAATTTCCAAGAAGGGGTCTTCTGGAGTGTGAGTTGAATAGGTTTGGTCCTTGAGTCACATGACAAAGCAACATGCAATGTAAGATGCTGGTAGAGGTCAAGAATCATCGAGTGGATCTGGAAAAAATATGCAGGATGCAAATGACAAAGTGTCTTCTTAGCATTGAAATCGGTAACACCGAGTGGTTTTCTCGGTGGCACCGAAATGGTCCGGTTTGACCGAAAGAGACACACCGGTGTGTCCGAGTTCAACACACACAAAGAGAGAACAATTGTCATCTCAGCTCACTAGGCAAATAAGATCTCACAAAGATTTGCAAGGAATTAACTGAAGGATTTGTAATGAATCGGATGCAAGGAATGCAGAACATAACAGAGAAAATAAAGAAATCTAGATTAAGTTTGATTAAAGAAGGGGAACAAATATGCAAGAGACAAATGCAAGGACGCAAAGAAACACTAGAGAACTTCATCTAGAATTGGTCGGCGACAAAGTCACCTATGTTAGAGTATATTGACTAAGGAGTCAAGTGAGATCACTTGATCATAGGTCATACTCATCGTTTAAGCTCAAAATGGGCTTACCATCTTTCATTTAAGCATTTTGATGTATTCTCATCTTGTTGAGCTGCTTTGACCCATGACTTGGGGTAAAGCTTCTCTAAGGTGGAATAACATACCTTGGGTGGTGGTGTTGATCTTGATCATGTAGTTGAACTAGTGTGAGGTGCTCAAGGTTGATGTAGCTCATCAATGAGTTGGGAGCATCACTTGTAGTTTGAGTTAATCTACCTACATGGGTTAGTCTGACAAGGAAGAGCACTTGTGTATCTAATTGATATCAATGAAAGTTGATATGGAGAAATTGTCAAAGGATATGTTGAAAGGATTCATGCTCCCTTGTCTTCAACCACCATATTGTAGAGACTTGGTGATGTAGAGATTGCTCAAGTTGTGAGTGATTTGCAATCTCATAGATTTAGATTCATCCAAGTACCTATAAGGGTTAGATAGCATGCAAGGGTGCAAGTATATCCAAGACATATGATCATTATCATAAGAGAAATATCAAGGATTAGTCAAAGGCTCATGCCTTGCATGTATCCAAATGGAGTTTTTACTCCAAGCTTGAAGCATCAATAATGTTCAATTCACCTCTCAAACGGAAAAAATACTTTCTCATCAAGTAGTTTGGTGAATATATCCGCCAATTGCTTATCGGTACAAACATGCTTAAGATCAATGTCCCCTTTAGCAACATGATCTCGAATGAAATGATGACGAACTTCAATATGATTAGTTCAAGAACGTTGCACGAGATTGTGAGCAATCTTAATAGCACTTTCATTGTCACAAAGCAATGGAACATGTTTCACATATATCCCATAATCTTGAAGAGTTTGGGTCATCCAAAGTAACTGAGCACAACATGAACCGACGGCAATGTATTTGAAAGTGCAACTATCCCTAGGTGGTTTTGGTAATTCCTAACAACATATAGCTCACTGAGCTAATGCTACTTCAAGATTAATATCTCAGGAAAGCTCAATGATTGGCATGGCATGGATGAGAAAAGTGGACCCCTCAAAACGCTAAGGACAAATGATTGGCTCAAGCTCAAAGCTCAAGACTCTACATTTTCTATTTTAGTGATCCAAGATTACATTGAGTCTATAGGAAAAGCCAATACTATCAAGGAGGGATGAGGTGTTGTTTAATGAGGTTCTTGCTCAAAATGCTTAGTGATATGCTCCAAAACCCTCAACTACTTTCTCACATCCACATTTGACTTAAACCAAAAGTCAAACTCGGCCCCACCGATTCTTTCTATCCGGCGCTACCGAGTTTCAAATGTCATAGCCACTGCCACAAACCCTAGGCAAATCGGTCTCACCGATAGGGATCTCGGTCTCACTGAGATGGGGTTGTAATCTCTCTGTTTCCCTTCGTAACATTTCGATCTCACCAAGATGAGCGATCGGTCCCACCAAGATTGCAATGTAAACTCTCTGTTTTCCCTTCGTAACGTTTTGGTCTTATCGAAATGAGCGATCGGTCCCACCGAGTTTACCTGACCAACTCTCTGGTTAGCTTATTATCAAAATCAGTCTCACTGAGTTTGTGTAATCGGTCTCACCGAGATTACGTTATGCCCTAACCCTAATCATATCGGTCCTACCGAGTTGCATGTCGGTCCCATCGAAAACCCTAACGGTCACTAGCTTTGCTGAATCGGTCCGACCGAGTTTAACCATTTGGTCCCACCGAGTTTGGAAAGTTATGTGTAATGGTTAGATTTTGTGTGGAGGCTATATATACCCCTCCACCTCCTCTTCATTCGTGGAGAGAGCCATCAGAACAAACCTACACTTCCAAGCTATATTTTCTGAGAGAGAACCACCTACACTTGTGTTGAGACCAAGATATTCCATTCCTACCATATGAATCTTGATCTCTAGCCTTCCCCAAGTTGCTTTCCAATCAAATCTTCTTTCCACCAAATCCAAATCCTGTGAGAGAGAGTTGAGTGTTGGGGAGACTATCATTTGAAGCACAAGAGCAAGGAGTTCATCACCAACACACCATTGTTACTTCTTGGAGAGTGGTGTCTCCTAGATTGGCTAGGTGTCACTTGGGAGCCTCCTACAAGATTGTGGAGTTGAACCAAGGAGTTTGTAAGGGCAAGGAGATCGCCTACTTCGTGAAGATCTAGCGCTAGTGAGGCAAGTCCTTCGTGGGCGATGGCCATGGTGGGATAGACAAGGTTGCTTTTTCGTGGACCCTTCATGGGTGGAGCCCTCCGTGGACTCGCGCAACCGTTACCCTTCGTGGGTTGAAGTCTCCATCAACGTGGATGTACGATAGCACCACCTATCGGAACCATGACAAAAACATCCGTGTCTCCAATTGCGTTTGAATCTTCCAAACCCTTCCCTTTATATTCTTGCAAGTTGCATGCTTTACTTTTCGCTGCTCATATACTCTTTGCATGCTTGCTTGAATTGTGTTAAGATTGCTTGACTTGTTCAAAGTTGCTAAAATCTTCCAAGAATTAAAATTGGGAAAAGGCTAGATTTTTATTTGGTCAAGTAGTCTAATCACCCCCTCTAGACATACTTTCGATCCTACAAGTGGTATTAGAGCTTTGGTCTCCATTTGCCTTGATTTTCATAGCTTTTGGAAGTCATAGCCTTGGTTTCACAACCTAGGGGAGTATGGCGTCTAGCGAGGGAAATTACCACCGCAGAGATCCTTACTTTGATGGTACTAATTTTGCTAGTTGGAAGCATAAGATGAAAATGCATATTATTGGACATAACCCCGTCGTTTGGGCTATTGTGTGTGTTGGCTTGCAAGGTGAATTCTTTGATGGGAGAGAACCGAATCGTGAAGCTACCGCGGAAGAGTTGAAGATCCTGCAATACAATGCTCAAGCTTGTGATATCCTCTTCAATGGATTGTGCCCTGAAGAATTCAACAAAATCAGCCATCTTGAGAATGCAAAGGAAATCTGGGATACTTTGATTGATATGCACGAAGGTACCGACCCCGTCTAGGAATCCAAGTTGGATGTGCTTCAAAGTCAACTTGACAAGTTCAGAATGAAGGATGGTGAAGGTGTCGCTGAAATGTACTCTAGGCTTGCTCTTATCACAAATGAGATTGCCGGCTTAGGAAGTGAAGAGATGACTGACAAATTCATCATCAAAAAGATCGTAAGAGCCTTGGATGGAAAATATGATACCGTATGCACATTGGTCCAAATGATGCCAAATTACAAAGATCTCAAGCCAACGGAAGTCATTGAAAGAATTGTTGCTCATGATATGTCACTCAAGGATAAGGAGGAGCTTCATAACAAGTCAAGTGGTGCTTACAAAGCCTCATGTGAAGCTCCCACACCATCAAGTGAGAAACAAACCTTCAATGAAGAATTGAGCCTAATGGTGAAGAACTTCAACAAGTTCTACAAGAATAGAAGCAAAGAGAGAAGTTCCAAGTCAAGGTCCTACAATGACAAAAGATCTTCTAGTCGAGAGCGAAACTGCTACAATTGTGGAAGACCCGGACACTACTCCAATGAGTGTACGGATCCCCACAAGAGAAGAGAAGATTCTCCCAAAAGAAGAAGTAGAAGAGAAGAATCACCATCGAGGGAGAGAAGGAGTAGGGATGATCGTTATGAATGAAGACCCTCCCGGAGAAGCAAGAATTCGGAAAGGAAGGACAAGTCATCAAGGAGCTACACAAAACAAAGACATCAAGCTCATGTTGGTGAATGGGTATCCGGCTCCGACTCCGACAATGACTCAGAGAGAAGCTATCACTCCGACTCCGAATATACTCAAGATGAAGGTGTTGCCGGTCTAGCACTTGTGTCAACCAACTCCTACGACATATTTGATTCATCAAATGAAGGAATTGGAAGATGATTCATGGCTAAAGGCCCAAAGGTATCACACCCCGAGTATGTTGATTTCAGTAGTGATGAAGATGACTTGTCAGGTGATGATGATTTACTTGTTGACAACTCTAGTGATGATTACTATGATGAAATGTCAATTAATCATGCTAATCAAGATGAAACGAATGACAATGATAAGGAGAAGATTGAGTCTCCAACTAAAGAACTAAACACTCTTAAGTTAGCTCATGAAACTATCTTAGGAGATCATCGAGAACTTTGAAGGACTCATGAGAAATTACGTTTTGAGAAGCTCAATCTTGAGCAAGAGCATGAGTTCTTAAAGGCAATCAATGATGATCTTCGCAAGAAAAGTTCTTCTTACATTTCCAAGCGTTTACTCTTATCCACTTACATGCCTCAAGTCAAGTCTAGTAACAAGAACAAGAAGGATTCTTCTTCTAGTAGTAACAATAATCATGCTAAATCCAATATTGTTGCTTCTAGTAGTTCTCTTGATTCCACTAATGATTCTCTTATCCAAGTTACACTTGAGCAAGAAAATAGCTTATTGAAGGGAATCATAGAGAAAGATGTTTACAAGAGCCTTGCCGGGAGTAAGCAATTCGAGGAAATTGTACGCAAGCAAGGAAGGCACCGGAAGAATCAAGGTATTGGTTTTGAACGAAAGTTCAATGCCAATGGAGTTGAGTGGGAAGAAGATCAATACCCCAAGACGAAGTTTGTTCCTCAACAAGAGAAGTATGATCCTACTTCTTTCAAGGGGACACAAGCTCAAGATGATCTTCCACCACAAGACCACAAGGAAAAAGGCAAGGACAAGCTTCAAGAGGAAATTGATGCATTTGAAGAAGCTCCTTGATACGTCCATTTTGCATCATGCTTTTATATAAATATTTATTGCATTATGGACTATTATTTCACTTTATGTCACAATACTTATGGCTATTCTCTCTTATTTTACAAGGTTTACATAAGGAGGGAGAATGCCGGCAGCTGGAATTCTAGGCTGGAAAAGAAGCAAATATTAGAGACCTATTCTGCGCAACTCCAAAAGTCCTGAAACTCCACGAAGCATCTTAAAATAAATAAAGAAAAATCCTCGCCAAAGATGAAGGCCAGGGGCCCACACCCTGCTCACGAGGGTGGGGTGCGCCCCCCTGTCAGTGTCAAAACTGGCGGATCTCGGGTAGGTGGTCCCGAACTGTGCGTCTAGGCCGGATGGTAACAGGAGGCAGGGGACACAATGTTTTACCCAGGTTCGGGCCCTCTTGATGGAGGTAAAACCCTACGTCCTGCTTGATTAATATTGATGATATGGGTAGTACAAGAGTAGATCTACCACGAGATCAGAGAGGCTAAACCCTAGAAGCTAGCCTATGGTATGATTGTCGTTCGTCCTACGGACTAAAACCCTCCAGTTTATATAGACATCGAAGAGGGCTAGGGTTACATAGAGTTGGTTACAATGGGAGGAGATCTACATATCCGTATTGCCAAGCTTGCCTTCCATGCCAAGGAAAGTCCCATCCGGACATGGGACGAAGTCTTCAATCTTGTATCTTCATAGTCCGAGAGTCCGGCCAAAGGTTATAGTCCGGCTATCCAGACACCCCCTAATCCAGGACTCCCTTAGTAGCCCCCGAACTAGGCTTCAATGACGATGAGTCCGGCGCGCAGATTGTCTTCGGCATTGCAAGGCAGGTTCCTCTCCAAATTCTGTGTACCTGTTTAAATAGTGTCCGGCTTCTTGTGAATGTTGCGCTCCTTGGCTTCCACGCCCAATAATGGCCACTTTCCACGTGTTGAGCGAATGTGAAGAGCCAGGGTGTTTTACATTTACCCCCTAGCTGTGTGAATGAGCTGCCTATTAAAGAGACGAGGATTCAGATCCAAATCACACCATCCTCCCTTGGCGAGCCTTCATCGGAGTGCATCCGACAGAGATCCATTCCACCATGGCCGGTCGACGCAGCTCCTCTTCTCGCTTCCCTAGCCCCAAGCCTGGAGATTGGGAGAGATGTTCCGTCCCGCACAACAAATTAGTGATGCTTCAGACCAAGGGATTTCTTCCCCCAGCATACATGGTCCCGGTTCGAGCCGGGCTCGCCACCTATAATGGCGGAGAGCAAGCGGAGAGCCTTCCCAATCCCTCCAAGGGAGAGCGGGTATGCCTTGTCCCTCATTTGGTAAGAGGGCTCCGATTTCCAATTCATCTGTTTCTCCGGGGGCTCCTGGAGTTCTACGGCCTCCAGTTGCACAACCTTACACCTACCTCCATATTGCATATCGTGGGCTTCGTAGCCCTTTGTGAGCTGTTTTTGGGCTGTGAGGCTCATTTTGCGCTGTGGAAGAAGCTGTTCTCCCATGTGCCCCATTCTCAGGAGGGGTCAATATATCAAGTGGGCAGAGCCAAAGTGTGGCGTATTGCTGGGATCGGATATCTATCCGGAACCCCAAAGAAGACGTCCGAAGACTGGCCTTCAGAATGGTTTTATATAGAAGATGTCCCCCTCCCGGACCCTATTCGAATCGGCCTCCCTGAGTTTGACAACGCTCCTTTGAAGAAGCACCGGAGCTGGCGTCCACGGAGCCCCCAGGAGGAAGATGACAGGGACGTTCTTTACCTGATGAGCCGGATAAGTTTGTTAGCTCGATCTGGATCGAGGTCATGGCCACATGCATTATGCGGGGGGTGCAGCCGCTTCAGTATAGAGGCCACCCCATGTGGGATTTCAACGGGGAGGATGACGTCACCCACTGCAGCCGTAAAGGGCCGGAATCGGTTGCTGCTCTAATAAAGATCTTATCCACTTTGTACAAGGGAGAAGAGGAGGAATTCCTCCGCGTCAACCCGCAGGGCGGATTTTCTATGTACAATCCTCCGAGCTGGGTAAGCAGACACTCTTTCTCGCCCATCCGTTTCATATTCCCATAGTTAAGTATTCAGTCTAGCGATTTCAACTCAGGAGCCGCGCCAGGCTGTAAGGGAGATAAACAGCCCTCCTCCACAACCCGAGGACCCGGAATGGTCCCTTGACCCGGCCTCCCAAGAGGATCCGGTCATATCTGTGGAGCTGATCGATGGGGTATTTTACCAATTGAGCAATGACAACGCCTTGGTGGCCATTACAGCCGATTACCCTGGGCTACTTCTAGCCTCACAGGTAACTGACACCGAAGTCCCAGCACTTTGAAAAGGGATCCGTCCTTGCGTGTTTTTGATTACCGTATAACAACCGTGTTTTGTAGGGGAGGTCCTCGAGGTGGAAGGCCGAGCCTGCGGTGACTAGCCAACAAGGGGCCGCGAGGCCAGGCAAGCTGAAAAGACACGCAATCCAGATTGAGACACCGGCGCAGTGGTACGGTGCGTCATCTTTATTCCAAGATATTATTCTCAGAGGCATACTAACGCCCATGCCTTCTTTTTAGGAAAAAGAGCGCTCGCCGGACTATATCCGGAGAGGCTACTAATCGTGCCTCCACCAGCCAGGCTCCAAGGCCGGATTCGGAGGTGGGAACAAATACGAGGCGTGCGCCGGGCGCTCCTCCGACAGAGGATGCAGACAGACTGTCCGCCACCAATTCCGAGGTGGAAAGTTCCATGAACCACAGGCGTCGCCGGACTGTTCTTCGTGACGCTTGTTTCTTCCAAGAGGCATTGGATGCCTTCAACTCGGGAGATGCGTACCTCCGTGCCGCTCAAAATGGTCTAGCCAGAGCCACGGAGCAGTATGTAAAAGACATACGGGTGAGAAAATTTGATGATTATATATGTCAATAGCCCCTGAGACTTGAAACAGTTAGAATAACCGATTTAAGGATCATTTGTTATGCAGGTTCTTACAGAAAAGAATACCCAACTGTCCCAGGAGCTGGAAGAGTGCAAAGCCCAACTTCAGGCCGCACTAGCCGCAGTAGGGGAGCCCAAAGAGACCCCCTCTGGTAATATATCCTTCAAATGATAAGTATCATATAAAGTGCGGCGTATATGCAGATTTGACAGTAAAATTGCAGATGACACTAGAGTAAATCCGGATAAGCAACAGCTCCTACGCCAGCTAAAGGCCGGTGAGAGCGTGCTTATGAGGGTGAGGCAGGAGAAGAATGATCTCCTAGATGCCAACACCAAGCTGGGCGTGGAACTAAAGGATGTTCGTGCCCAACTGCCGGACTCCATTAAGGAGAATCGGCGGCTTCGACGCGGCATATTTAGTAAGTGCTTGAACGAACTTTGAAAAAGAGTTCGGCGAGGAAGTTGGCTGACAGAGTTATGTCTGTAGGTATGCTAACAGGTCTTCCTGTAGAGGAAATGCCCGGTTCTACGAGTGACCTTCTTCCTGAGCTCTCACAACTGCACGAACGAGTTCGGCAGGTGATGCAAGGCGTCACCCAGGCCTTGTGGCCATCCGTCTCCATGCCCGAAGGCCTTGGAGAGCTTGCAGAGAAGCTGAAGGGAGTGCGGCGGCGCTTCCGATTATGGAAGATATCGGCCTGCCGTCAGGGCGCCAGGGAAGCCTGGGCCATGGTGAAGACACGGTACACAAAGGCTGACCCAAACCACATGGCCGAGGTCGGACCTGTGGGGCCCGATGGGAAGGAGATCCCTATGAGCTTAGTGTACGGCCAAGTAGAATTGGCCGCAAAATATTCCCAAAAGGACTGTAATCTAGACAGCCTGTTGGATGGTATTGAAGAGGAATTTAACCAGTCAAATTGACTATGTAATTGAAGGTGACATGTATAATGCCTTCTAGCCGGATTGTAGATCGTTTGTCGTGGCGGACCTTTTCGCTTCAACCTCGGGACCCGACGGTCCGGAGTGTATCCGAATACCCTCTCGATTATGGAAGAACCGGGGCATGCATGGAGACCAGGCGTAGGGGTCATTAGTGCTTGAACAGACAAGTGCCCAACTAGTTATGTTATATTACATGGTTAGTAAGAAACATCTTCTAGGGAGAATAGTTCCGTTAGGGGTTCCTTTCCCTGGGAGGCATGCCCTAAAGTGCATGTCCGGACTGCGAGAAGAGACGCAGAAAAAACATCCAGGGGCACGTAAGTAAATAAGTGAAAAATCATCTTTAGTTCACCGACCGAATATTCCCTTAAGAATGCTAGCTTTCGGCTTCACCTAGTCTGAGGTACACATCCGGCTGACCCGGCAGTAACAATCGCAGAGGTGCTCCCCTTATGCCCTAGCCGAATTAACGGGAACGTAGGGCATAAATACAAGAGCTAGGCAACCCAGCTTGGCCAAGACTTAAGTCATATCGATGCATATAATGGTGAATAAAGGGTACATGTGGAAGGATAACACATGTGTTGGGCATAAAGCCCGTATGAATAAGCTTCTGTTTAAAGAAGCCCCCAGGCATGATGAGCGCGGATAGCGCGTCAGTTGCGTGCAAACAAGGCACAAATGGGCCTTTAAAGGCTGTGAGAGAAGAGAAGGGGAGAAGGAGAAAAATATAAGATAGATTGCGTATAAAAAATGGACAGAGGAAGGAGACGAACACAGAGTCCGACGCTAGGCATAGAATCTTCGGAGTGGGGCTGCATTCCATGGGTTCGGCTCGAGTCGATTATCCGATGCATCCCGTAGACGGTACACTCCACTAGTCAGGACTTGGTCAATAATGAAGGGACCTTCCCACTTGGGCTTGAGTTTGTCCTTTTTCTTATCCGGCAGGCGTAGAACTAACTCGCCAACATTGTAAGTTTTGGCCCGTACTTCTTTGCTTTGGTATCTTCGAGCCTGCTATTGATAGAATGCGGAACGGGCTTTTGCCACGTCACGCTCCTCCTCCAAGGCGTCCAAACTGTCCTGCCGATCGAGCTCGGCTTCTCTTTCTTCGTACATGCGCACTCGAGGTGAGTCATGTATTATGTCGCAGGGCAGAACTGCCTCTGCACTGTATACCATGAAGAATGGTGTGTATCCGGTAGTGCGGTTCGACGTGGTCCGCAGCCCCTAGAGTACGGAGTCGAGCTCCTCTACCCAGTGCGTGTTAGATTCCTTGAGGGACCGCACTAACTTGGGTTTGATGCCGCTCATGATTAGACCATTTGCTCGCTTGACCTGACCGTTAGTTTGTGGGTGATAGACTGAAGCATAGTCGAGCTTGATGCCCATGTTTTTGCACCAGAGTTTTACCTCATCGGCCGTAAAGTTCGTGCCGTTATCAGTGATGATGCTGTGGGGGACGCCGTAACGGTGTATGACCCCGGATATGAAGTCTATCACCGGTCCAGATTCGGCCGTTTTAACAGGCTTGGCCTCTATCCATTTGGTGAACTTATCCACCATGACCAGTAAGTATTTTTGCTTGTGGGTTCCTCCTTTAAGGGGTCCAACCATGTCAAGCCCCCATACCGTGAAGGGCCAGGTGATGGGGATAGTTTGGAGGGCGGTGGGTGGCATATGGCTTTGGTTAGCAAAAAGCTGGCAACCAACGCATCGTTGGACTAAGTCCTGAGCGTCTGCCCGGGCCGTCAGCCAATAGAAGCTTGTAGGGAAGGCCTTGCTTACAAGGGCCCAGGCTGCAGCGTGGTGACCGCCGAGTCCGGCATGAATTTCAGCTAGAAGATTCCGCCCTTCCTCTTTGGAGATGCACCTTTGAAGGACTCCGGTGGTGCTTTTCTTATAAAGCTCTCCCTCATGGACTTTATAGGCTTTAGATCGCCGCACTATGCAGCGTGCCTCATTTTGGTCCTCGGGAAGTTCCTGCTTAGTTAGGTAGGCTAGGAATGGTTCTGTCCATGGGGCGATGACTGCCATTATTACGTGGGCTGAAGATGTTATTTCGTTGGTAGAGCCTCCAATTATTTCAGAATGTTCGGTGTCGGGCAGTGCGGTTGGGTCCGGGCTGTTATTTCCGGGTTCCCCTTCCCATACTACGGATGGCTTGAACAGCCTCTCCAAGAAGATGTTGGGAGTGACGGCATCGCGTTTTGCGCCGATGCGTGCCAGGACGTCTGCTGCCTGATTGTTTTCCCGGGCTATATGGTGAAATTCGAGCCCCTCGAACCGAGCTGACATTTTTAGGACGGCGTTGCGATAAGCTGCCATTTTTGGATCCTTGGCATCAAAGTCTCCATATTTTGGGATATCGCGAGGTTCGAATCCCCGCGCACCTCTAGGCGTTGAATGCCCATGGATACTGCCATCTGGAGACCATGTAGAAGGGCCTCATATTCGGCTGCGTTGTTGGAGTCTGTATACATTATCTAGAGTATGTATTGAACTGTATCTCCTGTTGGGGACGTTAAAATGACGCCAGCCCCCAGACCAGCCAACATTTTGGAGCCGTCGAAGTGCATGATCCAGTTGGAATATGTGCCGTACTCTTTAGGGAGTTCGGCTTCCGTCCATTCGGCGACGAAGTCGGCCAAAACTTGCGACTTAATAGCTCGCCGTGGCTTGTAAGTTATGTCGAATGGGAAAGCTCAATGGCCCATTTGGCAATCCGGCCTGTCGCGTCGCGATTGTTTATAATATCGTTAAGTGGTACTTCCGAGGCTACCGTTATCGAACACTCTTGAAAGTAGTGTCGCAACTTCCGGGATACCATAAATACCGCATACGCTATCTTTTGATAATACGGGTACTGTGACTTGCATGGAGTAAGGACAGTGGACACATAGTAAATCGGCTTTTGAAGGGGGAATTAGTGTCCGTCCGTTTCTCGTTCGACGACGAGCACTGCGCTTACAACTTGATGAGTTGCCGAATGTATAATAGCATTGGTTCGCCAATGTTTGGCGCGGCCAGGACTGGGTTTGTTGCCAATATGGCTTTTATTTCATCGAGTCCGGCCGTGGTGGCATCCGTCCACTCGAAGTGTTCGGTGCGCCGGAGGAGGCGATAAAGGGGTAATGCCTTTTCTCCCAAGCGGGAGATAAAGCGGCTTAGAGACGCCACACATCCGGTCAATTTTTGTATTTGTTTGAGGTCCTTTGGGATGTCCAATTGTGACAGAGCTCGGATCTTGGTTGGATTTGCTTGAATTCCTCTACCGGATACAATGAAGCCCAAGAGCTTTCCGGCTGGTACGCCGAAAACGCATTTTTCCGGGTTGAGCTTGATGTCGTATGTTCGGAGGTTATCAAATGTGAGCCTCAAGTCGTCTACTGGAGATTCGACATTCTTGGTTTTGACGACCACGTCATCTACGTATGCCTCCACTGTTTTGCCGATCTGGTTTGCCAGACATGTCTGAATCATGCGCTGATATGTTGCGCCGGCGTTTTTGAGCCCGAAGGGCATTGTGTTGAAGCAGAATGGGCCGTATGGTGTGATGAATGCCGTTGCGGCTTGGTCTGGCTCTGCCATCTTAATTTGATGGTAGCCGGAGTATGCGTCGAGGAAACACAATGAATCGTGTCCTGTGGTAGCGTCGATAATTTGATCGATGCGGGGGAGGGGAAGGGATCCTTTGGGCAAGCCTTGTTGAGGTCCGTAAAATCGACGCACAAGCGCTAGGATTTGTCCTTCTTTGGTACCATCACCAGGTTTGCTAGCCAGTCCGGATGTTTTATGCCTCTGATGAATCCGGCCTCCAATAGCTTGGCTAGTTCCTCTCCCATGGCTTGTCTCTTAGGTTCGGAGAAACGCCGAAGAGCCTGCTTGACTGGCTTGAATCCTTTTAGGATATTTAGGCTGTGCTCGGCCAGCCTGCGTGGGATTCCTGGCATGTCTGAAGGGTGCCAGGCAAAAATGTCCCAGTTCTCGCGTAGGAACTCTCGTAGTGCAGCGTCTACATCAGGGTTTAATTGTGCCCCGATGGAAGCTGTTTTTGTAGGGTCCGTTGGATGGACTTGGAATTTGACTATTTCGTCCGCCGGTTTAAAGGAGGTGGACTTGGATCTTTTATCAAGTATCACGTCGTCCCTGTTCACCGTGGAGCGCAGTGCAGTCAGTTCCTCGGCCGCTAGGGCTTCGGATAGTGCCTCGAGGGCCAGTGCGGTTGTCTTATTTTTGGCGCGGAGTGCTATGTCCGGATCACTAGGAAGAGTGATGATTCCGTTGGGCTCGGGCATTTTGAGCTTCATGTACCTATAATGGGGTATGGCTTGGAAGATTGTAAACGCCTCCCGCCCTAATAGAGTGTGGTATCCGCTACTGAACGGGGCCACTTGGAACGTGACCTCTTCGGACCTGTAATTATCTGGCGTGCCGAACACCACATCTAGTGTGATTTTTCCTGTACAGTGCGCTTCCCGACTGGGGATTATTCCTCTAAAGGTTGTGCTGCTTCGCTCAATGCGGTTCCAATCTATTTTCATTTTTGAAGGGTTTCCTCATAAATGAGGTTCAATCCACTGCCACCATCCATGAGTACCTTGGTGAGTCGAAAGCCGTCCACTATTGGACTGAGGACCAATGAGGCTGGTGCTCGGGCTGTTCGGAATTTAGGTTCATCATTGGCATTAAAAGTAATAGCCATGTCACTCCATGGGTTTATTGTTGCCACGTGGTAGACTTAGGCAAGGCTGCGGAGTGTTCGTTTTCGCATATTATTTGATGCGAAAGTCTCGAAGACTGTTAATACCGTACTGGTATCCGTGGGCTGGTGCTCCGTGGCTTCTAGGGTTAGAAGATCTTCGCCACTTTTGGCCACCTGCCGGAGTATCCAACATGCTCTAAGGCTATGAGTTGGTGTGGCGCCCTCTGCACTGAGAATTTTACAGGGTCCATTGAGCCATCCCTCCATTACGGTTCCATGCCCTGTAGAGGGTTTTTGCTTTTTGGTGTTTAACTCGGGTGTCTGGCGATAATGCACCCTTTTATTTCGGACTGGGTTTGTATTCAGGGCCGGGTTGTCCCAAAATTTTATTTCGGTTTTCCAGGCGCTTTCCATCGCACAGTACTTTCGTACTATGGACGCCAAGTGGGCAAAGCGTGTAATTTCACGGTGACTTATGGTGTTGAGGATTCCCTTGTCCATGCAATTATTGCAGAAGAATGAAATTGCGTCTTCCTCACAGCAGTCCTGTATCCTGTTCATGACCAGGAGGAATCTGGCCCAGTAATGGTGTACTGTTTCTTCGGGCTCTTGACTAATTTGGGATAGATCGCTTATGTTTGGGTGGGTGGGTGGAATTGAATCTGAAACCTCACCCAATCTGAGACTCAGGGGCCAAGGAGTTTCCGAACTCGGAAGTTTGGATTCTTGGATGTTTTCCACTGAATCTAGCCCGCTGCCTGACTCTAGGTTCAGGTCTTGAGTGACGTCCTCCCCTCCGCAGGTAACCGGCTTGGAGGGATCGGGAATCCGGACATAGCTAGTCCTTAAGATAGATGAAGGGTCGCTGCATTGTTCCTCCACCACTACAACGTGATGGGTGACCTGTGAAGAGTTGATCTCTCTTAGATCGGGTTCAGGCCCAATCTGATCGTAGTTTGTAGCGACTCCCAGGGCGGCGATGCGATCCAAGAGCTCGTTTAGGGAAGAGAGCTCCATTGGATCTAACTGCTCGGCGAGTTCCGAGTTGACGTGAAGATTGCTTTTGATGACCCGAGAAGTCATCGTTGACGCAGCGGCCGAACAGGCGGTCATAAGAAAACCACCTAGCCGGAGAGTTTGGCCGACAGCCGAAGCTCCCTTAGCAACAGTGCCGTCTTTAAAGACGGGATGAGGCATCCTTCCTGATGATGACGGCACAGCGGAACTCTCAATGAAAGCACTAATGTCGGTGTCAAAACCGGCGGATCTCGGGTAGGGGGTCCCGAACTATGCGTCTAGGCCAGATGGTAACAGGAGGCAGGGGACACAATGTTTTACCCAGGTTCGGGCCCTCTTGATGGAGGTAAAACCCTAGGTCCTGCTTGATTAATATTGATGATATGGGTAGTACAAGAGTAGATCTACCACGAGATCAGAGAGGCTAAACCCTAGAAGCTAGCCTATGGTATGATTGTCGTTCGTCCTACGGACTAAAACCCTCCAGTTTATATAGACACCGGAGAGGGCTAGGGTTACACAGAGTCGGTTACAATGGGAGGAGATCTACATATCCGTATTGCCAAGCTTGCCTTCCACGCCAAGGAAAGTCCCATCCGGACACAGGACGAAGTCTACAATCTTGTATCTTCATAGTCCGAGAGTCCGGCCAAAGGTTATAGTCCGGCTATCCGAACACCCCCTAATCCAGGACTCCCTCACCCCCCCTAGGGCGCGCCCCCTTACCTTGTGGGCCCCCTGGTGGCTCTCCGACATCCATCTTCTCCTATATGGAGTCTTTCGATGAGAAAAAAATAAGAAGGAACTTTTCGGGATGAGACTCCGCCGCCACGAGGCGAAACCTTGGCAGAACCAATTTAGAGCTCCGGCAGAGCTGTTCTGCCGGGGATACTTCCCTCCAGGAGGGGGAAATCATCACCATCGTCATCACCAACTCTCCTCTCATCGGGAGAGGGCAATCTCCATCAACATCTTCACTAGCACCATCTCATCTCCAAACCCTAGTTCATCTCTTGTATCCCATTCTTGTCTCAAAGTCCGGGATTGGTGCTAGTAGGTTGCTAGTAGTGTTGATTACTCCTTGTAGTTGATGCTAGTTGGTTTATTTAGGGAAAGATCATATGTTCAGATCCTATATGCATATTATTACCCCTCTGATTATGAACATGAATATGCTTTGTGAGTAATTACGTTTGTTCCTGAGGACAAGGGAGAAGTCTTGCTATTAGTAGTCATGTGAATTTGGTATTCATTTGATATTTTGATAAGATGTTTGTTGTCTAGCCTCTGGTGGTGTTATGTGAATGTCGACTACATAACACTTCACCATTATTTGGGCCTAGAGGAAGGCATTGGGAAGTAATAAGTAGATGATGGGTTGCTAGAGTGACAGAAGCTTAAACCCTAGTTTATGCGTTGCTTCGTAAGGGGCTGATTTGGATCCATATGTTTCATGCTATGGTTAGGTTTACCTTAATACTTTTGTTGTAGTTGCAGATGCTTGCAATAGAGGTTAATCATAAGTGGGATGCTTGTTCAAGTAAGAAAAGAACCCAAGCACCGGTCCACCCACATATCAAATTATCAAAGTATCAAACGCGAATCATATGAATGTGATGAAAACTAGCTTGACGATATTCCCATGTGTCCTCGGGAGCGCTTTTCCTAAAGAGTTTGTTCCAGCTTGTCCTTTGCTACAAAAGGATTGGGCTACCTTTCTGCACTTTATTTACTTTTGTTAATTGTTGCTCGTTACAATTTATCCTATCACAAAACTATCTATTACCACTTATTTCAGTACTTGCAGAGAATACCTTGCTGAAAACCGCTTATCATTTCCTTCTGCTCCTCGTTGGGTTCGACACTCTTACTTATCGAAAGGACTACGATAGATCCCCTATACTTGTGGGTCATCTAGACTCTTTTCTGGCGCCATTGCCGGGGAGTGTAGTGCCTTTGGTAGGTGGAATTTGGTAAGGAAAAATTTATATAGTGTGCTGAAATTTACTGTCACTTGCTACTATGGAAAGTAATTCTCTGAGGGGCTTGTTCGGGGTATCTTCACCCCATCCAGTAGAGCAAAGAGTTGCTCCTCAACCTACTGAACCTATTGAAAGTGAAACTCCTTTTGAATTTCCTTCGGGTATGATGGAAAAACTGCTAGCTAACCCTTTTATTGGAGATGGAACAAAGCATCCTGATGAGCACTTAATATATGTGGATGAAGTTTGTGGATTATTTAAGCTTGCAGGTATACCCGATGATGTTGCTAAGAAGAAGGTCTTCCCTTTATCTTTGAAGGGAGATGCATTGATATGGTATAGGCTATGTGATGATATGAGATCATGGGACTATAAAAGATTGAAGCTGGAATTTCATCGAAAGTATTACCCTATGCATCTTGTTCATCGTGATCGCAATTATATATATAATTTCTGGCCTCGCGAAGGAGAAAGCATCACTCAAGCTTGGGGGAGGCTTAAATCAATGTTATATTCATGCCCCAATCATGAGCTCTCAAGAGAAATGATTATTCAAAATCTATATGCTCGACTTTCTGATAGCAATCGCACCATGCTCGATACTTCTTGTGTTGGCTCTTTTATGATGAAGACTACTGAATTCAGATGGAATTTATTGGATAGAATTAAACACAACTCTTAAGATTGGGACCTCGACGAAGGTAAAGAGCCAGGTATGACACCTAAGTTTGATTGTGTTAAATTTTTTATGTATACCGATATTTTCCGTAAGTTTAGCACTAAATATGGACTTGACTCTGAGATAGTAGCTTCTTTCTGTGAATCTTTTGCTACTTATGTTGATCTCCCTAAGGAGAAGTGGTTTAAATATCATCCTCCCATAGAAGTAAAAGTAGCTGCACCTATTAAAGTTTAAGAAAAGACTGTCACTTATAATGATCCTATTGTTCCTACTTCTTATGTTGAGAAACCACCTTTCCCTGTTAGAATAAAGGATCATGCTAAAGCTTCAACTGTTGTTCATAAAAGCAATATTAGAACTTATACACCTCCTGAGCAAGTTAAAGTAGAACCTAATATTGCTATTGTTAAAGATCTCTTGTCTGATAATATAGATGGGCATGTTATTCAGTTCGAAGGTGAAATTGCTAGAATTGCTAAACCTTGTGATAAAGATAAACATAGACCTGTGGTAGGCGTGCCTGTTATTTCTATTAAAATAGGAGATCATTGTTATCATGGCTTATGTGATATGGGTGCTAGTGCTAGTGCAATACCTATTGACTTATACCAAGAAATTATGCATGACATTGCACCTGTTGAGTTAGAAGAAATTGATGTTACTATTAAACTTGCTAATAGAGATACTATTTCACCAATTGGAATTGTTAGAGATGTTGAAGTCTTGTGTGGGAAAACTAAATATACTGCTGATTTTCTTGTTCTTGGTTCCCCACAAGATAGCTTTTGTCCCATTATATTTGGTAGACCCTTCTTGAACACTGTTAATGCTAGGATAGATTGCAAAAAGAATGTTGTTACTATTGGCTTGGATAATATGATTCATGAGTTTAATTTCTCTAAATTTAGTAAACAACATCGTGAGGAAGAATTACCTAGTAAGGATGAAATTATTGGTCTTGCTTCTATTGCCGTACCTCCTAGTGATCCTTTAGAAAACTATTTGCTAGACCATGAAAATGATATGTTCATGAATGAAAGAAGGGAAATAGATGAAGTATTCTTTAAACAGGAACCTATTCTGCATCATAATTTGCCTGTTGAAAATTTAGGGGATTCTCCTCCACCCAAGGGAGATCCCGTGTTTGAGCTTAAACCTTTGCCTGATAATCTTAAATATGCTTATCTTGATGAAAAGAAGATATATCCTGTTATTATTAGTGCTAACCTTTCAGAGCATGAAGAAGAAAGATTATTGAAAACTCTGAAGAAGCATCGTGCTGCTATTGGATATACTCTTGATGATCTTAAGGGCATTAGTCCCACTCTATGTCAACATAAAATAAATTTAGAAGCAGATGCCAAACCAGTTCGTGATCCTCAACGATGTCTGAATCCTAAAATGAAAGAAGTGGTAAGAAAAGAAATACTAAAGCTTCTGGAGGCAGGTATAATCTATCCCGTTGCTGATAGTGAGTGGGCAAGTCCAGTCCATTGTGTCCCTAAGAAGGGAGGTATTACTGTTGTTCCTAATGATAAAGATGAATTGATTCCACAAAGAATTATCACAGGTTATAGGATGGTAATTGATTTCCGCAAATTAAATAAAGCTACTAGGAAAGATCATTACCCCTTACCTTTTATTGATCAAATGCTAGAAAGATTATGCAAACATACACATTACTGATTTCTAGATGGTTATTCTGGTTTCTCTCAAATACCTGTGTCGGCTAGAGATCAATCAAAGACTACTTTTACATGCCCTTTTGGTACTTTTGCTTATAGACGTATGCCTTTTGGTTTATGTAATGCACCTGCTACCTTTCAAAGATGCATGATGGCCATATTCTCTGACTTTTGTGAAAAGATTTGTGAGGTTTTCATGGACAACTTTTCCGTCTATGGTTCCTCTTTTGATGATTGCTTGAGCAATCTTGATCGAGTTTTGCAGAGATGTGAAGAAACTAATCTTGTCTTGAATTGGGAAAAGTGCCACTTTATGGTTAATGAAGGTATTGTCTTGGGGCATAAAGTTTCTGAAAGATGTATTGAAGTTGATAAAGCCAAGGTTGATGCTATTGAAAAGATGCCATGTCCCAAGGACATCAAAGGTATAAGAAGTTTCCTTGGTCATGCCGGATTTTACAGGAGGTTCATTAAGGACTTCTCAAAAATTTCTCGGCCTCTGACTAATTTATTGCAAAAAGATATACCATTTGTCTTTGATGATGATTGTGTAGAAGCATTTGAAATACTTAAGAAAGCATTAGTCACTGCACCTGTTGTTCAGCCACCTGATTGGAACCTACTCTTTGAAATTATGTGTGATGCTAGTGATTATGCTGTAGGTGCTGTTCTAGGGCAAAGAGTTGATAAGAAATTAAATGTTATTCATTATGCTAGTAAGACTCTAGACAATGCTCAAAGAAATTATGCTACTACTGAAAAAGAGCTTTTAGCAGTTGTATTTGCTTGTGATAAGTTCAGATCTTATATTGTTGATTCTAAAGTAACTATTCAAACTGATCATGCTGCTATTAAATACCTTATGGAAAAGAAAGATGCTAAACATAGTCTTATTAGATGGGTTCTCTTGCTACAAGAATTTGATTTGCATATTGTTGATAGAAAGGGAGCTCAGAACCCCATTGCAGACAACTTGTCTAGGTTAGAAAATATTCTTGATGACCCACTACCTATTAATGATAGCTTTCCTGATGAACAATTAAATGTTATAGGTACTTCTCGTAGTACTCCATGGTATGCTGATTATGCTAATTATATTGTTGCTAAATTTATACCACCTAGCTTCACATACCAGCAAAAGAAAAAGTTTTTCTATGATTTAAGACATTACTTTTGGGATGACCCACATCTTTATAAAGAAGGAGTAGATGGTGTTATTAGACGTTGTGTACCTGAGCATGAACAGGAACAGATCCTACGCAAGTGTCATTCCGAGGCTTATGGAGGACACCACGCTGGAGATAGAACTGCACATAAGGTATTGCAATCTGGTTTTTATTGGCCTACTCTCTTCAAGGATGCCCGTAAGTTTGTCTTGTCTTGTGATGAATGTCAAAGAATTGGTAATATTAGTAGACGTCAAGAAATGCCTATGAATTATTCTCTTATCATTGAACCGTTTGATGTTTGGGGCTTTGATTATACGGGACCTTTTCCTGCCTCTAATGGATACGCACATATTTTAGTTGCTGTTGATTACGTTACTAAGTGGGTAGAAGCTATTCCAACTAGTAGTGCTGATCATAAAACTTCTATTAAAATGCTTAAGGAAGTTATTTTTCCGAGGTTTGGAGTCCCTAGATATTTAATGACTGATGGTGGTTCACACTTTATTCATGGTGCTTTCCGTAAAATGCTTGCTAAATATGATGTTAATCATAGAATTGCATCTCCTTATCACCCACAGTCTAGTGGTCAAGTAGAGTTGAGCAATATAGAGCTCAAATTAATTTTGCAAAAGACTGTTAATAGGTCTAGAAAGAATTGGTCCAAGAAACTTGATGATGCATTATGAGCTTATAGAACTGCATACAAAAATCCTATGGGTATGTCTCCGTATAAAATGGTTTATGGAAAAGCATGCCACTTACCTCTCGAACTAGAACGTAAGGCATATTGGGCTATTAAAGAGCTCAACTATGATTTTAAACTTGCCGGTGAGAAGAGGTTATTTGATATTAGCTCACTTTCTGAATGGAGAGCCCAAGCTTATGAAAATGCTAAGTTGTTTAAAGAAAAAGTTAAAAGATGGCATGACAAAAGGATACAAAAGCGTGAGTTTAATGTAGGTGATTATGTATTGCTATACAACTCTCGTTTAAGATTTTTTGCAGGAAAACTTCTCTCTAAATGGGAAGGCCCCTATGTTATCGAAGAGGTCTATCATTCCGGTGCCATAAAAATCAACAACTTCGAGGGCACAAATCTGAAGGTGGTAAACGATCAAAGAATTAAACATTATATCTCAGGTAATCCCATAAATGTTGAAACCAATATTATTGAAACCGTAACCCCGGAGGAATACATAAGGGACACTTTCCAGAATGTTTCAGACTCCGAAAAGGAATAGGTATGTGGTACGGTAAGTAAACCGACTCCAAAACAATTTTTAAGGCAATATTTCTCTGTTTTGGAATATTTAGAAAAATAGAAAAATAAGTAGCAGTCCGGGAAGGACACGAGGGCCCCATGAGGGTGGTGGGCGCGCCCCCCTACCTGGTGAGCACCTCGTGTGCCTTCCGGACTCCGTTTTCTTGCACGATATGTATTTTGGTCGGTAAAAATTCATTATATATTCTCCCGAAGGTTTTGACTCCCGTATCATGCAAACCTCCTCTGTTCTTGTTTCGGGCCGTTTTCTGTCAGGGTTTTCCAGGCTAGGCATCATGTCGTCTCCCTCCTCCAACAATGGTGAAAACAATGCTTGGCTAATGAGGATAGATCTGAAGAGGGAAGAACCCACGAGGGTCAACAAGGATGAAAGGATCAAGAAGGCCACGGAGGATCAAGCTCCAGCAGCAAAAGACATCCTTCAAATTGATCATAACCTTCGTACCCCAACTGAGATCGAAGCTTTCAAGATGATTGAGTTAGCTCGTGTTCAAAACAAGTATCTCACACAAGAAAATATTTTGTTGAAGGAGCATATTGTTGCACTCAAGGGCATTATTCGCAAGATGGAGGACCTCTTACGCTCGATGTGCGATTATCTGTCACCTCCACCTTCTTCACCAACCAAGGAGATATAATCACATGGGTATGGGCACTCCCCTTGGCAACTGCCAAGCTTGGGGGAGGTGCCCCGGTATTGTATCACAATCACAACTCCTATCTTTACCATTTTCTTAGTTCGATCCTATTAGTAGTATCTTGATCTAGTAGAATAAAGTTTATGGCATTATCTAGTTTTGAGTTTTGCTTTATGATCTCTCTTTGTAATCGAGTCCGTGAGCTATATATAATAAAGATAGTGTTGAGTCAAGGGCTTGATTATTTTGCCATGATCTTGGGTGAATAAAAGAAAAGAGAAAAAGAATAAAAAGAAACAAAAAGTTCATATTGATCTTATTGAGAGTAATGACTTCACATAGAAAGAGTATGATGATTAAAAGTTGTTGGGAGTTGGCAGACATAGCTTTGGTCATTGTTGCAATTAATAGGAAGTAATAAGGAAAGAGAGGTTTTCACATATAGATATATTATCATTGACATCTTTTATGATTGGGAGCACCCATTAAAATATGACATGCTAAAGAGTTGATGTTGGACAAGGAAGACAACATAATGAGTTATGTCTTTCTTATATCTGAGATAAAGTATGTTGTCATGGATCCTCTAACTTGTTGAGCTTGCCTTTCCCCCTCATGCTAGCCAAATTCTCAGCACCAAGTAGAAATACTACTTGTGCTTCCAAATACCCTTAAACCAGTTTTGCCAGGAGAGTCCACCATATCTACCTATGGATTGAGTAAGATCCTTCAAGTAAGTTGTCATCGGTGCAAAGCAATAAAAATTGCTCTAAATATGTATGATTGATTGGTGTGGGAGAAATAAGCTTTATACGATCTTGTGATGTGGAAGTAATAAAAGCGACGGACTGCATAATAAAGGTTCATATCACAAGGGGCAATATAAAGTGACGTTCTTTCGCATTGATATTTTATGCATCCAACCATAAAAGCACATGGCAACCTCTGCTTCCCTCTGTGAAGGGCCTATCCTTTATTATTATCTTCTACCTTATGCAAGAGTCATGGTGATCTTCACCTTTCCTTTTTCATTTTATCCTTTGGCAAGCTCAGCATGTTGGAAAGAACATGATATATATATATATATACATATATATATAATTGGATGTAGGGGATGATGAACCATTATTGTTGACATTACCCTTGAGGTAAAAGGTTGTGGGGCAAAACTATAAGCCCCTATCTTTCTCTGTGTCCAATTAAAACTCCGTAACCACAAGTACTGCGTGAGTGTTAGCAATTATGGAGGACTAAATGATAGTTGAGTATGTGGACTTGCTTTTTAGCTCTGACATAGACTCTTTCCGATGTTATGATAAATTGCAATTGCTTCAATGACTGAGATTATAGTTTGTCGGAGCCCAATAAGGTTTATGATTTATACTTTTGCATTGTGAATAGATCATCACTTGAACATAAGTAATCATATGACAAAAGCTATATATGTTGCTGTTATGAGAATAATTGTCGGAGTAAATAGCCATGGGTAGCCTAGCCGGCTTCCCCTGGCCCATCAGAAAAAATTACGAGCTCGTCCGGCTCTCAAGAAGACTCAAGACCTGGGCTGCCTCCCCCCTTGCCGACTATCTTCCTGGCCGGCTTCGGGGGCGGCCCGCCCTTTACCCTCATGAAGAAAGCTGTGGAGGGCCGACTACGAGAAGCCGGCTGCAGCAAGGCCGGCTACGAGAAGCCGGCTCCCATAAAGCAGTCAAAGCCGTACTCGCAGCGTACGCGTCCACCCTGCGATGATGAAGCGGGGCGTGGCTACAGTGGAGCCTGCCACCCCCAAAACCCGGAGCACGCCTGGTACAGTGCGCCGTACGGGTGGCCACGACCCGTCCGGCGTGGCACTGTTGCCACGGCGGCCCCGACGCCGTCCACGACGGGCCACCAGCGTGGCCCCCGAGGCGGCGGGCCCCTTCGGGCAGAGAGATACCGAAGGCGGCCGCACCTCCTCCCAAGTCAGCGAGATAGAGAGCCGGCTTCCCATAGCCGGCCTGCCACTCTCCTCGAGGGAGACGCCCATTAAGGAGACAAGATACGGCGGGGCTACAGTAATCGCCCGCCAGGGCGGCGTTACTGTAGCCACGCTTACCCCAACCAAGCCTGCGTCAACAGCATGGAGCAACAGTAACCAGCCACCAACCATGCCCTGGACAGTGGGGCCTGCCTGTCGACCCAGGAGCCGGCAGTCGGCGGGGCCCACCAGTCGGCAGGCCCCAGCAGCCGGCGCAGAAGCCGGCGAGCACAGTCATAGACAGCTGGGCCCCGCGCCCAGCTGGATTACCATTGTACCCCCGGGGGGTAGGCCTATATAAACCCCCCGGTGCACCCATGCAAAGGGTTGGACTCTCAAGTTAGACCTAGACACCATACAAGGAGAGGAAGCAAGCTAGCTGAGCCCTTCTTCCTCCTTCCACCCAAAACAGCTCAAGGAGCATTGTGTAGCTACTTGTCCATTTAGTAACCATGCGGAGACCCCGCAGAGCAGCAGTAGGGGTGTTATCTCCCCGGAGAGCCCTGAAGCTGGGTAAGATCCGCCGGCACGCATGTCTTCGCCTTATCCCGTTTCCAGGCACCGGCGATGTTTTATTGGCTCCCACAATGATAAGCCACCCGTTGGCATATGTCGCACCTACCACCCGACATTTGGCGCCCACCATGGGGCCAGGTGCACCGTCGTCCGGAGACCTGTTCTGGACGGGAACCCTTTTCCTCCCTCGCGAGCGTAGCCAGCCCGGCTCGCCCGATGGCGCTTGCCACGACGCGCTGCATGGCGTCGCCAACATCTGCGTGGCGAGCAGCCTCGCCGACCTCTTCGACAAGGCCCGCATCTCCGACGAGCTTGCCTCTGATGCGGGCACCGACCACCTCGCCAACCTCCTTGGCCAGCTCCACGTCTCCAGCGAGCCCGCTGCGGATTTGGAGTCGGTTGGCTCCACCGACCCGATGCCTGTCGACTCCGACACGGCATCCTACGACACCTTCTCCACCAACGTCACGATCTACAACGACCCGCTCCCTCCGGCCGGCGATCGCGATTCTGACACTACCGAGGTGATGGTTATCGGCCACGACGGCCCGACTGACGAGGGCGCCCGCGATGCCCCACGCGCGGCGGCCCACGACTTGTCCACCCCCCTTCCGGCTGACGCCAACGACGAAGTACTGGAGGCGCGCCGCCTCGCCCTCCTCGCGGAGGGCCGGCGGCTGGCCTCCGTAAGACGCCTCACCGAGGCCTACCAGCGCGAAGCTGACCGCGCCGCCTTCGGCACACCGGCTCCGGCTGGCCCAAGCCAGGCTGGTGCTGTCAGGCAACGCGGCGCCGTCATCGCCGACACGCTTGGAGTCGATCGCCCGGTCTACGCCACCCTGCTCGAGAACCTGCGCGCCGCCTAGGCGGCCGTAGATGAGCTGGACGGCTTGGAAGCCGAAGACCTCCCCCACATAACGCGGCGCATACAGCAACTAATTGATGCGGCCGCTCGGCGGCACGAAGCCGACGTGTGCGCGGGGAGCCCTCCCCCGCGCTGCGATCACGGCACGACTTCTCGATCGCCGACTACGAGCAACACCCACGCGCGGCGCGAGAAAGAGCCGGCTTCCAGCCGAAGCCGGACCCAAGTCTCCATCGAGCGAGATGCGGACGGCCACCCCCGAGCCATGGAATGGCGGGGCACCCCGCCTCCGCCTCGAGCTCGTGGAGAGAGATACCCCACCCCGCCTCCAGTGGCGCACCCGACTCTCAGCGGCCGGCTTGGTCGCCGCGAAGGAGTCGGCGAAAACGACGCCCGCCACCGGATCGACCGCCTGGCCAGATCCTTGGCGCTAGAAGAAGAAGACGATGTTAGCCCGCCTTGCTTTGGCCCCCGCATCCGCGACGAGCCCTTCCCCAAAGGGTTCTCGCTCCCAAGAGACACGCCCAAGTACAACGGCTCGGTGAAGCCGGAAGACTGGCTGACCGACTACTCCACAGCCGTCAGCATCGCCAATGGCAACCGGCGCGTTGCCGCGAAGTACGTGCCCCTCATGCTGCAAGGCACGACACGGACTTGGCTTAACAGCCTCAAGCCTCTCAGCATCAACAGCTGGGTAGATTTCACCGAAGCCTTCGTTCGCAACTTCACCAGCACCTACAAGCGGGCTCCCAAGCCCAGACAGCTCTCCCTGTGCGTACAGGGCCCAGCCGAGTCCACTCGCGACTACCTCACGCGTTGGGCCGAGCTCCGCAACTCCTACGAGGGGGTGCATGAGGTGCAAGCCATCGAATACTTCACTGCCGGGTGCCGAGAGGGCACCCTCCTCAAGCACAAGCTTATCTGCGATGAGCCGACTACCCTCGACGAGCTCCTGAACATCGCCGACAAGTACGCCACCGCCGACTCCTCGATGAAGACCGAGCTCCGGGTGGACGCATCCGGAAAAGTGCTCAATCCGGCGCCCCAAGCACCGGCTGGAGATGCCGGCCGACGCCAGCACCAGAATGATCAGAAGCGCAAAGGCCCTGCGCCGCCTCCCGCTAGCCGGCAGGTGGCCACGGTCGAAGATGCGCCGCCTGAGGGGCGGCCCGCGCCCAAGAAGCCCAAGGGCGGCCGGCCGGCTTGGCAGCCGGCCTTCTCCTACGAACAAACCCTTGACGCCCCGTGCAAGTTCCATAGCGGCGCGAAGCCGTCCAACCATACGACCCGAAAGTGTAACTGGCTCGCCCGAATCTCCAAGGGCGAAGGGCTCACGCCGACTCCGCCTGCCGGCCCGGCGCCTCCGGCTCCGCCGCCCAAGGCCGCTCGGCCCGCGGTCGATGCCGTGCAGGACGAGTTCCCCGACGAGCAAGCATCTTACGTTGTCTTTACGAGCCAGCCCGAAGACCGGTGTAGCAAGCGCCGAGAGCAACAAGAAATCAATGTGGCCGCCGCCAGCCCAGCCGGCCACATGCACTGGTCAGAGAAATCCATCAGCTGGAGCCGGGCCGACTACCCAGAGGTGATGCCGTCCCTCGGCTCCTACGCTTTGGTCCTGGAGGCCACCCTTGCAACGGACACGCGTGCCGCACGCTTCTCCCGCGTGCTGATCGACGGTGGAAGCAGCATCAACATCCTGTACCGCGACACCATGGAGAAGCTGGGTGTCAAGACAAAACAGCTTGTGCCGACTTGAACGGTGTTTCACGGCATCGTACCCGGTCTGTCCTGCGCCCCCATCGGCAAGATCAAGATCGATGTACTCTTTGGGGGCAAGGATCATTTCCGTTGGGAAGCAATCTGCTTCGAGGTGGTGGACCTGGAGAGCCCTTACCACGCTTTGCTTGGCCGACCCGCCTTGGCCAAGTTCATGGCGGTCCCCCACTACGCATACCTCAAGATGAAGATACCAAGCTCCAAGGGCGTCATCACCATCGCCGGCGACTACAAGAAGTCCGCCGACTGCGCCGCGGCCAGCAGCCGGCTGGCCGAATCCCTCGTGATTGCCGCAGAGAAGAAGACGCTGGACAGGGTCGTGGCCCTGGCCAGCAAGCAGCTAAACCAGCCCGCCGACTCCAAGGAGTATGATGCCCAAGGATCTTTCCAGCCGACCAAGGAGACCAAGAAGATACAGCTCGACCCCGAGCACCCCGAGAGGTTTGCCGTCATTGGGGCGAGCCTAGACAGCAAATAGGAAGGCGAGCTCGTCGATTTCCTCCATGAGAATCGGGATATCTTTGCATGGTCCCCCAAGGACATGCCGGGTGTTCCGAAGGATTTCGCCGAGCACAAATTACATGTGCGGGAGGACGCCAAACCAGTCAAGCAGCCTCTCCGCCGACTGTCAGAGGAGAAGAGAAGGATCGTAGGGGAGGAGATAGCCCGGCTTCTTGCAGCCGGCTTCATCATGGAAGTTTTCTTCCCCGAGTGGCTCGCGAACCCGGTTCTCGTGCTGAAAAAGAATAACAAGTGGCGCATGTGTATAGATTACACAAGCCTCAACAAAGCCTGCCCGAAAGATCCCTTCGCTCTGCCCAGAATTGACCAAGTGATAGACTCCACAGCCGGATGCGAGCTATTGAGCTTTTTGGATGCTTACTCGAGACACCACCAGATAAAGCTGAACCCGGATGACCAACTGAAGACCGCCTTCATCACACCGTTTGGAGCCTTCTGCTACCTGACCATGACGTTCGGCTTGAGGAATGCCGGCGCCACTTTTCAGCATTGCATGCAGAAGTGCCTCCTCATGCAGCTCGGCAAAAATGCCCACGTCTACGTGGATGATGTCGTGGTGAAGACGGAGAAGCGCGGCACTCTGCTGGAAGACCTGAAGGAGACATTCGAGAACCTGCGTCGGTTCCGAATCAAGCTCAACCCCAAGAAATGCGTGTTCGGAGTGCCAGCCGACCAGCTCCTAGGCTTTCTGGTCTCCGAACGCGGCATCGAGTGCAACCCTGTGAAGATCAAGGCCATCGAGAGGATGGCGGTCCCAACCAAGCTTCGAGAGATCCAGAAGTTCACCGGGTGCCTGGCCTCTCTGAACCGCTTCATCAGCCGGCTTGGAGAGAAAGCTCTCCCTCTCTACCGCCTCATGAAGAAGAGCACTCACTTCGAGTGGAATGACCAGGCCGACCAAGCTTTCCACGAGCTGAAGAAAATGCTGGCCACGCCGCCTGTCTTGGCGGCGCCGACTGAGAAAGAGCCCATGCTCCTTTATATTGCCGCCACTAGCCGGGTGGTCAGCACCGTTATTGTGGTCCAACGCCCCGAAGAAGGCCGAGCCCAGCCGGTCCAGAGGCTGGTTTATTACCTGAGCGAGGTGCTGTCTGCCTTGAAACAGAACTACCCGCACTACCAGAAGATGTGCTACGGCGTGTACTTCACCGCCAAGAAGCTGAAGCCGTACTTTCAAGAACATCCTATCATGGTCGTATGCACTGCCCCGCTGGCTGAGATCATAGGCAGCCGGGATGCATCCGGCCGGGTAGCTAAGTGGGCCATCGAGCTGGCCCCTTACACGATCTTCTACCAACCCCGCACTGCCATCAAGTCGCAAGCACTGGCCGACTTCCTCGTCGACTGGGCCGAGACCCAGTACTTACCGCCAGCTCCCGACTCCACCCATTGGCGCATGCACTTTGACGGATCCAAGATGCGCACCGGCTTGGGAGCCGGCATCGTCCTTACCTCTCCTAAGGGCGACAAGCTCAGATACACGCTGCAGATCCACTTCGCCGCCTCCAACAATGTAGCCGAGTACGAAGCGCTCATACACAGGCTCCGGCTTGCCAAGGAACTCGGCATCCGCCGGATCCTGTGCTATGGCGACTCGGACTTGGTGGTTCAGCAATCATCTGGCGACTGGGACGCCAAGGACGCAAACATGGCAAGCTACCGCTTCCTAGTGCAGCAAATCAGTGGATACTTCGATGGATGTGAATTCCTCCATGTGCCGCGAGCCGACAACGAGCCAGCAGACGCCCTGGCCCGAATAGGCTCCACACGGCAAGCAATACCAACCGGCGTCGCCCTACAACGCCTCCTCAAGCCGTCCATCAAGCCGTCTCCGGAATCCGACTCCATCTTCGTGCCGCCTAACCCCGATGGGGCCGGGTCCGGCTCGAAGAATCAAGCAGTCGGCCTGGGGACTTCAATACTCGGCTCGGGGACTGCAGTAGCCGGCTCGGGGACTGCCGCACCCGGCTCGGGGATTGCGGTACCCGGCTCGGGGACTACGGTAGTCGGCCCGGGGACTTCTTCAGCACAGCAAGCGGCGGCCGACTCTAGCACTTCACTACCCAGCCCGCCCACCCTGGTGGCTGTAGCCACATTGGCGGCAGGGGAAGTCGCAGCTCCATCATGGGCCCAAACCATCCGCAACTTTCTGGTGAACCAAGATCTGCCGGCTGACGAAACCGAAGCAAGACAAGTCCAACGTCGAGCCGGAGCTTACACAATCATCAACAGAGAGCTTGTCAAGCGCAGTGTCACCGGAGTCTTACAGCGATGCGTCGAGCAGGAGAAAGGCATTGCAATCCTCAGAGATATACACCAAGGAGAGTGCGGCCACCACGCCGCATCAAGATCACTTGTCGCCAAAGCCTTCCGCCATGGTTTCTTCTGGCCGACTGCTTTGGATGACGCCAAAGAGCTAGTCAAACACTGCAAAGGCTGCCAGCTTTTCAGCTCCAAGCAACACATGCCGGCTTCGGCACTCAAGACCATTCCCATCACCTGGCCCTTTGCCGTCTGGGGACTGGATATGGTGGGCCCATTCAAGACGGCGCGCGGTGGCATGACGCATTTGCTCGTCGCCGTTGACAAATTCACCAAGTGGATTGAGGCGAAGCCAATCAAGAAGCTGAATGGGCCGACTGCGGTGACTTTCATTGCAGATATAACAACCCGGTACGGCGTACCGCACAACATCATCACCGACAACGGCACGAATTTTGCCAAAGGTGCCTTGGCACAGTTATGCGCTGCACAAGGTATCCGGCTGGACCTTGTGTCAGTCGCCCACCCGCAGTCAAACGGCCAAGTGGAGCGAGCAAATGGCCTCATCTTGTCCGGCATCAAGCCCCGACTGGTCGTACCTTTGGAGCGTTCAGCCGGCTATTGGCTCGATGAGCTACCGGCTGTCCTATGGAGTCTGCGTACTACCCCAAACAGATCAACCGGCTTCACTCCTTTCTTCCTTGTATATGGTGCCGAGGCAGTCATCCCAACAGACATCGAGTTCGACGCGCCTCGGGTAACCATGTACACGGAAGCGGAAGCCAAAGAAGCAAGAGAAGACGGCGTCGACCTGCTAGAAGAAGGCCGGCTGTTAGCCCTCATCCGGTCTGCCATCTACCAGCAGGGTTTGCGCCGCTACCACAGCCGGAGGGTCCGACCAAGATCCTTCCAGGAGGGTGACCTTGTGCTCCGGCTGATCCAGCGAACAGCCGGCCAGCACAAGCTCGCAGCCCCCTGGGAGGGCCCCTTCGTCGTCAGCAGAGCTCTTGGCAACGATGCCTACTACCTCATCAACACGCAGAAGCCGAAGGCACGCAAGAGAGACGACTCCGGCAAGGAGTCGGAACGACCATGGAATGCCAATCTTCTTCAGAAATTTTACAGTTAAAAGGCAGTATGTATCACGTCCACTTTTGTATTAAGTATGCAACAATAGGCTCCCCGAGGAGGACTCGGGGACTGCCATCTTTTATTTCATAAATGAAAGTTATCATGCGTATGATATCACCTGTTCATCCATTTTGTCCGGCACCGGGTTCGACGAGTCGGCCCGGGGACTAGCCGACTGGAGTTATATTAGGAGCCCTACCCGCGGTCAGACAAGTAATGTGCTGACACCCAGGCTTGGCTCTTGCCAAAATCGCAGTTCGAAAAACCGACTGCCCGGCTGGCAAGAGTCATAAGCCGGAAAGGGTGCGCACACGAAAAATGGCTAGGGACTAACGGGCTTATATATAACAAAAGCCGGCTTGCCGCCTCCCGCTGACCGACTACCAGAGTAGCCGTCCGGCCGGCTTACATTCAGTCTGCTTCAAATCCAAGAAAGCTCGAGTACTTGCCTTCCCAAAGAGGGAAGGCGGCAAAGGAAAAAGCCTAAGGATAAAAAAGTGCACTTGAATGGAAGCCAACACATGCATACAATAATATTTACACAAAGGACCTCCAGAGAGGTCAGCATCCAACATTGTTCGATACACCCCCAGTGGGTGGAATTGCGGAAACTTAAAATTGTTCGAAAAAGCAAAAGAAGGAACAATAGGAACAACAGATCAAGCCGGCGGGGCCGCTGACGAGCCGGGCTGGGCGGTGGAGGCGGTCGTGCCGGCTGAAGGAGCGGCCGGCCGGCCAACTTCGGCCTGATCATCACCTTCGGCAGAGGGCGCACTCCCGCGCGGCTCATTGCTGGAGGCACGGTCGGCTTGAGGGCGGTCGGCCGTCTCACCAATCGGCTCGGCGTCTCCGCCGTCTTCTTCCTTGTCGTCCTCGCCCTCGTCGCTGGAGGCAATCTCCTCGGCTGAGTCCTCGCCTTCCGCCGGGTTCAGCCCAAACCACTCCTCCGGCTGGGCGACGCCATCATCACTGAGTTCCGGCGTGAAGACGCTGGTGTCGGTGCACTCGGCGATCGTCGAGGCGCGCTGCGCGATCACCGGCCGCACCTCCTCCAGCTCCGCGTCAGCCTCCAACCGCCAAGTCCGCAGCTGGTCCAGGCTCAGCCCTGGGTACCACGCACGGGCGAACTCCAGCGCACGCCCGGCTCCGAGACGGGTTGCTGACGCCTTCCAAGCCTCGAAGCGGCCGACTGCGACTTCTAGCCAGTCGGCGGTCCAACTTGGGGTGCGGGGAATCACCTGGCCGGGCCAGAGCGCGGCCAGCACCTGTGCCCCGGCACATTGGAGCCGGCGGAGCATCCGATGGGCCGGCTGCAGTCGCGCTTGGATGGCGATGAGCTGCTCCGACAGCGTTCGATTTGCATCCGGCGGAATAACAACTCCAGCCTGACGGCACGCCTCGCGATGGGCCTCGATGGCTTGGGCGGCAAGGACGGAGTGACCGGGAAAGTAATCTGGGCAAAGTAACAAGCACAAGTCAGAATAAAAACCTCAGGCGGCCGGCAGATGGAGGAAGGGTAAGAAAGGCGGCTTACCATCGATCAGATCTTCGATTCGGCCGAAGCCTTCCTCCAGCGCTTGGCGCGTCTCGCCCCAGCTCGCCGCCTTGGTCTCGAGCTCCGCCTTCAGGGCAGCCTCGCCGTCCCGCGCCTTCTGCAGGGCCGCCTTATGGTTTTCCTCCTGGTCGGTCAGTTTCTTGACCAGGCGGTCGCGCTCCTGAACCAAGTCGGCATACTCGGCGTCCTTGGCACGAAGAGCGGTCTGCACTTCGCCGAGCTCCCTCCGCAAGTCGGCATTGGCCCCTACACGAGCAAGAGACAAAGAGAAAAGTCAAAAAGGGAAAGGTCACCAAGAAAGATCCGACCCGACTGCGCTGCAGTCGGCCCGGATCTCGGGGACTACACCCAGTGGGTGCGCTGTCGCGCCCCCACGAGAGACAGATAAAGAGTAATACACTTACGCCGGCTACTGGCCAGGTCTTCGGTCCTCCGGCTCAGCTCCCGAGCCTGGGAGTTGAAGGCGGCAGCACGAGAGTTATGATAATCCTAAAGATCAGACAAAAAACAGAGTTAAGATAGCCGCCGAGAAAGATCCGACCCGACTGCGCTGCAGTCGGCCCGGATCTCGGGGACTACACCCAGTGGGTGCGCTAGCGCGCCCCCACAGAAAAAAATCAGAGGACCAGAGCGGTCGACAAGTAAAAAACCTACCCGGATCGCGGACCGCATCGACAGAAACTCCTGAGTAAATTGCTGCAGGAGGGCGGCCTGGGCCTGCAGCCGGCTCCGTACCCCTTGGGCCGCCACGTTCAGCTCGCCACTTCCTCCGCTGGGAGTCCACCCGGGCGTGGCGGAACTGGCCGCCTCCAAGGCTTCTGCCGTCTAGTTCGCACCCGCGGCTTGGCGCGTGTCCGGCGGGGCCGTGCTCCTTCCGGCATGCTGGCTCGCCGCCAGCTGAAGTTCAAGGCCGGCTCCGGCCTCGGGTGCGGCCCGGGCCGGCTCCTCCGGCACCGCCGACGACTGGCCGCCTTCGCCCGCTCCGGCTGGCGCTGCCGGCGGCGTCCTCTCTGCGAAGACCTCGAAGAGCTCATCCCTCTGCACCGGCGGCTGATCAGGGGTGATCTCCTCCGCCGTGGGCAGCGGGATGTCCGGGTCCAAGGTGTGGAGGGGGATGGCGAGTAGCGGAGGCCGGCTATGCGTGCCCTCCGCCTCTGTCTCCGCGGTCGCTCGCTCCGATGGAGTCTCGGCTGCCGCGTCCGCTCGCTCCGTTGCCGCCCGGGCGGCCTCCCGCTCCGCCGCCTCCCTCTCTTGTCGCGCCTCGCGGGCGTTCCGCTCCGTGGCTTCTGCAAGCTCGGCGCGGGGGTCCACGCGGCGGGGCCCTGAAGATCCAGCACCCGGCCCGACCACAGAGCCGCCTGGGCCTCGCTCGAGGGAAAGCGGCGCCCTGCTCAGAAATCGGAGAAGGGTTAGAACAAAGAAGACAACAAAAACAAGCACGCAAGCGGCCAGAGGGCTTACGAGGAAACCGCTGGAGGTTTCTTCACCGCCTTCCGGAAACGGGCCGCCTTCGCCGCCGCTTCGTCTCGCTTCGTGGCCGCGGCGGAGGCCCTCGTCTTTTTCGGCCGGCTGCCGAAGAGAGGAAGCGTGGCCCGACGCTTCGACTTTCCACCACCAGCAGCCGGCGCGGCGGACGAGCCCGCGCTGTGACGGTCGGTTGCCGGCTGGTGGCGCGGGATTTCTTCAGCATCAGCGTCATCCGGCCAGTCGTCAAAACTGGCCGAGAGCCCCGTGCCTCCGGGCTCGGCGACGTCCCCCGTGGTGGCGTCCTCCATGGCGACCGCAGCCAAATCCGGGTCGTCGATGTCGTCTACCGTACGGTCCAAGGCATACTGGCGTTCGACTCCTGCCGCCCCGGCTGGCGGCGGAAGAAGAGGGTTCTGATAAAAAAAAGAGAAGGAGAAGAGCCGCCCGGTCAGAACCCGGCCGGCACAAGCCGGCTGATGACAGAAAGAAGGACTTACCACGGGCGGAGGATGGGCGCGGGAGTACGACGCCTTGCCGTATTGCCAGTCGTCGACGAGCTTGAGGTTGGCGACGTAGTTCACCATGAGCGCTACCTCGGCATGGGGCATCTCCCATGTGCTCAGCCGGCAAGGGTCGAAGCGGCCGCTCATCTGGCATAGCATGTGGGGCCGGCTCTGAAGGGGAAGGATCCGGCGCTCGACGAAGGCGGCCACCAAGTCGGCTCCGCGCAGGCCTTCCGACTGGATCATTACCCGAAGCCGGGCGATGGCGGCGTTCCCGGCCGGAGATAAGGACTTGGACCGGAAGCCCCAAGACGGCCACCTCCCAGCCGGCGGGCCGGCTACGTAAGCTGGCAGATTAACGTAGTCTCCTTGCGGGGCGAAGTTCTTGACGTAGAAATACGATTTCTGCCAGAGTTTGACCGATTGGATTAAAGGAATGTGCGGGAAGGGGTTGTTGTCGCTTGCCCTCTTCATCGCGATGAAGGCCCCGCAGGGGGCGGGCACGCCGGCGGAGACGGTGCCGAGCTTGTTTTGGAAGAGCTCCGCCCAAAGCTCCAGCATGGGCAGCACTCCCAAGAAGCCTTCACAGAGAGAGACGAAGGCCGACAGCTGCATCACCGCGTTGGGCGTGAGGTGATGCGGCTGGAGATGGTAGAAGTCGAGGAAGGAGCGCATGAAGCCACTCGCCGGGAAGCCGAAGCCACGCAAGAAATGCGTGCGGAAGACGACGCGCTCGCCTTCCTCTGGCGCTGGCGAGATCTCCGCCTCCGGCGCCAGGCGAGCCTGCACGAGGTTGGCGGCGGGCAGGCGCCGGGTCTGGCGGAGAAACTCGATGTGGTCTTCATGGACGTTGGACCCGTCCCACGAGCTTGACAGTGCCATGGACATGGTGGCGTGGGCGGGCTGCGACAGGAGGTTGCGTCGGGCGCGAAGGAAGAAGAAAGGAAAGAAGAGCAAGGAGGGACGGGGAGCGGGGGAGCGGGCAAGCCTTTGTCTCTCCCCCTCCCCCTCCTACTTGTAGGCTCGTGCGCCGGAGCCGAGGAGGCGCGGCGTGGGGGATCGTGGGGATCGATCGTGCCCATCTCCCCCATGCCCCGCGTTAATTGCGCGCCTTGAAGACACGAAGAAACGGCCGCGGGGAGGCGAGCAGTCCCCTCGGGCCACAGAAGATCTGCGCCCAGGCCAAGGCCAAGGAGTGGCGGGCCCGGGCCTGCGGCGGCGTCCCGTCGCATGCGTGCGACGGCAGGACTTCTCCGCCACGTGGCCCGTCGTGGGGCCCGCGGTCAGCCCGCGGGTCAACCACGGTCATATTAATAAACAAGAAAGTTCTCCGAAGTCGGCCTACGGCGGAAAGGTCGGCTCCTCAGGGTATGAAGCTGGCCAAGCTTCTCGTCCCTCTGTCCGCCGTGAAGCTCGCCCAGCTTCGGGGACTACTGTCGGAGTAAATAGCCATGGGTAGCCTAGCCGGCTTCCCCTGGCCCATCAGAAAAAATTACGAGCCCGTCCGGCTCTCAAGAAGACTCAAGACCTGGGCTGCCTCCCCCCTTGCCGACTATCTTCCTGGCCGGCTTCGGGGGCGGCCTGCCCTTTACCCTCATGAAAAAAGCTGTGGAGGGCCGACTACGAGAAGCCGGCTGCAGCAAGGCCGGCTACGAGAAGCCGGCTCCCATAAAGCAGTCAAAGCCGTACCCGCAGCGTACGCGTCCACCCTGCGATGATGAAGCGGGGCGTGGCTACAGTGGAGCCTGCCACCCCCAAAACCCGGAGCACGCCTGGTACAGTGCGCCGTACGGGTGGCCACGACCCGTCCGGCGCGGCACTGTTGCCATGGCGGCCCCGACGCCGTCCACGACGGGCCACCAGCGTGGCCCCCGAGGCGGTGGGCCCCTTCAGGCAGAGAGATACCAAAGGCGGCCGCACCTCCTCCCAAGTCGGCGAGATAGAGAGCCGGCTTCCCATAGTCGGCCTGCCACTCTCCTCGAGGGAGACGCCCATTAAGGAGACAAGATACGGCGGGGCTACAGTAATCGCCCGCTAGGGCGGTGTTACTATAGCCACGCTTACCCCGACCAAGCCTGCGTCAACAACATGGAGCAACAGTAACCAGCCACCGACCAGGCCCTGGACAGTGGGGCCTGCCTGTCGACCCAGGAGCCGGCAGTCAGCGGGGCCCACCAGTCGGTGGGCCCCAGCAGCTGGCGCAGAAGCCAGCGAGCACAGTCACAGACAGCTGGGCCCCGCGCCCAGCTGGATTACCATTGTACCCCCGGGGGTAGGCCTATATAAACCCCCCGGTGCACCCATGCAAAGGGTTGGACTCTCAAGTTAGACCTAGACACCATACAAGGAGAGGAAGCAAGCTAGCTGAGCCCTTCTTCCTCCTTCCACCCAAAACAGATCAAGGAGCATTGTGTAGCTACTTGTCCATTTAGTAACCATGCGGAGACCCCGCAGAGCAGCAGTAGGGGTGTTATCTCCCCAGAGAGCCCTGAAGCTGGGTAAGATTCGCCGGCGCGCATGTCTTTGCCTTATCCCGTTTCCAGGCACTGGCGATGTTTTATTGGCTCCCATAATGATAAGCCACCCGTTGGCATATGTCGCACCTACCACCCGACAATAATCATGATGCCTTCATGTCCGTATTTTATTTTTATCGACGCCTCTACCTCTAAACATGAGGACATATTTATTGTTATCAGCTTTTCCTTGAGGACAAGCGAGCACTAAGCTTGGGGGAGTTGATACATCCATTTTGCATCATGCTTTTATATCGATATTTATTGCATTATGGACTGTTATTTCACTTTATGTCACAATACTTATGGCTATTCTCTCTTATTTTACAAGGTTTACATAAGGAGGGAGAATGCCAGCAGCTGGAATTCTGGGCTGGAAAAGAAGGAAATATTAGAGACCTATTCTGCGCAACTCCAAAGTCCTGAAACTCCACGAAACATCTTAAAATAAATAAAGAAAAATCCTCGCCAAAGATGAAGGCCAGGGGGCCCACACCCTGCTCACGAGGGTGGGGGGCGCGCCCCCCTAGGGTGCGCCCCTACCTCGTGGGCCCCCTGGTGGCTCTCCGACGTCCATCTTCTCCTATATGAAGTCTTTCGATGAGTAAAAAATAAGAAGGAACTTTTCGGGATGAGACTCCGCCGCCACGAGGCGGAACCTTGGCGGAACCAATCTAGAGCTCTGGCAGAGCTGTTCTACCGGGGATACTTCCCTCCGGGAGGGGGAAATCATCACCATCGTCATCACCAACGCTCCTCTCATCGGGAGAGGGCAATCTCCATCGACATCTTCACCAGCACCATCTCATCCCCAAACCCTAGTTCATCTCTTGTATCCAATTCTTGTCTCAAAGTCCGAGATTGGTGCTAGTAGGTTGCTAGTAGTGTTGATTACTCCTTGTAGTTGATGCTAGTTGGTTTATTTGGTGAAAGACCATATGTTCAGATCCTATATGCATATTATTACCCCTCTGATTATGAACATGAATATGCTTTGTGAGTAATTACGTTTGTTCCTGAGGACAAGGGAGAAGTCTTGCTATTAGTAGTCATGTGAATTTGGTAGTCGTTTGATATTTTGATAAGATGTATGTTGTCTAGCCTTTAGTGGTGTTATGTGAACGTCGACTACATAACACTTCACCATTATTTGGGCCTAGAGGAAGGCATTGGGAAGTAATAAGTAGATGATGGGTTGCTAGAGTGACAGAAGCTTAAACCCTAGTTTATGCGTTGCTTCGTAAGGGGCTGATTTGGATCCATATGTTTCATGCTATGGTTAGGTTTACCTTAATACTTTTGTTGTAGTTGCAGATCCTTGCAATAGAGGTTAATCATAAGTGGGATGCTTGTTCAAGTAAGAACAACACCCAAGCACCGGTACACCCACATATCAAATTATCAAAGTATCGAACGCGAATCATATGAACGTGATGAAAACTAGCTTGACGATATTCCCATGTGTCCTCGGGAGCGCTTTTCCTATTATAAGAGTTTGTTCCGGCTTGTCCTTTGCTACAAAAGGATTGGGCCACCTTGCTGCACTTTATTTACTTTTGTTACTTGTTGCTTGTTACAATTTATCCTATCACAAAACTATCTGTTACCACTTATTTCAGTACTTGCAGAGAATACCTTGCTGAAAACCGCTTATCATTTCCTTCTGCTCCTCGTTGGGTTCGACCTTCTTACTTATCAAAAGGACTAAGATAGATCCCCTATACTTGTGGGTCATCACTCCTAAGGCCTTGGTCAAGTGGGTTCCCAAGACTACATCAAGTTCCACTTCATCAAGTACAACTACAACTCTGAGGATTCCCATCAAGATGGTGTGGATCCCAAAGAAGAAGAACTCGAGAGTTCTTGAGGGTGACTCCGCCAAGATACGTCACTCTTATCATTTTGGCAAGAACAGGTGCAATCAACTTCCACATCTTTTACTAGTTCAAGGAGTCACAAACCCTCTTGTTGGTAAGACAAGGGACAAGGTAACCTAATGCTCTCATAGACATCATCTTGTGTGTGTGCATCACTCTATGTATATGGATATCCTTGTTTGTTCCTTGTGGGACTAACCCGTGTAGGTATTGAAAGTGCAACTCACTCCAAAGGATAGATCCGAATGATCTACATCAACTTCGAGCATCCACATCTTCAACGCCTACATGAAGTCATCATCGACAAAACCCAAGGTTAGTTCATCCCTTTTAGGGGGGATCTCACTTCTAGGGGGAGCTTTACTATAAGAATTGAGCTAAAGCAACTCTAATGGTGTGAACACAACAACGCTTTATGTAAAAGTGGTAACCCCACTTGTGCTTAAACGATGAGTATGACCTACAATCAAATGTTCTCATTTGACTCCTAAGTCAATATACTCATATATAGATGACCTAGTCATCGCCAATTGCTTGATAGATGCTAGATTTGTTCGTGCATGCTTTGCCACATATTTCATTTGTCATTTTATTGTGTGAGCATGTTGGTTGCATAACTTACTCATTCGAGGACATCCACTTGTTGTTTTGATTGATTGGTTTCCTTTTCTTTTGGCCAAGTGGATGGACAAGAATGCCTAAGAACCTTCTCTAGCTATCTATGCTTTTCTCGTCTCAAACTCTATTCATGCTGCATCGCAAAGTTTGATCAAGTCAGATTCGAACCACTCTACGTGAGGAGCACTCGGAGTCCCCGATTTTTCATAGACTTAAACTTCCAAAACTTCTTTGTGTGTTTCGGTCTGACCGATTCATCCATTTCGGTCATACCGAGATCACTAAGTCGATCTAGGTGTAACTGCTTGCAGTTATGAATCTTGGTGCCACCGAGTTGTTCCACCCGGTCACACTGACAGGGTCAGGCTATATATATCCATGGGTCAAATTTTGGAAAAACTTTCCAAACCTCCTCGCCCGCGCTTAGCCTGCTCTGCCTCCCTGGGTCTCCGGATCATCCTCCTCGTCGCCAGCCGCCTCCTGTCGCTGGTCTCCGCCGTTGTCAACGGGATCGTCTCCGCCGTTGCCGCCGTAGCAAGTTCATCGTCGAACTAGGGGTCTACTGTCAGTGTTTGCATCATGTCAGATCAGAGTGACAGTCAGAACAAGTCAGAGGAACAGGTTCACTTGAGGGAGGGCACTAGTCCCTCTAGCAGCTTAGATGATGGAAGCAGGAGCATACCCAGCAATCTGCCAAAGGCTGCCACAACGGCCAGCAAGAAAAGAACCTCAGAGTCAGAGGATGAGGACTATGTGGCTGAGGAAGAAGAAACCACCTCAAAGAGGAAAGTCCCAAAGAAGGAATATGACACAGCTGCTGCCACTAAGTCAGGGATGAGGCAAAAGGTTCCTGCCAAGAGAGCTCCAATGTCTAAAGCCAGAGCATCCACTCAAGAGACTTTGGGATCTGCATCCAAAGAACAGGTTGTAGCAGAAAAGAAAAGGAAAGAGAGGGTCAAGAAGACCACTGCCAGAGTGCTTGGGAGATCTTCAATCATGAAAGACTCCAAAGAAGAGGAAGAGGATGCTGCACCAGCACCTAAAGCTCAAAAGCTTATGGGAGATGCCATAAGATCAGGGGCTGCTTCATCTAAGCCCAAAGAAACTTCTAAGCCAACTGCTCCAAAACCCAAAACTGCACCCAAGAGGAGCACCAGGAACATCCCAGTAGCAGAGAAGAACAAGGCCCCAATGCCTGAAGCTGCAATGGAAGAAAAAGATGATTCTGTTGTCTTGAGGAAATTGAAGCCAAAAATTCCAGATCACAATGATGCTCATCCAGTAGCTGAGAACATGAAGATAAGGAAGGATTCAGGATTGAGCCTATGGAGAGAGTCAGATCCATATGCCACCAGGAGAAGGACTGTTGTTGACTACAGGTTCCATACAAAGGAACAACAGGACTTCTATGAGACTATCTTGCTTGACAAGAATCTAATAGTGTGTGACATGAGATGGGTTGATTGGAAATTCATTGAGGAAAATGAGGATCACTTCCATGGTGTATATGACAGTTTCAAGGCTTGTGGAGTTGATGAGTTTGTGGCTCAGAAGCTCACAAAATGGAATGATGAGCTCATCATGTAGTTCTACTCCACATCTCACTTCTACCCAGATGGAAGGATTGTCTGGATGTCTGAAGGTACTAGGTACCAGTCCACAGTTGCAGAATGGGCTAAGTTGATCAATGCCCCAGAAGAGAGTGAAGATGACTTTGATGTCTATGCCAAGAAGAAGAAGGATCACAACACGATGGCACACATGTACAAGGAGATCCCAGATGCTGCTCTTGAAACACACAAGTTTGAATCTGTACATTACCTTCTGTCAGGCTTGCCAACTATCAACTGGATCCTCAGGCACACTCTCTTGCCAAAGTCAGGTGATCACAAGATGATCAGAGGCCCTGCAATTAACTTGCTTCACATCTTTGATGTTCCACAGAATTCAAAGTCATGAGCCTAATAGTGGAAACCATAAAGAGGACAGTTGCAGATCAGAAGTGGAGTTGTGGATATGCCCCACAGATTCAGGAGCTGATTAACTCCAAGATGGGCACTGGCACATATCTGCTGGACAAGGAGCACCTGCCCATCTACCCAGACTTTGAGGACAACATTGTGGTGATGGATGAAAATGAACCATCTTCTGTGCACGCACAAGCCAAGAAGGAGAAGGCAAAGGTTGCAAGGATGCCAACTACTGAAGAAGCATCTCAGTACCTTATGAAGAGCAAGCAAGATCAGCTTGGCTACTTGATTGCCTCCACTCTGAGGATTGAGAAGGGACTGGCCACCCTGACTCAAAACCAGGAGAGCTTGGAGAGGATCGTGGAGCAGAAGTTCTATGACTTAGATGTGAAGGTCACTGAGATCCAGTTAGTCGTTGAGAAACTTCAGGATGAAGTGGAGGAGAAGAAGGGCAAGACAATCACTAATGCTTTTGCTAGAGTGCCCAGAGGTCAGAGGTCTGCTGCAGTGCCTATTTCAGACACCAGAGCTACTTCATCTGCACCATCTACAGCTTCAGTGCCACCGGCTCCAGCATCTACTCCACCAGCTCCATCTACATCGACTGATGCCTTTGTTCTTGGAGTTCTTTCTACACCACCACCTGAAGACCAAGCCTGAGTGTCGATCTAGCACTATGCATTTTTATGAACTTTTTGGTAACTTGTTGCCAAAGGGGGAGAAAATGTATAGATCATAGGCTTCGAGAGAGAGCGTTGCTTTTTATTCTCTCTTTTTTTGGTGGTTAAACTTCGTTTATTTGCTTGGTTGAGATACTTTATACTTTGTGCTTGCTTAGATGATCATGTGTTTGATCATATGCTACCTTAATGCTTGTTGGATGACATTATCCTTTTATATGATCATTCACTTTGCTTGGTGATGAGTGCATGTACTTTAATTATTATCATTTTGAGCGCTCCACCAAGATGTATGTGACATGGAAGAGTAACCCATGATCCTAACTCTTTGTGCATTTGTAGTCCAAAGCAAATCCTAAACTATGCACAAATTTAGGGGGAGCTCTTGCTTTTCACATACTTCTCAAAGCGACAATGTTTTTCACTCTTATTATCATTTGTCAGCTTTGATCTATATGTTGTCATCAATTACCAAAAAGGGGGAGATTGAAAGTGCAACTATCCCTAGGTGGTTTTGGTAATTCTTAACAACATATAGCTCATTGAGCTAATGCTGCTTCAAGATTAATATCTCAGGAAAGCTCAATGATTGGCATGGCATGGATGAGAAAAGTGGACCCCTCAAAACGCTAAGGAATTGGCTCAAGTTCAAAGCTGAAGACTCTACATTTTCTATTTTAGTGATCCAAGATCACATTGAGTCTATAGGAAAAGCCAATACTATCAAGGAGGGATGAGGTGTTGCTTAATGAGGTTCTTGCTCAAAATGCTTAGTGATATGCTCCAAAACCCTCAACTACTTTCTCACATCCACATTTGACCTAAACCAAAAGTCAAACTCAGCCCCACTAGTTCTTTCTATCCAGCGCCACCGAGTTTCAAATGTCATAGCCACTGCCACAAACCCTAGGCAAATCGGTCTCACCGATAGGGATCTCGGTCTCATCGAGATGGGGTTGTAATCTCTCTGTTTCCCTTCATAACATTTCGGTCTCACCGAGATGAGCGATCGGTCCCACCGAGATTGCAATGTAAACTCTCTGTTTTCCCTTCGTAACGTTTCGGTCTCACCGAAATGAGCGATCGGTCCCATCGAGTTTACCTGACCAACTCTCTGGTTAGCTTATTATCAAAATCGGTCTCACCGAGTTTGTGTAATCGGTCTCACGAAGATTACGTTATGCCCTAACCCTAATCATATCAGTCCTACCGAGTTGCATGTCGGTCCCACCGAAAACCCTAACGGTCACTAGCTTTGCTGAATCGGTCCGACCGAGTTTAACCATTCGGTCCCACCGAGTTTGGAAAGTTATGTGTAACAGTTAGATTTTGTGTGGAGGCTATGTATACCCCTCCACCTCCTCTTCATCCATGGAGAGAACCATCAGAACAAACCTACACTTCCAACCTATATTTTCTGAGAGAGAACCACCTACACTTGTGTTGAGACCAAGATATTCCATTCCTACCACATGAATCTTGGTCTCTAGCCTTCCCCAAGTTGCTTTCCACTCAAATCTTCTTTCCACCAAATCCAAATCCTGAGAGAGAGAGAGTTGAGTGTTGGGGAGACTATCATTTGAAGCACAAGAGCAAGGAGTTCATCATCAACACACCATTTGTTACTTCTTGGAGAGTGGTGTCTCCTAGATTGGCTAGGTGTCACTTGGGAGCCTCCGACAAGATTGTGGAGTTGAACCAAGGAGTTTGTAAGGGCAAGGAGATCGCCTACTTCGTGAAGATCTACCGCTAGTGAGGCAAGTCCTTCATGGGCGATGGCCATGGTGGGATAGACAAGGTTGCTTCTTTGTGGACCCTTCGTGGGTGGAGCCCTCCGTGGACTCGCGCAACCGTTACCCTTCGTGGGTTGAAGTCTCCATCAATGTGGATGTGCGATAGCACCACCTATCGGAACCACGACAAAAACATCCGTGTCTCCAATTGCGTTTGAATCTTCCAAACCCTTCCCTTTACATTCTTGCAAGTTGCATGCTTTACGTTCCGCTGCTCATATACTCTTTGCATGCTTGCTTGAATTGTGTTAAGATCACTTGACTTGTTCAAAGTTGCTAAAATCTTCCAAGAACTAAAATTGGGAAAAGGCTAGATTTTTATTTGGTCAAGTATTCAAACACCCCCCTCTAGACATACTTTCGATCCTACAGTATTCCGCTTCGGCAGTGGATAAGGATACCGAGTTTTGTTTCTTGGATGACCAAGACACAAGAGATCTACCAAGAAATTGACATGTACCCAAAGTGGACTTTCTATCAACCTTTTCACTGGCATAGTACGAATCAGAGTAGCCATCAAGATCAAAAGAAGACCTCTTAGGATACCAAATGCGAAAATTTGGTGTATGAATTAAGTATCCACTATCCTTTTCACAACCTTAAGATGATATTCTTTGGGGGCCGCTTGATATCGTGCGCACATGCACACACTTAGCATAATATCGGGACGGGAGGCACATAGATATAACAATGAACTAATCATAGAGCGATAAACCTTTTGGTCAACCGGCTCGCCATCCTTGACCAACTCAAGATGTCCACTAGTAGGCATGGGTGTATTCATACCTTTGCATCTTGCATGTTGAACTTCTTGAATAAGTCCTTGGTATACTTTGTTTGAGAAACAAAGGTACCCTCCTTAGTTTGCTTGATTTCCAAACCAAGAAAGAACTTGAGTTCACTCATCATAGACATATCAAACTTCTTCGACATTTGCTTTCCAAACTTTTCACTAAAATGAGGGTTAGTTGAACCAAATATGATATCATCAACATAAATTTGGAACACAAATAGTTCCCCATTAACCCTTTTAGTAAAAAGAGTAGAATCTATCTTTCCAATCTCAAAGCCTTTTTCAATAAGGAACTTGGTCAAGCATTTATACCACGCTCTAGGAGCTTGTTTAAGATCATAAAGAGCTTTGTGAAGTTTGTAAACATGGTCAGGTTTCTTAGGATTAACAAAGCCAGGAGGTTGTTTAACATAAACTTCCTCCTCAATTTCACCATTTAGAAAAGCACTTTTAATGTCCATTTGGCACAAGGTAATATCATGGTGATTAGCATAGGTAAGTAAGATGCGGATGGACTCAAGTCTAGCAACGGGGGCATATGTCTCACCATAGTCCATATCTTCAACTTGAGTGTAGCCTTGGGCGATGAGACGTGCTTTGTTGCGAACTACTTGTCCATCTTCGTCTTGCTTGTTGCGAAACACCCATTTGGTACCGATGATGTTGTGGTTGTTGTCGATATTCTCAACCAATGTCCACACTTAGTTCCTCTCAAAGTTGTGTAGCTCTTCATGCATGGCATTTATCCAATCCATATCTTCTAATGCTTCTTCAACCTTCATAGGTTCAATGCCAGAGATGAATGAATAATGTTCACAAAAATTTGCCAAACGAGTGTTAGAGCGAGTGATTCTCCCGGTTTGGATATCATTGAAGATTTTCTCGACGGGATGGTCTCATGAGACTCTTGCTCTAACTCGTGAGAGCTTCTGTTTGGGTCGGGGTGGAACATCTTCTTCATCATCTTGTTCTTCTTCTTGGCCTTCTTCGTGGTTGACGTTGTCGTTCTCTTGTCGAGGTGGAGAAGGAGGTTGATGAGGTTCATCTTGGTGCTGATGACCCACAAGTGTAGGGGATCTATCATAGCCTTTTCGATAAGTAAGAGTGGCGAACCCAACGAGGAGCAGAAGGAAATGATAAGCAGTTTTCAGTAAGGTATTCTCTGCGAGCACTGAAATTATCGGTAATAGATAGTTTTTTGATAAGGTAATTTGTAATGAGTAGCAAGTAATAAAAGTAAATAAGGTGCACCAAGATTGCCCAATCCTTTTTTAGCAAAGGACAAGCCTGGAAAAACTCTTATATGAAGGAAACTGCTCCCGAGGACACATGGGAATTATCGTCAAGCTAGTTTTCATCACGTTCATATGATTCGCGGTTGGTACTTTGATAATTTGATATGTGGGTGGACCGGTGCTTGGGTACTGTCCTTACTTGTACAAGCATCCCACTTATGATTAACCCCCATTGCAAGCATCCGCAACTACAACAAAAGTATTAAGGTAAACCTAACCATAGCATGAAACATATGGATCCAAATCAGCCCCTTACGAAGCAACGCATAAACTAGGGTTTAAGCTTCTGTCACTCTAGCAACCCATCATCTACTTATTACTTCCCAATGCCTCCCTCTAGGCCCAAACAATGGTGAAGTGTCATGTAGTCGACGTTCACATGACACCACTAGAGGGATGACAACATACATCTCATCAAAATATCGAACGAATACCAAATTCACATGACTACTTATAGCAAGACTTCTCCCATGTCCTCAGGAACAAATGTAACTACTCACAAAGCATATTCATGTTCATAATCAGAGGGGTATTAATATGCATAATGGATCTGAACATATGATCTTCCACCAAGTAAACCAACTAGCATCAACTACAAGGAGTAATCAACACTACTAGCAACCCACAGGTACCAATCTGAGGTTTGGATATAAAGATTAGATATAAGAGATGAACTAGGGTTTGAGATGAGATGGTGCTGGTGAAGATGTTGATGGATATTGACCCCCTCCCAATGAGAGGATCGTTGGTGATGACGATGGTGATGATTTCCCCCTCCCGGAGGGAAGTTTCCCCGGCAGAATAGCTCTGCCGGAGCCCTAGATTGGTTCCGCCTCGTGGCGGCGGAGTTTCTTCCTGAAAGCTTGCTTATGATTTTTTCCTCGATGAAAGACTCCATATAGCCAAAGATGGGCATCAAAGGGCCACCAGGGGGCTCACGAGGCAGGGGGCGCGCCCCCACCCTCGTGGATGGTGGGTGGCCCCCCTCTGGTACTTTATTCACTCAGTATTTTTTTATATATTCTGAAAATAACTCCCGTGGAGTTTCAGGACTTTTGGAGATGTGTAGAATAGGTCTCTAATATTTGCTCCTTTTCCAGCCCAAAATTCCAGCTGCCGGCATTCCCCCTCTTCATGTAAACCTTGTAAAATAAGAGAGGATAGGCATAAGTATTGTGACATAATGTGTAATAACAGCCCATAATGCGATAATTATCGATATAAAAACATGATGCAAAATGGACGTATCAACTCCCCTAAGCTTAGACCTTGCTTGTCCTCAAGCGAAAGCCGAAATCGAAAAATATGTCCACATGTTTAGAGATAGAGGCGTCGATAAAATAAAATACGGACATGAGGGCATCATGATCATTCTTAAAATTATATATATATATATATATATATATATATATATATATATATATATACAGGAAAATGGTTGTGTACTCCTGGGAGTACGTACTCCCGCTCCTCATATACCACATAGATGAATCTTTTATACCTTTTTATTATTTTTAATATACTTCATTAGTAATTATGAGATACCCCAAAATGAGTTTCATGAAAAAATTCATGTGAGTCTATGTATTTTTAAATATTTACGTATATACTGATGTGTTTGTACGTGAAAAGGTATATTACAAAAAGTACGTCGAGATGATATTTTTTCAACTAAACTCATATTGGGGTATCTTAGAATATTTAATGAAGTATATTGAGAATAATAAAGAGGTATAATTAATGCGTATATGAGGTATATTGAGGATGGAAGTACATACTCCCAAGAGTACAGAAGAGGAGTCCTATATATATATATATTGTCATATGATCTCTGATGCTAAAGTAACAATTCATTCACATACTCAAGCATAAATCAGAAACTTCATTGAAAACTAACAAACTATAATTTCAGCCATTGAAGCAATTGCAATTTATCATAACATAGGAAATAGTCAATATAAGAGCTTCTCAGCAAGTCCACATACTCAACCATCTTTTAGTCTTTCATAATTGCTAACACTCACACGGTATTTATGGTTAAGAAGTTTTAATCGGACACAGAGAAAGACAGGGGCTTATAGTTTTGCCTCCCAACGTTTTACCTCAAGTGTAATGTCAACAATAATAGTTCATGAAAACCCACATCCAATTAGCCATATATATCAGGATCTTTCCAACACATTGTGCTTGCCAAAGGGTAAAATGTAAAAAGGAAAGGTGAATATCACCATGACTCTTTGCATGAAGTATAAGACAAGAATAGAAGATAGGCCCTTCGCAGAGGGAAGCTGTTGGGGATATTACTACTGGACATAAACCGGCTAGGAGTAGCCAGATTAACTCCAAGAAGATCAGAAGCCCATGAAGATGTGAGGATGGTGGCGCTTTACGAAGTACCAAGGCCCAAAGGCGAGTTAAGACCTGTAGATGTAAACCGACTTTATTGTATAACTTGCATTGTAAGATAGGAAGGATAGAGGCCGAGCCGGACACGTTTATGATCCAGCCTCGGGACTCTGTAAACCGGCGGGCGTCAACCTGTGTATATAAAGGGATGACCTGGCAGCGGTTTAGGGACAACAGACAACAACTCGAGAGCCAGGCAAAGCGGATTCGCTCCCTGGTCATCGAAACCCTAGCAATACCAAGCACAACTAGACATAGGCTTCTACCTTCATCGAAGGGGCCGAACTAGTATAAAACCCCTCGTGTCCCTTGTCCGGTTAACCCCTTTAAGCTAACCCTTAGCGATGGCTCCACGACTAAGTCCTTTCATGAGGACATCTGCCGTGACAAACCCACGATAGTTGGCGCCCACCATGGGGCTATCGCACGATGATTTCGAGTTCTTGAAGGGCAGCTTCGAAGGACTCAAGGGATACGCTGTGGGCCAGATGACGAAGGGTCGTCGCGGCAAGCTCTACATCGATGACGTAGGGTGGGGTCCCGAGGCCGGTTCAATCGAATATGGGTACCGGATCCCCTTTGGTGGAATTCATGTCTTCATCGGCAAAATCGGTGAACTGGGCCCTGAGCTGGACACCTACACCGACATCGTCGAGACGGCTCAGCGTGCAAGCCCTGCCCCGGTTCAACCCGCAGCAAGGCATGTCTTCGTAGGTGTCATCCATGGAGCGGAGTATGAGGATGGACCAGCATCTGATGGAGAAACCCTTATCCGTTCCGATGACGAGTCTTCAACCGGAGAAACCGAGTCCCTGTATCAACTGCAGGATGGTCGGATTAGCAGAAGGTCCGATGGCAACAGTATTCCGGACCTCCTCGATCTGCCAAGCTGGGTCGCGGTCTTCATGTCCGGTACACAACTAGCACAGCACTCTTCTACCGCCGTGACGATGTTCTCCGGTTCAGCAACGGCAACGCCAGCAGGAGCAGGGGGCTCTGCGCCGCCTCCCTCTCAGGTTTTATCTGATTTGTTCGACGCCTTGGCAACATTGATGGCTGCGGAGGTGGACGCTGCAGCCCAAGATCAGCACAACGCGGAGATTGCAACGGTGAAGGATCAGATAACTCAGGCTAAAGCGGACTTGGCAGCAGAATGGGCCGAGTTGGAAGCTCAGGCCTACCGGCTTAGGTTGGACCAGAATGCCTCAGATGAGGTCATGAGGAGGAGATACCGATCGCACCTCCCGCCGGGTTATGAGCCAAGAAATCTCTTCAACACGCCAGGAGCCAGAACCAGTAACCAGCCAGTGGTAAACCGGACGGAGGCACCGGGAACAGGAGCACCGGTTCAACCACGCACGATGAACCCGCCTCGCCAGAACAACGTTGTGCCGCAGTATGTTCCGACGCCCCCGGGGCATTACTCCAACCCGTTGGATAACATTGTGGCCGCCGCTTCACGATTGGCAGCCCTCCCAACTAACGGCGAGTCACCAGTGGCGATTGAGACACGACGGGCTAGAGAGCTCCTTCAAACAGCTTTAAACCAGCAGCAGGCTTATTCGCATAGTCGCGACTACATCGGACACGTTGAGGATGAACCGGTCATATCAAGCAGTGCACGTCACTGTAACTCGCCGCGAGGACACAACCTGGCAGGTGGTGGTGCTAATGCACAGGATGTGGTGGATCATGGTCGTGCACGTCGAGAAGCCGAGTTGGCAGCTCTGCATGCCGCTCGTCAACCTACTCCAGTTCGCCCAACCACCTCAGTGGAGCCCGGCGTGGTCTTCAGTTCTTTAGGGGTGCCGTGTCTTACCCCCGCTTTGCGTAATGTGCGACTGCCCAAGAATTTTATGGGACCTCATAAGGTGCCCAATTACACTGCCGATCTGCAACCAGAGTCATGGGTGGAGAGTTATGAGATGGCGATGGAGATGCTGGATGTGGATGAAGCAGTGTGTGCTAAATACTTCACCATGATGTTGGAGGGGACGACTCGAACTTGGTTAAAGAGCTTACCAGCTAACTCTATCGGGTCATGGGCTAAGCTGAAGCACCGGTTTATCCAGAATTTCAAAGATACATGTAAGCAGCCTATGTCAATTGTGGACCTAGCCGCTTGTGTTCAAGAGGAGGGGGAGTCTACGACGCATTGGGTGAAGCGAGTCTCAGCTATTTTGCATTCATCAGACCACATTAATGCAAATACAACAGTTTTGACGTTGGAGGGCAACTGCCAGTTTATGCCATTAAAATTGAAGCTAGGGAGGCTCAAGCGTCACTGCAATGACATGTCAACTCTTATGGCTGCTTTGGTGAAATACGCCGATTCAGATAGTACCAAAGACCCTGAATCTGAGGATGACAAACCGGGGAAAGGGAAAAAGAACGGCAATACCAAGGGGCAGCATCACAATCCGGCAGGTCATGGGAATAATGGCAAGCGTAAGGAAGACAATAGTTTGGACTTTGTGGCTAACACCAACGCTGAGGACAACGGTCAGCATCGTAAGGGTAAACAGCCTCAGAGGGGCAGAGGGTCAGGCCCCAATCTGGAGCGCCTGTTAAATCAGCCTTGTCGAAAGCATGGATCGAAGGAAAGGCCAGCTTCACATCTTTGGAAGGATTGTTTCATTATGCGGAAGTTTAAGAATTCCAATATGTTTCAATATGACAACGGCCCGCCCGGCGGTTCAGGAGGCGGTTTTCATGGGTCGGGTTATGGAGGTGGCAGCTCCGGTTCAGGATTCCAAGGCAATCAAGCCAGACATGGCCATTAAGGGAACCATGGCAGTCAAGGAGGTTATAACCATCAGGGGAATCAGCAGCAGCAACAGTCGGGTTATCAGAGCAATCCGAAGCAGTTGAATAGTGGGCAGTATCATGTCTTTACCACTAGCTTGTGTAAACGCGATCAGAAGCTTCACAAGAGGGCAGTAAACTCTGTTGAACCGGCGGTGCCTCAGTATCTGCGCTGGTCTGAGCAGCCCATTTTATGGAGTAGAGAGGATCACCCACCCCGGGTTGATAATCCGGGTCATCTGGCCTTAGTGGTGGCACCTCAAGTCGGGGGGTATAAGTTCACCAAGGTGCTTATGGATGGGGGAAGCAGTATCAATATCCTTTATTATGATACCTTCCGCCGTATGGGGTTGACAGATAAGATCTTAAACCATCGAATACGGTCTTTCATGGAGTGGTGCGTGGTAAATCGGCGTACCCAGTTGGCAAGATAGCCCTAGAGGTGGCTTTTGCAGATGATCATGATTCAAGGTCAGGAACATTGACTTTTGAGGTGGTGAAAATCAAGAGTCCGTATCATGCCCTGTTTGGGCGTCCGGCTTATGCTAAGTTCATGGCGAGGCCATGTTATGTTTATTTACAGCTTAAGATGCCGGGTCACAAGTGGACCATCACAGTGCATGGGAGCAGGAAGATCGCTTTGGAGTGTGAAGAGGGTGATGCGGCTTATGCTGAGTCGGTTTGTGCCACAGAGGAGCTAAAGTTTTATAAAGACAAGGTTGATCTGGCAGACATGACTTCTTTGAAAAAACCAACTACAGAGCACGATCCGGCGTTGAAGTTTAAATCGGCTACAGACACTAAGATGGTTGATTTTGTTCCTGGTGATTCATCCAAGCAGTTCAGCATCAGCGCTAGCCTGGATCCCAAATAGGAAAGCGCGCTCGTCGAGTTCATCCGTGAGAACCGGGACATCTTTGCATGGAAGCCTTCTGACATGCCAGGTGTACCGAGGGAACTCGCTGAGCACACACTTAATATCGATCCTAAGTTCAAACCGGTTAGGCAGTTTCTCCGCCGCTTCAACAAAGAAAGGCATAAGGCTATTGGTGAGGAGGTAGCTCGGCTGTTGGCCGCAGGGTTTATCATGGAAGTCTTTCACCCAGAGTGGCTAGCTAATCCGGTGCTAGTCCTTAAGAAAAAGGCACTTGGCGTATGTGTGTGGACTACACAGACTTGAACAAGGCTTGTCCAGCTGATCCCTTTGCCCTCCCTCGTATTGACCAGATTATTGATGCTACGACGGGTTGTGATCGTTTGTGTTTTCTGGATGCTTATTCTGGTTATCATCAGATCAAAATGGCAGTTAAGGACCAGGAGAAGACAACTTTCATAACTCCCTTTGGAGCCTTCTGCTATGTCTCTATGCACTTTGGGCTCAGGAGTGCCCAGGCGACTTACCAGCGCTGTGTTCAGAACTGTCTTCATAAACAGATTGGGCGTAATGTTCATGCATATGTGGATGATATTGTGGTGAAGTCCAGGAAGGGGGAAACATTGATAGATGATTTGAGAGAAACCTTTGACAACCTTCGGGTTTATAAAGTGATGCTTAATCCGGACAAATGTGTCTTTGGTGTTCCAGCAGGTAAGCTCCTGGGTTTTGTGGTGTCGAACAGGGGCATTGAGGCTAACCCAGAGAAGATTATAGCTATCACCTCTCTAGCTAAACCAGCGTGTATCAATGATGTTCTGCGTCTGGCGGGCCGGATTGCAGCTTTGAGCCGGTTTATCAGTCGTCTCAGGGAGAAGGCTATCCCTTTATATCATATGATAAAGAAAACAAATGATTTTGTCTGGAGTGATGCGGCTGATAAAGCGTTTGAGGATTTGAAGAGACAGTTAGCTGAGCCACCTGTTCTTGCGGCTCCGATTGATAAAGAGCCTTTACTGCTATATGTGGTTGCTAATGCCCGGGCTGTCAGTGTGGCTATAGTTGTGGAGCGCAAGGAGGCTGGAAAGGAGTATCCGGTTCAACGACCAGTTTATTATATCAGTGAGGTGCTTATCGAATCAAAGCAGAGGTATCCACATTGGTAGAAGCTGGTGTATGGAGTTTTTATGGCAAGCCGGAAGCTCAAGCACTATTTTCAGGGTCATCCTATCACAGTGGTTAGTTCAGCCCCTTTGGGAGATATCATACAAAACAGAGAGGCGACTGGCCGGATTGCCAAGTGGGCTATTGAGCTTGGACCTCACAGGCTCAAGTATACACCTCGCACATCGATTAAATCTCAAGCACTCGTGGACTTCATCAATGATTGGATAGAGTTGCAGGCACCAGAGGAAAAGCCAGACAACACTTATTGGACTATTCACTTTGATGGATCTAGGCAATTGGAGGGCTCGGGGGCTGGAGTCATATTAACTTCCCCACGAGGTGACAAATTTTATTATGTTCTTCGCCTAATGTTCCCTTGCACTAACAATGCAGCTGAGTACGAGGCCTTACTCCACGGTCTTCGGATGGCTAAGGAGATGAACTTAAGCCGGGTTAAGTGCTTCGGTGACTCGGACCTAGTGGCGCAACAGGTGTCTGACACTTGGGATTCTAAGGACCCACTCATGGCTGCATATCGACGAGAGGTGGACATAGTGGCTGGTCATTTCAAGGGTTATCAAGTTGACCATATAGACCAGAGAAAGAATGAAGCGGCGGACGCTTTAAGTCGCCTAGGTTCTCAGCGTAAACCGGTCCCACCTAATGTCTTCCTCGACGTACTACATAATTCGTCGGTCAAGATACCAACAGAGGAGGAGTTGGCTATTCCTGACCCGGAGGCCCAGTTGGTGGAGGCTTTGCATGTTACACCGGATTGGACAGTCCCGTACTTGGCTTACATGAACCGGGGCGTGTTACCGGAGGACAAAACCTTGGCCCGGCAGATAATCCGTCGATCCAAGTCAATGACCATTGTCAATGGGGAGTTACATCGTTACAGGAGCAATTCAGCGTTGTGTGTCTCCTCAAGAGGGTTGTGAGATTTTGCGAGAAATCCACGAAGGAGATTGTGGTCATCACTCCGGTTCAAAATCCTTGGTGGCTAAGGCTTTTCGTCATGGCTTCTATTGGTTGACGGCTCATGCTGATGCTGAGGATTTAGTCAAAAGGTGTGACGGTTGTCAAAAATTTGCACGCCGCGCTCAGGTTCCAGCTCAGGAGTTGAGAATGATTCCAATCACTTGGCCGTTTGCAACTTGGGGGCTCGATATGGTTGGACCCTTTAAGAGATCCAAGGACAAAAAGACCCACCTATTGGTGGCGGTTGACAAGTTTACCAAGTGGGTAGAGGCAGAGCCAGTCAGTAAGTGTGATGCAGCCACGACGGTTCAATTCATCAAGAAGGTGATCTTCCGGTTTGGCTTTCCACACAGCATTATCACAAATAGTGGTACTAATCTATCTAAGGGTGAGATGGAGGAATTTTGTCAACGTGAGCACATCCGGCTTGATGTAGCGTCAGTAGCTCACCCCCGATCTAATGGTCAAGCTGAGAGGGCAAATCAAGAAATTTTGAGAGGTATCAAACCCCGGCTTATGGTTCCTTTAAAGCGGACACCGGGTTGTTGGGTGGAGGAGTTACCTTCTGTGTTATGGAGTATCAACACCAAACCAAACAGATCGACGGGTTATACACCTTTCTTCATGGTTTGTGGAGCAGAGGCGGTTCTTCCTAGTGACATCCGTCATGAGTCGCCCCGTGTGGCGGCTTATGTTGAAGCTGACAATGAGAAGGCACGTCAGGACTCACTGGACCTATTAGATGAGGAGCATGATCTCGCAGCGGCACGTTCGGTGATTTATCAACAAGATCTCTGGCGTTATCACATCCGCCGGGTTAAAACCAGAACTTTTCAAGAGGGTGATCTGGTGCTCCGGCTCATCCAGGATCAAACTGATATGCACAAGTTATCCCCACCTTGGGAAGGACCTTTTGTGGTCAGCAAAACCCTACACAACGGGTCATACTACCTTATTGATGTTCAAGAGCACAAAGACTCACGTAAATCGGAGGAGGAGACCAAGCGGCCATGGAATGTAGCCCTTCTTTCGGCCTTACTATACTTGAGCCACAGGCTCTTCTTATGTACATACTTATGACAATGTATATATTATATAAAACCGGAGCCTCGGCTAAAGCGGGGTCTCTGCTCTTTTTTACATCATGTGTGGTTCCATAGGGGCTTCTACTGACAAAGCGGAGTTTTACTAACCCGACCCATAAGGCCACACAGATATAAAGGAAGTCACTAGAGGACTTGGTTGTCTTCACACCATAGCTACACCTCTTGATCGGTTTAAAACCAAAAAGGGATATCACTAGGGGGCTTGGTTGTCTTCACACCATAGCTACACCTCTTGATAGGCTTAAAGCCAAAAGGAAATTATGTGGAACCAAAGAGAGTCTGTTGCATCAAGCACAACTCAAACATAGGTAACCACTGAGCACAGCTCAAATATTACCTGGGGGCTCCTTGCTTCTCAAAGAACAACGAGCTTGCGCCCTTGTAATAGGCTATCAAGCCAGGCTTGGAAGCCAGGTGTATTCACCTAAAACCCCGGGTTATCCCGCCTCTTTAAGTAAGCCACTCCGTCCAGGTAAACCTGGTATGACCCATCAAACGTTTGACAAGTCAATCTCATGGACCCTGAACTTGTCAAAGTTAAAATAGTGATTGGTTAAAGATTGAGGTCCATCTTAAAAGGCTTTGCAAAATGGTATAACTAAGCGGCCTGGCAGCCCATGAAAAGCCTCGATTTAGGGCCTGGCAGCCCATGAAAAGCCTTGTATATTTCCTTTTTGATTTGCTATTTTTAATATCTTTTGATAAGGGATTTATGAATATTTCTGATAAACCAGTGTTTATTACAACCCGACATGGCTTTCAACACTTAGTTGTCAGTACATAATCAGTTCTAAACTGGTAGTAAATTGCTCCGGTCTGGTTTTGGCTACAGGTCACCAACATTATACGAACAAATCAGCGGCTATTATAGCCCGGCTTGGTTTTTATATGAACCGACAAGAGGGCAAGGAGTCATCAACACTCCGGATTGGTGTTTTTCACCCTTACTATACAAACAGTTGGTCAGCCAATGAGGTATGTGACAGGTATCATCTATTTTTACAAATCTTGGTTGTCCATCCAAGTTATGTATATATTTTTTGGGCATCATGACCCATCCAGTGGTAAACCACTAGGACACTTTCAAAGTTCTTATATGCAGGAACACAAATCATAATGGACTATGCATAAATAGATCCCAAAGGTAGAACAAGTTTTCAGGTATCAAGCAAAACAAACATGCTCGATGGCATGGCAGATAAAGGTGTTCATGCTATCCTATTACAAGGTGCTTTAAACAACCCAAATTGAATAATTGTTTTCAAAGAGTGAAAGATTGCAACTGGTAAACCGACCACCGGTTTAGGATTCCTCATTGGGATGGCTTGACGATTGAGGGTCATCTTGCATGGTCACATTCTCTTCATCCCTCCCTAGACGCTGGAAATCAACCGTTGACCAATCGATTCCGGTTAAGGCTTGAAAAACGGCCTCTTCATGGATAAGATTGGAGGGGTCAATGTCAGGAGCATAAGTATGCCTACGGATTGGTGGCACAAGATCTTCAACATTATGGATCAACACGGGCTGTCTTTTTCCCTCAGCATCATGAACTGGTTGAAAATGAGATAGATCTTTGTCCTTCGCCAGTTTGCTTGCTATCGGTCGCATCTCCTTTGTCAGCCTTCGGAGATCATCGTTATTGAAGTCTGAGCCATCTTCTTTCACACCAAGATACCCTTTGATGATATCTGCCGGTTCAAGATCCGGAATCCATGCCTTGGCCTGGATTAGCGCGGTCAGCGCTCCTGATCTTGCGGCTGATCTCTTCAGTTCATTGATCCGGACAGGTAGCATGGCCAGCTTTTCAATAGTTTCTTTTATCAGCGATGGCAAAGGCTTGTTATAAGCTGCAGTGCAAATGGCTCGTTGGGATCCAAAGAACAGCTGTTCTATCAAGGTGTAGGCCGCTTTAAGCTTCATCCGCATGTCAGCGCCCAGGTGAGCAATGCGGGTCCCTGTCATGGTTAAACATCAGTAAACCGATCATTGATAAGATATTATGAGTTAGATAAACTGCATGAGAGGGTACTTACCAAACACAGCAGAAGTCATGGCGTCAATCTGCCACTTTAAGCCGGTCAGTTCTTCAACCACCGGCTTCAGGGCTGCCTCTGCGTCCTCGGCCTTTTTTTTGTCAAACCGGCCTTTTCTGTCTCCCACTCTGCATGCTCTTTGTTGAAGGCCTCTTTCAGCCTTTCCATGGCTGCTAGGGCATTTGTTAACTCCTCCTTGGCCTTGGAAGCCTCTACTTGCTGAGATTTGACGTTCTCCTGAAGGTCCGCGGTTTGAGCATCCTTTTTACTCAGCTCAGCCTACAAAGGTGAGGTATGTCATCAAAACAGGTTATGAAGTACCAAGCGTATAACGAGTTATGCACTTTGTACTTGGGGGCTAATGCCTATTTGCTCTATCATCAACATATTTTTCACAAGTCTCAAGTACAATGTAAGCATTATCCTTAACACTTGGGGGCTAATGTACATCTGGTCAAAGTTGACGCATTGATTCAAGACCCGATTTACCTTGCAAAGATAAACCGACCCTTGGGGGCTACACTGATGAAAACTACAGGAATACAATGATAAAGTACCGGTTTGTTTCCAATGATGACTTGACATATGGAGGATCAGTATGCAAGGATTAAGATATTCCAAAGTCCCGGTTTATGATTAACATCATAAATCGACCCTTGTGGGCTACTTGGGATGATACTTGAACTTTGGGTTTAAGAAAGGAAAAGCGATGAAAATACCTCATAGCGTTCCTTCATCAGGTTCACTAAACCGGCTTCATAATCACGGTTTGAGTGCAGACGGTTTAGAAAACCGGAGTGGAGTTCTTGAGCGCTGAGATGGGCGTAGCTTGACAAGTCGGTGCTCCATTTGCCTTTTCCATGGCAGCACGCTCTTCCTTGGCACTATGTTTCGCCAATATAACAGGATGGCCAGGAGAGCTGTGGCTCATACCGGTAATGATAACATCGCCTTCTTTGTCTCCAGCAGTCTTTGCTGGAGTTGATGGAGTGTCAGTAGCTCTCACCGGACTAGAAGACCTATCATCAGCCCGGATTGGATCTGCCGGTTCATCATTAGGAACAACAGTGTTAACTTCTGGTTGTTCATCAATATTGTGGTCTTGAGGGGGTGGTTCATCAAAAGTAGCTTCAGGATTTGGGCCCTCCGGTTCAACCGTTTGCTCCGGTTCAAGAACCACCTGGTCTTCGGGCGGATTGTTAACCCGAGCCTTTTTGCTGGGTCTTGCTTTGGCTCTACAACAGAAAAAGATGCGAAAGTTAAGCATAATATATAAAGTATGGAAACATCGAAAGAAGGGGTTGAAGTACTTACCCAGCTATAGTTTTGAGAGGAGGAAGTTGGGTCGCTGTTGACTCGCTAGGGGATGAGGGAGGTGTCACCTGATAATTCGAATCGGATGGATTAAGAGGTTGTCGGAAATAACCTGCCTTGGGATAAGAATTGTCAGAAGTGGGTGAGACCTCAGATCGGCGCTTTTGAACCGGGGTGTCAGGTAAACCGGCCGAAGTGACCTTTTGGCCGCTGTGCCAGGTGGTGCGGCGAGCCTCGTGCTGTTGCGTCTTCAAAATAAATGTTGGATCCAAGTGAGCAAGAGGATGAGAAAAGTTTACTTTCCGGACCGCTTGACGGATTTTTTGTGTTGGCATAGAGTCTAAACCGGAGGAAAGGATAATTACCTCTACATCGTCAGCTTGGCTGCCCTCCACGTCCTCCTGATAAGTATCATTGTCAATGAGATGCATGAAAATGGAACCAAGTGAATCAAGTTCTACCTCAACTTCCGGTTCATCTGGGTCGTCGTCCAGTTCCATACTGATGCGTTCAGGTGCTTTCCGCTTTGTGGTTTTCTTGACGGCTTTGGTTTTAGGGCGGGCGGTTTTTGCCGCTTTCTCTTGAGGTTTCTTCTTCCAAAATGGACCATCACCCTGTTTAAAAGTAAAAAGAAGGGTATTCAAGGATTGTACAGTCTAAAGATATCAAGGGTAAAGCGGAGGAACAATACTCACAGCAGGTGGTTTGTTCTGCGTGTAAAAGGGGTCTAGTCCGGTTTGGCGACAGACAACTTCTGATTCGTTCAATATCTTCTTGACGGCCTCAGTGACCTCTTCATCGGTTAGCTGAATGTTGGTATGACGTTGGGAGTCCTCTACTTCACCAGTATACTCGCACGTTAAGCCGAATCGGCGACTTAACGGCAAGATGCTCCAAGATATCCAACAACGAACAAAGTCTACACCTGTTAAACCGTTGGCCAAGAAGGCTCTCAACTTGGCGAGTTGAGGTGCGTACGGGGCCCGTTCCTGGGCACTTAGGCGTTGTGGAAGTGGATGAGTATTGGCAAGCCGGTGGGCCCAGTAACCCGGTAGAGGATTTTCGTCTTCAAGGGAGTTGTCTTTACAGTAGAACCAAGTTTGATTCCACTCTTTGGGGTGATTGTGCAGCTTGGCGTGAGGAAATTCAATGTCTTTTCTTTTTGAATGGAGATGCCACCGAGTTCAGTATTGGGTCCGTCTACAAATTCGGTGCGCCGGTTCAGATGGAAGAAATCCCGGAACAACTCCAGAGTTGGCTCTTCTTGGAGGTACGCTTCACAGAAAACTTGAAAGTTGCATATATTGGATACCGAGTTGGGTCCAATATCTTGAGGGTGGAGTTGAAAGCTGGCAAGCACACCCCGGAAAAACTTTGACCCGGGCGGTTTGAAACCACGGCCTATATGATCAACAAACACAACTACCTCACCCTGCTTAGGGGTGGGAGGATTTTCTGGCCCAGGAACGCGCCACCGGATCTCATTCTTCTTTGGTAAGGTTCCGATCTTGACCATTCCATTCAGTTGCTCCTCGGTAACCCGGGAGGGAGCCCAGTTGCAGGAATAAAACTGCTTGGCCATTGCAAATGAAAAGATGGAAAGAAATGCCGGTTTACAATTCATTCATAGTGATGCATAAGGTACAATAGGACAGAGGAATCCAAGTATATGAAATTGGTAAACCGGAGGCTGATACAATTATAAATGACAAAGCAATAAGCAGAAGCAGAGGTATATACATGCTATTAAACCGGAGTATGACGACGGAGACAAAGGGATTGCTGGTTTACAAGGGGACTAATGGTATATAATAGATTACTTTTTACAAGGGTAAACCGTCTATCTGATGCGGAAGGTACAGATCTAAGGCAAAGAATGACTAAGTAAGGTAAAACAGGTTTCACAAGACTATGTTGAAATTTTGGATCTACCATAAGCCAGGAAAAGGAAAAATATTGAGACTCAAGAACTTGGTCCCAAAGCAGTTCATGAAAGGTCCAGATCAAGTTACGATGTATTTAAAGATTGGATCAAATGGTTGAGATAAGGAGTTTCATGGTTACTATGAGGAATATATCAAGAACAAGTTCTACTGACTATGGGTTGATGAAGAACACGAAAAGAGCAACAGGAACCTGCGTGAACCCTAACGGATCTACAGGGAAAAGAGGGGAAGCTTACCGCAGCGGTTGAGGTAGCGGTGATGCCTCGCGTTTTTCTGATGCAACCAGGTCGATGTAGCGGCCAACGGAGAGGCAGAGGCGGAGTTCGACGATGGCGGCGGCGCTCGGGTGCAGGGGCGTCGCGAGGAGGAAGAAGAAGGGAAAGAGACGAAGGGGGAAAAGAGAATGACCCTTGGTCCTATTTATAGGGCGAACCGATAAGCGACAAGTGCGTGAATCGAGGAGCCTAAAATGGATAGTTAATAAGGATGTCGCCTCGATGGTTGGATATTCATTAATGAAGGGCATCTTCGACTTCAACGAATAGATGACATCATGGCGGTTTACTACGGATCCAAAGGATGACATCACGGCGGTTTACCAGATCCATTGGAAGGTGCCAGGGCAAGAATTTTTCTAAGTGTTCAAAATTGATATGAACAAGTTCAAACCAATCTGGGGCCTAATGTTGGGGATATTACTACTGGACATAAACCGGCCAGGAGTAGCCGGATTAACTCCAAGAAGATCAGAAGCCCATGAAGACGTGAGGATGGTGGCGCTTTACGAAGGCCCAAGGCCCAAAGGCGAGTTAAGACCTATAGATGTAAACCGACTTTATTGTATAACTTGCATTGTAAGATAGGAAGGATAGAGACCGAGCCAGACACGTTTATGATCCGGCCTCAGGACTATGTAAATCGGCGGGCGTCAACCTGTGTATATAAAGGGATGACCCGATAGCGGTTTAGGGAACAGACAACAACTCGAGAGCCATGCAAAGCGGATTCACTCCCTGGTCATTGAAACCCCAGCAATACCAAGCACAACTAGACGTAGGCTTTTACCATCATCTAAGGGGCCGAACTAGTATAAAACCCCTCATGTCCCTTGCCCGGTTAACCCCTTTAAGCTAACTCGTAGCGATGGCTCCATGACTAAGTCCTTTCACGAGGACATCTGCCGTGACAAACCCACGACAAAAGCAGAGGTTGTCATGTGCTTTTATGGTTGGATGCACGAAATCTTAATGCAAAAGAACGTCATTTTATATTGCCACTTGTGATATGGACCTTTATTATGCAGTCCGTCACTTTTATTTCTTCCACATCACAAGATCGTAGAAAGCTTACTTTCTCCACACTAATAAGTCATACATATTTAGAGGGCAATTTTTATTGCTTGCAACAATGACAACTTACTTGATGGATCTTACTCAATCCATAGGTAGATATAGTGGACTCTCATGGCAAAACTGGGTTTAGGGATATTTGGAAGCACAAGTAGTATCTCTACTTGGTGCAAAGAAATTGGCTAGCAAGAGAAAGAAAGGCAAGCTCAACATGTTGGATGATCCATGATAATATAATTTATCTCAGATGTAAGAAAACATAACCCATTACGTTGTCTTCCTTGTCCAATGTCAACTCTTTAGCATATCATACTTTAATGAGTGCTCACAATTATAAAAGATGTCCAAGATAGTATATTTATATGTGAAAACCTCTCTTTCTTTATTACTTCCTATTAATTGCAACGATGACCAAAACTATGTTTGTCAACTCTCAACAACTTTTATTAATCATACTCTTTATATGTGAGCTCATTACTCTCCATAAGATCCATATGATCTCTTTATTTCTTTTTATTTATTCTCTTTTATTTTATTCCTTCAAGATCATAGCAAAATAATCAAGCCCTTGACTCAACACTAATCTTTATTATATATAGCTCACGGACTCGATTAGATAGGAAGATCATAAAGCAAAACTCACAACTACATCATACTAAAACTTTATTCTACTAGATCAAGATATTATCAAAAGGATCGAACTAAGAAAAACAGTAATGATAAAAGTGATGGTGATACGATACCGGGGCACTCCCCCAAGCATGGCAGTTGCCAATGGGAGTGCCCATACCCGAGGCTCAGTTCTTCTTTGTTGGTGATGATGGGTAGTCGCACATTGTTACGTCTCCGTCGTATCTACTTTTCCAAACACTTGTGCCCTTGTTTTGGACTCTAACTTGCATGATTTGAATGGAACTAACCCGAACTAATGCTATTTTTAGCAGAATTGCCATGGTGTTATTTTTGTGCAGAAATAAAAGTTCTTGGAATGACGTGAAAGTCAACGAAGAATTATTTTGGAATATATAAAAAATACTGGAAGGAAGATCCACGTCAGGGGGTCTCCACCTGTCCACTAGGGTGGGGGGCGCGCCCCCTGCCTCATGGGCCCCCCTGACACTCCACCGACCTCAACCTTGACTCCATATATTCACTTTCGGGGAGAAAAAACCAGGGAGAAGGATTCATCACATTTTACGATATGGAGCCGCCGCCAAGCCCTAAACTCTCTCGGGAGGGCTGATCTGGATTCCGTTCGGGGCTCGGGAGAGGGGAATCCGTCGCCATCGTCATCATCAACCTTCCTCCATCACCAATTTCATGATGCTCACCGCCGTGCGTGAGTAATTCCATTGTAGGCTTGTTGGACGGTGATGGGTTGGATGAGATTTATCATGTAATCGAGTTAGTTTTGTTAGGGTTTGATCCCTAGTACCCAATATGTTCTGAGATTGATGTTGCTATGACTTTGCTATGCTTAATGCTTGTCACTAGGACCCGAGTGCCATGATTTCAGATCTGAACCTATTATGTTTTCATCAATATATGAGAGTTCTTGATCCTATCTTGCAAGTCTATAGTCACCTACTATGTGTTATGATCAGGCAACCCCGAAGTGACAATAATCGGGACCACTCCCGGTGATGACCGTAGTTTGAGGAGTTCATGTATTCACTATGTGTTAATGCTTTGTTCCGGTACTCTATTAAAAGGAGGCCTTAATATCCCTTAGTTTCCAATAGGACCCCGCTGCCACGGGAGGGTAGGACAAAAGATGTCATGCAAGTTCTTTCCATAAGCACGTATGACTATATTCGGAATACATGAATACATTACATTGATGAATTGGAGCTAGTTTTGTGTCACCCTATGTTATGACTGTTACATGATGAACCGCATCCGGCATAATTCTCCATCACCGATCCATTGCCTACGAGCTTTCCATATATTGTTCTTCGCTTATTTACTTTTCCGTTGCTATTGTTATCATCACTACAAAACACCAAAAATATTACTTTTGCTACCGTTACCTTTTACCACCGTTACCACTATTATCATATTACTTTGCTACTAAATACCTTGCTGCATATATTAAGTTTCCAGGTGTGGTTGCATTGACAACTCAGCTGCTAATACTTGAGAATATTCTTTGGCTCCCCTTGTGTCGGATCAATAAATTTGGGTTGAATACTCTACCCTCGAAAACTGTTGCGATCCCCTATACTTGTGGTTATCAAGACTATTTTCTTGCGCTGTTGCCGGGGAGCATAGCTCTATTCTTTGAGTCACTTGGGATTTATATCTGCTGGTCACTATGAAGAACTTGAAAGCGAAAACAAAAATTTATCCCTCAACTACGAGGGGAGGTAAGGAACTGCCATCTAGCTCTGCACTTGATTCAACTTCTGTTTTGAGTAAGCTTGCGACACCTAAACCTGCTTCTGCTATTAATTCTGATATGTCGCACGTTATTGATGATGCCACTTCTGCTATGCATGATACTTATGATGAAACTACTTCTATGCTTGATACTACTGTGCCACTTGGTGAATTTCTTGATGAACAACTTGCTAGGGCTAGAGAGAATGAAATTATTGAAACTGATAACATTGATGAAAGTGATGATGAAGATTCTCCCCCTAGATATGAATTACCTGTTGTTCCTGAGGGTTATGTTATGGATGAATAAACTGCTAGAGACTTTCTTGCCTACAATGATAGGAGTGATCTTAAGAAATTATCAGCTAAGCTGAAACAAAAAAACTCTGAATGCTAGAATGAAATATGATCCTGCTTATGCTACTTCACCTATCTTTGTTACTGATAAGGATTATGAATTCTCTGTCGATCCAGAGATAATTACTTTAGTTGAATCTAATCCTTTCTATGGCTATGAATCTGAAACTGTTGTGGCACATCTTACTAAATTAAATGATATAGCCACCCTGTTCACTAATGATGAGAAAACTCGCTCTATTATATCCTTAAGATATTTCCGTTCTCATTAAAGGGTGATGCTAAGATATGGTTCAATTCTCTTGATCCTGGTTGTGTGCGTAGTCCCCAAGATATGATTTATTACTTCTCTGCTAAATATTTCCCTGCTCATAAGAAACAAGCTGCTTTAAGGGAAATATATAATTTTGTGCAAATTGAAGAAGAGAGTCTCCCACATGCTTGGGGGAGGCTTCTCCAATTACTTAATGCTTTTCCTGATCACCCTCTTAAGAAAAATGAAATACTTGATATCTTTTATAATGGACTAACCGATGCTTCTAGAGACCACCTAGATAGTTGTGCTGGTTGTGTTTTCAGGGGAAGAACACCAGATGAAGCTCAAATTTTATTGAACAATATGTTGACTAATGAAAATAATTGGACACTTCCTGATCCAATTCCCGATCCAATTCCTGAACCAACTCCTAAGCCAACTCCGAAGAAAAGGGGTGTTCTATTTCTCAGTCCTGAAGATATGCAAGAGGCAAAGAAATCTATGAAAGAAAAAGGTATTAAAGCTGGAGATGTTAAGAATTTACCTCCTATTGAAGAAATACATGGTCTTAATTTACCGCCTGTTGAAGAAATACATGGTCTTGATAACCCGACATAGGTAGTAAAGGTAAATTCTCTCTATAGATATGATAAATCTGAAATCCCATTTACTAAGTTTGCTAGCCCATGCTTGTATGAGTTTGATGACTTTATGGTTAAACAAGAAAACTCCAATGCTTATGTTGGTAGACAATTGAAACACAATGCTGATATGCTTGAACACTTGGGTAATTATATGGCTAATGTTAAAGGTGAACTTAAACTTATTAGTAAACATGCTTCTATGGTTACCACTCAAGTAGAACAAGTACTTAAAGCTCAGAATGATTTGCTCAATGAATTAAATAGTAAGAAAAATGATAATGTTGTTAGAGTTATGACTAGAGGTGGTGAAATGACTCAGGAACCTTTGTATCCCGAGGGCCATCCTAAGATAATTGAACAAGATTCTCAAAGAACTAATATTGATGCACCTAGTCCTTCTAAGAGGAAGAAAAAGAAAAATGATAGGACTTTGCATGCTTCTAATGAACCTGTTGATGACACACCTGAGAATCCCAATGATATTTCTATTTCTGATGCTGAAACACAATCTAGTAATGAACATGAACCTAGTAATAATGTTAATGATGATGTTCATGTTGATGCTGAACCTAGCAATAATAATGATGTAGAGATTGAACCTACTATTGATCTTGATAACCCACAATCAAAGAATCAACATTATGACAAGAGAGACTTTGTTGCTAGGAAGCACGGTAAAGAAAGAGAACCATGGGTTCAGAAACCCATGCCTTTTCCTCCTAAACCATCCAAGAAAAAGGATGATGAGGATTTTGAGCGCTTTGCTAAAATGATTAGACCTATCTTCTTGCGTATGTGTTTGACTGATATGCTTAAAATGAATCCTTATGCTAAGTACATGAAAGATAGTGTTACTAATAAAAGAAAGATACCAGAAGCTGAAATTTCCACCATGCTTGCTAATTATAATTTTAAGGGTGGAATACCTAAGGAACTAGGAGATCCCGGAGTACCAACTATACCATGCTCCATTAAAATAAACTATGTTAAAACTACTTTATGTGATCTTGAAGCCGGTGTTAGTGTTATGCCTCTCTCTTTATATGGTAGACTTGATTTGACTAAGTTGACACCTACTGAAATATCTTTGCAAATGGCTGACAAATCAATTGCTATACCTGTCGATATTTGTGAGGATGTGCCTGTTGTGGTTGCAAACGTTACTATTTTAATGGACTTTGTTATCCTTGATATTCCTGAGGATGATAGTATGCCCATTATTCTTGGAAGACCCTTTTTGAATATTGCAGGGGCTGTTATTGATTGCACCAAGGGCAATGTCACTTTTCATGTTAATGGTAATGATCATATGGTACACTTTCCGAGGAAACAACCTCAAGTCCACAGTATCAATTCTATTGGAAAAATTCCAACTATTAATATTGGAGGTTTTGAATTTCCTCTTCCTACTGTCAAGAAGAGATATGATATCCTTATTATTGGGGACATGCATATCCCCGTTGAGGTAACCTAGTGTTATTCGAAAATTCTCCGGTTCCATGTTATTCGGAATGAGTTTGTTAACAAGACCTGATCAACCTTGTTAGTGGATTCCTTTTGATGAGCATGAGATGGATGAATTTAGAAAACACAACTCTCTGTACCCTCTTTTTACTTTCTGTTATTTACATTAAATAAAGCAAAAATAGTAATTTCTGTCTATTTTTTGAATTATCAATGCAATAAAAAATACCCCAAAAATAAAAGTTCTCCAAATGCCCTGAAATTTAAATATGATTTTTTCGGAATATTTGAGAATATCTGGCACTGAAAACACAGCGGGGGGAGCAAGCACCTAGCCACGAGGGTCCAGGGCGCTCCCTACCCCCTGGGCACGCCCCTGCCTCATGGGCCCACGGTGGCTCCCCTCCACTTATTCCAGCTACCACACACTCCTTCTTCCTCCCACAAACATCACTAACCAGCTCAAACCCGAGTCCAAGCTCATCTTGCTTCCATTTTCGATCTCCTTGCTCAAAGCTCCATTCACAAAACTGCTTTGGGGGATTGTTCCTTGGTATGTGACTCCTCCAATGGTCCAATTAGTTTTTGTTCTAGTGCTTTATTCATTGCATATTTTGCTGCTTAGGTGACCCTGTTCTTGAGCTTGCATGTCAAATTTATGTGGTCAAAAGTAGTTTTGATGCATGATATTGCCTCTAGGCACTTGTAGGAGTAGTTGCTATCAATTTTGTTGAGTTTGGTTCACTTTTATTTTCAAGTTACTAAAAAATTCAGAAATTTTCAGAAAAAGATGAAGAGATTTTTGAGGGGCTCATCGAGCCGAAGCTCAAACGATAAGCAAAGTGAGGACGATAAGAGGCCCAAATATAATCTTCCTCGCACCACGGAGGTTCGGCCATGTGAATGGCCTTGTGATGATTTCTTGAGAGCAGCCGGGATTTATGATGATTTCTATGAATTGGCTAAGAATGCAGGCCTCACCGCCTTCCTCCACGACCAACGCGAACAACATCTCTTACTCACCAATATCTTTATGCAAAACTTTCATTTCCATGCTAGGAGCTCACCACCTACGGTGGAATTTTATTTATATGATGAGCATAAGGAGATATCACTTCGGGATTTTTGTCGGGTTTGTTTGATACCTTTTGAGGACAGCGTAGAGGAACCACATTGTGACGATGTGGATGGGTTTATTGATACCATTGCTGTAGGGGAAACGAGGAAGGTTTCTAACGCACGAATTACTAGCATACACTTTCCTGTTCTACGTTACTTTGCTATATTTGCTAGTAGATGCTTAATTGGGCGCGGAAACTGTGGAAACCTGAGTGCCCCTAATATTGTTATTTTGTGCCATGCCTTATTTCGTGATGACACATTTAGTATGGGCGCTATTGTTGCAAAATGGTTAAATCTTAACCATACTAAGGGCCCCGTCCTTGGAGGCATCTTCGCCTCGCGCCTCGCTGCACACTTTAACATACCTATTAGGCATTATGAGAAGGAAGAGAAATTGATGCCTCCTATTTATCTAGATTATAAGAGTATGGTAGCACATGATTTTATTGTTAAGAATAGGGAAAAGACGTTTAAGTACAAATTAATATTTGGTAAAAATCATCCTGATTCTATTACCATGCTTGCTCTTTCCTTGTTTAATTTATCTGCAGGCAAGTACCTTGTTCCGTTGGAGGCCATTCACGCCTACCGGAACCCTACATCAGCTACAGAGCCAGAGCCGGAACCACAATTTGATCCTCCACGACAGTCTAATTACCAATGGGATCCGGAGGTGATTGCCAACCAGTGGCAATCCGAGGCTTCTTCATAGTACGACCCCAACTATTACTTTGGATATCCGCCAGGCCAGCCGTGGCCATAGACCAACTTAGGCCAAAAACCTAAGCTTGGGGGAGTATGTATTTCTCACCGACATTACATTCATGTTCACACACTCATTGCTAGTTGTCGGTGCTCATACTTTTTCATTGTATCATCCATGCTAGTTTATTTTCCTTTCTATGCTTTCTTCTTGTGTGTTTAATAAACCTTAATAAAAACAAAAAAAATTAGTTGTAACTTTTAATTAGTTTACTTTCCATGCTTGTAGTAGTAATTAAAAAGAAAACCCAAAAATATTTCTCGTTCTTCTTCTTGCTTGTTGGGAGTTTTCTTGTGTAAATAGTTTTATTTCTTTTCTTGTTCTTTGGGGGTCGAGAGGACAAGACCATAATTAAAATGTTAAAGTGGCTCTTATATGTATTATTGTTGATCTAACAAAGAGCCCATATTACCTTGTCTTCTCTCTTGAATTGAATGCTTGCAGATTCCAGCTTAGTCCGATGCACGTGCACTATTATTATTATCCACACTATTCGGTCGTGCAAGTGAAAGGCAATAATGATGATTATATGATGAACTTATTGAGATGAGAAAAGCTGGTATGAACTCGACCTCTCTTGTTTTTGTAAATATGATTGGTCCATCGTTCGTGATTCAGCCTATTATGAATAAGCATGTTTGTAATGACAATTAGAGATTATAGTTGCTTATGCCATGCTTAATTAGCTAGGAGCTTATAATGGTTTACCTTGCGTGCCAACATGCTATTAAAATGGTTGTGATGTGGTATGATAGGGTGGTATCCTCTTTTGAACGATTCGAGTGGCTTGACTTGGCACATGTTCACGCATGTAGTTGAAACAAAATCAACATAGCCTGTATGATATTTATGTTCATGGTGCATTATATCCTACTCATGCTTGCATTCGGTGTTGATTAATTTTAATGCATGTTCATGACTGTTGTCGCTCTCTATCTGGTCGCTTCCCAGTCTTTTTCTAGCCTTCACTTGTACTAAGCGAGAATACTGCTTGTGCATCCAATTCCATAAACCCCAAAGTTATTCCATATGAGTCCACCATACCTACCTATATACGGTATCTACCTGCCGTTCCAAGTAAATTTTTATGTGCCAAACTCTAAACCTTCAAATAAACATTCTGTTTTGTATGCTCGAATAGCTCAGGTATCAACTAGGGCTGTCCGTATCTTCTATGTTAGGCAGGTTATTCTCAAGAGGAGTGGACTCTGCTCCTCATTCACGAGAAAATGACTGGTCACCAGGATGCCCAGTCCCATTCTTTACGCAAATCAAATCAAAATAATTGCAAACAAAACTCCCCTGGGACTGTTGTTAGTTGGAGGCACTCATTGTTTCGAGCAAGCCATGGATTGATGCTTGTTGGTGGAGGGGGGGGGGTATAAACTTTACCATTCTGTTTGGGAACCGCCTATAATGTGTGTAGCATGGAAGATATCACCATCTCTCGGTTGTTATGTTGACAATGATAGTATACTGCTCAAAATATTATTCATATCTATTTCAAAACCGAGCTCTGGCACCTCTACAAATCCCTGCTTCCCTCTGCGAAGGGCCTATCTATTTACTTTTATGCTGAGTCATCATCCTCTTATTAAAAAGCACCAGTTGGAGAGCACCATTGTCATTTGCATTCATTACTCTTAGTTTACATTGAGTATGACTTGACTGGATCTCTTTTACCATGAATTACAATGTCTAGTCAGTCCTTGATCTTTAAAGATGCTCTGCATTTATGTTTTGCGGTCTTAGAAATGGCTAGCGAGATACCATCCTGTTATATCATATTATGATTGTTTTGAGAAAGTGTTGTCATCCGAGATTTATTATTATTGCTTGCTAGTTGATTATGCCATTGATATGAGTAAACATGAGACCTAAATGTTATTGTGAATATGGTTAGTTCACAATCTTTGCTGAAAACTTGAATGCTGGCTCTACATATTTACAACAACAAGAGTAAACAGAGTTTGTAAAAGTTTTTCTTTATCACTTTCAGTTTATCAACTGAATTGCTTGAGGACAAGCAAATGTTTAATCTTGGGGGAGTTGATACGTCTCCGTCGTATCTACTTTTCCAAACACTTTTGCCCTTGTTTTGGACTCTAACTTGCATGATTTGAATGGAACTAACCCGGACTGACGCTGTTTTCAGCAGAATTGCCATGGTGTTATTTTTGGGCAGAAATAAAAGTTCTCAGAATGACCTGAAAATCAATGGAGAATTATTTCGGAATATATAAAAAATACTGGAAGGAAGATCCATGTTAGGGGGGCCTCCACCTGTCCACGAGGGTGGGGGGCGCGCCCTACCCCCTGGGCGCGCCCCCCTGCCTCATGGGCCCCCTGACGCTCCACCGACCTCAACCTTGACTCCATATATTCATTTTCGGGGAGAAAAAACCAGAGAGAAGGATTCATCGCGTTTTACGATACGGAGCCACCGCCAAACCCTAAACTCTCTCGGGAGGGCTGATCTGGAGTCCGTTCGGGGCTCCGGAGAGGGGAATCCGTCGCCATCGTCATCATCAACCTTCCCCCATCACCAATTTCATGATGCTCACCGCTGTGCGTGAGTAATTCCATCGTAGGCTTGTTGGACGGTGATGGGTTGGATGATATTTATCATGTAATCGAGTTAGTTTTGTTAGGGTTTGATCCCTAGTACCCACTATGTTCTGAGATTGATCTTGCTACGACTTTGCTATGCTTAATGCTTGTCACTAGGGCCTGAGTGCCATGATTTCAGATCTGAACCTATTATGTTTTCATCAACATATGAGAGTTCTTGATCCTATCTTGCAAGTCTATAATCACCTACTATGTGTTATGATCCGGCAACCCCGAAGTGACAATAATCGGGACCACTCCCGATGATGACCGTAGTTTGAGGAGTTCATGTATTCACTATGTGTTAATGCTTTGTTCCGATACTCTATTAAAAGGAGGCCTTAATATCCCTTAATTTCCAATAGGACCCCGCTGCCACGGGAGGGTAGGACAAAAGATGTCATGCAAGTTCTTTCCATAAGCACGTATGACTATATTCGGAATACATGCCTACATTACATTGATGAATTGGAGCTAGTTCTGTGTCACCCTATGTTATGACTGTTACATGATGAACCGCATCCGGCATAATTCTCCATCACCGATCCATTGCCTACGAGCTTTCCATATATTGTTCTGCGCTTATTTACTTTTCCGTTGCTATTGTTATCATCACTACAAAACACCAAAAATATTACTTTTGCTACCGTTACCTTTTACCACCGTTACCACTATTATCATATTACTTTGCTACTAAATACCTTGCTGCAGATATTAAGTTTCCAGGTGTGGTTGAATTGACAACTCAGCTGCTAATACTTGAGAATATTCTTTGGCTCCCCTTGTGTCGAATCAATAAATTTGGGTTGAATACTCTACCCTCGAAAACTGTTGCGATCCCCTATACTTGTGGGTTATCACACATCGAGCGTAAGAGATCCTAAAATTTGCGGATAATGCCCTTGAGTGCGATGATATGCTCCTTCAAGAAAATATTTTCACTTGTGAGATACTTGTTTTGAATGCGAGCTAATTCAATCATCTTGAAAGCTTCAATCTACGTTCGGGTAAAGAGGTTGTCGTGAGGTTGAAGGATGTCTTCTTCTGCTACTGCCGGAACTTAATCCCGCATGGCCTTCTTGACCCCATAATCCTTGTTGATCTCTCCGGGTTCTTCTCTCTTCAGCTCTATCTTCATTTTCCAAGCATCGTTGCCCTCATTGTTGGAGGAGGGAGACGACATGATGCTTGGCCTTGATAACCCTGGCAGGAAACAGCTCGAAACAAGAACATGAGATTTTTGCGTGATACGGAGGTCAAAACCTTCGGGAGAATATATACTGAATTTTTATCGACTAAAAGAAGTATCGTGCAAGAAACCGGAGTCCGGAGAGCGCACGAGGTGCCCACGAGGCAGGGGGCGTTCCTAGGGGGGTAGGGCGGGCCCTCCACCCTCGTGGACGCCCCGTGTCCTTCCCGGACTACTTCTTATTTTCCTATTTTCTTAAATATTCCAAAACGGAGAAAAATTGCCATTAGAACTGTTTTGGAGTCGGTTTGCTTACCATACCACGTGCCTATTCCTTTTTGGAGTCTGAAACATTCCGGAAAGTGTCCCTTATGTATTTCTCTGGGTTTACGGTTTCAATAATATTAGTTTCAACATTTATGGGATTACATGAGATATAATGTTTGATTCTTTGACCGTTCACCACCATCGGATTTGTGCCTTCGAAGTTGTTGATTTTTATGGCACCGGAACGATAGACCTCCTCGATAACGTAAGGACCTTCCCATTTAGAGAGAAGTTTGCCTGCAAAAAATCTTAAACAAGAGTTGAATAGCAACACATAATCACCTACATTAAACTCACGCTTTTGTATCCTTTTGTCATGCCATCTTTTAACTTTTTTCTTTAAACAGTTTGGCATTCTCATAGGCCTGGGTTCTCCATTCATCAAGTGAGCTAATGTCAAATAACCTCTTCTCACCGGCAAGTTTGAAATCATAATTGAGCTCTTTGATGGCCCAATATGCCTCATGTTCTAATTCGAGAGGTAAGTGACATGCTTTTCCATAAACCATTTTATACGGAGACATACCCATATGATTTTTATATGCAGTTCTATAAGCTCATATTGCATCATCAAGTTTCTTGGACCAATTCTTTCTAGATCTCTTAACAGTCTTTTGCAAAATTAATTTGAGCTCTCTGTTACTCAATTCTACTTGACCACTAGACTACGGGTGATATGGAGATGCAATTCTATGATTAACATCGTACTTAGCAAGCATTTTACGAAAGACACCATGAATAAAATGTGAACCACCATCAGTCATTAAATATCTAGGGACTCCAACCTTGGAAAAATAACTTCTTTAAGCATCCTAATAGAGGTGTTATGATCAGCACTACTAGTTGGAATAGCTTCTACCCACTGAGTAACGTAATCAACAGCAACTAAAATATGTGTATACTCATTAGGGGAAGGAAATGGTCCCATATAATCGAAGCCCCAAACATCAAATGGTTCAATAACGAGTGAATAATTCATAGGCATTTCTTGACATCTACTAATATTACCAATTCTTTGACATTCATCACAAGATAAGACAAACTTACGGGCATCCTTGAAGAGAGTAGGCCAATAAAAACCGGATTGCAATACTTATGTGCAGTTCTATCTCCAGCATGGTGTCCTCCATAAGCTTCGGAGTGACACTCGTGTAGGATCTGTTCCTGTTCATGCTCAGGTATACAACGTCTAATAACATCATCTACTCCTTCTTTATAAAGGTGTGGGTCATCCCAGAAGTAATGTCTTAAATCATAGAAAAACTTTTTCTTTTGCTGGTATGTGAAACTAGGTGGTATAAATTTAGCAACAATGTAATTGGCATAACCAGCATACCATGGAGCAGTGCGAGAAGCATTTATGACAGCTAATTGTTCATTATGAAAGCTACCATCAATAGGTAGTGGGTCATCAAGAACATTCTCTAACCTAGACAAGTTGTCTGCAACGGGATTCTCAGCTTCATTTCTATCAATAATATGCAAATCAAATTCTTGTAGTAGGAGAACCCATCTAATAAGTCTAGGTTTAGCATCTTTCTTTTCCATAAGATATTTAATAGCAGCATGATCAGTGTGAATAGTTACTTTAGAATCCACAATATAAGGTCTGAACTTATCACAAGCAAATACAACTGCTAAGAATTCCTTTTCAGTAGTAGCATAATTTCTCTGGGCATCGTCTAGAGTTTTAATAGCATATTGAATGCCATTTAATTTTTTTATCAACTCTTTATCCTAGAATAGCACCTACAACATAGTCACTAGCATCACACATGATTTCAAAGGGTAAATTCCAATCAGGTGGCTGAACAATAGGTCCAGAAATCAAGGCTTTCTTAAGTATTTCAAATGCTTCTACACAATCATCATCAAAGACAAAAGGAATATCTTTTTGTAATAGGTTAGTCAGAGGCCAGGAAATTTTTGAGAAGTCCTTAATGAACCTCCTATAAAAATCGGCATGACCATGGAAACTTCTTATACCTTTGATGTCCTTGGGACACGTCATCTTTTCAATAGCATCAACTTTAGCTTTGTCAACTTCAATACCTCTTTCAGAAATTTTATGCCCCAAGACAATACCTTCATTAACCATATAGTGGCACTTCTCCCAATTCAAGACAAGGTTAATTTCTTCACATCTCTGCAAAACTTGGTCAAGGTTGCTCAAGCAATCATCAAAAGAGGATCCATAAACAGAGAAATCATCCATGAAAACTTCACAAATCTTTTCAAAAAAGTCAGAGAATATAGCCATCATGCATCTTTGAAAGGTAGCAGGTGCATTACATAAACCAAAAGGCATACGTCTATAAGCGAAGGTACCGAAAGGGCAAGTAAAAGTAGTCTTTTCTTGATCATCAGCTGACACAGGTATTTGAGAGAAACCAGAGTAACCATCTAGAAAGCAAAAATGTGTATGTTTGGATAATCTTTCTAGCATTTGATCAATGAAAGGCGAAGGGTAATGATCTTTTTAGTGGCTTTATTTAATTTGCGGAAATCAATCACCATCCTATAACCTGTAATAATTCTTTGCGGAATCAATTCATCTTTATCATTCGGAACGACAGTAATACCTCCCTTCTTAGGGACACAATGGACAGGGCTTACCCACTGACTATCAGCAACGGGATAAATTATACCTGCTTCAAGGAGCTTTAATATTTCTTTTCTTACCACTTCTTTGATCTTAGGATTTAGCCATCATTGGTGATCAATAACTGGTTTGGCGTCTTTCTCCAAATTTATTTTGTGTTGACATAGAGTGGGACTATTGTCCTTAAGATCATCAAGAGTATATCCAATAGCAGCACGGTGCTTCTTCAGAGTTTTCAATAATTTCTCTTCTTCATGCTCTGAAAGGTTAGCACTAATAATAACAGGATATATCTTTTTTCTCATCAAGATAAGCATATTTAAGAGTATCAGGCAATGATTTAAGCTCAAACACGGGGTCACCCTTGGGTAGAGGAGGATCCCCTAGGATCTCAATAGGCAAGTTGTGTTTCAGAATAGGTCCCTATTTAAAGAATACTTCATCTATTTCCCTTCTTTGATTCATGTACGTATCATTTTCATGGTCTAGCAAATATTATTCTAGAGGATCACTAGGAAGCACGGTAATATAAGCAAGACCAACAATTTCATCTTTACTAGGCAATTCCTCATCACGAGGTTGTCTACTAAATTTAGCAAAATTAAACTCATGAGACATATCACCCAAACCAATAGTAGCAACATCGTTTTCGCACTCTATCCTAGCATTAACAGTGTTCAAGAAGGGTCTACCAAATATAATGGGACAAAAGCTATCTTGTGGGGAACCAAGAACAAGAAAATCAACAGGATATTTAACCTTCCCACACAAGACTTCAACATCTCTAACAATCCTAACCGGTGAAATAGTATCTCTATTGGCAAGTTTAATGGTAACATCTATATCTTCTATCTCAGCAGGTGCAATATCATGCATAATTTCTTCGTATAAGGAATGAGGTATTGCACTTGCACTAGCACCCATATCACATAAGCCATGATAACAATGATCTCCTATTTTAACGGAAATAACATGCATGCCTACAACAGGTCTATGTTTATTTTTAGCATCAGGTCTAGCAATTCTAGCAGCTTCATTACAGAAGTAAATAACATGCCCATCAATATTATCGGCCAAGAGATCTTTAACCACAGCAATTTTAGGTTAAACTTTAACTTGCTCAAGGGGGTTGTGTGTCCTAATATTACTTTTGTTGACTATAGTTGAAGCTTTAGCATGATCCTTTATTCTAACAGGGAAAGGTGGCTTCTCAATATAAGCAGCAGGAACAACATGATCATCATAAGTGATAGTCTTTTCTTCAACTTTATTAGGAGCAACTACTTTTACCTCAGTGGGAGGATTATATTTAAACCACTTCTCCTTTGGGAGATCAACATGAGTAGAAAAGGATTCACAGAAAGAAGCTACTATCTCAGAGTCAAGTCCATATTTAGTGCTAAATTCACGGAAAACATCGGTATCCATAAAAGATTTAACACAATCAAACTTAGGTGTTATACCTGACTCCTTACCTTCGTCGAGGTCCCAATCTTGAGAGTTGCATTTAATTCTTTCCAATAAATCCCATTTGAATTCAATAGTCTTCATCATAAAAGATCGAGTACAAGAAGTATCGAGCATGGAGCGATTATTGAGAGAAAGCCGAGCATAATTTTTTTGAATAATCATTTCTCTTGAGAGCTCATGATTGGGGCATGAATATAACATTGACTTAAGCCTCCCCCAAGCTTGAGCGATGCTTTCTCCTTTGCGGGGCCAAAAATTATATATATAATTACGATCACGATGAACAAGATGCATAGGATAAAACTTCTGATGAAATTCCAATTTCAATCATTTGTAGTTCCATCACATAGCCTATACCATGTCAATGCCTCTCCCTTCAAAGATAAAGGGAAGACCTTCTTCTTGATAACATCATCGGGCATACCTGCAAGCTTAAATAATCCACAAACTTCATCCATATAGATTAAGTGTAAATCGGGATGCAATGTTCCATCTCCTACAAAAGGATTAGCTAGCAGTTTCTCTATCATACCCGAAGGAATTTCAAAGTAAACATTTTCAGTAGGTTCAGTAGGTTGAGGAGCAACTATTTGCTCTATTGGTCGGGGTGAAGATACCCCGAACAAGCCCCTCAAAGGATTATGTTCCATAGTAACAAGTGACAGCACTACAAAAAAAGACACATCCGTGACATTTTGGGCCGAACGAATTTATTTCTGTCATACATATGACACTTCTATGACGATAATTGTGACAAAACCCGGTATCATCATAGATGTGGTGGGATCCTACTTCTATGACAAAAAATCATGATAGAAAATGGGCTTTTCATCCTGGGCGGGCCAGAGACGCAGCTGCATGACATTCTTTGGGCCGTCCATGACGGAAAAAATAGTGGTAGAAGCAAGGTGGAGGAAAATTTCAGGGAGTTCCCGGTTACGGTGGGAGGTCGGGGGCCGAGCGATGCGCGTTTCTCTCATACACGTACGCGCATGTGTGCGAGGCATTGGCTCTAACTAAACCCGAGCGAGGCGTTGGGCTCTAATTGAACCCGAGCGATTGCACTGCAGGCTACGTGTTACTAAACCCGAGTGATCGATCGATGGCTGTTAACTGAACCCGATCGAGCGATTCCTTCGCTACTGCTGCTAACTGAAGCCGATCGATTGGATGAACAATGAGCATTGCGCCGGGGGGGGGGGGGGGGGGTTGGACGAACAGTGAGCGGTGGCATTGCCTTTGGATGAATAGGACCCCGTGGTGTGGAGGGCTGGATGAACAGTACACGGTGGAGGGGTGGTTGAACAGGACCCCGTGGTGTGGAGGGCTGGATGAACAGTAGATGGTGGAGGGGTGCCCATGGAGGGGTGGTTGAACAGTAGCCCGTGGAGGAGGCTGGATGAACAGGAGCCCGTGGAGGCTGGAGGAGGTCGACGGTAGCCCGTGGAGGCTAGAGGAGGTCGACGGTGGAGATGAACAGTATCCCGTGGAGTCCCGTTTTGCGGTATGGCACACCCCTCCCGATCAACAGGACCCCCGTTTCGACCGTAGAGCTCCAAGACAAGTCCATTTCCTCCGTTTTGCGATACGCCACACCCCTCCCGATCAATAGGACCCCCGTTTCAACCGTAGGAGGTCCGTTTCCTCTGTTTTGCGGTACGCCAGACCCCTCCCGATGAACAGGATCCCGTTTTGAACGTGGTTGGTCGAACACAAGGCCGTTTCCTCCATTCTGCGGTACGCCAGGCCTCATTTCCATCGCCTGTTCCGTCCAAGCCCTCCCGATGAACACGACCACGCATTCCGTTCCGACCTAGCCGGTTGGCTCCCACGCGTTCCGTTGCCTCCCGATGAACACGACGCATTCTGTTGCCTCCCCTTGAACACGGCGCATTCCGTTGCCTCCCCATGAACACGACGACGACGCTGTTTCTCCGTTCCGACCCAACCATGTACACGAGCCCTGGCCGTACGTATGCGCGAGTAGGCGTTCGAGACCCTGCCCGTATGTACGTACGTGGCCGTATTTACTTTCTTGCACCCTGACCGCTGTACGTACATGTACATGCTACGTGCGCGCCTCTACTACAACACGTATGCGCCTCTACTACGACACGTGCGCGCCACTACATCGACCAGTATATATGTACATACACGTTCGCGACCAGAATGACAACGCTACGTACGCTTCGACCAGGTGGGTCCCGACTGTCAGGCACTTCCTTGCCTGCGAAGATGTAGCTAGTGGGTCCCAGCAGTCAGGGGGGCGAATCGTTTTTTTGCCCGGACGCACTTCCTTGCGTGCGAATGTGTAGCTGTTGGGTCCCAGCAGTCAGGGTGGGAATCGTTTTGTTTTTTGCCCGGACACACTTCCTTGCGTGCGAAGATGTAGCTGGTGGGTCCCATTAGTCAGGGGGGCGAATCGTTTTTTCAAACGCACTTCCTTGCATGCGAAGATGTAGCTCGTGGGTCCCAGCAGTCAGGGGGGCGAATCGTTTTTTTTCGGACGCACTTCCTTGCGTGCAAAGATGTAGCTGGTGGGTCACGGCAGTCAGGGGAAACGTTTTTTTTTGCGAAATACGGTGGCCCGTCCGGTGGGTCCCTGCTTTCAGGTGGAGGAATAATTATTTTGCGCGTAATAAGGAGGCACTTCCTTGCTGGGGCCGTGGACCCAGCTGTCAGCCTCTCCATGTACAGTCCATGTCCGATGGAAGCCATTCCTTGACCACGTTGAACATGCCGCGCCAAGAGCACTAGGGCGGTGGACGACGGCGAGGCCTAGGAAGGGGACGACACGGAGCCGGCGAAGACGCGGCAGTGGATGCCCATGCATAGAGGAGTATGAGGGTTCACTCGTTCGGCTGCGGTGTGAGGCTGTCGTCGCTGCAGAATAACAGGGGGTGTGGGTGTGTAGAGGGATGGCCTGGCTAGCGGTGGGAGTAGTAGGGGGCAATGAGGCCTCCGCGGCATCACAACCAGCCACGGGCGGCAGGAGCAGGCGGCACGACCGGCGCTGCTTTGGGCGGCCGTTGGATGGACATCGTACGGTCACTTGAGCTAGAATCGTTCATATATTGACTAAAGTTGACAAAGGCCTCCGTCCCAGTCAACTTAGTAGCCCACAAGTCAGCCTCCCACCAAGGTGGGTCCCAGCTAGCAGGGAGTATTCATTTTTGTGCGTAATAAGGAGGCACTTTCGGTGGGTCCGAGCTGATAGCGGGGGGAATGTTTTTTCCGCGAAATACGGTGGCCCATCCCGTGGGTCCAATAGTCACGGGCAAACATTTTTTTGGCGAAATACTGGTGGCCCGTCCGGTGGGTCCCTGCTGTCAGGTGGAGAAATAATTATTTTCCGTGTAATAAGGAGGCACTTCCTTGCGGCTGCCGTGGACCCAGCTGTCAGCCTCTCCACTTACAGTACTCTTCCGATGGAAGTCGGTCGTTGACCACATTGACCACGCCGCGCCAAGAGCACCATGGCGGTGGACGACGGCGAGGCCTAGGAAGGGGACGACACAGCGCCAGGGAAGACGCGGCAGTGGAAGCCCGCGCGGAGAGGAGTATGAGGGTTCACCGGTTCAGCTGCGGTGTGAGGCTGCCATCGCCGCAAAATAACAGGGGGTGTGGGTGAGTAGAGGGATGCCCTGGCCAGCGGTGGGAGTAGTAGGGGGCGCTGAGGCCTGCGCGACAGCACAGCCGGCCACGGGAGGCAGGAGTAGGCGGTCCCGCCGGCGCTGCTTTGGCGGCTGGAGCAAGAAGATCAGAGATTGAAGAAACACGACGGCCGTTGGATTGACATCCAACGGTTACTTCTGCTAGAATTGTTTGTTGACGTATATAATAATTAAAAAAAATCTTGCATATGCGTCAACTAAACAGGCCCACAAGTCAGACCACTCCCTCTTTTTTTAATAATTTATATATAGCTCATGGCAACTTCTTATGCAATTTATTGCAGTCATTTTTTTGGTTGGCCAAGGCCAATTTCGCATATTTCTGTGGGTTCCAAACTATTTTTAATACCGAAATGTCGAGCCAGATTTAAAGTACTTTGAATATATATTTAAATGAGGTTAATGCCCAGTGAAATAGGAATCTGAAAATGTGAAAAAATTCAGAAATTATGAAGTAATTGCCAATTTGTCATCTATTTTTATATTTACAACCCATTTCATATTACTTTCAAGATTTGCAGGCGTCTTGAAAGAGTTGTAGCCCATCAGGGCGTAGAAAAATAAGTAGGCCTAGATTGGGTATTCTTTAGAAAAAATAAACTGGGCTCATTTTCATAAAGGAAAAATAGCTGAGCTGGTCACATGGTGAACATAAAATATAAGCCTGGGCTAGACGGGCCACAGCCCAGTTCAAACCCTGCTCCGTCTCAACAATACCAAACAAAAAAATACTGCTCGAGTAGCTACGTCCCTGGTGTCAGCCGATCTTGTGCTGTTCTCTTGTCTATTGACTATATACGCTCACAATGTCATGGGTCCCAGATGTCAGGAAAACACTAGGTGGAAGCATTTTATTTTTCCATACGCTGACGTGGTGGGCCCCTACTGTCATCCTCTCCACGTACTTCTACCGATTCCTGTTGTTTGTTGACCATGTTGACAACGCGAGAGGGCGGCGCCGCGGCGAGCGCACCAAAGCGCCCGGAGGACGTTGGCGTTAACGATTTAGGAGACGGTGGGGCGGCGATGCATGCACTGAGGCGCAACCAGCGGTGGGAGGCGGAAGCAGGTGGCCCCACCGACGCTGGTTTGGTTTTGGTGGCTGGAGGACTGAAGAGGCACGACAGACTGTAAAAGCAGCAGGAGTACTTAACAACCTTAACTGAAACCAGCAGGGGCACTTAAAAACCAAAGCTAAAAGCAGTATGAGTACTTATACAGGTTCAACTGTACAAAGCACACCTTGAACAGTGCTACTTTGCCTACATTTAACCAAGGGTGAGGCCTCCAAGCCCGGGACAAGGCCCAGGCGCCACCCCGTGCATCCACAACCTTCTGAAAGCGGCTTCATCTCGCAACGTGGTCAATAAATAGGATATTCGCTTTAGAGCCATGGAAAAGCATGAACATAATCTTCTGTCCTATTCTCCAAGATGGACGGGCCTTCATTATTTGAGACCACCCATGAATAAGTATCTTTTCACCTCCAAGGGGAATTGAGTAGGTTGACATAAACATCATGTTGTGACCAAGTGCAAGCCTGACCCGACCATGGTCAGGCATCTGTATAGGAACAATAGAACTCGGAAGTTCCTGTTTCAAGAAGATCACAGCTGTAAAACTGTGTATAAGCAATAGTTTATGAACAACATATATAACAGAAAACAGCTCGTACCATAAGTTTCTCGACATAGTTGGACCTGTTCAACGAGTGCAGCAATGGCACACATATCCCACGTGGCCTTCCACCATTGAAACGCCCCACAAGGACCTCAAGACGATCAATAAAGTGTAGGAACTTGTGGATGTCGATCCAGTCAACTTCAGTGCCATTAGTAACAGCCGAGTTATTACAGAGTAACAAACGAGCAGACTGCTTAACTCTGAAAAAGCCTACACGTGCCACCAATTATAAGAAAATATTAGTTAGAATTAGCATCTTCGTGAGAGATACGTTGCTACTTCTAAAGTTAAATTGTGATTAGTTAGACAGAATAGGTGGATTAAGAAGTAATCGAGGCAACAAGCAAGAACCAGATACAAAACTAACATGGATGAACAATTGGGACGACGTCGGTGTGGAAGATCACAGTGAAGATGAGACCAGGTTCTGCTATTTCCATCAACATTCGTGTGCCAACTTTCAGTCCGTAACACTTGAGAAAGCTTATCCAAGTTCGGCCATAAAAAAACAGCGATCTTCTTGGTTCATGAACCCAACTCGGAACTTATATCCATGGCTTTTCTTCACTGTGACCATTAAACTAGTGTATTCAGTTATGGCAAGGCCGAGCATCTTGAGTACATGTGTTATGGCAGAGCAAATAATACACTGCAGGAAAAATAATATGAGAACACAACATCTTCAAAAAACTGGCACCCTCCCGGATAGAAAAGAGGATTCTAGGAACATACTGTGCGCGTTTCAAAATGCTGTGTTAGGATGAGAAGGAACAAGTGTGGCGTCTCGCCGAGGGCGCAGAAACCTGTAGGGTACTCGCACTTTGGGCACTGCAAATGAAACACACTATATTCAGTAGGAAGAAAAATGCATCAACGGCGGCGGCTACCATCCTAGGATTACCTACGACCAAGGGACTTGGATTTATCGGGGATGGATGAAGAATTCGTACCTGGTTCTCCATGAGAAAACCCTATGCAATCGCCGAGAGGGGGTTTTCTCTGAACAAGTAGACGAGGGAGAAGGGGATTCATGCCCAGTGAAATATTGCCGCTTCGTCCGTCGACCTTACTTCTAAAGCTGAAAGGGGGGGTTGTGATTTGACGGCTCATTGGGCATTACTGCGGCGCTACGACCGGGGTGTGTCTACCATGAAGTTGTGCACTCTAATTTGTGCATATGGCGCATGGACCCCGTTGCCGGTTGCCCCACATATCAGCGAAAGGAAGTAGAAAGGCAGGAGTAACTAGTTACACATAAATATATTTTTTGACAGAGAGATACTCCCTCTGTAAAGAAATATACAAATCTTTTATATCACAGGCTCACCTTGCCGAGAAATATACTCCCTCTGCAACGCACAGACATTATGGGGGTTCAGCTTTTTTTATGGGGGTTCAGCTGAGAATATAATACTCAGATAGGCTCACGGTTCTGGACTTTGGGCCACAGGCCGACCCTGCATGTTTGGGGCCCTATGTGTTCTACCTCAACGCTTTTCATATTGCAAGCGATCGGTATGGCGCTGGTTTTAGATGCTGTCGCAAGGCGAATACACAAAATTGAATAAAGCACGGCACCTGTTGGAATGAAATCGAACGACAGTTCCTAACCAGCAATCAGAGTTGCAATTCTATCAATGATATACCATGTGATAAATAATACTGTCGTACTACTTATACACACAGGACACTTGTTTCACCATGCCAGATTATTACATCAAAATCTCTCGGAGGATAGATCAGTTCGGCAGTTGCGTGCTGCTACTGAAGATTTTCAAATTTGATTTGGACCAGCTCTCCTTACCGAGAAAGTTCGATTTTGACATCATCCCATACCGCAAGATATGATTTAGATATGAACCTTGACCATCCTTTAGCATCAATCATCATGCGACCATCCTTTGTGCTTACGGTATATTGAGCAGGTTCATTCACACCAAGGCTGCGCATGGTAAGAGAAACTTGGCCGCGGTCGCCCGGATTGTTGAATGACTTCCTCGATGCTCTAGGAATTCTCTGTTTGCAAACAAGAAGACATACCCAAACAGTTAGATCAACATAGTGAATCATGTGAAACAACATGGAAAGAGAAAAGAATGAAGCACTTGGGTGGCCAATGCTTACCAAGAAGGTGGACATGTCGGTTTTTGTAAGGACTTTGGTATATGAAGTGCGAACTGCAGCCCAGTCTGTTGCCGGTGCAACTGCATGGGCCGGAGCAGATGCAAGTGCAAGTGTTGGTGCAGGTGCCGAAGCCGCCACTGCTGCCGGAGATGGTGCTCCTTGTAGAGCTGGTGCCGGTGTCGGAGCAGGTGCCGGTGTCGATGCCCGATCCTCCGGTAGATCAGACTGATCCGCTGACACGGTCGGTGCCCAATCTTCAGCTGGATCAGACTGAGCTGCTACCGCTGTCAGTGCTAGAGCAACTGCTGGTGCTTGATCTGTGCGAGACAGCAGCGATCGTGTCTGATCTACTATGATCAGCTTTCTAACTTGACTAGGATCCGTGACCGTGATCCAGTTTTTTTCTTCATTTCTTTTAAACACGAGAAGGACTAATTGTGGCATTTTTGTTAAACCAAACTACAGTTCATCATAGGGATTCAGCTTGTACTCAGACAACAAACCTATCCAATTTTTTCTAGTAATATAGGTGATGGACAGTGCCTTCGTTACTGACACGACATAAGAAGTGAAACCTGCAAAAATAGCCATCGTAGAGCAAACCAAACGGTTTATTCCGTGATGAATGTCACATGGCAAAACCTGCATCATAAAATTGCAGGAAAAGAAAGAAAACATGACATTAAATCAATAAGATTTGGACAGTAAATCAATAAGATTTACTTGATGTGACACCAGTGAAACCTTACCAGGAAATCACTATGTTGAAGTACTAAACAGAAGATTGATCGTCCAACTATGCATGGCAAGCAGGGGCCCCACCTACTCCCACAAGCAGGACACTCCAAAGGTCATGACAAATCGTATGGACCGAACATCCATGGGACTGGAAATCCTGGTGGGTGCAATAAACCCTGCAATGCATACAGATATTGGAGTGTAACCATAATTGATAATCCATCCTCACAAAAAATATGATCTGGATACTTCAAAATATACAGACTGAATTGAGTGGACAGACATTAACATAGACCGTTCTCAGGACTGACCACACACCAAAAGCGGCAGTACTAATAAACCATACAGGGTTCACAAACACAAATCAAGTACTGAACAATAGTACTTACTACAGACAAGAAAAGCTGCACTAACTAAACTCTACAGACTATTTCTTGCCACCGACCTACGGGATGAACCCCGCATAACTGAGTAGGCCATGGACTTCGTGTGAGATGTCTACATGCACCATCACCATCTTGTCAACCTTGGGGAACCTAACAGAGTGGTCTTTCCACTCATAAACATGATGATGAAGACATGCCGCATCAGATTTGTTGGGAAGCTTTACAAGAACCACACCCTTCGTAATCAAAGGCACAACCAGGAAATTGTTGTGGTCAAGTACAGCCTCGAGAACACGCCTGACAACAATGCTACAGGAAAACACTAGTTCAGGACACGTGGCGACAAGGACACAGCAACTGGATAGTTCAGCAGTAGAACTCATCATCAGGTCTTCCAGTTCACACGACATGACTTTGAGAACTTCATCTCCACCGTGGACCTGGTTCTAATTCAAACAGAAACCATATTTTATTACTACCTCCGTTCAGAAATATAAGATGATTTTCGATATTATACTCCATATATGACTACATATACGCATAGAAATGAGTGAACAAAGACACTAGAACATGTCTTCAAAGGTAGGAGAGCAGAGGGATTACATGCAATATCTATAACACAAGTTACTGAGGCAAATATACCCTCTTAAAAGGTAGCATTGATGTTGATAAAGTACTCCCTCCGTCCCAAAATTCTTGTCTTAGATTTGTCTAGATACAGATGTATCAAGTCACATTTTAGTATTAGATACAACCGTATCTAGACAAATCTAAGACAAGAAATTTGGGACAGAGGGAGTAGTTGAAAGTAATCTATAAGAAATCAGTGTCAACCTCTCGCATGTTTTGGTTAAAAGAGGAATTTAGAACCGTCATTTGGCACACTAAAATCACATGCAAGATCTCCCAGAAAGTTGTACTACCAGTACTAGTACTGCGTGTTAGATGAAAAAACACGATCAAGATCGACAAAAAGATCGTCAACAAGAGACATTACCTGGACTTGCTTAATGAGGGATCCCGGAGAGGGGGGCTTGGACAGGGCGATGGCTTTGAGCTTGTCTGCGGTAGTCTCGGCGGGGTGCTTGCGCTTCTTCATACCATGAGCCTCGACGGTTTTGGCCAGAGCCATAGACATCACGTCGGTCGGTGCTCCGGCATCCATCCAAGAGAGGAAGCTGAGAGAGAAGAGTCAAAGGAGGAACGAGATGAGGGAGAAGCGAAGCGAGTGGGGGTTTTCTTCAAGAGTGGAAGCTGAGAGAGAAAAGTGAAATGATGGTTGCTTTGTCCGTCCAACTTACTGCTGGAAAGGATGGGATTTTGTGATTTGACGGCTCATTGGGCAATACTGCGGCGGTTCAATCGGGGTAGTCTACGGTCACTCTACTACGGAGTAATTTAGTGCATGGCTGGTGGACCCAGGTGTTGGCTATCCCACATGTTGGTGAAAGTGAGTAATTTAGTGCATGGCTGGAGGAGGATCCGCATGGTAGAGCGTGTCCACTATTTTTCTGAATAAAAAAATGATTACAGCAAGCGTTTCCACTCTTATGACAGAGGAGTGCGAAACACGGCAACCACTTGAACATACACAACGCTCCTACTACTAGGCATATGCAGTGGTTCATACGTCAGTACTACACAATCTTGTTGGTAGTGTAGTAAGATATGACGATAACAAATGATGTTGTGCCCATGTCAACTACTCCTATATGTAACATAGTACCGCTTTTTCGACTGTCCGGTCGAGAATGAACGGTGAGATCAATGTTAACAGAACTAGGTCCACAGCGCACGGAGAGTAATGTGCTACAGTACTCCATGAAACATGAACCGTCTGAAGCACGAATAGTGTTAGGCAGGGTGTATGAAGGGTGCATGGGATGGGAGCAAAAGTTCCCTTCTCGACCCACTTTTGGGTGTTTGGCAGAGTGCATGAAGGGTGCATGAGTCCACACTAGTAGGTTGACAAAAATACACGAAGAGGAAACAACTATATTGAGATGCGAATGCAACCAAACACACCCACACACTTTGTGCTACAGTGACTGATCTGCACTGTCTGAGTTTGATCCAACGGTCATGTTGCGCCCAGACATGGACATGCCCATGCAGAGGGCGCCTAAACACCACTGAAGTCCCTCTGCTTCTCGAGGCGCACGACGTTGGTGATGCAGGGTGCAACCGCCCGCAGAGCCCGCTCCCGGTCGATGGGAGCTAGCTCGTCAAAGACGGTGTCCAATGGCACGAATGGATTCCGGTGACGGATCCCTGAAAGGATTCGCCCGGCAACGGTGACGGCAGCCCGCAACCCCTCCTTTTCCAGCTGAGCCCCCACCATCATGCGGAGACGACTCAGCTCCTCGGAGTTATAGGTGAAGAAGGAGACCAGGTCAGGAAGCCGCATCTCATTGAAGTCGACCGGGTGGTCGAACGGGTTTAGCCCGACGGTCAGCATCGTCGCACTGGCACGACGGTAGGCATCCCGCAACCGCAACACATGTGTGGCAACTTGGTTCACCAAGTGGCTCAGGCGATCCTGGACCTCGTCACGATCGGCCCACTCGTGCTCCAGCCGGCTCCCCTGATGGCCTATCGTATCTCCTGCTTTCTGCAGCAACGCCGCCGGCGCCTCGAGCATCTCTGTGGTGGACGCCTGCCGCTTTTGAAGCTCCGTGAACTCCCGCACATAACAGAGGAGCATGGCACTCCTCTCCTCCTTGAGCTCACGGAGCTCCACGTCCTTGGCCCTGAGCTCCGCATCCTTGGCATGGAGCTCCTGTGTCAGGCGCCTCACCTCGAACTTCGTGATCTGCTGCGCCCCCATGGCACCATGTAGAAGCAATGGGTAGAGGAAGCAAAGGGGGTGAAATGGCTGAAAGGCAATGCAATCTACGGGAAGGCAGAGGGAGCGGGGAATCTTTTGGTTTTCACCATGGTAAAACACCAGTCGACGACTTCTCACATCAGGGAGCAGTGGGTTTTTACAGGCGGAGTCATCATGACTAATTGCTGCCACGCCTGCTCCCATCAATCAAAAAATTAAAAATCCTGCTGCACCTGCTCCCGTCAATCAAAAAATTAAAAATCCTGCCGCACCCAAACACCAGAGCAACGCCGCGGTGGATATTTAAATTTACCTGCCGGCAAGTAGATAAAAAAGGGGTGAAAAAACAAATGTGGTGGCGGCCAAGCTAATCGGTTGAACTAGCCCAACTAGCTAGCCACCGTGCTTCACTGATGTACTCGGCGGGAAAGGTGGTCTTTCGTGATTTGACGACTCATTTACTTGCTTCGGCGCTACGACCGAGGAGTACCCAGAAAACGCGCGGTAGGGTGTCCCACGTCAGGAAGAATATATGCGTGCACCACCCGGGAGGACCCCAAAACCGCGCGGTAGGGTGTGCCACGTCTCGGCACGGAGGAAAAATGTGCGTGTAAAAATATACTGTATCAGACGTAGTACCTATGGTTCGACCTCGGGACCCAGCCAGTCGGTCAAAAACACCCCACTAGCCACACAGCTTCATCATGCAAACGTGGCACGCAGGATAGATGTGGTTAGCTCCGTCTCGACCAGCCACAACGTCTCTTGTTCTAGGCGATTCTTATATTTTCCAAGCTTTTTTTAGTTGCAATAACACCACGGCAAGCTAGCGCTGCTCTTCGTGTGTGCCCGTGCAAAGGTTAGACGATGGAGAGAAGAGAGATTGAGATCGTAGACCTGGGACCCACCAGTAAGTGAGACAACGGTCATGCACGTGTTGACGAGGAACTCCCTCTACTCTACTCAACGCAAGTACTGTATAAAATCAAGTTATGGGACAAAGCCAACAACCGTTCGTTTTTTTAGGCTATCGACTTACGCTTTGTAGTCCAGGTTGCCAGTTCGAATCCCGTCTTTCAGATTTGTTAGTTTTAGGTCCAAATTTGATTAATGACAAGTGGGACCCCCGTGTGTTGTTCCGATATTTCAGTGTAGGATGGTTTTTTTGAACAAACACTTTGCGCAGTTAGACAAGTAGCGGCACGAGTTACACGTATTTTGCAAGTTTACGAACAAAAATGACATTGGCATAGAATATCACATCCACCCCGCAGCTTAGATACTATGGTGATACGAGTTTTTACACCGTTGGAAGTGAGATCCAATGGCTTGGGAGTAGTCTTTGTAATTATGCACAATTTCCAAACTCTCCAAAGGTTTTTTTGCAAATAAAACATTCAAGCCTCGTGTGTGCCGCTGCATCTTCGATCCAACGGCTCCCCGGTGCTCATATTAGGTGCTCCCCGTAGCTTAATTACCCGCTACGGTGATATGAGCATCTAGGTCGTATGATCAGTGATCAGATGGCACATTCGTAGTACTTGTACTTTCTGCACATTTCCCAAACTCTATTAGCCGTATATTGCAAAAACATTCAAACCTCCTACTGTGGGCCGTTAGATCTCAGTGAACTCGTATCACCATAGAATCTACGATGCGGGAGCACCTCATACTCTCCCGTGCGAGAAAACATAAGGTGCTATCGCAGCTTGGATGCTACGGTGATACGAGCTTGGAGGTCGTTTGATCTGAGATCCAATGGCATCTGAGCAGTCTTTGTGCTTGTAAGTAGTGGTCGAACTCTTTTGGGGCTTTTCTGCAAAAAACCATTCGAACCACCGAGGAGGTGTTGGGTCACAAATCCAACACCTCCGAAGAGCTTGTATCACCAAAGCATCTAAGGTGTGGTAGCACATGTTATTCTTACATACAGGAGAATATGATGTCCTCCTTCATCTTAGATGCTACGGTGATACGAGCTTCAAGGTCATTGGATATGGGATCAAAGGGCATCTAAGTAGTTTTTGTACAAATTGCGTGCAATTCTCAAACTCATCAAGGTTCCCTGCAAAAATATTAAGACACATCATGTGAGCTGCTGTATCTTAGATCTACAAGGTCCAAGCAACTCGTATCAGCATATATCATCTAAGGTATGGGGCACATGATATTCTCCCGGGGAGGAGGGGTGGGGGTGCACAACCAATCGGTGGTTGGGAGGGTGGGGACATATATAATATGAACAACCCTAAACAGAGCTCCACAATTTTATCTAAGGTCGAGGGGTTGAGCCCCGACAATCATAGCTCTGCCTAAACACAACATTTGCATCTACTGTAGTACTAGACTTAATATTCATGTTTCAGTTTCGTGTTCATTTTAAATATTGAACTAAGGACTATGGATGTCTTACATTTTACTCCCTTCGTTCCTAAATATTAGTCTTTTTAGAGGCTTCAAATGGACTGGCACATATGGATGTATATAGACATATTTTAGAGTCTAGATTCACTCATTTTGCTCCGTATGTAGTCACTTGTTGAACTCTCTAAAAGACTAATATTTAGGAATAGAAGGAGTATTTTTGAATTCGTGTCATACATGCATGGTTTGGAAAAATAGATGCACTATACTTATTGGATTGTTGTTGTGTTCGTGTGTGTGTCTCTCTCTATGTGTGTGTGTGGTCATATGCTTTATACATACAAAGCTTTCTCACCTCCATATTGTTCATCTTTTAAATTTGAATTTGCATTGGAAAACTTACTAGGGATACCATGAAATGTGAAATCCACGTTGAGATCACTATATCACAAACTCACTCTAATTCAACAACTCGTCATAAATCAATTACCACGTTGAGATTAGTATTTGCAAGGAAAATATGGGTATTGTAATACACATAGATTCGTTCGGCAATTTAAAAGGTTCCTTTCGTATTCTCGAATGGTAGGACCCAACGGCATACCAGCCAGACCTTGGCTCGTGTTGATCCTAAAAAAACCGGGCTTGTGTCCTTCGGTGGCGTGCGTGGTACGCACATTAGGCAACCCCAACTAGTCGAGCCTCAGCGTTTCAAGTCGAAATATCTGGCAGCCAGGATTCCAGCCCTAGGAAATTCCCCTCATGTCCCTGGTCCATATTGACTAACGATGAACAATGGAGGGATGCTTTAGTAACTAGAGAACATCACCTACCATGCCGAGCACGGTTCAATTCCCTCGGTCGCCGCTCATCAAGGTCACCCGTCAACTGCATTGCCTACTACTACTACTACTACTACTACACCAGGATGAGCATAGAATTGAGCCCATTTGTTCGTGCCTAGTACTTGAGTTAATATATCAGGTAATGCACTGGTACGGAGGGATTATCCTTTTACTCTTCATATATAACTTGTCTGAAGTCTAACTAAGCAAAATGTTTGCCAAATCATTTCTTAAGAAATACAACAGGACAGATGTACGGCTTGAAAATTTATTGCGTGATGCAGGTTATGATATTTTTTCAAATCCTGGATCTTAAATTTCAGAAAATCCAAAAGTGAGCATAAATTCTTGAAACTAAGCATGGTCACGTGATATGGCACAAATATTACTTCGTAAGTTTTTTCTTCAATTTGAGACAAGCTGCTTATGACAAGTTGCACAAATGAAGAGCCAAGGTATTTTGGAACAAAGACCTCTCACGTTAAGGCGAACGCTTTCACTATTGAAACTGTGGGCGTTTATGTGCCGCCACGAGTCCCTGCTTCTCATCAGCAGGTGTCGTCCGAGCAAGCGTGTGAGTCGACGGGAGGCGTGCGAGCAGACCGTTGCGCCGACTGTGAGGGAGGCGTGCGAGCAGACCGCTGTGCAGGCTCACCGGGAGGCGAGCCCTTTGACCAGGCTCCGCCGCCCATCGTCGTCCCAACTGCTCCCACTTTTAATGTCGTCGATGCCGCAGTTTAAAATCAACCCTGCACTACCCGGTATCGCTACAATCCTCTCCCTTCCTCTCCGATTCTCCTGTCGTCTACCTCCAACTAGCCTGACCTAAACGTATGCCATGCTGCATCATGATGGTCTGCCCTTAGTGTTCCAGTTTCCTGAGGAAGACACCCAGCCGGAGTCTCAAGAACATAAGGCGCTTTGGTACGAGCTTGAACTGGCCTTGCGGGAAGACGCCGCGCCTGTCCCCGCTCCCGTTCCGGCTCCCATCGCCCCGACTGTGCCAGCGCCCATCCCCGTGGCATTGATGGGCTGGGAGCCGCACATTGTTGCCGAGCTTGATCCCACGGGGTTCCACGAGGTCCCCGCCGACTTTCATGCGCCCGTGCACCTACCAGCGCATGCGCCTGCGCATGCACTAACGCGCACGCCCGTGCACCTGCCAGTGCATGCGCCTGCGCGTGCACTGATGTGCGTGCCCGTGCCTGTGCCCGTGCACACGAATGTCTCCGCCGCGCCGTTGATAGCACCTGTCCCCGCGCGGGTGCCAGTGCCTCCCTCAGCGGCATGGATGGCCGCTGTCAACTGCTTCCTTGCACCAACGCCAGTCGACTCCTCCCGCCAGTTGACTCGCTCCGAAGTCCAGAACATTTTGGCCTTCCTTGTAGCTAGGCTAACGTCCAGGAGTACGCCAACAACGGCGCAAGACGCCGCCGTCACCGTCGGTCAGTGGCCTGGCAACACACAGAGCACGACAGAGGAGCCGATTCCCACCGCGAGACGCCCCCGCCACCGCCGCATAATCTAAATTTGCCATGAAAAATGTTCGGATTGCCATGCCTAAAATCCGAACGTTTATCATTTCCGTTTATTTTATATCGATCGTCGTATAATTTAAAGTCGGAGTCAGACTGAACGAAATGTATGGTTTGATCGATTGAATGTTCTGCTAGAGCCGTATCAAATTAAATATAAAACGTCATCAAGCCACATGTATTCCTTGTCATCCAACGACCTAGACTGCTTCAATGTTGAGCGCTCAACACGTTTAGCATGCAGTTAATTTCATGCCAAAAATAGTGCTAATCACATGACAACACGCAAATAATATCCTAGTAGTTAATATCCGCGTGCACTTAATATACTTCGAAATTAACGTGCATTGCATGTACACACTGACTAGTGTTGCTAGTACATGAAACTGGTGCCATGACATGTGAACGCGTCCAGATATGGTCAACGGCAACATCGCTCGCGAGTTCTTCCTGTTTGCCCGTGCGTCTAAACGCAGAAGGGGAGGAGAGAGAGAGCACACATGGAACCCACCAGTAAGTGAAGGCAAATAGTACTAAAAATAATATTACAAGTTATCCATTAATTAGGCTGTGGTAATATAAAATCATTATGTGAACAAAGGGGGTACAACAAACATTGCTATTCTATGTATGTTGCCTATTGACGTGCGGCTTGAAGGCCCAGTCGCATGTTCGATCCTCGTCCTTTATTTTTTAATTTGTATATGGGTCCAAATTTGTTTCATGACATGTGGGTCCCTCGGTGTGTAGTTTGTAGCACTTTAATTTGTGGGTCGAAATTTGTTCCATTCCAATTGGATTATCGGTGTGTAGTTTTGTAGCTTATTTATAATAATTAAAGAGAACAACATAGTTTTTTCAATAATACCATGGTGCGACGTTGAAGGAGAGAAAGGACGTGCGAGAGAGCGATGACCGAGCCAGAGGGAAATCAACTAGGGGAGTTGCGTGGGTTGCAACGGTGTTTGGAGTAGTTGTGGGGCAAATGCTACAAAAATATAATCTAAACCGACCGGAATAAATGCCTACGCAAATTAATCCAAGGTTGGAGTGCCCCTCGCAATGTAAATAGCTTCAGCTTTGCGAGAGATGGAGAGGTAGTAGCTTCAACGCGTGGAAGATACAGTGTGAGAAAGCGAGGTCAATCGGGAGACATATAGATAGAGAGACAAAGTGAGTGTGGTCCGACATTCATTGAACAAATATATATGCTCTGGAGAGATATTGTCCGATTGAGCTTTTTGGCAAGGGTGAGGGCTGTAAGATAGAGCTTGAGAGATGATCCAGTCACAGACGTGTAGATATATTTTGTGCGTGGGAGGAAGCAAGGTCAACCGATCACATAGGGTCGCCGTGCGATCGAAAGAGTGAGACGGGTTGGAGAGAGTGACCTAGATAGACGATGTGCATGAGAGAGTATACAATGCGAATAGGTCGAATTGGGCTCAAACATGGTGATATATCGTTTTTGTCCGAGAAAGAGCGAGGTCAATCGAGACATACGGAGAGAGAGAGAGAGAGAGAGAGAGAGATTGAGTGAGCGTGGCCCACCATGAGGTCGAAAGAGTGGCGGCGGCTTGGATGGACTGACTTAGATAGACAATCTGCGTGAGAGAGTATAGAGTGTGTCGATCGAGGCCCGAACAAGGAGATATATCATTTGTGTGTGAAAGAAAACGAGGTTAAACGAGACTCAGATAAATAGAGCAAGATTGAGCGAGTGTGGCCCGCCGTGCGGAAGAATGAGTGAGACAGTCTCAAGGGAGTGACCTAGATATACAACGTGCGTGCGTGCGCACGAGAGGTTGGGGGAGGCTAGATAGGCAATGCATGTATTTAGCGCGAGAGGGTGAGAGGGAGAGGGGGGAGAGAGAGAGCTCGGCATGGGGTGCAGTGGTGGGTGTGTGAGGTAAATACATTTGGTAACAGTGTGGAAAAGGGGGTTGTGTTGTTGAGAGACTTAGAGATCAAAACATGGAGAGAAAGAATGAACGTGTGTTTGTCACATCCTAGCTAGTCATGCATTAGAGTGTTGCATCATGTCTACCTTTCATCAGAAACTTGAATTGGGGAAGACAAAAGCCCCAGCACCCCCTCTGGAATCAACTAAGGTTTACTAAAAATATTTTCAATGAACCTGAAATGCCCTTCTAAAAAGTTCACTCTCTTTGTCTTGGGTTAGAACCTTTGGCAAAATTGGTGCACAATTTTCTAGGTCAACAGAAGGTCATTGAATTAAATCATATGTAATTTGCATTTGGGCATTTGAATGCTAGTAAATATTTTAAATGCTCAAATAATTCTGAAGATAAGTGTGGGCTATTGGAAATATTCTAAACAGAGCCTTTGATTATTTTTAGGATTTTTAGAAGTGCCTAGCTATTTTTAATAAAGCCACAAACCTACAAAAAAATAGAAAACAGAAATTAAAAGGGAGGGAGAGAACTTACCTGGCCGCAGCCCATCAGCCGGCCCACCTGGCGGCCCAGCGCTGTGTTGGCCCATGCCAGCCAGCTGCTTCGTCCCCACCAGGCAGGCAGAGAGCTGACGCCGGCAAGTGCGAGCTCGCCACGGCGCCAGCAGCTTGCCGTTTCACGCGCCTGGACACTGGATAGGCTCCACGTCGCCGCCCCGACCCCGTGGACACCTCACTCGCCCCCTGCCTATCTCCCTCGCTCTCCCGCACCATGGCCAACGCACCTGCCGCCGCACCGCCACCGTAGTCACGCCCTCCGTCGTCCCCGCGCCGAGCCACCGTGTCCAGAAGCTCCGCCGCCCTCCCCTCCTTCGAGCAAGCCGAGCCCCGAGCGCTCACTTGCCCCGCAGCCTCTGCAACAACCTCGCCCGACTCCACCATCGCCGGAGATCCCCTTCAACGTCGCCACCGCACCAGCTCGTCCCCGACCGCGCCGTCCATTCCTACGTGACCGCCGTGAGCTCAGCTACCTCCCCATCCTCTCCTTTTGCCTTCTCGTGCACCGTAGAAACTACACGAAGCTTCACCGCACGCGCCACCGCCAAGCTCGTCGCCGACGTGTCTCCGGCCAACCACCGGCCACACCACCATGTCCAACACACTCACTGCATCCCCAGGAGCCCAACGCACCTCACCACGCGCCTCGCCGTGCCCTGTAGCCTCGGGCTCATCTAAACCTGACTCCGGCGACCGCCAAGGTCGTCGCCGGTGATGTTTCCGGTCACCCCGAGCTCAACCACCACCACCAAACGCTGCGGCTTGCTCCCAGCTATGCATAGATGCCCTCCGCCGCTCATTTGGTTGCCGGAACACACTAATGCACTTCCATCGCCGCGTCTGGCCTCGCCGGCGGCTAAACGCCGGCGGGTTCGACCCGTTGACCTTGACTAGGTGGGCCCAGATTGACTCCCCTGAGTCTATGACAAGTGGGCCCCCCTCTGCTAATTAACCCAGATTAGTTTTAACTAAATTTAGTTAGTTTAAATAACTACTGACATGCGGGACCCATTGGTCAGGTTGACCTGGACGTCCCCGTTGACCACTGACATCACCCTGACGCACTGCTGACGCAATAACTAATTTCTGGATTTATTTTTATATAGAGAATTCCAGAAATTGTTGCAAACTTTAAAAAAACATAGAAATTAATCTCTAACTCCAAATGAAAAGATTTATATATGAATTTTGATCAGAAAAATTCAATCTATCCATTTGTAATGGTTTCATGCATGACAAAACAAGTTAACCTTGCTGTTCAAGCAAAATAAGATAATGCACTAATATGGCTATGTTAAATGAACTAACATTTGAATCTTTGATTCAAATGGGTTCATTCCTTTCTGTTTTAGCTTGCATTAGGCCAAGACACATTCATTTTGCCATGTCATAGCATGCATCATATTGTTGCATATTGTCATGTGTTGATTATGTTCGGTGTGTTTTTCGTGGTAGGTTCTGCCTCCGAGGATAACCCCGAATATCCGTCTGAAGGGCAGTACCCTACTACCACTCCATCAGGCAAGTAGCCCCATTGATCATATCGATACAATCCCATGTTCTTGCCTCTGCTCTCATTTACTGCATTAAGACAACAATGTTTCAAACTGCTGTGTGCTATGGTAGTTGAACCCTTATCCTTTGCATGACCTGTCATTGCCACAGTAACTAGATGAAACCCACTAGCATGTGTAGGAGTTGATTGAGCCATGTTTGTGTTTCCTACCTTGCTATGCCTGCTATGCTTAGAGTTGTGTCAGGTCTGGTTCATTTGGGTGATGGGCCAGAGTGAAATGATTATGTCGGTAATGTGAGGGATGTGTTGAACATGTTTGGTAAAGGTATCGATGAGAGGCCATGTAGGAGTACATGGTGGGTTGTTTCATTGAGGCCGTCCCTAAGAACCGAGATCTGTATGTGTGATTTAAGATTTAGTTACTACCGTACATTGGGCCGAAACCAATGGACCCTCTCGGCTTCTTAATCACCCTAGTACTCTGTCCAGGAGTTGCAAATAGTTTCTGGTGTTTGTAGCTTATGTGTTGGCGGCCATGCGTAGCGCTGACCCTAGGGGTGGGCTATGTTGCGGTAGATACACCGTGGCATGGTGTACAAGGTCACCCCATTTGGTGTCTCGGGAACCCTGTTCACATCGTTCGGGGCCGTATGTGGAAACCTCGGCCGGACTCCCTGCGGATGGAACCTGGATAGGCGATAAACCTGGACTAGAGACTTGAGTGTTTAGGTAAGCCATGGCCGACACCCTCGTTGGGCTTCCGCTTGAAGGTTGCCCAGTACATGTCGTGTAAACGACGGTAAGTGGTGAGAGCGTGTATGAAGAAGTACACCCCTGCAGGGTTAACATCATCTATTCGAATAGCCGCGTCCGCGGTAAAGGACTACTTGGTTGCCTATACAGTTCATAGACAAGTTAATGGATACTACTAAAAGACTCAAGATAAGTGTGAGTACCGAGGATGGCCCTCTCGTAGGATGACGAGGGAGGATCCCCGGTGGAGTATTGTGTTGGTGATTAGTGGACTCATGTGCGAAAACTATTTTACTAGTGGAGTCTCGTAGGATAGCTTAGCCAAGAGCAAAGCTGGCTTGCTGCAATAACTCCACCACCTTCTTGAGAATGAGCATGTATAGTGAGTACCTTTGTACTCATGTTTGCTTATTTACTGTTTTCAGACGACAACACCGCCCCCTCTGATGGGTTTTATGTAGATCTCGACGTCGATGAGTGACTTGCCACCCAGGTGGTGATCCTGGCCATGGAGGGCCCTATGTAGATAGACAGGCTTCGAGAAGCCTTCTTTCTTTCTAGCGTCTTTACTCAGACTATTTGCTTCCGCATGTGCTTGTATGCTTTTATGACTTGAGTGTCGGGTCATGTGACCCTACCTGTATGAACATGTTATGTATGGCTCTCTGGAGCTTTTAAATAAAGTACTTGAGTTGTAGAGTTTTGTTGTGATGCCATGTTGTATTTGCACATATCGAGCATATTGTGTGTATGATTGAAATGCTTGGTATGTGTGGGATCCGACAACCTAGTTGTTTATCCTTGGCAGCCTTTCTTATGGGGAAATGTAGTCTAGTGCTCCTCGAGCCATAGTAGTTCGCTATAGCACGGTTCATCGGAGTCCTGCTAGCCTAGCACTACTGCTCAGGACACTTGACTGGCCGGCATGTGTTTCACTTCGTTCCTATGTCTGTCCTTTCAGGGAAATGTCACGCAGTGAAATCCAGAGTCCTGCCTAGCCTGCTACAGCCCGGGTTCCCCAGAGTCCTGTTAGCCCAGTGCTACAGCCCAGATTCACTCGCTGATGACCGACATGCTCGATGTTATTCATGTATGCCTGTCTCCATAGGTCTGTGCCGCTTTGGGTTCACGACTAGCCATGTTGGCCCGGGTTCTCTGTCATATGGATACTAGCGACACTATCATATACGTGAGCCAAAAGGCGCAAACGGTCCCAGGCCATGGTAAGGCGACACCCATGGGGATACCGTGCGTGAGGCCGCAATGTGATATGAGGTGTTAGCGGCTAGATCGATGTGACTTGGAATCGGGGTCCTGACATCGTTGGCATTAGAGCTGGACTGCCTGTAGGTTTGTTGAGCCAAACTGGTGGATGTCGAGTCTAGAAATGCTTTAGTTATATGTAGTGGAATTGATTGTGGGAGGGAACGTAAGGCTCTTTTTACTCCTTTACCTTATGCCCTCTGATCTGTGTCATTCTCTTCTCTTTCTACGTGGGTTAAGGACTAGGATCTCTTCTCTCTGTCAGGTTCATGTGTTACTCATCCGTAGTAACTTATAGGATTGTTGGTTACCAGCCTCAGTTCAGTTTCTACCACTTTAGTATGTTATTAGTTGAACCAGAACCTTGATATGTTGTTGTTGAGTGGTTTTGCAATCTGTTGTGAATGTCTCAAATCTGTTCCTGAGCACTTACAGCTGTTATGCTGTCCAATTTTCCCTAGAAATTCTAATGTCTTTGCATTGTGGTTGTGCTTTCAGATGGCCACTCGTGCTCAAAACCAAGTAGTTCGCCTGACCCAGTGCCTCGATGTGCCCGGTCATACTGCTATGTTAGTCCGGGTAATGATCGAGACGGGTTACCGTTGGTATCCCGAATACACCGATGAAGAGCAATTCCGAGACTTTAATCAAAGCCAATATTTCTGCACCGTCAGGATATTTCTTTCTTATCCTGGATCTACCGTGCCCCTCCACTGTTCCTATGGACTCGGGGTTACTGTTGAGATGGCTATGCAGGATGCTGCCTATTCCATGATGACCATCATGCGAGTCAGGACTGGCCTACTTCGGAACACTGATTTCCGTTATATGCCAGCTTCACTCCCGGGAGCGCAAGGGTATCTCCAGGCTATCTATGCTGACTCCACGCGTGAGGACTCACTAACTCGCACCACTGCCGAGATGCTCGAGGATAAGGACCGAGAGAATCGGGCCTTGATACTGGAGCTTTTCAACACCCGTGCTGATCATTGGGCCACTTTGACTCGGTTTGCACCTGCTGTGCAAGCTGGATGTATGGATACGAGGGATCTGTATCCTGTGAGATCTGCTCTGCCAGACGTGGTGGATTGGCGTGATGTGGGAGGCATCACCCCACCCCGTGGTCCCCACAGGCCACCGTTTGTTGGTCCAAGACCTCATCCTAGCCCCTATGGTCCACAAGCTCCTCAGGACCGTCTATTCCCGGATGATCACGTTGAACTTCCAGGCTATGGAGGTGACTTCTATGAGGACTACTATGGAGCTGTCTGAGTTAGTAGTAGTATCACTAGTATTGTAATAGTTGTATCTCCACTGTCCTGCGTGACTTGTGGAATATGACTTAGTGTGTAATCAATTCCGGAGGCGTAGAAAAATAATGTATAGGAGCTTGGAATGCCTCCGATGAGATGTAACGTCTTTCATCATAGTTGTACTATAGCCTGGGCTTGTACTAAACTATGTATGGTGTGTATGACCATTGGTATATATATATGGCAGTTCTATATTACCATGTCATACGGATGAACATCTCTGCATTCCATGTTATCCATTACATTCTGCACTTCCTTGCTAAGTTTGTGCCATCCTTATCTAAATCGTTGTCTTGTTTTATCCTAGGATGGTCAACACCCGCAGCAACCCTGCTGCCCCGGAGCAAGGGGAAGCCAGTGCACTTAGGGGTGAAAATCTGCCTCACCCGCCTTCTCTGGCCGAAGTTATGCTGGAGGTGGAAAGAAACAAGCATGAGACTAACCGCTTGCTGGAGCGGATTGAGCAGAACACTGCACGCCATCAGCAAAATGACTTGGTGTCAATCAATGACTTCATCAAGTTGTACCCACCAAAGTTCAATCATTCCATCGAGCCCCTCGACGCGGATGACTGGCTTCGCAGCATCACACACAAGCTACGTTATGCTAACGTAGACGAAGCTGATAAGGTTACTTATGCTGCCTATCACCTCGAAGGCCCTGCTAGCCTTTGGTGGGAAAACTTTGAAGCTATGCGCCCGGTCGGCCAAATCACTACTTGGGCTGAATTCAGTGAGGCTTTCCATGAGCATCACATCCCGGAAGGTCTCATAGATCGCAAGAGGGAAGAGTTCTGCAATTTCACCCAAGGAAGACTGATTGTGGATGCATATAGTCATGAATTTGGGAATCTAGCACGACATGCTCCTGAAGAGGTATCCACCGACGCTAAGAAGCAGGCAAGGTTCCGCAAGGGACTCAACCCTGAGCTTCGCCGCGATCTTCGTCTGCACGAGTGCACCTCCTTTCAGAAGTTGGTCAATAAAGCCATCAGTGCTGAGACAGGCCGGTCTGACTATGATGCTTCACGCAAGCACTCTCGTGATTTTGGCTCTTCATCCATCTCTGGATCTCAGAAGCACCGGGTGTGGATTCCAAGCACGGCACTGCCACCCAGGTTCATTCCGAGGCCATCCTTTGAGGCACCTCGCCCCAACCGGCAGTTTGCACCGTGTAAGCCCTATGGTGGCCCTGCTGCTAATGCTGCTCCACGCCTCAATGTTGTGACATGTTTCAAGTGTGGAGAGCCGGGTCACTATAGTTGAGAGTGTCCCCAGAACAACAACCCCAATCAGTCTGGGAAGTCCGTTGGCCATGGTAAGCCACCGGGAAGGACATTCTACGCCAAGCTGGTCACCACTGCACGTGGCCATGTCAACTATGTCTTAGCCGAGGAGGCTCATGAGGATCCTAACGTCGTCCTTGGTACGCTCCTTGTTAATTGCCATCCGGCATCTGTTCTTTTCGATACTGGAGCATCTCATTCATTCATATCCGAGAACTATGCTCAATTGCATAACACGACATTCTATGACATGCCCACTTCCATGGTAATTCAAACTCCGGGTTCCAAATGGAAAACTTCTAGAGTAAGCCATGGGAATGAAATTCTTGTCAATAGACTTGTCTTCCTTGCATCCTTAATAGCTCTCAAGTCCTCGGACATAAACATCATCTTCGGTATGGACTGGATGTCAGCTCATTATGCTAAGATTGATTGTGCCACTAGAACTGTTCAACTTACTCACCCATCAGGCAAGACAGTCAATGTCTTAACTCGAGTGGCCAAGCGCCAGCTTTACTCCCTAAATGCCAACCCCCTTCCAGACCTTGAAGATATTCTGGTAGTCCGGGACTTTCCGAATATCTTTCCAGAAGAACTGCCAGGTGTTCCACCTGACAGGGATGTCGAGTTTGTGATAGACCTTGCTCCAGGAACCGTTCCAATTTCTAGAAGACCCTATAAGATGGCACCCTTAGAACTAGCCGAGCTTAAGAACCAACTCGATGAGTCCTTGAAAAAGGGTTTCATCCGTCCTAGTTCCTCTCCTTGGGCTTGCCCCATCCTCTTCGTCAAGAAGAAGGATGGAACGGATCGGATGGTTGTAGATTACCGACCTGTCAACTTGGTCACTATCAAGAACAAGTATCTGCTTCCCAGGATCAACGATCTGTATGACCAGCTCGCTGGATCCTCAGTCTTTTCCAAGATGGATTTGAGGTTGGGCTACCATCAAATCAAAATCAGAAACGGGGACATTCCCAAAACGGCCTTTGTTACTCGTTATGGCCAATACGAGTACACCGTTATGTCCTTCGGTCTAACCAATGCCCCAGCCACCTTCTCTCGGTTAATGAACTCGGTCTTCATGGAGTATTTGGATAAATTCGTCGTAGTATACCTCGATGACATACTTATCTACTCCAAGAATGAAGAGGAACATGCCGAACATCTAAGGCTGGTATTGACGAAACTTCGAGAGCATCGCCTTTATGCCAAATTCTCCAAGTGTGAATTTTGGTTGCTAGAAGTGACCTATCTAGGCCATGTAATCTCTGGTAAGGGTATTGTTGTCAATCCCAAGCGAGTTCAAGCCGTCCTTGATTGGACTCCACCTGAGACGGTCAAACAAGTTCGGAGCTTCCTTGGCTTAGCGAGCTATTGCCGCCGCTTCGTCCAGAATTTCTCCAAGGTTGCTAAACCTCTAACTGAACTCCTCAAGAAAGATAAAAAGTTCGAGTGGACCCCACAGTGCAAGTTCAGCTTTCAGGAACTGAAAAGACGCCTGACTTCTGCTCCCGTACTGGTACCACCAGATTTCTCCAAGGACTTTATTATCTATTGCGATGCCTCGCGACAAGGACTAGGTTGCATACTCATGCAAGATCGTCAGGTAATTGCCTATGCTTCACGGCAATTACACCCACATGAGGAAAATTATCCCACACATGATCTAGAGCTTGCAGCTGTAGTCCATGCACTTAAAACTTGGCGACATTACCTCCTCGGTAATCATTGCGAGATCTTCACCGATCACCAAAGTTTGAAATATATCTTCACCCAACCAGATTTGAACCTCAGACAATGATGTTGGGTCGAGTTGATCTCGGATTACGACTTAGGAATAACTTACATCCCGGGCAAAGCCAATGTCATGGCTGATGCACTAAGTCGTAAATCCTATTGTAACAACTTGATGTTACAACAAAGTCAACCACTTCTCCATGAGGAATTTCGTAAGCTTAATCTTCACATTGTTCCTCGAGGATTCCTATGCACCCTGGTGGCGAAACCTACCCTTACGGATCAGATCATCAAGGCACAGAAGGTAGATCCGGGAATCTCCCGTATTAAGAGAAACATTAAGAAAGGAGTCGTATATTTTGGAAACCGCTTAGTGGTTCCCAAGGCACGAAACCTGAGGCGGCTGATCCTTAAGGAAGCTCATGAATCCCCTCTCACCATTCATCCCGGTAGTACTAAGATGTATCAAGACCCACGCCAGAGGTTTTAGTGGACTAGGATGAAGAGATAAATCACTCAATACATTGCTAATTGTGACGTCTATTGCGGTGTTAAAGCAGAGCATCAACGGCTTGCTGGCACCCTTCAACCTTTGGCAATTCCTGAATGGAAATGGGATAAAATCGGTATGGATTTCATTACCGGGTTTCCCAGGACCAATAGAGGGAATAATGCCATCTTCGTCGTGATCGACCGTCTTTCCAAAGTAGCCCATTTCCTACCTGTTCGTGAGAGTATCACCGCTAGCCAGCTAGCTGATTTATACATCTCCTGAATAGTGTCTCTTCATGGTGTCCCATTGGAAATTAACTCAGACTTTGGGAGTCTCTTCACCTCTCAATTTTGGGAAAGTTTCCAAAATGCTATGGGAACTCGTCTCTCTTTTAGCACCGCCTTCCATCCTCAAACAAGTGGTCAAGTAGAACGAGTCAATCAAATTCTGGAAGATATGCTCCGAGCTTCTGTCATCTCATTCGGAATGGGTTGGGAGAAATGCCTTCCATTCGCGGAGTTTGCTTATAACAATAGTTATCAAGCTAGCTTGGGCAAAGCTCCTTTCGAAGTTCTCTATGGACGAAAATGTCGAACGCCTCTTAACTGGTCAGAAACCGGGGAAAGACAACTCTTTGGCCCGGATATGATCCAGGAAGCAGAAGAGCAGGTTCGCGTTATTCGTGAGAAATTGAAAACGGCCCAATCTTGCCAAAAGAGTCAATATGACCGCAAGCATAAGCATATGTCTTATGAAGTTGGCGAGAAGGCTTACCTTCGGGTTACACCTTTAAAGGGAACCCATCGATTCGGTATCAAGGGCAAGTTGGCTCCTTGTTACATTGGACCCTTTCGCATTCGCCAAACGAGGGGAAGTTGCCTACCAGTTGGAACTACCTCTACATCTTTCCAGAGTTCACGATGTCTTCCACGTTTCTCAACTCAGGCGTTGCTTCGCGGATCCTATCCGTGGAGTGGACCACAAAACGCTTGATCTACAAGATAATCTCTCATATCGGGTATATCCCGTTCGTATCCTTGATCAAGTCGAGCGTACCACCCGATGCCATAATATCAAGTTTCTCAAGGTTCAATGGTCACACCATTCCGAGAAAGAAGCTACATGGGAAAGGGAGGATCGTCTTCGACTCGAGTACCCCCACCTTCTTCCCGAAGGATCCTAAATCTCGGGACGAGATTCTTTTGAGTGGGGTGAGTTGTCACATCCTAGCTAGTCATGCATTAGAGTGTTGCATCATGTCTACCTTTCATCAGAAACTTGAATTGGGGAAGACAGAACCCCCAGCACCCCCTCTGGAATCAGCTAAGGTTTACTAAAAATATTTTCAGTGAACCTGAAATGCCCTTCTAAAAAGTTCACTCTCTTTGTCTTGGGTTAGAACCTCTGGCAAAATTGCTGCACAATTTTCTAGGTCAACAGAAGGTCATTGAATTAAATCATATGTAATTTGCATTTGGGCATTTGAATGCTAGTAAATATTTTAAATGCTCAAATAATTCTGAAGATAAGTGTGGGCTGTTGGAAATATTCTAAACAGAGCCTCTGATTATTTTCAGGATTTTGAGAAGTGCCTAGCTATTTTTAATAAAGCCACAAACCTACAGAAAAATAGAAAACAGAAATTAAAAGAGAGGGAGAGAACTTACCTGGCCGCAGCCCATCAGCCGGCCCACCTGGCGGCCCAGCGTTGTGCTGGCCCATGCGAGCCAGGTGCTTCGTCCCCGCCAGGCAGGCAGAGAGCTGACGCCGGCGAGCGCAAGCTCGCCACGGCGCCAGCAGCCTGCCGCTTCGCGCGCCTGGACACTGGATAGGCTCCACGTCGCCGCCCCGACCCCGTGGACACCTCACTCGACCCCTGCCTCTCCCTCGCTCTCCCGCACCATGGCCGACGCACCTGCCGCCGCACCGCCGCCGTAGTCGTGCCCTCCGTTGTCCCCGCACCGAGCCACTGTGTCCAGAAGCTCCGCCGCCCTCCCCTCCTTCGAGCAAGCCGAGCCCCGAGCGCTCGCTTGCCCTGCAGCCTCTGCAACAACCTCGCCCGACTCCACCATCGCCGGAGATACCCTTTGACGTCGCCACCGCACCAGCTCGTCCCCGACCGCACCGTCCATTCCCACGTGACCGCCGTGAGCTCAGCTACCCCCCCCCATCTTCTTCGTTTGCCTTCTCGTGCACCGTAGCAACTGCACGAAGCTTCACCGCACGCGCCACCGCCGAGCTCGTTGCCGACGTGTCTCCGGCCAACCACCTGCCACACCACCATGTCCAACACACTCACTGCATCCCCAGGAGCCCAACGCACCTCACCACACGCCTCGTCGTGCCCTGTAGCCTCGGGCTCATCTTCACCTGACTCCGGCGACCGCCAAGGTTATCGCCGGCGATGTTTCGGGTCACCCCGAGCTCAACCACCACCACCAAATGCTGCAGCTTGCTCCCAGCTACGCGTAGATGCCCTCCACCGCTCATTTGGTCGCCGGAACGCACTAAAGCATTTCCACCGCCGCGTCTGGCCTCGCCGGCGGCTAAACACCAGCGGGTTTGACCCGTTGACCTTGACTAGGTGGGCCCAGGTTGACTCCCCTGAGTCTATGACAAGTGGGCCCCCCCTCTGCTAATTAACCTAGATTAGTTTTAACTAAATTTAGTTAGTTTAAATAACTGCTGACATGCGGGACCCACTGGTCAGGTTGACCTGGACGTCCCCGTTGACCACTGACGTCACCCTGACGCACTGCCGACGCAATAACTAATTTCTGGATTTATTTTTATATAGAGAATTCCAGAAATTGTTGCAAATTTTAAAAAATCATAGAAATTAATCTGTAACGCCAAATGAAAAGATTTATATATGAATTTTGATGAGAAAAATTCAATCTATCCATTGGTAATGGTTTCATGCATGACAAAACAAGTTAACCTTGATGTTTAAGAAAAATAAGATAATGCACTAATATGGCTATGTTAAATGAACTAACATTTGAATCTTTGATTCAAATGGGTTCATTCCTTTCTGTTTTAGCTTGCATTAGGCCAAGACACATTCATTTTGCCATGTCATAGCACGCATCATATTGTTGCATATTGTCATGTGTTGATTATGTTCGGTGTGTTTTTCGTGGTAGGTTCTGCCTCTGAGGATAACCCCGAATATCCGTCTGAAGGGCAGTACCCTACTACCACTCCATCAAGCAAGTAGCCCCATTGATCATATCGATACAATACCATGTTCTCGCCTCTGCTCTCATTTACTGCATTAAGACAACAACGTTTCAAACTGCTGTGTGCTATGGTAGTTGAACCCTTATCCTCTGCATGACCTATCATTGCCACAGTAACTAGATGAAACCCACTAGCATGTGTAGGAGTTGATTGAGCCATGTTTGTGTTTCCTACCTTGCTATGCCTACTATGCTTAGAGTTGTGTCAGGTCTGGTTCATATGGGTGATGGGCTAGAGTGAAATGATTATGTCGGTAATGTGAGGGATGTGTTGAACATGTTTGGTAAAGGTATCGATGAGAGGCCATGTAGGAGTACATGGTGGGTTGTTTCATTGAGGCCGTCCCTAAGAACTGAGATCTGTATGTGTGATTTAAGATTCAGTTACTACCATACATTGGGCCCGAAACCAATGGACCCTCTCGGCTTCTTAATCACCCTAGTATTCTGTCCAGGAGTTGCAAATAGTTTCTGGTGTTTGTAGCTTATGTGTTGGCGGTCGTGCATAGCGCTGACCCTAGGGGTGGGCTGTGTTGTGGTAGATACACCGAGGCACGGTGTACCGAGTCACCCCGTTTGGTGTCTCGGGAACCCTGTTCACATCGTTCGGGGCCGTATGTGGAAACCTCGGCCGGACTCCCTGCGGATGGAACATGGATAGGCGATAAACCTGGACTCGAGACTTGAGTGTTTAGGTAGGCCGTGGCCGACACCCTCGTTGGGCTTTCGCTTGAAGGTTGCCGAGTACATGTCGTGTAAACGACGGAAAGTGGTGAGAGCGTGTATGAAGAAGTACACCCCTGCAGGGTTAACATCATCTATTCTAATAGCCGCGTCCGCGGTAAAGGACTACTTGGTTGCCTATACAGTTCATAGACAAGTTAATGGATACTACTAAAAGACTCAAGATAAGTGTGAGTACCGAGGATGGCCCTCTCGTAGGATGATGAGGGAGGAGCCTCGGTGGAGTATTATGTTGGTAATTAGTGGACTCATGTGCGAAAACTATTTTACTAGTGGAGTCTCGTAGGATAGCTTAGCCAAGAGTCAAAGCTGGCTTGCTGCAATAACTCCACCACCTTCTTGAGAATGAGCATGTATAGTGAGTACCTTTGTAGTCATGTTTTCTTATTTATTGTTTTCAGACGACAACATCGCCCCCTCCGATGGGTTTTATGTAGATCTCGACGTCGATGAGTGACTTGCCACCCAGGTGGTGATCCTGGCCATGGAGGGGCCTATGTAGATAGACAGGCTTCGAGAAGCCTTCTTTCTTTCTAGCGTCTGTACTCAGACTATTTGCTTCCGCATGTGCTTGTATGCTTGTATGACTTGAGTGTCGGGTCATGTGACCCTACCTGTATGAATATGTTATGTATGGCTCTCTGGAGCTTTTAAATAAAGTACTTGAGTTGTAGAGTTTTGTTGTGATGCCATGTTGTATTTGCACATATCGAGCATATTGTGTGTATGATTGAAATGCTTGGTATGTGTGGGATCCGACAATCTAGTTGTTTATCCTTGGCAGCCTTTCTTATGGGGAAATGTAGTCTAGTGCTCCTCGAGACATAGTAGTCCGCTACAGCCCGGTTCACCGGAGTCCTGCTAGCCCAGCACTACTGCTTAGGACACTTGACTGGCCGGCATGTGTTTCACTTTGTTCCTATGTCTGTCCCTTCGGGAAAATGTCACGCGGTGACATCCAGAGTCCTGCCTAGCCTGCTACAGCTCGGGTTCCCCGGAGTCCTGTTGGCCCAGTGCTACAGCCCGGATTCACTCGCTGATGATCGACATGCTCGATGCGATTCATGTATGCCTGTCTCCATAGGTCTGCGCCGCTTTGGGTTCACGACTAGCCATGTCGGCCCGGGTTCTCTGTCATATGGATACTAGCGACACTATCATATACGTGAGCCAAAAGGAGCAAACGGTCCCGGGCCATGGTAAGGCGACACCCGTGGGGATACCGTGCGTGAGGCCGCAATGTGATATGAGGTGTTACTGACTAGATCGATGTGACTTGGAATCGGGGTCCTGACATGTTGGAAACCGATAGCTTCCTAAGGTGGTTAGGAGAGGAAGATTGACCGATATAGGAAGTATGTAGCGTTTGTGCGGGGGGGGGGGGGCTAAAAACAACATTTGAATGTACATAGTACGAGACTTAATATCGATGTTTCAATTTGGTGTGCATTGTAAGATTTGAACCAAGGATCAGGCATATGGGTAATTATTTCGAATTGGTGCCATACTAAGTTTCGAAAAGTTGACACTAACTCTGTTTGTTGTGCTATTTTGTAGGTCATATGTTTGAATCCATCCAAAAGTTTTCTCACTACCATGGTGTTCATAATATACATATGAATTTGTATTAAAAAAGTAGCATGGATACAGTGAAATGCGAAATCCACGCTAGAATTGGAGATCGCTAAGTGACACACACTCTAATTCAAATAACTAACTACGTGACACACACTCTAATTCAAATAACTAATTATGTGACAGACAGTCTAATCCACGTTAGCGTGGGTACCGTTTCGATTTTTTTATATAACTCCTCATTAATTAATTTATAGTACTCCCTCTGTTCACTTCTATAAGACCTTGAAGGCATTTCAGACAATGTGCAAAATAGTTCATTTTAAGTTGTCTGAAACAACTTACAAAAGTGAATGGATGGAGTATCTCGTTTTGAACGACTAATTATTGCAAGGAAAACACGGGCATGGTAATACATACAGATTCGTTTGCAAATGAAAGAAGATTCGTTTGCATTCTCAAATGTAGGTGCACCAGGCAGACCAGGGTCGTGTCGGGGTGGACGCTGCTTCGGTGCCTTAAAGGCAACTGTCTTTGGGTCACTGACATGTGGGCCAGCCATCTGTTGGGCCCACATGTCATGGACACAAAGGCAGGTGCCTTAAGGCACCGAAGCATAGTCCTGTCGGGGTGGTCGCGTGTGTCGGACGGACGCGTAGCAGCCAGCCAGCCACCCCCTCCCCCCAAAAAAAGGACGACGGCAATATAAGTTCGCGCTTCCATGTTTCAGATTGAAATATCTGGCGGCCCCAATTCCAGCCCTGCAAAATCTCTCTTCTCCACCGTCCCCTTCCACGCCCAGATTGCTAAAATCCCTAATTGGGCGCCAACCCTCAAATCGCCCCTCGTCTCGTCTCTTTCCCCACCGTTCCCCACCTCTGTGCCGGATGACGATGACAAAGACGATGGTCGCGCTTCACCACCGCACCGGAGCTACCTCATCTACGCCCTCGTCCACCGCATCGGGTGCTCCACCGACAATGTCAGCCCCTGCAAACGACGTGCCTCACAGACACTGAGTTCCACCACATCAGGTGCGCTTCACCGACGCCGTCTCCCAGCTCACCGGGGATACTTCGCCGAGCACATCGTCGCACCTCCGCCCCTTGAGGCTGTTGGGGCTTCACCAACGGTCTTGTCCACCGCATCGTAGCGCTCTGCTGCCACTCAAGATCTGCATCTGTGCGTGGCCAGCCAACGCCAGCGCATCACCCTCAACGGCTCTGAAGTGACATGCACTCTAGCTAGGCGAGCATGCCCAAACGCCGGCCCGAACTAGGTATCCACACATCACTCCCTTGTGCACTATTCCGACGATGTTTGGATATCCTTTCGCTGTTATCTTAGCTTACACGCCTATGCAACTCTGACTTTACCTCTTATTTCTTCTAGAGATATCATTTGAAACAAGCAAATCCATTTTTTAGCGAAGCATGACGGCGCTACGGGGTCTGGTACACATCCTGCACACTCGTATAACCTTGTAAGTATCTGTCCTCTGGTACAACATCAAGGTCGATTCCTCTTATTTGATCAACCATTCGCCGTGTCAAAAATGCAGAGGGGGATGCAAGGAGCACAAGGCCTGCACATCCAAGCAAGTGGTAACATGGACTTGTACATGGAACATCCCAAGCGAAGCAGAGCTGCAGTGAGCCTGTACAATGAGCTAGCGTAAGTCCCTGCATTTCATTTAATTCGTATTGGCATTCGTGTATGATTTGTGTGCAGTAGCTGATCCACGAATTCAAGTTACCAGGGCGAACATTTAACTTAAAAAATACGAAGGCACTTGCACTCCGGAAATCAACATAACTTGAGAAATGTGAAGCTACATGCACTTTGAAAACCAGCTAATGATCCAAAGTAGTTCAGATTATAAACACTAAATGCTGCAAGCACCAAAAAACACAAAATGAAACATGGTGTACAAGGACTACAAACATGGTTTGTACCTGCTTGAATTATTCGTTCTCTGGCTGAAAATATCGAAGTGTAATTGCACGTATAACCAGTGCGCAAACTGCATATCAATATATCTATCCTGCACAAGTATGCCAATAGTTTCAAACAACAGATTAGAAAAGTATTTATGCTATGTTGTCATGATACAGGGACTTTCTGGTAGATGGCCTGGACGTTTCCTCAATCTATGAAAATGCACTATAATTTGCTTGTCATCATTGCCTGCAAATCTCTGTCTCTCTCAACATAGTAGATCATCATTAGACACTAAATCCTTCAATGAGCTTGCAAAATGCTTGCATTAGATCCCTCATTAGACAATATATGTTCATCACCAGGAGCATGTAAAATGTTTGCATCAAATCCTTCATTAGCAGTCTGTTCATTAGACACTTCAGGCTCAAGAACAACATGAGCTTGTATGTTTGCACCGGAAACTTGATTATATACATCAGATTCAGTCAGTTCAGTATTGATTGGGGGAGTTATAAAATAAGTAGAAATTGGTTTCATTTTCTCATAGATTCCCTACATACAAGCAGTTTTACAACACCATCAGGTTTAACTATTGGCCAGAAATTGAAGAGTTGAATTAGATGTAATCAGGGATGTGATGTACCTGCTCGTTGCGCATGCTACTCTTGCAAGCTACGACTGTCCATTTGCGCAAGCTCGATGCCATGCCCGTGCTGCCGCCGCTGCCTCCCACGTAGGCTACACCTAGGGTTGGATGTTCATCTTCTTGTCCTTCCGTTCGCTTGAAGCCCAGCGACCGCCCTCCAACGAGGGCGCGAGGAAGTGTTGTGTCGGTCTGTCCAGCGGCGGCTAGGTTAGGAGCGAACCAGGCTGGAGGCTGGAGCGAATGAATTGGGATTTTTCCTATTGTCGATCGATGTGGGAGGCGCTTGTTTGGGCCACGAGCCTACTATAGGGCCTACCTCGCACTTATGTTATTGGCCCATCCAAATTGAAACATTTTTATTCATTTTTTACATTGCCTGCTCATGCATTGGGACGAACAAAACTAGCATGGGCCAACCTGGACGACTCAAACTAGGTGCACACTTTCCAGCCACCTGAGGCGGCCGCCCATACCAGCCCCTATGGTGGCGTCGCCCCTTTTTGCGTGTATGATTGGATAGTGAAAAATATTCCAGTGGCACTTTTGATTTACCCACAGAATGGTTGAATTGCTTGTTTCTATGAACTGAGTTCGCCAATAATGTGAAGGATGCCAGTCTTTTCATCCTATTGTAGATTGCTTAGATCTCGATATGCCAAAAGTAATCACATGAAATATACAGTAAAAGCCAGTGTGATGTGTTTGGCTACAACTAGTCTGACTACACGTCCTCATATAACATATCAAGGACACACCATCTTACCAGATTAATCATTTGACTTACCCATGCAATGTGGGAAGAAAGAAGTATTGTGACTGCGTATCCAAGCAATTGATGCCATGGACTCCTTCGTACAACCTTGTAAGCGAAAAAGAAGTTGTAGTGTGCCTGTACAAAGAACTAGCATAAGTTCAGTTACCTGCTTCTCAGAATTTTAGTTAGCCACTTATTGCAAAATTGTTCAATTACGTTGCTTGGCTTAATTTAGTTTGCTACTGATTACATAATGGCACAGCCTGTTAATCATATTGTAGACTGCGTCTATCTATGTGTTTGATACTTACTGTTAAGAATTACCTGTTTGCCTTAACTTAAATATCTACTTGTTTGTTTAACTGCTTTGCTGCTGCAACAGCGGGTTACAATGATGTTAATAACTACTTTTCAGCATCCAATTGAAACTCTTTAATTCCTTGTTTGTTTAACTGGTTTGCTGTTATAACTCCCAGTTGAGATGTTTTGCTAACTTCAACTTTTTCGAATCCAATCGGAACTTTAATGGCAAAACAGGTTAGCCCAAGATCAAAGAGCGAGGTCCCCATGGACGTTGCATCATCCCACAGCAGTGGCACTGGCCCAATCGTGCATTATGAATTGCCAACTGCTGATGCTCTAGAGGCTAAACTAGTGGTAGAAAGAGATTCTGCTTCTGCACTTAGAGATGAAGTTGACATGTTGAGGAAGCAAACATCACAATCACAAGCAGTACTCAAGACAACCATTAAATATTTGGTGGATTTCAAAACGAAGCAAGCTGAGACTGACCAGATTGTTAAGGTCCTCAAGGAAAAAAGGAAATTAAATTCCTACTTGGTAAATCATAGGTGAAATGTTCTTTCCATAGTTGAATAACCTTTGTGTTGTCTGTTCATGTAATCAATCGAACCATTTGTTTTAGAGATCATGTAGTAATTGTTTTTTTTGTTTTTTGGTTTGTAATTTTATTTGAGCACAAGTCTGTAAGACTCAGAGACATTTCATTTGGATTGCTGTGCCAGACCTACAAATATGCCAATCGGGCTGAATGTGCATTCAGCAATAGTAGTAGTATAGATGGACCATAAGTGGCACGCATCGGAAAGGGCCAAGATGCTGGCTAAAAAAGGATGATGTTGTAGCCAAAAAAAGTACAACGGCCTGGCTTATGTATGTTAGTTGATATTATTGATCCATATACTCTATAAGTGTTTATATGTCTGTTAGTTCTGTACATTCTTGGTTGATTGACTCGGTATTTGAATCTTGATACATCTCTTGTGTACATATTTAAATGGGAGTACACATTATGCTGCGTGTGACATTTGAGTTGGACATGAAGTGTTCCAAATATTCGAATTCACCTTAAACTGGATTCTAGTTTCTGAATTTGAGTATCGGCATTTATAAAACATATTCATATATGACAGTGGAATACATCTTTGTCGTCCTTTTGAAGATATATAAAAATACATATAATGATTTATAAAGATTCATATAGGAATACAAAATGGATTCAAATTTAGTGGCCAGGGTAAACGTGGATGCTTATTGTCCCAAAATTCGAAAGAAGCAGCAAAATGTCCACTCCCACGTCGGCTGCCCGAAGCCAAGTGTTTGGGAGATGGAAATTACTGTCTACCCATTACACGGACAATCCATCGGCCAGATTTCCACTGCTCTAATTAGGGGTAGGTTAGTAACTTCAATTAGACGTGACACGACCGCCTCTGAGCCCATTCCGACACGGTGGGCGTCAAACATGGGCGGCAAAACTCATTTGATTCAAGCTCGTCCGAAAGACCTCTATTTCTCCCTCCATTCCCCATTCATACACGGTGGGCGGCAAAACAAACTCGACTCAGCCGCAATCGATGTAGGCAAATATTTTCAATAGGGGCAGGTTTGTAACTTCACTCAGACGTGACACAACCGCCCTACCTGTTAGCCCCGTTCATACACCGTGGGCGCCAACCATGGGTTCCAACCACCCTCTCCTCGCCTGAAATCGCTCTGGGCAAATATTGGCGAGATGCGAGATTGCCGTCCTATCCCCAACCGACGGGACATCCAAATTTTAAATGGGGGCTAAGTTCGTAACTTTCCCATATTTCAGACAGGCGCATCCCAAAAACATGGTCCCCTGTACCTCTCCCTCCATTTTCCCATTCATACACTGTCTGCGCTAGAACACCCCATCCCCACACCAGCCTCCGTCCGCCACCCCATCCATCGCCGCCGTCCTCCACCACATCCATTGCCACCGTCCTCCACCATGCTGGAGCGCCTACCAAGACCGCGTCATCCACTGCTAGAGATGGACATTTCTCATCCATGGCGACAGACCAATAGCCTTGCATCACGTCCTCTGGCTTCATCGGCGTCGTCGTCCTCTTTGCCGGGGCCGCTCACACGACCTTCTCTTCCACCACAACGAGACTTATCCCCCAATGCACCCGTCTACCATCGCAGATCTGCTTCAACGCCACCGACAACCATCGCACCCCTGATGCCTACACGGCGCCACAAGAGAGGTGGTACTTCATATCTCCTCAACTTTTTGATCTCAACCAAAAAATAGATCTTAACTTGGTTACTCTACTTTCTTTTCAGCTCTTAGAATTTAGTTCTTAGTTCGAAGCAAACAATGGATGCTAAATATCATTTCTCTGGTTTGCAGCTTCAAATCTGCCATGGCACAGCCATAATACGGTTTAATTTATCATGCTTAGGGTTTAATTGATCATGTTGGTTCCGTGGTGGTTTCTTTAACAGAAATCGGAGGGGAAACCCTCTTTTGCTAAAAAAAATATGCTTAGAGTTTCCCCCTTTTATGATCACTATACGATCAGAATATGTGCTTCGTGTCATAATAACACTGCTCCACCCATCAAGCTAAACAAGCTTAGTTGTTCAAATACGAATCTGATATTATTAAAACAGAGTTATTTAATTGGTCAGCTAAATGTTCCTAAATTAGTTTCAAAAATGCATGTTTGCCGCTCGAGTGTGTATCTCTACAGGGTGCCCACGGTGGGCCGGCCCACCCTGGGGTTTTGGGTCGTCCCAGGCCCCGATTCCCCTCTGTTCTGTTGCGCGCTTCTGATCTCTAGTCGCCCCCCGCCGCCTGCCTCACCGGTGACTTGCCGTCCCTAGATGACATGACTCTAGGAGGAGACACCAGACTAACAGGAGGCTAGGAGCCGCTCGCCCAACAGTGTCACCGCTACCCAGGCGCACCGCTGTGCCTACCTTCCCAGTCCGTTCAGGGCTCAGGCGTGCAGCACCCACCAAGCCAACCCGATTTATCCTGAGATACGTCCTCAACACTCAGCAGCCACTCCTCACCACCCATTTTCTAATTGATTCATTACTCATTAGGCAGGACTGTCATTAGGGTTTGTTGTGTGCTTAGTGCTACCTACACTTAATGGTTCAGATGTATTTCAGTAATCTTTAGTACCTCTAAAGTTCACAGGGTTTTCAAAATTCCGGCCCTCGGAACAGAAACTAGTCATTTTGGATTGTTGGTCGTAGTGACATTGACCCAGATTACTACTGCAAGCCAGATTTCTTGACAATTTTACTTATCTTTCTTACTCATTCGATATAATATCCAATTATTCACGTCGATTAGTTGCAAACAATAAGTGCTAGACAAACTTCTTCATTCAGATTTTGGACGGTCTCTTACTGCAGTTACAATTCTGCATACTTGTCCTAGTAAGCTCACAAGTAAATGATTGATTCACTACATCTATGCTTGCCTTGTCATATTTGTTGTCAATATTCTTTTAGGCTGGACCACCCTGTTTCTAAATACTGGAACCATAGACATGAGTGAATAGTATTTCTCTATGTGATCTCTTCCATCATGTGTGGGTAACGAACACTGCATTGTATAGAAAGAAAGTGTCATTTCCAGCTTTTACATAGGTTTCGATCTTTTACATGGAATGCAATCTGCCTACTTGCTTTGTGTCGCACTACCAACACTCCACCCTTGAAGCTAAAAATTACGCCACTCATAATTGCTTAGTTTATTTGTTCAAATACGAATTTCATATGATTCTAATGTTCCTACTTCAGTTTTGAAATGTGTGCCTGCCTGTTATAGAGACATAAGGGGTTTGTATTTCTGTGTGTGGTCTGGTCAGCACGGTTGGAGAGGTGAACTTTGCATATGCAGGGGTTTATAGGGAGACACTCTCCGAGTTGAATCTGCAATGCATTCCATAGATAATCTGACTACTTTTTATGTTTTCATGAATCTCAGATTCTGAACATCATCATAATGATTATGAGCTTGCGCGCATGAAAAGAATAAAGCAGAACAATGCCATGGTTGTCAAACTTGGCATTAAGGGACTGAAATCAAGTCTGGATGCAATGGAATGCAAACGCTCTCCACCTACAGATTCATGCTCAGAATATGATCATAACAGTGATTCTGAGCTAGAGGGAGACCTAAGTCAATGTAGCTCCCTAGTGGAGGAGTTAGAGGAAGATGCCTTATCTTATTCACCCATCAAGGTACTTGCTCTAACTTTCCAAGGTTACATTGCTCGCACATATCTTGCAACTAATGCTTTGCATTGCTTCTACTCTGTTGAACTGACATTAGCTTAGTTTATACATCGTGTATGTGAATACGCCCTGCCTATCCATTTTCAGTACATATTCCATCTGTCATCGTACCATATTTATCCATTCAAATGCTGTTCTTGTGTATCAGACGTTCGAAAGGAAGAGGGCGATTGCTGATCATGGTAGTTGCAATATCACCTGACCCACAAAATACCCCAACTCTAGCAGACTCTAGCCCTACTACACTGGTCATTTCTGATGCCCCAACTCAGCAGACCCCAACTGCAGCAAACAGTATGATTATGCCAGTTGACATAGCACCAGCTGTACGATGCAAAACCCCCATTCCAGCAAAGAGTACACCAAATCCAGTTGCCAAATCCCTTTTCGAACCAGAGAGAGCCCCAATTGCAGCAAATAGGACCCATGTTCCATTTCTTCCCAGTTTAGAAGATGAAGCTTATGTTGTTGTCAGGAACTTTGTGCGCATCTTTCCTTCATGGAAAGATTATACCACAGACACAGAACAATTTCCAGTCTTCCTCCGCAACTTACGCGTAAGTAATGTACTAATGTTATTCATGGTCATTATTGCATATGTTTCTGCTGACAGAAGACACAAGATTTCATTCTTTTAAATAGGCGAGGAGCAAACTGGATTGTGATGACAAGCAAGGGTTGGTTGCACTTTTCAAGCACTCGTTGATGAAGTATCATTCCTACCTGAGGCAAGCGCACTTCGATGGCAAGCCTCTGAACGAAATTTCTGTAAAGTCTCCGGTGCTACATTTATCCGACGGTGACTGGAATAATCTTGTTACACATTGGTCCCGGCTGCAGCGTAAGGTACTGTCTATGATATCACATCACAATTTGAACTACATTTCTGCATTTGCCTTAATGTCTCACTTGTACGAAAACTGTTAGCAGAAGAACATTCGTTCTCAAGGGACCATAGAATCTCGCAACTATACTGCACACTGCATTGCTCTTGTGAGTACCTCTTGCCCTGTATGACCATACTTACTTTCATAGCTATTTGATTATGTAGCATCACTGCACATGTTAGCCTCGTAATCGTCCATTTGGTGGACATTATAAGATCCGTATGGACTCTTACATAAATTTAGAATCAACCCAATGCTTTTGAAGAGGTTTAGCTCTGCAGTCCTCTTGTAAGGACTGAACGTGGTCTATCACTGTACTTACATTAACAGCTACTCGCTCCGTCCCATAATATAAGAACGTTTTGTACAGTACACCAGTGTTCAAAACACTCTTGTATTATGGGAAAAGGGATTGGTTCATTTTGTAGCATTCTGCATCTTATCTCCCTCGCCCACCATTTACTAAAAAAGATCATATCTATATTTAATCTTACCAACAAGTAGAATACACAGACAATGCTAGTGCAGAAGTGTAGCCCATTGCTCTTGTCAGTACATTTTGTCCTGTAACGCTTGTACTTCCAAGGATTGGTAGTTGATTATGTAGCATCAATCTGCATCTTATCTTCATTATCCTCTATCCCTTCCAATATTATCATATCTACAATTACTCTCTACAAAATGTAGAGTACATGCAATGCTGATGAAGAAGATTCTGTGCTAAAATTCTTGAGTTATCCTTCCCTTGACTTGGAGAAGGGCATTATAAAGCCGGTGTTAACTGTTAATGTAAGTCAGTCCTTCTAAAGCCTTTATCCTCAACTGCTGTTTAATTTGCTCATACTCCCCATCGTTTACTGCTGTTTAGTTTGCTATTTCTACCAAAATGCATGTTCGTAAGAACCGTAAGTTCTAAGTTTTACTTGTAAAACCAAATTCCTTATTCATACCATGCACATTACTTAATACTCCCTATATGTATGCTTATTTTTGTGGATCTATAATCCAGTGTGTGGTGAAGCAGCCCACGTTTGCACCTTGTCATCTCCTGTTTTATCTTACTGATGTGGCTGATGATATGAACAACATGCCATGCACATTATCCAAAATAGATACAATGATTTTCTTTGCCCTTCATCTATGCTTGTTATGTTGACATGGTAATCCAGTAGTGTGGTAAAGCTCCCTGCATTATGAACAATGCCAAATTATGCTATTGATATTTTGAACTTACTCTTTATTTTCTAATATGAAATTGGATAGAATTGACAGAACAATTATCATCTTTGTTTATACATGTGCAAAACCTGTCATATCTCTGCTTTGTTTCAGGGTGATATGCCTGATGGCATGCACAAGTCTGCTGAAGGCTGTGAGACAAACCCAACACATATTGCAACAAAGAAGGCAAAACATCTTGAAGATAGTGAGACAACCCCAAAGTCTTGTCTTGGTGCAGTGTTCAAGTTACTTGAGACTAATAGTCAGACAAGCTCACATAATTCATTGTCTGAATCAGTTCGACTTCTTTTGTCCCAAGTTCTAGCAGAAAGGCATTCTGCAACTCAACTTTGACTTGAAGTCCTATCGCTAAGAAAGATTGCGGAGAACACCAATGAGAACCTCATCGCTAAACAGCTACACCTGGCAGCTATGACCGACATGCTAGGCCAGTCTCACAGCCTTGCTCATCAGCTTGCGCAGCAGTTCCCCCACAAGGCTAACCTTTCTTGAACTGTCTTGGAAGTGGTCTCGGTTCAGTATTATTTTGTTACGCTGCAATGGTGCCCAGTTTTTGTAATCTGCTTCTTCGTTGCGCTTTATGATCACTGGTGGCGAACTTCAATGCCTAGTGGATGTAATATACCTTAAATCCTTTATTGTATAGTGTAGGTTTATTCTTAGTTACTATGCCGTAATTTCTTTATTGTATAGAGTAGGTTTGTTCTTAATTCCTACTAGTTACTGCCATCATTCGTTATCTGAAAAAAATCAGATGTAGTCGACCGGACCGAAACATTCGACTCTAATGGGCCAGGTTTTTAGCGGGCCACAATTGGGCCGGCCTGTGTCTTTCTTGGGCCCGAATGATTGGGGCCTTCACACATTGTGCCGGGCCCAAACTTACACCGGCCTATATTTTAGTTGGGCCTTTTGTCGACCCAGCGCTTAGTTTGGCCCAGGTAGCATTGGGCCATTAACAGGCTGAATATTGTACTGGCCTATTACGGCCGAGATGAAACCACGGGCCTTTAGCAGGCCAAAATGCATGTTGGGCCTCAATTTTCACTAGTCGTCGACGGGCCTTCAGCAGGCCGAAATGTAGACTGGGCCATTTTGGGCCCAGTTAGCTCACGGGCCGTTACCAGGCCAAAACGTATCTCGGGCCTTAGTTGGCCCACTGATATCATGGGCCTTTAAGTGGCCGAAAGCTTAGCACCGGCATCAACGGGCCGAATTACGCGATAGGCCTTTAACAGGCCCAAAGTCACATTGGGCTTAACTATCGCCACCTTTAGCACGGGCCGTTAGTGGGCCCGATGTCCCGTCGGACCATATATGGCCCATGGGCAGCACGGGCCATTCCCAGGCCGAAAGTCACACCGGGCTGAAATGGGCCCATGTCTACATCAGGCCTCTAATAGGCCGAAAGTCACTGGGCTATAGTTGGGCCCAAATATTCGGTGAACAATGAACAGTCCAGATCTGCCTTCGGGCCGCAAATGGGCCCAAATATTGGGCAAACCATTAATGGGCCAGATCTGGCTTCGGGCCATAAATGGGCCCAAATATTGGGCGAACAATTAACGGGCCAGATTTGGCTTCAAGCCGTAAATGGGCCTTTATTAAGCAGGCCGTTATTGGGCTGTCCCACTAGTACCTGATTAAGTTCTATGGGCCTTTGACTGGGCCAGCCTTTTTAACCTATATGGCCCTCTGTTGGGCCCCGCCACGTGTCGATGTATCATAGGCATGTCTCCTCCAATGGACGGGTGACATCTGGCCCACTGACGAGCTGACAGGTGTTCCCTTCGGCCAATCAGAATTTTACACGTGGAAATTTCCCATTGGTCAGGGCTGTTAATGGGTTATCGGATCCAAAATCCGACCCGATAGCTTAACGGCGTTCCGTTACGGTGGATGCCACGTGTCGGTCACCCTTGACAAAAGCACTTCTGTGACGCGTGATTTATCGTCATGGAAGTGGACACTTCCATGATGATAATTTTGGTAATGTCATGGAACACTTCTATGACAACATAGGTATGACTATCTTGATTCTGTCATAATATCTTCATGGATGTACATGCATGACAAAAAACGTGACCTACTGTGACAAACACGTATCATCACAGAAGTGTATTTTTTTGTAGTGCAGTAAATTTCAGCACACTATATAAATTTTTCCTTACCAAATTCCACCTACCAAAGGAGCTTCACTCCCCGGCAACGGCGCCAGAAATGAGTCTTGATGACCCACAAGTGTGGGGGATCTATCGTAGCCTTTTCGATAAGTAAGAGTGTCGAACCCAACGAGGAGCTGAAGGAAATGATAAGTAGTTTTCAGTAAGGTATTCTCTGCAAGCACTAAAATTATCGGTAACAGATAGTTTTGTGATAAGGTAATTTGTAACGAGTAGCAAGTAATAAAAGTAAATAAGGTGCAGCAAGATGGCCCAATCCTTTTTGTAGCAAAGGAAAAGCCTGGACAAACTCTTATATGAAGGAAAGCGCTCCCGAGGACACATGGGAATTATAGTCAAGCTAGTTTTCATCACGTTCATATGATTCGCGTTCGGTACTTTGATAATTTGATATGTGGGTGGACCGGTGCTTGGGTACTGTCCTTACTTGGACAAGCATCCCACTTATGATTAACCCCCACTGCAAGCATCCGCAACTACAACAGAAGTATTAAGGTAAACCTAACCATAGCATGAAACATATGGATCCAAATCAGCCCCTTACGAAGCAACGCATAAACTAGGGTTTAAGCTTCTGTCACTCTAGCAACCCATCATCTACTTATTACTTCCCAATGCCTCCCTCTAGGCCCAAACAATGGTGAAGTGTCATGTAGTCGACGTTCACATGACACCACTAGAGGGATGGCAACATACATCTCATCAAAATATCGAACGAATACCAAATTCACATGACTACTTATAGCAAGACTTCTCCCATGTCCTCAGGAACAAACGTAACTACTCACAAAGCATATTCATGTTCATAATCAGAGGGGTATTAATATGCATAATGGATCTAAACATATGATCTTCCACCAAGTAAACCAACTAGCATCAACTACAAGGAGTAATCAACACTACTAGCAACCCACAGGTACCAATCTGAGGTTTGGATACAAAGATTAGATACAAGAGATGAACTAGGGTTTGAGATGAGATGGTGCTGGTGAAGATGTTGATGGAGATTGACCCCCTCCCGATGAGAGGATCATTGGTGATGACAATGGTGATGATTTCCCCCTCCCAGAGGGAAGTTTCCCCGGCAGAACAGCTCTGCCGGAGCCCTAGATTGGTTCCGCCAAGGTTCCGCCTCGTGGCGACGGAGTTTCTTCCCGAAAGCTTGCTTGTGATTTTTTTCCTCGACGAAAGACTCCATATAGCCAAATATGGGCATCAGAGGGCCACCAGGGGGGCCACGAGGCAGGGGCGCATGCCCAGGGGGGTAGGGCGCGCCCCCCACCCTCGTGGATGGTGGGTGGCCCCCTATGGTACTTTTTTCGCTCAGTATTTTTTATATATTCTGGAAATAACTCCTGTGGAGTTTCAGGACTTTTGGAGATTGCAGAACAGGTCTCTAATATTTGCTCCTTTTCCAGCCCAGAATTCCAGCTGCCGGCATTCCTGCTCTTCATGTAAACCTTGTAAAATAAGAGAGAATAGGCATAAGTATTGTGACATAATGTGTAATAACAGCCCATAATGCGATAATTATCAATATAAAAACATGATGCAAAATGGACGTATCAGGTGCACTTCCTCGTTTTCTTCATCTTGGCGTGTCCTACTTGTGGATGCCTCCGTGTGAACTCTTGGTTCACCATGTCGTAAGGTAGAAGCTTCCACTTAGATGGACGAGGTACTCTCCTTCACCTCCGTTGGGTGTATCTTGCCAATAGACAAGTCTTGGATTACTTCCGAGGGGTCTTTGTCTCCTACATCAATTGGCAATTGCTCTACTTGCGAGCCGTTAGATTCATCAAACTTCACATCTACCGTCTCTTCAACCTTTCGGGTGAAATTGTTCTAGACACGGTAAGTGTGAGAGTTTGAGCCATAACCAAGTACGAAACCCTCATGAGATTTAGGAGCAAATTTAGAACGACGATGCGTATCAAGAATGTAACACTTTGAGCCGAATACTCGAAAGTATCCAACTTGGGGTTTGTTACCGGTGAGGAGTTCGTATGTCGTCTTGCCGAGTAGCTTGTGAAGATACAAGTGATTTGTTGCATGACAAGCTGTCTCCACCGCTTCCACCCAAAAGTGTTTTGGCGTCTTGTACTCATCAATAATTGTTCTTGCTATCTCAATAAGAGTCTGGTTCTTCCTCTCAACAACTCCATTTTGTTGAGGCATGTACGTAGCCGAGAACTCGTGTGAAATCCCTTCTTTGTCAAGAAAGGTATCCACATTTGTGTTCTTGAACTCCATTCCATTGTCGATGTGAACCTTCTTGATCTTCACTTCAAATTGATTTTGGGCCTTCCTAGCGAAGTTCTTGAAGATCTCTTTGACCTGCGATTTATCATCAAGAAAGAACACCCATGTAAATCTTGAAAAATCATCGACTATGACTAGACCAAATGAGTTTCCACCGAGACTTTTATAGGCATTGGGACCAAAGAGATCCATATGAAGTAGCTCGAGCAGTCTTCTCGTGGTCATGATGTTCTTCACAGGGTGACTTCCTCCAACTTGTTTTCCTGCTTCGCAAGCACTACACAATCTATCCTTGTCAAATATAACATCTTTCACTCCAAGGATATGATCACCTTTAATAAGCTTATCAAGTTTTCGCATGCCCACATGACCTAACCTTCTATGCCACAGCCAACCTTTAGAAGATTTAGAAATTAAGCAAGTTCTAGGTTGAGCCTTTTTAGTGAAATCAACAATGTATTGATGACCTCTACGTATACCGGTAAAGACCATATTATGATTATCTCTATGAAACACTTGACAATCTACTTTAGTAAATAGGACATTGAAGCCAAAGTCAGCAAGTCTAGATATGGAAAGTAGATTATAGCCAAGAGATGCAATGAGCATGACATTTTGTACGGAGCTATCATGTGAGATGGCCACCTTACCAAGGCCAACCACCTTACCCTTTGAGTTATCACCAAAAGTGACATACTTTCGAGGGCCGTCGTTTTCAGCAAGCTCACGAAACATATCCTTGTCTCCGGTCATGTGATCGGTACACCCACTATCAAGAACCCATTCCTTTCCTCCAGCCATGTAGTTGTGAAGATTAGCCATAAGACCAAAGTGGCTCATAGACTCATCGAGATCAAAGTCACTATCATCATCCTCATCATAGTATCCATGTTCAACATCGTCTTGTGATTGATCAATTCCTAGAGAGAGTGATTCATTTGATAAGTGATCATCACAATGTTCATCTTTATGAATTCTAATGGCTTCAGAGATGATGTTGCTAATGATTCCAACATCTCCTTTGGCACACATGAGGTTGGTAAGCTCAAATATGCAATCACTAAACTTAGGATCATTGGAATTCATCTTACTCAAAGTAATAGACTTGTGAAGAATCTCATCTAAGTTTCGCAAGGAATAATTTGGAAATCGCTCCTCAAGAAATCTCCATATGGTGTAAGCATAATCAAGAGGAGGCAAGCTAGCATTCAACTTTCTAGGTAATCCTCTAGTGATTAAATTGACAGTTCTAAGATTACGGATCATGTCAATAGACTCATTAAGGGTAGGATGCAAGGGGTCAACAAGGCATGCACAAGGAGTAGTAATGTACTTGTTCAAGTGATATTCATTGAAAATCTCAAGCATCTTAATTTTCCACTCATGAAAGAACTCTCCATCAAATGTAGGAACTCTACATCTAAGACTCCCCAATGTAGAATCATCCAGCTTCATCCAATGGTGATTAAACCAAAGCAATGGAAACCAATGCTCCGATACTAATTGTAGGATCGAGAAGAGGTGTGTAGAGGGGGGTGATTAGACCCTTAACAAAGAAAAGTAGTAGTTTTTAATTTCTTCAAGTTAAGGTGGAGTTTTAGCACAACTTTAAACATTCACAATACATTTCAAACAAGCATGGCAAGAGTATATGAGCAGCGAAAAGTAAAGCATGCAACTTGCAAGAAAGTAAAGGGATGGGATTGGAGTATGCAAACGCAATTGGAGACACGGAGATTTTTGGCGTGGTTCCGATAGGTGGTGCTATCGTACATCCATGCTAACGGTTGTGCGAGTCCACAAAGGGTTCCACCCATGAAGGGTCCACGAAGAAGCAACCTTGTCTATCCCACCATGGCCATCGCCCATGTAGGACTTGCCTCACTTGGGTAGATCTTTACGAAGTAGGCGATCTCCTTGCCCTTACAAAGTCCTTGGTTCAACTCCACAATCTTGACGGAGGCTCCCAAGTGACACCTAACAAATCTAGGAGACACCACTCTCCAAAAGGTAATAGATGGTGCATTGATGATGAACTCCTTGCTCTTGTGCTTCAAATGATAGTCTCCCCAACACTCAACTCTCTCTCTCACACAGATTTGGAATTGGTGGAAAGATGATTTGAGTGGAAAGCAACTTGGGGAAGGCTAGAGATCAAGATTCTTGTGGTTGGAATGGAATATCTTGGTCTCAACACATGAGTAGGTGGTTCTCTCTCAGAAAATGTAGGCTGGAAGTGTAGGCACGCTCTGATGGCTTTCTTCACAAATGAAGAGTAGGTGGAGGGGTATATATAGCCTCCACACAAAATCTAGCTGTTACACACAATTTGCCAAACTCGGTGGGACCGAATTAATAAACTCGGTCAGACCGATATGGTTCAAAATGTGAACGTTAGAGTTTTCGGTGGGACCGATGTGCTAGGGTTAGGGTAAAACCTCAACTCGATTTGACCGATTACACAAACTCGGTGAGACCGATTTTGGTAATAAGCAAAACAGAGAGTTGGTCAAGAAAACTCGATGGGACCGATTGCATATCTCGATGAGACCGAAATAGTTGTAATAAGCAACACGGAGTTTGCAAGCCCATCTTGGTGAGACCGAGATCCCATCAGTGAGACCGAATTGATTAGGGTTTCTGGCAATGGCTATGTCAAGTGAACTCGGTGGCGCCGGATAGATCAAATCGGTGTGGCCGAGTTTGACTTTAGGTTTAGGACATATGGATATGAGAAAGTGGTTGAGGTCTTTGGAGCATATCACTAAGAACTTTGAGCAAGCAAGCCATTAAGCAACACCTCATCCCCTTTTAATAGTATTGGCTTTTCCTATGGACTCAATGTGATCTTCAATCACTAAAATGAAAATGTAGAGTCTTGAGCTTTTGCCAATCTTCTGTCCTTAGCATTTTGAAGGGGTTCCACATCCTCTTGTCCAAGCCACTCCACTGTTGAACTTATCTGAAGTATACTAGATAGAAGTGTTGGGGAACGTAGTAATTTCAAAAAAAATCCTACGCACACGCAAGATCATGGTGATGCATAGCAACGAGAGGGGAGAGTGTTGTCCACGTACCCTCGTAGACCGTTAAGCGGAAGCGTTATGACAATGCGGTTGATGTAGTCATACGTCTTCACGATCGACCGATCCTCAGTATCGAACGTACGACACCTCCGCGTTCAGCACACGTTCAGCTTGGTGACATCCCGCGAACTCATGATCCAGTAGAGCTCGGGGAATAGTTTCGTCAACACTACGGCGTGGTGACGATGTTGATGAAGCTACCGTTGCAGGGCTTCGCCTAAGCACCGCTACAGTATGACCGAGGTGGATTATGGTGGAGGGGGGCACCGCACACGGCTGGGAGAGATCAATGATGAACTTGTGTGTCTAGAGGTGCCCCCTGCCCCCGTATATAAAGGAGCAAGGGGGGAGGCCGGCCGGCCCTAGAGGGCGCGCCAGGAGGAGGAATCCTCCTCCTTGTAGGAGTAGGATTCCCCTCTTTCCTACTCCTACTAGGAGGGGGAACGGAAGGGGCAGAAGGAGAAGGAAAGGGGGCACCGCCCCCCTCTCCTAGTCCAATTTGGACCAGAGGGGGAGGGGGCGTGCGGCCTGCCCTGGCCGGCCCCTCTCTCTCCACTAGGGCCCAACAAGGCCCATTAACCCCCGAGGGGTTCCGGTAACCCCTCCGGCACTCTGGTAAAATCCCGATTTCACTCGGAACTCTTCTGATGTCCAAATGTAGGCTTCTAATATATCAATATTTATGTCTCGACCATTTCGAGACTCCTCGTCATGTCCGTGATCATATCCGGGACTCAGAACTACCTTCAGTACATCAAAACATATAAACTCATAATACGGATCGTCATAGAACTTTAAGCGTGCAGAACCTATGGGTTCGAGAACCATGTAGACATGACCGAGACAAGTCTCCGGTCAATAACCAATAGCAGAACCTAGATGCTCATATTGGTTCCTACATATTCTATGAAGATCTTTATCGGTCAAACCGCATAGCAATCTACGTTGTTCCCTTTGTCATCGGTATGTTACTTGCCCGAGATTCGATCGTCGGTATCCCAATACCTAGCTCAATCTCACTATCGGCAAGTCTCTTTACTCGTTCCGTAATGCAACATCCCGCAACTAACTCATTAGTCACATTGCTTGCAAGGCCTATAGTGATGTGCATTATCGAGAGGCCCAGAGATACCTCTCCGACAATCGGAGTGACAAATCATATTCTTGATCTATGCCAACTCCACGAAGACCATCGAAGACACCTGTAGAGCACCTTTATAATCACCCAGTTACGTTGTCACGTTTGGTAGCACACAAAGTGTTCCTCCGGTATTCGGGAGTTGCATAATCTCATAGTCATAGGAACATATATAAGTCATGAAGAAAGCAATAGCAGTAAACTTAAACAATCAAGTGCTAAGCTAACGAAATGGGTCAACTCAATCACATCATTCTCCTAATGATGTGATCCCATTGATCAAATAAAAACTCATGTCTATGGCTAGGAAACTTAACCATCTTTGATCAATGAGCTAGTCAAGTAGAGGCATACTAGTGACACTATGTTTGTCTATGTATTCACACATGTATTATGTTTTTGGTTAATACAATTCTAGCATGAATAATAAACATTTATCATGAAATAAGGAAATAAATAATAACTTTATTATTGCCTCTAGGGCATATTTCCTTTAGTATCCCACTTGCACTAGAGTCAATAATCTAGATTATATAGTAATGATTCTAACACCCATGGAGTCTTGGTGCTGATCATGTTTTGCTCATGGAAGAGGCTTAGTCAGCGGGTCTGCAACATTTAGATCCGTATGTATCTTGTGTATCTCTATGTCTCCCACCTGGACTTGATCCCGGATGGAATTGAAGCGTCTCTTGATGTGCTTGGTTATCTTGTGAAATCTAGATTCCTTTGCCAAGGCAATTGCACTAGTATTGTCACAAAAGATTTTCATTGGACCCGATGCACTAGGTATGACACCTAGATCGGATATGAACTCCTTCATCCAGACTCCTTCATTTGCTGCTTCCGAAGCAGCTATGTACTCCGCTTCACACGTAGATCCCGCCATAATGCTTTCTTTAGAACTGCTCCAACTGACGGCTCCACCGTTCAATATAAACACGTATCTGGTTTGCGATTTAGAATCGTCTGGATCAGTGTCAAAGCTTGCATCGATGTAACCATTTACGACGAGCTCTTTGTCACCTCCATAAACGAGAAACATATCCTTAGTCCTTTTCAGGTATTTCAGGATGTTCTTGACCGCTGTCCAGTGATCCACTCCTGGATTAATTTGGTACCTCCATGCTAAACTTATAGCAAGGCACACATCATGTCTGGTACACAACATTGCATACATGATAGAGCCTATGGCTGAAGCATAGGGAACACTTCTCATTTTCTCTCTATCTTCTGCAGTGTTCGGGCATTGAGTCTTACTCAACTTCACACCTTGTAACACAGGCAAGAACCGTTTCGTAGCTTGATCCGTTTTGAACTTCTTCAAAACTTTATCAAGGTATATGCTTTGTGAAAGTCCAATTAAGCGTCTTGATCTATTTCTATAAATCTTGATGCCTGATATATAAGTAGCTTCACCGAGGTCTTTCATTGAAAAACTCTTATTCAAGTATGCTTTTATGCTATCCAGAAATTCTATATCATTTCCAATCAATAATATGTCATCCGCATATAATATTAGAAATGCTACAGAGCTCCCACTCACTTTCTTGTAAATACAGGCTTCTCCAAAAGTCTGTATAAAACCATATGCTTTGATCACACTATCAAAATGTTTATTCCAACTCCGAGAGGCTTGCACCAGTCCATAAATGGATCGCTAGAGCTTGCACACTTTGTTAGTACCCTTTGGATCGATAAAACCTTCAGGTTGCATCGTATACAACTCTTCTTCCGGAAATCCATTCAGGAATGCAGTCTTTACATCCATTTGCCAAATTTCATAATCATAAAATGCGGCAATTGCTAACATGATTCGGACGGACTTAAGCATCGCTACGGGTGAGAAGGTCTCATCGTAGTCTATTGGGGATATAACTACCAGGTATGACCCGCCTAGGAGGGGCCGGGTCAACCCCAATGGCGGGTTACGACAACAAGCCCAGTAATAGTCAAGGTGATAGTTTATTGAGACTTATAGAAGGCCTAAGCCCAGAGGCGGCTTAAGGCCCAATATTGTGAACCGCTATATGTAAAGAAAGACTTGTAAAGAAAGGCATATAAAAGAAGTCACCGAGCCGGACACGTTTTATGAGCCGGCCGGGATTCTGTAGGCCGCCAGGCGTCAACCCGTGTATATAAGGGGACGATCCGGCTGCGGCTGAGGGGCAGAATCAACAGATCGATAGCCAAGCTAGCGAATTCGCTCCTTGGTCATCAAAACCTAGCAATACAACATCAACTGGACTAGGCCTTACCTTCATCGTAAGGGGCCGAACCAGTATAAACCTCTCGTGTCCTTTGTCCCGATTAAGCCCTTTAAGCTTCCTAGTTGCGATGGCTCTACGACTAAGTCCTTTCGCTAGGACATCTTCCATGACAATTCCACGAAAGTTGGCGCCCACCATGGGGCCAGCACACGGTGGATTTGAGTTCTTGAAGGGAAACTTCGAAGGGCTCAATGGATATGATGTGGGCCGGATGACCAAGAGTCGTCGCGGCAAGCTCTACATCGACGACGAAGGTTGGGGCCCCGACGCTGACTCAATTGAGTACGGATGCCGGGTCCCCTTCGGCGGATTCCATGTCTTCATCGGCCGGATCGCAGCGAGCCGGGCCCTGAGCCGGACATCTGCACCGACCTCATCAAGACGGCTCAGCGAGCGAGACCCGCCCAGGCTCAACCTGCCGTGAGGCGCGCCTTCGTGGGTTGCATCCATGGAGGGGAGCTTTCTGAAGGGTCGATAGACGATGGTGAGACGGCCATCTGTTCTGACGCTGCATCATCAACAGGCGAGACAGATTCTTTGTATCAGCTACAAGATGGCGTGCTTGGGGGCAGTTCCGATGGCAGCATTATTCTGGACCCCTCTGAGCCGCCGAATCGAATTGGAGTCTTCATGGCTGGCACTCAACCCAGGCAGAACTCTACGCTGCAGCAGCAATAACCACCGGGTCGGCGGCAGCCGGGTCAGGAGACCCCCCCCCCCCCCCCGGCTCAGGTGCTAATGGACCTCATGGATAAGTTGACGGCTTTGTTTACTGTTGTAGTGGAGCCGGCGGATAAGGATCAGCATGACACGGAGGTGGCACGACTACGCGAAGAGATGGCACAGGCCAAGGAAAATTTAGCAGCAGAAGAGGTCAGGATGGCCGCGGAGCGGGTGGCTTTGGATGCTCGTGCTCAGCAGCTTCAAGCGGAGACTTTCCGGCTCTCGGTGGATCTGAACGCGTGGAACGAGGTCATGAGGAGAAGACGCCAGAAAACTCAATCACGTCTGCCTCTGGCTTATGATCCCAGGAACCTTTTCCACACACCCGGGGCCGGTCCCAGCAACCCGCCAGAGGCAAACCGGATCACAACACCCGGGGCGGGGGCGCCGGTTCAGCCAAGGGCCATGGAACCACCCCGTGTGAATACAACTCCGCCTCATTACACACCAGTACCACCAGGTCACTTCTTTAACCCGTTGGAGAATTTAATTGTTGCATCGGCCCGTCTGGCGGCTCTCGCAATGGAAGGCGACTCTCCAACAGCAATCGAAACACGAAGGGTCAGAGAGCTTCTTCAGACAGGCCTGGCACAGCAGGATGCGTATTCTTATAGTCGAGGCAGGATCCATTCAACCCCACGCCCAAGCCGGAGCCCGAGCTATAGCAGGCATATGGATTCAGCGGCTATGTCAAGCAATGCCCAACGCCGTAACCAACCGCGCACGCACGACCTGGCACAGGACAGAGCTTTTAACTTAGCGGATCAGGAGAGGATCCATCAAGAGGCTGAGCGGGCGGTTCAATTGGCAGCTGAGCAGGCGGCTCATCAAGCTTTTCCGATTTCTCCAGCAACTTCTGTCGAGGCAGGAGTGGCCACAAGGACAGGAGGTGTCCCTTGCCTGGTGCCAGCTCTACATAATGAGCGCTTGCCAAAAGATTTTAAGGGGCCTCGTAAGGTGCCTAATTACACGGTCGACTTGCAGCCTGGGGCATGGATTGAGAGTTATGAGATGGCGATGGAGCTATTGGAGGTCAGCAATGCATCAATGGCTAAATATTTCACTATGATGTTGGATGGAACAGCTCGCACTTGGTTGAAAGGGTTGCCACCCAACTCCATCGGCTCATGGGCAGAGTTAAAAGCCCGGTTCATTCAGAACTTCAAAGACACCTGTAAGCAACCAATGTCAATCATGGACTTGACCAACTATAAGCAAGAGGAGGGTGAGTCCATGACCCATTGGGTGCGCCAGGTCAAGGAGATAATGCATTCATCTGATAAGATGGATGCCGGCTCTGCAGTCTTAATGTTGGAGAAAAATTGTCGTTTTGAACCTCTGAAGCAGAAGCTGGGGCGGCTCAAGCGTGACTGTCATGACATGGGCCAGTTGATGGCGGCTCTGGTCAAGTATGTTGATTCAGATAGTACCAAGGATCCCACGTCTGATGAAGAGAAGGCAGGGAAGGGAAAAAGGAACTGCAATGGCAAGGGCCACCATCATAACCCGGCGAATCAAGGAGGTAATAAATGTAATGCTGACAAGTTCATGGCTAACACCAATACACAAGGCAACAACCAACGACGCAAGGGGAGGCCACCTCCTCGGCTAGGCGGGTCAGGTCCCACCCTAGAACAACTATTGAATGAACCCTGTCCTAGACACGGGACCCGGGAGAAGCCAGCTACCCATTTGTGGAAGGATTGTACAATCATGAAGGCATTTAAAAATTCCAACATGTTTGATGGTAACCATGGTCCTGGCGGCAGTTTAGGCGGAGGCGGCTTTCATGGCCCGGGCGCCGGCTCAGGCGGAGGCGGCTTTCACGGCCAGGGTCATCCGGGTAACCAAGGTGGTTATAGTCAGCAGTCCGGCCAAAGTAATCAGCAGCAACAGCAACAGCAGTCCGGGTATCAGAGTAACCCAAAACAACTGAACAGTGGGCAATACCACGTATTTACCACTAATTTGTGCAAGAGGGACCAGAAAACTTCATAGAAGGGCTGTAAATGTTGTTGAGCCGGTGGTTCCACGTTATTTGAGATGGTCAGAATAGCCTATTGTGTGTAGTAGGGAGGATCACCCTCCCGGGGTTGATAATCCGGGTCACTTGGCTTTGGTGGTGGCACCTCAGGTTGGTGGATATAAGTTTACTAAGGTGCTCATGGATGGAGGCAGTAGCATCAACATTCTCTATTATGAGACGTTTCATCGCATGGGATTGACCAACAAGAGTCTTAAACAGTCCAACACTGTTTTTCATGGTGTTGTACCTGGTAAATCGGCATACCTAGTTGGAAAGATTGAGCTGGAAGTAGCCTTTGGGGATGAATACAATTCTAGGGCTGAGAAGTTAACTTTTGAAGTGGTTAAGATCAAAAGCCCATATCATGCCCTATTTGGATGGCTGGCCTATGCCAAGTTCATGGCCCAGCCGTGTTATGTATATCTGCAGCTCAAGATGCCGGGTTATAAAGGCACCATCACATGTGACGCCCGGGTAATTAAGCTACAGTGATCCTTTGCTAATGATGCCATGTCACCACTATTACTGTTACTAATCTCACGTTGATCCAAATCCAGTTCCAATTCAAATTCAAATAATAAGTGAAATTCTAAACTTCTCAAACATGAAAACTAAAATGATCATCATGTGGCAAATAATCCCTAACTTATTTTGGGTGTTGGAACCAACCTTTTCCAAAATGTTTAAGTGCCTAAACAATATAAAAACAGGGGCTAAAACATCTATTAAATATTTTTAAATAATAAACAAATGTAAAACTAATTTATTTAGTGCCAAATTAATTATGAAAGTAGCCTAACTAATAATGCTAATTTAGGGACTGAGTTGATATATTATAAAACTACATATAAAGTAAATCTAAAAGAAACAGAAATTAGATAAACAGAAATAAAAGAAAAAGAAAATACAAGAGAGAAAACAAAGCAAATCAAAAAAAAAGAAGAAAGACCCCCCCCCCCACGCTGGGCCTCGGCCCAGCTGGCCACCCACCCTCGGCCCAGCCAGTGGCCTGCCAGGCCGGCCCACTCCCCCCTAGCCTATAACCCCGTGGGGGCACCGAACCCTAGCATGATCCCCACTCCCCCCCCCCCACGTCTCTCTCCCCCTTGTCTCGATCTAGATCGGGGCCGCGCCCGATCCCGACGCCGGCGCCCACCCCGACGACCCCGCCGCCTGGATCAACCGCACCGCGCCACCTCGACCACTCCTCCTCGCATCCCCGTCCTCTCTCCCTTGACGACGCCGCTCGCCGTGCCGACCATGACTGCGCCTCGGCGCTCGCCACCGACGCCGCCCGGAGCTTGCCTCACCGGAGCCCCTCCCCACCGGCCTACTTCCTCCTCTCCGCCGGCCTGCTTCCCCGCCGCACGTCGTCCCCGGCATCCACCCCGAGCCCCGCTGCCCTAGTCCCGACTCCTCGATGTGAGCACGCACGCGCCTCTCCTCCTCTCTTCCCCTGCTCCATGCCCGCCCCGGCCTCCTCTCCCCTGCTTCTGCTCCCGCATCGCCGAACGCGCCGCACCAAGCACGTGCCCCGCCCACACCTCGGGGCCGCGCTCTGGCCGCGCCCACGCCACAGCTCGACGTGCTCCGCCTCCCCCCCCCCCCCCCCCCCGCCGTGGCCTCGCCTCCTATCGCTCTCGCCCGCGTCCGTGCCTCTGGCCCGTGCTCACCCTACCCTCGCGCGCTCGTCAGCTCGCACCTGCCGCGGCCCGCACCGTTGCAGCCTCCCCTGCTGCCTCCGTCACCCGGGGACAGCCGCACCCGGCCAACCCCGCGGTGCCCCGCCCACGTGTGCTCGTCCTCTTGCAGCCTGCCGTTGCCTGTGCCCCGCCTCTGCCTCTGGCCCCGCGGGCCATCGACGCGCCGGCGGCCAACTTTGGCGCCCACCCCGGGCTCTCCCCTTCCCTCTCACCGCTGGCGCTGTCGCGCCGCGCCCATCGCGCCTTGGTGGCCTCGCCTCGCCTCCCCGGTTGGGTTCGGCCCCGCATGGGTGCGCCCGTAACCGCGCCACTAGCGCCCGCACACCCGCAATGGCCCTGGGCCACTGACCGAATGGGCCCCGCCCCAGAACAAAAAAAAAGAAGGATTAAAAAGAAATATAATAAATAAATAATAATTAAATAAATAATAATAATTAAATCAATTAATTAATTAAGGAATTAATTAAGTTAATTGATCTTAATTAGATTAACCTAATTAACTAATTAGTTTAATTAAATAGTAATTAGATTAGTTAAACGCTAATTAGCCTAATCAGTCAATGACGAATGGGACCCACACGTCAGTTGACCAAGTCAACTACTGATGTCATGCTGACGTCATGATGACGTCAGCAGACACTATTCTGGATAATGTTGATTAAATTAAATAAATAAATCCTAAAAATGATTTAAATCTTTTGAAATTAATATAAAATGAACCGTAGCTCGGATGAAAAAACTTTGTACATGAAAGTTGCTCAGAACGACGAGACGAACCCGGATACGCAGCCCGTTCGTCCGTCACGCATCCCTAGCATAGCAAACTCGCAACTTTCCCCCTCCGGCTCCTCTGCTCGAAAACGCAAAACACCGGGGATATTTTCCCGGTTGTCATCCCCCTTCACCGGTATCACCTATTACCGCGTTAGGGCACCTCTAACGCCGTTACTTGTCATGTCATGCATCATTATGCATATGCTTGCTTAAATATTTATTGTTTCTCCCCCTCTTCTCTCGATAGACACCGAGACCGACGCCGCTGCTACCCAGTACGACTACGGAGTTGACGACCCGTCTCTCTTGCCAGAGCAACCAGGCAAGCCCCCCCTTTGATCACCAGATACCGCCTACTCTTCTCTATACTGCTTGCATTAGAGTAGTGTAGCATGTTACTGCTTCCCGTTAATCCTATACTGATGCATAGCCTGTCCTTGCTACTACTGTTGCTACCTTTACCTGCAATCCTAATACTTAGTATAGGATGCTAGTTTATCATCAGTGGCCCTACATTCTTGTCCGTCTGCCATGCTATACTATCGGGCCGTGATCACTCGGGAGGTGATCACGGGTATACACTATATACTTTATACATGATACATGTGGTGACTAAAGACGGGTAGGCTCGTAGGAGCACCCGCGAGTGGATCTTTGAGGCGGAGCGACAGGGCAGGTTCCTACCACCTAGGAGAGAGGTGGGCCTGGCCCTGGTCGGTGTTCGTGGATACTTAACACGCTTAACGAGATCTGGGTATTTGATCTGAGTCTGGCCATTTGGTCTATATGCACTAACCATCTACGTGGGAGCAGTTATGGGTATCCCGGCGTCGTGGTATTAGCCGAAGCCTTCGCGACGTCAGCGACTGAGTGGCGCGCGCCGGATTGGACTGGAAAGTCACTAGGCTAGGTCTGCTTCCGGCCGCGTACGCAACGTGCAGGTGTGCAAAGGGCGATGGGCCCAGACCCCTGCGCCATAGGATTTAGACCGGCGTGCTGACCTCTCTGTTGTGCCTAGGTAGGGCTGCGACGTGTTGATCTTCCGAGGCCGGGCATGACCCAGAAAAGTGTGTCCGGCCAAATGGGATTGAGCGTGTTGGGGTATGTGGTGCACCCCTGCAGGGAAGTTTATCTATTCGAATAGCCGTGTCCCTCGGTAAAAGGACGACCCGGAGTTGTACCTTGACCTTATGACAACTAGAATCAGATACTTAATAAAACACACCCTTCCAAGTGCCAGATACAATCGGTGATCGCTCTCTCACAGGGCAACGAGGGGAGGATCATCAGTTAGGATTATGCTACGCGATGCTACTTGGAGGACTTCCGTCTACTCTCTTCTACATGATGTAAGACGGAGGCTGCCAGAAGCGTAGTCTTCGAAAGGACTAGCTATCCCCCTCTTATTCCGGCTTTCTGCAGTCCAGTCCACATATAATAGCCTTATTCCCTTTGATACTAATGCATACATATGTAGTGTAGCTCCTTGCTTGCGAGTACTTTGGATGAGTACTCACGGTTGCTTTCTCCCCCTTTTCCCCCTTTTCCCCCTTTCCCTTCTTTCTGGTTGTCGCAACCAGATGCTGGAGTCCAGGAGCCAGACGCCACCGTCAACGACGACTCCTACTACACCGGAGGTGCCTACTATTACGTGCTGCCCGCTGACGACGACCAGGAGTAGTTTAGGACGATCCCAGGCAGGAGGCCTGCGCCTCTTTCGATCTGTATCCCAGTTTGTGCTAGCCTTCTTAAGGCAGACTTGTTTAACTTATGTCTGTACTCAGATATTGTTGCTTCCGCTGACTCGTCTATGATCGAGCTCTTGTATTCGGGCCTTCGAGGCCCCTGGCTTGTAATATGATGCTTGTATGACTTATTTTATTTGTAGAGTTGTGTTGTGATATCTTCCCGTGAGTCCCTGATCTTGATCGTACACGTTTGCGTGTATGATTAGTGTATGATTAAATCGGGGGCGTCACATCACAGTACATGGAAGCCGGAAAATAGCCCTGGAATGTGAAGAAGGTGATGCCGCTTATGCTGAGTCTGTTTGTGCAACAGAGGAATTAAAGTTTTATAAAGATAATGTTGACCCGGCAGACATGACGTCTTTGAAGAAGCCAACCACGGAACATGAAGCGGTGTTGAAATTCAAGTCATTTGATGACACTAAAACGGTTGATTTTGTGCCTGGCGACTCATCCAAACAGTTCATTATTAGTGCCAACTTGGATCCAAAATAGGAAAGCGCGCTCATCGAGTTCATCCATGAGAACCGGGACATCTTTGCATGGAAGCCTTCTGACATGCCGGGTGTCCCGAGAGAACTCGCTGAGCACACTCTCAATATTGATCTGAGATTTAAGCCGGTCAGATAGTTTCTTTGACGGTTTAATGAGGAAAGGCGCAATGCGATTGGAGAAGAGGTAGCCCGGCTCTTGGCGGCCAGGTTCATTGTTGAAGTTTTTCTCCCAGAGTGGTTGGCTAACCCGGTGCTTGTGCTAAAAAAGAATGGCACCTAGCGTTTGTGTGTGGATTACACCGATTTAAACAAAGCTTGTTCGGCTGACCCTTTTGCCCTCCCTCGTATTGATCAGATCATTGATGCTACGGCAGGTTGCGAGCGTTTGAGTTTTTTGGATGCCTATTCGGATTATCATCAAATCAAGATGGCAGTTAAGGACCAGGAGAAGACAACTTTCATCACTCCGTTTGGAGCCTTCTGCTATGTGTCTATGCCTTTTGGGCTGAAAAGTGCCCAGGCGACTTATCAACAATGTGTACAGAATTGCCTTCACAGTCAGATTGGGCATAATGTTCACGCTTATGTGGATGATATAGTGGTGAAATCTAGAAAGAAGGAAACCTTGGTAACTGATCTGAAGAAGACCTTTGATAACCTCCGGGTCTACAAGATGATGCTTAACCCGGCCAAGTGTGTCTTTGGAGTCCCAGCTGGCAAACTCTTGGGTTTTTTGGTGTCTAACAGAGGTATTGAGGCTAACCCGGAGAAAATTAAAGCAATTACATCTCTAGCTAAACCGGCGTGCATCAATGACGTTCAGCGGCTGGCGGGTCGCCTAGCAGCCTTAAGCCAGTTCATAAGCCGGTTAGGGGAAAAGGTGATGCATTTATATCAAATGATGAAGAAGTCGGATAACTTTGTCTCGAGTGATGCTGCTAACTCTACTTTTGAGGATTTGAAGAAACAGCTCGCTGAGCCACCGGTTCTTGCTGCTTCGGTTGAGAAAGAGTCGTTATTGTTATATGTAGCTGCTAACTCACATGTTGTCAGTGTGGCCATTGTTGTGGAGCGCAAGGAGGCTGGCAAGGAACATCCGGTCCAACGGCCGGCTTACTATGTCAGTGAGGTGCTCATTGAATCTAAACAAAGATATCCACATTGGCAGAAGCTCGTTTATGGGGTGTTCATGGCAAGCCGGAAGCTCAAACATTACTTTTAGGGTCACCCAATCACTATGGTTAGCTCTGCTCCTCTAGGAGACATCATTCAAAATAGAGAAGCCACAGGACGAGTCACCAAGTGGGCTATTGAACCTGGGTCTCATGGTTTGAAGTATATGCCACGTACTGCGATCAAATCTCGAGCGCTAGTTGACTTCATTAATGATTAGACAGAGTTGCAGATGCTAGAGGAGAAACCAGACAACACATATTGGACGATTCACTTTGATGGGTCTAGGCAGTTGGAAGGCTCGGGGGCTAGAGTTGTTTTAACTTCTCCTTGAGGGGACAAGTTTTGTTATGTGTTGCGATTGATGTTTCCTTGTACTAACAACGCAGCAGAATATGAAGCCTTGCCCCATGGTCTTCGAATGGCTAAAGAGATGAGTCTGAGCCGGGTCCAGTGCCTTGGCGAATCAGATTTGGTGGCTCAACAGGTGTCAGGCAAGTGGCATTCCAAGGATCCTCTCATGGCGGCTTATCGCCGCAAGGTCAACGCTGTTGTGGGGCATTTTAAGGGTTATCAAGTGGAACACATTGACTGCAGAAAGAACGAAGCGGCCAATGCCTTAAGCCAGTTGGGATCTCAGCGTAAGCCGGTACCACCTAACACCTTTTTGGATGTCTTACATAACCCGTCTGTTAAGTTGCCTACAGAGGAAGATTTGGCCATTCCTGACCCGGGGGCACAGTTAGTGGCGGCTCTTCATGTCATTCCAGATTGGACAATATCATTCTTGGCTTATATGACCGGGGCAAGTTGCCAGAGGACGAGACCCTGGCCCGACAGATAACCCGGCGGTCTAAGTCAATGACAATTTCTGACGGTGAGTTGTATCATCGCAGCGTCACTGGAGCGTTTCAACGTTGTGTTTCTCCTGAAGAAGGTCAAGAAATTCTTCGTGAGATCCATGAGGGGGATTGTGGTCATCACGCCGGATCAAAGTCTCTTGTGGCGAAAGCTTTTCGTCATGGTTTTTACTGGCTAACGGCTCACGCTGATGCGGAGGAGCTGGTCAGTAGGTGTGATGGATGTCAAAAATTTGCACGACGAGTGCACGTGCCGGCTCAAGAGTTGCAGATGATTCCAATCACTTGGTTGTTTGCAGTCTGGGGGCTTGACATGGTTGGGCCTTTCAAAAGGTCCAAAGATAAAAAGACACATCTTTTGGTGGCAGTCGACAAATTCACGAAATGGGTTGAGGCAGAGCCGGTGAGCAAGTGTGATGTAGCCACGGCGGTTCAGTTCATGAAAAAGGTTATTTTTCGCTTTGGTTTTCCACACGGCATTATAACCGACAATCGCACTAATTTGTCTCAAGGTGCTATGGAGGAGTTTTGTCAACGTGAGCATATCTGGCTTGATGTTTCTTCAGTAGCTCACCCCCAATCCAATCGTCAAGCTAAGAGAGCAAATCAAGAAATCCTAAAAGGTCTCAAGCCCCGGCTTATGGTTCCCTTACAACGGACGCTGGGTTGTTGGGTAGAGGAATTACCTTCGGTGTTGTGGAGCATTAATACCACTCCTAACAGGTCTACAGGTTATACACCTTTCTTCATGGTTTATGGGGCAGAAGCGGTGCTGCCTAGTGACATCCGTCATGACTCGCCTCGCGTGGCGGCTTACGTTGAAGCTGATAATGAACAAGCCCGATAGCATGCACTTGACTTGTTAGATGAGGAGAGAGATTTGGCAGCGGCTCGATCAGCAATTTATCAACAGGACCTGCGCCGTTATCACCGCCGCCGGGTTAAGTCCAGAACCTTTCAAGAAGGTGACTTGGTGCTCTGGCTCATCCAGGATCTATCTGATGCACACAAGCTATCGCCACCTTGGGAAGGACCCTTTGTGGTCAGTAAGAACTTAAAAAACAGGTCATATTACCTCATTGACGTTCGAGAGCATAAAGACTCACGTAAGTCGGAGGAGGAGACCCGCTGGCCGTGGAACATTGCTCAACTTCGGCCATACTATACTTAAGCCACCGGCTCTCGTCATGTACATACTTTGACGTTGTATATATTATGATAAGTAATAAAGCAGGACCTCTGTCCTTTTCCCTTTCAATAATCATATATCTTCACTATTTTCATTGTTTAAAATGACCAAAAGGGGGTTGATCGTATCCGAATCTAGCTTAATCCTTTTGGTCCGGCTCAGGATCATATTCGAATCTAGCTGTAAACCTCATGGTCACTTAGGGGCTTCCTGTTCAAACATACGTCATATTCGAACCAAAGAGAACATAGCTATTGTAACCCTCTTGATCGGCTCAAGGCCAAACTCATTAGGGGGCTTCTTGATCGTATCCGAATCATAGCTTAACCCCTTTTGGGTCCGACTTGGATCGTATTCGAATCAGGGTCGTTAAAAACCTCTCAAGGTCATTTGGGGGCTTCCTATTCAAACATAGGTTGTATTCGAACCAAAGAGAACATAGCTATCGGTACCCTCTTTATCGGCGCAACGCCAAATCCACTGGGGGCTATATGATCATATCTGAATCTTAGCTTAACCCCTTTGGCCCGGTTTACTGATCGTATTCGAATCAGAAGCCTCCAGTTTTTAAATAAATGTTTTGATTTACATTGTCTGAAGCTTAATGTTTTTGTCTTATTGATCTCAAATCTAACTGTCAGTATGGTTTCAAGTTAAAACGGCTTGATTATTTGACAATGAATTACCAAGACATAAAGGTCACCAAACATATGGAAGTATAGACTTCTACAAAAGATTGGGTTATCAACCTCATCATCTGGGTCATGAAAACCGGCAGTCCAGATTCAAAGAACACAGGTATGACAGTGTCGTCCACTCACAGGTTTACGTGTGTTTTTTCATTAATCAAAGGGTTTTTTAGCCTTGTTTATCTTTTCCACCATGACAATTTCATAAAGACATATACCGGGTGTTTTGACCCGTCCGATGCTAAACCGCCAGGACAGCTCTTTCACTTTTTACAGGAATAGAGTTAAAACATTGCAGATGTAATCATAGATGTGCTGCATATTTATATCGACATCATTGGCAAAGAGTCGTATGCAACATTTTATGCATGATGGCATAGGCAAAACATGCAATTTTCAAGCTAATCTATTACAAGGCTTTGAGAGCCCACAAGATGGTTATGACTCCCCCCTCGCCGATTCACCTCCTTCTATTGGCTGGAAGCTGGGATTGGGCCAGTCAAAGCCGTTCAGAGCAATGAACTCCACTTCATCATCAATCAGGCCGACTGAGTCAACTTCCGGAGCAAAAGTGTGTTGACGAACCGGCGGGATAAGGTCTGTCACCTTATAAGAGGGAGTTGCCATCTTCTTATTCTCCATATCAAAACTCGGCTGATATTTATCGATTTTGGTCTCCTCTCCAAGAATGGTAGCTTGAGGTCAAACTCCACTCACACAAGCAATGAAGTCATCTTGCTCAAATGGAGTCCCGTCTTCCTTCACAGTAGGGTACCCCTTAGCCACATCCACCGGGTCTAGATCTGGCACCCAGGCTTTGGAGCGGCTTAGGGCAGTCAGGGCTCCGGCTCTGGCACAGGATCGTTTGACCTCTTGAAACCTGGCGGGTAAGATTGATAACTTCTTCAAGACATCACTCAACCGATTGGGTCCTTGGTTGGCAGGGGAGATAGTGGCAAGTGCTCGTTGAGCGCCAGTATACAAGTGCTCCACCAAGGTATAAACTGCCTTCAACTTTGTCACACTATCTTGGTTCAGATTTCTACTTCATGGACCTGTGAGTGTTTTTAACAAAGGTTCAGCAAGCGGCTTGTATTCCTGGACAAAATAAAGTATAAGTGATTAATACAATTGACTTAATGAAGATGGTGGAGACCATTTGAGACACATGGTTTTTTAAGCCGGTGAGCTCCGTGGTGACCTCCTCAAGAGCCGCTTCAGCTGTCTCAGCACATTGTATCAGCAGCGTCTTTTCTTCGGCCCAGGACTTCTTTTTTGCAGCTAAGCTGGTCTTTAATTTCTCAGATTCAGAGAGGCTCAATTGGAGTTTAGAGTCAGTGGTCTTTATCTCTGTCTCCTGTTCCACCAACCGGGTCTTGGCATCTGTCAATTAGGAGCCCAACTCAAATAAGGCGTTCTACAAAACATTCACATGTGTGTCAAGATTTAAATTAAAGGTCATAAAGGTTCAAGTCTCAAGTACTTTATTCTGCAATACCACTTGACACTTGGGGGATAATTCTACCAAAGCAATTTTTTATGATTTCTATATATTTCAAGTCCCAAGGGTTTTTACAAAGTAACAACGCTTGGCACTTGGGGGCTAATGCATAATATTCAGAAAGTTTTTTCACGATTGAGCCGGACCTTAAAACTTATTGAGACTAGTCAAAGACAATTATGCAATTAAGTACCGGTTTATTTATGCTAAATTGAGCTGGCCCTTGGGGACAACAGGTGAAGTTTACGTTATTCTATTGGACTTCCAAAAAGCCTAGAGGCAAAGAATCAACTTATGTCATAAAGTCTACAGATCATTCAAGTTCATCATCTGAAGACTTGGGGGCTGGCAGAGTATAAGTAAACAGGAGAACATACCTCATATTTTAGCTGCAATTGTTTAACCATCTCGATTTCCGAGTCACGACTGGAGTGCACATGACTGAGATAGCCGGACAGCACATCATTGACATTGAGGTGAGTGTAATGGGAGATATCAAAAAGCACTTTCTGTTTCTCCAAAGCTTCTTGCTTAGCAGTATGTCAGGCTAATACAGTGGGGGTCCCCGGTTCAACAAACCGACTGCCAGTAATCAACACATCAGTATCAGAAGTTGTTGGCGGGATAGATGAGCTAGATGGTTCAGTAATGGTCGGATTAAGGGTGGTCTCATCGGCTGACAACTCGGGAGGGTCCAATTGAGTATGAACAGCCGGGTCTTCAGGAGCTGCAATTTGAGAGGGAGGAGTTGGCATGGCCGGCTCAGGTGCAGGAACCTTTGGGTCTTCTAATGGTTTAATCACCTTGGCCTTCTTGGATTTGGCTTGGCCGCTAAGAAAGGTTTTTATGAGACAGTTAGTGTAAGTATGCAGTTTTAAAAGATACAGAGGAAAGATAATTTTTTTTCTTACCCAGGAGCAGTTTGGAAAGCCGGAAATTGAGTCTGAGATGAGTCGCCAGAAGAGCGAGAAACCTCCTGCAAAAGGTAAAATAAAGTCAGTGATGCAAGGGAATAGATCCATTAATGAAAGCAAAAGACAAAGATGAAAGAAACCTCATTTTGGCGTTTTCAAGGAGTTTGTTGTAAATCGGAAGGCGGTTCATCATCATCATTAGTCCGAGCCTGACGACGGCTCTCATGTTGCTGCTTTTTCAAAAGAAAATGAGGGTCCAGATAAGCCAAAGGGTGCGAAAACCTTACTTTCCGGGTTACTAGTCGAAGTTTCTGTCTTGGCAAAGGGGCTGAGTCGGAGGAAATAGTTACCTCTTCTTCCACGGCCTGGCTGGCCCCCGTGTCATCCTGGCAATAGTCAGTGTCAATAAGATAGTTAAAAAATTGGCCAAGGGAGTCAAGGGTACCTCTGACTCAGAAGTATCATCCAGTGGGAACATGTCAGATGCAGTCTTCTTCTTCTTCTTCGGCTTCCGGGTCGTTCTCCTGGCGGCTATGGCAGCGGCTATGGCCTTCTTGGTAGCTTCATGATCATACTTAACCTTCCAGAAGTCAGATTTGGCCTGTAAATAAATAAACAGGTTGAAAGGTCATGCATTTATTTAGACTACTGAGGAAAACACAAAAAGAGAGAGGTTAGGGATTTTCACCTCTGGGGCCGGGTTGAGTTTGCAGAAGGGGTTTAACCCAACCTTACTGCAGTCCTCGTATTTGCCATTCATGAGGATGGTTGACATTGCAACAACATCTTCTTCAGTCAATTGAACAGAGCTATAACGCAGAGAGTCATTTGGGCCTCCGCCATACTCATACATTAACTTGGATCGGCGGCTTAGAGGGATGACCCGCCATGCGACCCAGCAGCGGGTTAGGTCAACTCCAGTTAAGTCGTTCCCCAACAAAGCTTGAATCCTCTTAATAGATGGAATAAGCTTCTTGCGTTCAGAAGTGGTAAGCTTGTCAGGCAGCACAAACTTGGAATCCAGACGCTCCATGCGATAACCCGACAGTGGTTTTTCATTAGCCGGTGACATGTCTTGGCAGTAGAACCAGGTCTGATTCCAATCTTTAGGATGGCTCGGTAAGACTATTAAGGGAAAGACGGCGCCCTGCCGACACTGAATTGAGATTCCACCAAGCTCCAAACTAAGGCCGTTGGTGCATTCATTCTGGCGGTTCAAGTAAAAGTATTCTCTGGAGAGTTCTACGGTTGGTTCTTCTTGAAGATATACCTCACAAAGAACTTGAAAGTTGCAGATGTTCGAGATAGAGTTGGGTCCAATGTCTTGTGGGCGAAGCTTGAAAAAATGTAGAACGTCTCGGAAGAACTTTGAGCCTGGTGGAGAAAAGCCCCGGTTCATGTGATCAGTGAAAACGATAACTTCACAGTCTTTGGGATGAGGTCGCTCTTCATCCGGGTCAGGTGCACGATAAGAGATAACATTTTTCGTTGGCAAAAATCCTATGGTGACAAATTCCTTCAAGGTATCCTCAGTAACTATGGAAGGGAACCAGTTGCAGACAGTTGGTGCCTTTGACGGCATGATGAGCAAAGGACAAGCTGAAAAGAAAGTAATGTGCCCTTTCAATTCAATAGTAAAATTAAAAGTTAAATGATGGTGGTGCAAATGAGTAATGGCGGCTTAAGTAAGGGCTAATGACATATAAAGGAAAAGTTAGCCGGCGTGATAAGCTGCCATGACTGAATACATTCGAAGGAAACCAGAAACAGAATTGGCTAAGTGTTGAGACAAACAGATTTCCTAGGCTATTGCTATTATTCTGGATCAAAATGGACAGAAAGAAAAATAAATTTAGACCTAAAGAACGAGCGCGGAGGAGTTCATCAGCTCTAAGAAGGTATCTGTGCAAAGGAAAAGGATCTACTAGCATATAAAATGGGCGTAAAACTACTACCGCATACGTTCTACTTTTCTTCTAGATCAAAAGAGGGTACAGAGAAGAAACTGCAAGGAGGTCTATGATGAACGGTGAAGAACTCCGATGAACTCATAACCCTAAACAGATCTAAAGGCGCGGAAAGGAAGGAACTTACGAATGCAGAGCTTCTACAAAGGGTCGTTGCGGTTCTCGGGACGAGCTCAGGGTGATGTAGCGGCCGACGTTGAGAGGCGATGGCAGGCGTTGTGGCGACGACGAAGCTCAAGAGGCAGAGAGGTGGCGAGAAGATGAAAGGAAGAAGAAGAAAGGGGAAAGACCAACCAAGCCTATTTATAAGGGGATAAGTGAATAGGCAGTCGTGAAAATTGAGGAAGACCAAAATAATGATTATCCAGCTAAACGGACGCCTCGATTCTCGGAAGATATTAAAAGATAAAGATCCGTTGAAGATGATGCCATGGCAGGCTTTCATGTTTTCGGAAGATGACGTCATGGCGGGTTACAAAGTTTTTATAGACAGAGGAAAATGGATTTCATCTAAGTGTTGAAGATTGACAAAGAAACAAAGTTCAAGTCAACCTGGGGCCTAATGTTGGGGATATAACTACTAGGTATGACCCGCCCAGGAGGGGCCGGGTCAACTCCAATGGAGGGTTATGAAAAGAAGCCCAGTAATATTCAAGGTGATAGTTTATTGAGACTTATAGAAGGCCTAAGCCCAGAGGCGACTTAAGTCCCAATATTGTGAACCGCTATATGTAAATAAAGACTTGTAAAGAAAGGCATATAAAAGAAGTCACCGAGACAGACACGTTTTATGAGCCGATCGGGACTCTGTAGGCCGCCAGGCGTCAACCCGTATATATAAGGGGACAACCCGACGGCGGCTGAGGGGGAGAATCAACAGATCAATAGCCAAGCTAGCGAATTCGCTCCTTGGTCATCGAAACCTAGCAATACAACATCAACTGGACTAGGCCTGACCTTCACCGTAAGGGGCCGAACCAGTATAAACCTCTCGTGTCCTTTGTCCTGATTAACCCCTTTAAGCTTCCTAGTTGCGATGGCCCTACGACTAAGTCCTTTCGCTAGGACATCTATCGTGAAAATTCCATGACATAGTCAACTCCTTGAACTTGTCGAAAACCTTTCGCAATAAGTCGAGCTTTGTAGACAGTAACGTTACTGTCAGTGTCGGTCTTCTTCTTGAAGATCCATTTATTCTCGATGGCTTGCCGATCATCGGGCAAGTCAACCAAAGTCCACACTTTGTTCTCATACATGGATCCCATCTCAGATTTCATGGCCTCAAGCCATTTTGCGGAATCTGGGCTCATCATTGCTTCCTCATAGTTCGTAGGTTCGTCATGGTCAAGTAACATGACCTCCAGAACAGGATTACTGTACCACTCTGGTGCGGATCTTGCTCTGGTTAACATACAAGGTTCAGTAGTAACTTGATCTGAAGTTTCATGATCATCATCATTAGCTTCCTCACTAATTGGTGTAGGTGTCACAGGAACCGATTTCTGTGACGAACTACTTTCCAATAAGGGAGCAGGTACAGTTACCTCATCAAGTTCTACTTTCCTCCCACTCACTTCTTTCGAGAGAAACTCCTTCTCTAGAAAGGATCCATTCTTAGCAACGAATGTCTTGCCTTCGGATCTGTGATAGAAGGTGTACCCAACAGTTTTCTTTGGGAACCCTATGAAGACACATTTCTCCGACACTACAACAAAATTGACATACTGTGACGAAAATCCTCATGACGATGGTGGACAATGTCACCTATTACTGCAAATCGGGGACGATAAACGTCACTTAATTGCCTCGGCCTCTGAGCACACTTGACTGCCAATTTCTATGACAGTTTGGTATTTTCATGACGGACTTGCCAATGTCACCAAACACTACTAATGTGTGATGAACAATTTTTGTTGTCGTGTAACGTCTAGCAGTGTGACCCGCCTTAGCTAGTTCACGGGATATTGAGAGGTAGGACCCATGCATCAGTTTAGGTAGTGGTACTTGCCATAATTTTTCAAATGCTTTAAGGGTTGTAATTATTTTGCTCTATCTAATATAAGTAGGTAGTGGCCATGGAAATACTTATATTTATTGTTTTTTGTAAACTGAAAACCTTGTTTTGTTCTCTCATTTTCCTGAGATGGTTATTTTGTTTTTTCTACTATAAATAGGTAGTGCATCGGCAAAAAGTTTAATTGGACGTTTGTGATCTGATGTTGTTTATCTCAAAATAAAATGGAAATTGAACTGGCAATGGAAAAAATTAACACAATTATCTTGTTATTATTTCTAGAATAAATAGGTAGTGGCTGTGTTGAAAACTTCAACTGGGCGTTCGTGAGCTAATGTTGTTTTGCTCTATCTCAAAAGTTAAAATGAAAATACGAGAGTAGATGGAAAATCTTTTTTTATTCTTATCTATAAACATGGTAGTTGTTGGACAAAAAACTTGAATGGGGTGCTTGCGAGGTGATGTTGTTTCGTTCTATCTAAAAAATTAAATGATTTATCTATATGGCAAACCATCCATCTCCGCAACAGATACAAACGATTTCTTGTCGTCTGATCCCAATTGAAATCAAACCATCGGTTCCATCGTGGTCGGGATCAATACCGCAGGAACCCGTGTGGGCGAGAAAAATATATTTAAGGCCATTGTGTATAAGTTTCGGCATACCTTTTTACAATTAAAAAACTACATGGAAAATACCACATCATAATGTTTATATAAGATTTATTTTTTCTAATAATCATTTTCTATTTATTTCAAATTAAATGAATTACATGATATCAAAGTAGAAATTAAATCCTGAAAATAAATCATTTCTCCGCAAAAAGAACACTTTTCCCTTCACCCAAATACTCTTTTCGCTCCATTTCTCTATTTTCCCCCTCATCCACCCTGTGTCCCCACTCGTCAAAGACCCAGCCAAAATTCCTCCTTCTATTTCACCCGCGAAGAGCCACCCCCCACGCCGCATATATCTTATGCCCCGATTCAACCGGCTTTCTTCTCCCCAAGATTACAGCCCCGATTGGAACGACTGGCGGCGGGAGATCGGGGGAGGTCGCCCTACAGGCCGAGCTTGGATCCACGCAAACATCCTGCCCTGCGAGGATCCGGCCCTCTTCTCCCCCCAATTGCAGCGACCAGGGATGCCAGCTTGAAGGAGGCCGTCCCACCGCCGAGCTTGGATCCACCGCATCAACCCGCCAGCGAGCACCCTGCTGTCGGTGATTTCCTCATCCCGCCACCCCTTGGCGTTCAATGGTTAGGGACTTTGGGTTCATGCGTACTACTACTCATCCCACCCTTCTTTACAATTAGTTATTTGCCACAGCCTGCGATGGTAAAAAGCCTGAACCTCCTGCTACATAAATTTACTTATATCCTATTGATCGGTTTGTGTGCAAAACTACACTAGTGAGAACATGGTTTTGCATTTGTTATAGCCTGCTATTGTAAAAAGGGCTTAACTTGAATATATGCTACTGTAGTATAGTTACTGTTACTGAAAAGTTCAGTTAGGTATGAGATGCGTGGCCTTAGCTGGGAGATTTCTTTTGCCGCCATGTGCTTGTATGGCTACTCTTGCATTCAGAAGAAAATTATATGTTAACCATCTGATGGTTGTACCCTGCTGTAATTATAAAACTAGATGCTCTCGATTGATGTATGGTGTCATAATCAGACGAACATAAACGCATGAACTAAAGTATGCAACATATAAAAGGAACTAATTACAAGCAGGAAGCAGTGCATCCTTGTATCCTTGTATCTACATGACCGAATAAACTAGCTTCTTGATGCAGCCACTTTATCTATGCTAAAATGCGAAACTGAATTCTATTTTTGTGGTTTTGATGCCCCATAAATAGTCCTTAACTAGTGCTGTCAAAACTGAATAAAGACTGAGACAACACTTGATTTTGACTCGTTAAGGAGATGTTTAGCTCTGTATCAGTGTACTTTTTTCTCTCCAGTACGAGTTAAAAGAGAGCTAAAACTAATCTTTGCCATGCCTCTCCTAATTTAGCTACCCATGATGTTAAGCGTCTGAAGCCCACAAGCATTTTCAGTATGCCCGGAATTTTTATAAAAGCAGATACATTGTAAGCTTCATTATTCTACTATATTCTTACATACTAAGTTGGGTAAAAATCAAGCTGCTCCTACTTTGCAAACATATAGCACCATCCATCGAGCCTTAATTCTAAAAGAGTAGTAAACTTTCTGGCTTCTAAACTATGCCGATAGCTACGGTAATAATATTTTTTCCTGTTTTTTGTTCTGAACATTTTGGTCTTGTTTTTCTTGGCTTGTTGGCTGTTGATTGCTTTGCTTGTTAGATCCCAATGCGTGAGATCATCATTTATATACAACATTAGTGCATCATGTGCTTGCATCCTAACTTATCTACTTTGTTATATTCATGTAAGATCTAGGAAAGGGCTTTCAGAGATGAAGAGGAAGCCACCCTTTCTATGTCCAAAGCAATGGTAATATATCGTGTGGACTTACATCTTAAATAATGTGTACATCAGTGTGGATTCACTCGCTTTAATTATTCTTGATTGTATCATGTGTATGTCACTTTGCACTATAAGTATCACAAATAGTTGACTAAAGATTGATTCATGTTGTTCCTCCACTCTTTTAGATAATGCTATCTATGTTCATTGCCTGCCTTTTTGAACTAGTGTTGACATTGCATAAGTCACTGTTGATTGACTGCCTTCTTTTGCTTGACTTGTTTGACTCAGGTACCTAAAGGTTGTACCATGCCAAAAATGCAAAACTGAGAAGCTGTCGAGCATCACCAAAAGACTGGATCTAGGTCTTATGTTTCCACTTTCAGCAAAATTGTAAGAATTCCAAATACCTTACTTCTAGTCCTATGTCTATCGCATCTTGTCATTATATATGGAGTAGTAATGTTAGATTTTCATATATCTTGTAGAAAAAGGCAAGTACAATAATCAGAACCCAAGTCCCATTGAGTTTTTCAAAGAGACCCATACGAACAGCAAGACTGACAGCATGAGCGAGCCGGCACATCTAGCCTATGTAAGATTTCTTCCTTTATTGTTTCTGACATGAAATAGATTCTCATATTGATTCAGTGTATCCATCATATGAACTTTTCCTTACTTGAGCATCAATGTTTTCCTTTATACAATAGAATGCGACTGAAAAGAAAAGGGAAACACAATCAGAAGGTGAGCAACCAATGTCTGATTCAATGATTGTGGCTGAAGTTCTAAAGGAAGAAAGCACCCATAGCACCTTCCTTTCCGGCATGAGTTATGCATCAAGATCTGACAGATTTGGGAGCTTTACTTCATCAACACAGATCTGAGTTCTAGAATAAACAATTGAACAAAAGGATGGCGAGGCGAGAGATGCAAGGGTCAGGTACTTATCTTGTTTCTCGTTGTGTTCTGGATGTTTCTTTTTTCTTGCTTTTCTGCACGTGCACAGATCCCTCGTGATAGTGAGAAAATGAGAACACAAATATTTGTGAATAAGACATTCATTTTCAGTTCTTGTAACAAACTAAGGAGTGCTTCACTGTTTATGTATGGTTTGATCCAAATCCAATAATCCAAAGTAACATAAAAAATAATAAATGCTTGTAATGAGAAATGCATGATTTGTTGCATGGTTTTTGTTGTTGCAACACAAAGGCATGAGAATAAGGTTGTAATGTATGGTTTCTAATCCTGAAATCCAGTATGATTTTTTTTTGTTTATGTGCTTGATTTTTACGAGAACGGTATAGGTTGGTTTAGTTTGATCTAAAAAACCGTTGTCCAAGCATAGTTGCTTCATGGCTGGGTTGCTGACTTGATATCTTATTGGTGATGCTTGATGTTTCTCAAAATGATAAATTTCTCTTGGTTGTGCATGTTTTTAACCATTATAAGTTCTTTTTGGATTTACTGTTTCATTTGCCAATTCGAATGTTCGCCCTCACATTTAACAATGTAGCTCTCTATTTTACACTCATATTTTGATAGATTGTAAGCTTCTTAGTGGTACTTTTGTACCTTGTTATCTTGTCTATTTTCATCTCATCGGGATGCAACGTTGTTGTGTTTTGTCGATTTATAGGCACCGATAGGAGTTAGTGGTGATACTTGAAGCACAAGCGAGAGCATTCGAAGAGATGCAGAGGAAGCAACATGAAGAATTCGAATATGTGAAGAAGATCCAACATGAGAAGAATGAAGCCTGGCAAAATAATTTACAAGAGACGGAGAACCTGGTTGGTTTTCTCTTAAGTGCTTAAGCAACTTAGCAGTCCCAATCCAAACCTAATGGTGCATGAAGGCCATCCTTTTGCGATGGAAAGATAGTTGTTGAATCATATATTGCAATCATCAGGATAACACATGTGGTCTTCACTTATCTAAATATTTCTTTTTAACTTGTCTATTGTTGTCTCAAACTCGTGAGCTAGTGTTATTTTTTACTATCATTTATGTTGAGAGGACGATTGAGCTGAGATGATGAAGTATATAATATTGTAAGTTTTTGATGTGATTTGGATCTTAACTTATTTATATAATGTGATATGAATTAAGTACTTATTGTGATGTACATTTGGAATACAGTGGAATTGATAATTTGTCGTGATTTAAATTCAAAAATAAATTAAATATATGTGGCTTCATATTCATTAATAATGAAAGTAATGATGCTAGCAATGGGATAGTCCACTCAGGCATTAGACGTGTCATGAATTCAATGACGTCGCTACATCACTGAATAAGGTACAATATGGCATATTTCTCGTAGCATGTGACATTAGTTGGCTGTCACGGAAATAACAACTTGATGACGTTCTAGATAACGTCACTGAAGGTCCCATCTTCAGTGATGTTATTTTGCATGAGCCGTCACTAGGAGTAATCTGTGACGGGGATTCCGTGACGATCCTCATGACGCCCATAAAACGTCACTTAGGGGTAATTTGTGACGTTATTAGCTATTCGATGACATTTTTTGTCTCGTCACAGTAGGCCCGATCTCTAGTAGGGCGATTTGGGTTCGAGCTTATCAGGTTGAAGCTTTTTCACATAAGCATCGCAGCCCCAAACTTTAAGAAACAACAACTTTGGTTTCTTGCCAAACCACAGTTCATAAGGCATCGTCTCAACGGATTTCGATGGTGCCCTATTTAATGTGAATGCAGCTGTCTCTAAAGCATAACCCCAAAATGATAGCGGTAAATCAGTAAGAGACATCATAGATCGCACCATATCCAGTAAAGTACGATTTCAACGTTCGAACACAACATTACGCTGTGGTGTTCCGGGTGGCGTGAGTTGTGAAACTATTCCACATTGTTTCAAATGTAAACCAAACTCGTAACTCAAATATTCTCCTCCATGATCAGATCGTAGAAACTTTATTTTCTTATTACGATGATTTTCCACTTCACTCTGAAATTCTTTGAACTTTTAAAATGTTTCAGACTTATGTTTCATTAAGAAGATATACCCATGTCTGCTCAAATCATCTGTGAAGGTGAGAAAATAACGATACCCGCCGCGAGCCTCAACATTCATCGGACCACATACATCAGTATGTATGATTTCCAACAAATATGTTGCTCGCTCCATTGTTCCGGAGAACGGCATTTTAGTCATCTTGCCCATGAGGCATGGTTCGCAAGTACCAAGTGATTCATAATCAAGTGATTCCAGAAGTCCATCAGTATGGAGTTTCTTCATGCGCTTTACACCAATATGACCCAAACGGCAGTGCCACAAATAAGTTGCACTATCATTATCAACTCTACATCTTTTGGCTTCAACATTATGAATATGTGTATCACTACTATCAAGATTCAACACAAATAGACCACTCTTCAAGGGTGCATGACCATAAAAGATATTACTCATATAAATAGAAAAACCATTATTCTCCGATTTAAATGAATAACCGTTTGGCATCAAACAAGATCCAGATATAATGTTCATGCTTAATGCTGGCACCAAATAACAATTATTCAGGTCTAAAACTAATCCCGAAGGTAGATGTAGAGGTAGCGTGCCGACGGCGATCACATCGACTTTGGAACCATTTCCCACGCGCATCGTCACCTCGTCCTTAGCCAGTCTTCGCTTAATCCGTAGTCCCTGTTTCGAGTTGCAAATATTAGCAACAGAACCAGTATCAAATACCCAGGTGCTACTGAGAGCTCTAGTAAGGTACACATCAATAACATGTATACCACATATACCTTTGTTCACCTTGCCATCCTTCTTATCCGCCAAATACTTGGGGCAGTTCCGCTTCCAGTGACTAGTCCCTTTGCAGTAGAAGCACTAAGTCTCAGGCTTAGGTCCAGACTTGGGTTTCTTCTCTTGAGCAGCAACTTGTTTGCCGTTCTTCTTAAAGTTCCCTTTCTTCTTCCCTTTACCCTTTTTCTTGAAACTGGTGGTCTTGTTGACCATCAACACTTGATACTCCTTCTTGATTTCTACCTCCGCAGCCTTTAGCATTGCGAAGAGCTCGGGAATCGTCTTATCCATCCCTTGCATATTATAGTTCATCACGAAGCTCTTGTAGCTTGGTGGCAGTGATTGAAGAACTCTGTCAATGACACTATCAACCGGAAGAATAACTCCTAGCTGAGTCAAGTGATTATGGTACCCAGACATTCTGAGTATATGTTCACTGACATAACTATTCTCCTCCATCTTGCAGCTGTAGAACTTATTGGAGACTTCATATCTCTCAATCCGGGCATTTGCTTGAAATATTAACTTCAACTCCTGGAACATCTCCTATGCTCCATGACATTCAAAACGACGTTGAAGTCCCGGTTCTAAGTCGTAAAGCATGGCACATTGAACTATTGAGTAGTCATCAGCTTTGCTTTGCCAGACATTCATAATATCTGGCGTTGCTCCTGCAGCGGATTTGGCACCCATCAGTGCTTCCAGGACGTAATTCTTCTGTGCAGCAATGAGGATAATCCTCAAGTTACGGACCCAGTCCGTGTAATTGCTACCATCATCTTTCAACTTTGCTTTCTCAAGGAACGCATTAAAATTCAATGGAACAACAGCACGGGCCATCTGTCTACAATAACATAGACAAGAAAAATACTATCAGGTACTAAGTTCATGATAAATTTAAGTTCAATTAATCATATTACTGAAGAACTCCCACTTAGATAGACATCCCTCTAATCATCTAAGTGATCACGTGATCCATATCAACTAAACCATAACCGATCATCACGTGAAATGGAGTAGTTTTCAATGGTGAACATCACTATGTTGATCATATCTACTATATGATTCACGCTCGACCTTTCGGTCTCAGTGTTCCAAGGCCATATCTGCATATGCTAGGCTCGTCAAGTTTAACCCGAGTATTCTGCATGTGTAAAACTGTCTTACACCCATTGTGGATGAACGTTGAACTTATCACACCCGATCATCACGTGGTGTCTCGGCACGACGAACTTTGGCAATGGTGCATACTCAGGGAGAACACTTTTACCTTGAAATTTAGTGAGAGATCATCTTATAATGCTACCATCAAACAAAGCAGAATAAGATGCATAAAGGATAAACATCACATGAAATCAATATAAGTGATATGATATGGCCATCATCATTTTGTGCCTTTGATCTCCATCTCCAAAGTACCGTCATGATCACCATCGTCACCGGCACGACACCTTGATCTCCATCGTAGCATCATTGTCGTCTCGCCAACTATTGCTTCTACGACTATAGCTACCGCTTAGTGATAAAGTAAAGCAATTACAGGGCGATTGCATTGCATACAATAAAGCGACAACCATATGGCTCCTGCCAGTTGCCGATAACTTTGTTAAAAAACATGATCATCTCATACAATAAATATAGCATCATGTCTTGACCATATCACATCACAACATGCCCTGCAAAAACAAGCTAGACGTCCTCTACTTTGTTGTTGCAAGTTTTTCGTGGCTGCTACGGGCTAAGCAAGAACCGTTCTTACCTACGCATCAAAACCACAACGATAGTTCGTCAAGTTAGTGTTGTTTTAACCTTCTCAAGGACCGGGCGTAGCCACACTCTGTTCAACTAAAGTTGAAGAAATTGACACCCGCCAGCCACCTGTGTGCAAAGCACGTCGGTAGAACCAGTCTCGCATAAGCGTACGTGTAATGTCGATCTGGGCCGCTTCATCCAACAATACCGCCAAACCAAAGTATGGCATGCTGGTAAACAGTATGACTTGTATCCCCCATAACTCACTTGTGTTCTACTCATGCATATAACATCTACACAATAACATCTACACAACTCGGATGCCACTGTTGGGGAACGTAGTAATTTCAAAAAAAATCCTAGGCACACGCAAGATCATGGTGATGCATAGCAACAAGAGGGGAGAGTGTCGTCCACGTACCCTCGTAGACCGTTAAGAGGAAGCGTTATGACAACGCATTTGATGTAGTCGTATGTCTTCACGATCGACCGATCCTCAGTACCGAACGTACGGCACCTCCGTGTTCAGCACACGTTCAGCTCGGTGACGTCCCGCGAACTCACAATCCAGTAGAGCTCGGGGAAGAGTTTCGTCAGCACGAAGGCGTGGTGCCGATATTGATGAAGCTACCATTCCAGGGCTTTGCCTAAGCACCGCTATAGTATGACCGAGGTGGATTATGGTAGAGGGGGGCACCGCACACGGCTGGGAGAGATCAATGATCAACTTGTGTGTCTAGAGGTGCCCCCTACCCCCGTATATAAAGGAGCAAGGGGAGGGAGGCCGGCCGTCCCTAGAGGGCGCACCAGGAGGAATCCTCCTCCTAGTAGGAGTAGGATTCCCCTCTTTCCTACTCTTACTAGCAGGGGGGAAGGAAGGGGGAAGGAGAAGGAAAGGGGGGCGCCCCCCCCCCCTCTCCTAGTCCAATTCGGACCAGAGGGGGAGGGGCGCGCGGCCTGCCCTGGCCGGCCCCTCTCTCTCTCCACTAGGGCCCACCAAGGCCCATTAACCCCCGGGGGGTTCCGGTAACCCCTTCGGCACTCCGGTAAAATCCCGATTTCATCCGGAACTCTTCCGATGTCAAAATGTAGGCTTCCAATATATCAATCTTTATGTCTCGACCATTTCGAGACTCCTCGTCATGTCCGTGATCATATCTGGGACTCCGAACTACCTTCGATACATCAAAACATATAAACTCATAATATCGATCGTCACAGAACTTTAAGCGTGCAGAACCTATGGGTTCGAGAACTATGTAGACATGACTGAGACAATTCTCCGGTCAATAACCAATAGCAGAACCTAGATGCTCATATTGGTTCCTATATATTCTATGAAGATCTTTATCGGTCAAACCGCATAACAATATACGTTGTTCCCTTTGTCATCGGTATGTTACTTGCCTGAGATTCGATCGTCGGTATCCCAATACCTAGCTCAATCTCATTATCGGAAAGTCTCTTTACTCGTTCTATAATGCAACATCCTGCAACTAACTCATTAGTCACATTGCTTGCAAGGCTTATAGTGATGTGCATTACCGAGAGGGCCCAGAGATACCTCTCCGAAAATCGGAGTGACAAATCATATTCTTGATCTATGCCAACTCCACGAACACCATCGGAAACACCTGTAGAGCACCTTTATAATCACCCAGTTACGTTGTGATGTTTGGTAGTACACAAAGTGTTCCTCCGGTATTTGCGAGTTGCATAATCTCATAGTCATAGGAACATATATAAGTCATGAAGAAAGCAATAGCAGTAAACTTAAACGATCAAGTGCTAAGCTAACAAAATGGGTCAAGTCAATCACATCATTCTCCTAATGATGTGATGATGTTGATCGAATAACAACTCATGGCTATGGCTAGGAAACTTAACCATCTTTGATCAATGAGCTAGTCAAGTAGAGGCATACTAGTGACACTATGTTTGTCTATGTATTCACACATGTATTATGTTTCCAGTTAATACAATTCTAGCATGAATAATAAACATTTATCATGAAATAAGGAAATAAATAATAACTTTATTATTGCCTCTAGGGCATATTTCCTTCAAGAAGTATTAGTCCAACAAGAGATATGTTGACATTAAGTACCAAAATCACCCGGGAGCACTTGTGCTTTCAAAAACATTTCTGGTTTTCCCTCCTAAACTTTTTGGTTGTCTACGAATTTTTTCTGGTTTCTTTCTCTTAGACTCCATGTCTAGTAATTAGCAGATAGATGAACCTTAAGTGCGTGACCTTGTAGGTTTGGTGAATTATAAACATGACCGGAACACTTTCCGATCAATGATCAATAGAGGAGAACCGTGGACATCCATATTGATCCCTACACCTACACGAATAAATATTCGAGCGAACTTGAACTTGTAGTTATTGAATGTTGTTCCTGTTGATTCATGATATTTTAAAACTACCTGAGGTGAGATTTAATGACATTCCCGTGAAACAACAACTTGTTCATTATGCCAGTTACCTCGTTACCAGTTTTGTTCTCTTTTCTCGTTCTGGCATCCCTATGGTCATCACATTGTGTCTGGCTAGACGATGATGGATATCTGATGAGTGATGATATTTTTACACTCATCTACCCTTTTTTAAACTGAGATATTCGCTCCGATATTGCTACTAATGACTAGATTCCACGAATCCTCTCTTTATCATGTTTCCAGAGGAAACGGGCTAAATATGGATGATATCAAGTGAGAACATGGAAAGAAGTGAAGGCGGAGATAGAAGAAATCAGGAGGAGGCGCACTAGAAGAAACAATGCAAAAGAAGATGTTCCATGCGACCATTACCGCTCACATGAGCAGTCGTATGGCATGAAAACCAAGGCCTCTCGTCCACTTGAACAACTTTTATAAAGGGGTCGAGGCCGAAATGTCAACAGAAGATCCGTGAGCTAAGCCAGAACAGAGTCATCCTCATCCATGTTCTTCAACCCTAGCCGCCACCATTTCCATCTCCATAGCCACCATCAACACCATAGTTCTTCTTCCACTAGATCATACTTGTAATCATGCATCACACACGACATTCATTGTAAGACATATTACCAATCAATCAATCTCCATTATGTGTTCTTCATGTGATCCGATCTCCATGTGTGAGTAGTTCAGTAAGGTATGGGTTGAGGCAAGAGCCTTGTAACCCTCTGTATTTGTTGTGCGGTTCAATGGAAGTGCTTTTAATTAACATCATGTATCTGTGAAATAAAATTGTTGCATAGATGTCTCTTGTCTCGTCTGCGTTCTTCATCCCTATAGGTACTCGGGATCATGGAGAGCGAGGCACGGAGAGGCTAAGGGAAGGTAAAATGCAAAGTGTTATTCTAAACATCAGTGACAGAAGGGTTTAGTGCGGTAACACAGATCCTATCTCTGGCGATTCAAGAGGTGTAGTCATTAAACGTCCAAAGCTCTTGTCTGATTATTATAATCTTAATTATCGAGGCAACCCTGTGAGGTGGATAGGGCCTTCGATTGGACAACTGATTCTTCATGCAAGACGCGTGTCGGTCAAGATGTAATTTGGACACATCCCCCACTTTGGTTCGTAACAAGCACATCTCGATGGGTGACTTCCAGCACACAAATTAAGATCATGTTTGGTCCCAGCACAAATACATGGTTGTAAGCATTAAGGCCTCATACTTGTACCTATTTTTATTATAAGTATTCAACTCAAGGTTGTTTGATTTTGATACGGTCAAAAGCTGGAAGTGTTTCTTTAACAAAATCTTGCTAGAGACCTTATCTTAAAGGGGACCTTCCTCCCGTGGGTTTGATAACTCAGCGTCACCTCTGGGGAAGTAGGTGTGAATACTTTCTGCTCCACTTTCGGAGCACAAAAAGTAACTACCAATATCGTAACACCAAGAGGGCCCTAAGAATATCTCTTTGTTGTCGGAGGAGCAAATACCAATCATGAGCTATTTAGTTCCTTGTCATACTTTTCCATGAACCCTTAAGCCACCATAATAGCGACACAGTTACAGATAACGTTTAACAAACCCCAAAGTTCATGAAGTAGGCATGAAGGAACTCGATACTCTCATGGCCCAAGGAATATTCAAACATTAACTTTCTTTGTGTTATATACCATTAACTTGTGATGAATTTATCTCATAACATAGCATCAATTTGGTTTGATTCAACAAAAGTGTTCTTCTAACATTGTGTCATCAAAGTTGCTGGCATAGACATGCCCATGATCACGAAAACATGATCATCGTGCAACGCTTGAGCTAGTCTTAGAGGAACGACTAGGAATACATTTTTATCATTTATTATTCCACACATGCATATGGGTTTTCCACTCAGACTTTATGGATATAAGGACTCAAGGACCATTACAGTTATAGCATGGAATATAAACATAATTAAAAACTTGGAGATTGATACATCTCCAACGTATTTATAATTTATAAGGTATTCATGCCATTATATTATCATTTTATAGCAAATTTATATCATTTTTGGGACAAACCTATTGACCCAGTGCTCGTTGCTATTTTTTGCTTGTTTTTTTACATCGCAAGAAATCAATATCAAATGGAGTCCGACAACCGCGAAACTTTATGGAGATATTTTTTGGACCAAAAGGAACCCAATGGGCCAGAGCTGCACCTGGGGGTGTGATACGTCTCCAACATATCTATAATTTTTGATTGCTCCATGCTATATTATCTACTGTTTTGGACATTACTAGGCTTTATTATCCACTTTTATATTATTTTTGGGACTAACCTATTAACCGAAGGCCCAGCCCAGAATTGTTGTTTTTTGCCTATTTTAGGGTTTCGAAGAAAAGGAATATCAAACGGAATGAAACCTTCGGGAACGTGATTTTTGGAACGAACAAGACCCAGGAGACTTGGACCCTACGTCAAGCAACCAACATGGAGGCCACGAGGTAGGGGCGCGCCTACCCCCCCCCCCCCCAAGCGCGCCCTCCACCCTCGTGGGCCCCCTGTTGCTCCACCGACGTACTCCTTCCTCCTATATATACCTACGTACCCCCAAACAATCAGATACGGAGCCAAAACCCTAATTCCACCGCCGTAACATTCTGTATCCACGAGATCCCATCTTGGGGCATGTTCCGGAGCTCCGCCGGAGGGGGCATCCATCACGGAGGGCTTCTACATCAACACCATAGCCTCTCCGATGAAGTGTGAGTAGTTTACCTCAGACCTTCGGGTCCATAGTTATTAGCTAGATGGCTTCTTCTCTCTTTTGGGATCTCAATACAATGTTCTCCCCCTCTCTTGTGGAGATCTATTCGATGTAATCTTCTTTTGCGGTGTGTTTGTTGAGACCGATGAATTGTGGATTTATGATCAAGATTATCTATGAACAATATTTGAATCTTCTCTGAATTCTTTTATGTATGATTGGTTATCTTTGCAAGTCTCTTCGAATTATCAGTTTGGTTTGGCCTACTAGATTGATCGTTCTTGCAATGGGAGAAGTGCTTAGCTTTGGGTTAAATCTTGCGGTGTCCTTTCCCAGTGACAGTAGGGGAAGCAAGGCACGTATTGTATTGTTGCCATCGAGGATAACAAGATGGGGTTTTTATCATATTGCATGAATTTATCCCTCTACATCATGTCATCTTGCTTAAGGCGTTACTCTGTTTTCATGAACTTAATACCCTAGATGCATGTTGGATAGCGGTCGATGAGTGGAGTAATAGTAGTATATGCAGGCAGGAGTCGGTCTACTTGTCTCGGACATGATGCCTATACACATGATCATACCTAGATATTCTCATAACTATGCTAAATTCTGTCAATTGCTCAATAGTAATTTGTTCACCCACCGTAAAATACTTATGCTCTTGAGAGAAGCCACTAGTGAAACCTATGGCCCCCGGGTCTATATTCATCATATTAATCTTCCAATACTTAGTTATTTTCATTGCCTTTTATTTTACTTTGCATCTTTATCATAAAAATACCAAAAATATTATCTTATCATATCTATCAGATCTCACTCTCGTAAGTGACCGTGTAGGGATTGACAACCCCTTATCGCGTTGGTTGCGAGGATTTATTTGTTTTGTGTAGGTGCGAGGGACTGGCACATAGCCTCCTACTGGATTGATACCTTGGTTCTCAAAAACTGAGGGAAATACTTACGCTACTTTGCTGCATCATCCTTTCCTCTTCAAGGAAATCCAACGCAATGCTCAAGAGGTAGCAGGGTGCCCTGGCGCGCCCTGGTGGGTTGTGCCCACCTCGGTGGCCTCCCGCACCCTTTCTTTGCACTACAAATTCCCAAATATTCTAAAACCCCTCAGTGTTAACCTAGATCAGAAGTTCCACCGCTACAGGGCTCCGTAGCCACCAAAAACCAATCTAGACCCGTTCCGGCACCCTGCCGGAGGGGGGGAATCATCTCCGGTGGCCTGATAACCCACAAGTATAGGGGATCAATTGTAGCCTCTTTCAATAAGTAAGAGTGTCGAACCCAACGAGGAGCTAAAGGTAGAACAAATATTCCCTCAAGTTCTATCGACCACTGATACAACTCTACGCATGCTTAACGTTCGCTTTACCTAGAACAAGTATGAAACTAGAAGTACTTTGTAGGTGTTTTTGGATAGGTTTGCAAGAATATAAAGAGCACGTAAATAAAAACTAGGGGCTGTTTAGTTAAAGAAGCAATAAAGTTAGTATAGCGAGTGCGAAAAAGTGGTGGTAGTAGTTGTGAAATTGTCCCTAAGCAAATGACTACTTTACTAGACCGACATCATGTTTTATGTGGGAGAGGCCACTGCTAGCATGTCATCCCTGACTTGGAATTCTATGCACTTATGATTGGAACTATTAGCAAGCATCCGCAACTACTAATGTTCATTAAGGTAAAACCCAAGCATAGCATTAAGATAAATTGGTCCCCCTTCAGTCCCGTATGCATCAATTTCTATGCTAGGTTGAAGTTCTTGTCACTCTTGCCCTCCAATACATAGTCCTATCAACATACAACTAACCCTATGGTTTGATCGACGCGCGCGCTCATATGATGGGAACCAAAGGATAGCAACATAACCAGAAGAAAATTAAATCAATCATAGCAATTCATCAACCACCGATAGGACAACAAAAATCTACTCAGACATCATAGGATGGCAACACATCATTGGATAATAATATGAAGTATAAAGCACCATGTTCAAGTAGAGGGTACAGCGGGTTGCGGGAGAGTGGAACGCTGTAGATAGAGGGGGGAAGGTGATGGAGATGTTGGTGGAGATGGCGGAGGTGTTGGTGTAGATTGCGGTGATGATGATGGCCCCCGGCGGCGTTCCGGCGCCACCGGGAGAGAGGGGGAGAGAGCCCCCTTCTTCTTATTCTTCTTCCTTGACCTTCTCCCTAGATGGGAGAAGGGTTTCCCCTCTAGTCCATGGACTCCATGGCGGCGGAGGGGTGAGAGCCCCTCCAAGATTGGATCTGTCTCTCTGTCTCTCTATTTCTGCGTTTTGGGATTCTGCCCTTTCACTATTGCTTATATATCCGGAGATCCGTAACTCCGATTGGATTGAAACCTTTGCCCTGATTTTTTTCCAAAAATTAGCTTTCTTGCGGCCAAAGAAGAGCAGTAACCGCCTTACGGGGGGCCACGAGGGTCAGGGGCGCGCCCTCCTGCCTCGTGGCCCCCTCGGGCACCGTCTCGCGTTAATTTTCTTCCCATATCTCAGAAATATTCCAAAAATACTCTCCGCCCATTTTTGTTTCGTTTAGACTCTATTTGATATGGATTTTCTGCGAAACAAAAAACATGCAACAAACAGGAACTGGCACTGGGGACTGGATCAATATGTTAGTCCCAAAAATAGTATAAAAAGTTGCCAAAAGTATATGAAAGTTGTAGAATATTGGCATGGAACAATCAAAAATTATAGATACGACGGAGACGTATCATGGCCATCTTCATCATCCCGGTGGCCACCACGATGAGGAGGGAGTAGTCCACCCTCGGGGCTGAGGGTTTGTACCAGTAGCTATGTGTTTAATCTCCCCCCCCCCCTCTCTCTCATGATCTATATCATGGGCTTTGTTAATATAGATGGATCATATGATGTTTCTCCCCTCTACACTCTTGTTGTGATGAATTGAATCTTTACCCTTTGAAGTTTTGTCATGTCAGATTGAATGTTCAGATTTGAGAACACATGATGTATGTCTTGCGGTATGAATACTTGAGGTGACAATGGGGTATCATATTGATTCATTTGATATATGTTATGGCACTCAACTTGTGGATTCCCGCGGTGATATTGGGGTAATCTATGCATAGGGGTTGATGCACGTTCTTATTATCACTTTGGGGTCTCTTTGTAGTTCTTTGTGTGGATTGAGTATTATGAATATGAATATGCTTTGGTGTAATTCTAGTACGAAATCTAGGATAGATCAAACGGGAAAATAGCTTTGCTTTAGTTTAGTACGAACTCTTGAATAGATCGAGCGGAAAGAATATCTTTGAGGTGGTCTCGTACCCTACAAGCAATTTCTATCTTTTGTTCTCCGCTAATACGAACTCGGGAGTGATTCTTTATTGCACTTTTAGGGATAATCATATGATCCAACTATGTTAGCACTGTTGAGAGATTGCACTAGTGAAAGTACGAACCCTAGGCCTTGTTTTTAAGCATTGCAATATCGTTTTTGTGCTCCTTTACTATTTGCTACCTTGCTATTTTTTATTTATTCAGATTATAAAAATATATTTCTACCATCCATATTGCACTCTTATCACCATCTCTTCGCCGAACTAGTGCACCTATACAATTTACCATTGTATTGGGTGTATTGGGGACACAAGAGATTTCTAACATATCTCACGAGTTCTTGTTGAGTTTTGTGTGGATGAAGCTTTTAAGATTTACGAAAACTGTGATATAAAAGAAATTAAGGTGACACAAAAGATCAAGCTTGGGGATGCCCGAGGCATCCCAAGATAATATTTCAAGAAGTGCCAAGCATCTAAGATTGGGGATGCCCCGGTAGGCATCCCACCTTTCTTCATCAACAATTATCGGTTAGTATCGGTTGAGCCTAAGTTTTTGCTTCTTCACATGAGTTGTGCTATTCTTAGAATGTCATTTTCTTTTCATTTTGCTTGTTGTTTTAATAAAATACTTAGATCTGAAAGTTTTTAAATAAAATAGAGTCCTCAAATAGTTGCCAAGGAGGCTAAGTAAGCGGCATTCACATCCCGTCAACGAAGCTCGTTTCTATGTCATTTACTCTTGTGCTTCACTTCTATCCTATGAGTAAATTGTTGAATAAATTGAATGTCATGAAGTTGAAATCATATCATGCCTAATGGTAGCTTCACATTGGGTTTAGAAAGTGAAATCTTTTGAGGCTTGACAATCACAATATTGGTCATACAAGCAATTCACGAATAATTAGTGTAAGGAAGAGAACTTTCACATGCAAATACACTATCATGGAAATCTTTTGTGATTGTGAGCCCCAATCAAAATATTATATGCCAAATTTGTTAACGTTGGACAAGGAAGACAACGTAATGATTTATGTTTGTTCATATTCACATAGAAGTTATATTGTCATAGATCCTTCAACATGTGGTGCTTTCTGCTACCTCTTGAGCACTTGCGTTGGCTTTCCCTTGAAGAGGAAAGGGTGGTGCAGAAAAGTAGCATAATTATTTCCCTCGTATTTTGAGAACCAAGGTATCAATCTAGTAGGAGGCTACGCGCCAGTCCCTCGCACCTACACAAAACAAATAAATCCTCGCAACCAACGCGATAAGGGGTTGTCAATCCCTACACGGTCACTTACGAGAGTGAGATCTGATAGATATGATAAGATAATATTTTTGGTATTTTTATGATAAAGATGCAAAGTAAAATAAAAGGCAATGAAAATAACTAAGTATTGGAAGATTAATATGATGAAGATAGACCCGGGGGCCATAGGTTTCACTAGTGGCTTCTGTCAAGAGCATAAGTATTTTACGATGGGTGAACAAATTACTATTGAGCAATTGACAGAATTGAGCATAGTTATGAGAATATCTAAGTATGATCATGTATATAGGCATCACGTCCAAGACAAGTAGACCGACTCCTGCCTGCATCTACTACTATTACTCCACACATCGACCGCTATCTAGCATGCATCTAGAGTATTAAGTTCAAGAGAACAGAGTAACGCTTTAAGCAAGATGACATGATGTAGAGGGATAAACTCGTGCAATATGATGAAAACCCCATCTTGTTATCCTCGATGGCAACAATACAATACGTGCCTTGCTGCCCCTACTGTCACTGGGAAAGGACACCGCAAGATTGAACCCAAAGCTAAGCACTTCTCCCATTGCAAGAAAGATCAATCTAGTAGGCCAAACCAAACTGATAATTCGAAGAGACTTGCAAAGATAACCAACCATACATAAAAGAATTCAGAGAAGATTCAAATATTGTTCATAGATAAACTTGATCATAAACCCACAATTCATCGGTCTCAACAAAAACACCGCAAAAGAAGATTACATCGAATAGATCTCCACAAGAGAGGGGAGAACTTTCTATTGAGATCCAAAAAGAGAGAAGAAGCCATCTAGCTAATAACTATGGACCCAAAGGTCTGAGGTAAACTACTCACACTTCATCGGAGAGGCTATGGTGTTGATGTAGAAGCCCTCCGTGATCGATGCCCCTTCCGGCGGAGCTCCCGAACAGGCCCCAAGATGGGATCTCGTGGATACAGAAAGTTACGGCGGTTGAATTGGGGTTTTGGCTCCGTATCTGATTGTTTGGGGGTACGTAGGTATATATAGGAGGAAGAAGTACGTTGGTGGAGCAACAGAGGGCCCATAAGGGTGGAGGGCGCGCCTGGGGGGTAGGCGCGCCCCCTACCTCGTGGCCTCCCTGTTGGTTGCTTGACGTAGGGTCCAAGTCTCCTGGATCTTGTTCGTTCCAAAAATCACGTTCCCGAAGGTTTCATTCCGTTTGGACTCCGTTTGCTATTCCTTTTCTTCAAAGCCCTAAAATAGGCCAAAAAAAATCAATTATGGGCTGGGCCTCCGGTTAATAGGTTAGTCCCAAAAATAATATAAAAGTGGATAATAAAGCCCAATAATGTCCAAAACAGAAGATAATATAGCATGGAGCAATCAAAAATTATAGATACGTTGGAGACGTATCAAGCATCCCCAAGCTTAATTCCTGCTCGTCCTCGAGTAGGTAAATGATAAATACAGAATTTTTGATGTGGAATAATACTTGGCATAACTTCAATGTAATTCTTCTTAATTGTGGTATGAATATTAAGATCTGAAAGATTCAAGAAAAAAGTTTAATATTGACATAGAAATAATAATACTTCAAGCATACTAACTAAGCAATTATATCTCTTCAAAATAACATGGCCAAAGAAAGTTATCCCTACAAAATCATATAGTCTGGCTATGCTCTATCTTCACCACACAAAGTATTTAAATCATGCACAACCCCGATGACAAGCCAAGCAATTGTTTCATACTTTTGACATTCTCAAACTTTTTCAATCTTCACGCAATACATGAGCATGAGCCATGGACATAGCACTTTAAGTGGAATAGAATGGTGGTTGTGGAGGAGACGAAAAGGGAGAAGATAGTCTCACATCAACTAGGCGTATCAACGGGCTATGGGGATGCCCATCAATAGATATCAATGTGAGTGAGTAGAGATTGCCATGCAACGGATGCACTAGAGCTATGAGTATATGAAAACTCAAAAAGAAACTAAGTGGGTGTGCATCCAACTTGCTTGCTCACGAAGACCTAGGGAATTTTGAGGAAGCCCATCATTGGAATATGCAAGCCAAGTTCTATAATGAAAAAATCCCACTAGTATATGAAAGTGATAACATAGGAGACTCTCTATCATGAAGATCATGGTGCTACTTTGAAGCACAAGTGTGGTAAAAGGATAGTAGCATTGTCCTTTCTCTCTTTTTCTCTCATTTTTTTATTTGGGCCTTCTCTCTTTTTTTATGGCCTCTCTTTTTTCTTTTTTTTCGTCCGGAGTCTCATCCCGACTTGTGGGGGAATCATAGTCTCCATCATCCTTTCCTCACTGGGACAATGCTCTAATAATGATGATCATCACACTTTTATATTCTTACAACTCAAGAATTACAACTCGATACTTAGAACAAGATATGACTCTATATGAATGCCTCCGGCGGTGTATCGGGATATGCAATGACTCATGAGTAACATGTATGAAAGAATTATGAACGGTGGCTTTGCCACAAATACAATGTCAACTACATGATCATGCAAAGCAATATGACAATGATGGAGCGTGTCATAGTAAACGGAACGGTGGAAAGTTGCATGGCAATATATCTCGGAATGGCTATGGAAATGCCATGATAGGTAGGTATGGTGGCTGTTTTGAGGAAGGTATATGGTGGGTGTATGATACCGGCGAAAGGTGCGCGGTATTAGAGAGGCTAGCAATGGTGGAAGGGTGAGAGTGTGTATGATCCATGGACTCAACATTAGTCATAAAGAACTCATATACTTATTGCAAAAATCTACAAGTTATCAAAGCAAAGTATTACGCGCATGCTCCTAGGGGGATAGATTGGTAGGAAAAGACCATCGCTCATCCCCGACTAATACGTCTCCAATGTATCTATAATTTTTTATTGTTCGATGCTATCATATTATCAACCTTGGATGTTTTATATGCATTTATATGCTATTTTATATGATTTTTGGGACTAACCTATTAACCTAGAGCCCAGTGCCAGTGCCAGTTTTTTTCCTTGTTTTAGAGTATCGTAGAAAAGGAAAATCAAACGGAGTCCAATTGACCTGAAACTTCACGGAACTTATTTTTGGGAGGAAAGCAACCCGGGAGACTTGGAGTCCACGTAAGGGAAGCAACGAGGAAGCCATGAGGCAGGGGGGCGCGCCCACCCCCCCCCCCCCCCCGGCGGTCCCTCCACCCTCGTGGGCCCCTCGTGGCTCCCCTGACGTACTTCTTCCGCCTATATATCTCCATATACCCTAAAATCATCCGGGAGCACAATAGATCGGGAGTTCCGCCGCTAGAAGCCTCCGTAGACACAGAAAACCAATCTAGACCCGTTTCGGCACCCTGCCGAAGGGGGCAATCCCTCTCCGGTGGCCATCTTCATCATCCCGGTGCTCTCCATGATGAGCAGGGAGTAGTTCTCCCTCGGGGCTGAGGGTATGTACCAGTAGCTATTTGTTTGATCTCTCTCTCTCGTGTTCTTGAGATGTTACGATCTTGATGTATCGCGAGCTTTGCTATTATATTTGGATCCTATGATGTTTCTTCCCCCCTCTACTCTCTAGTAATGGATTGAGTTTCCCCTTTGAAGTTATCTTATCGGATTGAGTCCTTACAGATTTGAGAACACTTGATGTATGTCTTGCCGTGCGTATCTGTGGTGACAATGGGATATCACGTGATTCACTTGATGTATGTTTTGGTGATCAACTTGCGGGTTCCGCCCATGAACCTATGCATAGGGGTTGGCACACGTTTTCGTCGTGATTCTCTGGTAGAAACTTTGGGGCACTCTTTGAGGTCCTATGTGTTGGTTGAATAGATGAATCTGAGATTGTCTGATGCATATCGTATAATCATACCCACAGATACTTGAGGTGACATTGGAGTATCTAGGTGACATTAGGGTTTTGGTTGATTTGTGTCTTAAGGTGTTATTCCAGTACGAACTCTAGGGCTGTTTGTGACACTTATAGGAATAGCCCAACGGATTGATTGGAAAGAATAACTTTGAGGTGGTTTCGTACCCTACCACAATCTCTTCGTTTGTTCTCCGCTATTAGTGACTTTGGAGTGACTCTTTGTTGCATGTTGAGGGATAGTTATATGATCCAATTATGTTATTATTGTTGAGAGGACTTGCACTAGTGAAAGTATGAACCCTAGGCCTTGTTTCAATGCATTGCAATACCGTTTACGCTCACTTTTACCATTAGTTACCTTGCTGTTTTTATAATTTCAGATTACAAAAACAACTATCTACTATCCATATACCACTTGTATAACCATCTCTTCGCCAAACTAGTGCACCTATACAATTTACCATTGTATTGGGTGTGTTGGGAACACAAGAGACTCTTTGTTATTTGGTTGCAGGGTTTCTTGAGAGAGACCATCTTCATCCTACGCCTCCTACGGATTGATAAACCTTAGGTCATCCACTTGAGGGAAATTTGCTACTGTCCTACAAACTTCTGCACTTGGAGGCCCAACAACGTCTACAAGATGAAGGTTGTGTAGTAGACATCAAGCTCTTTTTTGGCGCCGTTGCCGGGGAGGTGAGTGCTTGAAGATATATCTTTAGATCTTGCAATCAAGTCTTTTAGTTTCTTGTTTTATCACTACTTTAATTTATAAAATAAAATTATAAAAAATGGAATTAAGTTTGCCTCATACGCTTCATCTTTTTAATATCTTTCATGAGTATGATGGAAAGGAAAATTGTGCCAAAGTGTTAGAAGAAGAATGCATTAAAATGTTTGGCACTAAATATTTGAATGATGAGCATGATTACAATGTTGTTAGTATGAATTCCTTGAATATCCATGATGCTAATGATATGCAAAGCCACAAGCTTGGGGAAGCTATGTTTGATGAAGATGATATTTTTTGCCCCCCCCCCCCAAGCTTTGATGAGCAAATTTACTATGATGAAAGCATGCCTCCTATATATGATTTTTATTGTGATGACACATATGCTTTAAAGAATAATGATAACCATGAAACTTATCCTCTTGATCTTAATTTTCAATCATGTGATAATTATTGTGTTGAGTTTGCTCCCACTATTATTCATGAGAAGAAATTTGCTTATGTGGAGAGTAATAAAAATTCTATGCTTGTAGATCATGAAAAGAATGCTTTAGGTGCTGGTTATATTGTTGAATTCATTCATGATGCTACTGAAAATTATTATGAGGGAGGTATATATGCTTGTAGGAATTGCAACAATATCAAGTTCCCTCTCTATGTGCTTAAAGTTTTAAAGTTATGCTTGTTTTGCCTTCCTATGCTAGTTGATTATTGTTCCCACAAGCTGTTTGCCCACAAAATCCCTATGCATAGGAAGTGGGTTAGACTTAAATGTGCTAGTTATATTCTTCAAGATGCTCTCTTTATGTTACAATTCTAATCTTTTATATGAGCATCATTGAAATCATCATGCCTAGCTAGGGGCGTTAAACAATAGCGCTTGTTGGGAGGCAACCCAATTTTATATTTGTTCCTTATTTTTTGTTCTTGTTTAATAATAAACTAGTCATTAACCTGTGCAACTGCATGGGCTAGAATTTGAGAACTTTTGACTTGTATGTAGAAATTTATAAATTTTATGATAATGAGAAATCTTAAGTGACTTTATTTTCATTTTCAAAAGGTTAAATTTTAATTTTTCCTTCCGCATAAAATACAATATAGTCAGACAACAAATTTAAACAATGTAACTATGACTTGAGCTGCTACAGACTTAGAAAATTTATAGCAGTTTTCTTACTATATATAGTGTACTATAGATTAGGAATTTGATACCATTTTTCTTGAATGATATTGTTTTAGTTACAACATTTAGATGAGATTCGTCAAATCTATATAATACAAACTTGAGAAACTTAAATGTTTACATTTAGTAACACTTGTGCATACCCACTTAAGCAACCAATGCTTAATTACTGGTCTCCAACCAAATCTCCCTTTCAGTATAGCAGAAAATTTGCCTGATATCAAGAGTAGAGATTGTGCACTTTAGAAAGTTACTGTGAAATATTTTATGGAAGTAATTGTTAATTTAATAATTAAGATGCACATACAAAAAATTTGCATTTACATGCATATGTTACATTTTTACATTTTAAAATATCATATGACTGTCACACACTGATGACATCCATGTGTTGTTTATCTAACAATTGCTTATGCATTTGTACTATTATAACCCAAAAGATTCGTAATATGTGTAGATATCGTGTTTAGCAAATGATAGATGGATAGACTGAAGATAGAAAGTCACCTAACGGGAATAATGTATTTGATCTGTGAAGAGTATACATAATAATCATAGATCTTTATATGAATAGTTCATTGCACATGCGTGTACATGCATTACCCACCCTAACTCAAAGATGCCACTGTCGAAGTTAGCAGGACTGTTGGGATTAACCACGATTAGGTTTCCCTGTCCTTGTCCGGCACGGACTGGTGGTAGTATCGTTCACCGAATAGGATTTAGTGTACGCTAGTTTAGCTTGTTTACAGACCTGTACCACTTATGTAATCTGTACTGCAAAACATAAAAGCAATAAAATCCACAGGCATGATACGGGACTTTTGCGATCAACTTAGCATGTCCTTGTGAAGTTCGCATATGCGTGTGTTTCGTCGCATTGGGCCGTCCATCAAGCAAGTGGCCGACGGCCTTGTAGATTCATACGTGCATGTGTTAGCCTTCATGTAAGGATCAATCCACATGTGTGCTTGCCTGCTTGATCAATCCACCTGTGTTAACGTATGTACAATTTGTCACATAGAGTAACCTATATATGTCAATGTGATAAAACCAACATGTCAGAAGTCGTATGAAAGCAAGCAAAAAAAGTTTAACTCTAAAAGTCATAATAGCTGATGGTATCTCTACCTACTTCCCATGTCTGATCTTTTATCAACAAAGAAACTGCAGACCGGGTAGCAAAAATAATTGTTGATCTAACGTAGACCTGGTGACTGCATTGCTTACTGAGAAGAGTAACACTTGTATGTGATATGTTTTCTACGGTTTATATATATCTATGTTGGAACTCACCGTCTGTTCTCCGTCATCATCGTTTCAGCTCATGACATGCTATGTAGTTTGTGATGTTCCAATGGTTATTCATGATGCTGATGTTGAAGAACTTCAAGCCTGCTGCTACCAGGAACGCATGTACCTTATATCAGAAACGTCAATCAACACACTTGTAGTCCTCCGCACATCGAGCAGATTCATACTCAACATGTGAAAATCAATTGGTTCAATGTTGTGGTTCCTTTAGCATTGCCGGCCGGCGAGCCGGCAACGTGTCAGTGCACGCTGCCGTATCCTCCTTCACGCCCCGGCTTGTATTCTCGCGTCTCTAGTGTGCAGATCAGCAAACCTCCATCCGAGGCCGGTGCACGCATGCATGCAGTCTTGATAGGAGGCCGTCCAGTCTAGGATGAATCATATGCGTCAAGGCCATCTAGATAGTCAGAGGCAGTGGCGGAGCTTAGTGGAGATCAACCTGGGCCATCGCCCTCCCTGCCTAGGAGATTTTTTCATATTATCATGAGTAAAATTTCTATATATTCATATAAATCTAGCCTAAACCTATGTTGGTTGCCCCCCAGCCCATTTGCCCCTCCTAAGATGTGTCCCAAGCTCCGCCACTGGTCAGAGGCCGGCGTTATGTGATTGAAACTTCAAAATTGATGGCAGGTGGAGAGAAGAGGAATTAGCGTTCTCTCGAGGACGCTGCAGCGGCTTGGTGGGGCAGAAAGAGGTCAAACGGTCTCTAGCCTCGAAGGGAGTTTGTTTTTCTTCCATACAACGTGAGAGTTTGGGAAAACTGGGACATTACGTGAGGAGCCGAGGACTCTATGATGTTTTTCTTTTAGCTTGATAATAATTTTATAATCTAACGATTTCTTTCCTTTTTGACAGCATGCCCATGATTTTTTTCCTTGATCTACACATTGTATATAGCTATGACTGTAACCAAGTTCACTTGTTGATCTTTTTTTTGCGGGGTAAAAGGGATTGTATTACTCAAGAGCTAAGAAGGTCCTCCCTACACAAGCTAGGGATATTGTCCGGACCGGAGCGGAGCCAGACCACAGTACGGTCTTCCGTCCTTCCAAAGTTCGCCAACGCATGGCTTACATTATTCTGCTCTCGAGAAATATGAATAACATGACACTCTCTTTCACTCATAAGATGCTTCACTTCCGAGACCACCATGGCGTACTGTGAGCGGTCTTGTCCTGAAGGAAGGGGCCATCACTTGTTGATCTGAACCCTAGATTTATAATACATACATATTTAGTTTATGTTTTTTTCTGAAAATTAATGTGGAGTCTCCATCGGTATATTACTTCACGGGCAATCAGCCAGATCGTGGATCCCTTTTATCATTGTTTTTTATATATTTTATCATGGGAGATTTTAACGGAGGCTCCATTTGTATTTTTATTTCACGGGCAATTAGCCTGGTCGTGGATTCTTTTTACCTTTGATCGTTGTTTTTTTTACACATATTTATGGTTGGAGATTTTAAAGGAGGCTTTCCTTCTTATTATTCTTTTGACAATCACGGGGGCTTTCCTTGTAGGCTTTTCTCACGTGAGGATTGTCTTTTTTATGTGAGCCTTTCCTTCATTTGTTTCCCTAATGCTGGACGTGTCATGATTCTCAAAAAAAAGGTTGGACGTGTCACATGCGTTTTTTATAGACTTGGATCATTTGCGTTATGTAAGTTTTCCTTTTATCCTGACCGTAAATTTTGTGATCTAACGGTTTAATTAATTTTGATGATGTGGATTAATGAGAGATCATGAAAGGTGCCTCCAATTAGTAAATATATATATATAAGATATAAGATAATTCATCTAGCTTCTGTTACGATTTAGTTTTTATGTTTTAATTAGTGTTTTTGCCAAGTAGAACCTTTGGGAAGACTTGGGGAAAGTTTTTGCGATCATGCTGTAAAAAACAGAAACTTTAGCGCTCACGAGAATTTCTGCCATTTTTATTTGGAGAGTGCTATTTAGTTAATTGTTTTTTCAGATGATTAATAGATAAATTCGTCAGGTCCAGAAATTTATTTGAGAATTTTATGAGTTCCAAAAGTATACGTTTGATCCAGATTACTACAGATTGTTCTGTTTTTGACAGATTCTGTTTTTCGTGTGTTGTTTGCTTATTTTGATGAATCTATGAGTAGTATCGGAGCATATGAACCATGGATAAGTTGGAATACAGTAGGTTTAACATCAATATAAATAAAGAATGAGTTCATTACAGTACCTTGAAGTGGTGTTTTGTTTTCTTTCGCTAACGGAGCTCACGAGTTTTCTGTTAAGTTTTGTGTTGTGAAGTTTTCAAGTTTTGGGTAAAGATTCGATGGATTATGGAATAAGGAGTGGCAAGAGCCTAAGCTTGGGGATGCCCGAGGCACCCCAAGGTAATATTCAAGGACAACCAAGATCCTAAGCTTGGGGATGCCCCGGAAGGCATCCCCTCTTTTGTCTTCGTTCATCGGTAACTTTACTTGGAGCTATATTTTAATTCGCCACATGATATGTGTATTGCTTGGAGCGTCATTTTATTTTATTTAGTTTTGCTTGCTGTCTGAATAAAATACCAAGATCTGAAATTATTTAATGTCAGAGAGTCTTCATATAGTTGCATAATTATTCGACTACTCATTGATCTTCACTTACATCTTTTGGAGTAGTTTGTCATTTGCTCTAGTGCTTCACTTATATCTTTTTAGAGCACGGTGGTGGTTTTGTTATATAGAAATAGATGAACTCTCATGCTTCACTTATATTATTTTGAGAGTCCTAAAAAGCATGGTAATTTGCTTTGGTTATGAATTTAGTCCTAATATGATGGGCATCCAAGAGGGATATAATAAAAACTTTCATATAAAGTGCATTGAATACTACGAGAAGTTTGATTCCTTATGATTGTTTTGAGATATGGAGATGGTGATATTAGAGTCATGCTAGTTGAGTAGTTGTGAATTTGAGAAATACTTGTGTTGAAGTTTGTGATTCCCGTAGCATGCACGTATGGTGAACCGTTATGTTAAGAAGTCGGAGCATGATGTATTTATTGATTGTCTTCTTTATGAGTGGCGGTCGAGGACGAGCGATGGTCTTTTCCTACCAATCTATCCCCCTAGGAGCATGCGTGTAGTACTTTGTTTCGATAACTAATAGATTTTTGCAATAAGTATATGAGTTCTTTATGACTAACGTTGAGTCCATGGATTATACGCATTCTCACCCTTCCACCATTGCTAGCCTCTCTAGTACCGCGCAACTTTCGCCGGTACCATAAACCCACCATATACCTTCCTCAAAACAGCCACCATACCTACCTATTATGGCATTTCCATAGCCATTCCGAGATATATTTCCATGCAACTTTCCACCGTTCCGCTTATTATGACACGCTCCATCATTGTCATATTGCTATGCATGATCATGTAGTTGACATTGTATTTGTGGCAAAGCCACCATTCATAATTCTTTCATACATGTCACTCATGAGTCATTGCACATCCCGGTACACCGCCGGAGGCATTCATATAGAGTCATATCTTGTTCTAAGTATCGAGTTGTAATTCTTGAGTTGTAAGTAAATAAAAGTGTGATGATCATCATTATTAGAGCATTGTCCCAGTGAGGAAAGGATGATGGAGACTATGATTCCCCCACAAGTCGGGATGAGACTCCGGACGAAAAATAAATAAATAAAAGAGGCCAAAGAAGCCCAAATAAAAAAGAGAGAAAAAAAGAGGCCATAAAAAAGGAGAAGGCCCAAATAAAAAAATGATGAGAGAAAAAGAGAGAAGGGGCAATGCTACTATCCTTTTACCACACTTGTGCTTCAAAGTAGCACCACGATCTTCATGATAGAGAGTCTCCTATGTTGTCACTTTCATATACTAGTGGGAATCTTTCATTATAGAACTTGGCTTGTATATTCCAATGATGGGCTTCCTCAAAACGCCCTAGGTCTTCGTGAGCAAGCGAGTTGGATGCACACCCACTAGTTTCTTTGTTGAGTTTTCATATACTTATAGCTCTAGTGCATCCGTTGCATGGCAATCCCTACTCACTCACATTGATATCTATTGATGGGTGAGGGAGTCCTGGATTAGGGGGTCTCCGGACAGCCGGACTATATCCTTTGGTCGGACTGTTGGACTATGAAGATACAAGATTGAAGACTTCGTCTCGTGTCCGGATGGGACTCTACTTAGCGTGGAAGGCAAGCTAGGCAATACGGATTTGGATATCTCCTCCTTTGTAACCGACCTTGTGTAACCCTAACCCTCTCCGGTGTCTATATAAACCGAAGGGTTTTAGTCCGTAGGAAAACAATCACAACATACAATCATAACATAGGCTAGCTTCTAGGGTTTAGCCTCTATGATCTCGTGGTAGATCTACTCTTGTACTACCCATATCATCAATATTAATCAAGCAGGATGTAGGGTTTTACCTCCATCAAGAGGGCCCGAACCTGGGTAAAACATCGTGTCCCCTGCCTCCTGTTACCATCTGGCCTAGACGCACAGTTCGGGACCCCTTACCCGAGATCCGCCGGTTTTGACACCGACATTGGTGCTTTCATTGAGAGTTCCTCTGTGTCGTCGCCGTTAGGCTTGATGGCTCCTACTATCATCGATAGCGATGCGGTCCAGGGTGAGACTTTTCTCCCTAGACAGATCTTCGTATTTGGCGGCTTTGCACTGCGGGCTAATTCGCTTGGCCATCTGGAGCAGATTGAAAGCTACGCCCCTGGCCGTTAGGTCAGATTTGGAAGTTTGAACTACACGGCCGACATCCGCGGAGACTTGATCTTCGACGGATTCGAGCCACAGCCGGGCGCGCCGCACTGTCACGATGGGTATGACCTAACTCTACCGCCGAACAGTACCCCAGAGGCCGCGCCCGCATCAACTCCGACCCTTAGCTCGGAGCCCACTACGCCAATCGAGGACGGGTGGTTAGACACCGCCTTAGGGGCCGCAGTCTCAATGGCGATCGAGCCGAACACCAGCCTAACCCTCTGCGCAGCCCGTGACTCCAAGGTGCCGGACTCTTTTTCGGACTCTGAACCATCCGCGCCACTGCCAATCGAATCCGATTGGGCGCCAATCATGGAATTCACCACCGCGGATATCTTTCAGCACTCGCCCTTCGGCGACATTCTGAATTCACTAAGGTCTCTCTCTTTGTCAGGAGAGCCCTGGCCGGACTATGGCCAACAGGATTGGGATGCGGACGACGAAGAAATTCGACGCCCACCCACCACCCACTTCGTAGCCACTGTCGATGATTTAACCGACATGCTCGACTTCAACTCCGAAGACATCGACGGTATGGACGACGATGTAGGAGACGAACATGAACCAGCGCCTATAGGGCACTGGAAAGCCACCTCGTCATATGACATATACATGGTGGATACACCCAACGAAGGCAATGGCGACGAGATAGCGGAGGATGACCCCTCCAAGAAGCAACCCAAGCGCCGACATCAGCGGCGCCGCTCTAAGTCCCGCCAAAGCAAAACTGGTGATACCGGCACAGGAGATAATAACACTCCAGATAGTGCCGAAGACAACAATAATCCCCTCCAGCAAGATTTAGAGCAGGAGGATGAAGGAGCCAGCTCTCCTGAGAGAGCGGCAGATGGAGAGGAGGAGGATGACAATTACATGCCCCCCTCCGAAGACGAGGCAAGCCTCGGCGATGGTGAATTCGCCGTACCAGAGGATCCCGTCGAACAAGAGCGCTTCAAGCGCCGGCTTATGGCCACGGCAAATATCCTGAAGAAAAAGTAGCAACAGCTTCAAGCTGATCACGATCTGCTAGCTGACAGATGGACTGAAGTCCTCGCGGCCGAGGAATATAAACTCGAGCGCCCCTCCAAGAATTACCCAAAGTGTAGGTTACTACCCCGACCGGAGGAAGAAGCGTATGATACGGCTGATCGGCCACCTTGTGGCCGCGATAGAGAGGCATCCCAGCCAAAAGCTCAGCCTCCACCCCGACGCCATTCAAATAAAAAGGCATGGGGAGATACACCAGTCCTGTGAGACATATTGGAGGACAAAGCAAAGCATGCAAGATCGATCTACGGATCACAACGGCACAACACCCTGCGAGACGATAAACGTCATGCCGGATACAGTAAAAGCAAATCCGGCCGGGCCGAACACAGCGGGCAAGACGCATTCGAGTTGCGTCGCGATATAGCCCAATACAGAGGCGCCGCACACCCCTTATGCTTCACAGACGAAGTAATGGAACATCAATTCCCAGAAGGTTTTAAACCTGTAAATATTGAATCATACGACGGCACAACAGATCCCGCGATATGGATTGAGGATTTCCTCCTCCACATCCACATGGCCCGCGGTGATGACTTACACGCCATCAAAAAGCTCCCACTAAAGCTCAAAGGACCAGCGCGGCATTGGCTTAACAGCTTCCCAGCGGACTCCATTAGCTGTTGGGAAGATCTGGAAGCCGCATTCCTCGACAACTTTCAGGGCACTTATGTGCGACCACCAGACGCCGATGACTTGAGCCACATAATTCAGCAGCCAGAAGAGTCGGCCAGGCAATTCTGGACTCGGTTCCTTACAAAGAAAAATCAAATCGTCGACTGTCCGTATGCGGAGGCCTTAGCGGCTTTCAAACACAACATCCGAGACGAGTGGCTAGCCCGGCACCTTGGTCAGGAAAAGCCGAAATCTATGGCAGCTCTCATGATGCTCATGACCCGCTTTTGTGCGGGAGAAGACAGCTGGCTGGCTCGCAGTAATAACGTATCAAAGAACCATGGTACCTCAGATACCAAGGACGGCAATAGCAGGTCACATTGCAACAAACATAAGCACCACATTAACAGTGAAAATACTGAGGATACGACAGTCAATGCCGGATTCAAAGGCTCTAAACCCGGTCAGCAGAAAAAGCCAATCAAACAAAGTACGCCGGGTCCGTCCAGCTTGGACCATATACTCGACCGCTCGTGTCAAATACATGGCACCCCAGACAAGCCAGCCAATCACACCAATAGGGACTATTGGGTGTTCAAGCAGGCCGGCAAGTTAATTGCCGAAAACAAGGACAAGGGGCTGCATAGCGATGACGAGGAGGAGCCCCGGCAGCCACACACTAGAGGACAGAAGAGGTTTCCCTGCGGACGGTGAACATGATATACGCAACCCATATCCCCAAGAGGGAGCGGAAGCGTGCGCTCAGGGACGTATATGCGTTGGAGCCAGTCGCCCCAAAATTCAACCCTTGGTCCTCCTGTCCGATCACCTTCGATCGCAGGGACCATCCCACTAGTATCCGTCATGGCGGATTTGCCGCACTGGTCCTAGACCCAATCATTGACGGATTCCACCTCACTCGAGTCCTTATGGATGGCGGCAGCAGTCTGAACCTGCTTTATCAGGACACAGTGCACAAAATGGGTATAGACCCCTCAAGGATCAAACCCACAAAAACGACCTTTAAAGGCGTCATTCCAGGTGTGGAGGCCCATTGCAGAGGCTCAGTTACACTGGAAGTGGTCTTCGGATCCCCGGATAATTTCCGAAGCGAAGAGTTAATCTTCGATATAGTCCCGTTCCGCAGTGGTTATCACGCGCTGCTTGGGCGAACCGCATTCGCTAGATTCAATGCGGTACCGCATTATGCATACCTCAAGCTCAAGATGCCAGGACCTCGCGGAGTTATTACAGTCAATGAAAACACAGAGCGCTCTCTCCAAACAGAGGAGCACACCGCGGCCCTCGCAGCAGAAGCGCAAAGCAGCCTCTCAAGGCAATCAACCAGTTCGGCGCTTCAAAGCCCGGACACCTTCAAGCGCGCTCGGGGCAATCGGCAAATTGACCGCCTGGCTCGATCTGAGCTCGCGTAGCAATACGGCGGCCATCCCAATCCTAGCCCAACGGTAAAACTCATGCCGCGCGTACATAATTATGCATTAAAAATACCATGGGCACAGGTGGGGAGGGGGCACAACTGCGACACGCCCCAAGGCGCGGCTTAAACCGCACTAGGGGCTTCTCGTTTGGTTATTTTTCTTTTTTTCATGACCTTAATCTCTGGAAACACTGTCCGGCAGCACTATTGTCTAACACATGATGCAGCAACCAAGGAGGCAGACAGCTACGTCATACCACGGAATTCCCAGGTTGATTACAGTAACGAGCGAAATATTCGATTTAATATCATTCCTCAGTTTGCCCTTGGAAGGGACATAGTCCTAGTCTTTCCTTATCGCACTATCTGTATCACTCTGCTTTAACGCAATTTTTTAATAAACAATGCATGACACTACGACTATTATTGCATTCTTGTTATATATGTGTGTGTGTGTGTGTGTGTGTGTGTGTGTGTGTGTGTGTGTATGTGTGTGTGTTCATTAATGACACCTTGCAACCGTACACCTTGGTACGGCTAATACACCAAGGGCTTACGTACCTCACAATACGGTGTGAAAAGTCCGAACACTTTCACAAGTGAGGCACCCCGAACTTATAGCATTATATGCATCAGCTCCGAATCATGTCTTTGGTCAAATGTTGGGTTTGCCTGGCTCCTATGTTTTGGTACCTTATGTTCCGCTCTATCGGCTAAGGTAGCACTAGGAGAACTACTGCGATTGTGCCCTGGTTCTGCTGGGTTCAGTACCTCAGTAGAGAAAGCTAAAACTGACTGTCATGATAAGGCGAGAGATTGGTCGCTGTTCGGCGAGGTTTTCGAGTCCCTAAAGACTTATGCCGCTTAGAGCGAGGGGCCGGCCCTGTCTGGCTTAAAGGCATGTATCGCGCCCCAAATTCGGCCTTCCGAATACCAGGGGCTTCGCCGAAATTTAAAATTATAGAATTCTATGGCTAAGTGAGAGTGATAAAGCATTATTACTCCGGTTGCCTTGTTCGCTGTGCTGAGCACCTCCCTCGAAGGACCCAAACATAGGAACAAGAGTGCTCAGATTTATCCCGAACACCCCAGCACTCGTGGCATGGGGGCAGAAGCCGAGGACTAGCCATCTCTCAGATTGGATAAACAGCCAAACAGAAGGTAATATTTTAAATTCACACAAGCGTTGCATAGCGCATATGAAACAAGTTTTCATCATACAAGATCACACGAGCAAGTTTACTCAAATATTACATCCTTTGAACATTCGTCCGCTACAAGACGGGCACCCTTAAGGACACCCTCATAATAAATTTCGGGGGTGCCATGATCCTTGCCCTGCGGCGGCCCTTCCTTGATCAGCTTCACAACGTCTAGCTTGGCCCACTGCACCTTCACACGGGCGAAAGCCGGGCGTGCACCTTCGATGCAGACGGACCGCTTGATGACCTCCAGCCGTGGGCAGGCATCCACAAGCCGCCTCACCAGGCCGAAGTAGCTATTCGGAAGGACATCGCCAGGCCACAGCCGGACTATAAGGCCATTCATGGCCTGTTCGGCTGCCTTGTGCAGCTCGACCAGCTGCTTTAGCTGGTCGCTCAGAGGCATTGGGTGTTTGGTCCCAGTATATTGAGACCAAAATAGCTTCTCCATTGAGCTTCCCTCCTCGGCCTGGTAAAACTGCGTGGCATCCGACAAGCTGTGGGGTAAATCTGTGAATGCTCCTGGAGAGCTCCGAATTCGGGTAAGTAATCGGTAAGTTACTTTTACATGCTTGCTATGCATATAGAATGCCTTACCCGCCGCTATCTTCTTCATTGCGTCAATCTCTTGGAGGGCCTTCTGGGCCTCGTCCTTGGCACTCTTTGCGCTCTCGAGGGCCGCGGCAAGCTCAGACTCTCGCGTCTTCGAGTCAAGCTCCAACGCCTTGTGCTTCGTCATGAGAGCCTGGAGCTCTTGCTGCACCTCGCCCACACGAGCCTCTTGTTTTTCCCGCTCGGTGCGCTCCTTGGCCGCTTTATCTTCGGCCTTGGTCAGCGCTTGCTTCAGGGTCGCCACCTCGGTCGTGGCCCCTAGCAAATATATGATGATCCTATCAATTTGCAATCGCGTCTTCTTTTATATATACATATCTATAGACAGAGTATTACTTACCCTTGTTCTCCTCGAGCTGCCTCTTGGCAAGGCCGAGCTCTTTCCTGGACCCCTCGAGGTCCTGCTTCAGTACGGCAACCTCCGCAGTCAGTGCGGCGGACGCCAGCAGCGAAGCCTGCATATGCATATTGACACACTTATATTAGACTCTTGCGATAGTATTTGATCCTTTGTTTGGCTTTTCTTTATGAACACCGAACAAAGCATCAGGGGCTACTATCTATGCGGTAATATTTCTACTACATTTTAAAACACTTACCTCAAAGCTTGTTAGAAGGCTGGCACAGGCTTCAGTCAATCCGCTCTTGGCGGACTGAACCTTTTGGATCTCCGCACTCATGATAGTGCGGTGCTCCTCGTCGATGGAAGCACTGCAAAGCGCTTCCAGCAGATTGTCCGGTGCCTCTGGATGGACAGAGGTCACCGGCATAGGCGTCTTGCCCCTCTTAGAAGGAGGCCGCCTACCCGAGCAACCGCTGGAGGGTCCGGCGCGGTGTTTGGCTGAGGGCCGAACTCAGAGCTCTCAGGGGCCCCGTCCCCGCGGCTCCCGGAGTCCGGAAGGTCGCCTCGAGGCGCCTCCAGGACTGTCTCCCCTCGACCCGGTGCCTCTTGAGACAGCACCTCGGCGTCGTCAGCAGGATGAGGGGAGGTGGCGGTCGGGACTGGATCGCTATCCATGTCTGACGAGACCAGGGAGCCGTCCGATGATACATCGATGCTGGTTCGCCGCGGCCTGCATAATCATGTTCGGCGTTAGGGAAAGCAGTGCGACAGAGTAATGCTACGAGTTACTCTGGTATCCGAATACTTACGATCTCCCCAGGGGCTTGGCCCTGGGCAACCCCTCGTCTTCGTCTTCGTCGGCGGCGGTGGAGCTGTCCGGAAGGAGAGTCCTTCCCTTCTTGGACCCTTCGGCCCCCCAGTTAGGGCGGCCTTCCTTTTCTTATCTCCCCCAACTGAAGGGGTAGCATCTTCTTCTTCCTCCTTGTCTTCGGGGGAGGAGTGCGCCGCAGAGTCATCGGACGATGAGTCCGATAACACCTGGCGTCGGGAACTCTTTCGGGTTCCCTTGGCCTTCTTGGTCTTCTCTGGCACCTTGTAAGGACCCGGAGTCAGCATCTTCGTCAGGAGAGAGTTTGCTGGGCCTTCGGGCAAGGGAGCCGGGCAGTCGATCTGTCCGGCCATTTTCCGCCAGTCCTGTCAAAGGTGCGGGAGCTTAGATCCCGCATAGAGTCAAACCATGAAAAACAAGTATCCTGTAAGAGGTACAGCAGCTTACCGCACTAGCTTGGCGCTTCGCGCTGAATCCGCGATCCTCGGTAATGGGTGGGGGGACCTCGGCACCCTTGAAAAGCACCTTCCAGGCATCCTCGTGTGTTGTATCGAAGAGCCTGTTCAGAGTTTGGTGCTGGGCTGGGTCGAACTCCCACAAGTTGAAGGCCCGTTGTTGACACGGGAGGATCCGGCGGACGAGCATGACCTGGACTACGTTGACGAGTTTGAGCTTCTTGTTCACCATGTTTTGAATACATGTTTGGAGTCCGGTCAGCTCTTCCGAACTGCCCCAGGACAGGCCCTTCTCTTCCCAGGAGGTGAGCCGCATGGGGATGCCAGATCGGAACTCGGGGGCCGCTGCCCATGCAGGGTCACGCGGCTCGGTGATGTAGAACCACCCCGATTGCCACCCCTTTATGGTTTCCACAAAGGAGCCCTCGAGCCATGTAACGTTGGGCATCTTGCCCACCATGGCGCCTCCGCACTCCGCCTGGCGGCCGCCCACAACCTTCGGCTTGACGTTGAAGGTCTTCAACCATAAGCCGAAGTGGGGCTTGATGCGAAGGAAGGCCTCGCATATGACGATAAACGCCGAGATGTTGAGGATGAAGTTTGGGGCCAGATCGTGGAAATCCAGGCCGTAATAGAACATGAGCCCCCGGACGAATGGATGGAGAGGGAATCCCAGTCCGCGGAGGAAATGGGTGAGGAATACTACCCTCTCATGGGGCCTGGGGATGGGAATGAGCTGCCCCTTATCTGGGAGCCTGTGCGCGATGTCGTCGGGCAGGTATCCGGCTCTCCTCAGTTTCTTGATGTCTCCCTCTGTGACGGAGGAGACCATCCACCTGCCTCCCGCTTCGGACATGGTTGGAGAAGGTTGAGGTGGGAAGTGTGGACTTGGGCACTAGAGCTCGAGTGTGCGAAAACGGATGAGCAAAGGAGGAAGAATGCGTGGATAGGAAGGTGAATCCTTATCCTTTTATATGGGCGGACGAAACTGAGCATTCCCACTTGCCTGCTAAAACTCGCTTATCCCCCAAGCGCCGTAATTGATGGCGCGGTTGGGTTACCCACGCCCGTATTGATGAGAATCCCGTAATAAGGGGACACGATCTCTGCTTTGACAAGACGTGTCAAAAAACTGCCTCGCGTTATGTGCGGGGCTGGTTAAAGGGAACGGTTCAAATAATCACCGGGCCATGACATAACGTCATGCTGCCAAAACAAGCCAGCAAATTAGATCTGCGAAAATATTATTCTCTCTACGGTGGAATGTGGAACTTATTTTGCAGGGTCGGACACTATCCTCGTATTCAAATTCTTCTGTGATGTATTCGGAGAAGGAACCCGCCTTGCAATACCTAAGACAATACTGCGCGCCGGACTCATCGTCATTAAAGCCTGGTTCAGGGGCTACTGAGGGAGTCCTGGATTAGGGGGTCTCCAGACAGCCAGACTATATCCTTTGGTCGGACTGTTGGACTATGAAGATACAAGATTGAAGACTTCGTCTCGTGTCCGGATGGGACTCTACTTAGCGTGGAAGGCAAGCTAGGCAATACGGATATGGATATCTCCTCCTTTGTAACCGACCTTGTGTAACCCTAACCCTCTCCGGTGTATATATAAACCGAAGGGTTTTAGTCCGTAGGACAACAATCAAAACATACAATCATACCATAGGCTAGCTTCTAGGGTTTAGCCTCTCTGATCTCGTGGTAGATCTACTCGTGTACTACCCATATCATCAATATTAATCAAGCAGGACGTAGGGTTTTACCTCCATCAAGAGGGCCCGAACCTGGGTAAAACATCGTGTCCCCTGCCTCCTGTTACCATCCGGCCTAGACGCACAGTTCGGGACCCCCTACCCGAGATCCACCGGTTTTGACACCGACAATGGGCATCTCCATAGCCCATTGATACGCCTAGTTGATGTGAGACAATCTTCTCCTTTTTTGTCTTCTCCACAACCACCATTCTATTCCACCTATAGTGCTATGTCCATTGCTCACGCTCATGTATTGCGTGAAGATTGAAAAAGTTTGAGAACATCAAAAGTATGAAACAATTGCTTGGCTTGTCATCGGAGTTGTGCATGATTTAAATATTTTATGTGGTGAAGATAGAGCATATCCAGACTATATGATTTTGTAGGGATAGCTTTCTTTGGCCATGTTATTTTGAGAAGACATGATTTCTTGGTTAGTATGCTTGAAGTATTATTATTTCTATGTCAATATTAAACTTTTGTCTTGAATCTTATGGATCTGAATATTCTTGCTACAATAAAGAGAAATACATGGATAAATATGTTAGGTAGCATTCCACATCAAAAATTCTGTTTTTATCATTTACCTACTCGAGGACGAGCAGGAATTAAGCTTGGGGATGCTGATACGTCTCCAACGTATCTATAATTTTTTATTGTTCCATGCTATTATGTTATCAACCTTGGATGTTTTATATGCATTTATATGCTATTTTATATGATTTTGGGGACTAACCTATTAACCTAGAGCCCAGTGCCAGTTTGAGTTTTTTTCCTTGTTTTAGAGTATCGCAGAAAAGGAAAATCAAACGGAGTCCATTTGACCTGAAACTTCACAAAACTTATTTTTGGAAGGAAAGCAACCCGGGAGACTTGGAGTCCACGCAAGGGAAGCAACAAGGAAGCCACGAGGCAAGGGGCGCGCCCACCCACCTGGGCGCGCCCTCCACCCTTGTGGGCCCCTCGTGGCTCCCCTGACGTACTTCTTCCGCCTATGTATCTCCATATACCCTAAAAACATCCGGGAGCACAATAGATCGGGAGTTCCGCCGCCAGAAGCCTCCGTAGCCACCGAAAACCAATCTAGACCCGTTCCGGCACCCTGCCAGAGGGGGCAATCCCTCTCCGGTGGCCATCTTCATCATCTTGGTGCTCTCCATGACGAGGAGGGAGTAGTTCTCCCTCGGGGCTGAGTGTATGTACCAGTAGCTATGTGTTTGATCTCTCTCTCTCGTGTTCTTGAGATGTTACGATCTTGATGTATCGCGAGCTTTGCTATTATATTTGGATCCTATGATGTTTCTTCCCCCCTCTACTCTCTAGTAATGGATTGAGTTTCCCCTTTGAAGTTATCTTATCGGATTGAGTCTTTAAAAATTTGAGAACACTTGATGTATGTCTTGCCGTGCGTATCTGTGGTGACAATGGGATATCGCGTGATTCACTTGATGTATGTTTTCGTGATCAACTTGTGGGTTCCGCCCATGAACCTATGCATAGGGGTTGGCACACGTTTTCGTCGTGATTCTCCGGTAGAAACTTTGGGGCACTCTTTGAGGTCCTATGTGTTGGTTGAATAGATGAATCTGAGATTGTGTGATGCATATTGTATAATCATACCCACGGATACTTGAGGTGAAATTGGAGTATCTAGGTGACATTAGGGTTTTGGTTGATTTGTGTCTTAAGGTGTTATTCTAGTACGAACTCTGGGGATGTTTGTGACACTTATAGGAATAGCCCAACGGATTGATTGGAAAGAATAACTTTGAGGTGGTTTCGTACCCTACCATAATCTCTTCATTTGTTCTCCGCTATTAGTGACTTTGGAGTGACTCTTTGTTGCATGTTGAGGGATAGTTATATGATCCAATTATGTTATTATTGTTGAGAGGACTTGCACTAGTGAAAGTATGAACCCTAGGCCTTGTTTCAAAGCATTGCAATACCGTTTACGCTCACTTTTACCATTAATTACCTTGTTGTTTTTATAATTTCAGATTACAAAAACAATTATCTACAATCCATATACCACTTGTATCACCATCTCTTCGCCGAACTAGTGCACCTATACAATTTACCATTGTATTGGGTGTGTTGGGGACACAAGAGACTCTTTGTTATTTGGTTGCAGGGTTGCTTGAGAGAGACCATCTTCATCCTACGCCTCCTACAGATTGATAAACCTTAGGTCATCCACTTGACGGAAATTTGCTACTGTCCTACAAACCTCTGCACTTGGAGGCCCAACAACGTCTACAAGAAGAAGGTTGTGTAGTAGACATCACCGACCGCCACTCATAAGGAAGACAATCAATAAATAAATCATGCTCCTACTTCATCACATAACGGTTCACCATACGTGCATGCTACGGGAATCACAAACTTTAACACAAGTATCTCTCAAATTCACAACTACTCAACTAGCATGACTCTAATATCACCATCTCCATATCTCAAAACAATTATCAAGTATCAAACTTCTCATAGTATTCAACACACTCATAAGAGAATTTTATTATTAATCTTGTATACCTAGCATATTAGGATATTTAAGAAAATTACCATGCTATTTAAGACTCTCAAAATAATCTAAGTGAAGCATGAGAGATCAATAGTTTCTATAAAACAAGTCCACCACCGTGCTCTAAAAGATATTAGTGAAGTACTAGAGCAAAACTATATAACTCAAAAGATATAAGTGAGGCACATGGAGTATTCTAATAATTTCCGAATTATGTGTGTCTCTCTCAAAAGGGTGTGTACAGCAAAGATGATTGTGGTAAACTAAAAAGCAAAGACTCAAATCATACAAGACGCTCCAAGCAAAACACATATCATGTGGTGAATAAAAATATAGCTCCAAGTAAAGTTATCGGTAGAAGTAGATGAAAGAGGGCCCAAGCTTTGGCTTTTAGGTGTCCTTAGATTATCTCGGGGGTGCCATGGGCATCCCCAAGCTTAGGCTCTTCCCACTCCTTGTTCCATAATCCATCAAATCTTTACCCAAAACTTGAAAACTTCACAACACAAAAGTTAAAGTAGAAAATCTTGTGAGCTCCGTTAGCGAAAGAAAACAAAAGACCACTTCAAGGTACTGTAATGAACTCATTATTTATTTATATTGGTGTTAAACCTACTGTATTCCAACTTCTCTATGGTTTATAAACTATTTTACTAGCCATAGATTCATCAAAATAAGCAAACAACAAACGAAAAACAGAATCTGTAAAAAACAGAACAGTCTGTAGTAATCTGTAGCTAGCGCAAGATCTGGAACCCCAAAAATTCTAAAATAAATTACTGGACGTGAGTAATTTATATATTAATCATATTCAAAAATAATTAACTAAATATAACTTTCCAAATAAAAATGGCAGCAGTTCTCGTGAGCGCTAAAGTTTCTGTTTTTTACAGCAAGATTGACAAGACTTTCCCCAAGTCTTCCCAACGGTTCTACTTGGCACAAACACTAATTAAACACAAAAAACACAACCAAAACAGAGGCTAGATAAATTATTTATTACTAAACAGGAGCAAAAAGCAAGGAATAAAAATAAAAAATTCGGTTGCCTCCCAACAAGCGCTATCGTTAACGCCCCTAGCTAGGCATAAAAAGCAAGGATAGATCTAGGTATTGCCATCTTTGGTAGGCAATCCATAAGTGGCTCTCATAATAGATTCATAGGTAATTTAATTTTCTTTATAGGAAAGTGTTCCATGACTTTCCTTAACGGAAATTGGAATCTAATATTTCATTCCTTCATATCAATAATTGCACCAATCGTTCTAAGGAAAGGTCTACCAAGAATAATAGGACATGGAGGATTGCAATCTATGTCAAGAATGATAAAATCTACGGGCACATAATTCCTACTTGCAACAATAAGAACATCATTAATTCTTCCCATAGGTTTCTTAATAGTGGAATCCGCAAGGTGCAAGTTTAAAGAGCAATCACCACAAAATCACGGAAACCTAACAAATCACACAAAGTCTTTGGAATCGTGGAAACACTAGCACCCAAATCACACAAAGCATAGCATTCATGATCTTTAATTTTAATTTTAATAGTTGGTTCCCACTCATCATAAAGTTTTCTAAGGATAGAAACTTCCAACTCAAGTTTTTCTTCATAAGATTGCATCAAAGCATCAACGATATGTTTGGTAAAAGCTTTATTTTGACTATAAGCATGAGGAGAATTTAGCACGGATTGCAACAAGGAAATACAATCTATCAAAGAGCAATTATAATAATTAAATTCCTTGAAATCCAAAATAGTAGGTTCATTACTATTTAAAGTTTTGATCTCTTCAATCCCACTTTTATCAAATTTAGCATCAAGATCTAAAAACTTCGAATTTTTGGGACGCCTTCTAGGTAAAGGTGGATCATATTCAGTCCCATCATTATCAAGATTAATATTGCAAAACAAAGATTTAATAGGGGACACGTCAATAACTTTTAGATCTTCATCTTTATTATCATGGAAACTAGAAGGACACGCTCTTATAAAGGAATCTTTCTTAGCACGCATCTTAGCGGTTCTTTCTTTGCACTCATCAATGGAAATTATCATTGCTTTGAGAGACTCATTGATATCATGCTTAGGTGGAATAGATCTAAGCTTCAAAGAATCAACATCAAGAGAAATTCTATCAACGTTCCTAGCCAACTCATCAATCTTAAGCAATTTTTCTTCAATCAAAGCATTGAAATTCTTTTGCGAAGTAATAAATTCTTTAATATTGGATTCAAAATCAGAGGGCATCTTATTATAATTTCCATAAGAATTGTTGTAGGAATTACCATAATTATTAGAGGAATTACTAGGATAAGGCCTAGGATTAAAGTTTCCTCTATACGCGTTGTTACCAAAATTGTTCCTACCAACAAAATTCACATCCATAGAATCATTATTATTCTCAATCAAAGTAGACAAAGGCATATCATTAGGATCAGAAGAAACACTTTTATTAGCAAATAATTTCATAAGTTCATCCATCTTTCCACTCAAAACATTAATTTCTTCTATCGCATGCACTTTCTTATTAGTAGATCTTTCAGTGTGCCATTGAGAATAATTAACCATAATATTATCTAGGAGTTTAGTAGCTTCTCCTAAAGTGATTTCCATAAAAGTGCCTTCCGCGGCCGAATCTAAAAGATTTCTAGAAGCAAAATTCAATCCGGCATAAAATTTTTGTATAATCATCCACAAATTTAAACCATGTGTTGGGCAATTACGTATCATTAATTTCATCCTCTCCCAAGCTTGTGCAACATGTTCATGATCAAGTTGCTTAAAATTCGTAATATCGTTTCTAAGAGAGATGATCTTAGCGGGAGGAAAATACTTAGAGATAAAAGCATCTTTGCACTTATTCCAAGAATCGATACTATTTTTAGGCAAAGATGAAAACCAAGCTTTAGCACGATCTCTAAGCGAAAAAGGAAATAGCTTCAATTTAACAATATCATTGTCCACATCTTTCTTCTTTTGCATATCACACAAATCAACGAAGCTATTTAGATGGGTAGCGGCATCTTCACTAGGAAGGCCGGAAAATGGATCATTCATGACAAGATTCAGCAAGGCAGCATTAACTTCACAATATTCAGCATTGGTAAGAGGAGCAATCGGAGTGCTAATAAAATCATTGTTGTTGGTATTGGTAAAGTCATACGATTTAGTGTTATCTTGAGCCATCGTGACAAACAAACAATCCAACACACAAGCAAACGAGGAACGGGCAAAAAGAGGCAAAGAGAGAAAGAGAGGGAGGATAGAGAGAGAGGGAGGACGAATAAAACGGCAAGGGTGAAGTGGGGGAGAGGAAAACGAGAGGAAAATGGCAAATAATGTAATGTGGGAGATAAGGGTTTGTGATGGGTACTTGGTATGTTGACTTTTGCGTAGACCTCCCCGGCAACGGTGCCAGAAATCCTTCTTGCTACCTCTTGAGCACTTATGTTAGTTTTCCCTTGAAGAGGAAAGGGTGGTGCAGCAAAGTAGCGTAAGTATTTCCCTCGGTTTTTGAGAACCAATGTATCAATCCAGTAGGAGGCTACGCGCCAGTCCCTCGCACCTACACAAAACAAATAAATCATCGCAACCAACGCGATAAGGGGTTGTCAATCCCTACACGGTCACTTACGAGAGTGAGATCTGATAGATATGATAAGATAATATTTTTGGTATTTTTATGATAAAGATGCAAAGTAAAATAAAAGGCAATGAAAATAACTAAGTATTGGAAGATTAATATGATGAAGATAGACCCGGGGGCCATAGGTTTCACTTGTGGCTTCTCTCAAGAGCATAAGTATTTTACGGTGGGTGAACAAATTACTGTTGAGCAATTGACAGAATTGAGCATAGTTATGAGAATATCTAGGTATGATCATGTATATAGGCATCACGTCCAAGACAAGTAGACCGACTCCTTCCTGCATCTACTACTATTACTCCACACATCGACCGCTATCCAACATGCATCTAGAGTATTAAGTTCAAGAGAACAGAGTAACACTTTAAGCAAGATGACATGATGTGGAGGGATAAACTCATGCAATATGATGAAAACCCCATCTTGTTATCCTCGATGGCAATAATACAATACGTGCCTTGCTGCCCCTACTGTCACTGGGAAAGGACACCGCAAGATTGAACCCAAATCTAAGCATGTCTCCCATTGCAAGAAAGATCAATCTAGTAGGCCAAACCAAACTGATAATTCGAAGAGACTTGCAAAGATATAACCAATCATACATAAAAGAATTCAGAGAAGATTCAAATATTGTTCATAGATAAACTTGATCATAAACCCACAATTCATCGGTCTCAACAAACACACCGCAAAACAAGATTACATCGAATAGATCTCCACAAGAGAGGGGGAGAACTTTGTATTGAGATCCAAAAAGAGAGAAGAAGCCATCTAGCTAATAACTATTGACCCGAAGGTCTGAGGTAAACTACTCACACTTCATCGGAGAGGCTATGGTGTTGATGTAGAAGCCCTCCGTAATCGATGCCCCTTCCGGCGGAGCTCCGGAACAGGCCCCAAGATGGGATCTCGTGGATACAGAAAGTTACGGCGGTGGAATTGGGGTTTTGGCTCCATATCTGATCATTTGGGGGTACGTAGGTATATATAGGAGGAAGAAGTACCTCGGTCGAGCAACAGGGGGCCCACGAGGGTGGAGGGTGCGCTTGGGGGGGTAGGCGCGCCCCCCTACCTCGTGGCCTCCCTGTTGGTTGCTTGACGTAGGGTCCAAGTCTCCTGGATCTTGTTCGTTCCAAAAATCACGTTCCCAAAGGTTTCATTCCGTTTGGACTCCCGTTTGATATTCCTTTTCTTTGAAGCCCTAAAATAGGCAAAAAAATAGCAATTATGGGCTGGGCCTCCGGTTAATAGGTTAGTCCCAAAAATAATATAAAAGTGGATAATAAAGCCCAATAATGTCCAAAACAGAAGATAATATAGCATGGAGCAATCAAAAATTATAGATACGTTGGAGACGTATCACTCCCCCCCCCCCCCCTCTTTTCTAGCCAAAAATCCCGCACCAAGTAGAGATACTATTTGTGCATCCAAAAACCCTTAAACCCAAATATTATTTTCAAGATTCCATCATACCTACCTAAGGATTGAGCAAGATCCTTCAAGTAAGTTGTCATCAGTGCAAAAAGGCAATAAAAATTGCTTCTAAAAGTGTGAGATCATTTAGTGTAAGAGAAAATAGAGCGTTGCATGAATTTGTGATGGTGAAGAATAAAAGCGACAGACTAAAATTGCTTCTAAAAGTGTGAGATCATTTAGCGTAAGAGAAAATTAAGCGTTGCATGAATTTGTGATGGTGAAGAATAAAAGCGACAGACTACATAATAAAGGTCGCTATCACAAGAGGCAATGTAACGTGACATTCTTTTGCACTAAGGGATTGAGCATATAAACAAATAAGCGCATGGCAACCTCTTCTTCCCTCTGCGAAGGGCCTATCTTTTACTTTTATGTATTTACTTTTATGCAAAGAGTCAAAGTTCTTCTCTCTATTCCTTTTTATTTTTCTCTTTTGGCAAGCATCATGTGGTGAGGAAAGATCTAGGCACATATATCCAGTTGGATGTGGGTAGCATGAGTTATTATTGTTAACATCACCCTTGAGGTGAATACGTTGGGAGGTGAAATTATAAGCCCCTATCTTTCTATGTGTCCGGTTAAAACGTTTTGCTCATGTGTACAAGGTGAGTGTTAGCAATCATAGAATATTATATGAAGGTTGAGTATGTGGAGCTCTTACTTAAACTCTGTTGAATAAGTTGAATTGCAATTCTTGGTGACTAAGAACATAGGTTGTTGAGTTTCAAGAGAATTCGTTGTTTGAACCTTAACATGTGAATTGGTTGCTACTTTAAACATGAGAAATTTTATAAGAAAGAGTTGTTGTCATGATGCTAGGAAATGTGATTGAAATTATCATTGATCAAACTTATGCACTTTGCTATCATTCACACTTCATAAATTATTTCTTTTATCATTTACCTACTCGAGGACGAGTAGGAATTAAGCTTGGGGATGTTGATACGTCTCCAACGTATCTATAATTTATGAAGAATTCATGTTGTTATATTATCATTCTTGGGTGTTTTACAATCATTTTATAGCAACTTTATATCATTTTTGGGACTAACCTATTGACCTAGTGCCAGTTGCTATTTTTGCTTGTTTTTTACATCGTAGGAAATAAATATCAAACGGAGTCCAAACACCGTGAACCTTTACGGAGATATTTTTTGGACCAGAAGGAACCCAATGGGCCAGAGCTGCATCTGGGGGGTGCCCCGAGGGGGGCACAACCCACCAGGGCGCGCCAGGCCCCCCTGGGGCGCCCAAGTGGGTTGTGCCCACCTCGGGGGCTTCCCGCACCCCTTCTTTGCACTATAAATTCCCAAATATTTCGAAACCCCTCGGGGTTAACCTAGATCAGAAGTTCCGCCGCTGCAGGGCTCCGTAGCCACCGAAAACCAATCTAGACCCGTTTTGGCACCCTGCCGAAGGGGGGAATCATATCCGGTGGCCATCTTCATCATCCCGGCAGCCACCACGATGAGGAGGGAGTAGTCCACCCTCGGGGCTGAGGGTTTGTACCAATAGCTATGTATTTAATCTCTCTCTCTCTCGTGATCTATATCATGGGAATTGTTAATATAGATGGATCATATGATGTTTCTCCCCTCTATACTCTTGTTGTGATGAATTGAATCTTTACCCTTTGAAGTTTTGTCATGTCGGATTGAATATTCAGATTTGAGAACACATGATGTATGTCTTGCGGTATGAATACTTGAGGTGACAATGGGGTATCATATTGATTCACTTGATATACGTTATGGCACTCAACTTGCGGATTCCCGCGGTGATATTGGGGTAATCTATGCATAGGGGTTGATGCACGTTCTTATTATATTTTCTCTGATATAAACTTTGGGGTCTCTTTGTAGTTCTTTGTGTGGATTGAGTGTTATGAATATGAATATGCTTTGGTGTTATTCTAGTACAAACTCTAGGATAGATCGAACGGAAAAAAATAGCTTTGCGTTATTTTAGTACAAACTCTTGAATAGATCGAGCAGAAAGAATAGCTTTGAGGTGGTCTCGTACCCTACAAACAATTTCTATCTTTTGTTCTCCGCTAATAGGAACTCGGGAGTGATTCTTTATTGCACTTTGAGGGATAATCATATGATCCAACTATGTTAGCACTGTTGAGAGATTGCACTAGTGAAAGTACGGATCCTAGGCCTTGTTTTCAAGAATTGCAATACCGTTTTTGTGCTTGATCATTTACTATTTGCTACCTTGCTATTTTTTATTTATTTAGATTATAAAAATATATTTGTACCATCCATATTACACTCTTATCACCATCTCTTCGTCGAACTAGTGCACTTATACAATTTTCCATTGTATCGGGTGTGTTGGGGACACAAGAGATTTCTTGTATTTGGCTGCAGGGTCGTTTGAGAGAGACCATCTTCATCCTACACCTCTCACGGATTGATAAATCTTAGGTCATCCACTTGAGGGAAAATTGCTACTGTCCTACAAAACTCTGCGCTTGGAGGCTCAACACGTGTCTACAAGAATAAAGTTGCGTAGTAGACATCAGAGATAAATAATACTCCCTCCGACCCAAAATAGGCAAGTCAACTTTGTACTAAAGTTAGTACAAAGTTGAGTAGCTTATTTTGGACGAAGGGAGTAGCTGTTATTATTGCCTCTAGGGCATATTTTCTACACCAATTTGCTAGTAAGTGTGATCTTAAGCTTTAGTTCCAGATTTAGTTTGAACAATCTAAAAAGGGGTACAAAAATAAGTATGCTATCTCTTCGTTCAATTGGTACTTTCTTCGGTACTATTTGTTTAAAATTTGGTACCAGTTTTAGCCTGAAGAAAGTACATATGCTTCTAAACTGGACTGAAAATGCATTGTCTAAAACTAAAACTAAATGTCAATATGTTATCCCTTTGTTTGTCAATTGGTACTTGCAAGCACATTTATTTGAAAAACCTTGTTCGTACTTCCAAATATCATTTCTGCCATGTTCAAATGCATGAAGTGGCCATGACATTTGCATGAAAAAAATTTACCATTGATAATGTCAACATTGTGCAAATTTTCATTCATTCGTCATATTACAACCATAGTAATACAAAAATAGGATTGACCATCTCTTACAACATTGCAAACTGGCACTACCATTGATCATCCCTCATCACTATAGTAAAGCAAAGTACTAGTTCAGATGCATATAGCAAAATAAAGTGCTACTGCAAGTTGCCTATACATTTCTTTAGAACTGACTAAGTAGCACCAGTTCATAGAAACACTAGCCATTTCATCAGAACCAACTACACACACAACACACTCAGCAGCATAACACCTCCAAACACCAGCTTCATCACAAACACCACTTCTCTCCCTAAACCTAACAACATAGCTACTTGCTACTTGGTCATGGCAGCTGCATTGCTATGAATATGGTTGCATACATTGCCTCTGTCTGTACCTGCACTCCTCCATCTATCAACTCTTGCTTGCTCAAGCTCTTCTATTCTGTCATCTGGTCCACCAATTGCATCAACAGCAACATCACCAACAAGCACCCGTGTACTAATGCAATTCTCAACATACTCTAGCTCCCATCACCAGAAATCACAAATTATCTATCAAGCACACACAAAAAACTACAAATTTGGAGCTGGCAAATAATAGTTCTAGACCTAAGACAACAACAAGATCATGGCTTGTGATGGAAATATGTCCTACAGGCAATAATAAAATGGTTATTACTATATTTCCTTAATCACGATAAAGGTTTATTATTCATGCTAGAATTGTATTGACCGGAAACTTAAATACATGTGTGGATACCATGTCCCTAGTGAGCCTCTACTCGACTAAATCGTTGATCAAAATATGGTTAAGGTTTCCTAACCATAGACATGAGTTGTCATTTGATAACGGGATCACATCATTAGGAGAATGATGTGATGGACAAGTCCCATCCGTTATATTAGTATATTGATCGTTCAAAGTTTATTGATATTGCTTTCTTCATGTCAAATACATATTCCTCCGACTATGAGATTATGCAACTCCCGGATACCGGCGGAATACCTTGCGTGCTATCAACCGCGTTGTCAAACGCTTTCGCTTTCGGTCAACGAGGGTACATAGACACACTCTCCCCCTCTCGTTGTTATGTATCTCTTAGATAAATCTTGCGTGAGTGTAGGATTTTTTTTAAATTGCATGACACGTTTCCCAACAGCTTGTATTATGCTTCTTGCACTTGTAAAACACTCAACCGTCGTGCTCCTCGGTGCTGGACATGTAGAACTTGCCCACCATGCCACGGTCAGGGCAAGGGATCAGTGGCACCACTACAATGCGGTCGCGCAGAGCTGACCGGATCGAGCTGGGGAAGGACATGGTGAGGCGATGTTTGGAAGGCTCGATGACGACGACGAAGGCGGACGGCGAGGCGATTTCAGAACTAGGGTTCGAGCCGAGAGAGCACACAGGAGGAGACCAGGGTGCGGGCCGGTCTGAACTAGTTTTTCCAGAGAGGGAAAACCCAGACTCAGTCCAGCACAAAATAAAAACTGCCTACTGCCATGCCTAGTCAGAACTCGTTCCGGGGAAAAAATCCAATGGGATAAAATGTGTCACAAATGTGTAAAATGGGGACTTCCTCAAAAATTTGATGAATCTTGGGGGTAAACATCGAATTAACTTCTTTTTTAAAAGATATTTAAAGGGCATCTCTCCAATAGTTATCAAGAAAAAAATAAAACAAAGATATGTAAGCACAATCAACAAACTTCGGCGCAAACTCAATTAAATAAGAATCGGAAGAAGAGCGAACCAACTTGTAGTTGGATCGTTAAAGTGACTGTGGTGGTGCTCGCATTTATTACCGAATTTATTTCAGGATTTTCGGCAATGCGCATTCAGTGGGAGAAAACGTTCCCGTTGATGACGATGCGTCTACAGTGACTTCATAAATCTCATGATGATATGTCGGCTCAGTCTTTTGAAGATCCTCATAGAAATAGGGTGTGCGTGTGTGCGTTCATAGGGTGAATGTATGCGTGTGTGTATATGAGCGCTTGTGTCTGTACTGATGTTAAAAAAACAAGAATCAGAAGAAGAAAAAAGAATCAGATGACTTACTCAAAAATAAAAGGAATTAGATGAAAACAAACATTGCAATCAAGTGATTTCCCCATTTCCGCACTTCCATAAGCCCCAGCGCGGCCATGACTGAACGAAGACTTTCTACTCCAATCCACTAGTCAGAGAGGCCGCCGCGGCAGCACTGCAGCAGCAGCAAGCGCCAAGACCCTACCTCAGCTCCACCAATCCCCAACCGGGCACCATCCGCACCGGCCGGCCATGTCGGCGGCGCCCCCGCCGCCCCCGGAATCGGCCGCTACCGGCTGCGGCGGCGGCGGCAGCGACAGCGACAAGGTCCTCGCCGCCGCGCAGCACATCGTCAAGTCCCTGGCCACCTCCAAGAACGCCGCCGACGACATGATCCGCATCCTCTCCGGCTTCGACAACCGCCTCTCCTCCATCACCGCCGACCTGTTCCCCTCCGCCGACCTCTCCTCCTCCGCGGAGCCGCCCGAGATCTCCATCTCCTCCGCGGCCGCCTTCGACGCCGCCGAGCAGCTCATCCTGCTCTGGGACGCCACCCCCGAGGCCCTCGTCTTCGAGGCCCACGAGGAGGACATCGCGCAGTACCTCACCGCCGTCGACGTTGCCGTCGAGCACCTCGCGCGCGGCGGCGCGGGCGCCGGCCGCGCCGGCGTCGCCGTCCAGCTCGCCATGGCCCGCCTCGAGGAGGAGCTCCGCCACCACATGGTCCGCCACGCCGTGCCGCTCGACCCCACGGGCCTCTGCTTCTCCCTCCGCCGCCTCTCGCTCGGATCCTTCGACGACCTCGACTTCGACGCCGCCACGCCGCACAGCGTCGACGCCACGCCGGAGACCGCGCGCGGCGGGCCCCTGGTGAGCCCGTTCGACGACCACGCGTTCGACCCCGTGCGCCCCGAGGCCGTGGACGACCTGCGGGCCATCGCCGACCGGATGGCGCGTGCGGGGTACGCGCGCGAGCTAGCCGACGCCTACTGCAACATCCGCCGCGACCTGCTCGACGAATACCTCTCCGTGCTGGGCGTCGAGCGCCTCAGCATCGACGAGGTGCAGCGCGTGGAGTGGAAGCAGCTCAACGACAAGATGAAGAAGTGGGTGCAGGGGGTGAAGACGGTCGTGCGCGTGCTGCTTGCAGGCGAGCGTCGCCTCTGCGACCAGGTGCTCGCTGTGTCTGACGAACTCAGGGAGGAGTGCTTCGTCGAGTCCACCAAAGGATGCATCATGCAGATTCTGAATTTCGGGGACGCCGTGGCTGTGTGCCCCCGCTCGCCCGAGAAGCTCTCACGGATTCTTGATATGTACGAGGCACTTGCCGAGGTAATCCCTGAAATGAAGGATTTGTGCCTCGGAAGTTCCGGTGACGGTGTAATCAGTGATGTTCAAGCAATTCTTGACAGGCTTGGGGAGGCTGTGAGGGGTACCCTTTTTGAGTTTGGGAAAGTTCTGCAGCAGGAGTCGTCGCGGAGGGCAATGACGGCTGGTGAGATCCACCCAATGACACGGTATGTCATGAACTATTTGAGGCTTTTGGTCGTTTATAGTGAGACACTTGATGGCCTCTTGGATGATGATGGTGATGAGAGCAATGCTTTGGAAAGACCTGAGGACAAGGATCAGGATACGGAACACTTAGAGGGTATGACCCCTCTTGGAAGGCGTCTTCTGAAGCTGATGTGTTATCTGGAGGCCAATTTGGAGGACAAGTCTAAGCTTTATGAAGATGCTGCCCTGGAGTGCATATTTTCCATGAACAATTTGCTCTACATTGTTCAGAAGGTGAAGGATTCCGAGCTTGGGAAGATTTTAGGTGATCACTGGGTAAGAAGGCGCAGCGGGAAGATTCGGCAGTACTCAAAGAGCTACCTAAGGATTTCTTGGATGAAGACTTTGTCTTATCTGAGGGACGATGTACATGGGAGTGGGGGTGGGAGCGGCAGTGGTAGTGGCAGTGGACATTCAGGTTCTAGGATGTCCATCAAGGAGAAGTTCAAGAACTTCAACTTGTCCTTTGAGGAAATTTACAGGAACCAGACACTCTGGAAGGTTCCAGATCCTCAGCTCCGAGAAGAGCTGAAGATATCTATATCTGAGAATGTGATTCCGGCATATCGTGCTTTTTTGGGAAGATATGGCAGTCAAGTGGATGGGGGAAGAAACTCGGGAAAGTATATAAAGTACACCCCAGAGGACCTGGAGGGTCAATTGTCTGATTTATTTGAGGGCTCACCAGGGTCTGCCAACCACTCTAGGCGAAGAACATAGTTCATAGTTGACAGGATCTGGCTTCAGGTATGTCTTGTTGAAGTGGTCTTACATTTGTTGAATTTCCATACACACGGTATCTGTTAAATGGGTATTTGTTCATTTAGCAGCCTTTACAATACTGTGATACAAACCAGAGTCTTCTGTATGTCTACTTTTGTATGGTGTGCACTAAGAAATATTGTACATGGATTGATTCTAAGTGTATGGTCTTCTTTCTGAATATTCCGTGTTAGCTGCAATTGACCATTTGGTACTACATAAGACATTGAAAATCACCTGATCTTGTTCGACTGGGTTGGCCAGGGGCAGTGGCGAATCTACAGGGCAGGCTTTAGCAGGCTCGAGCCTGCCCTCCAGCGCTGCCAATTCTTTTTTTTCTACTACACTTAAGGCCCAGCCCAGCCAAACGCCCCCACACCACTTGTTTGCTGGCTCGCTCGCACGAGGCCGTTGCTGCTTTCCATCGTCCCAGAGAGCACGCACGAGGCTGCTACCATTACTATATTATTATAGTTCGAACCATGGCAATTTTGCTAAAGTCTAACATTTGATAAGTTTCAAATAATTCCAAAAAATTACAGTAAATACTATGTGTGCCCAGTAGTATTTGGGAAATTCTGAGGTAATTTGGGTTGCAAGATTTTGAGATATTGGCTATTTTGCTAAACATAACCAATTTTCGGTTCAAAATTTTATATTTTGAAAAAAATCTGAAACAATTCTAGTGCATAGTACATGTTTTCAGTAGTATTGCAAATTTTGACCTTCTTTGAAAAAAAGAATTAAGAGTCGGTATTTTTTTTCACACCGTTACTTTGAGCCCGCCCTCAATTTTCTTCCAAGATTCGCCACTGGCCAGGGGGGTTCATTATTAGCTCAACCGTGCCCGTGCAGGCATAACCAATTACAATTGTTGGGTGGATATGATATTCAGTTGAATGAGAACGAACTTCATGGTCAGATTAGTTTGTTATCAGAAGTGGTGGCTTCTTAGTGATCAATTTTATTGAGAAACATTAGATTTAGAAATGTGCTTTAAGAAAAAACTACTCCCTCTGTAAAGTAGCTGACATGTGATAAGTGTGAAAAGGCGGTATATTTGCCTATAACATGTTCTAGCATCATCTTATGAATAAGCATACATTGTTAGCAGTAATGAAATGGAAACGTTTCATTGTGAGCTATTGCTATTATGTGCCTATAAGCCTGCAGGATGATTTCAAATCTCTGAACTGGCTAGGCAAAATGACTGGGTTTCGCTAGATCGCCCATAAGGAAAAAGCTAGGCAGTAGGAATTTATGTGCTTCATTAGTAGAACTGTTATCCAACTAGTAGAACTGTTAAGCATTTACTATTACATGACCAGAAGGGTTTGTTGAACCTGCAAATCTGGAAAATCGCTATTGGAAAACCAATTAGTAGAAGAAATTAGGGTGAATGATCGTGTGCGTCTCTCAGACCCACACCTCTTATTTACAGTGCTAAGATTACATACTTGATTAGACTTGGACTCAAACTAGATTAGGAATTCAGACACCCCCTTTCAAGATGGGCCGAAGATATCGATTTGTCCCATCTTGTTATACTATAGTAGCACCCTTCGGGTTGTGTACTGGAACCAGATGTATTTAAAGAGTACCGTTATTGGCAAAGGACTTACAGTTCGAAAAGAGAAGATCGAGTGTACAAGGAAATTGGGCAAGTGGTGTGGTGACAAGGTAATCAACCTCAGGGTACTAACATCTTCGTGGAAAATATCTTGTGATATGGAGTTGTACCGACCAATTGTAGCTCGGTCCACTACACATGCAGAACATAGAGCAACTGAATTGAGGCTGTGTGAAAAATGGTCGCTCTACTGTCAGCTTTCAGTGCTGGGGAATGACTCCTTGGCAATGCATTGTGATTGCAAGCCTATAGGTTTTTCATCTAGGAGAAACTGACCAGTAGGGTGCTAAATTGGAATATGTCTCCCCTAAAATTGTTTTTTGGAATATGTCTCGAGTAGGTGAGCAGTTGCCTGACTATTAAACCAAAAGGGTAGGTTCCTTAGAGAACACTTGAGTTGCGACACTATATGTCTAAGATCGGCCGGTGATGTCGGCCTACTGCATCCTCTAGAATTTCTGCAGTCACGCTGCTCCGGAAATTAAACCGACCACTGTTTGGGTTATGCAACTGAACTCGCTTGCTACTCGCAAGCCTGGGTGGACTCGGTGCTGGAAGAGAAATCATTATAGGTTCAAATAAGGTTAGCGTGTCTGTATTCCTTGGATTGTTCCGAGTTCAGGGCTATGGGCGCACTTTCTTACCTTTGCATCATAGCTACGTTTGTTTGGTACAGCAAGAAGACGTTTTTAGGGAAATTGGAACTTTCAAATTAGTTTTGGTTGGGGTGCGCCTGCCTGGGCTGTAGTGCAACGCCCAGGCGACACCCGAGGGCCCCAGTGGCAAGCCACTGTGGTGGACCCTCCCCCACAAAAAATAAATTTAATATCGTTATGGGCACATGGCCCACATATCAGATATTAAACTGATAAGAACAGATACTATACTTGATCTTAGCCAAAAGGCCGAGAAAGGTATGAGTTGTAGCGTCCCCCTCCCCCTCCTCTTATAGCTTTGTCCACCGTCCCTCCGCTCTCGACCAGCGAGGTGGTACTAAACCAAAGAACAAACGGAGAAAGTCCATGCTGCACTCGGGCAAACGGCCCCATGCGCCCCTCGTTCGTTTGGGCTTCATCTGGCCCGGTAAGAACACCACGGCAGCAATGCTTCTACGGCCCAGTATTAAACATCCCGTGGCAGATTGCCGTTGGGCCAGCCCATTTAGGGAATAAAGAACGTGCACTGGACGCCAGTTTTGGCGACCTTTTTCCTGTCCGGTTTTGGCAACCTTCCAGAAGGTTCCTGAACCCTTTTTTACTGGTTTTATTTTAGTTTTTAAATTAATTTCTTCCTTTTTTACCTTTACTCTTTTTCCTCTTTCTTTTTTCTTTTATTTTCATTTTCTCTTTACTTTGACGAATTTATGTTTCTTTTTTCTAAATAATGTGTTTGGAATTTCTAAATTTCTTACAATTTTCAAAATTTGTTCAGAAATTCAAAAAATGTTTGTCGTATTCGAAATTTTGTTTAGAAATTCGAAAAATGTTTCCTTTTTAAAAAACTGTTCACAATTTAAAAAAATCGCAATTTCATAATTTGTTAGAAAATTTAAAAATTGATCCCGATTTTCAAAAAATCTTCATAAATTCAAAAGGAGTTTGAGAATTCAAAAAAAATGATCTACTTTCCAAAATTTGCTCAACAATTCAAAAAATGTTCAGCAATTAAAGAAATGTTCGGGATGTAACAATTTGTTCAGAATTTCCAAAAAAAATTGTTTTTTAAAATTTGTTTACAAACTTAAAAAATGTTCGGGAATTTGAAAAAATGTTCACGGTTTCAAAAATTGTGTCGTGTTCCAACACTGCATGCACGCACTCGACTAATTCACGGGGCACCTCAAGAACGAGCAGAACCCATAGCCGCCATGCTCCCGTGGTACGTCGGTGGCACCCTGGCGGCACCGAAGGGATCTGTGTGCTCCTCGAAGGCAGGCCCATGGCTATCACCGGGCCTAGATGTGACGGCGAGGGCATGGCAACGAGAAGACAAGAAAAATCACCATCATCATGTTTGAAGTAGGGGTTTCATTAAACTTATGAAGACCATAGGTGCCATAACTCAGTGATGACATAATCCTTGCAAACATTATATTTAGAAAATCTACAGCTAAAAAAAGATTCATAAAATCTACTTTGAGAATGGCTTCTTATTTAGAGAACTACTTGACGCGTGATAAATGTGAAGAGGCAGTATATTTGTTCAGGTCATCTTTTAGCAAATCTCTATCCTAAAAGTCCAAAACCTTCTTCCTATCTCATTTCCCTAAAGCAGATCCCCTATTCCAATTTTTTTTGCCATTTTTCAAAACATTTGCTAGAACAATTGAAACAAATTCACCATATTTAAAAACAAACATAGACAATTCAAATGGACCACACCGTAATTCAACTACAAGCATAAATAAAGTTCATCGAATCCATCAAAGAGAACCACATGAACATGTCTCCCTCGCACGGATCAAACCGTCTTGTCTTTCCCGCATGGTTCTTGGCGGATACCCTCCCGGATCCGTCCTGGTGGGCTGCTCCGGATCTGCAGCCTGTAGCGCGCCGGCTTTCAAGACACGCAAGGATGCATGTTGCGCGTCTTCGCGGGGCTGTCCAGCCGTGGTGACTTATTCGAGGCGCGTGTGGTGGTGCATCGCCCTCCTTTCGCTGCGTGGTCGTCCTCTTCGGAGCTCGCGGTTGTCTACTGCTGACTCGGGCTAGGCCCGGTTCAAATGAGGTGTTGTGTGGGCAGGATGGATGTAGTCGAATTTGGACTGTGGTGCCATAGATCTGGAGAGGGGTGGCAGTGGGGTGCCATGGCCCTTTATGTGGTTCCGTCTCGATCAGCGTGCCACAAGATGGATTGTTCGGCTACAGCAAGATGGACGGCGAAATTGCTTGGATTTTTGTCAGGCTGACGATGACGACACCTTTGGGCGTCGCATACCTTGTTGAAGGTGTCGTCGATTTCGTTCTTGCCTACCTGACTGCTGGTCTGGGGAAACCCGAGATCCAGGTGATCTTGAATCATAATGATGACATCAATGGTGTCGTTTCTTTCTCTTGGGAGCATTGTTTTGGAGCTGCATCGGTTAGGGTACAGTGGATGGTGGCATGTACACATTATGGTGGACGCTTCCATGTCTAATCGGTGCCATGTTTTGGGTGGTTGAGGCATCGAGATGGAGCGTGGCGGTGGGTGGTGGCAATCCTTTGTTGAGACGCGACGTTAATCGCAATTTATGGGTCATAGTCGCTGCTTTGGCAGCATAGTGACATCATAATCATGCAATTTCTTACTACAAAAAGTAAAGAAAGAACCTAGCAGTCAATATCAAATCATACATCATTCTCTCAAGCAATTCCAAACCAAGAAAGCAAAAGGGAAAAGAATACCTTGCGGGCATGTCATCAAGCACATCGGCCTCGCCCATGGTCTTGTTCGAATCCAGGTTGTGCTCGGTCGTCGGAGGTGAAGGAGGTGGCAGCGCGGCTCCAGCAGGTCGTGTACTAGTCATCATCGCCGCGAGAGGTTGAAGTGGAAGCTTAGGGGAGCCCGCAATCTCCTCCTTTGTCGCCGCCACCATGTTGTCTATCGCCTTGGAAGACGGCCGAAGGTCCCGTTTGACGGTCGGCGTCGGCAAGGGTGGTTGGCTTGTCATGACGGCTCGAGTGGCGACAGCCCCCAGTGATGAACCACTGTCAATGAGGTCCTTGCCTTTTGCCGCCATTTCGCTGCTAGCATTGCCGAATTCGCATGCCGACAAGGGCGCCTAGGTGCGACGTGGGTGGGCTATAAGTTCTGCCGGTCATCGGGGATGGGGACCGCGGCGACAGGGTGAAGAGCAGTGGCGTTGGGGTTGTGCGGGAAAGCTGCGGGCAATCGTGAGGGGGTGGCTTTTCCTAATAATCCTGGTGGCTAGACTAAAAGTGAGCGAGTGGGAGGAGGTATGGAAGGGGAGCCATTTTTAGGCGAAAAAGGGTCATATAAAGAATTTGTTAGATACCCCTTAATCCCCTAAAACCAACTTTTTCCTATCAAATATAACTTATAAGGGATCCACAAGAGATGCCCTTGTAACGTGCTCTAGAATTTGGCCCATTTTGTGTGTTTGTAGATGCTTCTCTAGCATTATCTTATGATTAAGCATACATTCTTAGCAGTAATGAAATTGAAGCGTTTCATAATGAGCAATTGCTATTATGTACCTGTATGTCTGTAGAATGGCTTGAAAATCTCTTCCCTGGACAGGCAAAAAGTTCTGAATTTCACTAGATCGCCCACAAGAAGAAACCCAGGCAGTAGGTATATCTGTGCTTCATTAGTAGAACTATTGTCCAACTAGTATAACTGTATAAGGTTGAATTATCTCGACATTGCTTGTGCCTGTCAATAAGATTGTTGAGGTTAAGCATTTACTATTACATGGCCAGAAGCCAGAATGGTGTGTTGAACCTGCAAATCTGGAAAATTGGTAGTTTGGAAAACCAATTAGTAGAAGTAATTAGGGTGAATGATCGTGTGTGTCTCTCAGACCCGCACCTCTTATTTACAGTGCTAAAATTACATACTTGATTAGACTTACTCGAACTAGATTAGGAATTCAGACATCCCCTTTCAAGATGGGCCGAAGATATCGATTTGTCCCATCTTGTTATATTATAATAGCACCCTCTAGTACCTTCCCTTTTGGTTTAATAGTCAGGTAACTGCTCGCCTACTCGAGACATACTCCAACTTTTTTTTGAGGGGAGACATTCCAATTTTAGCACCCTGCTCGTCACTTTCTCCTTGATAAAAAACTTATAGACTTGCAATCACAATGCATTGCCAAGGAGTGATTCCCCAACACTAAAAGCTGACAGTAGAGCGACCATTTTTCACACAACCTCAATTCAATTGCTCTATGCTCTGCCTGTGTAGTAGACGGAGCTACAATTGGTCGGTACAACTCCATATCACAAGATATTTCCCACGAAGATGTTGATTACCTTGTCAGCAGACCACTTGCCCAATCTGCGTCTCAATATCCTTGTACACTCGATCTTCTGTTTTCGAACTGTAAGTCCTTTGCCAAGAAGGGTACTCTTTAAATACCTCTGGTTCCAGTACACAACCCTAGAGAACACCTGTGTTGTGACACTATGTCAAGATTGACCGGTGATGTCGACCTACTGCATCCTCTAGAATTTCTACACCTAGGTCATTGATATTTTCCATATCACAAGATTGGCTTAAGGCTTGGTGTACCAGTCATGGTTCTCCGAAAAATTAATACAACCACTGTTTGGGTTTGCAACTGAACTGGCTTGCTACTCGCAAGCCTGGGTGGACTCGGTGCTGGAAGAGAAATCATTGGCGGTTCAAATAAGGTCAGCCTGTCTGTATTCCTTGGATTGTTCTGAGTTCAGCGGGTTGTAAGTGGGCCATTTACGCTGCTACACCATCGTACGACCTTCAAAAGAGGGTACCTGACACAAGTAGGAGACATGGAATATAGTGTACAGAGTGATCGTCGAATCCCTGTAGCCCCTGGTGAATCTTCTCGCAGAGTAGAAGGTACAGCCATTCCCCAACTGTATTTTTTTTTTGTCTTGTGATTCATTAACCTTTATTCATGACGCCGGCCCATTTACTTCACTGAGGGAAACAAATATATTACCAATTCTTTCCTTTGCTGCATCAGGAACTCAGTGACTGCCAGAATGGCGATTTTAGTTGCAATGTTTGCATTGGTCAACCAGGCGTTTTAGGCTTTTGTACAGCAAGATTATGACCAAGTTTTTAGAGGAATTTAAACTTTCAAAATAGTTTTGGTTGGGGTGCGCCTGCCTGGGTTATAGTGCAACGCCCAGACGACATCCAAAGGCCCCAATGGCAAGCCACTGTGGTAGACCCTCCCCCACAAAAAATAAATTTAATATCATTGTAAGCACATGGCCCATATATCAGATATTAAACTGATAAAAACAGATACTACACTTGATCTTAGCCAAAAGGCCGAAAAAGGTATGATTTGCTGTGTGCCCCTCCCCCTTCTCTTATAGCTTTGTCCACCGTCTCTCCGCTCTCGGCCAGCGAGGTGGTACTAAACGAAACGAAAGAACGGAGAGAGTCCCTGCTGCTCTCGGGGAAACAGCCTATGCGCCCCTCGTTCGTTTGGGCTTCATCTGGCCCGGTAAGAATACCACGGCAGCAATACTTCTATGGCCCAGTACTACACATTCTGCGGCAGATTGCCGCTGTTTCGCACAGCCTAGCAGATCGAACTGCATTGGGCCAGCCCATTTATAGTGAATAGAGAACGTGCACTGGGCGCCGGTTTTAGTGGCCGGTTTTGGCAACCTTCCTGAAGGTTCCTGAACCCTTTTTTTTACTAGTTTTTATTATTTTTGTTTTAACATTATTTTATTTTTCTTATTTTATCTTTTGCCTTTTCCTGTCTATTTTCCCTTTTTCCTTTTTCTTTTTATGAATGAATGTTTCTTTTTTCTAAAAAATGCTTTTGTTTGAAATTTCTAAATTTCTTATAGTTTTCAAATTTTGTTACAAAATTCAAGAAAAGTTTGTGATTTTCAACAAACTGTTTGGGAATTCAAAAAATGTTTGTGGTGGTAAACTGGCAAGCCATCCAAACGCTCCCTTAGTACCCTAAGGTTGATTATCTTGTCACCAAACCACTTGCCCAATCTGCATCCCAATATCCTTGTACACTCCATCTTCTCTTCTCGAACTGTAAGTCATTTGCCAAGAAGAGTATTCTTTAAATACCTCTGATTCCAGTACACAACCATAGAGAACAATTGAGTTGTGACACTGTCAAGATCGGCCGGTGATGTCGACCTACTACATCCTCTAGAATTTCTACACTCTACCGTCATTGATAATTTCCGACCACTGTTTCGGTTATGCAACTGAACTCGCTTGCTAATCGCAAGCCTGGGTGGACTCAGTGCTGGAAGTGAAATCATTGCCTGTTCAAATAAGGTCAGCGTGTCTGTATTCCTTGGATTGTTGAGTTCACCGGGTTGTAATTGGCCGTTTACACTGCTACACCGGCGTACGACCTTCAACGAAAGAGTACCGATACACAAAATTGACACAAGTGACGAGACAAAGAATATAGTGTACAAAGTGATTGTCGAATCCCTGTAGCCGCTGGTGAATTTCCCTACAGAATAGAAGGTACAGGCATTCCCCAACAGTTGTCATCCCTGTCCTGTGATTCACTAACATGACGTTGGCCCATTTACTTCGCTGAGGGAAACAGGGCTGAGGCGCACTAGCTGCACATCTATGCCAAGTTCAGAAACTCAAAAATCTACTTGTCTACTTGGTACAGCAAGAATATGAAAAAAATTCTAGGGAAAATTGAAATTAGTTTTGGTTGGGGTGCGCCAGCCTGGGCTGCATTGCAACACCCAAGCGACACCTAAGGGCCCCAATGACAAGCCACTGTGATTGACCCTTTCCCATAAAAATAAATTTAATATCATTGTGGGCACATGGCCCACATATCAGATATATTAAATTGATAAGAACATATATTACATTTGATCTTAGCTAAAAGGCCGAGAAAGATATGATTTGCAATGATGTGTTGCCCCTCTTCTTATAGCTTCCTCGACCACCTCCCTAGTCTCCACCAGCGAGGTGGTACTAAAGGAAAGAACGAAGAGAGTCCCTGCTGCACTCGGGCAAACAGTCTTTGCGCCTCCCGTTGGTTTGGACATCAGGCCCGGTAAGAATACACCACGGCAGCAGTGCTTCTACGGCCCACTATTACGTTGTTTCCAACAGAGCCTAGCGACCGATTGGATTTCATTGGGCCGGCTCATTTAGTGAATAAATAAGTTGCAATGGACGACAGTTTTGGGAAAAAATTCCCGGCCGGTATTGGGAACCTTCTGAAAAAAAGAAGCTTCCTGAACCCTTTTTTATTAATTTTTCTTTCAGTTTTAAATTTAATTTTTAATTTTTCTTATTTTTTGTTTTTCTTCTTTTCTTTTCAATTTTGTTTTTCTTTTTTCCTTTCTTAAATTTATTTCCCTTTTTCTAAAAAAATGTTTGTAGAAATTTCAACATTCTTCTTTGAAATTTGGCAATTTCTTCCTGTTTTAAATTTTTGTTCAAAAAGTAAAAAAATGTTTGTTGTTTTAACAAATTTGCTTGGAGTTTAAAAAAATGTTTCCTTTTTCAAAATTGTCCACAGTTTCAAATCAAAATGCAATTTCAAAAATTGTTCAAAAATTCAAAAAATGATCCTGATTCTCAAAACTGACAGGTGAGCCTTTTGACAGACCATTTTTCACACAACCTCATTGACATTGCTCTATACTCTGCGTAGTAGTAGACCGAGCTGCAACCTACAAAACTCCGTGTCACAAGATATTTTCCACAGAAATGTTAGTATCCTGAGGAAGATCTTTTGTCACCACACTTCTTGCCCAATCTGCATTGCAGCATCCTTTGTGCTCTCAGTGTTGTCTTTTTGAACCCAAGTCCTTTGCCAAGCCCATTTTGATACAGAGGGAGTACCTCTGGTTCCAGTAGACAGCCCTAAAGATCACTTCAGTTGTGACAGTGTCAGGATTGGCTGGTGATGCCGACCGACCCACGGCATCCTCTGAAATTATCTACACTCTACAGTTATTAACTATTTTGCACGTCACAAAATTGCCTAAGTTTGATGGGTGGAAGAGGCCATTTCCACTGTTATGCCGTCGTCAGTTCCCACGTCCCAGTTGAACCATGTATTTGGTTCACATGTCCTTCTATTCATTTAGCTCATTGGTTTCACCTCATTTTGCTTTTCATCAGGTATTCAATATAATTTCAAAAGTCCTTTTAAAAGCATTCAAAAAGTTCTAAATTAGTTTTGGTTGGGGTGCGCCGGCCTGGGCTGTAGTGCAACACCTGAGGGCCCTAGTGGCAAGCCACTATGATGGACCCTCCCCCATAAAAAATAAATTTAATATCGTTATGGGCACATGACCCACATATCAAATATTAAACTGATAAGAACAGATACTACACTTGATCTTAGCCAAAAGGCCGAGAAAAGTATGATTTAAAGTGTTCCCCTCCCCCTCTTCTTATAGGTCTGCCCACCGTCTCTCCGCCCTCGGCTAGCGAGGTGGTATTAAACCAAACCAGAAACAGAGAGAGTCCCTGCGGCGCTCGAGCAACCAAGCCAAGCCAGCCTATGCGGGCCCCTCTCGTTCGTTTAGGCTTCAGCAGGCCCGGTACGGACAGCAAGGCAGTCGGCAGCCTATGCTTCCACGGCCCAGTATTATCGAGCCGACCATGATTGAAGCCACACATCCTCAAAAAAAAATGATTGAAGCCACCCCACACCACACGAATCCGTTCCCTCATCCGTTCCCTCAAAAAGAAAAAAAGACGAGTCTGTTGCGTTCAGTTCACAACGTGTAGGGATCGATCGATGTTGACAACGATGTACGTGGCCATGAAGGATCGGGCGAGACGCGGGCGCGCAAGTGCAGGACGACAACGCCGCCGCCGACTACGTGAACGTGTTCCAGTACTACGTGTAGCTCGACTACTTCGCAGTGCAGCTCAAGTGCGAGCATAACCCACAGTCGTCACTCGTCAGGCTCCCGCGGTACATTGTCAGAGCTGAAGAGATCCGCACGCTCCTCATAGGTAAGCCCAGCAGGCGTCCTCAAATCCTACTCAAACGGTCCACGGACACGACCGGTCAGGGACCTAACAGAAGTGAAAAACGAAAAAAAAAGTGACTCAATCAGATCCTTCGTGTCATTCCTATATATTCCGGCTGTCCGCAGAAGGACAAATATATGAAGAATATGAGGGCTCGTAGACGTATCCGGTCAGTCTGTCACGTAGAACGCGGCCCACTCTGGACCACCTTTTTTTAATTATTGCCTTTTCCTTTTCTCTCTTCATCTTCATCAATCATATGCAAAGTGACGAAACATATGAGAAAGAAATTAAGAAATGTGGTTGTACGAACGGATAAATAAGGATTAAAATGAACACGCCCGGTCACTGACTATGCGCGTCCGCGGGCGATAAGGGTAGGAGTGGGCATAAAAACCGAGAACTGAAGACCGGAGCCAAAAAACCAAGACCGAAGCCGAAAAAACCGAGGACCGAGAATTCGGTTGGCAAATGGCAGGAACCGAATTTACCTCGGTAAATTCGGTTGTTGGTGTTTGTTAACCGAATCCCCGAGCTGACCGAAATACTACTGTGCCGTATTAAAGACCGTACAAAAGTCCTATAGCCCATTCACGTGAGACAGACCATCCAACAACACACGAAGTCTTTTCCTAGTTCTAAAAAAACGAAGCCTTTTCCTACCCTTTTCTCATCCACGTGCAGGCACAAGTAGCCGCAGCTTATCCTAATGCACTCCAGAGTTGAGGCACATCACGCAGCGCCGCCGTTGCGGATTTGCCAGCTGCAGGCGGCGGCCGGCCGGCTCCAAGCCTCCAACGAGTAGCTCCCATACGGCAGCGCGCCCAGCGCCCATAGCTCCCACGCGGCGGCGACCAGCGGCGCCAGGCGGCCATGGCTTCCACACGTCTGCGTCCAGCGGCGCCCATGGCTCTCCTTCATGGTTGGTGTATGAAAGCATCTTTAACGGCCGTACAAAAATTTTGCGTTCAATAAACGTTATAGTACGTCACCGTAGCACTTTTAATGCGCCGATACCAACTTTACTTTGGCAGACACCCAAAAACGCACGTCCAAAAAGCGCAAATTATGAAGCGCGCGCAATCCGGCGCCCAAAATATGCTGCGCGCGATAGCGTTTTTCAGCGTGCGCCCAAAAACTTTTAGCGCTACAGCTTTTGCTGGAGCTGCCCGGCGCCCAAAAAACTAAACTTTTAGTGCGCGGAGCTTTTTTTGGGCGCCTGTTGGAGATGCTCTTAGGATTGACTTTCTTCCGCTCCGCCAATCTCGGCTCTCTTCGGTTATACCTGCGACCGAACCGAATCGTCCCTGGACCGAACTCTCGGTTATTGGTTTCGTAGAATACCGATCGGTCAGTAAAATATGTATACCGAATTTCAAAATTAACCGAGGTACCGAACCGATCGGTTCGGTGTAATCGAATGCCCAGTCCTAGTTAAGGGTGCCATGTTTGGTAAATCCGGCTGTAAATGCTCTAAGTGGCGGCTTCTTGGTGTCGAGCTTTGGTGTGGTTTCAAAGTTTTTCTTGTACACTTCTCATGTCCTTCAAACTCCGAGTAGCAATGATGCAAAGTAAGCGGGTTGGAACCATTTCTCTTCTTCCTTTCTGCGTAGAGAGCTTGCATGACAGGCTCATACTCCTTGATGGCCACTCCACTTGATGGTGCAAGATTGACTTGCTCAACACATCCAGTCCACCGTTTCCATGGGTCTGGTTGCATTGGTCTTGGATCAAAGTCCAATGATGACTGAGAGGCCGGTTCTGCGGTCGGAGGGACTGATTACATTGCTATTGTAGTACTTCTCGGTGCTTTCCTAAAATTTCTCCTTTGTTTTGTTTGCACCGACCGTGGCATCGGGGTCGAACCAAGCTTCCTTGATCTTGTAGTTGCATGACCTACTCCTCTTCTTGTTTCATTGACTCTCCTCGACCTTGTCCATCACATCGGCATTTCTTGTTTGTGTATCTGCCATTGACATGGCAATATCGCCGAAACCGAATGTGTCGCTTACATCCAATTTTTCCATGAAAGCGATGGCATTCTCATGCAATTGCTCACTACAAAAGTTAAAAAAAAAATCAATCAATCAATATCAAATCATGCATCATCTGTACATCTATATTCTATACATACAAATATAAAAATATCGAAAGGGGCAGATCCAATTAGTCTTGACCACTAAATCATGTCAATCCAACGGCCTAGATTGCTTCATGGTGAGCGCTCAACATCTTTAGCATGAAATCAATATCATATCAAATATCAACGTGTGTGCTAATCACATAACTAACGCTATCCTGTCTAAAATCAAGTGCAATTAATTTTCTTCCTAATATTAACATCACGTATGCATTTACTAGTTCTCTTAAGCAAAGTTTTGGTCCACTCCGAGCTCCTCGTCCGACTCCGCTGCGAGGCGTCCCAATCAATGGGTCGGCTTCGAAGGAGGAGCCGCTACCGGAGCCGGACATGGTGGCAACGGAAGACGACGAGGGGAGAGGACGGGGAGGGGAGCCAACAGGAAGAGGACGAGGAGTGAAGCGGTTGGGTGACGATTTTTCGGGTTGTCCGCTCAGACGTTTGGTGGAAAGGGTTGAGGGTTTGGGTTGCTGATGCTGTAGCTCATATATATCTCCGGCTGTCCATGCCTACGTGCTCCAACCGAGGCACTGACGGTGGAGCTCGCCGTCGGACGTGACCGATTGTATGATCGATGGTGGCCGAGATAATCCTTTATTTACAGAAGATGGCGGACGAGATAATATTTCCCAGCAGTTTATCGCTGCCTGGGGGGTCTGCTCAGTCGTCAGCAACGATATCTGCGGCTGACGTCGTACCGTTGCCGCTACCTGCTCCACTCGAACTCGAGTCGACGCGAATCCACGCAAGCGAGCGGGGCAAGTCCACCGAGTCCCATTAAACAAACCCGAATCCACGCAAGCAAAGCGAAGCGGCTCTCTGTACTACAAGGGGCGCGCGCCCCAGCTGAGAGCTCCTCGCCTCGCCGGCTCGCCCGATCCTTGTCTTGCTGGCGCTAGCTAGCTCCAGCGCGGGTCGATATGGCGGCGGCGATGGTGTGGGTGCCGATACTGGAGGAGGGGGTGTTCCGGTTCGACGCGTCGGAGGCCGCGCGCGCGGCGGCCGGGCCCAGCCTGTCGTTCGCCAAGCCGCGCCGCCGGGAGGTGGTACTGCGTGAGGGGGTGGACGACGCCGGCCCCCCCACGGTCGTGCCGGAGTGCGAGGTGGTGGGTGACGACGTCCACAGGATTCTCATCAAGGTACGGGTTTTGGTCGTCAGGGAAATGATGTTTACGTGTATACAGTGCACTGTGCCCGTTAACTCTCACTGGGGTACACTTGTTTTTGCTTTCTTGGATTGCATTAAGGGTCATACGGGGTAGATCTTGGCACGAAGTAGGTGATCTTCTTGACTTCGCAAACTGCTGGGCTTCTTCATAGTTTATAGGTTTTTTAAGTGATCCTAACCATATAGAAGGCACACATCCTCTAAAGTAACCAGAACCTTTACAAGTCACTTGGTTTGAGCCCTCATTAGAGAGAAGAACCATAGATCTCTCTCTCTCTTTCTCTCTCTCTCTCTCTCTCGCGCGCGCGCTCAAGGAATCCACGCAAGGATGGAGTGGAGCAAAGAGAGTGAGCACAGTGAATTGAATGGGTTCCCTGTCAGCCAAGGGTCTCAAAAGCCTCACCCTCTCAAGCGGTGGGGTTTGGTTATATAGGCAGGCCTCAAATCTGACCGTTGGACGAAAAAAGCAACGTCCCCAAAAGTTTCATACATGTTCAAACCTTGAATGGTCCGGCAGGAAAATGGCTCCCGAAAGAATAGCAGTAACACCCTGAGATACTAAGCGGTCCAGAGACCTCTAGAACCACGGTTAGCATGATGGTACCGAACATGAACACTCAAGGTTTCATACAACAACTGCATGTCTCTTTCTATGACAAAGATACATCACTCGGTAGTACGAGACTAGTTTCTGTTAGAAGTTCCAGATCTAAAAGGGCACCACGTGAAATGGACGGACTGGAAACATCTAAGCCCATGTTCTACACCAATACCACTCGGATGTTTTGGACCGATACTGGAACTGCTCTGCAACAACCCTTTCAGAATCAGAGATATTGGACACCATCCATCCGGAGGTATCACCCTTAATACAACACTGTCTGAACCAAACAAGAGTCCAGTAGTTATAGGAACCAAACTCGATAGTTCCAGATATACACTTAGGATTTCTCACCAGCTATGTTCTCATTAGGATTAGAGGTATGTGCCGATTGGTTCTTAGGATTTCTCACTAGCTCTATTCTTACTAGGATCATAGGTATGTGCCGATTGGTATGATAGTTTCAGAGATGTATGCAATATGGAGAACCGGGAATTTTTCATTGGAAAGTTTGAGGGATATATTGCATGTTTGGCAATGTGATCATCCTTAATTTAAGTGCAAGTGCCCCTCTTTATAGTACGATTGTTCAAAAGACTCGATGTGGAAATTGTTCCACTACAAGCCTATAATAATTTGTAACTACAACTTGTCTTCATGTTTCTCGTTTTTAGGGGTCACCATTGATTCTTTTTAACTAACACATGGACTAAATCTGAAATATCTCAATAAAAACATTAGTCTTGTATTTATCTCATCATTAATCAATCAGAACCCATTAGAAATTCTAGGTGCACTTTCACATATCAGTAAGTTGACCTTAACATGTGACCGAACCTGAACTTTGTTGGTGTACGACAACCTTACAAGGCCGCCGCACACACTCCACACTTATATTTCATCACAATCCCTAACCATCAACACCCTTTAATATCTAGGTGTCTCAATTACGACAACAAAGTTGGGCCTATGTGGTAATCACTGAAAGAATGTTACATCATACATGTTTTATCATTCTCCGACCACATTGTGAACATTCAATGTAATGTAGTCCCGTTACTTTGTTTTGCATTATAATGATTTTTAAAGATGATAAAGTCAATAAACACTAGTAGTGTTGCCTTAACCTTGATCGGTCTACTGCCCTACAATTGTTATTTGGGTTTTTGTCTCTACATCTTTAACAAATAATGTGGCTCAAAAACTAAGTTTACATAGGCTTACATCAATATATATCCTTAACAGCTTCCTTATGGGACATCTTTCTACGGCACGGGAGAAGCAAGTGGCCCACTTGAATGAACCGGGAAACGAGTAAGCATGATATATGTTGTTATGTTTTATGTTGCTAATTTCTTAGCTAATATTTGATTGACCTCTCATTGTATCTCTCTTTGATCTCCATTAGGTTTTCACCTGGAACACAGATGCATGGGGATACGGGTCAGGAACCACTTCACTATATCAATCACACCCTTGGGTGTTGTCCATCCTCCCAGATGGAAAGAGCCTCGGTGTCCTAGCTGATACCACACGCCGTTGTGAGGTAGTAACTTTATTTAACTTTTCCAACACACCTGTCTAGAAGATCAATTGTTTACGTAATTCTCGATCACGAAACATATGAAATTTGTTGTTTGTGATAATATTTTTCTATATAATAGTAGCTAACACGGTCCAATTTCATTGGCTATTTCTTCAGTATTGCACCTTATAGTCATAGCTAGGTACATCCTACATATATAGGAGATGTATGTTTTCATTGAGCCGATGTGCATTTCTTTAACCAACAGCCGTATTCTATTACAGATTGACTTGAGACAAGAATCTACTATAAAGTTTGCTGCCCTATCTGCGTATCCTATCATTACTTTTGGGCCATTTGATACACCGGCCCAAGTGGTGGCATCCTTGTCTCATGCGATTGGTATTTTTTTCTCATGACATCTCTTCCAGTATTGATATCTAGTGTTCACACTCTTGAAATTCTAAAACGTAAAATATGTTTGTCAAATTTTAATCTTGTACATACTATATACAGTGAAGTTGCATATACCTGCCTTGTATGAGAACATGTTTCTCTCATTTGGAATATCTAATTCTATTATGATTAAGTTGCAATCTAGTTAATGTTATTGTACATGTTTAACAAAATATTTGTCTCTCAATTTATCTATGGTTCGAGATTCAAGGCATTTAAAGAGAGCTTTGTATCTTGAGCAATGATGTTGTGCAAAATTTTAGTGTCACAATAGGGTGTTCATGTCTGGATATTTGCTATGTTATCGTGCCTGGAGTTTTTTTATTCTACGAACAATCATGACCTGTATAAGAGTGACTAAGACAACATCTTGCTTCTTCTTCGTGACTACATCCATGTCCAATTGGCCATGAGAAGAACACAAAATTGCAACTTAGATGCTAATATATGTTATGTAACCTGTTGTCCACTTAATGCACACACTTTTTCTATTATAGGAACTGTGTCCATGCCTTCAAAATGGGCTCTCGGCTATCATCAATGTCGCTTTAGCTACAAGTCTTCTGAGAGAGTCCTTGAGGTATCTTGTAAAGGAAGTATATGCTGCATCAATTCGTTCACTTTACTTATGATGAATAGAGCGGCAGTTTGTTAAAGCAATTTTAGTTCAGTATGTTATTGTGTATTCTAGTGTGTAATTTGTTCAAGAAATTCAAGTTTACTTTGTTACACGTAATCTAAAAAAGTCTAATATGAACTAAGATCATCACCAACTGTTGCCCTACCCCGTATTTTTTTTTTCTAATTTAAGGGGAGTTGGGCCGAAAAACATGCTCCAGCAGTTCTCATAAATCATCAATCTGAAAAAAAATATTATGAAACACCCTATAATCAGCCCAACTTCCCAAGGGAGAATGAGCTTCATGTATAATTTTCCCTAAATGTGGCGGGAGTCAACTGCTGAAAAATCAGCTCCCGCGCACGCCCGTCTCCTCACGCCGTCGGCCATCTACGTCGTCATGCCGCCGCCCGGGGCTGTCCCCCCACCGAGTGTCGCTGATCAGCGCGTCTCTGCGATGGCCCGACTCCTGCCTCTCAACGGCCGACGACCAACAGCCGCTGCTTGTGCCACCCCATGCCAGTCGGCTTCCTCTCATCGTCGTCAGCCGCCTGTCCTCCTCCCCGCTTCAGCCAACCTCCTCCTGTGTGTGATCATTGTTGCTTCACCGGACCTTCCTCTCATTGTCGGTCGACCATTGTTTTCTTTTGTTCCTAAGGTGTTTAATGATTTTCTCATCCAATTTTTTTACGTATCAAAGAATTCCCCTTTTTTTAAACACAGTACAGACGCAAGCGCTCATACATATGCGCATACCCTCACCCCTATGAACGCACACATGCACACCCTACCTGTATGAGCATCTTTGACTGAGCCGACATACCATTTTGAGATTTACGGCGTCACCGTAGGCGCCTCGTCATCGACGGGAACGTCTCCTCCCACTGAAAGCGTATCATCGGAAAACCTGAAATTAATTCAGGAATAATGCGAGCACCAGAAATTGTGTGATTTTGCCTTGTAGATGAATTACTATGTTGATAGAATTGACATGCATATGCCATTTATACATTAATTTGAAGATAAATGGGAAAACCAGATTATATGGAAATATTTTAATGGAACTGCAAAAGCAGCTCATCGTGTCAACCACCCCTAAATTATATGGACACCCCGTAAAATCATATTTAAGAAGTTTTTTTTTTATGAAACTGACAACCAACAACTCACCCTATCTATATCTATACCTAATAATGAAGTCATTAGCGCTTCTCGCGGTACGTCACATAAATTGCTCCTAAAGTTACAAAATATTACTCACCGATGGCACCTATAAGTGACAAAAAACGTTCCACACAAGGAATCCCTCGCCTAGGCCGGCCCAAGGAGTAGGGACCCCTATACTGCGCTCTACATGCTAGGAGAAGACACAGCGTACCCATTTGGGCTGGCCATGTGCGGGCGGCCTGTTTTTAAATTTCTTTTTTTATTTTTTATTTTCCATTTTCGTTTTTTCTCCTATAAATAATTTGGTACTTAAAAAAGTTTCAAAAATTTTAAGAAAGAGATTTTCAAGTAAAATGTTCAATAAATCATAAAATATTTGTGGATTAAGAAAATATTTGTATTTTTTCTTAAAATGTTCACATATTACAAAAATGTTTGCAATTTTGAAAAACAATGTTAGGAAATAAAAAATGTTCATGATTTTTATAAAAGTTCGTGTATTAAAAAATGTTAATTAAAATGATCAAAATGTTATCGGTGATGCGAAAGAGTGTTGTCATGACCTTTGAGATTATGATTTTTGTTTCTTTGGTTGTAACGCACGGATCCTTTTGCTAGTGGACTCTAGAAGAAGTGTGTCGTTACAGCCGCTTGGGTAAGATGAATCGCACACAGCCGCTGTCTAGCATTTGGTAAATTTTAGTTCAAAAGAAGCATCGGAAAGTGAGGTCTACTTTATGTTTATTTTAAATCTAACGGACAAACAAATCACAAATGGAGTTAAGCATTTTTAACTTAGTCATATTCAAGTGACAAGTTTTTTTTAGCATCAATACAGACACAAGCGCTCATGTAAACGCGCATACACTCACTTCTATGAACGCACACACACACACCCTATCTCTATGAGCACCTCCGAGAGACTGAGCCGGCATATCATCTTAAGATTTATGAAGTCACCGTAGGCGCCTCGTCGTCGACGGGAACATCTCCTCCCACTGAAAGCGCATCGCCGGAAATCCTGAAATAAATCAACCCTGGTGGGTTGGGGATACCACTGTCCACTTAACCAACTCAACCACAGGTTGATTCGCTATTCAAGTGATAAGTGAATACTAGACAGAAAGAATATTAGTAGTAGACAGAAAAAAAGAATACTAGACAGAAAGGAAGTAATAAATGAAAAAAAATCGGCAGTGTAGTTCGGTCCATCATCCTCGACTGAATTTCTATGTTTGCCCCTGCCTAATTTTGATTTAATCAAACCACGCCCGGCGAGAGCGAGACGCTGTTCCGCCACCGGCTTCGCCCTCGCGGCCGACGCGCCGCCGCTCGAGCTCAACGCAGAGGCCAGCGCTTAGCCTAGATCCAAGCAAGGCCGCCTCCCATCCCGCCGTCTCTCCCTGCTACCACCGCCACAACTACACACGAGTTCCAGATCCACAGGAAATCCGCGGCAAGCACAAGAATAGATGCTCAATCTTCAGGTCCAAAGTAGCATCTGCGCGTCCGTCTTCCCGATGGAGCAGATAACAGAGCACTTCCATGGCGATTAAGCCAATGCTGAGGCTCACATTGCCACCTAAGTACCTAACTTATGCCGTCGCCCAGATGCGACGCCCGCTTTGACAAGCCTGGTCGCGGAGCGCTCTGCTCAGGCTTCCCTGTTTGGTCACGTATTGATTGGTTCGGTGACTTCAGTCGATTTGGATTGGCCCAAGATTGATGTGGCTTGGTACTTCGATTCTGTCCAAGCAAGGCAAGGGCAAAGTTGGAAACGCAGTTGGGGGGAAATGGGAAGAGAAGATGAAAGAATCCGAATTGGGGGAAATAGGTGAGGTGACACTTTTGTTGTGGCACAATCCTGATTTCAAGAAACTAGGTGGCATTCTTGCGATTGCTGCTATGTTTTGAAGTGGCATAGGTTGAAATCTTGCCTATTTTTTTTTATCATAGCATGACGTACTCAAACTGACGAAGGAATTCCTCTGGTATGTGAATCTTTTCTGATTGGTGTTCGTACTGTTAGAGAGTGATATGAGTGAAGTTTGATGTGAAACAAGAGTAATGAACTTATTAAAAGGGATTGCAAAGGGATAATTTGGTATGTAAAAAACAGGATTTAATCCCTCCTACAAATACTAATTAGTAAAATAATAAGGGCCAACACATAGAGTGAGGAATAAATCCAGAAGACAGAAACCATAGACTAAAGCACATTACTAATAATGCCCTTAACAGAGAGTAGACCATAATGTTGGAAACCTTTTTTTCACGTCTTAGGCATGTTGATGTTTTGTAACTCTTTTGTTTCAAGAGTTATATTCATAAGTATTCTCTCTGAATGCAACCTGAGGATTAAGATTATGTAGTGTTACCATTCAAAAAAATGTAGTGTTGATATTTTTCATGCTGATACTTGTTACTTATTACTATGATAATTGATTAATTTTCCATTAGCTTTTCATAAAGGTCTCCTGATTCATAAGTGCTCTCTTAACTCTGAGGCTGAAGACTATGTAGTGTTGATATTTTCCTGTTGATACTTAGTTACTTATTACTATGATAATTGATTAATTTTCCATTAGCTTTTCATAAAGGTCTCCTGATTCATAAGTGCTCTCTCAACTCTGATGCTGAAGACTATGTAGTGTTGATATTTTCCTGTTGATACTTTGTTACTTATTACTTCCAGAGGAGGCTTAAAAATATGCTAGTGATGATATTTCACTGTTGTACTTACTTAGTCCTTTCACAGGTTATTAGAACATTTAGAGAGAAAGGCATTCCTTGTGATGTGGTTTGGATGGATATTGACTACATGGATGGTTTTAGATGCTTCACATTTGACAATGTAAGTACTTTTCTACGATAGTTGCTACATGGAAGTAGCATGCTTAAAATGTATATTGCTTCATAATGTCATATAGAGCCTCCCTTTTTTCCAGACTATTATTGTCTACTCAAAAAATCCGTCTATTTTAGACAAATTCTATAGTCTATATAAGTGTCATTCTAAGTGCATCGAGACAAGTTTCCTCCATGACAATGATTATGTCTGAACTTTATATGTTACAGAACAGTTTCCCTGATCCAAAATCTATGGTCGATGATCTACATTCCATCGGTTGTAAATCAATCTGGATGCTTGACCCGGGAATAAAGAAAGAGAAGGGTTACTTTGTGTATGAAAGTGGTTCAGAAAATGATGTGTGGATTAAAAAGGCAGATGGTAGCCCATTCATTGGTATGTTACACCGACTTAAATGAGCCCCTTGTTATCTTACTGAATTTACCAGTCGAACATGCCTCATGTCCTATAATTCCAGGGGAAGTATGGCCTGGTGACTGTGTTTTCCCGGATTTCACCAGTGAAAGAATCCGCACATGGTGGGCTAGATTAGTAAGGGATTTCATCTCCAACGGCGTTGATGGAATATGGAATGATATGAACGAGCCCGCTATGACAGTATATGCTCTTATCACAATTCATTTGTTCTGTGTCATCGTATTTTATATTTCCATATGCAAATGGAAGTGATGGTGTCAACTTGCAGACTACTACCAAAACAATGCCTGAGAGCAATATACATAGAGGAGATGCTGATATTGGTGGTGTCCAGAATCATTCTTACTATCATAATGTAATGTCTCTATCGCTTTGGAAATAAAAAGAAACTCGCGATGGAACAGAAACAAGTTTTTTATATGTGATCGTGCTTTAATGTTTATGATTTTCAGGTTTATGGAATGCTAATGGCTAGATCTACTTATGAAGGAATGGTGATGTCCAATACAGAAAAACGACCATTTGTTCTTACACGAGCTGGTTTTATAGGAAGCCAGCGATATGCTGCAACATGGACTGGTGATAATCTCTCAAATTGGGAGCATTTGCACATGAGTCTATCAATGGTTCTTCAGTTGGTATGTAAATTTTCCTTCAAGTCCAAGATACCTCCCCCCTTTCCTCCCCGAAATGTATCAAGCACCAAGTCATTTGGCATTTTTTGCATTATCTACCCAATTCATCTTAAAAAAAAGTGTATTCAACTGTTTGAATGAACAGATGAACATGCCATTAATCCTGTTTTTTTTATTGTATTGTGAGCACAATCCTGTGACCTTACAGCAATGCATGGTTTCTTGATTACATTATTGTTGTGACCATTGACACCTGTATTAGTTACAAATTTTGGTTCTTTCAATTTTACTTTCATTGCAACTCTGCAAGCATGTTTCTTGTTTCTGATTACTTTAAGCAAATCATTGTCAATATGTTGATATCCAAAATAATAACCATCACATTGGCCATTACTGGGTATGATAAGCATACATTTCTAGGAATCAATAATGTGGTTATATCCAATCAGGGTTTGAGTGGTCAGCCTCTGTCTGGTCCTGATATTGGTGGGTTTGCTGGAAATGCTACTCCAAGACTTTTTGGAAGATGGATGGGAGTGGGTGCGTTGTTTCCATTCTCACGTGGCCATTCTGAAGCTGGAACCGTTGATCACGAGCCATGGTCCTTTGGTGAAGAGGTACTATTTGTGTGTTTCATGTCCCTCATCCACACTGTGTACGCACACAAACAAAACCTTGTTGCACTCCTAGAAGCTTCAATTTCTTTCTTGTTTCTTATATGCTACATTTTGATACATAAGGTGTTAGTATATCCATTTTTTTCTTAGTTTACAAGTCAAATCTACAGGAGAGCTTTCTTGTTCATGAGATTAACATACATTTCATACAACATTTCCTCCATTTTATTATGCCAGTCATGTAGCCAGACAAATGATTTATTGTTTATGCACTCTGAGGACAAGTCTTTTTTCCCTTCATAAAATTTGTTACTAGCGTTCATATATTACGAAGAACCCTTTTCATTTAGTAATATATTGTGCTGACGTTTTGCGTATTCTAATTTATTCATATATCAAGATCCTCCAATGCTTTTTAGCGTTGTTAAATTCTTAATATAGATATCACTGGCTATTTCTAACAGCTAATGCATATTTCAGTGTGAGGAAGTTTGCCGTCTCGCGCTACTAAGACGGTATCGGCTACTGCCACACATTTACACTTTGTTTTATGTTTCGCATAAGAAGGGTACTCCAGTTGCTGCGCCACTTTTCTTTGCTGGTAATAATGTTTGTCTTACTATTCACTAAAATATATTGTAGTGGCAGAGACCCATGGTCTAAGTTGGCTGTAGATTTAGGAATAAATGGGATGTAGCAAAACATGTCCGCATCTTTTGTCTTTTCTTGGTGCACATCTATAAAATTAATGAAGATCGGTGGTTGCACTACTATGACAAGGGCATGTTTGGAAGTTGTATCACAATAATTTCACATAAAGTTCAGGAAATGGTGTTTCTCCGATATAAAACCTGTGAAATTCCCATCTAAACAGGCTCTAAGAAATGACAATCATTGAATGTTATGATTCAGGACTAGACAAGGAAAAAGTATTTATGTTCTTCTTGCTGGTGTGCCAGATAGTAGATAGTATTCTTTGGATGAATTTTGTTACGTAATACAAAATCTTATTCATTACTTTGTTGTAGATCCACAAGACACGGAACTGAGGAAAATTGAGACTTCGTTTCTCCTGGGGCCACTTTTAGTTTGTGCAAGGTAATGGTATCACATCAATGAGGTCACAACGTACCTCTTTGCTCTGTTATATTGGAAATCAAGATTTTCTTGTGTGCATGAGCTTGCATGTTGTTGTGTGTCAGTAGAATTTTGTGCATAATGCCAATATGTTCTTCACCCTTGACTAAAAAATGTAAATTTTCTGTCATCCCTTTAAACATAGAGAAATCAATGGCCGTAATGATGCGCCATCTGTATATTTTTCTATGCTTCTGTGTAACATAAAAACTTCGGGTCTTTTGGCAGCACTTTACCTGATAAAGGAGCTCATGAATGTGCACATAAGTTACCAAATGGCATTTGGTTACCTTTTGATTTTGGAGATTCCCACCCCGTAAGTTAGTTGTTAAACTTTTATTGTGCTGCCTAGAAAGCTACTCTGGAACTAATTTTTATTTATTTACGACTGATAATATAGGATCTGCCGGTGTTGTATTTAAGAGGTGGAGCAATACTTCCTGTAGGCCTTCCTATTCAGCATGTTGGTGAAGCAAGTTTAGGGGACGATTTATCACTACTTGTTGCACTGGATGAAAATGGTACGTTTCTGTAACTTTGCCTGGGGTAACTTGCATTTGTGATATGTGGTTTATCAGGAGGTGGTTATGTTTAACGAAATTCATAATTATACCCCTCTTATACCCTTTTTGAAGATCTGACCATGTTACCGTTAGTAATGTGTGATTTAGCAAGTACTCACATGTGCTCAAACAAATAGAATAACAGAATTCTGACTGGATGTTTAGCCAGTTTCCTGTGTTGAAGATACTCATTTAAGCATTGTCATATGGTGCACATACTTTCTGTTCTTCACCATGTCTGACTTTTTTACAGGTAAAGCTGAAGGTGTCTTGTTCGAGGATGCCGGGGATGGATACGAGTTCACACAGGGAGACTATCTGCTGACATATTATGTTGCCGAAGTCCACTCATCAGTGGTTTCTGTGAAAGTTCTGAAAACTGAAGGATCCTGGAAGAGACCAAAACGTAACTTAAACATAAGTATTTTGCTTGGTGGAGGTGGTATGGTATGTATACTTGTTGCCTTTTGTTTTACTCCCTCGGATCCATATTAATTGTCGCAGCTTTAATATAACTTCAGTACAAAGTTGTACTAAAGCTGCGACAATTAATTTGGATCGGAGGGAGTATCACATTATATTTTCTGTTCTAAAGAATTTTAATTATTATTTCTGTGAACTCAGATAAGTTCACGTGGTGTGGATGGTGAAGAGGTACATTTTACGATGCCTTCTGAGTTTGAAGTGTCCAGCTTGGTTGCAACAAGTGAACTTGATCTCAAGAAACGTTTAGGTATCTATCTATGGCTCTGTCATTTTATATTTGAAGGGTTCACTATAACTGGAATTCTATTTGACTGAACTTGGGCTGCTTTGGTATCTTGGGATGGTTGTACAGAGACAATTCGTCCTATACCTGATATAGATGAGCCATCGGGACAGGAAGGTGCTGATCTCTCAAAAACACTTATTATTTTGAAGAGCGGGGACTGGTTTCTTAAGATTGTACCATGGATTGGTGGCCGTATTATTTCGATGACTCATCTTCCTTCTGGTATGCTTCTTTGGTGCAATATGATCAATGGACTTCTATTATTTTGAGATGTCTGTGTATCAACAGTAGTAGGATATGTTTGCTAAATAGAGAATTTCAAGGCAGTCTCTATTCTTGGAATTGTTGTTGACATGCCAGTACATGTGGTGCAACATGGTTTTGAAATTTCTTAGATGCTTTATAATTGGATGCAGCTTGTCTATTTGCTTCATTGGTTGTAAATATATCAAATAATTATTTTCTTATTAACTTAAATTTCACATGTACTTGATCTCTGGCTCTCTCTCTAGATTCCCAGTGGTTGCATAGCAGGATTGAAATCCATGGTTATGAGGAGTACAGTGGGACTGAATATAGGTCTGCTGGCTGCACAGAAGAGTACAAGATGGTCAGGTAACATAAATCATCATCGTATACCGATTTCTATTTTTCGTTTTTTTATTGATATGTTTCGGCCTGTCAAGTGAGTAGTTTGTCTGGAGTTCTAGTTTTAGCCACAACAGTAACTGTTGATAGAAATGTGCAGGGGGCATCTGGAGCAATCATGCGTGGAGGAATCCAAAGTTTGCCTCGAAGGAGATATTGGGGGTGGACTGGTTCTTCAGCGCCACATATATATTCTGACGGACAATCCCAAGATTGTCCAGATTGACTCTAGCATTGAAGCAAGAAGTGTTGGGCCTGGCTCTGGTGGATTCTCAAGGTGAGTGCTAGCAATTCAGATTTTGGTCAGGGGACAGAGTGATATCCTGCGCATCCACCTGTGAAAGTAACCTGAACCAAACCATCGTAGCAAAATGGCAGCTTGTCAAAAGATATGAGATTGTCTCATCGTCTTGATCACATAAGAGGCAAGCATGGTTGGATGGACACTTAGCCCAGTGGCTGGAGCGCAGCTATGCCTCCTGGCCGGCCTGGGTTTCGAACCCTGATTCCTCGCATCTTCTATCTTCCACTTTTGAACCTAACAGTATTTGAGAAAAAAAAAACTTTTGAACCTGAACAGTTTCTAGATCGATCATGATTTATGATTTGAAGCACAGTAACATGCCATTAAAATAAAACGGTAACATCTCGAGTCGGGGCTAATGTCAACATGCTTTGTCCGATAGTAAGGCTCACTGAAATGCTTAAGAATTCTTCTGCCAGCCCTAATGCATATGTTTTCTCCTCTGAAGGTTGGTCTGTTTGCGAGTCCGTCCTACATTTACGCTTCTAAACCCAACTGAGGTGGTTGTTGCTTTCACGGCCATCAATGGTTCAAAGCAAGAGATCTCTTTAGATTCTGGAGAAGTGACACTCGAGGGAGGCCTCCGACCGAACGGTAAATATGTGGCACTCTGCACAATGTTTGGAGTTTCTTGTTGCCTGACCAACATCTTTGGGCTTGCCATCCTGAGGATTTGTAATGTTTATTATGCTGATTCTTTAATCCACTCTCCGATCTTCTGGCAAACTCATTGATCAGGGGAGTGGACGCTGGTGGACAAGTGTTCAGGGCTGAGCATGGTAAACCGTTTCGATCACCGTCAGGTTAGCAAATGTTTGGTGCATTGGGGAACTAGTGATCTGAACATGGAGCTCTGGTCTGATGAGAGGCCAGTTTCGAAAGACACGCCGTTGAGGATCTGCCACCAGTATGAGGTGACACAAACATGAAACTCATTCCTAGGTACTCCCTCCAAAGTAGTGATCTAAACGCTCTTATATTTCTTTAAAGAGGGAGTATAATGTAACAAATGCTTTTAAAACTTGTGTCCGCTCATCGTGTTTAGTTCCCGATGACTTGTATGTAAATAATGTCATGACTGCTACTGCACATCTCTGGGATTGTTGGCCTCATTATTAGTTAAGCCATGGTCAGAATCTCTCCGAGATCTACGTTTTACAAAGTACAAACTCTGCTTTTCCTATATTACAGAGTAAGCTAAGCAGCGTCCAGGCCTACAGCTAGTTGAGAGAAAAGGTGATTCTGTATTAGCTGCAACAAGTCAATTTTGGGATGACATTTAAACTTTCAAATTAGTTTTGGTTGGGGTGCGCCGGCCTGGGCTGTAGTGCAACGCCCAGGCAACACCTAAGGGCCCTAATGGCAAGCCACTATGATGGACCCTTCCCCACAAAAAATAAATTTAATATCGTTGTGGGCACATGACCCACATATCAGATATTAAACTGATAAGAACAGATACTACACTTGATCTTAGCCAAAAGGCCGAGAAAGGTATGATTTGCAGCGTGCCCCTCCCCCTCCTCTTATAGCTCCCTCTGCCTCTTCTCTGCTCTCGGCCAGCGAGGTGGTACTAAAAGAACCAAAGAACGGAGAGAGTCCCTGCTGCGCTCGGGCGACCAGCCAAGCCAGCGCGCGTCGCGTCTCTCGTTCGATTGGGCTTCGGAAGAGGCCCGGTAAGAGCACCACGGCAGCATATGCTTGCGCGGCCCAGTATTACCGGTACGTTTTTGTTTTTTCGCTGTTCGTTTACTCGCTGCGCGGGACGACGAGCATCTATGGATTTTCTACAAATGGGAAGCTGGCATGGATCACGTACAAGTCATTCTCTGCGACTAGCTTATCTAAAGTGAGCAGGCGAGGTGGGATTAGAAAGCAGCAGCAGCACAAGCGCAGCGCGGCGCGCTGCATGCAAGACAGCAGCAACACAAGTGTCATTCTGTGCGACTTATCTAAAGTGAGAAGGCGAGCCCGAGCGCTAAAAATCCTCGTCCGAATATCACCTCCCTTTATAAACGAACCATAATAACAATGCAAGCCTGATATAACTAGTCTGAATATTAAAAAAACACTAGCAAATATGCCTATGCGTTGCAACGAGAGAAAAACAATTAGATTATGCAGATGTGGTAAAGATAAAGAAAGTCTAAATCAAATGTCAGGATGAGATGAGGACTTTTAAAACGTCATTTCACAAACTATGTCTAAATGATGTCATGACGAGATAAGGGACTTTTAAAAAATAATTTAAAAACTGAAAATATGATGGTCGCATAATGACTTGATTTTGTAAGGTGCCACAACGAAATATTTTTTTGACTGGGCAAACTGCATTGATGGACCATGCCTGAGCTAGACTGATAAATGATGTGTCCCGCCTTGACCTAGCGTAGCGGTGTTTTCCATAACCAGTAAAAACTGTGGCACCAGAATAAACACAGTTGTGTATGGAGGCAAAATAAACATTTAGTCATTTTCAAATAGCTTACAAAAATGAACCAATAGAAGTTGTGTCAATTTTTTGGGGCTCAGCGTTGTACAGAACACGAAAACCTTTTTCTTACCCGATGCGCGAGGGACTAAATAAAATCATAAAACGACCTCTATAGATCCCCTAATAAAATCTCCATGTAAGCGACAATTTGTTTTGTTCGTTATTTACGGATCAACATTAATTTTTATGAAAATTTAAAAAAAAATCATGGACATTTTTTTTCAAATTACTGAATATTTTTTGAATACACGACCATTTTTAAAAAATCATGAACATTTCTACTTCTCTAAAAAAATAAAAATTGATTTTTTATAATATGCAAACATTTTTTTGAAATCACGAACATTTTATGATTTCTCAATATATTTTTTCAAAACTCGCAACTTTTTGAAATTTGGAATTTTTGGAAAACCTGAATTAATTTAAAAAAGGAAATACAAACACAAAAATGATAAAGGAAAAAAATCAAAAACAAATAATAAAAAGCAGGGTTGTCACGACAGGCACATGGGCCGGCCCATTACTGCTAGCGGGAAGTAGGTGGCGCGCAAAAAAGGAGAGAAAAAAAATAGCGGAACCGCGGTCTCATGGGTAGAAGACTGTGGCCGCATATAATGAAGGCGGGTGATAGGCGCCGGCGGACCGGCTGAAATTTGGGCCGGTCCGCCCGTAGCCTTTGATTGGTGCATGTATAACCGTTCGATGCAGCTGCTATTTGGTCAACGCACGCCCCTACGATGGATTCTGCATCTAGTCGCTCGATTCCGCATCTCGCTGGCCGCACGCGCTTGCTGGTCGCCATGGTCACCGGTCGTCCTTGTCGCCGGTTATCGCCCTCGCTGGCCATCCTCATCGTCGGTCGCCGCACTCGTCACCTGCATTTGTGGCTGACTCCACGCATGCAACAGCCGACCTGCAGTTGCAGCTTCGGTGGCGACGACTGCACCTCGCCGGCGTGCTCGCTGCTGTCGGCTTGGCCCGATCTAGACCATTCAGGCCTTATCTTCTCCCCCCATCAAAAACGATTCTCCCAGTGAAGCTTCCCTTCCCACGCGCGTGGAAGCATAGGAAAAAAAGTGGAGGTCGTGGGCGTACGTGATCCATCGCGGTCGCTGTTGTAGGAAGCACCGTCCAGCAACTCCACCTTCCAAAAAAATGTTTGCATCTCCACCTCCAATGACGAGCCAACGTCAACGCAGGTGATAGCACAAAACGACGATGGATGCAGCAAAAATGTCGTCGCCATCGCGGCTCATGGCGTCTTCATCACTCATGAATGGTTGCAGCAAAACGTCACGTCGGTCGTAGCAAAAAGGACGACGGATGCAGCAAAACTTCATCCCCATCGTCGGGGTCGCAGCTAAGTCGTAAAAAATGGATGTAGCAAATTTGCTTGCCGGTTGTAGCACTGTTGGTCGCCGGTTGTAGCACATTTGGGCATCGCCGGGCCATGGCCGGGGAGTGGTCGCTGGTTCTAGCAAAAGTCAAAAGGACGGTTGTAGCAAAACTCAAATACGGTGATAGCAAAAATGTGTTGGTTCCAACAAAAACAGAGACAGTGATAACAAGAATGGATACTAGTTCCAACAAAATCAACCCGGTGGTAGCAAAAAACATTACTGTTTCCAGCAACAACAAAAGATCCATGGCCAGGGGAGTAGCCTCCTGTCACAGCACCGTAGTATTGCGCGTCGCCGGCCATGTACACAACTCCGACCATGGAAGCAACTTCGCCAGCCCTGGACACAGCTCCGACCATGGACGCAACTTCGCTAGCCATGGCCGCAGCTCCGACCATGGACGCAACTTCGCCGGCCATGGCCGTTGTAGCTCCGGGTGCCACAGAGCAATAGGAGATGCAGTTGAGAGCGGGGAAATCGAGTGGAGGACACTAGCTCGGGGATCGGCTTCGGGGGTGCTCACCGAAGAAGAAGAGGGGGGCTTGCTGGAGGAGATCACTGTGTCAGACTTCCATGGCAGCCGGGAGAGATTGGGAGAAAAGAAAAAGGACCCAGGGAAAGGGAAGGAGAAGGACGCAGAGGACAGGGAAAGAGATAACGTGATGGGCCCTCCCGATTTGATTAGTTGTAGCCAGCGCACATGGATGAGACCGGCCGAAGCGTTCGGCCAGCTCGCCGTATGCTAGCGTTTCCCTATAATGAATTGTCGTCTCATTCCTTGGCTGCTTGTCTGTTCGTGAGATGTGAGTGTATCACTTTTATATGAACCATGGTCTCATTCTGTGGCATTTTATGACGGACAATCAGAAGCAATAGCCCCTTTATTATTAGAGGTATATTACTCATATACTACTTTGGTTTCGTTCTGCAATGGAGAGGGGGAGGGGGGCTTTTGCCCTCCTTTTAGTCTAAAAAAATTACTCATGTACTCCATCTGTCTTAAAATGTACCCCCTCTGTCCACGGATAAGTGCACATATAAAATTTCTAGAAAAAATTATGAAATGAAGTAAAAAACAAATTAAAAAGATACAAGTCACCATCCATCTCCTATTTAATTACTCCATCCCCAATGAGCTAAGGCTGCTTATAATGGATATTATCATAATTTAGTACCTGGTTAATAGTATAGCCAGCTGATAGCTATATGATGTCGACATGTCATCTATAGCCAAGGTCATAATCGGCACGTACAATAGTTAAGATGTGCTACTTTATTAATGCATGGCTCACGTTCCGCTTGTTGGGGAACATAGTAATTTCAAAAAAAATTCTACGCACACGCAAGATCATGGTGATGCATAGCAACGAGAAGGGAAGAGTGTTGTCTACATACCCTCGTAGACCGTAAGTGGAAGCGTTATGACAACACGGTTGATGTAGTCATACGTCTTCACGATCGACCGATCCTAGTACCGAAGGTACGACACCTCTGCGATCTGCACACCTTCGGCTCGGTGACGTCCCACGAACTCACGATCCAGCAGAGTGTCGAGGGAGAGCTTCGTCAGCACGACGGCATGGTGACGTGATGATAATGCTACCGGAATAGGGCTTCGCCTAAGCACCACTACGATATGACCGAGGTGAATTATGGTGGAGGGGGGCAGCGCACATGGCTAAGAGATCAATGATCAACTTGTGTGTCTATGGGGTGCCCCCTCCCCCGTATATAAAGGAGTGGAGGAGGGGGAGGGCCGACCCTCCTATGGCGCGCCCCATGGGGAGTCCTACTCCCACCGGGAGTAGGAATCCCCCCTTACATGTAGTAGGAGTAGGATAAGGAAGGAGGAAAGAGGGAGAAGGAAAGGGGGGCGCCCCCTTCCTAGTCCAATTCGGACTAGAGGGGGAGGGGGCGTGCAGCCTACCCTCGCAGCCCCTCCTCTCTTTCCACTAAGGCCCATTAAACTCCCCGGGGGGTTCCGGTAACCCCCCGGTACTCCGGTATATGTCTGAACTTCACTCGAAACCCTTCCGATGTCCAAACATAGTCGTCCAATATATCAATCTTTATGTCTCAACCATTTCGAGACTCCTCGTCATGCCCATGATCACATCCGGGACTCCGAACAACCTTTGGTTCATCAAAACACATAAACTCATAATACCGATCGTCACCGAATGTTAAGCGTGTGGACCCTACGGGTTCGAGAACTATGTAGACATGACCGAGACTCGCTTCCGGTCAATAACCAATAGCGGAACCTGGATGCTCATATTGGTTCCTACATATTCTACGAAGATCTTTATCAGTCAAACTGCATAACAACATACATTGTTCCCTTTGTCATCGATATGTTACTTGCCCGAGATTCGATCATCGGTATCTCAATACCTAGTTCAATCTCGTTACTGGCAAGTCTCTTTACTCGTTCCATAATGCATCATCCCGCAACTAACTCATTAGTCACATTCCTTGCAAGGCTTATAGTGATGTGCATTACCGAGAGGGCCCAGAGATACCTCTCCGATACATGGAGTGACAAATCATAATATCGATCTATGCCAACTCAACAAACACCATCAGAGACACCTGTAGAGCATCTTTATAATCACCCAGTTACGTTGTGATGTTTGATAGCACACAAGGTGTTCCTCCGGTATTCGGGAGTTTCATGATCTCATAGTGATAGGAACATGTATAAGTTATGGAGAAATCAATAGCAACAAACTAAACGATCATCGTGCTAAGCTAACGGATGGGTCAAGTCAATCACATCATTCTCTAATGATGTGATCCCGTTAATCAAATGACAACTCATGTTTATGGTTAGGAAACATGACCATCATTGATTCAATGAGCTAGCCAAGTAGAGGCAAACTAGTGACACTCTGTTTGTCTATGTATTCACACATGTACTAAGTTTTCGGTTAATACAATTCTAGCATGAATAATAAACATTTATCATGATATAAGGAAAAAAATAATAACTTTATTATTGCCTCTAGGGCATATTTCCTTCAGTCTCACACTTGCACTAGAGTCAATAATCTAGTTCACATCGCCATGTGATTTAACACTAATAGTTCACATCACCATGTGATTAACACCCATAGTTCACATCGTCATGTGACCAACACTCAAAGGGTTTACTAGAGTCAATAATCTAGTTCATATTGCTATGTGATTAACACCCAAAGAGTACTAAGGTGTGATCATGTTTTGCTTCTGAGAGAAGTTTAGTCAACGGGTCTGCCACATTCAGAGCCGCATGTATTTTGCAAATATTCTATGTCTACAATACTTTGCATGGAGCTACTCTAGCTAATTGCTCCCACTTTCAATATGTATCCGGATTGAGACTCAGAGTCATCCAGATCGGTGTCAAAGCTTGCATCGACGTAACTCTTTACGATGAACTCTTTGTCACCTCCATAACCGAGAAACATTTCCTTATTCCACTAAGGATATTTTTTACTGCTGTCCAGTGATCCACTCCTGGATCACTATTGTACCCTCTTGCCAAACTTATGGTGAGGTACACAATAGGTCTGGTACACAACATAGCATACTTTATAGAACCTATGACTGAGGCATAGGGAATGACTTTTCATTCTCTTTCTATTTTCTGCTGTGGTCGTGTTTTGAGTCTTTACTCAACTTCACACCTTGCAACACAGGCAAGAACTCCTTCTTTGACTGTTCCATTTTGAACTACTTCAAAATCTTGTGAACTTATGTACTCATTGAAAAATCTTATCAAGTGTCTTGATCTATCTCTATAGATCTTGATGCTCAATGTGTAAGCAGCTTCACCAAGGTCTTTCATTGAAAAATTCTTATTCAAGTATCCTTTTATGCTATTCAGAAATTCAGTATCATTTTGATCAATAATATGTCATCTACATATAATATCAGAAATGCTACGGAGCTCCCACTCACTTGTAAAATAGAGGCTTCTCCAAAAGTCTGTATAAAACCATATGCTTTGATCACACTATCAAAGCGTATATTCCAACTCTGAGAGGCTTGCACCAGTCCATAAATGGATCGCTGGAGCTTGCACACTTTGTTAGCACCTTTTAGATCGACAAAACCTTCTGGTTGCATCATATACAACTCTTCTTTAAGATATCCATTAAGGAATGCAATTTTGACATCCATTTGCCAAATTTCATAATCATAAAATGCGGCAATTGCTAACATGATTTGGACGGACTTAAGCATTGCTACGGGTGAGAAGGTCTCATCGTAGTCAACATCTTGAACTTGTCGAAAACCTTTTGCGATTCGAGCTTTGTAGATAGTAACACTACTATCAGTGTCTGTCTTCCTCTTGAAAATCCATTTACTCTTAATGGCTCATCGATCAACGGGCAAGTCAATCAAAGTCCATACTTTGTTCTAATACATGGATCTCATCTCAGATTTTCATGGCTTCAAGCCATTTCATAGAATCTGGGCTCATCATCGCTTCCTCATAGTTCGTAGGTTCATCATGGTCAAGTAACATGACCTCCAGAACAGGATTACCGTACCACTCTGGTGCGGAACGTATTCTGGTTGACCTACGAGGTTCGGTAGTAACTTGATCTGAAGTTTCATGATCATCATCATTATACTACAAAAAAAGACACATCCATGACATTTTGGGCCGAACGAATTTTTTTGTCATACATATGACACTTCTATGACGATAATTGTGACAAAACCCGGTATCATCATAAATGTGGTGGGCTCCTACTTCTATGACAAAAAATCATGACAGAAAATGGGCTTTTCGTCCTGGGCGGGCCGGAGACGCAGCTGCATGACATTCTTTGGGCAGTTCATGATGGAAAAAACCGTGGTAGAAGCGAGGGGGAGGAAAATTTTGGGGAGTTCCCGGTTACGGTGGGAGGTCGGGGGCCGAGCAATGCGCGTTTCTCTCATACACGTATGCGCGTGTGTGCGAGGCGTTGGCTCTAACTGAACCCGAGCGAGGCGTTGGGCTCTAACTGAACCCGAGCGATTGCACTGCAGGCTACACGTTACTGAACCTGAGCGATCGATCGATGGCTGTTAACTGAACCCGATCGAGCGATTCCTTTGCTACTGCTGCTAATTGAAGCCAATCGATGCTGCCTCTGGGATGAACAGTAAGCGTTGGCGGGGGGGGGGGGGTGGATGAACAGTGAGCGGTGGCGTTGCCTCTGGATGAACATGACCCCGTGGTGTGGTGGAGGGATGGATGAACAGTAGACGGTGGAGGGGTACCCGTGGAGGGGTGGTTGAACAGGACCCCGTGGTGTGGAGGGCTGGATGAACAGTAGACGGTGGAGGGGTGCCCGTGGAGGGGTGGTTGAACAGTAGCCGGTGGAGTAGCGCGCGGTGCAGGCTGGATGAACAGGAGCCCGTGGAGGCTGGAGGAGGTCGACGGTGGAGATGAACAGTATCCCGTGGAGTCCCGTTTTGCGGTACGCCACACCCCTCCCGATGAACAGGACCCCCGTTTCGACCGTAGCGCTCCAACACAAGTCCGTTTCGTCCGTTTTGCGGTATGCCACACCCCTCCCGATCAACAGGACCCCCGTTTTGACCGTAGGAGGTCCGTTTCCTCTGTTTTGCGGTACGCCAGACCCCTCCCGATCAACAGGACCCCGTTCCGAACGTAGGAGGCCCGTTTCCTCCATTGTGCAGGCCAGGCCTCGTTTCCATCGCCTGTTCCGTCCAAGCCCTCCCGATGAACACGACCACGCATTCCGTTCCGACTCAGCCGGTTGGCTCCCACGCGTTCCGTTGCCTCCCGATGAACACGACGCATTCCGTTGCCTCCCCATGAACACGACGCATTCCGTTGCCTCCCCATGAACATGACGACGACGTTGTTTCTCCGTTCCAACCCAGCCATGTACACGAGCCCTGGCCGTACGTATGCGCGAGTAGGCGTTCGAGATCCCGCCCATATGTACACATACGTGGCCGTATTTTCTCTCTTGCACCTTGGCCGTTGTACGTACGTGTACATGCTACGTGCGCGCCTCTACTACGACACGTACGCGCCTCTACTATGACACGTGCGCGCCTCTACATCCACCAGTATATATGTACGTACACGTTCGCAACCAGAATGACAACGCTACGTACGCTTCGACTAGGTGGGTCCCGACTGTCAGGCACTTCCTTGCCTGCGAAGATGTAGCTGGTGGGTCCCAGTAGTCAGGGGGGCGAATCGTTTTTTTGTCCGGACGCACTTTCTTGCGTGCGAAGATGTAGCTGGTGGGTCCCAGCAGTCAGGGGAAAATGTTTTTTTTCGTGAAATACAGTGGCCCGTCCGGTGGGTCCCAACTGTCAGGTGGAGGAATCATTATTTTCCGCGTAATAAGGAGGCACTTCCTTGCTGCGGCCATGGACCCAGCTATCAGCCTCTCCACGTACAGTCCACGTCTGATGGAAGTCGTTTCTTGACCATGTTGACCACGCCAAGCCGAGAGCACCAGGGCGGTGGACGACGGCGAGGCCTAGGAAGGGACGACGGGGAGTCAGGGAAGACGTGGCTATGGAAACCCGTGCGGAGAGTACGAGGGTTCACTGGTTCGGCTGCGGTGTGACACTGCTATCGCCGCAGGGCCTGGCCAGCGGTGGGAATAGTAGGAGGTGGTGATGCCTCCGCGGCAGCATAGCCGGCCACGGGAGGCAGGAGCATGCGGCACAACCGGCGCTGCTTTGGCCGGCTGGAGCAAGAAGACCAGAGGTTGAAGAAGCACTACGGCCGTTGGACGGACATCGTACGGTCACTGGAGCTAGAATCATTTATATTGACTAAGTTGACAAAGCCCTCCGTCCCTGTCAACTTAGTAGGCCCACAAGTCAGCCTCCCACCAAGGTGGGTCCCATGTAGCAGGGGGGTATTCATTTTTGTGTGCATAATAAGGAGGCACTTCCGGTGGGTCCGAGCTGACAGCAGGGGGAACGTTTTTTTTTCGCGAAATACGGTGGCCCTCGGGTGGGTCCCAACAGTCAGGGGCAAACATTTTTTCGCGAAATACTGGTGGGCATCCGGTGGGTCCCTGCTGTCAGGTGGAGGAATAATTATTTTCCGCGTAATAAGGAGGCACTTCCTTGTGGCTGCCATGGACTCAGCTGTCAGCCTCTCCACGTACAGTATTCTTCCGATGGAATTCGGTTGTTAACCACATTGACCACGCCGCACCGAGAGCACCACGGCGGTGGACGACGGCGAGGCCTAGGAAGGGGACAACGCGGAGCCGCGGAAGACGCGGCAGTGGATGCCCACGCGGAGAGGAGTACGAGGGTTCACTGGTTCGGCTGCGCTGCCGTCGCCGCAGAATAACAGGGGGTGTGGGTGAGTGGAGTGGAGGGATGTCCTGGCCAGCGGTGGGAGTAGTATGGGGGCAGTGAGGCCTCCGCGGCAGCACAACCGGCCACGGGAGGCAGGAGCAGGCGGCATGACCGGCGCTGCTTTGGGCGGCTGGAGCAAGAAGACCAGAGGTTGAAGAAGCACTACGGCCATTGGATGGACATCATACGGTCAGTCGAGCTAGAATCGTGCATATTGACTAAGTTGACAAAGCCCTTCGTCCCCATAAACTTAGTAGGCCCACTATACTGGGTCCCAACTAGCAGGGGGAGTATTCATTTTTTTGTGCGTAATAAGGAGACACTTTCTTGCGTGCGAAGATATAGCTGGTGGGTCCGAGCTGTCAGCGGCGGTAATATTTTTTCGCGAAATACAAAGGCCCTTTCGGTGGGTCCCAGATGTCAGGTGGAGGAATCATTATTTTGTGCGTAATAAGGAGGCATTTCCTGGCGTGTGACCATGGACCCAGCTGTCAGCCTCTCCACGTAAAGTCCACTTCAGATGCATGTCGGTCGTTGACCACGTTGACCACGCCACGCCGAGAGCACCAGGGCGGTGGACCACGGCGAGGCCTAGGAAGGGAACGACACAGAGGCAGGGAAGACTCGGCAGCTGTTTTTGTTTCCCACACGGAGGGGAGTACGACTGTACGAGAGTTTACTGGTTCGTCTGCCGTCGCCGGAGAATAACAGCAGGTGTGGGTGAGTAGAGGGATGGCTAGGCCAGCGATGGGAGTACGGAGGGGCGGTGAGGCCTGCGCGGCAGCACAGCCGGCTGCGGGGAGGAGGGAGCAGGCACTCCCGCCAGTGCTTGTTTGAGCGGCTGGAGCAGGAAGAGCAGAGATTGAAGAAGCACGACGGCCATTGGATGGACATCCAATAGTATACAGGCCATCTGTGGAAAGCCTCAAATCTGTAGAAAACAGCATACAACCCATCTGCCATTATTTCAAATAATTTACAGCCCATTTGCTAATTCTTACGGGTTTTTTGGAGCACATATTCTTTTTATTAGCATTACAGTCCATATTGTGGCCACGGTTAAAAAATTATACGAAATTTTGCATATGTCGGTGCCGTCTAAACTGTTTTTAATCCCGAAATTTCGAGTCACATTTAGACTGATTTTAAAAATAAATGTATATCAATATAAATCAATAAATTGTCCACGCATAAAAATCAATGCAATTTAAAATCTCGAAATGAAAAAAAGATATTTGAAACTAATTGCTGGTTTGATGTGTTTTAAAAATGTACAGCCCATTTCTCATTACTGATAGATCATTTTCTCGACCAGCCGAATGAAGTTCTCCTCGTCTTGAAAGATTTGCAGCCCAACAGGCCTGATAAAGCGACTTACTTGACAAATCACAAAAAACTGGGCTAGCCATTTTCAAAAAGAAAAAAAAACTATTGAGCTGGTGTGTGGTAAACATAAAAGAAAAGGCGGTCTAGACAGGCCAGAGTGTACCCGCACAGCCCAGTTGACACCCTGCTTCCGTCTCAAAAACAAATTAGATAAATGCCACTCTAATTATGGTGATTCATAAAAATGCCACTGTAATTTCCAAACTTTGAAAAATGGCATTGCAATTTTTGCAAACTTTGAAAAACGCCGCTGCAGTTTGCAAAATTTGAAAAACGCCACTCCAGACTTCGAAAAATGCCACTAGAAATGGTGTGAAATGACATTTTTTAAAGTTTGGAAATTGCAGTGGCATTTCTCGGATACACCAGATTTGGAGTGGCATTTATCAAATTAACCCAAAACAGAAATAACTAGGCGAGCTGCTGGGTCCCTGGTGTCAGCCGCTCGTTGTGCAATTCTCTCGTTTATTGACTATGTTGACAATGGCATGGGACCCAGATGTCAGAAATCCACTAGAAGAAGCCATTTTTTATTGGATTGAAATAAGGAGGCACTTGCTTACATACTGCCATGACCTTGGTGGGTCCCTGATGTCATCCTCTCCACGTACAATCATCTCCTGATTGTGTACGCGTCAACTTCCTAGGCCCACAAGTCAGCCTCTAAATCTGTGGAGGACAAATACAACCAATTAAAAAAAATAGCCCATTCCATACGTTCAAACGAAAAGTTCAACATTCAGAGCAAAGTAACATGTCTGATCCACATATAGAGTACTGAACTTCCACGTTGACAACCATCATAGCCAAGTTAACTATCTACTCCCACTAATACTCTAGTAGCGTACAAGTACTAACTTACTCTTAGCTAACTAGACGATGTCGGCCGCCATCTGTGGTACACGCTAAACGCCGGCACCGGCGTCGTGCGCGTCGCCTCGGACTTGCAAGAGGTGCGATAGGGCGCGTTGCTCGCGCGCATTGGCCCTTTCCATGTCGGCGTGGTCCACCGAAGTTTCGTCTTCCAATCGGGAAACTCACTTGACGAGCTGGTAGTTAAAATCGGCGTCGCGAACGTGTGCGTGCCCGACAGCCTCCAGGGCTATTTGCCGGGCGCAGGTCTCCACGTAGTCGGCCCAGTTGCGGGCGCTCTGCTCGCGACTCAGAGCGTCGGTGCGCTGCTGCTCCATGTCCCGCTGGCGGCGCAAATCGGCGATACGCTGCTCCTCTGCTAGGCGGTCGCGCTCCAAAAACTCCTGCTCCTCCGCCATGCGGTCGTGCTCCAACAACTCCTCGATCTCTGCATTGCCATCTAAAGACAGATAGACTGCCTCCTCCCTCCGTCTGCCTTCCGGTGAAAACCCGAACACTAGTTCCGGTGGTGACCGCCTCCAGCGTCGCCTACCGCAGACGGGCGGGGGCATGGCGGACGTGGTGAGCGACGTCGGGACGGTAGGGGCTTATGAGGATATGGCGAGTTGGGTGACGGTGGCACCAGAGAAGGCCGGGAAGCAGTACTTATAGGCGGAAGGTAGCGCGACGGTCATCAAAATTCAATGCATAATGGCTTAGCGCGCCAGCTAGCCGTGGAAAACTAGAGAAATTGAAATTATGACTGTGCCGTCCCATCCCGTCTGGGTCGCACGCCGGCATGGCGGTCAAACAAGTGCACTCGAATCATCTCACTCCTTGTCAATAATGATTCCACGGATTTAAAAAGCCCGCAACAATTAAAGCGTATCTTTTTTCGCATCAGTTAGCTGCCTGAATTACGGCCGGCTGCATACAGGCACTCAGAATCGCTCGCAGCCAGTACGCGAAGCAGCATGCAACGAGTCACAGCCGAGGGCACACATGCAGCCACTTAAATCACTGGAATTAATTAGGCTTAAACTTCTGCATGCCATTAATTATTGCCATGCCTTGGTCTTGCCGCTTTGCTCACGGAATTAATTAGGCTTAAACTTCTTCAGAGATAGGCATTTTTATCCGTGTAGGATCGATACTATAGCTTGTCGGTTTCTTCAGAGGTAGGCACTTTTATTCAAAAAACTGCCACTCCGCATCTTGCGTCGCAAATAAAACTGCCAGGAGTGCATTTGTAGGCTAGCTAGTGATCGATCAGTAACTTGTAAACACTGAGCGAACATAAATAAGTAACTGTTAATGCATCTCAATGATTCACAGATCATATACAAATATGTAGCTTCAAAAGCAAAGATCAGCCACTTCGGATCTTGTGTTGCAACTAAAACTAACTTGTACGATTCCCATACATAAGATCAACATGTTAATGCATCTCAATGATTCACAGATCATATACAAATATGTAGCTCCAAAAGCAGAGATCTAGAAAAAAACATCTGTTCTTCCTACTAACATGGATGCTTCTCTTGGCCAACATTTAGTACAGACTGAAAGACAAATTTGTTTGTGAAGTCTACAATTCCTCTTGCAAACGTAAGTGGTTTCACCAACAGCTGGAACCATGAGAATGAACCACACATGATGGAGGAACATCCACTGCAATATGATTTGGTCTTCTCTCGATCACACCGCGAGACTATTTTCGGAATACAAACTTTAGCTTAGGGAAAATGATGCCCATTGTATAATCAGACCAAAGCAATGAAGCACCTAGTGTTGGCCAATAAATAGTACAATACTACTTTTCTGCAGTCCATGAAGTGATCCAATCTTTCTGTGTCTATTTTCAAATGGCATTGCATGCAGTGACTATACTATTCTCTTGTGTAGTTCAACCAAAATTGCGGACACTTTGTTTGTTTGCCAAATAGCAACGGACAGACATCTCTGTCTGCACAAATATCAAGCAGCTAGTGAACATATACCACACCTTGTATTTTCGGTTTAAACATGTCTCTTCCGCTTAGCATCTGTCATGTTTTGCACTGGACAATCTGATACAGTTATGTTTTGCCCTGGACAATTTCATACTGAATTGATTTGCTGGTTCAGAGCAGATATATAGCGCCTATTCTTCATCAGACCAAGGATATCCATGTTCGCAGTGATGGAAGAGGTGAAATCGATACAACCAAAATTGAGCATCCAATCATTGAATCCTGTCCTGCACCTCCAATGTAGGTCCACCCTGCCAATAAATTCACATGCAAACCACTAGTATTACTATCTAATGACAGTACAAAAAGAGTAGCAAGATAGTAGCAAATCATGTACCTTCGTAATGAACAACTCATAGTGCCACCAATTGGATATAAAGGTTTGGAAAAAAACATGCTCCTAATGTTGAACCAGTTGGACTTTTTGTGCAGTTCCACTAAAATCGAGCATCCCTGTTTGCATAGATATTGAAAGTGTGATTACTCTAAAAGTGGCACTAGTTGAAGCATGGACTCACAAAATATAAGCATTCCAATTTCTTAATGGGAAAAGGTAGCAAGACTATTTCTAACCACCTGTTTGAAGGAATAAATAAAGCAACATCGGCTGATGTCAGGAAGGCATACATAGTTTTTTCTGAAAAACTGAGCCATTCCTGACCTTTCCTCTTCTTTTAAGCAAATTTTTTGCAGTTCTACTAAAATAAAATGCCATCACCGCCTTGACAATTCAGTGACACTGTACAAAAGGAAATGACTTAACATTACATCATGATGTCAGGTATGTAGTCGACAGGCATTAGAGACAAACATACAGACCTCCTCCGATAACATAATGAACATTAATTTTAACAAAGGTGTGACTAGCTTTACCGGGATAATTTGGGTGAACTCTACACCCTTTGTTCCTTAATATAAGATGTTTTCGCGGTTCAATTTAAAGTACCCAAACGTCTAGTATTTATAAAAACAAGTAGTAGTTTTCTTGAGCACATATCTGGGAAAGCTTGCCACACTTTATTTATGTCCATACGCTAATGCAACACCATTCGAATACTACAAATATACACTAATCCAGTGGCTAGTGCAACATTAGAGTAGTTAGTTTATTACAGGGTACAGTACAATGGTTTTACTGAACAGATTTCAATAAACTCTAGCACTCGAAGGTTTCTATGAGAATTAACAATACAAAATGTAAAGGTAACAAGTTTCAGCATTGGTATACTAGCTGTGCATGAGCATTAAACCAAATACAAAAGTCTGAAGGTAACTAGCATTATTAACTAATGACAGTATAAAAAATTGCAAACCATGTACCTCCAAGGTAAATATCATTTCGAACTTGGGGGGACCTTAAAAATTGCTATCCCAATCTTGATAATCGATCAAACATAAAAACTTGATCGAACGAATCAAGAGAACGGCCGGAGGAGGAGGTGCCCACTCTTGACCTTTCCTCTTGTCTTCATAATTGTCTGTGCAGTTTAACCAAAATAAAATGACATCAGCGCCTTGGCATTTTGGTGACACTGTACAAAAAAATTAACTTATCCCATGAAAGTGAGGTATGTAATCTATAAGCATTAACAGTGCAAAAATCTAAAGGTAGTAACAAGTTTCATCGTTGGTATACTGGCTGTGCAACAGCATTAGAATGCCTTAGCTAAAAAAATCTTTAATACATCCACAATCAACAGCTAACCCTAAAATAATCCAGTGACATTAAATGGCATTGCTTAAATTTATCGGTGGCATTAGACTGAGAGCGGCATTAGTTAAATGTGGCATCACTTTAGCGGTAGCATTGCTTGACTTGACTGCTGGCGTTATACTAACAACAAAAAAAGTGGCAATAAGAGCATGGGAGGCCCATTCGGACAGTGGGCGCACCAGTACGATGTACCTCCATGGACGCAGAGTGGTGAGGGAGGTATGGTTGCCCAGAGCAACAAATATCCAGGCAACATATGTGGATTACGTCCCATTTTTGCTCTCTTTAGCCACCTTTTTCCTATGCGAGGACAACAAACTGATCGACCTGGTCATTCTCTATTGCGTTGTCATGCCTTTCTACCCTTCTTCAACCAAGAGACACGAGACTCGTTCCTTAGCTACTGATTTCCCCCCTTTCAACCTAGATGCGGGTTCGATGCCTACTCTCTTGGACAGTATAGTCTCCCTTCCTTTCCTTATTCAACCCAGACATGGATTAGTCTGCATGAAGTAGGGTTTCCTTTAATAGTGCAAATTATGGTTTTCGTTTGCGTGGCCAACAGAGCAAAGGATATCAAATTGGGAAGATGGTGGAGTGGAAAAAGATCCACATGCAACGATGTGGCAGATGGGGCAACAGAACAAGGTTATGGTTTGAAAAGAGGTAGCATACCCGAGGGTCGGCGGGAAGTGGCTTCGCTCGTGGTCGCCGTCCTCCGCACACACTACGGCAGCGAGCTTGGGGACGGAGGCCATCCCGCGCGGGCGCTAGGTCTGAGAGGGCGGCCTTGTCGTCAGTGCGTGACCTCGCCCGCCGATGACGAGTGCGTCAATGCTGCATGTCCTTTTCTTCCCTGGCGGATCTGTGACCATCGGTGAGGAGGGAGAGAGGGGGCGTCTTTTTTAGATCTGGAGAGAGGGTGGTAGTGTGAGAAGCAAGTGGGTTGCCCTTAGCAAGAAAGCACTCGAGCTCCAGCCTATATATCTTTTTTATACTACTAGTACTGGAGGTGGAGTAGTGGTAGAGTAGTTTATATTTTCTCTGCGTACAGTACCAGTTAGTCGTGCTTCAAAACTGATCGGCACGCCATTAAAAAAATAAAGGTCGATAACTAATGCGTCACCTCGGGCCAACGCGGCCAGATCGCATTTTGCACGAGAAATTACACACCATGTTTCATTGGCATGTGGTCCCATTCCAACATATCAGTGAGACAACGGCGAGTAGTAGGAGTAGTTCCGAACGGACGTGTAGGCCAGGGCGCCTCTTTGTGAACCGTGGCAAACTCGCAACGTCCACCGACTCTTCACCTTTCCCTCTCGATTTGGAATTGCTGTCGCACGCTCTTCCTCTCCCTCCTCCATTTTCCTTCAGCCATTCACCCTTTCTTCTGCCATTGTCCGATCGTCTTCTCCATGGAGGGAACAGGCTGGAAACGACCCCGTTATTCTTGCCCCAATCTGAAAGATGACGTGGTGGAGGAACTCATTGATTGGTGCGACGTCATCACCTCGGCTAGCATGGCAGGTTCGTTCAAGCCCATTCTCGACTCAACTAATAACATCATTACAAAGAACCCAAGAGTCAAGGAGTGGTTTGATCTCCCCTATCTTCTTTGCCGTGACCCTGATGACTGGCTCCGGCACGATGGAGGCCTCGCCCTGTGCCAGTTGATGCCGCTTGATAATGATACGTATGATGTTAAGATGCCATCGCTTGAGGGCAAGGCTTGGGAGGGCGCAAATGGAGATTGGGTTGTTTACATTGGGTCCAACTGCGAGTGGGAACTTGTGAATGTCTACACTCATGACCGGGTTCCACTTCCAAAAATCACATCACACTGCCCAGAGGTTGAGCACACCAGTATTGTACGCATGTTCAAATACGATCATGGTGACTGTCTTCTACGGGAGATAGCAATTTGTCAAGTTCCCAACCGCTCTTGGAATTACAACAACTATCAAGTTGTTGCTATCTTCGACAAGCTTGTTGCCGTCCTTTGTGGTTCGACTCGATGGACATTGCTCAAAAATCAGTTTCTATACAAGGATGAGTACTGTGATGCAATTCAATACGAGGGCCTTGTGTTTGCTACCACCACTAGTGGCACTGTTTTTGCATGGGATCCTCATAGTTTCAGTACGTTTGTCTTCCACCGTAATTATAATTGTTTCATCCACATGCATGCGGGTTAGCAAGTTTCCCTTTACTAATTAACCTTCTTCTTGTGTTTCCAAGGTCCTGTGAACATCCCACCACCTATACTTGAAATTTTTTATAACCAAGGGGGAGATGACGATGGTGATGATCACGAGCATGAGGACGAGCAGTGCCCATATACTCGGTGGCGCTTGGCAACTAATTCCAATGGATCACCTCTTCTTGTGTGTATACAGCCCACTGATGATGTTACTGCTAAGGAAGCAGGTGTAGTCTCCCATGGTCGCACTCTCCAGACCTATTCCAACACCCGTTGCATGGTATTCGGGATGGATACTAGTGTGCTAGCGCCAACTCCTTCTCCCTGGTACAAAATTGATAGTCTTGGAGAAAACTCGCTCTTCCTTGGACAAACTATCCGATGATGGTGAAAGGCGATCCAACTGCTGTTGACACAATGTTAACAGTACCATTTATGAGAAGCAATTGTGTCTATACCTCGGACATTTGGGTGGTTCCCTACCCTGGTACTGATATAGTAGGCCGCTTTAGCCTGGATGATCAGTCCTGCGTTGGTTTCCATATCGACAATCGATGGCCCATCCCAGAGAATCACTTGTGGTTCAAAGCAAGCGTTTCCAACGCCGAGGAATGGTTGAGTTGAAGTTCATTTCATTGCTTGTTATTTGTTCTATGGTGAAAACTTTAGTATTTATATTGTATCCTCGTTGTCGATGTGGGTTGATGACCTGTTGTATGTAATAAAATGATATGCCTGTGATAAACTTACTAAATTTATGAATGGCTTTCGAGTCGCTTCTCTAAATTTGTACTAGCTTCACATGCTTCGTGCGTCGGGCGGGTGTTTTTAATGTAGCCATATGAAAGAACATGCAGTGCCCCCATGTTTGGTTTTGGTAATTGATGACAATCTCTATGGACTAATGGTTGCCTTGAGTTATATTTGAAGGTTTTGTCCATAGGCTTTTCTTAGAGTACATGTGTTGGTTTCAAGGAGAGTTTGTGTCGACCAAGGTGCTATTCAAGGAATTACCTAAAGATTGGTCTTGTGAGAGGTTGATCAAGACTAAGTTAAAGAGTGAATCAAGTTGATCAACCCACAAAGCGTAGAAGATGTACCGAGAGGGATCAAGTGATCCCATGGTATGGTAAGCATTGTCAATTACGCTTTGTGTACTAACCCATGGTCTTCGTGAGGGTTCTTTGTGGGGTTAGGTTGCGGTGTGCAAGTTCAAGTGGAGCATCACGAAGAGATCAAATGCTTGAAGCTTGCCGGCCATTGTGGTGACAATGGACTTGTGAAGATGTGCCGAAGAGTGGCTCACCCATAGTGGTCTATGGGGGAGCAATCATCTAGTCTTCATCGTGCCAACGCAATCAAGTAAGGTGGTCCAACTTGAGGGAGTCAAGATCGTCATCATCTAGCTCAAGTGGACCATGTGCAAGGCAAAGGTTTGCCCTTGATAGGTTTTCTATTTTACTGGTCTCATGATGGTAGTTGGGAGACCGGGTTATAGGATCGGTTGCCGTACTATCAAGGGGGGCTCTCGATGAGTAGCTTGACCGTATCATTCGTAGAGAGCTCAAACCATTGCATCCTTGCATCATCTTTCTTGGTTCTTGTTTGGTTCTCTTTGTGAGTCTTAGAGCTTATGGTCATCTTGATGACAAGCTTGAGTTCATCGAAAACGGAGTTCGCTGCCTCTTCTATGATGTTTTCGATGTTGGAGGTTTTGCCGGTTCTTCTCGGTTGGAGGTTTCACTCCTCTATTTGTTGGCATACCTCCTCTGCCTCTTCTTACTATAACCAGTCGCTGTTTTGATGTTACTCGTCGTCTTGTTTCCAACAAGCTTGAGTTTGCTCAATTCGGAGCTCATATGCAGAAGTTGTGGCAGTTTAGGCTCTTTTGCATCCTCTGTTTTCTCTGTTGTGTTCTTGAAAGCCTCAAGCGGTAGTACTGCTCTCTAGAGCGGTAGTACCGCTTGTAAGCAGCAGTACTGTGGCCCTGTGCCGCGCGTGGTACCGCTTCTTCTGGGGATGCGCCTTTTTCGTGTCGAGTTTCGCGGTAGTAGAGCGGTAGTACCTCTTATAAGCGGTAAGCGGTACTACCTCTCCACCCGAGCGGTAGTACCTCTTATATGCGGTAAGCGGTACTACCTCTCCACCCGAGCGGTAGTACCTCTTATAAGCAGTAAGCGGTACTACCTCTCCCTAGAGCGGCACTACCTCTCTGGCAGTTTTTCAGCTCGTGTTTTTCTCTTTCGTGTCGAGTTTCGCGGTAGTAGAGCGGTAGTAGCTCTTATAAGCGGTAAGCGGTACTACCTCTCCACCCGAGCGGTAGTACCTCTTATATGCGGTAAGCGGTACTACCTCTCCACCCGAGCGGTAGTACCTCTTATAAGCAGTAAGCGGTACTACCTCTCCCTAGAGCGGTACTACCTCTCTGGCAGATTTTCAGCTCGTGTTTTTCTCTCTCGTTGGGGTGTTTTGACCGTGCTAAGCGGTAGTACCGCTCGTGGAGCGGTAGTACCGCTCGTGTGCGGGCTGAGAACATAACGGTTGGATTCGGGAGGCCCTATAAAAGGGGGTCTTCTTCCCCATTGAACCTCATCTTTTGAGCTCGTGTTCTTCCCCCATTGTTGACCTTCTTCGAGCTTGCTAACTCTCAATACCTCCATGGATTCTTGCTAGTTTTTGAGGGAAAAGAGAGAGGAGATCTAGATCCACATTTCCACCAATCACTTTCTCCTCTATGTGAGGGGAACCCCTTGGATCTAGATCTTGGAGTTCTTGGTGTTCTCTTCCTTGTTCTTCCTCTCATTTTCCTCCCTAGCATTAGTTGCTTCGGTGGGATTTGAGAGAGAAGGACTTGGGCACTCCGTGTGCCCTTGCCATTGCATTTGGTGCATCGGTTTGAGTTCTCCACGTGATACGTGGAAGTTACAAGTTGAGAAGCTTATTACTCTTGGGTGCTTGGTACCCTTGAGCTTGTTCCTCTTGGGTGCTTGGGCGCCCTAGACGGTTGTTGGTGTTCGGAGCTCAATCATTGTGGTGCAAAGCTCCGGGCAAGCGTCGGGGTCTCCAATTAGGTTGTGGAGATCGCCCCGAGCATTTTGACGGGTACCGGTGACCGCCCCCAAGGGTTGCCAAAGTGTATGGGTTCGGTGACCGCCCCCAAGGGTTGCCATTCGTACGGGTTCGGTGACCGCCCTCAAGGGTCCCTTAGTGGAATCACGGCATCTTGCATTGTGCGAGGGCGTGAGGAGATTACGGTGGCCCTAGTGGCTTCTTGGGGAGCATTGTGCCTCCACACCGCTCCAAATGAAGATTAGCATCCGCAAGGGTGTGAACTTCGGGATACATCATCGTCTCCGCGTGCCTCGGTTATCTCTTACCCGAGCCCCTTTACTTATGCACTTTACTTTGTGATAGCCATATTGTTTCTTGTCATATATCTTGCTATCTCATAGTTGCTTTTCTAGCTTAGCATAAGTTGTTGGTGCACATAGGTGAGCCTAGTTGTTTTATGTTTTGTGCTTGGCAAATTAACCGCTAGGTTTATTCCGCATTTGTTCAAGCCTAAACCGTAATTATTTTAAAACGCCTATTCACCCCCCCTCTAGGCGACATCCACGATCTTTCACCATATGTTAACGTGTCCACTGTACGTAACCAGCACCTCGAATCCTCGATACTAGTACTATATAGTAGGAGTAAGTAGTAGGAGTAGTAGGGTGGCATGGGCCAGAACAAGCATTCACGTCCAGGAGTACGACACACGCCACCACCACGACATCCATCTGACACCATATTATTTCTTGGAGTCCGTGCTAGAGCAATATCTTCAACCTCGTCGTTTCTCTAGCTTCAGCCATCGCGTGGCGAGCGAGGTGGGGGTTTGCCGATAGTCGGTTTCCTTAACTGCGGTCCCACTTGTAAGGCCAACTCCAACGCACGACCCCAAACGGACCTCCGTTTTGCACGAACTCCAATGATAATTTTGACTAGAAAAGCAAGACCAAAGAAAACAAGAACCACAAGAATACATTTTACTACTCCTGTAAGTTGGATTAGTGCCTTCTCAATGCATTCATTGTTGATCTGCGGAGGCTCGATCTTGCGTGCTTCTTTCTTCTTCGAGTGTAAAGAAGTAGACGTTGCTTCCTCGCATCTAGTCTCATGTCTAGCCTCTATTCTAGTAGGAGTATCAACAAGTGCACTAATCTCATCTCTAGCCTCTGTGCTAGCTAAAAGTGATAGAACATCTACTAAATTGCGCTCTATCAATATATGGATGTACTCTTCTTCCCAATACAAAAACTTGCATCCATTCTACTCCCTCCATTGCACAATACATGCCTTCTATTTGTCAAAATATATATGTATCTAGACATGTTTTAGTATATAGGTACATCCATTTTTGGACAAATGGAAGTCAAGTATTTTGGAACGGAGGGAGTACACAATAATTTTTTTAAGTTAGCACAACTAGTCTAATCCGAGAGCACAACCGAAGATTTGGTCGGGTTCTTCCTCCTTTTGCCGACACGTGGGACATCCAGCATCCAGGTCGTGTCATGAAAGAAAATAGAGTGGTAGTTGAAGCCACGAGATGTGCATCTTGGGTTAAACTGTAAATAGAATCTTACTACTCTTGAGTAACTCCAAAAGCGGCCACCGAAGATCTTTATTGGATTTGTTTTTCATCACCAGCACATCGAGGTGAAAGATGTGCAGGTTCAGTGGGTCCTCTTGCGTTTTCACTGACATGTGGGGCCGCATGTGAGCAAATAGACGATGGGATCCGCGCGTCCGCTGGCTGGCTGAGAAGAGAGATAGAGGAGGGCTGAGCACGGACTGTGGATTTTTTTTGAGGGAGCAGGAAATTTGTTCTACGTACCTCGATATAGGCTCGATATAGTGGGGTGGCATGGGAAGCATTCACGTCTAGCAGTACGGCACACGCCACCCACACGAGTCCCATCCGACACCAATTTTCTTGGAGTCCGTGCTACAACCATCTCTTCTCCCTCCTGTTTTCTCAGCCATCATGCGGTGGGCGGGGCGGGGGTTTGCCGATAGTCGGTTTGCTCAACTGCGGTCCCACTTGTAAGTGAAAATGCAACACCGCATGCATTCCTGCTTGAGCGGCGTGCCAGACCAACCGTGTGGGGGTGCGACACGAACACGGCAGGCTTTTCCTTTTGAACTCGTAACTTGTAAAATTTGGTTCTGCTCCATGGCGCGACCGATAGATAGAAAATAACGATTTTGCCTAGAGTAATGAGAAGTTTGGTTCTGGCGCCGTTCATGCATGGAGTACGTACGAAAATTATGAAGTTGATGCGAAAGGTAAGACAATTACTATAGTATCATATACTACTACTACATGGATTTGACGGAAAGATAAAAATACATACAGATCCATCAACGACATCCTCACGCCCTAGTGTGCCGGGTCACCAACCGACATGTGAGGAGCAGCGGCGTTGGCGGCGAGCTCAACGTGCTTCTGAACAGTGCCGTCCAAGGTTGCCCTGCGGTCCAAGAAGGCCAGCGTCCTATCGTCCTCCTCTTGCATGTAGTAGTCCTTCTGGACGATTTGCACGTAGACGTTGGTGATTATGTCGATGGTGTCTTGCTGCGCTAGGCACTGCGTGGTGAGTGCGACCTCGAGGTGGACATTCTTCGGCGTGACGGCGGGCAGTCGTAGGGCCACCAGTGTGTCGAAGAGGTTGTCACCATATATAGTGGCCGTTGAGGGTGGCAGGCATCACAGAGCCTGGGCGCGTCGGCTGGAGGCTTACGTCAAAGTCGTCCGCAAGGTTCTTGACGACGGTGAACTTGTCGAGGAAACCGACGAGGACCTCGTCGAACAAGGAGACGAAGCTGTCGTCCAAGCGGCCCCTCGCCCTGGCAGCCTCAGGCGATACTACCTGGAGACGTTCCTCGGTGCCGGGCCGCAGGCCGGCGTCGTGGACCATCTGGCACAGCCGGCTGATGCTTGCGCTCATCGCCTCCATGGGTCTAGCTTAGCTTCTAGTCAACTGATCTTGCGATTCGAGTGATCACTCTTGCCCTTGGTTAGCATGCGTAGGTACGTAGGATTTCATACTACTCCTCGGCCCTCTACTGCACCTGCCTTTGGCTGTATGATAGGTGGGCCAACCACCCCCTAGGCCCACGTGTCATTCACCCAAAGGCAGTTGCCGTAAGTCAATGAAGCTGCGCCCCCTCCGTGCCGGTGCAGTATAGTCATCTCACCGGACCTCTAGTTGGGGCCAAACGAGAGAAGTTTGATGTTTACTGGTTTATTGGTCCCCTTTGCATTTTGCGCCAAGTTCCGACCTTTGATTTAACTAATAAAATGTTAATGCATGTAAACAAAAATGTTGTGTAAGTCACCTTACGAAAACCAAACAATCCCAAAATACTTAAGCACGGTGCATTAACTCCCTCCTTGTTTCTTATTTCGTGACATATCAACCAATGAGAGATGTGGGCCGTGCATACTTTCAATGACTCGAGACTACCAAACATGACATGCAGTGTTTAGTTCATTGCATGTAATCCTATTAGTACTCTAGTTACCAAAAAAACATTAAGTTCTCTCGCCGATAGGAATAAAACACCACGTATTTATTTACAGAGGGAGTAGTACATTTTTTGTGACATGCATTACTAGATATTGCTAGTCAAATACCAAAATCCAGATGGACGTGGTAGTACTCCTAAATCCAGACGGTGGTGCTACTAGTACTAGTAGTAGTACTACCAATGTAGTAGTAGGAGTACTAGCACTGTACTACCCGTTGGTCAAATTATTACGTGCTGCTCCTCATAGTGAAGTGACAAGACCCTGCGTCGGAGATGACACCTGAGTATAGGCACCGTGTTCGGCATACCATAGTCAGCCTCACCGTCTGCAGTCACTATCATCATGGCTGTAGATCTAGCCTGCTTACAACTAGCCCTGTTCGACATAATTTCCCGTGCGTAGATGCCCGTGCATTGCACGGAACACCAAGATTGGGGGTGGACGGCTCCGGCAGCGGCCATCACGCCAGATTTTTCCATGGCCTTCTAGATGTGGTGGGGAGATAAGGCTGATTGTGAGAGACAAGGAGTTGTTTGTAAATAGGGAAAATGTGCGGCCATCTTTTTGCAAAAATGGAGAAGCTTGGTTTGTATGCGTCAGATCTAGATCTGACGGCTATTGGTGAAAGATGGGAGGCACAACATCATCACCAACTCAGGACCTGTTTGATTCGCAGGATTTTGAAAACGCAGGAATAGGACACGACAATTTTACAAGTTTCAAACTGATATTACAAATGTTAGGAGTAATGCTGCACCTACAAAGAGGGAATTACTAGGAAGTTTATGTAAGAACTTTCGTTACTTTAGGTGGATGCAGCATTATCGTACAAACTAAAATCCACCGCCCTGACAAGTCACTAATGGGCAAATAAGTTTTCGAGTCTCTGGCCACTTGATGTTTCAAAAACAAATTCAGCTTCTGCGGAGACTTCGTCATTTAGGCTTACACGCTTGCGGTGATCAGCACGCCATTCATTGTTGCACCAGAGAATGCCAAACCTCATTACCTTGAGCACACTTGCCTCCAGAACAAAGAACCTGGCCAATTTAATCTCAGATGTGCTGCCTCGGTAGTCAATCAAATCAATTTCTGTAAGATGGAGATCAAGGCATTCGATGAGATTGTTATACTGCAGCACATTTTTCACTTTTGGGTCTTTTTTTATCTGCAAAAGAAGAGAACATATTAGAGAAGCTGGCTGCATAAGATTGCCATTTCATCAAGAGGTACCAATATCATTCGCTCATACGATAGGGTTGGCTGGCTAGTGATATTTTTTCACTACAAAATTGGAAGAGTAAACCAGGACGGAGGTAGTACTTGCTCTTAGGGTAACCATAGAGTTACTGGAGTAGTCTAAGTTACTTTCCACTATGACTAGCCTAGGCTACTATAGTAGCACAGCATAAAAATGATGCAGGTGATCACGTGAGAAAAAAATACTAAAAACATTTCTTTCGGTGCAGTGCGTAGATGCAGTTTTGAACACTACACTTTTCATCGTAATTTGGGAAAATTACGAAAAAATTGAGCTACGTTGTGATTACCGTTTACTTATAGGAAAGAAGTTTCACCTCGATGAGTAGCTTCTCCGTGCACGGAAAGCATGTAAGGAATCCAACAACTTGATCCAGATTGGGGCCGATAGATTTTAGTGCTAAGATCTTCACTGTGCGCATGGACTAGGTCAAGCTTGTGGGAATCATTTTCTGGAGGACGGTCATAAATACATCAAGAAGAAATTAAAAATGTGAATTTCAAGAAGACAGAGAAGAAGATGAGTGATGTACCTGAATGATTACGGATCCAATAAAGAGTTCGGAGAATTTGGCAGACGACTACACCAACGCTGTCAATTTCGGCGTGTCAATGACCCTGATTTTTGTTGGACCTTCTAGATCCGATACAAGCAATCTCTCAAGGAAAGGCGCATTCTCAATATGACCATAGCATGGAACAGCTAAAGTGATCTCTTCCCAATTGATGTCTTGTTGCGGGGCCAGCAAGACACATAAATCCATCGGAGATTCATCGAGGCGATGTGGAGGCTAATGAACCCATGGATCTGCTCAAGACAAAGGTACTCGAGCGCAGTACAGCTGCGGAGCAGGTGCTCCATAGCCTTCTTCAGGATGACAACGTCGAAGAGGTCGAGCTGCTTGAGTTGAGGGAGAAGAAGGGCGGGCGCGGCATTAATCTGGGGAAGATAGCAAGAGCTGAAGCTGGCGCGGCGCAGCGTTGGCGTGAGGCGGAGCGCGGACAGCGGCAGAGAGCGACATCGTCCAGCTTCAAAGCCGAGCTCCTCGAGCTGATCTAGGGCGGGGGATAAGAACCACTCGTCGAACTTGGGTTGGACCTTGCAGTTGGTACTGAACTGTGACGCCCGGATAATCATGCTACAGTAATCCCACGCTAATCATGCCACGTCATCCCGATTACTGTTGCTATCCTCGCAATAATTCGAAACCGTTCAAATTCAAAATTCAAATTGATGAAAACAATAAAAGTTTTCAAAAATTAAAATAAAATTGTTCGGTGGTTGACGAATATTACAAAGGTAATTATAGTGCAACAGACATATTTTTATAAAATGGCTAAATGGATTAAATGATTTAAACAGAAAAGAAATAATAAAAGAAAATACAAAAGGAAAGAAAAACAGAAAATCAAAAAAAAGGAGAACACCGCCTCCCCCCCCCCACTGGGCTTCGGCCCAGCAGGCCACCGGGCCGCCTAGCAAACCCACCCCTCTCTCCTTATTCCCCCCCGGGTGAGACCCCGAAACCCTAGCCACCCCCCTCTCGCATCCACTCTCCCCCTCCCTCCCGATTGGATCGGGAGGATAACGGCGCCGCGCCCCGGCCTGCCCCCGTCCTCCTCGCCGTGGAACGACGCCGCCGCCCGGAGCTCCTACCCCGCCGGCCTGCTCCCCGTCGCCCGCTCGTCCCCGACGGCCTCCCCAACCTCCCCCGAGCTCGCTCCCGAGACCCTACGCGTCCCTCCCCGTGAGCTCCTCTCCTCCCTTTCCCCTCTGTCGCCGGCGACGTCCGCACCCAGTCGCCGCGCCCGACGGCGTGCGCCGCGCGCCCCTCGCGCGTCCAGGCCACGCGCCCGACTCCTCGACCTCCTCTACTGCGCGCACGCGCGCTCACCGCGTTCGGGCCGCGCCCTGGCCGCGCGCCGTCGCCCCGTCCGGACGCGTCTCGCCTGGTCAACCGCCTGCACAGGCGCCCCTCCTCCCTGCTCGCCCCCCCTCCGTGCCGACTGCGCCATGGCCTCGCGCGCCCCGGCCGTCCTCCCTCGCCGTGGCCCGCGTCCCGCTTCGTCTCCCCTCGCCTTGGCCTCGCCTCTCCACGCCGGCCTGCGCGTGGCTTTGGTCGCCGACGCCCGCGACCGGCCACCACCGCTACCTGCCGGCCTCACCCGCCTGTGTCCCGCCTCCTCTGCACACGGCGCCCGGCCCCGTGGCGCCCCTGTTTCCCCTGCTCCGCCCTGTGCGCCGTCGGCGAGCCTGCGCCCCGGCTCGCCGTGCCCCCCCTTCCCCGTTGGCCGCGGACGGGCGCCCACTGCGCCAGTTCGGGCGGGTGCCCAGCGCCCGCTAACACCGAAACCACTCTGGCCACTAGTGCCAATGACATGGGGGCCCCACGGCCCCAGAACGTTTTATTAAAAAAAAGGAATTAAAATTAATAATAATAAAATTAATTAATTAATTAATTAAGGAATTAATTAAGATAATCATAATTAGATTAATCAAATTAACTAATTAGTCTAATTAAACTGTGATTAGTTTAGCTAAAACCTGATTAGCCTAAACAGGGTATGACAGGTGGGCCCCGCTGGACCCACACGTCAGTTTGACCAGTCAACGCCCCTGTTGACTACTGACGTCATGCTGACGTCAGCAAACACTGTTTTGGATAATGTTGTATTAAAATAATTAAATAAATCCTGAAAATGATTTAAATCTTTTAAAATTAATAAAAAATAAACCGTAGCTCAGATGAAAATACTTTCTACATGAAAGTTGCTCAGAACAACGAGACGATTCCGGATACGCAACCCGTTCGTCCGCCACACCTGCCTAACCTATCGAACTCGCAACTTTCCCCCTCCGGTCCTCTGCCCGAAAACGCCAAACACCGGGGATACTTTCCCGGATGTCATCCCCCTTCACCGGTATCACCTACTACCGCGTTAGGGCACGCCTAGCATCACGCTTTGCTTTGTCATGCATCGTTATGCATCTGTTTGCATTGTATTTATTGTTTCTCCCCCCTCTTCTTCCGCTAGACACCGAGACCGACGCCGCTGCTACCCAGTACGACTACGGAGTTGATGACCCCTCTCTCTTGCCAGAGCAACCAGGCAAGCCCCCCCCTTGATCACCAGATATCGCCTACTCTTCTCTATACTGCTTGCATTAGAGTAGTGTAGCATGTTACTACTTTCAGTTATTCCTATACTGCTGCATAGCCTGTCCTTGCTACTACTGTTGTTACCTTTACCTGCTATCCTACTGCTTAGTATAGGATGCTAGTGTTCCATCAGTGGCCCTACACTCTTGTTTGTCTGCCTTGCTATACTACTGGGCTGTGATCACCTCGGGAGGTGATCATGGATATATACTATACTTTAAACATGATACATGTGGTGACTAAAGACGGGTAGGCTCGTAGGAGCACCCGCGAGTGGATCTTTGAGGCGGAGCGACAGGGCAGGTTCCGACCACCTAGGAGAGAGGTGGGCCTGGCCCTGGTCGGTGTTCGCGGATACTTAACACGCTTAACGAGATCTAGGTATTTGATCTGAGTCTGGCCATTTGGTCTATACGCACTAACCATCTACATGGGAGCAGTTATGGGTATCCCGGCATCGTGGTATCAGCCGAAGCCTTCGTGACGTCAGCGACTGAGTGGCACGCGCCGGATTGGACTAGAAAGCCACTAGGCTAGGTCTGCTTCCGGCCGCGTACGCAACGTGCAGGTGTGCAAAGGGCGATGGGCCCAGACCCCTGGGCCATAGGATTTAGACCGGCGTGCTGACCTCTTTGTTGTGCCTAGGTAGGGCTGCGACGTGTTGATCTTCCGAGGCCGGGCATGACCCAGAAAAGTGTGTCCGGCCAAATGGGATCGAGCGTGTTGGGGTATGTGGTGCACCCCTGTAGGGAAGTTTATCTATTCGAATAGCCGTATCCCTCGGTAAAAGGACGACCCGAAGTTGTATCTTGACCTTATGACAACTAGAACCGGATACTTAATAAAACACACCCTTCCAAGTGCCAGATACAACCGGTGATCGCTCTCTCACAGGGCGACGAGGGGAGGATCATCGGTTAGGTTTATGCTATACGATGCTGCTTGGGGGACTTCAGTCTACTCTCTTCTACATGCTGCAAGACGGAGGCTGCCAGAAGCGTAGTCTTCGAAAGGACTAGCTATCCCCCTCTTATTCCGGCTTTCTGCAGTTCAGTCCACATATAATAGCCTAATCCCAGTTGATACCAATGCATACATATGTAGTGTAGCTCCTTGCTTGCGAGTACTTTGGATGAGTACTCACGGTTGCTTTCTCCTTCTTTTTCCTCTATCCCTTCTACCTGGTTGACGCAACCAGATGTTGGAGCCCAGGAGCCAGACGCCACCGTCGATGACGACTCCTACTACACCGGAGGTGCCTACTACTACGTGCTGCCCGCTGACGACGACCAGGAGTAGTTTAGGAGGATCCCAGGCAGGAGGCCTGCGCCTCTTTCGATCTGTATCCCAGTTGTGCTAGCCTTCTTAAGGCAAACTTGTTTAACTTATGTCTGCACTCAGATATTGTTGTTTCCGCTGACTCGTCTATGATCGAGCTCTTGTATTCGAGCCTTCGAGGCCCCTGGCTTGTAATATGATGCTTGTATGACTTATTTTATTTGTAGAGTTGTGTTGTGATATCTACCTGTGAGTCCTTGATCTTGATCGTACACATTTGCGTGCATGATTAGTGTACGGTCAAATCGGGGGCGTCACAAGTTGGTATCAGAGCCGACTGCCTGTAGGAATCCCCCTTCCACACTCCTTGGCCGAAGTCGAGTCTAGACATTACAAAAAACTTTTACTAACATGGCTGTGTGCCTTACGGGCACACGTCGCCGTTTGGGTGGTATTAGGATCTTTTACTCCTCGATTCTTACTCTGGGGCTCTGATCTCTCTTCTATTCGGGTTAAAATGAATTAACTAACTCTGACTCTAGGATCTCGTTACTACTTCCACCTGGAGAGCACCTTATTAGGATGATCGTCTACTGCATCAGAAGATTCCGAAGATACTCTTTAATATTCTCTCGAGACTTGTGCCCACCACTTTTTCAATTCCCGACCACCGATAAATCCTTATGGATAAATACTTACACCTGTCACCCTTACTATTATTCCCAGTTAATCTTGTTATTACAAGATACCCCGAAAATTCTCTCTCTTGTTCCGATAATACCCTGTGCCCACTGCCCTTGCAGTTCTTTGCAACCTGGATAACCCTTCGAATAATTTCTCGCACTTATTAAGTATCCGCTCATCCCAAGTGGATACATGTGTTTCACAATGGTCTTCGAAATACTATTCGATCCTCCAAAAATCCCTAGTAGCTTATTGCTCTGCAATACTTGTCTGCTTGCATTATGGATGCTTTCCATATGTCTGGCAATATTCGTTAGTATCCTTAGGCATCGTCTTTTGGATCCTATTGATTCAACATGAGTGCGAATGCATGCAATCATCAGTTGATCCCTTCAAATTATCTTCCGGCTCAGACGTTATTTTAAAAACATGAGCTGGATCTCGACCAATCAAATTGTTGTCGATTGTACCCTTAAGGCTATTCAACTTATCCATCCCTGATCAGAGCATTGCTTCTGATCCCTTGTCTTGGAATTGATAATTCCTTTGCATTTGAGCCTTGAATTAGCCAGTTGTTTCTAAAGTCTGATCTCCTTGCATTGTTTCTCCCTCTGGTTGAGTACCGATGCTCACACCAGATCCCTTGAGGACCACCAAATCATTTGCTGGATTTTATCCGACAACGTCCTTCATATTCAATAAGTCTGTGAGCCTTTCCTCGGATACATAATACCTTTGGTAAATTGTATCCTCTGCTTTCTCAAACATGCTCTACTATCGAGCTGGTGTTATTTATTCTTGAAATTTGTGGTATATACTCCTAAGATGCCCTGATGGGTTGAACATATGCCTTCTCTAAACTGTGTGAACTCGAAAGTTTTCACGAGTCATACTCTTCTGGTATTTTGCTAGATAAAATTTCTATACTACAGCTTCATCAAAAGCGAGAAGTAAAATGAAAGGTTATGCATGGAAGAATTGGGAGTCGACCTTGAGCCTTTGCGTTCATGCCCATGGACCCGATGTGAAACTTATCATCGAAGCTTCTTGTAAATGATATTAGTTCCCTTGGTATAAGTTCATCTTATATCTGGGATCCGGCCTTTTACAATCGTGGTTCCGACCATGTTCTCTTTTAAATACCATTTTCGATGCAAGTGTAAGCACTTGTCTCATGTGGATCAATACCTCGGTCCAATCTCTACTTTGATCCGTCTTCGAGTATTACCCCCTGGTATCTCGAGATTATCTTGAAACTGCATAACTTCTTATGAGTTCTTCATCAAGTACTACATTCTCACTGATTACAGTTTTCATGGGCTCTGAGTTATTAAACACTCAAAGACACCGATAACTGAACCGAGTCTGCCCTACGGTTCATCAACTCTTGATAATCTTCTTTAAGTCCGAGTTTGTACTCGATCATGTCATTCCTAGCCTGGTCGGCTATATCATTATCGTGCTAAATTTTAACTGTGCTACCTGGTCCTTAATCCCGGAGCACAACTTTCGATGATGAGCTAAGCTTACGTCGATCTTCCTCGTCATATCAATTCACCTTGAACAACAAGCTTGATTTCAAGTTTGTGCCCTACCCATGGTTCCAATAACCTTCCGCTTCATCCTTCCTTTGATTTGATGTTGTCACCGATTGATTACATCTTGAAATCTCTCGACCAATGTGCCGTGAAGATCATCAACCTTATGAGGTCTTCCTGGATATCAATTGAATTCATGATGAGAAATACCATCCTTGCCCCCGATGAATTGTATTATCATCGGCCACTTTATTGCCTTCCCTCCAACACAAACTTATTCGTGTTTTGGGTTATACCTTGAGATCCTTGCTATACATCATTTGTTCTTCTTTACCTTGGAATGTTACCACCTTTTATGTCAAGAATGTCGTGGTAATTTTACCACCTCTTGAGAATTCTTGATATAGTAATATCTCTCGCCTTTTGCGTTCATCTCTTGGTCTCCGTATTGTTTCTAACCGGAATACTGACTAATGGTCTGTGTTGTGCAAATTCTAAACTTCTAGCAACCCTATTGCTTGAAGTTATTGGTCTACAGTTTCATTCTAAGTCTATTGATTATTGAATCATCATTCAAACATTGATCGTGCTACCTAGTCCAGATTCCTGGTTGCACCCTTCTATCATTGTTCAGTTGTGTATGTTTCCCTCGAGCATACATCATTATGACATTTGATCCGACAAATGATATTTCCTTGTTCACATAATTGTGGAAATCAATCCTTTGGAAATCGCGACGATTTGTTGCTGAGCCTATCAGCCACCTCCTCATCCTCTCCTTGGTTTACTGATGAACTCTTGTTTCGGAACTCGCTTCCATAGTTCATTTCCCGAGAATCTTACAATGTCATCTCGTCAAATTGTGCCGCACCTTTTCTTCTCAGGCATCCTAAGTCTGAGGTATCGTGACACCAATCAGATCTGAATCTCGGTCAGATATGATGGTTGGAACTTATTTCCAAGAGTTATAATGTTGGTCTTTATATATGACCCAGTAAGGTTATGTCAGGCCTAGCACACCTGGCCGGAGGACCTATTGTTGTAGTATCCTTTTTAGCAAGTTTAGCCATTCTTCCGTGAGGAAATTGTAAGACTTATTCTACAAGTTATTCCTAATGGATCCTTTTTGTTTCCAAAGTCTGATTTTCACCTGTTGACCATGTCAGCGCTATCTCGAAGCATGTCTATGGTACTCCGATTTTCAATAAGAACATTTGAAGCACCATGCTAAATGTTTCTTGTTGAAATTACCCAAACACCGTTGTATGGGTAATGTCATGAAATTTGTCTCTCCTACCTAAAAGAGTTTTCTACCTTCTATCCGGTCTTGGATATCATACTCTGCTTGTTCTTGGGAAGGATATACCCCTGAAATATGTGTTTAATCACATTTTCCTTTCCATTCTTCTGTTTAATCTAAGAATCACATTTTCCCTTCCATTGTTCTGTTTAACCTTCTTGAGGTTTATATGATCTAAGCAGTAATACGTCACTGCTTTTATAAGCACCTCAGCGTACAACTCTGTCAGTAAGACCCTGTTACCATTGTTGGTAGCATCCCGGTAACCACCAATGGACGAGAACTTTGCCTATTGGTCTGCCTCGAATTAACGAGCAGGAAATGGTTCTCTTCGTCCCTCGCCCTTGGTATCGACGTTGTTGCCGACATAATCGATAGGCTACCCCCTGAAATGCCTTGCTTGCATGATCACGCAAGACGTCTCCGCCCTTCCTACTTTTAACCCACATGGTGGGCCCATAACCCACAGTTCCACAAGATCGAAACCTGACTCTCCTGTACCCCCCCTACTTCCAAAGTTATTCCTCCCGCGTGGACTCGTATGTAATTCATGAGCCACCTTCCAATGAGATCATCAATTCTGGCATCGGACACAATAGTTGTTCCGTTGCTTTGAGACCATTTCACCTTCTGGCTAGGCATTGAATGATTGCCTGGTTGCTTGAAACTTCTTATTGTACCTTCGAACTTTACTCTCGATGTGTTTTAATTGTTCAACTCGAGAGGTACTCATATGCTCATTCGTGGGTTAATCCTAGATTATTACCCTTATAGCATTCTGTCGTTGCCGATCTGCCCCGTTACCTATTCGTAAGTACGATGAAGATCCCGAAGAAAGGATGCCTACTTCATCATGATGACCTGAAGCAGAGAAATGAAGACATCAACGTAGTGGATCGACCGCTTCGAGAAGAGCAACCAAGATCGAGAAAACACGTTAGAATTTCGTAACCAGAACTTCCCCCTACTCCCCTCTTAAATCTCGGGACGAGATTTCTTGTAGTAGAGGAGAATTGTGACGCCCGGATAATCATGCTACAGTAATCCCACGCTAATCATGCCACGTCATCCCGATTACTGTTGCTATCCTCGCAATAATTCGAAACCGTTCAAATTCAAAATTCAAATTGATGAAAACAATAAAAGTTTTCAAAAATTAAAATAAAATTGTTCGGTGGTTGACGAATATTACAAAGGTAATTATAGTGCAACAGACATATTTTTATAAAATGGCTAAATGGATTAAATGATTTAAACAGAAAAGAAATAATAAAAGAAAATACAAAAGGAAAGAAAAACAGAAAATCAAAAAAAAGGAGAACACCCCCTCCCCCCCCACTGGGCTTCGGCCTAGCAGGCCACCGGGCCGCTTGGCAAACCCACCCCCTCTCTCCTTATTCCCCCCCGGGTGAGACCCCAAAACCCTAGCCACCCCCCCACTCGCATCCACTCTCCCCCTCCCTCCCGATTGGATCGGGAGGATAACGGCGCCGCGCCCCGGCCTGCCCCCGTCCTCCTCGCCGTGGAACGACGCCGCCGCCCGGAGCTCCTACCCCGCCGGCCTGCTCCCCGTCGCCCGCTCGTCCCCGACGGCCTCCCCAACCTCCCCCGAGCTCGCTCCCGAGACCCTACGCGTCCCTTCCCGTGAGCTCCTCTCCTCCCTTTCCCCTTTGTCGCCGGCGACGTCCGCACCCAGTCGCCGCGCCCGACGGCGTGCGCCGCGCGCCCCTCGCGCGTCCAGGCCACGCGCCCGACGCCTCGACCTCCTCTACCGCGCGCACGCGCGCTCACCGCGTTCAGGCCGCGCCCTAGCCGCGCGCCGTCGCCCCGTCCCGACGCGTCTCGCCTGGTCAACCGCCCGCACGGGCGCCCCTCCTCCCTGCTCGCCCCCCCTCCGTGCCGACTGCGCCATGGCCTCGCGCGCCCCGGCCGTCCTCCCTCGCCGTGGCCCGCGTCCCGCTTCGTCTCCCCTCGCCTTGGCCTCGCCTCTCCACGCCGGCCTGCGCGTGGCTTTGGTCGCCGACGCCCGCGACCGGCCACCACCGCTACCTGACGCTCTCACCCGCCTGTGCCCCGCCTCCTCTGCACACGGCGCCCGGCCCCGTGGCGCCCCTGTTTCCCCCGCTCCGCCCTGTGCGCCGTCGCCGCCGCCGGCGAGCCTGCGCCCCGGCTCGCCGTGCCCCCCCTTCCCCGTTGGCCGCGGACGGGCGCCCGCTGCGCCAGTTCGGGCGGGTGCCCAGCGCCCGCTAACACCGAAACCACTCTGGCCACTAGTGCCAATGACATGGGGGCCCCACGGCCCCAGAACGTTTTATTAAAAAAAGGAATTAAAATTAATAATAATAAAATTAATTAATTAATTAATTAATTAATTAAGTTAATTAATCATAATTAGATTAATCAAATTAACTAATTAGTCTAATTAAACTGTGATTAGTTTAGCTAAAACCTGATTAGCCTAAACAGGGTATGACAGGTGGGCCCCGCTGGACCCACACGTCAGTTTGACCAGTCAACGCCCCTGTTGACTGCTGACGTCATGCTGACATCAGCAAACACTGTTTTGGATAATGTTGTATTAAAATAATTAAATAAATCCTGAAAATGATTTAAATCTTTTAAAATTAATAAAAAAATAAACCGTAGCTCAGATGAAAATACTTTCTACATGAAAGTTGCTCAGAACGACGAGACGATTCCGGATACGCAACCCGTTCGTCCGCCACACCTCCCTAACCTACCGAACTCGCAACTTTCCCCCTCCGGTCCTCTGCCCGAAAACGCAAAACACCGGGGATACTTTCCCGGATGTCATCCCCCTTCACCGGTATCACCTACTACCGCGTTAGGGCACGCCTAGCATCACGCTTTGCTTTGTCATGCATCGTTATGCATCTGTTTGCATTGTATTTATTGTTTCTCCCCCCTCTTCTTCCGCTAGACACCGAGACCGACGCCGCTGCTACCCAGTACGACTACGGAGTTGACGACCCCTCTCTCTTGCCAGAGCAACCAGGCAAGCCCCCCCTTGATCACCAGATATCGCCTACTCTTCTCTATACTGCTTGCATTAGAGTAGTGTAGCATGTTACTGCTTTCAGTTATTCCTATACTGCTGCATAGCCTGTCCTTGCTACTACTGTTGTTACCTTTACCTGCTATCCTACTGCTTAGTATAGGATGCTAGTGTTCCATCAGTGGCCCTACACTCTTGTCTGTCTGCCTTGCTATACTACTGGGCTGTGATCACCTCGGGAGGTGATCATGGATATATACTATACTTTAAACATGATACATGTGGTGACTAAAGACGGGTAGGCTCGTAGGAGCACCCGCGAGTGGATCTTTGAGGCGGAGCGACAGGGCAGGTTCCGACCACCTAGGAGAGAGGTGGGCCTGGCCCTGGTCGGTGTTCGCGGATACTTAACACGCTTAACGAGATCTGGGTATTTGATCTGAGTCTGGCCATTTGGTCTATACGCACTAACCATCTACATGGGAGCAGTTATGGGTATCCCGACGTCGTGGTATCAGCCGAAGCCTTCGTGACGTCAGCGACTGAGTGGCGCGCGCCGGATTGGACTGGAAAGCCACTAGGCTAGGTCTGCTTCCGGCCGCGTACGCAACGTGCAGGTGTGCAAAGGGCGATGGGCCCAGACCCCTGCGCCATAGGATTTAGACCGGCGTGCTGACCTCTCTGTTGTGCCTAGGTAGGGCTGCGACGTGTTGATCTTCCAAGGCCGGGCATGACCCAGAAAAGTGTGTCCGGCCAAATGGGATCGAGCGTGTTGGGGTATGTGGTGCACCCCTGCAGGGAAGTTTATCTATTCGAATAGCCGTGTCCCTCGGTAAAAGGACGACCCGGAGTTGTATCTTGACCTTATGACAACTAGAACCGGATACTTAATAAAACACACCCTTCCAAGTGCCAGATACAACCGGTGATCGCTCTCTCACAGGGCGACGAGGGGAGGATCATCGGTTAGGTTTATGCTATACGATGCTGCTTGGGGGACTTCAGTCTACTCTCTTCTACATGCTGCAAGACGGAGGCTGCCAGAAGCGTAGTCTTCGAAAGGACTAGCTATCCCCCTCTTATTCCGGCTTTCTGCAGTTCAGTCCACATATAATAGCCTAATCCCAGTTGATACCAATGCATACATATGTAGTGTAGCTCCTTGCTTGCGAGTACTTTGGATGAGTACTCACGGTTGCTTTCTCCTTCTTTTTCCTCTATCCCTTCTACCTGGTTGACGCAACCAGATGTTGGAGCCCAGGAGCCAGACGCCACCGTCGATGACGACTCCTACTACACCGGAGGTGCCTACTACTACGTGCTGCCCGCTGACGACGACCAGGAGTAGTTTAGGAGGATCCCAGGCAGGAGGCCTGCGCCTCTTTCGATCTGTATCCCAGTTGTGCTAGCCTTCTTAAGGCAAACTTGTTTAACTTATGTCTGCACTCAGATATTGTTGTTTCCACTGACTCGTCTATGATCGAGCTCTTGTATTCGAGCCTTCGAGGCCCCTGGCTTGTAATATGATGCTTGTATGACTTATTTTATTTGTAGAGTTGTGTTGTGATATCTACCTGTGAGTCCTTGATCTTGATCGTACACATTTGCGTGCATGATTAGTGTACGGTCAAATCGGGGGCGTCACAAGTTGGTATCAGAGCCGACTGCCTGTAGGAATCCCCCTTCCACACTCCTTGGCCGAAGTCGAGTCTAGACATTACAAAAAACTTTTACTAACATGGCTGTGTGCCTTACGGGCACACGTCGCCGTTTGGGTGGTATTAGGATCTTTTACTCCTCGATTCTTACTCTGGGGCTCTGATCTCTCTTCTATTCGGGTTAAAATGAATTAACTAACTCTGACTCTAGGATCTCGTTACTACTTCCACCTGGAGAGCACCTTATTAGGATGATCGTCTACTGCATCAGAAGATTCCGAAGATACTCTTTAATATTCTCTCGAGACTTGTGCCCACCACTTTTTCAATTCTCGACCACCGATAAATCCTTATGGATAAATACTTACACCTGTCACCCTTACTATTATTCCCAGTTAATCTTGTTATTACAAGATACCCCGAAAATTCTCTCTCTTGTTCCGATAATACCCTGTGCCCACTGCCCTTGCAGTTCTTTGCAACCTGGATAACCCTTCGAATAATTTCTCGCACTTATTAAGTATCCGCTCATCCCAAGTGGATACATGTGTTTCACAATGGTCTTCGAAAAACTATTCGATCCTCCAAAAATCCCTAGTAGCTTATTGCTCTGCAATACTTGCCTGCTTGCATTATGGATGCTTTCCATATGTCTGGCAATATTCGTTAGTATCCTTAGGCATCGTCTTTTGGATCCTATTGATTCAACATGAGTGCGAATGCATGCAATCATCAGTTGATCCCTTCAAATTATCTTCCGGCTCAGACGTTATTTTAAAAACATGAGCTGGATCTCGACCAATCAAATTGTTGTCGATTGTACCCTTAAGGCTATTCAACTTATCCATCCCTGATCAGAGCATTGCTTCTGATCCCTTGTCTTGGAATTGATAATTCCTTTGCATTTGAGCCTTGAATTAGCCAGTTGTTTCTAAAGTCTGATCTCCTTGCATTGTTTCTCCCTCTGGTTGAGTACCGATGCTCACACCAGATCCCTTGAGGACCACCAAATCATTTGCTGGATTTTATCCGACAACGTCCTTCATATTCAATAAGTCTGTGAGCCTTTCCTCGGATACATAATACCTTTGGTAAATTGTATCCTCTGCTTTCTCAAACATGCTCTACTATCGAGCTGGTGTTATTTATTCTTGAAATTTGTGGTATATACTCCTAAGATGCCCTGATGGGTTGAACATATGCCTTCTCTAAACTGTGTGAACTCGAAAGTTTTCACGAGTCATACTCTTCTGGTATTTTGCTAGATAAAATTTCTATACTACAGCTTCATCAAAAGCGAGAAGTAAAATGAAAGGTTATGCATGGAAGAATTGGGAGTCGACCTTGAGCCTTTGCGTTCATGCCCATGGACCCGATGTGAAACTTATCATCGAAGCTTCTTGTAAATGATATTAGTTCCCTTGGTATAAGTTCATCTTATATCTGGGATCCGGCCTTTTACAATCGTGGTTCCGACCATGTTCTCTTTTAAATACCATTTTCGATGCAAGTGTAAGCACTTGTCTCATGTGGATCAATACCTCGGTCCAATCTCTACTTTGATCCGTCTTCGAGTATTACCCCCTGGTATCTCGAGATTATCTTGAAACTGCATAACTTCTTATGAGTTCTTCATCAAGTACTACATTCTCACTGATTACAGTTTTCATGGGCTCTGAGTTATTAAACACTCAAAGACACCGATAACTGAACCGAGTCTGCCCTACGGTTCATCAACTCTTGATAATCTTCTTTAAGTCCGAGTTTGTACTCGATCATGTCATTCCTAGCCTGATCGGCTATATCATTATCGTGCTAAATTTTAACTGTGCTACCTGGTCCTTAATCCCGGAGCACAACTTTCGATGATGAGCTAAGCTTACGTCGATCTTCCTCGTCATATCAATTCACCTTGAACAACAAGCTTGATTTCAAGTTTGTGCCCTACCCATGGTTCCAATAACCTTCCGCTTCATCCTTCCTTTGATTTGATGTTGTCACCGATTGATTACATCTTGAAATCTCTCGACCAATGTGCCGTGAAGATCATCAACCTTATGAGGTCTTCCTGGATATCAATTGAATTCATGATGAGAAATACCATCCTTGCCCCCGATGAATTGTATTATCATCGGCCACTTTATTGCCTTCCCTCCAACACAAACTTATTCGTGTTTTGGGTTATACCTTGAGATCCTTGCTATACATCATTTGTTCTTCTTTACCTTGGAATGTTACCACCTTTTATGTCAAGAATGTCGTGGTAATTTTACCACCTCTTGAGAATTCTTGATATAGTAATATCTCTCGCCTTTTGCGTTCATCTCTTGGTCTCCGTATTGTTTCTAACCGGAATACCGACTAATGGTCTGTGTTGTGCAAATTCTAAACTTCTAGCAACCCTATTGCTTGAAGTTATTGGTCTACAGTTTCATTCTAAGTCTATTGATTATTGAATCATCATTCAAACATTGATCGTGCTACCTAGTCCAGATTCCTGGTTGCACCCTTCTATCATTGTTCAGTTGTGTATGTTTCCCTCGAGCATACATCATTATGACATTTGATCCGACAAATGATATTTCCTTGTTCACATAATTGTGGAAATCAATCCTTTGGAAATCGAGATGATTTGTTGCTGAGCCTATCAGCCACCTCCTCATCCTCTCCTTGGTTTACTGATGAACTCTTGTTTCGGAACTCGCTTCCATAGTTCATTTCCCGAGAATCTTACAATGTCATCTCGTCAAATTGTGCCGCACCTTTTCTTCTCAGGCATCCTAAGTCTGAGGTATCGTGACACCAATCAGATCTGAATCTCGGTCAGATATGATGGTTGGAACTTATTTCCAAGAGTTATAATGTTGGTCTTTATATATGACCCAGTAAGGTTATGTCAGGCCTAGCACACCTGGCCGGAGGACCTATTGTTGTAGTATCCTTTTTAGCAAGTTTAGCCATTCTTCCGTGAGGAAATTGTAAGACTTATTCTACAAGTTATTCCTAATGGATCCTTTTTGTTTCCAAAGTCTGATTTTCACCTGTTGACCATGTCAGCGCTATCTCGAAGCATGTCTATGGTACTCCGATTTTCAATAAGAACATTTGAAGCACCATGCTAAATGTTTCTTGTTGAAATTACCCAAACACCGTTGTATGGGTAATGTCATGAAATTTGTCTCTCCTACCTAAAAGAGTTTTCTACCTTCTATCCGGTCTTGGATATCATACTCTGCTTGTTCTTGGGAAGGATATACCCCTGAAATATGTGTTTAATCACATTTTCCTTTCCATTCTTCTGTTTAATCTAAGAATCACATTTTCCCTTCCATTGTTCTGTTTAACCTTCTTGAGGTTTATATGATCTAAGCAGTAATACGTCACTGCTTTTATAAGCACCTCAGCGTACAACTCTGTCAGTAAGACCCTGTTACCATTGTTGGTAGCATCCCGGTAACCACCAATGGACGAGAACTTTGCCTATTGGTCTGCCTCGAATTAACGAGCAGGAAATGGTTCTCTTCGTCCCTCGCCCTTGGTATCGACGTTGTTGCCGACATAATCGATAGGCTACCCCCTGAAATGCCTTGCTTGCATGATCACGCAAGACGTCTCCGCCCTTCCTACTTTTAACCCACATGGTGGGCCCATAACCCACAGTTCCACAGGATCGAAACCTGACTCTCTTGTAACCCCCCTGCTTCCAAAGTTATTCCTCCCGCGTGGACTCGTATGTAATTCATGAGCCACCTTCCAATGAGATCATCAATTCTGGCATCGGACACAATAGTTGTTCCGTTGCTTTGAGACCATTTCACCTTCTGGCTAGGCATTGAATGATTGCCTGGTTGCTTGAAACTTCTTATTGTACCTTCGAACTTTACTCTCGATGTGTTTTAATTGTTCAACTCGAGAGGTACTCATATGCTCATTCGTGGGTTAATCCTAGATTATTACCCTTATAGCATTCTGTCGTTGCCGATCTGCCCCGTTACCTATTCGTAAGTACGATGAAGATCCCAAAGAAAGGATGCCTATTTCATCATGATGACCTGAAGCAGAGAAATGAAGACATCAACGTAGTGGATCGACCGCTTCGAGAAGAGCAACCAAGATCGAGAAAACACGTTAGAATTTAGTAACCAGAACTTCCCCCTACTCCCCTCTTAAATCTCGGGACGAGATTTCTTGTAGTAGAGGAGAATTGTGACGCCCGGATAATCATGCTACAGTAATCCCACGCTAATCATGCCACGTCATCCCGATTACTGTTGCTATCCTCGCAATAATTCGAAACCGTTCAAATTCAAAATTCAAATTGATGAAAACAATAAAAGTTTTCAAAAATTAAAATAAAATTGTTCGGTGGTTGACGAATATTACAAAGGTAATTATAGTGCAACAGACATATTTTTATAAAATGGCTAAATGGATTAAATGATTTAAAGAGAAAAGAAATAATAAAAGAAAATACAAAAGGAAAGAAAAACAGAAAATCAAAAAAAAGGAGAACACCCCCTCCCCCCCCACTGGGCTTCGGCCCAGCAGGCCACCGGGCCGCTTGGCAAACCCACCCCCTCTCTCCTTATTCCCCCCCGGGTGAGACCCCGAAACCCTAGCCACCCCCCCACTCGCATCCACTCTCCCCCTCCCTCCCGATTGGATCGGGAGGATAACGGCGCCGCGCCCCGGCCTGCCCCCGTCCTCCTCGCCGTGGAACGACGCCGCCGCCCGGAGCTCCTACCACGCCGGCCTGCTCCCCGTCGCCCGCTCGTCCCCGACGGCCTCCCCAACCTCCCCCGAGCTCGCTCCCGAGACCCTACGCGTCCCTCCCCGTGAGCTCCTCTCCTCCCTTTCCCCTCTGTCACCGGCGACGTCCGCACCCAGTCGCCGCGCCCGACGGCGTGCGCCGCGCGCCCCTCGCGCGTCCAGGCCACGCGCCCGACGCCTCGACCTCCTCTACCGCGCGCACGCGCGCTCACCGCGTTCAGGCCGCGCCCTGGCCGCGCGCCGTCGCCCCGTCCCGACGCGTCTCGCCTGGTCAACCGCCCGCACGGGCGCCCCTCCTCCCTGCTTGCCCCCCCTCCGTGCCGACTGCGCCATGGCCTCGCGCGCCCCGGCCGTCCTCCCTCGCCGTGGCCCGCGTCCCGCTTCGTCTCCCCTCGCCTTGGCCTCGCCTCTCCACGCCGGCCTGCGCGTGGCTTTGGTCGCCGACGCCCGCGACCGGCCACCACCGCTACCTGCCGCTCTCACCCGCCTGTGCCCCGCCTCCTCTGCACACGGCGCCCGGCCCCGTGGCGCCCCTGTTTCCCCCGCTCCGCCCTGTGCGCCGTCGCCGCCGCCGGCGAGCCTGCGCCCCGGCTCGCCGTGCCCCCCCTTCCCCGTTGGCCGCGGACGGGCGCCCGCTGCGCCAGTTCGGGCGGGTGCCCAGCGCCCGCTAACACCGAAACCACTCTGGCCACTAGTGCCAATGACATGGGGGCCCCACGGCCCCAGAACGTTTTATTAAAAAAAGGAATTAAAATTAATAATAATAAAATTAATTAATTAATTAATTAATTAATTAAGTTAATTAATCATAATTAGATTAATCAAATTAACTAATTAGTCTAATTAAACTGTGATTAGTTTAGCTAAAACCTGATTAGCCTAAACAGGGTATGACAGGTGGGCCCCGCTGGACCCACACGTCAGTTTGACCAGTCAACGCCCCTGTTGACCGCTGACGTCATGCTGACGTCAGCAAACACTGTTTTGGATAATTTTGTATTAAAATAATTAAATAAATCCTGAAAATGATTTAAATCTTTTAAAATTAATAAAAAATAAATCGTAGCTCAGATGAAAATACTTTCTACATGAAAGTTGCTCAGAACGACGAGACGATTCCGGATACGCAACCCGTTCGTTCGCCACACCTCCCTAACCTATCGAACTCGCAACTTTCCCCCTCCGGTCCTCTGCCCGAAAACGCAAAACACCGGGGATACTTTCCCGGATGTCATCCCCCTTCACCGGTATCACCTACTACCGCGTTAGGGCACGCCTAGCATCACTCTTTGCTTTGTCATGCATCGTTATGCATCTGTTTGCATTGTATTTATTGTTTCTCCCCCCTTCTTCCGCTAGACACCGAGACCGACGCCGCTGCTACCCAGTACGACTACGGAGTTGACGACCCCTCTCTCTTGCCAGAGCAACCAGGCAAGCCCCCCCCCTTGATCACCAGATATCGCCTACTCTTCTCTATACTGCTTGCATTAGAGTAGTGTAGCATGTTACTGCTTTCAGTTATTCCTATACTGCTGCATAGCCTGTCCTTGCTACTACTGTTGTTACCTTTACCTGCTATCCTACTGCTTAGTATAGGATGCTAGTGTTCCATCAGTGGCCCTACACTCTTGTCTGTCTGCCTTGCTATACTACTGGGCTGTGATCACCTCGGGAGGTGATCATGGATATATACTATACTTTAAACATGATACATGTGGTGACTAAAGACGGGTAGGCTCGTAGGAGCACCCGCGAGTGGATCTTTGAGGCGGAGCGACAGGGCAGGTTCCGACCACCTAGGAGAGAGGTGGGCCTGGCCCTGGTCGGTGTTCGCGGATACTTAACACGCTTAACGAGATCTGGGTATTTGATCTGAGTCTGGCCATTTGGTCTATACGCACTAACCATCTACATGGGAGCAGTTATGGGTATCCCGGCGTCGTGGTATCAGCCGAAGCCTTCGTGACGTCAGCGACTGAGTGGCGCGCGCCGGATTGGACTGGAAAGCCACTAGGCTAGGTCTGCTTCCGGCCGCGTACGCAACGTGCAGGTGTGCAAAGGGCGATGGGCCCAGACCCCTGCGCCATAGGATTTAGACCGGCGTGCTGACCTCTCTGTTGTGCCTAGGTAGGGCTGCGACGTGTTGATCTTCCGAGGCCGGGCATGACCCAGAAAAGTGTGTCCGGCCAAATGGGATCGAGCGTGTTGGGGTATGTGGTGCACCCCTGCAGGGAAGTTTATCTATTCGAATAGCCGTGTCCCTCGGTAAAAGGACGACCCGGAGTTGTATCTTGACCTTATGACAACTAGAACCGGATACTTAATAAAACACACCCTTCCAAGTGCCAGATACAACCGGTGATCGCTCTCTCACAGGGCGACGAGGGGAGGATCATCGGTTAGGTTTATGCTATACGATGCTGCTTGGGGGACTTCAGTCTACTCTCTTCTACATGCTGCAAGACGGAGGCTGCCAGAAGCGTAGTCTTCGAAAGGACTAGCTATCCCCCTCTTATTCCGGCTTTCTGCAGTTCAGTCCACATATAATAGCCTAATCCCAGTTGATACCAATGCATACATATGTAGTGTAGCTCCTTGCTTGCGAGTACTTTGGATGAGTACTCACGGTTGCTTTCTCCTTCTTTTTCCTCTATCCCTTCTACCTGGTTGACGCAACCAGATGTTGGAGCCCAGGAGCCAGACGCCACCGTCGATGACGACTCCTACTACACCGGAGGTGCCTACTACTACGTGCTGCCCGCTGACGACGACCAGGAGTAGTTTAGGAGGATCCCAGGCAGGAGGCCTGCGCCTCTTTCGATCTGTATCCCAGTTGTGCTAGCCTTCTTAAGGCAAACTTGTTTAACTTATGTCTGCACTCAGATATTGTTGTTTCTGCTGACTCGTCTATGATCGAGCTCTTGTAATCGAGCCTTCGAGGCCCCTGGCTTGTAATATGATGCTTGTATGACTTATTTTATTTGTAGAGTTGTGTTGTGATATCTACCCGTGAGTCCTTGATCTTGATCGTACACATTTGCGTGCATGATTAGTGTACGGTCAAATCGGGGGCGTCACATGAACATGCGGATGTCAAGGCGTCTGGCTGGCCCAGGGTGCGATGAAAGGATCTTGGAGACTGCGGCCATGCGTTTGCAATCCCCGTCGCAGAGGCAGTTGTCGATGGTGAGGTTGAGGGGGAAGCAGCGCCACAGGGGGCGCCACCGCCGGGAGAGCAGGGCGGTCCGCACGGCAGATTTTGTGGGGAGGAGGCCGATGATGATGAGCAACATGTCGTCGGGGAGGCTGCTGATGAAGTCCAGGCTCGCTGGATGCGGTTTTGGCTCGAGCCGCCTCCGCTTGTTGGCTGCCTCACCGTCCATCTCAACCGGCGGCGACGCCGGTGTACACGTGTGCTGGTGTGTGTTGTGTGCTGGGTGTGCGCGAGTGCGTCCTTCTGTGCATGCCGCCACGCAGTGGTGAATTGTGCGCGAGTGCGTCCTTCGCGCGCAAGAAGTTTGTCCTCAATGCACCCTCAATTTACTAGCGTGCGGGGTGCTACCCCGAGTGGTTTCAACTTTGTTTACTTCACCGCGTGTCAGATGGGCCTCTAGTTTACTTATTTTCACCCACTGCCACATGGGCTAGCACACGAAGATACAGAACACGAGCTGACAAGGCAGCATGTGGATTGGTTGACCGGTCAACTAAACAATATACAGCTATACGTTGACACAGTGAGCGTCTAATCCGTCGGTATAGAGAGTCCGAGTGAGAGGGGAGGCCCGTGAGAGATAGCAGAGAGAGAGAGAGAGAGAAAGAGCTACTCCCTCCATTTGATAATGTAGTTCCAACATTATTTTAAGTCAAACTTTTGAAACTTTGACCAAGTTTATGAAGAAATTATTTATATCTACAATACCAAAGATAAATGATAGTATGAAGTAAGTACATGTTGTGATGAATCTAATGATCGTATCAGATGTAAATGTTTTTCTCCACATATACCTGGTCAAACTTTTCTGAGGTTTGACTTTTCAAAACATCCATATGCTTATGGACGTGACAAAGTCCCTAACTAGAGAGAGAGAGAGAGAGAGAGAGAGAGAGTGAAAAAAGTGTGTGTGCGTGTGTGAAAGAGACATGGACAACACACGATAAAAGTAGAGAAAAAGCATGTGTGTCTTATGCAAACATATCACACATGCATCTTCGACAACGGAGGCAAGGTGAGGAGATAGTGTGTGGTTGTTTGGAACCGAGAGAGCAAGACCCCTAGCACGTGGCTAAGAGGGGTCTGACAAACAAGGGAGAGAGGTCGAGAGAGACGTACGGAGAAAATGCAGACATGGGGAGGAGAGAGTGTATGTTTGTCATAGAGAGATCCCCTGGAGATCGTGATGGGACTACATGGGTGGGAGATCGAGCAACAAGGTGTGTGCGCGATAGAAGATGCCCCGAGAGATATCGAAATAGACGTATGGATGGAAGGAGACAATACGTGTGTTCCTGATGGCTAGTAAGAGATAATCATACTTAGGAGGGGAGTGCTTGCGCCTATGATGGAGTGAGGGATTATGGTACTTAGGGGGGTGCGTGTCACATGGAGAGAGAACAAGGGCGGAGAGTGTTGGATGGGTCTATATGTATAGCGCGAGCGAGACATGTGTATGTGTGAACCAGGGAGATATGAGGCCAGTTTGGCTTGCGTCCTGAGCATCTTTTTCCTGGCCTAGGGTTGTGGCTGGATTTCATGCACGCTTGTTTGGTTGCTACCCTGTGAAAAAGAAAGCCCGCCTGGCCTGGGTTCCCTTGCACTTTAATTAGCCTGGCTGAACTCCAGACACTACAAGTAGCCTGGCCCAGGTGACAGATTTCGAATGCCTGGTCGTGCCTGGTCGTGTGGCCACGAGGCTAACAGCAACGTGGATGGATATTAGCATTAAATAATTGATGCATGGATTGATTGATGGGACGTTGATGCTTTGCCTGGCCCAGGCATGAACCAAACGCTTCAGCACCACACAAGCCTGGCCAGGCAGAAATATTTTACATCTCACGTCCACACCAGGCAGTACCGGCCATCAAGGCATGAGGGTCAGGTCACGAACCAAACTGAACAATAAAGTTTGAGAGAGATTGAGGAGCCCTGATAAGGCTGAGTGGTGCGTCAGATAGCTGAGAGGGGGAAAGAGATATTCCATCCGCTCAATAATGCAGTGCATGTAAATTTTTTAGAAGTCAAACTTTGGAAACTTTGATCAGGTTTACGCAAATGTTATTTATATCTACAATACCAAAGATACATCATAGAAAACTACATCTCATGGTGAATCTAATGGTATATGTTTACCGTACTAGATGTAATTCTTTTTCTCCACGTACATGGTCAAACTTTGTGATGTTTGACTTTTCAATAAATCTATATGTTATGGTCCGAGGAGAGTGCCTTAGTCGAGACAGATCAAGTGCGTGTGAAGGAGAATGAGTAAGTGTGTGAAAGAGAAAGTGACAACAAACGATAAATTAGAGAGAGAGTGTGTTTTTTCGTTTCTTATGTGAACATATCACACATGCATCTCCGAGATGGAAAAGCGAGGCGAGGAGATACACGAAGATAGCTAGTGTGTCATTGTTTGCAACGGACAGAGACACCCCTATAGCACATGTCCAATAGAGGTCTGGCCAACAAGGAACAAAGGTCGAGAGGGACACATGGATGGCATGGACACATGGGGAGGGAGAGAGGTGTGTTTGTGATAGAGAGATCCCGTCGAGATCGTGAGGGGACTATATGGGTGAAAGATCGAGGGAGTGCATGCGCGATAGAAAGATGCCCCAAGAGAAATCGAGATAGACCATGCACATGTTTGTGATGGAGACTAAGATTAGCTAGTCATATACATATAGGGGGGATTGCGTGTGCCTACAATTGAGTGAGAGACCATCATACTTGGCTAGCTCGGCATGAGATTGTGTGTGTGCGCGTGTGAGATGGAGAGAGAACGAGGGGGAGAGATAGAGTTTTAGATGGGCCTATCGAGTGCGAGTGAGATATGCATGTGTATGTGTGACCCAGGTGGATGGAGCGTTTGAGAAAGAGGGGGGAAGAGCTCTGAGACGACATAGCGGTGCGTGAGAGAGTTACGGGCAAAGAGCCAAGGAATTTGTGTGCGTACGATGAGTGCACCCAAGATATCTAGCTTGGACTAGCTAGAGTATCATACATAGTGTGCGAGAGAGACCTATAGATGGTGTATATATGCATGCGAACTAGAAAGACCCCCCCCACACACACAAAGAGAGAGAGAGAGAGAGAGAGGGAGAGAGAGATGGAGAGAAAGGGAGAGGGACCAACAAGGTTTTTGTGTCGGATGCGTGCGTCAGAATTGAAGATTGTTGGTGAGAGAGAGAGAGACAGAGAACAGGAGTCCGGGAGAGGGGGAGGTCGCGTTTTATGCATCAAAGACTGATATAAACCATGTTTCGATATAAACTTGCATTCAAATATTTAAATTGGAGAACATGTTGTCTGCAATCCACACATGAACGGATATATGCGTATATCAAACAAGTTCATTAATTTGACTTTCAACATGTTCATGGAGTACTATAATACTGTACAACATGCTACTCGATTGAGGTGTTCAATTTTGGATTTAGTTCACTATTTTGACCTACTGAACGAGCTATTTCTGAAGGAAATATGCCCTAGAGGCAATAATAAAGTTATTATATATTTCCTTATATCATGGTAAATGTTTATTATTCATGCTAGAATTGTATTAACCGGAAACATAATACATGTGTGAATACATAGACAAACAGAGTGTCACTAGTATGCCTCTACTTGACTAGCTCGTTAATCAAAGATGGTTATGTTTCCTAACCATGGACAAAGAGTTGTTATTTGATTAACGGGATCACATCATTAGGTGAATGATCTGATTGACATGACCCATTCCATTAGCTTAGCACCCGATCGTTTAGTATGTTGCTATTGCTTTCTTCATGACTTATACATGTTCCTATGACTATGAGATTATGCAACTCCCGTGTGCCGGAGGAACACTTTGTGTGCTACCAAACGTCACAACATAACTGGGTGATTATAAAGGTGCTCTACAGGTGTCTCCAAAGGTACATGTTGGGTTGGCGTATTTTGAGATTGGGATTTGTCACTCCGATCATCGGAGAGGTATCTCTGGGCCCTCTCGGTAATGCACAGCACTTAAGCCTTGCAAGCATTGCAACTAATGAGTTAGTTGTGGGATGATGTATTACGGAATGAGTAAAGAGACTTGCCGGTAACGAGATTGAACTAGGTATTGGATACCGACGATCGAATCTCGGGCAAGTAACATACCGATGACAAAGGGAACAACGTATGTTGTTATGCGGTCTGACCGATAAAAGATCTTCATAGAATATGTAGGAACCAATATGGGCATCCAAGTCCCGCTATTGGTTACTGCCCGGAGACGTGTCTCGGTCATGTCTACATTGTTCTCGAACCCGTAGGGTCCGCACGCTTAAGGTTTCGATGACAGTTATATTATGAGTTTATGCGTTTTGATGTACCAAAGGTTGTTCGGAGTCCCAGATGTGATCACGGACATGACGAGGAGTCTCGAAATGGTCGAGACATAAAGATCTATATATTGGAAGCCTATGTTTGGATATCAGAAGTGTTCCGGGTGAAATCGGGATTTTACCGGAGTACCGAGAGGTTACCGGACCCCCCGGAAGGTATATATGGGCCTTAGTGGGCCTTAGTGGAAGAGAGGAGAGGTGGCCAGGGCTGGGCCGCGCGCCCCTCCCTGCCTAGTCCGAATAGGACAAGGAGAGAGGGGGCCGGCGCCCCTTCCTTCTTTCTCTCCTCTTTCCCACCTTATCGAATCCTATTCCAACTAGGAAGGGGGGGGGGGGAATCCTACTCCCGGAGGGAGTAGGACTCCTCCTGGCGCGCCCTATCATGGCCGGCCGCACCCCCCCTTTGAGCCTTTATATACGGAGGCAGGGGCACCCCCTAGAGACACAAGTTGATCCACGTGATCATATTCTTAGCCGTGTGCGGTGTCCCCTTCCACCATAGTCCTTGATAATATTGTAGCAGTGCTTAGGCGAAGCCCTGCAACATTAGTACATCAAGATCGTCACCACGCCGTCGTGCTGACGGAACTCTTCCCCGACACTTTGCTGGATCGGAGTCCGGGGATCGTCATCGAGCTGAATGTGTGCTAGAACTCGGAGGTGCCGTAGTTTCGGTGCTTGATCGGTCGGGCCGTGAATACGTACGACTACATCAACCTAACGCTTCTGTTGTCGATCTACAAGGGTACGTAGATCATACTCTCCCCTCTCGTTGCTATGCATCACCATGATCTTGCGTGTGCGTAGGAATTTTTTTGAAATTACTACGTTCCCCAATAGTGGCATCCAAGCCTAGGTTTTATGTGTTGATGTTATATGCACGAGTAGAACACAAGTGAGTTGTGGGCGATATAAGTCATACTGCTTACCAGCATGTCATACTTTGGTTCGGCGGTATTGTTGGACGAAGCGGCGCGGACCGACATTACGCGTACGCTTACGCGAGACTGGTTCTCCCGACGTGCTTTGCACATAGGTGGCTTGCGGGTGACAGTTTCTCCAACTTTAGTTGAACTGAGTGTGGCTACGCCCGGTCCTTGCGAAGGTTAAAATAGCACCAACTTGACAAACTATCGTTGTGGTTTTGATGCGTAGGTAAGATTGGTTCTTGCTTAAGCCCGTAGCAGCCACGTAAAAATTGCAACAACAAAGTAGAGGACGTCTAACTTGTTTTTGCAGGGCATGTTGTGATGTGATATGGTCAAGACATGATGCTAAATTTTATTGTATGAGATGATCATGTTTTGTAACTGAGTTATCGGCAACTGGCAGGAGCCATATGGTTGTCGCTTTGTTGTATGCAATGCAATCGCGCTGTAATGCTTTACTTTATCACTAAGTGGTAGCGATAGTCGTGGAAGCATAAGATTGGCGAGATGACAATGATGCTACGATGGAGATCAAGGTGTCGCGCCGGTGACGATGGTGATCACGACGGTGCTTCGGAGATGGAGATCACAAGCACAAGATGATGATGGCCATATCATATCACTTATATTGATTGCATGTGATGTTTATCTTTTATGCATCTTATCTTGCTTTGATTGACGGTAGCATTATAAGATGATCTCTCACTAAATTATCAAGAAGTGTTCTCCCTGAGTATGCACCGTTGCGAAAGTTCTTCGTGCTGAGACACCACGTGATGATCGGGTGTGATAGGCTCTACGTTCAAATACAACGGGTGCAAAATAGTTGCACACGTGGAATACTTAGGTTATACTTGACGAGCCAAGCATATACAGATATGGCCTCGGAACACGGAGACCGAAAGGTCGAGCGTGAATCATATAGTAGATATGATCAACATAGTGATGTTCACCAATGAAACTACTGCATCTCACATGATGATCGGACATGGTTTAGTTGATTTGGATCACGTAATCACTTAGAGGATTAGAGAGATGTCTATCTAAGTGGGAGTTCTTTAAGTAATATGATTAATTGAACCTAAAATTATCATGAACTTAGTACCCGATAGTATCTTGCTTGTTTATGTATGATTGTAGATAAATGGCCCGTGCTGTTGTTCCGTTAAATTTTAATGCGTTCCTTGAGAAAGCAAAGTTGAAAGATGATGGTAGCAATTACACGGGCTGGGTCCGTAACTTGAGGATTATCCTCATTGCTGCACAGAAGAATTACGTCCTGGAAGCACCGCTGGGTGCCAGGCCTGCTGCTGGAGCAACACCAGATGTTATGAACGTCTGGTAGAGCAAAGCTGATGACTACTCAATAGTTTAGTGTGCCATGCTTTACGGCTTAGAACCGGGACTTCAACGACGTTTTGAACGTCATGGAGCATATGAGATGTTCCAGGAGTTGAAGTTAATATTTCAAGCAAATGCCCGGATTGAGAGATATGAAGTCTCCAATAAGTTCTACAGCTGCAAGATGGAGGAGAACAGTTCTGTCAGTGAGCATATACTCAAAATGTCTGGGTATAATAATGACTTGATTCAAATGGGAGAGTTAATCTTCCAGATGATTGCGTCATTGACAGAATTCTCCAATCACTGCCACCAAGCTACAAGAGCTTCGTGATGAACTATAATATGCAAGGGATGAATAAGACTATTCCCGAGCTCTTCGCAATGCTGAAAGCTGCGGAGGTAGAAATCAAGAAGGAGCATCAAGTGTTGATGGTCAACAAGACCACTAGTTTCAAGAAAAAAGGCAAAGGGAAGAAGAAGGGGAACTTCAAGAAGAACAGCACGCAAGTTGCTGCTCAAGAGAAGAAACTAGAGTCTGGACCTAAGCCTGAAACTGAGTGCTTCTACTGCAAGCAGACTGGTCACTGGAAGCAGAACTGCCCCAAGTATTTGGTGGATAAGAAGGATGGCAAGTTGAACAAAGGTATATGTGGTATACATGTTATTGATGTGTACCTTACCAATGCTCGCAGTAGCACCTGGGTATTTGATACTGGTTCTGTTGCTAATATTTGCAACTCAAAACAGGGACTACGGATTAAGCGAAGATTAGCTAAGGACGAGGTGACGATGCGCGTGGGAAACGGTTCCAAAGTCGATGTGATCGCGGTCGGCACGCTACCTCTACATCTACCTTCGGGATTAATATTAGACCTAAATAATTGTTATTTGGTGCCAGCGTTACGCATGAACATTATATCTGGATCTTGTTTGATGCGAGACGGTTATTCATTTAAATCAGAGAATAATGGTTGTTCTATTTATATGAGTAATATCTTTTATGGTCATGCACCCTTGAAGAATGGTCTATTCTTATTGAATCTCGATAGTAGTGACACACATATTCATAATATTGAAGCCAAAAGATGCAGAGTTGATAATGATGGTGCAACTTATTTGTGGCACTGCCGTTTAGGTCATATCGGTATAAAGCACATGAAGAAACTCCATGCTGATGGACTTTTGGAACCACTTGATTATGAATCACTTGGTACTTGCGAACCGTGCCTCATGGGCAAGATGACTAAAACGCCGTTCTCTGGAACTATGGAGAGAGCAACAGATTTGTTGGAAATCATACATACAGATGTATGTGGTCCGATGAATATTGAGGCTCGTGGCGGATATCGTTATTTTCTCACCTTCACAGATGACTTAAGCAGATATGGGTATATCTACTTAATGAAACACAAGTCTGAAACGTTTGAAAAGTTTAAAGAATTTCAGAGTGAAGTTGAAAATCATCGTAACAAGAAAATAAAGTTTCTATGATCTGATCGTGGAGGAGAATATTTGAGTTACGAGTTTGGTGTACATTTAAAACAATGTAGAATAGTTTCGCAACTCACGCCACCCGGAACACCACAGCGTAATGGTGTGTCCGAACGTCGTAATCGTACTTTACTAGATATGGTGCGATCTATGATGTCTCTTACTGATTTACCGCTATCGTTTTGGGGTTATGCTTTAGAGACGTCCGCATTCACGTTAAATAGGGCACCATCAAAATCCGTTGAGATGACGCCTTATGAACTATGGTTTGGCAAGAAACCAAAGTTGTCGTTTCTAAAAGTTTGGGGCTGCGATGCTTATGTGAAAAAGCTTCAACCTGATAAGCTCGAACCCAAATCGGAGAAATGTGTCTTCATAGGATATCCAAAGGAGACTATTGGATACACCTTCCATCACAGATCCGAAGGCAAGACTTTTGTTGCTAAGTTCGGAAACTTTCTGGAGAAGGAGTTTCTCTCGAAAGAAGTGAGTGGGAGGAAAGTAGAACTTGACGAGGTAACTATACCTGCTCCCTTGTTGGAGAGTAATGCATCATAGAAACCTGTTTCTGTGACACCTACACCAATAAGTGAGGAAGATAATGATAATGATCATGAAACTTCAGAACAAGATACTACTAAACCTCGTAGATCAACCAGAGTGAGATCCGCACCAGAGTGGTACGGTAATCCTATTCTGGAAGTCATGCTATTAGATCATGATGAACCTACGAACTATGAACAAGCGATGGTGAGCCCAGATTTCGTAAAATGGCTTGAAGCCATGAAATCTGAGATGGGATCCATGTATGAGAACAAAGTGTGGACTTTGGTTGACTTGCCCGATGATCGGCAAGCGATTGCGAATAAATGGATCTTCAAGAAGAATACTGACGCTGACGGTGATATTACTGTCTACAAAGCTCGACTTGTCGCAAAAGGGTTTCGGCAAGTTCAAGGGATTGACTACGATGAGACCTTCTCACCCGTAGCGATGCTTAAGTCTGTCCGAATCATGTTAGCAATTGCCGCATTTTATGATTATGAAATTTGGCAGATGGATGTCAAAACTGCATTCCTGAATGGATTTCTGGAAGAAGAGTTGTATATGATGCAACCAGAAGGTTTGTCAATCCAAAGGGAGCTAACAAAGTGTGCAAGCTCCAGCGATCCATCTATGGACTGGTGCAAGCCTCTCGGAGTTGGAATAAACACTTTGATAGTGTGATCAAAGCATTTGGTTTTATACAGACTTTCGGAGAAGCCTGTATTTACAACAAAGTGAGTGGGAGCTCTGTAGCATTTCTGATATTATATGTGGATGACATATTACTGATTGGAAATGATATAGAATTTCTGGATAGCATAAAGGGATACCTGAATAAGAGTTTTTCAATGAAAGACCTCGGTGAAGCTGCTTACATATTAGGCATTAAGATCTATAGAGATAGATCAAGACGCTTAATTGGACTTTCACAAAGCACATACCTTGACAAGATTTTGAAGAAGTTCAAAATGGATCAAGCAAAGAAAGGGTTCTTGCCTGTGTTACAAGGTGTGAAATTGAGTCATACTCAATGCCCGACCACTGCAGAAGATAGAGAGAAAATGAAAGATGTTCCCTATGCTTCATCCATAGGCTCTATCATGTATGCAATGCTGTGTACCAGACCTGATGTGTGCCTTGCTATAAGTCTAGCAGGGAGGTACCAAAGTAATCCAGGAGTGGATCACTGGACAGCGGTCAAGAACATCCTGAAGTACCTGAAAAGGACTAAGGATATGTTTCTCGTATATGGAGGTGACAAAGAGCTCATCGTAAACGGTTACGTTGATGCAAGCTTTGACACTGATCCGGACGATTCTAAATCGCAAACCGGATACGTGTTTACATTAAACAGTGGAGCTGTCAGTTGGTGCAGTTCTAAACAAAGCGTCGTGGCAGGATCTACATGTGAAGCGGAATACATAGCTACTTCGGAAGCAGCAAACGAAGGAGTCTGGATGAAGGAGTTCATATCCGATTTAGGTGTCATACCTAATGCATCGGGTCCAATGAAAATCTTTTGTGACAATACTGGTGCAATTGCCTTGGCGAAGGAATCCAAATTTCACAAGAGAACCAAGCACATCAAGAGACACTTCAATTCCATCCGGGATCTAGTCCAGGTGGGAGACATAGAGATTTGCAAGATACATACGGATCTGAATGTAGCAGACCCGTTGACTAAGCCTCTTCCATGAGTAAAACATGATCAACACCAAGGCTCCATGGGTGTTAGGATCATTACTGTGTAATCTAGATTATTGACTCTAGTGCAAGTGGGAGACTGAAGGAAATATGCCCTAGAGGCAATAATAAAGTTATTATATATTTCCTTATATCATGGTAAATGTTTATTATTCATGCTAGAATTGTATTAACCGGAAACATAATACATGTGTGAATACATAGACAAACAGAGTGTCACTAGTATGCCTCTACTTGACTAGCTCGTTAATCAAAGATGGTTATGTTTACTAACCATGGACAAAGAGTTGTTATTTGATTAACGGGATCACATTATTAGGTGAATGATCTGATTGACATGACCCATTCCATTAGCTTAGCACCCGATCGTTTAGTATGTTGCTATTGCTTTCTTCATGACTTATACATGTTCCTATGACTATGAGATTATGCAACTCCCGTGTGCCGGAGGAACACTTTGTGTGCTACCAAACGTCACAACGTAACTGGGTGATTATAAAGGTGCTCTACAGGTGTCTCCAAAGGTACATGTTGGGTTGGTGTATTTCGAGATTGGGATTTGTCACTCCGATCATCGGAGAGGTATCTCTGGGCCCTCTCGGTAATGCACATCACTTAAGCCTTGCAAGCATTGCAACTAATGAGTTAGTTGTGGGATGATGTATTACGGAACGAGTAAAGAGACTTGCCGGTAACGAGATTGAACTAGGTATTGGATACCGACGATCGAATCTCGGGCAAGTAACATACCGACGACAAAGGGAACAACGTATGTTGTTATGCGGTCTGACCGATAAAAGATCTTCGTAGAATATGTAGGAACCAATATGGGCATCTAGGTCCCGCTATTGGTTATTGACCGAAGACATGTCTCGGTCATGTCTACATTGTTCTTGATCCCGTAGGGTCCGCACGCTTAAGGTTTCGACGACAGTTATAGTATGAGTTTATGCGTTCTGATGTACCGAAGGTTGTTCGGAGTCCCGGATGTGATCACGGACATGACGAGGAGTCTCGAAATGGTCGAGACATAAAGATTGATATATTGGAAGCCTATGTTTGGATATCGGAAGTGTTCCGGGTGAAATCGGGATTTTACCGGAGTACCGAGAGGTTACCGGAACCCCCCGGAAGGTATATGGGCCTTAGTGGGCCTTAGTGGAAGAGAGGAGTGGTGGCCAGGGCTGGGCCGCGCGCCCCTCCCTGCCTAGTCCGAATAGGACAAGGAGAGAGGGGGCGGCGCCCCCCTTCCTTCTTTCTCTCCTCTTTCCCACCTTATCGAATCCTATTCCAACTAGGAAAGGGGGGAATCCTACTCCCGGAGGGAGTAGGACTCCTCCTGGCGCGCCCTATCATGGCCGGCCGCACCCCCCCTTTGAGCCTTTATATACGGAGGCAGGGGCACCCCCTAGAGACACAAGTTGATCCACGTGATCATATTCTTAGCCGTCTGCGGTGCCCCCTTCCACCATAGTCCTCGATAATATTGTAGCAGTGCTTAGGCGAAGCCCTGCGACATTAGTACATCAAGATCGTCACCACGCCGTCATGCTGACGGAACTCTTCCCCGACACTTTGCTGGATCAGAGTCCGGGGATCGTCATCGAGCTGAACGTGTGCTAGAACTCGGAGGTGCCGTAGTTTCGGTGCTTGATCAGTCGGGCCGTGAAGGCGTACGACTACATCAACCTAACGCTTCCGTTGTCGATCTACAAGGGTACGTAGATCATACTCTCCCCTCTCGTTGCTATGCATCACCATGATCTTGCGTGTGTAGGATTTTTTTTGAAATTACTACGTTCCCCAACAATTTCATTGAATCGAGATATTTCATTTTGGGTTTGATTCACGTTTTTGAGTGGGTCAACTATTTGTCATATAGTAAATCGCGAGCAACGAGCATGTAAAAACACATTACTCCCGAGCATCATCTCTCCATCTAAAAAAGAAGTGGCAAGCTAATATTTCAAAACTTGATCCGAATCGACTTGGCAAGGTAGATGTGGATGCTCGTTCTCCCAAAATTTGAACGAACCTTTAAACATCCTCTCTGCTCGGTGGAATTCGCCCGAGCAAATAAATGGGAGACACGAAATTACCGTCCTATGTGGGACATGTATCAATTGGCCCATTGTACATCGAGGGTAGGTTCGTAACTTCATCCAAGCGCGCCTTCTCCTCGGCCGAAATGACATGTGCCGAATAATTCATAAAGCATGGTCGGCAAAACACGCTCTCCTCGCCCGAAATAGCTCGCGCCCACTATTTCAAAACACGCTCTCCTCGCCCGAAATCGCTTGCGCCCACTATAGTTCAAAACACGCCCTCCTCGCCCGAAATCGCTCCCGCCCACTATTTGTGGAGAAGCAAAGTTACTCTACTATCCCCGACCTCAGTACACAGACCCAAGCCGAGAAGCCTATAGGCAAGGGTAGAACTGTAACTCCCCCTCACATTTCAGACAAATGCGTCCGTAAGACATGGTTCCACTCCCGTCCCAATTCCCGCCCACCCGCCCCCATTCATACCTCATGGGCGCAAAATCACCTTCTCCCTAGGAAGCTCCCTTCTCCCGAACTGCGAAACCTCAGCCCCACCTCCATGGCGCCCCCACCACACCAATTTCACAGTCGCCCTCCTCCCTAATGCCGGAGACGCTGTCCATTTGCCGTCGTGCACTGGGCCGTGTGCCTCTTACTCCGTGCTGCTGGTGCTGCCTCGACAACGGCCGCGTGAACCATACCGGAGCCGATTCACCCCAGCCGTTGTTCACGGCGCCGGAGCGGCTCCAACTTCGGATCCATCCAGAGTCCTGGCGCTGCTTCCACGTAGCTGTCGACTGTCGCGGCATCGCTCTTTCCCTGCCGCCGGTCGCCACCGCAACCGCGCCGGTCTCACCGATTTGGCAGCTGGACCTGCCTACTTCACCATGCCGCCAGATAGGTCGCACCCTTATCTCAAATCACTTCATTTAGGCGTCAGTTGTCTGAATTTTTATTCTGGGCCAATCGATTCCCAATGGGAAGCAGCACCCCTCAAGGCGACGGAGCTCCTAGGCTGCCGGTTGGCTGGTGTCTAACGTAAGGGTGCAGGGCCGCAAGTTCGCCGCGGAAGCAGCGCTTAGATGGCTATCTTTTAGAGTTGCGCGGGTTGACGGTACTGCCGCCACCGGATCTGGATGACGGGGAGTCTTTGTGGATTGGCCCGGGGGCGACGCAACCACGACAGTATGGTGGGGTGGGGACCGGGGTTTTGGCCGGGGCCACGGACGGTGGAGGCAGGCTGCTCTGCCATTGGTCATTGGCTCTTCGGGGAATATTCCGAACAGTGTCAGCCGGGAGGCACAAGACGGCCAACCATCCGTCATAGATCGGACAGTACCAAAATAAAATAAAATTGTGTGACCCCAATTTAGTCTTCAGTCAACAGACGTGTTACCACTCTCGTACCTTGCTATTGATCTCTTAGTGTATTTCTTCAGATCAAAGAGATATGTCGTTCTTAACATTATGCGTTATCTGCATCTTCAGACACACCGTCTTCCGACTCACCGCAGCTGCTCCAACAAGGGAAGCATACACTAGAAGGGAGCTATAGTCCCCACTCAACAGTTCCCTGTATTGAATGCGCGTGCCTGACATGGATAGCCACAACAACTGCAGGGCCATCGACAAGTTAGCACATGATGCTCACTCCTATGGATGGCAGCCAGATAGGTTGTACCCTCATCTTACTTGTGTGCAACATTTATGGCTTTGTTATTCATCTAAGCATGGAAAATAGATCATCACATTTCACTGTATATTCATGTTGATCTCTTACGGGTCTTGTTCAGGAGTTAACGCTATTCCATAGTTCAGCTAAGATACTTGTTCTTTAGGTAATGCTGTTCCATAGTTATCATTCATCAGCCAATGCTATCCCACAGGCTGGTGATTATAGTATTATACCACTTCTAGTATTACCTATGTTGTTCTTTAATACTTTTCTGTGCCATCTAGTTAATCTTGAGTACAAACGATACATATTCTGTAGCTTTCATCTGTGTTCTCCCTTTAGTTTATGAGACCTGTTGCTGCTAGTTAACCCTAGTCCTACTATTTATGTCGTCTCCTACAGGCACTCATTACATAAATCTAACTACTAGTTGTCTTCCATGCATGTCAGATATAATTGCACACACTGATATATCCACAAGAACCTCACGGAGCAATGTAAAGGCCAATAAACTTGATGTCAATGATACCCAATATGATGGAACATGTAAAGGCAGTTCTTCAGAAGACTTGTAGAAAGATGATGAATCCTCTTCACCCCACAAGGTCCTTGATCTAACTTGGTCTGTGATATGGGTACGACATGCATATAATGTCCTGGAGTGTATCTACTCTGTTGCAATGCCATGTGCTTAGCATGCTGATCATGCATGTAAATATGTCATGCCTTCCTGTTTTTCAGTACCTATTCCATTCATGATAACATGTTTTCAAATTTAAGTACTGTCATTCTACTCTATCGCAATGCCATCTGCTTAATTTGGACATCATGCTTCTGAATATCTTATGCATTGTTATTCATCAGTATGTACTTCATCTGTCTACCATACCATGTTTTTTTACATTGAAGTGTTGTTCTAGTGCTCTGTTGCAATGCCATCTTATTTTCCCAATTATACACGTGTATGTTGCCTTAGTTATTTCTGTACGTATTCCGCTAGCATACAATTTTACATTCAACTAGTGTTTTTTTGCTGTGTTGTCCTGTCGTATCCCTAGCACTTACACCATACTCCCTCTGTCCGGATTACATGTTGCCGAAATGGATAAAAAAGGATGTATCTAGAACTGAAATACGCCTAGACCCATCCATTTTTTCCGGATGGAGGGAATACATGTCAATATGTCATGCCTTTCTATTCTTCAATGCCGTGGTTGCAGATTGTGACGTTGTAGATGGTTAGGTTCTGCTCATTTATTTGCACTGGCATCAATCTTTGATTGCCCAGTGGATGTAATTTCCTGTAATATATGCTGGATGTGCAACATTATTCCGTGTATGCCGTACCTTTGCTTGATCGGTTTTGGTCCTATGCATAATTGCTCGTCGTAATGGGCTCAAATTATCTAATTTGGCCTAAAGACATGAACAAACTTTAGTGGGCCCATTAAGTTAATGGGCCGTTACTAGGCCGAAAGTTAATGGTCGACCCTCTTACCTCCCAGGTCGTTAACGGGCCGCTACTAAGTTTGGGCTACATATGGCCCAACTATACTGTAGGCCTTCAGCAGGCCGAAAGAGACAGTGGGCTTGTACTGGACCATCAAGAGCATGGGCCACTAAGAGGTCGAAAGTCAGGTCGTATTGTAAACGACCCAACTGTGTTGTGGGCCTTTAGCAGGCCGAAAGAGAAACCGGGCTGGTATTGGACCATGAAGGGAATGGGCTGTTAAAAGGCCAAAACTAAGGTCCGACTACAAATGGCCCAACTCATTTATGGCCCGTTAATAGGCCGAAAGGCACATAGGGCCGGGAATTAGCCCAACACTTAAATGGGTCGCTAAAAGGCCAAAACTCAGGTCCGACTACAAATGGCCCAACTGATTTATGGGTCATCAACAGGCTGAAAGTGACACCGGGCCAGAAATTGGCCCAACACTTAAATGGGCCGCTAAAAGGCGAGACTCATGTCCGACTACAAATGGCCCATCATATGTATGGGCCATCAACAGGCTGAAAGACACACCGGGCCGGAAATTAGCCCAACATTTAAATGGGTCGCTAAAAGGCCAAAAGATGTACATCCTGAAAATTGGCCCATCCATTAAATGGGCTGTTAACAGGCCGAAATCTCATCGGGCCGATATTGAGCCCAAATATATAGCGGGCTGTTAACGGGCTCGAACTGACAATGGGCTGCAATGGTGTCAAATCTTTAATGGGCCGTTGACGGGCCGAATTGGCACATCTCGTATGGGCCGTGGGCTTAAATGGACCTGACACAAGTAGGCCTTATATGGGCCTGATACGTCTCCAACATATCTATAATTTTTGATTGCTCCATGCTATATTATCTACTGTTTTGGACTATATTGGGCTTTATTTTTCACTTTTATATTATTTTTGGGACTAACCTATTAACCGGAGGCCCAGCCCAGAATTGCTGTTTTTTTGCCTATTTCAGTGTTTCGAAGAAACGGAATATCAAACGGAGTCCAAACGGAATGAAACCTTTGGGAACGTGATTTTCTCGCCGAACGTGATCCAGGAGACTTGGACCCTACGCCAAGGCATCAGAGAGGCGGTCATGAGGGTGGGGGGCGCGCCCCCCCTAGGGGGCGCCCCCTGCCTCGTGGGCCCCTCGGAGCTCCACCGACGTACTTCTTCCTCCTATATATACCTACATACCCCCAAACGAACAGAACAGGATCCAAAAACCTAATTCCACCGCCGCAACTTTCTGTATCCACGAGATCCCATCTTGGGGCCTGTTCTGGAGCTCCGCCGGAGAGGGCCGTCATCACGGAGGGCTTCTACATCATCATAGCCTCTCCGATGAAGTGTGAGTAGTTTACCTCAGACCTTCGGGTCCATAGTTAGTAGCTAGATGGCTTCTTCTCCCTTTTTGGATCTCAATACAAAGTTCTCCCCCTCTCTTGTGGAGATCTATTCGATGTAATCTTGTTTTTGCGGTGTGTTTGTTGAGACCGATGAATTGTGGGTTTATGATCAAGTCTATCTATGAATAATATTTGAATCTTCTTTGAATTCTTTTATGTATGATTGGTTATCTTTGCAAGTCTCTTCAAATTATCCGTTTGGTTTGGCCAACTAGATTGGTAGTTCTTGCCATGGAAGAAGTGCTTAGCTTTGGGTTCGATCTTGCGGTGTCCTTTCCCAGTGACACAAGGGGCAGCAAGGCACGTATTTCATCGTTGCCATCGAGGATAACAAGATGGGGTTTATTTCATATTGCATGAATTTATCTCTCTACATCATGTCATCTTGCTTAAAGCGTTACTCTGTTTTTAACTTAATACTCTAGATGCATGCTGGATAGCGGTCAATGAGTGGAGTAATAGTAGTAGATGTAGAATCGTTTCGGTCTACTTGTCACGGACGTGATGCCTATATACATGATCATGCCTAGATATTCTCATAACTATGCTCAATTCTGCCAATTGCTCAATAGTAATTTGTTCACCCACCGTAGAATACTTATGCTCTTGAGAGAAGCCACTAGTGAAACCTATGGCCCCCGGGTCTATTCTCATCATATCAATCTCCATCACTTTAATCTTGTTTTGCTTTTTTTACTTTGCCTTTACTTTTCACTTTGCATCTCTATACCAAAAATACCAAAAATATTATATCTATCAGATCTCACTCTCGTAAGTGACCGTGAAGGGATTGACAACCCCTAATCGCGTTGGTTGCGAGTAGCTATCATTTTGTGCAGGTACGAGGGACATGAGCGGGGCCTCCTACTGGATTGATACCTTGGTTCTCAAAAACTGAGGGAAATACTTATGCTACTCTGCTGCATCATCCCTTCCTCTTCGGGGAACACCAACACAAGCTCAAGAGGTAGCAAGAAGTATTTCTAGCGCCGTTGCCGGGGAGTCTACGCAAAAAGTCAACAGACCAAGTACCCATCACAATCCCTATCTCTCGCATTACATTATTTGCCATTTGCCTCTCGTTTTCCTCTCCCCCACTTCACCCTTGCCGTTTTATTCGCCCTCTCTCTCTCTCTCTCTCTCTCTCTCTCTCCTCCATCTCTTTTCCGCTTGCCTTTTTGTTTGCTCGTGTGTTGGATTGCTTGTTTGTCACGATGGCTCAACCGAGATTTGGTGATCTTCACCTTAAAAGGTTAGAGGAGATCGAAACCAACTTTAGGAAGTTTATGGTTTTGCAATTCGAGCATAACAATTTCTTTAGAAACAAGCTTAAGGAACAAAAAAGTTTTATGAGTTATATGAATAAAGATCTTGATGATATGTCTAAAGAATTTGATGGTACAAGATCCCAAATTGCTCGTCTAGAAAAGATGACTGCTGAAATTTCGGATATGGAAGCCACCTTAGTCAATAAGATGGCCGCTAAACCGAATTCCTATGAAAATCAAGATGAAGATCTAAAAGTTATTGATGTGTCTCCTATTAAATCTTTGTTTTGCAATATGAATCTTGATGAAACTGAATATGATCTTCCTTTACCTAGAAGGCATTCTAAAAATTCGGAGTATTTAGATCTTTATGATGAAATTGATGAAAGTGGGATTGAAAGAAATAAAAATCTAGATGTTGCTAAACCCACTATATTGGATTTCAAGGAATTTAATTATGAAAGTTGCTCTTTAATTGATTGTATTTCCTTGTTGCAATCCGTGCTAAATTCTCCACATGCTTATAGTCAACATAAAGCCTTCACCGAACATATTGTTGATGCCTTGATGCAATCTTATGAAGAAAAACTTGAGTTGAAAGTTTCTATCCCTAGAAAACTCTATGATGAGTGGGAACCAACTATTAAAATTAAAATTAAAGATCATGAGTTTTATGCTTTGTGTGATTTGGGTGCTAGTGTCTCTACTATTCCCAAGACTTTGTGTGATTTGCTAGATTTTCGTAATTTTGATGATTGCTCTCTAAACTTGCATCTTGCGGATTCTACTATTAAGAAAACTATGGGAAGGATTAATGATGTTCTTATTGTTGCAAATAGGAATTATGTGCCCGTAGATTTCATTGTTCTTGATTTAGATTGCAATCCTTCTTGCCCTATTATTCTTGGTAGACCTTTCCTTAGAACGGTTGGTGTGATTATTGATATGAAGGAAGGGAATATTAGATTTCAATTTCCATTAAAAAAGGGCATGGAACACTTTACAAGAAAGAAAATAAAATTGCCATATGAAACTATCATGAGAGCCACTTATGGATTGCCTACCAAAGATGGCAATACCTAGATCTATCCTCGCTTTTATGCCTAGCTAGGGGCGTTAAACGATAGCGCTTGTTGGGAGGCAACCCAATTTTATTTTTATTACTTGCTTTTTGCTCATGCTTAGTAATAAATAAATTATTTAGCTTCTGTTTTGGTTGTGTTTTTTGTGTTTAGTTAGTGTTTGTGCCAAGTAGAACCGTTGGGAAGACTTGGGGAAAGTCTTGTTGAACTTGCTGTAAAAAACAGAAACTTTAGCGCTCACGAGAACTGCTGTAATTTTTATTTTAAGAGTGATATTTAGTTAATTATTTTTGCAGATGATTAATAGATAAATTCCTCACGTCCAGCAATTTATTTTAGAATTTTTTGGGTTCCAGATCTTGCGCTAGATATAAATTACTACAGACTGTTCTGTTTTTGACAGATTCTGTTTTTCGTGTGTTGTTTGCTTATTTTGATGAATCTATGGCTAGTAAAATAGTTTATAATCCATAGAGAAGTTGGAATACAGTAGGTTTAACACCAATATAAATAAATAATGAGTTCATTACAGTACCTTGAAGTGGTCTTTTGTCTTCTTTCGCTAACGGAGCTCACGAGTTTTCTACTTTAAGTTTTGTGTTGTGAAGTTTTCAAGTTTTGGGTGAATTCTTTTGATGGATTATGGAACAAGGAGTGGAAAGAGCCTAAGCTTGGGGATGCCCATGGCACCCCCAAGATAATCCAAGGACACCAAAAAGTCAAAGCTTGGGGATGCCCCGGAAGGCATCCCCTCTTTCGTCCACTTCCATCGGTAATTTACTTGGAGCTATGTTTTTATTCACCAACATGATATGTGTTTTCCTTGGAGCGTCTTGTATTATTTTTGTCTTTGTGTCTTAGTATGCCACAATCATCCTTGCTGTACACACCTTTTGAGAGAGCCATACATGAATTAAAATTTGATAGAATACTCTATCTGCTTCACTTATATCTTTTTGAGCTAAGTAGTTTTGCTCTATGTGCTTCACTTATATCTTTTTGAGCTAACTAGTTTTGCTCTACGTGCTTCACTTATATCTTTTTGAGCTATGTAGTTTTGCTCTATGTGCTTCACTTATATCTTTTGAGCGTTATAATTTTGCTCTATATGCTTCACTTAGATCTTTTAGAGCACGGTGGTGGCTTTGTTTTAAAGAAACTATTGGTCTCTCATGCTTCACTTAAATTATTTTGAGAGTCTCTTAATAGCATGGTAATTTGCTTCATAATAATATGCTTGGTATTCAAGATTTGTGAAACTTTCTTTTGAGTGTGTTGAATACTAAGAAAAGATTGAAGCATGATAATTATTTTGAGATATGGAGATGATAATATTAAAGTCATGCTAGTTGAGTAGTTGTGAATTTAAAGAATACTTGTGTTAAAGTTTGTGATTCCCGTAGCATGCACATATGGTGAACCGTTATGTGATGAAGTCGGAGCATGATTTATTTATTGATTGTCTTCCTTATGAGTGGCGGTCGGGGACGAGCGATGGTATTTTCCTACCAATCTATCCCCCTAGGAGCATGCGCGTAATACTTTGCTTTGACAACTTCTAGATTTTTGCAATAAGTATATGAGTTCTTTATGACTAATGTTGAGTCCATGGATTAAACGCACTCTCACCCTTCCACCTTTGCTAGCCTCTCTAATACCGCGCACTTTTTGCCGGTATCATACACCCACCATATACCTTCCTCAAAACAGCCACCATACCTACCTATTATGGCATTTCCATAGCCATTCCGAGATATATTGCCATGCAAATTTCCACCGTTCCGTTTATCATGACACATTCATCATTGTCATATTGCATATCCCGGTACACCGCCGGAGGCATTCATATAGAGTCATATTTTAAGTATCGAGTTGTAAATGTTGAGTTGTAAGAAAAATAAAAGTGTGATCATCATCATTTTTAGAGCATTGTCCCAAGTGAGGAAAGAATGATGTGGACTATGATTCCCCCATAAGTCGGGATGAGACTCCGGACGAAAAATAAAAAAATAAATAAAAGAGGCCAAAGAAGCCCAAAAAAAGAGGCCATAAAAAGATAGAAACGGCCTAAATAAAAAATGAGAGAAAAAGAGAGAAGGGACAATGTTACTATCCTTTTACCACACTTGTGCTTCAAAGTAGCACCATGATCTTCATAGTAGAGAGTCTCTCATGTTATCACTTTCATATACTAGTGGGAATTTTTCATTATAGAACTTGGCTTGTATATTCCAATGATGGGCTTCCTCAAATTGCCCTAGGTCTTCATGAGAAAGCAAGTTGGATGCACACCCACTTAGTTTCTTTTAATGAGCTTTCATATACTAATAGCTCTAGTGCATCCGTTGCATGGCAATCCCTACTCACTCACATTGATATCTATTGATGGGCATCTCCATAGCCCGTTGATACGCCTAGTTGATGTGAGACTATATTCTACTTTTTGTCTTCTCCACAACCACCATTCTATTCCACCTATAGTGCTATATCCATGGCTCACGCTCATGTATTGCGTGAAGATTGAAAAAGTTTTGAAAAAGTTAGAGTATGAAACAATTGCTTAGCTTATCATCAGGGTTGTGCATGATTTAAATACTTTGTGTGGTGAAGATAGATCATAGCCAGACTATATGATTTTGTAGGGATAACTTTCTTTGGCCATGTTATTTTGAGAAGACATAATTGGTTTGTTAGTATGCTTGAAGTATTATTATTTTTATGTCAATATAAACTTTTGTCTTGAATCTTTCGAATCTGAATATTCATATCACAATTAAGAAGATTTGCATTGAAATTATGCCAAGTAGCACTCCGCATCAAAAATTCTCTTTTTATCATTTACCTACTCGAGGACGAGCAGGAATTAAGCTTGGGGATGCCTGATACGTCTCCAACGTATCTATAATTTTTGATTGCTCCATGCTATATTATCTACTGTTTTGGACTATATTGGGCTTTATTTTTCACTTTTATATTATTTTTGGGACTAACCTATTAACCGGAGGCCCGGCCCAGAATTGCTGTTTTTTGCCTATTTCAGTGTTTTGAAGAAATGGAATATCAAACGGAGTCCAAACGGAATGAAACCTTCGGGAACGTGATTTTCTCACCGAACGTGATCCAGGAGACTTGGACCCTACACCAAGGCATCAGAGAGGCGGTCACGAGGGTGGGGGGCGCACCCCCTACCTCGTGGGCCCCTCGGAGCTCCACCGACGTACTTATTCCTCCTATATATACCTACGTACCCCCAAACGAACAAAACATGAGCCAAAAACCTAATTCCACCGCCGCAACTTTCTCGATCCACGAGATCCCATCTTGGGGCCTATTCCGGAGCTCCGCCGGAGAGGGCCATCATCACAGAGGGCTTCTACATCATCATAGCCTCTCCGATGAAGTGTGAGTAGTTTACCTCAGACTTTCGGGTCCATAGTTAGTAGCCAGATGGCTTCTTCTCTCTTTTTGGATCTCAATATAAAGTTCTCCCCTCTCTTGTGGAGATCTATTCAATGTAATCTTGTTTTTGCGGTGTGTTTGTTGAGACCGGTGAATTGTGGGTTTATGATCAAGTCTATCTATGAATAATATTTGAATCTTCTCTGAATTCTTTTATGTATGATTGGTTATCTTTGCAAGTCTCTTTGAATTATCCGTTTGGTTTGGCCAACTAGATTGGTAATTCTTGCCATGGGAGAAGTGCTTAGCTTTGGGTTCGATCTTGCGGTGTCCTTTCCCAATGACACAAGGGGCAGCAAGGCACGTATTGCATCGTTGCCATCGAGGATAACAAGATGGGGTTTATTTCATATTGCATGAATTTATCTCTCTACATCATGTCATCTTGCTTAAAGCGTTACTCTATTTTTAACTTAATACTCTAGATGCATGCTAGATAGCGGTCGATGAGTGGAGTAATAGTAGTAGATGCAGAATCATTTCGGTCTACTTGTCACGGACGTGATGCCTATATACATGATCATGCCTAGATATTCTCATAACTATGCTCAATTCTGCCAATTGCTCAATAGTAATTTGTTCACCCACCGTAGAATACTTATGCTCTTGAGAGAAGCCACTAGTGAAACCTATGGCCCCCGGGTCTATTCTCATCATATCAATCTCCATCACTTTAATCTTGTTTTGCCTTTTACTTTGCCTTTACTTTTCACTTTGCATCTCTATACCAAAAATACCCAAAATATTATATCTATCAGATGTCACTCTCGTAAGTGACTGTGAAGGGATTGACAACCCCTAATCGCGTTGGTTGCGAGTAGCTATCGTTTTGTGCAGGTACGAGGGACTTGAGCGTGGCCTCCTACTGGATTGGTACCTTGGTTCTCAAAAACTGAGGGAAATACTTACGCTACTCTGCTTCATCACCCTTCCTCTTCGGGGAAAACCAACACAAGCTCAAGAGGTAGCAGGGCCGGCTTGCTAATTTTTACTGGGCCGGCCTTTTTCACCGGAATGGGCCACTATTGGGCCATGCCACGTGTCGACCTATCATAGGCGCCTCCTGTCCAGTGAGTGGATGACATCTGTCCCAACGGTGAGGCAACACGTGTTTCCTTCGGCCAATCAAAATTTTACACGTGGAAATTTCCCATTGGTCAGGGCTGTTAACGGGTTATCGGATCCAAAATCCGACTCGATAGCTTAACGGTGTTCCGTTATGGTGGATGCCACGTGTCAGTCACCCTTGACGAAAGCACTTCTGTGATGCGCGATTTATCGTCATGGAAGTGGACACTTCCGTGATGATAATTTTGGTAATGTCATGGAACACTTCTATGACAGCACATGTATGACTATCTTGATTCTGTCATAAATTTGTCATGGATGTACATGCATGACAAAAAACGCGACCTACTGTGACAAACACGTATCATCACGGAAGTGTATTTTTTGTAGTGTTAACTTCCTCACTAAGTGGTGTAGGAATCACTAGAACTGATTTCTATGATGAACTACTTTCCAATTCGGGAGAAGGTACAATTACCTCATCAAGTTCTACATTCCTCCCACTCATTTCTTTCGAGAGAAACTTCTTCTCTAGAAAGGATCCACTCTTAGCAACAAAGATCTTGCCTTTCGGATCTGTGATAGAAGGTGTACCCAATAGTTTCTTTTGGGTATCCTATGAAGACACACTTTTCCAATTTGGGTTTGAGCTTATGCTACCTCTTGAGCAGTACGTTGGTTTTCCCTTGAAGAGGAAAGGGTGATGCAGCAAAGTAGTGTAAGTATTTCCCTCAGTTTTTGAGAACCAAGGTATCAATCCAGTAGGAGACTAAATGCAAGTCCCTCATACCTGCACAAACAAATAAGGACCTCGCAACCAACGCGATAAAGGGGTTGTCAATCCCTTCACGGTCACTTACGAGAGTGAGATCTGATAGAGATAATAAGATAAATAAATATTTTTGGTATTTTTATGATATAGATTGAAAGTAAAGATTGCAAAATAAAATAGATTGGAAACATATATGATAAAAGATAGACCCGGGGGCCATAGGTTTCACTAGTGGCTTCTCTCAAGATACCATAAGTATTACGGTGGGTGAACAAATTACTGTCGAGCAATTGATAGAAAAGTGCATAATTATGAGAATATCTAGGCATGCTCATGTATATAGGCATCACGTCCGTGACAAGTAGACCGAAATGATTCTGCATCTACTACTATTACTCCACACATCGACCGCTATCTAGCATGCATCCAGAGTATTAAGTTCATAAGAACAGAGTAACGCATTAGGCAACATGACATGATGTAGAGGGATAAACTCAAGCAATATGATATAAACTCCATCTTTTTATCCTCGATGGCAACAATACAATACGTGCCTTGCTGCCCCTGCTGTCACTGGGAAAGGACACCGCAAGATTGAACCCAAAGCTAAGCACTTCTCCCATTGCAAGAAAGATCAATCTAGTAGACCAAACCAAACTGATAATTCGAAGAGACTTGCAAAGATATTTAAATCATGCATAAGAGATTTCAGAGAAGAATCAAATATTGTTCATAGATAATCTTGATCATAAACCCAGAATTCATCGGATCTCGACAAACACACCGCAAAAAGAGTTACATCAAATAGATCTCCAAGAAGATCGAGGAGGACATTGTATTGAGATCCAAAGAGAGAGAAGAAGCCATCTAGCTAATAACTATGGACCGAAGGTCTGTGGTAAACTACTCACACATCATCGGAGAGGCTATGGTGTTGATGTAGAAGCCCTCCGTGATCGATTCCCCCTCTGGCGGAGCTCCGGAAATGGCCCCAAGATGGGTTCTCTTGGGTACAGAAGGTTGTGGTGGTGGAAATAGGGTTTCGTGGTGCTCCTAGATGTTTTCAGGGTATATGGACATATATAGGACGAAGAAGTAGGTCGGTGGAGCTACGAGGGGCCCATGAGGGTGGGGGCGTGCCTCCCTGCCTCGTGGCCTCCTCGTTGATTTCTTTACGTCTACTCCAAGTCCCCTGGATCATGCTTGTTCCAAAAGTAACTCTCCCAAAGGTTTCATTCCGTTCGGATTCCGTTTGATATTCCTTTTCTGCGAAACACTGAAATAGGCAAAAAACAGCAATTTGCACTGGGCCTTGGGTTAGTAGGTTAGTCCCAAAAATAATATGAAAGTGTATAAATAAGCCCATTAACATCCAAAATAGATAATATAATAGCATGGAACAATCAAAAATTATAGATACGTTGGAGACGTATCAAGCATCCCCGAGCTTAATTCCTGCTCGTCCTCGAGTAGGTAAATGATAAAAACAGAATTTTTGATGTGGAATGCTACCTAGCATAATTCTCAATGTAATTTTATTTATTGTGGCATGAATGTTCAGATCCGAAAGATTCAAGACAAAAGTTTAATATTGACATAAAAATAATAATACTTCAAGCATACTAACTAAGCAATTATGTCTTCTTAAAATAACATGGCCAAAGAAAGTAATCCCTACAAAATCACATAGTATGGCTATGCTCTATCTTCACCACACAAAATATTTAAATCATGTACAACCCCGATGACAAGCCAAGCAATTGTTTCATACTTTTGATGTTCTCAAACTTTTTCAATCTTCACGCAATACATGAGCATGAGCCATGGACATAGCACTATAGGTGGAATAGAATGGTGGTTGTGGAGAAGACAAAAAAGGAGAAGATAGTCTCACATCAACTAGGCGTATCAACGGGCTATGGAGATGCCCATCAATAGATATCAATGTGAGTGAGTAAGGATTGCCATGCAACGGATGCACTAGAGCTATAAGTGTATGAAAGCTCAACAAAAGAAACTAAGTGAGTGTGCATCCAACTTGCTTGCTCACAAAGACCTAGGGCATTTTGTGGAAGCCCGTCATTGGAATATACAAGCCAAGTTCTATAATGTAAAGTTCCCACTAGTATATGAAAGTGACAACATAGGAGACTCTCTATCATGAAAATCATGGTGCTACTTTGAAGCACAAGTGTGGTAAAAGGATAGTAACATTGCCCCTTCTCTCTTTTTCTCTCATTTTTTTATTTGGGCATTTTCTCTTTTTTATGGCCTCTTTTTTCCTTTTATTTATTTATTTATTTTTCGTCTGGAGTCTCATCCCGACTTGTGGGGGAATCATAGTCTCCATCACATGGGACAATGCTCTAATAATGATGATCATCACACTTTATTTATTTACAACTCAAAAATTACAACTCAATTCTTAGAACAAAATATGACTCGATGTGAATGCCTCCGGTGGTGTACCGGGATGTGCAATGACTCATGAGTGACATGTATGAAAGAATTATGAACGGTGGCTTTGCCACAAATACGATGTCATCTACATGATCATGCAAAGCAATATGACAATGATGAAGCGTGTCATAATAAACGGAATGGTGGAAAGTTCCATGGAAATATATCTCGGAATGGCTATGGAAATGCCATAATAGGTAGGTATGGTGGCTGTTTTGAGGAAGGTATATGGTGGGTTTATGGTACCGGCGGAAGTTGCGCGGTACTAGAGAGGCTAGCAACGGTGGAAGGGTGAGAGTGTGTATAATCCATGGACTCAACATTAGTCATAAAGAACTCACATACTTATTGCAAAAATTTATTAGTTATCGAAACAAAGTACTACGCGCATGCTCCTAGGGGGATAGATTGGTAGGAAATGACCATCGCTCGTCCCCGACCGCCACTCATAAGGAAGACAATTAATAAATAAATCATGCTCCGACTTCATCACATAACGGTTCACCATACGTGCATGCTACGGGAATCACAAAATTTAGAACAAGTATTTCTCAAATTCACAACTACTCAACTAGCATGACTCTAATATCACCATTTTCATATCTCAAACACAATCATCAAGTATCAAACTTCTCATAGTATTCAATGCACTTTTTATGATAGTTTTTATTATACTCATCTTGGATGCCTATCATATTAGGACTAACTTTATAACCAAAGCAAATTACCATGCTGTTCTAAAAGACTCTCAAAATAATATAAGTGAAGCATGAGAGATCAATAATTTCTATAAAATAAAACCACCATTGTGCTCTAAAAGATATAAGTGAAGCACTAGAGCAAAATTATCTAGCTCAAAAGATATAAGTGAAGCACATAGAGTATTCTAATAAATTCTGATTCATGCGTGTCTCTCCCAAAAGGTGTGTACATCAAGGATGATTGTGTCAAACCAACAAGAAAAGACTCAAATCATACAAGACGCTCCAAGCAAAACACATATCATGTGGTGAATAAAAATATAGCCTCAAGTAAAGTTACCGATGGACGAAGACGAAAGAGGGGATGCCTTTCGGGGCATCCCCAAGCTTAGGCTTTTGGTTGTCCTTGAATTTTACCTTGGGGTGCCTTGGGAATACCCAAGCTTAGGCTTTTGCCACTCCTTATTCCATAATCCATCAAATCTTTACCCAAAACTTGAAAACTTCACAACACAAAACTCAACAGAAAATCTCATGAGCTCCGTTAGTATAAGAAAACAAATCACAACTTAAGGTACTATAATGAACTTATTCTTTATTTATAATTGTGTTAAACCTAATTTATTCCAACTTCTCTATGGTTCATACCCTCCGATACGAGGCATAGATTCATCAAAATAAGCAAACAACACACGAAAAACAGAATTTGTCAAAAACAGAACAGTCTGTAGTAATCTGTAGGTTTTGAATACTTATATAACCCCAAAAATTCTGAAATAAATTTTTGGACGTGAGGAATTTATCTATTAATCATCTGCAAAAAACAATCAACCTAATCGCACTGTCCAGTAAAAAATGGCAGCAAATCTCGTGAGCGCTAAAGTTTCTGTTTTTTACAGCAAGATCGCAAAAACTCCCCCAAGTCTTCCCAAAGGTTCTACTTGGCAAAAACACTAATTAAAAGCATAAAACCACATCTAAACATAGGCTAGATGAATTATTTATTACAAAACAGAACCAAAAAGCAAAAAATAAAATTGGGTTGCCTCCCAACAAGCGCTATCGTTTAATGCCCCTAGCTAGGCATTGATAATTTCAATGATGCTCACATGAAAGACAAGAATTGAAGCACAAAGAGAGCATCATGAAACACGTGAAAAACACATCTAAGTCTAACATACTTCCTATGCATAGGCATCTTATAGGCAAACAAATTATCATAGCAAGCAAAAACTAGCATATGCAAGGAAGCGGAAAGAAACAATAGCAATCTCAACATAACGAGAGGTGATTTGATAACATGAAAATTTCTACAATCATATTTTCCTCTCTCATAATAATTACATGTGGGATCATAAGAAAATTCAACAAAATAGCTATCACATCAAATATCTTCAACATGATCCACATGCATGCAAAGTTGACACTCTTCCAAAATAGTGGGATTAACATTAACTAAAGTCATGACCTCTCCAAACCCACTTCTATCAAAAGTTTAATAAGATTGAACATTCTCCAAATACGTGGGATCTAAAGTTGACACTCTTCCAAACCCACTTTCAATATTGCAAACATTATTATCAATCTTATATTCATCATGGGGTTTAAATAATTTTTCAAGATCATAAGAAGAATCACCCCAATCATGATCATTGCAACAAATAGTAGTCATAGCATAACTAGCATCGCCAAGCTTGAGGTTTTGCATATCATTAACACAATTGACATTAAGAGAATTTATGATAACATCATTGCAATCATGCTTTTCATCGAAGGAACTATCAAGTATGGGTGCAATAGCAACGATCTCATGTTTAACATAAGGAACTATAACAAATTCATCTTCACAAATATTGGCATCATGGACACAAGAATAGCAAGCATCATGTTCATCAAGGGATATTTCAATCAAATCATTGGAATCATAATTATCTATAGATTAATGCATATCATTATTTTCTTCCAAAGCAGCGATCATTCTTTCAATAAATTCTTTGACATAGACATTATGAGCATAGTTTTCATAGCAATATTTAAGTATGTCAAGATTTTCAGATTCGTAGAGAGCAATATCATACTTTTTAATCAAAGAAGCAACTTCATAAGCACCCTTAAAAGCAAAAAAATTCATAAATTTGTTCGATATCATAGTAACTATAAACACCCTTTGCATAAGAAGATAAGATTTCATTATCATTAAACTCACATAGGTAGGGGAGGTGCTTTTTAGGGTTCTTAGAGCAACAAGTAAAATCACAAATTTCACAAAGATTCCAAGCATAACACAACAATCTGTTTATTTGATCCCATAAGAGTCTCCCTTTTAGGCAAACGGTGACGCACAAAATGAGCATGCTCACCTAAAGATTTCCCATAAACTAGGCTAGTTGGGGTTTCAGCATGAGCGCATAAGGATCAAAGATGATCCAAGTAGAACACTTTGAGTGGATCCATATCAATAGAATTTTAGCAAGCAAAGATGCAAGAAAATAGAAGGCACATGGAAACACAAACAAAGATACATACGGGAAGAAGGCGAAGAAAAGGCAAAGGTGAAGTGGAGGAGAGGAAAATGAGAGGCAAATGACAAATAATATAACGCGAGGGATAAGAGTTTGTGATGGGTACTTGGTATGTCTTGACTTGTGCATAGATCTCCCCGGCAACAGCGCCAGAAATCCTTCTTGCTACCTCTTGAGCAATGTGTTGGTTTTCCCTTCAAGAGGAAAGGGTGATGCAGCAAAGTAGCGTAAGTATTTCCCTCAGTTTTTGAGAACCAAGGTATCAATCCAGTAGGAGACTACACGCAAGTTCCTCATACCTGCACAAACAAATAAGAACCTCGCAACCAACGCGATAAAGGGGTTGTCAATCCCTTCACGGTCACTTACGAGAGTTATATCTGATAGAGATAATAAGATAAATAAATATTTTTGGTATTTTTATGATATAGATTGAAAGTAAAGATTGCAAACTAAAATAGATTGGAAACTTATATGATAAAAGATAGACCCGGGGGCCATAGGTTTCACTAGTGGCTTCTCTCAAGATAGCATAAGTATTACGGTGGGTGAAAAAATTATTGTCGAATAATTGATAGAAAAGTGCATAATTATGAGAATATCTAGGCATGATCATGTATATAGGCATCATGTTCGCGACAAGTAGACCGAAACGATTCTGCATCTACTCCTATTACTCCACACATCGACCGCTATCCAGCATGCATCTAGAGCATTAAGTTCATAAGAACAGAGTAACGCATTAGGCAAGATGACATGATGTAGAGGGATAAACTCAAGCAATATGATATAAACCCCATATTTTTATCCTCGATGGCAACAATACAATACGTGCCTTGCTGCCCCTGCTGTCACTGGGAAAGGACACCGCAAGATTGAACCCAAAGCTAAGCACTTCTCCCATTGCAAGAAAGATCAATCTAGTAGGCCAAACCAAACTGATAATTCGAAGAGACTTGCAAAGATAACTAATCATACATAAAAGATTTCAGAGAAGAATCAAATATTGTTCATAGATAAACTTGATCATAAACCGCAAAAAGAGTGACATCGAATAGATCTCCAAGAAGATCGAGGAGAACATTGTATTGAGATCCAAAGAGAGAGAAGAAGCCATCTAGCTAATAACTATGGACCCGAAGGTCTGTGGTAAGCTACTCACACATCATCGGAGAGGCTATGGTGTTGATGTAAAAGCCATCCGTGATCGATTCCTCCTCCAGCGGAGCTCCGGAAAAGGCCCCAAGATGGGATCTCTTGGGTACAGAAGGTTGCGATGGTGGAAATAGGGTTTCGTGATGCTCCTGGATGTTTTGGGGGTATATGGACATATATAGGAGGAAGGAGTAGGTCGGTGGAGCTACGAGGGGCCCACGAGAGTGGGGGCATGCCTCCCTGCCTCGTGGCCTCCTCGTTGATTTCTTGATGTCTACTCGAAGTTCCCTAGATCACATTTGTTCCAAAAATAACTCTCCCAAAGGTTTCATTCCATTTGGATTCCGTTTGATATTCCTTTTCTACAAAACACTGAAATAGGCAAAAAAACAGCAATTTGCACTGGGCCTTGGGTTAGTAGGTTAGTCCCAAAAATAATATAAAAGTGTATAAATAAGCCCATTAAGATCCAAAACAGATAATATAATAGCATGGAACAATCAAAAATTATAGATACGTTGGAGACGTATCAGCTTATCAGGCTGAAACTTTTTCACATAAGCATCACAACCCCAAACTTTAAGAAACGACAACTTAGGTTTCTAGCCAAACCATAGTTCATACGGTGTTGTCTCAACGGATTAGACGGTGCCCTATTTAACGTGAATGTAGCTGTCTCAAATGCATAACCCCAAAACGATAGTGGTAAATCGGTAAGAGACATCATAGATTGCACTATATCCAATAAAGTACGGTTATGACGTTCGGACACACCATTATGCTGTGGTGTTCCAGGTGGCATGAATTTGTGAAACTATTCCACACTGTTTTAGTTGAAGACCAAACTCGTAACTCAAATATTCATCTCCACGATCAGATCGTAGAAACTTTATTTTCTATTTACGATGATTTTCCACTTCACTCTGAAATTCTTTGAACTTTTCAAATGTTTTAGACTTATGTTTCATCAAGTAGATATACCCATATATGCTCAAATCATCTGTGAAGGTCAGAAAATAATGATACCCGCCGCGAGCCTCAACACTCATCGGACTGCATACATCAGTATGTATTATTTCCAATAAGTCAGTTGCTCGCTCCATTGTTCCGGAGAACGGAGTCTTAGTCATCTTGCCCATGAGGCATGGTTCGCAAGCATCAAGTGATTCATAATCAAGTGATTCCAAAAGCCCATCAGCATGGAGTTTCTTCATGTGCTTTACACCAATATGACCTAAACGGCAGCGCCACAAATAAGTTACACTATCATTATTAATTTTACATCTTTTGGCTTCAATATTATGAATATGTGTATCACTACGATCGAGATTCAATAAACCATTTATTGTAACATCCCTTGGAATGTTATACATTAGATCATCATGCATATCATATTTTCTTGCATTTTGGTTGATCCTAGAAATTTCACGCAACTCAAGGACCCTCGGAGAGAGTTGGAGATTTCGGTATTTTCATATTTGAGTTTTCTCAAATTTTGAAAAGAGGATCATTTGATTTTATTTATTTCATCTTCATTATTTTCCCAATATCAAAAATATGAGAGAGGGAATAATATGACTTTCCCAAATTTAGGAAAAATGAAGATTTAATAAATAAATCAAATTTTGGATTTTTTTCCGGAGTTTATTTAAATTTTATTTGGATTAGGGAAAAATGCGCGTTTTTCAAAAATTGCATCTCGGCCCCGAGAAAAGTTCTTTTTGTTCGACTCATTTTTAGGAGTTGGGGAAAATTTACTTTGGGAATTTTGGAGTTCGTTTAGTTTTTCTTTTCTTTGTTTTTCTGCGCGCGTAACTATTTAAAAAAAATCCGCGTCGCGCCCCGCCTGGACCAAGGCCCAGCCGGTCAGCCGGCCCAGCCGCCCGCCTCCCCTCCCCGCGCGCAGCGCCGCCGCCAAGCCGAGTCCGGCTAGGACTCCGCCGCCGCCGCCCGATCCTTGCCCCTCCCCCAAGCAACCCCCCCCCCCCCTTTAAATACCCAAGCCCCCCCTCTCCTCCCACACCGCCGCCCGCCCCCCAGCAGTAGCAGCGCAGCCGCGCCACCGCCGCCTGTCGCCGCCCGCGCCTCCCTGCCGCCGCCGCCCCACGCCTCGGTGGAGCCTCGCCGGAGCCCCTCGCCGAGGTAGCCCGCGCCGCGCCACCCCTCCCTCGGTTCGGTTTTTTTAAAACGGTTCCGGTTTCTTTTCGTTTCGTTGTTCGTTTTTTTGAAACACTAGATCGGTTTTTCGTTTTCTTTTCCGGTTTAGTTGCTTGGACACCGTTCGCCGGACCGTTCGTCTTAACGAACGTGATCACCGGTTATTCTAGGTTAACAAACGTCCATTCGGTTAACTGCTCGTCATTTTCTTTTCATCGGATTTATTCCGCGATTTTTCTGACCGCGATTTCAGGTCCGATCTTCGTTCTAGTTTATCTTCTCGCTCGTTTATCGGAATCAGGCGATTCAAGCGCCTGGTGTTTCGTTTCGAAACCGTCGTTCCGACTAATCAACTTAAACCAGTTTTTGCTACTGTAGAATTTGACCTAGTTTCAACTTCCTAGAACCGAGCTGTTTTCTTCCGCCGTTTGTTTTTCCGTTGCTTTGTTCAGTTCGTTCTTTCTGTGCAACTGGAGTTCTTAAGTTGAACTTTCTGGTTCGATCTCTTGTTCGAGTTTTACCTGTGCATTAGATGAGTACTTATTGCGTGCTTGTTGTTTGTCTGCGATAGATTACCCGGAGTGCGCCACCTGTTACTTCGATTCTCTAGGTTTCGCGGATCATCAGCAAGGCAAGTAACAGTTTGATCATACCTTTTCTACAACCCAGTTTTATTGCATTAGATAAATCCTCACACATTGCATGATTAGGATCTAATTAAATTGTGGGATGGGAAGTAGATGAGGTAGTACCTAATACCTGTTTATTATGAAACCTTTGGGAGTTACTTCTACGTTTGCTTATTATGCCATGCTATGCTAGTAGATGTGGATTGGGTGAGTGATATCCATGACAGATGTGAGTTTGTTAATTTTAATGGTTTATCTAAGGTGGCAACTTAAACACACATCTGGGTGGATTGAGGCACCTGATGTCTATCAGGACTTGCCTGTTTTTTATGGACCGCCACCCAGGCTCAAAGGGATCATAAGATCATTCATACTAAATACTTCCGTGTGCAGCCACAAGCCATTATGGGCTCTGGCACAGTTGATTAAGTCGTGCGAACTCTTACAGGGGTAGACTAGCAGATGTAGGGGATGTAGGTGGTACGGTCTACTCCATCGTAAGGTGCTAGCGCTTCTGAAAGACTATGTCTCGGTCATCCGTCTTCTCAAACACCATGTAGTGCGAGAAAACAAACAGAGGCGATCGAGTCTTGTGGGGAAAAGTGCGCAAACCTCTGCAGAGTGTAATAAACTAATCATGATTAGCCGTGTCCCCGGTTATGGACATCTTGAGTATCTAGTACTTGAATATCGTGTGAATCTCGTCATGTTACTTATAATTAATACTGATGGGTTTTAATTGTTCACTTAATTGGGATCGGAATGCTGTCAACCATTCTCGATGTTCAACCACCATGATAGTTAAATAAATTCATTCCTTCGTAGTAGGGAAAAACTGGCTTTACGCAAAACTGTAACCATAGAGCTTTCCACCAGCCATACATGCATATAGTGTGACACTCCAAAATTTTTGATTTGGTTTTCATCAAAAACTTTGTTGGATTTTAAAAGAGGGCTTTTAAAAATTTCTTTTCCAGAAATCCTTCCCCTTAAAAAACTTCCTTTCACCTTTGGCAAGGATTTCCTTTTCCTTTTCAAATTTGGTGTTGAAATTTTGGAAACTTTTCTTCTGGTTGTTTCCCTCTCAAACTTATTTATTTTCATTTAAAAAGAAACCCTAGGAGTTTTGGGACTTCTTTCTTTTTGAAACCACCCATGATTTTACCATGTCACAGGTGGTAAAACCCCTCCAAAACCTCCTCTCCTCCTTCGAACAACCTTAAGATCTCTGTCCCAACTAATCCAAACAAGTTTTGTATTTTATTTCAATCATTTTTCCTCTCAAATCATTTCTGTCAATTATTTGGAGCCTGAGTCATTTACAAAGCAAGTACCTTATTTCCTTTGAGTTTTGATCTCAAACCAACTCCTCTGGATTGTCCTTAGCATCCACAACTCAGAACCATCTTGATCCACTCCCCTTCTTTTCAAAATTTTCAAATTTCAGCCTCTGCAAGTTTGGACCAGATTTGCCAAATTTGGTGAAATTCATATCTACACTTCCCCAAAAATTCTACCAAAATTCAGGCAGCCTACTGGAGCAATGAGTAGCCACTCCACCAAAAATCAGCTCTAGGAAAAATCCCTAGAGGCCAGTATCATTCTGTCGAACACCTTGCATGCACTATTTCTTGCACTTCCAGTAATTCAGTAAAAATTCATTTTTCCAGTGTCGTTTCTCTTCGTCAGCTTCAGTCACGCGTAGACAGTGCCCTTGGCACGATCCTCGCCGCCTCTTCCTCCTGTCTGGAGCGCCGCACGCGCGCTTGGCACCTTCCTGGCGTCGGTGGCACCCTGGCCCGCCTACGCCGGCGTGTCTTGCGGCGGCCGATCCACCGTGACGGCCGACAGGAAGCAAAACGGCGGCTCAACGCCGTTCGGCGCCGCCCAACACCCCCTGGCTCTCCACGTGGCCTCATGCACGCCAGCGCAACCCCGCAGCACAGTCGCTGTGGCCTGGCACGCGCAGGGCGCGCTCCCTGCCGCCGACGTGTCGCACGGCCGTTCTATTGGGACAGGCCGTAAACCTCCCTCCTGTGCTGAGTTGGACCCTAGAATGGCACCACTACTCCACCTAGGCGATGCCCAAGCCCCTAATCCCACTGCCCAACCACAGCGCCGCCGTAATCACTCGCCGGACTTATCCCGTTCGTGGCAACCGCCTCGGGCCGGCTATATATAGCGCCCCCAAGCTCCCTCTCGCCCCCGCACACCTCCACCACCTCACTGGACCCCGACCAGCAACTAGAAGAGCCTCGAGGGGCCCTTCTTCCTCGACTCCGGCCGCCTCATTCCGCCTCGGCCTCCACCTCGATTCGGTCCGGTGAGGCCATCTCCGGTGCCCAAACCTCGTCAGTAGCCTCCTCGGGCACCCAGTAAGCAAACCCAAGCGTCAATTTGACCTTTGCAGCTCTTCCCGACGAGATCCACCACCACCCGAGCCGCCGTCCGCCGGAGCAAGGCTCGCCGTCGACGTGGTACTCGCCGGCGACCACCACCACCACCATCCGACGCGGAAGGGCGCCCTGAACACGGAGGTACCCTCCGATCCCCCTGCCTCGCCGTGGATCGCCGCCGGCGACCACCGCGGCTCTCGGGCACCGTCGTTCTCCACCGCCCGATTTGAATTTTCAAACCTGACGGGTGGGACACGCCAGTCAGCCTCTCAGTGCTTTTTACACGAGTTGTTTTCTGAAAACGCCTTCGGGCAAAATGCGTTTCCCTCTTTGGGCTGGCGTATTCGAGACCGAAGCGTTTTCCGTTTTTATGAGCTAGCCCCTGGAAATTTTCTGTTTCATTACAGATGAGTCCCTGGACTAAAACCTTTATAACTTTTAAACAGAAAAGTATTTTTGATTCATTCTTTTTCTGTTCTCTTTGAAATTTTGTCTGGTTTTTTTATCATATTTATTTGAAATTTTTTTGGAATACTTTTTGTGCACATCTTGGTATTTACGATAGCGCCTATATTTTCTTTATACCGTAGATACCGAAGGAGGTGACGGAGCCGCGAACTTCACCGAGCTAGGCTCTGACCACTCTGAACCGGGCAAGCATGTTTGAACTTTTGATATGATGAGTGTTTTGGCATGTTTTGCATTTAGTTAGTTTCATGGCATGTTGATGAGCATACCGATGAACGTTATTTCCATGCATTGTTGAGGTAAGTGAGCTAGATGATCCATAAGTGGATGGATGTGAGTATAAATGGCCATGTGTTGGCATGAGGATGGGTAAGATGGCAGTGTTGTAGCATGCCAGTCTTATGCCAGACTATTTGACTACAGTGTCAAATCGTATCGGTACAGTTCCTCCCTTTTCCTTCCTTGTACTACCACATGTTTTCCGCAAGGAATATGGATCAGTAAGTTGCAAACCGCTTTCCTGGTACACACCAAAAGGAGAGGCCGGGATGATGGTTCCATGGCCCTGGATTAAAGCCAGTCATCCGGTCAGGGGGCATGGGTGTTTCCGGTTGGGACCGAGAGGGGGGCACCCCTTAGAGCGCGCGTATATAAATTTGATCCCATGCTATTCGAGATTGTGATCTCCCCGTCTCAAAAGTTTTTCTTGGACGATGTCTAGGGTGAGTCCTGGCATCGAGAGATAGGATGGGTGTGTACTGGTTAGCCATGTTTTCTTCCGAAATACCGTAAACGGAACTAGTCCTTCGAGACTACGGAAATCCGTTAGCTGTGGGAAATTTTTGTACAAACTCTGCAGAGTCATAAATCTCCAAATCATCTTATCCATATCCAAATTTTGCGCTGACTTATTCTGACAAGTGCCAGTTTTGGTGACAGATACTCCGGTGAATCGCATGAGCGCTAAGCCCGGTTAAAAGTTTATTCCTGTGGATGGACTAACCCGTTTATTATCATAACTGAATATTTATTATGAGTATTATTTACGTGTGAATAAAAGCCCTTTTTGTGATGTCGCCCAGACGTCCGACTGTGGCATTTCTTTTAAAGCCCTTTCTGTGATGTCGCCCAGACGTCCGACTGTGGCATTTCTTTTAAAGCCCTTTCTGTGATGTCGCTCAGACGTCCGACTGTGGCATTTCTTTCAAAGCCCTTTCTGTGATGTCGCTCAGACGTCCGACTGTGGCATTTCTTTTAAAGCCCTTTCTGTGATGTCGCCCAGACATCCGACTGTGGCATTTCTTTTAAAGCCCTTTCTGTGATGTCGCCCAGACGTCCGACTGTGACATTTCTTTTAAAGCCCTTTCTGTGATGTCGCTTAGACGTCCGACTGTGGCATTTCTTTCAAAGCCCTTTCTGTGATGTCGCTCAGACGTCCGACTGTGGCATTTCTTTTAAAGCCCTTTCTGTGATGTCGCTCAGACATCCGACTGTGGCATTTCTTTTAAAGCCCTTTATGTGGTGTCGCCAAGACGCCCGACTGTGGCATGATTTTTCCGTTATTATTTGTTCACCTTTCGAGGCACTGTTTCAGACACCCGATCGGTTTTCATTTATATTTTTGTCGGGATTTCAGGCGGACTACCGCCGTTTCCCTCGTACTTACTTCGTTATGCAAATTTTTGAATATGCATTGGAAAGATTAATCATGACGCATTCATGCATGCATTTGTTATATCTTACGTCCGAACTGTCTTGCGAGTACTTTCAAAGTACTCACTGGCTTGTTGATTTGGCCAGATGCTGACGAAGGTGATCTCATGGATGAAGAGTTCGATAGCGAGTCCGACGCCTAGAGGAATCCCAGTCAGTCTCGTGCGACCCTGGACTTGGTCACTGTATTATATCCGCTTCCGCAACCCGAATAAATTTATCGAGCCTCACCTCGACGCTCGATGAGATGCCAGTTTGAGAGTCGTGTTACCACACCCCACTATGTTATTCCACCATCGCTTTATCCTCGAGTCATTAGTATGCCACAACACCATTGTGTTATATCCGCCATTATGTATAATTATTGGCGCGCTTGTAATAATTTGTTGAGCAGCCCTAGCTCAACCCTGTAATATATTCTATGCTACTGGCTTATTGTATCAAGAAATTGTCTACCAGTGAGGAGGATTTCTCTCATACTGGACTCAAAAGATTGGTTTCTCAATAAATATTTTTATTGGAAAACCGGTCGTGACATATAGTATAGCTCTTTACTGTTCATTACTCTCTGTGTGTTACCTTGCCAGCATATTCCATGTGCTGACCCGTTTTCGGCTGCAACTTTCATGTTGCAGACTTTTCAGACGACGAGTAAGGTGTTGTTAGGTCGTGGTTCTATACTCAGTGATGCCGTTGGAGTTGATGGACCCATTTATCTTCCAAGTCTTCCGCTGTTATCGATATTAGATGGCCTTAAGCCATATTTATTGTAATAAGTTCTCTTCGAGACACCGATGTAATAAGTGTGTGATTGCTACTCTGCTATAAATCCTTCGAAGTACTGTGTGGTGTCAGCATTACTGATCCAGGGATGACACCGGAGCACAGAGACTTGATCCATTCGGGTCGGGTCGCTACAGAGATGGTATCAGAGCACACGCTGACTGTAGGACACGACCCCTAAGTTAAAGCCATAGATCACTATTCTCTCCCCATTTTCTAACTCCTCATCTTTTCTACTCTTTAAGGATGAAGGACGCGAAGATCAAGTACGCTCAACCAGATGAAGGCACACCTTTTGGATTTCACTTGAAGGAAGTCACCAAGTACCTGAACATTGGATTACCAAGTTTCACGGGAACCTTCAACGCCACTCTGCCTGAAGAGGAGCGCTGGAAGATTCAAGCTCACGTTCCGGGAAGGACATTCGCGCCAACCACGAAACCCATAGATAGTGTTTTCAGTGCACCAACCTAGAGTCTAGGAAGGAGCATGGCAGCTCATATCACCATGGGACGCATTGGAGAAGTTTATCAAGAAGACCTCAAGGACACTATCTACCAGATTTGGGGACGCTGAGATGAACAATGTGAGTTAGTCAGCACCAAGAAGGATAGATCCATTGCAGCATTCATCCAGGAGTTAAACCAGGACATTCGACGCCACGAGAACCAGATGTGCAATGATATGATAGAGTTAAAGAATGCGAAGGCAAGGATCATCGAGTTAGAAGGAGAACTGAAGGCTACACGCAAGGATTACATGGACGAGATCGTAGCTTTAGCAAGGCACAATGGCAATCTTAAGCAGGAGATTGAAGAACTCAAGGTGAAGCTAGCATCTAGGAAGGAAGACATGTATGTCGCATGTCCGAACAACTACATCATCATCGACGACACCGATTCGGATCCAAGTGAACCCGACTTTGAAGCAGGAGATTGAAGAACTCAAGGTGAAGCTAGCATCTAGGAAGAACTCAAGGTGAAGCTAGCATCTAGGAAGGAAGCCACTAGGTGCGATCGCTAATCGGTTATTAGCATGATAGAGCCGATTTTTTTTGCAATTGTAGTCATTTTCTGACAGTCAGCATAAATTTATGATCTGACCATTCAGGATTTTTGCCTACTTTTGTAGATGGCCGACAACAACTGCGAGTCTCAGACCTTCGCCAACGTACCCGATGGGTTCGTCAAGCTTCTCTCCTTCATCATTCAGGTCGCGATGGGGCCATCCGTGCGCCCAGTCTTCACACTCCGCCAGCACAGAGTCAACGACAGTCTGACCATGCACCAGGCCACGGTGCAGTTCAAGGGAGGGCGTGGTGAGTTACCCGCTTCCTGTTCGTGGGAAGAGCCATGCCTACGGAGAGGCATGCCATGCAGATGGCAGCCCGTGAGGCGATAGCTCGCCTCAGGGATGTCCTTCCCGCGATGAAGACTCGTCGCTACCGCTATCTTCCATGCCATGTGCCCTACACCTGTCACTACGCATTCTCCTGCCCCAGAGGAGAATGAGACGAGGCTTTTGAGATGCTTATTGAGTATCTCCGGGCTCTGGAGGCAGCCTTCGACAACCTGGTGGACGACTTCGTAGCTGCCCGCATGGACTCAGTCCATGGCTGTGCCGCCAACAGGAGGGAGCTCCTGCTCACCGCACCGCCACTGACTTTTGTCTCGTCCTCAGCATCTCATGCACCTACTCGTCGCCTACCTACCACCGAAGGGTTCAACCAGGCCTTTGCGCCCACTCCAGCGCGCACTGCACCACCCGTGGTGCCCACTCCTATTCGTGTTGCTCCGCCCCTGGCACCCGCTCCATCTACCCGACGCGGCTCTTCACGTCTGGAGCCTATTAGTGAGGAGGAGGTCAAGTCCCCAGCCTCACTGCGCCTCACCCTTGGCAGGGCCAAGGAGATCATCGACATTTCCGGCTGAGTGCGTTTGCCCGTCATGCGATGTACCGCTTTGTAAGATATGTTTATATGTACATAGGTTGTGAGAAGTAGCTTGTTTGCACATCATGTAGAACTGGAGAAGTGTACTAGCCTAAATAACATGTCAGGATTATGTACGCATATCCTGAGTGATGTACTGTATAATTATCGCCCGCGTGTAAGATATGTAATGAGCAGTCCTTCTCCGTGCGCAAATCAATTTGTTTTCTTAAGTGATCTTGGTCATTTAAATTATTTGCCAATCTTGTGCATTTTTTGGAGTTTTTTTTGGCGACCATCTTCACTTTTCTTATGGGTTTTACAAAATATATCCCCAGAGTGAAAAATGTCTCGTCCTTGGACTCGCTCCATGCCTACTCCGCCAGAGGAAAATTATGACACTCAACCAGGTAACAATTTCACACAAGGGCAGTCGAGTCAACAGGGCAGTGAAACGGCACTTTCCCAAATGTGCCGCCTTTATGAACAGAGTCAGCAACAACATCGTGAAATGATGAACCAAGTCATCAACACGGGAAATTACCATGGACAGTATCCGCAGCATTCCAAGTTATCTGAGCTACAGAAGATGCGTCCCCAAACATTTTCTCATACTGACAAGCCCCTTGAAGCCGAGGACTGGCTTCGGGATATGGAGAGGAAATTAATTATTGCAAAATTTTCAGACCCCGAGAAGGTATTGTATGCTCCACACTATCTCACAGGAGCAGCCGCATCGTGGTGGGAGAATTTTCTGCACATGCATCCCAACAAAGGTGACATAACCTGGGATGATTTCAAGGAAGGTTTCCGTGGTGCACACATTCCTAAGAGTATTATGAAAATCAAGAAGAGAGAGTTCGATAACCTCAAACAAAGGAACATGACAGTGGCAGATTACAACAGTCAATTTACTCTATTGTCTCGCTACGCCAATGAAGAGCGTATGACTGAAAGCAAGAAGATGGAGAAATTCCTTGACGGTCTGGCGCCCGCGCTTAAATGCCAACTGGTCGTGCACACTTTTCCTGATTTTAAAACACTGGTGGACAAAGCCATTACTTTGGAAAATGAGAGATGCAGTCTGGAAGATATCCGCAAGCGAAAAAGGGACCAGACTAACCATGCTCGCAATCACCGAAGCAAGACCGATTTTCAAAAGGGTGGGACACACAAATTCCCATCCAATGTCTCACGCCAAATCAAGAATTTTCATGCAAGGGACAAGGAGTTCACATATCGCCCCGGCGTTACTTGTTACGCCTGTGGAGAGGAAGGACACTATGCCAAGCAGTGTCCCAAGCCTAGAAACTCAACCCCAAAGCCAAACAACGGCGGCAATAATTCAGCGCCCAAGCGAAACAATTTCAATCCCAGCAACAACCACAGGAAGGGTCATCTGAACCACGTAACCAAAGAGGAGGCACAAAATGCTCCGGATATCATACTTGGTACGTTTCCTGTCAACACAATACCTGCAATGGTTTTGTTTGATTCTGGAGCTTCTCACTCTTTCATTTCGAAAAGTTTTGCTTTGCAAAATAATTTTTCGATGCTTCCTTTGGAGAAATCCATGATCATCAAGTCCCCTGGGATTCAGCAAGTTACTCAGAATTACTGTCAGAATGTGGTCATTGAGTTCGAAGGATTGGAGTTTCACGCAAATCTTATTGTGTTGGAAAATAAAGGACTGGATGTCATCCTATGGATGGACTGGTTAACCACCAACAAGGGTTTTATTGACTGTTTCAACCGGACCGTAATCCTCACACACCACCACTGGAAGACAATAAGAGTGTCAGCCAAGGAAGGAAAAATACCCCGGCAACCGAGATTGAATAAGGTGGACGTTTCTGAGCTAAACAAGGTTCCAGTAGTATGTGAATTTCCAGATGTATTCCCTGAAGAGCTACCAGGCATGCCACCAGACCGAGAGATAGAATTCTGCATTGAGCTCGCACCAGGAACCACCCCCATATACAAGAAACCATACCGAATGGCACCATCCGAGTTGGTTGAATTGAAGAAACAAATAAAAGAATTGCTAGACAAAGGATATATTCGAGCCAGCTCCTCACCTTGGGGATCACCAATTCTATTTGCCAAAAAGAAGGATGGAACACTGAGATTGTGTATTGACTATCGAGCACTTAACATGGTCACAGTCAAGAACAAATACCCGATGCCAAGGATAAATGATTTGTTTGATCAACTCGCTCAGGCCAAGGTATTCTCAAAAATTGACTTAAGGTCTGGATACCATCAATTAAAGGTGCGAACGGAAGATATCCCCAAAACAGCCTTCACCTCCAGATATGGACTGTATGAGTTCACAGTAATGCCATTTGGATTAACAAATGCCCCTGCATATTTTGTTCACCTCATGAACAAAGTATTTATGAAGTTTATGGACAAGTTCGTCGTGGTATTCATCGATGATATTCTAGTATACTCCAAGACACCAGAAGAGCACGCAGAACATCTCAGGATTGTGCTAGGAGAACTCAGGAAACACCAATTGTATGCCAAGTTCAGCAAGTGCGAATTTTGGCTAAGGCAAGTAGGCTTTCTAGGCCACGTGCTAACCCAAGACGGTATCGCAGTGGACCCAGAGAAAGTCAAGGCCATACTTGGCTGGAAGTCGCCAGCGAGCGTAACAGACATACGTAGTTTCTTGGGAATGGCAGGATATTACCGCAGATTTATTGAGGGATTCTCCACCATAGCCAAGCCTATGACGCAGTTACTCAAGAAAGACAAGAAGTTTGAATGGACAGAAGCCTGCGAAAAAAGTTTCCAAGAGCTAAAGCGGAAATTAACAACAGCACCAGTATTAATTGTGCCAGACATACACAAAAATTTTGAAGTGTTTTGTGACGCGTCCAGGAAGGGTCTCGGATGCGTGTTGATGCAGGAAGGCAAGGTTGTCGCCTATGCTTCAAGGCAACTTCGCAAGCATGAGGAAAATTATCCCACTCATGACTTAGAAATGGCAGCAGTCATTCATGCACTCAAGGAATGGATGCATTTCTTACTTGGGAACCGATGTGAAATATATACGGATCACAAAAGTCTCAAATATATTTTCACGCAGCCAGAACTAAATTTACGACAAAGACGCTGGTTGGAATTGGTAAAGGATTATGATGTTGGTATCCATTACCATCCAGGAAAAGCAAATGTAGTGGCCGATGCTCTTAGTCGGAACCCCAACTCTGACGAAAGCAATCTGCAAAGCTTGAGGCCTGAATTCCAACAAGAATTTGCCAAGCTCAATTTGATAATGGTAGCAGAAGGCACCGTATCAAACTTGGAAATACAACCCGACCTTGTGGAGGAAATTAAAGAAGCTCAGCCTGGTCACCCCAGCATTGAAGGCGTCAAAAGAAAGGTGAGTATGGGCAAGGCCTCGGAGTTCGTCATAGACGATGGAGGAATATTATGGTACGGGGACAGACTCTGCGTACCAGATATAAAGGACCTCAAATAGCAAATCCTAGCTGAAGCCCACACCTCCCCGTACTCGATCCACCCTGGAGGGACCAAGATGTATAAAGATATTCAGGAAAGATTTTGGTGGCACGGTATGAAGAGGGACATAGCCACCTTCATTGCGTGTTGCGACTCTTGTCAACACATAAAAGCTGAGCATCAGAGGCCAGCCGGACTACTGCAACCAAACAAAATACCTGAGTGGAAATGGGATGAAATAGGGATGGATTTCATTGTCGGACTACCTCGGTCACAACATGGGAATGATGCCATATGGGTCATCACTGACAGGTTAACCAAGGTGGCACATTTCATTCCAGTAAGGACGACCTACAACACTCAAAGGCTTGCCAGGATTTATCTCTCCCGTATAGTTTGTCTGCATGGAGTCCCGAAGACTATAATATCCGACAGAGGCACTCAGTTCGTCTCGAGATTTTGGGAGCATTTACAGCAGGCTCTGGGAACTCAACTAGCATTCAGTACAACATACCACCCACAGACTGATGGACAAACGGAACGTGTAAACCAGGTTTTAGAAGACATGCTGAGGGCATGTGTCCTCACATATGGAACCAGTTGGGAAGAAAGCCTGCCATACGCCGAGTTCGCGTACAACAATAGCTACCAGGCCAGCCTACAAATGGCACCATTTGAGGCTTTATACGGACGGAGATGTTGTACCCCGTTGAATTGGTCAGAGACCGGAGACAGCCGCATCTTCGGACCAGACATGCTCAGAGAAGCCGAGGAAAAAGTCAAGCTAATCAGAGACCGACTTAAAACCGCTCAAAGTCGACAGAAGAGTTATTATGATCAAAAACATCGTAGGGTCAGCTTCAAGCCCGGTGAGTTCGTATACCTGAAAGTATCCCCTATGAGAGGATTGCAACGATTCAAGATTAAAGGGAAGCTAGCACCAAGATTCATTGGACCATTCTGTATAATGGTGCGAAGAGGCACGGTAGCCTACCAGCTAGACTTACCCGAGGAATTATCCGATGTCCACGACGTGTTCCACCTCTCGCAATTGAGGAAGTGCGTAAGCAACCCAGAGAAACAAGTATCCCATGAGAGCATTGACGTGCAGCCAGACCTCACTTATCGGGAACGTCCAGTAAGAATATTAGAGGAGTCTGAAAGGAGGACCCGACAGAAGACCATCAAATTCTTCAGAGTCCAGTGGAGCAATCACACCGACAGTGAAGCAACTTGGGAAAGAGAGGACTTTCTTCGGACAGAGCATCCACACTTATTTGAGGGACAGCTGAAATCTCAGGGACGAGATTTTTCCTAAGGGGGTAGGTGTTGTGACACTCCAAAATTATTGATTTGGTTTTCATCAAAAACTTTGTTGGATTTTAAAAGAGGGCTTTTAAAAATTTCTTTTCCAGAAATCCTTCCCCTTAAAAAACTTCCTTTCACCTTTGGCAAGGATTTCCTTTTCCTTTTCAAATTTGGTGTTGAATTTTTGGAAACTTTTCTTCTGGTTGTTTCCCTCTCAAACTTATTTATTTTCATTTAAAAAGAAACCCTAGGACTTTTGGGACTTCTTTCTTTTTGAAACCACCCATGCTTTTACCATGTCACAGGTGGTAAAACCCCTCCAAAACCTCCTCTCCTCCTTGGAAAAACCTTAAGATCTCTGTCCCAACTTATCCAAACAAGTTTTGTATTTTATTTCAATCATTTTTCCTCTCAAATCATTTCTGTCAATTATTTGGAGCCTGAGTCATTTACAAAGCAAGTACCTTATTTCCTTTGAGTTTTGATCTCAAACCAACTCCTCTGGATTGTCCTTAGCATCCACAACTCAGAACCATCTTGATCCACTCCCCTTCTTTTCAAAATTTTCAAATTTCAGCCTCTGCAAGTTTGGACCAGATTTGCCAAATTTGGTGAAATTCATATCTACACGTCCCCAAAAATTCTACCAAAATTCAGGCAGCCTACTGGAGCAATGAGTAGCCACTCCACCAAAAATCAGCTCTAGGAAAAATCCCTAGAGGCCAGTATCATTCTGTCGAACACCTTGCATGCACTATTTCTTGCACTTTCAGTAATTCAGTAAAAATTCAGATTTCCAGTGTCGTTTCTCTTCGTCAGCTTCAGTCACGCGTAGATAGTGCCCTTGGCACGATCCTCGCCGCCTCTTCCTCCTGTCTGGAGCGCCGCACGCGCGCTTGGCACCTTCCTAGCGTCGGTGGCGCCCTGGCAGCCGATCCACCGTAACGGCCGACAGGAAGCAAAACAGCGGCTCAACGCCGTTCGGCACCGCCCAACACCCCCTGGCTCTCCACGTGGCCTCATGCACGCCAGCGCAACCCCGTAGCACACTCGCCGTGGCCTGGCACGCGCAGGGCGCGCTCCCTGCCGCCGACGTGCCGCACGGCCTTTCTGTTGGGACAGGCCGTAAACCTCCCTCCCGTGCTGAGTTGGACCCTGGAATGGCACCACTACTCCACCTAGGCGATGCCCAAGCCCCTAATCCCACTTCCCAACCACAGCACCGCCGTAATCACTCGCCGGACTTATCCCGTTCGCGGCAACCGCCTCGGGCCGGCTATATATAGCGCCCCCAAGCTCCCTCTCGCCCCCGCACACCTCCACCACCTCACTGGACCCCGACCAGCAACTAGAAGAGCCTCGAGGGGCCCTTCTTCCTCGACTCCGGCCGCCTCGTTCCGCCTCGGCCTCCACCTCGATTCGGTCCGGTGAGGCCATCTCCGGTGCCCAAACCTCGTCAGTAGCCTCCTCGGGCACCCAGTAAGCTAACCCAAGCGTCAATTTGACCTTTGCAGCTCTTCCCGACGAGATCCACCACCACCCGAGCCGCCGTCCGCTGGAGCAAGGCTCGCCGTCGATGTGGTACTCGCCGGCGACCACCACCACCACCATCCGACGCAGAAGGGCGCCCTGAACACGGAGGTACCCTCCGATCCCCCTGCCTCGCCGTGGATCGCCGCCGGCGACCACCGCGGCTCTCGGGCACCGTTGTTCTCCGCCGCCCGATTTGAATTTTCAAACCTGATGGGTGGGACACGCCAGTCAGCCTCTCAGTGCTTTTTACACGAGTTGTTTTCTGAAAACGCCTTCGGGCAAAATGCGTTTCCCTCTTTGGGCTGGCGTATTCGAGACCGAACCGTTTTCCGTTTTTATGAGCTAGCCCGTGGAAATTTTCTGTTTCATTACAGATGAGTCCCTGGACTAAAACCTTTATAACTTTTAAACAGAAAAGTATTTTTGATTGATTCTTTTTCTGTTCTCTTTGAAATTTTGTCTAGTTTTTTTATCAGATTTATTTGAAAAAAATTTGGAATAATTTTTGTGCACATCTTGGTATTTACGATAGCGCCTATATTTTCTTTATACCGTAGATATCGAAGGAGGTGACGGAGCCGCGAACTTCACCGAGCTAGGCTCCGACTACTCTGAACCAGGCAAGCATGTTTGAACTTTTGATATGATGAGTGTTTTGGCATGTTTTGCATTTAGTTAGTTTCATGGCATGTTGATGAGCATACCGATGAACGTTATTTCCATGCATTGTTGAGGTAAGTGAGCTCGATGATCCATAAGTGGATGTATGTGAGTATAAATGGCCATGTGTTGGCATGAGGATGGGTAAGATGGCAGTGTTGTAGCATGCCAGTCTTATGCCAGACTATTTGACTACAGTGTCAAATCGTATCGGTCCAGTTCCTCCCTTTTCCTTCCTTGTACTACCACATGTTTTCCGCAAGGAATATGGATTAGTAAGTTGCAAACCGCTTTCCTGGTACACACCAAAAGGAGAGGCCGGGATGATGGTTCCATGGCCCTGGATTAAAGCCAGTCATCCGGTCAGGGGGCATGGGTGTTTCCGGTTGGGACCGAGAGGGGGGCACCCCTTAGAGCGCGCGTATATAAATTTGATCCCATGCTATTCGAGATTGTGATCTCCCCGTCTCAAAAGTTTTTCTTGGACGATGTCTAGGGTGAGTCCTGGCATCGAGAGATAGGATGGGTGTGTACTGGTTAGCCCTGTTTTCTTCCGAAATACCATAAACGGAACTAGTCCTTCGAGACTACGGAAATCCGTTAGCTGTGGGAAATTTTTGTACAAACTCTGCAGAGTCATAAATCTCCAAATCATCTTATCCATATCCAAATTTTGCGCTGACTTATTCTGACAAGTGCCAGTTTTGGTGACAGATACTCCGGTGAATCGCATGAGCGCTAAGCCCGGTTAAAAGTTTATTCCTGTGGATGGACTAACCCGTTTATTATCATGAACTGAATATTTATTATGAGTATTATTTACGTGTGAATAAAATCCCTTTCTGTGATGTCGCCCAGACGTCCGACTGTGGCATTTCTTTTAAAGCCCTTTCTGTGATGTCGCCCAGACGTCCGACTGTGGCATTTCTTTTAAAGCCCTTTCTGTGATGTCGCTCAGACGTCCGACTGTGGCATTTCTTTCAAAGCCCTTTCTGTGATGTCGCTCAGACGTCCGACTGTGGCATTTCTTTTAAAGCCCTTTCTGTGATGTGGCCCAGACATCCGACTATGGCATTTCTTTTAAAGCCCTTTCTGTGATGTCGCCCAGACGTTCGACTGTGGCATTTATTTTAAATCCCTTTCTGTGATGTCGCTCAGACGTCCGACTGTGGCATTTCTTTCAAAGCCCTTTCTGTGATGTCGCTCAGATGTCCGACTATGGCATTTCTTTTAAAGCCCTTTCTGTGATGTCGCTCAGACGTCCGACTGTGGCATTTCTTTTAAAGCCCTTTATGTGGTGTCGCCAAGACGCCCGACTGTGGCATGATTTTTCCATTATTATTTGTTCACCTTTCGAGGCGTCATTTCAGACACCCGATTGGTTTTCATTTATATTTTTGTCGGGATTTCAGGCGGACTACCGTCGTTTCCCTCGTACTTACTTCGTTATGCAAATTTTTGAATATGCATTGGAAAGATTAATCATGACGCATTCATGCATGCATTTGTTATATCTTACGTCCGAACTGTCTTGCGAGTACTTTCAAAGTACTCACTGGCTTGTTGATTTGGCCAGATGCTGACGAAGGTGATCTCATGGATGAAGAGTTCGATAGCGAGTCCGACGCCTAGAGGAATCCCAGTCAGTCTCGTGCGACCCTGGACTTGGTCACTGTATTATATCCGCTTCCGCAACCCGAATAAATTTATCGAGCCTCACCTCGATGCTCGATGAGATGCCAGTTTGAGAGTCGTGTTACCACACCCCACTGTGTTATTCCACCATCGCTTTATCCTCGAGTCAGTAGTATGCCACCACACCATTGTGTTATATCCGCCATTATGTATAATTATTGGCGCGCTTGTAATAATTTGTTGAGCAGCCCTAGCTCAACCCTGTAATATATTCTATGCTACTAGCTTATTGTATCAAGAAATTGTCTACCAGTGAGGAGGATTTCTCTCATACTGGACTCAAAAGATTGGTTTCTCAATAAATATTTTTATTGGAAAACCGGTCGTGACATATAGTATAGCTCTTTACTGTTCATTACTCTCTGTGTGTTACCTTGCCAGCATATTCCATGTGCTGACCCGTTTTCGGCTGCAACTTTCATGTTGCAGACTTTTCAGACGACGAGTAAGGTGTTGTTAGGTCGTGGTTCTATACTCAGTGATGCCGTTGGAGTTGATGGACCCATTTATCTTCCAAGTCTTCCACTGTTATCGATATTAGATGGCCGTAAGCCATATTTATTGTAATAAGTTCTCTTCGAGACACCGATGTAATAAGTGTGTGATTGCTACTCTGCTATAAATCCTTCGAAGTACTGTGTGGTGTCAGCATTACTGATCCAGGGATGACACCGGAGCACAGAGACTTGATCCATTCGGGTCGGGTCGCTACAGAGATGGTATCAGAGCACACGCTGACTGTAGGACACGACCCCTAAGTTAAAGCCATAGATCAATATTCTCTCCCCATTTTCTAACTCCTCATCTTTTCTACTCTTTTAGGATGAAGGACGCGAAGATCAAGTACGCTCAACCAGATGAAGGCACACCTTTTGGATTTCACTTGAAGGAAGTCACCAAGTACCTGAACATTGGATTACCAAGCTTCACGGGAACCTTCAACGCCACTCTGCCTGAAGAGGAGCGCTGGAAGATTCAAGCTCACGTTCCGGGAAGGACATTCGCGCCAACCACGAAACCCATAGATAGTGTTTTCAGTGCACCAACCTGGAGTCTAGGAAGGAGCATGGCAGCTCATATCACCATGGGACGCATTGGAGAAGTTTATCAAGAAGACCTCAAGGACACTATCTACCAGATTTGCGGACGCTGAGATGAACAATGGGAGTTAGTCAGCACCAAGAAGGATAGATCCATTGCAGCATTCATCCAGGAGTTAAACCAGGACATTCGACGCCACGAGAACCATATGTGCAATGATATGATAGAGTTGAAGAATGCGAAGGCAAGGATCATCGAGTTAGAAGGAGAACTGAAGGCTACACGCAAGGATTACATGGACGAGATCGTAGCTTTAGCAAGGCACAATGGCGATCTTAAGCAGGAGATTGAAGAACTCAAGGTGAAGCTAGCATCTAGGAAGGAAGACATGTACGTCGCATGTCCGAACAACTACATCGTCATCGACGACACTGATTCGGATCCAAGTGAACCCGACTTTGAAGACGAAGCTGGAGCAGACATCATGGAGTCTTCCACCGGTTCAAATTTCTAGATGACCACCAACTATTAGTAGTATTTCCCCCATGTATACATTATAGTTCGAGCACTTTTGCGATAGCTAGATCGATTGTATGCCATTGTTTGAATTGAATGAAGTGATTTTGTGTGCAGTTGCTCATGTGCATTGGGGTAGTGTTTTCTCTTTAGACCTCACTCTATTCTTATATCTCATCTTTTCTAAACCCTCAGATGCCTCCGAGACGTGACAATGGATTTCCACCGGAGCTCACTCAGTTGATCCAGCAACAGAATCAATTGATGCAGATGTTAGTCCAGAACCAGCAAAACAACAACAACAACCCACCACCACCACCACCGCCACCTGTTGACCACTTAGCCCGTTTCCTTAGGCTGAATCCACCGGTGTTTTCTAGTAGCACTGAACCAATAATAGCAGACGATTGGCTCCGCAAGATAGGAAGCGAGTTGACCACTGCAGGATGCACAGATGGTGAGAAAGTGAAGTTTGCCGCACATCAGCTTGACGGACCCGCGGCAGCATGGTGGGAGAATTTCACAGCCACTTACCCAGTTGACACTGTCACATGGGATCAGTTTCAGCAAGCTTTTCGCACTGCCCATGTTTCAGCAGGAGCTATGGCCATGAAGAAGCGTGAGTTTCGCAACTTACGCCAAGGAGGAAGGACAGTTGGCCAGTACGTTGATGATTTCAGCAAGTTAGCACGTTATGCCCCAGATGACGTTGCTACGGATGGAACTAAGCAGGAGAAGTTCCTGGAAGGATTGAATGATGAGTTAAGCATGCAGTTGATGGTAGCAAGTTTCAACAATTACCAGGAGTTGGTAGATCGTGCCATCATGGTTGAAGGGAAGCAACAGCAGATTGAGAACCGCAAGAGGAAGTATGGACATGGGAAGTATAACTCTGGAGCCCAACAGAAGCCCCGTTTTACCCCTAAACCGGGAGTTCGGTTTCAGCATACCCATGGAGGAGGTAGTTCGCACAACCATAATAGCCACAAGAATGGTAATGGGAATGGAGGAAGTAACGGCCAGAACCGTACCACCCCATCAACCCCAGCCAAGAGAGATCTGAGTCAAGTCACCTGTTTCAAGTGCTCCAAGACCAGACATTATGCCAATGAATGTCCTAAAGGACAGAATGGAAATGGCAATGGAAGCTCTGGGAAGAAGCCGAACCCTTTCAACAGGGGACAGGTGAACCACGTTAGTGTGGAGGAGGTTGAAGATCAGCCTGATGCAGTGATCGGTAAGTTTTTTGGTTAAGTCATTTACCGCACTCATTCTTTTCGATACTGGTGCATCGCATTCATACATATCAAGGGGATTTGTGAATAAATATAACCTGCCAACCCAAGCCCTTAGGTAACCCATGTTAGTAAGCTCACCAGGAGCGGAGTATATGGCTAGACGATGGTGTGATCGGTTACCATTAAGGATTGGTAACTATGTTTTTCCCTCAGACCTAATAGTATTGGAATCTCAAGGATTGGATGTGATATTAGGCATGGATTGGTTATCAAAGCATGAAGGGAATATTGAATGCGCTAGTAAGTCAATTTTGCTTACCACACCAGAAGGAAGAAGGATCAAGTATGTATCCCGGCATGTGCCAAAAAGGACACAAGTAAATTGCCTAACAGGAGTCGTGCAGGAGGAAGTACCAGCGGTAAAGGATTTTCCTGATGTATTTCTAGAAGAGTTGCCAGGCATGCCACCGGATAGAGACATTGAGTTTTTGATTGAGTTATTGCCAGGCACTGGGCCAATATCAAAGAGACCGTATAGGATGCCAGCAAAGGATTTGGTAGAAATTAAGAATCAGATTAAGGAGTTATTGAATAAAGGTTACATACGCCCAAGTTCTTTGCCTTGGGGATCACCCGTACTTCTAGTGGAGAAGAAGGATGGATCATTAAGGATGGTTGTTGATTACCGTGGATTAAATGAAGTAACCATCAAAAACAAGTACCCACTGCCAATGATTAATGATCTATTTGATCGTTTGCAAGGAGCTAAAGTGTTTTCCAAGATCGATTTGCGATCAGGGTACCACCAGTTGAAGATTCGAGAGCAGGACATACCTAAGACAGCATTCACCACAAGATATGGACTGTATGAGTATACCGTTATGTCATTTGGATTGACTAACGCACCTGCCTATTTTATGAACTTGATGAACAAAGTGTTTATGGAGTTTTTGGATAAGTTCGTTGTAGTGTTCATCGATGATATCCTGGTTTACTCAAAGAATGAAGAGGAGCATAGGGAACATTTGCGTTTGGTTTTGGAGAAACTAAGGGAACATCAGTTATATGCCAAATTCAGCAAATGTGAGTTTTGGTTAAAGGAAGTTGGATTTCTTAGACATGTTATATCCGGAGAAGGAATAGCAGTTGACCCCACAAAGGTTGAGACCGTAACCGAATGGGAAGCACCAACAACAGTTGGGGAGATCCAGAGTTTCCTTGGACTCGCAGGATACTACCGGAGATTTATTGAGAACTTTTCAAAGATTACGAAGCCTATGACGGAGTTGTTGAAGAAGGATACCAAGTTCAATTGGACTGAGGAGTGTGAGGCTAGTTTCCAGGAGTTGAAGAAACGTTTGGTTACCTCACCAGTATTGATTTTGCCAGATCAGACCAAGGATTATGAGGTATATTGCGACGCTTCACGTCGAGGACTTGGAGCAGTGCTTATGCAGGAAGGGAGAGTTGTTTCGTATGCTTCACGACAACTGAAACCTCATGAGTTGAATTATGCTACGCATGATTTGGAGTTAGCAGCCGTAGTGCATGCATTGAAGACATGGAGACATTTCCTCATTGGAAATCATTGTGAGGTGTACGTGGATCACAAGAGTTTGAAGTACATTTTCACGCAGAAGGAGTTGAACCTCAGACAAAGGAGATGGTTGGAGCTCATCAAGGATTATGATATGAGATTGCACTACCATCCCGGAAAAGATAATGTAGTAGCAGACGCATTGAGCCGTAAGAGCCATGTAAATACGTTGATGACGGGAGAAATACCAAAGGAATTAGCAGAGGACCTTCATGAGCTATGTTTGGCAATAGTTCCGAGAGGCTATGTGGCAGCATTGGAGATTCAGTCAACATTGATGGATAAAATCAGAGAAGCTCAGAAATCTGACAAGGAGATTGCTTCTATAAAGAAGAAAATGAGTGAAGGAAAAGCAAAGGGATTTCATGAGGATGAGCACGGTACCCTATGGTTTGAGGACCGTGTTTATGTGCCCAATGACCCGGAGATCAGGAAGTTGATTCTACAAGAGGCACATGATTCACCATATTCGATTCACCCAGGAAATACCAAGATGTATTTGCATTTGAAGGAGACGTTCTGGTGGACCGGAGTGAAGAAGGATATTGCAGCATATGTAGCAGTTTGTGACGTATGTCATAGAGTAAAGGCAGAACATCAGAAGCCAGCCGGATTGTTACAACCATTGCCGATACCCGAATGGAAGTGGGATAAGATAGGCATGGATTTTATCATAGGACTACCCAGGACGAAGGCAGGCTATGACTCGATATGGGTAGTAGTTGATCGTTTGACGAAGGTAGCACATTTCATTCCAGTTAAGACCACTTACACCAGTGCTAAGTTGGCAAAGATATACATGACTAGGATCATTTGTTTGCATGGAGTTCCGGGGAGTATTGTATCAGATAGAGGAACCCAATTTACCTCAAAGTTTTGGAATCAGTTGCATGAGACTTTGGGTACGAGGCTAGAGTTCAGCACAACTTTTCATCCGCAGACAGATGGACAGACCGAGAGAGTCAATCAGATTTTGGAAGATATGCTGAGAGCTTGTGCACTAGATTATGGATCTAGTTGGGACGATAACTTGCCGTATGCGGAGTTTTCTTATAACAACAATTACCAAACCAGTTTGAAGATGGCACCTTTCGAAGCTTTGTACGGAAGGAGGTGCAGGATACCGTTATCATGGGACGAAGTTGGAGACCGTCAGTTCTTTGGACCAGATTTGATTAAGGAGTCTGAACAGAAAGTTAAGTTGATAGGCGATAGGCTCAAGGTAGCCCAGTCCAGGCAGAAGAGCTACGCAGATTCTAAACGCAAGGAGACAGTTTACTAAACCGGAGACAGAGTGTATCTCCGAGTATCCCCACTTCGAGGAGTTAAGGGAAAGTTAGCACCGTGTTTCGTTGGACCGTATAAGATCTTGCAACGTATGGGAGAAGTCGCTTATAAGTTGGAATTACCAGAGGGACTGTCAGGAGTTCATGATGTATTCCATGTTTCTCAGCTGAAGAAATGTCACGCCGAGATGGCGGAGGTACCACTAAGAGATACAGTGCCGCTTGAAGCGATTCAGTTGAAGGATGACTTAATGTATGAGGAGAAGCCCGTCAAGATTCTCGATTATGCCAGCAGAGTTACCCGCAGCAAGGTTATCAAGTTTTGCAAAGTTCAGTGGAACCACCACTCAGAGGATGAAGCCACCTGGGAGAGAGAAGAAGATTTGCTCAAGGACCACCCTCACCTATTTTCTAGCCAACCCAAATCTCGAGGGCGAGATTCATCTTAAGGGGGGTAGGTTTGTAACATCCCAAATTTTCAATTTGGAATGTTATACATTAGATCATCATGCATATCATATTTTCTTGCATTTTGGTCGATCCTAGAAATTTCACGCAACTCAAGGACCCTCGGAGAGAGTTGGAGATTTCGTTATTTTCATATTTGAGTTTTCTCAAATTTTGAAAAGAGGATCATTTGATTTTATTTATTTCATCTTCATTATTTTCCCAATATCAAAAATATGAGAGAGGGAATAATATGACTTTCCCAAATTTAGGAAAAATGAAGATTTAATAAATAAATAAAATTTTGGATTTTTTTCCGGAGTTTATTTGCATTTTATTTGGATTAGGGAAAATGCGTGTTTTCAAAAATTGCATCTAGGCCCCGAGAAAAGTTCTTTTTGTTCGACTCATTTTTAGGAGTTGGGGAAAATTTACTTTGGGAATTTTGGAGTTCGTTTAGTTTTTCTTTTCTTTGTTTTTCTGCGTGCGTAATTATTTAAAAAAAATCCGCATTGCGCCCCGCCTGGGCCAAGGCCCAGCCGGTCAGCCGGCCCGGCCGCCCGCCTCCCCTCCCCGCGCGCAGCGCGCAGCGCCGCCGCCAAGCCGAGTCCGGCTAGGACTCCGCCGCCGCCGCCCTTTCCTTGCCCCCTCCCCCAAGCAACCCCTCCCCCCTTTAAATACCCAAGCCCCCCTCTCCTCCCACACTGCCGCCCGCCCCCAGCAGCAGCAGCGCAGCCGCGCCACCGCCGCCTGTCGCCGCCCGCGCCTCCTTGCCGCCGCCGCCGCTTTGCGCCGCCGCCGCCGCCGCCGCTGCCGCCGCCCCGCGCCTCGCCGGAGCCCCTCGCCGAGGTAGCCCGCGCCGCGCCACCCCTTTCTCGGTTCGGTTTTTTTTAAACCGTTCCGGTTTCTTTTCGTTTCGTTGTTCGTTTTTTTTTCGAAACCCTAGATCAGTTTTTCGTTTTCTTTTCCGGTTTAGTTGCTTAGAGACCGTTCGCCGGACCGTTCGTCTTAACGAACGTGATCACCGGTTATTCTAGGTTAACGAACGTCCATTCGTTTAACCGCTCGTCGTTTTCTTTTCATCGGATTTATTCCGCGATTTTTCTGACCGCGATTTTAGGTCCGATCTTCGTTCTAGTTTATCTTCTCGCTCGTTTATCGGAATCAGGCGATTCAAGCGCCTGGTGTTTCGTTTCGAAACCGTCGTTCCGACTAATCAACTTAAACCAGTTTTTGCTACTGTAAAATTTGACCTAGTTTCAACTTGCTAGAACCGAGCTGTTTTCTTCCGCCGTTTGTTTTTCCGTTGCTTTGTTCAGTTCATTCTTTCTGTGCAACCGGAGTTCTTAAGTTGAACTTTCTGGTTCGATCTCTTGTTCGAGTTTTACCTGTGCATTAGATGAGTACTTATTGCGTGCTTGTTGTTTGTCTGCGATAGATTACCCGGAGTGCGCCGCCTGTTACTTCGATTCTCTAGGTTTCGCGGATCATCAGCAAGGCAAGTAACACTTTGATCATACCTTTTCTACAACCCAGTTTTATTGCATTAGATCAATCCTCACACATTGCATGATTAGGATCTAATTAAATTGTGGGATGGGAAGTAGATGAGGTAGTACCTAATACCTGTTTATTATGAAACCTTTGGGAGTTACTTCTACGTTTGCTTATTATGCCATGCTATGCTAGTAGACGTGGATTGGGTGAGTGATATCCACGACAGATGTGAGTTTGTTAATTTTAATGGTTTATCTAAGATGGCAACTTAAACACACATCTGGGTGGATTGAGGCACCTGATGTCTATCAGGACTTGCCTGTTTTTTTATGGACCGCCACCCAGGCTCAAAGGGATCATAAGATCATTCATACTAAATACTTCCGTGTGCAGCCACAAGCCATTATGGGCTCTGGCACAGTTGATTAAGTCGTGCGAACTCTTACAGGGGTAGACTAGCAGATGTAGGGGATGTAGGTGGTACGGTCTACTCCATCGTAAGGTGCTAGCGCTTCTGAAAGACTATGTCTCGGTCATCCGTCTTCTCAAACACCATGTAGTGCGAGAAAACAAACGAAGGCGATCGAGTCTTGTGGGGAAAAGTGCGCAAACCTCTGCAGAGTGTAATAAACTAATCATGATTAGCCGTGTCCCCGGTTATGGACATCTTGAGTATCTAGTACTTGAATATCGTGTGAATCTCGTCATGTTACTTCTAATTAATACTGATGGGTTTTAATTGTTCACTTAATTGGGATCGGAATGCTGTCAACCATTCTCGATGTTCAACCACCATGATAGTTAAATAAATTCATTCCTTCGTAGTAGGGAAAAACTGGCTTTACGCAAAACTGTAACCATAGAGCTTTCCACCAGCCATACATGCATATAGTATAGCTCTTTACTGTTCATTACTCTCTCTCTGTTTACCTTGCCAGCATATTCCATGTGCTGACCCGTTTTCGGGCTGCAACTTTCATGTTGCAAACTTTTCAGACGACGAGTAAGGTGCTGTTAGGTCATGGTTCTATACTCAGTGATGCCGTTGGAGTTGATGGACCCATTTATCTTCCAAGTCTTCCGCTGTTATTGATATTAGATGGCCTTAAGCCATATTTATTGTAATAAGTTCTCTTCGAGACACCGATGTAATAAGTGTGTGATTGCTACTCTGCTATAAATCCTTCGAAGTACTGTGTGGTGTCAGCATTATTGATCTAGGGATGACACCGGAGCACAGAGACTTGATCCATTCGGGTCGGGTCGCTACATTTATATTGAGTGTATGACCATAGAAGGTTTTATCCATGTAAATAGAACAACAATTATTCTTTGACTTAAATGAATAACCGTATTGCAATAAACATGATCCAATCATATTCATGCTCAACGCAAACACCAAATAACATTTATTTTAGGTTCAACACTAATCCCGAAGGTAAAGGGAGTGTGCGATGGTGATCTTACCAACCTTGGAATCACTTCCAACACACATCATCACCTCGCCCTTAACTAGTCTCTGTTTATTTTGCAACTCCCGTTTCGAGTTACTACTCTTAGCAACTGAACCAGTATCAAATACCGAGGGGTTGCTATAAACACTAGTAAAGTACACATCAATAACATGTATATCCGATATACCTTTGTTCAGTATGCCATCCTTCTTATTCGCCAAGTATCTAGGGAAGTTCCACTTTCAGTGACCATTTCCTTTGTAGTAGAAGCACACAGTTTCAGGCTTGGGTCTAGCTTTGGGCTTCTTCATGGGAGTGGCAACTTGCTTGCCATTCTTCTTGAAGTTCCCTTTCTTTCCCTTACCCTTTTACTTGAAACTAGTGGTCTTGTCAACCATTAACACTTGATGCTTTTCTTGATTTCTACCTTCGCTGATTTCAGCATCGCGAAGAGCTTGGGAATTACTTTCTTCATCCCTTGCATATTATAGTTCATCACGAAGTTCCAGTAACTTGATGATAGTGACTAGAGAACTCTGTCAATCACTATTTTATCTAGAAGATTAACTCCCACTTAATTTAAGCAATTGTAGTACCCAGACAATCTGAGCACAAGCTCATTAGTTGAGCCATTCTCCTCCACCTTGTACGCAAAGTATTGTCAGAGGTCTTCTACCTCTCGACATGGACATGAGTATGAAATACCAATTTCAACTCTTAGAACATCTTATATGCTCTGTGTCGTTCAAAACGTTTTTGAAGTCCCAGTTCTAAGCCGTAAAGCATGGTGCACTAAACTATCAAGTAGTCATCATACCAAGCTTTACCAAACGTTCATAACGTCTGTATCTGCTCCTGCAATAGGTCCGTCACCTAGCGGTGCATCAAGGACATAATTCTTCTATGCAGCAATGAGGATAATTCTCAGATCACGGACCTAGTCCGCATCATTTCTACTATCATCTTTCAACATAGTTTTTCTCTAGGAACATATCAAAAATAAACGGGGAGCTACATCGCGAGCTATTGATCTACAACATAGTTATGCAAATACTATCAGGACTAAGTTCATGATAAATTAAAGTTCAATTAATCATATTACTTAAGAACTCCCACTTAGATAGACATCCCTCTAGTCATCTAAATGATCACGTGATCCAAATCAACTAAACCATGTCCGATCATCACGTGAGATGGAGTAGTTTTCAATGGTGAACATCATTATGTTGATCATATCTACTATATGATTCACGCTCGACCTTTCGGTCTCTAGTGTTCCGAGGCCATATCTGCATATGCTAGGCTCGTCAAATTTAACCCGAGTATTCCGCGTGTGCAAAACTGGCTTGCACCCGTTGTATGTGAATGTAGAGCTTATCACACCTGATCATCACGTGGGGTCTCGGCACGACGAACTGTCGCAACGGTGCATACTCAGGGAGAACACTTATACCTTGAAATTTAGTGAGAGATCATCTTATGATGCTACTGCTGAACTAAGCAAAATAAGATGCATAAAGGATAAACATCATATGAAATCAAAATATGTGACATGATATGGCCATCATCATCTTGTGCCTTTGATCTCCATCTCCAAAACACCGTCATGATCTCTATCGTCACTGGCATGACACCATGATCTCCATCATCTTGATCTCTATCAACGTGTCATCACATGGTCGTCTCACCAACTATTGCTATTGCATAGAGATAAAGTAAAGCAATTATATGGTGCTTGCATATTATGCAATAAAGAGACAACCATAAGGCTCCTGCCAGTTGCTGACAACTTTACAAAACATGATCATCTCATACAAAAATTTATATCTCATCACGTCTTGACCATATCACATCACAACTGAAGGAAATATGCCCTGGAGGCAATAATAAAGTTGTTATTTATATTTCCTTATATCATGATAAATGTTTATTATTCATGCTAGAATTGTATTAACCGGAAACTTAATACATGTGTGAATACATAGACAAACAGATTGTCACTAGTATGCCTCTACTTGACTAGATCGTTGAATCAATGATGGTTATGTTTCCTAACAATAGACATGAGTTGTCATTTGATTAACGGGATCACATCATTAGAGAATGATGTAATTGACTTGACCCATCCGTTAGCTTAGCACGATGATCGTTTAGTTTGTTGCTATTGCTTTATTCATGACTTATACATGTCCCTATGACTATGAGATTATGCAACTCCCGAATACCGGAGGAACACTTTCTGTGCTACCAAACGTCACAACATAACTGGGTGATTATAAAGATGCTCTACAGGTGTCTCCGATGGTGTTTGTTGAGTTGGCATAGATCAAGATTAGGATTTGTCACTCCGTGTATCGGAGAGGTATCTCTGGGCCCTCTCGGTAATGTAAATCACTATAAGCCTTGCAAGCAATGTGACTAATGAGTTAGTTGCGGGATGATGCATTACGGAACGAGTAAAGAGACTTGCCGGTAATGACATTGAGCTAGATATTGAGATACCGACGATCGAATCTCGGGCAAGTAACATACCGATGACAAAAGGAACAACGTATGTTGTTAGGCAGTTTGACCGATAAAGATCTTCGTAGAATATGTAGGAACCAATATGAGCATCCAGGTTCCGCTATTTGTTATTGACCGGAGACGTGTCTCGGTCATGTCTACATAGTTCTCGAACCCGTAGGGTCCGCACGCTTAAAGTTTTGTGACGATCGGTAATATGAGTCTATGTGTTTTGATGTACCGAAGGTAGTTCGGAGTCCCGGATGAGATCGGGGACATGACGAGGAGTCTCGAAATGGTCGAGACGTAAAGATCGATATATTGGACGACTATATTCGGACATCGGAAAGGTTCCGAGTGATTCAGGTATTTTTCGGAGTACCGGAGAGTTACGGGAATTCGCCGGGGAGTATATGAGCCTTATTGGGCTTTAGGGGAAAGAGAGAGGGGAGGCTGCGTGCCCCCCAAGGCTTAGTCCAAATTGGACTAGGGGGAGGGGCGGCGCCCCCTCCTTCCTTCTCTTCTCTTTCCCCTTTCCTTCCCTCCTACTCCTACTACATGGAAGCGAGGAATCCTACTCCCAGTGGGAGTAGGACTCCCCAGGGCGCGCCATAGTAGAGGGCCGGCCCTCCCCCTCCTCCACTCCTTTATATACGGGGAGGGGGCACCCCATGGAGACACACAAGTTGATCATTGATCCCTTAGCTGTGTGCGGTGTCCCCCTCCACCATAATCCACCTCGATCATATCGTAGTGGTGCTTAGGCGAAGCCCTACATCGGTAGCAACATCATCACCGTCATCACGTCGTCATGCTGACGAAACTCTCCCATGAAGCTTTGCTGGATCAAAGTTCGTGGGACATCATCGAGCTGAATGTGTGCTGAACCCAGAGGTGTCGTGCGTTCGGTACTTGGATCGGTCGGGTCGTGAAGACGTTCGACTACATCAACCGCGTTCTCATAACGCTTCCGCTTACGGTCTACGAGGGTACGTGGACGACACTCTCCCCTCTCGTTGCTATGCATCACCATGATCTTGCTTGTGCGTAGGATTTTTTTTGAAATTACTACATTCCCCAACAACAACATGCCCTGCAAAAACAAGTTAGACGTCCTCTACTTTGTTGTTGCAAGTTTTACGTGGCTGCTACGGGTTGAGAAAGAACCGTTCTTACCTACGCATGAAAAAACCACAGCGCAGTATAGTGATTGCCTTTTGATCTTCAGAAAGAACTTTGTTCATTGAATCCGATTCAACTAAAGCTGGAGAAACAGACACCCACTAGCCACCTGTGTGTGAAGCACGTCGGTAGAACCAGTCTCGCATAAGCGTACGCGTAATGTTGGTCTGGACCGCTTCATCCAACAATGCCGCTGAATCAAGAATCAACTAGTAACTGCAAGCAATATGTATATACCCACGCCCACAACTCCTTTATGTTCTACTCGTGCATATAACATCTACGCATAAACCTGGCTCGGATGTCACTATTGGGGAACGTAGTAATTTCAAAAAAATTCCTACGCACACGCAAGATCATGGTGATGCATAGCAACGAGAAGGGAATAGTGTTGTCTACGTACCCTCGTAGACCGTAAGCGAAAGCGTTATGACAACACGGTTGATGTAGTCGTACGTCTTTACGATCGACCGATCCTAGTACCGAAGGTACGGCACCTCCGCGATCTGCACACGTTCGGCTCGGTGACGTACCACGAACTCACGATCCAGTAGAGTGTCGAGGGAGAGCTTCGTCAGCACGATGGCATGATGATGGTGATGATGATGCTACCGGAACAGGGCTTCACCTAAGCACCGCTACGATATGACCGAGGTGGATTATGGTGGAGGGAGGCACCGCACACGGCTAAGAGATCAATGATCAACTTATGTGTCTATGGGGTCCCTGTTGGGGAACGTAGTAATTTCAAAATTTTCCTACGCACACGCAAGATCATGGTGATGCATAGCAACGAGAGGGGAGAGTATTGTCTACGTACCAACGCAGACCGACTGCGGAAGCGATCACACAACGTAGAGGAAGTAGTCGTACGTCTTCTCGATCCGACCGATCCAAGCACCGTTACTCCGGCACCTCCGAGTTCTTAGCACATGTTCAACTCGATGACGATCCTCGGGCTCCGATCCAGCAAAGCGTCGATGAAGAGTTCCGCCAGCACGACGGCGTGGTGACGATCTTGATGTATTACCGACGCAGGGCTTCGCCTAAGCACTGCAACAATATGATCGGGGTGGAATTTGGTGGCAGGGGGCACCGCACACGACTAAGAAACGATCACCAAGGATCAACTTGTGTGTTTATGGGGTGCCCCCTGCCCCCGTATATAAAGGAGCAAGGGAGGAGGGGCGGCCGGCCTAGGAGTTGGCGCACCGGGAGTAGGACTCCTTCTTTCCTAGTCCAACTAGGAGAAGGGGGGAAGGAGGGAAGTGGAGAAGGAAGGGAGAGGTGGGCCACGCCCCAAATCCCTTGTCCAATTCGGACTAGACTTGGGAGGGGCGCGCGCCACCTCCTGGCTCCTTCCCACTAAAGCCCATTAAGGCCCAATACTCTTCCCCATATTCCCGTAACTCCCCGGTACCTCCGAAAATACCCGAATCACTCGGAACCTTTCCGATGTCCGAATATAGTCGTCCAATATATCGATCTTTACGTCTCGACCATTTCGAGACTCCTCGTCATGTCCCCGATCTCATCCGGGACTCCGAACTCCTTCGGTACATCAAAACTCATAAACTCATAATATAACTGTCATCGAAACCTTAAGCGTGCGGACCCTACGGTTCGAGAACAATGTAGACATGACCGAGACACATCTCCGGTCAATAACCAATAGCGGGACCTGGATGCCCATATTGGCTCCTACATATTCTACGAAGATCTTTATCGGTCAGACCGCATAACAACATACGTTGTTCCTTTTGTCATCGGTATGTTACTTGCCCGAGATTCGATCGTCGGTATCCAATACCTAGTTCAATCTCGTTACCGGCAAGTCTCTTTACTCGTTCCGTAATACATCATCTCACAACTAACATATTAGTTGCAGTGCTTGCAAGGCTTATGTGATGAGCATTACCGAGAGGGCCCAGAGATACCTCTCCGACAATCGGAGTGACAAATCCTATTCTCGAAATACGCCAACCCGATATCTACCTTTGAAGACACCTGTAGTACTCCTTTATAATCACCCAGTTACGTTGTGACGTTTGGTAGCACCCAAAGTGTTCCTCCGATAAACGGGAGTTGCATAATCTCATAGTCATAGGAACATGTATAAGTCATGAAGAAAGCAATAGCAACATACTAAATGATCGGGTACATCAAAACTCATAAACTCATAATATAACTATCATCGAAACCTTAAGCGTGCGGACCCTACGGTTCGAGAACAATGTAGACATGACCGAGACACATCTCCGGTCAATAACCAATAGCGGGACCTGGATGCCCATATTGGCTCCTACATATTCTACGAAGATCTTTATCGGTCAGACCGCATAACAACATACGTTGTTCCCTTTGTCATCGGTATGTTACTTGCCCGAGATTCGATCGTCGGTATCCAATACCTAGTTCAATCTCGTTACCGTCAAGTCTCTTTACTCGTTCCGTAATACATCATCTCACAACTAACATATTAGTTGCAGTGCTTGCAAGGCTTATGTGATGAGCATTACCGAGAGGGCTCAGAGATACCTCTCCGACAATCGGAGTGATAAATCCTATTCTCGAAATACGCCAACCCGACATCTACCTTTGAAGACACCTGTAGTACTCCTTTATAATCACCCAGTTACGTTGTGACATTTGGTGGCACCCAAAGTGTTCCTCCGGTAAACGGGAGTTGCATAATCTCATAGTCATAGGAACATGTATAAGTCATGAAGAAAGCAATAGCAACATACTAAACGATCGGGTGCTAAGCTAATGAAATGGGTCATGTCAATCAGATCATTCAACTAATGATGTGATCCTGTTAATCAAATAACAACTCTTTGTCCATGGTTAGGAAACATAACCATCTTTGATTAACGAGCTAGTCAAGTAGAGGCATACTAGTGACACTCTGTTTGTCTATGTATTCACACATGTATTATGTTTCCGGTTAATACAATTCTAGCATGAATAATAAACATTTATCATGATATAAGGAAATAAATAATAACTTTATTATTGCCTCTAGGGCATATTTCCTTCAGTCCCCCCCTCCCCGTATATAAAAGAGTGGAGGAGGGGGAGGGCCAACCCTCCTATGGCGCGCCCCATGGGGAGTCCTACTCCCACCGGGCATAGGATCCCCCCTTTCCATGTAGTAGGAGTAGGAGAAGGAAGGAGGAAAGAGGGAAAAGGAAAGGGGGAGCCGACCCCCTTCCTAGTCCAATTCGGACCAGAGGGGGAGGGGGCGCGCGGCCTGCCCTGGCAGCCCCTCCTCTCTTTCCACTAAGGCCCATAAGGCCCATTAAACTCCCCGGGGGGTTCCGGTAACCCCCGGTACTCCGGTATATGCCCGAACTTCACTCGGAACCCTTCCGATGTCCAAACATAGTCGTCCAATATATCGATCTTTATGTCTTGACCATTTCGAGACTCCTCGTCATGCCCGTGATCACATCCGGGACTCCGAACAACCTTCGATTCATCAAAACGCATAAACTCATAATACCAATTGTCACCGAACGTTAAGCGTGCAGACCCTACAGGTTTGAGAACTATGTAGACATGACCGAGACTCATTTCCGGTCAATAACCAATAGCGGAACCTGGATGCTCATATTGGTTCCTACATATTCTACGAAGATCTTTATCGGTCAAACCACATAACAACATACGTTGTTCCATTTGTCATCGATATGTTACTTGCCCGAGATTCGATCGTCGTATCTCAATACCTAGTTCAATCTCGTTACCGGCAAGTCTCTTTACTCGTTCCGTAATGCATCATCCCGCAAGTAACTCATTAGTCACATTGCTTGCAAGGCTTATAGTGATGTGCATTACCAAGAGGGCCCAGAGATACCTCTCCGATACATGGAGTGACAAATCCTAATCTCGATCTATGCCAACTCAACAAACACCATCGGAGACACCTGTAGAGCATCTTTATAATCACCCAGTTACGTTGTGACGTTTGATAGCACGCAAGGTGTTCCTTCGGCATTGGGGAGTTGCATGATCTCATAGTGATAGGAACATGTATAAGTTATGGAGAAAGCAATAGCAACAAACTAAACGATCATCGTGCTAAGCTAACAGATGGGTCAAGTCAATCACATCATTCTATAATGATGTGATCCCATTAATCAAATGACAACTCATGTCTATGGTTAGGAAACATAACCATCCTTGATTCAACGAGCTAGTCAAGTAGAGGCAAACTAGTGACACTCTGTTTGTCTATGTATTCACACATGTAATAAGTTTCCGGTTAATACAATTCTAGCATGAATAATAAATATTTATCATGATATAAGAAAATAAATAATAACTTTATTATTGCCTCTAGGGCATATTTCCTTCACCGCTCTCACATAGTGCCTAGAAGCACATGTTGCAGCTGGCTCTTATTATGTAGCCGGCCCCTCTTCTCCCCCCTTCACGTCAGCAAAAATACAATATTTTAACTCTTATAGCCCGCTTACATAAGCTTATTGTAGTTGCTCTCATGCATATGATACCAGTCTATGATAGTACCTCTCTAATGCATAGTGTCATAGTAGATGAATTTGTTTAATGTCATGCATGACACATAGTATCATAGCGTTTATTATGATACGGCATCATAATATGATACTCAACCATATTCTTTCTTCATTTAATTCCATGCCAACTCATCAAAATTGCCTAGTTGGCACGCATGATACTAGCTATAATACTCTCATTACGACCAGTCTAAAGTGCATGTAGGAAGTGAAAAATACTATGTGTCGAATGTTATTGGTTCTGATTAACGTGTGATGAGAGAGAGGCATTTTTTCCTCTACTTTACCGTGCATTGGAATGATAGACGCACTCTTTTGTGGATGAATTTTAAATACCAAACGTACACTTATTCTGGGACAGAGGGAGCAAGATGTTTTTTTGATATATCACACTTTGAGACAGAGGGAGTATATATGATTGGTAAAGCATAGCCGTTTTTTTTCAAATTATGCAGTTTCATCTATAGTTTTTGTTCGGCCGCGCTAGTTTTCAACCCGCAAACGAGATCTTCATGAAACTGCAAACGTGTTTTGCGGATCAAAATTTTGCGGGATCTGCTAAAGTTGCTATAAGACATTTTTTGGCTAACACTGAATAGCTATACGTTTATATTTCCTATAGCCAACACACACCAAAAGGTGGTGTGCGCTCGCTCGCCGTCGCGGGTGATGGACCATGGCCGTCTAAATTCACCAGGTGCAGACGACGACGTTGGCTAAGGTGGCTATGTCATAATCATAGACTGTTCGGTTTTCGCCCGATTTTCCGTTAATTAATTAGATAAAATTTTTTTCAATTAATTGATGAGGTAAATTTTTTTGTCTCTGTTTTACAAAAAAAACGGTCATGGATTGTGAGGAAGGAGGAGTGCAGCCGCCACTTTGCTTGCCCCGCTCGGCATAGCCATGGCCGTCGTTTCGCTCGCCGTTCGGCCATGGGCACACCCCACTTCTTGCTGCGCGCGCACCTGCCTGTCATGGTCCCTTGGCTATGAGAGCTCGGTATAGAACCGTTTATGCCGCCTGCACCAAATCTCTAGAAGTAGCTGTGCACGTCGATAAGGGCATGTTTGGTTGCCGTGCGCTACAGTATCCGCATTGCATATACTTCTCCATCCAATCTGGCTATGCAAATGCAGCTTCAAATGCACCATATGCATGTTGTTTGGTTGCCTGCATGCCTTCTTACCTGTATGGACTGAACCACACTGTCTGGTGTTGGTTGCCTGCATGTTAGTCCACAAACCCAAGGCATGGTGTTTGGTTGTATGCAAGGCCTGATGTGTGGTAACCTCTTTGGCTAGTTGGTGAGGTTACCACCACACTTCGGTAGCACACATCATAAGCATAACAGAGTATAAATAGAGTATCAACTAGTATAATTCAGATATAAGCAGTACCACAGATATAACAGTTCAACGCATAAACCATAAACATGTTCAAAGCAGACTCGACAGTACACTTGAAAGAGGTGGCCCGGCCCTACTCCTTGGCGGCGAAGGCTTCGTCGTGCTTCCCGCACTTGTTGACGACCTCAATGCCATCGTCGTCGAAGATGATGACCTTGAGGGTGTCGGGAGTGAGGAGCTTGAACGTCACCATGTAGCCGATCTTAATCTGATGAACGGCTGCGTAGGTGGCCCAACCCTGATCCAGGGTCACCCTGCCGTTCATCAGCTTGACCGTCACGTTCCAGGAGCAGCCGGTGTTGTTCCTGAGCTTGAACTCCGTCGGCACCGCGACGAAGTGCTTGGTGAAGTCCAGGGGCATGGGGATGCACCCAAGCTTCGGTGCAAGGATGACCTTGTAGAAGTGAGTTGGGCCATCCTCCTGATGGTAGTGGTCGTAGTTGCGGTGCTTGTTGCTGGGGGGGCTCCTCCATGCCCTCGTCGTCGCCACCCTCAGGCGTCTTCGGGTCTTCCTCGACAGTGGGCGGCAGCTCAACGTCGTCAGGCATTGGGTGAAGGGGCTACTTGCCCTTGCTGTCAACGGCCGGGAGCACCTCCGTGCCCATCTCATTGTTATCCTTGATCTGCACACAAGTCACGGAGTCAGGCATTGCATAGAGTTCATGGCTAATTCAAGAGTTTGTAGTTAAAACGGCATGCCTGTCACTCTTCTCCTCCTCTCCATCCTCCCTATATTTACTCACCCTGCCCACCACTATTTACCCACCCCCTCTCTTCTCTCACTGTCAACCTTCCTCCTCCCCATCGCCATGAGCTCTAGCTCCAGCTCCAACGCATTGGCTAGAGGGCCTTCTTCCTCGGGTGGACGGCTGGTGACCGGACCAAGTTCGAGAACATCATGAAGGTGTGCTCGAACTTCGGCTCCATGCCGGACATGCAGAACGAATCAAATGCCGTGCTCATGAAGGCCACTAAAGATGAGTTGAAGACACTGATTCCTGACCCAGCGAAGGGCGCGATGGTAGTTGACATCATTCGCTGGGCCATGAATCAGGCCGTCTCCGACGACCCTAAACAAAGGAAGAAGTGGTGTAAGTACAAGACCTACTGGGCTCCTAATGACTGTCGTGCCGCAGTTACTGGGAGACGGCTATCGCGCCGCCGGCGGTCATCAGCGGGGAGCCTAAAGAGGAGGAAGAAGATGCGGTGCACATGCCAGCTAGGGCGCCGGAGCCAGTCCATCCTACCTGGCAGATCGACCTCGACTCCGCCGAGGACGACGAGGACGAAACGCCAGCCCGCACGGCGATGAAGAAGAAGATGAAGGCCAGCGGCTCGACCAGCCGCTCTGCACGCCGGTGACGGCCGCCGCGATCAACCGGTGTCCGTTGTGTACCCCCTTTCCCCTTATTCCCCTATCCCCCAATCCCGAAATCTACCTTATGCATTCCGATCTTGCATGTATGAACTCGTATGAACTGCTATGAACTAGTATGAACTATCCCTATGCTTATCTACCTCTATTGCCCATTCCCCTTCGCTGTGGATCGAATCTATCATCGTGGATCGAATCTAGCGTGCATGTCGAAGAGAGAGAAGTGCTTACTGCCATTGATGGAGTCCGGTGGTCTTCTTCCTCTGCTCCGATCCGCCGCCACCGGTGATGGAGTCCGGTGGTCTTCTTCCTCTGCTCCGATCCGCCGCCGCCGATGAGAGTTGAGAGAGTGGGGAAGAGTGGGGAGAGGGAGCGGTGAGGAGCGGTGAGGCTAATAACTGCCGGTGCTTCGAGAAGCAACGCGGCTTCTCGAGGGTGGCCGCGCCCGCCCACGTGCACTGCTCGGGCCTGTCTCTAGAAAAAGCTGCCGATTCGTGCGTTTTCAGTGAGCCAAGCCCTGAGATGCTTTAAGAAGCGTGTGATGCATGCCCAATAGTGTATGCGGGCTACCAAACAGGTCACACACATCTCGCGTGGGTCTGATTGGGCTGCATGCGGGCAACCAAACACGCTCTAAGTTGGTCCCAGCCATTGCCACTTCTAGTCTTTAGTGTCTGCTAAAAAATAGCCGTGCCTTCATGCAGTTTCTCGTCCCACGTACCCGTGCTCATGCCATTGCGACCCAACGAACGGCGGAACGGTTGTTTTTGTAACCCGGGCGGCTTTCAGTGCGCGTAGGTACATGAGTGCACAGGTATATATGCGTCTTTTTGTTCTTGCACGGTGTGTACATGCGTATCTCTGTGCTGAGCTACCTAAGCCTATGTACGCGATTGACCGCAAAAAGGAAAAGGAAAACAGGATTGACCAGGACAGTGAATGCGTAAGCTACCAGGCACTATGCATGTACTCCCTTCGTTTTTCTCTAAAAAAGCCAGCAGCCCTCCCTGCCACATCATCAAATCCACTCCTAAAAAGCGATTAAGATTGAAAACCACCGGGATTATAGAGGACCGGGTACAGACTTGATTCGGAGGTGAAGGTTCGTTACAACCTCAAGATTTAAATCAGACTTCACTCAAATGTGAGACATCCGATAGTTCCGTCCAGACGCGCAGCCCCACGACCACGATCCCTGATCCACCCGATGGTCAAAACACAGGGATAGATCAGGATCGCGAGCTGGCTGAATCTCGGTCGTGCACCGTCCCCGTCCGCAGATCCGCAGCCCGCAGGGACAACCGCAGCCCGAGATCAGATCCCGGCCGCGAACGCCGACGAACGACGACGTGCATGCACGGCGACCACCGCGCACATCGCCGTGCCGGCCGCGGCGGACGCCCGCGCGTCGGCGCGTGCGTGCGTGTGACGGGCACGACTCGAGGAGGACCAGCGCTCGATGGATGTCTCTGCTTTCCTCCTCGAGATCTGACAGCACATGCCTCGCCTCGCCCTCCGATTCTAGCCCCTGCCACCCTGTGGGAGAACAAAAGCTCTCCTCTTTGATCTCTCCCCCATGTGCGCCACGAGCAGGCGATCTCCGGCCACCCCTTTGTTTAATCGGCGCCCGGGGATGAACGCAGCTGCCGGTGTCGGGCCGCTGTGGGCGCTGCATTTCTTTTGCCTCCCATCGAGGTTTGGTTGGGCGCTCTCTGCTAAGCACAGGCGTTAATCCGGCCTCTACGAGCAACTCCAACTTAACGAACCAAACAAATACGGATTTTGTCTGTTTTTTATCCATTTAAGTTGGTCTAATAAAAATCTTTATCCGTCTTTTGTTTTGGATTGGCATGTGCGTTCAACGCAGGCATACTCATGTCGAGCGGATATTCTTTTGAAAAAAACAACTAGAGCTGACGGGGCTTCACCGGCCGAGATGAACGGCGCCTGCACACCTATGCCTGCGGGGACAAGCACTGCCGTGGAGGAGCTCCTGCGCCTGGTCAGATGGACACGCCCGCCATAGCCGAGGTGTTGTGGGGCCGACGCCCACACGCAGCGCGCTGGAGAGAAACCGCCCACCTCTCGCGCGGATCCAGCCAAGCGCCGCTCGCACTGCTAGATGGCGCCGGAGGAAGCTCTGCCGCACCGCCGGCTCGTGGGGCGGGAGGGGTGGGTGGTGGGTGCTCGTGGTGAGAGAAGTCGCCCGCCTCTTGCGCGGATCCAGTCGAGCGCCGCCCGCGCTGCTAGAAGGCGCTGGAGGAAGCGCTACCGCACCGCTGGCTCGTGGAGCGGGAGGGGTGGGTGGTGGGTGCTCGTGGTGAGAGAAGTCGCCCGCCTCTCGCACGGATCTAGTCGAGCGCCGCTCGCGCTGCTAGAGGGCGCTGGAGGAAGCGCTGCCGCACCGCTGGCTCGTGGGGCAGGAGGGGGGGATGGTGAGTGCTCGTGGTGAGAGAAACCGCCCGCCTCTCGCGCGGAACTAGCCGAGCGCCGCTCGCGCTGCTAGAGGGCGCCGGAGGAAGCGCTGCCACACCACTGGCTTGTGGGGTGGGTGGTGGGTGCTCGTGATGAGAGAAGCTGGTCGCCTCTTGAGTGGATCCAGCCAAGCGCCGCTCGCGCTGCTAGAGGGTGCCGGAGGAAGCGCTGCCGCACCCACTAGTGTAGAACCGGGCAATAGCACCGGTTCGTAAGGCCTTTTAGTGCCGGTTCCATAACCGGCACTAAAGTGTGGTCACTAACCCCCCCCCCCCTTTTAGTACCGGTTCAGCACAAACCGGTGCTAAAGGGCAACCATGTGGCACGAGCCAGCTCCGGGGGCCGGGAGCCCTTTAGTACCGGTTGGTAACACCAACCGGTACTAAAATGTTTCGGGGGTTTTTGGTTTTATGATTTCTTTTTGATTTAATTTTGTGTTTTCCATTTTAATTCTTTTTCGTTTGCTGGTATTTGATGATACTACACATTGTACATGTTATGAATATATATATATATATATATATATAAAATTTCTAGTAGAACCAATCATATATATATCATCAATGTCTCACGAACCAACATATTAATTCACACATACACACATGTATAGCTATATACAATTTCTCGTACATATGCATGTTGCCTTCGGAGCCAATGGCATTAGCCTAATTGGTGCCTTCGGAGCACGATGACAATTGGAAGTGGTTCATGACCTGGTCCATGGGGGCGGTAGCGGGTAATCGTATTCTCCATTCGGATTTATGACCTGGTCGAGCAAAAATCCCGCTATTTCCTCTTGAAGTGCTTCTACACGCTCCGTTTCTAGGAGCTTGTCCCGCACCTCTTTGAACTGTTAAGAAGGAGATCAATATGCATGTGTATTAGTTGTGTGACTAGATATCGATAATGGTGTAAAAATTGTGAATAGTGTTCTGACAAGCGTACCCATTCCTGTTTTTGAGATCTGCTCCTTTCGGACGCCATCATGCGAATGTTCTCGCAAACGCAAAATGCACACAGATTAGTCCCCTACGCCAGCTTCAGGGCCTTTATTACGAGAATGGAATTTAATTTGATCAGATAATAATTAATCAAGCATGATAATTAAAGAGATGGCAGCTAGCTAGCTAGCTAGTACTACTTAATTACTTACCTTGGGTCGAAACCATTTCAGCTATCGTTTCCATTCGCCTTCCGTGACGCTGATGAACCTTGCCCAAGCCCTGCCCGCCGATAAAGAAAATGAATAAAGGGGTTATTAAATAGTTCATATCATGAAATGACGAACTAAATAGGCCGAGATATATAGTTAATAATGATTGAAATTACCTGTTGACTACCCCAAACAAGATGTTATAGTCACTATTTGCTTTGAGTAGTGAGTCCAGTATTTGAACTGTTCCGGCGTCAACTTTAATGATACACAAGATCTAGTGAAATCTGCATGCACACACGTTTGCATGTCTTAATTAAGCGGGCATATGTAAGCAAAAACATGTAGCTAGTTAGTACACAAAAACAGAAAATTTGTAGTACAAGAAAGTGTGACTCACTGGAAGTTGTAAGGAAGTAGTATATATCTTCATTGTATTTGAGGCGCTTCAAGAACTCTAGCATGCTGTCCTCTACCTGCTTTTCATGATGCTTGTTTAATTTCCATGTGTATTCATTAACGGTGTTTGGGTCAATGAACCCAATGCCATAGCGTCCACCTTTTCTCATTTCATACATCCTCATCCTGCATAATACCACAGAAAAGAATATAGTGAGGATAATTACAGGTAATGATTGATCAAAAGGATCACTGCAGCTAGCTTGAGACTTAAATTACAGAAAGAAATCACTTACAGATAATAGCAACTGACGATAGATTTGTCGAGTGCATCTTGATTGTATAACTGAAACAGTTCAGAATACTCAACGGTCACAGGTTTCTGATGGTAGTAATGATCCTGATTGACTTGCACCATGAGGGACTCTCGATCGGATCTCTTGGTAATGTCCATGTACCATTGATGCAATTCATACATTCTCATTGGGAGCTTCTTGACCTCTTCTGGCTTGACCAAAGGTTGGCCCCGGGCATATTTCCGTTTTATTTCCTCCTCTTTAAGCACAGGCATGTCCTCGATCTCGAGGAGTTGTCCAACAGTGATGTTGAGAGTTTCAGCCTGCATTATATGCTCCTGGGTTATTACCACATCGCCCACCTCGGGAACGTAAACTGTTTGCCCACAATAATATTGGGCGCGCGTACTGTCACGTGTTGTTGGCGGCACAACAAGCGGGGGGAGGGGGGGTCGATTGCGCCGCCTGTTCTCCCAGCTGGGCAACGGTTTTCCAGCATTTTTTGATAGCTGCTTGTTGTTTGCTCGAGCTCGAGCTCGCCTCCTTCTGTAGACGTTGTCGATGTAACTTTCTGATGTGGCGCTCATAGTCTGTGTCAACAGGCTTAGGAGCTGGTGGTTGAGCCATACGAATAAAGTGGTCAACTACTTCCACATGCACTTTCTCCCTTGGCGGTGGCGGTTTCGGTCCAAAATGGGCGTCGACTTCTGCCCGCACTATGGCATTGGTTTGCTCCTCGGTCCTGTCGTAAGCCCTCTCAGGAAGAGGAGTAGTGAGGTTTGGACCATATTTATATCGCTTGCCTCCGCCCGTACTTCCTGTACTATGACCTCGACTCGTACCGCTACGCACCATAGCTGTGGGGTGTCTCTTCTGCGATTGCTGAGGCGGCGGAGACGGCTGACGAGGCTGAGTTGGACGAGGAGGAGTGGCCTGAAGCTGTGCCGGACTTGCAGTGGCCTGAGGTTGTGCCAGACTTGGAGGAGGAGTGGACGTCTGACGCTGTGTCGGACTTGGAGGAGGAGTGGCCTGACACTTTGTCGGACTTGGAGGAGGAGTGGCCTCACGCGTTGGTGGACTTGGAGGAGCGGGAGTCTGCTGACTCGGTGGCGGACTTCGACGAGGAGTCGGGTGACGCGGTGTCGGTGGCCTTCGAAAGATGATGCAATCCTTTCTCCATAGGATGATACGATGTTTGGCATCTCCGAGTGTGTGCTCCTCGTCACCTTCAGGAATGTCAAGCTCTAGCCCCGAATATTGGTCCACCACCTCATCAATCACGACACGAGCATAGCCTGCTGGAATGGGGTTGCAATGGAAGGTTGCATCGGGGGAATTTGTATAAGCAACGCCGTCCGCCACCTTCAAGGATATGTTCTTAATTTTGAAGTGTAGCTCGCAGTTAGTGTTCTCCGCGATGTCATCCACGGGGTATCTATCCAGCATTGCGTCAAACGGGGCGGAACCCACGCTGCTTCTCGGCATGGATGGGGCGGTGGTATCCAATGCTGGATCATCCGCTAGCTGCTGCAGCTGCTGAGACCCCCTTTGCTGGCTAAGTGAGTCGATCTGCTCCTGCTGCCGCTGGAATTTGATTGCCAAGTCCGCGTGCGCTGATTCTAGGCCTTGAAGGCGTTCATAGTCGAGCTTCCTCTGCTCCTCCTCCATCTTCCTCTTCTTCTCCTCCGCAATCTTCTTTCTCGCACGGGTTCTGTAGTCGGCGTTCTAGTCCGAAAACCCCTCATACCACGGAATAGCGCCCATGCCTTGTGTTCTTCCCGGGTGTTCAGGATTTCCCAGGGCACGCGTAAGCTCGTCATTCTCTCTGTTGGGCTTGAACAACTCGGATCGAGCCTCTTCTATTGCAACAAGTAGCTTATCTTCGGCTCCGTGCAGACATGCCTTCTTGGAAACTTTGCCTGTCTTCGGGTCCAACTCCCCCCCATGCGCATAGAATCAAGTCCTGCACCTGGGGGGCCAGTTCAATGTTTCTGGAGTGACACTTGCATCCAGCATCTCTTTCTCAGACTTATCCCACTTAGGCATTCCCACCGCATAGCCACCTGGCCCCAGCTTATGGAACTTATCCTTTTTTGCGGCATTGGCCTTGTTTATTCTTGACCGTTCCTTAGATAATTCTGAATTCTTGAATTTCACGAAATCGTCCCAATGAGCACTTTGATTCTCTAGTGTTCCCTCGAATACTGGAGTCTTCCTTCCTCCCTTGACGTACTTGTTCCATTCACGATTCTTGTGGTTCTTGAATGCAACCGCCATCTTCCTAAGAGCAGCGTCCTTGACTTTCTGCACATCTGCTTCTGTGAAATGATCTGGTAGGGTGAAATGTTCCATGAGAGTATCCCAAAGCAGACTTTTTTGTCTGTCTTCGACAAAAGTAAGATCTGGACGTGGCTTTGCTGGCTCTCTCCATTCTTGAAGGGAGATCGGGAGTTGGTCCTTCACAAGAACTGCGCACTGACGAACGAACTTGTCCGCAATCTTCTTAGGCGCTAATGGTTCGCCATTAGGTTTGATTGCCTCGATATTATACTTTACGCCCTCCTTCAATTTTTTGTTCGGGCCTCGTTTCGTCCTTTTGCCTGAAGATTTGCTTGATCCGGATGGCTGAAAGAAGAAAGATCGATTCGTTAATATATCTTCAACTCATTTAAAACATGTGATGATCACCAGATGCCTGCTTATATAAATATATATACCTCTCCGGTGTTGTCATAATCGTAGGTCATGACTTCATCAATTCGGTCGTCGCGATCGAATATCATATCACCCTCTCCGGTGTTGTTTAGAAATTCGGAGCCGTCATAATCTTCTTCATTCTGATCATCATCTGGCCCGCGTATTATATCGAACATGGTCTGTTCTCCCTCTCTGTTGGTATTGTCCGCCATAGCTTTTATTTAACTATGCCAAAAGAAATATAAAACAATTTAGTATTCAAATTACATCGTCTCGAATAATAGATATAATCTCGAATACATCGTCTCGAATAATAGATATAATCTCGAATACATCATCTCGAATAATAGATATAATCTCGAATACATCGTCTCGAATAATAGATATAATCTCGAATACATCGTCTCGAATAATATATAATCTCGAATACATCGTCTTGAATATTATATATCGAGTACATCACTGGCTAGGTAGCTAATAAAGATCGAATACTACAGAAGAATCTAGGACACTCGCGGTTCCTGCGGCGCGGACGGTGGACACCCAAAGAGAAGGAACCCTCACAGGATCATAGCTGAAGTGAGATCCCTGAAGAAACTGCCAGGTATTGGAGAACCTGCCGCCCTCTAACGCAACCATGTAGCGATAGACGTGCTCGTCCTCCTCCCTGACACGGCGACGTACCACCTCCGGCGGGGCCGGCTCCCTCCGCACCGAAACTGGCCCACGCGAACGCCACCAAATGAGATCAGGGTCGACGACGGGACCCGGGGCCGGGTTCCTCATCAAGCGGCGCGCCCCTCCAGGCAGCACCTCCCAGTGCCAGCCCGGCGGAGCCCAGTCCCGGACATGGGTCAGTCGGACATCGTCGCGAACGGGTCGACGGCGAGGATGCGGGCCGGGCATCGTCGAGAATAAATACTGGCTATATGCCCGCAAAAAGTAACATTTTTTTAATGATTGGATTTTGATAACTAAAATTTCTAACATTTCTATATAACTAACATTTTTATAACATTTCTAATATTTCTAGAACTAAAAAAAGAAAAATTTCTAACTTTTTTATAACTATTTCTATAACTAAAAAACGGAAAAATTTCTAACAATTCTAACTTTTTTATAACTATTTCTATAACTAAAAACAAAAAAATTTCTAACATTTCTAACTATTCTAACAATTCTAACTATTTCTAAAAAAACAGAAAAATTTCTAACAATTCTAACTTTTTTATAACTATTTCTATAACTAAAAAACAGAAAAATTTCTAACAATTCTAACATTTCTAACTATTCTAACAATTCTAACTATTCTAACAATTCTAACAATTCTAACATTTCTAACTATTTCTAAAAAACAGAAAAATTTCTAACAATTTCTAAAAAACAGAAAATTTCTAACTATTTGTATAACTAAAAACAAAAAATGTATGTGTGTGTGTGTGCGCGCGCGCTCACCGGCGAGGCGAGAGGCGACGGGGGGGGGGGGGGGCGGCGACGGGGACGGCGACGGGCGCGGCGATGATGGGGATGACGACGATGGGGACAGGGACGGGGCGGGGTTGTCGGGGACGGGGACGTACGGGTCGGGGCGGCGACGACGACGGGGACGTATGGGGCGGCGACGACGACGGGGACATACGGGGCGGCGACGACGGGGACGGGGACGACGCGGGACGGGCCGGGACGGGGCGGCGGTGACGACGGGGACGACGGGGACGGGGACGATGGGGCGGCGACGACGGGGGCGGCGACGAGGGATGGAGACGTACGGGGGGGGGGGGGGGGGCGGGCGACGGTGCAAAGGAGAAGAAGCAGATGAGAAACTGAAATTTTCTTAAGTGTTGTTTATATAGGAGGGGCCTTTAGTACCGGTTGGAGCCACCAACCGGTACTAAAGGCCTATTTTGGCCAGGCCAAGCGGCGGGAAGCGACCCCCTTTAGTACCGGGTGGTGGCTCCAATCGGTACTAAAGGCCTCCCCCCCTTGAGTACCGGTTGGTGCCACGACCCGGTATTAAAGGGGGTGCGCTGGCGCAGGTGCGGTGCGGCAAGTTTAGTCCCACCTCGCTAGCCGAGGGGCGACCGCACTGGTTTATAAACCCCCGTGCGGTAGCTCTCTCGAGCTCCTCTCCAAAGCAGGCCTACTGGGCCTACATGTTCTGTGCTGCCCTGTTCGCCTACTGGGCCTTTGCGGGCCTGCATCCTGGCCCAACAACAGGTTGGATTTCTAGTCGTATGACGGCCGCTTTGGCCTAGTAGGCGGGCTTTTTTTGCTTTATTTATTTTTGAGTTGTTTTTTGGTGTATTGGCCTAGTAGGCGGGCTTTTTTTGCTTTATTTTTTTGAGTTGTTTTTTGTGTATTTAGAGTTTCTTTGTGAATATTTTTGCTTTAGTTACAAAAAATTACAAACTTTCTGTTAGTGCCCGTAGTTTTCAAATTTGAATAGTTTAAATTTTGAATTATTTGAAATTAGTGTGAATCACTAGTTTGTGAATAACTTAACTTTAAAAATCAGTAAAGGCATGAAAGAATTTGTTTGCACATAAAATTTCTTCGCGTTTGAAATGCCAAAACACATAATTAACTACCCTAACTATTACAGAGATTCCCTTCTGAGTGTGAAACACAGAAGAAAGTGATGATAGTGAAGCCGATCACATCCCAGATCTTTGGGTGTGAAACTTTTTCTTCGCGTGTGTCCTTTTGCACCGTAACCATGGAAAATCTTCATCATTTAACGGGATGCTCGGGTCAATATTCACTGTGAATGGAGCAATTTCATCAAACTTTTCATAATCTTCTGACTTGTCTGTCTTGTCATCCACTCCCAGGATGTTTCTCTTCCCAGAAAGAACTATGTGCCGCTTTGGCTCATCGTATGATGCATTCGCTTCCTTATCTTTTCTTTTTCTTGGCTATGGTTGCTGCTCTGCTCCTCAAAAGGATTAATGCCATTTGCGCTTAGACCAAACCATACGCTCCTTGCGTCATCTGCAAACTCCTTCCCGTACTTTCTTTCGATTTTTCTCCACTGCGACCCGTCAGCGGCTACTCTCAACTTTCCGTCTTTCTTACGGTCTTCTCTGTGCCATTGCATCGCCTTGGCATGCTCTTTGTTTTGGAACAAACGTTTCAACAGTGGTATTATAGGAGCATACCACATCACCTTGGCAGGAATCTTCTTCCTGGGGCGCTTGCCCTCGACATCACCAGGGTCATCGCGGCTGATCTTATAGCGCAATGCACCACATACCGGGCAAGCGTTCAAATCCTCGTACTCACCGCGGTAGAGGATGCAATCATTAGGGCATGCATGTATCTTCTGCACCTCTAACCCTAGAGGGCAGACAACCTTCTTTGCTTCGTACGTACTCTCGGGCAATTCGTTGTCCTTTGAAAGCATATCCTTTATCATTACCAGCAACTTTCCAAATCCCTTGTCAGATACACCATTCTCTGCCTTCCATTGCAGCAATTCCAGTGTGGTGCCCAGCTTTTTCTTGTCACCTACGCAATTCGGGTACAATAATTTTTTGTGATCCTCTAACATGCGCTGCAACTTCTTCTTCTCCAAATCACTTGCGCAGTTTCTCTTTGCATCGACAATGGCCCGACCTAGATCATCAACGGGCTCATCTGATGCCTCTTCTTCAGCTTCTTCCCGCATTGCCGGCTCAGCTTCTTCTCGCATTACCGGCTCAGCTTCTTCCCCCATTGTTGTATCATCGTATTCAGGGAACCCATGGCCAGGATAGCTGTCGTCGTCCTCTTCTTCTTCATTGTCTTCCATCATAACCCCTTTTTCTCCGTGCTTGGTCCAAACATTATAGTGGGGCATGAAACCGGACTTAAACAGATGGACGTGAATGGTTCTTGACGTAGAGTAATTGTGACCATTCTTACAGCGAGCACATGGACAAGGCATAAAACCATCCGCCCGCTTGTTTACCTCAGCCGCAAGCAGAAAAGTATGCACGCCCTCAACGAACTGGGGAGAGCATCGGTCATCGTACATCCATTGCCGGCTCATCTTCATTACACAACACCGAATAGACCAAATTAATACAAGTTCATACATAAAGTTCATACAACACTTAAATGCAACAAACAAATAACTCTCTAGCTAAAGCATTTAAATGCAACAACAAATACGATCAAGATCGCAACTAAGGTAACAATGGATCCAACATTATAATGATACCAAGCCTCACTATCGATGGCATATTTTCTAATCTTTCTAATCTTCAAGCGCATTTTCTCCATCTTGATCTTGTGATCATCGACGACATCGGCAACATGCAACTCCAATTCCATCTTCTCCCCCTCAATTATTTTCAATTTTTCTTTCAAGTACTCATTTTCTCTTTCAACTAAATTTAACCTCTCGACAATAGGGTCGGTTGGAATTTCCGGTTCACATACCTCCTAGAAAAAATTTCTATGTCAACTTGATGGGCATAATTTGTCATAAACACGAAATGCAACTAGTTTTAAAAGAGAATATATATACCACATCCGAATCATAACAAGAACTAGGGCCGACGGGGACGGATATCAAAACCATGGCACTATATGTATAACAAACAACGTACGGGTAAGATAATTATACGAGTAACTATATATCCAAATCACACAAACATCAATTTTTATATAAAATTTCATGAACAAGAGGCTCACCACAAGGTGGTGCCGACGACGGGACGGTGCGGGCGATCGACGGTGGTTACGACGGAAATTTAGAAGGCACTAAGTAAACCACACCTACATATGCAAACTAAGTGTTATTTTTAACCTCAAATTGCATATAAATCAAATACTAGCATATATATATATATATATATATATATATATATATATATCCTCCCAAATTACTAAACTCACAAATTAATCGCTATATAAAGCATTGCAAGAGCTAATCTAGCAATGAGAGATGAAAGGACAAAGTTGCTAACCTTTGTGATCATTTGAATGGATGGGGGCTTTCAAATCTTAACAAATTTTGGGCAAAATGTGTGATGAACTCGAGAGGAAGAGGGGAAGAATAGAGAGGAGAGGGGAAAGGGGAAGAACAGAGCGAGCTCGGGTGTGAAGGGTTTATGTAGGACGACCTTTAGTACCGGTTCGTGCCACGAACCGGTACTAAAGGGGCTAGAGGGGCCCCAGTCTGGCAACATCCTGCCACCATTCTCATTAGTACCGGATCGTGGCACGAACCGGTGCTAAAGGTTCGCCACGAACAGGTACTAATGAAAACGGCCCGGCTAGCCGTTGGAACCGGCACTGATGTATACATTAGTGCCGGCTCAAATACAAACCGGAACTAATGTGCTTCACGTTTGACCTTTTTTCTACTAGTGACCGCTGGCTCGTGGGGCGGGAGGGGTGGGTGGTGGGTGCTCGTGATGAGAGAAGCCGTCCGCCTCTCGCGCGGATTCAGCCGAGCGCCGTCGCACTGCTAGAGGGCGCCGGAGAAAGCGCTGCCGCACCGCTGGCTCGTGAGGCGGGAGGGGTGGGTGGTGGATGCTCGTGATGAGAGAAGCCGCCCGCCTCTCGCGCGGATCCAGCCGAGCGCCGCTCGCACTGCTAGAGGGCGCCGGAGGAATCGCTGCCGCGCCACTGACTCGTGGGGCAGGAAGGCTGAGTGGTGGGTGCTTGTGGTGAGAGAAGCCGCCCGCCTCTCGCACGGATCCAGCCGAGCACCGCTCGCACTACTAGAGGGTGCCGGAGGAAGCGCTGCTGTGCCGCTGGCTCGTGGGGCGGGAGGGTTGGGTGGTGGGTGCTCGTGGTGAGAGAAGTCGCCCGCCTCTCGTGCAGATCCAGCCGAGCGTCGCTCGCACTGCTAGAGGGCGCCGGAGGAAGCGCTGCCGCACCGCTGGCTCGTGGGGTGGGAGGGCTGGGTGGTGGGTGCTCGTGATGAGAGAAGTTGCCCACGGCTGAGCGTGTGACCAAGAATGGCGACGGCGGCGCAAGGAACGATGACCAGGAGCGTCAGGCGCAGGGTAAGAGAAAGATAGACTTGTGGGTGGGTGGGTGACAGGTGGGCCAGGCCCAAACACAGGCGGACAAGACAGGCATAGTAAGCGTCCGCTTTGTGTTCGTCTCTGACTCAAATGTAAATCAAATATAAGATCAAAATGGTTCAAGCAGACACAAAATAGATATGAATCTCTATATTTCGTTGATGTTTTTGTCCGTTTTGATACAAACGGATACGGGCGAACGAATTGGATCAGTCCGTTGGAACTGCTCTAAAATGACCTAGCTAGAGTACTAATAGTATTATGCCACTAGTAGTAATATAGTACTACTAGTGTGCTATTGAGTGGCCGCAAACTACTTCAACCACTCGGTTCTGTTCTGTCCAGATTCGTTGGCCGCCTCACCTTGATTGAACTAGAGAGTTCCCACCCTTACTTAAAGTGGATCATCATTCAGGTTCTCTGGCTGACCAATCTCCGACGCTAACACATCTCTGCTTTCCATTCTCCACGTAATCAGGCCTCTCCCAGCTGAACAAGAGAACCATTCATTCAGAAACACAGATTAATCCGACATATCCGATCCCCAATCATATGCAACGGACATACAAATACAGCTCATGCTGCTCTCGATCTGCCGCCAATCCCCCACAGCCCATATACGCATCCATCATCCTGTCTCCTTCGCCACCCCACTCGATCGTGTGCCGTCCGCGTCCAAGCAGCTGCGACTGCCCGCTCTATCATCGTCTCATCATCATGGAGGTGATGAGTTAAGACTGCGCAGCTAACCGGGATCGGAGTCGACTTGGCCAAGCTTCCATCCTCCTCCTCTTTGATGGGTACGTTCGTGTATACACATTTTTTTCAACTAGTTTTAGCATGTTCTTGATTTTTTTTCAAATAAGATTAGCAGAGACTATCAGATCGTCCTTTCCACCAATTAAAGGTGTGAATGATGAAGGCCACATCTTTCTCTGTCATTCTCGCTTGCTTCTTATTCCTTCCGCTAAAGCTGCGTCCATCCTCCTTTTCCCTGTTCGATCAGATTGATTGATGTGACATTGTTCATCCATCCAAGTACTGCCTCTTGATTCCATGTATAAAAGGATCACATTACTGTTCAGTTCTTGACATAGCCTCACACCATTACTGTTCTTGTCAAGAAGCAGCCAGCCGGAGCCCGAACCCAAGGCGGCAATGCTGAGGCGGCGCGACGCGGGTGAAGCTGTTGCTGGTGCTGAGGAGGTGACAACGAGGCCCAAGATCCGCAAGCGGTGCGCGCTCTCGTCGTCGTCCGGCGCGTCGGGGACACTGAGGAGGCTGAGGCTGAGGCGAGGCGTGGTGTCGCTCCACCGGAGGGGATCAGGCGGCGTCGCTTCGCCGTTGCCGACCAGCTGGAAGATGTCCGAGTCGTCCTGGAGCCGGGCGTGCCGCGCCGACGGGATGCACTCGTCGGTGTCCGCCCGGAAGCTCGTCAGCGCTCTCTGGCAGATGAACGAGGGCGGCTTGCTCGAGGAGGAGGAGGAGGAGGCCCGGGTCGCCAGGGACGCGGCTGCGCGCCGGGGCTCGGCGGCGGCGCACCGGCGCTGCGCGTCGTCCGTGGAGGTGAGTGCTGCCGCCGCCCGTATCATGAACCGTCGTGTTCTTGCAGTTTGATAATGGTGTTGTTCCCGTACGTGGTGTAGATCTCCAAGAGGTCAAGAACGAGGAGCAAGGTGGTTTCGGAGGCTGATCATGGGCGCCATTGGCTTTCAGATAAGCTGAGCAATGCCGGCACAATCGGGGTAATTAATCAACTCTTGATTTGCGCATTTGCACAACTATTAGCGATACTGTTGATCTGCCTTTTGAAGATAGGAAATAATACACATATGGATCTGCTCATCTATCTTAGAAATGTCTATATATGATCCTTTTGATACCTCACACATATAGTATGGTACTACAGTACTACTACTAGTGGTATAGGGTACAGCCCGACACTAAACATGGCTTTGCATTTCCAAGGATTCTCCTTCATTGTGATAGCCACATGCATGCATGCACCTTTGCCCACCTCCCAACTAGGCTTTCTAACTAACTATATAAATTTACAGAACCTGGTTTGTCTATCCAGCTGCTGCTAATCTCATCATGTGATTTCTAGCTAGGCTGTTAATTATTATTGTTTGATTAGGCGAGGCCTTGTGATTGAGCACCTCGTTAAGATTAGGAATACTATTTTAGACGTATGCGGCGTCGGTAGGTCGACGGCGGCGTAAAGTAATCGGTTTTCAGTTGAACTTGACCGTCTCGTTAGCAGGATGGCATGGCAGATTCGGCGGTTGTCCGAGTTAGTTGACACTTGTGTTTTCAATTGGTGTGCAGTGCGGCAGTCGTTCAAGAGGGCCATGACAGCCTCAGATACGACTGTGTGTCTGTCTGTCAAGACAAGAGCACCTCATCATGCCCATAGTCCTTTGTCTTCCTTCTGCACCTAATTAATCAATCGCCCCTAGTCCTTAATTCAGTAAACTTGCATGTTCGATCGGACGGATTGAAATGCGTGGAGCATGACCAACATGGCTACATTTTTGGGACCGCCTATTCATCTATCACCTGGAAAAAAAAATTGAGTATCAGTCGAATTTTGGGTCTGTTAGATCTCCATCCAACAGCCACAATAGCGTGACCACTTTTCATGTTCTTCCTCCCGCGCTGCCCTCCACGATTGTCCTCCGCTCAACTTCCCCACACAGTCGTGCTGCCACATCCCTCTACCCCCCCCTCCCCCCTCCCCCTGCCCACATCCTATTTCGGCGACAACAACCCTGCACCCACCTATCAACCTGCTTCTTCAACTGGGACGCCACATCATGCGGACGACGCGGTGCGTCGTTCCCATCTTCAGCGAGGTCCTGGCTCCGGCCTTTGGCTTCGTTTGAAATCGACTGATGCTTGAATTTTTTCAGTTTAGCTATACATCAGTCGACTGAAAATTCGATTTGGATCAGTCGGTTTTCCCTATCGCCGGAGGGAAGGAAGAAAGAGCCGCATCGGGGTCTCACCGGAGAGGCTACCCCATTATCTATCTTATGGTTTCAGGTGGGGGCGGTGGTGTACTTTGCCGGAGAAAAACCCAAACGCGGGCGGGCCTAGAGGGATGGCCGGGGACGGCAGAAGACCGACGATGAGGGGTGGTTCCAGGGAGGACAGGGCGGCGAGGCCGGCGGTGGTGGCCGGCGGTTCGGCCGGTGGAACTCTAGGAGGAGGAGGAAGAAGAAGGACCGCGGGCCGTTAAATCTCCATCCGATGTCTAGAGTGAATCGACTGACCCAATTTCAGAAAAATAGCCAAACCTGATTTTTTTTTTCAAGGCACCTAACATTACCAAAACCAGTACATTTTTATATGGAGCTGATACGTCCACACTAAACAAATAGCGGCCTCTGCATCGCATGAGCAGAATGAGCACGGCAGACAATACTAATTGAACAAACAGGTTTCTGATAATTCTGTAGTTTACCATCTTCTTATATTAGTTTGTTCGTGAATCTTGATCAGGTGCACCCATGCGCTCAAGACTCTAGCTCCACGTGTTCAGCGGACAGAATGGCACACCTGCAGGACATGTACAACAGCCTGACGGCGTGCAAGGAGCTCGTCAGAGTCCTCGGCAACATCTGGGGGCCGGGAGACCTGAGCCCGTCCACGGCGTCGCTCCTCTCCGCCCTGCGCTCCGAGCTCGACCTGGCGCGCGCCCACGCGCGGCAGCTCGCCAGGGAGCGGAGCCACCGCGGCAGCGAGACGGTGGAGCTCATGAAGAAGCGACTGGAGGCGGAGGCGCGCGCGTGGAAGAGCAAGCAGCGGGAGAAGGTGGCGGCCACGGTGCGGGTCGTGTGCGACGAGCTCGACGGCGAGAGGCGGTCGAGGCGGAGGGCGGAGCGGGTGAGCGCCAAGCTCGGCAGCGCGCTGGCCGAGGCGGAGCGGGAGCTCGAGCGGGAGCGGAGGTCGAGGGAGCGGCTCGAGAAGGTGTGCGACGAGCTCGTGCGCGGCGGCGGGGTGGAGGAGGAGGCGAGGCGGGAGGCCGAGGAGGCGCAGGCGGAGGTCGACCGGGAGCGGGAGATGCTGCGGCTCGCCGACGAGCTCCGCGAGGAGCGGGTCCAGATGAAGCTGCTGGAGGCGCGGCTCCAGTTCGAGGAGAAGAACGCCGTCGTCGAGCAGCTGCGCGGCGAGCTGGAGGCCTTCCTGGAGACCAAGAAGCAGGGCCTCCTGGAACCGGAATCACCTGCCGCCGCCGCGGATGAAGAACGCCAAGCCACTCACGACGATGATCGCCATGGATTCTTCAAAGCTGAAGAAGGTGCTGATGGAATCACTCGTGTTGATGTCAGCAAGAGGACGGACGTAGACGACGATGGAGGAGGATCCGATGATGGTTCAGACGGCAGCGACATGCACTCCATCGAGCTGAACATGGGCGGCAGAAGCAAGGACTGTGGCGGCTGGAGCTACAGCACCGCTTCCAAGGAGACGATGACACCGACGGCCAAGAAGGCGGCGTCTGCGGACAGCAGGGGAACGGGGTGCGCCGATCCGTGGGCCAGCGACCGGCGGTCGCTGGAGGAATCGGAAGGAGGCCAACGGTGGGACGACGAGGAAGGGCGCAGCGACGTCGACGAGGAGGACTCCGAGAGGTACCAGGCCATCAAGAACCTCAGGGAGCAGATGCTCGCCGGCCATGGGCTGGGTTCCATTTTCCTGCCGGGAGCATACGAAGGAAATTATACGGCCTGAGAGAAAACAATGATGAGACTGGTTTGGCATGGAGCGATGAGTTGGATCGATTGCCGCTCTCTTCTCCTTTGAAACTGTGTGTGTGCATAGCTTGTGGGTTCAGTCTTCCTGGACGACCATTCTTCTTTTTTCATAGGATTGTCATTCTGTTTTTGTACATAAAACTTCTTTTTCTTCCAAACAAGATGTTCCTGCAAAGCCATATCAACCTTTATTCCAATAAAAATAATAAATTAATAAAATGTAAAAATGAGCAAAACTGGAGCTGGGAATCGATGAAAGTTGTGGGGTGAGGACCAAGAGTAGCAGGTTACCCTCGAGAATGGCATTACGTTTTCACTGATCAGATGTGCGCAATATGACCATGAAATGTTTCATTAACTATAATATCACGAAGCATCATTCAGGTTCAAAAACATAACTTGACCACACACATGGGCCATACAACATATAACGAGACTGAAAAGTTCAACAAGTACGAGCAGAAAGCTAAGCGTCTGGAAATAGTAGGGAAAAATAAGCATTTGGAGCTAGGAGCGAAAAGCTAGGAATTTAAGCTGACTGGCATCTGGAAATAGGAAATCTGTGTTGAATGTGCAAGCCGGACTCTAGTTTGATGGGCTTCCTGGGCCACTGGAGGTTTCATTCGGGGCAGCAGTCGGTGTAGTAGCAACTGGAGTTCCACTGGCCACATCCTGTTTGATCTCCTCTTTTTCATCAGCTGCAAACCCTCCACTGGCCACATCCTGTTTGATCTCCTCCTTTTCATCATCTGCAAACCCTCCACTGGCCACATCCTGTTTGATCTCCTCTTTTTCATCAGCTGCAAACCTTCCACTGGCCACATCCTGTTTGATCTCCTCTTTTTCATCAGCGGCAAACCTTCCAAAGACCACCTGCGCATCAGCGCAACAAAATGCAAAGCATTAAGAGGACGCACAAGGTTCTCACTTGCAATAGATGTGTATTTTCGTAAAACCATGCCATTTCCCTAAGAAGCTAGTACATATAAAAAGAAGCAAATACTGATTTTACATAGGGATATTAATATGTGTACAATGTATATCGTATGGCAGCACACTTTTGTTCCATATAGTTTTCCAGACTCAGGAAGCACACATAGCCTTTAACTACTTCAATAAACAGAGGAAGATAGAGTGGGAGCTAATTGACGTATATGGAATAAAGTTCTTAGTTGGTCGTTTAGAAGCATGCTAATCCAAGTGAAAGATGGTAACCTGAACAGGTGAAGCTGCAATCAGAGGTCCTGCTAACCCACCGCCGAAGAGACAGCCATCATGACCAACAAGCGAAATACTGAATCCACCTTTTAGAGTGCTCAGTCCATTACTTTTTGACAGCAGATACACGCCAGACAAAGAGATAATGTCAAAATAGCCCTGCATATTGAATGCAAAGAATTAGATATTGTTTAGTATTGGATTGGAAGCATCTCTAGAGGCCAAACAACGACATTTCATTTTGGAAGACCAGAACCACAAAACGTTATGTTTTCCTAGCGATACGCTGATAAAGGAAACAATTAGACAATTTCTCAAACTACTTCACATTTCATTTTGCTTTACCATTCTCTTAATTTGGTTGGAGCTGAAATATAATTTGTAAAGCATACCAGCAAAAAGGGATTTCCAGTGTACAGATTCCAAGCTAAAACAATAGAGCAAACCTCATAAATAACAGTTCCACGGGAAGAAGCTGGTTGCTTCAGTGTCACATTGCGTACGGCGCCCTCGGCAGACAGGATAAAAACTGCCCACCCATTCCCACAATAGGAGATGACTTTCGCTGCTACATCCTGAAACCATGGATTCCTTATTAGAATTTTAGAATGATACATGCATAAGTAGTAGTAATAGATAACCTATGGAAAAGATGGGAAAGATATTTAAAAACAGGAAATGTGAGGGACACCACCAAGCTCTCTTCAAAATAATGTACGATGGATATAGATATAACCGGTTAAAAAAATGTGCTAGAAGAATCAAGAAAGAAAACTTGGCCATTGAATCGGGAATACATTAAATAAATGGAACAACCGAACAGATGAACTTCACCAGTATTAAAGAATACACTTATATCACAAGTAACAAAAAATGAAAACTAATCTTGTCTGTATATCTATGAGAATTTAATAAATGGCCTAACTTCATAATTGCATTCATGTTCATCATACTGAATCTCCAACTTATTACTGAACGCCTCATGCACATGTGGAGTCGATGAAACAACTTTTGAATATGCTGAAATACATAAACATGAGAAAATACAATTATTTCTTGCAGAAGCAGACAACACATACACATAATTATACTAAGCAGGAACTTCTATATGGCCAGGAAAAAGAAGCAATATTTATTGTAAGTTTTAACAAACATATGAAGTGCAAGTGAAAATATATATGTACAGCTCACATAACGTTAAGTAGGGGCAACTTCACTAAATATTTTTAATATTTAACACTAAATACATCCACACACAAAAATCATATTTTTCTAAAAGGAACCACCACTTCAATTAGATACCCTGATATCCAGTAGTATCCAGATAATATGATAAAATATTAATAGATCACTGCAATGTCTCTAGGAGCATCATAAGAGTAGGAAAATTTACCTCTCCACCTTGGATTGTGATGACCTGAGGAACGAATCCAGTCGCATCTGGCTCTGCCGGAAAAAGAAGAGATCCATTTCAAATTATAAACCATTGGGAAATATATTGTGATGTTGGCAAACTGAATATAGCACTGATGAGCATGAGCCTATAAATAGTACATGACTGAACTAACATCCTAGAAATATAATTCCAAAGCACCACAAATACTTCTGCGAGGAATCCCAACGAAAGCTTAGTTTCCATGTCTAACATGTGGCAACTCTTACTGAATGTCCAACATAGATAAATAATTCCATGCTTGATATAATGTACAAACCAATATGCTAACATTAAGAATACCAGGTATAAGTACTAACACCTTAGCAGTAATATTTTAGACTAACTAGCGAGAAAGGTCATACTTTTTTCTAGCATTCCTAAAAGGTGAGAGTTAGGCCAGTTGAGTTGGGCAGGACTGCTGCCTCTGGTCATTTTGCGGTGGTCGTTACTACATATAATTATCAGGACTAGAATACCATCTAACAATCATATCCATCTATGCACTTTTGCTCTTTTCGCTACTCTACATGCGTTGACTAACAGAGGCAAGAAAGAATGCTATATACCTGCTACTGCCAACTCCCGCTGCTTCTTGCTGGTTGTGGACCTCGGCGGCCATACCCTCTTCTTCTTGGCCCGTTGTTTTGAATTCTCAGAGGGTGGTGGCGGTAATGGCGATGGCAGTGGTGCCTGGGGCCTCACGACGCCTACGCCCCACAATCCCAACGTGAAGCCCGAGGGTAGAACAGGTGTCGGGGAAGCGACAACACCAATAGGATATGGTGCCGGGAAGATAGCTGGCGGCTTGGTACCATCTGGGGTGTACTTCCGCGGGCGGCCGCGCTTCTGCTTGGGTGGCTCAGAGCTCGCGCTCATGGCAGGCACATGCACAACACCGTTGTCGGCCGCGGGACATGATGAGTGCGGTGCAGAATAGGAAGCATTACCTTCGTGGGCGTCGTCCAGGCGGGCACCAACGATGGGTTGTGGCTGAGGATGAAGCGGGCTCTCGGGCATGTCCGCGCCATATGCCGCCTCACCCGCCGCCTCCGACATGGCCCCTCCTTCCCTTTCACCTCTCGACACAACAACAACAACCAGAAAACTCCCCCCTTCAATTTTTTCTCGACAACTCAGTACCAAACATATGAACAAATCCAGAGCTTTTATAGGGAAAGGGCGGGTCAAAAATTCATAGAGGACCCCAAAAATACATGGAATTCACATGGGCTATTTACCGTTGCCCTTTGACCATTTTGTGTTGGTGACTATCCTACAATGAAGGGGGTGACTGCATTTTTAGTAAAAAGATATTTACTTTGGGATCTAAAATTGTCGTGGATATTTGTTTTATGGGTAAATCATTAAATGAAAACCCAAAGATGGCAAAAAAATAAATGAAAATCCAAATATGGCAAACAATGAATGATAATCCAAAGATGGATAGCATAGTAATAAATACAAATCCAAAGATGGCAAATCATTAAATGAAAACCCAAGGATGGCAAAAAATAAATGAAAATCCAAATATGGATTTTCATTGATTGCTATGCCATCTTTGGATTTTTGATTAATAGTTATGCCATCTTTGGATTTTGACTAATCACTATGCCATCTTTAGATTTTTGATTAATAGCTATGCCATCCTTGGACTTTCATGGGCACTGCTGGAGTCCACCACTGGTTATCTTTTCAAGTTGGCCATGTTTGGATTTACATTGTGTGAGGGATAGGTTAGAGGGGTGTGGTTACCGTGCACTCGAGCCGATGTTATACATTAGATGGTTTAGGTTTTACCTAATCACATTTTTCGTAGTAATCGTGCATCCTCATATCAACAAGGCTTGGATAAAAATGCATCGAAAACTGCTAGAGACCCAGAGAAGTCATTGGAATTTGTGTAGGAAAGAACCCACGGCATAGAAAATTAATATTAGGCGCTAAGTGGCTCTTGCACACACCAAGGCCAGTGGTTACTGCCAACCTTAGTCACCATCAAGGTGTTCATTTGAGAAGCCAAACCTCCATCAATGTAAGAACTAAGTGCCATTGTCGAAGACTACTTGAGAGTCGAATAATAGGCTCATCGCAAGCATTGAGTCACATTAGCAGTGGGACAACCCCGTGTTGACCTGGGTCTGGAACCACCACATGCATCTCGCCACGATATTATGGAAGAACGCTATATCAACCAACTTTGTGTTGAAGTGTATATGTAGATTGCCTGGCCCTTTCCATTAGTTTGGACTTTTGGTTGCATTGGCTAGTGCATGAAGCTTAACATGGTATTAGAGCCTAAGGTCTTGAGTTCAAGTCCTGGCTTTCGCAATTTATCCAAAAATTGATGCTGGCCCCTCTGCATCCACATATAGGCCTTTTGAGCCATACCTCTGAGTCTATTCACTTGTTAGTTCCCGCATCACACGTGAGAGGGGGTGTTAAAGTATATATGTGGGTGCCTAGACCTTTCCATCAGTTCGGACTTTTGGTTGCATTGGCTAGTGCATGAAGCTTAACACTTCGGACAACCACCCCTGTAACAAAGCCATCGCCGATCTCATCTCAACAACTTGCCTTCGAGAAGCAACAACCTCCATCCACAAACAAAAAAACAAATCTCGCTACCCTGAGCGGACAACGAGCCAACAAAGGCCGCCAAATCTTCAATTTAACCATGGCGAGGAAGAAACGATAAAAGAATATTAAACACCCTCATTGCCCTCATGCTAGACACTAAAACCTAACCCTACCTGTATTCACTTGTGGGAAGGAAAACACGGTTCACTCCCCCCCCCCCCCCCCCTCACCTCCTGAGCGGTGGTTGTAGTGAGTAGAACACAGGAACTCACCATAATTGATCAAGGGGTTGCCTCCTAGTTGCATTTTCTCTACATATAAGGGAAGAAAGGGAAACAAAATTTGCATGATCCGAAATGGATGAAGGCATGCCATGATCTTTACACATAAAAAATATTCAAATAACGAATGGCAACCCAAATTACATGAGAATTGGGATGAGTTGGTGTTCTCATGGTAGGAAAAAACTACTCCGATGACCAATTCCCCTAAGTTTCATCATCGATTTTACTCTTCACCACCTCCATGATAGATCGTTGCCATATTCCACAAAAGACTGCACAGACAAACCAGCAGAAAAAGAGTAGTGAACTCACCAAGATTGTAATTGTCACAAAAACTAGAGGTGGTGTCCTCCATTAAATCCATAACATGGTCATCAACGAGCTGATCCGCCATGGAATTAGCCACCATGGACTCAAAGTTCTGATCATCAATGAGTTGATCCGCCAAGTGCTTACTCATGAATTTGATTATCGATGATTTGTTATGTGGTTGTCCACCTTGTGCTCATAACCATAGTGATGAGTGGACCTATGTAGCACCGCCAAAGTAAAACTAAGAGAATGGATGTCGTGTCAGAGGTAGAGATAGAAAGTAGAGAATGGGAAGTTTGTGGCAAGGCTTGAGGGAAGCGGCTAGTGTTGAGGGAGCATCGAGGGATAAGGGACCAGTGAGACTTTTTAGGAGGGGAGTAGAACACAATGATGACGGGGTGGGGTGGGGGTGGGAGTGGGTCTAGTCATGTCGGTTCACACCATTCCTCTTTTAGATGGGAATGGTTGGAATGTCACATTTTGTAAGCTAGATGTGATGTACTCCTCCCTGACAGGATTCTTAATCAGTTCATGCCTCCCAGATTATTCGAGTATATTCTTAGTCGGTTGAATATGAGACCAGAATCCTCGTGGTGTTCATGTTTGTTACTGGAGCAAATGTCTCATCGTAGTTAATGTCTTGGTTGTACCTCCCCGCCTTTCAACATGCCCTTCTACATTCTACTTCACAGTGTATACCCACTTGCAGTTGTGCCTTCTTTCCTGTTGGAAGGGATGTTAGTACCCATGTCTTGTTCTTACACAGAGCCTCCAGCTCTTCCACCATGGCCAGTCACCACTTTGAGTCCTTTGCCTTCTTCCAGTCAGTCGGAATTGACACAGATTGAAGAGAAGCAACAAATGTTTTGTGGGATGAAGATAATGCTTCATAGGAGACATACTTTCCAATATCATTGTCATCAAACCTATACCATTTCTCTGGTATCCCTGTTGTTGCTCGAGTAGTTCTCAATGCAATTTTCCCCTTAACTGACCCTTCAGCCTGGTCCGCGTCAGAGATGGAAATCACATGAGTACTGCCCTGTTGTTCCGTCAGTGGCTAATCTAGTTGCTCCCTGATGTGCAACCCCATCACCTTGCTTCCGTGAATACACCTTTAGCTGCTCCTCTTGCTCTGTTGTCCACCTTGGCACACTACCAATCTGAGCTGGTGCACGCTTCCGTGAATACACCTCTGTTGTCCTGTTGTCCACCTCGTCACACTACCAGTCTGAGCTGGTGTAACTACATCACCGGTGGAAGCTAATGCTTGTATTACATGCACCACAAGAGTTACTAATGAGTCGCATGTTGCTAAAGGTGACTATTGCATCATCCGCATCTGTGTGCTACTACTCTCCCCCTCTTGACCAATTTCCGGTTGGGGACATTAGTCTAGTTCTTCAAACAAGACATTTAGATCAGTTTTCTCACCATAAAAAGGTTCCGATTCACGGAACGTAACATCCATGCTCACAAATGTCCGCCTCACAGACGGACTCCAGCATTTGTATCCTCATTGTCCTGAAGAATACCCAATAAAGATACACTTGACTTCCTGATGATCTAATTTGTTTACTGATGGCCTATGATCACGAACAAAACAAATGCAACAGAACACCTTGGGGGGAACTGGAAATTTATTTTCTGAGAAAACCAACTCACACCTTGATTTCATACATGTGACCCGGGATGGCTTGTGGTTGATCAAGAAGGTGACCACCATGACAGCTTCACTCCACAAGAACCTGGGCACATTCATGGTGAACATCAATGCCCGGGCCACCTCTAGCAGGCGGCGACTTTTCCTCCGTGCCATCCCATTCTGAGGTGCGTCCGGACAAGATGTTTGATGCAGGATGCCCTTGTCCAACATGAAAGCACCAATTACCTTGTTAATAGGCATGCGAATTTGAAACCTTGAGGGTACCTTGTGACCCCCTTTTGTTCAACTAAATGAACTAAAAAAATCAGAATCACCTCAATTTTGAAACTTTAATTCATTTGGTTGAACTAAGTAGGGTCGGAGGGTACCCTAAAGGTTCCAAATTTGCATCCTACTTGTTAACATACTCGATGCCGTTGTCAGGTCTGAGTGATTGAATTTTCACATTAAATTGGGTCTGAACAAGTGCATAAAAAACTTTGAAACATTGAAACACTTCATCTTTATGTTTCAGAAGATAGACCCAAGTCATCCGCGAATGGCAATCAATGAACATAACGAAGTACTACATACATCAGAGTGGATTAACACAAAAGGAAATATGCTCCCAATCCCCTTACTCACATATGAGGTTCTCATGTTTAGCAAACTCACACGCATCATGGTGCAACTTGCTCTTGTCCACGCCCTGTTAGTGTCTCTGGCCCACGTTCAGATGTTTTGAGTACGCATCACACACACCACTACAAGCAGAGAGCCCATCACATCCCAAAAGACTAGCTTGAAGGGACTGTGGCTCTCTCCCTTATAAGGTGGTTCTAGCCTCCTCCCGTAACCGAGGTGGGACTAAAGTCACTGGAAACGCCCAATGGCCAGTAGCCTAACACACCACTCATTACATCATGAAATACTTGAGACACTTTACCAAAAGACACATGTCCCATCCTACAGTGATGGATTAAGTCTCTAGTCTCCTTATCCTCAGCAACAACAGCTAGCATGCCCATTGCGTCCCGGTCCATCATGTTGCGCTTCATGTACCACAACCCCCTACGCCTCTTTCCAGTTCCAAAGACTCCTGCCCGCCGATCTCGTGGATCAAGAACTCAACCTTGTCAAGAATTATTCGGCAATCAATTTGGTCAACCAAAGCACTCAAGGACACTAAGTTCATGGGAAAAGCTAGCATATGCAACACTGAGGATAATCCAATATACGGTGTGCAACTAACTATCCCAACACCTGTGATGAGTTGGGCTGTCCTATCTGCTATGTGAATGTTTTTCTGATGTGCGAGAGAGTGTGGAACATAAGGTTTAAACTCATTAAAAGTCTCCTGCAACATGTTGTGATGCTCAGAGTCAAGCACCATTCAGAGTATATTTTATGGTCTACTATTGATGTGTGTTCAATGTTACCTTCATTTGTATCGACAAAGTTGGCATAGCGTAGTAGTCTCCTGCCCTCCTGCAGGTTGCTTTCCTTCAGCTGAAGCAACTACATTTGCCTTGGGAGCATTCCAAGAACCACCACTCCCATTCCAACCACCTCGGCTGCTACTGCCAACACTACCCTCGGCCTATGTCTCTTCTGCAGAAACTCCCCAAAACCTCGCTGGTTAGCCACTCTATAAACATATTCATTTCCATCTCTTGACTGCAGGCGTGCCTCTTCTTGGGACATCGCAACAATGGCCTCATCAAGGGACACAGACATCGGCTCATCTAGCAACACAACATGTCTACTCTCAAAAGCTTAATCTAGGCCTTTTAGAAACTGCATCACACGCCTGTGCTGAACCCACTTCCTGACAATCTCCATGGACTCCGCATGTGGAAACTCAAGGGGATCACACTAATCTCCATGGACTCTGCATGTGGAAGCTCAAGGGGATCACACTGATCCAGATCTGCTCAAAGATGTTGCAGCTTATTCATATACACCAACATGGTTCTTCACCTTGACGAACAACATGGATCTTGTCTTCAATTTAAGACATGAGCATCAGGTTTCCCTTACCGGAATACCTCGTGGACAAGCATGCTCCACACAGTAGAAGCATTTGGCAATGCCTCAATAGACACTGCAAAGCCTAGAATCATGGAGTTCAATATCTAGGCCAGGGAGTTGGTGGCACTCCACTTCTTCCATTATGAGCTCTCCTTGTCAGCCGGTTCTTCAACCCTTCCAAGAACGACTAGCTCAAGTAGCTGCCCACTGTTGAACCAGTATGGGCCCTAGCCCATCTTGATTTGTCTGTTGGGCCCAAGCCCATGAGTGGATTTGACCTAGAAGAGGTGCTCCTCCTCTGCCCCATGCGAGCTGCCACACAGTGTACCACGCAAGCCACCAGACACGAGAAGGAATCCTGTCTGGAGGTACTTCCCTCCCGTACCAACATGGTATCAGACCAGGCGGCGGCGGCGTAGTCGCTCGCTAGCGAGGTGGCGGGACCCAGGTAGGGCCAGGCGGGGAGAGGCGGCGGTGCTGTGACGTGGTGGCACCGCGCGGGAGCTGCGTGGCCAGCGACGACGGAGCTAGGAGCAGAGGAGGCTGGCGATGTTGTGGCAGCACGGCAGAGGAGGTGCGGCTCTGTGGGAGCTCGATTTGGATTAGGACGTGCTCGGGCTGGATTGCTGTTGTGTCTGCTGTTGCTACTTGTCTCTGCAGCTTGCTCATGAGGCTGTGGATCCAAATTTTCTTTTGGGGACTTGCTGCGGTGTGGTTGCTAGCGTTGAGAGCTGCTATTGTTGAGTAACTGGAGTGTGTTATTCTGAGGGTTACTGCTGCTGTTTATCCCGACCAACAATGGCTGAACCAAATGTTGCTGCTGAGGCTTTCGAGAAGCTCGCGAAGATCCTTGCAGAGTCCAACTCTAGGGCCATCGTTCCCTGACAGGAAGTATCTCAGAAACTCGAAATGCCGCACCTGGACATGAAGCTAGAGGGGGCGGCAAATTATTTGAGTTGGTCCAGGAGGGCTTTGTGGGCTGTGGAGCAGAAGGAGCTTGATGGACATTTGTTGGGCATCATTGCAGAACTGGGAGACAAGTGTAGTGCAAAGGGAAAGAGGTGGAAGGTCATCCACTCTGTACTTATGGTATGGTTGTTGAACTCCGTGGTGCCCTCCATTGGACGCTCCGTGGAGGGGCTATCCACACATGCTGAGATATGGAAGATTCTATCCACCCAGTACTCTGGCAAGGGCAATGTCATGCTCATTGCTCAGATTGAGGACAAGATTAGGTTGCTGCGCCAAGATGATGACATGTCAGTGATGGCATACGTGGCAGAACTACAGGCTCTGTGGGCAGACCAGGATAACCGCAACCCTTTGGAACTCTATGATGCGGCTTCAATCGAGTCAGGCACAAATGGATGACACACAGACGCGTGCTGAAACTTTTGGCTGGTCGCAAAGGTTGCTTTGATGGCAGGAAGGCTTCTCTGCTGCACCAACCTAGTCTGCCTACCATTGCTGAGGCTATTGCAGTGATGACTCAAGAGGAGGTGTGCCTACTCTTGAGCATGCAGACATGAAGGTTGTGCCAGCTTCAACATTTGCAGTCACTGAGCGCATGGAGTGGGGAGATCCCAACAAATGTCATATCTGTGTGGAGGTAGGACACTGGAAGAGGGAATGTCCAACTCGTGGCAGAGGCAGGGGATACAACAGAGGGGGAACTGGCAGAGGCAGGAGTGCTAGAGGTAGAGGTGGATACTCACAGACCTTAGGGGGCCAGGCTTCTAGGGGAGAGGTGGCTACTCGGGACACTCGAGGGGTCAGAGAGCTCACATGGCCGTTGCAAGAGACTTGGGGACGTCAAAAGGCAATGATGTAGCCTATGGTCACTTTGCTCACTAGGCCTCCACTGATGAAGGTAATTCGGAAAGAGCATCTCTTGCTACTAATGAAAGCGCTCCAGAGTGGGTTCTTGACTCTGGAGCATCTAAGCATGTTGCTAGTAAATTGTGTGTTCGAGTCTTACAATAAGCATCCCCCTTCTCACACGGGCACTATACAAACGGCTGATGGCACAAAACAACATGTCATAGGGGTTGGTACAGTAAAGTGCACTCCAACCATCTCCCTATCCTTAGTTTTACACGTGCTAGCTTTTCCTGTCAATTTGGTATCTTTCAGTGCTCTCATTGATGACATAGACTGTCGTGTGATCCTTGACAAATTCGGTTGCGTGATTCAGGAGCGACAGACGAGGCAGATGGTTGGGACTGGCACCAGGCATAGGGGGCTCTGGTACATGGACCAGGAGGTGCAACCGGACTTGGTGTGCTGTGACCATGGAGGACAAGGAGAAGGAGGCGATGATCCATCACTGTAGATGGGGCATATATCTTTTGATAAGATGAGTAGAATCTTTCCGGATGTTCTGTGTGGGATAGGCAAGGGCAAGTTGGCATGTGATGCTTGCGAATATGCCAAACACACAAGAGCCTCATATGTGAGTAAGGGGCTTAGAAGCATATCCCCTTTTGTGTTGATTCATTCGGGTGTATGGACTTTCCCAGTTGTGTCAATGAATGGAATGAAGTACTTTGTTACATTCATTGATTGCTATTCTCATATGACTTGGCTTTATTTGATGTGTCACAAAGATGAGGTGTTTAGATGTTTTCAGAATTTCCATGCCTTTGTGAAGAATCAATTTCAGGTGCAGGTGATCAGGACTGACAATGGTACATAGTATGTGAACAACACCTTCGGGGCCTTCTTGTCTGATCAAGGGATTCTTCATCAAACATCATGCCTAGACACCCCTCCTCAGAATGGAGTGGAAGAAAGGAAGAATCGACATATTCTTGAGGTTGCTCGGTCATTGATGTTTACAATGAATGTGCCCAAGTTCTGGTGGAGTGAAGCAGTTATGACAGCCACATACCTGATCAACCGGACACCATCAAGAATACTAGGCATGAAATCGTTGTGTGAGCTAGTATATGGAGAAACTAAGTTTGTTGTTCCCCCAAAGTTGTTTGGCAGTACTTGTTTTGTTCATGATCATCGTCCTTCTGTTGGGAAACTTGATCCGCAAGCAGTGAAGTGTATTTTTCTGGGCTATTCTTCTAGTCAACAGGGGTATACATGTTGGTGTCCCTCTGAGAAGCGTAGGTTTGTCAGTATGGATGTCACCTTCAGGGAGTCTGAGCCATTCTATGGTGAGCCCACCGATCTAAGTGTTGTTTCAAGGGCTTGACCATTCACACTCTGTGCAGAATGGTCAAGAGGGGGAGAAGGTTGTATCTCGCACTCAGAAGGGTTCTGTGGACACTAACACTGATGATGATGTACGCCAATTGTGGGTACAATTCCAGTTGGTACTCTCACTGATGGTGATGTGCAGGTTCAGGTCCAACCACCAGTGGGTTCCATTCAGATTGGTAATCTCCAACTCCCTGTTCGAGATCGATGGAGAAGACTCCCCTAGTGTACTCTCGACGACAACCACAAGTGCCACAAGTGCATGACTCATCTGACACTCGTCTGGTATATTCTCGGCGGCAACCACAAGTGCAGGGGGAGCAGCAAGGCAGTGGTGCAAGCTCATCTGACCCAGTGGAACTGCCTATTGCGTTGCTGAAAGAACATGCGGTGCCCCCATGTTTGGTTTTGGTAATTGATGACAATCTCTATGGACTAATGGTTGCCTTGAGTTATATTTGAAGGTTTTGTCCATAGGCTTTTCTTGGAGTACATTTGTTGGTTTCAAGGAGAGTTTGTGATGACCAAGGTGCTATTCAAGGAATTACCTAAAGATTGGTCTTGTGAGAGGTTGATCAAGACTAAGTAAAAGAGTGAATCAAGTTGATCAACACACAAAGCGTAGAAGATGTACCGAGAGGGATCAAGCGATCCCATGGTACGGTAAGCATTGTCAATTACGCTTTGTGTACTAACCCATGATCTTCGTGAGAGTTCTTTGTGGGGTTAGGTTGTGGTGTGCAAATTCAAGTGAAGCATCACGAAGAGATCAAATGCTTGAAGCTTGCCGTCCATTGTGGTGACAATGGACTTGTGAAGATGTGCGGAAGAGTGGCTCATCCATAGTGGAGTATGGGGGAGCAATCAACTAGTCTTCATCGAGCCAACGCAATCAAGAAAGGTGGTCCAACTTGAGGGAGTCAAGATCGTCATCATCTAGCTCAAGTGGACCATGTGCAAGGCAAAGGTTTGCCCTTGATAGGTTTTCTATTTTACCGGTCTCATAGTGGTAGTTGGGAGACCGGGTTATAGGATCGATTGTCGTACTATCAAGGGGGGCTCTCGATGAGTAGCTTGATCGTATCGTTCGTAGAGAGCTCAAACCATTGCATCCTTGCATCATCTTTGTTGGTTCTTGTTTGGTTCTCTTTGAGAGTTTTGGAGCTTATGGTCATCTTAATGACAAGCTCGAGTTCATCGAAAACGGAGTTCACATGCATCTTCTATGATGTTTTCGATGTTGGAGGTTTTGCCGGTTCTTCTCGGTTGGAGGTTTCACTCCTCTATTTGTTAGGCATACCTCCCCTGCCTCTTCTTGCTACTCGTCGTCTTGTATCCAACAAGCTTGAGTTTGCTCAATTCGGAGCTCTTATGAAGAAGTTATGGCAGTTCTGGTTTTCTCCCTGCAGTAGTACCGCGGTCGGCAGCGGTAGTACCGCTTGTAGAGTCAAGCGGTAGTACCGCTCCAGTACCGCTCTACTACCACCTCGATTTTGGGTCCTGCTCTTTTCGTGTCGGGTTTAGCAGTAGTTGCACGGCAGTAAGGCACAGTAGTTCCGCCTACCACCTATAAGCGGTAGTACCGCTCCGGTCGGGCGGTAGTACCGCTATTGCATTACTGTCGCCGTACTCTGCTCTGCCCTGCCTCTTTTGGTCCCGTGTTCTGCTCCTCCAGCGGTACTACCGCTGGGGTGAGCGGTAGTACTGCTTATATGCGGTACTACCGCCCCAAGGTTCATGTTTGTTGCTCCTTTTCCCTACTTCTTCCGCCCGAGCGGTAGTACCGCTCGTGTGCGGGCTGAGCACTTAACGGTTGGATTTTTCCCCTCCTATAAAAGGGGGTCTTCTTTCCCAATGAACCTTATCCTTTGAGCTCGTGTTCTTCCCCCATTGTTGACCTTCTTCGAGCTTGCTAACTCTCAATCCCTCCATGGATTCTTGCTAGTTTGTGAGGGAAAAGAGAGAAGAGATCTAGATCCACATTTCCACCAATCACTTTCTCCTCTATGTGAGGGGAACCCCTTGGATCTAGATCTTGGAGTTCTTGGTGTTCTCTTTCTTGTTCTTCCTCTCATTTTCCTCCCTAGCATTAGTTGCTTCGGTGGGATTTGAGAGAGAAGGACTTGGGCACTCCGTGTGCCCTTGCCATTGCATTTAGTGCATCGGTTTGAGTTCTCTACGGTGATACGTGAAAGTTACAAGTTGAGAAGCTTATTACTCTTGGGTGCTTGGTGCCCTTGAGCTTGTTCCTCTTGGGTGCTTGGGTGCCCTAGACGGTTGGTGGTGTTCGGAGCTCAATCATTGTGGTGTAAAGCTCCGGGCAAGCACCGGGGTCTCCAATTAGGTTATGGAGATTGCCCCGAGCAATTTGACGGGTTTTGGTGAGCGCCCCCAAGGGTTGCCAAAGTGTACGGGTTCGGTGACCGCCCCCAAGGGTTGCCATTTGTACGGGTTCGGTGACCGCCCTCAAGGGTCCCTTAGTGGAATCACGGCATCTTGCATTGTGCGAGGGCGTGAGGAGATTACGGTAGCCCTAGTGGCTTCTTGGGGAGCATTGTGCCTCCACACCGCTCCAAACGGAGATTAGCATCCACAAGGGTGTGAACTTCGGGATACATCGTCGTCTCCGCGTGCCTCGGTTATCTCTTACCCGAGCCCTTTACTTATGCACTTTACTTTGTGATAGCCATATTGTTTCTTGTCATATATCTTGCTATCACCTAGTAGTTTATATTGCTTAGCATAAGTTGTTGGTGCACATAGGTGAGCCTAGTTGTTGTAGGTTTGGTGCTTGACAAATTAACCGCTAGGTTTTTTCCGCATTTGTTCAAGCCTAAACCGTAATTATTTTAAAGCGCCTATTCACCCCCCCCCCCCTCTAGGCGACATCCACGATCTTTTAGTTGCGAAAGGGGACACGTGAAGCAACACAGAAGGCTTTACCACCAGAGGTTTTTGATGATCATGACACTGGAAATTATGTGTCTTATGAGGCTTTGTCTCCTTCCTATTAGAGTGTTTGTTGCGTCTCTTCAAACTGTGTCAATCCCAAAAGAATGGAGGGCCACAAAGCAAGATCCGAAGTGGCATGAAGCAATGATAGGGGAGTTGGAAGCACTGAGAAAAAACAAGATGTGGGTGCTAACCACATTGCCAGCAGAAAAGAAAGCAGTGAGTTGTAAGTGGAGCTATACAGTGAAGTAGAATCCCAAAGAGAAGGTGGAACAATATAAGGCCAGATTGGTCGCTAGAGGATATAGTCAAACTTATGGATTTGACTACGATGAGACGTTTGCTCCCGTGGCAAAGATGAACACGGTAAGGATATTGGTCTCCTGTGCTGCAAACTTTAGGTGGAAATTGCATCAATTAGATGTCAAGAATGCCTTCTTGCATGGTGAGTTGCAGGAAGAAGTGTACATGGAGATACCACCAGGTTTTGGTACTTCAGAGACCACGGGGAAGGTATACAAGCTGAAGAAATCCTTGTATGGACTGAAGCAATCACCGAGGGCATGGTTTGATAGGTTCAGAAGTGTTGTCCGTGGCATGGGGTATGGTCAGTGTAACGGTGACCACACGATGTTCTACAGGCACTCTAAAATGAAGATCACCATTCTTGCTGTTTATGTGGATGACATTATCATCACTGGAGATGATAAGGAGGAAATAGAGATTGAAAGGTTGTCTATTCAAGGAGTTTGAGGTAAAAGACTTGGGCAATCTAACGTACTTCCTTGGCATAGAACTGGCTCGGACAGAGAAGGGAATGTCTTTGTGCCAACGAAATTACACCTTGGATCTCTTGAGTGACATGGGCATGATGGGATGTCGTGCAGCCCCTACTCCGATTGAACAAAATCATCAAGTGAGCACAATCAGGTGAGCTAGTGAATAAGGAAGATTATCAGAAGCTGGTTGGGAGGTTATTGTACTTGTGTCATATAAGCCAGACATGTACACCATGGCGGTTATGAGCAGATACATGCATGAACCAAGAAGTGGACATCTTGATATTGTTCACAGAATCCTGGGATACTTGAAGGGGACTCCGAGTAAAGGGTTGTGGTTTGCGAAGGGTGGACCTCTTGAGGTGGATGGCTATAGTGACTCTAATTGGGCTAGTTGTCAAGATGATAGAAGATCAACTTCAGGCTACTATGTGATTGTGGGAGGAAATTTGGTGTCATGGAGAAGCAAGATACAGACTGTTGTGTCTAGATCAACAACAGAAGCTGAGTATAGAGCATTATCTCAAGGGTTGTGTGATATGCTTTGGGTGAAGCACCTACTGTGCGAGTTGAAACTTCTGAGGAAGGGACCCTTGAGGGTGTGGTGTGACAATCAGTCAGCTACAGCCATTGCTAATAACTCAGTTCAACATGATAGGACGAAGCATGTGGAAATTGACCGTTTCTTCATTAAAGAGAAACTTGATGCTGGGATCATCAGCCTTACACATGTCAGCTCTGGGCAGCAATTTGCAGACTGCTTGGCAAAGGGACTGGGAACAAAGGACTGTAACTTGGCGTGTGACAAGATGGGGATGATAGATGTCTACCACCCATCTTCAAGGGGAGTGTTGAACCGGTATGGGCCCTAGCCCATCTTGATATGTCTGTTGGGCCAAGCCCATGAGTGGATCTGACCTAGAAGAGGTGCCCCTCCTCCTCTGCCCAGTGCGAGCCGCCACATAGAGTGAACCACGCGAGCCACTAGACACGAGAAGGAATCCCGTCTGAAGGTACTCCCGTCCCGTACCAACACCCACGCTATATTCAACTTGACATCATTGGGCACGAGCTCAAGCTTGAACTGTGGTCCGCATGGGGCACAACAATGGCGCCACTTGCAGGAGGTAAACCCTAGGCAGCTTTCGCATTCATGAGCTGTGCAAGTTTCTCTATAGCAGCAGTAAGTTCAGCTCCCATGATTGCCTCCCCCTAGTTTTCTCTCCTCCTTCCTCTGCAATCAGCACCCACACAACAACAGCAACACAACCACCAGATCACTCACTTCAGCTCAGCTAACAGCAACCACCAGGATAACTCACAACCAGCACCATGCGCAGCCAGTAGTGCCAGCAGCACCAACCTCAATCTTTCTTCCTCCTACAGCAGCCGCAGCAACCCCTAGTAGCCACAGTCCGCAGGGTACCAAACCTTCTCCTTCACCTCTGCCTGCAGAGCACCACCTCAACACTTCTTGTCTTCTTCCTCCTACAGCAGCCGCAGCAACCCTCCAGCAGCACCTTCACTCACAGCCCGCCTCCTGTGCGCTGCCCTCTGCTGCAGCCGGTGCACAGCTCCAGGCCACCATGCCGCCTTGCCACGAGAGAGAGAGAGGGGGGGGGGGATGCGTCCGGTCACCTACAGGAGCCCCGCCGCCTACACTGTCGCCCCCAAGTCCATGCCCTCTGATACCATGTGGAACGTGAGAGAGACGTGCTCGATCTGGTCTGAAGCGACGCTAGTGACCAGACAATATTTGGTCCCTCTTCTAGGTTAGAGAATGGGCTTGGGCCTTATGGGCCCATGATGTGGACATAAGTACATGTTCACTTTTTTTTTCTGTTGCCTATTCTAAAACTGCAGGAAAACTGGCCCTAGTTCAACATGACAGTAATTAATTAAACCTGATGTTCTCAACAACCTAGTTGTACATCAGGATTGCCAAGAAGGAGAGAACCCTACCAGGAACAGCTACAAATCAGTACCACAACCAACCAGTGCTATTTGCCTTTTATATAGGTCTGACTTGACTTGTCCCTTAGGAGTCTAAACTCTTATGTGGAACATCCAATGAAAAGAAGCCAACTGATATAATAAAGTCCTAATTCGCTGATTCAAACTAAAACTCTTGATGATAACTTCTTCATCCATCAAACAGAAAACTGAAAAAAAAAAACTAATCCAATACAGGCAATCTAATAACCACAGCAATGTCATTGTTGTTGCCTGTTGGCCGAGCCCACACACATGACGGAGATGAACTAGATAACATAGCACTCTACGGACAAGGTTTCATATTACTCCCTCCGTTCCCAAATATTTGTCTTTCTAGAGATTTCAACAAATGACTACATACAAAGCAAAATGAGTGAATCTACACTCTAAAATATGTCTACATACATCCGTATGTTGTAACCATTTGAAATGTCTAGAAAGACAAGTATTTGGGAACGGAGGGAGTATTATACTGTTTGCACCACATGCATCATCAAAACTACCACTGTCTTTAAATTATTGGAACCTTGGTAGGTAACTAACCAGGCTCAAAGTATAAGGGCGACCTACACTTATGTAACAAAAGCAAGTAAGAGACAATAAAGCAAATGATTTAAGTGAAAACAGTACAAATGCAATAGTTGGGAGAAGAAACCAGAAATATCCAATGAAGACATCACAATGCTAGCGCACAGAAACTGGTGCTTTCAAATCATTGTTACTGTTAGCCTCCTATCGAAGATGTAAAATTCATAAAACCTTAATTAATACAGCAGGGAAATGATTGAAAAAGACACTAAGTCAGTTGCCATGTGAATAGCCAAAGTACAGAAAGGCGTTGGGCGTTAATTATACGTTTTGGGACCTACTCACACCCAACTTGCTTATGCACTGCCTAGGCGCGCTTAGGCGTTTAGCACTGTAGCATGAAGGAATGACTGTACTGTGAAGAAATATGCTAGATGGGCTAGCCTAGCCCATTAAACCACCAGCCCATCTTCCTATTCGTCTACTAAAAACTCCCGTACATGCACAATCAGAACGAAAATCTAAGTATCCTCTTCGTGCCGCCTCTCTCCCTCTTCCTGTCTCCCTTTGCTGCACCGATGCTGCCTCTTCCTCTCCTTTCTCTCTTGCTGCGTCGATGAGAACCAGCCAGAGAATCTCGATCCCTCGCCGGAATCAGTCGACTTGTTGTCAGAGTGGTTGAACCCTTGTCACGGAGGATGAATCCTCACTGGGGAGATTGATTCCTCACCAGAAAAGACTGATTTCTCGCCAGCAGCTTTTTTGAGCGCCTGGGGCCAAAGCAAGGCTTTGTGCCAACGTCCAGCGCTTAAGCACGCCTAGGTGAGAGCGCCTTTTTGAACTACAGAATAGCTAATCTTATACAAAAACTTATTTGACAGATGTTACCTAAAAGTATATATAAGACCAAAGAAACCACATGGCTCACAAGAACCATCTAATTTCATACCAGGGAAAGGACTGAAAAGGACAATAGCTCCATTGCTATGTAAATAGCTAATCTTACACTGAAACTTATTTCACAAATGGTAATTAAAAATAATCAGACCGGAGTCACAAGAACCATCTAATTTCACAGGCCAACTAAGACATTCAGTGCGCAATTTTTCCAGGTTCTCAAAAATAAGTTGGTAATGCTAAGATCTTAAGCACCAAACTGCACCAGCAGCTAATAGAACCTTATTCTCAATTTAGAAAAGATCCATGCCGATCCCAAGATAGCAAGATATACAAGTGGGGAGAGACAAAAACAGATTTCAGATATAACAGACAGACATAATAGTTAAAAAAAGGTAAATCGAAATAAAACTTCAATAGACGAATCTAAATCGACATGATTTCAATACCGGAGCAACTATTTTCTCCAGCAGTGAGCTCTTCGCAGGTTTGGCTTCAGATGATTCCAGAATCCTAAATCCCATCCAGTACCTTTGGCATCTGAAAAAATGCCAGAAGGATCAGTAAGCACAAAAACTTGCACAAACGAAATGGCTAAAGAAATGCCGAGGGGAGCATTCCCCTCCTAAGAAAATATTCAAGCACAACCTGAGAGGAGCAAATGGTAAGTCTGCCAAAAATATGAAGTTGGTTTCTCAGGGACACAACATTTGGCTTCATTAGATAATATAAATCAAAAACATGGTCTACTTTTGTACAGAAAAGTGAAGATATACAAAAACAATCTACATAACAAACTTCTTTCAGTCAAGGGCAAACTTCTGTGAGTCCCATAGCATAACATCAATTTTTGGATACAAAGGTGTTCCCTGAAAGAAAGGCAGTTCAACAAAAATAGAAAAAAAAAGTTATAACAAAAGCCAATACAGAGTCGCCGCTCAGGCCAAGGAAAAAAAAACTATAACAAAACCAAAATTAGTATTCCTGGAGTTCCCTCTCCAGGAAGATACAATAAATTAAGATTAAGTGGTAGGAATCAACGAGCTAGATTACTTTCTTTATAATATGTATATACAGGTCTTGGCCTTTCGAATTCGAATAAAACATCAACAATGGGAACTTAAGTTCCGGCTGTTGTTTCTTAAATTTTGGTTGTAGTTTCTTAAGTTTCGATTGGAATTGTACTTTTGCGTTAATTAAGGAATATGTCTATTTTTTCCAGGTCTAGAACCTGTAATTATTGAAATTGACTGGGCTTGAAATTGCTGCCATGGTATCGAATACGATATTTATCTAATTAAATTAAAAAGGGGAGGGTGCGTGTGCAGAGATCAGACCTGCTTGCGCAATCAGGAAACGTCGAGCCTTTATAACTTAAGTGACAATCACTGAACCTGGGGCAAAAAATCATGCATTTTGGTAGAAATGATCATGAAGGCAAACACGTGCGGTACCACTCCTAGTTTCAACAGGAACAATAGCAGTAGAACATAACTGATTCACAATAACAGTTTACCATCACAACAACCACGATGGATGAACCAAACAGAGAGGTGAGGGGATCCTGTGGGATGGAGAATACAGGGCTTGTTCGGTTAGGCAGGGTTTGAAGAGGTTTGGAAGGGATTCCCTGCAAGTCAAAATCCCCTTCAATCCCTTTGGTGAGGGGATTAACCGAACAGGGTCACGCGGAAGTGACCCTCTGAGGTGAGGGCGCGCCGCGGGGGTGGGGAGAGTCTCCTCGAAGACGGCGCGGCGAAGAGCGTTCGGCAGGAGCGGCGACGACATGAGCAGGCGCGGCGGCGGCGGCGACGGCGGCGGCGCTTGTTGTCTCGGTCGGTGGCAGCGGCAGGTTTTCTATGGCAGGAGGGATTCGAGAGAAAAAACTTATGTACAGAATGACGCCCCATGCTCCCGCAAAAAAAAAAAGAAAAAAAAAGACGCCCCATGCGTCAAAATGACGGCGCTTCGAAAAAGAGGGGAACCAAGCGAACCGGGGATGGGCGGGCCCATTTGCGTATACAATAGAATTAGAACGAACCGGGGATGGAACATTCTAGAAGGTTCCCAGCCAGTTTTTACCGGTTTTGAGAACCTTTTAGAAGGTTCCTGAATCGTTTTTTCCTTCACTTTTCCTTTTTCTTTTTTCTATTTCTGTTTGTTTTTATTTTTTATAACTTTTATTTCAGAAAATGCTCGAGAATTTCAAATACTATTCAAATTTCAATATATTTCATATTTTAAAAAGGAAATTTTAAAAATTGTTTGCATTATTTTTCTTTCTGTTTTTGTTTTCCTTTTCCTTTTTATTTCTTTTACATTTCACTTTTTCAAAAATTTACACCCTCCAATCCAAAATAAGTATCACGATTTTGTACCGAGATTAGTTCAAACCTTCAAATTTCAAATATTATTCTTGTTTTCAATTTGTTCACAAATTCAAAATATGTTCATAAATTTAAGTTTTTTATTGTTTACAAAATTTGTTCACGAATAAAAAATGACTAGGAATTTCAAAAAATCTTCGCGGTTTCAATTTTTTACACACATTCAAAACAATGTTTGTATTTAAAAAAATGTTCTTGGTTTCAATTTTTTGTTCGTAAATTCATACAATGTTCTATTTTTCAGATTTTTGTTCACAAATTCAAAAACTGTTTTCATTTTCAAAAATTGTTCCGAATTTAGAAAAGTTCATTTTTTTAAGAAATGTTTGAACTTTCTAAACCAAAATACGTGTATGTTTTTGAATTTTTTAATAAATTCAGAACATATTCATATTCATACTTGTAGAAATATATGCTTTTATAAAAAAATTAAAGATTTTCAAATGTTTCTCAATCTGTTTCAAAAAAATATTCACTATAGTAATTGGTTCTGTTTTACTACAGTAGCGCAATCCGAATCTGCAACTGTGGTTCGTTCTTTAAGGTATGTGTTGCTTTACAATCTACAACGCTGCTCCATTGGCTAGGAACACACACACCTTCACCAGGCGGATCCTATTTGACGCCCGCAGGCGTCAAAAGGAAGCCGCGACGCTCACGTGCGGTATCAGTTGGGCCGGCCCACTTCGGGTTTCACGTGCGGGGTTCTTTTTCGTTCGCTGTTCGGGGGCAGCTTGCTTCTGTTTCGTACGATATCTGCTGCATTTCTTTTGGTTTTCTTTCTCTAGTTTTCTTCTTTCGTTTTCTGTTTAGATTTTTCTTTACTCTGCTTTTGTGGGCTTTTCTCTCTTCCAGGTTTGGTTTCTCTACCGGTTTTTGTTCCGATTTTTTTCTTTTTCAGATTTGCTTTTCTTTGGTTTATTCTTTCAGTTTTTTGTTTATTTTTTTCGTTTTCTTCTCTTTTCTGTGTATTATACAAAGAGCTCACATGTGTATTTACAAAAATGTTCGTCATACATTTAAGAAAATGTTTTCTGTATACTAAAATAATGTTCATTGTACTTTTTATAAATTATTCAATGTGTATTTCAAAATTGTTCAACGTATATCCCAAAAATGTTCACTGTGTATTTACATATTGTTCATTGTATATCAAAAAATGTTCAATATGTATTTAAAGATTGTTCAGCGTATATACCAAAATTGTTCACTGTGTAAATATTGTTCATCGTATATCACAAAATGTTCAATGTGTATTTAAATATTGTTCAGCATATATCCCAAAAATGTTTACTGTGTATTTAAATATTGTTCATCATATATCACAAAGTGTTCAATGTGTATTTAAATATTGTTCAGCGTATATGAAAAATGGTCGATGTGTATTTAAATATTGTTCAACATATATTAACAAAATGTTCAATGTCTATAGAAAACTTGTTCATCCTATATAAAAAGTTTCAATAACTGTTCGGAATTTCAAATTTGTGCTCATGTTTTTAAATTTGTTTTCACTTTTCCAAAAAAAATTGTTCACGTTTGAAATTTCCTCACAATTTTCAAACATTTTTCATCTTTTAAGAAAACTTATTCACATTTTCTATAGGAAATGGAGAAATAAAACCGGATCTGCCGCTGTACTAAGTACTACTTTGAAGTTAACGCTGCAGTTGAGCTATCAATGGTTGCTAGTTCGACTGGTGTTGCTTGCTGCTGTCGCAATTGAGGTAATCGGTTCGACTCCATAACCCCGTTTTTATTTTTCTTGATATTTCCTTTGGCGTTGCGAATGGGCCGGCCCGTACGCGCGCTCGTTTCAGCCGAGGCTCAACCCTCTGCCGCTCGCGGGCGGCGAACAGGAGCTGGCATATCCTAAACGGCGCCTTAAGCGCCCGTTTTAGGTGTTAAGGCAAACGGGCGCACACCCCCTTCTCGACGCGGGCTGGCCCATTTGGTTTTTTTTTCCTCCTCTTTATTAAGGCGCAAAAATAGTACGAGCGCAGTGGGAATTGAACCGTGACTTGCTGGTCTTATGCACATTGCGCTAACCACCACAGCCACTGCACCTTTTGAGTCTCTCATCAGTTGTTGTTTCTTTTTCGTTTTCTTAGTTTTTCCTGGAAGAGTTTCGTTCGGTTTTTTATTTTTCTTTTATTTTTTTGCTTTTCTTAGAACTGTTTTTGTTCTGTTTATATTTTTTTTCGTTTTTTCTAAATACGTGAACATTCTCTTCAAATTTCTGAACTTTTTCCCAATTCGATGCCTTTTTCATATTAGATGAACTTTTATCAAATTCAACGCACTTTTATTTTGGAATATGATAAAAAAAAATCAAACGCGGTGACTTTTTTTGAAATCCAGGAATTTTTTTGAATTTCAGTGAACTTTTTTTCAAATTCGATGAACTATTTTTGAAATTTGGTGAACTTTTTTTCGAATTTGGTGAACTTTTTGTCAAATTTGATGAACTAATTTTCAAATTTTATGAACCTTTTTCAAGGTCGATGAACTTTTTTAAATTTCGATGAACTTTTTTTGTAGTTTATGGAAAAAATAAACCAATGAAATTTTTTCAAATCAGTGATTTTTTTTTCAAATTCGATGAACCTGTTTTAAATTCATGAACTATTTTCGAAGTTTGTCAACTTTTTCCAAAACCGATGAACTATTTTTTCAATTTGATGAACTTTTGTTCAAAATCGATGAACTCTTTTCAAAATATTCGATGAACTTTTTTCAAAATCAATGAACTCATTTTTAAAACCGATGTTTTTTTTCCAAGTCGATGAACTTTCTTCAAAACCGATGAACTCTTTTCAAAACCGATGAACTCTTTTTAAAAACCGATGATATTTTTTTCAAAATCCATGAACTTTTTTTCTTTTTTTTCAAAATGGATGAACTCTTTTTCTTTTTTTTTCAAAATGGAATGACTTTTTTCAAAATCGATGCTGTAATCAATGGACTTTTTAGATAAATCTATGAAATTTGTAAATATTGATGATCTTGTTTTCAAATTTACCTTTTTCTTTTTTCAAAATAATTTATATTGGTTTTTGCTAAGGAAAACGTTAACTAGGACTGTTTTTGTGTGATTGAACAGAAGAGCCTGCCCGGTGTTGTGGTAATAGCATCAAACCACAAATTATGTGGTTTTGGGTTCGAATCCCAGTGAACCCATGTTTCCATTTAGGTTTGTTTTTTTTCTTCGCGTCTGCTTTGTTTACTCGGTTGGCAGGCCGGCCCGCTACGCGGTCGCTAGCGAGCGCCGGTAGAGCCAGCCAACGCCTGAAGCGCTGGTTAGGAGCTCCCCTGGTTAGGAGCTCCCACAGGAGCTCTCCCTTCACCAGGGGCGCCAGTTCGATTCCTCGCTAGTGCGCCGCACATTTTTGCGATTCTTTTCGGCCTATAATACCGCGTAATGTGACGCCGCCCAATGGGCTGGCCCAGTTGGGCTTCCTCCTCTTCCCAATGGGTAATGGGCCCAACCAAAGGAGATATGTATCTTCAACCCAAACCCCTTAAAACAATCGGGTTTTACGTTTTTCTTCGTTTCTTATGTGTTTCTTTTGTTTCTTTCTACTGTTTCTTCGGTTTTCACCGTTTTTTATTCTTTTTCTCTTCCACACATGTCTACATTTTTTGCACACCCATATTGTACATTTTATGTATGCATCAAGAACATTTTTTATGATTGGTTTAACATTTCTGAAATACATGGTTAACATTTTCAAAAAAGTTTATTTGCTTGTTGACTACTTTTTTCATGCGCATTGAATATATTAGGAATATTTTTTAATACATTCTTAATACTTTTGAAATTTACGACTAACCTTTTTATACAAGATCAACATTTAGAAAAACATTTTCTAATGTTCAGATTTTCAATACACGATTATAATTTCCATATACACGAGGGACATTTTTTGTAGACCTTTAGCATTTTTCAAAAAATAATATTTTTATGACTACTTTTTCTATGCACATTGTAATTTTTGTTATATATTAGGAGTACTGTTTTAATTTATGTTTTACATTTTGGAAATATATGAATAGAAATAAAAATTTATACACAATCAACATTTTATTAATTTCTATGTTTTTATGTTCAGTTTTTTCAATAAACGTTCTACATTTTTCCTATGCACCAGGAACATTTTTTGTACATCTCTATTATGTTTGAAATAGATGGTTAACACTTTTTAAGACTTTTTTGTTCGATGACTTTTTTGTTCACACACATTGTGAAATTTTGTTATAGTACATCAGGAACATTTTGTATACATGTTTAACATTTTGATAATATATGATTATTTTTTATAAACAAATAGGTATTTTTTGTCAAATGCTTGGTTAACACTTTTTTAGATACGATCAATATTGTTTTAATACATAATATATATTTTTATATACATTGTTGGTATACATAAGAAACATTATTTTTATACACGCTTAACTTCTTCAAATGCTGGATTAATATATTTTTTAAATATGTAAGGTAGTATATGTATATATATTAAGAATATTTTTGAAAGTATAAAAAACGTGAAAAAGGAAAAAATGAAATCAAAAGACGTGGAAAATATGAATCTCTATTTCTAATGGAGCAGTTGGTAGTCTCCGCCGGTCAATTTTCGTCCCACCAGAGACGGTTTTTTTCGTCCTCGATCCCACCTCCCACCTTCCCGCAGGTAACCAGCCCCTCGACAAAAAACACTAACAATGCCCCCACGAGGTCCAGGCGGGAATCGTCCAGTCGATCCAGAAAAAAACCGTGTGCAAAAAAATCTACAAAAATAAACCTACGAAAATTAACCAGGTTAAAAAAACACTAACGAATCTTGTCACCCCGCTCGATCTGGATCTCGTCGGCGGCGGCTCCTTCCCACGCATCGACACATCCCCGGAGCCCTCCCCACCTCCTCCCTTCTCAGTGCCCATCGCTACCCCTACGGCGACTCCACTGTCGAGGCGTCACCTTCATGCACATGTTTCCTCTCTGTGAACCATCTTGGATTATGGTGTATATCACAAACATTTGTGTTTTACCAACCGTGTGTGCCATAACGACTTGGAGATCGTAATTTCACCGTAATTTAATTACTGCTATTTCAAATTGTATTGGATTTGAATTTGAATGGATGCTACAGCTTTATTCATATCCATCAGGTTCAAACAACCAATGCATTATTCGATTCATAGGTACATATGTTCAAGAATTATATAAGAACCAAATAAAAAATGATGAACCATAGTTGTATACTTGTACTATTAAAGACGGTAAAGAAAGAGGCGAAATACATTCTGGTTGCTAAACAAGGTGAAGCGGAATGCCCATATTGTGCCCTCCTCCATGCAGAAGGCACACACGACTCTAGTCCAATCCCTTGTGATGGCCGACCGCCCATCCATCACGGTCTTCATGAAAACATCTAGATAATCACCGTGTTCTGGTAGAAATACTTTAACCTTTGTATGCCCACCAATCATGTAGTTTAAGAGGTAGTCTTGAATAAACTGCTTTGGCAACCACTGCAAAGAAAAAAGATTCAGACATTGTCATCTCACAACTCATTATGGGCAGTAAAAAGAAGGCTGCAGACTTCTTACTTACCATCCTGCAGTTCGCTGTTGTTTTGGATAAAGTGTAAACAAATAATTTAATTGCCATCTTTGGAGCCATTTCACTAACAATCTTTACCAGCTTCCTCACTTGATCCTGGTTCATCGATATCTCATTGCCCCATACGCAGAAAGGGTCGAAGCACGGATCTTTATCAATGACATATGTACCTAAAAGCACCAAGTTAATATTAGAAGCTAAACAACAATTGCACAATGATGTAGTACAACACTCTTTTATAATATCTTATAACATCCAATATACTCACATATTAGATGAATTAACATCTTATATTATGGGCTGGAAGAAGTTTAATGCATCCTTATAAATTATCGGCTGATTAACTGCTGTTGTATCCATGGGTTACAGTTAGTTTGAGCTAGTTCGGGCTCAAATAACCCTAAAGTATATCTAAATATGAGGGCTAGCTTGATCTAGTTGCATCTATAACCCACCCAAAAAAACTATCCGACCCAAGAGGTGCTAATTGGAACTAGTTCTCCTAGTGCATTTATTGTCAATCTAACCCTGCCATCCAAACAACTCTTTGGATGGAGTTAGTTCAGGGTTAGTCATGAGCTAGAAACTAACTCTAACCTCTAGCTAAGTTGAGTATCGAAACAGGGTTGTGTTGTTGTTGTTGCTACTGCTATTGCTCTTCTACGTATATCTAGACATCATCAGAACATTAATGTAACACTCTTCCTTGTTGCTATGTAGCCTAGGATTGCATATTAGACATTAAGTATAGTGCATGTTGCTATGTAGCCTCAGATATATTACATATGGCCCTAGTTAACCTAACAATAAATGGGTTGCAGATATATCCAGTTAAAATTCCGATTCACCGATTAGTCCCTTATCAGCCCCCGACCTATATGGTACTAGCTACCGATATCCTAAACAGTTAGCATATATAAGCCATGGGATGAAACTAATCTCGATGGAAAACAACAGTCATTCCTAAAATTGTCCCGTGTAGGTACATCGAGAAGCATGTTAAGCACAACAGGCTAAACATCAACCAAAATTATCCATGACAGAAAAAATAATCTCCAAAAGATAGCTTCAGTGTGCAGGTTTAACCACGATAGTAAAGCAAAACAAGTGGAAATGTGTGTTAACTGCAACAAGCCTAGCATTTAACAACAAGCAAACATAGTCATTCAAACTGGTATTGTGCCGGTCTAAGTACACTGGTTATTGTTAAATAAAAATGGAAATGCATGTTAACTACAAGATGCAGCAACCAAATGCAGTCATTCATAGTGGTATTGTTGAAACTGGTAGTGATGAAATTGAACTGCACAGTTCATACTTTCACATATGGAACATCACGTTGTGAATAACTGGAATAAACAAGGAATACTACGAACAACCAAAGATAGCATTTGAAACTGGACATATGCTAACTACCAACAACCGAACAATCAAAAAACTTTAAAAGAGGCATATGCTAGCTATAACAGGCTTAACAACAAGCAAATATATGCATTCCTATCGGTATGTTTAAAACTGGATTGATGAAATGTACTACACAGTAAATAAGTGCACATATAGAGCATCACATTGTGAACAACTGAAATAAACAAGGCATACTGCAAACAACCAGATATAGCAATTAAAACCGGACATATTCTCACTACACTACAAAAGGGACTCGACAAAACAAATCATGGGTTCCCCTTGTGAAGAGGCACGTCAAAACAAATCATGGGCCCTCCCTATGAAGAGGCACGACAAAACAAATCATGGGTTTCCTCACTCGTCACAGATGGGCTCGTTCCCGTGGAAAGAGCACGGACCCTGGATGCGCTCCATGTTATCGCAGATGGGCACCTTCCCTTGGAAGAGCACGACTGTAGGGTGCCCTCCCTGATGTCGCAGACGGGCGTTTTCCCCTTGGAAGAGCAGATGGGCTCTTTCCCCTTGGAAGAGCTGGATGCCCTCCTTGTGGTCGCCGTCGATGATGTCTGACTTGGAAGTTGTGGATCCCAAGCCAGCATCGCAGAGCGTGCACTACTGCAGGATGCTGCTAATGCGACACTGCGATCAGATACCCTTTGACGAAACTGTGTGCGATGCCATAATCGCAAACGGTGGTGTAAAAAACCCGTCAAAAAGGTGCAAAGCGTTTGCGATGGAGGATGCATCAAACATGGTTCAGATTTTAGTTGCGTGTGCAATGCAGGGCGGTTCATCTCAATTAATTGTTTGTGATGAGGAGGATCAAAAGAAACGGGCAACCAGATGAAGGTGTGTGCGATGTACAACATACGGTTCACTCGGATGAACTGTTTGCGTTGAGACATGAGAACAGAAACGGTTCAAATGAACAAAATGTGTGTGATACACGACAAACAGGTCTGTAATCAGAAATGTGTGTGAATACCGATAATAACACAGATGATTACTGCTAATAAGACGTGTGTGTTGTGCGATGGGATTGCATGTGTGTGTGTGTGTCTATATATATATATATATATATATATATATATGACACACACACACACACTTATAAGAACATGCTTGCATAACCAAATTAAACATCCACTTACATAGGTGGCTACTACAACCATGGCATTTGCACACACCAAAATAAACTATTACATGCGTAATTACATAGGTGGCTACTACACACATGACATTTCCACACACCAATAAAGTAAACTATATATTACATGCATGATTAACTAGCATAAACGATCATCTGATCATCATCTACTTCTTGTGACGCTTGCTCTGCTTGTGGCTTGATCCGGGCTTGTCGAATTTGGTAACGAGGCACTTCCTCATGTCAACGATCCGCCTGTGTATCTTGTAGCATGTGTACACGCTCTTGGCCGCAAAGCTGAGGTGAGGTTCATCCAGTTGCCACATCCAGGCGCCGTGCCAGGATACGGGACTTGTTCTCTGGGCATCCTGCTTCATCTTTTCGTAGTAGGGGTCGATGATGGCCGATGCGAGTTCAACTAGGAGTCCTTCTTCGTGCTGCCCCAGACCCTGTAGTGGTCACGGATTTTGACAAGTGTCGGGTGGTAGGTGCGACATATGCCAACGGGTGGCTTATCATTGTGGGAGCCAATAAGACATCGCCGGTGCCTAGAAATGGGATAAGGCGAAGATAAGCTCGCCGGCGGACTTTACCCAGCTTCAGGGCTCTCCGTGGAGATAACACCCCTACTGCTGCTCTGCGGGGTCTCCGCATGATCACTAGATGAACAAGTAGCTACACAATGCTCCTTGAGCTGTGTTGGTGGAAGGAGGAAGAGGGGCACGGCTAGCTTGCTTCTTCTCCTCATATGGTGTCTAAGACTAGTCAGGGTCCAACCCTTTGCATGGGTGCACCGGGGGGTTTATATAGGCCTACCCCCCGGGGGTACAATGGTAATCCGGCTGGGCGCGGGGCCCAGCCGTCGGTGACTGCGCTCGCCGGCTTCTGCGCCGGTCGCTGGGGCCCGCCGACTGGTGGGTCCCGCCAACTGCCGGCCTCTTGGTCGACAAGAAGGCCCCACCGTCCAGGGCCTGGTCGGTGGCTGGTTACTGTTGCTCTAGGCGGATGACGCGGGCTTGGTCGTGGTGGGCATGGCTACAGTACCGCCGCCCGGCGGGCGATTACTGTAGCCTCACTGTGTCTTGTCCCCTTAATGGGGCATCTCCTTCGAGGAGGATAGCAAGCCGGCTATGGGGAGCCGGCTCTCTCTCTGGCCGACTGGGAGGAAGTGTGGCCGCCTTCGGGCGTCTCTCTGCCCGAAGGGTCCCACCGCCTCGTGGGCCATGCTGGTGGCCCGTCGTGGATGGCGTCAGGGTCGTTGTGGCAACAGTGCCGCGCCGGGCGGGTCGTGGTCACCCGTACAGCGCACTGTGCCGGTCGTGCTCCGGGTTTTGGGGGTGGCAGGCTTCACTGTAGCCACGCCCCGCTTCATCATCGTTGGGTGGATACAAACTTTGAGGGTACAGTCTTGACCGCTTCATGGGAGCTAGCTTCTTGGAGTCGGCCTTCTCGCGGCCGGCTTCTCGAAGTCGGCCCTCCCGTGGCTTTCTTCATGAGGGCTGAGGTTGGGCCGCCTCCCGAAGCCGGCCTGGATGACAACCGGCAAAGGGAAGGCGGCCCCAGGTCTTGGGTTCTTGGGAGCCGGACGAGCTCGTAATTTTTTCTGGAGGGCCAGGGGAAGCCGGCTAGGCTACCCATGGCTATTTACTCCGACAGTAGTCCCCGAAGCTGATCGAGCTTCGAGGCGGACAGAAGGACGAGAAGCTTGGTCAGCTTCTCACCCTGAGGAGCCGGCTTTGCTCTTGTGTCTTGCAGGTGAGACGGCGTTTGACCCGCGTGCTGACCGCGGGCCCACCCGCGGGCCACGTGGCAGCGGAAACCTGCCAGTGCACGCGCGCGACGGGACGCCGCCGCAGGCCTGGGCCCGCCACTCCCTGGCCTCGGCCCGAGCGCTGATCTTCTGCGGCCCAGGTGAACCGTTCGCCTTCCTGTGGCGGTTTCATTGCGCCGTTAAGGCGTAATAAACGCGGGACGTGGGGGAGTGGGCACGATCGATCCCCACGCCCCCCATGCCGCGCCTCCTCGGCTCCGCCGTGTGAGCCTATAAGTAGGGGGAGGAAGGGGGAGGGCAGAGGTTCGCACGCTCTCCCCCGCTCCACTCTCCCCTGTCTTCCTTCTTCTTCTTGCCGTCGCCGCAGCCTCCCATCTCAGCGCCGCCGCGCCACCGCGTCCTCACGCTCTCATGGCGCTGTCGAGCTCGTGGGATGGCTCCAATGTCGACGACGAGCATGTGGAGTTCCTCCGCCAGACCCGACGCATGCCCGGCGCCAATCTCGTGCGGGTCCGCCTGGCGCCGGAGGCGGAGATCTCGCCGGCACCGGAGGAAGGCGAGCGGGTCGTCTTCCGCTCGCACTTCCTGCGCGGCTTCGGCCTTCCGGCGAGTGGATTTCTGCGCTCCTTCCTTGAGTTCTACAACCTGCAGCCGCATCACCTCACGCCCAATGCGGTGATGCTGTTGTCGGCCTTCGTCTCCCTCTGCGAAGGCTTCTTGGGCGTGCTCCCCACGCTGGAGCTTTGGGGAGAATTCTTCCAGAGCAAGCTCGGCACCGTCATCGCCGGCGTGCCCGCCCCCTGCGGAGCCTACATCGCCATGAGGAGGTCAGGCGAGAACAATCCGTTCCTGCCCATCCCCCTAATCCAGTCGGTGAAGGTATGGCAGAGGTCGTATTTCTATGTGAGGAACGCCGGCTCGCCCCCAAGAGCATACAACCTCAATCTACCGGCTTACGTAGCCGGTCCGCCGGTTGGGAGGCAGCCGTCATGGAGCTTCCGGTCCAGGTCCCTGTCTCAGGCCGGGAACGCCGCCATCGCCCGGCTTCGGGTGATGATCCAGTCAGAAGGCCTGCGCGGATCCGACTTGGTGGCCGCCTTCGTGGAGCGCCGGATTCTTCCTCTCCAAAGCCGGCCCCATATGATGTGCTAGATGAGCGGCCACTTCGACCCAAGCCGGCTGAGCACCAGGGAGATGCCTCATGCGGAGGTGTCGCTCATGGTTAACTACATCGCCAATTGCAAGCTCGGCGCCGACTGGCGGTACGGCAAGGCGCCGTATTCACGCGCCAATCCTCCGCCTGTGTTAAGTTTTCCTCTCTTTCTTCTCTTCATGTTGATAGCCGGCATCATGATGGCTGGCTTTTGACCAGTCGGCTCTTCCTAGCAGAACCCCCTTCTTCCGCCGCCGCCCGGGGCGGCAGGGATAGAACGCCAGTACACCGCCGACCGCACGGTGGACGACGTTGATGACCCGGATCTGGGGGCGGCCACCATGGAAGACGCCGTTGCGGGGGACCACGCCGAGCCCGGAGGCGCAGGGCTCACCGCCAGCTTCGAAGACTGGCTGGATGATGCTGATGTAGAAGTCATCCCGCGCCGCCAGCCGGCGGCCGACCATCAAGGCGCGGGCTCGTCCATCGCGCCGGCTGCCAGCAGCGGCGCACAGAAGCGCCGGGCTGCGTCGACCCTCTTCGGCAACCGGCCGAAGAAGCCGAAGGCCTCCGCCACGGTGACAAAATGAGATGAGGCGGCTGCGAAGGCGACCCGCTTCCGCAAAGCGGTGAAGCAGCCTCAGACAGTCTCAGCGTAAGTCGTTGTTTGCCTAGACGCACTTTTCTCATTGTTTTTGTTCTGTCTTGAATATTCTTCCTGACCTTTCTCCGTTTGATGAATCGGGGCGCCGCTTCCCCTTGAGCGGGGCCCGGGCGGCTCCGTGGTTGGGCCGACTGGAGGGTCTTCAGGCCCCCGCCGCGTGGACCCCGCCGCCGACCTCAGGGAAGCCACGGAGCGGAACGCCTGTGAGGCGCGGGAGGAGCGGGAAGCGGCGAAACGGGCAGCCGCCCAGGCGACGAAAGAGCAGGCCGATGCGGCAGCCAAGGCCCAGGCGGAGGCGGCGACCACGGAGACGGAGGCGGAGGGTTCGCGTAACCAGCCTCCGCTGCTCGCCATCCCCCTCCGATCCGTGGCCCCGGACACCGCATTGCCCCTGGCGGAGGAAATCGTCCAAGACGCGCCGGTGATGGAGAGGGGAGAGGACCTCGTGGTCCTCGCGGAGAGGGCGCGAGCGACAGCGCCAACCGGTGCAGGCCAAGGCGGCCAATCGTCAGTGGCGCCGGAGGAGCCGGCTGGGGGGGAGCCGGCGAGCGGAGCCGGCCTCGAGGTGCAGCTGGTGGCGCATCAGCGTGCGGGGGGAAACGCGGCTCCGCCGGAGTCACGCCGAGCTGCGGGCGCCGGCCAGTCGGCGGAGGCCCTGGAGGTGGCCAGCACCGCCACGTCCGAGTGGACTCCCAGCGGGGGAACGGGCGAGGTGAATGTGGCGGCTCAAGGGGTCCGGAGCCGGCTTCAAGCGCAGGCTGCCCTGCTGCAGCAGCTCACCCAGGAGTTCTTGTCGATGCGGACCGCCATCCGGGTGAGTTTTTTATTCTTGGCCGCGTTGGTTTCTTGATTTCTTCCGTGGGGGCGCGTCAGCGCACCCACTGGGTGTAGTCCCCAAGATTCGGGCTGACTGCTGAGCAGTCGGGTCGGATCTTTCTCGACGACAACCTTATCCTTGCCTCTTTTCTGAACTTTCAGGAATATCATAATTCTCGTGCTGCCGCCTTCAACTCCCAGGCTCAGGAGTTGAGCTGGAGGACCGACGACCTAGTCAACAGCCGAAGTAAGTGTTTTGAACTTGTCTATCTCCTGTGGGGGCGCGTCAGCGCTCGCACTGGGTGTAGTCCCCGAGATTCGGGCCGACTGCTGAGCAGTCGGGTCGGATCTTCCTTGACGACTTTTTCCTTATTGGTTTTCTCTTTTGCCCTTCGTGCTTTCAGGGGCCAACGCCGACTTGAGGAAGGAGCTCGGCGAAGCGCAGGCCGCCCTTCGTGCCAAGGACGCCGAGTACGCCGACTTGGTCCAGGAGCGTGATCGCTTGGCCAAGAAGCTGGCTGACCAGGAGGAAAGCCACAAGGCGGCCCTGCAGAAAGCACAGGACAACAAGGCCGCCCTGAAGGCGGAGTTTGAGACTGAGGCGGCGAGCTGGGCAGAGACCCGGCAAGCGCTGGATGAAGGCTTCGGCCGTATCGAAGACTTGATCGACGGTAAGCACCTTCCTCGCTCCTCTCCTGTCTCCTGCCGCCTGGGTTTTGGCTTAACTTGTGCTGCTGCCCGTTTTCTTGTGCAGACTATTTTCCTGGTTATTCCGCCTTCACCGCCCAGTCCATCAAGGCCCACCGCGAGGCGCGCCGTCAGGCGGGGGTCGTCATCGCGTCGGACGCAAATCGGACGCTGGAGGAGCAGCTCTTGGCCATCCAAGCGCGGCTGCAGCCGGCCCACCGGATGCTTCGCCGGCTCCAGCGTGCCAGGGCGCAGGTGCTGGCCGCCCTCTGGCCCGCCGAGACGATCCCCCGCACCCCAAGCCGGACCGCCGACTGGCTGGAGGTCGCGGTTGGTCGTTTTGAAGCTTGGAAGGCGTTGGCGGCCCGTCTTGGAGCCGGGCGGTCGTTGGAATTCGTTCACGCTTGGTACCCGGGGTTGAACCTGGACCAGCTGCGCACCTGGCGGCTGGAGGCCGATGCGGAGCTGGAAGAAGTGCGGCCGGCAATCGCCCAGCGTGCCTCGACGATCGCCGAGTGCACCGACACCAGCGTCTTCGCGCCTGAAATCAATGATGATGGCGTCGCCCAGCCGGAGGAGTGGTTCGGCCTGAACCCGGCGGAGAGCGAGGACTCGGCCGAGGAGATCGCCTCCAGCGACGAGGGCGAAGATGACGAGGAAGAGGGCGGTGAAGACGTCGAGCCGGCTAATGGAACAACTGGCCAGCCTCAGGCTGACCGTGCCTCCAGCAACGAGGCGCGCAGAAGCGCGCCCTCTGCGGGAGGCGGTGATCAAGCCGAGGTTCGCCAGCCGGCCACTCCTCCAGCCGGCACAACCGTCTCCACCGACCAGCCCGACTCATCAGTCGCCCCGCCAGCTTGACCCGCCGTTCTTAATTTTTCCTGCTTGTTGTCTTTTGAACAATCTTTAAGCTTTCGCAGTTCCACCCACTGGGGGTGTATTCAAGCTATGTTGAATGCTGGCCTCTTGGAGGTCTTTTTATGTAAATATTATTATGTGCATGTTTGGTTTCCATTCGCGTACGCTTTTTATCCTTAGGCTTTTTCCTTTGCCGACTTCCCACTTTGGGGAGGCAAGTACTCAAGCTTTCTTGGATTGAAGTGAAGTGAATGGAAACCGGCCGTCCGGCTACTCTGGTAGTCGGTCGGCGGTAGGCGGCAAACCAGCTCTTGTTATATTAGTCCGTTGGTCCCTAGCCATTTTTCGTGTGCGCACCGTTTCCTGCTTTTGACTCTTGCCAGCCGAACAGCCGGTTCTTCGAACTGCGGCTTTGGCAAGAGCTAAGCCTGGGTGTTGGCACACTACTTGCCTGACCGCGGGTAAGACTTCTAATATAACTCTAGTCGGTTAGTCCCCGGGCCGACTGGTCGAACCCGGTGCCGGACAGAATAAGTAAATGAAATGACAAGGTCATAAGCATGATATTGTTCATTCATAGATAGAAGATGGCAGTCCCCGAGTCCTCCTCGGGGGGCCTATTGTCTCGTACTTAGTACAAAAGTTAACATGATACATACTGCATTTCAACTGTAAAATCTTCGAAGGAGGTTGGCGTTCCATGGTCGTTCCGACTCCTTGCCGGAGTCGTCTCTCTTGCGTGCCTTGGGCTTCTGTGCGTCGATCAGGTAGTAGGAGTCGTTGCCTAGAGCTCTGCTGATGACGAAGGGGCCCTCCCAAGGGGCCGAGAGCTTGTGCTGGCCGGCTGTTCGCTGGATCAGCCGGAGCACAAGATCGCCCTCTTGGAAGGATCTTGGCCTGACCTTCCGACTGTGGTAGCGGTGCAACCCCTGCTGGTAGATGGCAGACCGGCTGAGGGCTAACAGCCGGCCTTCTTCCAGCAAGTCGACGCCGTCTTCTTGTGCTTCCTTGGCCTCCGCCTCCGTGTACATGGTTACCCGAGGCGAGTCGAACTTGATGTCGGTTGGGATGATCGCCTCGGCACCGTACACGAGGAATAAAGGGGTGAAGCCGGTTGACTTGTTTGGGGTAGTGCGCAGACTCCAGAGGACAGCTGGCAGCTCATTGAGCCAACAGTCGGCTGAACGCTCCAGTGGCACGACCAGTCGGGGCTTGATGCCGGAGAGGATGAGGCCGTTGGCTCGCTCGACCTGGCCGTTTGACTGCGGGTGGGCGACGGACGCTAAGTCCAGCCGGATACCTTGTGCGGCGCAGAAACGTGCCAAGGCTCCTTTGGCAAAATTCGTGCCATTGTCGGTGATGATGCTGTGTGGCACGCCGTACCGAGTTGTTATGTCTGTGATGAATGTCACGGCAGTCGGCCCATTCAGCTTCTTGATCGGGTTTGCCTCAATCCACTTGGTGAATTTGTTGACGGCGATGAGCAAATGCGTCATGCCGCCGCGCGCCGTCTTGAATGGGCCCACCATGTCCAATCCCCACACGACGAAGGGCCAGGTGATGGGAATGGTCTTGAGTGCCGAAGCCGGCATGTGTTGCTTGGAGCTGAAGAGTTGGCACCCTTTGCAATATTTGACTAATTCTTTGGCGTCATCCAAAGCAGTCGGCCAGAAGAAACCATGGCGGAAGGCTTTGGCGACGAGTGATCTTGAGGCCGCATGGTGGCCGCATTCTCCTTGGTGGATGTCTCTGAGGATTGCAATGCCCTTCTCTTGCTCGACGCACCGTTGGAGGACTCCGGGGACACTGCGCTTGACGAGTTCCCTGTTGACGATCGTGTATGCTCCGGCTCGATGTTGGACTTATCTTGCCTCTGTTTCGTCAGCTGGCAGATCTTGGTTCACTAGAAAGTTGAGGATGGACCGAGCCCATGATGGAGCGGCGACTTCTTCTATTGCCAGCATGGCTACTGCCACCAGGGTGGGCAGGCTGGGTGATGAAATGCTGGAGTCGGCCGCCGGCTTTTGTGTTGGTGCAGTCCCCGGGCCGGCTACTGTAGTCCCCGGGTTGCCTGCTTGGTTCTTCGAGCCGGACCCGACCGCGTCGGGGTCGGGTGGTACGAAGATGGAGTCGGATTTTGGAGACGGCTTGATGGACGGCTTGAGGAGGCGTTGCAGAGCGACGCCGGTTGGTATTGCTTGCCGAGTGGAACCTATTCGAGCCAGGGTATCGGCTGGCTCGTTGTCGGCTCGTGGTACATGGAGGAACTCGCATCCTTCAAAGTATCCACTGATTTGCTGGACAAGGAAGCGGTAGCTTGCCATATTTGCGTCCTTGGTGTCCCAGTCGCCGGATGACTGCTGGACCACCAAGTCCGAGTCGCCATAACATAGAATCCGGCGGATGCCGAGTTCCTTGGCAAGCCGGAGCCCATGTATGAGCGCCTCGTACTCGGCTACATTGTTGGAGGCGGCAAAGTGAATCTGCAGCATGTATCTGAGCTTGTCGCCCTTGGGGGAGGTAAGGACGATGCCGGCTCCCAAGCCGGTGCGCATCTTGGACCCATCGAAGTGCATGCGCTAATGAGTGGAGTCGGGAGCCGGCGGCAGGTACTGGGTCTCGGCCCAGTCGACAAGGAAGTCGGCCAGTGCTTAGGACTTGATGGCGGTGCGGGGCTGATAGAAGATCGTGTAAGGGGCCAGCTCAATGGCCCACTTCGCCACCCGGCCGGATGCGTCCCGGCTGCCTATGATCTCGGCCAGCGGGGTAGTGCATACGACCATGATGGGATGCTCTTGAAAGTAGGGCTTCAGCTTCTTGGTGGTGAAGTACACGCCATAACACATCTTCTGGTAGTGCGGGTAATTCTGCTTTGAGGCGGACAGCACCTCGCTCAAATAATACACCGGCCTCTGGACCGGCTGGGCTCGGCCTTCTTCTGGACGTTGGACTACGATGACGGTACTGACCACCCGGCTGGTGGCGGCAATGTAAAGGAGCATGGGCTCTTTCTCAGTCGGCGCCGCCAGGACAGGCGGCGTGGCTAGCATCTTCTTCAGCTCGTGGAAAGCTTGGTCGGCTTGGTCATTCCACTCGAAGTGAGTGCTCTTCTTCATGAGGCGGTAGACAGGGAGAGCTTTCTCTCCGAGCCGGCTAATGAAGCGGTTCAATGGGGCCAAGCATCCGGTGAACTTCTGGATTTCTCGAAGCTTGGTAGGGATCGCCATTCTCTCGATGGCCTTGATCTTCACCGGGTTGCATTCGATGCCGCATTCGGAGACCAGGAAGCCTAGGAGCTGGCCGGCTGGTACTCCGAACACGCATTTCTCGGGGTTGAGATTGATTTGGAACCGGCGCAGGTTCTCAAATGTTTCTTTCAGGTCTTCCAGCAAGGTGCCGCGCTTCTCCGTCTTCACCACGATGTCGTCCACGTAGACGTGAGCGTTTTTGCCGAGTTGCTTGAGGAGGCACTTCTGCATGCAGCGCTGAAAAGTAGCACCTGCATTTCTCAAGCCGAATGTCATGGTCAGGTAGCAGAAGGCTCCAAATGGCGTGATGAAGGCGGTCTTCAGGCGGTCATCCGGGTCTAGCTTTATCTGGTGATATCCTGAGTAAGCATCCAAGAAACTCAACAGCTCGCATCCCGCCGTGGAGTCTATCACTTGGTCAATCCTTGGCAGGGCAAAGGGATCTTTGGGGCAGGCCTTGTTGAGGCTTGTGTAATCTATACACATGCGCCACTTGTTGTTCTTCTTCAACACGAGGACCGGGTTGGCAAGCCACTCTGGAAAGAAAACTTCCATGATGAAGCCGGCTGCCAGAAGCCGGGCTATCTCCTCCCCTACAATCCTTCTCTTCTCCTCTGATAGTCGGTGGAGGGGCTGCTTGACTGGTTTTGCGTCTTCTCGGACGTGTAGTTTGTGCTCGGCGAAATCCTTCGGAACACCCGTCATGTCCTTGGGGGACCATGCAAAGATGTCCCGATTCTCACGGAGGAAATCGGCGAGCTCGCCTTCCTATTTGCTGTTCAGGCTTGCCCCTATGACGGCAAACCTCTCAGGGTGCTCGGGGTCAAGGGGTATCTTCTTGGTTTCCTTGGCCGGCTGGAAAGATCCTTGGGCATCATACTCCTTGGGGTTGGGGGACTGGTTTTGCTGCTTGCTGGCCAGGGCCATGACCCGGTTCAGTATTTTCTTCTCTTCGGCAATCACAAGGGACTCGGCCAGCCGGCTGCTGGCTGCAGCGCACTCGGCAGACTTCTTGTAATCGCCGGCTATGGTGATGACGCCCTTGGAACTTGGTATCTTCATCTTGAGGTATGCATAGTGGGGAACTGCCATGAACTTGGCCAAGGCGGGTCGGCCAAGCAACGTGTGGTAGGGGCTTTCCAGGTCCACCACTTCAAACCAGATCGCTTCCCGACGGAAATGCTCCTTGTCCCCAAAGAGTACATCAACCTTGATCTTGCCAATGGGGGCGCAAGACAAGCCGGGTACGATGCCATGAAATACAGTCTGAGTGGGCGTGAGCTGCTTCGTCTTAACACTTAGCTTCTCCAGGGTGTCACGGTATAGGATGTTGATGCTGCTTCCGCCATCTATCAGCACGCGGGAGAAGCGGGTAGTGCGCCTGTCCGTCGCGAGGGTGGCTTCCAGGACCAACGCGTAAGAGCCGGGAGACGGCATCACCTCTGGGTGATCGGCCCGGCTCCAGCTGATGGGCTTTTCTGACCAATGCATGTGTCTGACGGGGTTAGCAGCGACCACACTGACTTCTTGGTGCTCTCGGCGCTTGCTGCGCCGGTCTTCGAGCTGGCTTGTAAAGATGACGTAGGATGCTTGGTCGTCAGGAAACTCGTCTTGCACGGCTCCGACTGCGGGCCGAGCGGCCTGGGGCGGCGGAGCCGGAGGCGGCGGGCCGGCAGGCGGAGGTGGCGCGAGCCCTTCGCCCTTGGAGATTCGGGTGAGCCAATTGCACTTCCGGGTTGTGTGGTTGGACGGCTTCGCGCCGCTATGGAACTTGCACGGGGCGTCAAGAGTTTGCTCGTAGGAGAAGGCCGGCTGCCAAGCCGGCCGACCGCCCTTGGGCTTCTTGGGCGCGGGCCGCCCCTCAGGCGGCGTGTCTTCGACCGTGGCCTCCTGCCGACTAGCGGGAGGCGGCGCGGGGCCCTTGGGCTTCTGGTCGTTCGGGTGTTGGCGTCGGCCGGAATCCCCTGCCGGCGTCTTGGGCGCCGGGTTGAGTACTTTCTCGGACGCGTCTACCCGAGGCTCGGTCTTCATCGAAGAGTCGGCGGTGGCGTATTTGTCGGCTATGTTCAGAAGCTCGTCGAGGGTAGTCGGCTCGTCGCAGAGGAGCTTGTGCTCGAGGAGGGTGCCTTCTCGGCACCCGGCAGTGAAGTATTCGATGGCTTGCACCTCGTGCACCCCTTCGCAAGAGTTGCGGAGCTCAGCCCAGCGCGTGAGGTAGTCGCGCGTGGACTCGGCTGGGCCCTGTACGCATAGGGAGAGCTGCCTGGGCTTGGGAGCCCGCTTGTAGGTGCTGGTGAAGTTGCGGACGAAGGCTTCAGTGAAATCTACCCAGCTGTTGATGCTGAGAGGCTTGAGGCTATTGAGCCAGGTCCGCGCAGTGCCCTACAGCATGAGGGGCACGTACTTTACGGTGACGCGCCGGTTGCCGTTGGCTATGCTGACCGCTGTGGAGTAGTCGATCAGCCAATCTTCCGGCTTCACGGAGCCATTGTACTTGGGCGTGTCTCTTGGGAGTGAGAACCCTTTGGGGAAGGGCTCGTCGCGGATGCGGGGGCCGAAACAAGGCGGGCCGACATCGTCTTCTTCTTCCAGCCAGGGATCTCGCTAGGCGGTCGATCCGATGGCGAGCGTCGTTCTCGCCGACTCCTTCGCGGCGACCTAGTCGGCCGCTGAGAGTCGGGTGCGCCACTGGCGGCGGGGTGGGATATCTCTCTCCATGAGGTCGGGGCGGGGGCGGGTTGCCCCGCCATTCCATGGCTCAGGGACGGCCGTCCGCGTCCCGCTCGATGGAGATTCGGGCCCGGCTTCGGCTGGAAGCCGGCTCTTTCTCGCTCCGCGCGCGGGTGTTGCTCGTAGTCAGCGTCCGTGACGTCGCGCCGTGATCCCGGTGCGGGGGAGGGCGTCCCGCGCGGGCGTCGGCTTCGTGCCGCTGAGCGGCTGTGTCAATCAACTGCTGTATGCGCCGGGTCATGTGGGGGAGCTCTTCGGCCTCCAAGCCGTCCAACTCGTCTACGGCCGCCTGGGCGGCACGTAAGTTCTCGAGCGGAGTGGCATAGACCGGGCGGTCAACTCCCAGCACGTCGACGATGACAGCGCCGCGTTGCCTGACAACGCCGGCCCGGCTTGGCCCGCCCGGGGCCGGCGTGCCGAAGGCGGCGCGGTCAGCTTCGCGCTGGTAGGCCTCGTTGAGGCGTCTCACGGAGGCCAGCCTCCGGCCCTCCGCGAGGAGGGCAAGGCGGCGTGCCTCCAGTGCTTCGTCATCGCCGTCAGCCGGGAGGGGGACGGACAAGTCGTGCGCCGCCGCACGTGGGGCGTCGTGAGTGCTCTCGTCGGCCGGGCCACCGTGGCTGATGACCATCACCTCAGTGGTGACAGTATCGCGGTCGGTGGGCCGAGGGAGCGGGTCGTTGTAGATCGCGACGTTGGTGGGGAAGGTGTCGTAGGAGGCCGTGTCGGAATCGATAGGCATCGGGTCGGTGGAGCCAACCGACTCCAGGTCCACAGCGGGCTCGCTGGAGACATGGAAATGGCCGAGGAGGTTGACGAGGTGGTCGGTGCCCGCATCGGAGGCGAGCTCGTCGGAGATGCGGGTTTTGTCGAGGAGATCGGCGAGGCTGCTCGCCGCGCAGATGTCGGTGACGCCTTGCAGCGCGTCGTGGCAAGCGCCATCAGGCGTGCCGGGCTGGCTACGCTCGCTGGGGAGGAAGAAGGTTCCCGTCCAGAACAGGTCTCCGGATGACGGTGCACCTGGCCCCACGGTGGGCGCCAAATGTCGGGTGGTAGGTGCGACATATGCCAACGGGTGGCTTATCATTGTGGGAGCCAATAAGACATCGCCGGTGCCTGGAAACGGGATAAGACGAAGATAAGCTCGCCGGCGGACTTTACCCAGCTTCAGGGATCTCCGTGGAGATAACACCCCTACTGCTGCTCTGCCGGGTCTCCGCATAATCACTAGATGAACAAGTAGCTACACAATGCTCCTTGAGCTGTGTTGGTGGAAGGAGGAAGAGGGGCACGGCTAGCTTGCTTCTTCTCCTCGTATGGTGTCTAAGACTAGTCAGGGTCCAACCCTTTGCATGGGTGCACCGGGGGGTTTATATAGGCCTACCCCCAGGGGTACAACGGTAATCTGACTGGGCGCGGGGCCCAGCCGTCGGTGACTGCGCTCGCCGGCTTCTGCGCCGGTCGCTGGGGCCCGCTGACTGGTGGGTCCCGCCAGCTGCCGGCCTCTTGGTCGACAAGCAGGCCCCACCGTCCAGGGCCTGGTCGGTGGCTGGTTACTGTTGCTCTAGGCTGATGACGCGGGCTTGGTCGTGGTGGGCGTGGCTACAGTACCGCCGCTCGGTAGGCGATTACTGTAGCCTCACCGTGTCTTGTCCCCTTAATGGGGCATCTCCTTCTAGGAGGATAGCAAGCCGGCTATGGGGAGCCGGCTCTCTCTCTGGCCGACTGGGAGGAAGTGTGGCCGCCTTCGGGCGTCTCTCTGCCCGAAGGGTCCCACCGCCTCGTGGGCCACGTTGGTGGCCCGTCGTGGATGGCGTCAGGGTCGTCGTGGCAACAGTGCCGCGCCGGGCGGGTCGTGGTTACCCGTACGGCGCACAGTGCCGGTCGTGCTCCGGGTTTTGGGGGTGGCAGGCTTCACTGTAGCCACGCCCCGCTTCATCATCGCTGGGTGGATACAAACTTTGAGGGTACGGTCTTGACCGCTTCATGGGAGCCGTCTTCTTGGAGTCGGCCTTCTCACGGCCGGCTTCTCGAAGTTGGCCCTCCCGTGGCTTTCTTCATGAGGGCTGAGGTTGGGCCGCCTCCGGAAGCCGGCCTGGATGACAGCCAGCAAAGGGAAGGCGGCCCCAGGTCTTGGGTTCTTGGGAGCCGGACGAGCTCGTAATTTTTTCTGGAGGGCCAGGGGAAGCCGGCTAGGCTACCCATGGCTATTTACTCCGACAACAAGGTTCTTGCAGGCCAAGCCCGTAACACTGAGCGCTTTTACATCATTGGTGGTTTCCACCGTGGCAAACTTGTAGTCAGTGCTGTTGACAAACATGTTGAAACGGTCGCAAGGCTCTGTGGCCATGCAGTAGTGGTAGATGAGGACATGATGGCGCACGCACAATTGGGTGACGGCAACCTTCTGATCTATGCCGGGATGACCGGCGGTGTACTGGAGGTCGATGTCGACCACCTTGTACTTGTCTCCAACAAGCAACTGCTCGACGCTGCTGATGTAGTCGTCCACCAAGGCCGGCTCGATGGTGTACACCATGGAGAGATCCATCTCCCTCGCGTGGGTCTTCACTCTATACTCGCCGAACTCTATTGGAGCACCGTTGGACATCCCCTCTCTATGTGTCGTCGTGGGTGTGCGCGCTGTGTTGTGGGGCACGATTGAAAGGTTGAAGAGACTAAGATTATAATGGCCGTGGGAATTAAAGGGGAAGCCGGACGGCCAGGAATATCGTCAGACCCTGATGGCAGTCTAATTTGCAGCGCGTAACTCCATCGTGCCGCACGTAACTGAATCGCATGGCAACGCGCGCGGTGCAAACGCATGCATACGGGGCCCCCGACATGATCGTGCGCACGCCCAACTGTTGGCAGAGCGCGCACGGAGGGACGCGAGCAGAGTGCTCCGCGGTCGCCTCAACGGCGAGCAACCACACACACACACACATGTGTGTGTGTGTGTGTGTGCATATAGCAGTTGAACATGCAAGGAAAAGCTGTTCACAAGCCGAGCGCGCCGACGGACGCGAGCAGAGCGCGCCAACGGACATGAGCAGAGCGCGCCGTGGCGCCTAACGGCGGGATAGACTGTCACTCAAGCCAATCAAAATAATACTGGAATGGACATGTCTGTATTGAGCAAAGGCATCACACATGTCTGTATTGACTGAAATGAGAATGCAATAGCAAAATAAGAATTAAGGCCATGATGATGCGATCGCAGTGGTGGTTACAGGAGGCGAGAAGAAAGATGCATCCATCAACGTACGACCACCTCCTCCTCAACTTAGTGCGCCAGCCGGGCTACTGACCGGCAGCTAAGGAGCGACGACTTTTGTGGTGAGGTCAAGGTGCTTCTCAACAAAGGCATCCAAGGCTTCCATACGGCTGAAGAAGGCCAACATCATAGCGTCCTCACTAGCCTTGTATATACCTATGTACACGGTTCGCTCATACACATGGATGTGTAGGTCGACGATTTCTTGCAGGGCGAGGCGCCTCGCGGCGAGCGCGACCTCCAGGTGGACATTCTTCATGGCATCGACGGGAAGTCGCAGGGCCACCAGTGCTTGAAAGAGATTCCGACCATGGAGGCCGATTAGGGTGGCAGGCAATGGGAGCCCGGGCACGCGGGCTGGAGGAGTACAGCGATGTCGTCCGCGAGCTTCTTGACGACAACGAACTTGTTGTTGGTGCGAACGATCATCTGGTCCAACTGAGAGTCGTAGTAGGCGTCGATGGTGGCCATCCACCAGCCGGTCGCCAACACCGTATGGAGACGATCCACGGTGCCCAGCCGCAGCCCGACGTTGTGGACCATCTGGCATAGCCGCTGGCTGCTCGCGCGCATCGCCGCCATGGGTTTGGAGTGGGCACTTTTGTGCTTATTAGTGTAGGTGCTTAGGAAAATGCTTAGGTGCGTATAATGCGGTAGATGCATTGGAATGGAGGGGCGCCTTTATATGAGTGCAAACGGCGTTGCATTCACATCGTGCTGCCTCTCTTTTCCCGATCCTCCCATTACTTCCCTCATGCATTCACACGATGCTAATTGAAGGAGGATGCATCATTGGCCGTTCAACATTTTGGAAACAGCTACCCTCTCCCTCGTCTGCATTAAAGCTGTATCGGGAACTGCGCCGCCCGCTGTCAAATCAAATAGTACTGCGCCGCCCGCTGCACGCCTGGCTGAACACGCCTCCTCGCCTCCATCTATGCTTAATTACTGAATTTTAGTTGCAAAAATTAGATACTACTAGTGATTTTTAGCTTCATATTTTGCCAAATCGCAGTGTTACAAGGTTGGCAAATGGCAATGTTACTAGATCAACAAATGCTAATCTTTCTAGTTTGAAAAATGGCAACATCCCAATATGACAGATGCAAATCGCACCAAATTGTTTGTAAGTGGTTCACACGGGTCATCCAAAAGAACCGTTAGTGTTCAAGAGATGCACAAATCCTGCTCTCACTTTGCATACATGTGTTCTATCTGAAACCTTCATGCTTGTTGTGAGAAGCTCTGGACTGTGACAAGCATATACCTAAACCTGCCTCAAATGGGACAAAAAATTTACCACGACATGTTGATGCTGCTCCATGATAGCATGCCAAGTTTCATGAATTTCAGACGAGTTTTGGATTTACTAGAATTTAAAAACCAGGCATCTCAATGTTTGCGGCCGAGTGACGGTGGCAGGGTGTTTGGCATTCATTCCCATTTCTTGCATGGGACCTAAGCATGCACCCAAGGACAACAGATTTGATTTTTCAACCAATTTATATGCACCAGAGCATGTGCATGTAGTTCAAATTTGAATTATGCACATAAATGCATTGACAACTCACTTAATGCATAAATATGTCCAAATGAACCCTGAAAAATCACAAAAAATAACACAACACTGTTGGTGTTCTATGTTGACACGAGAAAATTTTTTGAAAGCAATAAGAGGCAATGGATATCGTTTTGCCCCCAAAGTTGGGGCGTTCCCTACCGAAACCGTCATGCTTATTGTGAGAAGCTCTGGTTTGTGAGAAGCATATACCCAAACCTGCCCCAAATGGGACAAAAAATTTACCACCGCATGTTGATGCCGCTCCATGATAGCACGCCAAGTTTTATGAATTTTAGATGAGTTTTGGATTTACTAGAATTTAAAAACCAGGCATCTCAATGTTTTGCCGGCAATCAACAGTTCCCTGGTGTTTGAAATTCATTCCCATTTCTTGCATGGGACCTAAGCATGCACCCAAGGACAAAGATTTGATTTTTCAACCAATTTATATGCACCGGAGCACGTGCATGTAGTTCAAATTTGAATTATGCACATAAATGCATTGAAAACTCACTTAATGCATAAAAATGTCCAAACGAACCCTGAAAAATCATAAAAAATAACACAACACTCCTGTTGTTCTATGTTGACACGAGAAAATTTTTGAAAGCAATAAGAGGCAATGGATATTGTTTCATCCCCAAAGTTGGGGCGTTCCCTACCGAAACCATCATGCTTGTGAGAAGCTCTCGTTTGTGAGAAGCATATACCCAAACCTGCTCCAAATGGGACAAAAAATTTACCACAGCATGTTGATGCCGCTCCATGATAGCATGCCAAGTTTCATGAATATCAGACAAGTTTTGGATTTACTAGAATTTAAAAACCAGGCATCTCAATGTTTTGCCAGCAATCAACGGTGTCCTGGTGTTTGAAATTTATTCTCATTTCTTGCATGGGACCTAAGCATGCACCCAAGGACAAAGATTTGATTTTTCAACCAATTTATATGCACTAGAGCATGTGCATGTAGTTCAAATTTGAATTATGCACATAAATGCATTGAAAACTGAGTTAATGCATAAAAATGTCCAAACGAACCCCGAAAAATCACAAAAAATAACACAACACTCCTGTTGTTCTATGTTGACACGAGAAATTTTTTGAAAGCAATAAGAGGCAATGGATATCGTTTCGTCCCCAAAGGTGGGGCGTTCCCTACCGAAACCATCATGCTTGTTGTGAGAAGCTCTGGTTTGTGAGAAGCATGTACCCAAACCTGCCCCAAATGTGACACAAAATTTACCACGGCATGTTGATGCCGATCCATGATAGCATGCCAAGTTTTATGAATTTTAGACGAGTTTTGGATTTAGTAGAATTTAAAAACCAGGCATCTTAATGTTTTGCCAGCAATCAACGGTGCCTTGGTGTTTGAAATTCATTCCCATTTCTTGCATGGGACCTAAGCATGCACCCAAGGACAAAGATTTGTTTTTTCAACCAATTTATATGCATTGGAGCATGTGCATGTAGTTCAAATTTGAATTATGCACATAAATGCATTGAAAACTCACTTAATGCATAAAAATGTCCAAACGAACCTTGAATAATTCCAATTCTTTTATGACACATATATAGTTGCATGATCACTGCAGATAAAAGGTCTAGCAATTCAAACACCGTCCATGACCGCTGTGACCCCATTATGTAATTCAAATCAAGACGAAAAATCAAGTAGATCCCACACAGTTTATTATACCCAACCGTGTGAGATGCAGCACAAAATATCTTTGGACTGTGTCTGAATAAGGGACCATGTCTGATGACACTTTGCGCGCCAGTTTTTTGGCTGAAGCGATTCCAAATTTTCGGCTTCCGCGAAAATATCTACCTCCCCGCCCCCTCCCCCTTACCAAAAGCCACATTTCCCCTGTTTCCGCCTTCCTTTCCAAGTTGAAACCTTCACCCCTTGCTTGCAGCACTGCCGCCTCCTCGCCGGTGACCCTCCTTCATGCTGCTCGGCCTCGCCTATCCAGGCAGGTAATCCACACCCGACCCCCATCCTCCTCCTCCTTCCACATCCCACATGCCCCGACCGCGAGCGCGAGCGTGACACCTTCCACCCAAATCCCCGACCCCTCCACCAAATAAGCGCCGGCCTAAGCCATGGTGCACTAGTATAGCCAGGACCTCAAGGAGCATTTGGCAGCAGAGAAGCAAATGGTGGCCGCACGCGCGGATGAGGTTGCGATGGCTGCCATTCGTGCCGACCCCCAGATCTTGGAGGAGCACCTCGCCGTCGAGGCCACCTTTGATGCCTCACACACCGACGCCACGACGTAGTTGGCTACTTTAAACGACAGTTCGTGGGGTTTTCTCGAGGCCATCGTCGGTGCCTTCGACGAAGACTACGAGGTGTTTTCTCAGTGTGCACGTGCTTATCTCATCTCGAGAGCCGGCAGGTTGGTGCCCGGAGTGGCTCAGGCAACTCACCACTACAACAAGGGCTGATACGTCTCCGTCGTATCTATAGTTTTTGATTGTTCCATGCCAATATTCTACAACTTTCATATACTTTTGGCAACTTTTTATACTATTTGTGGGACTAACATATTGATCCAGTGCCCAGTGCCAGTTCCTGTTTGTTGCATGTTTTTCGTTCCGCAGAATATCCATATCAAACGGAGTCCAAACGGGATAAAAACTGGCGGAGATTTTTTTGTAATATATATGATTTTTTTGGAAGAAAAATCCACGCGAGACGGTGCCCGAGGTGGCCACGAGGCAGGGGGGCGCGCCTGCCCCCCTGGGCGTGCCCCTGACCCTCGTGGTCCACCCGTAAGGTGGTTGGTGCCCTTCTTTCGCCGCAAGAAAGCTAATATCCGGATAGAGATCATGTTAAAATTTCAGCCCAATCAGAGTTACGGATTTCCGGGAATATAAGAAACTGTGAAAGGGAAGAATCTGGGAACGCAGAAACAGAGAGAGAGATAGAGAGATAAATCCAATCTCGGAGGGGCTCTCGCCCCTCCCGTGCCATGGAGGCCATAGACCAGAGGGGAAACCCTTCTCCCATCTAGGGAGGAGGTCAAGGAAGAAGAAGAAGGAGGGGGGCTCTCTCCCCCTCGCTTCTGGTGGCACCGGAGTGCCACCGGGGGCCATCATCATCACCGCGATCTACACCAACACCTCTGCCATCTTCACCAACATATCCATCACCTTCCCCCCTCTATCTACAGTGGTCCACTCTCCCGCAACCCGCTGTACCCTCTACTTGAACATGGTGCTTTATGCTTCATATTATTATCCAATGATGTGTTGCCATCCTATGATGTCGGAGTAGATTTTCGTTGTCCTATCGGTGGTTGATGAATTGCTATGATTGATTTAATTTGCTTGTGGTTATCTTGTTGTCCTTTGGTGCCCATCATATGATTTCCCACGTGGATCACACCCTAGGGTTAGTTGTATGTTGATAGGACTATGTATTGGAGGGCAGGAGTGACAGAAGCTTCAACCTAGCATAGAAATTGATGCATACGGGATTGAAGGGGGACCAATATACCTTAATGCTATGGTTGGGTTTTACCTTAATGAACATTAGTAGTTGCGGATGCTTGCTAATGGTCCCAATCATAAGTGCATAGAATTCCAAGTCAGGGATGACATGCTAGCGGTGGCCTCTCCCACATAATACTTGCTATCGGTCTAGTAAAGTAGTCAATTGCTTAGGGGCAATTTCGCAACTCCTACCACTATAAAAAAAGACACATCCGTGACATTTTGGGCCGAACGAATTTTTTTCTGTCATACATATGACACTTCTATGACGATAATTGTGACAAAACCTGTTATCATCATAGATGTGGTGGGCTCCTACTTCTATGACAAAAAATCATGACAGAAAATGGGCTTTTCGTCCTAGGCGGGCCGGAGACGCAGCTGCATGACATTCTTTGGGCCGTCCATGACAAAAAAAACCATGGTAGAAGCGAGGGGGAGGAAAATTTTGGGGAGTTCCCGGTTATGGTGGGAGGTCGGGGGCCGAGCGATGCGCGTTTCTCTCGTACACGTACGCGCGTGTGTGCGAGGCGTTGACTCTAACTGAACCCGAGCGAGGCATTGGGCTCTAACTGAACCCGAGCGATTGCACTGCAGGCTACGTGTTACTGAACCCGAACGATCGATTGATGGCTGTTAACTGAACCAATCGAGCGATTCCTTTGCTACTGCTGCTAACTGAAGCCGATCGATGGGATGAACAGTGAGCATTGCGGGAGGGGGGTTGGATGAACAGTGAGCGGTGGCGTTGCCTCTGGATGAACAGGACCCCGTGGTGTGGTGGAGGGCTGGATGAACAATAGACGGTGGAGGGGTGCCCGTGGAGGGGTGGATGAACAGGACCCCGTGGTGTGGAGGGCTGGATGAACAGTAGACGGTGGAGGGGTGGTTGAACAGGACCCCGTGGTGTGGAGGGCTGTATGAACAGTAGATGGTGGAGGGGTGCCCGTGGAGGGGTGGTTGAACAGGACCCCGTGGTGTGGAGGGCTGGATGAACAGTAGACGATGGAGGGGTGGTTGAACAGTAGCCGGTGGAGTAGCGCGCGGTGGAGGCTAGATGAACAGGAGCCCGTGGATGAACAGTCACAGTTGGAGGCTGGAGGAGGTCGATGGTGGATGACCAGTAGCTCGTGGAGGCTGGAGGGGGTCAACGGTGGAGATGAACAGTATCCCGTGGAGTCCCGTTTTGCGGTACACCACACCCCTCCCGATGAACAGGACCCCCGTTTCGACCGTAGCGTTCCAACACAAGTCCGTTTCGTCCGTTTTGCGGTACGCCACACCCCTCCCAATCAACAGGACCCCCGTTTCGACCGTAGGAGGTCCATTTCCTCCGTTTTGCGGTACGCCAGACCCCTCCCGATGAACAGGATCCTGTTTCCGCCTAGCGTACATCGGGAGGGCTTGAATGGACATCGTACGGTCACTGGAGCTAGAATCGTTCATATTGACTAAGTTGACAAAGCCCTTCATCCCTGTCAACTTACTAGGCCCACAAATCAGCCTCCCACCAAGGTGGGTCCCAGCTAGGCGGGGGAGTATTCATTTTTTTGTGCGTAATAAGGAGGCACTTCCGGTGGGTCCGAGCTGACAGCAGGGGGAACGTTTTTTTTCACGAAATACGATGGCCCGTCCGGTGGGTCCCAGCAGTCAGGGGGAAATGATTTTTTCGCAAAATACTGGTGACCCGTCCGGTGGGTCCCCGCTGTCAGGTGGAGGAATAATTATTTTGCGCGTAATAAGGAGGCACTTCCTTGCGGCTGCCGTGGACCCAGCTGTCAGCCTGTCCACGTACAGTACTGTTCCGATGGAAGTCGGTCGTTGGCCACATTGACCACGCCGCGCCGAGAGCACCACGGTGGTGGACGACGGCGAGGCATAGGAAAGGGACGACGGAGCCGGGGAAGACACGGCAGTGGATGCCCACGCGGAGAGGAGTACGAGCGTTCACCGGTTCGGCTGCGGTGTGAGGCTGCTGTCGCCGCAGAATAACAGGCGGTGTGGTTGAGTAGAGGGATGCCCTGGCCAGCGGTGGGAGTAGTAGGGGGCGCTGAGGCCTGCGCGGCAGCACAGCCGGCCACAGGAGGCGGGAGTAGGAGGTCCCGCCGGCGCTGCTTTGGCGGCTGGAGCAAGAAGATCAGAGATTGAAGAAACACGACGGCCGTTGGATTGACATCCAACAGTTATGTCTGCTAGAATGGTTTGTTGACGTATATAATAACTAAAAAAATCTTGCATATGCGTCAACTAAACAGGCCAACAAGTCAGACCACTCCCTCTTTTTTTAATAATTTATATATAGCTCATGGCAACTTCTTATGCAATTTATTGCAGTCGTTTTTTTGGTTGGCCAGGTCCAATTTCGCATATTTCTGTGGGTTCCAAACTATTTTTAATACCAAAATGTCCAGCCAGATTTAAAGTACTTTGAAGATATATTTAAATTAGGTTAATGCCCAGTGAAATAGGAATCTGAAAATGTAATAAAATTCAGAAATTATAAAGTAATTGCCAATTTGTTATCTGTTTTTATATTTACAACCCATTTCATATTACTTTCAAGATTTGCAGGCGTCTTGAAAGAGTTGTAGCCCATCAGGGCGTAGAAAAAATAAGTAGAATTGGATTGGGTATTCTTCAGAAAAAATAAACTGGGCTCATTTTCACAAAGAAAAAATAGCTGGGCTGGTCACATGGTGAACATAAAATATAAGCCTGGGCTAGACAGGCCACAACCCAGTTCAAACCCTGCTCTGTCTCAACAATACCAAACAAAAAAATACTTCTCGAGTAGATACGTCCCAGGTGTCAGCCGATCTTGTGTTGTTCTCTTGTCTATTGACTATATATGCTCCCAATGTCGTGGGTCCCAGATGTCAGGAAAACACTAGGAGGAAGCATTTTAGTTTTCCATACGCTGCCGTGGTGGGCCCCTACTGTCATCCTCTCCACGTACTTCTGCCGATTCCTGTTGTTTGTTGACCATGTTGACAATGCGAGAGGGCGGCACCGCGGTGAGCGCACCAAAGCGTGCGGATGACGTCTGCGTTAATGATTTAGGAGACGGTAGGGGCGGTGATGCGTGCGCTGAGGCGCAGCTAGCCGTGGGAGGCGGAAGCAGACGGCCCTGCCGGCGCTGGTTTGGTTTTGGCGGCTGGAGGAAGACATGACTGAAGAAACACGATAGACTATAGTACTTAACAACCTTAACTGAAACTAGCAGGGGCACTTAACAACCAAAGCTGAAAGCAGTATGAGTACTTATATAGGTTCAACCGTACAAAGCACGCCTCGAACAATGCTACTTCGCCTACAGTTAACCAAGGGTGAGCCCGCCAAGCCCCAGGACAAGGCCCAGGCGCCACCCCGTGCATCCACAACCTTCTGAAAGCGGCTTCATCTCGCAACGTGGTCAATAAACATGATATTCGCTTTAGAGCCATGGAAAAGCATGAACATAATCTTCTGTCCTATTCTCCAAGATGGATGGGCCTTCATTATTTGAGACCACCCATGAATAAGTATCTTTTCACCTCCAAGGGGAATTGAGTAGGTCGACATAAACATCATGTTGTGACCAAGCGCAAGTCTAACCCGACCATGGTCAGGCATCTGTATAGGTGTCGGTGTCAAAACCGGCGAATCTCGGGTAGGGGGTCCCGAACTATGCATCTAGGCGGATGGTAACAGGAGGCAGGGGACATGATGTTTTACCCAGGTTCGGGCCCTCTTGATGGAGGTAAAACCCTACGTCCTGCTTGATTAATATTGTTGTTCGTCCTACGGACTAAAACCCTCCAGTTTATATAGACACCGGAGGGGGCTAGGGTTACACAGAGTTGGTTACAATGGCAGGAGATCTACATATCCGTATTTCCAAGCTTGCCTTCCACGCCAAGGAAAGTCCCTTCCGGACACGGGACGAAGTCTTCAATCTTGTATCTTCATAGTCCAGGAGTCCGGCCGAAGGTATAGTCCGGCTATCCGGACACCCCCTAATCCAGGACTCCCTCAGTATCCCCTGAACCAAGCTTCAATGACGACGCGTCCGGCGCACATATTGTCTTCGGCATTGCAAGGCGGGTTCCTCCTCCAAGTACTTCGTAGAAGATTTTGAACACAGAGGTAGTGTCCGGCTCTGCAAAATAAGTTTCCACATATTGCCATAGAGAGAATAATATTTACACAAATCTATTTTGCTGACGTATTCCGTAGCATGACATCTCACCACGGCCAAGTCTTTATTCGAATCGTTTTGCTGTCCCACCTCAGCGCATTTAGCGAGGTGGTTTCCTTGGCACGTCTTGTCAAAGCAGAGATCGTGTCCCCTTATTCCGGGATTCTCATCAATATGGGCGTGGGTAACCCAACCGTTCCCGTTGGTATGTTTTCTCGATCAAAGGCGAGTCCCAAACGGTCACAGGGAGGGCCCTTGGTATTCAACCTCTTATAAAGAGACCAAGGCCTTACTTCTTTCTTTCAATCTCAAACGAGTTCGCCCTTCGCCTCGAGTTCCAACACCCAAGGCTCCAGATTTCAGGCGCTTCGGATCCTTCGACAATGTCCGGTTCCGACCTTCGGGGCTGATGGATGCCCTCCTCCGTCACGGAGGAGGATGTGCTAAAGTTGAGAGAGGCCAGGTTCTTGACCGGCGAAATCTCGCATAGGCTTCCTGCTCAAGGGCAGGTCATTCCCACTCCCAAGCCTGGTGAGAGTGTGGTGTTCATGTCTCACTTCCTTCGGGGGCTAGGCTTCCCGATGGATCCCTTCGTGAGGGGGCTCATGTTTTATTATGGGCTGGAATTTCACGAGTTAGCTCCGGAGTCCATCCTCCATATTTCCTCATTCATCGTCGTGTGTGAAGCCTTCCTCCGTATTACTCCTCACTTCGGACTATGGCTCAAGACCTTCAAAGTAGAGTCGAAGATGATCGAGGGATGGCACGCGGAGTGTGGAGGTGCTTTTATAAGCAAGAATGCTGGTGCTCCATGGCCCGAGGGCTCTTTTCAAGGGGAGTCCAGCTTATGGCAACGAGAGTGGTTTTATATCACAGCTCCCAGGAGTGCCAAGTGGGTGGCGCTGCCTTCTTTCCGCTCGGGTCCCCCGCCATGACTGGTGTCATGGGTCAATAAGGGGCTGGACTGGGGGCCGGCAAAGGACGTGCCCCTGTTGCAGGGCCGCACTCGAGATCTCCTAGAAAGAGACATCAGTCTGGTCATGGTGGCGCAGGTTATGTTAATTCGCCGAGTTCTGCCCTGCAAACGTCGCCCCCTCCGCCTGTGGGAGTTCAACCCGGAGGGACCACGAGTTCTCCAACATTTTCTTGGCATGATGCCCGTGGAGATGTACAAATTGTTCATCGGACCACAAGTAGTGTGTCCGGATTCTACGGAGGACGCAGGTCTGAGCTGCAATCGTCCGGATACTCAAGTAAGTAGCCTTGTGCCCGGACTCGCTATCCGTATATTTATCATAAAATTGCCCCTAAAAGAGCTGTCCTTTAAACAGGAGTGGATAGCAAAAGCAAAGCTAATCAGGTGTTCGGCCCCCCTCCCCGAGACCACGCTGGGTCCCGTGCTAGTCAGGATGTTGGTGGTTGTGCCTTCAAAGGAAAGCGAGGGAGGGGACAAGGAAGCTACAACCTCCTCGAAGGAGGTTGTCCGGAAGGGAGGAATCGAAAATTCCTCTCCTCAGGGGAAGAAGAGGACTGCCTCTAAAGACCCGGAGGCCATAGCCTCAAAGCGGGGGAAGAAATCTTCGCCAGAGGGTCCTGTGCTGGGGGATACTTCGGCTGAATTATGCCCTCAAGGGGATCAGCCCTCCACCGAGCCGTAAGTAGAGAGGAGTTTTTCTTTTTAAGAAACGAGAGGAATCCTTGCTCTATATCTGAGATAAGTAATCGAAAATTTACCTTGTAGCTCGGACCTTAGCCCTTCTCGGCAGAGCTCGTCTTCGGGGGATCTTCTTCCGGAGATGATGGAGAGCGGAACGCCTCCCCCTGCCGTACCGCCTTGCGAGGCGGGCGACCCTGAGGTATCGTCACGGAGGGTTTCTCTGAATCCGGCAGGGCCGGAAGGTAGTCATATGGCCCCCCAAAGCCCTCCTCGTCCGGCCTTCGAAAGGGGCCATCGAACGAGTCCGGCGCCGTCTAGTGCGCGGTCGGAGGGGCTGAAGGATCTGCTAGGGCGAGCATCTATCTCAGAGGAGCACCGTGCATTGATGGTTACGGTGATTGAGAGGATTTCATCCGCGGAGAGCGGATTGCACGAGGCCGTCAGGAGTTTGCTGACAGGTTTTGAGTACGTGAAATAATGTACCCTTTTTGGACAGTTGCGCATAAATAAGATGCGCCCTGTGTAGATAGTAGCCCCTGAGACTCTATGCGTTGTCAAAAGTGATGGCGCGCAGAGGATCATAGTCTCAGGTCTAATATGCCGCCTTCATACGTAGGTGGCGAAGTGTCTGGTGTCAAGCCGGACTGATGAATTTGCCGAGCTAAAGCGGCAACTTGACATGGCAGGTGCCGACATCGCGCTTGTCAACAAGCGGCTTGACGAGGCCCAAGGTATGTAATTCCTCCGGCGGCACCTGGTAAGAGGAGCTTTATGCCAGTATCTTACAATGTGTGCGCTTGATGCAAATGGTGCTGCTGCCATGGAGAATCTTCAGGCGGAACTTGCCCGAGCCAAGGAGCAAGCTAGGAAAAGTGATGCGGCTGTCGGAAAGGCAATTGAAGAGCTGAAAGCCGAACAGGCTGCTCACTGCCAAAGCAATAAGGAAATGGCCGAGATGGCCGTGAAGCTGAAGAACGCTGCTGACCGTTACAAGCTTCTTGAAAAAGAAGATTGGGCGGAATAGACGGACCTGGAGAAGGCCGTTTCCGATGCCAAGGATGCTCGCTCTGCAATGAGAGCTATGAAGGAGGAGCTGCGTCAGGCCGGAGAGATTACGGCTGGAAAGCCCTTTATGCTGCGGAGGAAGTTATGTGATCCTAAACATGCTCCGTTAGACCGGATGTGGAGTACAGCGGACCCCTATCTGGATTTGGCAGCGAGTTCCACGGATGCGGCCGAACACTTCCGAGATCAAGAAGATCGCGAAGTGGAAAAGCTCTTTTGGTCGCAGTTCCACAATCCGGAGTGTCCATTGTCATTAGCCGATCGTTTGGCCGAATGGGCCGAGCTAAATAGGTTGTCCGGACTCGCCATGAAGTATGTCATGAGTCATCTGTGGCCAGAGAGGCCAGAGCCGAAAAGTTATTTCAACTTAGTGCAGCAGTTCCTTGGTGCGGCGCCGCGTATCGATGCGATGAAGAGGTCAGCGTGCATAGAGGGTGCGCGGATGGCTCTTGCCCGTGTGAAGACATACTGGGCAGAAATGGAGGCCACCGCTGTTGCATCCCCAGACTCGGATGGAAGCCGAGTACCTGCCAAGCACTATTTTCAGGAAGTTCTGCAAGGCGCTCGTTTAATAGAGACGCAGTGCTCGAAGGATACTATATTCGAATAGCATATATTATTGTAAAACAATATTTTGATAAATTGTAGAAGCTTTTTATACTTGTGCCTGCAAGTATTATAATACCTCCTGTGCGGCCGTTTAACATATATGTATATATAATCTGAAAGATGGCAGTCGTCGGCTTCAGCCCCCACGCACATAATGCGGGGGTGTTCGCAGAAGGCGCATTTTCACACTTGATCCAACATCTTGGTCCTACAAAGGAGGTGATAGCGCAGCGAACTAGGCAATCGGACTATGATGCTTTAACACTTTCACTTAGACATAGGAGTTTGACAGTGAGGCTATTTATATAGCCCCTGGTGGCGCCTGCGCTCGCCCGAACTCGAGGCGCGTATGTGCCTGGCCGGGAAGCGGCCCTTTGTTAATGCGGAGGAATCCTAAAGATTCCAGTAAGTCATCAAGTGGTTGACCAGTCTCACGCTATATCATGACAGTCAGTTTTCGGATTTCTCTACTGAGGTGCTCGCCTGGCCGAACCGGGGCACAATCGCAGTAGTTCTCCTGGTGCCGCCATAGCCGATATAGCAGAACGTAAGGTAGAAAAACACAGGAGCCGGGCAAACCCAACATTTGACCAAAGACATGATTCAGAGCTGATGCATATAAGGCCAAACTCGCGACGCCGAACACTCCCTAAGGTATTCCGTCTTTATGAGGGCGGGCGGGATAACGCCCTTAGTAATAAGCCCCTAGTGTCCAGGTACGCGCAAAACTCTGACGTGGCCACATGCCAAAACGCCAGCCTCCTCCTTGGTTATACCAAGAAACCAGGGGATGTGTATCAACAAGAGACAGTAAAAAAGGTTTACGCAGGGTCTTAATCTGAAAAGAATCCTTGGAACAGGTCCCTGCTGCACGTCTGCGCCTATGTCTCCGTTGTGCCGTATCCTGGACGGGTGTAGCACGGTGTTCATCTGTAAAAGAGAGGAACTTAGTTTAGGAAAGATCATGCCGAACATGAGTTATACTAAATAAATGAAGTATAAATCGAAATGGGTAAAATTGAGCTTTATTGTCTCTTGTTTTGTATGCGCGGAGCCCCTATTACAGGGGTATACGGCTATTAAGCCTTTATCAATTGTATGTTTATGCCGGACTCGTCTAGCCGTGTCCGTGGTCTTGACGACCTGTTTAGGTGCTTTGGCTGGTGAAGTCACTTTATTGTGGGGCTGTCAAGGCAGCCGCACTGTCTTCCGCGCGGGGGGAACACTCAATGTTTTCCCTTTAATGAGATGATGCCTCGTGGACCGGGCATCTTAAGCGTGAGAGATGCATAATGCGGTATTGCGTTAAGGCAGGCAAAAGCTTCGCATCCCAACAGTGCTTGATAGCTACTTGAGAATGGGGCGATGTGGAAAGTTAGCTGTTCGTGACGGAAGTTATCGGGGGAGCCGAACATAACTTCTAGCCAGAGAGAACCCATGCATCGGGCATCCGGGCCTGGCGTTACCCCTTGAAAGGAGGTTTTGCTATGGCGAATTTTTGTTGGGTATATCCCCATGTTGCGGATTGTGTCCTGGTATAACAGGTTTAGACCACTGCCGCCGTCCATCAGGACATTTGTAAAGTGGAGTCCGGCGATTATTGGATCTAATACCAAGGTAGTCGAGCCTGCGTTTCGGATACTTCTAGAGTAATCCTGATGGTCGAAGGTGATCGGTTTTAACAACCATGGGCGAGACTCCTTTGGGATAGGCCGTATGGCGCGTATCTCTGTTGGCGCCATTCTGTTCGTCACGTGAAGTAAGTTTACTGTTTTGACTTCTTGTGGGAAATCCTTTTGTTTCCTGGTGCTCTACTTGTGGGGTTCGTCGTCGTTCTCACTTGGTGTGTCGAGCCCCTTGTGTTTGGCATTGAGTTTGCCGGATTGCTTGAAAACCCAACAATCTCTGTAGGTATGGTTCGCAAGCTTCCCGGGAGTACTGTGTATTTGACATATCTTGTCCAAGATTTTGTTTAAGTTGGATAGCTCATCCCTGTTATCCTTGAGGGGCGGCTTTCTCTGATTCTGTCGTGAGCTTTTGAATCTGGCGTTGACCGCCGTGCTCTTGGGGCTGTTTCTCTTATTCCGGCGCTGGTCCTTGTTGCGTCGGGGTTTTCCGTTTCCATCCCTAACTTCGGATGTACTTGGGTCGCTGGTGCTACATCTTGCCAACCAGCCGTCCTCTCCTGCGCAAAAGCGGGTCATGAGGCTTGTTAATGCGGCCATTGTTCTTGGCTTTTCTTGGCCGAGGTGTCTGGTGAGCCATTCGTCTCGAACGTTATGCTTAAAAGCTGCTAGGGCTTTGGCGTCCGGACAGTCGACGATCTGATTCTTTTTAGTGAGAAATCTGTTCCAGAATTTCCGGGCTGACTCTCCGGGCTGTTGAGTTATGTGACTGAGATCATCTGCATCCGGAGGGCGGACATAGGTCCCTTGAAAATTTGCCCGAAAAGCATCCTCAAGCTCTTCCCAACTTCCAATGGTGTTTTCGGGAAGGCTTTTGAGCCAATGCCGGGCTGGCCCTTTAAGCTTGAGGGGTAAGTATTTTATGGCGTGGAGGTCATCTCCTCTGGCCATGTGTATGTGGAGGATATAATCCTCGATCCAGACCCCAGGGTCTGTTGTTCCGTCGTATGCCTCTATGTTTACGGGCTTGAATCCCGCTGGAAATTCATGGTCCAGCACCTCATCGGTGAAACATAGGGGGTGTGCGGCACCCCTGTATTTGGGTGTGCCGTGATGTTCGGATATTTGTTGTGTTGCATTGCTTACTAGAGCTTGCTTTCTTGGCCCGTAGATAGATCTGTCCGGGCCATCTTTTTGACGCGGATCCTTTGGTGGATCGTGTGCCGGCTTGTGTGCGTCGCCGCTTGCCGCTCCATGCTGGCCAGGCGGTCGTCTATCCGACCGGGTGGCTTTCCTATTTTTTGACTACGGGGGATCTAAGGCCTCCTAGTCAAATTTAGGCAGTAGCTTTCGCTTTGGATAGCTTTTTGTGCGGCGACTGCCGCCATATTTGTCTGCGGTGTTGTGTACTTTGCTCCATCTGATTCTGTGTGCATCTTCCGCAGTTTTGAGCTTCCGCTTCTGCTCTTTCAGGCTACGCGCAGTAGCGACAAGCCCTTCGTAGAGGTTCTTCTGCTCCATGAGCCTATCCGGCGTAAGGTCGTCCGGACTGTTGTTTTCGCCGGGGACGGGGTGTTCGGTTTGTTTATCCAAGTTGCCCTGTTCGGACGGTTGCTCGAAGGCATGTTCGTTGTCCGCCGGCTCGTCCTGCTCTATGGCTGGGTCTGTATGGCTGCTGTCTCTGTCGAGGCGGGGCTTGGTGCGGCACTTACGTCGCCGCTTTGATTGCTTTTTGAGTGAACGATCCCTTGTTGCATTCCTGTGTTCCTCGTCGCGCTTCCTTTGGGTGTGTCCACCATGTATACATCATGAGATGAGGTGGCTATCCAGTGCCTTATAGGCGTTGGTTCATGTTCATTTCCTACATCGTCGTCCATACCGTCGATGTCTTTGGAGTCGAAGTCGAGCACGTCGTTTAAATTATCGACAGTGGCTACGAAGTGGGTGGTGGGTGGGCTTTGAATTTCTTCATCATCCGCATCCCAACCTTGTTGACCATAGTCCGGCCAGGGCTCTCCTGATAAAGAGAGAGACTTTAGTAAATTCAGAATATCGCCGAAGGGCGAGTGCTGAAAGATGTTTGCGATAGTGAACTCCATGATCGGCGCCCAATTGGGTTCGATCGGTAGGGGCGCAGAGGGCTCGGAGTCTGGAGAGGAGTCCGGCTCCTTGGAGTCATGGGCTTCGCAGAGAATAGGGCTGGTGTTCGGCTCGATCGCCGTAGAGATTGCAGCCCCCGAGGCGGTGTCCAAGCACCCATCCTCGATTGGCGCAGTTGGCTCCGAATTAAGGGTCGCAGCTGATGCGGGTGCGGCCTCCAGGGCACTGTTCGGCGGCAGAGCTAGATCATGCCCATCGTGACAGTGCGATGCGCTCGGCTGCGGCTCGAATCCGTCGAAGATCAAGTCTCCGCGGAGGTCTGCTGTGTAGTTTAAACTTCCAAATCTGACCTGACGGCCAGGGGCGTAGCTTTCGATATGCTCCAGATGGCCAAGCGAATTGGCCCGCAGTGCAAAGCCACCAAATACGAAGATCTGTCCGGGGAGAAAAGTCTCATCCTGGATCGCATCGTCGTCGATAATCGGAGGGGCCATCGGGCCTAAAAGTGACGACACAGAGGAACTCTCAATGAAAGCACCAATGTCGGTGTCAAAACCGAGAGATCTCGGGTAGGGGGTCCCGAACTGCGCGTCTAGGCGGATGGTAACAGGAGGCAGGGGACACGATGTTTTACCCAGGTTCGGGCCCTCTTGATGGAGGTAAAACCCTACGTCCTGCTTGATTAATATTGATGATATGGGTAGTACAAGAGTAGATCTACCACGAGATCAGAGAGGCTAAACCCTAGAAGCTAGCCTATGATATGATTGTTGTTTGTCCTACGGACTAAAACCCTCCAGTTTATATAGACACCGGAGGGGGCTAGGGTTACACAGAGTCGGTTACAATGGTAGGAGATCTACATATCCGTATCGCCAAGCTTGCCTTCCACGCCAAGGAAAGTCCCTTCTGGACACGGGACGAAGTCTTCAATCTTGTATCTTCATAGTCCAGGAGTCCGGCCAAAGGTATAGTCCGGCTATCCGGACACCCCTGTCGGAGTAATGGGCCACGGGTAGGCCAACCCGAGTCCCATAACCTTTCAAGACATCGGGGTAGGCTGCGCCCCTCAAGACCCCAGGGGGAAGAGCCCTCTCCTGAGGAGTCGACGGCAGGGCGGCCGACTGCCCGCTCAGGGCCGAGTTCCGGGGACGACTCCTAGAGAAGCCGGCTTTGGGGAGTCGGCCGGCGACTCCAGCAAACCCATGACCTCATCAAAGGGGACAGGGTAGAGGTGTGGCTACAGTGAAGCCCACTGCCGCCCCTTACCAAGGGCAGGCATGGCCACAGCACGCCGTACCCGAGAAGATCTCCATGTGGCGTGGCACTGTTGCCCGGCCGGCCCTGACATCAGCACCACAGTACCAAGTCCTGTGCCCATGACGGCTTGTCTGTACGGCCCGGAGGCAGCGGGGCCCACTAGTCAGCGAGACCTTGGGAGACGGCGGGAGAACCGCCAGTCGGATCCGTCGGGAGTCGGCCCAGGGGAGTCGGCAGAGCCCTCCCCCGGGGCCCACGCGCCATTAATCAAGATGAGATGGGGAGTGGCCATAGTGATCGCCCGCCAGGCGGCGGGGCTGTTGCCACGGCCCCTTGACCAAGCTCGCGTCATCAGAAGCATGGCTACAGTAATCAGCTGCCGGCAAGACCCGCCCGCGACGGACGCGGCCTGTCGGCTCCGTACCAGACCAGTCGGTGGGCCCCAACAGTCGGCGGAGAAGTCGGAGGTCGGAGGCATTGACGGATGGGCCCGCGCCCAGTCAAATTACCATTGTACCCCTGGGGGGTAGGCCTATATAAACCCCCCAGGGCACCCATGCAAAGGGTTGGATCCCAGTAGTTCTAGACCATACCAGATAGAAGGAGAGAGCTAGCTTTGCCCTCTTCTACCACCAGACACAGCTCAAGGAGCAACCGTGTAACACTTGACCATAGTGATCATGCGGAGACCCCGCAGAGTAGCAGTAGGGGTATTATCTCCCCGGAGAGCCCCGAAGCTGGGTAAGATTTGCCGGCGTGCATGTGTTCGCCTCATCCCGTTTCCAGGCACCGGCGACGTTCTACTCGCCCCCACCATGATAAGCCATCCGTTGGCATATGTCGCACCAAACCCCCGACATTTGGCGCCCACCGTGAGGCATGGTGCACCGCCGTCCAGAGATCTGTTCTGGACGGGAACCCTTTTCCTCCCTGGCGAGCGCAGCCAGCCAGGCACGCCAGGCGAAGTTTGCATCGACGCGCTGCGCGGCGTTGAGATCGCCTGCGCATCCAGCTCCTTGGCTGAACTTGTCGGCGAGGTCCAGCTCTCCGACGAACCTGCGTTCGACGCAGGCGCAGGCGGCCCCAAAAACCTCCTCGCGGGCCTCCTCGATCAACTCCATGTTTCCGGCGAGCCTGCCGTAGACTTGGAGTCCGTAGGCTCCACCGACCCGATGCTGGTCGACTCCGACACCGCGTCGATCGACGCGTTCCCCACCAACGTGGTGGTCTACGACGAACCTCTCCCCCACGCAGAGAGCGACGGAAGCACCATCACTGAGGTGCTAGTCATCAGTCATGACGAGTTCCTTGGTGGAGGGGCGCCCGACTCGCTCGGCACGGCGCTGCAAGACCTAGCTGCGCTCATTCCGGAAGATGCTGACGCAGAGATGTTAGAAGCGCGCCACCTTCAGCTTGTTGAAGGCGCGAAGAAGCTGGACAGCATGAGACGCTTGTCAGAAGCTTACCAGCGGGAGATGGGTCGCGCCGTCGGTGGCTCGCTGGCCCCGGCAGGGCCCAGCCGCCTTGGCGCGGTCCAGCAGCGCGGCGTAGCCATCGCCAGCCTGTTTGGGGCTAGCCGCCCTATGTACGCTACACCGGCGGAGAACATCCGAGCCGCCCAGGCAGCGGCGGATGAGCTGGACAATTTCGAGGGCGAAGAACGCCGCTTCATGATGGAGCGAGTCCAGCGGCTCCTCGACGCGGCCGCCGCGCGGAACGAGGCCGGCTGCCGCACGGAGGCGCCGCAGCGGCCAAACAACGACCCGCACCGAGATCAAGGCGCGACGTCTCGAACGCCGACTAGCGGCGCCCGAGGAAGAAAGGACAAGGAGCCAGCTGTCAGCCACAATCGGACTCGCATTACCATAGAGCGCGACCGAGACGGCCGCCCGAGAGCAGTGGAACGACGGGACGACTGTCCGCCTCCCCCTCCCCACAAGGAGAGGCGAGTCTCCCCGCCACCTGTTCACCATCCAACTCTCGGTGACCGCCTTGGCCGCCGAGAGGGAGTTGGAGAGAATGACGCCCGCCACCGGATCAACCGACTTCACCGGTCCCTCGCGCTGGAAGAAGAAGACGAGCTGTGTCCGCCTTGTTTCGGGCCCCGCATTCGGGACGAGCCCTTTCCCAGAGGGTTCACGCTCCCAAGAGACACGCCCAAGTATACCGGCTCCGTGAAGCCGGAAGACTGGCTAGTCGACTACCCCACGGTTGTCAGCATAGCAAACGGCAACAAGCGTGTCGCCGTAAAGTACGTTCCGCTCATGCTCCAGGGCACAGCCCGGACATGGCTGAACAGCCTAAAGCCCCACAGCATCAATAGCTGGGTCGACTTCACTCAAGCATTCGTCTGCAACTTCACCAGCACGTACAAGCGTCCTCCCAAGCCTCGTCAGCTCTCCTTGTGCGTGCAAGGTCCTGACGAGTCGACTCGCGACTACCTCACGCATTGGGCTGAGCTCCGGAACTCCTGCAAGGGCGTGCACGAGGTGTAGGCCATCGAGTACTTCACAGCCGGGTGCCGAGAAGGAACCCTCCTCAAGCACAAGCTCCTCTATGACGAGACAGAAACCCTTGACGAGCTGCTAATCATAGCGGACAAGTACGCTATGGCCGACTCCTCCATGAAGGCAGAAATTCAAATCAGCACGACTGGCAAAGTAGCTCCTCAGGCTCCAAGAACTTCGGCGGCAGACGCCGGCCGACGACAACAACATGGTGACAACAAGCGCAAGGCCCCGCAGCCGGCTTCCGGCAGCCGGCAGGTTGCGACCGTTGAAGTCCAGCAGCCAGAAGAGCAGCCTCCGCCCAAGCGACAGAAACGCGGCAAGCCGAACTAGTTGCCAGCCTTCTTCTATGAGCAGACCTTGGATGGACCTTGCAAATTCCACAGTGGCGCGAAGCTGTCGAATCATACCACCCAGAAGTGCCACTGGCTCACCAGGATCGCCAAGGGAGACGGCCTCCTGCCACCCCCGCCTGCTGGGCAGCCGCCTCCGCCCCAGCAGCCGGCAGTCAGGCCAGTCGGCGTAGTACAAGATGAATACCCTGAAGAGCATGGAGCCTATGTGGTGTTCACCAGTGTGGGTGATGATCGACGCAGCAGGCGGTTGCAGCGACAAGAGGTGAACGCAGTAGCCTCAGAGACGCCAGAGTTCATGCACTGGTCTGAGAAGCCCATCAGCTGGAGCAGGGCTGACCACCCAGAAGTGATGCCGAGTCCGGGCTCCTACGCCTTGGTCCTGGATGCCACCTTTGCCATGGACAAACGGGCCATGCGTTTCTCGCGAGTTCTGATAGACGGGAGCAGCGGCATCAATATTGTGTACAAGGACACCATGGAGAAGCTAGGAATCAAGCAAAGACAGCTTCAGAACAGCCGGACTGTGTTCCACGGCATTGTTCCTAGGCTTTCCTGCTCACCAATCGGCAAGATCCTGATTGACGTCCTCTTTGGGGACAAAGATCACTTTCGAAGGGAGTCTGTTTGGTTTGAGGTGGTGGACCTTGAGAGCCCATACCATGCGCTACTTGGCCGACCCGCCTTGGCCAAGTTCATTGCGGTCCCCCACTACGCCTACCTCAAGATGAAGATGCCCAGTTCCAGGGGAATTCTGACTATGGCCGACGACTACCGGAAGTCGTCCGCTTGCGCGGCCGAGAGCAGTCGGTTGGCCGAGTCCCTGGTGATCGCAGCCGAGAAGCGACTCCTTGAACGAGTCGTGGCGATGGCGGCAAGCAGCCGGAGATATCACCCGACCCAAAGGAGTTGGAAGCCGAAGGTTCGTTCATGCCGGCCAAAGAGACAAAGAAGATACCTTTGGATCTGGAGCACCCAGAGAGGTACGCCATCATAGGTGCAAACCTCGACAGCAAATAGGAAGGCGAGCTCGTCGATTTCCTCCGTGAGAATCGGGACATCTTTGCATGGTCTCCCAAAGACATGCCAGGTGTACCGACGGATTTCGCCGAGCACAAGTTACACGTCCGATCTGATGCAAAGCCGGTCAAGCAGCCCCTGCGCCGCTTATCAGAAGAGAAGAGAAGAGTTGTCGGAGTAGAGATAGCCCGACTCCTAGCAGCCGGCTTCATTATGGAAGTTTTCTTCCCGGAGTGGCCGGCAAATCCGGTCCTGGTGCTAAAGAAGAACAAGCAATGGCGAATGTGTATTGACTACACGAGCCTCAACAAGGCCTGCCCCAAGGACCCATTTTCTCTACCAAGAATTGACCAGGTGATAGACTCCACAGCCGGATGCGAGTTGTTGAGTTTCTTGGATGCATACTCAGGATATCACCAGATCAAGCTGAACCCGGCTAAAAGATTGAAGACCGCCTTCATCACGCCATTTGGAGCATTCTGCTACCTCACCATGACGTTCGGCTTAAGAAATGCCGGCGCCACCTTTCAGCGTTGCATGCAGAAGTGCCTCCTCAAGCAGCTCAGCAGGAACGCCCATGTTTACATGGACGACGTGGTGGTGAAGACGGAAAAGCGTGGAACACTGCTGGAAGACCTCAAGGAGATCTTTGAGAACCTGCGTCGGCTCCAGATCAAGCTCAACCCCGAGAAGTGTGTCTTCGGAGTACTAGCCGGCCAGCTGCTAGGCTTCCTGGTCTCTGAACGCGGCATAGAATGCAACCCAGTAAAAATCAAGGCCATCGAGAGAATGGAGGTACCTAGCCGACTGCTGGATGTGCAGAAGTTCACCGGTTGCTTAGCGTCCATCAGCCGATTCATCAGTTGGCTGGGCGAGAAAGCTCTCCCCTTATACCAACTCATGAAGAAGACCACTTTTTTCGAGTAGAACCATAAGGCGGACAAAGCTTTTCACCAGTTGAAGAAGATGCTGACTACTCCACCCGTCCTGGCGGCTCCGACTCCCAAGGAACCTATGCTCCTGTACATCGCCGCCACCAGCCGAGTTGTCAGCACAGTCATTGTAGTAGAGCGCAAGGAGGAAGGCAAGGCGCTACCTATCCAGAGACCAGTATATTACCTGAGCGAGGTATTGTCTACCTCCAAGCAGAACTACCCCCACTACCAGAAGATGTGCTATGGCGTGCACTTTGCTGCCAAGAAATTGAAGCCTTACTTTCAAGAGCATCCAATCACCGTGGTCTGCACGGCTCCACTTGCCGAGATGCCTCTGGTCGAGTGGCCAAGTGGGCCATAGAGCTAGCTCCTTACACCATCTACTACCAGCCCCGCACCGCTATCAAATCACAAGCACTGGCCGACTTCCTCGTCGACCGGGCCGAGACCCAGTACCTGCCTCCAGCGCCTGACTCCACCCATTGGCGGATGCACTTCGACGGCTCCAAGATGCGCACCGGCTTGGGAGCCAGCGTCGTCCTCACCTCTCCTAAAGGCGACAAGCTCAAATATGCACTGCAAATCCATTTTGCCGCCTCCAACAACGTTGCCGAGTACGAGGCGCTCATTCACGGGCTCCGGCTTGCGAAAGAACTTGGCATCCGCCGGATCTTGTGTTATGGCGACTCGGACTTAGTGGTCCAGTAGTCATCGGGCGACTGGGACGCGAAAGATGCAAACATGGCGAGCTACCGTTTCCTCGTGCAGCAATTCAGTGGGTATTTCGAAGGGTGCGAGTTCCTCCATGTGCCAAGAAACGACAACGACCAAGAAGACGCCTTGGCACGAATCGGCTCTACCCTCCAAGCAATACCATCTGGCGTCGCCCTTCAACGCCTCCTCAAGTCGTCTGTCAAGCCTTCACCAGAATCAGACTCCATTCTTGTGCCGGCTCCTCCCGAAGACGGCGGATCCGACTCTAGAGCCCCGGCAGATGGAACGGGGACCTTGGCGGATGACTCCAAAGCCGCCACAGTCGAGCCTGGCCCGGGGACTGCGGTGGCGGACTCGAAGATTCCAGAACTCGGCCCAAGGACCGCACCAGTCGGCCTGGGGACTTCATCAACCCAGCAAGCGGCTGTTGACTCCAGCCCAACCGCCCTCGTCCAAGTCGTAGTTCTGGTAGTCGAAGAAATAGCAGCATCCTCATGGGCCCAGCCCATCCTCAAATTCCTGGTGAACAAAGATCTACCAATTGATGAAACCTCAGCTCGGCAAGTACAATGCCGGGCGGCAGCCTATACCATAATCAACAGAGAGCTAGTCAGGCGCAGCGTCACTGGTGTCTACCAGCGTTGCGTAGAGCCAGAGCAAGGCCAGGCGATTCTCAAAGACATCCATCAAGGCGAATGCGGCCACCATGCGGCTTCAAGAGCACTCGTCGCCAAAGCCTTTCGGCACGGTTTCTTCTGGCCGACTGCCTTGGAAGAGGCCAAGGAGTTGGTCCAAAAATGCAAAGGGTGCCAGAAGTTTAGCTCCAATCTGCACCAGCCGGCTTCTGCGCTCAAGACCATCCCCATTGCCTGGCCTTTCGCAGTTTGGGGTCTAGACATGGTGGGACCATTCAAGACAGCACGAGGTGGTTTAACTCACCTACTTGTCGCAGTGGACAAGTTCACCAAGTGGGTGGAAGTGAAGCCAATTAAGAAACTGAACGGTTCGACTGTCGTGACCTTCATCACCGATATCACAATTCGGTATGGCATACCACACAGCATCATCACCGACAACGGCACAAATTTTGCCAAAGGCGCCTTGGCCCGTTTCTGCGCAACACAGGGCATCCGACTGGACCTAGCGTCCGTCGCCCACCCGCAGTCAAACGGCCAAGTAGAGCGAGCAAACGGCCTCATCTTGTCCGGCATCAAGCCTCAGTTGATTGAGCCTCTGGAGTGCTCGGCTAGCTGCTGGCTCGACGAGCCGCCAGCTGTCCTCTGGAGTCTGCGCACGACTCCAAACAAGTCAACCGGCTTCACGCCCTTCTTCCTCGTCTATGGTGCCGAAGCCATCATCCCAACGGACATAGAGTTTGACTCCCCACGAGTCACCATGTACACCGAGGAGGAAGCAGAAGAAGCACGACAAGACGGCGTCGATCTGCTGGAAGAGGGCCGGCTTTTGGCACTCAGCCGGTCCAACATCTATCAGCAGAGCCTGCACCGATACCACAACAGGAAGGTCAGGCCAAGATCTTTCCAAGAAGACGACCTTGTGCTCCGGCTGATCCAGCGAACAGCCGGCCAGCACAAGATGTCGGCGCCTTGGGAAGGCCCTTTCATCATCAGCAAATTACTGGGCAATGATTCCTACTACTTGATCGACGCTCAGAAGCCCCGAGCACGCAAGAGGGACGACTCCGGCAAGGAGACAGAGCGGCCATGGAATGCAAATCTCCTCCGAAGATTTTACAGTTGATGCAGTATGTACCACGCTACCTTTTGTATTAAAGTACCAAGACTTCGGCCCCCCCGAGACGAGCTCGGGGACTGCCCTCTTTTGTCTGTATGATAAAAATTATGCCTACAAGTATGTTACTCTTTGTCATGCCGCTTGGCACTGGGCTCGACAAGTCGGCCCGGGGACTTGCCGCCTTGCACTATGAAATGCTTCCTGCAGCAGGACAAGTAGTGTGTAACACCTAAACCGTCTTCTGTCAGAAGCCGCAGCTCGCAGAGCGACTGTACGGTGGGCAGAGGTAAGGTAGAATGGGTGTTCGCATGAAAAATGGCTAAGGACTCAAAGCGTAAAACATAGCTCAAGACGGCTTCCAGCCTTTCTCGCAAACCGACTCTCGGACAGTCGGATTGTCGTCTTCTATCCAACTTGCTCAAACAATCTTGAAATCGGCTAAGTATTTGCTTTCCCAAAGTAGCCTAGCACTTGATCCAGCAACAGTCCGCAGGGCGGCTGTCCGATTGGCAAGGCAGGCAACTAGAGAAAGCGGCAAAGGAAAAAAGCCAAAAGAACAATGAGCAAGAAAAGATAGATATATATATTTACATAACATAGGCCTTTGGCCGAATTGTCGAGTAGAGGTTCAAAATACACCCCGCGGGTGGAATTGTGCGAACTAATAAGTTCTTCAAAGACTACTGAAGCAGATAAAATAAAAGATACAGCGGCAGCTTAGGAGGCGGTAGACGGATTCGGAGGGGCGGAGGAGGCACCAGCGTCAGGCGTCGGGGCAGCCGGCTGGCTAGTCTCGGCTTGATCACCTCCGGCGGCAGTCGACGCGGTCGCACGCGGCTCGTTGCTGGAGGCGCGGTCGGGCTGAGGCTGGCCGTCTGCTCCGTCTTCTGGTGCCTCCGCCTCGCCTCCATCCTCCGCTTCGTCCTCCTCCTCGACGCTGGAGCCAATCACCTTCGCCGAGTCTTCGTCGTAGTCTGGGTTCATCCCAAACCACTCCGGCGGTACCTCCTCGCCGTCTTCAGACCGTTCGGGGACGAAGATGCTGGTGTCGGTGTACTCGGCGATCGTTGCAGCATGTTTGACGAGGGTTTCTTCCGCAGCCGCCAGCTCCGGCTGGGCCTCCGACCGAAGCGTGGCCAACCGGTCTAGATCCAGCACCGGGTACCACGCCTTGACGAACTCCAAGGCCCGGCGCGCTCCAGCCCAGGCCGAAGAGCCCTTCCAGGCCTCAAGACGACCAGCCGTGACCTCCAGCCAGTTGGCCGTCAGGCTGGGGGTGCGCGAAGCCTGCATCTCCGGCCAAAGGGCGGCAATCTCCTGGGCACCGACGCGCTGGAGCCGGTGCAGCATTCGGTGAGCCGGCCGGAGGCGAGCCTCGATGCTCAGGATGTGCTCGTCAAGAGTTCGGGGGGCATCGGTGGCGATCTCTGCGCCCTCCGCCCTCCGACCTTCACGGTCAGCCTCGATGGCTTGGATAGCGGCCTGCGACTGCCCAGGGAAGAAGTCTACAAAGATGCAAAGAAACGAAGAAGCTAGTCAAAAACCAGGAGTTGGCACGATTTAAATCAGCAGCTTAAGGAAAGAAAATAAAGAGACTCATCATCAACGATGTCTTCAATCTCGTGGAAGCCGGAGGACAGTAGCGCCTCCTTGTCAGACCAGGAGGAGCGCTCGCTCGCAAACTCGGCCAAGAGGGCGGTTTCCGTCTCCTCCGCCTCCCTCTGCGACTTCACAAGCAGCTCCTTCTGCTCTGCCAACTGAGTGGCCAGCAGATCGCGCTCTATGGCAAGCTTGCTGCACTCCTCCCCTTTGGCGCGCAGGGCGGAGTTGGCTTCACTCAGCTGCTGTTGAAGAGCAGCGTTGGCTCCTGAAGGAAAGGAAGAAAGACAACAATCGTCAATAAAGTAGGTCACCGAGGAGATCCGGCCCGGCTGCTCAGCAGCTGGCCCGAATCTCGGGGACTACAGCCCGCGGGTGCGCTAGCGCGCCCCCGTAGAGAAGAAAAAAGGACTTACTCCGGCTCTCCGCCAAGTCGGCGGTCTGCTTGCCCAGCTCTCAACGTTACGGTTGAAGGCAGTGACGCGGAGGTTGTGGTAATCCTGCGACAAGCATTTCAGACAAAGTTAGTACCCAGAAGTTCATCAATTGGAGTTCCGGGCCGCCTGCTTAGCAGCCGGCCCGAAACTCGGGGACTACACCCAGTGGGTGCGCTGGCGCACCCCCATAGAGAGGAGCAAGAAAACAAAGACCAAAGGAAAAAAAAACATACCCGGACGGCTACCCGCGACGCTAGGAACGCCTTGGTGCAACTCTGGAGAGCGTCGCCCTCAGCACGGAGCTTCGCCTAGACGTCCAGGAGCGCCCGGTTCAGCGGCCCTGTGCCGCCTCCTCGCACCCACCCAATAGGTGCGGTGCTCGTCGCTTCGGCGTCTGGGGCCGCCGAGCTGGCGGTGCCGGCTTCTAGGGGGCGGGGTGCCGAAGTTGCCTTCTCCAGACGACGACGCGTTGGCGAGCCGACTTGGAGGAGTAGCCTCGCCACGGCCTCGTCTTCGGCCGGAGGGTCCGCTGGCTGCTCGCCTTGCGCGCCTTCAGACAATGACGGAGGCGGCGGCGGAACGTTCGCGTCCGGAGTAGAGGGGTCGCCGCCTTCCCTCTCCTCGACGAGGTTCTCCCCGCCGGCTTCTCCAGTTGGCCCCGTGAGCTCCGAAGGCGGCGGCGCAGAGTTCAGCGGGGTGACGAGCAAGGCCGACTGGCGGCTTGCGGCTTCCTCAGCCTGCTGCTTCGGCCTCCGCTAGTTTTTTCTTGGCAGAGGCCTCCGCCCTGTCGGCCACCGCCTTCTCCAGGCGGAGGGCCTCTTCTTCGTTGCGCCTCTCCTGCGCATTCCGCTCCGTCGCCTCCCGGAGGTCAGCAGCGGGGTCAATCCGCCGAGTGGTGGCGGACGTCTCCGCTGACCCCATGACGGAGGCGGCGGCGGCCCGCTCAAGAGAGAGGGGAGCCCTGAAGAAAGAGGGGCAAGCAGAGACTTATACAAATCACGAAGAAAGAATAAACTTTGAAGACAGAATACTTACACAGAGACCAACGGCGGCTTCTTCACTTCCTTATGGAAGCGGATGGCCTTCACGGCTGCCTCGTCCCGCCGGCTCGCCGCAGCCGAGCCCTTGGGCTTCTTCGGCCGACTGCCGAACAAGGTCGGCACGGCTGTCACACCCTAGCTAGTTCAAGCATTAGAGTGTGCATCATGTTTAATTTCCTTTATGTTTGAAATGGGGATGACAGAACCCCCAACACCCCCTGGAAACATCTAGGTTTACTAAAATTATTTTGAATGAACCTGAAATGCCCTTCTAAAAAGTTCACTCTTTTTGTCTTGGGTTGGAACCTCTCGCAAAATTGGTGCACAATTTTCTAGGTCAACAGAAGGTCATTGAATTAAATCATAAGTATTTGATTTTGGGCATTTAAATGCTATAAAATAATTTAAATGCTCAAATAATTCTGGAAATAAATGTTTGCAATTGGAAATATTCTCTAAACAGAGCCCACAATTACTTTCAGGATTTTTGGAAACGTTTTAGTATTTTTAATAAAGCCCAACAGTTGCAGAAAAAATAGAAAACAGAAACAAATAAGAAAAAGAGAGAGAGAGGGAAACCCACCTGGGCCTCACCTGTGCTGGCCCAGCCCACCTGGCTCGGCCCAGCCGACTGGCCTTGCCAGTCGTCCTGCTCCTCCCGCCAGGAGGACGAGGAGCGCATGGCCGGCGCCCGCGGCCACACGCCGGCCACCTCCCGCTTCTGCCGACGCCCTGGAGGCGTCTAGGGGTGCCACGCCGACCCCCACGTCCCCCTCTCTCCCTCCCTCACTCTCCCCCTCGTCTCCCTCACCCTCTCCCGCGATGGCCGAGCACGATCCTCGCCGCCGTTCGCCATAGTCGTCACCAGAGCCACCCCCTCGCCTCTCCGACAAGCCATTAGCTCCGCGCTGCCGTCCTCGACCCCCTCGTCGACTCACGCGATGCCGGACGCCTCCAAGCACCTCCCCAATGCCTTCTTCTTCCTCGGTCCGCCGAGATCGCCGGCAACGCCCCGACGACGTCCGACCTCCCCCGAGCCCGCTGAGACGCGTTCTGCAACCGCGGTGAGCCCATCTTTCTTCCGCCCCTCTCCCCGCGCTCGTCCGCGTCCTCCAACCCCCTCTGCCATCGAGGCCGAGAGCTCGGCTCCGCCGGCCATGTCGCCGCTGTGGCCACAGGCGCGTAAGCTCGAATCCGAGCATGCCTTCGCCTTCCACGCGCTCCCAGGAGCCCGTAGCACCATTCCACGCGCCTCGCCGTGCCCCGGAGCCTCGGTTTCGGCCTTGCCCGAACTCCGGCGGCTGCCAAGGTCGTCGCCGGCGACGTTTCCGGCCACCCTAGCTCCACCCACTGCCACCACTCGATGTGGTTTGCTCCCAGCTATGCGTAGATGCTCTCCACCGTCGTTTTGGTTGCCAGAGCACGAAACCCGCAGCCCTCCGCCGTGTCTGGCCTCGCCGGCAGCTAAACGCCGGCAAGTTTGACTCAGTTTGACCCCTGTGTGGGCCCAGGTAGACCCCCTGAGTCTATGACAGGTGGGGCCGGTCTACTAATTAGTTTAGGATTAGTTTTAACTAAGTTTAATCAGTTCAGTCCCCACTGACATGTGGGCCCAGGCCCCACTGACAGCTAATTAGTGTTAATCTAATTCTGTTAACTAGTTGTGACACTAACAGAGAGGGCCCACCAGTCAGGTTTGACCTGGCCGACCCAGTTGACCCGCTGGCGTCACATCTATGTCATGTTGACGCATTAATTCAATTACTGGATTTATTCTTTAATAGGAAATTCCTGAAAATAGTCAAAACTTCTAAAAATCATAGAAAATCAACCATAGCTCCAAATGCAAAGATTTATATATGAAAAATAATCAGAAAAATTCAATCTATCCATCTGTAATGGTTTCATGCATGACAAAACAAGTTAACCTTGCTTTTTAAGCAGAATAATGTGATGCTCTAATAAGGCCATGTTTAATGAGCTAATATTTGAATCTTTGATTCAAATGAGTTCATCCCCTTCTGTTTTAGCTTGCATTAGGCCAGGACACTTTCATCTTGCCATGTCATAGCATGCATCTTATTGTTGCATATTGCCATGTGTTGATTATGCTTCGGTGTGTCTTTCGTGGTAGGTTCTGCCTCCGAGGATAACCCTGAGTATCCGTCTGAAGGGCAGTACCCTACTACCACTACAATAGGCAAGCAACCCATTGATCATTCCGATACAAACCCATGTTCTCGCTTCTGCTCTTGTTTACTACATTAAGACAACACGATTCAAACTGCTGTGTGCTACGGTAGTTGAACCCTTATCCTCTGCATGACCTGTCATTGCCACAGTAACTAGATGAAACCCACTAGCATGTGTAGGAGTTGACTGAGCCATGTATGTGATTCCTACCTTGCTATGCCTACTATGCTTAGAGTTGTGTCAGGTCTGGTTCATCTGGGTGATGGGCTAGAGTGATATGATTATGTCGGTAATATGAGGGATGTGTTGAACATGTTTTGGTAAAGGTATCGATGAGAGGCCATGTAGGAGTACATGGTGGGTTGTTTCATTGAGACCGTCCATAAGAACTGAGATCTGTATGTGTGATTTAAGATGCAGTTACTACCATACATTGGGCCCGAAACCAATGGACCCTCTCGGCTTCTTAAATAGCCTAGTACTCTGTCCAGGAGTTGCAAATAGTTTCTGGTGTTTGTAGGTTATGTGTTGGTGGCCGTGCGTAGCGTTGACCCTAGGGGTGGGCTATGTTGCGGTAGATACACCATGGCACGGTGTACCGAGTCACCCGTTTGGTGTCTCGGGAACCCTGTTCACATCGTTCTGGGCCGTATGCAAAAACCTCGGCTGGACTCCCTGCGGATGGAACCTGGATAGGCGATACACCTGGACCAGAGACTTAAGTGTTTAGGTAGGCCGTGGCCGACACCCTCGCTGGGCTTCCGCTTGAAGGTTGCCGAGTACATGTCGTGTAAACGGCGATAAGTGGTGAAAGCGTGTATGAAGAAGTATACCCCTGCAGGGTTAACATCATCTATTCGAATAGCCGCGTCCACTATAAAGGACTACTTGGTTGCCTATGCAGTTCATAGACAAGTTCATGGATACTACTAAAAGACTCAAGATAAGTGTGAGTACCGAGGATGGCCCTCTCGTAGGATGACGAGAGAGGATCCCCGGTGGAGTATTGTGTTGGTGAGTAGTGGACTAGTGTGCGAAAACTATTTTACTACTGGAGTACCGTAGGATAGCTTAGCCAAGAGTCAAAGCTGGCTTGCTGCAATAACCCCACCACCTTCTTGAGAATGAGCATGTATATTAGGTTCTGATGTAAGACTTGCTGAGTACCTTTGTACTCATGTTTGCTTAATTACTGTTTTCAGATGACAACACCGCCCCCTCCGATGGGTTCTACGTAGACCTTGACATCGATGAGTGACTAGCCACCCAGGTGGTGATCCTGGCCATGGAGGGCCCTATGTAGATAGACAGGCTTCGAGAAGCCTTCTTTCTTTCTAGTGTCTGTACTCAGACTAGTTGCTTCCGCATGTGCTTGTATGATTGTATGACTTGAGTGTCGGGTCATGTGACCCCTATCTGTATGAACTTGTTATGTATGGCTCTCTGGAGCCTTTAAATAAAGTACTTGAGTTGTAGAGTTTTGTTGTGATGCCATGTTGTATGTACTCATATCGGGCATATTGTGTGTATGATTGAAATGCTTGGTATGAGTGGGATCCAACAATCTAGTTGTTTATCCTTGGCAGCCTTTCTTATGGGGAAATGTAGTCTAGAGTTCCTCGAGCCATAGTAGTCCGCTACAGCCCGATTCACCGGAGTCCTGCTAGCCCAGCACTACTGCTCAGGACACTTGACTGGCCGGCATGTGTTTCATGTCGTTCCTATGTCTGTCCCTTCGCGGAAATGTCACGCCGTGACATCCGGAGTCCTGCCTAGCCTGCTACAGCCCGGGTTCCCTGGAGTCCTGTTAGCCTAGTGCTACAGCCCGGAATCACTCGCTGATGACTGACATGCTCGATGTGATTCATGTATGCCTGTCTCCATAGGTCTGTGCCGCTTTGGGTTCACGACTAGCCATGTTGGCCCGGGTTCTCTGTCATATGGATGCTAGCGACACTATCATATACGTGAGCCAAAAGGCACAAACGGTCCCGGGCCATGGTAAGGCAACACCCGTGGGATACCGAGCGTGATGCCGCAAAGTGATATGAGGTGTTACCGGCTAGACCAATGTGGCTTGGAATCGGGGTCCTGACAGCGTTGGCATCAGAGCCGGACTGCCTGTAGGTTCGTTGAGCCAAACTGGTCGACGTCGAGTCTAGAAATGCTTTAGTTATATGTAGGGGAATTGATTGTGGGAGGGAACGTAAGGCTCTTTTACTCCTTTACCTTATGCCCTCTGCTCTGAGTCATTCTCTTCTCATTCAACGTGGGTTAAGCACTAGGCTCTCTTCTTCTATTAGGTTCACGTGTTACTAATCCGTAGTAGCTTATAGGATTGTTGTTACAAGTCCTAGTTCAGTTTCTACTATTTTTAGTATGTTGCTAATTGTATCAGAACCTTGATATGATGTTGTTGAGTGGTATTGCAAACTGTTGTGGATGTCTCAAATCTTTTTCTGAGCATTTACAGCTGTTATGCTGTCCAATTTTCCCTAGAAATTCCAATGTCTTTGCATTGTGGTTGTGCTTTTAGATGGCCAACCGTGCTCAAAACCAAGTGGTTCGCCTGACCCGGTGCCTCGACGTGCCCGGTCATACTGCTATGTTAGTCCGGGTAATGATCGAGACGGGTTACCGTTGGTATCCCGAATACACCGTCGAAGAGCAATTCCGAGACTTTAATCAAAGCCAATATTTCTGCACTGTCAGGATATTTCCTTCTTATCCTGGATATACCGAGCCCCTTCACTGTTCCTATGGACTCGGGGTTACTGTTGAGACGGCTGTGCAGGATGCTGCCTATTCCATGATGACCATCATGCGAGTCTGGACTAGCCTGCTTCGGAACACCGACTTCCGTTACATGCCAGCTTCACTTCCGGGAGCGCAAGGGTATCTTCAGGCTATCTATGCTGACTCCACTCAGGAGGACTCATTAACTCGTACCACTGCTGAGATGCTCGAAGATAAGGACCAAGAGAATCGGGCCTTGAGGCTGGAGCTTTTCAATTCCCGTGCTGATCGTTGGGCCACATTGACTCGGTTTGCACCTGCGGTGCAAGCTGGATGTATGGATACAAGGGATCTGTATCCTGTGAGATCTGCTCTGCCAGACATGGTGGATTGGCGTGATGTGGGAGGCATCACCCCACCCCGTGGTCCCTGCAGGCCACCGTTTGTTGGTCCAAGACCTCATCCTAGCCCCTATGGTCCACAGGCTCCTCAGGACCGTCTGTTCCCGGATGATCACGTTGAACTTCCAGGCTATGGAGGTGACTTCTATGATGACTACTACGGAGCTGTCTGAGTTAGTAGTAGTATCACTAGTATTGTAGTAGTTGTATCTCCACTGTCCTGCGTGACTTGTGGAATATGACTTTGTGTGTAATCAATTCCGGAGGTGTAGACAAATAATGTATAGGAGCTTGGAATGCCTCCGATGAGATGTAACGTCTTTCATCATAGTTGTACGGTAGCCTGGGCTTGTACTAAACTATGTATGATGTGTATGACCGTTGGTATATATATATGGCAGTTTTATATTACCATGACATATGGATGAACATCTCTACATTCCGTGTTATCCATTACATTCTGCACTTCCTTGCTAAGTTTGAGCCATCCTTATCTAAACCGTTGTCTTGTTTTCTCCTAGGATGGTCAACACCCGCAGCAACCTTGCTGCCTCGAAGCAGGGGGAAGCCAGTGCAGCTAGGGGTGAAAATCTGCCTCACCCGCCTTCTCTGGCCGAAGTAATGCTGGAGGCGGAAAGAAACAATCGTGAGACTAACCGCCTGCTGGAGCGGATTGAGCAGAACACTGCACGCCATCCACGAAATGATTTGGTGTCAATCAATGACTTTATCAAGCTGTACCCACCAAAGTTTAACCATTCCGTCGAGCCCCTCGACGCGGATGACTGGCTTCGCAGCATTACCCACAAGCTACGGTCTGCCAACGTAGCCGAAGCTGACAAGGTTACTTATGCTGCCTACCATCTTGAAGGCCCAGCTAGCCTCTGGTGGGAAAATTTTGAAGCTATGCGCCAGGTCGGCCAAATTACTACTTGGGCTGAATTTAGTGAAGCTTTCCGTGAACATCACATTCCAGAAGGTCTCATGGATCGCAAGAGGGAGGAGTTCTACAATTTCACCCAAGGTAGACTGACTGTGGATGCATATAGTCGTGAATTTGGGAATCTGGCACGTTATGCCCCTGAAGAGGTATCTACTGATGCTAAGAAGCAGGCAAGGTTCCGCAAGGGACTTAGCCATGAGCTTCGCCGCGATCTTCGTCTGCACGAGTGCAACTCCTTTCAGAAGTTGGTCAACAAAGCCATCAGTGCTGAGACAGGCCAGACTGATTATGATGCTTCACGCAAGCACTCCCGTGATTTTGGCTCTTCATCCGGCTCTGAAGCTCAGAAGCGCCGGGTGTGGATCCCAAGCACGGCACTGCCACCCAGGTTCATCCCGAGGCCATCCTTTGAGGCGCCTCGTCCCAACCAGCAATTTGCACCGCCCAAGCCCTATGGTGGCCCCGCTGCTAATGCTGCTCCACGCCCCAATGTGGTGACATGCTTCAAGTGTGGAGAGCCGGGTCACTATAGTCGAGAGTGTCCCCAGAACAACCCTAATCAAACTGGAAAGTCCGTTGGCCGTGGTAAGCCCGCGGGAAAGACATTCTACGCCAAGCCCGCTGCCATTGCCCGTGGCCATGTCAACTATGTTTCAGCCGAGGAGGCTCACGAGGATCCTAACGTCGTCCTTGGTACACTCCTTGTTAACTGCCATCCGGCATCTGTTCTTTTTGATACTGGAGCATCTCATTCATTCATATCCAAGAACTATGCTCGAATGCATAACACGACATTTTGTGACATGCCCACTTCCATGGTAATTCAAACTCCGGGTTCCAAATGGAAAACTTCTAGAGTAAGCCATGGGAACGAAATTCTTGTCGATAGACTTGTCTTCCTTGCTTCCTTAATAGCTCTCAAGTCCTCGGACATAAACATCATTTTGGGTATGGACTGGATGTCAGCTCATTATGCTAAGATTGATTGTGCCACTAGAACCGTTCAACTTACTCACCCATCGGGCAAGACAGTCAATGTCTTAACTCGAGTGGCCAAGCGCCAGCTTTACTCCCTAAATGCCAACCCCCTTCCAGACCTTGAGGATGTTCCGGTAGTCCGAGACTTTCTGGATGTCCTTCCAGAAGAACTACCAGGTGTTCCACCTGACAGGGATGTCGAGTTTGTGATAGACCTTGTTCCAGGAACCGTTCCAATTTCTAGAAGACCCTACAAGATGGCACCCTTAGAACTAGCCAAGCTTAAGAACCAACTCGATGAGTCCTTGAAAAAGGGTTTCATCCGTCCTAGTTCCTCTCCTTGGGCTTGCCCCATTCTCTTCGTCAAGAAGAAGGATGGAACGGATCGATGGTTGTAGATTACCGACCTGTCAACCTGGTCACCATCAAGAACAAGTATCCGCTTCCCAGGATCAACGATCTGTATGATCAGCTCGCTGGATCCTCAGTCCTTTCCAAGATGGATTTGAGGTTGGGCTACCATCAAATCAAAATCAGAAATGGGGACATTCCCAAAACGGCCTTTGTTACTCGTTATGGCCAATACGAGTACACCGTTATGTCCTTCGGTTTAACCAATGCCCCAGCCACCTTCTCCCGGTTAATGAACTCGGTCTTCATGGAGTATTTGGATAAATTTGTCGTAGTATACCTCGATGACATACTCATCTACTCCAAGAATGAAGAGGAACATGCCGAACATCTAAGGCTGGTATTGATGAAACTTCGAGAGCATCGCCTTTATGCCAAATTCTCCAAGTGTGAATTTTGGTTGCCAGAAGTAACCTATCTAGGCTATGTAATCTCTGGTAAGGGTATTTCTATCAATCCCGAGCGAGTTCAAGCCGTCCTTGATTGGACTGCACCTGAGACGGTCAAGCAAGTTTGGAGCTTCCTTGGCTTAGCGAGCTATTGCCGCCGCTTCGTCGAGAATTTCTCCAAGGTTGCTAAACCTCTAACGGAACTCCTCAAGAAAGATAAAAAGTTCGAGTGGACTCCATAGTGCGAGTTCAGTTTTCAGGAACTGAAAAGACGCCTGACATCTGCTCCCGTACTGGTACCACCAGATTTCTCCAAGGACTTTATTATCTATTTCAACGCCTCGTGACAAGGACTAGGTTGCATACTCATGCAAGATCGTCAGGTAATTGCCTATGCTTCACGACAATTACACACACATGAGGAAAATTATCCCACACATGATCTAGAGCTTGCAGCTGTAGTCCATGCACTCAAAACCTGGCGACATTACCTCCTCGGTAATCATTGCGAGATCTTCACCGATCACCAAAGTTTGAAATATATCTTCACCCAACCAGATTTGAATCTCAGGCAAAGATGTTGGGTCGAGTTGATCTCGGATTACGACTTAGGAATAACTTACACCCCGGGCAAAGCCAATGTCATGGCTGATGCACTAAGTCGTAAATCCTATTGTAACAACCTGATGTTACAACAAAGTCAACCACTTCTCCATGAGGAATTTCATAAGCTTAATCTTCACATTGTTCCTCGAGGATTCCTATCCACCCTGGTGGTGAAACCTACCCTTACGGATCAGATCATCAAGGCACAGAAGGTAGATCTGGGAATCTCCCGTATTAAGAGAAACATTAAGAAAGGAGTCGCGAATTGTTTCTCCATTGATGATCAAGGTGTCGTATACTTTGGAAATCGCCTAGTGGTTCCAAAGACATGAAACCTGAGGCGACTGATCCTTAAGGAAGCTCATGAATCCCCTCTCACCATTCATCCCGGTAGTACTAAAATGTATCAAGACCTACGCCAGAGGTTTTGGTGGACTAGGATGAAGAGAGAAACTGCTCAATACATTGCTAATTGCGATGTTTGTCGTCGTGTTAAAGCAGAGCATCAACGGCCTGCTGGCACCCTTCAACCTTTGGCTATTCGCGAGTGGAAATGGGATAAAATCAGTATGGATTTCATCACTGGGTTTCCCAGGACCAAGAGAGGGAACAATGCCATCTTCGTCGTGATCGACCGTCTTTCCAAAGTAGCCCACTTTCTACCTGTTCGTGAGAGTATCACCGCTAGCCTGCTAGCCGATTTATACATCTCCCGAATAGTGTCTCTTCATGGGGTTCCATTGGAAATTAACTCAGACCGTGGGAGTCTCTTCACCTCTCGATTTTGGGAAAGTTTCCAAAATGCTATGGGAACTCATCTCTCCTTTAGCACCGCCTTCCATCCTCAGTCAAGTGGACAAGTAGAACGAGTCAATCAAATTCTGGAAGATATGCTCCGAGCCTCTGTCATCTTGTTCGGAATGGGTTGGGAGAATTGCCTTACATTCGCGGAGTTTGCTTATAACAATAGTTATCAAGCCAGCTTGGGCAAGCCTCCTTTCGAAGTTCTCTATGGACGAAAATGTCGAACACCTCTTAATTGGTCAGAAACCGGGGAAAGACAACTCTTTGGCCCGGATATGATTCAGGAAGCAGAAGAACAGGTTCGCGTTATTCGTGAGAAACTGAAAACAGCCCAATCTCGTCAAAAGAGTCAATATGATCGCAAACATAAGCCTATGACTTATGAAGTTGGCGAGAAGTCTTACCTTCGGGTTACTCCGTTAAAGGGAACCCATCGTTTCGGTATCCAAGGCAAATTGGCTCCTCGTTACATTGGACCCTTTCGCATTCTTTCCAAACGAGGAGAGGTTGCCCACCAATTGGAACTACCTTCGCATCTTTCCAGAGTTCATGATGTCTTCCACGTTTCTCAACTCAGGCGTTGCTTCGCGGATCCTATCCGTGGAGTGGACCACGAAACGCTTGATCTACAAGATAACCTCTCATATCGGGAATATCCCGTTCGTATCCTTGATCAAGCCGAGTGTACCACTCGACGTCGTAATATCAAGTTTCTCAAGGTTCGATTCACCATTCCAAGAAAGAAGCCACTTGGGAAAGGGAGGATCGTCTTCGACTCGAGTACCCCACCTTCTTTCCGGAGGATCCTAAATCTCGGGACGAGATTCTTTTGAGTGGGGGTGAGTTGTCATACCATAGCTAGTTCAAGCATTAGAGTGTGCATCATGTTTAATTTCCTTTTAAGTTTGAAATGGGGATGACAGAACCCCCAACACCCCCTGGAAACAACTAGGGTTTACTAAAATTATTTTCAATGAACCTGAAATGCCCTTCTAAAAGGTTCACTCTTTTTGTCTTGGGTTGGAAGCTCTGGCAAAATTGGTGCACAATTTTCTAGGTCAACAGAAGGTCATTGAATTAAATCATAAGTATTTGATTTTGGGCATTTAAATGCTATAAAATAATTTAAATGCTCAAATAATTCTGGAAATAAATGTTTGCAATTGGAAATATTCTAAATAGAGCTCACAATTATTTTCAGGATTTTTGGAAACGTTTTAGTATTTTTAATAAAGCCCAACAGTTGCAGAAAAAAATAGAAAACAGAAACAAATAAGAAAAAGAGAGAGAGGGAAACCCACCTGGGCCTCACCTGTGCTGGCCCAGCCCACCTGGCTCGGCCCAGCCGACTGGCCTTGCTAGTCGTCCTCCTCCTCCCGCCAGGAGGACGAGGAGCGCATGGCCGGCACCAGCGGCCACACGCCGGCCACCTCCTGCTTCTGCCGACGCCCTGGAGGCGTCTAGGGGTGCCACGCCGACCCCCCACGTCCCCCCTCTCTCCCTCCCTCACTCCCCCTCGTCTCCCTCACCCTCTCCCATGATGGCCGAGCGCGATCCTCGCCGCTGTTCGCCGTAGTCGTCACCAGAGCCACCCCCTCGCCTCTCCGACAAGCCCATTAGCTCCGCGCTGCCGTCCTCGACCTCCTCGTCGACTCACGCGACGCCGGACGCCTCCAAGCACCTCCCCGATGCCTTCTTCTTCCTCGGTCCGTCAAGATCGCCGGCAACGCCCCGACGACGTCCGACCTCCCCCGAGCCTGCTGAGACGCGTTCTGCAACCTCTATGAGCCCATCTTTCTTCCGCCCCTCTCCCCGTGCTTGTCCACGTCCTCCAACCCCCTCTGCCATCGAGGCCGAGAGCTCGGCTCCACCGGCCATGTCGCCACTGTGGCCACAGGCGCGTAAGCTCGAATCCGAGCATGCCTTCGCCTTCCACGCGCTCCTAGGAGCCCGTAGCACCATTCCACACGCCTCGCCGTGCCCGGCAGCCTCGGTTTCGGCCTCGCCCGAAATCCGGCGGCCGCCAAGGTCGTCGCCGACGACGTTTCCGGCCACCCTAGCTCCACCCACTGCCACCACTCGATGCGGTTTGCTCCCAGCTATGCGTAGATGCTCTCCGCCATCGTTTTGGTCGGAGCACGAAACCCGCAGCCCTCCGCCGCGTCTGGCCTCGCCGGCGGCTAAACACCGACGAGTTTGACTCAGTTTGACCCCTATGTGGGCCCAGGTGGACCCCCCTGAGTCTATGACAGGTGGGGCCGGTCTGCTAATTAGTTTAGGATTAGTTTTAACTAAGTTTAATTAGTTCAGTCACTGACATGTGGGCCCAGGCCCCACTGACAGCTAATTAGTGTTAATCTAATTCTGTTAACTAGTTGTGACACTGACAGAGAGGGCCCACCAGTCAGGTTTGACCTGGCCGACCCAATTAACCCGCTGACGTCACATCTATGTCATGTTGACGCATTAATTCAATTACTGGATTTATTCTTTAATAGGAAATTCCAGAAAATAGTCAAAACTTCTAAAAATCATAGAAAATCAACCATAGCTCCAAATGCAAAGATTTAGATATGAAAAATGATCATAAAAATTCAATCTATCCATCTGTAATGGTTTCATGCATGACAAAACAAGTTAACCTTGCTGTTTAAGCAGAATAAGGTGATGCTCTAATAAGGCCATGTTTAATGAGCTAATATTTGAATCTTTGATTCAAATGAGTTCATCCCCTTCTGTTTTAGCTTGAATTAGGCCAAGACACTTTCATCTTGCCATGTCATAGCATGCATCTTATTGTTGCATATTGCCATGTGTTGATTATGCTTCGGTGTGTCTTTAGTGGTAGGTTCTGCCTTCGAGGATAACCCCGAGTATCCGTCTGAAGGGCGGTACCCTGCTACCACTACAACAGGCAAGCAACCCATTGATCATTCCGATACAAACCCATGTTCTCGCTTTTGCTCTTGTTTACTGCATTAAGACAATGCGATTCAAACTGCTGTGTGCTATGGTAGTTGAACCCTTATCGTCTGCATGACCTGTCATTGCCACAATAACTAGATGAAACCCACTAGCATGTGTAGGAGTTGATTGAGCCATGTATGTGATTCCTACCTTGCTATGCCTGCTATGCTTAGAGTTGTGTCAGGTCTGATTCATCTGGGTGATGGGCTAGAGTGATATGATTATGTCGGTAATATGAGGGATGTGTTGAACATGTTTTGGTAAAGGTATCGATGAGAGGCCATGTAGGAGTACATGGTGGTTGTTTCATTGAGACCGTCCATAAGAACTGAGATCTGTATGTGTGATTTAAGATGCAGTTACTACCGTACATTGGGCCCGAAACCAATGGACCCTCTCGGCTTCTTAAATACCCTAGTACTCTGTCCAGGAGTTGCAAATAGTTTCTGGTGTTTGTAGGTTATGTGTTGGCGGCCGTGCGTAGCGTTGACCCTAGGGGTGGGTAATGTTGCGGTAGATACACCGTGGCACGGTGTATCGAGTCACCCGTTTGGTGTCTCGGGAACCCTGTTCACATCGTTCGGGGCCGTATGTGGAAACCTCGGCCGGACTCGCTGTGGATGGAACCTGCTTAGGCGATACACATGGACCAGAGACTTAAGTGTTTAGGTAGGCCATGGCCGACACCCTCGCTGGGCTTCCACTTGAAGGTTGCCGAGTACATGTCGTGTAAACGGCGGTAAGTGGTGAAAGCGTGTATGAAGAAGTATACCCCTGCAGGGTTAACATCATCTATTCGAATAGGCGCGTCCGCGGTAAAGGACTACTTGGTTGCCTATACAGTTCATAGACAAGTTAATGGATACTACTAAAAGACTCAAGATAAGTGTGAGTACCGAGGATGGCCCTCTCGTAGGATGACGAGAGAGGATCCTCGGTGGAGTATTGTGTTGGTGAGTAGTGGACTCGTGTGCGAAAACTATTTTACTAGTGGAGTACCGTAGGATAGCTTAGCCAAGAGTCAAAGCTGGCTTGCTGCAATAACCCCACCACCTTCTTGAGAATGAGCATGTATATTAGGTTCTGATGTAATACTTGTTGAGTACATTTGTACTCATGTTTGCTTAATTACTATTTTCAGACGACAACACCGCCCCCTCCAATGGGTTCTATGTAGACCTTGACATCGACGAGTGACTAGCCACCCAGGTGGTGATCCTGGCCATGGAGGGCCCTATGTAGATAGACAGGCTTCGAGAAGCCTTCTTTCTTTCTAGTGTCTGTACTCAGGCTAGTTGCTTCCGCATGTGCTTGTATGATTGTATGACTTGAGTGTCGGGTCATGTGACCCCTATCTGTATGAACTTGTTATCTATGGCTCTCTGGAGCCTTTAAATAAAGTACTTGAGTTGTAGAGTTTTGTTGTGATGCCATGTTGTATGTACTCATATCGGGCATATTGTGTGTATGATTGAAATGCTTGGTATGAGTGGGATCCGACAATCTAGTTGTTTATCCTTGGCAGCCTTTCTTATGGGGAAATGTAGTCTAGTGTTCCTCGAGCCATAGTAGTCCGCTACAGCCCGGTTCACCGGAGTCCTGCTAGCCCAGCACTACTGCTTAGGACACTTGACTGGCCGGCATGTGTTTCACGTCATTCCTATGTCTGTCCCTTCGGGGAAATGTCACGCGGTGACATCTGGAGTCCTGCCTAGCCTGCTACAGCCCGGGTTCCCCGGAGTCCTGTTAGCCCAGTGCTACAGCCCGGAATCACTCGCTGATGACCGACATGCTCGATGTGATTCATGTATGCCTGTCTCCATAGGTCTGTGCCGCTTTGGGTTCACGACTAGCCATGTCGGCCCGGGTTCCCTGTCATATGGATGCTAGCGACACTATCATATACGTGAGCCAAAAGGCGCAAACGGTCCCGGGCCACGGTAAGGCGACACCCGTGGGATACCGTGCGTGAGGCCGCAAAGTGATATGAGGTGTTACCGGCTAGATCGATGTGGCTTGGAATCGGTGTCCTGACAGTGGCCCTGCACTTCTTCCCGCCACCTGGAGTGCCCGTCGCGGCAGAAGAGCCCGCGCTAGGCTGGCTGGCTCCTGGCCGATGGCGAGGGGCGACTTCTCCTTCGGCGTTGTGTTCAGGCCAGTCGGCGAAGGTAGCCGAAGGCCTGAAGTTGCCTGCTGTCCCTCCTCCTCCATTGGCGTCGTCTTCCAGAGCTGCCACCCCCAGATCGGGGTCGTCAACATCGCTCTCCGCCCGATCGGCGAGGAACTCACGGGCCAGCCCCGAGGTGCCGGCTGGTGGGTGGAGAAGGGGATTCTAACCAAAGCCGACTGGTCAAAACAAAACTCGGCAACAAGAAGACAATCTAAAGAAATAAAAGAAAGGCGACTCACCACGGGCGGGGGTTGGCGCGGGAGTACGGCTCCTTGCCGATCGCCAGTCCTCCAGGAGCCTGCTGTCCGAGAGGTAGTTCACCATGAAGGCCACCTCTTCGTGAGGCTTGTCATTGGTGCACATCCGACTCGGGTCGCGGTGCCCGCTCATCTGGCATATCATGTGAGGGCGACCTTGGAGTGGGAGAACTCGGCACGAGACGAAGGCGGCCAGCAGGTCCGGACCAGTCAGACCCTCCGACTGCGTTAGCACTCGGAGTCGCGTGATGGCGCCGGCTCCCGCAGGCATCAGCGACCTGGCCCGGTACGGCCAGTTGGCAGTCTCCCAGCCGGCGGGCCGGCTTCGAAAGCCGGCAGATTGACCCAGTCGCCCCTTGTGGCAACATTTCTGACGTAGAAGTAGGATCTCTGCCACATCTTCACCGACTTTATCAGCGAGATGGAGGGGAAGGGGTTGTCGGCTCCTGACCTTCGCACGGCGATGAAGGCTCCGCACTGAGGCCCCACACCGGCGGCCTAGGTGCCGAGCTTGGAGAAGAAGAACTCCCCCCAGAGCTCGAGGGTGGGGAGGACTCCAAGGAAGCCTTCGCACAAGGCCACGAAGGCGGACAGCAGCACCACTGTGTTGGGGATGAGGTGGTGCGGCTGGAGGCCGTAAAACTCCAAGAAAGACCGGAAAAAGCTGCTCGCCGGCAGCCCCAGCCTGCGCAGGCAGTGCGAGCGGAAGATGACCCGCTCGCCCTCCTACGGGGCGGGGGAAATCTCCCCCTCTGGCGCAAGACGCACCTACACGCGATCCTCGCCGGGAAGCCGACGGGTCCGGCGGAGGAACTCAATATGGTCTTCATGAACCTCGGAACCGTCCCAGGTGCCGGAACGCACTGGGGGAGGCGCGGCAGCGGAGGAAGAACTCATCGCGAGCTGTCATCGCGGCGTTCGCCGGAGCTTGGGCGTATGGTGGAGCGAGGAGGAGAGCGAGGAGCAATAAGGAGGAGGAGAGCGAGGAGAAGCAAGGAGGAAGAGAGCGAGGAGTAGTGGGAAGGAGGGGCGCACGTGCCCCCCTCTTCCCCCTACTTATAGCCCTGTGGGCTGCAAAGCCGAGGGGGCAGACGTGGGGATTTACTGCGCCCACAACCCCACGACCCCCACGATCCACGTAAAGTTACTACGCGCAGTAACTCCACGGGAATCCCAACCGTCCATCGGGGCCGCAGCGGATCCGCTCGGGCGCCGAGGCGCGGTAGTGGCGGGCCCCGCCTGTGGCCCTGTCCTGTCGCGCGCGTGGGCTGGCAGGACGGCCTAGCCACGTGCCCCTGCATGACAGGCCAAGAACGGGCGGCGGCCTGGAGGCTTCGCTAGCACGCCACTTAAAATCCTGTCGCGACGTTCGAAATACCGAGCAAGTCAAAATTGAGTGAAGTCCGACTCCTTCTAGACGGCCCAGTAGAAGTCAATCAAGACCATGTGTTGAGCACCCGGAAAGAGAAACTGCTGAGGCTTCACGACCGATCGTCCGTGGCGCCTCAGCAGCTTCAGGGACTACTGTCCGAGTAATGGGCCATGGGTAGGCCAACCCAAGTCCCATAACCTTTCAAGACATCGGGGCAGGCTGCGCCCCTCAAGACCCCGGGGCGAAGAGCCGTCTCCTGAGGAGTCGACGGCAGGGCGGCCGACTGCCCGCTCATGGCCGAGTTCCGGGGATGACTCCCAGAGAAGCCGGCTTTGGGGAGTCGGCCAGTGACTCCAGCAAACCCATGACCTCATCAAAGGGGACGGGGCAGAGGCGTGGCTACAGTGAAGCCCACTCCCGCCCCTTACCAAGGGCAGGCATGGCCACAACACGCCGTACCCGGGAAGATCTTCGTGCGGCGTGGCACTATTGCCCGGTCGGCCCTGACGTCAGCACCATAGTACCAAGTCCTGCTCCCACGACGGCTTGTCTGTACGGCCCGGAGGCAGCGGGGCCCACCAGTCAGCGAGACCTCAGGAGACGGCGGGAGAACCGCCAGTCGGATCCGTCGGGAGTCGGCCCAGGGGAGTGGGCAGAGCCCTCCCCCCGGGCCCACGCGCTAGTAATCAAGATGAGATGGGGAGTGGCCACAGTGATCGCCCGCCAGGCGGCGGGGCTGTTGCCACGACCCCTTGACCAAGCCTGCGTCATCAGAAGCACAGCTATAGTAATCAGCTGCCGGCAAGACCCGCCCGCGGCGGATGCGGCTTGTCGGCTCTGTACCAGACCAGTCGGCGGGCCCCAGCAGTCGGCGGAGAAGTCGGAGGTCGGAGGCACTGATGGATGGGCCCGCGCCCAGTCGAATTACCATCATACCCCTGGGGGGTAGGCCTATATAAACCCCCCAGGGCACCCATGCAAAGGGTTGGATCCCAGTAGTTCTAGACCATACCAGATAGAAGGAGAGAGCTAGCCTTGCCCTCTTCTACCACCAGACACATCTCAAGGAGCAACCATGTAACACTTGACCATAGTGATCATGCGGAGACCCCGCAGAGCAGCAGTAGGGGTATTATCTCCCCGGAGAGCCCCGAAGCTGGGTAAGATTCACCGGCGTGCATGTCTTCGCCTCATCCCGTTTCCAGGCACCGGCGACGTTCTACTCGCCCCCACCATGATAAGCCATCCATTGGCATATGTCGCACCAAACCCCCGACAACCCCCTAATCCAGGACTCCCTCAATAGGAACAACAAAACTCGGCAGTTCCTATTTCAAGAAGATCACAGCTGTAAAACTGTGTATAAGCAATAGTTTATGAACAACATATATAACAGAAAACAGCTCGTACCATAAGTTTCTCGACACAGTTGGACCTGTTCAACGAGTGCAACAGTGGCACACATATCCCACGTGGCCTTCCACCATTGAAACGCCCCACAAGGACCTCAAGACGATCAATAAAGTGTAGGAACTTGTGGATGTCGATCTAGTCAACTTCAGTGCTATTAGTAACAACCGTGTTATTAGAGAGTAACACATGAGCAGACTGCTTTACTCTGAAAAAACCTACACGTGCCACCAATTATAAGAAAATATTAGTTAGAATTAGCATCTTCGTGAGAGATTCGTTGCTACTTCTAAAGTTAAATTGTGATTAGTTAGACATAATAGGTGGATTAAGAAGTAATCGAGGCAACAAGCAAGAACCAGATACAAAACTAACATGGATGAACAATTGGAACGACGTCGGGGTGGAAGATCACAGTGAAGATGAGACCAGGTTCTGCTATTTCCATCAACATTCGTGCGCCAACTTTCAGTCCGTAACACTTGAGAAAGTTTATCCAAGTTCGTCCATAAAAAATCAGCGATCTTCTTGGTTCATGAACCCAACTCGGAACTTATATCCATGGCTTGTCTTCACTGTGACCATTAAACTAGTGTATTCAGTTATGGCAAGGCCGAGCATCTTGAGTACATGTGTTCTGGCAGAGCAAATAATACACTGCAGAAAATAATATGAGAACACAACATGTTCAAAAAAACCCCACCCTCCCGGATAGAAAAGAGGATTCTAGGAACATACTGTGCGCGTTTCAAAATGTTGTGTTAGGATGAGAAGGAACAAGTGTGGTTTCTCGCCGAGGGCGCAGAAACCTGTAGGGTACTCGCACTTTGGGCACTACAAATGAAACACACTAGATTCAGTACGAAGAAAAATGCATCGACGGCGGCGGCTGCCATCCTAGGATTACCTGCGACCAAGGGACTTGGGTTTATCGGGGATGGATGAAGAATTCGTACCTGGTTCTCCATGAGAAAACCCTATGCAATCGCCGAGAGGGGGTTTTCTCTGAACAATCAGACGAGGGAGAAAGGGATTCAGGCCCAGTGAAATATTGCCGCTTCGTCCGTCTAGCTTACTGCTAAAGCTGGAAAGGGGGGGTTGTGATTTGATGGCTCATTGGGCATTACTGCGGCGCTACGACCGGGGTGTGTCTACGGTGAAGTTGTGCACTCTAATTTGTGCATATGGCACGTGGACCCCGTTGCCGGTTGCCCCACATATCAGCGAAAGGAAGTAGAAAGACAGGAGTAACTAGTTACACATAAATATATTTTTTGACAAAGAGATACTCCCTCTATAAAGAAATATACAAATCTTTTATATCACAGGCTCACCTTGCCGAGAAAAATACTCCCTCTGCAACGCACGGGCATTATGGGGGTTCAGCTGAGAATATAATACTCAGATTTTTTTTGAGGGATAAAAGCTGCTTTATTGAAGATTAACAGTCATAGGTATACAAATAATTTCGGGGGTTCCTGTGAGCCAAAGATGGCGCCCACATGGCAAAGAAGTAGCAGCTTTTACGAGCACATGCGCTTCAACATTACACTCACGTTTTTCATGTCTGATCTCCACGGTTTGGAACATATTCTTCTCCATCTTGATCTCGTCCATAATAACTTTGCTGGGCCCCAAGTATGCCTCTCCGATATGCTTGACTGTTGCTGAACAATCGGTGCTAATCTGAACTTGTTGCAGGTTTAAGTCAAGAGCCAGAGATAGCCCCTCGCAACATGCCATTGCCTCTAGGATCTCTGGATCAGTAACACTTTCGCACACCAGTGCCGATGCCCCAAGGAAGAAGCCTGTATGATCCCGGCTCACAACTGCCAGGGCTCCCCTTTCACCATTGCGAGATAACGCAGCATCAACATTCATCTTCGCCCAACCCACAGCAGGAGGAGGACGCCACTTCTGCACTGAGCTAGTGCTTCTCGAAACCAGTTTCTGGACTTTGGGTCACAGGCCGACCCTGCATGTTTGGGGGCCCATGTGTTCTACCTTAGCGCTTTTCATATTGTAAGCGATCGGTACGGCGCTGGTTTTAGATGCTGTCGCAAGGCGAATACACAAAATTGAATAAAGCACGGCAGCTGTTGGAATGAAATCGAATGACAGTTCATAACCAACAATCAGAGTTGCAATTCTATCAACGATATACCATGTGATAAATAATACTATCGTACTACTTATACACACAGGACACTTGTTTCACCATGCCAGATTATTACATCAAAATCTCTCGGAGGATAGATCAGTTAGGAAGTTGCGTGCTGCTACTGAAGAATTTCAAAGTTGATTTGGACCAGCTCTCCTTGCTGAGAAAGTTCGATTTTGACATCATCCCCTACCGCAAGATATGATTTAGATTTGAACCTTGGCCATCCTTTAGCATCAATCATCATGCGACCATCCTTTGTACTCACGATATATTGAGCAGGTTCATTCACACCAAGGCTGCGCATGGTAAGAGAAACTTGGCCGCGGTCGCCTGGATTGTTGAACGACTCCCTAGTTGCTCTAGGAATTCTCTGTTTGCAAACAAGAAGACATACCCAAACAGTTAGATCAACACAGTGAATCATGTGAAACAACATGGAAAGAAAAAAGAACGAAGCACTTGGGCGGCCAATGCTTACCAAGAAGGTGGACATGTCAGTTTTTGTAAGGACTTTGGTATATGAAGTGTGAACTACAGCCCAGTCTGTTGCCGGTGCAACTGCACGGGCCAGAGCAGATGCAAGTGCAAGTGTTGGTGCAGGTGCTGAAGCCGCTGCTGCTGCCGGATATGGTGCTCCTTGTAGAGCTGGTGCCGGTGTTGGAGAAGGTGTCGGTGTCGATGCCCGATCCTCCGGTAGATCAGACTGATCCGCTGACGCGGTCGGTGCCCAATCCTCAGCTGGATCAGATTGAGCTGCTGCCGCTGTCATTGCTAGAGCAACTGTCGGTGCTCGATCTGTGCGAGACAGCGGCGATCGTGTCTGGTCTGCTATGATCAGCTTTCTAACTTGACTAGGATCTGTGACCGTGGTCCAGTCTATTTCTTCATTTCTTTTAAACGCGATAAGGACTAATTGTGGCATTTTTGTTAAACCAAACTGCAATTCATCATAGGGATTCAGCTTGTACTCAGACAACAGACTGATCCAAATTTTTCCAGTAATATAAGTGATGGACAGTGCCTTCGTTACTGACACGACATAAGAAGTGAAACCTGCAAAAATAGCCATCATAGAGCAAACAAAACGGTTTATTCTGTGATGAATGTCACATGGCAAAACCTGCATTGTAAAATTGTAGGAAAAGAAAGAAAACATGACATTAAATCAATAAGATTTAGACAGTAAATCAATAAGATTTACTTGATGTGACACGAGTGAATCCTTACCAGGAAATCACTATGTTGAAGTACTAAACAGAAGATTGATCGTTCAACTACGCGTGGCATGCAGGGGCCCCGCCTACTCCCACAAGCAGGACAGTACAAAGGTTGTGACAAATCATATGGACCGAACATCCATGGGGCTGGAAATCCTAGTGGGTGCGATAAACCCTACAATGCATACAGATATTGGAGTGTAAGCATAATTGATAGACCGTCCTAACAAAAAATATGATATGGATACTTCAAAATATACAGACTAAATTGAGTGGACAGACATTAACATAGACCGTTCTTAGGACTGACCACACACCAAAAGCGGCAGTACTAATAAACAATACGGGGTTCACAAACACAAATCAAGTACTGAACAATAGTACTTACTACAGACAAGCAAAGTTGCACTAACTAAACTCTGCAGACTATTTTTTGCCACCGACCTATGGGATGAACCCCGCATAACTGACTAGGCCATGGACTTCGTGTGAGATGTCTACATGCACCATCACCATCTTGTCAACCTTGGAGAACCTAACAGAGTGGTATTTCCACTCATAAACATGATGATGAAGACATGCTGCATCAGATTTGTTGGGAAGCTTTACAAGAACTGAAGGAAATATGCCCTAGAGGCAATAATAAAGTTATTATTTATTTCCTTATATCATGATAAATGTTTATTATTCATGCTAGAATTGTATTAACCGGAAACATAATACATGTGTGAATACATAGACAAACAGAGTGTCACTAGTATGCCTCTACTTGACTAGCTCGTTAATCAAAGATGGTTATGTTTCCTAACCATGAACAAAGAGTTGTTATTTGATTAACGAGGTCACATCATTAGTTGAATGATCTGATTGACATGACCCATTCCATTAGCTTAGCACCCGATCGTTTAGTATGTTGCTATTGCTTTCTTCATGACTTATACATGTTCCTATAACTATGAGATTATGCAACTCCCGTTTACCGGAGGAACACTTTGGGTACTACCAAACGTCACAACGTAACTGGGTGATTATAAAGGAGTACTACAGGTGTCTCCAATGGTAGATGTTGGGTTGGCGTATTTCGAGATTAGGGTTTGTCACTCCGATTGTCGGAGAGGTATCTCTGGGCCCTCTCGGTAATACACATCACATAAGCCTTGCAAGCATTATAACTAAGATGTTAGTTGTGAGATGATGTATTACGGAACGAGTAAAGAGACTTGCCAGTAACGAGATTGAACTAGGTATTGGATACCGACGATCGAATCTCGGGCAAGTAACATACCGATGACAAAGGGAACAACGTATGTTGTTATGCGGTCTGACCGATAAAGATCTTCGTAGAATATGTAGGAGCCAATATGGGCATCCAGGTCCCGCTATTGGTTATTGACCGGAGACGTGTCTCGATCATGTCTACATTGTTCTCGAACCGTAGGGTCCGCACGCTTAATGTTACGATGACAGTTATTATGAGTTTATGCATTTTGATGTACCGAAGGTAGTTCGGAGTCCCGGATGTGATCACGGACATGACGAGGAGTCTCGAAATGGTCGAGACGTAAAGATTGATATATTGGAAGCCTATGTTTGGACATCGGAAGTGTTCCGGGTGAAATCGGGATTTTACCGGATTACTGGGAGGGTTACCGGAACCCCCCGGGAGCCTAATGGGCCAACATGGGCCTTAGTGGAAAGGTGAAAGGGCTGCCCACATAGGGATGCGCGCCTCCCCCCTCTCTCTAGTCCTATTAGGACTAGGAGAAGGTGGCCGGCCCCCCTCTCTCCCTTTCCCACTTGGGAATCCTAGTTGGACTAGGATTGGAGGGGGGAGTCCTACTCCCGGTAGGAGTAGGACTCTTCCTGCGCCTCCCTCCTCTTGGCTGGCCAACCCTCCCCCTCTCATCCTTTATATACGGGGGCAGGGGGCACCTCTAGACACACAAGTTGATCCTTGAGATCGTTCCTTAGCCGTGTGCGGTGCACCCTGCCACCAAATTCCACCTCGATCATACCGTTGCAGTGCTTAGGCGAAGCCCTACGTCGGTAGTACATCAAGATCGTCACCACGCCGTCGTGCTGACGGAACTCTTCCTCGACGCTTTGCTGGATCGGAGCCCGAGGATCGTCATCGAGCTGAACGCGTGCTAAGAACTCGGAGGTGCCGGAGTAACGGTGCTTGGATCGGTCGGATCGGGAAGACGTACGACTACTTTCTCTATGTTGTGTGATCGCTTCCGCAGTCGGTCTGCGTTGGTACGTAGACAACACTCTCCCCTCTTGTTGCTATGCATCACCATGATCTTGCGTGTGCGTAGGAAATTTTTTGAAATTACTACGTTCCCCAACAGTGGCATCCGAGCCTAGGTTTTTATGGTTTGATGTTATTTGCACGAGTAGAACACAAGTGAGTTGTGGGCGATACAAGTCATACTGCCTACCAGCATGTCATACTTCGGTTCGGCGGTATTGTTGGACGAGACGATCCGGACCAACCTTACGCGTACTCTTACGCGAGACCGGTTCCCTCGACGTGCTTTGCACATAGATGGCTTGCGGAAGACTGTCTCTCCAACTTTAGTTGAACCAAGTGTGGCTACGCCCGGTCCTTGAGAAGGTTAAAACGGAGTCTATTTGACAAACTATCGTTGTGGTTTTGATGCGTAGGTGAGATGAGTTCTTACTTAAGCCCGTAGCAGCCACGTAAAACTTGCAACAACAAAGTAGAGGACGTCTAACTTGTTTTTGCAGGGCATGTTGTGATGTGATATGGTCAAGGCATGATGCTGATTTTATTGTATGAGATGATCATGTTTTGTAACCAAGTTATCGGCAACTGGCAGGAGCCATATGGTTGTCGCTTTATTGTATGCAATGCAATCGCGATGTAATGCTTTACTTTATTACTAAGCAGTAGTGATAGTCGTGGAAGCATAAGATTGGCGAGACGACAACGATGCTATGATGGAGATCAAGGTGTCGCGCCGGTGACGATGGTGATCATGACGGTGCTTCGGAGATGGAGATCACAAGCACAAGATGATGATGGCCATATCATATCACTTATATTGATTGCATGTGATGTTTATCTTTTATGCATCTTATCTTGCTTTGATTGACGGTAGCATTATAAGATGATCTCTCACTAAATTATCAAGAAGTGTTCTCCCTGAGTATGCACCGTTGCCAAAGTTCGTCGTGCCCAGACACCACGTGATGATCGGGTGTGATAAGCTCTACGTCCAAATACAACGGGTGCAAAACAGTTGCACACGCAGAATACTCAGGTTATACTTGACGAGCCAAGCATATACAGATATGGCCTCGGAACACGGAGACCGAAAGGTCGAGCGTGAATCATATAGTAGATATGATCAACATAACGATGTTCACCATTGAAAACTACTCCATCTCACGTGATGATCGGTTATGGTTTAGTTGATTTGGATCACGTGATCACTTAGAGGATTAGAGGGATGTCCATCTAAGTGGGAGTTCTTAAGTAATTTGATTAACTGAACTTAAACTTATCATGAACTTAGTACCTGATAGTATCTTGCTTGTTTATGTTGATTGTAGATAGATGGCTCGTGCTGTTGTTCCGTTGAATTTTAATGCGTTCCTTGAGAAAGCAAAGTTGGAAGATGATGGTAGCAATTACACGGACTGGGTCCGTAACTTGAGGATTATCCTCATTGTTGCACAGAAGAATTACGTCCTGGAAGCACCGCTGGGTGCCAGGCCTGCTGCTGGAGCAACGCCAGATGTTATGAACGTCTGGCAGAGCAAAGCTGATGACTACTCAATAGTTCAGTGTGCCATGCTTTATGGCTTAGAATCGGGACTTCAACAACGTTTTGAACGTCATGGAGCATATGAGATGTTCCAGGAGTTGAAGTTGATATTTCAAGCAAATGCCCGAATTGAGAGATATGAAGTCTCCAATAAGTTCTATAGCTGCAAGATGGAGGAGAATAGTTCTGTCAGTGAGCATATACTCAAAATGTCTGGGTATAATAATCACTTAATTCAGATGGGAGTTAATCTTCCAGATGATTGCGTCATTGACAGAATTCTCCAATCACTGCCACCAAGCTACAAGAGCTTCGTGATGAACTATAATATGCAAGGGATGAACAAGACTATTCCCGAGCTCTTCGCAATGCTGAAAGCTGCGGAGGTAGAAATCAAGAAGGAGCATCAAGTGTTGATGGTTAACAAAACCACTAGTTTCAAGAAAAAGGGCAAATGGAAGAAGAAGGGGAACTTCAAGAAAAACAGCAAGCAAGTTGCTGCTCAGGAGAAGAAACCCAAGTCTGGACCTAAGCCTGAAACCGAGTGCTTCTACTGCAAGCAGACTGGCCACTGGAAGCGGAACTGCCCCAAGTATTTGGCGGATAAGAAGGATGCCAAGGTGAACAAAGGTATATGTGATATACATGTTATTGATGTGTACCTTACTAGAGCTCGCAGTAGCACCTGGTTATTTGATACTGGTTCTGTTGCTAATATTTGCAACTCGAAACAGGGACTACAGAATAAGCGGACGCTAGCAAAGGACGAGGTGACGATGCGCGTGGGAAACGGTTCCAAAGTCGATGTGATCGCGGTCGGCACGCTACCTCTACATCTACCTTCGGGATTAATATTAGACCTAAATAATTGTTATTTGGTGCCAGCGTTGAGCATGAACATTATATCCGGATCTTGTTTAATGCGAGACGGTTATTCATTTAAATCAGAGAATAATGGTTGTTCTATTTATACGAATAATATCTTTTATGGTCATGCACCTTTGAAGAGTGGTCTATTCTTGTTGAATCTCGATAGTAGTGATACACATATTCATAATGTAGAAGCCAAAAGATGCAGAGTTAATAATGATAGTGCAACTTATTTGTGGCACTGCCGTTTAGGTCATATCGGTGTAAAACGCATGAAGAAACTCCATACTGATGGGCTTTTGGAACCACTTGATTATGAATCACTTGGTACTTGTGAACCGTGCCTCATAGGCAAGATGACTAAAACACCATTCTCCGGTACTATGGAGAGAGCAACAGATTTATTGGAAATCATACATACCGATGTATGTGGTCCGATGAATATTGAGGCTCGTGATGGATATCGTTTTTTTCTCACCTTCACAGATGATTTGAGCAGATATGGGTATATCTACTTAATGAAACATAAGTCTGAAACATTTGAAAAGTTCAAGGAATTTCAGAGTGAAGTTGAAAATCATCGTAACAAGAAAATAAAGTTTCTACGATCTGATCGTGGAGGAGAATATTTGAGTTACGAGTTTGGTGTACATTTGAAAAATTGTGGAATAGTTTCGCAACTCATGCCACCCGGAACACCACAGCGTAATGGTGTGTCCGAACGTCATAATCGTACTTTACTAGATATGGTGCGATCTATGATGTCTCTTACTAATTTACCGCTATCATTTTGGGGTTATGCTTTAGAGACGGCCGCATTCACGTTAAATAGGGCACCATCAAAATCCGTTGAGACGACGCCTTATGAACTATGGTTTAGCAAGAAACCAAAGTTGTCGTTTCTTAAAGTTTGGGGCTGCGATGCTTATGTGAAAAAGCTTCAACCTGATAAGCTCGAACCCAAATCGGAGAAATGTGTCTTCATAGGATATCCAAAGGAAACTATTGGATACACTTTCTATCACAGATCCGAAGGCAAGACTTTTGTTGCTAAATTCGGAAACTTTCTAGAGAAGGAGTTTCTCTCGAAAGAAGTGAGTGGGAGGAAAGTAGAACTTGACGAGGTAACTGTACCTGCTCCCTTATTGGAAAATAGTACATCACAGAAAATTGTTTCTGCGACACCTATACCAATTAGTGAGGAAGCTAATGATGATGATCATGAAACTTCAGGACAAGATACTACTGAACCACGTAGATCAACCAGAGTGAGATCCGCACCAGAGTGGTACGATAATCCAATTCTGGAAGTCATGCTACTAGATCATGATGAACCTACGAACTATGAAGAAGCGATGGTGAGCCCAGATTCCACAAAGTGGCTTGAGGCCATGAAATCTGAGATGGGATCCATGTATGAGAACAAAGTATGGACTTTGGTTGACTTGCCCGATGATCGGCAAGCAATTGAGAATAAATGGATCTTCAAGAAAAAGACTGACGCTGACGGTAATGTTACTGTCTATAAAGCTCGACTTGTCGCAAAAGGTTTTCGACAAGTTCAAGGGGTTGACTATGATGAGTCCTTCTCACCCGTAGCGATGCTTAAGTCCGTCAGAATCATGTTAGCAATTGCCGCATTTTATGATTATGAAATATGGCAGATGGATGTCAAAACTGCATTCCTGAATGGATTTCTGGAAGAAGAGTTGTATATGATGCAACCAGAAGGTTTTGTCGATCCAAAGGGAGCTAACAAAGTATGCAAACTCCAGCGATCCATTTATGGACTGGTGCAAGCATCTCGGAGTTGGAATAAACGCTTTGATAGTGTGATCAAAGCATTTGGCTTTATACAGACTTTTGGAGAAGCCTGTATTTACAAGAAAGTGAGTGGGAGCTCTGTAGCATTTCTGATATTATATGTGGATGACATATTGCTGATTGGAAATGATATAGAATTTCTGGATAGCATAAAGGGATACTTGAATAAAAGTTTTTCGATGAAAGACCTCGGGGAAGCTGCTTACATATTAGGCATAAAGATCTATAGAGATAGATCAAGACGCTTAATTGAACTTTCACAAAGCACATACCTTGACAAGATTTTGAAGAAGTTCAAAATGGATCAAGCAAAGAAAGGGTTCTTGCCTGTGTTACAAGGTGTGAAGTTGAGTCAGACTCAATGCCCGAACACTGCAGAAGATAGAGAGAAAATGAAAGATGTTCCCTATGCTTCAGCCATAGGCTCTATCATGTATTCAATGCTGTGTGCTAGACCTGATGTGTGCCTTGCTATAAGTTTAGCAGGGAGGTACCAAAGTAATCCAGGAGTGGATCACTGGACAGCGATCAAGAACATCCTGAAATACCTGAAAAGGACTAGGGATATGTTTCTCGTATATGGAGGTGACAAAGAGCTCACCGTAAGAGGTTACGTTGATGCAAGCTTTGACACTGATCCGGACGATTCTAAATCGCAAACCGGGTACGTGTTTACTTTAAACGGTGGAGCTGTCAGTTGGTGCAGTTCTAAACAAAGCATCGTAGCGGGATCTACATGTGAAGCGGAGTACATAGCTGCTTCGGAAGTAGCGAACGAAGGAGTCTGGATGAAGGAGTTCATATCCGATCTAGGTGTCATACCTAGTGCATCGGGTCCAATGAAAATCTTTTGTGACAATGCTGGTGCAATTGCTTTGGCAAAGGAATCCAGATTTCACAAAAGGACCAAACACATCAAGAGACGCTTCAACTCCATCCGGGATCTAGTCCAGGTGGGAGACATAGAGATTTGCAAGATACATACGGATCTGAATGTTGCAGACCCGTTGACTAAGCCTCTTCCACGAGCAAAACATGATCAGCACCAAGGCTCCATGGGTGTTAGAATCATTACTGTGTAATCTAGATTATTGACTCTAGTGCAAGTGGGAGACTGAAGGAAATATGCCCTAGAGGCAATAATAAAGTTATTATTTATTTCCTTATATCATGATAAATGTTTATTATTCATGCTAGAATTGTATTAACCGGAAACATAATACATGTGTGAATACATAGACAAACAGAGTGTCACTAGTATGCCTCTACTTGACTAGCTCGTTAATCAAAGATGGTTATGTTTCCTAACCATGAACAAAGAGTTGTTATTTGATTAACGAGGTCACATCATTAGTTGAATGATCTGATTGACATGACCCATTCCATTAGCTTAGCACCCGATCGTTTAGTATGTTGCTATTGCTTTCTTCATGACTTATACATGTTCCTATAACTATGAGATTATGCAACTCCCGTTTATCGGAGGAACACTTTGGGTACTACCAAACGTCACAACGTAACTGGGTGATTATAAAGGAGTACTACAGGTGTCTCCAATGGTAGATGTTGGGTTGGCGTATTTCGAGATTAGGGTTTGTCACTCCGATTGTCGGAGAGGTATCTCTGGGCCCTCTCGGTAATACACATCACATAAGCCTTGCAAGCATTATAACTAAGATGTTAGTTGTGAGATGATGTATTACGGAACGAGTAAAGAGACTTGCCAGTAACGAGATTGAACTAGGTATTGGATACCGACGATCGAATCTCGGGCAAGTAACATACCGATGACAAAGGGAACAACGTATGTTGTTATGCGGTCTGACCGATAAAGATCTTCGTAGAATATGTAGGAGCCAATATGGGCATCCAGGTCCCGCTATTGGTTATTGACCGGAGACGTGTCTCGGTCATGTCTACATCGTTCTCGAACCGTAGGGTCCGCACGCTTAACGTTACGATGACAGTTATTATGAGTTTATGCATTTTGATGTACCGAAGGTAGTTCGGAGTCCCGGATGTGATCACGGACATGACGAGGAGTCTCGAAATGGTCGAGACGTAAAGATTGATATATTGGAAGCCTATGTTTGGACATCGGAAGTGTTCCGGGTGAAATCGGGATTTTACCGGATTACTGGGAGGGTTACCGGAACCCCCCGGGAGCCTAATGGGCCAACATGGGCCTTAGTGGAAAGGTGAAAGGGCTGCCCACATAGGGATGCGCGCCTCCCCCCTCTCTCTAGTCCTATTAGGACTAGGAGAAGGTGGCCGGCCCCCCTCTCTCCCTTTCCCACTTGGGAATCCTAGTTGGACTAGGATTGGAGGGGGGAGTCCTACTCCCGGTAGGAGTAGGACTCCTCCTGTGCCTCCCTCCTCTTGGCCGGCCAGCCCTCCCCCTCTCATCCTTTATATACGGGGGCAGGGGGCACCTCTAGACACACAAGTTGATCCTTGAGATCGTTCCTTAGCCGTGTGCGGTGCCCCCTGCCACCAAATTCCACCTCGATCATACCGTTGCAGTGCTTAGGCGAAGCCCTGCGTCGGTAGTACATCAAGATCGTCACCACGCCGTCGTGCTGACGAAACTCTTCCTCGACGCTTTGCTGGATCGGAGCCCGAGAATCGTCATTGAGCTGAACGTGTGCTAAGAACTCGGAGGTGCCGGAGTAACGGTGCTTGGATCGGTCAGATTGGGAAGACGTATGACTACTTCCTCTACGTTGTGTGATCGCTTCCGCAGTCGGTCTGCGTTGGTACGTAGACAACACTCTCCCCTCTCATTGCTGTGCATCACCATGATCTTGCGTGTGCGTAGGAAATTTTTTGAAATTACTACGTTCCCCAACAAGAACCACACCCTTCGTAATCGAAGGCACAGCTCGGAAATTGTTGTGGTCAAGTACAGCCTCGAGAACACGCTTGACAACAATGCTACAGGAAAACATTAGTTCAGGACACGTGGCAACAAGGACACAGCAGCTGGATAGTTCAGCAGTAGAACTCATCATCAGGTCTTCCAGTTCACACGGCATGACTTTGAGAATTTCATCTCCACCGCGGACCTGGTTCTAATTCAAACAGAAACCATATTTTATTACTACCTCCGTTCAGAAATATAAGATGATTTTTGATATTATACTCCATATATGACTACATATACACACAGAAATGAGTGAACAAAGACACTAGAACATGTCTTCAAAGGCATGAGAGCAGAGGGATTACATGCAATATCCATAACACAAGTTACTGAGGCAAATATACCCTCTTAAAAGGTAGCATTGATGTTCATAAAGTACTCCCTCCGTCCCAAAATTCTTGTCTTAGATTTGTCTAGATACGGATGTATCAAGTCACATTTTAGTATTAGATACATCCGTATCTAGACAAATCTAAGACAAGAAATTTGGGACAGAGGGAGTAGTTGAAAGTAATCTATAAGAAATCAGTGTCAACCTCTCGCATGTTTTGGTCAAAAGAGGAATTTAGAACCATCATTTGGCACACAAAAATCACATGCAAGATCACCCAGAAAGTTGTACTACTAGTACTAGTACTGCATGTTAGATGAAAAAACATGATCAAGATCGATAAAAAGATCGTCAAGAAGAGATATTACCTGGACTTGCTTAATGAGGGATCCCGAAGAGGGGAGCTTGGATAGGGCGATGGCTTTGAGCTTGTCTGCGGTAGTCTCAGCGGGGTGCTTGCACTTCTTCGTACCATGAGCCTCGACGGTTTTGGCCGGAGCCATAGACATCACTTCGGCCGGTGCTCCAGCGTCCATCAAGAAACTGTCAAATAGAAATAAAAGAAAAGAAACCATAATCACAAACCCAAAAGAAGAAAAGAGAGGGAGTTATAGGATCAGTCTCGGGGTTGCAAGACCGGGCCTTGGCCAGAATCAACACCATTCATGCGCTCACCTTTCCTTCTTTGGGAGAGAAGAACAATGGCAGAAGCAGGTCGGGCTTTTCTTGAAGAAATGAGGAAAAAGATGAGGCAGAAGCGAGGGTTGGGTAGAGACGAAGCTGAGAGAGAAGAGTGGAATGATGGTTGCTTCATCCGTCCAACTGACTGCTGGAAAGGAGGGGGTTTTGTGATTTGACAACTCATTGGGCATTACTGCGGCGCTTCGATCAGGGTAGTCTACCGTCACTCTACTACGGAGTAATTTAGTGCATGACTGGTGGACCCCGATGCTGGCTGTCCCACACGTCGGCGAAAGTGAGTAATTTAGTGCATGGCTGGAGGAGGATCCGCATGGTAGAGCGTGTCCACTGTTTCTCAGAAGAAGAAAAATGATTACAGCAAGCGTTTCCACTCTTACGACGGAGGAGTGCGAAACATGGCAGCCACTTGAACATACACAGTGCTCCTACTACTAGGCATGTGCAGTGGTTCATACGTCAGTACTACCCAATCTTGTTGCTAGTGTAGTAAGATATGACAATAACAAATGATGGTGTGCGCATGTCAACTACTCCTATATGTAACATAGTACCGCTTTTTTGACTGTCCGGTCGAGAATGGATGGTGAGATCAATGTTAGCAGAACTAGGTCCACAGCGCATGGAGAGTACGGTGCTACAGTACTCCACGAAACATGAACCACATGAAGCACGAATAGTGTTAGGCAGGGTGTATGAAGGGTGCACGGGATGGGAGCAAAAGTTCCCTTCTTGACCCACTTTTGGGTGTTTGGCAGAGTGCATGAAGGGTGCATGAGTCCACACTAGTAGGTTGACAAAAATACACGAAGAGGAAACAACTATATTGAGATGAGAATGCAACCAAACACACCCACACGCTTTGTGCTACAGTGATTGATATGTATCGTCTGAGTTTGATCCAATGGTCATGTTGCGCCAAGACATGGACATGCCCATGCAGAGGGTTTAGCCCGACGGCCGGCATTGTCGCGCTGGCACGATGGTAGGCATCGCGCAGCCACAACACGTGCGTGGCAACTTGGTTCACCAAGTGGCTGAGGCGATCCTGGACCTCGTCACGATCAGCCTGCTCGTGCTCCAGCCGGCTCCCCTGACAGCCTATTGTATCTCCCTCTTTCTGCAGCAACACCGCCGATGCCTCGAGCATCTTTGTGGTGGACGCCTGCCGCTTTTGAAGCTCCGTGAACTCCCGCACATAACGGAGGAGTATGGCACTCCTCTCCTCCTTGAGCTCACGGAGCTCCACGTCCTTGGCCCTGAGCTCCGCATCCTTGGCATAGAGCTCCTGTGTCAGGAGCCTCACCTCGGACTCCGTGATCTGCTGCGCCGCCATGGCACCAGGTAGAAGCAATGGGGAGAGGAAACAAAGGGGGCGAAATGGCTGAAAGGCAATGCAATCTACGGGAAGGCGGAGGGAGTGGGGAATCTTTTGGTTTTCACCATGGTAAAACACCAGTCGATGACTTCTCACATCAGGGAGCAATGGGTACAGGCGGAGTCATCATGACTAATTGCTGCCGCGCCTGCTCCCGTCAATCAAAAAATTAAAAATCCTGTTGCGCCTGCTCCCGTCAATCAAAAAATTAAAAATCCTGCCGCACCCAAACACCAGAGCAACGCCGCGGTGGATATTTAAATTTACCTGCCGGCAAGTAGATAAAAAAGGGGTGAAAAAACAAATGTGGCGGCGGCCTAGCTAATCGGTCGAACTAGCCCAACCAGCTAGCCACCCTGCTTCACTGATGTACTCGGCGGGAAAGGTGGTCTTTCGTGATTTGACGACTCATTTACTTGCTTCGCCGCTACGATTGAGGAGGACCCAGAAAACGCACGGTAGGGCGTCCCACGTTAGGAAGAATATATGCGTGCACCACCCGGGAGGACCCCGAAACCGCACGGTAGGGTGTTCCATGTCTCGACACGGAGGAAAAATGTGCGTGTAAAAATATACTGTACCAGACGTAGTAGAGTACCTATGGTTCGACCTCGGGACCCAGCCAATCGGTTGAAAACACCCCACTAGCCACACAGCTTCATCATGCAAACATGGCACGGAGGATAGATGTGGTTAGCTCTGTCTCGACCAGCCACAACGTCTCTTGTTCGAGGCGATTCTTCTATTTTCCATGTTTTTTTACTTGTAATAACACCATGGCAAGCTAGCGCCACTCTTCGTGTGTGCCCGTGCAAAGGTTAGACGATGGAGAGAAGAGAGATTGAGATCACAGACCTGGGACCCACTAGTAAGTGAGATAACGGTCATGCATGTGTTGACGAGGCACTCCCTCTACTCTACTCAATGCAAGTACTGTATAAAATCAAGTTATGGGACAAAGCCAACAACCGTTCGATTTTTCAGGCTATCGACTTACGCTTTGTAGTCTAGGTTGCCAGTTCGAATCTCGTCTTTCAGATTTGTTAGTTTTAGGTCCTTGATTAATGACAAGTGGGACCCCCGTGTGTTGTTCCGATATTTCAGTGTAGGATGGTTTTTTTGAACAAACACTTTGCGCGGTTAGACAAGTAACCGCATGAGTTACATGTTTTTTGCAAGTTTATGAACAAAAATGACAACGGCATAGAATATCACATCCACCCCGCAGCTTAGATACTATGGTGATATGAGTTTTTACACCATTGGAAGTGAGATCCAATGGCTTGGGAGTAGTATTTGTAATTATGCGCAATTTCCTAACTCTCCAAAGGTTTTTTTGCAAATAAAACATTCAGGCCTCGTGTGTGCCGCTGCATCTTAGATCCAACGGCTCCCCGGTGCTCATATTAGGTGCTCCCCGTAGCTTAATTACCCGCTACAGTGATTGGAGTAGTTGTGGGCCGAATGATACGAAAATATAATCTAAACCGACCGGAATAAATGCCTACACAAATTAATCCAAGGTTGGAGTGCCCCTCGCAATGTAAATAGCTCCGGCTTTGCGAGGGATGGAGAGGTAGTAGCTTCAACGTGTGGAAGATACGGTGTGAGAAAGCGAGGTCAATCGAGAGACATATAGATAGAGAGACAAAGTGAGTGTGGTCCAACATTCATTGAACAAATATATATGCTCTGGAGAGATATTGTCCGATTGAGCTTTTTGGCAAGGGTGAGGGCTGTAAGATAGAGCTTGAGAGATGATCCAGTCACAGACGTGTAGATATATTTTGTGCATGAGAGGAAGCAAGGTCAACCGATCACATAGGGTCGCCGTGCGATCAAAAGAGTGAGACGGGTTGGAGAGAGTGACCTAGATAGACGATGTGTGTGAGAGAGTATACAATGTGAATAGGTCGAATTGGGCTCAACATGGTGATATATCATTTTTGTCCGAGAAAGAGCGAGGTCAATCGAGACATATGGAGAGAGAGAGAGATTGAGTGAGCGTGGCCCACCATGAGGTCGAAAGAGTGGTGGCGGCTTGGATGGACTGACCTAGATAGACAATCTGCGTGAGAGAGTATAGAGTATGTCGATCGAGGCCCGAACAGGGAGATATATCATTTGTGTGTGAAAGAAAACAAGGTTAAACGAGACTTAGATAAAGAGAGCGAGATTGAGCGAGTGTGGCCCGCCATGTGGAAGAAAGAGTGAGACAGTCTCAAGGGAGTGACCTAGATATACAATGTGCGTGCGTGCGCATGCACGAGAGGTTGGGGGGCTAGATAGGCAATGCATGTATTTAGCGCGAGAGGGTGAGAGTGAGAGGGGGGAGAGAGAGAGCTCGGCATGGGGTGCAATGGCGGGTGTGTGAGGTAAATACATTTGGTAACAGAGTGGAAAAAGGGGTTGTGTAGTTGAGAGACTAAGAGATCGAAACATAGAGAGAAAGAATGAACGTGTGTTGGAAACCGATAGCTTCCTAAGGGGTTAGGAGAGGAAGATTGACCGATACAAGAAGTATGTAGGGTTTGTGCGGGGGGGGGGGCTAAAAACAACATTTGAATGTACATAGTACGAGACTTAATATCGATGTTTTAGTTTGGTGTACATTGTAAGATTTGAACCGAGGACCAGGCATACGGGTAATTATTTCGAATTCGTGCCATACTAAGTTTCAAAAAGTTGACATTGACTCAGTTTGTTGTGCTATTTTGTAGGTCATATGTTTGAATCCATCCAAAAGTTTTCTCACTACCATGGTGTTCATCATATACATATGAATTTGTATTAAAAAAGTAGCGTGGATACAGTGAAATGCGAAATCCACGTTAGAATTGGAGATCGCTACGTGACACGCACTCTAATTCAAATAACTAACTACATGACACACACTCTAATTCAAATAACTAACTGTGTGACACACACTCTAATCCATGTTAGCGTGGGTACCGTTTCGATTTTTTTTTCAAATAACTCCTCATTAATTAATTTATAGTACTCCCTCTGTTCACTTTTATAAGACCTTGAAGACATTTCAGACAATGTGCAAAACAGTTCATTTTAAGTTGTCTGAAACGACTTACAAAAGTGAACGGATGGAGTATCTCATTTCGAATGACTAATTATTGCAAGGAAAACACTGGCATGGTAATACATACAGATTCGTTTGCAAATGAAAGAAGATTCGTTTGCATTTTCAAATGTAGGCGCACCAGGCAAACCAGGGCCGTGTCGGGGTGGACGCTGCTTCGGTGCCTTAAAGGCAACTGCCTTTGGGTCACTGACATGTGGGCCAGCCACCTGTTGGGCCCATATGTCATGGACACAAAGGCAGGTGCCTTAAGGCACCGAAGCATAGTCCTGTCGGGGTGGTCGCAAGTGTCGGACGGACGCATAGCACCCAGCCACCCACCCCCCTCCCCCCAAAACAAGGACGACGACAATATAAGTTCGCGCTTCCATGTTTCGGATTGAAATATCTGGCGGCCCCAATTCCAGCCCTGCAAAATTTCTCTTCTCCACCATCCCCTTCCGCGCCCAGATTGCTCAAATCCCTAATTCGTCGCCAACCCTCGAATCGCCCCTCGTCTCGTCTCTTTCTCCACCATTCCCCACCTCTGTGCCGGACGACGACGACGAAGACGATGGTCGCGCTTCACCACCGCACCGGAGCAACCTCATCTACGCCCTCGTCCACCGCACCGGGTGGTCCACCGACAACGTCGGCCGCCGCAACCGACATGCCTCACAGACGCCGAGTTCCACCGCATCAGGTGCGCTTCACCGACATCGTCTCCCAGCTCACTGATACGTCTCCAACGTATCCATAATTTTTTATTGCTCCATGCTATATTATCTACTGTTCTGGACTATATTGGGCTTTATTTTCCACTTTTGTATTATTTTTGGGAGTCACCTATTAACCGGAGGCCCAACCGACGTACTTCTTCCTCCTATATATACACACGTACCCCAAACAATCAGAACAGGAGCCAAAAACCTAATTCCACCACCGCAACTTTCTGTATGCACGAGATCCCATCTTGGGGCCTGTTCCGGAGCTCCGCCGGAGAGGGTCGTCATCACGGAGGGCTTCTACATCATCATAGCCTCTCCGATGAAGTGTGAGTAGTTTACCTCAGACCTTCGGGTCCATAGTTATTAGCTAGATGGCTTCTTCTCTCTTTTTGGATCTCAATACAAAGTTCTCCCCCTCTCTCGTGGAGATCTATTCGATGTAATCTTCTTCTTTTTGTGGTGTGTTTGTTGAGACCGATGAACTGTGGGTTTATGATCAAGTCTATTTATGAATGATAGTTGAATCTTCTCTGAATTCTTTTATGTATGATTGGTTATCTTTGCAAGTCTCTTCGAATTATCCGTTTGGTTTGGCCAACTAGATTGGTAGTTCTTGCCATGGGAGAAGTGCTAGCTTTGGGTTCGATCTTGTGGTGTCCTTTCCCAGTGACAGAAGGGGCAGCAAGGCATGTATTGCATCGTTGCCATCGAGGATAACAAGATGGGGTTTATTTCATATTGCATGAATTTATCTCTCTACATCATGTCCTCTTGCTTAAAGCGTTACTCTGTTTTTAACTTAATACTCTAGATGCATGCTGGATAGCGGTCGATGAGTGGAGTAATAGTAGTATATGCAGAATCGTTTCGGTCTACTTGTCACGTACGTGATGCCTATATACATGATCATGCCTAGATATTCTCATAACTATGCTCAATTCTGTCAATTGCTCAACAGTAATTTGTTCACCCACCGTAGAATACTTGTGCTCTTGAGAGAAGCCACTAGTGAAACCTATGGCCCCCGGGTCTATTCTCATCATATCAATCTCCATCACTTTAATCTTGCTTTGCTTTCTACTTTGCCTTTTACTTTTCACTTTGCATCTCTATACCAAAAATACCAAAAATATTATATCTATCAGATCTCACTCTCGTAATTGACCTTTAAGGGATTGACAACCCCTAATCACGTTGGTTGCGAGTAGCTATCGTTTTGTGCAGGTACGAGGGACTTGAGCGTGGCCTCCTACTGGATTGATACCTTGGTTCTCAAAAAATGAGGGAAATACTTACGCTACTCTGCTGCATCATCCCTTCCTCTTCGGGGAAATCCAACGCAAGCTCAAAGGTAGCAAGAAGAATTTCTGGAGCCGTTGCCGGGGAGTCTACGCAAAAAGTCAACATACCAAGTACCCATCACAATCCCTATCTCTCGCATTACATTTTTTTGCCATTTGTCTCTCGTTTTCCTCTCCCCCACTTCACCCTTGCCGTTTTATTCGCCCTCTCTTTCCCAATCTCCTTCTCCTTCTCCGCCTCTCTTTTCCGTTTGCCTTTTTCTCGCTTGCCTGCCCGTGTGTTGGATTGCTTGTTTGTCACGATGGCTCAAGATACTACCAAATTGTGTGACTTCACCAATACCAATAATAATGATTTCCTTAGCACTCCGATTGCTCCTCTTGCCAATACTGAATCTTGTGAAATCAATACTGCTTTGTTGAATCTTGTTATGAAAGATCAATTCGCCGGCCCTCCTAGTGAAGATGCCGCTACTCATCTGAATAGCTTCGTTGATTTATGTGATATGCAAAAGAAAAAAGATGTTGATAATGATGTCATTAAATTGAAGCTATTTCCTTTTTCGCTTAGAGATCGTGCTAAAGCTTGGTTTTCGTCTTTGCCTAAAAATAGTATTGATTCTTGGAAGAAGTGCAAAGATGCTTTTATCTCTAAGTATTTCCCTCCCGCTAAGATCATATCTCTTACAAACGATATTATGAACTTTAAGCAACTTGATCATGAACATGTTGCACAAGATTGGGAGAGAATGAAATTAATGATACGTAATTGCCCTACTCATGGTTTGAATTTGTGGATGATTATACAAATTTTTTATGCCGGATTGAATTTGCTTCTAGAAATATTTTAGATTCGGCCACGGGAGGCACTTTTATGGAAATCACTTTAGGAGATGCTACTAAACTCCTAGATAATATTATGGTTAATTATTCTCAATGGCATACTGAAAGACATTCTAATAAAAAAGTGCATGTGATAGAAGAAATCAATGTTTTGAGTGGAAAGATGGATGAACTTATGAAATTATTTCCTACTAAGAGTGTTTCTTCTGATCCTAATGATATGCCTTTGTCTACATGGATTGAGAATAACAATGAATCTATGGATGTGAATTTTGTTGGTAGGAATAATTTTGGTAACAGCGCTTATAGAGGGAATTTTAATCCTAGGCCATATCCTAGTAATCCTTCTAATAATTATGGAAATTCCTACAACAACTCTTATGGAAATTATAATAAGATGCCCTCTGAATTTGAGAATAGTGTTAAAGAGTTTATGAATTCACAAAATAATTTTAATGCTTTGCTCGAAGAGAAATTGCTTAAAGTTGATGATTTGGTTAGGAACGTTGATAGAATTTCTCTTGAGGTTGATTCTTTAAAGCTTAGATCTATTCCTCCTAAGCATGATATCAATGAGTCTCTCAAAGCTATGAGAATTTCCATTGATGAGTGCAAGGAAACAACCGCTAGGATGCGTGCTTCCAAAGATGCCTTTATTAAAGCGTGTTCTTCCAATTCCTATGAAAATCAAGATGAAGATCTAAAAGTTATTGATGTGTCTCCTATTAAATCTTTGTTTTGCAATATGAATCTTGATGAAACTGAATATGATCTTCCTTTACCTAGAAGGCGAAAAATTCGGAGTATTTAGATCTTTATGATGAAATTGATGAAAGTGGGATTGAAAGAAATAAAAATCTAGATGTTGCTAAACCCACTATATTGGATTTCAAGGAATTTAATTATGAAAGTTTCTCTTTAATTGATTGTATTTGCTTGTTGCAATCCATGCTAAATTCTCCACATGCTTATAGTCAAAAGAAAGCCTTCACCGAACATATTGTTGATGCCTTGATGCAATCTTATGAAGAAAAACTTGAGTTGAAAGTTTCTATCCCTAGAAAACTCTATGATGAGTGGGAACCAACTATTAAAATTAAAATTAAAAATCATGAGTTTTATGCTTTGTGTGATTTGGGTGCTAGTGTTTCCACTATCCCCAAAACTTTGTGTGATTTGCTAGATTTCCGCGATTTTGATGATTGTTCTCTAAACTTGCATCTTGCGGATTCTACTATTAAGAAACCTATGGGAAGTATTAATGATGTTCTTATTGTTGCAAATAGAAATTATGTGCCCGTAGATTTCATTGTTCTTGATATAGATTGCAATCCTTCTTGCCCTATTATTCTTGGTAGATCTTTCCTTAGAATGGTTGGTGCGATTATTGATATGAAGGAAGGGAATATTAGATTTCAATTTCCATTAAAAAAGGGCATGGAACACTTTCCAAGAAAGAAAATAAAATTGCCATATGAAACTATCATGAGAGCCACTTATGGATTGCCTACCAAAGATGGCAATACCTAGATCTATCCTCGCTTTTATGCCTATGTAGGGGCGTTAAACGATAGCGCTTGTTGGGAGGCAACCCAATTTTATTTTTATTCCTTGCCTTTTGCTCCTGTTTAGTAATAAATAAATTATTTAGCCTATGTTTTGGTTGTGTTTTTTGTGTTTAATTAGTGTTTGTGCCAAGTAGGACCCTTGGGAAGACTTGGGGAAAGTCTTGTTGAACTTGCTGTAAAAAACAGAAACTTTAGCGCTCTCGAGAACTGCTGTCATTTTTATTTGGAGAGTGCTATTTGATACGTCTCCAACGTATCTATAATTTTTGATTGCTCCATGCTATATTATCTATTGTTTTGGACTATATTGGGCTTTATTTTCCACTTTTATATTATTTTTGGGACTAACCTATTAACCGGAGGCCCAGCCCAGAATTGCTATTTTTTGCCTATTTCAGTGTTTCGGATAAACAGAATATCAAACGGAGTCCAAACGGAATAAAATCTTCAGGAACGTGATTTTCTCACCGAACGTGATCCAGGAGACTTGGACCCTACTCCAGGGGGTCAAAAAGGAGGTCACGAGGGTGGCGGCGCCCCCTGCCTCGTGGGCCCCTCGGTGCTCCACCGACGTACTTCTTCCTCCTATATATACACACGTACCCCAAACGATCAGAACAGGAGCCAAAAACCTAATTCCACCACCGCAACTTTCTGTATCCACGAGATCCCATCTTGGGGCCTGTTCCGGAGCTCCGCCAGAAGAGGGCCGTCATCACGGAGGGCTTCGACATCATCCTAGCCTCTTCGATGAAGTGTGAGTAGTTTACCTCAGACCTTCGGGTCCATAGTTAGTAGCTGGATGACTTCTTCTCTTTCTTTTAATCTCAATACAAAGTTCTCCCCCTCTCTTGTGGAGATCTATTCGATGTAATCTTCTTTTTGCGGTGTGTTTGTTGAGACCGATGAATTGTGGGTTTATGATCAAGTCTATCTATGAATAATATTTGAATATTCTCTGAATTCTTTTATGTACGATTGGTTATCTTTGCAAGTCTCTTCGAATTATCTGTTTGGTTTGGCCAACTAGATTGGTAGTTCTTGCCATGGGAGAAGTGCTTAGCTTTGGGTTCGATCTTGCGGTGTCCTTACCCAGTGACAGAAGGGGCAGCAAGGGACGTATTGTATCGTTGCCATCGAGGATAACAAGATGGGGTTTATTTCATATTGCATGAATTTATCTCTCTACATCATGTCATCTTGCTTAAGGCATTACTCTGTTTTTAACTTAATACTCTAGATGCATGCTGGATAGCGGTCGATGAGTGGAGTAATAGTAGTAGATGCAGAATCATTTCAATCTACTTGTCACGGACGTGATGCCTATATACATGATCATGCCTAGATATTCTCATAACTATGTTCAATTCTGTCAATTGCTCAACAGTAATTTGTTCACCAACCGTAGAATACTTATGCTCTTGAGAGAAGCCACTAGTGAAACCTATGCCCCCCAGGTCTATTCTCATCATATTAATCTCCATCACTTTAATCTTGCTTTGCTTTTTTACTTTGCTTTTACTTTTTACTTTGCATCTTTATACCAAAAATACCAAAAATATTATATCTATCAGATCTCACTCTTGTAAGTGACCGTGAAGGTATTGACAACCCCTAATCGCGTTGGTTGCGAGTAGCTATCGCTTTGTGCAGGTACGAGGGACTTGAGCGTGGCCTCCTACTAGATTGATACCTTGGTTCTCAAAAACTGAGGGAAATACTTACGCTACTCTGCTGCATCATCCCTTCCTCTTCGGGGAAAACCAACACAAGCTCAAGACGTAGCAAGAAGGATTTCTGGCGCTGTTGCTGGGGAGTCTACGCAAAAAGTCAACATACCAAGTACCCATCACAATCCCTATCTCTCGCATTACATTATTTGCCATTTGCCTCTCGTTTTCCTCTCCCCCCCAATTCACCCTTGCCGTTTTATTCGCCCTCTCTCTCTCTGTCCTCCTTCTCTATTTGCCTCTTTTGCCCGTTTGCTCTTGTTTGCTCGTGTGCTAGTTTGTTTGCTTGTCGTCATGACTAGTCTCATATCTTCTCCGTTGTCTCCCGAGAGTGAAGTTCTAAATTTTAAACAAAGGGAGGGAGAAAATCTAAAAGATGCTTGGTATAGAATTTGTAATGCTCAAAATAGATCTACCAGGAAGCAATCTACCTTAGTTCTTCTCCGCAATTTTTATGTAGGTGTTAATCCTTGGTATAGATATATCCTCAATAACATTACCGGAGGGAACTTCTTGGGTAGTCATACTTTTGATTCTTATAATGCTATGCTAAATTTATTTGGCTCACCACCTCTTTTGGTTAATGGAACCATGTTAACTTTGGAGCATGTTATGCAAAGACTTGAAATTATTGAAAATAAAGTTGCTACTATTGAATCAATTGAAAATCTAGATAAAAAGATCCATAATCAAATTACCCAATATGGATCTAAGGTAGGAATGACTTTGAAAAATATTAAGGAAAAAGAACCCATAGTTAATGAGAGAATGAACTTAGATTCTACTAGAATTGATAAACTTGAGGGTATCATTACAAACTTGCAAACCGCTTTATCTTTTGTAAAGAATACTCCAAGTCCTCCTACTAAAATTGCCAAGCTTATGTATGTTCCTAAAAATAAGGGTGAATCATCTAAGGAAATTGCGGATTTTAAGTCTATAAGTATTCATCCCAATCTTTTTGATATCATTAAGGAACCAATTGCTATAAATGAATTTTTCGATCTTGTGCCTAAAAGTTTGATAATCACTAGAAAGAAATAAATTCCTAAGGGAAATAGATGCATCATCGAAGAATTGCCTACCAAAGACGGCACAACTTAGATCTATGCTCGCTTTTATACCTAGCTAGGGGCGTTAAATGATAGCGCTTGTTGGGAGGCAACCCAATTTTATTTTTATTCCTTTCTTTTTGCTCCTGCTTAGTAATAAATAAATTATCTAGCCTCTGTTTTGGTTGTGTTGGTTGTGTTTAATTAGTGTTTGTGCCAAGTAGAACCGTTGGGAAGACTTGGGGAAAGTCTTGTTGAACTTGCTGTAAAAAACAGAAACTTTAGCGCTCACGAGAACTGCTGTTATTTTTATTTGAAGAGTGCTATTTAGTTAATTATTTTTTCAGATTATTAATAGATAAATTCCTCAAGTCCAGCAATTTATTTTAGAATTTTTGGGGTTCCAGATCTTGCGCTAGCTACAGATTACTACAGACTGTTCTGTTTTTGACAGATTCTGTTTTTCGTGTGTTGTTTGCTTATTTTGATGAATCTATGGATAGTAAAATAGTTTATAACCCATAGAGAAGTTGGAATACAGTAGGTTTAACACCAATATAAATAAATAATGAGTTCATTATAGTACCTTGAAGTGGTCTTTTGTTTTGTTTCGCTAACGGAGCTCATGAGTTTTCTATTTTGAGTTTTGTGTTGTGAAATTTTCCAGTTTTGGGTGAATTCTTTTGATGGATCATGGAACAAGGAGTGGCAGGAGCCTAAGCTTGGGGATGCCCATGGCACCCCCAAGATAATCCAAGGACACCAAAAAGTCAAAGCTTGGGGATGCCCCGGAAGGCATCCCCTCTTTCGTCCACTTCCATCGGTAATTTACTTGGAGCTATATTTTTATTCACCAAAATGATATGTGTTTTGCTTGGAGCGTCTTGTATTATTTGTGTCTTTGTGTCTTAGAATACCACAATCATCCTTGCTGTACACACCTTTTGAGAGAGCCATACATGAATTAAAATTTGATAGAATACTCTATGTGCTTCACTTATATCTTTTGAGCTAAGTAGTTTTGCTCTATGTGCTTCACTTATATCTTTTGAGCGTTATAATTTTGCTCTGTGTGCTCCACTTATATCTTTTGAGTGTTATAATTTTGCTCTATGTGCTTCACTTACATCTTTTAGAGCACGGTGGTGGATTTGTTTTAAAGAAACTATTGATCTCTCATGCTTCACTTAAATTATTTTGAGAGTCTCTTAATAGCATGGTAATTTGCTTAATAATAATATGCTTGGTGTCGGTGTCAAAACCGGCGGATCTCGGGTAGGGGGTCCCGAACTGTGCGTCTAGGCCGGATGGTAACAGGAGGCAAGAGACACGAAGTTTTACCCAAGTTCGGGCCCTCTTGATGGAGGTAAAACCCTACGTCCTGCTTGATTAATATTGATGATATGGGTAGTACAAGAGTAGATCTACCACGAGATCGGGGAGGCTAAACCCTAGAAGCTAGCCTATGGTATGATTGTTGTTCTATATGTTGTCCTACGGACTAAGACCCTCCGGTTTATATAGACACCGGAGAGGGTTAGGGTTACACAAAGTCGGTTACAATGGTAGGAGATCTACATATCCATATCGCCAAGCTTGCCTTCCACGCCAAGGAAAGTCCCTTCCGGACACGGGACAAAGTCTTTCAATCTTGTATCTTCATAGTCCAGGAGTCCGGCTGAAGGTATAGTCCGGCCATCTGGACACCCCCTAATCCAGGACTCCCTCAGTAGCCCCTGAACCAGGCTTCAATGACAACGAGTCCAGCGCGCAGATTGTCTTCGGCATTGCAAGGCGGGTTCCTCCTCCAAGTACTTCATAGAAGATTTTGAACACAAAGATAGTGTCCGGCTCTGCAAAATAAGTTTCCACATATTGCCATAGAGAGAATAATATTTACACAAATCTAATCTGCTGACGTATTCCGTAGTGTGACATCGCACCACGGCCAAGCCTTTATTTGAATCGTTTTATTAGCCCACCTCAGCGTGTCATGCGAGGCGGTTTCCTTGGCACGTCTCATCGAAGCAGAGATCGTGTCCCCTTATTCCAGGATTCTCATCAATACGGGCGTGGGTAACCCAACCACTCCATTGATTACGGCGCTTGGGGATAAGCGAGTTTTACCAGGCTGGTGGGGACACGTAATTGCGTCCACCCATATAAGGGGATAAGGATCCACCTTTTCACCTACACCTTCTTCCTCCTTTGCCTATCCATTCTCACGCACTCGAGCTCCAGCGCCCAAGTCCGCACTCCCCACCTCAACCTTCTCCAGCTATGTCCGGAGCGGGAGGCAAGTGGATGGTCTCCTCCATCACGGAGGGACACATCAAAAAACTGAGGAAGGCCGGATACTTGTCTAACGACATCGCGCACCGGCTTCCCGAAGAGGGGCAGCTCCTCCCCACCCCAAGGCCCCATGAGAGGGTAGTGTTTCTTCCCCACTTCCTCCGCGGACTGTGCTTTCCTATCCACCCATTCGTCCGGGGACTCATGTTCTACTACGGCTTGGATTTCCATGATCTGGCCCCGAACTTCATCCTCAACATCTCGGCGTTTATCGTCGTGTGCGAGGCTTTCCTCCGCATCCGCCCCCATTTCGGCCTATGGCTCAAGACTTTCAATGTCAAGCCGAAGGTGGTGCGTGGCAACCAGCCGGAGTGCGGAGGCGCCATGGTGGGCAAGATGCCCAACGTCTTATGGCTCGAGGGCTCCTTTGTGGGGACCCTGAAGGGGTGGCAATCGGGGTGGTTTTACATCACCGAGCCGCGCGACCCTAATTGGGTCGCAGCCCCCGACTTCCGGTCCGGACCCCCAACGCGGCTCACGTCCTGGAAAGAGACGGGCCTGTCGTGGGGTAGCAAAAGAGAGGTGACTGGACTGCAAACATGCATCCAAACCCTGGTGGAGAAGCAGCTCAAGCATGTCAACGTAGTCTAGGTTATGCTCATCCGCCTGATCCTCCCGTGTCAACAACGGGCCTTCAATCTGTGGGAGTTCAACCCGGCGCAGCACCGAACTCTAAGAAGGCACTTCGACACGATGTACGAAGATGCCTGGAAGGTGCTTTTCAAGGGCGCCGAGGCTCCCGCATCCGCTACCGAGGATCGCGGATTCAGCGCGCGGCGTCACGCTAGCGCGGTAAGTTGTTTGTACCTTTTACAGGATATTAGTTTTTCATAGTCTAACTTTATGCGGGATCTAAGCTCCCCTACCTTTGACAGGATTGGCAGGCGAAGTCCGGACAGATCGACTGTCCGGCTCCTTTGCCCGAAGACCCAGCCGTAGGTGTCGGGTTCATCATCCGACGTCTCCAAGGCGCATTCCTCCCGTGAAGACGAGGAGGAGGAAGAAGAGACCTCTCCCCCTCCAGCGGGGGAAGGGAAGAAAAGGAAGGCCGCCCCAACTAGGGAGGCCGAAGGGTCCAAGAAGGGGAAAACCCTTCCTCCGGACTACTCCACCAACACCGACGACGGCGAAGAGGAGTGGCCGCTCAGGGCCAAGCCCCTGGCGAAATCATAAGTATCCGGATATCAGAGTAATTCGTAGTATTCCTTTATTGCACAACTTTCTCTTATGTCGAATATGATTATGCAGCCCACCCAAAGACCGGCTCGACGCATCGTCGACCAGTTCACTGGACTCGTCGGATGTGAATTCGCTTCCGACGGCTTCCTCCCCCGCCCAACGGACGACGCCGAAGTGTTGTCCCAACAGGTTCCAGGCCAGGAGGAGGTGGTCCTGGAGGCGCCGCAAGGCGACCTCCCGAACTCCAGGAGTAAAGGGGATAAAACCCCCCAGGGCTCCAAGTCCGGCTCTAGGCCGGACACCGCTCCGGAACCTTCAAAGGTTCCAGAGTCCGGCGGGCGACCTCCTTCCAAGAGGAGCAAGCCCTCCATGCCGGTGACCCCCGTCCAACCAGAGGCGTCGGACAGTCTGTTGGAGGCGCTCAAAGGCGCCTCCATCGATGAGGAGCACCGCAACATTATGAGTGCGGTGGTCCAGAAGGTTCAGTCCGCCAAGAACGGACTGACTGCAGCTTGTGCTAGCCTTTTAACAGGCTTTGAGGTAAGTAGAGAATGTGTAAATAATATTACCGCATAGATAGTAGCCCCTGATGCTCTGTTTGGCGTTCGGGAAGAAAAGCCAAATAGAGGATCAAACAAAATCGCAGGAGTCTAACAAAATGGAGTCAATATGCGTATGCAGGCTTCTCTGCTGGTGTCCGCCGCACTAACTGCGGAAGTGGACACGCTAAAGAAGAACCTCGGGCAGTCCGAGCAAGAGCTCGGGCGTGCCAAGAAGCAGCTCAAGGACAAGGAAGGTAAGAAATACCTTGTTTAAATATATACAAAAAAGTGCAATTGCAAAAAATGACAGGATTATCGTGGCTATTGTAGGGGCCACGTCTGAGATGGTGACCCGTAAGCAAGCGCTGGTCGAGGCCGAGAAGAGGGCGGCCACGGAGTGCACCGGGCGGGAGAAGTATGAGGCCCAGGTTGGCAAGGTGCAGCAAGAGCTCCAGGCTCTCATGGAAAAACATGAGAGTTTGGAGCTTGACTCGAAGACGCGAGCGTCCGAGCTCGCGATGGCTATTGAAAATGCCAAGTCTGCCAAGGCCGAATCCTAGAAGACCCTCCAGGAGTTGGATGAGGTGAAAAAGATAGCGGCGGGTAAGGCATTCTTTATGCAAAGCAAACACATAAAATGTGAGTTACTTGTTACTTACCCGAATCCGGAGCTCTCTAGGAGCATTCACAGATCTTCCCCGTAGCGTGTCCGATGCCGCCGCATTCTATCGAGCCGAGGAGGGCAGCTCGACAGAGAAGGTGTTCTGGTCTCAGTATGCTAAGGCCGGACACCCCGTGCCCCTGAGCGACCAGCTGAAGCAACTGGTCGAGCTCCACAAGGCGGCCGAACAGGCCATGAAGGGCCTCATAGTTTGGCTGTGGCATGGAGAGGCTCTGCTTGGGAGCTATTTTGGGCTGGTGCGGCGGCTGGTGGGGGCCTGTCCAAGGCTCGAAGTCATCAAGCGCTCCGTCTGCATAGAAGGTGCCCGTAGGGCCCTTGCCCGTGCTAAGGTGCACTAGGGCAAGCTGGATGCTGAGAAGCTTGTGAAGGACGGGCCACCGCCGGGGAAAGAGCATCGCAAACCCGAGAATTATTATAAGGATGTTCTAAAGGGTGCCTGCCTTATGGCGGATGAATGTTCCAGGGATGTAATTTTTGAGTAAAACTCGCTCGTTTTGTCCTGTGCGCTGAAAACTTGTTCTTATGCGCTAAGCAATGCTGTTGGAATTTAAAATATTACCTTTTGTGCGGCTGTTTATCAATTCTGAGAGATGGCGAGTCGTCAGCTTCTGCCCCCGTGCCGCTAGTGCTGGGGTGTTCGGGGATAAACCTCAGCACTCTTTTTCCCATGTTTGGGTCCTTCGAGGGAGGCGCTCAGCACAGCGAACAAGGCAATCGGACTATAATGCGTGAACACTCTCACTTAACCATAGAATTCTATAATTTTAAATTTCGGCGAAGCCCCTGGTATTCGGAAGACCGAGTTCGGGGCGCTATCCACTCCTTGGCCGGACAAAGCCGACTCCTCGCTCTAAGCGGCATAAGTCTTTAGGGACTCAAAAAACCTCTCGAACAGCGACCAGCTCTCACTTCATCATGACAGTCAGTTTTAGCTTTCTCTACTAAGGTACTCGACCCAGCTCAACTGGGGAACAATCGCAGTAGTTCTCCTAGTGCTACATTAGCCAATATAGTGGAACGTAAGGCACCAAAACATAGGAGCCGGGCAAACCCAACTATTGACCCAAGACAGGATTCGGAGCTGATGCATATAATGCTATAAGTTCGGGGTGCCACACTTGTTAAAGTGTTCGGACTTCTCACACCATATTGAGGGGTACTAAAGCCCCTGGCATATTTTGGCCGTACCAAAGTGTACGGGTGCAACATGTCGTTAAGGAACATATATTTGTAAAAAGAGTAAATGCAAAAATAGACAAAAGCTATGCATTGTTTATTAAAAAGGGGTGCTATCAAAGCAGAACGATACAAAATAATGCGATAAGCAAAAGGTTGGACTATTTAACATGTCTGTTCCAGGGGCAGCGTGCGGAATGGTATGCGAAACAGGTAAACTGCTCGTGATAGAGACCACCCGGGAGTTCCGTAATGCGGCATGGCTTGTCTGCTTCCCTGGTTCTTGCATCGTTTGTGTGGCAATTGAACTGCCGAACAGGCCTTCCGAAGAATGGAGTCCTGAAAGTAAGAGAAAATTAAAGAATCGGCAGCCCCTGGTGCGGTTTAAGCCGTGCTTCGGGCGTGCCATGATGGTGCCCCTCCCCCTGTACCCATGGTATTTCTAGAGCGTAGTTATGTACGCGAAGTACTGGTGTCGCATTTTTGCGAGGGCTGGGGTTGGGGCCGCATTGCTATGCCTGCTCGGAATGTGCCAGGCGGTCTTGTTGTAGGTTACTCCTGGCGCGCTTGATGGTGTCCGGATGTTTAATGGCCGGACTATAGGACTGCCTAGAGAGGCTGCTTTGTACTTCCGCTGCAAGGGCTGCCGTGTGCTCCTCCGTTCGGAGGGAGCGTTCGGTGTTTCCATTGACCGTAATTACTCCTCGAGGGCCTGGCATCTTGAGCTTATGGTATGCGTAGTGCGGTACCGCATTGAACTTGGCGAATGCGGTTCGCCCGAGCAGTGCGTGATAGCCACGGCGGAATGGGACTATGTCGAAGATTAACTCCTCGCTTCGGAAATTATCCGGAGATCCGAAGACCAATTCAAGTGTGACTGAGCCTGTACAATTGGCCTCTACACCTGGTATTACGCCTCTAAAGGTCGTTTTGGTGGGCTTAATCCTCGAGGGATCTATGCCCATATTCCGCACTATATCCTGGTAAAGCAGGTTCAGGCTGCTGCCACCGTCCATAAGGACTCTAGTGAGATGAAATCCGTCAATAATTGGGTCTAGAACCAATGCGGCGAATCCGCCATGACGGGTGCTAGTGGGATGGTCCCTTCGATCAAAGGTGATCGGGCAGGAGGACCATGGGTTGAACTTTGGGGCGACTGGCTCTACCGCGTATACGTCCCTTAACGCACGCTTCCGCTCCCTCTTGGGGATGTGGGTTGCGTATATCATGTTCACCGTCCGCACTTGTGGGGGAAAACCCTTCTGTCCACTGTTGTTCGGTGGCCAGGGCTCTTCGTCGTCATCGCTATGCAGCCCCTTGTCGGTATTTTCGGCATTTAACTTGCCTGCCTGCTTGAACCCCCAACAATCCCTGTTGGTGTGATTGGCCGGCTTTTCGGGGCTGCCATGTATCTGGCACAAGCGGTCGAGTATTCGGTCCAAACTGGATGGGCCCCTAGGATTTCTTTTGAATGGCTTTTTCTGCTGACCGGATTTATAGCCTCTGAATTCGGCATTAACTACCGTATCCTCAGCATTGTCGCCGTTAATGCGGCGCTTCTGCTTGTTGCGACGCGACCTGCCACTACTGTCCCTGGTATCCGAATTACCAGGGTTCTTCGTCATATTGTTGCTACGAGAAAGCCAACTATCTTCTCCCATGCAAAAGCGGGTCATGAGTGTCGTGAGTGCTGCCGTAGATTTTGGCTTTTCCTGTCCAAGGTGCCGGGCAAGCCACTCGTCACGGATATTGTGCTTGAAGGCTGCTAGGGCCTCTGCGTCCGGACAGTCGACTATTTGATTTTTCTTTGTTAGGAACCGTGTCCAGAATTGCCTGGCCGATTCCTCTGGCTGCTGAATTACGTGGCTTAGGTCATCGGCGTCTGGTGGTTGCACATAAGTGCCCTAGAAATTGTTGAGGAATGCGGCTTCCAGGTCCTCCCAACAACTGATTGATCCTGCTGGCAAGCTGTTAAGCCAATGCCGAGCTGGTCCTTTAAGCTTGAGTAGGAGGTATTTGATGGCGTGGAGATCATCGCCGCGGGCCATGTGGATATGAAGGAGATAATCCTCGATCCATACCGCAGGATCTGTTGTGCCATCATATGATTCGATGTTTACGGGTTTGAAACCCTCGGGGATTTGATGATCCATTACTTTGTCTGTGAAGCATAGTGGGTGTGCGGCGCCTCGGTACTGGGCTATATCATGACGTAGCTCCAATGAGCTTTGTCTACTGTGTTCGGCCCTACCGGATTTGTGTCCGGCGTGACGGTTACCGTCTCGAGTCGTGGGGCGCCCACGCGATCCGTAGATCGATCTTGTTTGCCTTGCCTTGTCCTCCAACATATCTCGTAGGTCTGGTGCATTTTCCCGTGCCTTGGAATGGGGTGCGGCTTGAGTGGAGGGCCGAGAGGTGTCTCTGTCGCGGCCACGAGGTGGCTGGTCAGCCGTATCAAGTGTTGGTGATGTAGGTTTAAGTGCTTCCTCCTCTAATCGGGGTAGCAACCACCGCTTTGGGTAGCTCTTGGAGGGGCATTCGAGTTTATGCTCTTCGGGCGCAAGGACTTCAGTCCATCTGTCGACTAGCAAATCTTGATCAGCTCTAAGCTGTTGCTATTTTTTCTTGAGGCTTCTTGCCGTGGCCATAAGCCTGTGTTGAAAACACTCTTGCTCGACGGGATCCTCTGGCACGACGAATTCGTCGTCATCGAGGCTTGCCTCGTCTTCGGAGGGAGGCGTATAGTTATCGTCCTCGACCTCTCTGTCTGCCGCTCTCTCATGAGGGCCAGCTTCTCCATCCTCCTGTGTTGAATCTTGCCAGAGGGGATTTTCTTCGGCACTCTCCGAAGTATTATTATCTCCCGTGCTGGAATCACTGTGTTTGCTTTGGCAGGATTTTGAGCGGCGCCGCTGACGCTGGCGCTTAGGCTGTTTCTTGGAGGGGTCATCCTCCGCTGTTCCATCGCCATCTCCTTCTTTTGGGGTGTCCACCATGTATATGTCATATGACGAGGTGGCTTTCCAGGGCACAATAGGCGCTGGTTCTTCATCGTCTCCTGCATCGGCGTCCATACCGTCGATGTCTTCAAAGTCGAAGTCGAGCATGTCGGTTAAATCGTCGACAGTGGTTACAAAGTGGGTGGTGGGTGGGCTTTGAATTTCTTCATCGTCCGTATCCCAACCTTGCTGACCATAGTCCGGCCAGGGCTCTCCTGATAAAGAGAGAGACTTTAGTGTCTTCAGAATATCGCCGAAAGGCGAGTGCTGAAAGATGTCCACGGCAGTAAACTCCATGATCGGCGCCCCATCGGATTCGATCGACAGGGGCGCGGAGGGTTCGGAGTCTGGAGAGGAGTCCGGCTCCTTCGAGTCACGAGTCTCGCGGAGTGCGGGGCTGGTGTTCGGCTCGATCGCCGTTGGGATCGCAGCCCCCGAGGCGGCGTCCAACCACCCATCCTCGATAAGCGCAATTGGCTCCGAATTAAGGGTCGAAGCCTATGCGGGTGCGGCCTCTAGGGCACTATTCGGCGGCAGAGCACGATCATGCTCGTCATGACAGTGCGGCGCGCTCGGCAGTGGCTCGAATCCGTCGAGGATCAAGTCCCCGCGGATGTCAGCCATGTAGTTTAAACTTCCAAATCTGACCTGACGGCCAGGGGCATAGCTTTCGATCTGCTCCAGATGGCCAAGTGAATTGGCCCGCAGTGCAAAGCCGCCGAAGACGAAGATCTGTCCGGGGAGGAAGGTCTCACCCTGGACCGCATCGCTATTGATGATCATAGGAGCCATCAAGCCTGACGGCAACGACACAGAGGAACTCTCAATGAAAGAACCAATGTCGGTGTCAAAACCGGCGGATCTCGGGTAGGGGGTCCCGAACTATGCGTCTAGGCCAGATGGTAACAGGAGGCAAGGGACACGAAATTTTACCCAGGTTCGGGCCCTCCTGATGGAGGTAAAACCCTACGTCCTGATTGATTAATATTGATGATATGGGTAGTACAGGAGTAGATCTACCACGAGATCGGAGAGGCTAAACCCTAGAAGCTAGCCTATGGTATGATTGTTGTTCTGTATGTTGTCCTACGGACTAAAACCCTTCAGTTTATATAGACACCGGAGAGGGTTAGGGTTACACAAAGTCGGTTACAATGGTAGGAGATCTACATATCCATATCGCCAAGCTTCCCTTCCACGCCAAGGAAAGTCCCTTCCGGACACGGGACGAAGTCTTTCAATCTTGTATCTTCATAGTCCATGAGTCCGGCTGAAGGTATAGTCCGGCCATCCGGACACCCCCTAATCTAGGACTCCCTCACTTGGTATTCAAGATTTGTGAAACTTTCTTTTGAGTGTGTTGAATACTAAGAAAAGATTGAAACATGATAATTGTTTTGAGATATGGAGGTGATAATATTAAAGTCATGCTAGTTGAGTAGTTGTGAATTTAAAGAATACTTGTGTTAAAGTTTGCGATTCCCGTAGCTTGCACGTATGGTGAACCGTTATGTGATGAAGTCGGAGCATGATTTATTTATTGATTGTCTTCCTTATGAGTGGCGGTCGGGGACGAGCGATGGTCTTTTCCTACCAATCTATCCCCCTAGGAGCATGCGCGTAATACTTTGCTTTGATAACTTCTAGATTTATGCAATAAGTATATGAGTTCTTTATGACTAATGTTGAGTCCATGGATTATACGCACTCTCACCCTTCCACCTTTGCTAGCCTCTCTAAAGACCGCACACCTTTCGCCGGTATCATACACCTACCATATACCTTCCTCAAAACAGCCACCATACCTACCTATTATGGCGTTTCCATAGCCATTCCGAGATATATTGCCATGCAACTTTCCACCATCTAGTTCATCATGACACATTCATCATTGTCATATTGCTTAGCATGATCATGTAGTTGACATAGTATTTGTGGCAAAGCCACCATTCATAATTTTTTCATACTTGTCACTCTTGATTCATTGCATATCCCGGTACACCACCAGAGGCATCCATATAGAGTCATACTTTGTTTTAGAATCAAGTTGTAATCATTGAGTTGTAAATAAATAAAAGTGTGATGATCATCATTCAATAGAGCATTGTCCTAAAAAAAGAGAAAGGCCAAAGATAAAAAAGAAGGCCCAAAAAAAGAAGAAGAAAATAAATAAAAAGAGGCAATGCTACTATCCTTTTTTCCACACTTGTGCTTCAAAGTAGAACCATGATATAGCGAGTCTCATATATTGTGCTTCAAAGTAGCACCATGTCCTTCATATAGAGAGTCTCATATGTTGTCACTTTCATATACTAGTGGGAATTTTTCATTATAGAACTTGGCTTGTATATTCCAATGATGGGCTTCCTCAAAATTGCCCTAGGTCTTCGTGAGCAAGCAAGTTGGATGCACACCCACTTAGTTTCTTTTGTTGAGCTTTCATACATTTATAGCTCTAGTGCATCTGTTGCATGGCAATCCCTACTCACTCACATTGACATCTATTGATGGGCATCTCCATAGCCCGTTGATATGCCTAGTCGATGTGAGACTATCTTCCCCTCCTTTTTGTCTTCTCCACAACCACCCTTCTATTCCACCTATAGTTCTATATCCATGGCTCATGCTCATGTATTGCGTGAAGATTGAAAAAGTATTGAAAAATTTAGAGTATGAAACAATTGCTTGGCTTGTCATCGGGGTTGTGCATGATTTAAATACTTTGTGTGGTGAAGATAGAGCATAGCCAGACTATATGATTTTGTAGGGATAACTTTCTTTGGCCATGTTATTTTGAGAAGACATAATTGCTTTGTTAGTATGCTTGAAGTATTATTATTTTTGTGTCAATATAAACTTTTGTCTTGAATCTTTCTAATCTGAATATTCATACCACAATTAAGAAGATTTGCATTGAAATTATGCCAAGTAGCACTCCGCATCAAAAATTCTCATTTTATCATTTACCTGCTCGAGGACGAGCAGGAATTAAGCTTGGGGATGCCTGATACGTCTCCCACGTATCTATAATTTGTGATTGCTCCATGCTATATTATCTACTGTTATGGACTATATTGGGCTTTATTTTCCACTTTTATATTATTTTGGGGACTAACCTATTAACCGGAGGCCCAACCCAGAATTGCTGTTTTTTGCCTATTTTAGTGTTTCGGATAAAGAGAATATCAAACGGAGTCCAAACGGAATAAAATCTTCGGGAACGTGATTTTCTCACCGAGCGTGATCCAGGAGACTTGGACCCTACTCCAGGGGGTCAAAGAGGAGGTCACGAGGGTGGGGGGGCGCACGCCCCCTGCCTCGTGGGCCCCTCGATGTTCCACCGACGTACTTCCTCCTCCTATATATACACACGTACCCCCAAACGATCAGAACGGGAGCCAAAAACCTAATTCCACCGCCGCAACTTTCTGTATCCGCGAGATCCCATCTCGGCGCTTGTTCCGAAGCTCCACCGGAAGAGGGCCATCATCACGGAGGGCTTCTACATCATCCTAGCCTCTCCGATGAAGTGTGAGTAGTTTACCTCAGACCTTCGGGTCCATAGTTAGTAGCTGGATGGCTTCTTCTCTCTCTTTGAATCTCAATACAAAGTTCCCCCCTCTCTTGTGGAGATCTATTCGATGTAATCTTCTTTTTGCGGTGTGTTTGTTGAGACCGATGAATTGTGGGTTTATGATCAAGTCTATCTATGAATAATATTTGAATCTTCTCTAAATTCTTTTATGTATAATTGGTTATCTTTGCAAGTCTCTTCGAATTATCCGTTTGGTTTGGCCAACTAGATTGGTAGTTCTTGCCATGGGAGAAGTGCTTAGCTTTGGGTTCGATCTTGTGGTGTCCTTACCGAGTGACAGAAGGGGCAGCAAGGCACGTATTGTATCGTTGCCATCGAGGATAACAAGATTGGGTTTATTTCATATTGCATGAATTTATCTCTCTACATCATGTCATCTTGCTTAAGGCGTTACTCTGTTTTTAACTTAATACTCTAGATGCATGATGGATAGCGGTCGATGAGTGGAGTAATAGTAGTAGATGCAGAATCGTTTGGATCTACTTGTCACGGACGTGATGCCTATATACATGATCATGTCTAGATATTCTCATAACTATGCTCAATTCTGTCAGTTGCTCAACAGTAATTTGTTCACCCACCGTAGAATACTTATGCTCTTGAGAGAAGCCACTAGTGAAACCTATGGCCCCCGGGTCTATTCTCATCATATCAATCTCCATCACTTTAATCTTGCTTTGCCTTTTTACTTTGCTTTTACTTTTTACTTTGCATTTTTATACCAAAAATACCAAAAATATTATATCTATCAGATCTCACTCTCGTAAGTGACCGTGAAGGGATTGAAAACCCCTAATCGTGTTAGTTGCGTGTAGCTATCGCTTTGTGCAGGTACGAGGGACTTGAGCGTGGCCTCCTACTAGATTGATACCTTGGTTCTCAAAAACCGAGGGAAATACTTACGCTACTCTGCTGCATCATCCCTTCCTCTTCGGGGAAAACCAACTCAAGCTCAAGACGTAGCAATATTTAGTCAATTCTTTTCGCAGATGATTAATAGATAAATTCCTCACGTCCAGAAATTTATTTTAGAATTTTTGGGGTTCCAGATATTGCGCTAGCTACAGATTACTACAGACTGTTCTGTTTTTGACAGATTCTGTTTTCCGTGTGTTGTTTGCTTATTTTGATGAATCTATGGCTAGTAAAATAGTTTATAATCCTTAGAGAAGTTGGAATACAGTAGGTTTAACACCAATATAAATAAAGAATGAGTTCATTACAGTACCTTGAAGTGGTTTTTTTGCTTTCTTTCGCTAACGGAGCTCACGAGTTTTCTACTTTAAGTTTTGTGTTGTGAAGTTTTCTTGTTTTGGGTGAATTCTTGTGATGGATTATGGAACAAGGAGTGGCAAGAGCCTAAGCTTGGGGATGCCCATGGCACCCCCAAGATAATCCAAGGACACCAAAAAGTCGAAGCTTGGGGATGCCCCGGAAGGCATCCCCTCTTTCGTCCACTTCCATCGGTAATTTACTTGGAGCTATATTTTTATTCACCAACATGATATGTGTTTTGCTTGGAGAATCTTGTATGATTTGTGTCTTTGTGTGTTAGTGTGCCACAATCATCCTTGCTGTACACACCTTTTGAGAGAGCCATACATGAATTAGAATTTGATAGAACACTCTATATGCTTCACTTATATCTTTTGAGCTAAGTAGTTTTGCTCTATGTGCTTCACTTATATCTTTTGAGCATTATAATTTTGCTCTATGTGCTTCACTTAGATCTTTTAGGGCACGGTGGTGGATTTGTTTTAAAGAAACTATTGATCTCTCATGCTTCACTTAAATTATTTTGAGAGTCTTAATAGCATGGTAATTTGCTTAATAATAACATGCTTGGTATTCAAGATTTGTGAAACTTTTTTTGAGTGTGTTGCATACTAAGAAAAGATTGAAGCATGATAATTGTTTTGAGATATGGAGGTGATAATATTAGAGTCATACTAGTTGAGTAGTTGTGAATTTAAAGAATACTTGTGTCAAAGTTTGTGATTCCCGTAGCATGCACGTATGGTGTACCGTTATGTGATGAAGTCAGAGCATGATTTATTTATTGATTGTCTTCCTTATGAGTGGCGGTCGGGGATGAGCGATGGTATTTTCCTACCAATCTATCCCCCTAGGAGCATGCGCGTAATACTTTGCTTTGATAACTTCTAGATTTTTGCAACAAGTATATGAGTTCTTTATGACTAATGTTGAGTCCATGGATTATACGCACTCTCACCCTTCCACCTTTGCTAGCCTCTCTAATACCGCGCACCTTTTGCCGGTATCATACACCCACCATATACCTTCCTCAAAACAGCCACCATACCTACCTATTATGGCATTTCCATAGCCATTCCGAGATATATTGCCATGCAACTTTCCACCGTTCCGTTAGTATGACACACTCCATCATTGTCATATTGCATATCCTGTTACACCGCTGGAGGCATTCATATAGAGTCATATTTTGTTCTAAGTATCGAGTTGTAATTGTTGAGTTGTAAGAAAAATAAAAGTGTGATGATCATCATTTTTAGAGCATTGTCCCAAGTTAGGAAAGAGCGATGGAGACTATGATTCCCCCATAAGTCGGGATGAGACTCTGGATGAAAAATAAAAGAGGCCAAAGAAGCCCCCCCAAAAAAGAGAAAAAAAAAGAGGCCATAAAAAAGAGAAAAAGGCCCAAATAAAAAATGAGAGAAAAAGAGAGAAGGGACAATGTTACTATCCTTTTACCACACTTGTGCTTCAAAGTAGCACCATGATCTTCATGATAGAGAGTCTCTCGTTATGTCACTTTCATATACTAGTGGGAATTTTACATTATAGAACTTGACTTGTATATTCCAATGATGGGCTTCCTAAAAATGCCCTAGGTCTTCGTGAGCAAGCAAGTTGGATGCACACCCACTTAGTTTCTTTTGATGAGCTTTCATATACTTATAGCTCTAGTGCATCCGTTGCATGGCAATCCCTACTCACTCACATTGATATCTATTGATGGGCATCTCCATAGCTCGTTGATATGCCTAGTTGATGTGAGACTATCTTCCCCTCTTTTTGTCTTCTCCACAACAACCATTCTATTCCACCTATAGTGCTATATCCATGGCTCATGCTCATGTATTGCGTGAAGATTGAAAAAGTATTGAAAAATTTAGAGTATGAAACAATTGCTTGGCTTGTCATCGGGGTTGTGCATGATTTAAATACTTTGTGTGGTGAAGATAGAGCATAGCCAGACTATATGATTTTGTAGGGATAACTTTCTTTGGCCATGTTATTTTGAGAAGACATAATTGCTTTGTTAGTATGCTTGAAGTATTATTATTTTTATGTCAATATAAACTTTTGTCTTGAATCTTTCGAATCTGAATATTCATATCACAATTAAGAAGATTTGCATTGAAATTATGCCAAGTAGCACTCCGCATCAAAAATTCTCTTTTTATCATTTACCTACTCGAGGACGAGCAGGAATTAAGCTTGGGGATGCCTGATACGTCTCCAACGTATCTATAATTTTTGATTGCTCCAGGCTATATTATCTACTGTTTTGGACTATATTGGGCTTTATTTTCCACTTTTACATTATTTTTGGGACTAACCTATTAACCGGAGGCCCAGCCCAGAATTGCTGTTTTTTGCCTATTTCAGTATTTCGGAGAAACAGAATATCTAACGGAGTCCAAACGGAATAAAACCTTCGGGAACGTGATTTTCTCACCGAACGTGATCCAGGAGACTTGGACCCTACTCCAAGGAGTCAAAGAGGCGGTCACGAGGGTGGGGGGCGTGCCAACCCCCCTAGGGCGCGCCACCCTGCCTCGTGGGCCCTCGGTGCTCCACCGACGTACTCGTTCCTCCTATATATACCTACGTACCCCCAAATGAACAGATAGGGAGCCAAAAACCTAATTCCACCGCCGCAACTTTCTGTATCCACAAGATCCCATCTTGGGGCCTGTTCCGGAGCTCCGCCGGAGAGGGCCGTCATCACGGAGGGCTTCTACCTCATCATAGCCTCTCTTATGAAGTGTGAGTAGTTTACCTCAGACCTTCGGGTCCATAGTTATTAGCTAGATGGCTTCTTCTCTCTTTTTGGATCTCAATACAAAGTTCTCCCCCTCTCTCGTGGAGATCTATTCGATGTAATCTTCTTCTTTTTGCGATGTGTTTGTTGAGACCGATGAATTGTGCATTTATGATCAAGTCTATCTATGAATAATATTTGAATCTTCTCTAAATTCTTTTATGTATGATTGGTTATCTTTGCAAGTCTCTTCGAATTATCCATTTGGTTTGGCCAACTAGATTGGTAGTTCTTGCCATGGGAGAAGTGCTTAGCTTTGGGTTCGATCTTGTGGTGTCCTTTCCCAGTGACAGAAGGGGCAGCAAGGCACGTATTGCATCGTTGCCATCGAGGATAACAAGATGGGGTTTATTTCATATTGCATGAATTTATCTCTCTACATCATGTCATCTTGCTTAAAGCGTTACTTTGTTTTAACTTAATACTCTGGATGCATGCTGGATAGCGGTCGCTGAGTGGAGTAATAGTAGTAGATGCAGAATCGTCTCGGTCTACTTGTCACGGACATGATGCCTATATAAATGATCATGCCTAGATATTCTCATAACTATGCTCAATTCTGTCAATTGCTCAACAGTAATTTGTTCACCCACCGTAGAATACTTATGCTCTTGAGAGAAGCCACTAGTGAAATCTATGGCCCCCGGGGTCTATTCTCATCATATCAATCTCGATCACTTTAATCTTGCTTTGCTTTCTACTTTGCCTTTTACTTTTCACTTTGCATCTCTATACCAAAAATACCAAAAATATTATATCTATCAGATCTCACTCTCGTAAGTGACCATGAAGGGATTGACAACCCCTAATTGCGTTGGTTGCGAGTAGCTATCGTTTTGTGTAGGTACGAGGGACTTGAGTGTGGCCTCCTACTGGATTGATACCTTGGTTCTCAAAAACTGAGGGAAATACTTAGGCTACTCTGCTGCATCATCCCTTCCTCTTCGGGGAAATCCAACGCAAGCTCAAGAGGTAGCACTCACCAGACTACTTCACCGAGCACACCATCGCACCTCCGCCCCCCGAGTCCGTTGGGGCTTCACCAACAGTCTCGTCCATCGCATCATAGTGCTCCGCTGCCACTCAAGATCTGCATCCGTGCGCGGCCAGCCAACTCCAGCGCATCACCCTCAACGGCTCTGAAGTAACCCACACTCTAGCTAGGCGAGCATGCCCAAACGCCGGCCTGAACTAGGTATCCACACAGCACTCCCTTGTGCACTGTTCCGACGATGTTTGGATATCCTTTCACTGCTCTCTTAGCTTACCCGCCTATGCAAATCTGACCTTAACTCTTATTTCTTCTGGAGATATCATCTGAAAGAAGTAAATCCATATTTTAGCGAAGCATGACGGCGCTACGGGATCTGGTACACATCATGCACACCCGTATAACCTTGTAAGTATTTGTCCTCTGGTACAACATCAAGGGTGATACCTCTTATTTGATCAACCATTCGCCGTGTCAAAAATGCAGAGGGGGATGCAAGGAGCACAAGACCTGCACATCCAAGCAAGTGGTAGCATGGAACATCCCAAGCGCAAGCAGAGCTGCAGTGAGCATGTACAACGAGCTAGCGTAAGTCCCTGCATTTCATTTAATTCATACTGGCATTCATGTATGATTTGTGTGGAGTGGCTGATCCACGAATGCAAGTTACCAGGGGCGAACATTTAACTTAAAAAATACGAAGGCACTTGCACTCCAGAAATCAACATAACTTGAGAAATGTGAAGCTACATGCACTTTGAAAACCAGCTAATGATCCAAAGTAGTTCAGATTATAAACACTAAATGATGCAAGCACCAAAAACACGAAATGAAACATGGTGTACAAGGACTACAAACATGGTCTGTACCTGCTTGGATTATTCATTCTCTGGCTGAAAATATCGAAGTGTAATTGAACGTATAACCAGTGCGCAAACTGCATATCAATATATCTATCCTGCACAAGTATGCCAATAGTTTCAAACATCAGATTAGAAAAGTATTTATGCTATGTTGTCATGATACGGGGACTTTCTGGTAGATGGCCTCGACGTTTCCTCAAGCTATGAAAATGCACTATAATTTGCTTGTCATCAATGCCTACAAATCTCTGTCTCTCTCAACATAGTAGATCATCATTAGACACTAAATCCTTCAATGAGCTTGCAAAAATGCTTGCATTAGATCCCTCATTAGAGACTATATGTTCATCACCAGGAGCATGTAAAATGTTTGCATCAAATCCTTCATTAGCAGTCTGTTCATTAGACACTTCAGGCTCAAGAACAACATGAGCTTGTATGTTTGCACCGGAAACCTGATTAGATACATCAGATTCAGTCAGTTCAGTATTGATTGGGGGAGTTATAAAATAAGTAGAAACTGGTTTCATTTTCTCATAGATTCCCTACATACAAGCAGTTTTACAACACCGTCAGGTTTAACTATTGGCCAGAAATTGAAGAGTTGAATTAGATATAATCAGGGATGTGATGTACCTGCTCGTTGCGCATGCTACTCTTGCAAGCTGCGACTGTCCGTTTGCGCAAGCTCGATGCCATGCCCGTGCTGCCGCCACTGCCTCCCACGCAGGCTACACCCAGGGTTGGATCTTCATCTTCTTGTCCTTCTATTCGCTTGAAGCCCGACGACCGCCCTCCAATGAGGGCGCGAGGAAGTGCTGTGTCGGGTTGTCCAGCGACGGCTAGGTTAGGAGTGAACCAGACTGGAGGCTTGAGCGAATGAATTGGGCTTTTTCCTGCTGTCGATCGATATGGGAGGCGCTCGTTTGGGCCGCGAGACTGCTATAGGGCCTACCTTGCACTTATGTTATTGGCCCATCCAAATTGAAACATTTTTCTTCATTTTTTACATTGCCTGCCTGTGCGTTGGGATAAACAAAACTAGCGTGGGCCAACCTGGACGACTCAAACTAGGTGCACACTTTCCAGCCACCTGAGGCAGCTGCCCATACCAGCCCCTATGGTGGCGTCGCCCCTTTTTGCGTGTATGATTGGATAGTGAAAAATATTCCAGTGGCGCTTTTGATTTACCCACAGAATGGTTGAATTGCTTGTTTCTATGAACTGAGTTCGCCAATCATGTGAAGGATGCCAGTCTTTTCATCCTATTGTAGATTGCTTAGATCTCGATATGCCAAAAGTAATCGCATGAAATATACAGTAAAAGCCAGTGTGATGTGTTTGGCTACAACTAGTCTGACTACACGTCCTCATATAACATATCAAGGACGCACCATCTTACCAGATTACCCATTCGACTTACCCATGTAGTGTGGGAAGAAATAAGTATTGGGACTGCATATCCAAGCAATTGATGCCATGGACTCCTTCGTACAACCTTGTAAGCAAAAAGGAAGTTGCAGTATGCCTGTACAAAGAACTAGCGTAAGTTTAGTTACCTACTTCTCAGAATTTTAGTTAGCCACTGATGACTCACAAGTATAGGGGATCTATCGTAGTCCTTTCGATAAGTAAGAGTGTCGAACCCAACGAGGAGCAGAAGGAAATGATAAGCGGTTTTCAGCAAGGTATTCTCTGCAAGTACTAAAATAAGTGGTAACAGATAGTTTTGTGATGGGATAAATTGTAACGAGCAACAAGCAACAAAAGTAAATAAAGTGCAGCAAGGTGGCCCAATCCTTTTGTAGCAAAGGACAAGCCGGAACAAACTCTTATAATAGGAAAAGCGCTCCTGAGGACACATGGGAATATCGTCAAGCTAGTTTTCATCACGTTCATATGATTCAGTTCGATAATTTGATAATTTGATATGTGGGTGGACCGGTGCTTGGGTGTTGTTCTTACTTGAACAAGCATCCCACTTATGATTAACCTCTATTGCAAGGATCCGCAACTACCACAAAAGTATTAAGGTAAAACTAACCATAGCATGAAACATATGGATCCAAATCAGCCCCTTATGAAGCAACGCATAAACTAGGGTTTAAGCTTCTGTCACTCTAGCAACCCATCATCTACTTATTACTTCCCAATGCCTTCCTCTAGGCCCAAATAATGGTGAAGTGTTATGTAGTTGACGTTCACATAACACCACTAGAGGCTAGACAACATACATCTTATCAAAATATCAAACGAATACCAAATTCACATGACTACTCATTACAAGACTTATCCCTTGTCCTCAGGAACGAACGTAATTACTCACAAAGCATATTCATGTTCATAATCAGAGGGGTAATAATATGCATGTAGGATCTGAACATATGATCTTCCACCAATTAAACCAACTAGCATCAACTGCAAGGAGTAATCAACACTACTAGCAACCTACTAGCACCAATCCCGGACTTTGAGACAAGAATTGGATACAAGAGATGAACTAGGGTTTGGAGATGAGATGGTGCTGGTGAAGATGTTGATGGAGATTGCCCTCTCTCGATGAGAGGAGCGTTGGTGATGACGATGGTGATGATTTCCCCCTCCCGGAGGGAAGTATCCCCGGCAGAACAGCTCTGCCGGAGCTCTAGATTGGATCCGCCAAGGTTCCGCCTCGTGGCGGTGGAGTCTCGTCCCGAAAGGTTCCTTTTTATTTTTTTCTCATCGAAAGACTTCATATAGGAGAAGATGGGCGTCGGAGAGCCACCAGGGGGCCCACGAGGTAGGGGGCGCGCCCTAGGGGGGGCCCACCCTCATGAGCAGGGTGTGGGCCCCCTGGCCTTCATATTTGGCGAGGATTTTTCTTTATTTCTTTTAAGATGTTCCGTGGAGTTTCAAGACTTTTGGAGTTGCGCAGAATAGGTCTCTAATATTTGCTCCTTTTCCAGACCAGAATTCCAGCTGCCGGCATTCTCCCTCCTTATGTAAACCTTGTAAAATAAGAAAATAGCCATAAGTATTGTGACATAAAGTGAAATAACAGTCCATAATGCGATAAATATTGATATAAAATCATGATGCAAAATGGACGTATCAGCCACTTATTGCAAAATTGTTCAATTACGTTGCTTGGCTTAATTTAGTTTGCTACTGATTACATAATGGCATAGCGTGTTAATCATATTGTAGACTGCGCCTATCTATGTGTTTGATACTTACTGTTAAGAATTACATGTTTGCCTTGACTTAAATATCTACTTGTTTGTTTAACTGCTTTGCTGCTGCAACAGCGGGTTACGATGATGTTAATAACTACTTTTCAGCATCCAATTGAAACTCTTTAATTCCTTGTTTGTTTAACTGGTTTGCTGTTATAACTCCCAGTTGAGATGTTTTGCTAACTTCAACTTTTCTGAATCCAATCGGAACTATAATGGCAAAACAGGTTAGCCCAAGATCAAAGAGTGAGGTCCCCATGGACGTTGCATCATCCCACAGCAGTGGCACCGACCCAATCGTGCATTATGAATTGCCAACTGCTGATGCTCTAGAGGCTAAACTAGTGGTAGAAAGAGATTCTGCTTCTGCACTTAGAGATGAAGTTGACATGTTGAGGAAGCAAACAGCACAATCACAAGCAGTACTCAAGACAACCATTAAATATTTGGTGGATTTCAAAATGAAGCAAGCTGAGACTGACCATATTGTTAAGGTCCTGAAGGAAAAAAGGAAATTAAATTCTTACTTCGTAAATCATAGGTGAAATGTTCTTTCCATAGTTGAATAACCTTTGTGTTGTCTGTTCATGTAATCAATCAAACCATTTGTTGTAGAGATCATGTAATAATTGTTTTTTTGTTTTTTTGTTTGTAATTTTATTCGAGCACAAGTCTGTATTAATTGATAAGACTCAGAGACATTTCATTTGGATTGCTGTGCCAGACCTACAAATATGCCAATCAGGCTGAATGTGCATTCAGCAATAGTAGTATAGATGGACCATAAGTGGCACACATCAGAAAGGGCCAAGATGCTGGCTAAAAAAGGATGATGTTGTAGCCAAAAAAAAGTACAGTGGCCTGTCTTATGTATGTTAGGTGATATTATTGATCCATATACTCTATAAGTGTTTATTTGTATGTTAGTTCCGTACATTCTTTGTTGATTGACTCGGTATTTGAATCTTGATACATCGCTTGTGTACATATCTAAATGGGAGTACACATTATGCTGCGTGTGACATTTGAGTTGGACATGAAGTGTTCCAAATATTCAAATTCACCTTAAACTGGATTCTAGTTTCTGAATTTGAGTATCCGCATTTGTAAACCATATTCATATATGATAGTGGAATACATCTTTGTCATCCTTTTGAAGATATATAAAAACACATAGAATGATTTATAAAGATTCATATAGGAATACAAAATGGATTCGAATTTAGTTGCTAGGGTAAATGTGGATGCTTATTGTCCCAAAATTCGAAAGAAACAGCAAAATGTCCACTCCCACATCGGCTGCCCGAAGCCAAGTGTTTGGGAGATGGAAATTACTGTCTACCCATTACACGGACAATCCATCGGCCCGATTTCCACTGCTCTAAATAGGGGTAGGTTAGTAACTTCAATTAGACGTGACACGACCGCCTCTGAGCCCATTCCGACACGGTGGGCGTCAAACATGGGCGGCAAAACTCATTTGATTCAAGCTCGTCCAAAAGACCTCTGTTTCTCCCTCCATTCCCCATTCATACACGGTGGGTGGCAAAACACCCTCTCCTCGTCCGAAATAGATGTAGGCTAATATTTTAAATAGGGGCAGATGTGTAACTTCCATCAGACGTGACACAACTGCCCTACCTGTCAGCCCCATTCATACACCATGGGCGCCCACCGTGGGTGGCAAAACACCCTCTCCTCACTCGAAATAGTTATCGGCAAATATTTGGGAGATGCGAGATTACCGTCCTATCCCCAACCGACGAGACGTCCAAATTTGAAACGGGGGATAAGTTCGTAACTTTCCCATATTTCAGACAAGCGCGTCCCAAAAACATGGTTCCCCGTACCTCTCCCTCCATTTTCCCATTCATACACCGTCTGCGCTAGAACACCCCATTCCCACACCAGCCTCCGTCCGCCACCCCATCCATCGCCGCCGTCCTCCACCACATCCATCGCCAGCGTCCTCCACCATGCCGGAGCGCCTACCAAGACTGCGTCGTCCACTGCTAGAGATGGACATTTCTCATCCACGGCGACGGACCAATAGCCTTGCATCGCGTCCTCTCGCTTCATCGGCGCCATCGTTCTCCTTGCCGGGGCCGCTCACACGACCTTCTCTTCCACCGCAATGGTACTTATCCCCCGATGCACCCGTCTACCGTCGCAGATCTGCTTCAACGCCACCGATAGCCATCGCACCCCCGATGCCTACACGGTGCCGCAAGAGAGGTGGTACTTCATATCTCCTCAACTTCTTGATCTCAACCAGAAAATAGATCTTAACTTGGTTACTCTACTTTCTTTTCAGCTCTTAGAGTTTAGTTCTTAGTTCGAAGCAAACAATGGATGCTAAATATCATTTCTCCGGTTTGCAGCTTCAAATCTGCCATGGCACAGCCATAATACGGTTTAATTGATCATGCTTAGGGTTTAATTGATCATGTTGGTTCCGTGGTGGTTTCTTTAATAGAAATCAGAGGGGAAACCCTCTTTTGCTAAAAAATATATTCTTAGAGTTTCCCCCTTTTATGATCACTATACGATCAGAATACATGCTTCGTGTCATAATAACACTGCTCCACCCATCAAGCTAAACAAGCTTAGTTGTTCAAATACGAATCTGATATTATTAAAACAGAGTTGTTTAATTGGTCACCTAAATGTTCCTAAATTAGTTTCGAAAATGCATGTTCACCGCTCGGGTGTGTATCTCTGCGTGTGGTCTGGTCAGCACGGTTGGGGAGGTGAACTTTGCATATGCAGAGGTTTATAGGGAGACACTCTCCGAATTGAAACCGCAATGCATTCCATAGATAATCTTACTACTTTTTATGTTTTCATGAATCTCAGATTCTGAACAGCATCATAATGATTATGAGCTTGCGCGCATGAAAAGAATAAAGCAGAAAAATGCCATGGCTGTCAAACTTGGCATTAAGGGATTGAAATCAAGTCTGGATGCAATGCAATGCAAACACTCTCCACCTACAGATTCATGCTCAGAATATGATCCTAACAGTGATTCTGAGCTAGAGGGAGACCTAAGTCAATGTAGCTCCCTAGTGGAGGAGTCAGACGAAGATGCCCTATCTTATTCGCCCATCAAGGTACTTGCTCTAACTTTCCAAGGTTACATTGCTCGCACATATCTTGCAACTGATGCTTTGCATTGCTTCTACTTTGTTGAACTGCCATTAGATTAGTTTACACATCGTGTATGTGAATACGCCCTGCCTATCCATTTTCAGTACATATTCCATCTGTCATCATACCATATTTATCCATTCAAATGTTGTTCTTGTGTATCAGATGTTCAAAAGGAAGAGGGCGATTGCTGATCATGGAGGAGCACAAGCAAAGTATTTGGAAAAGGTAGTGGCACCTGATAAATCAAATAGCCCATTAGGTGTAGTTGCAATATCACCTGACCCACAAAATACCCCAACTCTAGAAGACTCTAGCCCTACTACACTGGTCATTTCTGATGCCCCAACTTAGCAGACCCCAACTGCAGCAAACAGTATGATTATGCCAGTTGACATAGCACCAGCTCTACGACGCAAAACCCCCATTCCAGCAAAGAGTACACCAAATCCAGTTGCCAAATCCCTTTTCGAACCAGAGGGAGCCCCAATTGCAGCAAATAGGACCCTTGTTCCATTTCTTCCCAGTTTACAAGACGAAGCTTATGTTGTTGTCAGGAACTTTGTGCGCATCTTTCCTTCATGGAAAGATTATACCGCAGACACAGAACAATTTCCAGTCTTCCTCCGCAACTTACGCGTAAGTAATGTACTAATGTTATTCATGGTCGTTACTGCATATGTTTCTATTGACAGAAGACACAAGATTTCATTCTTTTAAATAGGCGAGGCGCAAACTGGATTGTGATGACGAGCAAGGGTTGGTTGCGCTTTTCAAGCACTCATTGATGAAGTATCGTTCCTACCTGAGGCAAGCGCACTTCGATGGCAAGCCTCTGAACGAAATTTCTGTAAAGTCTCCGGTGCTACATTTATCCGATGGTGACTGGAATAATCTTGTTACACATTGGTCTCGGCTGCGGCATAAGGTACTGTCTATGATATAACATCTCAATTTGAACTACATTTCTGCATTTGCCTTAATGTCTCACTTGTATGAAAACTGTTAGCAGAAGAACATTCGTTCTCAAGGGACCACAAAATCTCGCAACTATACTGCACAGTGCATTGCTCTTGTGAGTACCTCTTGCCCTGTATGACCATACTTACTTTCATAGATGTTTGATTATGTAGCATCACTCCACATGTTAGCCTCGTAATCGTCCATTTGGTGGACATTATAAGATCCGTATGGACTCTTACATAAATTTAGAATCAACCCAATGCTTTTGAAGAGGTTTAGCTCTGCAGTCCTCTTGTAAGGACTGAACGTGGTCTATCACTGTACTTACATTAACAGCTACTCCCTCCGTCTCATAATATAAGAACGTTTTGTACAGTACACCAGTGTTCAAAACACTCTTGTATTATGGGAAGAGGGATTGGTTCATTTTGTAGCATTCTGCATCTTATCTCCCTCGCCTGCCATTTACTAAAAAAGATCAGATCTATATTTAATCTTACCAACAAGTAGAATACACAGACAATTCCAGTGCAGAAGTGTAGCCCATTGCTCTTGTCAGTACATTTTGTCCTGTAACGCTTGTACTTCCAGGGATTGGTAGTTGATTATGTAGCATCAATCTGCATCTTATCTTCATTATCCTCTATCTCTTCTAGTATTATCATATCTATAATTACTCTCTACAAAATGTAGAGTACAGGAAATGCTTATGAAGAAGATTCTATGCTGAAATTCTTGAGGTATCCTTCCCTTGCCATGGAGAAGGGCATTATAAAGCCAGTGTTAACTGTTAATGTAAGTCGGTCCTTCTAAAGCCTTTATCCTCAACTGTTGTTTAATTTTCTCATACTCCCTATCGTTTACTGCTGTTTAGTTTGCTGTTTCTACCAAAATGCATGTTCGTAAGAACCGTAAGTTCTAAGTTTTACTTGTAAAACCAAATTCCTTAGTCATACCATGCACATTACTTAATACTCCCTATATGTATGCTTGTTTTTGTGGATCTATAATCCAGTGTGTGGTGAAGCAGCCCACGTTTGCACCTTGTCATCTCCTGTTTTATCTTACTGATGTGGCTGATGATATGAACAACCTGCCATGCACATTATCCAAAATGGATACAATGACTTTCTTTGCCCTTCATCTATGCTTGTTATGTTGACATGGTAATCCAGTAGTGTGGTGAAGCTCCCGCATTATGAACAATGCCAAATTATGCTATTGATATTTTGAACATACTCTTTATTTTCTAATTTGAAATTGGATAGAATTGACAGAACAGTTATCATCTTTGTTTATACACGTGCAAAACCTGTCATCTCTCTGCTTTGTTTCAGGGTGATATGCCTGATGGCATGCACAAGTCTGCTAAAGGCTGTGAGACAAACCCAACATATATTGCAGCAAAGAAGGCAAAACATCTTGAAGATAGCAAGACAACCCCAAAGTCTTGTCTTGATGCAATGTTCAAGTTACTTGAGACTAACAATCAGACAAGCTCACAGAATTCGTTGTCTGAATCAGTTCGACTTCTTCAGTCCCAAGTTCTAGTAGAAAGGCATTCTTCAACTCAACTTTGACTTGAAGTCCCATCTCTAAGAAAGATTGCGGAGAACACAAATGAGAACCTCATCGCTAAACAGCTACACTTGGAAGCTATGACCGACATGCTAGGCCGGTCTCACAGCCTTGCTCAGCAGCTTGCCAAGCTATTCCCCCGCAAGGCTTGTTGGGGAACGCAGTAATTTCGAAAAATTTCCTACGCACACGCAAGATCATGGTGATGCATAGCAACGAGAGGGGAGAGTGTTGTCTATGTACCAACGCAGACCGACTGCGGAAGCGATCACACAATGTAGAGGAAGTAGTCGTACGTCTTCTTCCCGATCCGACCGATCCAAGCACCGTTACTCCGGCACCTCCGAGTTCTTAGCACACGTTCAGCTCGATGACGTTCCTCGGGCTCCGATCCAGCAAAGCGTCGAGGAAGAGTTCCGTCAGCACGACGGCGTGGTGACGATCTTGATGTACTACCGACGCAGGGCTTCGCCTAAGCACTGTAACGGTACGATCGAGGTGGAATTTGGTGGCAGGGGGCACCGCACACGGCTAAGGAACGATCTCAAGGATCAACTTGTGTGTCTTGGGGTGTCCCCTGCCCCCGTATATAAAGGTTGGAGGAAGGGGGGCCGGCCGGCCAGGGAGAGGGAGGCGCAGGGGAGTCCTACTCCCACCGGGAGTAGGACTCCTCCCTCCAATCCTAATCCAATTAGGACTCTCGGGGAGAAAGGAGAAAGAGGGGGGGCCGGCCCCTTCTCCTAGTCCTACTAGGACTTGGGGAAAGGGGGGCGCCGGCCAGCTTATGGGCTGCCCCTTTTCTCTTTTTCCACTAAGGCCCAATAGGCCCATTAGTCTCCCGGGGGGTTCCGGTAACCCTCCCGGTATTCCGGTAAAATCCCGATTTCACCCGGAACACTTCCTATGTCCAAACATAGGCTTCCAATATATCAATCTTTACGTCTCGACCATTTCGAGACTCCTCGTCATGTCCGTGATCTCATCCGGGACTCCGAACAACCTTCGGTACATCAAAATGCATAAACTCATAATAACTGTCATCGTAACGTTAAGCGTGCGGACCCTACGGTTCGAGAACAATGTAGACATGACCGAGACACGTCTCCGGTCAATAACCAATAGCGGGACCTGGATTCCCATATTGGCTCCTACATATTCTACGAAGATCTTTATCGGTCAGACCGCATAACAACATACGTTGTTCCCTTTGTCATCGGTATGTTACTTGCCCGAGATTCGATCGTCGGTATACAATACCTAGTTCAATCTCGTTACTGGCAAGTCTCTTTACTCGTTCTGTAATACATCATCTCACAACTAACATATTAGTTGCAGTGCTTGCAAGGCTTATGTGATGTGCATTACCGAGAGGGCCCAGAGATACCTCTCCGACAATCGGAGTGACAAACCCTAATCTCGAAATACGCCAACCCAACATATACCATTGGAGACACCTGTAGTACTCCTTTATAATCACCCAGTTACGTTGTGACGTTTGGTAGTACCCAAAGTGTTCCTCCGGTAGACGGGAGTTGCATAATCTCATAGTTATAGGAACATGTATAAGTCATGAAGAAAGCAATAGCAACATACTAAACGATCGGGTGCTAAGCTAATGGAATGGGTCATGTCAATCAGATCATTCAACTAATGATGTGACCTCGTTAATCAAATAACAACTCTTTGTTCATGGTTAGGAAACATAACCATCTTTGATTAACGAGCTAGTCAAGTAGAGGCATACTAGTGACACTCTGTTGGTCTATGTATTCACACATGTATTATGTTTCCGGTTAATACAATTCTAGCATGAATAATAAACTTTTATCATGATATAAGGAAATAAATAATAACTTTATTATTGCCTCTAGGGCATATTTCCTTCAGTCTCCCACTTGCACTAGAGTCAATAATCTAGATTACACTGTAATGATTCTAACACCCATGGAGCCTTGGTGCTGATCATGTTTTGCTCGTGGAAGAGGCTTAGTCAACGGGTCTGCAACATTCAGATCCGTATGTATCTTGCAAATCTCTATGTCTCCCACCTGGACTAAATCCCAGATGGAGTTGAAGCGTCTCTTGATGTGTTTGGTCCTCTTGTGAAATCTGGATTCCTTTGCCAAGGCAATTGCACCAGTATTGTCACAGAAGATTTTCATTGGACCCGATGCACTAGGTATGACACCTAGATCGGATATGAACTCCTTCATCCAGACTCCTTCGTTTGCTGCTTCCGAAGCAGCTATGTACTCCGCTTCACATGTAGATCCCGCTATGACGCTTTGTTTAGAACTGCACCAACTGACAGCTCCACCGTTTAAAGTAAACACGTATCCGGTTTGCGATTTAGAATCGTCCGGATCAGTGTCAAAGCTTGCATCAACGTAACCTCTTACGGTGAGCTCTTTGTCACCTCCATATACGATAAACATATCCTTAGTCCTTTTCAGGTATTTCAGGATGTTCTTGACCGCTATCCAGTGATCCATTCCTGGATTACTTTGGTACCTCCCTGCTAAACTTATAGCAAGGCACACATCAGGTCTGGTACACAGCATTGCATACATGATAGAGCCTATGGCTGAAGCATAGGGAACATCTTTCATTTTCTCTCTATCTTCTGCAGTGGTCGGGCATTGAGTCTGACTCAACTTCATACCTTGTAACACAGGCAAGAACCCTTTCTTTGCTTGATCCATTTTGAACTTCTTCAAAATCTTGTCAAGGTATGTGCTTTGTGAAAGTCCAATTAAGCGTTTTGATCTATCTCTATAGATCTTTATGCCTAATATGTAAGCAGCTTCCCCGAGGTCTTTCATCGAAAAACTTTTATTCAAGTATCCCTTTATGCTATCCAGAAATTCTATATCATTTCCAATCAGCAATATGTCATCCACATATAATATCAGAAATGCTACAGAGCTCCCACTCACTTTCTTGTAAATACAGGCTTCTCCAAAAGTCTGTATAAAGCCAAATGCTTTGATCACACTATCAAAGCGTTTATTCCAACTCCGAGATGCTTGCACCAGTCCATAAATGGATCGCTGGAGTTTGCATACTTTGTTAGCTCCCTTTGGATCGACAAAACCTTCTGGTTGTATCATATACAATTCTTCTTCCAGAAATCCATTCAGGAATGCAGTTTTGACATCCATCTGCCATATTTCATAATCATAAAATGCGGCAATCGCTAACATAATTCTGACGGACTTAAGCATCGCTACGGGTGAGAAGGTCTCATCGTAGTCAACTCCTTGAACTTGTCGAAAACCTTTCGCGACAAGTCGAGCTTTATAGACAGTAATATTACCGTCAGCGTCAGTCTTTTTCTTGAAGATCCATTTATTCTCAATTGCTTGCCGATCATCGGGCAAGTCAACCAAAGTCCATACTTTGTTTTCATACATGGATCCCATCTCAGATTTCATGGCCTCAAGCCACTTTGCGGAATCTGGGCTCACCATCGCTTCTTCATAGTTCGTAGGTTCATCATGATCTAGCATCATGACTTCCAGAACTGGATTACCGTACCACTCTGGTGCGGATCTCACTCTGGTTGATCTACGTGGTTCAGTAGTATCTTGTTCTGAAGCTTCATGATCATCATCATTAGCTTCCTCACTGATTGGTATAGGTGTCGCAGAAACAGTTTTCTGTGATGTACTATTTTCCAATAAGGGAGCAGGTACAGTTACCTCGTCAAGTTCTACTTTCCTCCCACTCACTTCTTTCGAGAGAAACTCCTTCTCTAGAAAGTTTCCGAATTTAGCAACAAAAGTCTTGCCTTCGGATCTGTGATAGAAGGTGTATCCAATAGTTTCCTTTGGATATCCTATGAAGACACATTTCTCCGATTTGGGTTCGAGCTTATCAGGTTGAAGCTTTTTCACATAAGCATCGCAGCCCCAAACTTTAAGAAACGACAACTTTGGTTTCTTGCCAAACCATAGTTCATAAGGTGTCGTCTCAACGGATTTTGATGGTGCCCTGTTTAACGTGAATGCGGCCGTCTCTAAAGCATAACCCCAAAACGATGGCGGTAAATTAGTAAGAGACATCATAGATCGCACCATATCTAGTAAAGTACGATTACGACGTTCGGACACACCATTACGCTGTGGTGTTCCGGGTGGCGTGAGTTGCGAAACTATTCCACAATTTTTCAAATGTACACCAAACTCGTAACTCAAATATTCTCCTCCACGATCAGATCGTAGAAACTTTATTTTCTTGTTACGATGATTTTCAACCTCACTCTGAAATTCTTTGAACTTTTCAAATGTTTCAGACTTATGTTTCATTAAGTAGATATACCCATATCTGCTTAAATCATCTGTGAAGGTGAGAAAATAACGATATCCGCCACGAGCCTCAATATTCATCGGACCACATACATCGGTATGTATGATTTCCAATAAATCTGTTGCTCTCTCCATAGTACCGGAGAACGGTGTTTTAGTCATCTTGCCTATGAGGCACGGTTCGCAAGTACCAAGTGATTCATAATCAAGTGGTTCCAAAAGCCCATCAGTATGGAGTTTCTTCATGCGCTTTACACCGATATGACCTAAACGGCAGTGCCACAAATAAGTTGCACTATCATTATTAACTTTGCATCTTTTGGCTTCTACATTATGAATATGTGTATCACTATCTTCGAGATTCAACAAGAATAGACCACTCTTCAAAGGTGCATGACCATAAAAGATATTATTCATATAAATAGAACAACCATTATTCTCTGATTTAAATGAATAACCGTCTCGCATTAAACAAGATCCAGATATAATGTTCATGCTCAACGCTGGCACCAAATAACAATTATTTAGGTCTAATATTAATCCCGAAGGCAGATGTAGAGGTAGCGTGCCGACCGCGATCACATCGACTTTGGAACCGTTTCCCACGCGCATCGTCACCTCGTCCTTTGCTAGCGTCCGCTTATTCCGTAGTCCCTGTTTCGAGTTGCAAATATTAGCAACAGAACCAGTATCAAATACCCAGGTGCTACTGCGAGCTCTAGTAAGGTACACATCAATAACATGTATATCACATATACCTTTGCTCACTTTGCCATCCTTCTTATCCGCCAAATACTTGGGGCAGTTCCGCTTCCAGTGACCAGTCTGCTTGCAGTAGAAGCACTCAGTTTCAGGCTTAGGTCCAGACTTGGGTTTCTTCTCCTGAGCAGCAACTTGCTTGCTGTTCTTCTTGAAGTTTCCCTTCTTCTTCCCTTTGCCCTTTTTCTTGAAACTAGTGGTTTTGCTAACCATCAACACTTGATGCTCCTTCTTGATTTCTACCTCCGCAGCTTTCAGCATTGCGAAGAGCTCGGGAATAGTCTTGTTCATCCCTTGCATATTATAGTTCATCACGAAGCTCTTGTAGCTTGGTGGCAGTGATTGGAGAATTCTGTCAATGACGCAATCATCTGGAAGATTAACTCCCATCTGAATCAAGTGATTATTATACCCAGACATTTTGAGTATATGCTCACTGACAGAACTGTTCTCCTCCATCTTGCAGCTATAGAACTTATTGGAGACTTCATATCTCTCAATTCGGGCATTTGCTTGAAATATTAACTTCAACTCCTGGAACATCTCATATGCTCCATGACGTTCAAAACGTCGTTGAAGTCCCGATTCTAAGCCGTAAAGCATGGCACACTGAACTATCGAGTAGTCATCAGCTTTGCTCTGCCAGACGTTCATAACATCTGGCGTTGCTCCAGCAGCAGGCCTGTCACCCAGCGGTGCTTCCAGGACGTAATTCTTCTGTGCAGCAATGAGGATAATCCTCAGGTTACGGACCCAGTCCGTGTAATTGCTACCATCATCTTTCAACTTTGCTTTCTCAAGGAACGCATTAAAATTCAACGGAACAATAGCACGAGCCATCTATCTACAATCAACATAAACAAGCAAGATACTATCAGGTACTAAGTTCATGATAAGTTTAAGTTCAGTTAATCAAATTACTTAGGAACTCCCACTTAGATAGACATCCCTCTAATCTTCTAAGTGATCACGTGATCCAAATCAACTAAACCATAACCGATCATCACGTGAGATGGAGTAGTTTTCAATGGTGAACATCGTTATGTTGATCATATCTACTATATGATTCACGCTCGACCTTTCGGTCTCCGTGTTCCGAGGCCATATCTGTATATGCTTGGCTCGTCAAGTATAACCTGAGTATTCTGCGTGTGCAACTGTTTTGCACCCGTTGTATTTGGACGTAGAGCTTATCACACCCGATCATCACGTGGTGTCTGGGTACGACGAACTTTGGCAACGGTGCATACTCAGGGAGAACACTTCTTGATAATTTTAGTGAGAGATCATCTTATAATGCTAGCGTCAATCAAAGCAAGATAAGATGCATAAAAAAAGGGATAAACATCACATGCAATCAATATAAGTGATATGATATGGCCATCATCATCTTGTGCTTGTGATCTCCATCTCCGAAGCACCGTCATGATCACCATCGTCACCGGCGCGACACCTTGATCTCCATCGTAGCATCGTTGTCGTCTCGCCAATCTTATGCTTCCACGACTATCACTACCATTTAGTAATAAAGTAAAGCATTACATCGCGATTGCATTGCATACAATAAAGCGACAACCATATGGCTCCTGCCAGTTGCCGATAACTCGGTTACAAAACATGATCATCTCATACAATAAAATCAGCATCATGCCTTGACCATATCACATCACAACATACCCTGCAAAAACAAGTTAGACGTCCTCTACTTTGTTGTTGCAAGTTTTACGTGGCTGCTACGGGCTTAAGTAAGAACTCATCTCACCTACGCATCAAAACCACAACGATAGTTCGTTAAATAGACTCCGTTTTAACCTTCTCAAGGACCGGGCGTAGTCACACTTGGTTCAACTAAAGTTGGAGAGACAGTCTTCCGCAAGCCATCTGTGTGCAAAGCACGTCGAGGGAACCGGTCTCGCGTAAGAGTACGCGTAAGGTTGGTCCGGATCGTCTCACCCAACAATACCGCCGAACCAAAGTATGACATGCTGGTAGGCAGTATGACTTGTATCGCCCACAACTCACTTGTGTTCTACTCGTGCAAATAACATCAAACCATAAAACCTAGGCTCGGATGCCACTGTTGGGGAACGTAGTAATTTCAAAAAATTTCCTACACACACGCAAGATCATGGTGATGCATAGCAACGAGAGGGGAGAGTGTTGTCTACGTACCAACGCAGACCGACTGCGGAAGCGATCACACAACGTAGAGGAAGTAGTCGTACGTCTTCTTCCCGATCCGACCGATCCAAGCACCGTTACTCCGGCACCTCCGAGTTCTTAGCACACGTTCAGCTCGATGACGTTCCTCGGGCTCCGATCCAGCAAAGCGTCGAGGAAGAGTTCCGTCAGCACGACGGCGTGGTGACGATCTTGATGTACTACCGACGCAGGGCTTCGCCTAAGCACTGTAACGGTACGATCGAGGTGGAATTTGGTGGCAGGGGGCACCGCACACGGCTAAGGAACGATCTCAAGGATCAACTTGTGTGTCTTGGGGTGTCCCCTGCCCCCATATATAAAGGTTGGAGGAAGGGGGGCCGGCCGGCCAGGGAGAGGGAGGCGCAGGGGAGTCCTACTCCCACCGGGAGTAGGACTCCTCCCTCCAATCCTAATCCAATTAGGACTCTCGGGGAGAAAGGAGAAAGAGGGGGGGCGGCCCCTTCTCCTAGTCCTACTAGGACTTGGGGAAAGGGGGGGCGCCGGCCAGCTTATGGGCTGCCCCTTTTCTCTTTTTCCACTAAGGCCCAATAGGCCCATTAGTCTCCCGGGGGGTTCCGGTAACCCTCCCGGTATTCCGGTAAAATCCCGATTTCACCCGGAACACTTCCTATGTCCAAATATAGGCTTCCAATATATCAATCTTTACGTCTCGACCATTTCGAGACTCCTCGTCATGTCCGTGATCTCATCCGGGACTCCGAACAACCTTCGGTACATCAAAATGCATAAACTCATAATAACTGTCATCGTAACGTTAAGCGTGCGGACCCTACGGTTCGAGAACAATGTAGACATGACCGAGACACGTCTCCGGTAAATAACCAATAGCGGGACCTGGATGCCCATATTGGCTCCTACATATTCTACGAAGATCTTTATCGGTCAGACCGCATAACAACATATGTTGTTCCCTTTGTCATCGGTATGTTACTTGCCCGAGATTCGATCGTCGGTATCCAATACCTAGTTCAATCTCGTTACTGGCAAGTCTCTTTACTCGTTCCGTAATACATCATCTCACAACTAACATATTAGTTGCAGTGCTTGCAAGGCTTATGTGATGTGCATTACCGAGAGGGCCCAGAGATACCTCTCCGACAATCGGAGTGACAAACCCTAATCTCGAAATACGCCAACCCAACATATACCATTGGAGACACCTGTAGTACTCCTTTATAATCACCCAGTTACATTGTGACGTTTGGTAGTACCCAAAGTGTTCCTCCGGTAGACGGGAGTTGCATAATCTCATAGTTATAGGAACATGTATAAGTCATGAAGAAAGCAATAGCAACATACTAAACGATCGGGTGCTAAGCTAATGGAATGGGTCATGTCAATCAGATCATTCAACTAATGATGTGACCTCGTTAATCAAATAACAACTCTTTGTTCATGGTTAGGAAACATAACCATCTTTGATTAACGAGCTAGTCAAGTAGAGGCATACTAGTGACACTCTGTTGGTCTATGTATTCACACATGTATTATGTTTCCGGTTAATACAATTCTAGCATGAATAATAAACTTTTATCATGATATAAGGAAATAAATAATAACTTTATTATTGCCTCTAGGGCATATTTCCTTCAAGGCTAACCTTTCTTGAACTGTCTTGGAAGTGGTCTCGGTTCAGTATTATTTTGTTATGCTACAATGGTGCCCAGTTTTTGTAATCTGCTTCTTCATTCGCTTTATGATCACTGGTGGCAAACTTTGATGCCCAGTGGATGTAATATACCTTAAATCCTTTATTGTGTAGTGTAGGTTTATTCTTAGTTAATATGCCGTAATTTCTTTATTGTATAGAGTAGGTTTGTTCTTAATTCCTACTAGTTACATAGCAGCCCGAAATGAACCCCGGCCCATGATTGTGTGAATCAAATCACGGGCTTTTAACAGGCCAAAATTGTCTGGGTCCTTGTTTGGCCCAATCAGATATCAGCTGCGAGCAGGCCGGATGCAAACCGGGCCGTAGTTAGGCCCAACTATATGACGGGCTTTTAACAGGCCGAATTTAATATAGGGCCGAAATGTTAAACGGGCCCTTAACAGGCCAAAACTAATATCAGGCCGAATTACTAAGTGGGCCTTTACCAAGTGGGCCCAAAAGCATAGTGTGCAGTTGACGGGTCGAATCTGATATGGGCCATAATTGAGCCCAAAGCCTCTTAAAGGGTCGGACCTGATCTGGGCCGTAATTTGGCCCAGGACGTGGTAGGCTTTTAACGGGCTGGATCTCATATGGGCCACTATTAGGCCCGGAGCGTGGCAGGCCATTAATGGACCGGATCAAATATGGGCCGACATTTGGCCCAAAACATGGCAGCCAATTAATGGGCCGGCCTACTAGGGTCCTTAAAATCTTGTGGGCCTACAGCTGGGCCGGCCCATTAATGTCGGTGAAATCTCGTGGGCCTTTAGCTGGGCCAGCCCATTATGACCCGCAAGAATCTTGTGGGCCTTTACCTGGGCCGGCCCATTATGGCACAAAAAATCTCGTGGGCCTTTACCTGGGCCGGCCCATTATGGCCCGCAAAATCTTGTGGGCCTTTAGCTGGGCCAGCCCATTATGGTCCGCAAAATTTCGTGGGCCTTTAGCTGGGCCGGCCCATTATGGTCCGCAAAATCTTGTGGGCCTCTAGTTGGGCCAGCCCATTTAAACTTGTTGGGCCGTGCCACGTGTCGATGTATCATAGGCGCCTTCTGTCCAGTGAGTGGCTGACATCTGTCCCGACGATGAGCCGACACGTGTTTCCTCTAGCCAATGATGATTTTACACGTGGAAAATCCCCATTGGTCGGGGTTGTTAACGGGTTATCGGATCCAAAACCCGACCCGATAGCTTAACGGCGTTCTATTACGGTGGATGCCACGTGTTGATCACCCTTGACGAAAGCACTTATGTGACGCGCGATTTATCGTCATGGAAGTGGATACTTCCGTGATGATAATTTTGGTAATGTCATGGAACACTTCTACGACAGCACAAGTATGACTATCTTGATTCTGTCATAAATTTGTCATGGATGTACATGCATGACAAAAAAGCGACCTACTGTGACAAACATGTATTATCATAGAAGTGTATTTTTTTGTAGTGTACCACCACTTTTCCACACTCGCTATATTTACTTTATTGTTTCTTAACCTAAACAGCCCCTACCTTTTATTTACTTGCTATTTATTATCTTGCAAACCTATCCAACAACACCTACAAAGTACTTCTAGTTCCATACTTGTTCTAGGTAAAGCGAACATCAAGCGTGTGTAGAGTTGTATCGGTGGTCGATAGAACTTGAGGGAATATTTGTTCTACCTTTAGCTCCTCATTGGGATCGACACTCTTACTTATTGAAAACTGTTGCTATCCCCTATACTTGTGGGTTATCAAGACCTTTTTCTGGCGCCGTTGCCGGGGAGCAATACCGTGGGGTGAATATTCTCGTGTGTGCATGTTTGCTTTATCACTAAGTAATTTTTATTTGTTGTTCTTAGTTATTCGCTATCTTTATTTTTGGATATGGAACACGAAATACCAAAAAAAATAGGTGTACCTGTTACTCATGGAGATGGGGAACCTCCTCAAACCCTCGATGCTCAATATGTGAAAAATATTATGTACCACTTTGATAATCCTGGGAAAACCTCATTCATTCTGGTAATGGGAGTAACGTTGGATCAACGTGAATACTTTAGGGATTATCGCTTGACAGAAAAAGGGAAACTATTATGGGATCAAATTTATATATTGTATTGGTATGCTATGCAACTATGCTTGAGATATGATTATACTTATTGCTCTAGGATGAAGGCTCCACACCTTCCCTTTTCCTGTGAATTTAATGATAATGAAACCTTAGCTTCTTATGCTAATGGTATATATGATTACTATGATGTGGAACAAATAGAAGAATTTGTTGCTTTTAAGGGTGCTTATAAAATTGAATCTTTGTTTGAAAAGTATGAAGCTTTTGATGATGATGTTTATAGGCCTGAAAATTTAGCTATGATAATTATGAATATAATTCCTATATTAATGCGCTTATTAAGAAAGTCTCCGCTGTGCAAGAAGAGATTAATATTTTGCAGGAATCTATGGAAGAAGAAATTGATGAAACTGTGAGCTCATTGGATGAAAAAGATGAGGAGGAGAGCAAAGAACAAAAGGAGGAAGAGCGGATTGATCACCCGTGCCCACCTTCTAACTCATACATTGTTTAATTCCCCTTCATGCTTACCGAAGGATGAATACTATGATAATTGCTATGATCCCGTTGATTCTTTTGAAATATCCCTTTTTGATGATGCTTGCTATGCTTGTGGCCAAGATGCCAATATGAATTATGCTTATGGAGATGAACATGCTATAGTTCCTTATGTTAAACAAGAAATTGTTGCTATTGCACCCACACATGATAGTCCTATTATCTTTTTGAATTCTCCAAACTACACTATATCAGAGAAGTTTGTGCTTATTAAGGATTATATTGATGCGTTGCCTTTTACCGTTGCACATGATGATTTTGATGAATATAATATGCATGTGCTTTCTGCTCCTACTTGCAATTATTATGAGAGAGGAACTATATCTCCGCCTCTCTATGTTTCCAATATGATAGAATTGCAAGAAACTGTTTATACCATGCATTGGCCTTTACTATGTGTGCATGAATTGTTCTTTTATGACATGCTGATGCATAGGAAGAGAGTTAGACTTCGTCATTACTTGATATATGTTGCTTTGTGCTCACTACTAAATGCCAAATCATTGCTAATTAAAATTGGCTTTGATATACCTTGGGATCCGGGTGGATTCACTACTTGAGCACTATATGCCTAGCTTAATGTCTTTAAAGAAAGCGCCGCCAGGGAGACAACCCGGAAGTTTTAGAGAGTCATTTATTTCTGTTGAGTGCTTTCATATAGTTTAAAAACAACAAAAATAAAGAGGGGAACCCAAAACTTTTTCAAAAAGGAAAGTGAAAGTGAGAAAGACAAGCATTGTTGAAGTGGGAGAGCTCCTTGAAGTTTGTTCATGCTCACGGCAACTTTGTGAATCTTGATTACAGAAACTTTTCAACAAAAATAATTATCCCCTTGTACAATTCCATTGTATTATAAAAATAATGTGCCAAGGTTTGCCTTTAGGATGTTTACATTTGCTTGATGGTTTGTACGGTGCAGACAGAAACTTTGTCTGTTGTGCGCGATTCATTTTTAGCTGGAACGTCAAATGGTTCTGATTCTTTTTTCACTGTCTTTCTATACAAATTTTTTATTTTTCCTAATTTTGGTAGAATTGTTCAAGTATCATAAGTATGATGAATGTTCAGATTGTTACAGACTGTTCTGTTTTAGACAGATTCTGTTTTTGATGCATAGTTTGCTTGTTTTGATGAAACTGTCAATTTATATCAACGAATTAAGCCATGGAAAAGTTATATTACAGTAGACACAATGAAAAAACAAAATATGAATTGGTTTTCAACAGTACTTAGAGTAGTGATTTGCTTTATTATACTAACGGATCTTACCGAGTTTTCTGTTGAAGTTTTGTGTGGATGAAGTGTTCGATGATCGAGAAGGTCTCGATGTGAGAAGAGGAAGAGAGCAAGAGCTCAAGCTTGGGGATGCCCGAGGAACCCCAAGTAAATATTCAAGGAGACTCATGCGTCTAAGCTTGGGGATGCCCCGGAAGGCATCCCCTCTTTCTTCAACAAGTATCCGTATGTTTTCGGATTCGTTTCGTTCGTGCGATATGTGCAATCTTGGAGCGTCTTTTGCATTTAGTTTTCATTTTTCTTTTATGCACCATGCTGGTATGAGATACTCCTTGGTTGATTTATAGAATGCTCTATGCACTTCACTTATATATTTTGAGTATGGCTTTATAGAATGCTTCATGTGCTTCACTTATATCATTTGAAGTTTGGATTGCCTGTTTCTCTTCACTTAGACAACCGCCATTTGTAGAATGCTCTTTTGCTTCACTTATATTTGTTAGAGCGTGGGCATATATTTTGTAGAAATAACTAAAATCTCTTGCTTCACTTATATCTATTTAGAGAGATGACAGGAATTGGTCATTCACATGGTTAGTCATAAAATCCTACATAAAACTTGTAGGTCACTGAATATGATGTGTTTGATTCCTTGCAATAGTTTTGCGATATAAAGATGGTGATATTAGAGTCATGCTAGTGGGCAGTTGTGGATTAGCAGAAATATTTGTGTTGGGCTTTGTGATTCCCGTAGCATGCACGTATGGTGAACCGTTATATAACGAAGTTGGAGCATGAGGTATTTATCGATTGTCTTCCTTATGAGTGGCGGTCGGGGACGAGCGATGGTCTTTTCCTACCAATCTATCCCCCTAGGGGCATGCGTAGTAGTACTTTGCTTCGAGGGCTAATAAACTTTTGCGACAAGTATGTGAGTTCTTTAAGACTAATGTTGAGTCCATGGATTATACGCACTCTCACCCTTCCATCATTGCTAGCCTCTCTAGTATCGCGCAACTTTCGTCGGTACCATAAACCTCCTTATACCTTCCTCAAAACAGCCACCATACCTACCTATCATGGCATTTTCATAGCCATTCCGAGATATATTGCCATGCAACTTCCATCATCATCATATACATGACTTGAGCATTCATTGTCATATTGCTTTGCATGATCTTAAGATAGCTATCATGATGTTTTCATGGCTTGTCCTTTTTTGATGTCATTGCTACGCTAGATTATTGCACATCCTGGTACACCGCCGGAGGCATTCATATAGAGTCATATCTTTGTTCTAGATCGAGTTGTAATATTGAGTTGTAAGTAAATAAAAGTGTGATGATCATCATTATCAAAACATTGTCCCATGTGAGGTTATCAAAATAAAAGTGGCCAAAGAAGCCCCCCCCCCCCAAAAAAAGAGAGAGAGGCCAAAGAAGCCTACAATATATATATATATATATATATATATATATATATATATATATAAATGAGAGAAAAAGAGAGAAGGGGCAATGTTACTATCCTTTTACCACACTTGTGCTTCAAAGTAGCACCATGTTCTTCATACAGAGAGGCTCTTGAGTTATCACTTTCCTATACTAGTGGGAATTTTCATTACAAAACTTGGCTTGTATATTCCAACGATGGGCTTCCTCAAATGCCCTAGGTCTTCATGGGCAAGCAAGTTGGATGCACACCCACTTAGTTTCAGTTTGAGCTTTCATATACTTATAGCTCTAGTGCATCCATTGCATGGCAATCCCTACTCACTCACATTGATATCTATTGATGGGCATCTCCATAGCCCGTTGATACGTCTAGTTGATGTGAGATTATCTTCTCCTTTTTGTCTTCTCCACAACCACCATTATATTCCACCTATAGTGCTATATCCATGGCTCACGCTCATGTATTGCGTGAGGGTTGAAAATGCTGAAGTGCGTTAAAAAGTATGAACCAATTTCTCGGCTTGTCATCGGGGTTGTGCATGATGTGAGTATTTTGTGTGGTGAAGATGGAGCATAGCCAGACTATATGATTTTGTAGGATAACTTTCTTTGGCCTTGTTATTTTGAAAAGACATGATTGCTTTATTAGTGGGCTTGAAGTATTATCGTTTTTATGTCAAATTATAGACTATTTCTTTGAATCTCTCGTATCTTAATATTCATGCCATGATTAGATATGTGATCAAGATTACGCTAGGTAGCATTCCACATCAAAAATTGTATTTTTTTATCATTTACCTACTCGAGGACGAGCAGGAATTAAGCTTGGGGATGCTAATACGTCTCCGTCGTATCTATAATTTTTGATTGTTCCATGCCAATATTCTACAACTTTCATATACTTTTGGCAACTTTTTATACTATTTGTGGGACTAACATATTGATCCAGTGCCCAGTGCCAGTTCTTGTTTGTTGCATGTTTTTTGTTTCATAGAATATCCATATCAAATGGAGTCCAAACGGAATAAAAACTGACAGAGATTTTTTTGGAATATATATGATTTTTGGAATATTATTATCCAATGATGTGTTGCCATCCTATGATGTCTAAGTAGATTTTCGTTGTCCAATCGGTGGTTGATGAATTGCTATGATTGATTTAATTTTCTTGCAGTTATGTTGTTGTCCTTTGGTGCCCATCATATGATTGCGCGTGTGTATCACACCCTAGGGTTAGTTGTATGTTGATAGGACTATGTATTGGAGGGCAAGAGTGACAGAAGCTTCAACCTAGCATAGAAATTGATGCATACGGGATTGAAGGGGGACCAATATAGCTTAATGCTATGGTTGGGTTTTACCTTAATGAACATCAGTAGTTGCGGATGCTTGCTAATAGTTCCAATCATAAGTGCATAGAATTCCAAGTCAGGGATGACATGCTAGCGGTGGCCTCTCCCACATAATACTTGCTATCGGTCTAGTAAAGTAGTCAATTGCTCAGGGGAAATTTCGCAACTCCTACCACCACTTTTCCACACTCGTTATATTAACTTTATTTTTTCTTAACCTAAACAGCCCCTACCTTTTATTTACTTGCTCTTTATTATCTTGCAAACCTATCCAACAACACCTACAAAGTACTTCTAGTTCCATACTTGTTCTAGGTAAAGAGAATGTCAAGCGTGCGTAGAGTTGTATCGGTGGTCGATAGAACTTGAGGGAATATTTGTTATACCTTTAGCTTCTCGTTGGGTTCAACACTCTTACTTATCGAAAACTGTTGCGATCCCCTATACTTGTGGGTTATCAAGGGCACCCACGATGTGGAGGCCTCGCCCTCTTCCATGTCCAAGGACCCAATCGTCATCGATATCTCCGACAACGAGGAGTAGCTTGTCTTGTTAACTCACTATAAGGACCCATGTTCAGTTTGCTAGCTACTGTCTTTCCTTAACAAATTCTAGTGAATTGTGCTATCTACTTTTACCATGCAATCTTCTGCTATAGTGTATATGTTCTATATGTCGTGCAATGTGGTGTTCAATTAAGTGCTTGGTTCAATTCTGCAAATGTGATGTTCAATTCTTCAGGGTGTAATATTTCCAAGTTGTTAAGCATGCTTGGTTTGGTTAATTGTCTAATCTTATATTAGGAGTATGTTATATTTTTCAATTGGTGTTTAGTTAACTGCTTGGTTCATTTGTTGTGGCTTGGTTCACTTGTTGTGGTGTTTAGTTAACTGCTTGGTTCAATTCTGCAATGCGATGCTCAATTGCCATGGCTGCATTCTGTTATTGTATACCATGTGAGGAATAAATCAAATTTGGCTGCACTTAATACATGAGAAACATATACAAGTGCTATATTTCCTAGTTCTTAATCATGCTTGGTTTGGATAAATGGGTTTTCCATGTGGCTTGAATTAATCTGATGAATCTGCAATGTGCTTATTTTTCATCAACATATTTTATTGATAGCATGCGAACCCTTACTTAACCCGATGACTAACTACCTTATATGTGTTGCAGGGAAACAATGGGAAGCACTGAGGTTTACAAGATGTTACTAACTATTATACCTTGCCTTTTTTATTCCTTTGCCCCGTTTCCAATATAGAGAAGATATTTATGCACATCTTTGTTTTCAGTGTTCACTGTTGATTACCTCTCAAACCACCTCTGTGGTCAAGAGGCGAGGAAAGTTTTCATACAACACCCACAGTTCAATATTGAAGTGTTCCTGAAGAGGTCGAAGGATGGATGGTCAATCATCCACAAGCACTGGCCTAAAGTTGCAAAGACCTTCAACATGAATGAAGGCTCAATATTTGCCTTCCGCTTCAGCAGTTTTCCAGATGAGATGCATCTCTCTATGTACCGTCTATGATGCTAATTTTGAAAGGTTCTAGATGTTGCATGTGAAACTTGCTGCTGGTGCAGTTGTGTAATGGGGTAGTTGAGTGCTGAAGCTATATCATATTGTACTCCGATGTATTTCAATTATGAAATCATGCTTCCTTAATATGGAAATGGAATATATTATGTGCTTAATATGAATGTCAATTTGATTAGTAAAGGGATCATTAATAATAGGTTAATTAGCCTGCTAATTGGCCAATTAGCTTGCTAATTGGTTTTTCCTATTGCAAATGGTTAATGAGAAAACACCATGGGCGATGACCTCAGGCAACGCACATAGTTTCTAGGAATAAACCGTGTTGGATCAATGAACAATCACACACGACATTCTTTTTAAAACTATTTGCCTTACGCCACGTTGCGCAAATGTTTTGTTTGTAGCAACTGTGTGGTATGTATATACGAATGGAAACGTTTAGCGGGGACTGACTGTGTGGGATGTACTTGCGACCGGAAACAATTTTGCCACATAATTGTATTCTTTTAGCACTACTATACGTATTTCCGTATTTGAGCACTCGCCGGTCACACACGGCCTCATTTTGCCGAGCGTGTGTGCCAGGAGCGCATATCCCCAACGGTTTCTGGGTCATGTGGAAAGGACCCTCCTATCCCCACACTCAGCGGCGGTTTTGAATGTCGCCGCGAAAAGGGGCTAAAAACCATTTGTTTAGGACTGACGCATACCAGTGGTGTACTTTAGAAATGACAAAAGGGGCTCAATGGCGATGTAGGATGGCAAATTGTTGACAGTGAGCCAGAGAAGATCAGCGGCGGAGCCATGGATGAGGTCGACGGCGGTTGAACCCGAGGGGTTGGGGGTGGGCCACTTAACCTGTGACATAGCCCGCCTCAGGCCGTCGCTGTCGATGACCTCGATGTTGTAGCCGACAACTGAGAGATGCCCGCATACTCTAGCCCGCTGCTTGACTGCCTGCTGCTAGTAATGGTCGTTAGCTTCCTCGGTGACATCGGGCGAAGAGACCGCGATACACCTCTTTTGGGCCAGTCGCTCCTCAAGCTCCACGGGAAGCGTAGCTGGGCTTAGGCTGCGACACTCTGGAGTGGGGGATGGGGATGGGGATCTATGGGAAAGGGGGCGTTTGGCAAGCATCATCTAAGAAACTCAGGGTGGCATGGGTATGGAGATCGGTGGGTAAGCTGAACGGGCAAACCGGCAGATGTTGACAAGGGAGGCCTTGCGGCGGCGGTGGTGGGGACCTTGCTAGGGTTTGAAGCGAGGGAGGGTGTGTGTGTGTGTGCACGCCCGAGGAGGTTTTGGTGTGTGTGTGTGGAGGGGGGTGTTTGAGGAAATGACGTGGGTACTGAAAAATTTACTACGTGGGAGTGAAATGCCGGGGCTATTGAAAATTTTGATGATGGTGCATCGCACACGGTCTGGAGATAACAACCGCGTGTAATGAAATAGAAAAACCCTCGATCCAGGCAGATATTTTTGAGGGATGCAGACGGGATTGGGAACAAGAAACAACACACACGGTCGAAACACAATAACCGTGTGTTATCAAACAGAAAAAAGCTGCAGGCGGGTAGATATTTTTGAGAGGGGAAGCCTCGTGGAGCCCAATGCACACGGTTAGTTTGAGTGAACCATGTCTGTTGCGTCATCCGACTTGTCTAATGTTCATAAATTTGGCGAAAAATGACGGGAGAGGGTCAGAACACGAACACACTTGCATGTGGACCAAATTTATGTATGAAAAGGGTGGTTTGATTTTCAAATACCAAATGCAACTTCGATGTGGCACCTAGCGCGCAAAGCACACGGTATTGCTTGCCCCCACCCCCCTTGTTTCGGCACAAAGGGAATCCTAAGCTATGAATGCATGCCCCCTCCCACCCAACCGAGGTTCACATAGCAAAGTGCGAAGTAGCTAGCAGCCCTCCCTCCCTCGTGTCGGCATGAACAGAATCCTAAGCTATGAATGCATGCCCCGCCCAACCGAGGTTCACCTAGCAAAGTGTGAAGTAGCTAGCAGCCCCCTCCCTCGTGTCGGCACGAAGGGAATCCTAAGCTATGAATGCATGCCCCCAACCGAGGTTCACCTACCAAAGTGCGAAGTAGCTAGCAGCCCCCTCCCTCGTGTCGGCACAAAGGGAATCCTAAGCTATGAATGCATGCCCCCCAACCGAGGTTCACCTAGCAAAGTGTGAAGTAGCAGCTAGCAGCCCCCCTCGTGTCGCCACGAAGAGAATCCTAAGCTATGAATGCATGCCCCCCAACCGAGGTTCACCTATCAAAGTGCGAAGTAGCAGCCCCCCACACACATTCAATCGGCGGGCCAGAGAGACATATATCACCAAGATGGATCGTAAAATGGACCAAGAATAATCCACCTTGGTTGTACAACCTCTCTCTTCTTGTTGGTCAAAGCGATGGTCGTCCATGCGACCCCTGAGATGGGCTAGCTCGCCAATAATCACGCAAGTAGCTAGTCCCCAAAGACAACCACCGCATGTGTGTGGACCAAACATATGTATGGAGAGGTGTGTTTTTGAGTAACAACGGAACAACTTTGATGTGGCACCATGATTTCAAAATAGAAATCCCCACGTTGAGTGAGGGTTAGGTTGACGATGCATATGTATGTTACATCACACTTCAAGCCAACGACGGGGATTCATGCATGCATGCGTGCATAGTATATCCGCTCAAACATAATTAGGCCTGAATCTCACCATGACCTATACTACAATAACACGAACCAAATGAAGAATCCGCCATGGTAACCTATCTTGTTGTCGGTCAAGGTGATCATGGATGTCCACGCGGGCCCACGAATATATAGGCTTGTCGCCGATAACCACGCGAGGGAGTGTACTGTTCGAAAGCAACCACTACATGCATATGTATGGAGGTGATACGTGCATGCATGTTTGAATACCATTTCACAACATTGATGTGGCGCGTGCGTCAAAAATCGTACACTAGCTCCCCACACAAAGCGAGATCGGTTCATGACGTGTTGTTGTACTAGCCACTTCGACTCGATGGGAGGGATTCATGTGTACACATGCATGTGTGTGTGCTCAAACTGTATCATGCATGTCATCCCAGAGCATGACCTATATATATATATATTGTATTACAAGCAAAAAAATAATCCCCTCCTAAGTCAAATTAACTTCTCTTGTGTTGTCAGGCAAAAACAAGCGGGCCCACATATGGAAAGCATCGATACCACTGATAACCGCTTAAGTGGGTGCGAGAGGACAACCACCACCACTTTGAATACCCAAAATGCACAACTTTGATGTGCCACATGCCTCAAAAACCATAAACCATGCACCCACATAGAACGAGGTTCATGAAGCGTACTACATATGATGGTCCCCTTCCCCCCTCTTCACCTCATACTATATGCTCCTGTCGTAATATGTACAACCCAAAAGAATCCTCATCGATGGTGAAATTAATTAACCTCTCCCGATGTAGGTCAAAGTGATGCATGCATGCATCAACGATGGCCTCGTGGGCCCACAGATGGAAGCGTCACATGTGAGTGTCCTAGTTAGGATAACCACCGCATGCATGCATGTGGCCCAAAGAGGTGTTGTGTGATGTTTGAATAGCCAATTCCATAATTTTGATGTGGCACGTGCCTCGGAAACCAAAAGTCCCGACACTGAGTGAGGTGTACTTGTTCACGGACGCATACGTATAGTATATATGCTAGTCCCCTCCCACCTCTTCAACACGTACTATATACCACCATAACACAAATAGAAAAGATTCTACCTTGCTGGTCAAATTAACCTCACTGCCGGCTGTTCATCAAAGTGATGGACGACGACCTCGCGGGCCCACAGAAAGCGTCACATGGAGTATCGAGTGTCGTGTAGGACAACCATCGACTACGTGTGGCTAAAACATGTATGTATGAAAGGGTTGTGTAATGCTTTAAATAACGAATTCATGACTCTGATGTGGCACCGGCCTGCCTAACAAAATGGCCAACCCACACAGTGGCTCACAACTCGTAGTGTACTGCGAGCCACCCGCCACCCCTAGACGCACACACCCACACACACACCGCGAATCCACCGCAACTATGATGCATGTTAAATTAATTATCCCGCGGTGAACATATGTTACCAAAGGAGGGACGTTTTAATTTCAAAAAAATCACAGAGATCATTAAGACGTTTTAGTACATTAATTGATTGATTTTCTACGGGTATAATGTGCAAAAATCAAATTTGAGCTACATGCACACGTGACAGTGCACCTAAATGGATTGCAAAAACACATGTGTCTCACTGGATGCATGTTTACTCCCCGTGCAACAAATTTCAAACATTGAGAATCTTGATTTTTAAATTCTAGTACATCCAAAACTTATTTGAAGTTCATGAAACTTATCGTGTTGTCATATGGACACCAACACAAAGTGGCATTGTACTTTTTTGGGTCAAATTTGAGACCAGTTTTGATGTAATCTTTATCTAATTACAAACGGGAGATTATTAATAATTGGGAACCAATATCCCAAACAGGCTATTTATTCGAACCATGAGCGTTAGACCAACGATGGATAAGTGCCATGCTTCGGTTAAGCAATAAAGCGGCTACATTAATCATCCAAATAGAAAAACAATATACGTGCCGCCGTGCGACCCGTGTGCTGTGTGAGCGGGCGTGAGTTGACGGGACGCATGCGAGCAGTCCGCCGCGTAGGTAGACCGGGAGGCGTGCATGCAGGTGTGTGAATTGACGGAGGTGTGCTCGCTGCGCAGTGTCATCGGGAGGCGTGTGAGTAGCTGCGTGAAACTTTGGTAGGCATGCCAGCAATCCGGTGTGCAGGCTCACCGGGAGGCGAGCCATCGGTTTGACCGCCGCCCGCCTCTCTCCCACAACTCCCACTACTCCATATTAATGGTGCGCCCGAGCGGCCGCACCCCCATCCTCGCCACACACACAATCCTCTCTATCCACTTGCATCCTTGACGCCGCTCTCAGTCCTAAAATCCTTCAATGTATGAGGATGCCGCCGAAGCGCCCCATCGGAGGGAGTGGCGACGCTGGGGCTGCTAAAGCACCGAAGCACGACATGGAGAGGGAGACAGAGGTTGCCGTCACCGCCGGCGAGTTATCGCTGCACCCTGACGTCGTCGAGCTTCCACAGCCGGAGGCGGAGTTCCACACCGACTCTGGTGACGACCCCAGCAACGACTCCGACGACCACTCCGGCGACGACTCCGGCAATGATGGACAGCTTGTTAGTCATCTATACCCATTTATGTGTCAAATAGATCATAGGGTTTCTCTGGTTACTCATACCTCCCATTTTTTGGAATAGAAATCCTATGGTTATGTTCTCCCAATCCATGAAATCTGAGTAAGTTTCATTAGATACGTGTAGTATATTGATTGTTTGAATGGTACAAGTGATAAGTGATTAGTTGTTTCATCTCTGCAAATGATTTCTGCTAGTAATCCGACTAGGGTTAGTGTTCGTGCTAATAATTCCTAGTCAGAACTTGACAATTGATTTTGAATGACCTACATATGTTTGTGCCATTATTTTCTTCAAGATTGGTCTGTACATAGACGACTATGCTTAAAAATTGAACCATAATCTCTGGATATCTATAAATAAATAGCCATAAATTCCTAATCCCACTTCACGACATGTAATCATTGATTTGATGCTAAACTTGTTTTACTATTTCTATAGGTGTTGTCAAACGATGTGGACAACGAGGATGACGATGGCCAGAGGAGGTACAAGAGGCAAATCCTGAGGGAGATTTATGCGGGAATGCATAACAGGCGTATTAGGACCTGAACGACGGCTATCGATGCCCATTTTGCAATCACAAGCTTCATGACGCATATCTAAGTGTTCTGGCGCATGCAAGAGGACGGGCCGTTGGCTCCTTCAAGCAGAAGTATTCTTGCAGGGTGGCACATGACGCGTACGCTGAGTACCTGGAGAAGCTTCAGGATCGTGCCGGCATGTGAGATGAGATGTGGGATCGAACTATGTACGCTTGAGTATGCTTAATGACGGTTGATATGGTTGAACTATACTAGTGTATGTGTACGCTTATTATCTATGTCTGAGTATGTTTAATCTATGTTTACTTATGTCTATCCGTGGGATATAGATGCAATCAGTTCGGTTGATGGAATCTACCTTCGTCTTGGTTTATTGGCCCCCTTTGTAATTTGTGTTAAATTTTGACCAAAGGTTTAACTGACAAAATGTTAGTGCAGGTCAGCAAAAATTATATCATTGGATGGGTATTTGAGCATAGTGTTCAATGCTATAATTTTTGGTGACATGCATACACATTTCTTAGTTAAATATTTGGTCAAAATTTGGTAAAAATACAAAGGGGACCAATAAACCAGGATGGAGGTAGTACGTCAATCACACACGGTTCCCAAAATTGGAACCGTGTGCAATGACTTTCATTTTGCCTGTTGCGTCAATCACACACGCTTGGCTCTAGCAAACCATCACCTTCAAAATTTTTTGTGGGACAGAAAACCCTCACCACCCAATTCAAAAAAGAAAAAAGAAAACCTTCACCATCCCCATGTCACAAAAACCCTCACCCCACCCGCCATCCCATCCGGTCCCCATTCACACCTGCACAAGCTCCTACGCGTCTATGCATGGCACCGCCTATCGCAGCGGTAACCACTTAGCTCGACGCCTGCCACCGCCGCTAGGCCGCCGGCAAAGCCCACCGCATTTTGCCACTTCCGCTTGCAGCCGCCTATCACCATCGACTTTCTTGACCCTGCTTGCGGTCGACTCAGCTCCGCTCGGTTGGGGAATCTGCCGTACTAAGGGTTCTTTCTCATGGACAACAAGGTAACTAATTTAATGAGATATTATCTCATCTCTTATCCCAGTTCATCTGCCTCCTTTAATCACCCGGCCGAAATTGCCGTAAATTCATTTTTATTCGAGCTAATTTGAGGGTTTTCTTTCGTTCATAGAGTGTACAGTGCGCGGACACATCAGGACCTTGCAACCTCCGCCAGGCATTCCATCTCACTGTGACGCCCCCGATTCAATCATACTCTAATCATACATGCAAACGTGTACGATCAAGATCAGGGACTCGCGGGAAGATATCACAACACAACTCTACAAATAAAATAAGTCATATAAACATCATATTACAAGCCAGGGGCCTCGAGCGATCGAATACACACTACAAGAAACCTGTTAATCTGTGACGGATTCCTGATGACGTTATGTAAATCCGTCATGGAAACCGTCACCGACCAACAAGATGTGCCTGGGCCCAAAAAGGGTAGCCCCTTAATGATGGACATGGAGGTATCATCACGAAAACCATCATCGATCGACCAACTGGGCCTAGTTGGGCCTAGCTTCCCCCCTTCATACACCCTCTGTAACAACACGAATTGCTCCTGCTAATGTGGCATAGTCATATGAGTTACATTGTAATTTGAATTTGCAAAAGTTCAAAAAAAATTCAAGGATCCTAATCAAATTAGATGGAACCAAACTGAATGATGAAATATACTTATGTAGCATACAGACACGTGAGGCCAACATGAATCAAGCCTAGTACGATTCACCGGGCTAAGGGCAAAGACACCAAAATACGAAACTGGTTGAAGCAAAGCGCGCGAAGGAGGCAAAGTCCAAATCAGAAGCGCGCGGAGGGGAAATCATTCAAGTCGTCGACGCGCGGAGTTAAATCTTTTCGACCCATTTAACTCCACAGCCCACGATCCTATTGGCCACAGCCTCGCGCCTCTCCCTCGACCGCGAAAACCCTATCCACCTCCACCCAGAGCCGCCGACTCCTTTCCCTCTCACCTCCCAATTCAGATCCATGTCCAGCCTCCCTCCACGCGCGGCTGCCGATCTCCAGCACCGCCGCGCCAACCATCTCCTGCTCCACCTCCGTCTCCCACCCTCTCTCGCTCCGCCACCACCCCCACCCTCTCCGGCTCCCCCTCCCCATGTGTAGCCTCCTCCGTTCCGCGATGGGGCGGCCGTAGCGGCGCTCCTAGATCTATGTCAAGGGCAGCCCCCTGCTCGTCATCATGGGCGCGGTGGTCATGAGGAAAGTGGTTGAGGACGGCGAGATGGAAGTTGTAGCCTACCCGCTGCCCAGGACAAGGATGGATGCCCTGACGCTCCCCCTTCTTCACAATCTCGCGCTGGGAGAGGAGGTGGTGGCCACTATTTTCTTCGACACTCCTCGGCCTTATCCACATCGCCACAGGTGACCTCGCCAGACCACTCGCTGTGAAGGTGATAAGCCCTTTCACTCTCCATTAATTGAAAAATTATCCATTTAGGATGTCAGGATAGTGCTTTGCAGTGAAATAACTTTTGTGTCTGGGAATAATTGTTTCGGAAAGATAGCAAGATGATGTATTATGTTTCATGTTTTCCATAAATGTCGATGCGACTGATATTTTTTAATGTAGAGATTTATATTTACATCATTTCTTCATCAACATGTACGTCTAATAAATATACGTGGGGTGCTTACATAGTTTCTGAGGTCGTGCTGTGTTTATGTGTGTCGATTTAGTTTACATATTCATCATTGAGATGGATAAAAGTATGATGTAGAGTATATATGAAACTGAAAAGATGGGATGCTTAAAGCTGGAATAAATCGTGGAGGGAATCCTATGCAGGAGTAACTATAGTGGATACTTCTACTAAATCAGAAGATTTATTTGTTTTCTCCATGGAATAGTTTGACTAAAGTTCTAATTATTATTCTGTAGGTGGAGGAGATAGCTGAAGTCGAGGGTGTTGTTGATGACATAAAAGGTGTTTATAAAATAGAGCCTTGTGAAGAACAAAGGATACAATACAGAAAGGTCAGTTGAAACTACTTCTGTAGTACAAAATAATTAGCTAGCACTACAAACTATGCACCCTTCTTTGTCCCGATGTTCCTATCCTTGAAGGATGTTGCCTCACACATGACAGTAGCTGCACGGCCTATGAACGATGTTCCCTCCCCAACAACGCCTTTGTGAGCATGCTCACTATTGGCGCTGTCATGGCAGAATTGTGCAAGCATCGGCCATGCAGGTGTCGTGTGTATAGCAGTGCTGATCCTTAAATATCTTCGTTGTGCTTTTTGCATCGTCTTAGTGTGTGTGCGCTTGTTTCCAATTTTTTACTTAATTTATTGCTTGCTGCAACACCTAGTTCCTCCTAGTTTGATAGAGTTGTTTGTTTTGTTCACGGTGGATGCATGCTATGTAAAATCTCAAATGGTATTTTTATAGTTACATGTCTATTTTGACAAAATGCTGATTGCTAACATTTACTCTGCATACCAATTACTTTCTACCATTCCTGATTATTCTCTACTGCTCTGTACATTTTTATATGAGAAAACACCACCCACTCTGTACTCTACCAATCAGTTTTCTGGTTTGCTTGGAAGAAAAGAACCATTACTTGAAAACCAGCTATGAGATAGCTAGACTAGATCATTTAAGCTTGGTTGATAGATAAAATTCGGTTCATGTGCTGGGACAAGTGTACATTTTTTTATTCAGTGAAGAGTGTGTTTGTGCTGTCGGTGGCAACCTCCTCTGCCGCGCGCCGGCGGTGGCCAACTTGCACTGTGACCCTGGCCATTGAGCTGAACCTGATCCTGGTCCATGGTTAGTTAGGATGTTGGTGCTGTTTGGGCTCGGTTAGCTCGATTTGATGTTGTTTTAGGCTTGAGAAAAGTTGTTCTCTTGTTGAAATGAGAGGGATAAGGTAGGTGCTGCAGCTGTTGGCAATCGTGTATATGCAATGGTAGGTAACCAGAGAATGTGTTGCATTTGTATGTCCTCATGTTTAAAATTTGTGTCTGGAAGTTATTACTGGATCTACTATCCCAATAATTTTTATTTCCTAAATCTCATGGTAAATCTGGAAGTTGCATTGCATATATGTGTATTACGCCATACTAGTAAACTTCTAAAAGCAAGTGGAGCTCAACCTTTATAATGCACTCTGCATTCTGCAGATTATGCCATACTTATTTGCATGTCATGCTATATGAACAGGCACTGTGGTTGTGATTGTTATGCTGGGAATGATGTTCCTCATGGTCCCAGTAATGCTGTTAGTATGGAAGAGGCACTGGATCCTTGTTGTCACATTCCTTGAGCTCTCGTTGATGGAGGATAAATGGAAATAAGTCATCATCTAGTGGAGACAGAGTAAGTTACAACCTCTTTGCTATTCATGTTCGTAATAAGAAGGAATCCTTACTCTAGTGTCACATTTACTTATAGCTTTTAAATTTTTGATACACAATATATATGATGCTTCCATGCTTTTCAAGTTTTTTGCAATATTGTTTTTTTCTATATACATGATAGCTCCAACTCTTGTTTCAAGAGTGAGTAGTTCGCCGAAACAGCATTTTAGTAAATAGGGGTTACTTCTCAAATCTGAGAAATTTAAAACCAATCCTCATTGCTGACTGGCAGTGTATATACAGTAATGGTATATGAAGATGAACTTGGCAAAAACTCAGTTTTTACCTTTGAAATATATGTACAGAATTTCCAGATCTAATCTGAAATGTCAATTAGGAAATGCTGAGCATTATCTTTGACCTTTCAAACAAAAAACCTACTGTATGGACAAACACAAATCATACTACTGTCCTTTGTTTAGAAATGCTGAGCATTATTTTGTTACTGGGTTTATATGGCCTCAACTTCTGCTGCTATAGTACTTGAGTTTTGTGATGTGTGTTTGTTAGTCATTTGACTTTCATTCGGCACACTTCTCTCTGGTGACCGCTTTCTCTCTGAATCTTTAACCATAAATTTTCTCTGAATTTCTTCTGTATCTTGTACACTACAGGATAACAAGTACAGACAAACTGCAGGGTACCAAGTAGAGACAAACCGCAGGGTACATGTACAGACATTGTGGTATATGGCCTTCTATGAAGATCTGATTCAGTTTAGATTTCCCCCCTAGGTCTTGGAGACATGATTTCTGTTACTACATTAATATGTCAACATGTTCTATTTAGAGTTTTCTCCCTAGGCATTTCTTTTTCTATCCTTGTTGTCTCCTGCAGACCGGTGAATATGTATTCCGGAAATAAGTTTAATCTGAATCTATGAAGAAAATTACATTATTACATTGTGGCAGTCCTATAGTAAGAATATAGAGGTTTAAACCTATTTATTTGTGTACTATGCACATGTATTAATCAGTCAATTTATTGTTGTTTTATACTAGATACTTTGGGACATGGCTTAATGGGGTTGAGCCTGTGTTAGCAAGACATATTCGGGTTGGAGTTTGCGCTTTGTTATGGACTATTTGGAATTGCAGAAATGATTTGGTTTTTAACAGAACATCACGGATTAATTTTTTGCAGGTTCCTTTTTGAGCTACAACACTAATCCGTTCGTGGTCGCTACTCACTTCGATGGAGGCTAGGGAGCATTTTGTTACTGGATCTATCCGTTGGGAGATGGTAGCTCGGGATATCTTCAACCGGTTTGGATGGCGGTCATGTAATAGGATAGGCAATTAGTTTCCCTATCTATTGTTAGCCAGCCGGTTGTGGCATCTTTTTCGGGCTAGTTTGTGGATCTAGTCGTCTGTGGCTCTGTGTGAGCTGCATTTTTCTTTTTCTTTTTTAGCTGGAGACTGTGGAACCTTGTTGGCACTTTTTGTTATTTGGTTAATAAGATAGCCGTATGCATCGCTCTGATGCAGAGGCCGGGGAGACCCCCCTTTTCGAAAAAAAAATCTGTAGGCATTTCTCCTACTATATACTCATATCAACAAATGTCTAATGTTGTTGTGAATATGGTAGGTATGTTGCTGTCCATCAGAATCCGCCATGCCATATAGTTGCCATCAGGAGGGTTGACGACAAGAACACGAGTGACAACCTTTGTAGTTATATGTTTTGTTGATGTAAATTGGATTGTACCGGTTCCTAATCCTATGGATGGTTGCATATTGAGTGATTTTGTCAATATAGGGTGTATATTATCATTTCATGGACGATATTATAAACTGCTAGGTTCTACATACCTATAGATGGTTGCATATTGAGTGATTTGTGTAACATATGGTACTTTGGAAATATTGTCCTCGTCCAAAATTGGCATTATGATTTATGGAACACATTATGCTAAAGGCGTATTTGATCAAAATTGGGCTGAATGTAATGGATGGGACCAAATTTAAATTGATCCTAAATCCATGACGGTTTCTGTGATGAAAAATAGTGTCCACGCAGGTAGCCACGTGGCATTGGTCCATGACGGACTGTTCTGTCACGGCCTAGTTTGGGCTTGGGCGGGCCTGAGGCAATTCCATGACGGCCAAGAACCGCCATGGAAGCTACAATGTCAAATTATGACGCGATATACATGACGGATCTCAAGTCCGTCAAGGATGGACACGCATGACAGTTTTTGGCTGATTTGTGACGGCTAAGGACTGTCATGTATTAACAGATTTCTTGTAGTGATAAGAGCTCGATCATAGACGAGTCAGCGGAAGCAACAATATCTGAGTACAGACATAAGTTAAACAAGTTTGCCTTAAGAAGGCTAGCACAAACTGGGATACAGATCGAAAGAGACGCAGGCCTCCTGCCTGGGATCCTCCTAAACTACTCCTGGTCATCGTCAGTGGGCTGCACGTAGTAGTAGGCACCTCCCGAGTAGTAGTAGTCGGTTTCGACGGTGGCGTCTGGCTCCTGGGCTCCAACGTCTTGTCACAACAATCGAGTATAGAAAGGGGGAAAAGAGGGAGCAAAGCAACCGTGAGTACTCATCCAAAGTACTCACAAGCAAGGAGCTACACTACATATGTATGCATTGGTATCAAATGGAATAAGGGTATCATATGTGGGCTGAACTGCAAAATGCTGGAATAAGAGGGGGATAGCTAGTCCTATCGAAGACTACACTTCTGGTAACCTCCATCTTGCAGCAGGAGAAGAGAGTAGATGGTAAGTTCACCAAGTAGCAACGTGTAGCATAATCCTATCCGGCGATCCTCTCCTTGTCGCCCTGTTAGAGAGCGACCACCGGGTTGTATCTGGCACTTGAAAGGCTGTGTTTTATTAAGTATCTGGTTCAAGTTGTCATAAGGTCAAGGTACAACTCCAAGTCGTCCTGTTACCGAAGATCACGACTATTCGAATAGATTAACTTCCCTGCAGGGGTGCACCACATAACCCAACACGCTCGATCCCATTTGGCCGGACACACTTTCCTGGGTCATGCCCGACCTCGGAAGATCAACATGTCGCAGCCCTACCTAGGCACAACAAAGAGGTCAGCACGCCGGTCTAAATCCTATGGGGCAGGGGTCTGGGCCCATCACCCATTGCACACCTGCATGTTGCAAGGGCGGCCGGAAGTAGACCTAGCCTAGCAGGCGTTCCAGTCCAATCTGGCGCGCGCCGATGAGTCGCTGACGTCACGAAGGCTTCGGCTGATACCATGACATCGAGTGCCCATAACTGTCCTCGCGTAGATGGTTAGTGCGTATCGGCCAGTGGCCAGACTCAGATCAAATACCAAGATCTCATTAAGCGTGTTAAGTATTCGCGAACGCAGACCAGGGCCAGGCCCACCTCTCTCCTAGGTGGTCTCAACCTGCCCTGTCGCTCCGCCACAAAGTAACAGTCGGGGGCCGTCGGGAACCCAGGCCCACCTCTACCGGGATGGAGCCACCTGCCCCTTCAGCCCCCATCTCCGAACAGTATCATATGTAATAGTATAAGTATATATCATATGCCCGTGATCACCTCCCGAAGTGATCACGGCCCAGTAGTATAGCATGACAGACGGACAAGAGTGTACGGCCAGTGATGGAACACTAGCATCCTATACTAAGCATTTAGGATTACAGGTAAGGGTAACAAATGTAGCAACAATGACAGGCTATGCAGCAGAATAGGAAAAACGGAAAGCAGTAACATGCTACACTAATCTAATGCAAGCAGTAGAGAAGAATAGGCGATATCTAGTGATCAAGGGGGGGGGGGGCTTGCCTGGTTGCTCTGGCAAGAAGGGTTCATTATCGATGTAGTCGTACTCAGTTGCATCAACGCCGGTCTAGGGGTCTACCGGAGAAGAAGAGGGAGAAGAAAAAGTAAATACAGAGCAAACAAAGTATCACAAAATATAACAAGGCAATACGCGGTGTCAGGGGTGATCTAACGCAGGGATAGGTGATACCGGCGAAGGGGGTAAACATCCGGAAATGTTATCTCGATGTTTGATATTTTTCGGACAGATGAATCAGAGGGGACGGATCAGTGTTCGCTATGCTAGAGGCATGTAACAGATGAACGGATGGCATATTCGGATTCGTCATATTTTTCTAATCATCTTTCATGTGCAAAGTTTTTCCATCCGGGCTACGGTTTATTTTATATTAATTTTAAAGGATTTAATCATTTTCTGGGATTATTATTATCTAATTAATTCGAAAAAGAATTACTGCGTCACTATGACATCAGCATGACGTCAGTGGTCAAAGTTGACCGTTGACCAGTCAACTAACGCGTGGGTCCCATTCGTCATAGTCTCAGATTTACTAAACATGTTAATTAGTTTAATTAGTGATTAGGTTGAATTAACTATGATTAATTAAGTTAATTAAATTTTTAATTAATTAATTAACATTTTTTATTTCTTTAATTCTTTTTTTATAAAAACGTTTTTGGGCAGGGGCCCGTTGGAAGTGGATCATCTAACATCAAGAAGAGAAGTCACCTAAGCTACAATTTCTTAACTTTCCTCCTTCACATCCATACGATTAAGGCTAAAATGACTTGAATTAATTTGCAAATTACAAATCTATTGTATACATTTACAAAAAATACATACAAACAAAATTATGATGCAATAAAATTAATTTTAAATTTATTTACATGAACAGTAACCACGCACATAACTTTCTACAATAGATAAATACATTTTGCTACATTGCCTCTGACTTTCCTTCTTTGTTTTGCACTGGATTGCACTGTAGCTTATATGACTTTCCTCCTTAATGTTAGAGGATCCACTTCCGGGCCCGTTGTCATAGGCCAAATGACCTTAACGGGCGCGTGGGCGTGTGGGCACACGGACGCGGCCAGCGTAGCGGCCGCCGGCGGTTTCGGCAGGGCGGACGGGGCGGCGAGGTAGGCGGCGGTGGCGAGGGCGAGGCCGTCGGGCGCGGCAGGGGCCAAGCGGCGCGGCGGAAGGTGCAGCGGGGCGCTGGCGATGGGCAGTGGTGCAGCGGGCAACGGCGGCGGCGCCAGCAGCAGACCAACAACAGCTAGTGGGGGCGACGTGCGGCGAGCGGCGCCAGGGTGGAACTCCGGTGGGCGCGCGGGGCGAAGCTCTTACGAGCGTCGGCGTGGATGCGGGAGGAGGCGCGCGAGCGAGGCGGATGCAGGGGAGCGGGCGGTGGCGGCGGAGCAGGCGAGCAGCGAAGCGGCGAGTAGCCGGGCCAGACGGCGCGGCGGGGCGGGACAGAGGGCGCGGGCAGGTGCGGTCATGCAGGGACGGTCGCACGCTACGGTTGCGGGCACGCGCAAGGTGCAGAGAGTCGCTGGGGGAGGGGGTTGCCGGGCGTGGTGAAGGACGCGGTGAGTGCGCGTGGGCGTGGCGAAGAACGGCGTCGTTGCGCGTGCGGGATAGGGGAGAGAGGGGAGGGCAAGGCCCTCACCGGCGTTTGCGGGTAGGGGATCGGCGTGGCTCGGTGGAGCCGTCGAGGGGGAGGAACGGAGACGATGTGCGCCGGGGCGACGAGGTCCGACGGTGTAGAGGGCGGCTTCGGGCGACGGTGAGGTCCGACGAGGTCGCGGGACATGGCGGCGACGGCGTTGGTTCGCGGGGAGGAGGGCGCGGTCGCCCTGATCCCGATCTGGATCGGGGGGAGTGGGGGAGAGAGAGACATCGGGGGAGTCGGTGGGTTGACCGGTGGAGTGGGGGAATTATGGAGAGGGAGTGGGGCGCCGGTTGGGCCGGCCTGGCTAGCCAAGTGGCCAGCTGGGCCGAGGCCCAGTCAGCCAGGGAGGCCTTTTCTCGTTTTGTTTTTTGTTTTTTTTGTTTGGGGGGGGGCGACGTGCGGCGAGCGGCGCCAGGGCGGAACTCCGGTGGGCGCGCGAGGCGAAGCTCTGACGAGCGTCGGCGTGGATGCGGGAGGAGGCGCGCGAGCGAGGCGGATGCAGGGGAGCGGGCGGTGGCGGCGGAGCAGGCGAGCAGCGGGGCCAGACGGCGCGGCGGGGCAGGACCGAGGGCGCGGGCAGGTGCGGTCATGCAGGGACGGCCGCACGCTGCGGTTGCGGGCGCGCGCGAGGTGCAGAGAGCCGCTGGGGGAGGGGGTTGTCGAGCGTGGTGAAGGACGCGGTGAGTGCGCGTGGGCGTGGCGAAGAACGGCGCTATTGCGCGTGCGGGATAGGGGAGAGAGGGGAGGGCAAGGCCCTCACCGGCGTTTGCGGGCAGGGGATCGGCGTGGCTCGGTGGAGCCGTCGAGGGGGAGGAACGAAGATGACGTGCGCCGGGGCGACGAGGTCCGACGACGTAGAGGGCGGCTTCGGGCGACGGTGAGGTCCGGCGAGGTCGCGGGACGAGGCGGCGACGATGTTGGTTCGCGGGGAGGAGGGCGCGGTCGCCCCGATCCCGATCTGTATCGGGGGGAGTGGGGGGAGAGAGAGACGTGGGGGGTGTCGGTGGGTTGACCGGTGGAGTGGGGGAATTATGGAGAGGGAGTGGGGCGCCGGTTGGGCCGGCCTGGCTAGCCAAGTGGCCAGCTGGGCCAAGGCCAGTCGGCCAGGGAGGCCTTTTCTCGTTTTGCTTTTTGTTTTTTTTTTGTTTTGTATTTCCCCTTGCTGTTTTGGCTAATTGTTTGGGCGCCAAAAGAGTTTTTTTAAAATATGAGAGCTGGCCCACAATTCACAGCACAATATATCCTACCACTAAAAACTAGTTTGGGGTAAATATCATTTCATAATTATTTTGTATTAATAAAAAGGTTATTAAATAATGTTTTCAGCCACTGTTTGAGGTTGTTTAAGTCACTTATCAAATTTCAATAATGTTGTTTACAATTTTTTTCATAGCCTCTGATTTATCTACTATTTATTGAACATTTTTGTTTTAATATTTGACAATATTTATTGTTTGCTTGATTTTGAATTTGAATCTGTTTCGAACTAACGCAAGATTATTAACAACAATTGAGGTGACGTGGCATCGTTAATGTGGGATTACTCTAGCCTAATTATCCGGGCGTCACACTCACCGTACCAAATGACTTGAGGATGCGCGCGGTATGTTCAATCTCACCCTAAATCAGCTAACATGGCCTACTTTCCTGAACATATTCTAAATATTACTACATTTGGATAAAAGGTGCCACATACACCATATACATCAAAGTGGATTTCCCCCTCTTCTATCTATATTAGGAAAATTAATGATGCATTGTTTTTTCGATTACTCTCATATTACCATGACATCATGTTTACCCTATCTGTTTAATTATAAATTTTTGTCCTTTGATTTTGACTGCTGTACAGTTCTTTCAATTTGGGCCCATATTTGCATGTTACCATATTTTATTTAACAATCCTACCATTTTCCGCAGCGCGTCCCTTGCTATGCAATAGAATCTGTAGTGCACAATCTTTCCCTTTACATAAATCAATACTGCAGGGATGTTATACTGCACATAAACCATGGATTTACAATCGTTGCTACTCTAAGACTTGATGAACGTGGTGACTCCTATTTTGGCACTGGCTTTTGGAAAGAAATTGATAAGTTTTATGAACTGAAAGCTGGCATTGGAATTGCACTGCACATAAAAAGGGCCTGGTCATGAGATATATGGTAACTCCCCCGATGATATCATTCGTCCAGACTTTGTTCGAAGTAAGTTTTCTTTTCAACTATCTGCATGTTGAATTACCTAGCAATATCAAATGAATTGTGTAGTATTTAAGCAACCAACTGTTATTCCCTTTTCTTACTATATTCCTACCTAATAACTTCTAGTTACCAACACACTTTTCTATTGCCCTGTTTTAACTAAATATTCCCTGTACTTCCATTTTTATCAGAAAGTGCCGCTGACAAGGAGACTCCAGAGGTGTTGAACGGGGCTGCCAACAAGCGGAGGTGGGGCGAGCTAGAACCGCAAGCGACTCCAGCAGGCCTAGACTTCATCAGCAGCCTCCCCGATGATATGTTGGCAGTCATCATCTCCCTCCTCCCAATCAAATATGGGGCGCGGACAACCATCCTTTCCCGACGGTGGCACCCCCTATGGAACTCCAGCCCTCTCGACCTCATCAACACCCACGAGCTCTGCCATGGCTATCGCAAAAGCTTGGATGCATTCCCCAAGATCCTCAGCAGTCACCTTGGCCCAACCAGAGGCCTTAGAATGGGAAAGTTCCATTCCAACGGCAAGGACCGAGCCAAGCTTGACGACTGGTTCCGATCCCCATCCCTAGATCAGCTTGAGGAGCTCACTTTTGATGATGGGCATATGCGGTCGCTGCCAACGTCCGCACTCCGCCTCGCACCCACGCTGCGCGTCGCCAAGTTCAGGAACTGCCATTCCCCCCTTAATGACGCGCCCGCTCTTATTCTACCACGACTGAAGCACCTCGAGCTCGTCGCCGTCTGCCTCTCCAACGGTGACATGGAGTGCCTTTTCCGTGGCTGTACTTCACTCGAGTACCTTTGTCTTCAGACGATCAATGGGTTGAGTACCTTCCACATCACTTCCATGACTCTCCAGACTATTTATGTGTGTTGCTGCTGCGGCAGGAAGACATCACAAGATGTGTACCATGGAATGGTCATTGAGAACACACATGCACTTGAGAGATTACTTGTAGTTGATCAAGAAGGTCCAACAAGAATCAATGTCATTTCTGCGCCGAAATTGACAGTGGTGGGCTACTTGTCTGACAAATACTCCGAATTTGTTATTGGATCAACACCCGTTCAGGTACAACAGCCGCCTTCTACCTCTCCTTCTACAAATTAGCATTATTTCTAAATTTGAAGATGTTTGTTTGTATGTCAGTCAGAAAATGATTCCGACAAGCTTGACCCCGAAACTGCGCACAGTGAAGGTCTTGGCACTAGAATCTATCGGCCCCAACCTGGAGCAAGTTGTCAGTTTCCTAATATGCTTTTCGTGCCTAGAGAAGCTATATATCGAGGGGATGTTCATTTCCTGTTAAATGTTAACCATAAGGGAGTTCAATTTGTGACACCTTTTTTCAAGTTTACAATGACAATGTACTATGATTTCTGAAGGATTCTTTTGGAGGATTTCACTACATACCTGTCCCCCCCATATTGGTTGCTTGATCCATATGGTTACAATCAATAAGCATTTCTCCTTTGGATTCATCTGTACTAGTTTTCTTAGGCAACTTTTCATCCACTCCAACCTCTTGTGAACAAGGCTACATATTTCTAGAATGTAATCAAATGCCCATGTTAATCATGTCAGATCGAAGATGGCATGTTAGTGCATTTTACAAATCCTGCAAACCAAATAGGCCTGTAGTAATGTTCAAAACTGCATGTAGGCACTAACACGTTTTCTTCTTTTGCAAATAAGATTAGGCCCAGTGGTGGATAATGTGATACAATATACAATCATGTCGAATGCCTAGATCTGCATCTCTCAGAAATTACTTTGAACTCCTACCGAGGGACCTTATCGGAGATTATATTCGCCAGGTTCTTTGTTCTTAGAGCAAGGGTGCTGGAAGAAATGAGGTTTGCCCTACATTTATTTCGCAAAAATGAATGTTTTGTTGATCAGCGCCGGCGCCTGCGGCAGAATGGAATAGGCTCCAAAAATGCTGAATTTCATTTTGGAACTTCAAATGACAAAGTAATCAGAAGTCATCGTGTCAACCCCATACGTGACTTCTTAGTGGTTGCCCCCTTTGCAAAAATTGTGAGGTTTCGAAACCAGACTTACAAGCGGTAACATTAGTTTGAACCTCTTTGATATCCATGTTCAGTGGATTAGGGCGAGCGTTTGCAGCTGATGAGATGAATTTCATTTCTAATATCAGTTTGAACCTTGTAATCTTTGAATTTGAGACATATAACTCTGGAATTGGAACCTTGTAATATTTCGAGCTTTTGTGGTACAATCATTGAAATGACATCGTATGAGACTCGTATATTGGTAGCACTATTTTGACCTTAATATGCAATGGTCTTAGATTTTATTAACCATTTTCGAATATGTTTACCTTGTTGATCTCACAACAGATGATTTGTATAGCTAACTCGGCTGCGATCTTCGACATTATTGCACATAGTTGGTTTATTCCATCGTGTGCCCTGTAGAGTGCAGAATTAATTATCGCACTCGAGTGTCCATCATCACCCTTCTGTGTAACTTTGACCTCATCACCCACGGGTAAACTTATGACCGAAGTCATTCCACAAATTTCATTTTTACATAGCCTTTTGCCAATAAACGCCCACGATTTGTCCCTCTCCTAGCCGACTCGTGGCCAAACTAGGCGGCTAGGAAGCTTGCGCGGTAAACTGCGTGGTAGCGCGAGAACAGGATCACCGATGATACATTTGGCGCCTCTTCGAGCCCACGCGTGCGGTGCGGTGTTGTCAAGCGTGCACTGGAATCCTCCGCTATGAACGTCGTGACAAGACGTGACGATTACATGCCGGCCGACCCCCATTTATTATAGTGGCCATTTAACTCTTGTGTCTCTTCAACCTTTCGATCGCGCCCCACCATTGCAAGAAGCGCACCCACCACGAGAAATTCTTAGAGGGTATCCTGCGCGGCTCCAATGGCGCTCCGAGCAGCTGCCGACGATGAGCAGCAGTTCACCATGCTTGCCGTGGTGGACACCCACAGAAGGTTCATGGACCTCTCGGTGGTGTACACCAACGACCCGGTCTGGGTGGAGCACTCCATCCACCTCATGGAGTTGTTGCTTGCCGAGGAGAAGAACAATCATCGGATTCGACCTCGAGTACACCCGCGCTCATGCCGGGTCTCGTCCCAAGGTCGCCATCGCTCAGATGTGCGTGCGCCACCACGTCCTCGTCTACCACTACTGCCTGGCCACAAAGCCTTGCGAGCGTTTTCGCGAGGTTTGTTAATAGCCCCCACCACATGTTCGCTATGGTGGACATCACCAATGATGTAAAGGCGCTCGAGAATTCGGGCATCGTCTGCCAGAATCTTGTTGACATCCAGGGCGAATATAGGATCTGGGGCAGCAAGGAGCATGAGAAGGACTCACTGGTTCACTTAGCCGAGGCCATCATCGACCCCTACTATAGAGACATGAAGGATTCGTGCAACAAGGACAAGCGTGCCTGGCACTCGGCCTGGATGGAGAAACTTGACAAAGCTCACGTCGTGTACGCGGCCAAGGAGGCGTACACGAGCTACGATATGTACAGGCGGATCGTTGACATGAGGAAGTGCCTCCTTCCCCAAAATGTCCAAGGATCCAGTCGGAAGCGGAGCAATGGCAAGCGTCGTCGCAACAATAAGTAGATGATTAGATCCTCATTTCTCCTACTTTAGTATGCATGTAATTTCTTAGTTTGGTGTGTGGAAATGTTATGTGTGTAGTCACTTGTGTAATTGTATGCTTAATTTGGTTATGCAATGCTGCCTTTTTAAGTATATATGTAGATTCTCTGTAGACAGAGCGTAGATGTTGTGCGGACAAAGAAAATCACATCGCACATGGACTAAAGAATGGAACCTGTCGGTGATATTTTCATCAATCACTCACAATTGTATACCAGCGATTGTTTGCTCATGACACACACGGCTTGTTAGCAGTAATCGTCTATGTTATTAGCGGTCTTCGCACACATTTCCGATTACAGACCTGTTTGCCGGGTATTACACACATCTTGTAAAGTTGAACCGTTTCTGTTTTCTTGACTCAATGCAAATAGTTCATCCGAGTGAACCACATGCTGTATATCGCACACACCTTGATCAGGCTGACCATTTCTTTTGTGTTTCCTAATCACAAACAGTTCATCCGAGTGAACCCTATGCTGTATATCACACACATCTTCATCTGGCTGCCCATTTCTTTTGTTCCTCCTCATCGCAAATAGTTAATTGAACTGAACCGTATGCCCTGCATCACACACGCAACTAAAATCTGAACCATGTTTGATGCATCCTCCATCGCAAAATTTTTGCACCTTTTTTGACGGTTTTTTACACCACCGTTTGCGATTATTGCATCGCACATAGTTCTGTCGAAGGGTCTCTGATCATAGCGTCGCGTTAGCAGGATCCTGCAGTAGTGTGTAGGTAGATATGGTGGACTCTCATGCCAAGAAACAGGGTTTAAGGATATTTGAATGCGCAAGTAGTATCTCTACTTAGTATGGAAATTTTGGCTAAAAAAGATTGTAAGCAAGCACCACATGTTGGAGGATCCACGACAGTATAACTTCTATGCAAATATACATAAACATAACTCATTACGTTGTCTTCCTTGTCCAATATCAACTATTTGATCAAGTTTGAAAATAATTAATGGGGGTTCACAATCATAGAAGATGTCCAAGATAGTATATTTATAGGTAAAGTCTCTCTTCCTTAATTAGTCTTTCACAAATTTTCCGAATGACCAGTGCTATGCAATGTTCAGGATATCGCTTATCGTTACTGTCTCGGTTAGCCCGGGATTAGAGATTAATCAGAAATCAGCCGATTAATCGATTTTATCTGTCGACTATTAATCAGTCATTTTTTTCAAATCCCAGTTTCCCAACACTAAAATATGCTATATTCAACACCAAAAAAATATTGGGTATAAGTGTTACCTTGATTCATAGCCTCTAAATCCTCATATAATGACAAACAAAATAGGAAAATAGTACATATTGCTTAACAAGGTCCACAAAACACAAATAAACATAGTTTTTGCAAAAAAATATGCTTGGAATAGGCTCAATTTATCAGCAGGTTCTTGATAAATCGCTTGTTAGAGCGATAAATCGGCCCAAACCATAAACGATGAAGATAAGGTATTATCTTATCGGTCACCCCAAGAGTAGCGATAAATCGGACGATAGATCGCCGAATTAGAAGATTGTTTGAACAGTGATGCTATGTTTGTTAAATTCCAATAGATTTTATTTCCCACACTCTCGTGTAAAGTCACTACCTCCCATGATACAAGCATATGAAGCATATATAATTTCAAATTTATGATATTAGATTCATTCAAGAATTTACTCTTAGGATATGAGTGAAGAACAAGAGTAAAGGACAAACTGCTCCAAAAATATAAGTGAAGAACAATGTGTAGTTAAGTCAATAGGTAGCTATGTAAAGATTCTCTCCAAATCAAAATGTTCAGATCTAAATATTATATCAAACAACAAAAAAAAGGACTCCAAGAATAACACATATCATGTGAACAAATAAAAACTTAGGCTCAAGGAAGACTAACTGATAGTTGTTGATGAAGAAATGTGGGATGTCAACCGGGGCACCCTAAGCTTAGATACTTGAGACTTCTTGGAATATTAACTTGGGGAGGCTTGGGAATCCCCAAGCTTGAAATCTTGTGTCTCCTTAATTCCACTCATATCACGGTTTTCCTTAAGTCTTAAAAACTTCATCCACACAAAACTTAACAAGAATTCATGAGACAAGTTAGTATAAATAAATTCAAAACCTTAACATTCTCTACTGTAGCAAATTACTAAAATTCAAATTAAACATTGTATATTAAATGTCTTGGCATATTTAATACTCCTATCCATTAATGGAAACATTAAACAATCAAACATATGCAAATATAATGGTAACCTGTCTAAAAAGAATAGTTTGCAAAGGATGAAGCAAAATTCATACTTATTTAACTCCAATTTTTTGAACAATTATCGAGCAATATAAAATTTGTTATACCTTATTGTGTCAAAATTTGAAGATTTTATCACATTCTGACTTGTCAGGAAAATTCAGACAACAATAGAAAACTTTCTGTTTTGAAACATCAACTCATAAACATGCAAACTAAGCATGATAAAGGCTATTGAGCTGCCAATAAACTTGCCATGTTCATCCATATTGTCCCCGGATCTAGGAATAGAGTTCATGTGTGATGTCGGAGAAGGATGAAGGGGACCTAGAGCCCACCAGATGGGGGTTTAGGAGGAGCTACGATGCCCAAGTAGGCTGGCCTCGTCCTACGATCTGGCGAATTTTTAGGTTGAATTGCAGCCATGTTTCATTCCTCCCAGCCTTGAAGCCAGAAGGGCAATGTTTCTCCAACAAGGATTCTGTAGAGCGATCTGTGGAGGTCACGCCATTCCAAGTGATTCGTCCCTGGCACTAGCGTCGATTCTATCATTCAAGGAGCAGTAGGGACCCGATTGCATTTCTCTTTGGGGTCTTTTTCGTTAGTAACAAGCATCTGGTTGTAATTTTCCGTCTCTTTAGGAAGCCACCGCTTTGACAGCATCTGGGGCCTTCGTGCCCCTACCCGTGTCCCCCGAAAAAACTCAACGCTTTATCATACCCAAACACCTTATCATAACACAATCTAGAGCGTATACAAAGCAACCATATCCATGTCTCTTCCTTTCAACTACTCAGAACTTTGCTCGGTGCCCAAGTCACAAGTCTTGATCTTCGCACTTAAATAACAAATAGAATGGTGATGGTGGTTTTATGAGAAGACAAAAACTAAGAAAGTCCCACACCAATACAGCTGACGGTTAATACCTCTCACCCACCCATCTTGGGATACCAGAAAAAAAGGAACCATTGGGAACGAACCAGCGAAAACGATGAACCTCTTCTCGCAAAAGAAAAAAACCCGATGAACCTAGACGGCGGCTAGTGCTTCTTTTAACCTTTCTTTTTAGAAATGGGCTTTTTTTTAGCTTAACCGAGAAACAAAGAAGAGTAATATTACATTTCCTAGGCTATAGTCCACAAGCCCACAAGCCCACCTAGTACCGAAAGCTGAGCCGGGCGACAGCGTTAGGCACCTTTGAAATATTCAGCCTTGGCACCCGAACGTAACCGTCGCAACCAACAGCTTTCGCTGCTCCTCTTCTCCCCGTTGCCGGAGCGCCAAGAAACCAAGAACCCACTCTCCGTCTCCACCGCGCAGAGCCCACCTCCTCTGCTCTGCAGCGGTCCATCTCAAGTGACCCATGGAGCAGTTCCACCACGGCCACCACGTGCGGCTGCGGAGCCGCGAGCTCGGCATGTACCTGCACGCTGACGAGGACGGGCAAGGCGTCTCCCTCCACCACCGCCGGGCGTCGATGAACGCGGCTTGATCGGTGCACTTGTACCAGCCTCCCCCCACGCGCGGGTGTCGTTCCCTCTCCTCCACAGCGCCGCCTACGGCCGATACCTTGCCGCCACGAGCGCGCAGGCGCCGCTAGGCCACCGTGGGCACTGCGTCAAGCAGCGCAGTTACAACCATCCTGAGGCAGAGGCAGTATTTTGGCTGGACGTCCGAACGGAATTCGGGGACGATGTTCTGCTCCAACACTTCAACGGTGGCAGTCTCCGCGCCAACGGGAAGTACCTCCCCTGGAACAATGGCGCCAGCGTCGGCTACATCAACGGCATCCATGACATGAGCACGATGATGCACTAGGTCGTGGAGCCAATCCCACCAAGGAGATCATGCCTCCCCTTCCATGTTCGACTGGGGTGAGTCTGCCATGCCCACTTCTTGATTCTTCCCGGTCGAATTTGCGCGAGCTGGGTTCTTGGATTGGATGTCGTTAACGTGCATCAGAATATGACCGCGGAGATCGCAAATTGTGTTAATTTCATTCGCCTGGGAGAAATTCTTGGCCCTGTCCTTGCCAAATTTGTGCTTTCTTTGGCTTTCGCGTCTCAAATTTGCATTTGATCTCCTGACAATGTTGGGACATGGGACTCAGGGTTAATAGCTCCTGTGTGACATCTTTGAGGTGCAATGGAAGGGGTGCGACGTAGTTGACTAAAATAGCTATAGTACTACGTTTCAGAGGCCCAAATAACCAAGGCCCACTCGGGTGATTAAACTGGTCGTCAACGGGAGTGAGGTTATGTTTAAGACATGTGGGTCCCACTTGGCAGTTTCATCAGGTGAAACGTGTCCCCGTTCCTGTCTAGACGTGTACCCCTCCCACCCCTCCACTTTTTTTCTCGGCGATGAGCCGGCGCCGGCGCCGGAGATTTTGTTCTCGGTGATAGCAGCGCGGAGGAGCATTCATTCTCGGCGACGGCAGCGGCTGTGGTGAGTGAATCTGGAATCCTGTCCCATTCCCCTCCCGTTCCCCTCCGTGTTGAGCTAGATCTCACCGCATCGCCCCTGTTTCCCTCTATTTTTGGTGTTTTTGGTCGATTTGATCCAAATTTGGGTGGGTGGGAGGGGGGGCTGACCGCGATGGAGCTGCCAGAGACAACGACATCGACTAGGTAATCCCTTAATGTGCATCTTTTCCAAGTGCTACCTCTTGAGCACTGTGTTGGTTTTCCCTTGAAGAGGAAAGGGTGATGCAGTAAAGCAGCATAAGTATTTCCCTCGGTTTTTGAGAACCAAGCTATCAATCCAGTAGGAGACCACGCGCGAGTCACCTCGTACCTACACAAACAAATAAGAACTTCGCAACCAACACGATAAAGGGGTTGTCAATCCCTTCACGACCACTTGCAAGAGTGAGATCTGATAGAGATGATAATAATAAGATAAATATTTTTGATATTTTTATGATATAGATTGAAAGTAAAGATTGCAAAATAAAATAGATTGGAAACTTGTATGATGGAAAATAGACCCCGGGGCCATAGGTTTCACTAGTGGCTTCTCTCAAGATAGCATAAGTATTACGGTGGGTGAACAAATTACTGTTAAGAAATTGATAGAAAAGAGAATAATTATGAGAATATCTAGGCATGATCATGTATATAGGAATCATGTCCGCGATAAGTAGACCGAAACGATCCTGCATCTACTACTATTACTCCACACATCGACCGCTATCCAGCATGCATCTAGAGTATTAAGTTCATAAGAATAGAGTAATGCCTTAAGCAAGATGACATGATATAGAGGGATAAACTCATGCAATATGATGTATTCATAAGAATAGAGTAACGCCTTAAGCAAGATGACATGATATAGAGGGATAAACTCATGCAATATGATGTAAACCCCATCTTGTTATCCTCGATGGCAACAATACAATACGTGTCGTTTCCCTTTCTGTCACTGGGATCGAGCACCGCAAGATTGAATCCAAAGCTAAGCACTTCTCCCATTGCAAGAAAGTTCAATCTAGTAGGCCAAACCAAACTGATAATTCGAAGAGACTTGCAAAGATAAACCAATCATACATAAAAGAATTCAGAGAAGATTCAAATATTGTTCATAGATAGACTTGATCATAAACCCACAATTCATCGGATCTCGACAAACACATCGCAAAAAGAGTTACATCGAATAGATCCCCAAGAGAATCGAGGAGAACTTTGTATTGAGATCCAAAGAGAGAGAAGAAGCCATCTAGCTACTAGCTATGGACCTGAAGATCTGAGGTAAACTACTCACACATCATTGGAGGGGCCATGGAGTTGATGTAGAGGCCCTCCGTGATCAATGCCCCCTCCGGTGGAGCTCCGAAAAGGCCCCAAGATGGGATCTCTTGGGTACAGAAGGTTGCGGCGGTGGAAATAGGGTTTCGTGGTGCTCCTGGATGTTTGCGGGGTACATGGATATATATAGGAGGAAGAAGTAGGTCGGTGGAGCAACGAGGGGCCCACGAGGGTGGAGGGTGCGCCCAGGGGGTGGGCCGCCCCCTGCCTCGTGGCCGCCTCGTTGATTGCTTGACGTCCACTCCAAGTCTCCTGGATCACGTTTGTTCCAAAAATCACGTTCCTGAAGGTTTCATTCTGTTTGGACTCCGTTTGATATTCCTTTTCTACAAAACACTGAAATAGGCAAAAAAACAGCAATTTGGGCTGGGCCTCCGGTTAATAGGTTAGTCCCAAAAATAATATAAAAGTGTAAAATAAAGCCCATTAACATCCAAAATAGATAATATAATAGCATGGAGCAATAAAAAATTATAGATACGTTGGAGATGTATCAAGCATCCCCAAGCTTAATTCCTACTGGTCCTCGAGTAGGTAAATGATAAAAACAGAATTTTTGATGTGGAATGCTTTCTAGAATATTCTTTAATGTAATTTTCTCTATTGTGGCATGAATGTTCAGATCCAAAAGATTCAAGATAAAAGTTCATTGTTGACAAAAAATAGTAATACTCTAAGTATGCTAATCAAGCAATTATGTCTTATCAAAATGCCATAGCCAAAGAAAACTTATCCCTACAAAGTCATATAGTTTGGCCATGCTTCATTTTCGTCACACAAAATTCTCTTATCATGCACAGCCCCAATGACAAGCCAAGCAATTGTTTCATACTTAGCCTTTTCAAACTCTTTCAAATTTTACGCAATATATGAGCGCGAGCCATGGACATATCACTATGGGTGGAATAGAATATGATGATTGAGGTTGTGTGAGAAGACAAAAAGGGAGAAAGTATCACATTGACACGGCTACTCAATGGGCTATGGAGATGCCCACCAATTGATGTCAATGCAAGGAGTAGGGATTGCCATGCAACGGATGCACTAGAGCTATAAATATATGAAAGCTCATCAAAGAAACTAAGTGGGTGTGCATCCAACTCGCTTGCTCATGAAGACCTAGGGAATTTGAGGAAGACCATCATTGGAATATACAAGCCAAGTTCTATAATGTGAAATTCCCACTAGTTTATGAAAGTCACAACATAGGAGACTCTCTATCATGAAGATCATGGTGCTACTTTGAAGCACAAGTGTGGAAAAAGGATAGTAACATTGCCCTTCTCTCTTTTCCCTCATTTTTTATTTGGGCCTTTTTTTTCTTTTGGCCTCTTTTCTTCCTTTTTTCGTCCGGAGTCTCATCCCGACTTGTGGGGGAATCATAGTCTCCATCATCCTTTCCTCACTGGGACAATGCTCCAATAAGGATGATCATCACACTTCTTTTTTACTTACAACTCAAGAATTACAACTCAATACTTAGAACAAAATATGACTCTATGTGAATGCCTCCGGCTGTACCGGGATTGCGATGAATCAAGAGTGACATGTATGAAAAATTATGAACGGTGGCTTTGTCACAAATACGATGTCAACTACATGATCATGCAAAACAATATGACAATGATGATGCCTGTCATAATAAATGGAACGGTGGAAAGTTGCATGGCAATATATCTCAAAATGGCTATGGAAATGCTATAATAGGTAGGTATGGTGGCTGTTTTGAGGAAGATATAAGGAGGCTTATGTGTGATAGAGCGTATCATATCACGGGGTTTGGATGCACCGGCGAAGTTTGCTCCAACTCTCAAGGTGAGAAAGGGCAATGCACGGTACTAAAGAGGCTAGCAATGATGGAAGGGTGAGAGTGCGTATAATCCATGGACTCAACATTAGTCATAAAGAACTCACATACTTATTGCAAAAATCTACAAGTCATCAAAACCAAGCACTACACGCATGCTCCTAGGGGGATAGATTGGTAGGAAAAGACCATCGCTCGTCCCCGACTGCCACTCATAAGGAAAGCAATCAAAGAACACCCCATGCTTCAAATTTTTCACATAACGTTCACCATACGTGCATGCTACGTGACTTGCCAACTTCAACACAAGTATTCATCAATTTCACAATTACTCAACTAGCACACCTCTAATATTACCACCTTTATATCTCAAAACCATCTATCAAGCATCCACCTTCTCTTAGCATTTAAATTTTATAGCCAAAGTGAATTACCATGCTGTTCTAAAGGACTCTCAAAATGATATGAGTGAAGCATGAGAGATCAATTATTTCTATAAAATAGAACCACCGTCGTGCTCTAAAAGATATAAGCGAAGCACTAGAGCAAAAATTATCCAACTGAAAAGATATAAGTGAAGCACATAAAGTATTCTAATAAATTGCAATTCATGTGTGTCTCTCCCAAAAGGTGTGTATAGCAAGGATGATTGTGGTAAACTAAAAATCAAAGACTCAAATCATACAAGACGCTCCAAGCAAAACACATATCATGTGGCAAATAAAAATATAGCTCCAAGTAAAGTTACCTATGGACGAAGACGAAAGAGGGGATGCCTTCCGGGGCATCCCCAAACATAGGCTTTTGGTTGTCCTTGGATTTTACCTTGGGGTGCCTTGGGCATCCCCAAGCTTAGGGTATTGCCACTCCTTGTTCCATAATCCATCAAATCCTTATCCAAAACTTGAAAACTTCGCAACACAAAACTTAAAAGAAAATCTTCGTGAGCTCCGTTAGTAAAAGAAAACAAACCACCACTTCAAGGTACTGTAATGAACTCATTCTTTATTTGTATTGGTGTTAAACCTACTATATTTAAACTTTTCTATGGTTCATAAACTCTATTACTCGCCATAGATTCATCAAAATAAGCAAACAACACACGAAAAAGAGAATTTGTCAAAAACAGAACAGTCTGTTGTAATCTGTAGGTTTCGAATACTTCTGGAACCCCAAAAATTCTAAAATAAATTTCTGGACGTGAGGAATTTATCTATTAATCATATTAAAAAATAATTAACTAAATATAACTCTCCAGTAAAAAATGGCAGCAATTCTCGTGAGCGCTAAAGTTTCTGTTTTTTACAGCAAGATCAAAAAGACTTTCCCCAAGTCTTCCCAACGGTTCTACTTGGCACAAACACTAATTAAACATAAAAAACACAACCAAAACAGAGGCTAAATAAATTATTTATTACTAAACAGGAGAAAAAATCAAGGAAAAAAAATAAAATTGGGTTGCCTTCCAACAAGCGCTATCGTTTAACGCCCCTAGCTAGGCATAAAAGCGAAGATCGATCTAGGTACTGCCATCTTTGGTAGGCAATCCATAGGTGGCTCTCATAATAGATTCATATGGTAATTTAATTTTATTTCTTGGGAAGTGTTCCATGCCTTTCCTTAACGGAAATTGGAATCTAATATCCCCTTCCTTCATATCAATAATTGCACCAATCGTTCTAAGGAAATGCCTACCAAGAATAATAGGACATGAAGGATTGTAATCTATATCAAGAACAATGAAATATACGGGCACATAATTCCTTTTTGCAACAATAATAAAAATCATTAATCTTTCCCATAGGTTTCTTAATCGTGGAATCCGCAAGGTGCAAGTTTAAAGAACAATCATCAAATTCACTGAAACCTAGCAAATCACACAAAGTTTTTGGGATCATGGAAACACTAGCACCCAAATCACACAAAACATAGCATTCATGATCTTTAATTTCAATTTTAATTGTAGGTTCCCATTCATCATAAAGTTTTCTAGGGATAGAAACTTCCAACTCAAGTTTTTTCTTCATAAGTGTAACGCCCCGTGATCGATGTGCCAGGTGTCGTTCAGTTATTCGCGGTTGTTGCCTTGTCATTGCTTGCGTGTCATGCATTGCATATCATGTCATCATATGCATTTCATTTGCATACGTGTTCGTCTCATGCATTCGAGCATTTCCCCGTTGTCCGTTTTGCATTCCGGCGCTCCGTTCTCCTCCGGTGGTCAATTCTACCTTTCTTTCGTGTGTGGGGGTTAAACATTTCTGGATTGGACCGAGACTTGCCAAGCGGCCTTGGTTTACTACCGGTAGATCGCCTGCCAAGTTTCATGCCATTCGGACTTCGTTTGATACTGCAACGGCTAACCGAGGGACCGAAAAGGCCCCGTGTGTGTTGCAGCCCAACAACCCTCCAATCTGGCCCAAAACCCACCTTACTCTGCTCCATCATCTCGGTCGTTCGATCACGATCGCGTGGCAGAAAACCGCACCTCATTTGGACTCTCCTAGCTCCCTCTACCTATAAATATGTGGCCTTCCCCGAATTTTTCGCGGATGAACCCTAACCTTCGTCCACCGGACAAAAATCTTCGCGCCGGACATGTCCAGTCGTCGCCCTCCGGCGAATCCGCCACCGCCACTTCAGCCCCGCGCTCCTTCTCTCTCCTCCCCGCCGCCGGGCCCGAGGGAGCCCAGATCGGGCCCGCCCCGGGCCAGATCGGGCCGCCGCCGCCCGCGCCCTTCTCCTCCCGACACCGCTCGCTGCACCGCCCTGTGGCTTCGTCGTCGGCGCCGCCCATCGCTGCCTCCGCCCTCTCGCCGGCACCGCCCCGCCGCCCAGGCCGCCGTGCGCCGCCCGTCACCGCCCGACTCCCTCCGCCTCGCCGCGCCACCGTGGATCCGCCGCCCGCCGCCACCGGACATCGCCGGCCCCGCCTCGCCACTGCCGCCCCCTCGCCGGAGCGCTCGAGCTCGCCGAGGTTCTCTCTCCGGTGGATCTGGAAAAGGTGGACCAGATCCACCACTTCCACGAACCAAACACGTCCTCCTCGACCCGGATCTCCTCATCCCGCTTCGCCTCGTCCCACGTTGACTTTTCAGAGGGTATATTTTCTCTAAGTCCCAAAAATCCCAGATCCATGTGCCTCTATTCATCGCATCATAACTTTGCATCCATAGCTCCGATTCATGCATATAGCATATCAAAATGTTCGACTCAGAGAGTACATCATTTCATTCCATTGCGTCATTTTCATTTGAGTTCATCTTGATGCCCGAAATGCTGTTAGAAGAGGGCTACTTGAGTTAATTGTCAGATCTGCTACTTCATCTTAGACATTTGTCAATTTTGCCATGATTATTGTGTGCATGATATGCCCTGATGCTCTACATATGTTTTGTTAAGGGTTTTGTCATCTTTCCAGAGGTGCAACCCATGTATTTTTGTGATGTGTGTAGTTACTAGTGCAAGCTTGCAAAGTGAGGCACTTGGTAATTCTGTTTTCAGGGTCTTAGCAATTCCACTAAGTCCTTGAGCTGTTTATCCCATGTTGTCATATGTTCATGTTGTTTCCTAGTGATCCGTGCCTCTTTTGAGGAGGATCAGTAAGGATGTTTTATTAATATTATAGTGCTCTATACATCCATGTCTTTGTTTGCAATTATGGAGCACCCTAGCTTGAGTCAATCGAGCTCTACTTTTGCTACTTTGTGAATTTGGGCAGATTGTCAACTTGTTTGCAATTTTGCCGGTGATGTTGTAGTTGATCCGTGCATGCTATGCCATTGCTCTTGCCATGTCTAGCTTGCATTTTGTGCCTTCTTAATGCATGTATGCCTGTCTTGCCATGACTTGCACCATAGTGTGTGCATCGAGCTCGTAAACATGCCTACTTGAGTTATATTTCAGCATGTGTCAGTTTTCACTAAGTCTGAAAACTGATTATGTTTTTGCGATGTTCCCATGCTTGTTAGTATATTTTCTGATCCCTTTTGGCTCAAGGTTACTAAGGGACTTTTGTTAAGCTATTTGAGTAGCTCCATGCCATGTTTTACTTTGCCATCTTCAGGTCCTGTAGCATGTAGTTTTGTTGCTCCGAAGAGTGCTATCTGATCTGAAATTTCAGACAAGTGTTAATTTCAGTAAGTCTGAGATCTGTTTACCGTTTGCGTTTTTGCCATGCTTGTTTGAACCTGTTAATGGATGAATTGGCCGTAGATCAGTGCTAGACTTTTCTTAAGCATCATGAATGCATCCCTGCCATGTATTTTGTTTCCATGTTTGAGTGCCGTAGCATGTTCATCTCATTGCATTTACATGGCCACTTGCTGTAAATCGCAGACCGGTGTCATATTTGAATCGCTTGCCATTTCCAAACCGTAACTCCGATTCCGGCGTTCTTTATATCATTTTCAAGCGATTTCATCTCATCTTTCCAGTGGCACACTTGGATTTCCAAGTTGAGGCCAGGTTCATGCATTCCTTGTCCAATCATGCATATGCAGCGCATACCGCATTCCGCATATCATACCATGTTCATGTGTTGGTTGTTTACTATGTTGTGTGCTCTTTTCCGGTGTTTGCTTCTTCGGGTTGGTTCCGTTAATGTCGCATTTGTGAGGACCCGTTCGACTACGCCCGTTTGTCTTCTTCATGGACTCGTTCTTCTTCCTTGCGGGATTTCAGGCAAGATGACCGTACCCTCGAAATCACTTCTATCTTTGCTTGCTAGTTGCTCGCTCTTTTGCTATGCCTATGCTGCGATACCTACCACTGCTTATCATGCCTCCCATATTGTTGAACCAAGCCTCTAACCCACCTTGTCCTAGCAAACCGTTGTTTGGCTATGTTACCGCATTGCTCAGCCCCTCTTATAGCGTTGTTAGTTGCAGGCGAAGATTGAAGTTTGTTCCTTGTTGGAACATGGAGATGTTGTTCCTTGCTTGGAACATGTTTTCTTGTTGGGATATCACAATATACCTTATTTAATTAATGCATCTATATACTTGGTAAAGGGTGGAAGGCTTGGCCTTATGCCTGGTGTTTTGTTCCACTCTTGCCGCCCTAGTTTCCGTCATATCGGTGTTATGTTCCCGGATTTTGCGTTCCTTACGCGGTTGGGCTATTATGGGAACCCCTTGACAATTCACCTTAAGTAAATCTCTTCCAGCAATGCCCAACATTGGTTTTACCATTCGCCACCTAGCCTTTTCTTTCCCTTGGGTTCTGCAGACTCAAGGGTCATCATTATTTACCCCCCGGGCCAGTGCTCCTCTGAGTGTTGGTCCACCTGTCAGCTATCGGTGGCCACCAGGGGCAACTCTGGGCTGGCCTACCCGTACCTAGGACAATCTGAGTGTGACCTGAGAAAGAGATATGTGCAGCTCCTATCGGGATTTGTCGTCACATTCGGGCGGTGTTGCTGGTTTAGTTTTACCCTGTCGAAATGTCTTGTTGTACCGGGATACCGAGTCTGATCGGAACGTCTCGGGAGGAGGTCTATTCCTTCGTTGACCGTGAGAGCTTGTCATGGGCTAAGTTGGGACTCCCCTGCAGGGATTTGAACTTTCGAAAGCCGTGCCCGCGGTTATGGGCAGATGGGAATTTGTTAACGTCCGGTTGTAGAAAACCTGAAGTTAACCTTAATTAAAATGAATCAACCGCGTGTGTAACCGTGATGGTCTCTTTCCGGCGGAGTCCGGGAAGTGAACACTGTTGTTGGATTTATGCTTGACGTAGGTTGTTTAGGATCACTTCTTGATCATACTTTTATCAATCGTGCTTTGCCTTCTCTTCTCGCTCCCATTTGTGTATGTTAGCCACCATATATGCTAGTCGCTTGCTGCAGCTCCACCTCATACTTTTACCTTACCCATAAGCTTAAATAGTCTTGATCGCGAGGGTGCGAGATTGCTGAGTCCCCGTGGCTCACAGATACTTCCAAAACCAGCTTGTAGGTGCCGATGAGTCCGTGCAGATGACGCAACCAAGCTCAGGAGGAGCTCGATGAAGATCTTGTCCTTTGTGATGTTTCGTTCTAGTTGATCAGTAGTGGAGCCCAGTTGGGGTCGATCGGGGACCACATCGCATTTGGGGTTCTTCTTTCATTTTGGTTCCGTAGTCGGACCTTGATTGTATCTGGTTGATGTAATGCTTTATTCATGTATTTGTGTGAAGTGGCGATTGTAAGCCAACTATGTATCTCTTTCCTTATTATACTACATGGGTTGTGTGAAGATTACCTCACTTGTGACATATGCCTTCAATGTGATTATGCCTCTAAGTCATGCCTCGACACATGGGAGATATAGTCGCATCGAGGGTGTTACAAGTTCGTATCAGAGCCTTCCCCGACCTTAGGAGCCCCATTGCTTGATCGTTTTTAGCGGCCGAGTTGTGTCTAGAAAAATGTTTTGAGTCATTTAGGAATTATATATCGGAGAGTTAGGAATTCTTTTTACTTCCCAGTCTCCTCATCGCTCTGGTAAGGCATCCTGACGTAGAGTTTTGACTCTTCTCTTCTCAAATTTCACTAAAAAAATTTTAGGATCACGTGGGTATCTTGGAATCGTACCGATGGTTTTATGATGAGAACATTGTCTTGGTGCCTCCTGTCAGGGGTTTAGTGGAAGTGTCCTGGGGAGTTGAGCTCTGAGGTGTTGTCATCACAATTTTATCGTTGCAGTTCTGGAATACCTGAGTTTAGTACGCCGACATCGAAAATCTCTTTTATGCATTTCGTTGGTGAGATAACCTCGACGCCACCTAGTACTGGGGCGGGAGTTCGGGAGTATTGCCATAACTTGTATAACGGATGCTTTTCGAAGGTTGAGGTAGATGATTTCCGAAGGTTTCTTGGTTATGTGTTGAAGGATAGATACAGCTGGATGTAGGTTTTGCTAGTTTGGGTGAGATATTATGCTTCCCCTGTATCCCCAACACCTGATTGCATAACTGGGAAAGGTTCGGGAGTTTCATAGGTGGGAATTCAAGTAGCTCTTAGGATATCTTTCCAACAGATGTATGATATGAAATTGGGGTTCGACGTCTAGTGGTCCGCCTATTCACGGTTGGTTTTACAGTGGTCTCGTTGTGTCTTAAAGAGTCCTTGGCTATGCCGACTCGGGGACGCTTCGTATGTCATGTGCACTGCCTTATACATGATGGTGTTGTACTATCGAGCCTGTGTAGGCCCCACCACGAAAACTTCGGACGAAATCTCTATCATATGTTTGTTCCGGCTTATTCTGCAAGCCAATCCTTGGTTTTGTTTTGAGTTGTGGTATTCGAGTTGCTTCAATGTCATATGTTGATTCCATACCTTCCCTAAGCGGCGTTCTCATACTCCGATGTGAATACCAATCCTTCTTGATCATCAAGAGTGTCATGTCAATCATTGTCAACCGGTGTTGTTTCTCTTCAAGTGGATCCGAACATTTCAACATCCGCAAGATCCAATCTCAGCTTTCTCAATGGTGTTCGTTCATCCATCCCAAGTTGTCTTTGTTTTCCCACCCTCCCACCCTTGTTTATCCTAAGACTCGGATTTCTTTATCGTGTATCCATCTTATTGATGTGAGGTCTCTCCATTCTTTCCTTCATGTTCTTATCCGGTGATTCTCATGAAGATACTAATATTTGCCTTTTTCTTCTCCCGTGGTTCAATTCAAGCTTTTGGTGTTGATCTTACCCTTTCCTCGTTTCTAATGCCTTCTCATGCCGGTGCAATTCTTAATCATTCACTTCTCGCTATTCTATTGTCCCGGAGTGCTCAAGATATCTCGAAGATTCCTGTCTCCACTCTGCTTTCGTTCAAGATCCTTCGAGGATGTCACCTCATTCAAGCCAGTTAACTCAACCGGTGCATTCTCCTTTTCAAGTAATCATTTCAATGGTGTTTCTTTTGAGTGGGCCCTAACCCACAGGTCTTTTTCCAGGATCTTATCTGACTCTTCTTATTTTCCTGGAGTTATCCTAAATTCTTGTCAAAGTTTGACGTAAGAATGAATTGTCATTAGTCAAATGCCTTTCTCCAAGATCTTTCAAATTCTTTCCATAGTTGGCTCAACCTGTTCGCTTTTGATTCTCCCGGAGTGTCTAAATTATTCTTGGTGGTGTTTCTCGTCGTCATTCTCGGATTTTGAAGACCAAAGAAGAGTTTCTCTTTAATCTTGCTCCATTCTCTTCAAGATTCGTGATTCTAGCTTGATGCCATCCTCTCATAATTATTTTCGATTGTGAGAATTCTTTTCACCCATCCGGAGCATTTCATGAGTTGTTTTCCATTTCTTTTCCCCGAAGCCCATCATTTAAGAAGACTTATTCATTCCAGCTTTCATCTCTCATACTCTAAATCATACCGCTGCTTAAATCAAGGATTCGCTAATCAGCTCGTAATCTTTTCGTTCTCATGGGTCTAAATTCACTCAAGCATCTTCGTTCATTTGCTAATTCTTCCCAGTGTTTCTTTATCTTTACTCCGTTCATTTTCAATTCTATGGTGATTCGTTCAAGAGTTTTTCTTCCATCGTTATCATATCAATTCATTCGTGGTTTCAATTCTACCGGTGGTTCGTTGAAGACTTTCTCAAGTTTACGCGATATCTATCTTAATCTTTTCTTCGAGAATAAGTAGTATGCCAAATCCGTTTGCTCGTCATCAATTTAATTGGTGAAGGATGTGCTCAACGTAATTCTTATTCTTTTTTTCATCCAAGTGATTAATTCCTTATTCCGGAGGCTCATCAAATTCTCATTTTCATTTTTTATCTTTCTTTTCTGCAGTTCCAAGTTTCCATTTTATCTCCTCGCGAAGATCCATCTAATCATTGCAAGGATTCACCTTGTGTTTCCAACTTCTCTTTCCTTCTGCTTGATCATCCTTTTGTTACCGGGGTTTCTTCACGAAGATTCTACATGATGGTTCACCAAGGATTATATTCCTTCTCGAAGTATTCGTCAAGATTCTTTTCAGAGGAGCTCAAGTATTCTTTATCTTGCATTCCAAAGTGCAATTCTTTCAACCTTATCATTGAAGGTGGTATTTTGTCATTCTTGATAATTGAGCTCTTGCTTCACAAGCTATCGAGAATGGGGTATTTTAAATCCATCAACCTCTTCGTTGGAGTTATCTTGGGTTATATTTCACCTAAAGCCTTCCCTAAGGATTGTTGCTTTCTATGGTGTTTATAAATGACCCAAGTTATCCATCTATCCTCCCGGCGATTTAAGCTTCTCATCTCCTTGTTGTTATCAATCTAATATATCGTTTCTATTAGTGGCAGAATTTCACCTCATAGTTTTGAGATGTCCCCCATAAGCCCACTACAACCTTTGTTCTTTTCGTTGTTGGTTTTCCAACAACTCCGTTCGACCCTTCTCCTACGGATGCCTTCTCAAGCTCTTTTGGCAGAAGTTGGCATTTTCTCCTCATTTCTCCTATTTCAATTATCTATCTTCTATTCTTTTGTTCCAGAGGCATTGTGATGTTGCTTTCTTCAACCATCATCTTGCTTCATCAAAGATTATGTTCTTTTCATGATTGTCTATTTAACCGGAGTGTTGTGCCTTTTTTGCTCAAGTCCGTTTCGCCTTGTCAAGTCTTGCATCCGTTTCAACCGGAGTGCTGTTCGAATTTGTTCTTCCTTGTTCCTTTTTCCTAATAGGGTGTTTTCAACTTCGTTCATCTCCGTTGTATTCTTTTCTCGAAATGGCTTAACCTTTTCAAGGTTCTTTGGTTTCACTCATTTGTCAAAGGAGCAACCTAGTTTTACCTCTTCTCTTTCTCTTCCGTTTTCCCTCCGGTGCCATTCTAGATCTCAGGACGAGATCCTTTCGTAGTGGTGGAGTGTTGTAACGCCCCGTGACCGATGTGCCAGGTGTCGTTCAGTTATTCGCGGTTGTTTCCTTTTCATTGCTTGCATGTCATGCATTGCATATCATGTCATCATATGCATTTCATTTGCATACGTGTTCGTCTCATGCATTCGAGCATTTTCCCCGTTGTCCGTTTTGCATTCCGGCGCTCCGTTCTCCTCCGATGGTCAATTCTACCTTTCTTTCATGTGTGGGGGTTAAACATTTCCGGATTGGACCGAGACTTGCCAAGCGGCCTTGGTTTACTACCGGTAGACCTCCTGTCAAGTTTCGTGCCATTTGGACTTCGTTTGATACTCCAACGGCTAACCGAGGGACCGAAAAGGCCTCGTGTGTGTTGCAGCCCAACAACCCTCCAATTTGGCCCAAAACCCACCTTACTCTGCTCCATCATCTCGGTAGTTCGATCACGATCGCGTGGCCGAAAACCGCACCTCATTTGGACTCTCCTAGCTCCCTCTACCTATAAATATGTGGCCTTCCCCGAATTTTTTGCGGATGAACCCTAACCTTCGTCCACCTCATGCACCGGACAAAAATCTCCGCGCCGGACATGTCCAGTCGTCGCCCTCCGGCGAATCCGCCGCCGCCACGTCAGCCCCGCGCTCCTTCTCTCTCCTTCCCGCCGCCGGGCCTGAGGGAGCCCAGATCGGGCCCGCCCCGGGCCAGATCGGGCCGCCGCCGCCCGCGCCCTTCTCCTCCCGACGCCGCTCGCTGCGCCGCCCTGTGGCTTCGTCGCCGGCGCTGCCCATCGCCACCTCCGCCCTCTCGCCGGCACCGCCCCGCCGCCCAGGCCGTCGTGCGCCGCCCGTCACCGTCCGGCTCCCTCCGCCTCTCCGCGCCACCGTGGATCCGCCGCCCGCCGCCACCGGACATCGCCGGCCCCGCCTCGCCACTGCTGCCCCCTCGCCGGAGCGCTCGAGCTCGCCGGGGTTCTCTCTCCGGTGGATCTGGAAAAGGTGGACCAGATCCACCAGTTCCACGAACCAAACACGTCCTCCTCGACCCGGATCTCCTCATCCCGCTTCGCCTCGTCCCACGCTGACTTTTCAGAGGGTATATTTTCTCTAAGTCCCAAAAATCCCAGATCCATGTGCCTCTATTCATCGCATCGTAACTTTGCATCCATAGCTCCGATTCATGCATATATCATATCAAAATGTTCGTCTCAGAGAGTACATCATTTCATTCCATTGCGTCATTTTCATTTGAGTTCATCTTGATGCCCGAAATGCTGTTAGAAGAGGGCTATTTGAGTTAATTGTCAGATCTGCTACTTCATCTTAGACATTTGTCAATTTTGCCATGATTATTGTGTGCATGATATGCCTTGATGCTCTACATATGTTTTGTTAAGCGTTTTGTCATCTTTCCAGAGGTGCAACCCATGTGTTTTTGTGATGTGTGTAGTGACTAGTGCAAGCTTGCAAAGTGAGGCACTTGGTAATTCTATTTTCAAGGTCTTAGCAATTCCACTAAGTCCTTGAGCTGTTTATCCCATGTTGTCATATGTTCATGTTGTTTCCTAGTGATCCGTGCCTCTTTTGAGGAGGATTAGTAAGGATGTTTTATTAATATTGTACTGCTCTATCTATCCATGTCTTTGTTTGCAATTATGGAGCACCCTAGCTTGAGTCAATTGAGCTCTACTTTCGCTACTTTGTGAATCTGGGCAGATTGTCAACTTGTTTGCAATTTTGCCGGTGATGTTGTAGTTGATCCGTGCATGCTATGCCATTGCTCTTGGCATGTCTAGCTTGAATTTTGTGCCTTCTTAATGGACGTATGCCTGTCTTGCCATGACTTGCACCATAGTGTGCGCATCGAGCTCGTAAACATGCCTACTTGAGTTATATTTCAGCATGTGTCATTCAGTTTTCACTAAGTCTGAAAACTGATTATGTTTTTGCGATGTTCCCATGCTTGTTAGTATATTTTCTGATCCCTTTTGGCTCAAGGTCACTAAGGGACTTTTGTTAAGCTATTTGAGTAGCTCCATGCCATTTTTTACTTTTCCATGTTCAGGTCCTGTAGCATGTAGTTTTGTTGCCACAAAGAGTGCTATCTGATCTGAAATTTCAGACAAGTGTTAATTTCACTAAGTCTGAGATCTGTTTACCGTTTGCGTTTTTGCCATGCTTGTTTGAACCTGTTAATGAATGAATTGGCTGTAGCTCAATGCTAGACTTTTGTTAAGCATCATGAATGCATCCCTGACATGTATTTTGTTGCCATGTTTGAGTGCCGTAGCATGTTCATCTCATTGCATTTACATGGCCACTTGTTGTAAATCGCAGAGCGGTGTCATATTTGAATCGCTTGCCATTTCCAAACCGTATCTCTGATTCCGGTGTTCTTTATATCGTTTTCAAGCGATTTCATCTCATCTTTCAAGTGGCACACTTGGATTTCCAAGTTGAGGCCAGGTTCATGCATTCCTTGTCCAATCATGCATATGCATCGCATACCGCATTCCGCATATCATACCATGTTCATGTGTTGGTTGTTTACTATGTTTTGTGCTCTTTTCCGGTGTTTGCTTCTTCGGGTTGGTTCCGTTAATGTCGCGTTTGTGAGGACCCATTCGACTACGCCCGTATGTCTTCTTCATGGACTCGTTCTTCTTCCTTGCGTGATTTCAGGCAAGATGACCATACCCTCGAAATCACTTCTATCTTTGCTTGCTAGTTGCTTGCTCTTTTGCTATGCCTATGCTGCAATACCTACCACTTGCTTATCATGCCTCCCATATTGTTGAACCAAGCCTCTAACCCACCTTGTCCTAGCAAACCGTTGTTTGGCTATGTTACCGCTTTGCTCAGCCCCTCTTATAGTGTTGTTAGTTGCAGGTGAAGATTGAAGTTTGTTCCTTGTTGGAACATGGAGATGTTGTTCCTTGCTTGGAACATGTTTTCTTGTTGGGATATCACAATATACCTTATTTAATTAATGCATCTATATACTTGGTAAAGGGTGGAAGGCTCGGCCTTATGCCTGGTGTTTTGTTCCACTCTTGCCGCCCTAGTTTCCGTCATATCGGTGTTATGTTCCCGGATTTTGTGTTCCTTACGCGGTTGGGCTATTATGGGAACCCCTTGACAGTTCGCCTTAAGTAAAGCTCTTCCAGCAATGCCCAACATTGGTTTTACCATTCGCCACCTAGCCTTTTCTTTCCCTTGGGTTCTGCAGACTCAAGGGTCATCATTATTTACCCCCCCCCGGGCCAGTGCTCCTCTAAGTGTTGGTCCACCTGTCAGCTACCGGTGGCCACCAGGGGCAACTCTGGGCTGGCCTACCCGTACCTAGGACAATCTGAGTGTGCCCTGAGAAAGAGATATGTGCAGCTCCTATCGGGATTTGTCGACACATTCGGGCGGTGTTGCTGGTTTAGTTTTACCCTATCGAAATGTCTTGTTGTACCGGGATACCGAGTCTGATCGGAACGTCTCAGGAGGAGGTCTATTTCTTCGTTGACCGTGAGAGCTTGTCATGGGCTAAGTTGGGACTCTCCTGCAGGAATTTGAACTTTCGAAAGCCGTGCCCGCGGTTATGGGCATATGGGAATTTGTTAATGTCCGGTTGTAGAAAACCTGAAGTTGACCTTAATTAAAATGAATCAACCGCGTGTGTAACCGTGATGGTCTCTTTCCGGCAGAGTCCGGGAAGTGAACACGGTTGTTGGAGTTATGCTTGACGTAGGTTGTTTAGGATCACTTCTTAATCATACTTTTATCGATCGTGCTTTGCCTTCTCTTCTCACTCCCATTTGCGTATGTTAGCCACCATATATGCTAGTCGCTTGCTGCAGCTCCACCTCATACTTTTACCTTACCCATAAGCTTAAATAGTCTTGATCGCGAGGGTGCGAGATTGCTGAGTCCCCGTGGCTCACAGATACTTCCAAAACCAGCTTGCAGGTGCCAATGAGTCCGTGCAGATGACACAACCAAGCTCAGGAGGAGCTCGATGAAGATCTTATCCTTTGTGATGTTTCGTTCTAGTTGATCAGTAGTGGAGCCCAGTTGGGGTCGATCGGGGACCGTGTCGCATTTGGGGTTCTTCTTTCATTTTGGTTCCATAGTTGGACCTTGATTGTATCTGGTTGATGTAATGCTTTATTCATGTATTTGTGTGAAGTGGCGATTGTAAGCCAACTATGTATCTCTTTCCTTATTATATTACATGGGTTGTGTGAAGATTACCTCACTTGTGACATATGCCTTCAATGCGATTATGCCTCTAAGTCGTGCCTCGACACGTGGGAGATATAGTCGCATCGAGGGTGTTACAATAAGATTGCATCAAAGCATCAACGATTGTTTAGTAAAAGCTTTATTGTGACTATAAGCATGAGGAGAATTTAGCACGGATTGCAACAAGGAAATACAATCTGTCAAAGAGCAATTATCATAATTAAATTCCTTGAAATCCAAGATAGTGGGTTTATTGCTATGTAAAGTTTTGACCTCTTCAATCCCACTTTTATCAATTTTTGCATCAAGATCTAAAACCTCCAAATCTTTGGGATGCCTTCTAACTAAAGTTAACTCATCTCCAGTCCCATCATTATCAAGATTCATATTGCAAAACAAGGATTTAATAGGGGACACATCAATAACTTTTAGATCTTCATCATTATTATCTAACTCTTCTGGTTTAGCGGCCATCTTATTAACTAAGGTGGCCTGCTTATCACAAATTTGGGCAATTAATTTTTCAAGATGAGCAAACTGAGATTTCAAAACCTTAAAACTCCTTAGACATATCATCAATTTATTTATTCATGAAACAGATAAATCCTTTTTGTTCTTTAAGCTCGTTTCTAAATAAATTATTATGCTCAAACTGCAAGGACATAAAACTTCTAACGTTGTTTTCAATTTCTTCCAACCTTCTAAGGTGAGGATCAACACCTTTTGGTAAAGCCATACGGGCAACAAGTGACAAGGGGCAAGCAAAAAAGAAGCGAACGGAAAGAGAGGGCGAAAGGAAAAGAGGGCGAATAAAACGGCAAAGGTGAAGTTGGGGAGAGGAAAACGAGAGGCAAATGGCGAATAATGTAATGCGAAGGATAAGAGTTGTGATAGGTACTTGGTATGTCTTGACTTGATGTAGATCTCCACGGCAACGGCGCCAGAAATCCTTCTTGCTACCTCTTGAGCACTGCGTTGGTTTTCCCTTGAAGAGGAAAGGGTGATGCAGTAAATCAGTGTAAGTATTTCCCTCAGTTTTTGAGAACCAAGGTATTAATACAGTAGGAGACCACGCGCGAGTCACCTTGTACCTACACAAACAAATAAGAACCTTGCAACCAATGCGATAAAGGGGTTGTCAATCCCTTCACGGCCACTTGCAAGAGTGAGATCGGATAGAGATGATAATAATAAGATAAATATTTTTGGTATTTTTATGATATAGATTGAAAGTAAAGATTGCAAAATAAAATAGATTGGAAACTTGTATGATGGAAAATAGACCCCTGGGCCATAGGTTTCACTAGTGGCTTCTCTCAAGATAGCATAAGTATTACGGTGGATGAACAAATTACTATCGAGCAATTGATAGAAAAGCGAATAATTATGAGAATATCTAGGCATGATCATGTATATAGGCATCACGTCCGTGATAAGTAGACCGAAACGATTCTGCCTCTACTACTATTACTCCACACGTCGACCGCTATCCAGCATGCATCTAGAGTAGTAAGTTCATAAGAACAAAGTAACACCTTAAGCAAGATGACATGATGTAGAGGGATAAACTCATGCAATATGATGTAAACCCCATCTTGTTATCCTCGATGGCAACAATATAATATGTGTCGTTTCCCTTTCTGTCACTGGGATCGAGCATCGCAAGATTGAACCCAAAGCTAAGCACTTCTCCCGTTGCAAGAAAGATCAATCTAGTAGGCCAAACCAAACTGATAATTCGAAGAGACTTGCAAAGATAAACAAATCATACATAAAAGAATTCAGAGAAGATTCAAATATTGTTCATAGATAGACTTGATCATAAACCCACAATTCATCGGATCTCGACAAACACACCGCAAAAAGAGTTACATCGAATAGATCTCCAAGAGAATCAAGGAGAACTTTGTATTGAGATCCAAAGAGAGAGAAGAAGCCATCTAGCTACTAGCTATGGACCCGAAGGTCTGAGGTAGACTACTCACACATCATCGGAGGGGCCATGGAGTTGATGTAGAGGCCCTCCATGATCAATGCCCCCTCCGGCGGAGCTCCAGAAAAGGCCCCAAGATGGGATCTCTTGGGTACAGAAGGTTGCGGCGGTGGAAATAGGGTTTCGTGGTGCTCCTGGATGTTTGCGGGGTACGTGGATATATATAGGAGGAAGAAGTAGGTCGGTGGAGCAACGAGGGGCCCACGAGGGTGGAGGGCGCGCCCAGGGGGTGGGCGTGCCCCCTACCTCGTGGCCGCCTCGTTGATTGCTTTACGTCCACTCCAAGTCTCCTGGATGACGTTTGTTCCAAAAATCACGTTCCCGAAGGTTTCATTCTGTTTGGACTCCGTTTGATATTCCTTTTCTACAAAACACTGAAATAGGCAAAAAACAGCAATTTGGGTTGGGCCTCCGGTTAATAGGTTAGTCCCAAAAATAATATAAAAGTGTAAAATAAAGCCCATTAACATCCAAAATAGATAATATAATAGCATGGAGCAATAAAAAATTATAGATTCGTTGGAGACGTATCAAGCATCCCCAAGCTTAATTCCTACTGGTCCTCGAGTAGGTAAATGATAAAAAATTGGAGAGCATTTCTTAGGTTCTAGAGCAAGAGGTAGTATTGTTACGGTTTGATAATTGGAAAGGAGAGTATGTGAGAATTGAGGATGGTGAAGACATGGTTGATGAAATCGATCGACAAGATGGCTGGACAACTAAACACACTATGTTTCATGCAGAGCTTGTTGATCTGAAATCAGATTCTAAGGTTGGATATGTGCTCTCAAAGTTAGCTTCACAGATGGTAGATGATGATTGGGCTTCAGAGAGGCAGATAATGCCCATGTGTATAGGTGAAGTGATAGTATTACCTTAGGGGGGTGATGCAGAAGAGGGCTCTGATGGTGTTGGAAGGGTTGTTTCTGTTGATTGGAATTCAGTAGAATTAAATGACCCAACTGATTTAGTCATTGCACCAATGGATGACACTGAGATGTCCAAATTTTTTGGCATTCCAGTAGCTGATGAAGATAAGGAGGAGAAGGATGGTGAATCTAGTATGCCCACTGATACTGATGCTACCAGAGATATAACTGAAGATGTGGATGGAAAGCTGATGGAAGATGCTGCAGATGATGTAGATGATGCACATGATGATGATTTAGTAAATGTGTATGACAAGGAAAACCCTGTTATTGCAGTGGGAAAGTTGTTCCCAAACATGGATGAGTTTAGGATGTGTTTCAAGACTTATGCAGTCAAACATGAGTTTGATGCCAAGACTAAGTGGACTAATAGAAAGAAGTTTTATGAAATATGTAGAGGTTTTGATGGAAGTGTCAAGCCTTGCAAGTGGTACATATCTACTAGACGCCAACCCGATGGAAGTACCATTAGGGTTAATCAAATCCCTCACCAAAATACTTGTATTACAAGTTCATAGAGAGTATCAACCACGACAACACGACTTTAGATTGCAGAAAAGATCACTCCTATTCTAGCCAAGAAACCAAACACTACTGCAAAGAAACTTAAAGTAGACTTGGAAAAGCAATACCCCATTAAGGTGAAGTATAACACGGTGTGGAAGGCAAAACAAAGGGCAATGAAACAATTACATGGTGACTGGGCAAATACTTTTAGGATGCTTTATAATTTCAAAGCAGAGGTGGAGAAGAGGTCACCTGGCAGTGTTGTGGAGATAGATACTGAGGTAACAGAGGATGGAAGAGTCCTTTTCTCTGAGTTTTTTATGGCTTTAAAGCCTTGCATTAATACTATTCAAGTTTGAGCCAAAATTCAAATTTGAAGTTATTTGGTCTGTGGTATTGGTGTTACAATGATTTATGGACTATTATGTGTGTTAGTAGATTAATCGGAGCACCTTTATTATGTGAAAATCTAGACATGAAAAATGCGCTCCACATGACCTCCAAAACCCCTCCAAAGTTAGGGAAAACAGACCCATTTGTAAGCAAGTTTTTTTTCGACCTTCTCTAAATGAGCCCAAAAAGGAAACTTGACATCTAGTGTGTGTATATAAGAGTCCTTCCTGATATTGGATCGTTTCGATCAAGTATGACATGTTTAACACTAAACCCTAGCTCACTTCTCTTCAAATCCCTACAACCTCGTTCTTGGATAGCCATCTTTTGTGGAGGTTTTTTCATGAAAATGTCCATAGTACAAGTTTCTTATTTTTCCTAGATACGTAGTCACATAGAACAATGATCAGCACAAGTTTTATATTTTTTTTATTTTTTTGAATTAGTTATGCTCAACCCTAACCGTTGAAAACCTCTCAAAACCCCTCAAAACCCCATCGAAACCCCGCACTCATCTGGGCCATTGGATCGCTGTGAATGGACGGTCTGGATCAGGCACTAGGGCTACGTCATCGATCCACGGGCTGCAATCTGATTGGCTTATTCAAAGATGCTGAATATTATAACACACAACATTCTCGACCATTGGATGGATGTGAACATAAGCAACAGTCTGGATCAGGAGCCACATCACAGATCCACGTGCTGCACTTTCATTGGCTGGTTGTTTTAGCCCATTTTTTAACGTTGTAAGACTGAGCAGGCCTGCCATGTGTTGTTGGGCTTAATTAAAGCGGCCCACCAGTTCGACCGATGGACACAACGTTACATTCTGCCTAAAAAGCATGCACGCGCGAGCAGCCCTACTGCGGCCGCCCTCGCAGTGTTCGATGTTGCATGCATGGCGTCGAGGGCGAGCATGCCCGCCGACACCTAAAGGAAATATGCCCTAGAGGCAATAATAAAGTTATTATTTATTTCCTTATATGATGATAAATGTTTATTATTCATGCTAGAATTGTATTAACCGGAAACATGATACATGCGTGAATACATAGACAAACATAGTGTCACTAGTATGCCTCTACTTGACTAGCTCGTTGATCAAAGATGGCTATGTTTCCTAACCATAGACATGAGTTGTCATTTGATTAATGGGATCACATCATTAGGAGAATGATGTGATTGACTTGACCCATTCCGTTAGCTTAGCATTTGATAGTATGTTGCTATTGCTTTCTTCATGACTTATACATGTTCATATGACTATGAGATTATGCAACTCCCGTTTACCGGAGGAACACTTTGTGTGCTACCAAATGTCACAATGTAACTGGGTGATTATAAAGGTGCTCTACAGGTGTCTCTGAAGGTACTTGTTGGGTTGGCGTATTTCGAGATTAGGATTTGTCACTCCGATTGTCGAAGAGGTATCTCTGGGCCCACTCGGTAATGCACATCACTATAAGCCTTGCAAGCATTGTAACTAATGAGTTGGTTGCGGGATGATGTATTACATAACGAGTGAAGAGACTTGCCGGTAACAAGATTAAACTAGGTATAAGATACCGACGATCGAATCTCGGGCAAGTAACATACCGATGACAAAGGGAACAACATATGTTGTTAGGCAGTTCGACCGATAAAGATCTTCGTAGAATATTTAGGAGCCAATATGGGCATCCAGGTTCTGCTATTGGTTATTTACCAGAGAAGTGTCTCGGTCATGTCTACATAGTTCTCGAACCCGTAGGGTCCGGACGCTTAACGTTCGTTGACGATATAGTATTTATGAGTTATGTATGTTGGTAACCGAATGTTGTTCGGAGTCCCAGATGAGGTCACGGACATGATGAGGAGCTCCGGAATGGTCCGGAGGTAAACATTCATATATTGGATGATATGGTTAGGCCAAAGGGTCAGGACCACGGGGCTATAAGATGGTAAAAAGGAGTTTTGCGGAGGCCAGGGGGCCAAATGCCGGAGACGTCTGTCCCTGGGCCAGACGCCGAGGCCCATGGCATCTGGGCCAGATGCCAAGGATTGTGGTGTTTGGTCCTGGAGTCCGAGTGGGACTCTTGCCTTTCGGGCAAAACCGACTTTGAGGAGGCTTTTGCTCCAAGTTTCGACCCCAGGGCTCAACATATAAATAGAGGGGCAGGGCTAGCACCAAAGACACATCAAGAAACACCAAGCTGTGTGCCGGCTACCCCGTCCCCTCTAGTTTATCCTCCGTCATAGTTTTCGTAGTGCTTAGGCAAAGCCCTGCGGAGAATGTTATTCACCAACACCGTCACCACGCCGTCGTGTTGCCGGAACTCATCTACTACTTCGCCCTTTTGCTGGATCAAGAACGCGAGGACGTCATCGAGCTGAACGTGTGCTGAACGCGGAGGTGCCGTACGTTATGTACTTGATCGGGACAGATCGTGAAGGTGTACGACTACATCAACCGCGTTGGTAAACGCTTCCGCTTACGGTCTACGAAGGTACGTAGACAACACTCTCCCCTCTCGTTGCTATGCATCACCATGATCCTGCGTGTGCGTAGGAATTTTTTTGAAATCACTACGTTCCCCAACAGTGGCATCCGAGCCAGGTTTTATGCGTAGATGTTATATGCACGAGTAGAACACAAGTGATTTGTGGACGATACGAGTCATACTGGTTACCAGCATGTCATACTTTGGTTCGGCGGTATTGTTGGATGAAGCGGTCCGGACCGACATTACGCGTACGCTTACCCGAGACTGGTTCTACCAACGTGCTTTGCACATAGGTGGCTGGCGGGTGTCAGTTTCTCCAACTTTAGTTGAACCGAGTGTGGCTACGCCCGATCCTTGGGAAGGTTAAAATAGCACTAACTTGACGAACTATCGTTGTGGTTTTGATGCGTATGTAAGAATGGTTCTTGCTCAGCCCGTAGCAGCCACGTAAAACTTGCAACAACAAAGTAGAGGATGTCTAACTTGTTTTTGCAGGGAATGTTGTGATGTGATATGGTCGAGACATGATGCTATATTTTATTGTATGAGATGATCATGTTTTGTAACCGAGTTATCGGCAACTGGCCAGAGCCATATGGTTGTCTCTTTATTGTATGCAATGCAATTGCCCTATAATGCTTTACTTTATCACTAAGCGGTAGCGGTAGTCGTAGAAGCATAAGTTGGCGAGACGACAACGATGCTACGATGGAATTCAAGGTGTCGTGCTGGTGACGATGGTGATCATGACGGTGCTTCGGAGATGGAGATCACAAGCACAAGATGAAGATGGCCATATCATATCACTTATATTGATTGCATGTGATGTTTATCTTTTATGCATCTTATCTTGCTTTGTTTGACGGTAGCATTATAAGATGATCTCTCACTAAATTTCAAGATAAAAGTATTCTCCCTGAGTATGCACTGTTGCGAAAGTTCTTCATGCTGAGACACCACGTGATCGGGTGTGATAGGCTCTACATTCAAATACAACGGGTGCAAAATAGTTGCACACGAGGAATACTAAGGTTAAACTTGACGAGCCTAGCTAGCATATGCAGATATGGCCTCGGAACACTGGAGATCGAAAGGTCGAGCGTGAATCATATAGTAGATATGATCAACATAGTGTTGTTCACCATTGAAAACTACTCCATCTCATGTCATGATCGGACATGGTTTAGTTGATTTGGATCACGTGATCACTTAGATGATTAGAGGGATGTCTATATAAGTGGGAGTTCTTAAGTAATTTGATTAATTAAACTTTAATTTATCATGAACTTAGTCCTAGTAGTATTAGCATATCTATGTTGTAAATCAATAGCTCGCGTTTAGCTCCCCTGTTTTATCTTTGATATGTTCCTAGAGAAAACTAAGTTGAAAGATGTTAGTAGCAATGATGCGGATTGGATCCGTGATCTGAGGATTATCCTCATTGCTGCATAGAAGAATTATGTCCTTGATGCACCGCTAGGTGACAGACCTATTGCAGGAGCAGATGCGGACGTTATGAACGTTTGGCTAGCTCAATATGATGACTACTTGATAGTTTAGTGCACCATGCTTAACGGCTTAGAATCGGGACTTCAAAGACGTTTTGAACGTCATGGACCATATGAGATGTTCCAGGAGTTGAAGTTAATATTTCAAGCAAATACCCGAATTGAGGGATATGAAGTCTCCAACAAGTTCTATAACTAAAAGATGGAGGAGAATAGCTCAAGTAGTGAGCATGTGCTCAGATTATCTGGGTACTACAATCGCTTGAATCAAGTGGGAGTTAATCTTCCAGATAAAATAGTGATTGACATAATTCTCTAGTCACCATCACCAAGTTAGTAGAACTTCATGATGAACTATAGTATGCAAGGGATGACGAAAACGATTCCCGAGCTTTTCATGATGATGAAATCGATGAAGGTAGAAATCAAGAAAAGCATCAAGTGTTGATGGTTGACAAGACCACTAGTTTCAAGAAAAAGGGCAAAGGGAAGAAGGGGAACTTCAAGAAGAACGGCAAGCAAGTTGCTTCTCAAGTGAAGAAGCCCAAGTCTAGACCTAAGCCTGATACTAAGTGCTTCTACTCCAAAGGGACTGGTCACTGGAAGCAAAACTGCCCCAAGTATTTGGCGGATAAGAAGGATGGCAAAGTGAACAAAGGTATGTTTGATATACATGTTATTGATGTGTACTTTACTAGTGTTTATAGCAACCCCTCAGTATTTGATACTAGTTCAGTTGCTGTGATTAGTAACTCGAAACGGGAGTTGCAGAATGAACAGAGGATAGTTAAGGGTGAAGTGACGATGTGTGTTGGAAGTGGTTCCAAGATTGATATGATCATCATTGCATACTACTTTCGGGATTAGTGTTAAACCTAAATAAATGTTATTTGGTGTTTTCGTTGAGCATGAATATGATTTGATCATGTTTATTGCAATACGGTTATTCATTTAAGTTAGAGAATAATTGTTGTTCTGTTTACATGAATAAAACCTTCTATGGTCATACACCCAATGAAAATGGTTCGTTGGATCTCGATCGTAGTGACACACATATTCATAATATTGAAGCCAAAAGATGCAAAGTTAATAATGGTAGTGCAACTTATTTGTGGCACTGCCGTTTAGGTCATATTGGTGTAAAGCGCATGAAGAAACTCCATGCTGATGGGCTTTTGGAATCACTTGATTATGAATCATTTTGATACCTGTGAACCATGCCTCATGGGCAAAATGACCAAGACTCCGTTCTCCGGAACAACGGAGCAAGCCACTGACTTATTGGAAATAATACATACCGATGTATGCGGTCCAATGAGTGTTGAGACTCATGGCGGGTATCATTGTTTTCTGACCTTCACAGATGATTTGAGCAGATATGTGTATATCTACTTGATGAAACATAAGTCTAAAACATTTGAAAAGTTCATATAATTTCAGAGTGAAGTGGAAAATCATCGTAACAAGAAAATAAAGTTTCTACGATCTGATCATGGAGGAGAATATTTGAATTACGAGTTTGGTCTTCATTTGAAACAATGCAAAATAGTTTCACAACTCACGCCACCTGGAACACCACAGCGTAATGGTGTGTCCGAACATCATAACCGTACTTTATTTGATATAGTGCAATCTATGATGTCTTTTACCGATTTACCACTATCGTTTTCGGGTTATGCATTAGAGACAACTGCATTCACATTAAAAAGGGCACCATCTAAATCTGTTGAGACGACACCGTATGAATTGTAGTTTAGCAAGAAACCTAAGCTGTCGTTTCTTAAAGTTTGGGGTTGCGATGCTTATGTGAAAAAGTTTCATATTGATAAGCTCAAACCCAAGTCAGAGAAGTGCGTCTTCATAGGATACCGAAAAGTAACTGTTGGGTACACCTTCTATCACAGATCCGAAGACAAGATATTTGTTGCTGAGAATGGATCCTTTCTAGAGAAGGAGTTTCTCTCGAAAGAAGTGAGTGGGAGGAAAGTAGAACTTGATGAGGTAACTATACCTGCTCCCTTATTGGAAAGTAGTTCATCACAGAAATCTGTTTCTGTGACTCCTACACCAATTAGTGAGGAAGCTAATGATGATGATCATGTAACTTCAGATCAAGTTACTACCGAACCTCGTAGGTTAACCAGAGTGAGATCTGCACCAGAGTGGTACGGTAATCCTGTTCAAGAGGAAGACGGACGCTGATAGTAGTGTTACTATCTAGAAAGCTCGAATTGTCGCAAAAATGTTTTCGACAAGTTCAAGGTGTTGACCACGATGAGAATTTCTCACTCGTATCGATGCTTAAAAGTCTGTCCGAATCATGTTAGCACTTGCCACATTTTATGAAATCTGGCAAATGGATATCAAAACTACATTCCTTAATGGATTTATTAAAGAAGAGTTGTATATGATGCAACCAGAAGGTTTTTTCAATCCTAAAGATGCTAACAAAGTGAGCAAGCTCCAGTGATCCATCTATGGACTGGTGCAAGCATCTCGGAGTTGGAATATATACTTTGATGAGTTGATCAAAGCATATAATTTTATACAGACTTGTGGTGAAGCCTGTATTTACAAGAAAGTGAGTGGGAGCACTACATCATTTCTGATAAATATATGTGAATGACATATTATTGATCGAAAATAATGTAGAATTTTCTGGAAAGCATAAAGGAGTATTTTAAAGGAATTTTTTCAATAAAGACCTCGGTGAAGCTACTTACATATTGAGCATCAAGATCTATAGAGACAGATCAAGACGCTTGATAATTTTTTTTCAATGAGTACATACCTTGACAAGATTTTGAAGTAGTTCAAAATCGAACAGTCAAAGAAAGAGTTCTTACCTGTGTTACAAGGTGTGAAATTGAGTAAGACTCAAAGCCCGACCACAACAGAAGATAGAAAGAGAAGGAAAGTCATTCCCTATGCCTCATCCATACTTTCTATAAAGTATGCCATACTGTGTACCAGATCTATTGTATACCCTACACTGAGTTTAGCAAGGGAGTACAATAGTGATTTAGGAGTAGATCACTGGGCAGCGGTCAAAATTATCCTTAGTGGAATAAGGATATGTTTCTAGATTATGGAGGTGACCAAAGATTCGTCGTAAAGGGTTACGTCGATGCGAATTTTGACACTGATCCAAATGACTCCAAAGTCTTAATCAGCATACATTTTGAAAGTCGGAGCAATTAGCTAGAGTAGCTCCGTGCAGAGCATCGTTGACACAGAAATTTGCAAAATACATACGGATCTAAATGTGGTAGACCCGTAGACTAAACTTCTCTCACAAGCAAAACATGATCACACCTTAGTACTCTTTGGGTGTTAATCACATAGCGATGTGAACTAGATTATTGACTCTAGCAAACCCTTTGGGTGTTGGTCACATGACGATGTGAACTAGATTATTGACTCTAGTGCAAGTGGGAGACCAAAGGAAATATGCCCTAGAGGCAATAATGAAGTTATTATTTATTTCCTTATATCATGATAAATGTTTATTATTCATGCTAGAATTGTATTAACCGGAAACATGATACATGTGTGAATACATAGACAAACATAGTGTCACTAGTATGCCTCTACTTGACTAGCTCGTTGATCAAAGATGGTTGTGTTTTCTAACCATAGACATGAGTTGTCATTTGCTTAACGGGATCACATCATTAGGAGAATGATGTGATTGACTTGACCCATTCCGTTAACTTAGCATTTGATAGTATGTTGCTATTGCTTTCTTCATGACTTATACATGTTCCTATGACTATGAGATTATGCAACTCCCATTTACCGGAGGAACACTTTGTGTGCTACCAAACGTCACAACGTAAATGGGTGATTATAAAGGTGCTCTACAGGTGTCTCCGAAGGTACTTGTTGGGTTGGTGTATTTCGAGATTAGGATTTGTCACTCCGATTGTCGGAGACGTATCTATGGGCCCACTCGGTAATGCACATCACTATAAGCCTTGCAAGCATTGTAACTAATGAGTTAGTTGCGGGATGATGTATTACAGAATGAGTAAAGAGACTTGCCGGTAACAAGATTAAACTAGGTATTAAGATACCGACGATCGAATCTCGGGCAAGTAACATACCGATGACAAAGGGAACAACGTATGTTGTTATGCGGTTCGACTGATAAAGATCTTCATAGAATATGTAGGAGCCAATATGGGCATCCAGGTTCCACTATTGGTTATTGACCAGAGAAGTGTCTCGGTCATGTCTACATAGTTCTCGAACCCGTAGGGTCCACACGCGTAACGTTCATTGACGATATAGTATTTATGAGTTATGTATGTTGGTAACCGAATGTTGTTCGGAGTCCCGGATGAGATCACGGACATGACGAGGAGCTCCGGAATGGTCCGGAGGTAAAGATTCATATATTGGATGATATGGTTAGGCCAAGGGGTCAGGCCCACGGGGCTATAAGTCGGTACAAAAGGAGTTTTGCGGAGGCCAAGGGGCCAAACGCCGAAGACCCTGGCGTCTGGGCTAGACGCCAAGGATTGTGGCGTTTGGTCCTGGAGTTCGAGTGGGACTCTTGACTTTCGGGCAAAATCGACTTTGAGGAGGCTTTTGCTCCAAGTTTCGACCCCAGGGCTCAACATATAAATAGAGGGACATGGCTAGCACCAAAGACACATCAAGAAACACCAAGCCGTGTGTCGGCTACCCCGTCCCCTCTAGTTTATCCTCCATCATAGTTTTCGTAGTGCTTAGGCAAAGCCCTGCGGATTGTTATTCACCAATACCGTCACCACGCTGTCGTGCTTCCGGAACTCATCTACTACTTCGCCCCTCTTGCTGGATCGAGAAGGCGATGACGTCATCGAGCTGAACGTGTGCTGAACGCGGAGGTGCCGTACGTTCTGTACTTGATCAGGACGGATCATGAAGGTGTACGACTACATCGACCGCATTGATAAATGCTTCCGCTTACGTTCTATGAGGGTACGTAGACAACACTCTTCCCTCTCGTTGCTATGCATCACCATGATCCTGCGTGTGCGTAGGAATTTTTTTTTGAAATTACTACGTTCCCCAACAACACCCTCGTCGCATTATGGATATTTACCCATTCTAGATGAGTCTACATGCCCGACCATCACTAGCCGCTGCATGCATGGCATCGAGCTCATCTCTCGACGCGGTTTTAATTGCTAGAGTGCTACGCGGGCCGTTGGCATTACTACCACACTGCATGCGCGTGTACACACGGGTTGGCTCGGGTGACTCGATGCCAATTGCTCGTTCCCCATGCCATTGCGAGGGAGAGGAAAACAAAACGTTAAAACGGTGCACCTCGGCTATTTAAGCACACCCAAGCCTACATCTTCCTCCACACCCATCTTCCTCTCACTCTTCTTCATCTCCCTTCTTCCCCACAAGCCGTCCCAAGATCCACTCAGCAAGCAAGATGCAGTTCACCGGGGCTACCTACCGTGTGCTGCCCACCTTCCCCGAGAGGCTCTACCCTGCCGGAGTCCGGGTGGAGAACACCCAACAGGTGTGGGCGTTCTCGAGGTGGAGGAGGGCAAGGGGCTGACCGAGTTCTTCCTCTCAGCCGGCTACCGCCACCTCCCGAGGGGCTCTTCGGTCATGTTCCGTGTGGAAGAGGTCAGTAACAATGGCCATCCTATCGGGCTCATCGTGAGGTTCACCAACCCCTTCGACACCTACTACCTCCTCAACCGTGTTTTTTGGTCTGGATGCGAGTTCATCGCATTCACTATGTACAACATCTTCACCGACTTCGACAGCGCCTTCCCCGTACCCCACCGACGACGACGAGTGAAGGAGTTGGCCATGGAGGAGAGGAGTTGGCCATGGAGGAGTTGGCCTTGGAGCATGCAAGCAAGCAAGCCGGTGGTGTTTTATACGTTTTATTATTGTCGTGTTGGGTTGAAGTATGAACTATCTATGTTGTAATGGTACTATATATGTTGTGCTACCCTTATCTATGCAATGCTACTACTTATGCTACTACGTTCTATCTGCTTTTTTCTATCTAGTTGATATTGGTTAGTTGATATATATCTTGCTTGATGTTCTATGGGTACCCATGTTCTATCTAGTTGATCGGGTCCCTATTTGATCTATGTCTTACTAATAAAAGGTAGATTCCACTACGGACATGCAAGTGTATGGGTACCCAATTTTTTTGCAATTTTTTTCATATCTTGGTGTGCTGCATGTGTTCATGCATGTATCTAGGCCCTGGCTAGTAGGTGTACGGTGCAAATTTTTATGCAACTATTGGACATGCAACCCCATGCAAATAGGGTCACCCTAACTAGTAGGTGTACTGTGCAATTTTTTTTTTGCAACCATGGACATGCAAACTAATTTAGTTCATGCAAACAATTATTGGATTAACTCAAATGCACAAAAGAAATATTTCTGTGCTCCTAAAAATATTGGTTTGAATTTTACCTCTGGTGAATATTTTGTGCAACCGTGGACAAGCAACAAATATGTAAAGAAGTATATGTTTGTTAAAGGTTTATTTGCCGAAGCAACATTTTATTTTGAGTTTTTAGTCGAACATTTTTTTTCTAAACATGGGTGCCCTATGCTATAAAACTGGGCTAGTGCCCCTACGCGGGTGGGCTTGTCTCTATTTGGGCCTCGTTATTTTTTCACGGCCCAACATCTATTCGGCGGCAAGATTTTTTTACTAGAAACTGAATTTGGGGGCTGTGCATTCTATTAACTGAAGAACAAGAACAGAGCATGAACACTGAATATTTCTACTTTGATTCAGTTACATGAACTTGGCATGGCGCACAGATCGCATCCTCTGCCCTGACAGACCTAAATGCCCCCTCTAATGACGGATGAACAACAAGTAAAACAAAAACAGAGCAATGACACAACAATATAATCCCCTGCCATGATATTTGCTTGCTTCTGCAAATCGATCATCTCCATTTGATTTTTCTTGATGTTCTTCAGTTCCTCGATTAGTTCAGACTCCAAGTGCAGTTCAGCATTGCGCGCATACCTCGCCATCGGCACGACTCTGCCCGCCTCTCTGTCCGAGCTCGACCCCAAATTCTCCATCTGCGGCACCCCACCCCCCAAATTGAGCTCCCAGGTTGCGGCCCCGCTCGAATCAATGTAGCCCTCGAACTGAATCCTCTCAAAATAATCATCCATCCACTCGAAATGCGTGCATTTCTTCAGGATCTGAAAACAACAACATGAACCCTAAATTCCAAATTCGAGGGGAAAAAACAAAATATGGAGAAATCAGAGCAAACGACAGTGAAAGAACGGGCTAAGAACTGAGATATAACCTTGCCATCCCTTCCTACCATTGTTTTGCTCAAGCACTTCACAAATTCCCACCCAAGATTTCTATTCTCATCAGTCCTACTCACCCACAGTTTCAGAGGCTCTGGGCGTGGGCAGTCAGGGCACCTTGTGAGCGGCACTGGACTATACTGACGCCATTTTGAGTGCATGGAGGAGGAGGTGGACATCTGCACTAGCTCGCCGGAGAAGAGGAAGAATGGGGAAGAATGAGGTTTTGCACATCTGCTTTCTTTTTTGATCATCCCATTTAGATTTGTTGCAGTACCTGTGACACACGATGACTAACTGCTTAACTATTTTTCTGCTAATTCAGCCCACGCGGCGCTGCGGTACGCAGATGTCGATGCAGAGTAGAGAGATACCAGAGCCGGGACCCCTAGAAGTCGCCTTCAAAAGTGTCGCCGCCCCGGACACGATGACATTAGAATTCAGTTCCTTCCGTTGACATACGGGTTTAGGAAAACCCAGTAGTTGTTGTGTTTCTGCTAGCCAAGCTAAACTTGGTTTGTTCTCCTGACAGTAAGAAACCTATTTGAGTTGGCCTGACGGTTATAAAATTCCAAAACTGTTTGAACAATGATGCAGTGACATTAGTCTGTAATGTGTTGATAATGGCCACTACTTCAATGTTGCTAGCTGCATTTTCTCATAGATGACAGACATATGTGGCGGTTCTTGCAGTGAGTTGAGCACTTGAGTTTCCTTATTTTGCTGAAAGTTTCATTCCATCAGCAGAAAATGAATTTTTGTTTTTACCAAGACCAGAGTTCTGAGCATGGTGAGGTTAATGCGCCTGGACACGGCTTGCTGCATTTTCGATTTTTCATGCGCGTGTGGTATATTTGATTCCACCTATGGTAAATTTTTTTGAATAAAATTCAGGTTGTATCCCACAATGCTGTAAGAATACCAAAGTATATTACATTGTTCTTTTCCGTGTGCATGACAACTTCAGAGAATTTTGTTTATCTCTCTCTCTATCCCTCATGTTTCGCTTTATTTTCAGGTTGTGTCCCCCGGCGTCTGAAATGTATAGTTTGTTCAGAAGGCGAATTCAACTATTCTCGCAACTAATATATTGATCTGACGTGCATACAATTTCAGCAAGAATGGGAGAAAGACCGACGAATGAGATACCAAAGTAAAGAAGCTTTTGATTCAGGGTGTGTCGAGTATCGATCGATGCATCGACCTTGTTTGAAGCCAATTCGATAGGACATCACTGTCATCGTCCTTGCCAACTTGTCACTGTCGTTTACAGTAGTAGTTATTGCTCTACTCAACCAGTTGTGTGAGATACAGATTGGTCGACAGCTATATACATAGAGCAGATATTGCTCTGCTCAACCAGTTGTGTGAGATACATATTGATTTCCTTAAATGGGAAACTAATTCTACATGCAAACTGGATGTATCAAACAAGGCATAAGGCATATAAGCGATATGATAGCTGCGCATCGTTTGGAAGAAGAGGAGTTAACTCAGTAGGAATTTAGAGTTCTGGCAATTGTTGCAAAATTCCTTTGTTCCAAATAAAGGGTAGCATAGTTTTGGGATACTGGTTACCCTTGAGAATGACATTTTTATGTTTTGACTGATCAGAAGTGTGCAATATGACCATGAAATTTCATAACTATATTATCACAAAGCATCACCCAGTTACAAAATCATCAGAGTAGCTAAGCTGGAGATAGGATAAAAAGCTGAGCATTTGGATCTAGTATTGAAAACCTAACACTTGGAGCAAGCTAAGACCGAAGAGTAAAACGGCCTGGAGCAGAAAGCATTGGGAGCGAGCTAAGAGCGGAAAGCTAAGCATTTGGAGCGAACTAGGAGTGAAAAGCTAAGCATTTGGAAATACTAGAAAAGAGTAACCATTTGAAGCTAGGAGCGAAAAGCTAGGAATTTAAGCTGGCTCTTATTTGGAAACAAGAATCTGGTGTTGAATCTTTGAGTGGCACTCTAGTTTGGTGGCCATCCTGGATCACTTGATGATCCATTCGGACCACCTCTTAGAGCCTATTTGTCCTCCTTTTTCTAGTCGGCTAGAAACGTTCCAATGACCACCTGCGAAAAAAATTCGAAGTATTTAGACAAAGCTCAAGGTTCTCACTAGCAATAGATCTGTATTTCGTAAAACAATGTCATTTTCCAAATAAGCTACATATAAAGAGAAACACATAATGATATTACATAGGACTATTAATATGTATAGAATGTAAATTACTATATGGCAGAACATTGGTTTCATAGTTTTCCAAATATAGGAAGCACATATATCCTTCAATTACTTCAAAAAACAGAGCAAGATGCAGTGAGAGCTATTAACATACTATGATATAAGGATCTTTGTCTTTTAGAAACATGTTACTCCCAGTGAAAGATGGTAACCTGAACAGGTGAAGCTGCAATCAGAGGTCCTGCTGACCCACCACCGAAGACACGGCCATCGGGACTGGAAAACGAAATACCCAATCCACCCTTTTGAGTGCTCAGTCCAATAGTTTTCGATGGCACATACAAGCCAGACAAAGAGAGGATGTGAAAACAACCCTGCACATTGAGTGCACATAATTCGATATTGTTCAGATTTGGAAACATATCTAGAGGTCAAACAACAACATTTCCCTTACAGAAAACCAGAACTACAAAACGGTGTGTTTTGATTGTGATATGCTGGTAATGAAAATAATTATTAAAAATTCTAGCTACTAGCCCACATTTCATTTTTCCTTATTGTTCTCTAGCTTGGGTGGACCTTAAATACATGTCTAAAGCAGACAAGCAAAAAGGGATTTCTAATGTACAGTTTCCAAGCTAAAACAATGGAGCGAACCTGATAAACGACTCTTTCATGAGGAGAATTTGCCTGCCGCAGTGTCACATTGCGCACAACACCATTGGCACAAAAGATATGAACTGCCAACCCATTCCCACAATAGGAGAGGACTTTTGTTGTTACATCCTGAAACCATGGATCCATTATTAGATATTTTGATAGCTAGTATCTAGATACTATGATAAATTGTTGTTAGAGCCTGCCATGTCTCTTGGAGCATCATCAGGGTGGGACAAGTTACCTCTCCACCTTGGACTGTGATAACCTTAGGAATTAATCCAGTCGCAGCAGGCCCTACAAAAAAAATCCATTTCAGTTTAGAAACGTGAAATGTACTTAATGTTGGCAAACTGAATATAACATTGGTCTGAACTAAACTAACATGTAACGTCCTACAAATATAATTTCAAAGCTCCGGTTATACTTCTGGAGGGAATAAAAACACAATATGAATGATTGCAATGAAATAACACCTATGCGATATTTTAATACATCTACAAGAAAGCTCTGTTTTTATGACAAAGAGGTGGCAACCCTTACTGAATAGTCGACATGGATAATTCCATGCTTATCAGACTCTGGTCAGCCTGCGGTGGTCATTTGTATATACGAGTATTAGGACTAAGATACCACCATATCCATCTATGCACCTTTTGCTACTGATCTACTTGCGATGATGGCATGAGCTCTAAGTGCAAGCAAGAACACTATATACCTGCTACTGCCATCTGTCGCTGCTTCTTGCTGGCCATGGAGCTCGGCGGCCATACCCTCGTCTGCTTGACTGGATGTGTTCCATGCTCTACAGGTGGTGGTGGTGGTGGTAGCGGTGATGGCAGTGCTGGTAGCGCATGGGGGCTCCCCACGCCCAGGCGCAGTCCCAACGTGGAGCTCGACGGCAGAGCAGGTGCCAGCAAAGCAGCGGCGCCAGTAGGATATGGCGCCGGAAAGATAGTTGGCGGCAGGGTGCCATCCGGGGTGTACTTTCGCGGGCGGCCACGCTTCCTCTTGGGTGGCTTAGAGCTCACACCTATGGCGTGCGCGTGCTCAGTGCCGGCCACGGGCCCGGACGGGCGTGGTGCAGAGTAGTAGGAAGGTCCACCTTGGTGGGCAATAGTCAGGCGGGCGGCAACGATGGGTTGTGGCTGAGGCTGGAGTGGGCTCCTGCTCATGCCTGCACCATACTTCGTCTCACCCGCTCCAGACGACATGCCTCCTTTCATTTCGCCTCACAAGAACAACACCAACAAATAACACAAATGCAAACAAATAGAAAGCTCCCCTCCAAGTGTCCGGGCAAACTACTCCATCCCTAAAACACGAGAAATACTAGCGATTAGCACAACGAATAGCCTCCAGATTCCGCATGTATTTCCATGAACTACTCAAAAATTGAACAAACCTATTCAAGAAGATTGACTTCAAAGATAATTTTTTTTATTTTTTTAAAACTGAAGTCTACAACAAAAAGAAGAGCCACAGGAGGATTCAGAATGGACAAAAGAATATGCATAATCCCATTGCTTATATAGGGCAGGGGGCGGGATGAATTTTCAAGGATGACCCTACAAAGACACAGAATTCACATGAACTACTCACAATAATCTTTCGTCACTTTTGTGGTCTTGACATTAGAGTTTATGATTATCATGTAGTCCAGGGGGCCTAGTGCATTATTTCTAAGAAGATATTTTGTTTTCGATCTATTACGTGGTATTTTATTTTCCGGATGCCTACATATGTATCAACTACGTGTATCCTTAGAAAAATTTGGAAATTTCTTGAGTGTTCATCGTGGATGTGTTCAGATAATGTGCTTTTTTTCTGCCTAATTTTTTCCCATTTAATGTGTGCCATTTTTATCTTTATAACCATTTTATTATCATTTTTTCCATGTTTGGATTTTATTTATTCTCACGCCATCTTTGGATTTTTTTTTCTTTCTATTTTCGCATTTTGTTGTGTCATATTCGGATTTTTATTTATTCATATTTTATCTTTGGACCTTTCATTTAATGTTATTACATTCATGGAATTTCATGTATTGTTATGCCATTTTGGAATTCATCTAATGATATGCCATTTATAATTTTTCATTTAATGATATGCCATTTATAAATTTTATTTAATGTTATGCCATCTTTGGAATTCATTTAATGATATGCCATTTATAAATTTCATTTCATGCTAGGCTATCTTTGGAATTTAATTTAATATATGATTTACTTGGATTTTAATTATTGCCGTGCCATCTTTGGAAAAATTTAAGTTGTTTGCTATTTTAATTTATTGTTGTGCCATATTTGGATTTTATTTATTGATATGCCATATTTTGATTTATTTTTTTCACTTAATGCTATGCCATCTATGGAATTGCATTTAATGTGATGCCATCTATGGAATTTCATTCAATGTTGTGCCATCTATGGATTTCATCTATTGTTATGCCATATTTAGAATTCATTTTATGATATGCCATTTATAAATCTTAATTTAATGTTCTACCATCTTTGGAATTTCATTACTATTATGCCATGTTTGGTTTTTATCTATTATTATCTCATCTTTGAATTTTAATTTAATTTCAGACTGTCCTTTTTTGCGGGCGAATGTCATATTGTCTTTGGGTTTTCGTTTCTTACGATCCGTCTTTGGATTTTCATTCATGGTTGTGCCACCTTTGGGTTTCAATGTATCCATGCGTTTGAGTCTCTGGAGCTTTTCAAATGAATCATCTTTGGATATACAATGGGTAAGGATAGGTTGGAGGGGTTTGGTAAATGTGCACTCGCGCCAATGTTAGAGATGAGATGGTTTGGGTTCCAAATGATCATATTATCTTCATAGTAGTTGCATCTTCGTTGACTAAAATACACGGTATTGGTAAGAACATACTAAAAATTGCAAAATAGGCTGGGAGAAGACAATTGTAGCAAAAAAATTGCAGGAAAAACTACAAGGAAAAATATAGTTAGGGGCCTAGGGTCCTTTCACACACCAAATCCTACTACTACCACCAACCTTGGTCTTCGTTGAGGTGCTCACTGGAAGAGAAGCGAAGCCTCCACCATTCCCAAAATTAGGGAACTACCATCACCAATGAGGCCTTGAGAGACCAAGAATAGGAACACCAAAAGAAATGATGCACATGTCACTATGACACACTTGTTGGGGAACAACCCATATTAACCTGGATCGGGATCTACCGTATCTCGTGGATGATATAGTGGAATATTACTAGATCCATCTTCTTTAAACCACCAACCCTATCCAAATCCATGATTGCTTTTCTCGCTAGTCTCTTACAGGGAAAAATCCATTAACAAATGGATACAAATCTCGTTGCCCAGAGTAGATGACGAGCCAAGGTGGCAACCAGATCTTCAACATTATTATGATGAGAAAGAACCGAGGTAAAATTACCAGACACCCTAACTACTTTCATGCTACAACACAAAACCTAATGATTCCTCCCTATACTTGCAAGAAGAGATACATGGTTCCCCTCCCCCTTCGGTCGCCACAAGGTCGATGCTAGGGATAGAACCAGTATCTTGGTGGAATTCACCAAGGGTTCAACTACTTATCACATTTTCTCTAGGGAGCAAGAGAGTGAACCCGGGTTTTCATGAATAGAAATGGACGAAGGAAGGAACGACGTGATCTCACCCAATGGATCATTGGTGCAATTGGTTGTATCGTCAACATCAACATTCCAAGTGTTAAAAGATTGAAAACAATGGATGGAAACCCATAAAATGCAAGAATTGGATCTGGTATGTTTTCAAGTGCTCTAGAAAACCCTCTATGACAGACCTATTTCACTTATTCATCATCCTCAAATTTACTCGTCAACACCTCTATGAAAGGCCATCACAATAAAGATTGTATGAACACAAAGATGGAAGAAATAGGAGAGAACTCACTGAGTCTGTGGTTGTCGAAGAGACTAGAGGCAGTGTCCCTTAACTCCATAATATGTTAATCATTGTTCTGATCCGCCATGGGATTAGCCATCTTAGACTCAAAGACCTAATCATAATCGAATTGATCCTCTCCATGAACTCATTAATCAGATCTCCGTGACTATCTGCCATGTGGTCGTCCACCTTGCGCTTGCAACCATGGTTGTAGGTTGACCTACTTAGCACTGACATAATAAACTAAGAGAGTGGATCCTCTGAAAATACGATGAAGAAGTGAGTTCACTACAACTTTGATAGCAGTGAAGGTGATACTATGGATTGGCATGAGACAGAGATATTGCATAGAGAAGGGAAAGTTTGTGATGAGGCTTGAGGGGAGAGGCTAGGTTTGAGGAAGTATCGAGGGGTAAGGGGCGAGGCTTTTTATAGTGCTTGGTATGCGGTGGTGTCAATTAATTTTTTTGAGAAACACTAAATATATGACATGGTACTATGGTAGTAAGGCGGAATCCAACACGAGTTTTGTGTCGACTCCCCAATGGGTAGTTGGATCTGACATTGCGTCATGTGCGTGATAAGTTTCATGGCTATTGGTGATATGCCAATTTGGACCCCTCCTCACAACACTCACGGCCCAAGCAAGTCAACCTAACTCATGATCCAGTTCCTCCAGGAGTCCTGCCGAAAAAGATAAATGTCCAAAAGAACTAACTTTGAAGGTCATCAATAAAGGCGATACCGAGGTGTGCCAAGTTAAGAGATAAGAGGAAGGTAAGGACCAACCGAATGAAGGTGAATCCATATCCTACTAGGATACATAGGGGAGGAAGGTGTCCGAACCGACGCAAGGATGGGTATAAATACCAGAGTGCCAAGACTAGGAGGGACAACTTCTACTTTTAAAACTAAGAGGATGTTGTCGAAGACCTAGTTTAGACCTAGATTAGATCCAATCTTGGACACAACCTGTCGAATCGGCCACCAAAATTTCTAGCGACTTAGTGTACAAGTTGTTGGACCCCCACATTGTACTCGTTGATATCTACAATTCCAAACAAGAAGGACTAGGGTTATTACTTGATACGTCTCCAACGTATCTATAATATTTGATTGTTTCACGCTATTATATTATCAAGCTTGTATACTTCATACTTCATGTTATATCATTTTTGGGAACAAACTTATTAACTCAGTGCCCAGTGCCAATTCCTATTTTTGCCTATTTCTTTGTTTCACAGAAAAACCATAGCAAACGAAGTCCAAACACGATGAAACTTCCAGTGATTTTTTGAAGGAAATATGCCCTAGAGGCAATAATAAAGTTGTTATTTTATATTTCCTTATTCATGGTAAATGTTTATTATTCATGCTAGAATAGTATTGATCGGAAACCCAAAGACATGTGTGAATACATAGAAAAACACTATGTCCCTAGTGAGCCTCTACTTGACTAGCTCATTGATCAAAGATGGTTAAGGTTTCCTAACCATGGACATGAGTTGTCATTTGATGGGATCACATCATTAGGAGAATGATGTGATAGACAAGACCCATCCGTTAACTTAGCATATTGATCGTTCATTTTTATTGCTATTGCTTTCTTCATATCAAGTACATATTCCTTCGACTATGAGATTATGCAACTCCCGGATACTGAAGGAATACCTTGTGTGCCATCAAACGTCACAACGTAACTGGGTGATTATAAAGATGCTCTACAGGTATCTCCGAAGGTACTCGTTGGATTGGCATACATCGAGATTAGGATTTGTCACTCTAAGTATCGGAGAGGTATCTCTGGGCCCTCTCGGTAATACACATTATAAGAAGCCTTGCAAGAAAAGTGACTAATGAGTTAGTTGCGGGATGATGTATTACGGAACGAGTAAAGAGACTTGCCGGTAACGAGAATGAACTAGGTATAAAGATACCGACGATCGAATCTCGGGCAAGTAACATACCGATGACAAAGGGAATTACGTATGTTGTCATAACGGTTCGACCAATAAAGAGTTTCATAGAATATGTAGGAGCCAATATGAGCATCCAGGTTCCGCTATTGGTTATTGACCGGAGAGGTGTCTCGGTCATGTCTACATAGTTCTCGAACCCGTAGGGTCCGCACGCTTAAGGTTCGATGACCATTTAGTATTATATGAGTTATGTGATTTGGTGGCCGAATGTTGATCGGAGTCCCGAATGAGATCAGGGACATGACGAGGATTCTCGAATTGGTCGATAGGTACATATTGATATATAGGATGATAGTATTCGGACACCGGAAGTGTTCCTGAGTGTATCGGGTATTTACTGGAGTACCTAGGGGGTTACCAGAACTTTCGGGGGAAAGATTGAAGGAAATATGCCCTAGAGGCAATAATAAAGTTGTTATTTATATTTCCTTATATCATGATAAATGTTTATTATTCATGCTAGAATTGTATTAATCGGAAACTTAGTACATGTGTGAATACATAGACAAACAAAGTGTCCCTAGTATGCCTCTACTTGACTAGCTCGTTAATAAAAAATGGTTGAGTTTCCTAGCCATAGATATGTGTTGTCATTTGATGAACGGGATCACATGATTAGAGAATGATGTGATGGACAAGACCCATCCGTTAGCTTAACACTATAACCGTTTAGTTTATTGCTATTGCTTTCTTCATGACTCATACAAGTTCCTATGACTATGAGATTATGCAACTCCCGAATACTGGAGGAACACTTGGTGTGCTATCAAATGTCACAACATAACTGGGTGACTATAAAGATGCTCTACAAGTGTCTTCGATGGTGTTTGTTGAGTTGGCATAGACCGAGATTAGGATTTGTCACTCCGATTGTCGGAGAGGTATCTCTGGGCCCTCACGGTAATGCACATCACTATAAGCCTTGAAAGCAATGTGACTGATGAGTTAGTTACAGGATGATGCATTACGAAATGAGTAAAGAGACTTGCCAATAACGAGATTGAACTAGGTATGATGATACCGATGATCGAATCTCGGGCAAGTAACATACCAATGACAAAGGGAACAATGTATGTTGTTGTGCGGTTTGATCGATAAAGATCTTCGTAGAATATGTAGGAGACAATATGAGCATCCAGGTTCCACTATTGGTTACTGACCAGATATATGTCTCGGTCATGTCTACATAGTTCTCGAACCTGTAGGGTCCGCACGCTTAACGTTCGATGATGATTTGTATGATGAGTTATTTGATTTGATGACCGAAGTTTGTTCAGAGTCCCGAATGAGTTCACGGACATGATGAGGAGTCTCGAAATGGTCGAGACGTAAAGATCGATATATTGGAAGGCTATATTCGGACATCGGAAAGGTTCTGAGTGGTTCGGGTAGTTTTCAGAGTACCGAAGAGTTACGGGAATTCGTGTGGGGGAAGTATTGGGCCTTCATGGGCCTTAGTGGGAAGGAGAGAAGGGCCACAAGGGGAGGCCGCGCGCCCCCCATGGGCTGGTCCAAATTGGACTAGGGAGGGGGCGGCGCCCCCCTCTTTCCTTCTCCCTCTCCTCTCCTTCCTTCTTCTCCTACATGGACTAGCTAGGAAAGGGGGAAACCTACTCCTACTAGGAGTAGGAATCCCCCCTTGGGCGCGCCCCTTGTGGCCGGCCCTCCTCCTCCTCCCCTCCATTATATATGGGGGAGGGGGCACCCCAAATACACACAAGTTGATCTTTAGCCGTGTGCGGTGGCCCCCTTCATAGTTTTCCACCTTGGTCATATTGTCATAGTGCTTAGGCGAAGCCCTGTGTCAGTAACTTCATCATCACCATCAACACGCCGTCGTGATGACGCAACTCACCCTCGGCCTCAGCTGGATCAAGAGTATGAGGGACGTCACCGAGTTGAACGTGTGCATATCGCAGAGGTGCCATGCGTTCGGTACTTGATCGATTGGATCGCGAAGACGTTCGACTACATCGACCGCATTACTAAACGCTTTCGCTTTTGGTCTACGAGGGTACGTAGACACACACTCCCTTCTCGTTGCTATGCATCTCCAAGATAGATCTTGCGTGATCATAGGAATTTTTTTGAAACATTGCGTTCCCCAACAGTGGCTTCAGAGCCAGGTCTATGCGTAGATGTTATATGCACGAGTAGAACACAAAGAGTTGTGGGCGATAATAGTCATACTGCTTACCAGCATTTCATACTTTGATTCCGCAGTATTGTTGGATGAAGCGGCCCAGACCGACATTACATGAGCGTTCATGAGACTGATTCTACCGCCGTGCTTCGCACACAGGTGGCTAGTGGGTGTCTGTTTCTCTAGCTTTAGTTGAATCAAGTGTGACTACGGCTGGTCCTTGTTGAAGGTTAAAACATCACACTTGATGAAAAATCACTGTGGTTTTTATGCGTAGGTAAGAACGGTTCTTGCTAGAAGCCCGTAGCAGCCACGTAAAACTTGCAACAAAAAAGTAGAGGATGTCTAACTTGTTTTTGTAGGGCATGTTGTGATGTGATATGGTCAAAACGTGATGAGATATAAATTGTTGTATGAGATGATCATGTTTTGTTAAAGTTATCGGCAACTGGCAGGAGCCTTATGGTTGTCTCTTTATTGCATAAGATGCAAGCGCCATATAATTGCTTTACTTTATCGCTATGCGATAGCAATAGTTGCAAAAGCAATAGTTGGCGAGACGACCATGTGACGACACGTTGATAAAGATCAAGATGATGGAGATCATGGTGTCATGCCGGTGACGATAGAGATCATGACGGTACTTTGGAGATGGAGATCAAAGGCACAAGATGATGATGGCCATATGATGTCACATATTTTGATTGCATGTGATGTTTATCTTTTATGCATCTTATTTTGCTTAGTATGACAGTAGCATTATGAGATGTTCCCTTACTAAAATTTCAAGGTATAAGTGTTCTCCCTGTGTATGCACCGTTGCGACAGTTCTTCGTGCTGAGACACCACGTGATGATCGAGTGTGATAAACTCTACGTTCACATACAACGGGTGCAAGCCAGTTTTGCACATGCAGAATACTCGGGTTAAACTTGACAAGCCTAGCATATGCAGATATGGCCTCGAAACACTGAGGCCGAAAGATCGAACGTGAATCATATAGTAGATATGCTCAACATAGTGATGTCCACCATTGAAAGCTACTCCATCTCACGTGATGATCGGGCAAGGTTTAGTTGATTTGGATCACGTGATCATTTAGATGACTAGAGGGATGTCTATCTAAGTGGGAGTTCTTAAGTAATATGATTAATTGAACTTTAATTTATCATGAACTTAGTCCTAATAGTATTTGCATAACTATGTTGTAGATCAATAGCTCGCGATGTAGCTCCCCGTTTATTCTTGATATGTTCCTAGAGAAAAACTATGTTGAAAGATGATAGTAGCAATGATGCGGACTAGGTCCGTGATCTGAGGATTATCCTCATTGCTGCAGAGAAGAATTATGTCCTTAATGCACCGCTAGGTGACGGACCTATTGCAGGAGCAAATGCAGACATTATGAACATTTGGCAAAACTCGGTATGATGACTACTTGATAGTTTAGTGCACCATGCTTTATAGCTTAGAACCGGGACTTCAAAAACGTTTTGAACGCCACGGAACATATAAGATGTTCCAAGAGCTGAAATTTGTATTTCAGACTCATGTCCGAGTCGAGAGGTATGAGACCTCTCACAATTACTTTGCCTATAAGATGGAGGAGATAGCTCAACCAGTGAACATGTGCTCAGAATGTCTGAGCACTACAATCGCTTGAATCAAGTGGGAGTTAATCTTCCAGATAAGATAGTGATTGACAGAGTTCTCTAGTCACTATCACCAAGTTACTGGAACTTCGTGATGAACTATAATATGCAAGGGCTGACGAAAACGTTTCCCCGAGCTCTTCACGATGTTGAAATCGGCGACGGTAGAAATCAAGAAAAGCATCAAGTGTTGATGGTTGACAAGACCACTAGTTTCAAGTAAAAGGGCAAGGAAAAGAAAGGGAACATCAAGAAGAATGGCAAGCAAGTTGCCACTCCCATGAAGAATCCCAAAGCTAGACCCAAGCCTGAAACTGAGTGCCTCTACTGCAAAGGAAATGGTCACTATAAGTGGAACTACCCCAAATACTTGGCGGATAAGAAGGATGGAAAAGTGAACAAAGGTATATTTGATATACATGTTACTGATGTGTACTTTACTAGTGTTTATAGCAAACCCCTCGGTATTTGATACTAGTTCAGTTGCTAAGAGTAGTAACTCAAAACAGGAGTGGCAAAATAAACAAAGACTAGTTGAGGACGAGGTGATGATGTGTGTTGGAAATGATTCCAAGGTGGATAAGATCACCATCGCACACTCCCTTTACCTTCGGGATTAGTGTTGAACCTAAAATAAATGTTATTTGGTGTTTGCGTTGAGCATAATATGATTGGATCATGTTTATTGCAATACAGTTATTCATTTAAGTCAAAGAATAATTATTATTCTGTTTACATGAATAAAACCTTCTGTGGTCATACACCCAAGGTGAATGGTTTATCGAATCTTGATCGTAGTAATACACATATTCATAATATTGAAGCCAAAAGATGCAAAGTTAATAATGATAGTGCAACCTATTTGTGGCACTACCGTTTTGGTCATATTGGTGTAAAGCGCATGAAGCAACTCCATGTTGATGGACTTTTGGAATCACTTGATGCTTGCGAACCATGCCTCATGGGCAAGATGACTAAGACTTCGTTCTCCGGAACAATGGAGCGAGCAACTGACTTATTGGAAATAATGCATAATGATGTATGTGATCCGATAAGTGTTGAGGCTCGTGGTGGGTATCGTTATTTTCGGACCTTCACAGATGATTTGAGAAGATATGGGTATATCTACTTAATAAAACATAAATCTGAAACATTTGAAAAGTTCAAAGAATTTCAGAGTGAAGTGAAAATCATCGTAACAAGAAAATAAAGTTTCTACAATCTGATCACTGAGGCGAATATTTGAGTTACGAGTTTCGTCTTCATTTGAAACAATGTGGAATAGTTTCGCAACTCATGCCACCTGGAACACCACAGCATAATGGTGTGTTCGAACTTTGTAAACATACTTTATTGGATATGGTGCGATCTATGATGTCTCTTACCGATTTACCACTATCGTTTTGGGGTTATGCATTAGAGACAGTTGCATTCAGGTTAAATAGGGCACCATCTAAATCCATTGAGATGACACCATATGAACTATGGTTTGGCAAGAAACCAAAGCTGTTGTTTCTTAAAGTTTGAGGTTGCGATGCTTATGTGAAAAAGTTTCAGCCTGATAAGCTCAAACCCAAAACGGAGAAGTGCGTCTTCATAGGATACCGAAAAAAGACTGTTGGGTACACCTTCTATCACAGATCTTAAGGCAAGATCTTTGTTGCTAAGAGTGGATCCTTTCTAGAGAAGGAGTTTTTCTCGAAAGAAGTGAGTGGGAGGAAAGTAGAACTTGATGAGGTAATTGTACCTGCTCCCTTATTGGAAAGCATTTCATCACAGAGATCAGTTCCAGTGATTCCTACACCAATTAGTGAGGAAGCTAATGATGATGACCATGAAAACTTCTAATCAAGTTACTACCAAACCTCGTAGGTCAATCAGAGTAAGATCCGCACCAAAGTGGTACGGTAATCTTGTTCTGGAGGTCATGTTACTTGACCATGACGAACCTATGAACTATGAGGAAGTGATGATGAGCCCAGATTCCATAAAATGGCTTGAGGCCATGAAATCTGAGATAGAATCCATGTATGAGAACAAAGTGTCAACTTTGGTGGACTTGCCCGTTGATCGGCAAGCCATTGAGAATAAATGGATCTTTCAGAGGAAGATGGGCGCTGATAATAGTGTTACTATCTACAAAGCTCGAATTGTCGAAAAAAAGTTTTCGACAACTTCAAGGTGCTGACTATGATGAGATTTTCTCACTCATAGCGACGCTTAAGTCTGTCCGAATTATGTTAGCAATTGCCACATTTTATGAAATCTGGCAAATGGATGTCAAAACTGCATTCCTTAATGGATTTCTTAAAGAAGAGTTGTATATGATACAACAAGAAAGTTTTGTCAATCCTAAAGGTGCTAACAAAGTGTGCAAGCTCCAGCGATCCATCTATGGACTGGTGCAAACATCTCGGAGTTGGAATATACGCTTTGATGAGTTGATCAAAGCATATAGTTTTATACAAACTTGTGGTGAAGCTTGTATTTATAAGAAAGTGAGTGGGAGCACTACAACATTTCTGATAAGTATATGTGAATGACATATTGTTGATCGGAAATAATGTAGAATTTTCTGGAAAGCATAAAGGAGTGTTTGAAAGGAGTTTTCCAAAGAAAGACCTCAGTGAAGCTGCTTACATATTGAGCATCAAGATCTATAGAGATAGAACAAGACGCTTGATAATTTTTTTTCAATGAGTATATACCTTGATAAGTTTTTGAAGTAGTTCAAAATGGAATAATCAAAGAAGGAGTTCTTGCCTGTGTTGCAAGGTGTGAAGTTGAGTAAAGAGTCAAAACCCGACCACGGCAGAAAATAGAAAGAGAATGAAAAGTCATTCCCTATGCCTCAGTCATAGGTTCTATAATATGCTATGTTGTGTACCAGACCTATTGTGTACCTCACCATGAGTTTGGCAAGAGGATACAATAGTGATCCAGGAGTGGATCACTGGACAATGGTCAAAATTATCCTTAGTGGAATAAGGACATGTTTCTCGGTTATGGAAGTGACAAAAAGTTCGTCGTAAAGGGTTACGTCAATGCAAGCTTTGACACTGATCCGGATGACTCTAAATCTCAATCTGGATACGTATTAAAAGTGGGAGCGATTAGCTAGAGTAGCTCCGTGCAGAGCATTGTAGACATAGAAAATTTTGCAAAATACATACGGCTCTGAATGTGAAGGACCTGTAGACTAAACTTCTCTCACAAGCAAAACTTGATCACCCTTTGGGTGTTAATCACACAGCGATGTGGACTAGATTATTGACTCTAGTAAACCCTTTGGGTATTAGTCACATGAAGATGTGAACTAATCACATAAAGATGTGAGCTATTGGTGTGACATCACATGATGATGTGAACTAGTGTGACGCCCTCGATTCAATTGTACACTAATCATACACGCAAATGTGTACGATCAAGATCAAGGACTCACGGGAAGATATCACAACACAACTCTAGACACAAATTAAAATAATACAAGCTTTATATTACAAGCTAGGGGCCTCAAGGGCTCGAACACATAAGCTTGAATACACAAGAGTCGGCGGAAGCAACAATATCTGAGTACAGACATAAGTTAGACAAGATTGCCTTAAGAAGGCTAGCACAAAAGCAACAATGATCGAAAAGGCAAGGCCTCCTGCCTGGGAGCCTCCTAACTACTCCAAGTCGTCAGCGGTCTTCACGTAGTAGTAGGCATCCTACGGGTAGTAGTAGTCATCAGTGTCGTCGTCTGGCTCCTGGGATCCGTCATCTGGTAGCAACAATCGGGTATGGGGGAAAAGAAGTAGCAAAGCAACACTGAGTACTCATCCAAAGTACTCGCAAGACTTACATCAGATCTAAAATAAGTATGCATCTGTATCAAAGGAATGGGTTGTATCTGTGGACTAAACTGCAGAATGCCAGAAGGGAAGGGGAAAGCCTAGCCTATCGAAGTCTAGCATCTTCTGAAAACCACCATCTTGCAGCAACAGGAGGGAGTAGAGTAGCATAAAGTAAAGTAGCAGTAATGTTATCAACCTCGGCCAGAGATCCTTTCTCGACTCCCTGCGAGAAAGCAATCCCAGAGCCATATTATCCAGTTATCATCGCATATCCAAGTCTCATCAGCATTCAGTTCTCATCACAAGTATCCAGTTCTAGTTGTATCGATTGGGATACAACTCCAAGTGTCCGTTACCATAGGACAGGCTATCGATAGATGTTTTCTTCCCTGCAGGGGTGCATCAACTTACCCACCACGCTCGATTAACTGCGGCCGAACACACTTTCCTGGGTCATGCCCGGCCTCGGCCAAACAATACGCCGCAACCCGACCTAGGCTTAATAGAGAGGCCAACACGCCGGACTAAACCTATGCCCCCAGGGGTCATGGGCCATCTCCCCGGGAACTCCTGCACGTTGCGAACGTGGCCGGTGAGCAGACCTAGCTACCTCCTTCAACAAGGTAGGTGCTTCCAGTCCAACCTGGCGCACGCCGCTCAGTCGCTGACGTCTATTAAGCTTCAGCTGATGTATATGACGCAGAACGCCCATACTATGCCCACGTGATGGTTAGTGCTATCAGGCCAGAGGCCCCTCGGATCAAATATCCAAATCAGTGGATTAGGAACGCGCGGTAACGAGCAGAGACTCACGATCGATGTGACCCCGTCGCCCCGTCTCGAGTACTTGCGGCAAGGGCTAAGACTGCCCAGCCACGCCTCGTAATTATCTCGTGGGCACCATCCAGGTCAACCAGACTCCACATCACTCGCAGTTAAGCTCGCGCGGGTACCCCTCAGGGTCGACCCGTCTTTAGTAACATGGCTCAGTGTAAAGTCATAGTAACCATAGTAACTATGTGTCTAACACCAAGGGGAAAACCCGAGGAATCACCCCCTGTGAATTCCACTCGATGTTGTCATCAAATGAACGTAAGAGGTTCCACCCTCGAGGTTCACGTTTGATGGGTTGCACGACAGAGCCGTAACGGAAGTGGTTAAGGAGGAAATCACCCTCGATGACCTCGACCGTAAAGCTACACTACGGAGATCACATCAGGAGTGATGTAAGAGGTTCCACCCTCGGCACTCGATGGTAACTCTGCAGAGTCGTACAACTAGGGGGGTGATGTGAAGTGTCGGGGCTTGGACGTCGATCGTGTTGATCGAGTCATCAAACATAAAGCGAGGCAACTAGGACAAGGTGGGGGTCACTGATGGATCACTAACCATCCTATACTAAGCAGTTTAGGATAAGCAGGTAAGGTATGAAAGCAGGTAACAACAACAGGCTATGCATCAGAATAGGATCATACAGAAAGCAGTAGCAGTTCTAATGCAATCATGAGAGGGAAAGAAATGGGCGATATAGAAATGCTCAAGGAGGGTTTGCTTGCCTAGTTGCTCTGACAAGGAGGGGTCGTCGTCGACGTAGTCGATCACAGGGGCAACATCAGTCTCGGGGTCTATAGGAGAGAAGAGGGGGAAGAAACAGTAAATATAAAGCAAACATAGCATCACAAATCATAACGTGGCAATATGTTGTGCCGAGAGTGACCTAACGTATGGCTACACGATATAGATGAAGGGGGAATTCAACCTGGAATGTTTTCCCGGTTCCGGACCTGTGTCAGACAGATGACCGGAGGGGGAATGTCCCATGTTCAGCATGCTAGGGGCATGTGACAGATGAAAGGACCGCGTATTCGAATTCGTCTCGTCGTTCTGAGCAACTTTTTGTAGAAAACATTTTCATCTGAGTTACGGATTATTTTCTATGAATTTTCAAATATTTAAACAATTTCTAGGATTATCTTTAACTCAAAAAAAGGACTTATTATGCCAGCATGACATCATTCTAATGTCAGCAGAGTCAACAGTCAACTCTGACTAGGTTGACTGCTCAATGGGGCAGTGGGGCCCATCTATCATTGTCACCTTAGCTAACCTAACAGTTTACTTAAGATTAATTATGTAATTAGGTTAATAAGCAAGGTTAATTAAGTTAATTAAATAAATTACTAATTAATTAATTATTAACTTTAATTATTTATTTTTCTAAAAAAAAGTTCTAGGGGCGTGGGGCCCCGGTGTCATAGACCCTAGTGGCTTAGCGGGCGCACGGGTGCGGGCGTGCGTGCCCGAGGCCACCAGGGGGCAGGGAGCACTCGGGCGCCCACGAGGGCGCGCGCCAGCGGCCACGGCGCGGCCGGCCGGAGCCGCGAGGGCTGGGGCGGCGACCAACGAGGGGGCCGCGGGTACGGGGCGTCGGGTGCGGGCGCTTGGGCGCCAGCTCGCTTGGGAACACGCCAAGGGGCGCGGTAGCAGCCACGGCAGAGGGCGGCGGCGCTGAGCAAGGACGGTCGTCGGTGCGGGGCAAACGGCGAAAGGGCGTAGCCGGTGATGAGCACGTGCACGACGCGGTGTGTGGGGCGGAGCAGCAGGCGGCTGTGCAGTGGGAGAGGGCGTGGGCGGCGTGGCCACGGCGGACCAGGGCGCGGTGACCGCGGGACGGCACGGGGATGCACGGGAGCACGGGCCGGGCAGCATCTGCAACGGGGAGCGGCGGCCACGCTCGACGACGGAGACGAGGGGGGAGGGGGAAATGGCGAGGGGCTCACAGCGGAGCTGTAGGGGGGTGGCAGCGGGCTCGTTGGAGCCGTTGGGGAGGACGACAGGGACGGAATCCGGTGAGAACCAGCGACGGCGTGAGGTTGCGGCAACGTCCACGGCGTCAAGCAGGCGTCGGGCCACGAGGGAGAGGGGACGGGGCCGCAAGGAGGACCGCGGCGGTCCGGCGAGGAGGGCTTGGAGCGACGGCAGGGTCGGGCGGTGACGATGGGGTCTGGGCAGTCCGCCCGATCCCGATCCGGTTTAGGAGGGGAACGAGAGGAAGGAGGGGATCGTGGGGAGTGGGTGCGGCAGTGGTAGCGGGCTAGGGTTCCTGGTGGGAGGGGTAAGTAGGTGGAGGGGTGGGCCGGCCTGTGGAGAGGCCGACTGGGCCGGTTGGCTTGGCCGTTTGGCCCAGTTGACCGGGAGGGTTTATTCTCTTCCTTTTTCACCTTTAATTTTTTTTGTTTTCAAACTTAGCTGCTGCTTACTATTAAATTGTAAAACTAGAAGACTTTTGTTAGCTATGAGACTTGTCACATAAATCAAGCACATCAATTCTAGGAGTCACAAAAAAAGTATGGGGCCAATAGGTGTTATCTAACCATTTTTTAGAAATTGGAAAGGCCACTTTTAAAAGCTGCTGGACCACTAACTAATTTTCAGGGGCACTTTGAGAATTCAAAAGAGGTTGGTTCCAACATGAAAAATATCCAGGGATTATTTGCCACACTTTGAACATTTTAGCTTTCACGTTTGAAAACTTTGAGTTTTGGAGTCTAATTTAAATTTGAAATTTGAACCGGTTTGGAACCACCACGAGTTTATCAACAGTAATCATTGTGATGTGGCATCATTAGCAGAGGATTATTGTAGCATGACACTAGGGGTGTTACAAATCTCCTCCACTACAAGAAATCTCGTCTCGAGATTTAAGTGGGGAATTGAAGAGTAACTTCGGGAGAACTGACTCTTATAGGGTTAATTATATGATGAACAATTCAGGGAATGAGGCAAAACTATCTCTCGAGTTGAAACTTAAGAAAACATCGAGAGCAAAATATGAAGGTACATTAGGAAGTTTCAAGCGAATGGACAAACGATTGATACCTGAACAGAGTGTGAGAAGGGGGTTCAGAGCATCGGGAATAGATCATCTCTCAGACGGTGGCTCGTGACAAGACACAAAACCAAGAACAAATGATACTTCATAATAAAGGACATACAGGAGAGTCAGGTTTCGATCCTGTGGAACTGTGGGTTATGGGCCCACCATGTGGGTTAAAAGTAGAAAGGAGGCCGATAACAAGACATATCAGATGATAGACTGTCAGTTATGTTGCCAACAACGTTGGTACCAAGGGCGAGGGACGAAGATAAATATTTTCCTGCTCGTTGAACGAGGCAGACCAATAGGCAAAGTTCTCATCCATCGGTGGTTACTAGAATTTCAACTGCAATAATAACAAGGTCTTACTGACAAATTGTACACCAAGGTGTTTTCATAAGTAGGGAACTATTACTGCTTAGATCTCATAAACCATAAGAAAGGTTAAACAAAACAATGGAAAGAAAAGGTGATCATTAGATTAATCAGAACATTGGAAAGGAAAGTGTGTTTACACACAAGAATTGGGAGTATATCCTTCCCAAGAGGGAAGCGGATCAGGATATACATGATATGACAGCAAGTTCAAAAGCATTTAGATAAAGGGGGTGAGGGAAGAATCATGATATTACCCATAAAATGGTGTTTGGATAATAGATCAAGGAACATTCGACAATGTTCTTCCAATGTTCTTGTTGATATTCGGAATACCTCAGTCATACTTCAAGGTAGCAATAACATGGTGTTACAAGTAGGGTATGGAGTTGAAGATCACAAGAATTACTCAAGGAACAATTGCATGAATAGCAAGGAGTCCAAGGTATAACCAAGACAAGATCAAATATGTGTTGGAAAGAAGACAAGGGGGTTGTCGATGATAACTCAAATCATCGAAGGTCAACGATGGTATTTCTCATCATGAATTCGATTGATATGCTGGAAGAGCTCAAAATGTTGACGAGCACGACACAATTTTCGAGAGATTCCAGGGAGATGTAATCGATCGGCGATGATATCAAGTCAAAGGAATGATGAAGCGAAAAGTTATTGTAATCACGGGTACGACACAAACTCGAAAGCAAGCTTGTTGTTCAAGGAGAAATGGTATGACGAGGAAGATCGACATAAGCTTAGCTCATCATCGAAAATTCTGTCCCAGGAAGAAGGACCAGGTAGCACAGTTAAAATTTAGTACGATTATGATATAGCCAGCCAGGCTAGGAATGAATTGAAGGATTATTAAACTCTTAAGTAATGAAAATTACTTAGATTTATAGAATCAGAGTGCAGAATCGATTCAACCGGTTCACTTATCGGTGTCCTCGAGTGATTAATAACTCAGATCCCGGGGGAAATATGAAATCGGTGAGAAGCAATACTAGATGAAGACTCATAGGAAGCAACATAATTCTTTGTTATTCTCGAGATACCGAAGGGCAATACTCGAAGGAAGATCAAAATAGAGGTTGTGGAGATGCATTGATCTATAGAAGACACGTGCTTTAACTTGTCCGAGAAATGGAATCAAAGAAAAACAATCATGGTCGGAACCACGGTGGCAAAGGACCAAGCATAGCTACAAGATGAAGTTATAACAAGGGGAATAATATTATTACAAGAAGCTTCCATGATAAGATCTACATCGTGTCCATGGGCATGAACACAAAGTTCAAGGTCGACTCCCACTTCTTCAATGTATATCATTTCATTTACTTCTCGCTTTCGATGAAGTTGTAGTGTTGAAATGTTATCTGGCGAAACACCAGAAGAGTAAAATCTGCATAACTTTCGAGTTCACCCAGATTAGGGAAGGCATAGGTTCAACCCATCGGGGCATCTTAGGAACATATTTCATAAATTTCAGGAATAATAACACAAGCTCAGTAGTAGAGCATGCTTGTGAAAGCGAAGGATACAATTTCCCAAAAGCATTACGTATCCGAGGAAAGGCTCACAAGCTTATTGAATATGAAGGATGTTGTTGGATACAAAATCCGAAAAAGGGGTCTGGTGGTCCACAAGGGATCTGATGTGAGCATCAATATTCAACCAGAGGAAGAAAGAATGCAAGGAGATTAGATTATAGAAACAACTGACTAACTCAAAGCTCAATTGCAAAGGAATTATGAATTCCAAGACAAGGGATCAGAAGCAATGCTCTGATTAGGGATGGATAGGTAGAATAGCCTTAGGGGTACAATCGATGGCAATTAGATTGATCGAGATTCAGCACATGTTAAAATGACGTCTGAGCCGGAAGGATGAATTCTAGGATCTGACTGAGGATTGCGAGCATTCGCAACATATTGTATCAACGGACTCAAAATGATAATGACAAAGGCTGACCATAAGATTACTAGACTTATGGTATTGACCAAAATGCAAGCAAGCAAGAAAATCAAGAACAATAGGTTGTTGAGGATTTTCACAAGAACGAATGGTATTACGAAGACTTTTGTGAAGTACATGAGTCAACTGAGGATGAGCGGATACTCGATAGGTGCACAAGGTTATCCGTAGGGGTATTCAGATGACAAGGAACTGCAAGGCAGTAAGCTCAAAGGATTCTCGGAACAAAGGAGAGCAGTTCAGGGCATCTTGTAATAACAAGAGCAACAAGGAATGATTGTATGAATGACAAGTGTATATAGTTATCCATAAGGATATATCGGTGGTAGGGAGCTGCAAAGAAGTGGGCACAGGGCCTCGGGACTCATCGAGGAGTACCTTCTGAGTCTTCTGATGAAACAGTCGGTCATCTGTGGTGAAGGGGCTCTCCGGGATGAAGTGGTTACGAGAACCTAATGTTCGAGTTAGTAAAACCATTTAACCTGAATAGGAGAGAGATTAGGGTCCCAGAGTATAGACGGGGAATAAAAGATTCTAATACCACCCAATTGGCGACGTGGGCCCGTAAGCCACACAGCCAAGTTAGTAAAATGGTTTTCGGTTTCTAGACTCAACTTTGGCCAAGGAGTTGGAAAGGGGGCTAACTACAGGCAGTCGGCTCTGATACCAACTTGTGACGCCCTCGATTCAATCGTACACTGATCATACACGCAAATGTGTACGATCAAGATCAAGGACTCACGAGAAGATATCACAACACAACTCTAGACACAAATTAAAATAATACAAGCTTTATATTACAAGCCAGGGGCCTCGAGGGCTTGAATACATAAGCTCGAGTACACAAGAGTCAGCGGAAGCAACAATATCTGAGTACAGACATAAGTTAGACAAGATTGCCTTAAGAAGGCTAGCACAAAAGCAACAATAATCGAAAAGGCAAGGCCTCCTGCCTGGGAGCCTCCTAACTACTCCAAGTCATCAGCGGTCTTCACGTAGTAGTAGGCATCCTCCGGGTAGTAGTAGTCATCAGTGTCGTCGTCTGGCTCCTGGGATCCGTCATCTGGTCGCAACAATCGGGTATGGGGGAAAAGAAGTAGCAAAGCAACCGTCAGTACTCATCCAAAGTACTCGCAAGACTTACATCAGATCTAAACTAAGTATGCATCTGTATCAAAGGAATGGGTTGTATCTATGGACTAAACTGCAGAATGCCAGAAGGGAAGGGGAAAGCCTAGCCTATCAAAGTCTAGCATCTTTTGGAAACCACCATCTTGCAGCAACAGGAGGGAGTAGAGTAGCATAAAGTAAAGTAGCAGTAATGTTATCAACCTCGGCCAGAGATCCTTTCGCGACTCCCTGCGAGAAAGCAATCCCAGAGCCATACTATCCGGTTATCATCTCATATCCAAGTCTCATCAGCATCCAGTTCTCATCACAAGTATCCAGTTCTAGTTGTATCGATCGGGATACAACTCCAAGTGTCTCTTAACGTAGGACAGGCTATCGATAGATGTTTTCTTCCCTGCAGGGGTGCACCAACTTACCCACCACGCTCGATTAACTACGGCCGGACACACTTTCCTGGGTCATGCCCGGCCTCGGCCAAACAATACGCCGCAACCCGACCTAGGCTTACTAGAGAGGCCAACACACCGGACTAAACCTATGCCCCCAGGGGTCATGGGCCATCCCCCGGGAACTCCTGCACGTTGCGAACGCGGCCGGTGAGCAGACCTAGCTACCTCCTTCAACAAGGTAGGTGCTTTCCAGTCCAACCCGACGCGCGCCGCTCAGTCGCTGACGTCTATTAAGCTTCGGCTGATGTATACGACGCAGAATGCCCATACTATGCCCATGTGATGGTTAGTGCTATCAGGCCAGAGGCCCCTCAGATCAAATGTCCAAATCGTAGTGGATTAGGAATGCGCGGTAACGAGCAGAGACTCACGATCGATGTGACCCCATCGCCCCGTCTCGAGTACTTGCGGCAAGGGCTAAGACTGCCCGGCCATGCCTCGTAATTATCTCGCGGGCACCGTCCAGGTCAACCTGACTCCACATAACTCACAATTAAGCTCGCGCGGGTACCCCTCAGGGTTGACCCATCTTTAGTAACATGGCTCAGTGTAAAGTCATAGTAACCATAGTAACTGTGTGTCTAACACCAAGGGGAAAACCCGAGGAATCACCCCCGGTGAATTCCACTCGATGTTGTCATCAAGGTGAACATAAGAGGATCCACCCTTGAGGTTCACGTTTGATGGGTTGCACGACAGAGCCGTAACGGAAGTGGTTAAGGAGGAAATCACCCTCGATGACCTTGACCATAAAGCTACACTACGGATATCACATCAGGAGTGATGTAAGAGGTTCTACCCTCGGCACTCGATGGTAACTCTGCAGAGTCATACAACTAGGGGGGTGATGTGAAGTGTCGGGGCTTGGACGTCGATCGTGTTGATCGGGTCATCAAACATAAAGCGAGGCAACTGGGACAAGGTGGGGGTCACTGATGGATCACTAACCATCCTATACTAAGCAGTTTAGGATAAGCAGGTAAGGTATGAAAGCAGGTAACAACAACAGGCTATGCATGAGAGTAGGATCATATAGAAAGTAGTCGCAGTTCTAATGCAAGCATGGGAGGGAAAGAAATGGGCGATATCGGAATGCTCAAGGAGGGTTTGCTTGCCTAGTTGCTCTGGCAAGGAGGGGTCATCGTCGACGTAGTCGATCACAGGGGCAACATCAGTCTCGGGGTCTATCGGAGAGAAGAGGGGGAAGAAACAGTAAATATAAAGCAAACATAGCATCACAAAGCATAACGTGGCAATATGTTGTGCCGAGAGTGACCTAACGTATGGCTACACGATAGAGGTGAAGGGGGAATTCAACCGGGAATGTTTTCCCGGTTCCGGACCTATGTCAGACAGATGACCGGAGGGGGAATGTCCCATGTTCAGCATGCTAGGGGCATGTGACAGATGAATGGACCGCGTATTCGGATTCGTTCGTCGTTCTGAGCAACTTTCATGTAGAAAACATTTTCATCTGAGTTATGAATTATTTTCTATGAATTTTCAAATATTTAAACAATTTCTGGAATTATCTTTAACTCAAAAAAAGGACTTATTGTGCCAGCATGACGTCATTCTGATGTCAGCAGAGTCAACAGTCAACTTTGACTAGGTTGACTGGTCAATGGGGCAGTGGGGCCCATCTGTCATTGTCACCTCAGCTAACCTAACAGGTTACTTAAGACTAATTATGTAATTAGGATAATAAGCAAGGTTAATTAAGTTAATTAAATAAATTACTAATTAATTAATTATTAACTTTAATTATTTATTTTTCTAAAAAACGTTCTAGGGGCGTGGGGCCCCGGTGTCATAGACCTTAGTGGCTTAGCGGGCGCACGGGTGCGGGCGTGCGTGCCCGAGCCCACCAGGGGGCGGGGAGCACTCGGGCGCCCACGAGGGCGCGCGCCGGCGGCCACGGCGCGGCCGGCCGGAGCCGTGAGGGCTGGGGCGGTGACCAACGAGGGGGCCGCGGGTACGGGGCATCGGGTGCGGGCGCTTGGGCACCAGCTCGCTTGGGAACACGCCCAGGGGCGCGGTAGCGGCCACGGCAGAGGGCGGCGGCGCTAAGCGAGGACGGTCGTCGGTGCGGGGCAAATGGCGAAAGGGCGTAGTCGGTGATGAGCACGCACGTGACGCGGTGTGTGGGGCGGAGCAGCAGGCGGCTGTGCAGTGGGAGAGGGCGTGGGCGGCGCGGCCACGGCGGACCAGGGCGCGGTGACCGCGGGACGACACGGGGATGCACGGGAGCATGGGCCGGGCAGCATCTACAACGGGGAGCGGCGGCCACGCTCGACGACGGAGACGAGGGGGGAGGGGGAAATGGCGAGGGGCTCATAGCGGAGCTGTAGGGGGGGTGGCAGCGGGCTCGTTGGAGCCATTGGGGAGGACGATAGGGACGGAATCCGGTGAGAACCAGCGATGGCGCGAGGTTGCGGCAACATCCACGGCGTCAAGCAAGCGTCGGGCCATGAGGGAGAGGGGACGGGGCCGCAAGGAGGACCGCGGCGGTCCGGCGAGGAGGGCTTGGAGCGACGGCAGGGTCGGGCGGTGACGATGGGGTCTGGGCAGTCCGCCCGATCCCGATCCGGTTTAGGAGGGGAACAAGAGGAAGGAGGGGATCGTGGGGAGTGGGTGCGGCAGGGGTAGTGGGCTAGGGTTCCTGGTGGGAGGGGTAAGTAGGTGGAGGGGTGGGCTGGCATGTGGAAAGGCCGACTGGGCCGGTTGGCTTGGCCGTTTGTCCCAGTTGACCGGGAGGGTTTATTCTCTTCCTTTTTCACCTTTAATTTTTTTTTCAAACTTAGCTGCTGCTTACTATTAAATTGTAAAACTAGAAGACTTTTGTTAGCTATGAGACTTGTCACATAAATCAAGCACATCAATTCTAGGAGTCACAAAAAAATTCTGAAGCCAATAGGTGTTATCTAACCATTTTTTAGAAATTGGAAAGGCCACTTTTAAAAGCTGTTGGACCACTAACTAATTTTCAGGGGCACTTTCGGAACTCAAAAGAGGTTGGTTCCAACATGAAAAATATCCAGGGATTATTTGCCACACTTTGAACATTTTAGCTTTCATGTTTGAAAACTTTGAGTTTTGGACTCTAATTTAAATTTGAAATTTGAACCGGTTTGGAACCACCACGAGTTTATCAACAGTAATCATTGTGATGTGGCATCATTAGCAGAGGATTATTGTAGCATGACACTATGGGTGTTACAACTAGATTATTGACTCCAGTGCAAGTGGGAGACTAAAGGAAATATGCCCTAGAGGCAATAATAAAGTTGTTATTTATATTTCCTTATATCATGACAAATGTTTATTATTCATGCTAGAATTGTATTAATCAGAAACTTAGTACATGTGTGAATACATAGACAAACAAAGTGTCCCTAGTATAACTCTACTTGACTAGCTCGTTAATCAAAGATGGTTAAGTTTCCTAGCCATAGACATGTGTTGCCATTTGATGAACATGATCACATCATTAGAGAATGATGTGATGGACAAGACCCATCTGTTAGCTTAGCACTATGATTGTTTAGTTCATTGCTATTGCTTTCTTCATGACTTATACATGTTCCTATGACTATGAGATTATGCAACTCCTGAATACCGGAGGAACACTTAGTGTGCTATCAAATGTCACAACGTAACTGAGTGATTATAAAGATGCTCTGCAGGTGTCTCCAATGGTGTTTGTTGAGTTGGCATAGATCGAGATTAGGATTTGCCACTCCGATTGACGGAGAGGTATCTCGGGGGCCTCTCGGTAATGCACATCACTATAAGCCTTGCAAGCAATGTGATTAATGAGTTATTTACGGGATGATGCATTACAGAACGAGTAAAGAGACTTGCCGGTAACGAGATTGAACTAGGTATGATGATACCGACGATCGAATCTCGGGCAAGTAACATACCGATGACAAAGGGAACAACGTATGTTGTTGTGCGGTTTGACCGATAAAGATCTTCGTAGAATATGTAGGAGCCAATATGAGCATCCAGGTTCCGCTATTGGTTATTGACCGGAGATATGTCTCGGTCATGTCTACATAGTTCTCGAACCCGTAGGGTCCGCACGCTTAATGTTCGATGACGATTTGTATTATGAGTTATGTGATTTGATGGCCGAAGTTTGTTCGGAGTCCCGAATGAGATCACGGACATGACGAGGAGTCTCGAAGTAGTCGAGACATAAAGATCGATATATTGGATGACTATATTCGGACATCGGAAAGGCTCTGAGTGGTTCGGGTATTTTTCGGAGTACCGGAGAGTTACAGGAATTCGCCAGGGGAAGTATTGGGCCTTCACGGACCTTAGTGGAAAGGAGAGAAGGGCCACAAGGGGAGGCCGTGCATCCCCCCATGGGCTGGTCTGAATTGGACTAGGGAGGGGGCGGCGGCCCCCTCTTTCCTTCTTCCTATCCTCTCCTTCCTTCTTCTCCTACATGGACTAGCTAGGAAACACTACTAGGAAAAGGTCTATAGCTAATATGGACATTAATGACGCACCATGTATTGACATATTACTAATGGCGCACCTGATGTGTGGTGCGCCATTACTAGTTTAGAAATAATAATAAAAATTAGCAGTGGCGCACCAGGGGATAGTGCGTCATTACTAGTTGACATAGTAATGGCGCACCTTCACCAAAGTGCGCTGTTACTATGTGTATAACTTGGTCAAATCTTGCTCAAACTTAGTAATGATGCACTTTGCATAGGTGCACCATTACTATGTCAAACTTAGTAATGGCACACCTACACAAAGTGCGCCATTACTAACTTAGTAATGGTGCACTTTGTGTAGGTGCGCCATTACTATGTCAACTAGTAATGGCGCACTATCCCTTGGTGCGCCATTACTAACTTTCTTTGCACCCCCTGGACCGTCTTTTCAGTTAAAAAATGAAAATGTCAAAACAAAATAAAAGAAAATATGTTTCCCATGTGATATTTGGTCTAATTGTTGGGAAAATTTACAAATATGAATTTCGACTTTATTTGCAAAATCTCTCTCGAATTTAGTAAAATGGGCATAACTTTTGCATATGAACTCGGATTCAAGATTTTCATAATCCCCAAAAACCTAACAGAATGAAAGATACGGGGCTTTTAAGATCTAGAGGGGGAAAATGGAAAAAGTTTCAAACTTACTAGTGGCGCACCATTTGCTAGGTGCGCCACTAGTAACAGAAAAAAATTGGTTTTGATTTTTTTTTTTGGGATTTTTTCTCAAAATACGATACGTAATATGACCGGGAAGTTTGAAATATTTTTTCAAAATTTCATCACACTCATGAACATGAACAAAGTCCTAGACATCAACACGGTTTAATAGGATTGATATGATAGATATATGAACAAGTGCCTGTGAAGTGAGCTGGTGCTGGGTTGGATAGAACTGTGAAGTTAAGTGTGCTCGGGCTGGAGTAGTGTGAGGATGCGTGACCTTCCGGGAAGTTTGACCACGGAGTGCGATTTGACTTGAGATTAAGCATAGTGACCTGAGATTAAGGAAAAAATGAAAAAAAAATTGAAAAAACATTGTTAGTAATGGCGCACTTCTATGTGGTGCGCCATTACTAAGTCAGATAGTAGTAATGGCGCACCGGGTAGGCGTAGTAATGGCGCACCAGAGGTGAGCCATTACTATTTGTTACTAATGGCGTGAGAATAGTGGCACACCTATAGTGCGCCATTAATGGCCAAAACAGGTGCGCTACTAATTAGCCTTTTCCTAGTAGTGAAAGGGGGAAAGCTACTCCTACTAGGAGTAGGAATCTGTAACGCCCCAAGACCGGAGCTTCAGATGCCTTCCAGGGTTTCCGGGTTTCGCCGTGTGATTTGTTTGGTCCGTTGCATTTCATCTTTGCATCATGTGCATTGCATCATGTCATCATGCCATCATGTCTTTTCTTTTCTTAACTCAACTAAATAAATGGCATGGATCTTTGATTCATTTAAACCGAGGGAATTCACGTGGTGATTTCTCTTTATAACATATCCTCCCAATATTAGGGGGCTATAATAAATATTCCATCCCTTGGAAATTACCGCAACACACTTGCAAAATATTCCATGCTTTTCTTACTATATTCCTCGTCTCCAAACTTTGCCCTAAATTCTTCCTTCACTTTCCGGAGTTCCACCAAAAACCTCAACATTTTTGGATACTTCTATAACCAAGCCCTAGTTCAAACCCATTTGAATTAAATTCAAATGAGTTTGAATGACATCTTCCAATCTTGCCTCTCCTATTTTTCATGGACCGTGCACACTTTTACGAGTCCGTGTAAATAATCCCTCTTCTTCTTTTTCTTCTCTCTATTTTGTCTTTCTTTCTTGTCTCCCTCTTTCTTCTAAGGAGTGTAGGTGAGAGAAAGAGAGCACTAGGCCCAGCCGGGGTCGGCAACCCAGCCAGGTTGACCGGCCTCCCAGGCCCATATGCCTCTCCTAAGCCCACTCCCTCCTGAACCCTAGGCCTCGATCCCATCTCCCTTGTCTCCCATCGCGCCGCCAGGACCATTCGCTCGATCCCCTCGCGCTCCTCCTTCTCTCCCTCGATCTCTTTCCCTTGAGCAGCGCCCGAGCAACCTCCTTCTCCTTCGTTCCCCTGCTCTCGTTCTTCCTCAAGCCGCCTCCCTTGGGTGCGCCCGGTGCGCCTACACCCGATGTCCTCCGCTTCCAGCCGTGGCCGGCTAGTAGGCCGCTGCCCTCCGCCTCCTCGCCATGGCCCCTCGCAAGCTGCCTCCTGCACGCCTCACCTCCTGCCTCCTGCGCGCCTCCTCCTCGCGAAGTCCCCGTCGCCGAGCACTCGAGGAGAGGAGCTCCTCGAGCGCCCGCGCCTGCAGCCGTCGTTCCTCTGCGCCCAGCAGGAGCCCCGCCGGCTCCCGTCGCCCCCGTCTGCGCCCCTCGCGGCTCTGCCTCGCCATGGAGCTCCGCCACCCATCTCTCTTCCTGTAGCGCGCTGTCGCGTGGATGCTCGCCTCCGACCAGCATCGTCACTCCTCTTGGCCCGTCCTCCTTTGTGTGGAGCAGCACCATCACGGCCCCCCTGCCCGAGCTATTGCTCATCACCAACCAACACCACCCGCAAGACCCGGACTCCGAACGCCAAGTACCACTACAAACCCGAAGAATTCGGATGCATCAAGTCCCCGAGGAGACCCGTTTTCGTCATGTTCGACGACCCGTATCACCAAGAACCACTACGGCCGGAGACCTCGGACCCGCCAAGTACCCCTTCGAGCTATCAATACCGCAAGCGCCAAGTTCCACGACGACCCAAGTATCACGAGAACGTTTGTACCTCTACCGTCGCCTTCGGAATCGCTAAGAACGTCTAGCACCCCTTCGAGATGACGAGACCGACAAGTTCAAATGACCCCAAGTACCTCTCCGAAAACAAGACGTATACCGCTACCATCGCAAGAATCGAGACCAACAAGTCTGAAGATGCAAGTACCACTCCGAACCATGTACGACGACCGTCACCGAAGACCAGTGTAACGCAAATGTCAAGTTCAACTACCGTCGCGTGAACCGCTACTTCCCACGACGACCCCGTGAACAACTACTTCCCCTTCGATGCGTGTACCCCTACCGCCGAACTCGATCTGTTCCGATAATGCACGCTTCGAAGGTATAACCTCGAGACGACGTCCATGAACGAATGCTTACAATGTTTGAGATGCTCGTGTTTGCACCATGTCCAAATTGTCACTCGTTCCCTTGTCGCCAACTCGTGGGACACCCGGTATCCGGGAGTGCCCCACCATCTTCTGCACGCAACCGCACACTTCTCCTTTGCATCGGTATCTCAATCGAGTTACCGGAACCGGAACGTTGCCGTGGCACCGTTTTCGTTACCGTTGCCGTGGCACCCCTTTCCTTTCCACCATGGTGACAAATGCTTCATAATGCTCTTGTCAACTTTTAATAAAAATTGCATAAACTTGTTCATGTCATCCGCATCATGATAACAACAATTAAAATGTTTAATTTGTTGTTTGCATTAATTTGCTAAATGCATATGGGGAGTTACCAGATTTGTTGTTTGTTATATCCGGCCCCATTTAAATTGTTTAGATAGTATAGTTTTGTTATGCTTCACCTCTTGCCATGTTAACCAACTTTTAATATTGTTGAGTACCTAACCGAGAGAGAACTAAATAATTGATGTGGTGTTCCGTCAATATGCAACTCGTTGCATATTGAGCTCCACTTAATTTGTAGGATTGCTTGTGCACTTTTCCATGCCATGTATCTTTAAACTGGACATGCATCATATTTAGTTGTGCATCATGCCATGTTTATGTGGTGGTTGTTTACTATGTTGTTTGCTTCTTTCCGGTGTTTCTTCTTCGGGTTGGTTCCGATAACGTCGTGTTTGTGAGGAACCGTTCGACTACGCCCGTTTGTCTCCTTCATGGACTCATTCTTCTTCCTTGAGGGATCTTAGGCAAGATGACCATACCCTCGAAATCACTTCTATCTTGGCTTGCTAGTTGCTCGCGCTTTTGCTATGCCTATGCTGCGATACCTACCACTTGCTTATCATGCCTCCCATATTGTGAACCAAGCCTCTAACCCACCTTGTCCTAGCAAACCGTTGTTTGGCTATGTTACCGCTTTGCTCAGCCCCTCTTATAGCATTGTTAGTTGCAGGTGAAGATTGAAGTTTGTTCCTTGTTGGAACATGTTTACTTGTTGGGATATCACTTTATCTCTTATTTAATTAATGCATCTATATACTTGGTAAAGGGTGGAAGGCTCGGCCTTATGCCTGGTGTTTTGTTCCACTCTTGCCGCCCTAGTTTCCGTCATATCGGTGTTATGTTCCCGGATTTTGCGTTCCTTACGCGGTTGGGCTATTATGGGAACCCCTTGACAGTTCGCCTTGGATAAAACTCCTCCAGCAATGCCCAACATTGGTTTTACCATTCGCCACCTAGCCTCTTTTTCCCTTGGGTTTCGCGGACTCAAGGGTCATCTTTATTTTAACCCCCCCGAGCCAGTGCTCCTCTAAGTGTTGGTCCAAACTAGAGTCCTGTGCAGCGCCCCCTCGGGGAAACTCGAGGTTTGGTTTTAGTTGTATGGAGAGCTCATCTGAGTGTGCCCTAAGAACGAGATATGTACAGCTCCTATCGGGATTTGTCGGCACATTTGGGCGGTGTTGCTGGACTTGTTTTATCATTGTCGAAGTTTTCTTGTAGAACCGAGATACCGAGTCTGATCGAAATGTCTCGGGAGAAGGTATATCCTTCGTTGACCATGAGAGCTTGTGATGGGCTAAGTTGGGACTCCCCTGCAGGGATTTGAACTTTCGAAAGCCGTGCCCGCGGTTATGGGCAGATGGGAATTTGTTAACGCCCGGTTGTAGAAAACCTGAAGTTGACCTTAATAAAATACATCAACCGCGTGTGTTACCATGATGGTCTCTTCTCGGCGGGGTCCGGGAAGTGAACACGGTGTTGGAGTTATGTTTGACGTAGGTTGTTATAGGATCACTTCTTGATCATAGTTGTTCGACCATGCTTTTGCCTTCTCTTCTCGCTCTCATTTGCGTATGTTAGCCACCATATATGCTAGTCGCTTGTTGCATCTCCACCTCATACGTTTTACCCTACCTATAAGCTTAGATAGTCTTGATCGCGAGGGTGTGATATTGCTGAGTCCCTGTGGCTCACAGTTACTTCCAAAACCAGTTTGCAGGTGCCGTTGAACCGTGCAGATGACGCAACCAAGCTCAAGGAGGAGCTCGATGAAGATCTTGTCCTTTGTGTTGTTCCGTTTCCAGTTGATTAGTAGTGGAGCCCAGTCGGGACGATCGGGGATCTGTGTAGCTTTTGGGATAGTCTTCTTTTATTTTGGTTCCGTAGTCGGACCTTGAGTGTATCTGGATGATGTATGCTTTATTCATGTAATTGTGTGAAGTGGCGATTGTAAGCCAACTATGTATCTCTTTCCCTTATGTATTACATGGGTTGTGTGAAGATTACCTCACTTGCGACATTGCTTTCAATGCGGTTATGCCTCTAAGTCGTACTTCGACACGTGGGAGATATAGCCGCATCGAGGGCGTTATAGAATCCCCCCCCCTTGGGCGCGCCCCTTGTGGCCGGTCCTCCTCCTCCTCCCCTCCATTATATACGAGGGAGGGGGGCATCCCAAATACCCTTGTTCAAGAATTCATCCGATTAAGCAGTTAGCTTACCGATTAATCCTTACTCATAGTCGATAAACTGATAAATCGTCCAATTAATTGATTAAATGGTCGATTAACTTGCTGATTAGCTTATTAATCCCCTACTCGTCAGCCAACCAAGCAGTTACCAGTTAACGATTTCCTCAACAATGCCAAATACACACAAGTTGATCTTTAGCCGTGTGCGGTGCCCTCCTCCATAGTTTTCCACCTCGGTCATATTGTCGTAGTGCTTAGGCGAAGCCTTGTGTCGGTAACTTCATCATCACCGTCAACACATCATCGTGCTAACGCAACTCGCCCTCGGCCTCAGTTGGATCAAGAGTACGAGGGAAATCATCGAGCTGAACGTGTGCAGATCGCGGAGGTGCCGTGCGTTCGGTACTTAATCGGTTGGATCACGAAGATGTTCGTCTACATCGACCGCGTTACTAAACGCTTCTGCTTTCGGTCAATGAGGGTACGTAGACACATTCTTCCTTCTCGTTGCTATGCATCTCCTACATAGATCTTGCATGATCATAGGATTTTTTTTTGAAATGTTGCGTTTCCCAACAAAGATATGGGCCATACGAGGGGAGCACACCAGCCCACAAGGGGTGCCCCCCCACCATGGAAGGAGGTCGAGTGGGAGAAGGGAAAGAGGGGATTCGCCCCCTTTTCCTTCTGTCCTTCCTCTTCCCTTTTCCCCCTCTGGCAATTAAGGAAGGGGGGGGGGAGCCCGAATTGGGGAGGACCACAAGTAGGATTCGACCTACTTGGGCGCCCCTAGCTGCCTCTCCCCCCCTCCAATCTATATATATATGTGTGGGGAGAGGGGCGCCTAGAACACACAACATCAATTGTTAGCCGTGTGCGGCGCCCCCTCCACAGTTTACACCCGCGGTCATAGTTTTGCGGTGCTTAGGTGAAGCCCTGTGAGAACCATTTCACCATTACCGTCACCACGCTGTCGTGCTGACGGAACTCATCTACTACCTCGACACCTTGCTGGATCAAGAAGGCGAGGGACGTCACCGAGCTGAACGTGTGCAGAACTCGGAGGTGCCGTACGTTCGGTGCTTGATCGGTCGGAGCTAGAAGAAGTTCGATTACATCAATCGCGTTGTCAAACGCTTCCGCTTACGGTCTATGAGGGTACGTAGACACACTCTCCCCCTTGTTGCTGTGCATCTCCTAGATAGATCTTGCGTGAGCGTAGGATTTTTTTGAAATTGCATGCTACGTTTCCCAACATTTTTCTGGACCAGAAGAGACCCTAGAAGCTTCGAGAGTGCAGGAGACCTACAAGTGGACCACAAGCTCACACGCACGCCCCCAGCGCCACCTGAGCTTGTGGGCCCCTCGAAGGTCTCCCTGACCTAATTCCAGCGCTATAAATTTCCTAAAATCAAGAAACCCCAAGAGCGAGACTCGAAACAATTTTATTGCCACCGCAAGCCTCTGTTCTTCCACGATCCCATCTAGAGGCCTCCGACGGTACTCTGCCAAAGGGGGAATCGATCACAGAGGCCATCTTCATCAACCTAGCTGCCTCCATGATGATGTGTGAGTAGTTCCCACGGGACCTACAGGTCCATAGCAGTAGCTAGGTCTCTCTCTCTCTCTCTCTCTCTCTCTCTGATCTTCAATACAATGATACCTTCAGAGATCCATTCGATGTAATCTTTGCGGTGTGTTTGTTGGGATCCGATGAATTGTGGGTTTATGATCAGATTATTCACTGAAAGTAATTGAGTCTTTTCTCAGATTTATTATGTGTGATTTTACTGCCTTCTCTCTGATCTATCTATATTCTTTGGCCAATTAGATTTATTTATCTTTAGTGGGGGAGGCGCTTGGTAGCAGGTTCAATCTTGCGATGTCCTTACTCCATGATAGGAGGAGTTGCAAGGCACATATTTCTATTGTTGCTAATAAGGGTAAAACGACAGGGTTTGAACATATTATTTGGTCTTAGCTTTTCTATATTATGTCATCATGCTCCAAGCATCACTCTGTTTGTTATGACACGGGAGAGACAATTTGACAGGTGCAAGAGAAGTAATTTGCTAGATTCTTTGTCTCCCACCATATTCTATTTCCTACGTCAATCATTCTGGCATTTAAAAATTTTCTTCAGAATTCGAAATGCTTATAAATTTATTAGAATGCAAGGTCTAATTTATGAATGATTTGAGTTTTCAAACTCCACGCAACCGTATCTTTCAAGCAAGACCAATATTGTACTTCTTTGAACGAAATGCGACCCCTAAACACTACAAATCGATCATTTGCTCGCATATAGTGCTTGGTATCCTCTTGCAACCCAATCTCGCAGAACCCCAAACAGTGCAAAATATGACTGCTTGCAAGTGTTTTTTTTTCGGCACAGTTATGCACTGCTGTCCACCATGTCTCACAACCAGGGTTTTGGTTACCGCTTGAAATTTCAAGATTTACCATGGTTACCACATATTTTGGCTCCCCTCAGTAAATGGTCATTTCGAGCAAAAAAAATCAATATTTTTGAATTTGTTGAATATGCTCAATGTACAGTAAAGTATGGCAGCACCTCACAACGCACGCGTAGACAAAGTTCCACTAAAGCTAGTAGCCTTTTTAAGACAAATATAAGCAGTTCAAGTGCTATCTATATCTATTTTGAAAGAATTTAAATTCAAAAATGAATTATAAATTTCGTTTGACATTCGTTCAAAATTTGCTCACAGTTTTGCGGTAACCATGGTAACCACGTTTACCTGCCCCGCTCGGTAAAAATGCCCCATTCGGTAACCAAAACCTTGCTCACAATCACTAATGCACCAATTAGTTTTGCGCCACCGTAGGCTTCACACCTCCTAGAACCTAGCGCACCACTTGCTTGGGTCTGTGTCCGCTACAGCCTTGCGCTGTCACCCCTGGTTAGCTCCCAAACGATGAACCTCGACGGCGGCTGTGCTTTTTTTAGCCTTTTATTTTAGAGAAACGGGCCTTTTTAGCTTTTTCTTGAGACATTGGGCCTTTTTAGCTTAACCGAGAAACAGATATTACATTTCCTAGCTAACGGCCCACAAGCCCACCTAGTGCCGAAAGCTGAGCCCAGCGACGCCGTCAGGCACCTTGAAATATTCAGCCTTGGCGCCCGAACGTAACCGTCGCAACCAACAGCTTTCGCTGCTCCTCTTCCCCCCGTCGCCGGAGCGCCAAGAAACCAAGAACCCACTCTCCGTCTCCACCGCGCAGAGCCCACCTCCTCTGCTCTGCAGCGATCCATCTCAAGCGACCCATGGAGCAGTTCCACCACGGCCACCACGTGCGGCTGCGGAGCCGCGAGCTCGGCACGTACCTGCACGCCGACGAAGACGGACAAGGCGTCTCCCTCCACCACCGCCGGGCGTCGATGAACGCGGCTTGGGCAGTGCACTTGTACCAGCCCCCCCACGCGCGGGTGCCGTTCCTGCTCCTCCACAGCGCCGCCTACGGCCGGTACCTCGCCGCCACGGGCGCGCCGGCACCGCTAGGCCACCGTGGGCACCGCGTCGAGCAGCGCAGCTACAACCATCCTGAGGCGGAAGCAGTATTTTGGCTGGCCGTCCGGACGGAATTCGAGGACGACGTCCTGCTCCAACACTTCAACGGCGGCAGCCTCCGCGCCAACGGGAAGTACCTCCCCTGGAACAACGGCGCCAGCGTCGGCTACATCAACGGCATCTACGACATGAGCACGATGATGCACTGGGTCGTGGAGCCCATCCCCGCCAGGGAGACCATGCCTCCCCTTCCACGTTCGACTAGGGTGAGTCCGCCATGCCCGCTTCTCGATTCTTCCCGGTCGAATTTGCGCGAGCTGGGTTCTTGGATTGGATGTCGTTAACGTGCATCGGAATATGACCGCGGAGATCGCAAATCGTTTTAATTTCATTCGCCTGGGAGCAATTCTTGGCTCTGTTCTTGCCAAATTTGCGCTTTCTTTGGCTTCCGCGTCTCAAATTCGCATTTGATCTCCTGACAATGTTGGGACTTGGGACTCGAACTGCAGCTTACCCTCCCCACCGCCACCATGTTGCTGTCGCGGGAGATCGTATACATTTGGCGGGACATCCACGGGGACCCCATCACCGGCGGCTGGCACATGTTCAGGGGGAGATCCGTCTTCCGCCTGAGGGAGGAGCTGGCCAGGCTGCTGAACGCTGTCCAAGTCTTGGGCGTCGCCGACCTTGTCATGTGCCTCCCCACACGTGATGGCCGGCTTTTCCCACTCGTCGTCGACCTGCCCAGCAACCGCCAGAGCTTCCACATCGTCGTCGTCGTCGCCGGGACTCCTCGTGAGAGCCCCTCCATATCCTCAACTTCCTACTCTTCTCCTTTGGCAAGAAACTCTTATTTGCACCAGTCTTGAACTTGTCCGGATCGGATGTTTTGGGTTTCATGTCAGTTGAGTGCTAATCTGCCCGTGCTTGGAAAACAGTGTTTGAATCGAAACGAGTAGTCTGAAAAACAGTTTCTTTACGGAAACTTTTGCTGCTAATCTGTTTCAGTTAGGAATCTGAACTGCTTTAGGATTATACACATAGTAAAAGTTGCTGAATTAAATCAGTAGATGTTCAACAGGCACCACATTATGCTAGAAGGTTGTCTGAGGCTAGTTTGTTGGGGTGAAAGTCATTTCATAAGTCTAAAGTCCACACTGAACTATGATATGGAAACTATTAGTTTTGATGCCACACGGTGCTTAGATTCAGATGATTCAGTTGTTCAATTTAATATCATATATATATATGCCGCTAGTGGAAAACTTCTGAACTCCAAAACCGGACTGCCTAGCTCAGATTCACAGAGAGGATAATGATTTCTGTTTTTCAGCCTACTGTAACACATTACATTGTTTTGAGGTTTTGCACATATGCTTTCTTTTCTGATCATCTCATTTAGACTTGTTGCAGTACCTATGAGGCTATGACACACGATGCCTAATTGCTTAACTATTTTTCTGCTAATTCAGCCCACGCGGCTCTGCGGTACGCGGATGTCGATGCAGAGTAGAGAGATACCAGAGCCGGGACCCCTAGAAGTTGCCTTCAAAAGTGTCGCCGCCCCGGACACGATGACATTAGAACTCAGTTCCTTCCGTTGACATACTGGTTCAGGAAAACCCAGTAGTTGTTGTGTTTCTGCTAGCTAAGCTAAACTTGGTTTGTTCTCCTGACAGTAAGAAACCTATTTGAGTTGGCATCACGGTTCTAAAATTCCAAAACTGTTTGAACAATGATGCAGTGACATTAGTCTGTAATGTGTTGATAATGGCCACTACTTCAATGTTGCTAGCTGCATTTTCTCTTAGATGACAGACAGATGTGGCGGTTCTTGCAGTGAGTTGAGCACTTGAGTTTCGTTATTCTGCTGAAAGTTTCATTCCATCAGCAGAAAATTAGTTTTTGTTTTTACCGAGACCAGAGTTCTGAGCATGGTGAGGTTAATGCGCCTGGACACAGCTTGCTGCATTTTTGTTTTTTTCATGCGCGTGTGGTATATTTGATTCCACCTATGGTAAATTTTTTGAATAAAATTCAGGTTGTAGCCCACAATGCTGTAAGAATACCAAAGTATTACATTGTTATTTTCTGTGTGCATGACAACTTCAGACATTTCGTTTATCTCTCTCTCTATCCCTCATATTTCGATTTATTTTCAGGGTGTGTTGAGTATCGACCGATCCATCGACCTTGTTTGAAACCAATTCGATAGGACATCACTGTCATCGTCCTTGCCAACTTGTCACTGTCGTTTACAGTAGTGGTTATTGCTCTGCTCAACCAGTTGTGTGAGATACAGATTGGTCGACAGCTATATACATAGAGCAGATATTGCTCTGCTCAACCAGTTGTGTGAGATACATATTGATTTCCTTAAATGGGAAACTAATTCTACATGCAAACTGGATGTATCAAACAAGGCATAAGGCATACAAGCGGTATGATAGCTGCGCATCGTTTGGAAGAAAAGGAATTAACTAAGTAGGAATTTAGAGTTCTGGCAATTGTTGCAAAATTCCTTTGTTCCAAATAAAGGGTACCATAGTTTTGGGATACTGGTTACCCTTGAGAATGGCATTTTTACGTTTTGACTGATCAGATGTGTGCAATATGACCATGAAATTTCATAACTATATTATCACAAAGCATCATCCAGTTACAAAATCATCAGAGCAAGTAAGCTGGAGATAGGATAAAAGCTGAGCATTTGGATCTAGTATTGAAAACCTAACACTTGGAGCAAGCTAAGACCGAAAAGTAAAACGGCCTGGAGCAGAAAGCTAAGCATTGTGAGCGAGCTAAGAGCGGAATGCTAAGCATTTGGAGCGAACAAGGAGCGAAAACTAAGCATTTGGAAATACTAGAAAAGAGTATCAATTTGAAGCTAGGAGCGAAAAGCTAGGAATATAAGCTGGCTCTTATTTGGAAACAAGAATCTGGTGTTGAATCTTTGAATGACACTCTAGTTTGGTGGGCATCCTGGATCACTTGATGATCCATTCGGACCACCTCTTGGAGCCTATTTGTCCTCCTTTTTCTAGTCGGATAGAAACGTTCCAATGACCACCTGCGAACAAAAAAATCAAAGTATTAAGACAAAGCACAAGGTTCTCCCTAGCAATAGATGGGTATTTCGTAAAGCTATGTCATTTTCCAAATAAGCTACATATAAAAAGAAACACATAATGATTTTACATAGGACTATTAATCTGTATAGAATGTAAATTATATGGCAGAACATTGGTATCACAGTTTTCCAAATATAGGAAGCACATATAGCCTTTACTTACTTCAAAAAACAGAGCAAGATGCAGTGAGAGCTATTAACATACTATGATATAAAGTTCTTTGTCTTTAGAAACATGTTACTCCCTGTGAAAGATGGTAACCTGAACAGGTGAAGCTGCAATCAGAGGTCCTGCTGACCCACCGCCGAAGATGCGGCCATCGGGACTAGAAAACGAAATGCCCAATCCACCCTTTCGAGTGCTCAGTTCATTAGTTTTGGATGGCACATACAAGCCAGACAAAGAGAGGATGTGAAAACAACCCTGCATATTGAGTGCATATAATTAGATATTGTTCAGATTTGGAAATAAATCTAGAGGTCAAACAATAACATTTCCTTTACAGAAAACCAGAACTACAAAACGGTGTGTTTTGATTGCAATATGCTGGTAAAGAAAATAATTATGAAAAAAAACTAACTACTGCCCACATTTCAGTTTTCCTTATTGTTCTCTAGTTTGGCTGGACCTTAAGTATATTTCTAAAGCACACCAGCAAAAAGGGATCTCTAATGTACAGTTTCCAAGCTAAAACAATGGAGCGAACCTCATAAACGACCCTTTCATGAGGAGAATTTGCGTGCTGCAGTGTCACATTGCGCACTGCACCATGGCCAGAGAAGATATGAACTGCCAACCCATTCCCACAATAGGAGAGGATTTTTGTTGTTACATCCTGAAACCATGGATCCATTATTAGCATCTTTTTTAAAGGAATCATTTCAATTAGATATTTTAATAGCTAGTATCTAGATACTCCCTCCGTCCGGAAATACTTGTCATCAAGATGAATAAAAGAGGATGTATCTAGATGTATTTTAGTTCTAGATACACCCCCTTTTATCCATTTTGATGACAAGTATTTCCGGACGGAGGGAGTACTATGATAAATTGTTGTTAGAACACTGCTATATGTCTCTTGGAGCATCATCAGGGTGGGACAAATTACCTCTCCACCTTGGACTGTGATAACCTTAGGAATTAATCCAGTCGCAGCAGGCCCTACAAAAAAATCCATTTCATTTTAGAAACGCGAAATGTACTTAATGTTGGCAAACTGAATATAACATTGGTCTCTGAACTAAACTAACATGTAACATCCTACAAATATAATTTCAAAGCTCCGGTTATACTTCTGGAGGGAATAAAAACACAATATGAATGATTGCAATGAAATAACACCTATACGATATTTTAATATTTTTAATACATCCACAAAAAAGCTCTGTTTTTATGACAAGCATGTGGTAACCCTTACTGAATAGTCGACATGGATAATTCCATGCTTGTCAGACTCTGGCCAGCCTGCGGTGGTCATTTGTATATACGAGTATTAGGACTAAAATACCACCATATCCATCTATGCACCTTTTGCTACTCTACTTACGATGATGGCATGAGCACTAAGTGGAAGCAAGAACACTATATATACCTGCTACTCCCATCTGTCGCTGCTTCTTGCTGGCCATGGAGCTCAGCGGCCATACCCTCGTCTGCTTAACTGGATGTGTTCCATGCTCTACAGGTGGTGGTGGTGGTGGTAGTGGTGGTAGCGGTGATGGCAGTGCTGGTGGCGCATGGGGGCTCCCAACGCACAGGCGCAATCCCAACGTGGAGCTCGAGGGTAGAGCAGGTGTCGGGGGAGCAGCGGCACCAGTAGGATATGGCGGCGGGAAGATAGTTGGCGGCATGGTGCCATCCGGGATGTTCTTTCGCGGGCGGCCACGGTTCCTCTTGGGTGGCTTAGAGCTCACATCCATGGTGTGCGCGTGCTCAGTGCCGGCCACGGGCCCGGACGGGCGTGGTGCAGAGTAGTAGGAAGCTCCACCTTGGTGGGCAACGGGCAGGCGGGCGGCAACGATGGGTTCTGGCTGAGGCTGGAGTGGGCTCTTGCTCATGCCTACGCCATACCTGGTCTCACCCGCTCCAGACGACATGGCTCCTTTCATTTCGCCTCAGAAGAACAACACCAACAAATAACACACACGCAAACAAATAGAAAGCCCCCCTCCAAGTGACCGGCAAACTACTCCATCCCTAAAACATGAGAAATACTAGCGATTAAGACAACAAATAGGCTCTAGATTCCGCATGTATTTCCATGAACTACTCAAAAATTGAACAAACCTACGCAAGAAGATTGACTTCAAAGATTTTTTTTTAAATTGAAGTCTACAACAAAAGAAGAGCCACAAGAGGATTCGGAGGACAAAAGAATATGCATAATCCCATTGCTTATATAGGGCAGGGGGGGGGGGGGGGGGGGAGGGATGAGTTTTCAAGGAGGACCCTACAAAGACATAGAATTCACATGAACTACTCGTCACTTTTGTGGTTTTGACATTAGAGTTTATGATTATCATGTAGTCCAGGGGGCCTAGTGCATTATTTCTTAGAAGATATTTTGTTTTCGATCTATTATGTGGTACTTTATTTTTCGGATGCCTACATATGTATCAACTAGGTGTATCCTTAGAAATTTTTCGAATTTTCTTGAGTGTTCATGGTGGATGTGTTCAGATGATGTGCTTTTTTTGCCTATTTTTTCCCCATTTAATGTGTGCCATTTTTTATATTTATAATCATTTTATTTTCATTTTTTGCATGTTTGGATTTTAGTTATTGTCACACCATCTTTTGATTATTTTTCTTTCTATTTTCACTTTTTCTTGTGTCATATTCGGATTTTTATTTATTCTTATTTCATCTTTGGACCTTTCATTTGATGTTATTACATTAAGGAATTTCATGTAATGTTATGCCATTTTGGAATTCATCTAATGATATGCCATCTATAAATTTTCATTTAATGATATGCCATTTATAAATTTTATTTAATGTTATGCCATCTTTGGAATTCATTTAATGATATGCCATTTATAAATTTCATTTCATGTTGTGCGATCTTTGGAATTTCATTTAATATTATGATTTATTTGAATTTTAATTATTGTCGGGCCATCTTTGGAAAAATATTAAATTGTTTGCTATTCTAAATTATTGTTGTGCCATATTTGGATTTTATTTATTGATATGCCATATTTTGGTTTTTCACTTAATGTTATGCCATCTATGGAATTTCATTCAATGTTGTGCTATCTATGGATTTCATTTCTTGTTATGCCATATTTGGAATTCATTTTATGATATGACATTTATAAATTTTAAATTTAATGTTCTACCATCTTTGGAATTTCATTAATATTATGCCATGTTTGATTTTTATCTACTATTATCTCATCTTTGGATTTTCATTTAATTTCATATTGTCTTTTTTGCGGGTGAATGTCATATTGTCTTTGGGTTTTCATTTCTTACGATCCCATCTTTAGATTTTCATTCAATGGTTGTGCCATCTTTGGATTTTAACGTATCCATGTTTTGAGTCTACCGAGCTTTTCAAATGAATCATCTTTGGATATACAATGGGTATGGGTATGTTGGAGGGGTTTGGTAAAGTGTGCACTCACGCCAATGTTAGAGATGAGATGGTTTGGGTTACAAATGATCAGATGTTTTCATAGTAATTGCATCTTCGTTGACTAAAATACACGGTATTGGTAAGACGACACTAAAAATTGCAAAACAGGCTAGGAGAAGACAAGTGTAGCAAAAATTTTGCAGGAAAAACTCCAAGGAAAAATACAGTTAGGGGGCTAGGGTCCTTTCAGACACCAAATCCTACTACTACCACCAATGTTGGTCTTCATTGAGGTGCTCACTAGAAGAGAAGCGAAGCCTCCACCATTGCCAAAATTAGGGAAGTACCACCACCAATGAGGCTTTGAGAGACCAAGAATAGGCACACCACAAGAAATGATGCACATGTCACTATGACACACTTGTTGGGAGGAAACAACCAATATTAACCTGGATCAGGACCCATTGCATCTCGTGGATGATATAGTGGAAGATTACTAGATCCATCTTGTTTAAACCACCACTCCTATCCAAATCCATGATTGATTTTTCTCACTTGCTAGACTCTTAGAGGCAAAAAAATCCATTAACAAATGGAAAAAAATCTCGTTGCCCGGAGTAGACGATGAGCCGAGGAGGCAACCAGATCTTCAACATCTATGATGCGGAAGAACAGAGACAAAATTATTAGACACCCTAATTGCTTTCATGCTACAACACAAAACCTAATGATTCCTCCCTATACTTGCACGAAGAGATACATGGTCCCCCCCCCCTTCAGTCGCCACAAGGTCGATGCTAGGGATAGAACCAGGATCTCAATGGAATTCACCAAGGGGTCAACTCCTTATCACATTTTATCTAGGGAGCAAAGAGTGATCCAGAGATTTCATGACTAGAAATGGATGAAGGAAGGCATGGCATGATCTCACCCAATGGATCGCCGGTGCAATTGGTTGTATCGTCAACATCGACATTCCAAGTTTTAAAAGATTGAAAACAATGGATGGAAACCCATAAAATGCAAGAATTGGATTTGGTACGTTTTTTAGTGCTCTAGAAGACCCTCTATGACAGACCTATTTCACTTATTCATCATGCTCCAATTTACTCTTCAACACCTCTATGAAAGGCCATCACAATAAAGATTGTATGAACACAAAGATGAAAGAAATAGGAGAGAACTCACCGAGTTTGTGGTTGTTAAAGAGACTAGAGGCAGTGTCCTTTAACTCCATAATATGTTCATCATTGGTCGGATGCGCCATGGGATTAACCATCTTAGACTCAAATACATAATCATCACCAAGTTGATCCTCCATGAACTCATTAATCAGATCTCCGCGACTATCTGCCATGTGGTCGTCCACCCTGTGCTCGCAACCATGGTTGTAGGTTGACCTACTTTGCACTAACATAATACACTAAGAGAGCGGATCCACTAAAAATTCGATGAAGAAGTGACTTCACTACAACTTTGATAGCAGTGGAGGTGATGTCATGGATAGGCACGAGATGGAGATATTACATAGAGAAGGGAAAGTTTGTGATGAGGCTTGAGGGGAGAGGCTAGGTTTGAGGAAGCATCGAGGGGTAAGGGGCGAGGCTTTTTATAGTGCTTGGTATGCGGTGGTGTCAATTAATTTTTTTGAGAAATACTAAATATAGGACATGGTCCTATGGTTGTAAGGCGGAATCCAACACGATTTTTGTGTTGACTCCCCAATGGGTAGTTGGGTCTGACATTCCGTCATGTGCGTGATAAGTTTCACGGTTGTTGGTGATATGCCAATTTGGGCCCTTCCTCACAGCACTCACGGCCCAAGCAAGTCAACTGAACTCGTGATCCAGTTCCTCAGGAGTCCTGGCCCAAATATATGTATGACCAAAAGAACTACCTTTGAAGACCATCAATAAAGGAGAAACCAAGGTGTGGCAAGCCGAATGAAGGTGAAGCCGTATCCGACTAGTATACACAAGGGAGGAAGGCGTTCGAACCGACCCAAGGATGGGTATAAACACCAGAGTGCCAAGACTAGGAGGGACAACTTCTACTTTTACATCCAAGAGGATGGAGTCGAAAGCCTAGTTTAGACCTAGATTAGATCCAATCTTGGACACAACTCGTCAAATCGGCCACCAAAATTTCTAGCGACTTAGTGTACAAGTTGTTGGACCCCCACATTATACTCGCTGATATCTACAATTCCAAACAAGAAGGACTAGGGTTGTTACTTGATACGTCTCCAAATTATCTAATTTTTGATTGTTTCATGCTATTATATTATCAGTCTTGTATACTTTATATGCCATTTTATATCAGTTTGGGAACAAACCTATTAAGTCGGTGCCCAGTTCCAATTCCTGTTTTTGCCTATTTCTTTGTTTCACAAATTAACCATACCAAACAAAGTCCAAACACGATGAAACTTTATGGTGATTTTTTCTGGACCAGAAGAGACCCTAGAAGCTTCAGGGGTGCAGAAGACCTACGAGTGGACCACAAGCTCACACATGCGCTCCCAGCACCACCTGAGCTTGTGGGTCCCTCGGAGGTCTCCCTGACCTAATTTCAGCGCAATAAATTCCCTAAAATCAAGAAAACCCCAGAGTGATATCTGAAACAATTTTAAAATCCCATCTGAAGGCCTCGGACGATACTCTGCCAAAGGGTGAATCGATTACGGAGGCTATCCTCATCAACCCTTGCTGCATCCATGATGATGTGTGAGTAGTTTGCATAGGACCTACAGGTCCATAGCAGTAGCTAGGTCTCTCTCTCTCTCTCTCTCTCTCTCTCTCTCTCTCTCTCATCTTCAATACAATGATCTCTTCGGCGACCCATTCGATGTAATCTTTGCGGTGTGTTTGTTGGGATCCAATGAATTGCGGGTTTATGACCAGATTATTCATTGAAAGTAATTGAGTCTTTTCTGAGATTTATTATGTGTGATTTTATAGCCTTGTATTTCTCTTTGATCTATCTATATTCTTTTGCCAATTAGATTGATTTATCTTTAATGGGAGAGGTGCTTGCTAGTAGGTTCAATTTTGCGATGTCCTTACTCTATGATAGGAGGAGTTGCAAGGCACATATTTGTATTGTTGCTAATAAGGGTAAAACGATAGGGTTCAAACATATTATTTGGTCTTACTTTGTCTATATTATGTCATCATGCTCCAAGCATCACTCTGTTTGTTATGAACTTAATACCTTAAGATTCATGTTGGATATTGGTCAAGGGGTGGAGTAATAGTAGTAGATGCATATGGATGTCGGTCTCCTTCTCTCAGACGTAATGCCTATATATTGATCATGCCATGAATATCATCATAACTATGCACTATTGTATGAATTGCCCAACAGTTATTTGTCTACCCAGGGTTGTTATGCTCATGAGGGAGATGCCTCTAGTGAACTTTTTGGTCCCAGGGTCCATTCACTTCATATTTACTAAACCCTAAAATTAGTTGCCGCCATTTATTCTCTTTTTCAATTTATCTATCTATCACTACCAGAATTAATCCATGCAATTAACGAGTACAAAGGGATTGTCAACTCTCTTGCCCATGTCGGCTGAAAGTATTTGTTGTGTGTGTGTAGGGACTGTTGATATTTTTTTGTGTGAGTCTCCTACTGGTTCGATAAACCTTGGTTCTTATCTCGGGAAATACTGTCTGCTACTATACTACATCACCCTTCCTCTCCGGGGAAATCCCAACGCCTATCACAAGTAGCATTACTCACATCATGGGATCCCAAACCTAGGTACAATTGTCTCTCCATGTCTATGTGGTTACTTGAGGTTCTCTCCTATCATCACACAAATCCACATACGTTATTGTACTGTTGTTCTGGTACTTTGCAATACACCGTCGGCAGTTGGCGCCGACTATTGGGACCTTCATGATATCAAATCGGATATATGGAATGGTGCTGGAAGCATCAATACCCTCATCTTCATCAGCACCATTGATGCCTTCCAAAGGAATGGAGTTGGCTCACCCCTACCCTCAAATGGATTTACACTAACACCTCTGCTCAAAGGGACGATCGGGCAATGCAATATGAAGCCTCAAGGGAAGGCATGCACCACATACAATAATTGCTCGGTGTGTCATAAGTGGGGAGGATATACACCAACCACTAGACTAGGAGGGGTCTTAAAGTGAGCAAGAAGGATGTCCTACTTGCCTAAGAAAGGGCCATCATGACCCTATGGGTAGATGTCCCCATGTGTTTCAGCACTGCTGACTTTTCACGAGGGCTCAAGCACCTGGGGCGATACCCCCTTTTGGTTGATCCCATGATCAACTAGGTCAGGATGTGCCATGTCCTCGTGGATCAGGGCAGCTTGTTTAGCATCATCACCACCAAGACGTTGGAGAAGAAGAGGGTACTGCCAAGCTATACATAAGACGGCCTTAGGACCATTCTATGGGAAAGTACCAGAGGGTGTTGATGCGGCTTGAACTACGTCGGTATTTCCTCAAAGAGGAAGGAATGATGTAGCACAACCACTACTAGGAAATAGCTTATAGATAGATGCTTAATAGTAGCGCGCTATATTACCCCACGCTACTGCTAATTACTAGTAGCGCCTGCCAAAAAACATACGCTATTAGTATATATTCCTAGCAGACAAAACATAGTAGCGTAGGTTGTAAAACCAGCACTACTACTAAGTGAATAGCTGAAGCGCAGGTAAGAGACCCATGCTACTACTGAGCGTGTCCACCGCCGCACCATCCACCCCATCCACTCCCACCCCACCAAACTCTCTCTCGCAAAACCTAAAAAAACTCTCTCTCACCAATCTCACCCCACCCCTCGATCGAGCTGCTCTCCCCCATGATCTCCAGACCGCCGCTGCCCACGCCGGCACGCTCGTCGCCACTGCCACCACCAACGCTGGCACGCATGTCATCGTCGCCGTCGTCTCGGGATCTACCTCCTCATCGGCTTACTCTCCCCCATGGTCGATGCCAAGCTTGACCCCTCCGCCGCCCACGACGGGCACACCCTCCCCAACCGCGGATCCGGCGAGTTCAAGCACTTCATCAGGAGGATCCCAGAGTTCAAGTCCTGGTATGCTTGCTCCCGCCGTCCCCAGATCTGCCCCCTCCCTCTCCCTCGCCATCTGCCCAAATATTCTTTTTTAGATCAGAGTAGAAACTTTCTACTCAGAGAGCGCATTCCATTCAGATATCATCAGAGGTCGTAAGCTATGCGGGACATCTGAGATCATCTCTTGGTTGCCTGTGCTCCTGGTCAGCGCTGCCAAACCGTGTGCCAAGACATTGCTCTGCCTCTTCACACATCGAACGCTGCAGATAGCGAAAGCAGTCATTGCCTTCTTAATGTCCATAATTAGGGCATAGCATGGGGATCGAGTTGGGGCTTGAGCGGACAATTATGTTGTGATATTTTGTTATCCATCTCAAGAGCCACCTCTCCATTAAAGTACTTGGCCATTGTCTGAAGGCCGATGAGGGCAGCTCGTGCTTCAGCCTCTTCCACGCTACAAGATAGAGGTAGCTTTTTTCATGTTGACGCCAACACTCGCCCTCTGTAATCTCGTGCGACCACACCTGATGCACTGTTCCCAGTGTCAGCTAAAAAGGTAGTGTCAGTGTTTATTTTGACCACTCCTCGATCTGGAGGACTCCAGTTCTCCACTGGTGCCTCTACAATTTGCAAACAGTTCCCATCAGTACTTCTTTCATTCTTCTTTCTGTTGGACAAATAACCAGCTTCTGTAGCACACCTGAATTCCCAAGTGAATTGATGTTGGTAATTATGCAGTCAATGATATACTAAAATAGCATAATATCTAGTGGAGTTTGCAGTTAAGCACGACATAGGACAAAAAATTCATATATGTACAACAAAAAATGCCAATTAGACACACTAGTGCAGAACCGGGCAATAGCACCGGTTCGTAAGGCCCTTTAGTGCCGGTTCGGTAACCGGCACTAAATTGTAGGCACTAAAGGCCCCTCCTTTAGTACCGGTTCAGCACGAACCGGTGCTAAAGGGCAACCACGTGGCACGAGCCAGCTCCGTGGGCGCGTAGGATATTAGTACCGGTTGGTAACACCAACCGGTACTAAATGTTTGGGGTGTGTTTTGGTTTTATTTTTTATTTTTACTTTAATTTTGTGTTTTCAATTTAATTTAGTGATTGTTTTACATTATAATGAGTTGTTAAATCATTAGGTGAATGTACCGCAGATTAGTTTGACTGGATGCGTGGATCCTAGCTAAGTCATCAAGTATATGTCATATCCATATTATATATACTTGATCACCTACTTAAGTGATCGAGGTAATATGGATATGGCATATACTTGATCACTTAGCTAGAATCCATCCAGTTGAAACTAATATGCAGTTTCTTTCATAAATGATATAATAACTCATCATCATCATCATCATCATCATCATATTAATATAAAAACTCTTGCATCATATATATCATCACCAACGGTTTTCATAGCAAAGATATCATCGAGTTCAACATGGTAATGATATTATAAGCGTTCATAACACCACAAAAGCAAATCACTCTTTGAGATTAAGTTCAGGACGAAGAACACGGACATGAGAGGACAAGTACTAAGAGCATGAACTAGCTAATTAATCACTCCTGCTGCTCTCTCTCAGGTAAAATAGCATAGAACATGTATAGCTTTGCTGATTCATCATACTGGAGCATGCAGATGAACCTGTCTCCTAATCGTGGGTTGCGCTTCTGATTGCTGCCCCCTAGTACTTCTCTGTGATCGTTCACAATTTTGCTCCAGTCTTTTACTATTAAGCATTCCTCGATATTAGAAATCCTGAATGCACTAAAGTGCATTGTAGGATATCTTGGCCGTAAGCTAACAATATTCATGGTACCTTTAGTCTCCATCCAATCAGGCACAACATTCATCGGGAGTCCCTGTTGAAGAACATCGTATAGTAACATACTTAGCAATGAAGTTTAGCTTAAAAAAATAATGTATGCAAAAGATGCACTGAGGAGAAATAGTAGAAATCTTACCATCTTTCCTAAATATATGTGACCGTAGTTCAGTACGAACACTATTGGTCGCACGTTTTGAGTACTAACATTTCTAAGTGCAGGAAAGAAATTTGTCTTGACAACATCAAGATCCTCAAGCCATGAAACATAATGACTTGTCTCCTCGCAGTTTAGTTCAGCCCCGGGACAGTGGACGATCCTGTCTACGAAGCGCCAGACATGTTTGCTTGATTGGAAGTAAGCTGTTAATATAAATTGAGATCTATTAATTATTCAACTGGTTCAAATAATCTCATATCGAAGACATAAATATGGTTGAGAAACTCACATAATGGTAGAACTGGAAGCGTCTGCACATCGACCCAGATGTCTCTATTACCTTCAATATCATCTTCCGGACGAATATCTAAGGTGATAACCATATTAGGCTCAGAGACATAAGCCTTGCATAGTGCTTGCCAAGTTTTACATTCAAAATAGGTGTATGTGTCTGCATTGTATAATTTAACGTTGAAGGTATAACCATACTCGGTCTTCAAGTAAACTCTTTTTACCTCCATAGTTTCGTTAGGACTGAAACCTATCTTATCCAAGACAAAAATTCTTGCATGGCAGGGGATACGCTAGTAGAATAGTAAAAAATTAAAATTAAAAGTTGAAGCAAATGAAGCATAAGTCATGCTTAATTACGAAAAAAGACTTGTCGTTGTGACTTACTGTATCCACTTCGAAGTTCTCATCTAGCTTGATGCTGAAGCGTCTATCATCAACTAGAAAATTTCTGCTGCACAGGGCGCGCTGGTCTTCGCAGTATTCGCAAATAATGAAATCGTGTTCGTCATGAGACGACATTCCTATGCTCATAGGCGAAACATTAAACACTTATTAGTTCTATTAATTCAACTAGTTCAACTAATTAATTGAACTAATTCAACTAAGCACTTACGAAAAATATACCTAATTAATTGAACTAATTCAACTAACTAGTTCAACTAATTAATTCAACTAAACTAGTTCTATTAATTTTCTTACTAAAAATAAGGTAGCTAGTTCTATATAATAAAATGTTAATTAGATAATGAAATCTCATATAACTAAATTAAATATATATCTAACATATAATTTATATCTAATTCATCTAACATTTGACATTAATATCTAACATATGTTCATATATAGGTAAAACATGAAACACTTACTAGTTCTATTAATTCAACTAAATAAACTAGTTCTATTAATTCAACTAAGCATTTACTAAAAGTAAACTAGTTCTATTAGTTTCTTACTAAAATAAAGTAGGTAGTTCTATATAGTAATATTTTGATTAGATCATCAAATCTCATATACCTAAATTTTCTTACTAAAAATAAACTTGTTCTATTAATTTTCATACTAAAAATAAACTAGTTATATTAATTCAACTAGTTCAAATCTCATATATATACCTAATTAATATCTAGCTATACTAATTCAACTAGTTCAACTTATTCTAATTCATGTAAAATTGACATTAATATTTAACATCTTTTCCATATAATTCATCTAACATTAACATTCTAACATTATTATCTACGTAATTTATCTAACATTAATCTAAACAACAGAAAATAGAAAATAAGTAAAAACAATGTGTGTGTGTGTGTCTCTCTCTCTCTGTGTGTGTGTACGAGCGGGGGGCGGCGGCGTACGGGCGGTGGCGGGCGATGCGACGGGGACGGGCGGCGGGCGAGGCGGCGGCGACGGGCGCGGCGGGGGCGACGGCGATGACGGGCGGCGGGGGCGGCGAGGGCGGCGCGCGATGGGCGATGGGCGCGGCGAAGAAGTTGGATCGAGAAGAAGTGGTGGTCGATGAAACTGATTTTTTCGTAAGTGCCATATATATAGGAGGGGTCTTTAGTACCGGTTGGAGCCACCAACCGGTACTAAAGGCCAATTTTCGCCAGGCCAAGGGGCGGGAAACGGCCCCTTTAGTACCGGTTCGTGCCACGAACCGGTACTAAAGGCCCAATCATTAGTACCGGTTGGAGCCACCAACCGGTACTAATGGTTGTGCGCTGCCACCGGCGGTGCACAATGTTTAGTCCCACCTCGCCGAGCGAAGGGCAGCCGCACTGGTTTATAAACCCAGCCGCGGCTGCTCCTTCGAGCTTCTCTATATATCTGTCTTCTAGGCCTAACTAGGGCGCGCTGCCCTGTGAGTCTGCTAGCCTTTCCGGGCCTGCATTTGCACACCCTAGGTCTGGCAGGCCCACTGGGCAGCGCCCCAACAAATTTTTTTATATAGTTTTTTCTTTTCTACATTATATATTTTCTTCTATTTATTTTTGAGTAATTTTTTATATAGTTTTTTTCTTTTCTGCATTATTTATTTTCTTCTATTTATTTTTGAGTAATTTTTTATATAGTTTTATTCTTTTCTGCTTTATTTATTTTCTTCTATTTATTTCTGAGTAGTTTTTTTGTGACCCTCTCTACTCTGATACTCTGAAATGATAATACCATTGCAATTTTCAACATTTTCAGAATTAATTTTGTAGTGATTTTCAATTTCACGGTCATTTAGCTCTCTAAACAATTAGGTAAATGACCGAAAAACAACAAATGATGTCAGAACATGTTGGAAATTGATGACGTCGCTTTGAATACTGCACACTGAACACAAAAGAAGTCCAGAGTTCAAATAAGTTTAAAAAACATTGAAGTGCCCGTGTAACAGATGAGTTCTCGTCCGAAACCCTGATACTCCGAAAGAGTTTGTCCAGTTTGTACACGAAGTGCGTCCAGTTTTTGCCGTGACCCTCTCTACTCTTTCGCACATGCTATGCGGGTGAAATGATGATACCATGCCAAGTTTCAACATTTTCAGAGTTCCTTTTGTAGTGATTTTCAATTTCAAGGTCATTTAGCTCTCTAAACAATTAGGTAAATGACCGAAAAACAACAAATGATGTCAGAATATGTTGGAAATTGATGACGTTGCTTTGAATGCTGCATATTGAACACAAAAGAAGTCCGGAGTTCAAATAAGTTTAAAAAACATTGAAGTGCCCGTGTAACAGATGAGTTCTCGTCCGAAACCTTGATACTCCGAAAGAGTTTGTCTAGTTTGTACACGAAGTGCATCCGGTTTTTGCCGTGACCCTCTCTACTCTTTCGCACATGCTATGCGGGTGAAATGATGATACCATGCCAAGTTTCAACATTTTCAGAGTTCATTTTGTACTGATTTTCAATTTCACGGTCATTTAACTCTCTAAACAATTAGGTAAATGACCGAGAAACAACAAATGATGTCAGAACATGTTGGAAATTGATGATGTCGCTTTGTATGCTGCATACTGAACACAAAAGAAGTCCGGAGTTCAAATAAGTTTAAAAAACATTGAAGTGCCCGTGTAACAGATGAGTTCTCGTCCGAAACCCTGATACTCCGAAAGAGTTTGTCCAGTTTGTACACGAAGTGCGTCCATTTTTTGCGGTGGCCCTCTCTACTCTTTCGCATATCCTATGCGGGTGAAATAATGATACCATGCCAAGTTTCAACATTTTCAGAGTTCATTTTGTAGTCATTTTCAATTTCACGGTCATTTAGCTCTCTAAACAATTAGGTAAATGACCAAAAACAACAAATGATGTCAGAACATGTTGGAAATTGATGACGTCGCTTTGAATGCTACCTACTAAACACAATAGAAGTCCGGAGTTCAAATAAGTTTAAAAAACATTGAAGTGCCCGTGTAACAGATGAGTTCTCGTTCGAAACCCTGATACTCCGAAAGAGTTTGTCCAGTTTGTACACGAAGTGCGTCCAGTTTTTGCCGTGACCCTCTCTACTCTTTCGCAGATGCTATGCGGGTGAAATGATGATACCACGCCAAGTTTCAACATTTTCAGAGTTCATTTTGTAGTGATTTTCAATTTCACGGTCATTTAGCTCTCTAAACAATTAGGTAAATGACCGAAAAACAACAAATGATGTCAGAACATGTTGGAAATTGATGACGTCGCTTTGAATGCTGCATATTGAACACAAAAGAAGTCCGGAGTTCAAATAAGTTTAAAAAACATTGAAGTGCCCGTGTAACAGATGAGTTCTCGTTCGAAACCCTGATACTCCGAAAGAATTTGTCCAGTTTGTACACGAAGTGCGTCCAGTTTTTGCCGTGACCCTCTCTACTCTTTCGCACATGCTATGCGGGTGAAATGATGACACCATGCCAATTTTCAACATTTTCAGAATTCATTTTGTAGTGATTTTCAATTTCACGGTCATTTAGCTCTCTAGAAAATTAGGTAAATGACCGAAAAACAACAAATGATGTCAGAACATGTTGGAAATTGATGACATCGCTTTGAATGCTGCATATTGAGCACAAAAGAAGTCCGGAGTTCAAATAATTTATTAAAAATAAAAAAGAGGTGCAATGCTGGTTAATTTGCTTCAAGCCTTTCGGAATAGTGTAGACTGCACTGCACATAGCTCAGTGCAATCTATGCTATTCCGAAAGGCTTGAAGCTAATCAATGTGCAGGTGAGCATTGCTCCTCTTCGTCATTGTCTCTGCACTCACGGCTTATAAACTGCTCATACTGCCTCTCTCTTGGCGAGGTGGGACTAAAAATTAGCTTACTAAGAAACTCTAGTACCGGTTCATGCCATGAATCGGTACTAAAGGTCTTCGTGGGGGCCCCAACCTGACCACAGCCGCACTAGCCTCATTAGTACCGATTCATGGCATGAACCGGTACTAAAGGTTGCCCATGAACCGGTACTAATGATTCCTGCCCGCCTAGCCGTTGGAACCGGCACTAATGGTCACATTAGTGCCGGCTCAAATTCAAACTGGCACAAATGTGCTTCACATTTGACCCTTTTCTACTAGTGACAGGATAACATACTACCAGAATATTTTTCCTATGGTCAAACCTGATAAGCTTGATAGAAAAATATATCTTGGCTCAATGGCTTGGTACAGAAGGGACGAACTTGAATGGGATTAATTTTCATACGGCTAGTACAGGTCGACTAGTCAATTCATGTGCCATTGTAGATATGTTATAGGATGTTCAGCTGTTCTTGCTTTTGTCAGTACTATGAATTTCTCCGGTCGATACTCTTTTCGTCATGCGAAAAATGGGCAGATTTGAAGAAAACTTTTGAATTCATAGCATAACCCTTTATTTATTTTTGCTAAATTAGAACTGTAAACTCAACATGCATATAGAAATGATACAGCATGCTCAACCAAATGTGTTAGTTATTGAGTCATTGGGCTGACTTTATACAAAAACCTGTTGCAAGTGCATGGAAAATGTGGCACTTGCCATTCGGGAATACTACCTGTTTTCTCTGTGATTCTCTGTTGAATACTTCTAAACTGAACAGTTTCATTTAGCACTACTAGGAAAAGGGCTATAGATGAAATTGACACTAATGGCGCACCAGACATGTGGTGCGCCACTACTATATACTAATGACGCACCAACTTGGCCCAAAAATTCCCTCGCATGCACCCCCCTGGACCGCCTTTTCAGTTTAAAAAAAATAAAAGAAAATGATGAAAATGTCAAAAAAATAAAAGAAAATAAGTTTCCCATGTGATATGTGGTCTAGTTGTTGGGAAAATTTACAAATATGAATTTCGACTTTATTTGCAAAATCTCTCTGGAATTTGTAAAATGGGCATAACTTTTGCATACGAACTCGGATTAAAAAGTTTTCTATATGAAAAATCATCTACTTGAAAAGTTACATTCGAATTTAACGGGGAAACCTCGTTAAACATTTTCAAAATCCTCAAAAACCTAACAGAAAAAAGTTACGTGGCTTTTAAGATCTGGAGGCAAAAAAATTCAAAAAATTTCAAACTTACTAGTGGCGCACCGTAGTAACAGAAAAAAAATTAGTTTCGATTTTTTGGGTTTTTTTTTCAAAATATGATACGTAATATGAACGGAAGTTTCAAATATTTTTTCAAAATTTCATCACACTCATGAACATGAACAAAGTCCTACACATCAACAAGGTTTAATAGGATTGATATGCTAGATATATCAACAAGTGCCTGTGAAGTGAGCTGGTGCTGTGGTTGGATAGAACTCTGAAGTAAAGCGTGCTTGGGCTGGAGTAGTGTGAGGATGGGTGACCTTTTGGGAAGTTTGACCATGGAGTGCGATTTGACCTGATTAAGCATATTGACTCTTGATTAAGTTATAGTAACCCGAAATTAAGGCAAAAATAAAAAAATTGATTTTTTTTAAAAAAATTAATTTTTTTTGAAAAATATTTGAATTTTTTTATTACTAATGGTGCACTTCTATGTGGTGCGCCATTACTAAGTCAGATAGTAATGGCGCACCTCTAGGCATACTAATGGCACATCACTGGTATGCCATTAGTATACCAGATACATGATCAAACTACCTTCTGTATGCAGTATGCAGCCACACTTTGTTGTATATCTTCAGTAGTAAATGTATTATCTTAAGAGTGTTGTGAAGCTAGATTATTTTGTAGCTCATTTTTTAGGCTTTCTCCATGGTTAATATAAATTATGCAAAGCAATGTTTACTTTGAGTGTAACTCTAGTGCCATTCTTATTATTCAACGTACACTGATGGTGCTGCTGGACTTGTGCTAGTCAGAGGGGAGAAAGCTAAGAACCTTGGCCTTTAAGTTCTTTCAATGATCAGAGGGAATGCTGATGCTGCTCAGGTAAATCTTACATGCTTCGTCATTAATCATTGTTTGTGAAACAAATGTCATTTGAGAAATCTCGGTCCATTGTTCTTGTTAATGAAGACTTTTACCAATATTATCCTTTCCCGTGCCTCGAAACTATCAACCTGGCCCAAAGAATGATCTTTTTCTTTAGGATTCATTGTTATTTTCTCTTGTCATTATGCATTACTATTGATTCATGTGCATGTGCTAAAAAGAAAGAAAATGCCCTACTTGATTTGGATGCGGACGCCAACTAAAAAGTTTTCACTTTTCGACATGGGCGCAGGGGTGATATCTTGCTATTCAACCACTCGAAGGCGGACTTCATCATGAAGCCCAGCGACCGCGCCGCACAGATGATCGTCTAGGTCATTGCGACACCGGAGGTTGCCGAGGTGGAGGACCTCGACGCCACCGCCTGGCGGGAGGGAGTGCTTGGATCCCCCGACGTTTGAACTCCGAGCCTTGGTAGATACATCTAGAGAAGTGGTCTAGTTGTTTGCATTTGATGTTAAATGGGATCTTGAGATCTTGAGTTGAGATGTTCAATGTTGTATCCATGAATGCTTTAAGTGCTAAGATGGTTCTGTGAACTTAGTTTATTTGCACTGGACATCTCTTGATTTCCATCCATGAATACTGCATCTGTTTTTTTAATTTCTAGTTAGTTAGTTGTAGCGAGGGGGTAAAATGTGGCGCTACTAGTACTTGGGTAGTAGTAGCGTAGGTGTAAATAGGGCGCTACTAGTACTTAGATAGCTGTAGAGTAGGTGTGGAATAGTGGTAGCGTGGGTGGCACTGCACTACTACTAACTTTTTTAGCTGTAGCGCGGGTAAAAAACACGCTACTGCTAAAAGTTAGCTATAGCGTCGTAGTAGTAGCACGGAAACCCATGCTATTAGTATGCAAAAAACCTATGCTACTAGTAGTGTTTTTCCTGGTAGTGAGCTATGGTAGGTATTTCCCTTAGTGATGAGACCAATGTTATATATCAAACCAGTAGGAGAACCACGCAACACTATGTGAACGACACCTGCACACAAAGAACAAATACTTGCAACCTGACGTAAAAGAGGGGTTGTCAATCCCTCCCAGGTAAAAGATAGGTAAAATTTGTAATAGGTTGGATAAATAGATCTCACGGGAAAGTGAGATAAGATAAATAAATAAAAATTGCAGCAAGGTATTTTTGGGTTTTTGGATTAATAGATCTGAAAATAAAAGAAAGTAAAAATAAATCTCAAAGGAAAATATAATAAAGAAGAGACCCTGGGGCCGTAGATTTCACTTATGGCTTCTCTTGAGAAAAATAGCATACAATGGGTAAACAAATTACTGTTGGGCAATTGATAGAACTTCAAATAATTATGACGATATCCAGGCAATGATCATTATATAGGCATCATGTCCAAGATTAGTAGACCGACTCTTTCCTGCATCTACTACTATTACTCCACACATCGACCGCTATTCAGCATGCATCTAGTGTATTAAGTTCATGGAGAAACGAAGTAATGCAATAAGAATGATGACATGATGTAGACATGATCTACTCATATAGGAATAGACCCCATCTTGTTATCCTTAATAGCAATGATACATACGTGTCGTTTCCCCTTCTGTCACTGGGATCGAGCACCATAAGATCAAACCCATCACAAAGCACCTCTTCCCATGTAAAGAAAAATCGATATAGTCGGCCTAACTAAACCAAAGATTCGAAGAAGAAATACGAGGCTATAATTAATCATGCATATAAGAGATCAGAAGACTCAAATAACTTTCATGGATAAAAACATAGATCTGATCATAAAGTCAAAGTTCATCGGATCCCAACAAACACACCGCAAAAGAGGTACATAAAATAGATCTACAAGATACCATTGTATTGAGAATCAAAAGAGGGAGAGGAACCCATCTAGCTACTAACTACGGATTTAGGTCTACAATGAACTACTCACGCGTCATCGGAGAGGCACCAATGAGGATGATGAACCCCTCCGTGAGGGTGTCTAGTTTGGATGTGTGGTTTCTAGAACTTGCGGCGGTTGGAATTGTTTTTCGTCGACTCCCTAGGGTTTCTGGAATATTGGGGTATTTATAGAGCAAAGACGCGGTGCGGAGGCCACTGAGGTGGGCACAACCCACCAGGGTGCGCCTGGGCCCCCAAGCGTGCCCAGGTATGTTGTGCCCCCTCGGGGCACCCCTCTGGTACTTCTTTGGCCCAACATGTGTCTTCTGGCCCAGAAAAATTCTCCAAAAAGTTTCGCTATGTTTGGACTTCGTTTGGTATTGATTTTCCGTGAAGTAAAAAACAAGCAAAAAGCAGCAACTGGCTCTGGGCACTATGTCAATAGGTTAGTCCCAAAAAATGATATAAAGTTGCTACAAAATGATTATAAAACATTCAAGAATGATAATATAACAACATGGAACAATCAAAAATTATAGATACGTTGGAGACGTATCAGGTGTCCACAAACTCGTGGGTCAAATCTACTTGACCTTCAGCTTGGATTGAGTTCATATTCAGAAATGAAGTATGTACTTTGAAGTCATGACTAGCTGGCCATAGTTGCATCAGTTCATGGAAATCCACCCCTACATTCATGCGTTCATGAAAATTCCAGAACTAGTCGAGATGATTTTGGATCATAGGTCCCTATAACAAGTCATCAATGCAAAAGGCATGCACTCGATTTAGCAGAACCCCCACAAAGACAGAGCCATGGCCAGGATGCTGCCTTTGAAGATATCGAGGACACTTTCTACCAAACCACAGCTCATCGTACAATCCTTGTCATGCCTAACTATATGACGAGGTTAAGGAAATCGCCCTCAGGTAGGACATCTGGATAGGACAGTCAGGATACAGGCCAACCTGACCCCAAACTTGAAGAGGAGTTGATCACCTTCCTTTGGGAAAACACTGGCGATTTCGGTTGGGAGACTTTCGATATGGCAAGGATCCGTAGTGAAATAGCTAAGGATCAACTCAATGTTGACAAAAACTAAAGCCGATGCATCAGACAATGAGGTGCTACAACCCTGAGGAAAGGAGGTGATAGACGAGGAGGTGGAAAAACTCCTAAAGGCCAAATTCATTAGCTCTATCCAATATCCGACCTGACACTCTAACCCCATCCTCGCCAAGAAAGGGAATGGGAAACTCTGGATGTGTATATACCACACTAGCCTCAACATGGTCTGCCCATTGCCTTGCATTGATCAAATCACCGATTCTACATTCATATGAAAATACATCTTCCTCCTTGATGCATACAAAGGATACCACCAGATCATCATGAAGTAGGTGTATGTACCCCATACTAGTTTTATCAAGCCATTCAGGGCCTACTTCGATGATATGATGCCATTTTGGTGGAAGAACGAAGGATGCACTTACAAGAGAATAATGCAAGATGCTTTCTCCAACCAAATTGGAGAGAATATGGAGGTTTACATTGATGACCTTGTTGTGAAATCGAAGGAGAAGGAGGGCATAATCCCATACTTAATCAAAACCTTTGCAAATCCTCACCACATCATTGGTTGAATAGGGAGCTCCTTCTCGTGACTGCTACCTCTTGAGCTTGCGTTGGTTTTTCCCTTGAAGAGGAAAGGGTGATGCAGCAAAGTAGAGTAATTATTTCCCTCAGCTTTTGAGAACCAAGGTATCAATCCAATAGGGGACAACGCAACAAGCCACCGAATACCTGCACAAGCAAACACCAACTTGCACCCAGTGCGACAAAGGGGTTGTTAATCACTTCACGGTCATTTGCAAAGTGAGATTTGATATAGATGGATAAACAGTAAAGTAATATTTTTGGTATTTTTGGTTTATGGAATGGAAAGTTAAAGATTGCAAAGAAAGTAAATAGGAAACTAAAATTGTAGATCGGAAACTTATATGATGGAAAATAGACCCGGGGGCCATAGGTTTCACTAGAGGCTTCTCTCAAGATAGAAAATATTACGGTGGGTGAACAAATTACTGCCGAGCAATTGATAGAAAAGCGCATAATTATGACGATATCTAAGGCAATGATCATGAATATAGGCATCACGTCCGTATCAAGTAGACCGAAATGATTCTGCATCTACTACTATTACTCCACACATCGACCGACTCCTGCCTGCATCTAGAGTATTAAGTTCATAAGAACAGAGTAACGCATTAAGTATGATGACATGATGTAGCGGAATTAACTCAAGCAATATGATGAAAACCCCATCTTTTTATCCTCGATGTCAACAATACAATACGTGTCGGTTCCCCTTCTGTCACTAGGATCGAGCACCACAAGATTGAACCCAAAGCAAAGCACTTCTCCCATTGCAAGAAAAACCAATCTAGTTAGCCAAACCAAATTGTTATTTGAAGAGACTTGCAAAGATATCAAATCATGCATATAAGAATTCAGAGGAGATTCAAATAATATTCATAGATAAGTTGATCATAAATCCACAATTCATCGGATCTCGGCAAACACACCGCAAAAAAGTATTACATCGAATAGATCTCCAAGAACACCGAGGAGAACATGGTATCCAGAATCAAAGAGAGAGAAGAAGCCATCTAGCTACTAGCTACGGACCCGTAGGTCTGTGGTAAACTACTAATGCTTCATCGGAGAGGCAATGGTGTTGATGTAGAAGCCCTCCGTGATCGAATCCCCCTCCGACAGGATGCCGGAAAAGGCCCCTAGATGGGATCTCACGGGTACAGAAGGTTGCGGCGGCGGAGAAGTGGTTTCTTGGCTGCCCTGGAAGCACTACTAGGAAAAGGGCTATAGCTAATATGGACATTAATGGCGCACCATGTATGTGGTGCGCCACTGCTATATAACAGTGGCGCACCAGATACAGGTGCGCCATTATTGACATATTACTAACGGCGCACCTGGTGTGTGGTGCGCCATTAGTAGTTTAAAAAAAAAAAATTGTTAGCAGTGGCGCACCAGGGGATAGTGCGCCATTACTAGTTGACATAGTAATGGCGCACCACACCCACCGTGCGCCATTAGTAGTTTTGAAAAAAATAAAAAATTTGTTAGTAGTGGCGCACGATGGGACAGTGCGCCATTACTATTTCCACTACTAACAAATTTTTCTTTATTTTTTTTTCAAAACTACTAATGGCGCACCACACACCAGGTGCGCCATTAGCAACCCTGGTGCTAAATGAACCCCCCTGGACCGCCTTTTCAGTTTTTTTTAAAAAAAGAAAATGATGCAAATGTCAAAAAATAAAAGAAAATAAGTGTCCCATGTGGTCTAGTTGTTGGGAAAATTTACAAATATTAATTTCGACTTTATTTGCAAAATCTCTCTGGAATTTAGTAAAATGGGCATAACTTTTGCATACGAACTCGGATTAAAAAGTTTTTTATATGAAAAATCATCTACTCAAAAATTTACATACGAATTGAACTGGGGGAACCCCGTTCAACATCTTTAAAATGCCCAAAAACCTAACAGAAGGAAGATACGGGGCTTTTAAGATCTAGAGGGGGGAAAATGAAAAAAAAATTCAAACTTACTAGTGGCGCACCACTTGCTAGGTGCACCACTAGTAACAGAAAAAATGGTTTCAAAATTTTTTTTGGATTTTTTTTCAAAATATGATACGTAATATGACCAGGAAGTTTGAAATATTTTTTCAAAATTTTATCACACTCATGAACATGAACAAAGTCCTAGATATCAACAAGGTTTAATAGGATTGATATGATAGATTTATCAACAAGTGCTTGTGAAGTGAGCTGGTGCTGGGGTTGATAGAACTACGAAGTTAAGCGTGTTCGGGTTGGAGTAGTGTGAGGATGGGTGACCTTTCGGGAAGTTTGTCCATGGAGTGTGATTTGACCGGAGATTAAGCATAGTGACCCGAGATTAAGAAAAAAACAAAAAAAAGTGGCACACCTGTAGTGCGCCATTAATGGCAAAAACAGGTGCGCCACTAATTAGCCTTTTCCTAGTATTGAAGGTTTTGGGATATTTGAGAATATATAGGTGGAAGAAATAGGTCGGTGGAGTCACGAGGGACCCACAAGGGTGGGGGCGCCCACTACCCCCCTGGGCACGCCCTCCGTCCTTGTGGCCTCCTCGTGGCTTTCCTGACATGCACTCCAGGCCATCTGAATGTCTTCTGGTCCAAGAAAAATCATCACGAAAGTTTCATTCCGTTTGGACTCCGTTTGGTATTCGTTTTCTACGAAAATCTAAAACAAGGAAAAACAAAAACTGGCACTGGGCTCTAGGTTAATAGGTTAGTCCCAAGAATCATATAAAATAGCATATTAATGCATATAAAACATCCAAAACAGATAATAAAATAGCATGGAACAATCAAAAATTATAGATACGTTGGAGACGTATCAGGCATCCCCAAGCTTATTTCATGCTCGTCCTCGAGTAGGTAAATGATAAAAACATAATTTTTGATGTGGAATGGTACCTAACATATTTATCCATGTAATTCTCTTTATTGTGGCATGAATGTTCAGATCCGTATGATTCAAAACAAAAGTTTAATACTGACATAAAAACAATAATACTTCAAGCATACTAAAAAAATAATTATGTCTTCTCAAAATAACATGGCCAAAGAAAGCTTATCCCTACAAAATCATATAGTTTGGCTATGCTCCATCTTCAACACACAAAATATTCAAATCATGCACAACCCCAATGACAACCAAGCAATTGTTTCATACTTTTGATGTTCTCAAACCTTTTCAACTTTCGCGCAATACATGAGCGTGAGCCATGGACATAGCACTATAGGTGGAATAGAAGGTGGTTCTGGAGAATACAAAAAGAAGGATAGTCTCATGTCAACTAGTTGTATCAATGGGCTATGGAGATGCCCAACAATAGATATCAATGTGAGTGAGTAGGGATTGCCATGCAACAGATGCACTAGAGCTATAAGTTTATGAAATCTCAAAAAGAAAACTAAGTGGGTGTGCATCCAACTTGCTTTATCATAAAGACCTAGGGCATTTCGAGGATGCCCATCGTTGGAATATACAAGCCAAGTTCTATAATGAAAATTCCCACTAGTATATGAAAGTGACAATATAGGAGACTCTCTGTCATGAAGATCATGGTGCTACTTTGAAGCACAAGTGTGGCAAAAGGATAGTAACATTGTCCCTTCTCTCTTTTTCTCTCATTTTTTGGGCCTTCTCTTTTTTTATTTGGCCTTTCTCTCTTTTTTATTTCCTCACATGGGACAATCCTCTAATAATGAAGGTCATCACACTTTTATTTACTTACAACTCGATACTAGAACAAAATATGACTCTATGTGAATGCCTTCGGCAGTGTACCAGGATGTGCAACGAATCAAGAGCGACATGTATAAAAAATGATGAATGGTGGCTTTGCCACAAATACGATTTCAACTACATGATAATGCATAGCAATATGACAATTATGGAGCGTGTCATAATAAATGGAACGGTGGAAAGTTGCATGGCAATATATCTCGGAATGGCTATAGAAATGCCATAATAGGTAGGTATGGCGGATATTTTCAGGAAGTTAAATGGTGGGCTTATGGTACCGGCGAAAGTTGTGTGGTACAAGAGAGGCTAGCAATGGCGGAAAGGTGAGAGTGCGTATAATCCATGGACTCAACATTAGTCATAAAGAACTCACATACTTACTGCAAAAATCTATTAGTCATCGAAACAAAGTACTACACGCATGCTCCTATGGGGGGATAGATTGGTAGGAAACGACCATCGCTCGTCCCCAACCGCCACTCATAAGGAAGACAATCAAAAAATATCTCATGCTCCAACTTCGTTACATAATGGTTCACCATACGTGCATGCTACGGGACTCACAAACCTTAACACAAGTAGTTCTCGAATTCACAACCACTCACTAGCATGAATCTAATATCAACATCTTCATATCTCAAAACAATCATAAGGAATCAAACTTCTCATAATATTCAATGCACTTTATATGAAAGTTTTCTTATTATATCCCTCTTGGATGACTATCATATTAGGACTAATTTTATAACCAAAGAAAATTACCATGTTATTTTTAAAGACTCTCAAAATAATATAAGTGAGGTAAGAGAGTTCATCAATTTCTATAAAATAAAACCACCGCCGTGCTCTAAAAAGATATAAGTGAAGCACTAGAGCAAATTTGCCTTGCTCAAAAGATATAAGTGAAGCACATAGAGTATTCTAATAAATCACGATTCATGGGTGTCTCTCCCAAAAGATGTGAACAAAAAGTATGATTGCGGAAAACTAAAAATCGAAGACTCAAATCATACAAGACGCTCCAAGCAAAACACATATCATGTGGTGAATAAAAATACAGCCTCAAGTAAAGTTACCGATAGACGAAGACGAAAGAGGGGATGCCTTCCCAGGGCATCCCCAAGCTTAGGTTCATGGCGTCCTTGAATATTACGTTTGGGTGCCTTGGGCATCCCCAAGCTTAGGCTCTTGCCACTCCTTAGTCCATAGTCCATCAAATCCTTACCCAAAACTTGAAAACTTCACAACACAAAACTTCAACAGAAAATCTCGTAAGCTCCGTACTCTAAGAAAATAAATCACCACTTTTGGTACTGTTGTGAACTCATTCTTTATTTATAGTGGTGTAATATCTACAGTATTCCAACTTTTCCATGGTTCATACCCCCCGATACTAGCCATAGATTCATCAAAATAAGCAAACAACACGTGAAAAACAGAATCTGTCAAAAACAGAACAATCTGTAGCAATCCGGAGATTTCGAATACTTCCTTAACTCCAAAATCCTGAGAAATTAGGAAGTCCTAGGAAATTTGTTTATCAATCCTCTTCAAAAAGAATCAGTATTTTATCGCGCTTCTGTTAAAAATCAAAGCTAATCTCCTGGGCGCAGAAGTTTCTATTTTTCACCAGGATCAAATCAACTATCACCGTAAGCTAGCCCAAAGGTCTTACTTGGCATGAACACTAATGAAAACAAAAAACCACATCTAACCAGAGGCTAGATGAATTATTTAATGCAAAACAGGACCTAAAAAGGAAAAACAAAAGTAAAATTGGGTTGCCTCCCAACAAGCACTATTTTTTAATGCCCTTAGATAGGCATAAAACACGAATAGATCTAGATATTCTCGTCTTCAGTATGTAATTATTTTCTCATCAAATCCTCCAAACCCCATCTAATTAATTCTATCCTTTCCTTTATTTCCCTTCTAGTGGAAGAACTTAAATCATGGAAAGGACTTTGATTGGTTGTCAGTGGGAAACGACACCTATGGGGTCACTGGGATCCCTTCTACGGTTGGCGGGTGCGGGGTTGTGCAAAGAGTGGGTCTGGCGGTCAGCACACAAATCGTTTACCCAGGTTCGGGCCGCGGAGACGCGTAAAACCCTAGTCTTGCTTTGATGTATATTTGGGTGTTCTTGTGTTCTTGAACTAGCTGCGGTGGTTCTCTAGTCCAAAAGATCCAAATCCCCCTCTAGTACATCTCCTGCCTTCTTTTATAGACAAAAAGGGGTCACCACAGTGGCACACATGAGGTGGAAAGGTGTACAGGGGCTGAGTCTATCTCTTGGCATCGTCGGACAAATGCATTTAATGCACTGCCGACGTGCCCCTCTTGCTTTATTGGGGACGACAAAGAAGCTCATCCCAGCTGTCGTTGCCTCGCCTGGCTCCGACGCGCGTCCTGGCTGACGAGGTATTGTAGCGCCACGTTGGCTGGCTGCTGGGCTGGCGCGGTGGTGGAGCCTTCACGAAGATCTGCAAGCCACCACGCAGGTGCTTGCTGAGTTGGTGTAGAGGCCACACGCTGCCACGCATATGCCTGCCCAGCTGGTCGAGCTGGCAGCTATTAGGGAGGGGCGGTGGAGTCTTGGCAGACGCGGGCCTGGCTGCGGCCCCTGATATGTCTTTGTCGTATCTACTTTTGCAAACACTTTTCCCCTTGTTTTGGACTCTAATTCGCATGATTTGAATGGAACTAACCCGGACTAACGCTGTTTTCAGCAAAATTTGCCATGGTGTTATTTTTATGCAGAAATAAAAGTTCTCGGAATGACCTGAAAATCAACGGAGATTATTTTTGGAATATATAAAAAATACTGGAAGAAGAATCCACGCCAGGGGGCCCACACCCTGTCCACGAGGGTGGGGGTGCGCCTACCCCCCAGGGCGCGCCCCCTGCCTCGTGGGCCCCCTGACGCTCCACCGACCTCAACTTCGTGTTCGGGGAGAAAAAAAATCAGAGAGAAGGATTCATCACGTTTTACGATACGGAGCCACTGCCAAGCCCTAAACTCTCCCGGGAGGGCTGATCTGGAGTCCGTTCGGGGCTCCGAAGAGGGGAATTCGTCGCCATCGTCATCATCAACCTTCCTCCATCACCAATTCCATGATGCTCACCGCCGTGCGTGAGTAATTCCATCGTAGGCTTGCTGGACGGTGATGGGTTGGATGAGATTTATCATGTAATCGAGTTAGTTTTGTTAGGGTTTGATCCCTAGTATCCACTATGTTCTGAGATTCATGTTGCTATGACTTTGCTATGCTTAATGCTTGTCACTAGGGCCCGAGTGCCATGATTTCAGATCTAAACCTATTATGTTTTCATGAATATATGTGAGTTCTTGATCCTATCTTGCAAGGCTATAGTCACCTACTATGTGTTATGATCCGGCAACCCCGAAGTGACAATAATCGGGACCACTCCCGCTGATGACCGTAGTTTGAGGAGTTCATGTATTCACTATGTGTTAATGCTTTAGTCTGGTACTATATTAAAAGGAGGCCTTAATATCCCTTAGTTTCCAATAGGACCCCACTGCCACGGGAGGGTAGGACAAGAGATGTCATGCAAGTTCTTTTCCATAAGCACGTATGACTATATTCGGAATACATGCCTACATTACATTGATGAATTAGAGCTAGTTCTGTGTCACCCTATGCTATAACTGTTGCATGAATAATCGCATCCGACATAATTCTCCATCACAGATCCAATGCCTGTGAGCTTTTCATATATTGTTCTTCGCTTATTTACTTTTCCGTTGCTACTGCAACAATCACTACAAAACCCAAAAATATTACTTTTGCTACCGTTACCACTACTATCATATTACTTTGCTACTAAACACTTTGCTGCAGATATTAAGTTTCTAGGTGTGGTTGAATTGACAACTCAGCTGCTAATACTTGAGAATATTCTTTCGCTCCCCTTGTGTCGAATCAATAAATTTGGGTTGAATACTATACCCTCGAAAATTGTTGCGATCCCCTATACTTGTGGGGTATCGAGACCATTTTCTGGCACCGTTACTGGGGAGCATAGCTCCATTGTTTGAGTCACTTGGGATTTATATCTGCTTATCATTATGAATAACTTGAAAGATCAAAGAACCAAGATTTTCCCCTCAACTACGAGGGGAGGCAAGGAACTGCCATCTAGCTCTGCACTTGATTCACCTTCTGTTTTGAGTAAACTTGCGACACCTAAACCTGCTTCTGCTATTAATTCTGATATGTCACATGTTATTGATGATGACACTTCTTCTATGCATGATACTTATGATGAAACTACTTCTATGCTTGATACTACTGTGCCACTTGGTGAATTTCTTGATGTACAACTTGCTAGGGCTAGAGAGAATGAAATTATTGAAATTGATAATATTGATGAAAGTGATGATGAAGATTCTCCCCCTAGATATGAATTACCTGTTGTGCCTGAGGGTTAAGTTATGGATGAAGAAACTGCTAGAGACTTTCTTGCGTGCAATGATTGAAGTGATCTTAAGAAACTATTAGCTAAGCTGAAAGAAAAATCTCTGAATGCTAGAATGAAATATGATCCTACTTATGCTACTTCACCTATCTTTATTACTGATAAGGATTATGATTTCTCTGTCGCTCCTGAGTTAATTACTTCGATTGAATCTGATCCTTTCTATGGCTATGAATCTGAAACTCTTGTGGCACATCTTACTAAATTAAATGATATAGCTACCCTGTTCACTAATGATGAGAAAACTCGCTACTATTATATCCTTAAACTATTTCCGTTCTCATTAAAGGGTGATGCTATGATATGGTTTAATTCTCTTGATCCTGGTTGTGTGCGTAGTCCCCAGGATATGATTTACTACTTCTCTGCTAAATATTTCCCCGCTCATAAGAAACAAGATGCTTTAAGGGAATATATAATTTTGTGCAAATTGAATAAGAGAGTCTCCCACAAGCTTGGTTGAGGCTTCTCCAATTACTTAATGCTTTGTCTAATCATCCTCTCAAGAAAAATGAAATACTTGATATCTTTTATAATGGACTAACCGATGCTTCAAGAGACCACCTGGATAGTTGCGCTGGTTGTGTTTTCAGGGAAAGAACAGTTGATCGAGCTGAAATTCTATTGAATAATATGTTGACCAATGAAAATAACTGGACACTTCCTGAACCAACTCCTAAGACAACTCCGAAGAAAAGGGGTATTCTATTTCTCAGTCCTGAAGATATGCAATAGGCAAAGAAATTATGAAAGAAAAAGGTATAAAAGCTGAAGATGTTAAGAATTTACCACCTATTGAAGAAATACATGGTCTTAATTCATCACCTATTGAAGAAACACTCGGTCTCGATAACCCGACACAGGTAGTAAAGGTAAATTCTCTCTATAGATTTGATAAAGCTGAAATTCCTCCTGCTAAGTTTGCTAGCCAATGTTTGGATGAATTTGATAACTTGATGGTTAAGCAAGAAGATTTTAATGCTTATTTTGGTAGACAACTAAAACGCAATGCTTATATGATTGAACACTTGAGTGATTATATGGCTAGTGTTAAAGGTGAACTTAAACTTATTAGTAAACATGCTTCTATGGTCACCACTCAAGTAGAACAAGTACTTAAGGCTCAAAATGATTTACTCAATGAATTGAATAGTAAGAATAATGATAATGTTGTTAGAGTTATGACTAGAGGTGGTAAAATGACTCAAGAACCTTCGTATCCTGAGGGCCATCCTAAGAGAATTGAGCAAGATTCTCAGAGAATTAATATTGATGCACCTAGTCCTTCTAAAAGGAAGAAAAAGAAAAATGATATGACTTTGCATGCTTCTAGTGAACCTGTTGTTGACACACCTGAGAATCCCAATGATATTTCTATTTCTGATGCTGAAACACAATCTGGTAATGAACATGAACCTAGTGATAATGTTAATGATGATGTTCATGTTGATGCTCAACCTAGTAATGATAATTATGTAGAGATTGAACCTGCTGTTGATCTTGATAACCCACAATCAAAGAATCAACGTTATGATAAGAGAGACTTTGTTGCTAGGAAGCACGGTAAAGAAAGAGAACCATGGGTTCAGAAACCCATGCCCTTTCCTCCTAAACCATCCAAGAAAAAGGATGATGAGGATTTTTAGCGCTTTGCTGAAATGATTAGACCTATCTTTTTGCGTATGCGTTTGACTGATATGCTTAAAATGAATCATTATGCTAAGTACATGAAAGATACTGTTACTAATAAAAGAAAGATACCGGAAGCTGAAATTTCCACCATGCTTGCTAATTATACTTTTAAGGGTGGAATACCAAAGAAACTTGGAGATCTAGGAGTAACAACTATACCATGCTCCATTAAAAGAAACTATGTTAAAACTGCTTTATGTGATCTTGTAGCTGGTGTTAGTGTTATGCCTATCTCTTTATACCATAGAGTTGATTTGAATAAGTTGATGCCTTCTGAAATATCTTTGCAAATGGCTGATAAATCAGCTGCTATACCTGTCAGTATTTGTGAGGATGTGCCTGTTGTGGTTGCAAACATTACTATTTTAACAGACTTTGTTATTCTTGATATTCCCGAGGACGATAGTATGCCTATTATTCTTGGAAGACCCTTTTTGAATACTGCAGGGGCTGTTATTGATTGCAACAAAGGCAATGTCACTTTTCATGTTAATGGTAATGAGCATACGGTACACTTTCCGAGGAAACAACCTCAAGTCCACAGTATCAATTCTATTGGAAAAATTCCAACTATTACTATCGGAGGTTTTGAATTTCCTCTTCCTACTGTCAAGAAGAAATATGATATTCTTATTGTTGGGGACATGCATATCCCCGTTGAGGTAACCTAGTGTTATTTGAAAATTCTCCGGTTTCATGTTATTCGAAATGAGTTTGTTAACAAGACCTGATCAGCCTTGTTAGTGGATTCCTTTTGATGAACATGAGATGGATGAAGTTAGAAAACACAACTCTCTGTACCCTCCTTTTACTTTCTGTTATTTATATTAAATAAAGCAAAAATAGTAATTTCTGTCAGTTTTCTGAATTATTCGTGCAATAAAAAATACCTCAAAAATAAAAGTTCTCCAAATGCCCTGAAATTTAAATATGATTTTTTTAGAATATTTTAGAATATCTGGCACTGAAAACACAGCAGGGGGAGCAAGCACCTGGCTACGAGGGTTTAGGGCGCGCCCACCCTCCTGGGCGCGCCCCCTGCCTCGTGGGCCCATGGTGGCTCCCCTCCACTTGTTCCAGCCACCACACACTCCTTCTTCCTCCCCAAAAAATCACCAACCAGCTCAAGCACGAGTTCTTTCTCATTTTGCTGCGATTTTCGATCTCCTTGCTCAAAGCTCCACCCACAAAACTTCTTTGGGGGATTCTTCTTCGAGTAAGAAATATGTTTAGGAAAATGTACCAAGGTGCTTCCTCAAGGAAGCAAGGACCCAGGCCTGCGATACGTGAGCCGGACTATGAACTACCAAGAGAAGCTCAAGTGCGGCCTTGTGAATGGCCGTTAGAAGATTTTATGGTCCAAGCAGGAATCAAGGAGGAATTTTATGCATATGTGTGTAATGCTCATCTTGAGAGCTTCGTGGCAGAGAATTGCCGTCAGTACCACTACCTCACTGATTCCGTTGTGAGAAGGTTTGAATTTTCATCATCACGCAATTCTCAAACTATCCTGTTTGATCTTTATGATAAATCTTATACCATGGACTTAGAAGATTTTAACACTACTTGTAAACTCCCGCAGTGGGGTAATGTTAGTGAACCTCGCAAATCTGAATATAGAGATTTTGTTGCTAGTATAACTGTGGGGGAATCTAGGGAAATCACACAAGCTACCCTAGGGAGCATTCATTTTCCTGCTATACATTATTTTGCTCTCTTTATAGGTAGATGCATAAATGGTAAGGATGAGGCATGTCACATGTGTGTGCCAGATCTTAGTGTTCTCAAGAGTGCTGTATTAGGAGATAGACAATATAACTTGGGGGCCATTGTTGCACGCAGGTTGCATAATAACAAAATTAATGGCGATTTCTTTGGTGAAATTTACGCAACCTGTTTAGCTGATTTTCTTGAGATACCCATACGTGGAGATGATATTGAGTTGTGTCCTGCTTATTTATATTATAATGCCATGGTTCGTCATCAGTTTGTTGAGAGGAACAATTAGTTCCTCCAGTACCGACTAATCTTTGATAGATGACGCATCTATCACGTCGCTCTCCCTGCTCCTACCATGTTTGACTTTCAGGCAAAAGGGAGACATGTTATAACCAGAGAGGAGGCGACCGAGTACGAGAGGAGGACGGAGGCAGCTCGCCTCCAAGCTGTAGCTCATCAGGCAATAGCTGATGCATCTCAGTACGACCCTAGCTTCAACTTCGGATATCCACCAGGCCATCCTTGGGCATAGACCAACTTTGGCCAAAATCCTAAGCTTGCGGGAGTACGTATTTCCCACCGACATTACATTCATGTTCACACACTCATGCTAGTTGTCGGTGCTCATAATTTTTCATTGTATCATCCATGATAGTTTATTTCCTTTTTAGCTTTCTTCTTGTGTGTCATAATAAACCTTAAGAAAAAACAAAAAAATAGTTGTAGCTTTTAGTTAGTTTACTTTCCATGCCTGTAGTAGTAATTAAAAAGAAAACCCAAAATGATTTCTCGTTCTTCTTTTGCTTGTTGGGAGCTTTCCCATGCAAATAGTTTTGTTTCTTTTCTTTGGGGGTCAAGAGGAGAAGACCATAATGAAAATGTTGAGTGGCTCTCATGTGCATTATTGTTGATCAAACAAAGAGCCCATATTACCTTGTCTTCTCTCTTGAATTGAATGCTTGCAGATTCCAGCTTAGTCCAATGCACATACATTATTATTATTATCCACATCGTTCGGTCGTGCAAGTGAAAGGCAATAATGATGATATATGATGAACTTATTGAGATGAGAAAAGCTGGTATGAACTTGACCTCTCTTGTTTTTGTAAATATGATTAGTTCATCGTTCCTGATTCAGCCTATTATGAAAGAAACATATTTGCAATGACAATTATAGATTGTAGTTGCTTATGCCATGCTTAATTAGCTAGGAGATTATAATGGTTTACCTTGCTTGCCAACATGCTATTAAAATGGTTGTGATGTGGTATGATAGGGTGGTATCGTCCTTTGAACGATTCGAGTGGCTTGACTTGGCACATGTTCACGCATGTAGTTGAAACAAAATCAACATAGCCTCTACGATATTTATGTTCATGGTGAATTATATCCTACTCATGCTTGCATTCGGTGTTGATTAATTTTAATGCATGTTCATGACTATTGTCGCTCTCTAGCTGGTCGCTTCCCAGTCTTTTTCTAGCCTTCACTTGCACTAAGCGGGAATACTGCTTGTCCATCCAACTCCATAAACCCCAAAGTTGTTCCATATGAGTCCACCATACCTACCTATATGAGTCCACATGACCCATATTGTAATAGCCACGGTAGGGAAGCATAGCAGTGCCCGAGGTATAGATACAATTGCTTCTTATAAATGGTAGTAACATTGTCTCAATAGCAGCTGGATCGCCTTTCACCATGATTGGATAGTTTTGTCCAAGGAAGAGCGAGTTTCCTCAAAGACTTTTAATACTGAACCATGTAGAAGGTGTTGGCGCTAGTACACTAGTATCCATCCCGAATACCCTGCAACAGATGTTGGAATGGTCCGGTGAGTGCGACCATGCGAGACAACACCTGCTTCCTTACTCACATCAACGGTGCCCTATATATAGACAAGAAGAGGTGATCCATCAGAATAAGTTGCCAGGCGCCACTGATTACTCCTATATGGGTCCTCATGCTCGTGATCATCAGCATCGTCATCTCCCCCTTGGTTATAATTTTTTTTCAAGTATAGGTGGTGGAATGATCACAGGACCTTGGAAACACAAGAAGGTTAATTAGTAAAGGGAAACTAGCCAGCCCGCATGCATATGGATGAAACAATTTGTGACACTCCAAAAATTTTAATTTGGTTTTCTTCAAGAACTTTGTTGGATTTTAAAAGAGAGCATTTAAAATTTCTTTTCCAGAAATCCTTCCTCTTAAAAGCTTCCTTTTCTTTGGCAAGGATTTTTATTTTTCTTCAAACTTTGGTGTTCGATCTTTTAAAAATTCTTCTCTCTTGGTTCCCTCTCAAATTATTTTGGGAGTTTAATCTTTTTCTTTTAAAAAGAAACTCTATTAAAATTGGGGATTTTCATATCTTGAAAACCCCCCATGACTTTGTATTTTTGCCCATGTGGTAAAACCTCTCAAAATCCTTTCCTCCTCCTTGTAATCAACCTAAGTTCTCTGTCCCAACTAATCCAAACAAGTTTTGGATTTTATCCTAATTATTTTTCCTCTCAAATCATTTCTGTCAATTATTTGGAGCCTGAGTGTTTTTCAAAGCAAGTACCCTTTTGCATTTGAATTTTGACCTCAAACCAACTCCTCTGGATTGTCCTTAGCATCCACAACCCAGAACCATCTTGATCCACTCCTCCTCTTTTCAAATTTTTCAAATTTTAGTCTCTGCAAGTTTGGACAAGATTTGCCAAATTTGGTGAAATGCATATCTACACTTCTCCAAAAATTCCACCAAAATTCAGGCAGCCTACTGGAGCAATGAGAGGCCACTCCACCAAAAATCAGCTCAAGGAAAAATCCCTAGAGGCCAAATTCATTCTGTCGAACACTTGGCGTGCACTGTTGCTATTCACATTCAGTAATATTCAGAGTTCAGTGTCGTTTTCATTCGTCAGCTTCATTCACGCGTAGACAGTGCCCTTGGCACGTTCCTCGCCGCCTCTTCCTCCTGTCTAGAGCACCGCACGCGCGCTTGGCGCCATCCTGGCGTCGGTGGCACCCTGGCCCGCCTGCGCCGGCGTGCCTTGCGGCGGCCGAACCACCGTAGCGGTCGACAGGGAGCAGAACGGCGGCTCAACGCCGGTCGGCGCCGCCCAACGCTTATCTGCCCTCCGCGTGGCTCATGCATGCCAGCGCAGCCCCGCAGCACCGTCGCCGTGGCCCGACAGCACTGGACGCGCTCTCTGCCGCCGACGGACCCGCGCCGTCCCGTTCCGACCAAAACCTGCCCTAAGCTTCTAATCCAAGTCCGTTTAGCGTCTGGATGGAACCAGTGGACCTCCACATTGATGCCCAACCTTCTAAACTCCCCGACCAAGCACTGCGCCGCCGTAATCCATCGCCGGAGATCCCCGTTCACGGCCACCGCCTCAGATCGCCTATAAAAGGAGACCCCGAGCTCGCCCTCGAGCACGCACCACCACTGCACCCCACAAACACCCCGCCAGGCCACTAGGAGGACCTCGAAGAGGTCTCCTCCCCCGACTCCGGCCGCCTCGTCCCACCTCGGCCTACATCTCGATTCGCTCCGGTGAGGCCATCTCCGGCGCCCAAACCTTGTCAGTAGCATCCTCGAGCAACCACTGAGCTAACCCAAGCGTCAATTTGGCCTTCGCAGCTCTCCCTGACGAGATCCATCTCCACCCGAACCACCGTCCGCCGGAGCAAGGCTCGCCGTCGACGTGGTGCTCGCCGACCGCCACCACCACCACCAACCGACGTGGAAGGGCGCCCTGAACACGGAGGTACCTTCCAACCCCCCTGCCTCGTCGTGGATCGCTGCCGGCGACCACCACGGCTCTCGGGCACCGTCGAGATCTGCCGCCTCTTTTAAATTTTTAAACCTGACAGGCGGGACCCGCCTGTCAGCCTCTCTGTCCTTTCTAAACGAATCATTTTCTGAAAACGCCTTCGGGCGAAATACGCTTTCCCCTCTGGGCTGGCGTATTCGAGACTGGAGCGTTTTCTGTTTTTATTAACTAGCCCCTGGAAACTTTCTGTTTCATTACAGATGAGTCCCTGGACAAAAACCTTTATAACTTGTTAACAGAAGCATATTTTGGATTGATTCTTTTTCTGTCCTCTTTAGAATTTGGTCTAGTTTTTTATCAGATTTATTTGAAAAATATTTGGAATAATTTTTGTGCACCTCTCGGTATTTACGTTAGCGCGTGTGTTTTCTTTATACCGTAGATACCGAAGGAGGTGACGGAGCCGCGAACTTCACCGAGCTAGGCTCCGACTACTCTGAACCAGACAAGCATGTTTGAACTTTTGATATGACGAGTGTCTTGGCATGTTTTGCATATAGTTAGTTTCATGGCATGTTGATGAGCATACCGATGAACGTTATTTTCATGCATTGTTGAGGTAAGTGAGCTCGATGATCCATAGGTGGATGGATGTGAGTATGAATGGCCATGTGTTGGCATGAGGATGGGTAAGATGGTAGTGTTGTAGCATGCCAGTCTTATGCCAGACTATATGACTATAGTGTCAAACCGTATCGGTCCAGTTCCTCCCATTTCCTTCCCTGTACTACCACATGTTTTCCGCAAGGAATATGGATTAGTAAGTTGCAAACCGCTTTCCTGGTACACACCAAAAGGAGAGGCCGGGATGATGGTTCCATGGCCCTGGATTAAAGCCAGTCATCCGGTCAGGGGGCATGGGTGTTTCCGGTTGGGACCGAGAGGGGGGCACCCCTTAGAGCGCGCGTATATAAATTTGATCCCATGCTATTCGAGATTGTGATCTCCCCGTCTCAAAAGTTTTTCTTGGACGATGTCTAGGGTGAGTCCTGGCATCGAGAGGTAGGATGGGTGTGTACTGGTTAGCTGTGTTTTCTTCCGAAATATCGTAAACGGAACTAGTCTTTCGTGACTACGGAAATCCGTTAACTGTGGGAAATTTTTGTACAAACTCTGCAGAGGCATAAATCTCCAAATCATCTTATCCTTATCCAAATTTTGCACTAACTTATTCTGACAAGTGCCAGTTTTGGTGACAGATACTCCGGTGAATCACATGGGTGCTAAGCCCGGTTAAATGTTTATTCCTGTGGATGGACTAACCCGTTTATTATCATGAATTGAATATTTATTATGAGTATTATTTACTTGTGAATAAAAGCCCTCTCTGCGATGTCGCTCAGACGTCCGACTGCGGCATTTCCTTTAAAGCCCTCTCTGTGATGTCGCCCCGACGTTCGACTGTGGCATTTCTTTTAAAGCCCTTTCTGTGATGTCCCCCCGACGTCCGACCGTGGCATTTCTTTTAAAGCCCTTTCTGTGATGTCGCTCAGACGTCCGACTGTGGCATTCCTTTTAAAGCCCTTTCTGTGATGTCGCCCCGACGTCCGACTGTGGCATTTCTTTTAAAGCCCTTTCTGTGATGTCGCCCCAACGTCCAACTGTGGCATTTCTTTTAAAAGCCCTTTATGTGGTGTCGCTAAGATGCCCGACTATGGCATTTCTTTTAAAGCCCTTTAAGTGGTGTCGCTAAGACGCCCGACTGTGGCATGATTTTCTGTTATTATTTGTTCACCTTTCGAGGTGACGCTTCAGACACCCGATCGGTTTTCACTTATATTTTGTTGGGATTTCAGGCGGACTACCGCCGATTCCCTTGTACTTACTTCGTTATGCAAATTTTTGAATGTGCACTAAAAAAAATTAATCATGACGCATTCATGCATGCATTTGTTATATCTTACGTTCGAACTGTCTTGCGAGTACTTTCAAAGTACTCACTGGCTTGTTGATTTGGCCAGATGCTGACGAAGGCGATCTCATGGATGAAGAGTTTGATAGCGAGTCCGACGCCTAGAGGAATCCCAGTCAGTCTCGTGCGACCCTGGATTTGGTCACTGTATTATATCTGCTTCCGCAACTCGAATAACATTCATTGAGCCTCACCTCGACGCTCGATGAGATGCCAGTTTGAGAGTCATGTTATCACACTCCCCACTGTGTTATTCCACCATCACTTTATCCTCGAGTCAGTAGTATGCCACCACACCATTGTGTTAAATCCGCCATTATGTATAATTATTGGCGCGCTTGTAATAATTTGTTGAGCAGCCCTAGCTCAACCTTGTAATATATTCTATGCTACTGGCTTATTGTATCAAGAATTTGTCTACCAATGAGGAGGATTTCTCTCATGCTGGACTCAAAAGATTGGTTTTTCAATAAATATTTTTATTGGAAAACCGGTCGTGACAAGGTTGGTACCAGAGCCAGGCTGACTGTAGGAAGCCACTAGGTGCGATCGCTAATCGGTTTGTAGCATGATAGAGCCGATTTATTTTTTGCAATTGTAGTCATTTTCTGACAGTCAGCATAAATTTATGATCTGACCATTCAGGATTTTTGCCTACTTTTGTAGATGGCCGACAACAGCTGCGAGTCTCAGACCTTCGCCAACGTACCCGATGGGTTTGTCAAGCTTCTCTCCTTCATCGTTCAGGTCGCGATGGGGCCATCCGTGCGCCCAGTCTTCACACTCTGCCAGCACAAAGTCAACGACAGTCTGACCATGCACCAGGCCGCGGTGCAGTTCAAGGGAGGGCGTGGTGAGTTACGCCGCTTCCGGTTCGTGGGAAGAGCCATGCCTACAGAGAGGCATGCTATGCAGATGGCAGCCCGCGAGGCGATAGCTCGCCTCAGGGATGTCCTTCCCGTAATGAAGACTCGTCGTTACCGCTATCTTCCATGCCATGTGCCCTACACCTGTCACTACGCATTCTCCTGCCCCAGAGGAGAACGAGACGAGGCTTTTGAGATGCTTATTGAGTATCTCCGGGCTCTGGAGGCAGCCTTCGACAACCTGGTGGACGACTTCGTGGCTGCCCGCATGGACTCAGTCCATGGCTGTGCCGCCACCAGGAGGGAGCTCCTGCCCACCGCACCGCCACTGACTTTTGTCTCGTCCTCAGCATCTTATGCACCTACTCGCCGCCTGCCCACTACCGAAGAGTTCAACCAAGTCATTGCGCCCACTCCAGCGTGCACTGCACCATCCATTGTGCCCACTCCTATTCGTGTTGCTCCGCCCCTGGCACCCGCTCCATCGACTCGACGCAGCACTTCCCGTCTGGAGCCTATTAGCGAGGAGGAGGTCGAGTCCCCTGCCTCACTGCGCCTCACCCTTGGCAGGGCCAAGGAGGCCGTCAACATTTCCGACTGAGTACGCTTAGCCGTCATGCGATGTACCGCTTTGTAAGATATGTTTATATGTACATAGGTTGTGAGAAGTAGCTTGTTTGCGCATCATGTAGAACTGGAGAAGTGCACTAGCCTAAATAACATGTCAGGATTATGTACGCGTATCCTGAGTGATGTACTGTATAATTATCGCCCGCGTGTAAGATATGTAATGAGCAGTCCTTCTCCGTGCGCAAATCAATTTGTTTTCTTAAGTGATCTTGGTCATTTAAATTATTTGCCATCCTTGTGCATTTTTGGAGTTGTTTTTTTTGGCGACCATTTTCACTTTTCTTATGAGTTTTACAAAATATATCCCCAGAGTGAAAAATGTCTCGCCCTTGGACTCGCTCCATGCCTACTCCGCCAGAGGAAAATTATGACACTCAACCAGGCAACAATTTCACACAAGGGCAGTCGAGTCAACGGGGAAGTGAAACGGCACTTTCCCAAATGTGCCGCCTTTATGAACAGAGTCAGCAACAACATCGTGAAATGATGAACCAAGTCATCAATATGGGAAATCACCATGGACAGTATCAGCAGCATTCCAAGTTATCTGAGCTACAAAAGACACGTCCCCAAACATTTTCTCATACTGACAAGCCTCTTGAAGCCGAGGACTGGCTTCGAGATATGGAGAGGAAATTAATTATTGCAAAATGTTCAGACCCCGAAAAGGTATTGTATGCTCCGCACTATCTCACAGGAGCAGCCGCATCGTGGTGGGAGAATTTTCTGCACATGCATCCCAACGAAAATGACATAACCTCGGATGCTTTCAAGGAAGGTTTCCGTGGTGCACACATTCCTAAGAGCATTATGAAAATCAAGAAGAGAGAGTTCGATGACCTCAAACAAAGGAACATGACAGTGTCAGATTACAACGGTCAATTTACTCTATTGTCTCGCTACGCCAATGAGGAGTGTATGACTAAAAGTAAGAAGATGGAGAAATTCCTTGACGGTCTGGCGCCCGCGCTTAAATGCCAACTAGTTGTGCACACTTTTCCAGATTTTAAAACTCTGGTGGACAAAGCGATTACTCTGGAAAATGAGAGACGCAGCCTGGAAGATATCCGCAAGCGAAAAAGGGACCAGACCAACCATGCTCGCAATCACCGAAGCAGGACAGATTTTCAAAAGGGTGGGACGCACAAATCCTCATCCAACGTCTCACGCCCAATCAAGAATTTTCATGCAAGGGACAAGGAGTTCACATATCGCCCCGGCGTTACCTGTTACGCCTGTGGAGAGGAAGGACACTATGCCAAACAGTGTCCCAAGCCTAGAAACTCAACCCCAAAGCCGAACAACGGCGGCAATAATTCAGCGCCCAAGCGAAACAATTTCAATCCCAGCAACAACCACAGGAAGGGTCATCTAAACCACGTAACCAAAGAGGAGGCACAAAATGCTACGGATATCGTACTCGGTATGTTTCCTGTCAACACAATACCTGCAATGGTTTTGTTTGATTCCGGAGCTTCTCACTCTTTCATTTCGAAAAGTTTTGCTTTGCAAAATAATTTTTCGATGCTTCCTTTGGAGAAATCCATGATCATCAAGTCCCCTGGGATTCAGGATGTGGTCATTGAGTTTGAAGGATTGGAGTTTCACGCCAATCTTATTGTACTGGAAAACAAAGGACTGGATGTCATCCTAGGGATGGACTGGCTAACCACCAACAAGGGTTTTATTGACTGTTTCAACCGGACCGTAATCCTCACGCACCACCACGGGAAGACAATAAGAGTGTCAGCCAAGGAAGGAAAAATACCCCGGCAACCGAGATTGAATAAGGTGGACGTTTCTGAGCTAAACAAGGTTCCAGTAGTGTGTGAATTTCCAGACGTATTCCCTGAAGAGCTACCAGGCATGCCACTAGACCGAGAGATAGAGTTCAACATTGAGCTCGCACCAGGAACCACCCCCATATACAAGAAACCATATCGAATGGCACCATCCGAGTTGGTTGAATTGAAGAAACAAATAAAAGAATTGCTAGACAAAGGATACATTCGAGCCAGCTCCTCACCTTGGGGATCACCAATTCTATTTGCCAAAAAGAAGGATGGAACACTGAGATTGTGTATTGACTATCGAGCACTTAACATGGTCACAGTCAAGAACAAATACCCGATGCCAAGGATAAATGATTTGTTTGATCAACTCGCTCAGGCCAAGGTATTCTCAAAAATTGACTTAAGGTCTGGATACCATGAATTAAAGGTGCGAACGGAAGATATCCCCAAAACAACCTTCACCTCCAGATATGGACTGTATGAGTTCACAGTAATGCCATTTGGATTAACTAATGCCCTTGCATATTTTGTTCACCTCATGAACAAAGTATTTATGAAGTTTATGGACAAGTTCGTTGTGGTATTCATCGACGACATTCTGGTATACTCCAAGACACCAGAAGAGCACGCAGAACATCTCAGGATTGTGCTAGGAGAACTCAGGAAACACCAATTGTATGCCAAGTTCAGCAAGTGCGAATTTTGGCTAAGACAAGTAGGCTTTCTAGGCCATGTACTAACCCAAGATGGTATCGCAGTGGACCCGGAGAAAGTCAAGGCCATACTTGGCTGGAAGTTGCCAGCGAGCGTAACAGACATACGTAGTTTCTTGGGAATGGCAGGATATTACCGCAGATTTATTGAAGGATTCTCCACCATAGCCAAGCCTATGACGCAGTTACTCAAGAAAGACAAGAAGTTTGAATGGACAGAAGCCTGCGAAAAAAGTTTCCAAGAGCTAAAGCGGAAATTAACAACAGCACCAGTATTGTGCCAGACATACACAAAAATTTTGAAGTGTTTTGTGACGCGTCCAGAAAGGGTCTCGGATGCGTGTTGATGCAAGAAGGCATGGTTGTCGCCTATGCTTCAAGGCAACTTCGCAAGCATGAGGAAAATTATCCCACTCATGACTTTGAAATGGCAGCAGTCATTCATGCACTCAAGGAATGGAGGCATTTCTTACTTGGGAATCGATGTGAAATATATACGGATCATAAAAGTCTCAAATATATTTTCACGCAGCCAGAACTAAATTTACGGCAATGACGCTGGTTGGAATTGGTAAAGGATTATGATGTTGGTATCCACTACCATCCAGGTAAAGCAAATGTAGTGATCGATGCTCTTAGTCGGAACCCCAGCTCCGACGAAAACAGTCTGCAAAGCTTGAGGCCCGAATTCCAACAAGAATTTGCCAAACTCAACTTGATAATGGTAGCAAAAGGCACCATATCAAACTTGGAAATACAACCCGACCTTGTGGCAGGAATTAAAGAAGCTCAGCCTGGTCACCCCAGCATCGAAGGCATCAAAAGAAAGGTAAGTATGGGCAAGGCCTCGGCATTCGTCATAGACGATGGAGGAATATTATGGTACGGAGACAGACTCCGCGTACCAAATATAAAGGACCTCAAACAGCAAATCCTAGCTGAAGCTCACACCGCCCCGTACTCGATCCACCCTAGAGGAACCAAGATGTATAAAGATATTCAGGAAAGATTTTGGTGGCACGGTATGAAGAGGGACATAGCCACCTTCATTGCATGTTGCGACTCTTGTCAACGCATAAAAGCTGAGCATCAGAGGCCAGCCGGACTACTGCAACCGAACAAAATACCTGAGTGGAAATGGGATGAAATAGGGATGGATTTCATTGTCGGACTACCTCGGTCACGACATGGGAATGATACCATATGGGTCATCACCGACAGATTAACCAAGGTGGCACATTTCATTCCAGTGAAGACAACCTACAACGCTCAGAGGCTTGCCAGGATTTATCTCTCCCGTATAGTTTGTCTGCACGGTGTCCCGAAGACTATAATATCCGGCAGGGGCACTCAATTCGTCTCGAGATTTTGGGAGCATTTACAACAGGCTCTGGGAACTCAACTAGCCTTTAGTACATCATACCACCCACAGACTGATGGACAAACGGAACGTGTAAACGAGGTTTTAGAAGACATGCTGAGGGCATGTGTCCTCACATATGGAACTAGTTGGGAAGAAAGCCTGCCATACGCCGAGTTCGCGTACAACAATAGCTACCAGGCCAGCCTGCAAATGGCACCATTTGAGGCTTTATATGGACGGAGATGTCGTACCCCGTTAAATTGGTCAGAGACCGGAGACAGCCGCATTTTCGGACCAGACATGCTCAGAGAAGCCGAGGAAAAAGTCAAGCTAATCGGAGACCGACTTAAGACCGCTCAAAGTCGACAGAAGAGTTATTATGATCAGAAACATCGTAGGGTCAGCTTCGAGCCCGGTGAGTTCGTATACCTCAGAGTATCTCCTATGAGAGGATTACAACGATTCAAGATTAAAGGGAAGCTAGCACCAAGATTCATTGGACCATTCTGTATAATGGCGCGAAGAGGCACGGTAGCCTACCAGCTAGACTTACCCGAGGAATTATCCGATGTCCACGACGTGTTCCACGTCTCGCAATTGACGAAATGCGTAAGCAACCCAGAGAAACAAGTATCCCATGAGAGCATTGACGTGCAGCAAGACCTCACTTATCGGGAACGTCCAGTAAGAATATTAGAGGAGTCTGAAAGGAGGACCCGACAGAAGACCATCAAATTCTTCAAAGTCCAGTGGAGCAATCACACCGACAGTGAAGCAACTTGGGAAAGAGAGGATTTTCTTCAGACAGAGCATCCACACTTATTGAGGGACAGCTGAAATCTCCGGGACGAGATTTTTCCTAAGGGGGTAGGTGTTGTGACACTCCAAAAATTTTAATTTGGTTTTCTTCAAGAACTATGTTGGATTTTAAAAGAGAGCATTTAAAATTTCTTTTCCAGAAATCCTTCCTCTTAAAAGCTTCCTTTTCTTTGGCAAGGATTTTTATTTTTCTTCAAACTTTGGTGTTCGATCTTTTAAAAATTCTTCTCTGTTGGTTCCCTCTCAAATTATTTTGGGAGTTTAATCTTTTTCTTTTAAAAAGAAACTCAATTAAAATTGGGGATTTTCATATCTTGAAAACCCCCCATGACTTTGTATTTTTGCCCATGTGGTAAAACCTCTCAAAATCCTTTCCTCCTCCTTGTAATCAACCTAAGTTCTCTGTCCCAACTAATCCAAACAAGTTTTGGATTTTATTCTAATTATTTTTCCTCTCAAATCATTTCTGTCAATTATTTGGAGCTTGAGTGTTTTTCAAAGCAAGTACCCTTTTGCATTTGAATTTTGATCTCAAACCAACTCCTCTGGATTGTCCTTAGCATCCACAACCCAGAACCATCTTGATCCACTCCTCCTCTTTTCAAATTTTTCAAATTTCAGTCTCTGCAAGTTTGGACCAGATTTGCCAAATTTGGTGAAATGCATATCTACACTTCTCCAAAAATTCCACCAAAATTCAGGCAGCCTACTGGAGCAATGAGAGGCCACTCCACCAAAAATCAGCTCAAGGAAAAATCCCTAGAGGCCAAATTCATTCTGTCGAACACTTGGCGTGCACAATTGCTGTTCACATTCAGTAATATTCAGAGTTCAGTGTCGTTTTCATTCGTCAGCTTCATTCACGCGTAGACAGTGCCCTTGGCACGTTCCTCGCCGCCTCTTCCTCCTGTCTGGAGCACCGCACGCGCGCTTGGCGCCATCCTGGCGTCGGTGGCACCCTGGCCCGCATGCGCCGGCGTGTCTTGCGGCGGCCGAACCACCATAGCGGCCGACAGGGAGCAGAACGGCGGCTCAACGCCGTTCGGCGCCGCCCAACGCTTCTCTGCCCTCCGTGTGGCTCATGCATGCCAGCGCAGCCCCGCAGCACCGTCGCCGTGGCCCGACAGCACTGGACGCGCTCTCTGCCGCCGACGGACCCGCGCCGTCCCGTTCCGACCAAAACCTGCCCTAAGATTCTAATCCAAGTCCGTTTAGCGTCTGAATGGAACCAGTGGACCTCCACATTAATGCCCAACCTTCTAAACTCCCCGACCAAGCACTGCGCCGCCGTAATCCATCGCCGGAGATCCCCGTTCACGGCCACCGCCTCGGATCGCCTATAAAAGGAGACCCCGAGCTCGCCCTCGAGCACGCACCACCATTGCACCCCTCAAACACTCCGCCAGGCCAATAGGAGGACCTCGAAGAGGTCTCCTCCCCCAACTCCGGCCGCCCCATCCCGCGTCGGCCTACATCTCGATTCGCTCCGGTGAGGCCATCTCCGGCGCCCAAACCTTGTCAGTAGCATCCTCGAGCAACCACTGAGCTAACCCAAGCGTCAATTTGGCCTTCGCAGCTCTCCCCGACGAGATCCATCTCCACCCGAACCACCGTCCGCCGGAGCAAGGCTCGCTGTCGACGTGGTCCTCGCCGACCGCCACCACCACCACCAACCGACGCGGAAGGGCGCCCTGAACACGGAGGCACCTTCCGATCCCCCTGCCTCGTCGTGGATCGCTGCCGGCGACCACCGCGGCTCTCGGGCACCGTCGAGCTCTGCCGCCTCTTTTAAATTTTTAAACCTGACGGGCGGGACCCGCCTGTCAGCCTCTCTGTCCTTTCTAAACGAATCATTTTCTGAAAACGCCTTCGGGCAAAATACGCTTTCCCCTCTGGGCTGGCGTATTCGAGACTGGAGTGTTTTCTGTTTTTATTAACTAGCCCCTGGAAACTTTCTGTTTCATTACAGATGAGTCCCTGGACAAAAACCTTTATAACTTGTTAACAGAAGCATATTTTGGATTGATTCTTTTTCTGTCCTCTTTAGAATTTGGTCTAGTTTTTTATCAGATTTATTTGAAAAATATTTGGAATAATTTTTGTGCACCTCTCGGTATTTATGTTAGCGCGTGTGTTTTCTTTATACCGTAGATACCGAAGGAGGTGACGGAGCCGCGAACTTCACCGAGCTAGGCTCCGACTACTCTGAACCAGGCAAGCATGTTTGAACTTTTGATATGATGAGTGTCTTGGCATGTTTTGCATATAGTTAGTTTCATGGCATGTTGATGAGCATACCGATGAACGTTATTTTCATGCATTGTTGAGGTAAGTGAGCTCGATGATCCATAGGTGGATGGATGTGAGTATGAATGGCCATGTGTTGGCATGAGGATGGGTAAGATGGCAGTGTTGTAGCATGCCAGTCTTATGCCAGACTATATGACTATAGTGTCAAACCGTATCGGTCCAGTTCCTCCCATTTCCTTCCCTGTACTACCACATGTTTTCCGCAAGGAATATGGATTAGTAAGTTGCAAACCGCTTTCCTGGTACACACCAAAAGGAGAGGCCGGGATGATGGTTCCGTGGCCCTGGATTAAAGCCAGTCATCCGGTCAAGGGGCATGGGTGTTTCCGGTTGGGACCGAGAGGGGGGCACCCCTTAGAGCGCGCGTATATAAATTTGATCCCATGCTATTCGAGATTGTGATCTCCCCGTCTCAAAAGTTTTTCTTGGACGATGTCTAGGGTGAGTCCTGGCATCGAGAGGAAGGATGGGTGTGTACTGGTTAGCTGTGTTTTCTTCCGAAATACCGTAAACGGAACTAGTCCTTCGTGACTACGGAAATCCGTTAACTGTGGGAAATTTTTGTACAAACTCTGTAGAGTCATAAATCTCCAAATCATCTTATCCATATCCAAATTTTGCGCTAACTTATTCTGACAAGTGCCAGTTTTGGTGACAGATACTCCGGTGAATCACATGAGTGCTAAGCCCGGTTAAATGTTTATTCCTGTGGATGGACTAACCCGTTTATTATCATGAATTGAATATTTATTATGAGTATTATTTACTTGTGAATAAAAGCCCTCTCTGCGATGTCGCTCAGACGTCCGACTGCGGCATTTCCTTTAAAGCCCTCTCTGTGATGTCGCCCCGACGTCCGACTGTGGCATTTCTTTTAAAGCCCTTTCTGTGATGTCGCCCCGACGTCCGACTGTGGCATTTCTTTTAAAGCCCTTTCTGTGATGTCGCTCAGATGTCCGACTGCGGCATTCCTTTTAAAGCCCTTTCTGTGATGTCGCCCTGACGTCCGACTGTGGCATTTCTTTTAAAGCCCTTTCTGTGATGTCGCCCCGACGTCCGACTGTGGCATTTCTTTTAAAAGCCCTTTATGTGGTGTCGCTAAGACGCCCGTCTATGGCATTTCTTTTAAAGCCCTTTAAGTGGTCTCGCTAAGACGCCCGACTGTGGCATGATTTTCTGTTATTATTTGTTCACCTTTCGAGGCGACGCTTCAGACACCCGATCGGTTTTCACTTATATTTTGTTGGGATTTCAGGCAGACTACCGCCGATTCCCTTGTACTTACTTCGTTATGCAAATTTTTGAATGTGCACTAAAAAAAAATTAATCATGACGCATTCATGCATGCATTTGTTATATCTTACGTCCGAACTGTCTTGCGAGTACTTTCAAAGTACTCACTGGCTTGTTGATTTGGCCAGATGCTGACGAAGGCGATCTCATGGATGAAGAGTTCAATAGCGAGTCCGACGCCTAGAGGAATCCCAGTCAGTCTCGTGCAACCCTGGATTTGGTCACTGTATTCTATCCGCTTCCGCAACTCGAATAACATTCATCGAGCCTCACCTCGACGCTCGATGAGATGCCAGTTTGAGAGTCATGTTATCACACTCCCCACTGTGTTATTCCACCATCACTTTATCCTCGAGTCAGTAGTATGCCACCACACCATTGTGTTAAATCCGCCATTATGTATAATTATTGGCGTGCTTGTAATAATTTGTTGACCAGCCCTAGCTCAACCCTGTAATATATTCTATGCTACTGGCTTATTGTATCAAGAATTGGTCTACCAGTGAGGAGGATTTCTCTCATGCTGGACTCAAAAGATTGGTTTTTCAATAAATATTTTTATTGGAAAACCAGTCGTGACACAATTATAATTACGGTGGAAGACAAACGTACCGAAAGCATCAGGATTCCATGCAAAAACAATGCCATGAGTGGTGGCAGCAAACACAAGACCCTCATATTGAATTGCATCACAATACTCATCCGTGTATAGAAACTGATTTTTGAGAAATATCCATCGTGTCGAACCTTGAAGGACGGCAACAAGCTTGTCGAAGATAGCGACAATACAAGCATTCATATAACCCCAAGAGCGGTTGGGAACTTGACAAATTGCTATCTTCTGTAGATGACAGTCACCATGATCATAGTTGAACGTGCGTAGAATACCGGTGTGCTCAACCTCTAGGCAGCCTGAGATTTTTGGAAGTGGAACCCGGTGACGAGTGTACACGTTCACAAGTTCCCACTCGCAGTTGTTCCCAATATAAACAACCCAATCTCCATTTGTGCCTTCCCAAGCCTTACCCTCAAGCGATGGCATCTTAACATCACATGTATCATTATCAAGCAGCACCAACTTGCACAAAGCGAGGCCTCCGTCGTCCGCGCGCCAGTGAGCAGGGTCATAGTGAAGTAGTTAGGGGAGATCAAACCGCTCCTAGATCCTTGGGTTCCATGTAATGATGTTATTAGTTGAGTCAAAAATGGTCTTGAACGAACCTGCCATGCTAGCCGAGGTGATGACGTCGCACCGATCAATGAGTTCCTCCACCACATCATCATTCAGATCGGGGCAAGAATAACGGGGTTGTTTCCGGTCTGTTTCCTCCATGGAGAAGACGATCGAACAATGGCAGAAGGAAGGGTGAAGGCAAATGGAGGAGGGAGGAAGAGCGTGCGACAGTAGTTCCAAACCAAGAGGGAAAGGCAAAGAGTCACTGGACGGTTGCGACGGTACACGAAGAGGTGCCCCGGCCTACATAGACATCCGTTCGGAAATTGTAAAAAAGGACTCGTCATCGTCTCACTAACATGTGGGAACGAGACCACATGTCAACGAAGAGGCTAGTGGGGAGCGGATGGTTGCCACAGAGGTCACACACTGATGACAAGGCCGTCCTGTCAGACCTAGCGCCCGCACGGGATGGCTTCTATCCCCCAAATGATCGAAGCCACAGAGGTCCGTTTGGGGTCGTGAGTCGGAGTTGGCCTTACAAGTGGGACCGCAGTTGAGGAAATCGACTATCGGCAAACCCCCACCTCGCCCGCCGCGTGATGGCTGAGTTAGAGAAATGACGAGGTTGAAGAGATAGCTGTAGCACAGACTCCAAGAACTATGGTGTCAGATGGAAGTCATGCTGGTGGTGTTTGTCATACTCCTGGACGCGAATGCTTGTTCTGGCCCATGCCACCCTAGTGTACTACTCCACCTCACATTAACATATGGCCCACCTTACACTATGGTCAAATTTCCTGGAGTTTGTGCTAGGTTAAAAAGTGTTCTTTGTGAGGGTGGGTGGCTGGTCTCAAGTTTAAAACTTGTTGTATTACGTATACATAGACGTAGAGATAGTGCGGCAATTTTGAAAGTTTGAACCCAAACATCAGAATGGAATTTCTATTGGACTCATCCGACGAACTAGGATGATGGGATTCACAACTACAGTAAAAACACCCGCCCGACGCGCGAAGCATGTGAAGCTAGTACAAATAGTAATAGTACTATTGTTGATTGGACTCATCCGATAACTTGTTGAAATGCACATACAATTATGTATTCGGAAAATATTTTTTTGCCTCGTCGCAGCACCCACTCAGAGAAGCACTCGAAAGCCATTCATAAATTTAGTAAGTCTATCACAGGCATACCATTTTATTACATACAACAGGTCATGTACCCACAACGACAACGACGATACATTCTAGTAAATACTAAAGTCCTCATCACACAAAAAATAACAAGAAATGAAATGAACTTCAGCTCAACCAATCCTTGGCGTTGGAAACGCTTTCTTTGAACCAGAAGTGATTCTCTAGGAAGGGCCAGCCATTGTCCGTCACAAGACCAACACATGACTGATCATCCGGGCTGAAGCGGGCTATGTCAGGACCCATAATGCGATGGTAGGGAAACATAGTAATGACCGAGGTATAGATACAGTTGCTTCTCATAAATGGTAGTAATGTTGTGTCAATAGCAGCTGGATCGCCTTTCACCATGATTGGATAGCTTTGTCCAAGGAAGAGCGAGTTTCCTCCAAGACTTTTAATACATAACCAGGGAGAAGGGGTTGGCGCTAGTACACTAGTATCCATCCCGAATACCCTGTAACGGATGTTGGAATAGGTCCGGAGAGTGCGGCCATGCGAGACAACACCTGCTTCCTTAGTAACATCAGCAGTGCCCTATATACAGACAAAAAGAGGTGATCCATCGGAATAAGTTGCCAAGCGCCACTGAGTATATGGGTCCTGCTTGTCCTCATTCTCATGATCATCAGCATCGTCATCTCCCCCTTGGTTATAATTTTTTTCAAGTATAGGTGGTGGAATGTTCACATGACCTTGGAAAGACAAGAAGTTGATTAATTAGTAAAGGGAAACTAGCTAACCCGCATGCATGTGGATGAAACAATTATAATTACGGTGGAAGACAAACGTACCGAATGCATGATGATTCCATGCAAAAACAGTGCCACGAGTGGTGGCAGCAAAACAAGACCCTCGTATTGAATTGCATCACAGTACTCATCCTTGTATAGAAATTGATTTTTCAGCAATATCCATCGAGGCATGGAAGTAAGGAAGGCAACAAGCTTGTCGAAGATAGCGACAACTTCATAGTTCGTGTAATCCCAAGAGTGGTTGTGAACTTGACAAATTGCTATCTTCCATAGACGACAATTACCATGATAGTATTTGAACTCAGTTCATCTATGTGCTCAACCTCTAGGCAGTCTGAGATTTTTGGAAGTGGAACCCAGTGACGAGTGTACCCATTCACAAGTTCCCACTCGCAGTTGTACCCAATATAAACTACCCAATCTTCATTTGCGCCTGCCCAAGCCTTGCCCTCAAGCAATGGCATCTTAACATCACACGTATCATTATCAAGCGGCATCAACTTGCATAAGGTGAGGCTCTGTCATCCCCGCGCCAATGAGCAGGGTCAAGGTGAAGAAGATAGGGGAGATCAAACTGCTCATGGACCCTTGGGTTCCTTGTAATGATGTTATTAGTTGTGTCGAGAATGGTCTTGAACGAACCTGCCATGCTAGCCGAGGTGATGACGTCGCATCGATCAATGAGTTCCTCCATCGCGACATCATTCAGATCGGGGCAAGAATAACGGGGTCATTTCCTGCCTGTTCCCTCCATGGAGAAGACGATCGAACAAAAGCAGAAGGAAGGGTGAAGGCAAATAGAGGAGGGAGGAAGAGCGTGCGACAACAGTTCCAAATTGAGAGGGAAAGGCGAAGAGTCGGTGGACGGTTGCCACGGTACATGAGGAGGCGCTCCGACCTACATAGACGCCCGTTCGGAAATTGTATGAAAGGACTCACCGTCATCTCACTGACATGTTGGAACGGGACCACATGGAAGTTCAGTACTCTATATCTGGATCAGACCTGTTACTTTGCTCTGAATGTTGAACTTTCCGTTTGAACGTATGGAATGCGCTGTTATTTTTTAAGTGGGTTGTATTTGTGTGCCACGGGTTTAGAGGCTGACTTGTGGGCCTACCCGGTTGATGCGTACACAACCAGGAGATGACTGTACGTGGAGAGGATGACAGTAGGGACCCACCAAGGTCATGGGAGTGTGCAAGCAAGTGCCTTCTTATTTCAAGCCAATAAAAAAATGGCTCCTCCTCATGGATTTCTGACATCTGGGTCCCATGACATTGTCAACGTAGTCAATAAACGAGAGAATTACACAAGAGTGGCTAACACTAGGGACCCAATAGCTCGCCCAGTTATTTTTTGTTTTGGGTTAATTTGATAAATGCCACTCCAAATCTGGAGATTCCGAGAAATGCCACTACAATTTCCAAACTTTGAAAATGCCATTTCATGCCATTTCCAGTGGCATTTTTCGAAGTCTGGAGTGGCATTTTTCAAAGTTTGCAAAAATGGCAGTGGCGTTTTTCAAAGTTTGCAAAAATGGCAGTGGCGTTTTTCAAAGTTTGCAAAAATTGTAGTGGCATTTTTCAAAGTTTGGAAATTGTAGTGGCATTTTTATGAATCGCCATAATTGGAGTGGCATTTATCTAATTTGTTTTTGAGACGGAAGTAGGATGTCAAGTGGGCTGTGCGGGGCACTCTAGCCTGTCTACACAGCCTTTTCTTTTATGTTTACCACAGACCAGCCTAGTAGTTTTTTTCTTTCTTCCTGAAAATGGCTAGCCCAGTTTTTTGTGATTTGTCAAGTAAGTCGCTGTGTTAGGCCTGTTGGGCTGCAAATATTTCAAGACGAGGAGAGCTTCATTCGGCTGGCCGAGAAAATGGCCTATAAGCAATGAGAAATGGGCTGTAATTTTTGAAACACATCAAAACGACAATTAGTTTCAAATTTCTTTTTTTTTCATTTCGAGATTTTAAATTGCATTGATTTTTATACATGGACAACTTGTTGGATTTTATATTGATATACATTTATTTCTAAAATCAGTTTGAATGTGACTCGAAATTTAGGGATTTAAAACAGTTCGGACCGCACCGAAATATGCAAAATTTTGTATAATTTTTTAAACGTGGCCACAATATGGGCTATGATGCTAACAAAAAGAATATGACCTCCAAAAAAACCCTTAAGAATTAGCAAATGGGCTGTAAATTATTAGAAATAATGGCAGATGGGTTGTATGTTGTTTTCCACAGATTTGAGGCTTTCCTAAAAAGAGGTTGACGCACAAGCAGTGACTGTTGGATGTCCATCCAACGTCCGTCATGCTTCTTCAATCTCTGCTCTTCCTGCTCCAGCCGCTCAAACAAGAGCCGGTGGGACTGCCTGCTCCCTCCTCCCACGACCGGCTGTGCTGCTGCGCAGGCCTCACCGCCCCACCGTACTCCCATCGCTAGCCTAGCCATCCCTCTACTCACCCATACCCGCTGTTATTCTCCGGCGACGGCAAACGAACTAGTAAACCCTCGCACTCCCCTCCACGTGGGGAACAACTGCCAAGTCTTCCCTGGATCCGTGTCGTTCCCTTCGCCTCGCCGTCGTCCACCGTCCTGGTGCTCTCGGCACGGCGTGGACAACATGGTCAACGATCGACATGCATATGAAGTGGACTGTACGTGGAGAGGCTGACAGCTGGGTCCATGGACGCACGCAAGGAAATGCCTCCTTATTACGTGCAAAATAATGATTCCTCCACCTGACAGCTGGGACCCAGCGTAAGGACCTCTGTATTTCACAAAAAAACGTTCCCGCTGCTGACAGCTCGGACCCACCAGCTATATCTTCGCACGCAAGGAAGTTCCTCCTTATTATGCACAAAAAATGAATACTCCCCCTGCTAGCTGGGACCTAGCATAATGGGAGGCTAACTTGTGGGCCTACTAAGTTGACAGGGATGAAGGGCTTTGCCAACTTAGTCAATATGAACAATTCTAGCTCCAGTGACCGTACAATGTCCATCCAACGGCCGTAGTGCTTCTTCAACCTCTGGTCTTCTTGCTCCAGCCGCCCAAAGTAGCGCCAGTCGTGCCGCGTGCTCCTGCCTCCATGGTCGGCTATGATGCCGCGGAGGCCTCACCGCCCCCTACTACTCCCACTACTGGCCTGTCCATCCCTCTACTCACCCACAACCCATATTATTCTGTGGCGACCACAGCCTCACACCGCAGCCGAACCAGTGAACCCTCATACTCCTCTCCACGTGGGCAACCACTGTCGCGTCTTCCCCGGCTCCGCGTCATCCCCTTCCTAGGCCTCGCCGTCGTCCACCACCCTGGTGCTCTCGGTGTGGCGTGGTCAACATGGTCAAGGAATGAGTTCCATTGGAAGAGTACTATACGTGGAGAGGCTGACAACTGGGTCCACGGCCGCAGCGAGGAAGTGCCTCCTTATTACGTGCAAAATAATTATTCATCCACCTGACAGTAGGGACCCACCGGACGGGCCACCGTATTTCGTGAAAAAAACATTTCCCCTGACTACTGGGACCAACCAGCTACATCTTCGCACGCAAGGAAGTGCGTCCATATTACGGGCAAAAAATGATTTGCCCCCTAACTACGGGGACCCACCAGCTACATCTTTGCACGCAAGGAACTGCCTGACAGTCGGGACCCACCTGGTCGAAGCATATGTAGCGTTGTCATTCTGGTCGCGAATGTGTACGTACATACTAGTCGATGTAGAGGCGCGCACGTGTTGTAGTAGAGGCGCGCACGTAGCATGTACACGTACGTACAACGGCCAGGGTGCTAGAAAGAAAATATGGCCACGTATGTACATACAGGCAGGGTCTCGAATGCCTACTCGCACATACGTACGACCAGGGCTCGTGTACATGGCTGGGTCGGAAGGGAGAAGCTGTGCCATCGTCGTGATCATGGGGAGGCAACCGGCTGGGTCGGAACGGAATGCGTCGTTGTGTTCATCGGGAGGCAACCGGCTTGGACGGAACAGCCGATGGAAACGAGGCCTGGAGTACCGCAGAATGGAGGAAACGGCCTTGTGTTCGACCGGCCACGGTGGAAACGGGATCTTGTTCATCGGGAGGGGTCTGGCATACCGCAAAATGAAGGAACGGACCTCCTATGGTCGAAACGGGGTCCTTTTGATCGGGAGGGGTGTGGCGTACCGCAAAACGGACTTGTGTTGGAGCGCTAGGTTTGAAACGGGGGTCCTGTTCATCGGGAGGGGTGTGGCGTACCGCAAAATGGGACTCCACGGGATACTATTCATCTCCACCGTCGTCTACCTCCACGGGCTACTGTTCATCCACCGTCGACGGCGTCCACAGGCTCCTGTTCATCCACCGTCGACCTCCTCCAGCCTCCAGCCACTCCTGTTCATCCAGCCTCCACAGCTCCTCCACTAACTACTGTTTAGCTAGCCCTCTCCACGGGGTCCTGTTCAACCACCCCTCCAGGGGCTACTGTTCATCCATCGTTCCACCGGCTACTGTTCAACCAACCCTCCACCGGCTATGTTCAACCAGCCCTCCACGGGGCCCTGTTCATCTAGGCCTCCACGGATGTCGGTGTCAAAACCGGCGGATCTTGGGTAGGGGTCCCGAACTATGCATCCGAGGTTGATGGTAACAGGAGAGAGGGAACACAATGTTTGCCTAGGTTCAGGCCCTCTTGGTGGATGAAAACCCTACGTCCTGCTAGATTAATATTGATGAGTATGGGGGTTACAAGAGTTGATCTACCACGAGATCGCAATGGCTAAAACCCTATAAGTCTAGCCTATCTGATTATAATATGATTGTTCCCCTCTAAGGATCTAGCCCTCCAGTTTATATAGGCACTGGAGGGATCTTGGGTTACATAAAGTCAGTTATAGTGAAAGGAATCTTCATATTTGGTCGCCAAGCTTGCCTTCCACGCCAAGGAAAGTCCCATCCGGACACGGGTAGAGTCTTCGGTCTTTGTATCTTCACAGCCCGCCAGTCCGACCCATGGCTAGCAGGCCGGATGCCCAAGGACCCCTTAGTCTAGGACTCCCTCAGTAGCCCCTGAACCAGGCTTCAATGACGAGGTGTCCGGTACGCAGATTGTCTTCGGCATTGCAAGGCGGGTTCCCTTCTCCAAAATAGACTTCGGACGCAAAGAATATATCCGGATCTGTAACACAAGTACCACACACAACCGCAGAGAGTATAATATTTCACGAGTCAAATCCGCTGACAACTTTTTGTAACGTGATATCACGTCCCTGCCCGATTATTATTTCGAACCGTTTTTCGGCCTGCCGCTTCGTATTTCAAGATGCGGTTTTATTACCACATCTTGTCAAAGCTGAGATAGTGTCCCCTTATTGCGGGATCCTCATCAATACGGGTATGGGTAATCCAACCATGCCGCCTGCGTGACCCCTAGGGAATTGGCGAGCTTCATGGCGTGTGGGGAGGCATTTGATATTCACTGTCGTTATAAGGAGATAAGGATTCCCTTTCTTCACCCACGCCTTCTCTCTCTACCCTTCCATTCTCGAGCTCCAGCGCCCAAGTCCTCATCTTTTCCGCCTCAAGGAAGCACTCAACCATGTCCGGATCTGGAGGGCATGGCAAGTGGATGGCCTCCTCCGTTAAGGAGAAGGACATCACCAAGCCTCGGGAGGCCGGGTATCTGGCGAAAGAAATCGCCCACCGGCTTCCAACCAAGGGGCAAATCGTCCCCACCCCAAAGCCTAACGAGAGGGTGGTGTTCATCCCCCAATTCGTCCGTGGGTTAGGGTTTCCTCTCCACCCTTTTGTCCGCGGACTTATGTTCTATTACGGCCTAGATTTCCATGATATAGCCCCAAACTCCTTCCTCAACATCTTGGCATTCATTGTCATCTGTGAGGCCTTCCTCCGCATCCAACCCCACTTCTGACTATGGCTCAAGATCTTCTACGTGAAGCCGAAGGTGGTGGATGGCCAGCATGCAGAATGCGGAGGTGCCATGGTGAGAAAGCTGCCCAATGTCACGTGGCCCGAAGGTACTTTTGTGGAGACCTTCAAGGATTGGCAGAAATGGTGGTTCTATATCATAGAGCCCCGCGACGCCACCTGGGCTGCGGCTCAGGAATTCAAGTCCGGAGCTCCAATGCGGCTCACCTCTAGGATAGAGAAGGGCCCAAATTGGTCTTCGTCGGATGAAATGATAGCGCTGTAGACGTGCATCCAAAGCATGGTAGATAAAAACATCAAGCTCGTCGACGTGATCCAGGTGATGCTATTTCGTCGGATCCTCCCATGCCAAAGCCGAACTTGCCCTTTATGGGAATTCGATCTGAAGAAGCACCAAACATTGGAAAGGCTCTTCGGAACCACTCACGAAGATATCTGGAAATTGCTCTTTAAGGGCAATGATACGCCACCAGCCATAGACTCGGACTGCGGGCACGATCTTGTCCATCCTGCCAGTGAGGTAAGTCTTTCATGTCTCAAGGCGTATCCTCTACTTCCTTGTTCAAGGAGGATATCTAAACTTTACTATTTTTATTTTTCAGGTATGGACAGAGAAAGCGGAGCGGATTCAATGTTTGGCTCCGCTGCCCGAGGAAATAGTCATCCCACTCCTGGCGAAGATGCTGGTCCCGGCGCCCTATCAGGCGCCAGAGAAGAAGGCCAAGGGGGTCCGGAGTGGCCCCCGCCGCAAGGGAGCTTCGGACGTGTCATCCGAAGACAAGACTCACTCCTTCGCCGCCGAAGACGATGACAAGGAGGAGGAAGAAAGTAACTCTCCCCCTGATGGGGGGAGGAAGAAGAGGGCGGCCTCCGCAAATCTAGAGGCGGAAGCGCCCAAGAGGCAGAAGGGCCCCCTTGTGGATAACCCCGCGTGGGATGTTGACAGCAGCCCGGAGCAACGCCCCCGAAATAAGCCCCTGGCCGTATCATAAGTACTAGAAACCCGCATACGTCCATGTACCTGGCCTCTCTTCTTCATGCTATTAACATGTTTAATCATGCTATTGCAGTCCGGCCCACGACAACTCCCTGCGATCCTCATCAGGAGGTTCGCTAGATTCGAAGGTGATGGCCAGCGAGTCTCCGCCGGCCGCTCACTCTCCCAAGGCCAAGGGCGATGCCGAGGTGCTGTCTCGAAGGACCTTCCCAAGCCAAGGGGAGCTTCAGGAGGCCGTCAGGGAGGCGACGAAGGGCGAAACCACGGTCGCCGAACACCTAGGGGAGCCGATCCCCATGGAGAACGGCAATGGGGGCCGTGTTCAGTTTGGCCCCCAGCCGGATACGGCTCCGGAGACCTATACGGCTCCAAAATCCGGCGAGCAGCCTCCTTCGAGAGAAGGAGGTGTGCCTATCCTACCGGTGACTGATAACCCACAAGTATAGGGGATCGCAGCAGTTTTCGAGGGTAGAGTATTCAACCCAAATTTATTGATTCAACACAAGGGGAGCCAAAGAATATTCTCAAGTATTAGCAGCTGAGTTGTCAATTCAACCACACCTGGAAACTGAATATCTATAGCAAAGTATTTAGTAGCATAGTAATATGATAGTAGTGGTAACGGTAGCATAGGGTAACAGTAGCAAAAGTAATGTTTTTGGTGTTTTGTAGTGATGATAGCAATAGCAAAGGAAAAGTAAATAAGCGAAGAACAATATATGGAAAGCTCGTAGGAATGGATCGGTGATAGAGAATTATGCCAGATGCGGTTCATCATGTAACAGTCATAACCTAGGGTGACACAGAACTACCTCCAATTCATCAATGTAATGTAGGCATGTATTCCGAATATAGTCATACGTGCTTATGGAAAAGAACTTGCATGACATCTTTTGTCCTACCCTCCCGTGGCAGCGGGGTCCTAGCGGAAACTAAGGGATATTAAGGCCTCCTGTTAATAGAGTACCGGACCAAAGCATTAACACATAGTGAATACATGAACTCCTCAAACTATGGTCATCACTGGTAAGTATCCCGATTATTGTCACTTCGGGGTTAACGGATCATAACACATAATAGGTGACTATAGACTTGCAATATAGGATCAAGAACTCTCATATATTGATGAAAACATAATAGGTTCAGATCTGAAATCATGGCACTCGGGCCCTAGTGACAAGCATTAAGCATAGCAAAGTCATAGCCACATCAATCTCAGAAGATAGTGGATACTAGGGATCAAACCCTAACAAAACTAACTCGATTACATGATAAATCTCATCCAACCCATCACCGTCTAGCAAGCCTACGATGGAATTACTCACGCACGGCGGTGAGCATCATGAAATTGGTGATGGAGGATGGTTGATGATGACGATGGCGACGGATTCCCCTCTCTAGAGCCCCGAACGGACTCCAGATCAGCCCTCCTGAGAGGTTTTTGGGCTTGGTGGTGGCTCCGTATCGTAAAACGCGATGAATCCTTCTCTCTGATTTTTTTCTCCCCAAAAGCAAATATATAGAGTTGGAGTTGAGGTCGGAGGAGCTCCAGGGGCCCACGAGGTAGTGGGGCGCGCCCTGGGGGGGCAGGCACACCCCCACCCTCGTTGCTAGGGTGTGGGCCACCTGGTCTTCATCGTTTGCAAGGATTTTTTATTATTTCCAAATAGACGTCCCGTGAAGTTTTAGTTCATTCCGAGAGCTTTTGTTTCTGCACATAAATAACACCATGGCATTCTGCTGAAAACAGCGTCAGTCCGGGTTAGTTCCATTCAAATCATGCAAGTTAGAGTCCAAAACAAGGGCAAAAGTGTTTGGAAAGTAGATACGACGGAGACGTATCTATGACCTCTGTCCAACTAGAGGCACCGGATAATCTGTTGGAAGCGCTACTAGGCGCTTCCATTGTGGATGAACACCGTATCCTTATGGGTACAGTGATTGAGAGGGTTCAGTTTGTCAAGAGCGGACTAACCGAAGCCTACAGCAGCCTGCTGACATGTTTTGAGGTAAGCGACGTAAAAGAGAAAGTCCCAGTATAGACAGTGTAGCCCTTGAGACACTGTCCGATGTTCAGAAAGAAAAGCCAGACAAAGGACCAATTAATTTTCGCAGGAAACTAACTAGATATGTCTTATGAACACATGCCTTGCTGCCGGCCACCACCTCTCATGCCGCTGAGGTCTCCGGACTAAAGCAGAGTCTGGACCGGGCCGAAGAAGAGCTCTGCCTTGTGAAAAGGCAGCTGGAGGACAAGCAAGGTATGTGGAGACTTGCTATATGTTCGGAAAGAATAAATGATGTATATTGATTGTAGTGTCGTGATATTTGTAGGAGCGGCGACTGAGGTTGAAACCCTCAAGAAAGCGCTGGCTGAGGCCGAGGAGAGGGCGGGAAGGAACGAGCCTTCCGGAAAAAGCATGAGTGTTAGTGCATCTAGTGCCCCTTAGTGATTTTGGTGTATTGAATACTTATAGGTTAAGGGACTGATGCATTTGTGAGTTTACACAGGTCTATAAGTCTATGAGAAGTTTGATATTTACAGAGAAAGTCGACCCCTAAAAATGAAGTTCTTCGACTGAAGACATTGGATTTTTGAAGACTTTCTGAAGACTTTGAAAGTGAAGAAATTGGTGTGATCCTAAAGACTTGGCATTCATTCGAGGAACATGAAGCATGAAGACCTTTGTTTTCTTTGTTTTATTTTCTCTTTCTTGAGTCATAGGAGACACCGTACTGTTAAAGGGGGTCGAGGACATAATAAGGAAAAATTTCCAAGTGATGCTCAACTCAAATCCTATACCTACCAATCCCTTCGAGTGAAGCCATTGGAAATCTTATACAGTTCAGTCAATTTCTTCAGTGACAGAGACGAAGTTCTTCTGGTCTCTGAGAATTTTTTTCTGACTGAGGAGTTAGGAATTCGCTAGTGCGGATTGCCTACACAGTGAGGAACATGATAGCCCTGAGGAATTTGATACTCAAAATTCCGACCGTTGCTGTGCTACGCGCCAGCTGTCCCAAAATATCTACCCACCTAACGGTCATATCATTGAAGGGCATTTATGTCTTATCATGTCGGGCTGCTCCCTAGGCTATAAATAGTCGCCCCCTACAACCACTAGCTGGTTGGCTGCTCCGAGAGAAATTGACACTTGTCATTTGAGAGCATCCCATCCTCCAAGGACTTTGAGTGAAAATCATCAAGTGAGGAAAACCCAAACCCAAACACCCACAAACCCAAAGTGATTGAGCATCACTGAAGAGATTGATCCTGCGTGGATCCGACGCTTGTTACCTTTGAAGATTGTGCATCTTCGAGACGGTTTGGCGTCATGGTCTAGAGCATCCAAGAGGAAATTGTGCATCACCGAGTGACCGAGTCTGTGAAGTTTTGGAAGTCACCTGAAGACTTACCACGAGTGATTGGGCGAGGTCTGTGTGACCTTGGCTGAAGGGGAATATGGTGAGGACTGAGTGTCCTGAGCTGCATGTTCAGGACTGGGTGTCCGTGACTGTGTGTCCTTAGGTTTAAATACCTAGCCGCCCTAACCAAACATACAACTGTCAGAGCAGTTGGAACTGGTCTACCAAATCATTGTCTTCATGAAGCTACTCGGTTCCATTTCCTCAACCCTTCCGTTTCCTCATTTCTGTGTTGCGTGCTTGTTCATATATGTTTGAAGACTTTGAGTGAAGACTTTCTCTATTTCCTCAGTTCAATTTTTTCAGTCTGTTTGTCTTTATCCTATTCTATCCTATGATTACGCTTTCTGTACTCTGTGCTTGTTTTCATTTCATCATGAAGACCATGGTCATGCACTATTATGTTTACTTCCGAGTACTTATTCCGCTGCAAGTAGTTCTTCACTTAGGAATTTCCTCACCCTAAAATTCCTCAGTGAAGAATTCATAAAAATCGCCTATTCACCCCCCTCTAGTCGATATAACGTGCTTTCAATTGGTATCAGAGCAAGGTACTCCCTTGTTCTATGTGATTTTGGTTTAAGCGCCTGGAGTTTTAGTTATGTTGACCGCAGGTATGATCAAGGTTTCTGCTGGGTGTCCTACCTTCGATGGGATGGACTACCCCTACTGGAAGAATAAGATGCGCATGCATCTTGAGGCAATTGATAACGATCTCTGGTATGTTGTGGAGAATGGTGTTCCCTCTGTCACTCCCACCATCAACGCTACTGATGTGAAGAGATTCAAGCAACTCAACTCTCAAGTGAAGAATATCATATGTGGCCATTTGAGCAAAGGGCATTATGGCAGAGTGAGTGCTTTGGAGACAGCAAATCTTATCTGGGACAGTCTGTCCAAGGTCAATGAGGGAGTCTCAACACAGCATGACTCTCGAGTTGATGTTCTTCGCAATCTCTTCATCCGCTTCAAAAGACTCGACAATGAAAATGTTCAGCAAATTGTCGATCGCCTCATTGATATCTCAAGTGATCTTTAAGCACTTGGTGCCACTGATATCACCGACCATGAAGTGGTGAAGAAATTGCTGAGATCGCTTGATTCCTTATTTGATACCTTGGCATTGATGATACAAGAACATGGAGACTATAAGTCACTTGATCCCGCTGATATCCTCGAGAGACTAAACACTCATGAGTTCCAGCTTGCTGAGAAGAGAGATCTCCATGGACCAAGCTATGGTACATTACAGGCTCTAAAGGCCAAGGCAGTGTCTGAATCTGAAGGTGAAGATTCTAGCAACAGCCTTGGCGACCCTGAAGAACTGAGCCAGGAGCTAGCAATGCTCGTGAGGAAGTTCCAGAAGTTCTCAAGACGTGGTCGCTTTGGTAAATCCTCAAGAAGTGGTAACTTGAGATCATATTCCTCATCCCATGATTACAAGAAGAGACTCTGTCACAAATGCAAGAAACCCGGACACTACATTCAAGATTGTCCTCAGTGGGAAAAGGAATCAAAGAAGAAGAAGTACAAGGATTATAGTTCTGATGATTCAAAGAAGAATACGAAATCTTCAAAGTCCTCGTCATCAAAATCTTCAAGGTCCTCATCTCACAAGAAGAGCAGCCCCAAGAAGGCTCGGGCATTCATTGGCAAGGAAATGGACTCTAAGGCTGAATCTGAGGAAAATGAGGAAGAGGAGGAATCTGAGGAGTCAGACTCTAGTGTGGCGAGCCTAGCCCTCACTACTGCGTTCGTCAGCAAGTCCATCTTCAACTCTGAAGAAAAGGATCTCCCCAACACTACTGATGACGATGATGAGGACTACGCTCCCACCTATTTCTTCATGGCAAAAGGCTCAAAGGTACTCAAAATATCCCTCCTCTGAATCTAGTGAGGATGAATCTGATGAAAACGTCAAACCCAGCTATTCTAAACTTGCTAAGATTGCTGTGAAACTGCAAGAGGCTCTTGAAAAGGTTCAAAACATGCTAGATAAAAGCGATGATATGTTGGGCGAGGAAATGGATCACACTAAAATTTTGACTGAAAATCTTCAGAGACTTTAGTCCAAATTTGACGATCTTCAAGGTCATCATAACACTCGCCTATCTGATCATGAGAAGCTTTATTATGAATTTCTTCAAAGAAAGCAAGATCTTGAGCAGTTAAGAATGAGTTATGAAGATCTTTAGAAGGAGCTTGATTCATTACTTGCTCAACAAATCAGCACTACTCAGGATGAATTTGTTCCTCCATGTTTGAAGTGCATTGAACGTGAAACTACTAATTCTTCACCTAAATGCTCAAATGCTTCCATTGTTGCAAATTCTTCAACTGTCTCTGCTATCACTAATTCCTCATCTGAGGACATTGCTAGTATCACTGATGATGCAGGGCTGAAGGAATTGTATATGATAGGATGTACAAAAGCCTCAAAGGGCATTAGGCTCTTTGTGACGTGCTTCAAAAGCAGATCCTCAACAGGAACCCTAGGAAAGAGGGTATTTCCTTTGAGAGGAAACTTAATGCTGTTGGGACCTACTGGAAACCTGAGCAGTATCCCAAAACCTCATGGGTTGCTGCAAAGGGACCTTCAGTGGATCCATCTACTTTATCTGGCTTTACATGTGAATCTTCATATTCTTCTGATGAGTCATTTGACTCCAATTATAAACTATTCAAAAATCAGAATGGTGAAGTATTTGCTAGATATGTTGGCACTAACTGCAGGAACGGTTCTCCTATGAAGAAAATCTGGGTTCCCAAAAGGTGCCTTGAAAATCTTCAGGTGAATGTCATCATGACACCACCTGTGAAGAATAGGAACCCCAGATCAAATTATTCATACGGACCAAACTCCTCACATGGATCAAATTCCGCAAGAGGGTCAAAGTCCTCATATTAACACCATTGTGCTAACCTATCTGTTTCGCAGGGAAGATCTAAGGATTATGGATATGTGCATTATTCTTCAAATCATTATGTTCATAAGTCCTCGAAGAATTTCTCTACTTACTTCTATGATTACCCTAACCCATCTTATGTGAAACGAACTGGATTGGCATCTATGCCACCTTTCTCTTATGGAGCTCGCAGAATGATGAACTCTTTGCCACCCCTTCAGATGTGAGTGGTGAAGAAAAAGAAGTAACCTCTTATGCAGGGTCAGGTCTCCAGACGAACTTAATCGCCTGAAGAATTGGCTGGAGACCTGAATTTGCTTGAAAGGACGGAAGCTGATCATGAAGAAATGAATTTTCATTTCTCACATCCTCATACTGCTTTATCTGTTCTATTGCTTGATGAAATTGATGTGATGAAATTGATACCATATTCTTCACTGCTGAAGTATATGAGTTCGTAAGTTGCACTAATTCATCAGCAGGATGATCAATCCAAAGCCACTGCGTGGGACCTCGATAGTGGATGTACAAATCACATGACTGGTGACAGGAGCTGATTGATGGACTCTGCTTTATCTCCATCACATCTAAAGCATATCACCTACGCTGACATAGGCAAAAGCAAGGTATTGGGTCTAGGTAATGTTGCAATCTCAAAGGATCGACACATGGACAAAGTCATGCTTGTCGAGTCCTTAGGGTTCATCCTCATGTCTGTCTCAATGCTTTGTGATCTTAATATGGTTGTTGTATTTGGCAAGTATCATTGTCTTGTGATCATTGAAGCTGACGATTCCAAAGTCTTCGAAGGCTTTAGGAGAGGAGATTTGTATATTGTTGATTTCTCTATAGGACCACAACCTGCTACATGTCTACTTGCAAAAACTTCAGAAGGTTGGCTTTGGCATCGACGACTTGGTCATACTGGCATGAGGAATCTGCACACGCTTGCGAAGAAGAAGCATGTCATTGGCATCGAAGGTGTCAAATTCCTCAAGGACCATTTGTGTGGAGCCTGTGAAGCTGGAAAGATGACCAAGGCCAAGCATCCAGTGAAGACTATCATGACTACTACTCGACCATTTGAATTGCTTCACATGCATCTCTTTGGCCCTACTCACTATGCCACATTTACTAATGTTGCATCTTTATATGGCTTTGTCATTGTTGATGATTATTCTCGATATACATGGGTGCATATCATCACTTACAAAACTGAAGTGCAGGAAGTCTTCAAATGATTTTGCTCGAGGGCTTCAACCAACTTTGGTGTGAAGATCAAGCACATCAGAAGTGATAATGGAACTGAGTTCAAGAACACTGGTCCTGATGACTATCTTGATCAACTTGGTATTACTCATGAGTTATCTACTCCTTACACCCCTCAGCAAAATGGCGTCATTGAGCGCAAGAACAGGACTCTTGTTGAGATGGCCCGCACTATGCTTGATGAGTACAAGATGCCTCCTCGCTTTTGGCCTGAGGCAATTGATACTGCGTGCCACATCATCAACATGGTATATCTTCACAAACTTTCAAGAAGACTGCATATGAACTCCTCACCGACAAGAAACCCAATGTGAGTTATTTCAAAATCTTTGGAGCAAAATGTTGGATTAGAGATCCTCATCACAATTCTATATTTGCACCGAAAGCACATGAAGGTTTTATGCTCGGTTATGGAAAGGACTCGCACACCTACAGAGTGTTCAACACCTATCACCACAAGGTTGTTGAACCTGTATATGTGTGGTTCGATGAGACTAATGGCTCACAAAGAGAGCAACTACCTCCTGTGATAGATGAAATACCTCCTCAGGAATCTATTAAGTTCAAGGCTACTGAGGATGTCATTCCTACCGAAGAATCTGCTGAAGAAGTCATTCCAGAACATGAAGAACGTCATGCTAATGTACTTGAGGAAAATGGTGTTGAAGAAAATACTGATCAAATTCCTCAACGACAACTCGCTCATCCTCACTTTGCAAATGAAGTGCAAATTGAGAAAATCATCAGCGAGATCAACATTCCAGGTCCTCTCACACGCTCAAGAGCTTCACATTTATCTAAGTTTTGTGGGCACTTTGCTTTCATCTCTATCACAAAGCCCACTAATATAGATGAAGCATTTCTGGAGCCTGAGTGGTTTCAAGCTATGCAAGAGGAATTAGATCAATTCGAGCTCAACAACGTCTGGGAACTGGTCAAACGTCCAGATCCTCGCAAGCACAACATCATCGGCACAAAGTGGATCTACCGCAACAAGCAAGATGAAAATGGCCTTGTGGTGAGGAATAAGGCACGACTTGTAGCTCAAGGCTACACACAGGTTGAAGGAATTGATTTCGATGAAACTTTTGCACCTGTTGCTAGACTTGAAGCTATTCGCATATTACTTGCTTATGCTAACCATCATGATATCATCTTATATCGAATGGATGTGAAAAGTGCATTCCTCAATGGTAAGTTTGAGGAAAAAAGTATATGTTGCTCAGCCCCCAGGTTTTGAAGATCCAAAGCGTCCTGACAAAGTCTTCAGACTCAATAAGGCCCTCTATGGCCTCAAGCAGGCCCCACGGGCGTGGTATGATACTTTGAAGGAATTCCTCATGAAGAAAGGCTTCAAACCCGGTTCACTTGATCCAACTCTTTTCACTAAATCTTATGATGGTGAACTGTTTGTGTGCCAAATTTATGTTGATGATATCATTTTTGGCTATACTGACCAACGTTACAGTGATGAATTTGCCTATATGATGAGTGAAGAATATCAAATGTCTATGATGGGAGAATTGAAATTCTTCTTAGGTCTTTAGATTCGTCAACAACGCAATGGCATATTCATATCTCAGGAGAAATACCTCAAGGATGTACTGAGGAAATTCGGCATGCAAGATTGCAAAGGAGCCAAATCGCTATGCCCACAAATTGCCATCTATGCACTAATGAAAATGGTATTGACTTCGATCAAAAGGTATACCGCTCCATGATTGGTTCTTTATTGTAATTATGTGCATCTAGGCCAGATATTATGCTTAGTGTTTGCATGTGTGCCCGATTTCAAGCTACACCGAAGGAATCACGCCACAAGGCTATGAAGCATATTCTTCGATATCTAGCTCACACACCAACACTTGGATTATGGTATCCCAAGGGCCCGGCTTTTGATCTCATTGGATATTCAGACTCTGACTATGCTGGTGATCGTGTGGACCGCAAGTCAACATCTGGCACATGCCATTTTCTTGGATGATCCTTGGTCTGTTAGTCCTCGAAGAAACAGAACTGTGTATCACTATCTACTGTTGACGCTGAGTACATTGGTGCTGGTTCTTGCTGTGCTCAACTGCTATGGAAGAAGCAAACTCTCAAGGACTATGGCGTCAACGTGAATAATGTGCCACTCTACTGTGACAATGAGAGTGCCATCAATATTGTTCATAACCCAGTTCAGCACTCGAAGACAAAGCACATTCAGATTCGTCATCATTTTCTTCGTGATCATGTGTTGAAGGGCGACATCTCTATTGAGCATGTGAAGACTGAAGAACAACTAGCCGATATCTCCACTAAGCCCTTGGATGAGAAGAGATTTAGCAAGTTGTGGTGTGAGATAAATATCCTAGAATCTTCGAATGTTCTTTGAAAAGGACACTCATTCTAACACTTATGCAAAATTGATGACTTAGATGTGCAACACATGAAGACACATTTTTGTTCAATCAATGAAGAGTAACACTCTAAGTGTGAAGAAATTAATGAAGAATTTGATTCTCAGAACCCTACGACAATTGTACGCGGTGTCTGAAATCATCATTCTTATACGGTGGGTCACGCCACCACCAAAAGTTGAAAATCTTCAATTTGAGTTTTTCCTCAGCTTTGAAATTCCTCAGTTGTTTTTCAACTTGCATTGTCTTCACTCTCTCCGTCGTTTTTCTTCATTGGCTATATATAGTTTATGTCCTCTACAACATTGACTTATTGCTATTTCTTCAAATTGCTTGTTCTGCTAAGTGAATGTGATCGGACCCTTCCCCCTCTATCCTAAACTCAACCCAGTCTATTCACAAATTCTTCATGTGCGTTCTATTTGAAACTCGTTCAAAATCTTCACTGTGTCCTTGACAACTGAAGAAATTGCGAACGGAACTTTAAACTTATCTTATCTGAATTTTTGGCCTTTGCCTCTCAAACCATTACACATTCTACGATAATACTTATCCTATTCACCCATGATCGCACACGATCGTCACCTCTCAGTACGTGGGTGACACACGCAAGCGAATGAGAAGGGTCAGGGGCACGTTCGTCCTATTTCCTCGGGTGAGAAGTTTTTCACTTCGGCTATAAATACTCCTCTCCCTTCCTCACTTCACTTTTACTCCGCTCGATCTCACTCCCTCGCTCGAGCTCTCAAACCCTAGCACCGCCGCTACTTCCATTGTCGCCGGTGAGGAAGAGCTTCGCTGCCTTGACCTCGTCGCCGCCGTACTCACACCGGGCACGGATTTCTTCACTCCGTCACCGACGTAGCTGTCTTCCTCAGCCAAGTTAGGGCATGGAAGATCTGAACCGACGAGCTTCAAATCTACACTTACCAGTTCGTCGTGTTCTTCGTCTAGGGTAATTAAAAGTTACTTTTACTGCCCTTGTTGATTCGAATGTTTTTCTTCAAATCTTCAAAAGGTGTTTTCTTTAAATCCTCACACACTGGACACCTCACATATCATATGTTCTTGATCTATTTCTCTAAGCAACATTTTTCTTCAATATTCCTCAATTGTGTGGACTTTCAAATCTGTACAACTCTGGAACCTAAGTCAAAGAACGCTTAGTGAAATTCCTCAAGATTCATCTGGTCAAATTCCTCAAACTTGTTCTTATTGCAAAATCTTCTAAGAACACATATGACCTCTCCAAATTCCTCACAACTATACTCTGTTCACAGGTACACATGTCCGCTGTTGAATCATTAGGTTCTCATCAACTTAACTCATTTGCGGCGTCCCTTGAAGAAAAGTTGCATACCTCTTCAGAGAACTCACTTGTTCAAAACCATCAGTTGAAGAAAATGGCAGATGGCAAGAAACCTCAGAAGGGAGGAAAGAAGCTGGAAGTCAAGACTGTGTTTGAAATCCCTAAGGATATATACAAGGATTATTGCACTCCTGATGAGGCCACCCATGGGAAGGAAACTAAGAATGAGCGCAAAGTGCGCATCCAAAGTATAGAGAGGAGATGGGCACGGGAATGGAGGGAATACATATATGTTACTCCCAAGTATATGAAGAAATTCGCTCTTAATCCTCCATGCCCAAGACCTCTGTTGGCACCTGGCCAAGTAGTTGATCCCACCAGCCTCAAGCACGGTGAGGATTATCCTGATGAATGGGCCAAGCGCTAGGCCAAGCTAGCCAGAGTAGCTAAGGAAGCAGTGAGGAAATTTAATGAAGACTCTGCTGCCACTGCTGAGGCCTCTGCAAGCAAGCCAATGAAGGCCATGCCAAAGAAGCTGGCTCATAAGCCAAGTGCTTCAACCCGAATGCCCTCATGACCAAGTTTCGCAACAATGCCCTCACGGCCAAGTTCTGCAGCAAAGCCCTCACGGACAATTCCTCAAGCCGCACCAGCTCCTCCAAAGTTCTCAGCTCCTCCGTCAAAATCCTCAGCACCTGTGCATCTCGCCATGTGCCAAAGGACAACAGGCATCTCTATTGCCTCAGGAGCTTCTGCTAGTTCTTCAGCTGCACCAAATTCATCAACTGGCCCCTCTCTGCTGAAGACAAAGGCCACTGCTGGACGAGGCTCTCGACCAAGTCCTCACAAGAAGCAGGTCGCCTTTCAAGTGCCGTCTGATGAAGACGAAGCTGATGATGAAGAACTTGCTGGAATCATCAGGGACAGGCAACTCAGGGCCGCTAGAGCCAAAGGCACAAGTGTGCCTCTACTTTTGGATTCAAAATTGATCCTTGATTACATTGATCTATGGCACAAGGACCCCAACACTCTTATGCCTAACATCAAGCTGACTCCTGGCCAAAGTCATATGTTGACTCACTTCATTCAGGAAGAAAAATGGAAATTTGAAAAGGCCAGGCAGTTGAAGAAAGCACACTAAAAAGGACCGCTTCCTGAAGAAAAACGTTGTCTCTATGACAACTGAAGAACTTGTCACTATTCAATCTGAGATCAAGAAACTCAGTGATGAATTTGACGCATACCGCGCTAATTGGCTGGGAGCCAAGGTCCGTTTTTTGAAACTAAATGAACAGTTCACTTCCAATGTTGCAGCCCCAACGCAACAAGAAAATCCTCCGGCTAAAGCATCTGCTCAGCCTACTGAAGAAAATGCTAGCACCGCTGATGATACTCAGGCTGCTGAAGAAAATGCTAGTACCAGGGCTGATGACTGCATTCCAGCCGCTGAAGAAATTGCTAGGGTAACCACTAGTGTTGCGCCTGAAGAAAATGAAGAAGTTAGGGCAACTGCATCAGTTGTGCCCAAAGATCTTGAACCAAATTCCTCTACTCCTCCTGCGCCTACACCATCTCCGATCCTTCCATCTGCATCAAATGTGAAGAAGACCAAGGCTGCAGAGCATGCAGTTGTGAAGAAAAGGAAGGCATCAACTGCATCAGATTATTCAGCTCTGAAGAAAATGAAGCCACTAATAAGCTCATTTGAAAATGCAATTGATGTTGTTCCCGTCTCATCTACGCCATCAAAGGACCTTGTTCCTTTTGATGAAGAATACGTGATCCGAAGCGGATCCGATGAAGACATTCCTTCTTCTGCTTCCTCAGAGCAGTTGGATGAAGAAATTGAAGTGGATGGAATCCCTTCAACCCCAATAGTCTCATCGCCCATGCCTCAGTTCACTGCTGAAGAGGTCGGCGTTCAAGAAATGGATAAAGACGAAGATGTGGACATTGGATGCACAACTCCAGTGTTGAACGACGACTTTTGGGAAAGTCAGCATCCCAATTCTCCTCTGTTCACACCCCTCAACAAATTCCTCAGTCCACTGTCACTACTGAAGTACAAATGGGATCTGAAGAACCTCATGCCACACCGTCTGTCCATAAAGAGATTCCAGCCACTAGTGCTGAAGAAAATGTAAATGAAGAATTGAAGTACCAGGCTGCCACTGAAGAAGAACCTGAAATTCCTCAGCCTGCGGAACCTGAGATCGAGATCCCTGAGGTTGTGATGCAATTGACGGACACTCCTCACCCCAATCCAAAGGATCCCTTCTCAAAGAAGCAAAAATTCAAGGCTGATGACTTCTTCGGCGAGCATGTATTCTTCATGGACTACAATCCTTATGACTTTTCTCGTCTTAGGAGGAAGCGCTTCTGGACTGCCAGCCAGGCCAGCTTCTATTCTTCACTGCTCTTCAACATGGATAAAATCTTCTACCAGGAGCATATTCCTCACGTGGACATGGAATCACTGCCTTGATTCTCTCTTGTCCTCAGTGTGCTTCATGACGCAGGCCTCCTCAACATTTGCTCTAATATTGTTGATTGGAATGAAGATCTTATTCTTCAGTTCTACGCTACACTGCACATCACAGGTGATCCTGATGATATCAACACTTGGGTATTGGACCGGATGACCGATAATACTCATTATAAAGCACCGGCCTTGGAATTACTTCACGCCCTGCCCATCAGTCCACCCCTTGAAGGAGCTACTATCTATACCAGGAGCCTGAACTCACTGCCCATTACATGCAAGTGCTGATGAAGCCCCCGAAGCCCGGTCAAGCGCCAAGGACCAAATTCCTCGTGAAGGAATTGCTATATGTGCCCAGAACAGTCTATTGCATTCTGACAAGGACAATGAGTCCTATCAAAGGCCACGACTCATCTGATGAGGAAATTGTTGGCATCATGAAGAATCTGCTATTCAACATGATAGATGGCATTCCCGTTGAGGGAGTCCTCGATTAGGGGGTCCTCGGACAGCCGGATAATATCCCTTGGCCGGACTGTTGAACTATGAAGCTACAAGATTGAAGACTTCGTCCCGTGTCCGGGTGGGACTCTCCTTTGCATGGAAGGCAAGCTTGGCAATTCGGATATGTATATCTCCTCCCTTGTAACTGACTTTGTGTAACCCTAGCCCCCTCTGGTGTCTATATAAACCGGAGGGTTTAGTCCATAGGAAAACAACAATCATACCATAGGCTAGCTTCTAGGGTTTAGCCTCTCCGATCTCGTGGTAGATCAACTCTTGTAATACTCATATCATCAAGATCAATCAAGTAGGAAGTAGGGTATTACCTGCATCGAGAGGGCCCGAACCTGGGTAAACATTGTGTCCCTCGCCTCCTGTTACCGTCCGCCTTAGACGCACAGTTCGGGACCCCCTACCCGAGATCCGCCGGTTTTGACACCGACATAGGTGCTTTCATTGAGAGTTCCACTGTGTTGTCACCATAAGGCTGGATGGCTCCTTCGATCATCGGCAACGATGCGATCCAGGGTGAGGTTTTTCTCCCCGGATAGATCTTCGTATCCAGCGGCTTCGCATTGTGGGCCAACTCGCTTGGCCATCTGGAGCAGATCGAGAGCTATGCCCCTGGCCATCAGGTCAGGTTTAGAAGTTTGAACTATACCACTGACATCCGTAGAGACTTGATCTTCGACGGATTCGATCCCGCATCAGGTGCGCCGCACAGTCACGACGGGCATGACTTAGCTCTACCACCGGATAGTGTTCAGGAGATCACACCTGTGGCGACTCCGGCCCTTGATCCGGAGCAGATCGCGCCGTCCGAGGATGGGTGGATGGACCCTGCCCCGAAGGTTGCACAGTCAGCGGCGATAGAGCCGAATACTGACTTCACCTCCTACGAGACCTGTGTTGCCGGACCATTGGATTCGTCCCCGGCCACGGTCTCCGAACCGCCTGTGTCCGTACCCACCAAATCTGATTGGGCGCCAATCACGGAGTCTTCCTCCGCGGATATCTTTTAGCACTCGCCCTTGGGCGATGTGCTAAATTCACTAAGGTCTCTCTCCTTGTCAGGAGGACCTTGGCCGAATTGTGTCCGGCTCGAGTGGGAAGCGGACAACGAAGAACGTTCCCCACCCACCACCCACTTAATAGCCACTGTCGACGACTTAACCGACATGCTTGATTTCGGCTCTGAAGACATCGATGGTATGGACGATGATGCGGGAGACAAACAGGAACCACCGCTCGCAGGGCGCTCGACTGCCACTTCATCACATGATATATACATGGTGGATACACCCAAAGAAAATGATGACGAGGAACGGGAGGAAGCAGCGAAGGACAATTCCCTCGAGAAGCAACCAAAGCGATGGCGTAAGCACCGCTCCAAATCCTGCCCCGGCAAAAATAGCGATAACAGTGCAAGAAAGAGTAACACCCCGGTCGACCCCAAAGGAGACAATGACCACATGAGACCAGCGGTGGAGCAGGGTGAACCAGCGGACGGCGAACATAGTATGGAGCCGCTCTCCGGTCACGACGACCCCGAGGGTAAAAATATCAACCTATCTCCGGAGACATGAATAGTCCGGACAATGATGCACACATCATCCCTGAAAGGCACTTGGAACAAGAGAACCTTCATAAAACGCTCATTGAAATCGCGCGGAGCCTGAAGAAGCAGAAGCAAAGGCTTAAGACCGCGTAGAATAAGCTCAATGGCAGATGGAGTAAAGTGCTTGACATGGAAGAAAAGTATGGCGGTAATCCCCACACAAAAAGCTATCCAAAGTGCAAGCTGTTGCCTGAATTCGATGACGAGGCCTTGGAGCCCACTCAGCCGGAAAATAAAATGGCCGATCAACCGGACCGGCCACCCCGTGGTCGTGACAAGGCGGCTAACGACGACGTACACAAGTCAGCACACGACCTACGTGTGGACCTACACAAAAAGCCGGTCTGACCAGATCCATTTACGGACCTAGGAAGCGCGTTCTGGCACAGAATCATCGCCGCCCAAGCGACTATACTGACAAAATAATAGTTCGGAATCAAAACTGAACACTACAACCGTCAGACACACCGAAATACAGGGGTGCCGCGCACCCTCTATGCTTCACCGACGAGGTACTGGATTATGAATTCCCAGAAGGATTCAAACCCGTGAACACAGAGTCATACGACAGAACAACAGACCCTGGGGTCTATATTGAGGACTTTATCCTTCACATCCACATGGCTCGTGGAGATGATCTCCACGCCATCAAATACTTGCCCTCAAAGTTGAAAGGACTAGATAGGCACTGGTTGAAAAGCCTCCTCGAAAACTCAATTGGAAGTTGGGAAGAGCTCGAGGACGCTTTCAGGGCTAATTTTCAAGGGACCTACATCCGACCTCCGGATGTAGACGATTTAAGTCACATAATCCAACAACCCGAAGAATCAGCCCGAAAGCTTTGGAACAAATTCGTCACTAAGAAGAATCAAATTGTCGATTGCCCGGACGCCGAAGCCTTAGCGGCTTTCAAAGATAGTGTCTGGGACGAATGGCTTGACAGACACCTCGGCCAGGAAAAACCAAGGACAATGGCAGCCCTAACAAGCCTTATGACCCACTTTTGCGCGGGCGAGATAGTTGGCTGGCCCGTAGTAGCACCAGCGACCCAAGCACATCCAAAGTCAGGGATGGCAATGGAAAACCACTACGCAATAAAAGCAAGCGCCAAAGAAATGAAGGCAGCCCAGACAACACGGCGGTACACACCGGATTCAGGGGCTCTCGACCCGGTCAACGGAAAAAGCCATTCAAAGGCAACAGAGATGGACCGTCCAGCCTAAACAAGATTCTGGACAGATTATGTCAGATTCACGACACCTCCGATAAACCTACAAATCACACCAACAGAGAATGCTGGGTCTTTAAGCAGGCCGGCAAGCTAAACGCCGAACACAAGGGGAGGGAGACACCAAGTGAAGACGAGGATGAGCCTCACCAACAAAACACTGGGGGACAGAAAAATTCCCACCAGAAGTCAAAACAGTGAACATGATTCACGTAACGCAGAGGAGGAGCACACGCGCACTCCAAGACGTATACACCGTAGAGCCCATTACCCCCGCAGTTCAACCCTTGGTTGGCCTGCCCAATCACTTTTGATCGCAGGGATCACCCGACTAGTATCCGGCACGGAGGATCGGCTGCCTTGGTACTAGACCCAATAATTGACGGATACCATCTCACCCAAGTCCTTATGGACGGCAGCAGTAGTCCTAATCTGATATATCAAGACACAGTCCGCAAAATGGGGATAGACCCAACAAGAATCAGCCAAAGCAATACTACCTTTAAATGAGTAGTACCAGGCCCAGAGGCCCGCTGCATGGGCTCTATAGTGCTAGAGGTTGTATTCGGTTCTCCCGACAACTTCTGAAGCGAAGAATTAACCTTTGACATCGCTCCATTCCGAAGCGGCTATCAAGCACTACTCGGAAGAACAGCCTTCGCTCGTTTTAATGCCGAGTGACCGAGTCTGTGAAGGTTTGGAAGTCACCTGAAGACTTACCACGAGTGATTGGGCGAGGTCTGTTTGACCTCAGCTCAAGGGGAATACGGTGAGGACTGAGTGTCCTGAGCTGCTTGTTCAGGACTGGGTGTCCGGGACTGTGTGTCCTCAGGTTTAAATACCTAGCCGCCCTAACCAGACGTACAACTGTCACCGCAGTTGGAACTGGTCTACCAAATCATTGTCTTCACCAAGCTACCTGGTTCCATTTCCTCAACCCTTCCATTCCCTCATTTCTGTGTTGTGTGCTTGTTCATATCTATTTGAATACTTTGACAGAAGACTTTCTCTATTTCCTCAGTTCAATTTATTTAGTCTGTTTGTCTTTATCCTGTCTTATCCTGTGTTTATGCTTTCTGTACTCTGTGCTTGTTTTCATCTCATCATGAAGACCATGCCCATGCACTGTTATGTTTACTTCTCAGTACTTATTCCGCTGCAAGTAGTTCTTCACTCAGGAATTTCCTCACCCTGAAATTCCTCAGTGAAGAATTCATAAAAATCGCCTATTCACCCCCTCTAGTCGATATAACGCGCTTTCAATGAGGCCAGGGTTAGGGAGGTCCAGTAGGACCTCCAGGATGCTTAGAAGAAATACGAGTCCTTGGAGCGTCAACATGCGGACCAAGAATCCGAACTTGAGAAGGCCTGCCAGAGCGCACAAGAGGCACGGACCGAAGCTCCCTCCAGGAAATCCAGGAGGCCAAAAAGATCGCGGTGGGTAAGGCTTTTATTATGCAAAGCAAGTATGTGGAGAAGAGATATCTCTTACTGACCCGTATTTGGAGTTCTCTAGGGGTGTTTGCGGATCTGCCGCGCAGCGTTTCTGACACTGCTGAATTCTTCCGAGCCGGAGAGGGGAGCTCGACGAAGAAGCTGTTCTGGTCGCAATACCTTGCGCCAGAACATCCGGTGCCCTTGAGCGACCAGCTAAAACAGCTAGTCGAGTTGCATAGGGTGGCCAAACTGGCCATGAAGGACTTGATAGTCTGGCTGCGGCCAACTGAAGTTATCCCTAGCAGCTACTTCAGTCTCGTGAAGCGGGTAGTCGACGCCTGCCCTTGGATTGACGCCATCAAGCGGTCTATTTGTATCGAAGGTGCGCGAATGGCCTTCGCCCATGTCAAGATATAGTGGGCGAAGACGAATACTGCCACAGTCGCGACCGAAGGACCGCCCATGGGCAAGTAGTACCGCACGCCCGAGCGATATTTTAGTGAAGTCCTTGAGGGATCCCGCATTGTTGCGGAGCAGTGTACGAAATATGTAATCTTCGAGTGAATATGGTCTCGCTCTGTAACAAGTACGGCTATGTAATATAATGCTTGTTTAATATTTTACCTCCTGTGCGGCCGTGTTTATGAAATTCTGAGAGTTGGCCAATCGTCGGCTTCAGCCCCCACGTACGTAGTACGGGGGTGTTCGGGATGGAATCTAAACACTCTTGATCCAATTTGCTTGCTCCTTGAAGGAGGTGTTGAGCGCAACGAACCAGGCAATCAGACTATATGGCTTTATCACCCTCACTTAGCCATAGGAGTTCTATAATGAAAAATTAGGCGCACCCGTAGTATTCGAACTAGGGTACTATAAACACCTGATCGGGGAAAAAACCGATTCATCGCATAATGCGGAAAAAATCGCTGAAGATTTGAGACCTTCGAAGAGCTGACCGGCTCTTGCCGCATCATGATAGTCAGTTTTCGGCTTTCTATACTAAGGTGCTCATCCGGATAAGCCATGACACAATCGCAGTAGTTCTCCCTTTACTACCCTAGCCGATATAGCGGAATGTAAGGTGGTAAGCACAGGAGCCGGGCAACCCAACTATTGACCAAAGACATGATTCGGAGCCAATGCATATAATGCTAAATTCAGGGTGCCGAACCATGTTGTAGAAGGTGTTCGAACTTTGTTGCCGTATTGTGGGTCACGATGAAGCCCCTAGCAGATTAAAGTGTACCAAAGTGTACGGTCGCAACTTTGAGAAAATCCTCAAAGAAAAAGGAAAAATAAAAGGGGAGTAAGCCGGTGCCGCAGAAGTTGGGCCGCAAACTGTTTCCGTTATAGTTTGATTAATACGTCAAAGCGTATTCATACAAGTGGTGCGATAAGCAACCGGGCTATTTAACATGCCCTAGCCAAGGGACAGCTGCGTGCGGGTCCTGAACGCAGGTAGAGTGATCGTTAAAGAGACCATCTAAGGGATTCCCTTATACGCCAGTGCTTCATGCCATCTTGGTGTATCTATCCTGCCGAGAGGACCGATCATCAGGTCGTCAGAAGAAACCTGCGGAAAAAAGGGACCTGAAAAGGATAAAAAGGAAAAATGGAAAGTATGTGTGTCCAGGAGCGATCAAGCCATATTATGGATTACAAGATTGTTACGCCTCCATCTATGCCCATGGTATTTTGAGTGCATAGTAATGTATGCGCGGTACAAATGTCGCTTCTTGGTTGGGACGGGGACGGAGGCCGAGTTGCTAGTCGATCTCTTGACGAGCTGGGCTGTCCTGCTGCAGAGTAGTCCGACTTGGTTGACAGTGTCCGGGATTTCAGCCGACAAATTAAGGTTCTACTTGAGGAGGCCACTCTGTACTTCTGTTGTAAACGTAGTGGTGTTCTCCTCGGTACGGAGGGAGCGTTCCGTGTTTCCATTGACTATTATGACGTCGTGTGGACCAGGCATTTTGAGCTTAAGATAAGCATAGTGTGGCACCGCTTTGAAGCATGCAAATGCGGTTCGTCCGAGGAGTGCGTGATAGCCGCTTCGAAAGGGGACGATATCGAAGATCAGCTCTTCGCTTCGGAAATTATCCGGAGATCCGAAGAAAACCTCTAGTGTGATTGAGCCCGTACAGCGGGCCTCTACACCTAGTATGGCTCCTTTAAAGGTAGTCTTTCTGGGCTTAATTCTTGATGGATTAATGCCCATTTTGCGTGTTGTATCCAGATAGAGCAGGTTAAGGCTGCTACCACCATCCATGAGGACTCTGTTGGGGAACGTACTAATTTCAAAATTTTCCTATGCACACGCAAGATCATGGTGATGCATAGCAACGAGAGGGGAGAGTGTGATCTACGTACCCTTGTAGATCGAAAGCGGAAGCGTTATGACAACGCGGTTGATGTAGTCGTACGTCTTCACGGCCCGACCAATCAAGCACCGAAACTACGACACCTCCGAGTTTTAGCACACGTTCAGCTCGATGACGATCCCCGGACTCCGATCTAGCAAAGTGTCGGGGAAGAGTTTTGTCAGCACGACGGCGTGGTGGCGATCTTGATGTACTACTGTCGCAGGGCTTCGCCTAAGCACCGCTACAATATTATCAAGGACTATGGTGGCAGGGGGCGCCGCACACGGCTAAGAATAAGATCACGTGGATCAACTTGTGTGTCTATGGGGTGCCCCCTGCCCCTGTATATAAAGGATGGAGGAGGAGGAGGCCGGCCAAGGCTAGGTGCGGCCAGGATGTGGAGTCCTACTAGGACTCCAAGTCCTAGTAGGAGTCCACCAAGAGGGGAGGAAGGGAGAAGGAAGTGGAGGAGAAGGAAAGGTGGCCGGACCCCTTTTCCCTAGTCCAATTCGGACTAGAGGGGAGGGGGGGGGGGCGCAGCAGGCCCTTTCTCCTCTTCCCACTAAAGCCCATCAAGGCCCAATACTTCTCCCGGCGAATTCCCGTAACTCTCCGGTACTCCGAAAAATACCCGAATCACTCGAAACCTTTCCGATGTCCGAATATAGTCGTCCAATATATCGATCTTTACATCTCGACCATTTCGAGACTCCTCGTCATGTCCCCGATCTCATCCGGGACTCCGAACTCCTTCGGTACATCAAAACTCATAAACTCATAATATAACTGTCATCGAAACCTTAAGCGTGCGGACCCTACGGGTTCGAGAACAATGTAGACATGACCGAGACACGTCTCCGGTCAATAACCAATAGCGGGATCTGGATGCCCATATTGGCTCCTACATATTCTACGAAGATCTTTATCGGTCAGACCGCATAACAACATATGTTGTTCCCTTTGTCATCGGTATGTTACTTGCCCGAGATTCGATCGTCGGTATCCAATACCTAGTTCAATCTCGTCACCGGCAAGTCTCTTTACTCGTTCCGTAATACATCATCCCGCAACTAACTCATTAGTTGCAGTGCTTGCAAGGCTTAAGTGATGTGCATTACCGAGAGGGCCCAGAGATTCCTCTCCGACGATCGGAGTGACAAATCCTAATCTCGAAATACGCCAACCCAGCATGTACTTTTGGAGACACCTGTAGAGCTCCTTTATAATCACCCAGTTACGTTGTGACGTTTGGTAGCACACAAAGTGTTCCTCCGGCAAACGGGAGTTGCATAATCTCATAGTCATAGGAACATGTATAAGTCATGAAGAAAGCAATAGCAACGTACTAAACGATCGGGTGCTAAGCTAATGGAATGGGTCATGTCAATCAGATCATTCAACAAATGATGTGATCCCGTTAATCAAATGACAACTCTTTGTCCATGGTTAGGAAACATAACCATCTTTGATTAACGAGCTAGTCAAGTAGAGGCATACTAGTGACACTCTGTTTGTCTATGTATTCACACATGTATTATGTTTCCGGTTAATACAATTCTAGCATGAATAATAAACTTTTATCATGATATAAGGAAATAAATAATAACTTTATTATTGCCTCTAGGGCATATTTCCTTCAGTCTCCCACTTGCACTAGAGTCAATAATCTAGTTCACATCGCTATGTGACTAACACCAATAGTTCACATCTTTATGTGATTGGTTCACATCTCCATGTGACTAACACCCAAAGGGTTTACTAGATTCAATAATCTAGTTCACATCGCTATGTGATTAACACCCAAAGAGTGATCATGTTTTGCTTGTGAGAGAAATTTAGTCAACGGGCGTGCCATATTCAGATCCGTATGTATTTTGCAAAATTCTATGTCTACAATGCTCTGCACAGAGCTACTCTAGCTAATTGCTCCCACTTTCAATATGTATCCAGATTGAGACTTAGAATCATCTGGATCAGTGTCAAAAACTTGCATCGACGTAACCCTTTACGACGAACCTTTTTGTCACGTCCATAATCGAGAAACATATCCTTATTTCACTAAGGATAATTCTGACCGCTGTCTAGTGATCTACTCCTAGATCACTATTGTACTCCCTTGCCAAATCAGTGCAGGGTATACAATAGATCTGGTACACAGCATGACATACTTTATAGAAACTATGGCCAAGGCATAGGGAATGACTTTCATTCTCTTTCTATCTTCTGCCGTGGTCGGGCTTTGAGTCTTACTCAACTTCACACCTTGTAATACAGGCAAGAACTCTTTCTTTGACTGCTCCATTTTGAACTACTTCAAAATCTTGTCAAGGTATGTACTCGTTGAAAAAACTTATCAAGCGTCTTGATCTATCTCTATAGATCTTGAAGCTCAATATGTAAGCAGCTTCACCGAAGTCTTTCTTTGAAAAACTCCTTTCAAACACTCTTTTATGCTTTACAGAATAATTCTACATTATTTCCGATCAACAATATGTCATTCACATATACATATCAGAAATGCTGTAGTGCTCCCACTCACTTTCTTGTAAATACAGGCTTCACCGCAAGTCTGTATAAAACTATATGCTTTGATCAACTCATCAAAGTGTATATTCCAACTCCGAGATGCTTGCACCAGTCCATAGATGGATCGCTGGAGCTTGCACATTTTGTTAGCACCTTTCAGATTGACAAAACCTTCTGGTTGCATCATATACAACTCTTCTTTAATAAATCCATTAAGGAATGCAGTTTTGTTTATCCATTTGCTAGATTTCATAAAATGCGGCAATTACTAACATGATTCGGACAGACTCTAGCATAGATACGAGTGATAAACTCTCATCATAGTCAACACCTTGAACTTGTCGAAAACCTTTTGCGACAATTCTAGCTTTGTAGATAGTAACACTACTATCAGTGTCCGTCTTCCTCTTGAAGATCCATTTATTATCAATTGCTTGCTGATCATCGGGCAAGTCAACCAAAGTCCAAACTTTGTTCTCATACATGGATCATATCTCAGATTTCATGGCCTCAAACCATTTCGCGGAATCTGGGCTCATCATCACTTCCTCATAGTTCGCAAGTTCGTCATGGTCTAGTAACATGACTTCCAGAACAGGATTACCGTACCACTCTGGTGCGGATCTCACTCTGGTTTACCTACGAGATTCGGTAGTAACTTGATCTGAAGTTACATGATCATCATCATTAGCTTCCTCACTAATTGGTGTAGTAGTCACAAGAATAGATTTTTGTGATGAACTACTTTCCAATAAGGGAGAAGGTACAATTACCTTATCAAGTTTTCTACTTTCCTCCCACTCACTTCTTTCGAGTGAAACTCCTTCTCAAGAAAGTTTCCGAATTTAGCAACAAAAGTCTTGCCTTCGGATTTGTGATAGAAGGTGTATCCAATAGTTTCCTTTGGATATCCTATGAAGACACATTTCTCCGTTTTGGGTTTGAGCTTATCAGGTTGAAGCTTTTTCACATAAGCATCGCAGCCCCAAACTTTTAGAAACGACAACTTTGGTTTCTTGCCAAACCATAGTTCATAAGGCGTCGTCTCAACGGATTTTGATGGTGCCGTATTTAACGTGAATGCGGCCGTCTCTAGAGCGTATCCCCAAAATGATAGCGGTAAATCAGTAAGAGACATCATAGATCGCACCATATCTAGTAAAGTACGATTACGACGTTCGGATACACCATTACGCTGTGGTGTTCCGGGTGGCGTGAGTTGCGAAACTATTCCACAATTTTTCAAATGTACACCAAACTCGTAACTCAAATATTCTCCTCCACGATCAGATCGTAGAAACTTTATTTTCTTGTTACGATGATTTTACACTTCACTCTGAAATTCTTTGAACTTTTCAAATGTTTCAGACTTATGTTTCATTAAGTAGATATACCCATATCTGCTTAAATCATCTGTGAAGGTGAGAAAATAACGATATCCGCCACGAGCCTCAATATTCATCGGACCACATACATCTGTATGTATGATTTCCAACAATCTGTTGCTCTCTCCATAGTACCGGAGAACGGTGTTTTAGTCATCTTGCCCATGAGGCACGGTTCGCAAGTACCAAGTGATTCATAATCAAGTGGTTCCAAAAGTCCATCAGTATGGAGTTTCTTCATGCGCTTTACACCGATATGACCTAAACGGCAGTGCCACAAATAAGCTGCACTATCATTATCAACTCTGCATCTTTTGGCTTCTACATTATGAATATGTGTATCACTACTATCGAGATTCAACAAGAATAGACCACTCTTCAAGGGTGCATGACCATAAAAGATATTACTCATATAAATAGAACAACCATTATTCTCTGATTTAAATGAATAACCGTCTCGCATTAAACAAGATCCAGATATAATGTTCATGCTCAACGCTGGCACCAAATAACAATTATTTAGGTCTAATATTAATCCCGAAGGTAGATGTAGAGGTAGCGTGCCGACCGCGATCACATCAACTTTGGAACCGTTTCCCACGCGCATCGTCACCTCGTCCTTAGCCAATCTTCGCTTAATCCGTAGTCCCTGTTTCGAGTTGCAAATATTAGCAATAGAACCAGTATCAAATACCCAGGTGCTACTGTGAGAATTAGTAAGGTACACATCAATAACATGTATATCACATATACCTTTGTTCACCTTGCCATCCTTCTTATCCGCCAAATACTTTGGGCAGTTCCGCTTCCAGTGACCAGTCTTCTTGCAGTAGAAGCACTCAGTTTCAGGCTTAGGTCCAGACTTGGGTTTCTTCTCTTGAGCAGCAACTTGCTTGCCGTTCTTTTTGAAGTTCCCCTTCTTCTTCCCTTTGCCCTTTTTCTTGAAACTAGTGGTTTTGTTAACCATCAACACTTGATGCTCCTTTTTGATTTCTACCTCCGCAGCTTTCAGCATTGCGAAGAGCTCGGGAATAGTCTTGTTCATCCCTTGCATATTATAGTTCATCACGAAGCTCTTGTAGCTTGGTGGCAGTGATTGGAGAATTCTGTCAATGACGCAATCATCTGGAAGATTAACTCCCAATTGAATCAAGTGATTATTATACCCAGATATTTTGAGTATATGCTCACTGACAGAACTGTTCTCTTCCATCTTGCAGCTATAGAACTTATTGGAGACTTCATATCTCTCAATCCGGGCATTTGCTTGAAATATTAACTTCAACTCCTGAAACATCTCATATGCTCTATGACGTTCAAAACATCGTTGAAGTCCCGATTCTAAGCCATAAAGCATGGCACACTGAACTATCGAGTAGTCATCAGCTTTGCTCTGCCAGACGTTCATAACATCTGGTGTTGCTCCAGCAACTGGCCTGGCACCCAGCGGTGCTTCCAGGACGTAATTCTTCTGTGCAGCAATGAGGTTAATCCTCAAGTTACGGACCCAGTCCGTGTAATTGCTACCATCATCTTTCAACTTTGCTTTCTCAAGGAACGCATTAAAATTCAACGGAACAACAGCACGAGCCATCTATCTACAATCAACATAAACAAGCAATATACTATCAGGTACTAAGTTCATGATAAATTTAAGTTCAATAAATCATATTACTTAAGAACTCCCACTTAGATAGACATCCCTCTAATCTTCTAAGTGATCACGTGATCCAAATCAACTAAACCATGTCCGATCATCACGTGAGATGGAGTAGTTTCATCGGTGAACATCATTATGTTGATCATATCTACTATATGATTCACGCTCGACCTTTCGGTCTCCGTGTTCCGAGGCCATATCTGTATATGCTTGGCTCGTCAAGTATAACCTGAGTATTCCGTGTGTGCAACTGTTTTGCACCCGTTGTATTTGAACGTAGAGCCTATCACACCCGATCATCACGTGGTGTCTCAGCACGAAGAACTTTCACAACGGTGCATACTCAGGGAGAAAACTTCTTGATAATTTAGTGAGAGATCATCTTATAATGCTACCGTCAATCAAAGCAAGATAAGATGCATAAAAAGATAAACATCACATGTAATCAATATAAGTGATATGATATGGCCATCATCATCTTGTGCTTGTGATCTCCATCTCCGAAGTACCGTCATGATCACCATCGTCACCGGCGCGACACCTTGATCTCCATCGTAGCATCGTTGTCCTCTCGCCAGTCTTATGCTTCCACGACTATCGCTACTGTTTAGTGATAAAGTAAAGCATTACATCGCGATTGCATTGCATACAATAAAGCGACAACCATATGGCTCCTGCCAGTTGCCGATAACTCGGTTACAAAACATGATCATCTCATACATTAAAATTTAGCATCATGTCTTGACCATATCACATCACAACATGCCCTGCAAAAACAAGTTAGACGTCCTCTACTTTGTTGTTGCAAGTTTTACGTGGCTACTACGGGCTTAAGCAAGAACCAATCTCACCTACGCATCAAAACCACAACGATAGTTTGTCAAATAGACTCCGTTTTAACCTTCGCAAGGACCGGGCGTAGCCACACTCAGTTCAACTAAAGTTGGAGAGACAGTCGCCCGCAAGCCACCTGTGTGCAAAGCACGTCGGGGAACCGGTCTCGCGTAAGCGTACGCGTAATGTCGGTCCGGGCCGCTTCATCCAACAATACCGCCGAACCAAAGTATGACATGCTAGTAGGCAGTATGACTTATATCGCCCACAACTCACTTGTGTTCTACTCGTGCATATAACATCAAACCATAAAACCTGGCTCTGATACCACTGTTGGGGAACGTAGTAATTTCAAAATTTTCCTACGCACACGCAAGATCATGATGATGCATAGCAACGAGAGGGGAGAGTGTGATCTACATACCCTTGTAGATCGAAAGCGGAAGCGTTATGAAAATGCGGCTGATGTAGTCGTACGTCTTCACGGCCCGACCGATCAAGCACTGAAACTACGGCACCTCCGAGTTTTAGCACACGTTCAGCTCGATGACGATCCACGGACTCCGATCCAGCAAAGTGTCGGGGAAGAGTTCCGTCAGCACGACGGCGTGGTGACGATCTTGATGTACTACTGTCGCAGGGCTTCACCTAAGCACCGCTACAATATTATCGAGGACTATGGTGGCAGGGGGCGCCGCACACGGCTAAGAATAAGATCACGTGGATCAACTTGTGTGTCTATGGGGTGCCCCCTACCCCTGTATATAAAGGATGGAGGAGGAGGAGGCCGGCCAAGGCTTGGTGCGGCCAGGATGTGGAGTCCTACTAGGACTCCAAGTCCTAGTAGGAGTCCACCAAGAGGGGAGGAAGGGAGAAGGAAGTGGAGGAGAAGGAAAGGTGGCCGGCCCCCTTTTCCCTAGTCCAATTCGGACTAGAGGGGAGGGGGGCGCAGCAGGCCCTTTCTCCTCTTCCCACTAAAGCCCATCAAGGCCCAATACTTCTCTCGGCGAATTCCCGTAACTCTCCGGTACTCCAAAAAATACCCGAATCACTCGAAACCTTTCCGATGTCCGAATATAGTCGTCCAATATATCGATCTTTACGTCTCGACCATTTCGAGACTCCTCGTCAGACTCGCGTGAGGTGAAATCCATCGATGATTGGGTCGAGGACCAGTGCGGCTGAACTGCCATGATGGATACTGGCCGGATGGTCCCTGTGATCAAAAGTGATCGGGAAGGAAGACCATGGGTTGAACTTTGGGGCGACTAGCTCTATCGCATAGACGTCCCTGAGCGCGCTTGCATTCTCTCTTGGGGATGTGGGTAGCGTATATCATGTTTACTGTTTTAACTTTGGGGGCGGGGACTTCTTTTGTCCCGTTGTGTTTGGTGGCCAGGGCTCCTCATCATCGTCTTTGCTTTGCGACCCCTTCTCCTTGTTCTCGACATTTAACTTGCCGGCCTATTTAAAAACCCAACAGTCTCTATTGTTGTGGTTGGCTAGTTTGTCAGGAGTGCTGTGTATCTGGCATGGGCGATCGAGTATGCGGACCAAGATGGATGGGCCCGAATTATTCCTTTTGAACAACTTCTTCCGCTGGCCGGACTTGGTGTCGCTGAATCCAGCGTTGACCGCCGTGTCGTCGGTATTGTCGTCGTTGTTTCGACGCTTGTGTCTGTTGCGTCGGGGCTTGCCATTGCTATTATTGGCTTCTGCAGTGCCAGGTTCGCTTGCCCTGTTATTGCTACGAGCTAGCCACCTATCTTCGCCTACGCGAAAGAAGGTCATGAGTGCCGTAAGGGCTTCCATGGACTTCGGCTTCTCTTGGCCGAGGTGTCGGGCGAGCCATTCGTCCTGGATGCTGTGTTTGAAGGACGCCAAGGCTTCGGCATTCGGACAGTCAACGATCTAGTTCTTTTTATTTAAGAACCTAATCCAGGGTTTCCTGGCCGATTCTCTGGACTGTTGAATTATGTGACTTAAGTCATCGGCATCCGGAGGTCGAACATATGTACCTTGTAAGTTGTCTAGGAAGGCTTCTTCCAAGTCCTCCCAGCTGCCAATGGAATTCTCGGGCAGGCTGTTCAGCCAGTGCCGGGCTGGCCCTTTGAGTTTTAGGGGGAGGTATTTAATGGCATGAAGGTCATCGCCGCAGGCCATATGAATATGGAGAATGAAGTCTTCAATCCATACCGTGGGGTTTGTGGTTCCATCGTATGATTCGATATTCACGGGTTTGAACCCTTCTGGGAATTCATGTACCGTGACTTCATCAGTGAAGCAGAGAGGGTGTGCGGCGCCTCTATAGCGGGCCAGTTCGTGACATTGTTCGGATGGAGTCCATCTGCGGCTTTCGGCTCAGACGTAATTGTACTTGCCATGTTTAACTTGATAGCCTTCATCGCGCGTCCAGGCACGCCCCCGTGATCCGTAGATCGATCTTGCCGGACCTGTTTTATTCTTCAGGCCTTGCCGGAGATCATGCATGTATCCCTGGGCAGTTTTGTCTCTGCCCTTACGGCGAGGTAAGGTGGGCTGGTGTTTGGTTTGTGTTGCCGCTTTGTCCCGGCCACGTGGCGGTCGGTCAGCCGCATTGTGCGCTGATGGCATGGGCTCCAGTGCCTCGTCATCGAATTGAGGTAGTAATTTGTGCTTCGGGTAACTTTTAAGTGGTCACTTGAGGCCGTATTCCTTGGCTTCCAGGACGTTAGTCCATCTATCTTTGAGCAGGTCTTCATTAGCTTGAAGCTGTTGCCGCTTCTTTTTCAGGGTCCTTGCAGTGGCTATTAGCTGGCGCTTGAAGCGCTCCTGCTCGAGGCTCGCCTCATCCTCGGAGAGTGGAAGATAATTACTGCCCTCCGAGTCTTCGTGCGTGGCCTGTTCACCAGGGCTAACTTGCCTGTCTTCCCGTTCATTTGGTTCTACAGTTGCCTCAACGGGGTCTTCTTTTTTTTGACAGAGAGATTGCAAGGGAGGCCCCTACAGTATAATTGGTGCAACAAACCCAAATTACAAGTACCATGCCTTGAACGTGGGTGGGTGGGAAGGCATCAACCCCTTCCTACCACTAGGCTATGTCGGTGTCAAAACCGGCGGATCTCGGGTAGGGCTCCCGAACTGTGTGTCTGAGGTTGATGGTAACAGGAGACAGGGAACACAATGTTTACCCAGGTTCGGCCCTCTCGGTGGAGGTAAAACCCTACGTCCTGCTAGATTAATATTGATGAGTATGGGGGTTACAAGAGTTAACCTACCACGAGATCGCAATGGCTAAAACCCTAGGAGTCAAGCCTATCTGATTATAATTAAGATTGTTCCCCTCTAAGGATCTATCCCTCCGGTTTATATAGACACCAGAGGGATCTAGGGTTACATAAAGTCGGTTATAGTGAAAGGAATCTTCATATTTGGTCGCCAAGCTTGCCTTCCATGCCAAGGAGAGTCCCATCCGGACATGGGTAGAGTCTTCGGTCTTTGTATCTTCACAGCTCATCAGTCCGGCCCATGGCTAACAGGCCAGACGCCCGAGGACCCCTTAGTCCAGGACTCCCTCAACGGGGTCCTGTTCATCCACCGGCTCGATCAATCGGGGTACTGCTCATCCAGCGGCAACGACCTCTACTACCACGGGGTCCTGTTCATCCAACCCCCACCGGGAACTGTTCATCCAAACCCCCTAAACATCGCTCACTGCTCATCAAGGGAAGGAGGCAGCAGTGTTCGATCGTCTTTAGTTAGTAGCAGTAGCAAAGGAATCACTCGGGTTCAGTTAACAGCAAGGGATCGATCGATCGCTCGGGTTTAGTAATGCGTAGCATGCAGTGCAATCGCTCGGGTTCAGTTAGAGCCCAATGCCTCGCTTGAGTTCAGTTAGAGCCCAATGCCTCGCACACACGTACGAGAGAAATGCGCATTGCTCGGCCCCCGACCACCCACCGTAACCAGGAACTCCCATATATTTTCCTCGCCCTCGCTTCTACCACGGTTTTTTTCGTCATGGACGGCCCAAAGAATGTCATGCAGCTGTGTCTCCGGCCAGCCCAGGACGAAAACCCCATTTTCTGTCATGATTTTTTGTCATAGAAGTAGGACCCCACCACATCTATGATGATACCGCATTTTGTCACAATTATCGTCATAGAAGTGTCATAAGCAAGACAGAAAAGAATTCCGTTCAGCCCAAAATGTCACGTATGTGTCTTTTTTGTAGTGTATCAAGATCACAAGAGAGAGAGAGAGAGAGAGAGAGAGAGATCAAACACATAGCTGCTGGTACATACGCTCAGCCCCGAGGGTGAACTACTACGTCCTTGTTATCGAGGCATCAAGGATGATGAAAATGGCCTCCCATGTTGGCTTTTCCCCTCTGACAGGGAGTTGGAACAAGGCTCCAGATGAGGTCATGATACGTCTCTGATCGCTCTCTGGCTATAGCGCCAGAAAAGCTCCTATGTGCTAGGACTACGTCGGTATTTCCCCAAAGAGGAAGGGATGATGCAGCACAACGATGGTAGTTATTTCCCTCAGTGAAGAAACCAAGGTTATCGAACCAGCAGGAGAACCAAGCAACACAACGTAAACAGCACCTGCACACAAATAACAACACCTCGCAACCTGATGTTTTAAAGGCGTTGTAAATCCCTTTCGGGTAATTAACGATGCCAGAAAATTGTAGTAGATTGAAATAATAGATCGCAAATAAAATAAAGTGCAGCAAAGTATTTTTGTATTTTTGGTTTAATAGGTCTAAATAAAAATGCACACGAAAAGTAGATCACAAGAAAATATATGAGGAAGAAGACCCGGGGGCCGTAGATTTCACTAGTGGCTTCTCTCGAGAAAGATACCAAACAATGGGTAAACAAATTACTGTTGGGCAATTGAAAGAACCTCAAATAATTATGAGGATATCCAGGCAATGATCATTACAGAGGCATCATGTCCAACATTAGTAGACCGACTCCTACCTGCATCTACTACTATTACACCACACATCGACCGCTATCCAGCATGCATCTAGTGTATTAAGTTCATGAAAAAATGGAGTAATGCAATAAGAACGATGACATGATGTAGAAAAGATCCATTTATCTATTGCATAGATATAGATCCCATCTTTTTATCCTTAGTAGCAATGATACATACATGTCGGTTCCCATTTCTGTCACTAGGATCAAGCACCATAAGATCGAACCCACTACCAGGCACCTCTTCCCATTGCAAGATAAATAGATCAAGTTGGCCAAACAAAACCCAAATATCGGAGAAGAAATACGAGGCTATAAGATATCATGTATATAAGAGATCAAAGAAACTCAAATAATTTTCATGGATATAAAAGGATATGACTGATCATAAACTCAAAGTTCATCAGATCCCAACAAACACACCGCAAAAAGAGTTATATCATATGGATCTCCAAGAGACCATTATATTGAGAATCAAGAGAGAGAGAGAGATGAAGCCATCTAGCTACTAACTACGGACCCAAAGGCCTACAAAGAACTACTCGCGCATCATCAGAGATGTGCCAATGGAGGTGGTGAACCCCATCCGAGATGGTGTCTAGATTGGATCTGGTGCTTCTGGACTCTGTGGCGGATGGATGAATATTTCGTCGACTCCCCTAGGGTTTCTGGAATATTTGGGTATTTATAGAGCAAAGAGGCGGTCCGGGGGGCACCCGAGGTGGGCACAACCCACCAGGGCGTGCCTAGGCCTCCTGGCGTGCCCTGGCGGGTTGTCCCGTCCTCGGGACTCCCTCAAGTGCAACCAGGGCCCAACTTGTTCCTTCTGGTCCATAAAAAATCTCCGTCAAGTTTCACGGCATTTGGACTCTGTTTGATATTGATTTTCTATGATGTAAAAAACACGAAAAAACAGGAACTGGCACTTGGGACTATGTTAATAGGTTAGTACCAAAAAATAATATAAAATGACTACAAAATGATTATAAAATATCTAATATTGATAATATAACAACATGGGACAATCAAAAATTATAGATACATTGGAGACGTATCAACATCCCCAAGCTTAACTCCTACTCGTCCTCGAGTAGGTAAGTGATAAAAACAGAATTTTTGATGTGGAGTGCTGTTTAACATGTCATATCATATTCTTTTCTTTATAGCATGGACAATTGGACTTTTATTTGATTCAAAGCAATAGTCTAGTTTGAACATAGTAATTTAGATACTCAAGCATATAAACAAGGAACCATTTCTTTCAAAAAGATCAATACTAAAATAAGTTATCCCTACATAATCATATAGTCTTGTCATGCTCTGTCTTCTTAAAACAAAGTATTTGTCATGCACAACCCCGATGACAAGCCGAGCAATTGGTTCGTGCTTTTTAACGCGCTCCAGCTTTTTCAACTCTTACGCAATACATGAGCGCAAGCCATGGATATAGCACTATGGGTGAAATAGAGTATGATGATAGGGGTAACTATAGAGAAGATAAAAAGGTCAGAAAGTCTCACATCGATGCCGCTAACCAACGGGCTATGGACATGCCCATCAATCGATATCAATGTGAGGAGTAGGGATTGCCATGCAACGAATGCACTAAGAGTTATAAGTGTATGAAAGCTCAATATGAAAACTAAGTGGGTGTGCATCTAATCCTATAATGAAAAATTCCCAATAGTATATGAATGTGACGACATAGGAGACTCTCCATATGAAAAACATGGTGCTACTTTGAAGCACAAGTGTGGTAAAGGATACTAGCAATGCCCGTTCTCTCTTTGTTTTTTCTTCTTTCTTATTTTTTTTCTTCTTCCTTTTTTTCTTTTTCTTTTTCTCTCTCATTGTCTGGAGTCTCATCCCGACTTGTGGCGCAATCATAGTCTCCATCATCCTTTCCTCACTGGGGCACTACTCTAAAAAGAATAATGATGATCATCACACTTCTATTTACTTATAACTCAAAAGAAACAAAAATTACAACTCGATACCTATGACAAGTATGACTCTATATGAATGCCTCTAGCAATGATCTAGCGTAACCTGTATGAAAAATGATGAGCGGTGGCTGAGCCACAAACACTATGTCAGCTATATGATCATGCACAACAATATGACAATGAATGCTCAAGTCATCAAACAGAAACGGTGGAAGTTGCATGGCAATATATCTCGGAATGGCCATGGAAAAGCCATATAATTAGGTATGGTGGCTGTTTTGAGGAAGATATAATGAGGCTTATGTGTGATAGAGTGTATCATATCACGGGGTTTGGATGCACCTGCGAAGTTTGCACCATGTCTCAATGTGAGAAAGGGCAATGCACGGTATCGTAGAGGCTAACAAATTGCGAAAAGTTAAGAGTGCCTATAATCCATGGACTCACATTAGTCATAAAGAACTCATATACTTATTGCAAAAGTTTATTAGCCCTCGAAGCAAAGTACTACTATGCATGCCCCTGGGGGGGATAAATTGGTAGGAAAGGACCATCGCTCATCCCCGACCGCCACTCATAAGGAATAAAATCAAAAATAAATCATGCTCCAACATCATAGCATAATGAGAGACTATGTGTGCATGCTTCGGGAATCACAAACCTTAACACCAATATTCCTACTAGAGCATAATTACTCATCAACATAACTCACATATCACATCATCATATCTCAAAACTATTACTAAGAATCAAGTTTATTTTGTCCAATGATCTTCATTACATTTTTCTTTTTTTATCCTTGTTGGATATCTATCACTTTGGGACTAATTTTCGTGTGTTGCTTTTCGTAAGCTCAAACAAATATAAGTGAAGATCATGAGCATAACAAATTTTATTTTTCTCAAAATAATTTAAGTGAAGCAAGAGAGATTTCCTTCAAAATTTTACTAACTCTCAAATAAATCTAAGTGAAGCAAGAGAGCATTTCTTCAAAAAAAAAAAACTATGCACACCGTGCTCAAAAAGATATAAGTGAAGCACTAGAGCAAGTCCTATCTCTTAAAAGATTTAAGTGAAGCATAGAGAGCAATTCTAACAAGCCATGACATAATTTTGGCTCTCTCAAATAGCTGTGTTCAACAAGGATTGATGACTTAAAACACAAAATAAAACAAGCAAAGACACATATCATACAAGACGCTCCAAGAAAAACACATATCACGTGACGAATAAAAATATAGTCTCAAGTAAAATACCGATGGTTGTTGGAAGAAAGCGGGGATGCCACTCGGGGTCATCCCCAAGCTTAGTTGGTTTCTCATTCTTGGATAATAGCTTGGGATGCCGGGGCATCCCCAAGCTTAGGCCCTTCCATCCTTCCTTCATCCATCGTAAGATAACCCAAAACTTGAAAACTTCAATCACACAAAACTCAACAAAACCTCCGTGAGATCTGTTAGTATAAGAATAATAAACCACTACTATAAGTGCTGTATCAAACTGATTCATATTTTGTTTTTCTATCATATCTACTGTATTCCAACTTTTCTATGGAAAAAACTCATCAAAGAAAACCATAGAGCCATCAAAATAAGCACACAACACAAAGAAAACAGAATAGTCTGTAGCAATCTGACTTTTGAATACTTATGTAACTCCAAAAATTCTGAAAAATTAGGACGACCTGAGAAATTTGTATATCGATCTTCTGCAAGTGGAATGGGTATTTTATCGCTCTCTGGTAAAAAATTAAAATTAATTTCGTGAGCGTAAAAGTTTCTGTTTTTTCAGCAAGATCAAACAACTATCACCCAAGAAGATCCTAAAGGCTTCACTTGGCACAAACACTAATTAAAACGTAAAAAACACAATCATAACAGTAGCATAATTTTGCTAGCACACAAGAACATAAAAGCAATAAAGAAAAGTAAATTTTATTCATTGGGTTGGCTCCCAACAAGCGCTATAGTTTTAGGCCCTTAGCTAGGCATAAGATTTCAATGATGCTCACATGAAAGATAGTAATTGAAACATTGAAAACACATTTACGTCTAACATACTTCCTATGCATAGGCAATCTATAAGCAAACAAATTATCAAAACAAGCAAAGACTAGCATAGGCAAAGAAGAAGAATAAAACATAGATAATCTCAACATGAAGAGAGGTAATTTAGTAACATGAAAATTTCTACAACATATTTCCCTCTCTCTTAATAATAGCATGTGGGATCATAATCAAATTCAACAATATAACTATCACATAAAATATTCTCTTCATGATCCACACGCATTCAAAGTTGACACTCTTCCAAAATAGTGGGATTATCATCAAATAAACTCATGGCCTCTCCAAGCCCACTTTTATCAAAAATTTCATAAGATTGAACACTCTCCAAATATGTGGGATTATTTTTACCTAATGTTTACGCTCTTCCAAACCCATTTTCAGTATTATTGCAAATATCATATTCATCATGAGGCTTAAACAATTTTTCAAGATCATAAGAAGAATCACCCTAATCATGATCATTACAATAAGTAGTGGACATAGCAAAACTAGCATCCCCAAGCATGGGGTTTTTCATATTATTGGCACAATTGACATTAATAGAATTTATAGTAAAATCATTGCAATCATGCTTTTCATTCAAGGAGCTATCATGAATCACTTTACAAATTTCTTCATCACAATTTTCAGATTCACGAATCTCAAGCAAAACTTCATAGAGATAATCTAGGGCACTCAAATCACTAGCAATTGGTTCAAGATAATTGGATGTCTTAAAAAGATTAGCAAGTGGATGAGGATCCATATCAATAAATTTTTAGCAAGCGAATATGCAAGCATATAGAAGACACATGGCAACACAAGCAAACAAAAGATCTGACGAGAAACAGGCGAACAAAGAAGAGGGCGAATAGAACGAAAATTTTTGTGAAGTAGGGGAGAGGAAAACGTGAGGAAAATGGCAATTAATGTAAATTGCAAGGAGATGAGATTTGTGATTAGGAACTTGGTACATGTTGAAGATCTTCCCCGGCAACGACACTAGAAATTCTGACTATAGCGCCAGAAAAGCTCCTGTCTGCTAGGACTACGTCGGTATTTCCCCAAAGAGGAAGGGATGATGCAACACACTGAGGGTAGGTATTTCCCTCAGTGAAGAAACCAAGGTTATTGAACTAGTAGGAGAACCAAGCAACACAACGTAAACAACACCTGCACACAAATAACAACACCTCGCAACCCGACGTGTTAAAGGGGTTGTCAATCCCTTTCGGGTAACGATGCCAGAAAATTGTAGTAGATTGAAATAATAGATCGCAAATAAAATAAAGTGCAACAAAGTATTTTTGAATTTTTGGTTTAACATATCTGAATAAAAATGCAAAGGAAAAGTGGGTCGCAAGCAAATATATGAGGAAGAAGACCTGGGGGCCGTAGGTTTCCTAGTGGCTTCTCTCGAGAAAGATACCAAACATTGGGTAATCAAATTACTGTTGGGCGATTGAAGGAACCTCAAATAATTATGATGATATCCAGGCAATGATCATTACATAGGCATGATAACCCACAAGTATAGGGGATCGCAACAGTTTTCGAGGGTAAAGTATTCAACCCAAATTTATTGATTCGACACAAGGGGAGCCAAAGAATACTCTCAATTGTTAGCAGCTGAGTTGTCAATTCAACCACACCTAGAAACTTAGTATCTGCATCAAAGTATTTAGTAGCAAAGTAATATGATAATAGTGGTAATGGTAGCAAAAGGTAACAATAGTAAAAGTAATGTTTTTGGTATTTTGTAGTGATGATAGCAATAGCAACGGGAAAGTAAATAAGCGAAGAACAATATAGGAAAAGATCGTAGGCAATGGATCGGTGATTGAGAATTATGCCGGATGTGGTTCATCATGTAACAGTCATAACCTACGGTGACACAGAACTACCTCCAGTTCATCAATGTAATGTAGGCATGTATTCCAAATATAGTCATACGTGCTTATGGAAAAGAACTTGCATGACATCTTTTGTCCTACCCTCCCGTGGCAGCGGGGTCCTTACGGAAACTAAGGGATATTAAGGCCTCCTTTTAATAGAGTACCGGAACAAAGCATTAACACATAGTGAATACATGAACTCCTCAAACTACGGTCATCACCGGTAAGTATCCCGATTATTGTCACTTCGGGGTTAACAGAACATAACACATAATAGATGACTATAGACTTGCAAGATAGGATCAAGAACACTCATATATTGATGAAAACATAATAGGTTCAGATCTGAAATCATGGCACTCGGGCCCTAGTGACAAGCATTAAGCATAGCAAAGTCATAGCAACATCAATCTCAGAACATAGTGAATACTAGGGATCAAGCCCTAACAAAACTAACTCGATTACATGATAGATCGCATCCAACCCATCACCGTCCAGCAAGCCTATGATGGAATTACTCACGCACGGCGGTGAACATCATGAAATTGGTGATGGAGGATGGTTGATGATGACGATTGTGACGGATTCCCCTCTTCGGAGCCCCGAAGGGACTCTAGATCAGCCCTCTCGAGAGGTTTTAGGGCTTGGCGGCGGCTCCATACCGTAAAACGCGATGAATTCTTCTCTCTGATTTTTTCTCCCCGAAACACAATATATAGAGTTGGAGTCGGAGAGGCACCAGGGGGCCCACGAGGTAGGGGGCGTGCCCTAGGGGGACAGGCGCGCCCCCCACCCTTGTGGAGAGGTGGTGGGCCCCCTGGCCTTCATCTTTTGCAGGTATTTTTATATTTTCCAAAAAGTTGCTCCATGAAGTTTCAGTTCATTCTGAGAATGTTTGTTTCTGCACATAAATAACACCATGGTAATTCTGCTGAAAACAGTGTCAGTCCGGGTTAGTCCCATTCAAATCATGCAATTTAGAGTCCAAAACAAGGGCAAAAGTGTTTGAAAAGTAGATACGTTGGAGACGTATCAACTCCCCCAATCTTTGCTTGCCCTCAAGAAATTCAGTTGACAAACTGAAAGTGATAAAGAAAAACTTTTACAAACTCTGTTTGCTCTTGTTGTTGTAAATATGTAAAGCCAGCATTCAAGTTTTCAGCAAAGATTATAACTAACCACATTCGCAATAACGCTTAGGTCTCAAGTTTACTCATATCAATAGCATAATCAACCAGCGAGCAATAATAATAAATCTTGGATGACAACACTTTCTCAAAACAATCATAATATGATATAACAAGGTGGTATCTCGCTAGCCCTTTCTAAGACCGCAAAACATAAATGCAGAGCACCTTTAAAGACCGAGGACTGACTAGACATTGTAATTCATGGTAAAAGAGATCCAGTCAAGTCATACTCAATGTAAACTAACAATAGTGAATGCAAATGACAGCGGTGCTCTCCAACTGGTGCTTTTTAATAAGAGGATGATGACTTAGCATAAAAGTAAATAGATAGGCCCTTCGCAGAGGGAAGCAGGGATTTGTAGAGGTGCCAGAGCTCGGTTTTGAAATAGAGATGAATAATATTTTGAGCGGTAAACTTTCATTGTCAACATAACAACCAAGAGATGGCGATATCTTCCATGCTACACAAATTATAGGCGGTTCCCAAACAGAATGGTAAAGTTTATACTCCGCCTTCCACCAACAAGCATCAATCCATGTCTTGCTCGAAACAACGAGTGCCTCTAACTAACAAGACTCCCGGGGGAGTTTTGTTTGCAATTATTTTGATTTAGTTTGCATAAAGCATGGGACTGGGCATCCCGGTGACTAGCCATTTATCTCATCAGTGAGGACCAGAGTCCACTCCTCTTGAGAATAACTCGCCTAACATGGAAGATATAGACAACCCTAGTTGATATATGAGCTATTCGAGCATACAAAACAGGATATTTATTTGAAGGTTTAGAGTTTGACACATACAAATTTACTTGGAACGGCAGGTAGATACTGTACATAGGTAGATATAGTCAACTCATGTGGAATAACTTTGGGGTTTGAGGGATTGGATGCACAAGAAGTATTCCCACTTAGTACATGTGAAGGCTAGCAAAAGACATGGAAGCGACCAGCTAGAGAGCGACAACAGTCATGAACATGCATTAAAATTAATCAACACCGAATGCAAGCATGAGTAGGATATAATCCACCATGAACATAAATATCGTGAAGGCTATGTTGATTTTGTTCAACTACATGCGTGAACATGCGCCAAGTCAAGTCACTTAAATCATTCAGAGGAGGATACCACCCTATCATACCACATCATAACCATTTCAATAGCATGTTGGCACGCAAGGTAAACCATTATAACTCATACCTAATCAAGCATGGCACAAGAAACTATGATCTCTAGTTGTCATTGCAAACATGTTTATTCATAATAGGCTGAATTGATGAACTAATCATATTTACAAAAACAAAAGAGGTCGAGTTCATACCAGCTTTTCTCATCTCAGTTAGTCCATCATATATGGTCATAATTGCCTTTCACTTGCACGACCGAACAATGTGAATAATAATAATAGTGCATGTGCATTGGACTAAGCTGGAATCTGCAAGCATTCAATAAACAGGAGAAGACAATGCAATAGGGGCTCTTTCGTCAGATCAACATTTATGCATATAAAAGCCACTTCAACAATTTAATCATGGTCTTGTCCTATCGACCCCCAAAGAAAAGAAAAGAAATAAAACTATTTACACGGCAAAGCTCCCAACAAGCAAAAGAAGTGCAGGAGATATTTTTGGTTTTCTTTTGAATTACTACTACAAGCATGGAAATTAAAACTAGCTAAAAGCTACAACTAATTTTTTTGGTTTTTATTAAGGTTTATTAAACACGCAAGAAGAAAGCATAAAAAGGAAAATAAACTAGCATGGATGATACAAATGAAAAAGTATGAGCACCGACATCTAGCAATGTGTGTGTGCACATAAATGTAATGTTGGTGGGAAATACGTACTCCCCCAAGCTTAGGCTTTTGGCCTAAGTTGGTCTACGACCACGGCTGGCCTGGCGGATATCCATAATAGTAGCTGGGGTCATACTGAGATGCAGTGGCTATCGCCTCCTGAGCTGAAGCGTGGCGACGAGCGGCCTCCGCTCTCCTCTCGTACTCATCTGCCTCCTCTCTGGTAATAACATATCTTCCTTTTGCCTGATGATCAAAGAAGGTAGGAGCAGGGAGAGTAATATGGACAACACGACGTCTGTCAAAGATTAGTCGATACTGGAGAGGTGATTCATTCCTCTCGACAAACTGGTGGTGAACCATAGCATTAAAGTCTAGGTAAGCAGGTGGTAATTCAATATCATCTTCGCGTATGGCTATACCAAGAAAATTAGTTATGCGGGTTGAATAAATTCCTCCAAAGAAATCTCCATTAAATCTATTAAGGTGCAACCTACGTGCGACAATGGCTCCCAAATTATAAGATTGGTCTCCTAACACAACACTCCTAAGAATACCGAGGTCAGGAACACACATATGACATGCTTCATCTTTACCATTTATGCATCTACCTATGAAGAGAGCAAAATAATGTATAGCAGGAAAGTGAATGCTCCCTATGGTAGCTTGTGTTATATCTCTAGATTCTCCCACAGTTATGCTAGCAAGAAAATCTCTAACTTCAGATTTGCGAGGATCCCTTATACTACCCCATTGTGGAAGTTTGCAAGCAGTGGTAAAATCCTCTAAGTCCATAGTATAAGAATTTTCATAGAGATCAAACAGGATAGTTGGAGAATTGTGTGAAGATGAAAATTCAAACCTCCTCACAAAGGTACTTGTGAGATTGCAATACTGACTGCAATTCTCTTCCTCGAAGCTCACAAGATCAATGTTACACAAATATGCGTTAAATTCTTCAAGTTCTCAGAAGGCCATTCACAAGGACCACTGGAGCGTCTCTTGGTGGCTCATCATCAGCATCACGCATTGCAAGCCTGGGCCCTTGCTTCGTTGAAGAACCACCGTGGAACATTTTCCTCAACATTTTTCTTCCTCTCAAAAAATTCAGAAATTTTTTTGTAACTTCAAAATAAAAGTAAACCAAACTCAATAATATTGATAGCAACTACTCCTACAAGTGCCTAGGGCCTATATCATGCATCAAAACTACTTTTGACCACATAAATTTGACATGCAAGCTCAAGAACAGGGTCACCTAAGCAGCAAAAATTTACAATGAATAAAGCACTAGAACAAAAACTAATTGGACCAACGGAGGAGTCACATACTAAGGAACAATCTCTCCAAGTAGTTTTGCGAGAGGTGCTTTGAGAAAGGATATCGAAAATGGCAGCAAAACGAGCTTGGACTCGGGTTTGAGCTGGTTATTCGTGTTTGGGCGGGGAGAAGGAGTGTTTGGGTGAGAGGATAAGTGGAGGAGGGCGACCGTGGGCCCATAAGGCAGGGGGCGCACCCAGGGGGGTAGGGCGCGCCCTCCACTCTCCTGGGCAGGTGGTTGACCCCCCTGCTATGTTCTGAGTGAAAAATATACTCAAATATTCTAGAAAAAATCATATTTAAATTTCAGGGCATTTGGAGAACTTATATTTTCGGGGTATTTTTATATTGCACGGATAATCAGATAACAGATAGAAAAATATTTATTTTTATTTTATTTAATATAAATAACAGAAAGTAAAAGTGGGGTACAGAAGGTTGTGCCTTCTAGTTTCATCCATCTCATGATCATCAAAAGGAGTCCACTAACAAGGTTGATCAAGTCTTGTTAACGAACTCATTCCGAATAACATGGAACCGGAGAAATTTCGAATAACACTATGTTACCTCAACGGGGATATGCACATCCCCAATAATAAGAACATCATATTTCTTCTTGACAGTAGGAAGAGGAAATTCAAAATCTCCAAATATAATCGACGGAATTTTTCCAATAGAGTTGATACTATGAACTTGAGGTTGTTTCCTCGGAAAGTGTACTGTATGCTCATTACCATTAACATGAAAAGTGACATTGCCTTTAGTGCAATCAATAACAGCCCCTGCAGTATTCAAAAAGGGTCTTCCAAGAATAATAGACATACTATCGTCCTCAGGAATATCAAGAATAATAAAGTCCGTTAAAATAGTAACTTTTGCAACTACAACAGGCACATCCTCACAAATACCGACGGGTATAGCAGTTGATTTCTCAGCCATTTGCAAAGATACTTCAGTAGGTGTCAACATATTCAAATCAAGTCTACAATATAAAGAGAGAGGCATAACACTAACACCGGCTCCAAGATCACATAAAACAGTTTTAACATAGTTTCTCTTAATAGAGCATGGTATAGTGGGTACACCGGGATCTCCAAGTTTCTTAGGTTTTCCACCCTTAAAATTATAATTAGAAAGCATGGTGGAAATTTCAGCTTCCGGTATCTTTCTTTTATTTGTAACAATTTCTTTCATATACTTGGCATAGGGATTCATTTTAAGCATATCAGTTAATCGCATACGCAAAAAGATAGGTCTAATCATTTCAGCAAAGCGCTCAAAATCCTCATTATCCTTTTTCTTGGATAGTTTGGGAGGAAGTCTATATCATTATCATGGTATAGTGGGTACACCGGGATCTCCAAGTTTCTGAACCCAAGGTTCTCTTTCTTTACCATGTTTCCTAGCAACAAAGTCTTTCTTATCATAACGTTGATTCTTTGATTGTGGGTTATCAAGATCAACATCAGGTTCAATTTCTATATCATTATCATTACTAGGTTAAGCATCATCATGAGCATTATCATTAACATTATCACTAGTTTCAGGTTCATTACCAGATTGTGTTTCGGCATCAGAAATAGAAATATCATTTGGATTCTCAGGTGTTTCAACAATAGGATCACTAGAAGCATGCAAAGTCCTATCATTTTTATTTTTCTTCCTTTTAGAAGGACTAGGTGCATCTATATTATTTCTCTAAGAATCTTGCTCAATTCTCTTAGGATGGCCTTCAGGATACACAGGTTCCCGAGTCATTTTACCACCTCTAGTCATAACTCTAACAACATTATCATTATCCTTACTATTCAATTCAATGAGCAAATCATTTTGAGCTTTAAGTACTTGTTCTACTTGAGTGGTAACCATAGAAGCATGTTTACTAATGAGTTTAAGTTCACCTTTAACATTAGCCATATAATCACCCAAGTGTTCAAGCATATTTGAATTGTATTTCAATTGTCTACCAAAATAAGCATTAAAGTCTTCTTACTTAGCCATAAATTTATCAAACTTATCTAAACATGGGCTACCAAACTTAGTAAATGGGATTTCAGCTTTATCATATCTATAGAGAGAATTTACCTTTACTACCTGTGTCGGGTTATCAAGACCATGAGTTTCTTCAACAGGCGATAAATCAAGACCATGTATTTCTTCAATAGGAGGTAATTTCTTAACATCTTCAGCTTTAATACCTTTTTCTTTCATAGATTTCTTTGCCTCTTGCATATCTTCAGAACTGAGAAATAGAATACCCCTCTTCTTCGGAGTTGGTTTAGGAATAGGCTCAGGAATTGGCTCCGGAGGTGTCCAATTGTTTTCATTTGTCAACATATTATTCAATAGAATTTCAGCTTCATCCGGTGTTCTTTCCCTAAAAATAGAACCAGCACAACTATCCAGGTAATCTCTGGAAGCATCGGTTAGTCCATTATAAAAGATATCAAGTATTTCATTTTTCTTAAGAGGATGGTCATGCAAAGCATTAAGTAATTGGAGAAGCCTCCCCCAAGCTTGTGTGACACTCTCTTCTTCAATTTGCACAAAATTATATATATATATATATATATATATCCCTTAAAGCAGCTTGTTTCTTATGAGCAGGGAAATATTTAGCAGAGAAGTAATAAATCATATCCTGGGGACTACGCACACAACCAGGATCAAGAGAATTAAACCATATCTTAGCATCACCCTTTAATGAGAACGGAAATATTTTAAGGATGTAAAAGTAGCGAGTTCTCTCATCTTTAGTAAACAGGGTAGCTATATCATTTAATTTAGTAAGATGTGCCACAACAGTTTCAGATTCATAGCCATGAAAAGGATCAGATTCAACCAAAGTAATTATATCGGGATCAATAAAGAATTCATAATCCTTATCGGTAACACATATAGGTGAAGTAGCAAAAGCTGGGTCAGGTTTCATTCTAGCATTTAGAGATTGCTTATTCCATTTAGCTAATAACCCCTTAAGTTCGTATCTATGTTTGCAAGCTAAAATAGCTAAAGAGGCTTCTTGATCAAAAACATAACCCTCAGGAATAACAAATGATTCTTCATCATCACTTTCATTAGTATTATCAGATTCAATATTTTCAATCTCTTTAGCCCTAGCAAGTTGTTCATCAAGAAATTCACCAAGTGGCACAGTAGTATCAAGCATAGAAGTAGTTTCATCATAAGTATCATGTATAGCAGAAGTGGCATCACCAATAACATGCGACATATCAGAACGAATAGCAGAAGCAGGTTTAGGTGTCGCAAGCTTACTCAAAACAGAAGGTGAATCAAGTGCAGAGCTAGATGGCAGTTCCTTACCTCCCCTCATAGTAGAGGGATAAATCTTGGTTCTTGGATCTTTCAAGTTCTTCATAATGATAAGCAGATATAATCCCAAGTGACTCAAAGAATAGAGCTATGCTCCCCAGCAACGACGCTGGAAAATAGTCTTGCTAACCCACAAGTATAGGGGATCGCAACAGTTTTCGAGGGTAAAGTATTCAACCCAAATTTATTGATTCGACACAAGGAGAGCCAAAGAATACTCTCAAGTATTAGCAGCTGTGTTGTCAATTCAACCACACCTGGAAACTTAGTATCTGCAGCAAAGTATTTAGTAGCAAAGTAATATGATAATAGTGGTAACGGTAGCAAAAGGTAACAATAGTAACAATAATGTTTTTTGTATTTTGTAGTGATGATAGCAATAGCAACGGGAAAGTAAATAAGCGAAGAACAATATAGGAAAAGCTCATAGGCAATGGATCGTGATAGAGAATTATGCCGAATGCGGTTCATCATGTAACAGTCATAACCTAGGGTGACACAGAACTTGCTCCAGTTCATCAAAGTAATGTAGGCATGTATTCTGAATATAGTCATACGTGCTTATGGAAAAGAACTTGCATGGCATCTTTTGTCCTACCCTCCCGAGGCAGCGGGGTCCTTACGGAAACTAAGGGATATTAAGGCCTCCTTTTAATAGAGTACCGGAACAAAGCATTAACACATAGTGAATTATGAACTCCTCAAACTACGGTCATCATGGGTAACTATCCCGATTATTGTCACTTCGGGGTTAACGGATCATAAGACATAATAGGTGACTATAGACTTGCAAGATAGGATCAAGAACACACATATATTGATGAAAACATAATAGGTTTAGATCTGAAATCATGGCACTCGGGCCGTAGTGACAAGCATTAAGCATAGCAAAGTCATAGCAACATCAATCTCAGAACATAGTGGATACTAGGGATCAAACCCTAACAAAACTAACTCGATTACATGATAGATCTCATCCAACCCATCACCGTCCAGCAAGCCTACGATGGAATTACTCATGCACGGTGGTGACCATCATGAAATTGGTGATGGAGGATGGTTGATGATGACGGTGGCGACGGATTCCCCTCTCCGGAGCCCCGAACGGACTCCAGATCAGGCCTCCCGAGAGGCTTTAGGGCTTGGCGGCGGCTCCGTATCATAAAACGCAATGAGTTCTTCTCTCTAATTTTTTCTCCCCGAAGCACAATATATAGAGTTGGAGTCAGAGAGGCACCAGGGGGCCCACGAGGTAGGGGGCGCGTCCTTGGGGGGCAGGCGTGCCCCCACCCTCGTGGAGAGGTGGTGGGCCCCCTGGCCTTCATCATTTGCAAGTATTTTTTATATTTTCCAAAAAGTTGCTCTGTGAAGTTTCAGGTCATTCCGAGAACGTTTGTTTCTGCACATATATAACACCATGGTAATTCTGCTGAAAACAGCATTTGTCCGGGTTAGTTCCATTCAAATCATGCAAGTTAGAGTCCAAAACAAGGGCAAGAGTGTTTGGAAAAGTAGATACGTTGGAGACATGTCAAGGCATCACCTCCAAGATTAGTAGACCGACTCCTACGTGCATCTACTAGTATTACTCCACACATCAACCGCTATCCTACATGCATCTAGTGTAGTAAGTTCATGGAAAAATAGAGTAATGCAATAAGAACGATGACATGATGTAGACAAGATCCGTTTATCTATTGTGTAGATATAGATCCCATCTTTTTATCCTTAGTAGCAACGATACATACGTGTCGGTTCCCTTTTCTGTCACTGGGATCAAGCACCATAAGATCGAACCCACTATCGGGCACTGAGGTAGTCCTGGACTAAGGGGTCCTTGGGCGTCCGGCCTGTTAGCCCTGGGCCGGACTGATGGGCTATGAAGATACGAAGAACGAAGACTGCACCCGTGTCCGGATAGGACTCTCCTTGGCGTGGAAGGCAACTTTGGCGACTAGATATGTAGATTCCCTTCTTTGTAACCGACCTTGTGTAACCCTAGATCCTCCCGGTGTCTATATAAACCGGAGGACTTAGTCCGGATAAGACACTCACTATCATAGCCATACAAGCTAGACCTCTAGGGTTTAGCCATTACGATCTCGAGGTAGATCAACTCTTGTAATACTCGTATTCATCAATATCAATCAAGCATGACGTAGGGTATTACCTCCATAGAGAGGGCCCGAACCTGGGTAAACATCGTGTCCCTTCTCTCCTGTTACTATCGACCTTAAACGCACAGTTCGGGACCCGCTACCCGAGATCCGCCTGTTTTGACACCGACATGCACCTCTTCCCATTGCAAGATAAATAGACCAAGTTGGCCAAAAAAACCAAATATCGGAGAAGAAATATGAGGCTATAAGATATCAAAGAAACTCAAATAACTTTCATGGATATAAAAAGATATGACTGATCATAAACTCAAAGTTCATCACATCCCAACAAACACACCACAAAAAGAGTTACATCATATGGATCTCCAAGAGACCATTGTATTGAGTATCAAGAGAGAGAGAGATGAAGCCATCTGGCTACTAACTACGGACCCGAAGGTCTACAAAGAACTACTCACGCATCATTGGAGAGGCACCGATGGAGGTGGTGAACCCCATCCGAGATGGTGTCTAGATTGGATCTGATGGTTCTGGACTCTACGGCGGCTGGATGAATATTTCGTCGACTCCCCTAGGGTTTCTGGAATATATGGGTATTTATAGAGCAAAGAGGTGGTCCGGGGGCACCCGAGGTGGGCACAACCCACCAGGGCGCGCCTGGGCCTCCTGGCGCTCCCTGGTGGGTTGTCCCCTCCCCGGGACTCCCCCAGGTGCAACCAGGGCCCAACTTGTTCCTTCTGGTCCATAAAAAATCTCCATAAAGTTTCGTGGCATTTGGACTCTTTTTGATATTGATTTTCTGCGATGTACAAAACACGAAAAAAACAAGAACTTGCACTTGGGACTATATCATGTATCTATAATTTTTGATTGTTCCATGCTGTTATATTATCAATCTTGGATGTTTTATTATCATTTTATAGTCATTGTATATCATTTTTTGGTACTAACCTATTGACATATTGCCAAGTGCCAGTTGCTATTTTTCCATGTTTTTTACATCGCAGAAAATCAATACCAAACGGAGTCCAAATGCCACGAAACTTAATGGAGATTTTTTATGGACCTGAAGACACGTAATCGGACCTGTTTGCGCCTGGGGGGTGCTCCGAGAATAGAACAACCTACCAGGGCGCGCCAGGAGGCCCAGGCGCGCCCTGGTGGGTTCTGCCCACCTTGGGTGCCCCCCGGACTGCCTCTTTGCTCTATAAATACCCCAATATTCCCAAAACCCTAGGGGAGTTGACGAAATATTCATCCAGCTGCCGCAGAGTCCAGAACCACCAGAACCAATCTAGACACCATCTCGGATGGGGTTCACCACCTCCATTGGTGCCTCTCAGATGATGCATGAGGAGTTCTTTATAGACCTTCGGGTTCATAGTTAGTAGCTAGATAGCTTCCTCTCTCTCTCTCTCTCTCTCTCTCTCTCTGAATTATCAATACAATGGTCTCTTGGAGATCCATATGATGTAACTCTTTTGCAGTGTGTTTGTTGGGATCGATGAACTTTGAGTTTATGACCAGATCTATCTTTTTATATCCATGAAAGTATTTGAGTTTCTTTGATCTCTTTTATGCGTGATCTCTTATAGCTTCGTATTTCTTCTACGCTATTTGGGTTTAGTTTGGCCAACTTGTCTATTTATCTTGCAATGGGAAGAGGTGCTTTGTAGTGGGTTCGATCTTACGGTGCTTGATCCCAATGACAGAAGGGGAACCGACACGTATGTATCGTTGCTACTAAGGATAAAACGATGGGGTCTATCTCTACATAGATAGATATTGTCTACATCATGTCATCGTTCCTATTGCATTACTCCGTTTCTCCATGAACTTAATACACTAGATGCATGTTGGCTAGTGGTCGATGTGTGGAGTAATAGTAGTAGATGCAGGCAGGAGTCGGTCTAATAATCTTGGACGTGATGCCTATGTAATGATCATTGCCTAGATATCCTCATGAGTATTTGAAGTTCTATCAATTGCCCAACAGTAATTTGTTCAGCCACAATTGGCTATTTTTCTCGAGAGAAGCCACTAGTGAAACATATGGGCCCCGGGTCTCTTTCTCATATTATTTGCCTTTGCGATCTATTTTCCTTTGCTTTTATTTTCAGATCTGTTAAACTAAAAACACAAAAATACCTTGCTGTAATTTATTCTTATTTATTTTATTTGGCGTTCGATCTATCAATCTACAACAATTTATCTCATGTCTGTTTGCCTATCTTGAGGCACCATACCTGGAAGGGATTGACAACCCCTTTAACACGTTGGGTTGTGAGGATTTGTTATCTGTGTGTAGGTGCTGTTTACGTTGTGTTGCTTGGTTCTCCTACTGGTTCGATAACCTTGGTTGTGTTGGGGAACGTAGTAATTTCAAAAAATTTCCTACGCACACGCAAGATCATGGTGATGCATAGCAACGAGAGGGGAGAGTGTAATCTACATACCCTCGTAGACCGACAGCGGAAGCGTTATGAAAATGCGGTTGATGTAGTCGTACGTCTTCACGACCTAACCGATCAAGCACCGAAACTACGGCACCTCCGAGTTCTAGCACACGTTTAGCTTGATGACGATCCCCGTACTCCGATCCAGCAAAGTGTCGGGGAAGAGTTCTGTCAGCACGACGGCGTGGTGATGATCTTGATGTTCTACTGTCGCAGGGCTTCGCCTAAGCACCACTACAATATTATCAAGGACTATGGTGGAGGGGGCACCGCACAAGGCTAAGAGAACGATCTTGAAGATCAACTTGTGTGTCTAGAGGTGGCCCCTGCCCCCGTATATAAAGGAGCAAGGGGGGAGGCCGGCCGGCCCTTGGGGCGCGCCAAGGAGGAGTCCTCCTCCTAGTAGGAGTAGGAGTCCCCTCTTTCCTACTCCTACTAGGAGGGGAAAGGAAGGGGGAGAGGGAGAAGGAAAGGGGGGCGCCGCCCCCTCTCCTAGTCCAATTTGGACCAGAGGGGGAGGGGGCGCGCGGCCCACCCTGGCCGCCCCTCTCTCTCCACTAGGGCCCATAAAGCCCATTACTTCTCCGGGGGGGGGGGGGGGGGGTTCCGGTAACCCTCCGGCACTCCGGTTTTCACCGAAATCACTAGGAAGACTTCCGGTGTCCGAATATAGCCGTCCAATATATCAATCTTTATGTCTCGACCATTTCGAGACTCCCCGTCATGTCTGTGATCACATCTGGGACTCCGAACAAACTTCGGTAGATCAAAATATATAAACTCATAATGAAACTGTCATCATAACGTTAAGCATGCGGACCCTACGGGTTCGAGAACAATGTAGACATGACCGAGACATGTCTCCGGTCAATAACCAATAGCGGAACCTGGATGCTCATATTGGCTCCCACATATTCTATGAAGATCTTTTATCGGTCAGACCGCATAACAACATACTTTGTTCCCTTTGTCATCGGTATGTTACTTGCCCGAGATTCGATCGTCGGTATCTCAATACCTAGTTGAATCTCGTTACCAGCAAGTCTCTTTACTCGTTTCGTAATACATCATCTCGCAACTAAATCATTAGTTGCAATGCTTGCAAGGCTTATGTGATGTGCATTACCGAGAGGGCCCAAAGATACCTCTCCGACAATCGGAGTGACAAATCCTAATCTCGAAATACACCAACCCAACATGTACCCCTTTGGAGACACCTGTAGAGCTCCTTTAGAATCACCTAATTACATTGTGACGTTTGGTAGCACACAAAGTGTTCCTCCGGCAAACGGGAGTTGCATAATCTCATAGTCATAGGAACATGTATAAGTCATGAAGAAAGCAATAGCAACATACTAAATGATCGGGTGCTAAGCTAATGGAATGGGTCATGTCAATCACATCATTCTCCTAATGATGTGATCCCGTTAATCAAATGGCAACACATGTCTATGGTTAGGAAACATAACCATCTTTGATTAACGAGCTAGTCAAGTAGAGGCACACTAGTGACGGTTAGTTTGTCTATGTATTCACACAAGTATTATGTTTCCAGATAATACAATTCTAGCATGAATAATAAACATTTCTCATGATATAAGGAAATAAATAATAACTTTATTATTACCTCTAGGGCATATTTCCTTCAGTCTCCCACTTGCACTAGAGTCAATAATCTAGATTTACACAGTAATGATTCTAACACCCATGGAGCTTTGGTGCTGATCATGTTTTGCTCGTGGAAGAGGCTTAGTCAACGGGTCTGCTACATTCAGATCCGTATGCATCTTGCAAATCTCTATGTCTCCCACTTGGACTAGATCTCGGATGGAATTGAAGCGTCTCTTGATGTGTTTGGTTCTCTTGTGAAATCTGGATTCCTTTGCCAAGGCAATTGCACTAGTATTGTCACAAAAGATTTTCATTGGACCCGATGCACTAGGTATGACACCTAGATCGGATATGAACTCCTTCATCCAGACTCCTTCATTTGCTGCTTCCGAAGCAGCTATGTACTCCGCTTCACATGTAGATCCCGCCACAACGCTTTGTTTAGAACTGCACCAACTCACAGCTCCACCGTTTAATGTAAGCACGTATTCGGTTTGTGATTTAGAATCGTCAGGATCAGTGTCAAAGCTTGCATCAACATAACCATTTACGATGAGCTCTTTGTCACCTCCATATATGAGAAACATATCCTTAGTCGTTTTCAGGTATTTCAGGATGTTCTTGACCGCTGTCCAGTGATCCACTCCTCGATTACTTTGGTACCTCCCTGCTAGACTTATAGCAAGACATACATCAGGTCTGGTACACAACATTGCATAGATGATAGAGCCTATGGTTGAAGCATAAGGAACATCTTTCATTTTCTCTCTATCTTCTGCAGTGGTCGGGCATTGAGTCTTACTCAATTTCACACCTTGTAACACAGGCAAGAATCCTTTCTTTGCTTGATCCATTTTGAACTTCAAAATTTTGTCAAGGTATGTGCTTTGTGAAAGTCCAATTAAGCGTCTTGATCTATCTCTATAGATCTTAATGCCCAATATGTAAGCAGCTTCACCGAGGTCTTTCATTGAAAAACTCTTATTCAAGTATCCCTTTATGCTATCCAGAAATTCTATATCATTTCCGATTAGTAATATGTCATCTACATATAATATCAGAAATGCTACAGAGCTCCCACTCACTTTCTTGTAAATAGAGGCTTCTCCGAAAGTCTGTACAAAACCAAATGCTTTGATCACATTATCAAAACGTTTATTCCAACTCCGAGAGGCTTGCACCAGTCCATAAATGGATCGCTGGAGCTTGCACACTTTGTTAGCTCCCTTTGGATTGACAAAACCTTCCGGCTGCATCATATACAACTCTTCTTCCAGAAATCCATTTAGGAATGCAGTTTTGACATCCATATGCCAAATTTCATAATCATAAAATGCGGCAATTGCTAACATGATTCGGACAGACTATCGCTACGGGTGAGAAGGTCTCATCATAGTCAATCCCTTGAACTTGTCGAAAACCTTTTGCGACAAGTCGAGCTTTGTAGACAGTAACATTACCGTCGGCGTCAGTCTTCTTCTTGAAGATCCATTTATTCTCAATTTCTTGCCGATCTTTGGGAAAGTCAACCAAAGTCCATACTTTGTTCTCATACATGGATCCCATCTCACATTTCATGTTTTCAAGCCATTTTGCGGAATCTGGGCTCACCATCGCTTCTTCATACTTCGTAGGTTCATCATGATCTAGTAGCATGACTTTCAGAATAGGATTACCGTACCACTCTGGTGCGGATCTTACTCTGGTTGATCTATGAGGTTCAGTAGTAACTTCTTCTGAAGTTTCATGATCATCATCATTAGCTTCCTCACTAATTGGTGTAGGTGTCACAGAAACCAGTTTCTGTGATGTACTACTTTCCAATAAGGGAGCAGGTACAGTTACCTCATCAAGTTCTACTTTCCTCCCACTTCTTTCGAGAGAAACTCCTTCTCTAGAAAGTTTCCGAATTTAGCAACAAAAGTCTTGCCTTCGGATCTGTGATAGAAGGTGTATCCAACAGTTTCTTTTGGATATCCTATGAAGACACATTTCTCTGATTTGGATTCGAGCTTATCAGGTTGAAGTTTTTTCACATAAGCATCGCAATCCCAAACTTTCAGAAACGACAACTTTGGTTTCTTGCCAAACCACAATTCATAAGGTGTCATCTCAACGGATTTTGATGGTGCCCTATTTAAGGTGAATGCGGCCGTCTCTAAAGCATAACCCCAAAACGATAGCGGTAAATCAGTAAGAGACATCATAGATCGCACCATGTCTAGTAAAGTATGATTACGACGTTCGGACGCACCATTACGCTATGGTGTTCCGGGTGGCGTGAGTTGCGAAACTATTCCGCATTGTTTCAAATGTACACCAAACTCGTAACTCAAATATTCTCCTCCACGATCAGATCGTAGGAATTTTATTTTCTTGTTACGATGATTTTCAACTTCACTCTGAAATTCTTTGAACTTTTCAAATGTTTCACACTTATGTTTCATTAAGTAGATATACCCATATCTGCTTAACTCATCTGTGAAGGTGAGAAAATAACGATATCCGCCACGAGCCTCAGCATTCATCAGACCACATACATCTATATGTATGATTTCCAACAAATCTGTTGCTCTCTCGATAGTACGGGAGAACGGTGTTTTGGTCATCTTGCCCATAAGGCACGGTTCGCAAGTACCAAGTGATTCATAATCAAGTGGTTCCAAAAGTCCATCAGTATGGAGTTTCTTCATGCGCTTTACACCGATATGACCTAAACGGTAGTGCCACAAATAAGTTACACTGTCATTATCAACTCTGCATCTTTTGGCTTCAACATTATGAATATGTGTGTCACTACTATCGAGATTTAATAAGAATAGACCACTCTTCAAGGGTGCATGATGATAAAAGATATTACTCATATAAATAGAACAACCATTATTCTCTGATTTAAATGAATAACCGTCTCGCATCAAACAAGAACCAGATATAATGTTCATGCTCAACGCTGGCACCAAATAACAATTATTTAGGTCTAATACTAATCCCGAAGGTAGATGTAGAGGTAGCATGCCGACCGCGATCGCATCGACTTTGGAACCATTTCCCACGCGCATCGTCACCTCGTCCTTAGCCATTCTTCACTTAATCCGTAGTCCCTGTTTCGAGTTGCAAATATTAGCAATAGAACCAGTATCAAATACCCAGGTGCTACTGCGAGCATTAGTAAGGTACACATCAATAACATGTATATCATATATACCTTTGTTCACCTTGCCATCCTTCTTATCCGCCAAATACTTGGGGTAGTTCCGCTTCCAGTGACCAGTCTACTTGCAGTAGAAGCACTCAGTTTCAGGCTTAGGTCCAGATTTGGGTTTCTTCTCCTGAGTAGCAACTTGCTTGCTGTTCTTTTTGAAGTTCCCCTTCTTCTTCCCTTTGCCCTTTTTCTTGAAACAAGTGGTCTCGTTGACCATCAACACTTGATACTCCTTCTTGATTTCTACCTCCGCAGCTTTCAGCATTGCGAAGAGCTCGGGAATTGTCCTAACCATCCCTTGCATATTATAGTTCATCACGAAGCTCTTGTAGCTAGGTGGAAGTATTGGAGAATTCTGTCAATGACGCAATCATCTGGAAGATTAACTCCCAATTGAATCAAGTGATTATTATACCCAGACATTTTGAGTATATGCTCACTGATAGAACTGTTCTCCTCCATCTTGCAGCTATAGAACTTATTGGAGACTTCATATCTCTCAATCCGGGCATTTGCTTGAAATATTAACTTCAACTCCTGGAACATCTCATATGCTCCATGACATTCAAAACGTCGTTGAAGTCCCGATTCTAAGCCGTAAAACATGGCACACTAAACTATTGAGTAGTCATCAGCTTTGCTCTGCCAGACGTTCATAACATCTGGTGTTGCTCCAGCAGCAGGCTTGGAACCCAGCGGTGCTTCTAGGATGTAATTCTTCTGTGCAGCAATGAGGATAATCCTCAAGTTACGGACCCAGTCCGTGTAATTGCTACCATCATCTTTCAACTTTGCTTTCTCAAGGAACACATTAAAATTCAACGGAACAACAGCACGGGCCATCTATCTACAATCAAACATAAACAAGCAAGATAGTATCAGGTACTAAGTTCATGATAAATTTAAGTTCAATTAATCATATTACTAAAGAACTCCCACTTAGATAGACATCCCTCTAATCCTCTAAGTGATCATGTGATCCAAATCAACTAAACCATGTCCGATCATCACGTGAGATGGAGTAGTTTCATTGGTGAACATCACTATGTTGATCATATCTACTATATGATTCACGCTCGACCTTTCGGTCTCCGTGTTCCGAGGCCATATCTGTATATGCTTGGCTCGTCAAGTATAACCTGAGTATTTCGCATGTGCAACTGTTTTGCACCCGTTGTATTTGAAAATAGAGCCTATCACACCCGATCATCATGTGGTGTCTTAGCACGAAGAACTTTTGCAACGGTGCATACTCAGGGAGAACACTTCTTGATAATTAGTGAGAGATCATCTTAAAATGCTAGCGTCAATCAAAGCAAGATAAGATGCATAAAATATAAACATCACATGCAATCAATATAAGTGATATGATATGGCCATCATCATCTTGTGCTTGCGATCTCCATCTTCGAAGCACCGTCATGATCACCATCGTCACCAACGTGACACCTTGATCTCAAACGTAGCATCATTGTTGTCTCGCCAATCTTATGCTTCTACGACTATCGCTACCGCTTAGTGATAAAGTAAAGCATTACAGGGCGATTACATTGCATACAATAAAGCGACAACCATATGGCTCCTGCGAGTTCCCGATAACTCGGTTACAAAACATGATAATCTCATACAATAAAATTTAGCATCATGTCTTGATCATATCACATCACAACATGCCCTGCAAAAACAAGTTAGACATCCTCTAATTGGTTTGTTGCAAGTTTTACGTGGCTTCTACGGGCTTAAGCAAGAACCAATCTTACCTATGCATCAAAAACCACAACGATAGTTTGTCAACTTGGTGCTGTTTTAACCTTCGCAAGGACCGGGCGTAGCCACACTCGGTTCAACTAAAGTTGGAGAAACTGACACCCACCAGCCACCTGTGTGCAAAGCACGTCGGTAGAACCAGTCTCGCGTAAGCGTACTCGTAATGTCGATCCGGGCCGCTTCATCCAACAATACCGCCGAACCAAAGTATGACATGATGGTAAGCAGTATGACTTATATCGCCCACAACTCACTTGTGTTCTACTCGTGCACAACATCAACGCATAAAACCAGGCTCGGATGCCACTGTTGGGGAACGTAGTAATTTCAAAAAATTTCCTACGCACACGCAAGATCATGGTGATGCATAGCAATGAGAGGGGAGAGTGTAATCTACGTACCTTCGTAGACCGACAGCGGAAGCGTTATGACAACGCGGTTGATGTAGTCGTACGTCTTCACGGCCCAACTGATCAAGCACCGAAACTACGGCACCTCCGAGTTCTAGCACTCGTTCAGCTCAATGACGATCCCCGTACTCCGATCCAGCAAAGTGTCAGGGAAGAGTTCTGTCAGCACAACGGCGTGCTGACGATCTTGATGTTTTACTGTCGTAGGGCTTCGCCTAAGCACCATAACAATATTATCGAGGACTATGGTGGAGGGGGGCACCGCACACGGCTAAGAGAACGATCTTGAAGATCAACTTGTGTGTCTAGAGGTGCCCCCTGCCCCCGTATATAAAGGAGCAAGGGGGAGGCACCTCTAGACACACAAGTTGATCTTCAAGATCGTTCTCTTAGCCGTGTGTGTGTCTAGAGGTGCCCAAGTAGGAGTAGGACTCCCCTCTTTCCTACTCCTACTAGGAGGGGAAAGGAAGGGGGAGAGGGAGAAGGAAAGGGGGGCAGCGCCCCACTCTCCTAGTCTAATTCTGACCAGAGGGGGAGGGGGCGCGCGGCCCACCGTGGCCGCCCCTTTCTCTCTCCACTAGGGCCCATAAAGCCCATTACTTCTTGGGGGGGGGGGTCCGGTAACCCTCCGGCACTCCGGTTTTCTCCTAAATCACCCGGAACACTTCCGGTGTCCGAATATAGCCGTCCAATATATCAATCTTTATGTCTCGACCATTTCGAGACTCCTCGTCATGTACGTGATCACATCCAGGACTCCGAACAAACTTCGGTACATCAAAATATATAAACTCATAATGAAACTGTCATCGTAACGTTAAGCGTGCGGACCCTATGGGTTTGAGAACAATGTAGACATGACCGAGACAAGTCTCCGGTCAATAACCAATAGCGGAACTTGGATGCTCATATTGGCTCCCACATATTCTACAAAGATCTTTTATTGGCCAGACCGCATAACAACATACTTTGTTCCCTTTGTCATCGGTATGTTACTTGCCCGAGATTCGATCGTCGGTATCTCAATACCTAGTTCAATCTCGTTACCGGCAAGTCTCTTTACTCATCTCGTAATACATCATCTCGCAACTAACTTACCGAGAGGGCCCAAAGATACCTCTCCGACAATCGGAGTGACAAATCCTAATCTCGAAATACGCCAACCCAACATGTACCTTTGGAGACACCTGTAGAGCTCCTTTAGAATCACCTAATTACATTGTGACATTTGGTAGCACACAAAGTGTTCCTCCGGCAAACGGGAGTTGCATAATCTCATAGTCATAGGAACATGTATAAGTCATGAAGAAAGCAATAGCAACGTACTAAATGATCGGGTGCTAAGCTAATGGATTGGGTCATGTCAATCACATCATTCTCCTAATGATGTGATCCCGTTAATCAAATGACAACACATGTCTGTGGTTAGGAAACATAACCATCTTTGATTAACGAGCTAGTCAAGTAGAGGCACACTGGTGACGTTTAGTTTGTCTATGTATTCACACAAGTATTATGTTTCCAGATAATACAATTCTAGCATGAATAATAAACATTTATCATGATATAAGGAAATAAATAATAACTTTATTATTGCCTCTAGGGCATATTTCCATCGGGTTTCACATCTGAGGGAAATACCTACCGCTGTTGTGCTACATCATCCCTTCCTCTTTGGGGAAATACCGACGTAGCTTCGAGCCGCATCAGGTCACTTGAGGATAGAGGCTTGCGGCAGCAAAAAAACTCATCTAGGTTAAATTCTGGGGGTTTCTCAATTTATTAGAATTTTCGGCGTTGGAATCACGCCAAAAGGAGTTACGAGGGCCCCACAAGCTCAGGTGACAACCCCGCCCCCTGGGGCTCGCCATGTGAGCTTGTGACATGCTTGTGGGTCTTCTGGTCTTTCACTGAACCTTCGAGGGTCTCTTATGTTCCAAAAAGAATCACCGTAAATTTTTATAACGTCACGAGTTCATTTGGTATAGTTTTTGTACGAAACAAAGAAATAACCAAAAAACAAGAACTAGCAGTTGGCACCAATACCATATAAATTATCGTAAACATGGCATGAATACTTCATAAATTATAGATACTTTGAAGACGTATTAGCATCCCCAAGCTTAATTCCTGCCCGTCCTCGAGTAGGTAAATGATAAAAATAATAATTTATGAAGTCTAAATGCTATAATAGTGCATAAGTTTGATCAATGATAATTCTAATAACTTTTTCTAGCATCATTACATATCATAAACATCAACTAATTTCTCATAAAAATTCTAATGATCAAGTAGCAAGCTATTCACATGTTAAAGTATAGATCACAAACTCTCTTAAACCTTAAAAAACTATGTTTTCAGTCATCAAACTATTACAATTCATCTTATTTTCAGGAAGGGTGTATGTAAGAGCTTTGATATAGCTGAAGGAAATATGCCCTAGAGGGAATAATAAAGTTGTTTTTTATATTTCCTTATATAATGATAAATGTTTATTATTCATGCTAGAATTGTATTAACCAGAAACTTGATACATGTGTGGATACATAGACAAAACACTGTGTCCCTAGTAAGCCTCTGCTAGACTAGCTCGTTTATCAAAGATGGTTAAGTTTCCTAACCTTGACATGTGTTTTCATTTGATGAACGTGATCACATCATGAGGAGAATGATGCGATGGATAAGACCCATCCATTAGCTTATCATAACGATTGTTAAGTTTTATTTCTATTATTTCTTCATGTCATATACATATGCCTTTGACTATGAGATTATGCAACTCCCGGATACCGAAGGAATACCTTGTGTGCTATCAAACGTCACAACGTAACTTGGTGATTATAAAGATGCTCTACAGGTATCTCCGAAGGTGTTTGTTGGGTTGGCATATGTCAAGATTAGGATTTGTCACTCCGAGTATCGGAGAGGTATCTCTGGGCCCTCTCGGTAATGCACATCATAATGAGCCTTGCAAGCAATGTGACTAATGATTTAGTTACGGGATGATGTATTGTAGAACGAGTAAAGAGACTTGTCGGTAATGATATTGAACTAGGTATGTAGATACCGATGATCAAATCTCGGGCAGGTAACATACCGTTGACAAAGGGAATAACATATGTCGTCATTACGGTACGACCGATAAGATCTTCGTAGAATATGTAGGAACCAATATGAGAATCTAGGTTCCGCTGTTGGTTATTGACCAGAGAGGTGTCTATGTCATGTCTACATAGTTCTCGAACCCGTAGGGTCCGCATGCTTAATAACAATTTTGTATTATACGAGTTATGTGATTTGGTGACCGAATGTTGTTCGGAGTCCTTGATGAGATCACGGACATGACGAGGAGTCTCGAAATGGTCGAGAGGTAAAGGTTCATATATAGGATGATGATATTCGGACACCAAAAGTGTTCTGGGGGTACCGGGTACATATCGGGTCACCAGACACTACAAAAAAATACACTTCCATGATGATACGTGTTTGTCACAGTAGGTTGCGTTTTTTGTCATGCATGTACATCCATGACAAATTTATGACAGAATCAAGATAGTCATACCTGTGCTGTCGTAGAAGTGTTCCATGACATTACCAAAATTATCATCACGGAAATGTCCACTTCCATGACGATAAATCGCGCGTCACAGAAGTGCTTTCGTCAAGGGTGACCGACACATGGCATCCACCGTAACGGAATGCCGTTAAGCTATCGGGTCGGGTTTTGGATTCGATAACCCGTTAACAGCCCCGACCAATGGGAAATTTCCACGTGTAAAATTCTTATTTTCCTAAGATACGTCGACACGTGGCACGGCCCAATAGAGGCCCATTCCTGTGAAAAGGCCGCCCCATTTGACTTGGTCAAAAGGTGGCAGGCCGGCCCATGGAAAGCCTGTTAACAGCCTGTTTGCATATAGCCCATTTACAGCCCGCTAACCCAAGGCCCGTTACGCCCTATCCGAATTAGGCCCAGTAGCGTCATCTGGGCCATCCAATATGATTCCTGCCCGTTTTCACTTCTGGCCCATGTATGGCCCATGACGTCTTTCGGCCCATATGAGGCCCTATGTAACTCTTGGCCTATTAACGGCTCATGGTGAAACTGGCCCGCAATGAACAGTGTATCACTTTACACCCATTGACGGCCCGTGGTGAAACTGGCCCGTAATGAACAGTGTATCACCTTATACCCATTAACGGCCCTTTATTCCGTTGGGCCGTTTCCAGCCCATGTTATCTTTTGGCCTTCTCAGAGCCCATTTATTCTTGGGCTCATTTCCAGCATTCGTTTACTTACGGCCCGTTACTGTCATTTTCTGCTTGTGGGCCAAATTCAGCCCGTGGTTACAGTCGGCCCGTTTGTGGTCCATTAATACGTTGGGCCATTTTCATAGCGTCATCAAATATGGCCTATTAACGATGGCCCATTACGGTCGGCCCATGAACGGACGATTCCAACTCTAGCCCGTTTACGGCCATAATGCGGCCTGTTATTGGCCCATGTTCGGCCAATCGATCATACGGCCCGTATAAGGCCCATTGATGATACGGCCCATAGAAGGCCCATTGTTTCTATGGCCCGTAGAAGGCATACTGTTTCTACGGCCCGTAGAAGTCCCACTGTTTCTACGGCCCGTAGGAGGCCGAGTGTCACTATAGTAAATATTAGCCCATGGTTATTGTGGCCTAGTTTTAAAAAATAGGTTATTGCAACCACTAGTTAACCGGGGAAAAAGAACTGCAATGACTACAAGCAAATAAATAAACAAGACAACAAGGAAATAAATAAGCAAGCAACTCACGCTAGGCTATCACGGCTATTACACATATTACATCCACTGGGCATCAAAGTTCTCCACCAGTGGAAATATAGGGAACAAAGCAGCATATCATATACACTAGCCGTCAAAATTGGCCACCAATGCAAATAAACGCGGCAACAAAACAAGAGCATAACTGAAACAACTTTAGAAGAGATCAAGAAACGTTATCCTGGGTATCCACCATGCTGGCAATAAGCTTAGCAAGCTGATTAGATTTGTCCTGTTTGGCGCTAAAATCCTCCAACGCTTGCTGTTGCACTAGAAAGTATGCATCTGAATGCTCGAGGGACTTCCGCAGTCCTTCCGCTTCTTGTCGCAGCACAGCTGATCGATGTCTTTCAGCGTGTAGTTGACACTCAAGAAACCGAACTGATTCAGACAGTGAGTTTGAATAGCTTGTGCAAGCAGTAGTGGCCAGTAACTTCAACACTAAACCAAGACAGGATGTGTCACTATCCTGAACCTTATCTGCATTACTTCCTTTACCGTTGCTTAATAAGGGACTCTTCCCCAATATTCTGTCAGCATTCTAAAAGAGGAAACAAGTAGACACATAACAAGTTTAGCATGTACACTGGTAGAAAAAGGGCCTATAGTCCCGGTTCGTAAGGGCCCTGACCCTTTAGTCCCGGTTCAATCCAGAACCGGGACTAAAGGCCCTCCATGTGGCCGGTCCACCTTTAGTCCCGGTTGGTAACACCAACCGATACTAAAGGAAAATTTCTAATTTTTTTGAACTTTTTTTGAATTTTTTTATTTTCAAATTTCTGAATTATTTTAACCTCTAATCTCTAATCACCCCTCATCACTTCTCAATTTAATTTCTAATCACCCCTCATCATTCCAAATCATCTAACTTCCCGGACGGTCACCCATCCTCCACTCCGCCAGCCTGAGCACGCTTAACTTCCGGGTTCTATTCTCCCTCGTTTCCAAGTCTGCACTCGTTGTTTTCCTGACAGTAGTAAGATGTCAATCCTATTAACCCTCAAGAGTTTAGCTTGAGCATGAATGTCAGGACCCCGATTCTAAGCCACATTGATCTAGCCGGTAACACCTCATATCACTTTGCGGCCTCACGCACGGTATCCCACGGGTGTCGCCTTACCATGGCCCGGGACCGTTTGCGCCTTTTGGCTCGCGTATATGACAATGTCGCTAGCATCCATATGACCGAGAACCCGGGCCGACATGGCTAGTCGTGAACCCAAAGCGGCACAGACCTATGGAGACAGGCATACATGAATCACATCGAACATGTCGGTCATCAACGAGTGATTCCAGGCTGTAGCACTGGGCTAACAGGACTCCGGGGATCCCGGGCTATAGCAGGCTAGACAGGACTCCGGAGATCACCGCGTGACATTTCCCCGAAGGGACAGACATAGGGACGAAGTGAAACACATGCCGGCCAGTCAAGTGTCCTGAACAGTAGTGCTGGGCTAGCAGGACTCCGGTGAACCGGGCTGTAGCGGACTACTATGGCTCAAGGAGCACTAGACTACATTTCCCCATAAGAAAGGCTGCGAAGGACAAACAACTAGATTGTCGGATCCCACTCATACCAAGCATTTCAATCATACACACAATATGCCCGATATGAGTACATACAACATGGCATCACAACAAAACTCTACAACTCAAGTAGTTTATTTAAAGGCTCCAGGGAGCCATACATAACATATTCATACAAGTAGGGGTCACATGACCCGACACTCAAGTCATACAGTCATACAAGCACATGCGGAAGCAACTATTCTGAGTACAGACTCTAAAAAGAAAGAAGGCTTCTCGAAGCCTGTCTATCTACATAGGGCCCTCCATGGCCTGGATCACCACCTGGGTGGCTAGTCACTCGTCGACGTCAAGGTCTACGTAAAACCCATCGGAGGGGGCAATGTTGTCGTCTGAAAACAATAAATAAGCAAACATGAGTACAAAGGTACTCAGCAAGTCTTACATCAGAACCTACTATACATGCTCATTCTCAAGAAGGTGGTGGGGTTTATGCAGCAAGCCAGCTTTGACTCTTGGCTAAGCTATCCTACAGAACCTTTTAACAAAATAGTTTTCGCACACGAGTCCACTACTCACCATCACAATACTCCACCGTGGATCCTCCCTCGTATCCTGCGAGAGGTCCATCCTCGGTACTCACACTTATCTTGAGTCTTTTAGTAGTATCCATTAACTTGTCTATGAACTGTATAGGCAACCAAGTAGTCCTTTACCGCGGACGCGGCTATTCGAATAGTTTTATACCCTGCAGGGGTGTACTTCGTCATACACGCTTTCACCGCTTACCGCCGTCTACACGACATGTACTCGGCAACCTTCAAGCGGGAGCCCAGCGAGGGTGTCGGCCACGGCCTACCTAAACACCTAAGCCCCTAGTCCAGGTTATCGCCTATCCAGGTTCCATCCGCAGGGAGTCCGGCCGAGGTTTCCACATACGGCCCCGAACGATGTGAATAGGGTTCCCGAGACACCAAACGGGTGACTCGGTACACCGTGCCACGGTGTATCTACTGCAACATAGCCCACCCCTAGGATCAGCGCTACGCACGGCCACCAACACATATCCTACAAACACCAGAAACTACTTGCAACTCCTGGACAGAGTACTAGGGTGGCTAAGAAGCCGAGAGGGTCCATTTGTTTCGGGCCCAATGTACGGTTGTAACTGCATCTTAAATCACACATACAGATCTCAGTTCTTATGGACGGCCTCAATGAAACAACCCACCATGTACTCCTACATGGCCTCTCATCGATACCTTTACCAAAACATGTTCAACACATCCCACATATTACTGACACAAGCATTTCACTCTAGCCCATCACCCAGATGAACCAGACCTGACACAACTCTAAGCATAGCAGGCATAGCAAGGTAGGAATCACAAAACATGGCTCAATCAACTCCTACACATGCTAGTGGGTTTCATCTAGTTACTGTGGAAATGACAGGTCATGCAGAGGATAAGGGTTCAACTACTGTAGCACACAGCAGTTTGAAACGTGTTGTCTTAATGCAGTAAACAAGAGCAGGAGCAAGAACATGGGTTGTATCGGAATGATCAATGGTTGCTTGCCTTATGGAGTGGTAACGGGATACTGCCCTTCAGTTGGATACTCGTGAATATCCTCGGAGGCAGAACCTACCACGAAGAACACAACCGAGCACAATCAACACATGATGATGTGCAACAATATGATGCATGCTATGACATGGCAGTATGAATGTGTTTTGGCCTAATGCAAGCTAAAACAGAAGGGTAATTGCTTATTTGAACCAAAGGTTCAAGTGTTAGCTCATTTGACATGATCATATTAGTGCATCACCTTATATTGCATAAACAGCAGGTTTAACTTGTTCTGACATGCATGAAACCAGTACCAATGGATATCTTGGATTTTTCTGATAGTTTTTCATATATAATTTGTCTCATTTGGAGTTATGGTTGAATTTCTATGAATTTTTGAAGTTTAGGCAATTTTCTGGAATTTTCTATATAAAATTAAATCCAGAAAAGAGTTATTGCGTCAGCATGACGTTAGCAAGTCAACAGGCCCGGTACAGGTCAAACCTGACCTGTGGGACCCGTGTGTCAGTGGCTCATCTAGTTAATTAACTAATTAATTTAGATTAACACTAAACAGGTTTAGTTAGCAGGGGGGGCCCGCTTGTCATTGACTCAGGGGAGTCAACTGGGCCCACCCAGTCAATGGTCAAGGTCAACACTCGCCGGCGTCTAGCTGCCGGCGAGGCCAGATGCGGCGGAGGAAGTGCATTTGCACGTTCCGGCCACCAAACGGGAGGCGGAGAGCATCTACGAGCTCCTGGGAACGAGCCGCAGCTCTTGGTGGTGATGGTTGAGCTCGGGGTGGCCAGAGACGTCGTCGGCGACGACTTTGGCGGTCGCCGGAGTTCGGGCGCCGATGGAAACGGCGACACCGTGCACGGGAGGATCAACGGGTAGCACCTACGCGTTCTGCAGGCTCCGACAAAGCCAACGGGCATATGCACGGGGTCGATTGGCCACCGGAGCCTCGTCGGCGACGAGTTCGTGCGGCGGTGTGCTTCGGGCATCATGGGAAGAGGTGCTACAACGAGCGCTAGGACATGGGGTTAGGGGGAAACGACAGAGGAGCTCACTGGGAGGTCGAAGCGCAGCTCAGTGGGCCTGGGGACGACCTAGACGGCGCGAATCGAAGACGAGGTCACCGGCGGCCGAAGGTTGAAGAAGAGCTCGAAGTCGACGCTACAGGGCTTCCGGCGGGGCGTGGTTCGGTGAGGGGGTCGAGGACGACGTCGCGGAGCTCGTGGGCACAACCGAGGGGCGAGGGGGTGGCTGTGGCCATGGTGGTTCTCGTCGGCGGCGGCGACCGTGTTCGGTGGAAGTGAGGGGGAGCCAGGGGAGGGGATGAGCACGGGGGGAGGAGGAATGAGAGGGCCTGGGGGTGCGTGGCCGTCTCCGTGGCATTGGAAGGGAGTCCGGGGAAGCAGGAGGTGGCCAGCAGGGGCGAGGTGGCGCGCGCGCGTGCCGGCGAGCGTCGGGCACACGCCCGCGTCCTTCTGTCCGAGGAGGGGGACGACAGGAGGCAGCGGGGGTGGGCTGGGCCGCCAGCTGGAGATGGGCCAGGTAAGTGGCCCAGTGGCCTTTCCCTCTTTATTTATTTGTGTTTTTCTATTTCTGTTATTTTGTTTTGATTTAGTTGAAATACTAAATCATTTTATAAAATCCTGAAAATATTTATGGACACTTGCTGAATTATTTCAGTGGCCCAAAAAATAGTTCCAACATTATTTGAGCATTTGAATTATTTAATAGCATTTAAATGCCCAAATTCAAATACTTATGATTTAAATCAATGCCCTTTTGTTGACCTAAAATTATGTGCACCATTTTTCCCAAGGGTTCTAGCCCTAGGCAAAGAGGGTGAACATTTTTGAAGGGCATTTCAGGTTCATTGAATTTATTTTTAGTAAACCCTAGTTGATTTCAGGGGGGGTGCTGGGGGTTCTGCTTTCCCCATTTCAATTTTCTAACGAAGGTAAACATGATGCACACTCTAATGCATGATCTAGCTAGGGTGTGACAATGAAGTCACACATTTCACTGTTTGAGTTTGAAACTATTGTTCTAAAAAATAATAATTTTTTAGTAACACTAATATTTCTTGAATAAGTAGTTTGACCATTCTTTGACCACAGTTTGACCATAGTGTGACCAGATTTGACCAAAATTCAAAAAAGCTGAAATAATTATTTAATAACACTAATATTCTTGAATAATTATTTAGTAACACTAATACTTCTTGAATAAGTAGTTTGACCATAGTTTGACCAGATTTAATGAAAATTTAAAAAAGCTGAAATTTGAGCATAACTTTTTTTCCTATGATCAAGTGTTCTCACTTGACTCCTAAGTCAATATACTCATATATAGATGACCTAGTCATCGCAAATTGCTTGATAGATGCTAGAATTGGTTGTGCATGCTTTGCCACATATTTCATTTGCCATCTTATTGTGTGAGCATGTTGGTTGCATATTTTACTCATTCGAGGACATCCACTTGTTGTTTTGTTTGTTTGGCTTTCTTCTTTTGCCAAGTGGATGGACAAGAATGCCTAAGAACCTCCTCTAGCTATCTATGCTTTTCTCATCTCAAACTCTATTCATGCTGCATCACAAAACTTGATCAAGTGAGATTCGAACCACTCTGTGTGAGGAGCGCTCGGAGTCCCCGATTCGTCATAGACTTAAACTTCCAAAACCTCTTTATGAATCTTGGTCTGACCGATACTCCATTTTCGGTCCTACCGAGTTCATTAAGTTGATCTAGGTTTTCGATCTCGGTGCAACCGATTTGAACTTTTCGGTCACACCGAGTTGCAATAACTGCACACAGTTTTGCATCTCGGTGCCACCGAGTTGTTCCACTCGGTCACACCGACAGGGTCGGGCTATATATAGTGACGGGCAAGATTTTGGAAATTTCTCCGAAACCTCTTCGCCCGCGCGATAGCCTGCTCTGCCTTCGTGGTCTCCGGATCATTTTCTCGCCGCCAGCAGCCTCCAGTCGCTGGTCTCCGCCGCCGTCAACGGAATTCTGCCCCGCCGTTGCCGCCGTAGCGAGTCTCCGCCGAACTAGGGTATGGACTCGATCTTTGTGCTATTCCCCACTCCGATTCCTAGCACATTGTGATCATCATGATTCTTGCCACGATTGAAACACTCCTATCCAGTCAATGAACTCGTAGATTAGGTTTAATTCGAAAATTTTAGGGTTAGGTTTCCGCCGAAACCATCTCGGACCCATCGAGTTGAAAAACTCGGTCCCACCGATCTGGCTTTTGCCATTGCACAAGTGAAACTCGGTCTGACCGAGAATAACTTATTGGTGCGAACGATTTTGGAATTCTGTGAAACCCTAGCAGTCTCGGTGCCACCGAACTATGACTCGGTCTGACCGAGTTCACCAGTTCTGGTGCCAAAACTGCTTCGGTGTCACCGAGGTTGAAAATCGGTAGATCCGAGATGCTTTCTGTGGAAAACTAAAACTAAGTTTTTGAATTAATGTTTTGCAAAAATCTCTACTTTTTGTGATGCTCATCCACTCTATCTTATCCATAATCTATTCACAGGGTCAGCAGTCAGTTTGCAACATGTCTGATCAAAGTGACAGCCAGAATGTGTTTGAGCAGCAAGTTGTGATGAGTGAGGGCACTAGCCCCTAAAGTTCTTCTGATGATGGCAGCAGGAGCACCCCCAGCAATCTGCCTAAGGCTGCCACACGTCAAAGGAAGAAGAGAACGTCTGATTCTGAGGATGAAGACTATGTGGCAGAGGAAGAGGCAACATCAAAGAGAGCTGAGCCAGCAGCAGGCACAAAGCGAGGCCTGAAAATCAAAAGGCCAGCAGGCAGGCAGCCCATGTCAAAGGCTAGGGCTTCAACTGTGAAGCCTGCTCCCATTGAGCCCATTGCTGCTGAGGGCAAAAAGAGGAAGGAAAGGGTCAAGAAGACTGTAGCCAGAGTGATTGGGAAGGCCTCCATCATGGTAGATGAGGAGGAGGAAGAAGAAGAGGTTGCTGCACCAGCACCCAAGGCAGCCAAACTCATGGGAGATGCTATAAGGTCAGGAACAGCTGCATCCAAGCCCAAGGAAGCACCTAAGGCTGCATCTATGCCTAAGAGTGCACCAAAGAGAAACACACAAAGCATCCCAGCTGCGGAAAAGAACAAGGCCCCAGTGCCTGAAGCTATCGAAGAAGAGGAAGAGAGTGTCCTTAGGAAGCTCAAGCCCAAGATCCCAGACCACAACGATGCTCATCCTGTGGCTGAGGATATGAAGCTCAGGAGAGATTCAGGGCTGAGGAAATGGAGAGAAGCAGATCCGTATGCTTCTAGGAGAAGAACTGTCGTGGATTACAGATTTCATACCAAGGAACAGCAAGATTTCTATGAGACTGTTTTGCTTGACAAGAAGCCAATCGTTTGTGACATGAGATGGGTCGACTGGACCTGCATCAAGGACAATGAAGAGTACTACCCCGTTGTATTTGACAGCTTTAGTGCGTGTGGAGTTGCAGACTTTGTTGGGCAGAAGCTCACAAAGTGGAACGAGGAGCTAATCATGCAATTCTACTCCACAACACACTTTTATCCGGATGGCAGGATCACATGGATGTCAGAGGGTACAAGGTACCAATCCACTGTTGAAGAATGGGCGAAGTTGATCAATGCCCCAGAGGAGCAAGCTGATGACTTGGACATTTATGCCAAGAAAAATATGGATCACAACTCCATGTCCAACATGTACAAGGAGATCCCGAATGAAGCGCTCGACACGTTCAAGTTTGGCTCAGTGCACTATCTGCTCTCAGGATTGCCTACGATCAACTGGATCCTTAGGCACACCCTTCTGCCCAAATCTGGAGATCACAAGATGATCAGAGGTCACGCGATCAACTTGCTTCATGTCTTTGATGTGCCTCAGAAATTCAAGGTCATGAGTCTCATTGTGGAAACAATCAAGAGGACAGCTGCAGACCAGAAGAGGAGTTGTGGGTATGCCCCACAGATTCAGGAGCTCATCAACTCCAAGATGGGCACGGGCGTGTATTTATTGGATAAGGAACACCTGCCCATCCGTCCAGATTTTGAGGATAACCAAGTGGTTATGACTGAGAATGAACCCTCATCTGCCCATGCACAAGCTCAGAAGGAGAAGGCGAAGAAGGAGAAAGCTGCCAGGATGCCTACTCAAGCGGAGGCATCTGATTACTTCTTGAAGACCAAACAAGAGCAGCTTGGTTACCTGATTGCGTCCACCCTGCGTATTGAGCAAGGACTTGCCATCCTGACTCAGAACCAGGCGAGCCTAGAGAGGATCATGGAACAGAGGTTCTATGACATGGACATCAAGGTGACAGAGATACAGACCGCCGTGGAGCAGCTTCAGGAGGACATGAATGAGAGGAGAGGCAGGACCATGACTGATGCTTTTGCGAGGGTGCCACGAGGTCCGAGGTCGTCTGCACTGCGAGTTGCTGACACTAGAGCTACAACGTCTGCACCAGCTATAGCCTCCGTTCCACCAGCTCCAGCATCCACCACAGCCTCAACTCCTACCACATCTACTGAAGGCTTCGTCCTTGGCGTGCTTCGGACTCCACCACCACCTGAAGATCAAGCCTAAGCGTCGACTTAGCACTGTGCATTTTCTAGGAACTTTTTGGTAACTTTTTGCCAAAGGGGGAGAAAATGTATAGATCATAGGCTTCGAGAGAGAGTGTTGCTTTTATTCTCGCTTGTTTTTATTTGGTGGTTTTTCGAACTTTGTTTGCTTGCGTGTGCGATACTATGTCATTATTCATGAGACATCGATGATCAAGTGTTTGATCATAAGCTACACTTAATGGTTGCTTAATGCTTGCTAAATATTATCATTCTATCTATCGTTTGTGATCATTCACTATTCTTGGTGATGAGTGCATGTATTTCAATCTTATCATTTTTTAGCGCTCCACCAAGATATATGTGACATGGAAGAGTAACCCATGATTCTAACTCCTTGTGCATTTGCAGTCCAAAGCAAATTTTAAACATGCACAAATTTAGGGGGATCTCTTACTTATCACATACTTCTCAAAGCGACGATGTATTTCATGATTATTATTATTTGTTGAAGCTTTGATCTATATGTTGTCATCAATTACCAAAAAGGGGGAGATTGAAAGTGCAACTATCCCTAGGTGGTTTTGGTAATTCATAACAACATATAGCTCATTGAGCTAATGCTATTCCAAGATGATCATTTCAGGAAAGCTCAATGATTGGCATGGCATGGATGTGAAAGTGGAACCCTCAAAATGCTAAGGACAAATAATTGGCTCAAGCTCAAAAGTTCAAGACTCTTCATTTTATATTTTAGTGGTCCAAGATCACATTGAGTCTTTAGGAAAAGCCAATACTATCAAGGAGGGATGAGGTGTTGCTTAATGAGCCTCTTGCTTTATGTGCTTAGTGATATGCTCCAAAATCCTCAACCACCTTTCCATATCCACAAATGACCTAAACCCTAAGCCAAACTCGGTCATACCGATTCTGTCAATCCGGCGCCACCGAGTTTCACTTGTCATTTGCCACTGCCAAACCCTAGCAATTCGGTCCTACCGATAAGGATCTCGGTCTCACCGAGATAGGCTTGCAAACTCTATGTTTCCCTTTCGTAACTTTTCGGTCTCACCAAAAGAGCGAATCGGTCCCACCGAGAATGCAAGGTAAACTCTATGTTTCCTTCTTGTAACTTTTCGGTCTCATCGAAAGAGCAAGTCGATCCCACCCAGTTTGCCTGACCAACTCTCTGGTTAGCTAATTGCCAAACTCGGTCTCACCGAGTTTGTGCGATCGGTCTCATCGAGATTACGTTATGCCCAAACCCTAACCGAATCGGTCCTACCGAGTTGCATCTCAGTCCCACCGAAATTCCAACGGTCACTAGGTTTACTATTTCGGTCAGACCGAGTTTTCTGATTTGGTCCCACCGAGATTGGTAGATTGTGTGTAACGGTTGGATTTTGTGTGGAGGCTATAAATACCGCTCCACCTCCTCTTCATTCGAAGAGAGAGCCATCAGAACACATACACCATTCCTACTCATATGTTCTGAGAAAGAACCACCTACTCATGTGTTGAGACCAAGATATTCCATTCCTACCATATGAATCTTGATCTCTAGCCTTCCCCAAGTTGCTTTCCACTCAAATCTTCTTTCCACCAGATCCAAATCCTATGAGAGAGAGTTGAGTGTTGGGGAGAATATCATTTGAAGCACAAGAGCAAGGAGTTCATCATCAACACACCATTTGTTACTTCTTGGAGAGTGGTGTCTCCTAGATTGGCTAGGTGTTACTTGGGAGCCTCCGACAAGATTGTGGAGTTGAACCAAGGAGTTTGTAAGGGCAAGGAGATCGCCTACTTCGTGAAGATCTACCGCTAGTGAGGCAAGTCCTTCGTGGGCGATGGCCATGGTGGAATAGACAAGGTTGCTTCTTCGTGGACCCTTCGTGGGTGGAGCCCTCCGTGGACTCGCGCAACCGTTACCCTCCGTGGGTTGAAGTCTCCATCAACGTGGATGTAGGATAGCACCACCTATCCGAACCACGGGAAAACATCTGTGTCTCCAATTGCGTTTGAATCCTCCAAACCCTTCCCTTTACATTCTTGCAAGTTGCATGCTTTACTTTCCGCTGCCAATAAACTCTTTGCATGCTTGCTTGAATTGTGTGATGATTGCTTGACTTGCTCTAAGATAGCTAAAATCTGCCAAGAACTAAAATTGGGAAAAGGCTAAGTTTTTAGTTGGTCAAGTAGTCTAATCACCCCCCCTCTAGACATACTTTCGATCCTACAAGAAAACACGGAATGTTAAAAGAAAAACGATCGAAATCTAAGAATTCATATGTTACGGGGCGGTTGAGGGGAGGACTTACTCGGGAAAGTAAGGCACGAGGAAGTTATCCTTATCTTGGTTTGCCAGAATGACGCCTTCGAGGTAAGAACTCGCGACTTGCCGGTCCCCAGCGCTGCCCAAGATCTTGGCACGCATGTAGAAGGGGTCGACTATCACAATGTCCGGGGTCTTGTCGCGAATGATCCGCATCTCCATACTCAGCGAAAATAGCTGAACGAAGGTGTAGTGCAGCGGATGAAGGTTCAACATAGCGTGGTTGTCATCAAACCGCAGGACGATCGTACCCCTGATGGAGTTATCCACAAAGCCCTTGCCCTCTGGCACCTTGGCCGCGAAAACCGGGTATGCCACATCCTTCTCTCCGAGACGCCGCTTCTCCAAAGAAAGAACACTGTCATGCAGACTCCGCATAGCACCAGTTGCAGCATCAAGCATATTTCTCGGTAGCATCGGCCTACCCGCCACATGCACCCTCCTCGACATATCCTCAGGTGCAGGTGGCCCGTCCTGAGCACGAATCGTACTCGGTGTCGGCTGGCCCGCACCCTTGTTAGTCTTTCTTTTGCGTGCCTTCTTCTTCTCCTGTAATGGGACCGAATTTTGCTCACAGACCGCCTTCTTGAGTGTGTTGGGGCTGATAATATTTCGCTCCTCGCCTATCTGAGGCTCGGTGAAGTCGGCAGCTGGAGGTGTCTCCTGAGAGCTGAACGCTAGACGACGCCTGTTGCAACTTGGCTTCTCCGCGGTACCAGCTAGATCGCACACGTCTTTTGTTGGGTTGGATTCTTGAGAAGGAGGCCCCATGAAGTCGCCACCGTACCCATGATTGGCAAAGTACTGATCGACGTTGCAAATGTATCGTCGTCGTCGTCGTTCTGATCCTGTGCCATATGCATGTTTGGATCCAGTGGCATAGGGATGTCCGGCACCGTTGCGGCGGTCTTGCCATGGGGCCGACTTGGCGCCGACATGACTGGCGGTGTTGTCTTTGGGGTGGTGTCCCCCGCCCCCAAACGAATCTGGCTCTTCGGCCAAAGCAGGGGCCAGCTTAGGCAGGCGCTGAGGGTCATCACATCATCATCGTCGGCCCCGACAGGTCGAATTGGAGGTAACAACTCGTCGCAGCCTAGCAGCACCCGAACCAGTTGAACCCTAAACAAGTTGGGTGGCATCTGGGTACCGTGGAACAAGGGGTTGCCCGGTTGAACGATTTTGCCCTTGGCGACATCGACCAACTCGTTGTTCACGAAGTGCAGGAGAGTGCACGGAACGTCGGCGGCGCCCTGCGAAAACATGTAGGGCGTCAGGGATGCCCAGTCAAAGGCAAGGAGATGAAGTCCTCGGCCGAGAGAGGCTTAATTAGTTACCGTGATGATGGCGTCGAGCTCGGCTAATGTCGAGGCACCGCCAACGGCGGGCGTGCAGTTGACGGAGGGGCCGCTTGCTGCAGAGGTGCCGGCCGGCGTACACCCGGGTGCATTAAGCTCCCGTGCCGGCGTCGGAGACACCAATGTCGCCACCGTCGAAGACACCAATGGCCCCGCCATCGCGTTCTGCGAGTTGCTGGACGTGAAGCTAGGAATCGGGGGCGGCCCCTGTTGGCCGCCCGCAATCCACGCACTAATCCCCTAGATCAAGGTAGGCGCAATGGCGGTGATCGTCCTTCCGAGTTGTTGTTCCACTTGCTCTTGGAGCATCTTCGGAATTCGCGCCACCTGTCCCCTGAGTTCTTGAACCTCGCGCGCCTGGCTTTCCGAGCTGGTCTTTTTCTCCTTTCGCCCACCAGTGTTATAGTATGACGACCATTTTGTCGACAAGCCTTTGCCGGCCACACAACCTGCTGACGTCGGCTTACTGAGCTTATCCTTGTTCTTCATTACATTCAACGCCCTATTTAGAGTGGTGTCCCAAGGGTTGCTCTTAGTCGACCCCGCACTACTGCTTTCAGTCGCCTGCGGAAGGAATGTGAACCATTTAGAAATTTGGCTTCATTAATTAGAATGCAACCATATGAAGCTAATTACGCGGGGGTGTATTCCTTACCAGAACAAGCTCAAGCTCCCTGGTCTTCGGATCCGTGGTAAGCTCCTTTGTTTTCAGGTCCTTCTTGTACCGGGCCCTGACAAAGTTCCTGGTCTGCTTGTCACCGTATTTATCGAAGAGGGCGGTAGGCCTTGCTCGGCACGGTCCGCATCCTCCTTGTCCCACATAAGCTCCGCCACTCTGTAACCGCCGGGACCGAGTGTGTGTTCCCCTAAGTTCAGCTCCCGCATTTCTTTCCCCCACTTACTTGAATCGGAGCTTGCGGTGTTCGAGCAATTGATCTTGAAGTCGTTGTAGTCATCTTCGGTGATCGAAGGATTTTTCTCCTTGATCTTCTCATAACTCTTACCTTTCTGGATCATTCTCTTCACATTGCTTTTCCAAGTAGACAGGGTCGTGCTCATCTTCTTGAGGGCAGAATTGTTCACTTTATTCCCTTTGAGGCTTGAGTTTTCAAATTCAGCGAGGAACTTGTATCGTTCGTGCAGCTTCATGAAGAGGAGGTTGCGCAAATTCCCTCGGTCAGGATGCCTGAGGTTCTCGGTGTTGATCGAGACGGTGCTCCGGAGAATGCACCCGAGCTGAAGCGAGTACCCCTTGACTATTCGTTCGGGCGCCGTTGGATTCCTGTCGGAGTCCACTTCAGTAACTTCCTCCTTGAGGGTGCGGAGCACGGTTGGGCGCCGGTCCTTCCATTGCCTCTTCGGTTGGCTGCCATCTGTGCGTGCGCCGCCATCATCAGTGGTGGCATCCTCGGCGGCACCATCAGTGGTGGCATCAGTGGGGTCATCCTCGGCAGTACCATCAGTGGTCTCAGGATCGGTGGGGAAGGCGGCGGCCTCATACAAGTGAGGTTGTTCCTCCATCTCCTGGGACAGCTCCCAGAATGCCTTGACACCCGAACCCCCGGCCTCATCGTTGTTGGCCATGTTTCTCTCTAAATAGGAACAAAGTTTTGTCAAAAAGTTGGTTATTGTCAAGGAACAAGATCATGGTCTCATCATTTAGGGTTTGTCGACACCGAGGAGAATTCTACGTTGGGCCTAATCACTTGGCTCTATTACCGCCTATGGTTTAATGCAGCTAGAATAAAGGGGCACTTGATCCTACTTAATTAACTACTAAGATACCCCGGCCCATGCATTAGTCACAAGTACCCCATATGTCCTATTTTTAGCAAAGTCATGTTAAAATTCACGGAAAATTTCAGCATGACCTTTGCTGAAAATAGGACATATGGAGTACCGAATTTGCCGGAACGGAAGTTAATCGACATTCCAGCAAACTCAAGGGCCTCCCGGGGTACCTGCAAAATCATCACGACACGATGGTAGGAGACATGACCTTTGCCTAACAGTTCTGAACTCCTGCCAAAACTGAACACAACATATATATACCAAGCATCTTGCCAGCTAGTAGACCATCTAGTACACCATCATTTGTCAGGCCAAATTGAGGCCAAACAGAAAACCAATGTGGCCATGGCACAAAGTCCATGACCCAGAACAGGAGACATCTGAAACTATACAACTATACAAGCCTACACTAGTATTACCACAGTATATATATATATATATTGCTGTGAACAATCAGGCCAAAGCACATCCAAAGCGCAATATGCAGGACAGATAGGCCATCAATATTTCCTTGACAGATAAGCACAATATGTAGGACAGATATGCAAATACAATGGTAGCATCCAGAGGGCAACAACCTTGTACTACTACTTGACACAATCTGCACATCCATATCAAAATTAGTTCTAGCATATATAAGCAGTACCACATAGCAAAGTCCATGACCCAATGTCTTTTATACTACTCTAAGTAACAAGCAATACTTTCACCACTATTTTAATGGTAACATGCTAGTAAAAATAAAAAAATGGCATTATTCAGGAAAGGTAGTTTTTATAGTAAATCAAGTCATTTTTTTATCATGTGTTTTGTATGAAGTATTAAACATCAATAGTGGCCGAAACTGAAGAAAAAACTCCACACAAACTCCACAAAAAAGATGGTCCAACTGACAAGTGGTGCCCATCAATGGACATGCAGGCTCACTCGAACCTTCCAGGAAGGTCGTGACAATAATATAAATCCCAACCTAAGTTAGTCCTGAAAAGGTCTAATGGATCGAAATAAACATGTACAATTCAGAGAACTACAGAAAACAGTCAACACCACCAAACAATCGAGAAATGAAGGCTACGATTTAAATACAATCGATCTTAGCTAGCTATCTGTTCACAATCTTCTTGCCCTTCTTTTTCGCAAATGGAGTTCTTCTGTGGAACGGACGTCCTTTAGGTAGGGTGGTCCTGCTTCTTCTTGTGGTGTATGCTGCTACTTCATCATCGTCGTCATGTTCGATCCTCGGGTCGCCGTATTTGTCGAAGTCTTGCTCATTGTCTACTCCATCCATTCCGATGATCTTCCTTTTGCCTCTCATCACGACAACACGACTGGGCTTTGACGGGTCGGTAATGAAGAAGCATTGGTCCACTTGGGAAGCCAGTACCCATGGCTCATTTTTCGCGGTGACGTTTGCGCCCGCGGTCTTGGATTTGGCTTCGGGTATAACCATGCTGGTGAAATACCGGTCTTCTTTTAGGACGCTCTTGGCCCATCTGACACGGAACATCGGGACCTTCTCTCCAGCGTAGCTCAGCTCCCAGATCTCCTCGATCCTTCCGTAGTATCTGTCCTTGTCGTTACCGGTGTAGGATTCCATCGTTACCCCGGAGTTCTGATAACAATCGCTCTTCATGTCCTTGGCCTCGGTGTAGAATGTGTAGCCGTTGATATCGTACGCCTCATAGGTCATCAGGTTGTGCTCGGCGCCCTGTGACAAGGCAAATATGAGTTGTTCTTCCGTGGAAGAATCCTCATGTAAAGGGTACGATAGATGCTTCTGCTTGAACCAACGCGTGAAACATGAGTTGTGCTCTTTGAGTATATCTCCGTCCATCCTCTGTTGGCCTCGGTCATTGTACGTCTTCTTAATAAAGGTTTTGTGCTCTACCACCCAAGGATCGACCACGTCTATGTGTTGTAGCGCGACTAGGTTTGCTCTTTCAAAGTCGGCGAGTCGACCCTCGAAGTCGACATGCATTTCGCGACGACCCGATCGGTGACCCCATCCAGCGAGCCTGCCAAGGTGCCTGTTGACGGGCAGACCAACGGGGTTCTCGATGCCTAGATAATTCGTGCAGTAGGAGATGCACTCTTCGGTCAGAAAGCCCCTGGCTATGCTTCCCTCTGGACGTGACATGTTGCGAACGTATCCTTTGATGACACCATTCATCCTTTCGAACGGCATCATGCTGTGCAGGAACGTCGGCCCGAGTTGGATGATATCGTCCACGATATGGACCAGCAGATGCACCATAACGTCGAAGAATGCAGGCCGGAAGTACATCTCAAGCTCGCATAGTATCACCACGATCTCTTCCTGTAGCCTTCTGAGTTGCCTCATGACAACAGACTTCCGAGAGATGATGTCGAAAAAGTTGCATAGGCCAAATAGGGTTTCACGGACGTGCACGTCCATGATCCCACGGATTGCAACTGGAAGTATCTGCGTCATCAACACGTGACAGTCGTGAGACTTCATCCCGCTGAACTTCTGCTTCGCTGGGTCTAGGTATCAGCTTATCTTCCCCGCGTAACCGTAAGGAAGTTTTACTCCTACGAGGCAGGTGAAAAACTGCTCGATCTCCTCCTGACTTAGAGTGAAGCACGTGGGAGGGTAGTCATTTCCGGTCTTCTTGGCCTTCTTGCCTTTGCGACGACTTTCCGTGTCCTGCTTCGCCTCATCATCATCATCATCATCATCATGATCATCATATATAGTGTGAAGCTCCTGCCTGATGCCCATTGATTTCAAGTCTGCCCTTGCTTTCGGCCCATCTTTGGTCCTCTCTGGCATGTTGAGCAGGGTACCAAGCAGACTCTCGCACACGTTCTTCATGATATGCATGACATCAAGGCTGTGAGGCACACGGTGGATCTTCCAGTACGGCAAGTCCCAGAAAACAGACCTCGTTTTCCATACCTTCAGCAGCAGCTCTGGCGCCTTTCACTTCTTTCCCGGCTCTGGCGCCTTTTGCTTCTTTCCCGGCAGTGGGCAGTCTTTCCAATTTTTCAACAGCTCGTCTATTTCCTCGCCGCTCCTCGTACGCTGGCGTCCTCGGGGTTCGGTTTCACCATCGAGCAGATCCTTGCGTTTTCTCCATGGATCATCGTCGCGAAGCCACCTTCGATGTCCCATGAACACGGTTTTCGAAGACTCGGGATCTCTATCTAGCTGGCGATACATTGTGTCATCCATGCACCTGACGCATCCAGAAAATCCGTGGACCACCTGCCCCGCGACATATCCGTAACCGAGATAGTCGTGCACCGTCGTGAGCAGCGCGGCTCTCATAGGGAAATATTCTTTCTCTGCGGCGTCCCACGTATTGGCTGGCATTTTCCACAGCGTGTCAAGCTCCTCTTTTAGCAGCCCCAGATATAGATTGATGTCGTTCCCTGGTTGTTTCGGTCCTTCAATTAGCATACTCATGTGAATGTACTTCCTCTTCATGCACAACCAGGGGGGAAGGTTGTACATCCACACAAACACAGGCCAGGTGCTATGTGTGCTTCTCTGGCTGGCAAACGGATTGACTCCATCGGTGCTCGCGCCCAGCACGATGTTCCTTGGATCGTTCCCAAATTCTGGGTCTTCGAAGTTCAACGCTTGCCACTGGCTCGCATCCTTAGGGTGACTCAGCATCTTGTCTTTTTTATCTATTTCTGGATCATTTGCGTCATCTTCTTGCTTCTTCTCCTCCCTATCCGTGTGCCAACGCAGGAGCTTTGCTACCTTAGGGTCCATGAAATACCGCTACAGACGAGGAGTGATCGGAAAGTACCACACCACTTTTCGAGGAGCTTTCTTCCTCTTCTTGTATCGAGTGACGCCGCACACCGGACATATGGTAGACTCCGCATGCTCGTCCCGATAAATGATGCAATTGTTCATGCACACATGGTATTTCACGTGCGGTAAATCCAGAGGACACACGATTTTCTTCGCCTCCTCCAAACTGGTCGGGCACTTGTTCCCCTTGGGAAGACGTTCGTGCCAGAATGACATGTTCTCGTCGAAGCATGCGTCGGTCATTTTGTGTTTTACCTTCATCTCTAGAGCCATGAGCGTTACTTTCAGGCGGGTATCCTCGGGCCTGCATCCTTCATACAATGGAGTGACCGCGTCTAACTCAAGTTGATCCATCTTGGCTTTCTCTCGGGCGGCAGCTCTTGCGTTATCCGTCTGCTTGAGAAGCAGCTCTTGAATATGAGGGTCCTGCACCCAGCCCATCGATGGTCCAGCGTCATCTGCTCCGGCATCTTCCTCATCATCATGTCCTGCATCTTCTACATGATGACTGTGTACAGCATCACCGTCGTGATCATCTCCTGGGGATTCTTCGTCTTCTCGCCCGCCCGAGCCGCGGTGGTTGTCTTGCTGCCCTTCCTCATTTCTTGCCCGGCCCCCATGGACGACTTCGTAGTCATCTTCATCACCTTGCCACCGATAGCCATCCATGAAACCACGCAAGAGCAGGTGGTCCCGCACCTGCCCGGATTCCGGGTCCGCAATAAGGCTCTTCAGCTTGCATCTTCGACATGGACATCTTATCTCCATCTCGTTCTTTTGAAGCATCTCGGCCTTCGCGGACCTCAAAAACCTATTCATGATGCCTTCGGTCATCATGCGGGCCATTGTCGCCTGCGGGGTAGAGCAAAACGATATTTTAGAACCAAGAAAAAATTTCGCATGACTTTCCCTAAAAATAGGACCAAAAAGAATGCTTAATGCCAAAATTCTTGCCGAAACAGAAATGAATCAACATTCCGGCAAAATATTGGCAACTATCGCATTTCAAATACCGGTACACCTCCAAACACAAACACATATGCAACACCACAAACATATGCAACACCACGAACATACATAGATTTAGCTAGGCCATAAAAAGTGCATGTGCACATTGTTGTAGGGAGAAATACATAAATATAGCTTCGCCCATTACTTACCTATCAAAACAAGGTAATTTAACCACTTAAATTGAATGAATCTATGGTGGAAATGAGGTGAAAAAGAGGAGGCACCCGAGACAAGGAGGAGGTGGAGAGAATGAAGTGGGGAGAAAGTGAGTGTGGGTAGGAGAGGCTCCCCAAAATATCTTGTTGCTGCCCACTTACTAATGGCGCACCAACTCCAAATGCGCCATTAGTAATCCAGGTTACTAATGGCGCACCATCTGGTGGTGCGCCATTAGTAGTTTTGCAAAAAAAAATTACTAATGGCGCACTGTCCCGCAGTGCGCCATTACTAGTCTGAACTAGTAATGGCGCACGGTGGAACAGTGTGCCATTAGTAGTTTTGCAAAAAAGGGAATAAAAAATATAATAAAAAAACAACATTAGTGGCGCACTTTCCGACAGGTGTGCCATTACTAGTTACAACTAGTAATGGCGCACTTTGTCTGGATGCGCCATCAGTATGTTTGGACAGGCGCACTAGTTCAAAAAAAAAATTTGATACTAATGGCGCACCCCGTGCCAGGTGCGCCATTAGTAGTTTCAACTCTAATGGCGTATCAGATGGTGGTGCGCCATTAGTATATACTAATGGCGCACCGCTTGTCAGGTGCGCCATTAGTGTCAATCCCATCTATAGCCCTTTTTCTAGTAGTGGGAGCAGCCGCGATAGACGAGACGATCATCGGAGCAGCTCCTTGGAGGTGGAGGATGGGGCGGCTGAACCGGTGGGACGGTGAGATGGACGACGGATCCTCATCCGGGGAGGTGGATGAGGGACGTCGAGCTGTTACGGTGGACGACGTCGTCGGGGAAGAGGCTCCGGCTGGGCAGCGGTGACGTGGCAGACGGAGGAGGGTGGGGTTTCGCGGCTGGAGCGGACAGGTTACGGAGGCCTGGGATTTCAAATGGCGAAAAGGGGGCGATGGGAGGGGGTGAAGCATGACTTAGGAACGCGCTTGTCCAAAATGTAGGGTGTGTTACAAAAGTACCCCCCACCGATTTGAACTAGCGGCCCTTTTGGCTCAGGGTTAGAAGGGGGATTTCGTGTGTCGGGATTTGGCAGATGAAGGGAGTTTTCACGCGCGTTGTAATTTCGGGATAGCAAGGCGCAGGTTGTGAAGGCGCCAGTTTTGGGAGCACGATATCTGAATTTTCGGGATATAACAAGACGCGGGTTGAATTTTAGGGACAAGCCTAACGTGTAGTAATATTGTACTTGTACGTACCAAATCAATTCGCACTTCCCTCAACCAAAAAGAAAACGAAAAAATAAAACTATTCACACCACACAAAGAGAGAGTCTTGCCCTGTTTTACTATACAAATGCTATTCAAAGCTACTCCCTCGTTCCATCTATATAGGGCCTAATGCGTTTTTCGATGCTAACTTTGACCAAATATTAGAGCAATTATATATGACATGCAACTTGCACAAAGAACACCGTTAAATTCGTCTATGAAAGGTTCTTTCAATGATATAATTTGCACATTGTGCATGTCATGTACTATTATTCTTGTCAATAGTCAAAGGCGGTCTTAAAAATCTCATTACGCCCTATATAGATGGAAAGAGGGAGTATGAATCCATGTTATGTCCGATTAAATTTTTTTGCTTGCTGTATAATGCATGTAACATACTCCTACCAACATTTTAGTGCATTCCAAATGTCTATACTACCGCTGCAATTCGAACTAAATTTGAATTCGTTTCTCTATTTCAATAAGAATCTACAATCATGATTGTTGCCAACTTCAACCATCATAGTTTCCTTGCTATCCGCCAGATATAAATCAGACGGCCTATAATGCAGGATGGCAGGCACACCATCATCAACAACTCCGTTTTTTATAAGAGTAGAGATAAAATATATTAAATGTAGTATACCATGTTCATAACCTCACCATGTGTATCACCGTTATATATATTCACACATCCGTCGGTTTGTAACACTATGATAAATTCTTCAAATATCCGCATTCCCTTTTTATATTGAAGTATATATGATCTCTATTCGTCTTTTACACCCACACAACCCTCTTATCTTTGTAGCTAGCGCAAACTTTCTCTTGTGCATGCACACGCCCGCATCCCTCTCACCCTCCCTCGGCATTTTGTAGCTCCATCGCGCAAATTCGTCTTTTCACTTTAGGTCGTTCACCCACAGTGTGTGTGGGCCCCCAGCTCCTTCTTTACGGCACACATCAATCGATATGCCTCTCTAGCTAGGTGTGCCTATCACAAACACAAGCTTCCCCTCTTCTCTTGTCACCATCCATGCCTCACTCCCGCCACTCATTTCATCATTCTCGTACTCGCACACTCCTCCCCCTTGATATAGTATGCCTCTCATACCCCCTCCTATATGCATCCCTCTATCTCTATCCTTCTCCTCGTGCCTCATTTTCTTCTAACACACACATGCATGTATACCGATCGATCTCCCAACATATACCTAGATCGACTTTAACTACCCCCCATCGATCGACGTACCTCACAAGTTATGTCTCTTCTTTCTCTTACAAAGGGCGATTGATCTTCCTATGTAGTTATGTCTGCTTACCACAGCCACATCGTCCCCCTCATCATTCGTGCATGCCTTCTGACCCGTCTCTCACACGCACGTGCACAGACAACAAGCAGCCATCTCCTCTCTTATATATATTGCGGGCGTGCCCTCCGTTTGTCTAGCAAGCCTATCCCACCATTTGTTAGAAGCAACTCCACTACCACCCCGTCCAACACTCTAGCTCTGTCTCTCTCCCAACCTTATTCATCTCCTGCACATATGCATGGATGCCGATCGATCTCCCTTAATACATGAGGCCGATCGATCTCCTTAATACATGAGGTAGGCCTCTCTCCCCCTCCACACATATACCAGCCATTGTACCTCTATAGTTAATTGGGCCTCCCTCTTCCCCCACCACACACCAATAGTCGAGCGCCACAGGTAGGTATCCAGGCCTCAAAGACAAACTGCACATGTCCCATCTCACGTTCCAGTAGGCCAGCCACTCTATATCTTTGACGTGGGCACACACAAATTCGATGGCACTCTTTATCGATTGCGCGCGCACACACACACACACATCATCCCTCTCTTCGATTCTATGGACACCTCAAGCCGATGATACCTCCACTCTCTTCTCGTGGATCGCCCCCTCTCTATATATGTTATATCCAGGACTCTATTTCACACACATTGCATATGTTAATTTTTTATTGACCCCCCCCCCACAAAAAACTCTCAAGAACCCACACACTATATATCTCTAGGTTTGTATCTCTCTCACACAACCCCACGTAGGTGGTGTATGTATACTAGAAGAGAATAGGTGCACCGTGCACGTACTCACGCTTCGTGCCCAACCACACCCGCGCGGGTACACGGTGGAGCTCATTTCTTCGCAGAAGCTGAATTTGTTTTTGAAACATCAAGTGGCCAGAGACTCGAAAAGTTATTTGCCCATTAGTGACTTGTCAGGGCGGTGGATTTCAGTTTGTACGATAATGCTGCATCCACCTAAAGTAACGAAAGTTCTTACATAAACTTCCTAGTAATACCCTCTTCGTAGGTGCGGCATTACTCCTAACATTTGTAATATCAGTTTGAAACTTGTAATATTGCCGTGTCCTATTCCTGCATTTTCAAAATCCTGCGAATCAAACAGGTCCTGAGTTGGTGATGATGTTGTGCCTCCCATCTTTCACCCATAGCCGTCAGATCTAGATCTGACGCATACAAACCAAGCTTCTCCATTTTTGCAAAAAGATGCCCACACTTGTTCCCTATTTACAAACAACTCCTTGTCTCTCACAATCAGCCTCATCTCCTCCCCACCACATCTAGGAGTAGAAGGTCGTGGAAAAATCTGGCGCGATGGCCGTTGCCGGAGCCGTCCACCCCCAATCTTGGTGTTCCGTGCAATGCACGGGCATCTACGCACGGGAAATTATGTCGAACAGGGCTAGTTGTAAGCAGGCTAGCTCTACAGCCATGATGATAGTGACTGCAGACGGTGAGGCTGACTATGGTATGCCGAACACGGCGCCTATACTCAGGTGTCATCTCCGGCGCAGGGTCCTGTCACTTCAGTATGAGGAGCAGCACGTAATAATTTGACCAACGGGTAGTATAGTGCTAGTACTCCTACTACTACATTGGTAGTACTACTACTAGTACTACTAGCACCACCATCTGGATTTAGGAGTACTACCACGTCCATCTGGATTTTAGTATTCTTCTAGCAATATCTAGCAATGCATGTCAGCAAAAATTACTACTCCCTCTGTAAATAAATACATGGTGCTTCATTCCTATCGGCGAGAGAACTTAATGTTTTTTTGCTACTCCTAACTAGAGTACGAATAGGATTACATGCAATGAACTAAACATTGCATGTCATGTTTGGTAGTCTCAAGTCATTAAAAGCATGCACGGCCCACATCTCTCATTGGTTGATATGTCACGAAATAAGAAACAAGGAGGGAGTTAATGCACCGTGCCTAAGTATTTTGGGATTATTTGGTTTTCGTAAGGTGACTTACACAACATTTTTGTTTACATGCATTAACATTTTATTAGTTAAATCAAAGGTCAAAACTTGGCGCAAAATGCAAAGGGGTCCAATAAACTAGTAAACATCAAACTTCTCTTGTTTGCCCCCAACTAGAGGTCCGGTGAGATGACTATACTGCACCGGCACGGAGGGGGACGCAACTTCATTGACTTACGGCAACTGCCTTTGGGTGAATGACACATGGCCCAAGGGGGTGGCTGGCCCACCTATCATACAGCCAAAGGTAGGTGCAGTAGAGGGCCAAGGAGTAGTATGAAATCCTACGCACCTACGCATGCTAACCAAGGGCTGAGTGATCACTCGAATCGCAAGATCAGTGGACTAGAAGCTACGCTGGACACATGGAGGCGATGATCGCGAGCATCATTCGGCTGTGCCACATGGTCCACGACGCCGGCCTGTGGCCCGGCACTGAGGAACGTCTCAAGGTAGTATTGCTTGAGGCTGCTAGGGTGAGGGGCCGCTTGGACGACAGCTTCGTCTCCTTGTTTGACGAGGTCCTTGTCGGTTACCTCAACAAGTTCACCGTCGTCAAGAAGCTTGCAGACGACTTTGACATAAGCCTCCAGCCGACGCGCCCAGTCTCTGCGATGCCCGCCACCCTCAATGGCCACTATGGTAACAACCTCTTCGACGCACTGGTGGCCCTGCGACTGCCCGCCGTCGCGCCGGAGAATGTCCACCTCGAGGTCACGCTCGCCGCGCAGCGCCTGGCTTAGAAAGACACCATCGACATAATCACCCACGTCTACGCGCAAATCGTCCACAAGTACTACTACATGTAAGAGGAGGACGATAGGACACTGGCCTTCTTGGAGCGAAGGGCAACCTTGGACGACACTATCCAGAAGCAGGTTGAGCTCGCCGCCAACACCGCTGCTCCTCACACGTCGGTTGGTGACCCGGCGCACTAGGGCGTGAAGATGTCATTGAACGTTGATGGATCCATATGTATTTTTATCTTTCCGTCAAATCCATGTAGTAGTATATGATACTACAGTAATTATCTTACCTTTCTTCTCAACTTCATAATTTTCGTACGTACTCCATGCATGAACGGCGCCAGAACCAAACTTCTCATTACTCTAGGCAAAATCGTTATTTTCTATCTATCGGTCGTGCCATGGAGCAGAACCAAATTTTACAAGTTACGAGTTCAAAAGGAAAAGCCTGCCGTGTTCGCGTCGCACCCCCACACGGCTGGTCCGGCACGCCGCTCAAGCGGGAACGCGTGTGGTGTTGCATTTTCACTTACAAGTGGGACCGCAGTTGAGCAAACCGACTATCGATAAACCCCCACCCCGCCCACTGCGCGATGGCTGAGAAAACAGGAGGGAGAAGAGATGGATGTAGCACAGACTCCAAGAAAATTGGTGTCGGATGGGACTCGTGTGGGTGGCGTGTGCCGTACTGCTAGACGTGAATGCTAGTTATTGCCCATGCCACCCCACTATATCGAGCCTATATTGAGGTACGTAGAACAAATTTCCTTCAGTCTGTGCTCAGCCCTCCTCTATCTCTCTTCTCAGCCAGCCAGCGGACGCGCGGAGCCCATCGTCTGTTTGCTCACATGCGGCCCCACATGTCAGTGAAAACGCAAGAGGACCCACTGAACCTGCACATCTTTCACCTCAACGTGCTGGTGATGAAAAACAAATCCAATAAAGACCTTCGTTGGCTGCTTTTGGAGTTACTCAAGAGTAGTAAGATTCTATTTATAGTTTAACCCAAGATGCACATCTCGTGGCTTCAACTACCACTCTATTTTCTTTCATGACACGACCTAGATGCTGGATGTCCCACATGTCGGCAAAAGGAGGAAGAACCCGACCAAATCTTCGGTTCTCCTCTCGGATTAGACTAGTTGTGCTAACTTAAATTTTTTATTGTGTACTCCCACCGTTCCAAAATACTCGACTTCCATTTTTCCAAAAATGGACGCACCTATATACTAAGACATGTCTAGATACATATATATTTTGACAAATAGAAGGCATGTATTGTGCAACGGAGGGAGTGGAAGAAGAGTACATCCATATATTGATAGAGCGCAATTTAGTAGATGTTCTATCACTTTTAGCTAGCATAGACGCAAGCTCGAGCCTCCGTAGATCAACAATGAATGCATCGAGAAAGCACTAATCCAACTTACAGGAGTAGTAAAATGTATTATTGTGGTTCTTGTTTTCTTTGGTCTTACTTTTGTAGTCAAAATTATCATTGGAGTTTGTGCAAAACGGAGGTGCGTTTGGGGTCGTGCGTTGGAGTTGGCCTTACAAGTGGGACCACAGTTAAGGAAACCGACTATCGGCAAACCCCCACCTCGCCCGCCGCGCGATGGCTGAAGTTAGAGAAACGACGAGGTTGAAGAGATTGCTCTAGCACGGACTCCAAGAAATAATATGGTGTCAGATGGATGTCATGGTGGTGGCGTTTACTATTGTTGATTGGCCTCATCCGATAACCTGTTGCAATGCACGCACAATTATGTATTTGGAAAATATTTTTTTCCCTCGTCGCACCACTCACTCAGAGAAGCGACTCGAAAGCCATTCATAAATTTAGTAAGCTTATCACATGCATATCATTTTATTACATACAACAGGTCATCAACCCACATCGACAACGAGGATACATTATAAATACTAAAGTTTTCACCACACAACAAATAACAAGTCATGAAATGAACTTCAACTCAACCATTCCGCAGCATTGGAAACACTTGCTTTCAACCATAAGTGATTCTCTAGGATGGGCCATCCGTTGTCGATCTGGAGACCAACACAAGACTGATCATCTAGGCTGACGCGGCCTACTATATCAGTACCAGGGTAGGGAACCACCCAATTGTCTGAGGTATAGACACAGTTGCTTCTCATAAATGTGTCAACAACAGTTGGATCGCCTTTCACCATCATCGGATAGTTTTGTCCAAGGAAGAGCGAGTTTTCTCCAAGACTATCAATTCTGTGCTAGGGAGAAGGAGTTGGCGCTAGCACACTAGTATCCATCCCGAATACCATGCAACGGGTGTTGGAATAGGTCCGGGGAGTGCGACCATGGGAGACACCTGCTTCCTTAGTAGTAACATCATCAGTGGGCTGTATACACACAAGAAGAGGTGATCCGTCGGAATTAGTTGCCAGGCGCCACAAAGTATATGGGCGCTGCTCATGATCATCACCATCGGCATCTCCCATTTGGTTATAAAATTTTTCAAGTATAGGTGGTGGGATATTCACAGGACCATGGAAACACAAGAAGAAGGTTAATTAGTAAAGGGAAACTTGCTAACCCGCATGCATGTGTGTCGATGTCAAAACCGGCGGACCTCGGGTAGGGGGTCCCGAACTGTGCCACATGATGTTATATCCAAGATCCACCGGTTTTGACACCGACAGTGGTGCTTTCATTGAGAGTTCCTCTGTGTTGTCACCTTTAGGCCCGATGGCTCCTCCGATCATCAACAACGATGCGGTCTAGGGTGAGACCTTTCTCCCCAGACAGATCTTCGTGTTCGGCGGCTTTGCACTGCGGGCTAATTCGCTTGGCCATCTGGAGCAGATTGAAAGCTACGCCCCTGGCAATCAGGTCAGATTTGGAAGTTTGAACTACACGGCCGACATCCGTGGAGACTTGATCTTCGACGGATTCGAGCCACAGCCAGGCGCGCCGCACTGTCACGGTGGGTATGACCTAGCTCTGCCGCCGAACAGTACCCTAGAGGCCGCGCCCGCATCAGCTCCGACCCTTAGCTCGGAGCCAAATGCCTCAGGGCTGCTGTCTCAATGGCGATCGAGCCGAACACCAGCCTCATCCTGTGCGAAGCCCGTGACTCCAAGGTGCCAGACTCTTTTCCGGACTCCGAACCTTCCGCGCCCCTGCCAATCGAATCCGATTGGGCACCGATCTTGGAATTCACCACCGCGGATATCTTTCAGCACTTGCCCTTCGGCAACATCCTCAATTCACTAAGGTCTCTCTCTTTGTCAGGAGAGCCCTGGCCGGACTATAGCCAATAGGATTGGGATGCGGAAGAAGAAGAAATTCGACGCCCACCCACCACCCACTTCGTAGCCACTGTCGATGATTTAACCGACATGCTCGACTTTGACTCCGAAGACATCGACGGTATGGACGATGATGTAGGAGACGAACATGAACCAGCGCCTATAGGGCACTGGAAAGCCACCTCGTCATATGACATATATATGGTGGATACACCCAAAGAAGGCAATGTCAACAAAACAACATGGGATGACCCCTCCAAGAAGCAACCCAAGCGCCAGCGTCAGCGGCGCCGCTCTAAGTCCCGCCAAAGCAAAAACAGTGATGCCGGCGTGGGAGATAATAACACCCCGGACAGTGCTGAAGAGAATTCCCTCCAACAAGATTTAGCGCAGGAGGATGGAGAAGCCAGCCCCCCCTGAGAGAGCGGCAGACAGAGAAGAAGAGGATGATAATTACATGCCTCCCTCCGAAGACGAGGCAAGCCTCGGCGCTGACGAATTTGTCGTGCCTGAGGATCTCGTTGAACAAGAGCACTTTAAGCGCAGGCTTATGGCCACGTCGAGTAGCCTTAAGGAAAAACAGCAACAGCTTAGAGCTGATCAAGACTTGCTAGCCGACAGATGGACGGAAGTCCTTGCGGCCAAGAAATACGAACTCGAACGCCCCTCCAAGAGCTACCCAAAGCGCAGGTTGCTTCCCCGTTTAGAGGAGGAAGCATTTAAACCTACATCACCAGCGCATGATGCGGCTAAACGGCCACGACAGAGAGTCCTCCCAGCCCTCCACTCAAGCCGCACCCCGGCGTCGCTCAAAAAATACCAAGGCACAGGGAAATGCGCTAGACCTGCGAGATATGTTGGAAGACAGGGCAAGGCAAACAAGATCGATCTACAGATCGTGCGGGCGCCCCACGACACGAGACGATAACCGCCACGCCGGATACAGTAAATCCGCCCGGGCCGAACATAGCAGACAAAGCTCATTTGAGCTACGTCATGATATAGCCCAGTACAGAGGCGCCGCACACCCCCTATGCTTCATAGATGAAGTAATGGATCATCAAATCCCAGAGGGTTTCAAACCCATAAACATTGAATCATACGATGGCATAACCGATCCTGTGGTATGGATCGAGGACTATGTCCTTCATATCCACATGGCCCGTGGCGATGATCTACACGCCATCAAATACCTCCCACTCAAGCTTAAAGGACCAGCTCAGCATTGGCTTAACAGCCTGCCAGCATAATCAATTGTTTGTTGGGAGGACCTAGAAGCCGCATTCCTCGACAATTTCCAGGGTACTTATGTGGGACCACCAGACGCCGATGACCTGAGCCACGTAATTCAGCAGCCAGAAGAATCTGCCAGACAATTCTGGACAAGGTTCCTAACCAAGAAAAATCAAATCGTTGACTGTCCGGACGCAGAGGCCCTAGCAGCCTTCAAGCATAACATCCGTGACGAGTGGCTTGCCCGACACCTTGGACAGGAAAAGCCCAAATCTATGGCAGCCCTCACGACACTCATGACCCACTTTTGCGCAAGAGAAGACAGCTGGCTGGCTTGTAGCAATAACATGACCAAGAGCCCTGGTAATTCGGATACCAAGGATAGCAATGGCAGGTCGCGTCGCAACAAGCACAAGCGCCGCATTAACAGCGACAACACTGAAGATACGGCAGTTAATGCCGGATTCAGAGGCTCTAAGCCCAGCCAGCGGAAAAAGCCATTTAAGAGGAACACTCCGAGCCCGTCCAGTTTGGACCGTATACTCGATCACTCGTGCCAGATACATGGCACCCCCGAAAACCAGCCAATCACACCAACAGGGATTGTTGGGTGTTCAAGCAGGCCGGCAATTTAAATGCCGAAAACAGAGACAAGGGGCCGCACAACGACGAGGACGAAGAGCCCCGGCCACCGAACAATAGTGGACAGAAGGGCTTCCCACCACAAGTGTGGGCGGTGAACATGATATACGCAACCCACATCCCCAAAAGGGAGCGGAAGCATGCACTCAGGGACATATACGCGTTGGAGCCAATCGCCCCAAAGTTCAGCCCATGGTCCTCCTGCCCGATCACTTTTGATCGAAGGGACCACCCCACTAGCATCCGCCATGACGGATTCGCCGCATTGGTTCTAGACCCAATCATTGACGGATTTCACCTCACTAGAGTCCTTATGGACGGCGGCAGCAGCCTAAACCTGCTTTATCAGGATACAGTGCGGAAAATGGGCATAGATCCCTCAAGGATTAAACCCAAAAAACGACCTTTAAAGGCGTCATACCAGGTGTAGAGGCCAACTGTATAGGTTCAGTTACAATTGAAGTGGTCTTCGGATACCCGGATAATTTCCGAAGCGAGGAGTTAATCTTCGACATAGTCCCGTTCCGCAGTGGCTATCACGCACTGCTCGGACGAACCGCATTTGCAAAGTTCAATGCGGTGCTGCACTACGCATATCTCGAGCTCAAGATGCCAGGACCTCGAGGAGTCATTATGGTCAATGGAAACACCGAACGCTCTCTCCGAACGGAGGAGCACACGGTGGCCCTCGCAGCGGAAGTACAAAGCAGCCTCTCAAGGCAATTCTCCAGTCCGGCCATTAAACGCCCGAACACTGATGACCCACAAGTATAGGGGATCTATCATAGTCCTTTTGATAAGTAAGAGTGTTGAACCCAACGAGGAGCAGAAGGAAACGATAAGCGGTTTTCAGCAAGGTATTCTCTGCAAGTACTGAAATAAGTGGTAACAAATAGTTTTGTAATAAGGTAAATTGTAACGAGCAACAAGTAACAAAAGTAAATAAGGTGCAGCAAGGTGGACCAATCCTTTTTTTAGCAAAGGACAAGCCGGAATAAATTCTTATAATAGGAAAAGCGCTCCTGAGGACGCATGGGAATATCGTCAAGCTAGTTTTCATCACGTTCATATGATTCGCGTTCGATACTTTGATAATTTGATATGTGGGTGGACCGGTGCTTGGGTGCTGTTCTTACTTGAACAAGCATCCCATTTATGATTAACCTCTATTGCAAGCATCCGCAACTACAACAAAAGTATTAAGGTAAACCTAACCATAGCATGAAACATATGGATCCAAGTCAGCCCCTTACGAAGCAACGCATAAACTAGGGTTTAAGCTTCTGTTACTCTAGCAACCCATCATCTACTTATTACGTCCCAATGCCTTCCTCTAGGCCCAAATAATGGTGAAGTGTTATGTAGTCGATGTTCACATAACACCACTAGAGGCTAGACAACATACATCTTATCAAAACATCAAACGAATACCGAATTCACATGACTACTAATAGCAAGACTTCTCCCTTGTCCTCGGGAACAAACGTAATTAATCACAAAGCATATTCATGTTCATAATCAGAGGGGTAATAATATGCATAAAGGATCTGAACATATGATCTTCCACCAAATAAACCAACTAGCATCAACTACAAGGAGTAATCAACACTACTAGCAACCTACTAGCACCAATCCCGGACTTTGAGACAAGAATTGGATACAAGAGATGAACTAGGGTTTGGAAATGAGATGGTGCTGGTGAATATGTTGATGGAGATTGCCCTCTCCCGATGAGAGGAGCGTTGGTGATGACGATGGTGATGATTTCCCCCTCCGGGAGGGAAGTTTCCCCGGTAGAACAACTCTCCCGGAGCTCTAGATTGGTTCCGCCTCGTGTCGGCTGAATCTCGTCCCAAAAGGTTGCTTCCTATTTTTTTCTCATCGAAAGACATCATATAGGAGAGGATGGATGTCGGAGACCCACCAGGGGGCCCACGAGGTAGGGGGCGCGCCCTTGGGGGGGGGGGCCCACCCTCGTGAGAAGGGTGTGGGCCCCCTGGCCTTCATCTTTGGCTAGATTTTTCTTTATTTCTTTTAAGACGTTCCGTGGAGTTTCAGGACTTTTGGAGTTGCACAGAATAGGTCTCTAATATTTGCTCCTTTTCCAGCCCAGAATTCCAGCTGTCGGCATTCTCCCTCCTTATGTAAATCTTGTAAAATAAGAGAGAATAGCCATAAGTATTGTGATATAAAGTGAAATAACAGTCCATAATGCAATAAATATCAATATAAAAGCATGATGCAAAATGGATGTACCAACTCCCCCAAGCATAGACCTCGCTTGTCCTCAAGCGAAAAGCCGATAACAATAAATATGTCCTCATGTTTAGAGGTAGAGGCGTCGATAAAAATAGAATACGGACATGCAGGCATCATGATTATTCTTATAACAGCAACATATATAGGTTTTGTCATATGATTACTTATGTTCAAGTGATGATCTATTCACAATGCAAACGTATAAATCATAAACCTTATTGGGTTCCAACAAACTATAATCTTACTCACTAAAGCAATTGCAATTTATCATAACATCGGAAAGAGTCTATGTCAGAACTAAAAAGCAAGTCCACATACTCAACTATCATTTAGTCCTCCATAATTGTAACACTCACGCGATACTTGTGGTTACAGAGTATTAATCAGACAGAGAGAAAGATAGGGGCTTATAGTTTTGCCCCACAACCTTTTACCTCAAGGGTAATGTCAACAATAATGGTTCATGCTCCCCTACATCCAATTAGATATATATCATGTTCTTTCCAACATGCTGAGCTTGCGAAAGTATAAAATGAAAAAGGAAAGGTGAAGATCACCATGAGGCTTGCATAAGGTAGAAGATAATAATGAAGGATAGGCCCTTCGCAGAGGGAAGCAGAGGTTGCCATGCGCTTTTATGGTTGGATGCACAAAATCTCAATGCGAAAGAACGTCACTTTATATTGCCCCTTGTGATGTGAACCTTTATTATGCAGTCCGTCGCTTTTATTACTTCCACATCACAAGATCGTATAAAGCTTATTTCTCCCACACCAATCAATCATACATATTTAGAGCAATTTTTATTGCTTTGCACCAATGACAACTTACTTGAAGGATGTTACTCAATCCATAGGTAGATATGGTGGACTCTCATGGAAAAACTTGTTTATGGGTATTTGGAAGCACACGTAGTATCTCTACTTAGTGCTGAGAATTTGGCTAGCATGAGGGGGAAAGGCAAGCTCAACAAGTTAGAGGATCCATGACAACATACTTTATCTCAGATATAAGAAAGACATAACTCATTACGTTGTCTTCCTTGTCCAACATCAACTCCTTAGCATGTCATATTTTAATGAGTGCTTCCAATCATAAAAGATGTCAATCATAATATATCTATATGTGAAACCTCTCTTTCCTTATTACTTCCTATTAATTGCAACAATGACCAAAGCTATGGCTGCCAACTCCCAACAACTTTTAATCATCATACTCTTTCTATGCGAAGTCATTACTCTCAATAAAATCAATATGAACTTGTTATTTCTTTTTATTCTTTTTCTCTTTTCTTTTATTCACCCAAGATCATGGCAAAATAATCAGGCCCTTGACTCAACACTAATCTTTATTATATATAACTCACAGACTCGATTACATAGAGAGATCATAAAACAAAACTCAAAACTAGATCATGCCATAAACTTTATTCTACTAGATCAAGATACTACTAATAGGATCGAACTAAGAAAAACGGTAAAGATAGGAGATGTGATTGTGATACGATACCGGGGCACCTCCCCCAAGCATGGCAGTTGCCAAGGGGAGTGCCCATACCCATGTGATTATATCTCCTTGGTCGGTGAACAAGGTGGTGGTTCTGGATAATCACGCATCGAGCGTAAGAGGTCCTCCAGCTTGCGGATAATGCCCTTGAGTGCGACAATATGCTCCTTCAACAAAATATTTTCTTGTGTGAGATATTTATTCTGAATACGAGCTAACTCAATCATCTTGAAAGCTTCGATCTCAGTTGGGGTAAGAAGGTTATGATCAAGTTGAAGGATGTCTTTTGCTGCCGGAGCTTGATCCTCCGTGGCCTTCTTGATCCTTTCATCCTTGTTGACCTTCGTTGGTTCTTCCCCCTTCAGATCTATCCTTATTAGCCAAGCATCATTGTCACCATTGTTGGAGGAGGGGGACGACATGATGCCTGGCCTTGAAAACCCTGACAGAAAACAGCTCGAAACAAGAACATAGGAGATTTGCGTGATACGGGAGTCAAAGCCTTCGGGAAAATATATAATGAATTTTTACCAACCAAAATACGTATTGTACAAGAAAACGAAGTCCGGAAGGCACACGAGGTGCTCACGAGGTAGGGGGCATGCCCACCACCCTCGCGGGGCCCTCGTGTCCTTCCCGGACTGCTACTTATTTTTCTATTTTTCCAAATATTGCAAAACGGAGAAATATTGCCTTAAAATTGTTTTAGAGTCGGTTTACATACCGTACCACATACCTATTCCTTTTCGGAGTCTGAAACGTTCCGGAAAGTGTCCCTTATGTATTCCTCCGGGGTTATTTTTTCAATAATATTGGTTTCAACATTTATGGGATTACCTGAGATATAATGTTTGATTCTTTGACCGTTTACCACCTTCCGATTTGTGCCTTCGAAGTTGTTGATTTTTATTGCACCGGAACGATAGACCTCCTCGATAACATAGGGGCCTTCCCATTTAGAGAGATGTTTTCCTGCAAAAAATCTTAAACGAGAGTTGTATAGCAATACATAATCACCTACATTAAACTCACGCTTTTTTATCCTTTTGTCATGCCATCTTTTAACTTTTTCTTTAAATAACTTGGCATTTTCATATGCTTGGGTTCTCCATTCATCAAGTGAGCTAATATCAAATAACCTATTCTCACCGGCAAGTTTGAAATCATAGTTGAGCTGTTTAATAGCCCAATATGCCTTATGTTTTAGTTCGAGAGGTAAGTGACATGCTTTTCCATATACCATTTTATATGGAGACATACCCATAGAATTTTTGTATGCAGTTCTATATGCCCATAATGCATCATCAAGTTTCTTGGACCAATTCTTTCTAGACCTATTAACAGTGTTTTGCAAAATTAATTTGAGCTCTCTATTGCTCAATTCTACTTGACCACTAGACTGTGGATGATAAGGAGATGCAATTCTATGATTAACATCATATTGAGCAAGCATTTTACGGAAAGCACCATGAATAAAGTGTGAACCACCATCAGTCATTAAATATCTAGGGACTCCAAACCTCGGAAAAATAACTTCCTTAAGCATTTTGATAGAAGTTTTATGATCAGCACTACTAGTTGGAATAGCTTCTACCCACTTAGTAACGTAATCAACAGCAACTAAAATATGTGTGTATCCATTAGAGGCAGGAAAAGGTCCCATATAATCAAAGCCCCAAACATCAAACGGTTCAATTACAAGAGAATAATTCATAGGCATTTCTTGACGTATACTAATATTACCAATTCTTTGACATTCATCACAAGACAAGACAAACTTATGGGCATCCTTGAAGAGAGTAGGCCAATAAAAACCAGATTGCAATACCTTATGTGCAGTTATATCTCCAGCGTGGTGTCCTCCATAAGACTCGGAATGACACTTGCATAGGATCTGTTCCTGTTCATGCTCAGGTACACAACGCCTAAGAACACCATCTACTCCTTATTTATAAAGATGTGGGTCATCCCAAAAGTAATGTCTCAAGTCATAGAAAAACTTTTTCTTTTGCTGGTAAGTGAAATTAGGTGGTATAAACTTAGCAACAATATAATTAGCATAATCAGCATACCATGGAGTACTACGAGAAGTATTTATAACATTTAATTGTTCATCAGGAAAGTCATCATTAATAGGTAGTGGGTCATCAAGAATATTTTCTAACCTAGATAGGTTGTCTGCCACGTGGTTCTCGGCTCCTTTTCTATCAACAATATGCAAATCAAATTCTTGTAGCAAGAGAACCCATCTAATTAGTCTAGGTTTAGCATCTTTATTTTCCATAAGGTATTTAATAGCAACATGATCAGTGTGAATAGTTACTTTAGAATCAACAATATAAGGTTTGAACATATCACAAGCAAATACAACTCCCAAAAGTTCTTTTTCAGTAGTAGCATAATTTCTTTGAGCATTGTCTAGAGTCTTACTAGCATAATGGATAACATTTAATTTCTTATCAACTCTTTGCCCTAGAACATCACCTACATCATAATCACTAGCATCGCACATAATTTCAAAGGGTAAATTCCAATCAGGTGGATGAACAATAGGTGCAGAGACTAATGCTTTATTAAGTATTTCAAATGCTTCTACATAATCATCATCAAAGACAAATGGTATATGTTTTTGCAATAAATTAGTCAGAGGCCGAGAAATTTTTGAGAAGTCCTTAATGAACCTCCTATAAAATCCAGCGTGACCAAGGAAACTTCTTATACCTTTGATGTCCTTGGGACATGGCATCTTTTTGATAGCCTCAACCTTGGCTTTATCAACTTCAATACCTCTTTCAGAAACTTTGTGCCCCAAGACAATACCTTCATTAACCATAAAGTGGCACTTTTCCCAATTCAAGACAAGATTAGTTTCTTCACATCTCTGCAAAACTCGATCAAGATTGCTCAAGCAATCGTCAAAAGAAGAACCATAGACCGAAAAGTTGTCCATGAAAACCTCACAAATCTTTTCACAAAAGTCAGAGAATATAGCCATCATGCATCTTTGAACGGTAGCAGGTGCATTACATAAACCAAAAGGCATACGTCTATAAGAAAAAGTACCAAAAGGGCATGTAAAAGTAGTCTTTGATTGATCTCTAGCCGACATAGGTATTTGAGAGAAACCAAAATAACCATCTAGAAAAGCAATAATGTGTATGTTTGCATAATCTTTCTAGCATTTGATCAATAAAAGGTAAGGGGTAATGATCTTTCTTAGTAGCTTTATTTAATTTGCGGAAATCAATTACCATCCTATAACCTGTGACAATTCTTTATGGAATCAATTCATCTTTATCATTAGGAACAACAGTAATACCTCCCTTCTTAGGGACAAATGGACAGGACTTACCCACTCACTATGAGCAATGGGATAAATTATACCTGCCTCCAGAAGCTTAAGTATTTCTTTTCTTACCACTTCTTTCATTTTAGGATTCATACGTCGTTGAGGATCATGAACTGGTTTGGCATCTGCTTCCAAATTTATTTTATGTTGACATAGAGTGGGACTAATGCCCTTAAGATCATCAAGAGTATATCCAATAGCAGCACGATGCTTCTTAAGAGTGTTCAATAATCTTTCTTCTTCATGCTCTGAAAGGTTAGCACTAATAATAACAGGATATATCTTCTTTTCATCAAGATAAGCATATTGAAGATTATCAGGCAACGGTTTGAGCTCAAACACGGGATCACCCTTGGGTGGAGGAGGATCTCCTAAAATTTCAACAGGCAAATTGTGTTACAGAATAGGTTCCTGTTTAAAGAATACTTCATCTATTTCCCTTCTTTCATTCATGAACATATCATTTTCATGGTCTAGCAAATAGTGTTCTAAAGGATCAGTAGGAGGTACGGCAATAGAAGCAAGACCAATAATTTCATCCTTACTAGGTAATTCTTCCTCACGATGTTGTTTACTAAATTTAGAGAAATTAAACTCATGAACCATATCATCCAAACCAACAGTAACAATATTCTTAGTGCAGTCTATGGTAGCATTGGCAGTATTTAAGAAGGGTCTACCAAATATAATGGGACAAAAGCTTTCTTGTGGAGAAGTAAGAACAAGAAAATCAGCAGGATATTTAGTTTTCCACACAAGACTTCAACATCTCTAACAATTCCAATTGGTGCAATAGTATCTCTATTAGCAAGTTTAATAGTAACATCAATATCTTCTAACTCAATAGGTGCGATTTCATTCTTAATTTCTATGTATAAGTCATGAGGTATGATACTAGCACTAGCACCCATATCACATAAGCTATGATAACAATGATCTCCTATTTTAACAGAAATAACAAGCACGCCTACCATAGGTCTATGTTTATCCTTATCACAAGGTTTAGCAATACTAGCAGTTTCACCTTCGAACTGAATAACATGCCCATCAATATTATTAGACAGGAGATCTTTAACAATAGCAATATTACGTTCTACTTTAACTTGCTCAGGAGGTGTATAAGTTCTAATATTGCTTTTACGAACAACAGTTAAAGCTCTAGCATGATCCTTTACTCTAACAGGGAAAGGTGGTTTCTCAACATAAGAAGTAGGAACAATAGGATCATTATAAGTGACAGTCTTTTCTTCAAATTTAATAGGTGCAGCTACTTTAACTTCTATGGGAGGATGATATTTAAACCACTTCTCCTTAGGGAGATCAACATAAGTAGCAAAAGATTCACATAAAGAAGCTACTATCTCAGAGTCAAGTCCATATTTAGTGCTAAACTTACGGAAAATATCGGTATCCATAAAAGATTTAACACAATCAAACTTAGGTGTCATGCCTGACTCCTTACCTTCGTCGAGGTCCCAATCTTCAGAGTTGCGTTTAATTCTATCCAATAAATTCCATCTGAATTCAATAGTCTTCATCATAAAAGAGCCAGCACAAGAAGTCTCGAGCATGGTGTGATTGTTTTCAGAAAGCCGAGCATAAAAACTTTGCATAATTATTTATCTTGAGAGCTCATGATTGGGGCATGAATATAACATTGATTTAAGCCTCCCCCAAGCTTGAGCGATGCTTTCTCCTTCGCGAGGCCAGAAATTATATATATAATTGCGATCACGATGAACAAGATGCATATGGTAATACTTTTGATGAAATTCCAGCTTCAATCTTTTATAGTCCCACAATCTCATATCATCACATAGCCTATACCATATCAATGCGTCTCCCTTCAAAGATAAAGGGAAGACCTTCTTCTAAGCAACATCATCGGGTATACCTGCAAGCTTAAATAATCCACAAACTTCATCCACATATATTAAGTGCTCATCAGGATGTTTTGTTCCATCTCCTGTAAAAGGATTAGCTAGCAGTTTTTCCATTATAGCCATAGGAAATTCAAAAGGAGTTTCATTAATAGGTTTAGTAGGTTGAGGAGCAACTCTTTGCTCTACTGGACAGGGTAAAGATACCCCGAACAAGCCCCTTAGAGAATTATTTTCCATAGTAACAAGTGACAGTAAATTTCAGCACACTATATACATTTTTCCTTACCAAATTCCACTTACCAAAGGCGCTACACTCCCCGGCAACGGTGCTAGAAAAGAGTCTTGATGACCCACAAGTATAGAGGATCTATCATAGTCCTTTCGATAAGTAAGAGTGTCGAACCCAACGAGGAGCAGAAGGAAATGATAAGCGGTTTTCAGCAAGGTATTCCCTGCAAGTACAAAAATAAGTGGTAACAGATAGTTTTGTAATAAGGTAAATTGTAACGAGCAACAAGTAACAAAAGTAAATAAGGTGCAGCAAGGTGGCCCAATCCTTTTTGTAGCAAAGGACAAGCCAGAATAAATTCTTATAATAGGAAAAGCGTCCCGAGGACAAATGGGAATATCGTCAAGCTAGTTTTCATCACGTTCATATGATCCGCGTTCGATACTTTGATAATTTGATATGTGGGTGGACCGGTGCTTGGGTGCTATTCTTACTTGAACAAGCATCCCACTTATGATTAACCTCTATTGCAAGCATCCGCAACTACAACAAAAGTATTAAGTTAAACCTAAGCATAGCATGAAATATATGGATCCAAATCAGCCCCTTACGAAGCAACGCATAAACTAGGGTTTAAGCTTCTGTCACTCTAGCAAACCATCATCTACTTATTACTTCCCAATGCCTTCCTCTAGGCCCAAATAATGGTGAAGTGTTATGTAGTCGATGTTCACATAGCACCACTAGAGGCTAGACAACATACATCTTATCAAAATATCAAATGAATACCAAATTCACATGACTACTAATAGCAAGACTTCTCCCTTGTCCTCAGGAACAAACGTAATTACTCACAAAGCATATTCATGTTCATAATTAGAGGGGTAATAATATGCATAAAGGATCTGAACATATGATCTTCCACCAAATAAACCAACTAGCATCAACTACAAGGAGTAATCAACACTACTAGCAACCTACTAGCACCAATCCTGGACTTTGAGACAAGAATTGGATACAAGAGATGAACTAGGGTTTGGAAATGAGATGGTGCTGGTGAAGATGTTGATGGAGATTGCCGTCTCCCGATGAGAGGAGCGTTGGTGATGACGATGGTGATGATTTCCCCCTCCCGGGGGGAAGTTTCCCCGGCAGAACAGCTCTGCCGGAGCTCTAGATTGGTTCCGCCTCGGTTCCGCCTTGCGGCGGCGGAGTCTCGTCCCAAAAGGTTGCTTCCTATTTTTTGCTCATCGAAAGACTTCATATAGGAGAAGTTGGACGTCGGAGACCCACCAGGGGGCCCACGAGGTAGGGGGGCGCGCCCTAGGGGGGGCGCCCCCACCCTCATGAGAAGTGTGTGGGCCCCCTGGCCTTCATCTTTGGCATGGATTTTTCTTTATTTCTTTTAAGACGTTCCGTGGAGTTTCAGGACTTTTGGTGTTGCGCAGAATAGGTCTCTAATATTTGCTCCTTTTCCAGCCCAGAATTCCAACAGCCGGCATTCTCCCTTCTTATGTAAACCTTGTAAAATATGAGAGAATAGCCATAAGTACTGTGATATAAAGTGAAATAACAGTCCATAATGCGATAAATATTGATATAAAAGCATGATGCAAAATGGACGTATCAGACACCGTCAAGCGCGCCTGGAGTAACCTACAACAAGACCGCCTAGCACGTTCCGAACAAGCGTAGCAATACGGCCCCAACCCCAGCCCTCGCGAAACCGCGAAATCAGTACTACGCGTACATAACTACGCTCTGAAAATACCATGGGCACAGGGGGAGAGGCACGACCACGGCACGCCCAAAAATGCGCCTCAACCGCACTAGGGGCTCTCGATTTTGTCATTATTTACTACTTTCAGGACTCCACTCTTCGGAAGGCCTGTACGGCAATACAACCGCCGAACACACGATGCAACAACCAAGGAGGTAGATAGCTATGTCGAATTCCCAGGTGGTCTCTATAACGAGCAAAATACCAGTCTTACATACCGTCTCGCAGCTCGCCCCTGGAAGGAGACATGTCAAATAGTCCCATCTCTTGCTTATCGCACTATTTATATCATTCTACTTTCACAGCAGCCTTTTAAAATAAACAATGCTTAGCTTCAGCTTATTATTGCATTCTCTATTCATTTCTTTTTCAATACATATGTTCAGTTATGACATTTAGCACCCGTGCACTTTGGTACGGTCCATACGCCAGGGGCTCAAGCACCCCATAATACGGTGTGAGAAGTCTGAACACTTTCACAAAGTGCGGCCCTCCGAACTTATAGCACTATATGCATCAGCTCCGAATCATGTCTTTGGTCAATAGTTGGGTTTGCCCGGCTCCCATGTTTTGGTACCTTACGTTCCGCTATATCGGCTAAGGTAGCGCTGGGAGAACTACTGCGATTGTGCCCCGGTTGAGCTGGGCTAAGCACCTCGGTAGAGAAAGCTAAAACTGACTGTCATGATAGGGCGAGAGCTGGTCGCTGTTCGGGAGGTTTCGAGTCCCTAAAGACTTATGCCGCTTAGAGCGAGGAGTCGGCTTTGTCCGGCGTAGGCGTGTATAGCGCCCCGAACTCGGTCTTTTAAACACTAGGGGCTTCGCCGAAATTTAAAATTATATAATTCTCTGGCTAAGTGAGAGTGATAACGCATTATAGTCTGATTGCCTTGCTCGTTGTGCTGAGCACCTCCCTCGAAGGACACAAGAATGGGAAAAAGAGTGCTCAGGTTTATCCCGAGCACCCCAGCACTCGTGGCATGGGGGCAGAAGCCGATGACTCACCATCTCTCAGACTCGATAAACGACCGCATAGAAGGTTATATTTTAAATTAAAACAAGCGTTGCATAGCGCATATGAACAAGTTTTCAGCGCACAGGATAAAACGAACAAGTTCACTCAAATATTACATCTTTGGAACATTCGTCCGCCACAAGGCGGGCGCCCTTCAGGACGCCCTCATAATACATCTCGGGGTGGCAATGCTCCTTGCCCTGCGGTGCCCCGTCCTTCACAAGCTTCTCCGCATCCATCTTGCCCCAGTGCACTTTAGCATGGGCAAGCGCCCTACGGGCACCTTCGATGCAGATGGAGCGCTTGACGACTTCAAGCCATGGACAGGCATCCACCAGCTACCTCACCAGCCCGAAGTAGCTCCCAGGCAGGGCCTTTCCAGGCCATAGCCAACCTATAAGGCCCTGCATGGCCTATTCGGCCACCATATGGAGCTCGACCAGTTGCTTCCGCTGGTCGCTCAAGGGCACCGGGTGTACGGCCTTAGCATACTGAGACCAGAACACCTTCTCCGTCGAGCTGCCCTCCTCGGCCCGGTAGAAGGCGGCGGCATCTGACACGCTACGGGGCAAATCTGCGAATGCTCCTGGAGAGCTCCGGATTCGGGTAAGTAACAAGTAATTCACTTTCACATGCTTGCTTTGCATAAAGAATGCCTTACTCGCCGCTATCTTCATCGCCTCAACTTCCTGGAGCACTTTCTGGGCTTCAACCTTGGCAGACTTGGCGCTTTCAAGGGCCACCGCGAGCTCGGACTCTTGCGTCTTTGAGTCAAGCTCCAAACTCTCATGTTTTTTCATGAGAGCCTAGAGCTCTTGCTGCACCTCGCCAACCGGCGCCTCATGTTTCTCCCGCTCGGTGCGCTCCGTGGCCGCCTTCTTTTCGGACTCGGAAAGCGCTTGCTTAAGGGTCGCCACCTCAATCGTGGCCCCTAGGACACCAATAGCGATCCTGTCATTTTTTTGCAACTGCATCTTTTTAAATATACTCCACAAGGTATTACTTACCTTCTTTTTCCTCGAGCTCCTTTTTAGCAAGGCCGAGCTCTTGCTCGGACCGCTCAAGGCTCTGCTTCAGCGCATCCACCTCCGTAGTCAGTGCGGCAGAGGCCAGCACCGAAGCCTGCATATGCATATTGACTTAATTATGATAGACTCCTGCGAATGTTGTTAGATCCTCTATTCGGCTTTTCTTTCCGAACGCCAAAAAGAGCATCAGGGGCTACTATCTATGCGGTAATATTTTCACATATTTTTCACATACCTCAAAGCCTGTTAGCAGGCTGGCAAAGGCTTCAGCCAGCCCGCTTTTGGCGGACTATACCTTCTGGATCACCGTACTCATAATAGTGTGGTGCTCCTTGTCGATGGAGGCGCCGTTAAGCACATTGGACGGAGGTCACCGGCGTTGTAGGCTTGCCCTTCTTACTAAGGGGCCGCCTGCCGGACTCCGAAACCATTGAAGGTTCCGGTGCGGTGTCCGGCCCAGGGCCAGAGCTGGAGCCCTTGGGGTTTTTTTCCCCTTTGCGCCTGGAGTCCGGGAGGTCGCCTTGCGGCGCCTCCAGGACCACCTCCTCCTAGCTTGAAACCTTTTGGGACAACACCTCGGCGTCGTCCGTAGGGCGGGGGGAGGTAGCGGTTGAAAGTGAAAAACTATTCACATCCGACGAATCCAGGGAGCCGCTCGACGACACGCCGAGCCGGGCTTTGGGCATACGACATAATTATATTTGGCGTCAGGAGAAGCTGTGCAATAAAGGAACCCCATGAGTCACTTAGGTATTCAAATAATTACGATTTTGCCAGGGGCTTGGCCCTGAGCGGCCACTCCTCTTCGCCGTCGTCGGCGTTGGTGGAGTAGTCCGTAGGGAGGGTCCTCCCTTTCTTGGGCCCTCCGGCCTCCCCAGTTGGGGCGGCCTTCCTTTTCTTTTCTCCCCCTGCTGGGGAAGAGACCTCTCTTTCCTCCTCATCGTCTTCGTGGGAGGAGTGCGCCTTGGAGTCATCGGACGATGAGTCCGACTCCACCGGACGCCGAGAACTCTTTCGGGTTCCCATGGCCTTCTTCTTGGCCTTCTTCTCCGGCACCACGTAAGGTGCCGGAACCAGCAGCTCCGCCAAGTGGGCGTCTGCTGGGTCTTCGAGCAAAGGAGCCGGACAGTTGATCTGTTCGGCCGTCCTATGCCAGTCCTGTCAAAGGCATGGGGGCTTAGATCCCGCATGAGTCAAACTATGAAAGACAAATATCCTGTAAGAGGTAAAAATAGCTTACGCGTTGGCTTGCCGCTGCGTGCTGAATCCGCGATCCTCGGTAGCGTATGTGGGCGCCTCGGCGCCCTTGAAGAGCACCTTCTAGGCATCTTCATACGTTGTGTCGAAGAGCCTGCTCAGAGTTCGGTGCTGGGCCGGGTTCAACTCCCACAAGCTGAAATCCCGTTGTTGGCACAGGAGGATCCGGCGTATGAGCATGACCTGGACTACGTTGACAAGTTTGAGCTTCTTGCTCACCAGGTTTTGGACGCATGTTTGGAGTCTGGTCAGCTCTCCTTTTTTACCCCACGACAGGCCCTTCTCTTTCCAATAGGTGAGCCGTGTAGGGATTCCGGATTGGAACTCAGGGGCTGCGACCCATTTAGGGTCACGCGGCTCGGTGATGTAGAACCACCCCGATTGCCACCCCTTTGTGGTCTCCACGAAGGAGCCCTCGAGCCATAGGACGTTGGGCATCTTGCCCACCATGGCACCTCTGCACTCCGCCTGGCGGCCGCCCACTACCTTCGGCTTGACATTGAAGGTCTTCGGCCAGAGGCCAAAGTGGGGCTGGATGCAGAGGAAGGCCTCGCACACGACGATGAACACCGAGATGTTGAGGATGAAGTTCGGGGCCAGATCGTGTAATTCCATGCCGTAGTAGAACATGAGTACCTGGACAAATGGGTGGAGAGGGAAGCTTAGTCCGCGGAGGAAATGGGTGAGGAACACCACCCTCTCATGGGGCCTGGGGGTGGGGATGAGCTGCCCCTCGTCTGGGAGCCGGTGCGCGATGTCGTCAGACAAGTATCCGGCTTTCCTCAGCTTCTTGATGTGTCCCTCCGTAACAGAGGAGACCATCCACTTGCCTCCCGCTCCGGACATGGCTGGAGAAGGTTGAGGTGGGGAATGCGGACTTGGGCGCTGGAGCTTGAGTGCGCGAAAATGGATGAGCAAAGGAGGAAAAAGGCGTGGATGGAAAGGCGGATCCTTATCCCCTTATATGGGCGGACGAAACTATGCTTCCCCACCAGCCTGGTAAAACTCGCTTATCTCCCAAGCGCCATAATCAATGGCGCGGTTGGGTTACCCATGCCCTTATTGATGAGAATCCCGGGATAAGGGGACACGATCTCTGCTTCGACAAGACGTGCCATGGAAACCGCCTCGCAAAACACGCTGAGGTGGGACAGTAAAAATGGTTCAAATAAAGGCTTGGCTGTGGCGTGATGACACACTACGGAATACGTCAGCAGATTAGATTTGTGTAAATATTATTCTCTCTATGACAGTATGTGGAACTTATTTTGAAGAGCCGGACACTATCCTTGTGCTCAAAATCTTCTATGAAGTATTCGGAGGAAGGAACCCGCCTTGGAATGCCGAAGACAATCTGCACGCCAGACTCGTCGTCATTGAAGCCTGGTTCAGGGGCTACTGAGGGAGTCCTGGATTAGGGGGTGTCTGGATAGCCGGACTATAACCTTTGGCCGGACTCTCGGACAATTAAGATACAAGATTGAAGACTTCGTCCCATGTCCGTATGGGACTTTCCTAGGCATGGAAGGCAAGCTTGGAAATAAGGATATGTAGATCTCCTCCCACTGTAACCGACTCTGTGTAACCCTAGCCCTCTCCGGTGTCTATATAAACCGGAGGGTTTAGTCCATAGGACGAACGACAATCATACTATAGGCTAGCTTCTAGGGTTTAGCCTCTTTGATCTCGTGGTAGATCTACTCTTGTACTACCCATATTATCAATATTAATCAAGCAGGAGTAGGGTTTTACCTCCATCGAGAGGGCCCGAACCTAGGTAAAAGCATTGTGTCCCTTGTCTCCTGTTACCATCCGCCTAGACGCACAGTTCGGGACACCCTACCCGAGATCCGCCGGTTTTGACACCGACACCGGGTGTTCTATTTATCTAATGAATCCGGCCTCCAATAACTTGGCTAGTTCCTCTCCCATAGCTTGTCTCTTAGGTTCAGAGAAATGCCGAAGAGCCTACTTGACCGGCTTGAATCCTTTTAGGATATTGAGGCTATGCTCGGCCAGCCTGCGTCGGATTCCTGGCATATCTGAGGGATGCCAGGCGAATATGTCCCAATTCTCGCTCAGGAAATCTCGTAGTGCGGCGTCCACGGCGGGGCTTAACCGTGCCCCGATAGTGGCTGTTTTTGTAGGGTCCGTTGGTTGGACTTGGATTTTGACTGTTTCATCCGCTGGTTTAATGGAGGTAGACTTGGATCTCTTATCAAGTATCATGCTGTCCCTATCCACCGTGGAGCGCAGCACAGTCAGTTCCTCGGCCGCGAGGGCTTCAGATAATGCCTCGAGGGCTAATGCGGCTGTCTTGTTTTCGGCGCGGAGTGCTGTGTCCGGATCGCTAGCAAGAGTGATGATTTCGTTGGGCCTGGGCATTTTGAGCTTCATGTACCCGTAATGGGGTATTGCTTGGAAGATTGTGAATGCCTCCCACCCTAGAAGGGCATGGTATCCGCTATTGAATGGGGCCACTTGGAACGTAATCTCTTCGGACCTATAATTCTTCGGCGTGCCGAACACCACATCTAGTGTGATTTTGCCTATACAGCGCGCTTCTCAACTGGGGATTATTCCTCTAAAGGTTGTGCCGCTTCGCTCGATGCGGTTCCAGTCTATTTCCATTTTTTGAAGGGTTTCCTCATAGATGAGGTTTAATCCGCTGCCGCCATCCATGAGAACCTTGGTGAGTCAAAAGCCGTCCACAATTGGAGTGAGGACAAATGCGTTTGGTGCTCGGGCTGTTCGGAATTTAGGTTCGTCACTGGCATTGAAAGTAATAGCCGTGTCACTCCATGGGTTTATTGTCGCCACGTGGTAGATTTCGGCAAGGCTGCGGAGTGTTCACTTTCGCCTATTATTTATGCGAAGGTCTCGAAGACCGTTAATAGCATACTGGTATTTCTGGGATGGTGCTCTATGGCTTCTGGAATTAGGAGATCCTCGCCACTTTTGGCTACCTACCGGAGTATCCAACATGCTCTAAGGCTATGTGTTGGTATGGCACCCTCTGTACTGTGAATTTTACAGAGTCCATTGAGCCATCCCTCCAGTACGGTTCCATGCCCTATGGAGGGTTTTTTATTTTTGGTAGTTGACCCGGGTGTCTTTTGATAGTGCACCCTTTTATTCCGGACTGGGTTCGCATTTAGGGCCGGATTATCCCAAAAGTTTGTTTCGGTTTTCCAGGCACTTTCCATCGCACAGTATTTTCTTACTATGGACACCAAGTCAGTGAAGCATGGTATCTCACGGCGATTTATGGCGTTAAGGATTCCCTTGTCCGTGCAATTATTGCAGAAAAGTTAGATCGCGTCTTCCTCACGACAATCCTTAACCTTGTTCATCGCAAGGAGGAATCTGGCCAAATAGTGATGTATTGTTTCCTGGGGCTCTTGCCTGATGTGGGAAAGATCGCTTATGTTTGGGTGTGTGGGTGGAATTGAATCCGAACCCTTACCCGATCTAGGATCCAGGGGCCGAGGTTTTTCCAATTTTGGAAGTTCCGGTTCTGGGATGTTACCCGATAATCCTGGCCCGCTGCCTGACTCTAAGTCCAGGGATTGGATGTTATCCTTCCGCGAACGGGCATCCGGCCCGGAGAGCTCGGGAATTCGGACATAGTTGGTCCTCAAGATAGAGGAAAGGTCGCCGCATTGTTCCTCCACCACTGCAATATGATGGGTGACCGGTGGAGAGTTAATCTCCCTTTGATTGGGTTTAAGCCCAATCCGATCATAGTCTGTAGCGACTCCCAAGGCGGTGATGCGATGCAAGAGCTCGTTTAAGGAAGCGAGCTCCATTGGATCCATCTGTTCGGCGAGTGCCGATTTGATGTGGAGGCTGTTTTCGATGACCCGAGAAGTCATTGTCGGTGCGGCGGCCGAGCAAGCGGTCATGATGAAACCGCCTAGCTGGAGAGTTTGGCCGACAGCCAAAGCTCCCCCAACAGTAGTACCGTCCTTAAAGATGAGACGAGACATCCTTCCTGCTAGCTACGACACAGTGGAACTCTCAATGAAAGCACCAATGTCAGTGTCAAAACAGGCGGATCTCGGGTAGGGGGTCCCGAACTGTGCGTCTAAGGCGGATGGTAACAGGAGGCAGGGGACACGATGTTTTACCTAGGTTCAGGCTCTCTTGATGGAGGTAAAACCCTACGTCCTGCTTGAGTTATTCTTGATGATATGGGTATTACAAGAGTTGATCTACCACGAGATCGGAGAGGCTGAACCCTAGAAGCTAGCCTATGGTATGATTGTCTGTTGTCCTACGGACTAAAACCCTCCGGTTTATATAGACACCGGAGGGGGCTAGGGTTACACAAGGTCGGTTACAAAGGAGGAAATATACATATCCGTATTGCCTAGCTTGCCTTCCACGCCAAATAGAGTCCCATCCAGACACGAGACGAAGTCTTCAATCTTGTATCTTCATAGTCCAACAGTCCGGCCAAAGGATATAATTCGGCTGTCCGGATACCCCCTAATCCTGGACTCCCTCAATGTGGATGAAACAATTATAATTATGGTGGAAGACAAACATACCGAAACTACTAGGATGCCATGCAAAAACAGTGCCACGAGTGGTGGCAGCAAACACAAGGCCCTCGTATTAAATTGCATCACAGTACTCATCCATGTACAGAAACTGATTTTTGAGCAATATCCATCGAGTCGAACCACGAAGGACGGCAACAACCTTGTTGAAGAGAGCAACAACTTGATAGTTGTTGTAATTCCAAGAGCGGTTGGGAACTCGACAAATTCCTATCTTCCATAGAAGACAGTCACCATGATCGTTTTTGAACGTGCGTACATTACCGGTGTGCTCAACCTCTGGGCAGTGTGCTGAGATTTTTGGAAGTGGAACTCGCTGACGAGTGTACACATTCAAAAGTTCCCACTCGTAGTTGGACCCAATGTAAACAACCCAATCTCCATTTGCGCCCGCCCAAGCCTTGCCCTCAAGCGATGGCATCTTAACATCATACGTATCATTATCAAGCGGCATCAACTAGCACAGGGCGAGGCCTCCGTCGTGTCGGCGCCAGTCATCAGGGTGACGGCACAGAAGATAGGGGAGATCAAACTGCTCCTTGACTCTTGGGTTCTTTGTAATGATGTTATTAGTTGAGTTGAGAATGGGCTTGAATGAACCTGCCATGCTAGCCGAGGTGATGACGTCGCAACGATCAATGAGTTCCTCCACCACGTCATCTTTCCGATCGGGGCAAGAATAACGGGGTCGTTTCCGGCCTGCTCCCTCCATGGAGAAGACGATCGAACAATGGCAGAAGAAAGGGTGAAGGGCTGAAGGAAAATGGAGGAGGGAGAGGAAGAGCGTGCGACAGTAGTTCCAAATCGACAGGGAAAGGCGAAGAGTCGGTGGACGGTTGCGAGTTTGCCACGGTTCACGAAGAGGCGCCCCGGCCTACGCGTCCGTTTAGGAATACTCCTACTACTCGCCGTCGTCTCACTGATATGTTGGAACAGGCCCACGTGTCAACGAAACATGGTATGTAATTTCTCGTGCAAAATGCGATCTGGCCGCGTTGGCCCGAGGTGCCGCATTAGTTATCAACCTTTATTTTTTTAATGGCGTGCCGATCAGTTTTGAAGCACGACTAACTGGTACTGTACGTGGAGAGGATGACAACAGGGACCCGCCAAGGTCATGGCAGTACGCAAGCAGTGCCTCCTTATTTCAAGCCAATAAAAAATGGCTCCTCCTAGTGGATTTCTGACATCTGGGTCCCATGCCATTGTCAACATAGTTAATAAATGAGAGAATTGCACAACCAGCAGCTGACACCAGGGACCCAGCAGCTCGCCTAATTATTTTTGTTTTGGGTTAATTTGATAAATGCCACTCCAAATCTGGTATCCGAGAAATGCCACTGCAATTTCCAATCTTTGAAAAATGCCATTTCATGCCATTTCTAGTGGCATTTTTCGAAGTCTGGAGTGGCGTTTTTCAAAGTTTACAAACTGCAGTGGCGTTTTTCAAAGTTTGCAAAAATTGCAGTGGCATTTTTCAAAGTTTGGAAATTGCAGTGGCATTTTTATGAATCGCCATAATTGGAGTGGCATTTATCTAATTTGTTTTTGAGACGGAAGCAGGGTGTCAACTGGGCTGTGCGGGACACTCTGGCCTGTCTAGATATCCTTTTCTTTTATGTTTACCACAGACCAGCCCAGTAGTTTTTTTTTTCTTTCTGAAAATGGCTAGCCCAGTTCTATTGTGATTTGTCAAGTAAGTCGCTTTATCAGGCCTGTTGGGATGCAAATCTTTCAAGACGATGAGAGCTTCATTTGGTTGGCCGAGAAAATGGCCTATCAGTAATGAGAAATGGGCTGTACATTTTTAAAACACATCAAACCGGCAATTATTTTCAAATATCTTTTTTCATTTTGAGATTTTAAATTGCATTGATTTTTATGCGTGGACAATTATTGGATTTTATATTGATATACATTTATTTTTAAAATCAGTCTGAATGTGACTCGAAATTTCAGGATTGAAAACAGTTCAAACCGTACCAACATATGCAAAATTTCATATAATTTTTTAACCGTGGCCACAATATGGGCTGTAATGCTAACATAAAGAATATGGGCTCCAAAAAAACCTGTAAAAATTAGCAAATGGGCTGTAAATTATTTGAAATAATGGCAGATAGGCTATATGCTGTTTTCCATAGATTTGAGGCTTTCCACAGATGGCCTGTATACTGTTGGATGTCCATCCAACGACCGTCATGCTTCTTCAATCTCCGCTCTTCCTGCTCCAGCCGCTCAAACAAGCACCGGCGGGACTGCCTGCTCCCTCCTCCCCGCAGCCGGCTGTGCTGCCGCGCAGGCCTTACCGCCCCACCGTACTCCCATCGCTGGCCTAGCCATCCCTCTACTCACCCACACCTGCTGTTATTCTCCGGCGATGGCAGACGAACCAGTAAACCCTCATACAGTCGTACTCCCCTCCGCGTGGGAAACAAAAACAACGGCCGAGTCTTCCCTGCCTTCGTGTCGTTCCCTTCCTAGGCCTCGCCATTGTCCACCGCCCTGGTGCTCTCGACGTGGCGTGGTCAGCATGGTCAACGACCGACATGCATCTGAAGTGGACTGTACGTGGAGAGGCTGAACAGCAAATAGGAAGGCGAGCTCGTCGATTTCCTCTGTGAGAATCGGGACATCTTTGCATGGTCCCCCAAGGACATGCCGAGTGTTCCGAAGGAATTCGCCGAGCACAAACTACACGTCCGAGAAGACGCAAAACTAGTCAAACAGCCCCTCCGCTGACTATCAGAGGAAAAGAGAGGATTGTAGGGTAAGAGATAGCCCGGTTTCTGGCAGCCGGCTTCATTATGGAAGTTTTCTTTCCAGAGTGGCTCGCCAACCCGGTCCTCGTGCTAAAGAAGAACAACAAGTGGCGCATGTGTATAGACTACACCAGCCTCAACAAGGCCTGCCCTAAAGATCCCTTTGCCCTGCCGAGGATTGACCAAGTGATAGACTCCATGACTGGATGCGAGCTGTTGAGTTTCTTGGATGCTTACTCAGGATACCACCAGAAAAAGTTAGATCCGGCTGACCGTCTGAAGACCGCCTTCATCACGCCATTCAGAGCTTTCTGCTACCTGACTATTACATTCGGCTTGAGAAATGCCGGTGCCACTTTTCAGCGTTGCGTGCAGAAGTGCCTCCTTAAGCAACTCGGCAGAAATGCTCACGTCTACGTAGATGACATTGTGGTGAAGATGGAGAAGCGCGGCACCTTGCTGGAAGACCTCAAAGAAAAATTTGAGAACCTACGCCGGTTCCAAATCAAGCTCAACCCCGAGAAATGGGTGTTCGGAGTGCCAGCCAGCCAGCTCCTAGGCTTCCTGGTCTCCGAACGCGGCATTGAATGCAACCCAGTAAAATCAAGGCCATCGAGAGAATGGCGATTCCCACCAAGCTTCGAGACATCCAGAAGTTCACCGGATGCTTGGCCTCACTGAACCGCTTCATCAGCCGGCTCGGAGAGAAAGCTCTCCCCCTCTACCGCCTCATGAAGAAGACCACTCACTTCGAGTGGAATGACCAGGCCGACCAAGCATTTCACGAGCTGAAGAAGATGTTGGCCACGCCGCCTGTCCTGGCGGCGCCGACTGAGAAAGAGCCCATGCTCCTCTACATTGCCGCAACCAGCTGGGTGGTAAGCACCATCATCATAGTCCAACGCCCAGAGGAGGGCCGAGCCCAGCCAGTCCAGAGGCCAGTGTACTATTTGAGCGAGGTACTGTCCGCCTCGAAGCAGAACTACCCGCACTACCAGAAGATGTGCTACGGCGTATACTTCACCGCCAAGAAGCTGAAGCCCTACTTTCAAGAACATCCCGTCACGGTCGTATGCACCGCCCCGCTGGCCGAGATCATAGGCAGTCGGGATGCATCCGGCCGGTTGGCAAAATGGGCCATCGAGCTGGCCCCTTACACGATCTTCTACCAGCCCCGCACCCCCATCAAGTCCCAAGCACTGGTCGACTTCCTCGTCGACTGGGCCGAGACCCAGTACCTGCCACCGGCTCCCGACTCCACCCATTGGCGCATGGACTTCGACGGGTCCAAGATGCCCACCGTCTTGGGAGCCGGCGTCGTCCTTTCCTCTCCCAAAGGCGACAAGCTCAGATACACGCTGCAGATTCACTTTGCCGCTTCCAACAATGTAGCCGAGTACGAGGCGCTCATACACGGGCTCCGGCTTGCCAAAGAACTCGGCATTCGCCGGATCCTATGTTATGGCGACTCGGACTTGGTGGTCCAGCAATCATTCGGCGACTGGGATGCCAAGGACGCAAATATGGCAAGCTATCGCTTCCTTGTTCAGCAAATCAGTGGGTACTTTGAAGGATGCGAGTTCCTCCACGTACCGCGAGCCGACAACGAGCCAGCCGATGCCCTGGCTCGAATAGGCTCCACTTGGCAAGCAATACCAATCGGTGTCGCTCTACAACGCCTCCTCAAGCCGTCCATCAGGCCGTCTCCAGAGTCCGATTCTATCTTCGTGCCGCCTGACACCGACGCGGCCGGGTCCGGCTCGAAGAACCAAGCAGGCGACCCGGGGACTTCAGCAGTCGGCCCAGGGACTTCGGTAGCCAGCTCGGGGACTTTCGCAGTTACGCCTGATCCAGGTACTGCCACACCTGGCTCGGGGACTGTGGAAGTTGGCCCGGGGACTGCACCAACACAACAGCCGGCGGCCGACTCCAGCATTTCACCACCCAGCCCGCCCAGCCCTGGTGGCAGTAGCCACATTGGCAATAGGAGAAGTCGCAGCTCCATCATGGGCTCAGTCCATCCTCAACTTCCTAATAAACCAAGATCTACCGGCTGACGAAATAGAGGCAAGACAAGTCCAACGCCGAGCCGGAGCATACACAATCGTCAACAGAGAGCTCGTCAAGCGCAGTGTCACTGGAGTCCTCCAACAATGCGTCGAGCAAGAGAAGGATATTGCAATCCTCAGAGACATCCACCAAGGAGAATGCGGCCACCATGCGGCCTCAAGATCACTCGTCGCCAAAGCTTTCCGCCATGGTTTCTTTTGGCCGACTGCTTTGGACGACGCCAAAGAATTGGTTAAACATTGCAAAGGGTGCCAACTCTTCAGCTCCAAGCAACACATGCCGGCTTCGGCACTCAAGACCATTCCCCTCACCTGGCCCTTCGCCATCTGGGGACTGGACATGGTGGGCCCATTCAAGACGGCGCGCGGCGGCATGACACATTTGCTCGTCGGCGTGGACAAATTCACCAAGTGGATCGAGGCAAAGCCGATCAAGAAGCTGAATGGGCAGACTGCCGTGACATTCATCATAGATATAACAACTCGGTACGGCGTGCCACACAGCATCATCACCGACAATGGCACGAATTTTGCCAAGGGAGCCTTGGCACGTTTCTGCGCAACGCAAGGTATCCAGCTGGACTTAGCGTCTGTTGCCCACCCACAGTCAAACGGCCAGGTCGAGCGAGCCAACGGCCTCATCCTTTCCGGCATCAAGCCCCGACTGGTCGTACCACTGGAGCGTTCAGCCGGCAGTTGGCTTGATGAGCTGCCGGCTGTCCTGTGGAGTTTGCGCACTACCCCAGACAAGTCAACCGGCTTCACTCCTTTCTTCCTCGTGTATGGTGCCGAGGCGATCATCCCAGCCGACATCGAGTTCGACTCGCCCTGGTTAACCATGTACACGGAGGCGGAGGCCAAGGAAGCATGAAAAGATGGCGTCGACCTGCTGGAAGAAGGCCAGCTGTTAGCCCTCAGCCGGTCTGCCATCTACCAGCAGGGTTTGCGCTGCTACCACAGTCGGAAGGTCAGGCCAAGATCCTTCCAAGAGGGCGACCTTGTGCTTCGGCTGATCCAGCGAGCAGCCGGCCAGCACAAGCTCTCGGCCCCTTGGGAGGGCCCCTTCGTTATCAGCAGAGCTTTAGGCAACGACTCCTATTACCTAATCGACGCACAGAAGCCCAAGGCACGCAAGAGAGACGACTCCGGCAAGGAGTCGGAACGACCATGGAACGCCAACCTCCTCCGAAGATTTTACAGTTGAAATGCAGTATGTATCACGCTAACTTTTGTACCAAGCACGAGACAATAGGCCTCCCGAGGAGAGCTCGGGGACTGCCATCTTTTATCTATGAATGAAGAGTATCATGCTTATGACCTTGTCATTTCATTTACATGTTCCGTCCGGCACCGGGTTCAACTAGTCGGCCCGGGGACTGGCCGACTGGAGTTATATTAGAAGTCCTACCCGCGGTCAGACAAGTAGTGTGCCGACTTCCAAGCTTAACTCTTACCAAAAGTCGCAGTTCGAAGAATCGGCTGTCTGGCTGGCAAGAGTTAACAGTAGGAAAGGATGCCCACACGAAAAATGGCTAGGGACTAACGGACTAATATAACGAAAGCCGGTTTGCCTCCTACCACCGACCGACTACCAGAGTAGCCGGACGGCCGGCTTCCATTCACCTCACTTCAATCCAAGAAAGCTCGAGTACTTGCCTCCCCAAATGGGGAAGGCGGCAAAGGAAAAAGCCTAAGGATAAAAAGCATATGAGAATGGAAACCAAACATGCACACAATAATATTTACATAAAAGACCTCCAAGAGGCCAGCATTCAACATAGTTTGGATACACCCCCAGTGGGTGGAACTGCGAAAGCTTAATAAAATTGTTCAGAAGGCAGCAAACAGGAAAAAACAAGGATGGCACATCAAGCCGGCGGGGCGACTGATGAGCTGGGCAGGTCGGTGGAGACGCCAGTGCCGGCTGGAGGAGTGGCCGGCTAGCGAACCTCGGCCTGATCACCGCCTCCCGCAGAGGGCGCACTTGCGCGCGCCTCGTTGCTGGAGGCACGGTCAGCCTGAGGCCGGCCGGTTGTTCCACCGGCCGGCTCGACGTCTTCACCTTCCTCTTCTTCGTCGTCTTCGCCTTCGTCACTGGAGGCGATCTCCTCCGCCGAGTCCTCGCCCACCGCTGGGTTCAGCCCGAACCACTCCTCCGGCTGGGCAACACCGTCATCATTGATTTCAGGTGCAAAAACGCTGATGTCGGTGCACTCAGCGATCGTCGAGGCATGCTGAGCGATAGCTGGCCGCACCTCCTCCAGCTCTGCGTCGGCCTCCAGCCGCCAGGTGCGCAAATGGTCCAGGCTCAGCCCTGGGTACCAAGCTCGGACGAACTCCAACGCCCCCCGGCTCCAAGCCGGGCCGCCGACGCCTTCCAAGCTTCAAAGCGGCCGACCGCAACCTCCAGCCAGTCGGCAGTCCGGCTCGGGGTGCGGGGAATCGTCTCGCCGGGCCAGAGGGCGGCCAACACCTGCGGTCCGGCACGTTGAAGGCGGCGGAGCATACGATGAGCCGGCTGCAGCCGCGCTTGGACCGCCAAGAGCTGCTCCTCAAGCATCCGATTCGCGTCCGGCGCGATGACGGCCCCCGCCTAATGGCGCGCTTCGCGATGGGCCTCGATGGTTTGGGCGGCGAAGACGGAGTAGCTGGGAAAGTAGTCTACACAGAGAACAGAAAGCGGCACAAGTCAGAGCAAAAATCAGGCGGCCAGGGACAGGCAAGGAGCGAGGAAGGCGGCTTACCGTCGACCCAAGTCCTTGATACGGCCGAAGCCTTCATCCAGTGCTTGCCGGGTCTCATCCCAGCCCGCCGCCTCAGTCTCGAACTCGGCCTTCAGGGCGGCTTCGCTATCCTGCGCTTTCTTCAGAGCCGCCTTGTGGCTCTCCTCCTAGTCAGCCAGCTTCTTGGCCAGGCGGTCGCGCTCTAGGACCAAGGCGGCATGCTCAGTTTCCTTGGCGCGAAGGGCGGCCTGCGCCTTGCTGAGCTGCCCCCTCAAGTCGGCATTGGCCCCTGCAAGCACGAAGGACAAAAGAAAAAAACCAATGAGGAAAAAGTCGCCAGGAAAGATCCGACCCGACTGCTCAGCAGTCGGCCCGAATCTCGGGGACTACACCCAGTGGGTGCGCTGACGTGCCCCCACAGGAGATAAACAAGATCAAGTACTCACTTCGGCTGTTGACCAGTTCTTCGGTTTTCCGACCCAGCTCCTGAGCCTGGGAGTTGAAGGCGGCAGCACGGGAGTTATGATACTCCTGGAAGATCAGACAGGAAGCGAGAATAAGATAGTCGTCAAGGAAGATCCAACCCGACTGCTCTGCAGCCGGCCCAAATCTCGGGGACTACACCCAGTGGGTGCGCTGACGCGGCCCCACGGAAGAAATCAAGTGAACAAAGAAACTAAGGACAGAAGACTCACCCGGATGGCGGCCCGCGTCGAAAGGAACTCCTGGGTGTACTGCTGCAGCAAGGCGGCCTGAGCTTGAAGCTGGCTCCGGACCTCTTGGGCCGCCACATTCAGCTCGCCCGTCCCCCCGCTGGGAGTCCAGTCGGACGTGGCGGTGCTGGCCGCCTCTAGGGCCTCCGGCACCCGGAACTCGGCGCAGCTCCGGCGCAGCGTTGCCTCCCCCCGCGCGTCGGCGCGTCACCGGCTGCACCTTGAGGCTGGCTCCGAACTCCGGCTCGTCCCCGGCCGGCTTCTCTGGCACCGCTGCCGATTGGCCGCCTTGGCCCGCTCCGATTGGCGCTCCCGGCGGCGCCCTCTCCACGAAGACCACGGAGTCCTCCCTCCTCTCCATCAGCGGCGGGTCTTGGCCGATTTCCTCCGCCAGGGGCAATGGGATGTCAGGGGCCAGGGCACGGAGGGGAATGGCGAGCATCGGAGGCTGGTTATGCGAACCCTCCGCCTCCGTCTCCGCGGCCGCTGCCTCCGCCTGGGCCTTGGCTGCCGCGTCGGCCTGCTCCTTCGCCGCCTGGGCGGCCGCTTGCTCCGCCGCCTCCCGCTCCTCCTGCGCCTCACGGGCGTTCCGCTCCGTGGCCTCCCTGAGGTCGGCGCGGGGGTCCATGCGGCGGGAGCCTGAAGACCCTCTAGTCGGCCCGACTACAGAGCCGCCCGGACCCCGCTCAAGGGAAAGCGGCGCCCTGTCCGGCGAGCAAAGAAAGGTTTAGAAGAGTGTTCGATCGAAGAGAACAATGAAAAGTATGCGTCCAGGCATGCGATGACTTACGCTGAGACTGCCTACGGCTGCTTCACCGCCTTGCGGAAGCGGGCCGCCTTCGCGGCCGCCTCATCTTGCTTGGTCGCCAAGATGGAAGCCTTGGACTTCTTCGGCCGGCTGCCGAAGAGGATCGACGCGGCCCGGCGCTTCTGGGCGCCGCCGCTGGCATCCGGCGTGTTAGACGAGCCCGCGCCTTGATGATTAGGCGCCGGCTGGCGGCGCGGGGCGACTTCGACCTCGGCATCATCCGGCCAGTCCTCGAAGCCGGCAGTGAGCCCCGTGCCTCCGGGCTCATCGTTGTCCCCCACGATGGCGTCTTCCATGGTGGCCGCTCCCAAGTCCGGGTCGTCGGCGTCGTCCACCGTGCGGTCGGGGACGTACTGGCGCTCTATCCCTGCGGCCCCGGTCGTCTGCGGAAGGAGAGGGTTCTGCTAGGGGAGAACCAACCAATCAAAAGCCGGCTATCATGAGGCCGGCTACCAACAAAAAGAAGAAGAGGAAAAACTTACCACGGGCGGAGGGTTGGCGCGAGAATACGGCGCCTTGCCGTATCGCCAGTCCTCGGCGAGCTTGCAGTTGGAGATATAATTCACCATGTACGACACCTCCGAATGGGGCATCTCCCTGGTGCTTAGCTGGCTTGGGTCGAAGCGGCCGCTCATCTGACACATCATGTGGGGCCGGCTTTGGAGAGGAAGTACCCGGCGCTCCATGAAGGCGGCCACCAAGTCGGCTCTGGTCAGGCCTTCCGACTAGATCATCACACGAAGCCGGGAGATGGCTGCATTCCCGGCCTGAGACAATGACTTGGACCGGAAGCTCCATGAGGGTTGCCTCCCAGCCGGCGGGCCGGCTACATAAGCCGGCAGAGTGACGCGGTCGCCTTGCTGGGCGACGTTCTTCACATAGAAGTATGATTTCTGCCAGATCTTCACCGACTGGATCAGCGGGATGGACGGGAACAGGTTGTTCTCGCCCGACCGCCTCATGGCGATGTAGGCCCCGCAGGGGGCGGGCACGCCCGCGACGACGGTGCCGAGTTTGCTCTGGAAGAATTTGATCCCCCTAGAGCTCCAGCGTGGGGAGCACCCCCAAGAAACCTTCGCAGAGAGAGAAGAAGGCCGACAGCAGCATCACCGCGTTGGGCGTGAGGTGATGCGGCTGAAGGTTGTAGAATTCAAGGAAGGAGCGGAGGAACCCGCTCACCGGAAGGCCGAAGCCGCGCAGGAAGTGCGAGCGGAAGACAACCCGCTCGCCCTCCTCTGGTGCCGGCGAAATCTCCCTCTCCGGCGCCAGGTGGACCCGCACGGAGTTGGCGTCGGGCAGGCGCCGCGTCCGGCGGAGGAACTCAACATGGTCCTCATGGATGTTGGAGCTGTCCCAGGAGCTTGACAGCGCCATGGGAGCAAGACGATGTGGCGGCGCAACGGCGCTGCGGCGGGAGGCTGCGGCGGCAGCAAGAAGACGAAGGAAGACGAAGAGGGGCAGAGTGAGGGAGAGCGTGCGAACCTCTGTCTCTCCCCCTCCTCCACCTACTTATAGGCTCGCGTGGCGGAGCCGAGGAGGCGTGGTGTGGGGGAACGTGGGGATCGACTGTGCCCACTCCCCCACGTCCCATGATTATTGCGCCCTAACGGCGTAATAAAATCGCCGCGGGAAGGCGAGCGGTCCGCATGGGCCGCAGAAGATCAGCGCTCGGGCCGAGGCCTAGGAGTGGCGGGCCCGGGCCTGCGGCGGCGTCTCGTCGCGCGCGTGCACTGGCAGGGTTTCGCTGCCACGTGGCTCGCGCGAGGGCCGCGGTCAGCTTGCGGGTCAACCACGTTCCCACCAGCAAGACATGAAGCTCTCCGAAATCGGCATGCACCAGCAAAACCGGCTCCTCAGAGTAGGAAGCTGACCAAGCTTCTCGTCCCTCTGTCTGCCTCGAAGCTCGATCAGCTTCGGGGACTACTGTCGGAGTAAATAGCCATGGGTAGCCTAGCCGGCTTCCCCTGGCCCTTCTGAAAAAATTACGAGCCCGTCCGGCTCTCGAGAATCCAAGACGTGGGGCCGCCTTCCCCTTGCTGGCCGTCGCCCAGGCCGGCTATCGGAAGGCGGCCCGACTTTAGCCCTCGCGAAGAAAGTCACGGGAGGGCCGGCTTCGAGAAGCCGGCCACGAGAAGGCCGACTCCAAGAAGCCGGCTCCCATAAAGTGGCCGAGACCATACCCTCAAAGTTTGCATCCACCTAACGGCGGTGTGATGGGGCGTGGCTACAGTGAAGCCTGCCACCCCCGAATCCCGGAGCATGACCGACACAGCGTGCAGTACGGGTGGCCATGACCCGACCGGCGCGGCACTGTTGCCGTGTTGACCCTGATGTCATCCACGATGGACTACCAGTACGGCCCATGGGCGGTGGGACCCTTCGGGCAGAGAGACACCCGAAGGCGGCCATGCCTCCCCTTGTCAGCCGAAGACAAAGCCGGCTCCCCGCAGCCGGCTTGCCGCCTCTCCCGAAGGAGACGCCCCATTAAGGAGACAAGACGCGGTGAGGCTACAGTAATCGCCCGCCGGGCGGCGGCACTGTAGCCACGCCTACCACGACGAAGCCCACGTCATCAAGATTGAGCAACAGTAACCAGCTGTCGACAAGGTCCTGGATAGTGGGGCCTGCTTGTCGACCAAGGGGCCGGCAGTCGGCGGGACCCACCAGTCGGCGGGCCCCAGCAGCCGGGGCAGAAGCCGGCGAGCGCAGTCATAGACGGCTGGGCCCCGCGCCCAGTCGGATTACCATTGTACCCCCGGGGGGTAGGCCTATATAAACCCCCCGGGCCACCCATGCAAAGGGTTGGATCCGTAGCTAGTTCTAGACACCATACAAGGAGAAGAAGCAAGCAAGCCGTGCCCTTCTTACTCCTCCCACAAAACAGCTCTAGGAGCATCGTGTAGCTACTTGTTCATCTAGTGATCATGTGGAGACCCCGCAGAGCAGCAGTAGGGGTGTTATCTCCATGGAGAGCCCCGAAGCTGGGTAAGATTCGCCGGCATGCATGTCTTCGCCTCATCCCATTTCCAGGCACTGGCGATGTTTTACTGGCTCCCACAATGATAAGCCACCCATTGGCATATGTTGCACCTACCACCCGACAACGAGATCAAACTAAATAATGGAATGTGGTGTTTCGTCAATATGCATCCCGATGCATATTGAGCTCCATTTAACTTGTAGTATTGTTTGTGCATGTTGCCATGCCTTGCTTCTTTAGACCGGACATGCATCATATTTGGTTGGGCATCATGTCATGCTTATGTGGTGGTTGTTTTACTATGTTGTGTGCTTCTTTCCGGTGTTGCTTCTTGGGGTTGGTTCCGAGAACGTCGCGTTTGTGAGGACCCGTTCAACTACGTCTATTTGTCTTCTTCATGGACTCGTTCTTCTTCCTTGCGGGATTTCAGGCAAGATGACCATACCCTCGAAATTACTTCTATCTTTGCTTGCTAGTTGCTCGCTCTTTTGCTATGCCTATGCTACGATACCTACCACTTGCTTATCCTACCTCCCATATTGTTAAGCCAAGGCTCTAACCCACCTTATCCTAGCAAACCGTTGTTTGGCTATGTTACCGCTTTGCTCAGCCCCTCTTATAGCGTTGTTAGTTGTAGGTGAAGATTGAAGTTTGTTCCTTGTTGGAACATGGAGATGTTGGTCCTTGTTGGAATATGTTTACTTGTTGGGATATCACAATATCTCTTATCTAATTAATGCATCTATATACTTGGTAAAGGGTGGAAGGCTCGGCCTTATGCCTGGTGTTTTGTTCCACTCTTGCCGCCCTAGTTTCCATCATATTGGTGTTATGTTCCCGGATTTTGCGTTCCTCACGCGGTTGGGTTATAATGGGAACCCCTTGACAGTTCGCCTTGAATAAAACTCCTCCAGCAATGCCCAACCTTGGTTTTACCATTTGCCTCACCACCACCTACTTTTCCCTTGGGAGTCGCTCTCTCGAGGGTCATCTTTATTTTAACCCCCCCGGGCCAGTGCTTCTCTAAGTGTTGGTCCGAACCGGGCAGCCTGCGGGGCCACCTCGGGGAAACTCGATGGTTGGTTTTACTCGTAGCTTGACCTATCTAAGTGTGCCCTGAGAACGAGATATGTGCAGCTCCTATCGGGATTTGTCGGCACATTCGGGTGGTGTTGCTGGACTTGTTTTACCATTGTCGAGGATGTCTTGTAACCGGGATTCCGAGTCTGATCGGGTCTTCCGGCTAGAAGGAATATCCTTCATTGACCGTGAGAGCTTGTGATGGGCTAAGTTGGGACACCCTGTAGGGTTTTGAACTTTCGAAAGCCGTGCCCGCGGTTATAGGCAGATGGGAATTTGTTAATGTCCAGTTGTAGAAAACCTGAAGTTGATCTTAATTAAAATACATCAACCGCGTGTGTAACCATGATGGTCTCTTTCCGGCGGAGTCCGGGAAGTGAACACGGTTTTGGAGTTATGCTTGACGTAGGTTGTTCTAGGATCACTTCTTGATCATAGTTTCTCGATCATGCTTTGCCTTCTGTTCTCGCTCTCATTTGCGTATGCTAGCCACCATATATGCTAGTCGCTTGCTGCAGCTCCACCTCATACCTTTACCTTTGCCATAAGCTTAAATAGTCTTGATCGCGAGGGTGTGAGATTGCTGAGTCCCCGTGACTCACAGATACTTCCAAAACCAGCTTGGAGGTGCTGAGGTTACCGTGCAGATGACGCAACCAAGCTCAAGGAGGAGCTCGATGAAGATCTTGTCCTTTGTGTTGTTTCATTCTAGTTGATCAGTAGTGGAGCCCAGTTGGGGTTGATCGGGGACCTTGTTGCATTTGGGGTTCTTCTTTTATTTTGGTTCCGTAGTCGGACCTTGATTGTATTTCGATGTTGTAATGATTTATTCATGTAATTGTGTGAAGTGGCGACTGTAAGCCAACTATTTATCTCTTTCCCTTATGTATTACATGGGTTGTGTGAAGATTACCTCACTTGCGACATTGCTTTCAATGCGGTTATGCCTCTAAGTCGTGCTTCGACACGTGGGAGATATAGCCGCATCGAGGGCGTTACACTCCCCAACACTCAACTATCTCTCACAGGATATGGATTTGGTGGAAAGAATTTTTGAGTGGAAAGCAACTTGGGGAAGGCTAGAGATCAAGATTCATATGGTAGGAATGGAATATCTTGGCCTCAACACAAGTGTAGGTGGTTCTTTCTCAGAAAAAGGTAAGTTGGAAGTGTAGGTTCGGTCTGATGGCTCTCTCTACAAATTAAGAGGAGGTGGAGGGGGTATATATAGCCTCCACACATAATCTAACCTTTACACACAACTTGCCAAACTCGGTGGGACCGAATTGATAAACTCGGTCGGACCGATTCAGCAAAGCTAGTGACCGTTAGGATTCTCGATGGGACCGACATGCAACTCGGTACGTCCGATATGGTTAGGGTTAGGGCATAATGTAATCTCGGTGAGACCGATTACACAAACTCAGTGAGACCGATTTTGGTAATATGCTAAGTAGAGAGTTGGTCAGGTAAACTCGGTGGGACCGATTCGCTCATTTCGGTGAGACCGAAATGTTACAAAAGGGAAACAAAGAGTTTACATTAAAATCTCGATGGGACCGATCGCTCATCTTGGTGGGACCAAAACGTTACAAAGGGAAACAGAGAGATTACAATCCCATCTCGGTGAGACTGAGATCCCTATCGGCGAGACCGATTTGCCTAGGGTTTGTGGCAGTGGCTATGACATCTGAACTCGGTGGCGCCGGATAGAAAGAATTGGTGGGGCCGAGTTTGACTTTTGGTTTAGGTCATATGTGGATGTGAGGAAGTAGTTGAGGGTTTTGGAGCATATCACTAAGCATTTTGAGCAAGAACCTCATTAAGCAACACCTCATCCCTCCTTGATAGTATTGGCTTTTCCTATAGACTCAGTGTGATCTAGGATCACTAAAATAGAAAATGTAGAGTCTTGAGCTTTGATCTTGAGCCAGTCCTTTTGTCCTTAGCATTTTGAGGGGCCCGCTTTTCTCATCCATGCCATGCCAATCATTGAGCTTTCCTGAGATATTAATCTGGAAATAGCATTAGCTGAATGAGCTATATGTTGTTAGGAATTACCAAAACCACCTAGGGATAGTTGCACTTTCAATCTCCCCCTTTTTGGTAATTGATGACAACATATAGATGAAAGCATTGACAAATGATAATAAGAGTGAAAAACATTGTCGCTTTGAGAAGTATGTGAAAAGCAAGAGCGCCCCCTAAATTTGTGCATAGTTTAAGATTTGCTTTGGACTCCAAATGCACAATGAGTTAGGAACATGGGTTATTCTTCCACGTCACATACATCTTGGTGGAGCGCTCAAAATGATAATAATTAAATGCATGCACTCATCACCAAGCAAAGTGAATGATCATATGGGGATGTAAAAAGATAATGTCATCCAACAAGCATTAAGGTAGCATATGATCAAACACATGATCATCCAAGTATCACACACAAGCATAAAGTATCTCAAACAAGCAAATAAACAAAGTTGAACCACCAAACAATAAGAGAGAACAAAGAGCAACACTCTCTCTCGAAGCCTATGATCTATACATTTTCTCCCCCTTTGGCAACAAGTTACCAAAAAGTTCATAAAAATGCATAGTGCTAGATCGACTCTCAGGCTTGGTCTTCAAGTGGTGGTGTAGATAAAACCCCAAGGATGAAGGCATCAGTTGATGTAAATGGAGCTGGTGGAGTGGGTGCTGGAGCTGGTGGCACTGAAGCTGTAGCTGGTGCAGATGAAGTTGCTCTGGTATCTGTAACTGGCACTGCAACAGATCTCTGTCCTCTGGGCACACTAGCAAAAGCATTAGTGGTAGACTTGCCCTTATTATCTTGCACTTCATCCTGAAGTTGCTCAACAACTGACTGGATCTCAGTGACCTTCACATCTAAATCATAGAACTTCTGCTCCATGATCCTCTCCAAGCTCTCCTGGTTTTGAGTCAGGGTGGCCAATCCCTTCTCAATCCTTAGTGTGGAGGCAATTAAGTAGCCAAGCTGATCTTGCTTGCTCTTCAGAAGATACTGAGATGCCTCATCAATGGTTGGCATCTTTGTAGCCTTTTCAGACCTTGCCTTCTCCCTCTTTGCTTGTGATTGCACAGAAGATGGTTCATTCTCATCCATCACCACAGTGTTGTCCTCAAAGTCTGGGTAGATGGGCATATGTCCCTTGTCCAAGAGATATGTGCTAGTGCCCATCTTGGAGTTGATTAGCTCCTGGATATGTGGGGCATAACCACAACTTCTCTTCTGATTTGCAACTGTTCTCTTTATGGTTTCCACAATTGGGCTCATGATTTTGAACTTTTGAGGCACATCAAATATGTGAAGCAGGTTAATGGCATGGCCTATGATCATCTTGTGATCACCTGACTTTGGCAATAGAGTCTGCCTGAGGATCCAGTTGATTGTTGGCAAACCTGACAGAAGGTAATGTACGGATCCAAATTTGTGTGTCTCAAGAGCAGCATTTGGGATCTCTTTGTACATATGTGCCATGGTGTTGTGATCCTTCTTCTTCTTGGCATAGACATCCAAGTCATCTTCATTCTCCTCAGTAGCATTGATCAATTTTGCCCATTCTTCAACTGTTGACTGGTACCTAGTACCTTCAGACATCTAGACAATCCTTCCTTCTGGGTAGAAATGAGCTGTGGAGTAGAACTGCATAATAAGCTCATCATTCCACTTTGTGAGCTTTTGAGCCACAAACTCATCGACTCCACATGACTTGAAGCTGTCATATACACCAAGGAAGTGATCCTCATTTTCCTTAATGAATTTCCAATCAACCCATCGCATGTCACACACTATGGGCTTCTTGTCAAGTAGAATAGTCTCATAGAAGTGCTGTTGTTCCTTTGTATGGAACCTGTAGTCCACAACAGTCCTTCTCCTTGGTGGCATATGGATCAGACTCTCTCCATAGCCTCAATCCTGGATCCTTCCTTATTTTCATGTTCTCTGCAACTGGGTGAGCATCATTGTGATCTGGAATTTTGGGCTTCAACTTCCTCAAAACAACAGAATCATCTTCTTCTTCTATAGCAGCTTCAGGCACTGGGGCCTTGTTCTTCTCCTCAGCAGGGATGTTCCTGGTGCTCCTCTTGGGTTTTGGCTTTGGGGCTGGAGCAGCAGTCTTAGGAGCAGTTTTGGGCTTAGATGGAGTAGCCCCTGCCCTTATAGCATCTCCGATAAGCTTTTGAGCTTTGGGTGTTTGTCACAGCCCTAAAATTTGTTTGCAAATAGTTGCACAAGCATCCATGCATCATGTTTATTTTTCAATTAAATTTGAAATGGGGATTGGTAAACCCTAGCACCAAATGCAATTCAAATAGGTTCAACCAAAATATTTTCAATGACCTCAAAATATCCTTTTAAAATGTTCATGATTTATGGGAAAAGGTGAAAGCCTCTACCAGAGATGATGCATATTTTTCCAGGACATTTTGATCATTGAATTAAATCATTATGATAGTTGAGTTGAGGTTAGTTGAAACCCTCATAAATCACCTCAAAAATAATCAACATTAAAATCTTTTCAAAGAAGTCCAAGAAAATGTTCATGTGAATCTCTAGAAATATTGGCAAGGGACAAAGTTCAAACCAATATTTTTAGAATCTCAGAAGCAATTATTTTGGGCCATTGATTTAATCCAATAAATATTTGAATTGGATCTATATTTATTATATAATAAATATATGTTCAATAATTCTGAAAATTGTTGTGTGGATTTGGATAAGTCCATTTAGTTCACACAATTATTTTTATGAATTTTGAAAATGGTTTGGTCTTGAACTAAATCAAAACATAATAGCAAAAATAGAAAACAGAACATAAATTAGAAAAAGCAAAGAGAGGAGAAAGGAACCTACCTGGCCCACTTACCTGTAGCCGGCCCAGCAGAATCGGCCAGCCCACCAGGGGCGCCTTGGTCTTCTTCCACCTCTGCCAGTAGGCACAGGCATGTCGACGCCAGCGCGCCCGAGGCCTCCACCTCCTCCCTCCCAGCCTGCCTGGCTCCTCCTCGATGCACCAGGCGACGCCACGCAGCCTTGGCCCTCTCAGTCTCTCCCCGTGCTCCTCTCCATCCTCTGGTCACTCTCCCCCTTCTCCCCGCTCGATCTCGAGCTCGGCCGAACACAACCGCCGGCCGCCGTCTCGCGTACGCGCAGCCACAGCCGTCCCCTCGCCTCTCCAAGCTGTCCACGAGCTCCGGCTCGTCCCTCTCCTCCTCCTCACCGAGCCGCCTGATGCCGGAAGCCCCTGGATGCCGCCTGCACCTCCGTTCCCCTCGTCGGCCACCGAAGATCGTCGCCGTCGATTAGCTTCCTCCGGTGCCTCCCCGAGCTCGCTGACCCTCCCGTTCGACTCATTGTGAGCTCCTGCTCCCAAACCCCTCTCTCCTTTGTCGATTTCCTCTTCTAGCCCCACTGTCCACCACGGCCGAAGCTCGCCGCCGCCATGCCTCATCGCCGCCGTGGCTGGAGCCGTTGTAGCTCGAAGTCGAGCACACCATCGCGCTCAACGCGTCTCCAGGAGACCGTAGCCAGCACTAGCTTCTCCCCATGTGCCCCCTAGCCCCAACACGATTACACCGTAGCTCCGGCCGCCGCTGGGCTCATCACCGGCGTCGATTCCGGTGACCCCGTGACCTGCTGCTACCTCCACTAGATGCGCGGGAGCAAGGGCTATCGCCCGGTGCCCTCGGCACGTCCAACCGACGCCCATAGCGCGATTCCGGCGAGCCACCGCCGCACTGTGAGGTCGTCGGAGTTCAACTCCGGTGGCTGGTGACGTGGCACACGATTAGCCACGGATGACCCCGCTAATTAACCCCCTCACTCACTGACATGTGGGCCCCAGCCTGCTAACTAACTTAGCTTAGCACTTAAACTAATCTGAGTTAGTTAATTAACTAACTGTGTGACTGACCAACGGGCCCCACACGTCAGGTTTGACCTGGACCGGGCTGTTGACCTGCTGACATCACCGTGAGGTCATGCTGACACTATAAATCATTTTCTAGATTTAAGTTTATTCAGGAAATTCCAGAAAATGTCTAAAACTTTGAAAAATCATAGAAATTCAACCGTAACTCCAAAGGAGATAAATTATATATGTAAAATGATCAGAAAAATCCAAAGAATCTGAATATGCCATTTGCATGCATGTTTGAACAAGTTAAACTCACTGAACAGGACAATTCATGTTTATGGAATAAATAGTAATTAGTTTTGGAGTTGGAATTTGCTATAGGGTTGAATTCCACTTCAATGAATATGACTAACTGTTGCACTAGGTCAATTCAGTACCTTCATATGACATATCATTCATATGTATGTGCATTGCATTGATTGTGGTTCCCTTTTGTGTTTGTCGGTGATTGCCCCCTCTCAGTAGACGTTGTTTCCGACGACGAGATCGATGACACCGATGAAGAGCTATACTATCTTCAGAAGTGCCAGGCAAGCAAAACCCCCTTGTTCATTCCGATACAATCCCCCTCTCTCGCTCCTGCTCTCTTTTACTGCATTAGGACAACAACGATTCATCTGTTACTTGTTGCGGTAGTTGAACCCCTTATCCTCCGCATGACCTGTCATTTCCACAGTAAATAGATGAAACCCACTAGCATGAGTAGGAGTTGTTTGAGCCCTGATGTGCCTACTCATTCATGCTTGTTTGTCATGCCTGCTACTGCTTAGAGTTGAGTCAGGTCCGATTCATGGGGGATGAATCGGAGGTGTGTAAACATGTCCTACTGTTGAGAGCTAAGTGTGTGAACACGATTTGGTAAAGGTAGCGGTGAGAGGCCATGTAGGAGTACATGGTGGGTTGTCTCATTGAAACCGTCCTCAGGAACTGAGTTTTGTGTTTGTGATCCACGAAACAGCTACTACCACACGTTGGGCCCTGAAATATGACCCCGCTCGACTTACTGACCCCTCTCGTCCTCTGTCCAGGAGTTGCAATTAGTTTCTGGTGTTTATAGGATATGTGTTGGCGGCCGTGCGTAGTGCTGACCCTAGGGGTGGGCTATGTTGCGGTAGATACACTGTGGCACGGTGTACCGGGCGCCCGTTTGGTGTCTCGGGAACCCTGCACACATCGTTTGGGGCTGTGAGCGAAACCCCGGCCGGATCTCCTCGCGGATGGAACCCGAATAGGCGATAAACCTGGACTAGAGACTTGTGTGGTTAGTCAGGTCGTGGTCTACACCCACGTCGGCTTTCGCTTGAAGTCTGCCGAGCACATGTCGTGTGCAGACGCTAAGTGGTGGAAACATGTGTGACGAAGTACACCCCTGCAGGGTTATAAATGATCTATTCGAATAGCCGTGTCCACGGTAAAGGACTTCTGGGTTGCCCATAACAGTTCATAGACAAGTGAAAGTGGATACCCTAAAACTCGCAAGATAAGCGTGAGTGCTATGGATGGCCTTCTCGTAGGGAGACGGGAGCGGATCCATAGTGGTGTATTGAATGGTGAATATGTGGACTCGTGTGCGCCACCTCAAAAGAGTTGCTTGCAATCGTAGTCCAGGATAGCCACCGAGTCAAAGCTGGCTTGCTGCAGTTAAACTCCACCACCCCCTTTTGTTGATACCGATGCATATGTAGTTTAGTTCTGATGTAAGTCTTGCTGAGTACCTTTGTACTCACGTTTGCTTAATTTATGTTTTGCAGAGAGACTTCAGTCTCACTAGTAGTTCCGCGTGGACTTCGACGTTTAGCTTGATACCTCAGCTACGATCTTGTGCCCTCGACAGGATCTGGTAGATAGTCAGGCTTCTTAGCCTTTTTCATTTATAGATGTCTGTACTCAGACATGTTAAGCTTCCGCATGTGTTTGATTTGTATGCTATGATTGTTGGGTCATGAGACCCATGCTTGTAATATCTGGTTCTTCGGAGCCTAATGAATAAATACTTGAGTTGTAGAGTTATGCTGTGATGCCATGTTGTATTCACACATATCGAGCATATTGTGTGTATGATTGAAATGCTTGGTATGTGTGGGATCCGACTATCTAGTTGTTTATCCTTGGCAGCCTATCATATGGGGAAATGTAGTCTAGTGTTCCTCGAGCCATAGTAGTCCGCTACAGCCCGATTCACCGGAGTCCTGCTAGCCCAGCACTACTGTTCAGGACACTTGACTGGCCGGCATGTGTTTCACTTCGTTCCTATGTCTGTCCCTTCGGGGAAATGTCACGCGGTGACATCCAGAGTCCTGCCTAGCCTGCTACAGCCCGGGTTACCGGAGTCCTGTTAGCCCAGTGCTACAGCCCGGATTCACACGCTGTTGACCGACATGCTCGAGGTTGATTCATATATGCCTGTCCCCATGGGGTAGTGCCGCTTTGGGTTCACGACTAGCCATGTCGGCCCGGGTTCTCGGTCATATGGATGCTAGCGACACTATCATATACGCGAGCCAAAAGGCGCAAACGGTCCCGGGCCAGGTAAGGTGGCACCCGTGGAAATACCGTGCGTGAGGCCACAAAGTGATATGATGTGTTACATGCTAGATCGGTGTGACCTAGGATCGGGGTCCCGACAGCGTTGGTATCAGAGCCTGACTGCCTGTAGGATTACCAAGCCAAACTGGTCGAAGTTGAGTCTAGAAATGCTTTAGTTATGTAAGGGAATTGATTGTGGAAGGGAACATAAGGCTCTTTTTACTCCTTATACCTCATGCCCATCTGATCTGAGTCAACCTCTTCTTTTCTACAGGGATTAAGAATTAGGCCTTCTCATCTATCTATCAGGATGACGTGTTACTAAACCGCCAGTTCAGTTTCTACTACTTCTGTGTGTTCATAGGTAGTCTCGAACCTTGATTTTGTGCTTCTGAGTGGTTATGCCACCATTTTGCAGGATGTCTCAAATCATTTTGAGCACTTATAGCCGTTATGCTGTCCGAGTCATCCTAGGTTTCTAAATAGTCTGATGCATTTGCAAACCCTTTCCCTTGTTCTTGATGTCCATTTGGGCCAGATTAATCACACTACTTGTCAGTTGGGGTATTCTTTTGCCTCGACATATATTTTGGAATTATTATTATGACCCTAGATGTCTTAGAGTGCCACCTAGTAATCTAGCCATGTTTTGTGTTCCCAGTGTGTGATTCTGGCCATTATTCTCAAAAGCATCCCGTGATGCCATGTAGTGGTAGGTATTCTATCCCTGGGTTTTGAACCCGAGATTCACCCTACTTCATGTTGTTAGTATTTGCTAGTTCCCTTAAGATATTAGTAACCTTTGCGATAATCCTCGAGGTCCATAGTATTTCCTTCTTCCAAATACTATGAACCACTTATGGCAGAAGTTCTCGAACCAAAGGATCACAACCAGAGTGCTCTTGATGAGTTCTCCATTCTATATTATGGCTCTGCCAGTTCTACCTTTCTGCATGGGTTATCCGGAAGAAATATCTTGAACTCGTTCGACACACTAATCTATGCCTCCACAGCTCAGAAAATTATATGTTCCTTGAGTTGTTCCTCTTTAGTTGTTTTCTGACCTTCGTCTATCAATTGATAGTCAGGAATAGTTGTGCATTTGTGTTCATCGGTGCCTTTTATTCTTGTGGTCCGTTGGGCCGTTCTATTTGGAATGACTAGGAGAAACAAACTCCAGTACCTCATCCATTTCTCGGATCGGGTTAAAGTGGTTGTTTTCCGCAGATCAAAATGCCAATCCAGCTTTTGTTCTGTTCTACCTCGGAGTATTACCCACTTTATGTCAAGAGCGTCGTGAGAATTGCACATCTCTCATGAATTCTTGATGCAGTGTTACTTCTTACCATCATTCTTCATTCCTCGGTCCCGTGTTGTCGCAACCGGAATGCCGACAAGTGAACCGTGATGTGTGAAATCAATACTCCTAGCAACTCCGTTGCTTGGTAGTTAATGGACAATATTCTCATCCTTAGTGTGCTGATTATTGAATCATCACCCTAAGGTTGAACGTGCTACCTAGTCCATATTTCTGGTGCACACTTCGATCAATGGGTTAGGGTTGTGCCAATCCCTCACTCTTTGATCATATCATCTTGCCCTGAAAAGCAAGGTTGTTCTCGAGCTTAGTAACATACCGGTGGTTCATGATTTTCCGAATATCTTCTCGGAAGTGTTACCAGGTTGTCACCTGACCGTTATGTTGAGTTCGTGATCAAGTTGGTTTTCCGATAAACCACTTTTCTCCAAGAATCTGTGTTGGATACCCCTGAGCTAGTTGGTTAAGCTTAACAACAACTTGGAGAGTTGGAAGATGAAAACTTGTCCGACTTAGCTCATCCCTAAGGGATATCCTTGTGTGTGTGTGTGTGTTGAAGAAAGATGATATATTCATCGACTGATCCCCGTGGTCAGCTATTGGATCTATTATATTGTCCAAACCTTGATTTGAGTGTGGGCTATCGTCAAATCAAATCAGAACCAATGATGTTCGTAATGTTGTCTTACTTGCGGTTGTCCCTCGAGCATACACCATTATATCCTTGGTCTGACCAATACTATCACATTGTTCACATAGTGGTGGAAGTCTAGTGATATGGAAATTTCGATGAGTTGCTGTTGAGCCCATCAGCGGCATTTTGTCTCCTCCATGATTGTGTTGAACATCCAGCTAGTGTTGGAAACTTTATAAGCATTGCCCTCATGTCCCGATCATGAAGCATATGTCCGGTTGAAAGATGTGACTTCCCCTAATTCATGTGCATCTGATGTAAGTTGCCGCCGTGAATTCGAGAAAGTTTGTTTTTGCTTCCTCTAGAATCATCCCAAGTCAGTCATGCATGTGCGAAGTATTCTATGGTCTGATAGACTGATCATCTACATTCTATACGTATCCCTAGCACACCAAGCCACTGATTGATTTGTTCAAGGAGAAGAAGTTTCTTCTTAAGGGTTAGACCTACGCAAGGACTTCGATATCCTCGTTGATGGTTCCCCCTGAACTCGGTAGTGTTTCATATTAAGACTACCAGGTGACCATGCTTGTCTAGGACAACGTGTTCACATGCTTGTAGCAGAACCGGCTCATGTTTTGGAGCTTACTACCGTAGTTCATTCCCCGAGAATCGCGCAATGTCATCTCGTCGATTTGTGTTGCAAACCTTCATTTTCCTTTCTAGACTCGATGAGTCTGGAATATCCTGTCACCAACCAGATCTGAATCTCAGGCAGATATGATGGTTGGAGCACTTCCCAAGAACTATAATACTGGTCTCTCGATAAACGGTAAAGTGGATGTCGTGGCCAACACATCCAGCCGGAAGACCTATTATTGTAGTATCTCGATTGAAGAAAGTTGGCCACCTTCCCATGAGGATTTCGTAGGATTTACTCCAGAAGTTGTTCCTTATGGATCCATTGTATTCCGAAGTCCGACCACTACTTGGTGGCTATGCCGATGCTTAAAGCATGACTGTGGTAACCAATACATCAAGAGAACATTAGAAGCGGAGTGCTAAATGTCTCTCGGTCGATCATCCAGATTTTGTTTCCTTGGCTTCGCTAAGGTGAAATCTGAGAAAGTGTTATCCTCCTTTGCATCTGCATCTTCCACCATTATTCATCATGGTAGCATGTTGTGTTGCCAGGATCCTTGACACGGATATTGGCAGAACCTTGATGAGTATGGAAATGCTCAAGTTCTTGAGAGCACGCACAAGCACTAGGTTTTACCATTGGCGTTAACTGGGATTTGCTTCCAGTTTCCTCGGTTATGTTATAACCTTTTCAAACAGCGGACTCACTCTCGACTGTTGAGTTTTTCCCCAGTTACCAGAATCATTCCCAACATTTGCATTTTGTTCCCAGCTTACACCTCAGTAGCTGTTGTTCATGATCATCTTCAAAAGTGGACTTACCATGGGTTCCATCCATTTCCGATGATAAGCAAAATCATCCATTGTGTTGTCTTCAACAAGGTAGTCCACATCATCCATTCTAGTCCGAGTATGTCATTCGTCAAACTCCTTCAAACGATCAATTGTAAATTGCCTTAAGCTGGTATGAAGAGTTCCAACGATCTCTGAATCAAAAGTAATTCTTTTTGCCACTTAAGGGAATAGTTCCTCGAGTCACCTTCCCCGAGGTGCCCTGTTTTAGAATCATGGCAATTTCCCTCGCTACTTTGAAACCCTCGTCAAATTGTTTCTTCTATCGCTCCTGATGCAAGTTTTGCCTCTCAGCTCCAGAGATGTTCATATGTCTCACTCCATGAGTTGATCCTGAATTGTTCGATCCTCGAGAAGATCGATTCTTCTAGAGTTTTCCTTTTTCTCTCTCGTTGTTGTGTTGGTTGAAGTTTCCAAAGCAAGACGTCGAGACAAAGATGGTGACGAATCAACGTTCTGATGAAGTGCAATGGATCGTGAAGAATGTGATAGCTTGTGCCCCTCTGTCTTCTTACCTCACGACTTGAATCTCGGGACGAGATTTTTGTTAGTGGGCGTGAGTTGTCACAGCCCTAGAATTTGTTTGCAAATAGTTGCACAAGCATCCATGCATCATGTTTATTTTTCAATTAAATTTGAAATGGGGATTGGTAAACCCTAGCACCAAATGCAATTCAAATAGGTTCAACCAAAATATTTTCAATGACCTCAAAATATCCTTTTAAAATGTTCATGATTTATGGGAAAAGGTGAAAGCCTCTACCAGAGATGATGCATATTTTTCCAGGACATTTTGATCATTGAATTAAATCATTATGATAGTTGAGTTGAGGTTAGTTGAAACCCTCATAAATCACCTCAAAAATAATCAACATTAAAATCTTTTCAAAGAAGTCCAAGAAAATGTTCATGTGAATCTCTAGAAATATTGGCAAGGGACAAAGTTCAAACCAATATTTTTAGAATCTCAGAAGCAATTATTTTGGGCCATTGATTTAATCCAATAAATATTTGAATTGGATCTATATTTATTATATAATAAATATATGTTCAATAATTCTGAAAATTGTTGTGTGGATTTGGATAAGTCCATTTAGTTCACACAATTATTTTTATGAATTTTGAAAATGGTTTGGTCTTGAACTAAATCAAAACATAATAGCAAAAATAGAAAACAGAACATAAATTAGAAAAAGCAAAGAGAGGAGAAAGGAACCTACCTGGCCCACTTAACTGTAGCCGGCCCAGCAGAATCGGCCAGCCCACCAGGGGCGCCTTGGTCTTCTTCCACCTCTGCCAGTAGGCAGAGACGTGTCGACGCCAGCGCGCCCGAGGCCTCCACCTCCTCCCTCCCAGCCTGCCTGGCTCCTCCTCGATGCACCAGGCGACGCCACGCAGCCCTGGCCCTCTCAGTCTCTCCCCGTGCTCCTCTCCATCCTCTGGTCACTCTCCCCCTTCTCCCCGCTCGATCTCGAGCTCGGCCGAACACAACCGCCGGCCGCCGTCTCGCGTACGCGCAGCCACAGCCGTCCCCTCGCCTCTCCGAGCTGTCCACGAGCTCCGGCTCGTCCCTCCCCTCCTCCTCACTGAGCCGCCTGATGCCGGAAGCCCCTGGATGCCGCCTGCACCTCCGTTCCCCTCGTCGGCCACCGAAGATCGTCGCCGTCGATTAGCTTCCTCCGGTGCCTCCCCGAGCTCGCTGACCCTCCCGTTCGACTCACTGTGAGCTCCTGCTCCCAAACCCCTCTCTCCTTTGTCGATTTCCTCTTCTAGCCCCACTGTCCACCACGGCCGAAGCTCGCCGCCGCCATGCCTCATCACCGCCGTGGCTGGAGCCGTTGTAGCTCGAAGTCGAGCACACCATCGCGCTCAACGCGTCTCCAGGAGACCGTAGCCAGCACCAGCTTCTCCCCATGTGCCCCCTAGCCCCAACACGATTACACCGTAGCTCCGGCCGCCGCTGGGCTCATCGTCGGCGTCGATTCCGGTGACCCCGTGACCTGCTGCTACCTCCACTAGATGCGCGGGAGCAAGGGCTATCGCCCGGTGCCCTCGGCACGTCCAACCGACGCCCATAGCGCGATTCCGGCGAGCCACCGCCGCACTGTGAGGTCGTCGGAGTTCAACTCCGGTGGCTGGTGACGTGGTACATGATTAGCCACGGATGACCCCGCTAATTAACCCCCTCACTCACTGACATGTGGGCCCCAGCCTGCTAACTAACTTAGCTTAGCACTTAAACTAATCTGAGTTAGTTAATTAACTAACTGTGTGACTGACCAACGGGCCCCACACGTCAGGTTTGACCTGGACCGGGCTGTTGACCTGCTGACATCACTGTGAGGTCATGCTGACACTATAAATCATTTTCTAGATTTAAGTTTATTCAGGAAATTCCAGAAAATGTCTAAAACTTTGAAAAATCATAGAAATTCAACCGTAACTCCAAATGAGATAAATTATATATGTAAAATGATCAGAAAAATACAAAGAATCTGAATATGCCATTTGCATGCATGTTTGAACAAGTTAAACTCACTAAACAGGACAATTCATGTTTATGGAATAAATAGTAATTAGTTTTGGAGTTGGAATTTGCTATAGGGTTGAATTCCACTTCAATGAATATGACTAACTGTTGCACTAGGTCAATTCAGTACCTTAATATGACATATCATTCATATGTATGTGCATTGCATTGATTGTGGTTCCCTTTTGTGTTTGTCGGTGATTGCCCCCTCTCAGTAGACGTTGTTTCCGACGACGAGATCGATGACACCGATGAAGAGCTATACTATCTTCAGAAGTGCCAGGCAAGCAAAACCCCCTTGTTCATTCCGATACAATCCCCCTCTCTCGCTCCTGCTCTCTTTTACTGCATTAGGACAACAACGATTCATCTGTTACTTGTTGCGGTAGTTGAACCCCTTATCCTCTGCATGACCTGTCATTTCCACAGTAAATAGATGAAACCCACTAGCATGAGTAGGAGTTGTTTGAGCCCTGATGTGCCTACTCATTCATGCTTGTTTGTCATGCCTGCTACTGCTTAGAGTTGAGTCAGGTCTGATTCATGGGGGATGAATCGGAGGTGTGTAAACATGTCCTACTGTTGAGAGCTAAGTGTGTGAACACGATTTGGTAAAGGTAGCGGTGAGAGGCCATGTAGGAGTACATGGTGGGTTGTCTCATTGAAACCGTCCTCAGGAACTGAGTTCTGTGTTTGTGATCCATGAAACAGCTACTACCACACGTTGGGCCCTGAAATATGACCCCGCTCGACTTACTGACCCCTCTCGTCCTCTGTCCAGGAGTTGCAATTAGTTTCTGGTGTTTATAGGATATGTGTTGGCGGCCGTGCGTAGTGCTGACCCTAGGGGTGGGCTATGTTGCGGTAGATACACTGTGGCACGGTGTACCGGGTGCCCGTTTGGTGTCTCGGGAACCCTGCACACATCGTTTGGGGCTGTGAGCGAAACCCCGGCCGGATCTCCTCGCGGATGGAACCCGAATAGGCGATAAACCTGGACTAGAGACTTGTGTGGTTAGTCAGGTCGTGGTCTACACCCACGTCGGCTTTCGCTTGAAGTCTGCCGAGCACATGTCGTGTGCAGACGCTAAGTGGTGGAAACATGTGTGACGAAGTACACCCCTACAGGGTTATAAATGATCTATTCGAATAGCCGTGTCCACGGTAAAGGACTTCTGGGTTACCCATAACAGTTCATAGACAAGTGAAAGTAGATACCCTAAAACTCGCAAGATAAGCGTGAGTGCTATGGATGGCCTTCTCGTAGGGAGACGGGAGCGGATCCATAGTGGTGTATTGAATGGTGAATATGTGGACTCGTGTGCGCCACCTCAAAAGAGTTGCCTGCAATCGTAGTCCAGGATAGCCACCGAGTCAAAGCTGGCTTGCTGCAGTTAAACTCCACCACCCCCTTTTGTTGATACCGATGCATATGTAGTTTAGTTCTGATGTAAGTCTTGCTGAGTACCTTTGTACTCACGTTTGCTTAATTTATGTTTTGCAGAGAGACTTCAGTCTCACTAGTAGTTCCGCGTGGACTTCGACGTTTAGCTTGATACCTCAGCTACGATCTTGTGCCCTCGACAGGATCTGGTAGATAGTCAGGCTTCTTAGCCTTTTTCATTTATAGATGTCTGTACTTAGACATGTTAAGCTTCCGCATGTGTTTGATTTGTATGCTATGATTGTTGGGTCATGAGACCCATGCTTGTAATATCTGGTTCTTCGGAGCCTAATGAATAAATACTTGAGTTGTAGAGTTATGCTGTGATGCCATGTTGTATTCACACATATCGAGCATATTGTGTGTATGATTGAAATGCTTGGTATGTGTGGGATCCGACTATCAGGTTGTTTATCCTTGGCAGCCTATCATATGGGGAAATGTAGTCTAGTGTTCCTCGAGCCATAGTAGTCCGCTACAGCCCGGTTCACCGGAGTCCTGCTAGCCCAGCACTACTGTTCAGGACACTTGACTGGCCGGCATGTGTTTCACTTCGTTCCTATGTCTGTCCCTTCGGGGAAATGTCACGCGGTGACATCCGGAGTCCTGCCTAGCCTGCTACAGCCCGGGTTACCGGAGTCCTGTTAGCCCAGTGCTACAGCCCGGATTCACACGCTGTTGACCGACATGCTCGAGGTTGATTCATGTATGCCTGTCCTCATGGGGTAGTGCCGCTTTGGGTTCACGACTAGCCATGTCGGCCCGGGTTCTCGGTCATATGGATGCTAGCGACACTATCATATACGCGAGCCAAAAGGCGCAAACGGTCCCGGGCCAGGTAAGGTGGCACCCGTGGAAATACCGTGCGTGAGGCCACAAAGTGATATGATGTGTTACATGCTAGATCGGTGTGACCAAGGATCGGGGTCCCGACAGTGTTGGTGCAGCATCCTCTTCCTCTTCCTCTTCTTTGGAATCTCTCATAATTGATGATCTGCCAAGCACTCTAGCAGTGGTATTCTTGACCCTTTCCTTCCTTTTCTTCTCTGCCACAACCTGTTCTTTGGGTTCAGATCCCAAAGTTTCGTGAGTGGACGTTCTTGGCTTTGACATAGGAACTCTCTTCGCAGGAACCTTTTGCTTCATTCCTAGCTTAGTGGCAGAAGCTATCCCATATTCCTTTTTCAGAACTTTCCTCTTTGAGGTGGCATCTTCCTCAACAGCCACATAGTCCTCATCCTCAGAATCTGAGGTTCTCTTCTTTCTGGTCCTGCTGGCTGCCTTAGGCAAGTTGCTGGGTGTACTCCTGCTTCCCTCATCAAAGCTGCTAGAGGGACTAGTGCCCTCACTCATGTTAACTTGCTCCTCAGACTTGTTCTGACTGCCACTCTAATCTGACATGATGCAAACACTGACAACAGACCCTGTGAATAAATTATAGATGAGGTAGAGTAGATGAGCATCACAAAGTACAGAGGTTTTTGCAAAAGAATGAGTTAAAAACTTAGTTTTAGTTTTCCACAGAAATCATTTCAGATTTACTGATTTGAAAACTCGGTGATACCGAAACAGCTTTTGGAACCTACACTAGTGAACTCGGTCAGACCGAGTCATAGTTCGGTGGCACCGAGACTGCTAGGGTTTCACAAAGAATTGAACTTGGTCACACCGATTTGCAATTCTCGGTCAGACCGAGAATCACATGTGCAATGGCCTTAGCCAAATCGGTGGGACCGATTTCAACAACTCGGTTGGTCCGAGATGATTTCGGCGGAAACCTAACCCTAAATTTTCAATCCACAACTAGACTACGGAGTGATTTCACTGGATAGAGTGATCTCAATCATGGCAAGATACATGGCAAAACAATGTGCTAGGAATCGGAGTGAGATTAGCACAAGGATCAAGTCCATACCCTAAGTGCGGCAATGGACCTGCTACGGCGGCAATGGCGGAGACCAGCGGCGGGAGGCAGCTGGCAATGAGGAGGACGATCTGGAGACCCAGGGAGGTAGAGCAGGCTGAGTGTGGGAGAAGGGGTTAGGAAATTTTTCCAAATTTTGGCCCACGGATATATATAGCCTGACCCTATCAGTGTGACTGAGTGGAACAACTCGGTGGCACCGAGATGCATAACTGCAAGCAGTTACTGCAACTCGGTGTGACCGAAAAGTTCAAATCGGTTGCACCGAGATTGGAAACCTAGATCGACTTACTGATCTTGGTATGACCGAAATGGATGAATCGGTCACACCGAAATGCACAAAGAAGTTTTGGAAGTTTAAGTCTATGACAAATCGGGGACTCCGAGTGCTCCTCACACAGAGTGGTTCGAATCTGACTTGATCAAACTTTGTGATGTAGCATGAATAGAGTTTGAGACGAGAAAAGCATAGATAGCTAGAGAAGGTTCTTAGGCATTCTTGTCCATCCACTTGGCAAAAGAAAAAGGAACCAAACAATCAAAGCAACAAGTGGATGTCCTCGAATGAGTAAATTATGCAACCAACATGCTCACACAATAAAATGGCAAATGAAATATGTGGCAAAGCATGCACAACCAATTCTAGCATCTATCAAGCAATTGGCGACGACTAGGTCATCTATATATGTGAGTATATTCACTTAGGAGTCAAATGAGAACATTTGATCATAGGTTATACTCATCGTTTGAGCAGAAGTGGGGTTACCACTTTTACATGAAGCGTTGTTGTGTTCACACCATTAGAGTTGTTTTAGCTCAATTCTTAGAGTAAAGCTCCCCCTAGATGTGAGATCCCCCCTAAGAGGGATGAACTAACCTTGGGTTTTGTCGATGATGACTTCATTTAGGTGTTGGAGATGTGGATGCTCAATGTTGATGTAGATCATTTGGAGCAATCCTTTGGAGTGAGTTGCACTTTTAATACCTACACGGGTTAGTCCCCCAAGGAACAAACAAGGATATCCATAGACATAGAGTAATGCACACACAAGATGATGTCTATGATAACATTAGGTTACCTTGTCCCTTGTCTTACCAACAAGAGGGTTTGTGACTCCTTGAACTAGTGCAAGATGTGGAAGTTGATTGCACTTGTTCTCGCCAAAATGATTAGAGTGAAGTATGTTGGCGGAGTCACCCTCACGAACTCTCTAGTTCTTCTTCTTCGGGATCCACATCATCTTGATGGGAATCCTTGGAGTTGTAGTCGTACTTGATGAAGTAGAACTTGATGTAGTCCCGGGAACCAACTTGACCAAGGCCTTGGGTGCTTCTTCAAAAGCGTCAATTTGCTCTTGAAGTTATCCTCGCCTTTTTGCTCGTGGTCTTGTGGTGGAAGATCATCTTGAGCTTGTGTCCCTTTGAAGGAAGTAGGATCATACTTATTTTGTTGATGAACAAACTTCGTCTGGGTGTATTGATCTTCTTCCCACTCAACTCCATTGGCATTGAACTTTCGTTCAAAACCAACACCTTGGTTCTTCCGGTGCCTTCCTTGCTTGCGTACAATTTCCTCGAATTGCTTACTCCCCGCAACGCTCTTGTAAACACCTTTCTCCATAATTCCCTTCAATAAGCTGTTTTCTTGCTCAAGTGTAACTTGGCTAAGAGAATCATTAGTGAAATCAAGAGAACTACTAGAAGAAACAACATTGGATTTAGCATGAATATTGTTACTACTAGAGGGAGAATCTTTCTTGTTCTTGTTACTAGACTTGACTTGAGGCATGTAAGTGGATAAGAGTAAATGCTTGGCAATGTAAGAAGAATTTTTCTTGCGAAGATCATCATTGATTGCTTTTAAGAACTCATGCTCTTGCTCAAGGTTGAGCTTTTCAAAACGTAATTTCTCATGAGTCCTTAAAAGTTCTCGATGATCTCCTAAGATAGTTTCATGAGCTAACTTAAGAGTGTTTAGTTCTTTAGTTAAAAACTCAATCTTCTCCTTATCATTGTCATTTGTTTTATCTTGATTAGCATGATTAATTTACGTTTCATCATAGTATTCATCACTAGAGTTGTCAACAAGTAAATCATCATCACCTAACAAGTCATCTTCATCACTATTGAAATCAACATACTCGGGGTGTGATACCTTTGGGCCTTTAGCCATGAAGCATCTTCCAAGTCCTTCATTTGGTGAATCAAATATGTCGTAGGAGTTGGTTGACACAAGTGCTAGACCGGCAACACCTTCATCTTGAGTATATTCGGAGTCGGAGTGATAGCTTCTCTCGGAGTGATTGTCAGAGTCGGAGCTGGATACCCACTCACCAACATGAGCTTGATGTCTTCATTTTGTGTAGCTCCTTGATGACTTGTCCTTCCTTTCCGAATCCTTACTTCTCCGGGACGTTCTTCGTTCATTACGATCATCTCTACTCCTTCTCTCTCTTGATTGTGATTCTTCTCTTCTACAAATAGTCTCATCATAATCATCATCCAACACAAAGTGGTATCTCGTCATCATCTCGAAAATAGCGATACATGCAAGTCTCGAATACTTGCAACTACAATCTCATCCATCTGGACAATGATATACCCGAGAAGTGCTATCACTATGAGTGATAGCGAAAGTATGTAGTACATGAGGCGGCGGTTATGAGGCCTCTCTCGCACTAGCTTGAACCTCAAGTAACTAGCTTGTGCTTCTTGTCTGCTTTTGAAGCCTTTATGGCTGGCGCCCGAGAACCCCTCCACTTGCGCCTGGCACTCATACCACTCGTCATACACACCCGGAACCTTCCCTTCGTACACGACATAGCACTCCTTCTTCGCCATCAAGAATCTAGGTACCTGTTAGAGATGCATCTTCATCAAGATAATGTACAATCATATGCAACAAAATATACTAGAGCAACACAAAAAAGAAAGGGTTAGCAACTAGATGCAACATATAGAACGCAAACTAATTAACTAGAGGTATGCATGTCATCGTACGCAAACTAACAAAGTAGCATTACGCAAGTTCGGCTGGGACTGTGGACATCACAAAGTTTCATCGCTACAGAATGTATACAAGTTCAACCGACACAAATCATCATCATCGGCATCGTAAATCACTAGAAGTTCGATCCTTCCATATCATCAAGGATGGACCCTAACTTCTTGAACGATGTTAGGTCATGACGTTGCATGCCTATGTGAGATCGGACGTTAGCTCGCTATATAGGGCCGTGGTGGAACATCCCCTTCTCATCGACGACTTCTTTCATGATGATCGTCGCAATGTCCCTTTGGATGCGAAAGAAGTCATCTCTAATTCTATAATCCGCTTCTCCATGAGATTGTACCCACTTGCGGATATGATCATCATTTCTGGTTGTCATATGAAGCTTTTGGTGATCCGTGTTAAACTCAATCATGAGATGGAGGAGGTAGAATCCATCTTTCTTGCTTGGTTTTGGGACATGGATGCAGCAGAAGTTAGTTTTATGCGAGAAACCCAACTTCTTGTTCTTTGTTTCCTAATCCGTAGGTGTCCACCCGTAATGTTGAAGCCTTGAAGAGCATCATCTAGAATATTCATTATGTGGGTGTAGTCCATCTTCTCGTAGTCTCTAGTAGGGTCGAAATACATGGCGTGGGAGAATGGCGGGTAAAGAACGATAAGGACGGAGTGCCCGTTTCTACGGGGAAAAGACACCTCAAATTATTCTCCCTATGAGCGAGAAGGAATGATTGAAATATACGAAAGGGTTGTCTGGAACTGACTTACTTTGGATGATAAGGCGGGAGGACAATTTCCTGGACCTTATTCTATACCACGGAGTTTTGGAGGTACTCCCTAGCAGTTTCACTCTCAAAGTCGCCGAGACTCAAGAAAGACTCATGTATGTAGTACGGATCCGCCACAGAGATTTGCGAGACTTCTTCTCTCTTCATGACGGAGCTCATATGTAGCGCAAAAAGCCGGACGATTGTAAAATTGAGCCGCCTTGTTAGAAACATCTCAAAGATATGGTCAAACCGCAGGAAGAACACCTCCGCGGGTCATGTGTCGACGTAGCACTTCTCCTCAGGCACATGAGCCACGTATGATCCTTCGAGGCTAGTAGGATTTTCTCAGTCGACATCACATGGTCATGTAGTCTCGTGAGATCCCCTGATAGTGCCTCCAGTGGTTTCAGCGGTAGCATCGGCTCGCCCGTGAGATGGAACATGGCTGCACCTTTCACGAGTACACATATATATGTTGCTATTCTAAGAATAATCATGATGCCCCCATGTCCGTATTTTATTTTGTCGACACCTCTATCTCTAAACATGTCGACATATTTTTCGATATCGGCTTCCGCTTGAGGACCAGCGAGGTCTAAGCTTGGGGGAGTTGATACGTCCATTTTGCATCATGATTTTATATCGATATTTATTGCATTGTGGGCTGTTATTACACATTATGTCACAGTACTTATGCCTTTTCTCTCTTATTTTACAAGGTTTACATGAAGAGGGAAAATGCTGGCAGCTGGAATTCTGGGCTGGAAAAGGAGCAAATATTAGAGACCTATTCTACACAACTCCAAAAGTCCTGAAACTGAACGAAAGTCAGTTTTGGAATATATTAAAAATATTGGGCGAAGAAAGCACCAGAGGGGGGCAGCCACTGTCCACGAGGGTGGAGGGCGCACCCTACCCGGCTGGGCGCGCCCCCTGCCTCGTGGGCCACCTGGCAGGCCTCCGATGCCCATCTTTTGGTATAAGGTGTATTTTGCCCTGGAAAAAATAAGGAGGAAGCTTTTGGGACGAAGCGCCTCCCTCTCGAGGAGGAAACTTGGCGGAACCAATCTAGGGCTCCGACGGAGCTATTCTACCGGGGAAGCATCCCTCCGGGAGGGGGAAATCGTCACCATCGTCATCACCATCGATCCTCTCATCGGGAGGGGGTCAATCTCCATCAACATCTTCACCAGCACTATCTCCACTCATACCCTAGTTCATCTCTTGTATCCGATCTTTGTCTCAAAACCTCAGATTGGTACATGTTGGTTGCTAGTAGTGTCGATTACTCCTTGTAGTTAATGCTAGTTGGTTTATTTGGTGGAAGATTATATGTTCAGATCCTTTATGCATATTAATACCCCTCTGATTTCGAACATGAATATGACTTGTGAGTAGTTACGTTTGTTCCTGAGGACATGGCAGAGGTCTTGCTACAAGTAGTCGTGTGAATTTGGTATTCGTTCGATATTTTGATGAGATGTATGTTGTCTTTCCTCTAGTGGTGTTATGTGAACGTCGAATACATGAGACTTCACCATTGTTTGGTCTAGAGGAAGGCATTGGGAAGTAATAAGTAGATGATGGGTTGCTAGAGTGACAGAAGCTTAAACCTTAGTTTATGTGTTGCTTCGTAAGGGGCTGATTTGGATCCATATGTTTCATGCTATGGTTAGGTTTACCTTAATTCTTCTTCGTAATTGCGGATGCTTGCGACAGGGGTTAATCATAAGTGGGATGCTTGTCGAAGGAAGGGCAGTACCCAAGCACTGGTCCACCCACATATCAAATTATCAAAGGAACGAACAAGAATCATATGAGCATGATGAAAAGTAGCTTGATGATAATTCCCATGTGTCCTCGGGAGCGCTTTCCTTTATATAAGAGTTTGTCCAGGCTTGTCCTTTGCTACAAATTTAAAAGGATTGGGCCACCTTGTTGCACTTTGTTTACTTTTATTACTTGTTACCTATCACGAATTACCTTATCACAAAACTATTTGTTACCGATAATTTCAATGCTTCCAGAGAATACCTTACTGAAAACTGCTTGTCATTTCCTTCCGTTCCTTGTTCGGTTCGACACTCTTACTTATCGAAAGGACTACGATAGATCCCCTATACTTGTGGGTCATCAGGTGTCCGTGAGTTGGAGGCCGGTTGGAGCTGCAGCAAGTCAGAGATCATATCTGGCCGAAGAACCGAAGTAATCACCATCGCTGAAACCTGCATGTGAACATGTAATCTCTAGGTCACCTTGGGTCCCACGTCCATCCATGTGGTGTAGATGGTTGCCTGGTCGAGGTGGATTTGCGCCTGGGCTGGATAGAGTCACACTCGCGGCGCAGCGTGGTTGAAGCTGGCTACTCCAACAGATGGGATCGAGGCGTGCCTGCTCTGGATCGTGCACGTGCCGCCGGTATAGCATTGAGGCGCAAAGAGGCCACACGAATCTGACCGACTCGCGGGATAGACTCTGGGAAGACTTAGGCGCTCTAGAGCACCAATGTGGTATGCTCGATGGCTCGTACAGGTTAGCCCTCCCGTGATTGGTGTATGCGGCTGGTGCAGACATAATGCTCGGTGCAGCCGGTGGCATCTCGCCGATGTCGAAATCTGGCTCGGAAGATCGCCCTCCTGGGACGAATCTTACCGCCGCCATGCGTGTCTGGTCGAGTGTGCAGACCGGTTGCATCGTTGATTTCGCACAGTCGATGACCATGAAGCCTTGGTTGAAGGCTAGTGCCGACGTTGCGCGTGTAGCTTGTACCAACATGACGATTGGTCTCATTTGGGGTAGCTAAAAGTACTACGGATGGAATTACAAAATTGATCTAATCTATACTATGGAACCTATCCAATCTTTGATCGATCGGGTGCCGTGCCCCTGGATAGAGGAGATTAATCTCCCAGGGGCAGCGCGCTGCACATTACACTGTTCTTTTACATGTGCATGATAACTTCAGACATTTTGCTTATCTCTCTCTCTATCTATTTTTTCGCTTTATTTTCAAGGGGTAAATAGCTCATGTGCGACATCTTTGAGGTGCAATGAAAGGGGTGCGATGTAGTTGACGAAAATAGTTGTAGTACTACGTTTCAGAGGCCCAAATAGCCAAGGTCCACTTGGCTGATGAAACTGGTCGCCAACGGGAGTGAGGTTATGTTTAAGACATGTGGGTCCCAATTGGCAGTGCATCTAGTTGCGGGCCCCACTTGGCAGTGCATCGGGTGAAGCGTGTCCCCATGCCCTGTCTGAACGTGTACCCCTCCCACCCCCTCCTCTTTTGTTCTCGGTGGTGAGCCGGTGCCGGCGATGGAGATTTTGTTCTCGGTGATAGCAGCACGGAGGAGCTTTCATTCTTGGGGACGGCAGCGGCTGTGGTGAGTGAATCTGGAACCCTGTCCCGTTCCCCTCTGTGTCGAGCTAGATCTCACCGCATCGCCCTATTTCCCTATGTTTTGGTGTTTTTGGTCAATTTGATCCAGATTTGGGTGGGTGGGAGGGGGCTGACCGTGATGGAGCCGCCAAAGACAACAATATCGACTAGGTAATCCCTTAATGTGCATCCTTTCCAAGCTATGTGATTTGTGCCTCATCTACTTCCGCTAGGTCACCTCACACTGCCCCAAAACAGGGGGATGTTTCTCGGACGTTTGAATTCACTGTGGAATTCCTTCCTTCTAAGGTGAAGCTAGGTGATTGTAGCATGCGGGACATAGAGAGATACAATTCTGAAGTGGGAGATTGATTTTGCAGAGATTGATCCACAAGAACTACATAGCATCGAAGAGAAGGCCGTGGAGAATGTGGTAGAAAAAATTGGGGAGAGCATTTTTTGGGGTCCAGAGGAAGAGGTAGCATTGTTAAGGTTTGATAGTTGGAAAGGAGAGTATGTGAGAATTGAGGATGGTGAAGACATGGTCGATGAAATCGATCGACAAGATGGCTGGACAACCAAACAGACTATGTTTCATGTAGAGCTTGTTGATGTGAAATCAGATTCTAAGGTTGGATATGTGCCATGAAAGTTAGCTTCACATATGGTAGATGATGATTGGGCTTCAGAGAGGCAGATAATGCCCATGTGTATAGGTGAAGTGACAGTATTACCTTAGGGGGGTGATATAGAAGAAGGCTCTGATGGTGTTGGAAGGGTTGTTTCTATTGATTGGAATTTAGTAGAGTTAAATGACCCAACTGATTTACTCATTGCACCAATGGATGACAAGACACTACTAGGGAAAACCTTATACATAGATGTATAGTAGTAGTGCTGGTCAAAACACGACGCTATTGCTACTTATTAGTAGAACTAGTTACAAAAGCACGCTACAACCATTGTTGTAGCAGTGGCATGTCTGCGCGGAAAAGCGCTACTACTATAATTCCCTCGCTGGTGCTGGTAGGCTAGGAATAGTAGTAGCGATTCTTCCAGAAGCACGCTACTGCTAAAAACTTTGTAGCAGCGCGTTTATGCTATAGAGCGCTACTGCTATGAAAAAGAAAATAAATAGAAAAATAAGTAGAAAAGTAAATGAAAATGAAAGAAATAGAAAGAGGAGAAATGAAAAATGAAAATGTAAAGAAAACAAAAGAAAAAGAAAAATAAAACAGAAAGGAATAGCTGTAGTGCCTTTCGCTGGAAAACGTTATAGCTAACTTAGCTATAGCGCGTTTGGCAAAACACGCTACTACTAGTTTTTGACATAACCCCCAGCCGCGCAGGCTCAAAATTTCGCTAAGTCCTCCCCCCTCTCCCCCAACTGCTCCATCGCCCTCGTCGCCCTGCCGCCTTCGACCACACCGCCGCTCCCTGAGGCCGCCCTCGGCCTCACAGCCGCCACCCGAGGGCGTCGTCGACCTCACCGTCGCCTCCCTCAAGCTCACCGCCACCGCCCTCGACCTCACCTCCGCCGCCCGAGCCCACCCAGGACCTCTGCCACCCGAGCCAAAGCCTGCCCTCGCCGCCGACCGTAAGGCTCTGCCTCTCCTCTCCCCTACCCTCCTCTCCCTCTCTCTGCTAGGGCAATTCATATATATATATGTTGATGCTGTGTTGATGTTCATATGAACCCTAGATTTGTTTAGGGCAGTAGGCATTTTTTAGCATTTAGGAAAAATGATTAGCAATTTTTTAGAGATTAGCTAGGGCAAATTTTTATGAAAATGCCTAAATAGTAATTCCATTTAGCTTTAAATTAATAGAGGGTATGTAAATAATAGTAGCATTTAGATTTAAATTAACAGCGGCTATAAAGAAAAACACTTAGCTATAAAAAATTATTTGGACTATGGACCTGAATCTGTTCCAAATTTCATTCAAATGAAATTTGAATTATTTGGACTATGCACCTGAATATTTTTTAAGAAATTGGGTGTAGGTACTAAGGTCTTGCTGTGGAAATTTCGGTGAGGTTAGAAGGGTTAGAGAAAATGGAGTTCCTTGACTTTTAGCTTTAGACAAAAAACAAAAGTATTTAGCTATAAATAAAAAAGGTAGCTATGGCATTTAGCTATAAACAAAAAATAGAATTGTTTTTCTTTTCAAAAACTTGGTTAAACTAATTGTTGCTATGTAAACAAAAACAAGATTGTTGTTATATGATATATGTCATAGATGTTCATTTGCATATTCCATTATTGTTGATTATATCTTTTCATTAAAGTGGCCATGTTATATGCAAATTCCTCAATAGTGTTTGCTCATGTTATATCTTTTCATTGAAGTGGTTCGATTGTGCCCAAGTGGCTTTGTTGTTTCCAGGAAATGAAGCTGAGTGGCCTATGTTTTGCCGGAATGTTGATTCATTTCCAGAAATTTCAGGTTCTCGATTTGTCAACTTTTTAGCAAAAGTCATGCCAAAATTTTTTGTGAATTTCGGCAAGACTTGTGCTACAAACTAGGACATATCGAGTGCCCGGGATTTGCCGCACCAGGAAGGAGTCAACGTTCCTGCAAAACATAGGCCTTTTGTATGTCATTATTCATTTTATTAGGTCTAGAATTAATTTACTAGATTTAATCGTAGGAAACATGGCTAGGAACAATGAAGGACAGGGTTCTGGTGATTGCAACGACGTCTACCTGGGGGTAGACGAATTTTTGAGCCTTGCCGACGATCAAGTGATGTTGTTGTTGGGCCCACATGTCACATCAGGGACTAAGACTGACACGCAGACCGGCGCTGAGACTCAGACCGGCATCGAGACCGGCGCTGAGACTGAGACCAGCGCTGCCTCGGGGAGCGGAGCTGGTATAGAACCGAAAGCAAAGAGGCGACGGCTTCCTAACAAGCTCAGGACTACAAGACTGGTGGTCACGGAGGTGGACGACGGCAATTTTGAGCCAAACGCGCCCGAGGAAGCACGCGCGTGCTACGGCAATCAAATTGGCTGCATCATACGGACAACCGCCACCATCAACGATGAGAAAGTAAACAAGATAGATAAAAATGAGGCCCTCCCTCCTAAAGAAGATGCACCAGATATTCTTGTTCCTGGGCCGGAATGAAAAGGATTATAAAGATCCAGATAGGGACCCGGCAATGAAGAAGATAAACAAACACGCCACGAGAAAGTTTAGCGACGTGTTGGCCGCCCGGAAAGCAAGGGTGAGCTATCAGATCGTCAACGAAAAGGAACCCTACTCCGAGATTGTAAAGGATAATCCGACAATCACGGTAGAGCACTTTGAAATATTCAAGACGGCTTGCGAGGCCGAAGATGCCAAAAAAATTCAGAGTACATGAAGGGGCATCAACAGAAGAACATTGGGTGCCACCACCTCGGAAGTCATGGTTAAGGCGGGAAGAGGTCCATATGGGCCAAGGAGGACGCGGAAGTCGCGAGTCTGGGCATCCCAGACCCCTTGGCGGAGTTCACCGTCCCGCAGGAGCCTGACATCCTTAGGGCCCGGCACCGTTGGGACCCAGTGAAGAAGGTGTGCGAGAAGAACGCGGTTAGGACGGAGTTCATTAGACTACCGGTAATTTTAGTTTCTGATAAATTTGACTTCACGTTAGTCATATTTGTAAACGATCCTTGTGCCTTTTGTAGAGAGAGCAGCAAAGGATTGCGGCCGAAAGCGACTTGCCGTCTGAGGTGTTGGCGAGGCCGAAGTGGGACACTCCATTCAACCGGGCGTTGAACATATTGAAAGGACTCCCGGTGGAGACTCGACCATCGTATGGACGCGTGCACGGTGTCGGAGACGGTGCCACGTGGAAGAAGTACTACCGTGAGACCACAGAGGAGAGAAAGGAAAGACGGAGGTTAACTAAAGAAAACATCGACAAGAAGGTTGAGATTGCAGTTGGAAAGAAATCATCTGAGACAGTCACAACAGCGGTAGCTGCAGCAAAACAGGTGGTTGTAGATATGACTACTACCCTGGTTCCGGCCGTTTTCAATTGGAGCAGGCAAAATCCAGAAAAAATGCAGCGGACTTTCCCCTTGCTGACTTCCTCAGCAGCAGCTCGACTAGCGTTGCACCAACACCTGCTCCTGCACCGGCTCCTGCACCTGCTCCTGCACCTGCTCCGGCACTAGATCTTGCACCTGCTCCCGCACCGGCTCCTGCACCTTCTCCTGCACCGGCTTCCGCACCTGCTCCGGCACTGGCTCCAACACCGGACATGCTCGGCGGTGCTTCATCTTTGGATGAGCTCGATGCCCTCACGGTATCTGTCACACCGCCCCCCTTCAATAAATGTATAATCTCCCATTTTTGTTGCCTTTCGAATGTCTCACGTCGCAGACTTTTCTTTGCAGGCCGACGAAACCCCGTGCACCATATTGTACACCATCGGCGACAATAAGGTGGACGTGGGGAAGGCGACGGTAATGGAGCCGAAGGAACCATTGTTCCATAGCCGGCCGATCCCAAGAGTCTTCAAGGTTTCCATGGCTAGTGTCCAACCGGGCCATGAGAATTTGGCTCCTCCGGTACTAGTGGGGGATGACGATGAGACCCTGCAGCGGCTTGGTGATTGTTGCAATGGGTGGGTCCTGTTGTGGCCAAAGAGTCTGCGTTGTCTGAAGCCAGCCGGGAGCACACCCATGAGCACACAGTTAGGTATGAACATCAACACCTCGCCTACTCCATTAGTCGCTGGTGACGCCGCGATAGATGAGGATGAGGATGACGATGACACTCAAGAGTATGTCTATACTGGGGCCTACTTAGGGGTTGAGCATCATGAGTCGGTGCCTGAATTGCTGCCTCCGGAGTCTGAACGTATTATGGACAACCTTCTTGTAGGAAAGAAGTCTAGGAAGAGACCGAGGAAAAGCAAAAAAGCTGCTTCTGTGATCCAGCTTCCTCAGCAGCCTCGGGTTCAAGACCGTATAGATATCCCCGGTGCGGCAAAATGGCAATATCCCCGGTCAACCAATCCTACCTGAAGCAGCTCTAGGGGCCAGATTCGGTGATTTTAGGAGACTTCATGATGATGTTCACTCTACGTGGTTAACGTGCCGCGGGGATTGTCGTACATCGACACATTCGCCGCGGAGAAGTTCTTCCTTGGATTCGGTTACATCTTCGACATGTTTCACTTGAAGAAGCTGGATTTTGCTTTCGTCCGCCTTTATGCTTTGCACATGAACTACCTCATCGGGGTTGAGAAGATACCTCATATCTTTGTTGCTGACCCATACTTCATGCACGAGGCCTTATTGGGAGTCTACGCAAAGCATTGTGAATACGCGAGGAAATACATCATGAATTTCATGCTCGCCAATAAGGACAAGGAGGCGATTCTCGTGCCTTATCATCCCATGTAAGTCATCCGCGCGGATATCCTTCCTTTGATTTCAATCATTCATTTGCACGGTGGAGGCTAATTAATTTGAGGTGTACTTATTTTGCGAAGCGGCGGGTGCTATGTTTTACTACGGCGCACGGGGTGGAGTGGTCAAGGACAAGAAGAAAAAGAACGACAGGCCCGCCTTCGACCATAAGATCGACTTCTGCTACATCCAGCAACCGAGTGATTCTCTTAATGATGGATTCTATGTCCTACACAAGATGCTGGAGTACATACGGGATCACCATAACCTTCGCATGTCACCTATATCCGGCGATGCCCATATTCTGCAATGGGCAAAGAACTTAGGAGATTTCGAGGATCATCGACTTCGAGCTGAGTTCTATCATCCAGTGCAAACTTTCCCAAATCATCATGAAGGAGGTCGTCGAAAAAACAGGGATGTTCTACGAAGAAGGACAAATGTCGCGGGAAGACGTCCGAACACGCATACCCGCTCAGCGTCTCGACCTGAAGCCTTTCACTAAGCTCGGGGACTATCTCCCTGACTTGGATGGATGGCACGACATGGAGTGATTGTCGATATATGACAATGTGTCCGTTTACTCCATACTATATGTATGACGAAACTTTGAATTATGCACAACGAAACTTTATTTTTGATGTAATTAAACCGTCCTCCTTGACTAGCGAAGATCACTCTAGTTAGGGCATTTTGGGTACAATGAACTTTGTTATTTATTCTTATGATATGTTGCTTCTATTTTTGCCAAGTCTGTCTCTTTCTGTTGCTCAACTATATATGTTTCATATCATCGACTCATGTGACGATGCAGGTATATAGATCGTTGATGGAGAAGAAGTGCTACGCCAGGAGTATACGACTAGTGGCCGGAATGTCAGGCCCAGGTGTACCGGTTTCCGGTTTCTGAGCGATAGCCAGTAGTTAGTTTAGGTTCACGCAAAGTGATAGCTCTTCTCGTGTATATCATTGTTTAGATGGATGACGATGTAGTTGCAAGTAATCGAGATTTGTATTGCTTCGAGATGATGACGAGAGACCACTTTGTGTTGGATGATGATTATGATGATGACATGATTTGATGAGACTATTTGTACATATGCTATGATTACATTTGTATGTGTATCATATGCTAAAGATTATTGTATAAAGCCTATTCAAATACAAAACAAATATGCAGAAAAAAGTACTAAAATTAGCAGTAGCGAGTGGAGAAAAGTTAGCAGCAGTGCCAGAGTAGCAGTAGAGCGTCCAGGAAAAGCGCGCTAGAGCTATTAGAAGTAGAGAGCTTCCACGAAGCACGCTGCTGCTACACTTGTATAGAAGTAGCGCGGGTCTGCACGTGCTACACTAGTAGAAAAAGGGTCAAACGTGAAGCACATTAGTGCCGGTTTGTATTTGAGCCGGCACTAATGTATACATTAGTGCCGGTTCCAACGGCTAGCCGGGACGCTTTCATTGGTACCGGTTCGTGGCGAACCTTTAGCACCGGTTCGTGCCACGAACCGGTACTAATGAGAGTGGTGGTAGGATGTTGTCAGACTGGGGCCCCTCCAGCCCCTTTAGTACCGGTTCTTGGCACGAACTGGTACTAAAGGTCGTCCTACATAAACCCTTCGTCCACCCGAGCTCGCTGTGTTCTTCCCCTTTCCCCTCTCCTCTCTGTTCTTCCCCTCTTCCTCTCGAGCTCATCACACATTTTGCCCAAATTTTGTCAAGATTTGAAGGCCCCCATCCATTCAAATGATCACAAAGGTTAGCAACTTTGTCCTTTCATCTCTCATTGCTAGATTAGCTCTTGCAATGCTTTATATAGTGATTAATTTGTGAGTTTAGTAATTTGGGAGGATATATATATATGTGCTAGTATTTGATTTATATGCAATTTTTTCTAGGAGGTATGTGAACCGAAAATTCCAACCGACCCTATTGTCGAGAGGTTAAATTTAGTTGAAAGAGAAAATGAGTACTTGAAAGAAAAATTGAAAAGAATTGAGGGGGAGAAGATGGAATTGGAGTTGCATGTTGCCGATGTCGTCGATGATCACAAGATCAAGATGGAGAAAATGCGCTTGAAGATTAGAAAGATTAGAAAATATGCCATCGATAGTGAGGCTTGGTATCATTATGCTGTTGGATCCATTGTTACCTTAGTTGCGATCTTGATCGTACTTGTTGTTCCATTTAAATGCTTTAGCTAGAGAGTTATTTGTTTGTTGCATTTAAGTGTTGTATGAACTTTATGTATGAGCTTGTATTAATTTGGTCTATTCGGTGTTGTGTAATGAAGATGAGCCGGCAATGGATGTACGATGACCGATGCTCTCCCTAGTTCGTTGAGGGCGTGCATACTTTTCTGCTTGCGCCTGAGGCAAACAAGCGGGCGGATGGTTTTATGCCTTGTCCATGTGCTCGCTGTAAGAATGGTCACAATTACTCTACGTCAAGAACCATTCACGTCCACCTGTTTAAGTCCGGTTTCATGCCCCACTATAATTTTTGGACCAAGCACGGAGAAAGAGGGGTTATGATGGAAGACAATGAAGAAGAAGAGCACGACGACAGCTATCCTGGCCATGGGTTCCCTGATTATGATGATACAACAATGGGGGAAGAAGCTGAGCCGGTAATGCGGGAAGAAGCTGAGCCGGCAATGCGGGAAGAAGCTGAAGAAGAGGCATCAGATGAGCCCGTTGATGATCTAGGTCAGGCCATTGACGATGCAAAGAGAAACTGCGCAAGTGATTTGAAGAAGAAGAAGTTGCAGCGCATGTTAGAGGATCACAAAAAATTGTTGTACCTGAATTGCGTAGGTGACAAGAAAAAGCTGGGCACCACACTGGAATTGCTGCAATGGAAGGCAGAGAATGGTGTATCTGACAAGGGATTTGGAAAGTTGCCGGTAATGATAAAGGATATGCTTCCAAAGGACAACGAATTGCCCGAGAGTACGTACGAAGCAAAGAAGGCTGTCTACCCTCTAGGGTTAGAGGTGCAGAAGATACATGCATGCCCTAATGATTGCATCCTCTACCGCGGTGAGTACGAGGATTTGAACGCTTGCCCGGTATGTGGTGCACTGCGCTATAAGATCAGCCGCGATGACCCTGGTGATGTCGAGGGCGAGCGCCCCTGGAAGAAGATTCCTGCCAAGGTGATGTGGTATGCTCCTATAATACCACAGTTGAAACGTTTGTTCCAAAACAAAGAGCATGCCAAGGCGATGCGATGGCACAGAGAAGACCGTAAGAAAGAGGGAAAGTTGAGAGTACCCGTTGACGGGTCGCAGTGGAGAAAAATCGAAAGAAAGTACGGGAAGGAGTTTGTAGATGACGCAAGGAGCGTATGGTTTGGTCTAAGCGTAGATGGCATTAATCCTTTTGGGGAGCAGAGCAGCAACCATAGCACCTGGCCTGTGACTCTATGTTTGTATAACCTTCCTCCTTGGTTGTGCATGAAGCGGAAGTTCATTATGATGCCAGTGCTCACCCCATGCTCTAAGCAACCCGGCAACGACATTGATGTGTACCTAAGGCCATTAGTTGAAGAACTCTTACAACTGTGGAATGGAACAGGTGTACGTGCATGGGATGAGCACATGGGGGAAGAATTTGACCTAAAGGCATTGCTGTTCGTGACCATCAATGATTGGCCTGCTCTCAGTAACCTTTCAGGACAGACAAACAAGGGATACCGCGCATGCACGCACTGTTTGGACGATACCGACAGTATATATTTGGCTAATTGTAAGAAGAATGTGTACCTGGGACATCGTCGATTTCTTCCGAGCAGGCATCCCGTAAGAAAGAAAGGCAAGCATTTCAAAGGTGAGGCGGATCACTGGACGAAGCCTCGCCACCGTACTGGTGCTGATGTACATGATATGGTCAAGGATTTGAAGGTGGTCTTTGGAAAGGGTCCTGGTGGACAACCTATTCCGAATGACGCCGACGGACGCGCACCCATGTGGAAGAAGAAATCTATATTTTGGGACCTGCCCTATTGGAAAGACCTAGAGGTCCTCTCTGCAATCGACATGATGCACGTGACGAAGAATCTTTGTGTGACCCTGCTTGGCTTCTTGGGCGTGTATGGGAAGACAAAATATACACCTGAGGCACGAGAGGACCAGCAACGTATGCACGGAAAAGACGGCATACATCAGGATCATGCAAGCTACGCTCTTACCAAAGAAGAGAAGGAAATCTTCTTTGAATGCCTACTCAGTATTAAGGTACCGTCTGGCTTCTCGTCGAATATAAAGGGAATAATAAACATGGCAGAGAAAAAGTTCCAGAACCTAAAGTCTCATGACTGCCACGTGATTATGATGCAACTGCTTCCGGTTGCATTGAGGGGGCTTCTACCGGAAAACGTTCGATTAGCCATTGTGAAGCTATGTGCATTTCTCAATGCAATCTCTCAGAAGGTAATCGATCCAAAAATCATACCAAGGTTAGAGAATGATTTGGTGCAATGTCTTGTCAGTTTCGAGTTGGTGTTCTCACCATCCTTCTTCAACATCATGACGCACGTCCTAGTTCACCTATGCGAAGAGATTAATGTTTTGGGTCCTGTATTTCTACACAATATGTTCCCATTTGAGAGGTTCATGGGAGTCTTAAAGAAATATGTTCACAACCGTGCTAGGCCAGAAGGAAGCATCTCCAAGGGCCGTCAAAATGAGGAGGTCATTGAGTTTTGTATTGACTTTATTCCTGACCTTAAGCCGATTGGTGTTCCTGAATCGCGGCATAAGGGCAGACTGGATGGAAAAGGCACGCTAGGAGGGGAACAAATAATATGTATGGACGGACATTCTCTCACTGAAGCACACTACACAGTTCTACAGAATTCTGCCTTGGTGGCTCCGTATATGGATGAACACAAGAATTTGCTACGCTCCAAACACCCGGAGCGGTCTGATGACTGGATTACACGTGAACAAACCAGGAGTTTCGCTAGCTGGTTGCAGACACGTACCATGCATGACACCTCTATTGACGATGACCTGTACTTGCTGTCCCAGTTACCATCTTCGAATATAATGACTTTCAAAGGGTATGAAATAAATGGTAATACATTTTACACGATCGCCCAAGATAAGAAGAGCACCAACCAAAACTGTGGTGTCCGCTTTGATGCAAAAACCATGACGGGAAAGGAAACATATTATGATTATATACAGGACATATGGGAACTTGACTATCGACGTGGTTTGAAGGTCCCTTTGTTTCGGTGCAAATGGGTCAATATGACACGAGGCGGGGTAACGGAAGACCCGCAGTACGGAATGACAACAATGGATCTCAACAATCTTGCGTATGCGGACGAACCATTCGTCCGAGGCAATGATGTGGCACAGGTTTTCTATGTGAAGGACATGTGTACCAAGCCAAGAAAAAGAAAAGATAAGGAAGCGAATGCATCGTACGATGAGCCAAAGCAGCACATAGTTCTTTCTCGGAAGAGAAACATTGTGGGAGTGGATGACAAGACAGACAAGTCGGAAGATTATGAAAAGTTTGATGAAATTGCTCCATTCATAGTGAATATTGACCCGAGCATCCCGTTAAATGATGACGATTTTCCATGGTTACGGCGCAAAGGGACACACGCAAAGAAAAAGTTTCACACCCAAAGATCTGGGATGTGATCGGCTTCACTATCATCACTTTCTTCTGTGTTTCACACCTAGAAGGGAATCTCTGTAATAGTTAGGGTAGTTAATTATGTGTTTTGGCATTTGAAACGCGAAGAAATTTTATGTGCAAACAAATTCTTTCATGCCTTTACTGATTTTTAAAGCTAACTTATTCGCAAACTAGTGATTCACACTAATTTCAAATAATTCAAAATTTAAACTATTCAAATTTGAAAACTACGGGCACTAACAGAAAGTTTGTAAGTTTTTGTACCTAAAGCAAAAATATTCACAAAGAAACTCTAAATACACAAAACAACAACTCAAAAATAAATAAAGCAAAGAAAATAAAAAAACCCGCCTACTAGGCCAGAGCGGCCTGCATACGACTAGAAACCCAGCCTGTTGTTGTTGGGCCAGGGTGCTGGCCCGCAAAAGCCCAGTAGGCCAACAGGGCAGCACAGAACATGTAGCCCCAGTAGGCCTGCTTTGGAGAGGATCTCGAGAGAGCTACCGCACGGGGGTTTATAAACCAGTGCGGTCGCCCCTCGGCTAACGAGGTGGGACTAAACTTGCGCACCGCACCTGCGGCAGCGCACCCCCTTTAGTACCGGGTCGTGGCACCAACCGGTACTAAAGGGGGGGCCTTTAGTACCGATTGGAGCCACCACCCGGTACTAAAGGGGGTCGCTTCCCGCCGCTTGTCCTGGCCAAAACAGGCCTTTAGTACCGGTTGGTGGCTCCAACCGGTACTAAAGGCCCCTCCTATATAAACAACACTTACGAAAATTTTAGTTTCTCATCCGCTTCTTCTCCTCTGCACCGTCGCCCGCCGCCCCCGTACGTCTCCATCCCCCGTCGCCGCCCCGTCCCCGTCGTCGCCGCCCCGTTGTGCCCGTCCCCGTCATCCCCGTCGTCACCGCTGCCCCGTGCCGGCCCGTCCCGCGTCGTCTCCGTTCCCGTCGTCGCCGCCCCGTACGTCCCCGTCGTCGTCGCCGCCCCGTACGTCCCCGTCGCCTCTCGCCTCACCGGTGAGCGCGCACACACACATACATTTTTTGTTTTTAGTTATACAAATAGTTAGAAATTTTTCTGTTTTTTAGAAATTGTTAGAAATTTTTCTGTTTTTAGAAATAGTTAGAAATGTTAGAATTGTTAGAATAGTTAGAAATGTTAGAATTGTTAGAAATGTTAGAATTGTTAGAAATTTTTCTGTGTTTTAGTTATAGAAATAGTTATAAAAAAGTTAGAATTGTTAGAAATTTTTCTGTTTTTTAGAAATTGTAAGAAATTTTTTCTGTTTCTTAGAAATAGTTAGAAATGTTAGAATTGTTAGAATAGTAAGAAATGTTAGAATTGTTAGAATAGTTAGAAATGGTAGAATTGTTAGAATTTTTTTTGTTTTTTAGTTATAGAAATAGTTATAAAAAAGTTAGAATTGTTAGAAATTTTTCTGTTTTTTAGTTATAGAAATAGTTATAAAAAAGTTAGAAAATTTTCTTTTTTTTAGTTCTAGAAATATTAGAAATGTTACAGAAATGTTAGTTATATAGAAATGTTAGAAATTTTAGTTATCAAAATCTAATCATTAAAAAAATGTTACTTTTTGCGGGCATATAGCTAGTATTTGTTCTCGACGATGCCCGGCCCACATCCTCGCCGTTGACCCGTCCGCGACGACGTCCGACTGACCCATGCCCGGGACTGGGCTCCGTCGGGCTGGCACTGGGAGGTGCTGCCAGGAGGGGCGCGCCGCTTGATGAGGAACCCGGCCCCGGGTCCCGTCGTCGACCCTAATCTCATTTGGTGGCGTTTACGTGGGCCAGTTTCGGTGCGGAGGGAGCCGGCCCCGCCGGAGGTGGTACGTCGCCGTGTCAGGGAGGAGGACGAGCACGTCCATCGCTACATGGTTGTGTTAGAGGGCGGCAGGTTCTCCAATACCTGGCAGTTTCTTCAGGGATCTCACTTCCGCTATGATCCTGTGAGGGTTCCTTCTCTTTGGGTGTCCAGCGCCCGCGCCGCAGGAACCGAGAGTGTCCTAGATTCTTCTGTAGTATTCGATCTTTATTAGCTACCTAGCCAGTGATGTACTTGATATATAATATTCAAGACGATGTATTCGAGATTATATATTATTCGCGACGATGTATTCGAGATTATATCTATTATTCGAGACGATGTATTTGAGATTATATCTATTATTCGAGACAACGTATTCGAGATTATATCTATTATTCAAGACGATGTATTCGAGATTATATCTATTATTCGAGACGATGTATTCGAGATTATATCTATTATTCGAGACGATGTAATTTGAATACTAAATTGTTTTATATTTCTTTTGGCATAGTTAAATAAAAGCTATGGCGGACAATACTGACAGAGAGGGAGAACAGACCATGTTTGATATAATACGCGGGCCAGATGATGATCAGAGTGAAGAAGATTATGACGGCTCCGAATTTCTAAACAACACCGGAGAGGGTGATATGATATTCGATCGCGACGACCGAATTGATGAAGTCATGAACTACGATTATGACAACACCGAAGAGGTATATATATTTATATAAGCAGGCATCTGGTGATCATCACATGTTTTAAATGAGTTGAAGATATATTAACGAATCGATCTTTCTTCTTTCAGCCATCCGGATCGAGCAAATCTTCAGGCAACAGGACGAAACGAGGCCCGAACAGAAAGTTGAAGGAGGGCGTAAAGTATAATATCGAGGCAATCAAACCTAATGGCGAACCATTAGCGCCTAAGAAGATTGCGGACAAGTTCGTTCACCAGTGCGGAGTTCTTGTGAAGGACCAACTCCCGATCTCCCTTCAAGAATGGAGAGAGCCAGCAAAGCCACGTCCAGATCTTACTTTTGTCGACGACAGACAAAAAAGTCTGCTTTGGGATACTCTCATGGAACATTTCACCCTACCAGATCATTTCACAGAAGCAGATGTGCAGAAAGTCAAGGACGCTGCTCTTAGGAAGATGGCGGTTGCATTCAAGAACCACAAGAATCATGAATGGGACAAGTACGTCAAGGGAGGAAGGAAGACTCCAATATTCGAGGGAACACTAGAGAATCAAAGTGCTCATTGGGACGATTTCGTGAAATTCAAGGATTCAGAATTATCTAAGGAACGGTCAAGAATAAACAAGGCCAATGACGCAAAAAAAGATAAGTTCCATAAGCTGGGGCTAGGTGGCTATGCGGTGGGAATGCCTAAGTGGGATAAGTCTGAGAAAGAGATGCTGGATGCAAGTGTCACTCCAGAAACATTGAGCTAGCCCCCCAGGTGCAGAACTTGGTTCTATGTGCATGGGGGGAGTTGGACCCGAAGACAGGCAAAGTTTCCAAGAAGGCATGTCTGGACGGAGCCGAAGATAACCTACTTGTTGCAATAGAAGAGGCTCGATCAGAGTTGTTCAAGCCCAACAGAGAAAACGACAAATTTACGCGTGCCCTGGGAAATCCTGAACACCCAGGAAGAACACGAGGCATGGGCGCTATTCCGTGGTATGAGGGGTTTTTGGACTGGAACGCCGACTACAGAACCCGTGCAAGAAAGAAGGTGGAGGAGGAGAAGAAGAGGAAGATGGAGGAGGAGCAGAGGAAGCTCGACTATGAACGCCTCCAAGGCCTAGAATCAGCGCACGCAGACTTGGCAATCAAATTCCAGCGGCAGCAGGAGCAAATCGACTCACTTAACCAGCAAAGGGGGTCTCAGCAGCTGCAGCAGCTAGCGGATGATCCAGCATTGGATACCACCACCCAATCCATGCCGAGAAGCAGCGTGGGTTCCGCCCCGTTTGACGCAATGCTAGATAGATACCCTGTGGATAACATCGCGGAGAACACTAACTGCGAGCTACACTTCAAAATTAAGAACATATCCTTGAAGGTGGCAGACGGCGTTGCTTATACAAATTCCCCCGATGCAACCTTCCATTGCAACCCGATTCCAGCAGGCTATGCTCGTGTCGTGGTTGATGAGGTGGTGGACCAATATTCGGGGCTAGAGCTTGACATTCCTGGAGGTGACAAGGAGCACACACTCGGAGATGCCAAAAATCGTATCATCCTATGGAGAAAGGATTTCATCATCTTTCGAAGGCCACCGACACCGCGTCACCCGACTCCTCGTCGAAGTCCGCCACCGAGTCAGCAGACTCTCGCTCCTCCAAGTCCACCAACGCGTGAGGCCACTCCTCCTCCTCCAAGTCCGGCAAAGTGTCAGGCCACTCCTCCTCCAAGTCCGACACAGCATCAGACGTCCACTCCTCCTCCAAGTCCGGCACAATCGCAGGCCACTACAAGTCCGGCACAGCTTCAGGCCACTCCTTCTCATCCAACTCAGCCCCGTCAGCCGTCTCCGCCGCCTCAGCAATCGCTGAAGAGACACCCCGCAGCTATGGTGCGTAGCGGTACGAGTCGAGGTCATAGTACAGGAAGTACAGGCGGAGGCAAGCGATATAAATATGGTCCAAACCTCACTACTCCTCTTCCTGAGAGGGCTTACGACAGGACCGAGGAGCAAACCAATGCCATATTGCGGGCAGAAGTCGACGCCCATTTTGGACCGAAACCGCCACCGCCGCCAAGGGAGAAAGTGCCTGTGGAAGTAGTTGACCACTTCATTCGTATGGCTCAACCACCAACTCCTAAGCCTGCTGACACAGACTATGAGCGCCACATCAGGAAGTTACATCGACAACGTCTACAGAAGGAGGCGAGCTCGAGCTCGAGCAAACAACAAGCAGCTGTCAAAAAATGCGGGAAAACCAATGCCCAGCTGGGAGAACAGGCGGCGCAATCGATCCCCCCGCTTGTTGTGCCGCCAACAACACATGACAGTACGCTCGCCCAATATTATTGTGGCCAAACAGTTTACGTTCCCGAGGTGGGTGATGTGGTAATAACCCAGAAGCATATAATGCAGGCTGAAACACTCAAAATCACTGTTGGACAACTCCTCGAGATCGAGGACATGCCCGTGCTTACAGAGGAGGAAATAAAATGGAAATATGCCCAGGGCCAACCTTTGGTCAAGCCAGAAGAGGTCAAGAAGCTCCAAACGAGAATGTATGAATTGCATCAATGTTACATGGACATTACCAAGAGATTAGATCGAGAGTCCCTCATGGTGCAAGTCAAGAAGGATCATTACTACCATGAGAAACCTGTGACCGTTGAGTATTCTGAACTGTTTTAGTTATACAATCAAGACGCACTCGACAAATCTATCGTCAGTTGCTATTGTCTGTAAGTGATTTCTTTCTGTAATTTAAGTCTCAAGCTAGCTGTAGTGATCCTTTTGATCAATCATTACATGTAATTATCCTCACTATATTCTTTTCTGTGGTATTATGCAGGATGAAGATGTATGAAATGACAAAAGGTGGACGCTATGGCATTGGGTTCATTGACCCAAACACCGTTAATGAATACACATGGACAATAAACAAGCATCATGAAAAGCAGGTAGAGGATAGCATGCTAGAGTTCTTGAAGCGCCTCAAATACAATGAAGATATACTACTTCCTTACAACTTCCAGTGAGTCACACTTTCTTGTACTACAAATTCTCTGTTTTGCCTACTAGCTAGCTACATGTTTTTGCTTACATATGCCTGCTTAATTAAGACATGCAAACGTGTGTGCATGCAGATTTCACTGGATCTTGTGTATCATTAAAGTTGACGCCGGAACAGTTCAAATACTGGACTCACTACTCAAAGCAAATAGTGACTATAACATCTTGTTTGGGATAGTCAACAGGTAACTTCAATCATTATTAACTATATATCTCGGCCTATTTAGTTCGTCATTTCATGATATGAACTATTTAATAACCCCTTTATTCATTTTATTTGTCGGCGGGCAGGGCTTGGGCAAGGTTCATCAGTGTCACGGAAGGCGAATGGAAATGACAGCTGAAATGGTTTCGACCCAAGGTAAGTAATTAAGTAGTGCTAGCTAGCTAGCTAGCTGCCATCTCTTTAATTATCATGCTTGATTAATTATTATCTGATCAAATTAAATTCCATTCTCGTAATAAAGGCCCTGAAGCAGGCGCAGGGGACTAATGTGTGTGCATTCTGCGTTTGCGAGAACATTCGCATGATGGCGTCCGAAAGGAGCAGATCTCAAAGACAGGAATGGGTACGCTTCTCAGAACACTATTCACAATTTTTACACCATTATCGATATCTAGTCACACAACTAATACACATGCATATTGACCTCCTTCTTAATAGTTCAAAGAGGTGCGGGACAAGCTCCTAGAAACGGAGCGTGTAGAAGCACTTCAAGAGGAAATAGCGGGATTTTTGCTCGATCAAGTCATAAATCCGAAGGGAGAATACTATTACCCGCTACCGCCCCCATCGACCAGGTCATGAACCACTTCCAATTGTCATCGTGCTTCGAAGGCACCAATTAGGCTAATGCCACTGGCTCCGAAGGCAACATGCATATGTAGGAGAAATTGTATATAGCTATACATGTGTGTATGTGTGAATTAATATGGTGGTTTGTGAGACATTGATGATATATATATGATTGGTTCTACTAGAAATTCTATATATATATATATATATATATATATGCATAACGTGTACAATGTGTAGTATCGTAAAATACCAGCAAACGAAAAAGAATTAAAATGGAAAACACAAAATTAAATGAAAAAGAAATCATAAAACCAAAAACCCCCCAAACATTTTAGTACCGGTTGGTGTTACCAACCGCTACTAAAGGGCTCCCGCCCCCCAGAGCTGGCTCGTGCCACGTGGTTGCCCTTTAGCACCGGTTCGTGCTGAACCAGTACTAAAGTGGGGGGGCCTTTAGTGACCACACTTTAGTGCCGGTTATGGAACCGGCACTAAAGGGCCTTACGAACCGGTTCTGCACTAGTGCTACTGCTACGAGTTAGCTGTAGCGCCTTATTAGTAGTGATGGTCCCCGCGCTACTGATATACCTAGAACCCGCGCTGCTGCTAACCTTTTCCCTAGTAGTGTGATATGGCTAAAAAATTTGGCATTCCAGTAGCTGATGAAGATAAGGAGGAGAAGGATGGTGAATCTAGTATGCCTACTGATTGTAGCAACCTGACCTCAGACGGTCAAGTGTCTGTGCTTAAGTGTCATCCCTGGATCGGTATGCTAACACACAGTACTCGAGGATTTATAATAGAGGTAAATCACATGTATAAAGTAACTGTCGGTGTGGAACGACACCTATGGGATCACAAGAATCCCTGCTACGGTTGTCAGGGCGCGGGGTTGCGAGGAAAGCAGGGCTAGTAGACAGCACAAAGATTGTTTACCCAGGTTCGGGCCGTGAGGATGCGTAAAACCCTAGTCCTACTTTGGTGGGTGTATTTCTCATAGTTCTTGAGCTGCCGAACTAGCTGTGGTTAGCGTGTGGTTCAAAAGAGCCGACCCCCTCTCCTCGTAGCCCCGGGCCTCCTTTTATAGGAAAAAGGGGTTGCCATAGTGGCACACAGGAGGTCGAAAGGTCTATAGTGGCACGAGGTTATCCCTCGTATTACAGGACAAGGTGCATTTAATGCATTGCTTAGGTGTCCTCTTACTTTATCGGGGACGGGGGCGAGGCCCGTCCCGTCTGCCGCTGCTCCTCCTTGCTTCGACACGCGCCTTGGTCGGGGATGCGTGCGGTACCATGTAGGCAGGCAGGCAGCTGAGTTGGCGTGGTGGTGGAGCCTTCAGGAAGATCTGCATGCCGCCGCGCAGGTGCTTGATGAGTTGGCCTGGGAGTTGCATGTTGCCACGCAGGTGCCCGCCCAGCTGGTTGGGCTGGCAGCTGCATGTGAACAGTGGTGGAAGCTTGGTTGACGTGGGCTTGGCGGTGGCCTTGCCGGAGTCTTTGGCGAGGGCCTTGCCGGGTGGCCCGACAAGGGTCTAGCCGTGGCGTGTTGTTGTCCCCGGCAAGGATCTTGTCGGGGGTCTGGTGGCCTTCCTTGGCAAGGATCTTGCCAAGAATCATCTTCGTCTGATCTGATCTTGAATATGTCTTCACAAATATCTATATGTCACCATAGTGGTGCCTTCCTAAGCCCTCGTCCCATGCTGATGATGGCACTGGGGCCGTGGGCTCAAGGGTGGCTCGCTCTGTTGGTGCGGGGCGAGCTGTCCCGGCAAGAGTCCTGCCGGGGGAGCTTGCTTCGTGCCTCCGCTCTTTGTGGTCTTGGCCTTGGCGTTGCTTTGACTGCCTTGGGCTTCGATGTTACCTTGGCTCACCTCCCTCGTTCTGCTTGGTGTGGCCGTGGGCGCGGCTCTGACTGCCCATGCACAGGAAAAGGGATACAAAGATGCGTCCCTACTTTTGTACACTGACATGAGCCCCCAGGCCTGGGCCACACATAAGCGTGACGCGTTGTTGGGCCAGGCCCAAAACGGTGCGCGGGCAGGTGGGGCGGTTTTTACCATGGTAAGATTCTTCGCGCGCTCCACCTCCCACGACCCGCGCGCGAGGCGCAGCGTGGAGGGTTGTGCGTGACATTGGCGGCATGCGTGGGACGGTTTCCACACGCATGCATCACGTTGCAGCAAATGGGCAACGCGCTTCGTGGCTTCCCCATAAAAAGGGATAACCGCGGGCGCACTATTCCTTTTACCCTCCACGCAACCCGAATCTCAGAAACCTTCGCCTGCCTCCCTCTTCTTCCTTAAGCTTCATCCCCGCTTGCCGTCGTTGCACTTCCGCCGCCCTCTGTCCTGCCCTCCTCCCCCAGTCGCCATGGCACCGAAATTCACCAAGGGCAAGGGAGTGTCCAAGGACACCGGAGCTGCGGAGCTGCAGAGCCGCCAGAGAGTGCGCTGGCGGTGCAGTGGACGCAGTGCGCCTTCTCTGGGCAAACCGGTGGGGAGTGAAGACGGGGGCGAGAATTTGGGGCATCCGGCCATGTGCGTCATCCCCGCCATCTGTGCTAAGGCTGTCCCAAATCGGTACCCCTTCTTTGTTGATTACTTTTCTTGCGGGCTCTGTCCTCCCTTCTCCGATTTCTTCAGCAACATCATGCACACCTTCAGCTTGCACCTCCTGGATTTTACTCCGAACGTGGTGGCGTGCATGGCCCTTTTCGCGCACCTCTGCGACGGCTTTGCCGGGGTGCACCCTAACACGGTGCTCTTCTGCCATTACTTCTTCCCTTGGATCTAGACGGGAGGTCCCATCTCAGGGTGCATCGCCTGGATCCCAAAATCCAAGGGAGCGTACCCGGACGGCGCCATGAAGGAGAGGTGGGAAGAATGGCTGGGCCGGTGGTGCTGGATCGAAGAGAAGGACCCGCCGGTGTTCTGCAGAGTTCGCCGGGCGCCGCTGGTTCGCGGAAGCGATTGGAGCGACGTCGACGCCGATGACAGAAAACTCACGGTCGCCACCACCAGGATCCTCCGGCTTACCCAGGTCGGGCTCACCCTTGAGATGATCGGGGCGGACTTCATCTGTCGCCGGATCGCTCCTTTGCATAACAAGGGGAAGCCAGCCTGGCTCTTCACAAACCCTGCTAACATCATGCGGCTCCGCCCTGGCCTCGACCATAACTTCGCAGTGATGGCGCACGCCCATTTCTGCCAGCGGATCCTCCAGCTCGACGTGGGCTGCGATGGCGTAGTCGAGTGGACCGGCAAGGTTGCGAGTGCCGCCGCAAAGGCCAGCAAGGTCGTCAAGGGGCCTCTATTCAAGCTGCCGATGGGGTGGTCCCGTTGTGCAACAACTCGCGTCGGTCCGAGATCATCGCCATGATGCCGGACTGCAACGCGCACGGCCCCGTCCCGAGCTGGAAGGAGCCGGAGGACGCCGAAGTGCAGCAGTTCTTCGACACCCTGCACGAGGCGTATGTCAACGCCGACGCCGAGCGACTGCTTGTCCAGGACACCTCCCAGACGGAGCTGAACTATATCGCCACTAGGGTGAGGGAGGCGCAACTCGCCAAGGAGGCCGGCAACGCCGGCGGAGTGGAGGACAAGGCCGCAACGGCCACGGAGGAGGAGGAGCTCGCCCGGTGGGCGGCGGCCACCGGGGTAGTCACCAGCGCCGGCACCAAGGCTCCTTTGGTCAAAGATGTGACCGGCAGGTCATCGTCGGAGGAGGTCGAGACCGCAGAGCCGACGCCACCTACGGGGAGGGGGCGAGTCCTGCGGCGGGCCAGTTCCGGCGAGCCGGTCTGGCCTGGCAGGGCTGCGCGGTCACAGCTGACCTTGGAGGAGCCCGGGCGCCATAGGAGGGCCACGGCGGCAAAGAAGCCGGCGAAGGTCGTGGTGAAGAAGAAGACAGCCGCCCCTTCTTCGGCCGCGCGTGCCCAGACACCACCTCCTTCTTCTCCTCCGGCGAATGTTGACATGGAGGTTACCTTTGATTATGGATCCCTCAGCCCAAGGAGGAAGAGGAAGACAACAGAGGAGGAGGCGGACGATGAGTAAGTATCCGGTTCCTTTTTGTTATCTCTGCCTCCTCAACCTGCGTCTCTTGTCTTGACTTGTTTTCATCTTTGTAGGGACGGGCAGATGCTGGCCCAGAGAGCGAAGAGGGCCAAGGTCTCGATAGGCGGCTAGCCCCCAGCTGGTTCTTCGGGGGCGCCATTGGTGGTGTTGAGCAGCCCGGACAGCAGCCCCCGGAAGAGCCCCCAGCGTAAGTTCATCACTCTTCTCCCGTCGACATGTGCCAGGGGCACGACACATTGGTGCTAACCTTGTTAGGTACGCAGGAGGAGAGCAACAGCAGGAGGAGCCACAGAGGGCTACTCCCAACATGCCATCCCCATCGACCACGCCGCCCTGGGGGCGTCCCCAGCAAGGGCGCCAGGCACAGGGTCCACACACATGGAGGAGGAGGAGAACTTGGGCGTCGGCGGCTTTTCCTCGACGCCAAATGTTGGCAGGGAGGGGGCTTCCGTTTCCCAGCCGGGTACTGGCACAGGTAAGCCATTTGTCGTTCGTCCCTGCTTCCCCTCTTCTCTTTTTTTGGCTCCTGGTCCTGGCCTTGCCTCACCCCCTTCTTCAGCGCCCAAACTCCTCCTCGCTGAACAAAGCGGACGTGGACGCCGTCATTGAGGGCGTCGCCAAGGCCGCCGGGGCGGACGCCGAGAGGATCGCCGTCGAGGAGGCCGCCAAAGACGCTGCCGAGGACGCCGCTGAGGGGCCCACCGGGGAGGCCGACAAGGCTGTCACTGAGGAGGCCGGCAAGGGGCCTATCGGGGAAGCCATCAGGACCGTTGCTGAGTTGGAGGAGGAGGAGGAGGCTGGTGACCAGCCTTCCTCCTCTGCTGCTTCCGGCTCCGGCAAGTACCTAAGGTTGGGTGACGATTTGTTCGTCCACCTTCCAGGTGCGTCGAGCACCAGGACACCCGTTGAGGGAGAGATGTTCAACGACGAAGTGCTTGCCGCTGCCGGGGTTGAAGTCGTCGACGAGCTGATCGTTGGCGACGATGGCTCGCACGAAGAGCAGCTCCTCCACGCCATGGGCGCTAGCTTCCGGAAGTTCCAAACGCTCCATCGTGCCCACCTGGACAAGGCTAAGTCCAGGGCGGCGGTGGTGGAGAGGGCGGAGGCGGACCTCTAGAAGCGCGTTGCCGAGGCACAGGACTGGTTCCGCGAGGCCCACAAGGAACTCAAGGTAGCCCAGGGTGAGCAGGCCAGGCGCGACGTGGAGCTTACCATGAAGCCCGCCGACGTTGAGAAAGCTCAGGAGGCGGCGAAGAACTTGGCCGAGGCCACCGAAGCCGCTCGGACCCAGCACGAGGCCGCGCTGAACTCCCAGGAGGAGGACCTCGCTGCGCAAGGAGAAGCTTGCCGCCATGCTTCGCACCAAGGATGCAGAGGTGGAGAAACTTGTTTGCAGCGGACCAGCGAGCTGGAGAAGAGGCACAAGGAGGCACTCAATGCCCAGGCCCAGGTTCATGCCGGCAAGGTGGAGGAGCTGGAGGCAGAGCGCGACAGGCTGAAGGAGCAGGCCTTGAAGCTGTCCCTGGAGCAGGACACGCTCAACAGTGCCCTGATAGAGGCACAGGGCGCGGTCGTCCGCAAGGCTGGGGAGCTCTCCGAGGCCAACAACTCCATCAAAGACCTCAAGCTGAAGCTGGAGGGTCTCGAGAAGGTGCTATCGGAGGCCGCAACCCGAGAGGGGACCCTGGCCATGGAGTTGGAGGCCGAGAAGCTGTTGCGGAAGAATGAGGGCCTCAACTTCGCGGACCATGTGGAGGGCGAGAACCGTTGGCTCGATCGCCTCGCCACCGTCGCCAACCAGGCCACCACGCAGTTGGCCCTCATGGGGATGCTGGACATGAGGTATGTCCCGGAGCGGGGCTTGAGCGCCAATTGCAGCCTGACCATGTTCTTCGAGAAGGTCATCGGCGCTCTGGAGCGGCTCCACGCCAACCGGGCGGCCTCACTGGCCGACGAGTCCCGGAGGTTTTGCCAGGGTGCCATGACCAAGGTTCTCACCAAGATGGCGCACTGGTACCCCGACCTCGACTTCAACGCCGCGCTGGAGAACTTGCCGGAGGGAACCGATCTTGCACCGCTCAAGGAGCGCATCGAGCCGATCATCAGCTGAGTCAGTGGAATTCTGAGGGTGGAGGGCCAGTGCCGGGATTAGGCATCCCGTTTTTTTCTTTATCGCCGCTGCAGGTGCACAAAGACAATTGCTATCTCTAGTTAGAACCGCAACAACAATTTGATGTAACATAACTCTGCAGCACTTTTTAGTAGCATGCATGTTATTTTCCTGTTCGATTTTTCCTTGTATGTCCACCCTATGTAACTAGGTAGGCTTGCCGGCGCGTAAACCCAGGGCGGCGTCGTGGGGACGGATCCCCATTGGCCTGTCGAGTGTGCTTGCTGCCAGGCAAACCACCTTACCGCCCTTAGCGCGGCCGCCCGAACTGTCGAGTTTGACTCGAGTCAGAGTCAGGAGCATTGCCAGGTGCGGAAGGCTACCCCACCACTCTCGACGCGGCAGCTTTGAGCTGTTGAGCGGACTCGAAATAGAACAAAGGTGTTGCCAATCGCGGGGCGCCCCCTTGTGTGCAGGTTTCCCATACATAGGTAAGATCTCCAAGGACGATAACCTTAAGTGTAAGAGGAAATAATCCAAGGCTCTGAATGACTTAGCTTTTCTGTCGCCAAGACGGCGTGGTTCCTCCAGCCGCCTTCTTCTCAGAAACCGAAAGCGATGAAGAACCGCTAGGCTAGCTACCAGACCAGATTCTCACAATTGCGCCCCCTACCTAGCGCGCGAAGGATGTCGGTGTGGAATGACACCTATGGGATCACAAGAATCCCTGCTACCGTTGGTGGGGCGCGGGGTTGCAAGGAGAGCAGGGCTAGTAGACAGCACAAGGATTGTTTACCCAGGTTCGGGCCATGAGGATGCGTAAAACCCAAGTCCTGCTTTGGTGGGTGTATTTCTGAGACTTCGTGAGCTCCCGAACTAGCTGTGGTCAGCGTGTGGTTCAAAAGAGCCGACCCCCTCTCCTCGTCGCCTCGGGCCTCCTTTTATAGGAAAAAGGGGTTGCCACAGTGGCACATAGGAGGTGGAAAGGTCTACAATGGCACGAGGTTATCCCTCGTATTACAGGACAACGTGCATTTAATACATCGCTTAGGTGTCCTCTTACTTTATCGGGGACGGGGGCGAGGCCCGTTCCATCGACCGCCGCTCCTCCTCGCTTCGACACGCGCCTCGGCCGGGGATGCATGTAGTGCCATGTAGGCAGGAAGGCAGCTGAGTTGGCGTGGTGGTGGAGCCTTCACGAAGATCTGTATGCCACCACGCAGGCGCTTGATGAGTTGGCCTAGGAGCTGCATGTTGCCACGCAGGTGCCCACCCAGCTGGTTGGGCTGGCAGCTGCATGTGAACGGCGGTGGAAGCTTGGTTCACGTGGGCTTGGCGGTGGCCTTGCCGGGTGGCCCGGCAAGGGTCTTGCCGTGGCGTGTTGTCGTCCCCGACAAGGATCTTGTCAGGGGTCTGGTGGCCTTCCTTGGCAAGGATCTTGCCGAGAATCATCATCTTCTGATCTGATCTTGAATATGTCTTCACAAAGATCTATATGTCACCACAGGGGTGCCTTCCCGAGCCCTGGTCCCATGCTGATGATGGCACTAGGGGCCGTGGGCTCAAGGCTGGCTCGCTCTTTGGGGCGGGGCGAGCTGTCCCGGCAAGAGTCTTGATGGGGCCGCTGAGGCCACCCGGCAAGGCTCTTATCAGGGGAACTTGCTTCGTCCCTCTGCTCTTTGTGGTCCTGGCCTTGGCGTTGCTTTGACTGCCTTGGGCTTCGATCTTACCTTGGCTCACCTCCCTCGTTCTGCTTGGTGTGGGCTTAGGCGCGGCTCTAACTGCTCCTGCACAGGAAAAGGGGTACAAAGATGCGCCCCTATTTTTTACACCGACAGTAACGTAAATACTATTACCTCAATCCAAATAGAGGAAGTAACAACAAGGTTGTGGATTCCCATCAACACCAATGACAAAGTTGAGTATAGACATCGTAACCCTAACGTATCACTTACTCGTCGTTGTAGCCACAAAGGGTCAGTACATTGAATGTACTAGCAAATTCACACCATAGGATAATCATGAATAATAGCTATCACTACATGCATATATGGCTGCTGGAAAAGCTCTATGGTTATCATGTTTTTGCGAAAAGCCAATTTTTTCCTACTGCAAAGGAATATATTTTATTTAACTACAAAGTTTGTTAAAAGAATATTGAGAAGGTTCCTCCAACTCAATCCCAAAATAATAATCATTAACCCCATCAAATCAATTAAATAAAGTGTTGAGATCAACATGAAATTCAAGAACCAGAGACTCAAGACGTCCATAATGGGGGACACGGCTAACCATGATTAGTTTGTACACTCTGGAGGGGTTTGCCCACTTTTCCCCACAAGACTCGATCTCCTCCGTTGGATTTCTCGCACTACATGATGTTTGAGAAATGGATGACCGAGACACAGTCTTTCAGAAGCATTAAGTCTTTACTCTGGGCAAACCGGTACACCTACAATCCCCCTACATCTCCTAGTCCCCCTCTTCAAGAGCTCACGCAACTTACTCAACTATGCTAGAGCCCATATTGGCTTGTGGCTACACACAGAAGTTTCTAGCATGAATAATCTTCTGATCCCTTTCAGACTGGGTGGCATTCCATAGGGTGACCACACGGGTCCTCCAGGATCCCCTTGGGGAAGCACTGGGTTATCCAGGTGCCCGGGCAAACCACTGGGTGCTCCAGGGTGCCCCTACCATTCCACCTAGATGTGTATTAAAGTAGCCACCTTAAGTTAACCCTTAATGATAACTCTCACATCTGTCATGAATACACTCAACCAATCCACGTCTACGAGCATAGTATAGCACTAAGCATAACGTAGTAACTCCTAGGGTTGAATGCAACACAACAGGTTCCTACTTCATCAACTACTTCCCAATACCCACATGTTATCAAGTCCTAACCATCCAGTGTTCGAGGGTTGAAACTAATGCATAAAAACTGGGTAATAAAAAGTATGATCAAAGTGTGAACTTGCCTTGTACTGTTGATGAAGATGATTCGCACTCATAACTCCTGATAGTTCTACTCATCACACTCCGTTCAATCTATCGTGAGCAAGCAATAGTAACCACACATAAGCAATCACCCAAAAAGATCAGGAAGAACGAAGAAGATAGTTTGGAAAACATCAAAACCAAGAAAATAACTCTTGCAACATAAAACAATTTCTAACAGTACCAAAATGATGTGAATTTGGCCTTATCAGAAAGTTTAGGTCAAGAGCTTTGATTTGCAAAAAGAATCAATTAAATCGGAGTTATAAAACTCAAGTTATGATCAAAAGAAGTTTGAATAATAATCTGAACAAATTTCGATATTTGAAAATTTTAAAAAGTTGATGTGACAGGTTCACTGGATAGGTGAAAACAAGTCAAAACTAATTTAGATGAACGAGTAAAAAGTTATGGCTATTGGAAAAATCAGGGTCAAGTTGTTTTACGGAAAAAAATAGCTACGGCTAAAAAACTCTAGATCTAATTGATAATCTAATTATTCTATCGTACTAATCTAGAAATAATAAACTACGGAAGTATAAAAAGAAAAAAACGAAGAAATATACCTTTATAAAGTAGAGAGAAAAAACAACTACGGAGAGAGGAGACAATTTTCAGAAGTCCCACCGAAGGGGAGAAACATATGTTTTTTTAATGAATCTAGCCAAACCAAAATATTGATTTAACCCGAATCGAATGATTTTTCAAGCTCTATGGATCTATATTTATAGGTGAAAAAAAGGTTTAGGGGTCAAAGGCTAGGCAATGTGGCACTAAACATATATGTACATAGATGAAATTTTAAAAAAATGGGCTAAAAGTTAGGCCTGGCCGTGCGCTCTAGTTTTTTTTAAACAAAATTTGGTCAAATAAAAAAAGGCTGGCTGGGCCTGGCCCATGTAGGAGAGAAGAGAAAAAATAAAATGATGGGGCGCCCGATGCCACTATGCTGCGCACGTAGGCGACAGTTAGTTCCAGCCGCACGCGCAATTTTTTTAGAAACAGAAAATGAAAAAAGGAATAACGAAAATAAAAGTAAACTTATATATAGGCATATTATATATCAAAATTTCTTAGAAGTGTTTTTCTACAAAGGAACATTTTTCTAGCATCAAATAAAGTCGACAAAATTCAAATATTTCAAACAGTGCTACTACTACAATAAAACACAATAAAAATCATTTTAAAAATACCGAAATGATTTACAATTTATTTCTCTCCAATTTTCTATTATAGGGAATCATGTTACCCTATTTTCAATATATTTTAGTTTTGGAGAAAAATAATTTGAATAAAACCCAAATAACTCCAAATTGAAAATAATTTCTAAAAGGATTTTAAATTTGATCCTTTTAAACTTCCAACTCATATTTCATATGCTTTGAAAAAGTCATTTTATCTTCTCTCATGAAAATCACTAGCAAAAAATGCCCGTGCGTTGCAACGGGAGAATGCAAGGTGCGAGAATCAAGCTTAGTGACATAGATATTGTAGTGGTGGAATACCTATCATTTAAAATTTTTACCATTAAATCACTCTTCTTTCTTAGTTACAATATATCGTGAATCATATTTGTTCTCCTCCATAGCTCACAAATAATCGGTTCAAAAAATTAGCCATTATTTAGTTCGGGAAATCAGCCAAAAAATTAATAGTACTTCTGAAATTATGTATAAACAAAACTTGCGCCTTGGTTAACCTGTTTGCTACCACAAATTATTTTTCAATGTAAGATTATACAAACAACAATAGATGTTCCAGCCATTTCTCAACACACATCAGAGTAGAGGCCAATTATACATTGGTAAAGAATGAGAATATCAGTCTTATGTATGGCTGGATGAATATTACCTGCAAAAATTCCTCACAAATAAACATATCTTCTTTGCTCAACGCAGCTTCACCAATCAAACCTGAATAATTCTGTAAAAAAACAATCATTGACTTCACATGGAATGAAGCTTCATACACACATGAAATGTTGCCTAAAATTGCTAGAACAAACATGTTCAACTGATTTGTTTTCGGCACTGGATCAACTCATAATCTTAGTTATAGACTAACATGTATGATTCTTATAAACTGAAATGTGTTTTAGAGCAGATAAAAAAGATGCACAGGGACTGCCAGTTGCATAAATATAATTGATGGTTATATATGAAACATCTACAATTTTAAGAATCAAACATGATCTAAGGAATTGACACACATCTGCAAGTATCTAATAATAAAATCCATATGAAAGATAACCTCTACTGATTCAAATATTGCAAGTTCCACCCCTTTGTTTTAATAGAACGGCCACTCAGTCCAGCACATCCCCTTTGTCGAAAATTAACAGACCTACAACATGCATGTTTGTGTATAACCTATCTGCAAGCAATATCCTTTTTTATGATTACATCAAGACTTACGCCGACATCAAGGCTGCATCGTGTTCCTTCCGGAGCAGATCATATAGTTGGTCCCGGACACCATCCGGCCTCGACAGTTCTACATGCACCCACCTGCCTATCTGAAGAAATTTTTGTATCATCTCTGGTACTCCATGCGCATAGTTGGCGTGATTATAGCATTGTAGGCAGAAAAGGCATCCGTCTGTAATCTGAATCTTCACTGAACTTTTCAGGTTTGACCATCTAGGAGATCGATCACACAAAATTTGACAGCTCAAACTTTTACCCTTACCGGTCTACCATCAACCATGGAAAATCCAACACATACTTGGCTTCACATTGAGACAGTTCACCACCTTCATCTCACACGACTTGTCACACTGCATATCCACGAACCAATCTAGTTAATGTTTGACGGCTAAAAAAAATTTAGAGTAAATCAGCGGATGCATGAATAAATCGATCAGTGCGTTGCAATGGGAGAAAAAAAACATCAGACACATGCCACCAAGCTCTAGGACCTCCGTCTCTGACATGGCAATCAAGCATACTCGTTGCCCATGCACTGGGCCGCATGATGATCTTGTACCCTTCTGCCCAACCGGCGACGTCGGCGGCGAGTCAAGGCATCAACGATTGACAAGTGCTGGCGACCTGCTTAGCATGGATAAAAGAAAGGCCGAAGAGGGAGGCTTGTATCTATCAAGCATAAATATTTACAATAAAATCGATCTGATATGTACCAAGTTGAGCAGGATTGTCGTATAGCTTCCCCTCATATAGCATCTACGTAAGAAAATCCAGCACAAAAATATATAAATATGTTTTCGAACATAGTGAGGATCGACAGATGGTCTTGAAGAATTCTGACAATGTAAACCGTAATAGACTTGAATCTCTACCACACATGTAATTTTATCAAATTGACAAGGGAAGTTATAGGAATTGTAGCCTCAAAAATGGTTCCATCTAAATCATGCTATGTATTCCTGTTTGAGATCTTTTATAGAATCAATAAAATATGACGACGTTAGAGATCAAAGATCAAAGATGGACTAAGAAACTCAAGGATTAGGGAATCATGCTTACCTTGTTAGGAATGACACTAATGGAATTAGTGAACTGATGTGTCGTGCTCAGGCCAATGGATCCGTGCGTCCTTGATACACACATGTATATACGTACATGAAGGTTGCTGGGTTGAAACTTGAAAGGAGATTGATTCATCTGTCGGCTGGACAGCTACACATGTCGGAGCAGCGCATGCTCAATCGCCATATCACAGGCCTCGGCCGCCGTGGTCCCCTGATTCCTTAGCGATGCTGCCCCTAGTCACCCGTGAGCTGCCGCTAGGCCACCCCGCATGCTGCAGCTCGAAGCTCCCCTGCACGCCGCCGCTGGCTTTCCTCCGTGCACCACTACCTTGTGCTTTGCATGACGTCACCCGAGCCCTCTAGGTGGCGCAGAATAAAGAATCGGCAGAGCTTGGCGGCGACCATCCCCAACCCCAGCTCCTATCTTCTTCCTCATGCTTGGGGACGGGCCACCCGAACAACTCCTCCGTCTCGCGCTCCTCCCTGTTCTACCTCCCGCACCTCCCAGTGGTGGGTTACACCTATGTTTTCTCTTCTACTCTCTTCCTCCGCAGCCAGAGGCGACGGCGCACTGCACTCACGGCCGCCATCCAAGCTGATTCTGCGCGCGCGTGACCCAGCAGGCGGACGATTGCTAGATGTCAACGCGGGCGAGCATCTTCTCACGCGATCAACTTGAGGTGGCCATGGCCAATCTTGTGCGGCATGGGTAAACGACAGCCGATGGCGGCAGCTCCTCTGCATGGACGCGGACGGCGGCGGCCAGATGGAGGCGGCCTCCCTCCTCCCGCGCGAGCACCGTGGCCGCCTTGTCATCCGTAGCCATCTCCACCGCCGGGCACGTGGGCAGCCGATGGAGACGGGGAACCTCAGCAACGGGAATTGACCTCGCAGGGACCGGGGGGAGGGGGCGCTCCTTGGCAGCGGCGGTGGCGTCTAGGAGGTTCACGCGGTGGGAGACATCGCTGGCGTAGGGAGGCCGGGTCGTCCGAATTGGGGAACAAGGGTTGGGTCGGGCAGCACTTTCTTTTTCCGAATTTTTTTAATGCCTTTTTTTAGATGTTTAGCGAATCGTTTTTTCCACCCATCGGTGGTAGTGGTGGGTAATTATTTGTCACTTTATTTATTAAAGGAAAGTGACGGTGAATCCGGAGACTCAATCTGTGCTTTATTATTAGGGAGAGATTGAGTTCCTTAAAGTTTCTGAATTTGAAAATAGTTCCAAATGAAATTCAAATATTTTCAAATACCCTTTTCATTTAATTAAATGGAAGAAGTCATTCCATCTTCTCTCTAGGGTTTTGTATTTGAAAATAATTTGAATTCATGGAGATCATAAAAGAAAATGAAAGTTTGGGAAAGTCCTTTTATTCTCTCTCATTTAACTTTCAAAAAGTTTCAAAATCACTCACTTTCAGTCAATCAATCACATAACAATCAAACAAACTATCTATTTAATATAACATTCCAAAATTTAGAATTTTGGGATGTTACAAACCTACCACACTTAAAATGAATCTCGTCCTCGAGATTCGTAGAGGCTAGCAAGAAATAGGTTAAGTTCGGGGTTTTTCTCAAAATCCATCGATCATCACACAGGGTCTATGGTGCTACCACCCTTAGAAGCATCGCTACGGTCCCATAAATACTCATATACTCCATCCTTATTCTTGACAGGGTCGGTCTTTTCTGATCTTCAGTATAATTCCTTATCTGGCTCTTCCGATAGTGGCTTAACCTTTTTCCTCAATTCTTGTGTCCTTTCTTCTTGGTAAGGTTCTTCTGTGACTAGGTCTTCTTAGCTGATGGGTCTGGCGCCAATACTAAACAACTATCGATATCTCATGGTGGTCATCAAACAATTTGACTGGGTCCCTGCAGAAAATGGGTGTGGGCTGGAACCTCACCGTATGACCTACGGTTGGCAACGGCTGCCTTGTACAAGGGGAAAAATTGTCATACCATTCTAAGGTTCAAACAAGGTTTCGATCGTCGTCGCTCTACTATGGGTAAGTCACTCAGATTTACCATCCCATATAGCAAGGCAGATAATAAGAGTAAGTCGGTATGGTGATCAATCCATCCCGCACCCAAATCATTACCTTGTATATGGTTTAGCGAACTTCGCATTCTAACACTTGGTCATCCTCACAAGTATTGCAGAATTTCTCTTGTCGACGAACCAAGTTCGAATAAATCCATTTATTCTGCAAGCCAAACAAACATCTACCGTTTCTTCACAACTCTCAGGTTTTGCGTAAACTCCTATAAGATCGTTTGTTGATAAAATCGTAACTTCTTCCAGGGTTTTTCCTTCAGCAAGAGTGTGCTTGCTTCTTGGCAGGTCCTGGGGCCTGTGGGTTATGGCTCATCTCATCACTTGTAAACCTTGAAATCATCATCGGGGGCAACTGATCATTATTCCAACATCCAGCTTCCTATCATTCTTAAATCCATCCAATTGCACTATCTCCCTTCCTTCTATTTGTACCAAATTAAAACGTGATTATCAGACTCATCGTGGGGTTACACTTGCTCCATATTACCAACATTCTACCTCCTTTATATCCAATAGTACTTCATCCCCTCATAATCTTAGGGTATCCCACATATCGAGAGAAAACTCGTACTTACTTTGTCCAAAGTCCACTCCGTGGAACGTCATTATCCCTTCCAGGGGTCAAGTGTCCTCACAGGGTAATACCACCCTTAAAATGTACAGATTCATCCATAGACCATAGTTCTCATATCCTCGAAAATGGTCAAAAACTTTCTTCATAGAGTAACAACTCATAAAATCAAAATCAGTACCCACGATACTAACTTTATTGATCCTCAAATTATTATAATCTCCTGCACTTCCATTACATGCCTCAACTCAACACCTCAATATAAAAGAATTGTTCCCACTGCTACTACTATATTTCTTTTGTTGCAAACTCAACTATTTAGCACAAGTCTCCTCCTTGGGGCATTCTCTGGCATAGTGCCCTGCTCCATTTCAACGAAAACATATTACTTCTGACAAGTCTCAAGGTTTCCTTTTTGGGCAACCGCTGGAGTAGTGCCCTGACTCTTTGCACCTGAAACAGGTGATATGACTCAAGTCCTTCCTGGAATCCAATCTATTTCTCTTCCTGTATTTTTCCATTCCAATCAGGGCTTCTATTTCCTATGGGTCATACTCTACTTCCTTTGTCAGGAATTATACTAGATCCCCATCCAGAAAATTCTAGGAGATGTGTCCTTCTTCTCCTCATGAATAGAATGACTTAGTGCATGGTTTAATTGGGTCTTCTTTGGGTGTGTCCTTCACCTCTTCCTTCATCACTGGTTCTTCTAAAATTTCCATGAGGGCTCCTTTCATTGCTTCTTTCTTATGTTGGATGGTTCTTTGAACCACAGGGTAAATGTGACACTGAGCAGGGTAGTGGGTAGTCCCTTCACATAAGAAACAAGTAATCTGCCTAGTTGGGCATTCTTCAGCTGGGTGGCTTTCTTCAAAATTACGACATTCATCTTTGTGTTCTTTATGGTTGTGCCCTATTTCTCCACAGAGCTTGCATGCACAAGGTTTCTTCATATCATTTCCATAAGGCTTCAACTTCTGGGACACAAGCCGAGACTTTGGCAAAGTCAACTTAAATTCTTTCCAAGTGGTTACTACTTGCCATCCATTGATGGTTTGATACATCTTCCACCAGGCAGTAGCACCTCTTTCAAAGCACTGAAGAGCATGTTGGGCCATATCCTTTCTATCTATAGTGTTATTCTTCATATGATCTTCCATGTTCTAAATCCACCGGTCTATCTCCAATTGAGTCATCAGTCTAGAAAATATGAGTTCATCTCCATTCATCCTCTATTGGGTCCATGGGTTTTGGGGTGAGATGAGAGAGATGGAGAGGGATACACACAATACAAACAATAGTTTTGAAAAGACAGATTTTATTTTGTGGATGTCGGAAAAACATCAAACAAATGACAGCTTATAATCGTCGCATCTAACATAGGTATATAACAGGGGTTTGGTCTTCTAATTAAAGGTCAATAAATCTTCAAAGTCGTCTAACTCTTCAAGTCTTGTTCATGCCTCCAATGGCTTCTTTCGATCATGCTTGTCTTTCTCAAATCCTTTTTGCCAGCTCATCTCTATTGTAGCAAAGTCTCTCATGACATCCTTGAATATTCTGGAGTTGCATTACAAACTTCTGGGTTTCAACGCCCTTGGCATGAGCCATGGTCCTACTGTCCTTCAGTTTCTGACAAATCTCTGGTATTCTCTAGGTTTTGCTCCTCTCGCTTGGCTACTTTCAGCTTCTGGGGTCCTGAGTTCTTCACGAAAATGCTTCTTTGTCAAATACGGCTTCCTAAAGATCCATCTTATAATTCTTGATGTAATACTCCAAATCCTGGTGATACACCAGCTAAGGTTAAAACTTCATCTTAGTGATAGGTGCTCCATCAGCCTTCTACCATCCAATCCTTCTGAAGAAATGCATCCTTAACTCAGCACGGTGACAATAGCATCAGCAGGCGATGACATCACGGATAACCGTGTTTATGCCCATGTCATTGCCATGAGCTTTCATTCCATAATTGCCATCTCCTTACTTGGGGTTTTCTTGACAAAATCTCTGAGTTTTTTTAACTCTCCATATTCCGGTCTTTCTCTGATACACCTTGATCTCGGGTATTGAAAGCTTCAATAGTCTCACAAGTTCCATAAGGGTAACCCTCCTTGGTCATACCAATCTGGAAATTCTTCAGAGCCTTCAAATTCTCCTAGTCTTTGGAGTCTTCAACCGTTGAGGTTTCCATTATTCTATTGCACGGTAAAATCCTCTTGATTCCGAAGTGATCTTGGTTGTCCGATATCTTTTACTCCTTGGAGTGGTCTCATCAGTCGATCTTCGTGTGGTCAAAAGGGAAAGGGGGTATGGTCTCACTAAAGGGAATACTTGAATAAGCTCAAAAGGGAATAGAGGTAAAAGATATTTTTTTACATAAAGTTATAGAGAAAATCTTTCCTATGGGCTTGCCAGTTTTCTAGGGTCACGTCCTATAGTCAACATGTGATCTGATACCATCTTGTAGCGACCCGACCTCAGACGGTCAAGTCTCTGTGCTTAAGTGTCATCCCTAGATCGGTATGCTGACACACGGAGTACTCGAGGATTTATAATACAGGTAAATCACATGTATAAAGTGATGTCTACTACACAGCCTTCTTCTTCTAGACGTTGTTGGGCCTCCAAGCGCATAGGTTTGTAGCACAGTAGAAAATTTCCCTCAAATGGATGACCTAAGGTTTATCAATCCGTGGGAGGTGTAGGATGAAGATGGTCTCTCTCAAGCAACCCTGCAACCAAATAACAAAGAGTCTCTTGTGTCCCCAACACACCGAATACAATGGTAAATTGTATAGGTGCACTAGTTTGGCAAAGAGATGGTGATACAAGTGGTATATGGATGGTAGATAAAGGTTTTTGTAATCTGAAAAAAATAAAAACAACAAGGTAACTAATGATAAAAGTGAGCGTAAACGGTATTGCAATGCTAGGAAACAAGGCCTAGGGTTCATGCTTTCACTAGTGCAAGTTCTCTCAACAATAATAACATAATTGGATCATATAACTATCCCTCAACATGCAACAAAGAGTCACTCGAAAGTCACTAATAGCGGAGAACAAATGAAGAGATTATGGTAGGGTACGAAACCACCTCAAAGTTATCCTTTCTGATCGATCTGTTCAAGAGTCCGTAGTAAAATAACATGAAGCTATTCTTTCTGTTCAATCTATCATAGAGTTCGTACTAGAATAACACCTTAAGACACAAATCAACCAAAACCCTAATGTCACCTAGATAGTCCAATGTCACCTCAAGTATCCGTGGGTATGATTATACGATATGCATCAAACAATCTCAGATTCATCTATTCAACCAACACAAAGAACTTCAAAGAGTGCCCCAAAGTTTCTACCGGAGACTCAAGACGAAAATGTGTGCCAACCCCTATGCATAGATTCCCAAGGTCACGGAACCCGCAAGTTGATCACGAAAACATACATCAAGTGGATAAATAGAATACCCCATTGTCACCACGGGTATCCCACGCAAGACATACATCAAGTGTTCTCAAATCCTTAAAGACTCAATCCGATAAGATAACTTCAAACGGAAAACTCAATTCATCACAAGCGAGTAGAGGGGGAGAAACATCATAGGATCAAAATAGAATAGCAAAGCTCGCGATACATCAAGATCGTATCACCTCAAGAACACGAGAGAGAGAGAGAGAGATCAAACACATAGCTACTGGTACATACCCTTAGCCCCGAAGGAGAACTACTCCCTCCTTGTCATGGAAAGCACCGGGATGATGAAGATGGCCACTGGAGAGGGATTCCCCCTCCGGCAGGGTGTCAGTACGGGTCGAGATTGGTTTTCGGTGGCTACGGAGGCTTCTGGCGGCGGAACTCCCGATCTATTGTGCTCCCCGAAGATTTTAGGGTATATAGGTATATATGGGAGAAACAAGTACGCCGGTGGACCTCCTGGTTGTCCACGAGGCAGGGGGCGCGCCCAGGGGGGTGGGTGCGCCCCCACCCTCGTGGGCAGCCCGGGATTCTCCTGGTCCAACTCCGATACTCCGTGGGCTTCTTCTGGTCCAAAAATAAGTTCCGTGAAGTTTCAGGTCAATTGGACTCCGTTTTATTTTCCTTTTCTGTGATACTCTAAAACAAGGAAAAAACAGAAACTGGCACTGGGCTCTAGGTTAATAGGTTAGTCCCAAAAATCATATAAAATAGCATATAAATGCATATAAAACATCCAAGGTTGATAATATAATAGCATGGAACAATCAAAAATTATAGATACGTTGGAGACGTATCAGCATCCCCAAGCTTAATTCCTGCTCGTCCTTGTGTAGGTAAATGATAAAAATAGAATTTTTGATGTGGAATGCTACCTAACATATTTATCCATGTAGTTCTCTTTATTGTGGCAACAATATTCAGATCCATAAGATTCAAGACAAAAGTTTAATATTGACATAAAAATAATAATAATTCGAGCATACTAACCAAGTAATCATGTCTTCTCAAAATAACATGGCCAAAGAAAGCTATCCCTACAAAATCATATAGTCTGGCTATGCTCTATCTTCACCACACAAAATATTTAGATCATGCACAACCCCAATGACAAGCCAAGCAATTGTTTCATACTTTTGATGTTCTCAAACTTTTTCAATCTTCATGCAATACATGAGCGTGAGCCATGGACATAGCACTATATGTGGGATATCATGGTGGTTGTGGAGAAGACAAAGAGGAGAAGATAGTCTCACATCAACTAGGCGTATCAACAGGCTATGGAGATGCCCATTAATAGATATCAATGTGAGTGAGTAGGGATTGCCATGCAACGGATGCACTAGAGCTATAAATGTATGAAAGCTCAACATAATAAACTAAGTGGGTGTGCATCCAACTTGCTTGCTCACGAAGACCTAGGGCACTTGAGGAAGCCCATTGTTGGAATATACAACCCAAGTTCTATAATGAAAAATTCCCACTAGTGTATGAAAGTGACAAAACAAGAGACTCTCTATCATGAAGATCATGGTGCTACTTTGAAGCACAAGTGTGGAAAAAAGGATAGTAGCATTGTCCCTTTTTTATTTGGCCTTTTTTAGCCTTTCTTTTTTATTTGGCCTTTTTTGGGACAATGCTCTAGTAATGATGATCATCACACTTCTATTTATTTACAACTCAATGATTACAACTCGATACTAGAACAAAGTATGACTCTATATGAATGCCTCCGGCGGTGTACCGGGACATGCAATAAATCAAGAGTGACATGTATGGAAGAATTATGAACGGTGGCTTTGCTACAAATACGATGTCTACTATATGATCATGCAAAGCAATATGACAATGATGAAACGTGTCATAATAACGGAACAGTGGAAAGTTGCATGACAATATATCTCGGAATGGCTATGGAAATGCCATAATAGGTAGGTATGGTGGCTGTTTTGAGGAAGGTATATGGTGGGTTTATGGTACCGGCAAAAGTTGCGTGGTACTAGAGAGGCTAGCAATGGTGGAAGTGTGCGAGTGCGTATAATCCATGGACTCAACATTAGTCATAAAGAACTCACATACATATTGCAAAAATCTATTAGTTATCGAAACAAAGTACTACGCGCATGCTCCTAGGGGGTTAGATTGGTAGGAAAAGACCATCGCTCGTCCCCGACCGCCAGTCATAAGGAGGACAATCAATAAACAAATCATGCTCCGACTTCGTCACATAACGGTTCACCATACATGCATGCTACGGGAATCACAAACTTCAACACAAGTATTTATCAAATTCACAACTAATCAACTAGCATGACTATAATATCACCATCTCCATATCTCAAAACAATTATCAAGTATTAAACTTCTCATAGTATTCAATGCACTTTATATGATAGTTTTTATTATATCCCTCTTGGATGCCCATCATATTAGGACTAAATTCATAACCAAAGAAAATTACCATGCTGTTTAGGACTCTCAAAATAATATAAGTTAAGCATGAGAGATCAATTATTTCTATAAAATAAAACCACCACCGTGCTCTAAAAGGATATAAGTGAAGCACTAGAGCAACAACAAACTACTCCGAAAGATATAAGTCAAGATCAATGAGTAGTCGAATAATTATGCAACTATATGAAGACTCTCTAACCTTTAAGAATTTAAGATCTTGGTATTTTATTCAAACATCAAGCAAAACTAAATAAAATAAAATAAAATGATGCTCCAAGCGAAACACATATCATGTGGTAAATAAAAAATATAGCTCCATGTAAAGTTACCGATGAACGAAGATGAAAGAGGGGATGCCTTCTGGGGCACCCCCAAGCTTAGGCTCTTGGTTGTCCTTGAATATTACCTTGGGGTGCCTTGGGCATCCCCAAGATTAGGCTCTTGCCACTCCTTATTCCATAATCCATCGAATCTTTACACAAACTTGAAAACTTCGCAACACAAAACTTAACATAAAATTCGTAAGCTCCGTTAGCGAAAGAAAACAAAACACCACTTCAAGGTACTTGAATGAACTCATTATTTATTTATATTGGTGTTAAACCTACTGTATTCCAACTTCTCTATGGTTCATAAACTCTTTTACTAGCCATAGATTCATTAAAATAAGCAAACAACACACGAAAAATAAAATCTGTCAAAAACAGAACAGTCTGTAGTAATATGTAACTAACGCAAACTTCTGGAACCCAAAACATTCTAAAATAAATTGCTGGACGCGAGGAATTTCTCTATTAATCAGGTTCAGAAATAATTAACTAAATATCACTCTCCAATAAAAAATGGCAGCAATTCTCGTGAGCGCTAAAGTTTCAGTTTTTTACAGCAAGATCAACAAGACTTTCCCCAAGTCTTCCCAACGGTTCTACTTGGCACAAACACTAATTAAAGCATAAAAACTCAATCATAACAGAGGCTAGATAAATTATTTATTACTAAACAGGAGCAAAAAGCAAGGAACAAAAAATAAAAATTGGGTTGCCTCCCAACAAGAGATATCGTTTAACGCCCCTAGCTAGGCATGATGATTTCAACGATGCTCACATAAAAGATAAGAATTGTCACATAAAGAGAGCATCATGGAGAATATGACTAGCACATTTAAGTCTAACCCACTTCCTATGCATAGGTATTTTGTGAGCAAACAACTTGCGGGAACAAGAATCAACTTGCATAGGAAGGTAAAACAAGCATAACTTCAAAACTTTAAGCACATAGAGAGGACACTTGATATTATTGCAATTCCTACAAGCATACATTCCTCCCTAATAATAATTTTCAGTATCATCATTAATGAATTTAACAATATAACTATCACATAAAGCATTATTTTCATGATCTACAAGCATAGAAATTTTATTACTCTCCACATAACCAAATTTCTTCTCATGAATAGTAGTGGGAGAAAACTCAACAAAATAACTATCATGTGAGGCATAATCCAATTGAAAACTAAAATCATGATGACAAGTTTCATGGATATCATTATTATTTATAGCATACAAGTCCTCACAATAATCATCATAGATAGCAACTTTGTTCTCATAATCAATTGGAACCTCTTCCGGAATAGTGGATTCATCACAAAATAAAGTCATGACCTCTCCAAATCCACGTTCATCAATATAATCATCATAAATAGGAGGCATGATTTCATCCTAATAAATTTGCTCATCAAAACTTGGTGGACAAAAAATATCATCTTCATGAAACATTGCTTCCCCAAGCTTGTGGCTTTGCATACCATTAGCATCATGGATATTCAAGGAATTCATACTAACAACATTGCAATCATGGTCATCATTCAAATAGTTAGTGCCAAACTTTCTAATGCATTCTTCTTCTAGCACTTGAGCACAATTATCGGAATCCATATTCTCATGAAAGATATTAAAAAGATGAAACATATGAGGTACCCTTAATTCCATTTTTTTGTAATTTTCTTTTTATAAACTAAACTAGTGATAAAACAGGAAACTAAAAGACTCGATTGCAAGATGTAAAGATATACCTTCAAGCACTCACCTCGGTGCCAACGGCGCCAGAAAAGAGCTTGATGTCTACTACACAACCTTCTTCTTGTAGACGTTGTTGGGCCTCCAAGTGCAGAGGTTTGTAGGATAGTATCAAATTTCCCTCAAGTGGATGACATAAGGTTTATCAATCCGTGGGAGGTGTAGGATGAAGATGGTCTCTCTCAAGCAACCCTGCAACCAAATAACAAAGAGTCTCTTGTGTCCCCAACACACCCAATACAATGGTAAATAGGTGCACTAGTTCGGCAAAGAGATGGTGATACAAGTGGTATATGGATGGTAGATAAACGTTTTTGTAATCTGAAAATATAAAAACAGCAAGGTAACTAATGATAAAAGTGAGCGTAAACGGTATTGCAATTCTAGGAAACAAGGCCTAGGGTTCATACTTTCACTAGTGGAAGTTCTCTCAACAATAATAACATAATTGGATCATATAACTAGCCCTCAACATGCAACAAAGAGTCACTCGAAAGTCACTAATAGCAGAGAACAAACGAAGAGATTATGGTAGGGTACAAAACCACCTTTCCGATCGATCTATTCAAGAGTCCGTAGTAAAATAACATGAAGCTATTCTTTCCGTTCAATCTATAATAGAGTTCATACTAGAATGACACCTTAAGTTACAAATCAACCAAATCCCTAATGTCACCTAGATAGTCCAATGTCACCTCAAGTATCCGTGGGTATGATTATACGATATGCATCACACAATCTCAGATTCATCTATTCAACCAACACAAAGAACTTCAAAGAGTGCCCCAAAGTTTCTACCTAAGACTTAAGATGAAAATGTGTGCCAACCCCTATGCATAGATTCCCAAGGTCACGGAACCCGCAAGTTGATCACCAAAACATACATCAAGTGGATCAATAGAATACCCCATTGTCACCACGGGTATCCCACGCAAGACATACATCAAGTGTTCTCAAATACATAAAGACTCAATCCGATAAGATAACTTCAAAGGGAAAACTCAATTCATCACAAGAGATTAGAGGTGGACGACGGCAATTTTGAGCCAAACGCGCCCGAGGAAGCACGCGCGTGCTACGGCAATCAAATTGGCTGCGTCATACGGACAACCGCCACCATCAATGATGAGAAACTAAACAAGATAGATAATATGAGGCCCTCCCTCCTAAAGAAGCTGCACCAGATATTCTTGTTCCCGGGCTGGAATGAAAAGGATTATAAAGATCCAGATAAGGACCCGATAATGAAGAAGATAAACAAACACGCCATGAGCAAGTTTGGCGACGCGTTGGCCGCCTGGAAAGCAAGGGGGAAATATCAGATCGTCAACGAAAAGGAACCCTACTCCGAGATTGTAAAGGATAATCCGACAATCATGGCAGAGCACTTTGAAATATTCAAGATGGCTTGCGAGGCCAAAGATGCCAAAAAAAGTTAGAGTACATGAAGGGGCATCAACAGAAGAACATTGGGTGCCACCACCTCAGAAGCCGTGGTTACGGCGGGAAGAGGTCCATATGGGCCAAGGAGGACGCGGAAGTCGCGAGTCTGGGCATCCCAGACACCTTGGCGGAGTTCTCATGGCCCGACACCATTGGGACCCAGTGAAGAAGGTGTTTGAGAAGAACACGGTCAGGACGGAGTTCATTAGACTGCTGGTAATTTTAGTTTCTGATCAATTCGACTGCATGTTAGTCATATTTGTAAACGATCCTTGTGCCCTTTGCAGAGAGAGCAACACAGGATTGCGGCCGAAAGAGACTTGCCAACACAGGATCCTTGTGCCCTCCTGCACCTGCTCCGACACTGGCTCCTGGACCTGCTCCCGCACCGGCTGCTGCACCTGCTCCTGCACCGGCTCATGCACCTGCTCCCGCACCGGCTTCCGCACCTGCTCCGGCAGTCGCTCTGGCACCGGACGTGCTCGGCGGTGCTTCGTCTTTGGCTGACCTCGACGCCCTCATGGCATATGTCACACCGCCCCCTTCAATAAATGTATAATCTCCCGTTTTCGTTGCCTTTTGAATGTCTCACATCACAGTATTTTCTTTGCAGGCCGACGAAACCCCGTGCACCATATTGTGCACCATCGGCGGCCAGAAGATGGACGTGGGGAAGGCGACGATAATGGAGCCGAAGGAACCATTGTTCCATAGACGGTCGATCCCCCGGAAGTCTTGAATGTTTCCGTGGCTAGTGTCAAACCGGGCCACGAGAATTTGGCTCCTCCAGTACTAGTGGGGGATGACGATGAGACCCTATGGCGGCTTGGTGATTGTTGCAATGGGTGGGTCCTGTTGTGGCCAAAGAGTCTGCTTTGTCTGGAGGCGGCCGGGAACACACCCACAAGCACGCAGTTAGGTATGAACATCAACACCTCGCATTGTCCATTAGTCGCTGGTGACGTCGCCATAGATGAGGATGAGGATGACGATGACACTCAAGAGTATGTCTATACTGGCGCCTACTTAGGGGTTGAGCATCATGAGTCGGTGCCTGAATTGCCGCCTCCAGAGTCTGAACGTATTATGGACAACCTTTCGGTAGTAAAGAAGTCTAGGAAGAGACCAAGGAAAGGCAAGAAAGCTGCTTCTGTGATCCAGCTGCCTCAGCAGCCTCGGGTTCAAGACCGTATAGATATCCCCGGTGCCGCAAAATGGCATATCCCCGGTCAACCAATCCAACCCGAAGCAGCGCTGGGGGCCAGATTCGGTGATTTAAGGAGACTTCATGACGATGTGCCGTGGATAGAGAAAGGCCTCATCACGTCAAAAAATCCAGGATACCCACTCTACGTGGTTAACATGCCGCGGTGATTTTCGTACATCGACACATTCTCCGCAGAGAAGTTCTTCCTTCGATTCGATTACATCTTCGACATGTTTCACTTGAAGAAGATGGATTTTGCGTTTGTCCGCCTTTATGCTTTGCACAAGAACTACCACATCGGGGTTGAGCAGATACCTCATATCTGTGTCACTGACCCATACTTCATGCACGAGGCCTTCTTGGGAGTCTGCGCAAAGCTTTGTGAATACGCGAGGGAATACATCGTCAATTTCATGCTCGCCAATAAAGACAAGGAGGCGATTCTCGTGCCTTATCATCCCATGTAAGTCATCCGCGCGGATATCCTTCCTTTGATTTCAATCATTCATTTGCACGATGGAGGCTAATTAATTTGAGGTGTACTTATTTTGCGCAGCGCCGGGCGCACCGTCCTCATCATCCTCTACCCCCGATACTCCCACGCTCTTTACTTGGACTCGTCGAAGAACATTAACAAAAAGGATTACACCCACATCAAAGTATGTTCTCGACAGTGCTATGTTTTACTATGGCGCACGGGGTGAAGAGGTCAAGGACAAGAAGAAAAAGAACGACTGGCCCGCCTTCGGCCATAAGACCGACTTCTGCTACATCCAACACCCGAGTGATTCTCTTAATGATGGATTTTATGTCCTACACCAGATGCTGGAGTACAGACGGGATCACCAGAACCTTCGCATGTCACCTACATCTGGCGATGCCCATATTCTGCAATGGGAAAAGAACTTAGGAGATGTCGAGGATCATCAACTTCGAGCTGAGTTCTATCACATCCAGCGCAAAATTTCCCAAATCATCATGAAGGAGGTTGTTGAAAAAATAGGGATGTTCTACGAAGAAGGACAAATGTCGCGGGAAGACATCCGAACACGCGTAGCCGCTCAGCGTCTCGACCTGAAGCCTTTCACTAAGCTCGGGGACTATCTCCCTAACTTGGATGGATGGCGCGACATGGAGTGATTGTTGATATATGGCAATGTGTCCGTTTAGTCCATACTATCTGTATGACAAAACTTTGAATTATGCATGACGAAACTTTATTTGTGGTGTAATTAAACCTTCCTCCTCGACTAGCGAAGATCACTCTAGTTAGGGCATTTTGGGTACGATGAACTTTGTTATTTATGCTTATGATATTTTGCTTCTATTTTTGCCAAGTCTGTCTCTTTCTGTTGCTCAACTATATATGTTTCATATCATCGACTCATGTGACGATGCAGGTGTATAGATCATCGATGGCGAAGAAGTGCTACGCCAGGAGTATACGACTAGTGGTCGGAATGTCAGGCCCAGGTGTACCAGTAGTTAGTTTAGGTTCACGAAAAGTGATAGCTCTTCTCGCGTATATCATTGTTTAGATGGATGACGATGTAGTTGCAAGTAATCGAGATTTGTATCTCTATTTTCGAGATGATGACGAGAGACCAATTTGTGTTGGATGATGATTATGATGATGACATGATTTGATGAGACTATTTGTATATATGCTATGATTACATTTGTATGTGTATCATATGCTAAAGATTATTGTATAAAGCCTATTCAAATACAAAATAAATATGCAGAAAAAAACTACTAAAATTAGCAGTAGAGAGTGGAGAAAAGTTAGGACCAGCACCACAGTAGTAGAAGTGCGTCCAGGCAAAGCGCGCTAGAGCTATTAGCAGTAGAGAGCTTCCACGAAGCGTGCTGCTGCTACACTTGTATAGCAGAGCGCGGGTGTGCACACGCTACTACTACGGGTTAGCTGTAGCGCCTTATTAGTAGCCGGTCCCCGCGCGACTGATATACCTAGAACCCGCGCTGCTGCTAACCTTTTCCCTAGTAGTGTGAGATGGCCAAAAAATTGGCATTCCAGTAGCTGATGAAGATAAGGAGAAGGATGGTGAATCTAGTATTCCTACTAATTGTAGTGACCCGACCTCAGACGGTCAAGTCTCTGTGCTTAAGTGTCATCCCTGGATCGGTATGCTGACACACACAGTATTCGAGGATTTATAACAGAGGTAAATCACATGTATAAAGTAACGTAAATAGTATTACCTCAATCCAAATAGCGGAAGTAACAACAAGGTGGTGGATTCCCATCAACACCAACGGCAAAGTTGAGTATAGAAATCGTAACCCTAACGTATCACTTACTCGTCATAAGAAGTCCTGCAACATGAGACGTTGTAGCCACAAAGGGCCAGTACATTGAATGTAGACGTTGTAGCCACAAAGGGCCAGTACATTGAATGTACTGGCAAATTCACACCATAGGATAATGATGAATAATAGCTATCACTACATGCATATATGGCTGGTGGAAAAGCTCTATGGTTATCATGTTTTTGCGAAAAGCCAATTTTTCCCTACTACAAAGGAATATATTTTATTTAACTACGAAGTTTGTTAAAAGAATATTGAGAAGGTTCCTCCAACTCAATCCCAAAATAATAATCATTAACCCCATCAAATTAATTAAATAAAGTGTTGAGATCAACATGATAATTCAAGAACCAGAGACTCAAGACGTCCATAACCGGGGACATGGCTAACCATGATTAGTTTGTACACTCTGCAGAGGTTTGCGCACTTTTCCCCACAAGACTCGATCTCCTCCGTTGGATTTCTCACACTACATGATGTTTGAGAAACGGATGACCAAGACACAGTCTTTCAGAAGCATTAACTCTTTACTCCGGGTAGACCAGTACACCTACAATCCCCCTACATCTGCTAGTCCACCTCTTCAAGAGCTCACGCAACTTACTCAACTATGCTAGAGCCCATAATGGCTTGTGGCTGCACACGAAAGTTTCAATCATGAATAATCTTATGATCCCTTTGATCCTGGGTGGTATTCCATATAGGGTGATCACACGGGTCCTCCGGGATCCCCTTGGGCAAGCACTGGGTTTTCTAGGTGCCCGGTTAAACCACTGGGTGCTCCAGGGTGCCCCTACCATTCCACCCAGATGTGTATTAAAGTAGCCACCTTAAGTTAACCCTTAATGATAACTCTCACATCTGTCATGAATACACGCAACCAATCCACGTCTACGAGCATAGTATAGTAGTAAGCATAACGTAGTAACTCCCAGGGTTGAATGCAATACAATAGGTTCCTACCTCATCAACCTCTTCCCAATACCCAGATGTTATCAAGTCCTAGCCATGAAGTGTTCGAGGGTTGAAACTAATGCATAAAAACTGGGTAATGAAAAGTATGATCAAAGTGTGAGCTTGGCTTGTATTGTTGATGAAGATGGTTCGCATTCATAACTCCAGATAGTTCTACTCATCACACTCCGTTCAATCTATCGTGAGCAAGCAATAGTAACCACACATAAGCAATCACTCAAAAGATCGGGAGGAACGAAGATAGTTCGGAAAACATCACCGCCAAGCAAATAACTCTTGCAACATAAAACAATTTCTAATAGTACCAAAATTATGTGAATTTGGCCTTATCAGAAAGTTTAGGTCAAGAGCTTCGATTTGCAAAAAGAATCAATTAAATCGGAGTTATAAAACTCAAGTTATGATCAAAAGAAGTTTGAATAAGAATCTGAACAAATTTCGACATTTGGAAATTTTAAAAAGTTGACGTGACCGGTTCACTGGATAGGTGAAAACAAGACAGAACTATAGGCGTTGGTTTCATCTAATTTAGATGAACGAGTAAAAAGTTATGGCTATTGGAAAAATCAGGGCAAGCTGTTTTACGGAAAAAATAGCTACGGCTAAAAATATCAAGATCTAATGTATAAATAAATAGACTAATTGATAATCTAATTATTCTATCATACTAATCTAGAAATAGTAAACTACGGAAGTATAAAAAGAAAAAAAACGAAGAAAGATATCTTTATAAAGTAGAGAAAAAAACGACTTCGGAGAGAGGAGACAATTTCATGAATCTAGTCAAACCAAAATATTGATTTAACCCGAATCGGGTGATTTTTGAAGTTCTATGGGTCTATATTTATAGGTGGAAAAGAGGTTTAGGGGTCAAAGGCTAGGCAATGTGAGACTAAACATATACGTACGTAGATGAAATTTTTAAAAAAATAATGGGCTAAAAGTTAGGCCTGGCCGTGCGCTGTAGTTTTTTTTAACAAAATTCGGTCAAATAAAAAAAGGCTGGCTGGGCCTGGCCCATGTAGGAGAGAAGAGAAAAAATAAAATGATGGGGCGCCCGATGCCACTATGCTGCGCATGTAGGAGACAGTTAGTTCCAGGCGCACGCGCAGTTTTTTTTAGAAATAGAAAAGGAAAAAAGGAATAATGAAAATAAAAGTAAACTTATATATAGGCACATTATATATCAGAATTTTGAGAAAAATATTTCCTACAAACTGAACATTTTTCTAGCATCAAATAAACTCCACAAAATTCAAATTATTCAAACAGTGCTACTGCTACAATAAAACCCAATAAAAATCATTTTTTAAATACCAAAATGATTTCAAATTTATTTCTCTCCAATTTTCTATTGTAGGGAGTCATGTTACCCTCTTTTCAATATATTTTATTTTTGGAGAAAAATAATTTGAATAAAACCAAAATAACTCCAAATTGAAATAATTTCTAAAAGGATTTTAAATTTGAACCTTTTAAACTTTCAACTCATATTTCATATGCTTTTAAGAAGTCATTTTATCTTCTCTCATGAAAATCATTGAGTTCCTTAAAGTTTCTGAATTTGAAAATAGTTCCTAATGAAATTAAAATATTTTCAAATACCCTTTTCATCTAATTAAAGGGAAGAAGTCATGTCATCTTCTCTCTAGGGTTTTGTATTTGAAAAGAATTTGAATTCACGGAGATCATAAAAGAAAATGAAAGTTTGGGAAAGTCCTTTTATTCCCTCTCATTTAACTTCCAAAATGTTTCGAAATCACTCACTTTCAGTTAATCAATCACATAACAATCAAACAAACTATCTTTTTAATACAACATTTCAAATTTTAGAATTTTGCGATGTTACACCGATACTGATGCTAATAGAGATAGAACTAAAGATGTGGATGGCCATCGGATGGAAGATGCTGCAGATGATGTAGATGATCCACATGATGATGAGTTGGTAAATGTGTATGACAAGGAAAACCCTGTTATTGCGGTGGGGAAGTTGTTCCCAACATGGATGAGTTTACGATGTGTTTCAAGACTTATGAAGTCAAACATCATTTTGATGCCAAGACTAAGTGGACTGATAGAAATAAGTTTTATGCAATATGTAGACGTTTTGATGGAAGTGTCAAGCCTTGCAAGTGGTACATATCTCCTGGACGCCAACCTGATGGAAGCACCATTAGGGTGAATCAAATCCCTCACCAACATACTTGTATTACAAGTTCACGGAGAGTATCAACCATGACATCACATCTTTGGATTGCAGAAAAGATCACCCCTATTCTAGCCAAGAAACCAAACACTACTGCAAAAAAACTTAAAGTTGACTTGGAAAAGCAATACCCCATTAAGGTGAAGTATAACACGGCGTGGAAGCCAAAACAAAGGGCAATGAAACAATTATATGGTGACTGGGCAAATACTTTTAGGATGCTTTATAATTTCAAAGCAGAGGTGGAGAAGAGGTCATCTGGCAATGTTGTGGAGATAGATACTAAGGTACCAGAGGATGCAAGAGTCCTTTTCTCTATGTTTTTATGGCTTTAAAGCCTTGCATTGATGGCTTCAAGGCAGGGTGTCGTCTATATTTGAGCATAGACTCGTCATTTCGGACTAGCAAGTGGGATGGTCAATTGGCATCTTGCAATGCTTTGGATGGACACAATTGGATGTTCCCTGTTGCTATTGGCTTATTTCAGTAAGAGATAGAGCTCTCGTGGACATGGTTCATGATCCAGCTAAAAAGATGCATAGGGCCAGTGTCACCATTGGCAGTCCACGCAGATGCATGCAAAGGTCTAGAAAATGCAGTGAAGAGTGTTTTCCCCCATTGTGAGCAGAGGGAGTGCTTCGGCCATATGTGGATGAATTTGATCAAAAAATTCAAAGGGGAAGAATTTGGTCGCATGTGGCCAGCAGCAAGATCTTACACTAAAAAGACACATTCATATTATCTTGGTAAGATAATGACAACATGCCTTGAGTTTGGTCCATGGGTGAACACCTACCATTCTCTATTATGGTATAGGTCAGGATTTAACACTGCCATCAAGTGTGATCGTATCAACAACTTGGCAGGAAGTTTTAACAACAAGGTGAAGCAGTTAAATTTTTTGCCTATGCATGACATGGTTGTCCAAATCAGGATCATGATCATGCACTTGTGGGAATTGTGAAGAAGGATTGGTGATTGTCTACAAGGGGATAAGCTTCCTGCAGTGGTTCAACAGGTGGCCAACAGGAGCAGAAATCTTACACATTTATCTATTGAAAAATCTTCAGTGTGGGGTGCTGAAGTTAGAGATACCAAAACTGGTAGAAGGCATGTTGTTAATACTGAAATGCATGATTGCACTTGCTTGGAGTGGCAGCACACTGGGAAACCATGTGATCATGCCATACTTTCCTTGGCCTCCCGACCGAAGATAAACATGCACCCATATTTGCACGAATATTACTCAGTAGCAAGATTCAAGGCTGCATATGCAACTCCAATTCCGGCACTTACAGATCAGTCTCAGTGGCTTGAAGTGGAAATTGAATTTTCCATGTGTCCTCCCCTAACAAAAAGAAAGGCTGGCAAGCCTAAAGAGCGTAGATTCAAGGCATGGTTTGAGAAAGGTGGGAGTAGTAAAAAGGGCAAGAGAAAGAAGGATGCAAAGCCAAAAAGGTCCCAAAAAGGTAACAAAAGTAGATGCAAGTTGTGCCAAGAACTTGGGCACTGATTTGGATCTCCCAAATGTTGTTACACTCCTGAAAGGCCAAAGTATGTGGGCATATGTTTGCATTGTTTACTATTTTGTTGCATTTTTCAATTACTAACCAGTTGACATGCTTTATCTTTTTAGGAGGAAGCATCCAGGTGAGCCCCTTGTTGTTGAAGAGTGCTAGCCAAAGAAAAAGGCAAGAGGCAATGGCTCTAGAAGAAAGAGAAGTTTTGGTGAAACAATACACATTCAACCAGCCTTGGATGGTGTGGTGCAAAATGACTAAGACTTGGGTGTGCTGCTGCAAGATGAGCAAGATTTTGATGTTCTGGTGCCAACTAAAGACATGGGTACCACTGAAGACATTCCAGTTGATGTTGTGAAAGCAGAGCCTATGTTGGAAGTTGAGTTGCCAATTGAAGATATTCCAGCTGATGTAGTGGCAACTAAGCCTATATTGGAAGTTGTGTTGCCAACTGGTGATATTGAGTCCGATGATACTGGAACTGTTGTGGTGCGAAATGAAGCGTGTGTTCCAGGCAGTCCACTGAAGAAAATCAAGAGCTTGAGTGAACTGGGTGTTGTACAACCAAAAACAAACATTGGAAAAAAGAAGAAGAAGAAATCCAGTGGTAGGAAGAAGCAGAAGTGAAAATTTGTTCAAACTTGTGTATTGCTACTATGCTATAGTAATGAAACCTTGCCTGAATTTGTGTAATCATATTTTTACTTTGATATGATGTGTATTTCTGTAATACTATTCAAGTTTGAGACAAAATTCAAATTTGAGACAAAATTCAAATTTCAGCCAAAATTCAAATTTGAAGTTATTTGGTATGTGGTATTGGTCTTATAATGATTTCTGGACTATTATGCATGTTAGTTGATTAATCGGAGCACTTTTATTATGTGAAACTCTGGGCATGAAAAATGTGCTCCACATGACCTCCAAAACCCCTCCAAAGTTAGGGAAAATAGACCCATTTGTAAGCAAGTTTTTTTTCAACCTTCTCTAAATGAGCCCAAAAAGAAAACTTGACATCTAGTGTGCGTATATAAGAGTCCTTCCTGATATTGGATCATTTTGATCAAGTATGACATGCTTAACACTAAACTCTAGAGCACTTCTCTTCAAAACCCTACAACCTCGTTCTTCATAGCCATCTTTTGTGAAGGTTGAAAATATCTGTAGTACAAGTTTCTTATTTTTCCTAGATACTTAGTCACATAGAACGATGATCAACACAAGTTTTATATTTTTTTGAATTAGTTATGCACAAACCTAACCTTTGAAAACCTCTCAAAACCCCTCAACACCCCATCAAAACCCCATCGAAACCCCGCACTCCTCTGGGCCATTGGATCATTGTGAATGGACCGTCTGGATCAGGCACTAAGGCTACGTCAGCGATCCGCGGGCTGCACTCTAATTGGCTGATTCGAAGATACTGGATTTTGTACCATTGAATGGATGTGAACATAAGCAATGGTCTGGATCAGGAGCCACGACACAGACCCATGTGCTGCGCTTTCGTTGACTGGTCGTTTTAGCCCATTTTTTACATTATAAGATTGAGCAGGACTACCATGTGTTGTTGGGCTTAATTAAAGCAGCCCACCCGTTGGACCGATGGACACGATGCTGCATTTGGCCTGAAAAGCATGCATGCACGAGCAACGTTCGACATTGCATGCATGTCATTGAGGGCGAGCACGCCCGCCGACACCCTCATCGCATTATGGCTATTTACCCAATCTAGATGGGTCTAGATGCCCGGCCATCGCTAGCCGCTGCATGCATGGCATCGAGCTCATCTTCAGACGTGTTCTTAATTGCTAGAGTGCTACACGGGTCGTTGGCATTACTACCACAATTCATGCGCGTGTACACACGGGGTTGGCTCGGGTGACTCGATGCCACATTGCTCGTTTCCCATGCCATTACGAGGGAGAGGAAAACAAAATGTTAAAACAGTGCACCTCGGCTATTTAGGCACACCCAAGCCTACATCTTCCTCTACATCTTCCTCTCACTCTCCTTCATCTCCCATCGTCCCCACAAGCCGTCCCAAGATCCACTCGAAGCTAGCAAGCAAAATGCAGTTCACCGGGCCTACCTACCGTGTGCCGCCCACCTTCCCTGAGAGGCTCTACCCTGCCAAAGTCTGGGTGGAGAACACCCTATGGGTGTGGGCGTTCTCGAGGTGGAGGGGGTAGACCGAGTTCTTCCTCTCCGTCGGCTACCCCCACCTCCGGAGGGGCTCTCCGGCCATGTTCTGTGTCGAAGAGGTTAGCAGCAATGGCCATCCTATCGGGCTCATCGTGAGGTTCACCAACCCCTTCGACGCCTACTATCTCCTCGGGGCGTGTTTTTTGGTGTGGATTCAAGTTCATCGCATTCACCATGTACAACATCTTCACTGACTTCGACAACACCTTCCCTGCCGATGAGCACATGCACACCCTCCCGTACCCCACCGACGACGACGAGTGAAGGAGTTCGCCATGGAGAAGAGGAGTTGGCCTTGGAGCAAGCAAGCCGGTGGTACCCTTTTATTATTATCGTGTTGGGTTGAACTATGAACTATCTATGTTATAATGGTACTATATATGTCGCGCTACCCTTATCTATGCAATGCTACTACTTATGCTACTATGTTCTATCTGTTTTTTCTATCTAGTTGATATTGGTTACTTGATATATATCGTGCTTGATGTTCTATGGGTACCCATGTTCTATCAAGTTGATCGGGTCCCTATTTGATCTATGTCTTACTAATAAAAGGTAGATTCCACTACGGACATGCAAGTGTATGGGTACCCAAATATTTTTGCATTTTTTTTCATATCTTGGTGTGCTGCATGTATCTAGGCCCTGGTAGTAGGTGTACGATGCAAATTTTTGTGCAACCATGGACGTGCAACTAATTTAGTTCATGCAAATAGGGTCACCCTAGCTACACTACTAGGGAAAGGCCTATACACAGAGGTATAGCAGTAGCGTTGGTTAAAATAGGGCGTTACTACTACTTTGTAGTAGCGCGTTGCAGAAAGCGCACTATAGCTACAACTATAGTAGTAGCGCGTGTGCAGCAAAAAGCGCTACCACTATAAATCCCACTGTGCTGGCAGTAGGCTAGGAATAGTAGTAGCGGTTCCGCGCAAAGCGCACTACCACTATGGTCGTTGTTGCAGCGCGTTTCCTGCATAGAGTGCTACTGCTAAGAAAGAAAAGAAACGTGAAACAAAATAGAAAAGTAAATGAAAATGGAAGTAGTAGGAAACAGAGAAATGAAAAAAAGAAAATGTAAGGATAAACAAAAGAAATAATTGCTTCCTATAGCAGTATCGTGTTTTGCTAAAACGTGCTATAGCTAACTTATCTATAGCGCATTTCCAAAAAAGCGCTACTGCTAGTTCAACTTAACCACCCGCGGGCTCAAAATTTTGCTAAGTCATCCTTTCCCCCCTCTCCCCCATGTTCCCCTAACTCCTCTATCGCCGCCGCCCGAGCCCGAGCCTACCCTCACTGCTGCCGCTCGAGCCGAGCCTGCCCTCACTGTTGCCGCCCTCGACCTCACCACCGCCGCCCGAGCCCGCTCAGGACCGCCGCCTCCCGATCCCGAGCCCGTCCTCGCCGCCCTACCTACGTCGCCGAGCACCTCCTCCCCACGTCTCTCCCCTCTCTGTAATCCCCCCACCCCTCCCCACCCCTCTCTCTGCTTTTTCTTCCTCTGCCATGTTAATTAGCACTAGTAGTAGATGTTAATTAGTACTAGGGTTCGTAGATAATGATTTTTATTAGTAGTAGATGTTAATTAGTAGTAGTGATGGTACTAGTTAACTAGGGCAGTATGGTTAATAGTAGATGTTTTTTAGTTAGGGTAATAATAGATGTTAAGTAGTAGATAATGTAGATGTTAATTAGTTCAGTAGGATTTAGTTTTTGAATTGAGTTTGTTTAACTATATCTTAATTAGGAAAGTAGGGTTTAGTTTAGAGTAAAGTTTAGTTTAGTAGTTAACTAAATATAATCTATATTTGGTTATTGAATTTAGTTTGAGAGAGCATGAGATTTGTGTAGATTTTCTTGAAGTGTCAAACGCTATGAGATGCAAATTTGAAGTGGTCAGGATATATGCAAATTCCTCAATTGTGTTTGCACATGTTTCGATTGTGCCGAAGTGGCTTTTTTGTTTCCAGGTAATGAAGCCGAGTGGCCTATGTTTTGCCTGAATGTTGATTCATTTCTGTTTTGGCAAATTTTAGGTTCTCGATTTGTCCACTTTTTAGCAAAAGTCATGCCCAAATTCATGGAAAGTTTTGGCATGACTTGTTCTACAAACTAGGACATATCGAGTGCCCGGGATTTGCCGCAACGGGAAGGTGTCAATGTTCCTGCAAAGCATAGGCCTTTTTTATGTCATTATTCATTTTATTAGGTCTAGAATTAATTGACTAGATTTAATTGTAGGAAACATGGGTAGCAACGATGAAGGACAGGGTTAGGGTGACTACGACAACGTGTACCTGGCGGCAGAGGAATTTTTGAGGGAAGCCAACGATCAACAGTTGATGTTGCTAGGTTTACCTATCACATCGGAGACTGAGACCAATATCGAGACCGGCACTGAGACTGAGATCGACATCAAGACTGGCGCTGAGACTGAGACCGGCATCGAGACCGACGCTGATACTGAGACCAGCGCCGAGACTAGCGGAGAAGTGTATAGATGCAGGTGTATAGATCATTGATGGAGAAGAAGTGCTACGCCAGGAGTATACGACGAGTGGCCGGAATGTCAGGCCCAGGTGTACTGGTTTCCGGTTTCCGAGCGACAACCAATAGTTAGTTTAGGTTCATGCTAATGCGAGAGAGGGATACGAACTCATGTACTACATAGTTCCGCTATCACTCAAAGTGATAGCTCTTCTCGCGAATATCGTTGTTTAGATGGATGACGATGTAGTTGTAAGTAATCGAGACTTGTATCGCTATTTTCGAGATGATGACGAGAGACCACTTTGTGTTGGATGATGATTATGATGATGACATGATTTGATGAGACTATCTGTATGTATATGCTATGATTACATTTGTATGTGTATGATATGCTAAAGATTATTGTATAAAGCCTATTCAAATACAAAACAAATATGCAGGAAAAAACTGAAACTAATAAAACTAGCAATAGCGAGGGGAACAAAGTTAGCAGTAGCGCTCCCTTACCAGTAGCATTTCCTACTAAAAAGCGCTGCAGATATTAGCAGCAGTGCTCTGCACTAAAGCGCGCTACTGCTAGCCATGTATAGCAGTAGCGTGGGATGACATGTGCTACTACTACATGTTAGCTATAGCGCCTTATCAGTAGCGCATTGTCCTGCGCTACTGATAGGGAAAATACCCGCGCTACTGCTAGGGTTTTCCCTAGTAGTGCTAGTAGGTGCATGGTGCAATTTTTTTTGCAACCGTGGACATGCAACTAATTTAGTTCATGCAAACAATTATTGGATTAACTCAAATGCACAAAAGAAAAATTTCTGTGCTCGTGAAAATATTGGTTTGAATTTTACCTCTGGCCAATATTTTGTGCAACCGTGGACAAGGAAAAAAATATGTAAAGAAGTATATGTTTGTTAAAGGTTTATTTTCCGAAGCAACATTTTATTTTGAGTTTTTAGTCGAACATTTTTTTTTCAAAACATGGGTGCTTCTATGCTATAAAGCTGGGCTGGTGCCCCTACGCGGGTGGGCTTGTCTCTATTTGGGCCTCATTATTTTTTCTTGTCCCAACATCTATTCCGCAGCAAGATTTTTTTACTAGAAACTGAATTTGGGGTGTGTGCACTCGGTTAACTGAAGAACAAGAATAGAGTATGAACACTGAATATTTCTGATTCGATTCAGTTAAATGAACTTGGCATGGCGGTTGATGTCTACTACACAACCTTCTTCTTGTAGACGTTGTTGGGCCTCCAAGTGCAGAGGTTTGTAGGACATTAGCAAATTTTCCTCAAGTGGATGACCTAAGGTTCATCAATCCATGGGAGGCGTAGGATGAAGATGGTCTCTCGCAAACAACCCTGTAGCCAAATAACAAAGAGTCTCTTATGTCCCCGACACACCCAATACAATGCTAAATTGTATAGGTGCACTAGTTCGGTGAAGAGATGGTGATACAAGTGCAATATGGATGGTAGATATAGGTTTTTGTAATCTGAAATATAAAAACAGCAAGGTAACAAGTGGTAAAAGTGAGCACAAATGGTATTGCAATTCTAGGAAACAAGGCCTAGGGTTCATACATTCACTAGTGCAAGTTCTCTCAACAATAATAATATAATTGGATCATATAACTATCCCTCAACATGCAACAAAGAGTCATTCCAAAGTCACTAATAGCAGAGAACAAACAAAGAGATTATTGTAGGGTACGAAACCACCTCAAAGTTATTCATTCCGATCAATCTGTTGGGATATTCCTATAAGTGTCACAAACAACCCTAGAGTTCGTAGTAAAATAACACCTTAAGATCCAAATCAACCAAAGCCCTAATGTCACCTATATACTCCAATGTCACCTCAAGTATGCATGGGTATGATTATATGATATGCATCACACAATCTCAGATTCATCTATTCAATCAACAGAAAGAACTTCAAAGAGTGCCCCAAAGTTTCTACCGGAGAGTCAAGACGAAAACGTGTGCTAACCCTATGCATAGTTCACGAGGTCACGGACCTCGCTAGTTGATCACCAAAACATACATCAAGTGGATCACGTGTTATCCCATTGTCAGCACAGATAAGCACATGCAAGACATATATCAAGTGTTCATAAATCCTTAAAGTCTCAATCCGATAAGATAACTTCAAAGGGAAAACTCAATCCATTACAAGAGAGTAGAGGGGGAGAAACATCATAAGATCCAACTATAATAGCAAAGATCGCGATACATCAAGATCGTACCACCTCAAGAATGCGAGAGAGAGATCAAACACATAGCTACTAGTACATACCCTCAGCCCCGAGGGTGAAGTACTCCCTCCTCGTCATGGAAAGCGACGGGATGATGAAGATGGCCACGGAGAGGGATTCCCCCCTCCGGCAGGGTGCCGGAACGGGTCTAGATTGGTTTTCGGTGGCTACGAAGGCTTCTGGCGGTGAAACTCCCGATCTACGTTATTTTCTGGAGGTTTCTGTATTTATAGGAATTTTTGGTGTCGGCACGTCAAGAAGGTGCCCACGTCGTCCACAAGGTAGGCCCACGCGCCCCTGGGGGGCCCACTCTCGTGGACAACCCGGGACTCTTCTGGCCCAACTCTTTTACTCCGGGGTCTTCTTTTGGTCCATAAAGAATCGTCAAAAATTGGCACGTCAATTGGACTCCGTTTGGTGTTCCTTTTCTGTAAAACTCAAAAAGAAGGAAAAAACAGAAGCTGGCACTAGGCTCTAGGTTAATAGGTTAGTCCCAAAAATCATATAAATGCATATAAAACATCCAAGGTTGATAATATAATAGCATGGAACAATCAAAAATTATAGATACGTTGGAGACGTATCAAGCATCCCCAAGCTTAATTGTTGCTCGTCCTCGAGTAGGTAAATGATAAAAACAGAATTTTTGATGTGGAATGCTATCTAACATATTTATCCATGTAATTCTCTTTATTGTGGCACGAATATTCAGATCCATAAGATTCAAGACAAAAGTTTAATATTGACATAATAATAATAATACTTCAAGCATACTAACTAAGCAGTCATGTCTTCTCTAAATAACATGGCCAAAGAAAGCTATCCCTACAAAATCATATAGTCTGGCTATGCTCTATCTTCATCACATGAAATATTTAAATCATGCACAACCCCGATGACAAGCCAAGCAATTGTTCCATACTTTTGATGTTCTCAAACGTTTTCAATCTTCACGCAATACATGAGCGTGAGCCACGGACATAGCACTATATGTGGAATAGAATGGTGGTTGTGGAGAAGACAAAAAGGATAAGATAGTCTCACATCAACTGGGCGTATCAATGGGCTATGGAGATGCCCATCAATAGATATCAATGTGAGTGTCGGGGGTGTCTGATCCCTCGCACACCTATGGGGATCGGCGGACCGAGCCCCTTTTGGTTCGGCAAGGGGCGGTGGATGCGCAAAGAGCAGATCGAGGCGAAACACACGAGCGAGACGATCGGTTTACCCAGGTTCGGGCCGCACGGATGCGTAAAACCCTACTCCTGCTTTGGTGGTTGTATTGAGTTCTTGCTCGGGAGCGACGAGTGCTACAGTACACTCAAGCAGCTGGCGAGACCGACCGTGAGAATGGCTGTCCTCCCCCTCTCTGTTGCGCATGGGCCTCCTTTTATATGTCTAAGGGGTCACCGACACGTGGCAACAGAGGCGAGGGTAAAAATATAAAAGGGGTGGTAGTTGGCGCCACGACAGGGGACAAGGGCATTAAATGCCCATCTGTGTCGCCTAGACGGGGCGGAAAGGGACCGTCAGGGGCGCCACCATTTGCCACGATGGCTCCTTGTCAGCGCCTGCTTGCCACCGCATGCCCTTGGCTGCACAGCCTCCCGCCACGTGCGCCAGGGGTGGCCCCTCACTGGTAGAAAAAGGGTCTATAGTCCCAGTTCGTAAGGGCCTTTAGTCCTGGTTCCTGAACCGGGACTAAAGTGTCGGTACTAATACCTCCCACCTTTAGTCCCGGTTCAATCCAGAACCGGGACTAAAGCCCATCCACGTGGGCAGTTTGCAGAGCCCAGTCAGGAGACCCTTTGGTCCCGGTTGGTGGCACCAACCGGGACCAATAGGCACCCACGCGTCAGCATTTCTGTGGCTAGGGTTTTTGTTTTTTTTGAAAGGGGGGGGGGGGTTGGGGGTTTTGGGGGGTTAATTTAGGTGTTTCATATATTGTGTTAGCTAGCTATAATTAATATAGAGAAGTGTCCTCCCTTATGTCCGTGCTTGGTCGACGCTACGTACTATACATACGTATAGAGAGGACTAGACACGCTGGCTAGCTAGTAAAGCAAACGAAGGAAACAGAAGATCGTCATGAACATATATGCATACAGAGAGAAGTGATATCGACCACCTCTCCTTCTCCGAGAGATTGGTCCAACAACAAGTTCTCGTATATCTATCGAACAGTACCAGCTACATATATACAGTAATTATCTCTTACAAATATAATCATACGGACTCAGGTTTAACATAGAATTCTCCGTCTTCAGGGATCACGTGGTCAAGAAAGAATGCCGCCAATTCCTCTTGAATTGCTCGCATGCGAGCTGGTGCTAGGAGTTCATCCCGCTTCCGAAACATCTAATTTGAAGAAGGGGGTCAATGCATATATATATATATGAATGAATGAAACTCAACACAAATGATGGTAATAAAATAAAATTGTGAATATTGTTATTTACGTACTTCATATTGTTCGTTAGAGTACCCGCCCCGCTCACACGTCGTGTGGCGGATGGACTCGCAGATGTAGTATCCACAGAAATCATTCCCTTGTTCCTGCCACAACCACTTTACAAGAAATAGAGGTCAATCAAACTGATAAGCAAGAATGCTAAATGGTATTGATGAAACTAGCGCTTGAATCACTAGGAGATGCGCGGAACATGCTACTATATATAGTACTTACTTTCGGGTGTCTAAATTCCAGCTCCTTCGGCAGTCCCGGAACTTTTTTGGTGAATTTTCTCCAAACCCTGCCAGACAAAGAAAACAATTACTTGATATCAGGAAATGAACAAAGTTGCTGATATGGTGGATAATGATCGATTTAACTTACTTCTTGAGGATTTCAGTCATGTCTGCATAGTCCTGGGGATCTTTTCGTTTTGAGTCTAAGACGGTTACTAGTCCCTGCTCAAGCTTAATCTCTAGGAGAATATAGTGGAAACTGCACACGCATGCATAACTCATGAATTACATTACTATAACCTTGAGTAATATATAAGGGAAACCGAATACGCACAAGACAGTAACACTCACTTGAAGTTGTAAGGAAAGAGTATTATATCTTTGTTTTGATTTATTACGAACGATTGTAGCAAGTTGGCCTCAGTAGCTGCGGCATGAAGTTTAACCTCAGTTGCATCTATGAGATATGTGTTAATGAACCCAATATCACCGACTTGTCTTTTCTTCAATTCGACGATCTTCAATCTGCATAATATAGTGAGGATGATTATAAATACATGCAATGAAAGAGCTAAGCTATATAGAGAAACTTAATGACAGAAGTAGTACTACTTACAAACAGTAGCAGGCGATCGTTGTTTTATCGAGGGCCAATTGATTGAAAAACTGATAGAACTCCTCAAATGGAACAGGCAACAGATCAATTCCAACGAGGTCATGCTCCTTTTTAACTCTCACATACAAAGTACTCCTCCCCCCAGAGTCTCTGCAGATTTTCAAGTACCAATCATGCAATCTTCGCATCATCGTTGATAGAGATCTTTCATCTTTGACGAGAGGCTTCCCGTACTCGTATCTTTGCATCCGCATGTCCATGGGTTCATAATGTACTTCGTCGGGCAGGTAATCTGCAAGATTATTATAACCGGGCACCATCCTCGGATCATTAGCGACGTTGTGGCTAGGCACCTTGAGCGGGGGGCATGATTGCTTCGCTTGTTTGCCGAGCTGGGCAATTTGTTTCCCAGCTCGTCGTTTTTTCAGCCTTTCATCACTGACAGTAGTTCCCGACCGCTCCGCTTCGGCAAATTCCTTTCCAATAATGCGGTCATAGTTTCCTTTCGGCAGATCAGACTTTGGTGGTTTTGTCAGGGCAGCCAGAGTGCGCTTCACTTTCACCCCATCTACCTTCTCCTCCGGAGGTGGATGTTTCTTTGCTTTCACCCCTTCAAAGAATTTCCTCACTTCTTCTCGCGCGATCTCGGCGTTCTCCTCCTGGGTCCTCTCGTATGGTAACTTCTCTGGAGTCTTCAGAGAAGGACCGAATCTGTATGTCCTCCCGCCTCTGGTTGTACTGCTAGACGCCGACCGAGCAGACGAAGCGGTTGTCTTCTTTACTTGCTTAAGAGGCGGAGGAGAAGGACTACGACCCGCCGGAGCAGCTGGAGCGGCGGCAGGTCTCTTCTGCCCTTGCTGACGAGGCGGAGAAGGAGGAGGTTGGCTGCTCGGGCGCGTCGGCGCAGGCGGAGACGGAGGCGGAGTGCCGCCACGCGCCGGAGAAGGAGCCGGCCGAGGGCCCTGATCGTCACTCGCCGGAGGAGGAGGCGGTGGAGGAGGCGGAGTGCCCTGACTCGCCGGAGGAGGAGGAGGAGGCGGAGGCGTCCAGTTCGGAAGGTTGATGAGGTCCTTCCGCCATAGGCATGGAGTCTTCAGAGTAGACCCCAGCCGAGTCTTCCCTTCACCGGTAGGGTGGTCAAGCTGGAGGTCCTCAAATCCCTCCGTTATCTCATCCACCATCACCCTAGCATATCCTTCTGGAATCGGCATGCAGTGAAAAGTTGCGCCGGGTTCAGTAGGATAAACAGAGCCAACAGCCGCCTTGACCTTCAAATTCATCCATTGCGTCATAAGGTGGCAATTTTGAGACTCCGTTATAGCATCCACAGGATAGCTGGCAGGAGCCGTCAAGGCATGCTGCAGCTGAAGCTGCTCGGTGGAAGCCACGCTGCTTCTGCGCTGAGATGGCGGGCTAGCTTCGGGGGAGGCTTCGGCAGTACGTTTGCTGCGATTTGCTTCTCGTTCCTCTATCGCTTGTACCCTTGCGTGCAGCGCCTGCAGTTCGGTCTGCTGCACTTTTTTCCTCCTCTCATGGGATTTGTAACCGCCTGCGTCCGGAAACCCAACATTCCATGGAACGGAGCCTGGCGTGCCTCATGTCCGTCCAGGGTGCTCAGGATTCCCGAGGGCCATTGTGAGCTCGTCGTGCTCTCTGTCTGGAAAGAACGTCCCTTCCTGCGCTGCGTCGATATAGTGCTTAAGCCTACTGACCGGTATGTCCATTTGTTTGTTCGTCCAAATGCATCCCCCTGTTTCAGGGTCCAAGGTTCCGCCAGCCCCGAAGAACCAAGTCCGGCAACGGTCTGGCCAGTTATATGTCTCTGGTCTGATCCCTTTATGAAGCAGATCATTCTCAACCTTGGACCACTTAGGCCGGGCTACGAGGTAGCCACCTGACCCCGTGCGATGGTGAAGCTTCTTCTTCGCGGCATTCTGCTTGTTTGTCGCCGACATCTTCTTACTCTTTTCCGATGTCTTGTAGGCCACAAATGCGGGCCAGTGATCTCTGATCTTCTCATATCTGCCCTTAAATTCTGGTGTCTCTTTTTTATCGACAAACCTATTGAGCTCTTTCTTCCACCTCCTGAATAGATCTGCCATCCTCTTCAGAGCAAAAGACTTGATTAATTTCTCTTTAATTGGGTTCTCTGGATTATCCTCTGGCGGTAGGGTGAAATTTGACTTCAGCTCAGTCCAAAGATCATTTTTCTGCATATCATTGACATAAGACACCTCAGGGTCTTCTTTAGCCGGCTTAAACCATTGCTGGATGCTTATCGGGATCTTGTCCCTAACCAGAACCCTGCACTGAGCAAAAAATGCCCTCTTTGTCCGGAGGGGTTCAATAGGTTGGCCGTCGGGCGCGATTGCTGTGATCTCAAGCTTTTCATCCGAGCTCAACTTTTTCTTCGGGCCTCGTCTCTTTACCGAAGTTGTGCTCGATCCGGAGGGCTAGAAAAAAGAACAAAGACTTAATTAATATGTGTACATACCAAAACAATGAATGCATCAATCAGCTAGTCAGCATAGGCTTAACTAATATATATACCTGGCCGGACTCGGTTCGGTCACCGGAGCCGTCATCACTTTCTCCTTCTTGCACCGGCATTGGGTCACCGGCGCCGTCCTCATGTTCTTCTTCTTGCACCGGCATTAGGTCACCTTAGCCAGCTTGTTCACCCTCTCCTTCCGGACCATCGAAGATATCGTTGAGATAGTATGAGACGGCATCACTTCCTTCTGCGATTATCTCCCTCAACAACGCTTCTTTTCTTGCTTCGTCTAGGGCGGTGTCCATAGTTTCTACAAATATTTACAACATGGCAATTATTATTCAAATATGACAGATGGATATATTAGTGCCAAACGTAGAACTAGCTACCTAATCATAGTAAGCTATCGGGAGGGGGTATATATCGACAACGACGACACTACATCTATATATGTCCCTCGATGACCCTCGTTCCCGATAAAAAAAGAGGAAGAAGAAGAAAAAAAGAGGAGAAGAAAGAATAGAGGAGAAGAACTCCTCTATTCTTTCTTCTCCTCTTTTTTCTTCTTCTTCCTCTTCTTTTTTTATCCTCTTCTTCCTCTCATGTTCGAGAGGATCACCTTGGGGTCGGGAGGTTGCCTAGTGTCAAAGGATTCAACAAAACCATGTCTTCATCATTAGGCGAAAGTAACATGTGCATGATGGTAGGAAGCTCTTCAAAGTTGTTCTGGAACGGAGTCCCAGATAGGATAATCCGCCTTTTGGTACAAAGTTCAGCAAGAGCCTTCCGAATATCGCTATTTGGAAGGCCTTTGCTGAATTCGTACCAAAAGGCGGATTATTCTATCCGGGACTCCATTCCAGAAGAACTTTGCAGAACTTCGTACCAACATGCCCTGGTTACTTCCGGCTAATGATGAAGGCATGGATTTCTTCAATACTTTGACACTAGGAAACCTCTCTCTACTTCCGGCTAATAAGAAGAAGAAGAAGAAGAAGAAGAAAAGAAGAAAAAAAAGAGGAGAAGAAGAAAGGAATAGTGGAGAAGAAGAGAAAATATAATATATTCTATTTTCTCTTTTCTCCACTATTCCTTTCTTCTTCTCCTCTTTTTTTCTTCTTTTTTCTTCTTCTTATTTATTTCTCCTCTTCTTTTCGGTAGAGGAAACCCTAAATAGCTAGCACCGATGGTACATGTATCTCACACCGACGATACTTTCTATTTAGGGTTTCTCCTCTACCGCTCCTCGACCTCTCGACGACCCTCGTTCCCGATAAAATAAAGAGGAAGAAGAAGAAGAAGAAGAAGAAAGAATAGAGGAGAAGACTTCCTCTTCTTCCTCTCCTCTTCTTCTCCCTCTTCTTCCCCTTCTTCCTCGCCTCTCTCATGAATGTCCGGCGTTCTCGACCCCCCCCCCCACGTGTCGAAGAAAAAAAAGAGGAGAAGAAGAAAGGAATAGAGGAGAAAAGAGAAAATAGAATATATTTCTATTTTTCTCTTCTTCTCCTCTATTCCTTTCTTCTTCTCCTCTTCTTTTTCTTCTTTTTTCTTCTTCTTATTTATTTCTCCTCTTCTTCCTCTCCCCTCTTCTTCTCCTTTCTTCCTCTTCTTATTTCCTTTTTCCTCTCATTCTTTTTCTTCTTCGTCCTTTCTTAAAAATACATGAAGTAGTATTGCATATAAACATACATACATATAATCAACATATGCATATGAAAAAAATCTGAACATACATACATATAAACATACATACATACATACATACATACATACATACATACATTTTCTAAAAATCTGAACATACATGCATACATATAAACATACATACATACATTTTCTAAAAATCTGAACATAAACATACATACATACATACATACCTATAAACATAACATACATACACAAAAAATTCATATACATATCTGAACATATAAATCATCCATCCATCCATATATAATCAACATATGCATATGAAGAGGATCGAGGGGACAGGGAGGAAAGGGGGTCGCCGGAGCCGGACCGAACGGGGAGGAGGGGCGGCGTCGAGGCAGGGGCGGCAGTGGGGGCGGGCGCCGGCGACGACGACAATGGTGGGGGCGGGCCGGGGCAGGGGCAGGGGCACGGGGCGGCGGCCGGCGTGGGCTCGGGCGCGGGGCAGGGGGACGGGGAGACGGGGATGGCGGCCGGCGGCGGCGACGGCGACGAGGAGCGCGCAAGCGATTTGGGCAGCCTGGCGACGGGGGCAACTGGCTAGGGAGGCGAGGGAGATGCGAAAATTTTCACAAGTCCTCGTTATATAGCAAGGGCATTGGTCCCGGTTCGTGGCACCAACCGGGACCAATGCCACCCTTTAGTCCCGGTTCGTGGCACGAACCGGGACCAAAGGCCAACTTTCAGCAGCCCAAAGGGCGGGAAGCGAAGCCCATTGGTCCCGGTTGGTGGCACCAACCAGGACTAAAGGGTGGCAATGGTCACGGTTGGTGCCACGAACCGTGACCAATGCCACCTTTAGTCCCGGTTGGTGCCACCAACCGGGACCAATGCCCTTGTGCGCCCCGGGTCCAAAAGTTTAGTCCCACATCGCTAGTTGAGAGCGCCCGAGACCAGTTTATAAGGTCTGCTGCCTCCTCCCTCCTGAACTCCTCCGAACTGAAGGCCTATGGGCCTAATTTCACACTGCTTTGCCTGTGGGCCTATTGGGCCTTCTGCGAGCCTGAATCCTGGCCCATGTAGGGTTTCTAGTCGTATTCAGGCCGTGGAGGTCCAGTAGGTGGCATTTTTTTTCTTTTTTCTTTTTTATTTCTACATTTTTTTGGTTTTTTATTTTTTGCTTTTAGGTCACAAAAATTATAAACTTTCTATTAGTGCCATTAGTTTTAAATTTTAAATAGTTTTAATTTGAATTTTTAAAAATTTGTGTGAATCACTAGTTTATGAATAACTTTACTATAAAATTAGAATTTTTTTCTGTTTATTTTTTATTTCTACTTAAAACTAAATACTTACAGTTTTTAGTGATTTCTTTTTGCTTTTAGGTCACAAAAATTATAAACTTTCTGTTAGTGCCATTAGTTTTAAATTTTAAATAGTTTAAATTTGAATTTTTAAAAATTTGAAGAATATTATAGTTTTATTTTAGTTTAATTACTTACAGTTTTTTAGTGATACTTATAGTTTTATTTTACTTATAATTTAATTTTTTTATTTGTACTAAATACTTATAGTTTTAAAATGCACCATATTTTTTTTACTATGAAGTTAGATCATCTGTTACAAAGGGATTTCATTTTCTTGAACTTATTTGAACTCCATATTTTTTCTGTGTTCAAAATGCACCATTCAAAGACACATCATCAATTTTCAACCCTTTCTGACTTCATTTGTTATTTTTCATGGATTTATTGATTTTTTTGAGCTATAAGACCCTGAAATTGAAAAGCATTTCAAATGAACTCCGAAAAGGTTGAAAGTTGGCATGGTATCATCATTTCACCCACATAGCATGTGCAACAAAGTTGAGATGGTTACGGCAAAAACTGGATGCACTTCGTGTACAAAACGGACAATCTCTTTCGAAGTATCAGGGTTTCGGACGAAAGATCATCTGTTACAAAGGGATTTCATTTTCTTGAACTTATTTGAACTCCATATTTTTTTCTGTGTTCAAAATGCACCATTCAAAGACACATCATCAATTTTCAACCCTTTCTGACTTCATTTGTTATTTTTCATGGATTTATTGATTTTTTTTGAGCTACAAGACCCTGAAATTGGAAAGCATTTCAAATGGACTCCGAAAAGGTTGAAAGTTGGCATGGTATTATCATTTCACCCACATAGCATGTGCAACAAAGTTGAGATGGTTACGGCAAAAACTGGATGCACTTCGTGTACAAAACGGACAATCTCTTTGGAAGTATCAGGGTTTCGGACGAAAGATCATGTGTTACAAAGGGATTTCATTTTCTTGAACTTATTTGAACTCCATATTTTTTCTGTGTTCAAAATGCACCATTCAAAGACACATCATCAATTTTCAACCCTTTCTGACTTCATTTGTTATTTTTCATGGATTTATTGTTTTTTTTGAGCTATAAGACCCTGAAATTGAAAAGCATTTCAAATGGACTCCGAAAAGGTTGAAAGTTGGCATGGTATTATCATTTCACCCACATAGCATGTGCAACAAAGTTGAGATGGTTACGGCAGAAACTGGATGCACTTCGTGTACAAAACTGACAATCTCTTTCGAAGTATCAGGGTTTCGGACGAAAGATCATTTGTTACAAAGGGATTTCATTTTGTTGAACTTATTTGAACTCCATATTTTTACTGTGTTCAAAATGCACCATTCAAAGACACATCATCAATTTTCAACCCTTTCTGACTTCATTTGTTATTTTTCATGGATTTATTGATTTTTTTGAGCTATAAGACCCTGAAATTGAAAAGCATTTCAAATGAACTCCGAAAAGGTTGAAAGTTGGCATGGTATCATCATTTCACCCACATAGCATGTGCAACAAAGTTGAGATGGTTACGGAAAAAACTGGATGCACTTCATGTACAAAACGAACAATCTCTTTCGAAGTATCAGAGTTTCGGACGAAAGATCATCTGTTACAAAGTTGGCATGGTATCATCATAATAGTTGCGGGAGAAAGTCTTCACTTTTTCTTCGCTTGTGTCATTTTCTTATTGCGCCGTAACCATGGATAATCTTCATTGTTTATCAGGATGCTTGGGTCAGCCTTGACATTGAAGGGAGGAATTTCATGAAAATTTTCATAATCTTTAGACATGTCTGTCTTGCCGTCCACTCCCAGGATGTCCCTTTTTCCTGAAAGAACTATGTGGCGCTTTGGCTCATCGTATGATGTATTCGCTTCCTTATCTTTTCTTTTTCTCGGTTTGGTAGACATGTCCTTCACATAGATAACCTGTGCCACATCATTGGCTAGGACGAACGGTTCGTCAGTGTACCCAAGATTTTTCAGATCCACTATTGTCATTCCGTACTGTGGGTCTACCTGTACGCCACCGCCAAACAGAATGACCCATTTGCACTTAAACAAAGGGACCTTAAAATCAGGTCCGTAGTCACGTTCTCATATGTCCACTATGTAACCATAATATGTGTCCTTTCCGCTCTCGGTTGCTGCATCAAAGCGGACACCGCTATTTTGGTTGGTGCTCTTTTGATCTTGGGCGATCGTGTAAAATGTATTCCCATTTATCTCGTATCCTTTATAAGTCAATACAGTCAAAGATGGTCCCCTGGACAACAAGTACAACTCATCACAAACAGTGTTGTCACCTCTGAGACGTGTTTCCAACCAACTGCTGAAAGTCCTGATGTGTTCACATGTAATCCAGTCGTCGCATTGCTCGGGGTGTTTGGAGCGCAGACTGTTCTTGTGTTCATCGACATACGGGGTCACCAAGGTAGAGTTCTGTAGAACTGTGTAGTGTGCTTGAGACCAAGAATATCCGTCCCTGCATATTATTGAGTCTCTTCCAAGAGTGCCTTTTCCAGTCAGTCTCCCCTCATACCGCGATTTAGGGAGACCTATCTTGTTAAGGCCAGGAATGAAGTCAACACAAAACCCGATAACATCCTCTGTTTGATGGCCCATGGAGATGCTTCCTTCTGGCCTAGCGCGGTTACAGACATATTTCTTTAGGACTCCCATGAACCTCTCAAAGGGGAACATATTGTGTAGAAATACGGGCCCCAGGATGACAATCTCGTCGACTAGATGAACTAGGACGTGCGTCATGATATTGAAGAAGGATGGTGGGAACACCAGCTCGAAACTGACAAGACATTGCGCCACATCACTCCTTAGCCTTGGTACCATTTCTGGATCGATCACCTTCTGAGAGATTGCATTGAGGAATGCACATAGCTTCACAATGGCTAATCGGACGTTTTCCGGTAAAAGCCCCCTCAATGCAACCGGAAGCAGTTGCGTCATAATCACGTGGCAGTCATGAGACTTTAGGTTCTGAAACTTTTTCTCTGGCATATTTATTATTCCCTTTATATTCGATGAGAAGCCAGTCGTGACCTTCATACTAAGCAGGCATTCAAAGAAGATTTCTTTCTCTTCTTTCGTAAGAGCGTAGCTGGCAGGACCTTTATACTGCTTCGGAGGCATGTCGTCTTTTTCGTGCAAACGTTGCAGGTCCTCCCGTGCCTCCGGCGTATCTTTTGTCTTCCCATACACGCCCAAGAAGCCTAGCAGGTTCACGCAAAGGTTCTTTGTCACGTGCATCACGTCGATTGAGGAGAGGACCTCTAGGTCTTTCCAGTAGGGTAGGTCCCAAAATATAGATTCCTTCTTCCACATGGGTGCGTGTCCCTCAGCGTCATTCGGAACACCTAGTCCACCGGGAACCTTTCCAAAGATGACGTAGGGTAAATCATTGACCATAGCAAGCACGTGATCACTGGTGCGCATGGCAGGCTTCTTCCGGTGATCTGCCTCGCCTTTGAAATGCTTGCCTTTCTTTCGACATTGATGGTTGGTCGAAAGAAATCGACGATGGCCCAGGTACACATTCTTCCTGCATTTGTCCAGGTATATACTTTCAGTGTCATCTAAACAGTGCGTGCATGCGTGGTATCCTTTGTTTGTCTGTCCTGAAAGGTTACTGAGAGCGGGCCAATCGTTGATGGTCACGAACAGCAACGCCTTAAGGTTAAATTCCTCCTGTCTGTGCTCATCCCAAGTACGTACACCGTCTCCATTCCACAGCTGTAAAAGTTCTTCAACTAATGGCCTTAGGTACACATCAATTTCGTTGCCGGGTTGCTTAGGGCCTTGGATGAGAACTGGCATCATAATGAACTTCCGCTTCATGCACATCCAAGGAGGAAGGTTATACATACATAGAGTCACGGGCCAGGTGCTGTGATTACTGCTCTGCTCCCCGAAAGGATTAATGCCATCCGCGCTTAAAGCAAACCATACATTCCTTGGGTCCTTTGCAAACTCATCCCAGTACTTTCTCTCGATTTTTCTCCACTGCGACCCGTCAGCGGGTGCTCTCAACTTCCCATCTTTCTTTCGGTTCTCACTGTGCCATCGCATCAACTTGGCATGCTCTTCGTTTCTGAACAGATGTTTCAACCGTGGTATTATAGGAGCATACCACATCACCTTTGCAGGGACCCTCTTCCTGAGGGGCTCGCCATCAACATCACCGGGGTCATCTCGTCTGATCTTATACCGCAGCGCACCGCATACCGGGCATGCGTTCAGATCCTTGTATGCACCGCGGTAGAGGATGCAGTCATTAGGGCATGCATGTATCTTCTCCACCTCCAATCCGAGAGGGCATACGACCTTCTTTGCTGCGTATGTACTGTCGGGCAATTCATTATACTTTGGAAGCTTCTTCTTTAATATTTTCAGTAGCTTCTCAAATCCTTTGTCAGCCACAGCATTCTCTGCCTTCCATTGCAGCAATTCCAGTACGGTACCGAGCTTTGTGTTGCCATCTTTGCAATTGGGGTATAACCCTTTTTTGTGATCCTCTAACATGCGATCGAACTTCAGCTTCTCCTTTTGACTAATGCATTGCGTCCTTGCATCGACAATGACCCGGCGGAGATCATCATCATCGGGCACATCGTCTGGTTCCTCTTGATCTTCAGCAGCTTCACCCGTGGCAGCATCATTGGGCACATCGTCTGGTTCCTCTTGATCTTCACCAGCTCCCCCCGTTGCAGCATCACCGTATTCAGGGGGCACATAGTTGTCATCGTACTCTTCTTCTTCGCCGTCTTCCATCATAACCCCTATTTCTCCGTGCCTCGTCCAAACATTATAGTGTGGCATGAAACCCTTGTAAAGCAGGTGGGAGTGAAGGATTTTCCGGTTAGAGTAAGACCTCGTATTCCCACATTCAGTGCATGGACAACACATAAAACCATTCTGCTTGTTTGCCTCAGCCGCATCGAGAAACTCATGCACGCCCTTAATGTACTCGCGGGTGTGTCTGTCACCGTACATCCATTGCCGGTTCATCTGCGTGCATTATATATAATTAAGTGTCCAAATTAATAGAAGTTCATCATCACATTAAAACCAAAGTACATACATAGTTCTCATCTAACAACATATAGCTCTCCAGAGCATCTAATTAATTAAACCATACATTGAAACTATGTAAAACATTTCAATGCGAAAACAAATGCGATCATAATCGCAACCAAGGTAACAATTGATCCAACGGCATAATGATACCAAGCCTCGGTATGAATGGCATATTTTCTAATCTTTCTAATCTTCAAGCGCATTGCATCCATCTTGATCTTGTGATCATCGACGACATCCGCAACATGCAACTCCAATATCATCTTCTCCTCCTCAATTTTTTTATTTTTTCCTTCAACAAATTGTTTTCTTCTTCAACTAAATTTAACCTCTCGACAAGGTCGGTTGGCATTTCCGATTCACATACATCCTAGATAAATAAAATCTATGTCACGTTGGTTGGCATAATTTTCATAAACAATAAATGAACCAATAGTTATAAAGATAATATACATTCCAAATCCGAATCATAGACAGGACGAGGGCCGATGGGGGCGGATACCAAAACCATTGCACTATATAAGATGCAATAATAAATGTAAGAAAATGATACAAGTATCTATCTAAACATACAAGTAAGAATATTTTTCCTTTCAGAAAGAAGATAAGATAAGAGGCTCACCACGGTGGTGTCGGTGATGACATCCGCGCGGGTGATCGACGGCGGTGAAGATGGGGACAGGGCGTGACGGACCGCTAAATCTAGACAAATCTCGAGGAAAATGGAGCTTGGAGGTCGAGCTTCGAGAGGAGAAAGCTTAAGTAGTGTGGCTCGGGCATTCCATCGAACACCTCATGTGCATAGGAGGTGAGCTAGAGTACCACAAAGGCCTCTCCCCCTCGGCCAGAAAAAACAGAGCACTGTGCTCTGCTCTTGCGCGAGGGGGTATATATAGGCAATTCATTGGTCCCGGTTCGTGGCATGAACCGGGACTAAAGGGGAGCCTTTGGTCCCGGTTCAAGCCACCAACCGGGACCAATGGTGGTGGGCCAGGAGGGAGGCCCTTTGGTCCCGGTTCGTCCCACCAACCGGGACCAAAAGGTCCAGACGAACCGGGACCAATGGCCCACGTGGCCCGGCCGGCCCCCTGGGCTCATGAACCGGGACCAATGCCCACATTGGTCCTGGTTCAAGACTGAACCGGGACTAATGGGCTGAGGTGGCCTGGACCATAGCCCCTTTTTCTACTAGTGCCTGAGCGACACGTTGATGGGTGAGCTGGAGCGCGGGCTGCGGAATAGTAGCTTGCCGCGGATGTCACCTTGTCGCGTCCGGGAGCTTGCCGCTCACCCGGGTCTTGTCGGGGCGCGCAGTGCGCCGCAGCGAGCTTCTTGAGATGCTTTGGTTGGTCTTCCCGGCAAGCTCTTCTTGCCGAGGTCTCGTCTCCTTCCCAGCAAGCTCCTCTTGTCGGGGCCTTGTTCCCTTCCCGGGAAGCTCCTCTTGCCGGGGCCTTGTTTTGCTCTTGGATACTTTGTTCTTGAATGGCTCCTAAAGGAACCATGGAGGGTCTTGGTGGTCGCCTGGCAAGCCTTGCCGCGGGTCGCTGCGACTGCCCGTGCACAAGTTCGGGGTACTAAGGTACCCCTACTTTAGTACACCGACAGTGAGTGAGTAGGGATTGCGATGCAATGGATGCACTAGAGCTATAAGTGTATGAAAGCTCAAAAAGAAACTAAGTGGGTGTGCATCCAACTCACTTGCTCACAAAGACCTAGGGCACTTTGAGGAAGCCCGTCATTGGAATATACAAGCCAAGTTCTATAATGAAAATTCCCACTATCATATCAAAGTGACAACATAGGAGACTCTCTATCGTGAAGATCATGGTGCTAATTTGAAGCACAAGTGTGGAAAAGGATAGTAGCTTTGCCCCTTCTCTCTTTTTCTCTCATTTTTTTTGTTTTTTTGGGCCTTCTCCTTTTTTATGGCGTCTTTTTTTTATTTTTTGCCCGGAGTCTCATCCGGACTTGTGGGGGAATCATAGTCTCCATCCTCCTTTCCTCACATGGGACAATGCTCTAATAATGATGACCATCACACTTTTATTTACTTACAACTCAAGAATTACAACTCGATACTTAGAACAAAATATGACTCTCTGTGAATGCCTCCGGCGGTGTACCAGGATGTGCAATGACTCATGAGTGACATGTATGAAAGAATTATGAAAGGTGGCTTTGCCACAAATACGATGTCAACTACATGATCATGCAAAGCAATATGACAATGATGGAGCGTGTCATAATAAACGGAATGGTGGATAGTTGCATGGCAATATATCTCGGAATGGCTATGGAAATGCCATAATAGGTAGTTATGGTGGCTGTTTTGAGTAAGGTAAATGATGGGTTTATGGTACCGGCGAAAATTGTGCGGTACTAGAGAGGCTAGCAATGGTGGAAGGGTGAGAGTGCGTATAATCCATGGACTCAACATTAGTCATAAAGAAATCACATACTTATTGCAAAAATCTATTAGTTATCGAAACAAATTACTATGCGCATGCTCCTAGGGGGATGGATTGGTAGGAAAAAACCATCGCTCGTCCCCGAGCCCCACTCATAAGGAAGAGATATCAATAACTAAATCATGCTCCGACTTCATCACATAACGGTTCACCATACGTGCATGCTACGGGATCAGAAACTTTAACACAATTATCTCTCAAACTCACAACTACTCACTAGCATGATTCTAATATCACCATCTTCATATCTCAAAACAATCATCAAGTATCAAACTTCTCATAGTATTCAATGCACTTTATATGAAAGCTTTTATTATACCCATCCTGGATGTCCATCATATTAGGACTAGTTTCATAACCAAAGCAAATTACCAAGCTGTTTAGGACTCTCAAAATAATATAAGTGAAGCACGAGAGTTCATCTATTTCTTCAAAATAAAACAACCACCGTGCTCTAAAAGGATATAAGTGATGCACTAGAGCAAATGACAAACTACTCCGAAAGATATAAGTGAAGATCAATGAGTAGTCGAATAATTATTGAACTATGTGAAGACTCTCTAACATTTAAGAATTTCAGATCTTGGTATTTTATTCAAACAAGAAGAAAAACAAAGGAAAATAAAATGACTCTCCAAGCAAAACACATATCATGTGGTGAATAAAAATATAGCTCCAAGTAAAGTTACTGATGAATGAAGACAAAACAGGGGATGCCATCCAGGGCATCCCCAAGCTTAGGCTCTTCGTTGTCCTTGAATATCACCTTGGGGTGCCTTGGGCATTCCCAAGCTTAGGCTCTTTCCACTCCTTATTCCATAGTCCATCGAATCTTTACCCAAACTTGAAAACTTCACAACACAAAACTCAACAGAAAACTCGTAAGCTCCGTTAGTATAAGAAAGCAAATCACCACTTTTGGTACTGTTGTGAACTCACTCTAAATTCATATTGGTGTAATATATACTGTATTCCAACTTCTCTATGGTTCATACCCTCCGATACTACTCATAGATTCATCAAAATAAGCAAACAACACAATGAAAACAGAATCTGTCAAAAACAGAATAGTATGTAGTTATCTGTATCAAACGTATACTTCTGTAACTCCTAATGTCGGTGTAAAAACTGGCAGATCTCGGGTAGGGGGTCCCGAACTGTGGGTCTAAGGCGGATGGTAACAGGAGGCAGGGGACACGATGTTTACCCAGGTTTGGGCCCTCTTGATGGAGGTAATACCCTACGTCATGCCTGATTGTTCTTGATGATATGAGTATTACAAGAGTTGATCTACCATATGATTGTCTGTTGTCCTACGGACTAAACCCTCCGGTTTATATAGACACCGGAGGGGGCTAGGGTTACACAAAGTCGGTTACAAGGGAGGAGATCTACATATCCGTATTGCCAAGCTTGCCTTCCACGCCAAGGAAAGTCCCATCCGGACATGGGACGAAGTCTTCAATCTTGTATCTTCATAGTCCAACAATTTGGCCAAAGGATATAGTCCGGCTGTCCGGAGAGCCCCTAATCCAGGATTCCCTCAGTAGCCCCCCGAACCAGGCTTTAATGACGATGAGTCCGGCGCGCAGTTTCATCTTCGGCATTGCAAGGTGGGTTCCTCTCCCAATTCTGAATATCTGCTGAGTAGTGTCCTGCTCCCCATAAATGTTGCACTTCTTGGCTTCTGCGCCCAATAAGGGCTATCTTCCACGTGTCAAGCAAATGCGAGGAGCTAGGGCATTTTTACATTCACCACGCTAGCCATGTAAATAAACTGTCTATTAAAGGGACGGGGATTCTTAGATCCAAACCACACCATCCTCCCACGACGAGTTTCCATCGGAGCGCGCTCGGAAAAATCCATTCCAACATGGCCGGCCACCGCAGCTCCTCCTCCCGCTCCCGTGGCCCTAAGCCCGGTGACTGGGAGAAGTGTTCCGTCCCGCACAACCAATTAGTAGAGTTGCAGACCCAGGGATTTCTCCCTCCAGCACATATGGTCCCCGTTCGAGCCGGGCTCGCCACCTATAATGGCGGGGAGCAAGTGGAGAGCTTCCCCAATCCCTCCAAGGGGGAGCGGGTATGCCTTGTCCCTTATTTACTAAGGGTACTTGGATTTCCGATCCATCCGTTCCTCCGCGGGCTCCTGGACTTTTACGGCCTCTAGTTGCATAATTTTACCCCCGCTTCCATATTACACATCGCTGGCATGTTGCCTTTTGTGAGCTGTTTTTGGGCTGCGAGGCTCATTTTGAGCTATGGAAGAGGCTATTCTGCTTTGTGCCCCGTACACAGGAGGGGTCACTATATCAAGTGGGCGGAGCCGAAATATAGCGCATCACTAGGACCGGATACCTGTCCGGTACCCCAAAGAAGACGTCCGAAGACTGGCCTTCAGAGTGGTTTTACATGGAGGACATCCCCCTTCCAGATCCTGTTCGGAGGGGTCTTCCCGAGTTCCACCATGCTCCTCTAAAGAAAGGCCAAAGCTGGCGCCCACGGAGCCCCCAAGAGGAAGATAACGGAGAAGTCATTTACCTGATAGACCGGATTAAAGTGCTGGCTCAATCAGGATTGAAAATAGTCGAGGTTATGTCAATATGCATAATGCGGGGGGTGCAGCCACTTCAATATCGAGGGCACCCCCTGTGCTGCTTTAATGGGGAAGATGATGCCACCCGCTGCGGGCGTAAGGGTCCGGACTCCTCTGCTGCATTAGCAAAAATTATGTCCGAGTTGTTCAAGGGAGAGGAAGAGGAGTTTATTCGTATTAAGCCACGGGATGGATTCTCCATGTACAACCCTCCAAGCTAGGTGAGCTGTCACTCTTTACTCCCAACCTTCCCGCATTCTTCGTCGTAAATACTCACCTTGCTGTTTCACGGCAGGAACTGCGAAAAGTTGTAAGGGAGGTCAGCAGCCCGCCTCCAGAACTGGAGGACCCTGACCGGGCCCTCGATCCCGGACTTGAAGAGGATCCGGACATATTTGTGGAGCTGATATACATGACGTTCTATCAATTGACCTGCGATGACGCCATGGTGGCCATGATAGCCGACTATCCTGGGTTACTCCCTGCATCGCAGGTAAGGGAAAACCGGAGTCCCAACTTCCGAGAAGGATCCCATTTTATGCACTTCACCTACCGTACACACATGGTGTTTTACAGGGAAGGCCTTCAGGACGCCATGCCGAACCCACAGTGACTTGCCAACAAGGGGCACCGAAGCTGGGTAGACCAAAAAGGAAGGCGGTCAGGACTGAGACACCATCGCAGAGGTATGATACAAAATCTCACTCCGTGGTTCTCGTCTTTCTTTAAAATATAATGACGTCCATGTTTTGTAATAGGAAAAATGCTCGTCGGACTATATCCAGAGAGGCTACCGATCACGCCTCCACCAGTCGGGCTCCAGGGACGGAAGAGGCGGAAGCTAACACGGGGCGGACGTCGTATGCTCCTCCTACGGAGGATGCGGACAGACTATCCGCTACAAATTCCAAAGTGGAGAGCGCCATGAATCACAGGCGTCGTCGGGCCATACTTCGTGACGCTTGTTTCTCCCAAGAGGTGTTCGATGCCTTCAACTCAGGAGATGCGTACATCCGTGCTGCTCAAAATGGTCTTGCCAGAGCCACGGACCAGTATGTAAAGGATATACAGGTAGGAAAATCTGATGATTATATATATATATCAGTAGCCCCTGAGACTTGAAACAGTTGACACAACTGATTTAAGGATCATTAATTGTGCAGGTTCTTACAGAGAAGAATACTCAATTGTCTCAAGAGCTGGAAGAGTGCAAAGCCCAGCTACAGGCTGCGGTGGCCGCGTTGAAGGAGTCCGATAAGGCCCCCTCAGGTAACAGTTGCTTCCGTTGTAAAGAGTTACACGTACCAGATAGTGTGCAGGATGCAGGCAAATCTAAAAGTAGATGTTGCAGATGACCCCGGAGTGAATCCGGAGGCCGTGTCGGGCGATGCGCAACGTGCTAATCGACAGCTAAATGCTGGTGAGCGCGTGCTTACGCGGGTCAGGCAGGAGAAAAATAATCTCCAGGACGCCAATATCTGGCTGGACGTGGAACTGAAAGACGTCCGAGCCCAGCTTGCGGAGTCCGTGAAGGAGAATAAGCGGCTTCGACGTGGCATTTTTAGTAAGTGCTTGAATGAACTTTTGAAGGAGTTCGGCGAAGAAGCCGGCTAACAGAGTTATGTCTGCAGGTATGCTGACGGGTCGTCCCGCGGAGGAGATGCCCGGGTCTGCGGGTGATCTTCTACCAGAGCTATCACAACTGCACGAACAAGTTTGGCAGGTTATGCAGGGTATTGCCCAAGCCTTGTGGCCATCTGCGTCCCCTCCTGGAGGCATGGGGGAGCTTATAGAGAAGCTCAAGGGAGTGCGGCGGCGCGTCCGATTATGGAAGATATCAGCCTGCCGACAAGGTGCAAGGGAAGCCTGGGCTATGGTGAAGACACGATATACCAAAGCTGACCCAAACCACATGGCCGAGGTCGGACCTGTGGGGCCCGATGGGAAAGAGATCCCCGTCAGTTTGGTGTATGACCAAGTAGAATTAGCCGCAAAGTATTCCCAACAGGATTGTAGGCTAGACAACCTGTTGGATGGTATAGAAGAAGAATTTAATTAGTCTTAGTGACTATGTACTTCACTTGACATATATAATGTCCCTAGCCGGATTGTAAATCATTTGTCATGGCGAACCTTTTCGCTTCGACCTCTGGACCCGATAGTCAGGAGTGTATCCGAATACCCACTCGGTTATGTAAAAACTGGGGTATGCATGGAAACCAGGCGTAGGGGTCATAAGTGCTTGAACAGACAAGTACCCAACTAGCTATGTTATATTACATGGATAGTAAGAAACATCTTCCAGGGAGAATAGTTCCTTTAAGGGTTCCTTTCCCTGGGTACGCATGCCCTAATGTGCATGTCCGAACTGCGAAAAGAGACGCAGCGTATAAACATCCGGGGGCATGTGTCAAATTAAATAAAAGTCATATTTTGTTCACCGACCGAATATTCCCTTAAGAACGCTAGCTTTCGGCTTCACCCAATCTAAGGTACACATCTGGCAGACCCGGCAGTAAAAATCGTAGAGGTGCTCCCCTTATGCCCTAGCCGAATTAACGGGAACATAGGGCGTAAATACAAGAGCCAGGCAACCCATCTTGGCCAAAACATAAGTCATATCGGAGCATATAATGGCAAAAAAAGGTACATGCGGAAGAATAACACATGTGTGGGGCATAAAGCCCAGAAAAATAGTTATATTAAGCTTCTGTAGAAGAAGCCCCCAAGTATAATGAGCGCGGTTAGTGCGTCAAGATTGTGTAACCAAGACACAAGTTTAGCCTTTTAAGTCCGTGAGGAGAATAAAAAGAGAGAAAGAGAGAGAAGAAAGATAATTGATATGCAAAAAATTGACGGAGGTAAGGAGAAGAACATAGAGTCCGACACTAGGCGTAGAATCTTCGGAGTGTAGCTGCATTCCATGGATTTGGCTCGAGTCGATTGTCCGATGCATCCCGCAGACGGTACGCTCCACCGGTCAGAACCTGGTCAATAATGAAGGGACCTTCCCATTTGGGCTTGAGCTTGTTCTTTTTCTTCTCCGGCAGGCGTAGAACTAGTTCGCCAACATTATAGGTTTTGGCCTGTACTTCTCTGCTTTGATACCTTCGAGCCTGTTGCTGATAGAATGCGGAACGGGCTTTTGCCACGCCGCGCTCCTCCTCCATGGCGTCCAAACTGTCCCGCCGATCGAGCTCGGCCTCTTTTTCTTCGTACATGCGCACTCGAGGTGAGTCATGAATTATGTTGCAAGGCAGAACCGCCTCTGCGACGTACACCATAAAAACGGTGTTTATCCGGTTGTGCGATTCGGCGTGGTCCATAACCCCCATAGTACGAAGTCGAGATCCTCTACCTAGTGCGTGTTTGATTCCTTTAAGGATCGCACTAATCTGGTTTTGATGCCGCTCATGATAAAACCGTTTGCTCGCTCAACTTGATCGTTAGTTTGCGGGTGATAGACAAAAGCATAATCGAGCTTGATGCCCATGTTGCTGCACCAAAGTTTTACCTCATCGGCTGTAAAGTTCGTGCCATTGTCAGTGACGATGCTGTGGGGGATGCCATAACAGTGTACAACCCCAGATATGAAGTCTATCACCGGTCCGGATTAGGCCATTTTGACAGGTTTGGCTTCTATCCATTTGGTGAATTTATCCACCATGACCAGTAAGTATTTTTTCTTATGGGTTCCCCCTTTAAGGGGTCCAACCATATCAAGCCCCCAGACCACAAAGGGCTAAGTAATGGGGATTGTTTGGAGAGCGGTAGGCGGCATATGGCTTTGGTTTGCAAAAAGCTGGAACCGACGCAATGTTGGACCAGATGCTGTGCATCTGCTCGGGTCGTCGACCAATAGAAACCTGTACGGAAGGCTTTGCTTACAAGGGCTTGGGCTGCAGCATGATGGCCACCGAGTCCAGCATGGATTTCTGCCAAAAGCTTCCACCCTTCTTCTTCGGAGATGCACCTTTGAAGGACTTCGGCAATGTTTTTCTTGTAAAGCTCTCCCTCGTGGACCTTGTAGGCTTTAGATCGCCGCACTATGCAGCGTGCCTCATTTTGGTCCTCGGGTAGTTCCTGCCTGGTTAGGTAGGCTAGGAATGGTTCTGTCCATGGGGCGATGATGGCCATTATCACGTGGGCTGAAGGTGTTATTTCGATGGCAGAGCCTCCGATTGTGACAGAGTGTTCGGTATCTGATGATGTGGCCAGGTCCGGACTATTGCTACTGGTGTCCCCTTCCCATACCACGGATGGCTAAAACAGTTTTTTCCAAGAAGATGTTAGGTGCGACAGGATCGCGCTTTGCACTGGTATGGGCGAGGATATCCGCCGGTTGATTGTTTTCCCGAGCCACATGTTGGAATTCAAGCCCCTCGAACAGAGCTGACATTTTGAGGACGGCGTTGCGATATGCCGCCATTTTCGGATCCTTGGCATCGAAGTCTCCATTTATTTGAGATATTGTGAGGTTCGAGTCCCCACGCACCTCCAAGCGTTAAATGCCCATGGAAACTGCCATCCGGAGACCATGTAATAGGGCCTCGTATTCGGCTGCATTGTTGGAGTCTGTATATAGTATTTGGAGTACGTATTGGACTGTATCTCCGGTGGGGGACGTCAGGACGACGCCAGCCCCCAGACCAGCCAGCATTTTAGAGCCGTCAAAGTGCATGATCCAATTGGAGTATGCGCCGTACTCTTTAGGGAGTTCGGCTTCTGTCCATTCGGCGACGAAATCGGCCAGTACTTGCGACTTAATGGCTCGCCGTGGTCTATATGTTATGTCGGGAGGAGCTCGATACCCTATTTGGCAATCCGGCCCGTGGCATTGCGGTTGTTTATTATGTCGTTGAGTGGTACTTCTGAGGCCACCGTGGTTGAACACTCTTGAAAGTAGTGTCGTAATTTCCGAGATGCCATAAATACCACGTATGCTATCTTTTGATAATGTGGGTACCGTGATTTGCATGGAGTGAGGACAGTGGACACATAATAGACCGGCTTTTGAAGTGGGAATTTATGTCCGTCTGTCTCTCGTTCGACGACGAGTACTGCGCTTACAACTTGGTGAGTTGCCGCTATATATAACAGCATTGGTTCGCTGACATTTGGCGCGGCCAAGATTGGGTTGGTGGCCAGGATGGCTTTTATTTCCTCCAATCCGGTCGTGGCTGCGTCCGTCCACTCGAAGTGTTTGGTGCGCTGAAGAAGGCGATAAAGGGGGAGTGCCTTTTCTCCTGATCGGGAGATAAAGCGACTTAAGGCCACCGGGCATCCAGTTAACTTCTGGATTTGCTTGAGGTCAGTTGGGATAGCCAACTGCCACAGAGCTCGGATTTCAGCCGCATTTGCTTCAATTCCTCTACTGGAGACGATAAAGCCCAGAAGCTTTCCGGCGGGTATGTCGAAAACGCAGTTTTCCGGATTGAGCTTAATGTCGTATGTTTGGAGATTGTCGAACATGAGCCTCAAGTCATCTATTAAGGAGTCGACGTGTCTGGTTTTAACGACCACATCGTCTACGTATGCCTCCACTGTTTTGCCGATCTGCTTTTCTAGACATGTCTGAATCATGCGCTGATACGTTGCACCGACGTTTTTGAGCCCGAAGGGCATTGTGTTAAAACAGAAGGGGCCATATGGAGTGATAAATGCCGTTGCGGCTTGATCGGACTCCGCCATCTTAATTTGGTGGTAACCGGAGTATGCATCGAGGAAGCACAATGAGTCGTGTCCTGCGGTAGCATCGATAGTTTGATCGATGCGGGGAAGGGGGAAGGGATCCTTTGGGCGAGCCTTATTGAGGTCCTTGAAGTCGACGCATAGGCGCCAGGATTTGTCCTTATCTGGTACCATCACCAGGTTTGCTAGCCAGTCCAGATGCTTGATTTCTCTAATGAATCTGGCCTCCAGTAACTTGGCAAGCTGCTCCTCTATCATGGCTTGTCGCTTAGGTTTAGACAAACGGTGAAGAGTCTGCTTGACCGGCTTGAATCCTTTTAGAATGTTAAGGCTATGCTCGGCCAGCCTGCGTGGGATTCCTGGTATATCTGAAGGATGCCAGGCGAATATGTCCCAATTCTCGCGCAAGAACTCCCATAGTGCAGCGTCTATAGCGGGGTTTAAATGTGCCCCGATGGATGCTGTTTTTGAAGGGTCCATTGGATGGACTTGGAATTTGACTATTTCATCCGCTGGTTTGAAAGAAGTGGACTTGGATCTTTTGTCTAGTATCACGTCGTCCCTGTCCACTCTGTAGCATAGCGCGGTTAATTCCTCCACCACAAGGGCTTCGGATAATGCCTCGAGGGCCAGTGCAGCTGTTTTGTTCTCGACGCAGACTGCTATGTTCGGGTCACTAGCTAGAGTGATGATCCTATTGGGCCCGGGCATTTTGAGCTTCATGTATCCGTAATGGGGTATGGCTTGGAAGATTGTGAATGCCTCCCGCCCTAGAAGGGCGTGGTATCCGCTACTGAACGGGGCCACTTGGAATGTAATTTCATCAGACCTGTAATTCTCCAGAGTGCCGAATACCACATCTAGTGTGATTTTCCTAGCGCAACGTGCCTCCCGACTAGGGATGATTCCTCGGAAGGTCGTGCTGCTTTTCTCGATATGGTTTTTGTCTATTTCCAGTTTTTGAAGAGTCTCCTCATAAATGAGGTTTAATCCACTGCCGCCGTCCATGAGCACTTTAGTGAGCCGAAAGCCATCCACAATTGGACTGAGGACCAAGGCGGCTGGTGCTCGGGCTGTTCGGAATTTAGGTTCGTCATTGGCATTGAAGGTGATAGCCATGTCGCTCCATGGATTTATTGCTGCCACATGGCAGACTTTGGCAAGGCTGCGGAGTGCTCGCTCACGCCTATTATTTGAGGCGAAGGTCTTGAAGACTGTCAATACTGTATTGTTATCAACAGGATGGTGCTCTGACGTGTTTTGGATGAGGAGATCCTCACCGCTCTTGGCTACCTGCCGGAGTACCCAACATGCTCTAAGGCCGTGTGTTAGTATGGTATCCGCTGTACTATGAATTTTGTAGGGCCCGTTAAGCCATCCCTCCAATACAGTTCCACGCCCTATAGTGGGCTTTTGCTTCTTTATAATTGAGTCGGGCAACTTATGAGAGGGCACCCTTTTAGTTTGGACTGGGGTTTTTGTCAGAGCCGGATTATCCCAAAATTTTGTTTGGGTTTTCTAGGCACTTTCCATCGCACAGTACTTCCGTACTATGGCCGCCAAGTCTGCGAAGTGTGCTATGTCACGGTGAATTATGGCGTTGAGGATTCCCTTGTCCATTCAATTTTTGCAAAAGAACGAAATTGCGTCTTCCTCGCGACACTCCTTGACCTTGTTCATTACAAGGAGGAATCTGGCCCAATAGTGATGTACTGTCTCTTGGGGCTCTTGCCTAATGTGGGAAAGATCATTTGTATCTAGGTGGGTCGGTGGATTTAAGTCCAGACCTTGACCCAATCTGAGACCCCGGGGCGGGGGAGTTTCCAATCTTGGAAGTTCGGGCTCCGGGATGTTGCCCCCACAGGTTCGGCATCCAGCCTGATTCTAGGTTCAGGGTTAGGGCGATGTCCTCCCGTGGGCGGATGTCCGGCTTGGAGAGCTCAGGAATCCGGACATAGTTCGTCCTCAGGATAGAGGGAGAATCGCCGCATTGCTCCTCCACCACCGCTATCTGATGGGTGACTGGCGGAGAGTTAATCTCCCTTTGGTAGGGTTTAAGCCCAATCAGACCATAGTCTGTACCGACTCCCAGAGCGGCGATGCGATCCAAGAGCTCGTTCAAATAGGAGAGCTCCATTGGATCCATCTTCTAGGTGAATTTTGAGCCGATGTGGAGGCTAATTTCGATGACCCCAGAAGTCATCGTCGGCGCAGCGGCCGAGCGGGCGGTCATGATGAAGCCGCCTAGTCGCAGAGTTTGGCCTACAGCTAGGGCTCCCCCAGAGGTGATGTTGTCCTTGACAAAGAGACGAGCCATCCCTCCTTATGATGACGACACAGTGGAACTCTCAATGAAAGCACCAATGTCGGTGTCAAAACCGGCGGATCTCGGGTAGGGGGTCCCAAACTGTGTGTCTAAGGCGGATGGTAACATGAGGCAGGGGACACGATGTTTACCCAGGTTCGGGCCCTGTTGATGGAGGTAATACCCTACGTCCTGCTTGATTGTTCTTGATGATATGAGAATTACAAGAGTTGATCTACCACGAGCTCGTAGAGGCTAAACCCTAGAAGCTAGCCTATGGTATGATTGTCTGTTGTCCTACGGACTAAACTCTCCGGTTTATACAGACACTGGAGGGGGGCTAGGGTTACACAAAGTAGGTTACAAGGGAGGATATCCACATACCCGTATTGCCAAGCTTACCTTCCACGCCAAGGAAAGTCCCATCCAAACACGGGACGAAGTCTTCAATCTTGTATCTTCATAGTCCAACAGTCCGACCAAAGGATATAGTCCGGCTGTCCGGAGACCCCATAATCCAGGACTCCCTCACCTAAAATTCTGAAATAAATTGGTGGACCTGAGGAATTTTTCTATTAATTTTCTGCAAAAAGAATCAACTTAAACACATTCTCCAGTAAAAAAATGGCAGCTAATCTCGTGAGCGCAAAAGTTTTTGTTTTTTACAGCAAGATCGCAAAGACTTCACCCAAGTCTTCCCAGAGGTTCTACTTGGCACAAACACTAATTAAAACATAGAACCACATATAAACAGAGTCTAGATGAATTATTTATTATTAAAAGGAGCAAAAAGCAAGGAACAAAAATAAAATTGGGTTGCCTCCCAACAAGCGCTATCATTTAACGCCCCTAGCTAGGCATGATGATTTCAATGATGCTCACATAAAAGATAAGAATTGAAACATAAAGAGAGCATCATGAAGAATATGACTAGTACATTTAAGTCTAACCCTCTTCCTATGCGTAGGGATTTTGTGATTAAACAACTTATGGGAACAATAATCAACTAGCATAGGAAGGAAAAACAAGCATAACTTTAAAACTTTAAGCACATAGAGAGGAAACTTGATATTATTGCAATTCCTACAAGCATATATTCCCCCCTCATAATAATTTTATGTAGAATCATGAATGAATTCAACAATATAACTATCAAATAAAGCAACCTTTTCATGAGCCACAAACATAGAATTTTTGTTACTCTCCACATAAGCAAAATTCTTCTCATTTGGAATAGTGGGGGCATCATAAGAAACTTGAATACTATAAATTGTTTCCACATTAAAGGAGTAATGTTCAGAAAAAGGGTAATCATAATCATGACAAGCTTTATAAATATAATCATCTCTACTTTTTATAGCATAAGTATCATCACAATAATCATCATAAGTAGCATCTTTGTTCTCATCATAATCAATTGAAACCTCTTCTAAGATAGTGGAATCATTACTAAATAAAGTCATGACCTCTCCAAATCCAATTTCATAATTGTCACAATAAGATTAAACATCCTCCAAAATAGTGGGATCATTACTTCCTAAAGTTGACACTCTTTCAAACCCACTTTCATGAATATAACCATCATAAATAGGAGGCATGCTATCATCATAATAAATTTGTTCGTCAAAACATGGGACATTAAAAATATCATCTTCATTAAACATAGCATCCCCAAGCTTGGGACAAACATTAATTGCAAAAAATACATTCTCAAACATGTCATTCTCATCAACCATAGCATCCCCAAGCTTGGGCCTTTTCATATCATAAGCATAATCACTCTAATCATTGATAGTATGGATAGCACCAATAGTATAACAATTATCATCATCAAGTGGCCAACCAAAAGTTACCCAAAGCGCAAACTGCTACCTCAGTTTGACGAGGAGGTGCCGAACTACATACCTCCATCGTACAATGCGGCTGACCGACCACCACGTGGTCGAGACAAAACGGCAACTCACGCCGAACACCAGCCAGCCCCGCCTCAGCGCATAGGCAGAGGTAAATTAGACCATGGGCATACATATGACCTCCGGCAAACCCTGAACAATAAACCAAGACACACTAGATCAACGTATGGATCGTGAGGGCGTGCCTCGACACACGACGACGGCCACCTATTCGGACGTGACAAACTTAGTCACGCGTGGGATGAAAACCGCAGACGGATTCCATCTGAGCTATGTCACGATACGGCCCGATATAGAGGTGCCGCACACCCTCATTGCTTCACTGATGAGGTCCTGGATCATGAATTCCCAGAAGTGTTCAAACCTGTGAATATAGAATCATACGATGGAACTACGGACCCCGAAGTGTGGATCGGGGACTTCATTCTCCACATTCATATGGCCCGCGGCGATGACCTCCACGCCATCAAATACCTCCCTTTAAAACTCAAAGGGCCAGCTCGGCACTGGCTCAACAGCCTGCCTGTAAATTCTATTGGCAGCTAGGAGGACTTGGAAGAGGCCTTCCTCGATAACTTCCAAGGTACATACATTCGACCTCTGGACGCTCATGACTTAATCCATATAGTTCAACAGCCTGGAGAGTCCACCAGGAAATTCTGGACTAGGTTCTTAACTAAAAAGAACCAAATCGTCAATTATCCGGATGCCGAAGCCTTAGCATCCTTCAAACACAGTATCCGCGATGAATGGCTCGCTCGTCACCTCGGCCAAGAAAAGCCAAAATCCATGGCAGCCCTCACAACACTCATGACCCGCTTTTGTGCGGGCGAGGACAGTTGGTTGGCCCATAGCAAAAATAATGCAAGCGATGCCGGGACCCCCGAAGCTAAAACTAGCAAAGACAAGTCTCGACACAATAGATACAAGCGTCGAAACAACGATGATAACACAGAGGACACGACAGTCAATGCTGGATTCAGGAGCCCTAAGTCCGGTCAGCGGAGGAAGCCGTTGCAAAATAACAATTCAGGCCCATCTAGCTTAGACCGCATACTTGATCGTCCATGCCAGATTCATGGCACCCCAGACAAGCCACCCAATCATACAAATAGGGATTGCTGGGTTTTTAAATAGGCCGGCAAATTAAATGCCGGGAATAGGGAAAAGGGATCGCAAAGCGAGGACGATGACGAAGAGCCCCAGCAACTGAACACAGGGGGACAGAAACGTGGGGGTAGAAGCCGACGATTGGTTAACCCTCAGATTTCATACAACATGGCCGCACAGGAAGTAAAAATTTAAAAACATAACAAGCATTATATTGCATAAACATTTTTGTTTCATCATACAAGGCAGAGGGAGCTCGAATACATTCATTCAAAGATGGTGTCCTTCCCACAATGATCTGCAACAATGTGGGACCCCTCTAAGACATCACCGAAGTATCGCTCAGGTGTGCGGTACTCTTTGCCCTCCGGCGGCCCACTAGTTGCTAGCTTGACAGCGTCGAGCTTTGCCCACCAGACCTTGCACTAAGAGAAGGCCAGACGCGCGCCCTCGATGTAGACGGACTGCTTGATGACATCCAGCCGAGGACAGGCATCCAACAGCTTCTTCACAAGGCCGAAGTAGCTGTCGGGAATAGCTTCGGCTGGCCACCGCCGGACTATTATATCCTTCATGACTAGTTCAGCCACCCTGTGCAGCTCAAGCAGCTACTTCAGCTGATTGCTGAAGGGCATTGGATGTTCTGGCACGCAATATTGTGACCAGAACAGCTTCTCCGTGGAGCCCCCTTCTTCGGCTCGGAAGAACTCCGCAACGTCGGTCACACTGCATGGTAGATCAGCAATGGCCCCTGGAGAACTCCGAATTCGGGTTAGTAAAAGAAATTCCCTCTTCACACTCCTGCTTTGCATATTGAATGCCTTACTTGCCGCGATCTTCCTGGCCTCCTGGATCTCATGGAGGGCGCCCTGGGCTTCAATCCAGGCCACCTCCACACTCTGGCGAGCCTCGACCAGTTCGGCTTCTTGAGCCGACGCATTGTGCTCCAAGGTCTCGCACTTTTTCACCGCATCCTGGAGCTCCTGTTGGACTTCGTTGACTAGAGCCTCTTACGGGCGGCCTGCTCCTTGACCGCCCTCCCCTCGGCTTCGACCGGGGCCGCTTTCAGGGTTTTGACCTCGGTCGTCGCCTCTATTCACATCATGGTATTTGGATCATTGCATATCATTTTCCCCTTTTATTTTCTCGAATCCATAATAGGTTATTATTTACCTTGTCTTTCCTGGAGCTGCTTCTTCACCTGGCCCAGCTCCTCCTCGGCCTCCGCCAATTTCTGCTTTAGTCCAGAGACTTCGGCAGTATGCGAGCCCCACCCGTCTCCATGGGGATTGATTCCCCTTGGTGTCCAACAACAGGATTTTCTCCTTCTGGCCCCTCCTGAGCCTCTCGCCCGCCTGGAACGGTCCTTCGGGACATCACCTCCGCATCATCCTTGGCCTTGGGGGAGTGAGCGGCTAGCGGCGAATCGCTGGCCATTGCCTTGGAATCCAGCGACCCTCCTGACGAGGATCGCGGGGAGCTGTTGTGGGCCGGACTACAATAAAATGTAACCAATCATTTAATTGCAGTACAGAGGAAAACCTTTATGGGTGGATATAAGTCGTAGTACTTACGACGCGGCCGGAGGCTTAGCGTGGGGGCATTTCTCCGGACGGTCATCAATGTCCCATCCAGAGTTATCCGCAAGAGAGCCCTTCCCCTTCTTGGGCGCCTCCGCCTGCAGAGTTGTGGAGGCCGCCCTCTTCTTCCCTCCCCCCCTACCGTCAAGGGGAGGGTCGCTTTCCTTCTCCTCCTCATCCTCGTCATCTTCGATGACGAGGGAACGGGCCTTGTCTTCGGACGTCACGTCCGAAGTGCCCATGCGGTGGGGGCCACTCCGGACCCCCTTGGACTTTCCTATGGCCTTCTTATCTGGTGCCTTATAAGGTGCCGGCTCCAGCATCTTCGTTAAGCGCGGGATGACTGGTTCTTTAGGCAGGGGAGCCGGACACCAGATCTGCTTTGCCTTCTTCAACTAGTACTGAAAAGGCAATGATAATAAAAGCTTAGATATCACCCTTGAAACAAGGAGGTAAGGGATGTGTTGAAAATAATGTACGTCGTTGGGGAGGTGATTTATGTCGTGGTCACAGTCCGAATCTGTGGCCGGCGGTATCTCGTTGCCCTTGAAGAGCAACTTCCAGGCATCTTCGTGAGCTGTTTCGAAGGTGTGGTGCTTTTCCAGGTTGAAATTCCATATAGGGCGGCTTCGGCTCTGGCAGGGGAGGATCCGGCGCACCAGCATCACTTGAATTATGTCGACGATCTTGATGTCCCTATCAATCATGCTTTGAATGGGTGTTTGCAGCGCAATCAGCTCATCTGACGAACACCAGTTCGGGCTCTTCTCGACCCAGGAGGTAAGTCGCAACGGAGCGCCGGAGTTGAATGCGGCAGCCGTGGCCCAGGTGGCGTCGTGGGGTTCGGTGATGTAGAACCATTGTTTCTGCCATTCCTTGACAGACTCCACGAATGTGCCTTTTGGCCAAGAGACGTTGGTGAGCTTGCTCACCATGGCGCCCCCGGACACTGCGTGTTGTCCGTCCACCACCTTGGGCTTCACGTTAAAGGTTTTGAGCCATAGCCCGAAGTGGGGGTGGACGCGGAGGAAGGCCTTGCACACGACGATAAACGCCGAGATATTGAGGAAGGAGTTCGGGGATAGATCGTGGAAGTCTATCCTGTAGTAGAACATTATTCCGCAGACGAAGGGGTGGAGTGGAAACCCTAGCCCACGGAGGAAATGGGGGAGGAACACTACCCTCTCGTCGGGCTTCGGCGTGGGAATGACTTGTCCTTGGGCTAGAAGACGATGGGCGATTTCCTTCCCCAGGTACCCGGCCGCCCGAAGCTCAGCGATGTCCTCATCCTTGACAGAGGAGGCCATCCACTTGCCTTGACCTCCGGATCCGGACATGGTTGTGTGCTTTCTCGAGTGGGAAACATATGAGAACTTGGGCGCTGGAGCTCAAGGGTGGAAAGGCAGAAGAAGAGAGAAGGCGTAGGAGAAGAAAGGGGAATCTTATCTCCCTATATGGGCAGTGAATATTAAACGCCACCCCACTCACCTCAAAATTTGCCCGCTCCCAAGGGCTGTGTAAACGGCACGGTTGGGTTACCCATGCCCGTATTGACAAGAATCCCGTGATAAGGGGACACGATCTCTGCTTCGACAAGACGTGCCAAAAGTTGTCAGCGTATTGGACTCGTGTATTATTATATTCTCTCTACGGTTGTTTGTGGTGCGTGTTACAGGTCCGGACACGATCAATTCGTCCGAAGACTATTTTGGTGTTCGGAAGGAGGAACCCGCCTTGCAATGCCGAAGACAGCACTACGTGCCGGATACCTTGTCATTGAAGCCAGGTTTAGGGGCTACTGAGGGAGTCCTGGACTAAGGGGTCCTCGGGCGTCCGGCCTGTTAGACATGGGCCGGACTAATGGGCTATGAAGATACGAAGACCAAAGACTGCACCCGTGTCCGGATGGGACTCTCCTTGACGTGGAAGGCAAGCTTGGCGACCGAATATATAGATTCCTTTCTTTGTAACCGACCTTATGTAACCCTAGATCCTCTCGGTGTCTATATAAACCAGAGGACTTAGTCCGGATAGAGGATACTCATTATCATAGCCATACAAGCTAGACCTCTAGGGTTCAGCCATTACGATCTTGAGGTAGATCAACTCTTATAATACTCCTATTCATCAATATCAATCGAGCAGGATGTAGGGTATTACCTCCATAGAGAGGGCCCGAACCTGGGTAAAACATCGTGTCCCTTTTGTCCTGTTACCATCGACCTTAGACGCACAGCTCGGGACCCCCTACCTGAGATCCGCCGGTTTTGACATCGACAGTGGGTCCCGCGCTTATGTGGATAAGTTGTGGGTCCAGCCCATAACAGCTAATGAGGGCATCTGTTCAGCTTAAGGGCCATGTCGTGTCTGGGTTATTTTCTCGCTCAAAAGTGTCGCCCAGAGCCATTTTCATCAACAACGTCGCACTCTGTCCAATTCCCACGAAAGATGTCACATATGAGCTATTGACTCATTTTCAAGTTGTGTCCCCAGCGTGCGTCTCAAATGTATAGTTGGCTTAGAAGATGGATTCAACTATTCTCGCAGAGAAAATAAGAGAAGAAGACGAAGTTGGCATTACGCATCAGTATGATTTCATCAGAACTCATCAGCTAAACATTGTGCAGCAACAGAGGCACAAATCCCAGCTAATATTGATCTGACGTGCGTACAATTTCAGAGAGAATGGGAGAAACGTTGTTGATCATATGCTAGCATATGAATGAAATGACACACGACTGGTCGGCAGTCTATATAGCAGCAGATATTGCTCTGCTCAAGCAGTTGTGTGAGATACAGATTGATTTCTTAGATGGGAAACTAATTCTACATGCAAACTGGATGTATCAAACAAAGCATAAGACATACAAGCGATATGATACCCGCGCATCGTTTGAAAGAAGGGGAATTAACCATGTGGGGATCTAGAGTTCTGGCAAATGTTGCAAAATTCCTTTGTTCCAAATAAAGAGTAGCATAGTTTTGTGCTACTGGTTACCCTTGAGACTGGCATTATTATGTTTTTACTGATCAGATGTGTGCAATATGACCATGAAAATTTCATAAATATATTATCGCAAAGTATCATCATATGACAAAAGCATATGGGTAGCTAAGCTGGAGATAGGATAAAAAGCTGAGCATTTGGATCTAGTAGTGAAAACCTAAGCACTTGGAGCGAGCTAACCGAAAAGGTAAATGACCAGGAGCAGAAAGCTAAGCATTGGGAACGAACTAAGAGCGGAAAGCTAAGCATTTGGAGCGAAAAGCAAAGCATTTGGAAATACTAGAAAAGAGTAACCATTTGAAGCTAGGAGCGAAAAGGTTGGAATTTAAGTTGGCTCTTATTTGGAAACAAGAATCTGGTGTTGAATCTTTGAGTGTCACTCTAGTTTGGTGGGCATCCTGAATCACTTGATGATCCATTCGGACCACCTCTTGGAGCCTATTTGCCGTCCTTTTTCTAGTCGGCTAGAAACGTTCCAATGACCAGCTGCGAACAAAAAAATCGAAGTATTAAGACAAAGCACAAGGTTCACACTAGCAATAGATCTGTATTTCGTAAAGCTGTGTCATTTTCCAAATAAGCTACATATAAAGAGAAACACATAATAATTTAAATTAATATGTATAGAATGTAAATTATATGGCAGAATTTTGGTTTCACAGTTTCCCAAATGTAGGAAGCACATATAGCTGTTAACTACTTCAACAAACAGAGCAAGATGCAGTGAGAGCTATTAACAAACTATGATATAAAGATCTTTATCTTTTATAAACATGTTACTCCCAGTGAAAGATGGTAACCTGAATAGGTGAAGCTGCAATCAAAGGTCCTGCTGACCCACCGCCGAAGACACGGCCATCGGGACTGGCAAACGAAATACCCAATCCACCCTTTCGAGTGCTCAGTCCATTAGTTTTCGATGGCACATACAAGCCAGACAAAGAGAGGATGTGAAAACAACCCTGCACATTGAGTGCACATAATTAGATATTGTTCAGATTTGGAAACATATCTAGAGGTCAAACAACAACATTTCTCTTACAGAAAACCAGAACTACAAAACGGTGTGTTTTGATTGTGATATGCTGGTAATGAAAATAATTATTAAAAAAATCTAACTACTAGCCCACATTTCATTTTTTTCCTTATTGTTCTCTAGTTTGGGTGGACCTTAAATACATTTCTAAAGCACACAAGCAAACAGGGATTTCTAATGTACAGTTTCCAAGCTAAAACAATGGAGCGAACCTGATAAATGACTCTTTCATGAGGAGAATTTGCCTGCCGCAGTGTCACATTGCACACAACACCATTGGCACAGAAGATATGAACTGCCAACCCATTCCCACAATAGGAGAGGACTTTTGTTGTTACATCCTGAAACCATGGATCCATTATTAGCATCTTTTTTAAAGGAACCATTTCAATTAGATATTTTGATAGCTAGTATCTAGATACTATGATAAAGTGTTGTTAGAGCACTGCTATGTCTCTTGGAGCATCATCAGGGTGGGACAAGTTACCTCTCCACCTTGGACTGTGATAACCTTAGGAATTAATCCAGCCGCAGCAGGCCCTACAAAAAAATCAATTTCAGTTTAGAAACGTGAAATGTACTTAATGTTGGCAAACTGAATATAACATTGGTCTGAACTAAACTAACATGTAACATACTACAAATATAATTTCAAAGCTCCGGTTATACTTCTGGAGGGAATAAAAACACAGTATGAATGATTGCAATGAAATAACACCTATATGATATTTCAATATTTTTAATACATCTACAAAAAAGCTCTGTTTTTATGACAAACAAGTGGCAACCCTTACTGAATAGTCGACATGGATAATTCCATGCTTATCAGGTCAGCCTGCGGTGGTCATTTGTATATACGAGTATTAGGACTAAGATACCACCATATCCATCTATGCACCTTTTGCTACTCTACTTGCGATGATGGCATGAGCTCTAAGTGCAAGCAAGAACAATATATACCTGCTACTGCCATCTGTCGCTGCTTCTTGTTGGCAATGGAGCTTGGCGGCCATACCCTCGCCTGCTTGACTGGATGTGTTCCATGGTCTACAGGTGGTGGTGGTGGTGGTGGTGGTAGTGGTGGTAGCGGTGATGGCAGTGCTGGTAGCGCATGGGGTCTCCCAACGCCCAGGCGCAATCCCAACGTGGAGCTCGAGGGCAGAGCAGGTGCCACCAAAGCAGCGGCACCAGTAGGATATGGCGCCGGAAAGATAGTTGTCGGCAGGGTGCCCTCCGGGGTGTTCTTTCGCGGGCGGCCACGCTTCCTCTTGGGTGGCTTAGAGCTCACACCCATGGCGTGCACGTGTGCAGTGCCGGCCGCGGGCCCCGACGAGCATGGTGCGGAGTTGGAAGCTCCACCTTGGTGGCCAGCGGTCAGGCGGGCGCCAACGATGGGTTGTAGCTGAGGCTGGAGTAGGCTCCTGCTCATGCCTGCGCCATACTTCGTCTCATCCGCTCCAGACGACATGGCTCCTTTCATTTCGCCTCAAAAGAAAAAGACCAACACAAACACACACGCAAACAAACAGAAAACTCCCCTCCAAGTGACCGAGCAAACTACTCCATCCCTAAAACACGAGAAATACTAGCGATTAGCACAACGAATAGCCTCCAGATTCCGCATGTATTTCCGTATAAACTACTCAAAAATTGAACGAACCTATTCAAGAAGATTGACTTCAAAGATTTTTTTAATGGAAATGTACAACAAAAGAAGAGCCACAAGAGGATTCAGAATGGAGAAAAGAATATGCACAGTCCCATTGCTTATATAGGGGAGGGGGCGGGATGAGTTTTCAAGGAAGACCATACAAAGACATAGAATTCACATGAACTACTCACAATAATCTTTCGTCACTCTTGTGGTCTTGACACTAGAGTTTATGATTATCATGTAGTCCAGGGGGCCTAGTGCATTATTTCTGAGAAGATGTTTTCTTTTAGATCTATTACGTGGTACTTTATTTTCAGGATGCTTACATATGTATCAACTACGTGTATCCTTAGAAATTTTTTGAATTTCCTTGAGTGTTCATCGTGGATGTGTCCAAATGATGTGGTTATTTTTTCTGCCTAATTTTTTTTCCATTTAATGTTTGCCATTTTTATTTTTTGTTTTTCATGTTTGGATTTTATTTATTGTCACACCATCTTTGTTTTTTCTTTCTATTTTCACTTTTTGTTGTGTCATATTCGGATTTTTATTTAGTCATATTCCATTTTGGACCTTTCACTTAATGTTATTACATTCATGGAATTTCATATAATGTTATTCCATTTTGGAATTCATCTAATGATATGCCATTTATAAATTTTCATTCAATGATATGCCATTTATAAATTTCATTTAATCTGATGCTATCTTTGGAATTCATTTAATGATATGCCATCTATATATTTCATTTCATGCTATGCCATCTTTGGAATTTCATTTAATGTTATGGTTTATTTGGATTTTAATGATTTTGTGCCATCCTTGGAATTTTTTTATTTTTTTTTCTTTTTTAATTTTTTGTTGTGCCATCTTTGGATATTATTTATTGATATGCCATATTTTGATTTTTTTACTTAATGTTATGCCATCTATGTAATTTCATTTAATGTTGGGCCATCTATGGAATTCCATTTAATGTTATGCCATATGATTTCTTTTTTACTTAATGTTTTTATCTAATATTATCTCATCTTTGGATTTTCATTTAATTTCATATTGTCTTTTTTTGCGGGTGAATGCCATATTGTGTTTGGGGTTTTTATTGCCTACGATCCCATCTTTGGATTTGCATTCATGGTTGTGCCATCTTTGGATTTCAATGGATCCATGTGTTTGAGTCTACTGAGCTTTTCAAATGAACCATCTTTGGATATACAATGGCTAAGGATAGGTTGGAGGGGTTTGGTAAGTGTGCACTCGTGCCAATGTTCGAGATGAAATGGTTTGGGTTCCAAATGATCATATTTTTTTCATAGTAATTGCATCTTCATTGACTAAAATACACAGTATAGGTAAGAACACACTAAAAATTGCTAAATAGGCTGGGAGAAGACAAGTGTAGCAGAAATTCTGCAGGAAAATCTCCAAGGAAAATATAGTTAGGGGCCTAGGGTCCTTTCACACACCAAATCCTACTACTACCACCAACCTTGGTCTTCATTGAGTTGCTCACTGGAAGAGAAGCAAAGCCTCCACCATTACCAAAATTATGAAAGTACCATCACCAATGAGGCTTTGAGAGACCAAGAATAGACACACCACAAGAAATGATGCACATGTCACTATGACACACTTGTCAGGAAACAACCCATATTAACCTGGATCGGGGTCCACCACATCTCGTGGATGAGATAGTGGAATATTACTAGATCCATCGTCTTTAAACCACCACCCCATATCCAAATCCATGATTGATTTTTCTCACTTGCTAGTCTCTTAGAGGGCAAAAAATCCATCAACAAACAGGAAGAAAAATCTCGTCGCCCAGAGTAGACAATGAGCCGAGGAGGCAACCAGATCTTCAACATCATTATTGTGAGGAAGAACTGAGGCAAACTTATGATACACCCTAACTGCTTTCATGCTACAAGACAAAACCTAATTATTCCTCACTATACTTGCAAGAAGAGATACATGATTCTAGTCCCCCGTTGGTCACGAGAAGGTCGATGTTAGGTATAGAACTAGGATCTTAGTGGAATTCACCAAGGGATCAATTCCTTATCACATTTTGTCTAGGGAGCAAGAGAGTGAATCCGAGATTTTATGACTCGAAATGGATGAAGGAAGGCACGACATGATCTCACCCAATGGATCGCCAATGCAACTGGTTGTATCGCCAACATTGACATTCCAAGTTTTAAAAGATTGAAAACAATGGGTGGAAACCGATAAAATGCAAGAATTGGATTTAATAGGTTCTCTAGTGCTCTAGAAAACCCTCTATGACAGACCTATTTCACTTATTCATCATCATCGAATTTACTATTCGACGCCTCTATGAAAGGCCATCACAATAAAGATTGTATGAATACAAAGATGAAAAAATAGGAGAGAACTCACCGAGTTTGTGGTTGTTGAAGATACTAGAGGCAGTGTCCTTTAACTCCATAACATGTTTATCATTGAACTGATCCGCCATGGGATTAGCCATCTTAAACTCAAAGACCTAATCATCACCGAGTTGATCCCCCATGAACTCATTAATCAAATTTTCATGACTATCTGCCATGTGGTCGTCCACCCTGCGCTCACGACCATGGTTGTGGGTTCACCTACTTAGCACTGACATAATAAACTAAGAGAGTGGATCATATGAAAATTCGATGAAGAAGTGAGTTCACTACAACTTCGATAGTAGTGGAGGTGATGTTGTGAATAGGCATGAGATGGAAGTACTACATAGAGAAGGGATAGTTTGCGACGAGGCTTGAGGGGAGAGGCTAGGATTGATGCAGCATCGTGGGCTAAGGGGCGAGGCCTTTTGTACTGCTTGGTATACGGTGGTGTCAATTAAATTTTTGATAAATACTAAATATATGACAAGGTACTATGGTAGTAAGGTGGAATCCAACACTAGTTTTGTGTCGATTCCCCAATGGGTAGTTGGGTCGGACATTGTGTCATGTGCATGATAAGTTTCACAGTCTATTGGTGATATGCCAATTTGGGCCCTTCCTCACAGCACTCACGGCCCAAGAAAGTCAACCGAACCCATGATCTGGTTCCTCGAGGAGTCCTGGCCCAAAAAGATAAATGCCTAGAAGGACTACCATTGAAGACCATAAATAAAGGAGAAACCAAGGTGTACTAAGCCAAGCGCGTAAGAGGAAGGTAAGGCCTTGTACAATGCTAGATGCTTAGAGAGGTGCTTAGAAAAATAAACCGGGTTTTTTGAAGCACTGGTGCCTATTGCTATAGGAGAGACGCCTAGTTAAGCGTCTATCCTGTACAAATAAGCACCGGTGCTTAAGAAAAGCTTGGTTTATTTCTCCAAGCACCTCTCCTAAGCACCCTACATTGTACAAGGCCTAAGGACCAACTTATTGAAGGTGAAGCCGCATCCGACTAGAATACATAAGGGAGAAAGGTGTCCAAACCGACCCAAGGATGGGTATCAATAGCAGAGTGCCGAGATTAGCAGGGACAACTTCTAATTTTACATCCAAGAGGATGGAGTCAAGGATATAGTTATTAGACCTAGATTAGACCCAATCTTGGACACACCCCATCGAGATCGGCCACCCAAATTTCTAGCAACTTAGTGTACAAGTTATTGCACCCCCACCCCCCACACACAGACGTTGTACTCGTTGATATCTACAATTCCAAACAAGGACTAGTTTTGTTACTTGATACGCCTCCAATGTGTCTATAATTTCTTATTGTTTCATGCTATTATATTGTCAATCATGTATACTTTATATGCCATTTTATATCATTTTTGGGAACTAACTTATTAACTCAATGCTCAGTGCCAGTTCCCGTTTTTGCATCTTTCTTTGATTCACGAAAAAACCATATGATATGTCTCCATCATATCTACTTTTACAAACAGTTTTGCTCTTGTTTTGGATGCTAATTTGCATGATTTGAATGAGACTAACCTGGATTGGCGTTGTTTTCAGCAAAACTAGCATGGTGTTGTTTTTGTGCAAAAATAAAAGTTCTTAGAATCGGACGAATCTTTCTAGAGATTTGTCATCGAATAAAAGAAAAATACTGGAACAAAGAACCACCAGAAGGGGGCCACCTGTTGCCAACAAGGCAATAGGGCGTGCCTTGTTACCTTGTGGGGTCCAAAGGTGGCCGTCTAACCTAATTCCAGCGATATAAAATCCTTTTTATCAAGAAAAAAATATGAGAAGAAGTTTCATCACATTTTCCTATAAGGAGCCGCCGCCAGGTCATGTTCTTCATCAGGAGGGATGTTCTGGAGTTCGTTCGGGGCTCCGGAGAGGGGGATTCATCGCCATTATCATCACCAACCCTTCTTCATCAACAACTTCATTATGCTCACCATCGGGAGTGACTAATTCCTTCGTAGGCTTGTTGGGTGGTGATCGATTCAATTTGTTAGAGTTTGGTCCCTAGTATCCACTATGTTCTGAGATTGATGTTGCTATCAGTTTGCTATGCTTAATGCTTGTCACTAGGGCACGAGTGCCATGATCTCGGATGTGAATCTATTATGTTTTCACAAATATAAGTTTGTTTTGGAACCTATCTTGCAAGTTGTATGCACCCATTACATGTTATGATCCGCAGACCCTAAAGTGACAGCAATTGGGATTCACTATGGTGATGGCCGAGGAGTTCATATATTCACTATGTGTTAATGCTTTGTTCTGGTTCTCTATAATTAGGAGGCCTTAATATTCCTTAGGTTTCCTTATGGACCCCACTACCACGGGTGGGTAGGACAGAAGATGCCATGCAAGTTCTTATTATAAGCATGGATGCCTATTTACGGAATACATGCCTACATTACATTGATGAGTTGGAGCTATTGTGTATCTCCCTAGGTTGTGACTGTTATATGATGAATGCCATCTATCACTGATTCAGTGCCTACACTTTTCTCATATTGATCTTTGCCAACTTACTATCATTGTTGCTGATGTTATAATCACTATCAAATTGCTACTATTACTATTCCTATTGAAGGAAATATGCCCTAGAGGCAATAATAAAGTTGCTATTTATATTTTCCTATATCATGATAAATGTTTATTATTCATGATAGAATTGTATGAAACCGGAAACTTAGTACATGTGTGGATACATAGACAAACAGAGTGACCCTAGTATGCCTCTACATGACTAGCTCGTTAATCAAATATGGTTATGTTTCCTAGCCATAGACATGTCTTGTCATTTGATGAATAGGATCACATCATTAAAGAATGATGTGATGGACAACACCCATCTGTTAGCTTAGCACTATGATCGTTTAGTTTATTGCTATTGCTTTCTTCATGACTTATACATGTTCCTATGACTATGAGATTATGCAACTCCCGAATATCGGAGGAACACTTAGTGTGCTATTAAACATCACAACATAACTGGGTGATTATAAAGATGCTCTACAGGCGTCTCCAATGGTGTTTGTTGAGTTGGCATAGATCAAGATTAGGATTTGTCACTCCATATTTCGAAGAGGTATCTCGGGGCCCTCTCAGTAATGCGCATCACTATAAGTCTTGCAAGCAATGTGACTAATGATTTAGTTATGGAATACGGAACGAGTAAAGAGACTTGCCGATAACGAGATTGAACTAGGTATGATGATACCGACGATCGAATCTCGGGCAACTAACATATCGATGACAAACGGAATAACGTATGTTGTTATGCGGTTTGACCGATAAAGATCTTCGTAGAATATGTAGGAGCCAATATGAGCATCCAGGTTCCACTATTAGTTATTAACCGCAGATGTGTCTCGATCATGTGTACATAGTTCTCGAACCCGTAGGGCCCGCACGCTTAATGCTCGATGACGGTTTGCATTATGAGTTTCGTGTTTTTGATGAACCGAAGTTCTTCTGAGTCCCGACTGAGATCACGGACATGACGAGGAGTCTCGAAATGGTTGAGACATAAAGATCGATATATTGGAAGGTTATATTCAGACACCGGAATGTTTCCGAAGTGTTTCAGGTATTTTCAGGAGTACCAGGAGGTTACCGGAACCCCCCGGGAGAGTAATGGGCCTTAATGGGCTTTAGGGGAAAGGAGAGAGAGGCCTCAAGGGGTGGCTGCATGATAACCCACAAGTATAGGGGATCGCAACAGTTTTCGAGGGTAGAGTATTCAACCCAAATTTATTGATTCGACACAAGGGGAGCCAAAGAATATTCTCAAGTATTAGCAGCTGAGTTGTCAATTCAACCACACTTGGAAACTTAATATCTACAGCAAAGTATTTAGTAGCAAAGTAATATGATAGTAGTGGTAATGGTAGCAAAAGGTAATGATAACAAAAGTAATGCTTTCGGTATTTTGTAGTGATTGTAACAATAGCAACGGAGAAGTAAATAAGCGAAGAACAATATATGGAAAGCTCGTAGGCAATGGATCGGATATAGAGAATTATGCCAGATGTGGTTCATCATTTAACAGTCATAACCTAGGGTGACACAGAACTAGCTCCAATTCATCAATGTAATGTAGGCATGTATTCCGAATATAGTCATACGTGCTTATGGAAAAGAACTTGCATGGCATCTTTTGTCCTACCGTCCCGTGGCAGCGGGGTCCTAGCGGAAACTAAGGGATATTAAGGCCTCATTTTAATAGAGTACCGGACCAAAGCATTAACACATAGTGAATACATGAACTCCTCAAGATAGTAGGTGACTATAGACTTGCAAGATAGGATCAAGAACTCACATATATTCATGAAAACATAATAGGTTCAGATCTGAAATCATGGCACTCGGGCCCTAGTGACAAGCACTAAGCATAGCAAAGTCATAGCAACATCAATCTCAGAACATAGTGGATACTAGGGATCAAACCCTAACAAAAATAACTTGATTACACGATAAATCTCATCCAACCCATCACCGTCTAGCAAGCCTACGATGGAATTACTCACGCGCGGCGGTGAGCATCATGAAATTGGTGATGGAAGATGGTTGATGATGACGATGGCGACGGATTCCCCTCTCCGGAGCCCCGAACGGACTCCAGATCAGCCCTCCCGAGAGGTTTTAGGGCTTGGTGGCGGCTCCGTATCGTAAAACGCGATGAATCCTTCTCCCTTATTTTTTTTCTCCCCGAAAGTGAATATATAGAGTTGGAGTTGAGGTCGGAGGAGCTCCAGGGGGCCCATGAGGTAGGGGGCGCGCCCCCCACCCTCGTGGCTAGCTAGGGTGTGGGCCCCCTCGCCTTGATCTTTTGCCAGTATTTTTTATTATTTCCAAAAAGACGCTCCATTGAGTTTCAGGTCATTTCGAGAACTTTTGTTTCTGCACAAAAATAACACCATGGCAATTCTGCTAAAAACAGCGTCAGTCCGGGTTAGTTCCATTTAGATCATGCAAGTTAGAGTCCAAAACAAGGGCAAAAGTGTTTGGAAAAGTAGATACGACTGAGACGTATCAACTCCCCCAAGCTTAAACCTTTGCTTGTCCTCAAGCAATTCAGTTGATAAACTGAAAGTGATAAAGAAAAACTTTCACAAACTCTTTTTGCGCTTGTTGTTGTAAATTTGTAAAGCCAGCATTCAAGTTTTCAGCAAAGATTATGAACTAACCATATTCACAATAACGCTTAGGTCTCATGTTTACTCATATCAATGGCATAATCAACTAGCGAGCAATAATAAGAAATCTCAGATGTCAGCACTTTCTCAAAACAATCATAATATGATATAACATGATGGTATCTCGCTAGCCCTTTCTGAGACCGCAAAACATAAATGCAGAGCACCTTTAAAGATCAAGGACTGACTAGACACTGTAATTCAAGGTAAAAGAGATCTAGTCAAGTCATACTCAATGCAAACTAACAGTAATGAATGCAAATGACAGCGGTGCTGTCCAACTGGTGCTTTTTAATAAGAGGATGATGACTCAACATGAAAGTAAATAGATAGGCCCTTCGCAGAGGGAAGCAGGGATTTGTAGAGGTGCCAGAGATCGGTTTTGAAATAGAGATGAATGATATTTTGTGCGGTATACTTTAATTGTCAACATAACAACCAAGAGATGGCGATATCTTCCATGCTACACACATTACAGGCGGTTCCCAAACAGAATGGTAAAGTTTATACTCCCCCTCCACAAACAAGCATCAATCCATGGCTTGCTCGAAACAACAAGTGCCTCCAACTAACAAGAGTCCCAGGGGGAGCTTTGTTTGCAAATATTTTGATTTGATTTGCATAAAGCATGGGACTGGGCATCCCGGTGACCAGCCATTTTCTCGTGAGTGAGGAGCGGAGTCCACTCCTCTTGAGAATAACCTGCCTAACATGGAAGATATGGACTACCCTAGTTGATACATGAGCTATTCGAGCATACAAAACGGGATATTTATTTGAAGGTTTAGAGTTTGGCACATACAAATTTACTTGGAACGGCAGGTAGATACCGTATATAGGTAGGTATGGTGGACTCATGTGGAACAACTTTGGGGTTTATGGGATTGGATGCACAAGCAGTATTCCCGCTTAGTACAGGTGAAGGCTAGAAGAAGACTGGGAAGAGACCAGCTAGAGAGCGACAACAGTCATGAACATGCATTAAAATTAATCGACACCGAATGCAAGCATGAGTAGGATATAATGCACCATGAACATAAATATCATAGAGGCTATGTTGATTTTGTTTCAACTACATGCGTGAACATGTGCCAAGTCAAGCGACTCGAAACATTCAAAAGAGCATACCATCCTATTGATACGTCTCCAACGTATCTATAATTTTTGATTGCTCCATGCTATATTATCTACTGTTCTGGACATTATTGGGCTTTATTATCCACTTTTATATTATTTTTGGGACTAACCTATTAACCGGAGGCCCAGCCTAGAATTGTTGTTTTTTGCCTGTTTTAGGGCTTCGAAGAAAAGGAATATCAAATGGAGTCCAAACAGAACGAAACCTTCGGGAACGTGATTTTCTCAATAGATAAGACCCGGGAGACATGGACCCTACGTCAAGGCACGTAATAGGAGGCCACGAGGTACGGGGCGCCCTACCCCACCAGGCGTGCCCCCACCCTCGTGGGCCCCCTGTTGCTCCACCGACGTACTTCTTCCTCCTATATATATCCACGTTTCCCAAAACGATCAGAACAGGAGCCAAAACCCTAATTCCACCGCCGTAACTTTTTGTATCCATGAGATCCCATCTTGGGGCCTGTTCCGGAGCTCCGTCGGAGGGGGGCATCGATCATGGAGGGCTTCTACATCAACACCATAGCCCCTTCGATGAAGTGTGAGTAGTTCACCTCAGACCTACGGGTCCATAGTTAGTAGCTAGATGACTTCTTCTTTCTTTTTGGATCTCAATACAATGTTCACCCCCTCTCTTGTGGAGATCTATTCGATGTAATCTTCTTTTTGCGGTGTGTTTGTTGAGATCGATGAATTGTGGGTTTATGATCAAGTCTATCTATGAATAATATTGAATCTTCTCTGAATTCTTTTATGTATGATTGGTTATCTTTGCAAGTCTCTTCGAATTATCAATTTGGTTTGCCCTACTAGATTGATCTTTCTTGCAATAGGAGAAGTGCTTAGCTTTGGGTTCAATCTTGCGGTGTCCTTTCCCGGTGACAGTAAGGGCAGCAAGGCACGTATTGTATTGTTGCCATCGAGGATAACAAGATGGGGTTTTCTTCATATTGCATGAGTCTATCCCTCTACATAATGTCATCTTGCATAAGACGTTACTCTGTTTTTAACTTAATACTCTAGATGCATGTTGGATAGCGGTCGATGAGTGGAGTAATAGTAGTAGATGCAGGTAGGAGTCGGTCTACTTGTCTCGGACGTGATGCCTACATACATGATCATACCTAGATATTCTCATAACTATGCTCAATTCTGTCAATTGCTCAATAGTAATTTGTTCACCCACCGTAGAATACTTATGCTCTCGAGAGAAGCCACTAGTGAAACCTATGGCCCCCGGGTCTATCTTTATCATATTGATCTCCTACTACTTAGTTATTTCCATTGCTATTTACTTTGCCTTTATTTTACTTTGCATCTTGATCATAAAAATACCAAAAATATTATCTTATCATATCTATCATATCTCACTCTCGTAAGTGGCCCTATAGGGATTGACAACCCCTATTTGTGTTGGTTGCGAGGATTTTTTTTGTGCAGGTGCGAGGGACTCGCGCGTAGCCTCCTACTGGATTGATACCTTGGTTCTCAAAAACTAAGAGAAATACTTACGCTACTTTACTGCATCATCCCTTCCTCTTTGGGGAAAACCAACGTAGTGCTCAAGAGGTAGCAAGAAGGATTTCTGGAGCTGTTGCCGGGAAGGTCTACGCAAAAGTCAACATACCAAGTACCCATCACATACCCTTATCTCCCGCATTACATTATTTTCCATTTGCCTCTCGTTTTCCTCTCACCCCACTTCACCCTTGCCGTTTTATTCCCCCTCTCTCTCTCTCTATCCTCCCTCTCTATTTGCCTCTTTTGTTCGCTTGCTTTTTGTTTGCTTGTGTGTTAGTTTGTTTGCTTGTCGTTATGGCTAGTCCCTTATCTTCTCCGTTGACTCCTGAGTTCGAAATCTTTCACTTTAAACAGAGACTAGGAGAAAACTTAAAAGATGCCTGGTTAAGAATAATGGAGTCTTATCGTAATTGTACCTCTGAAATAAACCTGAGAATCTTGCTTCGCAATTTTTATGTTGGATTAAATATGTCTCATAGACAACTCTTGGATTGTGTTGCCAAAGGCAATTTTATTGAAATCGATCCCCATATTGCACTTGAAATTATAGAAGGTATAGTGGGAACACTACCTCAACAAAAGGGGCCTCATCCTACTTAGGAAGAGACACAAGTTTTTGAAAAAAAATTGTGAAGTTACTAAAATCTTGCAAAAATCTCTTGAACCTCTTAAGAACATTAGTGGAAATATTCACCGCATGAATATGTTGATTACCCTTTGCAATAAGAGGTTGGATTCATTAGATCTAAAAATTCAGAATATGAAGGGAAACGTAAAGAACCTCCTGGATTTGAGCTTGGTTCCGCTAAAAAGTTGAAAACCAAAGATGGCAATACCTAGATCTATTCTTGCTTGTTATGCCTAGCTAGGGGCGTTAAACGATAGCGCTTGTTGGGAGGCAACCCAATTTTATTTTTATTCCTTGCTTTTTGCTACTGTTTGGTAATAAATACTTTATCTAGCCTCTGTTTTGGTTCTGTTTTTTGTGTTTAATTAGTGTTTGTGCCAAGTAGAACCATTGGGAAGACTTTGGGAAAGTCTTGTTGAACTTGCTGTAAAAATAGAAACTTTAGCGCTCACGAGAACTGCTGCCATTTTTATTTGGAGAGTACTATTTAGTTAATTCTTTTTGAAGATGATTAATAGATAAATCCCTCACGTCCAGTAATTTATTTTAGAATTTTTGGGGTTAGGATCTTGTGCCAGTTACGGATTACTACAGACTGTTCTGTTTTTGACAGATTCTGTTTTTCATGTGTTGTTTGCTTATTTTGATGAATCTATGGCTAGTAAAATAGTTCATAAACCATAGAGAAGTTGGAATAAAGTAGGTATAACACCAATATAAATAAATAATGAGTTCATTACAGTACCTTGAAGTGATCTTTTATTTTCTTTCGCTAACGGAACTCACAAGATTTTCTACTTTAAGTTTTGTGTTGTGAAGTTTTAAGTTTTGTGTAAAGATTTGATGGATTATGGAACAAGGAGTGGCAAGAGTCTAAGCTTGGGGATGCCCATGGAACCCCCAAAATAATATAAGGACACCTAAAAGCCAAAGCTTGGGGATGCCCCGGAAGGCATCCCCTCTTTCGTCTACTTCTATCGGTAACTTTACTTGGAGCTATATTTTTATTCGCCACATGATATGTGTTTTGCTTGAAGCGTCTTGTATGATTTGAGTATTTGCTTGTTAGTTTACCACAATCATCCGTGATGTACACATCTTTTGAGAGAGCCATACATGATTTGGAATTTGTTAGAATACTCTATGTGCTTCGCTTATATCTTTTGAGTTATATAATTTTGCTCTAGTACTTCACTTATATCTTTTAGAGCACGATGGTGGATTTGTTTTATAGAAACTATTGATCTCTCATGCTTCACTTAGATTATTTTAAGAGTCTTAATAGCATGGTAATTTTCTTAAAATCCTAATATGCTAGGTATTCAAGATTAGTAAAATTTTCTTAAGAGTGTTTTGAATACTAAGAGAAAGTTTGATGCTTGATGATTGTTTTGAGATATGGAGGTAATAATATCAAAGTCGTGCTAGTTGAGTAGTTGTGAAATTGAGAAATGCTTGTGTTGAAGTTTGCAAGTCCCGTAGCATGCACGTATGGCAAACGTTATGCAACAAATTTGAAACATGAGCTGTTATTTGATTGTCTTCCTTATGAGTAGCGGTCGGGGACGAGCGATGGTCTTTTCCTACCAATCTAGCACCCTAGGAGCATGCACATAGTACCGAGATTTTTGATGACTTGTAGATTTTTGCAATAAGTATGTGAGTTCTTTATGACTAATGTTGAGTCCAGGGATTATACACACTCTCACCCTTCCATCCTTGCTAGCCTCTTCGGTACCGTGCATTGCCCTTTCGCACATTGAGGGTTGGCGCAAACTTCGCCGGTGCATCCAAACCCCGTGATATGATACGCTATTTCACACATAAACCTCCTTATATCTTCCTCAAAACAGCCACCATACCTACCTATTATCGCATTTCCATAGCCATTCGGAGATATATTACCATGCAACTTTCCACCATTCCGTTCGTCATGGCACATTCATCATTGTCATATTGCTTAGCATGATCATGTAGTTGACATAGTATTTGTGGCAAAGCCACCGTTCATTATCATTTCATACATGTCACTCTTGGTCCATTGCATATCCCGGTACAGCGCCGGAGGCATTCATATAGAGTCATACTTTGTTCGAGTATCGAGTTGTAATCATTGAGTTGTAAATAATAGAAGTGTGATGATCATCATGTTCTAGAGCATTGTCCCAAGTGAGGAATATATATATATATATATATATATATATATATATATATATATATATATATATAAGGAGAAAGGCCATAAAAAGCAAAAAGGCCCAAAAGAAAAAAATTAGAGAAAAGGAGAGAAGGGACAATGTTACTATCCTTTGCCACACTTGTGCTTCAAAGTAGCACCCTAATCTTCATGTTAGAAAGTCTCTTGTTTTTTCACTTTCATATACTAGTGGGAATTTTCATTATAGAACTTGGCTTGTATATTCCAACAATGGGCCTCCTCAAGTGCCCTAGGTCTTCGTGAGCAGGCAAGTTGGATGCACACCCACTAGTTTCTTTTGTTGAGATTTCATACATTTATAGCTCTAGTGCATCCGTTGCATGGCAATCCCTACTCCTTACATTAACATCAATCGGTGGGCATCTCCATAGCCCATTGATTAGCCTCGTTGATCTGAGACTTTCTCCTCTTTTGTCTTCTCCACATAACCCCCCTCATTATATTCTATTCCACCTATAGTGCTATGTCCATGGCTCGCGCTCATATATTGCGTGAAAGTTTATAGGTTTGAGATTACTAAAGTATGAAACAATTGCTTGGCTTGTCATCGGGGTTGTGCATGATGAGAGCATTCTTGTGTGACGAAAATGAAACATGACTAAACCATATAATTTTGTAGGGATGAACTTTCTTTGGCCATGTTATTTTGAGAAGACATAATTGCTCTGCTAGTATGCTTGAAGTATTATTATTTTTATGTCAATACGAACTTTTGTCTTGAATCTTTCGGATCTGAATATTCATACTACAATTAAGACGAATTACATTAAAATTATGCCAAGTAGCACTCCGCATCAAAAATTCTGTTTTTATCATTTACCTACTCAAGGATGAGGAGGAATTAAGCTTGGGGATGCTTGATACATCTCCAATGTATCTATAATTTTTGATTGCTCCATGCTATATTATCTACTGTTTTGGACATTATTGGGCTTTATTATCCACTTTTATATTATTTTTGGTACTAACCTATTAACCGGAGGCCCAGGCCAGAATTGCTGTTTTTGCTAGTTTTAGGGCTTCGAAGAAAAGGAATATCAAACGGAGTCCAAACGGAACGAAACCTTCGGGAACGTGATTTTCTCAATAGATAAGACCCGGGAGACTTGGACCCTACGTCAAGGCACGTAACAGGAGGCCACGAGGTAGGGGGGCACGCCCTACCCCACCAGGCGCGCCCCCATCCTTGTGGGCCCCTGTTGCTCCACCGACGTACTTCTTCCTCCTATATATATCCATGTACCACCAAACGATCAGAACAGGAGCCAAAACCCTAAATCCACCGCCATAACTTTCTGTATCCACAAGACCCCATCGTGGGGCCTGTTCCAGAGCTCCGCCGGAGGGGGGCATCGATCACGGAGGGCTTCTACATCAACACCATAGCCCCTCCGATGAAGTGTGAGTAGTTCACCTCAGACCTACGGGTCCATAGTTAGTAGCTAGATGGCTTGTTCTCCCTTTTTGGATTTCAATACAATGTTCTCCCCCTCTCTTGTGGAGATCTATTCGATGTAATCTTCTTTTTGCGGTGTGTTTGTTGAGATCGATGAATTGTGGGTTTATGATCAAGTCTATCTATGAATAATATTTGAATCTTCTCTGAATTCTTTTATGTATGATTGGTTACCTTTGCAAGTCTCTTCAAATTATCAGTTTGGTTTGGCCTACTAGATTTATCTTTCTCGCAATGGGAGAAGTGCTTAGCTTTGGGTTCAATCTTGCGGTGTCCTTTCCCGGTGATAGTAAGGGCAGCAAGGCACGTATTGTATTGTTGCCATCGAGGATAACAAGATGGGGTTTTCTTCATATTGCATGAGTCTATCCCTCTACATCATGTCATCTTGCTTAAGGCGTTACTCTGTTTTTAACTTAATACTCTAGATGCATGCTGGATAGCGGTCGATGAGTGGAGTAATAGTAGTAGATGCAGGCAAGAGTCGGTCTACTTGTCTCGGACGTGATGCCTATATACATGATCATACCTAGATATTCTCATAACTATGCTCAATTATGTCAATTGCTCAACAGTAATTTGTTCACCCACCGTAGAATACTTATGCTCTCGAGAGAAGCCACTAGTGAAACCTATGGCCCTCGGGTCTATCTTTATCATATTGATCTCCTACTACTTAGTTATTTCCTTTGCTATTTACTTTGCCTTTATTTTACTTTGCATCTTTATCATAAAAATACCAAAAATATTATCTTATCATATCTATCAGATCTCACTCTCGTAAGTGGCCCTATAGGGATTGACAACCCCTATTTGCGTTGGTTGCGAGGATTTATTTGTTTTGTGCAGGTGCGAGGGACTCGCGTGTAGCCTCCTACTGGATTGATACCTTGGTTCTCAAAAACGAAGGGAAATACTTACGCTACTTTGTTGCATCATCCCTTCCTCTTCGGAGAAAACCAACGCAGTGGTCAAGAGGTAGCACCTATCATACCACATCACAACCATTTTAATAGCATGTTGGCATGCAAGGTAAACCATTATAAGCTCCTATCTAATTAAGCATGGCACAAGAAACTATGATCTCTAGTTGTCATTGCAAACATGTTTATTCATAATAGGCTGAAGCAGGAGTGATGAACTAATCATATTTACAAAAACAAGAGAGGTCGAGTTCATACCAGCTTTTCTCATCTCAGTCAGTCCATCATATATCGTCATAATTGCCTTTCACTTGCCTGACCGAATGATGTGGATAATAATAATAGTGCACATGCAAGGACTAAGCTGGAATCTGCAAGCATTCAATAAACAGGAGAAGACAAAGCAATATGGGCTCTTTTGTCAAATCAACAATAATGCATATAAGAGCCACATCAACAATTTTAATTATGGTCTTCTCCTATCGACCCCAAAGAAAAGAAAAGAAAAAAAACTATTTACACGGGAAAGCTCCCAACAAGCAAAAGAAGAACATGTAATATTTTTGGGGTTTCTTTTTAATTACTACTACAAGCATAGAAATTAAAACTAGCTAAAAGCTACAAATGATTTTTTTGGTTTTTCTTAAGGTTTATTAAACACACAAGAAGAAAGCATAAAAAGGAAATAAACTAGCATGGATGATACAATGAAAAAGTATGAGTACCGACATTTAGCAATGAGTGTGTGAACATAAATGTAATATCGGTGTGAAATACGTACTCCCCAAAGCTTAGGCTTTGGGCCTAAGTTGGTCTATGATCACGGTTGGCCTGGCGGATATCCATAGTAATAGTTGGGGTTGTACTGCGAATAAGAAGACTCTGATTGCCACTGGTTGGCAATCATCTCCGGATCCCACTGGTAATTAGACTGTCGTGGAGGATCCACTTGTGGTTCCTACTCTGCCTCTGTGGCTAATGTAGGATTCCGATAGGCGTGAATAGCCTCCAACGGAACAAAGTACTTGCTTGCAGATAAATCAAACAAGGAAGGAGCAGGTAGGGTAATAGTCTCAGGATGATGTTTATCAAAGAACAATTTGTATTTGAGCTCATTTCCCCTATTCTTGATAATAAAATCATGCGCTACCATGCTCTTATAATCTAAATAAATAGGAGGAATCAATTTTTCTTCCTTCTCATAATGCCTAATAGGTATGTTAAAATGTGCAGCTAGGCGTGAGGCGAAGATGCCTCCAAAGAATGGGCCCTTAGTATAGTTAAGATTTAACCGCTTTGCAATAATAGCACACATGCTGAATGTATTATCACGAAATAAGGCGTGGCACAAAATAACAATATCAGGGGCACTCAGGTTTCCACAGTTTCCGCGCCCAATTAAGCATCTACTAGCAAATATAGCAAAGTAACGTAGAACAGGAAAGTGTATGCTAGTAGTTCGTGCATCAGAAACCTTCCTCGTTTCCCCTATAGTGATGATATCAATAAACCCATCCGCATCGCCGCGATGTGGTTCTTCTATGATGCCCTCGAAAGGGATCAAACAAACCCGACAAAAATCACGAAGTGACATCTCCTTATGCTCATCATATAAATAAAACTCCACCGTAGGTGGTGAGCTCCTAGCATGGAAATGAAAGTTTTGCACAAAGATATTGGTGAGTAAGAGATACTGTTCGTGCTGGTCATGGAGGAAGGTGGTGAGGCCTGCATTCTCAGCCAATTCATAGAAATCATCATAAATCCCGACTGCTCTCAAGAAATCATCACAAGGTCATTCACACGGTCGAACCTCCGCGATGCGAGGCAGATTATATTTGGGCCTATTTGCTTCTTCATTTTGCTTTTCCTTCGAGCTTCGGCTCGATGAGCCCCTCAAAAACCTCTTCCTTATTTTCTGAAAAATTCTGAAATTTTTAGTAACTTCAAATAAAAGTGAACCAAACTCAACAAAATTGATAGCGACTACTCCTACAAGTGCCTAGAGCCTATATCATGCATCAAAACTACTTGGAACCACATAAATTTGACATGCAAGCTCAAGAACAGGGTCACCTAAGCAGCAAAAATATGCAATGAATAAAGCACTAAAACAAAAACTAATTGGACCATTGGAGGAGTCACATACCAAGGGACAATCCCCCAAAGCAGTTTTGTGAGAGGTGCTTTGAGCAAGGAGATCGAAAATGGCAGCAAAATGAGCTTGGACTCGGGTTTGAGATGGATAATGGTATTTGTGGGAGGAAGAAGGAGTGTGTGGGTGCAATAATAAGTGGAGGAGGGCCACCGTGGGCCCATGAGGCAGGGGGCGCGCCCAGGGGGGTAGGGCGCGCCCTCCACCGTCGTGGCTAGGTGGATGCCCCCCTGCTGTGTTCTCAGTGCCAAATATTCTCAAATATTACAGAAAAAACATATTTAAATTTTAGGTCATTTGGAGAACTTTTATTTTTAGGGTATTTTTATATTGCACGGATAATTCAGATAACAGACAAAAAATATTGTTTTTATTTTATTTAATATAAATAACAGAAAGTAATGAGAGGGTACAGAGAGTTGTGTTTTCTAAATTCATCCATCTCATGATCATCAAAAGGAATCCATTAACAAGGTTGATCAAGTCTTGTTAACAAACTTATTTCGAATAACATGGAACCTGAGAATTTTCGAATAACACTAGGTTACCTCAACGGGGATATGCACATCCCCAACAATAAGAATATCATATTTCTTCTTAACAGTAGGAAGAGGAAATTCAAAACCTCCAAAAATAGTCGATGGAATTTTTTCAATAGAATTGATACTATGGACCTGAGGTTGTTTCCTCGGAAAGTGTACCATATGCTCATTACCATTAACATGAAAAGTGACATTGCCTTTGTTGCAATCAATAACAGCCCCTGCGATATTCAAAAAGGGTCTTCCAAGAATAATAGACATACTATCTGTGACGCCCCGATAGTTACGCTACAGTAACCCTCCGCTAATGATGCCTTGTCAACTCGATTACTGTGGCTAATCTCGCATTAGTTCGAAACCGATTTGAATTCAATTTAAAAATCAGGCAAACATCAAAACTTTTCAAAAATTAAAACTAAAATGTTCGGGTTGTGTCAAATAAATCTTATGTAATAATGTTGGAGAAACCAGCATTTCTTATAGTATTTTAATGCACTAAAACAGCCAAAACAGAGGACATAATAATTAATTTAATGCCTTTTATAAAGTTACATTTATATAACTAATTTAGTAGTGTGCCAAAATAATTGTGGCAGTAGACCAATTAGTAATACTAATTTAGTTGCTCACTTCATATTTTATAAAACAAGAATTTAATGAAGCTTTAAAAGAAAACAGTAAAGAAGTAAAATAATAAAAACAGAAAACAAAACATTACAAAAAAGGAAAAGAGAGGGAGCCCCTCCCTGCGGGGCCGTGGCCCAGCTGGCCACCAGGCCGCCTGGCCGGCCCAACCAGCCACGCACTCCCCCCATTAACCCCACGGTCCACCCGATCGTAACCCTAGTCGCCCCACTTCTCCTCCCGATTCCCCACTCTCCCCACGACGCCCACTCCCGATCTGATCTAGATCGGGGCCGCGACCACGCCGCCGCCCGACGCCGCTTCGCCCTCGTCCGTCGCCGCCTGGACGTCGCCACGCCGGAGCTCCCCCGCCGGCCTGCTTCCTCCTCCTCGCCGGACTTCCCCACCGGCATGCCTCCTCGTCGCTCGTCGTCCCCGTCTCCCTCCTCGCGCCCCGCTGCCCTGTCCCTACTCCTCACTGTGAGCCCGCGACCTCCTCTCTCCCTCGCCCCACGCTCACCATGACCCTGTCATGCCCACGTCCACGACTTCGCGCACGCACCTGCGCCTGGCCCACACTCGCTGCGCCGCTCGGGACTGTCCCCGCGGCCATCCCTCGCCGGCCACCGCAACCCCCCTCCCCTGCTCGCGCGCCTGAGCGCTTCGCCGTGCTCTGTCGCCCGCACTGGCCTCCCCTGCCTCCGCTACAGGCCCGGTCGTGCCTGCAGCACCCCACTGCGCCCCACGCCGTGGCCCCGTACTCGCCGCGCACTACAGCGCTGCTGCCGCTGCCCGCCACGGCCTCGCCCCGGCGCGCTCCTCCTCCCCTGCTGCTGCAGCTGCTTGCCCCGCGCCGTCGCCTGAACCGCGCCGCCTCCACCCCGTCGCACCGAGCCCCTCCTGTCGCCTCGCCTCCCACCTCGGCTCCGCCGCGCCAGGCCGCGCCGGCGCCGCCCCTCGCTTGCTGCCGGCTCCCGCGCCGTACCTGCGCCTACTCACCCTCCCCCGTTCGGGTGACGCCCGCACCCAGCGCCCGTAACCCGCATCGCCCCCCTGGGCCTATGACACATGGGCCCCGCCCAGAGAACGTTTTTATTAAAAAAAGAATATATATAATAACAAAAATATTAATTAATTAATTAATTAGAGAATTCATTAACTTAATTAGTTTAGATTAATTAAACTAATCAAATAACTAAACTAATTAATCCTGCTTAGGTTAATTAATATGCTTAATTAAAATGTGCCACTGACCAGTGGGACCCACTGGTCAGGTTGACTAGTCAACCCCCATTGACTGCTGACGTTAGCATGACATTATGCTGATGCCATAAATCCATTTTCGAATTAATTTAAATAAATAATTAAAATCCTGAAATTAATAAAATCTTTAGAAAATCATATCTTTTAATCCGTAAGTCCGATTAAATTATTTTCAACATGAAAGTTCCTCAGAACGACGAGACGAATCTGGATACGCAGCCCGTTCGTCCGCCACATATCCCTAACCTATCGAACACGCAACTTCCCCCCTCCGATCCATCTGTCCGAAAGCGCGAAACACCGGGGATACTTTCCCGGATGTTTCCCCTTTCACCGGTACCACCTACTGCCGCGTTAGGGCACACCTAGCACCGTGTGTTGACATGTTACGCTTTGTGATGCTTTGATTGCTCTGTTATTTATTGTGTTCCCCCTCCGTTACTTCTTTCCGGTAGACCCCGAGACTGCCGGCGACCCCCGGTTCGACTACGGAGTTGACGACCCCCTTCTTGCCAGAGCAACCAGGCAAGCCCCCCCTTGATCACCAGATATCGCCTACTCTTCTCTCTACTGCTTGCATTAGAGTAGTGTAGCATGTTACTGCTTTCCGTTAATCCTATCCTGATGCATAGCCTGTCATGGTTGCTACAACTGTTGATACCTTACCTGTTATCCTACTGCTTAGTATAAGATGCTAGTGTTCCATAAGTGGCCCTATACTCTTGTCCGTCTGCCATGCTATACTACTGGGCCGTGATCACTTCGGGAGGTGATCACGGGCATATACTATATACTTTACATTGTTACATTACCGGTGATACTGTTTGGAGATGGGGGCTGAAGGGGCAGGTGGCTCCATCCAGGTAGTGGTGGGCCTGAGTTCCCGACGGCCCCGACTGTTACTTTGAGGCGGAGCGACAGGGCAGGTTGAGACCACCTAGGATAGAGGTGGGCCTGGCCCTGGTCGGTGTTCGCGGATACTTAACACGTTTAACGAGATCTGGGTATTTGATCTGAGTCTGGCTACTGGCCTATACGCACTAACCATCTACGCGGGGACAGTTATGGGCACTCGACATTGTGGTATCAGCCGAAGCCTTCGTCACGTCAGCGACTGAGCGGCGCGCGCCGGGTTGGACCGCGTAACGCAACTTCCTTTGTAATGGAGGTTGCTAGGTCTGCTCACCGGCCGCGTTCGCAATGTGCAGGTGTGCAATGTGCGATGGGCCCAGACCCCTGCGCCATAGGATTTAGACCGGCGTGCCGACCTCTCTGTTGTGCCTAGGTAGGGCTACGACGTGTTGATCTTCCGAGGCCGGGCATGACCCAGAAAAGTGTGTCCGGCCAAATGGGATCGAGCGTGTTGGGTTATGTGGTGCACCCCTGCAGGGAAGTTAATCTATTCGAATAGCCGTGATCTTCGGTAACAGGATGACTTGGATTTGTACCTTGACCTTATGATAACTAGAACCGAATACTTAATAAAACACACCCTTCCAAGTGCCAGATACAACCGGTGATCGCTCTCTCACAGGGCGACGAGGGGAGGATCATCGGTTAGGATTATGCTATGCGATGCTACTTGGAGGACTTCAGTCTACTCTCTTCTACATGCTGCAAGACGGAGGCTGCCAGAAGCGTAGTCTTCGAAAGGACTAGCTATCCCCCCCCTTATCCCGGCTTTCTGTAGTTCTGTCCACATATAATAGCCTTATTCTAGTTGATACCAATGCATACATATGTAGTATAGCTCCTTGCTTGCGAGTACTTTGGATGAGTACTCACAGTTGCTTTGTCCCTCTTTTCCTCCTATCCGTTCTACCTGGTTGTCGCAACCAGATGTTGGAGCCCAGGATCCAGATGCCACCGTTGACGATGACTACTACTACTCGGGAGGTGCCTACTACTACGTGCAGCCCGCTGCCGATGACCAGGAGTAGTTTAGGAGGATCCCAGGCAGGAGGCATGTGCCTCTTTCGATCTGTATCCCAGTTTGTGCTAGCCATCTTATGGCAACTTGTTTCATTTATGTCTGTACTCCGATATTGTTGCTTCCGCTGACTCGTCTGTGATCGAGCTCTTGTATTCGAGCCTTCGAGGCCCCTGGCTTGTAATATGATGCTTGTATGATTTATTTTATTTGTAGAGTTGTGTTGTGATATCTTCCCGTGAGTCCCTGATCTTGATCGTACATGTTTGCGTGTATGATTAGTGTATGATTAAATTGGGGGCGTCACAAGTTGGTATCAGAGCCGACTGTCTGTAGGAATCCCCCTTCCAACTCCTTGGCCGAAGTCGAGTCTAGACATTGCAAAACTTTTATTAACATGGCTGTGTGTCTTATGGGCACACGTCGCCATTGGGTGGTATTAGGATCTTTTATTCCTCGTCTATACTCTGGGATTCTAATTTCTCTTTTATTCGGGTTAAATGAATTTACTAAAATCTAACTTTAGGTTCTCGAAAATACTTTCTCCCCGGAGAGCCCCTCACTCCAGATGATTGCTTGGTGCACCGTAGGATTTCGAAGATACTCCGCAATGTTCTTGAGACTTTGTGCTCGTTGCTTTTGCAATTCCGTACCACTGATTATCCCTATGGATAAATACTTAAACCCGTCGTTCTTAATTTTATTCCAAGTTGATCTTGTTAATACCAGATATCCCGAGAATATTTTGTGCCTACTGCCTTGCAGTTCCTTTCCACCTGAATACCCCTAAGAATAATTTCTCGCACTTTCCGAGTATACGCTCATCCCCAGTTGTTCAGGTGTTTCACAAAAGTCTTTGAAATACTATTCAATCCTCCGAGAATCCTTAGCATCTTTATTGCTCTGCAAATACTTTTCTACTTGCATTATGGATGCTTCCCATATATCTGGCAATATTCACTAGTATCTTTTGACACCGTCATTTTGATCCTATTGATTCAACATGTGTGCGAATGCACACAATCATCTATCAACCCTTCTAAATTATCTTTCCGGCTCAGACATCATTTTTAAACATGAGCTGGATCTCGACCAATCAACTTGCCATCGATTGTACCCCTAAGCCTACTCAACTTATCCATCCTTGATCAAAGCGTTTGCTTCTAATCCCTTGACATGGAATTCATAATTCCTTTGCAATTGAGCTTTGAAGTAGTCAGTTGTTTCTATCATCTGATCTCCTTGCATGCTTTCTTCTTCTGATTGAGTACCGATGCTCACATCAGATCCCTTATGGGCCACCAGTTCCTTTGTTGGATTTTATCCGACAGTGTCCTTCATATTGAATAACCTTGTGAGCCTTTCCTTGGGTATATAATGCCTTTGGTAACTTGTATCCTCTGCCTTGCAAACCATGCTCTACTTTCGAGCTTGTATTATTTACTCCGAAGCTTGTGGTATATTGTTCCTAAGAAGCCCCGATGGGTTGGACCAATGCCTTCCCTAATCTGTGCAAACTCGAAAGATTTCACAGGTCCTACTTATCTGGTATTGCACCGGGTAAAACTTTCAACAACTAATGCCATTTCGAAAAGAAACGAGAAGTGAATGAAAGGTTATGCATTGGAGAAGTGGGAGTCGACCTTGAACTTTGTGTTCATGCCCATGGACACGATGTAGAACTTATCATGGAAGCTGCTCGTAAAAATAATTACCCCCTGGTTAGAAGTTCATCTTGTACCCGTGGTTCGATCATTTATGATTGTGGTTCCGACCATAATTTCTTCCTTTGATTCCACTTCTCAGACAAGTTAAAGCGCTTGTCTTCTATATATCAATACACCCCACTTCAACCTTTCATTTGATATGCCTTCGAGTATTATCCCCCTGGTATCTCGAGGATATCATGCCATTGCACTACATCTATGAATTCGTGCTGGAGTAATACCTTTCCCTATCAGAGTCACTCCACGAGTTCTGGGTTGTCGTCAACCGAGAACATCGATAAGTGAATTCATTCTACACTCTAATTCAGTAACTCTAAGTAATTCTCGTTGCTTACGAGTTTAATAACCCTTCAAGTCATTTCCAAGCCTTATCGGCTATATCATTATCGTGCAACTTTTAACTGTGCTACTTGGTCCTTCTTCCTGTAGCACAATTTTCGATGATAAGCTAAGCTTACATCAATTTTCCTCATCATATCATTTCACCTTGAACAGAAAGCTTGATTTCGAGTTTGTGTTGTACCCGTGTTCCAATAACCTTCCGCTTCATCATTCCTTTGACTTGTTGTCGTCGCTGATTGATTACAACTTCAAGAAAACCTCTCGACAAATGTGTCGTGGTCATCATCAACATCCTGAGCTCTTCCAGAATATCAATCAAATTCGTGATGAGAATTACCATCCTTGCCCCTCGATGATTTGTGTTGTCATCGACTACTTCCTTGCCTTCTTTCCAACACAAACTTGTTCGTGTTGTGGCTGTACCTTGAGTTCTTGGCTATCCAGCTTGTCTCATGTCCTACCTTGAAGTAATACCATCTTATATATCAAGAAGGTTGTGAGAATTTCATCACCTCTTAAGAATTCTTGGTATAGTAATACTTCTCGCCGTCGCCATTAATTCTTGGTCCCCGTGTCGATTCTAATCGGAATACCGGCAATTGAACTTTGAGGTGTAAATTCAAAACTTCTAGCAACCCTATTGCTTGAAGTGAATGATCGATAGTTTCATTCTAATTCTTTTGTTCATTAAGTCACCATTTTAACGTTGTTCGTGCGACCCAGCCCATATTTCGGGTGCACCTTTCAACCAATGTTTAAATGGGTATGTTTCCTCGAGCATACCTCATTGTATCATTTTAACTGGCAATTGTCATCCCCTTGTTCACCTAATTGTGGAAATCCATCCTTTGGAAATCTCGATGAATTGTCGCTAAGTCCATCAGCCACCTCCTCATTCTCTCCTTGGTTTACTGATGAACTCTTGTTTCGGAACTCGGTTCCATAGTTCATTTCCCGAGAATCTTATAATGTCTTCTCGTCATTTTGTCGCACCTTGTCTTCTTAGGCATCCTGAGCCTGAGGTATCCTCACACCAATCAGATCTGAATCTTGGTCAGATATGATGGTTGGAACATATTTTCAAGAGTTATAACATTGGTCCTCTTATGACTCGGGAAGGTGATGTCATGCCTAGCACACCTGGCCGGAGGACCTAGTGTTATAGTTTCCTTTTTAACTAGGTTAACCATTCTTCTATGAGGAAATTGAATGACTTGTTTAATAAGTTTGTCCTGATGGATCCTTTGTGTATCCAAGGTCTGATCTTTGCTTGAAGACCTTGTCAATGCTATCTCGAAGCATGTTTGTGGTACTCCGATTTTCAACAAGAACATTTGAAGCCCAATGCTAAATGTTTCCTGCTCAATTATCCAAACACCGCTATATGGATAATGTCATGAAATTTGTCTCCCCAACCTAAAGAGTTTTCTACATTATATCCTGTCATGGATATCATGCTCTACTTGTCCTTGGGAAGGATATACCTTAAATAGGTGTTTAAACACATTTCCCTTTCCTCTGTTCTGTTTAATCTGATGATCATTTTTTCCTTTCCATTGATTGGTTTAATGTTACTTGTGATCTATATGATCTAAGCAGTAATATTCCCCTGCTTATGTAGACGCCTCGTTTACAATTATGTCAGTAAGACCCTGTTACCTGTGTTGATGACATTCCGGTAACCATCGATGGACGAGAACTTTGCCTATTGGTCCGCCTCGTTGCAATGAGCAGGAAAATGGTTCTCTTCGTCCCTCGCCCTTGGTACCAACGTGGTTGCCGACATAGCTGACATGGTACTCCCTGACATGCCTTGCTATCATGACCTTGCAAGATGTCACTACTCCAAAAAAAACCACATGGTGGGCCCATAACCCACAGTTCCACAGGATCGAAACCTGACTCTCCTATACACCCCCTGTTCCCAAAGTTATTCCTCCCGCGTGGACTCGTATGTAATTCATGAGCCACCTTCTGATGAGATCATCAATTCTGGCATCGAAAACAATAATTATTACGTTGCTTGAAACCCCTTTCACCTTATGACTAGGCATTGAACGATTGCCTGGCTGCTTGAAACTTCTTGTTGCACCTTCCAACTTTACTCTCGAGGTGTTCTGTTTGTTCAACTCGAGAGGTACTCATATGCTCATTCATGGGTTAATCCCATGTTATTACCCTTATAGCATTCTGTCGTTTCCGATCTACCCCATTACCTATTCGTAAATACGATGAAGATCCCAAAGAAAGGATGACAACTTCATCACGATGACCCGAAGCAGAGAAATGAAGACATCAACATAATGGATCGACATCTTCGAGAAGAGCAACCAAGACCGAGAAGATCCGTTAGAATTTTCGTAACCCAATCCCTCCCCCCTTACTCCCCTCCTAAATCTTGGGACGAGATTTCTTGTAGTGGAGGAGAATTGTGACCCCCGGATAGTTACGCTACAGTAACCCTCCGCTAATGATGCCACGTCACCTCGATTACTGTGGCTAATCTCGCATTAGTTCGAAACCGATTTGAATTCTATTTAAAAATCAGGCAAACATCAAAAGTTTTCAAAAATTAAAACTAAAATGTTCGGGTTGTGTCAAATAAATCTTATGTAATAATGTTGGAGAAACCAGCATTTCTTATAGTATTTTAATGCACTAAAACAGCCGAAACAGAGGACATAATAATTAATTTAATGCCTTTTATAAAGTTACATTTATATAACTAATTTAGTAGTGTGCCAAAATAATTGTGGCGGTAGACCAATTAGTAATACTAATTTAGTTGCTCACTTCGTATTTTATAAAACAAGAATTAAATGAAGCTTTAAAAGAAAATAGTAAAGCAGTAAAATAATAAAAACAGAAAACAAAACATTACAAAAAAAGGAAAAGAGAGGGAGCCCCTCCCTGCGGGGCCGTGGCCCAGCTGGCCACCAGGCCGCTTGGCCGGCCCAACCAGCCACGCACTCCCCCCATTAAGCCCCACGGTCCACCCGATCGTAACCCTAGCCTCCCCACTTATCCTCTCGATTCCCCACTCTCCCCATGACGCCCCCTCCCGATCTGATCTGGATCGGGGCCGCGGCCGCCCGACGCCGCTTCGCCCTCGTCCGTCGCCACGCCAGAGCTCCTCCGCCGGCCTGCTTCCTCCTCCTCGCCGGACTTCCCCACCGGCCTGCCTCCTCGTCGCTCGTCGTCCCTGTCTCCCTCCTCGCGCCCCGCTGCCCTGTCCCTACTCCTCGCTGTGAGCCCGCGACCTCCTCTCTCACTCGCCCCACGCTCACCATGACCCTGTCACGCCCACGTCCGCGACTTCGCGCGCGCGCACCCGCGCCTGGCCCGCACTCGCTGCGCCGCTCAGGACTGTGCCCGCGGCCATCCCTCGCCGGCCACCGCGACCCCCCTCCCCTGCTCGCGCGCCTGAGCGCTTTGCCGTGCTCTGTCGCCCGCACTAGCCTCACCTGCCTCCGCTCCAGGCCCGGTCGTGCCTGCAGCACCCCACTGCCGCCCCACGCCGTGGCCCATACTCGCCGTGCACTACAGCGCTGCTGCCGCTGCCCACCACGGCCTCGCCCCGGCGCGCTCCTCCTCCCCTGCTGTTGCAGCTGCTTGCCCCGCGCCGTCGCCTGAACTGCGCCGCCTCCGCCCCGTCGCACCGCGCCCCTCCAGTCGCCTCGCCTCCTGTCTCGGCTCCGCCACGCCAGGCCGCGCCGGCGCCGCCCCTCGCTTGCTGCCAGCTCCCGCGCCGTACCTGCGACTGCTCGCCCTCCCCCGTTCGGGCGATGCCCGCACCCAGCGCCCGTAACCCGCATCGCCCCCCTGGGCCTATGACACATGGGCCCCGCCCAGAGAACGTTTTTATTAAAAAAAAATAAAGAATATATATATTAATAACAGTAATTATTAATTAATTAATTAATTAACTTAATTAATTTATATTAATTAAACTAATCAAATAACTAAACTAATTAATCCTGCTTAGGTTAATTAATATGTTTAAATTAAAATGTGTCACTGACCAGTGGGACCCACTGGTCAGGTTGACCAGTCAACCCCCGTTGACTGGTGACGTCAGCATGACATTATGCTGATGTCATAAATCCATTTTGGAATTAATTTAAATAAATAATTAAATTCCAGAAATTAATAAAATCTTTAGAAAATCATTTCTTTTAATCCGTAACTCGGATTAAATTATTTTCAACATGAAAGTTGCTCAGAACGACGAGACGTATCCGGATACGCAGCCCGTTCATCCGCCACATATCCCTAACCTATTGAACACGCAACTTCCCCCCTCCGGTCCATCTGTCCGAAAGCGCGAAACACCGGGGATACTTTCCCGGATGTTTCCCCCTTTCACCGGTACCACCTACTACCGCGTTAGGGCACACCTAGCACCGCGTATTGCCATGTTACGCTTTGTGATGCTTTGATTGCTCTGTTATTTATTGTGTTCCCCCTCTGTTACTTCTTTCCGGTAGACCCCGAGCCTGTCGGGGACCCCCGGTTCGACTACGGAGGTGATGACCCCCTCCTTGCCAGAGCAACCAAGCAAGCCCCCCTTGATCACCAGATATCGCCTACTCTTCTCTCTACTGCTTGCATTAGAGTAGTGTAGCATGTTACTGCTTTCCGTTAATCCTATCCTGATGCATAGCCTGTCATTGTTGCTACAACTATTGATACCTTACATGTTATCCTACTGCTTAGTATAAGATGCTAGTGTTCCATCAGTGGCCCTATACTCTTGTCCATCTGCCATGCTATACTACTGGGCCGTGATCACTTCGGTAGGTGATCACGGGCATATACTATATACTTTACACTGTTACATTACCGGTGATACTGTTTGGAGATGGGGGCTGAAGGGGCAGGTGGCTCCATCCAGGTAGTGGTGGGCCTGAGTTCTCGACGGCCCCCGACTGTTACTTTGAGGCGGAGCGACAGGGCAGGTTGAGACCACCTAGGAGAGAGGTGGGCCTGGCCCTGGTCGGCGTTCGCGGATACTTAACACGTTTAACGAGATCTAGGTATTTGATCTGAGTCTAGCTACTGGCCTATACGCACTAACCATCTATGCAGGGACAGTTATGGGCACTCGACGTCGTGGTATCAGCCGAAGCCTTCGTCACGTCAGCGACTGAGCGGCGCGCGCCGGGTTGGACCGCGTAACGCAACTTCCTTTGTAATGGAGGTTGCTAGGTCTGCTCACCGGCCGCGTTCGCAACGTGCAGGTGTGCAATGGGCGATGGGCCCAGACCCCTGCGCCATAGGATTTAGACCAGCGTGCTGACCTCTCTGTTGTGCCTAGGTAGGGCTGCGACGTGTTGATCTTCCGAGGCCCGGCATGACCCATAAAAGTGTGTCCGGCCAAATGGGATCGAGCGTGTTGGGTTATGTGGTGCACCCCTGCAGGGAAGTTAATCTATTCGAATAGCCATGATCTTCGATAACAGGATGACTTGGAGTTGTACCTTGACCTTATGACAACTAGAACCGAATACTTAATAAAACACACCCTTCCAAGTGCCAGATACAACCGGTGATCGCTCTCTCACAGGGTGACGAGGGGAGGATCATCGGTTAGGATTATGCTATGCGATGCTACTTGGAGGACTTTAGTCTACTCTATTCTACATGCTGCAAGACGGAGGCTGCCAGAAGCGTAGTCTTCGAAAGGACTAGCTATCCCCCCTTATCCCGGCTTTCTGTAGTTCAGTCCACATATAATAGCCTTATTCTAGTTGATACTAATGCATACATATGTAGTATAGCTCCTTGCTTGCGAGTACTTTGGATGAGTACTCACGGTTGCTTTCTCCCTCTTTTCCTCCTATCCCTTCTACCTGGTTGTCGCAACCAGATGTTGGAGCCCAGGATCCAGATGCCACCGTCGACGATGACTACTACTACTCGGGAGGCGCCTACTACTACGTGCAGCCCGCTGCCAACGACCAGGAGTAGTTTAGGAGGATCCCAGGCAGGAGGCCTGCGCCTCTTTCGATCTGTATCCCAGTTTGTGCTAGCCATCTTATGGCAACTTGTTTAATTTATGTCTGTACTCAGATATTGTTGCTTCCGCTGACTCGTCTATGATCGAGCTCTTGTATTCGAGCCTTCGAGGCCCCTGGCTTGTAATATGATGCTTGTATGACTTATTTTATTTGTAGAGTTGTGTTGTGATATCTTCTCGTGAGTCCCTGATCTAAACACGTTTAACGAGATCTAGGTATTTGATCTGAGTCTAGCTACTGGCCTATACGCACTAACCATCTATGCGGGGACAGTTATGGGCACTCGACGTCATGGTATCAGCCGAAGCCTTCGTGACGTCAGCGACTGAGCGGCGTTCGCGGATACTTAACACGTTTAACGAGATCTAGGTATTTGATCTGAGTCTAGCTACTGGCCTATAGGCACTAACCATCTATGTAGGGACAGTTATGGGCACTCGACGTCGTGGTATCAGCCGAAGCCTTCGTGACGTTAGCGACTGAGCGGCGCGCGCCGGGTTGGACCGCGTAACGCAACTTCCTTTGTAATGGAGGTTGCTAGGTCTGCTCACCGGCCGCGTTCGCAACGTGCAGGTGTGCAATGGGCGATGGGCCCAGACCCCTGCGCCATAGGATTTAGACCGGCGTGCTGACCTCTCTGTTGTGCCTAGGTAGGGCTGCGACGTGTTGATCTTCTGAGGCCCGACATGACCCAGAAAAGTGTGTCCGGCCAGATGGGATCGAGCGTGTTGGGTTATGTGGTGCACCCCTGCAGGGAAGTTAATCTATTCGAATAGCCGTGATCTTCGGTAACGGGATGACTTGGAGTTGTACCTTGACCTTATGACAACTAGAACCGAATACTTAATAAAACACACCCTTCCAAGTGCCAGATACAACCGGTGATCGCTCTCTCACAGGGCGACGAGGGGAGGATCATCGGTTAGGATTATGCTATGCGATGCTACTTGGAGGACTTTAGTCTACTCTATTCTACATGCTGCAAGACGGAGGCTGCCAGAAGCGTAGTCTTCGAAAGGACTAGCTATCCCCCCCTTATCTCGGCTTTCTGTAGTTCAGTCCACATATAATAGCCTTATTCTAGTTGATACCAATGCATACATATGTAGTATAGCTCCTTGCTTGCGAGTACTTTGGATGAGTACTCACGGTTGCTTTCTCCCTCTTTTCCTCATATCCCTTCTATCTGGTTGTCGCAACCAGATGTTGGAGCCCAGGATCCAGATGCCACCGTCGATGATGACTACTACTACTCGGGAGGCGCCTACTACTACGTGCATCCCGCTGCCAACGACCAGGAGTAGTTTAGGAGGATCCTAGGCAGGAGGCATGCGCCTCTTTCGATCTGTATCCCAGTTTGTGCTAGCCATCTTATGGCAACTTGTTTAATTTATGTCTGTACTCAGATATTGTTGCTTCCGCTGACTCGTCTATGATCGAGCTCTTGTATTCGAGCCTTCGAGGCCCCTGGCTTGTAATATGATGCTTGTATGATTTATTTTATTTGTAGAGTTGTGTTGTGATATCTTCCCGTGAGTCCCTGATCTTAACACGTTTAACGAGATCTAGGTATTTGATCTGAGTCTAGCTACTGGCCTATACGCACTAACCATCTATGTGGGGACAGTTATGGGCACTCGACGTCGTGGTATCAGCCAAAGCCTTCGTGACGTCAGCGACTGAGCGGCGTTCGCGGATACTTAACACGTTTAAAGAGATCTAGGTATTTGATCTGAGTCTAGCTACTGGCCTATACGCACTAACCATCTATGCAGGGACAGTTATGGGCACTCGACGTCGTGGTATCAGCCGAAGCCTTCGTGACGTCAGCGACTGAGCGGCGCGCGCCGGGTTGGACCGCGTAACGCAACTTCCTTTGTAATGGAGGTTGCTAGGTCTGCTCACCGGCCGCGTTCGCAACGTGCAGGTGTGCAATGGGCCCAGACCCCTGCGCCATAGGATTTAGACCGGCGTGCTGACCTCTCTGTTGTGCCTAGGTAGGGCTGCGACGTGTTGATCTTTCGAGGCCCGGCATGACCCAGAAAAGTGTGTCCGGCCAGATGGGATCGAGCGTGTTGGGTTATGTGGTGCACCCCTGCAGGGAAGTTAATCTATTCGAATAGCCGTGATCTTCGGTAACAGGATGACTTGGAGTTGTACCTTGACCTTATGACAACTAGAACCGAATACTTAATAAAACACACCCTTCCAAGTGCCAGATACAACCGGTGATCGCTCTCTCACAGGGCGACGAGGGGAGGATCATCGGTTAGGATTATGCTATGCGATGCTACTTGGAGGACTTTAGTCTACTCTATTCTACATGCTGCAAGACGGAGGCTGCCAGAAGCGTAGTCTTCGAAAGGACTAGCTATCCCCCCCTTATCCCGGCTTTCTGTAGTCCAGTCCACATATAATAGCCTTATTCTAGTTGATACCAATGCATACATATGTAGTATAGCTCCTTGCTTGCGAGTACTTTGGATGAGTACTCACGGTTGATTTCTCCCTCTTTTCCTCCTATCCCTTCTACCTGGTTGTCGCAACCAGATGTTGGAACCCAGGATCCAGATGCCACCGTCGACGATGACTACTACTACTCGGGAGGCGCCTACTACTACGTGCAGCCCGCTGCCAACGACCAGGAGTAGTTTAGGAGGATCCCAGGCAGGAGGCCTGCGCCTCTTTCGATCTGTATCCCAGTTTGTGCTAGCCATCTTATGGCAACTTGTTTAATTTATGTCTGTACTCAGATATTGTGGCTTCCGCTGACTCGTCTATGATCGAGCTCTTGTATTCGAGCCTTCGAGGCCCCTGGCTTGTAATATGATGCTTGTATGACTTATTTTATTTGTAGAGTTGTGTTGTGATATCTTCCCGTGAGTCCCTGATCTTAACACGTTTAACGAGATCTAGGTATTTGATCTGAGTCTAGCTACTGGCCTATACGCACTAACCATCTATGCGGGGACAGTTATGGGCACTCGACGTCGTGGTATCAGCCGAAGCCTTCGTGACGTCAGCGACTGAGCGGCGTTCGCGGATACTTAACACGTTTAACGAGATCTAGGTATTTGATCTGAGTCTAGCTACTGGCCTATACGCACTAACCATCTATGCAGGGACAGTTATGGGCACTCGACGTCGTGGTATCAGCCGAAGCCTTCGTGACGTCAGCGACTGAGCGGCGCGCGCCGGGTTGGACCGCGTAACGCAACTTCCTTTGTAATGGAGGTTGCTAGGTCTGCTCACCGGCCGCGTTCGCAACGTGCAGGTGTGCAATGGGCGATGGGCCCAGACCCCTGCGCCATAGGATTTAGACCGGCGTGCTGACCTCTCTGTTGTGCCTAGGTAGGGCTGCGACGTGTTGATCTTCTGAGGCCCGGCATGACCCAGAAAAGTGTGTCCGGCCAGATGGGATCGAGCGTGTTGGGTTATGTGGTGCACCCCTGCAGGGAAGTTAATCTATTCGAATAGCCGTGATCTTCGGTAACAGGATGACTTGGAGTTGTACCTTGACCTTATGACAACTAGAACCGAATACTTAATAAAACACACCCTTCCAAGTGCCAGATACAACCGGTGATCGCTCTCTCACAGGGCGACGAGGGGAGGATCATCGGTTAGGATTATGCTATGCGATGCTACTTGGAGGACTTTAGTCTACTCTATTCTACATGCTGCAAGACGGAGGCTGCCAGAAGCGTAGTCTTCGAAAGGACTAGCTATCCCCCCCTTATCTCGGCTTTCTGTAGTTCAGTCCACATATAATAGCCTTATTCTAGTTGATACCAATGCATACATATGTAGTATAGCTCCTTGCTTGCGAGTACTTTGGATGAGTACTCACGGTTGCTTTCTCCCTCTTTTCCTCATATCCCTTCTATCTGGTTGTCGCAACCAGATGTTGGAGCCCAGGATCCAGATGCCACCGTCGACGATGACTACTACTACTCGGGAGGCGCCTACTACTACGTGCATCCCGCTGCCAACGACCAGGAGTAGTTTAGGAGGATCCTAGGCAGGAGGCATGCGCCTCTTTCGATCTGTATCCCAGTTTGTGCTAGCCATCTTATGGCAACTTGTTTAATTTATGTCTGTACTAAGATATTGTTGCTTCCGCTGACTCGTCTATGATCGAGCTCTTGTATTCGAGCCTTCGAGGCCCCTGGCTTGTAATATGATGCTTGTATGACTTATTTTATTTGTAGAGTTGTGTTGTGATATCTTCCCGTGAGTCCCTGATCTTAACACGTTTAACGAGATCTAGGTATTTGATCTGAGTCTAGCTACTGGCCTATACGCACTAACCATCTATGCGGGGACAGTTATGGGCACTCGACGTCGTGGTATCAGCCAAAGCCTTCGTGACGTCAGCGACTGAGCGGCGTTCGCGGATACTTAACACGTTTAACGAGATCTAGGTATTTGATCTGAGTCTAGCTACTGGCCTATACGCACTAACCATCTATGCAGGGACAGTTATGGGCACTCGACGTCGTGGTATCAGCCGAAGCCTTCGTGACGTCAGCGACTGAGCGGCGCGCGCCGGGTTGGACCGCGTAACGCAACTTCCTTTGTAATGGAGGTTGCTAGGTCTGCTCACCGGCCGCGTTCGCAACGTGCAGGTGTGCAATGGGCCCAGACCCCTGCGCCATAGGATTTAGACCGGCGTGCTGACCTCTCTGTTGTGCCTAGGTAGGGCTGCGACGTGTTGATCTTTCGAGGCCCGGCATGACCCAAAAAAGTGTGTCCGGCCAGATGGGATCGAGCGTGTTGGGTTATGTGGTGCACCCCTGCAGGGAAGTTAATCTATTCGAATAGCCGTGATCTTCGGTAACAGGATGACTTGGAGTTGTACCTTGACCTTATGACAACTAGAATCGAATACTTAATAAAACACACCCTTCCAAGTGCCAGATACAACCGGTGATCGCTCTCTCACAGGGCGACGAGGGGAGGATCATCGGTTAGGATTATGCTATGCGATGCTACTTGGAGGACTTTAGTCTACTCTATTCTACATGCTGCAAGACGGAGGCTGCCAGAAGCGTAGTCTTCGAAAGGACTAGCTATCCCCCCCTTATCCCGGCTTTCTGTAGTTCAGTCCACATATAATAGCCTTATTCTAGTTGATACCAATGCATACATATGTAGTATAGCTCCTTGCTTGCGAGTACTTTGGATGAGTACTCACGGTTGATTTCTCCCTCTTTTCCTCCTATCCCTTCTACCTGGTTGTCGCAACCAGATGTTGGAGCCCAGGATCCAGATGCCACCGTCGACGATGACTACTACTACTCGGGAGGCGCCTACTACTACGTGCAGCCGGCTGCCAACGACCAGGTGTAGTTTAGGAGGATCCCAGGCAGGAGGCATGCGCCTCTTTCGATCTGTATCCCAGTTTGTGCTAGCCATCTTATGGCAACTTGTTTAATTTATGTCTGTACTCAGATATTGTTGCTTCCGCTGACTCGTCTATGATCGAGCTCTTGTATTCGAGCCTTCGAGGCCCCTGGCTTGTAATATGATGCTTGTATGACTTATTTTATTTGTAGAGTTGTGTTGTGATATCTTCCCGTGAGTCCCTGATCTTAACACGTTTAACGAGATCTAGGTATTTGATCTGAGTCTAGCTACTGGCCTATACGCATAACCATCTATGCGGGGACAGTTATGGGCACTCGACGTCGTGGTATCAGCCGAAGCCTTCGTGACGTCAGCGACTGAGCGGCGTTCGCGGATACTTAACATGTTTAACGAGATCTAGGTATTTGATCTGAGTCTAGCTACTGGCCTATACGCACTAACCATCTATGCAGGGACAGCTATGGGCACTCGACGTCGTGGTATCAGCGAAGCCTTCGTGACGTCAGCGACTGAGCGGCGCGCGCCGGGTTGGACCGCGTAACGCAACTTCCTTTGTAATGGAGGTTGCTAGGTCTGCTCACCGGCCGCGTTCGCAACGTGCAGGTGTGCAATGGGCGATGGGCCCAGACCCCTGCGCCATAGGATTTAGACCGGCGTGCTGACCTCTCTGTTGTGCCTAGGTAGGGCTGCGACGTGTTGATCTTCCGAGGCCCGGTATGACCCAGAAAAGTGTGTCCGGCCAGATGGGATCGAGCGTGTTGGGTTATGTGGTGCACCCCTGCAGGGAAGTTAATCTATTCGAATAGCCATGATCTTCGGTAACAGGATGACTTGGAGTTGTACCTTGACCTTATGACAACTAGAACCGAATACTTAATAAAACACACCCTTCCAAGTGCCAGATACAACCGGTGATCGCTTTCTCACAGGGCGACGAGGGGAGGATCATCGGTTAGGATTATGCTATGCGATGCTACTTGGAGGACTTTAGTCTACTCTATTCTACATGCTGCAAGACGGAGGCTGCCAGAAGCGTAGTCTTCGAAAGGACTAGCTATCCCCCCTTATCCCGGCTTTCTGTAGTTCAGTCCACATATAATAGCCTTATTCTAGTTGATACCAATGCATACATATGTAGTATAGCTCCTTGCTTGCGAGTACTTTGGATGAGTACTCACGTTTGCTTTCTCCCTCTTTTCCTCTTATCCCTTCTACCTGGTTGTCGCAACCAGATGTTGGAGCCCAGGATCCAGATGCCACCGTCGACGATGACTACTACTACTCGGGAGGCGCCTACTACTACGTGCAGCCCGCTGCCAACGACCAGGAGTAGTTTAGGAGGATCCCAGGCAGGGGGCCTGCGCCTCTTTCGATCTGTATCCCAGTTTGTGCTAGCCATCTTATGGCAACTTGTTTAATTTATGTCTGTACTCAGATATTGTTGCTTCCGCTGACTCGTCTATGATCGAGCTCTTGTATTCGAGCCTTTGAGGCCCCTGGCTTGTAATATGATGCTTGTATGACTTATTTTATTTGTAGAGTTGTGTTGTGATATCTTCCCATGAGTCCCTGATCTTGATCGTACACGTTTGCGTGTATGATTAGTGTACGATTAAATCGGGGGCGTCACACTATCGTCCTCGGGAATATCAAGAATAACAAAGTCCGTTAAAATAGTAACATTTGCAACCACAACAGGCACATCCTCACAAATACCGACAGGTATAGCTGTTGATTTATTAGCCAGTTGCAAAGATATTTCAGTAGGTGTCAACTTATTCAAATCAAGTCTATGATATAAAGAGAGAGGCATAACACTAACACCGGCTCCAAGATCACATAAAGCAGTTTTAACATAGTTTCTTTTAATGGAGCATGGTATAGTGGGTACTCCTGGATCTCCAAGTTTCTTTGGTATTCCATCCTTAAAAGTATATTTATCAAGCATGGTGGAAATTTCAGCTTCCGGTATCTTTCTTTTATTAGTAACAATTTCTTTCATGTACTTAGCATAAGGATTCATTTTGAGCATATCAGTTAATCGCATACGCAAAAAGGTAGGTCTAATCATTCTTTTTCTTGGATGGTTTGGGAGGAAAAGGCATGGGTTTCTGAGCCCATGGTTCTCTTTCTTTACCGTGTTTCCTAGCAACAACGTTTTTCTTATCATAAAATTGATTCTTTGATTGTGGGTTATCAAGATCAACAGCAGGTTCAATTTCTATATCATTATCATTGCTAGGTTGGGCATCAACATGAACATTATCATTAACATTATCACTAGTTTCAGGTTCATTACCAGATTGTGTGTCAGCATCAGAAATAGAAATATCATTTGGATTCTCAGGTGTTTCAGTAATAGGTTCACTAGAAGCATGCAAAGTCCTATCATTCTTCTTTTTCTTCCTTTTAGAAGGACTAGGTGCATCTATATTATTTCTCTGAGAATCTTACTCAATTCTACAAAGGTTCCTGAGTCATTTTAACAGTTCTAGTAGCCACTCTAACAGCAAAATCATTATTCTTACTATTCAATTCATTGAGAAAATCATTTAGAGCTTTAAGTACTTGTTCTACTTGAGTGGTAACCATAGAAGCATGTTTACTAATAAGTTTAAGTTCACCTTTGACATTAGCCATATAATCACCCAAGCGTTCAAGCATATCAGCACTGCGTTTTAATTCTCTACCAAAATAAGCATTGAAGTCTTCTTGCTTAACCATAAATTTATCAAACTCATCTAAGCATGGGCTAGGAAACATAGTAAATGGGATTTCAGCTTTATCATATCTATAGAGAGAATTTACCTTTACTAGCTATGTCGGGTTATTAAGACCATGTATTTCTTCAATAGGACATGGATTAAAATTATGCACTTCTTCGACAGGCGGTAAATTAAGACCATGTATTTGTTCAATAGGAGGTAAATTCTTAACATCTTCAACTTTAATACCCTTTTCTTTCATAGATTTGTTTACCTCTTGCATATCTTCAGGACTGAGAAATAGAACACCTCTCTTCTTCAGAGTTGGTTTAAGAATAGGCTTAGGAAGTGTCCAATTATTTTCATTAGTCAACATATTATTTAATAGAATTTCAGCTTCATTCAGTGTTCTTTCCCTGAAAACAGAACCAGCACAACTATCTAGGTAATCTTTGGAAGCATCGGTTAGTCCATTATAAAAGATATCAAATATTTCATTTTTCTTAAGAGGATGATCAGGCAAAGCATTTAGTAATTGGAGAAGCCTCCCCCAAGCTTGTGGGAGACTCTCTTCTTCAATTTGGACAAAATTATATATATCCCTTAAGGCAGCTTGTTTCTTATGAGCAGGGAAATATTTAGAAGAGAAGTAATAAATCATATCCTTGGGACTACGCACACAACCAGGATCAAGAGAATTAAACCATATCTTAGCATCACCCTTTAATGAGAATGGAAATATTTTAAGGATATAAGAGTAGAGAGTTCTCTCATCATTAGTGAACAGGGTAGCTATATCATTTAATTTAGTAAGATGTGCCACAACAGTTTCATATTCATAGCCATAAAAAGGATCAGATTCAACCAAAGTAATTATATCAGGATCAACAGAGAATTCATAATCCTTATCAGTAACACAGATAGGTGAAGTAGCAAAAGCAGGGTCATGTTTCATTCTAGCATTAAGGGATTGCTGCTTCCATTTAGCTAATAACCTCTTTAGATCATATCTATCATTGCAAGCTAAAATAGCTCTAGTAGCTTCTTCATCCATAACATAACCTTCAGGAACAACAGGCAATTCATATTTGTTAGGGGGAGAGTCTTCATCATCACTTTCATCAATATTATTAGTTTGAATAATTCATTCTCTCTAACCCTAGCAAGTTGTTCATCAAGAAATTTACCAAGTGGCATAGTAGTATAAAGCATAGAAGTAGTTTCATCATAAGTATCACGCATAGCAGAAGTGGCATCATCAATAAAATGCGACATATCAGAATCAATAGCAAAAGCAGGTTTAGGTGTCGCAAGCTTACTCAAAACAGAATGTGAATCAAGTGCAGAGCTAGATGGCAGTTCCTTACCTCCCCTCGTAGTTGAGGGATAAATCTTGGTTCTTGGATCTTTCAAGTTCTTCATAATGATAAGAAGATATAAATCCCAAGTGACTCAAAGAATAGAGCTATGCTCCCCGGCAACGGCACCAAAAAATAGTCTTGATAACCCACAAGTATAGGGGATCGCAACAGCTTTCGAGGGTAGAGTATTCAACCCAAATTTATTGATTCGACACAAGGGGAGCCAAAGAATATTCTCAAGTATTAGCAACTGAGTTGTCATTCGATCACACCTAGAAACTTAATATCAGCAGCAAAGTATTTAGTAGCAAAGTAATATGATAGTAGTGGTAACTGTAGCAAAAGGTAATGATAACAAAAGTAATGTTTTCGGTATGTTGCAGTGATTGTAACAATAGCAACGGAGAAGTAAATAAGCGAAGAACAATATATGGAAAGCTCGTAGGCAATGGATCGGTGATAGAGAATTATGCCGGATGTGGTTCATCATGTAACACTAGTAGAAAAAGGGGCTATGGTCCAGGCCGCCTCAGCCCATTAGTCCCGGTTCAGTCTTGAACCGGGACCAATGTGGGCATTGGTCCCGGTTCGTGAGCCCAGGGGGCCGGCCGGGCCACGTGGGCCATTGGTCCCGGTTCGTCTGGACCTTTTGGTCCCGGTTGGTGGGACGAACCGGGACCAAAGGGCCTCCCTCCTGGCCCACCACCATTGGTCCCGGTTGGTGGCTTGAACCGGGACCAAAGGCTCCCCTTTAGTCCTGGTTCATGCCACGAACCGGGACCAATGAATTGCCTATATATACCCCCTCGCGCAAGAGCAGAGCACAGTGCTCTGTTTTTTCTGGCCGAGGGGGAGAGGCCTTTGTGGTGCTCTAGCTCACCTCCTATGCACATGAGGTGTTCGATGGAATGCCCGAGCCACACTACTTAAGCTTTCTCCTCTCGAAGCTCGACCTCCAAGCTCCATTTTCCTCGAGATTTGTCTAGATTTAGCGGTCCGTCACGCCCCGTCCCCGTCTTCACCGCCGTCGATCACCCGCGCCGATCTCATCACCGACACCACCGTGGTGAGCCTCTTATTCTTATCTTCTTTCTGAAAGGAAAAATATTCTTACTTGTATGTTTAGATAGATACTTGCATCATTTTCTTACATTTATTATTGCATCTTATATAGTGCGATGGTTTTGGTATCCGCCCCCGTTGGCCCTCGTCCTGTCTATGATTCGGGTTTGGTATGTATATTATCTTTATAACTATTGGTTCATTTATTGTTTATGAAAATTATGCCGACCAACGTGACATAGATTTTATTTATCTAGGATGTATGTGAATCGGAAATGCCAACCGACCTTGTCGAGAGGTTAAATTTAGTTGAAGAAGAAAACAATTTGTTGAAGGAAAAAATAAAAAATTTGAGGAGGAGAAGATGATATTGGAGTTGCATGTTGCGGATGTCGTCGATGATCACAAGATCAAGATGGATGCAATGCGCTTGAAGATTAGAAAGATTAGAAAATATGCCATTCATACCGAGGCTTGGTATCATTATGCCGTTGGATCAATTGTTACCTTGGTTGCGATTATGATCGCATTTGTTTTCGCATTGAAATGTTTTACATAGTTTCAATGTATGGTTTAATTAATTAGATGCTCTGGAGAGCTATATGTTGTTAGATGAGAACTATGTATGCACTTTTGTTTTAATGTGATGATGAACTTCTATTAATTTGGACACTTAATTATATATAATGCACGCAGATGAACCGGCAATGGATGTACGGTGACAGACACACCCGTGAGTACATTAAGGGCGTGCATGAGTTTCTCGATGCGGCTGAGGCAAACAAGCAGAATGGTTTTATGTGTTGTCCATGCACTGAATGTGGGAATACGAGGTCTTCCTCTAACCGGAAAATCCTTCACTCCCACCTGCTTTACAAGGGTTTCATGCCACACTATAATGTTTGGACGAGGCACGGAGAAATAGGGGTTATGATGGAAGACGGCGAAGAAGAAGAGTACGATGACAACTATGTGCCCCCTGAATACGGTGATGCTGCAACGGGGGAGCTGGTGAAGATCAAGAGGAACCAGACGATGATGTGCCCAATGATGCTGCCACGGGTGAAGCTGCTGAAGATCAAGAGGAACCAGACGATGTGCCCGATGATGATGATCTCCGCCGGGTCATTGTCGATGCAAGTATGCAATGCATTAGTCAAAAGGAGAAGCTGAAGTTCGATCGCATGTTAGAGGATCACAAAAAAGGGTTATACCCCAATTGCGAAGATGGCAACACAAAGCTCGGTACCGTACTGGAATTGCTGCAGTGGAAGGCAGAGAATGCTGTGGCTGACAAAGGATTTGAGAAGCTACTGAAAATATTGAAGAAGAAGCTTCCAAAGGATAACGAATTGCCCGACAGTACATACGCAACTAAGAAGGTCGTATGCCCTCTAGGATTGGAGGTGGAGAAGATACATGCATGCCCTAATGACTGCATCCTCTACCGCGATGCATACAAGGATCCGAACGCATGCCCGGTATGCGGTGCGTTGTGGTATAAGATCAGACGAGATGACCTCGGTGATGTTGACGGCGAGCCCCTCAGGAAGAGGGTTCCTGCAAAGGTGATGTGGTATGCTCCTATAATACCACGGTTGAAACGTCTGTTCCGAAACGAAGAGCATGCCAAGTTGATGCGATGGCACAGTGAGAACCGAAAGAAAGATGGGAAGTTGAGAGCACCCGCTGACGGGTCGCAGTGGAGAAAAATCGAGAGAAAGTACTGGGATGAGTTTGCAAAGGACCCAAGGAATGTATGGTTTGCTTTAAGCGCGGATTGCATTAATCCTTTCGGGGAGCAGAGCAATAATCACAGCACCTGGCCCGTGACTCTATGTATGTATAACCTTCCTCCTTGGATGTGCATGAGGCGGAAGTTCATTATGATGCCAGTTCTCATCCAAGGCCCTAAGCAACCCGACAACGAAATTGATGTGTACCTAAGGCCATTAGTTGAAGAACTTTTACAACTATGGAATGGAAACGGTGTACGTACGTGGGATGAGCACAGATAGGAGGAATTTAACCTTAAGGCGTTGCTGTTCGTGACCATCAACGATTGGCCCGCTCTCAGTAACCTTTCAGGACAGACAAACAAAGGATACCACGCATGCACGCACTGTTTAGATGACACTGAAAGTATATACCAGGACAAATGCAGGAAGAATGTGTACCTGGGCCATCGTCGATTTCTTCCGACCAACCATCAATGTCGAAAGAAACGCAAGCATTTCAAAGGCGAGGCAGATCACCGGAAGAAGCCCGCCATGCGCACCGGTGATCATGTGCTTGCTATGGTCAATGATTTACCCTACGTCATCTTTGGAAAGGGTCCCAATGGACTAGCTGTTCCGAATGACACTGAGGGACACGCACCCATGTGGAAGAAGAAATCTATATTTTGGGACCTACCCAACTGGAAAGACCTAGAGGTTCGGTCCTCAATCGACGTGATGCACGTGACGAAGAACCTTTGCGTGAACCTGCTAGGCTTCTTGGGCATGTATGGGAAGACAAAAGATACGCCGGAGGCACGGGAGGACCTGCAACGTTTGCACGAAAAAGACAACATGCCTCCGAAGCAGTATAAAGGTCCTGCCAGCTACGCTCTTACGAAAGAAGAGAAAGAAATCTTCTTTGAATGCCTGCTTAGTATGAAGGTCACGACTGGCTTCTCGTCGAATATAAAGGGAATAATAAATATGCCAGAGAAAAAGTTTCTGAACCTAAAGTCTCATGACTGCCACGTGATTATGACGCAACTGCTTCCGGTTGCATTGAGGGGGCTTTTACCGGAAAACGTCCGATTAGCCATTGTGAAGCTATGTGCATTCCTCAATTCAATCTCTCAGAAGGTGATCGATCCAAAAATCGTACCAAGGCTAAGGAGTGATGTGGCGCAATGTCTTGTCAGTTTCGAGCTGGTGTTCCCACCATCCTTCTTCAATATCATGACACACGTCCTAGTTCATCTAGTCGACGAGATTGTCATCCTGGGGCCCGTATTTCTACACAATATGTTCCCCTTTGAGAGGTTCATGGGAGTCCTAAAGAAATATGTCCGTAACCGCGCTAGGCCAGAAGGAAGCATCTCCATGGGCCATCAAACAGAGGATGTTATCGGGTTTTGTGTTGACTTCATTCCTGGCCTTAACAAGATAGGTCTCCCTAAATCGCGGTATGAGGGGAGACTGACTGGAAAAGGCACTCTTGGAAGAGACTCAATAATATGCAGGGACGGATATTCTTGGTCTCAAGCACACTACACAGTTCTACAGAACTCTACCTTGGTGACCCCGTATGTCGATGAACACAAGAACAGTCTGCGCTCCAAACACCCGGAGCAATGCGACGACTGGATTACATGTGAACACATCAGGACTTTCAGCAGTTGGTTGGAAACACGTCTCAGAGGTGACAACACTGTTTGTGATGAGTTGTACTTGTTGTCCGGGGGACCATCTTTGACTGTATTGACTTACAAAGGATACGAGATAAATGGGAATACATTTTACACGATCGCCCAAGATCAAAAGAGCACCAACCAAAACAGCGGTGTCCGCTTTGATGCAGCAACCGAGAGCGGAAAGGACACATATTATGGTTACATAGTGGACATATGGGAACTTGACTACGGACCTGATTTTAAGGTCCCTTTGTTTAAGTGCAAATGGGTCATTCTGTTTGGCGGCGGCGTACAGGTAGACCCACAGTACGGAATGACAACAATGGATCTGAAAAATCTTGGGTACACTGACGAACCGTTCGTCCTAGCCAATGATGTGGCACAGGTTATCTATGTGAAGGACATGTCTACCAAACCGAGAAAAAGAAAAGATAAGGAAGCGAATACATCATACGATGAGCCAAAGCGCCACATAGTTCTTTCAGGAAAAAGGGACATCCTGGGAGTGGATGGCAAGACAGACATGTCTGAAGATTATGAAAAGTTTCATGAAATTCCTCCCTTTAATGTCAAGGCTGACCCAAGCATCCTGATAAACAATGAAGATTATCCATGGTTACGGCGCAATAAGCAAATGACACAAGCGAAGAAAAAGTGAAGACTTTCTCCCGCAACTATTATGATGATACCATGCCAACTTTGTAACAGATGATCTTTCGTCCGAAACTCTGATACTTCGAAAGAGATTGTTCGTTTTGTACACGAAGTGCATCCAGTTTTTTCCGTAACCATCTCAACTTTGTTGCACATGCTATGTGGGTGAAATGATGATACCATGCCAACTTTCAACCTTTTCGGAGTTCATTTGAAATGCTTTTCAATTTCAGGGTCTTATAGCTCAAAAAATCAATAAATGCATGAAAAATAACAAATGAAGTCAGAAAGGGTTGAAATTTGATGATGTGTCTTTGAATGGTGCATTTTGAACACAGAAAAAATATGGAGTTCAAATAAGTTCAAGAAAATGAAATCCCTTTGTAACAGATGATCTTTCGTCCGAAACCCTGATACTTCGAAAGAGATTGTCCGTTTTGTACACGAAGTGCATCCAGTTTTTGCCGTAACCATCTCAACTTTGTTGCACATGCTATGTGGGTGAAATGATGATACCATGCCAACTTTCAACCTTTTCGGAGTTCATTTGAAATGCTTTTCAATTTCAGGGTTTATAGCTCAAAAAATCAATAAATGCATGAAAAATAACAAATGAAGTCAGAAAGGGTTGAAAATTGATGATGTGTCTTTGAATGGTGCATTTTGAACACAAAAAAAATATGGAGTTCAAATAAGTTCAAGAAAATGAAATCCCTTTGTAACAGATGATCTTTCGTCCGAAACCCTGATACTTCGAAAGAGATTGTCCGTTTTGTACACGAAGTGCATCCAGTTTTTGCCGTAACCATCTCAACTTTGTTGCACATGCTATGTGGGTGAAATGATGATACCATGCCAACTTTCAACCTTTTCGGAGTTCATTTGAAATGTTTTTCAATTTCAGGGTCTTATAGCTCAAAAAAGCAGAAGGAATCAATTAAAAAGTTTTTATAAACCTCTAGTATTTTTGAAACTAAACTTATATAAAATTTATGCAACTTAAATTCAGAAAGTATTTTTTGTTCAACACATTAATAGCAAAAAGAATTTAATAGCAAAAAATAACAAAATTTGTTTTTGATTAAAACAGATATTAGAAATAACCTAAAATTACCAAATAGAGTATAATGATAAAACACTGTAATATTAAGTAGCAGGAAAAAGAATCACTCAAAAATCTAACTTCATAGTAAAGTTATTCATAAACTAGTGATTCACATACATAGAGTACAAATAAAAAAATAAAAAGCAAAAAATAAAACAAAAGAAGAAAACAAAAAAAAATTATAAGTAAAATAAAACTATAAGTATCACTAAAAAACTGTAAGTAATTAAACTAAAATAAAACTATAATATTCTTCAAATTTTTTAAAATTCAAATTTAAACTATTTAAAATTTAAAACTAATGGCACTAACAGAAAGTTTATAATTTTTGTGACCTAAAAGAAAAAAGAAATCACTAAAAAACTGTAAGTATTTAGTTTTAAGTAGAAATAAAAAATAAATAGAAAAAAATTCTAATTTTATAGTAAAGTTATTCATAAACTAGTGATTCACACAAATTTTTAAAAATTCAAATTTAAACTATTTAAAATTTAAAACTAATGGCACTAATAGAAAGTTTATAATTTTTGTGACCTAAAAGCAAAAAATAAAAAACCAAAAAAATGTAGAAATAAAAAAGAAAAAAAATGCCACCTACTGGGCCTCCACGGCCTGAATACGACTAGAACCCCTACATGGGCCAGGATTCAGGCACGCAGCAGGCCCAGTAGGCCCACAAGCATTGCAATGACAGGTTAGGCCCGAAAGCCTGCAGATGAGAGGAGCTCAGGAGGGTGGGCGCAGCAGCGCTTATAAACCACTCCCGAGCCCTCTCAACTAGCGATGTGGGACTAAACTTTTGGGCGCAGGCAGCACAAGGGCATTGGTCCCGGTTGGTGGCACTAACCGGGACTAAAGGGGGCATTGATCACGGTTCGTGGCACCAACCGTGACCAATGCCCCCCTTTAGTCCCGGTTGGTGCCACCAACCGGGACCAAAGGCCGCCGCTTCCCGCCCTTTGGGCTGCCGAAAATTGGCCTTTGGTCCCGGTTCGTGGCACCAACCGGGACTAAAAGGGGGCATTGGTCACGGTTGGTGCCACGAACCGTGACCAATGCCTTTTCTATATAAGCAAAGACTTGGCGTTTTTTCAGATTTCATCGCCAGTTCCCATCCCCGACGACGCCCCGCGCCCCTGCCAGTGCTCGCCGCCGCCCCGCGCCCCTGCCCTGTGCTCGCCGTCGCCGTGGCCCCGCGCCCGTGCCCCGTGCTCGCCGTCGCCGACCCCGAGCCGCCCCGCCGTCGCCCTCGCCCTCGCCCTCGAGCTCCGCCGTCCCCGAGCCCCCGAGCTCCTGCCGAGCGCGCCCCGCCGTCGCCCTCGCCCTCGCCGACCCCGACCCCGGCCGCCCGCGTCTCCTCCCCGATCCCTCCGGGAGAGGTAGCTAGCTACCGCCCCATCCTCTCCTTCCTTCCTTAGTGTGTTCATAGATTTTTTTCTGTTTTTTAGAAAAATTAGGATTTTTTCTGTTCATAAAATGTATATGTGTATGTGAACAATGTATATGTATATTTTTTTTCTAATGTATATGTCTATTTTTTCTGTTCATATATGTGTATATGTGTATGTGAACAATTAGGATTTTTTCTATTTTTTTCTGTTTTTTAGAAAAATTAGGATTTTTTCTGTTCATAAAATGTATGTGTATGTGAACAATGTATATGTCTATTTTTTCTGTTCATATATGTCCATTTTTTCTGTTCATATATGTGTATATGTGTATGTGAACAATTAGGATTTTCTCTATTTTTTCTGTTTTTTAGAAAAATTAGGATTTTTTCTGTTCATATATGTCTATTTTTTCTGTTCATATATGTGTATATGTGTATGTGAGCAATTAGGATTTTTTCTATTTTTTCTGTTTTTTAGAAAAACTAGGATTTTTTCTGTTCATAAAATGTATATGTGTATGTGAACAATGTATATGTCTATTTTTTCTGTTCATATATGTGTATGTGGCTATAATGTATATGTGTAAGAAAGGAGAAGAAGAGGGGAGAAGAGGGTCATCGATAACTTTAGTGAATTTTAGGTTATTTTCATTTTAGGTCATTTTAGGCGGGGAAGAAGGGGAAGAAGAGGGAGAAGAAGAGGGGGTCGAGAGGGGGTCTAGGGTCGCCGAGGGGTCGAGGGTCGTCGAATATGAGAGGAGGAAGAGGATAAAAAAAGAAGAGGAATAAGAAAAGAAAAAAGAGGAGAAGAAAGAATAGAGGAGAAGATCTCCTCTATTCTTTCTTCTCCTCTTTTTTTTCTTCTTCTTCCTCTTTTTTTTATCAGGAACGAGGGTCGTCGAGGGTCGCCGAGCGGTAGAGGAAGAAGAGGATAAAAAAGAAGAGGAAGAAAAAAAAAGAGGGATCGACGGTCGCCTAGGGGTTGAGGGTCGAGGGTCGAGGAACCCTAAATAGAAAGTATCGTCGGTGTGAGATACATGTACCGTCGGTGTTGGACACTACATCCACATCCCACAAGTGGCGCGGGTTTCAATGCCCACGTCACTTGTGGGACGTGGATGTAGTGTCCGACACCGAAGGCCACATGTATCTCACACCCACGATACTTGCTAGCTATTTAGGGTTTCCTCTACCAAAAAGAAGAGGAGAAATAAATAAGAAGAAGAAAACAGAAGAAAAAGAAGAGGAGAAGAAGAAAGGAATAGTGGAGAAGAAGAGAAAATAGAATATATTCTATTTTCTCTTCTTCTCCACTATTCCTTTCTTCTTCTCCTCTTTTGTTTCTTTTTTTTTCTTCGATCTTCTCCTCTAGATATTCCTTTCTTCTTCTCCTCTATTGGTCGAGGGTCGGGAACTAGGGTAGAGGGTCGAGGGTCGCTAAGGGGTCAAGGGTCGAGGGTTTCAGGGTCGTTGAGGGTTCGAGGGGTCAAGAATCGCCGAGGGGTCGAGAGAGGTTTCCTAGTGTCAAAGTATTGAAGAAATCCATGCCTTCATCATTTGCCGGAAGTAACCAGGGCATGTTGGTACGAAGTTTTGCAAAGTTGTTCTGGAATGGAGTCCCGGATAGAATAATCCGCCTTTTGGTACGAATTCAGCAAAGGCCTTCCAAATAGCGATATTCGAAAGGCTCTTGCTGAACTTTGTACCAAAAGTGAATTATCCTATCTAGGACTCCGTTCCAGAACAACTTTGAAGAGCTTCCTACCATCATGCACATGTTACTTTCGCCTAATGATGAAGACATGGTTTTGTTGAATCCTTTGACACTAGGCAACCTCCCGACCCCAAGGCGATCCTCTCGAACATGAGAGGAAGAAGAGGATAAAAAAAGAAGAGGAAGAAGAAGAAAAAAGAGGATAAGAAAGAATAGTGGAGTTCTTCTCCTCTATTCTTTCTTCTCCTCTTTTTTTTCTTCTTCTTCCTCTTTTTTTATCGGGAACGAGGGTCGTCGAGGGACATATATAGATGTAGTGTTGTCGTTGTCGATATATACCCCCTCCCGATAGCTTACTATGATTAGGTAGCTAGTTCTACATTTGGCACTAATATATCCATCTGTCATGTTTGAATAATAATTGCCATGTTGTAAATATTTGTAGAAACTATGGACACCGCCCTAGACGAAGCAACAAAAGAAGCGTTGTTGAGGGAGATAATCGCACAAGGAAGTGAGGTCGTCTCGTACTATCTCAACGATATCAATGGTCTGGAAGGAGAGGGTGAACAAGCTGGCTATGGTGACCTAATGCCGGTGCAAGAAGAAGAACATGAGGACGGCGCCGGTGACCCAATGTCGGTGCAAGAAGGAGACCGTGATGACGGCTCCGGTGACCGAACCGAATCCGGCCAGGTATATATATTAGTTAAGCCTATGCTGACTAGCTGATTGATGCATTCATTGTTTTGGTATGTACACATATTAATTAAGTCTTTGTTCTTTTTTCTAGCCCTCCGGATCGAGCACAACTTCGGTAAAGAGACGAGGCCCGAAGAAAAAGTTGAGCTCGGATGAAAAGCTTGAGATCACAGCAATCGCGCCCGACGGCCAACCTATTGAACCCCTCCGGACAAAGAGTGCATTTGTTGCTCAATGCGGGGTTCTGGTTAGGGACAAGATCCCGATAAGCATCCAGCAGTGGTTTAAGCCGGCTACAGAAGACCCTGAGGTGTCTTATGTCAATGATATGCAGAAAAATGATCTTTGGACCGAGCTGAAGTCAAATTTCACCCTACCGCCAGAGGATAATCCAGAGAACCCAATTAAAGAGAAATTAATCAAGTCTTTTGCTCTGAAGAGGATGGCAGATCTATTCAGGAGGTGGAAGAAAGAGCTGAATAGGTTTGTCGATAAAAAAGAGACACCAGAATTCAAGGGCAAATATGAGAAGATCAGAGATCACTGGCCCGCATTTGTGGCCTACAAGACATCGGAAAAGAGTAAGAAGATGTCGGCGACAAACAAGCAAAATGCCACGAAGAAGAAGCTTCACCACCGCACGGGGTCAGGAGGCTACCTCATAGCCCGGCCTAAGTGGTCCAAGGTTGAGAATGATCTGGTTCATAAAGGGATCGAACCAGAGACAAATAACTGGCCAGACCGTTGCCGGACTTGGTTCTTCGGGGCTGGCGGAACCTTGGACCCTGAAACAGGGAAATGCATTTGGACGAACGAACAAATGGACATACCAGTCAGTAAGCTTAAGCACTATATCGACGCAGCGCAGGAAGGGACGTTCTTTCCAGACAGAGAGCACGACGAGCTCACAATGGCCCTCGGGAATCCTGAGCACCCTGGACGAACACGAGGCACGCCAGGCTCCGTTCCGTGGAAGGTTGGGTTTCCGGACGCGGGCGGTTACAAATCCCATGAGAGGAGGAAAAAGTGCAGCAGACCGAACTGCAGGCACTGCATGCAAGGGTACAAGCGATAGAGGAACGAGAAGCAAATCGCAGCAAACGTACTGCCGAAGCCTCCCCCGAAGCTACCCCGCCATCTCAGCGCAGAAGTAGCGTGGCTTCCACCGAGCTGCTTCAGCTGCAGCATGCCTTGACGGCTCCTGCCAGCTATCCTGTGGATGCTATAACAGAGTCTCAAAATTGCCACCTTATGACGCAATGGATGAATTTGAAGGTCAAGGCGGTTGTTGGCTCTGTTTATCCTACTGAACCCGGCGCAACTTTTCACTGCCGGCCAATTCCGGAAGGATATGCTAGGGTGATGGTGGATGAGATAACGGAGGGATTTGAGGACCTCCAGCTTGACCACCCTACCGGTGAAGGGGAGACTCGGCTGGGGTCTGCTGTGAAGACTCCATGCCTGTGGCAGAAGGACCTCATCAACCTTCCGAACTGGACGCCTCCGCCTCCTCCTCCTCCTCCGGCGAGTCAGGGCACTCCGCCTCCTCCACCGCCTCCTCCTCCGGCGAGTGACGATCAGGGCCCTCGGCCGGCTCCTTCTCCGGCGCGTGGCGGCACTCCGCCTCCGTCTCCGCCTGCGCCGACGCGCCCGAGCAGCCAAACTCCTCCTTCTCCGCCTCGTCAGCAAGGGCAGAAGAGACCTACTGCCACTCCAGCTGCTCCGGCGGGTCGTAGTCCTTCTCCTCCGCCTCTTAAGCAAGTAAAGAAGACAACCGCTTCGTCTGCTCGGTCGGCGTCTAGCAGTACAACCAGAGGCGGGAGGACATACAGATTCGGTCCTACTCTGAAGACTCCAGAGAAGTTACCATACGAGAGGACCCAGGAGGAGAACGCCGAGATCGCGCGAGAAGAAGTGAGGAAATTCTTTGAAGGGGTGAAAGCAAAGAAACATCCACCTCCGGAGGAGAAGGTAGATCGAGTGAAAGTGAAGCGCACTCTGGCTGCCCTGACAAAACCACCAAAGTCTGATTCGCCGAAAGGAAACTATGACCGCATTATTGGAAAGGAATTTGCCGAAGCGGAGCGGTCGGGAAGTACTGTCAGTGATGAAAGGCTGAAAAAACGACGAGCTGGGAAACAAATTGCCCAGCTCGGCAAACAAGCGAAGCAATCATGCCCCCCGCTCAAGGTGACTAGCCACAACGTCGCTAATGATCCGAGGATGGTGCCCGGTTATAATAATCTTGCAGATTACCTGCCCAACGAAGTACATTATGAACCCATGGACATGCAGATGCAAAGATACGAGTACGGGAAGCCTCTCGTCAAAGATGAAAGATCTCTATCAACGATGATGCGAAGATTGCATGATTGGTACTTGAAAATTTGTAGAGACTCTGGGGGAGGAGTACTTTGTATGTGAGAGTTAAAAAGGAGCATGACCTCGTTGGAATTGATCTGTTGCCTGTTCCATTTGAGGAGTTCTATCAGTTTTTCAATCAATTGGCCCTCGATAAAACAACGGTCGCCTGCTACTATCTGTAAGTAGTACTAATTCTGTCATTAAGTTTCTCTATATAGCTTAGCTCTTTCATTGCATGTATTTATAATCATCCTCACTATATTATGCAGATTGAAGATTGTCGAATTGAAGAAAAGACAAGTCGGTGATATTGGGTTCATTAACACATATCTCATAGATGCAACTCAGGTTAAATTTCATGCCACAGAAACCGAGGCCAGCGTGCTACAATCGTTGATAATAAATCAAAACAAAGATATAATACTCTTTCCTTACAACTTCAAGTGAGTGTTACTGTCTTGTGCGTATTCGGTTTCCCTTATATATTAGTCAAGGTTATAGTAATGTAATTGATGAGTTATGCATGCGTGTGCAGTTACCACTATATTCTCCTACATATTAAGCTTCAGCAGGGACTAGTAACCGTCTTAGACTCAAGACGAAAAGATCCCAAGGACTATGCAGACATGACTCAAATACTCGAGAAGTAAGTTAAATCGATCATTATCCACCATATCAGCAACTTTGTTCATTTCCTGATATATCAAGTAATTGTTTTCTTTGTCCGGCAGGGTTTGGAGAAAATTCACCAGAAAAGCTCCGGGACTGCCGAAGGAGCTGCAATTTAGACACCCGAAAGTAAGTAGTAGCTATAGTAGCATTTTAAGCGCATCTACTAGTCATTCAAGCGCTACTTTCATCAATACCATTTGGCATTCTTGCTTATCAGTTTGATTAACCTCTATTTCTTGTAAAGTGATTGTGGCAGGAACAAGGGAATGATTTCTGTGGATACTATGTTTGCGAGTCCATCCGCCACACGACCTGTGAGCGGGGCTACACTGAAGAACAATATGAAGTACATAAATAACAACATTCACAATTTTATTTTATTACCATCATTTGTGTTGAGTTTCATTCATTCATATATATATGTATTGACCCCCTTCTTTAAATTAGATGTTTCGGAAGCGGGATGAACTCCTAGCACCAGCTCGCATGCGAGGAATTCAAGAGGAATTGGCGGCTTTCTTTCTTGACCACGTGATCCCTGAAGACGGAGAATTCTATGTTAAACCTGAGTCCATATGATTATATTTGTAAGAGATAATTACTGTATATATGTAGCCGGTAGTGTCAGATAGATATACGAGAACTTGTTGTTCGACCAATCTCTCGGAGTAGGAGAGGTGGTCGATATCACTTCTCTCAGTATGCATATATGTTCATGACGATCTTCTTTTTCCTTCGTTTGCTTACTAGCTAGCCAGCGTGTCTAGTCATATCTATACGTATGTATAGTACGTAGCGTTGACCAAGCACGAACATAAGAGAGGACACTTCTCTATATTAATTATAGCTAGCTAACACAATATATGAAACACCTAAATTAACCCCCCAAAACCCCCAACCCTCCCCCCCTTTCAAAAAAAACTAAAACCCCAGCCACAGAAATGCTGACGCGTGGATGCCTATTGATCCCGGTTGGTGCCACCAACCGGGACCAAAGGGTCTCCTGCCTGGGCTCTGCGCACTGCCCACGTGGAGGGGCTTTAGTCCCGGTTCTGGATTGAACCGGGACTAAAGGGGGGAGGTATTAGTACCGACACTTTAGTCCCGGTTCAGGAACCGGGACTAAAGGCCCTTACGAACCGGGACTGTAGGCCCTTTTTCTACCAGTGTAACAGTCATAACCTAGGGTGACACAGAACTAGCTCCAATTCATCAATGTAATGTAGGCATGTATTCCGAATATAGTCATATGTGCTTATGGAAAAGGACTTGCATGACATCTTTTGTCCTACCCTCCCGTGGCAGCGGTGTCCTAGCGGAAACTAAGGGATATTAAGGCCTCCTTTTAATAGAGTACCGGACCAAAGCATTAACACATAGTGAATACATGAACTCCTCAAACTACGGTCACCGCCGGGAGTGGTCCTGATTATTGTCACTTCGGGGTTGCCGGATCATAACACATAGTAGGTGACTATAGACATGCAAGATAGGATCAAGAACTCACATATATTCATGAAAACATAATAGGTTCAGATCTGAAATCATGGCACTCAGGCCCTAGTGACAAGCATTAAGCATAGCAAAGTCATAGCAACATCAATCTCAAAACATAGTGGATACTAGGGAACAAACCCTAACAAAACTAACTCGATTACATGATAAATCTCATCCAACCCATCACCGTCCAGCAAGCCTATGATGGAATTACTCACGCACGACGGTGAGCATCATGAAATTGGTGATGGAGGATGGTTGATGATGACGATGGCGACGGATTCCCCTCTTCGGAGCCCCGAATGGACTCCAGATCAGCCCTCTCGAGAGATTTTAGGGCTTGGCGGCGGCTCCGTATGGTAAAACGCGATGAATCCTTCTCCCTTATCTTTTTCTCCCCGAAAGTGAATATATAGAGTTGGAGTTGAGGTCGGAGGAGCTCCAGGGGGGCACGAGGTAGGGGGCGCGCCCAGGGGGCAGGCGCGCCCCCACCCTCGTGGCTAGGGTGTGGGCCCCCTGGCCTTGATCTTTTGCTAGTATTTTTTGTTATTTCCAAAAAAACGCTCCGTGGAGTTTCAGGTCATTCCGAGAACTTTTGTTTCTGCACATAAATAACACCATGGCAATTCTGCTGAAAACAGCGTCAGTCCGGGTTAGTTCCATTCAAATCATGCAAGTTAGAGTCCAAAACAAGGGCAAAAGTGTTTGGAAAAGTAGATAAGACGGAGACGTATCACCGCGCCCCCCCTCCCATGGACTGGTCAGAATTGGAATAGGAGGGGCGGAGCCCCCTCCTTCCTTCTTCCCTCCGTCCCCTTCCCTCCAACTACTACTTGGAATAGGAAAGGGGGCGAATCCTACTTGGACAGGGAGTCCAAGGAGGAGTCCTCCCTATGGCGCGCCCCCTATGGCTGGCCTCCTCTCCTCCCCACTTTACATATGAGGGAGGGGGGAACCCCAAAGGCACACCAAAGTTTCTCTTAGCCGTGTGCGGTGCCCCCCTCCACAGTTACACACCTCGGTCATATCGTTGTAGTGCTTAGGCGAAGCCCGCCGCTGGTAAACTTCATCATCACCGTCACCACGCCATCGTGCTGACGAAACTCTCCCTCGGCCTCAACTGGATCAAGAGTTTGAGGGACGTCACCGAGCTGAACGTGTGCTAGTCGCGGACGTGCCGTACGTTCGGTACTTGGATCGGTTGTATCGCAAAGATGTTTGACTACATCAACTGCGTTAGTAAACGCCTCCGCTTTCGGTCTACGAAGATACGTAGACACACTCTCCCCTATCGTTGCTATGCATCTCTTAGATAGATCTTGCGTGATCATAGAAAAAAAATTGAAATACTGCGTTCCCCAACAGTAGCATCCGAGCCAGGTCTATGCGTAAATGTTATATACACGAGTAGAACACAACTAGCCAAACCCGTGTGGCGGCACGCCGCGCCTCGTTTGTACGCAACGGTATATGTTGTTGCATACCATATAAAAATTATTTCTTTTATCCAAGGGAAAGTGGTTTATACGTTCAAAGTAGTATCTATTATTTGATGTGATGAAAATTGAAGGCGATAAAATTTTGAATGACTCAATTGAATAATTAGAAGTAACATTGATGTTAGAAGTAACATTGGTGAGATCTCCTACCCTTCTAGACAGAGGGACACATAAAAGAGTCGATCCATATATGTATCGTATATACATGTCAAGCTAGGCTATATCCTTTTACTGTTTTTAGGTACAACTCATTTTTTCATGTGTTAATAAGCTAGGCAACGTGGTACTAAAAGGGAGTTTTTTGTGTCATTAAGCAAGGAGTAAATGAACCAACAATGATCATATGAATGTAGGCAAATCACATCATGATTTATTTACATTCATGGATGAACTAATGGTCTTGGATAAGCAAATCAGCTGCATGTTTTAGTCAGAGCTTACCCAGTAGAAATATTAGTTCAGGAGAATACAAAACAGAGTAAAGACCCTAGCCGGTTTCTAATCAAAACATAGCCTAGCGCAGTCGAAGTACTTTGACCCCACAGTAATGACTGTAAATAGAAAAAAACTAATATACCAATGGTATTTTTATAAATAGCGATAAACCAATGGCAAAGGCAAAGTTCCATAGGAGTCTAGTGGCATTGTCATAAACTACTCATTTGCTCTTAAAAAATAGACATATAGCACATGACTACACATACTAACTGTATTCAGCTACATATATATATACAAAGAATACACATATAGCACATGACCATGAATGTTGCAGGTCCTGAACATACACTTGCTCTAACAAAAACATATTGAATGAGATACACAAAGGTCAGGTAGAAGAGACATCTAGATATATGAGTTACAGGCTACTTAAGGTAGTGGGCTCCAAATAACAGGTGGATCATGGGTAATTCGATGCATGCCTTAGCAATATCATTTTAAAAATACAATGGACAGTGGATACAAACACAAACATTTAACTGGCCAAATGATGAGATGAAGAAACAAAACAGAATATTCTCTTCAAGATAAGATGAACAACACGCAAGTTCATCAGATAAACTATAATTAGAAATGTGCCCACCAGGGGAAATTACCTGGTAACAAACTATAAGCATTAATCCTAGAACTGCCGTTTTGATCACACAACTAAAATCTCAGTAAGTGAAGTGAAAACTACAGGGAAACATCAACATATAAGCTAATAACACTAGTAGAAAAAAGGGCTTTCGTTCGGGCCTGGCCAGCCCATTAGTCCCGGTTCTTCCATGAACCAGGACCAATGGATGCATTTGTCCCGGTTCGTGGGCCTAGGGGGCCGGCCGGGGCCTCATGGGCATTGGTCCCAGTTCATATGGACCCCATTTGTCCCGGTTCTAGGCACGAACCAAGACCAATGGGCCTCGCTCCTGGCCCACAAATATTGGTCCCAGTTCTTGGCTCGAACCGGGATAGAAGGTTGGGCTTTAGTCCCAGTTCCAACCTCGAACCGGGACAAATGAGTTGCCTATATATACCCTGTCATCGCAGTAGAGCACTCCACAGTGCTCTATTTTTTGGCCCGTAAGGAGAGGGAATTTGGGTGCTCTAGCTCACCTCCTATGCACAGGAGGTGTTCGATGAAATGCCCGAGCCACGCTAGTTAAGCTTTCTCCTCTCGAAGCTCGACCTCCAAGCTCCATTTTCCCCAAGATTTGTCTAGGTTTAGCGGTCGGTCACGTCACGTCCTCGTCTTACCACCGTCTATCGCCCGCGCCGATCTCCTCGCCTGCACACCCGTGGTGAGCCTCTTATCTTCTTCTGAAAGAAAAAAATTCTTACTTTAGATAGATACTTTTCTAATTTTCTTACTTGTATTATTGCTTGTTATTATATAGTGCGATGGTTTTGGCATCCGCCCCCGTCGGCCCTCGTTCTGGCTATGATTCGGATGTGGTATATATTATCTTTTATAACTATTTGGTTCATTTATTGTTTATGACAATTATGCCCATCAAGTTGATACAGATTTTATTTATGTAGGAGGTAGTTGAACCGGAAATTCCAACCGACCCTATTGTCGAGAGGTTAAATTTAGTTGAAGAAGAAAACAATTACTTGAAGGAAAAAATAAAAAAATTGAGGAGGAGAAGATGATATTGGAGTTGCATGTTGCGGATGTCGTCGATGATCACAAGATCAAGATGGATGCAATGCGGTTGAAGATTAGAAAGATTAGAAAATATGCCATTCATACCGAGGCTTGGTATCATTATGCCGTTGGATCAATTTTTACCTTGGTTGTGATTATCATCGCATTTGTTGTTGCATTGAAAGGTTTTACATAGTTTCAATATATGGTTTAACTAGATGCTCTGTAGAGCTATATGTTGTTCAATGAGAACTATGTATGTACTTTGTTTTTAATGTGATGATGGACTTCTATTAATTTGGTCACTTATCTATTCATGAGAGCTATATGTACTAAATTGATGATGTGGCTTTGAATGGTGCATTTTGAACACACAAAAAGTACGGAGTTCAAATAAGTTTAAAAAAAATGAAATCCCTTTGTAACAGACGAGTTTCCGTATGAAACCCTGATACTTCGAAAGAGATTGTCCGTTTTGTACACGAAGTGTATTCAGTTTCTGTCGTAAGACTCTCTACTTTCTTGCACATGCTATGTGGGTGAAATGATGATACCATGCCAACTTTCAACCTTTTCAGAGTTCATTTGTAGTGCTTTTCAATTTCAGGGTCTTATAGCTCAAAATAATCAATAAATGCATGAAAAATAACAAATGAAGTCAGAAAGGGTTGAAAATTGATGATGTGGCTTTGAATGGTGCATTTTGAACACAGAAAAAGTATCGAGTTCAAATAAGTTCAAAAAAATGAAATCTCTTTGTAACAGACGAGTTCCCGTATGAAACCCTGATACTTCGAAAGAGATTGTCCATTTTGTACACGAAGTGCATCCAGTTTTTGCTGTAAGCCTCTCTACTTTCTTGCACATGCTATGTGGGTGAAATGATGATACCATGCCAACTTTCAACCTTTTCAGAGTTCATTTGTAGTGCTTTTCAATTTCAGGGTCTTACAGCTCAAAATAATCAGTAAATGCATGAAAAATAACAAATGAAGTCAGAAAAGGGTTGAAAATTGATGATGTGCCTTTGAATGGTGCATTTTGAACACAGAAAAAGTATGGAGTTCGAATAAGTTTTAAAAAATGAAATCCCTTTGTAACGGACGAGTTTCTGTATGAAACCGTGATACTTCAAAATAGATTGTTCGTTTTGTATACGTAGTGCATCCAGTTTTTGCTGTAAGCCTCTCTACTTTCTTGCACATGCTATGTGGGTGAAATGATGATACCATGCCAACTTTCAATCTTTTCAAAGTTCATTTGTAGTGCTTTTCAATTTCAAGATCTTATAGCTCAAAATAATCAATAAATGCATGAAAAATAACAAATGAAGTCAGAAAGGGTTGAAAATTGATGATGTGGCTTTGAATGGTGCATTTTGAACACAGAAAAAGTATGGAGTTCAAATAAGATCAAAAAATGAAATCCCTTTGTAACAGACGAGTTTCCATGTGAAACCCTAATACTTCGAAAGAGATTGTCCGTTTTGTACATGAAGTGCATCCAGTTTTTGTCGTAAGCCTCCCTACTTTATTGCATATGCTATGTGGCTGGAATGATGATACCATGCCAACTTTCAACCTTTTCAGAGTTCATTTGTAGTGCTTTTCAATTTCAGGGTCTTATAGCTCAAAATAATCAGTAAATGCATAATATATACGAATTTTAGGGTCTTTCAGCAAAAAGAATTATCATAAAATAAAATAAAATAAGTAATTTGAAACAAAATAATATAAACTTTAATAAAAATATATAAGTAGAAACAAAACAAAATAAAATAAAATAAATTTTAATAACATAAATAAAATTTATGAAACTAAAATTATCAAAGTATTTTCTGTTCAAAACATTATAAGCAACCTCTGAAATTTATGAAACTAAAATTAAATAAAATTGATGCAACTAAAATTATCAAAAAAAATTCTATTCAAAATCATTAAAAGCAAAAGGAATTTTCATAAAGAATTTTTTTGTTAAAACTTTAATAGCAAAAAGAATTATCATAAAATAAAATAATAAGTAATTAGAAACAAAATAAAATAAAATAAATAAGTATTTTGTAGTAAGTAGAAACAAAATAAAAAATAAAGCAAAAAACAAAAAACTGGGAAAAAATAAAAAAAATTGCCACCTACTAGGCCACAACGGCCTGAATACGACCAGAAACCGTTCCATGTGCCAGGATTCAGGCCCACAGAAGGCCCAATAGGCCCATTAGGCATAGCAGTCACAATTAGGCCCGTAAGCCTGCAATGGAGAGGAGCTCGAGAGGGGTGCGGCAGTGGGGCTTATAAACCACTACGCGCCCCTCTCGACTAGCGAGGTGGGACTAAAGGGTGCATTGATTCTGGTTCGTCGCACCAACCGGAACCAATGCCTCCCTTTAGTCCCGGTTGGTGCCACCGACCGGGACTAAAGGGTGCATTGGTCCCGGTTTGTGCTATGAAATGGAACCAATGCTCTGGGTATATAAGCAGGACTTGTGAAAATTTCAGTTTCATCGACCATTTGCCCCCGACGACGCCGAACTCATCGACGCCGCCAGGCTGCCCATGCTCGCCGTCGCCGCCCCGCGCCCTTCCTGCTCGTGCTCGCCGACGTCGCCAGGCTGCCCGTGCTCACCATCGCTGCCCCGCCGCCCGCTCCTCGTCGTCGTCGCCCCGCGCCGTTGCCTTGCCCCGACGTGCCGCCCAGGCCCGTGTTCCTGCCCCGACGCGCCGCCCCGGCCCGCGCGCCCCTGCCCCCGGCCTGCCCCGATCGACCACACGCCGCCGCCACGTTCGATCCGGCTGCCGGCCTTCCTCTCTGTTTTTTCATATATATGATATTTTTTTCAGATTATGTGCATATGTGTGATTATATGTATGTGTGTATATATGATTATATGTCCTGTTTTTTTCTCAGATTTTTTGTTCATATATACGATGATTTGTTTTTTGCATTTTATAAAAATGTATATATGTATGTATGTTCTCTGTGTATATATGTTCATATATGCAAAAGTTAGATTTTTAGAAAAGTTTTATCTATATATGTTCTATGATTTAGTACATTTTAGATTAGTTTCATTTTTAGAAAAAATTTATATATTTTGGAAGAAGCAAGAAGGAAGAAGAAGAAAAAGTTTTATATATGCAAAAGTTACATTTTTAGAAAAGTGTTATATATCTAGCTAGGAAAGGAAGAAGAAGAAAAAGAATGAGAGGAAAAAGGAAAATAAGAAGAGGAAAAAAGGAGAAGAAGAGGAGAAATAAATAAGAAAAGGAAAAAAGAAAAAAAGAAGAGGAGAAGAAGAAAAATAGTCTATTTTTTTCTTTTCTCCTCTTTTTTTTTCTTCTCTTTTTTCTTCGATCTTCTCCTCTATTCCTTTCTTCTTCTTCTTTTTTATTTCTTCTTCATCTTCTTATTTTTTATCGGTTATGTCGTTGTCGATATACCCCCTCCCGATAACTACAACATGAGGGGGGGTCGATATACCCCCTCCCCGATAACATTATTTTTCCATGTATGTATGTCATCGTTGTCGATATAACCAGCCCCCTCTCGGATAACCTCGACATGAGGGGCGGTCGATATATATACCCCCTCTCGACTGTGATAACTTATACCACGGGAGCACCCGGCCCTCTCGCTCGACCAAAACTCTCGAGGACACCCAAACCCTAGAAAAAACGATGTCGGTCTCCTACCCCCTCCTGCCGCGCCCCTACCCGATCGACAAACTCTCTTGAGGCCACCCAGATTTACCAAGTTAAAAGAGCGTTGTCGTCGAGGCCACCCCAAACCCTAGAGAAGCATCAACGTTTTTCACTAATATATCTATCTATCATGTTTGAATAATAATTGCCATGTTGTAAATATTTGCAGAAACTATGGATCCGCACCCCCGAGACTAAGCAAAAGAAGTGGTGTTGGGGGAGATAATCACACACGAAAGTGATGCCGTCTTATCGTTTCTCAATGTCACATGCACCGATGGTCTGGAAAGACAGGATGAAGAAGTAGGTTATAGTAATGTAATTAATGAGTTATGCATGCGTGCGCAGCTTTCACTATATTCTCCTAGAGATTAAAGTTGAGCAGGGACTAGTAACCATCTTAGACTCGAGATAAAAAGATCCCGAGACCTATGTGGACATGACTAAAATTCTCAACGAGTAAGTTCAATCGATCATTATTGCACCATATCGGCAACTTTTTGTTAATTGCCTGATATCTCAAGTAATAATTATTTTCTTTGTCTTGCAGGGTTTGGAAAAGGTTCACCGAAGAAGTTCTGGGACTGCCGAAGGAGCTGCGATATACATACCCGAAAGTAAGTACTACTAGCTAGCTAGTTCCGTGCATCTCCCGTTGATTCTAACTACTTTCATCAATTCCATTTATAGTATTTCATTATCAGTTTGATTGACCTTTATTTCTCGTAAAGTGCTTGTGGCAGGAATAAGGGAATGATTACTGTGGATACTACATGTGCGAGTTCATCTACAACGCGACTTGCATAGATAAGCGGGGCTACTCTAAAAGACAATTTGATGTGCGTAAGCAATAATATTCACAATTTCATTTTATTACACCATCATTTTTGTTGAGTTTTATTTATATATATGTATTAACCCTCTTCTTCAAATTAGACGTGGGAGATGCGGAATGAACTCCTACCATAAGATCGCATGAAAGCAATTCAAGAAGAATTAGCGGGATTCTTTCTTGACCACGTCATCAATAAAGCCGGAGAATACCATGTGAAACTTGATTTCAGATGCTAGAGGATTGTAAGAGATCTTACATATTGTATATGTATGTAGCCAGTAGCATCGGATACATAATACGAAAACTTGTTGTTCGACCAATCTCTCGGAGAAGGAGAGGTCGATCACTTCTCTCGGTATGCATGACGAACTTCTGTACTTAATGGTTTCCTTCATTTTCTTACTAGCTAGCGTGTCGAGGGCCTCTCTGTACGTATAGTACGTAGCGTTGACCAAGCACGGAGATAAAAAAGGATATTTTTCTCTATTAATTAATTAGCTACCTAATATAATATATGAAACGCCTTAATAAACCATACAAAAACCTCAAATCCACCCTTTCAGAAGAAAAAACAAAAACCCTAGCCCCTTAACAGCTGACGCGTGGATGCCTATTGGTTCCGGTTGGTGCCACCAACCGGGACTAAAGGGTCTCCTGCCTAGGCTCGCAGCACCGGCCACGTGAAGGCCCATCTGTCCCTGTTCGTGTAAGAACCGGGACTAAAGGCTAAAGGCATTAGTAACGACCCTTTAGTCCCGGTTCCTCAACCAGGACAGATGGGCCTCATAACCACTATCCAGCAGCAGATGCTTTGCAGTACCGGAGTAATTAGGCAAACCTTTTTAAGCAGACAAACAGGGACCGGAGGAGGAAGTAGCATGCAGGCATAGATCTGGCAAGAAACAGTCTGACACATGCATGCACAATATACTCTCTCTCTCTCTTCTCACGTTTTCTCTCTTTGAAAGCACTCACACATGCATGCACGAAGCTTGCTCTCTCTCCTCACTCTCTCTTTCCAACAAGCTGACATGCATAGCTACAGGGCCTAGCGGTCCGCGCGGGTGATGGTTGAAGTGACAGTGCATGCGCCTACTCAGCCGAATCATATGAGATTCCATTGCATGGTCACTCTTTTCAGCTTTCTTGGGTCTCCCATGCAGGTTTTGGGGCTGTTTGGTTGGAGACTCAAATTGCCACGCCTAAGGTGAGGTACTAGCCACATCTGTGGCTTGCCATAATGTGTGGCAAAATCAAACTGTTTGGTTGGTAGCCATGTTTTAGGTTAGGTGTGGCAGATTTTGTGTGGCGTGTGTTTGGATGGCTTCCACAAATGTTTGGCAAAAAGTTATGGTTTGCGTTTGGTTTCCTGCCACAGGTGGTTAGAATCACCTTAGTGCTGGACTCCACAGTGATGAGATTACTTGCCATTTGTCTCGCAAAGCAATCATACTACAACATGCTCCAGTAAATGTAAGAAGATTTTGTCGCAATAATAATAATTATAAAAAATAACATGGAGCATTTTCTATTAATCCCATCTGTACAAAATAATTCAAAATACAAACTCATAATCAAGATAGAAAATAAAATAGATACGTGCAAGTTTCGTCCATCATTATAAAGTCAAGTGATAGTCATTCATAGCAATAGCACAAGTTCTGGCCAAGTTACATTAAAGTGTTTCACCACACATCATAAGATCTACTTCCCAAAAGCAGTAGCCGTAGCACAAGTTCATCTCCTAAATACCAAAAGTTGCCATATTCTAAACTTCACAGGTTGCCAACTTCTAGACATGACAAGTTAGCAACTAGATAACTTCACATGTTGCTATAAACATGATCTTTGTCAGCAAAGAACTTGCAAACCCAAGTTTCAAAAGTTTTGTCACTTGCACTGCATAACCAACCACGCAAACCTTCATTGTCCTTGCAAGATAAGTGCACACCAACAGTAATTCTTTGATCTGTGGTAATTGGGAGTTCCTCCAACCTCTTCCATAAACTAGCATAAGGATCAACAACTTGGGGCATTGGAGGAGGAGCGGCAGCAAGGGATTGCTGGAGTGACATCAATGTAGAGTTGATTTCTTCAGCGGACTCCACGAAACGACTCTTGGTTCTTGGTGGCTTCTTAGTAGGTGACTTGCTACCTCTTGGGCGCTTCTTACCAACTCGGCTAGTGCTAGATGTTGAATTATCACCACCTACAGGTACTGGAGGTCTTTTAGGACAATGTGTTGTTGGCAAAGTGTCAGAATCCTCCTCAAGAGGGCCCTCATACTGTGGATAGCAGTTGAGATCATACAACCCTTCATCATTGTCCGAGTCATCAGAATCAATTGTGCATGTATGTTGGTCCATGGCCAAAGAACCATCAGCACTAGTGCCTGTGAATAGCTCCTGCATCTCATAGTAGAACTTGATGGGCTTAGAAAGCAAGCGCCTTGCTCTATCCTGCATTACAAGCACACACACACATTAAGATCCTAATTAAATTAGCCATATTAAGTTTTAAAAAGAAACTAAATTATACGTACATTGAGGCAAGACTTTTCAGACTCGGAGATAGTTACCACACATCTAATATCATCAAAAACATTGCCACTCTTGCTAATTGCGGCGGCAATGTACTTCCAATTTTCTTTGTAGTGCCTGAAGTGACGATCAACTTGAGCAAGTGTCACCCCCATAGCAAATTTTCTATTTAAAGCATCAGCACACTTCAAAAGATGATGCTTTCTGAACCTAAATCCCGCATATTGTTCCTTTATGTATTCAATGCACCAATCCAACATAAACTTGGTCTGATCATCAGCCCAGGAAATAGTCCTCTCACGAGAGCACCCATCACCATCAGACTTCCCCTTTCCCTTGGCCATCGTTGTTTCTCATACAGTGAGCCATTTTAATTAAAAGATAATAGGTGAGGCAAATAAGCATGAAACAACCAACAATTTACTAAAGATAAAATAAGTCATATAAGTTTACAGAGGTACAACCAACATAGTTTCACATGAATCACATACATAACGACCAAATGTAAAAAAATAGCACTCATGTTTGATACATAGAAATAAGGCAGAACTCTAGTTTCAGACAGACTGAATGGAACCTAAAATAAAACCCATCAACATCAGCCTTACATACTAACTTCTTAATCATCTTGATCTTGAGCTGCTAAATTATCCTCCCACATTTTTTGAGCTAGTACATCCCTTTTGTGTGCCCATGCCTGGCTCTCCTGGTAAACGTCACGACGGTGTCGTCTACTCCGTGGAAGGGCCGAGTACCAAGTAGCATCATCATAGACATACTCATCAGGACCATCATCTACGATCCAGTTATGGAGCGCACAACAAGCAAACACAATTTTTACTTGTGTTTTCAGAGGGAAGAATGGCTGACTTGCAAATATTTTAAATCGATTCTTCAAGGTACCAAATGCTCTTTCGACGGTTGTTCTAAGTGAGGAATGACGATGGTTGAATAACTCCCTTGGGTTCTCAGGCTCTCTACTTCCCCTATATTCCTTTAGGTGATATCGGACACCACGATATGGGGGTAGTATACCGGGTCTTGCAGCATATCCCGCATCCACTAGGAAATATTTACCTACATCATGATGATGCTAACACATTAGCTAAGAACTAAAGAAAGTTTCAGTTTGAAGCCATGGGTTAGAATCCCACCTTCTGGTATTTTAAGGCCATTGAGACGTGATAGGGCATCTTGGAGCACATAAGAATCATGAGCCGATCCCTCCCATCCAGCAAGAACATATGTAAATCTTAGGTCAAAATCAATGGCTGCTAGCACATTTTGTGTGGGGATTACAGTGTTACCTTTCCTCTTAACAAATAGTTGACCTTTCACTATAAGATGGAAGTTCCTAGTCTGGATGCAACAAGGGCAGGAACAAGCAACGGGAAATCCCACAAATCACGGAAGAAAGCTGGTATTTTTCTCTTGAGAAAATCAAGGACGCCTAGATCTGCATGTATGAGATGAATCTGACGTGATGAGATGGAGGAGATGGAGGAGGTGGAGGAGATAGATGCTACGGTGATGAGGATTCGTACCAGGGAGGAGCAGATCGAGTGCGGCGGCAAGGTCGTCCTCAGCTGGATTTGGAAGGGGAGAGAGAAGGGCTCTCAGCCATGGGGTCAAGACTGAAGGGGTGGGGGATTTTTGGACTGAGGACGAACAGGGAAGCGGTGACTTTTATCAGTTCGCGGGGATTTTTGTGGCTCAGTTGGCGCGCCGCGGCGAGTGTGGCGGGCGAAACGAGCGCCACACTTTTTGGCGAAATTTCAGCGGCGAACGACCTTTGACGTTGTGGCGAGCCTAACTTTTGTCCAGAACCAAACGCACGCCTAAGGGACTGTGGCACGCCTCACCTTATATTCTAGTAGGTCGACATGTCATCTCCAATCCCCCATACTCCTGCGCTTAATGAACCAGAACAGCTAATGGATTCCATTGCTACAGTGCATGGCACAAATCTCATTGTGTCATAATCTGATTGAATGGTAAGATAAGAGGGTGCCCAGGCACCCGGGATCTAAAAGACCAATCTCTTAATTTATAAACCATCAGATTTATCTATAAGGGAGTAATTGTCTGTAAGCTGGGTCTTCCTTGCATGCATTTCATAGATAAAACTGTAAAGAGAAGGTAGGACTTGCTTATATACCTGAATATTTACACTTCACATACAGAGACAATATATCTTCAATTCATAGGTAGGACTCAAGAATGTATAGCACAGTTCCATGGCAGCAAAAATCTTCAATAACCTGTTAGCTCAACAAAACAATGATATTTGAGATCTCACATTTTGTTGACCTATTCAGGTCAAGTCCACCGCACGACTCTAAATAGACGTCTGTTTTGTCCGGATTTTGTCCGTTTGAAGTGGCGATAGGTGTCAAAAAGGACATGCGCGTCCGGCTTCAGTTCGAGGTACCCACCACGGTGACCAACCCTAAATTTTGTCCGCTGCCCCACGCCCATTGTAGCATGCCGTGGCCGCTCGCGCTCGCTCGCCGGGGCCGCCGGCAACCGCGGCCCCCGCCTGCTCGCCCGCCTGCAGCCGCCGCCCGTGCCGCCTCGCAGCTCGCCATCTCGACCGCGCCCGCGCTGCCCCGACGAGCGCCTGCTCGCCGCTCCTGGCCCACCCCTGCCTCGCGGCGGTTCTCGCCGCTCGCCTCGCCGCCGCGTGCGCGCGCCCACGCCAGCCCGCCCCCGTGCGCGTGCTGCTCGCCGCTCGCCTTGCCGCCGCGTGCGCGCGCCTGCTCGCCGCTCGCCTCGCGCATCCCCGCCCGCCGAGCCCCGCGCCCGCGCGCCCCCGCCCTCGCCTGGCCGCGCCCGCGCCCTAGCCGCCCCCTGCCGCGCCCTAGCCGCCCCCTGCCGCGCCCGCGCCGGCGCCCCGGAGCCCCCCGCGCCCGCGCCCTAGCCGCCCCCTGCCGCGCCCGCGCCGGCGCCCTGGAGCCCCCCGCGCCCGCGCCCTAGCCGCCCCCTGCCGCGCCCGCGCCGGCGCCCCGGAGCCCCCCGCGCCCGCGCCCTGCCCCCGCCCACGCCTGGCCGCGCCCGCGCCAGCGCCCCGCCGCCCCGCGCGCCCGCCGCCCCTTGCCGCCCCCGCGCGCGCGCTCCCGGTCCAGCCCGCTCGTCCGCGCGCGCTCCCGCTCTCGCCCGCGCGCGCCAGCCCGCTCGCCCGCTCCCTCCCTCGCACGTGCGCCCGCCCACTCGCCCGCGCCAGCCCCCGCGCGCTCGCCCGGCGCTCCGCCCCGAGCCCTCCCGTCCCACGCGCTCCGCCAGGCGCCTCCGCCCCGCGCTCGCCCGCAGCAGCTCACCGCCGCGCCCTGCCTGCGCCTGCTCGCCGGCCGCGGCGGCGGGGCCTCAACGACGGTGAGGCAAGGCCGGCCGACTGGAGCGCCGCGTGCTCTCGGCGCCCGCAGCTGTGCTGCCTCTTGGTGATGTGGGTGCGTGGTGGGCTAGGGAGAGAAAAGGAAGAGAGAGAGGAGTTGGTGGGCGGGTTTGTGGGTCAATGACAGGTGGGCCAGGGTCACATGTAAAAGGACACGCCCTGGACGAGGACGACCAGGGAGCGTCCGCTCGTGTCCGATTCAGACCCAAAGCCAGCCCAACTTTGCTCTCAGGATGGGGCGAAGCGGACCAAAAGCGGACGCTTTTTGAGGATGGGATCGCGCGCTAGGCCGTCTGATATGTCCGTTTTACCCCAAACAGACAGACCCGGACATGATAGGGTCGCGCGGTGGAGTTGGCCTCACATATAGAGGAAGGAGATGTATGTCAACAAGAGAGGAGAAGCACCAAAGGCACTCGAATAAAAATCAAAACACAAAAACAACAAATGGCACTGGGAGTTTGGAGCCCGTCCATCTGATTTAAATGACGGGAAAGAGTAATGATTTTGTCCGCTTGTGGATTTGAAATACAATTAAAAAAGTTCAGTTAACTGCTGAATAAGTGATTTAAGTTTATCCAACTTCCTTAGTTCTGAAAAATGAACAACCCCATCTCATAATATAATTTTATACTTCATATTTATGCAGATATTGCCCAAATGCTCCCTCTTGTGAGTTTAATAGTTGTTTAGGATAAAATCCCAGATCCTACACCACTCACTAAAGTTAAGCGTCGCAAGGCCTCAAAGATCCTGCTGATGTTGATAAAGAAATGATGCTTCCTAGACAGAAGAAATGGAAACCCAGGACAAAGATTAGATACATCCAGGACCAATTGTGCTGATTAGAAAGGCAAAAGAAATGGGAACCCACTTCCGCCCCTAAACCCATCAAGGACCGCCGAGATGTGTATGGGCGCCGACCGCCAAGATGGGTATAGGCGCAGGACTGAGCTCGAGAGGCACGATAGGTATAGCTCGTTTTGCAGCTTATTTCCAACTCATATAAAAAAACAGTTAGTTCCAACTCTTACCGCTGGACTGCTCTCTGCTATCTACCTCAAACTGTATCTATACTCCAGAAGCAGCAAGCGAGGTCCAAGGCCACAAAGGAAATATTTTTTTTGGAAAGCGAAAGTATATTCTTAGGAAGCTAGTTTGCATTGCTGAAGAATTATTAAAAATAAAAATTTACAACCAGTCAACAATTAACCATCAGAATAAAGAGTTAAGTGCTTAAATTAAACACCTAATCAGTAGAGATGATGTAAGAAAATGAAATTTATAAAATTATTAGAAGGTCCAAGCCTCCAAGCAAAGTTAATTAGATGGCCTAAAACTTGGTCGGACAATCCCGCCTTGAGTTCCAGCCAGCATACCCTGTCAAAAACAATATCAATATGAATGATGTGGAGATTCGTACTGATAAGTTTTGCAAAGGACAGACACACATTGGTAGTCGGTACCTTGCCTAAATCTTAATAATCACAAACTCTATCACAAAAAGGGAGACTTGGAGAACAAATCATAATAAGTTCATCCACCACACAATTGAGCAGCCACAAACTGAGCAAGCCTAAATTGGTTCACGTGGTTCAGTATGTTACTTCTGCTTTTTTGGCGAAACAGTATGTTAGTTCGAACTTATGGCAGTACTGTTGTCCAAAATTCAGAGCATATTTTATCCCAAATCTCCCTAACCAGAAAATCTCAAGAAACTTCATAACAGTCTATGGTGAGGTTTGAACTCACCTGATGATAAGGTCAAACCTCAAACGCATCCCGTCTTTGTATTGTACGGGAGAGAGATATGAGTTAGCAGCACAAGAACATCTGGCTGAGAGGGAAGGTGGACGGCAGACCGCTGCCGGGGCTTCTGGCGGAGGCAGTGGCGAGGACAGAGACGGGGACTGGGGACATGCACTCGATTAGGCCGACCGGAGAGCGAAAGAGCGCTAAACGCGCGCCAGTGAAACGCCGGCTCGTGCATGGCTGCCGCGGTGACGACCAAAGAGCACTCGCGGCCAAAAGCGCCGCCGGCAGGTCGTCGAAGTGCGGCGGGAGGAGGTACGGATACAGCGCGGCCGCCATCATGTACCACTCTTGCTGCCGCTGGAGCTCCCAGAGCTGCGACCGACCCGCGCCCGCTCCTCCGCTCGGCTACCCCCTCTACTACCCCACCAGATAAAAAAAGAATGGCGTGTGGTGGCAGCCGGATCGAGCATGAATTCTCCCCAATGCCCCATCGCCTGCAGCCGCCTTTTCCCCAAGACGGACCAGAATAAAATAATTTTCTACAGATGAGGGACGGGGCAAGGGGAATCGTGTGTGCTTAAATATGAACTGAGGCTCACAGGGATGGATCTCGACGATGCCTGCCCCATGGCCACCACAAACATGATGAAATGCCCAGAATGGTCCAATCCAAGACTACTTCTTTCCGGGCGTTCCTATCAGGCTCCGTCAAAACCGAGGCAAGGACCCAATCAAAACCTCGTAGGCCGCCATGGGAAGAGCCATAGCAGTCCTCCTCGATGGCTTGGAAGTGGAAGAGGACGCCGGCTGCCGGGAAGGAGCTGCCGCGGGCACTGCAGGATTCAGACCTCCTCCAATGCAAAGGTGCTTAGATGAGATGCTAAGCACATTAAATACCTTAGCAACCCAGCTCCCCAATGTATAGATGCTTAACTTGTTATTGCTAAGCACACCATATTTAATGAGTTAACACCTAAAACCTTTCATTCATTGGTCAAGTTGCTTCATTTAAGTGGTTTGCCTACGTTCACGCGCTTGACATTGGTTCTTCCTAGGTCATCAAAGTGTTCTCTCTCCTCCTTAATTGTTGTGCCATGTCATTTTTTCGCTTACGTGGCATGTTTAGCACCTGTCCACCGTAGAGCACTCGGAAAGGCCTCAATCGTTCTTCTGTGGCTACCGGTCGTTCTTCTGTGGCTACCGGTGTCGGTAACCATCCCAGCCACGTCTGTCACGCAGCTTGGCCATGGGGATTGGGGAGAGGAGATGTAGGGGCTGCATCAGGAGTGGAAGCAGGAGCTAGGTGGTACGGGTGGGGAGGGACGGGAGGAGGCGACAGGCGAATCACTTTTTATAGTCATACACGGCGGTGCAGCGGTGGTGCTGGATCAGACCCGAGCCTTCTAGTGAGAGCCTGAGAGAGACAAATCTAGAGGTTGCAGTCAACTGCCAAACGTGGACCAATCATCAATAATCACACATGCGAGGCAGGAATGATACTATCTATCTCATGTCTAAATCGCTAGGTCCACACAAGAAGGCACACGCCCAGATCCGCCAGTAAATATCGTGGCAACACCTGATTGGTCTGATTTTCATTGCAAAAAAAGTAAAAAAAAGATACATCAAACCTGGTCAGGTTTAGTATATGTATAATGAGTTGTGGGCGATAATAGTCATACTTTTTACCAGCAACGTCTTACTTTGATTCGGCTATATTGTTGGATGAAGCAGTCTGGTCCGACATTATATGACCGCGTTCATGAGACTGGCTCTACCGATATGCTTCGCACATAGGTGCTAGCGGGTGTCTGTTTCTCCAGCTTTACTTGAATTGAGTTTTACTATGCCCGGTCCTTATTAAAGGTTAAAATAGCACACTTGATGAAAAATCATTGTGCTTTTTGATGCGTAGGTAAGAACGGTTCTTTCTAGAAGCCCGTAGCAGCCACGTAAAACTTGCAACAACAATGTAGAGGACGTCTAAATTGTTTTTGTAGGGCTTGTTGTGATGTGATATGGTCATGACGTGATGATATATAAATTGTTGTATGAGATGATTATGTTTTGTAACAATTATCGGCAACTAGCAGGAGCCATATGGTTTTTGCTTTATTGTATGAAATACAATCGCCATGTAATTGCTTTACTTTATCACAAAGCGGTAGCAAAGTCGTAGACGCAATAGTTGGCGAGTCAACAACGATGCTATGATGGGGATCAATGTGTCAAGCCGGTGATGATGGTGATCATGACGGTGCTTCGGAGATGGAGATCAAAGGCACAAGATGATGATGGCCATATCATATCACTTATATTGATTGCATGTGATGTTTGTCCTTTATGCATCTTATTTTGCTTAGTACGGCGGTAGCATTATAAGATGATCTCTCACTAAATTTCAAGGTACAAGTGATGACCCACAAGTATAGGGGGTCAATTGTAGCTCTTTTCATTAAGTAAGGGAGTTTTCAGTAAGGTATTGTCTTCAAGTACTGAAATTGTAAGTAGCGAGTAGTTTGGTAGCAAGATAATCTGTAACAAGCAAGTAATGATAATTGTAACAAGTATGTAGCAAGGTATCCCAATCCTTTTGAGGCAAAGGATGGGCCAAAATGGTCTTTTATGATAAGCAAAGCGTTCTTGAGGGTACACGGGAGTTTCATCTAGTCACTTTCATCATGTTGGTTTGATTTGTGTTCACTACTTTGATAATTTGATATGTGGGTGGACCGGTGCTTAGGTGTTGTTCTTACTTGAACAAACCTCCTACTTATGATTAACCCTCCCGCAAGCATCCGCAACTATGAGAAAATTATTAAGGATAAATCCTAACCATGGCATTAAATTCTAGGATCCAGTCGGTCCCTTACGGAATAGTGCATAAACTGGGGTTTAAGATTCTGTCACTCTCGCAACCGACCATCTATTTACTACTCCACAATGCATTCTCTTAGACCCAAATATGGTGAAGTGTCATGTAGTCGACGTTCACATGACACCACTAAGGGAATCGCAACATACATACTATCAAAACATCGAACACATATCAAAATCACATGATTACTTACAACATGATTTATCCCGTGACCTTAAGAACAAAAGTAACTACTCAAAATCAACAAACATGCTCATGATCAGAGGGGTGTTAATATGCATAATGGATCTGAACATATAATCTTTCACCAAATAAACCATATAGTAATCAACTACAAGTTGTAATCAACACTACTAGCCACCCCCTAGCAACAATCTATAGTTCCGGTAACAAGATTGAATACAAGAGATGAACTAGGTTTTGAGATGAGATGGTGTTGGTGAAGATGTTTATGGAGATTACCCTCCCCAAGATGGGAGAGTTGTTGGTGATGATGATGATGATGATTTCCCCCTCCAGGAGGGAAGTTCCCCCGGCAGAATCGCTCTGTCGGAAGGCAAAAGTTCTCTTGTCCAAGTTCCGCCTCGAGATGGTGGCGCTCCACCCCGAAAGTATTATTCTTATTTTTTCTAGGTCAAAACCACCTATATACCAGAAGATGGGCACCGGAGGTTGGCCGAGGAGGCCACAACCCACCAGGCGCGCCAGGCGGGCCTAGCATGCCCAGGTGGGTTGTGCCCACCTGGTGGCCCCCTCTGGTACTTATTGGCTCCAATATTTCTTATATATTACATAAAAAATCTCTGTGAAGTTTCAGTTCATTTGGAGTTGTGCAGAATGGATGGCCTGACGTAGCTTTTTTAGGTCCAAATTTCTAGCTGCCGGCATTCTCCCTCCTTGTGTGTACCTTGCAAATTATGAGAGAAAAGGCATTATAATTACCCCAAAAAGCATTATTATAGATAAAAAAATTGTAAATAACAGTAAGAAAACATGTTGTAAAATGGACGTATCAGCTCCCCCGAGCTTAGACCTCGCTTATCCTCAAGCGAAAACGAAAATCGAAAAACATGTCCACATGCTTTGAGAGAGAGGTGTCGATAAAAACAAAATACAGACATAGAAGCATCATGTTTATTATTAGAACAGCAACAAAATTTAACATAAGACTTTTATCACAGAACTTGCATCATATACTTCTTATGAATAAGTAATAGTTCATCACACAATCAAAGTTAAAGCAAAAACTCTACTACAAACCAACAAACTATGTTCTCAGTCAACTTTGCAACTATAATTGATCATATTTTCAGGAAGGGTCACATGTCGGAGCCTTTTAAGCAAATCCACATATTCAACCATCATATAGTATTCTATGATTACTAACACTCACCGAGTACACATGAGCAAAATGTTTCAATCGGACACATAGAAAGATAGGGGCTTATAGTTTCGCCTCCCAACATACTCACCTCAAGGGTGATGTCAACAATAATAACTCATGCTATCTATATTCAACTGGACATATGTGCCGAGATCTTTCCTCACCACATGTTGCTTGACAAAAGAGAAAATAAAAAGGAATAGTGGGAAACTTTGACTCTTTGCATAAAAGTAAATACATAAAAGTAAAAGATAGGCCCTTCGCAGAGGGAATCAGAGGTTGCCATGCACTTTTTTGTTTGCATGCTCAACCCCTTAGTGCAAAAGAACGTTACGTTACATTGTCCCTTAAGATGACAACCTTTATTATGCAGTCTGTCGCTTTTATTGGTTGTCATCCATGTTCGTGCAACGCTCAATTTTCTCTTGCACTAAAACATCTCACATATTTAGAAGAAATTTTTATTTCCTTTTTGCACCGATCACAACTTACTTGAGGGATCTTGTTCAATTCCTAGGTAGGTATGGTGGACAGTTGAAAAAGATTTGGGTTTAAGGGTTTTTGGATGCACAAGTAGTATCTCTACTTGGTGCGGAATTTTTGGCTTGCAAAGATGGCGGTAAGCATCACGTGTTGAAGGATCTATGACAATATGACTTCTATGTGAATCTAAACATACATAAACCATTACGTCGTCTTCCTTGTCTAACGTCAACAATTTTGGCATATAATATTTTGATGAGGGCTCACAATCACAAAAGATTTATAGGATAGTATATTTATATGTGAATCTTCCCCTCCCTTATTAATCTTTTCATGTGTTGCATCACTAACCAATGCTGTGTTTTGCAATCTCTAATAAAATGTTCTTACTTATACTTTTCCTTATGTGGTGCTATCACCTACCATACGATTAGTAGACGATCTTATTGATCCATTTCCTTTCTTTTATTTGCTTCCTTTCTCTTTTTGTTTTCTTTATTTGCAATAAGGAAGTAAAGAAAGTAAAAACTCAAACTAAACTTCATTATATAACTTGCACATGATAACAATGATGTATCACTAAGAAAATTTTCAAAGAAGAAAAGATCGGACTAAACTTTATTCATCTAAGCAAAAGATCAAACTAAGATAAGTAAAAGCAAAAGATAGTGGATGGAACGATACCGGGGCACCTCCCCCAAGCTTGGCGGAAGCCAAGGGGAGTGCCCATACCTGATACAAAATTCTCCTTTGATGGTGTCCGTAGGCTCCTCCCGCTTCATCTCGATCTTCATCAGTCAAACATCTTCTTCCATGTGGTTGGAGGAAAAGGAAGACATGATGCCTAGCTTGATAAATCTGACTGGAAACAGCAAGAAAAGAGAACAGAGGATTTTATTCGCGATACTGTGGTTAACAGGTTAGGGAAGTATATAGAATTTTTATCTTGCAAGGCAAGCATATAGAAGAAAAACGGAGTACGAGAGGTGTCCCAGGTGGGCACAACCCACCTGGGCGCGCCAGGCATGCCTGGCGCGCCTCGGGATCTTGTGCCCACTAGGGGACGCTTCCTCGAAGTTTTTTTATTTCCAAAATTTTAAAATATTCCAAAACTGATAAAAAATATTTTTGCAGATTTCTCGGAGTTCGTTTGGTTATCGTACTACGTACCTCCTTATTTTGACAATTCTGGAGTGTTCTAGAAGGACTCTTTTATGTATTCTTCTGGTATCAAAGATTGGATAATATTGCTTTCAACATTAATAGGTGTACCTGAGATATAATGCTTTATTCGTTGTCCATTTACAACCTTCGGGTTAGTACCTTCGGAATTAATTATTTTGATGGCACCAGACCGGTAAACCTCCTCGATGACATAGGGGCCTTCCCATTTGGAGAGGAGTTTTCCTGCAAAAAATCTGAAATGAGAGTTGTACAAAAGAACATATTCTCCGACTTTAAACTTGCGTTTTTGAATTCTTTTGGCATGCCATCTTTTAACTTTCTCTTTGAATAACTTTGCATTCTCATATGCTTGGGTTCTCCATTCATCTAATGAGCTTATATCAAATAACCTCTTTTCACTAGCAAGTTTGAAATCATAATTGAGTTCTTTAACTGCCAAGTATGCTTTATGTTCTAACTCAAGAGGCAAATGACAAGTCTTTTCATAAACCATTTTATAAGGAGACATATCCATAGGATTTTTATATGCTGCCCTATAAGCCCAATGTGCATCATCTAATTTCTTAGACCAATTCTTCCTGGACCTATTAACAGTCTTTTGCAAAATTAATTTTATTTCTCTATTGCTAAGTTCAACTTGACCACTAGACTAAGGATGATAACGTGATGCAATTCTATGGTGAACATCATACTTAGCAAGCATTTTACGGAAAGCACCATGAATAATGTGTGAACAACCATCAGTCATTAAATATCTAGGGACTCCAAACCTTGGGAAAATAACTTCCTTAAGCATTTTAATAGAGGTGTTGTGATCAGCGCTGCTAGTTGGGATAGCTTTTACCCATTTAGTAACATAATCAAGAGCAACCAAAATATGTGTATACCCATTAGAGGAAGGAAAAGGTCCCATGTAATCAAATCCCCAAACATCAAAAGGTTCACCAGCAAGTGAATAGTTCATAGGCATCTCCTGATGCATACCGATATTGCCTATTATTTGGCATTCATCACAAGATGAGACATACTTACGAGCATCCTTGAAGAGAGTAGGCCAATAAAATCCAGACTGTAATACCTTATGTGCAATTCTATCTCCAGCATGATGCCCTCCATAAGCTTCGGAGTGACATTTCCGTAGGATTTGTCCCTGTTCATGCTCAGGTACACAACATCTAATAATACCATCTACTCCTTCTTTATAAAGATGTGGGTCATCCCAGAAGTAATGTCTTAAATCATAGAAGAACTTTTTCTTTTGTTGGCACATATTTAGCAACAATGTAATTAGTATAGTCAGCATACCAAGGAGTACTATTAGCAACATTTATTGCAGCTAACTGCCCATCAGGAAAACAATCATCAATAGGAAGTGGGTCATCAAGCACATTTTCAAGCACTATAAAAAAAGACACATCCGTGACATTTTGGGCTGAACGAATTTTTTTTCTGTCATACGTATGACACTTCTATGACGATAATTGTGACAAAACCCGGTATCATCATATGTGGTGGGCTCCTACTTCTATGACAAAAAATCATGACAGAAAATGGGCTTTTTGTCCTGTCCGGGCCGGAGACGCAGCTGCATGACATTCTTTGGGCCGTCCATGATGGAAAAAAATGTGGTAGAAGCGAGTGGGAGGAAAATTTCAGGGAGTTCCCGATTACGGTGGGAGGTCGGGGGCTGAGCGATGCGTGTTTCTCTCGTACACGTACGCGCGTGTGTGTGAGGCGTTGGCTCTAACTGAACCCTAGAGAGGCGTTGGGCTCTAACTGAACCCGAGCGATTGCACTGCAGGCTATGTGTTACTGAATCCGAGCGATCGATCGATGGATGTTAACTGAACCCGATCGAGCGATTCCTTCGCTACTGCTGCTAACTGAAGCCGATCGATGATGCCTCTGGAATGAAAAGTGAGTGTTGCGGGGGGTTTGGATGAACAGTGAGAGGTGGCGTTGCCTCTAGATGAACAGCCCCCCGTGGTGTGGTGGAGGAATGGATGAACAGTAGACGGCGGAGGGGTGCCTGTGGAGGGGTGGTTGAACAGGACCCTGTGGTGTGGAGGGCTAGATGAACAGTAGACGGTGGAGGGGTGTCCATGGAGGGGTGGTTGAACAGTAGCCGGTGGAGGCTGGAGGAGGTCGACAGTACCCCGTGGAGGCTGGAGGAGGTCGACGGTGGAGATGAACAGTATCCCGTGGAGTCTCGTTTTGCGGTACGCCACACTCCTCCCGATGAACATGACCCCCGTTTCGACCGTAGCGCTCCAACACAAGTCCGTTTCGTCCGTTTTGCGGTACGCCACACCCCTCCCGATCAAGAGGACCCCCGTTTCCACCGTAGGAGGTCCGTTTCCTCCATTTTGCGGTACGCCAGACCCCTGCTGATCAACAGGACCCCGTTCCGAACGTAGGAGGTCCGTTTCCTCCATTGTGCGGTACGCCAGGCCTCGTTTCCATCGCCTGTTCCGTCCAAGCCCTCCCAATGAACACAACCACGCATTCCGTTTCGACCCAGCCGGTTGGCTCCCACGCGTTTCGTTGCCTCTCGATGAACACGACGCATTCCGTTGCCTCCCCATGAACACGACGCATTCCATTGCCTCCCCATGAACACGACGAGGATGCTATTTCTCCGTTCTGACCCAGCCATGTACACGAGCCCTGGCCACACGTATGCGCGAGTAGGCGTTCGAGACCCCGCCCGTATGTACACATACGTGGCCGTATTTTCTTTCTTGCACCCTGGCCGCTGTACGTACGTGTACATGCTACGTGCGTGCCTCTACTACGACACGTACGCGCCTCTACTACGACACGTGCATGCCTCTACATCCACCAGTATATATGTACGTACGCGTTCGCGACCAGAATGACAACGCTACGTACGCTTCGACCAGGTGGGTCCTGACTGTCAGGCACTTCCTTGCCTGCGAAGATGTAGCTGGTGGGTCCTAGCAGTCAAGGGGGAGAATCGTTTTTTTTGCCCGGACGCACTTCCTTGCTTGCGAAGATGTAGCTGGTGGGTCCCGGCAGTAAGGGGGAAACGTTTTTTTCACGAAATACAATGGCCCGTCCGATGGGTCCCAGCTGTCAGGTGGAGGAATCATTATTTTCCGCGTAATAAGGAGGCACTTCCTTGCTGCGGCCGTGGACCCAGCTGTCAGCCTCTCCACGTACAGTCCACGTCCGATGGAAGTCGTTCCTTGACCACGTTGACCACGCCGCGCCGAGAGCACCAGGGCGGTGGACGAGGCGAGGCCTAGGAAGGGGATGACGGGGAGCCGGGAAAGATGCGGCAGTGGAAGCCCGCGCGGAGAGGAGTACCAGGGTTCACTGGTTCGACTGTGGTGTGAGGCTGCCGTCGCCGCTGGGCCTGGCCAGCGGTGGGAATAGTAGGGGGCGGTGAGGCCTCCGCGGCAGCACAGCCGGTCATGGGAAGCAGGAGCATGCGGCATGACCGGCACTGCTTTGGGCGGCTGGAGCAAGAAGACCAAAGGTTGAAGAAGCACTACGGCCGTTGGATGGACATCGTACGGTCATTGGAGCTAGAATCATTCATATTGACTAAAGTTGACAAAGGCCCCCGTCCCAGTCAACTTAGTAGGCCCACAAGTCAGCCTCCCACCATGGTGGGTCCCAGCTAGCAGGGGGAGTATTCATTTTTTTGTGCGTAATAAGGAGGCACTTCCGGTGGGTCCGAGCTGACAGCGGGGGGAACGTTTGTTACGCGAAATACGCTGGCCCGTCTGGTGGGTCCCAGCAGTAAGGGGGAAAAGTTTTTTTCGCGAAATAAGGTGGCCCATCCAGTGGGTCCCTGCTGTCAGGTGGAGGAATAATTATTTTGCGCGTAATAAGGAGGCACTTCCTTGCGGCCGCCTGGACCCAGTTGTCAGCCTCTCCACGTGCAGTACTCTTCCGATGGAAGCCGGTTGTTGACCACGTTGACCACGCCGCGCCGAGAGCACTAGGGCAGTGGTCTGGACGACGGCGAGGCCTAGGAAGGGGACAACGTGGAGCCGGGGAAGACGCAGCAGTGGAAGCCCGCGCGGAGAGGAGTACGAGGGTTCACTGGTTCGGCTGCGGTGTGAGGCTGCCGTCGCCGCAGAATAACAGGGGGTGTGGGTGAGTAGAGGGATGGCCTGTCCAGTGGTGGGATTAGTACGGGGCGGTGAGGCCTCCACGGCATCACAGCCGACCACGGGAGGCAGGAGCACACGACCCGACCGGCGCTGCTTTGGGCGGTTGGAGCAAGAAGACCAGAGGTTGAAGAATCACTACGGCCGTTGGATGGACATCGTATGATCACTGCAGTTAGAATCGTTTATATTGACTAAGTTGACAAAATGCGTGGTACGCGTCAACTTAGTAGGCCCACAGCTCGGATTTGGTAGAGAACATTTAGCCCATTTGCGATTTGTAAGAATGTACAACCCATTTTTTAATTCTAATGGAATTTACTACAGCCCATTTACAATTTGTTAAAAGTACAGCCCAACTTCTAGCTAGGACAAGATTAATAATTTCAAACAACCGCTCGAAACAGAATTCAAAAAAATTCCCACATTTTGATGGGATCCGAAATATTTTTATCCAAAATTTCTAGTCAGGTCAAATATAATTTCAAAATAAAGTTGTATTACGTTAAAATCCAACGAAATATTGTGCGCGCAACAAGTAATGAAATAAAAAAATTTCAAATTCCAAAAATAATATATTTTTCAAACTAATTACGTGTTTGGTGCATAGTAACTGTCCAGTTATTATAATTACATCCCATTTATTATTTCTTAAAGTCCATTTTCTTGTTAAGCCTAATGCATACCTCCTAGGAAAGTTTGCAGCCCAGCGGGGCGGAGAATAACAAGTTGACCCGGATATTGTGTGCAACTGTCGGCCCAGTTGCATTGCTGATGTTGAAAAAAAGGCCTGAGTAGTACAGTACAACCTAACATGGTTACTCAGCCCACATTCAGCGGCGTCGGAAAGGCCCAAACAAAGCTTCTGTACAACTTTTTGAAGTCACTAAGCTCAATTAATAACTTAAGAAAAAAGTTATATTACAGTGGAACCTAATTAAAAGCTGTCAGGAGCAAATAAATAATTCAACGTGTCCCACTTGTGCGTCTGCGCGCGCGCGTGTGTGTGTGTGAGAGAGAGAGAGAGACCCATCGGTCGATGCTCGTAAATACATATTTCAGCCATATGCATTGCTGATGCTCAGTAAAAACTTATATAGTTGACACAATCATATAGAACATCATAGCACACTGAACTTGCATACAAAAATTTCACACAGGCGGCACAATCAGGATGGAAGCAGTGGATCGCTACGGGAAGGGCTATGTTGAAACCAACGAAGCCGTACATAACGGTTCATCGTCTTTATCAATGACGGGGAAATATCTTGAATGTTGTGCAAAGAAAACAGACAGACAACCCAATAAGTTCTGCTAGCACATTAAGTTGATGTACAACCCTTTCTAAAAAAAGTTCAGGTACAAAACTAGAACAGGTCACAATCAAATGTACTGGCATATCAGTGCTTCACACCCATAGCTCGGATTTAACTAGTACTCCCTCCGTCTGGGAAAAGTTGTCCACAGGGCAGTGTATTTGTTTTTTTGCACAAAAACCCACAGAGTTTTAAACACGTCACAAAGAAGTTCATCTCATTCCTTCCTCCTCCCCCGTCGCTCCCGCCTTGCAGCCATCGCCGGCTACCCACCTACGCCGCCGCCCGCCTAGATCTGCATCGTGACCAACACCAGAACCGTGGCCCAGCCCGCGACCAATAACAGCGCCGCCACCCGCTTGCACCTGTGCCGCGGCTTACCACCTGCACCGCCCGCCGTGAAGGCGACCTACGCCGGTGCCCTCCTCGAGTTACGCCGCTGGCCCCGTTGAAGGTCGCTGCCCACGTTCGCCCACCTTCGCCGCCCACCCGAGCCTCCGATTTCGTCCGCTTCGGCCGCCGGCGCCATGGACAATTCCGACCACTCCCGCCTCTCATGCTGCTACTGGTGGATGACGCCGACACCGTGGACCTCTGATGCTGGGTTTATGTTGCAAGGCAGAACCGCCTCTGCGCCGTACACCATAAAAACGGTGTTTATCCGGTAGTGCGATTCGGCGTGGTCCGTAACCCCCATAGTACAAAGTCGAGCTCCTCTACCTAGTGCGTGTTTGATTCCTTTAAGGATCGCACTAATCTGGGTTTGATGCCGCTCATGATAAGACCATTTGCTCGCTCAACTTGATCATTAGTTTGCGGGTGATAGACAAAAGCATAATCGAGCTTGATGCCCATGTTGCTGCACCAAAGTTTTACCTCATTGGCTGTAAAGTTCGTGCCATTGTCAGTGACGATGCTGTGGGGGGATGCCATAACAGTGTACAACCCCAGATATGAAGTCTATCACCGGTCCGGATTCGGCCGTTTTGACAGGTTTGGCTTCTATCCATTTGGTGAATTTATCCACCATGACTAGTAAGTATTTTTTCTTATGGGTTCCCCCTTTAAGGGGTCCAACCATATCAAGCCCCCAGACCGCAAAGGGCTAAGTAATGGGGATTGTTTGGAGAGCGGTAGGCGGCATATGGCTTTGGTTTGCAAAAAGCTGGAACCGATGCAATGTTGGACCAGATGCTGTGCATCTGCTCGGGTCGTCGACCAATAGAAACCTGTACGGAAGGCTTTGCTTACAAGGGCTTGGGCTGCAGCGTGATGGCCACCGAGTCCAGCATGGATTTCTGCCAAAAGCTTCCACCCTTCTTCTTCGGAGATGCACCTTTGAAGGACTCCGGCAATGTTTTTCTTGTAAAGCTCTCCCTCGTGGACCTTGTAGGCTTTAGATCGCCGCACTATGCAGCGTGCCTCATTTTGGTCCTCGGGTAGTTCCTGCCTGGTTAGGTAGGCTAGGAATGGTTCTATCCATGGGGCGATGATGGCCATTATCATGTGGGCTGAAGGTGTTATTTCGATGGCAGAGCCTACGATTGTGACAGTGTTCGGTATCTGATGATGTGGCCAGGTCTGGACTATTGCTACTGGTGTCCCCTTCCCATACAATGGATGGCTAAAATAGTTTTTTCCAAGAAGATGTTAGGTGGGACAGGATCGCGCTTTGCACTGGTACGGGCGAGGATATCCGCCGCTTGATTGTTTTCCCGAGCCACATGTTGGAATTCAAGCCCCTCGAACCGAGCTGACATTTTGAGGACGGCGTTGAAATATGCCGCCATTTTCGGATCCTTGGCATCGAAGTCTCCATTTATTTGAGATATTGTGAGGTTCGAGTCCCCACGCACCTCCAGGCGTTAAATGCCCATGGAAACTGCCATCCGGAGACCATGTAATAGGGCCTCGTATTCGGCTACGTTGTTGGAGTCTGTATATAGTATTTGGAGTACATATTGGACTGTATCTCCGGTGGGGGACGTCAGGACGACGCCAGCCCCCAGACCAGCCAGCATTTTAGAGCCGTCAAAGTGCATGATCCAATTGGATTATGCGCCGTACTCTTTAGGGAGTTCGGCTTCTGTCCATTCGGCGACGAAATCGTCCAGTACTTGCGACTTAATGGCTCGTCATGGTCTATATGTTATGTCGGGAGGAGCTCGATACCCTATTTGGCAATCCGGCCCATGGCATTGCGGTTGTTTATTATGTCGTTGAGTGGTACTTCTGAGGCCACCGTGGTTGAACACTCTTGAAAGTAGTATCGTAATTTCCGAGATGCCATAAATACCATGTATGCTATCTTTTGATAATGTGGGTACCGTGATTTGCATGGAGTGAGGACAGTGGACACATAATAGACCGGCTTTTGAAGTGGGAATTTATGTCCATCCGTCTCTCGTTCGACGACGAGCACTGCGCTTACAACTTGGTGAGTTGCCGCTATATATAACAGCATTGGTTCGCTGACATTTGGCGCGGCCAAGATTGGGTCGGTGGCCAGGACGGCTTTTATTTCCTCCAATCCGGTCGTGGCTGCGTCCGTCCACTCGAAGTGTTTGGTGCGCCGAAGAAGGCGATAAAGGGGGATTGCCTTTTCTCCTGATCAGGAGATAAAGCGACTTAAGGCCACCGGGCATCCAGTTAACTTCTGGATTTGCTTGAGGTCAGTTGGGATAGCCAACTGCCACAGAGCTCGAATTTTAGCCGGATTTGCTTCAATTCCTCTACTGGAGACGATAAAGCCTAGGAGCTTTCCGGCGGGTACGTCAAAAACGCAGTTTTCCGGATTGAGCTTAATGTCGTATGTTCGAAGATTGTCGAACATGAGCCTCAAGTCATCTATTAAGGAGTCGATGTGTCTGGTTTTAACGACCACATCGTCTACGTATGCCTCCACTGTTTTGCCGATCTGCTTTTCCAGACATGTCTGAATCATGCGCTGATACGTTGCACCGGCGTTTTTGAGCCCGAAGGGCATTGTGTTAAAACAGAAGGGGCCATATGGAGTGATAAATGCCGTTGCGGCTTGATCGGACTCCGCCATCTTAATTTGGTGGTAACCGGAGTATGCGTCGAGGAAGCACAATGAGTCGTGTCCTGCGGTAGCATCGATAGTTTGATCGATGCGGGGAAGGGGGAAGGGATCCTTTGGGCGAGCCTTATTGAGGTCCTTAAAGTCGACGCATAGGCGCCAGGATTTGTCCTTATTTGGTACCATCACCAGGTTTGCTAGCCAGTCCGGATGCTTGATTTCTCTAATGAATCTGGCCTCCAGTAACTTGGCAAGCTGCTCCTCTATCATGGCTTGTCGCTTAGGTTTAGACAAACGGTGAAGAGTCTGCTTGACCGGCTTGAATCCTTTTAGAATGTTAAGGCTATGCTCGGCCAGCCTGTGTGGGATTCCTGGCATATCTTAAGGATGCCAGGCGAATATGTCCCAATTCTCGCGCAAGAACTCCCATAGTGTGATGTCTATAGCGGGGTTTAAATGTGCCCCGATGGATGCTGTTTTTGAAGGGTCCATTGGATGGACATGGAATTTGGCTATTTCATCCGCTGGTTTGAAAGAAGTGGACTTGGATCTTTTGTCTAGTATCACGTCGTCCCTGTCCACTCTCGAGCATAGCGCGGTTAATTCCTCCACCACAAGGGCTTCGGATAATGCCTCGAGGGCCAGTGCAGCTGTTTTGTTCTCGACGCAGACTGCTATGTTCGGGTCACTAGCTAGAGTGATGATCCTATTGGGCCCGGGCATTTTGAGCTTCATGTATCCGTAATGGGGTATGGCTTGGAAGATTGTGAATGCCTCCCGCCCTAGAAGGGCGTGGTATCCGCTACTGAACGGGGCCACTTGGAATGTAATTTCATCAGACCTGTAATTCTCCAGAGTGCCGAATACCACATCTAGTGTGATTTTCCTAGCGCAACGTGCATCCCGACTAGGGATGATTCCTCGGAAGGTCGTGCTGCTTTTCTCGATACGGTTTCTGTCTATTTCCAGTTTTTGAAGAGTCTCCTCATAAATGAGGTTTAATCCACTGCCGCCGTCCATGAGCACTTTAGTGAGCCGAAAGCCATCCACAATTGGACTGAGGACCAAGGCGGCTGGTGCTCAGGCTGTTCTGAATTTAGGTTCGTCATTGGCATTGAAGGTGATAGCCATGTCGCTCCATGGATTTATTGCTGCCACATGACAGACTTTGGCAAGGCTGCGAGTGCTCGCTTACGCCTATTATTTGAGGCGAAGGTCTTGAAGACTATCAATACTGTATTGTTATCAACAGGATGGTGCTCTGACGTGTTTTGGATGAGGAGATCCTCACCGCTCTTGGCTACCTGCCGGAGTACCCAACATGCTCCAAGGCTGTGTGTTGGTATGGTATCCGCTGTACTATGAATTTTGTAGGGCCCGTTAAGCCACCCTCCAATACAGTTCCACGCCCTATAGTGGGCTTTTGCTTCTTTATAATTGAGTCGGGCAACTTATGAGAGGGCACCCTTTTAGTTTGGACTGGGGTTTTTGTCAGAGCCGGATTATCCCAAAATTTTGTTTGGGTTTTCTAGGCGCTTTCCATCGCACAGTACTTCCGTACTATGGCCACCAAGTCTGTGAAGTGTGCTATGTCACGGTGAATTATGGCGTTGAGGATTCCCTTGTCCATTCAATTTTTGCAAAAGAACGAAATTGCGTCTTCCTCGCGACACTCCTTGACCTTGTTCATTACAAGGAGGAATCTGGCCCAATAGTGATGTACTGTCTCTTGGGGCTCTTGCCTAATGTAGGAAAGATCATTTGTATCTAGGTGGGTCGGTGGATTTAAGTCCAGACCTTGACCCAATCTGAGACCCCGGGGCGGGGGAGTTTCCGATCTTGGAAGTTCGGGCTCCGGGATGTTGCCCCACAGGTTCGGCATGCAGCCTGATTCTAGGTTCAGGGTTAGGGCGATGTCCTCCCGTGGGCGGATGTCCGGCTCGGAGAGCTCAGGAATCCGGACATAGTTCGTCCTCAGGATAGAGGGAGAATCGCCGCATTGCTCCTCCACCACCGCTATCTGATGGGTGACTGGCGGAGAGTTAATCTCCCTTTGGTAGGGTTTAAGCCCAATCAGACCGTAGTCTGTAGCGACTCCCAGAGCGGCGATGCGATCCAAGAGCTCGTTGAAAGAGGAGAGCTCCATTGGATCCATCTTCTAGGTGAATTTTTAGCCGATGTGGAGGCTATTTTCGGTGACCCCAGAAGTCATCGTCGGCGCAGCGGCCGAGCGGGCGGTCATGACGAAGCCGCCTAGTCGCAGAGTTTGGCCTACAGCTAGGGCTCCCCCAGAGGTGATGTTGTCCTTGACAACGAGACGAGCCATCCCTCCTTATGATGATGACACAGTGGAACTCTCAATGAAAGCACCAATGTCGGTGTCAAAACCGGCGGATCTCGGGTAGGGGGTCCCGAACTGTGTGTCTAAGGCGGATGGTAACATGAGGCAGGGGACACGATGTTTACCCAGGTTCGGGCCCTCTTGATGGAGGTAATACCCTACGTCCTGCTTGATTGTTCTTGATGATATGAGAATTACAAGAGTTGATCTACCACGAGCTCGTAGAGGCTAAACCCTAGAAGCTAGCCTATGGTATGATTGTCTGTTGTCCTACGGACTAAACTCTCCAGTTTATACAGACACTGGAGGGGGGCTAGGGTTACACAAAGTAGGTTACAAGGGAGGATATCCACATACCCGTATTGCCAAGCTTACCTTCCACGCCAAGGAAAGTCCCATCCAAACACGGGACGAAGTCTTCAATCTTGTATCTTCATAGTCCAATAGTCCGACCAAAGGATATAGTCCGGCTGTCCGGAGACCCCCTAATCCAGGACTCCCTCACCTAAAATTCTGAAATAAATTGGTGGACCTGAGGAATTTGTCTATTAATTCTCTACAAAAAGAATCAACTTAAACGCATTCTCCAGTAAAAAAATGGCAGCTAATCTCGTGAGCACAAATGTTTTTGTTTTTTACAGCAAGATCGCAAAGACTTCACCCAAGTCTTCCCAGAGGTTCTACTTGGCACAAACACTAATTAAAAGATAGAACCACATATAAACAGAGTCTAGATGAATTATTTATTACTAAAAAGGAGCAAAAAGCAAGGAACAAAAATAAAATTGGGTTGCCTCCCAACAATCGCTATCATTTAACGCCCCTAGCTAGGCATGATGATTTCAATGATGCTCACATAAAAGATAAGAATTGAAACATAAAGAGAGCATCATGAAGAATATGACTAGTACATTTAAGTCTAACCCTCTTCCTATGCGTAGGGATTTTGTGATTAAACAACTTATGGGAACAATAATCAACTAGCATAGGAAGGAAAAACAAGCATAACTTTAAAACTTTAAGCACATAGAGAGGAAACTTGGTATTATTGCAATTCCTACAAGCATATATTCCCCCCTCATAATAATTTTCAGTAGCATCATGAATGAATTCAACAATATAACTATCCCATAAAGCAACCTTTTCATGTGCCACAAGCATAGAATTTTTGTTACTCTCCACATAAGCAAAATTCTTCTCATTTGGAATAGTGGGGGCATCATAAGAAACTCGAATACTATAAATTGTTTCCACATTAAACGAGTAATGTTCAGAAAAAGGGTAATCATAATCATGACAAGTTTTATAAATATAATCATCTCTACTTTTTATAGCATAAGTATCATCACAATAATCATCATAACTAGCATCTTTGTTCTCATCATAATCAATTGAAACCTCTTCTAAGATAGTGGAATCATTACTAAATAAAGTCATGACCTCTCCAAATCCAATTTCATAATTGTCACAATAAGATTCAACATCCTCCAAAATAGTGGGATCATTACTTCCTAAAGTTGACACTCTTTCAAACCCACTTTTATGAATATAACCATCATAAATAGGAGGCATGCTATCATCATAATAAATTTGCTCGTCAAAACATGGGAGATTAAAAATATCATCTTCATTAAACATAGCATCCCCAAGCTTGGGACAAACATTAATTGCAAAAAATATATTCTCAAACATGTCATTCTCATCAACCATAGCATCCCCAAGCTTGGGCCTTTTCATATCATAAGCATAATCACTCTAATCATTGATAGTATGGATAGCACCAATAGTATAACAATTATCATCATCACAATGATTAATAGGAGCAACATCATTTAGGAGGGATACATTTTTACCTTTGCTTCTCCATCTTTTCTTTCTCTTCACATCATGTGTGGGTTTAATCCTCTGTTCGTAGCTCCTTATTAATGAGATTGGTTGAATAGAAGGCTCCTCCTCGTTACCTGATTCATCATAAGAAATAATAGGAGGATATTAGGAAGTCTCTTCCCGTTCATTAGTATTCTTTTCATCTTCTATTTGTTTTCTTGTCTTTATGAAATTGGAAATATAAGGATTTTCAATGCAATTCACCGCACAATACATATGAATTTCCTCTAGATCAAAATCAAGAACTTTATCAAGGGAAAATTCTGGAATATCCTTAGTTATACCTTTCATTTCTGCATAACCCAGAAGCAAACTAAGTTCATTATGATGTGCAAGGGAAATCAAGTCATCACAATTTTTGGACACGATTCGATCATGAAACAATTTGCATTGGATATTCAAATGATCACGTTCATTGCAAATTTCACAAGGATGGCAAAGAAATTTTAAATCTTCAACACAAGCATCTAGCCTATCTTGCAACATTTAGTTTCTAAATACTTATGGCTCTTGCAAAATCTATCTTCCCTATTTGGTGTGTACTTGCAAACTCTATCCACTCCACAAAAATTGACATTCTTATATGAGATATTTTCATCATGACTAGTGCAATCATCATTAGTACTATGGATATTCAAAGAGTTCCTACTAACAACATTGCAACCATGCTCATCATTCAAAGATTTAGTGCCAAACATTCTAATGCATTCTTCTTCTAACACTTTGGCACAATTATCAGAATCCTTATTTTCATGAAAGATATTAAAAAGATGAAGCATGTGAGGTACCTTAAATTCTATTTTTTGTAGTTTTCTTTAATAAACTAAACTAGTGATAAAACACAAAACAAAAAAGATTCGATTGCAAGATCTAAAGATATAGCTTCAAGCGCTAACCTGCCCGGCAACAGTGCCAGAAAAGAGCTTGTTGTCTAGTACACAACCTTCTTCTTGTAGACGTTGTTGGGCCTCCAAGTGCAGAGGTTTGTAGGACAGTAGCAAATTTCCCTCAAGTGGATGACCTAAGGTTTATCAATCTGTGGAAGGCGTCGGATGAAGATGGTCTCTCTCAAACAACCCTGCAACCAAACAACAAAGATTCTCTTGTGTCCCCAACACACCCAATACAATGGTAAATTGTATAGGTGCACTAGTTCAGCGAAGAGATGGTGATACAAGTGCAATATGGATGGTAGATCTAGGTTTTTGTAATCTGAAAATATAAAAACAGCAAGGTAACAAGTGGTAAAAGTGAGCACAAACGGTATTGCAATGCTACGAAATAAGGCCTAGGGTTCATACTTTCACTAGTGCAAGTTCTCTCAACAATAATAACATAATTGGATCATATAACTATCCCTCAACATGCAACAAAGAGTCACTCCAAAGTCACTAACAGCGGAGAACAAACGAAGAGATTATTGTAGGGTACGAAACCACCTCAAAGTTATTCTTTCCGATCAATCTGTTGGGATATTCCTATAAGTGTCACAAATAGCCCTAGAGTTCATTGTAAAATAACACCTCAAGACGTAAATCAACCAAAACCCTAATGTCACCTAGATACTCCAATGTCACCTCGAGTATCCGTGGGTATGATTATACGATATGCATCACACAATCTTAGATTCATATATTCAACCAACACAAAGAACTTCAAAGAGTGCCCCAAAGTTTCTACCGGAGAGTCAAGACGAATACGTGTGCCAACCCCTATGCATAAGTTCACGTGGTCACGGAACTCGCAAGTTGATCACCAAAACATAGATCAAGTGGATCACGTGATATCCCGTTGTCACCACAGATAAGCACATGCAAGACATACATCAAGTGTTCTCAAATCCTTAAAGACTCAATCCGATAAGATAACTTCAAAGGGAAAACTCAATCCATTACAATAGAGTAGTGGGGGAGAAACATCATAAGATCCAACTATAATAGCAAAGCTCGCGATACATCAAGATCGTGCCAACTAAAGAACACAAGAGAGAGAGGGAGAGAGAGAGAGAGAGATCAAACACATAGCTACTGGTACATACCCTCAGCCCCGAGGGTGAACTACTCCCTCCTCGTCATGGAGAGCGCCGGGATGATGAAGATGGCCACCGGAGAGGGATTCCCACCTCCGGCAGGGTGCCGAAACAGGTCTAGATTGGTTTTCGATGGCTACAGAGGTTTCTGGTAGCGGAACTCCCGATCTAGGTTATTTTCTGGAGGTTTCTGTATTTATAGGAATTTTTGGCGTCGGTCTCACGTCAAGAAGGTGCCCAAGTCGTCCACGAGGTAGGCCCACGCGCCCAGGGGGGCACCCCCCACCCTCGTGGACGACCCAGGACTCTTCTGGCCCAACTCTTTTACTCCGGGGGTCTTCTTTTGGTCCATAAAAACGTCAAAAATTGGCACATCAATTGGACTCCGTTTGGTGTTCCTTTTCTGTAAAACTCAAAAACAAGGGAAAACAGAAACTGGCACTAGGCTCTAGGTTAATAGGTTAGTCCCAAAAACATATAAAGTAGCATATAAATGCATATAAAACATCTAAGGTTGATAATATAATAGCATGGAACAATAAAAAATACGTTGGAGACGTATCAGCGCACACATCGCATCCTCTGCCCCGACAGACCTAAATGCCCCCTCTAATGATGGATGAACAACAAGTAAAACAAAAATAGAGCACAGACACAACAATAGACCCCCCTGCCATGATATTTGCTTGCTTCTGCAAATCAATCGTCTCCATTTGATTTTTCTTGATCTTCTTCAGTTCCTCGGTTAGTTCATACTCCAAGTGCAGTTCAGCATTGCGCGCATACCTCGCCATCGGCATGACTCTGCCCGCCCCTCTGTCCGAGCTCATACCCAAATTCTCCATCTGTGTCACCCCACCCCCCAAATTGAGCTCCCAGGTTGTGGCCCCGCTCGAATCAATGTAGCCCTCTAACTGAATCTTCTCAACATAATCATCAATCCACTCGAAATGTGTACATTTATTCAGGATCTAAAAACAACAACATGAACCATAAATTCCAAATTTGAGGGGAAAACAAAATACAGAGAAATTAGAGCAATCGGCAGTGAAAAAACGGGCTAAGAACTGAGATCTAATCTTGCCATCCCTTCCTATCATTGTTTTGCTCAAGCACTTCACAAATTCCCGCCCAGGATTTCCATTCTCATCAGTCCTACTGACCCACCGTTTCAGAGGCTCTAGGCATGGGCAGTCAAGGCACCTTGTGAGCGGCACTGGACCATACTGACGCCATTTTGAGCGCGTGGCAGAGGAGCTGGACATATGCACTAGCTCGTCGGAGAAGAGAAAGAATGGGGAAAGGGGAAGAAATGGGCGGCCATGGGTGGACGGGCACGGGCGATCGTCTCTTCTAGCTGCGAAGAGGTAGGTTCGACGCTTACTGGACAAGTGGTGGGTGAGGGAGTCCTAGACTACGGGGTCCTCGGGCGTCCGGCCTGTTGCACATGGGCCGGACTGATGGGCTGTGAAGATACGAATACCGAAGACTGCACCCGTGTCCGGATGGAATCTCCTTGGCGTGGAAGGTAAGCTTGGCGACCGAATATGTAGATTCCTTTCTTTGCAACCGACCTTATGTAACCCTAGATCCTCTCGGTGTCTATATAAACTGGAGGACTTAGTCCGGATAGAGGATAGTCATTATCATAGCCATACAAGCTAGACCTCTAGGGTTCAGCCATTACGATCTCGGGGTAGATCAACTCTTGTAATACTCCTATTCATCAACATCAATCAAGCAGGACATAGGGTATTACCTCCATAGAGAGGGCCCAAACCTGGGTAAAACATTGTGTCCCTTGTATCCTATTACCATCGACCTTAAACGCACAGTTCGGGACCCCCTACCCGAGATCCGCCGGTTTTGACACCGACATTGGTGCTTTCATTGAGAGTTCCACTGTGTTGTCGCTAAAAGGTTTGATGGCCCCTTCAATCGTCCATAATGACACTGTCCAAGGAGAAACTTACCTCCCCGGACAGATCTTCGTGTTCGGCGGCTTTGCACTGCGGGCCAATTCGCTTGGCCATCTGGAGGAGATCGAAAGCTACGCCCCTGGCCATCAGGTCAGATTTGGGAGCTTGAAATACACTGCGGACACCCGTGGAGACTTGATCTTCACCGGATTCGAGACCGCGGTAGCTGCTCCCGGTCACCCCGATGATCATGACCTAAATCTGTCATCAGGCTGTGTCCAAGAGATCCTCCTGTAACCACTCCGGCCCTAGATTCGGAGCAAGCTGCGCCACCCGAGGACGGGAGGATCAGGCCCACAACGAAGGACACAGATTCCATGGCGCTGGAGCCGCATATAGACTTGTCCTCTCACGATGTCTCTGTCAGCGGAACTCCGGACTCGTCTTCGGCCGTAAGTTCCGAACCACGTGAGGCCATGGACGCCGAGCTTGATCGTTTATCGATCTTCGAATTCTGCGTCGCAGACATCTTCCAGCGCTCACCTGTGGGCGATGTCCTAAACTTGTTAAAAAAACATGTCCCTGACAGAGGACTCGCAACTGAACTATATCCGGCTCGAACTAGGGGCTGACGGTGGAGAATTTTGCTTCCCACCCGCCACCCACTTCATAGCCACGGTCGAGGATTCGACCGACGAACTTGAATGCGGGTCCGAGGACATCGACGGTATGGACGACGCCGCCGGAGAAGAGGAGGTCCAGAACCCGTCGTTCACCGGATGCTGGACGGCCACTTCCTCGTATGATGTATACATGGTGGATGCACCAAAGGAGAACACCGGCGAGGACAAGGAAGATCCAGCTGAGAATAAACCTTCTGAAATACAGTCCAGGCGCCAGTGTCAGCGGCAACACTCTAAATCACGCCGCAACAAAGACAACAGTACCGGCACAGGAGAAGACAACACTCCAGATGGTGCCGAAGACAATGAAGACCCCGTCGATACAGCTAATGAACAATACGAACGGGAAGGCGGGCAGGTTAGCCCCCGTAAACAGGCCACGCCCGAAGATTCGGAGGACGATAATTACCTTCCGCTATCCGAGGACGAGGTGAGCCTCGGCACCGAGGATTTCATTGTGCCTAAGGAGCCTCTTGAGCAGGAGCGCTTCAAGCGCCAGCTAATTGCCACAGCACGGGGCCTGAAAAATAAGCAGCAGCAGCTTCAAGCTGATCAAGATCTGCTAAATGATAAATGGAGCGATGTCCTAGCAGCCGAAGAGTATGGCCTCAAGCGCCCAACCAAAAGTTACCCAAAGCGCAAACTGCTACCTCAGTCTGATGAGGAGGCGCCGAACTACATACCTCCATCGTACAATGCGGCTGACCGACCACCACGTGGTCGAGACAAAACGGCAACTCACGCCGAACACCAGCCAGCCCCGCCTTAGCGCATAGGCAGAGGTAAATTAGACCATGGGCATACATATGACCTCCGGCAAACCCTGAACAATAAACCAGGACACACTAGATCAATGTATGGATCGTGAGGGCGTGCCTCGACACACGACGACGGCCACCTATTCGGACGTGACAAACTTAGTCACGCGTGGGATGAAAATCGCAGGCGGACACCATCCGAGCTACGTCGCGATACGGCCCGATATAGAGGTGCCGCACACCCTCATTGCTTCACTGATGAGGTCCTGGATCATGAATTCCCAGAAGTGTTCAAACCTGTGAATATAGAATCATACGACGGAACTACGGACCCCGAATTGTGGATCGGGGACTTCATTCTCCACATTCATATGGCCCGCGGCGATGACCTCCACGCCATCAAATACCTCCCTTTAAAACTCAAAGGGCCAGCTCGGCACTAGCTCAACAGCCTGCCTGTAAATTCTATTGGCAGCTGGGAGGACTTGGAAGAGGCCTTCCTTGATAACTTCCAAGGTACATATATTCGACCTCCGGACGCTCATGACTTAATCCATAGTTCAACAGCCTGGAGAGTCCGCCAGGAAATTCTGGACTAGGTTCTTAACTAAAAAGAACCAAATCGTTAATTATCCGGATGCCGAAGCCTTAGCAGCCTTCAAACACAGTATCCGCGACGAATGGCTCGCTCGTCACCTCGGCCAAGAAAAGCCAAAATCCATGGCAGCCCTCACAACACTCATGACCCGCTTTTGTGCGGGCGAGGACAGTTGGTTGGCCCATAGCAAAAATAATGCAAGCGATGCCGGGACCCCCGAAGCTAAAACTAGCAATGACAAGTCACGACGCAATAGATACAAGCGTCGAAACAACGATGATAACACAGAGGACACGACAGTCAATGCCGGATTCAGGGGCCCTAAGTCCGGTCAGCGGAGGAAGCCGTTGCAAAATAACAATTCAGGCCCATCTAGCTTAGACCACATACTTGATCGTCCATGCCAGATTCATGGCACCCCAGACAAGCCACCCAATCAAACAAATAGGGATTGCTGGGTTTTTAAATAGGCCGTCAAATTAAACGCCGGGAATAGGGAAAAGGGATCGCAAAGCGAGGACGATGACGAAGAGCCCCAGCAACTGAACACAGGGGGACAGAAACATGAGGGTAGAAGCCGACGATTGGTTAACCCTCAGATTTCATACAACATGGCCGCACAGGAAGTAAAAATTTAAAAACATAACAAGCATTATATTGCATAAACATTTTTGTTTCATCATACAAGGCAGAGGGAGCTCGAATACATTCATTCAAAGATGGTGTCCTTCCCACAATGATCCGCAACAATGTGGGACCCCTCTAAGACATCGCCGAAGTATCGCTCAGGTGTGCGGTACTCTTTGCCCTCCGGCGGCCCACCAGTCGCTAGCTTGATAGCGTCGAGCTTTGCCCACCAGACCTTGCACTAAGAGAAGGCCAGATGCGCGCCCTCGATGTAGACGGACTGCTTGATGACATCCAGCTGAGGACAGGCATCCACCAGCTTCTTCACAAGGCCGAAGTAGCTGTCGGGAATAGCTTCGGCTGGCCACCGCCGGACTATTATATCCTTCATGACTAGTTCAGCCACCCTGTGCAGCTCAAGCAGCTACTTCAGCTGATTGCTGAAGGGCATTGGATGTTCTGGCACGCAATATTGTGACCAGAACAGCTTCTCCGTGGAGCCCCCTTCTTCGGCTCGGAAGAACTCCGCAACGTCGGTCACACTGCGTGGTAGATCAGCAATGGCCCCTGGAGAACTCCGAATTCGGGTTAGTGAAAGAAATTCCCTCTTCACACTCCTGCTTTGCATATTGAATGCCTTACTTGCCACGATCTTCCTGGCCTCCTGGATCTCATGGAGGGCGCCCTGGGCTTCAATCCAGGCCACCTCCACACTCTGGCGAGCCTCGACCAGTTCAGCTTCTTGAGCCGATGCATTGTGCTCCAAGGTCTCACACTTTTTCACCGCATCCTGGAGCTCCTGGTGGACTTCGTTGACTAGAGCCTCTTACGGGCGGCCTGCTCCTTGACCGCCCTCCCCTCGGCTTCGACCGGGGCCGCTTTCAGGGTTTTGACCTCGGTCGTCGCCTCTATTCACATCATGGTATTTGGATCATTGCATATCATTTTCCCCTTTTATTTTCTCGAATCCATAATAGGTTATTATTTACCTTGTCTTTCTTGGAGCTGCTTCTTCACCTGGCCCAGCTCCTCCTCGGCCTCCGCCAATTTCTGCTTTAGTCCAGAGACTTCGGCAGTATGCGAGCCCCACCCGTCTCCATGGGGATTGATTCCCCTTGGTGTCCAACAACAGGATTTTCGCCTTCTGGCCCCTCCTGAGCCTCTCGCCCGCCTGGAACGGTCCTTCGGGACATCACCTCCGCATCATCCTTGGCCTTGGGGGAGTGAGCGGCTAGCGGCGAATCGTTGGCCATTGCCTTGGAATCCAGCGACACTCCTGACGAGGATCGCGGGGAGCTGTTGTGGGCCGGACTACAATAAAATGTAACCAATCATTTAATTGCAGTACAGAGGAAAAACTTTATGGGTGGATATAAGTCGTAGTACTTACGACGCGGCCGGAGGCTTAGCGTGGGGGCGTTTCTCCGGACGGTCATCAATGTCCCATCCAGAGTTATCCGCAAGAGAGCCCTTCCCCTTCTTGGGCGCCTCCGCCTGCAGAGTTGTGGAGGCCGCGCTCTTCTTCCCCCCCCCTCCCGTCAAGGGGAGGGTCGCTTTCCTTCTCCTCCTCATCCTCGTCATCTTCGACGACGAGGGAACGGGCCTTGTCTTCGGACGTCACGTCCGAAGTGCCCATGCGGTGGGGGCCACTCCGGACCCCCTTGGACTTTCCTATGGCCTTCTTATCTGGTGCCTTATAAGGTGCCGGCTCCAGCATCTTCGTTAAGCGCGGGATGACTGGTTCTTTAGGCACGGGAGCCGGACACCAGATCTGCTTCGCCTTCTTCAACTAGTACTGAAAAGGCAATGATAATAAAAGCTTAGATATCACCCTTGAAACAAGGAGGTAAGGGATGTGTTGAAAATAATGTACCTCGTTGGGGAGGTGATTTATGTCGTGGTCACAGTCCGAATCTGTGGCCGGCGGTATCTCGTTGCCCTTGAAGAGCAACTTCCAGGCATCTTCGTGAGCTGTTTCGAAGGTGTGGTGCTTTTCCAGGTTGAAATTCCATATAGGGCGGCTTCGGCTCTGGCAGGGGAGGATCCGGCGCACCAGCATCACTTGAATTATGTCGACGATCTTGATGTCCCTATCGATCATGCTTTGAATGGGTGTTTGCAGCGCAATCAGCTCATCTGACGAACACCAGTTCGGGCTCTTCTCGACCCAGGAGGTAAGTTGCAACGGAGCGCCGGAGTTGAATGCGGCAGCCGTGGCCCAGGTGGCGTCGTGGGGTTCGGTGATGTAGAACCATTGTTTCTGCCATTCCTTGACAGACTCCACGAATGTGCCTTTTGGCCAAGAGACGTTGGTGAGCTTGCTCACCATGGCGCCCCCGGACACTGCGTGTTGTCCGTCCACCACCTTGGGCTTCACGTTAAAGGTTTTGAGCCATAGCCCGAAGTGGGGGTGGACGCGGAGGAAGGCCTTGCACACGACGATAAACGCCGAGATATTGAGGAAGGAGTTCGGGGATAGATCGTGGAAGTCTATCCTGTAGTAGAACATTATTCCGTAGACGAAGGGGTGGAGTGGAAACCCTAGCCCACGGAGGAAATGGGGGAGGAACACTACCCTCTCGTCGGGCTTCGGCGTGGGAATGACTTGTCCTTGGGCTAGAAGACGATGGGCGATTTCCTTCCCCAGGTACCCGGCCGCCCGAAGCTCAGCGATGTCCTCATCCTTGACAGAGGAGGCCATCCAGTTGCCTTGACCTCCGGATCCGGACATGGTTGTGTGCTTTCTCGAGTGGGAAACATATGAGAACTTGGGCGCTGGAGCTCAAGGGTGGAAAGGCAGAAGAAGAGAGAAGGCGTAGGAGAAGAAAGGGGAATCTTATCTCCTTATATGGGCAGTGAATATTAAACGCCACCCCACTCACCTCAAAATTTGCCCGCTCCCAAGGGCTGTGTAAACGGCATGGTTGGGTTACCCATGCCCGTATTGACAAGAATCCCGTGATAAGGGGACACGATCTCTGCTTCGACAAGACGTGCCAAAAGTTGTCAGCGTATTGGACTCGTGTATTATTATATTCTCTCTACGGTTGTTTGTGGTGCGTGTTACAGGTCCGGACACGATCAATTCGTCCGAAGACTATTTTGGAGTTCGGAAGGAGGAACCCGCCTTGCAATGCCGAAGACAGCACTACGTGCCGGATACCTTGTCATTGAAGCCAGGTTTAGGGGCTACTGAGGGAGTCCTGGACTAAGGGGTCCTCGGGCGTCCGGCCTGTTAGACATGGGCCGGACTGATGGGCTATGAAGATACGAAGACCAAAGACTGCACCCGTGTCCGGATGGGACTCTCCTTGACGTGGAAGGCAAGCTTGGCGACCGAATATATAGATTCCTTTCTTTGTAACCGGCCTTATGTAACCCTAGATCCTCTTGGTGTCTATATAAACTAGAGGACTTAGTCCGGATAGAGGATACTCATTATCATAGCCATACAAGCTAGACCTCTAGGGTTCAGCCATTACGATCTTGAGGTAGATCAACTCTTATAATACTCCTATTCATCAATATCAATCGAGCAGGATGTAGGGTATTACCTCCATAGAGAGGGCCCGAACCTGGGTAAAACATCGTGTCCCTTTTCTCCTGTTACAATCGACCTTAGGCGCACAGCTCGGGACCCCCTACCTGAGATCCGCCGGTTTTGACATCGACAGTGGGTCCCGCGCTTATGTGGATAAGTTGTGGGTCCAGCCCATAACAGCTAATGAGGGCATCTGTTCAGCTTAAGGGCCATGTCGTGTCTGGGTTATTTTCTCACTCAAAAGTGTCGCCCAGAGCCATTTTCGTCAACAACGTCGCACTCTGTCCAATTCCCACGAAAGATGTCACATATGAGCTATTGACTCATTTTCAAGTTGTGTCCCCAGCGTGCGTCTCAAATGTATAGTTGGCTTAGAAGATGGATTCAACTATTCTGGCTGAGAAAATAAGAGAAGAAGACGAAGTTGGCATTACGCATCAGTATGATTTCATCAGAACTCATCAGCTAAACATTGTGCAGCAACAGAGGCACAAATCCCAGCTAATATTGATCTGACGTGCGTACAATTTCAGAGAGAATGGGAGAAACGTTGTTGATCATATGCTAGCATATGAATGAAATGACACACGACTGGTCGGCAGTCTATATAGCAGCAGATATTGCTCTGCTCAAGCAGTTGTGTGAGATACAGATTGATTTCTTAGATGGGAAACTAATTCTACATGCAAACTGGATGTATCAAACAAAGCATAAGACATACAAGCGATATGATACCCGCGCATCGTTTGAAAGAAGGGGAATTAACCATGTGGGGATCTAGAGTTCTGGCAAATGTTGCAAAATTCCTTTGTTCCAAATAAAGAGTAGCATAGTTTTGTGCTACTGGTTACCCTTGAGAGTGGCATTATTATGTTTTTACTGATCAGATGTGTGCAATATGACCATGAAAATTTCATAAATATATTATCGCAAAGTATCATCATATGACAAAAGCATATGGGTAGCTAAGCTGGAGATAGGATAAAAAGCTGAGCATTTGGATCTAGTAGTGAAAACCTAAGCACTTGGAGCGAGCTAACCGAAAAGGTAAATGACCAGGAGCAGAAAGCTAAGCATTGGGAACGAACTAAGAGCGGAAAGCTAAGCATTTGGAGCGAAAAGCAAAGCATTTGGAAATACTAGAAAAGAGTAACCATTTGAAGCTAGGAGCGAAAAGGTTGGAATTTAAGTTGGCTCTTATTTGGAAACAAGAATCTGGTGTTGAATCTTTGAGTGTCACTCTAGTTTGGTGGGCATCCTGAATCACTTGATGATCCATTCGGACCACCTCTTGGAGCCTATTTGCCGTCCTTTTTCTAGTCGGCTAGAAACGTTCCAATGACCAGCTGCGAACAAAAAAATCGAAGTATTAAGACAAAGCACAAGGTTCACACTAGCAATAGATCTGTATTTCGTAAAGCTGTGTCATTTTCCAAATAAGCTACATATAAAGAGAAACACATAATAATTTAAATTAATATGTATAGAATGTAAATTATATGGCAGAATTTTGGTTTCACAGTTTCCCAAATGTAGGAAGCACATATAGCTGTTAACTACTTCAACAAACAGAGCAAGATGCAGTGAGAGCTATTAACAAACTATGATATAAAGATCTTTATCTTTTATAAACATGTTACTCCCAGTGAAAGATGGTAACCTGAATAGGTGAAGCTGCAATCAAAGGTCCTGCTGACCCACCGCCGAAGACACGGCCATCGGGACTGGCAAACGAAATACCCAATCCACCCTTTCGAGTGCTCAGTCCATTAGTTTTGGATGGCACATACAAGCCAGACAAAGAGAGGATGTGAAAACAACCCTGCACATTGAGTGCACATAATTAGATATTGTTCAGATTTGGAAACATATCTAGAGGTCAAACAACAACATTTCTCTTACAGAAAACCAGAACTACAAAACGGTGTGTTTTGATTGTGATATGCTGCTAATGAAAATAATTATTAAAAAAATCTAACTACTAGCCCACATTTCATTTTTTTCCTTATTGTTCTCTAGTTTGGGTGGACCTTAAATACATTTCTAAAGCACACAAGCAAACAGGGATTTCTAATGTACAGTTTCCAAGCTAAAACAATGGAGCGAACCTGATAAACGACTCTTTCATGAGGAGAATTTGCCTGCCGCAGTGTCACATTGCACACAACACCATTGGCACAGAAGATATGAACTGCCAACCCATTCCCACAATAGGAGAGGACTTTTGTTGTTACATCCTCAAACCATGGATCCATTATTAGCATCTTTTTTAAAGGAACCATTTCAATTAGATATTTTGATAGCTAGTATCTAGATACTATGATAAAGTGTTGTTAGAGCACTGCTATGTCTCTTGGAGCATCATCAGGGTGGGACAAGTTACCTCTCCACCTTGGACTGTGATAACCTTAGGAATTAATCCAGCCGCAGCAGGCCCTACAAAAAAATCAATTTCAGTTTAGAAACGTGAAATGTACTTAATGTTGGCAAACTGAATATAACATTGGTCTGAACTAAACTAACATGTAACATACTACAAATATAATTTCAAAGCTCCGGTTATACTTCTGGAGGGAATAAAAACACAGTATGAATGATTGCAATGAAATAACACCTATATGATATTTTAATATTTTTAATACATCTACAAAAAAGCTCTGTTTTTATGACAAACAAGTGGCAACCCTTACTGAATAGTCGACATGGATAATTCCATGCTTATCAGGTCAGCCTGCGGTGGTCATTTGTATATACGAGTATTAGGACTAAGATACCACCATATCCATCTATGCACCTGTTGCTACTCTACTTGCGATGATGGCATGAGCTCTAAGTGCAAGCAAGAACAATATATACCTGCTACTGCCATCTGTCGCTGCTTCTTGCTGGCCATGGAGCTCGGCGGCCATACCCTCGCCTGCTTGACTGGATGTGTTCCATGGTCTACAGGTGGTGGTGGTGGTGGTGGTGGTGGTAGTGGTGGTAGCGGTGATGGCAGTGCTGGTAGCGCATGGGGTCTCCCAACGCCCAGGCGCAATCCCAACGTGGAGCTCGAGGGCAGAGCAGGTGCCACCAAAGCAGCGGCGCCAGTAGGATATGGCGCCGGAAAGATAGTTGTCGGCAGGGTGCCCTCCGGGGTGTTCTTTCGCGGGCGGCCACGCTTCCTCTTGGGTGGCTTAGAGCTCACACCCATGGCGTGCACGTGTGCGGTGCCGGCCGCGGGCCCCGACGAGCGTGGTGCGGAGTTGGAAGCTCCACCTTGGTGGCCAGCGGTCAGGCTGGCGCCAACGATGGGTTGTAGCTGAGGCTGGAGGGGGCTCCTGCTCATGCCTGCGCCATACTTCGTCTCATCCGCTCCAGACGACATGGCTCCTTTCATTTCGCCTCAAAAGAAAAAGACCAACACAAACACCCACGGAAACAAACAGAAAACTCCCCTCCAAGTGACCGAGCAAACTACTCCATCCCTAAAACACGAGAAATACTAGCGATTAGAACAACGAATAGCCTCCAGATTCCGCATGTATTTCCGTATAAACTACTCAAAAATTGAACGAACCTATTCAAGAAGATTGACTTCAAAGATTTTTTTTAATGGAAATGTACAACAAAAGAAGAGCCACAAGAGGATTCAGAATGGAGAAAAGAATATGCACAGTCCCATTGCTTATATAGGGGAGGGGGCGGGATGAGTTTTCAAGGAAGACCATACAAAGACATAGAATTCACATGAACTACTCACAATAATCTTTCGTCACTCTTGTGGTCTTGACACTAGAGTTTATGATTATCATGTAGTCCAGGGGGCCTAGTGCATTATTTCTGAGAAGATATTTTCTTTTAGATCTATTACGTGGTACTTTATTTTCAGGATGCTTACATATGTATCAACTACGTGTATCCTTAGAAATTTTTTGAATTTCCTTGAGTGTTCATCGTGGATGTGTCCAAATGATGTGGTTATTTTTTCTTCCTAATTTTTTTTCCATTTAATGTTTGCCATTTTTATTTTTTTATTTTTTGTTTTTCATGTTTGGATTTTATTTATTGTCACACCATCTTTGTTTTTTTCTATTTTCACTTTTTGTTGTGTCATATTCGGATTTTTATTTAGTCATATTCCATTTTGGACCTTTCACTTAATGTTATTACATTCATGGAATTTCATATAATGTTATTCCATTTTGGAATTCATCTAATGATATGCCATTTATAAATTTTCATTCAATGATATGCCATTTATAAATTTCATTTAATCTCATGCTATGTTTGGAATTCATTTAATGATATGCCATCTATATATTTCATTTCATGCTATGCCATCTTTGGAATTTCATTTAATGTTATGATTTATTTGGATTTTAATGATTTTGTGCCATCCTTGGAATTTTTTACTGTTTTTGCTTTTTTAATTTTTTGTTGTGCCATCTTTGGATATTATTTATTGATATGCCATATTTTGATTTTTTTTACTTAATGTTATGCCATCTATGTAATTTCATTTAATGTTGGGCCATCTATGGAATTCCATTTAATGTTATGCCATATGATTTCTTTTTTACTTAATGTTTTTATCTAATATTATCTCATCTTTGGATTTTCATTTAATTTCATATTGTCTTTTTTTGCGGGTGAATGCCATATTGTGTTTGGGGTTTTTATTGCTTACGATCCCATCTTTGGATTTGCATTCATGGTTGTGCCATCTTTGGATTTCAATGGATCCATGTGTTTGAGTCTACTGAGCTTTTCAAATGAACCATCTTTGGATATACAATGGCTAAGGATAGGTTGGAGGGGTTTGGTAAGTGTGCACTCGTGCCAATGTTCGAGATGAAATGGTTTGGGTTCCAAATGATCATATTTTTTTCATAGTAATTGCATCTTCATTGACTAAAATACACAGTATAGGTAAGAACACACTAAAAATTGCTAAATAGGCTGGGAGAAGACAAGTGTAGCAGAAATTCTGCAGGAAAATCTCCAAGGAAAATATAGTTAGGGGCCTAGGGTCCTTTCACACACCAAATCCTACTACTACCACCAACCTTGGTCTTCATTGAGTTGCTCACTGGAAGAGAAGCAAAGCCTCCACCATTACCAAAATTATGAAAGTACCATTAGCAATGAGGCTTTGAGAGACCAAGAATAGACACACCACAAGAAATGATGCACATGTCACTATGACACACTTGTCAGGAAACAACCCATATTAACCTGGATCGGGGTCCACCACATCTCGTGGATGAGATAGTGGAATATTACTAGATCCATCGTCTTTAAACCACCACCCCATATCCAAATCCATGATTGATTTTTCTCACTTGCTAGTCTCCTAGAGGGCAAAAAATCCATCAACAAACAGGAAGAAAAATCTCGTCGCCCAGAGTAGAAAATGAGCCGAGGAGGCAACCAGATCTTCAACATCATTATTGTGAGGAAGAACTAGGCAAACTTATGATACACCCTAACTGCTTTCATGCTACAAGACAAAACCTAATTATTCCTCACTATACTTGCAAGAAGAGATACATGATTCTAGTCCCCCGTTGGTCACGAGAAGGTCGATGTTAGGTATAGAACTAGGATCTTAGTGGAATTCACCAAGGGATCTACAAGGAATTCACCTCATGACTCGAAATGGATGAAGGAAGGCACGACATGATCTCACCCAATGGATCGCCAATGCAACTGGTTGTATCGCCAACATTGACATTCCAAATTTTAAAAGATTGAAAACAATGGGTGGAAACCGATAAAATGCAAGAATTGGATTTAATAGGTTCTCTAGTGCTCTAGAAAACCCTCTATGACAGACCTATTTCACTTATTCATCATCATCGAATTTACTATTCGACGCCTCTATGAAAGGCCATCACAATAAAGATTGTATGAATACAAAGATGAAAAAATAGGAGAGAACTGACCGAGTTTGTGGTTGTCGAAGATACTAGAGGCAGTGTCCTTTAACTCCATAACATGTTTATCATTGAACTGATCCGCCATGGGATTAGCCATCTTAAACTCAAAGACCTAATCATCACCGAGTTGATCCCCCATGAACTCATTAATCAAATTTTCGTGACTATCTGCCATGTGGTCGTCCACCCTGCGCTCACGACCATGGTTGTGGGTTCACCTACTTAGCACTGACATAATAAACTAAGAGAGTGGATCATATGAAAATTCGACGAAGAAGTGAGTTCACTACAACTTCGATAGTAGTGGAGGTGATGTTGTGAATAGGCATGAGATGGAGGTACTACATAGAGAAGGGATAGTTTGCGACGAGGCTTGAGGGGAGAGGCTAGGATTGAGGCAGCATCGAGGGCTAATGGGCGAGGCCTTTTGTGCTGCTTGGTATACGGTGGTGTCAATTAAATTTTTGATAAATACTAAATATATGACAAGGTACTATGGTAGTAAGGTGGAATCCAACACTAGTTTTGTGTCGATTCCCCAATGGGTAGTTGGGTCGGACATTGTGTCATGTGCATGATAAGTTTCACGGTCTATTGGTGATATGCCAATTTGGGCCCTTCCTCACAGCACTCACGGCCCAAGCAAGTCAACCGAACCCATGATCTGGTTCCTCGAGGAGTCCTGGCCCAAAAAGATAAATGCCTAAAAGGACTACCATTGAAGACCATAAATAAAGGAGAAACCAAGGTGTACTAAGCCAAGAGAACGTAAGAGGAAGGTAAGGCCTTGTACAATGCTAGATGCTTAGAGAGGTGCTTAGAAAAATAAACCGGGTTTTTTGAAGCACTGGTGCCTATTGCTATAGGAGAGACGCCTAGTTAAGTGTCTATCCTGTACAAATAGGCACCGGTGCTTAAGAAAAGCTTGGTTTATTTCTCCAGGCACCACTCCTAAGCACCCTACATTGTACAAGGCCTAAGGACCAACTGATTGAAGGTGAAGCCGCATCCGACTAGAATACATAAGGGAGGAAGGTGTCCAAACCGACCCAAGGATGGGTATCAATAGCAGAGTGCCGAGATTAGCAGGGACAACTTCTACTTTTACATCCAAGAGGATGGAGTCAAGGATATAGTTATTAGACCTAGATTAGACCCAATCTTGGACACACCCCATCGAGATCGGCCACCCAAATTTCTAGCAACTTAGTGTACAAGTTATTGCACCCCCCCACCCCCCACACACAGACGTTGTACTCGTTGATATCTACAATTCCAAACAAGGACTAGTTTTGTTACTTGATACGCCTCCAATGTATCTATAATTTCTTATTGTTTCATGCTATTATATTGTCAATCATGTATACTTTATATGCCATTTTATATCATTTTTGGGAACTAACTTATTAACTCAATGCTCAGTGCCAGTTCCCGTTTTTGCATATTTCTTTGATTCACGAAAAAACCATATGATATGTCTCCATCATATCTACTTTTACAAACAGTTTTGCTCTTGTTTTGGACGCTAATTTGCATGATTTGAATGAGACTAACCTGGATTGGCGTTGTTTTCAGCAAAACTAGCATGGTGTTGTTTTTGTGCAAAAATAAAAGTTCTTAGAATCGGACGAATCTTTCTAGAGATTTGTCATCGAATAAAAGAAAAATACTGGAACAAAGAACCACCAGAAGGGGGCCACCTGTTGCCAACAAGGCAATAGGGCGTGCCTTGTTACCTTGTGGGGTCCAAAGGTGGCCGTCTAACCTAATTCCAGCGATATAAAATCCTTTTTATCAAGAAAAAAATATGAGAAGAAGTTTCATCACATTTTCCTATAAGGAGCCGCCGCCACGTCATGTTCTTCATCGGGAGGGATGTTCTGGAGTTCGTTCGGGGCTCCGGAGAGGGGGATTCATCGCCATTATCATCACCAACCCTTCTTCATCAACAACTTCATTATGCTCACCATCGGGAGTGACTAATTCCTTCGTAGGCTTGTTGGGTGGTGATCGATTCAATTTGTTAGGGTTTGGTCCCTAGTATCCACTATGTTCTGAGATTGATGTTGCTATGAGTTTGCTATGCTTAATGCTTGTCACTAGGGCCCGAGTGCCATGATCTCGGATGTGAATCTATTATGTTTTCACAAATATAAGTTTGTTTTGGAACCTATCTTGCAAGTTGTATGCACCTATTACGTGTTATGATCCGCAGACCCTAAATTGACAGCAATTGGGATTCACTATGGTGATGACCGAGGAGTTCATATATTCACTATGTGTTAATGCTTTGTTCTGGTTCTCTATAATAAGGAGGCCTTAATATTCCTTAGGTTTCCTTATGGACCCCACTACCACGGGTGGGTAGGACAAAAGATGCCATGCAAGTTCTTATTATAAGCATGGATGCCTATTTACGGAATACATGCCTACATTACATTGATGAATTGGAGCTATTGTGTATCTCCCTAGGTTGTGACTGTTATATGATGAATGTCATCTATCACTGATTCAGTGCCTACACTTTTCTCATATTGATCTTTGCCAACTTACTATCGTTGTTGCTGATGTTATAATCACTATCAAATTGCTACTATTACTATTCCTATTGAAGGAAATATGCCCTAGAGGCAATAATAAAGTTGCTATTTATATTTTCCTATATCATGATAAATGTTTATTATTCGTGATAGAATTGTATGAAACCGGAAACTTAGTACATGTGTGGATACATAGACAAACAGAGTGACCCTAGTATGCCTCTACATGACTAGCTCGTTAATCAAATATGGTTATGTTTCCTAGCCATAGACATGTGTTGTCATTTGATGAATAGGATCACATCATTAAAGAATGATGTGATGGACAACACCCATCCGTTAGCTTAGCACTATGATCGTTTAGTTTATTGCTATTGCTTTCTTCATGACTTATACATGTTCCTATGACTATGAGATTATGCAACTCCCGAATATTGGAGGAACACTTAGTGTGCTATTAAACATCACAACATAACTGGGAGATTATAAAGATGCTCTACAGGCATCTCCAATGGTGTTTGTTGAGTTGGCATAGATCGAGATTAGGATTTGTCTTTCCATATTTCGAAGAGGTATCTCGGGGCCCTCTCGGTAATGCGCATCACTATAAGTCTTGCAAGCAATGTGACTAATGATTTAGTTATGGAATACGGAACGAGTAAAGAGACTTGCCGATAACGAGATTGAACTAGGTATGATGATACCGACGATCGAATCTCGGGCAAGTAACATATCGATGACAAACGGAATAACGTATGTTGTTATGCGGTTTGACCGATAAAGATCTTCGTAGAATATGTAGGAGCCAATATGAGCATCCAGGTTCCACTATTAGTTATTAACCGCAGATGTGTCTCGATCATGTGTACATAGTTCTCGAACCCGTAGGGCCCGCATGCTTAACGCTCGATGACGGTTTGCATTATGAGTTTCGTGTTTTTTATGAACCGAAGTTCTTCTGAGTCCCGACTGAGATCACGGACATGACGAGGAGTCTCGAAATGGTTGAGACATAAAGATCGATATATTGGAAGGTTATATTCAGACACCGGAATGTTTCCGGAGTGTTTCAGGTATTTTCAGGAGTACCAGGAGGTTACCGGAACCCCCCGGGAGAGTAATGGGCCTTAATGGGCTTTAGGGGAAAGGAGAGAGAGGCCTCAAGGGGTGGCCGCATGATAACCCACAAGTATAGGGGATCGCAATAGTTTTCGAGGGTAGAGTATTCAACCCAAATTTATTGATTCGAAACAAGGGGAGCCAAAGAATATTCTCAAGTATTAGCAGCTGAGTTGTCAATTCAACCACACTTGGAAACTTAATATCTACAGCAAAGTATTTAGTAGCAAAGTAATATGATAGTAGTGGTAATGGTAGCAAAAGGTAATGATAACAAAAGTAATGCTTTCGGTATTTTGTAGTGATTGTAACAATAGCAACGGAGAAGTAAATAAGCGAAGAACAATATATGGAAAGCTCGTAGGCAATGGATCGGTGATAGAGAATTATGCCAGATGTGGTTCATCATTTAACAGTCATAACCTAGGGTGACACAGAACTAGCTCCAATTCATCAATGTAATGTAGGCATGTATTCCGAATATAGTCATACGTGCTTATGGAAAAGAACTTGCATGACATCTTTTGTCCTACCGTCCCGTGGAAGCGGGGTCCTAGCGGAAACTAAGGGATATTAAGGCCTCATTTTAATAGAGTACCGGACCAAAGCATTAACACATAGTGAATACATGAACTCCTCAAGATAGTAGGTGACTATAGACTTGCAAGATAGGATCAAGAACTCACATATATTCATGAAAACATAATAGGTTCAGATCTGAAATCATGGCACTCGGGCCCTAGTGACAAGCACTAAGCATAGCAAAGTCATAGCAACATCAATCTCAGAACATAGTGGATACTAGGGATCAAACCCTAACAAAACTAACTCGATTACATGATAAATCTCATCCAACCCATCACCGTCTAGCAAGCCTACGATGGAATTACTCACGCACGGCGGTGAGCATCATGAAATTGGTAATGGAGGATGGTTGATGATGACAATGGCGAAGGATTCCCCTCTCCGGAGCCCCGAACGGACTCCAGATTAGCCCTCCCGAGAGGTTTTAGGACTTGGTGGCGGCTCCATATCATAAAACGCGATGAATCCTTCTCCCTTATTTTTTTTCTCCCCGAAAGTGAATATATAGAGTTGCAGTTGAGGTCGGAGGAGCTCCAGGGGGCCCACGAGGTAGGGGGCACGCCCCCCACCCTCGTGGCTAGCTAGGGTGTGGGCCCCCTCGCCTTGATCTTTTGCCAGTATTTTTTATTATTTCCAAAAAGACGCTCCATTGAGTTTCAGGTCATTCTGAGAACTTTTGTTTCTGCACAAAAATAACACCATAGCAATTCTGCTAAAAACAGCGTCAGTCCGGGTTAGTTCCATTTAGATCATGCAAGTTAGAGTCCAAAACAAGGGCAAAAGTGTTTGGAAAAGTAGATACGACTGAGACGTATCAACTCCCCCAAGCTTAAACCTTTGCTTGTCCTCAAGCAATTCAGTTTATAAACTGAAAGTGATAAAGAAAAACTTTCACAAACTCTGTTTGCTCTTGTTGTTGTAAATTTGTAAAGCCAGCATTCAAGTTTTCAGCAAAGATTATGAACTAACCATATTCACAATAACGCTAAGGTCTCATGTTTACTCATATCAATGGCATAATCAACTAGCGAGCAATAATAAGAAATCTCAGATGTGAGCACTTTCTCAAAACAATCATAATATGATATAACATGATGGTATCTCGCTAGCCCTTTCTGAGACCGCAAAACATAAATGCAGAGCACCTTTAAAGATCAAGGACTGACTAGACATTGTAATTCAGGGTAAAAGAGATCTAGTCAAGTCATACTCAATGCAAACTAACAGTAATGAATGCAAATGACAGCGGTGCTCTCCAACTGGTGCTTTTTAATAACAGGATGATGACTCAACATGAAAGTAAATAGATAGGCCCTTCGCAGAGGGAAGCAGGGATTTGTAGAGGTGCCAGAGATCGGTTTTGAAATAGAGATGAATGATATTTTGTGCGGTATACTTTAATTGTCAACATAACAACCAAGAGATGGCGATATCTTCCATGCTACACACATTACAGGAGGTTCCCAAACAGAATGGTAAAGTTTATACTCCCCCTCCACCAACAAGCATCAATCCATGGCTTGCTCGAAACAACAAGTGCCTCCAACTAACAAGAGTCCCAGGGGGAGCTTTGTTTGCAAATATTTTGATTTGATTTGCATAAAGCATGGGACTGGGCATCCCGGTGACCAGCCATTTTCTCGTGAGTGAGGAGCGGAGTCCACTCCTCTTGAGAATAACCCGCCTAGCATGGAAGATATGGACGACCCTAGTTGATACATGAGCTATTCGAGCATACAAAACGGGATATTTATTTGAAGGTTTAGAGTTTGGCACATACAAATTTACTTGGAACGGCAGGTAGATACCGTATATAGGTAGGTATGGTGGACTCATGTGGAACAACTTTGGGGTTTATGGGATTGGATGCACAAGCAGTATTCCCGCTTAGTACAGGTGAAGGCTAGAAGAAGACTGGGAAGAGACCAGCTAGAGAGCGACAACAGTCATGAACATGCATTAAAATTAATCGACACCGAATGCAAGCATGAGTAGGATATAATGCACCATGAACATAAATATCATAGAGGGTATGTTGATTTTGTTTCAACTACATGCGTGAACATGTGCCAAGTCAAGCGACTCGAAACGTTCAAAAGAGCATACCATCCTATTGATACGTATCCAACGTATCTATAATTTTTGATTGCTCCATGCTATATTATCTACTGTTCTGGACATTATTGGGCTTTATTATCCACTTTTATATTATTTTGGGGACTAACCTATTAACCGAAGGCCCAGCCTAGAATTGTTGTTTTTTGCCTGTTTTAGGGCTTCGAAGAAAAGGAATATCAAACGGAGTCCAAACAAAACGAAACCTTCGGGAACGTGATTTTCTCAATAGATAAGACCGGAAGACATGGACCCTATGTCAAGGCACGTAACAGGAGGCCACGAGGTACGGGGCGCCCTACCCCACCAGGCGTGCCCCCCACCCTCGTGGGCCCCCTGTTGCTCCACCGACGTACTTCTTCCTCCTATATATATCCACGTTTCCCAAAACAATCAGAACAGGAGCCAAAACCCTAATTCCACCGCCGTAACTTTTTGTATCCACGAGATCCCATCTTGGGGCCTGTTCCGGAGCTCCGTCAGAGGGGGGCATCGATCATGGAGGGCTTCTACATCAACACCATAGCCCCACCGATGAAGTGTGAGTAGTTCACCTCAGACCTACGGGTCCATAGTTAGTAGCTAGATGACTTCTTCTTTCTTTTTGGATCTCAATACAATGTTCACCCCCTCTCTTGTGGAGATCTATTCGATGTAATCTTCTTTTTGCGGTGTGTCTGTTGAGATCGATGAATTGTGGGTTTATGATCAAGTCTATCTATGAATAATATTGAATCTTCTCTGAATTCTTTTATGTATGATTGGTTATCTTTGCAAGTCTCTTCGAATTATCAGTTTAGTTTGGCCTACTAGATTGATCTTTCTTGCAATGGGAGAAGTGCTTAGCTTTGGGTTCAATCTTGCGGTGTCCTTTCCCGGTGACAGTAAGGGCAGCAAGGCACGTATTGTATTGTTGCCATCGAGGATAACAAGATGGGGTTTTCTTCATATTGCATGAGTCTATCCCTCTACATAATGTCATATTGCATAAGGCGTTACTCTGTTTTTAACTTAATACTCTAGATGCATGCTGGATAGCGGTCGATGAGTGGAGTAATAGTAGTAGATGCAGGTAGGAGTCGGTCTACTTGTCTCGGACGTGATGCCTACATACATGATCATACCTAGATATTCTGATAACTATGCTCAATTCTGTCAATTGCTCAACAGTAATTTGTTCACCCACCGTAGAATACTTATGCTCTCGAGAGAAGCCACTAGTGAAACCTATGGCCCCCGGGTCTATCTTTATCATATTGATCTCCTACTACTTAGTTATTTCCATTGCTATTTACTTTGCCATTATTTTACTTTGCATCTTGATCATAAAAATACCAAAAATATTATCTTATCATATCTATCATATCTCACTCTCGTAAGTGGCCCTATAGGGATTGACAACCCCTATTTGCGTTGGTTGCGAGGATTTTTTTTGTGCAGGTGCGAGGGACTCGCGCGTAGCCTCCTACTGGATTGATACCTTGGTTCTCAAAAACTAAGGGAAATACTTACGCTACTTTACTGCATCATCCCTTCCTCTTCGGGGAAAACCAACGTAGTGCTCAAGAGGTAGCAAGAAGGATTTCTGGAGCTGTTGCCGGGAAGGTCTACGCAAAAGTCAACATACCAAGTACCCATCACATACCCTTATCTCCCGCATTACATTATTTTCCATTTGCCTCTCGTTTTCCTCTCACCCCACTTCACCCTTGCCGTTTTATTCCCCCTCTGTCTCTCTATCCTCCCTCTCTATTTTCCTCTTTTGTTCGCTTGCTTTTTGTTTGCTTGTGTGTTAGTTTGTTTGCTTGTCGTTATGGCTAGTCCCTTATCTTCTCCGTTGACTCCTGAGTTCGAAATCTTTCACTTTAAACAGAGACTAGGAGAAAACTTAAAAGATGCCTGGTTAAGAATAATGGAGTCTTATCGTAATTGTACCTCTGAAATAAACCTGAGAATCTTGCTTCGCAATTTTTATGTTGGATTAAATATGTCTCATAGACAACTCTTGGATTGTGTTGCCAAAGGCAATTTTATTGAAATCGATCCCCATATTGCACTTGAAATTATAGAAGGTATAGTGGGAACACTACCTCAACAAAAGGGGCCTCATCCTACTTAGGAAGAGACACAAGTTTTTGAAAAAAAAATTGTGAAGTTACTAAAATCTTGCAAAAATCTCTTGAACCTCTTAAGAACATTAGTGGAAATATTCACCGCATGAATATGTTGATTACCCTTTGCAACAAGCGGTTGGATTCATTAGATCTAAAAATTCAGAATATGAAGGGAAACGTAAAGAACCTCCTGGATTTGAGCTTGGTTCCGCTAAAAAGTTGAAAACCAAAGATGGCAATACCTAGATCTATTCTTGCTTGTTATGCCTAGCTAGGGGCGTTAAACGATAGCGCTTGTTGGGAGGAAACCCAATTTTATTTTTATTCCTTGCTTTTTGCTACTGTATGGTAATAAATGCTTTATCTAGCCTCTGTTTTGGTTCTGTTTTTTGTGTTTAATTAGTGTTTGTGCCAAGTAGAACCATTGGGAATACTTTGGGAAAGTCTTGTTGAACTTGCTGTAAAAACAGAAACTTTAGCGCTCACGAGAACTGCTGCCATTTTTATTTGGAGAGTACTATTTAGTTAATTCTTTTTGCAGATGATTAATAGATAAATCCCTCACTTCCAGAAATTTATTTTAGAATTTTTGGTGTTAGGATCTTGTGCCAGTTACAGATTACTACAGACTGTTCTGTTTTTGACAGATTCTGTTTTTCATGTGTTGTTTGCTTATTTTGATGAATCTATGGCTAGTAAAATAGTTCATAAACCATAGAGAAGTTGGAATAAAGTAGGTATCACACCAATATAAATAGATAATGATTTCATTACAGTACCTTGAAGTGATCTTTTATTTTCTTTCGCTAACGGAACTCACAAGATTTTCTACTTTAAGTTTTGTGTTGTGAAGTTTTCAAGTTTTGTGTAAAGATTTGATGGATTATGGAACAAGGAGTGGCAAGAGTCTAAGCTTGGGGGTGCCCATGGAACCCCCAAAATAATCTAAGGACACCTAAAACCCAAAGCTTGGGGATGCCCCGGAAGGCATCCCCTCTTTCGTCTACTTCTATCGGTATCTTTACTTGGAGCTATATTTTTATTCGCCACATGATATGTGTTTTGCTTGGAGCGTCTTGTATGATTTGAGTCTTTGCTTGTTAGTTTACCACAATCATCCTTGCTGTACACACCTTTTGAGAGAGCCATACATGATTTGGAATTTGTTAGCATACTCTATGTGCTTCGCTTATATCTTTTGAGTTATATAATTTTGCTCTAGTAGTTCACTTATATCTTTTAGAGCACGATGGTGGATTTGTTTTATAGAAACTATTGATCTCTCATGCTTCACTTAGATTATTTTAAGAGTCTTAATAGCATGGTAATTTGCTTAAAATCCTAATATGCTAGGTATTCAAGATTAGTAAAATTTTCTGAAGAGTGTTTTGAATACTAAGAGAAGTTTGATGCTTGATGATTGTTTTGAGATATGGAGGTAATAATATCAAAGTCGTGCTAGTTGAGTAGTTGTGAAATTGAGAAATGCTTGTGTTGAAGTTTGCAAGTCCCGTAGCATGCACGTATGGCAAACGTTATGCAACAAATTTGAAACATGAGCTGTTATTTGATTGTCTTCCTTATGAGTGGCGGTCGGGGACGAGCGGTGGTCTTTTCCTACCAATCTAGCCCCCCTAGGAGCATGCACATAGTACCGAGATTTTTGATGACTTGTAGATTTTTGCAATAAGTATGTGAGTTCTTTATGACTAATGTTGAGTCCATGGATTATACACACTCTCACCCTTCCATCCTTGCTAGCCTCTTCGGTACCGTGCATTGCCCTTTCGCACATTGAGAGTTGGCGCAAACTTCGCCGGTGCATCCAAACCCCGTGATATGATACGCTATTTCACACATAAACCTCCTTATATCTTCCTCAAAACAGCCACCATACCTACCTATTATGGCATTTCCATAGCCATTCCGAGATATATTACCATGCAACTTTCCACCATTCCGTTCATCATGGCACATTCATCATTGTCATATTGCTTAGCATGATCATGTAGTTGACATAGTATTTGTGGCAAAGCCACCGTTCATTATCATTTCATACATGTCACTCTTTGTCCATTGCATATCCCGGTACAACGCCGGAGGCATTCATATAGAGTCATACTTTGTTCGAGTATCGAGTTGTAATCATTGAGTTGTAAATAAATAGAAGTGTGATGATCATCATTTTCTAGAGCATTGTCCCAAGTGAGGAATATATATATATATATATATATATATATATATATATATATATATATATATAAGGAGAAAGGCCATAAAAAGAAAGGAGAAGGCCCAAAAAAAGAAAGGCCATAAAAAACAAAAAGGCCCAAAAGAAAAAATGAGAGAAAAGGAGAGAAGGGACAATGTTACTATCCTTTGCCACACTTGTGCTTCAAAGTAGCACCCTAATCTTCATGTTAGAAAGTCTCTTGTTTTTTCACTTTCATATACTAGTGGGAATTTTCATTATAGAACTTGGCTTGTATATTCCAACAATGGGCCTCCTCAAGTGCCCTAGGTCTTCGTGAGCAAGCAAGTTGGATGCACACCCACTAGTTTCTTTTGTTGAGATTTCATACATTTATAGCTCTAGTGCATCCGTTGCATGGCAATCCCTACTCCTTACATTAACATCAATCGGTGGGCATCTCCATAGCCCATTGATTAGCCTCGTTGATCTAAGACTTTCTCCTCTTTTGTCTTCTCCACATAACCCCCCTCATTATATTCTATTCCACCTATAGTGCTATGTCCATGGCTCGCGCTCATATATTGCGTGAAAGTTTATAGGTTTGAGATTACTAAAGTATGAAACAATTGCTTGGCTTGTCATCGGGGTTGTGCATGATGAGAGCATTCTTGTGTGACGAAAATGAAACATGACTAAACCATATGATTTTGTAGGGATGAACTTTCTTTGGCCATGTTATTTTGAGAAGACATAATTGCTCTGCTAGTATGCTTGAAGTATTATTATTTTTATGTCAATATGAACTTTTGTCTTGAATCTTTCGGATCTGAATATTCATACCACAATTAAGACGAATTACATTAAAATTATGCCAAGTAGCACTCCGCATCAAAAATTCTGTTTTTATCATTTACCTACTCAAGGATGAGGAGGAATTAAGCTTGGGGATGCTTGATACATCTCCAATGTATCTATAATTTTTGATTGCTCCATGCTATATTATCTACTGTTTTGGACATTATTGGGCTTTATTATCCACTTTTATATTATTTTTGGGACTAACCTATAAACCGGAGGCCCATGCCAGAATTGCTGTTTTTGCTAGTTTTAGGGCTTCAAAGAAAAGGAATATCAAACGGAGTCCAAACGGAACGAAACCTTCAGGAACGTGATTTTCTCAATAGATAAGACCCGGGAGACTTGGACCCTACGTCAAGGCACGTAACAGGAGGCCACGAGGTAGGGGGGCACGCCCTACCCCACCAGGCGCGCCCCCACCCTTGTGGGCCCCTGTTGCTCCACCGACGTACTTCTTCCTCCTATATATATCCACGTACCACCAAACGATCAGAACAGGAGCCAAAACCCTAATTCCACCGCCGTAACTTTCTGTATCCACAAGACCCCATCGTGGGGCCTGTTCCAGAGCTCCGCCGGAGGGGGGCATCGACCACGGAGGGCTTCTACATCAACACCATAGCCCCTCCGATGAAGTGTGAGTAGTTCACCTCAGACCTACGGGTCCATAGTTAGTAGCTAGATGGCTTCTTCTCTCTTTTTGGATTTCAATACAATGTTCTCCCCCTCTCTTGTGGAGATCTATTCGATGTAATCTTCTTTTTGCGGTGTGTTTGTTGAGATCGATGAATTGTGGGTTTATGATCAAGTCTATCTATGAATAATATTTGAATCTTCTTTGAATTCTTTTATGTATGATTGGTTACCTTTGCAAGACTATTCAAATTATCAGTTTGGTTTGGCCTACTAGATTGATCTTTCTCGCAATGGGAGAAGTGCTTAGCTTTGGGTTCAATCTTGCGGTGTCCTTTCCCGATGATAGTAAGGGCAGCAAGGCACGTATTGTATTGTTGCCATCGAGGATAACAAGATGGGGTTTTCTTCATATTGCATGAGTCTATCCCTCTACATCATGTCATCTTGCTTAAGGCGTTACTCTATTTTTAACTTAATACTCTAGATGCATGCTGGATAGCGGTCGATGAGTGGAGTAATAGTAGTAGATGCAGGCAAGAGTCGGTCTACTTGTCTCGGACGTGATGCCTATATACATGATCATACCTAGATATTCTCATAACTATGCTCAATTATGTCAATTGCTCAACAGTAATTTGTTCACCCACCGTAGAATACTTATGCTCTCGAGAGAAGCCACTAGTGAAACCTATGGCCCCCGGGTCTATCTTTATCATATTGATCTCCTACTACTTAGTTATTTCCTTTGCTATTTACTTTGCCTTTATTTTACTTTGCATCTTTATCATAAAAATACCAAAAATATTATCTTATCATATCTATCAGATCTCACTCTCGTAAATGGCCCTATAGGGATTGACAACCCCTATTTGCGTTGGTTGCGAGGATTTATTTGTTTTGTGCAGGTGCGAGGGATTCGCGTGTAGCCTCCTACTGGATTGATACCTTGGTTCTCAAAAACTGAGGGAAATACTTACGCTACTTTGTTGCATCATCCCTTCCTCTTCGGGGAAAACCAACGCAGTGCTCAAGAGGTAGCACCTATCATACCACATCACAACCATTTTAATAGCATGTTGGCATGCAAGGTAAACCATTATAAGCTCCTATCTAATTAAGCATGGCACAAGAAACTATGATCTCTAGTTGTCATTGCAAACATGTTTATTCATAATAGGCTGAAGCAGGAGTGATGAACTAATCATATTTACAAAAACAAGAGAGGTCGAGTTCATACCAGCTTTTCTCATCTCAGTCAGTCCATCATATATCGTCATAATTGCCTTTCACTTGCCTGACCGAACGATGTGGATAATAATAATAGTGCACGTGCAAGGACTAAGCTGGAATCTGCAAGCATTCAATAAACAGGAGAAGACAAAGCAATATGGGCTCTTTTGTCAAATCAACAATAATGCATATAAGAGCCACATCAACAATTTTAATTATGGTCTTCTCCTATCGACCCCAAAGAAAAGAAAAGAAATAAAACTATTTACACGGGAAAGCTCCCAACAAGCAAAAGAAGAACATGTAATATTTTTGGGGTTTCTTTTTAATTACTACTACAAGCATAGAAATTAAAACTAGCTAAAAGCTACAACTGATTTTTTTGGTTTTTCTTAAGGTTTATTAAACACACAAGAAGAAAGCATAAAAAGGAAATAAACTAGCATGGATGATACAATGAAAAAGTATGAGTACCGACATCTAGCAATGAGTGTGTGAACATAAATGTAATGTCGGTGAGAAATACGTACTCCCCCAAGCTTAGGCTTTGGGCCTAAGTTGGTCTATGATCACGGTTGGCCTGGCGGATATCCATAGTAATAGTTGGGGTTGTACTGCGAATAAGAAGACTCTGATTGCCACTAGTTGGCAATCATCTCCGGATCCCACTGGTAATTAGACTGTCGTGGAGGATCCACTTGTGGTTCCTACTCTGCCTCTGTGGCTAATGTAGGATTCCGATAGGCGTGAATAGCCTCCAACGGAAAAAAGTACTTGCTTGCAGATAATTCAAACAAGGAAGGAGCAGGTAGGGTAATAGTCTCAGGATGATGTTTATCAAAGAACAATTTGTATTTGAGCTCATTTCCCCTATTCTTGATAATAAAATCATGCGCTACCATGTTCTTATAATCTAAATAAATAGGAGGAATCAATTTTTCTTCCTTCTCATAATGCCTAATAGGTATGTTAAAATGTGCAGCTAGGCGCGAGGCGAAGATGCCTCCAAAGAATGGGCCCTTAGTATAGTTAAGATTTAACCGCTTTGCAATAATAGCACACATCCTGAATGTATTATCACGAAATAAGGCGTGGCACAAAATAACAATATCAGGGGCACTCGGGTTTCCACAGTTTCCGCGCCCAATTAAGCATCTGCTAGCAAATATAGCAAAGTAACGTAAAACAGGAAAGTGTATGCTAGTAGTTCGTGCATCAGAAACCTTCCTCGTTTCCCCTACAGTGATGATATCAATAAACCCATCCGCATCGCCGCGATGTGGTTCTTCTATGATGCCCTCGAAAGGGATCAAACAAACCCGACAAAAATCACGAAGTGACATCTCCTTATGCTCATCATATAAATAAAACTCCACCGTAGGTGGTGAGCTCCTAGCATGGAAATGAAAGTTTTTGCACAAAGATATTGGTGAGTAAGAGATACTGTTCGCGCTGGTCATGGAGGAAGGTGGTGAGGCCTGCATTCTCAGCCAATTCATAGAAATCATCATAAATCCCGACTGCTCTCAAGAAATCATCACAAGGCCATTCACACGGCCGAACCTCCGCGATGCGAGGCAGATTATATTTGGGCCTCTTCGCTTCTTCATTTTGCTTTTCCTTCGAGCTTCAGCTCGATGAGCCCCTCAAAAATCTCTTCATTATTTTCTGAAAAATTCTGAAGTTTTTAGTAACTTCAAATAAAAGTGAACCAAACTCAACAAAATTGATAGCGACTACTCCTACAAGTGCCTAGAGCCTATATCATGCATCAAAACTACTTGGAACCACATAAATTTGACATGCAAGCTCAAGAACAGGGTCACCTAAGCAGCAAAAATATGCAATGGATAAAGCACTAGAACAAAAACTAATTGGACCATTGGAGGAGTCACATACCAAGGGACAATCCCCCAAAGCAGTTTTGTGAGAGGTGCTTTGAGCAAGGAGATCAAAAATGGCAGCAAAATGAGCTTGGACTCGGGTTTGAGCTGGATAATGGTGTTTGTGGGAGGAAGAAGGAGTGTGTGGGTGCAATAATAAGTGGAGGAGGGCCACCGTGGGCCCATGAGGCAGGGGGGGCGCCCAGCGGGGTAGGGCGCGCCCTCCACCCTCATGGCTAGGTGGATGCCCCCTGCTGTGTTCTCAGTGCCAAATATTCTCAAATATTACAGAAAAAACATATTTAAATTTCAGGTCATTTGGAGAACTTTTATTTTCAGGGTATTTTTATATTGCACGGATAATTCAGATAACAGACAAAAATACTGTTTTTAGTTTATTTAATATAAATAACAGAAAGTAAAGAGAGGGTATAGAGAGTTGTGTTTTCTAAATTCATCCATCTCATGATCATCAAAAGGAATCCATTAACAAGGTTGGTCAAGTCTTGTTAACAAACTTATTTCGAATAACATGGAACCTGAGAATTTTCGAATAACACTAGGTTACCTCAACGGGGATATGCACATCCCCAACAATAAGAATATCATATTTCTTCTTAACAGTAGGAAGAGGAAATTCAAAACCTCCAAAAATAGTCGATGGAATTTTTTCAATAGAATTGATACTATGGACTTGAGGTTGTTTCCTCGGAAAGTGTACCATATGCTCATTACCATTAACATGAAAAGTGACATTGCCTTTGTTGCAATCAATAACAGCCCCTGCAGTATTCAAAAAGGGTCTTCCAAGAATAATAGACATACTATTTGTGACGCCCCGATAGTTACGCTACAGTAACCCTCCGCTAATGATGCCATGTCACCTCGATTACTGTGGCTAATCTCGCATTAGTTCGAAACCGATTTCAATTCAATTTAAAAATCAGGCAAACATCAAAACTTTTCAAAAATTAAAACTAAAATGTTCGGGTTGTGTCAAATAAATCTTATGTAATAATGTTGGAGAAACCAGCATTTCTTATAGTATTTTAATGCACTAAAACAGCCAAAACAGAGGACATAATAATTAATTTAATGCCTTTTATAAAGTTACATTTATATAACTAATTAAGTAGTGTGCCAAAATAATTGTGGCAGTAGACCAATTAGTAATACTAATTTAGTTGCTCACTTCGTATTTTATAAAACAAGAATTTAATGAAGCTTTAAAAGAAAACAGTAAAGAAGTAAAATAATAAAAACAGAAAACAAAACATTACAAAAAAAGGAAAAGAGAGGGAGCCCCTCCCTGCGGGGCCGTGGCCCAGCTGGCCACCAGGCCACCTGGCCGGCCCAACCAGCCACGCACTCCCCCCATTAACCCCACGGTCCACCCGATCGTAACCCTAGCCGCCCCACTTCTCCTCCCGATTCCCCACTCTCCCCACGACGCCCCCTCCCGATCCGATCTGGATCGGGGCCGCGACCACGCCGCCGCCCGACGCCGCTTCGCCCTTGTCCGTCGCCGCCTGGACGTCGCCACGCCGGAGCTCCCCCGCCGGCCTGATTCCTCCTCCTCGCCGGACTTCCCCACCGGCCTGCCTCCTCGTCGCTCGTCGTCCCCGTCTCCCTCCTCGCGCCCCGCTGCCCTGTCCCTACTCTTCGCTGTGAGCCCGCGACCTCCTCTCTCCCTCGCCCCACGCTCACCATGACCCTGTCACGCCCACGTCCGCGACTTCGCGCACGCACCTGCGCCTGGCCCACACTCACTGTGCCGCTCGGGACTGTGCCCGCGGCCATCCCTCGCCGGCCACCGCGACCCCCCTCCCCTGCTCGCACGCCTGAGTGCTTCGCCGTGCTCTGTCGCCCGCACTGGCCTCCCCTGCCTCCGCTCCAGGCCCGGTCGTGCCTGCAGCACCCCACTGCGCCCCACGCCGTGGCACCGTACTCGCCGCGCACTGCAGCGCTGCTGCCGCTGCCCACCACGGCCTCGCCCCGGCGCGCTCCTCCTCCCCTGCTGCTGCAGCTGCTTGCCCCGCGCCATCGCCTGAACCGCGCCGCCTCCACCCCGTCGCACCGCGCCCCTCCTGTCGCCTCACCTCCCGCCATGGCTCCGCCGCGCCAGGCCGCGTCGGCGCCGCCCCTTGCTTGCTGCCGGCTCCCGCTGTTGGGGATCGCAGTAATTTCGAAAATTTTCCTACGCACACGCAAGATCATGGTGATGCACAGCAACGAGAGGGGAGAGTGTTGTCTACGTACCAACGCAGACCGACTGCGGAAGCGATCACACAACGTAGAGGAAGTAGTCGTACGTCTTCTTTCCGATCCGACCGATCCAAGCACCGTTACTCCGGCACCTCCGAGTTCTTAGCACACGTTCAGCTCGATGACGTTCCTTGGGCTCCGATCCAGCAAAGCGTCGAGGAAGAGTTCCGTCAGCACGACGGCGTGATGACGAACTTAATGTACTACCGACGCAGGGCTTCGCCTAAGCACTACAACGGTATGATCGAGGTGGAATTTGGTGGCAGGGGCACCGCACACGGCTAAGGAACGATCTCAAGGATCAACTTGTGTGTCTTGGGGTGTCCCCTGCCCCCGTATATAAAGGTTGGAGGAAGGGGGGTCGGCCGGCCAGGGAGAGGGAGGCGCAGGGGAGTCCTACTCCCACCGGGAGTAGGACTCCTCCCTCCAATCCTATTCCAATTAGGACTCTCGGGGGGAAAGGAGAAAGAGGGGGGGGGGGGGCCTTCTCCTAGTCCTACTAGGACTTGGGGAAAGGGGGGGGGGGGCGCCGGCCAGCTATGGGCTGCCCCTTTTCTCTTTTTCCACTAAGGCCCAATAGGCCCATTAGTCTCCCGGGGGGTTCCGGTAACCCTCCCGGTATTCCGGTAAAATCCCGATTTCACCCGGAACACTTCCTATGTCCAAACATAGGCTTCCAATATATCAATCTTTACGTCTCGACCATTTTGAGACTCCTCGTCATGTCCGTGATCTCATCCGGGACTCCGAACAACCTTCGGTACATCAAAATGCATAAACTCATAATAACTGTCATCGTAACGTTAAGCGTGCGGACCCTACGGTTCGAGAACAATGTAGACATGACCGAGACACATCTCGGGTCAATAACCAATAGTGGTACCTGGATGCCCATATTGGCTCCTACATATTCTACGAAGATCTTTATCGGTCAGACTGCATAACAACATACGTTGTTCCCTTTGTCATCGGTATGTTACTTGCCCGAGATTCGATCGTCGGTATCCAATACCTAGTTCAATCTCGTTACTGGAAAGTCTCTTTACTCGTTCCGTAATACATCATCTCACAACTAACATATTAGTTGCAGTGCTTGCAAGGCTTATGTCATGTGCATTACCGAGAGGGCCCAGAGATACCTCTCCGACAATCGGAGTGACAAACCCTAATCTTGAAATACGCCAACCCAACATCTACCATTGGAGACACCTGTAGTACTCCTTTATAATCACCCAGTTACGTTGTGACGTTTGGTAGTACCCAAAGTGTTCCTCCGGTAAACGGGAGTTGCATAATCCCATAGTTATAGGAACATGTATAAGTCATGAAGAAAGCAATAGCAACATACTAAACGATCGGGTGCTAAGCTAATGGAATGGGTCATGTCAATCAGATCATTCAACTAATGATGTGACCTCGTTAATCAAATAACAACTCTTTGTTCATGGTTAGGAAACATAACCATCTTTGATTAACGAGCTAGTCAAGTAGAGGCATACTAGTGACACTCTGTTGGTCTATATTCACACATGTATTATGTTTCCGGTTAATACAATTCTAGCATGAATAATAAACATTTATCATGATATAAGGAAATAAATAATAACTTTATTATTGCCTCTAGGGCATATTTCCTTCAGTCTCCCACTTGCACTAGAGTCAATAATCTAGATTACACTGTAATGATTCTAACACCCATGGAGCCTTGGTGCTGATCATGTTTTGCTCGTGGAAGAGGCTTAGTCAACGGGTCTACAACGTTCAGATCCGTATGTATCTTGCAAATCTCTATGTCTCCCACCTGGACTAAATCCCGGATGGAGTTGAAGCGTCTCTTGATGTGTTTGGTTCTTTTGTGAAATCTGGATTCCTTTGCCAAGGCAATTGCACCAGTATTGTCACAGAAGATTTTCATTGGACCCGATGCACTAGGTATGACACCTAGATCGGATACGAACTCCTTCATCCAGACTCCTTCATTTGCTGCTTCCGAAGCAGCTATGTACTCCGCTTCACATGTAGATCCCGCTACGACGCTTTGTTTAGAACTGCACCAACTGACAGCTCCACCGTTTAAAGTAAACACGTATCCGGTTTGCGATTTAGAATCGTCCGGATCAGTGTCAAAGCTTGCATCAACGTAACCTCTTACGGTGAGCTCTTTGTCACCTCCATATACGAGAAACATATCCTTAGTCCTTTTCCGGTATTTCAGGATGTTCTTGACCGCTGTCCAGTGATCCATTCCTGGATTACTTTGGTACCTCCCTGCTAAACTTATAGCAAGGCACACATCAGGTCTGGTACACAGCATTGCATACATGATAGAGCCTATGGCTGAAGCATAGGGAACATCTTTCATTTTCTCTCTATCTTCTGCAGTGGTCGGGCATTGAGTCTGACTCAACTTCACACCTTGTAACACAGGCAAGAACCCTTTCTTTGCTTGATCCATTTTGAACTTCTTCAAAATTTTGTCAAGGTATGTGCTCTGTGAAAGTCCAATTAAGCGTTTTGATCTATCTGTATAGATCTTTATGCCTAATATGTAAGCAGCTTCCCCGAGGTCTTTCATCGAAAAACTTTTATTCAAGTATCCCTTTATGCTATCCAGAAATTCTATATCATTTCCAATCAGCAATATGTCATCCACATATAATATTAGAAATGCTACAGAGCTCCCACTCACTTTCTTGTAAATACAGGCTTCTCCAAAAGTCTGTATAAAGCCAAATGCTTTGATCACACTATCAAAGCGTTTATTCCAACTCCGAGATGCTTGCACCAGTCCATAAATGGATCGCTGGAGTTTGCATACTTTGTTAGCTCCCTTTGGATCGATAAAACCTTCTGGTTGTATCATATACAACTCTTCTTCCAGAAATCCATTCAGGAATGCAGTTTTGACATCCATCTGCCATATTTCATAATCATAAAATGCGGAAATTGCTAACATAATTCTGACGGACTTAAGCATCGCTACGGGTGAGAAGGTCTCATCGTAGTCAACTCCTTGAACTTGTCGAAAACCTTTCGCGACAAGTCGAGCTTTATAGACAGTAATATTACCGTCAGTGTCAGTCTTTTTCTTGAAGATCCATTTATTCTCAATTGCTTGCCGATCATCGGGCAAGTCAACCAAAGTCCATACTTTGTTTTCATACATGGATCCCATCTCAGATTTCATGGCCTCAAGCCACTTTGCGGAATCTGGGCTCACCATCGCTTCTTCATAGCTCGTAGGTTCATCATGATCTAGCATCATGACTTCCAGAACTGGATTTCCGTACCACTCTGGTGCGGATCTCACTCTGGTTGATCTACGTGGTTCAGTAGTATCTTGTTCTGAAGCTTCATGATCATCATCATTAGCTTCCTCACTGATTGGTATAGGTGTCGCAGAAACAGTTTTCTGTGATGTACTATTTTCCAATAAGGGAGCAGGTATAGTTACCTCGACAAGTTCTACTTTCCTCCCACTCACTTCTTTCGAGAGAAACTCCTTCTCTAGAAAGTTTTCGAATTTAGCAACAAAAGTCTTGCCTTCGGATCTGTGATAGAAGGTGTATCCAATAGTTTCCTTTGGATATCCTATGAAGACACATTTCTCCGATTTGGGTTCGAGCTTATCAGGTTGAAGCTTTTTCACATAAGCATCGCAGCCCCAAACTTTAAGAAACGACAACTTTGGTTTCTTGCCAAACCATAGTTCATAAGGTGTCGTCTCAACGGATTTTGATGGTGCCCTGTTTAACGTGAATGCGGCCGTCTCTAAAGCATAACCCCAAAACGATAGCGGTAAATCAGTAAGAGACATCATAGATCGTACCATATCTAGTAAAGTACGATTACGCCGTTCGGACACACCATTACGTTGTGGTGTTCCGGGTGGCGTGAGTTGCAAAACTATTCCACAATTTTTCAAATGTACACCAAACTCGTAACTCAAATATTCTCCTCCACGATCAGATCGTAGAAACTTTATTTTCTTGTTATGATGATTTTCAACCTCACTCTGAAATTCTTTGAACTTTTCAAATGTTTCAGACTTATGTTTCATTAAGTAGATATACCCATATCTGCTTAAATCATCTGTGAAGGTGAGAAAATAACGATATCCGCCACGAGCCTCAATATTCATCGGACCACATACATCAGTATGTATGATTTCCAATAAATCTGTTGCTCTCTCCATAGTACCGGAGAATGGTGTTTTAGTCATCTTGCCTATGAGGCACGGTTCGCAAGTACCAAGTGATTCATAATCAAGTGGTTCCAAAAGCCCATCAGTATGGAGTTTCTTCATGTGCTTTACACCGATATGACCTAAACGGCAGTGCCACAAATAAGTTGCACTATCATTATTAACTTTGCATCTTTTGGCTTCTACATTATGAATATGTGTATCACTATCTTCGAGATTCAACAAGAATAGACCACTCTTCAAAGGTGCATGACCATAAAAGATATTATTCATATAAATAGAACAACCATTATTCTCTGATTTAAATGAATAACCGTCTCGCATTAAACAAGATCCAGATATAATGTTCATGCTCAACGCTGGCACCAAATAACAATTATTTAGGTCTAATATTAATCCCGAAGGTAGATGTAGAGGTAGCGTGCCGACCGCGATCACATCGACTTTGGAACCGTTTCCCACGCGCATCGTCACCTCGTCCTTTGCTAGCGTCCGCTTATTCCGTAGTCCCTGTTTCGAGTTGCAAATATTAGCAACAGAACCAGTATCAAATACCCAGGTGCTACTGCGAGCTCTAGTAAGGTACACATCAATAACATGTATATCACATATACCTTTGCTCACTTTGCCATCCTTCTTATCCGCCAAATACTTGGGGCAGTTCCGCTTCTAGTGACCAGTCTGCTTGCAGTAGAAGCACTGAGTTTCAGGCTTAGGTCCAGACTTGGGTTTCTTCTCCTGAGCAGCAACTTGTTTGCTGTTCTTCTTGAAGTTTCCCTTCTTCTTCCCTTTGCCCTTTTTCTTGAAACTAGTGGTTTTGCTAACCATCAACACTTGATGCTCCTTCTTGATTTCTACCTCCGCAGCTTTCAGCATTGCGAAGAGCTCGGGAATAGTCTTGTTCATCCCTTGCATATTATAGTTCATCACGAAGCTCTTGTAGCTTGGTGGCAGTGATTGGAGAATTCTGTCAATGACGCAGTCATCTGGAAGATTAACTCCCATCTGAATCAAGTGATTATTATACCTAGACATTTTGAGTATATGCTCACTGACAGAACTGTTCTCCTCCATCTTGCAGCTATAGAACTTATTGGAGACTTCATATCTCTCAATTCGGGCATTTGCTTGAAATATTAACTTCAACTCCTGGAACATCTCATATGCTCCATGACGTTCAAAACGTCGTTGAAGTCCCGATTCTAAGCCGTAAAGCATGGCACACTGAACTATCGAGTAGTCATCAGCTTTGCTCTGCGAGACGTTCATAACATCTGGCGTTGCTCCAGCAGCAGGCCTGTCACTCAGCGGTGCTTCCAGGACGTAATTCTTCTGTGCAGCAATGAGGATGATCCTCAGGTTACGGACCCAGTCCGTGTAATTGCTACCATCATCTTTCAACTTTGCTTTCTCAAGGAACGCATTAAAATTCAACGGAACAATAGCACGAGCCATCTATCTACAATCAACATAAACAAGCAAGATACTATCAGGTACTAAGTTCATGATAAGTTTAAGTTAAGTTAATCAAATTACTTAGGAACTCCCACTTAGATAGACATCCCTCTAATCTTCTAAGTGATCACGTGATCCAAATCAACTAAACCATAACCGATCATCACGTGAGATGGAGTAGTTTTCAATGGTGAACATCGTTATGTTGATCATATCTACTATATGATTCATGCTCGACCTTTCGGTCTCCGTGTTCCGAGGCCATATCTGTATATGCTTGGCTCGTCAAGTATAACCTGAGTATTCTGCGTGTGCAACTGTTTTGCACCCGTTGTATTTGGATGTAGAGCTTATCACACCCGATCATCACGTGGTGTCTGGGCACGACGAACTTTGGCAACGGTGCATACTCAGGGAGAACACTTCTTGATAATTTTAGTGAGAGATCATCTTATAATGCTACCATCAATCAAAGCAAGATAAGATGCATAAAAGGGATAAACATCACATGCAATCAATATAAGTGATATGATATGGCCATCATCATCTTGTGCTTGTGATCTCCATCTCCGAAGCACCGTCATGATCACCATCATCACCGGCGCGACACCTTGATCTCCATCGTAGCATTGTTGTCGTCTCGCCAATCTTATGCTTCCACGACTATCACTACCGTTTAGTAATAAAGTAAAGCATTACATCGCGATTGCATTGCATACAATAAAGCGACAACCATATGGCTCCTGCCAGTTGCCGATAACTCGGTTACAAAACATGATCATCTCATACAATAAAATCAGCATCATGCCTTGACCATATCACATCACAACATACCCTGCAAAAACAAGTTAGACGTCCTCTACTTTGTTGTTGCAAGTTTTACGTGGCTGCTACGGGCTTAAGTAAGAACTCATCTCACCTACGCATCAAAACCACAATGATAGTTCGTCAAATAGACTCCGTTTTAACCTTCTCAAGGACCGGGCGTAGTCACACTTGGTTCAACTAAAGTTGGAGAGACAGTCTTCCGCAAGCCATCTATGTGCAAAGCACGTCGAGGGAACCGGTCTCGCGTAAGAGTACGCGTAAGGTTGGTCCGGATCGTCTCACCCAACAATACCGCCGAACCAAAGTATGACATGCTGGTAGGCAGTATGACTTGTATCGCCCACAACTCACTTGTGTTCTACTCGTGCAAATAACATCAAACCATAAAACCTAGGCTCGGATGCCACTGTTGGGGAACGCAGTAATTTCGAAAATTTTCCTACGCACACGCAAGATCATGGTGATGCACAGCAACGAGAGGGGAGAGTGTTGTCTACGTACCAACGCAGACCGACTGCGGAAGCGATCACACAACATAGAGGAAGTAGTCGTACGTCTTCTTTCCGATCCGACCGATCCAAGCACCGTTACTCCGGCACCTCCGAGTTCTTAGCACACGTTCAGCTCGATGACGTTCCTCGGGCTCCGATCCAGCAAAGCATCGAGGAAGAGTTCCGTCAGCACGACGGCGTGATGACGATCATAATGTACTACCGACGCAGGGCTTCGCCTAAGCACTACAACGGTATGATCGAGGTGGAATTTGGTGGCAGGGGGCACCGCACACGGCTAAGGAACGATCTCAAGGATCAACTTGTGTGTCTTGGGGTGTCCCCTGCCCCCGTATATAAAGGTTGGAGGAAGGGGGGCCGGCCGGCCAGGGAGAGGGAGGCGCAGGGGAGTCCTACTCCCACCGGGAGTAGGACTCCTCCCTCCAATCCTATTCCAATTAGGACTCTCGGGGGGAAAGGAGAAAGATGGGGGGCCGGCCCCTTCTCCTAGTCCTACTAGGACTTGGGGAAAGGGGGGGGCGCCGGCCAGCTATGGGCTGTCCCTTTTCTCTTTTTCCACTAAGGCCCAATAGGCCCATTAGTCTCCCGGGGGGTTCCGGTAACCCTCCCGGTATTCCGGTAAAATCCCGATTTCACCCGGAACACTTCCTATGTCCAAACATAGGCTTCCAATATATCAATCTTTACGTCTCGACCATTTCGAGACTCCTCGTCATGTCCGTGATCTCATCCGGGACTCCGAACAACCTTCGGTACATCAAAATGCATAAACTCATAATAACTGTCATCGTAACGTTAAGCGTGCGGACCCTACGGTTCGAGAACAATGTAGACATGACCGAGACACGTCTCCGGTCAATAACCAATAGCGGGACCTGGATGCCCATATTGGCTCCTACATATTCTACGAAGATCTTTATCGGTCAGACCGCATAACAACATACATTGTTCCCTTTGTCATCGGTATGTTACTTGCCCGAGATTCGATCGTCGGTATCCAATACCTAGTTCAATCTCGTTACTGGCAAGTCTCTTTACTCGTTCCGTAATACATCATCTCACAACTAACATATTAGTTGCAGTGCTTGCAAGGCTTATGTGATGTGCATTACTGAGAGGGCCCAGAGATACCTCTCCGACAATCGGAGTGACAAACCCTAATCTCGAAATACGCCAACCCAACATCTACCATTGGAGACACCTGTAGTACTCCTTTATAATCACCCAGTTACGTTGTGACGTTTGGTAGTACCCAAAGTGTTCCTCCGGTAAACGGGAGTTGCATAATCTCATAGTTATAGGAACATGTATAAGTCATGAAGAAAGCAATAGCAACATACTAAACGATCGGGTGCTAAGCTAATGGAATGGGTCATGTCAATCAGATCATTCAACTAATGATGTGACCTCGTTAATCAAATAACAACTCTTTGTTCATGGTTAGGAAACATAACCATCTTTGATTAACGAGCTAGTCAAGTAGAGGCATACTAGTGACACTCTGTTGGTCTATGTATTCACACATGTATTATGTTTCCGGTTAATACAATTCTAGCATGAATAATAAACATTTATCATGATATAAGGAAATAAATAATAACTTTATTATTGCCTCTAGGGCATATTTCCTTCACCCGCGCCGTACCTGCGCCTGCTCACCCTCCCCCGTTCGGGCAACGCCCGCACCCAGCGCCCATAACCCGCATCGCCCCCCTGGGCCTATGACACATGGGCCCCGCCCAGAGAACGTTTTTATTAAAAAAAGAATATATATATATAATAACAAAAATATTAATTAATTAATTAGAGAATTCATTAACTTAATTAATTGAGATTAATTAAACTAATCAAATAACTAAACTAATTAATCCTGCTTAGGTTAATTAATATGTTTAATTAAAATGTGTCACTGACGAGTGGAACCCACTGGTCAGGTTGACCAGTCAACCCCCGTTGACTGCTCACGTCAGCATGACATTATGCTGATGCCATAAATCCATTTTCGAATTAATTTAAATAAATAATTAAATTCCAGAAATTAATAAAATCTTTAGAAAATCATATCTTTTAATCTGTAACTCCGATTAAATTATTTTCAACATGAAAGTTGCTCAGAACGACAAGACGAATCCGGATACACAGCCCGTTCGTCCGCCACATATCCCTAACCTATCGAACACGCAACTTCCCCCCTCCGGTCCATCTGTCCGAAAGCGCGAAACACCGGGGATACTTTCCCGGATGTTTCCCCTTTCACCGGTACCACCTACTGCCGCGTTAGGGCACACCTAGCACCACGTATTGCCATGTTACGCTTTGTGATGCTTTGATTGCTCTATTATTTATTGTGTTACCCCTCCATTACTTCTTTCCGGTAGACCCCGAGACTGCCGGCGACCCCCGGTTCGACTACGGAGTTGATGACCCCCTTCTTGCCAGAGCAACCAGGCAAGCCCGCCCTTGATCACCAGATATCGCCTACTCTTCTCTCTACTGCTTGCATTAGAGTAGTGTAGCATGTTACTGCTTTCCGTTAATCCTATCCTGATGCATAGCCTGTCATTGTTGCTACAACTGTTGATACCTTACCTGTTATCCTACTGCTTAGTATAAGATGCTAGTGTTTCATCAGTGGCCCTATACTCTTGTCCGTCTGCCATTCTATACTACTGGGCCGTGATCACTTCGGGAGGTGATCACGGGCATATACTATTTACTTTACACTGTTACATTACCGGTGATACTGTTTGGAGATGGGGGCTGAAGGGGCAGGTGGCTCCATCCAGGTAGTGGTGGGCCTGAGTTCCCGACGGCCCCCGACTGTTACTTTGAGGCGGAGCGACAGGGCAGGTTGAGAACACCTAGGATAGAGGTGGGCCTGGCCCTGGTCGGCGTTCGCGGATACTTAACACGTTTAACGAGATCTGGGTATTTGACCTGAGTCTGGCTACTGGCCTATACGCACTAACCATCTACGCGGGGACAGTTATGGGCACTCGACGTTGTGGTATCAGCCGAAGCCTTCATGACGTCAGCGACTGAGCGGCGCGCGCCGGGTTGGACCGCGTAACGCAACTTCCTTTGTAACGGAGGTTGCTAGGTCTGCTCACCGGCCACGTTCGCAATGTGCAGGTGTGCAATGGGCGATGGGCCCAGACCCCTGCGCCATAGGATTTAGACCGGCGTGCTGACCTCTCTGTTGTGCCTAGGTAGGGCTGCGACGTGTTGATCTTCCGAGGCCGGGCATGACCCAAAAAAGTGTGTCCGGCCAAATGGGATCGAGCGTGTTGGGTTATGTGGTGCACCCCTGCAGGGAAGTTAATCTATTCTAATAGTCGTGATCTTCGGTAACAGGACGACTTGGAGTTGTACCTTGACCTTATGATAACTAGAACCGAATATTTAATAAAACACACCCTTCCAAGTGCCAGATACAACCGGTGATCGCTCTCTCACAGGGCAACGAGGGGAGGATCATCAGTTAGGATTATGCTATGCGATGCTACTTGGAGGACTTCAGTCTACTCTCTTCTACATGCTGCAAGACGGAGGCTGCCAGAAGCGTAGTCTTCGAAAGGACTAGCTATCCCCCCCCCTTATCCCAGCTTTCTGTAGTTCTGTCCACATATAATAGCCTTATTCCAGTTGATACCAATGCATACATATGTAGTATAGCTCCTTGCTTGCGAGTACTTTGGATGAGTACTCACAGTTGCTTTCGATGAGTACTCACAGTTGCTTTCTCCCTCTTTTCCTCCTATCCGTTCTACCTGGTTGTCGCAACCAGATCTTGGAGCCCAGGATCCAGATGCCACCGTCGATGACGACTACTACTACTCGGGAGGTGCCTACTACTACGTGCAGCCCGCTGCCGATGACCAGGAGTAGTTTAGGAGGATCCCAGGCAGGAGGCATGTGCCTCTTTCGATCTGTATCCAAGTTTGTGCTAGCCATCTTATGGCAACTGGTTTAATTTATGTCTGTACTCACATATTGTTGCTTCCGCTGACTCGTCTATGATCGAGCTCTTGTATTCGAGCCTACGAGGCCCCTGGCTTGTAATATGATGCTTGTATGATTTATTTTATTTGTAGAGTTGTGTTGTGATATCTTCCCGTGAGTCCCTGATCTTGATCGTACACGTTTGCGTGTATGATTAGTGTACGATTAAATCGGGGGCGTCACAAGTTGGTATCAGAGCCGACTGCCTATAGGAATCCCCCTTCCAACTCCTTGGCCGAAGTCGAGTCTAGACATTGCAAAACTTTTATTAACATGGTTGTGTGTCTTACGGGCACACGTCGCCATTGGGTGGTATTAGGATCTTTTATTCCTCGTCTATACTCGGGGATTCTAATTTCTCTTTTATTCGGGTTAAATGAATTTACTAAAATCTAACTTTAGGTTCTCGAAAATACTTTCTCCCCGGAGAGCCCCTCACTCCAGATGATTGCTTGGTGCACCGAAGGATTTCGAAGATACTCCCCAATGTTCTTGAGACTTTGTGGTCGTTGCTTTTGCAATTCCGTACCACTGATTATCCCTATGGATAAATACTTAAACCCATCATTCTTAATTTTATTCCAAGTTGATCTTGTTAATACCAGATACCCCGAGAATATTTTGTGCCTACTGCCTTGCAGTTCCTTTCCACCTGAATACCCCTAAGAATAATTTCTCGCACTTTCCGAGTATACGCTCATCCCCAGTTGTTCAGGTGTTTCACAAAAGTATTTGAAATACTATTCAATCCTCCGAAAATCCTTAGCAGCTTTATTGCTCTGCAAATACTTGTCTACTTGCATTATGGATGATTCCCATATATCTGGCAATATTCACTAGTATCTTTTGACACCGTCATTTTGATCCTATTGATTCAACATGTGTGCGAATGCGCACAATCATCTATCAACCCTTCTAAATTATCTTTCCGGCTCAGACATCATTTTTAAACATGAGCTGGATCTCGACCAATCAACTTGCCATCGATTGTACCCCTAAGCCTACTCAACTTATCCATCCTTGATCAAAGCGTTTGCTTCTGATCCCTTGACATGGAATTCATAATTCCTTTGCAATTGAGCTTTGAAGTAGTCAGTTGTTTCTATCATCTGATCTCCTTGCATGCTTTCTTCTTCTAATTGAGTACCGATGCTCACATCAGATCCCTTATGGGCCACCAATTCCTTTGTTGGATTTTATCCGACAGTTTCCTTCATATTGAATAACCTTGTGAGCCTTTCCTTGGGTATATAATGCCTTTGGTAACTTGTATCCTCTGCCTTGCGAACCATGCTCTACTTTCGAGCTTGTATTATTTACTCTGAAGCTTGTGGTATATTGTTCCTAAGAAGCCCCGATGGGTTGGACCAATGCCTTCCCTAATCTGTGCAAACTCGAAAGATTTCACAGGTCCTACTTATCTGGTATTGCACCGGGTAAAACTTTCAACAACTAATGCCATTTCGAAAAGAAACGAGAAATGAATGAAAGGTTATGCATTGGAGAAGTGGGAGTCGACCTTGAACTTTGTGTTCATGCCCATGGACACGATGTACAACTTATCATGGAAGCTGCTCGTAAAAATAATTACCCCCTGGTTAGAAGTTCATCTTGTACCCGTGGTTCGATCATTTATGATTGTGGTTCCGACCATAATTTCTTCCTTTGATTCCACTTCTCAGACAAGTTAAAGCGCTTGTCTTCTATATATCAATACACCCCACTTCAACCTTTCATTTGATATGCCTTCGAGTATTATCCCCCTGGTATCTCGAGGATATCATGCCATTGCACTACATCTATGAATTCGTGCTGGAGTAATACCTTTCCCTATCAGAGTCACTCCACGAGTTCTGGGTTGTCGTCAACCGAGAACATCGATAAGTGAATTGATTCTACACTCTGATTCAGTAACTCTAAGTAATTCTCGTTGCTTACGAGTTTAATAACCCTTCAAGTCATTTCCAAGCCATATCGGCTATATCATTATCGTGCAACTTTTAACTGTGCTACTTGGTCCTTCTTCCTGTAGCACAATTTTCGATGATAAGCTAAGCTTACATCAATTTTCCTCATCATATCATTTCACCTTGAACAGAAAGCTTGATTTCGAGTTTGTGTTGTACCCGTGTTCCAATAACCTTCCGCTTCATCATTCCTTTGACTTGTTGTCGTCGCTGATTGATTACAACTTCAAGAAAACCTCTCGACAAATGTGTCATGGTCATCATCAACATCCTGAGCTCTTCCAGAATATCAATCAAATTCATGATGAGAATTACCATCCTTGCCCCTCGATGATTTGTGTTGTCATCGACTACTTCCTTGCCTTCTTTCCAACACAAACTTGTTCGTGTTGTGGCTGTACCTTGAGTTCTTGGCTATCCAGCTTGTCTCATGTCCTACCTTGAAGTAATACCATCTTATATATCAAGAAGGTTGTGAGAATTTCATCACCTCTTAAGAATTCTTGGTATAGTAATACTTCTCGCCATCGCCATTAATTCTTGGTCCCCGTGTCGATTCTAATCGGAATACCGGCAATTGAACTTTGAGGTGTAAATTCAAAACTTCTAGCAACCCTATTGCTTGAAGTGAATGATCGATAGTTTCATTCTAATTCTTTTGTTCATTAAGTCACCATTTGAACGCTGTTCGTGCGACCCATCCCATATTTCGGGTGCACCTTTCAACCAATGTTTAAATGGGTATGTTTCCTCGAGCATACCTCATTGTATCATTTTAACGGGCAATTGTCATCCCCTTGTTCACCTAATTGTGGAAATCCATCCTTTGGAAATCTCGATGAATTGTCGCTGAGTCCATCAGCCACCTCCTCATTCTCTCCTTGGTTTACTGATGAACTCTTGTTTCGGAACTCGGTTCCATAGTTCATTTCTCGAGAATCTTATAATGTCTTCTCGTCATTTTGTCGCACCTTGTCTTCTCAGGCATCCTGAGCCTGAGGTATCCTCACACCAATCAAATCTGAATCTCGGTCAGATATGATGGTTGGAACATATTTTCAAGAGTTATAACATTGGTCCTCTTATGACTCGGGAAGCTGATGTCATGCCTAGCACACCTGGCCGGAGGACCTAGTGTTATAGTTTCCTTTTTAACTAGGTTATCCATTCTTCCATGAGGAAATTGAATGACTTGTTTAATAAGTTTTTCCTGATGGATCCTTTGTGTATCCAAGGTCTGATCTTTGCTTGAAGACCTTGTCAATGCTATCTCGAAGCATGTTTGTGGTACTCCGATTTTCAACAAGAATATTTGAAGCCCAATGCTAAATGTTTCCTGCTCAATTATCCAAACACCGCTATATGGATAATGTCATGAAATTTGTCTCCCCTACCTAAAGAGTTTTCTACATTATATCCTGTCATGGATATCATGCTCTACTTGTCCTTGGGAAGGATATACCTTGAAATAGGTGTTTAAACACATTTCCCTTTCCTTTGTTCTGTTTAATCTGATGATCATTTTTTCCTTTCCATTGATTGGTTTAATGTTGCTTGTGATCCATATGATCTAAGCAGTAATATTCCCCTGCTTATGTAGACCCCTCGTGTACAATTATGTCAGTAAGACCCTATTACTTGTGTTGATGACATTCCGGTAACCATCGATGGACGAGAACTTTGCCTATTGGTCTGCCTCGTCGCAACGAGCAGGAAAATGGTTCTCTTCGTCCCTCGCCCTTGGTACCAACGTGGTTGCCGACATAGCTGACATGGTACTCCCTGACATGCCTTGCTATCATGACCGTGCAAGATGTCACTACTCCAAAAAAACCACATGGTGGGCCCATAACCCACAGTTCCACAGGATCGAAACCTGACTCTCCTGTACACCCCATGTTCCCAAAGTTATTCCTCCTGCGTGGACTCGTATGTAATTGATGAGCCACCTTCCGATGAGATCATCAATTCTGGCATCGGAAACAATAATTATTCCGTTGCTTGAAACCCCTTTCACCTTATGACTAGGCATTGAACGATTGCCTGGCTGCTTGAAACTTCTTGTTGCACCTTCCAACTTTACTCTCGAGGTGTTCTGTTTGTTCAACTCGAGAGGTACTCATATGCTCATTCATGGGTTAATCCCATGTTATTACCCTTATAGCATTCTGTCGTTTCCGATCTACCCCATTACCTATTCGTAAATACGATGAAGATCCCAAAGAAAGGACGACAACTTCATCATGATGACCCGAAGCAGAGAAATGAAGACATCAACATAATGGATCGACATCTTCGAGAAGAGCAACCAAGACCGAGAAGATCCGTTAGAATTTTTGTAACCCAATCCCTCCCCCCTTACTCCCCTCCTAAATCTTGGGACGAGATTTCTTGTAGTGGAGGAGAATTGTGACCCCCGGATAGTTATGCTACAATAACCCTCCGCTAATGATGCCACGTCACCTCGATTACTGTGGCTAATCTCGCATTAGTTCGAAACCAATTTGAATTCAATTTAAAAATCAGGCAAACATCAAAAGTTTTCAAAAATTAAAACTAAAATGTTCGGGTTGTGTCAAATAAATCTTATGTAATAATGTTGGAGAAACCAGCATTTCTTATAGTATTTTAATGCACTAAGATAGCCAAAACAGAGGATATAATAATTAATTTAATGCCTTTTATAAAGTTACATTTATATAACTAATTTAGTAGTGTGCCAAAATAATTGTGGCAGTAGACCAATTAGTAATACTAATTTAGTTGCTCACTTCGCATTTTATAAAACAAGAATTATATGAAGCTTTAAAAGAAAACAGTAAAGAAGTAAAATAATAAAAACAGAAAACAAAACATTACAAAAAAAGGAAAAGAGAGGGAGCCCCTCCCTACGGGGCCGTGGCCCAGCTGGCCACCAGGCCGCTTGACCGGCCCAACCAGCCACGCACTCCCCCCATTAACCCCCACGGTCCACCCGATCGTAACCCTAGCCGCCCCACTTCTCCTCTCGATTCCCCACTCTCCCCCCGACGCCCCCTCCCGATCCGATCAGGATCGGGGCCGCGACCACGTGGCCGCCCGACGCCGCTTCGCCCTTGTCCGTCGCCACCTGGACGTCGCCACGCCGGAGCTCCCCCGCCGGCCTGCTTCCTCCTCCTCGCCGGACTTCCCCACCGGCCTACCTCCTCGTCGCTCGTCGTCCCTGTCTCCCTCCTCGCGCCCCGCTGCCCTGTCCCTACTCCTCGCTGTGAGCCCGCGACCTCCTCTCTCGCTCGCCCCACGCTCACCATGACCCTGTCACGCCCACGTCCGCGACTTCGCGCGCACACCCGCGCCTGGCCCGCACTCGCTGCGCCGCTCGGGAATGTGCCCGCGGCCATCCCTCGCCGGCCACCGCAACCCCCCTCCCCTGCTCGCGCGCCCGAGCGCTTTGCCGTGCTCTGTCACCCGCACTGGCCTCCCCTGCCTCCGCTCCAGGCCCGGTCGTGCCTGCAGCACCCCACTGTCGCCCCATGCCGTGGCCTATACTCGCCGCGCACTGCAGCGCTGCTGCCTCTGCCCACCACGGCCTCGCCCCGGCGCGCTCCTCCTCCCCTGCTGCTGCAGCTGCTTGCCCCGCGCCGTCGCCTGAACCGTGCCGCCTCCGCCCCGTCGCACCGCGCCCCTCCTGTCGCCAAGCCTCCTGCCTCGGCTCCGCCGCGCCAGGCCGCGCCGGCGCCGCCCCTCGCTTGCTGCCGGCTCCCGCGCCGTACCTGCGACTGCTCGCCCTCCCCCGTTCGGGCGACGCCCGCACCCAGCGCACGTAACCCGCATCGCCCCCCTGGGCCTATGACACATGGGCCCCGCCCAGAGAACATTTTTATTAAAAAAATAAAGAATGTATATATATATTAATAACAATAATAATAATAATAAATTAATTAATTAATTAGAGAATTAATTAACTTAATTAATTTAGATTAATTAAACTAATCAAATAACTAAACTAATTAATCCTGCTTAGGTTAATTAATATGTTTAATTAAAATGTGTCACTGACCAGTGGGACCCACTGGTCAGGTTGACCAGTCAACCCTCGTTGACTGCTCACGTCAGCATGACATTATGCTGATGCCATAAATCCATTTTCGAATTAATTTAAATAAATAATTAAATTCCAGAAATTAATAAAATCTTTAGAAAATCATATCTTTTAATCTGTAACTCCGATTAAATTATTTTCAACATGAAAGTTGCTCAGAACGACAAGACGAATCCGGATACGCAGCCCGTTCGTCCGCCACATATCCCTAACCTATCGAACACGCAACTTCCCCCCTCCGGTCCATCTGTCCGAAAGCGCGAAACACCGGGGATACTTTCCCGGATGTTTCCCCTTTCACCGGTACCACCTACTGCCGCGTTAGGGCACACCTAGCACCACGTATTGCCATGTTACACTTTGTGATGCTTTGATTGCTCTGTTATTTATTGTGTTACCCCTCCGTTACTTCTTTCCGGTAGACCCCGAGACTGCCGGCGACCCCCGGTTCGACTACGGAGTTGATGACCCCCTTCTTGCCAGAGCAACCAGGCAAGCCCCCCCTTGATCACCAGATATCGCCTACTCTTCTCTCTACTGCTTGCATTAGAGTAGTGTAGCATGTTACTGCTTTCCGTTAATCCTATCCTAATGCATAGCCTGTCATTGTTGCTACAACTGTTGATACCTTACCTGTTATCCTACTGCTTAGTATAAGATGCTAGTGTTCCATCAGTGGCCCTATACTCTTGTCCGTCTGCCATGCTATACTACTGGGCCGTGATCACTTCGGGAGGTGATCACGGGCATATACTATATACTTTACACTGTTACATTATCGGTGATACTGTTTGGAGATGGGGGCTGAAGGGGCAGGTGGCTCCATCCAGGTAGTGGTGGGCCTGAGTTCCCGATGGCCCCCGACTGTTAGTTTGAGGCGGAGCGACAGGGCAGGTTGAGACCACCTAGGAGAGAGGTGGGCCTGGCCCTGGACGGCGTTCGCGGATACTTAACACGTTTAACGAGATCTAGGTATTTGATCTGAGTCTAGCTACTGGCCTATACGCACTAACCATCTATGCGGGGACAGTTATGGGCACTCGACGTCGTGGTATCAGTCGAAGCCTTCGTGACGTCAGCGACTGAGCGGCGCGCGCCGGGTTGGACCGCGTAACGCAACTTCCTTTGTAATGGAGGTTGCTAGGTCTGCTCACCGGCCGCGTTCGGAACGTGCAGGTGTGCAATGGGCGATGGGCCCATACCCCTGCGCCATAGGATTTAGACCGGTGTGCTGACCTCTCTGTTGTGCCTAGGTAGGGCTGCGACGTGTTGATCTTCCGAGGCCCGGCATGACCCAGAAAAGTGTGTCCGGCCAAATGGGATCGAGCGTGTTGGGTTATGTGGTGCACCCCTGCAGGGAAGTTAATCTATTCAAATAGCCGTGATCTTCGGTAACAGGACGACTTGGAGTTGTACCTTGACCTTATGACAACTAGAACCGAATACTTAATAAAACACACCCTTCCAAGTGCCAGATACAACCGGTGATCGCTCTCTCACAGGGCGACGAGGGGAGGATCATCGGTTAGGATTATGCTATGCGATGCTACTTGGAGGACTTCAGTCTACTCTCCTCTACATGCTGCAAGACGGAGGCTGCCAGAAGCGTAGTCTTCGAAAGGACTAGCTATCCCCCTTATCCCGGCTTTCTGTAGTTCAGTCCACATATAATAGCCTTATTCCAGTTGATACCAATGCATACATATGTAGTATAGCTCCTTGCTTGCGAGTACTTTGGATGAGTACTCACAGTTGCTTTCTCCCTCTTTTCCTCTAATCCCTTCTACCTGGTTGTCGCAACCAGATGTTGGAGCCTAGGATCCAGATGCCACCGTCGATGACGACTACTACTACTCGGGAGGCGCCTACTACTACGTGCAGCCCGCTGCCGACGACCAGGAGTAGTTTAGGAGGATCCCAGGCAGGAGGCCTGCGCCTCTTTCGATCTGTATCCCAGTTTGTGCTAGCCATCTTATGGCAACTTGTTTAATTTATGTCTGTACTCAGATATTGTTGCTTCCGCTGACTCGTCTATGATCGAGCTCTTGTATTCGAGCCTTCGAGGCCCCTGGCTTGTAATATGATGCTTGTATGACTTATTTTATTTGTAGAGTTGTGTTGTGATATCTTCCCATGATTCCCTGATCTTGATCGTACACGTTTGCGTGTTGATTAGTGTACGATTAAATTGGGGGCGTCACACTATCGTCCTCGGGAATATCAAGAATAACAAAGTCCGTTAAAATAGTAACGTTTGCAACCACAACAGGCACATCCTCACAAATACCGACAGGTATAGCAGTTGATTTATCAGCCATTTGCAAAGATATTTCAGTAGGTGTCAACTTATTCAAATCAAGTCTATGATATAAAGAGGGAAGCATAACACTAACATCGGCTCCAAGATCACATAAAGCAGTTTTAACATAGTTTCTTTTAATGGAGCATGGTATAGTGGGTACTCCTGGATCTCCAAGTTTCTTTGGTATTCCATCCTTAAAAGTATAATTATCAAGCATGGTGGAAATTTCAGCTTCCGGTATCTTTCTTTTATTAGTAACAATTTCTTTCATGTACTTAGCATAAGGATTCATTTTGAGCATATCAGTTAATCGCATACGCAAAAAGGTAGGTCTAATCATTCTTTTTCTTGGATGGTTTGGGAGGAAAAGGCATGGGTTTCTGAGCCCATGGTTCTCTTTCTTTACCATGTTTCCTAGCAACAACGTTTTTCTTATCATAAAATTGATTCTTTGATTGTGGGTTATCAAGATCAACAGCAGGTTCAATTTCTATATCATTATCATTGCTAGGTTGGGCATCAACATGAACATTATCATTAACATTATCACTAGTTTCAGGTTCATTACCAGATTGTGTGTCAGCATCAGAAATAGAAATATCATTTGGATTCTCAGGTGTTTCAGTAATAGGTTCACTAGAAGCATGCAAAGTCCTATCATTCTTCTTTTTCTTCCTTTTAGAAGGACTAGGTGCATCTATATTATTTCTCTGAGAATCTTGCTCAATTCTACAAAGGTTCCTGAGTCATTTTAACAGTTCTAGTAGCCACTCTAACAGCAAAATCATTATTCTTACTATTCAATTCATTGAGAAAATCATTTAGAGCTTTAAGTACTTGTTCTACTTGAGTGGTAACCATAGAAGCATGTTTACTAATAAGTTTAAGTTCACCTTTGACATTAGCCATATAATCACCCAAGCGTTCAAGCATATCAGCACTGCGTTTTAATTCTCTACCAAAATAAGCATTGAAGTCTTCTTGCTTAACCATAAATTTATCAAACTCATCTAAGCATGGGCTAGGAAACTTAGTAAATGGGATTTCAGCTTTATCTTATCTATAGAGAGAATTTACCTTTACTACCTGTGTCGGGTTATTAAGACCATGTATTTCTTCAATAGGACATGGATTAAAATTATGCACTTCTTCGACAGGCGGTAAATTAAGACCATGTATTTCTTCAATAGGAGGTAAATTCTTAACATCTTCAACTTTAATACCCTTTTCTTTCATAGATTTGTTTACCTCTTGCATATCTTCAGGACTGAGAAATAGAACACCTCTCTTCTTCAGAGTTGGTTTAAGAATAGGCTCAGGAAGTGTCCAATTATTTTCATTAGTCAACATATTATTTAATAGAATTTCAGCTTCATTCGGTGTTCTTTCCCTAAAAACAGAACCAGCACAACTATCCAGGTAATCTTTGGAAGCATCGGTTAGTCCATTATAAAAGATATCAAATATTTCATTTTTATTAAGAGGATGATCAGGCAAAGCATTTAGTAATTGGAGAAGCCTCCCCCAAGCTTGTGGGAGACTCTCTTCTTCAATTTGGACAAAATTATATATATATCCCTTAAGGCAGCTTGTTTCTTATGAGCAGGGAAATATTTAGAAGAGAAGTAATAAATCATATCCCTGGGACTCCGCACACAACCAGGATCAAGAGAATTAAACCATATCTTAGCATCACCCTTTAATGAGAACGGAAATATTTTAAGGATATAAGAGTAGAGAGTTCTCTCATCATTAGTGAACAGGGTAGCTATATCATTTAATTTAGTAAGATGTGCCACAACAGTTTCATATTCATAGCCATAAAAAGGATCAGATTCAACCAAAGTAATTATATCAGGATCAACAGAGAATTCATAATCCTTATCAGTAACACAGATAGGTGAAGTAGCAAAAGCAGGGTCATGTTTCATTATAGCATTAAGGGATTTCTGCTTCCATTTAGCTAATAACCTCTTTAGATCATATCTATCATTGCAAGCTAAAATAGCTCTAGTAGCTTCTTCATCCATAACATAACCCTCAGGAACAATAGGCAATTCATATTTATTAGGGGGAGAGTCTTCATCATCACTTTCATCAATATTATTAGTTTGAATAATTTATTCTCTCTAACCCTAGCAAGTTGTTCATCAAGAAATTTACCAAGTGGCATAGTAGTATAAAGCATAGAAGTAGTTTCATCATAAGTATCACGCATAGCAGAAGTGGCATCATCAATAACATGCGACATATCAGAATCAATAGCAAAAGCAGGTTTAGGTGTCGCAAGCTTACTCAAAACAGAATGTGAATCAAGTGCAGAGCTAGATGGCAGTTCCTTACCTCCCCTCGTAGTTGAGGGATAAATCTTGGTTCTTGGATCTTTCAAGTTCTTCATAATGATAAGCAGATATAAATCCCAAGTGACTCAAAGAATAGAGCTATGCTCCCCGGCAACGGCACCAAAAAATAGCCTTGATAACCCACAAGTATAGGGGATCGCAACAGTTTTCGAGGGTAGAGTATTCAACCCAAATTTATTGATTCGACACAAGGGGAGCCAAAGAATATTCTCAAGTATTAGCAACTGAGTTGTCAATTCGACCACACCTAGAAACTTAATATCAGCAGCAAAGTATTTAGTAGCAAAGTAATATGATAGTAGTGGTAACTGTAGCAAAAGGTAATGATAACAAAAGTAATGTTTTCGGTATGTTGTAGCAATAGCAATGGAGAAGTAAATAAGCGAAGAACAATATATGGAAATCTCGTAGGCAATGGATCGGTGATAGAGAATTATGCCGGATGTGGTTCATCATGTAACAGTCATGACCTAGGGTGACACAGAACTAGCTCCAATTCATCAATGTAATGTAGGCATGTATTCCGAATATAGTCATATGTGCTTATGGAAAAGAACTTGCATGACATCTTTTGTCCTACCCTCCGTGGCAGTGGGGTCCTAGCGGAAACTAAGGGATATTAAGGCCTCCTTTTAATAGAGTACCAGACCAAAGCATTAACACATAGTGAATACATGAACTCCTCAAACTACGGTCACCACCGGGAGTGGTCCTGATTATTGTCACTTCGGGGTTGCCGGATCATAACACATAGTAGGTGACTATAGACTTGCAAGATAGGATCAAGAACTCACATATATTCATGAAAACATAATAGGTTTAGATCTGAAATCATGGCACTCAGGCCCTAGTGACAAGCATTAAGCATAGCAAAGTCATAGCAACATCAATCTCAAAACATAGTGGATACTAGGAATCAAATCCTAACAAAACTAACTCGATTACATGATAAATCTCATCCAACCCATCACCGTCCAGCAAGCCTATGATGGAATTACTCATGCATGACGGTGAGCATCATGAAATTGGTGATGGAGGATGGTTGATGATGACGATGGCGACGGATTCCCCTCTTCGGAGCCCCGAATGGACTCCAGATCAGCCCTCTCAAGAGGTTTTAGGGCTTGGCGGCGGCTCCGTATCATAAAACGCGATGAATCCTTCTCCCTTATCTTTTTCTCCCTGAAAGTGAATATATAGAGTTGGAGTTGAGGTCGGAGGAGCTCCAGGGGGCCACGAGGTAGGGGGCGCGCCCCCACCCTCGTGGCTAGGGTGTGGTCCCCCTGGCCTTGATCTTTTGCCAGTATTTTTTGTTATTTCCAAAAAAACGCTCCGTGGAGTTTCAGGTCATTCCGAGAACTTTTGTTTCTGCACATAAATAACACCATGGCAATTCTGCTGAAAACAACGTCAGTCCGGGTTAGTTCCATTCAAATCATGCAAGTTAGAGTCCAAAACAAGGGCAAAAGTGTTTGGAAAAGTAGATACGACAGAGACGTATCACCGCCCCCCCCCCATGGACTGGTCAGAATTGGAATAGGAGGGGCGGAGCCCCCTCCTTCCTTCTTCCCTCCGTCCCCTTCCCTCCAACTACTACTTGGAATAGGAAAGGGGGCGAATCCTACTAGGACAGGGAGTCCAAGGAGGAGTCCTTCCTATGGCTCACCCCCCTATGGCTGGCCTCCTCTCCTCCCCCCTTTACATATGTGGGAGGGGGGAACCCCAAAGGCACACCAAAGTTTCTCTTAGCCGTGTGCGGTGCCCCCCTCCACAGTTACACACCTCGGTCATATCGTTGTAGTGCTTAGGCGAAGCCCGCCGCTGGTAAACTTCATCATCACCGTCACCACGCCATCGTGCTGACGAAACTCTCCCTCGGCCTCAACTGGATCAAGAGTTTGAGGGACGTCACCGAGCTGAACGTGTGCTAGTCGCGGAGGTGCCGTACGTTCGGTACTTGGATCGGTTGTATCGCAAAGATATTTGACTGCATCAACCGCGTTAGTAAACGCCTCCGCTTTCGGTCTACGAAGATACGTAGACACACTCTCCCCTATCGTTGCTATGCATCTCTTAGATAGATCTTGCGTGATCATAGAAAAAAAATTGAAATACTGCGTTCCCCAACAGTAGCATCCGAGCCAGGTCTATGCGTAAATGTTATATGCACGAGTAGAACACAACTAGCCAAACCCGTGTGGCGGCACGCCGCGCCTCATTTGTACGCAACGGTATATGTTGTTGCATACCATATAAAAATTATTTCTTTTATCCAAGGGAAAGTGGTTTATACATTCAAAGTAGTATCTATTATTTGATGTGATGAAAATTGAAGGCGATAAAATTTTGAATGACTCAATTGAATAATTAGAAGTAACATTGATGTTAGAAGTAACATTGGTGAGCTCTCCTACCCTTCTAGACAGAGGGACACATAAAAGAGTCTATCCATATATGTATCGTATATACATGTCAAGCTAGGCTATATCCTTTTACTGTTTTTAGGTACAACTCATTTTTTCATGTGTTAATAAGCTAGGCAACGTGGTACTAAAAGGGAGTTTTTTGTGTCATTAAGCAAGGGGTAAATGAACCAACAATGATCATATGAATGTAGGCAAATCACATCATGATTTATTTACATTCATGGATGAACTAATGGTCTTGGATAAGCAAATCAGCTGCATGTTTTAGTCAGAGCTTACCCAGTAGAAATATTAGTTCAGGAGAATACAAAACAGAGTAAAGACCCTAGCCGGTTTCTAATCAAAACATAGCCTAGCCCAGTCGAAGTACTTTGACCCCACAGTAATGACTGTAAATAGAAAAAAACTAATATACCAATGGTATTTTTATAAATAGCGATAAACCAATGGCAAAGGCAAAGTTCCACAGGAGTCTAGTGGCATTGTCATAAACTACTCATTTGCTCTTAAAAAATAGACATATAGCACATGACTACACATACTAACTGTATTCATCTACATATATATATACAAAGAATACATATATAGCACATGACCATGAATGTTGCAGGTCCTGAACATACACTTGCTCTAACAAAAACATATTGAATGAGATACACAAGGGTCAGGTAGAAGAGACATCTAGATATATGAGTTACAGGCTACTTAAGGCAGTGGGCTCCAAATAACAAGTGGATCATGGGTAATTCGATGCATGCCTTAGCAATATCATTTTAAAAATACAATGGACAGTGGATACAAACACAAACATTTAACTGGCCAAATGATGAGATGAAGAAACAAAACAGAATATTCTCTGCAAGATAAGATGTACAACACGCAAGTTCATCAGACAAACTATAATTAGAAATGTGCCCACCAGGGGAAATTACCTGGCAACAAACTATAAGCATTAATCCTAGAACTGTCGTTTTGATCATACCACTAAAATCTCAGTAAGTGAAGTGAAAACTACAGCGAAACATCAACATATAAGCTAATAACACTAGTAGAAAAAAGGGCTTTCGTTCGGGCCTGGCCAGCCCATTAGTCCCGGTTCTTCCATGAACCGGGACCAATGGATGCATTTGTCCCGGTTCGTGGGCCTAGGGGGGCGGCCGGGGCCTCGTGGGCATTGGTCCCGGTTCGTATGGACCTCATTTGTCCCGGTTCTAGGCACGAACCAAGACCAATGGGCCTCGCTCCTGGCCCACAAATATTGGTCCCAGTTCTTGGCTCGAACCGGGATAGAAGGCTGGGCTTTAGTCCCAGTTCCAGCCTCGAACCGGGACAAATGAGTTGCCTATATATACCCTGTCAACGCAGCAGAGCACTCCACAGTGCTCTATTTTTCTGGCCCGCGAGGAGAGGGAATTTGGGTGCTCTAGCTCACCTCCTATGCACACGAGGTGTTCGATGAAATGCCCGAGCCACGCTAGTTAAGCTTTCTCCTCTCGAAGCTCGACCTCCAAGCTCCATTTTCCCCAAGATTTGTCTAGGTTTAGCGGTCGGTCACGTCACTTCCTCGTCTCACCGCCGTCTACCGCCCGCGCTGATCTCCTCGCCTGCACACCCGTGGTGAGCCTCTTATCTTCTTCTGAAAGAAAAAAATTCTTACTTTAGATAGATACTTTTCTAATTTTCTTACTTGTATTATTGCTTGTTATTATATAGTGCGATGGTTTTGGCATCTGCCCCCGTCGGCCCTCGTCCTGGCTATGATTCGGATGTGGTATATATTATCTTTTATAACTATTTGGTTCATTTATTGTTTATGACAATTATGCCCATCAAGTTGATACAGATTTTATTTATGTAGGAGGTAGTTGAACCGGAAATTCCAACCGACCCTATTGTCGAGAGGTTAAATTTAGTTGAAGAAGAAAACAATTACTTGAAGGAAAAAATAAAAAAAAATTGAGGAGGAGAAGATGATATTGGAGTTGCATGTTGCGGATGTCGTCGACGATCACAAGATCAAGATGGATGCAATGCGGTTGAAGATTAGAAAGATTAGAAAATATGCCATTCATACCGAGGCTTGGTATCATTATGCCGTTGGATCAATTTTTACCTTGGTTGTGATTATCATCGCATTTGTTGTTGCATTGAAAGGTTTTACATAGTTTCAATATATGGTTTAACTAGATGCTCTGTAGAGCTATATGTTGTTCAATGAGAACTATGTATGTACTTTGTTTTTAATGTGATGATGGACTTCTATTAATTTGGTCACTTATCTATTCATGAGAGCTATATGTACTAAATTGATGATGTGGCTTTGAATGGTGCATTTTGAACACACAAAAAGTACGGAGTTCAAATAAGTTTAAAAAAATGAAATCCCTTTGTAACAGACGAGTTTCCGAAAGAAACCCTGATACTTCAAAAGAGATTGTCCGTTTTGTACACGAAGTGTATTCAGTTTCTGTCGTAAGACTCTCTACTTTCTTGCAGATGCTATGTGGGTGAAATGATGATACCATGCCAACTTTCAACCTTTTCAGAATTCATTTGTAGTGCTTTTCAATTTCAGGGTCTTATAGCTCAAAATAATCAATAAATGCATGAAAAATAACAAATGAAGTCAGAAAGGGTTGAAAATTGATGATGTGGCTTTGAATGGTGCATTTTGAACACAAAAAAAGTATGGAGTTCAAATAAGTTCAAAAAAATGAAATCCCTTTGTAACAGACGAGTTCCCGTATGAAACCCTGATACTTCGAAAGAGATTGTCCATTTTGTACACAAAGTGCATCCAGTTACACAAAGTGTAACAGACGAGTTCCCGTATGAGGGGTGATTAAAGAATAAATTGAGAAGTCATGAGGGGTGGTGATTACAGACTAGAGGTTAAAATAATTCAGAAAATTGAAAATAAAAAAATTTCAAAAACCTGTGGCGGCCTGGACCATAGCCCTGTTTTCTACCAGCCGGCCTAAACCTGTGGCGGCCTTTAGTCGCGGTTGGCCAGAAGAACCGCGACTAAAGGTCCTCCGCCCCGACGGCTGCCTAGCGCCCACGTGGACGGGCCTTTAGTCGCGGTTCTTAAGCAACCGCGACTAAAGTGGGGGTCCTTTAGTCGCGGTTGCGCAACCGCGACTAATGGCAGTTGCGAACCGCGACCAAAGGCCCTTTTTCCAGCAGTGAAGAAGTAGGTTATAGTAATGTAATTAATGAGTTATGCATGCGTGCGCAGCTTCCACTATATTCTCCTAGAGATTAAAGTTGAGCAGGGACTAGTAACCATCTTAGACTCGAGATAAAAAGATCCCGAGACCTATGTGGACATGACTAAAATTCTCAACGAGTAAGTTCAATCGATCATTATTGCACCATATCGGCAACTTTTTGTTAATTGCCTGATATCTCAAGTAATAATTATTTTCTTTGTCTTGCAGGGTTTGGAAAAAGTTCACCGAAGAAGTTCCGGGACTGCCGAAGGAGCTGCGATATACATACCCAAAAGTAAGTACTACTAGCTAGCTAGTTCCGTGCATCTCCCGTTGATTCTAACTACTTTCATCAATTCCATTTATAGTATTTCATTATCAGTTTGATTGACCTTTATTTCTCGTAAAGTGCTTGTGGCAGGAATAAGGGAATGATTACTGTGGATACTACATGTGCGAGTTCATCTACAACGCGACTTGCAAAGATAAGCGGGGCTACTCTAAAAGACAATTTGATGTGCGTAAGCAATAATATTCACAATTTCATTTTATTACACCATCATTTTTGTTGAGTTTCATTTATATATATGTATTAACCCTCTTCTTCAAATTAGACGTGGGAGATGCGGAATGAACTCCTACCATAAGATCGCATGAAAGCAATTCAAGAGGAATTAGCGGGATTCTTTCTTGACCACGTCATCAATAAAGCCGGAGAATACCATGTGGAACATGATTTCAGATGCTAGAGGATTGTAAGAGATCTTACATATTGTATATGTATGTAGCCAGTAGCATCGGATAGATAATACGAAAACTTGTTGTTCGACCAATCTCTCGGAGAAGGAGAGGTCGATCACTTCTCTCGGTATTCATGACGAACTTCTGTACTTAATGGTTTTCTTCATTTTCTTACTAGCTAGCGTGTCGAGGGCCTCTCTATACGTATAATACGTAGCGTTGACCAAGCACGGAGATAAAAGAGGACATTTCTCTCTATTAATTAATTAGCTACCTAATACAATATATGAAATGCCTTAATAAACCATACAAAACCCCCAAATCCACCCTTTCAGAAAAAAAACAAAAACCCTAGCCTCTTAACAGCTGACGCGTGGATGCCCATTGGTCCCGGTTGGTGTCACCAACCGGGACTAAAGGGTCTCCTGCCTAGGCTCGCAGCACCGGCCACGTGAAGGCCCATCTGTCCCTGTTCGTGTAAGAACCGGGACTAAAGGCTAAGGGCATTAGTAACGATCCTATAGTCCCGGTTCCTCAACCGAGACAGATGGGCCTCATGAACCGAGACAAATGGCCTCTTATTTTCTACTAGTGTAACAACAACGTTAAGAGAATATTAATGTGGGTTCGTACTGCAACCGTGGATGCATAATGACGAGGTGGAGTTGGCAAATTTGTGGCCTGGAGTGGTGTTCTGTGGCAGCAGACCGAGTCACCTTCATCGCTAGCCTCTGCCCTCCCCATGGAAATATGCGCATGGTTGAACATTTTCAATATACATGATGAGGAACAATGGCGAACCAAAATCTGATTCTCCGAAGCCATGCTTTCTAAATGATGCTTGAAATGGAGAGGTTTCCTTATATTAATAACTGGAAACCATGCTAAATTAGGACAATAAATCAATGGCGTAAGAGAGGTCTAGGTAATCAGACATTCAGGACTCACTGAGTGGCATTGTCTACACTTCAACTAAGATCAATTAGTTTAACAACTGAAAACAAAGGAGACAGTACGCCAACTGTCAATGTGTCTAATTACATTCAGACCTGTACACCAGAAAGTTCATGTTTCATGAAGAAATTCAACAAACTTGAGGTCCACCGATGAGTGTATTACTGAATTATCATACACCCATTCAGAAGATATCCCCATTCTGTAAGAAAATAAATAATTAACTAATTAGGCGTCATTCAATCATAAGTATTGTGCATATGGTAGAACATTTTGAAGCTTCTCATTGGAAGTACTGCCATGATAGAATAATGTGAAGGCCCATCTAAACCGTGGTATCACACAAAGGAACGCTTTAAGAAAACAATCGCTTGAAAGCAATCAATTAGAAAATAAATGTATCAGATTTCCAACAAAAATTTGTGAGAAGACGTTGTAGTAATAAAATGGTTTGTTCAAGTTGCATACCAGCGGAATGATGCTCCAGAAAATGTATTTTCGCCAGTTTGTATGCCATTCCCCTACAACTCTTAATAGAATTAGAAAATAAAATGGTTTGTTCAAGTTGCATACCAGCGGAACTTGTCAGTAATTTGGCAGACCTACTTTCTCTATACAGAACGGATTGTTCCTCAAAAAATTATAAAGCATGTACTGATGCATAAACAAACTAAGAAAGTCTCTAATGAAGCTGAAACAACATGCTAAAAAATGTAACCAGTCACAGAATAAGATAACTCTAGCCTCGATTTAGTGATACACTTGACTATCTATCGAACTCCAGCCGAAAAGGTGCGACGACACCCGGGTGTCCCGGCACCCTCCAGTCTTGTCCATTCAGCAAAAAGAAAATTCGTTCTAACCACTATCCAGCAGCAGATGCTTTGCAGTACCGGAGTAATTAGGCAAACCTTTTTAAGCAGACAAACAGGGACCGGAGGAGGAAGTAGCATTCAGGCATAGATCTGGCAAGAAACAGTCTGACACATGCATGCACAATATACTCTCTCTCTCTCTTCTCACGTTTTCTCTCTTTGAAAGCACTCACACATGCATGCACGAAGCTTGCTCTCTCTCCTCACTCTCTCTTTCCAACAAGCTGACATGCATAGCTACAGGGCCTAGCGGTCCGCGCGGGTGATGGTTGAAGTGACAGTGCATGCGCCTACTCAGCCGAATCATATGAGATTCCATTGCATGGTCACTCTTTTCAGCTTTTTTGGGTCTACCATGCAGGTTTTGGGGCTGTTTGGTTGGAGACTCAAATTGCCACGCCTAAGGTGAGGTACTAGCCACACCTGTGGCTTGCCATAATGTATGGCAAAATCAAACTGTTTGGTTGGTAGCCATGCCTTAGGTTAGGTGTGGCAGATTTTGTGTGGCGTGTGTTTGAATGGCTTTCACAAATGTTTGGCAAAAAGTTATGGTTTGCGTTTGGTTTCCTGCCACGGGTGGTTAGAATCACCTTACTGTTGGACTCCACAGTGATGAGATTACTTGCCATTTGTCTTGCAAAGCAATCATACTACAACATGCTCCAGTAAATGTAAGAAGATTTTGTCGCAATAATAATAACCATAAAAAATAACATGGAGCATTTTCTATTAATCCCATTTGTACAAAATAATTCAAAATACAAACTCATAATCAAGATAGAAAATAAAATAGATACGTGCAAGTTTCGTCCGTCATTATAAAGTCAAGTGATAGTCATTCATAGCAATAGCATAAGTTCTGGCCAAGTTACATTAAAGTGTTTCACCACTCATCATAAGATCTACTTCCCAAAAGCAGTAGCCGTAGCACAAGTTCATCTCCTAAATACCAAAAGTTGCCATCTTCTAAACTTCACAGGTTGCCAACTTCTAGACATGACAAGTTAGCAACTAGATAACTTCACATGTTGCTATAAACATGATCTTTGTCAGCAAAGAACTTGCAAACCCAAGTTTCAAAAGTTTTGTCACTTGCACTGCATAACCAACCACGCAAACCTTCATTGTCCTTGCAAGATAAGTGCACACCAACAGTAATTCTTTGATCTGTGGTAATTGGGAGTTCCTCCAACCTCTTCCATAAACTAGCATAAGGATCAACAACTTGGGGCATTGGAGGAGGGGCGGCAGCAAGGGATTGCTGGAGTGACCTCAATGTAGAGTTGATTTCTTCAGCGGACTCCACGAAACGACTCTTGGTTCTTGGTGGCTTCTTAGTAGGTGACTTGCTACCTCTTGGGCGCTTCTTACCAACTCGGCTAGTGCTAGATGTTGAATTATCACCACCTACAGGTACTGGAGGTCTTTTAGGACAATGTGTTGTTGGCAAAGTGTCAGAATCCTCCTCAAGAGGGCCCTCATACTGTGGATAGCAGTTGAGATCATACAACCCTTCATCATTGTCCGAGTCATCAGAATCAATTGTGCATGTATGTTGGTCCATGGCCAAAGAACCATCAGCACTAGTGCCTGTGAATAGCTCCTGCATCTCATAGTAGAATTTGATGGGCTTAGAAAGCAAGCGCCTTGCCCTATCCTGCATTACAAGCACACACACACACATTAAGATCCTAATTAAATTAGCCATATTAAGTTTTAAAAAGAAACTAAATTATACGTACATTGAGGCAAGACTTTTCAGACTCAGAGATAGTTACCACACATCTAATATCATCAAAAACATTGCCACTCTTGCTAATTGCGGCGGCAATGTACTTCCAATTTTCTTTGTAGTGCCTGAAGTGACGATCAACTTGAGCAAGTGTCACCCCCATAGCAAATTTTCTATTTAAAGCATTAGCACACTTCAAAAGATGATGCTTCCTGAACCTAAATCCCGCATATTGTTCCTTCATGTATTCAATGCATCAATCCAACATAAACTTGGTCTGATCATCAGCCCAGGAAATAGTCCTCTCACGAGAGCACCCATCACCATCAGACTTCCCCTTTCCCTTGGCCATCGCTGTTTCTCATACAGTGAGCCATTTTAATTAAAAGATAATAGGTGAGGCAAATAAGCATGAAACAACCAACAATTTACTAAAGATAAAATAAGTGATATAAGTTTGTAGAGGTACAACCAACATAGTTTCACATGAATCACATACATAACGACCAAATATAACAAAATAGCACTCATGTTTGATACATAGAAATAAGGCAGAACTCTAGTTCCAGACAGACTGAATGGAACCTAAAATAAAACCCATCAACATCAGCCTTACATACTAACTTCTTAATCATCTTGATCTTGAGCTGCTAAATTATCCTCCCACATTTTTTGAGCTAGTACATCCCTTTTGTGTGCCCATGCCTGGCTCTCCTGGTAAACGTCACGACGGTGTCGTCTACTCCGTGGAAGGGCCGAGTACCAAGTAGCATCATCATAGACATACTCATCAGGACCATCATGTAGGATCCAGTTATGGAGCGCACAACAAGCAAACACAATTTTTACTTGTGTTTTCAGAGCGAAGAATGGCCGACTTGCAAATATTTTAAATCGATTCTTCAAGGTACCAAATGCTCTTTCGACGGTTGTTCTAAGTGAGGAATGGCGATGGTTGAATAACTCCCTTGGGTTCTCAGGCTCTCTACTTCCCCTATATTCCTTTAGGTGATATCGGACACCACGATATGGGGGTAGTATATCGGGTCTTGCAGCATATCCCGCATCCGCTAGGAAATATTTACCTACATCATGATGATGCTAACACATTAGCTAAGAACTAAAGAAAGTTTCAGTTTGAAGCCATGGGTTAGAATCCCACCTTCTGGTATTTTAAGGCCATTGGGACGTGATAGGGCATCTTGGAGCACATAAGAATAATGAGCCTATCCCTCCCATCCAGCAAGAACATATGTAAATCTTAGGTCAAAATCAACGGCTGCTAGCACATTTTGTGTGGGGATTACGGTGTTACCTTTCCTCTTAACAAATAGTTGACCTTTCACTATAAGATGGAAGTTCCTAGTCTGGATGCAACAAGGGCAGGAACAAGCAACGGGAAATCCCACAAATCACGGAAGAAAGCTGGTATTTCTCTCTTGAGAAAATCAAGGACGCCCAGATCTGCATGTATGAGATGAATCTGACGTGATGAGATGGAGGAGATGGAGGAGGTGGAGGAGATAGATGCTGCGGTGATGAGGATTCATACCAGGGAGGAGCAGATCGAGTGCGGCGGCAAGGTCGTCCTCAGCTGGATTTGGAAGGGGAGAGAGAAGGGCTCTCAGCCATGGGGTCAAGACTGAAGGGGTGGGGGATTTTTGGACCGAGGACGAACAGGGAAGCGGTGACTTTTATCAGTTCGCGGGGATTTTTGTGGCTCAGTTGGCGCGCCGCGGCGAGTGTGGCGGGCGAAACGAGCGCCACACTTTTTGGCGAAATTTCAGCGGCGAACGACCTTTGACGTTGTGGCGAGCCAAACTTTTGTCCAGAACCAAACGCACGCCTAAGGGACTGTGGCACGCCTCACCTTATATTCTAGCAGGTCGACATGTCATCTCCAATCCCCCATACTCCTGCGCTTAATGAAGCAGAACAGCTAATGGATTCCATTGCTATAGTGCATGGCACAAATCTCAATGTGTCATAATCTGACTGAATGGTAAGATAAGAGGGTGCCTAGGCACCCGGGATCTAAAAGACCAATCTCTTAATTTATATACCATCAGATTTATCTATAAGGGAGTAATTGTCTGTAAGCTGGGTCTTCCTTGCATGCATTTCATAGATAAAACTGTAAAGAGAAGGTAGGACTTGCTTATATACCTGAATATTTACACTTCACATACAGAGACAATATATCTTCAATTCATAGGTAGGACTCAAGAATGTATAGCACAGTTCCATGGCAGCAAAAATCTTCAATAACCTGTTAGCTCAACAAAACAATGATATTTGAGATCTCACGTTTTGTTGACGTATTCAGGCCAACTCCACCGCACGATTCTAAACGGACGTCCGTTTTGTCCAGATTTTGTCCATTTGGGGTGGCGATAGGTGTCAAAAAGGACATGCGCGTCCGGCTTCAGTTCGAGGTACCCACCGCGGCGACCAACCCCAAATTTTGTCCGCTGCCCCACGCCCACTGTAGCATGCCGTGGCCGCTCGCGCTCGCTCGCCGGGGCCGCCGGCAACCGCGCCCCCCGCCTGCTCGCCCGCCTGCAGCCGCCGCCCGTGCCGCCTCGCAGCTCGCCATCTCGACCGCGCCCGGGCTGCCCTGACGAGCCCCTGCTCGCCGCTCCTAGCCCACCCCTGCCTCGCGGCGGTTCTCGCCGCTCGCCTCGCCGCCGCGTGCGCGCGTCCACGCCGGCCCGCCCCCGTGCGCGTGCTGCTCGCCGCTCGCCTTGCCGCCGCGTGCGCGCGCCTACTCGCCGCTCGCCTCGCGCACCCCCGCCCGCCAAGCCCCGCGCCCGCGCGCCCCCGCCCTCACCTGGCCGCGCCCGCGCCCTAGCCGCGCCCCGCCGCCCCGCGCGCCCGCCACCCCTTGCCGCCCCCGCGCGCGCGCTCCCGCTCCAGCCCACTCGTCCGCGCGCGCGCCCGCCCGTTCGCCCGCTCCCTCCCCCGCGCGTGCGCCAGCCCGCTCGCCCGCGCCAGCCCCCGCGTGCTCGCCCGGCGCTCCGCCCCGAGCCCTCCCGTCCCACGCGCTCCGCCAGGCGCCTCCGCCCCGCGCTCGCCCGCAGCAGCTCACCGCCGCGCCCTGCCTGCGCCTGCTCGCCGGCCGCGGCGGCGGGGCCTCAACAACGGTGAGGCAAGGCCGGCCGGCTGGAGCGCCGCGTGCTCTCGGCGCCCGCGGCTGTGCTGCCTCTTGGTGACGTGGGTGCGTGGTGGGCTAGAGAGAGAAAAGGAAGAGAGAGAGGAGTTGGTGGGTGGGTTTGTGGGTCAATGACAGGTGGGCCAGGGTCACATGCAAAAAGACACGCCCTGGACGAGGACGACCAGAGAGCGTCCGCTCGTGTCCGTTTTAGACCCAAAGCCAGCCCAACTTTGCTCTCAGAATGGGGCGAAGCGGACCAAAAGCGGACGTTTTTTGAGGATGGGGTCGCGCGCTAGGCCGTCTGATATGTCCGTTTTACCCCAAACGGATAGACCCGGACAGGATAGGGTCGCGCGGTGGAGTTGGCCTCACATATAGAGGAAGGAGATGTATGTCAACAAGAGAGGAGAAGCACCAAAGGCACTCGAATAAAAATCAAAACACAAAAACAACAAATGGCACTGGGAGTTTGGAGCCCGTCCATCTGATTTAAATGACGGGAAAAAGTAATGATTTTGTCCGCTTATGGATTTGAAATACAATTAAAAAAGTTCAGTTAACTGCTGAATAAGTGATTTAAGTTTATCCAACTTCCTTAGTTCTGAAAAATGAACAACCCCATCTCATAATATAATTTTATACTTCATATTTATGCAGATATTGCCCAAATGCTCCCTCTTGTGAGTTTAATAGTTGTTTAGGATAAAATCACAGATCCTACACCACTCACTAAAGTTAAGCGTCGCAAGGCCTCAAAGATCCTGCTGATGTTGATAAAGAAATGATGCTTCCTAGACAGAAGAAATGGAAACCCAGGACAAAGATTAGATACATCCAGGACCAATTGTGCTGATTAGAAAGGCAAAAGAAATGGGAACCCACTTCCGCCCCTAAACCCATCAAGGACCGCCGAGATGTGTATGGGCGCCGACCGCCAAGATGGGTATAGGCGCAGGAGTGAGCTCGAGAGGCACGATAGGTATAGCTCGTTTTGCAGCTTATTTCCAACTCATATAAAAAAACAGTTAGTTCCAACTCTTACCGCTGGACTGCTCTCTGCTATCTACCTCAAACTGTATCTATACTCCAGAAGCAGCAAGCGAGGTCCAAGGCCACAAAGGAAATATTTTTTTTGGAAAGCGAAAGTATATTCTTAGGAAGCTAGTTTGCATTGCTGAAGAATTATTAAAAATAAAAATTTACAACCAGTCAACAATTAACCATCAGAATAAAGAGTTAAGTGCTTAAATTAAACACCTAATCAGTAGAGATGATGTAAGAAAATGAAATTTATAAAATTATTAGAAGGTCCAAGCCTCCAAGCAGAGTTAATTAGATGGCCTAAAACTTGGTCGGACAATCCCGCCTTGAGTTCCAGCCAGCATACCCTGTCAAAAACAATATCAATATGAATGATGTGGAGATTCGTACTGATAAGTTTTGCAAAGGACAGACACAGATTGGTAGTCGGTACCTTGCCTAAATCTTAATAATCACAAACTCTATCACAATAAGGGAGACTTGGAGAACAAATCATAATAAGTTCATCCACCACACAATTGAGCAGCCACAAACTGAGCAAGCCTAAATTGGTTCACGTGGTTCAGTATGTTACTTCTGCTTTTTTGGCGAAACAGTATGTTAGTTCGAACTTATGGCAATACTGTTGTCCAAAATTCAGAGCATATTTTATCCCAAATCTCCCTAACCAGAAAATCTCAAGAAACTTCATAACAGTCTATGGTGAGGTTTGAACTCACCTGATGATAAGGTCAAACCTCAAACGCATCCCGTCTTTGTATTGTACGGGAGAGAGATATGAGCTAGCAGCACAAGAACATCTGGCTGAGAGGGAAGGTGGACGGCAGACCGCTGCCGGGGCTTCTGGCGGAGGCAGTGGCGAGGACAGAGACGGGGACTGGGGACATGCACTCGATTAGGCCGACCGGAGACCGAAAGAGCGCTAAACGCGCGCCAGTGAAACGCCGGCTCGTGCATGGCTGCCGCGGTGACGACCAAAGAGCACTCACGGCCAAAAGCGCCGCCGGCAGGTCGTCGAAGTGCGGCGGGAGGAGGTACGGATACAGCGCGGCCGCCATCATGTACCACTCTTGCTGCCGCTGGAGCTCCCAGAGCTGCGACCGACCCGCGCCCGCTCCTCCGCTCGGCTACCCCTCTACTTCCCCACCAGATAAAAAAGAATGGCGTGTGGTGGCAGCCGGATCGAGCATGAATTCTCCCCAATGCCCCATCGCCTGCAGCCGCCTTTTCCCCAAGACGGACCAGAATAAAATAATTTTCTACAGATGAGGGACGGGGCAAGGGGAATCGTGTGTGCTTAAATATGAACTGAGGCTCACAGGGATGGATCTCGACGATGCCTGCCCCATGGCCACCACAAACATGATGAAATGCCCACAATGGTCCAATCCAAGACTACTTCTTTCCGGGCGTTCCTATCAGGCTCCGTCAAAACCGAGGCAAGGACCCAATCAAAACCTCGTAGGCCGCCATGGGAAGAGCCATAGCAGTCCTCCTCGATGGCTTGGAAGTGGAAGAGGACGCCGGCTGCCGGGAAGGAGCTGCCGCGGGCACTGCAGGACTCAGACCATGGTTTTGGGTACCGGGCCGAATATTCGGATACCGCCCGGTAACCGCGTTTCTCGCCACCCCACGAGAAACCTTTGTACCGAGCGAAATTTTTTGAATTTTTTGAATTTTTTTGAATTTAAACTCCGATAGTTAAGTTAGATAGGCTGGGAACTCACAAAGAACAGCCAGGCAACTGTGGCGTACTGGTTAGCGTCGGCCTCCTAATTATATTAGATGTGGTTGCGGGTTCGAGTCACATAGCTGTTCATGTTATTTTTCACAATTTTTAGGAAAAAAAGGTAGATGCTGAGAAAAGAAATGTTTTTGGCGTGATTCGAACTAAAAACCTTAAGGCAGGGGAAACACACACAATACCTACCCACTGCACCACACAACGGCTTCTAATATAATAGAGTCTAGGACTAATCTATAGTATATTTAAGAAAACTGAATTCAAAATTCAAACTCAAATTTCGTCCGAAATTTTTCCGAGATTTCACGGATATCACGGTAACCGAGAATTTCGCTGCCCCACAAGAAAAAACGTGCACTTGGGATCCAAATCCTTGACTCAGACTTCCTCCAATGGAAAGGTGCTTAGATGAGATGCTAAGCACATTAAATACCTTAGCAACTCAGCTCCCCAATGTATAGATGCTTAACTTGTTATTGCTAAACACACCATATTTAATGAGTTAACACCTAAAACCTTTCATTCGTTGGTCAAGTTGCTTCATTTAAGTGGTTTGCCTACGTTCACGCGCTTAACATTAGTTCTTCCTAGGTCATCAAAGTGTTCTCTCTCCTCCTTAATTGTTGTGCCATGTCATTTTTTCGTTTACGTGGCATGCTTAGCACCTGTCCATCATAGAGCACTCGGAAAGGCCTCAATCGTTCTTCTGTGGCTACCGGTCGTTCTTCTGTGGCTACCGGTGTCGGTAACCATCCCAACCGCGTCTGTCACGCAGCTTGGCCATGGGGATTGGGGACAGGAGATGTAGGGGCTGCATCAGGAGTGGAGGCAGGAGCTAGGTGGTACGGGTGGGGAGGGACGGGAGGAGGCGACAGGCGAATCACTTTTTATAGTCATACACGGCGGTGCGGCGATGGTGCTGGATCAGACCCGAGCCTTCTAGCGAGAGCCTGAGAGAGACAAATCTAGAGGTTGCAGTCAACTGCCAAACGTGGACCAATCATCAATAATCACACATGCGAGGCAGGAATGATACTATCTATCTCATGTCTAAGTCGCTAGGTCCACACAAGAAGGCACACGCCCAGATCCGCCAGTAAATATCGTGGCAACACCTGATTGGTCTGATTTTCATTGCAAAAAAAGTAAAAAAAAGGATACATCAAACCTGGTCAGGTTTAGTATATGTATAATGAGTTGTGGGCGATAATAGTCATACTTCTTACCAGCAACGTCTTACTTTGATTCGGCTGTATTGTTGGATGAAGCAGTCTGGACCGACATTATATGACCGCGTTCATGAGACTGGCTCTACCGATGTGCTTTGCACATAGGTGCTAGCGGGTGTCTGTTTCTCCAGCTTTACTTGAATCGAGTTTTACTATGCCCGGTCCTTATTGAAGGTTAAAATAGCACACTTGATGAAAAATTATTATGCTTTTTGATGCGTAGGTAAGAACGGTTCTTTCTAGATGCCCGTAGCAGCCACGTAAAACTTGCAACAACAATGTAGAGGACGTCTAAATTGTTTTTGTAGGGCTTGTTGTGATGTGATATGGTCAAGACGTGATGATATATAAATTGTTGTATGAGATGATTATGTTTTGTAACAATTATCGGCGACTAGCAGGAGCCATATGGTTTTTGCTTTATTGTATGAAATACAATCGCCATGTAATTGCTTTACTTTATCACTAAGCGGTAGCAAAGTCGTAGACGCAATAGTTGGCGAGTCAACAACGATGCTATGATGGGGATCAATGTGTCAAGCCGGTGATGATGGTGATCATGACGGTGCTTTGGAGATGGAGATCAAAGGCACAAGATGATAATGGGCATATCATATCATTTATATTGATTGCATGTGATGTTTATCCTTTATGCATCTTATTTTGCTTAGTATGGCGGTAGCATTATAAGATGATCTTTCACTAAATTTCAAGGTACAAGTGATGACCCACAAGTATAGGGGGTCAATTGTAGCTCTTTTCATTAAGTAAGAGTGTCGAACCCAACGAGGAGCAGAAGGAAATGACAAGTAGTTTTCAGTAAGGTATTGTCTTCAAGTGCTGAAATTGTAAGTAGCGAGTAGTTTGGTAGCAAGATAATCTGTAACGAGCAAGTAATGATAATTATAACAAGTATGTAGCAAGGTAACCCAATCCTTTTGAGGCAAAGGATGGGCCAAAATGGTCTTTTATGATAAGCAAAGCGTTCTTGAGGGTACACGGGAGTTTCATCTAGTCACTTTCATCATGTTGGTTTGATTTGTGTTCACTACTTTGATAATTTGATATGTGGGTGGACCGGTGCTTAGGTGTTGTTCTTACTTGAACAAACCTCCTACTTATGATTAACCCTCCCGCAAGCATCCGCAACTATGAGAAAATTATTAAGGATAAATCCTAATCATAGCATTAAATTCTAGGATCCAATCAGTCCCTTACGGAATAGTGCATAAACTGGGGTTTAAGATTCTGTCACTCTCGCAACCGACCATCTATTTACTACTCCACAATGCATTCTCTTAGGCCCAAATATGGTGAAGTGTCATGTAGTCGACGTTCACATGACACCACTAAGGGAATCACAACATACATACTATCAAAACATCGAACACATATCAAAATCACATGATTACTTACAACATGATTTATCCCGTGACCTTAAGAACAAAAGTAACTACTCAAAATCAACAAACATGCTCATGATCAGAGGGGTGTTAATATGCATAATGGATCTGAACATATAATCTTTCACCAAATAAACCATATAGTAATCAACTACAAGTTGTAATCAACACTACTAGCCACCCCCTAGCAACAATCTATAGTTCCGGTAACAAGATTGAATACAAGAGATGAACTAGGTTTTGAGATGAGATGGTGTTGGTGAAGATGTTTATGGAGATTACCCTCCCCAAGATGGGAGAGTTGTTGGTGATGATGATGATGATGATTTCCCCCTCCAGGAGGGAAGTTCCCCCGGCAGAATCGCTCTGTCGGAAGGCAAAAGTTCTCTTGTCCAAGTTCTGCCTCGAGATGGTGGCGCTCCACCCTGAAAGTATTATTCTTATTTTTCTAGGTCAAAACCACTTATATACCAGAAGATGGGCACCGGAGGTTGGCCGAGGAGGCCACAACCCACCAGGCGCGCCAGGCGGGCCTAGCATGCCCAGGTGGGTTGTGCCCACCTGGTGGCCCCCTCTGGTACTTATTGGCTCCAATATTTCTTATATATTACATAAAAAATCTCTGTGAAGTTTCAGTTCATTTGGAGTTGTGCAGAATGGATGGCCCGACGTAGCTTTTTTAGGTCCAGATTTCTAGCTGCCGGCATTCTCCCTCCTTGTGTGTACCTTGCAAATTATGAGAGAAAAGGCATTATAATTACCCCAAAAAGCATTATTATAGATAAAAAAATTGTAAATAACAGTAAGAAAACATGTTGTAAAATGGACGTATCAGCTCCCCCGAGCTTAGACCTCGCTTATCCTCAAGCGAAAACCAAAATCGAAAAACATGTCCACATGCTTTGAGAGAGAGGTGTCGATAAAAACAAAATACAGACATAGAAGCATCATGTTTATTATTAGAACAGCAACAAAATTTAACATAAGACTTTTATCACAGAACTTGCATCATATACTTCTTATGAATAAGTAATAGTTCATCACACAATCGAAGTTAAAGCAAAAACTCTACTACAAACCAACAAACTATGTTCTCAGTCAACTTTGCAACTATAATTGATCATATTTTCAGGAAGGGTCACATGTCGGAGCCTTTTAAGCAAATCCACATACTCAACCATCATATAGTATTCTATGATTACTAACACTCACCGAGTACACATGAGCAAAATGTTTCAACCGGACACATAGAAAGATAGGGGCTTATAGTTTCGCCTCCCAACATACTCACCTCAAGGGTGATGTCAACAATAATAACTCATGCTATCTATATTCAACTGGACATATGTGCCGAGATCTTTCCTCACCACATGTTGCTTGACAAAAGAGAAAATAAAAAGGAATAGTGGGAAACTTTGACTCTTTGCATAAAAGTAAATACATAAAAGTAAAAGATAGGCCCTTCGCAGAGGGAATCAGAGGTTGCCATGCGCTTTTTTGTTTGCATGCTCAACCCCTTAGTGCAAAAGAACGTCACGTTACATTGTGCCTTAAGATGACAACCTTTATTATGCAGTCTGTCGCTTTTATTGGTTGTCATCCATGTTCGTGCAACGCTCAATTTTCTCTTGCGCTAAAACATCTCACATATTTAGAAGCAATTTTTATTTCCTTTTTGCACCGATCACAACTTACTTGAGGGATCTTGTTCAATCCCTAGGTAGGTATGGTGGACAGTTGAAAAAGATTTGGGTTTAAGGGTTTTTGGATGCACAAGTAGTATCTCTACTTGGTGCGGAATTTTTGGCTTGCAAAGATGGCGGTAAGCATCACGTCCTAAAGGATCTATGACAATATGACTTCTATGTGAATCTAAACATACATAAACCATTATGTCGTCTTCCTTGTCCAACGTCAACAATTTTGGCATATAATATTTTGATGAGGGCTCACAATCACAAAAGATTTATAGGATAGTATATTTATATGTGAATCTTCCCCTCCCTTATTAATCTTTTCATGAGTTGCATCACTAACCAATGCTGTGTTTTGCAATCTCTAATAAAATGTTCTTACTTATACTTTTCCTTATGTGGTGCTATCACCTACCATACGATTAGTAGATGATCTTATTGATCCATTTCCTTTCTTTTATTTGCTTCCTTTCTCTTTTTGTTTTCTTTATTTGCAACAAGGAAGTAAAGAAAGTAAAAACTCAAACTAAACTTCATTATATAACTTGCACATGATAAAAATGATGTATCACTAAGAAAATTTTCAAAGAAGAAAAGATCGGACTAAACCTTATTCATCTAAGCAAAAGATCAAACTAAGATAAGTAAAAGCAAAAGATAGTGGATGGAACGATACCGGGGCACCTCCCCCAAGCTTGGCGGAAGGCAAGGGGAGTGCCCATACCTGATACACAATTCTCCTTTGATGGTGTCCGTAGGCTCCTCCCGCTTCATCTCGATCTTCATCAGTCAAACATCTTCTTCCATGTGGTTGGAGGAGCAGGAAGACATGATGCCTAGCTTGATAAATCTGACCGGAAACAGCAAGAAAAGAGAACAGAGGATTTTATTCGCGATACTGTGGTTAACAGGTTAGGGAAGTATATAGAATTTTTATCTTGCAAGGCAAGCATATAGAAGAAAAACGGAGTACGAGAGGTGTCCCAGGTGGGCACAACCCACCTGGACGCGCCAGGCATGCCTGGCGCGCCTCGGGATCTTGTGCCCACTAGGGGACGCTTCCTGGAAATTTTTTTATTTCCAAAATTTTAAAATATTCCAAAACTGATAAAAAATATTTTTGCAGATTTCTCGGAGTTCGTTTGGTTATCGTACTACGTACCTCCTTATTTTGACGATTCTGGAGTGTTCTAGAAGGACTCTTTTATGTATTCTTCTGGTGTCAAAGATTGGATAATATTGCTTTCAACATTAATAGGTGTACCTGAGATATAATGCTTTATTCGTTGTCCATTTACAACCTTCGGGTTAGTACCTTCGGAATTAATTATTTTGATGGCACCAGACCGGTAAACCTCCTCGATGACATAGGGGCCTTCCCATTTGGAGAGGAGTTTTCCTGCAAAAAAATCTGAAATGAGAGTTGTACAAAAGAACATATTCTCCGACTTTAAACTTGCGTTTTTGAATTCTTTTGGCATGCCATCTTTTAACTTTCTCTTTGAATAACTTTGCATTCTCATATGCTTGGGTTCTCCATTCATCTAATGAGCTTATATCAAATAACCTCTTTTGACTAGCAAGTTTGAAATCATAATTGAGTTCTTTAACTGCCAAGTATGCTTTATGTTCTAACTCAAGAGGCAAATGACAAGTCTTTTCATAAACCATTTTATAAGGAGACATATCCATAGGATTTTTATATGCTGCCCTATAAGCCCAATGTGCATCATCTAATTTCTTAGACCAATTCTTCCTGGACCTATTAACAGTCTTTTGCAAAATTAATTTTATTTCTCTATTGCTAAGTTCAACTTGACCACTAGACTAAGGATGATAACATGATGCAATTCTATGGTGAACATCATACTTAGCAAGCATTTTACGGAAAGCACCATGAATAATGTGTGAACAACCATCAGTCATTAAATATCTAGGGACTCCAAACCTTGGGAAAATAACTTCCTTAAGCATTTTAATAGAGGTGTTGTGATCAGCACTGCTAGTTGGGATAGCTTTTACCCATTTAGTAACATAATCAACAGCAACCAAAATATGTGTATACCCATTAGAGGAAGGAAAAGGTCCCATGTAATCAAATCCCCAAACATCAAAAGGTTCACCAGCAAGTGAATAGTTCATAGGCATCTCCTGATGCTTACCGATATTGCCTATTATTTGGCATTCATCACAAGATGAGACATACTTACGAGCATCCTTGAAGAGAGTAGGCCAATAAAATCCAGACTGTAATACCTTATGTGCAATTCTATCTCCAGCATGATGCCCTCCATAAGCTTCGGAGTGACATTTCCGTAGGATTTGTCCCTGTTCATGCTCAGGTACACAACATCTAATAATACCATCTACTCCTTCCTTATAAAGATGTGGGTCATCCCATAAGTAATGTCTTAAATCATAGAAGAACTTTTTCTTTTGTTGGCAAATATTTAGCAACAATGTAATTAGCATAGTCAGCATACCAAGGAGTACTATTAGCAACATTTATTGCAGCTAACTGCCCATCAGGAAAACAATCATCAATAGGAGGTGGGTCATCAAGCACATTTTCAAGCACTACAAAAAAGACACATCCGTGACATTTTGGGCCGAACGAATTTTTTTTCTGTCATACGTATGACACTTCTATGACGATAATTGTGACAAAACCCGGTATCATCATAGATGTGGTGGGCTCCTACTTCTATGACAAAAAATCATGACATAAAATGGGCTTTTTGTCCTGGGCGGGCCGGAGACGCAGCTGCATGACATTCTTTGGGCCGTCCATGATGGAAAAAATTGTGGTAGAAGCGAGGGGGAGGAAAATTTCAGGGAGTTCCCGATTACGGTGGGAGGTCGGGGGCTGAGCGATGCGTGTTTCTCTCATACACGTATGCGTGTGTGTGTGAGGCGTTGGCTCTAACTGAACCCGAGAGAGGCGTTGGGCTCTAACTGAACCCGAGCGATTGCACTGCAGGCTATGCGTTACTGAATCCGAGCGATCGATTGATGGATGTTAACTGAACCCGATCGAGCGATTCCTTCGCTACTGCTGCTAACTGAAGCCGATCGATGCTGCCTCTGAAATGAAAAGTGAGTGTTGCGGGGGGTTTGGATGAACAGTGAGCGGTGGCGTTGCCTCTGGATGAACAGGACCCCGTGGTGTGGTGGAGGAATGGATGAACAGTAGACGGCGGAGGGGTGCCCGTGGAGGGGTGGTTGAACAGGACCCCGTGGTGTGGAGGGCTGGATGAACAGTAGACGGTGGAGGGGTGTCCATGGAGGGGTGGTTGAACAGTAGCCGGTGGAGGCTGGAGGAGGTCGACAGTACCCCGTGGAGGCTGGAGGAGGTCGACGGTGGAGATGAACAATATCCTGTGTAGTCCCATTTTGCGGTACGCCACACTCCTCTCGATGAACATGACCCCCGTTTCGACCGTAGCGCTCCAACACAAGTCCGTTTCATCCGTTTTGCGGTACGCCACACCCCTCCCGATCAAGAGGACCCCCGTTTTGACCGTAGGAGGTCCGTTTACTCCGTTTTGCGGTATGCCAGACCCCTCCTGATCAACAGGACCCCGTTCCGAACGTAGGAGGTCTGTTTCCTCCGTTGTGCGGTACGCCAGGCCTCGTTTCCATCGCCTATTCCGTCCAAGCCCTCCCGATGAACACGACCACGCATTCCGTTCCGACCCAGCCGGTTGGCTCCCACGCATTTCGTTGCCTCCCGATGAACACGACGCATTCCGTTGCCTCCCCATGAACACGACGCATTCCGTTGCCTCCCCATGAACATGACGAGGATGCTATTTCTCCGTTCTGACCCAGCCATGTACACGAGCCCTGGACATACGTATGCGCGAGTAGGCGTTCGAGACCCCGCCCGTATGTACACATACGTGGCCGTATTTTCTTTCTTGCACCCTGGCCGTTGTACGTACGTGTACATGCTACATGCGCGCCTCTACTACGACACGTACACGCCTCTACTACGACACGTGCATGCCTCTACATCCACCAGTATATATGTACGTACGCGTTCACGACCAGAATGACAACGCTACGTACGCTTCGACCAGGTGGGTCCTGACTGTCAGGCACTTCCTTGCCTGCGAAGATGTAGCTGGTGGGTCCTAGCAGTCAAGGGGGAGAATCGTTTTTTTGCCCGGACGCACTTCCTTGCGTGCGAAGATGTAGCTGGTGGGTCCCGGCAGTAAGGGGGAAACGTTTTTTTCATGAAATACAGTGGCCTGTCCGATGGGTCCCAGCTGTCAGGTGGAGGTATCATTATTTTCCACGTAATAAGGAGGCACTTCCTTGCTGCGGTCGTGGACCCAGCTGTCAGCCTCTCCACGTACAGTCCACGTCCGATGGAAGTCGTTCCTTGACCACGTTGACCACACCGCGCCGAGAGCACCAGGGCGGTGGACGAGGCGAGGCCTAGGAAGCGGACGATGGGGACCCAGGGAAGATGCGGCAGTGGAAGCCCGCGCGGAGAGGAGTACCAGGGTTCACTGGTTCGGCTGTGGTGTGAGGCTGCCGTTGCCGCTGGGCCTGGCCAACGGTGGGAATAGTAGGGGCGGTGAGGCCTCCGCGGCAGCACAGCCGGTCATGGGAAGCAGGAGCATGCGGCACGACCGGCACTGCTTTGGGCGGCTGGAGCAAGAAGACCAAAGGTTGAAGAAGCACTACGGCCGTTGGATGGACATCGTACGGTCGTTGGAGCTAGAATCATTCATATTGACTAAAGTTGACAAAGGCCCCCGTCCCAGTCAACTTAGTAGGCCCACAAGTCAGCCTCCCACCATGGTGGGTCCCAGCTAGCAGGGGGAGTATTCATTTTTTTGTGTGTAATAAGGAGGCACTTCCGGTGGGTCCGAGCTGACAGCGGGGGGAACGTTTGTTACGCGAAATACGCTGGCCCGTCTGGTGGGTCCCAGCAGTCAGGGGGAAAAGTTTTTTTCGCGAAATAAGGTGGCCCATCCAGTGGGTCCCTGCTGTCAGGTGGAGGAATAATTATTTTGCGCGTAATAAGGAGGCACTTCCTTGCGGCCGCCTGGACCCAGTTGTCAGCCTCTCCACATGCAGTACTCTTCCGATGGAAGTTGGTCGTTGACCACGTTGACCACGCCGCGCCGAGAGCACCAGGGTAGTGGTCTGGACGACGGCGAGGCCTAGGAAGGGGACGATGTGGAGCCAGGGAAGACGCAGCATTGGAAGCCCGCGCGGAGAGGAGTACGAGGGTTCACTGGTTCGGCTGCGGTGTGAGGCTGCCGTTGCCGCAGAATAACAGGGGGTGTGGGTGAGTAGAGGGATGGCCTGTCCAGTGGTGGGACTAGTACGAGGCGGTGAGGCCTCCGCGGCATCACAGCCGACCACGGGAGGGAGGAGCACGCGACCCGACCGGCGCTGCTTTGGGCGGTTGGAGCAAGAAGACCAGAGGTTGAAGAATCACTACGGCCATTGGATGGACATCGTATGATCACTGCAGTTAGAATCGTTTATATTGACTAAGTTGACAAAACGCGTGGTACGCGTCAACTTAGTAGGCCCACAGCTCGGATTTGGTAGAGAACATTTAGCCCATTTGCGATTTGTAAGAATGTACAACCCATTTTTTAATTCTAATGGAATTTACTACAGCCCATTTACAATTTGTTAAAAGTACAGCCCAACTTCTAGCTAGGACAAGATTAATAATTTCAAACAACCGCTCGAAACAGAATTGAAAAAAATTCCCACATTTTGATGGGATCCGAAATATTTTTATCCAAAATTTCTAGTCAGGTCAAATATAATTTCAAAATAAAGTTGTATTACGTTAAAATCCAACGAAATATTGTGCGCGCAACAAGTAATGAAATTAAAAATTTTCAAATTCCAAAAATAATATATTTTTCAAACTAATTACGTGTTTGGTGCATAGTAACTGTCCAGTTATTATAATTACATCCCATTTATTATTTCTTAAAGTCCATTTTCTTGTTAAGCCTAATGCATACCTCCTAGGAAAGTTTGCAGCCCAGCGGGGCGGAGAATAACAAGTTGACCCGGATATTGTGTGCAACTGTCGACCCAGTTGCATTGCTGATGTTGAAAAAAAGGCCTGTGTAGTACAGTACAACCTAACATGGTTACTCAGCCCACATTCAGCGACGTCGGAAAGGCCCAAACAAAGCTTCTGTACAACTTTTTGAAGTCACTAAGCTCAATTAATAACTTAAGAAAAAAGTTATATTACAGTGGAACCTAATTAAAAGCTGTCAGGAGCAAATAAATAATTCAACGTGTCCCACTTGTGCGTCTGCGTGTGTGTGTGTGTGTGTGTGGGTGAGAGAGAGAGAGAGAGAGACCCATCGGTCGAGGCTCGTAAATACATATTTCAGCCATATGCATTGCTGATGCTCAGTAAAAACTTATATAGTTGACACAATCATATAGAACATCATAGCACACTGAACTTGCATACAAAAATTTCACACAGGCGGCACAATCAGGATGGAAGCAGTGGATCGCTACGGGAAGGGCTATGTTGAAACCAACGAAGCCGTACATAACGGTTCATCGTCTTTATCAATGATGGGGAAATATCTTGAATGTTGTGCAAAGAAAACAGACAGACAACACAATAAGTTCTGCTAGCACATTAAGTTGATGTACAACCCTTTCTAAAAAAAGTTCAGGTACAAAATTAGAACAGGTCACAATCAAATGTACTGGCATATCAGTGCTTCACACCCATAGTTCGGATTTAACTAGTACTCCCTCCGTCCGGGAAAAGTTGTCCACAGGGCAGTGTATTTGTTTTTTTGCACAAAAACCCACAGAGTTTTAAGCACGTCACAAAGAAGTTCATCTCATTCCTTCCTCCTCCCCCGTCGCTCCCGCCTTGCAGCCATCGCCGGCTACCCACCTGCGCCGCCGCCCGCCTGGATCTGCACCATGACCAACACCAGAACCGTGGCCCAGCCCGCGACCAACAACAGCGCCGCCACCCGCTTGCACCTGGGCCGCGGCTTACCACCTGCACCGCCCGCCGTGAATTCGACCTGCGCCGGTGCCCTCCTCGAGTTACGCCGCCGGCGCCGTTGAAGGTCGCTGCCCACGTTCGCCCACCTTCGCCGCCCACCCGAGCCTCCGATTTCGTCCGCTTCGGCCGCCGGCGCCATGGACAATTCCGACCACTCCCGCCTCTCATGCTGCTACTGGTGGACGACGCCGACACCGTGGACCTCTGATGCTGGTTTTGCCTTTTCCCCTGCCTCGCCTCTGCTGCCATTCCCGCCTGTGCTGGTGAGTCTGCCCCGCCCGCCTCTACTACTGCTGCTGTTCAATTTGTTGCTGTGAGATTGAATTTGTTGTTCTCAGTACAGGCGGAGAAAATTCAGTCAGGGATACAAAGCTAGAGAAATAATCCAGGATAAATGTTGTACACTGCTGCTAAATGATGAACAGATTATAGTGAAAATTTAGTTTGATGCCATCAAATTCATTCAGTAATACTCTTGGCATTCTTGGAGATCTGCTAGTTTTTGGAAGTTTTTCTTACTATAGTTAACTAAAAATGTTCAGTGTTCCAATACTGTAGAGAAACTACAGTGCCTGTAATTCAGTTATGACTCCTTTACTGAAACTATACTGTTTGCTAAAACTGAGATGTAAACTAAAGGAGTTTGTGATTTGCAGAAGCTGTAGCATACTCCAACAAGTGATAAATGCACTCAAAAGTTCACTGAGAAAATGCAGAGGCTGCTCACTTGTTACTGAAAGTTTTCTGGAATGATAAATGCACACAAAAGAAGTTCAGTTAACGGTTACTGTTGCTATATGAATTCCAACCAGGTCAATTTGTTGTCAATTACTCTGTAATACTCAACCAGGTTTATGCAAAATGAAGATCAACCATGTTTATTTGGATTTATTTGAATAATTTGAATTTATTTGCTTTATTTGGATTTATGCACCATTTGTCCAATTGCAAACATACCTAAAGTTTCCAATTGTCCAATTTCAGTCATTCATTTTACAGAGAGCTAAGCATATCCATGACTCTTCCCTAAATATTCTTGTAGAATCAATTCAAGCAGCACAAAACTGAAAACTGAAAACTGCCACAACCCCTTAACTAAGAGTTGATAAAAACATGTCCCTAAAATTGGAATTATTTGAATTAGCTAGGTTTATTCTTCTTCATATACAGAAAAAGATGAATATTGTTCGTCTACTAGTTACTTCAAATTTAGAACTGAATAAACACTTGTCATCTTCAGTAAACACTTGAAAATCTAGAGTGGTTTTAAACTTAGAATGCACCAAGTACTAATATCCTTTGCCAGGGTACACACCATCTATCTGGAGTAGACAGCAAGATTCACAGAGACGTGCATGCTTCAATAGACTTGGGAATGCTAGCGAAGTGATAAGTAAAAACTTGGATGTTCTAAGAAATATAGCACCAGAGGACATTAAGTGAACTGGCATGTATGCTAAAGGCAAGGAAATGCCACCTTCTTTTCTTCTTCGAGAAGTTGATGAACTGGCATGTATGCTGCAACTACACATAGGTTCTGCAGAAAATGCACCAAAAGAGTTACACACAGATGAAGTAAGTGGAAAGCAACATTTAATCTCCACTTCTTTTCTTTTGGTAGTGAAATTGAATCTGAATTTTGTAAGCACAAAAAATGCACCAATATTGAACATTTATTCCCACCTCCATCACCATCTTGTTAGTTTCGACAGTGTGTGTATGGAGTAGTTTTGACGGCAGTATACTTGTGCATCATGTAAACATTATGAGAATGATTAAGGGTTCATCAATCAGATTATAATTATGACCAGAATAGAGGAACAAATATCATGGTTAGTTTTATGTAAAAAAAAATCATAAATGGAGTTACTCACTTGAAGTTTCTATAGTTACTCACTTGAACTTACTATATTAGTGGCCAAAATTCAGAAAAGTTACTAAATAGCAGACGTAGTGGCCAAAATTCGAAGTACTAAAAAGATTCGACACTAAATATACAGTGTTATCCATGTTCTGTATCCAGGACATTTTTTTATCTGTTTGCTTGCATAGGTCCCACCTATCAGCAAGGAAGGGCACGTACATGAACATGTACGACTCATCAGTCTACCCGCATAGCCTTTTCGTTTAGTCTACCTAGCCATCTAATCAACTGCCTGCACGCCACTTCTCCCATTTACTTCTCCATCGGGAACCGATTCTCCTCAGCTTCTTCACCTCCCCTTCGTCTTCATTTGCATCCAAACCCCACTGTGTTCACATTGTTTTAACCTCTTTAAATAATCATCTACTACTTCAGTTAGACTAGCCATCGAATTCTAATTCTCCAAACCATAGCCCTCCGTTCCAGCGCTTCCAAATGGCGGAAGAGATCGAGATGCAGGTTTTTAGCGTCCAACATGTCCTCATCGAAGGCTCGATGCACATAGTTGCCACCGTCACCGTCCACCCAAGGGTTGTTCGGCAATGGATCAACAATGTATCCAACTCCCTCGAAAAGGTAGAGATGAGGGTCATCGGTCTCGACGCAGAGTACACGGAGCATGCCCTTGGGAAGATCCAGTGCGCCGCTGTCCTTCAGCTGTGCCACGAAGATGATGTTTTGGTGTACCACATCATACACTCGCCCTCCATACCATGTGAGCTTCACGATTTCTTGTTTCGGGAGGACGTATACTTCTGTGGGGCAGCCATCGAAGGGGACAAACAGAAGCTGAAGCCGTACAACCTTGATTCGAAAAGCATCGCTGACCTACAAACCAGAATCATAATTCCTGTATAAGATTGTGATAAACAGACACCATCCCTATTCGACATAGCAAATTTTGTGCTTGGTACAAATCTTCAGAAGGGTGACAAGACGGTGGCATTAAGGTCATATGGATGGGAGAATTATCCCTTGACGTACGAGCGGATAAAATATGCTGCCCTCGATGCCCGTGTGAGTTTCGAGATAGCTGCAAGGTCCAAAGAGCTTGTTGCGAAGCCGTCTCCCACAGAGAATGAGAAGAAGAAGAAGAAGAAGAAGAAGAAGAGGCTACACCAGCAGGAGGGCATTATGGATGGATGAACTATTTCCTCTCTTGTAAAAAAAAATATCCCCTCTCGGTGTATATTGATATAGATGGACTATTTTGATGGTGTGCATGTCTTTGGAGCAGAGTCGTAGAATGGGTCCGCTTGACTATAAGGAACTATTTATCCGCATATATAGGTTTATCTGCTACTCCTTCGAGTGATCGGTATGCAGTGCATGTGTCCGTAGACATGACAGCTTGTGTGCATGACATGTGGGCCACCTAAAATGCGGTGAGCATCAAGTTTCTACCACAGCCACCCGCGATTGCCACAACGCCGCTAGTACCCGCCGGTGTGGCCATCTACGCCTCGTAACGCCCTGACGCCTAGCTATGGCACCCTCACCACGACCACGCCACCACCGGCCGGTTCATCTCGAACGAGTGAGTCGCAAACCACGCCACCACCATGAGAATGACATGTGGGCCAGCCGCATTTAATGTCCGCATGGCATTGACTCATAGGCCAGGCACTAAGCCACTGAAGTTCGGTCCCGTGGGCCCCGAGAGGAAAATGTAACTCCTGCGGCAGGCCTTGTGGTGCTTCCGCAGTACGAGCTCATGCCAAAACTAGAATTTGTTTCTTACTACTAGTACTAGTAAGGTACATGTGCATTGCACGCATGAGATTCTGGTGGTTTGTGCATTATGCTTCTACATGTGGAGCTTTCTGGATTCTAACATGTGGCAAAATCTGGTGGAATGTCAGGTTAGGCAAATTTGATTAACTTAGGTGAGTGTTTGGTTCAAGCCACCCCTTAGGCAAGCCACACTAAGGCCCCACATGACATACACACACAAAATGTGGCAAGATCCCCTTAGGATTGCCAACTTGTTTCTCTCGTTTTGAAGAACTAATAACTTTGCCTAAGCTTAGTTGTGGCAAAGTTAGGGTCTGGTTGATTCAAAGGATTTTCATAGGATCTTTGAAGGATTAGAATCCTTAGGAATTTTTCCTACGTTGGTTGTTTGATTCGTAGGATTGAATCATGTAGAATATTTTCCTAAGGATTCATTTGTACTACGTTTCACAGGAATTCTAACATGCAATCCAACCTCTTGAAAGAAATCCTTTGTTTTTCATGTGACACAATCAAAAAAACTCAAATCCTATAGGGATCCAATGAACATGCCATTCCAATCCTACTTTTTTCCTATTCCCGTGTTTCTGCAATCCTATGAATCAAAGAGGCCCTTAGTCATGAATTAAGTTCAACCATGGAGTCTTCTAGATTATACATGTGGCAGAATTTGGTGGATGATATCCAACGGCCAGTAGTGCTCGGATTTTTCATCTTTGTACCGTCGAATTAGCTTCATCCAACGACCAACTTTCAAAGTTTTTCACACACTATATAGGGGGTATAGATATAGATGTGCCGGTCCGTTGCAATGGATCCGAAGTATATATATATATATATATATATATATATATATATATATATATATATATATATATATATATATATATATATATATATATATATATACTGGAGTGCACTCTAAACACATTATCTATTTATTTTTCTCTAACCTTCCGTAGCCATGCAACCAAGCCACATAAGCTTCATGGGTTCCCCCCACATCATATTATTCATACTAAGTTGATTGAAAAAAAGATAAATCACCCAAAACAAGATCTTCCTGTTTTTTGTTCCTACGATGTTGTGTCGTGCACATACCTACTAGTTGTATAGTGGTAGTACTAGTAATATAGTATTAGGAGTACAAACTTGGTACTAGTAGGAGTAGTACTAGTACGGAAGGCTCCTACTCTATCAACGAGCCCCGTATGACACCAAATTTCTTGGCTTCCGTGCTATAGCTAGATCTTCCCCTCGTTTCTGTTTTCCAACCCGGCGGCTGGCGGGGTGTCGATTTGCTCAACGGCGGTCCCACATGAAAGTGAAAATGCTAGGCAACACGCCTTCTCTAAGCTATGTGTCATGCCGGACGGGCCGTGTTGTACTCCCGATTCTCGGGCGTGTGGGGGTGCGACGCGAACGCGATAGGCCTTTTCCTTTTACCAGCAATGTGGCCGTGCATTGCGACGGATCCAAAGGAGTAGAATAGTAGTATTTGTTCACCAACTTGAAAGAAATCACTATTGTTTTTATATACTCCTAATATATTACTCCCTCCGTACCTAAATATTTGTCTTTTTGAGATTTGAAATGGACTATCACATACGGATTATATAGACATATTCTAGTGTTTCTAGCAAGATGCCCGTGCGTTGCACGAAGTTGATGGAAAAGGTAAGCACAACTTATAAATTGACGGATGGAGTACTAGTTACAGTGATGCACATAATTAAGCAAAGGGATCGCACATGTCGGTATTGACTGGAACGAGAATGCAACAGCACAATAAGAATTAAGGCCACGATGATGCGATCGCAGTGGTGGTTACAGAAAGCAAGAAGAAAGATGGATCCACGAACGTACGACTTCCTCCTCCTGAACTTAGTGCGCCGGGCCACCGATCGACGGCTAAGGAGCGGTGGCTTTTGTGGCGAGGTCGAGGTGCTTCTCAGCAAAGGCATTCAAGGATTCCAGCCAGTTGAGGAAGGCCAACGTCGTAGCGTACTCACTGGCCTTGTAGATACCTATGTACACAATTTCCTCGTACATGTGGATGTCTAGGTTGACGAATTCTTGCTGGGCAAGGCGCCTCGCGGCGAGCGCGACCTCCAGGTGCACATTCTTCATGGCGTCGGCGGATAGTCGCAGGGCCACCAATGGTTGAAAGAGGTTCCGGCCATGGAGGCCGATTAGGGTGGCAGGCAATGAGGAGCCCGGGCGCGCGAGCTGGAGGAGTATGGCGATGTCGTCCGCGAGCTTCTTAAGGACGGTGAACTTGTTGCTGGTGGCAATGATCATCTGGTCCAACTGAGAGTCCTAGTTGGCATCGAAGGCGGCCATCCACTAGCCGGTCTCCAACACCGTCTGGAGACGATCCTCGGCGCCATGCCGCAGACCAGCGTCGTGGACCATCTGGCGCAGCCGCTGGCCGCTCACGAGCATCGCCGCCATGGGTCTGGAGTGAGCTCTTTTGCGCTTAGTGTAGGTGCCTAGGCAAATTCTTAGGTGCGTATGATGTGGTAGATGCATTGGAGTGGAGGGGCGCCTTTATATGAGGGCAATGAGGGCAAACTGCATTGCATTAACATCATGCATCCTCTTTTCCCAGACCTCCTCCCATTACTTCCCTCATACATTAATTGAAGGTAGATGCATTGGCTGTTCAACATATCGGGAACCACTACTCCCTCCCTCATCTGCATTAAAGCCGTATCGGGAACTACGCTGCCCGCTGTCAAATCGAATACTCCCTCCGTCTAGGTGAGTATTAAGTCATCTTACGAAAACCAAATAGTAAACACACAGGCGTGGCGCATTAACTCTCACACTGTTTCTTATTTTTTTGACATAAATAGAGGAATCAACCAAGAAGAGATGTGGGGCTTGTATGCTTTTAATGACTTGAGACTATCAAACATGACATGCAGTGGTCAGTTCATTGCACAAGAACAAATACAACCCACGTCAGCACACATGCATCTTATATAGCATCACATCCAATGGCTATAAAAGATGAATGAGACCAAATTATATCTCATCTAGATGAGTTCTAGCAAAACTATATTAATAATACTTAGTACTCCTACGCCATGTATCATATATTAGTATCATGTAGTACTTTATTTATTTATGAGGTATCCAGATGGCACTGCACCGCCAAGAAAACAGGGTAACATCAAAATTATGGAATACTTTTTTGAGTATGTTGGTAAGGTCCGGTCATAGTCACTTGTTGAAATCTCTAAAAAGACAAATACTCCCTCCGTCCGGAAATACTTGTCATCAACATGGATAAAAGGAAAATGTATCTAGACGTATTTTAGTTTTAGATACATCTTTTTTTATCCATTTTGATGACAAGTATTTTCGGACGGAGGGAGTTGAAAACAGAGTTGGTGATGATGGTGTGCGTGCCATCCTATAATATAGGCCGTCGGATTTATATCTAACGGATAGGAAAGAAACTATGACAATTTTGCAAAAATATACCCACAGATCTCTCCACGTTCGCAAATAAGGCCTTCCCTCGTTCAACCTTTTCGCCCACAAGATAAACTACTCATACAAATGCATCTTGAGGTGTCCATAGAATCGAAGAGAGGGATGATGTGTGTGTGTGTGCGCGCGATCAATAAAGAGTGCCATCGAATTTGTGTGTGCCCACGTCAAAGATCTAGAGTGGGTGGCCTACTGGAACGTGAGATGGGACATGTGCAGTTTGTCTCTGTGGCATGGATACCTACCTACAGCGCTCGACTATCGGTTTGTGGTGGGGGAAGAGGGAGGCCCAATTAACTATAGAGGTACAATGGCTGGTTTATGTGTGGAGGAGGAGAGAGGCCTACCTCATGTATTAAGGAGATCCATCTACCTCATGTATTAAGGGAGATCGATCGGCATCCATGCATATGTGCAGTAGAGGAATAAGGTTGGGAGAGAGATAGAGCTAGAATGTTGGAGGGGGTGGTGATACATCTCCGTCGTATCTATAATTTTTGATTGTTCCATGCCAATATTCTACAACTTTCATATACTTTTGGCAACTTTTTATACTATTTTTGGGACTAACATATTGATCCAGTGCCCAGTGCCAGTTCCTGTTTGTTGCATGTTTTTTTGTTTCATAGAATATCCATATCAAACAGAGTCCAAACGGGATAAAAACTGACGGAGATTTTTTTGGAATATATATGATTCTGGGGAAGAAAAATCCACGCAAGACGATGCCCGAGGGGGCCACGAGGCAGGAGGGCGCGCCCCAGGGGGGCAGGTGCGCCCCTGACCCTCATGGCCACCCCATAAGGCGGTTGGTGCCCTTCTTACGCCATAATAAAGCTAACATCCGGATAGAGATCGTGTTGAAATTTCAGCCCAATCGGAGTTACAGACCTCCGGGAATATAAGAAACGGTGAAAGGGAAGAATCTGAGAATGCAGAAATTGAGAGAGAGACAGATCCAATCTTGGAGGGGCTCTCGACCCTCCCACGCCATGGAGGCCAAGGACCAGAGGGGAAACCCTTCTCCCATCCAGGGAGGAGGTCAATCAAGAAGAAGAAGGAGGGGGGCCCTCTCCCCCTCACTACCGGTGGCCATCATCATCATCACCGCAATCTTCACCAACAATTTCACCGCCATGGTCACCAACTCTTCCCCCTTTATGCAGCGGTGTAACCTCTCTCTTACCCGCTGTAATATCTACTTAAACATGGTGCTCAATGCTATATATTATTTCCCAATGATGTATGGCTATCCTATGATGTTTGAGTAGATCCGTTTTGTCCTATGGGCTATTTGATGATCAAGATTGGTTTGAGTTGCATGTTTTATTATTGGTGTTGTCCTATGGTGCTCTCCGTGTCGCGCAAGTGTGAGAGATCCCTGCTGTAGGGTGTTGCAACATGTTCATGATTCGCTTATACTGGGTTGCGTGAGTGACTGAAACACAAACCCGAGTAAGGGGGTTGTTGCGTATGGGATAAAGAGGACTTGATGCTTTAATGCTATGGTTGGGTTTTACCTTAATGATCTTTAGTAGTTGCGGATGCTTGCTAGAGTTCCAATCATAAGTTCATATGATCCAAGTAGAGAAAGTATGTTAGCTTATGCCTCTCCCTCATATAAAATTGCAATAATAATTACCGGTCTAGTTATCGATTGCCTAGGGACAAATAACTTTCTCATAACAAAAAGCTCTTTACTGAAACTAACTTAGTTGTGTCTTTATCTAAACAGCCCCTACTTTTTATTTACGCTCTACTTATATTCTTGCAAACCTATCCAAAAACACCTACAAAGTACTTCTGGTTTCATACTTGTTCTAGGTAAAGCGAATGTCAAGCGTGCGTAGAGTTGTATCAGTGGTCGATAGAACTTGAGGGAATATTTGTTCTACCTTTAGCTCCTCGTTGGGTTCGACAATCTTACTTATCAAAAACTATTGCGATCCCCTATACTTGTGGGTTATCAAGACTTTTTTCTGGTGCCGTTGCCAGGGATTCATAGCGTGGGGTGAATATTCTCGTGTGTGCTTGTTTGCTTTATCACTAAGTAATTTTTATTTGCTGTTCTTAGTTGTTCTCTATCTTTAGTTATGGATATGGAATAAGAAATACCAAAAAAATTCGTGTACTTGCTGCTCATGGAGATGAGGAACCTCCTAAAACTCTCGATGCTCAATACTTGAAAAATATTATATACCACTTTGATAATCCTGAGAAAGCCTCATTCAATCTGGTAATGGGAGTAATGTTGGATCAACGTGAATACTTTAGGGATTATCGCTTGACTCAAAAGGGAAACTATTATGGGATCAAATTTATATATTGTATTGGTATGCTAGGAAACTATGCTTGAGATATGATTATACTTGTTGCTCTAGGATGAAGGATCCACACCTTCCCTTTTCATGTGAATTTAATGATAATGAAACCTTAGCCTCCTATGCTAATGGTATATATGATTACTATGGTGTGGAACAAATAGAAGAATTTGTTGCTTTTAAGGGTGCTTATGAAATTGAATCTTTGTTTGAAAAGTATGAAGATTTGTTTGAAAAGTATGAAGCTATCCTAAAATATTGCTATGATAATTATGAATATAATTCCTATATGAATGCGCTTATTAAGAAAGTCTCCGCTGTCCAAGAAGAGACTAATATTTTGTAGGAATCTATGGAAGAAGAAGTTGATGAAACTGTGAGCTCATTGGATGAAAAGGATGAGGAGGAGAGCGAGGAACAAAAGAAGGAAGAGCGGATTGATCACCCGTGCCCACTTTCTAATGAGAGTAACTCTTCAACTCATACATTGTTTGATTTCCCTTCGTGCTTACCGAAGGATGAATGCTACGATAATTGCTATGATCCCGTCGATTCTTTTGAAATATCCCTTTTTGATGATGCTTGCTATGCTTGTGGCCAAGAGGCCAATATGAATTATGCTTATGGAGATGAACTTTATATAGTTCCTTATGTTAAACATGAAATTGTTGCTATTGCACCCACACATGATAGTCCTATTATATTTTTGAATTCTCCCGACTACACTATATCGGAGATGTTTGCACTTATTAAGGATTATATTGATGGGTTGTGTTTTACTATTACACATGATGATTTTGATAGATATAATATGCATGTGCTTGTTGCTCCTACTTGCAATTATTATGAGAGAGGAACTATATCTCCACATCTCTATGTTTCCCACATGATAAAATTGCAAGAAACTGTTTATACTATGCATTGGCCTTTACTTTGTGTGCATGAATTGTTCTTTTATGACATGCCGATGCATAGGAAGAGAGTTAGACTTCGTTGTTGCATGATATATGTTACTTTGTGCTCACTACTAAATTACAAATCATTGTTAATTAAAATTAACTTTGATATACCTTGGGATCCGGGTGGATCCATTACTTGAGCACTATATGCCTAGCTTAATGGCTTTAAAGAAAGCGCGGCCAGGGAGACAACCCAAAAGTTTTAGAGAGTCGTTTATTTCTGTTGAGTGCTTTCATATAGTTTAAAAACAACAAAAATAAAGAGGGGAACCCAAAACTTTTTCAAAAAAGGAAAGTGAAAGTGAGAAAGACAAGCATTGTTGAAGTGGGAGAGTTCCTTGAACTTTGTTCATGCTCATGGCAACTTTGTGAATCTTGATTAGAGAAAATTCTAAACAAAAATAATTATCCCCTTGTACAATTCCATTGTACTATAAAAATAATGTGCCAAGGTTTGCCTTTAGGATGTTTACATTTGCTTGATGGTTTGTATGGTGCAGGACAGAAACTTTGGCTGTAGTGCGTGACTTTACATTTTTTACTGGAATGTCAAACGGTTCTGATTCCTTTTGAAATGTCTTTCTATGCAAAAAAATTTATTTTTCCTAATTTTTATAGAATTTTTCAAGTATCAGAAGTATGGTGAATGTTAAGATTATTACAGACTGTTCTGTTTTAGACAGATTCTGTTTTTGATGCATAGTTTGCTTGTTTTGATGAAACTATCAAGTTATATCAGTGGATTAAGCCATGAAAAGGTTATATTACAGTAGAAACAATGCAAAAAATATGAATTGGTTTGCAACAGTACTTAGAGTAGTGATTTGCTTTATTATACTAACGGATCTTACCGAGTTTTCTGTTGAAGTTTTGTGTGGATGAAGTGTTCGATGATCAAGAAGGTCTCGATGTGAGAAGATGGAAGAGAGGCAAGAGCTCAACCTTGGGGATGCCCGAGGCACCCCAAGTAAATATTCAAGGAGACTCAAGCGTCTAAGCTTGGGGATGCCCCAGAAGTCATCCCCTCTTTCTTCAACAAATATCGGTATGTTTTCGGATTCATTTTGTTCATGCGATATGTGCAAATCTTGGAGCGTCTTTTGCATCTAGTTTTCATTTTTATTTTATGCACCATGCTGGTATGAGATATTCCTTGGTTGATTTATAGAATGCTCTTTGCACTTCACTTATATCTTTTGAGTACGGCTTTATAGAATGCTTCATGTGCTTCACTTATATCATTTGAAGTTTGGATTGCTTGTTTCTCTTTACATAGAAAACCGCCATTTGTAGAATGATCTTTTGCTTCACTTATATTTGTTAGAGCACGGGCATATCTTTTGTATAAATAATTAAACTCTCTTGCTACACTTATATCTATTTAGAGAAATGACAGGAACTGGTTCTTCACATGGTTAGTCATAAAATCCTACATAAAACTTGCAGATCACTGAATATAATATGTTTGATTCCTTGCAATAGTTTTGCGATATAAAGATGGTGATATTAGAGTCATGCTAGTGGGTAGTTGTGGATTAGTAGAAATAGTTGTGTTGAGGTTTGTGATTCCCGTAGCATGCACGTATGGTGAACCGTTATGTGATGAAGTCGGAGCATGATTTATTTATTGATTCTCTTCCTTATGAGTGGCGGTCGTGGACGAGCGATGGTCTTTTCCTACCAATCTATCCCCCTAGGAGCATGCGCATAGTACTTTGTTTCCATAGCTAATAGACTTTTGCAATAAGTATGTGAGTTCTTTATGACTAATGTTGAGTCCATGGATTATACGCACTCTCACCCTTCCACCATTGCTAGCCTCTCTAGTACCGCACAACTTTCGCCGGTACCTTGAACCCACCATATACCTTCCTCAAAATAGCCACCATACCTACCTATTATGGCATTTCGATAGCCATTCCGAGATATATTGCCATGCAACTTCCATCATCATCATATACATGACTTGAGCATTCATTGTCATATTGCTTTGCATGATCGTAAGATAGCTAGCATGATGTTTTCATGGCTTGTCCGTTTTTTGATGTCATTGCTACGCTGGATCATTGCACATCCCGGTATACCACCGGAGGCATTCATGTAGAGTCATATCTTTGTTCTAGTATCGAGTTGTAATATTGAGTTGTAAGTAAATAAAAGTGTGATGATCATCATTATTAGAGCATTGCCCCAGTGAGGAAAGGATGATGGAGACTATGATTCCCCCACAAGTCGGGATGAGACTCCGGACGAAAAAATAAAAAAAGAGAAAGGTCAAAAAAAGAGAGGGCCCAAAAATAAAAAAATAAAAAATAAAAAAAAAGTGAGAGAAAAAGAGAGAAGGGGCAATGTTACTATCCTTTTACCACACTTGTGCTTGAAAGTAGCACCATGTTCTTCATATAGAGAGTCTCTTGAGTTATCACTTTCATATACTAGTGGGAATTTTCATTATAGAACTTCGCTTGTATATTCCGATGATGGGCTTCCTCAAATGCCCGAGGTCTTCATGAGCAAGCAAGTTGGATGCACACCCACTTAGTTTCAGTCTGAGCTTTCATACACTTATAGCTCTTAGTGCATCCGTTGCATGGCAATCCCTACTCACTCACATGGATATCTATTGATGGGCATCTCCATAGCCCATTGATACGCCTGGTTGATGTGAGACTATCACTAGTAGAAAACAGGGCTTTCGTTCGGCCGGAAAAGAGCATTAATCCCGGTTGCGCTACGAACCGGGACTAATGTGAGCATTAGTCCCGGTTTGAGCGGCGAGGGCACCGTACATGCATTACTCCCGGTTCAAATGGGACCTTTAGTCCTGGTTGGTGCCACGAACCGGTACTAAAGGGTGTTATGCCCATTAGTACCGGTTCGTGCCACGAACCGGTACTAATGGGGTTGAGACCTTTACTACCGGTTCGTGCCACGAAGCGGTACTAATGGTCCAATTTTCAAATCCTACCCCCCCCGCCCTGTGTATCGCCTTTTGAGTTTTGTAAAAAGCAAAAGAAAATGATAAAAACTTCAAAAGTTAAAATCTTTCGAGATGTAGTTGTGTTACCACATCTACTAGTTAGGAAAATTTAAAAACTTCAATTTGGACATGTTTTGCAAAAAGTGAAGGGAAAACGTAAAACGGCTATAACTTTTGCAAATTTTTAGAATCCTCAAATTCTAAAAGGAAAAAAGTTATGCTCAAATTTCAGTTTTTTTTTGAATTTTTGTTAAATCTGGTCAAATTATGGTCAAACTACTTATTCAAGAAGTATTAGTGTTACTAAATAATTCTTCAAGAATATTAGTGTTACTAAATAATTATTTTAGTTTTTTTGAATTTTGGTCAAATCTGGTCAAACTGTGGTCAAACAATGGTCAAACTACTTACTCAATAAATATTATTGTTACTAAATAATTATTTCAGTTTTTTTGTATTTTGGTCAAATCTGGTCAAACATTGGTCAAACTGTGGTCAAACTATGGTCAAACTACCTATTCAAGAAATATTAGTGTTACTAAATAATTATTGTTTTTTAGAACAATAGTTTCAAACTCAAACAGTGAAATGTGTGACTTCATGCTCAAGCTAAATTCCTGAGGGTTAATAGGATTGACATGTTACCACTAGTGCAGAACCGGGCAATAGCATCGGTTCGTAAGGCCCTTTAGTGCCGGTTCCATAACCGGCACTAAAGTGTGGGCACTAAAGCCCCCCCCCTTTAGTACCGGTTCAGCACAAACCGGTGCTAAAGGGAAACCACGTGGCACGAGCCAGCTCCGGGGGCCGGGAGCCCTTTAGTACCGGTTGGTAACACCAACCGGTACTAAATGTTTGTGGGTTTTTGTTTTATTTTGTATTTTCAATTAAATTTGTGTTATCAATTTAATTTAGGATTGTTTTACGTTATAATGAGTTGTAGTCGTCATCATCATCATCATCATCGCATATTAATAAATAAATAAACTCTAGCTAGCTAAAAATCATCGTAGTCGTCTAATTACCACTATTTAATCATCATAGTCATTACCGCTAGCTATCTAATCATCACCAACACTGGCTAGCTTAAAGAGGAAACATTCACTTTGTAACGGAAGCAAAGATATCATCGAGTTCAACATAATCATCACCAACATCGAAGTTCAGGACACGGACATGGGACACTAATTAAGAGCATGAACTAGTGCTGCTCCCTCTCAGGTAGAATAGCATAGAACATGTATAGCTCTCCTGATTCATCATACTAGAGCATGCAGATGAATCTGTCTCCTAATCTTGGGTTGCGCTTCTCCTTGCTGCCCCCTAGTACTTCTCTGCGATCGTTAACAATTTTGCTCCAATCTTTCACTATTAAGCATTCTTCGCTTTCAGAAATCCTGAATGCACTCATGTGCAATGTAGGATATCTTGGCCGTAAGCTAACCATTGACATGTCACCTTTAGTCTCGATCCACTGAGGCACAACTGTCATCGGAAGTCCCTGTTGAAGAACATCGTATAGTAATTAATATACTAAGCAATGAAAGTTTAGCTTCAAAAATAATGTATGCAAAAGATGCACTAATTAAGGACAAATAGTTAAAATCTTACCATCTTTGGATTATAGATGTGACCGTAGTTCAATACGATCACCATTGGTCGCACATTTTGAGTACTAACATTTCTAAGTTCAGGAAAAAAATGTCTTGACAGTATTAAGATCCTCAAGCCATGAAACATAATGACTTATCTCCTCGCAGTTTAGTTGAGCCCCGGGGCAATAGTAGGTCCTGTCTACCAAGCGCCAGACATGTTTGCTTGAACCGAAATAAGCTGACAATACAAATTAGTTGTCAACTATTTTTGAATAAACTGTATCAAAGACATAAACATATGCATGCATGGTTGAGAAAAACTCACATAATGGTAGAACTGGAGGCGTTTGCACATCGACCTAGATGTCTATATTACCTTCAATATCATCTTCCGGACGAATATCAAAGGTGACAACCATACCAGGCTCAAATGCATAAGCCTTGCATAGTGCTTGCCAAGTTTTGCATTCAAAATGGGTGTATGTGTCTCCATTATATAATTTGACGTTGAAAGTATACCCATGCCCCGTCTTCAAGTAAACTCTCTTTACCTCCATATCATCTATAGCACTAAAACCTATCTTATCCAAGACAAAAATTCTTGCATGGCAGGGGATGCGCTAGTAGGATAGTGAAAATTTAAAATTATAAGTTGATGCAAATGAAGCATAAGTTTTGCATTCAAATAATAATTGACAAAGTGACTTACTGTATCAACTTCGAATGTCTCATCCAGCTTGATGCTGAAGCGCCTACCATCAACAAGGAAATTTCTGTCGCACAGGCCGCGCTGGTCTTCACAGTGTTCGCACATAAGAAAATCTTTTTCGTCGTCAGATGACATTTCCTATGTTCATATAGGTGAAACATTAAACACCTATTACTATCTAACATTAATTAATATCTAGCCAAATATATATTCATCTAACATTTAACACTAATATATCTAACTATATTCATCTCTAACAATTGACATTACTATATATTTAACTTTTCTATCTAATTCATCTAACATTCGACATTAATCTAACATTTATATAAAATCAAAATATATAAAAAATTAAATAAACAGAAAAACTCATTAACAAATAATATTTTAATTAGATCATCAAATCTCAGATACCTAAATTTTCTTACTAAAAATAAACTAGTTTTATTAATTATTGAACTAGTTCAAATCTCATATACCTAAATAAACTAGTTATATTAATTACTGAACTAGTTCAAATCTCGTATACCTAAATAAACTAGTTCGACAATTTTCTTACTAAAAATAAATTAGTTATATTAATTATTGAACTAGTTTGATAATTTTCTTACTAAAAATAAACTAGTTATATTAATTATTCAACTAGTTCAAATCTCTATAGTTCGACAATTTTCTATCTAGCTAATTCATCTAACATTCGACATTAATCAAACATTCGATCATCTAATTAACTTTTCTAAAAAACAAAAATAAGTAAAAAAATGTGTGTGTGTATGTGTGTGTGTGTGTATGTCTGTGTGTGTAGTGTGTACGTATATATGTGTGTGTATGTGTGTACGTGTGCGGCCCCGTACGCCGCCGCCCCATACGTACGAGCGGGGGCGGCGGCGTACGTACAGGACGTACGGGACCGCGAGAGCGAGAGACGTACGGGACCGCGGTGGGACAACAACGGACGGCGGCGCGCGGCGTTCGGGGCGGCGGCGCAAGACGGCGACGACGACGGGCGGCGGCGGGGACAGCGACGACGACGACGGACGACGGGCGACGGGCGGCGAGGACGGGTTCGAGTGGCACGCGAGAGGTTGGAGACGAAAGAAGTGGGGAGATCTAACTAAATTTTCGTAAGTGTTGTATATATAGGAGAGGCCTTTAGTACCGGTTGGAGCCACCAACCTGTACTAAAGGCCAACTTTGGCCAGGCCAAGAGGCGGGAAGAGCAGGCCTTTAGTACTGGTTGGTGGTTCCAACCGGTACTAAAGGGTGGTCTTTAGTACCGGTTGGAGCCACCAACCGGTACTAAAGGCCTCGCGCTGCCACCCCTAAGTTTAGTCCCACCTCGCCGGGCGAAGGGCAGCCGCACTGTGAAAATTATATCATTGAAAGAACCTTTCACAGACGAATTTAACGATGTGCTTTGTGTAAGTTGCATGTCATATATCATTGCTCTAATATTTGGTCAAAGTTAACACCGAAAAACGCATTAGGCCCTATATAGATGTAAGGAGGGAGTAGCTTTGAATAGCATTTGTATAGTAAAACGGGGTAAGACTCTCTCTTTGTGTGGTGTGAATAGTTTTATTTTTTTCATTTACTTTTTGGTTGAGGGAAGTGCGAATTGATTTGGTACGTACACGTACAATATTACAACACGTTAGGCTTGTCCCTAAAATTCAACCCACGTCTTGTTATATCCCGAAAATTCAAATATTGTGCTCCCCAAAACTGGCGCCTTCACAACCCGCGCCTTGCTATCCCGAAATTACAACGCGCGCGAAAACTCCCTCCAGCTGCCAAATCCCGACACGCGAAATCCCCCTTCGAATCCTGAACCGAAAGGGCCGCTAGTTCAAATCGGTGGGGGGTACTTTTGTAACACACCCTACATTTTGGACAAGCGCGTCCCTATGTCATGCTTCACCCCCTCCCATCGCCCCCTTTTCGCCTTTCGAAATCCCAGGCCGCCATAACCTCTCCGCTCCAACCGCGAAACTCCATCCTCTTCTGTCCGCCACGTCACCGCTGCCCAGCCGGAGCCTCTTCCCCGACGACATCGTCCACCGCAACAGCTCGACGTCCCTCGTCCACCTCCCCGGATGAGGATCCGTCGTCCATCTCATCGTCCCGCCGGTTGAGCCGCCCCGCCCTCCACCTCCAAGGAGCTGCTCCGACGATCGCCTCGTCTATCGCGGCTGCTCCATCCGCACAGCGCCACTTTAACCTGCTCCACCGGAACCGCAGCATCCTCACCGACTCCTCGGACGAAGCCGAGGCCTCCTCGGCGCCACCAAAGATGTTGTACACTCATCGCATCGCACCTTATCCTTAACTCGACCTCCCGGCGCCGACGGTGCTCCATCCCACACGCCCATGGAGCGGCTACCTTGAAGCCGGCGCCATGGGCGACATCTCCACGGCGGCTCTCCCCCAGTGTGAGGCCCCTTCGGCGGTGGCATCCATACCAGCCAGATCAGCTGCTGCTACTCCAGATCTCGCTCGCTCGCTCGCGCTGCTGCTGCTGCTCCGGCTCTCGCTCGATCGCTCGCTCGCCCAGCTGCTGCTGCTCTCCCACTCGCTCGTACTGCTGCTCTTCTCCGATTAAGCCACACTTCAGTCGACTGAATCGACTTTTGGTCAGTCGATTTTCAAGGGTTGGGGGGCTCGCCAGAGTTAAGGAAGAACCACCCACAGCGGGGACGGGGGCTCGCCGGAGAGGTACCCACTATCTATCTTAGGGTTCAGGGTGGGGGCGGGGGCCTAGAGGGCTGGCTGGGGTGGCAATGGCGAGTTGTTTCGAGGCGGCGAGGTGGCGGTTGGGCCGGTGGTGGCTGGCGGCTCAGGAGGGTGCAGGTTGAAGATAAACTGCAGGCCCTCCCTAAACTGCATGTCAAGTGCCTCTCTGCTGCCATTACGCTCAGCTTCGACTGTAGCATTCAGATTTCACAGTAAATTTCAGTTTCGACAGTTAAGTTTAGAGTCAACAGTTTTTACCTCATCTGTTGTAGTCAGGTGGTTTTTGGTGATATTAATTTTACATCCATTTTACATCATCTATTGGAGATGCTTTTAGTGTTGGGGAACGTAGCAGAATTTTAAAAAATTTCTACGCATCACCAAGATCAATCTATGGAGTCATCTAGCAACGAGGGAGAGAGGAGTGCATCTACATACCCTTGTAGATCGCGCACGGAAGCGTTCAAGAGAATGGAGTTGATGGAGTCGTACTCGTCATGATCCAAATCACCGACGACCTAGTGTCGAACGGACGGCACCTCCGCGTTCAACACACGTAAGGTTGGGAAGAACTCTCCTCCAACTTGATCCAGCAAGGGGGAAGGAGAGGTTGATGAAGATCCAGCAGCACGACAGCGTGGTGGTGGATGCAGCACGATCCCGGCAGGGCTTCGCCAAGCGCAAGCGGGGAGGAGAGGTGTTATGGAGGGAGAGGGAGGCGCCAAGAGCAAGGGTGTGCGGCTGCCCTCCCTCCCCCCTCTTTATGTAGGGGCCTTCAAGGGGGCGCCGGCCCTAGGGAGATGGATCTCCAAGGGGGCGGCGGCCAAGGGGTGGCTTCCCCCCAAGCCAAGTGGGGGGCGCCCCCACCCCTAGGGTTTCCCAACCCTAGGCGCAGGGGAGGCCCAAGGGGGGGCGCACCAGCCCACTAGGGGCTGGTTCCCCTCCCAATTCATCCCATGTGTAGGACCTTGAAGTAGATGTGTCTAGAGGGGGGTGATTAGACACTTCATGCCAAAGTTGCAATTTTTAAGCTTTTTCGGTTTGAGTGGAGGTTAAGCATAATTTCAACACTCACAATACATATCAAGCAAGTATGCAAAGTGTATATAGGCAGCGGAAAGTAAAGCATGCAACTTGCAAGAATGTAAAGGGAAGGGTTTGGAGAATTCAAACGCAATCGGAGACACGGATGTTTTTCCCGTGGTTCGGATAGGTGGTGCTATCCTACATCCACGTTGATGGAGACTTCAACCCACGAAGGGTAACGGTTGCGCGTGTCCACGGAGGGCTCCACCCACAAAGGGTCCATGAAGAAGCAACCTTGTCTATCCCACCATGGCCATCGCCCACGAAGGACTTGCCTCACTAGCGATAGATCTTCACGAAGTAGGCGATCTCCTTGCCCTTACAAACTCCTTGGTTCAACTCCACAATCTTGTCGGAGGCTCCCAAGTGACACCTAGCCAATCTAGGAGACACCACTCTCCAAGAAGTAACAAATGGTGTGTTGATGATGAACTCCTTGCTCTTGTGCTTCAAATGATAGTCTCCCCAACACTCAACTCTCTCTCATAGGATTTGGATCTGGTGGAAAGAAGATTTGAGTGGAAAGCAACTTGGGGAAGGCTAGAGATCAAGATTCATACGATAGGAATGGAATATCTTGGCCTCAACACATGAGTAGGTAGTTCTCTCTCAGAAATAGGATGCTGGAAGTGTAGGCTTAGTCTGATTGCTCTCTCCACAAGTGAAGAGGAGGTGGAGGGGTATTTATAGCCTCCACACAAAATCCAACCGTTACACACAGTTTTCCAATCTCGGTGGGACCGATTCAACCAACTCGGTCGGACCGAAAAGGTAAACATAGTGACCGTTAGAGATCTCGGTGGGACTGACATGCAACTCGGCAGTAAGCTAACCAGAGAATTGGTCAGGCAAACTCGCTGGGACCGACTCGCTCTTTCGGTGAGACCGAAAAGTTACAAGAAGGAAACACAGAGTTTACACTGCAATCTCGGTGGGACCGATTCACTCTTTCGGTGAGACCGAAAAGTTACGAAAGGGAAACAGAGAGTTTGCAATCCCATCTCGGTGAGACCGAGATCCTTATCGGTAGGACCGAATTGCTAGGGTTTGGCAGTGGCAAATGACAAGTGAAACTCGGTGGCGCCGGATTGAAAGAATCGGTATGACCGAGTTTGGCTTAGGGTTTAGGTCATTTGTGGATATGGGAAAGTTGTTGGGGAACGTAGTAATTTCAAAATTTTCCTACGCACACGCAAGATCATGGTGATGCATAGCAACGAAGGGGAGAGTCTGATCTACGTACCCTTGTAGATCACAACGGAAGCGTGGACACAACGTAGAGGAAGTAGTCGTACGTTTTCTTCCCGGTCCGTCCGATCCAAGCACCGTTACTCCGGCACCTCCGAGTTCTTAGCACATGTTCAGCTCGATGACGTTCCTCGGGCTCCGATCCAGCATAGCGTCGAGGAAGAGTTCCGTCAGCACGACAGCGTGGTGACGATCTTGATGTACTACCGACGCAGGGCTTCGCCTAAGCACTGTAATTGTATGATCGAGGTGGAATTTGGTGGCAGGGGGCACCGCACAAGGCTAAGGAACGATCTCAAGGATCAACTTGTGTGTCTTGGGGTGTCCCCTGCCCCCGTATATAAAGGATGAAGGGGGGAGGCTGGCCGGCCAAAGGAGGGAGGCGCAGGAGGAGTCCTACTCCTACCGGGAGTAGGACTCCCCCCCCAATCCTATTCCTAATAGGATTCCTTAAGGGGGAGAGGGAGAGAGAGGTGGCCGGCCCCTCTCCTAGTCCTAATAGGACTAGGGAGAGGGGGGAGGCGCAGCCCTATGTGGGAAGCCCTCTCACCTTTCCACTAAGGCCCATGTTGGCCCATTTGGCTCCCGGGGGGTTCCGGTAACCATCCCGGTAATCCGGTAAAATCCCGATTTCACCCGGAACACTTCTGATGTCCAAACATAGGCTTCCAATATATCAATCTTTACGTCTCGACCATTTCGAGACTCCTCGTCATGTCCGTGATCACATCCGGGACTCCGAACAACCTTCGGTACATCAAAATGCATAAACTCATAATAACTGTCATCGTAACGTTAAGCGTGCGGACCCTACGGTTCGAGAACAATGTAGACATGACCGAGACACGTCTCCGGTCAATAACCAATAGCGGGACCTGGATGCCCATATTGGCTCCTACATATTCTACAAAGATCTTTATCGGTCAGACCGCATAACAACATACGTTGTTCCCTTTGTCATCGGTATGTTACTTGCCCGAGATTCGATCGTCGGTATCCAATACCTAGTTCAATCTCGTTACCAGCAAGTCTCTTTACTCGTTCCGTAATACATCATCTCACAACTAACTCATTAGTTGTAATGCTTGCAAGGCTTAAGTGATGTGCATTACCGAGAGGGCCCAGAGATACCTCTCCGACAATCGGAGTGACAAATCCTAATCTCGAAATACGCCAACCCAACATCTACCTTTGGAGACACCTGTAATGCTCCTTTATAATCACCCAGTTACGTTGTGACGTTTGGTAGCACCCAAAGTGTTCCTCCGGCAAACGGGAGTTGCATAATCTCATAGTTATAGGAACATGTATAAGTCATGAAGAAAGCAATAGCAACATACTAAACGATCGGGTGCTAAGCTAATGGAATGGGTCATGTCAATCAGATCATTCAACTAATGATGTGATCCCGTTAATCAAATAACAACTCTTTGTACATGGTTAGGAAACATAACCATCTTTGATTAACGAGCTAGTCAAGTAGAGGCATACTAGTGACACTCTGTTTGTCTATGTATTCACACATGTATTATGTTTCCGGTTAATACAATTCTAGCATGAATAATAAACATTTATCATGATATAAGGAAATAAATAATAATTTTATTATTGCCCCTAGGGCATATTTCCTTCAGTCTCCCACTTGCACTAGAGTCAATAATCTAGATCACATCACCATGTGATTAACATCGATAGTTCACATCATCATGTGATTAACACCCATAGTTCACATCGCACCATGCGACCAATACCCAAAGGGTTTACTAGATTTAGTAATCTAGTTCACATCGCTATGTGATTAACACCCAAAGAGTACTAAGGTGTGATCATGTTTTGCTTGTGAGATAATATTAGTCAACGGGTCTGTCACATTCAGATCCGTAAGTATTTTGCAAAATTCTTTGTCTATAATGCTCTGCACGGAGCTACTCTAGCTAATTGCTCCCACTTTCAATATGTATCCAGATTGAGACTTTTAGATTCATCGACGTAACCTTTTACGACAAACCTTTTTGTCACGTCCATAATCGAGAAACATATCCTTATTTCACAAAGGATAATTCTGACCGCTGTCCAGTGATCTACTCCTAGATCACTATTGTCCTCCCTTGCCAAATCAGTGCAGGGTATACAATAGATCTGGTACATAGCATGGCATACTTTATAGAACCTATGAATGAGGCATAGGGAATGACTTTCATTCTCTTTCTATCTTCTGCCGTGGTCGGGCTTTGAGTCTTTACTCAACTTCACGCCTTGGAACACAGGCAAGAAACTTTTTCTTTGACTGTTCCATTTTGAACTACTTCAAAATCTTGTCAAGGTATGTACTTATTGAAAAACTTATCAAGCGTCTTGATCTATCTCTATAGATCTTGAAGCTCAATATGTAAGCAGCTTTACCAAAGTCTTTCTTTGAAAAACTCCTTTCAAACACTCCTTTTATGCTTTAGAGAATAATTCTACATTATTTCCGATCAACAATATGTCATTCACATATACTTGTCAGAAACGTTGTAGTGCTCCCACTCACTTTCTCGTAAATACAGGCTTCACCGCAAGTCTGTATAAAACTATATGCTTTGATCAACTCATCAAAGCGTATATTCCAACTCCGAGATGCTTGCACCAGTCCACAGATAGATCGCTGGAGCTTGCATATTTAGTTAACACCTTTAGGATCGACAAAACCTTCTAGTTGCATCGTATACAACTCTTCTTAGCAAATCCATTAAGGAATGCAGTTTTGTTTATCCATTTGCTAGATTTCATAAAATGCGGCAATTGCTAACATGATTCGGACAGACTTAAGCATAGATACGAGTGAGAAAATCTCATCGTAGTCAACACCATGAACTTGTCGAAAACCTTTTGCGACAATTCTAGCTTTGTAGATAGTAACACTACTATCAGCGTCCGTCTTCCTCTTGAAGATCCATTTTTCTATGGCTTGCCGATCATCGGGCAAGTCAACCAAAGTCCATACTTTGTTCTCATAAATGGATCATATCTCAGATTTCATGGCTTCAAGCCACTTTGCGGAATCTGGGCTCACCATCGCTTCTTCATAGTTCGTAGGATCATCATGATCTAGTAGCATGACTTCCAGAACAGGATTACCGTACCACTCTGGCGCGGATCTTACTCTGGTTGATCTATTAGGTTCAGTAGTGTCTTGTTCTGAAGTTTCATGATCATCATCACTAACTGGTGTAGGTGTCACAGAAACATTTTTCTGTGATGTACTATTTTCCAATAAGGGAGCAGGTACAGTTACCTCGTCAAGTTCTACTTTCCTCCCACTCACTTCTTTCGAGAGAAACTCCTTCTCCATAAAGTTTCCGAATTTAGCAACAAAAGTCTTGCCTTCAGATCTGTGATAGAAGGTGTATCCAATAGTTTCCTTTGGATATCCTATGAAGATGCACTTCTCCAATTTGAGTTTTGAGCTTATCAGGATGAAACCTTTTCATGTAAGCATCGCAACCCCAAAGTTTAAGAAACGACAACTTTGGTTTCTTGCCAAACCATAGTTCATAAGGCGTCGTCTCGACGGATATAGATGGTGCCCCTTTTTAACGTGAATGCAGCTATCTCTAATGCATGACCCCAAAAACAATAGTGGTAAATCGGTAAGAGACATCATAGATTGCACTATATCCAATAAAGTACGGTTATGACGTTCGGACACGCCATTATGATGTGGTGTTCCAGGTGGCGTGAGTAGTGAAACTATTTCACATTGTTTTAACTGAAGACCAAACTCGTAACTCAAATATTTGTCTCCGCGATCAGATCGTAGAAACTTTATTTTCTTGTCACGATGTTTTTCACTTCACTCTGAAATTCTTTGAACTTTTCAAATGTTTCAGACTTATGTTTCATCAAGTAGATATACTCATATCTGCTCAAATCATTTGTGAAGATCAGAAAATAATGATACCTGTCGCGAGCCTCAATATTCATCGGACCACATATATCAGTATGTATGATTTCCAACAAATCTTTTCTCGCTCCATTGTTCCGGAGAACGGCGTTTTAGTCATCTTGCCCAAAAGGCATGGTTCGCAAGCATCAAGTGATTCATAATCAAGTGATTCCGAAAGCCCATCAGCATGGAGTTTCTTCATGCGCTTTATACCAATATGACCTAAACAGCAGTGCCACAAATAAGTTGCACTATCATTATTAACTTTGCATCTTTTGGTTTCAATATTATGAATATGTGTATTATTAAGATCGAGATCCAATGAACTATTTTCATTGGGTGTGTAACCATATTAGGTTTTATTCATGTAAACAGAACAACAATTTATTCTCTTACTTAAATGAATAAACGTATTACAATAAACATGATCAAATCATATTCATGTTCAACGCAAACACCAAATAACACTTATTTAGGTTCAACACTAATCCCGAAATTATAGGGAGTGTGCGATGATGATCATATCAATCTTGGAACCACTTCCAACACACATCGTCACTTCACCCTTAACTAGTCTCCGATTTGGGTTTGAGCTTATCAGGATGAAACTTTTTCTCATAAGCATCGCAACCCCAAACTTAAAGAAACGACAACTTTGGTTTCTTGCCAAACCATAGTTCATAAGGCGTCGTCTCGACGGATATAGATGGTGCCCCTTTTTAACGTGAATGCAGCTGTCTCTAATGCATGACCCCAAAAACGATAGTGGTAAATCGGTAAGAAACATCATAGATTGCACTATATCCAATAAAGTACGGTTATGACGTTCGGACACACCATTATGTTGTGGTGTTCCAGGTGGCGTGAGTAGTGAAACTATTTCACATTGTTTTAACTGAAGACCAAACTCGTAACTCAAATATTTGTCTCCACGATCAGATCGTAGAAACTTTTATTTTCTTGTCACGATGATTTTCCACTTCACTCTGAAATTCCTTGAACTTTTCAAATGTTTCAGACTTATGTTTCATTAAGTAGATATACTCATATCTGCTCAAATCATCTGTGAAGATCAGAAAATAATGATACCTGTCGCGAGCCTCAATATTCATCGGACCACATACATCAGTATGTATGATTTCCAACAAATCTGTTGCTCGCTCCATTGTTCTGAAGAACAGAGTTTTTAGTCATCTTGCCCATGAGGTATGGTTCGCAAGCCTCAACTGATTCATAATCAAGTGATTCAAAAAGCCCATCAGCATGGAGTTTCTTCATGTGATTTACACCAATATGACCTAAACGGCAGTGCCACAAATAAGTTGCACTATCATTATTAACTTTGCATCTTTTGGATTCAATATCATGAATATGTGTATCACTATGATCGAGATCCAATGAACTTGTTTCATTGGGTGTATAACCATCGAAGGTTTTATTCATGTAAACAGAACAACAATTATTCTCTGACTTTAATGAATAACCGTATTGCAATAAACATGATCAAATCATATTAATGCTCAACGCAAAAACCAAATAACACTTATTTAGGTTCAGCACTAATCCCGAAATTATAGGGAGTGTGCGATGATGATCATATCAATCTTGGAACCACTTCCAACACACATCGTCACTTCACCCTTAACTAGTCTCTGTTCATTCTGCAACTCCCGTTTTGAGTTACTACTCTTAGCAACTGAACTAGCATCAAATACTGATGGGGTTGCTATAAACACTAGTAAAGTACACATCAATAACATGTATATCAAATATACTTATGTTCACTTTGCCATCCTTCTTATCCGCCAATCACTTGGGGTAGTTCCGCTTCAAGTGACCAGTCCCTTTGCAGTAGAAGCACTTAGTCTCAGGCTTAGGATCAGACTTGGGCTTCTTCACTTGAGCAGCAACTTGCTTGCCGTTCTTCTTGAAGTTCCCCTTCTTCCCTTTGCCCTTTTCTTGAAACTAGTGGTCTTGTCAACCATCAACACTTGATGTTTTTCTTGATTTCTACCTTCATTGATTTCAGCATCACGAAGAGCTTGGGAGTTGTTTCTGTTATCCGTTGCATATTATAGTTCATCACGAAGTTCTACTAACTTGGTGATGGTGACTAGAGAATTCTGTCAATCACTATCTTATCTGGAAGATTAACTCCCACTTGATTCAAGCGATTGTAGTACCTAGACAATCTGAGCACATGCTCACTAGTTGAGCGATTCTCCTCCATCTTTTAGCTATAGAATTTGTTGGAGACTTCATATCTCTCAACTCGGGTATTTGCTTGAAATATTAACTTCAACTCCTGGAACATCTCATATGGTCCATGACGTTCAAAACGTCTTTGAAGTCCCGATTCTAAGCCATTAAGCATGGTGCACTAAACTATCAAGTAGTCATCATATTGAGCTAGCCAAACGTTCATAACATCTGCATCTGCTCCTGCAATAGGTCTGTCACCTAGCGGTGCATCAAGGACATAATTCTTCTGTGCAGCAATGAGGATAAACCTCAGATCACGGATCCAATCCGCATCATTGCTACTAACATATTTCAACACAATTTTCTCTAGGAACATATCAAAATAAACACAGGGAAGCAACAACGCGAGCTATTGATCTACAACATAATTTGCAAAATACTAGCAGGACTAAGTTCATGATAAATTTCAGTTCAATTAATCATATTACTTAAGAACTCCCACTTAGATAGACATCCCTCTAATCCTCTAAGTGATCACGTGATCCAAATCAACTAAACCATAACCGATCATCACGTGAGATGGAGTAGTTTTCAATGGTGAACATCGTTTATGTTGATCATATCTACTATATGATTCATGCTCGACCTTTCGGTCTCTGTGTTCCGAGGCCATATCTGTATATGCTTGGCTCGTCAAGTATAACCTGAGTATTCCGCGTGTGCAACTGTTTTGCACCCGTTGTATTTGAACGTAGAACCTATCACACCCGATCATCACGTGGTGTCTCACCACGAAGAACTTTCGCAACGGTGCATACTCAGGGAGAACACTTCTTGATAATTTAGTGAGAGATCATCTTATAATGCTACCGTCAATCAAAGCAAAAATAAGATGTATAAAAGATAAACATCATATGCAATCAAAATATAAGTGATATGATATGGCCATCATCATCTTGTGCTTGTGATCTCTATCTCCGAAGCACCGTCATGATCACCATCGTCACCGGCGCGACACCTTGATCTCCATCGTAGCATCGTTGTCGTCTCGCCAATCTTATGCTTCCATGACTATCACTACCGCTTAGTAATAAAGTAAAGCATTACATCGCGATTGCATTGCATACAATAAAGCGACAACCATATGGCTCCTGCCAGTTGCCGATAACTTGGTTACAAAACAAGATCATCTCATACAATAAAATCAGCATCATGCCTTGACCATATCACATCACAACATGCCCTGCAAAAACAAGTTAGACGTCCTCTACTTTGTTGTTGCAAGTTTTACGTGGCTGCTACGGGCTTAAGTAAGAACTCATCTCACCTACGCATCAAAACCACAACGATAGTTTGTCAAATAGACTCCGTTTTAACCTTCTCAAGGACCGGGCATAGCCACACTTGGTTCAACTAAAGTTGGAGAGACAGTCTTCCGCAAGCCATCTATGTGCAAAGCACGTCGAGGGAACCGGTCTCGCGTAAGAGTACGCGTAAGGTTGGTCCGGATCGTCTCGTCCAACAATACCGCCGAACCAAAGTATGACATGCTGGTAGGCAGTATGACTTGTATCGCCCACAACTCACTTGTGTTCTACTCGTGCAAATAACATCAAACCATAAAACCTAGGCTCGGATGCCATTGTTGGGCAACGTAGTAATTTCAAAATTTTCCTACGCACACGCAAGATCATGGTGATGCATAGCAACGAAGGGGAGAGTCTGATCTACCTACCCTTGTAGATCACAACGGAAGCGTTGACACAACGTAGAGGAAGTAGTTGTACGTTTTCTTCCCGGTCCGACTGATCCAAGCACCGTTACTCCGGCACCTCCGAGTTCTTAGCACACGTTCAGCTCGATGACGTTCCTCGGGCTCCGATCCAGCAAAGCGTCAAGAAAGAGTTCCGTCAGCACGACGGCGTGGTGACGATCTTGATGTACTACCGACGCAGGGCTTCGCCTAAGCACTGTAACGGTATGATCGAGGTGGAATTTGGTGGTAGGGGGCACCGCACACGGCTAAGGAACGATCTCAAGGATCAACTTGTGTGTCTTGGGGTGTCCCCTGCCCCCGTATATAAAGGATGAAGGGGGGAGGCTGGCCGGCCAAAGGAGGGAGGCGCAGGAGGAGTCCTACTCCTACCGGGAGTAGGACTCCCCCCCCAATCCTATTCCTAATAGGATTCCTTAAGGGGGAGAGGGAGAGAGAGGTGGCCGGCCCCTCTCCTAGTCCTAATAGGACTAGGGAGAGGGGGGAGGCGCAGCCCTATGTGGGAAGCCCTCTTACCTTTCCACTAAGGCCCATGTTGGCCCATTTGGCTCCCGGGGGGTTCCGGTAACCCTCCCGGTAATCCGGTAAAATCCCGATTTCACCCGGAACACTTCCGATGTCCAAACGTAGGCTTCCAATATATCAATCTTTACGTCTCGACCATTTCGAGACTCCTCGTCATGTCCGTGATCACATCCGGGACTCCAAACAACCTTCGGTACATCAAAATGCATAAACTCATAATAACTGTCATCGTAACGTTAAGCGTGCGGACCCTACGGTTCGAGAACAATGTAGACATGACCGAGACACGTCTCCGGTCAATAACTAATAGCGGGACCTGGATGCCCATATTGGCTCCTACATATTCTATGAAGATCTTTATCGGTCAGACCGCATAACAACATACGTTGTTCCCTTTGTCATCGGTATGTTACTTGCCCGAGATTCGATCATCGGTATCCAATACCTAGTTCAATCTCGTTACTGGCAAGTCTCTTTACTCGTTCCGTAATACATCATGTCACAACTAACTCATCAGTTGTAATGCTTGCAAGGCTTAAGTGATGTGCATTACCGAGAGGGCCCAGAGATACCTCTCCGACAATCGGAGTGACAAATCCTAATCTCGAAATACGCCAACCCAACATCTACCTTTGGAGACACCTGTAATGCTCCTTTATAATCACCCAGTTACGTTGTGACGTTTGGTAGCACCCAAAGTGTTCCTCCGGCAAACGGGAGTTGCATAATCTCATAGTTATAGGAACATGTATAAGTCATGAAGAAAGCAATAGCATCATACTAAACGATCGGGTGCTAAGCTAATGGAATGGGTCATGTCAATCAGATCATTCAACTAATGATGTGATCCCGTTAATCAAATAACAACTCTTTGTACATGGTTAGGAAACATAACCATCTTTGATTAACGAGCTAGTCAAGTAGAGGCATACTAGTGACACTCTGTTTGTCTATGTATTCACACATGTATTATGTTTCCGGTTAATACAATTGTAGCATGAATAATAAACATTTATCATGATATAAGGAAATAAATAATAATTTTATTATTGCCTCTAGGGCATATTTCCTTCAAAAGTAGCTGAGGATTTTGGAGCATATCATTAAGCACTTGAGCAAGAGGCTCATTAAGCAACACCTCATCCCTCCTTGATAGTATTGGCTTTTCCTATGGACTCAATGTGATCTTGGATCACTAAAATGTACCTGAAGAATTGTCGCAACTCCGCAACTGCTCTGTATAAGTCAGGGCGACCCAATCCTCTAAGGATAACATGTAAAACCCTTTGAAGTAGGACGTGGCAGTCATGAGCTTTCAACCCTTGTACCTTGTTTCCATCTGCACTGACTCTCCTTTCAGGGTTTTAAGCAAATCCATGTGGGAATCTCACACGTGATAGGACCTCGCACAATTCTTTTCTTTTTACCTTGTCCAAGACGTACACAGCTGGTGCCATATCTCGTGGTTTACCTTCATCTTGCACCTGCAAATCCTTTCTGATACCCAGGTATGTCAAATCAATCCTAGATTTTAAGGTATCTTTCGTCTTGCCTTCAATATTAAGAAGTGTGCCGATAATGCTGTTACATATATTTTTCTCGATGTGCATCACATCAAGATTATGCCTCAGATCCAAATCTTCCCAATACTCCAAGTCCCACAAAGTGGACCTGCGGGTAAACAATAATCTCTATTCTACCCTGCCACGCTTCCTTTTCCCGCTACCATTACCAGGATGGTTTCCTGGTGTAATATGCCTGACCTTCTCTAATTCCACTTGCAACTCATCGGCGGTGAGCCTCTTTGGCGCATCACGGTTTTCATGCTTTGCATTGAACACATGTCTTCGGTATTTTCTAGGATGTGGCTTGTCCTTGGCAAGGAAACGGCGGTGTCCAATGTAACAGATCTTGCTAAGTATTGCGTATGACAGCGGATTCCTGTCACAGCGAACACATGCATTGTAACCATGTGTCGTTCGCCCTGACATAGTGCCCAAAGCTGGATAATCATGGATGCACCAAATTATAACAGCACGCAGAAAGAAATCAGCTGGTGGGCTGCTATATTGGTCTCGAGTGAGAACACCCTTCCATAGCTGTTGAAGTTCCTCCACAAGAGGCTCCATGAACAAATCAAAATCCTTTCCAGGACTTTTTGGACCTGGGATGAGCAAGGCCATCATGTAGTTTGATTCTTTGGTGCAGAAATTTGGAGGCATGTTGTAAGGGATAGCAAGCACTGGCCACATGCTATATGTGGTGCTCTGGTGGCCAAATGGGTTAAATCCATCTGAAGCTAAGCCAAGTCTAATGTTTCGTGGGTCAGCAGCAAACTCTTTGTGTTTATCATTGAAGCTTTTCCACTCACTACCATGAGATGGATGGCTCATTACATTCTGATCTCTGTACTCCTGGTTCCTAGAATGCCACAGTACATCCTATCTTGTTTCAGCATCATGAAACAACCTCTGCAATCTTAGTGTAACTAGAAAATGTCTCAGAACATTATGAGGAATCCTCTTCATAGCATCGCCATCTTTCCATCTTGATGATTTGCATTTCGGGCATTCACTTAAGTTGGCATAATCCTTCTGGAACAGAACACAAATATTCTTACAAACATGGATCATATCATATTCAATTCCAAACTGCACGAAGGAAATTCTTCATTTTACTGTAGGTGTGTGGCAGCTCAAACGCGTGTGAGAAAGATTCGCGGAAAGCAGCCAACATCGCATCAAATGATTTGTTGGTCATCCGCTCAGATGTCTTCACCTGAAGAAAGGTGACCATAGCTGAGAATACTGACAGCTTATTTCCTGGGGTGACAGCAACGTTGCATTGTTCCAACATGCGGGCCCACCGTTTTTGTTCTGTAGGTGAAAGTTCACGGAATGCACGAGCATTTCATAGCATTGTTTCAATGTTGGTCAAACTCACTGGCTCCGCCACCACCACCTCCTCCTCCGCTTCCACCTGAGCATCAGGCAGATCAAGATGGTGATCTGCTGCTTCCACGTAGTCAATAACATTGACGTTCACAGCTTCAGCATGATGAACCCACCTAGTATATGTGACCGACATCCCATACAAGTGTAGATGATTTTGCATAGTTGAATGGGGTCTTGTAACTGAATTCATAAAACTGCTACACGGGCAGAGCACATATGATTCCGACCCACCATACTCAGCTCTGATAAAGTTCATGAAGTTTTCAACCCCCTCGACATATGAAGTGGAGAATCTTTGAGCAGAAGTTATCCAAGTCCCGTCCATCTGTTAGACATACAAATTAGTTCTTCTACAAGATATTACAAGAAAAACATATATGCTTTTTTATGAAGTCCAGAAAAAAAATACCTAGGTCGATGTCTAAAGCTATGGCAAGATATTTGGACGAGCAGATCTAAGTAACAAAATATATGTAAAGCTAATTCAGCAAACAGATTTGAGTGCCAAATTATGGTAGGCTGTTTTAGCAGTCAATGAGGCTGAGCACACAGCCATCGAACTATCGAAGGCTATCGCAGCAACAAAGATTGAGTATAAAACGATGTAGAGCTATTTCAGCTAACAGATTGGCTACTAGACCATGGCAATCTACGTCCCAATAAATATATGGCAGGATATTTTAGCAACTAATCGGCCTTGGCATGCCATCTCAGCTAAGCAGATTGAGTGTAGAACAGGGCAAGGAAGCTTCTTAAGCAGAGCATATTGACAGTAAACTACTTCAGCAAATAGTGATATTAACAGCGTCTATCAGCTAACATTCAGCGCTACACCGACATGAACGGGGCCTTAGTCTAGAATGCGCATACTGTGGGAGAAGCTGACCGCCGTGCGTCTTCACACGAACGTCGCTAGCGGTGGCGGTGCTGACCACTTTGCGCCTCCACAAGAACGTAGCAAGAGGTGGCGGCGCGGCTAGAGGATGGAAGTCTACGAGAGCGTACTGTGGGAGCGAGAGGATCGCCGAACCGCGGCGCTGACGTATTGGCGCGGCGGGGAGGGCGGCTTTGGCGGAGCGAATGGAGTGGAGGGGGACAGGGGGGAGGGGGATTTGGGGAATATTATTGGCTAGTTGGCCGAAGGGCGGTTGAATCAGATTTGGGGGGAATTTTTGGGTGTGGGGGGGGGGAGGATTTTCGCGCGGTGGGCGGGGGAGTTTGGTGCATGGTCGGTTTCTCCAAGTGCAGTCCCACGTGTCAGTGAAGAGGCAAGCCGAAGCGCATTCCGTTTGCGTGAGCCGTGTGCAGGACCGAACGTGTGTGGGGTGCAATGCGACCGCGACAGGAGTGCTGTGAGTGTACCACATTTTTCCTTTTAAACTAGGTGCTTCACCCCCTCAAAAAAAAATCTGTTGCTTCGCGCGATCCATCGATACTACTCCTAGTAATCCAGTAATCCCGACTAAAATGGCGCGGCCGGTTCTTTTCCCGCGCGATATGCTGGGAGGTTGGCTTAGTTGGGTTTTATAGGACGAGTAATGCTACACCTACGTAATCCCAGTTACGTAATTAACGTAATGTGAAACGTGTGAGCTGTTGATTGTAGATTGGGGGGAGGGAGGGGCCCACCACCATGAAAATCAGGGGAGGAGAGAGAGAGAGGCAATTTACGTTAACCCTTTCATAGGTTCCTGTAGATGTAGAAAGATGTGTCCGATCCTGCGATATAGGCCGTCCGATCTATATCTAACGGATAGGAAGGAAACTATGACAATTTACCTGCACTCCTCTCCACATTTGCAGATAAGGCTTTCCCTCCTTCATCCTTTTCTCCCACAAGAACTTGATCTTCCGTGCAACGCACGGGCATCTTGCTAGTACTCCTACAATATGTATATTATTGTGAAAGTTCATATACACCGGCCGAGATTAATGCAAACACGGCAGATTTTCATTACAATTCAAACTTTTATAGGACAAAAAAATAAAAGAAACCCAACCCTAAACCTATTCTATGGCGGCGACCGACGTCCTCCACCTGTGATCTCCATATACGGGGGTGGGGTTCAAGACCCGTGAAGTGAAGGTGTGGTCTCCGGCGAGGAAAAGTAGAACACGGGAGACGGACCGGCCAGTTGGCACACCATGCCCTGCCGCCTCCCATGCCCTACTCATCCTCGGAGGAGTCCCCGACTTCGGCGGTGCCGGACGTTGGACGACGGCAAGTAGGACGCGTGGCTGACGGTGCTCCCATCGTCGGCTGCCAGCGTGGCCACCGCTTGTGCGGCGACTTGAGCGAGGGCGGTGACCTCGAGCTCCATCCCCGAAGACAAGCTCTCCCGCAGAGCGTTCGCGCTTGCGGTCATGGCGGATGTGGTTCCAGGTAGGAGGACGATGCGCTATGGTGTGGAGGTTAGCTGGGCGTTGCCGCTTTAAGTAGCGCATTCCGGTGAGGCCAAGCGTCCGGGTGCGTCATTAAGTCACCGGAGTTGGTTCCGCGGGCACCGAGCCTCTTAATGACGACATACGAACAGACGACATGAATGCGGGCAGCTGGCACCGGCTAGGAATGCACCGCACGACGGCGCGAGGGACGAGGGTTTTGGTGTGCCAGGGTAGTCAGATGTGGTTGTGGCAACGTTGGAGATGCCCTTTGCTCACATGCGATCCCCACATGTCATTGAAAAAGCAAGATGACCCGGCATGGTCTCAGGTCCAAAGGATGCAGTTGGCCGTGCTACATCACTCCGTGGACGCGTCGCGGCGCCCCGTGCATCCTTGACGAGCTGGGTGTTGGGGTGTGTTTGGATTGTGGCCAAAGTGCACCTTGCCAAAATTTTGGTCATGACCAAAAGATTGGTCTTTGTTTGGATGGTTGCCATTTTTTGGCAATGAACTCTAGCCAACTCTAGTTCATTTTTCTTGCCAATGTCGGCCAAATCATGGGCAACCAATACCTCAACCAAAATTTTGGTCATGACCCAAAGATTGGTCTTTGTTTGGATGGTTGCCATTTCTTTGGCATGCCAATGAACTCTAGCCAACTCAAGTTCATTTTTCTTGCCAATGTCGGCTAAATCATGGGCAACCAATACCTCAACCAAAATTTTGGCTACCCAATGCTTTGATGGGGCAACCTTGGGCACAAACCAAACATACCGTTGGTCGTGCCACAGCACTAACGCCACCCTCGGCAAACTGAAACTGACCGTGTCTAGCGACGATATGAGCGTGTCGCTCACCGCGGTCGTCGTGTCCAGAGGCGGTGCTGGAGCTGCGCCCCGTTGTTGGCCCCAACGACCAACATGAACAGTTGTCGGTGGCGAGGAGGTCGTGGGCCAGCTCCTCCATTGTACTAGTCTGCGCTACGTCGTCCCGACGGGTGTGCCCCACATGTTTGTTTCCCTGTTTTCCCGGCCATATTCAAGCGTCAGTGCTCCGCGTTGCGCATTAGGCCTTTCACTATATAGGACAAGCAAGACAACTTATTGTTTATTTGAGCCGTTCAAGTATAATCATGTGGCGTTTTCTTATTTCTCATTCCTCTCCAACCCTCTTCTCCATCGATCATGTCGCCCTCCAGTCGAGTCCATCCTCCCGCATGCCTCATTTGAACATTCCGCCGAGTATCATTCGCATGTACCCACCCTAGTCCTCTTTCAATAGTTCTCCGGACCCCGAGATGAAATCAAGAGGGAACGAGTGGGGGCACGCGATACCTAAGGCGGATTCAAAATTTTGAACCGGTGATCATAGCATCCGCAAATCATATATAAAGGGTATTCAATGTTCGTTTCTTTTTTGAACGTACAATATACTCCCTCCTATCCTTTCTAGTTTACATATAAGTTTTATGTGTAGTCAAAGTATATCTACTTTGATCAAAAAGGTATCAACATTCAACAACGCCCAATCAATATTGTTAGATTCGTACGTACTCCTAGATTTGTACTCGAGATGGTTTCCAGTTTGACTACTGACAAGATTAATAGTACGTGAGATGTATAATGTGAAAATTATATCATTGGAAACTCCTTTCACATATGAATTTGACCGTATGCTTTAAGTTGCATGTCACATATTATTACTCTAACATTTGGTCAAAGTTAGCCTCAAAAAATGCATTAGACCCTGCATGCTTTGTGTAAGTTGCATGTCATTTATTATTACTCTAAATTTGGTCAAAGTAGCATAGTGGAAGTGGATCCTCTGACATAGGTATCCCTGCCTTACCCTCCCTTTCGGTCACTTACTGGCGGACCCCATGCTTGCTAGGCGCCGCATGTCAGTTACTCAATGGGTTCGGCCACGTTAGGGGATCCTCATCCGTAGTATACTCCCTTCATTTTTATTTACTCCACATAAAACGGAGGGAGTGGTGGTATAATAAATGACGCGGGCGGGAGAGGGGGAGGGACGTTGGTTTGCTCTCAACTGCGGTCCCACAAGCGAGCGAAAACGCAAGACCAAGCGCGTTCCATTCGGTGAGCAACGTGGAGGGTCTAGCGTGGCGGGTTGCAACACGAACACGACAAGAGCGATGCACAGTCAAAACCGATTGACTGGTCATCATCGGAACCACTATTCACACCAGAACCTTCGCTGCTCGGCCTACGCCAGCCACTGCCCTAAAACCACACCAAATCTCCAGCCCATTCCCCACCTTTCGTTCCCCTAGCCCGCATCAAGCGTCCCCTAGTTCGCCGGAAAGCCATGGTGCACCGCAAGATCACTTACTACAAGATGCTGACGCCGGAGCGCCGCGCAGAAATTGCGGCAGCGGTCGGCGCCACAGACCTCTGTTCCCAAGCTCGCTTTGTGGCGGGCCAATCCCCGAGTTCTCCGAAGCCAAGCTACGAGGAGGAGGAAGCCGATCCAATGGTCATGGCGGAGGTCGCGGCGCAGAAGGCCCCCGATGGGTATGAGACGATGGACGTCGACTTCGTGCCGGCGTCTGAGTCCCCCATGGTGCAGGCGGACCAGCGGTTCAACATGGCGATACTAAAGGAGGACCGGGAGGCAGAGGCTCAACTCGACATGGAGCGCATGCATGCCGCTGCCATCGAGGCTCTCCTGCAGGCGGAACCGGATGTCGTGGATGTGAACCGGGCGGCGAAGGCTCAACTTGAGGCGGAGCGCGCGGATGCCGCTGCCATCGAGGCCCTCATGCAGGCGAAACCGGACGTCCTGGACTTGAACCGGGCGGCAGAAGCTCGACTCGACGCAGAGCGCGGATGCCGCTCTCATCGACGCCCTCCTACAGGCGAAACCGGACGTCCTGGACTTGAACCGGGCAGCGGAGGCTCGACTCGACGCGGAGCGCGCGGATGCCGCTGCCATCGAGGCCCTCTTGCAGGCGGAACCGGACATCCTCGACTTGAACCGGGCTGTGCTCTCGTCTGTGCAGAGCGCCTGCACGCTCCGCTTGAACGAGTAGCTGGAGGCCGAGGACAACCACGGTGCGGAGACACACGTCGGCAGCGACGGCTGGTTCGCGCCGGCAGCCAATGATGACGAGGTTGTCTCTTTTCGCGAGCAGTGATAGTTTTTCTTTATGTTGTTGTTTTTATGGATCTTTTGCTGTGTAAAAACATATATTTGTTATGCAAGTCGCCTGACTTGGGTCAGTCTACCATTTCAGGTGGTTGGATGAATATCCTACGTCTCCTAACCCTTCTTTCCTTTTTCCTCACCTCTTCTTCTTCCCCAACAGACCACCGCACGGGCCGTACGGATACTCCCCAACATGCGGTTGGAAACATACTCTATGAACGAAAATTATGTGCAGCGAAAGGATGGCTGAGTTTGGTGTGTACACATGCGACAACACGTGTCAGTGAGGGTGCGTTCCCTTGGTTGGGTCTGCGGCGTGCAGGAGCGACCATGTGAGGGTGCGGTGCGACTGCGGCGTGCAGGAGCGACCACGATAGCCGTGCGCAAGTGTACCTACTTCTCATTTTGAAAACTTTAGGCAAGCTTGGCAAAAATGTGTGGCGAAGTTTGGCAATGCAAGGCCTAGACCCAAACAGGACAAGTACGTACGTACTAGGAGTACTAGTGTTAAAAAAGAAAGGCTGGGTTTTCCTTCGCGGGATTTAATCGATACAAATCCTCGTTTCACATGTCAATTAATGCGCTTTTTTGTCCAAAGACCAAAGAGCTAACCATCTCACTCCTCATCGCTTGATTAATGCAGCGCCATGCAAACCAACCTTCTCACTTCCGCATGCATGCAGGGGATATTAATGTCCTTGGTTGCTAACCCCATCAATTTTGCCTTGATTAGTGTTAGTGGCCCTTTGCAAATTGTAATTTTGATATACTGGCCTTGTTTACAAAAAATGGAGGTAGTAACTATATTTTACTTCCTTCCCCATTGCGGTGACGTCGACGATATTTTTTTTGGTGGTTTGGCGAAGTGCGTTCGACGGAGAACACCATTGAGGGAGACCACGGTAAGTCGTTCGCAAGTGCCGCCTGCAAGCCGAGACAACCGCCTTATTTGCATCCAGGAAGTCCTTTACTAGTACTACTATAACTAATGCGGTGAGATGGTGTAACGCCCTCGATGCGGCTATATCTCCCACGTGTCGAAGCACGACTTAGAGGCATAACCGCATTGAAAGCGTTACAAGTTGGTAATCAGAGCCTTCCCCGACCTTAGGAGCCCCCACTGATTGATCGTTTTTAGCGGCCGAGTTGTGTCTAGAAAAATGTTTTGAGTCTTTTAGGAATTATATATCGAAGATTTTAGGAATTCTTTTTACTCCCCAGTCTCCTCATCGCTCTGGTAAGGCATCCTGACGTAGAGTTTTGACTCTTCTCTTCTCAAATTTCACTAAACAAATTTTAGGATCACGCGGGTATCTTGGAATCGTTCCGATGGTTTTATGATGAGAACATTGTCTTGGTGCCTCCTGTCAGGGGTTTTGTGGAAGTGTCCCGGGGAGTTGAGCTCCGAGGTGTTGTCGTCATAATTTTATCGTTGCAGTTCTGGAATACCTGAGTTTAGTACGCCGACATCGAAAATCTCTTTTATGCAGTTCGTTGGTGAGATAACCTCAACGCCACCCAGTACTGGGGCGGGAGTTCGGGAGTATTGCCATAACTTGTATAACGGATGCTTTTCGAAGGTTGAGGTAGATGATTTCCGAAGGTTTCTTGGTTATGTGTTGAAGGATGGATACAGCTGGATGTAGGATTTGCTAGTTTTGGGTGAGATATTATGCTTCCCCTGTATCCCCAACACCTTATTGCATAACCGGAAAATTTCGGGAGTTTCATAGGTGGGAATTCATGTAGCTCTTAGGATATCTTTTCGACAGATGTATGATATGAAATTGGGGTTCGACGTCTAGTGGTCCGCCTATTCACGGTTGGTTTTACAGTGGTCTCGTTGTGTCTTAAAGAGTCCTTGGCTATGCCGACTCGGGGACGCTTCGTATGTCATGTGCACTGCCTTGTACATGATGGTGCTGTACGATTGAGCCCGTGTAGTTCCCACCACGAAAACTTCGGACGAAATCTCTATCATATGTTTGTTCCGGCTTATTCGGCAAGCCAATCCTTTGTTTTGTTTTGAGTTGTGGTATTCGAGTTGCTTCGAAGTCAAATGTTGATTCCATCCCTTGTTTAAGTGGTGTTCTCATATTCCTATGGGAATACTAATCCTCCTTGATCATCGAGTGTGTCATCTCAATTTCTTCTCAACCGGGGTGATTCTCTTCAAGGTGATCCTATCATATTTCCCATCCGCAAGATCAACTCAAAGTCTTCTCAACGTTATTTGTTTCATTCGTCTCAAAGTTGTCTTTGTTTTCCCGCCCTCCCACCCTTTTCTTCAAGGACTCAGACTTCTTAATCAAGCTTCCTTTTATTCATGTGAAGTCTCTTCTTTCTTTTCAATCAATGTTCTTATCCGGTGATTCTCATGAAGATACTAACGGAACTTCTAGTTCATCATTCTTCGTTTCTTTTATCTTCTCCGGTGGTTTCAAATCAAGCTTTCGGTGTTGATCTCATATACCTTTTTTTCCTTGTTTCAATACCTTCTCATGCCGGTGCACCTCATAATCTTTCACTTCTCACTATTCATTTGTTCTGGAGTGCTAAAGATATCTCAGAAGATTCGTGTTTCCACTCTGCTTTCATTCAAACTCTTTCGAGGATGTTATCTCTTTCAAGTCATTTAATTCAACTGGTGCTTTCTCCCTTTTAAATTGTTCTATGGTGTTTCTTTTGAGTGGGCCCTAACCCACATGCCTTTTCCCAGGATCTTACCTGACTCTTCTAATTTTTCCCAGAGTTACTCACAAATTCTTTTCGAAGTTTGACGTAAGAATGATTCATCATCAGTCATCTGTATTTCTCCAAGATCTTTCAAATTTTTTTCATCGTTGGTTCAACTTTTCCATTCTTCTTTACTCCGGAGTGTCTCAATAATTCACGGTGGTGTTTCTCGCCGTCTTTCTCATCATTTGAAGACCGAAGAAGAGTTTTTCCTCCAAATCTATTCCGTTCTCTCAAGGATTCGTGGTTCTAGCTTACTGCCATCCTCTCATAATTGTTTTTGATTGTGAGAATTCTTTTTACCCATCCGGAGCAATTGAGGAGTCTTTTTAGTTTGATTCTTCGGAGCCCATCATTTCAGCAGATTTATTCATTCTCAGCTTCCAGTTATCATTCTCCGACCTTACCGGTGCAGCATTCAAGTGATCTCTAATTGGTCCATGATCTATTATATTCACTTGTATCTAAATTCTCTCAAGCATCTTCGTCTATTTGCTAATTCTTCCCGGTGTTTCTTTATCTTTACTTTGTTCATAACCAATTTTTACGGTGGTTCGTACAAGATTCCTCTTCTTTCGTTATCATATCAATTCACTCGCTGTTTCAATTCCACCGGTGTTTCATTGAAGGCATTCTCAAGTTGCGCTATATCTATCTTAATCCTTTCTATGAGAATAAGTAGTGTGCCAAATCCGTTGAGTGTCATCAATTTAATTGGTGAAGGATACGCATAACATAATTCTTATTCTTGTTTCATCCAAGTGATCTATTCTTTATTCCGAAGGTTCATCAAAATTCTTGATCTCAATTGTTCATCTTCTCTTTTCCCGGAGTTCCAACCTTTTTCAATTAGTTCATCACGGAGATCTATCTAAATCTTTACAAGGCTCCACCTTGTGTTTTCAACTACCCTTTCTTTCCGTTTGATCATTCTTTTGTTTACCGGAGTTCTTCATGAAGGTTCTACATGATGGCTCTTCAAGGATTTAATTCCTTCTCGAAGTTTTCATCGAGATTCCTTTTAAGGAGCTCAAGCTTTCTTCATCTCGCATTCCGAAGTGCATTTTGTTTCTACCGTATCATTGGAGGTGGTATTATGTCATTCTTGATAATTTCCCTTCGTGCTTCGTGTTTCACAAGTTATCAAGATGAGGTATTTTAAATCCACAAATCTCATCATTGGAGTTATCTTGAGTTATACTTCACCTAAAGCCTTCCCTACGGATTGTTGCTATAATTGTGCTCATATATGATCCAAGTTCTTCATATATTCTTCCGGTGATAAGCTTCTCGTCTCCTTGTTCATGCCAATCCAATTCTTTTTCCCGTGAGTGGCAGGTGGTCACCTCATAATGTTGGAGTTGTATTCTATAAGACCATATCAAGCTTATTCTTTTCGTTGTTGGTGTTCCAACAACTCCGTTCGACCCTTCTCCTAAAGATGCCTCTTCAAGCTCTCTTGTGGCATAAGATGGCATTTTCTTCTCCATTCTTTTATTTCAATTATCCATCTTCTATTCTTTTGTTCCGGAGTCATTGTGATTTTGCTATCTTCAACCTTTCCTTTTGTTTTATCAGGACCTTGTTCCTTTCTTGCTTATTCATTTAACCGGAGTGTCGTGCCTTCTTTTCAAGTTCTATCACCTTATCAAGTTCTTATTCAATTATTTTCTTTTCAACCGGAGTGCTGCCCAAATTTGGTCTTCCCTGATCCCCTTCAGTAACTAGAGTGTTTTTCAATATATGTCTTGCCCTTCAACCTCAAGGTTTTTTTCGCAATGTTCTTTGTCCCTCTTTTCTAACGGAGTGTTTTTCGACCTTGTTCACCTCCGTTCTATTCTTTTCTCGAATTGTTCAACCTCGCAAGGTTCTTTGGTTTCACTCTTTGGTAAAAGAAGCAACTTAGTTTTACCTCTTCTCTTATCTCTTCCGTTGTCCCTCCGGTGCCATTCTAGATCTCGGGACGAGATCCTCTCGTAGTGGTGGAGTGTTGTGACGCCCCGAGACCGATGTGCCAGTTGTCTGCCAGTTATTCGACAATCGTTGTCATGTCATTCGCTTGTGTGTTGCATCTTGTCTTGTCATCATGTGCATTGCATCACATGTTTTCAAAACTTGCATCCGTCCGGGTCTCCCCGTTCCTTCCGTTGTCCGTTCTGAGTCCAACCACACTTGCACGCGCCCGCGGCATGTCCGAAATAGTATTTTACAAGTGGCCGGAAAATGTTCTCGGAATGGGATGAAAGTTGGCGTGCGGTGTTGTTTTGTTATTAGTAGACCGCCTGCCAAGTCTCATCGCGTTCGGAGTCTGTTTGATGCCCCAACATGTAACTATAGCGGCAATATAGCCGGTCTCTTCGTCGGACATTTTCGGTCTCCGGAAACAGTCATAAGGCCTCCCTCTCTTCTCTTCTCTCAGCTCGAGACCGTCTACACAGCTCACTACCTACCGCCAGGTCCAACCTAACCTCTCTCGTCAGCCCGCAGCCCACCTCGCACGCGCGTCCGAAAATTGTCTCGGACCCGACCCAAGCAGTCGTCACCGTCGTGTCCGGATCATCCCCAAACATCTACGAAACGTCATCGTTTTCTTATTTGGGCTACCTAACCTATTTTTTCCCGTCCGTCCGATTAAGATCGGAGGGACTAAATGCCCCTATCCAAAATCCACTTACTATATATAGCCCCTAACCTATCCTACTCGCTATATATATTAGCCTAACCCTAGACCAACTCCCTCTTTTTCCTCACCCGCCGCCACTCTCTCATCGGGATCCTCCCAGATCCCCTTCTCACCCAACTAGCTAGCTCCTTCGAGTATCCCTCGATCCCCTCCAAATTCGTAAACAACCTCTCCTCGCAGAGACCTCCTAGCGAGTCGGCCATGGCATCCAGGGAGGTTCCGGCATCAGCAGCCGCCGTTTCGCGCCGGATCCACCTCGGGAACGGACGGATCCATCGTCCCCAACCCCGTGACCTCCTCCTCCAGGGACCCCTCGCGCCCTTCTACTTCCCCGCGGTCTCTCTCTTAGTTCTCATTCCCCTGTTCTTCTCTCAATTCTCTCAGTCCTCTCTTTCTTCAGGCAACAGCAGCCGTCGTGGGAGTCGTCGCGCCGTCTGGTCACCACTCCGGTGACCCCGGCCACCATCAGCCTCTCCCCCGCCGAAGTTCGCCGCCGTTGCTCTGGTCCGGCGTGACCAGCACGACCACGTCCCTCGCCCAAGTCCCTCGCCTCGCACCAAGTTTCTGTCGCCGGTGTTGCGTCATCATCGTGTGCCTGCGTTGACCGCGTCGGCGCCCTGTCAGCCCGGGGCCCCGCCTCCTGCCGTGCCAAGCCTGCTACCTCTCCACCGTCGCGCCCGCCGCGGTGACCCTCCTCTGCGTCCCGCGCCGCCGCTCCTGCTTCATTCCGGCGAGGCTCCGCCCGGATCCGTTCGCCTCCACGCCGTCCGCAGCCATCGACACCTGCATCCCCTGCTTCGTGAACGAGGAGACCAGCGCCGCACCCTCATTGACTTGTTCCAGCGCCAGCGTGGACGAGATCCACGTCGCCCGCGCCTGGGTCTTCTTGCACAAGGCCCAGCGCACACTCCTCATCCCAGCCGGCCCAGTTCGCCTCTGCCTCACCGGGCCTAGCCCATGGGTGAGCAGCCCCAGCTCTGTTTAGTTTCGGCCCGTGTGTGTTTGTTCCAGCGTCTGCGAATTTGTCCATTTATCCCGAGGCTGCAGTTTTACAGAAAAGACCCTCATGTTGATGCATATAATAACTTACAATTCGTGCATCGGATTAAAATGATTTATATATGAAACGTGCTCAGAATTTTGTCTAGTTTAATAACATGTCACTTTCATCCATGTTTAAAATGTCTAAAATGATGTTTATTTAAATTTGCTCCTATGTCATGCTTAAAATGATTTAATTCGTAACTAAATAACCATAACTCCGAATTTAATAATCTTTATATGTAAATGGGGTAGAAAAATGCCTAGTTTAACATGGTGACCTTTATTTGCATGTTAAACAACTCTAAAATTGTGTTTAGGGCAGAACAGTACCAAACCTAATTTATGCATATGGGGATTTATCGGAATTGTTGTTCGTTGCTTCCGGCCTCATTTAACCTTGACTAGATGGGTAGTTTTCATTTGCTTCACCCTCTTGCCATGCTAACAACATTTAATCTTGTTGGGTACATAAACGAGAGAGAACTAAATAATTGATGTGGTGTTCCGTCAATATGCAACTCGTTGCATATTGAGCTCCACTTAACTTGTAGTGTTGTTTGTGCACTTTGCCATGCCATGCATATTTAAAACGGACATGCATCATACTTGTTCGCGCATCGTGCCATATTTATGTGTTGGTTGCTTACTATGTTGTGTGCTTCTTTCCGGTGTTGCTTCTTCGGGTTGGTTTCGATAATGTCGCGTTTGTGAGGACCCGTTCGTCTTCGTCCGTTTGTCTTCTTCATGGACTCGTTCTTCTTCCTTGCGGGATTTCAGGCAAGATGATCATACCCTCGATATCACTACTATCTTTGCTTGCTAGTTGCTCGCTCTTTTGCTATGCCTATGCTGCGATACCTACCACTTGCTTATCATGCCTCCCATATTGTTGAACCAAGCCTCTAACCCACCTTGTCCTAGCAAACCGTTGATTGGCTATGTTACCGCTTTGCTCAGCCCCTCTTATAGCGTTGTTAGTTGCAGGTGAAGATTGAAGTTTTGTTCCTTGTTGGAACATGGAGATGGTGTTCTTTGTTGGAACATGTTTACTTGTTGGGATATCACAATATATCTTATTTAATTAATGCATCTATATACTTGGTAAAGGGTGGAAGGCTCGGCCTTATGCCTGGTGTTTTGTTCCACTCTTGCCGCCCTAGTTTCCATCATATCGGTGCTATGTTCCCGGATTTTGCGTTCCTCACGCGGTTGGGCTATAATGGGAACCCCTTAACAGTTCACCTTAAGTAAAGCTCGTCCAGCAATGCCCAACGTTGGTTTTACCATTCGCTGCCTAGCCTTTTCTTTTCCCTTGGGGGTCACGCGCCCAAGGGTCATCATTATTTTAACCCCCCCGGGCCAGTGCTCCTCCGAGTGTTGGTCCGAACTGAGCTGCCTGCGGGGCCACCTCGGGGAAACTTGAGGGTTGGTTTTACTCGTAGCTAGTCTCATCTGAGTGTGCCCTGAGAAAGAGATATGTGCAGCTCCTATCGGGATTTGTCGGCACATTCGGGCGGTGTTGCTGGTTTAGTTTTACCCTGTCGAAATGTCTTGTTGTACCGGGATACCGAGTCTGATCGGAATGTCTCGGGAGGGGGTCTATTCCTTCGTTGACCGTGAGAGCTTGTGATGGGCTAAGTTGGGACACCCCTGCAGGGATTTGAACTTTCGAAAGCCGTGCCCGCGGTTATGGGCAGATGGGAATTTGTTAATGTCTGGTTGTAGAAAACCTGAAGTTGACCTTAATTAAAATACATCAACCGCGTGTGTAACTGTGATGGTCTCTTTCCGGCGGAGTCCGGGAAGGGAACACGGTTGTTGGAGTTATGCTTGGCGTAGGTTGTTCTAAGATCACTTCTTGATCATAGTTTCTCGACCGTGCTTTGCCTTCTCTTCTCGCTCTCATTTGCGTATGTTAGCCACCATATATGCTAGTCGCTTGCTGCAGCTCCACCTCATACCTTTACCTTACCCATAAGCTTAAATAGTCTTGATCGCGAGGGTGCGAGATTGCTGAGTCCCCGTGACTCACAGATACTTCCAAAACCAGCTTGCAGGTGCCGATGAGTCCGTGCAGATGACGCAACCAAGCTCAGGAGGAGCTCGATGAAGATCTTGTCCTTTGTGTCGTTTTGTTCTAGTTGATCAGTAGTGGAGCCCAGTTGGGGTCGATTGGGGACCTTGTCGCATTTGGGGTTCTTCTTTTATTTTGGTTCCGTAGTCGGACCTTGATTGTATTTGGATGATGTAATGCTTTATTCACGTATTGTGTGAAGTGGCGATTGTAAGCCAACTATCTATTTTTTCCCTTATGTATTACATGGGTTGTGTGAAGATTACCTCACTTGCGACATTGCTTTCAATGCGATTATGCCTCTTAGTCGTGCTTCGACACATGGGAGATATAGCCGCATCAAGGGCGTTACAGATGGCTTCTCGAAGAAGACGATGGAGAAGCGGAGTCAGCGAAGAGTGAAATGATGGTTACTTCGTCCTTGCTTTTGTGATTTGATGCCTCACTGCTTTGTGATTTGTGATAGAAGGGACAGGGGAGTAGACTCTGTGCTCTATACTGTACTACATGCGTCCAAGCATGGGAGAAAGAGGAGAGACGTTGCATTTTTCTATTCCTTCAATCAATCAATTAGGGAGCTTCGGTTCCATCTTTTTGGCTTTGGCAACACCGTCCACAATGGTTCCCACGATGCCAAAAGCTATTTTCACATTTGGCTACACATTGTGGATGCCCTTAACCATACCACTTGGTTTTGCTCCTGTGTGCTATCTATACAAATCTCAATTATATTGATCTAAAAAATTATAGAATCAAGATTAGTAAAAAGGAGGTGATTTTGCCGCGCGGATGGCGGGGGAGGTTTCTTATTTGAGCAACGCTACATCCATGTAATGGTTTACGTAAAGTTACGAACTGATGTGATGTGGGACTATTTGATTGGATTAAAGGAGAGGATTAGGCCCACCCCACCTGAAAATCAGGGGGGCGTATATAGATTAGATGGAAAGTATACGTACCAGCTACGTAGCCCTTTGTAAGTCCAGGATTAGGCTTCTTATTTTCGAAGGACGTTGTCCTGGCGGTTTGCTAACATGCGGTCCCACGTGTCAGTGCTTTACCAAGCCGATCCACGTCCCACATGAGGCAGAACAATGGCAGAAGCAACACGTGGTTAAGTTGAGGAAGATGAGGGAGAAGCGGATTCAGCAATGAGTGAAATGATGGTTGCTTCGTCCCTCCAACTTAACTGCGGGAAAGGTGCAACTTTGTGATTTGATGCCTCATTGCTCATTACTACACCGACGCCATGACTGGGGTGCTTCACCCCGGCTGCTCTACACTGTATTCCGGTATGGCACGTGGACCCGGTAGCTTGATGTCCCACATGTCAGCGAAAGGGACTAGAAGATTTATGAAAGCGTGCGCTCCACTCTTACGACGGAGGAGTAGATGACACGACGGCCCAGTGAACTGTCACTTGTACTGTATAGTACTATAGTTTTGCTGTTTCGCACGATCCATCGATACAAACCCGATTAAATAGGAAAGGGCGGGATTTTTCCTGCGCGGTAGATGATACTGGCCATACATTTCAAAGGCAATTTTAATGTATGCAAACTGAATAATTATAAGTAACAATATGATATCTAGTAAAACTAAAAACACATATGATTTATTGTGTTAGAGTGTAGTAGTAGTGCTGTATTGCATAGTTGTTAGATGTATCATGCAAGAACATGTAGAGATGTAGTTTTGGAGGGCCTACAGAGAGAAAAGCGTAATACGGTCACCGAACTTCATAATAAGCTGATTACGGTCACTATATATGTTTTGTGGTGATTATACGGTCACTTGCTCACATCTCAGCATCGGATTGCACTCTGTTGACCGGCCAAATAGTCTGCGTGGCGCCATGTTGACTAGTTAAATTGACCACATTTGTTGTGGGTCCCACCTGTCAGTTCGCATAGGCAAAAGGTCAGATAAACACAAATTTACGCAGGCGCGACAAGGCTCCAACCCGTGCGCGGGAATGACCTGGTTGTGTATGTGTCTGTCAGGGCCTGATGTGTGCGCATGCACGTGTAGGTTGAGCACTTGAGCGTGAGAGTGTGTGTTGGTCGTGTGGTGTACTAGTGTGTGCATGCATGCGTGCGTGTGTGCGTGTGAGTGTTGTGTGCGTGCGTGGCTGCGTGTGTACGTGTGAGTGTTGTGTGCATGCGTGGGTGCATGTGTTTATGTGAGTGTTGCGTGGATGCAGTTCGTGTGCATGCGTGCGTGTGTGTATAATCACCACACCAGCTCCTGTGTGTTAATACAGACGACTCGGCATACCAATACAAGGCCACCTTGTCCGCTGTGCCCGCGGTCATGACTTCGAACCACCGTCCAAATATTTTTTTGTCGTTTGTTTTCATTCTTACTAGCAAGATGCCCGTGCGTTGCATGTAACATCAAGATGCATTTGTATGACTTGTTTATCTTGTGAGAGAAAAGGATGAATGAGGGAAGGCCTTATTTGCAAATGTGGAGAGGTGTGTGGGTACCTTTTTGCAAAATTGCCATAGTTTCTTTCCTATCTATCAGATATAAATCGGACGACCTATATTGCAGGATGGCAGGCACACCATCATCACCAACTCTGTTTTATAGTATTTTATAAGAGTGTAGATGTAGAGTAGATACAAGTCGACAGGTGGGCACGATGGTAGTGAGATAATGTGATGCAACACTAGAGGTGCCACGTGGAGTGTTTAACTAGTCAACTAGTCATGTCATGAGCAAATACAGAGTTGTACGGTGAGCCCGTGACTGCATAATAACCACTAAACGTAAATGGTGACCGTAATGAGTGGATTCTGAAGTCCAATGTACGTATCGTGCTTTCGCTTCAAATACAATGATCGTCATTGCATATATCGCGAGAGAAAGATGAAACATGCGTGAATTTTCTAGGGGCTTACTTTTAGAGGACCTGGAGATAGTTTTGTGTGCATACCTGAAAGGGGCGTACAAGGGGGGTATGCGATGGAGAGAGAGATGCTCTTCGTTTATCTTTATTATGACTAACTTTGTATATAGTATAAAAATATACAAATTCACAGTGTGGAATAAATATCATTGTGGGCACCATGCAATGCAAATTAGCGTTCGTACTCCTCCATATAACTTTGTAATGTTGTATATATGTAGAAACTCTAAAATAATTTTTTGGCCACACTTTATTCAAAAGGAATGTTGTATGCGAAATAAACGTGAAGAGAGGGCTTTTTAGATCAATGGGGTACGTGATGTAACATGTGTGAATGTGTAGTTGATGCATTTGGCGGGCCCTAGAGAGGTATGTGTGTGTATTACATATTCGAGAGAGGCATGGATACAAGGGCCGATGAGGGGGGGGGGGTGGGAGAGATAGCACGAGAAATGAGAGTGGTCTAGAGAGAGAGAGACGAATATGATGTCACGACAAGAGATTCCATTCCCTTGAGTGTGTATATGCAAGGGGGGAGGGAATAGAGGCACCAGGAGAAATTTTCTCTGTGTGTGGTGTTTGTGTTGGTATGTGTGGGTGTGAGAAGATAATCAGACGTGGGGGCAGAGGGTGTGTCACCGCGTGAGGTCCGGTGGGTCGAGGTGAGGCCCTTCGTTCTGTTCCGTCCTGCGCCACATTGGTCGGCCCGTGATACATTTAGGAAGACCCATGGATGACTAGTCGTACAAGACAAATATAGCAGAATTGTGAAGGACTCTGTGTCCACTGACAAAGCCAGCTAGGATTTGTAACCCTAGGTTCTCGGACTAAGGTAACCCCTTCATCTCTGATATTACTATTCATCCAACCTAACTTTAAGGGGCATCCTACAGAATGCTCTGCTAGAATCATACTCGTCGATTAGGAAGAGAGGTGTGAGACAATGCGTGAGAGACAGGCGTAAAGATAATGTGCGTACGTGAGACACGTAGGCAGGTCCATGTGTACAGAAAGGGTCGATGAGGATTGTGCATGTGTATGTTTGCGAGAGGAAGAGTGCTTGTGAAGGTTAGTGAAAACAGTTGTAAATGGTTACGAGAGGTAGGGAGGGTTATATCTAGAGCATGTGTGCGAGAAAGACACCTCGGGAGAGAGTGTGTGAGCATGTGTGAGAGACCACTGATGGAGAGTGAAACTACATGTAAAAGACTGCTCTACACATTGATTAAAGATATAAATTGTATCCAAATATTAGGATGGGATCATGATATTTGCAATTCACGTAAGGAGCGGTCATTGATCCATCAGACATCTAGATTCTATCGAATTTGAACATGTCCATGTTATTATTCGACACAATTGATCCACATAGTTAGTATTTTGAACTCCAGACAATGCATCGCTTTAGCAATCGAATATAAACGTGAGTATAGTTCATGTTGTCTGTGTAAAGCACATTATACATACGAAAGTTACACAATGGACATTATAAATAGCTACTACCTATGAACTAGCATACATCTGAATTCAACTTAGGGTGGTTTAAAAAATTGAATTCAACATGAAGTCCATTCAATTATTTGAATTTGATATCATGGCATTTGTAAACCATACCTAAATTATGGGGGCACCAATATTCGCTCTGATTTTGTACATAATAGCATATGTAGTCGTGTACAAAATATATTCAAATTTAGCTCCTCCATTCCAAAATAATCATAGTTATAGGATTTTCAAGTGTCAAAATTTCAAAAAGAAGCGGATAATTTAATGAGGTTTCCAAACATACAAGGTCAAATATAACGTTGTATATTTATGTCAATCCTCATAGTTCAAGAGTACTCTAAACGTGAATGCTTGTGTTTCAAAATTTCGAACGAAGCGCCAAAAGAGCCTCTACTCGCCCGAAACTACGTGAGACCAATGTTTGGTAGTACAAGGAAATTACTTTTCTAATAACTCCGAACCGTGAAACCTACCGGCCCGACGTCCAAAGGTCTAAACCAGGGTAGGTTTGTAGCTTCATCTAGACGCCACGCAACCGCATCCGAAAAACATTCATACACAATGGCCGCCTAAGCACACATGCGCGCGGCCGAAATCGCCCCCGCCCACTATTTGGGACACCTGGGATTACCATCCTACCCCCGACCCACAGTAGGTCCGAAATTTAAGAGGGGGGCAAAGTTTGTACTTTCCCCAAATTTCAAACAAGCGTGTCCCATTTCTGTTCAAAAAAGCCAAAAACAAGCATGTCCCAGACCGAAACATGGTTCCCCCCACCCGTTTGATTCCCCATTCGTACTCCGTGGGCGCCAAAACTACCTCTCCACTAGCCGCAAAACCCCGGTGTCCTCCGTCCGCCACCCCATCCCACCCATCAACCGCCGCCCTCCTCCATCATGCCGGAGTCGATACCCCAACGTCGTCGTCCACTGCAACCTCAACCGCAACACCCTCCACAGCTAGTAGTTGAAGCCAAGGCCGAGCCGTCCGTACCCGAGCCAGTTCAACCACGCCGTCCCGCGCCTCACCGCTGCCGCTCCAACTTCTCCACCCTCCACCGCACCGGAGCTGTTCCTGCTACGCCGTCCTTCGCCGCCTCGGATCTGGTTCCCCTCCGCCGACATACGGCCACGACAACACAGTCAACAATTTGGCCATGGGTTCATCCAAGCCTGCACCCTCCAGAACATCGGTTTCCCCTGTAAAAAGAAGAAAATCGGCGCGACTTGTGGAGGTGACCACACCGGCAACCGAAAAAGGTACTCCTCTTCCCTTATTTGTGCAAATCTTACGTCTCTGCTTGCATGGTATTCATCCCACAGAAGACACTAGTTGACCGCTTCTTCTTGATACTAGATGTTCCTAGTAACTCGCGATGCACAAGGTTTCTCCTCATATACTATTTCACCTTAGCTAGAGGTCCATCGCCCCCCTGAATTTCAATTTCTGGCCACTTGATTCCCAAATAACGGAAGCATTCCCTGGCATAATAGGCGCTAGTACGCCTATTATGCTGGGGAAGCAGCGCCTTGGTGTTTATCTTAGGGGCGTGTGTGGCCTAGAGTTACCGACGCCTGATCTGGAGGTCGGCCGGGATTAAAGGGATGGCCTGGGGGCGCTGCCAAGCACGGCGGTGGTGTGAGGTCGATGGGAGGGCGGGGCGGCGGAGGCAGGGGTCTAGGCCGGTGGTCGCTGGCGGTTCGAGAAAGATCGTCAACAGTGACTGGCGGGAGGTAGACAAAGGCCATCTGCCCGTTCCTTATAGATCAGATGGTTCATTAAAAAAATCGACTGACCTATTTATTTTTAGTCGACTGTTATCTTAGATATGACCACATGTGGTGGTGTGCTGGAGGAGTACCTGCATTTCCTGTGCTCATATATTACAAAATCATACAGAGTAGAATCTAATTTTGTTTGCCTTGCAATGTTGTAGAGCTATCATATGTCTCCTGTCATTTATTTTTCAGCCACCTGCTATCTGCTACTTTTACAGTGCACTAGTTCTGCACACACTTCACCCTTACTCTCACTGTTGTGTTTTTATGCAAGGGTATTTCAGACTCTGCTGCCATGAGAGAAGCCAAAAAGAAAAGAGAGAAGTCACTCCAGTTTGGTGTGCGGCTAGGCAAGACACATTTCAATGCTTTAAAGGGTGTAGTGTCAGCAGATGGAGACGCGGAACGTAGCTCTGGAGTTGATGACCTCGCTCGCAATGAACCACCATCCCAGGTGCTTGCTTTAACTTCACGGTGTCATATGTGGTTGCATGTTCCATATGGTGTCTAGCTTGTATTCGAAAGGCCGAAGTCGGTAAGATCAGGAAAGCTATTTTTTTACATGAACCACCATCCCGTGAGCACCAGAAGACAAATAGCTAGTCAGGGCACTAGCCGAGCCAGTGAAAAGCCCAACAAAGATAGGCATCACATGGAAGCCAACTATAAAGCTGCGATGGTGGCGAAGCAGCCCGCCTCCCACCAGGCTCTCAGGTCCTAGATGATCATGCTCACCACTCCAGCCGGATGTCTAACTTGTATTGCTTCCAATTTGGTTAAATTGCATCTGCTTAGCTTACACATTATACCTTTGAATATGACATGCCTTTTTGTTTTTGGTACATACTAGTACATCTGTGTATTAACCATGTTCTTACATCAAACTAATGTTCTTGTGTATCCCTCATCAATCACTTATGACGAGGCAGGCAGGCAAGGGGACTACTCCTCATTTAAAGAATGCAGCGTCAGCCTTCCGACATGATTCTCAAGAAACAGAAATGCTAGATGAAGATAGTGAACGTAGCTCTGTAGTTGATTACAACATTTCCCCTACACTAGCATCGCAGGTGCTTGCTCTAACTTGGCAGCGTGATATGTGGTTGCATGTTGCATATGGTGTCTAGATTGTAATTCTTCCAATCTGGTTAAACTGCATGTGCTTGTCTGCTTAGCTTATACATTATACCTGTTGATGTGACATGCATTCCTGTATTTAGTACATAGTACATCTGTCTATTAAGCATGTCCTTACATAAAACTATTGTTTTTTGTATCCCGCGTCAATCAACATGATGAGACACCTTTAGTATATGCAGTGCGATATTAGTTGCATCTTTCAAATGATTTATAGCATGCACTGCTTCTAATTTGTTGAAATTCCATTTATGATGGGACGCTTTTAACTTGGCAGAGTCATATTGGTTGCATCTTTCATGTGGTGTCTAGCTTGCATTGCTTCTTATTTGCTGGAATGGTTTCTGCTTAGTTTACACAAACAGTTGTGAACATGCCATGTTGTCCTGTTTTTCGTACATATTCCATCCTGGTATCATGTGTTTGCCTTACATCAAAGTAGTGATTGTCAGTATCGTGCATGAATGAGTTCTGAAGAGAGAATTTTATTGCTTTTTCTTGGCGGTTTTACTTGACAATTCAAAATCAACAAAGCGGAAGGAAGTTAGCAAGGCATCGGATAAAGGTGCTCCTTTCGAACAGAGGGCATCTACAGTTTCTACTCCTCCACACCCCCAAGATGATTTCCAAGACAACACATGCATAGACACTCAACAAAGCTGTGTTTATGATGAGCACGTCTCCCCTAGTGCAGCATCACCGGTGCTCCCTCTAACTTGGCACTGTTATATGTGGTTGCATGTTATGTGTGATGTCTAGCTTGTATTGCTTTTAATTTTGTTGAATTCCATCTGCTTACTTTACACATTATACTTGAATAAGACACGTGTTCCTGTTTCTAGAACATACAATATCTATCTATCACACCATGTTCTTACATCAAATTACTACTGCTGTGTAACCTGCAACAATCACTTATCATAAGACACGTTTGACTTCGGAGTGTGATATAGGTTACATCTCACTTTCTTTTCTATCTTGTATTACTAATTTGTTGAAATGACACTTATGACGAGACAATTTTAACTTGGTAGAGTGATATTCGTTGCATCTTTCATATGGCGTCTTGCTTTCATTGCTTCTAATTTGTTGAAATGCCTTCTCCTTAGTTTACACATCACAAGCTATGAATATGTAATGCTGTGAATATGCAATGTCACTAATGACGAGAGACCTCTAACATGGTAGTGTGATGTTGTTTGCATCTTGCATATGATTTATTTCTTGTACTGCTTCACATTTGTTTAAACGCCATTTATGATGAGACACTGTTAACTTGGCAGAGCGATATTTGTGCATCTTTCATATGGTGTCTACCTTCCATTGCATTGCTTCTAATTTGGTGAAATGTCTTCTTCTTAGTTTACACATCATAGTTCTGGTTATCTCTTTCATCCTGTTTTTCATACATATTACATCCTCCTATCATGTGGTTGTCTAACATCAAAGTTTAGTTCGTCTGCATCACGCATCAATTTGTTCTGAAGAACTAAATTGTTATTCGTTTTTCTTGTCGGCTTGACTTAACATGGCACAGAGAAAGAGGAAGAAACACAGAATGGCAGGGAATGAGAAGCGGATGAATCCTGCAGATTCTGCTGGTGCTGATGGTGCAACAGAAGGTCAAAGTCCAGCAGAAAATTCTACAAACACAGCATCCCATGCTACACGAGTTGCAAAAAAAGACAAACAGAAACAAATAGCTGCCACCAAACAAGCAGAGACAACCCTAGTTCTTGCAACACCTACCACAATACTACTAGCTGCATGACGTACTCATGCGTCAACTGAGCTAGCAGCACGTTCCCAAGCTCCCTTGCCACCTGACACTACTTCCCAATCACTCTTGACACAAGACGAGTTGGCAATATTAGATGAACCTTGTGAGCTTCAATAGCAAGAAGGTAGTTGCTGGAGTCAAGTTATAGTTGCATGCTTCTTTATATGTAGTCTCACAGTTTGATGTACACTAGCACTTCCTATGTTTGTTGTTGGACTAGCACCTAGGCGCAAGAGGAAACAAACATCAGGGATAATGCTCGATAGGTTAACTAAATCTAGAGGAGGAAGAATGGAGATCCGTTTTGAGGCAGGTTTAAAAAGGCCAGGGATGCTACAGAGTCAGCCAAGTTAGTATCAGAGGCAGCGGTTGCTGTTAGGTGTCATGTATGTATCCTCCCAACATGGATTCAGTACAGGAATGACAAAGACGAAACCCAGTTCAACATCTTCCTCGACCATTTATCTGTAAGTATGGCTATGTATGGAAACTAGTAATATCGTCTTGCTCTGTCCAATACTTTCTAGTTTGCTGATAATGAGACTCCCATAATTTTCAACAGACGAGGTTCAAGTTGGATAGCCAAGATGATGCAACCAGACAAGCTTGCACCCATGTTTTCAAGTATGCTCTGCGATAGTATCGGTATAACTTGAGGAAAACTCACTTTGAAGGCAAGGCTAACAGTGAACTTGCCCAAACATCTCCAGTGGAAAATATATCTGATGAAGACTGGAGAGGCCTTGTTAAACACTGGTCCAATCTGAAGTATTAGGTACATTATATATATGTCATCAGATCACATGTTGAAGTCCTATTTACGCATGTGCCACACAAATCTATCTTCTTGTAGGTGAACTATTCAAAGAACAAGGCCAACCGTACGAAAGTGAAATTCCAACAAACGACATGATCTCGTAGCTATATTGCACACTCCGAGGCTCTTGTAATTAGCTGCTGTTTCACTCTTTTCGCTGAACCATATTATCAGATCTATATTGACTTGTTCCAAATGCAGAGGAAAGCCCGAAAGGACCAAAAAGTACCTGAACCAAATGCTGTGGAAATCTTCAAGGACTGTCACACCAGCAAGAAGAAGGGCATGACTACACCAGTCAAAGCCGCTGTTGTAAGTCCTTAATCCTCATGCCTTTTAACTACTACTTACTCTGACTTGTGCCTTGAACTGCATGGTTTGCAGCCAATGTCTATTACTCTTTTCAATATTATACACAATTGTCTTAGCGTATCATTGCACCTTACAAGGTTTAAAAGAGAGGAGTGATTTTCCTTTGATCTTGACCCGTGATCTAGTTTCGTGCTGGACTTGCCCACACAATGTTACAATTGCCGGTTTGTCTGTTCTCAGTTGTTTTGTGATATGAACGACGTCATACTATGCTTGTCGTATTATAAACTTCGTCTCTTTATCCTTAGCCCTCAATACAATGTGAAGAAATATACAATACATTAGCGATGGTACATGGTCATATGTTTGGAACCTGGTTTTATTATGTACTTTGCAATAAAATACAACTAATATTTTACATGAGTTCACGAGAATAAGTTCTGTATATAGACCAAAGCTATTTTGTTTGGTTTTGTTGCCTCCTTAATATCTTCTGTTCTGGTACTACTAATGTAAAACCTCAACTTTTCAGTGAGCTATGGAAAAAATGGTGGAACCGCCACCTTCTGAAGGTGGTGAGGCAACTATAACCGCAATGTCAGCTCTTGTTGCAGTGGGTCAGTACCTGTCCACTAATAGTGCCAAAAGCATGTTCCTGCATAATACTAGGTTGGTTGTTAAGGCAATATCGTCCAAACTGCCTCATGATCAAGATATGCAAGCTCAAAGCAATGTTGTATCCGCGCTCCAGACACAAGTCCATTCCCTAACAGAGACCCTTTGTGAAACAAGGAGAAACATTGCTCAATGTCGTCAAGATATGCATGGTTTTGAAACCAGAATATCAGACATTTTCTATGTTGTTCAAGAGCCTAGGGGAAATGAAGGCGATGGTTATGGTATTCCATCGGACAATACAACATGAAAACGTAACAGTCAGGTTAAATGAACTGAGCTTCTGAACTTCTGGTGGTCCATTTATCTGCTAGACTATTAAGTTTTATGCCAACCTTCCTTTTGTTATATAGTTGTAATTTGTTTTGGTGCGATACAAAATTTATTCTTAACGTGCAGCCACCGCCTGAAGAAAACAGCAAGCTATTTTTGTATAGTGTAGGGTGTTCCCTATATTTGCACTGGTGGCGATCTTTGATGCCGAGTGGATGTAATCTGTGCAATCGCCATAATAGCCTAGCATTAGTTTCGGCCTTATTTATTTCCTAATCTTCTTTTCCCCTGGTTTGCTAGTGGCCGCAACTACCATGGGCCATATACGGGCCGTAGGATCCATGGGTCTCCTACGGGCCATCGATAAATGGGCCTGTAATCGGTGGGCCTCGGGCCGTCAGATAAATGGGTCTACATGGGCCATAATCGGGCGTAATTGGTATCGGCCCAGCATGGTAATAGGCCGTTAACAGGCCGTAGGACAGCAAAGGCTTAATTCTGTCATAGGCATAACGGGTCGTTAATGGGCCAGAATATAGGACGGGCTGGAAATGGCGCAACGGATTAACAGGCCAGAAACAGGCCGACTCTTGCCATGGGCCGAATTTGGCCCATTAGGGTAACAGGCCAATAACGGGCCGACTCTTGCCATGGGCGGAATTTGGCCCATTAGTAGAACAGGCCAGTAACGGGTCGACTCTTGCCATGGGCCGAATTTGGCCCATTAGGGGTACAGGCCAGTAACGGGCCGGAAGTAATCGAGGGCCGAAAAGGAGCCCAAGAACGTATGGGCCATCAATAGGCCGAAAGCTAACACGGGCTAGAAACGGCCCATGTAAATCATGGGCTGTTAACGGGTATAAAGAAAATTACTGTTCATTATGGTCTAGAGTCACCGTGGGCCTTTACCTGGGCAGGCCTATTATGGCACACGAAAATCTTGTGGGCCTTTACCTGGGACGGCCCATTATGGCCCGCGAAATCTTGTGGGCCTTTAGCTGGGCCAGCCCATTATGGTCTGCGAAATCTCGTGGGCCTTTAGCTGGGCCGGCCCATTATGGTCCGCAAAATCTTGTGGGCCTTTAGTTGGGCTGGCCCATTTAAACTTGTTCGGCCGTGCCACATGTCGACGTATCATAGGCGCCTTATGTCCAGTGAGTGGATGACATCTGTCCCGACGATGAGCCGACACGTGTTTCCTCTAGCCATTATGGTCCCGACGATGAGCCGACGTATCATTGGTCGGGGCTGTTAACGGGTTATCGGTTCCAAAATCTGACCCGATAGCTTAACGGTGTTCCGTTACGGTGGATGCCACGTGTCGGTCACCCTTGACGAAAGCACTTCTGTGACGTGCGATTTATCGTCATGGAAGTGGACACTTCCGTGATGATAATTTTGGTAATGTCATGGAACACTTCTACGACAGCACAGGTATGACTATCTTGATTCTGTCATAAATTTGTCATGGATGTACATGCATGACAAAAAAAGCGACCTAATGTGAGAAACACGTATCATCACGGAAGTGTATTTTTTGTAGTGCTAGCAATAACAATGATGTAGAGATTGAACCTGCTGTTGATCTTGATAACCCACAATCAAAGAATCAACGTTATGATAAGAGAGACATCGTTGTTAGGAAGCACGGTAAAGAAAGAGAACCATGGGTTCAGAAACCCATGCCTTTTCCTCCTAAACCTTCCAAGAAAAAGGATGATGAGGATTTTTAGCGCTTTGCTAAAATGATTAGACCTATCTTTTTGTGTATGCGTTTGACTGATATGCTTAAAATGAATCCGTATGCTAAGTATCTAAAAGATATTGTTACAAATAAAAGAAAGATACCGGAAGCTAAAATTTCCACCATGCTTTCCAATTATAATTTTAAAGGTGGAATACCAAAGAAACTAGGAGATCCCGAAGTACCAACTATACCATGCTCCTTTAAAAGAAACTATGTTAAAACTGCTTTATGTGATCTTGGAGCCGGTGTTAGTGTTATGCCTCTCTCTTTATATCGCAGACTTGATTTGAATAAGTTGACACCTACCGAAATATCTTTGCAAATGGCCGATAAATCAACTGCTATACCTGTCGGTATCTGTGAGGATGTGCCTATTGTGGTTGCAAACATTACTATTTTAACGGACTTTGTTATTCTTGATATTCCCGAGGACGATAGTATGTCGATTATCCTTGGTAGACCTTTTTTGCATACTGCAGGGGCTGTTATTGATTGCAATAAAGGAAATGTCACTTTTCATGTTAATGGTAATGAGCATACTGTACACTTTCTGAGGAAACAACCTCAAGTCCAAAGTATCAATTCTATTGGAAAAATTTCAACGATTACTATTGGAGGTTTTGAATTCCCTCTTCCTACTGTCAAGAAGAAATATGTTATTCTTATTGTTGGGGACATGCATATCCACGTTGAGGTAACCTAGTGTTATTCGAAAATTCTTCAGTTTCACGCAATTCGGAAAGAGTTTGTTAACAAGACTTGATCAACCTTGTTAGTGGATTCCTTTTGATGAGCATGAGATGGATGAAGTTAGAAAGAACAACTCTCTGTACCCTTCTTTTACTTTCTGTTATTTAGATTAAATAAAGCAAAATTAGCATTTTCTGTCTGTTTTCTGAATTATCCTTGCAATAAAAATACCCCGAAAGTAAAAGTTCTCCAAACGTCCTGAAAATGAAATATGACTTTTTTGTTGAATATTTAAGAATTTTTGGCACTAAGAACACACCAGGGGCCCACCATTTGGCCATGAGGGTGCAGGGCGCGCCCCCTGCCTCATGGACCCCACGTGGACCCCCTCCACTTATTCCAGGCTTCCAGCACCCACTCGCTTTGTCTTCCTCCAAGAAAAATCCTCCCATAGCTCAAACCCGTCTTTGAGCTCATCTTGCTGCCATTTTCGATCTCCTTGCTTAAAGCTCCATTCACAAAACTGTTTGGGGAGATTGTTCTTCGGTATGTGACTCCTCCAATGGTCTAATTAGTTTTTGTTCTAGTGCTTTATTTATTGCAAATTTTTGCTGCTAAGGTGACCCTGTTCTTGAGCTTGCATGTCAAATTTATGTGGTCAAAAGTAGTTTTAATGCATGATATAGCCTCTAGGCACTTGTGGGAGTAGTTGCTATCAATCTTTTTGAGTTTGGTTCACTTTTATTTTGAGTCATTAAAATTTCAGAAATTTTTCAGAGAAAGAAAAATGCATAGGAAAATGTACCAAGGTGGTTCCTCAAGGAAGCAAGGACCAAGGCTCGCGATACGTGAGCCGGACAATGAACCACCGAGCGAAGCTCAAGCGCGGCCTTATGAATGGCCATTAGAGGAGTTTATGGTCCATTCGCGCATCAAGGATGAATTTTACGCGTATCTGCGTAATGCTGATCTTGAGGAATTCGTGTCAGATAAGTGCCTACAGTACCACTACCTAACTGATTCCTTTGTGAGGAGGTTTAAATGTACATCTTCGTGCAATTCTCACACTGTTCTATTTGATCTTTATGATAAATCATATACCATGGACCTAGAACATTTTAATACTGCTTGTAAACTCCCGCAGTGGGGCAATGTTAGTGAACCTCACAAATCTTAATATAAAGACTTTCTTGCTAGTATCACCGTGGGGGAATCTAGAGAAATCACACAAGCTACCATAGGGAGCATTCATTTCCCTTCCATACATTTCCTCTCTTTATTGGTAGATGCATTAACGGTAAAGATGAGGCTTGTCACATGTGCGTTCCAGATCTTAGTGTCCTCAAGAGTGCGGTATTAGGTGATAAACAATATAACTTGGGGGCCATTGGGAGCCATTGTGGCACGGAGGTTGCATCTTAACAGTATAATTGGAGATTTTTTTGGTGGAATTTATGCAACTCGTGTAGCTAACTATCTTGGTATACCCATACATGGAAATGATATAGAGTTGCCTCCTGCTTATCTAGATTATAATGCTATGTTTCGCCATCAGTTTCTTGAGAGGAACGAATAGTTCCTCTAGTGCCGACTAATCTTTGACAGAAAGCGCACTATCCATGTTGCCCTCCCTGCTCCTAATTTCTTTAACTTTCAGGCAAAAAGGAGATATGTTATAACGAGGGAGGAGGCGAACGAGTACGAGAGGAGGACGGAGGCAACTCGCCTCCAAGCTGTAGCTCTTCAGGCAGTAGCTGCTGCTTCTCAGTACAACCCCGGCTACGACTTTGGATATCCACTAGGCCAGCAGTGTCCATAGACCAACTTAGGCCAAAAGCCTAAGCTTGGGGGAGTATGTATTTCTCACCGACATTACATTCATGTTCACACACTCATTCTAGTTGTCGATGCTCATACTTTTTCATTGTACTATCCATGCTAGTTTATTTTCTTTTCTAAGCCTTCATTTTGTGTGTTTGAAAAACCTTAAGAAAAACCAAAAAATTACTTGTAGCTTTTAGCTACTTTACTTTCCGTGCCTATAGTAGTAGTAATTAAAAGAAAACCCAAACAGATTTCTCATTCTTCTTTTGCTTATTGGGAGCTTTCCCGTGTAAATAGTTTTATTTCTTTTCTTATTCTTTGGGGTCGAGAGGAGAAGACCATGATGAAAATGTTGAGTGGCTCTCATATGCATTATTGTTGATTTAACCAAGAGCCCATATTACCTTGTCTTCTCCCTGTATTAAATGCTTGCAGATTCCAGCTTAGTCCAATGCACATGCACTATTATTATTATCCACACCGTTCGGTCGTGTGAGTGAAAGGCAATAATGACGATATATGATGGACTGATGGAGATGAGAGAAGCTGGTATGAACTCGACGTATATTGTTTTTGTAAATATGATTAGTTCATCGTTCCTGATTCAGCCTATTATGAATGAAACATGTTTGCAATGACAATTAGAGATTATATTTTCCCATGCCATGCTTAATTAGCTAGGAGTTTATAATGGTTTACCTTGTGTGCCAACATGCTATTAAAATGGTTGTGATGTGGTATGATAGGGTGGTATCCTCCTTTGAACAATTTGAGTGGCTTGACTTGGCACATGTTCACGCATGTAGTTGAAACAAAATCAACATAGCCTCCATGATATATATGTTCATGGTGATTTTATATCCTACTCATGCTTGCACTCATTGTTGATTAATCTTAATGCATGTTCATGACTGTTGTCGCTCTCTAGTTGGTCGCTTCACAGTCCCTTTCCAGCCTTCACTCGTACTAAGCGGGAATACTGCTTGTGCATCCACTTCTATAAACCCCAAAGTTATTCCATATGAGTTCACCATACCTTCCTATAAGCGGTATCTACCTGCCGTTCCAAGTAAATTTGTATGTGCCAAACTCTAAACCTTCAAATGAAATTCTATTTTGTATTCTCGAAGAGCTCATGTATCAACTAGGGTTGTAGATATCTTCCATGCTAGGTGGGTTATTCTCACGATGAATGGACTCCGCTCGTCACTCACGAGAAAATGGCTGGTAATCGGGATGCCCAGCCTGAAGGAAATATGCCCTAGAGGCAATAATAAAGTTTTTATTTATATTTCCTTATATCATGATAAATGTTTATTATTCATGCTAGAATTGTATTAACCGAAAACTTAGTACATGTGTGAATACATAGACAAACAGAGTGTCACTAGTTTGCCTCTACTTGACTAGCTCGTTGAATCAATGATGGTTATGTTTCCTAACCATAGACATGAGTTTTCATTTGATTAACGGGATCACATCATTAGAGAATGATGTGATTGACTTGACCCATCCGTTAGCTTAGCACGATGATCGTTTAGTTTGTTTCTATTGCTTTCTCCATAACTATACATGTTCCTATGACTATGAGATCATGCAACTCCCGAATACCGGAGGAACACTTTGTGTGCTACCAAACATCACAACGTAACTGGGTGATTATAAAGGTGCTCTACAGGTGTCTCAGATGGTGTTTGTTGAGTTGGCATGGATCAAGATTAGGATTTGTCACTCTGATTGTCGGAGAGGTATCTCTGGGCCCTCTCGGTAATGTACATCACTATAAGCCTTGCAAGCAATGTAGCTAATGAGTTATTTACGAGATGTAGCATTACAGAACGAGTAAAGATACTTGCCGGTAACGAGATTGAACTAGGTATTGAGATACCGACGATCGAATCTCGGGAAAGTAACATACCGATGACAAAGGGAACAATGTATATCGTTATGCGGTTTGACCGATAAAGATCTTCGTAGAATATGTAGGAACCAATATGAGGATCCCGGTTCTGCTATTGGTTATTGACCGAAGACATGTCTCGGTCATGTCTACATAGTTCTCGAACCCGTAGGGTCCGCACGCTTAATGTTCGGGGACGATCGATATTATGAGTTTATGTGTTTTGATGTACCGAAGGTAGTTCGGAGTCCCGGATTTGATCACGGACATGACGAGGAGTCTCGAAATGGTCGAGACATAAAGATTGATATGTTGGACGACTATGTTTGGACATCGGAATGGTTCCGAGTGAAGTTCGGGCATATACAGGAGTACCGGGGGGTTACCGGACCCCCTGGGAGTTTAATGGGCCTTATGAGCCTTAGTGGAAAGAGAGGAGGGGCTGGCTGGGCAGGCCGCGCGCCCCTCCCCCTTTGGTCCGAATTGGACTAGGAAGGGGGGGGGCTGGGCCCCCTTTCCTTCTCCTTCTTTCCTCCTTCCTTCTCCTACTCCTACTAGATGGAAAGAGGGGGGAATCCTACTCCCGACGGGAGTAGGACTCCCCATGGGGCACGCCATAGGAGGGCTGGCCCTCCCTCTCCTCCACTCCTTTATATACGGGGGAGGGGGCACCCCATAGACACACAAGTTGATCATTGATCTTTAGCCATGTGTGGTGCCCCCCCTCCACCATAATCCACCTCGGTAATATCATAGCGGTGCTTAGGCGAAGCCCTATTCCAGTAGCAACATCATCAACGTCATCACACCGTCGTGCTGACGAAGATCTTCCTCGAAGCTCCGCTGGATCGTGAGTTCGCGCGACATCACCAAACCGAACGTGTGCAGATCGCGGAGGTGTCATATCATCTGTACTAGACCAGTCAGTCGTGAAGACGTACGACTACATCAACCGCGTTTTCATAACGCTAACGCTTACGGTTTACGAGGGTACGTAGATGATACTCTCTCCTGTCGTTGCTATGCATCACCATGATCTTGCGTGTGCGTACGAATTTTTTTGAAATTACTGCGTTCCCCAGCAGTGGCATCCGAGCCAGGTTTATGCGTAGATGTTATATGCACGAGTAGAACACAAAGGAGTTGTGGGCGTGGGCATATACATATTGCTTGCCGTCACTAGTTTATTCTTGATTCAATGACATTGTTGGATGAAGCGGCCCAGACCGACATTACGCGTACGCTTACGCGAGACTGGTTCTACCGACGTGCTTCGCAGACAGGTGGCTAGTGGGTGTCTGTTTCTCCAGCTTTAGTTGAATTGGATTCAATGAACATGGTTCTTTCTGAAGATAAAAAAGCAATCACTATACCGCGTTGTGGTTTTTGCTGCGTAGGTAAGACCATAAGAACAGTTCTTGCTCAGCCCATAGCAGCCACGTAAAACCTGCAACAACAAAGTAGAGGACGACTCACTTGTTTTTGCAGGGCATGTTGTGATGTGATATGGTCAAGACATGATGCTAAATTTCATTGTATGAGATGATCATGTTTTGTAACACAGTTATCAGCAACTGGCAGTAGCCATATGGTTGTCGCTTTATTGTATGAAATGCAATCGCCATGTAATTGCTTTACTTTATCACTAAGCGGCAGCGATAGTCGTAGAAGCAATAGTTGGCGAGATGACAACGATGCTTCGATGAAGATCAAGGTGTCAAGCCGGTGACGATGGTGATCATGGCTGTGCTTTGGAGATGGAGATCAAAGGCATAAGATGACGATGGCCATATCATATCACTTATTGATTGCATGTGATGTTTATCCTTTATGCATCTTATTTTGCTTAGTTCGACGGTAGCATTAGAAGATGATCTCTCACTAAATTTCAAGGTATAAGTGTTCTCCCTGAGTATGCACCATTGCTACAGTTCGTCGTGCTGAGACACCACATGATGATCGCATGTGATAAGCTCTATGTTCACATACAACAAGTGCAAGCCAGTTTTGCACACGCGGAATACTCGGGTTAAACTTGACGAGCCTAGCATATGCAGATATGGCCTCAGAACACTGGACACCAAAAGGTCGAGCATGAATCATATAGTAGATATGATCAACATAGTGATGTTCACCATTGAAAACTACTCCATATCACGTGATGATCGGACATGGTTTAGTTGATATGGATCACGTGATCACTTAGATGATTAGAGAGATGTCTATCTAAGTGGGAGTTCTTAAGTAATTTTGATTAACTGAACTTTAATTTATCATGAACTTGGTACCTGATAGTATTTTGCATGTCTATGTTGTAGATAGATGGCCCGTGCTGTTGTTCCATTGAATTTTAATGCGTTCCTAGAGAAAGCTAAGTTGAAAGATGATGGTAGCAACTACACGGACTGGGTCCGTAACTTGAGGATTATCCTCATTGCTGGACAGAAGAATTATGTCCTAGAAGCACCACTAGGTGATAAACCCACTGCAGGAGCAATGCGAGATGTTATGAACACCTGGCAGAGCAAAGTTGATGACTACTCGATAGTTCAGTGTGCCATACTTTACGGCTTAGTACCGGGACTTCAACGACGTTTTGAACATCATGTAGCATATGAGATGTTCCAGGAGTTGAAGTTAATATTTCAAGAAAATGCCCGGGTTGAGAGATATGAAGTCTCCAATAAGTTCTACAGCTGCAAGATGAAGGACAATAGTTCTGTCAGTGAACATATACTCAGAATGTCTGGGTACCACAACCACTTGACTCAATTGGGAGTTAATCTTCATAGTGATAGTGTCATTGATAGAGTTTTTCAAATACTGCCATCAAGCTACAAGAGCTTCGTGATGAACTATAATATGCAAGGGATGGATAAGACGATTCCTGAGCACTTCACAATGCTAAAAGCTGTAGAGGTAGAAATCAAGAAAGAGCATCAAGTGTTGATAGTCAACAAGACCACTAGTTTCAAGAAAAAATGGTAAAGGGAAGAAGGGGAACTTCAAAAAGAACAGCAAACCAGTTGCTGCTCAAGTGAAGAAACCCAAGTCTGGACCGAAGTCTGAGACTGAGTGCTTCTACTTCAAAGGAACTTGTCACTGGAAGCGGAACTGCCCCAAGTATTTGGTGGAGAAGAAGGATGGCAAAGTGAACGGTATATTTGATATACATGTTATTGATGTGTACCTTACTAATGCTCGCAGTAGTGCCTGGATATTTGATACTGGTTCAGTTGCTAACATTTGCAACTCGAAACAAGGGCTACGGATTAAGCGAAGATTGGCTAAGGACGACGTGACGATGTGCGTGGGAAATGGTTCCAAAGTCGATGTGATCACAGTCGGCACGCTACCTCTACATCTACCTTCAGGATTAGTTTTAGACCTGAATAATTGTTATTTGGTGCCAGTGTTGAGAATGAACATTATATCTGGACCTTGTTTGCTACGAGATGGTTATTCATTTAAACCAGAGAATAATGGTTATTATTTTATGGTCATGTACCCTTGATGAGTGGTCTATTTTTACTAAATCTTGATAGTAGTAGTACACATGTACATAGTATTGAAGCCAAAAAATGCAGAGTTGATAATGATAGTGCAACTTATTTGTGGCACTGCCGTTTAGGTCATATTGGTGTAAAGTACATGAAGAAACTCCATTCTGATGGACTTCTGGAATCACTTGATTATGAATCACTTGGTACTTGCGAACCATACCTCATGGGTTATATGACTAAAACTCCGTTCTCCGGAACAATGGAGCGAGCAATAGAGTTATTGGAAATCATACATACTGATGTATGTGGTCCAATGAACATTGAAGCTCGCGGCGGATATCGTTATTTTCTCACCTTCACAGATGATTTGAGCAGATATGGGTATATCTACTTGATGAAACATAAGTCTGAAACATCTGAAAAGTCCAAAGAATTTCAGAGTGAAGTAGAAAATCATCGTAACAAGAACATCAAGTTTCTACGATCATATCGTGGAGGTGAGTATTTGAGTTATGAGTTTGGACTTCATTTGAAACAATGTGGAATAGTTTTGCAACTCACGCCACCTGGAACACCACAACGTAATGGTGTGTCCGAACATCGTAACCGCACTTTATTAGATATGGTGCGATCTATGATGTCTCTCACTGATTTACCGCTATCATTTTGGGGCTATGCTTTAGAGACGGCTGCATTCACGTTAAATAGGGAACCATCTAAATCCGTCGAGACGACACCTTATGAACTGTGGTTTGGCAAGAAAGCCAAGTTGTCGTTTCTTAAAGTTTGGGGCTGCGATGCTTATGTGAAAAAGCTTCAACTTGATAAGCTCAAACCCAAATCAGAGAAATGTGTCTTCATAGGATACCCAAAGGGGACTGTTGGCTACACCTTCTATCACAGATCTGAAGGCAACATATTCGTTGCTAAAAATGGATTCTTTCTAGAGAAGGAGTTTCTCTCGAAAGAAGTGAGTGGGAGGAAAGTAGAACTTGACGATGTAATTGTACCTTCTCCCTTATTGGAAAGTTGTTCATCACCGAAATTAGTTCTAGTCATTCCTACACCAATAAGTGAGGAAGCTAATGATGATGATCATGAAACTTCTGATCAAGTTACTGCCGAACCTCGTTGGTCAACCAGAGTAAGATCCGCACCAGAGTGGTACAGTAATCCTATTTTGGAAGTCATGTTACTTGACCATGACGAACTTATGAACTATGAGGAAGCGATGATGAGCCCAGATTCCGAAAAATGGCTTGAGGCCATGAAATCTGAGATGGGATCCATGTATGAGAACAAAGTATGGACTTTGGCTGACTAGCTCGATGATCGGCAGGCCATAGAGAATAAATGGATCTTCAAGAAGAAGACTGACGCTGATGGTAATGTTACTATCTACAAAGCTCGAATTGTTACAAAAGGTTTTCGACAAGTTCAGGGAGTTGACTATGAGGAGACATTCTCACCCGTAGCGATGCTTAAGTCTGCCCGAATCATGTTAGCAATTGCCGCATTTTATGATTCTGAAATTTGGCAAATGGATGTCAAAACTGCATTCCTTAATGGATACCTTAAAGAAGAGTTGTATATGATGCAACCAGAAGGTCTTGTCGATCCAAAAGGTGCTAACAAAGTGTGCAAGCTCCAGCGATCCATTTATGGACTGGTGCAAGCCTCTCGGAGTTGGAATATACGCTTTGATAGTGTGATCAAAGCATATGGTTTTGTATAGACTTTTGGAGAAGCCTGTATTTACAAGAAAGTGAGTGGGAGCTCCGTAGCATTTCTGATATTATATGTAGAAGACATATTGTTGATCGAAAATGATACCGAATTTCTGAATAGCATAAAAGGATACTCGAATAAGAATTTTTCAATGAAAGACCTCGGTGAAGCTGCTTATATATTGGGCATCAAGATCTATAGAGATAGATCAAGACGCTTGATTGTACTTTCAGAAAGCACATACCTTGATAAAGTTTTGAAGAAGTTCAAAATGGATCAGGCAAAGAAAGGGTTCTTGCCTGTGTTACAAGGTGTGAAGTTGAGTCAGACTCAATGCCCGACCACTACATAAGATAGACAAAAAATGAAAGGTGTTCCCTACGCTTCAGCAATAGGCTCTATCATGTATGCAATGCTGTGTACCAGACCTGATGTGTGCCTTGCTATAAGTTTAGCAGGGAGGTACCAAAGTAATCGAGGAGTGGATCACTGGACAGCGGTCAAGAACATCCTGAAATACCTGAAATGGACTAAGGATATGTTTCTCGTATATGGAGGTGACAAAGACCTCATCGTAAACGGTTACGTCGATGCAAGATTTGACACTGATCTGGATGACTCTAAGTCACAAACCGGATACATATTTTTATTAAATGGTGGAGCTGTCAGTTGGTGCAGTTCCAAGCAGAGCATCATGGCGGGATCTACATGTGAAGCGGAATACATAGCTTCTTCGGAAGAAGCAAATGAAGGAGTCTAGATGAAGGAGCTCATATCCGATCTAGGTGTCATACCTAGTGCATCAGGTCCAATGAAAATATTTTGTGACAATACTGGTGCAATTGCCTTGGCAAAGGAATCCAGATTTCACAAGAGAACCAAGCACATCAAGAGACGCTTCAATTCCATCCGCGATCAAGTCAAGGAGGGAGACATAGAGATTAGCAAGATACATACGGATCTGAATGTTGCAGACCCATTGACTAAGCCTCCCTCACGAGCAAAACATGATCAGCACCAAGACTCCATGGGTGTTAGAATCATTACAATGTAATCTAGATTGTTGACTCTAGTGCAAGTGGGAGACTGAAGGAAATATGCCCTAGAGGCAATAATAAAGTTGTTATTTATATTTCCTTATATCATGATAAATGTTTATTATTCATGCTAGAATTGCATTAACCGGAAACTTAGTACATGTGTGAATACATAGACAAACAGAGTGTCACTAATTTGCCTCTACTTGACTAGCTCGTTGAATCAATGATGGTTATGTTTCCTAACCATAGACATGAGTTGTCATTTGATTAACGGGATCACATCATTAGAGAATGATGTGATTGACTTGACCCATCCGTTAGCTTAGCATGATGATCGTCTAGTTTGTTGCTGTTGCTTTCTCCATAACTATACATGTTCCTATCACTATGAGATCATGCAACTCCCGAATACCGGAGGAACACTTTGTGTGCTACCAAACGTCACAACATAACTGGGTGATTATAAAGGTGCTCTACAGGTGTCTCCGATGGTGTTTGTTGAGTTGGCATGGATCAAGATTAGGATTTGTCACTCCGATTGTCGGAGAGGTATCTGTGGGCCCTCTCGGTAATGTACATCACTATAAGCCTTGCAAGCAATGTAGCTAATGAGTTAGTTACGATATATAGCATTACAGAACGAGTAAAGAGACTTGCCGGTAACGAGATTGGTCTAGGTATTGAGATACTGACGATCGAATCTTGGGCAATTAACAAACCGATGACAAAGGGAACAATGCAAATTGTTATGCGGTTTGACCGATAAAGATCTTCATAGAATATGTAGGAACCAATATGAGCATCTAGGTTTTGCTATTGGTTATTGATCGGAGACATGTCTCGGTCATGTCTACATAGTTCTCGAACCCGTAGGGTCCGCACGCTTAACGTTCAGTGACGATCAGTATTATGAGTTTATGTGTTTTGATGCACCGAAGGTAGTTTGGAGTCCCGGATTTTGATCATGGACATGACGAGGAGTCTCGAAATGGTCGACATATAAATATCGATACATTGGACTACTATGTTTGGACATTGGAAGGGTTCTGAGTGAAGTTCGGGCATATACCGGAGTGCCGGGGGGTTACCAAAACCCACCGGAGTACCGGGCTGCCAGGGCAGGGCACGCACCCCTCCCCCTCTGGCCCGAATTGGACTAGGAAGGGGGGGGGGCGCCTCCCTTTCCTTCTCCCTCTTTCCTCCTTCCTTCTCCTACTCCTACTACATGGAAAGAGGGGGGAACCCTACTCTCGGTGGGAGTAGGACTTGATGGAAATATGCCCTAGAGGAAATAATAAAGTTGTTATTTATATTTCCTTACATCATGATAAATGTTTATTATCCATGCTAGAATTGTATTAATCAGAAACTTAGTACATGTGTGAATACATAGACAAACATAGTGTCCCTAGTATGCCTATACTTGACTAGCTCGTTAATCAAAGAAGGTTAAGTTTCCTAGCCATGGACATGTGTTGTCATTTGATGAACGGGATCACATCATTAGAGAATGATGTGATGGACAAGACCCATCCGTTAGCTTAGCATAATGATCGTTCAGTTTTATTGCTACTACTTTCTTCATAACTTATACATGTTTCTCTAACTATGAGATTATGCAACTCCCGAATACTGGAGGAACACCTTGTGTGCTATCAAATGTCACAACGTAAATGGGTGATTATAAAGATGCTCTACAGGTGTCTCTGATGGTGTTTGTTGAGTTGGCATAGATCAAGATTAGGATTTGTCACTCCGTGTATCGGAGAGGTATCTCTGGGCCCTCTCGGCAATGCACATCACTATAAGCCTTGCAAATAATGTGACTAATGATTTAGTTATGGGATGTTGCATTATAGAATAAGTAAAGAGACTTGCCGGTAACGATATTGAACTAGGTATTGAGATACCGACGATCGAATCTCGGGCAAATAACATACAGATGACAAAGGGAACAACATATGTTGTTATGCGGTTTGACCAATAAAGATCTTCGTAGAATATGTAGGAGCCAATATGAGCATCCAGGTTCTGCTATTGGTTATTTACCAGAGATGTGTCTCGGTCATATCTACATAGTTCTCGAACCCGTAGGGTCCGCACGCTTAATGTTCTATGACGATTTGTATTATGAGTTATGTGATTTGATGACCGAAGTTTGTTCAGATTCCCAGATGAGATTGGGGACATGACGAGGAGTCTCGAGATGGTCGAGACGTAAAGATCGATATATTGGATGGCTATATTCGGACATCGGAAAGGTTCCGAGTGATTCGGGTATTTTTTTGGAGTACTAGAGAGTTATGGGAATTCGTATCGGGCCTTAATCGGCCATACAAGAAAGGAGAGAAAGGCCTCAAGAGTGGCCACGCCCCTTCCCCATGGACTGGTCCGAATTGGACTAGGGAAAGGGGGCTCCCCCTTCCTTCCTTCTCCTTCTCCCTTCCCTTTTTCCTATTCCATGTAGGAGGTGGAATCCTACTAGGACTAGGGAGTCCTAGTAGGACCCCACACTTTGGGCGCGCCCTATGAGGGCCGGCCTCCTCCTCCTTCCATCCTTTATATACGTGGCCAGGGGGCACCCCATAGACAAACCAGTTGATCATTGATCTCTTAGCCGTGTGCGGTGCCCCCTCCACCATAATCCACCTCGGTCATATCGTAGCGGTGCTTAGACGAAGCCCTATTCCGGTAGCATCATCATCACCGTCATCATGCCGTCGTGCTGAAGAAGCTCTCCCTCGACACTCTGCTGGATCGTGAGTTAGTGGGACATCACTGAGCTGAACATGTGCAGATCGCGGAGGTGCCGTACTTTTAGTACTAGGATCAGTCGATCGTGAAGACGTACGACTACATCAATCGCGTTGTCATAACGCTTCTGCTTACGGTCTATGAGGGTACGTAGACAACACTCTCCCCTCTCGTTGCTATGCATCACCAGGATCTTGCATGTGTGTAGGCAAAATTTTGTAATTACTACGTTCGCCAACAGTGGTATCAGAGTCAGGTTTATGCGTAGATGTTATATGCACGAGTAGAACACAAAGGAGTTGTGGGCGTGGGTGTACACATATTGCTTGCCGTCACTAGTTGATTCTTGATTCGGCGGTACTGTTGGATGAAGCGGCCTAGACCGACATTACGTCTACGCTTACGCGAGATTGGTTCTACCGACGTGCTTCGCACACAGGTGGATGGTTGGTGTCAGTTCCTCCAACTTTAGTTGAATCGGATTCAATGAACAAGGTTCTTTCTGAAGATCAAAAAGCAATCACTATACCGCGTTGTGGTTTTTTGATGCGTAGGTAAGAAGGTTCTTGCTAAGCCTGTAGCAGTCACGTAAAACTTGCAACAATAAAGTAGAGGATGTCTAATTTGTTTTTGCAGGGCATGTTGTGATGTGATATGGTCAAAACGTGATGAGATATAAATTGTTGTATGAGATGATCATGTTTTGTTAAAGTTATCGACAACTGGCAGGAGCCTTATGGTTGTCTCTTCATTGCATAAGATGCAAGCGCCATATAATTGCTTTACTTTATCGCTATGCGATAGCAATAGTCGCAAAAGCAATAGTTGGTGAGACGACCATGTGACAACACGTTGATAGAGATCAAGATGATGGAGATCATGGTGTCATGCCGGGGACGATAGAGATCATGATAGTTTTTTGGAGATGGAGATCAAAGGCACAAGATGATGATGACCATATCATGTCACATATTTTTATTGCATGTGATGTTTATCCTTTGTGTATCTTATTTTGCTTAGTTCGGCGGTAGCATTATAAGATGATCTCTCACTAAATTTCAAGGTATAAGTGTTCTCCCTGAGTATGCACCATTGCGACAGTTCGTAGTGCCGAGACACCACGTGATGATCGGGTGTGATAAGCTCTACGTTCACAAACAACGGGTGCAAGCCAGTTTTGCACATGCAGAATACTCGAGTTAAACTTGACGAGCCTAGCATATGCAGATATGGCCTCGGAACACTGGAGACCGAAAGGTCGAGCATGAATCATATAGTAGATATGATCAACATAATGATGTTCACCATTGAAAACTACTCCAGCTCACGTGATGATCGGACATGGTTTAGTTGATTTGGATCACGTGATCATTTAGATGACTAGACGGATGTCTATCTAACTGGGAGTTTTTAAGTAATATGATTAATTGAACTTTAATTTATCATGTATGCTCGTGATCTAGCTCCCCATTTTTTGATATGTTCCTAGAGAAAAATAAGTTTAAAGATGATAGTAGGAATGATGCAGACTGGGTCCGTGGTCTGAGGATTATCCTCATTGCTGCACAGAAGATTTATGTCCTTGATGCACCGCTAGGTGATAGACCTATTGCAGGAGCAGATGCACACATTATGAATGTTTGACAAATCTCGGTATGATGACTACTTAATAGTTTAGTGCACCATGCTTTACGGCTTAGAACCAAGACTTAAAAAATGTTTTGAATGCCATAGAGCATATAAGATGTCCTAAGAGTTGAAATTGGTATTTCATACTCAAGCCCGTGTCGAGAGGTATGAGAACTCTGACAATACTTTGCCTACAAGGTGGAGGAGAATAGCTCAACTAGTGAGCATGTGCTCAGATTGTCTGGGTACTACAATTGGTTGAATCAAGTGGGAGTTAATCTTCTAGATAAGATAGTAATTGATAAATTTCTCTAGTCACTATTACCAAGTTACTAGAACTTAGTGATGAACTATAATATGCAAGGGATGACGAAAGTAATTCCCAAGCTCTTCGTGATGCTGAAATCGGTGAAGGTAGAAATTAGGAAATAGCATCAAGTGTTGATGGTTAACAAGACCACTAGTTTCAAGAAAAGGGCAAAGGGAAAGAAAGAGGAACTTCAAAGAAGTAAGGCAAGCAAGTTGCCACTCCGATGAAGAAGCTCAAAGCTAGACCCAAGCCTGGAACTGAGTGCTTCTACTGCAAAGGAAATGGTCACTGGAAGTGGAACTTCCCTAGGTACTTGGCGGATAAGAAGGATGGCAAAGTGAACAGAAGTATATATTTGATATACATGTTATTTATGTGTACTTTACTAGTGTTTATAACAACACCTTTGTATTTGATACTGGTTCAGTTACTAAGAGTAGTAACTCGAAACTGGAGTTGCAAAATAAACAGAGATTAGTTAAGGGCAATGTGATGATCTGAGTTGGAAGTGATTCCAAGGTTGATAAGATCACCATCGCACACTCCCTTTACCTTCGGGATTAGTGTTGAACCTAAAATAAATGTTATTTGGTGTTTACGTAAAGCATAATATGATTGGATCATGTTTATTGCAATACGGTTATTCATTTAAGTGAAGGATAATTGTTATTCTATTTACATGAATAAAACCTTCTAAGGTCATACACCCATGGTGACTGGTTTATTGAATCTCAATCGTAGTAATACACATATTCATAATATTGAAGCCAAAAGATGTAAAGTTAATAATGATAGTGAAACTTATATGTGGCACTCCCATTTAGGTCATATTGGTGTAAAGCGCATGAAGAAACTCCATGCTGATGGGCTTTTGGAATCACTTGATTATGAATCATTTGATGCTTGCAAACCATGCCTCGTGGGCAAGATGACTAAAACTCCGTTCTCTGGAACAATGGAGCAAGCAACTGACTTGTGGGAAATAATACATACTGATGTATGCAATCCTATGAGTGTTGAGGCTCACGGCGGGTATCGTTATTTTCTGATCTTCACAGATGATTTGAGCAGATATGGGTATATCTACTTCATGAAACACAAGTCTGAAACATTTGAAAAGTTCAAAGAATTTCAGAGTGACGTGGAAAATCATCATAGCAAGAAAATAAAGTTTCTCCGATCTGATCATGGAGGAGAATATTTGAGTTACGAGTTTGGTCTTCATTTGAAACAATGCGGAATAGTTTCGCAACTCACGCCACCTGGAACACCATAGCATAATGGTGTGTCCGAACATCATAACCGTACTTTGTTAGATATAGTGCAATCTATGATGTCTCTTATCGATTTATCACTATTGTTTTGGGGTTATGCATTAGAGACAACTGCATTCACGTTAAATAGGGCACCATCTAAATCTATTGAGATGACACCATATGAACTGTGGTTTAGCAAGAAACCTAAGCTGTCGTTTCTAAAAGTTTGGGGCTATGATGCTTATGTGAAAAAGTTTCAACCTGATAAGATCGAACCCAAATCGGAGAAATGCGTCTTCATAGGATACCCAAAGGAAACTGTTGGGTACACCTTCTATCACAGATCCGAAGGCAAGATATTCGTTGCTAAGAATGGATCCTTTCTACCGAAGAAGTTTCTCTCGAAAGAAGTGATTGGGAGGAATGTAAAACTTGATGAGGTAATTGTACCTTCTCCCAAATTGGAAAGTAGTTCATCATAGAAATCAGTTCTAGTGATTCCTACACCAATTAGTGAGGAAGTTAATGATGATGATCATGAAACTTTAGATCAAGTTACTACCGAACCTCGTAGGTCAACCAGAATACGTTCCGCACCATAGTGGTACGGTAATGCTGTTCTGGAGGTCATGTTACTTGACGATGACGAACCTACGAATTATGAGGAAGCGATGATGAGCCCAGATTCTGCGAAATGGCTTGAAGCCATGAAATCTGAGATGAGATCCATGTATTAGAACAAAGTATGGACTTTGATTGACTTGCCCGTTGATCGGTGATCCATTAAGAATAAATGGATTTTCAAGAGGAAGACGGACACTAATAGTAGTGTTACTATCTACAAAGCTCGAATTGTCACAAAAGGTTTTTGACAAGTTCAAGATGTTGACAACGATGAGATTTTCTCACTCATAGTGATGCTTAAGTCTGTCCGAATCATGTTAGCAATTGCCACATTTTATGAAATCTGGCAAATGGATGTCAAAACTGCATTCCTTAATGGATTTCATAAAGAAGAGTTGTATATGATGCAACAAGAAGATTTTGTCAATCCTAAAGGTGCTAACAAAGTGTGCAAGCTCTAGCGATCCATCTATGGACTGGTGCAATAATCTCGGAGTTGGAATATATACTTTGATAAAGTGATCAAAGCATATGGTTTTATACAGACTTGCGGTCAAGCCTGTATTTATAAGAAAGTGAGTGGGAGCACTACAACATTTCTGATAAGTATATGTGAATGACATATTGTTGATCAGAAATAATGTAGAATTTTCTGGAGAGCATAAAGGAGTGTTTGAAAAGAGTTTTTCAAAGAAATACCTCGATGAAGCTACTTACATATTGAGCATCAAGATCTATAGAGATAGATCAAGACGCTTGATATATTTTCAATGATTACATATCTTGACAAGATTTTGAAGTAGTTCAAAATGGAAAAGTCAAAGAAGGAGTTCTTGCCTGTGTTGTAAGGTGTGAAGTTGAGTAAAGACTCAAAACCCGACCATGGCAGAAAATAGAAAGAGAATGAAAAGTCATTCCCTATGCCTCAGTCATAGGTTCTATAAAGTATGCTTTGTTGTGTACCAGTCCTATTGTATACCTTAGCATGATTCTGGAAAGGGAGTACAATAGTGATCTAGGAGTAGATCACCGGACAGCGGTCAAAATTATCCTTAGAGGACTAAGGAAATATTTCTCGGTTATGGAGGTGATAAAAGAGTTCGTCATAAAGAGTTACGTCAATGCAAGCTTTTTACATCGATCTAGATGACTCTAAGTCTCAATCTAGATACATATTGAAAGTGGGAGCAATTAGCTACAGTAGCTCCATGCAGAGTATTGTAGACATAGAAATTTGTGAAATACATACGGATTTGAATGTTGTAGACCCGTTGAGGGAGTCCTGGATTAGGGGGTCTCCGGACAGCCGGACTATATTCTTTGGCCGGACTGTTAGACTATGAAGATACAAGATTGAAGACTTCGTCTCGTGTCCGGATGGGACTCTACTTGGCATGGAAGGCATGCTAGGAAATACGGATATGCATATCTTTTGCTTTGTAACCGACCTTGTGTAACACTAGCCCTCTCCGGTGTCTATATAAACCGAAGGGTTTTAGTCCGTAGGACAATGTACAATCATACCATAGGCTAGCTTCTAGGGTTTAGCCTCTCTGATCTTGTGGTAGATCTACTCTTGTACTACCCATATCATCAATATTAATCGAGCAGGACGTAGGGTTTTACCTCCATCAAGAGGGCCCGAACCTGGGTAAAACATCGTGTTCCCTGTCTCCTGTTACCATCCGCCTTAGACGCTAAGTTCGGGACCCCCTACCCGAGAGACGCCGGTTTTGACACCGACATTGGTGCTTTCATTGAGAGTTCCTCTGTGTCATCGCTGTTAGGCTTGATGGCTCCTTCTATCATCGTTAGTGATGCAGTCCAGGGTGAGACTTTTCTCCCCGGACATATTTTTGTATTCGGCGGCTTCGCACTGCGGGCTAATTCGCTTGGCCATCTGGAGCAGATTGAAAGCTACGCCCCTGGCCATCAGGTCAGGTTTGGAAGCTTAAGCTACACGGTCGATATCCACGGAGACTTGATCTTCGACGGATTCGAGCCTCTGCCTTGTGCATCACGCGGTCATGATGAGTACAATTTAGCTCTACCATCCGACATTGTTCTAGAGATCACACCGACAGCCGCTCCGACCCTCAATTTAGAGCCAGTTGCGCCATCCATGGACGCGTGGATGGACCCCGCCACGGAGGCCTTACCCCCATCGGCGACCGAGCCGAACATCGACCTTACTCTGCGCGAGAGCCGTGTTGACAAACTGCCGGATCTCTCTCCGGCCACGGACTTCGAACCGCCTGCGCCCATTGCTAGCGAATCCAATTGGGCACCGATCATGTAGTTTACCTCCGCGGATATTTTTCAGCACTCGCCCCTTGGAGGCATACTGAACTCATTAAGGTCTCTCTCCTTGTCAGGAGAATCCGGGCCGAACTATGTCCGGCAGGATTGGGATGCGGATGGCATCAAAATTCATTGCCCACCCACCACCCACTTAGTAGCCACTGTTGATGACCTAACCGACATGCTTGACTTCGACTCCAAAGACATCGATGGTATGGACGACGATGCAGGAGACGAACAGGAACCACTGCTCACAGGGCACTAGACGCCCACTTCATCACATGACGTATACATGGTGGACACACCAAAAGAAAACGGCCACGAGGAACAGAAGGACGCAATGAAGGGTTGTCCCCTCGAGAAGCAGTCAAAGCGGCGGCGTAAACGCCACTCCAAATCCCGCCTTGGCAGAAGCAACGATCATACAGATCCAGCGTTAGAGTAGGGTGAACCATCGCCGGACCACGGCAACCCGGAGAATCAAACCGAACAACCCGATTATATCAAAGATAACAGTCTGGATGACATCACACCGGACAGACACCCGGAGCAACAGAATGCCCGTCTAAGGCTCGTTGCCACCATGATGAGTCTAAAAAAGCAGAAGCAAAGGCTCAAGGCTGCACAAGACACACTTAAAATCAGATGGAGTAAAGTACTCAATACAGCAGTGAAGTACGGCGATAATTGCCCCACCAAGAGCTACCCGAAGCGGAAGTTGCTACCTGAATTTGACGAGGAGGCCTTAGATCCCCCACAACCAAAAATTAAAACGGCCACCTGGCCGGATAGACAACGTCACGACCAACATAGAGCGGCAAACAACACCGCACATGAGCCACTACGCGATCCACGCGAGGGCTCAACCAGATCCATCTATGGACCACGCAAGCGCGCTCTAGCATATGATGCAACACAACAAACATCTGAACAACACGGTAAACCCAGATACAGGGGTGCCGCACACCCCCTATGTTTCACCGATGAGGTGCCGGACCATGAATTTCCAGAGGGATTCAAACCCATAAACATAGAGGCATACGACGGAATAACAGACCCTCGGGTCTAGATTGAGGACTATATCCTCCACATCCATATGGCTCGAGGAGATGATCTCCACGCCATCAAGTACATACCCCTCAAGCTCAAAGGGCCAGCTCGGCACTAGCTTAAAAGCCTCCCCGAAAACTCCATTGGAAGCTAGGAAGAGCTCGAAGATGCTTTTCGGGCAAATTTTCAAGGGACTTATGTCCGACCTCCGGATGCAGATGACTTGAGGCATATAACTCAACAGCCCGGAGAGTCAGCTCGAAAGCTTTGGAACAGGTTTCTTACTAAAAAGAACCAACTAGTCGACTGTCCGGACGTCGAAGCCTTGGCAGCTTTTAAGCATAGCATCCGCGACGAATGGCTTGCCAGAAACCCCGGCCAAGAAAAGCCAAGAACAATGGCAGCATTAACAAGCCTCATGACCCGCTTTTGCGCGGGTGAGGACAGCTGGCTTGCTAGATGCAGCACCATCGACCCAAGTACATCCGAAGTTGGAGATGAAAACGCCGGATTCAGAAGCTCTCGGCCAGATCAGCAAAAGCCGCCCCCTAAAGGCGCCAGAGATGAACTGTCCAGCCTGAGCAAAATTCTGGACCAAATATGTCAGATCCATAGCACCCTTGGTAAACCCGCCAATCATACCCACAGAGAATGTTGGGTCTTCAAGCAGTTCGGCAAGCTGAACGCCATACACAAGGGGGAGGATACACCAAGCGAAGACGAGGATGAGCCTCTCAAGCAAGACACTGGGGAACAAGAGAAATTTCCACCAGAAGTCCGAACAGTAAACGTGTTACACGTGATCAAGGGGAGAAATAAAGCGGCACTCCCAGAGAAATATGCCCAAGGGCCTATCACCGCGGAATCCTGCCACTGGTCGGCTAAACCGATCACTTTCGACCATCGGGATTACTCAGCAAATATCCGGCATGCAGGATGGGCTGCCTTGGTATTAGACCCAATAATTGACGGATACCATTTCACACGAGTCCTGATGGACGGTGGTAGCAGTCTAAACCTGATATATCAGGACACAATCCGCAAAATGGGGATAGACCCAACGAAAATTTTCCACAACAATACTACCTTTAAAGGAGTAACGCCAGGCCCAAGGGCTCACTGCACGGGCTCCCTACAACTAGAAGTTATATTCGGCTTCCCCGATAACTTCCGTACAGAAAACTTAACCTTCCACATTGCTCCGTTCCAAAGTGGCTATCAAGCACTACTTGGACGCGAAGCTTTCGCTCGCTTTAACGCAATACCGCACTACGCTTTCCTCACGCTTAAGATGCCCGGTCCACGTGGCATCATTATAGTAAATGGAAATATGGAGCGATCCCTGCACACCGAAGAGAATGCGGCTGCCCGGGCAGCCGCACACTAAAACGGCCTCACCAACTAAAGTATTCGATAGGTCGTCAAGACCACGGACACGGTTAGACGAGTCCAGCATAGCTGTATGTAACTCGTACAGGTTTGATGGCCACACCCCTATCACAAATACAAGGGGCTCAACACGCGCAGACAAGTGGCAATTTTTACTCATCTTGAATTATACATGGTTTTTTCAAAAAACCTACCTTTTTGCACGACAACTTTTCACCTAAGTTCCTCTCTTTTACAGATGACCACCGTGCTACACCCGTCCAGGATACGGCACAACGGAGACACAGGCGCAGACGTGCAACAGGGACCCATTCCAAGGATTCTTTTTAGATTAAGATCCTGCGTCAACCTTTTTACTGTCTCTTGTTGATACACATCCCTCGGATTCTCAGTACAATTGAGAAGGATGTTGGCGTCTTGGCATGTGGCCACGTCAGAAAAATGCACGTACCTGAACACCAGAGGCTTCTTACAAAGGGCACTGATTAGGCCCGGTTCATACCATAAAGACCGAATATCTTAGGGAGTGTTCGGCGTCGCGATTTTGGCCCTATATGCATCAGCTCCGAATCATGTCTTTGGTCAAATGTTGGGTTTGCCCGGATCCTATGTTTTGGTACCTTACGTTCCGCTCTATCGGCTAAGGTAGCACTAGGAGAACTACTGCGATTGTGCCCTGGGTCATCCGGACGAGCACCTCAGTAGAGAAAGACGAAAACTGATTGTCATGATATAGCATGAGACTGGTTAACCACTCGATGACCTATCGGAATGTTAGAATTCTTCCGCCTTAACGAAGGGCCGTTTCTCGGCTAGGCATGTACGCACCCCGAATTCGGGAGAGTGCGGAGCCACCAGGGGCTATATAGTAGCCCCACCATCAAACTCCTATGGCTAAGTGGAAGTGTTAAAGCATTATAGTCCGGTTGCCTCGTTCGCTGCGCTATCACCTCCTTAATAGGACCAAGATGTTGGGTTAACTGTGAACACGTGTCTTCTACGAACACCTCCGCATTATATGTGTGGGGGCTGAAGCCGATGACTACAATCTTTCAGGTTATACACATGTATACATAAACGGCCGCACACGAGGCATCATATTACTTTCAGGCAAAAGTATAAACACAACCTTAATAAATTTCATAAAAACATTGTGTTTACAATGGGAATGCATGTCACTCAAACATAATATTCTTCGAGCACTGGGCCTCTATCAAACGAGCACCCTCGAGAACCTCTTCGAAATAGTGCTCGACAGCCACTCGGCCTATGGCCGAACCCTGCGCCGCAACAGTGGTAGCATCCATCTCCGCCCAGTATGCTTTAACACGGGCAAGGGCCATCCGCGAGCCTTCTATGCACGCCAACCTCTTCATCGCATTGATGCGCGGCACCGCACCAAGGAACTACTACACTAAGCTGAAATAGTTGTTCGGCTTCGGCTTTTCTGGCCACAGATGATCCACGACAGACCTCATGGCGAGTCCGGACAACCTATTGAGTTCGGCCCATTCGGCTAGCTGATCAGTCAATGGAAGCGGATGCTCTGGAACGTTAAATTGCGACCAGAACTACTTGTCCACTTCACGATCTGTTTGATCTCGGAAGTATTTAGCCGCATCGACAGCGCTCGGTGCCAAGTCCATATATGCGTCTGCCGAAATCCACAACCAATCCAGAGGGGCATACCTCGGATCTCCGAACTTCCTCCGCAGCATAAAGGGCTTCCCAGCCGCAATATCCCCGGCTTCACGCAGCTCCTCCTTCTTCGCTCTCATAGCAGAGCGGGTGTCTTTGTTCGCCATCGTGGCCTTTTCAAGGTCTGTTGCGTTTGCTCGGTTTTCTTTTTCAAGGAACTGGCAACGGTCAATAGTGTCTTTTAACTTTACGACCATCTTGGCCATCTTCTCTTTGCTCTCGCAATGCGCGGCCTTCTCGGCTTTCAACTCTTCTTCCACCTTCAAAGGGGCCGCATTACTAATCCTTGCTTGTTCTTTGGCTCGGGCAAAGCTCCGCCCGCAGGGTTTCCATGGTGGCTACTCCATCTGCAGTCATAACATATTAAAGATACTGGCATCATGCTGCTCTTATTATGTGGCATCCACCAGAAAACACCACTTACCCTGTGCCTCGTCAAGCCTCTTATTAACAAGCTCGATGTCGGCATCCGCCACATCCAGTTGCCGCTTCAGTTCGGCAAACTCATGAGTCTGGCTAGCCACCGGAGCTCCCACTACTTGCACATTAAAGCGGTATGGTTATTGCCTGGGAGTACGATCCTCTATTTGCCGCCGTTCTCGGTGACAACCAGAGTCTCAGGGGCTACTATCTACACAGGGCACACCTAAAAATGTGCGGTTCCATCACAAATGTACATCATTTTATGTACCTCAAAGCCCGTCAGTAGACTCATAAAGGCATCATGCAACCCGCTTTCGGCGGATGAAATCCTTTCCATCACCGTACCCATTAATGTACGGTGTTCTTCTGAGATGGCCGCTCACTCCAACAACTCTCTCAGTACGTCCAACCGCATACCAGACGGTGCCGGACTCTTTTGTTTGCTCTCTTCGAGAGACGAATGCTGGGCACTTCAGGTGACTATAGGATTATCTTCTGGCCTCACCGGATCCAGAGAGGCCCTCCGTGACGACACTTCTAGGTCACCCGCTTCTTGAGAGGAGGAGAACGGGGGAGGCGTTTCACTCTCCATCATCTCCGGAAGAAGATCCCCCGAAGACGAGCTCTGCTGAGAAGGGATAAGATCCGAATTGCAAGATAAATACTTTGGTTATTTTCCTCAGAGGTAAGGTAATATATCTTCACTATGAAAGTACTTTTTAATTACTTACAGCTCATTAGAGGGCTGATCCCCGTGCGGACTTTGTGCGGGAAGAGCACCCTCCAAGGCAGGACCCTCTGGTGGAGATTTCTTCTCCCGCTTGGAAACCTTGGTTTCCGGATCTTCAGAGGTAGTCCTCTTCCTTCCCCGAGGTGAGAGAATGTCAGATTCCTCCCCTCGGTTATCCTCCCTCACGGAGGCGCTCATTCCCTCGGTCGGAATAGGTAGCAATGGAGGCCCGCTTTCGCCCTCATTATTCCCCCCTTTGTCTTCCTTTGAGGGCTCCGGGCAAGGTGCCAGCTCGAGCATCTTTTCCAGTACCGGATTTTCCAAACCCTCAGGAAGGGGGGCCGAACATCGAATCATCTTCGCCTTTGTTATCTAGTCCTGGTCAAAGAGCGATCTCTCAGAATAACGTCATGATAAATGAAAGACGGTGTGTTCAGCTAGAGGATAACTTACTTGGTTGGCGGTGCGGTTGCTGCTTAGGCCCACGTCCTCGGTAGTATCCGGACACTCTATCTGGGGTCCGAAGAATGATCTATACATCTCCTTGTGCGTCAGGCCGAGGAAATTCTGAATAGCACGCAGTCCTTCTGGGTTGAACTCCCACATGCGAAGAGGCTGGCGTTTGCATGGCTGGATTCATCGAACCAGCATGACTTGCATTACCATAATCAAACTGAAATCTCCTTCGAAGAGATTTTGGATGCGGCTTTGCAGTACAGGCACGTCCTTGGCGGGACCCCAGCTCAGCCCTCCGCTAATCCATGACATCAGTTGTGGCGGCGGGCCTGGGCGGAAAGCGGGGGCAGCCGCCCACTTGGCACTTCTGGGAGCTGTGATGTAAAACCACTCCCGTTGCCATAATCTGGACACCTCCGGAATAGAACCCTTTGGCCATGGAGGTCCGGTGATCCTGCTTATTAATGCGCCTCCGCACGCTACATGCTACCCCTCGACCATCTTCGGCTTCACGTCAAAGGTCTTGAGCCATAGGACGAAGTGAGGGGTAATGCGGAGGAAAGCCTCACATACAACAATAAATGATGAGATGTGGAGAAAGGAGTCCGGGGATAGATCGTGGAAATCTAGCCCATAATAAAACATCAGCCCCCTAACGAAGGGATCCAAAGTGAGGCCTAGACCTCGGAGGAAGTGGGAGATGAACACGACATCTTCGTTGGGTTCAGGAGTAGGGATGACCTGCCCTCGGGTAGGCAGCCAAAGCGAAACCTCGGCGGTCAGGTATCTGGCCTCCCTCAACTTCTTGATATCTTCTCCTATAACGGCGGAGGGCATCCACTGGCCTTGAAGACAAGATCTGGACATGATTGAAGGTCTGGAGCACCTGACCTAGGCTTTGGGTGTGAGAACTCGAGGCGGGTGAAGGATTCGATTGAGCACGAGAGGGAAAGAGTAAAAGCCTTGTCCTTTTATAAAGAGGGTGAATATCAAGCATCCTCTCCGTAGCCATTTGGGACTTGCCTATGATCTAGGAGTCCTAGAAACGGTTGGGTTACCCACGAACGTATTGATGAGAATCTCGTAATTAGGGGAACACGATCTCTGCTTTGACAAGACGTGTCAAAAAACTGCCTCGCGTCATGTGTGGAGCTAGTTAAAGGAAACAGTTCGAATAATCACTGGGCCATGACATAATGTCGTGTTGCCAAGAGGTGTCAGCAGATTAGATTTGTGGAAGTATTATTCTCTCTACGGTGGTATGTGGAATTTATTTTGCAGGGTCGGACACTATCCTTGTATTCAAATTCTTCCGTGATGTATTCGGAGGAAGAACCCGCCTTGCAATGCCGAAGACAATACTGCGCGTCGGACTCATCATCATTGAAGCCTGGTTCAGGGGCTACTGAGGGAGTCCTGGATTCGGGAGTCTCCAGACAGCCGAACTATATTCTTTGGCCGGACTGTTAGACTATGAAGATACAAGATTGAATACTTCGTCTCGTGTCCGGATGGGACTCTACTTGGCATGGAAGGCAAGCTAGGCAATACGGATATGCATATCTTTTCCTTTGTAACCGACCTTGTGTAACCCTAGCCCTCTCCGGTGTCTATATAAACCAGAGGGTTTTAGTCCGTAGGACAACATACAATCATACCATAGGCTAGCTTCTAGGGTTTAGCCTCTCTGATCTCATGGTAGATCTACTCTTGTACTACCCATATCATCAATATTAATCGAGCAGGACATAGGGTTTTACCTCCATCAAGAGGGCCTGAACCTGGGTAAAACATCATGTTCCCTGTCTCCTGTTACCATCCGCCTTAGACGCACAGTTCGGGACCCCCTACCCGAGATCCGCCGGTTTTGACACCGACACCCATAGACCAAGCTTCTCTCACAAGCAAAACATCATCACTCTTTGGGTATTAATCACATAGTGATGTGAACTAGATTATTGACTCTAGTGAACCCTTTGGGTATTAGTCACATGAAGATGTGAACTAATCACATAAAGATGTGAACTATTTGTGTGAAATCACATGACGATGTGAACTAGATTATTGACTCTAATGCAAGTGGGAGACTGAAGGAAATATGCCCTAGAGGCAATAATAAAGTTGTTATTTATATTTCCTTACATCATGATAAATGTTTATTATTCATACTAGAATTGTATTAACCGGAAACATAGTACATGTGTGAATACATAGACAAACAGAGTGTCCCTAGTATGCCTCTACTTGACTAGCTTGTTAATCAAAGATGGTTAAGTTTCCTAGCCATGGACATGTGTTGTCATTTGATGAACGGGATCACATCATTAGAGAATGATGTGATGGACAAGACCCATCTGTTAGCTTAGCATAATGATCGTTCAGTTTTATTGCTACTGCTTTCTTCATAACTTATACATGTTTCGCTAACTATGAGATTATTCAACTCCCGAATACCGGAGGAACACCTTGTGTGCTATCAAACGTCACAACGTAACTGGGTGATTATAAAGATGCTCTACAGGTGTCTCCAATGGTGTTTGTTGAGTTGGCATAGATCAAGATTAGGATTTGTCACTCCGTGTATCGGAGAGGTATCTCTGGGCCCTCTCGGTAATGCACATCACTATAAGCCTTGCAAGCAATGTGACTAATGAGTTAGTTACAGGATGTCGCATTACAGAATGAGTAAAGAGACTTGCCGGTAACAAGATTGAACTAGGTATTGAGATACCGATGATCGAATCTCGGGCAAGTAACATACCGATGACAAAGGGAACACCGTATATTGTTATGCGGTTTGACCGATAAAGATCTTCGTAGAATATGTAGAAGACAATATGAGCATCCAAGTTCTGCTATTGGTTATTGACCGGAGATGTGTCTCAGTCATGACTACTTAGTTCTCGACCCGTAGGGTCCGCACGCTTAATGTTCTGTGACGATTTGTATTATGAGTTATGTGATTTGATGACCGAAGTTTGTTCGGATTCCCAGATGACATCTGGGACATGACGATGAGTCTCGAAATGGTCGAGACGCAAAGATCGATATATTGGAAGGCTATATTCGGACATCGGAAAGGTTTCGAGTGATTCGGTATTTTTTCGGAGTACCAAAGAGCTACGGGAATTCATATTGGGCCTTAATGGGCCATACAGGAAAGGAGAGAAAGGCCTCAAGAGTGGCCGCACCCCTTCCCCATGGACTGGTCCAAATTGGACTAGGGAAAGGGGGCGCCCCCTTCCTTCCTTCTCCTTCTCCCTTCCCTTTTTCCTATTCCATGTAGGAGGTGGAATCCTACTAGGACTAGGGAGTCCTAGTAGGACTCCACACTTTGGGCACGCCCTATGAGGGCTGGCCTCCTCCTCCCTCCACCCTTCATATACGTGGCCATGGGGCAACCCACAGACACACAAGTTGATCATTGATCTCTTAGCCGTGTGTGGTGCCCCCCTCCACCATAATCCACCTCGATCATATCATAGCGGTGCTTAGGCGAAGCCCTGTTCCGGTAGCATCATCATCACCATCATCACGCTGTCGTGCTGACGAAGCTCTCCCTCGACACTCTGCTGGATCGTGAGTTCGTGGGATGTCACCGAGCTGAACGTTTGTAGATCGCGGAGGTGCGTACTTTCGGTACTAGGATCAATCGATCGTGAAGACGTACGACTACATCAACCGCGTTGTCATAACACTTTCACTTACGATCTATGAGGGTACGTAGACAACACTCTCGCCTCTCGTTGCTATGCATCACCATGATCTTGCGTGCGCGTAGGCAAAATTTTGAAATTACTATGTTCCCCAACAAGACTCCCCATGGGGCGCGCCATAGGATGGCCGGCCCTCCCCCTCCACTACTCCTTTATATACGGGGGAGGGGGGCACCCCATAGACACACAAGTTGATCATTGATCTTTAGCCGTGTGCGGTGCCCTCCTCCACCATAATCCACCTCGGTAATATCGTAGTGGTCCTTAGGCGAAGCCCTGTTCTGGTAGCAACATCATCACCGTCAACACGCCGTCGTGCTGACGAAGCTCTCCCTCGAAGCTCTACTGTATCGTGAGTTTGTGGGACATCACCAAGCCGAACGTGTGCAGATCGTGGAGGTGCCGTATCTTCGGTACTAGATCGGTCGATCGTGAAGACGTACGACTACATCAACCACGTTGTCATAACGCTTTTGCTGACGGTCTACAAGGGTACGTAGGCGATAATCTCCCCTCTCGTTGCTATGCATCACCATGATCTTGCATGTGCGTAGGATTTCTTTTTGAAATTACTACGTTCATCAGCACAGTCCCATGCTCAAATCAAAATAATTGCAAACAAAACTCCCCCAGGATTGTTGTTAGTTGGAGTCACCCGTTGTTTCGGACAAGCCATGGATTGATGTTTGTTGGTGGTGGGGGAGTATAATTAAACTTTACCATTCTGTTTGGGAACCGCCTATAATGTGTGTAGCATGCAAGATATCGAGATCTCTTGGTTGCTATGTTTACAATGAAAGTATGCCACTCAAAATATTATTTATCTTTGTTTCAAAATTCGAGCTCTGGCACCTCTACAAATCCCTACTTCCCTCTGCAAAGGGCCTATCTATTTACTTTTATGTTGAGTCATCATCCTCTTATTTAAAAGCACTAGTTAGAGAGCACCTCTGTCATTTACATGCATTGCTATTAATTTACATTGAGTATGATTGTGACCGGATCTCTTTTACGATGAATTACAATGTCTAGTCAGTCCTTGATCTTCAGGGGTGCTCTGCATTTATGTTTTGCGGTCTCAGAAAGGGCTAGCGAGATACCATCTTGTTATATCATGTTATGATTGTTTTGAGAAAGTGTTGTCATCCGAGATTTATTATTATTCTCACTAGTTGATTATGCCATTGATATGAGTAAACATGAGACCTAAATGTTATTGTGAATATGGTTAGTTCATAATCTTTGCTGAAAACTTGAATGCCGGCTTTACATATTTGCAACAACAAGATCAAACAGAGTTTGTAGAAGTTTTTCTTTATCACTTTCAGTTTGTCAACTGAATTGCTTAAGGACAAGCAATGATTTAAGTTTGGGGGAGTTGATACGTCTCCAACGTATGTACTTTTCCAAACACTTTCGCCCTTGTTTTGGACTGTAAGTTGCATGATTTGAATGGAACTAACCCGGACTGACGCTGTTTTCAGCAAAATTGCCAGTGTTATTTTTGTGCAGAAATAAAAGTTCTCGGAATGACCTAAAAATCCATGGAGACATGTATTGGAATAAATAAAAATACTGGCAAAAGAATCAGCATCAGGGGGCCCACACCCTGTCCACGAGGGTGCAGGGCGTGCCCCCCTGGGGCGCGCCCCCTGCCTCGTGGGTCCTTGAGACTCCACCAACCTCAACTCCAACTCTATATACTCACATTTAGGGAGAAAGAAAATCAGGGGGAAGGATTCATTGTGTTTTACGATATGGAGCCGCCGCCAAGCCCTAATCTTCCTCGGGAGGGCTGATCTGGAGTCTATTCGGGCTCCGGAGAGGGGAATCTGTCGCCATCGTCGTCATCAACCTTCCTCCATCACCAATTTCATGATGCTCGCCGCCGTGCGTTAGTAATTCCATCATAGGCTTGCTGGACGGTGATGGGTTGGATGAGATTTACCATGTAATCAAGTTAGTTTTGTTAGGGTTTGGTCCCTAGTATCCATTATGTTCTAAGATTGATGTTGCTATGACTTTGCTATGCTTAATGCTTGTCACTAGGGCCCGAGTGCCATGATTTCAGATCTGAACCTATTATGTTTTCATGAATATATGTGAGTTCTTGATCCTATCTTGCAAGTCAATAGTCACCTACTATGTGTTATGATCCGGCAACCCCGAAGTGACAATAATCGGGATCACTCCCGGTGATGACCGTAGTTTGAGCAGTTCATGTATTCACTTAGTGTTAATGCTTTGGTCCGATAGTCTATTAAAAGGAGGCCTTAATATCCCTTAGTTTCCAATAGGACCCCGCTGCCACGGGAGGGTAGGCCAAAAGATGTCATGCAAGTTCTGTTCCATAAGCACGTATGACTATATTCGGAATACATGCCTACATTACATTGATGAACTGGAGCTAGTTCTGTGTCACCCTATGTTATAACTGTTGCATGAGGATCACATCCGACATAATTATCCATCATTGATCCATTGCCTACGAGCTTTTCACATATTGATATTTGCTTAGTTACTTTTCTATTGCCACTGTTACGATTGCTACAAAAACTACTACTGTTACTTTTGCCACCGTTTCCGTTACTTCCATACTACTTTGCTACTAAATATTTTGCTGCAGATATTAATGCTTTCAGGTGTGGTTGAATTGAAAACTCAACTGCTAATACTTGAGAATATTATTTTGCTCCCCTTGTGTCGAATCAATAAATTTTTGTTGAATACTCTACCCTCGAAAACTGTTGCAACCCCCTATACTTGTGGGTTATCACTTCTCTCGAGAAAAATAGCATATGGCGGGTAAACAAATTACTGGTGGGCAATTGATAGAACTTCAAATAATTATGACAATATCCAGGAAATGATCATTATATAGGCATCACGTCCAAGATTAGTAGACCAACTCCTGCCTGCATCTACTACTATTACTCCACCCATCGACCGCTATTCAGCATGCATCTAGTGTATTAAGTTAATGGAGAAACGGAGTAATGCAATAAGAATGATGACATGATGTAGACAAGATCTATTCATGTAGGAATAGACATCATCTTGTTATCCTTAATGTCAACGATCAATACGTGTCTTGCTGCCCCTTCTGTCACTGGGAAAGAACACCGCACGACCGAACCCATCGCAAAGCACCTCTTCCGATGGCAAGAAAAATCGATCTAGTTGGCCTAACTAAAGTAAAGATTCGAAAAAGAAATATGAGACTATAAGTAATCATGGATATAAGAGATCAAAACTCAAATAACTTTCATGGATAAAATAGATCCCACCATAAACTCAAAGTTCATCGGATCCCAACAAACACACTACAAAAAGAGTTACATCAAATAGATCTCCAAGAGACCATTGTATTGAGAATCAAAAGAGAGGGAGGAAGCAATCTGGCTACTAACTACGGACCCGTAGGTCTACAATGAACTACTCATGCATCATCGGAGAGGCACCAATGAGGATGATGAAACCCTTCGTGATGGTGTCTAGATTGGATCTGGTGATTCTGGAATTTGCGGCGACTGGAATTGTGTTTTGTCGACTCCCCTAGGGTGTTTGGACCTTTTGGGTTTTTATTGAGCAAAGAGGCGGTGCGGGAGGCGGCCGAGATGGGCACAACCCACCAGGGCGCGCCTGGGCTCCCAGGCACGGCCAGGTGGGTTGTGCTCCTCTCGGAGCCCCACTCTAGTACTTCTTTGGCCCAACAGGTGTCTTCTGGTCCAGAAAAAATCTCCAAAAATTTTCGCTGCGTTTGGACTCCATTTGGTATTGATTTTCTACAAAGTAAAAAACAACCAAAAAACAACAACTGGCACTGGGCACTATGTCAATAGGTTAGTCCAAAAAATGATATAAAGTTGTTATAAAATGATTGTAAAACATCCAAGAATGTTAATATAACAGCATGGAACAATCAAAAATTATAGATACTTTGGAGGCATATCAGCATCCCCAAGCTTAATTCCTGCTGGTCCTCGAGTAGGTAAATGATAAAAACAGTATTTTTGATGTGGAATGCTGCCTAGCATGTTCATCACATATTCTTTTCTTTTGTAGCATTGACATATGGACTTTTATACGGTTCAAAGCAATAGTCTAGTTTTGGCATGAAGATTTCAATACTCAAGCACATCAACAAGCAACCATGTCTTCCAAAATATCAATACTAAAGCTAGTTATCCATAGCCTATCATGCTCAATCATTGATCCATTCATGAAACACACTCACATATTAGCTACATCCAATGCCGAAGTATGATCATAGTGCCCCTTAGTTCGTGCTTTATAAGAGAAGATGGAGATTCAAATAAAATAAAAATTGCATAAAGTAAAAAAGAAAGGCCCTTCGCAGAGGGAAGTAGGGATTTGTGGAGGTGCCAGAGCTCAAAGCAAAAAAATAGAGATAAAACATTTTGGGTGTCATGCTTTTCCTGTCAACGAAAACGATCGACTAGTTCCCAATACTTTGCATGCTAGATATATCATAGGCGGTTCCCAAACAGAAAATAAAGTTTATTCCTTTTTCCACCATACTTCAACATTCCACGGCTAGCCGTATCCACGGGTGCCGTCCATACCAACACTTTCCAAAGAATTTATTATTGGACAACATACAGTAAATTCATTTTTCATTTAGGGACTGGGCATCCCTACTACCTTTGTCGTACTCTCATGCAATGACAAGTGAATAAACACTTATCTTGAGAATAACACATCTAGCATGAAAAAATATCAGCCACCCCGTACTGTTTCATGAGCGGTGCGAGCACACAAAAAGGATTTTTATGAAAATTAGAGACGACACATACAAATTTTCTTAGAACAACATGGGAATACCACATATAGTTGAGAAGCTGGGTTTAAGAATTTTGGATGCACAAGTAGTATTTCTACTTAGTACAAGTGAACGCTAGCAAATAGATTGAGAAGCATCCAACCAAGAAACGAAAAATCACAAATCACATAAGCGAGCATTAAGCATAACTAACACCGAATAATGCACCACAAGTAGGATGTAATTTCATTGCATAACTATTGACTTTCGTGCTTGAGTAGGGAATTGATACGTCTCCAATGTATTTATAATTTTTGATTGTTCCATGATGTTATATTTCCAATCTTGGATGTTTTATAATCATTTTATATCATTTTTTGGTACTAACCTATTGACATAGTGCCAAGTGCCAGTTCCTGTTTTTCCGTGTTTTTACATCGCAGAAAATCAATATTAGACGGAGTCCAAATGCCACGAAACTTTACGGAGATTTTTTATGGACCAGAAGGAGCAAGTTGGGCCCTGGTTGCACCAGGAGGCCCAGGCGCGCCCTGGTGGGTTGTGCCCACCTCGGGTGCCCCCTGGACCGCCTCTTTGCTCTATACATACCCAAATATTCCCAAAACCCTAGGGGAGTCGACGAAATATTCATCCAGCCGCTGTAGAGTCCAGAACCACCAGATCCAATCTAGACACCATCTCGGATGGGGTTCACCACATCCAATTGTGCCTCTCCGATGATGCGTGAGTAGTTCTTTGTAGACCTTCGGGTCCGTAGTTAGTAGCTAGATGGCTTCATCTCTCTCTCTTTATCTTGATTCTCAATACAATGGTCTCTTGGAGATCCATATGATGTAACTCTTTTTGCGGTGTGTTTGTTGGAATCTGAGGAACTTTGAGTTTATGATTAGTCATATCTTTTTATATCCATGAAGGTTATTTGAGTTTCTTTGATCTCTTATATGCATGATCTCTTATAACCTCGTATTCCTTCTCCGATATTTTGGTTTGGTTTGGCCAACTTGATCTATTTATCTTGCAATGTGAAGAGGTGCCCGGTAGTGGGTTCGATCTGACGGTGCTTGATCCTAGTGACAGAAAGGGAACCGACACGTATGTATCATTTCTACTAAGGATAAAAAGACGGGATCTATATCTACACAATAGATAAATGGATCTTGTCTACATCATGTCATCGTTCTTATTGCATTACTCCGTTTTTCCATTAACTTAATACACTAGATGCATGCTGGATAGCGGTCGATGTGTGGAGTAATAGTAGTAGATACAGGTAGGAGTCGGTCTACTAATCTTCGACGTGATGCCTATGTAATGATCATTGCTTGGATATTGTCATAATTATTCAAGGTTCTATCAATTTCCCAACAGTAATTCGTTTACCCATTGTTTGCTATCTTTCTCGAGAAGCCACTAGTGACACCTACGGCCCCCGGATCTTCTTCCTAATATATTTGCTTGCGATCTACTTTTCCTTCGCATTTTTATTCAGATATATTAAACCGAAAATACAAAAATACTTTGCTGCACTTTATTTTATTTGTAATCTATTATTTCAATCTACTACAATTTCCTGTCATCGTTACCCGAAAGGGATTGACAACCCCTTTAACACGTCGGGTTGCGAGGTGTTGTTATTTGTGTGCAGGTGCTGTTTAAGTTGTGTTGCTTGGTTCTCCGACTGGTTCGATAACCTTGGTTTCCTCTCTGAGGGAAATACCTACCATCGCTGTGCTGCATCATCCCTTCCTCTTTGGGGAAATGCCGACGTAGTCCTAGCAGACAGAAGCTTTTCTGGCGCTATAGTTAGAGAGCAATCAAAAGGAATTTCTAGCGCCATTGTTGGGGTGGATCTTCAACATATACTAGGTTCCTAATCACAAATATCATCCCCTCGCAATTTATATTATTTTCCTTTTTCCTTTCATTTTCCTCTCCTCCATTTCACAAAAAATTGCTGTTTTATTCGCCCTCTTTTTTTTGTTCGCCTTTTTCTCGTCAGATCTTTTGTTTGCTTTGTGTTGCCATGTGCCTTCTATATGCTTGCATCTTCGTTTGCTAAAAATCTATTGATATGGATCCCCATCCACTAGCTAATCTTTTTAAAAGATCCAATCATGATGAACCAATTGCTAGTGAGTTGAGTGCACTAGATTATCTTTATGAAGTTTTGCTTGAGATTGGTGGATCTGGAAATTGTGATGATGATTTATGGAGTGATTCATGATAGCTCCTTGAATGAAAAGGATGATTGCAATTATTTTACTATAAATTCTATTAATGTCAATTGTGCTAACAATATGCAAAACCCCAAGATTGGGGATGCTAATTTTGCTATGTCCACTACTTATTGTAATGATCATGATTGGGATGATTCTTCTTATGATCTTGACAAATTATTAAGACTTACAATGAATATGTTATTTGCAATAATATTGAAAGTTGGCCCAGAAGAGTGTCAACTCTAGTTAAAAGTAAATCCACATATTTGGAGAGTGTTCAATCTTATGAAAATTCTGATAAAAGTGGTTTTGGAGAGGTCATGACTTTAGTCGATGTTAAGCCCACTATTTTGGAAGAGTGTCAACTTTGCATGCATCTGGATCATGAAGAGAATATTTTATATGATATCTATACTGTTGAATTTGATTATGATCCTACATGTAATTATTATGACAGAGGAAAATATGGTTGTAGAAATTTTCATGTTACTATAAATTACCTCTCGTTATGTTGAGATTGCTATTGTTTCTTTCTTCTTCCATGCACATGCTAGTTTTTGCTTGTCTTGATAATTGTTTTCTTATAAAATGCCTATGAATAGGAAGTATTTAGACTTAAACTTGTATTTCACATGTTTCATGATTCTCTCTTTGTGTTTCAGTTATTATCTTTCATGTGAGCATCGTTGAAATGTTATGCCTAGCTAAGGGTGTAAAACTAAAGCGCTTGTTGGGAGGCAACCCAATGAATAAAATTTATTTTTGGTTTTTGCTTCCTATTTTTGAGTGTTAGCACAATTATGCTACTGTTATTATTGTGTTTTTTATGTTTTAATTAGTGTTTGTGCCAAGTAAAGCCTTTATGATCTTCCTGGGTGATAGTTGTTTGATCTTGCTGAAAAAACAGAAACTTTTGCGCTCACGAAATTAATTTTAGTTTTTTACTGGAGATCGATAAAACACCCATTTCACTTGCAGTAGATCAATATACAAATTTCTGAGGCCGTCCTAATATTTCAGAATTTTTTGAGTTGTAGAGGTATTCAAAATAGTCAGATTGCTACAGACTGTTCTGTTTTGACATATGCTGTTTCTTTGTGTTGTGTGCTTATTTTGATGGCTCTATGGTTTTCTTTGATGAGTTTTTGCCATAGAAAATTTGGAATATAGTAGATATAATACAAAAACAAAATATGAATTGGTTTGATACAACACTTATAGTAGTGGTTTATTATTCTTATATTAACGGATCTCATGATGGTTTTGGTGAGTTTTGTGTGATTGAAGTTTTCAAGTTTTGGGTTATCTTACAATGGATGAAGGAAGGATAGAAGAGCCTAAGCTTGGGGATGCCCCGGCATCCCAAGCTATTGTCCAAGAATGAGCAACCAACTAAGCTTGGGGATGCCCCCGAGTGGCATCTCCGCTTTCTTCCAACAACTATCAGTATTTTACTCGAGACTATATTTTTATTCGTCACATGATATGTGTTTTGCTTGGAGCGTCTTGTATGATATGAGTCTTTGCTTGTTTTATTTTGTGTTTTAAGTCATAAATCCCTGCTGGACACACCTATTTGAGAGAGCCAAATTTATGTCATGACTTGTTAGAATTGCTCTCTATGCTTCACTTAAATCTTTTATGAGCTAGGACTTGCTCTAGTGCTTCACTTATATCTTTTTGAGCACGGTGTGCTTAGTATTTTTGAAGAAATGCTCTCTTGCTTTAGTTAGATTTATTTGAGAGTTAGTAAAATTTTGAATAAGTTCTCTCTTGCTTCACTTAAATTATTTTGAGAGAAAGAAATATTATGCTCATGATCTTCACTTATATTTGTTTGAGCTTATGAAAAGCAACACGTGAAAATTAGTCCCAAAGTGATAGATATCCAAGAAGGATAAAGAAAAGAAAAATGTCATGAAGATCATTGGACAAGATAAACTTGATTCTTAGTAATAGTTTTGAGATATGATGATGTGATATGTTAGTTATGTTGATGAGTAATTATGCTCTAGTAGGAATATTGGTGTTAAGGTTTGTGATTCCCGAAGCATGCACGTATAGTCTCTCATTATGCTATGATGTTGGAGCATGATTTATTTTTGATTGTCTTCCTTATGAGTGGCGGTCGGGGACGAGCGATGGTCTTTTCCTACCAATCTATCCCCAGGGGCATGCGTAGTAGTACTTTGCTTCGAGGGCTAATAAACGTTTGCAATAAGTATATGAGTTCTTTGTGACTAATGTGAGTCCATGGATTATACTCACTCTTACCTTTTCGCAATTTGCTAGCCTCTACGGTATCATGCATTGCCCTTTCTCACATTGAAACGTGGTGCAAACTTCGAAGGTGCATCCAAACCCCGTGATATGATACACTCTATCACACATAAGCCTCATTATATCGTCATTAAAATAGCCACCATACCTACCTATTATGGATTTTCCACCGTTTCTATTTGATGACTTGAGCATTCATTGTCATATTGCTTTGCATGATCATATAGCTGATATAGTGTTTGTGGCTCAGCCACCGTTAATCATTTTTCATACATGTTACGCTAGATCATTGCACATCCTGGTACATGCCAGAGGCATTTATATAGTCATATTTTGTCATAGGTATCGAGTTGTAATTTTTATTTCTTTTGAGTTATAAGTAAATAGAAGTGTGATGATCATCATTATTCATTTTTAGAGCAGTGCCCCAGTGAGGAAAGGATGATGGAGACTATGATTCCCCCACAAGTCAGGATGAGACTCCAGACAATGAGAGAAAAAAAGAAAAAAGAAAAAAGAGAGAAAAGAAAAGAAAAAATAAAGAAAAAGAAAAGAAAAAAATAAAAAAGAGAAGGGGAATTGCTAGTATCATTTACCACACTCGTGCTTCAAAGTAGCACCATGTTTTTCATATGGAGAGTCTCCTATGTTGTCACTTTCATATACTAGAGGGAATTTTTGATTATAGGATTAGATGCACACCCACTTAGTTTTCATATTGAGCTTTCATACACTTATAGCTCTTAGTGGATTCATTGCATGGCAACCCCTACTCCTCACGTTGATATCAATTGATGGGCATCTCCATAGCCTGTTGGTTATCCGCATCGATGTTAGACTTTCTTACCTTTTTGTCTTCTCTATATTTACTCCTATCATCATACTCTATTCCACCCATAGTGCTATATCCATGGCTTGCGCTCATGTATTGTGTGAGAGTAGAAAAAGCGGAAGCACGTCAAAAAATACGAACCAATTACTCGGCTTGTCATCGGGTTTGTGCATGATAAATACTTTGTGTTAAGAAGATAGAGCATCACAAGACAATACGATTTTGTAGGGATAACTTATTTTAGCATTGATATTTTGAAGGACATGGTTGCTTGTTGATATGCTTGAGTATCTAAATTATTATGTCAACACTAAACTATTGCTTTGAATCACATAAAAAGTCCAATTGTCCATGCTATAAAGAAAAGAATATGATATGACATGTTAATCAGCACTCCAGATCAAAAATTCTATTTTTTATCACTTACCTACTCGAGGACGAGTAGGAGTTAAGCTTGGGGATGCTGATACGTCTCCAACGTATCTATAATTTTTGATTGTTCCATGCTGTTATATTATCAATGTTGGATGTTTTATAATCATTTTATAGTCATTTTATATCATTTTTTGGTACTAACCTATTGACATAGTGCCAAGTGCTAGTTCCTGTTTTTTTCCGTGTTTTTTACATCGGAGAAAATCAATATCAGACGGAGTCCAAATGCCACAAAACTTCATGGAGATTTTTCATGGACTAGAGGGAACAAGTTGGGCCCTGGTTGCACTTAGGGGGGGTCCCGAGGAGGGGACAACCAACCAGGGCGCGCCAGGAGGCCCAGACGCGCCCTGGTGGGTTGTGCCCACCTCGGGTGCCCCTCGGATTGCATCTTTGCTCTATAAATACCCAAATATTCCCAAAACCCTAGGGGAGTCGACGAAATATTCATCTAGCCGCCGCAGAGTCCAGAACCACCAGATCCAATCTAGACACCATCTCTGATGGGGTTCACCACCTCCATTGGTGCCTCTCCGATGATGCATGAGTAGTTCTTTGTAGACCTTCGGGTCCGTAGTTAGTAGCTAGGTGGCTTCATCTCTCTCTTTCTTGATTCTCAATACAATGGTCTCTTGGAGATCCATATGATGTAACTCTTTTTGCGATGTGTTTGTTGGGATCTGGTGAACTTTGAGTTTATGATCAGTCATATTTTTTTCAATTTTTTATTTTTTTTTCAAATTTATTTCAATTTTTTTTATTTTTTTCTTAATCTCGGGTCACTCTGGCTTACACTCTGTGGTCAAACTTGCCGAAAGGTCACCCATCCTCACACTACTCCAGCCCGAGCACGCTTAACTTCGTAGTTCTATCCAACCCCAGCACCACCTCACTTCACAGGCACTTGTTGATATATCTATCATATCAATCGTATTAAACCTTGCTGATGTCTAGGACTTAGTTCATGAGTATGATGAAATTTTGAAAAAAGATTTCAAACTTCCCGGTCATATTACGTATCATATTTTGAAAAATAATTCAAATTCTTTTTTTCGAAACCAATTTTTTTCTGTTACTAGTGGCGCACCTAGCATACGGTGCGCCACTAGTAAGTTTGAATTTTTTTGAATTTTTTTGCCTCCGGATCTTAAAAGCCCCATAACTTTTTTCTGTTAGGTTTTTGGGGATTTTGAAAATGTTTAACGGGGTTCCCTCGGTTAAACTTGGATGTAACTTTTCGAGTAGATGATTTTTCATATAGAAAACTTTTTAATCCGAGTTCGTATGCAAAAGTTATGCCCATTTTACAAATTCCAGAGAGATTTTGCAAATAAAGTCGAAATTCATATTTGTAAATTTTCCCAACAACTACACCACATATCACATGGGAAACTTATTTTCTTTTATTTTTTGTTGACATTTCCATCAATTTTTTTTCAAACTGAAAAGGCGGTCCCGGGGGGGTGCATTCGGTGGAAGTTTTGGGCCAAGTTAGTAATGGCGCACCGTGGGAGTGGTGCGCCATTACTAGTTAAACTAGTAATGGCGCACCACACCCACGGTGCGCCATTACTAGTTTTGAAAAAAAATAAAACAAATTCTGATTTTTTTTGAAAAAAACTTAGTAATGGCACACCACATTACTAGTTTTAACTAGTAATGGCGCACTGTCCACTGGTGCGCCATTACTAGTTTTGAAAAAATAAATAAAAAAACTGAAAAAAAATTGAGAAAAAATTACTAGTGGCGCACCGTGGATGTGGTGCGCCATTACTAGTTTAACTAGTAATTGCGCACTATCCACTGGTGCGCCATTACTAGTTTTGAAAGAAATGAATTTTTTTGTTACTAATGGCGCAGCGTGGATGTGGTGCGCCATTAGTATTTGGACACTAATGGCGCACCTACACATGGTGTGCCATTAGTATATACTAATGGCGCACCACATGTCTGGTGCGCCATTAGTGGCCATATCATCTATAACCCTTTTCCTAGTAGTGCTACATCATGTCATCGTTCTTATTGCATTACTCTGTTTTTCCATTAACTTAATACACTAGATGCATGCTGGATAGCGGTCGATGTGTGGAGTAATAGTAGTAGATGCAGCCAGGAGTCGGTCTACTAATCTTGGACGTGATGCCTATGTAATGATCATTGCCTGGATATCATCATAATTATTTGAGGTTCTATAAATTGCCCAACAGTAATTCGTTTACCCACCATTTGCTATCTTTCTCAAGAGAAGCCACTAGTGAAACCTACGGCCCCCAGGTCTTCTTCCTCATATATTTGCTTGTGATCTACTTTCCTTTGAATTTTTATTCAGATCTATTAAACCAAAAATACAAAAATACTTTGTTGCACTTTATTTTATTTGTGATCTATTATTTCAATCTACTACAATTTTCTGGCATTATTACCCGAAAGGGATTGACAACCCCTTTAACATGTCGGGTTGCGAGGTGTTGTTATTTGTGTGCAGGTGTTGTTTTTGTTGTGTTGCTTGGTTCTCCTACTGGTTCGATAACCTTGGTTTCCTCACTGAGGGAAATACCTACCGTCGCTAATAGGAAAACCCAATTAGCAAGCTAATTGGCCAATTAGCGGGCTAATTGCCCTATTATTAATAATCCATTTACTAATCTAATTGACATTCATATGAAGCACATAATATATTCCATTTCCATATTAAGGAAGTAGGATTTCATAGTTGAAATACATCTGAGTACAACATGATATAGCTTCAGCACTCAACTACCCCATTACACAACTGCACCAGTAGCAAGTTTCACATGCAACATCTAGAACCTTTCGAAATTAGCATCATAGACGGTACATAAAGAGATGCATCTCATCTGGAAAACTGCTGAAGCGGGAGGCGAATATTGAGCCTTCATTCATGTTGAAGGTCTTTGCAACTTTAGTCTAGTGCCTGTGGATGATTGACCGTCCATCCTTCGACCTCTTCTGGAACACTTCAATATTGAACCGTGGGTGTTGTATGAAAACTTTCCTCACCTCATGACCACAGAGGTGGTTTGAGAGGTAATCATATGTGAAGCCTGAAAACAAGGATGTGCATAAATATCTTCTCTATATTGGAAATGGTGCAAAGGAATACAAAAAGGCAAGGTATAATAGTTAGTACCATCTTGTAAACCTTAGTGCTTCCCATTGTTTCCCTGCGACACATAGAAGGTAGTTAGTCATCAGGTTAAGTAAGGGTTCGCATGCTATCAGTAAAATATGTTGATGATAAATAAGCACATTGCAGATTCATCAGATTAATTCAAGCCACATGGAGAACCCATTTATCCAAACCAAGCATGATTAAGAACTAGGAAATATAGCACCTGTATATGTTTCTCATGTATTAAGTGTAGCCAAATTCGATTTATTCCTCACATGGTATACAATAACAAAATGCAGCCACATCAATTGAACATCGCATTGCAGAATTGAACCAAGCAGTTAACTAAATACCACAACAAATGAACCAAACGTTAACTGAGCACCACATTGCACAATATAACATACTCCTAATAGAATATCAGAAAGTTAACCAAACCAAGCATGCTTAACAACTTGGAAATATAGCAATTGTATTTGTTTCTCATGTATTTAGTACAACCAAATTTGATTTATTCCTCACATGGTATACAATAACAGAATGCAACCACAACAATTGAACATCGCATTGCAGAATTGAACCAATCAGTTAACTAAACACCACAACAAGTGAACCAGGCCACAAAAAATGAACCAAGCAGTTAACTAAACACCAATTGAACAATATAATATACTCCTAATAGAAGATCAGACAGTTAACCAAACCAAGCATGCTTAACAACTTGGAAATATTGTACCTTGAAGAATTGAACATCACATTTGCAGAATTGAACCAAGAAGTTAATTGAACACCACATTGCACGACATATAGAACATATACACTACAACAGAAGATTGCATGGTAAAACTAGATAGCACAATTCACTAGAATTTGTTAAGGAAAGGCAATAGCTAGCGAACTAAACATGGGTCCTTATAGTGAGCTAATTAGACAAGCTACACCTCATCGTCGGAGATATCAATGACGATTGGCTCCTTGGACATAGAACAGGGCAAGGCCTCCGCATCATGGGTGCCCTCGTTGTAGTGGTGAGTTGCCTAAGCCGCTCCAGGCACCAACCTGCTGGCTCTTGAGATGAGGTAAGCACATGCACGCTGAGGAAACACCTTGTAGTCTTCGTCAAAGGCACTGATGGTGGCCTTGAGAAAACTCCATGGACCATCGTTTAAAGCAGCCAACCGCGTCGCGGTGTCGGTGCGCGAGGCGTCAACGGTGGCCTTGACAACGAGGTGCTCATCCATTGCGACCTCATCCGAGCATGCGGCCGTGATTTTCTTCTGCGCTGCCAAATGCTCCTTGAGGTCCTGGCTATACTGCGTGCACCATGGCTTAGGCCGGCACTTATTTGGTGGAGGGGTCGGTGATTTGGGTGGAAGGTGTCGCGCTCGCACCAGCGGTCGGGGCATGTTGGATGTGGAAGAAGGAGGAGGAGGATGGGGGTTGGGTGTGGATTACCTGCCTAGATAGGCGAGGCCGAGCAGCGTGAAGGAGGGTCGCCGGCGAAGAGGCGGCAACGTGGGAAGTGTCAGGACCGGTTTTCTAGGATATAAATTTCCTAGTCAATGGTCCTTGTGCTCACCAGCCCTAGGATTACTGTTAGCTGATGAGACACAATCTTGATACAGAAATTCCAAGCAAAATATAAACTATGCAGTACAAGACCATTCTGGTCTATGAGTACAACAAAAGTTTTCTAATGGTTGATGGCGGAAGCCGTTTGCGGATCATCAACGTCTATGGGACTCCATTTCCCACAGGAACAGCTGACCTGGATAACTCCTATCTTCACGCTGCTGCTATCTCCATTGCCTAGGTTCCGGGGTTGTCGTCGTTGTGCTCCTCTCCAAGCAAGAAATCTGGCCAAGGCAATAGCCAGGGACAAGCCAGTGAGTACTTTGAATGTACTCGGAAACATCATGAAAACAGGTATAACATAGTAGGTGATAATCATGCACTGAAATAATCCACGATCACTTAGTCAGTCCCAAGATAAAATTCATGATGCACGTAAGCATGTCATTTGTATTAAACAGGAATAATAAATTAGAGAATGAAGATAAAATAAACCGATCGGGTGTCTGAAGCGAAGCCTCGAAAGGATAGTAATATAAAGCATGCCTCAGTCGGGCGTCTGAGTGACGCCACATAAAGGGCTTATAAAGGAAATAAGTAGCAAACATGCCACAGTCGAGCATCTGTGCGACACCACATAAAGTGCTTATAAGGTAAATGAATAACAAGCATGCCACAGTCGGGCGTCCCCGCGACACCACATAAAGGGCTTATAAAGTAAATGAATAACCAGCCTGCCACAGTCGGGCGTCTCCGCGACACCACATAAAGGGCTTATATGAGATTCCTGGTTTTTAAATTCTAGTAAATCCAAAACTTGTCTGAAATTCATGAAACTTGGCATGCTATCATGGAGCGGCATCAACATGTCGTGGTACAAATTTTTTTCCATTTGGGACATGTTTGGGTAAATGCTTCTCACAAACCGGAGCTTACAACAAGCATGATGGTTTTCGGTTGGGAACGTCCCACCTTTGGGGACGAAACGATATCCATTGCCTCTTATTGCTTTAAAGTTTTTTTCTCATGTCAACATAGAACAACAGGAGTGTGGTGTGAATTTTTGTGATTTTTCGGGGTTCATTTGGACATTTTTATGCATTAACTGAGTTTTCAATGCATGTATGTGCATAATTCAAATTTAAACTACATGTGCATGCTCCAGTGCATATATAATTGGTTGAAAAAAAATCAAATCTTTGTTCTTGGGTGCATGCTTAGGTTCCATGCAAGAAATGGGAATGAATTTCAAACACGAGGGCACCATTGATTGCCGGCAAAACATTGAGATGCATTGTTTTTAAATTCTACTAAATCCAAAACTCGTCTGAAATTCATGAAACTTGGCATGCTATCATGGAGCGGCATCACCATGCCGTGGTACAAATTTGGTCCCATTTGGGGAAGGTTTGGGTATATGCTTCTCACAAACCGGAGCTTCTGACAACAAGCATGATGTTTTTCGGTAGGGAACGTCCCACCTTTGGGGACGAAACAATATCCATTGCCTCTTATTGCTTTCAAGTTTTTTTCACGTGTCAACACAGAACAACAGGGGTGTTGTGTGATTTTTTGTGATTTTTGGGGTTCGTTTGGACATTTTTATGCATTAACTGAGTTTTCAATGCATTTATGTGCGTAATTCAAATTTGAACTACATGCGCATGCTCTAGTGCATATAAATTGGTTGAAAAATCCAATATGTGTCCTTGGGTGCATGCTTAGGTCCCATGCAAGAAATGAGAATGAATTTCAAACACCAGGGCACCGTTGATTGCCGGCAAAACATTGAGATGTCTGGTTTTTAAATTCTACTAAATCCACAACTCGTCTGAAATTCATGAAACTTGGCATGCTATCATGGAGCGGCATCAACATGCCGTGGTACAAATTTTGTCCCATTTGGGGCATGTTTGGGTATATTCTTCTCACAAACCAGAGCTTCTCACAACAAGCATAATGGTTTTCGGTAGGGACCGTCCCACCTTTGGGGATGAAATGATTTCCATTGCCTCTTATTGCTTTCAAGTTTTTTTCTCGTGTCAACATCGAACAACAGGAGTGTTGTGTGAATTTTTGTGATTTTTTGGGGTTTGTTTGGACATTTTTATGCATTAACTGAGTTTTCAATGCATTTATGTGCATAATTCAAATTTGAACTACACGCGCATGCTCCATTTCATATAAATTGGTTGAAAAATCAAATCTGTGTCCTTGGGTGCATGCTTAGGTACCATGCAAGAAATGGGAATGAATTTCAAACATCAAGGCACCGTTGATAGCCGACAAAACATTGAGATGCCTGGTTTTTAAATTCTAGTAAATCCAAAACTCGTGTGAAATTCATGAAACTTGGCATGCTATCATGGAAGGGTGATACGTATCCGTCGTATCTACTTTTCCAAACACTTTTGCCCTTATTTTGGACTCTAACTTGCATGATTTGAATGTAACTAACCTGGACTGACACTGTTTTCAGCAGATTTGCCACGGTGTTATTTATGTGCAGACACAAAAGTTCTCGGAATGACCTCAAACTTCACGGAACATCTGTTTGGAAATAATAAAAAATCCTTGCAAAAGATGAAGACCAGGGGCCCACACTCTAGCCATGAGGGTGGGGGCACGCCCCCTACCTCGTGGGCCCCCTGGAGCTCCTCCGACCTCAACTCCAACTCTCGGGCAGAAAAAAATAGAGAAGAAGGATTCATCGCGTTTTATGATACGGAGCCTCCGCCAAGCCCTAAAACCTCTCGGGAGGGCTGATCTGGAGTCCATTCGGGGCTCCGGAGAGGGGAATCCGTCGCCATCGTCATCATCAACCTTCCTCCATCACCAATTTCATGATGCTCACCGCCGTGCATGAGTAATTCCATCGTAGGCTTGCTGGACGGTGATGGGTTGGATGAGATTTATCTTGTAATCGAGTTTGTTTTGTTAGGGTTTGATAACTAGTATCCACTATGTTCTGAGATTGATGTTGCTATGACTTTGCTATACTTAATGCTTGTCACTACGGCCCGAGTGCCATGATTTCAGATCTGAACCTATTATGTTTTCATCAATATATGAGAGTTCTTGAACCTATCTTGCAAGTCTATAGTCACCTACTATGTGTTATGATCCAGCAACCCCGAAGTGACAATAATCGGGACCACTCCCGGTGATGACCGTAGTTTGAGGAGTTCATGTATTCACTATGTGTTAATTCTTTGGTCCGATACTCTATTAAAAGGAGGCCTTAATGTCCCTTAGTTTCCGCTAGGACCCCGCCTGCTGCCACGGGAGGGTAGGACAAAAGATGTCATGCAAGTTCTTTTCCATAAGCACGTATGACTATATTCGGAATACATGCCTACATTACATTGATGAATTGGAGCTAGTTCTGTGTCACCCTAGGTTATGGCTGTTGCATGATGAACCGCATCCATCATAATTCTCTATCACTGATCCATTGCCTACGAGCTTTCCATATATTGTTCTCCGCTTATTTACTTTTCCGTTGCTATTGCTATCATCACTACAAAATACCAAAACACTACTTTTGCTACCATTACCTTTTGCTATCTTTACGACTACTATCATATTACTTTGCTACTAAATACTTTGCTGCAGATATTAAGCTTCCAGGTGTGGTTGAATTGACAACTCATCTGCTAATACTTGAGAATATTCTTTGGCTCCCCTTGTGTCGAATCAATAAATTTGGGTTGAATACTCTACCCTCGAAAACTGTTGCGATCCCCTATACTTGCGGGTTATCAAGACTATTTTCTGGTGCCGTTGCCGGGGAGCATAGCTCTATTCTTTGAGTCACATGGGATTTATATCTGCTTATCATTATGAAGAACTTGAGAGATCCAAAAACCAAGATTTATCCCTCAACTACGAGGGGAGGTAAGGAACTGCCATCTAGCTCTGCACTTGATTCACCTTCTGTTTTGAGTAAGCTTGCAACACCTAAACCTGCTTCTGCTATTCATTCTGATATGTCGCATGATATTGATGATGCCACTTCTACTATGCATGATACTTATGATGAAACTACTTCTACGCCTGATACTACTATGCCACTTGGTGAATTTCTTGATGAAGAACTTGCTAGGGTTAGAGAGAATGAAATAATTGAAACTGATAATATTGACGAAAGTGATGATGAAGACTCTCCCCCTAATAAATATGAATTGCCTGTTGTTCATGAGGGTTATGTTCTGGATGAAGAATCTGCTAGAGCTATTTTAGCTTGCAATGATAGATATGATCTAAAGAGGTTATTAGCTAAATGTAAGCAACAATCCCTTAATGCTAGAATGAAACCTAACCCTGCTTTTGCTACTTCACCTATCTGTGTTACTGATAAGGATTATGAATTCTCTGTTGATCCTGATATAATTACTTTGGTTGAATTTGATCCTTTTTATGGCTATGAATCTGAAACTGTTGTGGCACATCTTACTAAATTAAATGATATAGCCACCCTGTTCACTAATGATGAGATAACTCGCTACTTTTATATCCTTAAAATATTTCTGTTCTCATTAAAGGGTGATGCCAAGATATGGTTTAATTCTCTTGATCCTGGTTATGTGCGTAGTCCCTAGGATATGATTTATTACTTCTCTGCTAAATATTTCCCTCCTCATAAGAAACAAGCTGCTTTAAGGGATATATATAATTTTGTGCAAATTTAAGAAGAGAGTCTCCCACAAGCTTGGGGGAGGCTTCTCCCATTACTTAATGCTTTGCCTGATCATCCCCTTAAGAAAAATGAAATACTTGATACCTTTTATAATGGACTAACCGATGCTTCCAGAGATTACCTGGACAGTCGTGCTGGTTCTACTTTCAGGGAAAGAACACTGGATGAAGCAGAAATTCTATTAAATAATATGTTGACTAACGAAAATAATTGGACACTTCCTGAGCCTATTCCTAAACCAACTCCAAAGAAGATAGATGTTCTATTTCTCAGCCCTGAGGATATGCAAGAGGCAAAGAAATCCATGTAAGAAAAGGGTATTAAAGCTGAAGATGTTAAGAATTTACCTCCTATTGAAGAAATACATGGTCTTAATTTACCGCCTGTCTCTCAGGACCCCGATTCCAAGTCACATCGATCTAGCCGGTAACACCTCATATCACTTTGCGGCCTCACGCACGGTATTCCCATGGTGTCGCCTTACCATGGCCCGGGACCGTTTGCGCCTTTTGGCTCACGTATATGATAGTGTCACTAGCATCCATATGACAGAGAACCCGGGCCGACATGGCTAGTCGTGAACCCAAAGCGGCACCAACCTATGGGGACAGGCAAGTGTCCTGAGCAGTAGTGCTGGGCTAGCAGGACTCCCGTGAACCGGGCTGTAGCGAACTACTATGGCTCATAGAAGCACTAGACTACATTTCCCCATAAGAGAGGCTGCCAAGGATAAACAACTAGATTGTCGGATCCCACACATACCAAGCATTTCAATCATACACACAATATGCTCGATATGTGTAAATACAACATGGCATCACAACATAACTCTACAACTCAAGTATTTATTCCTTAGGCTCCGAGGAGCGAGATATTACAAACATGGGTCTCATGACCCAACAATCACAGCATACAAATCAAGCACATGCGGAAGCTTAACATGTCTGAGTATAGACATCTACAAATGGAAAAAGGCTAAGAAGCCTGACAATCTACCAGATCCTGCCGAGGGCACAAGATCGTAGCTGAGGTATCAAGCTAACGTCAATGTCCACGCGGAACTACTAGCGAGACTGAAGTCTCTCTCTGCAAAACATAAATTAAGCAAACGTGAGTACAAAGGTACTCAGCAAGACTTACATCAGAACTAGCTACATATGCGTCAGTATCAACAAGGGGGGTGGTGGAGTTTAACTGCAGCAAGCCAGCTTTGACTCAGTGGCTAACCTGAACTACGACTACAAGCAACTCTTTTGAGGTGGCGCACACGAGTCCACATATTCACCATTCAATACACCACTATGGATTCGCTCCCGTCTCCCTATGAGAAGGCCATCCATAGCACTCACACTTATCTTGCGAGTTTTAGAGTATCCACTTTCACTTGTCTATGAACTTTTATAGGCAACCCAGAAGTCCATTACCGCGGACACGGCTATTCAAATAGATGATGTTAACCCTGCAGGGGTGTACTTCTTCATACACGCTCTCACCACTTACCGCCGTTTACACGACATGTACTCGGCAACCTTCATGCGGAAGCCCAACGAGGGTGTCGGCCACGGCGTACCTAAACACTCAAGTCTCTAGTCCAGGTTTATCGCCTATCCAGGTTCCATCCGCAGGGAGTCCGGCCGAGGTTTCCACATACGGCCCCGAACGATGTGTACAGGGTTCCGAGATGCCAAATGGGCGCCCGGCATACCCGGCCACAGTGTATCTACCGCAACATTGCCCACCCCTAGGGTCAGCGCTAAGTACGGCCGCCAACACATAACCTACAAACACCAGAAACTATTTGCAACTCCTGGACAGAGTACTAGGGCGATCAAGAAGCCGAGAGGGTCCATTGGTTTCGGGCCCAATGCGTGGTAGTAACTGTTTCATGGATCACAAACATAGAACTCAGTTCTTGAGGACGGTTTCAATGAGACAACCCACCATGTACTCCTACATGGCCTCTCACTGCTACCTTTACCAAATCGTGTTCACATACTTAGCTCACACCCAGTAGGACATGTTCACACACCTCCGATTCATCCCCGATGAATCAGACCTGACACAACTCTATGCAATAGTAGGCATGACAAACAAGCATGAATGAGTAGGCACATCAGGGCTCAAACAACTCCTACCCATACTAGTGGGTTTCATCTATTTACTGTGGCAATGACAGGTCATGCAGAGGATAAGGGGCTCAACTACCGCAACAAGTAACAGTTGAATCGTTGTTGTCCTAATGCAGTAAAAGAGAGCAGGAGCGAGAGAGTGGGATTGTATCGAAATGAACAAACGGGTTTTGCTTGCCTGGCACTTCTGAAGATATCATTGGGTCTTCATCAATGTCAACGATCACAGCGTCGGTACAACGTCTATCGAGAGGGGACAAACACCAGCAACTGAGAAAGAACTCAATCAACACATGACGATATGCAACAATATGATGCATGCTATGACATGGCAATATGAATGTGTTTTGCACTAATGCATCTAGCAACAATTTAGATGAAGTCCATATGGACCAAGGGTTCATATGCAAACTCCATATTTAGCATTTAAAATGCCATTATAATGTTTTCACTTATACAGTGGGTATAAGTTGGTTGAACATGCATGAAAGTAGTATAGATGGATAGATTGGATTTTTCTGATAATTTTTCATGTATAAATTATTTCATTTGGAGTTACGGTTGAATTTCTATGATTTTTGGAAGTTTTGGACATTTTCTGAATTAAATAAATCATTTCTGATTTATTTAAAATCCAGAAAGCATTACTGCGTCAGCCTGACATCAGAATGATGTCATCAAGTCAATAGCATCAGCCCAGGTCAAACCTGACGCTGGGACCCACTGGTCAGTGTCTAAGGCTGGTTTGGGTCTATGACAGGTGGGACCGGTCAATGTTGACTTGACCAAGTCAAAGCTGACACGTGGGGTCCACACCGATTAGCACTAACCTAAACAAAAATTAAACTAATTAATTTTTGGCGCCGGGGCCCACACGGCAGTGGCACTAGGGTGTTAGTTAAGGCGTCATTAGAGGCTAATGACATCGCCACGTCGGCTTTGCCAGAGTTAGGCCACCGGCGATGGCCAGGTGCGGCGGAGGTGCTCGGAGTCGAGCTATGGTGCTTCGTTCGAAGCTTGGTTGGGCTCTCTGGAAAACTGGCATGACGGTGCATCGAGTGGTGGTGGTTGTCGGGCCTGGGACGGCAGGAATCGACATCGGCGATGAGCCTTGCGACTGCCGGAGTTCGGGCGAGGACGAACTCATCATTGCTGTGGCTCTTGAAGAACGGGGCCAGCTCCTACGTGATCTACACGATGCGGTGAGTGTGTTGGATGCGTCGGGCGGACCATTTGGTCACCGGAGTCGCGTCGGCGACGAGCGCAGGCGGCGGCGGGTTCGGGTGTAGGTGGTCCGGTGGCTACGGAGACCTACGGGGAAGAAGAGAGGGATGGGCAGGGTCGGAGGCTCACGGCGAGTCGGACGGGGAGGTCAGCGAGCTCGGAGACGGTCCGGAGCAGCCGGGGCGGCAAGGAGGATCTCCGGCGACCGGCAAGGAAGAAGATGACGTTGGCGGCATCACTGGGCTTCCGGCACCCTCCGCCTTGGTGAGGAGGAAGAGGGGAACGAGGCGGGGCTTCTTGGTGCGCCGGCGAGGCGTGGGGTGGCCGGTGGCCGTGGTAGAGCACGGCAGCGCGCTCTGGTGTGCTCGAGAAGAGAGGGAGAGGGAGCTAGAGGAGGGGAAAGAGGTCCAGGGAGAGAGGGGAGAGGACGAGGGGGTCGGGGGGTGTGCGTGGAGGCGACCAGGCAGTCGGGGGGGGGGGCACGCAGGCAGGGAGGAGCCAGCGCGGCTCGCCGGCCATCGGGCACGCAGCTGCTTCTCCTCCTGGGAGGAGGAAGAAGACAGTGCTGCCCCTGGTGGGCCGGGCTGACTTTGGCCAGGAGGCCACTATAGTGGTGGGCTGCACGGTAAGGTACCTCTATTATTCTGAAACTTTGTGGCTTTATTAAAAATACTTAGACACTTCCAAAAATCACCAAACTGCTGATGCTCACTGTATGGAATAAACCCAACATGAAACATTTCAGTTTGGGATTATTTGGTCATTATTTCTTATATAACAGAAATAATTCCAACCCAAATATATTATTGATTTAAATCAAAGGCCCAAATAAATTATTTCTGTGACTCCCAAAATATTGGTTTGAATTTCACCTCATGCCAATATTTTCACAGAATAACAAGAACATTTTCTTGGACTCATTTGATGAGATTTAAATGTTGGTTATTTTTAGAGGTTTTCTGAGGCTTGGAAAATTCCTCAATTCAAATTTCAATTGAATTTAAACATGATGCAGCAACCAAACTAGTCCAAGGCCAGGGTAAAGCTAGGGCTATGACACTGTTGAAGAAATGCATAATTTTAATCCATCTCCTATTGAAGAAATACATGGTCTTGATAACCCGGCACATGTAGTAAAGGTAAATTCTCTCTATAGACATGATAAAGCTGAAATCCCATTTACTAAGTTTGCTAGCCAATGCTTAGATGAGTTTGATAAATTTATGGTTAAGCAAGAAGACTTCAATGCTTATTTTGGTAGAGAATTAAAATGCAGTGCTGGTATGCTTGAACACTTGGGTGATTATATGGCTAATGTCAAAGGTGAACTTAAACTTATTAGCAAACATGCTTCCATGGTTACCACTCAAGTAGAACAAGTACTTAAAGCTCAAAATGATTTGCTCAATGAATTGAATCGTAAGAATAATGATTATGTTGTTAGAGTGGATACTAGAACTGGTAGAATGACTCAGGAACCTTTGTATCCTGAAGGGCACCCTAAGAGAATTGAGCAAGATTCTCAGAGAAATAATATAGATGCACCTAGTCCTTCTAAAAGGAAGACAAAGAAGAATGATAGGAATTTGCATGCTTCTAGTGAACCTATTGCTGAAACACCTAAGAATCCAAATGATATTTCTATTTCTGATGCTAAAACACAATCTGGTAATGAACCTGAAACTAGTGATAATGTTAATGATAATGTTCGTGTTGACACTCAACCTAGCAATGACAATGATATAGAAATTGAACCTGATGTTGATCTTGATAACCCACAATCAAAGAATCAACATTATGATAAGAGAGACTTTGTTGCTAGGAAACATGGTAAAGAAAGAGAACCATGGGTTCAAAAACCCATGCCTTTTCCTCCCAAACCATCCAAGAACAAGTATGCTGAGGATTTTGAGCGCTTTGCTGAAATGATTAGACCTATCTTTTTGCGTATGCGATTAACTGATAAGCTTAAAATGAATCCTTATGCTAATACATGAATGAAATTGTTACTAATAAAAGAAAGATACCGGAAGCTGAAATTTCCACCATACTTGCTAATTATACTTTTAAGGGTGGAATACCAAAGAAACTTGAGGATCTAGGAGTACCAACTATACCATGCTCCATTAAAAGAAACTATGTTAAAACTGCTTTATGTGATCTTGGAGCCGGTGTTAGTGTTATGCCTCTCTCTTTATATCGTAGACTTGATTTGAATAAGTTGACACCTACTGAAATATCTTTGCAAATGGCTGATAAATCAACTGCTATACCTGTCGGTATTTGTGAGGATGTGCCTGTTGTGGTTGCAAACGTTACTATTTTAATGGACTTTGTTATTCTTGATATTCCCGAGGACGAAAGTATGTCTATTATTCTTGGAAGACCCTTTTTGAATACTGCAAGGGCTATTATTGATTGCAACAAAGGCAATGTCACTTCTCATGTTAATGGTAAAGAGCATATGTTACACTTTCCGAGGAAACAACCTCAAGTCCACAGTATCAATTTTATTGAAAAAATTCCATCAATTATTTTTGGAGGTTTTGAATTTCCTCTTCCTACTGTCAAGAAGAAATATGATATTCTTATTGTTGGGGATGTGAATATCCCCGTTGAGGTAACCTAGTGTTATTAAAAAATTCTCCGGTTCCATGTTATTCGGAATGAGTTTGTTAACAAGACTTGATCAACCTTGTTAATGGGTTCCTTTTCATGATCATGAGATGGATGAATTTAGAAAACACAACTCTGTGTACCCTCCTTTTACTTTCTGTTATTTATATTAAATAAAATAAAAATAAGTATTTTCCGTCTGTTATTTGATTTATTCGTGCAATATAAAAATACCACGAAAATAAAAGTTCTCCAAATGCCCTGAAATTTAAATATGAATTTTCTGGAATATTTGAGAATATTTTGCACTGAGAATACAATAAGGGGGCATCCACCTGGCCACGAGGGTGGAGGGCGCGCCCTACCCCCCTGGGTGCGCCCCCTGCCTCGTGGGCCCACGGTGGCTGAGGGAGTCCTGGATTAGGGGGTGTCCGGATAGCCGGACTATACCTTCAGCCGGACTCCTGGACTATGAAGATACAAGATTGAAGACTTTGTCCCGTGTCCAGAAGGGACTTTCCTTGGCGTGGAAGGCAAGCTTTGCAATACGGATATGTAGATCTCCTACCATTGTAACCGACTCTGTGTAACCCTAGCCCTCTCTGGTGTCTATATAAACCGGAGGGTTTTAGTCCGTAGGGACAACAATCATACCATGGGCTAGCTTCTAGGGTTTAGCCTCTCTGATCTCGTGGTAGATCTACTCTTGTACTACCCATATCATCAATATTAATCAAGCAGGACGTAGGGTTTTACCTCCATCAAAAGGGCCCGAACCTGGGTAAAACATCGTGTCCCCTGCGTCCTGTTACCATCCGCCTAGACGCACAGTTCGGGACCCCCTACCTGAGATCCGCCGGTTTTGACACCGACATTGGTGCTTTCATTGAGAGTTCCTCTGTGTCGTCGCCATCAGGAAGGATGCCTCATCCCGTCTTTAAAGACGGCACCATTTCTAAGGGAGCTTTGGCTGTCAGCCAAACCTTCCGGCTAGGTGGTTTCCTTATGACCGCCTGTTCAGCTATTGCGCCGACGATGACCTCTTGGGTCATCGAAAGCAATCTTCACGTCAGCTCGGAATTCGCCGAGCAGCTAGATCCAATGGAGCTCTCTTCCCCAAACGAGCTCTTGGATCGCATCGCCGCGCTGGGAGTCGCTATGGATTAAGACCAGATTGGGCCTAAACCCGATCTAAGAGAGATTTACTCTCCCCAGGTCACCCATCACGTTGCCGTGGTAGAGGGACAGTGTGGCGACCCTTCATCTATCTTAAGGACTAGCTATGTCCGGATTCCGGATCCCTCCAAGCCGGATACCCGCGGAGGGGAGGACATCACTCAAGACCTGAACTTAAAGTCAGGCGACGGGCTAGATTCATTGGACAGCATCCAAGAATCCAAACTTTCGAGTTCAGAAACTCCTTGGCCTCTGGGTCTCAGATTGGGTGAGGTTTCAGATTTGATTCCGCCCACCCACCCATACATAAGCAATCTATCCCAAATTAGGAAAGAGCGCGAAGAAATAGTACATCCTTACTGGGCCAGATTCCTCCTGGTTATGAACAGGATAAAGGACTGCCGCAAGGAAGACACAATTTCATTCTTCTGCAATAATTGCACGGACAAGGGAATCCTCAACGCCATAAGTCACTGTGATATTACACGCCTCGCTGACTTGGCATCCATAGTACGAAACTACTGTGCGATGGAAAGCGCCTGGAAAACTGAAATAAAATTTTGGGACAATCCGGCCCTGAATACAAACCCAGTCCGAAATAAAAGGGTGAATCATCGCCAGACACCCGGGTTCAATACCAAAAAGCAAAAGCCCTCTACAGGGCACGGAACCCTACTGGAAGGATGGCTTAATGGACCCTGTAAAATTCACAGTGCAGAGGGCGCCACACCAACTCACAGCCTTAGAGCATGTTGGATACTCCGGCAGGTGGCAAAAATTGGCAAAGATCTTCTAATTCCAGAAGCCACAGAAAGCCACCCCAGAGACACCAGTATGGTATTAACAGTCTTCGAGACTTTCGCATCAAATAATATGCGAAAAAGAACATTCCGCAACCTTGCCGAAGTCTACCAAGTAGCAAGAATAAACCCATGGAGTGACACGGCTATTACTTTTAACGCCAGTGACGAACCTAAATTCCGAACAGCCCGAGCACCAGCCGCATTGGTCCTCAGTCCAATAGTGGACGACTTTCGTCTTACCAAGGTACTCATGGATGGCGGCAGCGGATTGAACCTCATTTATGAGGAAACCCTTCAAAAAATGGAAATAGACTGGAACCGCATTGAGCGAAGCAACACAACCTTTAGAGGAATAATCCCAATCGAGAAGTGCGCTGCACAGGAAAAATCACACTAGATGTGGTGTTCGGCACGCCGGATAATTACAGGTCCGAAGAGGTCACGTTCCAAGTGGCCCCGCTCAGTAGCGGATACCACGCTCTGCTAGGGCGGGAAGCATTTACAATCTTCCAAGCAATACCCCATTACGGGTACATGAAGCTCAAGATGCACGGGCCTAACGGAATCATCACTCTCGCTAGTGATCTGGACATAGCACTCCGCACCGAAAACAAGACAGCCGCACTGGCCCTCGAGGCGCTATCCAAAGCCCTAGCGGCTGAGGAACTGACTGTGCTGTGCTCCACGGTGAATAGGGACGATGTGATACTCGACAAAAGATCCAAGTCCACCTTCTTTAAACCGGCGGACGAAATAGTCAAATTCCACGTCCATCCAACGGACCCCAATAAAACAGCTTCCATCGGGGCACAGTTAAACCCTGATGTAGACGCCGCACTCCGTGAGTTCCTACGAGAGAACTGGGACAATTTCGCCTGGCACCCTTCAGACATGCCAGGAATCCCACATAGGCTAGCTGAACACAGCTTAAATATCCTAAAAGGATTCAAGCCAGTCAAACAGGCTCTTCAGCATTTTTCCGAACCTAAGAGACGAGCCATGGGAGAGGAACTAGCCAAGCTATTGGAGGCCGGATTCATGAAAGATATAAAACACTCGGACTGGCTAGCAAACCTGGTGATGGTACCAAAGAAGGACAAATCCTGGCGCCTATGCGTTGATTTTAAAGACCTTAACAAGGCTTGCCCAAAGGATCCCTTCCCCCTCCCCCGCATCGATCAAATTATCGACGCTACCGCAAGACACGATTCATTGTGTTTCCTGGACGCATACTCCAGCTACCATCAAATAAAGATGGCAGAGTCAGACCAAGCCGCAACGGCATTCATCACACCATACGACCCATTCTGCTTCAACACAAGGCCCTTCGGGCTCAAAAACGCCGGCGCAACATATCAGCGCATGATTCAGACATGTCTGGCAAACCAGATCGGCAAAACAGTGGAGGCATAAATAGATGATGTGGTCGTTAAAACAAGACATGTCGAATCTCTAGTAGACGACTTGAGGCTAACATTCAATAAACTCCGAACATACGATATCAAGCTCAACCTGGAAAAATGCGTTTTCGGCATTCCAGCCGGAAAGCTCTTGGGCTTCATTGTATCCGGTAGAGGAATTGAAGCAAATCCAGCCAAGATCTGAGCTCTGTCACAATTGGATATCCCGAAGGACCTCAAACAAATACAAAAATTAACCGGATGCGCGGCGGCTCTAAGCCGCTTCATCTCCCGCTTGGGAGAAAAGGCCCTACCCCTTTACCGCCACCTTCAGTGCAACGAACACTTCGAGTGGACGGATGCAGCCATGGCCGGACTCGACGAAATAAAAGCCATCTTGGCAACAAACCCAGTCCTGGCCACGCCAAACATTGGCAAACTAATGCTATTATACATTGCAGCAACCCATCAGGTCGTAAGCGCAGTGCTCGTCGTCGAATGAGAAACGGACGGACACAAATTCCCCCTTCAAAAGCCGGTCTACTATGTGTCCACTGTCCTTATTCCGTGCAAGTCACAGTACCCGCAATATCAAAAGATTGCGTACGCGGTATTTATGGCATCCCGGAAGCTGCGACACTACTTTCAAGAGTGTTCAATAACAGTAGCCTCGGAAGTGCCACTTAGCGATATTATAAACAACCATGATGCGATGGGCTGGATTGCAAAATGGGCCATTGAGCTCCTCCCGTTCGACATAACTTACAAGCCACGGCGAGCTATCAAGTCGCAAGTTTTGGCCGACTTCGTCGCAGAATGGACGGAGGCCGAACTCCCTAAAGAGTACGACACATATTCAAACTGGGTCATGCACTTCGACGGCTCCAAAATTTTTGCCGGTCTAGGGGCTGGCGTCGTTTTGACGTCCCCCACAGGGGTCACAGTTCAATACGTACTCCAGATAATGTACACAGACTCCAACAATGCAGCCGAATATGAGGCCCTTTTACATGGTCTCCGGATGGCAGTATCCATGGGCATTCAACGCTTAGAGGTGTGTGGGGACTCGAACCTCGCAATATCCCAAATAAATGGAGACTTTGATGCCAAGGATCCAAAAATGGCAGCTTGTCGCAACGACGTCCTAAAAATGTCAGCTCGGTTCGAAGGGCTCAAATTTCACCATATAGCCTGGGAAAATAATCAGGCGGCAGATGTCCTGTCACGCATCGGCGCAAAACGCGATGTAGTCCCCCCAACATCTTCTTCGAAAGGCTGTTCAAGCCATCCGTAGTATGGGAAGGGGAACCCGGCAATAACAGCCCGGACCCAACCGCACTACCCGACACCGAACACTCTGACATAATTGGAGGCTCTGCCAATGAAATAACACCTTCAGCCCACGTAATAATGGCCGTCATCGCCCCATGGACAGAACCATTCCTCGCCTACCTTACTAGGCAGGAACTCCCCGAGGACCAAAATGAGGCACGCTGCAGAGTGCGGCGATCTAAAGCCTATAAAGTCCATGAGGGAGATCTTTATAAGAAAAGCACTACTGGAGTCCTTCAAAGGTGCATCTCCGAATAGGAAGGGCAGAACCTCCTGGCTGAAATTCATGCCGGACTCAGCGGTCATCACGCTGCAGCTCGGTCCCTTGTAAGCAAGGCCTTCCGTACGAGCTTTTATTGGCCGACGGCCCGGGCAGACGCCGGGGACTTAGTCCAACGATGCGTTGGTTGCCAGCTTTTTGCAAACCAAAGCCATATGCCACCCACCACCCTCCAAACTATCCCCATCACTTGGCCTTTTGCGGTCTGGGGGCTTGACATGGTTGGACCCCTTAAAGGCAGAACCCACAAGAAAAAAAATACTTACTGGTCATGGTGGATAAGTTCACCAAATGGATAGAAGCCAAGCCTGTTAAGACGGCCGAATTCGGACCGGTGATAGACTTTACATCCGGGGTCGTACACCATTACGGCGTCCTCCACAGCATCATCACTGCTAACGGCATGAACTTTACGGCCGACGAGGTAAAACTCTGGTGCAAAAACATGGGCATCAAGCTCGATTATGCTTCTGTCTATCACCCACAAACTAACGGCCAGGTCGAACGTGCAAATGGTCTTATCATGAGCGGCATCAAACCCAGATTAGTGCGGTCCCTTAAGGAATCTAATACGCACTGGGTAGAGGAGCTCGACTCCGTACTCTGAGGGTTGTGGACCACGCCGAATCGCACCACCGGATACACACCATTCTTCATGGTGTACGGCGCAGAGGCAATTTTGCCCTGCGACATAATTCATGACTCACCTCGAGTGCGCATGTACGAAGAAAGAGAATCCGAGCTCAATCGACAGGACAGTTTTGGACGCCTTGGAGGAAGAGCGTGACGTGGCAAAATCCCGTTCCGCATCCTATCAACAGCAGGCTCGAAGATACCAAAGCAGAGAAGTACGGGCCAAAAATTACAACGTTGGCGAATTAGTTCTACGCCTGTCGGACAAGAAAAAGGACAAACTCAAGCCCAAGTGGGAAGGTCCCTTCATAATTGACCAAGTCCTGACTGGTGGAGCGTACCGCCTGCGAGATGCATCAAATAACCGACTCGAGCCGAACCCATGGAACGCAGCCCGTCTCCGAAGATTCTATGCCTAGCGCCGGACTCTGTGTTCGTCTCCTTCCTCTGTCCATTTTTATATACTTTCTGTCTTACATTTCTCTCCTTCTCCTCTCTCTCTCTCTCTTATAGCCTTTAAAGGCTCATAAAGTGACGCGCTATCCGCGCTCATTAAACCTGGGGGCTTCTTTATACAAAAGCTTATTTATACGGGCTTCATGCCCAACATATGTGTCACACTTCAGCATGTACCTTTTCTTCACCATTATATGCATCGATGTGACTTAAGTTTTGGCCAAGCTGGGTTGCCTGGCTCCTGTGCTTACCCCTACGTTCCCGATTGTTCGGCTAGGTGGTAAAGGGAGCACCTCTGCGATTGTTACTGCCGGGTCAGCCGGATGTGTGCCTCAGACTGGGTGAAGCCGAAAGCTAGCGTTCTTAAGGGAATATTCGGTCGGTGAACTAAAGATGATCTTTTTTTTACTTATTTATCTATACGCCACCAGATGTTTTCCTGCGTCTCTTTTCGCAGAATGGACATGCACTTTAGGGCATGCCTCCCAGGGAAAGGAACCCCTAACGGAACTATTCTCCCTGGAAGATGTTTCTTACTAACCATGTAATATAACATAACTAATTGGGCACTTGTCTGTTCAAGCACTAATGACCCCTATGCCTGGTATCCATGCATACCCCGGTTCTTATATAACCGCGAGGGTATTCGGACACACTCCGGACCGTCAAGTCCCGAGGTTGAATTGAAAAGGTCGGCCATGAAAAACGATCTACAATCCGGCTAGAAGGCATTATACATGTCAATTAAAATTACATAATCAATCTGACTTATTGTATTCCTCTTCAATACCATCTAACAGGCTGTCTAGTTTATAGTCCTGTTGGGAATACTTTGCGGCCAATTCTACTTGGCCATATACTAAGCTCACAGGGATCTCCTTCCCATCGGGCCCCACGGGTCCGACCTCGGCCATGTGGTTTGGGTCAGCCTTCGTGTACCGCGTCTTCACCATGGCCCAAGCCTCCCTGGCGCCTTGACGGCAGGCCGACATCTTCCACAATCGGAAGTGCCGCCACGCTCCCTTCAGCTTCTCTACAAGCTCTCCAAGGCCTTTGGGCATGGAGACGGATGGCCACAAGGCCTGGGCGACGCCTTGCATCACCTGCCGAACTCGCTCGTGCAGTTGTGAGAGCTCGGGAAGAAGGTCACCCGTAGAACCGGGCATTTCCTCTGCAGGACGACCTGTTAGCATACCTACAAACATTACTCTGTTAGTCGACTTCCTCGCCGAACTCTTTTTTCAAAGTTCGTTTAAGCACTTACTAAATATGCCGCGTCGAAGCCGCTAATTCTCCTTAATAGAGTCCAACGGCTGGGCATGAACATCCTTCAGTTCAACGCCCAGCTTGATGTTGGCATCTTGGAGATCGTTCTTCTCCCGCCTCACCTTTGTCAGCACGCTCTCACCAGCCTTCAGCTGGCGTAGGAGTTGTTGCTCTTCTGGATTCAATCCGGCGCCATCTGCAATTTCATTTGTCAGATTTGCACCCGCGCCGCACTTCGCAAAATACTTATCTTTTGAAGCGTATATTACCAGAGGGGGTCTCCTTGGGCTCCCTTGCCGCGGCTAGTGCGGCCTCAAGTTGGGCTTTGCACTCTTCAAGCTCCTGGGATAGTAGGGTATTCTTTTCTGTAAGAACCTGCGTAACAAATGATCCTTAAAGCAGTTATTCTAACTATTTCAAGTCTCGGGGGCTACTGGTATATATATAAATATCAAATTTTTCTTACCCGTATGTCTTTTACATATTGCTCTGTGGCTCTGGCTAGAACATTTTGAGCGGCACGGAGGTACGCATCTCCCAAATTGAAGGCATCCAATGCCTCTTGGGAGAAACAAGCGTCGCGAAGAACTGTCCAACGACGCCTGTGGTTCATGGCACTCTCCACCTCGGAATTGGTGGCAGACAGCCTGTCCGCATCCTCTGTCGGAGGAGCGTCCGGTACACGCCTTGTGTTCGCCTCCGCTTCCGGACTAGGCTTTGGTGCCTGGCTGGTGGAGGCGCGATTGGCAACCTCTCCGGATATAGTCCGGTGAGGTCTCTTCGTCCTGAAGAGAGCACGAGCGTTAATATGCCTTGAAGGAATAATACCTGGAAATAAGATGGCGCGCTATACCTTTGCACCGGCGTCTCAGTCCGGACTGCACTTCTTTTCAGCCTGCGGGGCCTTGCCGCCCCTCGTTGGCTAGTCGCCACAGGCTCAGCCTCCTGTCTCAAGGACCTCCCCTGCAAAACACAGTTGTCATACGGCAATCAAAAACACACGAGGATAGATCCCTTTTCAAAGTGCTGGGACTTCGGTCTCAGTTACCTGTGAGGCTGGGAGTAGCCCTGAGTAATCGGCCGTAATGGCAACCACTTACCCAACTTGGGGGATTGTACATAGAAAATCCACCCTGTGGGTTGACACGGAGAAGTTCCTCCTCTTCTCCCTTGTACAAAGCGGACAAGATCTTTATTAGAGCGGCAGCCGAATCTGGCCCCTTACGGCTGTGGCGGGTGGCGTCGTCCTCCCCGTTGAAGTCCCACATGGGGTGGCCTCTATACTGAAGCGGCTGCACCCCTCGCATGATGCATGCGTCAAATGACCCCGATCATGGTCAGTCCGGAATGAGCTAACAATCTTATCCGGCCCATCAGGTAAAGAACGTCCTTGTCACTTTCCCTCTGAGGGCTCCGTGGACGCCAGCTTAGGCGCTTCTTTAGGGGAGCACTGTCGAACTCAGGAAGGCCAATCCGGACAGGATCCGGCAGCAGGACATCCTCTATATAAAACCATTCCGAAGGCCAGTCCTCGGACGCCTTCTTTGGGGTTCCGGATAGATATCCGGTCCCGGCGATGCGCCACACTTCGGCTCCGCCCACTTGATATATTGACCCCTTCTGAGAACGGGGCACAAGGTAGAATAGCCTTTTCCACAGCACGAAATGAGCCTCGCAGCCCAAAAACAGCTCACAGAGGGCTATGAAGCCCGTGATATGCAATATGGAGGCAGGCGTGAGGTTGTGCAGCTGGAAGCCATAGAACTCCAGGATCCCCCGGAGAAACGGATGGATTGGAAATCCGAGCCCTCTTATTAAGTAAGGAACAAGGCATACCCGCTCTCCTTTGGAGGGATTGGGGGCGCTCTCCGCTTGCTCTCCGCCATTATAGGTGGCATGTCCGGCTCGAACCGGGACCATATAGGCTGGGGGGAGAAATCCCTTGGTCTGGAGCGTCACTAGCTCGCTGTGCAGGATGGAGCATCTCTCCCAATCTCCAGGCTGAGGGCTGGAAGGGCGAGGGGAGGAGCTGCGGCGGCCGGCCATGATAGAATGGACCTCTGTCGGATACGCTCTGATGAATACTCGCGGAGGGGAGAAGGTGTGGTTTGGATCTAAATCCTCGTCCCCTTAAATAGGCGGCTCATTCACGCGGCTAGGGGTGTAAATGTAAAAACACCCTAACTTTTCTTATTCGTTTGACACATGGAAGACGGCCATTATTGGGCGTAGGAGCCAAGGAGCGCTACATTTACAAGAAACCGGACATTATTCAACAGGTACACGGAATTTGGAGGAGAACCGGCCTTGCAATGCCGAAGACAATCTGCGCACCGGACTCGTCATCATTGAAGCCTGGTTCGGGGGCTACTGAGGGAGTCCTGGATTAGGGGGTGTTCGGATAGCCGGACTATACCTTCGGCCGGACTTTCCTTGGCGTGGAAGGCAAGCTTGGCGATACGGATATGTAGATCTCCTACCATTGTAACCAACTCTGTGTAACCCTAGATCTCTCCGGTGTCTATATAAACTGGAGGGTTTTAGTCCGTAGGGACAACAATCATACCATAGGCTAGCTTCTAGGGTTTAGCCTCTCTGATCTCGTGGTAGATCTACTCTTGTACTGCCCATATCATCAATATTAATCAAGCAGGACGTAGGGTTTTACCTCCATCAAGAGGGCCCGAACCTAGGTAAAACATCGTGTCCCCTGCCTCCTGTTACCATCCGCCTAGACGCACAGTTCGGGACCCCCTACCCGAGATCCGCCGGTTTTGACACCGACAGTGGCCCTCCTCCACTTATTCCTGCACCCACACACACCTTCCTCCCACAAACATCATTATCTAGTTCAAACCCGAGTCCAAGCTCATTTTGCTACCATTTTCGATCTCCTTGCTCAAAGCACCTCTCACAAAACTGCTTGGGGGATTGTTCCTTGGTGTGTGACTCCTCCATTGGTCCAATTATTTTTCGTTCTAGTGCTTTATTCATTGCAAATTTATGCTGCCTAGGTGACCTTGTTCTTGATCTTGCATGTGAAATTTATATGGTTCCAAGTAGTTTTGATGCATGATATAGGCTCTAGGCTCTTGTAGGAGTAGTTGCTATCAATATTGTTGTGTTTGGTTCACTTTTATTTTAAGTTACTAAAAATTTCAGAAATTTTTCAGAGGAACCACATCGCAGCGATGTGGATGGGTTTATTGATACCATCACTTTAGGGGAAATGAGTAAGGTTTCCGATGCACGAATCACTAGCATACATTTTCCTGTTTTACGCCACATTGCAATATTTGCTAGTCGTTGATTAATTGGTCGCGGAAACTATGGAAACCTTAGTGTTCCTGATATTATTATTTTGTTCCACGGTTTGTTCTGTGATAACTCTGTTAGTATGGGCGGTATTATTGCTAAACTATTAAGTCTAAACCGTACAAAGGGCCCCATCTTTGGAGGCATCTATGCTTCACGCCTAGCTGCACATTTTAACATACCTATTAGGCATTATGAGAAGGAAGAAAAATTGCTGCCTCATGTTTATTTAGATTATAAGAGTATGGTGGCACACGATTTTATTGTTAAGAATAGGGAAGGGGAGCTTAAATACAAATTGTTCTTTGATAAACATCATCCTGAGAGTATTACCCTGCCTGCTCCTTCCTTGTTTGATTTATCTGCAGGCAAGTACCTTGTTCCGTTAGAGGCTATTCACGCCTACCGGAACCCTACATCAGCCAAGAGCCAAAGTCGGAACCACAAGTTGATCCTCCATGACAGTCTAATTACTTGTGGGATCCGGAGATGATTGCCAACCAATGGCAATCAGAGTCTTCTTCTTCGCAGTACGACCCCAATTATTACTATGGATATCCGTCAGGCCAACCGTGGCCATAGACCAACTTAGGCTAAAAGCCTATGCTTGGGGGAGTACGTATTTCTCACTGACATTACATTTATGTTCACACACTCATTGCTAGATGTCGGTGCTCATACTTTTTCATTGTATCATCCATGCTAGTTTATTTCCTTTTTATGCTTTCTTCTTGTGTGTTTAATAAACCTTAAGAAAAACCAAAACAAATAGTTGTAGCTTTTAGCTAGTTTTAATTTCCATGCTTGTAGTAGTAATTAAAAAGAAAACCCAAAAAGATTTCCTGTTCTTCTTTTGCTTGTTGGGAGCTTTCCCGTGTAAATAGTTTTATTTCTTTTCTTTTCTTTAGGGGTCGATAGGAGAAGACCATAATTAAATTGTTGACGTGGCTCTTATATGCATTATTGTTGATCTGACAAAACATCCCATAGTGCCTTGTCTTCTCCTATTTATTGAATGCTTGCAGATTCCAGCTTAGTCCAATGCACGTGCACTATTATTATTATCCACATTGTTCGGTCGTGCAAGTGAAAGGCAATTATGACGATATATGATGGACTGACTGAGATGAGAAAAGATGGTATGAACTCGACCTCTCTTGTTTCTGTAAGTATGATTAGTTCATCATTCCTGATTCAGCCTATTATGAATAAACATGTTTGCAATGACAACTAGAGATCATAGTTTCTTGTGCCATGTTTGATTAGCTAGGAGCTTATAATGGTTTAGTTTGCGTGCCAACATGCTATTAAAATTGTTGTGATGTGGTATGATAGGGTGGTATACTCCTCTGAATGATTTAAGTGACTTGACTTGGCACGTGTTCATGCATGTAGTTGAAACAAAATTACCATAGCCTTCACGATATTTATGTTCATGGTGAATTATATCCTACCCATGCTTGCATTCGGTGTTGATTAATTTTAATTCATGTTCATGACTATTGTCGCTCTCTAGCTGGTCGCTTCCCAGTCTTTTTCTAGCCTTCACCTGTACTAAGCGGGAATATGGCTTGTGCATCCAATCCCATAAACCTCAATGTTATTCCATATGAGTCCACCATACCTACCTATATACGGTATCTACTTGCCGTTCCAAGTAAATTTGTATGTGCCAAACTCTAAACCTTCAAATAAATATCCTGTTTTGTATGCTCGAATAGCTCATGTATCAACTAGGGCTGCCCGTATCTTCCATGTTAGGCGGGTTATTCTCAAGAGGAGTGGACTCTGCTCCTCACTCACGAGAAAGTGGCTAGTCACCGGGATGCCCAGTCCCATGCTTTATGCAAACTAAATCAAAATAATTGCAAACAAAACTCCCCCTGGGACTCTTGTTAGTTGGAGGCACTCGTTGTTTCGAGCAAGCCATGGATTGATGATTGTTGGTGGAGGGGGAGTATAAACTTTACGATTCTGTTTGGGAACCGCCTATAATGTGTGTAGCATGGAAGACATCGCCATCTCTTGGTTGTTATGTTGACAATGAAAGTATACCGCTCAAAATTTTATTCACCTCTGTTTCAAAACCGAGCTCTGGCACCTCTACAAATCCTTGCTTCCCTCTGTAAAGGGCCTATCTATTTACTTTCACGTTGAGTCATCATCCTCTTATTAAAAAGCACCAGTTGGAGAGCACTGCTGTCATTTGCATTCATTACTGTTGGTTTACATCGAGTATGACTTGATTGTATCTCTTTTACCATGAATTACAATGTCTAGTCAGTCCTTGATCTTTAAAGGTGCTCTACATTTATGTTTTGCGGTCTCAGAAAGGGCTAGCGAGATACCATCTTGTTATATCATATTATGATTGTTTTGAGAAAGTGTTGTCATCCGAGATTTATTATTATTGCTCGCTAGTTGATTATGCCATTGATATGAGTAAACATAAGATCTAAGCGTTATTGTGAATATGGTTAGTTTATAATCTTTGCTGAAAACTTGAATGCTGGCTTTACATATTTACAACAACAAGAGCAAACAGAGTTTGTAAAAGTTTTTCTTTATCACTTTCAATTTGTCAACTGAATTGCTTGAGGACAAGCAAAGGTTTAAGCTTGGGGGAGTTGATACGTCTCCGTCGTATCTAATTTTCCAAACACTTTTGCCCTTGTTTTGGACTCTAACTTGCATGATTTGAATGGAACTAACCCGGACTGACACTGTTTTCAGCAGATCTGCCGTGGTGTTATTTTTGTGCAGAAAAAAAAAGTTCTCGGAATGACCTGAAACTTGACGGAACATCTTTTTGGAAATAATAAAAAATCCTTGCAAAAGATGAAGACTAGGGGGCCCACACCCTAGCCACGAGCAGAGCGACGCCCCAGGAGCGGATTCCCCACGAGCAGGGGGACAGGAGACGGCCATCTCGAGGCACAGGCGCGCCCCCTACCTCATGGGCCCCCTGGAGCTCCTCTGACCTCAACTCCAACTCTATATATTTTCTTTCGGGGAGAAAAAAATAGAGAAGATGGATTCATTGCGTTTTACGATACGGAGCCGCCGCCAAGCCCTAAAACCTCTCGGGAGGTCTGATCTGGAGTCCGTTCGGGCTTCGGAAAGGGGAATCCCTCGCCATCGTCATCATCAACCTTCCTCCATCACCAATTTCATGATGCTCACCGCCATGCGTGAGTAATTCCATCGTAGGCTTGCTGGACGGTGATGCGTTGGATGATATTTATCATGTAATCGAGTTAGTTTTGTTAGGGTTTGATCCCTAGTATCCATTAAGTTCTGAGATTGATGTTGCTCTGACTTTGCTATGCTTAATGCTTGTCACTAGGGCCCGAGTGCCATGATTTCAGATCTGAACCTATTATGTTTTCATCAATATATGAGAGTTCTTGATCCTATCTTGCAAGTCTATAGTCACCTACTATGTGTTATGATCTGGCAACCACGAAGTGACAATAATCGGGACCACGCCCGGTGATGACCGTAGTTTGAGGAGTTCATGTATTCACTATGTGTTAATGCTTTGGTCTAGTACTCTATTAAAAGGAGGCCTTAATATCCCTTAGTTTCCGCTAGGACCCCGCTGCCACAGGAGGGTAGGACAAAAGATGTCATGCAAGTTTTTTCCATAAGCACGTATGACTATATTCGGAATACATGCCTACATTACATTGATGAATTGGAGCTAGTTCTGTGTCATCCTAGGTTATGACTGTTGCATGATGAACCGCATCCGGCATAATTCTCTATCACTGATCCATTGCCTACGAGCTTTCCATATACTAGTCGTCAACCCGTGCATTCGCACGGGCTAGTTAATTAATATTGCATTTGAATATATATCATTAATGTTGATTATGTGTTTTGTTAGGATATAGAACATGAAGATTGATAGGAAATTATATAATAGAAATGAGTCAGTTGGATGTAACCAGTTAATTAATCACATGACACCAAAATATACTTTGTAGCGAGATAACTTGATAGAAGTTCTTTGTAAATATGACCAAAGAAGTTCCACATAATTTCAGTAGTATTCAAAGTTGTCTAATTATTGCCTACATGCTTAGTCTTAATCAAGCGGCGAGGAGTCAATTGCACAAAACTACCACATTTGCGGCTAGGTTTGCAGAAAACCACCAACTCACTAATCCGTTGCAAAAAACACTGTAAAATCACTTAAGTCGTTGCAAAAAGCACTGATCGGGTGATTTGGGCTGTTTAATCACTTTCTTACAAGTGGGCCCAAATTATAAGGAGCTTAGATTGCAAAAAATTAACATACACACCCCTGAAATAAATAAATAAAGTGCAATCAACTCCCTAATATACACAACAGCCAGCCCGGAGTGATTTTGACCGGGTCTTCTCCACCTCAAAGCGCAGCCGCGGCTCCCCCTGCCATGTCATCTGGTAGGCACGACGGTGCTCTGGCCTCGCCGTCCGCTGGGATTCTTCTCCTCCAGCACATCCTTGGCGCTCGCTGCCTGGGGTCGCTGCCGTCATTCTTTCTGGTGCTTGCCGGCGAGAGCGTGCTGGTGGACCTCCATGGCGGACGCGGCGGCGCACGGGCCGACGCTGCTCCTCTACTTCGTCTCTCGCCAGGTGATCCACATCGCCGATCCGGCCGCCGCCGAGGAGTGCCTGACGGCCCACGGCATCGTTTTGCCCAATTGGCCCGAGCTCCCCTCCGCACGCCACCTCCGCAATGACTCTCCACGGGCCTCCTCCTCCGCTCCGCGGCCGTCCGCGTGGACGAGGTCCGCCTCCGACGCCTCTCCATCGAAGCCGCCAGTGCTTGGCGTACTGGACATCGACGGCGCCAAGCGACGGCTAGTGCGGCTTCCCAGAAGGGCGGCGGCGCAGCGAGTCATCAACGAGCACTGTGCCTCCTTCGACGAACATGATGGGATGAGCGGGGGCAGGACGATGGTCGGCGACCTGCTGGACATGCAGGCGGCAGAGGCCAGCTGTGACCACGCCGCCGGCGATGCAGAACTCATCCACACGCGCGCGTGGGGGAGGGTCTGATTGCTTTTGTTTTTTAGATCTAGGGGTGTGTGTGTAATTTTTTCGCTAAGTCAATTCCTTACAGTCTGGGCCCACTTGTAAGAAAGTGATTAAACGGGCTAAATCACCCGATCAGTGCTTTTTGCAACGACTTAAGTGATTTTGCGGTGTTTTTTGCAATGGATTAATGATTTGGTGGTTTTTCGCAAACCTAGCCACAAATGTGATGGTTTCTTGCAATTGACTCAGTGGCGAGCTTATCAGGTGTTATGTTTTTCATAATGATAAATGACTGTTTCCCTTGTATAAGCTCCATCTAGGAAAAACAATAAGAAAATTATTTTCACATACTTCATATGCTTGACACTTCATACATCCTTCAGATTAAGTGTGTAAGGAAAAATAATTTCTAAAGAAAAAATGCACCTTATTCAAGTGAGGTAAGAAACTAAGGAACAATACAACAAATAAGTTGGAATTAAACAAACAACCTTAACACATATTGAATTTGAAGGACACCACAATTTCCAGAGAGATTTTGTTGAACATCATGGCAAAGATCCTCACATATAGCTATTTTGCATAAGATATAGTACATATATTTAAAGTTCGAAATAGATATAGTACATATATACAACATCAACACATCCCTGATGAAGGCTAACGATCTCTCCGTATGCTTACATTGTCTAATGTAAAACTGCTAATTACATGTATTTACATGTGTACAGTTGTAAAGTTTTACTTCAGTATCTAATTAACCTTGGTCACTTGGTTATAAGGAGGGGGGGGGGGGGGGGGGGCTGTAACAGGGTTCAGTCAATCCCATAATGTTTCGGGCAGTCTAAAATACAAATTATAATAAAAATTATTGGGGGATGAGCATTCTCCTTGTACAACCACTCATAATCATAGGACATAATTTTCCTAAGGCCACCTCTAATCAGATAAATTATTCATTCTATTGTTCATCTAGTACAGAGAAAACACATAATTACAAATACACGAAATATTAACTTTCCTGTCTAGCATTAAATACGAACACATACTTCATCAAGCATCAACCCTGACCCAGTTGTGTATTCATCTTTGACCAGAACATAGTGCAATAAACTACTTTCTGTGCGCCATCACATATATATGCTGAAAGAGGAGGAGAGAAATTAAGGACACATTGTGAAGACGTGGATTTGTAGTACATATGGGTGCAATCTCAATTGAGGGTTGCAGTGCTAATTAACAGATCCAGTAAGAGAAAATATTTGGATGGCTTGAACCCTCAGCACAACCCTGATGAAGGCTAGCGCACCTCCATATGATTACCATTGTCTATGTAAAACTGCTAGTTACATATCTTTACGTACCTACAGTTGGACTCATGTGCCTTAAGTCTTGGCATGTGTACATGCTACGCTGCTGCAGGCGTTGATTGCTCAACACTGGAGAGTCCAGCGAACGTCCAAAATTGAATTATTGGTTGATTGTATTGGACAAACCATGCATATATACTGGAAAGATGTACATAATATGGGACGAGACTTGTCTGCTCCCCTGTCGTGTGCCCATCCGTGCTCCCGTTTACATGTCTTGATTTGATTGAAACAAAATAAGGCCCGGCACCACCCCCTTAAAATCAGGGGGAAGATGATTAGATTAAAAAGAAAAAAGGGAAAAATACAACCGTAGGATTAAGTGGGAGTACGGATGGGAGCACGAGAAGGGAGCAGGCAAGCCGGATCCCATAATATGACCAGATTTTATAATTTATACCAAAAGTACATATGATATTTCCTTATTGAGAAGACAAAGAGAACGTGAAAGGAGGAGAACAGATTGCAAGTGCCGGATAGCAAATTAACAATTGATCTAACAAAAGAGCTTGATAATATGATATATGCTTCACATGGTGTCGAACTAAAACAGATGCATTAATCCAGCAGCATCAGTAGCTATACTACCTGAGACACTCCTTATCGGGAACTATGAATCCTCTTTCGCTTCCACGAACTGCTAGAATATGAACCCTGACAAAATGGCATTAAATTCATACATATAGTTAACTACAGTTGCAAGGGAAAACATGAGGTAACTTAATTGCAGTAGTACTCCATGGCAGTACAACGGGCTAATGGGTGGAACCGGTAGCAAAAATCTATAGATATATGGTAGTAGTACACTAGTACTCCTTTTACATTATGTTGTGCTAATTAATCAAATATAGCTATCAGTAGTTGGAACACGTATAGGTGACATATATATCACCCCATCTTGTGGAAAGAAAGGCATACATAACTATATGGCATTACCTCCAATCATTTGCTCCCTGTCAGTCGTTTGACACTAACCCCTCTATTTGGACAACAGTTACTTAATGTCAACAAAAAAAACCCTGTAATGTAAGTACATATTATAATCCTTCTCAAGTATTTTCATGTTCAATAAAGAGTCAATGTGTTTTATTGGTGCTTGTAGATCAGTACGTACCATATAGTATCTGTAACTCTCAGAAATGATGATCATGTCCTCAGACTTTAACTCATATCTCTGGCAGTCAAATAAATTGTTGCTCTAGCGGGGATTTCTTCAGGCATCTAGTGAACAAATCAGAAAATATAGCCTGAAAATATAGTACAGGGAACTTATAAAGCTGCAAACGTGGATCACCAATCTTGCAATAGAGGTATCCGTGACACAACCAATTAAGACACCATAATGTCATCATGTAGGCTATGCTTATTACATAATCAAAGATCTGGATACAACAAAAATTAATGCGCCTACTGCTACCAAAAGAATCATGAGGAGGCAGCATGTCACCTTGGACTGGTTGCAAAGTGAATCAACACATCGTGTTCTGGTCATGGAGTTTATCATCCCAGGTTCATGTTTCGTTTTTGATCACTGGCACCAGGACCAAGAGGAAACGTTCGACCTGTACATGTGCTGATGCCAACATAGGCAGGGCAAGGCTTCACACAACAGGAGACAACTTTGCACATCCAAACTGAGGAGGAGCAGTTACAGGAGACAACTTTGCACATATCCCACCAGATGAACGGCTCTAATTATCTAATTAACATGAGAATTTTTAGCATAGGTATAGGTATAATGTTATTCTACCTCAAAATTGAAGGAAAATAGTTACCCCGCAAAAAAAAGAAGGAAAATAGTCTAAACAGTAATATTTTGTTAGAAATAACTGCAGTGCCAGAATCAGATATTTAGCGGTAGCCTGAATACCGTAAATAGGAATTGAACAGGAGTGGTTTTGTTGGAAATCTTAGTACACAGGCGACAACTTTTACCACTGGCTTACTTCAAATTACACACTTTTTAATAACAGTCTTACTTTGCATGCACATACAACCAAATCTCTAGAAAAATACTTATCATGAGACTCTCCAATCCATCCATCTACTTTCTAATTAGTGATTATTTAGGGTTTACCTTGCAGCGTGGAGACACTCTTCCATGGCAAGCTCACGAAATTTGGACAAAGCCCATGAATTGTCCTTCCTCCCCGGACTCTTTCTATGCTCCTGTTGGCTGTTACCGCTATCTTTCAATTGGCTGTATTCCCTTCACCCATCCGATTTAATACCCCCTAAGAGCATCTCCAACAGGCGCTCAACGCGCCGCGTGGTAAAAACGGATTTGGCGCGCGCCCATCGCTTGGTTTGGCGCGGCGCGCAGCGTTTGCTCCAGTAGCCGCGCTGAAAAGCCGCGCGCGCGCAGCTCCAGCAGGCGCGGTAAAATGCAGCGCACGCTCATTCTACAATATTTTTTAAATTAAAATTACATAGATAAAAAAAGATACATAGATATTTTACATCGGTGCAACTACTACGGCATAAATAGATAGATAGTTCGACATACATAGATAGATAGATACTACTAAGCCATAGATAGGTAGATAGAAACTACTACGGCATACATAGATAGAAAACTACTCCAAGTCGCTATCATCACCATCATCACTCTAGTCGGTGTCGTCCGAGGTTGAGAGCCATATGTCGTCCCAACGTTCATCGTCTGAGGTGAAGAACGACCTCCCACCTGCGGAGCCGATGTCGCACTGCTCGTTCGCCACTGCCTTCCGCTGACGCCGGTCCGCCCGCTTCGAGCGGCGCCTTGCCGTCCTCTCCGCCCAGTAGGCACGCTCGGCGTCGACGCCCTCTGGGTGGCGACGGCGTCACTCCACCATGGCTCGCTCGTCGTCTTCGGCGACGAGGAGATGGCGCTGCCGCCGAGAGTGGTCGGCACGGTCCACGTCCGTGATGAGACGCGGCGGAGGGGCGAGGCGCTGCGCCTCCTCGCGCGTGAAGACGTCCCGGAAATTCATCTGCGATCGGGGCCTCTCCAAGCGCCACGCCGCTGCGTCGTACGCGCAGGCCGCCTCGCGCGCGCTCCGGGACGTCCCGAGGCCGAGCCGGACATCGCCGGACCGTATCTCGGCGGAGTACCAGCCGTTGGGGCGTTCGCGGACGCCGCGAAAGCCTGAAGCACCCCGGTGGCGCGGCAGCATGGTGGCGCGGTGGTGGCGCAGAAAGCGGCGAAGCGGCGAGATTGCGAGGAGGAGGGCGCGTGGCTGTTCTGTGCGCGTGGCGAAGCGCGGGACTTTATAGACGCGCGTGAAGCGACGCGCCAAATCTACCGCGCCGCGTGCCGCTTTCTTCCCCGCGCGCGCAAACGCTTCCCGCGCGCGGTAACTTCCCGCCACCGCTGAAGCGCACAGAACTAACCGAAACGCGCGAAAAACTGCTTTTATCACGTGGGCGCGCGTTTTGCTGAAGATGCTCTAAGCAATGTGTGCAGTCTGCTGCGGTGTTGCCCACGAGCTGCTCCTGGCCATATCTTTATCGCCACTTCAGATTTCTCTCCTTCTGTCTCTCGGACACAACCCACACCGACGCAACGGCAGCCAGCAGAGCACAAGTGGCCTGAAAATCATTGGGGAAAGCGCCATAGCAGGTCCAAGGCTGCAGCAAGAACACCATCTTAAAAGTAGAGAAGTTCCCGACGAAGATCTTTTGTGGCGGGCGTAAGGAACGGTGGATGACCTAGACGACCCATGTGTTTCATAGCTGACCAAGCTATAGATGCGTCTGGTATTTTCTCATATCTACGTATTTCTTTGGAGGAGCTCACGTGACATGGATCTGGGGCTAACTAACTCGTACTTGACATGGGCTCTGTCTTTAATCTGGGCCATTATAATTCGGTTCCGCTAAATAAGTGTCTCCTGATTCATGATTAACATGGGAATTCCTATGGACGCAAAAATCATGGGAATTTCTATGGACGCAAAAAAAAGGGGAATTTCTAGAATTGATCTGCACCGTAATAATCCGACCCCACCAGATTAACAGCTCCTAATTACTGATTAACATGGGAATTTATTGGGAGTATGTAATTAGTATAGGTATAGATAGATAGATAGATAGATTGTTCTCCGCTTATTTACTTTTCCATTGCTATTGCTATCCTCACTACAAAATACCAAAAACACTACTTTTGCTACCATTACCTTTTGCTATCGTTACCACTAATATCATATTACTTTGCTACTAAATACTTTACTGCAGATATTAAGTTTCTAGGTGTGGTTGAATTGACAACTCAGCTTCTAATACTTGAGAATATTTTTTGGCTCCCTTTGTGTCGAGTCAATAAATTTGGGTTGAATACTCTACCCTCAAAAACTGTTGCGATCCCCTATACTTGTGGGTTATCAAAAGGCACACGACATGCTGTCGTATTTTTTGTGTTCATTTTAAGAGAAGGCGCACTTGAATAATGACAGCCAACAAAGGCATTTTGAAAAAAATGGCTGCCACTTTAATATCTCAAACATTTGTACAATTCAAACCATGTGTGTTTGGTTAACCATTCACGTGACGCCATGTGTCTTGGTTTTAATGGCTATAGGAGGTGCCGTGTGGACAGCTGCTTGACTGAATGGGAGGCATGCGAGCGCAGTCTGGTGCGCACGCTCACCGGGAAGCATACAAGCTGTTCAACACAGGATCTATGCATATCTTCAACGCAAACGGTTCAGATTACGGTATGCAAATTAAAGCTAGACTTTGGCGCTAAGCCAAGAGACATTGGGATTTGTCAAAATATGCAGCTAAAAATCAATATCACTATCTATTTTTTGCTACTAAAATTCAGTAATTAAGCATAGATTTCATTCATACTAGAGATTAAGCAGTCGTTCTCACCCACAAGCGAGACAACCTTGGACCGTCGCCCACCTCGCTCCCACTGGTCTATATTAATGGCGCCGCCGAGCGGCCGTACCCCCATCCTCGCCACACACAGAATTCCTCTCTCTCCACCCGCATCCTCGACGCTGCTTTGAGTCCTCAAAGACGTCAGTGTACGAGGATGCCGCCGAAGTGCCCCATCGGAGGGAGTGGCGACGCCGGGGCTGCTGAAGCACCGGAGCACAGCGTGAATATGGAGATAGAGGTTCCCGTCCCCGCCGACGAGGTAGAGAACGAGGCTGCCAACAAGCGGAGGCGGGTCGAGAAAGAACCACAAGCGACTCCAGCAGGCCTAGACTTCATAAACAACCTCCCCGATGATATGTTGATAGTCATCATATCCCTCCTCCCAATCAGAAATCGGGCGAGGACAGCCGCCGTTTCCCGACGGTGGCGCACCCTATGGCTCCGCACCCCTGTCAACCTCCTCCACCCCCCAAGCTCTGCCATGGCTATCGCCATAGCTTGGATGCGTTCTCCCAGATCCTCGGTAGTCACCATGGCACAATCAAAGGCCTTATCACGGGCAAGTTCCGTTCCTATGGCAAGGAGCACGCCAAGCTTGACGAGTGGTTCCAATCGCGCGCCATAGATCAGCTTGAGAAGCTAAGTTATAATGATGGGCATATGAGCTTGCTGCCAACGTCCGCGCTCCGCTTCGCGCCCATGCCGCGCCTCGCCAATTTCATGAACTGCCACCCCCCTTAATGACGCGCCCGCTCTTTTTCTGCCACGACTGAAGCACCTCGAGCTCGTCGACGCCCGCATCCCAAAGGCTGACATGGAGCTCCTGCTCCACGGCTGTACTGCACTCGAGTTCCTTCGTCATCAGGCGATGAATTGGCCGAGTACCCTGCACATCACCTCCAGGACTCTCCGCACTATTTATGTATGTTGTTGGTGCTGCAACAAGAGATCACAAAAGGTGGAACACAATATGGTCATGCAGAACACACCTTCACTAGAGAGATTACTTGTAGTTGATCAACAAGGTCCAACAAGAATCAATGTCATTTCTGCGCCGAAATTGAAAGTGGTGGGCTACTCGTTTGTCAACTACTACAACTTTCAGGTACAACTGTTGCCTTATATACCTCTCCTTCTTGATATCAACGTTATTTATAGTTTTGAATATGTATGTTCGTCTGTCATCCAGCGAAGCTTCACCCAGACTCTGGGCACAGTGAAGTTCATGGCACTAGAATCTGTCGTCCCCAACCTGGACCAAGTTTTCAGTTGCCTGAGATGCTTTCCATGCCTGAAGAAGTTGTATATCGAGGTGATGCTCCTTTCCTGTTAAATGTTAACCATAAGGGAGTTCAATTTTTTGCACCTTTTCCCAAGTTTACAATGACTATGTACTACGATTTTTGAAGGAATTTTGGAGGAGTTTAGGACATACACCCCCACCACACTGGAGTAGGGTATTACACCACATCGGTGGCCCGAACCAGTATAAACTTTTGTGTCTCCTGTTCTTTGGGTTCGTCGAGCTAGGCCGTGAGATCATGAAGTGTGCAAGCTAAACGGGGGGGGGGGGAGATCTTCGTGCGCACCCCAGTGTTCGAACCTCAAGGGGTTTGCCGGAACTCGAAATCCGACATTTCAAGCGCCAAGTAGGGGTGCGCTTAAGCTTTCCCCTTCATCAATCCGCGCTTTGTCACTCCACCAAGTTCATGGCCGACACTCACCGGGCCCGTGCTGAGCGCCGGCCCCCCCTCGCCACCCGTGTCGCTCAGACAGCCCCTGTCGGCGGGCCTCCCCGTCGTTCTCCGTCACCTGCCGCCAACGCCGCCACCGGCCCGGCGGCAAACGAGCAGCAAGCCACCTCACTGCACCCCTCCATGCGGCGAGACGGCCGCACCACCACCCCGCCATTGACTCCGGTCGGCTCATCATCTCACGCTCGTCGCGCACCCACGGACACCTAGGCCGCGCTGCTCATGGCACGCGAGCTCCTGCGCTATGCTACTTCTTGAGCACTGCGTTGGGTTTCCCTTGAAGAGGAAAGGGTGATGCAGCAAAGTAGCGTAAGTATTTCCCTCAGTTTTTGAGAACCAAGTATCAATCCAGTAGGAGGCTACGCGCGAGTCCCTCGCACCTGCACAAAACAAATAAATCCTCGCAACCAACGCGATAAGGGGTTGTTAATCCCTACACGGTCACATACGAGAGTGAGATCTGATAGATATGATAAGATAATATTTTTGGTATTTTTATGATCAAGATGCAAAGTAAAATAAAAGCAATGAAAATAACGAAGTATTGGAAGATTAATATGAAGAAGATAGACCCGGGGGCCATAGGTTTCACTAGTGGCTTCTTTCAATAGCATCAGTATTTTACGGTGGGTGAACAAATTACCGTTGAGCAATTGACAGAATTGAGCACAGTTATGAGAATATCTAGGTATGAACATGTATATAGGCATCACGTCCAAGACAAGTAGACCGACTCCTACCTGCATCTACTACTATTACTCCACCGCTATCCTGCATGCATCTAGAGTATTAAGATCAAGAGAACAGAGTAACGCTTTAAGCAAGATGACATGATGTAGAGAGATAAATTCATGCAATATGATAAAAAACCCATCTTGTTATCCTCGATGGCAACAATACAATACGTGCCTTGCTGCCCCTACTGTCACTGGGAAAGGACACCACAAGATTGAACCCAAAGCGAAGCACTTCTCCCATTGCAAGAAAGATCAATCTAGTAGGCCAAACCAAACTGGTAATTCGAAGAGACTTGCAAAGATAACCAATCATACATAAAAGAATCCAGAGAAGATTCAAATATTGTTCATAGATAAACTTGATCATAAACCCACAATTCATCGGTCTCAACAAACACACCGCAAAAGAAGATTACATCGAATAGATCTCCACAAGAGAGGGGGAGAACTTTGTATTGAGATCCAAAAAGAGAGAAGAAGCCATCTAGCTAATAACTATGGACGCATAGGTCTGAGGTAAACTACTCACACTTCATCGGAGAGGCTATGGTGTTGATGTAGAAGCCCTCCGTGATCGATGCCCCCTCCGGTGGACCTCTGGAACAGGCCCCAAGATGGGATCTTGTGGATACAGAAAGTTACGACGGTGGAATTCGGGTTTTGGCTCCATATCTGATCGTTTGGGGGTACGTAGGTATATATAGGAGGAAGGAGTACGTCGATGGAGCAACAGGGGGCCCACTAGGGTGGAGGGCGCCCCTGGGGGGGGGGGGAGGGGGTTAGGCGCGCCCCCTACCTCGTGGCCTCCCTGTTGGTTGCTTGACGTAGGGTCCAAGTTTCCTGGGTCTTGTTCGTTCCAACAATCACGTTCCCGAAGGTTTCATTTCATTTGGACTCCGGTTGATATTCCTTTTCTTCAAAACCCTAAAATAGGCAAAAATAGCAATTATGGGATGTGCCTCCTGTTAGTAGGTTAGTCCCAAAAATAATATAAAAGTGTATAATAAAGCCCAATAATGTCCAAAACAGTAGATAATATAGCATGGAGCAATCAAAAGTTATAGATACGTTGGAGACGTGTCAAGCATCCCCAAGTTTAATTCCTACCCGTCCTCGAGTAGGTAAATGATAAAAATAGAATTTGTGATGTGGAATGCTACTTGGCATATTTTCAATGTAATTCTTCTTAATTGTGGTATGAATATTCAGATTCGAAGGATTCAAGACAAAAGTTCAATATTGACATAGAAATAATAATACTTCAAGCATACTAACTAAGCAATTATGTCTCTTCAAAATAACATGGCCAAAGAAAGTTATCCCTAAAAATCATATAGTCTGGCTATGCACTATCTTCACCACATAAAGTATTTAAATCATGCACAACCCCGATGACAAGCCAAGCAATTGTTTCATACTTTTGACATTCTCAAACTTTTTCAATCTTCACGCAATACATGAGCGTGAGCCATGGATATAGCACTTTAGGTGGAATAGAATGGTGGTTGTGGAGGAGACAAAAAGGAGAATATAGTCTCACATCGACTAGGCGTATCAACGGGCTATGGAGATGCCCATCAATAGATATCAATGTGAGTGAGTAGGGATTGCCATGCAATGGATGCACAAGAGCTATAAGTATATGGAAGCTCAAAAAATAAACTAAGTGGGTGTGCATCCAACTCGCTTGCTCACGAAGACCTAGGGCATTTTGAGGAAGCCCATCATTGGAATATGCAAGCCAAGTTCTATAATGAAAAATTTACACTAGTATATGAAAGTGATAACATAGGAGAGTCTCTATTATGAAGATCATGGTGCTACTTTGAAGCACAAGTGTGGTAAAAGGATAGTAGCATTGTCCCTTCTCTCTTTTTCTCTCATTTTTTTAATTTGGGCCTTTTCTCTTTTTTTATGGCTCTATATGAATGCCTCTGACGGTGTACCGGGATATGCAATGAACCAAGAGTGACATGTATGAAAGAATTATGAACGGTGGCTTTGCCACAAATACAATGTCAACTACATGATCATGGAAAGCAATATGACAATGATGGAGCGTGTCATAGTAAACGGAATGGTGGAAAGTTGCACGGCAATATATCTCGGGATGGCTATGGAAATGCCATGATAGGTAGGTATGGTGGCTGTTTTGAGGAAGGTATATGGTGGGTGTATGATACCAGCGAAAGGTGCGCGGTATTAGAGAGGCTAGCAATGGTGGAAGGATGAGAGTGCGTATGATCCAGGGACTTAACATTAGTCATAAAAAACTCATATACTTATTGCAAAAATCTACAAGTTATCGAAGCAAAGTATTACGCGCATGCTCCTAAGGGGATAGATTGGTAGGAAAACACCATCGCTCATCCCCGACCGCCACTCATAAGGAAGACAATCAATAAATAAATCATGCTCCGACTTCATCACATAACGGCTCACCATACGTGCATGCTACGAGAATCACAAACTTTAACATAAGTATTTCTCAAATTTATAACTACTCAACTAGCATGACTCTAATATCACCATCTCCATATCTCAAAACAATTATCAAGTATCAAACTTCTCATAGTATTCAACACACTCATAAGAGAATTTTATTATTAATCTTGTATACCGAGCATATTAGGATTATTTAAGCAAATTACCATGCTATTTAGGAATCTAAAAATAATCTAAGTGAAGCATGAGATATCAATAGTTTCTATAAAACAAATCCACCACCGTGCTCTAAAAGATATAAGTGAAGTACTAGAGCAAAACTATATAACTCAAAAGATATAAGTGAAGCACATAGAGTATTCTAATAATTTTCGAATCATGTGTGTGTCTCTCAAAAGGTGTGTACCGCAAGGATGATTGTGGTAAACTAGCAAATAAAGACTCAAATCATACAAGACGCTCCAAGCAAAACACATATCATGTGGCGAATAAAAATATATCTCCAAGTAAAGTTACCGATAGAAGTAGACGAAAGAGGGGATGCCTTCTGGGGCATCCCCAAGCTTTGGCTTTTAGGTGTCCTTAGATTATCTTGGGGGTGCCATGGGCATCCCCAAGCTTAGTCTCTTGCCACTCCTTGTTCCATAATCCATCAAATCTTTACTCAAAACTTGAATACTTCACAACACAAAACTTAAAGTAGAAAATCTGGTGAGCTCTGTTAGCGAAAGAAAACAAAAGAACACTTCAAGGTACTGTAATGAACTCATTCTTTATTTATATTGGTGTTGAACCTACTGTATTCCAACTTATCTATGGTTTATAAACTATTTTACTAGCCATAGATTCATCAAAATAAGCAAACAACACACGAAAAACAGAATCTGTCAAAAACAGAACAGTCTGTAGTAATCTGTAGCTAGCGCAAGATCTGAAACCCCAAAAATTCTAAAATACATTGAGGGACGTGAGGAATTTTCTATTAATCATCTTCAAAAAGAATTAACGAAATATCACTTTCCAAATAAAAATGGCAGCAGTTCTCGTGAGCGCCAGGGTTTCTGTTTTTTACAGCAAGATTAACAAGACTTTCCCCAAGTCTTCCCAACGGTTCTACTTGGCACAAAAACTAATTAAAAACAAAAAACACAGACAAAACAGAGGCTAGATAAATTATTTATTACTAAATGGGAGCAAAAAAGCAAGGAATAAAAATAAAATTGGGTTGCCTCCGAAAAAGCAAGGATAGATCTAGGTATTGCCATCTTTGGTAGGCAATCCATAAGTGGCTCTCATAATAGATTCATAAGGTAATTTACTTTTCTTTCTAGGAAAGTGTTCCATGACTTTCCGTAATGGAAATTGGAATCTAATATTTCCTTCCTTCATATCAATAATTGCACCAAACGTTCTAAGGAAAGGTCTACCAAGAATAATAGGACATGAAGGATTGCAATCTATATCAAGAACGATAAAATATATGGGCACATAATTCCTATTTGCAACAATAAGAACATCATTAATTCTTCCCATAGGTTTCTTAATAGTGGAATCCACAAGGTGCAAGTTTAGAGAGCAATCATCAAAATCATGGAAACCTAACAAATCACACAAAGTCTTTGGAATCGTGGAAACACTAGCACCCAAATCACACAAAGCATAGCATTCATGATCTTTAATTTTAATTTTAATAGTAGGTTCCCACTCATCATAAAGTTTTCTAGGGATAGAAACATCCAACTCAAGTTTTTGTTCATAAGATTGCATCAAAGCATCAACGATATGTTTGGTAAAAGCTTTATGTTGGCTATAAGCATGAGGAGAATTTAGCACGGATTGTAACAAGGAAATACAATCTATCAAACAGCAGCTATTATAATTAAATTCCTTGAAATCCAAAATAGTAGGTTCATTAACATCTAGAGTTTTGATCTCTTCAATCCCACTTTTATCAAATTTAGCATGAAGATCTAAAAACTCCAAATTTTTGGAACGCCTTCTACGTAAAGGTGGATCATATTCAGTCCCATCATTATCAAGATTCATATTGCAAAACAAAGATTTAAGAGGGTACACATCAATAACTTTTAGATCTTCATATTTATTATCATGGTAACTAGAAGAACACACTTTTATAAAGGAATCTTTCTTAGCATGCATCCTAGCGGTTCTTTCTTTGCACTCATCAATGGAAATTCTCATGGCTTTGAGAGACTCATTGATATCATGCTTAGGTGGAATAGATCTAAATTTCAAAGAATCAACATCAAGAGAAATTCTATCAACATTCCTAGCCAACTCATCAATCTTAAGCAATTTTTCTTCAACCAAAGCATTGAAATTCTTTTGCGAAGTAATAAATTCTTTAATATTAGATTCAAAATCAGAGGGCATCTTATTATAACTTCCATAAGAATTGTTGTAGGAATTACCATAATTATTAGAGGAATTACTAGGATAAGGCCTAGGACTGAAATTTCCTCTATACGCGTTGTTACCAAAATTGTTCCTACCAACAAAATTCACATCCATAGATTCATTATTATTCTCAATCAAAGTAGACAAAGGCATATCATTAGGATCAGAAGAAACACTTTTATTAGCAGATAATTTCATAAGTTCATCCATCTTTCCACTCAAAACATTAATTTCTTCTATTGCATGCACTTTCTTATTAGTAGATCTTTCACTGTGCCATTGAGAATAATTAACCATAATATTATCTAGCAGTTTAGTAGCTTCTCCTAAAGTGATTTCCATAAAAGTGCCTCCCGCGGCCGAATCTAAAAGATTTCTAGAAGCAAAATTCAATCCGGCATAATTTTTTTGTATAATCATCCACAAATTCAAACCATGAGTTGGGCAATTATGTATCATTAATTTCATCCTCTCCCAAGCTTGTGCAACATGTTCATGATCAAGTTGCTTAAAATTCATAATATTGTTTCTAAGAGAGATGATCTTAGTGGGAGGAAAATACTTAGAGATAAAAGCATCTTTGCACTTATTCCACGAATCAATACTATTTTTAGGCAAAGACGAAAACCAAGCTTTAGCACGATCTCTAAGCGAAAAAGGAAATAGCTTCAATTTAACAATATCATTGTCCACATCTTTCTTCTTTTGCATATCACACAAATCAACGAAGCTACTTAGATGGGTAGCAGCATCTTCACTAGGAAGGCCGGAAAACAGATCTTTCATGACAAGATTCAGCAAGGCAGCATTAATTTCACAAGATTGAGCATCGGTAAGAGGAGCAATCGGAGTGCTACTAAAATCATTGTTGTTGGTATTGGTAAAGTCACACAATTTAGTTTTATCTTGAGCCATCGTGACAAGCAAGCAATTTAACACACAAGCAAACAAGAAACGGGCAAAAAGAGGCAAATAGAGAAAGAGAGGGCGGATAGAGAGAGAGGGCGAATAAAACGGCAAGGGTGAAGTGGGGGAGAGGAAAACAAGAGGAAAATGGAAAATAATGTAATGCGGGAGATAAGGGTTTGTGATGGGTACTTGCTATGTTTGACTTTTGCATAGACCTCCCCGACAACCGTGCCAGAAATCCTTCTTGCTACCTCTTGAGCACTGCGTTGGTTTTCCCTTGAAGAGGAAAGGGTGATGCAGCAAAGTAGTGTAAGTATTTCCCTTAGTTTTTGAGAACCAAGGTATCAATCCAGTAGGATGCTACGCGTGAGTCCCTCGCACCTGCACAAAACAAATAAATCCTCACAACCAACGCGATAAGGTGTTGTCAATCCCTACACGGTCACTTACTAGAGTGAGATCTGATAGATATGATAAGATAATATTTTTGGTGTTTTTATGATAAAGATGCAAAGTCAAATAAAAGCAATGAAAATAACTAAGTATTGGAAGATTAATATGATGAAGATAGACCCCGGGGCCATAGGTTTCACTAGTGGCTTCTCTCAAGAGCATAAGTATTTTAGGGTGGGTGAACAAATTACTGTTGAGCAATTGACAGAATTGAGCATAGATATGAGAAATATCTAGGTATGCTCATGTATATAGGCATCACGTCCAAGACAAGTAGACCGACTCCTGCCTGCATCTACTATTATTACTCCAGACATCGACCGCTATCCAGCATGCATCTAGAGTATTAAGTTCAAGAGAACAGAGTAACGCTTTAAGGAAGATGACATGATGTAGAGGGATAAATTCATGCAAGATGATAAAAAACCCATCTTGTTATCCTCGATGGCAACAATACAATACGTGCCTTGCTTCCCCTACTGTCACTGGGAAAGGACACCACAAGATTGAACCCAAAGCTAAGCACTTCTCCCATTGCAAGAAAGATCAATCTAGTAGGCCAAACCAAACTAATAATTCGAAGAGACTTGCAAAGATAACCAATCATACATAAAAGAATTCAGAGAAGATTCAAATATTGTTCGTATATAAACTTGATCATAAACCCACAATTCATCGGTCTCAACAAACACACCGCAAAAGAAGATTACATCAAATAGATCTCCACAAGAGAGGGGGAGAACTTTGTATTGAGATCCAAAAAGAGAGAAGAAGCCATCTAGCTAATAACTATGGACCCGTAGGTCTGAGGTAAACTACTCACACTTCATCGGAGGGGCTATGGTGATGATGTAGAAGCCCTCCGTGATCGATGCCCCCCTCCGGCGGAGCTCCGGAACATGCCCCACGATGGGGTCTTGTGGATACAGAAAGTTACGGTGGTGTAATTAGGGTTTTGGCTCCTGTTCTGATCGTTTGGTGGTACGTGGATATATATAGGAGGAAGAAGTACGTCGGTGGAGCAACAGGGGCCCACAAGGGTGGGGGCGCGCCTGGTGGGGTAGGGCATGCCCCCCTACCTCGTGGCCTCTTGTTACGTGCCTTGACGTAGGGTCCAAGTCTCCCGGGTCTTATCTATTGAGAAAATCACGTTCTCGAAGGTTTCGTTCCGTTTGGACTCCGTTTGATATTCCTTTTCTTCGAAGCCTTAAAACTGGCAAAAACAACAATTCTGGGCTGGGCCTCCAGTTAATAGGCCCCAAGATGGGATCTCGTGGATATCGAAAGTTACGGCGGTGGAATTATGGTTTTGGCTCCGTATCTAATCGTTTGGGGGTACGTAGGTATATATAGGAGGAAGGAGTACGTCGGTGGAGCAACAGGGGGCCCACGAGGGTGGAGGGCGTGCCCCCCTACCTCGTGGCCTCCCTATTGGTTGCTTGACGTAGGGTCCAAGTCTCCTGGGTCTTGTTCGTTCCAAAAATCATGTTCCCGAAGGTTTCATTCAGTTTGGACTCCGTTTGATATTCCTTTTCTTCGAAACCCTAAAATAGGCAAAAAACAACAATTCTGGGCTGGGCCTCCGGTTAGTAGGTTAGTCCCAAAAATAATATAAAAGTGTATAATAAAGCCCAATAATGTCCAAAATAGTAGATACTATAGCATGGAGCAATAAAAAATTATAGATACGTTGGAGACGTATCACGCTACCGCCCGGTTTACGACCTCTACGAGGACTGGTTGGACCGCATCGCCGAGCTCGTCAGCGACACGGGGGGCTCTCCTGCACCATCCCTCTCGCTGCCTCACCTGCCCCTGGCTGCGGGCGATGTGGCTCACGGAGCGCCTCCACCCCCTCCTCATCAAGATGGCACCCTCACGCCGAGACACGTGGCTCATGGAGCGCCTCAGACTCCTCCGCGTCAGGACTGCATCCTTGCTCCAAGATGTGCGGTCCCGCGGCGTGATCCACCACGCCGTGTGCCCGCGCACGAAGAAAGAAGCTGCCAAGAGGTTCCCCGTCCACAAGAAAATGCTCCACCGCTCCCAGCACCGCCACGTCAGGATCGCTTGCTGCGGAAGGGACATGCGCCACTTGCCATGGCGGCGCAGGGACACCAAGATCAAGCTCTGCTTCCACGACAGGCCCCGGTGGCCACGGCAGGCTGCCGCGCCTTCACTCCTGAGCTGCGTAGCGTCGTATGGCCAGGCAAGTTCAAGTCGGATCTGCCTCCTTGCTATGACGGCACCCCCAACCCTGCGGAGTTCTTGCAGCTCTACGAGCTGAGCATCGAGGTGGCCAACGACGACGAAAAGGTCATGGCGAACTGGTTTCCCATGGCTCTCAAGTTCGGCGCTCGCTCATGGCTCCTGGGATGAGATGCACGACCACTTAGTCGCCAACTTCCAGGGCACCCGCGACCGCCCCCAGGCCGCGGGTGACCCGCGCCGCATCAAGCAACAGTCGGGCGAGACCTTGCAGAAGTACATACAACCCTTCAAGAACGTGTGACTCAAGATGAAGGAGGAGCTCGCCATCCAGGAGGAGCTGTGCATGACTTTGGAGCTGTTCAACATAGCAACCAAATGTGCAAGAGATGAGGAGGGGCGCCTCTCCCTCCTCAAGCTCCCCGCCGCGGATCCAGAGGAGAAGAAGGCCAAGGTCAAGGACGTGAAGTGCAAGGGGGTGGCCCTACTCGCGGCAGAGCCAGACACAAAGTGTGTCCGAGATCTTCTCGAGACGTCCAAGGGGAGGTGTACGTTCTGCGCCTTCCACAACATGCGCAACTATAACACCAACGATTGTCAAGAGCTCAGGGCCATTCGAGATGGACACTTCGGTCGACGCCCCGAGCGCAACGATCAGGGCTATGGCCGAGGAGGTGGATGAGGTGGTGGACGTTGGGATGACCGTGGGCCCCGCCAGGAGTGGCGTGACCAGCCTCGCGAGGAACGCTGGCAGGATCAGCCTCGTGAGGGCGCCTGGAGGGACCAGCCTCGCAAGAATCGTCCTTAGGGCAACCTTGGTCTCCCTCCGCTGCCGCCGCCACCATGGAGGAATGACGACCACCAACAGGACGAAGGGGCTGGGGGCTTCCAGGAGTCGCGCGCCATCGCCTGCATCTTGGTGGCGCTCAGGCCCCATCCTCCCAGCGCATCTTCAAGCAGTTCTATCCCGAGGTGAATGCAGCCATCCCCAAGCTTGAGGCCATGCGCCTGCTTCAATGGTCCAAGTACGCCATCACCTTTAGCTCGGCGGACCATCTCAAATGTGCGGCAACCGCCGGCGTTCTCCCAATGCTCTGTTCAACCGTCATCAGCAATGTCCAAGTCACAAAGACCCTCATCGACGGCGGCGCAGGGCTCAGTGTCCTATCCATCAACACGTTCGACAACCTTCTAGTGCCATATGATCAGTTCAAGCCCACCAAGCCTTTCTCAGGAGTGACAGACGGCTCCACCACCCCTATAGGGCAAGTTTGTCTCCCTGTCACCTTCGGTCAGCGCGACAACTACCACACCGAGCTTGTCGACTTCGACGTCGCCCACATCCGCCTGCCATACAATGCCATCCTCGGGTACCCAGCGCTAGCCAAATTCATGGTAGTCACCCACAATGGCTACAACATCCTCAAGATGCCGGGAAGCGGCGGAATCATCACAGTCACCTGCGAAGAAAGAGACGCGGTGTGCTCCCTCAAGCGCGCCTTCCAAGCTGCATCAATCGAAGACCCTCACGGCGTGGGTGTGCAGTACCCTCCTGAGGCCAACCCCAAGAAGAAGAAGCAGCTACTCCGCACTGGGCCTCAAGGGAGCGGTGCCACCTCAGGATCGGCGCTTGCGCCTGGGGCATGTCCCTCCCTTGCATAGGGAGGCGTGCCCAGCGCCCTCCTCGGGCAGGGCTCGGGGGCTCTCTTCTGGAGGGCCTCGGACCTGGCCAACATCACGAGGGAGGCGCTCGGGCACCACATGGAGGTGTGCTTCGTGGCACGTTTCCCTCAGGAGGACACCGGGCGAGGAGGGCCCGGTGCTCAGGAGTTCATCACCAAGGACACTCAGGAGCTTTAGGAAGCAAGGGCAATACGCGGTGACCACTGCCCACCTGGCGCTGCTACCCATCCAGGCGAGGGTGGTGAGCTGCACGTCTGCATCGACATCCGAGGGCTCAACACAGCCGCATCTCAGGAGCGCTTTTGGCCTCCGCATGCTGGCCGGTGTGAGGGTCCACCTCACAGCTACGTTTGCATGCCGTTCGGTCTACCAAGCGTGGTAGCCGCCTTTCAGCGCAATCTGTGGAGCATCCTGGCAGGTCAGGAGGCTAGGCACCACGTAGTCCTGGTGGAGATGGAGACGGTCCTCAGGAGGCCACCCGAGCCTCCAGAGCCTACCAAGGATCTGGGCCTCGACGGCTCATGAGGAGCGACTTCTTTAGCGCACATCTTGAGCTATCCCAACACTCCTTTGACAACCAAACCAGGTGACATTTTCCAAGTTTATTTAGCTAGGAGCGCCCCCTGGGCTGCATCATTCCCAGGTCGCGTGGGTCTGTCCCTGTGGCATGTATCCACTTGCATCTTTAGTTCACCCTGCTAGGGGCGCCCCTTGGGCTGCATCATCCCCAGGCCGCTCGGGTCCGACACAGTGGCATGTATCGTTCTTGCATTTAGCTAGTTCGCTTTTCATGCATAACCTATCTATGGTTATCACATGCTTGATCGTCACCAACCATGGGAGCCGCGCGCCGATCGTCTTTCTTCCGGATCCTTCGCATAAGAAAGCTAGGCACGACATTTGTGCTCGGGCCCGTCCCTGCAGCGTCGATAAATCCAACGGCTGAGCTCTGTTTGGCGGGCCAGCCCCATTCATGTCACCTCCTGGGGTCGCTGGTGCTTGGCCTTCTCGTGTGATAACCTCAGGAAATTCATTCGGCACATGTTGTCTAACCATCTTGCAGGAACGCCACATCCATCAAGAACTAGGACTAGGTGCAACCCGCCTTGAGGTAGGGACTCGTGAGTCCCGCGCTGGCTCACGAGTGCCCAGACACACCTCGTCTAGCCCTACCGTCCAAGCCACGTGTCAGGAAAGGGCTGTACACGCCCCGAGAGCTCTCCGCAGTAGGGAGTCCCCTCCCACGTGCCAGTGGAAGCACCATGCTCCGCACTGGCAGTCGACACTACCGAGGAGCGGCTATGCCCGTCCAAGTGCGGAAGCTCTATGCTCCGCGCTGGTGATAAACAACTAAGGGTGGCCTCACAACTGTATCAACCTCAGGGAGCATCCAAGCCCAGTGTCTGGCCTCATTGCAGCACCTCCCCTCGGGAGAGTCGCACGAGGGGGCTAGGCACGGGGGCTGCGCTGGGGTCACGCCCAAGCGTACGCCACCCTGCCAGGTCCCTCATACCTGGTCGTCGCGCGCCCTCCCAAGTGGAGCCAAGGTACGAAGGTCATTTGAATGTCAAGGGGGACTCCTGAGCATCGCGACTCAGGAGCCTAACTGACCACATAGCCCCTCACTCCTTGGTCCGTCCTGGTGATCCGAACGACCCAATGGCGGCTGTGGTATGCGCGGGGTCGGGCACTGCCGACGTAGAACACTAGGCCTACTCCCAGATCTCCTTTCTATAGGCTATTTGCGCGTCAAGGGGGACTCCTGAGCATCACGACTCAGGAGCCTAACTGATCACATAGCCCCTCACTCCTTGGCCCATCCTGGTGATCCGGACGACCCAATGGCGGCTGAGGCATGCGCGGGGTCGGGCCCTGCCAACGTAGAACGTAAAGCAAATGGAAAGGAAATCGCAGAATTTCAAAGCAAATATTACAAGACATATTGTTCTCTTGAAACCAAACGCAAGTTTAATGCCTCCACGAGGAATGGTGCATATTGCAGAAAATAAACAGGAAAGGAGCTGCCAGCAAGTCATCCCTAGACACCGTCGTCGCCTGCAAGGGATGCTTATTCTTCAACGATGTCGCCTTCGCCTGTACCACCAGCTAGAGTTGCATGATCTGTAGCACCACCGGTCAGGGGCGCGGGAGCGAAGGTGCAGAACCTCTTCAGCAGGGCCTCCACTTGACCCTTCACGGCTACAGCAGCGGCCGCGCAATGCTTGTCGTCCACAGGGTCCAGCAACTCGTCAAGGCGGGCGGCAGGATCATGGAGATGGAGGTGGCTGAAGACGCGCGTTAGCGCGGCTGAGGAAAGAACGTGGGCTTCTTCCTCCGCCATGGGGCCGATACCGCTCACGACATCCTCCAGCGCACCGACCAGATAAGGAAGCAGCTGGGTGGGGCCCTCGTCATCGGCGGCTATCAGCTCCTCCAAGCCCTTCTAGTAGAGTGACTGTAGCACTGTGCGAGATCTCTCACTACTGGAATTAGCTTATTTGCCGCCTGCCTTTTCTTTGCCATCAGCTGGCTGACGGCAAAGAAGGTCTTTGTCGTCCGCTTACAGAACTAACAGTCCGAGCCCCACCCCGGCCGCCCCCTTCAAGGAATTTAATTATGAAAATTGCTCTTTGATTGATTGTATTTCCTTGTTGCAATCCGTGCTAAATTCTCCTCACGCTTATAGTCAAAATAAAGCGTTCACTAAACATATCATTGATGCCTTGATGCAATCTTATGAAGAAAAACTTGAATTGGAAGTTTCTATCCCTAGAAAAATTTATGATGAGTGGGACCAACTATTAAAATTAAAATTAAATATCATGAGTTCTATGCTTTATGTGATTCGGGTGCTAGTGTTTCCACGATTCCAAAGACTTCGTGCGATTTGGTAGGTTTCCGTGATTTTGATGATTGCTCTCTGAACTTGCATCTTGCGGATTCCACTATTAAGAAACCTATGGGAAGAATTAATGATGTTCTTATTGTTTCAAATAGGAATTATGTACCCGTAGATTTTATTGTTCTTGACATAGATTGCAATCCTTCATGTCCTATTATTCTTGGTAGACCTTTCCTTAGAACGATTGGTGCAATTATTGACATAAAGGAAGGAAATATTAGATTCCAATTTCCATTAAGGAAAGGCTTGGAACACTTTCCTAGAAAGAAAATTAAATTACCTTATGAATCTATTATGAGAGCTACTTATGGATTGCCTACCAAAGATGGCAATACCTAGATCTATCCTTGCTTTTTATGCCTAGCTAGGGGCGTTAAACGATAGGGCTTGTTGGGAGGCAACCCAATTTAATTTTTATTCCTTGCTTTTTGCTCCTGTTTAGTAATAAATAATTTATCTAGCCTCTGTTTAGGTTGTGTTTTTATTTTTAATTAGTGTTTGTGCCAAGTAGAACCATTGGGAAGACTTGGGGAAAGTCTTGATATCTTGCTGTAAAAAACAGAAACTTTAGCGCTCACGAGAACTTCTGCCATTATTATTTGGAAGGTGATATTTAGTTAATTCTTTTTAATATGATTAATAGGTAAATTCCTCACGGCCAGAAATTTATTTTAGAATTTTTGGGGTTCCAGAGCTTGCGCTAGCTACAGATTACTACAGACTGTTATGTTTTTGACAGATTCTGTTTTTCGTGTGTTGTTTGCTTATTTTGATGAATCTATGGCTAGTAAAATAGTTTATAAACCATAGAGAAGTTGGAATACAATGGGTTTAATACCAATATAAATAAATAATGAGTTCATTACAGTAACTTGAAGTGGTCTTTTGTTTTCTTTCGCTAACGGAGCTCACGAGATTTTCTACTTTAAGTTTTGTGTTGTGAAGTTTTCATGTTTTGGGTAAAGGTTTGATGGATTATGGAACAAGGAGTGGCAAGAGCCTAAGCTTGGGGATGCCCATGGCACCCCAAGATAATCTAAGGACACCTAAAAGCCAAACCTTGGGGATGCCCCGAAAGGCATCCCCTCTTTTCGTCTACTTCTATCGGTAACTTTACTTGCAGCTATATTTTATTTACCACATGATATGTGTTTTGCTTGGAGGGTCTTGTATGATTTGAGTCTTTGCTTTTTAGTTTACCACAATCATCCTGGCTGTACACACCTTTTTAGAGAGCCATACATGATTTGTAATTTGTTAGAATACTTTATGTGCTTCGCTTATATCATTTGAGTTATATAGTTTTGCTCTAGTACTTCACTTATATCTTTTAGAGCACGGTGGTGGATTTATTTTATAGGAACTATTGATCTCTCATGATTCACTTAGATCATTTTGAGAGTCTTAAATAGCATGGTAATTTGCTTAAATAATCCTAATATGCTAGGTGTTCAAGATTAATATTTTTTTTCTTATGAGTGTTTTGAATAGTAAGAGAAGTTTGATGCTTGATGATTGTTTGGAGATATGGAGGTAATAATATCAAAGTCATGCTAGTTGAGTAGTTGTGAATTTGAGAAATGCTTGTGTTGAAGTTTGCAAGTCCCGTAGCATGCACGTATGGTAAACGTTATGTAACAAATTTGAAACATGAGGTGTTATTTGATTGTCTTCCTTATGGGTGGCGGTCGGGGACGAGCGATGGTCTTTTCCTACCAATCTATCCCCCTAGGAGCATGCGTGTAGTGCTTTGGTTTTTGATGACTTGTAGATTTTTGCAATAAGTATGTGGGTTCTTTATGACTAATGTTGAGTCCATGGATTATACGCACTCTCACCCTTCCATCATTGCTATCCTCTTCGGTACCGTGCATTGCCCTTTCTCACATTGAGAGTTGGTGCAAACTTCGCCGGTGCATCCAAACCCCGTGATATCATACGCTCTTTCACACATAAACCTCCTTATATGTTCCTCAAAGCAGCCACCATACCTACCTATTATGGCATTTCCATAGCCATTCTGAGATCTATTGCCATGCAACTTTCCACCATTCCGATGATCATGACACATTCATCATTGTCATATTGCTTAGCATGATCATGTAGTTGACATAGTATTTGTGGCAAAGCCACTGTTCTTAATTATTTCATACATGTCACTCTTGGTTCATTGCATATCCCGGTACACCGCCGGAGGCATTCATATAGAGTCGTATATTGTTCTAAGTATCAAGTTGTAATCATTGAGTTGTGAAAAATAGAAGTGTGATGATCATCATTAATAGAGCATTGTCCCAAATAAAAAAAAGAGAAAGGCCAAAAAAAGAAAGGCCAACAAGGGGACAATGCTACTATCCTTTTTCCACACTCGTGCTTCAAAGTAGCACCATAATCTTCATGATAAAGAGTCTTTTGTTTTGTCACTTTCATATATGTAGCGACCGGTTTTTCAGGATATATGTCCCAGAAATGGTCCTTGTGCTCACCAGCCCCAGGATTACTGTTAGCTGATGAGGCACCAACGTGATACAGAAATTCCAAGAAAAATACAAAATATGTAGTACAAGACCATTCTGGCCTATGAGTACAACAAAAGGTTTCTAGTGGCTGATGGCGGAAACGGTCTCTGGTACATCAGTGTCTATGGGACTCCATTTCCCACAGGAACAACTGACCTGGATAACTCCTATCTTCGCGAGGCTGCTATCACCATTGCATAGGTTCCGGGGCTGTCATCGCAACGCTCCTCTCCATGCAAGAAATCTGGCCAAGAAAATAGCCAGGGACAAGCCAGTGAGTACTTTGAATGTACTCGCAAACATTATGAACACAGGTATAATATAACAAATGATAATCATGCTCTGAAATATTCCATGATCACAACGTCAGTCACGAAATAAAAATCCATGATGCACGCAAGCAGGTTATTCATGTCAAACATGAATATGCAATCAGAGAGTAGAGTTAGAATGCACCGATCGGGTGTCTGAAGCGACGCCTTGAAAGGACAATAATATAAAGCATGCCTCAGTCGGGCGTCTGAGCGACCCCACATAAAGGGCTTACAAATAAAATAAATGACAAGCAAGCCACAGTCGGGCGTCCATGCGACACCACATAAAGGGCTTATAAGTAATTTAAATAACAAGCATGCCACAGTCGGGCGTCTGAGCGACACCACATAGAGGGCTTATAAGTAATTTAAATAGCAAGCATGCCACAGTCGGGCATCTGAGCGACACCACATAAAGGGCTTATAAATAATTAAATAGCAAGCATGCCACAGTCGGGCGTCTGAGTGACACCACATAAAGGGCTTATAAATAATTAAATAGCAAGCATGCCACAGTCGGGCGTCTGAGCGACACCATGCCCCTGGACCAGGTGGCATGTCTACCGGACGCAGCCGGTATCTTCCACCATGGCCTCTCTGTATGGTGTGTGCTAGGAAGGGGTTGACAACTTACTTAACCGTACCCTACCTATGGCAGGGACAAGTGGTAGTACGAAACAAGTATGGGGGTTACTGGAACAAGACTCGATCTACAGTCGACTCAGGAGATTAAGGCATTCCCTGCAGGATTAGTATAACAAATATATTTCACACCAACAAACAGAATCACCACTCATCATACCTCACCATGCCTTACCAGACATAATCGTCTCAACGAATTATTAGAGACAAGTTCGTGTCTACCCAAGACAAAGACTTTCCCGGATTCCTCCCGATGGGCATGAAAGGCATACCAGGGTGATTACTATCAGAAGCATATCAAATTCCAATAGAAAGGAATCATCATTATGCACTCATGAATATGATCATAACACCACATAAAATACCGAACACTTCATGTCAAGGTGGTGTCGTATTAGCATCGAACGACACACAACAAATATTATGCCGGGGTTCAGAATGCTTGCCTTCAAGAGTATGCAAGTGGGGGTGCACTTTTTGAAAGTTGCTTCCTTCTTCAAAATCCTATTTTAAGAAAACTTAAGTTAACACATAGTTTCAAAATAGTACAAAAAAGTTGTTTGGAAAATTTTCAAATAAAAATGGAAATAAACTAGATGGAATTTTGGAAACAACAAAAAAAAGAATCAGGTCAAACGGAGTTATATTTAAAAAGTTATAACTAGTCAAAGTTTCAGTGAAAATCTGTTTTTAAATTAAACAGAAAAAGAAAAACGGTTCGAATAAGAATACGCTTTCGAGACAGGAAAGACGTACTCCTGTGTTTTACGTTTCCACTTAAAACACGTCGGCAGAGCTGGGGTCACTGGCAGGTGGGGCCGACGGGTCCACTGGTCAGGTTTGACCAGTCGCCTATGCCCTCCTTCCTTCTCTGGCCGAGCGGCGGCGGGGCTTCGGCGATTGCCGGCGACGAACGGTGGCTCCCCGAGGGATTTTGAGGGCGGGGATGGATCCGCTGGTCCAGGGCGGTCCTCCTAGTGGTCAATAGGCTAGCGGGGGTGGAGGGGGTCGCCGACGGCGAGCTCCGCGGCGGACGGTGGTTTCGGGTGGATCAGGGTCTCGAGCTATGGTGGCTCCCGATCAGGCTAGAGAGGTGGGGTGGCTCCGCACGGTTGAGGGGAGTCGGACGGTGGCGCTGGAAGAAATGGGGAGGCCCTGCTCATGACGTACAGCACCGGAGCGTGGCGGCAGCGGAACTGGCCGGAGACGAGGCAGACGGCCTCCCTCCGTCGATTGCTGGCTATGGGAGCACTAGGGAGATGGCCTGAGGTCGCCTGAGGGTCTGGACGAGCTCGGGGGCTCCTTTTATAGGCGGTCCAGGTCGGTTCCCGCGGCTGCGGATAAGCACGCCAATGAACCGCCGTTCTGTTGCTGGCAGGGCGACGTGGCGGCGACAGGCGCTAGCGGACGGGCTCATGGAAGAGCTCGAGCTATTCCAGAGGGCAGCTGCCGGGCGGCTGTGGCTTGGGCGGCGCTGCCATGGCAGGGGCATGTTGCGGACGCCGGCGTGCCGCCAAGAGGGCTCTGACGGCGGCGTTGTAGGGCGCCAGGGGCGGCTTGGAGGGTTCTGGCGAGCGGACGAGAACGGGGCGCGGCCCTGCGGGCGAGCAAAGGCCAGGGGCAAGACGCGGCAGCTCGGTTGCGCGCGTGCGCAAAATGTGTTCTCTGGGCGCGCCCAGAGCACGCACGCTACCTGCTCGACAAAAAGCCAGGGTGACCTAGAGGGCTTGGGTGAGGCTGGCCATTAACAGGTCTAGGTTAGAGGTGGCTAGGAGATTAGTGGACATGCTGGTTTGTCCAGAGGGGCAAGATCACAGTGCAAACATAAAACTATGCCAAAGCTGTCCATGAACACAAGGTGCTCGACAGAATGCCATGGGCATCTATGCATCTCTTCTGGTGGCCCAAATCTCTAGGTTGGAATTTCTTTAGGTGCAAGTGATGAAGGCAAGGCTATTTGGGCAAAACCAGAAACTTGTTAGTGCAAGTTTTGCGAATCTTCAGTTCTGGACAGAAAGTGAAGGGCATTATTGCATGGACCAAAAATACTCCAATGGGTCCAATTTCCTGGACTTAAGGGTTTGGTAGGCTAGTCTATAAGCAGGAAAAAAATAAAGGGCAATATGGCAAGATAAAACATGGTTGCAGTACAAAACACCAAACTGGACCAGAATGAAGATGAGGATGATTTGCTCAAATTTTTCAAAGAACACCGATGGGTTTTTGCATAAAGTTGAATTATACAGTACTACTGACATCCCCCAATTTTGGTGGAATTTTTTAAAGAAATATTTAAATAGGTTGTAGTGCAACTGAACTCTAAAACTTATGAAAAATCTTTTTTAAAGAAATAAAGCTCAGGAAAAATAATTGTAGAAATAATTCCACTGATAAAAAGAAATGGTCTTGGGAAGATATACAAGTCCAACAATATTTTTGAAAGGTTTCCACCTAGAAGGAAAAAACTCAAAAATTCAGAGGGACAGAGTGATCTGAAATTAAAAGATAAAACTAGAAAATAAAAATTTAATTTCCTAGCAAAATTTTAATTAATAAATCAAGGTCAAAATTTTGGGGGTGTTACAACACTACCCCCCTTAAGAAAAAATCTCATCCTCGAGATTTTCTAAGGGCTGCTTGAAAAGAATTACTCCTACTATCTCAAAGTAATATCACAAAAATAACTATCCTACTCATGCAATAAAATGTGGCTACAGTGAGTGGGCAATTTAGGTGGTGTAAAGCTACAGTGTGGAATACTGGCGCTGCATGGAAAAATCTTTGGTTGGGGAAAACGAGAAACTTCTACTTTTGGTTACAGTGAATTTAGAATAAATTTCCTAATTTCTAAAATACGCTGGTCGTACCCGAGAGCACAGTGCTCTCTTTGGCTGACAGGTGGACCCGAGGCCCACTGTCAGTCTCTTCTTCTACCTCTGGCTCTCTTTTCTTTCTCTCCCTCCCGTGCTTTCCCGCGCTTTCTCCACCGGCGACATCTAGCGCGTAGAGCATCTACGCCGTACTGTGGTAGTGTGCGGCGCGCTAGCTGCCGGTGCAGCGTGCACTCACCTCGCGGGCCAGTGCTCTGCCGGCACTGCTCGTGGATTCGCCTCCGAACACTGGCAATCGAGCGACGAGTGGCGCTGGTGGACTTCGCCCACTATACACCGATCTCGAGCTATAAAATGACCGAGGTGCTCCTTTCTTCTTCCTCACAACTGGCCTCGCTTCTCCTTCTCCTTCGTTCTCCTCCATTTCTGTTTGCAGGAGCTCGAGACGAGGCTCTAATGGCGGAGGTGATGCCGGACTGGTACATGATCCTGATGTGAAGAGGGTTGGCGGCATTGCTGGGGTTCTCCGTGCTCTTGTGCGTGATGATCCTCGATGATCGTCGTGATGCTGCCGCTCGAGTGTTAGCTCTCCGCAGTGGCGGTGATCATGAGGATTATGTGCGGTGTCGGGTGCTAACTATTGTCAGTGTGCTGGAGGCAACTTGCACCCGAATAATTACCCACAAATCTCTCCTTCAGAGACTGTGGTGTGCTAGGGAGGAGATCAGTTAGGTGCAAAATGTGCACGTGCATTCGCAATTAGTGCATGTGGTCGAGTGGTTGTGGTTGTGAGTCTGCTGTCTTGGTGCTGCGTGAATAAAAATCTATGTCGTGAAGAGATATACGCTGCAACAACTCAGGGAAAAATCGCACTTCAGAATTTACCGAGGGTGAAATTAGTTAATCAAAATTAACAGCAGTAAAAACTACTCACATTAATTGAAACCAAATATTTAATTCATCGCACAAATTTAGGATACCACACATAAGTTGCAACACATAACTAGATGCTGGGACAATAAACATAGCAGTGACGTCTACAATGAAAACGGCAAATAGACAGGGTCCTGAGAAAATGACTCTGGTACTGGGGCACACTCCTCTTCTATCGGGGGAAGCGGGTTGACTAGTCGAAAAACGCGTCTCTCTTGGTCGGGCCTCAGTGGTCTGCCGATGGCGATCTGAGTATTTAAATCAGCGAGGCTCTGGAGATAACCCATTACTCGTTGGGTCAAACGCTCTTGAGGGATGACATACTAGGCATGGTTGGCCAGTACTGTGTCTCTCTCAATTCGTCCACCGGGAAAAGATGCTACTTCTCCGGGTGCTGCACGACTCGGGAAGTAATAATACCCTCGTTCGCTGGCATAGGGTACCGCGAATCGAAGGTGAGCAAGCGCTTCATCCGCAGTAGCTTCTATGGACATTTGCGGAGTCGGCATAGATTTCCCCACGAAGGAGACTTCCGTTGGGTCTTGGTTTTGGTTTGCGGGAGGGATGTGCGCCACTGCCCAATATTTCAAGGTGGATGGGGTGATCCTCGATTTGAGCAACTCGTACTGGGGTTGATGGGTAGAACTCAAGGTACTACAGGTAAAATCCCACAATATTTTAACAAAACTACCTAGGGTTGCATCTGGAATTCTCAGATAAATACTAGGTCTTGGCATGGCAAGGAATGGCTATGAGTGTTGTGCACAAGGTGAGGGGTACTTGGCAAGATCACGAGGTGGCCTTTTATATATCATCTGGGCTGGGTCATTTATCACGGTGAGGGGCAACTAGTTTGTCGGTCTCTTATGGGGTCGGGGTCAATGCCACAGATACACATATCTCAAAAAAGTGACGTATTACTGTGGGTGTCGTTGGGGTGGTTTTTGGTAGCTACGCCCGGAATTAAAAATGCAACCGTACACCAACATACTTATGCATGGCTACTATATAAAATAGGGGCGCGCAAGCAGACATCATTTAATTATGGCGACACAAGATCACACAATTACAGGGCGTGGACATACTAAGACTCGGTACTACTCGAGTGACTTAGTCTACCTCGTTAATATCTAAGCGGGCGTGCCTTGTGGACGTCGAGGCTTCTCCACGGGTTTCACCATCGGGGTTAGCTAGATGGAGTTGAGGAGCTGCAGGGCCGGGGTAGAGATAATGACCATCGCGGGGGTTGTTGGCCACAATCCCGTTGGAGCGTGTTCCTAAAAGGCGACGAAGCACTTCTGGGACACCAAAGCATTTTCGTCGATGGCTGGCGCAGACCTCAAGGTCTCGATCGGTTGTCCGAACAGCACGACTGGGTTGTCAGTATCAGCCTCATTCCCTCCTCTTGCCTAGGCTCGGCGAACCAGTTCTGCACGAGCTGCGATCATATCAAGGGTGATTTGATCGAACAGTTCCTCTAGTGCACTTACATAGCGCACCAGATGCAACAATGCAGGATCTGTCTCGTGATATCCGTTGGCAACCTGCGGTGGCCTACCATACCCGTCACAGCTAGGGTAGTAGTAGAACGAGCGACAGTTGACTCTGGTCGACAAGTGCCGGAGTTGAACTAGAGCCTCTCCAGTAGCAAGTTGAATGGCTTGTGGCTCAAAGGAAGTTGTCCTTCCGGTGAACCTATAGGGGCGTTCTGGCGATAGACCCCTACCATAGACATGCACAGTGGCCCAGAATTGACGGCTCTCACCGCTCTTAGGCCCTTGGTACACAACATACTCTGGGGGCTCTTCTAATGCAAAGGCGCGGCAGGTGAGGTTTGCTAGCACGGTCACAAAACCTCTAAGGTTGGTTGCTGTGGTCTCATTGTGCACAATGGGGCCAGGCATTATAGCTCGGTTTGGGGAAGAGGCTGTGTTGTGCTGGGTTGAGGCTAGTGTGCCCTTTTTATAGAAAAAGGGGACGGAGTCTTCCTTCGCACGCTTGCGAAAGATACTATTTAGGTATCGGTCACTAGCGCATGATCGACAGGCTAGGCTGATAAGTTGGGCACCGACTGCCAAAAGGTGTCGGGGTCATTGTGTGGCTATCTTACACGAGAAGCTTGGCTGGGGCTAGGTTAAGGTCTGGTGGAATGGTTAATCTAGGTTTATTGACCTAGCCAAGATAGGATTAGCAAATGGTCAGCCTGGCTCTGATACCAAGGTTGTAGCGACCGGTTTTTCAGGATATATTTCCCAGAAAATGGTCCTTGTGCTCACTAGCCCCACGATTACTGTTAGCTAATGAGGAACCAACTTGATACAGAAATTCCAAGCAAAATACAAAATATGTAGTACAAGACCATTCTGGCCTATGAGTACAACACAAGGATTCTAGTGGCTGATGGTGGAAGCGGTTTGTGGTACATCAGTGTCTATGGGACTCCATTTCCCACAGGAACAGCTGACCTGGATAACTCCTATCTTCGTGAGGCTTCTATCACCATTGTGTAGGTTCCGGGGCTGTCATCACAATGCTCCTCTCCATGCAAGAAATCTGGCCAAGACAATAGCCAGGGACAAGCCAGTGAGTACTTTGAATGTACTCACAAACATTATGAACATAGGTATAATATAGGAATAATTAGATTAATGCCCCTAGTTGTGTCCCACTCGTCTGTTTTACCCCTAATTCCCAAAAGTCACCGGTTCTGTCCAAGTCACTTTGCTCTTCTTATGCTTTTGCCCTTTGACCATTTGACCGTCAGTTTGAAAAATTCATAACTAATTCATACTAAGTCAGAAAAATGCAAATAAGATACCAAAATGTTCGGAAAAACATCACCTATATGTGAGTGTCATTTTCATTCATGAAAAAAGTGTTGGAAGGTGCCCATCCGAGTTTTAGCTCTTATGCTACCACCATGAATAGTAAAATCTAAAAAAGTTCAAAAATTCAAAAGAAAATTTGGTGGCAAAGAATGACAAATGTTTTAAGTTCCTGCCAAGTTTCATCAGGGAATAACATTCATGGGTGCCACGGCAAAAAAAACAACCAGCACTCCAAAATAGATTATTTTTTGCCACGACTTCCACGAATGCCATTCCCTGATGAAACTTGGCAAGCACTTAGAACATTTGTCGTTCTTTGTCGTCCTATTTTTTTGAATTTTTTTAGATTTTACTATTCATGGTGGTATCAAAAGAGCTAAAACTCGGATGGGCACCTTCCAACAATTTTTACATGAATGAAAATGACACTCACATATAGGTGATGTTTTTCCAAACATTTTGGTGTCTTATTTGCATTTTTCTGATTTAGTATGAATTAGTTATGAATTTTTCAAGCTGACGGTCAAACGGTCAAAGGGCAAAAGCATAAGAAGAGCAAAGTGACTTGGACAGAACCGGTGACTTTTGGGAATTAGGGGTAAAACATACGAGTGGGACACAACTAGGGGCATAAATCTAATTATCCCTATAATATAACAAATGATAATCATGCTCTGAAATATTCCATGATCACACCATTAGTCATGAAATAAAAATCCATCATGCACGCAAGCAGGTTATTCATGTCAAACATGAATATGCAATCAGAGAGTAGAATTAGAATGCACCGATCGAGTGTCTGAAGCGACGCCTCGAAAGTATAATAATATAAAGCATGCCTCAGTCGGGCGTCTGAGTGACACCACATAAAGGGCTTACAAATAAAATAAATGACAAGCATGCCACAGTCGGGCGTCTGTGCGACACCACATAAAGGGCTTATAAGTAATTTAAGTAACAAGCATGCCACAGTCGGGCGTCTGAGCGACACCACATAGATGGCTTATAAGTAATTTAAATAGCAGGTATGCCACAGTCGGGCGTCTGAGCGACACCACATAAAGGGCTTATAAATAATTAAATAGTAAGCATGCCACAGTCGAGCGTCTGAGCGACACCACATAAAGGGCTTATAAGAGAATAATCGCAGTGAATATCCAGGAGGTAGAACCGTCCCAGGGATACTCAATAATTCAAATAATACCAATGGTTAGGCTATAGTAATAATAATCCTAATCATCATATGTCCCAAGTCAGGATCAATGTTCTGGTTTAGCAATTTTTCTCCGAAGACCGACACTAAGGCCCTATTTGGTTCAGCTTTTATCGACGGATTCCGCTGTCGCACAGCAGAATCTGAACCAAAGGGCGAACCCAGCAGAATCCGATTCCAGAAATCCACTGCCAAAATCTGAACCAAAAGCGAAAGTAGCCCAGGACGTGCTTTCCAAAATCTGATTCCGTTGCGGGCCAAAATCTAGAAAAGCTGTATCAGCTAGTTTGCCAAATGACCTACATCTTTTTCACATCAAATTTTTCATAGCAGTTTTTCCACAGCAGATTTTTTATAGCTGCTTTTAGAAATCCACAGCCGAACCAAACAGGGCCTAAGACCGACACTTGACCCATCCAAGACTGCTGTCCTTAACCATGGACACGGCTATTTGAATAGATATAGTGTCTGCAGAGGGTGTACTCTTTACCCACGAGTAATGGATTCCTTTAGTCCATCGGGGCTAATTCCGTCTAATGTCTTTTAATTGAAAGCACACCTGGCCGCACACACCAGCCTAACTAACCGGTGTCTGGAATCACCCACGACACCCGTTAAGCGAAACTGTAAGTGGGGAGGCTACAACCTCGACTAGCATGGGATCACAAAATTTAGCGCAAACTAGGGGAGCTACTCCCTCGGCTCCAACCGGAAACACCCATGCTCCCGGACCAGGTGGCATGTCTACCGGATGCAGCCGGTATCTTCCACAATGGCCTCTCTGTATGGTGTGTGCTAGGAAGGGGTTGACAACTTAATGAACCGTACCCTACCTATGGCACGGAAAAGCGGTAGTATGAAACAAGTATGGGGGTTACTGGAACAAGACTCGATCTACGGTTGACTCAGGATATTAAGGCATTCCCTGCAGGATTAGTATAACAAATATATTTCACAACAACAAATAGAATGACCACTCATCATACCTCACCATGCCTTGCCGGACATAATCGTCTCAACGAATTATTAGAGACAAGTTCGTGTCTACCCAAGACAGAGACTTTCCCGGATTCCTCCCGATAAGCATGAAAGGCATATGAGGGTGATTACTATCAGAAGCATATCGAATTCCAACAGCAAGGAATCATCATTATGCACTCATGAATATGATCATAACACCACATAAAATACCGAACACTTCATATCTAGGTGGTGTCGTATTAGCATCGAACGACACACAATAAATATTATGCCGGGGTTCAGAATGCTTGCCTTCAAGAGTGTGCAAGTGGGGGTGCACTTTTTGAAAGTTGCTTCCTTCTTCAAAATCCTATTTTAAGAAAACTTAAATTAACACATAGTTTCAAAATAGTACAGAAAAGTTGTTTGGAAAATTTTCAAATTAAAATGGAAATAAACTAGATGGAATTTGGGAAACAACAAAAAAAGAATCAGGTCAAATGGAGTTATATTTAAAAAGTTATAGCTAGTCAAAGTTTCAGTCAAAATCTGTTTTTAAATTAAACAAAAAAGAAAAATGGTTCGATTAAGAATACGCTATCGTGACAGGGAAGACGTACTCCTGTGTTTTACGTTTCCACTTAAAACACGTCGGCAGAGCTAGGGTCACTGGCAGGTGGGGCCGACGGGTCCACTGGTCAGGTTTGACCAGTCGCCCGCGCCCTCCTTCCTTCTCTGGCCGAGCGGCGACAGGGCTCTGGCGATTGCCACCGATGAACAGTGGCTCCCCACGAGATTCTGAGGGCGGGGATGGATCCGCTGGTCCAGGGCGGTCCTCCCAGTGGTCGATAGGCTGGCGGGGGTTGCCGGCGGCGAGCTCCGCGGCAGACGGTGGTTTTGGGTGGATCGGGGTCTCGAGCTATGGTGGCTCCTGATCGGGCTAGAGAGGTGGGGTGGCTCTGCGCGGTTGAGGGCAGTCAGATGGTGGCGTTGGAAGAACTGGGGAGGCCCTGCTCGCGACGTACGACACTGGAGCGTGGCGCGGCCGAACTGGCCGGAGACGAGGCAAATGGCCTCCCTCCGTCGATTGCTGGCTATGGGAGCACTAGGGAGATGGCCTGAGGTCGCCTGAGGGTCTGGACGAGCTCGGGGGCTTCTTTTATAGGCGGTCGAGGTCGGTTCCCGTGGCTGCGGATAAGAACACCGGTGAACCACCGTTCTGTTGCTGGCAGGGCGATGTGGCGGCGAGGGGCACTCGCGGACGGGCTCGTGGATGAGCTGGAGCTGTTCCAGAGGGCAGCTGGCGGGCGGTTGTGGTTTGGGCGGTGCTGCCATGGTAGGGGCATGTTGCGAACGCCGGCGTGCCGCCAAGAGGGCTCTGACGGCGGCACTGTAGGGCACCAAGGGCGGCTTGGAGGGTTCTGGCGAGCGGACAAGAACGGGGGGCGGCCCTGCAGGCTAGCAAAGGACAGGGGCAAGACGCGGCGGCTCGGTTGGCGCGTGTGCAAAACGTGCTCTCTAGGCGCGCCCAGAGCACGCACGCTATATGCTCGACAGAAAGCCAGGGTGGCCTAGAGGGCTAGGGTGAGGCTGGCAATTAACAGGTATAGGTTAGAGGTGGCTAGGAGATTAGTGGACATGCTGGTTTGTCCAGAGGGGCAAGATCACAATGCAAACATAAAACTATGCCAAAGCTGTCCATGAACACGAGGTGCTCGACAAAATGCCATGGGCATCTATGCATGTCTTCTGGTGGCCCAAATCTCCAGGTTGGGATCTCTTTAGGTGCAAGTGATGAAGGCAAGGCTATTTGGGCAAAACCATAAACTTGTTAGTGCAAGTTTTGCGAATCTTCAGTTCTGGACAGAAAGTGAAGGGCATTATTGCATGGACCAAAAATACTCCAATGGGTCCAATCTCCTGGACTTAAGGGTTTGGTAGGCTAGTCGATAAGCAAGAAAAAAAATAAAGGGCAATATGGCAAGATAAAACATGGTTGTAGTACAAAACACCAAACCGGACCAGAATGAAGATGAGGATGATTTGCTCAAATTTTTCAAAGAACACCGATGGGTTTTTGCATAAAGATGAATTATACACTACTACTGACATCCCCCAATTTTGGTGGAATTTTTGAAAGAAATATTTAAATAGGTTGTAGTGCAAATGGAACTCTAGAACTTATGAAAAATCTTTTTAAAGAAATAAAGCTCAGGAAAAATAATTGTAGAAATAATTAAACTGATAAAAAGAAATGGTCTTGGGAAGATATACAAGTCTAACAATATTTTTGAAAGGTTTCCACCTAGAAGGAAAAAACTCAAAAATTCAGAGGGGCAGAGTGATCTGAAATTAAAAGATAAAACCAGAAAATAAAAAATTAATTTCCTGGCAAAATTTTAATTAATAAATCAAGGTCAAAATTTTGGGGTGTTACAATATACTAGTGGGAATTTTTTATTATAGAACTTGGCTTGTATAATCCAACTTAGTTTCTTTTGTTGAGCTAGGTCTTCGTGAGCAAGCAAGTTGGATGCACACCCACTTAGTTTCTTTTGTTGAGCTTTCATACATTTATAGCTCTAGTGCACCCATTGCATGGCAATCCTACTCCTTGCTTTAACATCAATCGATGGGCATCTCCATAGCCCATTGATTAGCCTCATTGATGTGAGACTTTCTCCTTTTTTTTCTTCTCCACATAACCCCCATCATCATATTCTATTCCATCCATAGTGATATATCCACGGCTCGCGCTCATATATTGCGTGAAAGTTTATAGGTTTGAGATTACTAAAGTATGAAACAATTGCTTGGCTTGTCATCAGGGTTGTGCATGATCAGAGCATTCTTTTGTGACGAAAATGGAGCATGACTAAACTATATGATTTTGTAGGGATGAACTTTCTTTGGCCATGTTATTTTGAGAGGACATAATTGCGTAGTTAGTATGCTTGAAGTATTATTATTTTTATGTCAAGATGAACTTTTATCTTGAATCTTTCGGATCTGAATATTCATACCACAATTAAGAAGAATTACATTAAAATTATGCCATGTAGCACTCCGCATCAAAAATTCTTTTTTTATCATTTACCTACTCGAGGATGAGCAGGAATTAAGCTTGGGGATGCTTGATACGTCTCCAACGTATCTATAATTTTTGATTGCTCGATGCTATATTATCTACTATTTTGGACATTATTGGGCTTTATTATCCACTTTTATATTATTTTTTGGACTAACCTATTAACTGATGCCCCATCCCAGAATTGTTGTTTTTTGCCTATTTCAAGGTTTTGAAGAAATGGAATATCAAATGGAGTCCAAACGGAATGAAACCTTCGGGAACATGATTTTCTCACCAAACATGATCCAGGGGACTTGGACCCTTCGCCAAGAAACAAGGGAGGAGGCCACGAGGTAGGGGGGCGCGCCTCCCCCCCAGGCGCACCCTCCACCCTCGTGGGCCCCCTGTTGCTCCACCGATGTACTCCTTCCTCCTATATATACCTATGTACCCCCAAACTATCAGATACGGAGCCAAAACCCTAATTCCACTGCCGCAACTTTCTGTATCCACGAGATCCCATCTTAGGGCCTATTCCGGAGCTCCGCTGGAGGGGGCATCGATCACGGAGGGCTTCTACATCATCACCATAGCCCCTCCGATGAAGTGTGAGTAGTTTACCTCAGACCTACGGGTCCATAGTTATTAGCTAGATGTCTTCTTCTCTCTTTTTGGATCTCAATACAATGTTCTCCCCCTATCTTGTGGACAACTATTCGATGTAATCTTCTTTTTGCGGTGTGTTTGTTGAGACCGATGAATTGTGGGTTTATGATCAAGTCTATCTATGAACAATATTTGAATCTTCTCTGAATTCTTTTATGTATGATTGGTTATCTTTGAAAGTCTCTTCGAATTACCATTTTGGTTTGGCCTATTAGATTGATCTTTCTTGCAATGGGAGAAGTGCTTAGCTTTGGGTTCAATCTTGCGGTCTCCTTTTCCAGTGACACTAGGGGCAGCAAGGCACATATTGTATTGTTTCCATTGAGGATAACAAGATGGGGTTTTCTTCAAATTGCATGAGTTGATCCCTCTACATCATGTCATCTTGCTTAAGGCGTTACTCTGTTTTTATTAACTTAATACCCTAGATGCATGCTGGATAGCGGTCGATGAGTGGAGTAATAGTAGTAGATGCAGGCAGGAGTCGGTCTACTTGTCTTGGACGTGATGCCTATATACATGATCATGCCTAGATATTCTCATAATTATGCTCAATTATGTCAATTGGTCAATAGTAATTCATTCACCCACCGTAGAATATTTATGCTCTTGAGAGAAGCCACTAGTGAAACCTATGGCCCCCGGGTCTATCTTCATCATATTAATCTTCCAATAGTTAGTAATTTCCTTTGTTTTTTTACTTTTCTTTTATTTTACTTTGCATCTTTATCATAAAAATACCAAAAACATTATCTTATCATATTTATCAGATCTCACTCTCGTAAGTGGCCGTCTAGGGATTGGCAACCCCTTATCGCGTTGGTTGCGAGGATTTATTTGTTTTGTGCAGGTACAAGGGACTCGCGCGTAGCCTCCTACTGGATTGATACCTCGGTTCTCAAAACTGAGGGAAATACTTATGCTACTCTGCTGCATCATCCCTTCCTCTTCGGGGAGAAACCAACGCAGTGCTCAAGAGGTAGCAGAGGGCGCCTGGGGACGAGCGGGTTAGGTGTTCCTCGGTGTCGACGGAACCCTAAATAGCAAGTATCATTGGTGTGAGATACATGTGACCATCAGTGTCGAACACTACATCCAGGTCCCACAAGTGACGCAGGGGTCCTGCGTCCAGCAGCAATAGTTCTCGGCGTCGATGGTGGTCGAACACCATTGCGAATTTGTCTGGCAGCCTCAGAGATGACAATTGAAAGCTAAGTGTTGAAACTTGAAACACCCAAACTAACTCAAGTCGGTTTGGTTGTTTGAAATTTCGAAACTTGGCTTTAATCCTCATCGCAGAGGCTGCCAGGCAAATTTGCCAAGGTGTTCGACCGTCATCGGCCACCAGAACTATTGTTGCGGGATGCTGGGCGCTGGCTTCACTTGTGGGATGTGGATCTACTGTTCAACGCCGACCACCTCATGTAACTTGCACCGATGGTAGTTGCTATTTAGTTTACCTGGGGATCAGCGGGTTAGGTGGTCGCTATGTTACTCATCTTTGGATTTAAATGTGCAGTTATTTCGTTGTTGCGAGGGTATAGTGTTCAACGAGCTCCGCCTCTGTGTTCGTTGGTGAGCACAAATGACATCTCCTCCTCCCCCTTCATCTGCATTGTTCTGGTCTTCATGCCGATGAAACTTGCTAGCTGTAGGTGTCAATCATCAGTATGCATAACCACTATGCGTCCCCCGTTCGAAAGGGTTACATATATAAATATGCATGCATTTGCATATTTATAATCGTGATTCTTTCGAATTGTCCAAGGTTATCCATGGACAACCCGAGTATGTGTAGATTGGGATCGTTTTCCCATTTGCTCTGCTCCGGATCCGATGCAGAATTTCGTCAGTGCCTCCCTGTTGTTTTTCGAGTACACATCCTCTCTTCTTATTGCCGAGACATGTATCAGGGGAACAGCGGGGAGGTGTTGCCGAAATTTTGCGTCAGATCTAGAGCAGAGCATGGGAAAACGAACCCAATCTACACATACTTGGGTGGGATTATGACCTATCTTTACCTATTAGCGTGTAGGTTGCATGGACGTAATAAAACTAACAAACTCCATTAACTGAAAGATATGGTTTGCTTAATTATGTATATATTTCTTCTGTGTCCAGTAGGAAGTCAATATGAGTGATCGTTCATGGATGTACATCGGTTAGACTAGTCAGAAAGTTTGGACCGAGGAATGGTTAACAAAAACCAAGGGGTTTGTTAGAGCCACATTTGCAAATGGCCAAGAATTAAGTTATTGCCCCTGTGCCTGTTGCGACCACTATAAAAAGAGGGATGAGCTTGAAATGAGTAAAGACCTGCAGAAGTTTGGTTTTACGCCTGGTTACATGGTCTGGACATTACATGGTGAGTTTGCCCAACGTGCCAGAGCCGAGGTGGTTCGTCGTCGCACCGACGAGCATGGTACCAGGACCGCAGACATGGTGCAAGACTTTGTCGATGCTCGGGACTCGGACGAGGAGATGGTGGAATCTGCAAAGGCCATCACTGAAATGTTGGAGTCCTCAAAACATCCTCTCCATGAGCACACTGAGCTTTGTCAGCTGGATGCCATCTCACAAATAATGGCTTTGAAGGCTCAATTCAACTTGGGAAGAGAATGGTACAACACGATGATGACAGTATTCGGACGATTTCTACCCAAAGGCCATGTGCTACCTCCAAACCTGTACTGGTCAGAAAAAATCCTCCGTGCTCTTAAGATGCCCTATGAGAAGATACATGCCTATGAGAAAGGATGTGTCTTATTTAGGTTTCAGTATGAGGACTTGAACTATTGTCCCATTTGCGATTCTTCCAGGTATGTTGTGGTAGAGAACGGTATGGGTGAGAAGACGCAGACCAAAATACCCGTTAATGTTCTTCGGTATATGCCAATCGTACCAAGACTTCAACATCTTTTCATGGTCGAAGAGACGGCCAGACAGATGACATGGCACAAAACGGGAAAAATAACTGAACTAGATGCAGATGGGAATGTGATGATGGTGCACACATCGGATGGTGAAGTGTGGAAGCACTTCGATGCATTACATAAGGAAAAACGGTAGATCCAAGGCATCCTCGAGTCGCCGTCAGCACAGATGGGTTCAGTGTGTTTGGTGAGATGGCAGCTCCATACAGCTGTTGGCTCATGTTTGTCATTCCACTCAATCTCCCCCCGGGCTGATTATGCAAAGAAAGAACATTTTCCTGACGTTGATAATTCCAGGGCCCTACTATCTAGGGAAGAATATGAATGTGTACATGCAGCCGCATAAGGACGAATTGCAAGAAGCTTGGGATAAAGGGTTCAAGACATACGATGCCTTTAGCAAAGAGAACTTCATAATGTGTGCCTGGTACATGTACTCGAAACATGACTTGCCGGCGTATGCGCTATTCGTTGGCTGGTGTGTGCATGGAAGGTTCCCGTGCCCCACATGCGAGGGAGCTCTTGAGTTTCGTTGGCTGACTGCAGGGCACAAGTATAGTTGCTTTGTTTTGCATATACCATTTCTACATCCTCGCCATAAGTTCAGGAAAGATGCTACCTATTGAGCACTGGTTGGTTTTCCCTTGAAGAGGAAAGGGTGATGCAGGAAAGTAGCGTAAGTATTTCCCTCAGTTTTTGAGAACCAAGGTATCAATCCAGTAGGAGGCTACGCGCGAGTCCCTCGCACCTACACAAAACAAATAAATCCTCGCAACCAATGCCATAAGGGGTTGTCAATCCCTACACGGTCACTTACGAGAGTGAGATCTGATAGATATGATAAGATAATAATTTTGGTATTTTTATGATAAAGATGCAAAGTAAAATAAAAGGCAATGAAAATCACTAAGTGTTGGAAGATTAATATCATGGAAGATAGACCTAGGGGCCATAGGTTTCACTAGTCGCTTCTCTCAAGAGCATAAGTATTTTACAGTGGGTGAACAAATTACTGTTGAGCAATTGACAGAATTGAGCATAGTTATGAGAATATCTAGGTATGATCATGTATATAGGCATCACGTCTGAGACAAGTAGACCGACTCCTGCCTGCATCTACTACTATCTAGCATGCATCTAGAGTATTAAGTTCATAAGAACAGAGTAACGCTTTAAGCAAGATGACATGATGTAGAGGGATAAATTCATGCAATATGATAAAAAAAACCCATCTTGTTATCCTTGATGGCAACAATACAATATGTGCCTTGCTGGCCCTACTGTCACTGGGCAAGGACACCGCAAGATTGAACCTAAAGCTAAGCACTTCTCCCATTGCAAGAAAGATCAATCTAGTAGGCCAAACCAAAATGATAATTTGAAGAGATTTGCAAATATAACCAATCATACATAAAAGAATTCAGGGATGATTCAAATATTGTTCATAGATAAACTTGATCATAAACCCACGATTCATCGGTCTCAACAAACACACCGCAAAACAAGATTACATCTAATAGATCTCCACGAGAGAGGGGAAGAACATTATATTGAGATCCAAAAAGAGAGAAGAATCCATCTAGCTAATAACTATGGACCCGAAGGTCTGAGGTAACCTACTCACACATCATCGGAGAGGCTATGGTGTTGATGTAGAAGACCTCCATGATCGATGCCCCCTTCGGCGGAGCTCCGAAATAGGCCCCAAGATGTGATCTCGTGGATACAGAAAGTTATGGCGGTGGAATTAGGGTTTTGGCTCCGTATCTGATCGTTTGGGGGTACGTAGGTATATATAGGAGGAAGGAGTACGCCGGTGGAGCAACAGGGGGCCCACGAGGGTGGAGGGCACGCCTGGGGGGGGGGGGGGTCGGCGCGCCCCTACCTTATGGCTTCCCTGTTGGTTGCTTGACGTAGGGTCCAAGTCTCCTGGATCTTCTTCATTCCAAAAATCACGTTCCCGAAGGTTTCATTCCGTTTGGACTCCATTTGATATTCTTTTTCTGCAAAACTCTGAAATAGGCAAAAAACAACAATTCTGGGCTGGGCCTCCGGTTAATAGTTTAGTCCCAAGAATAATATAAAAGTGGATAATAAAGCCCAGTAATGTCCAAAACAGAAGATAATATAGCATGGAGCAATCAAAAATTATAGATACGTTGGAGACGTATCAAGCATCCCCAAGCTTAATTCATGCTCGTCCTCGAGTAGGTAAATGATAAAAACAGAATTTTTGATGTGGAATTGTCGGTGGGAAACGACACCTATGGGATCACAAGAATCCCTGCTGCGGTTGCGGGGAGCGGGGTTGAGAGAAGAGTGGGTCTAACAAAGAGCACGTGGTTCGTTTATCCAGTTTCAGGCCACGAGGATGCGTAAAACCCTAGTCCTGCTTTGGTGGATGTATTCTGAGTTCTTGAACTAGCTATGGGGTGTAACGAGCTCCAAAAAGCCGAATCCCTCTCGTCGTCGCCTTGGGCCTCCTTTTATAGAAAAAGGGGTTGCAACAGTGGCACAAAGGAGGTGGAAAGGCAACGGTGTTGCGAGGTTATCCTGGTATTACAGGACAAAGCGCATTAAATGTGAGGCTTAGGTGTCCCTCCACTTTATTGGGGGCAGGGGCGAGGCCCGTCCCATCCCGTCCGTCGCCACTCCTCCAAGCTTTGACACGCGCCCTGGCCAGCGATGCATGCGGTGCCACGTAGGTAGGCATGTAGCTAAGGTGGCGCGGTGGTGGAGCCTCCATGAAGGGCTGCATGTCCTCACGCAGGTGCCTGCGCAGCTGGTTGGGTTGGCAGCTGCATGCGAACGGCGGCGGAGACTTTGGCTGGTGTGGGCCTAACGGTGGCCCTGCTGGTGCGCTTGGCGGGGGCCTTGCCGGGTGGCCCGGTAAGGGTCTTGCCGTGGTGTGTAGGAGTCCCCGGCAAGGATCTTGCCGGGGGTCTTGTGGGTTTCTTCGGTGAGAATGGCTGCCTTCCTATCTTCATTTGATCTTGACTATTCTTTGTCTTCACGGAGATCTGCATGCCACCACAGAGGTGCCTCCCGAGCCCTGTCCAATGCATTTTGTCGAGTGTTAGTGGCTCGAGGGTGGCTCGCTCGTTTGGCATGGGTGAACTGCCCCAACAAGGGTCTTGCAGAGGCCGCTCAGGCTGCCCCGGCAAGGGTCCTTGCCGGGGAAACCCGCTTTACCCATCTGATCTTTGTGGCCTTGGTCCTTGTAGTTGCTTTGCTTCGTCTTGGGCTTTGATCTTACCTTGGCTTACCTCCCTTGCCCTGCTCGGTGTGGTCACGGGCGCGGCTCTGACTACCCATGTAGAGGTAAAGGTGTACAAAAATGTGCCCCTAGTTTTTTACACCGATAGGAGCCCCCGGGCCTGGGCCACACATGAGTGCGACACGTTGTTGGGTCAGGCCCAAAACAGTGCGCGGGTAGGCGGGGCGGTTTTTTACCGCGGTTAGATTTTTCATGCGCTATGCTTCCCACGACCCGCGCGCGCCGCGGGGTGGAGGGGCGTGCGTGACGTGGGCGTCATGCGTGTGGTGGTTTTCACACGCATATGTCACATCGTGGTAAATGGGCGGCGCGACCCGCAGCTTCCCCATAAAAAGGGATAACCGCGGGCGCACTGTTGCTTTTACCCTTCGAGCGACCCCAATCTCGGAAACCTCCGCCTGTGTCCCTCTTCTTCTCCAAGCTTCGCCTCCGCTCGCCACCGTTGTGCTTCTGCCGCCCTCCGCTCCTCCCTCCACCTTCAGCCACCATGGCACCAAAATCCACCAGGGGCAAGGGGGTGGCCAAGGATGCTGGGGCTATGGAGCCGCCGGAGTGCACGCTGTCGGGGCAACGGATGCAGTCCGCCTTCTTCTTCCCCTCGATGGTCGACGTGTTGGAGGTTCGGGACTTCTTCAGGTCCCTGTGGGGAGTGAACACGGGGGGGGGGGGGGGGGGGGGGATTCGGGGCACCCGGCCACGCACGTCATCCCCGCCGCCTGCGTCGGCCCTGCCCAAATTCGGTACCCCTTCTTTGTTGATTACCTTTCTTGCGGGCTCTGCCCTCCCTTCTCCGATTTCTTCAGCGACATCATGCACACTTTCGGCTTCCGTCTCTTGGATTTTACTCCGAATGCGGTGGCGTGCATGGCCCTTTTTGCACACCTTTGCGAGGGCTTTGCCGGAGTACACCCCAGCACGGTGCTCTTCCGCCACTATTTCTTCCCTCGGATCCAGCCGGGGGTGCCGTCTCTGGTTGCGTCACTTGGATCCTAAGATCCAAGGGGGTGTACCCGGACGGTGCCATGAAGGAGAGGTGGGAGGAATGGTGGGGCCGATGGTGCTGGATTGAAGAGAAGGACCCGCCGGCCTTCTGCAAAGTTCGCCGGGTGCCGCCGGTTCGCGGCAGCGATTGTAGCGACGTTGATGCTGCCGACGGCAGGCTCACTGCTGCCACCACCAGGATTCTCTAGCTTACCCAGGCCGGGCTCACCCTTGAAATGATCGGGGCCGATTTCATACGCCGCCGGATTGCTCCGTTGCATAACAAGGGGAGGCCAGCCTAGCTCTTCACGAACCCCGCTGACATCATGCGACTCCTCCCCGGCCTCGACCACAACTTTACGGTGCTGGCGCACGCCCATTTCTACCAGTGGCTCTTCCAGCTTGACATGGGTCGCGACGGCGAGGTTGAGTGGACCGGCAAGGTTGCGAGGGCCGCCGCAAAGGCCGTCAAGGTCCTCAAGGGGCCGTTGTTCAAGCTGCCAATGGGGGTGATCCCGTTCTGCAACAATTCACGTCGGTCCGAGATCATTGCCATGATGCTGGACTGCAACGTACATGGCCCCGACCCAAGCTGGAAGGAGCCAGAGGACGTCGAAGTGCAGCAATTCTTAGACACCCTGCACGAGGGGTACGTCGATGCCGCCGCTAAGCAACTGCTTGTCATGGACACCACCCAGGCAGAGCTGGGCTACATCGCCACCAGGGCGTGGGAGGCACAGCTTGCTAGGAAGGCTGGCAGGGCCGGCGGTGTGGAGGACGAGGCCGCGACGGCTGCGGAGGAGGAGGAGCTCGCCCAATGGGCGGCGGCCGCTGGGGGAGCCAGCAGCGCCGGCACCAAGCCTCCTCTGGTCTAGGATGTGACCGTCCAGTCGTCGTCGGAGGAGGCCGAGACCGCAGATCCGACGCCACCTACGGGGAGGGGGCGAGTCTTGTGGCGGGCTAGTTCCGATGAGCCGGTCCGCCCCCGCAGGGCTGCGCAGCCGCAGCTGACCTCGGAGGGGTCCCGGCCCCACACGAGGGTCGCGGCGGCGAAGGAGCCGGCGAAGGTCGCGATGAAGAAGAAGACGGCCGCTCCTTATTCATCCAAGCACGCCCAGATGCCACCTCCCTCCCCTCCTCCGGCGAACGTCGGCGTGGGGATCACATTTGATTATGGATCCCTCAGTCCGAGGATTAAGAGGAAGCTAACAGAGGAGGAGGAGGACGATGAGTAAGCATCCGGTTCCTCCCCATTATTTCTGCTTCCCCAAGCTACATTACTGATCTTGACTTGTCTTCATTTTGCAGGGACGCCGAGACGCTGGCCCAGAGAGCAAAAAGGGCAAAGGCCTCGGCGGATGGCCAGCCCCCGGCTGGTACTTCGAGGGCGCCCTTGGTGGTATTGTGCAGCCCGGACAGCAGCCCCCGACATAGCGCCCAGCGTAAGTTCATCATTCTTCTCTATTCGACATGTGTAAGGGGCACGACACTTTGGTGCTGACCTTGCCAGGTGTGCTGGAGTGGAGCGGCAGCAGGAGGAGCCACAGGGGTCTACTCTCAACACGCCGCCCCCATCGACCACGCCGCCTTGAGGGACGTCCCCGACAAGGGCGCCATGCACCGGGCCCACACACATGGATGAGGAGGTAGAGAACTTGGGCGCCGGTGGCTTTGCCTCGACACCGAATGTTGGCGGAGAGGGGACTTCCGTTTCCCAGCCGTGTGTCGGCATCGGTAAGTCGTTCGCCATTTCGTCCCTGCTTCTTCTTCTTTTCGGCTCTTGCTCTTGGCTTTGCCTCACCCCTGTCTTCGGTGCCCAGATTCCTCCTTGGTGGACCTAGAGGATGTGGACGCCGTCGCCGAGGGTGTCGCCAAGGCCGCCGGGGCGGACGCCGAGAAGGTCGCCAACGAGGAGGCCGCCAAGGACACTGCCGAGGAGGCCGCCGGGGGGGGGGCCTTACAGGGAGGCTGACAAGGCTGCCGCTGAAGAGGCCGACAAGGGGCTTGCCGGGGAGACGGAGGAGGAGGCTGGTGACCGGCCTTCCTCCTCTACTACTTCCGGCTCCGTCAAGTACCTGAGCGTGAGGGACGACTTGTTCGTCCACCTTCCGGGCGCGCCGAGCACCAGGACGCCTGTTGAAGGAGAGGTGTTCGACAATTAGGTGCTTGCCGCCACTGGGCTCGAAGTCATTGACGAGCCAATCCTCGGCGGCGGTGGTTCGTAGGAAGGGCAGCTCCTCCACGCCATGGGCGCCAGCTTCCGGAAGCTCCAGGCGCTCCACCACGCCTGCCTGGACAAGGTTGAGTCCAGGATGACGGTGGTGGAGAAGGAGGAGGCGGACCTCCAGGAGCGCATCGCCGAAGCGCGGGATTGGTTCCATGAGGCCACCGAGAAGTTCAAGGCGTCCCAGGACGAGCAGGCCAGGCGTGACGTGGAGCTTACCATGAAGCTCGCCGACGTCGAGAAAGCCTAGGAGGCGGCGAAGAATTCGGCCGAGGCCGTTTGGACCCAGCGCGAGGCCATGCTGAACTCCCAGGAGGAGGATCTTGCCGCACGCGAGGAGAAGCTCGCCGCCACACTTCGTGGCAAAGATGCCGAGGTGGAGAAGCTTGTCCTGCAGCGGACCAGTGAGCTGGAGCAGAGGGACAAGGAAGCACTCAATGACCAGGCCAATGTTCACGCCGACAAGGTGAAGGAGCTGGAGGAGGAGCACCACAGGCTGACGGAGCAGGCGTTGAAGCTGTCCCGGGAGAAGGACGCACTTAACGGTGCTCCGACGGAGGCACAGGGCACGGTCATCGGCAAGGCTAGGGAGCTTGCTGAGGCCAACAACTCAATCGGGGATCTTAAGCTGAAGCCGAAGGGTCTCGAGGAGGCACTCGAGGAGGCCAAGACTCGAGAGGGAAACCTGGCCATGGCGCTAGAGGGAGAGAAGCAGTTGCGGCAGAAGGAAGGCCTCAACTTCGTCGATCATGTGGCGGGCAAGAATCGTTGGCTCGAACGCCTTGCTGCCGTCGCCAACCAGGCTGCCGCGTAGCTTGCCACCATGGAGATGCCGGATGTGAGGTATGCCCCGGAGCGGAACTTGAGCGCCCATTGCACCCTGACCTTGTTCTTTGAGAAGGTTGTCCATGCTCTGGAGCAACTCCATGCCAACCGGGTGGCCTCACTGGCCGAGGAGTCCCGGATGCTTTGCCAGGGCGCCATGGCCAAGGTCCTCACCAAGTTGGCGCACTGGTACCCCGACCTCGACTTCGACGCTGGGCTGGAGAGCTTGCCGGAGGGTGTTGACCTCGTGCTGCTCAGGGAGCGCATCAAGCCCATCATCAGCCGTGTCGGTGGAATTCTGAGGGTGGAGGGCCAACATCGGGATTAGGCATCCCGTTCCTCGTTGCCACTGCGGGTTCACAACCAAGACAATTGCTATCTCTAGTTAGAACCGCGACAACAATTTGATGTAACATAACTCTGTAGCATTTTCAGTACTATGCATGTTATTTCCCTGTTCGATTTCCCTTTGTATACGCACCCTACGCCAACTGGGAGGCTTGCCGGCGCGGAAGCCCAAGGTGGCGTCTTGGGGACGGATCCCCATTGGCCTGCCGGGTATGCGTGCTGCCGGACGAGCCACCTTACCATTCTTAACGCGGCCGCTCGAACTGTCGAGCTTGACTCGAGTCAGAATCGAGAGCGTTGTTAATTGAGGAAGGCTAACCCTGCCACACTCGACGCGGCCGCTTGAGCTGTTGAGCGGACTCGAAACAGGGCAAGGGCGTTGCCGATAGCGGGAGAGCCCCCTGGCATGCAGGTTTTCCATACAAAGGCACGACATCTCTGAGGGAAATAACCTTGTATAAAGAGGAAAGAAAGTAGTCAGGGTTCGGTGTGACTTAGCTTCTGCTTGTAGTCGCGCCGACGTCGATCTTTCGACCCCTTCTCCCGCTTCTCTTAGAGCCATCGGCATGAAGAAATGCTCACTTAACTGCTAAAACCGATTCTCACAATTGCGCTCCCCTACCTGGCGCGCCAAAGATGTCGGTGGGAAACGACACCTATGGGATCACAAGAATCCCTACTGCGGTTGCGGGGCGCGGGGTTGAGAGAAGAGCGGGTCTAACAGAGAGCACGCGGTTCGTTTATCCAGGTTCAGGCCGCAAGGATGCGTAAAACCCTAGTCCTGCTTTGGTGGATGTATTCTGAGTTCTTGAACTAGCTAGGGGTGTAACGAGCTCCAAAAAGTCGAATCCCTCTCCTCGTCACCTTGGGCCTCCTTTTATAGAAAAAGGGGTTGCCACAGTGGCACACAGGAGATGGAAAGGCAATAGTGTTGCGAGGTTATCCTGTAATTACAGGACAAAGTGCATTAAATGCGAGGCTTAGGTGTCCCTCCACTTTATCGGGGGCGGGGGCGAGGCCCGTCCCGTCCGTCGCCGCTCCTCACTACTAGGGAAAAACCTTATACACATAAATTTAGCAACAACACGGGTTAAAAGGGCGCTAGTGCTAGATAGCAGTAGCGGTTCAGAATAAAACACGCTGCAGATACGATCCTAGTAGTAGCGCCTATGCCCGTAAAAGCGCTACTACTAATATTACCATTGCTGGAACGATGGGCTACGCATAGCAGTAGCGGCCTTGCAGGAAGCGTGCTACCGCTAGGGCATGAGTAGCAGCGCGTTTCCCTGTAACAGCGCTACTGCTAATGGAAATAAAATAAAATGAAAAACAAATAGAAAAGTAAATGAAAATGAAAGAAACAGAAAAAGGAGAAAGAAAAAAATAAAATGTAAAGCAAAATAAATGAAAAAGCGAAAAAACAGAGAAAGGCTTAGCTGTAGCGTGTGTTAGTAAGAGGCGCTGTAGCTAACACAGCTGCAGCGCGTTTCCAGGACCCCCGCTATAGAAACAGAAAAGGAAATAAAAAAGAGAGAAAATTACATATGTATAGCAGTAGCGCATTTTGGAAAAAGCTCTATAGCTACCTTAGCTATAGCACGTTCTGCGAAACGCGCTACCGCTAGTTTTGACTTAACCAAAAAACCGTTCCCCCCCACCCGGCCACCACTTGCCCCCCAAATCTCTCGACCCACCCCGCCGCTGTCTCCCCGATTCGCCGTTGCACCACTTCGCCGCCGTCTCCTGCCGACATCGACGCCCCCGGAGCCACCAGAGCCGTGCGCCGTCGACGCCACCGGAGCCGCCCCTAACGCCACGAAGCCGCGCGGCCTCATCAACGCCACCGGAGCAGCCATCGATGCCACCGGGTCCTCCCTCGCCACAAGTACCTCCCTCGCCGTCACCGGAGACGCCCCTGCCTCCCTCGCCACCACTGCCTCCCTCGCCACCACCGGAGCCATCCTCTGTAAGCCCCCACGCCTCCTCTCTCTCATGCATAGGTTAGCTAGTTTAATTATGTTAATTATATAGGTTAGGGAAAAAATTTAGTTAGGGCTTTGACAGAGAAGTAGTTAGGTTAACTAGTTTAATTAGGTTAATTACCTAGGTTAGTGCAAAAATTTAGTTAGGGCTTTGACAGAGAACTAGTTAGGTTAACTAGTTTAATTAGGTTAATTATCTAGGTTATTTAGGCAAGTTTTATTTTAAAGATGATCCCTTCCTAGACTTTTATTGTTGATTATATCTTTTCATTGAAGTGGTCATGTTGTTTGTGCCCAAGTGGCTTTGTTGTTTGAATGAAGCCGAGTGGCCTATATATGTTTTGTCAGAATGTTGATTCATTTTCGTTCTGGCAAATTTCAGGTTCTCGATTTGTCCACTTTTTAGCAAAGGTCATGCCGAAATTTTCCGTGAATTTCGGCATGACTTGTGCTACAAACTAGGACATATCGAGTGCTCGGGATTTGCCGCACCAGGAAGGAGTCAATGTTCCTACAAAACATAGGCCTTTTGTATGTCATTATTCATTTTATTAGGTCTAGAATTAACTTACTAGATTTAACCATAGGAAACATGGCTAGCAACGATGAAGGATAGGGTTCTGGTGATTGCGACGACGTCTACTGGGCGGCAGACGAATTTTTGAGCCTTGCCGACGATCAACCGGTGGCATCGGGGACTGAGATCGACACACAGACCGGTGCTGAGACTAAGACCGGCGCTGAGACTTAGACCGGCATCGAGGCCGGCGCTGAGACTGAGACAGGTGCGGAGACTGAGACCGGCGCTGAGACTCAGACCGGCATCAAGACCGGCGCTGAGACTGAGACCGGTGCTGCCTCGGGGAGCGGAGCCAGTGTAGAACAGAAAGCAAAGAGGCAACAACTTCCTAACAAACTCAAGACTACTAGACTGGTGGTCACGGAGGTGGACGATGGCAATTTTGAGCCAAAGGCGCCCGAGGAAGCGTGTTGATGCTACGGCAATCAAATAGGCCGCATCGTACGGACAACCGCCACCATCAATGATGAGAAACTACCGAAGATAGAAAATATGAGGAGCTCCCTCCTAAAGAAGTTTCACCAGATATTCTTGTTCCCGGGCCGGAATGAGAAGGATTATGAAGATCCAGATGAGGACCCGGCAATGAAGAAGATAAACAAACACGCCATGACCAAGTTTAGCAATGCGTTGGCCGCCTGGAAAAATTGAGTGAAAGTAAAGATCATCAACAATAAGGAACCCTACTCCGAGATTGTAAAGGATAATCCGACAATCATGGAAGAGTAGTTTCAAATATTTAAGGAGGCTTGCGAGGCCGAAGCTGCCAAAAAAAAGTCTCAGTACATGAAGGGGCTTCAAGAGAGGAACATTGGGAGCCACCACCTCGGAAGCCGTGGTTATGGCGGAAAGAGGTCCAAATGGGCCAAGGAGGACACGGAAGCCGCGAGTCTTGGCATCCCAAACCCCTTGGCGGATTTCACCGTCCCGCAGGAGCGTGACGTCCTCAGGGCCCGGCACCGGTGGGACCCAGTGAACAAGGTTTACGAGACAACACCGGTCATTACGGAGTTCATGAGACTGCTGGTAATTTTAGTTTTTGATTAATTAAACTACACACGTTAGTCATATTTGTAAACGGCCCTTGTGCCTTTTGCAGAGAGAACAGCACCGAATTGCGGCCAAAAGTGACTCGCCGTCTGAGGCATTGGCGAGGCCCAAGTGGGACACTCCATTCAACCGGGCGTTGAACATATTGAAACGACAACCGGTGGATACTCGACCGTCGTATGGACGCGTGCACGGTGTCGGAAACGGCGCCACATGGAAGAAGTACTACCGTGAGACCACGGAGGAGAGAAAGGAAAGACGGAGGTTAACTGAAGAAAACATCGACAAGAAGGTTGAGATTGCGGTTGAGAAGAAATCATCTCAAACAGTCGCAACAGCGGTAGCTGCCGCAAAACAGGTGGTTGCAGATTTGTCTACTTCCTTGGTGACGGGCGTTATCACTTGGACAAGGCAAAATCCAGAAAAAAATGCAGAGGACTTTCCCCTTGCCGACTTCTTGGGGAGCAGCTCGACTAGCGTTGCACCAGCACCTGCTCCCGCACCTTCTCCCGCACCGGCTCCCGCACCGGACGTGCTCGGTGGTGCTTCATCTTTGGCTGAGCTCGACGCCCTCACGGTATCTGTCACACCGGCCCCCTTCAATATAAATGTATAATCTCCCATTTTCGTTGCCTTTCGGATGTCTCACATCGTAGACTTTTCTTTGCAGGCCAACGAAACCCCGTGCACCATATTGTACACCATCGGTGACCAGAAGGTGGACGTGGGGAAGGCGACGATAATGAAGCCAAAGGAACCATTGTTCCATAGCCAGCCGATCCCCACGAACGTCTTCAAGGTTTCCGTGGCCAGTGTGAAACCAGGCCACGAGAATTTGCCTCCTCCAATACTAGCGGGGGATGACGACGATACACCGCGGTGGCTTGGTGATTGTTGCAATGGGTGGGTGATGTTGTGGCCAAAGAGTCTGCTTCGTTTGGAGGCAGCCGGGAGCACACCCACGAGGACGCAGCCTCAGCAAGGTATGAACATCAACACCCCACCTACCCAATTAGCGTCGGGTGTCAGGCTGGGTGATAGCGGACGGGGTAAGGAGGAGGCTCCATTAGTCGCAGATGACGTCACCATGGATGAGGATGAGGACGATGATGGCGATGAATAGTATGTCTATACTGGCGCCTCCTCAGGGTTTGAGCGTCATGAGTTGGTGCCTGAATTGCCATCTCAACGTATTATGGACGACCTTCCGGTAGTAAAGAAGTCTAGGAAGAGAGCGAGGAAAGGCAAAAAAAAGCCGGTTCTATGATCCAGCCGCCTCAGCAGCCTCGGCTTCAGGACCGTATAGATATCCCCAATGCGGATAAATGACATATGCCCAGTCAACCAATCCTACCTGCAACAGCGCTACGGGCCAGATTCGGCGATCTAAGGCGACTTCATGACGGGGTTTACCTAGCTTAGCTCTAAAATGACATAATAACCTTACTAAGCTCCAAAATGACCTATTTACCTAGCTTAGCTCTAAAATGACCTACACTTAGCATTTTTAACTAGCTTATCAATAAAATGGCATTTTTACCTACCTTAGTTAGAAGAAGAAGAAGATAAAGAAGAGGAGAGGAGAAAAAGAAAGTGAAAAAAAATCTTCTTCTTCTTCTTCTAACTTTCATCTTTCCCAATTTGCAGATTTGCTTTACATGAGGAAGCTTGCATTAATGGAGTGTACTATTCTTCTGATGCTTCCTTGTTGTTTATGAAAACTTATTTGGATATGTATGTCTATATGGATATGTTGTTGGAAACTTGTTTCTGGTTATGTATATATGGATATGTTGGACTTTATTGAACTATGTTGTTCGATTTGATGAAATATGTTGTTGGACATGCTGTTGGCTATGTATGCATGTATATCTGTGCTTGAAACCATGTCTAATTAATTGGATTTAAATAAAAACATGGGATATATAGCCTCTTTGTTGTCTGCTAGCAGAAGGCAAAGAGGACACGTGGTAGTCACCTGTGCAAACTGGGAACACTTGCTGCCTATTTGGTCATTTTGACCAGCTATGCCTCCAGCCAGCATACGGCAAAGATTCAAACCTCTTTGCCGCCTGCTGGCGGACGGCATAGCTGGACACCTAGCAGCTTCTCGGTGCTCGCCGAGCTGAGCTCTTTGCCGTCCTAATGGCTCTCGCGCCATTACCCCCCTAATGGCTCTCGCGCCACCGCACTGCCGTCCGTTGTCTTTGCCGTCTGCTGTCCTTGGATGGCAGACAGCACAATCCTTTGCCGTCCGCTTCCAGGAAGCGGACGTCAAAGAAGGCCTTTGCTGGCACGTGATTAGCTGGACAGTGTGCCATCCACTGGCAGAAGGCAAAGGTTTTTGCCATCCGGGATCTATGCGTTTGCCGTATGCCATGGCAGACGACAAAGAAGCTGATTCCAGTAGTGTCTCCTCAAGGAGCTTGTAGGCCTCGCGGTCCTCAGCTAGGACCTTCGCCTTAGCGTCAAGGTCGGCCTTCTCCGCCAGCAGCTTCTGCTCCAGCTCCTCCAGCCGGCTGCGCTCCATGGCCTGCGCCTTCGCCAACTACTCTAGTCCGGCGTCGCGATCCTTGACGGCGCCCTCTCGGACCCTCATCTTCTCCTCCTCCACTTTGTGGCCTCGTGCTTCTTTTGGGCGCTCCCTCCGCACGGTCTCCTGCTTGGCCTCCAACGACCGGCAGCGGTCCTGGTCGGCCCCGACATCCTTCAGCGCCAGCTCGCGGGCAGCCACAGCTTGGGCGACGTCTCCATGTCACTCTTGGAGTCGACATCAGCTTGGCTCAGCGTCGCCTGGACAGACACATCAGAGTGAAGCCAGCCAGAGACCAGCTCCAAGCGCCCGGCCACCAGGCGACGGTTGGTGCCTTGAAGATCTTCTCACAGCAGGGTCATCGCAGAAAGAGCGTGCTCTAGGTGAGGGAGTCCTGGACTAAGGGGTCCTCGGGTGTCCGGCCTATTAGCCATGGGCCGGACTGATGGGCTGTGAAGATACGATGATCGAAGGCTACACCCGTGTTCGGATGGGACTCTCCTTGGCGTGGAAGGCAAGCTTGGCGACTAAATATGTAGATTCCTTTCTTTGTAAACCGACCTTGTGTAACCCTAGATCCTCCCGGTGTCTCTATAAACAGGAGGACTTAGTCCGAAGGAGACACATGATCATAGCCATACAAGCTAGACCTCTAGGGTTTAGCCATTATGATCTCGTGGTAGATCAACTCTTGTAATACTCATATTCATCAATATCAATCAAGCATGACGTAGCGTATTACCTCCATAGAGAGGGCCCGAACCTGGGTAACACATTGTGTCCCCTGTCTCCTGTTACCATCGACCTTAGACGCATAGTTTGGGACCCGCTACCCGAGATCCACCGGTTTTGACACCGACATTTATCGATCCGAATTCAGCGCCGCAGACATCTTCCAGCACTCGCCTTTGGGCGAGATGCTAAACTCATTAAAGAACCTATCCTTGGCGCAGGAGTCACAACCGAACTATATCCGTTCAAACTAGGGGCTGACGAATTTTGCTCCCCACCCACCACACACTTCATAGCCGTGGTCGAGGATTTAACCGACACACTTGATTATGACTCCGAGGACATCGACGGTATGGACGATGATGCCATAGAAGAAGAGGCCCAGAACCTGTCGTTCACTGGACGCTGGACGGCCACTTCCTCGTACGATGTATGCATGATGGATGCTCCAAAGGAGAACAGCGGCGATGACAAGGAAGATCAAACTGAGGATAAACCTTCCGAAATACAATCCAAGCGCCGACGTCAAGGTCGCCGCTCTATGTCATGCCGCAGTAAAGACAGCAACACCGGCACAGGAGAAGATAACACTCCAGAAGGTGCCGAAGACAACGAAGACCCCGTAGAAACAGCTAATGAAAAAAATGAACGGGAAGATGGGCAGACCACGCACGAAGACTCAGAGGACGGAAGCTATCTTCCGCTCTCCGAGGATGAGGCGAGTGCTGGAAATATGCCCTAGAGGCAATAATAAATAAGTTATTATTATATTTCCTTGTTCATGATAATCGTTTATTATCGATGCTATAATTGTATTGATAGGAAACACAGATACATGTGTGGATACATAGACAACACCATGTCCCTAGTAAGCCTCTAGTTGACTAGCTCGTTGATCAATAGATGGTTACGGTTTCCTAACCATGGAGATTGGATGTCGTTGATAACGGGATCACATAATTAGGAGAATCATGTGATGGACAAGACCCAATCCTAAGCCTAGCACAAAGATCGTGTAGTTCGTATGCTAAAGCCTTTCTAATGTGAAGTATCATTTCCTTAGACCATGAGATTGTGCAACTCCCGGATACCGTAGGAGTGCTTTGGGTGTGCCAAACGTCACAACGTAACTAGGTGGCTATAAAGGTACACTATAGGTATCTCCGAAAGTGTCTGTTGGGTTGGCACGAACCGAGACTGGGATTTGTCACTCCGTGTGACGGAGAAGTATCTCTGGGCCCACTCGGTAGGACATCATCATAATGTGCACAATGTGATCAAGGAGTTGATCACGGGATGATGTGTTGCGGAACGAGTAAAGAGACTTGCCGGTAACGAGATTGAACAAGGTATCGGGATACCGACGATCGAATCTCGGGCAAGTATCGTACCGCTAGACAAAGGGAATTATATACGGGATTGATCGAATCCTCGACATCGTGGTTCATCCGATGAGATCATCGTGGAACATGTGGGAACCAACATGGGTATCCAGATCCCGCTATTGGTTATTGACCGGAGAACGTCTCGGTCATGTCTGCATGCTTCCCGAACCCATAGGGTCTACACACTTAAGGTTCGGTGACGCTAGGGTTATAGAGATATTAGTATGCGGTAACCCGAATGTTGTTCGGAGTCCCGGATGAGATCCCGGACGTCACGAGGAGTTCCGGAATGGTCCGGAGGTAAAGAATTATATATAAGAAGTGCTATTTCGGCCATCGGGACAAGTTTCGGGGTCACCGGTATTGTACTGGGACCACCGGAAGGGTCCCGGGGGTCCACCGGGTGGGGCCACCTTCCCCGGGGGGGCACATGGGCTGTAGGGGTGTGCGCCTTGGGCTATATGGGCCAAGGGCACCAGCCCCAAGAGGCCCATGCGCCAAGAGATAAGGAAAGGAAGAGTCCTAAAAGGGGAAGGCACCTCCTAGGTGCCTTGGGGAGGAGGGACTCCTCCCTAGCCGCACCCTTCCTTGGAGGAAGGGCCAAGGCTGCGCCCCCTCTCCCTTGGCCCTATATATAGTGGGGGGAAGGGAGGGCAGCCGCACCTAAGCCCTGGTGCCTCCCTCTCCCTCCCGTGATACATCTCCCTCCTCCCGCAGCGCTTGGCGAAGCCTTGTTGGAATCCCGCTACTTCCACCACCACGCCATCGTGCTGCTGGATCTCCATCAACCTCTCCTTCCCCCTTGCTGGATCAAGAAGGAGGAGAGGTCGCTGCTCCGTACGTGTGTTGAACGCGGAGGTGCCGTCCGTTCGGCGCTAGGATCATCGGTGATTTGGATCATGACGAGTACGACTCCATCAACCTCGTTCTCTTGAATGCTTCCGCGCGCGATCTACAAGGGTATGTAGATCCACTCCTCCCTTGTTGCTAGATGACTCCATAGATTGATCTTGGTGACACGTAGGAAAATTTTTAATTATTGCTACGTTCCCCAATAGTGGTATCAGAGCTAGGTCTATGCGTAGTTACTATGCACGAGTAGAACACAAAGTAGTTGTGGGCGTCGATTTTGTTCAATATGTTTACCGTTACTAGTCCAATCTTGATTCGGCGGCATTGTGGGATGAAGCGGCCCGGACCAACCTTATACGTACGCTTACGTGAGACCGGTTCCACCGACATACATGCACTAGTTGCATAAGGTGGCTGGCGGGTGTCTGTCTCTCCCACTTTAGTCGGATCGGATTCGCTGAAAAGGGTCCTTATGAAGGGTAAATAGCAATTGGCATATCACGTTGTGGTCTTTGCGTAGGTAAGAAATGTTCTTGCTAGAAACCCATAGCAGCCACGTAAAACATGCAAACAACAATTAGAGGACGTCTAACTTGTTTTTGCAGGGTATGCTATGTGATGTGATATGGCCAAGAAGAATGTGATGAATGATATGTGATGTGTGAGATTGATCATGTTCTTGTAATAGGAATCACGACTTGCATGCCGATGAGTATGACAATCGGCAGGAGCCATAGGAGTTGTCTTTATTTATTGTATGACCTGCGTGTCATTGAACAACACCATGTAATTACTTTACTTTATTGCTAACCATTAGCTGTAGTAGTAGAAGTAATAGTTGGCGAGACAACTTCATGAAGACACGATGATGGAGATCATGATGATGGAGATCATGGTGTCATGCCGGTGACGATGATGATCATGGAGCCCCGAAGATGGAGATCAAAAGGAGCAAAGTAATGATGGCCATATCATGTCACTATTTGATTGCATGTGATGTTTATCATGTTTATACATCTTATTTGCTCAGAACGACGGTAGTAAATAAGATGATCCCTCATAATAATTTCAAGAAAGTGTTCCCCCTAACTGTGCACCGTTGCGACAGTTCGTTGTTTCAAAGCACCACGTGATGATCGGGTGTTTGATTCAGACGTTCACATACAACGGGTGTAAGCCAGATTTACACATGCGAAACACTTAGGTTGACTTGACGAGCCTAGCATGTACAGACATGGCCTCGGAACACAAGAGACCGAAAGGTCGAGCATGAGTCATATGGTAGATACGATCAACATGAAGATGTTCACCGATGTTGACTAGTCCGTCTCACGTGATGATCGGACACGGCCTAGTTGAGTCGGATCATGTAATCACTTAGATGACTAGAGGGATGTCTATCTGAGTGGGAGTTCATAAGATGAACTTAATTATCCTGAACATAGTCAAAAAGTCTTCACAAATTATGTCGTAGCTCGCGCTTCAGTTCTACTTTTTAGATATGTTCATAGAGAAATTTTAGTTGAAAGTTGATAGTAGCAATTATGCGGACTAGGTCCGTAAACTAAGGATCGTCCTCACTGCTTCATAGAAGGCTTATGTCATTAATGCACCGCTCAGTTTGCTGAACCTCGAACATCGTCTGTGGATGTTGCGAACATTTGACATACACATTTTGATAACTACGTGATAGTTCAGTTAAACGGTTTAGAAGACATTTTGAAACGTCGCGAAACATATGAGATGTTTTGAGGGCTGAAATTGGGATTTCAGGCTCGTGCCCACGTCAAGAGGTATAAGACCTCCGACTATTTTCTTAGCCTGCAAACTAAGGGAGAAAAGCTCAATCGTTGAGCTTGTGCTCAGATTGTCTGAGTACAACAATCACTTGAATCGAGTGGGATTTAATCTTCCAGATAAGATAGTGATGTTTCTCCAAAGTCATTGCCACCAAGCTGCTAGAGCTTCGTAATGAACTATAACATATCAGGGATAGATGTGATGATCCTTGAGATATTCGCGATGCTTGACACCGCGAAAGTAGAAGTCAAGTAGGAGCATCAATTGTTGATGGTTAGTTAAAAACCACTAGTTTCAAGAAGGGCAAGGGCAAGAAAGGGATACTTCATGAAACGACAAGTCAGTTGCTGCTCAAGTGAAGAAACCCAAAGGTTGAACCCAAACCCGAGACTAAGTGCTTCTGTAATAAGGGGAACAACCACTGGAGCAGAATTACCCTAGATACTTGGTAGATTAGAAGGCTGGCAAGGTCAATAGAAGTATATTGGATATACATTGTGTTGATGTGTACTTTACTAGTACTCCTAGTAGCACCAGGGTATTAGATACCGGTTCGGTTGGTAAGTGTTAGTAACTCAAAATAAAAGCTACGGAATAAACGGAGACTAGCTAAAGGTGAGCTGACGATATGTGTTGGAAGTGTTTCCAATGTTGATATGATCAAGCATTGCACGCTCCCTCTACCATCGAGATTGGTGTTAAACCTAAGTAATTGTTATTTGGTGTTTGCGTTGAGCATAGACATGATTGGATTATGTCTATCGTGATACGGTTATTCATTTAAGGAGAATAATGGTTACTCTATTTATTTGAATAATACCCTCAATGGTCTTGCACCTAAAATGAATGGTTTATTGAATCTCGATCATACTGATACACATGTTCATGCCAAAAGATATAGATAGTAATGATAGTACCACCTACTTGTGGCACTGCCACTTAAGTCATATCGGTATAAAACGCATGAAGAAGCTCCATGTTGATGGATCTTTGGGCTCACTCGTTTTAGAAAAGTTTGAGACATGCGAACCATGTCTATTGGTATATATGCATGAAGAAACACCATGCAAATGGACCGTTTTGACTCACTTGATTCACTTGAGATATGCAAATCATACCACATGGGCAAGATGACTGAAAGCCTCATTTTCAGTAAAATGGAACTAGAAAGCAACTTGTTGGAAGTAATACATTTTGATGTGTGCAGTCCAATGAGTGCTGAGGCATGTAGTGGATATCGTTATGTTCTTACTTCACAGATGATTTGAGTAGATGTTGAGTATATTTACTTGATGAATCATGAGTCTGAATTATTGAAAGGTTCAAGTAATTTCAGTGTGAAGTTGAAAGATCGTCGTGACAAGAGGATAAAAGATCTATGATATGATCATAGAGATGAATATCTGAATTACGAGTTTGGCACAAAATTAAGACATTGTGGAAATTGTTTCACAACTAATATAGCCTGGAACACCATAGTGTGATGGTGTGTCCGAACATCATAACTGCACCCTATTGGATATGATGCATACCATGATGTCTCTTATCGAATTACCAGGATAGTTTATGGGTTAGGAATTAGACACAACCACATTCACTTTAAATAGGGCACCACGTAATTCTGATGAGATGACACCGTATGAACTATGGTTTAGAGAAACATAAGCTGTCATTTCTTAAAAGTTTGGGGCTACGATGCTTATGTGAAAAAGTTTCAGGCTGATAAGCTCGAACCCAAAGTGGATAAATGCATCTTCATAGGACACCCAAAGCAGTTGGGTATACCTCCTGTCTCAGATCCGAAAGCAATAAGGGATTGTTTCTAGAATCGGGTCCTTTCTCGAGAAAAGTTTCTCTCGAAAGAATTGAGTGGGAGGATTGTGGAGACTTGATGAGGTTATTGAACCGTCACTTCAACTGGTGTATAGCAGGGCACAAAGAGTTGTTCCTGTGGCACCTACACCAATTTAAGTGGAAGCTTATGATATTAATCACGAAACTTCAGATCAAGCCACTACCAAACCTCGTGGGATGACAAGGATGCGTGCTACTTCAGAGTGGTACGTAATCCTGTCTTGGAAGTCATGTTGCTAGACAACAATGAACCTACGAGCTATGGAGAAGCGGTGGTGGGCCTGGATTCCGATAAATGGCTCGAGGCCATAAAATCCGAGAGAGGATCCATGTATGGAAACAAAGTGTAGACTTTGACAGAACAACTCGATGGTCGTGAGGCTGTTGAGTACAGATGGATTTTAAAAGGAAGACAGACAATGATGGTAAATGTCACCATTAAGAAAGCTCGACTTGTCGTTAAGAAGTTTACCGACAAGTTCAAGGAGTTGACTACGGTGAGACTTTCTCACTCGTAGCGATGCTAAGAGTCTGTTGGAATTATATTAGTGATTACTGCATTATTTATGAAATCTTGCAGATAGGATGTCAAAACATTGTTTCCTCGATGATTTTTCTTGAGGAAAGGTTGTATGTAATACAACCGGAAGGTTTTGTCAATCCTGAAAGATGCTAACCAGTATGCAAAGCTCCAGCAATCCTTCTAAGGACTGGAGTAAGCATCTCGCAGTTGGAATGTATGCTTTGATGAGATGATCAAAGATTTTGGGTGTATGCAAAGTTTATGAGAAACTTGTATTTCCAAAGAAGTGAGTGGGAGCACTATAGAATTTCTGATGAGTATATGTTGTTGACATATTGTTGATCAGAAATGATGTAGACTTTCTGGAAAGCATATAGGGTTATTTGGAAAGTGTTTTTCAATGGAAAACCTGGATTAAGCTACTTGAGCATTGAGCATCAAGATCTATAAAGATAGATCAAAACGCTTAATGGTACTTTCAAATGAGCACATACCTTGACATGATCTTGAAGGTGTTCAAGATGGATCAGTCAAAGAAGGAGTTCTTGCCTGAGTTGTAAGGTATGAAGTTAAGACTTAAAGCTCGACCACGGCAGAATAGAGAGAAAAGACGAAGGTCGTCCCCTATGCTTAAGACGTAGGCTCTACAGTATGCTATGCTGTGTACCGCACCTGAAGTGTGCCTTGCCATGAGTCAGTCAAGGGGTACAAGAGTGATCCAAGAATGGATCACAGGACAGCGGTCAAAGTTATCCTTAGTTACTAGTGGACTAAGGAATTTTCTCGATTATGGAGGTGGTAAAAGAGTTCGTCGTAAAGGGTTACGTCGATGCAAGCTTAACACCTATCCGGATAGCTCTGAGTAGAGATATCGGATACGTATAATGGAGCGACAATTTAGTATAGCTCCAAGTAGAACAGTTATTTGGAATAGCACCAAATAGAACGTGGTAGCTACATCTAGGAGATGACATAGAGATTTGCGAAGTACATACGGATCTGAATGTTGCAGACCCATTGACTAAAACCTCTCTCACAAGCATAACATGATCAAACCCAGAACTCATTGATTGTTAATCACATAGTGATGTGAACTAGATTATTGACTCTAGCAAACTCTTTGGATGTTGGTCACATGGCGATGTGACCTATGAGTGTTAATCACATGGTGATGTGAACTAGATTATTGACTCTAGTGCAAGTGGGAGACTGTTGGAAATATGCCCTAGAGGCAATAATAAATAAGTTATTATTATATTTCCTTGTTCATGATAATCGTTTATTATCCATGCTATAATTGTATTGATAGGAAACACAGATACATGTGTGGATACATAGACAACACCATGTCCCTAGTAAGCCTCTAGTTGACTAGCTCGTTGATCAATAGATGGTTACGGTTTCCTGACCATGGACATTGGATGTCGTTGATAACGGGATCACATCATTAGGAGAATCATGTGATGGACAAGACCCAATCCTAAGCCTAGCACAAAGATCGTGTAGTTCGTATGCTAAAGCTTTTCTAATGTGAAGTATCATTTCCTTAGACCATGAGATTGTGCAACTCCTGGATACCGTAGGAGTGCTTTGGGTGTGCCAAACGTCACAACGTAACTGGGTGGCTATAAAGGTACACTACAGGTATCTCCGAAAGTGTCTGTTGGGTTGGCACGAATCGAGACTGGGATTTGTCACTCCGTGTGACGGAGAGGTATCTCTGGGCCCACTCGGTACGACATCATCATAATGTGCACAATGTGATAAAGGAGTTGATCACGGGATGATGTGTAACGAAATGAGTAAAGAGACTTGCCGGTAACGAGATTGAACAAGGTATCCGGATACCGACGATCGAATCTCGGGCAAGTATCGTACCACTACACAAAGGGAATTATATACGGGATTGATCGAATCCTCGACATCGTGGTTCATCCGATGAGATCATCGTGGAACATGTGGGAACCAACAAGGGTATCTAGATCCTGCTATTGGTTATTGACCGGAGAACGTCTCGGTCATGTCTGCATGCTTCCCGAACCCGTAGGGTCTACACACTTAAGGTTCGGTGACGCTAGGATCACGACGAGTACGACTCCATCAACCCCGTTCTCTTGAACGCTTCCGCGCGCGATCTACAAGGGTATGTAGATCCACTCCTCCCTCATTGCTAGATGACTCCATAGATTGATCTTGGTGACACGTAGGAAAATTTTGAATTATTGCAACGTTCCCCAACAGCGAGCCTGGACACCGACGATTTCATCGTGCCTGAGGAACCTCTTGAGCAGGAGCGCTTCAAGCGCCAGCTCATAGCCACTACAAGGAGCCTGAAAAAGAAGAAGCAGCAGCTTCAAGCTGATCAAGATCTGCTCAATGATAAATGGACCGATGTCCTAGCAGCCGAATAATACGGCCTCAAGCGCCCAACCAAAAGTTACCCAAAGCGCAAATTGCTACCTAAGTTTGGCGAGGAGGCACCGAAATACATACCACCATCATATGATGCGGCTGACCGACCACCACATGGTCGGGACAAAATGACAACTCACGCCGGACACCGGCCCGCCCCGCCTCATTGCACAGGTAGGGGTAAATTAGCCCACGGCCATACATATAAGCTCTGGCAAAACCTGAACAATAAAGCAGGACATACCAGATCAATCTACGGATCTCGAGGACGTACCTCAACACGCGACGACAGCCACCTATTCGGACGTGACAAACTTAGTCATGCACGGATAGAAAACCGCAGACGGACTCCATCAGAGCTACGTCGCGATACGGCCTGATATAGAGGCGCCGCACACCCTCATTGCTTCACTGATGAGGACATGGATCATGAATTCCCGGAAGGCTTCAAACCCGTGAATATAGAACCATACGATGGAACCACGGACCCCGCGGTGTGGATCGAAGACTTCATTCTCCACATTCATATGGCCTGCGACCATGACCTCCACGCCATCAAATACCTCCCTTTAAAGCTCAAGGGGCCAGCTTGGCACTGGTTAAACAGCCTGCCTGAAAATTCTATCGGCAGCTGGGAGGACTTGGAAGAAGCCTTCCTCGACAACTTCCGAGGTACATATGTCCGGCCACCAGACGCCGATGACTTAAGCCACATAGTTCAACAACCTGGAGAGTCTGCCAGGATATTCTGGACTAGGTTCTTAACTAAAAAGAACCAAATCGTCGATTTTCTGGATGTCGAGGCCCTAGCATCCTTCAAACACAGCATCCGTGACGAATGGATCACTCGCCACCTTGGCCAAGAAAAGCCAAAATCCATGGCGGCCCTCACGGCACTCATGACCCACTTTTGTGCGGGCGAGGATAGTTGGTTGACCCATGAAGTTAAAAATAACAAAGACAAGTCTCGACGCAACAGATACAAGCATCGAAACAACAGTGATAACACCGAGGATATGACGGTTGCCGGATTTAGTGGCCCTAAGTCCGGTTAGCGGAAGAAGCCATTCCAAAAGAACAATTCAGGCTCATCCATCTTGGACCGCATACTTGATCGTCCGTGCCAGATTCATGGCACCCCGGACAAACCACCCAATCACACAAATAGAGATTACTGGGTTTTTAAACAGGCCAGCAAATTAAACGCCGAAAACAGGGAAAAGGGATCCCAAAGCGAGGACGATGACGAAGAGCCCCGGCAACCGAACATAGTGGGACAAAAGAAGTTTCCCCCTCAGGTCAAAACAGTGAACAAGATATACGCTACCCACATCCCCAAGAGGGAGCGCAAGCGCGCGCTCATGGTCGTCTACGCGATAGAGCCAGTCGCCCCAAAATTTAATCCATGTTTGTCATGCACGATCACTTTTGATCCCCGTGATCATCCGACCAGTATCCGTCTTGGTGGTTCAGCCGCACTGGTCCTAGACCCAATAATTGATGGGTTCCACCTGACTCGCGTCCTTATGGACGGAGGCAGCAACCTCAATCTGCTCTATCAGGATACATCGCAAAAAATGGGCATTAACCCATCACGGATCAAGCCCATGAGGACTACCTTCAAAGGAGTCATACCAGGTGTGGAAGCCCGCTGTACGAGCTCAATCACACTAGAGGTTGTCTTCGGATCTCCGGACAACTTCTGAAGCAAGGAGTTAATCTTTGATATCGTCCCCTTATGCAGCGGCTACCACACACTGCTCGAACGAACTGCGTTCGCTCGATTCAACGCAGTACCACACTATTCTTACCTCAAGCTCAAGATGCCCAGTCCATGTGGCGTCATAACGGTCAACGGAAATACGGAACGCTCCCTCCGTACAGAAGAGCACACAGCTGCCTTAGTGCTACCTCTTGAGCATTGCGTTGGTTTTCCCTTGAAGAGGAAAGGATGATGCAGCAAAGTAGCGTAAGTATTTCCCTCAGTTTTTGAGAACCAAGGTTTCAATCCAGTAGGAGATCACGCTCAAGTCCCACGCACCTACACAAATAAATAAGAACCTCGCAACCAACGCGATAAAGGGGTTGTCAAGCCCTCCACGGTCACTTAAGAGAGTGAGATGTGATAGATATGATAAGATAATATTTTTGGTATTTTTATGATAAAGAGAAATAAAGACGCAAAGTAAAATAAACAGCAAAGGAAATAACTAAGTGTTGGAAGATAAATATGATGGAAGATAGACCCGAGGGCCATAGGTTTCACTAGTGGCTTCTCTCAAGAGCATAAGTATTACGGTGGGTAAACGAATTACTATTGAGCAATTGATAGAGTTGAGCATAGTTATGACAATATCTAGGTATGATCATGTATATAGGCATCACGTCCGAGACAAGTAGACCAAAATGATTCTGCGTCTACTAGTATTACTCCACACATCGACCGCTATCCAGCATGCATCTAGCGTATTAAGTTCATAAGAACAGAGTAATGCTTTAAGGAAGATGACATGATGTAGAGGGATAAACTCATGCAATATGATATAAACCCCATCTTTTTATCCTCGATGGCAACAATACAATACGTGCCTTGCTGCCCCTGCTGTCACTTGGAAAGGACGCCACAAGATTGAACCCAAAGCTAAGCACTTCTCCCATTGCAAGAAAGATCAATCTCGTAGGCCAAACCAAACTGATAATTCTAAGAGACTTGCAAAGATAAACCAATCATACATAAAATAATTCAGAGGATAATCAAATATTCTTCATAGATAAACTGGATCATAAACCCACAGTTCATCGGATCTCGATAAACACACCGCAAAAGAAGATTACATCGAATAGATCTACAAGAAGATCGAGGAGAACTTTGTATTGAGATCCAAAGAGTGAGAAGAAGCCATCTAGCTAATAAATATGGACCCGTAGGTCTGAAGTAAACTACTCACACATCACCGGAGAGGCCATGGAGTTGATGTAGAGGCCCTCCGTGATCAATGCCCCCTCCGACGGAGCTCTGGAAAAGGCCCCGAGATGGCATCTCCAGGGTATAGAAGGTTGCGGCGGTGGAATTAGGTTTTTGTGGTGCTACTGTATGTTTGGGGGGTACGTGGATATATATAGGAGGAAGAAGTACGTCCGTGGAGCAACGTGGTGACCACAAGGGTGGAGGGCGCGCCCAGGGGGGTAGGCGCACCCCCCTCCCTTGTGGCTTCCTATGTTGTTTCTTGACGCCCACTCCATGTCTCCTTTATCATGTTTGTTGAGAAAATCACATTCCCGAAGGTTTCATTCCGTTTGGACTCCATTTGATATTCTTTTTCTTCGAAAACCTAAAATAGGCAAAAAAACAGCAATTTGGGTTGGGCCCGGTTAGTAGGCTAGTCCCAAAAATGATATAAAAGTGTAAAATAAAGCCCAATGACATCCCAAATAGATAATATAATAGCATAGAGCAATAAAAAATTATAGATACGTTGGAGACGTATCAAGCATCCCCAAGCTTAATTCCTGCTCATCCTCGAGTAGGTCAATGATAAAAGAAGAATTTTTGATGTGGAATGCTTTCTAACATATTTCGCAATGCAATTTTTCTTTATTGTGGCATGAATGTTCAGATCCGAAAGATTCAAGAGAAAAGTTTAATATTGACATAAAAATAATAATACTTCAAGCATACTAACTAAGAAATTATGTCTTCTCAAAGTAACATGGCCAAAGAAAGTTATCCCTACAAAATCATATAGTCTGGCTATGCTCTATGATCACCACACAAAATTTTTAAATCATGCACAACCCCAATGACAAGCCAAGCAATTGTTTCATACTTTTGATGTTCTCAAACTTTTTCAATCTTCACGATATATATGAGCGTGAGTCATGGATATAGCACTAATGTGGAATAGAATGGTGGTTGTGGAGAAGACAAAAAGGAGAATATAGTCTTACATTAACTAGGCGTATCAACGGGCTATGGAGATGCCCATCAATAGATATCAATGTGAGTGAGTAGGGATTGCCATGCAACGGATGCACTAGAGCTATAAGTATATGAAAGCTCAACGAAAGAAAGTAAGTGGGTGTGCATCCAACTTGCTTGCTCATGAAGACCTAGGGCATTTTGAGGAAGCCCATCATTGGAATATACAAGCCAAGTCCTATAATGAAAAATTCCCACTATTATATGAAAGTGATATCATAAGAGACTCTATATATGAAGAACATGGTGCTACTTTGAAGCACAAGTGTGGAAAAAGGATAGTAGCATTGTCCCTTCTCTCTTTTTCTCTCATTTTTTATTTGGGCCTTCATTTTTTTCTTTTTGGCCTCTTTTCTCTTTTTTTATTTTTTGTCCGGAGTCTCATCCCGACTTGTGGGGGAATCATAGTCTCCATCATCCTTTCCTCACTCGGGACAATGCTCTAATAATGATGATCATCACACTTTATTTACTTACAACTGAAAAATTACAACTCAATACTTAGAACAAAATATGACTGTATGTGAATGCCTCCGATAGTGTACGGGGATGTGTAATGATGCATGAGTGACATGTATGAGGAATTTTGAATGGTGGCTTTCCCAAAAATATGATGTCTACTACATGATCATGCAAGCAATATGAGAATGATGAAGAGTGTCATAATAACGGAATGTTGGAAAGTTGCATGGCTATATATCTCGTAATGGCTATGGAAATGCCATAACAGGTAGGTATGGTGGTTCTTTTGAGGAAGTTATATGGTGGTTTTATGGTACCGGCGAAAGTTGTGCGATACTAGAGAGGCTAGCAATGGTGGAAGGGTGAGAGTGCGCATAATCCATGGACTCAACATTAGTCATAAATAACTCACATACTTGTTGCAAAAATCTATTAGTTATTGAAACAAAGTATTACGTGCATGCTCCTAGGGGGATAGATTTGTAGGAAAAAACCATCGCTCGTCCCTGGCCGTCACTCGTAAGGAAGACGATCAATAAATAAATCATGCTCCGACTTCATCACATAACGGTTCACCATACGTGCATTCTACGGGAATCACAAACGTCAACACAAGTATTTCAAAAATTCACAACTACTCAACTAGCATGACACTAATATCACCATCTCCATATCTCAAAACAATTATCAAGTATTAAACTTCTCATAGTATTCAATACACTTGTATGAAAGTTTTTATTATTGCCATCTTGTTCTAAAGGTCTCTCGGAATAATATAACTGAAGCATGAGAGAACAATAGTTTCTATAAAACAAAACCACCACCGTGCTCTAAAAGATATAAGTGAAGCACTAGAGCAAAAACTATATAGCTCAAAAGATATAAGTGAAGCACATAGAGTATTCTAATAAATTTCAGATCATGTGAGTCTCTCTCAAAAGGTCTGTACAGCAAGTATGATTGTGGTAAACTAAAAAACAAATACTCAAATCATACAAGTCGCTCCAAGCAAAACACATATCATGTGGTGAATAAAAATATAGCTCCAAGTAAAGTTACCGATAGACGAAGACGAAAGAGGGGATGCCTTCCGGGGCATCCCCAAGCTTAGGCTTTTTTGTGTCCTTGAATTTTACCTTGGGGTGCCATGGGAATCCCCAAGCTTAGGCTCTTGCCACTCTTTGTTCCATGGTCCATCAAATCTTTACCCAAAACTTAAAAACTTCACAACACAAAACTCAAAATAGAAAATCCCATGAGCTCCGTTAGCGAAATAAAACAAAACTCCACTTCAAGGTATTGTAATGAACTCATTATTTAGTTATATTGGTGTTAAACCTACTGTATTCCAACTTCTCTATGGTTTATAAACTCTTTTACTAGCCATAGATTCATCCAAATAAGCAAGCAACACAAGAAAAACAGAATCTGTCAAAAACAGAACAGTCTGTAGTAATCTGTAGCTAACGCCACTTATGGAACCCCAAAAATTCTAAAATAAATTTCTGGACGTGAGGAATTTATCTATTAATTATCTTCAAAACGAATTAACTAAATATCACCTTCCAAATAAAAATGGCAGCGATTCTCATGAGCACTAAAGTTTCTGTTTTTTACAGCAAGATCAAAAAGACTTTCCCCAAGTCTTCCCAACGGTTCTACTTGGCACAAATACTAATTAAACACAAAAATACAACAAAAACAGAGGCTAGATAAATTATTTATTACAAAACTGGAGCAAAAAACAAAGTTATAAAAATAAAATTGGGTTGCCATGTTTGGTAGGCAATCCATAAGTGGCTCTCATAATAGATTCATATGGAAATTGAATTTTATTTCTAGGGAAGTGTTCCATGCCTTTCCTTAATGGAAATTGGAATCTAATATTCCCTTCCTCCATATCAATAATTGCACCAATCGTTCTAAGGAAAGGTCTACCAAGAATAATAGGACATCAAGGATTCCAATCTATATCAAGAACAATGAAATCTACGGGCACATAGTTCCTATTTGCAACAATAAGAACATCATTAATTGTTCCCATAGGTTTATTAATAGTGGAATCCGCAAGGTGCATCTTTAAAGAACAATCATCAAAATCACGGAAACCTAGCAAATCACAGAAAGTTTTTGGAATCGTGAAAACACTAGCACCCAAATCACACAAAGCATAGCACTCATGATCTTTAATTTTAATTTTTATTGTAGGTTCCCACTCATCATAAAGTTTTCTAGGGATAGAAACTTCCAACTCAAGTTTTTCTTCATAAGATTGCATCAAAGCATCAATGATATGTTTAGTAAAAGCTTTATTTTGACTATAAGCATGAGGAGAATTTAGCACGGATTGCAACAAGGAAATACAATCTATCAAAGAGCAATTATCATAATTAAATTCCTTGAAATCCGAAATAGCGGGTTCATTGATATTTAAAGTTTTGACCTCTTCAATCCCACTTTTAACAATTTTTGCATTAAGATCTAAAAACTCAGAATTTTTGGAACGCCTTCTAGGTAAAGGTGGCTCATCTTCAGTCCCATCATTATCAAGAATCATATTGCAAAACAAAGACTTAATGGGAGACACATCACTAACTTTTAGATCTTCATCTTTATTTTCATAAAAAAATTCCAGCTTAGCGGCCATCTTATTAACTAAGGTGGCCTGCTTATCCGAAGCTTCAGTAAATAATTTTTCGGGATGAGCAATCTGAGATTTCAAACCATAAAATTATTTAGACATATCATCGAGATCTTTATTCATATAACCCATAAATCTTTTTTGTTCCTTAAGCTCGTTCCTAAAACTCCTGATGTTGCTTTCGATCTCTTCTAATCATTTAAGATGAAGATCACCAAATCTAGGTAGAGTCATCGTGACAAGCAAGCAATCCAACACACAAGCAAACAAGAAACATGCAAAAGAGGCAAATAGGGAAAGAGAAGGGGAACGGAGAGAGAGGGCGAATAAAACCGCAAGGATGAAGCAGGGGGAGAGGAAAACGAGAGGCAAATGGCAAATAATGTAATGCGAGGGATAATAGTTTGTGATTAGACAAGCGCCACCGCCTGAATTGCACTGGACGGTGGCACGGCCGCCTATTGTGTTTGGTTCTGTTCAACCATTGCCGGAGTTGCGCCGGTTGACCATGTCATCCACACCGGATCTGGTAACTGTGGATCCGCGGCCCGTGGTTTCTAGTAATCTTTCTGCACAATTTGCGGAAGCGGGAATTTCTCCAGTTCAAAATGATAGCTTGGGGTCTAGCCCATCCTCTTCAGATGCACATCGTTCCGGCCCAATATCTCCTAAGTTTTTGGTTGGGCCAATCCCTAGTATTTTGGCTAATGGGCCTACCTCATCGCAGAATACCCCAATTTCTGAAATGTTGAAAACATCTACTGGCCCGAGCCCACTGTCCCCCCCTCAGGAAATTCCCAACTCACAAGAAGCAGCACAACAGTTTGATGCCATGGTCAATGACATGGTGGACCGAGTTTTAACTTGTACCCTTTGTAATCTCAGGGGCCACCTAGCAGCCTCTTGTGGAATGCGAGCGATCTGCTCGGCTTGCTCACGCTCAGGTCACTTTAGCAGAGATTGTAATGATTTCGCGCGCACCAATGGATTGGCTTGGAGAACAATTTCTCTACAACAAAGCACGAGTATATCGGAAAACCCTGCCGGTCAGGGGAACGGTGCCGGAGTTATTGGGATAGCTTGCCCAGTCCCATCATCGCCGCCCACATTGCACTAATCCCCCCTCCTCTTCTAAACGAAAACCCCATCCCGTCCCAGCAACGCCCGGGCATGCCGAACTATGAGCTTGACCCGCAGCATTTCGTGCCGGTTGGCCGCCACATCATCGACGATGGAGAAAGGCGGATTCCTCACACCTTCATCACGCCTGCAACTCGCCCTCCTGGCCGCCATGAGGATTACATGGTCGCCAAGGTCATGCCTGCTCCGGAGGGACCGTTGGGACCTGTCAGGGATGAAATTGTTCAGTTTCTTCAGCATAGAGGTACTCTGGTCCGCTCCGCTCAGCCTTGGTTTCATGGGGTAGGATTATTTCAAGTGAGGGATCCATCTGTCACATATACATTGATTCAGCATGCTCCTTTTCCTCTGGGCAGTGACTGCTTTGTTAGATTTATGAAGCATGATGAGGGAGAGAATTTTAAGGGAAATCATGGGTTTCGCAAGGGTTGGATCATGTTCATTGGTATTCCTCTAGATTACTGCAATACAGAGTTCATATCACAGGCGGTGGGCACTTTTGGGAAATTTTATTCATGGGATAGTGAGGATCCATATTTGGTTTGGACCCTGGTGGAGGCAAGTTTTCCTGACACACCATTGGTGCCACGTGATGTCTCATGGACTGCTGCTTGCTATGTGCTGGGTGCTGATTTTGCTGATCAGATGCCAAACAATGAAGATCCAATGCCGCTAGAAGGAAATCCACACCCTCTGCCTGGAAATCTACTACAGGATAATTTGATGTTTGTTCTTCCGCCATATCCGATGCTGGGGTGGAATGATGCGCCCATAGCACCTCCATTGCCTCAGGAAAATAACTTAGGTGGTGCTGGATGGGGAAATGCAGTCTGGGGGAAATTCCCATTGATAAAGCACCAGGGCCAGATGGTTTTAATGGTCTGTTCATGAAAAGATGTTGGTCAATCATTTCCAATGATTTTATTCGTTTGGTAAATGAGTTTCATGCCGGAACTGCTCGTTTGGAAAATCTCAATGAAGCTTTCATTACTTTAATCCCAAAAAAGCAAACACCTGAGGGTGTTGGAGATTTTAGGCCAATCTCTTTGACAAGTGTGGGACTGAAGTTTCTGACTAAACTGGCAGCTAATAGGTTTCAAGAGGAAATCACCAAGTGTGTTCATAAAAATCAGTATGGCTTCATTAAATCAAGAACAATTCAGGACTGTATCGCTTGGACGTTTGAGTATATTCATCAATGCAATCATTCTAAGAAGTCAATTATATTGCTCAAGCTTGACTTTGAAAAAGCTTTTGACTCTATTCAGCATGAGGCAATTTTGAAAATCCTTGTAGCGAATGGTTTTGATAGCAAATGGATTAAATGGGTTCAGCAGCTCTTATCTTCTGCAACCTCCTCTATCCTGCTAAATGGTGTGCCTGGAAATCATTTCAAGTGCAAATGTGGTGTCAAGCAAGGAGACCCTATTTCTCCTTTGCTTTTTGTGATTGCTGCTGATCTTCTACAAACTATGATCAATGATCTCTTATGTAGGGGCCTTCTTACCTTGCCATTGCCAACACATGATCCGGAATACCCAGTTGTACAATATGCAGATGATACCTTATTGTTTGTAAATGGTGACTCAACTCAGCTGGAGGTCCTCAAGTCAGTGCTCAACTCCTTTTCCTTGGCAACTTGACTGCAAATCAACTTCCATAAGTCTTCAATGTACCCTATCAATGTGGAAGCCTCTGTTGCCTCTGTCCTTGCCGTTTAGTTTGGGTGCCACCTTGGTTCTATGCCCTTCACTGATTTGGGACCTCCAGTTCAAACCACGCGACCCAAAATCGTTGATTTGCTACCTTTGGTGGACTGCATGGAAAGAAGGCTAACTACTAGTTCCTAGTTTTTACCACAGGGCAGTAGGTTACATCTGGTAAATTCAGTGATATCCTCACTCCCTATATTCTTCCTTTGCAGTCTATCCCTGCCACAAGGTATTCTAAAATAGTTAGAAAGGATTCAAAGACAGTGCCTTTGGAGGAAATATGGTCACGAGAAGGGACATTCTTTGGCTACATGGCCCCGTGTCTATAGGCCTAAGATGAAAGGGGCACTTGGTATCGGAGTAAATGACCACGAGTAGCCTAGACGGCTCCCCCTGGCTCTTCAGAAAAATTATAGGTCGTTCAAGCCTTCAAACATCCAAGATGTGGGGCCGCCTTCCCCCGGTTGGCTACTTCTCTGGCCGGCTGCACGAAGGCGGCCCGACCCTGAAATCCTCGAGAAGAAAACCACGAGAGGGCCGGCTCCAAGAAGACGGACGCAAGAGGGCCGACTCCAAGAAGCCGCTCCCCAGATGGCGGCCAAGGTCGTACGCTCAGAGTCTACACCCACATAACGGCGATGAGATGGGACGTGGCTACAGGGAAACCTGCCACCCCTGAATCCCGGGACGTGCATGGCAACAGTGCGCCGTACGGGGCGACAATCACCCGTCCGGCGCGGGACTGTTGCCATTTTGACCATGATGTCACCCACAGCCAGCTGTCAGTACGACCCGTGGGTGGCGGGCCCCCTCAGTCAGGGAGATGCCTAAAGGCGGCCAGGCCTCACCCTGTCGGCCTGGCATGTGGCCGACTCCCAATAGCCGGATAGTTCACACCTCGAAGGGGGCGCCACATTGAGGAGATAAGATGAGGTAAGGCTACAGCAATAAGCCGCCCGGCGGCGGCACTGTAGCCACGCTTACCACGACAAAGCCCTCGTCACCAGAGGCGAGGCAACAGTAACCAGCCTCCGACAAGACCCCCGAGCTATGGGACCGGCCTGTCGACCAGAAGGTCAGCAGACGGCGGGGTCCACCAGTCGGCGGGCCCATCGGTCGACGGAGAAGCCGGCCAGCATAGACACAGACGGCTGGGGCCCGCACCCAGCCGGATTACCATTGTACCCCTAGGGGTAGGCCTATATAAACCCCCTAGGGCACCCATGCAGGGGGATTCCTTTTCCAGTAGTTTTAGACACCACATCGAGAGGAGAAGCAGGCTAGCCTTTCCCTTCTTCATCCTTTCATTGAACAACTCAAGGAGCCTCTTGTAGCTACTTGTCGATCTAGTGACCATGCGGAGACCCCGTAGAGCAGCAGTCACGGAGAGCCCCGAAGCTGGGTAAGATCTGCTGGCGTGCTTGTCTTCGCCTTATCCCGTTTCCAGGAACCGGCGATGTTTTATTGGCTCCCACAATGATAAGCCACCCATTGGCATATGTCGCACCAACCACCCGACATTTGGCGCCCACCGTGGGGCCAGGTGCACCGTCGTCTGGAGACCTGTTCTCGACGGGAACCCTCTTCCTTCCTAGCAAGCATAGCCAGCCCGGCTCGCCCGATGGCGCTTGCCCCGAAGCGCCACAAGGCGTCGCCGACGCCTGCGCGGCGAGCTGCCTCGCCGATCTTCTTGGCGAGGCTCACATCTCCGACGAGCCCGCATCCGACGCGGGCATAGGCTGCCCTGAGAGCCACCTCGTCAGCCTCCTCGACCAACTCCACGTCTTCGGCGAGCTTGCCGCGGACTTGGAGCCGGTTGGCACCACCGACCCGATGCTTGTCGACTCTGACACGGCATCGTTTGACGCCTTCCCCTCCAATGTGGTAATCATCAACGACCCTCTTCCTTGAGCCGACAGCAGTGGCAGCGCCATCACCGAGGTACTGGTCATCAGCCACGCCGCCTCTGGCGAAAACGCCCACAACGCCCTACAGACGGCGCTGCACGACTTGTCCGCCCCCATCCCGGCCGATGCCGACGCCGAGACACTGGAGGCGCGCCGCCTCGCACTCGTTGCGGAGGGCCAGAAGCTAGCTACCATGAGACGCCTCACCGAGGCTCACCAGCACGAAGTCGACCGCGCCGCCTGCGGCACACCGCCTCCCGATGGGCCGAGCCGCGCCGGCATCATCAAGAAATGTGGTGCGGCTATCGCCGACGTGCTGGGAGCAGACCACCCAGTCTATGCCACACCACTTGAGAACCTACGCGCCGCCCAGGCGGCCGCAGATGAGCTGAATGGACTGGGGCCCAACGAGCTCCCCTACATGACCAGACGCATCACCAGCTTATCAACGCGGCCACGGAGCGGCATGAAACCGGTGTCCGTGCCGAAAGTCCTCCCCCGTGCCGAGAGCAGGTGCGACGTCCCGAACGCCGACTGCGGGCAACACCCGTGCAAGGAAAGAAAAGGAGCCGGCTGCTAGCCGCAACCGGACTCGAATCTCCATCGAGCGTGACACAGAAGGCCGCCCTCGAGCTATGGAGTGGCGAGGCGATCCTCCTCCTCTGCCTCGTGGGGAGAGATATCCTACCCCGCCGCCTGTCACGCATCCAACTCTCAGCGGCCGACTGGGCCGCCGCGAAGGAGTCGGCGAGAATGACGCCCGCCACTGGATCGACCGCCTAGTGCGATACTTGGCTCTGGAAGAAGAAGATGATGTTGGCCCGCCTTGCTTCGGCCCTCGGATCCACGACGAGCCCTTCCCCAAAGGGTTCTCGCTCCCAAGAGACACGCCCAAGTACAACGGCTCCGTGAAGCCAGAAGATTGGTTGATCGACTACTCCACTACAGTTAGCATCGCGAACGGCAACAGGCGTGTTGCTGTGAAGTATGTCCCCCTCATGCTCCAGGGCATGGCGCGCACCTGGCTCAACAGCCTCAAGCCTTATAGCATCAACAACTGGCTAGACTTCACAGAAGCCTTCATCCGCAACTTCACCAACACCTACAAGCAGGCTCCCAAGCCCCAACGGCTCTCCTTGTGTGTACAAGGGCCCAATGAATCAACTCGCGACTACCTCACGCGTTGGGCCGAGCTCCGCAATTCCTGCGAAGGGGTGCACGAGGTTCAACCTATAGAGTACTTCACCGCTGGGTGCCGAGAAGGCACCCTCCTAAAGCACCGACTCCTCTGCGATGAGCCGACTACCCTTGACGAGCTACTAGTCATAGCTGATAAATACGCCATGGCCGATTCCTCAATGAAGACCGAGCTCTGAGTAGACGCCTCTGGGAAGGAACTCGCTCCGAGTCCTAAGACGCCGGCCGGAGACTCCATCCGACGCCCGTACCACAATGACCACAAGCGCAAGGCTCCCATGCCACCTTCCACCAGTCGGCAGGTGGCCACAGTCGAAGACGAACAAACCGAAGGGCGGCCCACACCCAAGAAGCAGAAAGGTAGCAGGTCGGCTTGGCAGCCGGCTTTCTCCTACGAGCAAGCTCTTGATGCCCCCTGCAAGTTCCACAGCGGCGCGAAGCCTTCGAACCACAAGACCCGGAAATTCCACTGGCTCACATGGATCTCCAAGGGCGAGGGGATAGCGCCGCCTCCGCCTCCTGGTCAGCTGCCTCCGGCCCTTCCGCAGCCGGCCGCTCGACCAACAGTCGGGGCTTTCCAAGACGAGTTCCCTGATGAGCATGCCGCCTACGTTGTCTTCACAAGCCAACCTGAAGATCGGCGTAGCCGGCGCCGACTGCACCAAGAAGTCAATGCAGTCGCCTCCAACAACCCCGAGTTCATGCACTGGTCAGAGAGGCCTATCATCTGGAGCCGGACAGATCACCCAGAGGTGATGTCGTCTCCCAGCTCTTATGCATTGGTTTTGGATGCCACCCTCGGAACTGAAAGGCGAGCTGCCCTTTTCTCCCACATGCTGATAGATGGTGGGAGCAGCATCAACATACTGTACCGTGACACCATGGAGAAGCTGGGCATCAAGACGAAACAGCTCATGCCTAGTCGGACTGTGTTCCATGGGATCGTACCCGGCCGGTCCTGCTCCCCAATCGGCAAGGTCAGGATAGACGTCCTCTTCGGGGACAAGGATCATTTCCACCGAGAGGCAGTGTGGTTTGAGGTAGTGGATCTGGAGAGCCCTTACCACGCGTTGCTTGGCCGACCTGCCCTGGCCAAATTCATGGTTGTACCCCACGATGCCTACCTCAAGATGAAGATACCAAGTTGCAAGGGCATCATCACCATAGCCGGAGACTACAAGATATCCTCCGAGTGTGCGGCAGCTAGTAGCCTGCTAGCCGAGTCCCTCGTGATTGCCGAAGAGAAGAAGATAGTGGATCGAGTCGTGGCCATGGCCGGCAAGCAGCCGGCCCTATCCCTCGACCCCAAGGAGTTTCATGTCCAAGGTTCATTCCAGCTGGCCAAAGAAACAAAGAAGGTACATCTGGACCCGGAGCACCCAGAAAGGTTTGCCACCATCGGGGCAAACCTGGACAGCAAATAGGAAGGCGAGTTCGCCGATTTCCTCCATGAGAATCGGGACATCTTCGCATGGTCCCCCAAGGACATGCCAGGTGTTCCGAAGGAATTCGCTGAGCACAAGCTACACGTCCGAGAAGGTGCAAAACCATTCAAACAGCCCCTCCGCCGACTATCGGAAGAAAAGAGAAGGATTGTAGGAGAAGAGATAGCCCGCCTTCTGGCAGCCGGCTTCATTATGGAAGTTTTCTTTCCAGAGTGGCTCGCCAACCCGGTCCTCATGCTGAAGAAAAATAACAAGTGGCGCAAGTGTATAGACTACACCAGCCTCAACAAGGCCTGCCCCAAAGATCCCTTCGCCTTGCCAAGGATTGATCAAGTGATAGACTCCACAGCCGGATGCGAGCTGTTGAGCTTCTTGGATGCTTACTCAGGCTACCACCAGATAAAGTTGGATCCAGCTGCCCGCCTGAAGACCGCCTTCATCACACCATTCGGAGCTTTCTGCTACCTGACTATGACATTTGGCTTGAGAAATGCCGGTGCCACTTTTCAGCGTTGCATGCAGAAATTCCTCCTCAAGCAGCTCGGCAGAAATGCCCACAGAAATACATTTGAAAACCTGCGCTGGTTCCAGATCAAGCTCAACCCCGAGAAATGCGTGTTCGGAGTACTAGCCGGCCAGCTTCTAGGCTTCCTGGTCTTCGAACGCAGCATCGAATGCAACCCGATGAAGATCAAGGCCATAGAAAGAATGGAGATTCCCACCAAGCTACGAGACGTCCAGAAGTTCACCGGATGCTTGGCTTCCCTGAACCGCTTCATCAGCCAGCTCGGAGATAAAGCTCTCCCCCTCTACCGACTCATGAAGAAGTCCACTCACTTCGAGTGGAATGACCTAGCGGACCAAGCTTTCCACGAGCTAAAGAAGATGCTGACCACGCCACCTGTCTTGGCGGCACCGACTGAGAAAGAGCCCATGCTCCTTTACATTGTCGCCACTAGCCGGGTGGTCAGCAGGGTTATCGTGGTCCAGCGCCCAGAAGAAGGCCGAGCTCAGCTAGTCCAGAGGCCAGTGTATTATTTAAGCGAAGTATTATCTGCCTCGAAGCAGAACTACCCACACTAATAGAAGATGTGCTACGGTGTGTACTTCGCCGCCAAGAAGGTCAAGCCCTACTTTCAAGAGCACCCCATCACGGTCGTATGTACTGCCCCGCTCGCTGAGATCATAGGCAGCCGGGATGCATCCGACCGAGTGGCAAAATGGGCCATTGAGCTAGCTCCCTACACGATCTTGCCACTCGGCCGGATGCATCCCGGCTGCCTATGATCGTGTAGGGAGCTAGCTGCCCCGCACCGCCATTAAGTCCCAAGCACTGGTCGACTTCCTCGTCGACTGGGCCGAAACCTAGTACCTGCCACCGGCCCCCGACTCCACTCATTGGCGGATGCACTTCGACGGGTCCAAGGTGCACACCGGCTTGGGAGCCGGCATCGTCATCACCTCACCCAAGGACGACAATCTCAAGTACACATTGCAAATTCATTTTGCCGCCTCCAACAATGTGGCCGAGTACGAGGCGCTCATACACAGAATCAGGCTAGCCAAAGAGCTCGGCATCCGCCGGATCCTGTGCTATGGCGACTCGGATTTGGTGGTCCAGCAGTCATCTGGCGACTGGGATGCCAAGGACGCGAACATGGCGAGCTACCATTTCCTCGTTTAGCAAATCAGTGGATATTTTGAAGGATGCGAGTTCCTTCACGTACCACGGGCCGAAAACATGCAAGCAACCGCCCTGGCACGAATAGGCTCCACCCGGCAAGCTATACCAGCCGGCGTTTCTCTCCACCGCCTCCTCAAGCCGTCTATAAAGCCGTCTCCAGAATCTGATTCCATCTTCGTGCCGCCTGACCCCGACGTAGTCGGATCCTACTTGGGGAACCAGGCAGGCAGCTCGGGGACTTCGACAGGCGGCCCGGGGACTGCCGTAGCCGCACCCATCTCAGGAACTTCGGAACTCAGCCCGAGGGCTACTGCAGCCAGCCCGGGGACTGGATTGACACAACAGGTGGTGGCCGACTCCAACTCTTCACCACCCAGCCCACCCGACCTGGTCACAGTAGCAGTTTTTGACAGCAGAAGAAGTCACAGCTCCATCATGGGACTAGCCCATCCTCAACTTCTTAGTAAACAGAGAGTTGCCAATCGATGAGATCTCGGCAAGACAAGTCCAATGCCGAGCCGGAGCATACACAATAGTGAACGAAGAGCTTGTTAGGCGCAGTGTCACTGGAGTCTTCCAGCGCAGCGTCGAGCCAGAGAAGGGCATAGCAATCCTCAAGGACATCCACCAAGGTGAATGCGGCCACGACGCGGCCTCAAGATCACTCGTTGCCAAAGCTTTCCGCCATGGATTCTTCTGGCCGACTGCTTTGGATGACGCTAAGGAACTAGTCAAACACTGCAAAGGGTGCCAAGTTTTCAGTTCCAAGCAACACCCACCGGCTTCTGCACTCAAAACCATCCCCCTCACCTGGCCTTTTGCCGTCTGGGGGCTGGACATGGTGGGCCCATTCAAGACGGCACGCGGCGGCATGACACATCTGCTCATTGCTATGGACAAGTTTACCAAGTGGATTGAAGCAAAGCCGATCAAGAAGCTGAATGGCCCGACTGCCGTGACGTTCATCGCAGATATCACAACCCGGTATGGCATACCGCACAGCATTATCACCGACAATGATACAAATTTTGCAAAGGGAGCACTGGCATGTTTCTGCGCAACACACGGCATCCGGCTGGACCTAGCGTCCGTTGCCCACCCGCTGTCAAACGGCCAGGTCGAGCGAGAAAACGGCCTCATCCTCTCCGGCAACAAACCCCGACTGGTCGTGCCACTGGAGCGTCCGGCCGGCTGTTGGCTCGACGAGCTGCCGGCCGTTCTCTGGAGTTTGCGCACTACCCCAAACAAGTCAACCGGCTTCACCCCTTTCCTCGTTGTATATGTTGCCGAGGCTGTCATCCCAACTGACATCGAGTTCAACTCACCTCGGGTCACCATGTACACGGAGGCGGAGGCCAAGGAAGCACGAGAAGACGGCGACAACCTGCTGGAAGAAGGCCGGCTGTTAGCCCTCAGCCGGTCCGCCATCTATCAGCAGGGTCTGCGCTGCTACCACAGTCGGAAGGTCAAGCCAAGATCCTTCCAAGAGGGTGATCTTGTGCTCCGGCTGATCCAATGAACAGCCGGCCAGCACAAGCTCTCGGCCCCTTGGGAGGGCCCCTTCGTCGTTAGCAGAGCTTTAGGCAACGACTCCTACTACCTAATCGATGCGCAGAAGCCGAAGGCACGCAAGAGAGATGATTCCAGCAAGGAGTCGGAATGACCATGGAATGCCAATCTCCTCCGAAGATTTTACAATTAAAAAAGCAGTACATAGCAGGCTACCTTTTGTACTAAGTACGAGACAAAGGGTCCCCCGAGGAGCACTAGGGGACTACCATCTTTTATCTATGAAATATGAGTATCATGCCTACAATTACGTTACTACATTTGCTTTTTCATCCGGCACCGGGTTCGACTAGTTGGCCCGGGGACTCGCCGCCTCAAGTTATATCTAAAGTTCTGCCTGCAGTCAGACAAGTAGTGTGCCGGCACCCAAGCCCCCTCTTGTCAAAAGTCGCAGCTCGAAGAATCGACTGTCCGGCTGGCAAGAGCCAAGGGCAGGAAAGGATGCCCACATGAAACACGACTAAGGACTAACAAACTTATATAACATGAGCTGGCCTCCCGACCCCGCCAACCGGCTACCAGAGCAGCCGGCTGGCCAGCTTACCGTTCACCTTGCTGCAATCTAAGAAAGCTCGAGTACTTGTCTTCCCAAAACAACCAAGTCCTTCTCCAGCCACAGACTGCAGAGCAGCTGTCCGGCTGGGAAGGCGGCGGCCAAGGGAAGGCGGCAAAGGAAAAAGCCAAAAAGATGAAAAGCAAACATGAACGAAAGCCAAACACATGCATGATCATATTTACACAAAAGGCCAGCATTCAACATAGTTTAAACACACCCCCAATGGGTGGAATTGCGCAAATTTAATAAAAGTTGTTCAAATGAGTAACGAACAGGAAAACCAAGGACGACGGATCAGGCAAAGGGAGCGACGGGCGAGTCGGGAAGGTCGGTGGAGACGGTAGTGCCGGCTGGAGGAGTGGCCAGATGGCGTGTCTCGGCATGATCACCACCTCTTGCAGGCGACGTGCTTGTGCGCGCCTCGTTGCTCGAGGCACGATCAGGCTGAGGCGGGCTGGTTGGTTCGCCGTTTGGCACGTCTTCACCATCCTCTCCCTCTTCCCCTTCGCCCTCATCGCTGGAAGCAATCTCCTCCGCCGAGTCCTCACCTTCCGCCGGGTTCAACCCGAACCATTCCTCCGGCTGAGCGACGCCGGCATCATCCACCTCAGGGGCAAAGGCACCAGTGTCGGTGTACTCGGCGATCACCGAGGCGCCCTGGACGATAGCCGGCCGCACCGCTTCCAGTTCCTCATCGGTCTCCTGCCGCCAGGTGCTCAGCTGGTCCAAGCTCAGCCCAGGATACCAAGCTCGGACGAACTCCAGCGCCCGCCCTGAAGGAAATATGCCCTAGAGGCTATAATAGAGTTATTAGTTGTTTCCTTATATCATGATAAATGTTTATTATTCATGCTAGAATTGTATTAACCGGAAACATAATACATGTGTGAATACATAGACAAATAGAGTGTCACTAGTATGCCTCTACTTGACTAGGTCGTTAACCGAAAATGGTTATGTTTCCTAACCATGAACAAAAGAGTTGTTATTTGATTAATGGGATCACATCATTAGAAGAATGATGTGATTGACATGACCCATTCCATTAGCTCAGCACCCGATCGTTTAGTATGTTCCTATTGCTTTCTTCATGACTTATACATGTTCATATGACTATGAGATTATGCAACTCCCGTTTACCGAAGGAACACTTTGTGTGCTACAAAACGTCGCAACGTAACTGGGTGATTATAAAGGATCTCTACAGGTGTCTCCAAAGGTAAATGTTGGGTTGGCGTATTTCGAGATTAGGATTTGTCACTCCGATTGTCGGAGAGGTATCTCTGGGCCCTCTCGGTAATGCACATCACATAAACCTTACAAGCGTAGCAACTAATGAGTTAGTTGCGAGATGATGTATTACGAAACGAGTAAAGAGACTTGCCGGTAACGAGATTGAACTAGGTATTGAGATACCGACGATCGAATCTCGGGCAAGTAACATACCGATGACAAAGGGAACAACGTATGTTGTTATGCGGTCTGACCGATAAAGATCTTCGTAGAATATGTGGGAGCCAATATGAGCATCCAGGGTCCGCTATTGGTTATTGACAGGAGACGTGTCTCGGTCATGTCTACATTGTTCTCGAACCCGTAGGGTCCGCACGCTTAAAGTTTCGATGACAGTTATATTATGAGTTTATGAGTTTTGATGTACCGAAGGAGTTTGGAGTCTCGGATGAGATCGGGGACATGACGAGGAGTCTCGAAATGGTCGAGACATAAAGATCGATATATTGGACGACTATATTCGGACATCGGAAAGGTTCCGAGTGATTCGGGTATTTTCGGAGGTACCGGGGAGTTACGGGAATACGAGGAAGAAGCAATGGGCCTTAATGGGCCTTAGTGGGAAGGACCAGGAGGTGGCGCGCGCCCCTCCCAAGCCCAGTCCCAATTGGACAAGGGGTTTGGGGCGCGGCCCCTCTCTCCCTTCCTTCCCCTCTTCCCCCCTTTCCCCCTTTTCCTAGTTGGACTAGGAAAGGTGGAAACCTATTCCAACTAGGAGTAGGAATCCTACTCCTCCTTGGCGCGCCCACAAGGGCCGGCCGGCCTCCCCCTTGCTCCTTTATATACGGGGGCAGGGGGCACCCCATAGACACACAAGTTAATCCACGTGATCATATTCTTAGCCGTGTGCGGTGCCCCCTTCCACCATAATCCTAGATAATATTGTAGCGGTGCTTAGCCGAAGCCCTGCGACTGTAGTACATCAAGATCGTCACCATGCCATCGTGCTGACGGAACTCTTCCCCGACACTTTGCTTTATCGGAGTCTGGGGATCGTCATCGAGCTGAACGTGTGCTAAAACTCGGAGGAGCCCTAGTTTCGGTGCTTGATCGGTCGGGCCGTGAAGACGTACGACTACATCAACCGCGTTGTGCTAACGCTTCCGCTGTCGGTCTACAAGGGTACGTAGATCACACTCTCCCCTCACGTCGCTATGCATCACCATGATCTTGCGTGTGCGTAGGAATTTTTTTGAAATTACTACGTTCCCCTAGAGTGGCATCCGAGCCTAGGTTTTATGTGTTGATGTTATATGCACGAGTAGAACAGAAGTGAGTTGTGGGCGATATAAGTCATACTGCTTACCAGCATGTCATACTTTGGTTCGGCGGTATTGTTGGACGAAGCGGCCCGGACCGACATTACGCGTACGCCTACGCGAGACCGGTTCTCCCGACGTGCTTTGCACAAAGGTGGCTAGCGGGTGACAGTTTCTCCATCTTTAGTTGAACCGAGTGTGGCTATGCCCGGTCCTTGCGAAGGTTAAAACAGCACCAACTTGACAAACTATCGTTGTGGTTTTGATGCGTAGGTAAGATTGGTTCTTGCTTAAGCCCGTAGCAGAATCGTAAAACTTGCAACAACAAAGTAGAGGACGTCTAACTTGTTTTTGCAGGGTATATTGTGATGTGATATGGTCAAGACATGATGCTAAATTTTATTGTATGAGATGATCATGTTTTGTAACCAAGTTATCGACAACTGGCAGTAGCCATATGGTTGTCGCTTTATTGTATGCAATGCAATTGCGCTGTAATGCTTTACTTTATCACTAAGCGGGAGCGATAGTCGTGGAAGCATAAGATTGGCGAGACGACAACGACGCTACGATGGTGATCAAGGTGTCGCGCCGGTGACGATGGTGATCATGACGGTGCTTCAAAGATGGAGATCACAAGCACAAGATGATGATGGCCATATCATATCACTTAGATTGATTGCATGTGATGTTTATCTTTTATGCATCTTATCTTGCTTTGATTGACGGTAGTATTTTAAGATGATCTTGAACTAATTATCAAGAAGTGTTCTCCCTGAGTATGCACCGTTGCAAAAGTTCTTCGTGCTGAGACACCACGTGATGATCGGGTGTGATAGGCTCTACGTTCAAATACAACGGGTGCAAAACAGTTGGACACGCGGAATACTCAGGTTATACTTGACGAGCCAAGCATATACAGATATGGCCTCGGAACGCGGAGACCGAAAGGTCGAGCGTGAATCATATAGTAGATATGATCAACATAGTGATGTTCACCAATGAAACTACTCCATCTCACGTGATGATCGGACATGGTTTAGTTGATTTGGATCACGTGATGACTTAGAGGATTAGAGGGATGTCTATCTAAGTGGGAGTTCTTAAGTAGTATGATTAATTGAACTTAAATTTATCATGAACTTAGTCCTGGTAGTATTTTGCAAATTATGTTGTAGATTAATAGCTTGCGTTGTTGCTTCCCTTTGTTTATTTTGATATGTTCCTAGAGAAAATTGTGTTGAAAGATGTTAGTAGAAATGATGCGGATTGGATCCATGATCTGAGGTTTATCCTCATTGCTGCACAAAAGAATTATGTCCTTGATGCACCGCTAGGTGACAGACCTATTGCAGGAGCAGATGCAGACATTATGAACGTTTGGCTAGCTCAATATGATGACTACTTGATAGTTTAGTGCACCATGCTTAATGGCTTAGAATCGGGACTTCAAAGACGTTTTGAACGTCATGGACCATATGAGATGTTCCAGGAGTTGAAGTTAATATTTCAAGCAAATACCCGAGTTGAGAGATATGAAGCCTCCAACAAGTTCTATAGCTAAAAGATGGAGGAGAATCACTCATCTAGTGAGCATGTGCTCAGATTGTATGGGTACTACAATCGCTTGAATCAAGTGGGAGTTAATCTTCCAGATAAGATAGTGATTGACAGAATTCTCTAGTCACCATCACCAAGTTAGTAGAACTTCATGATGAACTATAATATGCAAGGGATAACGGAAACAACTCCCAAGCTTTTCATGATGATGAAATCGATGAAGGTAGAAATCAAGAAAGAGCATCAAGTGTTGATGGTTGACAAGATCACTAGTTTCAAGAAAAGGGCAAAGGAAAAAAAAGGGGGAACTTCAAGAAGAACAGCAAGCAAGTTGCTGCTCAAGTGAAGAAGCCCAAGTCTGGTCCTAAGCCTGAAACTAAGTGCTTCTACTGCAAAGGGACTGGTCACTAGAAGCGGAACTACCTCAAGTGATTGGCGGATAAGAAGGATGGCAAAGTGAACATAAGTATTTTTGATATACATTTTATTGATGTGTACTTTACTAGTGTTTATAGAAACCCCTCAGTATTTGATACTAGTTCAGTTCCTGATTAGTAACTCGAAACGGGAGTTGCAGAATAAACAGAGACTAGTTAACGGTGAAGTGATGATGTGTGTTGGAATTGGTTCCAAGTTTGATATGATCATCATCGCACACTCCCTATACTTTCAGGATTAGTGTTGAAACTAAATAAGTGTTATTTGGTGTTTGCGTTGAGCATGAATATGATTTGATCATGTTTATTGTAAAATGGTTATTCATTTAAGTAAGAGAATAAATTGTTGTTCTGTTTACATGAATAAAACCTTATATGGTTACACACCCAATGAAAATAGTTTGTTGTATCTCGATCGTAGTGATACACATAATCATAATATTGAAACCAAAAGATGCAAAGTTAATAATGATAGTGCAACTTATTTGTGGCACTGCCGTTTAGGTCATTTTGGTGTAAAGCGCATGAAGAAACTCCATGCTGATGGGCTTTTGGAATCACTTGATTATGAATCAGTTGATGCTTGAGAACCATGCCTCATGGGCAAGATGACTAAGACTCCTTTCTCCGGAACAATGGACTGAGCAACTGACTTGTTGGAAATCACACATACTGATGTATGTGGTCCAATGAATATTGAGGCTCGTGGCAGGTATCATTATTTTCTGATCTTCACAAATGATTTGAGCTGATATGAATATATCTACTTGATGAAACACAAGTTTGAAACATTTGAAAAGTTCAAAGAATTTCAGAGTGAAGTGGAGAATCATCGTAACAAAAATAAAAGTTTCTACGATATGATCGCAGAAGTAAAATATTTGAGTTACGAGTTTGGCCTTCAGTTAAAAACAATGTGAAATAGTTTCACTACTCACGCCACCTGGAACACCACAGCATAATGATGTGTCAGAACGTCATAACTGTACTTTATTGGATATAGTACAATCTATGATGTTTCTTACCAATCTACCACTATCGTTTTGGGGTTATGCATTAGAGACAGCTGCATTCACATTAAATACGGCACCATCTAAATCCATTGAGACGACACCGTATGAACTATGGTTTGGCAAGAAACCTAAGCTGTCGTTTCATAAAGTTTGAGGTTGCAATTCTTATGTGAAAAAGTTTCAACCTGATAAGCTCAAACCCAAATCAGAGAAGTGCATCTTCATAGGATACCCAAAAGAAAATGTTGGGTACACCTTCTATCACCGATCCGAAGGCAAGACATTCGTTGCTAAGAATGGATCCTTTCTAGGGAAGGAGTTTCTCTCGAAAAGAAGTGAGTGGGAGGAAAGTAGAACTTGATGAGGTAACTGTACCTGCTGCCTTATTGGAAAGTAGTACATCACAGAAACCGGTTTCTGTGACACCTACACCAATTAGTGAGGAAGCTAATGATGATGATCATGAAACTTGAGAACAAGATACTACTGAACCTCGTAGATCAACCAAAGTAAAATCCGCACCAGAGTGGTATGGTAATCCTATTCTGGAAGTCATGCTACGAGATCATGACGAAGCTACGAACTATGAGGAAGCGATGATGAGCCCAGATTCTGCGAAATGGTTTGATGCCATGAAATCTGAGATAGGATCCATGTATGAGAACAAAGTATGGACTTTGGTTGACTTGCCCGATGATCGGCAAGCCATTGAGATTAAATGGATCTTCAAGAGGAAGACGGACACTGATAGTATTGTTACTATCTACAAAGCTAGACTTGTCGAAAGAGGTTTTTGACAAAGTTCAAGGTGTTGACTATGATGAGACCTTCTCACCCATAGCGATGCTTAAGTCTGTCCGAATCATGTTAGCAATTGCCGCATTTTATGATTATGAAATTTGGCAGATGGATGCCAAAACTGCATTCCTAAATGGATTTCTGGAAGAAGAATTGTATACGATGCAGCCAGAAGGTTTTGTTGATCCAAAGGGAGCTAAAAAAGTGTGCAAGCTCCATCGATCCATCTATGGACTGGTGCAAGCATCTCAGAGTTGGAATATACGCTTTGATAAGTTTATCAAAGCATATAGTTTTATATAGACTTGCGGTGAAGCCTGTTTTACAAGAAAGTGAGTGGGAGCACTACAACATTTCTGATAAGTATATGTGTATGACATATTGTTGACCGGAAATAATGTAGAATTATTCTGCAAAGCATAAAGGAGTCTTTGAAAGGATTTTTTTCAAAGAAAACCTCGGTGAAGCTGCTTACATATTGAGCATCAAGATCTATAGAGATAGATCAAGACGCTTGATAAGTTTTTTTTCAATGAGTACATACCTTGGCAAGATTTTGAAGTAGTTCAAAATGGAACAGTCAAAGAAAGAATTCTTGCCTGTGTTACAAGGTGTGAAATTGAGTAAGACTCAAAGCGCGACCACGGCAGAAAATAGAATGAGAATGAAAGTCATTCCCTATGCCTTGGCCATAGGTTCTATAAGGTATGCCATGCTATTTACCAGACCTATTGTATACCCTACACTAATTTTGGCAAGGGAGTAAAATAGTGATCTAGGAGTAGATCACTGGACAGCGGTCAAAATTATCCTTAGTGGAATAAGGATATGTTTCTCGATTATGGAGGTGACAAAAGGTTCGTCGTAAAAGCTTTACGTCGATACAAGTTTTGGCACTGATCCGGATGACGCTTAGTCATCATCTGGATATATATTCAAAGTGGGAGCAATTAGCTAAAGTAGCTCCGTGCAGAGCATTGTAGACATAGAAAATTGCAAAATTCTTGCGGATCTGAATATGGTAGACCCGTTGTCTAAACTTTTCTCACAGGCAAAACATGATCACACCTTAGTACTCTTTGGGTGTTAATCACATAGCAATGTGAACTAGATTGCTGACTCTAGTAAACCCTTTGGGTGTTGGTCACATATCGATGTGAACTATGGGTGTTAACCACATGAAGATGTGAACTATTGATGTTAAATCACATGGCGATGTGATCTAGATTATTGACTCTAGTGCAAGTGGGAGACTGAAGGAAATATGCCCTAGAGGCAATAATAAAGTTATTATTTATTTCCTTATATCATGATAAATGTTTATTATTCATGCGAGAATTGTATTAACTGGAAACATAATACATGTGTGAATACATAGACAAACAGAGTGTCACTAGTATGCCTCTACTTGACTAGCTCGTTAATCGAAGATGGTTATGTTTCCTAACCATGAACAAAAGAGTTGTTATTTGATTAACGGGATCACATCATTAGAAGAATGATGTGATTGACATGACCCATTCCATTAGCTTAGCACCCGATCGTTTAGTATGTTGCTATTGCTTTCTTCATGACTTATACATGTTCCTATGACTATGAGATTATGCAACTCCTGTTTACCGGAGGAACACTTTGTGTGCTACCAAACGTCACAACGTAACTGGGTGATTATAAAGGAGCTCTACAGGTGTCTCCAAAGGTAAATGTTGGGTTGGCGTATTTCGAGATTAGGATTTGTCACTCCGATTGTCGGAGAGGTATCTCTGGGCCCTCTCGGTAATGCACATCACATAAGCCTTGCAAGCATAGCAACTAATGAGTTAGTTGCGAGATGATGTATTACGAAACGAGTAAAGAGACTTGCCGGTAACGAGATTGAACTAGGTATTGAGATACCGACGATCGAATCTCGGGAAAGTAACATACCGATGACAAAGGGAACAACATATGTTGTTATGCGGTCTGACAAATAAAGATCTTCATAGAATATGTGGGAGCCAATATGAGCATCCAGGTTCCGGTATTGGTTATTGACCGGAGATGTGTCTCGGTCATGTCTACATTGTTCTCGAACCCGTAGGGTTCGCACGCTTAAAGTTTTGATGACAGTTATATTATGTGTTTATAAGTTTTGATGTACCAAAGGAGTTCGGAGTTCCAGATGAGATCGAGGACATGACGAGGAGTCTCAAAATGGTCGAGACGTAAAGATCGATATATTGGACGACTATATTCAGACATCGGAAAGGTTCCGAGTGATTCGGGTATTTTCGAAGGTGCCGGGGAGTTACGGGAATACGAGGAAGAAGCAATGGGCCTTAATGGGCCTTAGTGGGAAGGACCAGGAGGTGGCGCGCGCCCCTCCCAAGCCCAATACGAATTGGACAAGGGGTTTGGGGCGCGGCCCCTCTCTCCCTTCCCTCCCCTCTTCCCCCCTTTCCCCCTTCTCCTAGTTGGACTAGGAAAGGTGGAAACCTACTCCAACTAGGAGTTGGAATCCTACTCCTCCTTGGCGCGCCCACAAGGGCAGGCCGGCCTCCCCCTTGCTCCTTTATATACGGGGGCAAGGGGCACCCCATAGACACACAAGTTGATCCACGTGATCATATTCTTAGCCGTGTGCGGCGCCTCCTTCCAGCATAATCCTAGATAATATTGTAGCGGTGCTTAGGAGAAGCCCTGCGACGGTAGTACATCAAGATCGTCACCACGCCGTCGGGCTGACGGAACTCTTCCCCGACACTTTGCTGGATCGGAGTCCGGGGATCGTCATCGAGCTGAACATGTGCTAAAACTCGGAGGTGCCATAGTTTCAGTGCTTGATCGGTCGGGCCGTGAAGACGTATGACTACATCAACCGCGTTGTGCTAATGCTTCCGCTGTCGGTCTACAAGGGTACGTAGATCACACTCTCCCCTCTCGTTGCTATGCATCACCATGATCTTGCGTGTTCGTAGGATTTTTTTTTAAATTACTACGTTCCCCAATGCGCCCAGCACCGGACCGGGCCACTGACGCCTGCCAAGCCTCGAAGCGGCCGACTGCAACCTCTAGCCAGTCGCCAGTCCGACTTGGGTGCGTGGAATCACCTCGCCAGGCCAGAGGGTGGCCAGCACTTGCGCCCCGGCACGCTGAAGCCAGCGGAGCAGGCAGTGAGCTGGCTGCAGGCGGGCTTGAATCACCAGAAGCTGCTCCTCAAGTGACCGGCTGACGCCCGGCGCGATCTCGACCCCTGCCTACCGTCGCGCGTCGCGGTGGGCCTCGATGGCTTGGGAGGCGGCAGCAGAGTAGCTGGGAAAGTAATCTGCACAAAGAAGAAAGCAGCGACACAAAATCAAAAAGACGAACCAGATGGCAGGAGGCAGGCAAAGAAACGAAGAAGAAGGCGGCTTACCGTCGATTAAGTCTTCCACTCGGCTGTAGCCTTGACTCAGCACCTGCCTTGCCTCGGCCCAGTTCGTGGCCTCGGTCTCATATTCGGCTTTGAGGGCGGCCTCGCTGTCCTGCGCCGCCTTCAGGGCCGCCTTGTGGCTCACCTCCTGGTCGTCCAGTTTCTTGGCTAGGCGATCACGCTCCTGAGCCAGGGCGGCGCACTTGGCCTCCTTGGCGCGAAGGGCAGTCTGGGCCCCACTTAGCTGGCTCCTCAAATCAGCATTGCCCCCTGCAGATATGAAGAAAGAAGTCATCAGGAATGATCCGACCCGACTGCTCAGCAGTCGGCCCGAATCTCGGGGACTAGACCCAGTGGGTGCGCTGACGCGCCCCCACTTGAGACAAAAGATGAAGCACTTACTCCGGCTCTCGGTCAGATTGGTGGCTTTCTGATTCAACTCCTAGGCCTGGGAGTTGAAGGCAGCTGCGCGGAGGTTATGATACTCCTGCAAATAAGATAAGAGATACGGGTGAGAACAAGACGGCAATCAAAGTGTACCAAGAAGTTCCAAGCCGCCTACTCAGAAGCCGACTCAGAACTCGGGGACTACACCTAGTGGGTGCGCTAACGCGCCCCCATAGAAGAAATCAGGAGCAATAACCGAAAAGCAGGAGGACTTACCCGGATCACCGTGCACGTCGTGAGAACTTCTTGAGTATACTCCTGAAGCCGGTTCCGGACGTCCTGCGCCACCACGTTCAGCACAACCGTCCCGCCGCCCGGCATCCACCCACAGTCCGCCCCCACAGTCGGCTCGCCTCCAGCCGGCTCCACGAGCGGCGCATCAGGCCGGCCTCCTTGGCCCGTTCCAGTCAGCGGCGATGACGCCGCCTCCCTCTCCATCACCGGCTGGCCGTGGCCGGCCTCCTCCGTCGGGGGCACTGGGATGTCGGGAGCCGCGGCGCGGAGGGGGATGACGAGCTGCGGAGGCTGGTTATGCAGGGCCTCCGCCTCCTTCACAGCCGCGGCCTCTGCCTGGGCCTTGATAGCCGCGCCGCTCGCGCTTCTGCCGACTTCTCCTTCGCCTCCCGAGCCGCCCTCCGCTCCTACGCCTCCCGCTCCTCCCGTGCCTCCCACGCGTTTCGCTCCGTCGCCTCTATGAGATCGGCGCGGGGATCCACTCGGTGGGAGATTGAGGACCTTCCCGCGGGTCCGACTATGGAGGCGGCAGGGGCCCATTCGAGAGAAAGTGGGGCCCTGTTTCGATAAGTCAAGAAGAAGGCTTAGAAGAATATCAACCAAAGAAGAAAAAGAAAGGCGTAAGAAAAACGACACTTACGCTGAAACCGTCTGCGGCTGCTTCACCACCTTGCGGAAGCGGGCCGCCTTCGCGGCCGCTTCGTCCCGCTTGGTCGCCGCCGCGGTACTCTTGGGCTTCTTGGGCCGACTGCCGAAGTGGGTCGACGCAGCCTGGCGTTTCAGCGCGCCACCATGAGCAGCCGGCGCGGCAGATGGGCCCATGCATTGATGATCGGGCGCCGGTCGGCGGTGCGGAATTACTTCGGCCTCGTCATCATCCGACCAGTCCTCGAAGCCGGCACCGAACCTAGAGCCGCCTGCCTCGCCGCCTTCCCCTATGATGTCATCTTCCTTGGCGGCCGCCCCCAGGTCCGGGTCATCAACGTCATCCATCTGCGGTCGGGGAGGAACTGGCGTTCCACCCCCGCAGCCCAAGTGGCCGGCGGAAGCATGGGATTCTGCCAAAAACAAGCCGACTAGTCACGAGTCGGCCATCATTAGCCCGGTGACAAGAAAAGAAGAAAGGAAGAGAAACATACCGTCGGCGAAGGATTGGTGCGAGAGTACGGCTCCTTGCCGTACTGCCACTCTTCGGTGAGCTTGCAGTTGGCAAAATAGTTCACCATGTAAGACACCTCGGCGTGAGGAATCTCCTTGGTGCTTAGCCGGCACGGGTCGAAGCGGCCGCTCATCTGGCAAATCATGTGAGGTCGGCCCTGGAGCGGGAGCACCCGGTGCTCCATGAAGGCGGCCACCAGGTCGGCCCCAGTCAGACCCTCCGACTGGATCATCACCCGGAGCCGTGCAATGGAGGCGGCCCCACCCTAAGATACCGACCTTGCCCGGAAGGACCATGAGGGCTGCCTCCCAGCCGGCGGGCCGGCTACGTAAGCCGGCAGATTGACAAAGTCGCCTTGCGGAGCGATGTTCTTCACGTAGAAGTAAGATTTCTGCCAAAGCTTCACCGACTGGATCAGCGGAATGGGCGGAAACGGATTTTTGTCACTCGTCCTCCGCATGGCGATGAAGGCGCCGCATGGGGCGGGCACGCCTGCGACGATAGTGTCGAGCTTGCACTGGAAGAATTCCCCCAGAGCTCGAGGGTGGGGAGGACACAGAGAAAGCCCTCGCATAGGGCGACGAAGGCCGACAGCAGCATCACCGCGTTTGGAGTAAGGTGATGTGGCTGGAGATGATAAAACTCGAGGAAGGAGCGGAAGAACCTGCTTGCCATCAGGCCGAAGCCGCGCAGGCAGTGCGAGTGGAAGACTATCCGATCATCCGCCTCCGGTGTCGGTGAGATCTCCCTCTCCGGTGAGAGACGGACCCGCATGTAGTCCGCGCCTAGCAGCCGTCGCGTCCGGCGGAGGAAGTCGACATGGTCGTCATGGACGTTGGAGCCATCCCAGGAGCTCGACAGCGCAATGGGGACGGCGCGGCAACGAGAAAGGTGCGGCAGCGGAGAGGCACGCGACCCTGCCTCGACGAAGCAATAGCGAGCCAAGAAGATTGGCGGGAAAGCCGAGCGGCGGCGGGTAGCTGTGGCAACGGAGAGGAGGAAGAAGAAGAAGGAAGGGGCGGAGCGAGGGCGAGCGTGCGAGCGTTTGGCGCTCCCCTCCTCTCCCCCTACTTATAGCCTCGTACGCCGAAGCCGAGGAGGCAGGGCGTGGGGGCGTGGGATTAACTGCACCCACTCCCCCACGCCCCGCGATTACTATGCCTTCACGGCGTGCGGTAACCGCCGCTGCGAGGCGCGCGGACCATCCGGGCCACAAAAGATCCATGCGCAGGCCGAGGCCCTGTAGTGGCGGGCCCCGGACTGCGGCAGCGTCCCGTTGCGTGCGTGGGCTGGCAGGCCCCTCCAGCCGTAGGGTGCGACGTGGCGCGCAGGCAACGAGCGGTCAGCTCGCAGCCTGACTCTCGCGCCGACTGGTTCCCGCCTTCAAGCTTCGAAACTTCCATGAAGACGGCGCACCTAATCAAAGCCGGCTCCCAGTCTCTGACTCCTCAAGATAGGAAGCCAACTGAGCTTCTCGTCTTTTTTCTGCCTCGGAGCCCAACCAGCTTCGGGGACTACTGTCGGAGTAAATGACCACAGGTAGCCTAGCCAGCTCCGCCTAGCTCTTCAGAAAAATTATAGGCCATTCAAGCCTTCAAACATCCAAGACGTGGGGCCGCCTTCCCCCGGCTGGCTACTTCTCTGGCCGGCTGCATGAAGGCGGCCCGGCCCTAAAATCCTCGAGAAGAAAACCACGAGAGGGCCGGCTCCAAGAAGCGGGCCGCAAGAGGGCCGCCTCCAAGAAGCCGTCCCCCAGCAGGCGGCCAAGGTTGTGCCCTGAGAGTCTGCACACACATAACGCGATGAGATGGGGCGTGGCTACAGGGAAACCTGCCACCCCCAAATCCTGGGATGCGCATGGCCACAGTGCGTCGTACGGGGTGGCTGTTGGTGTCAAAACCGGCGGATCTCGGGTAGGGGGTCCCGAACTATGCGTCTAGGCCGGATGGTAACAGGAGGCAAGGGACACGAAGTTTTACCCAGGTTCGGGCCCTCTCGATGGAGGTAAAACCCTACGTCCTGCTTGATTAATATTGATGATATGGGTAGTACAAGAGTAGATCTACCACGAGATCGAAGAGGCTAAACCCTAGAAGCTAGCCTATGGTATGATTGTTGTTGTGTATGTTGTCCTACGGACTAAAACCCTCCGGTTTATAAAGACACCGGAGAGGGTTAGGGTTACACAAAGTCAGTTACAATGGTAGGAGATCTGCGTATCCGTATCGCCAAGCTTGACTTCCACGCCAAGGAAAGTCCCTTCCGGACATGGGACGGAGTCTTCAATCTTGTATCTTCATAGTCCAGGAGTCCGGCTGAAGGTATAGTCCCGCCATCCGGACACCCCCTAATCCAGGACTCCCTCAGTAGCCCCTGAACCAGGCTTCAATGATGACGAGTCCGGCGCGCAGATTGTCTTCGGCATTGCAAGGCGGGTTCCTCCTCCAAGTACTTCATAGAAGATTTTGAACACAAAGATAGTGTCCGGCTCTGCAAAATAAGTTTCCACATATTGCCATAGAGAGAATAACATTTACACAAATCTAATCTGCTAACGTATTCCGTAGTGTGACACACCACGGCCAATCCTTTATCCAAGTCGTTTCATTATCCCACCTCTGCGCGTCATGCGAGGCGGTTTCCTTGGCATGTCTTGTTAAAGCAGAGATTGTGTCCCCTTATTCCGGGATTCTCATCAATACGGGCATGGGTAACCCAACCGCTTCGAGGACTCCTAGATTATAGGCAAGTCCAAACGGACACGGAGAGGACGCTTGATATTCACCCTCTTTATAAAGGGACAAGGCTTTTATTTTTCCCTCCCGTGCTCAATCGAATCCTTCCCCCACCTCAAGCTCAAGCACCCAAAGTTCAGGTCAGGTGCTCCGAACCTTCAGTCATGTCCGGATCTAGCCTTCAAGGCCGATGGGTGCCTTCCTCCGTCACGGAAGAAGACATCAAAAAGTTGAGGGAGGCCAGATATTTGACCGCCGAGATTTTGCATCGGCTGCCTCCCTGAGGGCAGGCCGTCCCCGCCCCCGAACCCAACGAGAACGTCGTGTTCGTCTCCCACTTCCTCCGAGGTCTAGGCCTTGCTCTGGATCCTTTCGTCAGGGATTTGATGTTTTACTACGGGCTAGACTTCCATGATCTAGCTCCAGACTCCTTTCTTCATATCACGACATTTATTGTCGTGTGTGAGGCCTTCCTCCGGGTTACCCCTCACTTTGGCCTATGGTTCAAGACCTTTGAAGTAAAGCCAAAGATGATCGAGGGGCAACATGCAGCATGTGGAGGTGCCTCAATACACAAGATGATGGGAGCTGCGTGGCCCAAAGGTTCCATCCCAGAGTTGTCTGAATTGTGGCAACAGGAGTGGTTCTACATCACGTCTCCTAGAAGTGCCAAGTGGGCGGCCGCCCCTGTTTTCCGCTCGGGCCCTCTACCACAACTGATGTCATGGATTAGCAGAGGTCTGAGCTAGGGTCCAGCCAAGGACTTGCCTATACTGCAAAGCCGCATTCGAGATCTCTTCAATGGAGATTTCAGTTTGGTAGCGGTAATACAAGTTATGCTGGTTCGTCAGGTCCAGCCTTGCAAACACAGACCTCTTCACCTGTGGGAGTTCTATCCCGAGGGACCGCGTGTCATTCCAAATTTTCTCGGCCTGACGCACGAGGAGATGTACAAGTCATTCTTCGGACCTCAGGTGGAGTGTCCGGAAATCACCGAGGACGTGGGCCTGAGTAGTAACCGCGCCGCCGAACAGGTAAGGCATCTTCCGGCCGAACATACTATCTCTCCTTTGTTACGAAGTTATTTCTGAGAGTTCGCTTTTTGACCAGGACTGGCTAACAAAGGCGAAGTTGATTCGGTGTTTGGCCCCCCTCCCTGAGGGTTTGGAAAATCCGGTATTGGAAAAGATGCTCCAGACCGCACCTTGCCCTGAGCCCTTGAAGGAAGATACTGTGGAGGATAATACGGGCGGACGCGGGCCCCCAACGCTGCCCATTCTAACCGAGGGAGCGAGCGTCTCCATGAAGGAAGACGACCAGAAGAGGAAAAGGACTGCGCCCGGGGATTCAGAAGCTGAAGCTTCCAAACGGGAGAAGAAGTCTTCCACATAGGGTCCTACCTTGGGGGGCACTATTGCCGCACAAATTCTGCTAGGGGATCAATTCTCCCGCGAGTCATAAGTGACCCGAAATACTTTAATAGTACAGATATGCCATCTTTTTCTCCTGAGACAATAACCACCGCATATGTCTTTGCAGTTCAGGCCTTAGCCCCTCTCAAATGAGCTCGTCTTCGGGGGATCTTCTTCCAGAGATGATGGAGAGCGAAACGCCTCCTCCGGACTCCTCTGCTCCGGAAGCGGGCAACCCTGAAGTGTCATCGTGGAGGGCCTCTCCGAGTCCGGTGAGGCCAGAAGATAATCCCATTGACCCCTGAAGCTCCCAGTGTCCGGCTCCCGAAGAGAGCAGACAAAAGATTCCGGCACCGTCTAGTGCGCGATCGGATGTTCTGAGGGAGTTGGTGGGGCGAGCGTCCATCTCAGATGAACACCGTGTGCTGATGAATACGGTGATGGAGAGAATATCATCCGCCGAAAGTGGATTGCATGAAGCTTTTATGAGTCTACTGACAGGCTTTGAGGTACGTAAAAGAATGTATGATAGTCCTGCACATGCTAGGTGTGCCCTGTGTAGATAGTAGCCCCTGAGACTCTCGTTGTTGTCGGAAACAACGACGAACAGAGGATCATATTCCCAGGTAATAATCATACTGCCTCTATGTGCAGGTGATGGAAGCTTCGGTGGCTAGCCGGACTAGCGAGTTTGCCCATTTAGAATGGCAGTTGGATGCGGCAGACGCCGACATCGAGCTTGTTAACAAAAGGCTTGACGAGGCACACGGTAAGTGTCATTATCTGGTAAACGCCACATAGGAAGAGCAGCATGATGCCACTGTTGAAGCCTTGCGGGCAGAACTTGCCCAAGCCAAGGAACAGGCGAGGTTGGGTAATGTGGCTGCTTTGAAGGTGGCCGAAGAGTTGCAAGCCGAGAAGGCCGCGCATGGCAAGAGCCGAGACAAGATGGCCAAGATGGCCATGGAATTAAAAGCCGCCGCCGACCGTTGCTGGGTTCTTGAAAAGGAAAACAAAGCGAAGGCATCGGACCTTGAGAAGGCTGTTGCGACGAAAAAAGACCTCCGCTCTGCTATGAGGGCAAAGAAGGAGGAGCTGCGGGAAGCCGGGGATATTGTAGCTGGGAAATCCTTTATGTTGTCGAGGAAGTTAGGAGATCCACGGTATGGCCCTTTGGATTGGCTGTGGAGTTCGGAGGATGTGTATATGGATTTGGCGGCGAGCGCTGCCGATGCGGCCAAGTACTTCCAGGATCAGACGGACCATGAAGTACACCAACTGTTTTGGAGAAAATTCCATTCTCCCAAGCATCCACTTTCATTGACTGACCAATTAGCCGAATGGGCCGAACTAAATAGGTTGTTCGGACTCTCCATGAGGTCTGTTGTGGATCAGCTATGGCCAGAAAGGTCAAAACCGAACAGCTATTTCAGCTTGGTGCAGCACTTCCTTGACGTGGTGCCGCGCATTAATGCGATGAAGAGGTCGGCATGCATAGAGGGCGCACGGATGGCTTTTGCCCGTGTTAAGGCATACTGGGCGGAGATGGATGCTACCAATGTTGCAGCACGGGATTCGGCTATAGGTCGAAAGGCTGCTGAGCACTACTTTGAAGAAGTTCTTGGGGGTGCCCGTTTGATAGAGACCCAGTGCTCAAAAAATATTATGTTTGAGTGATATGTAATCTCATTGTAAGGGAAATGCTTTTATAAATTTTTATAAGGCTATTTTTATACTTTTGCCTGAAAGTAATATGATCCCTCCTAGGCAGCCGTTTATGTATACATGTGTATAACCTGAAAGATTGCAGTCGTCGGCTTCAACCCCCACGCATATAATGCGGACGTGCTCCCAAAAACACGCGTTCACACTTAACCCAACGTCTTGGTCCTATTAAGGAGGTGATAGCGGAGCGAGTGAGGCAACCAGACTATAATGCTTTAGCACTTTCACTTAGCCATAGGAGGTTGACAGTGGGGCTACTAGATAGCCCCTGGTGGCTCCGCACTCTCCCAATTCCGGGGTGCGTACATGCCTGGCCAGAAAACAGCCCTTCATTAAGGCGGAGGAATTCTAACATTCCCACAGGTCATCGAGTGGTTGACCAGTCTCACGCTATATCATGACAGTCAGTTTTCGGCTTTCTCTACTGAGGTGCTCGTCCGGATGAACCAGGGCACAATCGCAGTAGTTCTGCTGGCACTACCTTAGCCGGTAAAGCGGAACGTAAGGCACCAAAACACAGGAGCCGGGCAAACCCAACATTTGACCAAAGACAATGATTCAGAGCTGATGCATATAGTGCCAAACTCGCGACGTCGAACACTCCCTAAGGTATTCGGTCTTTGTTGTATAAACCGGGCCTAAATAATGGCCTTTGTAAGAAGCCCCTTATGTCCAGGTAAGTGCATTGTTCTGGCGTGGCCACATGCCAAGACGTCAGCATCCTTCTCAACGGTGGATATGTATCAACAAGAGACAGTAAAACAGGTTTACGCAGGGTCTTAATCTAAAAAGAATCCTTGGAGCGGGTCCCTGCTGCACGTCTGCGCCTATCTCTCCGTTGTGCCATATCCTGGACGGGTGTAGCATGATGATCGTCTGTAAAAGAGAGGAATTTAGGTGAACAAGTTGTCGTGCAAAAAGGATAGTTTGTTAAAGAAACCATGTATAATTCAAGATGAGAAGAAATTGCCACTTGTCTGCGCGTGTTGAGCCCCTTGTATTGACAAATAGGGGTGTGACCATTTATTCGGTATAAGTAGCGGCGCCGGACTCGATTAGTTGTATCTCAGGTCTTGACGACCTATTGGATGCTTTTGCTTGTCCGGGCACCTTTAGTATGGGGCTGCCAAGGCAGCCTCACTCTCTTCGGCGCACAGAGATCCCTTGATATTTCCATGCACTTTAATGATGCCACGTGGACCGGGCATCTTGAGTGTGAGGGAGGCGTAGTGTGGTATTGCATTAAAGCGAGCGAAAGCTTCACGTCTGAGCAGTGCTTGATAGCTACTTTGAAACGGAGCAATGTGGAAAGTTAAATGCTCGCAACGGAAGTTATCGGGGGAGCCGAATATAACTTGTAGTAGGAGGGAGCCCGTACAACGAGCCCCTGGGCCTAGCGTTACTCCTTTAAAGGTAGTATTGCTATGGCAAATTTGTGTTGGGTCTAACCCCATCCTGCGGATTGTATCCTGATATATTAGGTTTAGGCTACTGTCGCCGTCCATCAAGACTCTTTTGAAGTGATATCCGCCAATTACTGGGTCTAATACCAGGGCAGCCCATCCCGCGTGTCGGATACTTGCTGAGTAATCGCAATGGTCGAAAGTGATCGGTTGAGATGACCAGTGGCCGGACATTGTGGTGACAGGCACTTGGGTATATTTTCCTGGGAGTGCCGCATTGTTTTTTCCCTTGATTACGTGTAACACGTTTACTGTTTTGACTTCTGGTGGTAATTTCTTTTGTTCCCCCGTGTCTTGCTTGGGGGGCTCATACTCGTCTTCACTTGGTGTATCCTCCCCCTCATGTATGGCCTTGATCTTGCCGGACTGCTTGAAGACCCAACATTCTCTATGGGTATGATTAGCAGGTTTACCAGGGGTACTATGAATCTGACATACTTGGTCCAGAATTTTGTTGAGGCTGGACAATTCATCCCTGGTGCCTTTAGGGGGCGGCTTTTGACCTGGCCAAGAGCTTTTGAATCCGGCATTTACTGTCGTGCCCTTCGTGCTGTCTTCTTTATTCCGGCGTTTGTTATTGCTGTTGCATCGTGATTTCCCGTTTCCATCTCTAACTTCAGATGTACTGGGGTCGCTGGTGCTGCATCTGGCTAGCCAGCTGTCCTCACCCGCGCAAAACCGGGACATGAGGTTTGTTAATGCGGCCATCGTTCTCGGCTTATTTTGGCCGAGGTGTCTGGCAAGCCATTCGTCACGGACGTTATGCTTGAAAGCTGCCAAGGCTTTGGCGTCCGGACCGTCGACAATCTGGTTCTTTTTAGTAAGAAACCTGTTCCAAAGCTTTCAGGCTGACTCTCGGGGCTGTTGAGTTATATGACTCAATTCGTCCGCATCCGGAGGTCGGACATAAGTCCCTTGAAAATTTGCCCGAAAGGCGTCTTCGAGCTCTTCCCAACTTCCAATGGAGCTTTCGGGGAGGCCTTTGAGCCAGTCATGAGCTGGCCCTTTGAGATTGAGGGGTAGGTACTTGATGGCGTGGAGATCATCTCCTCGAGCCATATGGATATGAAGGATATAGTCCTCAATCCAGACCCCAGGGTCTGTTGTTCCGCTGTATGCCTCTATGTTTACGGGCTTGAATCCCTCTGGAAATTCGTGGTCCAGCACCTCATCGGTGAAACATAGGGGGTGTGCGGCACCCCTGTAGCTGGGTGTACCGCGTTGTTCGGATGTTTGTTGTGTTGCATTGTATGCTGGGGCGCGCTTGCGTGGTCCATAGATGGATCTTGTTGCGCCGTCCTTTGGGTGCGAGCCCTCGCATGGGTCGTGTATTGTATTGTGAGCGGCATTGTATGCCGCTCTGTGTTGGTAGAGGGGTCGTCTATCCGACCAGGTGGCTCCTTTGATATTTGGTTGTGGGGGTTCTGAGGCCTCCTCATCGAATTCGGGTAGCAGCTTCCACTTTGGGTAGCTCTTGGAGGGGCGATTGTCGCCGTACCTTGCTGTAGTGTTGAGTAGTTTACTCCATCTGATTTGGAGTGTGTCTTGCACGGCCTTGAGCCTTTGCTTCTGCTTTTTCAGACTCCTTGCGGTGGCAACAAGCCTTTTACGGGTAGTCTGCTGCTCCGGGTGTCTGTCCAGTGTTATGTCGTCCGGACCATTATCCTTGATAGGATTTGTTTGCTCAGTTTGATTATCCGGATTGTCGTTGTCCAGAAGCGGTTCGCCTTGCTCCAGCGCTGGGTCTGTGTGATCGCTATTTCTGTCGAGGCGGGATTTGGGGCGGCGCTTGCATCGCCGCTTTTACTGCTTTTCGAGGGAACAAGCCTTTTGTGCGTCCTTCCGCTCCTTGTCGTCATCTTTTGGTGCGTCCACCTTGTATACGTCATATGACGAGGTGGCGTTCCAGGGCCCAATAGGCGCTGGTTCTTCATCGTCTCCTTCATCGGCGTCCATACCGTCCATGTCTTCGGAGTCGAAGTCGAGCATGTCGGTTAAATCGTCGACAGTGGCTACAAAGTGGGTGGTGGGTGGGCTTTGAATTTCTTCATCGTCCGCATCCGAATCTCGCTGACCGTAGTCCGGCCAGGGCTCTCCTGATAAAGAGGGAAACTTTAGTGATTTTACAATATCGCCAAAGGGCGAGTGCTGAAAGATGTCCGCGGCAGTAAACTCCATGATCGGCGCCTAATCGGATTCGATCGACAGAGGCACGAATGGTTCGGAGTCCGGCTCCTTGGAATCATGAGTCTCGCGGAGTGCGGGGCTGGTGTTCGGCTCGATCGCCGTTAGGATCGTAGCCCCCGAGGCGGCGTCCAACCACCCATCCTCGATCGGCGCGGTTGGCTCCGAATTAAGGGTCAAAGCTGATGCGGGTGCGGCCTTTGGGGCACTTTTAGGCGGCAGAGCTAGATCATGCTCGTCGTGGCAGTGCGGCGCACTCGGCAGTGGCTCGAATCCGTCGAAGATCAAGTCCCCGCGGATGTCAGCCGTGTAGTTTAAACTTCCAAATCTAACCTGGAAGCCAGGGGCATAGCTTTCGATCTGCTCCAGATGGCCGAGTGAATTGGCCCGCAGTGCAAAGCCGCCGAAGACAGAGATCTGTCCGGGGAGACAAGTTTCACCCTGGACCGCATCACTATCGATGATCGTAGGAGCCATCAAGCCTGACGGCGACGACACAGAGGAACTCTCAATGAAAGCACCAATTTCGGTGTCAAAACTAGTGGATCTCGGGTAGGGGGTCCCGAACTGTGCGTCTAGGCCGGATGGTAACAGGAGGCAAGGGACACGAAGTTTTACCCAGGTTCGGGCCCTCTCGATGGAGGTAAAACCCTATGTCCTGCTTGATTGATATTGATCATATAGGTAGTACAAGAGTAGATCTACCACGAGATCGAAGAGGCTAAACCCTAGAAGCTAGCCTATGGTATGATTGTTGTTGTGTATGTTGTCCTATAGACTAAAACCCTCCGGTTTATATAGACACCGGAGAGCGTTAGGGTTACACAAAGTCGGTTACAATGGTAGGAGATCTGCGTATCCGTATCGCTAAGCTTGCCTTCCACGCCAAGGAAAGTCCCTTCCGGACACGGGACGAAGTCTTCAATCTTGTATCTTCATAGTCCAGGAGTCCGGCTGAAGGTATAGTCCGGCCATCCGGACACCCCCTAATCCAGGACTCCCTCAGCGGCCATCACCTGTCCGGCGCGGCACTGTTGCCATGTTGACCATGACGTCACCCACGGCGAGCTGTCAGTACGACCCGTGGGTGGCGGGCCCCCTCAGTCAGGGAGATGCCTAAAGGCGGCCAGGCCTCCCCCAGTCGGCCAGGCGTGTGGCCGACTCCCAATAGCCGGCTAGTTCACACCTCGAAGGGGGCGCCCCATTAAGGAGATAAGACAAGGTAAGGCTACAGCAATAAGCCGCCCGGCGGCGACACTCTATCCATGCTTACCATGACAAAGCCCACGTCACCAGAGGCGAGGCAACAGTAACCAGCCTCCAACAAGAACCCCGAGCTATGGGACCGGCCTGTCGACCAAAAGGCCGGCAGCCGGCGGGCCCATCGGTCGGCGGAGAAGCCGACCAGCGTAGACACAGATGGCTGGGGCCCGCGCCCAGCCGGATTACCATTGTACCCCTGGGGGTAGGCCTATATAAACCCCCCAGGGCACCCATGCAGGGGGATTCCTTTTCTAGTAGTTTTAAACACCACATCGAGAGGAGAAGCAGGCTAGCCTTGCCCTTCCTCATCCTTTCATCGAACAGCTCAAGGAGCCTCTTGTAGGTACTTGTCGATCTTGTGACCATGCGGAGACCCCGCAGAGCAACAGTAGGGGTGTTATCTCCATGGAGAGCCCCGAAGCTGGGTAAGATCCGCCGGCATGCATGTCTTCGCCTTATCCCGTTTCCAGGCACCGGCGATGTTTTATTGGCTCCCACAATGATAAGCCACCCGTTGGCATATGTCGCACCAACCTCCCGACACTTGGAACTATGCACTCCTCCTTAAATACCTCAATAAATTTTATAACAAGGCAGATGTGCCATGGGTTAGTTTGGTCTGGGACTCATATTATTTTAAGAGAACTCCTCATGACACTATACTTTGTGGCTCATTCTGGTTGAGGGACATTTGCAAATTAATGGACAAGTTTCGGGTTGTTACTTCTGTCACTGTTGGAAAAGGGGATTCTGTTCTGTTTTGGTCTGATCATTGGGAGATTGGCCAGTCTTGCATTCCTCTGCAAGAACGTTTTCCAAGGCTTTTTTTCTTTTTGCCTGCAGAAGAACCTTTCTGTTAGGGAAGTGGTACAGGCAGGAAATTTGCAGCAAATGTTTTCTTTACCTTTGTCTCAACTGGCTTTTAGGGAGTTCAATCAGTTATCAAGTTTGTTATCTGAGACTTCATTCAACATTGATTGTAATGATAACTGGGCTTGGAGGCACATGAAGAAGGCAGAGTACTCAGCCAAAAAATACTATGACTTTGTCCACCAGCCAGTTCTAGCCAATCCTATTCTTAGTTGGGTTTGGAAAAGTTGTTGTACCATGACAATAAAAGTGTTTGCCTAGCTGGTCATTATGGACAGAGTTAACACCAAGGATATGATCCAGCGACGCCATTGGAGGATTGATGATGGACCTGGTTGTGTCCTATGCCCGACTGCAGTACTTGAGGATAGGAACCATCTGTTCTTCCAATGTAACTTCAGTATGAGAATCTGGAACTATCTGCAAGTCCCCTGGATGGATAGCAATGATATGGTGCAAATTGCATTACACGCAAGGAAGGAGTTTCAAAAGCCCTTTTTCTCATAGCTGGTTTTTCTTGCATGGTGGAATATTTCGGAAGTCAGGAATGAAAGGGCTTTTAGGCTTGTCAAACCAACTTTTAGAGAGTGGAGGAATGGATTTATTCATGACATTACTTTTCTTTCACACTGAATCAAAACCTAGTACAAGGAGGCTCTGCTAAAATGGATTGATTTCCTGCCTCCTTGAAGTCCATCTTTTGCCTCATCTTCCTCTCCTAGCTGTACATTGTAATGTTTTTACTTTTCTTTTCTTAGTCTTCTTTAGCCTTTCTAGTATAGCTTTTTCTTTTTCTTTTCTTTGTTCCTCCCCCTTGAGGAATTTTGTATTTGTTATCTCTCTTCTTTCAATAAAATGCTGTGGGGTGTAAGCCCTGCAGTCTTCCAGGTCAAAAAAATTAGTTTGTGATGGGTACTTGGTATGTTTTGACTTGGCAATGGCGCCAGAAATGACTCATTGTTGGGAGTCAAATCTTGACTTGACATGGCGTGAATCTCCCCGGCAATGGCGCCAGAAATCCTTCCTGCTACCTCTTGAGCACTGCGTTGGTTTTCCCTTCAAGAGGAAAGGGTGATGTAGCAAAGTAGAGTAAGTATTTCCCTCAGTTTTTGAGAACCAAGGTATCAATCCAGTAGGAGATCACGCTCAATTACCATGCACATACACAAACAAATAAGAACCTCGCAACCAACACAATAAAGGGGTTGTCAAGCCCTCCACGGTCAATTACGAGAGTGAGATCTGATAGATATGATAAGATAATATTTTTGGTATTTTTATGATAAAGAGAAATAAATATGAAAAGTAAAATAAACGGCAAAGGAAATAACTAAGTGTTGGAAGATTAATATGATGGAAGATAGACCCAGGGGCCATAGGTTTTACTAGTGGCTTCTCTCAAGAGCATAAGTATTACGGTGGGTAAACGAATTACTATCGAGCAATTGATCGAATTGAGCATAGTTATGAGAAACGAATTACGGTGGGTATGATCATGTATATAGGCATCACATCCGAGCCAGGTAGACCGAAATGATTCTGCATCTACTACTATTACTCCACACATCGACCGCTATCCAGCAAGCATCTAGAGTATTAAGTTCATAAGAACAGAGTAATGCTTTGAGGAAGATGACATGATGTATAGGGATAAACTCATGCAACCTGATATAAACCCCATCTTTTTATCCTCGATGTCAACAATACAATACGTGCCTTGATGCCCCTGCTGTCACTGGGAAAGGATACCGCAAGATTGAACCCAAAGCTAAGCACTTCTCCCATTGCAAGAAAGATCAATCTAGTAGGCCAAACCCAACTGATAATTCGAATAGACTTGCGAAGATAAACCAATCATACATAAAAGAATCCAGAGGAGAATCAAATATTGTTCATAGATAAACTGGATCATAAACCCACAATTCGTCGGATCTTGACAAACACACCGTAAAAAAAGATTACATCGAAAAGTTCTCAAAGAAGATCGAGGAGAACTTTGTATTGAGATCCAAAGAGAGAGAAGAAGCCATCTAGGTAATAACTATGGACCCGTAGGTCTGAAGTAACCTACTCACACATCACCGGAGAGGCCATGGAGTTGATGTAGAGGCCCTCCGTGATCAATGCCCCCACCGGCGGAGCTCCGGAAAAGGCCCCGAGATGGGATCTCTCCGATACAGAAGGTTGCGGCGGTGGAATTAGGTTTTCATGGTGCTCCTGTATGTTTGGGGAGGGTACATGGATATATATATATATATAGGAGGAAGAAGTATGTCGGTGGAGCAACGGGGAGCCCATGAGGGTGGAGGGCGCGCCCAGGGGTGGTAGGCGCGCCCCTTGCCTCATGGCTTCCTCCGTGGTTTCTTGACGCCCACTCCAAGTCTCCTGGATCATGTTTGTTGAGAAAATCACGTTCCTGAAGGTTCCATTCTGTTTGGACTCCATTTGATATTCTTTTTCTTCGAAACCCTAAAATAGGCAAAAAAACAGCAATTTGGGCTAAGCCTCCGGTCAGTAGGTTAGTCCCAAAAATGATATATAAGTGTAAAATAAAGCCCATTGACATCCAAAATAGATAATATAATAGCATAGAGCAATGAAAAATTATAGATACGTTGGAGACGTATCACTTAGCAGTAGAAGTACAGAGCGGCCTTCTCAAGCAGAACCTTAATTCAGTTGCCGAGCCCACAGACACCGTTAAGAGGGTCCGAACTACTCTGCAGCAGGAGAGCTCGGCTCATCAGGAGCTCGACTAGCAATCCGGCCTCTGTCTCAGTCCTGATAAGGTGGCGGCATTCGTGCCGCGCGTACATAACTACGCACTCAAAATCCCATTGGCATCGACGGAGGCATAACTAGCTTGTGGTCCATAGTACGACTAAATCGACATCAGATACACACATACTTTCAGTTTTACTTGTTTTCTTTCCAGTTCTCAATCCCACAGGCCCCATTTGGTGAACTAGTCATCGGCCCTCTTGAAGGATAAGCACACCAAGGCGGCGAGAAAGGCAAACATATGGGGACTTTTTAGGTGATTCCGTTAACGATAACTCTACCTGTTTTTCAGGACCCACATGCAGCTCTCCCTTGGTTTCGGCATGTCAAATAGCCTGTGGCTTATTGCACTACCTGTATCAATGCGCCTTGATGTACTAATTAAATTACAATGAGAACAGTTTGCGGCTGGAGCTTTAGGACCCCGACTTTTTACCTTTGTACCTTTTCTGTTTTCTTCCTCTTTTTCAGTTCCCTTGCGGATAACCCTATCAGGTAGCACCCATAAACTTTGGTACGTTTGATGTTTGCCAGGAGCTTCATAGCACCCTACATTACGGCACCAAAAGTCCGAACACTTTTTATAAGTATAGTTCGGCACCCTGAATTTAGCATTATGCATTGGCTCCGAATCATGTCTTTGGTCAATAGTTGGGTTGCCCGGCTCCTGTGCTTGCTACCTGATGTTCCACTATATCGGCTAAGGTAGTAAAGGGAGAACTACTGCGATTGTGCCTTGGTTTATCCAAAGGAGCACCTCAGTAGAGAAAGCCGAAAAATAACTGTCATGATGCGGCGAGAGCCGGGCAGCTGTTCGGACGTTACAAATTGTTGGAGATTTCTTCCGCATTACACGAAGGATTGGTACTTCCCAATCAGACGCCCATAGCACTCTAGTTCGGACACTAGGGGCTGTGCCCATGTTTTTATTGTCGAACTCCTATGTCTAAGTGAGGGCGTTACAGCCGCATAGTCTGGTTGCCTGGTTCGTTGCGCTAAACAACTCCTTCAAGGACCACCTAATTAGATCAAGATTGTTTAGGTTCCATCCCGAACACCCCCGTACTACCTACGTGGGGGCAGAAGCCGATGACTGGTTAACCCTCAGATTTCATACAACACGGCTACACAGGAAGTAAAAATTTAAAAACATAACAAGCATTATATTGCACAATCACTTTGTTTTATCATACAAGGTAGAGGGAGCCCGAATACATTCATTCAAAGATAGTGTCTTTCGCACAATGATCTGCAACAATGCGGGACACCTACAAGACATCACCGAAGTATCGCTCGGGTGTGCGGTGCTCCTTGCCATCCAACGGCCCCCCGGTCGCTAATTTGACAACATCAAGCTTCGCCCACCAAACCTTGCAAAAGGACAAGGCCAGACGTGCACCCTCGATGTAGATGGACCGCTTGACGACGTCCAGGCGAGGACATGCATCCACTAGTCTCTTCATGAGGCCGAAGTAACTGCCGAGTATAGCTTCGCATGGCCACAAACGGATTATTACATCCTTCATGGCTAGTTCGGCTGCCCTATGCAGCTCGACCAGCTGTTTTAGCTAATCGCTGAAGGACACCTGATGTTCTAGCGCAAGATATTGCGACCAGAGTAGTTTCTTCGTGGAGCTCTCTTCTACGGCTCGGAAGAATTCTGCGGCGTCAGCCACACTGCGTGGCTGATCAGTAAAATCCCCTAGAGAACTCCGAATCCAGGTTAGTAAACGCTATTTCATCTTCACATTCTTTCTTTGCATATTGAGTGCCTTACCCGCCACGATCTTCCTAGCCTCTTGGATCTCCTGGAGGGCGCCCTGGGCCTCATTTCGGGCTGCCTCTACACTCTGGCGAGCCTTGGCGAGTTAGGTCTCTTGTACCAACGCATCGCGCTCAAAGGCCTCGCACTTCTTCACCGCGTCCTCGAGCTCTTGTTGGACCTTGTTGACCCGAGCCTTGAGCTTCTTCCGAGTGGTCTGCTCCTTGACAGCCTTCCCTTCGGCTTCAACCAGGGCCTGTTTCAGGGCCTCGACCTCGGTCATCGCCTGTGTACACATCATGGCATTTCGGTCATTGCTTATTATTTCCCGTTTTTTGAATACATAACAGGTTATTACTCACCTTGTTTTTCCTGGAGCTACCTCTTCACCTGGCCCAGCTCTTCCTCGGCCTCCGCCAGTTTCTGCTTCAGTTCGGAGACTTCGGCAGTATGCAAGGCTGCAGCCAACAGCGACGCCTGTGTTTACATTTCAGAAAAAATTAGTTAGTTTCATGCAATAGGAGATTGATCGTCTGTCCGTCTTTTTCTTTCCGAACACCGGACAGTGTCTCAAGGGCTACTGTCTACATTGGGATTTTCTCTTTTCTGCGCTGCTTACCTCAAAACCTGTCAGCAGGCTGCTGTAGGCTTCGGTTAGTCCGCTCTTGGCGGACTGAACCCTTTCAATTATCGTGCCCATAAGGACACGGTGCTCATCCACAATGGAAGCGCCTCGCAGCTCCTCTAGCAGATTATCCGATGCCCCTGGTTGGACAGGGGTCACCGGCGGAATAGGCATCCCCCCGTCTTTTGAAGGAGGTTGTGTGCCGGATTCTAGAGCCACATCGGTCTCCGGAATTGAGTCCGGTTGAGGGCCGAACCAAATACGACCCTCCCTACTAGTCTCCATGGGGATTGATTTCCCTTGGTGTCCGGCGACAGGGGTTTCACCTTCTGGTGCCTCCTAAGCCTCTCCCCCGCCTGGAACAGTCCTTTGGGACAACACCTCCACGTCGTCCTTGGCCTGGGGGGAGTGAGCGGCTTGCGGTGAATCACTGGCTATCGCCTTGGAATCCAGCAAGCCTCCTGACGAGGATCGCGGGGAGCTGTTGTGGGACGGACTACAATAACATAACCAATGATATCAATACAATGAGGAGGAGAAACTTTATGGGCGGATGTAAGTCTTAGCATTGACGATGCGGCCCGCGGCTTAGTGCGGCGGCGTTGCTCCGGACTGCTTTGAACGTCCCATGCGGAGGTGCCCACGAGTGGGCCTTTCCCCTTCTTGGGCGCCTCCTCCTCCAGAATGGTGGAGGCTGCCCTCTTCTTCTTCCCCTCATCAGGGGGAGGGTTGTTTTCCTCGTCCTCCTCCTCGTCGTTGTATTTGGCGGCGGAGAAAGGAGTCTTGTCTTCGGACGTTTCGTCCGAAGCACCCTTGCGGCGGGTGCCACTCTGGACCCCCTTGGCCTCCCCTGTGGACTTCTTCTCCGGCGCCTTGTAGAGCGCCGGTACCAGCATCTTCGCTGTCAGGAGCCCGATTCCAAGTCACATCGATCTAGCCGGTAACATCTCATATCACATTGCGGCCTCACGCACGGTATTCCCACGGGTGTCGCCGTACCATGGCCCGGGACCGTTTGCGCCTTTTGGCTCACGTATATGATAGTGTCGCTAGCATCCATATGACAGAGAACCCGGGCCGACATGGCTAGTCGTGAACCCAAAGCGGCACAGACCTATGGAGATAGGCATACATGAATCACATCGAGCATGTCGGTCAAAAGCGTGTGAATCCAGGCTGTAGCACTGGGCTAACAGGACTCCAGGGAACCCGGGCTATAGCAGGCTAGGCAGGACTCCGGATGTCACCGCGTGACATTTCCCCGAAGGGACAGACATAGGAACGAAGTGAAAGACATGCCGGCCAGTCAAGTGTCCTGAGCAGTAGTGCTGGGCTAGCAGGACTCCGGTGAACCGGGCTGGAGCGGACTACTATGGCTCGAGGAGCACTATACTACATTACCCCATAAGAGAGGCTGCCAAGGATAAACAACTAGATTGTCGGATCCCACACATACCAAGCATTTCAATCATACACACAATATGCTCGATATGTGTAAATACAACATGGCATCACAACAAAACTCTACCACTCAAGTACTTTATTTAAAGGCTCCAGAGAGCCATACATAACATGTTCATACAGGTAGGGGTCACATGACCCGACACTCAAGTCATACAAGCATACAAGCACATGCGGAAGCAAATAGTCTGAGTACAGACACTAGAAAGAAAGAAGGCTTGTCGAAGCCTGTCTATCTACAAAGGGCCCTCCATGGCCAGGATCACCACCTGGGTCGCAAGTTACTCATCGACATCGAGGTCTACATAAAACCCATCGGAGGGGGCGGCGTTGTCGTCTGAAAATAGTAATTAAAGCAACATGCGTACAAAGGTGCTCAGCAAGTCTTACAACAGAACCTACTATGCATGCTCATTCTCAAGAAGGTGGTGGAGTTATTGCAACAAGCCAGGTTTGACTCTTGGCTAAGCTATCCTATGAGACACCACTAGGAAAATAGTTTTTGCACACGCGTCCACTAATCACCAACACAATACTCCACCGGGGATCCTCCCTCGTCATCCTACGAGAGAGCCATCCTCGGTACTCACACTTATCTTGAGTCTTTTAGTAGTAACCATTAACTTGTCTATGAACTGTATAGGCAACCAAGTAGTCCTTTACCGCGAACGCGGCTATTCGAATAGATGATGTTAACCCTGCAGGGGTGTACTTCTTCATACATGCTCTCACCACTTACCGTCGTTTACATGACATGTACTCGGCAACCTTCAAGCGGAAGCCCAACGAGGATGTCGGCCACGGCCTACCTAAACACTCAAGTCTCTAGTCCAGGTTTATCTCCTATCCAGGTTCCATCCGTAGGGAGTCCGGCCGAGGTTTCCACATACGGCCCCGAACGATGTGAACAGGGTTCCCGAGACACCAAACGGGTGACCCGGTACACCGTGCCACGGTGTATCTACCGCATCATAGCCCAACCCTAGGGTCAGCGCTACGCACGGCCGCCAACACATAACCTACAAACACCAGAAACTAATTGCAACTCCTGGGCAGAGTACTAGGGTGATTAAGAAGCCGAGAGGGTCAATTAAGGATCCCAATGCATGGTTGTAGCTGATTCTTAAATCACACATACAAATCTCAGTTCTTAGGGACGACCTCAATGAAACAACCCACCATGTACTCCTACATGGCCTCTCATCGACACCTTTACCAAATCATGTTCAACACATCTCTCACATTACCGACATAATCATTTCACTCTAGCCCATCACCCAGATGAACCAGACCTGACACAACCCTAAGCATAGCAGGCATAACAAGGTAGGAAACACATACATGGCTCAATCAACTCCTACACATGCTAGTGGGTTTTATCTAGTTACTGTGGCAATGACAGATCATGCAGAGGATAAGGGTTCGACTACCGCTGCACACAACAGTTTGAAACATTGTTGTCTTAATGAAGTAAGTGAGAGCAGAAGCGAGAACACGGCATTGTATCGATATGACCAATGGGGCTGCTTGCCTGATGGAGTGGTAGTAGGGTACTGCCCTTCAGCTCGATACTCGGAGATATCCTCGGAGGCAGAACCTACCACGAAAGACACCACAGAATATAATCAACACATGGCAATATGCAACAATATGATGCATGCTATGACATGGCAAAATGAGGTGTCCTGCCTAATGCAATGTGAAACAAGTTGAAATGGGTCCATTTGAATCAAAGATTCAAATGGAAGCTTAAGTTCTTATGCATTATAAGTGTATTAGCTTGTTTCACCTAAACAGAAAGGTTAAATTGTTCTGTCATGCATGAAACCATTACAGATGGAAAGATTGAATTTTTCTGATCATTTTTCATATATAATTTGTTTGATTTGGAGCTATGGTTGATTTTCTATGATTTTTAGAAGTTTTGGCTATATTTTGGAATTTCCTGTATAAGAATAAATCCAAAAAATAAATAATTGCGTCAGCACTGCATCACTGTGATGTCAGCGAGTCAAAGGCGCCAGCCCAGGTCAAACCTGACGGCTGGGACCCACACGTTAGTGAAACAACTAATTAACAGGGTTAAGTTAATACTAACTAAACTGCAGTGGGGCCTGGGCCCGCATGTCAGTGACCTATTGGGTTAACTAAAAGTTAATTAGTGCTAAGCTAAAATTAGCAGGGCTCTAGGCCCACCTTTCATTGACCCAAGGAAGTTTAACCCCAGGTCAAACGAGGTCAACTCGCCGGCGGTTTGACGCCGGCGACGACAGACGCGGTGGAGGGCTTCGGAAAATGCCCACAGGCGACCATTTGCGTGGCGGAGAGGCTCTACGTGACGAGGAGACTCGTCCACGTTTAGTGGTGGTGGTGTTTGGGCTCGGGGTGGTCCGAAAGGACGCCGACGACGACGTTGGCGGCTGTCGGAGCTCTGACGAGTTCGGGGTCGTCGCTAGGAGGCACGGAAGGAGATGCGGAGCGGTGCTGCGGCTCCTGGGGACGTGGTGAGTGCGGTGACGCGCTCGGTTTCGAGCTTACGTGTCTGTGGCCACGACGGTGACACGGCCGGCGGAGCCGAGCTCTCGGCCGTAATGGCCAACGGGGTTAGGGGGCAGCTCGAGCGACGCGGCTAGGGGGAGAAGAAAGAGGAGCTCACGGTGAGTGCAGTAGTGGCCTCGGAGAGCTCGGGGAGGCAGCGAGTCGAGCGCGGGGTCGCCGGCGATCTCGGAGCCCGAAGGATGAACAAGAGGTCGAGGAAGGCGTTGCAGGGCTTCCGGCGTTGCGTAGCTCAGCGAGGAGGTCGAGGGAGATGCGGCGGGGCTCGTGGACACGGTAGGGCGGCGCAAACACGATGGTGGCTATGGCTACGGTGGTGAGACAGCAGCGGCTGCGTCGGCCATGGCATCGGGGAGCTAGGGAGAGAGCAGGGGGGAGTGTGAGGTGTCCAGGGGATCGGGGGCGCGACGTGGAGGTCATACCGCCCATCCAGCAACGAAGCGACAAGCAGGAGGTGGCGCACGGCGGTGCGCGCGCGTCGGGCATGCACCCGTCGTCCTTCTGTCCCAAGGAAGGGGATGACTGGCACGGCCAGATGGACTGGGCCGTGCTGGGCAGGTCACTTGGGCTACAAGCGCGCCAGGTAAGAAGGCCCAGGTGGGTTTCTCTCTCTCTCAGTTTTTCTGTCTTTATTTATTTTCTATTATTTCTGTAACTTTAGGGCTTTATTAAACATGCCAGGGCATTTCCAAAAATCATAAAATTAATCATGGCTACTGCTTAGAATAAATCCAACAGTGAACATTTTAGTTTATGATTATTTGAGCATTTAAAATATTTTATAGTATTTAAATGCCCAAATGCAAATACTATATGAATTAATCCAATGACCTTAAGATGTCCTAGAAAAATGTGCACCATTTTTGTCAAAGGGTTTAACCCAAAACAAAAAGGGTGGACTTTTTAGAAGGGCATTTCAGGTTCATTGAAAAAGTTTTTTAGTAAACCCTAGTTGTTCCAGGGGGGTGATGGGGGTTCTATCATCCCCATTTCATCTTTCTGGGAAATTTAGACATGGTGCAATCACTCTAATGCATGCACAAGCTAGGGTGTGACAACTCACCCCCACTCAAAAGAATCTCGTCCCGAGATTTAGGATCTGTTGGGAAGAAGGTGGGGTACTCAAGTCGAAGACGATCCTCCCTTTCCCAAGTGGCTTCCTTTTCGGAATGGTGTGACCATTGAACCTTGAGAAACTTGATGTTATGGTGTCGAGTGATACGCTCGGCTTGATCAAGGATACGAACGGGATATTCTCGATATGAGAGATTATCTTGTAGATCAAGCGTTTCGTGGTCCACTCCACAGATAGGATCCGTGAAGCAACACCTGAGTTGACAAACGTCGAAGACATCGTGAACTCTGGAAAGATGCGGAGGTAGTTCCAATTGGTAGGCAACTTCTCCTCGTTTGGCAAGAATGAGAAAGGGTCCAATGTAACGAGGAGCCAATTTGCCTTTGATACCAAAACGATGGGTTCCCTTTAACGGAGTAACCCGAAGGTAAGCCTTCTCGCCGACTTCATAAGTCATGAGCTTATGTTTACGATCATATTGGCTCTTTTGACGAGATTGGGCTGTTTTCAATTTCTCATGAATAACGCGAACCTGCTCTTCTGCTTCCTGAATCATATCTGGGACAAAGAGTTGTCTTTCCCCGGTTTCTGACCAGTTAAGAGGCGTTTGACATTTTTGTCCATAAAGAACTTCGAAAGGAGCTTTGCCCAAGCTAGCTTGACAACTATTGTTATCAGCAAACTCCGCGAATGGAAGGCATTTCTCCCAATCCATTCCGAATGAGATGACAGAAGCTCGGAGCATATCTTCCAGAATTTGATTTACTTGCTCTACTTGACCACTTTATTGGGGGTGGAAGGAGGTGCTAAAAGAGAGACGAGATCCCATAGCATTTTGGAAACTTTCCCAAAATCGAGAGGTGAAGAGACTCCCATGGTCTGATTTAATTTCCAACGGGACACCATGAAGAGACACAATTCGGGAGATGTATAAACCAGCTAGCTGGCTAGCGGTGATACTCTCACGAACAGGTAGAAAGTGGGCCACCTTGGAAAGACGATCGATTACGATGAAGATGGCATTATTCCCTCTCTTGGTCCTGGGAAACCCAGTAATGAAATCCACACTGATCTTATCCCATTTCGATTCAGGAATAGCCAAAGGTTGAAGGGTGCCAGCAGGTCGTTGATGCTCTGCTTTAACACGACGACAAACGTCGCAACTAGCAATATATTGAGCAATTTCTCTCTTCATCCTAGTCCACCAAAACCTCTGGAGTAGGTCTTGATACATTTTAGTACTACCGGGATGAATGGTGAGAGGGGATTCATGAGCTTCCTTAAGAATCAACTGGCATAGATGTTGTTTCTTGGGAACCACCAAGCTGTTCTCGAAGAAGACAACACCTCCCTCATCCATGCAAAAACATTTAGTAACTTCGCTAGCGATGTTTTCCTTAATCCGGGATATGCCCTTATCATACCGCTGGGCAGTTATGATCTGATCCATAATGTTAGGCTTCGCCACCAGGGTGGCTAGGAATCCTTGAGGAACAATGTGAAGATTAAGCTTATGAAATTCCTCATGGAGAAGTGGTTGACTTTGTTGTAACATCAGGTTGTTACAATAAGATTTACGACTTAGGGAATCGGCCATGACATTGGCTTTGCCCGGGGTGTAAGTTATTCCTAAGTGATCAACTCGACCCAACGTCTTTGCCTGAGATTCAAATCCGATTGGGTGAAGATATATTTCAAACTTTGGTAATCGGTGAAGATCTCGCAACGATTACCCAGAAGGTAATGTCGCCAAGTTTTGAGTGCATGGATTAGAGCTACAAGCTCTAGATCATGTGTGGGATAGTTTTCCTCATGGGGGTGTAATTGCCGTGAGGCATAGGAAATTACCTGACGATCTTGCATCAGTATGCAACCTAGTCCTTGTCGCGAGGTGTCGCAATAGATAATAAAGTCCTTGGAGAAATATGGTGGTACCAGTACAGGAGCAGATGTTAGGCGTCTTTTTCAGTTCCTGAAAGCTGAACTCGCACTGTGGGGTCCACTCGAACTTTTTATCTTTCTTGAGAAGTTCAGTTAGAGGTTTAGCAACCTTGGAGAAATTCTAGACAAAGCGGCGGCAATAGCTCGCTAAGCCAAGGAAGCTCCGAACTTGCTTGACTTTTACAGGTGGAGTCCAATCAAGGACGGCTTGAACTCGCTCGGGATTGACAGCAATACCCTTACCAGAGATTACATGGCCTAGATAGGTCACTTCTGGCAACCAAAATTCACACTTGGAGAATTTGGCATAAAGGCGATGCTCTCGAAGTTTTGTCAATACCAGCCTTAGATGTTCAGCATGTTCCTCTTCATTCTTGGAGTAGATGAGTATATCATCGAGGTATACTATGACGAATTTATCCAAATACTCCATGAAGACCGAGTTCATTAACCAAGAGAAGGTGGCTGGGGCAATGGTTAAACCAAAGGACATAACGGTGTACTCGTATTGGCCATAACGAGTAACAAAGGCCGTTTTCTGAATGTCCCCGTTCCTGATTTTGATTTGATGGTAGCCCAACCTCAAATCCATCTTGGAAAAGACTGAGGATCCAGCGAGCTGGTCATACAGATCATTGATCCTGGGAAGCGGATACTTGTTCTTGATAGTGACCAAGTTGACAGGTCAGTAATCTACAACCATCCGATCCGTTCCATCCTTCTTCTTGATGAAGAGGACGGGGCAAGACCAAGGGGAGGAACTAGGACGGATTAAACCCTTTTTTAAGGACTCATCGAGTTGGTTCTTAAGCTCGGCTAGTTCTAAGGGTGCCATCTTATAAGGTCTCCTAGAAATTGGAACGGTTCCTGGAACAAGGTCTATCACAAACTCGACATCCCTGTCAGGTGGAACACCTGGCAGTTTTTCTGGAAAGACATCCGGAAAGTCCCGGACTATCATAATATCCTCAAGGTCTGGAAGGGGGTTGACATTTAGGGAGTAAAGCTGGGGCTTGGCCACTTGAGTGAAGACATTGACTGTCTTGCCCGATGGGTGAGTAAGTTGAACGGTTCTAGTGGCACAATCAATCTTAGCATAATGAGTTGACATCCAGTCCATACCCAAGATGATGTTTATGCCCGAAGACTTGAGAGCTATTAAGGATGCAAGGAAGACAAGTCTATCGACAAGAATTTCATTCCCATGGCTTACTCTAGAAGTTTGCCATTTGGAACCCGGAGTTTGAATTACCATGGAAGTGGGGATGTCACAGAATGTCGTGTTATGCAATCGAGCATAGTTCTCAGATATGAATGAATGAGATGCTCCCGTATCGGAAAGAACAGATGTCAGATGGCAATTAACAAGGAGCGTACCAAGGACGACGTTAGAATCATCATGAGCCTCCTCAGCTGAGACATAGTTGACATGGCCACGTGCAGTGGTGACTGGCTTGGCGTAGAATGTCTTTCCCGCTGGCTTACCACGGCCAACGGACTTTCCAGACTGATTGGGGTTGTTGTTCTGGGGACACTCTCGACTATATTGACCCGGCTCTCCACACTTGAAACATGTCACAACATTGGGGCGTGCAGCAGCATTAGCAGCGGGGCCACCATAGGGCTTAGATGGTGCAAACTGTTGGTTGGGGCGAGGCGCCTAAAAGGATGGCCTCGGAATGAACCTGGGTGGCAGTGCCATGCTTGGAATCCACACCCGGCGCTTCTGAGATCCAGAGCCGGATGAAGAACCAAAATCACGAGAGTGCTTGCGTGAAGCGTCATAGTCAGACTGGCCTGTCTCAGCACTGATGGCTTTATTGACCAACTTCTGAAAGGAGGTGCACTCGTGCAGACGAAGATCGCGGTGAAGCTCAGGGCTAAGTCCCTTGCGGAACCTTGCCTACTTTTTAGCATCGGTGGATATCTCTTCAGGAGCATATCATGCCAGATTCCCAAATTCACGACTATATGCATCCACAGTCAGTCTTCCTTGGGTGAAATTGCAGAACTCTTCCCTCTTGCGATCTATGAGACCTTCCGGGATGTGATGCTCATGGAAAGCCACACTGAATTCATCCCAGGTAGTGATTTGGCCGACCGGGCGCATAGCCTCAAAGTTTTCCCACCAAAGGCTAGCAGGGCCTTCGAGGTGATAGGCAGCATAGGTAACCTTATCAGCTTCGGCTATGTTGGCAAAACATAGCTTGTGTGTGATGCTGCGGAACCAGTCATCCGCGTCGAGGGGCTCGACAGAATGATTAAACTTTGGTGGGTACAACTTGATGAAGTCATTAATTGACACCAAGTCGTTTCGCTGATGGCGTGCAGTGTTCTGCTCAATCCGCTCCAGCAAGCGGTTAGTCTCATGCTTGTTTCATTCCGCCTCCAGCATAACTTCGGCCAGAGAAGGCGGGTGAGGCAGATTTTCACCCCTAGCTGCACTGGCTTCCCCCCTGCTCCGGGACAGCAAGGTTGCTGCGGGTGTTGACCATCCTAGGAAAAACAAGACAATGGTTTAGACAAGGATGGCACAAACTTAGCAAGGAAGTGCAGAATGTAATGGATAACATGGAATGCTAAGATGTTCATTGCACGACATGGTAATATAGAAACTTCCATATATATACCATTGGTCATACACACCGTACATAGTTTAGTACAAGCCCATGCTAGAGTACAACTACAGTGAAATACATTACATCTCATCGGAGGCATTCCAAGCTCCTATACATTATTTTTCTACACCTCCAGAGAATGATACACACCAAGTCGTATCCCACGGTCACGCAGGACTATGGAGAATACAACTATTACAATACTAGTGAAACTACTACTAGCTCAGACGGCTCTGTAGTAATCCTCATAAAAGTCGCCACCAAAGCCTGGAAGTGGAACATGATCATCTGGCAACAGACGGTCCTGTGGTGCCTGCGGACCATAGGGCTCGGATGTGGCCTTGGTCCCACAGGCGATGGCAGACAGGGACCACGAGGAGGGGTGATGCCTCCTACATCGCGCCACTCCATACAATCTGGCAATCCAGACCGTACAGGGTACAAGTCCCTCATGTCCATGTATCCTGCCTGCACCATAGGTGCAAACCGAGTCAAAGTGGCCCAATGATCAGAACGAGTGTGGAAAAGCTCCATACGCAAGGCCCAATTTTTGTGGTCCTTATCCTCGAGCATCTCAGCAGCTGTGCGGACTAGTGACTCCTCATGTGTAGAGTCACAGTACAAAGCCTGATAGCACCCCTGTGCTCCAGGAAGTGAGGCTGGCAAGTAGCGGAAGTCGGTGTTTCGAAGCAAGGCAGTCCTGGCTCGAATGATATTCATCATTGAGTAAGCTGCATCCTACACAGACAACTCAATGGTGACCCCAAGTCCATAGGAACAGTGAAGGGGCTCAGTGGCTCTAGGATAAGAGGGATATATCCTGACGGTACAAAGGTACTGGCTCTGGTTGAAGTCTCAGAACTGCTCCTCGACGGTATATTCCGGATACCACCGATAGCCTGACTCGACCATCACTCGAGCCAACATGGCCGTGTGGCCGGGCACGTCGAGGCACCGGGTCAGACGAACCACTTTGTCCTGGGAGCAGGTGGCCATCTGAAAGCACAGAATAATGCAAAGGCATTAGAATTTTCTAGGGAAAATCGGACAGCATAACGGCTGTAAATGCTCAGAAAAAGATTTGAGACATCCACAACAGTTTACAATACCACTCAACAACATCATATCAAGGTTCTGATTCAACTTCCAACACACTAAAAGTAGTAGAAACTGTACTGAGGCTTGTAACAACAATCCTATAAGCTACTATGGATTAGTAACACGTGAACCTGATAGAAAGAAGAGAGCCTAGTCCTTAACCCACGTAGAATGAGAAGAGAATGAATCAGATCAGAGGGCATAAGGTAAAGGAGTAAAAGAGCCTTACGTTCCCTCCCACAATCTATTCCCCTACATATAACTAAAGCATTTCTAGACTCGACATCGACCAGTATGGCTCAACGAACCTACAGGCAGTCCAACTCTGATACCAACGCTGTCAGGAAACCGATTCCAAGTCACATCGATCTAGCCGCTAACACCTCATATCACATTGCGGCCTCATGCACGGTATTCCCACGGGTGTCGCCTTACCATGGCCCGAGAGCGTTCGCGCCTTTTGGCTCACGTATATGATGGTGTCGCTAGCATCCATATGATAGAGAACCCGGGCCGACATGGCTAGTCGTGAACCCAAAGCGGCACAGACCTATGGAGACAGGCATACATGAATCACATCGAGCATGTCGGTCAACAGCATGTGAATCCAGGCTGTAACACTAGGCTAACAGGACTCCGGGGAACCCGGGCTGTAGTAGGCTAGGCAGGACTCCGGATGTCACCGCGTGACATTTCCCTGAAGGGACAGACATAGGAACGAAGTGAAACACATGCCGGCCAGTCAAGTGTCCTGAGCAGTAGTGCTGGGCTAGCAGGACTCCGGTAAACCGGGCTATAGCGGACTACTATGGCTTGAGGAGCACTAGACTACATTTCCCCATACGAGAGGCTGCCAAGGATAAACAACTAGATTGTTGGATCCCACACACACCAAGCATTTCAATCATACACACAATATGCTCGATATGTGCAAATACAACATGGCATCACAAAAAAACTGTACAACTCAAGTACTTATTTAAAGGCTCCAGAGAGCCATACATAACATGTTCATATAGGTAGGGGTCACATGACCCGACATTCAAGTCATACAAGCATATGCGGAAGCAAATAGTCTGAGTACAGACACTAGAAAGAAAGAAGGCTTGTCAAAGCCTATCTATCTACAAAGGGGGGCACGGAGAGGCACGTGGGTTAGTGCATTGAGCTCCTGGGGGTGCGGTAGGGCTAGTGGAGAAGGTGGCGCGGCCGTTGGGTGGCCGGAGCCTCGTCGGCGACGAGCTCCGTGGCGGCGCATGCGGGTGAGCTACATGCAGTCGCTACGGGGCTCGAGAGAGGGAACGGAGAGGGTAGGGAGGTAGCTAGGCTCACAGCGGTTGCGACGGAGCTGACGACAAGGTTGGGGATGGCCTGCTGCGACGGTGACGGCGAAGGGGGTCTCTGGCGGTGGCGGAGTCGGCCATGGCATCGGGGGAGCGAGGGAGAGTGCAGGGGGGGAGTGTGAGGTGTCCAGCGGGTCGTGGGCATGACGTGGAGGTCGTATCGCCCGTCCAGTGACGAAGCGGCAAGCAGGAGGTGACGCACGGCGGTGCGCGCGCGTCGGGCGCGCGCCCGTCGTCCTTCTGTCCCAAGGAAGGGGATGACTGGCATGGCCAGATGGACTGGGCCGTGCTGGGCCGGCCTCTTGGGCTATAGGCGCGCTAGGTAAGAAGGCTCAGGTGGGTTTCTCTCTCTCTCTCTCTCTCTCTGTTTTTCTATCTTTATTTATTTTCTATTATTTCTGTAACTTTAGGGCTTTATTAAAAATGCCAGGGCATTTCCAATAATCATAATATTAATCATGGCTACTGCTTAGAATAAATCCAACAGTAAACATTTTAGTTTATGATTATTTGAGCATTTAAAACATTTTATAGTATTTAAATGCCCAAATGCAAATACTATATGAATTAATCCAATGACCTTAAGATGTCCTAGAAAAATGTGCACCATTTTTGTCAAAGGTTTTAACCCAAAACAAAAAGGGTGGACCTTTTCGAAGGGCATTTCAGGTTCATTGAAAAAGTTTTTTAGTAAACCCTAGTTGTTCCAGGGGGGTGCTGGGGGTTCTATCATCCCCATTTCATCTTTCTGGGAAATTTAGACATGATGCAATCACTCTAATGCATGACCTAGCTAGGGTGTGACATTCGCTAAACGCGAGATGACTGGTTCTTCAGGCAGCGGGGCCGGACATTGGATCTGCTTCGCCCTCTCCATCCAGTCCTGAAGAATCGATGACGATAAAAGCTTAGATATCATCCTTGAAACAAGCAAGTAAGGGATGCAGTAAGAATGATGTACCTTGTTGGCGAGATGGTTGATGGCATACCCGCGGTCCGAATCTGTGGCTGGCGGTGTTTTGTTGCCCTTAAAAAGAAACCTCCTGGCTTCTTCGTGAGCGGTTTCAAAGGGCCTCTTCAAGGTATGGTGCTTCTTCGGATTAAACTCGCATAGAGGGCAGCTTCGGCTTTGGCATGGAAGAATCCGGCGAACTAGCATCACCTAGATTATATCGACGAGTTTGATATCTCTATCCACGATGCTTTGAATACGCGTTTGCAGCGCTGTCAGCTCATCTGGCGAACACCAGTTCGGGCCCTTCTCGACCCAGGAGGCTTGTTGCATGGGAGTGCCAGAGTTGAATTCGGCAGTTGCGGCCCAGGTGGTGCCGCGGGGTTCTGTGATATAGAACCAATGTTTCTGCCATTCTTTTACAGTCTCCACGAAAGTGCCTTTCGGCCAGGAGACATTGGCCAGCTTGCTCACCATGGCGCCTCTACACTCCGCGTGCTGGCCATCCACCACCTTTTGCTTCACATTGAAGACCTTGAGCCACAGCCCGAAGTGGGGCTGGATGCAGAGAAATGCTTCAAACACGACGATGAATGCCGAGATGTTGAGGAGGGCATTCGAGGATAGATCATGGAAGTCTATCCCGTAGTAGAATATCAGACCACGGACGAAGGGGTGGAGTGGAAACCCTAACCTGCGGAGGAAATGAGGGATTAATACTACCCTCTCATTGGGCTTCAGCATGGGAACGATTTGTCCCTGGGCTGGAAGGCGGTGGGCGATTCCCTTCGCCAGGTACCCGGCCGCCCGAAGCTCGGTGATGTCCTCCTCACTAGTAGAAAAAGGGGGCTATGGTCCAGGCCGCCTCAGCCCATTAGTCCCGGTTCAGTCTTGAACCGGGACCAATGTGGGCATTGGTCCCGGTTCGTGAGCCCAGGGGGCCGGCCGGGCCACGTGGGCCATTGGTCCTGGTTCGTATGGACCTTTTGGTCCCGGTTGGTGGGACGAACCGGGATCAAAGGGCCTCCCTCCTGGCCCACCACCATTGGTCCCGGTTGGTGGCTTGAACCGGGACCAAAGGCTCCCCTTTAGTCCCGGTTCATGCCACGAACCGGGACCAATGAATTGCCTATATATACCCCCTCGCGCAAGAGCAGAGCACAGTGCTCTGTTTTTTCTGGCCGAGGGGGAGAGGCCTTTGTGGTGCTCTAGCTCACCTCCTATGCACATGAGGTGTTCGATGGAATGCCCGAGCCACACTACTTAAGCTTTCTCCTCTCGAAGCTCGACCTCCAAGCTCCATTTTCCTCGAGATTTGTCTAGATTTAGCGGTCCGTCACGCCCCGTCCCCGTCTTCACCGCCGTCGATCACCCGCGCCGATCTCATCACCGACACCACCGTGGTGAGCCTCTTGTTCTTATCTTCTTTCTGAAAGGAAAAATATTCTTACTTGTATGTTTAGATAGATACCTGTATCATTTTCTTACATTTATTATTGCTCTTATATAGTGCGATGGTTTTGGTATCCGCCCCCGTCGGCCCTCGTCCTGTCTATGATTCGGATGTGGTATGTATATTATCTTTATAACTATTGGTTCATTTATTGTTTATGAAAATTATGCCGACCAACGTGACATAGATTTTATTTATCTAGGATGTATGTGAATCGGAAATGACAACCGACCCTATTGTCGAGAGGTTAAATTTAGTTGAAGAAGAAAACAATTTGTTGAAGGAAAAAATAAAAAAAATTGAGGAGGAGAAGATGATATTGGAGTTGCATGTTGCGGATGTCGTCGATGATCACAAGATCAAGATGGATGCAATGCGCTTGAAGATTAGAAAGATTAGAAAATATGCCATTCATACCGAGGCTTGGTATCATTATGCCGTTGGATCAATTGTTACCTTGGTTGCGATTATGATCGCATTTGTTTTCGCATTGAAATGTTTTACATAGTTTCAATGTATGGTTTAATTAATTAGATGCTCTGGAGAGCTATATGTTGGTAGATGAGAACTATGTATGCACTTTGGTTTTAATGTGATGATGAACTTCTATTAATTTGGACACTTAATTATATATAATGCACGCAGATGAACCGGCAATGGATGTACGGTGACAGACACACCCGCGAGTACATTAAGGGCGTGCATGAGTTTCTCGATGCGGCTGAGGCAAACAAGCAGAATGGTTTTATGTGTTGTCCATGCACTGAATGTGGGAATACGAGGTCTTACTCTAACCGGAAAATCCTTCACTCCCACCTGCTTTACAAGGGTTTCATGCCACACTATAATGTTTGGACGAGGCACGGAGAAATAGGGGTTATGATGGAAGACGGCGAAGAAGAAGAGTACGATGACAACTATGTGCCCCCTGAATACGGTGATGCTGCAACGGGGGGAGCTGGTGAAGATCAAGAGGAACCAGACGATGATGTGCCCAATGATGCTGCCACGGGTGAAGCTGCTGAAGATCAAGAGGAACCAGACGATGTGCCCGATGATGATGATCTCCGCCGGGTCATTGTCGATGCAAGGACGCAATGCATTAGTCAAAAGGAGAAGCCGAAGTTCGATCGCATGTTAGAGGATCACAAAAAAGGGTTATACCCCAATTGCGAAGATGGCAACACAAAGCTCGGTACCGTACTGGAATTGCTGCAGTGGAAGGCAGAGAATGCTGTGGCTGACAAAGGATTTGAGAAGCTACTGAAAATATTGAAGAAGAAGCTTCCAAAGGATAACGAATTGCCCGACAGTACATACGCAACAAAGAAGGTCGTATGCCCTCTAGGATTGGAGGTGGAGAAGATACATGCATGCCCTAATGACTACATCCTCTACCGCGGTGCATACAAGGATCGGAACGCATGCCCGGTATGCGGTGCGTTGCGGTATAAGATCAGACGAGATGACCCCGGTGATGTTGACGGCGAGCCCCTCAGGAAGAGGGTCCCTGCAAAGGTGATGTGGTATGCTCCTATAATACCACGGTTGAAACGTCTGTTCAGAAACGAAGAGCATGCCAAGTTGATGCGATGGCACAGTGAGAACCGAAAGAAAGATGGGAAGTTGAGAGCACCCGCTGACGGGTCGAAGTGGAGAAAAATCAAGACAAAGTACTGGGATGAGTTTGCAAAGGACCCAAGGAATGTATGGTTTGCTTTAAGCGCGGATGGCATTAATCCTTTCGGGGAGCAGAGCAGTAATCACAGCACCTGGCCCGTGACTCTATGTATGTATAACCTTCCTCCTTGGATGTGCATGAAGCGGAAGTTCATTATGATGCCAGTTCTCATCGAAGGCCCTAAGCAACCCGGCAACGAAATTGATGTGTACCTAAGGCCATTAGTTGAAGAACTTTTACAACTGTGGAATGGAAACGGTGTACGTACATGGGATAAGCACAGACAGGAGGAATTTAACCTTAAGGCGTTGCTGTTCGTGACCATCAACGATTGGCCCGCTCTCAATAACCCTTCAGGACAGACAAACAAAGGATACCACGCACGCACGCACTGTTTAGATGACACTGAAAGTATATACCTGGACAAATGCAGGTAGAATGTGTACCTGGGCCATCGTCGATTTCTTCCGACCAACCGTCAATGTTGAAAGAAAGGCAAGCATTTCAAAGGCGAGGCAGATCACCGGAAGAAGCCCGCCATGCGCACCGGTGATCATGTGCTTGCTATGGTCAATGATTTACCCTACGTCATCTTTGGAAAGGGTTCCGGTGGACTAGCTGTTCCGAATGACGCTGAGGCACACGCACCCATGTGGAAGAAGAAATCTATATTTTGGGACCTACCCTACTGGAAAGACCTAGAGGTGCGCTCCTCAATCAACGTGATGCACGTGACGAAGAACCTTTGCGTGAACCTGCTAGGCTTCTTGGCCGTGTATGGGAAGACAAAAGATACGCCGGAGGCACGGGAGGACCTGCAACGTTTGCATGAAAAAGACGACATGCCTCTGAAGCAGTATAAAGGTCCTGCCAGCTACGCTCTTACGAAAGAACAGAAAGAAATCTTCTTTGAATGCCTGCTTAGTATGAAGGTCACGACTGGCTTCTCATCGAATATAAAGGGAATAATAAATATGCTAGAGAAAAAGTTTCAGAACCTAAAGTCTCATGACTGCCACGTGATTATGACGCAACTGCTTCCGGTTGCATTGAGGGGGCTTTTACCGGAAAACGTCCGATTAGCCATTGTGAAGCTATGTGCATTCCTCAATGCAATCTCTCAGAAGGTGATCGATCCAGAAATGGTACCAAGGCTAAGGAGTGATGTGGTGCAATGTCTTGTCAGTTTCGAGCTGGTGTTCCCACCATCCTTCTTCAATATCATGACGCACGTCCTAGTTCATCTAGTCGACGAGATTGTCATCCTAGGGCCCGTATTTCTACACAATATGTTCCCCTTTGAGAGGTTCATGGGAGTCGTAAATAAATATGTCCGTAACCGCGCTAGGCCAGAAGGAAGCATCTCCATGGGCCATCAAACAGAGGATGTTATCGGGTTTTGTGTTGACTTCATTCCTGGCCTTAACAAGATAGGTCTCCCTAAATCACGGTATGAGGGGAGACTGACTGGAAAAGGCACTCTTGGAAGAGACTCAATAATATGCATGGATGGATATTCTTGGTCTCAAGCACATTACACAGTTCTACAGAACTCTACCTTGGTGACCCCGTATGTCGATGAACACAAGAACAGTCTGCGCTCCAAACACCCGGAGCAATGCGACGACTGGATTACATGTGAACACATCAGGACTTTCAGCAGTTGGTTGGAAACACATCTCAGAGGTGACAACACTGTTTGTGATGAGTTGTACTTGTTGTCCAGGGGACCATCTTTGACTGTATTGACTTACAAAGGATACGAGATAAATGGGAATACATTTTACACGATCGCCCAAGATCAAAAGAGCACCAACCAAAACAGTGGTGTCCGCTTTGATGCAGCAACCGAGAGCGGAAAGGACACATATTATGGTTACATAGTGGACATATGGGAACTTGACTACGGACCTGATTTTAAGGTCCCTTTGTTTAAGTGCAAATGGGTCATTCTATTTGGCGGCGGGGTACAAGTAGACCCACAGTACGGAATGACAACAGTGGATCTGAAAAATCTTGGGTACACTGACGAACCGTTCGTCCTAGCCAATGATGTGGCACAGGTTATCTATGTGAAGGACATGTCTACTAAACCGAGAAAAAGAAAATATAAGGAAGCGAATACATCATACGATGAGCCAAAGCGCCACATAGTTCTTTCCGGAAAAAGGGACATCCTGGGAGTGGACGGCAAGACAGACATGTCTGAAGATTATGAAAAGTTTCATGAAATTCCTCCCTTCAATGTCAAGGCTGACCCAAGCATCCTGATAAACAATGAAGATTATCCATGGTTACGGCGCAATAAGCAAATGACACAAGCGAAGAAAAAGTGAAGACTTTCTCCCGCAATAAGAAAATGCTATGTGGGTGAAATTATGATACCATGCATCCCAACTTTCAACTTTTTCAGAGTTCATTTGAAATGCTTTCATGTCTTATGGTTTGAAACTTTGATACTTCGAAAGTGATTGTCCATTTTGTACACGAAGTGCATCAAGTTTTTGTCGTAACCCTCTCTACTTTTTGGAACATGCTATGTGGGTGAAATGATGATACCATGCCAACTTTCAACCTTTTCAGAGTTCATTTTGAAATGCTTTCCAATTTAAGAGTCATTTAGCTCAAGGAATGAATTAATAGCAAACAGAATGAACTACAAAAATTTTATGAAAATAAAAACAATCAATTAAAATATTATGTTATGATCAACTAAAATAAAACTATAATATTCTTCAATAGCAAAAAAGAATATAATTTGTGTGACCTAAAAGCAAATTCTAATTTTATAGTAAAGTTATTCATAAACTAGTGATTCACACAAATTTTTTAAAATTCAAATTTAAACTATTTAAAATTTAAAACTAATGGCACTAACAGAAAGTTTATAATTTTTGTGACCTAAAAGCAAAAAGAAATCACTAAAAAACTGTAAGTATTTAGTTGTAAGTAGAAATAAAAAATAAATAGAAAAAAAATTCTAATTTTATAGTAAAGTTATTCATAAACTAGTGATTCACACAAATTTTTTAAAATTCAAATTTAAACTATTTAAAATTTAAAACTAATGGCACTAACAGAAAGTTTATAATTTTTGTGACCTAAAAGCAAAAAATAAAAAACCAAAAAAATGTAGAAATAAAAAAGAAAAAACAAAAAAATGCCACCTATTGGGCCTCCACAGCCTGAATATGACTAGAAACCCTACATGGGCCAGGATTCAGGCCCGCAGAAGGCCCAATAGGCCCACAGGCAAAGCAGTGTCAAATTAGGCCCATAGGCCTTCAGTTCGGAGGAGTTCGAGAGGGAGGAGGCAGCAGACCTTATAAACTGGTCTCGGGCGCTCTCAACTAGCGATGTGGGACTAAACTTTTGGACGCGGGGCGCACAAGGGCATTGGTCCCGGTTGGTGGCACCAACCGGGACTAAAGGGGGCATTGGTCACGGTTCGTGGCCAACCGTGACCAATGCCCCCTTTAGTCCCGGTTGGTGCCACGAACCGGGACCAAAGGCCGCCGCTTCCCGCCCTTTGGGCTGCCGAAAATTGGCCTTTGGTCCCGGTTCGTGACACCAACCGGGACTAAAGGGGGCATTGGTCCCAGTTTGCGCCACGAACCGGGACCAAAGCCTATTCTATATAAGCAGAGACTTGGCGTTTTTCAGATTTCATCGCCAGTTCCCCGCCCCGACGACGCCGCCAGGCTGCCCGAGCTCGCCCCGACGACGCCGTCAGGCTGCCCATGCTCGCCGTCGCCCCGCGCCCCTGCCCCGTGCTCGCCGTCGCCGTCGCCCCGCGCCCCTGCCCCGTGCTCGCCGTCGCCCTGCCCCTGCCCCGTCCCGCCCCCGCGCGCCGGCGCCCTCGCCGCCCCCGCCGTCGCCTCGAGCTCCCCTGCTATGGGCTCGCCGTCACCACCCCGTGCTCGTCGTCGCCCAGCCCCTGCCCCGTCCCGCCCCCGCGCGCCGACGCCCTCGCCTGCCCCCGCGCTGTGAGCCGCCGCCCGACTCTGTTTTTTTATTTTTATTACTTTATTTTTTCTATTCATATGTGATGTATATGTGTATAGATTTTTTCTGTTCATATATGTGTATATGTGTATATGTCTATTTTTTCTAATGTATATGTCTATTTTTTCTGTTCATATGTGATGTATATGTGTAGGATTTTTTTCTGTTCATAGATTTTTTCTAATGTATATGTCTATTTTTTCTGTTCATATATGTGTATATGTACTGTATGTGAACAATTAGGATTTTTTCTATTTTTTTCTGTTTTTTAGAAAAATTAGGATTTTTCTGTTCATAAAATGTATATGTGTATGTGAACAATGTATATGTCTATTTTTTCTGTTCATATATGTGTATGTGGCTATAATGTATATGTGTAAGAAAGGAGAAGAAGAGGGGAGAAGAGGGTCATCGATAACTTTAGTGAATTTTAGGTTATTTTCATTTTAGGTCATTTTAGGCGGGGAAGAAGGGGAAGAAGAGGGAGAAGAAGAGGGGGTCGAGAGGGGGTCTAGGGTCGCCGAGGGGTCGAGGGTCGTCGAACATGAGAGGAGGAAGAGGATAAAAAAAGAAGAGGAATAAGAAAAGAAAAAGAGGAGAAGAAAGAATAGAGGAGAAGATCTCCTCTATTGTTTCTTCTCCTCTTTTTTTTCTTCTTCTTCCTCTTTTTTTTATCGGGAACGAGGGTCGTCGAGGGTCGCCGAGCGGTAGAGGAAGAAGAGGATAAAAAAGAAGAGGAAGAAAAAAAAGAGAGGGATCGACGGTCGCCTAGGGGTCGAGGGTCGAGGGTCGAGAAACCCTAAATTGAAAGTATCGTCGGTGTGAGATACATGTACCGTCGGTGTCAGACACTACATCCAAATCCCACAAGTGGCGCGGGTTTCGACGCCCACGTCACTTGTGGGACGTGGATGTAGTGTCCGACACCGAAGGCCACATGTATCTCACACCCACGATACTTGCTAGCTATTTAGGGTTTCCTCTACCGAAAAGAAGAGGAGAAATAAATAAGAAGAAGAAAACAGAAGAAAAAGAAGAGGAGAAGAAGAAAGGAATAGTGGAGAAGAAGAGAAAATAGAATATATTCTATTTTCTCTTCTTCTCCACTATTCCTTTCTTCTTCTCCTCTTTTGTTTCTTCTTTTTTTTTCTTCGATCTTCTCCTCTATCTATTCCTTTCTTCTTCTCCTCTATTGGTCGAGGGTCGGGAACTAGGGTAGAGGGTCGAGGGTCGTTAAGGGGTCAAGGGTCGAGGGTTTCAGGGTCGTTGAGGGTTCGAGGGGTCAAGAATCGCCGAGGGGTCGAGAGAGGTTTCCTAGTGTCAAAGTATTGAAGAAATCCATGCCTTCATCATTAGCCGGAAGTAACCAGGGCATGTTGGTACGAAGTTCTGCAAAGTTGTTCTAGAATGGAGTCCCGGATAGAATAATCCGCCTTTTGGTACGAATTCAGCAAAGGCCTTCCAAATAGCGATATTCGGAAGGCTCTTGCTGAACTTTGTACCAAAAAGTGAATTATCCTATCTGGGACTCCGTTCCAGAACAACTTTGAAGAGCTTCCTACCATCATGCACATGTTACTTTCGCCTAATGATGAAGACATGGTTTTGTTGAATCCTTTGACACTAGGCAACCTCCCGACCCCAAGGCGATCCTCTCGAACATGAGAGGAAGAAGAGGATAAAAAAAGTAGAGGAAGAAGAAGAAAAAAGAGGAGAAGAAAGAATAGAGGAGTTCTTCTCCTCTATTCTTTCTTGTCCTCTTTTTTTTCTTCTTCTTCCTCTTTTTTTATAAGGAACGAGGGTCATCGAGGGACATATACAGATGTAGTGTCGTCGTTGTCGATATATACCCCCTCCCGATAGCTTACTATGATTAGGTAGCTAGTTCTACGTTTGGCACTAATATATCCATCTGTCATGTTTGAATAATAATTGCCATGTTGTAAATATTTGTAGAAACTATGGACACCGCCCTAGATGAAGCAACAAAAGAAGCATTGTTGAGGGAGATAATCGCACAAGGAAGTGATGCCGTCTCATACTATCTCAACGATATCATCGATGGTCCGGAAGGAGAGGGTGAACAAGCTGGCTACGGTGACCTAATGCCGGTGCAAGAAGAAGAACATGAGGACGGCGCCGGTGACCCAATGCCGGTGCAAGAAGGAGACCGTGATGACGGCTCCGGTGACAGAACCGAGTCCGGCCAGGTATATATATTAGTTAAGCCTATGCTGACTAGCTGATTGATGCATTCATTGTTTTGGTATGTACACATATTAATTAAGTCTTTGTTATTTTTTCTAGCCCTCCGGATCGAGCAAAACTTCGGTAAAGAGACGAGGCCCGAAGAAAAAGTTGAGCTTGGATGAAAAGCTTGAGATCACAGCAATCGCGCCCGACGGCCAACCTATTGAACCCCTACGGACAAAGAGGGCATTTGTTGCTCAGTGCGGGGTTCTGGTTAGGGACAAGATCCCGATAAGAATCCAGCAATGGTTTAAGCCGGCTACAGAAGACCCTGAGGTGTCTTATGTCAATGATATGCAGAAAAATGATCTTTGGACTGAGCTGAAGTCAAATTTCACCCTACCGCCAGAGGATAATCCAGAGAACCCAATTAAAGAGAAATTAATCAAGTCTTTTGCTCTGAAGAGGATGGCAGATCTATTCATGAGGTGGAAGAAAGAGCTGAATAGGTTTGTCGATAAAAAAGAGACACCAGAATTCTAGGGCAGATATGAGAAGATCAGAGATCACTGGCCCGCATTTGTGGCCTACAAGACATCGGAAAAGAGTAAGAAGATGTCGGCGACAAACAAGCAGAATGCCGCGAAGAAGAAGCTTCACCATCGCACGGGGTCAAGTGGCTACCTCGTAGCCCGGCCTAAGTGGTCCAAGGTTGAGAATGATCTGGTTCATAAAGGGATCGGACCAGAGACAAATAACTGGCCAGACCGTTGCCGGACTTGGTTCTTCGGGGCTAGCGGAACCTTGGACCTTGAAACAGGGAAATGCATTTGGACGAACGAACAAATGGACATACCAGTCAGTAAGCTTAAGCACTATATCGACGCAGCGCAGGAAGGGACGTTCTTTCCAGATAGAGAGCACGACGAGCTCACAATGGCCCTCGGGAATCCTGAGCACCCAGGACAGACACGAGGCACGCCAGGCTCCGTTCCGTGGAAGGTTGGGTTTCCGGACGCAGGCGGTTACAAATCCCATGAGAGGAGGAAAAAACTGCAGCAGACCGAACTGCAGGCGCTGCACGCAAGGGTACAAGCGATAGAGGAACGAGAAGCAAATCGCAGCAAACGTACTGCCGAAGCCTCCCACGAAGCTACCCCGCCATCTCAGTGCAGAATCAGCGTGGCTTCCACCGAGCAGCTTCAGCTGCAGCATGCCTTGACGGCTCCTGCCAGCTATCCTATGGATGCTATAACGGAGTCTCAAAATTGCCACCTTATGACGCAATGCATGAATTTGAAGGTCAAGGCGGTTGTTGGCTCTATTTATCCTACTGAACCCGGCGCAACTTTTCACTGCATGCCGATTCCAGAAGGATATGCTAGGGTGATGGTGGATGAGATAACTGAGGGATTTGAGGACCTCCAGCTTGACCACCCTACCGGTGAAGGGGAGACTCGGCTGGGGTCTGCTCTGAAGACTCCATGCCTATGGCGGAAGGACCTCATCAACCTTCCGAACTGGACGCCTCCGCCTCCTCCTCCTCCTCTGGCGAGTCAGGGCACTCCGCCTCCTCCACCGCCTCCTCCTCCGGTGAGTGACGATCAGGGCCCTCGGTCGGCTCCTTCTCCGGCGCGTGGCGGCACTCCGCCTCCGTCTCCGCCTGCGCCGACGCGCCCGAGCAGCCAACCTCCTCCTTCTCCGCCTCGTCAGCAAGGGCAGAAGAGACCTGCCGCCGCTCCAGCTACTCCGGCGGGTCGTAGTCCTTCTCCTCCGCCTCTTAAGCAAGTAAAGAAGACAACAGCTTCGTCTGCTCAGTCAACGTCTAGCAGTACAACCAGAGGCGGGAGGACATACAGATTCGGTCCTTCTCTGAAGACTCCAGAGAAGTTACCATACGAGAGGACCCAGGAGGAGAACGCCGAGATCGCGCGAGAAGAAGTGAGGAAATTCTTTGAAGGGGTGAAAGCAAAGAAACATCCACCTCTGGAGGAGAAGGTAGATGGGGTGAAAGTGAAGCGCACTCTGGCTGCCCTGACAAAACCACCAAAGTCTGATCCGCCGAAAGGAAACTATGACCGCATTATTGGAAAGGAATTTGCCGAAGCGGAGCGGTCGGGAAATACTGTCAGTGATGAAAGGCTGAAAAAACGACGAGCTGGGAAACAAATTTCCCAGCTCGGCAAACAAGCGAAGCAATCATGCCCCCCGCTCAAGGTTCCTAGCCACAACGTCGCTAATGATCCGAGGATGGTGCCCGATTATAATAATCTTGTAGATTACCTGCCCGACGAAGTACATTATGACCCATGGACATGCAGATGCAAAGATACGAGTACGGGAAGCCTCTCGTCAAAGATGAAAGATCTCTATCAACGATGATGCGAAGATTGCATGATTGGTACTTGAAAATCTGCAGAGACTCTGGGGGGAGGAGTACTTTGTATGTGAGAGTTAAAAAGGAGCATGACCTCGTTGGAATTGATCTGTTGCCTGTTCCATTTGAGGAGTTCTATCAGTTTTTCAATCAATTGGCCCTCGATAAAACAACGGTCGCCTGCTACTGTCTGTAAGTAGTACTACTTCGGTCATTAAGTTTCTCTATATAGCTTAGCTCTTTCATTGCATGTATTTATAATCATCCTCACTATATTATGCAGATTGAAGATCGTCGAATTGAAGAAAAGACAAGTCGGTGATATTGGGTTCATTAACACATATCTCATAGATGCAATTCAGGTTAAACTTCATGCCACAGCTACCGAGGCCAACTTGCTACAATCGTTCGTAATAAATCAAAACAAAGATATAATACTCTTTCCTTACAACTTCAAGTGAGTGTTACTGTCTTGTGCGTATTCGGTTTCCCTTATACATTACTCAAGGTTATAGTAATGTAATTCATGAGTTATGCATGCGTGTGCAGTTTCCACTATATTCTCCTAGAGATTAAGCTTGAGCAGGGACTAGTAACCGTCTTAGACTCAAAACGAAAAGATCCCCAGGACTATGCAGACATGACTGAAATCCTCAAAGAAGTAAGTTAAATCGATCATTATCCACCATATCAGCAACTTTGTTCATTTCCTGATCTCAAGTAATTGTTTTCTTTGTCCCGCAGGGTTTGGAGAAAATTCACCAAAAAAGTTCCGGGACTGCCGAAGGAGCTGGAATTTAGACACCCGAAAGTAAGTACTATAGTAGCATGTTCCGCGCATCTCCTAGTGATTGAAGCGCTAGTTTCATCAATACCATTTAGCATTCTTGCTTATCAGTTTGATTGACCTCTATTTCTTGTAAAGTGGTTGTGGCAGGAACAAGGGAATGATTTCTGTGGATACTACATCTGCGAGTCCATCCGCCACACGACATGTGAGCGGGGCGGGTACTCTAACGAACAATATGAAGTACGTAAATAACAATATTCACAATTTTATTTTATTACCATCATTTGTGTTGAGTTTCAATCATTCATATATATATATGTATTGACCCCCTTCTTCAAATTAGATGTTTCGGAAGCGGGATGAACTCCTAGCACCAGCTCGCATGCGAGCAATTCAAGAGGAATTGGCGGCATTCTTTCTTGACCACGTGATCCCTAAAGACGGAGAATTCTATGTTAAACCTGAGTCCGTATGATTATATTTGTAAGAGATAATTACTATATATATGTAGCCGGTACTGTCAGATAGATATACGAGAACTTGTTGTTCGACCAATCTCTCGGAGAAGGAGAGGTGGTCGATAGCACTTCTCTCTGTATGCATATATGTTCATGACGATCTTCTGTTTCCTTCGTTTGCTTTACTAGCCAGCCAGCGTGTCTAGTCCTCTCTATACGTATGTATAGTACGTAGCGTCGACCAAGCACGGACATAAGAGAGGACACTTCTCTATATTAATTATAGCTAGCTAACACAATATATGAAACACCTAAATTAACCCCCCAAAACCCCCAACCCCCCCCCCCCTTCAAAAAAAACAAAAACCCTAGCCACAGAAATGCTGACGCGTGGATGCCTATTGGTCCCGGTTGGTGCCACCAACCGGGACCAAAGGGTCTCCTGACTGGGCTCTGCACAGTGCCCACGTGGAGGGGCTTTAGTCCCGGTTCTGGATTGAACCGGGACTAAAGGTGGGAGGTATTAGTACCGACACTTTAGTCCCAGTTCAGGAACCGGGACTAAAGGCCCTTACGAACCGGGACTATAGGCCCTTTTTCTACCAGTGCCTCCTGGACGGAGGAGGCCATCCACTTGGCTTGACCGCCAGATCCGGACATGGTTGAGTGCTTGCTCGAGACGGAGAAGATGAGAACTTGGGTGCTGGAGCTCAAGAATAGATGGGCAGAGGAAGAGAGAAGGCATGGGTGAAGAAAAGGGATTCTTATCTCCTTATAAAGGCAGTAAATATTGGACGCCTCCCCACTCGCCTTAAAATTCACCTACTCCCGAGGGCTGTGTAAACGGCATGGTTGGGTTACCCATGCCCGTATTGATGAGAATCCCATAATAAGGGGACACGATCTCTGCTTTGACAAGATGTGCCAATGGCAACCGCATCTCGAAACATGGAGCGGGCAGAGAAAAATGGTTCGAAATTATGACCGGATAGATGTGATGTCATGTTACGAAAGCTTGTCAGCAGATTGGACTCGTGTAAAATTATATTCTCTCTACGGTTGTGTGTGGTGTGTGTTACAGGTCCGGACACGTCGATACGTCTGAAGACTATTCTGGAGTTCGGAAGGGGGAACCCGCGTTGCAGTGCCGAAGACAGGCCTACGCGTCGGATACCTTATCATTGAAGCCAGGTTCAGGGGCTACTGAGGGAGTCCTAGACTAAGGGGTCCTCAGGCGTCCGGCCTGTTAGCCATGGGCCGGACTGATGGGTTGTGAAGATAAAAGATCGAAGACTACACCCGTGTCCGTATGGGACTCTCCTTGGCGTGGAAAGCAAGCTTGGCGACTAAATATATAGATTCCTTTATTTGTAAAACCACCTTGTGTAACCCTAGATCCTCCCGATGTCTATATAAACCGGAGTACTTAGTCCGGAGGAGACACATTATCATAGCCATACAAGCTAGACCTCTAGGGTTTAGCCATTACGATCTCATGGTAGATCAACTCCTGTAATACTCATATTCATCAAGATCAATCGAGTAGGACGTAGGGTATTACCTCCATAGAGAGGGCCCGAACCTCGGTAAAACATTGTGTCCCCTGTCTCCTGTTACCATCAAGCTTAGACGCATAGTTCGGGACCCCATACCCGAGATCTGCCGGTTTTGACACCAACACCAGGACGTCAGGAGAGGCGGAAGAACCCGGAGACAGCAATGCGGCAGAAGGAGGAGGCGACGTCATCACCATGGCCCGGGAGGCCAGAATCTCCTGAGCCTCGGGGATCCCAGAGCCCGATCCGGACGTTGGCACCTCCGGAGCCAGCGGGGCCATGGGGGCTAACTCCTCCCGAGGATGCTCCACCAAGCTCGTGAGGATGATCGGGCTGGAGAAGCACGACCGCCGTCGCTACCCTTATCCAATTGAGAGGGGTGCGGCCGCAGGAGGCGATCTGGGCTCGAGCAGTACCACCTTGTCCTCCTTCCTCTTCTTTGCCACAGTCGTCGGCCTAGTTGCACAACGGAGAAGCATCAAGGACGAGAAGTAGAAGCAAGAACAAGGCAGGAAAAGAACACTTACTGGTCCACCGCGATGTAGTCCCTCCGCTTCTTAAGCTTGAGGCCAGAGAGCCTCGCAGCCTGAGGCGGAGACACGTGGGCTCCAGGAGCAGAAGTAGGGGCAGCAGACGCATCGAAAGCAGCTCCAGGCAGTGTCGGCGTAGGAGCATCATCCCAGGAGATCAGCGCCGACCTGCCACTCGTCGGAACCGTGGGCGGCTCCTCTCTCTCCGGGAGGACGCCAGCCTCATTATCGTCATCGCATAGGGTGCGGAGGATGTCGGCCTTGCACAAGGGGGAGGTCACCCCATCCCCTTGGGGGTCACCTCCGAGTCGCGCTCCTCGCCCTCCTCCTCTTCCCCCTCCCTGCAGGAATCGCCAGAAGACACGTCCACTATCGCCGTTGCCAACGGGACCCCAGGGGGCACCGGGGGCACCAGGTCACGCCCGTAAAAGGTGGGCATGGCGGCCGCGACCTACGCCCTGTCCTTCCGGATGAACAAGGGAACGTGGGCACTCGGCGAATACTCTTGGTCGTCCCCGACCAAGAGGCGGAGAGCCACAACTAGCTCCTCTTCGAACAAGGCCTCCGGACTCAAGCGAAGCTTATCTTCTCCGTCCCCGAGCATCCAGAAGGGGTGCGAGTGCGCGTAGAGAGGAGCCACCCGCAGCACCAGGAATTCCCTCAGGAGCATGGCCCCCGTCAGCTTTGCCGCCTTCGCATTGCCCGGCCTCAGGTCGGCGGTCATCTTCTCCAGCACTGACTTCGACCGGTCGTCAGTAAGCTTCGCGCGGGACCACCCCACATTAGATTGGGGCATCTCCGTCGGTAGATTCAATCGTGGGTGGACACACTTGGCATCCATCATGACCCACTTGCTCCTGAAGCAATCGGCCTTCTTTTCGGCCTTCGAGATCGTGTTGGCCTTGCCGGCTGCGACGAAGTTGGCGCACCACGAGGTGTGGCTGTCATTGATTCAGAGGAAGAAGAAGTGGCGCAACAGTGCCATGGACGGCATCATCCCGACATACGCCTCATAGTAGAAGGCAAAGATCGACAAGAGAAGAGCCGACTTGGGATGGAGATGGAGGGCCTGCAACATGTAATGTCAGAGGACGACAGAGAAAAAGTCGAAGAAGGGGGCAACCAGGCCCGCGACAACGCTGCCTATAAAGAAGGGGTAGAAGGAGCTCTTCGAATCCTCCGACAGGGCAGAGCCAGCCCAGAGCTCGGTCTTCCCCTTCTCGTTGTTCACCCCCGCTGTCAGCAGGCATGTGGCAGCGAGGTTCTTCTCTGAGACATTGGGCACGTCCAGAGCCGGCTCGTACCAGGAAGGCAGCAAAACGGCCTTGGGCTTTCGGGGCGCCATTGGTCGGAAGCTCGGAAGGGGATTGAAGCAGATCTGGAGATTTCGGAAGCAAGGAGTGAGAGAGGGGATCTGGAGCAAGACGAAGGAAAGCAATGAAGGAAAGTGTTGCCCGCACCGGCCTATTTGTCAGATGGGCAGTTGCCGAGGCAGCACGAGGAAGCGGAGACGCCCACGTCCAATCAGTCGCCACACGCCAACCGTGGCCGCAGGCTGTTGGGGCCCGCGGCGCTCTGCACTTTCCCTTTGGCTCGCCTCGAAGCCAACTCCAAGCGTGCCTTGGGCCCGGGGGCTACTATGGACATTCTGGGAACGGGGGTCCCCAGACTTGCCTGCCTGCGGCCCATAGCGTGGCTCCACCAGCGGCCCTGTACGACCCATCGTCACTAGCAAACACTCAAGATCCTCACGAGGGGCCCAGCCTCGCAAGGCGGACGAAACAAGACCTCCTCAGGGGCGTCCTCACCAGGCTGGCTCACGAGGGGCGGAGAGATCAAGGCAAGGGACACCTCGCGAGGTTTCTGTGACGCAAGCGATGACGACTGGAGCCAGGCGGGCGCCAGGCGGGCGCCAACATGCAGTGTCCTTGTTTCCTCTTTTGTGCTAAAGAGGCAAGCGCAGGCGAGGAGTCCTGAGGCATCAGGCAAAGATTTCCATACCGTTGCAACAAGACCAAGACCAGCAGGACAGCAGGACAGAGGTCACCGTGGAGCCCAAGACGGCGTCACCACTAGAGCCTTTGGCAGCGCGAAAACTACTTTTGTCAGGATAACTTGTACTATTTGTCTCCCTTTGAATTTGGCCATTGTGGGATCCCTTCCCGCTCAACCACTCAAGTTCACCAAGCACAAGAACACCTCTCCTCAGGAGGTTGTTCTTCCCTTGTAACTGTTCATCCTCAGCCCAAGAGGCAATCCACCACACCACACTGGAGTAGGGTATTACACGACATCGGTGGCCCAAACCAGTATAAACTCTTGTGTCTCCTATTCTTTGGGTTCATTGAGCTAGGCCATGAGATCATGAAGTGTGCGAGCTAAGGGGGGGTGAGGGAGTCCTGGATTAGGGGGTCCTCGGACAACCGGACTATATACTTTGGCCGGACTATTGGACTATGAAGATACAAGATTGAAGGCTTCGTCCCGTGTCCGGGTGGGACTCTCCTTTGCGTGGAAGGCAAGCTTGGTGATTCGGATATGTAGATCTCCTTCTTTGTAACCGACTCTGGTAACCCTAGCCCCCTCTAGTGTTTATATAAACTGGAGGGTTTAGAACGTAGGACAAGAACAATCATAATCATAGGCTAGCTTCTAGGGTTTAGCCTCTTTACGATCTCGTGGTACATCAACGCTTATAATACTCGTATCATCAAAATCAATCAAGCAGGAAGTAGGGTATTACCTCCATCGAGAGGGCCCGAACCTGGGTAAACATTGTGTCCCCCGCCTCCTGTTACCATCAGCCTTAGACGCACAAGTTGGGACCGCCTACCCGAGATCCGTCGGTTTTGACACCGACATTAGTGCTTTCATTAAGAGTTCCACTGTGTCGTCACAATAAAGGCTTGATGGCTCCTTCGATCATCAGCAACGACGCGATCCAGGATGAGGTTTTTCTCCCCGGACAGATCTTCATATTCGACGGCTTCATACTATGGGCCAACTCACTTGGCCATATGGAGCAGATCAAGAGGTACGCCCCTGGCCATCAGGTCAGGTTTGGAAGCTTGAAATATACTGCCAACATCCGCGGAGACTTGATCTTTGACGGATTCGAGCCCATGTCAGGTGCACCACATAGTCACGACGAGCATGACTTAGCCCTGCCGTCGGACGGTGTTCGGGAGATCACACCTGCCGCTACTCCGGCCCTCAATCCGGAGCAGATCGTGCCATCCGAGGATGGGTGGATGGACCTCGCCACGGAGGCCGCACACTCAGCGGTGATAGAGCTGAATACTGACTTCACCTCCTATGAGACCTGTGTCATCGGACCCTCGGATTCGTCCCCGGCCACAGTCTCCGAACCACTTGCATCTGTGCCTCTCGAATCTAATTGGGCACCGATCATGGAGTTTACCTTCGAGGATATCTTTCAGCACTCGCCCTTGGGTGATGTGCTAAATTCATTGAGGTCTCTCTCCTTGTCAGGAGACCCTTGGCCGAACTATGTCCGGCTTGAGTGGGAAGCGGACGACAAAATTCGTTCCCCACCCACCACCAACTTAATAGCCAGTGTCGACAACTTAACCGACATGCTTGATTTCGGCTCCAAAGACATCGACGGTATGGACGACGATGCAAGAGAAGAACTGGAACCACCACCCACGGGGCGCTAGACAGCCACCTCATCATATGATATATATATATATATGGTGGACACCCCCAAAGAAAGCGATGGCAATTAGGCAACGGAGGATAATTCCCTCGAGAAGCAATCTAAGCACCAGCGTAATCAGCGCCGCTCTAAGCCCCGCCATAGCAAAAGCAGCGATACCAGCACAAGAGACAATAACGCTACGGATAGTGCCAAAGATGAAGACAATCCCCTCCAGCTAGGCTTCGAGCGGGAGGATGGGCAAGCTAGCCCTAAGGAACAGGCGACAGATGGAGAATCAGAGGATGACAATTACATGCCCCTTTCCGAAGACGAGGTGAGCCTCGGCGACGAAGAATTCATCGTGCTTGAGGATCCCGTCGAGCAGGAGCGCTTCAAGCACCGGCTTATAGCCACAGCAAAAAGCCTGAAGAAAAAGCAACAGCAGCTTCAAGCTGATCAAGATCTGCTAGCGGATAGATGGACCGAGGTCCTGGCAGCCAAGGAATATGAACTCGAGCGCCCAACCAAAAGTTACCCAAAGCGCAGGTTGCTAACGCAACTCAAGGAGGAAGCATTAAATCCTACACTACCAGCGTATGATGCGGCTGACCGGCCACCTCGTGGCCGAGACAAAACGACATATCAGCCCAAAGTCTAGCCCACACCCCATCGCCAGTCAAACAAAAACACCAAGGCCCGGGGCTACACGCAGGACCTGCGAGACGTATTGGAAAACAAAGCAGGACATACAAGATTGATCTACGGATCATGGGGGCACGCCCCAACGCGTGACGACGACTGTCACGCCAGATATACTAAAAGCAAATCCTGCCGGGCCGAATACAGCAGACAAGACTCGTATGAACTGCGTCGTGATATAGCCCGGCACAGAGGTGCCGCACACCCCCTATGCTTCACCGATGAAGTAATGGATCATGAATTCCCAGAAGGGTTTAAACCCGTGAACATTGAATCTTATGATGGTACAACAGACCCTGTGGTATGGATTGAAGATTTGCTCCTCCACATCCACATGGCCCGCGGTGACGATCTACATGCCATCAAGTACCTCCCACTAAAACTCAAAGGGCCGGCTCGGCATTGGCTGAGTAGCCTGCGGGCAAACTCCATTGGCAGTTGGGAGAATTTGGAAGACGCATTCCTTGACAACTTCCAGGGCAATTATGTGCGACCACCGGATGCTGATGACTTGAGTCACATAACCCAACAGCCCGGGGAGTCAGCCAGGAAATTCTGGACTCGGTTCCTAACTAAAAAGAACCAAATTGTTGACTGTTCGGATGCCAAGGCCTTAGCGGCATTGAAGCATAACATCCGCGACGAGTGGCTTGCCCGACACCTCGTCCAAGAGAAGCCGAAGTCCATGGCAACCCTCACGACACTGATGACCCGCTTTTGTGAGGGCGAGGACAGCTGGCTGGCTCGTAGCAACAACACATCAAGAAATCCTGGCAATTTAGATGCCAAAGGCAGCAACGGCAACCACGTCGCAACAGACACAAGCGCCGCAACAACGGCGACAACGCCGAACACACAACAGGCAATGTCGGATTCAGTGGCTCTAAATCTGGTCAGAAGAAAAAGCTGTTCAAAAGAAGCAATCTGGGCCCGTCCAGTTTGGACCGCATACTCGATCGCTCGTGTCAAATTCACGGCACCCCCGATAAACCATCCAACCACACCAACAGAGAATGCCGGGTGTTCAAACAGGCCGGCAAGTTGAATGCCAAAAACAAGGAAAAGGGGCTGCATAGCGACGACGAGGAGGAGCCCGGCCGCCGAACACAGGAGGATAGAAGAAATTTCCTCCCCAAGTGAAAATGGTGAACATGATATAACGCAAACCATATTCCCAAGTGGGAACGGAAGCGTGCACTAAGGGACGTCTATGCAATGGAGCCACTCGCCCCAAATTCAACCCATGGTCTTCTTGTCCGATCACTTTCGATCGTAGGGACCTCCCTACCAGTACCTGCCATGGCGGTTCTGCCGCATTGGTCCTTGACCCCATCATTGACGGATTTCACCTCACTCGAGTCCTTATGGACGGTGGCAGCAGCCTAAACCTGCTCTATCAGGATACACTGTGCAAAATGGGTATCGACCCCTCGAGGATCAAACCCACAAAAACCACCTTTAAAGGTGTAATACCAGGTGTAGAGGCCAGTTGCACGGGCTCAATCACACTGGAAGTGGTCTTCGGATCTCCGGACAACTTCCGAAGTGAGTTGATCTTCGATATCGTCCCCTTCCATAGTGGCTATCACGCACTGCTCGGACGAACCACATTCGCCAGATTCAATGTGGTACCACATTATGCATACCTCAATCTCAAAATGCCAGGACCTCGCAGGGTTATAACAGTTAATGGAAACACAGAACGCTCGCTCCGTACGAGGAGCACACTGCGGCCCTTGCAGCTGAAGTACAAAGCAGCCTTCTGAGGCAAACCGCCAATTCGGCGATATAGCCCCCGGACACCTTTACGCGAGTCCGGAGTACCCTGCAACATGGTCGCCCGGCACATTCAAAGCTCGCCTAGCAATTCGCCCTTCGTCCTAGTCCCAGTCAAGCTGCGAAATTTGTGCCACACGTACATAATTACACACTCAAAATACCATGGGCATAGGCGGAGGCACGGCTATGGCACGGCCCACAATGCGGCTCAACCGCCTCAGGACCCGTATATCTTTACCATTTTCTTCCTTTCAGGACCCTATTGTCTGAAGGCCCTCTCCGATAGCCTAATTATCGGACCCATCACGGGAAGGAAACACCAAGGAAGCAAGAAGCTTAACATACAAGGGAATCCCCAGGTGGTCTCTGATAACGATCGCTATACCTGTTTTATATACCCACACACAGCTTGCCCTTGGATACGACATGTCAAATAGTCCTATTTTTGCTTATTGCACTACTTGTATACATACACTTTGACGTATCATCTAAATAACAATGTACAACGTTAGCTTATTATTGCATTTATTCATATTTTGTCCATGTCTTCTTATTTATGGCAAACTAGCAGGGTCCCGAACTGTGCGTCTAGGGTCGATGGTAATAGGAGATAGCGGACAGAATGTTACCCAGGTTCGGGCCCTCTTGATGGAGGTAATACCCTACTTCCTGCTTGATTGATCTTGATGAATATGATGATTACAAGAGTTGATCTACCACGAGATCGTAGTGGCTAATCCCTAGATGTCTAGCCTGTATGATTGTGATTTTCTCTATGGACTATACCATCCGGTTTATATAGACACCGGAGGGGCCTAGGGTTTTACAAAGTCAGTTTAGAGAGGAAGGAATCTTCATATCCTAACGCCAAGCTTGCCTTCCACGCAAAGGAGAGTCCCATCCAGACATGGGCGGAAGTCTTCTATCTTGTATCTTCACGGCCCTTCAGTCCGGCCCACCTCACATAGCCCGGACGCCAGAGGACCCCTTAATCCAGGACTCCCTCAATGTGTGATAGTTTTCATGTACGATGATATTACGACGGTCCGATGTTTCGTAATCCTGTCTGACACTCATACAATGATTAGTGTAGCGACCAGACCTCAAATAGTCTGGTCTCTATGCTCTGGTGTCATCCCTGGATCAGTAATGCTGACACCACACAGTACTCGGAGGATTTATAGCAGAGTAGCAATCACACACTTATTACATCGAGTATCTCAAAAGAGAACTTATTACAATAAATATGGCCTAAGGCCATCTAATAGCGATAACAGCGGAAGGCTTGGAAGATAAGTGAGTCCATCAACTCCAACGGCATCACTGAGTATAGAACCACGACCTAAAAACTCCTTAATCGTCATCTGAAAAGTCTGCAACATTAACGTTGCATCCCGAAAACGGGTCAGCACATGGAATATGCTGGCAAGGTAACACATAGAGAGTAATGGAATGAAACAGCTATACTATATGCATATTTGGCTGGTGGAAAGCTCTATGGTTACAGTTTTTGCGTAAAGCCAATTTTTCCCTACTACAAAGGAATAAATTTAGTTACTATCATGGTGGTTGTTAAACATTGAGAATGGTTGATAGCATTCTCAATCCCAATTAGATAACATCATTAAACCCAACAACTTAATTTAAAGTAACATGTTGATATTCACATGATAATCCAGGTACTAGATACTCAAGATGTCCATAACCGGGGACACGGCTAACCATGATTAGTTTATTACACTCTGCAGAGGTTTGCGCACTTTTCCCCACAAGACTCGATCGCCTCCGTTGGATTTCTCGCACTACATGGTGTTTGAGAAACGGATGACCGAGACACAGTCTTTCAGAAGCACTGGCACCTTACGATGGATAGATAGTACACCTACTCTCCCCTACATCTGCTAGTCTACCCTGTAAGAGTTCGCACGACTTACTCAACTATGTCAGAGCCCATAATGGCTTTTGGCTACACACGGAAGTTTCTAGTATGAATAATCTCATGATCCCTTTGAGCCTGGGTTGCAGTCCAAAAGAAAAACAGGCCAGTCCTGGAATACCCAGGTGCCTCAATCCACCCAGATGTGTGTTTAAGTTGCCACCTTAGATAAACCCTTAATTAGCAATCTCACATCTGTCATGGATATCACTCACCCAATCCACGTCTACTAGCATAGCATGGCATAATAAGCAAACGCAGAAGTAACTCCCAAAGGTTTGATAATAACAGGTAATAGGCACTACCTCATCTACTTCCCATCCCACAATTTAATTAGATCCTAATCATGCAATGTGTGGGGATTGATCTAATGCAAGAAAAATTGGGTTGTAGAAAAGGTATTATTCGCGAAACCTAACGATTCGAAGTAACAGGTGGCGCACTCCGGGTACTCTATCGCAAACAGACAAACAAGCATACAATAAGTACTCATCTACTGCACAGGTAAAACTCAAATAAGAGATCTAACCAGAAGGTTCAACTTAAGAACTCCGGTTGGCAAAAAGAATCAAATCGAACGAAGCAAAGAAAGTCAAACGGCGAAAGAAAACAACTTCGTTCTAGTAATCTGAACCTAAGTCAAATTTTATAGTAGCAAAAACTTGTTTAAGTTGATTATTCGGATAGAGGGTTTCGAGACGAAACTCCAGGCGCTTGAATCGCCTGATTCCGATAAACGAGCGAAAAGATAAACTAAAGCCAAAATTGGATCAGGAATCGCGATCAGAAAAAATCACGGATTTAATCTGACAAAAAAGAAAAACGACGAACGGAATTTTTTTAAGAACAGCACGGAAAACGAGGCGGCAGCAAACCTCGGGCGGCGCGCGGCTCCGGCGGATCGGCGGCGGCTGGCGGCGGCGGCGGCGGCTGGGGCTGGGGCGCGCTAGGGTTAGGGCGGCGGTGGTGGGCTGGCTCGGCTCGGGCCTCGGGCGCGCCTTATAAAGGCCCCGGCCAGGCGGAGTACGGCCCAAAGACGGTTTCATTTTTTTTACGCTCGGAAGAAAAATAAAAAGAAATACTAAACAGACTCCAAAACAACCGAAATAAATTTTCCCGGGCTTCTAAAATCAAGCCCGACAAAGTGAACATTTATTTGGGCCCTAAATGCAATTTTGAAAAACGCGTATTTTTTCCTAAATTCAAATAAAAATATCGAAAAACTCTGAAATAAATCTTATTTGATTTTTTTATTAGACCCTCAATATTTCTTTATTTTGGGAAAGTCATTTTATTCCCTCTCGCATATTTTTTGTAATAGAAATAATTGATGATAAAATAAATAAAATCAAATGATCCTATTCTCAAAATTTGAGAAAACTCAAATATGAAAATAACGAAATCCCCAACTCTCTCCGTGGGTCCTTGAGTTGCTTAGAATTTTCTAGGATCAAAACCCAAAAGCAAATAAAATATGATATGCATGATGATCTAATGTATAACATTCCCAATTGGAAATTTGGGATCTGACAAACCTACCCCCCTTAAGATGAATCTCGCCCTCGAGATTCGGGTTGGCTAGAAAATAGGTGAGGGTGGTCTCTGAGCAAATATTCCTCTCGTTCCCAGGTGGCTTCATCCTCTGTGTGGTGACTCCACTGAACTTTGCAAAACTTGATAACTTTGCTCCGAGTAACTCGGCTGGCAAACTCGAGGATCTTAACTAGTTTCTCCTCGTAGGTCAAATCGTTGTCCAAATGAATGGCTTCCAAAGGCACTGTGTCTCTCAATGGTATGTCAGCTATCTCCGCATGACACTTCTTTAACTGGGAAACGTGGAACACATCATGAACTCCTGACAATCCTTAGGGAAATTCCAACTTGTAGGCCACTTCTCCCATACGCTCCAAAATTCGATATGGTCCTATAAATCATGGCGCTAACTTCCCTTTAACTCCAAAATGCTTTGTTCCCCGAAGTGGAGATACTCGAAGATAAGCTCTATCTCCGACTTCGTAAACCGTCTCCTTGCGTTTAGAATCTGCATAACTCTTCTATCTGGACTGGGCTACCTTGAGCCTACCGCGAATCAACTTAACTTTCTGTTCAGACTCCTTAATCAAGTCAGGTCCAAACAACTGACGGTCTCCAACTTCGTCCCACGACAACGGTGTCCTGCACCTCCTTCCATACAAAGCTTCGAAAGGGGCCACCTTCAAACTGGTTTGGTAGCTGTTGTTGTAAGAGAACTCTGCATATGGCAAATTATCATCCCAACTAGATCCATAATCTAGCGCACAAGCTCTCAGCATATCTTCCAAAATCTGATTGACTCTCTCGCTCTATCCATCTGTCTATGGATGAAAAGTTGTACTGAATTCTAGCCTGCTTCCCAAAGTTTCGTGCAACTGCTTTCAGAACTTTGAGGTAAACTGGGTTCCTCTATCTGATATGATACTCCTCGGAACTCCATGCAGACATACGATCCTGGTCATGGATATCTTTGCCAACTTAGCACCTGTGTAGTTGGTCTTTACTGGGATGAAATGAGCTACTTTCATCAACCAATCGACTACAACCCAAATCGAGTCATAGCCTGAACGAGTCCTGGGCAATCCTGTGATAAAATCCATGCCTAAACTATCCCATTTCCATTCGGGTATCGGCAATGGTCGTAACAATCCTGCTGGCTTCTGATGCTCTGCCTTTACTCTCGGGCATACATCACAAACTGCTACATACTCCGCTATGTCTTTCTTCATTCCGGTCCACCAGAAAATATCTTTCAAATCCAGATACATCTTGGTATTCCCTGGGTGAATCAAATAGGGTGAATCATGTGCCTCTTGTAGGATTAACATCCTGATCTCCGGGTCATTGGGCACGTAGATACAGTCTTCAAACCATAGGGTATCGTGCTCATCCTCACGAAATCCTTTAGCTTTTCCTTGCTTCATTTTCTCCTTTATGGAAGCAATCTCCTTGTCAGTCTTCTGAGCTTCCCTGATTCTGTCCATCAAAGTTCACTGAATTCCCAACGCTGCTACATAGCCTCTTGGAACTATTTCCAAACATAGTTCATGAAGGTTTTCTGCTAACTCCTTGGGTATTTCTCCCGTCATTAACGTATTGACATGGCTCTTGTGGCTTAATGCATCAGCTACAACATTAGCCTTTCGAGGGTGATAATGTAATTTCATATCATAATCCTTGATAAGCTCCAACCATCTCCTTTGTCTGAGCTTCAACTCCTTCTGTGTGAAAATGTACTTCAAACTCATATGATCCGTGTACACCTCACAATGATTTCCAATGAGGAAATGTCTCCATGTTTTCAAAGCATGCACTACGGCTGCTAACTCCAAGTCATGCGTAGCGTAATTCAACTCATGAGGCTTCAGTTGTCTTGAGGCATATGAAACGACTCTCCCTTCCTGCATAAGCACTGCTCCAAGTCCTCGACGTGAAGCGTCGCAATACACCTCATAATCCTTGGTTTGATCTGGAAAAATCAACACTGGTGAGGTAACCAAGCGTTTCTTCAATTCCTGAAAACTAGCCTCACACTGCTCAGTCCATATGAACTTGGTATCTTTCTTCAACAACTCCGTCATAGGTTTCGCAATCTTTGAAAAAATCTCAATAAACCTCCGGTAGTATCCTGTTGTTGGGGCTTCCGACTTGGTCACGGTTTCAACTTTAGCGGGATCTACTGCTATACCTTCTCGAGATATAACATGTCTGAGGAATCCTACTTCCTTCAACCAAAACTCACATTTGCTGAACTTGGCATATAATTGATGTTCTCTGAGCTTTCCAAGTACCAAACGCAAATGCTCCTTATGCTCCTCTTCATTCTTCGAATAACCAGGATATCATCTATGAACACTACGTCGAACTTATCCAAAACTCCATAAACACTTTGTTCATCATGTTCATAAAATAGGCAGGCGCGTGAGTCAGACCAAATGACATAATGGTATACTCATACAGCCCATACCTGGTGGTAAAAGCTGTCTTCGGAATATCTTGTTCTCGAATCTTCAACTAGTGGTACCCTGATCGCAAATCGATCTTGAAAAATACCTTTGCTCCTTGCAATCGATCAAACAGATCGTTGATCATTGGTAGTGGGTACTTGTTCTTGATCGTTACTTCATTCAATCCTCGATAATCAACAACCATCCTTAATGATCCATCCTTCTTCTCCACTAGTAGTACTGGTGATCCCCAAGGTGAAGAACTTGGGCGGTTATATCCCTTATCCAGTAATTCCTTAATCTGTTTTCTTGATTTCCACCAAATCCTTTGCTGGCATCCTATATGGTCTCTTTGATATTAGCCTAGTGCCTGGCAATAGCTCAATCAAAAACTCAATATCTCTATCCGGTGGCATGCCTAGCAACTCCTCTGGAAATACATCAAAAATCCCTTACCACTGATACTTCCTCCTACACAACTCCTGTTAGGCAATTTACTTGGGTCCTTTTTGGCATATGCCGGGATACATACTTGATCCTTCTACCTTCTGGTGTGGTAAGCAAAATTGACTTACTAGCACAATCGATGTTTCCTCCATACATCGACAGCCAATCCATACCAAGAATCACATCCAGACCTTGAGATTCCAGAATAATTAAATCTGTTGGGAAAACATGTCATCCTATACTTAATGGCACTTGAAAGCATCCTTGACTGGCCATGTACTCTGCTCCTGGTGAGCTTACTAGCATAGGTGTTTTAAGAACCCTAGTGGGTAGGCTATATTTTTCCACAAATCCCCTTGATATGTATGAATGCGATGCACCAGTATCAAAAAGAATGAGTGCAGTAAATAACTTAAACAAAAACTAACCTATTACTGCATCGGGCTGAGCTTCAACTTCCTCCACATTAACGTGGTTCACCTGTCCCCTATTGAAGGGCTTCGGCTTCTTTCCAGAGCTTCCATTGCCGTTTTGGCCTTCAGGACATTCATTGGCATAATGTCCGGTCTTGGAACACTTGAAACAGGTGACTTGGCTCAGGTCCTTCTTGGCTGGGGTTAATGGGTTGTTGCGGTCTGGCCATTGCTTCCTCCATTCCCATTACCATTCTTGGTGCCATTGTGATTGTGCGAGCTACCTACTCCATGGGTATGCTGAAAATGTCCTCCCGGCCTAGGGGTAAAACGTGGCTTCTGCGGAGCTCCTGAATTATACTTTCCTTCTCCATACTTCCTCTTGCGGTTCTCAATTTGTTGTTGCTTCCCTTCAATCATAAGAGCACGATCTACCAACTCCTGGTAGTTGTTGAAGGTGGCTACCATCAACTGCATACTCAACTCATCATTCAGTCCTTCCAGGAACTTCTCCTGCTTAGCTGCATCCGTAGCAACGTCATCTGGGGCATAACGTGCTATCTTACTAAACTCCTCCACATACTGGCCAACTGTCCGTCCTCCTTGGCGCAAGTTATGAAACTCACGCTTCTTCATAGCCATTGCTCCTGCTGAAACATGGGCAGTACAGAAAGCCTGCTGAAACTGGTCCCATGTGACAGTATCGACTGGGAAGGTGGCTGTGAAATTCTCCCACGATGATGCGACGGGTCCTTCTAACTGATGTGTGGCAAACTTCACCTTCTCCGCATCTGTGCATCCTGCTGTGGTCAACTCCCTAGCGGTCTTGCGGAGCCAATCATCTGCTACTATCGGCTCGGTGCTACTGGAAAACACCGGCGGATTCAGCCTAAGAAAACGGGCTAAGTGGTCAACAGGTGGTGGTGGTGGTGGTGGGTTGTTGTTGTTGTTCCCCTGATTCTGATTCTGGACTAGCAACTGCATCAAGGTGTTCTGTTGCTGGATCAACTGGGTGAGCTCCGGCGGAAAGGCAAATCCGGGGTCATGTCTCGGAGGCATCTGATGGTTTTAGAAAAGATGAGAGATAAGTTTAGAGGGGGTCTAAAGAGAAAACACTACCCATATGCACATGAGGCAAAAGCAAACAATTCACTTCATTCAAACAAACAAAGGCATACAACCGATCTAGCTATCACAAAGTGCTTGGACTACTATATTTACATGGTGGACTACTGCTATTGATGAGGTGGTCTACTAGAAATATTCTATGGTTGTAGACTCCATGATATCTGCTCCTGCTTCATCTACATAGTCATCATCGCTACTATCTGCTTCCGAGTCGGTGTTGTCGATGATGATGTAGTCTTCCAGGCTAATCTCCTTGGGTTCTTCGTCTTCATCTACTGGTGTCAGGCCTCCCATAAATATTCCAATCTTCTTGATCAGGTTGTCATTCTTCTCCACCAATACTTTAGTTTCTTCTTCATAATCTTCACGTGCAGCCTTGAGTTCTTCCTCCAGTTCCTTGATTCTAGTCTTAGCCTTCTTCAGATCTATCATGTCGACGCACATCTGATTCTCCTGACGTCGAATGTGCTGGTTTAACTCCTGGATAAAAGCTGCAATTGATCTATCCTTCCTGGTGCTAATCATCTCCCAATGTTCCTCTCGGCGCCCACAAATCTGATAGATAGTATGCTTGAGATCTTTGCGGTAGACTTCTCCAATGCGTCCCATGGCGATGTGAGCTGCCATGCTCTTTCCTAGACTCCAAGTTGGTGCATCAAAAGAAAATCCTATGGGCTCAGTGACTGGGATGAACGTCCTTCCTGGAACTTGAGCATGAATCATCCAGCGCTCTTCTTCAGGTAAAGTGGCGTTGTAGGTTCCCGTGAAGCTTGGTACTCCTATGTTCAGGTATCTAGTGACTACCTTCATGTGGCGTCCAAAGGGTGTATCTTCGTCCGGTTGGGTGAACTTGTTCCTTGCATCCGCCATCCTAAAGAGTAGAAAAGATTAGAAGTCAGAAGAGAAAAGAGTGAGTAGTGATCTAGGTCTTTAGCTTAGTGGTCGTGTCCTACAGTCAGCGTGTGCTCTGATACCATCTCTGTAGCGACCAGACCTCAAACAGTCTGATCTCTGTGCTCCGGTGTCATCCCTGGATCAGTAATGCTGACACCACACAGTACTCGGAGGATTTATAGCAGAGTAGCAATCACACACTTATTATATCGAGTGTCTCAAAAGAGAACTTATTACAATAAATATGGCCAAAGGCCATCTAATAGCGATAACAGCGGAAGGCTTGGAATATAAGTGAGTCCATCAACTCCAACGGCATCACTGAGTATAGAACCATGACCTAAAAACTCCTTAATCGTCGTCTGAAAAGTCTGCAACATTAACGTTGCAGCCCGAAAACGGGTCAGCATGGAATATGCTAGCAAGGTAACACATAGAGAGTAATGAAATAAAACAGCTATACTATATGCATATTTGGCTGGTGGAAAGCTCTATGGTTACAGTTTTTACGTAAAGCCAATTTTTCCCTACTACAAAGGAATAAATTTAGTTACTATCATGGTGGTTGTTAAACATTGAGAATGGTTGACAGCATTCTCAATCCCAATTAGATAACATCATTAAACCCAACAAACTTAATTTAAAATAACAAGTTGAGATTCACATGATAATCCAGGTACTAGATACTCAAGATGTCCATAACCGGGGACACGGCTAACCATGATTAGTTTATTACACTCTGCAGAGGTTTGCGCACTTTTCCCCACAAGACTCGATCGCCTCCGTTGGATTTCTCGCACTACATGGTGTTTGAGAAACGGATGACCGAGACACAGTCTTTCAGAAGCACTAGCACCTTACGATGGATAGACCAGTACACCTACTTTCCCCTACATCTGCTAGTCTACCCTGTAAGAGTTCGCATGACTTACTCAACTATGCCAGAGCTCATAATGGCTTGTGGCTGCACACGGAAGTTTCTAGTATGAATAATCTTATGATCCCTTTGAGCCTGGGTGGCAGTCCAAAAGAAAAACAGGCAAGTCCTGGAATACCCAGGTGCCTCAATCCACCCAGATGTGTGTTTAAGTTGCCACCTTAGATAAACCCTTAATTATTAATCTCACATCTGCTTGGACTACTATATTTACATGGTGGACTACTGCTATTGATGAGGTGGTCTACTAGAAATATTCTATGGTTGTAGACTCCATGATATCTGCTCCTGCTTCATCTACATAGTCATCATCGCTACTATCTGCTTCCGAGTCGGTGTTGTCGATGATGATGTAGTCTTCCAGGCTAATCTCCTTGGGTTCTTCGTCTTCATCTACTGGTGTCAGGCCTCCCATAAATATTCCAATCTTCTTGATCAGGTTGTCATTCTTCTCCACCAATACTTTAGTTTCTTCTTCATAATCTTCACGTGCAGCCTTGAGTTCTTCCTCCAGTTCCTTGATTCTAGTCTTAGCCTTCTTCAGATCTATCATGTCGACGCACATCTGATTCTCCTGACGTCGAATGTGCTGGTTTAACTCCTGGATAAAAGCTGCAATTGATCTATCCTTCCTGGTGCTAATCATCTCCCAATGTTCCTCTCGGCGCCCACAAATCTGATAGATAGTATGCTTGAGATCTTTGCGGTAGACTTCTCCAATGCGTCCCATGGCGATGTGAGCTGCCATGCTCTTTCCTAGACTCCAAGTTGGTGCATCAAAAGAAAATCCTATGGGCTCAGTGACTGGGATGAACGTCCTTCCTGGAACTTGAGCATGAATCATCCAGCGCTCTTCTTCAGGTAAAGTGGCGTTGTAGGTTCCCGTGAAGCTTGGTACTCCTATGTTCAGGTATCTAGTGACTACCTTCATGTGGCGTCCAAAGGGTGTATCTTCGTCCGGTTGGGTGAACTTGTTCCTTGCATCCGCCATCCTAAAGAGTAGAAAAGATTAGAAGTCAGAAGAGAAAAGAGTGAGTAGTGATCTAGGTCTTTAGCTTAGTGGTCGTGTCCTACAGTCAGCGTGTGCTCTGATACCATCTCTGTAGCGACCAGACCTCAAACAGTCTGATCTCTGTGCTCCGGTGTCATCCCTGGATCAGTAATGCTGACACCACACAGTACTCGGAGGATTTATAGCAGAGTAGCAATCACACACTTATTATATCGAGTGTCTCAAAAGAGAACTTATTACAATAAATATGGCCAAAGGCCATCTAATAGCGATAACAGCGGAAGGCTTGGAATATAAGTGAGTCCATCAACTCCAACGGCATCACTGAGTATAGAACCATGACCTAAAAACTCCTTAATCGTCGTCTGAAAAGTCTGCAACATTAACGTTGCAGCCCGAAAACGGGTCAGCATGGAATATGCTAGCAAGGTAACACATAGAGAGTAATGAAATAAAACAGCTATACTATATGCATATTTGGCTGGTGGAAAGCTCTATGGTTACAGTTTTTACGTAAAGCCAATTTTTCCCTACTACAAAGGAATAAATTTAGTTACTATCATGGTGGTTGTTAAACATTGAGAATGGTTGACAGCATTCTCAATCCCAATTAGATAACATCATTAAACCCAACAAACTTAATTTAAAATAACAAGTTGAGATTCACATGATAATCCAGGTACTAGATACTCAAGATGTCCATAACCGGGGACACGGCTAACCATGATTAGTTTATTACACTCTGCAGAGGTTTGCGCACTTTTCCCCACAAGACTCGATCGCCTCCGTTGGATTTCTCGCACTACATGGTGTTTGAGAAACGGATGACCGAGACACAGTCTTTCAGAAGCACTAGCACCTTACGATGGATAGACCAGTACACCTACTTTCCCCTACATCTGCTAGTCTACCCTGTAAGAGTTCGCATGACTTACTCAACTATGCCAGAGCTCATAATGGCTTGTGGCTGCACACGGAAGTTTCTAGTATGAATAATCTTATGATCCCTTTGAGCCTGGGTGGCAGTCCAAAAGAAAAACAGGCAAGTCCTGGAATACCCAGGTGCCTCAATCCACCCAGATGTGTGTTTAAGTTGCCACCTTAGATAAACCCTTAATTATTAATCTCACATCTGTCATGGATATCACTCACCCAATCCACGTCTACTAGCATAGCATGGCATAATAAGCAAACGCAAAAGTAACTCCCAAAGGTTTGATAATAACAGGTAATAGCTACTACCTCATCTACTTCCCATCCCACAATTTAATTAGATCCTAATCATGCAATGTGTGGGGATTGATCTAATGCAAGAAAAACTGGGTTGTAGAAAAGGTATGATCAAAGTGTTACTTGCCTTGCTGATGATCCGCGAAACCTAACGATTCGAAGTAACAGGCGGCGCACTCCGGGTATTCTATCGCAAACAGACAAACAAGCATACAGTAAGTACTCATCCATTGCACAGGTAAAACTCAAATAAGAGATCTAACCAGAAGGTTCAACTTAAGAACTCCAGTTGGCAAAAAAATCAAATCGAAGGAAGCAAAGAAAGTCAAACGGCGAAAGAAAACAAACGTTCTAGTAATCTGAACCTAAGTCAAATTTTACAATAGCAAAAACTTGTTTAAGTATATTATTCGGATAGAGGGTTTCGAGACGAAACTCTAGGCGCCTGAATCGCCTGATTCCGATAAACGAGCGAAAAGATAAACTAAAGTGAAAATCGGATCAGGAATCACGATCAGAAAAAAATCGCGGATTTAATCCGACGAAAAAGAAAAACGACAAACGGAATTTTTTTTCTTAAGAACGGCACGGAAAACGAGACGGCGGCGAACCTCGGGCGGCGCGCGGCTCCGGCGGATCGGCGGCGGGGAGGCGGCGGCTGGCGGCGGCGGCGGCGGCTGGGGCTGGGGCTGGGGCGCGCTAGGGTTAGGGCGGCGGTGGTGGGCTGGCTCGGCTCGGGCCTCGGGCGCGCCTTATAAAGGCCCCGGCCAGGCGGAGTCCTGGCCGAGTACGGCCCAAAGTCGGTTTCTTTTTTTTTACGCTCGGAGGAAAAATAAAAGGAAATGCTAAATGGACTCCAAAAATCCTGAAATAAATTTTCCCGGGCTTCTAAAATCAAGCCCGACAAAGTGAACATTTATTTGGGCCCTAAATGCAATTTTGAGAAACGCGTATTTTTCTTAAATTCAAATAAAAATATCGAAAAACTCCGAAATAAATCTTATTTGATTTTTTATTAGACCCTCAATATTTCTATATTTTGGGAAAGTCATTTTATTTCCTCTCGCATATTTTGTAATAGAAATAATTGATGATAAAATAAATAAAATCAAATGATCCTATTCTCAAAATTTGAGAAAACTCAAATATGAAAATAACAAAATCCCCTACTCTTTCCGTGGGTCCTTGAGTTGCTTAGAATTTTCTAGGATCAAAACCCAAAAGCAAATAAAATATGATATGCATGATGATCTAATGTATAACATTCCAAATTGGAAATTTGGGATGTTACAATTAGCTAGTCTTCTTAATTAGTTACCGCATGCGGTTTGGGAAAAGCGAATGTGTGTGATTGTCTACTTATCATACACATTCTATAATCGTGAACCTTTTGTGATGGGCCGTGCATCATAAACGTAGCATCATAGAATACCGACTGCGAGGACAAACGAGTTGCAAGGATGCAACGTCCGGGTGGGTCCGTGTCCGCGACGGTTTCTGGGTCGTGTGGGAAGGACCCCCTATTGTTGTCACTCACTTGGTGACGGTTCCAAATATCGTCGTGGAAAGGGGTTAAAAACCGTTTGTATAGCACCTCACTGTACCAGTGTTGGGCCCATCGCCCTTTGCCCTCCTGCAGATTGCGTGGACGGCCGGGATCAGTCCTGGCTACCTCCTTATACAAGGCAGGTGTTTACGGGGACCACCCAGGCGCGTGTCACTCAATCGCTGACATCCTGTAACACCCTGGATTTTGGCTTTTTCTTTTTCCTTTTATCCCTTGAATTATTGCTTTGATTTTTCTTTTCTGTGGCTCCGCGATCCTAAAACTTGCGAAGATCATGTCTTCCTAGGTTTCATAGTGGCTTGTCATCCTCAAAACCCTCCCTAGCTCATGTCATTTTCATCCTAGTCCTATCCCAATATTCTTTTTATTGGGAACATTCTTTTCTATTAAAGGAATAACTAGCAGGATCACCCGCGCATTTGCATGGCTAGATTTTTTAACGAATCATATATTTTTGTCTTTTATCGTTCATATTTGTTTTGAATTCTTTATATGGAATATTGGCTTTGTAATGATGTCGTGGCATTTAGTGGTGCATATTTAAGTGTAAAAGAACTTTATTTATACTGGGAACTAAGAACGAAGTTCTCACCTACATAAAACATGAAACAACTTATTTAGAATTGCTTGCCATTTAGTTATTTCCTTGTGGGAAACTAATATATGATTTCAAATTACAATATTATCATGTGATAGACCTTTGAAAATATATAGGAATATTTCCTCCAAAGCAGATATCAAGTAATATGCTTTGGGCATTGTTTTAGATATTCCCGTTAAGCTACAGTTGGTATTACAGTGGATTGTAATTTAATTTTCAGATCCCTTTTTCCTCTTTCTGCCTAAACAATTCTTTTTGCATAGTAAACACACTTTGTATAGTCTTATGTATGTACTATTCTTAGATACAACACTTTCTCTTGCCCCAAGACATGGTTAGCTGTGAACCAACATGTGGTTGGATGGTTAGGAGGACTATGGTATCCCTGCCCACCAGAGTTTTAGTCCCAGACATGAAATTGGTGTTTGCATTTTCCTAGATTTATTTTAGGCCTTTCTGGCGATGTGTGTTCAGTGGAGGATGCGTTCCCGTCGACTACGAAGGAGTCTGTGGAAACTTTGTCAATCTCAAGATGATGTGCCACTGGTAGATAAAGGGCCTGTAGTCCCGGTTTGTAAGGGCCTTTAGTACCGGTTCCTGAACCGGGACTAAAGTGTCGGTACTAATGCCCTGACCCTTTAGTCCCGGTTCAATCCAGAACCGGGACTAAAGGGCGCGGCCACGTGGAGCTCCACCTTTAGTCCCGGTTGGTAACACCAACCGGGACTAAAGGAAATTTTATGATTTTTTTTTAAGAAAAAATTTGAATTTTTTTTTGAATTTTTTTTATTTTCAAACTTCTGAATTATTTTAACCTCTAGTCTGTAATCACCACCCCTCATCGCTTCTCAATTTATCCTCTAATCACCCCTCATCATTCCAAATCATCTAACTTCCCGAACGGTCACCCATCCTCCCACTCCCCCAGCCTGAGCACGCTTAACTTCCGGGTTCTATTCTCCCTCGATCCAAGTCTGCACTTGTTGTTTTCCTGACAATAGTAAGATGTCAATCCTATTAACCTTCAGGAATTTATCTTGAGCATGAAGTGACACATTTCACTGTTTGAGTTTGAAACTATTGTTTTAAAAAAAATTATTTAGTAACACTAATATTTCTTGAATAATGAGTTTGACCATTGTTTGACCACAGTTTGACCAGATTTGACCAAAATTGAAATAACTTCCATAATTATGTAGTAACACTAATATTCTAGAATAATTAGTTTGACCATTGTTTGACCACAGTTTGCCAACTGTTTGAATATTTTTCACTTTTTTCCACTCTAGATCTTAAAAGCCCCGTAACTTTTTTCTATTAGGTTTTTGAGGATTTTGAAAATGTTTAACAGGGTTCCCCCATTAAATTTGGATGTAACTTTTCGAGTAGATGATTTTTCATATAAAAAACTTTTTCATCCGAGTTAGTATGCAAAAGTTATGCCCATTTTTACAAATTTCAGAGAGATTTTGCAAATAAAGTGAAAATTCACATTTGCAAATTTTCCCAACAACTAGACCACATATCACATGAGAAACTTATTTTTTTTATTTTGTTCACATTTCCATTATTTTCTTCTATTTTTTTTAAACTGAAAAGGCGATCCAAGGGGGGGGGGGGGGTAGAGCTTGAAAATGGGACCTTTAGTAACGGTTCGTGGCACGAACCGGGACTAAAGGTCTCAACCCCATTAGTCCCGGTTCGTGCCTCAAACCGGGACTAAAGGTCTAATCTTTAGTCCCGGTTTGAGGCACGAACCGAGACTAAAGGTCATCACACCCTTTAGTCCCGGTTCATGTCCCGGTCATCACTAAAGGGCCCGAGTGAACCGGGACTAATGCCTTAGCCGCACGAACCGGGACCAATGCTCACATTAGTCCCGGTTCTAGACTGAACCGGGACTAATGGGCTGAGCCGGCCTGGACCATAGCCTTGTTTTCTACTAGTGTGCTCACTCCGTTTGCCGTAGAAGCTCATAGGGGTAGTGTCAGCATGCGTGCTTTCATAGGGGTGCGTGCATGTGACCGACTTTGATTATATTGTGTTCTATAAAAAAGACAGAGTTAGCTCTACCGGTGACCACTAGTTCCTGCATATACATCCCCTCGTATTGGTTTAGCTTGTATCATTATCTTCGAGTACTCTTAGACCCCACATGATTGTATATATAAGACCCATGCACGTTGCTTTTTCGAGGATATTTATCGTAGAAATATGCTCAATATTTTCCATATTTCAAGCAGCCCACATGGAATATTCATATGATTGTTCCTCCCATTCACTTTTTCATTTTCTTGTGTAAAGCTCACTTTTATTTTCTTGTTACTATAATATATCTCTATTTTCCCTCGCAGTTTAAGTTATGGTTATCTTTGGCATTATGGTGGATTACTCAACTACATTTGTGCCACGAAAACATTGTAGTGGAAATGTGTGTCTTGACAAAATATTATTAAATGTAGACCTTTTTCATGAAATATATTAGTTTTTTGTAAGGGCGTTGTTGGTGACACTAACATCTACAATCCATCATACGAAACTATAGCTTCATACTATTTTTTGGATTTTTCTTGGATATTCTTCTTACAATCCTCACGCATCACATATTTATGTTTTACTATATATGAATTCTTGGGGTACTCTCCAACAAAAATTGAAACAAACATTGATGGCTCATAATTAACCGCAGGTCGTCACCCATCACGGACTTCATCATTGGTTGTGTTTCAATTGTGTTTTCTGCTTTCACGAATTCTTGTCCTGCTCTATTCTCGCGACTATCTGAATCATTGTAGCCGTCTCTATATGTTCAATTATACTGCTAAAATATTTCATCATACATTACTCTTGTCATAGCTCCTTTTTTTACATTTTCGATATCATTTGGCTTGACTAAAGTATATATGAATGATAATTTAGACATTGTCTCGATCTCTAGCACGTATCTTTGACTATGTTTTTTGTACGCATATGCTGCTAGAAAATTGCAAACTCTGTACTGTGAATAAATATTTGATGGTAAGTTGCGATGAAGATAACATTTTATTACTTACATTAACCTATCTAGCACCGGTGTCACACAGTCAATTTCTTTTATCTTTAGTATTTTCTCTTCTATTTAGAATCATTGTTGGCAATCAGTTTTTTTCCGCAAAAAATGAAATCAGTTTCTTTTTCTTTTTCTTTTTTGCGGGATTTAGGTACTGATAATGAATTTGGTGGGTCCTTTTTAAAAAAAATAATTGGGTCAGGACATTGCTGCCTCCATATAGCTTTTTGATGATGTACATGCATGGTTTGATGCGTGGCCCCTAGTCCGAATGTTTTTTTATTGGACAATCTTTTTTGACTGAACATTATTTATATACTTGATTGATTCGTAATCAAGCTGAACTTTTTTTCATGTACGTGACGGAGTATACATCCATATATTATTATACGTGATGAAGGTAGCCTTTGGACTACGGACTCCTTTTTTTTTGCGGCAGGACTACGGACTCCCTTTTCTAACCTGCCTATGTGATTCCTTTTGCCGTCGGCCATGTGGACTGTGTAAGCCTTCACACCGCCCATCAAATTGAGGTCAGCCAATCACTGCCGTTTATTTATTAAAACTTTGTAATTTTAAATCTCGTCTGTTCATTTTCTATCGTTTTAATAATATAATAGATTGCACCGTATATTCTGGTACGTCCAGTGCGCCAGTGGCTTCAGTGTACCCCATAACACGACAAGAAAAGTCCGAACACTTTCAACAGTGCGGCACCCCGAACTAATGGCATTATATGCATCAGCTCCGAATCATGTCTTGGGTCAATAGTTGGGTTTGCCCGGCTCCCATGTTTTGATACCTTACGTTCCGCTATGTCGGCTAAGGTAGCACTGGAAGAACTACTGTGATTGTGTCCCGGTTCTTCCGGACGAGCACCTTAGTAGAGAAAGCCGAAAACTGACTGTCATGAGGCGGCGAGAGCTGGTCGCTGTTCGAGAGGTCTCAAATCCTTCAAGATTTTTTCCGCTTCGGGCGAGGAATCGGCCTTGTCCGATTTAGGCGTATATAGCGCCCCAAGTTCGGCCTTCCGAATACTATGGGCTTTGCCAAAATTTAAAATTTTAGACTTCTATAGCTAAATGAGAGTGATAAAGCTGTATAGTTCGAGTGCCTTGTTCACTGCTCTAAACACCTCCTTAAAGGACCAATTTTTTGGATAAAGAGTGTTTAAGATTTATCCTGAACACCTCAGTACTAGTTACATGGGGGCAGAAGCCGACGACTGGCCAACTCTCAGATTTTATAAATAGCAGCGCAAAAGGTAATATTTTAAATCGACAAGCGTTATATAGCGCACATGAACTCGTTTTCATATTACAGGATCACATGAGTACATTCATTCAAATATTACATCCTTAGCACATTCCTCTGCCACAAGGCAGGCACCCTTCAGGACACTGTCATAATACTTATCGGGGTGGCGATGCTCCTTGCCCTCGGGTGGCCCCTCCTTCACCAGCCTTTCGGCATCCATCTTTGCCCAGTGCACTTTCGCACAGGCAAAGGCCCTGCGCGCACCTTCAATGCAGACAGACCACTTTATGACTTCGAACTGTGGGCAGGCATTCACAAGCCGCTTTACCAGGCCTTAGTAGCTATCGGCAGGGGCTCGCCAAGCCACATCCGGACTATGAGACCCTTCATGGCCAGTTCGGCCGACTTGCGAAGCTCGACCAGTTGCTTCAGCTGGTCGCTCAAGGGCATCGGATGTTCGGTCCTAGCATATTGGGACCAGAACAACTTTTCCGTCAAGCTCCCTTCCTCGGCCCGGTAGAACTCCGCAGCATCCGATACGCTGCGTGGTAGATCTACGAACGCTCCTGGAGAGCTCCGAATTCGGGTAAGTAAAAGGAAAGTCTCCTTCACATGCTTGCTTTGCATAATGAATGCCTTACCCACCGCTATCTTCTTGACCGCCTGAATCTCCTGGAGGGCCTTTTGGGCTTCGGCCTTGGCATTTTGTGCGTTCTCGAGGGCCTTCGCAAGCTCAGACCCCTGCGTCTTAGAGTCACGCTCCAAGGGCTCGTATTTCTTGACGAAATCCTGGCGCTCTTGCTGAACCTAGCCCACTCGGGCCTCTTGCTTCTCACGCTCGATGCGCTCCTTGGCCGCTCTGTCTTCAGCCTCGGACAGCGCCTTCTTCACGGCCGCCACTTCGGTCATGGCCCCTAGCAAAATTCATGATGACCCTATGACCTAATGACCACTTTTTTCTTTATCAATATACAGACGGGGATCACTTACCTTTGTTCTCTTCGAGCTGCCTCTTGGTAAGGTCGAGCTCTTCCTCGGACCGCTCAAGGTCCCGCTTCAGTCCGGAGACCTCTGTAGTACAAGCGGCAGCGGCCAGCAGCGAAGCCTGCTTATTCACATAGACATATTCTGATTAGACTCATGTGATTGTTATTTGATCCTCTGTTCGGCCTTTCTTTGCGAACACCAAACAGAGCATCAAGGGCTACTGTCTATGCTGTGATATTTCCTCATAATTTGATTACTTACCTCAAAGCCTGTTAGGAGGCTGGCACAGGCTTCGGTCGATCTTCTTTTGGGGGACTGAATCTTCTCGACCACCGCACTCATGATGTGCGGTGCTCTTCGTCAATGGAAGCGCCGCAAAGCGCTTCCAGCAAGTTGTCCGATGCCTCTGGATGGACAAAGGCCATCGGCATAAACGGCTCGCCCCCCTTAGCGAGGGGTTGCGTGACAGAATCCGGAACCACTGGAGGTTTCGGCGCAGTATCCGACTGGGGGCCAAGTTTGCTACGGCCCCCGTCATTAGAACCCATGGGAGTCTTACCCCCCATGCGCTCGGCATCTGGGATGTCGCCTTGGGGCACCTCCAGAATTATCCCCCCTTGGTCCGGGGCCCTATGAGACAACACCTCGATGTCATCCATGGGCCGGGGGGAGGTGGCTGTCGGGAGTGAATCGATGTTCATCGCCAACAGGCCTAAAGACCCATCCAAAGAGTATACTTCGATGTGGGCTCTGGATGGACTGCACGATCATGTTTGACATGATAAGAAGCAATAAAACAAAACATACCAGAACTATTATAGTATCCGGATACTTACGTCTTCGCCAGGGGCTTGTCCCTGGGCAACCAATCCTCGTCGCTGTAAGCTGCTGTTGAGGAGTGTTCCGAAAGGAGGGTTCTTCCCTTCTTTGACCCTTCGGCCTCCCCATATGGGGCGGCCTTCCTTTTCTTGGCTGCCCCGGTTGGGGGAGAACTTTCCTCTTCTGCCTCCTTGTGTTTCATGGGAGGAGTGCGCCTCGGTATTTTCGGACGATGAGTCCGATACAACCTTGCGCCAGAGACCTTTCCTGGTCCCCGCGGCCTTCTTCTTGGCCTTCTTCTCCGGTGCCTCATAAGGCGCCGGAACCAACATCTCCGTTAACAGAGCCTTTGCTGGATCTTCGGGCAGTGGGGCCGGACAATCGATCCGCTCCACTGTCGCTACCCAGTCCTGTTAAAATGGCATGGAGGCTCAGATCCCTCACATGATTATACTAGGGAAAGGAACATCTTGTGATATATAAAGAGCTTAACGGATTGGCAGGGCGCTTTGCACTGAGTCCGCGTTCCTCGGTAAGGGGAGGAGGAACCTCGGCGGCCTTGAACAACACCTTCCAAACGTCTTTGTGCGTCGTGTCGAAAAGCTCTCGCAGCGTCTGGTGCTCGGCCAGGTCGAACTCCCACATATTGAACGCCCGTCTTTGACACGGGAGGATCCGGTGGAAGAGCATGACTTGGACCACGTTGACAAGCTTGATTTTGTTGCTTATCATATTTTTAACACAACTCTGGAGTCCGGTCAGCTCCACCGATGAACCCCAGGATAGGCCCTTCTCTTTCTAGGAGGTGAGCCGCGTGGGGATGCCGGATCGAAATTCGTGGGCTGCCAACCAGTTGGTGTCGTGCGGCTCGGTGATGTAGAACCACCCCGATTGCCACCCCTTCACGGTATCCACATAGGAGCCTTCGAGCTAGGTGACGTTGGGAATTTTTCCCACCATGGCGCCTCGGCACTCCGCTTGCTGGCCGACCACCACCTTCGGTTTCACGTTGAAGGTCTTCAGCCACAGGCCGAAGTGGGGCTTGATGCGGAGGAAGGTCTCGCACACGACGATAAACGCCGAGATGTTGAGGATGAAATTGGGGCCCAGATCATGGAAGTCCAGCCCGTAGTAGAACATGAGCCCGCGGACAAATGGGGGGTAGGGGAAATCCCAGTCCATGGACGAAGTGGGTGAGGAATACCACCCTCTCATGGGGTTCTGGGGTAGTGATGATCTGCCCCGCGTCTGGGAGCCGGTGCGCGATGTCTGCGGCCAGGTATCCGGCTTCCCGGAGCTTCATAATGTCCTCCTCCGTAATGGAGGAGACCATCCACTTGCCTCCCCCTTCGGACATGTTTGGAACGGCTCTGTGAAGGAGATGAGAACTTGGGCGCTGGAGCTCGAGTGCGCGAGAATGGATGGGCAGGGGAAGAAGAAGGCGTGGGTGAAAAAGAGGAATCCTTGTCCCTTTACAAAGGCGGTAGAAACTGTGCGCCTCCCCACATGCCCCCTAAAATCTCTTATTCCCCATGCGCCACGATTGATGGCACGGTTGGGTTACCCATACCCGTATTGATGGGAATCCCGTGATAAGGGGAACACGATCTCTGCTTCGACAAGACGTGCCAATAAAACCGCCTCACAACACGTGAAGTGGCAGGCTGGGAATAATGGTTCGTAATGACCCGGCCATGGTAGGATATCACCTTATGGAAAGTTGTCAGCAAATTAGATTTGTGGAATATTATACTCTCTACGGTGGTCTGTGGAATTCATTTTATAGAGCCAGACACAATCCTTGTGTTCAAAATCTTCTACGGAGTATTCGGAGAAAGAACCCGCCTTGCAATGCCGAAGATAATCGGCGCGCCAGACTCATCGTCATTGAAGCCTAGTTCAGGGGCTACTGAGGGAGTCCTGGATTAGGGGGTCCTCGGACAGCCGGACTATATACTTTGGCCGGACTGTTGCACTATGAAGATACAAGATTGAAGGCTTCGTCCGGTGTATGTGTGGGACTCTCCTTTGCGTGGAAGGCAAGCTTGGCGATTCGGATATGTAGATCTCCTTCTCTGTAACCGACTCTATGTAACCCTAGCCCCCTCTAGTGTCTATATAAACCGGAGGATTTAGTCCGTAGGATAAGGACAATCATAATCATAGGCTAGCTTCTAGGGTTTAGCCTCTACAATCTCGTGGTAGATCAACTCTTATAATACTCATATCATCAAGATCACTCAATCAGGAAGTAGGGTATTACCTCCATCGAGAGGGCCCGAACCTAGGTAAACATTGTGTCCCCCGCCTACCATCAGCCTTAGACGCACAGTTCAGGACCCCCTACACGAGATCCGCCGGTATTGACACCGACAGGGGGGCAGAGATCTTTGTGCGAACCCCAGTGTTCGAACCTCAAGGGTTTTGCCGGAACCCGAAATCCGACAAACTCATTAGTTACATTGCTTGCAAGACTTATTATGATGTGCATTACCGAGAGGGCCCAGAGATACCTCTCCGATACTCTGAGTGACAAATCATAATCTCAATCTATGCCAACCCAACAAACACCTTTGGAGATACCTGTAGAGCATCTTTGTAATCACCCAGCTATGTTGTGACGTTTGATAGCACACAAGGTATCCTCTCGGGTATACGAGAGTTGCATAATCTCATAGTCAAAGGAATATGTATATGACATGAAGAAAGCAGTAGCAATAAAACTGAATGATCAACATGCTAAGCTAATGGATGGGTCTTGTCCATCACATCATTATCCTAATGATGTGATACCATTCATCAAATGACAACACATGTCCATGGTTAGAAAACTTAACCATCTTTTATTAACGAGCTAGTCTAGTAGAGGCTTACTAGGGATACAGTGTTTTGTCTATGTATCCACACATGTATCAAATTTCTGGTTAATACAATTCTAGCATGAATAATAAACATTTAACATGATATAAGGAAATATATAAAATAACAACTTTATTATTGCCTCTAGGGCATATTTCCTCCAGTCTCCCACTTGCACTAGAGTCAATAATCTAGTTCACATCGCCATGTGATTTAACTCCAATAGTTCACATATTTATGTGATTAACACCGATAGTTGACGTCGACATGTGACCAATACTAGAAAGGGTTTACTAGAGTCAGTAATCTAGTTCACATCGCCATGTGATTAACACCCAAAGAGTATTAAGGTGTGATCACGTTTTGCTTATGAGAGAGGTTTAGTCAACGGGTCTGCCATATTCAGACCCGTCTGTATTTTGCAAATTTCTATGTCTATAATGCTCTGCACGGAGCTAATTTCTCCCACTTTCAATATGTATCCAGATCAAGACTTAGAGTCATCTGTATTAGTGTCAAAGCATGCATCGACGTAACTCTTTACGACGAACTCTTTATCACCTCCATAACCGAGAAATATTTCCTTAGTCCTCTTAGGTAACTAAGGATAACTTTGACCGATGTCCAGTGATCCGCTCCTGGATCACTATCGTACCTCCTTGTCAAACTCATGATAAGGTACAAAATAGGTCTGGTACACATGATATCATAATTTATAGAACCTATGGTTGAGGCATAGAGAATGACTTTCATTCTCTCAACTTCACACCTCGTAACACAGGTAAGAACCCTTTCTTTGACTGATCCATTTTGAACTCTTTCAAATCTTGTCAAGGTATGTGCTTTGTGAAATTCCTGTCAAGCGTCTTGATCTATCTCTATAGATCTTGATGCTCAATATATAAGCAACTTGACCAAGGTATTTTATTGAAAATATCTTATTCAATTATTCATTTATGCTATCTAGAAATTCTATATCATTTCCGATGAACAATATGTCATCCACATATAATAACAAAAATGCTACAAAGCTTTCACTCACTTTCTTGTAAACTATTGGGGTGACCCGCGCAATTGCGCGGCTAGATTTTCTAAATATTATTATGCATGCTTTTATATTTGAAAGTAGGCGTCCCAAACACAATAAGTAAAAGTATTTAAAAATAAACACCCTTGATAAATAAAATGCACTATTCTTATTTTAAAAGTCATGCATTCTTTTATAGATAGAGGGCCAAAGTTTGTACATGCTCATCTTACTATAAGTTCCTATATCGTTGCTCATGTAATGCCATGTACACCACTGGTGTGCTCTCATATAAATATGCAAAATAATATCTCTTCCGCACCATCATTGTCAATTATCTTTGTTTTACCATGGCCATGTTGTTTGTACTAACTTATATTTTCAACACAACTGAACTAACTTACTAAACTTTTTCCATTGCTTGAAGATTACAACATTTACCTCTACTACCACAACATTGTGTTGCCTCCTTGATGAAATTCACTCGTTAAACATGCGTAGCACATTTGAAGTGATTTATCGATTCCTGTTATACTATCTCATCCGCACCTAATTGAAGATTTCTATTAATGCACATACTCTCCGGGGTTTTTTACACCTACCACTTCTGTGGATTTTCTCAGACCATGATATCTGTCATTTACAATAATGTATTGCTTACAGTGACCTATATTATATTATTTCCGGCCCTTCTGTGATAATTCCGAATACATGCATCAGTAACCTCTGTTAAACTAAATAGTGCATGTCATAGAATGAAAACTGCTCACTCTGTAACTTTTTATTTTATTCGAATTTTAGGATTGGTTTCATGTATTAATTCTTGACCGACAATTTCCAAGATTTAGCTAATTATGGACTATTTTAGAGTTTTTCCTTGACTCTTTTAGATTTTGCACGAAAGAAGAATGTCAAATTACATATGAATTTTTATCTTTCATATCCATACATGAAGAAATGTGATGTATTTTTTTAGTGAGTAAGATGTTGAATATATAAAGGTTAGTCTGAATTTAGTGATTTAGGGGTATTGCACTATACAAAATAGTTTCTGTTAATGTTTACTTATTAATTCCAATTTTCTATAAATCTAACTGACAATTTCATATAAACTGATTGCAAGTATTGTTATTGGTGGACTATGCATGTACTGATTCCATAAAAAAACTTGCTCTTATCTTTTAGTCTATCATTTAATTTAGTTTCAGGGCAGCCATCTGATTTGCTAGTCACTCTCTAACAATTTGTGTACATGTTGACTCAGATATTCAAATGATCCTGGGTAAAAAAACTCTGAGCATCATTCTTCAATTGAATATCTTCACATGAAATTATAGTTCTAGTGCTAAAAAAGTCCCATAAAAGATAAAATATATTACTTTTACTTGATCGAACTAAATAATTTCATATATATTCATAGCCAATGCTAAAAAAGTTTTACTGGAACCATCCTTTTTAATCAAGTTTTTTTGTGTGCTAGAAAAATAAATGCCTTATGATTCAATCGTTGATAGCTAATTAGACACGAAAGGATGAAAATCTATGTTAAACTAAAAGTAAATATACGGAGTTTGGAAGGATATGCCGACAAATGCATCGGCCAGTTCTTGAGTGCCACTAAAACACTACTTGCATGCAAGATTTGATCAATTAGGCTGCCGGTATTATCTATGATATTTGTACGTAAGATTTGATTAATTGAGCAGATGACATCAACACTGATTTGCCAACCATCCTATTTGTGTAACAGCGTGTGTAGAGCTAGCCTATAGCCTCCATCTAAAAAAAGCCTATGGCCTCTCGAGCCGTTATTAATTTGTGTCCATGTACCAACTCAAAGATTAAAAAAAATGTGTCCTTGTACAACATGTTTTTTTTAAGAATCTACAACATGTTGGGCTGACCGTGTGTACGCTCCTATTTAATAGGCTTGCATCGTTCGTTTTTTCTGTTCTCTTTTGCATCTGTTTTTATTGTACGTGTCATAAAAGGATCTTGCCTTTTTATTTGTACGTGACTTCCTCTAGTTTTTGCATCGGCTTAAATTCCGGCAAGCAAGCAGCAGTCTTGCAACCGGACTTGTATTTTTTTTTGACCGCATGCAACCGGACTTGTATTCTGTTTGGAAGCTGAACCGGATTGGCCTTTTTCCTAGTCAAGCATAGAGCTTCTTGGATTTCCTTCTATGACAGATGATGGCATACGTGCCCATGATAAACTCTTTTGTACGTGCCAAGGACTGGACTTCTTTTTTTCCACAATAGATATCTTTATACGTGTCAACGATTTATTGCACCGAGTAGATGTTGTATGTAACTTTGTTCATCTTTAAATCTTGACCGTTCTAAATAGAATCAATGGATAATAAATTTTTAGCATATGTGGATTAACGTGATGGCTTGTTTGCCTTTTGTTGTGTGGTAGAAAAATAAATGCCTTATGATTCAATCGTTGATAGCTAATTAGACACGAAAGGATGAAAATCTATGTTAAACTAAAAGTACATATACGGAGTTTGGAAGGATATGCCGACAAATGCATCGGCCAGTTCTTGAATGCCACTAAAACACTAATTGCATGCAAGATTTGATCAATTAGGCTGTTGGTATTATCTATGATATTTGTACGTAAGATTTGATTAATTGAGCAGATGACATCAGCATTGATTTGCCAACCATCCTATTTGTGTAACAACATGTGTAGAGCTAGCCTATAGCCTCCATCTAAAAAAGCCTATGGCCTCTCGAGCCGTTATTAATTTGTGTCCATGTACCAACTCAAAGATTAAAAAAAATTGTGTCCTTATACGACATGTATTTTTTTAGAATCTACAACATGTTGGGCTGACCGTGTGTACGCTCCTATTTAATAGGCTTGCATCGTTCGTTTTTTCTGTTCTCTTTTGCATCTGCTTTTATTATACGTGTCATAGTAGGATCTTGCCTTTTTATTTGCAACATGTTTTTTTTAAGAATCTACAACATGTTGGGCTAACCGTGTGTACGCTCCTATTTAATAGGCTTGCATCGTTCGTTTTTTTCTCTTCTCTTTTACATCTGCTTTTATTGTATGTGTCATAGAAGGATCTTGCCTTTTTATTTGTACGTGACTTCCTCTAGTTTTTGCACCGGCTTAAATTCCGGCAAGCAAGCAGCAGTCTTGCAACCGGACTTGTATTCTTATTTTTTTTGACCGCATGCAACCGGACTTGTATTCTGTTTGGAAGCTGAACCGGATGGGCCTTCTTCCTAGTTAAGCATAGAGCTTCTTGGATTTCCTTCTATGACAGATGATATTGTCTATGATATTTGTACGTAAAATTTGATTAATTGAGAAGATGACATCAGCATTGATTTGCCAAACATCCTATTTGTGTAACAGCGTGTGTAGAGCTAGCCTATAGCCTCCATCTAAAAAAAAGCCTATGGCCTCTCGAGCCGTTTTTAATTTGTGTCCATGTACCAACTCAAAGATTAAAAAAAAATGTGTCCTTGTACAACATGCTTTTTTAAGAATCTACAACATTTTGGGCTGACCGTGTGTACGCTCCTATTTAATAGGCTTGCATCGTTCATTTTTTTCTGTTTTCTTTTGCATCTGCTTTTATTGTACGTGTCATAGTAGGATCTTGCCTTTTTATTTGTACGTGACTTGCTCTGGTTTTGCACCCGCTTAAATTCCGGCAAGCAAGAAGCAGTCTTGCAACCGGACTTGTATTCAATTTTTTTTGACCGCATGCAACCATACTTGTATTCTGTTTGGAAGCTGAACCGGATTGGCCTTTTTCCTAGTCAAGCATAGAGCTTCTTGGATTTCCTTCTGTGACAGATGATGGCATACGTGCCCATGATAAACTCTTTTGTACGTGCCAAAGACTGGACTTCTTTTTTTTCCACAATAGATATATTTATACGTGTCAACGATTTATTGCACCGAGTAGATGTTGTACGTAACTTTGTTCATCTTTAAATCTCGACCGTTCTAAATAGAATCAATGGATAATAAATTTTTAGCATATGTGGATTAACGTGATGGCTTGTTTGCCTTTTGTCTTAAGTATATAATAGATAGATACTAGCTTCTCTGAAAGTCTGTATAAAACCATATGCTTTGATCACCTCATCAAAGCGTATATTCCAACTCCGACATGCTTGCACTAGTCCATAAATGGATCACTGGAGCTTCCACACTTTGTTAGCACCTTTAGGACCGACAAAACCTTCTGGTTGCATCATATACAACTCTTCTCTGAGATATCCATTAAGGAATGCAGTTTTGACATCCATTTTCCAGATTTCATGGAATACGGCAATTGCTAACATGATTCGGACAGACTTAAGCATCGCTACGGGTGAGAAGTTCTCATCGTAGTCAACTCCTTGAACTTGTCGAAAACCTTTCGCGACAAGTCAAGCTTTGTAGATAGTAATATTACCATCAGTGTCAGTCTTCTTCTTGAAGATCCATTTATTCTCTATGGCTTGCTGATCATCCGGCAAGTCAACCAAAGTCCACACTTTGTTCTCATACATGAATCCTATCTCAGATTTCATGGCCTCAAGCCATTTATCGGAATCTGGGCTCATCATCGCTACCTCATAATTCGTAGGTTCGTCATGGTCTAGTAACATGACTTCCAGAATAGGATTACAGTACCACTCTGGTGCGGAACGTGCTCTGGTTGACCTACGAGGTTCAGTAGCAACTTGATCTGAAGTTTCATGATCGTTATCATTAGCTTCCTCTCTAGTTGGTGTAGGCATAACTGGAATGGTTTTCTATGATGGGCTACTTTCCAATTCAAGAGAAGGTACAATTTCCATATCAAGTTCTACTTTCCTCCCACTCACTTCTTTTGAGAGAAACTCCTTCGGTAGAAAGGATCCATTCTTAGCAACAAAAATCTTGCCTTCAGATCTATGATAGAAGGTGTACCCAACAGTTTTTTTGGGTATTCTATGAAGACGCACTTCTCCGATTTGGGTTCGAGCTTATCAGTTTGAAACATTTCACATAAGCATCACAACCCCAAACTTTAAGAAACGACGGCTTTGGTTTCTTGCCAAACCATAGTTCATACAGTGTCGACTCAACGGATTTAGACGGTGCCCTATTTAACATGAATGCAGCAGTCCCAAATGCATACCCCCAAAACGATAGTGGTAAATCAGTAAGAGACAGCATACATCACACCATATCAAATAAAGTACGGTTACGACGTTTGGACACACCATTACGCTGTGGTGTTCTAGGTGGCGTGAGTTGTGAAACTATTCCACATTGTTTTAAATGTAGGCCAAACTCGTAACTCAAATATTTGCCTCCACGATCAGATTGTAGAAACTTTATTTTCTTGTTACGATGATTCTCCACTTCACTCTGAAATTCTTTCAACTTTTCAAATGTTTGAGACTTGTGTTTCATTAAGTAGATATACCCATATCCGCTCAAATCATCTGTGAAGGTCAGAAAATAATGACACCCGCCGCGTGCCACAACACTCATTAGACTGCATACATCGATATGTATTATTTCCAATAAGTCATTGGCTCGCTCCATTGTTTCGAAGAACGGAGTTTTTAGTCATCTTGCCCATGAGGCATGGTTCGCAAGTATCAAATGATTCATAATCAAGTGATTACAAAAGCCCATCTGCATGGAGTTTCTTCATGCGTTTTACACCAATATGACCTAAACGGCAGTGCCACAAATATGTTGCACTATCATTATCAACTTTGCATCTTTTGGCATCAATATTATGAATATGTGTATCACTACGATCGAGATTCAATAAACCATTTATATTGAGTGTTTGACCATAGAAGGTTTTATTCATGTAAACAGAACAACAATTATTCTCTGACTTACATGAATAACCCTATCGCAATAAACATGATCCAATCATATTCATGCTCAATACAAACACCAGATAACATTTATTTAGGTCCAGCACTAAACCAGAAGGTAGAGGGAGTGTGCGATGGTGGTCTTATCAACCTACGAATCACTTTCAACACACATTGTCACCTCACCCTTAACTAGTATCTGTTCATTTGGAACTCCTGTTTCGAGTTACAAATCTTAGCAACTAAACCGGTATCAAATACCTAGGGGCTACTATGAAAACTAGTAAAGTACACATCAATAACATGCATATCAAATATGCCTCTGTTCACTTTGCCATCCTTCTTATCCGCCAAGTTTTTGAGGCAGTTCCGCTTCGATTGACCATTTCCTTTGAAGTAGAAGCACTCAGTTTCAGGTTTGGGTCTAGCTTCGGGCTTCTTCACGGGAGTGGCAAGTTGCATGCCATTCTTCTTGAAGTTCCCTTTCTTTCTTTCCCTTGCCCTTTTTCTTGAAACTAGTATTCTTGTTTAGCCAACAACACTTGATGCTATTTCTTGATTTCTACCTTCTCTGATTTTAGCATTGCGAAGAGCTTGGGAATAGTTTTCGTTATCTCTTGCATATTATAGGTCATCACGAAGTTCTAGTAACTTGGTGATAGTGACTAGAGAACTCTGTCAATCACTATCTTATCTGGAAGATTAACTCCCACTTGATTCAAGCGATTGTAGTAACCAGACATTCTGAGCACATGCTGACTAGCTGAGCTATTCTCCTCCATCTTGTAGGCAAAGTACTTGTCAGAGGTCTCATACATCTTAACACGGGCATGAGTCTTAAAAATAATTTTCAGCTCTTGGGACATCTCATATGCTCTGTGGTGTTCAAAACATTTTTGCTGTCTCGGTTATAAGCCGTAAAGCATGGTGCACTAAACTATCAAGTAGTCATCATACCGAGCTTGTCAAACGTTCATAACGTCTGCATCTGCTCCTGCAGTAGGTCTCTCACCTAGTGGTGCATCAAGGACATAATTCTTCTGTGCAACAATGAGGACAATCCTCAGATCACGAACCCAGTCCGCATCATTGCTACTATCACCTTTCAACTTAGTTTTTCTCTAGGAACATATCAAAAATAAAACAGGGAGCTATACGCGAGCTATTGATCTACAACATAGATATGCAGAAACTATCTGGACTAAGTTCATGATAAATTAAGTTCAATTAATCATATTACTTAAGAACTCCCACTTAGATAGACATCCCTCGAGTCATCTAAATGATTATGTGATCAAAAACAACTAAACCATGTCCGATCATCACGTGAGATGGAGTAGTCTTCAATGGTGAACATCTCTATGTTGATCATATCTACTATATAATTCACGTTCCACCTTTTGGTCTCAAGTGTTCCGAGGCCATGTATGTACATGCTAGGCTCATCAAGTTTAACCGGAGCATTTCGCATGTGCAAAACTGTCTTGCACCCGTTGTATGTGAATGTAGAGCTTATCACACCCGATCATCACGTGGTCTCTCAGCACGAAGAACTATCGCAACGGTGTATACTCAGGGAGAACACTTATACCTCTAAATTTTAGTAAGGGGTCATCTTATAATGCTACCGCCATACTAAGAAAAATAAGATGCTTAAAAGATAAACATCACATGCAATCAAAATATGTGACATGATATGGCCATCATCACCTTGTGCCTTTGATCTCCATCTCCAAACCACCATCATGATCTCCATTTTCACCGGCTTGACACCTTGATCTCCATCGTAGCGTCATGGTCGTCTCGCCAAATATTGCTTCTACAACTATCGCTAACGCATAGTGATAAAGTAAAGCAATTACATGGCGTTTTCATTTCATACAATAAAGAGACAACCATAAGGCTCCTTCCAGTTGCCGATAACTTTTACAAAACATGATCATCTCATACAATAATGTATATCACATCATGTCTTGACCATATCACATCACAACATGCCCTGCGACAACAAGTTAGACGTCCTCTACTTTGTTGTTGCAAGTTTTACGTGGCTGCTACGAGCCTCTAGTAAGAACCATTCTTACCTATGCTTCTAGTAAGGACCGGCCGCAGTCAAATTCGATTAAAATAAAGTTGGAGAAACAGACATCCGCCAGCCACCTTTATGCAAAACTCAGAGTTCTGCACACGTTCAGCTCAATGATGTCCCTCAAACTCTGAGTTTTGCATAAATTGATCGAATTTGTTCTGCACACGCTATCTAGTAAGAACTTTGCTGGATCAAATGAATGTACGACACCTCAGAGTTCTGCACACGTTCAGCTCAATGATGTCCCTCGAACAACTGATCCAGCAAAGTATCAAGGGAGAGTTTTGTCAGCACGATAGCGTGGTGACGGTGATGGTGAAGTGATCTGCGCAGGGCTTTGCCTAAGCATTATGACAATATGACCAGTGGCGTAAACTGTGGAGGGGGGGGGGCGCCGCACATGGCTAACAATCGTTGTTGTGTGTTCTAGCGGTGCCCCCCCTCATATATATAGGTTGGAGGGGAGGAGAGGCAGCCAAGGGGGCACCGCAAGTAGGAGGAATCCTACTTGGGGTCCTCCCAATTTGGCCTCCCCCATTCCTATTCCTATTCGGAGTAGGAAGGGAAGAGGAGGAAGGTGGAATGCTATTCCCTTTTTTCCTTTCCTCCTTCCCCTAGCCTTTTCTACTCCAATTTGGCCAGCCCATATGGGGGGAGCACCAGCCCCTTCGTGGTTGGTGTGTTTTCCCCTTTGGCCCATAAGGCCCATATCTTTTACTGGGGGTGCGCGGAACCCCTTCCGATGACCTGATATGTACCCGGTACCCTCCGGAACACTTCCAGTGTCTGAATACCATCGTCATATATATCAATCTTTACCTCTCGACCATTTCGAGACTCCTCGTCATGTCCGTGATCTCATCCGGGACTCCGAACAACATTCGGTCACCAAACCACTTAACTCATATAATACAAAATCGTCATCGAACGTTAAGCATGCGAACCCTACGGGTCCGAGAACCATGTAGACATGACCGAGACACCTCTCCGGTCAATAACCAATAGCGGAACCTGGATGTTCATATTGGTTCCAACATCTTCTACGAAGATCTTTATTGGTCGTATCGTAATGACAACATCCGTTATTCCCTTTCTCATCGGTATGTTACTTGCCCGAGATTCGATTGTCGGTATCTTCATAACTAGTTCAATCTCGTTATCGGCAAGTCTCTTTACTCATTTCATAATACATCATCCCGCAACTAACTCATTAGTCACATTGCTTGCAAGGCTTATTATGATGTGCATTACCGAGAGAGCCAAGAGACACCTCTCTGATACTCGGAGTGACATATCCTAATCTCGATCTATGCCAACCCAACAAACACCTTCGGAGATACCTGTATAGCATCTTTATAATCACCCAGTTAATTTTTGACGTTTGGTAGCACACAAGGTATTCCTCCAGTATTTGGGAGTTGCATAATCTCATAGTTAAAGGAATATGTATGTGACATGAAGAAAGCAATAGCAATAAAACTGAACGATCAACATGCTAAGCTAACAGATGGGTCTTGTTCATCACATCATTCTCCTAATGATGTGATCCCGTTCATCAAATGACAACACATGTCTATGATTAGGAAACTTAACCATCTTTGATTAACAAGCTAGTCTAGTAGAGGCTTACTAGCGACACCGTGTTTTGTCTGTGTACCCACACATGTATCAAGTTTCCGTTAATACAATTCTAGCATGAATAATAAACATTTATCATGATATAAGGAAATATATAAAATAAAAACTTTATTATTGCCTCTAGGGCATATTTCCTTCAAGAACAATTATCATAATTAAAGTCTTTGTAATCCAAAAGAGTGGGGACATCAATAGTTAAAGTTTTGACCTCTCCAAACCCACTTTTATCAATTTTCTCAACCAGATTTTCACCCTTCGAATATCGGGACGCCTTCTAGCTAAAGTTGACTCTTCTTTAGACCTTTTTTCATCAATCTTAATTTTACCGAACTAGGAATCAATATAAGAAACACCAATCACTTTAAGATCTTCATCATTTTTATGAAAGCAATCACTAGAAAACGCTCTTTCTAAAATTTCTCTTTTAGCTCAAAGTATGGCGGTTGTTTTCTTAGTTTCATCCATAGAAACATATAAAGCTTTAATAGATTTATCAACCTTAGGCACACAATTTTCAACTTGAGGTTTTCTACATCATGAGAAATTCTATCAATGCTTCTAGACATATCATCAATCTTGTTCAAATTTTCTTCTATCATAGTATTGAAAGCCTTTTGAGCATTGATAAATTCTTTAATATTATTCTCAAGATCAGAGGTGTTCCTATTATATTATTATAAGAAGAATTACGATAGGGATTACCATAATTGTTAGAGGAATTTCCAGGAAATGGCCTAGGATTAAAATTACCTCTATAAGCATTACTATTAAAATTGTTTCGTGAGATAAAATTCAGATCTATGGCATCACTATTTTTCTCAATCAAAATAGACAAAGGCACATCATTTAGATAAATAGGAGCACTTTCATTAGCAACCAATTTCATAAGAGCACCGACTTTTTCAATTAAAGAATTTATTTCTTCAACCGAATTAACTTTTTTACTAGTAGGTGCTCTTTTGGTATGCCATTGTGAATAATTAGCCACAATATTATCAAGCAATTTGGTAGCTTCTCCCAAAGTAATTTCCATAAAAGTACCCCCCGCGGCGGAATGTAAAAGATTTCTAGAAACAAAATTCAATCCTGCAATTATTTTTGCATGATCATCCAAAGATTTAAACCATGAGTATGACAATTTCTTAGCATCAATTTCATTCTTTCCCAAGATTGCGCAACATGTTCATGCTCAGGTTGCTTAAAATTCATGATTTGTGTCCTAAGGGAAATAATTTTCTTCGACGGAAAATACTTAGTAATAAAGGCATCTTTGCACTTATCCCAAGAATTGGTACTATTGCAAGGCAAAGAAGAAAACTAATTTTTGCACGATCTCGCAAATGAAACGGAAATATTTTCAACTTCAGAATATCATTGTCCACATCTTTTTTATTTTACATATCGCATAAATCTACGAATGTATTAGGATGGGATGCGACATCCTCATTAGGAGTACCGGAAAATTGATCTTTCATAACAAGATTCAATAAAGCGGCATTGATATCACAAGACTCCGCACTAGTGGCGGGAGGAGCAATCGGAGTGCTAATAAAATCATTATTATTGGTATTGGAAAAATCACGCAACTTGGTGTTTCCTTGAGTCATCGTGACTACGCAAACAAGATTGCACACAAAAACCAGATCTGACGGGAAAACAACGAACGAAAAAGAGGGCGAATAAAATGACAAATTTTCGTGAAGCGGGGGAGATGAACACGAGAGGCAAATGGCACATAATGTAAATTACAAGGAGATGAGATTTGTGATTAGGAACCTGTCAGATGTTGATGATGTCTCCCCAGCAACGGTGCCATCGATCCTTTCTTGATAGCTCGTGTCCGAGTCAGTATTTACCCGAAGAGGAAGGGATGATGCAGCACAACTATGGTAGATATTTCCCTCAGTGATGAAACCAAGGTTTTCAAACCGGTAGGAGAACCAAGCAACACTATGTAAATAGTACATGCACACAAAGAACAAATACTTGCAACCCGACGCATAAGAGCAGTTGTCAATTCCTCTCGGATAAAAGATAGATTGGTTTGTAGTAGATTGGATAAATAGATCTCGCGGAAACGCGAAATAAAAAAAATTGCAGCAAGGTATTTTTGGGTTTTTGGAATAATAGATCTCAAAGAAAAAGCAAATAAAAATAGATCTCAAAGGCAAATATGATAAAGAATAGACCTGGGGGTCGTAGATTTCACTAGTGGCTTCTCTCTCGAAAAATAGCATACGACGGGGAAACAAATTACTGTTGGGCAATTGATAGAACTTCAAATAATTATGTCGATATCCAGGCAATGATCATTATATACGCATCACGTCCAAGATTAGTAGACTAACTCCTCCCTGCATCTACTACTATTACTCCACAGATAAACAGCTATCTAGCATGCATCTAGTGTATTAAGTTCATGGAGAAATGGAGTAATGCAATAAGAACGATGACATGTTGTAGACAAAATCTATTCATGTAGGAATATACCCCATCTTGTTGTCCTTAATGGCAATGATCAATACGTGTCTTGCTGCCCCTTCTGTCACTGGGAAAGAACACCACACAACCGAACTCATCACAAAGCACCTCTTCCCGTGGCAAGAAAAAATGATCGAATTGGCCTAACTAAACCAAAGATTTGAGGAAGAAATACGAGACTATAATTAATCATGCATATAAGATATCAAAAACTCAAATAACTTTCATGGATAAAATAGATCTAATCATAAACTCAAAGTTCATCGGATCCCAACAAACACACCACAAAAAGAGTTACATCAAATAGATCTCCAAGAGACCATTGTATTGAGAATCAAAAGAGACAGAGGAAGTCGTCGAGCTAATTAATAACTACGGACCCGTAGGTCTACAATGAAGTACTCACACATCATCGGAGAGGCACCAATGAGGATGATGAACCCCTCCGTGATGGTGTCTAGATTGGATCTGGTGGTTCTGGAACTTGCGACGGCTGGAATTGTGTTTCGTCGACTCCCCTAGGGTTTTTGGACTTTGGGGGTATTTATAGAGCAAAGAGAGGATGGGGGAGGCGGCCAAGGTGGGCACAACCCACCAGGGCACGCCTGGGCGCCCAGGCGCGCCCAGGTGGGTTATGCTCCCCTCGGAGCCCCCCTCTGGTACTTCTTTGGCCCAACAGGTGTCTTCTGGTCTAGGAAAAATCTCCAAAAAGTTTCGCTGCGTTTGTACTCCGTTTGCTATTGATTTTCTGCGAAGTAAAAAACAAGCAAAAAATAGCAACTAGCACTAGGCATTATGTCAATAGGTTAGTCCCAATAAATGATATAAAGTTGCTATAAAATGATTGTAAAACATACAAGAATGATAATATAACAGCATGGAACAATAAAAAAATATACGTTGGAGACATATTAGCCGTACCACCCCGGTAGAGGTGGACCTGAGTTCCCGATAGTCTCTTGCGAGTCAGGTTGACCGTGAGGGTACCCATGAGTGATGTGGAGTCGGGTTGACTTGGAGGGTACTCGCGAGATAACTGTTGGGGAACACAGTATTTCAAAAAAATTCCTACGATCACGCAAGATCTATCTAGGAGATGCATAGCAACGATAGGGGAGAGTGTGTCTACGTACCTCATAGACAGAAAGCGGAAGCGTTTATCAATGCAGTTGATGTAGTCGTGCACCTTCACGATCCGTCCTGATCTAGTACCGAACGTACGACATCTCCGCGTTCAGCACACATTCAGCTCGATGACGTCCTCGCCTTCTTGATTCAGCAAGAGGGGCAAAGTAGTAGATGAGTTCCGGTAGCACGACGGCGTGGTGACGGTGTTGGTCAAGAACAATCTCCGCAGGGCTTCGCCTAAGCACTACGAAAACTATGGAGGATAAACTAGAGGGGACGGGGTTGCCGACACATGGCTTGGTGTTTCTTGATGTGTTCCAGGTGCTAGCCCTGCTCCTCTATTTATATGTTGAGCCCTGGGGTCGAAACTTGGAGTAAAAGCCTTATCAAAGTCGGTTTTGCCCGCAAGGGAGAGTCCTACTCGGAATTCCAGGACCAGACGCCAAAATCCTTGGCGTCTGGTCCAGACGCCATGGGCCTCGGCGTCCCTCGGCGTCTGGACCAGGGCCAAACGCCCGGGTCTCCAGCGTTTGGCCCCCTGGCCTTTGCAAAACTCCTTTTGTACCGACCTAAAGCCTCGTGGGCTTCACCCCTTGGCCAAACCATATCATCCTATATATCAATCTTTACCTCCGGAACATTCTGGAGCTCCTCGACATGTCCGTGATCTCATCTGGGACTCCGAACAACATTCGGTCACCAACATACATAACTCATATAGTACTATATTGTCAACGAACGTTAAGCCTGCGGACCCTACGAGTTCAAGAACTATGTAGACATCACCGAGACACCCCTCTGGTCAATAATCAATGGCGGAACCTGGATGCCCATATTGGTTCCTACATATTCTATGAAGATCTTTATCGGTTGAACCTTATGACAACATACATTATTCCCTTTGTCATCGGTATGTTACTTGCCCAAGATCCGATCGTCGGTACCCTCATACCTAGTTCAATCTCGTTACCGGCAAGGTTCTTTACTCATTCCGTAATACATCACCTCGTGACTAACTCCTTAGTTGTTTGCTTGCAAGCTTATGATGTGTATTATCGAGAGGGCCCAGAGATACCTCTCCGATACTTGGAGTGACAAATCCTAATCTCGATCTATGCCAGCCCAAAAAACACCTTCGGAGATACCTGTAGAGAATCTTTATAATCACCTAGTTACGTTGTGACGTTTGATAGCACATAAGGCATTCCTTCGGTATCCTAGAGTTGCATAATCTCATAGTTGAAGGAATATGTATTTGACGTGAAGAAAGCAATAGCAATAAAACTAAATGATCAACATGCTAAGATAACGGATGGGTCTTGTCCATCACATCATTCTCCTAATGATGTGATCCCATTCATCAACTTACAACACTTGTATATGGTTAGGAAACTTAACAATCTTTTATTAACGAGCTAGTCTTAGTAGAGGTTTACTAGGGACACGATGTTTTGTCTATGTATCCACACATGTATCAAGTTTCCAGTTAATACAATTCTAGCATGAAAAATAAACATTTATCAGGATATAAGGAAATATAAAATAACAACTTTATTGTTGCCTCTAGGGCATATTTCCTTCAGTCTCCCACTTGCACTAGAGTCAATAATTTAGTTCACATCGCCATGTGATTTAACACAGATAGTTCACATCTTTATGTGATTAACACCCATAGTTCACACCACCTTGTGACCAACACCCAAAGGGTTTACTAGAGTCAATAATCTAGTTTACATCGCTATGTGATTAACACACAAAGAGCACTAAGGTGTGATCATGTTTTGCTTATGAGAGATGTTTAGTCAACGGGTCTGTCACATTCAGATCCATATGTATTTTTCAAATTTTCTATGTCTACAATGCTCTGCTAATTGCTCTCACTTTCAATATGTATCCAGATTGAGACTTAGAGTCATCCGGATAAGTGTCAAAGCTTGCATCGACGTAACTCTTTATGACGAATTTTTGTCACCTCCATAACCGAGAAACATGTCCTTATTCCACTAAGGATTATTTTGACCGATGTCTAGTGATCCACTCCTGGATCACTATTGTACCCTCTTGCCAAACTCATGGTGAGGTACACAATAGGTCTGGTACACAACATAGCATACTTTATAGAATCTATGACTGAGGCATAGGGAATGACTTTTCATTCTCTTTCTATTTTCTACCGTGGTCGGGTTTTGAGTCTTTACTCAGCTTCACACCTTGCAACATAGGCAAGAACTCCTTCTTTGACTGTTCCATTTTGAACTACTTCAAAATCTTGTCAAGGTATGTACTCATTGAAAAATTTAGCAAGCGCCTTGATCTATCTCTATAGATCTTGATGCTCAATATGTAAGCAGCTTCACTGAGGTCTTTCTTTGAACAAACTCCTTTCAAACACTCCTTCATGCTTTCCAGAAAATTATACATTATTTCCGATCAACAATATGTCATTCATATATACTTATCAGAAATGTTGTAGTGCTCCCACTCACTTTCTTGTAAATACAGGCTTCACCGCAAGTCTGTATAAAACTATATGCTTTGATCAACTCATCAAAGCGTATATTCCAACTCTGAGCTGCTTGCACTAGTCCATAGATGGATCGCTGGAGCTTGCATACTTTGTTAGCACCATTAGGATTGACAAAACCTTCTTGTTGCATCATATACAACTCTTCTTTAAGAAATCTATTAAGGAATGCAGTTTTGACATCCATTTGCCAGATTTCATAAAATGTGGCAATTGCTAACATGATTCAGATAGACTTAAGCATCGCTATGAGTGAGAAAATCTCATATTAGTCAACACCTTGAACTTGTTGACAACTTTTTGTGATAATTCGAGCTTTGTAGATAGTAACACTACTATCAGCGTCCGTCTTCCTCTTGAAGATCCATTTATTCTATATGGCTTGCCAATCATCGGGCAAGTCAACCAAACTCTACACTTTGTTCTCATACATGGACCCATCTCAGATTTCATGGCCTCAAGCCATTTTGCGGAATCTGGGCTCATCATCGCTTCCTCATAGTTCGAAGGTTCGTCATGGTCAAGTAACATGACTTCCAGAACAGGATTATCGTACCACTATGGTGCGGATCTTACTCTAGTTGACCTATGAGGTTCGGTAGTAACTAGATAAGAAGTTTCATGATCATCATCATTAGTTTCCTCACTAATTGGTGTAGGAATCACTGGAACAGATTTCTGTGATTAAGTACTTTCCAATAAGGGAGATGGTACAATTACCTCATCAAGTTCTCCTTTCCTCCCACCCACTTCTTTCGAGACAAACTCCTTCTCTAGAAAGGATCCATTTTTAGCAACGAATATCTTGTCTTCAGATCTGTGATAGAAGATGTACCCAACAATCTCGTTTGGATATCCTATGAAGTCACATTTCTCCGATTTGGGTTTGAACTTATCAGTTTGAAAATTTTTCTCGTAAGAACCGCAATCCAAAACTTTAAGAAATGACAACTTTGGTTTCTAGCCAAATCAATGTTCATACGATTTCGTCTCAACTGATTAGATGGTGCCCTATTTAACGTAAATGTAGATGTCGCTAGTGCATAACCCCAAAATTATAGTGGTAAATCGGTAAGAGACATCATAGATCGCACCATATCCAATAAAGCACGGTTACAATGTTCAGACACACCATTACACTACGGTATTCCAGGTGGCGTGAGTCGTGAAACTATTCCATATTGTTTTAAATGAAGGCCAAACTCATAACTCAAACATTTTCCTCCGCGATCAGATCGAGGAAACTTTATTTTCTTGTTACAATGATTCTCCACTTCACTCTAAAATTCCTTGAACTTTTCAAATGTTTTAGACTTGTGTTTCATTAAGTAGATATACTCATATCTTCTCAAATCATTTGTGAAGGTTGGAAAATAACGATACCTGACGCGAGCCTCAACACTCATCGGACCGCATACATCGGTATGTATTATTTCCAATAAGTCAGTGGCTCGCTCCATTGTTCCGGCGAACAGAGTCGTAGTCATCTTGCCCATGAGGCATGGTTCGCAACCATCAAATGATTCATAATCAAGTGATTCCGAAAGTCCATTCGCATGGAGTTTCTTCATGCGCTTTACACCAATATGACCTAAACGGCAGTGCCAAAAATATGTTGCACTATCATTATTAACTTTGCATCTTTTGGCATCAATATTATGAATATGTGTATCACTATGATCGAGATTCAATAAACCATTCACCTTGGGTGTATGACCACAGAAGGTTTTATTCATGTAAACAGAATAACAATTATCCTTTGACTTAAATGAATAACTGTATTACAATAAACATAATCCAATCATATTATGCTCAACGCAAACACCAAATAACATTTATGTCAGGTTCAACACTAATCCCGAAGGTAAAGGGAGTGTGTGATGGTGATCTTATCAACCTTGGAATCACTTCCAACACACATCATTACCTCGCCCTCAACTAGTCTCTATTCATTTTGTAACTCTTGTTTCAAGTTACTAATCATAGCAACTGAACCAGTGTCAAATACCCAGGGGCTACTATATGAACACTAGTAAAGTACACATCAATAACTTGTAGATCATATATACTTTTGTTAACTTTGCCATCCTTCTTATCCGCCAAGTATTTGGGGCAGTTCCGCTTCAACTGACCATTTCCTTTGAAGTAGAAGCACTCAGTTTCAGGTTTGAGTCTAGCTTTGGGCTTCTTCATGGGAGTGGAAACTTGCTTGCCATTCTTCTTGAAGTTCTCTTTCTTTCCCTTGCCCTTTTACTTGAAACTAGTGGTCTTGTCAACCATCAACACTTGATTTCTACCTTTGCTGATTTCAATATCGCGAAGAGCTTGGGGAGTTGTTTTCGTCATCCCTTGCATATTATAGTTCATCACAAAGTTCCAGTAACTTGGTGATAGTGACTAGAGAACTCTATCTATCATTATCTTATCTGGAAGATTAACTCCAACTTGATTCAAGCGATTGTAGTACTCAGACATTCTGAGCACATGCTCATTGGTTGAGCTATTCTCCTCCATCTTGTAGGCAAAATACTTGTCAGAGGTCTCATACCTCTCGACTCGGGCATGAATCTGAAATACGAATTTTAGCTCTTGGAACATCTTATATGCTTCATGTTGTTCAAAACTGAAGGAAATATTCCCTAGAGGCAATAATAAATTTTTTATTTATATTTCCTTATATCATGATAAATGTTTATTATTCATGCTAGAATTGTATTAACCAGAAACTTAGTACATGTGTGAATACATAGACAAAAAAGAGTGTCACCAGTATGCCTCTACTTGACTAGCTCGTTAATCAAAGATGGTTAGGTTTCCTAACCATAGACATGAGTTGTCATTTGATGAATGAGATCACATCATTAGAGAATGATGTGATTGACTTGACCCATCCATTAGCTTAGCAGTATGATTGTTTAGTTTATTGCTATTGCTTTCTTCATGACCTATACATGTTCCTATGACTATGAGATTATGCAACTCCCGAATAGCGGAGGAAAACTTAGTGTGCTATCAAACGTCACGACATAACTGGGTGACTATAAAGATGCTCTACAGGTGTCTCCAATGGTATTTGTTGAGTCGGCATAGATCAAGATTAGGATTGTCACCCCGTGTATCGGAGAGGTATCTCTAGGCCCTCTCGATAATGCACATCACTATAAGCCTGCAAGCAATGTGACTAATTAGTTAGTTGCAGGATGATGCATTATGGAACGAGTAAAGAGACTTGCTGGTAACGAGATTGAACTAGGTATTGAGATACGGTTGATCGAATATCGGGCAAGTAACATACCGATGACAAAGGGAACAACGTATGTTGGTATGCGGTTTGACCAGTAAAGATCTTCATAGAATATGTAGGAACCAATATGAGCATCTAGGTTTCGCTATTGGTTATTTATCGGAGATGAGTCTCGATCATGTCTACATAGTTCTCGAAGTCATAGGGTCTGCACGCTTAACAATCGATGACGATTGGTATTATGAGTTTATGTGTTTTGATGTACCGAAGGTAGTTCGGAGTCCCGGATGTGATCATGGACATGACGAGGAGTCTCGAAATGGTCGAGACAAAAAGATTGATATATTGGATGATGTTATACGGACACCAGATGAGTTCCGGGGTCACCGGATAAATGTGGGTGTGCTGGGGGTTATAGGAAACCTCGGGGGGGGGGGGACTAATGGGCCAACACACGGGCCTTGTGAGAGAGAGAGGAGAGGGCCCTAGGGCTGGCCGCGCCCCCCTTGAGGAGTCCGAATTGGACTAGGAGGGGCGGCGCCCCCTCCCTTTCCTTCTTCCTCTCTCCCTCTCCTTCCTTCCCCCTCTCTTCCCTTGTTGGAAACCTACTAGGAATAGGATTCCTATTCCTAGTTGGAATCCTACTTGGGGTGCGCCCCATGAGGGCCGGCCGGCCTCCCCCGTTGCTCCTTTATATACGGGGGCAGGGGGCACCCTATAACACACAAGTTGACTGTTGTCTTAGATGTGTGCGGTGGCCCCCTCCACAGCTTTCCACCTCGGTCATATCGTTGTAGTGCTTAGCTGAAGCCCTGCGTCGGTAACATCATCATCACCGTCATCACGCCGTCGTGCTGACGAAACTCTCCCTCGGCCTCAGCTGGATCAAGAGTATGAGGGATATCATCATGCTGAATGTGTGCAGATTGTGGAGGTGCCATGCGTTTAGTACTTGCATCAGTTGGATCGCGAAGATGTTCGACTACATCAACCGCGTTACTAAACGCTTCCGCTTTTGGTCTACGAGGGTACGTGGACACACTCTCCCCGCTCGTTGCTATGCATCACCTAGATGGATCTTGCGTGTGCGTAGGAGTTTTTTTGAAATACTGTGCTCCCAACAGTGGCATCCGAGCCAGGTCTATGTGTAGATGTTATATGCACGAGTAGAACACAAAGGAGTTGTGGGCGTGGTATATACATATTGCTTGTCGTCACTAGTTGATTCTTGATTCAACGGTATTATTGGATGAAGCGGCTCAGACCGACATTATGCGTACGCTTACGTGAGACTAGTTCTACCGACGTGCTTCGCGCGTAGGTGGCTAGTGGGTGTCAGTTTCTCCAACTTTAGTTGAATCGGATTCAATGAACATGGTTCTTTGTGAAGATCAAAAATCTATCACTATATTACATTGTGGTTTTGATGCGTAGGTAAGAACGGTTCTTGCTAGAAGCCCGTAGCAGCCACGTAAAACTTGCAACAACAAAGTAGAGGACGTCCAACTTGTTTTTGTAGGGCATGTTGTGATGTGATATAGTTAATACGTGATTATATAAATTGTTGTATGAGATGATCATGTTTTGTAACACAGTTATCGGCAACTGGCAGTAGCCATATGGTTGTCGCTTTATTGTATGGAATGCAATATCCATGTAATTGCTTTACTTTATCACTAAGCTGTAGCGATAGTCGTAGAAGCAATAGTTGGCGAGACGACAACGATGCTACCATGGAGATCAAGGTGTCAAGCCGGTGACGATGCCGATCATGACGGTGCTTTGGAGATGGAGATCAAAGGCACAAGATGATGATGGCCATATCATATCACTTATATTGACTGCATGTCATGTTTATCCTTTATGCATCTTATTTTGCTTACTAAGGCGGTAGCATTATAAGATGATCTCTCACTAAATTTCAAGGTATAACTGTTCTCCCTGAGTATGCACCGTTGCTACAGTTCGTCGTGCCGAGACACCACGTGATGATCGGGTGTGATAAGCTCTATGTTCACATACAACGGGTGGAAGCCAGTTTTGCACAGGCAGAAACTCGGGTTAAACTTGACGAGCCTAGCATATGCAGATATGGCCTCAGAACACTGTGACCGAAAGGTCGATCGTGAATAATATAGTAGATATGATCAACATAGTGATGTTCACCATTGAAAACTACTCCATCTCACGTGATGATCGGACATGGTTTAGTTGATATGGATCACGTGATCACTTAGATGATTAGAGGGATGTCTATCTAAGTGGGAGTTCTTAAGTAATATGATTAATTGAACTTTAAATTATCATGAACTTAGTACATGATAGTATTTTGCATGTCTATGTTGTTGTAGATAAATGGCCCGTGTTGTTGTTCCGTTAAATTTTAATGTGTTCCTAGAGAAAGCTAAGTTGAAAGATGATGGTAGCAATTACATGGACTGGGTCCGTAACTTGAGGATTATCCTCATTGCTGCACAGAAGAATGATGTCCTGGAAGCACCGCTGGGTGACAAGCCTGCTGCAGATGCTGCTGACGATGTTAAGAATGTCTGGCAAAGCAAAGCTGATGACTACTCGATAGTTCAGTGTGCCATGCTTTACGGCTTAGAACCGGGACTTCAACGACGTTTTGAACGTCATGGAGCATATGAGATGTTCCAGGAGTTGAAGTTAATATTTCAAGCAATGCCCGGATTGAGAGATATGAAGTCTCCAATAAGTTCTACAGCTGCAAAATGGAGGAGAATAGTTCTGTCAGTGAACATATACTCAGAATGTGTGGGTACCACAACCACTTGACTCAGCTGGGATTTAATCTTCCTGCCAATAGTGTCATTGACAGAGTTTTTCAATCACTGCCACCAAGCTACAAGAGCTTTGTGATGAACTATAATATGCAAGGGATGGATAAGACAATTCCTGAGCTCTTCGCAATGCTAAAGGCTGTGGAGGTAGAAATCAAGAAGGAGCATCAAGTGTTGATGGTCAACAAGACCACCAGTTTCAAGAAGAAGGGCAAATGGAAGAAGGGGAACTTCAAGAAGAACAGCAAGAAAGTTGCTTCTCAAGTGAAGAAGCCCAAGTCTCGACCTAAGCCTGAGACTGAGTGCTTCTACTACAAAGGGACTTGTTGGGGATATTACTACTGGGTGTAAACCGGCCTACCTGGGCCGGGTTAACTTCGTCAGTAGTTAAGTATGTTAAAGCCCAAGAAGGCAGATGAGGGCTCAAAGCCCATGGTCGGTTCAAGGCCTGTAGCCGTAAACCGGCGTTAGTAGTTAAACTTGTATTGTAAGTTAGGAATAAGTAGAGACCAAACCGGACACATCTATGAGCCGGTATTGGGAATTTGTGAACCGACGGGCGTCACCCGTGTATATAAGGGGACGACCCGGCGGCGGTTCAAGGACAGACAACAACTCGAGACATAGGCGAAGCTTGTTTGCTCCCTAGTCATCGAAACCCCATCAATTCCATCACAACTACACGTAGGCTTTTACCTTCATTGAAGGGGCCGAACTAGTATAAACTCTCTTGCGTCCTTGTGTCCGCTTTAACCCCTTCAAGCTAACCCGTCGCGATGGCTCCACGACTAAGTCCTTTCTCTAGGACATCTGCCGTGACAAAACCACGACAGTTGGCGCCCACCGTGGGCCTATCACACGATGGTTTCAGGTTCTTGGAGAGCCGCTTTGAAGGACTCGAGGGCTACGATGTAGGCCAGATGACTAAGAGTCATCGTGGCAAGCTCTACATCGACGACGCGGGCTGGGGCCCCGAGACCGGCTCAGTTGAGTACGGGTACCGGGTCCCCTTTGGTGGCATTCACATTTTCATTGGCAAGATCGGTGAACCGGGCCCTAAGCTGGACATCTGCACCGACCTTGTCGAGACGGCTCAGCGTGCACGATCCGCCCGGGTTAAACCGGCCATGAACCGTGCCTTCGTGGGAGTCATCCATGGAGGAAGTTATGAGGATGGATCGGAATCTCGCGGCGAGACCGTCGTTTGTTCCGAGGATGAGTCATCGACCGGAGAAACCGAATCTCTTTATTAGCTACAAGACGGCCGGATTGGGGGCTGTTCCGATGGCAACAGTATTCCGGACCCCTCTGATCTGCCCAACCGGGTTGGAATATTCATGGCCGGCACACAAGCAGCGCTTCATTCTTCGACCGCTGCGGCAACAACCTCCGGTTCAGCAGCGGTGACGGCTGCCGGGGCAGGAGGCCCTGTGCGTCCATCGGCTCAAGTTCTATCAGAGCTATTTGATGCATTGGCTGTGCTTATGGCGGAAGCTAATCCGGTGGATCAGGGCGTTCACAACGCGGAGATTGCAAAGGTGAAGGAACAGATCACCCAGGCCAAGGCGGATCTGGCAGCTGAGGACACCAGGATGGCCACAGAGCGGGCCGCTCATGTTTGCCTCCTGTTTTTGAGGCCAGAGACCTTTTCAACACCCCAGGAGCAGGAACCAGTAATCCGCTGGAGGGAAACTGGGCAGAAGCTCCTGGGACCGGTGCACCGGTTCAGCCTCGTCGGATGGACCCGCCTCGTCAAAACACCGTTATACCTCAGGCTGTTTTAACACCTCCGGGTCACTACTCCAACCCAATGGACAATATCGTCGCCGCTGCTGCACGGCTGGAGGCCATTCCCATTGAAGGTGACTCGCCGCAGGCAGTAGAGACGCGACGGGTCAAGGAGCTTCTAAGGACAGCTTTGGTCCAACAGGAAGCATACTCGTACAGCCGCGACCGGATCCACTCGACCCCCCGTCCAAGCCGGAGCTATAGCAGGCATATGGATGAACCGGCAGTGTCGAGTAATGAACGACGTGGAGCACCCCGTGGCAACAACCCGGCGGGTGGTGCTGATGACGCTCAGGAAGTGGTGGACCGAGCCCGAGCGCGCAGGGAGGCCGAGTTAGCCGCACAGCATCAGGCTCGGCAGCTCACGCCAGTTCGTCCAACTATCTCGATCGAACCTGGTGTTACTTCTAGTTCTTTGGGGGTGCCTTGCCTTATCCGCTTTACGCAATGTGCGCCTGCCCAAGGATTTCAAAGGCCCGCGCAAAGTACGAAATTACACGGCGGATCAACCTCCAGAGACATGGGTGGAGAGCTATGAGATGGCCATGGAGATGCTTGATGTGGATGACGCGGCGTGTGCAAAATAGTTCACCATGATGCTTGAAGGAACGGCCCGTACTTGGTTAAAAAGCTTGCCGGCTAATTCTATCAGTTCATGGGCCCAATTACGAGCCCAGTTTATCAGCAATTTCAAGGATACCTGTAAACATCCTATGTCGATAGTGGACTTAGCTGCCCGCGTCCAGGAGGAAGGAGAGTCGACGACTCATTGGGTGCGCCGGGTTTCACAAGTATTGCACTCATCAGACCGCATCAACGCTGACACCGCAGTATTAACCCTAGAAGACAACTGCCGGTTTGGGCCCCTAAAGCTAAAGTTGGGACGGATGAAGCGTCATTGCATTGACATGGGGACCCTCATGGCCGCTTTGGTGAAGTATGCTGATTTTGATAGTACCAAGGATCCCAAATCTGATGATGACAAGGCAGGGAAGGGAAAGAGGAACAACAACTCCAAAGGCCAGCAGCATCACTAGGCAGGCAATGGTGGTGGAGGCAAGTGTAAAGCGGATGGTAACATGGACTTTGTGGCTAATACCAACGTGCAGGACAATGGCCAGCGATGCAAGGGTAAACCGAAAAGTCGCAACGGGGCACCCAACCCTAACCTGGACCGCCTAAACTATCTACTCAGCCAGCCCTGTCCAAGACATGGGACGAAGGAGGCGCCAGCAAACCACCTTTGGAAGGATTGCTTCATTATGCAGGAGTTCAAGAATTCTAATGCTTTCTGGTATGATCACGGCTCCGGTGGTGGCTCAGGGTCTGGGCCGGGTTACGGTGGAGGAAATTCCGGTTCAGGATTTAATGGTAATCCAGGCAGACATAATAATCAAAATAGTCAAAACAACCAGGGTGGTTACAACCAACAGCAGCAACAGTCAAGTTACCAGAGCAACCCAAAGCAGTTGAGTAGTGGGCAGTACCATGTCTTCACCACTATCTTGGACAAGCGAGACCAGAAGGTTCAGAGGCGGGCGGTTAACTCTGTTGAACCGGCCATACCCCGTTGCCTACGCTGGTCTGAACAACCAATCATATGGAGCAGAGAGGATCACCCTCCCCAGGTTGATAATCTGGGTCAGTTGGCTCTGGTGGTGGCGCCTCAGGTGGGAGGTTACAAGTTCACCAAAGTGCTCATGGATGGAGGGAGCAGCATTAATATCTTGTACTATGAGACCTTCCGTCGTATGGGACTAACAGATAAAAATCTCAAACTGTCTAATACGGTGTTCCACGGTGTAGTACCTGGAAATCAGCGTATCCTGTTGGTAAGATAGCCCTGGAGGTGGCCTTTGGGGATGATCATGATTCCAGGTTGGAGACATTGACGTTTGAAGTGGTGAAAATCCAAAGTCCATATCACGCCCTGTTTGGGCGACCGGCCTACGCCAAGTTTATGGCATGGCCCTGTTATGTGTATTTGCAGTTCAAGATGCCGGGTCCCAAGGGGACAATAACGGTTCACGGAAGCCACAAAATCGCTTTGGAGTGCGAGGAAGGAGATGTGGCCTATGCAGAGTCGATTTGTGCCACCGAGGAGCTCAAGTATTATAAGGACAATGTTGATCCGGCGGACATGACTCCATTAAAGAAGCCAACTACGGAGCATGATCCGGCCCTGAAGTTCAAATCGGCAGCAGAAACTAAGCTTGTTGACTTCGTACCTGGAGATTCGTCCAAGCAGTTCAGCATCAGTGCCAACTTGGATCCGAAATAGGAAAGCGCGCTCATCGAGTTCATCCGTGAGAATTGGGACATTTTTGCATGGAAGCCCTCTGACATGCCAGGTGTCCCAAGGCAACTCGCTGAGCACACCCTTAATGTGGATCCTAAATACAAACCGGTGAAACAGTTCCTCCGCTGGTTTAAGGAATAAAGACGCAAAGAGATTGGAGAAGAGGTAGCCAGGCTCTTAGCAGCTGGCTTTATTGTTGAAGTTTTTCACCCTCAGGGGCTAATGCGTATTTGATCTTCATCTTTCAAAGTCCCAAGATCAATACAAGTATTCAACTTGGCACTTGGGGCTAATGGCTATTCGCTCGTATATATTCTGATGCAGTAATCTCAATCACTTAAAATCCCGGTTTAACTACGCTAAGTTGAACCGGCCCTTGGGGGCTACATCAGCGAATTTCAAAGCATTAAGAATTATATTAGTAAGTCCCAGTTTGAAAGAAGATTACAATCCAGCCCTTGGGGGCTAGGAGAGTCAGCAAGAATTGAAGCATACAAGCAGGAAAGAGCATATGGAAGTTACCTCGTATTTATCTTTCATCATGTTAACCAGACCGGCTTCATAGTCACGACTGGTATACAGCCGGTTCAAGTAGGCAGAATGGATATCTTGGGTGTTCAGAGCAGCATAAGTCGCCAGATCAGCATTCCACTTGCCTTTGCCAAAGGCAGCAAATTCTTCCTTGGCAGTATGTTTGGACAAAGCGACAGGATTGCTTGGCTCTATATGGCCAATGCCAGTAATGACAACTTCATCATCCTTGGCATCGCCGGTTTGCACTGGGGCTGTTGGCTTGTGAGTAGGTTTGGTTGGAACGGTGGATTTCTCAATCCGGATGGAACTTGTGGGCTGATTGACAGGACTGGATGTATCAATAGGTCTTTCTTCAGCAATAAGATCGTCGTCTTGCTGCGGCGGATCATTGGGTATATCCTCAGGAATAGCCGCTTCAAGATCTGGTATTTTGCCCGGTTCAAGGATGGCATCCTCTTCGGTCGCTTTGTCCAAGCGAGCCTTCTTGCTTGGCCTAGGCTTGGCCCTGAAAGGAATAACAAAATCAAATACAGGATATGTTCCAAGGTAATGTACTGCAAATATTATGATAAGTATAGCTTACCCAAGCACCATTTTGAGCGGTGGAAGTTGAGTAGCCGATGATTCGCCAGAAGATGAGTGAGAGGTCACCTGGTAATCGGAGTCAGATGGATTAAGAGGTTGACGAAACCAGCCCGCTTTAGGACAAGCACTGACAAGCAAATTAGAGACCTCTGAGCGGCGTTTCTGAACCGGACTGTTCGGTAAATCGGCGGAGGTAACTACCTGGCCGCTGTGCCGGGTGGTGCGACGAGCTTCGTGTTGTTGGATCTTCATAAGAAATTTGGGATCCAAATAAGCAAGAGGATGAGAAAATTTAACTTTCCGGTTTGCCTGACGGATTTTTAGTGAAGGCAAAGATTCTGAATTGGAAGAGAGAATAATTACTTCTGCAGCATCAGCATGGCTGGCTTCGGCATCATCCTGACAAATATCATCATCAATAAGACGCATGAAAAATAAGCCAAGTGAGTCAAGCCCTACCTCAAGGTCCGGATTATCCACATCATCATCAAGGGCCGGATTAGAGGATGCAGTGGTTCTTTTCCTGTGGGTAGTCTTCTTCACAGCTTTAGTCTTTTGTCGGGTTGCTCTTTTCGGTTTGTCTGATTTTTCTGGTTTCTCCTGCGGCAGTTTCTTGCTCCAAAACGGATCATTGCCCTGGTTACACACACACTGATATTAAACAATGACCAGATATATCAATAACAGATTCAGCAAAAAGAAAAATCAAAGTCTTACAGCTGGCGGTTTGTTGGTGGCACATAAGGGAAGCAGGCCGTTTTTAGCATAGATGTGTTCCGGTTCATTCAGCATCTTATTCACCGCCTCTGTGATTTCTTCATCGGTGATCTGGATGTTGGAATGTCGCAGTGGGTCATCAACACTGCCAGTATACTCGCACATCAAACCAGAGCGCTGACTCAGAGGCAGTATGCTCCATGATATCCAACAGCGAGCAAAATCAACCCCTGTTAAACCGTTGGCCATAAAGGCTCTGAGCTTCGATAGTTGAGGAGCATATTTGCTTCTCTCCTGGGCAGTCAACCTTTGCGGAAAGGGGTGAGTATTGCTGAGCCGCTCCGCACGAAAGCTAGGCAAGGGATTCTCACCAGCAGGGAAGGTGTCTTTGCTATAGAGCCATGTCTGATTCCACTCTTTGGGGTGGCTGTGCAGTTTGGCGTGAGGGTATGTGACCTCTTTCCTTTTCTGAATCGCCACGCCACCCAACTCCGTATTGGAGCCGTCAGTAAACTCAGTACGGCGGTTTAGATGGAAAAGGTCTCTGAACAATTCCACTGTGGGCTCCTCTTGAAAGAACGCCTCACAGAGCACTTGGAAGTGACAGATATTTGTAACAGAGTTGGGGCCAGTGTCTTGTGGATGGAGCTGGAAATCGGCTAAAACATCCCGGTAAAATTTAGAACCAGGCGGCTTAAAGCCCCGGGCTAAGTGATCTACGAAAACAACGACCTCTCCTGCTTGAGTTGTGGGAGGGCATTCTTTGCCAGGAGCCCTCCAATGGATGGTATCTTTGCTGCCTAAAGCGCCAATCAGGACTAAATCGTCCAGTTGAGCCTCTGTGATGCGAGAAGGAACCCAATTGCACTCATATACTTGCTTGGCCATGAGGAAATCTACAAGGTAGAAGATCCCGGTTCAAAAATGCATTGATCAAGGTACATTGGTATGTGCAATGTTAAACCGGAGATAGATCTATCTAAACAGGAGTTCTATGAAGCAACAACGTTTAGCGGTTCAACAAGGGGACTAATGGTATATACCGGTTTGGCAATTTTTTCTACAAAGTTAAACCGCCTAGTCTAATCATTGAAGGGGATGAGTAAGTTTACAGAAACAGATTTCACAAGACTTCTCCACAGCGACGGATCTGAAGCAAGTTCAGAAAAGAAGGAAAATATTCAAGGTTCAAAAAAGAACAGTACTAAATCAATGGGCAGAGATACATATAGATCAATGGTCTGAAGCAGGAAACTGAAGGCGGATGCTAAAACCTACCGCTACATAGAGCAAGGTGTTGGGTAACGTAGTAATTTCAAAAAATTTCCTATGCACACACAAGATCATGGTGATGCACAGCAGCGAGAGGGGAGAGTGTTCTCTACGTACCAACGCAGACCGACTGCGGAAGCGATCACACAACGTAGAGGAAGTAGTCGTACGTCTTCTTCCCGATCCGACCGATCCAAGCACCGTTACTCCGGCACCTCCGATTTCTTAGCACACGTTCAGCTCGATGACGATCCTCGGGCTCCGATCCAGCAAAGCGTCGAGGAAGAGTTCCGTCAGCACGACGGCGTGGTGACGATCTTGATGTACTACCGACGTAGGGCTTCGCCTAAGCACTACAACGATATGATCGAGGTGGAATTTGGTGGCAGGGGGCACCGCACTCGGCTAAGGAACGATCTCAAGGATCAACTTGTGTGTCTTGGGGTGTCCCCTGCCCCCGTATATAAAGGATGGAGGGGGGAGGCTGGCCGGCCAAAGGAGGGAGGCGCAGGAGGAGTCCTACTCCTACCGGGAGTAGGACTCCCCCCTCCAATCCTAGTCCAACTAGGATTCCCAAGTGGGAAGTAAAAGAGAGAGGTGGCCGGCCCCTCTCCTAGTCCTAATAGGACTAGGGAGAGGGGGGGAGGCGCAGCCCTATGTGGGCTGCCTTCTCACCTTTCCACTAAGGCCCATGTTGGCCCATTTGGCTCCCGGGGGGTTCCGGTAACCCTCCCGGTAATCCGGTAAAATCCCGATTTCACCCGGAACACTTCCGATGTCCAAACATAGGCTTCCAATATATCAATCTTTACGTCTCGACCATTTCGAGACTCCTCGTCATGTCCCCGATCTCATCCGGGACTCCGAACTCCTTCGGTACATCAAAACTCATAAACTCATAATATAACTTTCATCGAAACCTTAAGCGTGCGGACCCTACGGTTCGAGAACAATGTAGACATGACCGAGACACGTCTCCGGTCAATAACCAATAGCGGGACCTGGATGCCCATATTGGCTCCTACATATTCTACGAAGATCTTTATCGGTCAGACCGCATAACAACATACGTTGTTCCCTTTGTCATCGGTATGTTACTTGCCCGAGATTCGATCGTCGGTATCCAATACCTAGTTCAATCTCGTTACTGGCAAGTCTCTTTACTCGTTCCGTAATACATCATCTCACAACTAACATCTTAGTTATAATGCTTGCAAGGCTTATGTGATGTGTATTACTGAGAGGGCCCCAGAGATACCTCTCCGACAATCGGAGTGACAAATCCTAATCTCGAAATACGCCAACCCAACATGTACCTTTGGAGACACCTGTAATGCTCCTTTATAATCACCCAGTTACGTTGTGACGTTTGGTAGCACCCAAAGTGTTCCTCCGGTAAACGGGAGTTGCATAATCTCATAGTCATAGGAACATGTATAAGTCATGAAGAAAAGCAATAGCAATATACTAAACGATCGGGTGCTAAGCTAATGGAATGGGTCATGTCAATCAGATCATTCAACTAATGATGTGACCTCGTTAATCAAATAACAACTCTTTGTTCATGGTTAGGAAACATAACCATCTTTGATTAACGAGCTAGTGTAGTAGAGGCATACTAGCGACACTCTGTTTGTCTATGTATTCAGACATGTATTATGTTTCCGGTTAATACAATTCTAGCATGAATAATAAACATTTATCATGATATAAGGAAATAAATAATAACTTTATTATTGCATCTAGGGCATATTTCCTTCAGTCTCCCACTTGCACTAGAGTCAATAATCTAGTTCACATCGTCATGTGATTTAACAGCAATAGTTCACATCACCATGTGATTAACACCCATAGTTCACATCACCATGTGACCAACACCCAAAGGGTTTACTGGATTTAGTAATCTAGTTCACATCGCTATGTGATTAACTCCAAAGAGTACTAAGGTGTGATCATGTTTTGCTTGTGAGAGAATCTTAGTCAACGGGTCTGCCACATTCAGATCCACATGTATTTTGCAAATTTTTATGTCAACAATGCTCTGCATGGAGCTACTCTAGCTAATTGCTCCCACTTTCAATATGTATCTAGACCGAGACTTAGAGTCATCTAGATTAGTGTCAAAACTTGCATCGGCGTAACCCTTTACGACGAACCTTTTGTCAAGTCCATAATCGAGAAACATATCCTTATTTCACTAAGGATAATTCTGACCGCTGTCCAGTGATCTACTCCTAGATCACTATTGTACTCCCTTGCCAAATCAGTGCAGGGTATACAATAGATCTGGCATACAGCATGACATACTTTATAGAACCTATGGCCAAGGCATAGGGAATGACTTTCATTCTCTTTCTATCTTTTGTCGTGGTCGGGCTTTGAGTCTTACTCAACTTCACACCTTGTAATACAGGCAAGAACTCTTTCTTTGACTGTTCCATTTTGAACTACTTCAAAATCTTGTCAAGGTATGTACTCATTGAAAAAACTTATCAAGCGTCTTGATCTATCTCTATAGATCTTGAAGCTCAATATGTAAGCAGGTTCACCGAAGTCTTTCTTTGAAAAACTCCTTTCAAACACTCCTTTATGCTTTACAGAATAATTCTACATTATTTCCGATCAACAATATGTCATTCACATATACTTATCAGAAATGTTGTAGTGCTCCCACTCACTTTCTTGTAAATACAGGCTTCACCGCAAGTCTGTATAAAACTATATGCTTTGATCAACTCATCAAAGCGTATATTCCAACTCCGAGATGCTTGCACCAGTCCATAGATGGATCGCTGGAGCTTGCACATTTTGTTAGCACCTTTCGGATTGACAAAACCTTCTGTTGCATCATATACAACTCTTCTTTAATAAATCCATTAAGGAATGCAGTTTTGTTTATCCATTTGCCAGATTTCATAAAATGCGGCAATTACTAACATGATTCGGACAGACTCAAGCATAGATACGAGTGAGAAGCTCTCATCGTAGTCAACACCTTAAACTTGTCGAAAACCTTTTGCGACAATTCTAGCTTTGTAGATAGTAACACTACTATCAGCGTCCGTCTTCCTCTTGAAGATCCATTTATTCTCAATTGCTTGCCGATCATCGGGCAAGTCAACCAAAGTCCAAACTTTGTTCTCATACATGGATCATATCTCAGATTTCATGGCCTCAAACCATTTCGCGGAATCTGGGCTCATCATCGCTTCCTCATAGTTCGTAAGTTCGTCATGGTCTAGTAACATAACTTCCAGAACAGGATTACCGTACCACTCTGGTGCGGATCTCACTCTGGTTTACCTACGAGATTTGGTAGTAACTTGATCTGAAGTTACATGATCATCATCATTAGCTTCCTCACTAATTGGTGTAGTAGTCACAGGAACAGATTTCTGTGATGAACTACTTTCCAATAAGGGAGCAGGTACAGTTACCTCATCAAGTTCTACTTTCCTCCCACTCACTGCTTTCGGGAGAAACTCCTTCTCTAGAAAGTTTCCGAATTTAGTAACAAAAGTCTTGCCTTCGGATCTGTGATAGAAGGTGTACCCAACTGTCTCCTTTGGGTATCCTATGAAGACATATTTCTCCGATTTGAGTTTGAGCTTATCGAGATGAAACTTTTTCACATAAGCATCACAACTCCAAACTTTAAGAAACGACAGCTTAGGTTTCTTGCAAAACCATAGTTCATACGGTGTCGTCTCAACGGATTTAGATGGTGCCCTATTTAACGTGAATGCAGCTGTCTCTAATGCATGACCCCAAAAACGATAGTGGTAAATCGGTAAGAAACATCATAGATTGCACTATATCCAATAAAGTACGGTTATGACGTTCGGACACACCATTATGCTGTGGTGTTCCAGGTGGCGTGAGTAGTGAAACTATTTCACATTGGTTTAACTGAAGACCAAACTCGTAACTCAAATACTCTTTTCCACGATCAGATCGTAGAAACTTTATTTTTCTTGTTACGATGATTTTCCACTTCACTCTGAAATTCTTTGAACTGTTCAAATGTTTCAGACTTATGTTTCATCAAGTAGATATCCCCATATCTGCTCAAATCATCTGTGAAGGTCAGAAAACAATGATACCTGCTGCAAGCCTTAATATTCATCGGACCACATACATCAGTATGTATTATTTCCAACAAATCTGTTGCTTGCTTCATTGTTCCGGAGAACGGCGTTTTAGTCATCTTGCCCATAAGGCATGGTTCGCAAGCATCAAGTGATTCATAATCAAGTGATTCCAAAATCCCATCAGCATGGAGTTTCTTCATGCGCTTTACACCAATATGACCTAAACGGCAGTGCCACAAATAAGTTGCACTATCATTATTAACTTCGCATCTTTTGGTTTCAATATTATGAATATGTATATCACTAAGATCGAGATCCAATGAACTATTTTCATTGGGTGTGTAACCATATAAGGTTTTATTCATGTAAACAGAACAACAATTTATTCTTTTACTTGAATGAATAACCGTATTACAATAAACATGATCAAATCACATTCATGCTCAACGCAAACACCAAATAACACATATTTAGGTTCAACACTAATCCCGAAAGTATAAGGAGTATGTGATGATGATCATATCAATCTTGGAACCACTTCCAACACACATCGTCACTTCACCCTTAACTAGTCTCTGTTTATTCTGCAACTCCCATTTCGAGTTACTAATCTTAGCAACTGAACTAGTATCAAATACTGAGGGTTTGCTATAAACACTAGTAAAGTACACATCAATAACATGTATATCAAATATACTTATGTTCACTTTGCCATCCTTCTTATCCGCCAATCACTTGGGGTAGTTCCGCTTCCAGTGACCAGTCCCTTTGCAGTAGAAGCACTTAGTCTCAGGCTTAGGATCAGACTTGGGCTTCTTCACTTGAGCAGCAACTTGCTTGCCGTTCTTCTTGAAGTTCCCCTTCTTCCCTTTGCCCTTTTCTTGAAACTAGTGGTCTTGTCAACCATCAACACTTGATGTTTTTCTTGATTTCTACCTTCGTTGATTTCAGCATCACAAAGAGCTTGGGAGTTGTTTCCGTTATCCCTTGCATATTATAGTTCATCACGAAGTTCTACTAACTTAGTGATGATGACTAGAGAATTCTATCAATCACTATCTTATCTGGAAGATTAACTCCCACTTGATTCAAGCGATTGTAGTACCCAGACAATCTGAGCACATGCTCACTAGTTGAGCGATTCTCCTCCATCTTTTAGCTATAGAACTTGTTGGAGATTTCATATCTCTCAACTCGGGTATTTGCTTGAAATATTAACTTCAACTCCTGGAACATCTCATATGGTCCATGACGTTCAAAACGTCTTTGAAGTCCCGATTCTAAGCCATTAAGCATGGTGCACTAAACTATCAAGTAGTCATCATATTGAGCTAGCCAAACGTTCATAACGTCTGCATCTGCTCCTGCAATAGGTCTGTCACCCAGCGGTGCATCAAGGACATAATTTTTCTGTGCAGCAATGAGGATAAACCTCAGATCACGGATCCAATCCGCATCATTGCTACTAACATTTTTCAACAAAATTTTCTCTAGGAACATATCAAAATAAACACAGGGAAGCAACAACGTGAGCTATTGATCTACAACATAATTTGCAAAATACTACCAGGACTAAGTTCATGATAAGTTTAAGTTCAGTTAATCAAATTACTTAGGAACTCCCACTTAGATAGACATCCCTCTAATCCTCTAAGTGATCACGTGATCCAAATCAACTAAACCATAACCGATCATCACGTGAGATGGAGTAGTTTTCAATGGTGAACATCGTCATGTTGATCATATCTACTATATGATTCATGCTCGACCTTTCGGTCTCTGTGTTCCGAGGCCATATCTGCATATGCTAGGCTCGTCAAGTATAACCTAAGTATTCTGCGTGTGCAAAACTGGCTTGCACCCGTTGTAGATGGACGTAGAGCTTATCACACCCGATCATCACGTGGTGTCTGGGCACGACGAACTTTGGCAACGGTGCATACTCAGGGAGAACACTTCTTGATAATTTAGTGAGAGATCATCTTATAATGCTACCATCAATCAAAGCAAGATAAGATGCATAAAAGGATAAGCATCACATGCAATCAATATAAGTGATATGATATGGCCATCATCATCTTGTGCTTGTGATCTCCATCTCCGAAGCACCGTCATGATCACCATCGTCACCAGCGCGACACCTTGATCTCCATCGTAGCATCGTTGTTGTCTCGCCAATCTTATGATTCCACGACTATCACTACCGCTTAGTAATAAAGTAAAGCATTACATCGCGATTGCATTGCATACAATAAAGCGACAACCATATGGCTCCTGCCAGTTGCCGATAACTTGGTTACAAAACATGATCATCTCATACAATAAAATCAGCATCATGCCTTGACCATATCACATCACAACATGCCCTGCAAAAACAAGTTAGACGTCCTCTACTTTGTTGTTGCAAGTTTTACGTGGCTGCTACGGGCTTAAGTAAGAACTCATCTCACCTACGCATCAAAACCACAATGATAGTTTGTCAAATAGACTCCGTTTTAACCTTCTCAAGGACCGGGTGTAGCCACACTTGGTTCAACTAAAGTTGGAGAGACAGTCTTCCGCAAGCCATCTATGTGCAAAGCACGTCGAGGGAACCGGTCTCGCGTAAGAGTACGCGTAAGGTTGGTCCGGATCGTCTCGTCCAACAATACCGCTGAACCAAAGTATGACATGCTGGTAGGGAGTATGACTTGTATCGCCCACAACTCACTTGTGTTCTACTCGTGCAAATAACATCAAACCATAAAAACCTAGGCTCGGATGCCACTGTTGGGTAACGTAGTAATTTCAAAAAAATTCCTACGCACACGCAAGATCATGGTGATGCACAGCAACGAGAGGGGAGAGTGTTTTCTACGTGCCAACGCAGACCGACTGCGGAAGCGATCACACAATGTAGAGGAAGTAGTCGTACGTCTTCTTCCCGATCCGACCGATCCAAGCACCGTTACTCCGGAACCTCCAAGTTCTTAGCACACGTTCAGCTCGATGACGATCCTCGGGCTCCGATCCAGCAAAGCGTCGAGGAAGAGTTCTGTCAGCACGACGGCGTGGTGATGATCTTGATGTACTACCGACGTAGGGCTTCGCCGAAGCACTACAACGATATGATCGAGGTGGAATTTGGTGGCAGGGGGCACCGCACACGGCTAAGGAATGATCTCAAGGATCAACTTGTGTGTCTTGGGGTGTCCCCTGCCCCCGTCTATAAAGGATGGAGGGGGGAGGCTGGCCGGCCAAAGGAGGGAGGCGCAGGAGGAGTCCTACTCCTACCGGGAGTAGGACTCCCCCCTCCAATCCTAGTCCAACTAGGATTCCCAAGTGGGAAGTAAAAGAGAGAGGTGGCCGGCCCCTCTCCTAGTCCTAATAGGACTAGGGAGAGGGGGGGAGGCGCAGCCCTATGTGGGCTGCCTTCTCACCTTTCCACTAAGGCCCATGTTGGCCCATTTGGCTCCCGGGGGGTTCCGGTAACCCTCCCGGTAATCCGGTAAAATCCCGATTTCACCCGGAACACTTCCGATGTTCAAACATAGGCTTCCAATATATCAATCTTTACGTCTTGGCCATTTCGAGACTCCTCGTCATGTCCCCGATCTCATCCGGGACTCCGAACTCCTTCGGTACATCAAAACTCATAAACTCATAATATAACTGTCATCGAAACCTTAAGCGTGCGGACCCTACGGTTCGAGAACAATGTAGACATGACCGAGACTCGTCTCCGGTCAATAACCAATAGCGGGACCTGGATGCCCATATTGGCTCCTACATATTCTACGAAGATCTTTATCGGTCAGACCGCATAACAACATACGTTGTTCCCTTTGTCATCGGTATGTTACTTGCCCGAGATTCGATCGTCGGTATCCAATACCTAGTTCAATCTCGTTACTGACAAGTCTCTTTACTCGTTCCATAATACATCATCTCACAACTAACATCTTAGTTATAATGCTTGCAAGGCTTATGTGATGTGTATTACCGAGAGGGCCCCAGAGATACCTCTCCGACAATCGGAGTGACAAATCCTAATCTCAAAATACGCCAACCCAACATGTACCTTTGGAGACACCTGTAATGCTCCTTTATAATCACCCAGTTACGTTGTGACGTTTGGTAGCACCCAAAGTGTTCCTCCGGTAAACGGGAGTTGCATAATCTCGTAGTCATAGGAACATGTATAAGTCATGAAGAAAAGCAATAGCAACATACTAAACGATCGGGTGCTAAGCTAATGGAATAGGTCATGTCAATCAGATCATTCAACTAATGATGTGACCTCGTTAATCAAATAACAACTCTTTGTTCATGGTTAGGAAACATAACCATCTTTGATTAACGAGCTAGTGTAGAAGAGGCATACTAGTGACACTCTGTTTGTCTATGTATTCACACATGTATTATGTTTCCGGTTAATACAATTCTAGCATGAATAATAAACATTTATCATGATATAAGGAAATAAATAATAACTTTATTATTGCCTCTAGGGCATATTTCCTTCACAAGGATCCACAGATGCATCCATGAGCTAGTATATGAGCATGAACAGGTGATGAACACTGCAAGAACACGAAACCCTAGAACAGATCTGTGTTGAGAAGAGTAGAAGGCTTACCAGAGTTGAGGAAGACGCGGAAGGTTGCAGTGGTGCTCTGGTGCGTTCAGGTTGATGCAGCGGCCAAGGTTGGTGCAGAAGTTGACGGCGGCGGCGGAGCTCCGAGGCTGGCGACGCGAGGAAGACGAAGAAGAAAGGCACGAAGGGGAGAAAAGAAATGACCCTTCGGTCCTATTTATAAGGCAAAGGGACATGTGCCAGGCACGACAATCAAGGGGCCACAAAACGGAGTTGTCGCCTCAATTTCCGCAGATCTATTAAAGGAAGCATAATGGATAGCTTCGTTATGACAGGTGACATCACTCCGGTTTACAACGACCAGAGAAGATGACATCACTGCGGTTCAACAAACTACAAGAAGATATTGAAGATGAAGATTTTTGCAAAAGGATTGACATGAACATGTTCAAATCAATCTGGGGCCTAATGTTGGGGATATTACTACTGGGTGTAAACCGGCCTACCTGGGCCGGGTTAACTTCGTCAGTAGTTAAGTATGTTAAAGCCCAAGAAGGCAGATGAGGGCTCAAAGCCCGTGGTCGGTTCAAGGCCTGTAGCCGTAAACCGGCGTTAGTAGTTAAACTTGTATTGTAAGTTAGGAATAAGTAGAGACCAAACTGGACACATCTATGAGCCGGTATTGGGACTTTGTGAACCGACGGGCGTCACCCGTGTATATAAGGGGACGACCCGGCGGCGGTTCAAGGACATACAACAACTCGAGACATAGGCGAAGCTTGTTTGCTCCCTAGTCATCGAAACCCCATCAATTCCATCACAACTAGACATAGGCTTTTACCTTCATTGAAGGGGCCGAACTAGTATAAACTCTCTTGCGTCCCTGTGTCCGCTTTAACCCCTTCAAGCTAACCCGTCGTGATGGCTCCACGACTAAGTCCTTTCTCTAGGACATCTGCCATGACAAAACCACGACAGGACTGGTCACTGGAAGCGGAACTACCCCAAGTATTTGGCGGATAAGAAGGATGGCAAAGTGAAAGGTATATTTGATATACATGTTATTAATGTGTACCTTACTAATGCTCGCAGTACCACATGGGTATTTGATACTAGTTATGTTGCTAATATTTGCAACTCGAAATAGGGGCTACGGATTAAGCGAAGATTGGCCAAGGACGAGGTGACGATGCGCGTGGGAAATGGTTCCAAAGTCGATGTGATCGCTGTCGGCACGCTACCTCTACGTCTACCTTCGGGATTAGTTTTAGACCTAAATAATTGTTATTTGGTGCCAGCGTTAAGCATGAACATTATATCTGGATCTTGATTGATGCGAGACGGTTATTCATTTAAATCAGAGAATAATGGTTGTTCTATTTATATGAGTAATAGCTTTTATGGTCATGCACCCTTGATGAATGGTCTATTTTTACTAAATCTTGATAGTAGTGATACAAATATTCATAGTATTGAAGCCAAGAGATAAAAGTTTAATAATGATAGTGCAACTTATTTGTGGCACTGCCGTTTAGGTCATATTGGTGTAAAGTGCATGTAGAAACTTCATGCTGATGGACTTTTGGAATCACTTGATTATGAATCACTTGATACTTGCGAACCATGCCTCATGGGAAAGATGACTAAGACTCCGTTCTCGGGAACAATGGAACGAGCAACAGACTTATTGGAAATAATACAAACTGATGTATGCGGTCCGATGAGTGTTGATGCTCGTGGTGTGTATCATTATTTTCTGACCTTCACAGATGATTTGAGCAGATATGGTTGTATCTACTTGATGAAACATAAGTCTGAAACATTTGAAAAGTTCAAAGAAATTCAGAGTGAGGTGGAAAATCATCGTAACAACAAAGTAAAGTTTCTACGATCTGATCGTGGAGGAGAATATTTGAGTTATGAGTTTGGTCTTCATTCGAAACAATGCAGAATAGTTTTGCAACTCACGCCACCTAGAACACCATAGCCTAATGGTGTGTCCAAACGTCGTAACCACACTTTATTAGATATCATGCGATCTATGATGTCTCTTACTGATTTACTGCTATCATTTTGGGGTTATGCTTTAGAGACGGCTGCATTCACGTTAAATAGGGCACCATACAAATCCGTTGAGACTATTGGGTACACCTTCTATCACAGATCCGAAGGCGAGATATTCGTTGCTAAAAATGGATCCTATCTAGAGAAGGAGTTTCTCTCAAAAGAAGTGAGTGGGAGGAAAGTAGAACTTGATGAGCTAATTGTACCTACTCCCTTATTGGAAAGTAGTCCATCACAACAATCAGTTCCTGTGATTCCTACACCAATTAGTGAGGAAGCTAATGATGATGATCATGAAACTTCTGATCAAGTTACTACCAAACCTCGTGTTGGGGAACGTTGCAGAAAACAAAAAATTTCCTACGGTTTCACCAAGATCCATCTATGAGTTCATCTAGCAACGAGTGATCGGATGCATCTACATACCTTTGTAGATCGTGAGCGGAAGCGTTCAAAGAACGGGGATGAGGTAGTCGTACACGACGTGATCCAAATCACCGGAGATCCTAGCGCCGAACGGACGGCACCTCCGCGTTCAACACACGTACGATCAGCGTGACGTCTCCTCCTTCTTGATCCAGCAAGGGGGAAGGAGAGGTTGAGGAATATGGCTCCAGCAGCAGCACGACGGCGTGGTGGTGATGGAGCTGCAGTACTCCGGCAGGGCGTCGCCAAGCTCTATGGAGGAGGAGGTGTTGGAGAGGGAGAGGGAGGCACCAAAGGCGTGGTATGAGAGGCCCTCCTTCCCTCACTATATATAGGGAGCCAAGGGGGGGGGGGCGCGGGCCCTAGGAGTTCCAATCTCCTAAGGGGGGCGGCGGCCAAGGGAGGAATCCCTCCCCCCCCAAGGCACCTAGGGGTGCCTTCCCCCTTTGGGACTCTTCCCTTCTTGAACCCTAGGCGCATGGGCCTCTTGGGGCTGGTTCCCTTGGCCCATGTAGGCCAAGGCGCACCCCCTACAGCCCATGTGGCCCCCCGGGGTAGGTGGCCCCACCCGGTGGACCCCCGGGACCCTTCCGGTGGTCCCGGTACAATACCGGTGACCCCGAAACTTGTCCCGATGGCCGAAATAGCACTTCCTATATATAATTCTTTACCTCCGGAACTCCTCGTGACGTCCGGGATCTCATCCGGGACTCCGAACAACATTCGGGTTACTGCATATACATATACCTACAACCCTAGCATCACCGAACCTTAGTGTGTAGACCCTACGGGTTTAGGAGACATGCAGACATGACCGAGACGACTCTCCGGTCAATAACCAACAGCGGGATCTGGATACCCATGTTGGCTCCCACATGCTCCTCGATGATCTCATCGGATGAACCACGATGTCGAGGATTCAAGCAACCCCGTATACAATTCCCTTTGCCAATCGATATGTTACTTGCCCGAGATTCGATCGTCGGTATCCCAATACCTTGTTCAATCTCTTTATCAGCAAGTCACTTTACTCGTACGGTAATGCATGATCCCGTGACCAGACACTTGGTCACTTTGAGCTCATAATGATGATGCATTACCGAGTGGGCCCAGTGATACCTCTCCGTCATACGGAGTGACAAATCCCAGTCTTGATCCGTCTCAACCAAACAGACTCTTTCGGAGATACCCGTAGTATACCTTTATGGTCACCCAGTTACGTTGTGATGTTTGCTACACCCAAAGCACCCCTACGGTATTCGGGAGTTACACGATCTCGTGGTCTAAGGAAAGGATAGTTGACATTGGAAAAACTCTAGCAAACGAACTATACGATCTTTATGCTACATTTAGGATTGGGTCTTGTCCATCACATCATTCTCCTAATGATGTGATCTCGTTATCAATGACATCCAATGTCCATAGTCAGGAAACCATGACTATCTGTTTATCAACGAGCTAGTCAACTAGAGGCTTACTAGGGACATGTTGGTGTCTATTATTCACACATGTATTACGATTTCCGCATAACACAATTATAGCATGAATAAAGACAATTATCATGAACAAGGAAATATAATAATAATGCTTTTATTGTTGCCTCTAGGGCATATTTCCAACAGTCTCCCACTTGCACTAGAGTCAATAATCTAGTTACATTGTGATGAATCGAACACCCATGGAATTCTGGTGTTGATCATGTTTTTCTCTAGGGAGAGGTTTAGTCAACGGATCTGCTACATTCAGGTCCGTATGTACTTTACAAATATCTATGTCTCCATCTTGAACATTTTCACGAATGGAGTTGAAGCGGCGCTTGATGTGCCTGGTCTTCTTGTGAAACCTGGGCTCCTTGGCAAGTGCAATAGCTCCAGTGTTGTCATAGAAGAGTTTGATTGGCCCCGACGCATTGGGTATGACTCCTAGGTCGGTGATGAACTCCTTCACCCAAATTGCTTCATGTGCTGCCTCCGAGGCTGCCATGTACTCTGCTTCACATGTAGATCCCGCCATGACGCTCTGCTTGCAACTGCACCAGCTTACTGCCCCACCATTCAAAATATACACATATCCGGTTTGTGACTTAGAGTCATCCATATCTGTGTCGAAGCTAGCGTCGACGTAACCCATTACGACGAGCTCTTCGTCACCTCCATAAACGAGAAACATTTCCTTACTCCTTTTCAGGTACTTCAGGATATTCTTGACCGCTGTCCAGTGTTCCTTGCCGGGATTACTTTGGTACCTTCCTACCAAACTTACGGCAAGGTTTACATCAGGTCTGGTACACAGCATGGCATACATAATAGAACCTATGGCTGAGGCATAGGGGATGACACTCATCTCTTCTATATCTTCTGTCGTGGTCGGACATTGAGCTGAGCTCAATTTCACACCTTGTAGCACAGGCAAGAACCCCTTCTTAGACTGATCCATATTGAACTTCTTCAATATCTTATCAAGGTATGTGCTTTGTGAAAGACCTATGAGGCGTATCGATCTATCCCTATAGATCTTGATGCCTAATATATAAGCAGCTTCTCCAAGGTCCTTCATTGAAAAACTCTTATTCAAGTAGGCCTTAATGTTGTCCAAGAGTTCTATATCATTTCCCATCAAAAGTATGTCATCTACATATAGTATGAGGAATGCTACAGAGCTCCCACTCACTTTCTTGTAAACGCAGGCTTCTCCATAAGTCTGCGTAAACCCAAACGCTTTGATCATCTCATCAAAGCGAATGTTCCAACTCCGAGATGCTTGCACTTGCCCATAAATCGAGCGTTGGAGCTTGCACACCTTGTCAGCATTCTTAGGATCGACAAAACCTTCCGGCTGCATCATATACAATTCTTCCTTAAGGAAACAATTAAGGAATGTCGTTTTGACGTCCATTTGCCATATCTCATAATCATAGTATGCGGCAATTGCTAACATGATTCGGACAGACTTTAGCTTTGCTATGGGTGAGAAAGTCTCATCGTAGTCAACCCCTTGAACTTGTCGATAACCCTTAGCGACAAGCCGAGCTTTATGGATGGTCACATTACCATCCGCGTCTGTCTTCTTCTTAAAGATCCATTTATTTTATATGGCTCGCCGATCATCGGGCAAGTCAGTCAAAGTCCATACTTCGTTTTCATACATGGATCCTATCTCGGATTTCATGGCTTCTAGCCATTTGTCGGAATCCGGGCCCGCCATCGTTTCTTCATAGTTCGAAGGTTCACCGTTGTCTAGCAACATGATTTCCAAGACAGGGTTGCCGTACCACTCTGGTGCGGAACGAGTCCTTGTGGACCTTCGAAGTTCAGTAGCAACTTGATCTGAAGTTTCATGACCATCATCATTAACTTCCTCTCTAGTTGGTGCAGGCACCTCAGGAACATTTTCTTGAGTTGCGCCATTTTTCGGTTCAAGAGGTAACACTTCATCAAGTTCTACTTTCCTCCCACTTACTTCTTTCGAGAGAAACTCCTTCTCTAGAAAGGATCCATTCTTGGCAACAAAGATCTTGCCTTCGGATCTGAGGTAGAAGGTATACCCAATAGTTTCTTTAGGGTATCCTATGAAGACGCATTTTTCCGACTTGGGTTCGAGCTTTTCAGGTTGAAGTTTCTTGACATAAGCATCGCATCCCCAAACTTTTAGAAACGACAGCTTAGGTTTCTTCCCAAACCATAATTCATACGGTGTCGTCTCAACGGATTTCGACGGAGCCCTATTTAAAGTGAATGCGGCAGTCTCTAAAGCATAGCCCCAAAAAGATAGCGGTAAATCGGTAAGAGACATCATAGACCGCACCATATCTAATAGAGTGCGATTACGACGTTCGGACACACCATTACGCTGAGGTATTCCAGGCGGCGTGAGTTGTGAAACTATTCCACATTTTCTTAAGTGTGTGCCAAATTCGTGACTCAAGTATTCTCCTCCACGATCTGATTGTAGAAACTTGATTTTTCTGTCACGTTGATTTTCAACCTCACTCTAAAATTCCTTGAACTTTTCAAAGGTTTCAGACTTGTGTTTCATTAAGTAGACATACCCATATCTACTCAAGTCATCAGTGAGGGTGAGAACATAACAATAGCCACCGCGAGCCTCAACGCTCATTGGACCGCACACATCAGTATGTATGATTTCCAATAAGTTGGTTGCTCACTCCATTGTTCCTGAGAACGGAGTCTTGGTCATTTTACCCATGAGGCATGGTTCGCACGTGTCAAATGATTCGTAATCAAGAGACTCTAAAAGTGCATTTGCATGGAGCTTCTTCATGCGTTTGACACCTATGTGACCAAGGCGGCAGTGCCACAAGTATGTGGGACTATCATTATCAACCTTACATCTTTTGGTATTCACACTATGAACATGTGTAGCATTACGCTCGAGATTCATTAAGAATAAACCATTCACCATTGGAGCATGACCATAAAACATATCTCTCATATAAATAAAACAACCATTATTCTCGTATTTAAATGAGTAGCCATCTCGAATTAAACGAGATCCCGATACAATGTTCATGCTCAAAGCTGGAACTAAATAACAATTATTAAGGTTTAAAACTAATCCCGAAGGTAAATGTAGAGGTAGCGTGCCGACGGCGATCACATTGACCTTGGAACCATTCCCGACGCACATCATCACCTCGTCCTTTGCCAGTCTCCGCTTATTTCGCAGCTCCTGCTTTGAGTTACAAATGTGAGCAACTGCACCGGTATCGAATACCCAGGAGCTACTACGAATACTGGTAAGGTACACATCTATTACATGTATATCACATATACCTTTTGTTTTGCCGGCCTTCTTGTCCGCTAAATATTTGGGGCAGTTCCGCTTCCAGTGACCACTTCCCTTGCAATAAAAGCACTCAGTCTCGGGCTTGGGTCCATTCTTTGGCTTCTTCCCAGCAGCTTGCTTACCGAGCGCGGCAACTCCCTTGTCGTCCTTCTTGAAGTTCTTTTTACCCTTGCCCTTCTTGAACTTAGTGGTTTTATTGACCATCAACACTTGATGTTCCTTCTTGACTTCTACCTCTGCTGATTTCAGCATTGCGAATACCTTAGGAATGGTCTTTTCCATCCCCTGCATATTGAAGTTCATCACAAAGCTCTTGTAGCTTGGTGGAAGCGACTAGAGGATTCTGTCAATGACCGCATCATCCGGGAGATTAACTCCCAGCTGAGTCAAGCGGTTATGCAACCCAGACATAGTGAGTATGTGCTCACTGACAGAACTATTTTCCTCCATCTTACAGCTGAAGAACTTGTCGGAGACCTCATATCTCTCGACCCGGGCATGAGCTTGGAAAACCATTTTCAGCTCTTCGAACATCTCATATGCTCCATGTCTCTCAAAACGCTTTTGGAGCCCCGGCTCTAAGCTGTAAAGCATGCCGCACTGAACGAGGGAGTAATCATCAACACGTGTCTGCCAAGCGTTCATAACGTCTTGGTTCTGTGGGACGGGAGCTTCACCTAGCAGTGCTTGTAGGACATAATCTTTCTTGGCAGCTATGAGGATGATCCTCAGGTTCCGGACCCAGTCCGTGTAGTTGCTGCCATCGTCTTTCAGCTTGGTTTTCTCTAGGAACACGTTGAAGTTGAGGACTACATTGGCCGTTTGATCTACAAGACATATTGTAAATATTTTAGACTAAGTTCATGATAATTAAGTTCATCTAATCACATTATACAATGAACTCCCACTCAGATAGACATCCCTCCAGTCATCTAAGTATAACATGATCCGAGTTAACTAGGTCGTGTCCGATCATCACGTGAGACCAACTAGTCAACGTCGGTGAACATCTTCATGTTGATCGTATCTTCTATACGACTCATGCTCGACCTTTCGGTCTTCTGTGTTCCGAGGCCATGTCTGTACATGCTAGGCTCGTCAAGTCAACCTAAGTGTTTTGCATGTGTAAATCTGTCTTACACCCGTTGTATTTGAACATCGGAATCTAACACCCGATCATCATGTGGTGCTTTGAAACAACGAACTGTCACAACGGCGCACAGTTAGGGGGAACACTTTCTTGAAATTATTATGAGGGATCATCTTATTTACAACCGTCGTTCTAAATAAACAAGATGCAAAACATGATAAACATCACATGCAATCAAATAATAATAGTGACATGATATGGCCAATATCACATAGCTCCTTTGATCTCCATCTTGGGGCTCCATGATCATCTTGTCACCGGCTTGACACCATGATCTCCATCATCATGATCTCCATCATCGTGTCTCCATGAAGTTGCTCGCCAACTATTACTTCTACTACTATGGCTAACACGTTTAGCAATAAAGTAAAGTAATTTACATGGCGTTTCTCAATGACACGCAGGTCATACAAAAAATAAAGACAACTCCTATGGCTCCTGCCGGTTGTCATACTCATCGACATGCAAGTCGTGATTCCTATTACAATAGCATGAACATCTCATACATCACATATATGAGAACTACGCATAGACCTAGCTCATGATGCCACTGTTGGGGAACGTTGCAGAAAACAAAAAATTTCCTACGGTTTCACCAAGATCCATCTATGAGTTCATCTAGCAACGAGTGATCAGATGCATCTACATACCTTTGTAGATCGCGAGCAGAAGTGTTCAAAGAACGGGGATGAGGTAGTCGTACACGACATGATCCAAATCACCGGAGATCCTAGCACCGAACGGACGGCACCTCTGCGTTCAACACACGTACGGTCAGCGTGACGTCTCCTCCTTCTTGATCCAGCAAGGGGGAAGGAGAGGTTGAGGAAGATGGCTCCAGCAGCAGCACGACGGCGTGGTGGTGATGGAGCTGCAGTACTCCAGCAGGGCTTCGCCAATCTCTATGGAGGAGGAGGAGGAGGTGTTGGAGAGGGAGAGGGAGGCACCAAAGGCGTGGTATGAGAGGCCCTCCTTCCCTCACTATGTATAGGGAGCCAAGGGGGGGGGCGCCGGCCCTAGGAGATCCAATCTCCTAGGGGGGGCGGCGGCCAAGGGAGGAATCCCTCCCCCCCAAGGCACCTAGGGGTGCCTTCCCCCTTTGGGACTCTTCCCTTCTTGAACCCTAGGCGCATGGGCCTCTTGGGGCTGGTGCCGTTGGCCCATGTAGGCCAAGGCGCACCCCCTACAGCCTATGTGGCCCCACGGGACAGGTGGCCCCACCCGGTGGACCCCCGGGACCCTTCCGGTGGTCCCGGTACAATACCGGTGACCCCGAAACTTGTCCCGATGGCCGAAATAGCACTTCCTATATATAATTCTTTACCTCCGGACCATTCCGGAACTCCTCGTGACGTCCGGGATCTCATCCGGGACTCCGAACAACATTCGGGTTACTGCATATACATATCCCTACAACCCTAGCGTCACCGAACCTTAAGTGTGTAGACCCTACGGGTTCGGGAGACATGCAGACATGACCGAGACGACTCTCCGGTCAATAACCAACAGCGGGATCTGGATACCCATGTTGGCTCCCACATGCTCATCGATGATCTCATCGGATGAACCACGATGTCGAGGATTCAAGCAACCCCGTATACAATTCCCTTTGCCAATCGATATGTTACTTGCCCGAGATTCGATCATCGGTATCCCAATACCTTGTTCAATCTCGTTACCGGCAAGTCACTTTACTCGTACCGTAATGCATGATCCCGTGACCAGACACTTGGTCAGTTTGAGCTCATAATGATGATGCATTACCGAGTGGGCCCAGTGATACCTCTCCGTCATACGGAGTGACAAATCCCAGTCTTGATCCGTGTCAACCCAACAGACACTTTCAAAGATACCCGTAGTATACCTTTATGGTCACCCAGTTAAGTTGTGACATTTGGTACACCCAAAGCACCCCTACGGTATTCGGGAGTTACACGATCTCATAGTCTAAGGAAAGGATACTTGACATTGGAAAAACTCTAGCAAACGAACTATACGATCTTTATGCTACATTTAGGATTGGGTCTTGTCCATCACATCATTCTCCTAATGACGTGATCTCGTTATCAATGACATCCAATGTCCATAGTCAGGAAACCATGACTATCTGTTGATCAACGAGCTAGTCAACTAGAGGCGTACTAGGGACATGTTGGTGTCTATTATTCACACATGTATTACGGTTTTCGGATAACACAATTATAGCATGAATAAAGACAATTATCATGAACAAGGAAATATAATAATAATGCTTTCATTATTGCCTCTAGGGCATATTTCCAACACCTCGTAGGTCAACCAGAGTAAGATCCGCACCAGAGAGGTACGGTAATCCTGTTCTGGAAGTCAGGTTACTTGACCATGATGAACCTACGAACTATGAGGAAGCGATGATGAGCCCAGATTCCACAAAATGGCTTGAGGCCATGAAATCTGAGAAGGGATCCATGTATGTGAACAAAATATGGACTTTGGTTGACTTGGGAAAGACATAGAGAATAAATGGATCTTCAAGAAGAAGGCTGACGCTGACGGTAATGTTACTGTCTACAAAGCACGACTTGTTGCGAAATGTTTTTGACAAGTTCAAGGAGTTGACTATGATGATACCTTCTTACCCGTAGCGATGCTTAAGTCCGTCCGAATCATGTTAGCAATTGCCGCATTTTATGATCATGAAATTTGGCAAATGGATGTCGAAACTGCATTCCTTAATGGATATCTTAAAGAAGAGTTGTATATGATGCAACCAGAAGGTTTTGTCGATCCAAAAGGTGCTAACAAAGTGTGTAAGCTCCAGCGATCCATTTATGAACTAGTGCAAGCATCTCAGAGTTGGAATATACGCTTTGATAGTCTGATCAAAGCATATGGTTTTATACAGACTTTTGGAGAAGCCTATATTTACAAGAAAGTGAGTGCGAGCTGTGTAGCATTTCTGATATTGTATGTGGATGATATGTTGTTGATCGGAAATGATACTGAATTTCTGAATAGCATAAAAGGATACTTGAATAAGACTTTTTCAATGAAAGACCTCGGTGAAGCTGCTTATATATCAGGCATCAAGATCTATAGAGATATATCAAGACGCTTAATTGGACTTTCACAAAGCACATACCTTGATAAAGTTTTGAAAAAGTTCAAAATGGATCAAGCAAAGAAAGGGTTCTTGCCTCTGTTACAAGGTGTGAAGTTGAGTCAGACTAAATGCCCGACCACTGCAGAAGATAGAGAGAAAATGAAACTCATTCCCTATGCTTCAGCCATAGATTCTATCATGTATGCAATGCTATGTACCAGACCTGATGTGTGCCTTGCTATTAGTTTAGTAGGGAGGTACCAAAGTAATCTAGGATGGATCACTGGACATTGGTCAACAACATCCTGAAATACTTGAAAAGGACTAAGGATATATTTCTAGTTTATGGAGGTGACAAAGAGCTCGTCTTAAACGGTTATATCGATGCTAGCTTTGGCACTGATCAAGATGACTCTAAGTCACAAACCGGATACGTATTTTTATTGAATGGTGGAGCTGTCACTTGGTGCAGTTCTAAGCAAAGCTTCATGGCGGGATCTACGTGTGAAGCGGAATACATAGCTACTTCAGAAGCAGCAAATGAAGAAGTCTCGATGAAGGAGTTCATATCCGATCTAGGTGTCATAGCTAGTGCATCGGGTCCAATGAAAATCTTTTGCGATAATACTGGTGCAATTACCTTCCCAAAGGAATCCAGATTTCAAAAGAGAACAAAGCACATCAAGAGGCGCTTCAATTCCATCCGCGATCAAGCCAAGGAGGGAGACATAGAGATTTGCAAGATACATATGGATCTGCATGTTGCAGACCCGATGACAAAGCCTCTCTCACAAGTAAAACATGATCAGCACCAAGACTCCATGGGTGTTAGAATCATTACTATGTAATCTAGATTATTGACTCTAGTGCAAGTGGGAGACTGAAGGAAATATGCCCTAGAGGCAATAATAAAGTTGTTATTTATATTTCCTTATATAATGATAAATGCTTATTATTCATGCTAGAATTGTATTAACTAGAAACTTAGTAGATATGTGAATACATAGACAAACAGAGTGTCACTAGTATGCCTCTACTTGACTAGCTTTTTAATGAAAGATGGTTAAGTTTCCTAACCATAGGCATGAGTTGTCATTTGATGAACGAGATCACATCATTAGAGAATGATGTGATTGACTTGCCCATCCATTAGCTTAGCACTATCATCGTTTAGTTTTTTGTTATTGCTTTCTTCATGACATATACATGTTCCTATGACTATGAGATTATGCAACTCCTGAACATCGGAGGAACACTTAGTGTCGGGGATATACCCCGCGGTATGATCCGGCCAGAGTTATAACCCGGCTAGTATATAGTAAACCGGCTGACAGTTAAGACATATGGCTAAGACGGACGGTAAACCGGCAGGTGGTAAACCGGTAGGTGTTACGGCAGGTGTTAAGGCAGGTGGTAAATCGGTTTGTGTTAAGTCAGACGGTGAACCGGCAGGTTGTTAAACCGGCTGACGGTTAAGACAGACAGGTAAAATAGGCAGTTAATCCAGATGGGAAACCGGCAGGTTGTTAAACCGGTTGACAGTTAAGACCGGAGTTAGGTCAGATGATAACTCAGCAGACAATCATAAACCAACAGACCATCTTAAATCGACACTAGTTATAACCCGGCAGACAGTGATAACGGGGTTGCCAGGAGTTATGAAGCCCGAGACATTATGAAGCCCAAGATGTTAAGAAGCCCATGAAGAGAAGTCATAATAGTTCAAGTCTTAAGTCCGAGTTGGACTCTACATGTAACCCGCCCCTTCAACTTTTATAAGGAGGGGTAGGGATCGCCAAAAGTGAGAGAGAAGTAAGGAGAAACAATCTTAAGGGTTAGGGTTAATTGGGAGAGCCGGTTTACAACGACTTCCTCGGGATGATAATGAGACATAGCCTCAAACAACACGTAGGGTTGTTACCGGATGATGTTTCCTGGGGCCCGAAGCTGTCTAAACACTTGTCTTGTGTTGGGTCTCTCGATTCCGCTCAACCCCTCTCAAGCTACCACATAGATGCGTTGGCCTCATGACTAAGTCCTCACACTAGGACATCTGCCATGACAATTCCACGATAGTTGGCGCCCACCATGGGGCATGCGCACAGTGGTGTTGAGTACTTGGAGGGATCTCTTTCAGGATTGAGAAGCTCGCAATTTGGTCGTATGAAGAAAAGCCAGGACCAAACAATCCCAGGGGATAAACGGGCACTGGATAACTTTGGGAGAAACTGGCAAATTCATTGCTTCTAATCAAAATTGTGATGGAGCGAGTAGTATGAGTGAGGGAGTCCTGGATTAGGGGGTCTCCGGACAGCCGGATTATATCCTTTGGCCGGACTGCTGGACTATGAAGATACAAGATTGAAGACTTCGTCTCGTGTCCGGATGGGACTCTACTTGGCGTGAAAGGCAAGCTATGCAATACGGATATGTATATCTCCTCCTTTGTAACCGACCTTGTGTAACCCTAGCCCTCTCCGGTGTCTATATAAACCGGAGGGTTTTAGTTCGTAGGACAACATACAATCATACCATAGGCTAGCTTCTAGGGTTTAGCCTCTCTGATCTCGTGGTAGATCTACTCTTGTACGTCCCCAACCCAGACCATGCAATAGAGCCCCTGCTTGATTAATATTGATGATATGGGTAGTACAAGAGTAGATCTACCATGAGATCAGAGAGGCTAAACCCTATAAGCTAGCCTATGGTATGATTGTATGTTGTCCTACGGACTAAAACCCTCCGGTTTATATAGACACCGGAGAGGGCTCGGGTTACACAAGTTCGGTTACAAAGGAGGAGATATACATATCCGTATTGCCTAGCTTGCCTTCCACGCCAAGTGGAGTCCCATCCGGACACGTGGCGGAGTCTTCAATCTTGTATCTTCATAGTCCAGCAGTCCGGCCAAAGTATATAATCCGGCTGTCTAGAGACCCCCTAATCCAGGACTCCCTTAGTAGCCCCCGAACCAGGCTTCAATGACGATGAGTCCGGCGCGCAGTGGGGCCTTGCATTCCTCCAACTCCTGGGACAGCCTAGTATTCTTCTCTGTAAGAACCTGCACATTAAAGATGATCCTTAAATCAGTTTTGCTAACTGTTTCAAGTCTCAGGGGCTACTGATACATAAAAATCGCCAGATTTACTCACCCGCACATCCTTTGCATACTGATCCGTGGCTCTGGCTAGATCATCTTGAGCAGCACGGAGGTACGCGTCTCCAGAATTAAAGGCGTCGAACGCCTCTGGTGAGAAACAAGCGTCTTGGAGTATGGCCCGGCGGCGCCTATGATTCATGGCGCTTTCCACTTCTGAGTTTGTAGCGGATAATCTATCTGCATCCTCTGTCGGGGGATTATCCGGCGCCTGCCCCATATCAGCTTCCGCCTCCATGTCCGGTCCTGGCGCCCGACTGGTGGAAGCTTGATTGGCAGCATCGCCGGACATATTCCGGCGAGCATTTTTTCTGTTAAAGAAGCGCGGGTGTCATTACATTTTGAGAAAGACGACAACCATGGAGCGGCGGTTTTCCTATACCTTTGCGCCGGCATCTCTGTCCTGACCGCCTTCCTTTTTGGTCTACCCGGCCTCGGTGCCTCTTGTTGGCGAGTTGCTGCGGGTTCGGCAGGGCGTCCCGAATGCCTTCCCTATAAAAGATGCCATGTGTATATGGTGGGTGAAGTGCCTAAAAGGGGATCCTAGTTTTGGAGTTGGGACTTTTGATTTTTCTTACCTGCGATGCAGGGAGCAGTCCGGGATAGTCGTCCGTAATGGCCACCAGGGCATCGTCGCAGCTTAACTGATAGAGCTGTCAGTCTATTAGTTCCACAGAGATAACCGGATCTTCTTCAAGTCCGGAGTCAAGGGCCCGGTCAGGGTCCTCTGGTTGTGGAGAAGGGCTGCTGACCTCCTTTACGGCTTTTCGCAGTTCCTGCCGCAAAGTGGAAAGGTGAACACTTACGACTAAGAATGCGGGAAAAATGGGAGCAGGGAGATATAACTTACCCGTCTTGGAGGATTGTACATGGAGAATCCATCCCGTGGCTTGATGCGGGTGAACTCCTCTTCCTCACCATTGAACAGTTCGGTCAGAATCTTCGCTAGAGCGGCAGCATTGTCCGGACTCTTACGCCCACAGCGGGTGCTCTCATCCGCCCTGTTATAACACCACAAGGGGTGCCCACGACATTGAAGTGGCTGCACTCCCCGCATTATGCAAATCGAAATAACTTTGATTATCACTAGTAGAAAAAGGGTCAAACATGAAGCACATTAGTGCCGGTTTGTATTTGAGCCGGCACTAATGTATACATTAGTGCCGGTTCCAATGGCTAGCCGGGCCGCTTTCATTAGTACCGGTTTGTGGTGAACCTTTACCACCGGTTCGTGCCATGAACCGGTACTAATGAGAGTGGTGGAGGATGTTGTCAGAATGGGGCCCCTCCAGCCCCTTTAGTGCCGGTTCTTGGCACGAACCGGTACTAAAGGTCGTCCTACATAGACCCTTCGTCCACCCGAGCTCGCTCTGTTCTTCCCCTTTCCCCTCTCCTCTCTGTTCTTCCCCTCTTCCTCTCGAGCTCATCACACATTTTGCCCAAAATTTGACAAGATTTGAAGGCCCCCATCCATTCAAATGATCACAAAGGTTAGCAACTTTGTCCTTTCATCTCTCATTGCTAGATTAGCTCTTGCAATGCTTTATATAGTGATTAATTTGTGAGTTTAGTAATTTGGGAGGATATATATATATGTGTGCTAGTATTTGATTTATATGCAATTTGAGGTCAAAAATAACACTTAGTTTTCATATGTAGGTGTGGTTTACTTAGTGCCTTCTAAATCTCCATCGTAGCCACCGTCGATCGCCCGCACCGTCCCGTCGCCGGCACCACCTTGTGGTGAGCCTCTTGTTCATGAAATTTTATATAAAAATTGATGTTTGTGTGATTTGGATATATAGTTACTCATATAATAATCTTACCCGTACGTTGTTTGTTATACATATAGTGCCATGGTTTTGATATCCGTCCCCGTCGGCCCTAGTCCTTGTTATGATTCGGATGTGGTATGTATTATTCTCTTTTAAAACTAGTTGCATTTTGTGTTTATGACAAATTATGCCCATCAAGTTGACATAGAAATTTTTTCTAGGAGGTATGTGAACCGGAAATTCCAACCGACCCTATTGCCGAGAGATTAAATTTAGTTGAAAGAGAAAACGAGTACTTGAAAGAAAAGTTGAAAAGAATTGAGGGGGAGAAGATGGAATTGGAGTTGCATGTTGTCGATGTCGTCGATGATCACAAGATCAAGATGGAGAAAATGCGCTTGAAGATTAGAAAGATTAGAAAATATGCCATCGATAGTGAGGCTTGGTATCATTATGCTGTTGGATCCATTGTTACCTTAGTTGCGATCTTGATCGTATTTGTTGTTGCATTTAAATGCTTTAGCTAGAGAGTTATTTGTTTGTTGCATTTAAGTGTTGTATGAACTTGTATTAATTTGGTCTATTCGGTGTTGTGTAATGAAGATGAGCCGGCAATGGATGTACGATGACCGATGCTCTCCACAGTTCGTTGAGGGCGTGCATACTTTTCTGCTTGCGGCTAAGGCAAACAAGCGGGCCGATGGTTTTATGCCTTGTCCATGTGCTCGTTGTAAGAATGGTAACAATTACTCTACGTCAAGAACCATTCATGTCCACCTGTTTAAGTCTGGTTTCATGCCCCATTATAATGTTTGGACCAAGCACGGAGAAAGAGGGGTTATGATGGAAGACAATGAAGAAGAAGAGGACGACGATAGCTATCCTGGCCATGGATTCCCTGAATACGATGATACAACAATGGGGGAAGAAGTTGAGCCGGTAATGCGGGAAGAAGCTGAAGAAGAGGCATCAGATGAGCCCGTTGATGATCTAGGTCGAGCCATTGCCGATGCAAAGAGAAACTGCGCAAGTGATTTGGAGAAGAAGAAGTTGCAGCGCATGTTAGAGGATCACAAAAAATTGTTGTACCCGAATTGCGTAGGTGACAAGAAAAAGCTGGGCACCACACTGGAATTGCTGCAATGGAAGGCAGAGAATGGTGTATCTGACAAGGGATTTGGAAAGTTGCTGGTAATGATAAAGGATATGCTTCCAAAGGACAACGAATTGCCCGAGAGTACGTACGAAGCAAAGAAGGCTGTCTGCCCTCTAGGGTTAGAGGTGCAGAAGATACATGCATGCCCTAATGATTGCATCCTCTACCGCGGTGAGTACGAGGATTTGAACGCTTGCCCGGTATGTGGTGCATTGCACTATAAGATCAGCCGCGATGACCCTGGTGATGTCGAGGGCCGGCGCCCTAGGAAGAAGATTACTGCCAAGGTGATGTGGTATGCTCCTATAATACCACGGTTGAAACGTTTGTTCCAAAACAAAGAGCATGCCAAGGCGATGCGATGGCACAGAGAAGACCGTAAGAAAGACGGAAAGTTGAGAGTACCCGCTGATGGGTCGCAGTGGAGAAAAATCGAAAGAAAGTACGGGAAGGAGTTTGTAGATGATGCAAGGAGCGTACGGTTTGGTCTAAGCGCAGATGGCATTAATCCTTTTGGGGAGCAGAGCAGCAACCATATCACCTGGCCTGTGACTCTATGTTTGTATAACCTTCCTCCTTGGTTGTGCATGAAGCGGAAGTTCATTATGATGCCAGTGCTCATCCAAGGCCCTAAGCAACCCGGCAACGACATTGATGTGTACCTAAGGCCATTAGTTGAAGAACTCTTACAACTGTGGAATGGAACAGGTGTACGTGCGTGGGATGAGCACATGGGGGAAGAATTTGACCTAAAGGCGTTGCTGTTCGTGACCATCAATGATTGGCCTGCTCTGAGTAACCTTTCAGGACAGACAGACAAGGGATACCGCGCATGCACGCACTGTTTGGACGATACCGACAGTATATATTTGGCTAATAAGAATGTGTACCTGGGACATCGTCGACTTCTTCCGAGCAGGCATCCCGTAAGAAAGAAAGGCAAGCATTTCAAAGGTGAGGCGGATCACCGGACGAAGCCTCGCCACCGTACTGGTGCTGACGTACATGATATGGTCAAGGATTTGAAGGTGGTCTTTGGAAAGGGTCCTGGTGGACAACCTGTTCCGAATGACGCTGACGGACACGCACCCATGTGGAAGAAGAAATCTATATTTTGGGACCTGCCCTATTGGAAAGACCTCGAGGTCCGCTCCGCAATGGACGTGATGCACGTGACGAAGAATCTTTGTGTGACCCTGCTTGGCTTCTTGGGCGTGTATGGGAAGACAAAAGATACACCTGAGGCACGGGAGGACCAGCAACGTATGCACGGAAAAGACGACATACATCAGGGTCATGCAAGCTACGCTCTTACCAAAGAAGAGAAGGAAATCTTCTTTGAATGCCTGCTCAGTATTATGGTACCGTCTGGCTTCTCGTCGAATATAAAGGGAATAATAAACATGGCAGAGAAAAAGTTCCAGAACCTAAAGTCTCATGACTGCCACGTGATTATGACGCAACTGCTTCCGGTTGCATTGAGGGGGCTTCTACCGGAAAACGTTCGATTAGCCATTGTGAAGCTATGTGCATTTCTCAATGCAATCTCTCAGAAGGTAATCGATCCAGAAATCATACCAAGGTTACAGAATGATTTGGTGCAATGTCTTGTCAGTTTCGAGTTGGTGTTCCCACCATCCTTCTTCAACATCATGACGCACGTCCTAGTTCACCTATGCGAAGAGATTAACATTTTGGGTCCTGTATTTCTACACAATATGTTCCCCTTTGAGAGGTTCATGGGAGTCTTAAAGAAATATGTTCATAACCGTGCTAGGCCAGAAGGAAGCATCTCCAAGCGCCGTCAAAATGAGGAGGTCATTGAGTTTTGTATTGACTTTATTCCTGACCTTAAGCCGATTGGTGTTCCTGAATCGCGGCATAAGGGCAGACTGGATGGAAACGGCACGCTACGAGGGGAACAAATAATATGTATGGACGGACATTCTCTCACTGAAGCACACTACACAGTTCTACAGAATTCCGCCTTGGTGGCTCCGTATATGGGTGAACACAAGAATTTGCTACGCTCCAAACACCCGGAGCGGTCTGATGACTGGATTACACGTGAACAAACGAGGAGTTTCACCAGCTGGTTGCAAGCATGTACCATGCATGACACCTCTATTGAAGATGACATGTACTTGCTATCCTAGTTACCATCTTCGAATATAATGACTTTCAAAGGGTACGAGATAAATGGTAATACATTCTACACGATCGCCCAAGATAAGAAGAGCACCAACCAAAACAGTGGTGTCCGCTTTGATGCAGAAACCAAGACGGGAAAGGAAACATATTATGGTTATATACAGGACATATGGGAACTTGACTATCGACGTGGTTTGAAGGTCCCTTTGTTTCGGTGCAAATGGGTCAATATGACACGAGGCGGGGTAACGGAAGACCCGCAGTACGGAATGACAACAGTGGATCTCAACAATCTTGCGTATGCAAACGAACCATTCGTCCTAGCCAATGATGTGGCACAGGTTTTCTATGTGAAGGACATGTCTACCAAGCCAAGAAAAAGAAAAGATAAGGAAGCGAATGCATCGTATGATGAGCCAAAGCGGCACATAGTTCTTTCTAGGAAGAGAAACATCGTGGGAGTGGATGACCAGACAGACAAGTCAGAAGATTATGAAAAGTTTGATGAAATTGCTCCATTCACAGTGAATACTGACCCGAGCATCCCGTTAAACGATGAAGATTTTCCATGGCTACGACGCAAAGGGACACACGCGAAGAAAAAGTTTCACACCCAAAGATCTGGGATGTGATCGGCTTAACTATCATCACTTTCTTTTGTGTTTCACACCCAGGAGGGAATCTGTGTAATAGTTAGGGTAGCTAGTTATGTGTTTTGGCATTTGAAATGCGAAGAAATTTTATGTGCAAGCAAATTCTTTCATGCATTTACTGATTTTTTCACCTAAATGACCCTGAAATTGAAAAGCATTTCAAATGAACTCGGAAAAGGATGAAAGTTGGCATGGTATCATAATTTCACCCACATAGCATGTGCAAAAAAGTAGAGAGGGTTACCACAAAAACTGGATGCACTTCGTGTACAAAATGGATAATCCGTTTCGAAGTATCAGGGTTTCGGACGAAAACTCATCCGTTACAAAAGCATTTCATTTTTTAAATAACTTAAGCATTACCAAATTGAATATAATGATAAAACACACTAATATTAAACATAAGAAAAAAGAATCACTGGAAACTGTATTTTTAAAGTTAAGTTATTCACAAACTAGTGATTCACACAAATTTCAAATAATTGAAAATTTAAACTATTCAAATTTAAAAACTACTGGCACTAACTGAAAGTTTCTAAAAACTATCAAAAATATTCACAAAGAAACTCTAAATACAGCAAAAACAACTAAAAATAAATAAAACAAAATAAATAAAGCACAAAAGAAAAAACTAAATGAAAAAAGCCCACCTACCGGGCCACAGCGGCCTGCATATGACTAGAAACCCAACCTGTTGTTGGGCCAGGATGCAGGCCCGCAAGCCCAATAGGCCCCACAGGGCAGAGTAGCAGACATAGGCCCAAAAGGCCTGCATTTCAGAGGAGCTCGAAGGAGCAGCCGCGGCTGGGTTTATAAAACAGTGCGGCTGCCCTTCGCTAGGCGAGGTGGGACTAAACTTTGCGCCCCTCGCCTGGCAGCGCACCCCCCTTTAGTACCGGTTCGTGGCACCAACCGGTACTAAAGGGGGGGCATTTAGTACCGGTTGGAGCCACCACCCGGTACTAAAGGGGGTCGCTTCCCGCCGCTTGGGCTAGCCAAAACAGACCTTTAGTACCGGTTGGTGGCTCCAACCGGTACTAAAGGTGCCTTCTATATATACAAGACTTCGAAAAATTTCGTTCTCCCCCTCTGTTTCTTCCCGATCGATCGACGCCGCCCCCGTCCTACGCCGCCCCCGTCGCGCGCCCTTGCCGTCGCTGCCCCCATCCTCGTCCCCGTCACCGCCCCCGTCGTCGTCGCCGCCCTCGTCTCCGTCGCCGCCCCGGGCCCGTCCCCGTCCCCGCCGCGCCGTCCCCGCGTCGCCGCCCCGTCACGCCCCGGGTCGTCGCCTCGCCATTGCCATCGCCCCGCTGTGAGCTCTCCCCCCTCTAACCCCTCTCCGATCCCTCACCTCCGGTGGCCGCCGCCCCTCCGCGAGCCCATACACACACACAAGCATGAACACACACACACGCACATTTTTCTGTTTTTAGTTATAGAAATAGTTATAAAATAGTTAGAATTGATAGAAATTTTTCTATTTTTTAGTTATAGAAATAGTTATAAAATAGTTAGAATTGTTAGAAATTTTTTCTGTTTTTTAGTTATAGAAGTAGTTATAAAAAAGTTAGAAATTTTATGTTTTTTTGTTATAGAAATATTAGAAATGCTATACAAATGTTAGTTATATATATAGAAATGTTATAATTTTTTTCTGTTTTTTAGTTATAGAAATATTAGAAATGTTATAGAAATGTTAGTTATATAACATTGTTCGAAATGATATAGGAATGTTAGTTATATAGAAATGTTAGAAATTTTAGTTATCAAAATCCAATCATTAAAAAGATGTTACTTTTTGCGTGCATATAGCTAGTATTTGTTCTGGACGATGCCCGGCCCGCATCCTCGCCGGCAACCCGTCCGCGACGATGTCCGGCTGACCCATGTCCGGGACTGGGCTCCGCCGGGCTGGCACTGGGAGGTGCTGCCTGGAGGGGCGCGCCGCTTGATGAGGAACCCGGCACCGGGTCCCGTCGTCAACCCTGATCTCGTTTGGTGGCGTTCGCGTGGGCCAGTTTCGGTGTGGAGGGAGCCGGCCCCGCCGGAGGAGGTACGTCGCCGTGTCAGGGAGGAGGAAGAGCACGTCCATCGCTACATGGTTGCATTAGAGGGCGACAGGTTCTCCAATACCTGGCAATTTCTTCAGGGATCTCACTTCAGCTATGATCCTGTGAGGGTTCCTTCTCTTTGGGTGTCCACCGCCCGCGCCGAAGGAACCGCGAGTGTCCTAGATTCTTCTATAGTATTCGATCTTTATTAGCTACCTAGCCAGTGATGTACTCGATATATAATATTCGAGACGATGTATTCAAGATTATATATTATTCGAGACGATGTATTCGAGATTATATCTATTATTCGAGACGATTTATTCGAGATTATATCTATTATTCGAGACGATATATTCGAGATTATATCTATTATTCGAGATTATACTAAATTGTTTTATATTTCTTTTGGCATAGTTAAATAAAAGCTATGGCGGACAATACCGACAGAGAGAGAGAACAGACCATGTTCGATATCATACGCAGGCCAGATGATGATCAGAATGAAGAAGATTTTGACGGCTCCGAATTTCTAAACAACACCGGAGAGGGTGATATGATATTCGATCGCGACGACCGAGAAGATGAAGTCATGAACTACGACGAAGAACATGTTGATCCTGAAACAACAAACACCGGCGAGGTATATATATTTATATAAGCAGGAATCTGGTGATCATCGCATGTTTTAAATGAGTTGAAGATATATTAACGAACCGATCTTTCTTCTTTCGGCCATCCGGATTGAGCAAATCTTCAGGCAAAAGGATGAAACGAGGCCCGAACAAAAAGTTGAAGGAGGGCGTAAAGTACAATATCGAGGCATTCAAACCTAATGGCGAACCATTAGCGCCTAAGAAGATTGCGGACAAGTTCGTTCGTCAGTGCAGAGTTCTTGTGAAGGACCAACTCCCGATCTCCCTTCAAGAATGGAGAAAGCCAACAAATCCACGTCCAGATGTTACTTTTGTCGACGAGAATCAAAAAAATCTGCTTTGGGATACTCTCATGGAACATTTCACCCTACCAGATCATTTCACAGAAGCAGATGTGCGGAAAGTCAAGAACGCTGCTTTTAGGAAGATGGTGGTTGCATTCAAGAACCACAAGAGAATGACGTGGGAGAAGTACGTCAAGGGAGGAAGGAAGACTCCAGTATTCGAGGGGATACTAGAGAATCAAAGTGCTCATTGGGACGATTTCGTGAAATTCAAGGATTCAGAATTAGCTAAGGAACGGTCGAGAATAAACAAGAAGAATGCCGAAAAAAAGGATAAGTTCCATAGGCTGGGGCCAGGTGGCTACGCGGTGGCAATGGCTAAGTGGGATAAGTCTGAGAAAGAGATGGAGGATGCAAGTGTCACTCCGGTTACTAAGAGATGGCCCCCCAGGTGCAGGACTTGGTTCTATGCGCATGGGGGGGAGTTGGACCCGAAGACAGGCAATGTTTCGACGAAGGCATGTCTGAACAGAGCCGATGATGCGCTACTTGTTGCAATAGAAGAGGCTCGATCGGGGGTGTTCCAGCCCAATAGAGAGAACAACGAGCTTACGCGTGCCCTGGGAAATCCTGAACACCCAGGAAGAACACGAGGCAAGGGCGCTATTCCGTGGTATGAGGGGTTTTCGGACTGGAACGCCGACTACAGAACCCGTGCGAGAAAGAAGATTGCGGAGGAGAAGAAGAGGAAGATGGAGGAGGAGCAGAGGAAGCGGCAGCAGGAGCAGATCGACTCACTTAGCCAACAAAGGGGGTCTCAGCAGCTGCAACAGCTAGCGGATGATCCAGCATTGGATACCACCGCCCCATCCATGCCGAGAAGTAGCGTGGGTTCCGCCCCGGGTGACGCAATAGTGCTGGATAGATACCCCGTGGATGACATCACGGAGAACACTAACTGCGAGCTACACTTCAAAATGAAGAACATATCCATGAAGGTGGAGGACACCGTTGCTTTTTCAAATTCCCCCGAGGCAACCTTCCATTGCAACCCGATTCCAGCGGGCTATGCTCGTGTCTTGGTTGATGAGGTGGTGGACCCATATTCGGAGCTACAGCTTGACATTCCTAGAGGTGACGACGAGCACACATTGGGAGAGGACATACATCGTGCCATCCTATGGAGAAAGGATTGCATCATCTTTCGAAGGCCACAGACACCGCGTCACCCGACTCCTCGTCGAAGTCCGTCACCGAGTCAGCAGACTCCCGCTCCTCCAAGTCCACCAACGCGTGAGGCCACTCCTCCTCCTCCAAGTCCGGCAAAGTGTCAGGCCACTCCTCCTCTAAGTCCGACACAGCGTCAGACGTCCACTCCTCCTCCAAGTCCAGCACAACCTCAGGCCACTCCTCCTCCAAGTCCGGCACAGCTTCAGGCCACTCCTCCTCGTCCAACTCAGCCCCGTCACCCGTCTCCGCCGCCTCAGCAATCGCAGAAGAGACACCCCACAGCTATGGTGCGTAGCGGTACGAGTCGAGGTGATAGTACAGGAAGTACAGGCGGAGCCAAGCAATATAAATATGGTCCAAACCTCAGTACTCCTCTTCCTGTGAGGGCTTACGACAGGACCGAGGAGCAAACCAATGCCATAGTGCGGGAAGAAGTTGACGCCCATTTTGGACCGAAACCGCCACCGCCGCCAAGGGAGAAAGTGCCTGTGGAAGTAGTTGACCACTTCATTCGTATGGCTCAACCACCAGCTCCTAAGCCTGTTGACTCAGACTATGAGCGCCACATCAGGAAGTTACATCGACAACGTCTACAGAAGGAGGCGAGCTCGAGCTCGAGCAAACAACAAGCAGCTGTCAAAAAATGCCGGAAAACCATTGCCCAGCTGGGAAAATAGGCGGCGCAATCGATCCCCCCGCTTGTTGTGCCGCCAACAACACGTGACAGTACGTGCGCCCAATATTATTGTGGCCAAACGGTTTACATTCCCGAGGTGGGTGATGTGGTAATAACCCAGGAGCATATAATGCAGGCTAAAGAACTCAAGATCACTGTTGGACAACTCCTCGAGATCGAGGACATGCCTCTGATTAGAGAGGAGGAAATAAAACAGAAATTTGTCCGGGGCCAACCTTTGGTTGAGCCAGAAGATGTCAAGAAGCTCCCAACGAGAATGTATGAATTGCATCAATGGTACATGGACATTACCAAGAGATCCGATCGAGAGTCCCTCATGGTGTATGTCAAGAAGGATGATTACTACCATGAGAAAGCTGTGGCCGTTGAGTATTCTGAACTATTTCAGTTATACAATCAAGACGCACTCGATAAATCTATCATCAGTTGCTATTGTTTGTAAGTGATTTCTTTCTGTAATTTAAGTCTCAAGCTAGCGGTAGTGATCCTTTTGATCAATCATTACGTGTAATTATCCTCACTATATTCTTTTCTATGGTATTATGCAGGACGAAGATGTATGAAATGAGAAAAGGTGGACGCTATGGCATTGGGTTCGTTGACCCAAACACCGTTAATGAATACACATGGAAATTAGATGCATATTATGAAAAAGACGTAGAGGACAGCATGCTAGAGTTCTTGAAGCACCTCAAATACAACGAAGATATACTACTTCCTTACAACTTCGAGTGAGTCACACTTTCTTGTACTACAAATTCTCTGTTTTTGCCTACTAGCTAGCTACATGTTTTTGCTTACATATGCCCGCTTAATTAAGACATGCAAACGTGTGTGCATGCAGATTTCACTGGATCTTGTGTATCATTAAAGTTGACACCGGAACAGTTGAAATACTGGACTCGCTACTCAAAGCAAATAGTGACTATAACATCTTGTTTGGGATAGTCAACAGGTAATTTCAATCATTATTAACTATATATCTCTGCCTATTTAGTTCGTCATTTCATGATATGAACTATTTAATAACCCCTTTAGTCATTTTCTTCGTCGGCGGGCAGGGCTTGGGCAAGGTTCATCAGCGTCACGGAAGGCGAATGGAAACCAAAGCTGAAATGGTTTCGAGCCAAGGTAAGTAATTAAGTAGTACTAGCTAGCTAGCTAGCTGCCATCTCTTTAATTATCATGCTTGATTAATTATTATCTGATCAAATTAAATTCCATTCTCGTAATAAAGGCCCTGAAGCAGGCGCCGGGGACTGATCTGTGTGCATACTTCGTTTGCGAGAACATTCGCATGATGGCGTCCGAAAGGAGCAGATCTCAAATACAGGAATGGCTACGTTTGTCAGAACAATATTCATAATTTTTACACCATTATCGATATCTAGTCACACAACTAATACACATGCATATTGATCTCCTTCTTAACAGTTCAAAGAGGTGCGGGACAAGCTCCTACCAACGGAGCGCGTAGAAGCACTTCAAGAGGAAATAGCGGGATTTTTGCTCGACCAGGTCATAAATCCGAAGGGAGAATACTATTACCCGCTACCGCCCCCATCAAAAAAGACATGAACCACTTCCAATTGTCATCGTGCTCTGAAGACACCAATCAGGCTAATGCCACTGGCTCCGAAGGCAACATGCATATGTAGGAGAAATTGTATATAGCTATACATGTGTGTATGTGTGAATTAATATGGTGGTTTGTGAGACATGATTGATGATATATATATATGATTGGTTCTACTACAAATTCTATATATATATATATATATATATATATATATATATATATATATATGCATAACGTGTACAATGTGTAGTACCGTAAAATACCAGCAAACGAAAAAGCATTAAAATGGAAAACACAAAATTAAATGAAAAAGAATCATAAAACCAAAAACCCCCCAACATTTTAGTACCGGTTGGTGTTACCAACCGGTACTAAAGGGCTCCCGGCCCCCGGAGCTGGCTCGTGCCACGTGGTTGCCCTTTATCACCGGTTCATGCTGAACCGGTACTAAAGGGGGGGGGGGCCTTTAGTGCCGAAATTTTAGTGCCGGTTACCTAACCGGCACTAAAGGGCCTTACGAACCGGTGCTATTGCCCGGTTCTGCACTAGTGTATTGTCAATCCTGATTGAGCCAGTGCTTTGATCCGGTTCATCAGATAGAGCACTTCTCCGTTGTCTTCCGCCTGGGGTTCCGTGGGCGCCAACTTCGGCGCTTCTTCAGAGGAGCATTGTTGAACTCAGGAAGACCCCACCGAACAGCGTCCGGAAGGGGGACGTCCTCCATATAAAACCATTCTGAAGGCCAGTCTTCGGACGGATTCTTAGGGGTACCGGACAGGTATCCGGTATCGGCGATGCGCCATATTTCGGCTCCGCCCACTTGATAAAGTGATTCCCTCTGTGTGTGAGGGACAAGGGAGAATAGCCTTTTCCACAGCTCGAAGTGAGCCTCGCAGCCCAGGAACAACTCGCAGAGAGCAACATAGCCGGCGATATGTAGAATGGAGGCAGGGGTGAGATTGTGTAATTGGAGGTCGTAGAACTCCAGGAGCCAACGGAGGAACGGATGAATTGGAAATCCGAGTCCCCTTAGTAAATAAGGAGCAAGGCAGACCCGTTTCCCCATGGAGGGACAAGGAAGGCTCTCCGCTTGCGCCCCGCCATTGTAGGTGGCGAGCCCGGCTCGAACGGGCACCATATACGTCGGAGGGAGAAATCCCTTAGTCTGCAGCTCGACTAATTGACTGTGCGGGACTGAACACCTGTCCCAATCACCGGGCTTAGGTCTACGGGGGCGGGAGGAGGAGCTGCGGAGGTCGGCCATGCTGGAATGGATCTTTCTGACACACGCTCTGATGAATTGTCGCTGGGGGAGGATGATATGGATCGGATCTAAGAATCCCCATCCCTTTAATAGACAATTTATTTATCTGGCTAGGGGGCGAATGTAAAAACAACATGGCGCCTCGTATTCATTCGACGCGTGGGAGATAGCCCTTATTGGACACAGAAGCCAAGAGGTTCAACATTTATGGAGCTGGACACTGCTTACGAACACTCGAAAGTTGGAGAAGAACCCGCCTTGCAATGCCAAAGACAACACTGCGCGCCGGACTCATCGTCATTGAAGCCTGGGTTGGGGGCTACTGAGGGAGTCCTAGATTAGGGGGGCTTCGGACAGCCGGATTATATCCTTTGGCCGGACTGCTGGACTATGAAGATACAAGATTGAAGACTTCGTCTCGTGTCCGGATGGGACTCTACTTGGCGTGGAAGGCAAGCTAGGCAATACGGATATGTATATCTCCTCCTTTGCAACCAACCTTGTGTAACCCTAACCCTCTCCGGTGTCTATATAAACCGAAGGGTTTTAGTCCGTATGACAACATACAATCATACCATAGGCTAGCTTCTAGGGTTTAGCCTCTCTGATCTCGTGGTAGATCTACTCTTGTACTATCCATATCATCAATATTAATCAAGCAGGACGTAAAGTTTTACCTTCATCAAGATGGCCTAAACCTGGGTAAAACATCATGTTCTCTGCCTCCTGTTATCATCTGCCTTAGACGCACAGGTCAGGACCCCTTACCCGAGATCCGCCGGTTTTGACACCGACAATAAGGTTTGAGTTAATGGGATTAGGGTTGCATCGCGTGCAACTGCCGTCCCAAAAAATCACCAAAACCGTCGGGGGTACGGAATGTGGAGTCTAAATCCGAGGCAATCCGGTTTGTCGGTGCTGCTAAACATCCAGCCGTCCAAATCTGAGGCGGTACAGGGGGGCGTCGCGCTATACGAGATCGCAAGGATATCAATTGAGGTCAGGTGTTACTATATCGGCGTGGGTACATACGCATCATCTTGTGTACCGGCACTGCTGCTGCTTCAATTCCAAACTGGAACACGTGGGAAAATGTCAACTGTAATGCTGCTGTTTGATTCTTCGGCAACAACTCCAGATTTGACCGTCATTGATTTCTTCCCAGGGAAACCAAAAACAAGTCATTCAGTATGACGTGTGGAGGCACTAGTACAGAGTATTAATCCAGCCTTTTGTTTTTTACCATCAGAGGCCACGAGACGTATTACTGGTGGCAAAGGGTTGCTATACATAGCAGAATAAACCGATCTAAGCCGGGTTACTCAGCGTATAAAAAAAAAGGGACGCCCGGAGGCCACGACCCAGAAACAGGTAAGGTAACCTCGAGGCCACGACCCGGACTCATCCATCAAAGGCCAGATGTTTCGCCTCTGCCTGCTCGTGGCCTGTCCTCACTGCCCGTTCGCTAGAACGCCGGCCACCGTGTTGAGCTACTAACCATCGAGCCCTGCCCCTCAGCCTCTGTTGCCGCGGGCGGCTTCTTCATCCTCAAGCCGGCCTTGCGCCTTTTCTTCCACTTGAAAGCCGCCACCGGACCGGTGCCGGGCCGCCCCGGACCTCTGCGGCTTCCACCTCCGTCGTCTCGTCACGCCGGGTCACTGCCGTCATGTCAGCGGCACTACAGTGGAGTCATCGACAACACCTGATGCGCTACAGGGCGAACCGGCAAGAGAGCAACAGGCCAGGCCCAAGAGAAGCACTCGGGCTCCAGCTCGTCTACGCGGCCTAGAATGGGCCCACTAGCCAGGCACTACTTAACTGTACCAGCGGCGTCGTAATGTGTGGTGGCGGCGGCTTCGGCCGAGACTGGATAGGATAGCGGTGTGAGTTGGCTAGTTCATCTGTCCACGCTCCTCCTCCATTTGAATTCCCTTGTAATATCGAGATCTGAGCATATGAACTAGGTTGGATCGATTGGAGTGATTCGTTGCTTACAATTGGTATCAGAGCTTCGATCCTGGCACAACAATTTCCGCTCCATCATCCCCACGCGACGAGATTCGCAGCGCGCCGACGCCGTGAAGCCATGGAGAGCATGTCGCCGGCGACGAAGGCGGTGTACGAGTTCCTCAAGGCCGACCTGGCGGAGTCCCTCGAGGTACGCTACAAGCGCCAAGAGGAAGAGGTGGCCAAGTCCATGCAGTCCATCGTGGGCGATCTGACGACGCGCATCGACGACCTCAAGCTGTCGATCGGTGTCGACATGGACGAGCTTCGCGCCGGGCTGGAACGTCCGTCCTCCATCTCCACGTCACCCATACGAGGTCGACCACCGGCAAGCCAAATCGCGACCGCCAACGGTGACGCCGTACCCGAGGGCAGTCGGTCAGCTTCAGCAGCCAAGGGAAGGGATCACGCCCCGTACATTCCACCACCAGCCAGAGGTACGAAAACCGACCACAGTTCAGTATTCAGTTCGCGGCTGGCCGAATTACACCGAGAGAATACTGACTCCTATGGATTTGCACCGCGCATCGACCTGCCCCGTTTTGATGGCACAAATCCGAGGCTCTGGCAATCGAGATGTGAAGATTATTTCGGCATGTGTGGCACGCCGAAGCATCTCTGGGTCCAATTTGCTTCCACTCTGTTCGAAGGTGCAGCAGCGCGTTGGTTGGAATCGGTTCAGAGAAGAGCACCAAACGCATCCTGGGAAGAATTCTGCAGGCTGCGACAGTGCCGTTTCGGTCGAAATCAGCATCAGGCGCTGGTTCGGAAATTCCACAGCATAGTTCAGACGGGGTCAGTAGAAGATTATGTGGAGCAGTTCGCTGAACTGTATGATCAGCTGTCCGCGTATGAAGCTGTTCCAGAGTCAGTACATTATGTTACCAAATTCATCGATGGATTGAACCCGACTGTCAGAGTGCTGGTGGCGTTACAGCAGCCATCAGATCTGGATGCAGCCTATGAACTGGCGTTATTGCACGAGTCACTGACCAATTCTGCTCCCCAACAAGGTCACTCTGTCAAGCGGCAACAATATACACAGGCAGTTACTTCGACCAAACCAGCTGCGACCAAACCTGCTGAAGAGAGGCGATCTAATTCAGACGTTCAGCGACAGAAACTGGGAGAGGACAAATGGGAAGCACTGAGATCTTACCGCAAGGCCAAGGGTTTGTGTTTCATTTGCGGAGAGAAATGGAGCAGAGACCACCAATGCAAACAGTCAGTGTCACTGCATGTGGTACAGGAAATGGTTGAATTTTTTCAGTGCACATCAGCAGAAGAATTGCTTACTGATGAGGATGAAGAAGTGAATCTTATGGCTATCTCAGAGGCAGCTGAAGGAAAATCAGCCCACAGTAAGGCTTTTCAGTTAAGTGTTGTTATTCAAGGGCAACAGAAAACATTCTTGGTGGATTCAGGCAGTACCCATTCTTTTGTGGATTCAAATTCAGCAAGCACACTGGCAGGAGTGCAACAATGTACAGCAATGAAGGTAAGGATTGCTAATGGGGGCATTATGAGCTGTGCTAGCTATGTACCAAACTGCCAGTGGTCAGTGCAAGGAGTTCAGTTTGAGCATGACTTGAGAATACTGCCTCTTAGTTGCTATGATGGAATTCTGGGTATGGACTGGTTGGCTAAGCATAGTCCAATGACTGTAGATTGGGAGCAACAGTGGATGTCCTTCCCCTTGCAGGGGCAGACAGTAACAATTCAAGGGGCAGCACCTGTTGAGTTTGCTTACACCATCGTAGAACTATCTGTGGTGACTGATGAGAATGCTCCTGCTCTTATACCAGAAATTCAGGAACTTATTGAGGAATATAAAGATGTGTTTGCTGTTCCTGTTGGTTTACCTCCTGAAAGAGCTTGTGATCATGCCATTCCCCTTATACCTGGCGCCAGACCATTTTCTCACAAGCCCTACAGGCTGGCCCCAGAACTAAAGGATGAGGTAGAGAAGCAAATTCAGGAGATGTTCGATTCTGGTGTTATTAGAAGGAGTAACAGTCCCTTCTCTTCGCCTATCCTATTGGTCAAAAAGAAGGATCATACTTGGAGAATGGTAGTGGACTATAGACATCTAAATGCACTTACAGTCAAGGGAAATTATCCTATGCCTGTGATAGATGAGCTCCTGGATGAGTTACATGGTGCTCAGTGGTTTACAAAACTGGATCTCAGGGCTGGTTATCATCAAATTAGATTAGCTCCTGGGGAGGAATACAAGACAGCATTTCAAACCCACCATGGGCACTTTGAGTTCCTGGTTGTTGGTTTTGGTTTAACAGGAGCACCTAACACTTTCCAAGGTGCCATCAATGTGTCCCTGTCACAAGAGCCTGATGCTGAGAACTTTTGTGCTGGCCTTCTTTCATGATATTCTGATTTTCAGTAAAACACTAAAGCAACACTTGGAACATGTCAGAAAAATGTTGGAAGTGCTCAGAAAGGACAAGTGGTATGTGAAATTTTCCAAATGTGAGTTTGCCTCTCAAAGGTTATTGTATCAGGGTCACATTATCAGCAAGGATGGTGTTTCCACCAACCCTGAGAAGGTTAGTACCATTGAACAATGGCCCACACCAGTATCAGTAAAGGAAGTGAGAAGTTTTCTAGGGCGGGCTGGCTATTACAGGAAATTCATTCGTCCTTTGGGGTTATTGCTAAGCCAATGACTAATCTCTTACGCAAGGGCAGTGTGTTCGTTTGGACTAGCATAGAGGACACAACTTTTCAAACACTAAAGCAGGCTTTGGTTACTGCTCCGATGCTGGCTCTTCCAAACTTTCAGAAAACATTCACCATTGAAACTGATGCTAGTGATTGTGGTATTGGGGCCGTACTAACACAAGATGGGCACCCCCTAGCCTTTGTCAGCAAGGCTTTGGGACCAAAAAATCAAACACTTTCAGTATATGAAAAAGAATTTTTGGCAATTCTTTTAGCGGTGGAACAGTGGCGCTCTTATCTGCAACTGAAGGAGTTCATCATTATCACTGATCAAAAAGCTTTGGTCAGTTTAACAGAACAGCGTTTGCACACAGCTTGGCAACAAAAAGCTCTCACCAAGCTATGGGGCCTGGACTATAAGATTGTATACAGAAAAGGGGCAGATAACAGAGTTGCAGACGCCTTGTCCAGGAGACCACATGAGCGTGGTGACTGTTATACAATCTCTGAAGTGCAACCGGCATGGCTGCAAGAAATCATGAACAGTTACTATTCTGATCCGAGCGCAACAGCTCTTCTACAGAAGCTAGCGGTTGATGCAAGGGCAGATCCTAAGTTCACTTTACATGGAGGATTGCTCCGTTTCAAGAAACGCATTTGGATTGGCTCAGATGAACAATTGCAACACAAGATCATCGATAGTTTGCATGCCAGTTCAGCAGGTGGACACTCTGGGTTCCTAGTAACTTACCGCAGGATTTCACAGCTGTTCCAGTGGAAGAATATGAAGAAAATGATCAAACAAGTTCTGCAACAGTGTCAGGTTTGTCAGCTCGCGAAGCCTGAACGTGTTCCTTATCCTGGTCTTCTGCAACCTTTGCCAGTGCCTTCACAGCCGTGGGAAATGATGACGATGGATTTCATCGAAGGTTTGCCAGTTTCAAGACACTATAATTGCATACTGGTGGTCATCGACAAGCTGACCAAATATGGTCATTTCATTGCGCTCCAACATCCCTACACAGCTGCCACAGTTGCTGAATCTTTCCTCGATCGCGTGTATCGCCTTCATGGCCTCCCTGTCTCTTTGGTGTCGGACAGAGATCCTATCTTCACCAGCATTTTCTGGAAAGAGGTGTGTAGCAGAACTGGCATTAAACTTCGCATGAGCTTAGGTCAACACCCGCAGACTGACGGACAAACCGAGCGTGTCAATCAGTAGGTGGATGGGTATCTCCGCTGTTTCATCAGTGCCCACCCAAATCGTTGGTCCAGCTGGCTGCCTCTATGTGAACTCTGGTATAACACAAACTGGCATTCAACGACAGGCCGTACTCCCTTCGAGCTGGTATATGGCCACCCCCCTCGTTACTTTGGCATTTCACCCATTGATGCCATTGGCAACTCGGATGTCCAACAGTGGTTGAATGAGCGACATGTTGTCATGGAATCAGTCAAGCAACATTCCTTGCGAGCGCAACAACGAATGAAAGCTCAAGCTGACAAACACAAGGAAGAGAGATCCTTCGAAGTCGGGGAGACGGTTTTTCTGAAAATGCAGCCTTATATTCAGTCTTCCATTGCACCGCGAGCAAACCATAAGCTGGCTTTCAAATATTTCGGCCCCTTGAAGATCACGGGTAAGGTTGGGGCAATAGCGTATCGATTGGCACTCCCGGAGAACTGTAGGGTGCACCCAGTCTTCCATGTGTCTCTCCTCAAGCGCCATGTCAAGTCTGATCAGTAGGTATGTCTGTTACTTCCTTCGTCAGCAACTCACCTGCAGATTCCAGCTCGCTTCCTCGATCGTCGCCTGATACCAAGAGGAGACAAAATGATCGCTCAAGTCCTGGTCAAATGGAGCCATTCCCCAGTGTCCATGTCGACATGGGAAGACCAAGAGATGCTCAAGCAACAGTTCCCTCGTGCTCCGGCTTGGGGGCAAGCCGTTTCTTCTCCAGGGGGAATTGTCAGCGGCACTACAGTGGAGTCATCGACAACACCTGATGCGCTACAGGGCGAACCGGCAAGAGAGCAACAGGCCAGGCCCAAGAGAAGCACTCGGGCTCCAGCTCGTCTACGCGGCCCAGAATGGGCCCACTAGCCAGGCACTACTTAACTGTACCAGCGGCGCCGTAATGTGTGGTGGCGGCGGCTTCGGCCGAGACTGGATAGGATAGCGGTGTGAGTTGGCTAGTTCATCTGTCCACGCTCCTCCTCCATTTGAATTCCCTTGTAATATCGAGATCTGAGCATATGAACTAGGTTGGATCGATTGGAGTGATTCGTTGCTTACACGTCACACCCGAGGCTGTATCCGAGCCGCCGTGCTTTCGATTGCCGGCCAGGGTCCTCACGTTGCCGCCGCTGCACTTTTGAACCGCCATGCCGTCGGATGACCTTCTGCCTCCATCAAATTGCCACTACCCTGTGACCCCTGGACCTCGTCTACTTCGCCGTCAGGCCGACCTTGCTCGTTCCTCAAACAATTTCCGTATTGGGCCTCAACTCCGAGTCGCCGTACTCGTGCGCCGCCATGCCTCATCGCCTGGCCCATCGCCCTACCATGTGCTACCTTGTCTTCACCTCCAGCAGCGGCCCGAGCCACCCGTGAACCGCCGCCGCTGTGCACCGCCGCTGTGCTGAGCCTGTCAAACCGCCAATAGTGTACTTCCGCGGCCGCCGCTGTGCCTCGCCGGCGTGCTTCTGTTACTGCGTCACCGTCACCAGATTGCTTCCGCGCCCGAACCGCCGGTGCCCCTGTTCCACAGCCGTGTCAATCCGCCGCAGCGTTATCTCTGCCAAGTCGCCCCGGGTCAATCCACTTCTACTGTGGTGCAGCCACGACGCACCTAAACCCGGTCCGCCCGATGCGCCGAGCCGCGCTGACCTGCCGCAGCCTCGTTCCAGCAAACCGGAGTGGCTTCAAACCGTCGCGGTCACCTGCAAACCGGAAGAACCGCCCACCTCCGCTGCCTCTTTGAGTAACTGCGGCATCCACAAGCCGAGGGCCGCTGACGCCACCCCGTTCGCCTGATGGATTGCCACGCGATGAGTCGCTGCACAGGTCAAGCCGGTCGCGCCTGAGCGTCGCTGCACAGCCTTGCCAAGCCGGCCGCGCCTGAAGCTGCTGTCTCCGGGTCGCAACTCGTTCGAGTCTTGTGCCGCCGGAGTCCCGTTGACCCGCCCAGAGCCACGTTGACCTACAACCACGCTCCACTTGTTGCTACTCCTGCATTGATTCTGTCGGGCGCTGCTCCTGCTTGTTCCGGGTTGAGCCGGCCCTGTTACTACAAGTTGTTGCTCCTGCCGTGGCTCCCGCCTCCGGATCATCTTAAGTGGCCGGGGCCATTCTAAACCGCCGTTGACCGCGCCTCCACCGGTTGAGCTGCCGCGGTTGTTACAAGGCATCACCCGCACCATTTTGCTGACTAAAATTCTGAGGCGGCAACAATGCAGTAATTTGCTAGGAGATCAGTGTTGTTATATGTTCAGGCAGTCGATTACATCATTGCAAGTGCTACTACAGAATTAGACCAAGGATCATCCAATGCAGTTTTTAATGGCACGCGAGGCAAGCCAGCAACCCAACATGCAGCATTGGAGTAATTGCAAGGATGCATACTTAGGCACTTGGCCTACTTCACGCAAAAAAAAAAAGAGAAAGAAAAAAAAAAGAAGGACACGTGGATGTTATGCTACATCACATCAGGGGAGGTCAACATGCTTATACTATTCAGTATTACATGGCACCAGCATGTGCGTTCATCCGACAAAAACAAAATCAGGTGTTATCTCCCCTATATATTTTATCAGTACATTTTAATTCCTCTGAGCACCATTACACTGCTCTATTGGTGTTTTTATATACAGGTAGAATTATTGTTATACTACGGGTATAGAGCACGCACTGGCAACGTTTTACAACGGCGTTCTCCTCTGTGTCACATTACCCGATGAACAGACGGTCGATTCACGGGTCCGCACTGGTTTACAACGCGGAGGACAACTTGCTCGTCCACACCGGTTTACAATGTCACGGCCGATTCATTTGTCTGTTCCCATGGCCGGCTCGGCCGTGATCGATTACAATGTCATGGCCGATTCCGGGGTGATCACACTAGGACATCTGTCGTGACAATTCCACGACACTTAGTGTGCTATCAAACGTCACAACGTAGTTGGGTGACTATAAAGATGCTCTACAGGTGTCTCCAATGATGTTTGTTGAGTTAGCATAGATCAAGATTAGGATTTGTCACTCAGTGTATCGGAGAGGTATCTCTGGGCCCTCTCGGTAATGCACATCACTATAAGAATTGCAGGCAATGTGACTAATGAGTTAGTTGTGGGATGTTGCATTACGGAACGAGTAAAGAGTCTTGCCGGTAACGAGATTGAACTAGGTATTGAGATACCGACGATCGAATCTCAGGCAAGAAACATACCGATGACAAAGGGAACAACGTATGTTGTTATGCGGTTTGACCGATAAAGATCTTCGTAGAATATGTAGGAACCAATATGAGCATCTAGGTTCCACTATTGGTTATTGACCGGAGATGAGTCTCGGTCATGTCTACATAGTTCTCAAACCCGTAGGGTCCGCATGCTTAACGTTCGATGACGATCGGTATTATGAGTTTATGTGTTTTGATGTACCGAAGGTAGTTTGAAGTCCCGGATGTGATCACGAACACGACAACGAGTCTCGAAATGGTCGATACATAAAGATTCATATATTGGACGATGTTATTCATACAACAGATGAGTTTCGGGGTCACCGGATAAATATCGGAGTGCCGGGGGTTATCGGAAACCCCGGGAGGAACTAATGGGCCAACATGGGCCTTGTGTGTGAGAGAGAGAGAGCGAGGAGAGGGCCCTAGGGCTAGCTGCACCCCCCTTGAGGAGTCTGAATTGGACTAGGAGGGGGCGGCGCCCCCTCCCTTTCCTTCTCACTCTCTCTCTCTCCTTCCTTCCCCCTCTCTTCCCTTGTTGGAAACCTACCAGGAATAGGATTCCTATTCCTAGTAGAAATCCTACTTGGGGCGCGCCCCATGAGGGTCGGCCAGCCTCCCCCCTTGCTCCTTTATATACGGGGGTAGGGGCACCCTAGAACACACAAGTTGACAGTTGTCTTAGCCGTGTGCGGTGCCACCCTCCACAGATTTCCACCTCGGTCATATCGTTGTAGTGCTTAGGCGAAGCCCTGCGTCGGTAACTTCATCATCACCATCATCACGCCGTCGTGCTGACGAAACTCTCCCTCGGCCTCAGCTGGATCAAGAGTACGAGGGACGTCACCGAGCTTAACGTGTGCAATTCACGGAGGTGCCGTGCGTTCGGTACTTGGATCGGATGTATCGTGAAGACATTCGACAGCACCAACCGCGTTACTAAATGCTTCCACTTTCGGTCTACGAGGGCACACTGGTAGAAAACGGGCCTATAGTCCCGGTTCGTAAGGGCCTTTAGTCCCGGTTCCTGAACCAGGACAAAAGTGTCGGTACTAATGCCCCGACCCTTTAGTCCCGGTTCAATCCAGAACCGGGACTGATGGGCCTCCACGTGGGCAGTGCGCAGAGCCCAGGCAGGAGACCCTTTGGTCCCGGTTGGTGGCACCAACCGGGACCAATAGGCATCCACGCGTCAGCATTTCTGTGGCTGGGGTTTTTTTTGAAAGGGGGGGGGGTTGGGGGTTAATTTAGGTGTTTCATATATTGTGTTAGCTAGCTATAATTAATAGAGAGAAGTGTCCTTTCTTATGTCCGTGCTTGGTCGACGCTACGCACTATACATACGTATAGAGAGGACTAGACACGCTGGCTAGCTAGTAAGCAAACGAAGGAAACAGAACATCGTGATGAACATATATGCATACAGAGAGAAGTGATATCGACCACCTCTCTTTCTCCGAGAGATTGGTCGAACAACAAGTTCTCGTATATCTATCTGACACTACCGGCTACACATATACAATAATTATCTCTTACAAATATAATCATACAGACTCAGGGTCCACACAGAATTCTCCGTTTTCAGGGATCACGTGGTCAAGAAAGAATGCCGCCAATTCCTCTTGAATTCCTCGCATGCGAGCTGGTGCTAGGAGTTCATCCCGCTTCCGAAACATCTAATTTAAAGAAGGGGGTCAATACATATATATATGAATGAATGAAACTCAACACAAATGATGGTAATAAAATAAAATTGTGAATGTTGTTATTTACGTACTTCATATTGTTCTTCAGTGTAGCCCCGCTCACAGGTCGAGTGGCGGACGGACTCGCAAAAATAGTATCCATAGAAATCATTCCCTTGTTCCTGCCACAACCACTTTACAAGAAATAGAGGTTAATCAAACTGATAAGCAAGAATGCCAAATGGTATTGATGAAACTAGCACTTAAATGACTAGTAGATGCGCTTAAAATGCTACTATAGTACTTACTTTCGGGTGTCTAATAAGCAAGAGTATTATATCTTTGTTTTGATTTATTATCAACGACCGTAGCATGCTGGCCTCGGTTTCTGCGGCATGAAATTTAACCTGAGTTGCATCTATGAGATATGTGTTAATGAACCCAATATCACCGACTTGTCTTTTCTTCAATTCGACGATCTTCAATCTGCATAATATAGTGAGGATAATTATAAATACATGCAATGAAAGAGCTAAGCTATATAGAGAAACTTAATGACAGAAGTAGTACTACTTACAGACAGTAGCAGGCGACCGTTGTTTTATCGAGGGCCAATTGATTGAAAAACTGATAGAACTCCTCAAATGGAACAGGCAACAGATCAATTCCAACGAGGTCATGCTCCTTTTTAACTTTCACATACAAAGTACTCCTCCCCCAAGAGTCTCTGCAGATTTTCAAGTACCAATCATGCAATCTTCGCATCATCGTTGATAGAGATCTTTCATCTTTGATGAGAGGCTTCTTGTACTCGTATCTTTGTATCTGCATGTCCATGGGTTCATAATGTACTTCGTCGGGCAGGTAATCTGCAAGATTGCTATAACTGGGCACCATCCTCGGATCATTAGCAACGTTGTGGCTAGGCTCCTTGAGCGGGGGGCATGATTGCTTCGCTTGTTCGCCGAGCTGGGCAATTTGTTTCCCAGCTCGTCGTTCTTTCAGCCTTTGATCACTGACAGTACTTCCCGACCGCTCCGCTTCGGCAAATTCCTTTCCAATAATGCGGTCATAGTTTCCTTTCGGCGGATCAGACTTCGGTGGTTTTGCCAGGGCATCCAGAGTGCGCTTCACTTTCACCCGATCTACCTTCTCCTCAGGAGGTGGATGTTTCTTTGCTTTCACCCCTTCAAAGAATTTCCTCACTTCTTCTCGCGCGATCTCGGTGTTCTCCTCCTGGGTCCTCTCGTATGGTAACTTCTCTGGAGTCTTCAGAGAAGGACCGAATCTGTATGTCCTCCCGCCTCTGGTTGTACTTCTAGACGCCGACCGAGCAGACGGAGCGGTTGTCTTCTTTACTTGCTTAAGAGGCGGAGGAGAAGGACTACGACGCGCCGGAGCAACTGGAGCGGCGGCAGGTCTCTTTCGCCCTTGCTGACGAGGCGGAGAAGGAGGAGGCTGGCTACTCGGGCGCGTCGGCGCAGGCGGAGAAGGAGGCGGAGTGCCGCCACGCGCCGGAGAAGGAGCCGGCCGAGGGCCCTGATCGTCACTCGCCGGAGGAGGAGGCGGTGGAGGAGGCGGAGTGCCCCGACTCGCCGGAGGAGGAGGAGGAGGCGGAGGTGTCCAGTTCGGAAGGTTGATGAGCTCCTTCCACCATAGGCATGGAGTCTTCAGAGCAGACCCCAGCCGAGTCTCCCCTTCACCGGTAGGGTGGTCAAGCTGGAGTTCCTCAAATCCCTCCGTTATCTCATCCACCATCACCCTAGCATATCCTTCTGGAATCGGCCAGCAGTGAAAAGTTGCGCCGGGTTCAGTAGGATAAACAGAGCCAACAGCCGCCTTGACCTTCAAATTCATCCATTGCGTCATAAGGTGGCAATTTTGAGACTCCGTTATAGCATCCACGGGATAGCTGGCAGGAGCCGTCAAGGCATGCTCCGGCTGAAGCAGCTCGGTGGAAGCCACGCTGCTTCTGCGCTGAGATGGCGGGGTAGCTTCGGGGGAGGCTTCGGCAGTACGTTTGCTGCGATTTGCTTCTCGTTCCTCTATTGCGTCTACCCTTGCTTGCAGCACCTGCATTTGGGTCTGCTGCACTCTTTTCCTCCTCTCATGGGATTTGTAAGCGCCTGCGTCTGGAAACCCAACCTTCCATAGAACGGAGCCTGGCGTGCCTCGTGTCCGTCCAGGGTGCTCAGGATTCCCGAGGGCCATTGTGATCTCGTCGTTCTCTCTGTCTGGAAAGAACGTCCCTTCCTGCGCTGCTTCGATATACTGCTTAAGCTTACTGACTGGTATGTCCATTTGATCGTTCGTCCAAATGCACTTCCCTGTTACAGGGTCCAAGGTTCCGCCAGCCCCGAAGAACCAAGTCTGGCAACGGTCTGGCTAGTTAATTGTCTCTGGTTCGATCCCTTTATGAACCAGATCATTCTCAATCTTGGACCACTTAGGCCGGGCTACGAGGTAGCCACCTGACCCCGTGCGATGGTGAAGCTTCTTCTTCGCAGCATTTTGCTTGTTTGTCGCTGACATCTTCTGACTCTTTTCCGATGCCTTGTGGGCCACAAATGCGGGCCAGTGATCTCTGATCTTCTCATATCTGCCCTTGAATTCTGGTGTCTCATTATTTTCGACAGACTTATTCAGCTCTTTCTTCCACCTCCTGAATAGTTCTGCCATCCTCTTCAGAGGAAAAGACTTGATTAATTTCTCTTTAACTGGGTTCTCTGGATTATCCTCAGGCGGTAGGGTGAAATTTGACTTCAGCTTAGTCCAAATATCATTTTTCTGCATATCATTGACATAAGACACCTCAGGGTCTTCTGTAGCCGGCTTAAACCATTGGTGGATGCTTATCGGGATCTTGTCCCTAACCAGAACCCCGCACTGAGCAACAAATGCGCTCTTTGTCCGAAGGGGTTCAGTAGGTTGGCCGTCGGGCGCGATTGCTATGATCTCAAACTTTTCATCCGAGCTCAACTTTTTCTTCGGGCCTCGTCTGTTTACCGAAGTTGTGCTCGATCCGGAGGGCTAGAAAAAAGAACAAAGACTTAATTAATATGTGTACATACCAAAACAATGAATGCATCAATCAGCTAGTCAGCATAGGCTTAACTAATATATATACCTGGCCAGACTCGGTTCGGTCACCGGAGCCGTCATCACGGTGTCCTTCTTGCACCGGCATTGCGTCACCGGAGCCGTCCTCATGTTCTTCTTCTTGCACCGGCATTAGGTCACCGTAGCCAGCTTGTTCACCCTCTCCTTCCAGACCATCGGTTTCGTTGAGAAACAACGAGATGGCATCACTTCCTTCTGCGATTATTTCCCTCAACAACGCTTCTTTTGTTGCTTCGTCTAGGGCGGTGTCCATAGTTTCTACAAATATTTACAACATGGCAATTATTATTCAAACATGACAGATTGATATATTAGTGCCAAACGTAGAACTAGCTACCTAATCATAGTAAGCTATCGGGAGGGGGTATATATCGACAACGACGACACTACATCTATGTCCCTCGACGACCCTCGTTCCCGGTAAAAAAAAGAGGAAGAAGAAGAAAAAAAAAAGAGGAGAAGAAAGAATAGAGGAGAAGAACATGTGGCCGACACTACATCTTCTTTTTTCTTCTTATTATTTATTTCTCCTCTTCTTTTCGGTAGAGGAAACCCTAAATAGCAAGTATCGTGGGTGTGAGATACATGTGGCCGTCGGTGTCGGACACTACATCCACGTCCCACAAGTGACGTGGGCGTCGAAGCCCGCGCCACTTGTGGGATGTGGATGTAGTGTCCGACACCGAAGGTACATGTATCTCACACCGACGATACTTTCTATTTAGGGTTTCTCCTCTACCGCTCGGCGACCCTCGACGACCCTCGTTCCCGATAAAATAAAGAGGAAGAAGAAGAAGAAAAAAGAAGAGAAGAAAGAATAGAGTAGAAGACTTCCTCTTCTTCCTCTCCTCTTCTTCTCCCTCTTCTTCCCCTTCTTCCTCGCCTCTCTCATGAATGTCCGACGTTCTCGACCCCCCCCCCCCCCACGTGTCGAAGAAAAAAAAGAAGAAAAAAATAGGAGAAGAAGAAAGGAATAGAGGAGAAAAGAGAAAATAGAATATATATTCTATTTTTCTCTTCTTCTCCTCTATTCCTTTCTTAATTCTATTTTCTCTTTTCTCCTCTATTCCTTTCTTCTTCTCCTCTTCTTTTTCTTCTTTTTTCTTCTTCTTATTTATTTCTCCTCGTCTTCCTCTCCCCTCTCGGCGACCCTAGACCCCCTCTCGACCCTCGACCCCTAGGCGACCATCGACCCCTCTCTTTTTTTTCTTCCTCTTCCTTTTTATCCTCTTCTTCCTCTACCACTCGGCGACCCTCGATGACCCTCGTTCCCGATAAAAAAAGAGGAAGAAGAAGAAAAAACAGAGGAGAAGAAAGATTAGAGGAGATCTTCTCCTCTATTCTTTCTTCTCCTCTTTTTTCTTTTCTTATTCCTCTTCTTTTTTATCCTCTTCCTCCTCTCATGTTCGACGACCCTCGACCCCTCGGCGACCCTAGACCCCCTCTCGACCCCCTCTTCTTCTCCCTCTTCTTCCCCTTCTTCCCCGTCTCTCACATGAATGTCCGACGTCCCCCCTCCCCCCTCCCAATCATCATCATCTATCACCCCCCTCTCATGTTTAACGACCCTTGACCCCTTGGCCGCCCTCTCGACACACCCACGACCTAAAATGACCTAAAATGAAAATGACCTAAAATTCACTAAAGTTATCGATGACCCTCTCGACACACCCATGAATAAGAAAATATATCATCTTCTTCATCTCCTCTTCTTTGCATATTCACATAGCCACATACACATACATAGCCACATACATATAGAACTTTTCTGAACATATATATATAGCCACATTCATATAGAACTTTTCTGAACATATATAGATGATTTTCTAAAAATGTAACTTTTGCATATATGAACAGAGAGCAGCGGCGGCAATGGGTGGCATCGTCGGCGACGGGGATGGGAAAGGGGGGAGCTCACTGGGGGCGGGCGGCGACGGGGAGAGAAGGCCAGCGACGGGAAGGAGGAGGGCGGGCTCGGGGATGCCGGCGATGGGGACGGCGTGCGCGGGGCGGCACGTGGTGACGGGGATGACGGGCTCGGGGTGGCACACGGCGACGGGGACGGCCGCGGGCTCGGGGCGGCACACGGCGACGGGGACGAGGAGGTGGGGCTCGGGGCAGGGCGGACGGCAGCGAGCTCGGGGCAGGGCGGCCGGCGACGGGGACGAGGAGGCGGGGCTCGGGGCAGGGCGGACGGCAGCGAGCTCGGGGCAGGGCGGCCGGCGACGGGCAGGAGGGCGCGACGACGACGATAGCGACAGGGCGCGGCGACGGCGATGGGGCAGGGCGCAGCGACGGCGATGGTGCAGGGCGCGGCGACGGCGATGAGGAGGACGAGCAGCCTGGCGGCGTCGGCGATGGGGAATGGAGCAGTTGGCGAAAATTTCCAAAGTGTGGGCTTATATAGCAGAGCCTTTAGTCCCAGTTCGTGGCAGCAACCGGGACTAAAGGTTGTGCTGCCCCGCGCCCAAAAGTTTAGTCCCACATCGCTAGCTGAAGGGCGTCGGCACTGGTTTATAAGCGCTGGTGTGCCTCCCCATTCGAGCTCCTCTCTAATGCAGGCTTTCGGGCCTAAACTTGCTACTGCCTGTGGGCCTATTGGGCCTTCTGCGGGCCTGAATCTTGGCCCATGTAGGGTTTCTAGTCGTATTCAGGCCGTGGAGGCCTAGTAGGACGCATTTTTTTGGTTTTTTCTTTTTTATTTCTACATTTTTTTTGGTTTTTTATTTTTTTTATTTCTACTTAAAACTAAATACTTACAGTTTTTTAGTGATTTCTTTTTGCTTTTAGGTCACAAAAATTATAAACTTTCTGTTAGTGCCATTAGTTTTAAATTTTGAATAGTTTAAATTTGAATTTTTAAAAATTTGTGTGAATCACTAGTTTATGAATAACTTTACTATAAAAATAGAATTTTTTTTCTATTTATTTTTTATTTATACTTATAACTAAATACTTATAGTTTTTTAGTGGTTTCTTTTTGATTTTAGGTCACAAAAATTATAAACTTTCTGTTAGTGCCATTAGTTTTAAAATTTTGAATAGTTTAAATTTGAATATTTAAAAATTTGTGTGAATCACTAGTTTATGAATAACTTTACTATAAAAATAGAATTTTTTTCTATTTATTTGTTATTTATACTTACAACTAAATACTTATAGTTTTTTAGTGATTTCTTTTTGATTTTAGGTCACAAAAATTATAAACTTTCTGTTAGTGCCATTAGTTTTAAAATTTTGAATAGTTTAAATTTGAATTTTATAAAATTTGTGTGAATCACTAGTTTATGAATAACTTTACTATAAAAATAGATTTTTTTTTCTTCTTTGCTATTTATTTTTTATTTATACTTACAATTAAATACTTCTAGTTTGATTTTAGGTCACAAAAATTATATACTTTTTGCTATTGAAGAATATTATAGTTTTATTTTAATTGATCATAACATAATAGTTTAATTGATTGTTTTTATTTTCATAAAAGTTTTGTAGTTCATTCTGTTTACTATTAATTCATTCTTTGAGCTAAATGACTCTGAAATTGGAAAGCATTTCAAAATGAACTCTGAAAAGGTTGAAAGTTGGCATGGTATCATCATTTCACCCACATAGCATGTTCCAAAAAGTAGAGAGGGTTACGACAAAAACTTGATGCACTTCGTGTACAAAATGGACAATCACTTTCGAAGTATCAAAGTTTCGAACCATAAGACATGAAAGCATTTCAAATGAACTCTGAAAAAGTTGAAAGTTGGAATGGTATCATAATGTCACCCACATAGCATGTGCATGTACAAAACGGACAATGGTAGCATGTTCGTCTGTTACAAATTTGGCATGGTATCATCATAATAGTTGCGGGAGAAAGTCTTCACTTTTTCTTCGCTTGTGTCATTTGCTTATTGCGCCATAACCATGGATAATCTTCATTGTTTATCAGGATGCTTGGGTCAGCCTTGACATTGAAGGGAGGAATTTCATGAAACTTTTCATAATCTTCAGACATGTATGTCTTGCCGTCCACTCCCAGGATGTCCCTTTTTCCTGAAAGAACTATGTGGCGCTTTGGCTCATCGTATGATGTATTCGCTTCCTTATCTTTTCTTTTTCTCGGTTTGGTAGACATGTCCTTCACATAGATAACCTGTGCCACATCATTGGCTAGGACGAACGGTTCGTCAGTGTACCCAAGATTTTTCAGATCCACTGTTGTCATTCCGTAATGTGGGTCTATCTGTACCCCGCCGCCTAACAGATTGACCCATTTGCACTTAAACAATGGGACTTTAAAATCAGGTCCGTAGTCAAGTTCCCATATGTCCACTATGTAACCATAATATGTGTCCTTTCTGCTCTCGGTTGCTGCATCAAAGCGGACACCACTGTTTTGGTTGGTGCTCTTTTGATCTTGGGCGATCGTGTAAAATGTATTCCCATTTATCTCTTATCCTTTGTAAGTCAATACAGTCAAAGATTGTCCCCTGGACAACAAGTACAACTCATCACAAACAGTGTTGTCACCTCTGAGACGTGTTTCCAACCAACTGCTGAAAGTCCTGATGTGTTCACATGTAATCCAGTCGTCACATTGCTCCGGGTGTTTGGAGCGCAGACTGTTCTTGTGTTCATCGACATACGGGGTCACCAAGGTAGAGTTCTGTAGAACTGTGTAGTGTGCTTGAGACAAAGAATATCCGTCCCTGCATATTATTGAGTCTCTTCCAAGAGTGCCTTTTTCCAGTCAGTCTCCCCTCATACCGCGATTTAGGGAGACCTATCTTGTTAAGGCCAGGAATGAAGTCAACACAAAACCCGATAACATCCTCTGTTTGATGGCCCATGCAGATGCTTCCTTCTGGCCTAGCGCGGTTACGGACATATTTCTTTAGGACTCCCATGAACCTCTCAAAGGGGAACATATTGTGTAGAAATACGGGCCCCAGGATGACAATCTCGTTGACTAGATGAACTAGGACGTGCGTCATGATATTGAAGAAGGATGGTGGGAACACCAGCTCGAAACTGACAAGACATTGCGCCACATCACTCCTTAGCCTTGGTACGATTTCTGGATCGATCACCTTCTGAGAGATTGCATTGAGGAATGCACATAGCTTCACAATGGCTAATCGGACGTTTTCCGGTAGAAGCCCCCTCAATGCAACCGGAAGCAATTGCGTCATAATCACGTGGCAGTCATGAGACTTTAGGTTCTGAAACTTTTTCTCTGGCATATTTATTATTCCCTTTATATTCGACGAGAAGCCAGTCGTGACCTTCATACTGAGCAGGCATTCAAAGAAGATCTCTTCTTTCGTAAGAGCGTAGCTGGCAGGACCTTTATACTGCTTCAGAGGCATGCTGTCTTTTTCGTGCAAACGTTGCAGGTCCTCCCGTGCCTCAGGTGTATCTTTTGTCTTCCCATACACGCCCAAGAAGCCTAGCAAGTTCACGCAAAGGTTCTTCGTCACGTGCATCACGTCGATTGAGGAGCAGACCTCTAGGTCTTTCCAGTAGGGTAGGTCCCAAAATATAGATTTCTTCTTCCACATGGGTGCGTGTCCCTCAGTGTCATTCGGAACAGCTAGTCCACCGGGACCCTTTCCAAAGATTACGTAGTGTAAATCATTGACCATAGCAAGCACGTGATCACCGGTGCGCATGGCGGGCTTCTTCCGGTGATTTGCCTCGCCTTTGAAATGCTTGCCTTTCTTTCGACATTGATGGTTGGTCGGAAGAAATCAACGATGGCCCAGGTACACATTCTTCCTGCATTTGTCCAGGTATATACTTTCAGTGTCATCTAAACAGTGCGTGCATGCATGGTATCCTTTGTTTGTCTGTCCTGAAATGTTACTGAGAGTGGACCAATCGTTGATGGTCACGAACAGCAACGCCTTAAGGTTAAATTCCTCCTGTCTGTGCTCATCCCACGTACGTACACCGTTTCCATTCCACAGTTGTAAAAGTTCTTCAACTAATGGCCTTAGGTACACATCAATTTCGTTGCCGGGTTGCTTACGGCCTTGGATGAGAACTGGCATCATAATGAACTTCCGCTTCATGCACATCCAAGGAGGAAGGTTATACATACATAGAGTCACGGGCCAGGTGCTGTGATTGCTGCTCTGCTCCCCGAAAGGATTAATGCCATCCGCGCTTAAAGCAAACCATACATTCCTTGGGTCCTTTGCAAACTCATCCCAGTACTTTCTCTCGATTTTTCTCCACTGCAACCCGTCAGCGGGTGCTCTCAACTTCCCATCTTTCTTTCGGTTCTCACTGTGCCATCGCATCAACTTGGCATGCTCTTCGTTTCTGAACAGACGTTTCAACCGTGGTATTATAGGAGCATACCACATCACCTTCGCAGGAACCCTCTTCCTGAGGGGCTCGCCATCAACATCACCAGGGTCATCTCGTCCGATCTTATACCGCAACGCACCGCATACCGGGCATGCGTTCAGATCCTTGTATGCACCGCGGTAGAGGATGCAGTCATTAGGGCATGCATGTATCTTCTCCACCTCCAATCCTAGAGGGCATACGACCTTCTTTGCTGCGTATGTACTGTCGGGCAATTCGTTATCCTTTGGAAGCTTCTTCTTCAATATTTTCAGTAGCTTCTCACATCCTTTGTCAGCCACAGCATTCTCTGCCTTCCACTGCAGCAATTCTAGTACGGTACCGAGTTTTGTGTTGCCATCTTCGCAATTGGGATATAACCCTTTTTTGTGATCCTCTAACATGCGATCGAACTTCAGCTTCTCCTTTTGACTAATGCATTGCGTCCTTGCATCGACAATGACCCGGCGGAGATCATCATCATCGGGCACATCATCTGGTTCCTCTTGATCTTGAGCAGCTTCACCCGTGGCAGCATCATTGGGCACATCGTCTGGTTCCTCTTGATCTTCACCAGCTCCCCCCGTTGCAGCATCACCGTATTCAGGGGGCACATAGTTGTCATCGTACTCTTCTTCTTCGCCGTCTTCCATCATAAACCCTATTTCTCCGTGCCTCGTCCAAACATTATAGTGTGGCATGAAACCCTTGTAAAGCAGGTGGGAGTGAAGGATTTTCCGGTTAGAGTAAGATCTCGTATTCCCACATTCAGTGCATGGACAACACATAAAACCATTCTGCTTGTTTGCCTCAGCCGCATCGAGAAACTCATGCACGCCCTTAATGTACTCGCGGGTGTGTCTGTCACCGTACATCCATTGCCGGTTCATCTGCGTGCATTATATATAATTAAGTGTCCAAATTAATAGAAGTTCATCATCACATTAAAACCAAAGTGCATACATAGTTCTCATCTAATAACATATAGCTCTCCAGAGCATCTAATTAATTAAACCATACATTGAAACTATGTAAAACATTTCAATGCGAAAACAAATGTGATCATAATCGCAACCAAGGTAACAATTGATCCAACGACATAATGATACCAAGCCTCAGTATGAATGGCATATTTTCTAATCTTTCTAATCTTCAAGCGCATTGCATCCATCTTGATCTTGTGATCATCGACGACATCCTCAACATGCATGCAACTCCAATATCATCTTCTCCTCCTCAATTTTTTTTATTTTTTCCTTCAACAAATTGTTTTCTTCTTCAACTAAATTTAACCTCTCGACAATAGGGTCGGTTGGCATTTCCGATTCACATACATCCTAGATACATAAAATCTATGTCACGTTGGTCGGCATAATTTTCATAAACAATAAATGAACCAATAGTTATAAAGATAATATACATACCAAATCCGAATCATAGACAGGACGAGGGCCGACGGGGGCGGATACCAAAACCATCGCACTATATAAGATGCAATAAAAAATGTAAGAAAATGATACAAGTATCTATCTAAACATACAAGTAAGAATATTTTTCCTTTCAGAAAGAAGATAAGAACAAGAGGCTCACCACGGTGGTGTCGGTGATGAGATCGGCGCGGGTGATCGACGGCGGTGAAGACGGGGACGGGGCGTGATGGACCGCTAAATCTACACAAATCTCGAGGAAAATGGAGCTTGGAGGTCGAGCTTCGAGAGGAGAAAGCTTAAGTAGTGTGGCTCGGGCATTCCATCGAACACCTCATGTGCATAGGAGGTGAGCTAGAGCACCACAAAGCCCTCTCCCCCTCGGCCAGAAAAAACAGAGCACTGTGCTCTGCTCTTGCGCGAGGGGGTATATATAGGCACCTCATTGGTCCCGGTTGACGACAAGAACCGGGACTAAAGGGAAGCCTTTGGTCCCGGTTCAAGCCACCAACCGGGACCAATGGTGGTGTGCCAGGAGCGAGGCCCATTGGTCCTGGTTCGTCCCACCAACCGGGACCAAAAGGTCCAGATGAACCGGGACCAATGGCCCACGTGGCCCGGCCGGCCCCCTGGGCTCACGAACCGGGACCAATGCCCACATTGGTCCCGGTTCTAGACTGAGCCGGGACTAATGGGCTGAGCCGACCTGGACCATAGCCCTATTTTCTACTAGTGGCACATGGACACACTCTCCCCGCTCGTTCCTATGCATCACCTAGATGGATCTTGCGTGTGCATAGGATTTTTTATGAAATATTGCGTTCCCCAACAAAAAAACGTTTTTGATCTCCTGGTTATAATCTGTAAAGCATGGCGGACTAAACTATTAAGTAGTCATCATACCGAGCTTATCAAACGTTCATAACGTCTGCATCTGCTCTTGCAATAGGTTTGTCACCTAAGAGTGCATCAAGGACATAATTCTTCTGTGGAGCAATGAGGATAATCCTCAGATCATGGACCTAGTCCGCATCATTGTTACTATCATCTTTTGACTTAGTTTTCTCTAGGAACATATCAAAAAAACAGGGAGCTACACCGCGAGCTATTCATGTATAACATAATTTGCAAATACTAATACGAATAAGTTCATGATAAATTAAAGTTCAATTAATCATATTACTTAAGAACTCCCACTTAGATAGACATCCCTCTAGTCATCTAAGTGATCACGTGATCCAAATCAACTAAACCATGTCCGATCATCACGTGAGATGGGATAGTTTTCAATGGTGAACATCACTATGTTGATCATATCTACTATATGATTCACGCTCGACCTTTCGGTATCAGTGTTCCGAGGTCATATCTACATATGCTAGGCTCGTCAAGTTTACCCCGAGTATTCTGCGTGTGCAAAACTCGGTTGCACCCGTTGTTTGTGAACGTAGAGCTTATCACACCCGATCATCACGTGGTCTCGGCACGAAGAACCGTAGCAACGGTGCATACTTAGGGAGAACACTTGTACCTTAAAATTTAGTGAGGGATCATCTTATAATGCTACCGTCGTACTAAGCAAAATAAGATGCATAAAGGATAAACATCACATGCAATCAATATAAGTGATATGATATGGACATCATCATCATGTGCCTTTGATCTCCATCTCCAAAGCACCGTCATGATCACCATCATCACCGGCTTGACACCTTGATCTCCATCGTAGCATCATTATCGTCTCGCCAACTATTGCTTCTATGACTATTGCTACCACTTAGTGATTATGTAAAGCAATTATATGGCGATTGCATTTCATCCAATAAAGCGACAACCATAAGGCTCCTTCCAGTCGCCGATAACGGTTACAAAACATGATCATCTCATACTACAATTTATATCTCATCACGTCTTGACCATATCACATCACAACAAGCCCTGCAAAAACAAGTTATACATCCTCTACTTTGTTGTTGCAAGTTTTACGTGGCTGCTACAGGCTTCTAGCAAGAACCGTTTTTACCTACGCATCAAAACCACAACGATTTTTCGTCAAGTGTGATGTTTTAACCTTCAACCAGGACCGGGCGTAGTCAAACTCGATTCAACTAAAGTTGGAGAAACAGACACCCGCCAGCCACATGTGTGTGAAGCACGTCGGTAGAACCAGTCTCATCAACACGGTCATGTAATGTCGGTCTGGGCCGCTTCATCCAACAATACCGTCGAATCAAAGTAAGATGTTGCTGGTAAGCATTATGACTATTATCGCTCACAACTCTTTGTGTTCTACTCATGCATATAACATCTACGCATAGACCTGGCTCGAATGCCACTGTTGGGGAACGCAGTATTTCAAAAAATTTCCTACGATCACGTAAGATCTATCTAGGAGATGCATAGAAACAGGAGGGGAGAGTGTGTCTACGTACCCTCGTAGACCGAAAGCGGAAGCATTTATCAACGTGGATGATGTAGTCGTACACCTTCATGATCCGTCCCGATCAATTACCAAACATACGAAACCTCCGCGTTCAGCACACATTTAGCTCCATGACATCCTCGCCTTCTTGATCCTGCAAGAGGGGCGAAGTAGTAGATGAGTTCCGGCAGCACGACGGCGTGGTGACGGTGTTGGTGAAGAACAATCTCCGCAGGGCTTCGCCTAAGCACTACAAAAACTATGGCAGAGGATAAACTAGAGGGGACTGGGTTGCCGGCACACGGCTTGGTGTTTCTTGATGTGTTGCAGGTGCTAGCCCTGCCCCTCTATTTATATCTTGAGCCCTAGGGTTGAAACTTGGAGTAAAAGCCTCCTCAAAGTCGCGTGTGGCCCAGACGCCATGTGCCTCGCCGTCTGGCCCAGGGCCAAATGCCAGGGTCTCCGGCATTTAGCTCCCTGGCCTCTGCAAAACTCCTTTTGTACCGACCTAAAGCCTCATGGGCTTCACCCCTTGGCCGAACCATATCATCCTATATATCAATCTTTACCTCCGGACCATTTCGGAGCTCCTCATCATGTCTGTGATCTCATCCAGGACTTCGAACAACATTCGTTCACCAACATACATAACTCATATAGTACTATATCATCAACAAACGTTAAGCGTGCGGACCCTACGGGTTCGAGAACTATGTAGACATGACCGATACACCTCTCTGGTCAATAACCAATAGCGGAACCTAGATGCCCATATTGGTTCCTACATATTCTATGAAGATCTTTATCGGTCGAACCTTATGACAACAAATGTTATTCCATTTGTCATTGGTATGTTACTTGCCCGAGATTCGATCGTCGGTATCCTCATACCTAGTTCCATCTCGTTATCGGCATGTCTCTTTACTCGTTCCATAATACATCACCTCGTGACTAACTCCTTAGTCGTTTGCTTGCAATCTTATGATGTGTATTACCGAGAGGGCCCAGAGATACCTCTTCGATACTCGGAGTGACAAATCCTAATCTCGATCTATGCCAACCCAACAAACACCTTCGGAGATACCTGTAGAGCATCTTTGTAATCACCCAGTTATGTTGTGACGTTTGATAGCACATAAGGCATTTCTCCGGTATTCGGGAGTTGCATAATCTCATAGTTGAAGGAATATGTATTTGACATGATGAAAGCAATAACAATAACACTGAACGATCAACATGCTAAGCTAACAGATGGGTCTTGTCCATCACATCATTCTCCTAATGATGTGATCCTGATCATCAAATGACAACACATGTCTATGGTTAGGAAACTTAACCATCTTTGATTAACGATCTAGTCTTAGTAGAGGCTTACTAGGGACACGATGTTTTGTCTATGTATCCACACATGTATCAAGTTTCCAGTTAATACAATTCTAGCATGAGTAATAAACATTTATCAGGATATAAGGAAATATAAAATAACAACTTTATTATTGCCTCTAGGGCATATTTCCTTCAATAACTATGCGGCACGGCCGGGCATTCTTAGCCCTTGTCGTAAGTCCATGAGACGGGGAGACGGGACCACATATCGTGGATCATTTTTCGTTACCGCGCACTCCCAAGACACTAATGGTTTGGATATGTGATCCGAGTATGCCTCTAGCCTTTTTGCACTGACCACCACGCGGGAATAAGTATGGGCACTCTACGTCATACATTTCTCCGAAAGCTATTCCGACGTGAGGCGCCCATAACTTTCCCTAGTTGGACGCACCGACGAGAGGCACGATAATAGACCCACTTAGGAGCCCCCATATAGCATGTGTGGCTACATTGTTCAGCTCGAGTTCAATTAAAGTCCGATTAAACTTTAATGCAAATGATGCTGAGTCATACTCCCTCTGTCCCAAAATAAGTGACTCGACTTTGTACTAACTTTATACTAATACTAGGTGATACCCCGCGTGTTGGGGCGGGGATTTGTTGTGAAATTTTTGGGTAACACCCACATAGCAAAGAAGATAACAATATGAATCAATTGATAATTAGATTTATGCCCCTAGTTATGTCCCACTCGTCTGTTTTACCCCTAATTCCCAAAAGTCACCGGTTCTGTCCAAATCACTTTGCTCCTCTTATGCTTTTGCCCTTTGATCGTTTGGCCGTCAGTTTGAAAACTTCATAACTAATTCATACTAAATCAGAAAAATGCAAATAAGATACAAAAATGTTCAGAAAAACATCACCTATATGTCAGTGTCATTTGCATCCATGAAAAAAGTGTTGGAAAGTGCCCATCCGAGTTTTAGCTCTTATGCTACCACCATGAATAGCAAAATCTAAAGAAGTTCAAAAAATTCAAAAATAATTTGGTGGCAAAGAATGACAAATGTTTTAAGTGTCTGCCAAGTTTCATCAGGGAATAACATTCGTGGGTGCCGCTGCAAAAAAACAATCAGCACTCCAAAATAGATTATTTTTTGCCATGACTTCCAGGAATGGTGTTCCCTAATGAAACTTAGCAAGCACTTAGAACACTTGTCGTTCTTTGCCACCATATATTTTTTGAATTTTTTTGAATTTTTTTAGAGTTTACTATTCATGGTGGTACCAAAAGAGCTAAAACTCGGATGTGCACTTTCCAACACTTCTTCATGAATGCAAATGACACTGACATATAGGACATGTTTTTCTGAACATTTTGGTATCTTATTTGCATTTTTTTGATTTTGTATGAATTTGTTATGAAGTTTTCAAACTGACGATCAAATGGTCAAAGGGCAAAAGCATAAGAAGATCAAAGTGACTTGGATAGAACCGGTGACTTTTGGGAATTAGGGGTAAAACAAACGAGTGGGACATAACTAGGGGCAAATCTAATTATGCCATGAATCAATAATATGGTATACCGTATACTTCATATAGATGGTGATAATAATTAACAATGTGATAGATTCCACATATAATTGATTCAAAATTATTCATGGTATAAATATATATTATATGGTAAAATTGTAGCAGTTTGTAGCATCAACCATAAGTGAACCATATTCTTAGCAGTTGTTTGTGGGTGTCGTCTTGGTAGTCAACAATGTATCCAAAGATGGATGGTCACCATACAATATGTTAGTAGTGTGTTAAGGCGCGGGCTCACATATGAAAGTAAAAAACTGGTTCTTTTGTGTTCTTCAAAGTTGTAGTTGCATATCTGTATTTCTTCTGAGCTTCTGTAAGCAAAAGAACATGGCATATCATTGTTTGAAGAATTAGGAAGAATCCTGCAGAAGGCATGTGTTGTCAATCAGGGTACATGCACGAAGGTAAAAGGAAAAAATAAAATATATATTGCCGACGGATTATGTTATTAAAAGATTCTTTTTAGATGAGAAAGGCAGCAACACATTTCTTGATTTTCATTGCTACATTTAGCCAATGCCTAATACAGTACAAACCAAAGTTGAGAATCCATAGGAAAAATATAAGCAAGTAGGGGCATAAAAATGAAATAATAAAGTACAATAGGAACAGAGTCTTGTGGTTATATGTGGATTTCTCACCGGGTGGATCTTGTTGTCTATGAACAGCAGCATCGGTCATAATTTCTACACACCTCCAAGATTGAAAGCATAACTAAACCAATCAATCACTGCATTTGAAGCAAACAACCAGAGACATAAAAAGCTGTCATGACATGGAAGCGGAAGGGATCAACTAAATTATATTTGGAAGGAGATCGTATGTACACATCAGATGGATTGTGTCGCTCAGCATGATGATCTTTGACCTTTTGACTCTTGGCCTTAGAGATGGCTGTTGAAGAGGAAAGGAAGAGTAGCTTCTTTGCTTTTTCTGTCCATAACATATGAGTGAGTTCGCAATCAGATGGCGTTCGACGGAACACGATTAGCGACAGCAGCAACAGATCCATTGGAGGATAGCGAGAATGGGGACAGGATGGGATGCATTCGCGGAGGAGACCATGAGTCGGAGAAGGCACGTATAGTGCGTTGTGGAGATTAATAGAACACGATTTGGTGCAGAAGATGAAGAGGATGAGAGAAATCAACTGATGCTACTGAGAAGCTGATAAGATGGATCTAGGGAAGTTTTTTTTTTGAGAATTGGATCTGGGAAAGATGATAGGGCTGTAGCGCATAACACGGTCGGTCTCTCCCTCTATTCCTCGCTTCTGGACTGAAGTTCCTGCCTGGACCAAAAGTAGCTAACTATCTAGCCCACAACCTGGCTGCGTCAGCCCAAGTTCAAAACTCAAGCCTACTGGTATATGATACGTCTCCAACGTATCTATATTTTTTTATTGTTCCATGCTATTATATTATCTGTTTTGGATGTTTAATGGGCTTTATTATGCACTTTTATATTATTTTTTGGGACTAACCTATTAACCGAAGGCCCGGTGCAAATTGCTATTTTTTTGCCTATTTTAGTATTTCACAGAAAAGGAATATCAAACAGAATGAAACCTTCGCGAAGATCTTTTTTGGAACAAATGCAATCCAGGAGACGGCCACGAGGTACGGCGGCGCGCCCGCCACCCTCGTGGGCCCCTCGTAGCTCCACCGACCTACTTCTTTCGCCTATATATACTCTTATACCCTGAAAACATCGGAGGGAGCCACGAAACCACTATTCCACTGCCGCACCCTTCTGTACCCGTGAGATCCCATCCAGGGACCTTTTCTGGCAATCTGCCGGAGGGGGATTCGATCACGGAGGGCTTCTACATCAACACCATAGCCTCTCTGATGATGTGTGAGTAGTTTACCACACACATTTGGGTCCATAGTTATTAGCTAGATGGCTTGTTCTCTCTCTTTGGATCTCAATATAAAGTTCTCCTTGATGTTCTCGGAGATCTATTCGATGTAATTCTTTTTGCGCTGTGTTTGCCGAGATCCAATGAATTGTGGGTTTATGATCAAGTTTATCTGTGAACAATATTTGATTCTTCTCTGAATTCTTATATGCATGATTTGATATCTTTGCATGTCTCTTCGAATTATCAGTTTGGTTTGGCCTACTAGATTGATCTTTCTTGCAATGGGAGAAGTTCTTAGCTTTGGGTTCAATCTTGCGGTGTCCTTTCCCAGTGACAGCAGGGGCAACAACGCATGTATTGTATTGTTGCCATCGAGGATAAAAAGATGGGGTTTATATCATATTGCTTGAGTTTATCCCTGTACATCATGTCATCTTGCCTAATGCGTTACTCTGTTCTTATGAACTAATACTCTAGATGCATGCTGGATAGCGGTCGATGTGTGGAGTAGTAGTAGTAGATGCAGAATCGTTTCGGTCTACGTGACAGGGACATGATGCCTATGTTCATCATCATGCCTAGATATTCTCATAACTACGCGCTTTTCTATCAGTTGCTCGGCAGTAATTTGTTCACCCACCGTATATTATGCTATCTTGAGAGGTGCCACTAGTGAAACGTATGGCCCCCGGGTCTACTCTACATCATATAAGTTTCCGATATACAATTCTAGTTTACTATTTATTTTGCAATCTTTATTTTCCAATCTATACAAAAATACCAAAAATATTTATCCTATTATCTTTATCAGATCTCACTTTTGCAAGTGGCCGTGAAGGGATTGACAACCCCTTTATCGCGTTGGTTGCAAGGTTCTTATTTGCTTGTGCAGGTACTAGGTGACTTGCGTGTAGTCTCCTACTGGATTGATACCTTGGTTCTCAAAAACTGAGGGAAATACTTACGCTACTTTGCTGCATCACCCTTTCCCTCTTGAAGGGAAAACCAACGCATGCTCAAGAGGTAGCATAAAGGATTTCTGGTGCCGTTGCAGGGGATATCTACACTCAAGTCAAGACATACCAAGTACCCTTCACAAACTCTTATCCCTCGCATTACATTATTTGGCATTTGCCTCTCGTTTTCCTCTCCCCCACTTCACCCTTGCCGTTTTATTCGCCTCTTTTCCGTTCACCTCCTTTCGCTTGCCTCTTGTGTCTCCATGTTTTAGATTGTTTATTTGCCCTCATGGCTAGTTCTCCTATCATTGTTAACACTCCCGATAACGAAGTTCTTTATTCTAAACAAAGGGAGGGAGAAAACCTAAAAGATGCTTGGTATAGAATTTGCAATGCTCAGAATAGATCTATTAAAAAGCAATCTACTTCCATTCTTCTTCGCAATTTTTACGTAGGGATCACTGCTTGGTACAGATATGTTCTTGAGACCATCACCGGAGGGAATTTCTAGGGAAGCCATACTTTTTATTCTTATAATGCTATGATAGATTTGTTAGGCCCACCACCTCTTTTGGTCAATGGAACTATTTTAACTTTGGAACATGTGATGCAAAGGCTTGATAATATTGAAAATAAAATTGCAACTTTAGAGTTAATTGAAAATTTGTATAAAAAGATCCACAACCAAATCACTCAATATGGATCTAAGGTAGGAGTTACTCTGAAAAATCTTAAGGAAAAGGAACCCATAGTCAATGAAAAGAGAGATCAAGATTCCACTAGAATTGATAAACTCAAAGAACCAACTTGGGATCTGCTTTTTCTACCATTAAAAACACCTCAAATCCTCCTCCTACCAAATTTCCCAAATTTACCTATGTTCCTAAAAATAAGGGTGATTCTTCTAGTCAGAAAAATGAAGATCTCAAATCAATAAGTGTTGATGCCAACTTTTTAGTATCATTAAGGAACCTTTTGCTACAAATGAATTTCTTGATTTCATACCTAGGAGTTTGATCATTTGCAAAAACATAGAACATCCTAAGGATTATAAGTGTTCAATTGAATAATTACCTACCAAAGATGACAATACCTAGATCTATTCTTGTTTTTATGCCTAACTAGGGGCGTTAAACGATAGCGCTTGTTGGGAGGTAACCCAATTTTATTTTTTCCCTTGCTTTTTGTTCCTGTTTAGTAATAAATAAATCATCTATCCTATGTTATGATTGTGTTTTTTATGTTTTAATTAGTGTTTGTGCCAAGTAAAGCCATTAGGATCTTCTTGGGTGATTGTTATTTGATCTTGCTGAAAAAACCAGAAAGTTTGCGCTCACGAGAATAATTTTCATTTTTTACCAGAGAGAGATAAAATACCAATTCCCACTGAAGTACATCAATATACAAATTATTTAGGACTTCCTCATTTTTCAGGATTTTTGGAGTTACATAAGTATTCGAAACTTCCAAATTACTATAGACTGTTCTGTTTTTGACAGATTCTGTTTTCCGTGTGTTGTTTGCTTATTTGATGAATCAATGCTAGTATTGGGGGTATGAACCATAGATAAGTTGGAATATAGTTGGTTTAAGACCAATATAAATCAAGAATGAGTTCATTACAGTACCTTGAAGTGGTGGTTTGTTTTCTTATACTAACGGAGCTCATGAGATTTTCTGTTGAGTTTTGTGTTGTGAAGTTTTCACGTTTTTGGGTAAAGATTAATTAGATGGATTTTGGAACAAGGATTGGCAAGAGCCTAAGCTTGGGGATGCCCAAGGCACCCCAAGGTAAAATCCAAGGACAACCAAAAGCCTAAGCTTGGGGATGCCCCGGAAGGCATCCCCTCTATCATCTTCATCTATCGGTAACTTTACTTGAGGCTATATTTTTATTCACCACATGATATGTGTTTTGCTTGGAGCGTCTTGTATGACTTGAGTCTTTGATTTCTAGTTTACTACAATCATCCTTGCTGTACACACATTTTGGGAGAGACACACATGAATCAGAATTTATTAGAATATTGTATGTGGTTCATTTATATCTTTTCAGTTGGATACTTTTGCTCTAGTGCTTCACTTATATATTTTTAGAGCACAGTGGTGGTTTTAGTTTATAGAAATTATTGATCTCTCATGCTTCACTTACATTATTTTGAGAGTCTTTTACCACATCATGGTAATTTTCTTTGGCTATAAAATAAGTCCTAATATGATAGGCATCCAGGATGGGTATAATAAAAACTTTCATATAGAGTGCATTAAATACTATGAGAAGTTTGATTCTTGATAGTTGTTTTGAGATATAAAGGAGGTAACATTAGAGTTGTGCTAGTTGAGTAATTGTGGAATTGAGAAATACTTGTGTTGAAGTTGGCAAGTCCTGTAGCATGCATGTATGGTAAACGTTGTGTGACAAATTTGAAGCATGAGGTGTTCTTTGATTGCTTTCCTTATGAGTGGCCGTCGGGGACGAGTGATGGTCTTTTCCTACCAATCTATCCCCCTAGGAGAATGCCGTAGTGCTTGGTTTTGATGAGTTGTAGATTTTTGCAATAAGTGTGTGAGTTCTTTATGACTAATGTTGAGTCCATGGATTATATGCACTCTCACCCTTCCATCATTGCTAGCCTCTTCGATACCGTGCATTGCCCTTTCTCACCTCAAGAGTTGGTGCAAACTTTGCCGGTGCATCCAAACCATGTGATATGATACGCTCTATCACACATAAGCCTCCTTATATCTTCCTCAAAACATCCACCATCACTACTAGGGAAAAGGCTAGCAGCGGCGTGGGGACCGGCGCTACTAATAAGGCGCTACAGCTAACACATAGCAGTAGCGCATGCTTACCAGCGCTACTGCTACACAAGTGTAGCTGCTACACAAGTGTAGCAGCAGCGCGCTTAATGGAAGCTCACTACTGCTAATAGCTATAGCGCCCTTCTCCTGTGCGCGCTACTGCTACTACCGTGCTGCTGCTAACTTTTCTCCACTCGCTACTACTAATTTTAGTAGTTTTTTGTTTTTTGTCGGCATATTTGTTTTGTATTTGAACAAGCTTTATAGAAGAATCTTTAGCACATACAAATGTCATCATGATACACATACAAATGCCTGCGAGACCACAAATGTAATCATAGCATATACATACAAATAGTCTCATCATAATCATCATCCAACACAAAGTGGTATCTTGTCATCATCTCGAAAATAGCGATACATGCAAGTCTTGAATACTTGCAACTACAAGGTCATCCATCTAAACAAAGGTATACGCTAGAAGAGCTATCACTATGAGTGAGAGTGGAACTATGCAGTACATGAGGTGGCGGTTACGAGTCCTCTCTCGCACTAGCGTGAACCTCAAGTAACTAGCTTCTCCTTCTTGTCTGCTTTTGAAGCCTTTATGGTTGGCGCCCGAGAACACATTCACTTGCGCCTGACACTCATGCCACTCATTGTACACCCCTGGAACCTTCCCTTTGTACAAGACATAGCACTTCCATCTTGCCATCAAGAAAATAGGTACCTGTTAGAGATGCATGTTCAATAAGAGCATGCACAATCATATATATGCAACAAAATATACTAGAGCAACACCGAAAAAGAAAGGGTTAGCAACTAGATGCAACATACAGTACGCAAATTAATTAACTAGAGGTACGCAGGTCATCGTACGCAAACTAACAAAGTAGCGTTACGCAAGTTCGGCAGGGACCGATGACATCACAAAGTTTCATCGCTACAAAAAGTATACAAGTTCAATCGACACATATCATCATCATCGGCATCATAAATCACTAGAAGTTCCATCCTTCCATATCATTGAGGATGGACCCTAGCTTCTTGAATGGCGTGAGGTCTAGACATTGCATGCCTATGCGAGTTGGGACGTCAGCTCGCGATATAGGGCCGTGGTGGAACATCCCCTTCTCATCGATGACTTCTTTCATGATGATCGTAGCAATGCCGCTTTGGATGCGAAAGAAGTCATCTCTAAGTTTATAATCCGCTTCTCCATGAGATTCTAGCCACTTGTGGATATGATCATCATTTCTGCTTCTCATGCGAAGCTTTTGGTGATCCGTGTTGAACTAAATCATGACATAGACGATGTAGAATCCATCCCCCTTGCTTCGTTTTGGGACATGGATGCAGGAGAAGTTAGTTTTATGCACGAAACCCATCTTCTTGTTCCTTTGTTTCCTGATCTGCATGTGGCCACCTCTAATGCTGAAGCCTTGGAGAGCATCATCTAGAATATTCATTATGTGGGTGTAGTCTTTTTTCTCGTAGTTTCTGGAAGGGTCAAAATGCACGGCGTGGGAGACTTGCGGGTAAAGAACGATAAGGAAGGCATGCCCGTTGCTGCAGGGAAAAGACACCTCAAATTATTCCCCATATGAGAGAGAAGGCATGATTGAAATGTACGAAAGGGTTGTTCGGACCGGACTTACTTTGGATGATAAGGCACGAGGACAATTTCCCGGTCCTTATTCTGTACCATGAAGTTTTGGAGGTACTCCCTAGCAGTTTCACGCTCAAAGTCGCCGAGACTCAAGAAAGACTCGTGCATGTAGTACGGATCCGCCACACAGATTTGCAAGACTTCTTCACTCTTCATGACGGAGCTCATATGTAGCGCAAAAAGGCGGACGATTGTATAATCGAGCCGCCTTGTTAGAAACATCTCAAAGATATGGTCAAACTGCAGGAAGAACACCTCAGCGGGCCGTGTCTCGACGTAGCGCTTCCCCTTAGGCACACGAGCCGCGTATGTCGGATATCCTGGATCCTTTGAGGCTAGTAGGCTTTTCTCAGTCGACAACACATGGCCGTGCAGTCTCCTGAGATCCCTTGATAGTGCCTTCAGCGGTTTCGGTGGTAGCATCGGCTCGCCCGTGAGATGGAACACGGCTGAACCTTTCACGGGTACACACTCTTCAGAATGCATCATCTGGCTGCTTTGTGCTCTGGCTTGTTTGGAGCCAGTTATCTGCCCTTATCTCTTCCTCTCCTTTTTCTTGGGCACACCTTCCAAACCCTTCCTTCACCCCTGCCCCAGGGTTCCCAGGCTAAGCACTATACGACCCCCGGCTAGTTGAGCTTGTGTTGAGGCGACATCTTCAGGCGTGTCCTGTGAGGAATTCACGAAGAGAGACTTTTTGCAATCCTTCCAATGACCTTCCAGCCCGGGTATATCATCCATATCCTCATTAGCATGCTGATAGTCTGGTTTGTCATATGGCTGACTCATCATATCTATGTCACAGTCATACGCGTTTGTATTGAGGAAACCCATATGGCCGACCTCCGTCTCATCATCCATTCTCTGTTCTACAGGACCGATTACATCAGCCAGTACTATTGCACCCCCTTCATCACGTCGTCCGCCACTCTCACTCGGCACTACAGGAGCTGGTAATTGCGTAGGCGGGGTGGTGGTCTCCGCACATGCTTGTTGATGTGTTGTTATTGGTGTGCTCTCAGCCGGCTCTAGACGAATAAGATTCTTTGGCCATAGCAGCACCCAACCCTTGCAGCTTCCAATCCGCGGAGGGGTCTCGTCGTCCTTTCCCACATGCTGTACTTGAGGAGGCAACGCCTCGTGCCCCGATTTCACACTGGACAAGCTAACCCTGAAGTGCCCAGCGGGGATCGGCTGGTTGTGGAACGTGGGTTTCAAGGGGTTCAATATCATCCCCTTTCCCACGTCGACCTTCTGGCCCTTTATCAAGTAGAGTATGGTGCACGGGGTTTCTTCACCCTGCAAACACATATGTCTGTGGCGTAAAACATCCGAAAGGCAACAAAAATGGAATATTCTCTATATATATATATAATATATATATATATATGTTGGTGCGACATGTAATTACCGTGACGGTGTCGAGCTCAACCAAAGACGAAGGCCCACCTAGCGCGCCAGAGACTGAGGACTGGCTGCTATGAGCGGGAGCGACCGCGAGAGGAGGCCCGGTTGTGTGAGCAAGTGATGGTGTGGTGTTGTTGTTCATGGAGTTGCTCCCGACGGAACTGGGCATCGGGAAATCATGTACCGTCTTGTCTGGATTTTCCTTCGTCCAGTTGATCATAGCTGGAACCAAGTTAGTAGCGAAATCATTTCTGCAGGCAGTTACAGCTCCATTGACTGCCTGCTGTAGCAACTCATTTTTCTCCTCGGCTGTTTTTTCCGCGTCCTCAACTGCTTTTTTCTCGACTGCAAGCTTCACCTTCGCGTCGATGAGCGCCTGACTAAACTTCTTTTTCTGCTTCTTGGCTTCTGGGCCCTCGTTGTAAAACACCTTCCATGTGGCGCCGTCTGCAGCGCCATGCACACGACCATATTGCGGCCGCTGGCCCAAAGGGAGTCCCTTAAGTTCGTTCAAGGCCCGGTTGAGAGGGGTGTCCCACTTGGGCCTCGTCGGAGAAGTAGGGCTTTCGGCTGCAAGCTGGTGATGCTTCTCCAGTAGTCTAATTAATTTCCTCGTGATCTGGTCCATGTAAAAAACCTTTTTCTCCTTGTCCCACTTGTAGCGGGCCCTGATGAAGTGACGCTCCAAGGGGTTGGTGAACTTCGCGAAGGGGTCTGGGAGACCCGCGGCTTCATGTTCCGTGTCCTCCTTATCACATATGGGCCTTTTACCGAGGTAGCCATGTCTTCCGAGGCGATGCTTCCCCGTGTTCCTTTGCTGAAGGCTCTTGAATTTCACAGCCTTAGCCTTGGCTGCCTCGGTAGCGCAAGTGTCCTTGAACTTTTCAAACTCCTCTTCCATAAGTGTCGGATTTTAACGGCATTTATCACACCATACGGCCCCTTATGTTTCAACACAATGCCTTTTTGAACGATGGCGCTCCCAACCCCCACGGCGCTCCCAACCCCCACGGTGCTCTCACCCTCTCCGGCGATCTCCCTCTTTCTCCACTAATCTGTGGATTCCCACCGCTCATCGGCTCCGGCGTCCTCTCAGGTTCTTGGAAATACCCATGTCCTATGGGTTCATCTGGTGGATCTACCCTTGGCTTGGATTTCTCCAAGGGTAGGGTTTTTGCAGAGGAGGTTTTCAGATCTACTAGCCTTATGATCCATCCTTCAGGGCACAGGAGGTCATTTAAATTAGTGGTTTCATTTAGCCGCCATGTCTTTCGTCTCCGGAGGATTCTGTGGCGGCGGCTCTAGAAGCAGCGATTGGAGGTTCAGCAATTGAGCTTCATGTTGAGCATATCAAGGATAAGGTTTATTCCTTCCATGTCTCTTGCCAACAAGTTGGTTTTCTTATTATGGATCTTCGTTCATATGCATGTGATCTGTTCAAGTGCTATTTTCATCTGTGGGGTAATGGGGGACCTAATTGGACTAGACAACTCCGTATCTGGAGGAAGGAATGCGATGCTGCATGGATTCTAGTTAGTCCTACCAAGCGTCGATCAACTTTAGGCCTTTTAGCCATGAACAAGCCTCCGGCTAGATCAGCTTTAAAATCTGTTTCTTCGGCACAGAAAAAGCTTTCTTTTGCCACTTTTGAGCGATACTCGGCTTGCAAGGGATATAGATATCCGGCTACGCAAGAATGCATTGATACCATGTGTGATGCGGGATATGATCTCCCTGCTCATGAACGTGTGGTCATTCATCCATCCCCACATGCGGACTTGCGTTGGACGGTGGCATGTCCACCCATTGTTTTTGGTACAGTCACTCCATTGCCGGCGTTGAGCCGGCCGGACTCTTCTCCACCGGTGCCTGATCCGGTTTCAGAGGACCGATCACCCGTGCATGCGGGGATTTCAGCCGCATGTTTTGCAGGGGCGGGATTGCCGCCTATTCAAATGAATTGTCTGCCTTCTGACCCAGTTCCCATGGGGGCCCGCCTGACCACTAGCCCACTTTCAATGCCCAGCCCATCTGCCTCTAGGCCATCTACCCCTACGATCCCAACTCCTTTGGGCCACTGTCTAGATATACCTTCATCTCAAGAGGCAGCAAGGCAGTTTGAGGCCATGGTCGATGACATGGTGGACCGCGTGATTACCTGTACAATTTCCTCTCAAAGGGGCCACCTGTCAGCAGCTTGTGGAATGCGAGCGGTCTGCACGAGTTGCTCTCATCCTGGTCACTCTAGCCGGGACTGTAATGATTTCGTGTGCTCCAAGGGTCTGGTTTGGAGGCCAATTTTGGCGCAACAAAAAACGAGTTTATCGGAATCTGCTGCTACTCATGGGAACATAGCCGGTGTTATTGGGATAGACTGTCCAGTCCCATCGCCGCTGCCCACATTACATCTTCCCTCTCCTCAAGCCAAAGAAAATCCCCGACCTGCTACTAGCGATTCCATGGCGAACTATGAGCTTGATCCCCAGCGCTTTGCACCCCCGGGTCATCTCATCATTGATGGGGGCGATCGTAGGCTACCTCGCACCTTCTTCATGCCCGCTGCGCGTCCGGCTCGTCGCCACGAGGACTTCAGGGTTGCTGAGGTGATGCCGGAGCCAGAGGGGCCGTTCGGCCCAGTGCGGGAAGAAGTGGTTCAGTTTCTGCACAACAGAGGTATTTTTGTTCGATCTGCGCAGCCATGGTTTCATGGGGTTGGGCTGTTTCAAGTCAGGGATCCGTCAGTCAGATGCACATTGATCCAGCATGCACCTTTTCCTTTTGGTCATGATCGCTATATCAGATTTATGAAGCATGATGATGGTCAAAATTATAGAGGGATACAGGGTTTTTGCAAGGGCTGGTTAATGTTTATTGGGATTCCCCTGGATTATCGCACCACTGAATATATCTCGCAGGCGGTAGGCACTTTTGGAAAATTTATCTCTTGGGATAGTGAGGATCCTTATCTGCTCCGGACCGTAGTGGAAGCTTATTTTCCGGATACACCGTTGGTTCCAAGGGATGTTGTCTTTCGTGACTATGCGGAGTATGGTGATACACAAGTATCTTGGACTGCTGCTTGCTATGTCCTTGGTGCAGATTTTGCAGACCAGATGCCACATGACGAAGATCCCATGCCCTTGGATGGAAATCCTCATCCTTTACCTGGTAATCTGGTGCAGGATAACTTGATGTTTGCTTTGCCTCCCTATCCAATGCTTGGTTGGAATGATGCTCCCCTTGCTCCACCCCCTCCGCCTGTGAATAACAATGCTCCTGGTTGGGGAAATGCCATGTGGGGAGATGATGCAGAGATCGAGCAGGCCCCACACCCTGCTGCTCCAGAACAGGACCAAGTTTCAATAGTCATTGATCAGCCGGAAGGGTCTGCCTCTGTCGAGCAGCTCCAACAAGAGGATGATATCCAACAGCAACATAACTTACCACTCCCTGAAGTCCAGCATCCGGTTTTTGAAGAAAACCAGCTTGCCATTGTGCCCTACCAGCCTCCGGTGATTCAGCAGCACGAAGTTTTTATTGGCATGGCACGCATTGTGGCCGGTCCTCCTCTTCCTCCGGAGATGGTTTGGAAAAGATCTTTTGAGAATCTGATGGTTGATTTCTCGGTTAAAGAAGTTCCCAGGTCCATTTTCTTCAAGCCGCTGGGCACAGTCATTTACTCGAAGAGGTCTTGGTCCATTGCCTTCGATGAATCAAGGATGATTTCTTGTTTAGCTGCCTCTCTGCCTGTGGTGCCTGTGACCAGACAGTCTGTCTTGGCGAAGCGCCCGGTGGCCAGAGCCTTATTTGAGGAGCTGCCTGCTGTCAATGTCCAAGACTCTGTTTCTGAAGAAGGGGGGTCGGATAGTTCTGCTGTTCCTATCTCAGCTCAATCCAGCTTGGTTTTTTCTGTTGAGCAGTCAACTACGCGTAAACGGCGAGAGAAGTAGAAGACTCCGGTGGTCGACACATCTCTAAGGCGATGCACAAGGAGCGCGGCAAAATTGGATGGCTACAAGAACGTGGTTTTTGAACAGCTGTCACTGCAGCCAGCCAAGAAGCGTCCTCGTGCAAAGCCCATGGAGGACAAGGCCCAGCCCACTCCAGTGGATGATTCTGAAGAGGCTCTACCTGCGGCACCGCCTCACACTCCGATTCAGGTTCTGCAAGCTGTGGGTGAGGAATTAGAGATTTACCCTGCGCTCATTTCGGTGGAGAAGCTTATGGCTAATCCACAGGAGGACTCGTCTGCATCCACAGCGCAGTTTCTAATGTTAACTTCTATGTTGAAGGTGCTGGTTATGGTTGTTTTCTTTTATGTTGAACTGAGTTCAGTCTGCGACGAGACATTTTGGAGTTCTGAACTTTCTTTCATTATGGATGGTATGGCATTAGGTGCCATATTTCTTTTGCTACTAGACGCTATGGTTTTTAATGAATCGTGTTACAACGCGTAGCTGGAAAGTGTTATGTTGGAATGTTCGCGGTCTCAATTCGGGAGCGAGACAGCGCTCTGTCAGGGAAAAAGTGATAGAGAGCCAGTGTTCAGTTCTTTGCTTGCAGGAAACTAAGCTTTCCACTTGCTCGCATTCAGACATTAAAAGCATTTGTCCCCATGGCTTTGATCAATTTGTGGAATCTCCCTCTAGTGGAGCGTCTGGGGGCCTATTAACAGTGTGGCGTTCAGATGTGTTCCGTGGCACCTTACTTGAAGTTAAGCCTTACGCTATAGTTATGCAGTTTACCTCGGTTCACAATAATGAAAAGTGGTTCATGGTGAATGTGTATGGCCCTTGTCAGGGTGAGTTACGTGATGAGTTTGTTTCTTAGATTTACAACTTAGATATTGATCCGGATCAGTTGTGGATGTTGATGGGAGACTTCAATTTCATCCGTTCAATTGATAATAGGAACTTACCTGGGGGTGATATAAATGACATGTTTATATTCAATGAGATAATTGGCCATTCGGGATTACTGGAACTTCCCTTGAAAGGACGAAAATTTACTTGGTCTAATATGCAGGACAGACCTCTTTTGGAGCAGTTAGATTGGGTTTTCACATCGGCGAGTTGGATACACATTTACCCCATGACACAACTGACCCCCTTGGCCAAAACTGCGTCGGATGATGTGCCTTGTTTGGTGACCATCAGTACAGCAATTCCAAAAGCACATATTTTTAGGTTTGAAAACTTTTGGATCCATCAGGCTGGTTTTATGGAGTGTGTTCACGAGGTCTGGCATAGACCCTCTCGCAAAACTCATATTGCAGCTATAATTGTGGACAAACTAAAGGCGTTGAGGTTTGCACTGAAAAAGTGGCAAAAGGGGTTATCCCATATCAAACGGTTGCTTGAGAAGTGTAACTGGGTAATTCTTTGGTTGGACAATCTTGAGGACAGAAGATCTCTGTCCAGGCCTGAGTTTAATTTCAGAAAAATCACAAAATTGCATCATGAGCGCCTGCTGCACATGCAATACCTCTACTGGAAGAAGAGATGTACAATCAGGTATATTAAAGTGGGTGAGGAGAACTCAAAATTCTTTCAGGCTATGGCAACTGAGAGATACAGAAAAAACTCTATTGCCAGTCTTCTGTTGTCTGATGGATCAACAACGTCAAACCATGACGAAATGGCCAAGGAATTCTTGACAGCCTTCCGAAGCCGAATGGGGACAACGAGGCCAATTTGTTTGGATGAAAACATCTTGTCCCTTATTCCTAGGGTCCAGGGTCTGGCGGTGCTCACAAACCCTTTTGATATGAAAGAAATTGAGCAGGTTATCAAGGAAATGCCCATTGACAAGGCCCCTGGGCCTGATGGCTTTAATGGGCTTTTTTTGAAAAAGTGTTGGCACATAATTTCTGCTGATTTCATCCAGTTGGTTAAGGAGTTTCATGCTGGAACAGTTCAGTTGGAGAACTTGAATGACGCATACATTACCCTGATTCCTAAGAAGCAGTCACCGGAGGGTGTAGGGGACTTTAGGCCAATTTCTCTTACCTCGGTGGGTTTGAAGTTTCTTACCAAACTGGCAGCTAACAGATTCCAATAGGAGATCACCAAATGCGTGCATAAAAATCAATATGGTTTCATAAAATCAAGAACAATCCAGGATTGTCTTGCTTGGACTTTTGAGTACATTCACCAGTGTAATCAATCTAAGAGGCCCATCATTTTGCTTAAACTGGATTTCGAAAAGGCTTTTGATTCTGTCCAGCATGAGGCTATCATAAAGATTCTAATTGCAAAAGGTTTTGACGATAGATGGATCACTTGGATTAAACATCTGCTGTCACTACTGGAATCAGCTAATTTGCCATCTGCCAGCTCTTTGCCATCTGCTAGCTGACGGCAAAGCAGCTCTTTGCCATCAGCTACCAAAAAGCAGACGGCAAAGAACTAGCAGACGGCAAAGAAGCTCTTTGCCGTCCGCCAGTTCTTTGCCGTCTGCTGGCAGATGGCAAAGAATCTTTGCCGTCAGCTGGCAGACGGCAAAGAGAGAGGTGGCCCCCACCCCCCGCCCGTTTGGGAAAAACATAACGGGCCACCTCTTTGCCGTCCGCCAGCAGACGGCAAAGAGGCAAAGTGGCGGACGACAAAGAGAGGCGGACGGCAAAGAGGGCACTATCTAACGGCCCGTGCCCCCCGCCCGCCTCTCTGTTCTCACCACTTCGTCCCGCCCCGCGCCCCACCACGCACCACCGCTGCCGCCGCCCGCCGCGCGCCGCCGCCTCTTGCCCCCGCCGCCGGGCGCCGCCGCCCCGGCCCCCCACCGCCCCGTCGCCCCCCCCCCCCCCCTGTTGGGGAACGCAGTAATTTCAAAAATTTTCCTACGCACACGCAAGATCATGGTGATGCACAGCAACGAGTGGGGAGAGTGTTGTCTACGTACCAACGCAGACCGACTGCGGAAGCGATCACACAACGTAGAGGAAGTAGTCGTACGTCTTCTTCCCGATCCGACCGATCCAAGCACCGTTACTCCAGCACCTCCGAGTTCTTGGCACACGTTCAGCTCGATGACGTTCCTCGGGCTCCGATCCAGCAAAGCGTCGAGGAAGAGTTCCGTCAGCACGACGGCGTGGTGACGATCTTGATGTACTACCGACGCAGGGCTTCGCCTAAGCACTGTAACGGTATGATCGAGGTGGAATTTGGTGGCAGGGGGCACCGCACACGGCTAAGGAACGATCTCAAGGATCAAGTTGTGTGTCTTGGGGTGCCCCCTTCCCCCGTATATAAAGGTTGGAGGGAGGGGGGCTGGCCGGCCAAAGATGAGGAGGCGCAGGAGGAGTCCTACTCCTACCGGGAGTAGGACTCCCCCCTCCAATCCTAGTCCAACTAGGAAACCTTCAAAGGGGAGAGAGAGAGAGGTGGCCGGCCCCTCTCCTAGTCCTAATAGGACTAGGGAGAGGGGGGGAGGCGCAGCCCTATGTGGGCTGCCCTCTCACCTTTCCACTAAGGCCCATGTTGGCCCATTTGGCTCCCGGGGGGTTCCGGTAACCCTCCCGGTAATCCGGTAAAATCCCGATTTCACCCGGAACACTTCCGATGTCCAAACATAGACTTCCAATATATCAATCTTTACGTCTCGACCATTTCGAGACTCCTCGTCATGTCCGTGATCTCATCCGGGACTCCGAACAACCTTCGGTACATCAAAATGCATAAACTCATAATAACTGTCATCGTAACGTTAAGCGTGCGGACCCTACGGTTCGAGAACAATGTAGACATGACCGAGACACGTCTCCGGTCAATAACCAATAGCGGGACCTGGATGCCCATATTGGCTCCTACATATTCTATGAAGATCTTTATCGGTCAGACCGCATAACAACATACGTTGTTCCCTTTGTCATCGGTATGTTACTTGCCCGAGATTCGATCGTCGGTATCCAATACCTAGTTCAATCTCGTTACTGGCAAGTCTCTTTACTCGTTCCGTAATACATCATCTCACAACTAACATCTTAGTTATAATGCCTGCAAGGCTTATGTGATGTGTATTACCGAGAGGGCCCAGAGATACCTCTCCGACAATCGGAGTGACAAACCCTAATCTCGAAATACGCCAACCCAACATCTACCATTGGAGACACCTGTAGTACTCCTTTATAATCACCCAGTTACGTTGTGACGTTTGGTAGTACCCAAAGTGTTCCTCTGGTAAACGGGAGTTGCATAATCTCATAGTTATAGGAACATGTATAAGTCATGAAGAAAGCAATAGCAACATACTAAACGATCGGGTGCTAAGCTAATGGAATGGGTCATGTCAATCAGATCATTCAACTAATGATGTGACCTCGTTAATCAAATAACAACTCTTTGTTCATGGTTAGGAAACATAACCATCTTTGATTAACGAGCTAGTCTAGTAGAGGCATACTAGTGACACTCTGTTGGTCTATGTATTCACACATGTATTATGTTTCCGGTTAATACAATTCTAGCATGAATAATAAACATTTATCATGATATAAGAAATAAATAATAACTTTATTATTGCCTCTAGGGCATATTTCCTTCAGTCTCCCACTTGCACTAGAGTCAATAATCTAGTTCACATCGCCATGTGATTTAACAGCAATAGTTCACATCACCATGTGACTAACACCCATAGTTCACATCGTCATGTGACCAACACTCAAAGGGTTTACTAGAGTCAGTAATCTAGTTCACATATCTATGTGATTAACACCCAAAGAGTACTAAGGTGTGATCATGTTTTGCTTGTGAGATAATTTTAGTCAACGGGTCTGTCATATTCAGATCCGTAAGTATTTTGCAAAATTCTTTGTCTATAATGCTCTGCACGGAGCTACTCTAGCTAATTGCTCCCACTTTCAATATGTATCCAGATTGAGACTTTTAGATTCATCTGGATCAGTGTCAAAAACTTGCATCGACGTAACCCTTTACGAAGAACCTTTTTGTCACGTCCATAATCGAGAAACATATCCTTATTTCACTAAGGATAATTCTGACCGCTGTCCAGTGATCTACTCCTAGATCACTATTGTACTCCCTTGCCAAATTAGTGCAGGGTATACAATAGATCTGGTATACAGCATGACATACTTTATAGAACCTATGGCCAAGGCATAGGGAATGACTTTCATTCTCTTTCTATCTTCTGCCGTGGTCGGGCTTTGAGTCTTACTCAACTTCACACCTTGTAATACAGGCAAGAACTCTTTCTTTGACTGCTCCATTTTGAACTACTTCAAAATCTTGTCAAGGTTTGTATTCATTGAAAAAACTTATCAAGCGTCTTGATCTATCTCTATAGATCTTGAAGCTCAATATGTAAGCAGCTTCACCGAAGTCTTTCTTTGAAAAAACTCCTTTCAAACACTCCTTTTATGCTTTACAGAATAATTCTACATTATTTCCGATCAACAATATGTTATTCACATATACTTATCAGAAATGCTGTAGTGCTCCCACTCACTTTCTCGTAAATACAGGCTTCACCGCAAGTCTGTATAAAACTATATGCTTTGATCAACTTATCAAAGCGTATATTCCAAGTCCGAGATGCTTGCACCAGTCCACAGATGGATCGCTGGAGCTTGCACATTTTGTTAGCACCTTTCGGATTGACAAAACCTTCTAGTTGCATCACATACAACTCTTCTTTAATAGATCCATTAAGGAATGCAGTTTTGTTTATCCATTTGCCAGATTTCATAAAATGCGGCAATTGCTAATATGATTCGGACAGACTTAAGCATAGATACGAGTGAGAAAAAACTCATCGTAGTCAACACCTTGAACTTGTCGAAAACCTTTTGCGACAATTCTAGCTTTGTAGATAGTAACACTACTATCAGCATCCGTCTTCCTCTTGAAGATCCATTTATTTTCTATGGCTTGCCGATCATCGGGCAAGTCAACCAAAGTCCATACTTTGTTTTCATACATGGATCCCATCTCAGATTTCATGGCCTCAAGCCACTTTGCGGAATCTGGGCTCACCATCACTTCTTCATAGTTCGTAGGTTCATCATGATCTAGTAGCATGACTTCCAGAAAAGGATTACCGTACCACTCTGGCGCGGATCTTACTCTGGTTAATCTACGAGGTTCAGTAGTATCTTGTTCTGAAGTTTCATGATCATCATCATTAGCTTCCTCACTAACTGGTGTAGGTGTCACAGAAACAGTTTTCTGTGATGTACTACTTTCCAATAAGGGAGCAGGTATAGTTACCTCGTCAAGTTCTACTTTCCTCCCACTCACTTCTTTCGAGAGAAACTCCTTCTCCAGAAAATTTCCGAATTTTAGCAACAAAAAGTCTTGCCTTCGGATCTGTGATAGAAGGTGTATCCAATAGTTTCCTTTGGATATCCTATGAAGACGCACTTCTCCGATTTGAGTTTTGAGCTTATCAGGATGAAACTTTTTCATATAAGCATCGCAACCCCAAACTTTAAGAAACGACAACTTTGGTTTCTTGCCAAACCATAGTTCACACGGTGTCGTCTCAACGGATTTAGATGGTGCCCTATTTAACGTGAATGCAGCTGTCTCTAATGTATAACCCCAAAAACGATAGTGGTAAATCGGTAAGAAACATCATAGATTGCACTATATCCAATAAAGTACGGTTATGACGTTCGGACACACCATTACACTATGGTGTTCCTTGTGGCGTGAGTAGTGAAACTATTTCACATTGTTTTTTAACTGAAGGCCAAACTCGTAACTCAAATACTCTTCTCTACGATCAGATCATAGAAACTTTATTTTCTTGTTACGATGATTTTTCACTTCACTCTGAAATTCTTTGAACTTTTCAAATGTTTCAGACTTATGTTTCATCAAGTAGATATACTCATATCTGCTCAAATCATCTGTGAAGATCAGAAAATAATGATACGTGTCACGAGCCTCAATATTCATCGGACCACATACATCAGTATGTATGATTTCCAACAAATCTGTTGCTCGCTCCATTGTTCCGAAGAACAGAGTCTTAGTCATCTTGCCCATGAGGCATGGTTCGCAAGCATCAACTGATTCATAATCAAGTGATTCCAAAAGCCCATCAGCATGGAGTTTCTTCATGCGCTTTACACCAATATGACCTAAACGGTAGTGCCACAAATAAGTTGCACTATCATTATTAACTTTGCATCTTTTGGTTTCAATAATATGAATATGTGTATTATTAATATCGAGATCCAATGAACTATTTTCATTGGGTGTTTAACCATATTAGGTTTTATTCATGTAAACAGAACAACAATTTATTCTCTTACTTAAATGAATAACCGTATTACAATAAACATGATCAAATCATATTCATGTTCAACGCAAACACCAAATAACACTTATTTAGGTTCAACACTAATCCCGAAATTATAGGGAGTGTGCGATGATGATCATATCAATCTTGGAACCACTTCCAGCACACATCGTCACTTCACCCTTAACTAGTCTCTGTTTATTCTGCAACTCCCGTTTCGAGTTACTAATCTTAGCAACTCAACTAGTATCAAATACTGAGGGTTTGCTATAAACACTAGTAAAGTACACATCAATAACATGTATATCAAATATACTTATGTTCACTTTGCCATCCTTCTTATCCGCCAATCACTTGGAGTAGTTCCGCTTCCAGTGACCAGTCCCTTTGCAGTAGAAGCACTTAGTCTCAGGCTTAGGATCAGACTTGGGCTTTTTCACTTGAGCAGCAACTTGCTTGCCGTTCTTCTTGAAGTTCCCCTTCTTCCCTTTGCCCTTTTTCCTTGAAACTAGTGGTCTTGTCAACCATCAACACTTGATGTTTTTCTTGATTTCTACCTTCGTTGATTTCAGCATCACGAAGAGCTTGGGAGTTGTTTCTGTTATCCCTTGCATATTATAGTTCATCACAAAGTTCTACTAACTTTGGTGATGGTGGCTAGAGAATTCTGTCAATCACTATCTTATCTGGAAGATTAACTCCCACTTGATTCAAGCGATTGTAGTACACAGACAATCTGAGCACATGCTCACTAGTTGAGCGATTCTCCTCCATCTTTTAGCTATAGAACTTGTTGGAGACTTCATATCTCTCAACTCGGTTATTTGCTTGAAATATTAACTTCAACTCCTGGAACATCTCATATGGTCCATGACGTTCAAAACGTCTTTGAAGTCCCGATTCTAAGCCATTAAGCATGGTGCACTAAACTATCAAGTAGTCATCATATTGAGCTAGCCAAACGTTCATAACGTCTGCATCTGCTCCTGCAATAGGTCTGTCACCTAGCGGTGCATCAAGGACATAATTCTTCTGTGCAGCAATGAGGACAAACCTCAGATCACGGATCCAATCCGCATCATTGCTACTAACATCTTTCAACACAATTTTCTCTAGGAACATATCAAAAATAAACACAGGGAAGCAACAACGCGAGCTATTGATCTACAACATAATTTGCAAAATACTACCAGGACTAAGTTCATGATAATTTTTAAGTTCAGTTAATCAAATTACTTAGGAACTCCCACTTAGATAGACATCCCTCTAATCCTCTAAGTGATCACGTGATCCAAATCAACTAAACCATAACCGATCATCACGTGAGATGGAGTAGTTTTCAGTGGTGAACATCAATATGTTGATCATATCTACTATATGATTCACGCTCGACCTTTCGGTCTCCGTGTTCCGAGGCCATATCTGTATATGCTTGGCTCGTCAAGTATAACCTGAGTATTCCGCGTGTGCAACTGTTTTGCACCCGTTGTATTTGAACGTAGAGCCTATCACACCCGATCATCACGTGGTGTCTCAGCACGAAGAACTTTTGCAACGGTGCATACTCAGGGAGAACACTTCTTGATAATTTAGTGAGAGATCATCTTATAATGCTACCGTCAATCAAAGCAAGATAAGATGCATAAAAGGATAAACATCACATGCAATCAATATAAGTGATATGATATGGCCATCATCATCTTGTGCTTGTGATCTCCATCTCCGAAGCACCGTCATGCTCACCATCGTCACCGGCGCGACACCTTGATCTCCATCGTAGCATCGTTGTCGTCTCGCCAATCTTATGCTTCCATGACTATCACTACCGCTTAGTAATAAAGTAAAGCATTACATCGCGATTGCATTGCATACAATAAAGCGACAACCATATGGCTCCTGCCAGTTGCCGATAACTCGGTTACAAAACATGATCATCTCATACAATAAAATCAGCATCATGCCTTGACCATATCACATCACAACATGCCCTGCAAAAACAAGTTAGACGTCCTCTACTTTGTTGTTGCAAGTTTTACGTGGCTGCTACGGGCTTAAGTAAGAACTCATCTCACCTACGCATCAAAACCACAACGATAGTTCGTCAAATAGACTCCGTTTTAACCTTCTCAAGGACCGGGCGTAGTCACACTTGGTTCAACTAAAGTTGGAGAGGCAGTCTTCCGCAAGCCATCTATGTGCAAAGCACGTCGAGGGAACCGGTCTCGCGTAAGAGTACGCGTAAGGTTGGTCCGGATCGTCTCGTCCAACAATACCGCCGAACCAAAGTATGACATGCTGGTAGGCAGTATGACTTGTATCGCCCACAACTCACTTGTGTTCTACTCGTGCATATAACATCAAACCATAAAAACCTAGGCTCTGATACCACTGTTGGGGAACGCAGTAATTTCAAAAAATTTCCTACGCACACGCAAGATCATGGTGATGCACAGCAACGAGTGGGGAGAGTGTTGTCTACGTACCAACGCAGACCGACTGCGGAAGCGATCACACAACATAGAGGAAGTAGTCGTACGTCTTCTTCCCGATCCGACCGATCCAAGCACCGTTACTCTGGCACCTCCGAGTTCTTGGCACACGTTCAGCTCGATGACGTTCCTCGGGCTCCGATCCAGCAAAGCGTCGAGGAAGAGTTCCGTCAGCACGACGGCGTGGTGACGATCTTGATGTACTACCGACGCAGGGCTTCGCCTAAGCACTGTAACGGTATGATCGAGGTGGAATTTGGTGGCAGGGGGCACCGCACACGGCTAAGGAACGATCTCAAGGATCAAGTTGTGTGTCTTGGGGTGCCCCCTTCCCCCGTATATAAAGGTTGGAGGGAGGGGGGCTGGCCGGCCAAAGATGAGGAGGCGCAGGAGGAGTCCTACTCCTACCGGGAGTAGGACTCCCCCCTCCAATCCTAGTCCAACTAGGAAACCTTCAAAGGGGAGAGAGAGAGAGGTGGCCGGCCCCTCTCCTAGTCCTAATAGGACTAGGGAGAGGGGGGGAGGCGCAGCCCTATGTGGGCTGCCCTCTCACCTTTCCACTAAGGCCCATGTTGGCCCATTTGGCTCCCGGGGGGTTCCGGTAACCCTCCCGGTAATCCGGTAAAATCCCGATTTCACCCGGAACACTTCCGATGTCCAAACATAGACTTCCAATATATCAATCTTTACGTCTCGACCATTTCGAGACTCCTCGTCATGTCCGTGATCTCATCCGGGACTCCGAACAACCTTCGGTACATCAAAATGCATAAACTCATAATAACTGTCATCGTAACGTTAAGCGTGCGGACCCTACGGTTCGAGAACAATGTAGACATGACCGAGACACGTCTCCGGTCAATAACCAATAGCGGGACCTGGATGCCCATATTGGCTCCTACATATTCTATGAAGATCTTTATCGGTCAGACCGCATAACAACATACGTTGTTCCCTTTGTCATCGGTATGTTACTTGCCCGAGATTCGATCGTCGGTATCCAATACCTAGTTCAATCTCGTTACTGGCAAGTCTCTTTACTCGTTCCGTAATACATCATCTCACAACTAACATCTTAGTTATAATGGTTGCAAGGCTTATGTGATGTGTATTACCGAGAGGGCCCAGAGATACCTCTCCGACAATCGGAGTGACAAACCCTAATCTCAAAATACGCCAACCCAACATCTACCATTGGAGACACTTGTAGTACTCCTTTATAATCACCTAGTTACGTTGTGACGTTTGGTAGTACCCAAAGTGTTCCTCCGGTAAACGGGAGTTGCATAATCTCATAGTTATAGGAACATGTATAAGTCATGAAGAAAGCAATAGCAACATACTAAACGATCGGGTGCTAAGCTAATGGAATGGGTCATGTCAATCAAATCATTCAACTAATGATGTGACCTCGTTAATCAAATAAAAACTCTTTGTTCATGGTTAGGAAACATAACCATCTTTGATTAACGAGCTAGTCTAGTAGAGGCATACTAGTGACACTCTGTTGGTCTATGTATTCACACATGTATTATGTTTCCGGTTAATACAATTCTAGCATGAATAATAAACATTTATCATGATATAAGGAAATAAATAATAACTTTATTATTGCCTCTAGGGCATATTTCCTTCACCCCCCCCGCCCCGGCCCCCCGCCGCCCCGGCGCCCCAGCCCCCCGCCGCCCCGGCGTCCCGCCGCCCCGCGCCCCACCGCGCCGGGCCCGGCCCCCCGCCGCCCCAGGCCGCCCAGCGCCCCGGCTAGCTCCTCCCCCGCCCCGCCCCCTCCTCCACCGGCGCTGCAGAAGGTGAGCCCCGGCCTCCTTTTTTCTGTTTTTTTCCTTTTTAGTTTTAGTTTAGATTTAGTTTAAGTTTTAGGTTTAGTTTTAGTTTAGTTTTAGGTTTAGATTTAGTTTTTTCCTTTTTTTCTGTTTTATTTGTTTTAGGTTTATGTTTAGTTTAGATTTAGTTTTAGTTTTAGTTTCAGGTTTAGTTTTAGGTTTAGTTTAGTTTGAGGAAAGAAGAAGAAGAAGAGAAAAAGAGGAGAGGAGGAGAAGAAGAAGAGGAAGAAGAGGAGGAGGAGGAGGAGAAGAAAAAAGAAGAAGAGGAAAAAGAAGAAGAAAAAAGAGGAGAGGGGGAGAAGAAGAAGAGGAAAAAGGAAAGGAGGAAGAAGAAGAAGAAGAAGAAGAAGGAAAAAAAAGGAAGAAAAGGAAGAAGAAGAAAAGCAAAAAAAAGAGGAAAAACCCCCGACCCGACACGGCACCCCGACCCGACACGGCACCCCGACCCCGACCCGGCACCCCGACCCCTAGACCCCGACCCCGACACCCCGACCCCGACCCCGACCCCGACCCCGACACCCCGACCCCGACCCCGACCCCGACCCCGACACCCCGACCCCGACCCCGACCCCGACACTCCGACCCCGAGCCTGACCCGACACCCCGACCCCGACACGGACACGGCACCCCGACCCCAACCCGACACCCCGACCCCGAGACCCCGACCCCGACACCGACACGACACCCCGACACCAACACCCTGACACCACACCCACCCTTACCCCGACACCGACACGGCACACCGACCCCGACCCGGCACCCCGACCAGACACCCCGACCCCGAGACCCCGACCCCGAGCCTGACCCGACACCCCGACCCCGAGACCCCGACCCCGAGACCCCGACCCCGAGACCCCGGGCCTGACCCGACACCCCGACCCCGACACTTACACGGCACCCCGACCCCGACCCGGCACCCCGACCCGACACCCCGACCCCGATACCCCGACCCCGACCGCGAGTCGGACCCGACACCCCGACCCCGACACCGACACGGCACCCCGACCCGACACCCCGACCCCGAGACCCCGACCCCGACACAGCACCCCGACACCGACAGGGCACCCCGACCACCGACACCTCCCGAAAATTAAGGTGTTCTTTGGCCTTCCAGAGACCGACGGGGTCATATATTTGTGAATTATTAGTTAGGTCATATATTTTTCGATTTAGTTATGAAAAACATCATATATAATTGTGTTGATCGTGTAGTTTTAAATGTGCAGTTGTTTCATCGCTGCGAGGTTTGGTGTTCGATGACCTCGCCGTGCGTTTGACGAGCTCTGCCCCTTCATGCGTGGGTGAGCACAAATGACAAGTCCTCCTCCCCCATTAATGATTTGATCTATTCCGATGAAACTTGATAGCTAGCTATATATGTGTCTTGAATCATCAGTATGCGTAACCAATATGTGTCTCCCGTTCGAAAGCGTCATAGTTATAAATATGCATGCATTTGCATATTTATAACCTTGATTCTTTCGAATTTTCCAACGCTATGCATGGACAGCCGGAGTATGTGTAGATTGGGTTCGTTTTCCCATATGCTTTGCTCCGGATCCGACGCATATATTTCGTCAGTGCCTCCCCTGTTGTTCTCCGGGTACACATCCTCTCTGTTTATTGCAGAGACGTGTATCAGGAGAACAGCGGGGAGGTGCTGCCGAAATTTTGCGTCAGATCCGGAGCATAGAATGGGAAAATGAACCCAATCTACACATACACGGGTGGGATTAGGACCTATCATTACCTATTAGAGTGTAGGTTGCATGGACATAATAAAATTGACAAAGTAGATCAACTGATGAATATATACATGGTGAATTACATATATAATTGTTGTGTGTCCAGTAGCTCTGAAAGTCAAGATGAGTGACCGTGCTTGGATGTATACCGATCACACTGGTCAGAACAAATGGAGCGCTGAATGGTTCACAAAAACTAAGGGGTTTGTGCAAGCCGCATTTGCAAATGGCCAGAAGAAAACCTGGTGCCCCTGTTTCCGGTGCGGCAATTGGGAAAAGAAGACAGAGGCTGAAATGGGCAAACACCTGCAGAAGAGTGGTTTTACGCCCGATTATACGGTGTGGACATTTCATGGTGAGTCTACCCAACGTGACCGAGCTGAGGTGGATCGTCGTCGCACCGACGAGCATGGTACCGGGATGGAAAACATGGTGCAAGACTATGATGATGCTCGGGATTCGGACGAGGAGATGGAGGAATCTGCAAAGGCCTTCAATGAAATGTTGGAGTCTTTGAAACGTCCGCTCCACGAGCACACTGAGCTTTGTCAGTTGGATGCCATCTCACAAGTAATGGCTCTGAAGGCTTAGTTCAACTTGGGCAGAGAATGCTATGACGCAATTATGATAGTATTTGGACTCTTTCTACCCAAAGGCCATGTAATGCCTGCAAACCTGTACCAGTCGGACAAAATCCTCCGTGCACTGAAGATGCCCTATGAGAAGATACATGCCTGTGAGAAAGGATGTGCCTTATTTAGGCTTGACTATGCGGACTTGAACTATTGTCCCATTTGCAAGTCTTCCAGGTATATTGTGGTAGACAACGGTATGGGTGAGAAGACACAGACCAAAATCCCCGTTAGTGTTCTTCGGTATAGGCCAATCGTACCAAGACTTCAACGTCTTTTCATGGTCGAAGAGACGGCCAGACAGATGACATGGCACAAAACAGGCAAAAGAACCGAACTAGATGCAGATGGGAATCTGATGATGGTACACACATCAGATGGTGTTGCGTGGAAAAAGTTTGATGAATTACATGCTGACAAAGCGGCAGATCTGAGGCATCCTCGAGTCGGCATCAGCACGGATGGGTTCAGTGTGTTTGGTATGACGGCAGCCCAATATAGTTGTTGGCCCGTATTTGTCTTTCCACTCAATCTCCCCCCCCCCCCCGGACAGACCAAGCCGGCGTGCCGCGATAAGTTCCTGAGTAAGGAGCAGTACATGAAGGTAATTCTTAAGGCCTTCTCTACTTAAGTTCCTTCATTTAGTAATTCTTAGCCGTAGCGCTCAAGTTTCTATTTGCTAACTTAGGCGCCTCCGAGATGGTGTGCGGATCGGATGGATTGTTGGGAGGTGTTGGTCGATGAGTGGTGCTCACAACGATGGCTAGCCCTCCACAAGGAGGCCAAGGACAAACATGCCCAAATGGAAGGTGTGCCACACCATCAAGGCAGCTCCAACTTATATCAGTTCGGGCGCAACTGGGTATGTGGTTTGCTTCATGATTCATGCAATTCATTCATCATGCTAGCTTGAGCCCTTTAATTACTAATTTTCATTGTTTCTCTCTTTCAGGCACGCTACAATAAGGCGGATAAGGTGCCATAGTTGTACGACCTGTATGCCGTGGCCCACACTGCTTAACACATGCATAAAGACCTAGACTTAGCTTTATTTCCTCCAATGCTTACCATAATGACGTAGACTTAGCTTCTTCTCCTCCAAAATGACTTAATAAGCTTACTGACCTCCAAAACCATCCATTTTACCTAAGTTAGCTCTAAAACGATCTATACTTAGCTTACTTATGTCAAAAATTGCATAATTAGCTTAGTTAGCTCATAGACGATCCATTTTACCTAAGTTAGCTCCAAAATGACCCATCTTACCTAGGTTAGCTTATAAATGATCCAGTTTATCCAAGTTAGCTCTAAAATGACCCAATTTACCTAAAGTAGCTCCTAAACGATCCATTTCACCTAAGTTAGCTAAAAACGATCCATTTCACCTAAATTAGCTCTTAAATGATCCATTTCACCTAAGTTTGCTAAAAAACGATCCATTTCACCTAAATTAGCTCTTAAATGATCCATTTCACCTAAGTTTGCTCAAAAACGATCCATTTCACCTTAGTTAGCTCAAAAACGATCCATTTCACCTAAATTAGCTCTTAAATGATCCATTTCACCTAAGTTTGCTCAAAAATGATCCATTTCACCTTAGTTAGCTCAAAAACGATCCATTTCACCTTAGTTAGCTAAAAAACGATCCATTTCACCTAAATTAGCTCTTAAATGATCCATTTCACCTAAGTTTGCTAAAAAACGAACCATTTCACCTAAGTTAGCTCAAAAATGATCCATTTTACCTTAGTTAGCTAAAAAACGATTCATTTCACCTTAGTTAGCTAAAAAACGATCCATTTCACCTTAGTTAGCTCAAAAATGATGCCCTTCACCTTAGTTAGCTCAAAAACGATTCATTTCACCTTAGTTAGCTCAAAACGATCCATTTTACCTAAGTTAGCTCATAAACGATCCATTTTACCTAAGTTAGTTCTAAAATGATCCATTTAACCTTACTTAGCTCATAAATGATCCATTCTACCGAAGTTAGCTCTAAAATGACCCATTTTACATAGGTTAGCTCCAAAATGATCCATCTTACCTAGGTTACCTCTAAAATGATGCATTTTACCTAAGTTTGCTCATAAGCGATCCATTGCACCTAGGTTAGCTCATAAACGATCCATTTCACCTAAGTTAGCTCACAAATGATCAATTTCACCTAAATTAGCTCATAAATGTCGTATATATTCTTCTTCTTCTTCATTTTCTTCTTCTTCTTCTTCTTCTTCTAATCTTCTTCTTCTAACTTTCTTATTTCCCATTTTGCAGAATTCATTCACTTCACGGAAGCTTGCATAGATGGAGTGCTTGTTTGGATGAACTATGTTTCCTTTGTATCTATGAACTATGCATGTATGGTAGGATGACACTATTGTAATATGTATGGTTGGATGCATGTATGTCGAACTTGCTATGTATGGTTGATGGAACTATGCATGTATGATGAAATTATATGTGTTGGATATCTCATATGTTTGATGTGAACTTGCCATGTGAAAAATATATATGTATCATCTATTTGCTGTGAAAATGGTTGGGTATATGAAAAAACAGAAAAAAGAGCCAATATGCAGGCTCTTTGCCGTCTGCCACCGACGGCAACGGGCTCTTTGCCGTCTGCCGCGGACGGCAAAGAAGCCACGTGGCGTCCACCTGTGCTTCCTGGGAGCTGACCCATTTGGTCAGTTTGCCTACAGTGGCAGACGGCAAAGACTTTGCCATCAGTGGCAGACGGCAAAGAACCTGCCACGTAGTGACGTGTAGATGACATCATACGGCGGACGGCAAAGACCCTAGAAATTTTGCCGTCAGCGGCGGACGGCAAAGGCCTTCCGTTAGCCACTTAACGGACTGACAGCGCAATTATTGCCGTCTGCCGCTCTCTCTTTGCCGTCCGCCGCAGACGGCAAAGACTTTGCCGTCAGTAGCAGACGGCAAAGAACCTGTTTACCGAAGCCTACTTTGCCGGAGCCTTTTGCCGTCCGCCGCTGACGGCAAAGGCCTTTGCCGTCCGCCGTTCGGGCCTTTGCCGTCCGCCGTGGCAGACGACAAAGTACCTGATTCCTGTAGTGTGTCCTCTGGCACTTCTTCCGTCCTTTTGAACGGAGTTCCTGGGAATCACTTCAAATGCAAATGTGGAGTGAAGCAGGGGGATCCCATTTCTCCCTTGCTCTTTGTTATTACGGCGGATCTCTTGCAAACATTGATAAATGATCTTCTTCAGCAAGGTCTTATTAGTAGGCCTCTGCCTACACATGACCCAGATTTCCCTGTTGTCCAATATGCTGATGATACGTTGCTTTTCTTCAATGCTGACAAAGATCAATTGAGGGCTTTGAAACGAGTTTTACATTCCTTCTCTCAGGCAATTGGACTTCACATTAATTTTCATAAATCCTCAATGTATCCCATCAATGTGACTGACCAAGATGCTTCAGATCTGGCTGCCTATTTTGGTTGTAATTTAGGCAAGATGCCTTTTACTTATCTGGGTCTGCCAGTGGGGACCACCAGGCCAAAAATTGTGGATCTTCTTCCCCTTGTGGATTGTATGGAGAGAAGATTGACAGCAAGCTCTTGGTTTTTACCTCAAGGGAGCAGATTGCAATTAGTTAATTCTGTCATCTCTGCATTGCCTATCTTCTTCCTTTCCAGTTTGTCACTTCCTCGGGGCATTTTGAAACAACTGGAAAGAATTCAGAGACAGTGTTTATGGAGGAAGTATGGTCAGGAAAGGGGACACTCACTGGCGGCTTGGCCGCTTGTCTGTAGACCTAAGTCTAAGGGAGGGCTTGGAATACTGAACTTAGGTTTACAGAATGATGTTCTGCTGCTGAAACATCTCAATAAATTTTACAACAAGATGGAGGTGCCATGGGTGCAGTTAGTTTGGGACTCTTACTATTTTCAGAGGATTCCACATGACACTGTTCTTTGTGGCTCCTTTTGGTGGAGAGATGTATGTAAGCTGATGGATAACTTTCGGTCAGTTACTTCGGTTGAGGTCTCTACGGGTGATACGGTTTTGTTCTGGTCTGACTATTGGCAAATTGGCGGCAGTTCAGTCCCACTGCAACATCAATTTCCTAGGCTCTACTCCTTTTGTCTTGACAAAAATCTCTCAGTCAAGGAAGTCTTTGCGGCTAGTAGTTTCCAAGACCTACTCTACTTACCTCTCACTGCACAAGCCTTTCAGGAATTGCAGCAACTTTCTTCCCTAATGAGGTCTTTCCAGTTGGATAATACCTCCAAGGACAGCTGGAGCTGGAGACATGGCAGGAAAGCAGATTTTATTGCAAAGGGGTTTTATGATTTTGTCTATCAGCCAATGGTATCAAACCCCATTCTGGGGTGGATATGGAAAAGTTGCTGCACCATGTCGATCAAGATGTTTGCTTGGCTTGTAATTATGGACAGGGTTAACACTAAAGACATGATTCAGAGGAGGCATTGGAAGATTAATGAAGGACCAGAATGTGTGCTTTGTCCCACTAGAATTCTAGAAGACAGAAACCATCTTTTCTTCCAGTGCAATTATAGCGCTCGTGTGTGGAACTATCTACAAATTGAATGGACAGGTGGTAATGATATGGCGAGTATTGCTCGTCAAGCTAGGAAGGATTTCAACAAGCCTTTCTTTGGGGAGGTGGTGTTTACGGCATGGTGGAATATTTGGAAGGTCAGGAATGATAGAGCTTTCAGGAACATCCAACCAACTTTCAGGGCATGGAGGAATGGTTTCATTCATGATCTTACTCTGCTCTCTCATCGGATCAAACGGAAATACAGGGAAGCCCTTCTTAAATGGATTGACTTTCTTCCTCCTTGAGGAGAGTTGCTGTTGCTTTTGTTTCCTCTGTAATTATTTAGGTATAGTCTTCCCTTTCCCTGTATAGCTCCCCTTAGGGTTTTTCTCTCTCTTTTGCCTTCATCCTCACCTTGAGGATGCATACCTTGTATTTATTTTGGCTTAATTAATAAAATGTTGTGGGGCGCAAGCCCTGCAGTCTTCATGGTCAAAAAAAGTGTCGAATTTTCCTCCAAAATCTTGGACAGGGGTTCCTCGGCCTCAATAGCTCGTTTCACCCTCCCTTTCCAGGAGGCCAATCATTGCTAAACACGCCCATGGCGTGATTATTAATCTTTTTCATCTTCGGATCATCCCACGATTGTTCTATGTTATCATCCCGGTCGAGGAACTTGAATCTCTTGTGCAACTTTGTTAGGAGCAACTGTGTCAAATGTTCTTTACTCCTTAAGTCATCGTCGTTGATGCTCGCGCATTCCTGTAGGATGCATCCTACTTGGTTCCCATAGCACTTGCGAGGTTCTTCCGGCTCTAATGGCTCAAACTTGCCAGGTGCCATCTTTGTGATCACAAGTCGTCCAATCCCTAGTTTCACTACAGGAAACAGCTAGTTTGCCGTCAGTGAGCATCTTTGCCGTCAGCTTTTCATCGGGGTAGACAGCAAAGAACACTTTTGCCGTCAGCTGTTGTCGGCAAAGAATGACTGACGGCAAAGAAAACTTTGCCGTCTGCTATTTTTATTACAAACGGAAAAGAAAAGTTTGTCGTCTATGATTTCTATTACAAACGGCAAAGAAAACTTTGCCATATGCGGTTTTTACTACAGACGGCAAAGAGTGCTCTTTGACGTCTGTAGTAAAACCCGCATACGGCAAATAACTTTGCCGTCTGTAATAAAAACAGCAGACGGCAAAAAAGAAACACACCTCGCGGATCGACCTCGCGGATCGACCTCGCGGATCGATGAGGTGGCACGATCCACACCCCACGCTATATCTCTCTCCCACGCCCCCAACACGTTCTCTCTCTCTCTCCCCCCACGTTCTCTCACCCCTCAGCCGACCCCACCGCGTTCTCTCTCCCTTATCCCCCACGTTCTCTGTCTCGTACGCATCTCTCTCTCTCTCTCCCGTAACTCCCCAGCAGCTCCGTCCCGGTCGCCGCCGGCCACCCTGGCACCGAGCCACGCTCCCCTCCAACTGCCCCGTCCTCTCTCCTCCCTCGAGCCGGCCCCGTCCCCCATCCCCGTCAAGCCGGCCCCGTCCCTCGTCGCCATGGAAACCGGCGCCGTCCTCCTGCCTCGCAGCGTAGCCCGTTCCCCAGCGCCCACCCCGCCGCCCGCTCCCCAGCACAGGCCGGTGAGAAGCGCGTCCCCTTCCCTTCAGCGCCTCCTCACTCCAGGCAGTGCGGCCTCCTCCCTCTGGCACCTCCTCTCTCCAGCACCTCCTCTCTCCGGCGAGCAGCACGACGCAGACGATGTGAACAGCGCAACCGGCATGGCGGCTTCCTCACTCCGGCGAGCAGCGTGGCTGTCTCACTCCGGCGAGCAGCGCGAGTGGCGTGGGTTCCTATCTCCATTGCCTCCTCACACGGACGAGCAGCGCAGGCGGCGCGGCATGGGCCGGTGAGCGGCGCGGCCTCCTCACTCCGGTGAGCAGCGCGGGCCACGCGGGGCGGGCTCCTCCCTCCGGTGCCTCCTCACTCCGGCAAGCAGCGCGACCTCCTCCTTCTGGCGCCTCCTCACTCCGGCATGGCCTCCATCCAGCGTGGCCTCCCTCCGGCAGCGGCGCTTTTCTCTGGTGAGGTCAGGCGCGGCCAACATCTCTTCTCCAGTGAGGTCGGCATGGTGAGTAGCTTGGCTGTTGGGCGCGTGCGGGCGGCAATAATCTCTGCTCCGGTGAGCTTTGGACGAGATGATGTGGACGTGCGATGAAGAAACTGTTGACCCAATTTTTTTAATAAAAAAGAACGCTTTGCCGTCTGTGATGTTTCTGCCTAACGGCAAAGAAGTAGTCTGGCTCATGGCAAAACACTAACGCCGTGCGTCAGGGTCGTTAGTCTGTTAGGTTGCTTTTCTTTGCCGTCTGGACGGTCTAGTTGACAGCAAACGGTATGGACTGACGATAAAATCTTTGCCGTCATCCAGAAAAAATAGCAGATGGTAAAGTATTCTTTGCCGATTAATCTTTGCCGTCTGACTTTGTCGTCTACTTCCTGACGGCAAACTCTTTGTCGTCTGGATTTATGTCTTTGCCGTCTGTAATCCACAGACGGCAAATTACCTGTTTCCTGTAGTGTTTGTTAGGTTTTCGTATCCTCTGCTTCTCATGCTTCCTCTTTTAGGTAGCGGCATCAACACCGGTACCTTCCCCACTGGTATCTTCCCCGTCGGTACCTTCCCCGCCAGTCTCGGCGCCGCCATCGGTGCCGGCGCCGTTGGTGTCGATGTCGGCGTCAGTACCATCATCGAGGCCGACCTGCAAACCTTGCTTAGCAGTCAAATAGTTGAGGTACTCTTGTTCACCCTCATAATCCATCTCGTCTGCATCTTGGTCAGAAGGCCCAGTTTCTTCGTTGTTCGACATGTTTCCTATGATTAAGTGTCCTCGTTTATTTCTAAAAGTATGAATAAATGAGAAATGACATAAAAAGAAATCTATGTGCCAGCACTCGATATGCCAACTATGTAGCACAAATCATGCCTTTATTCACGGCAAATTTTGGCATGACCTTTGCTAAAAAATGGACATATCGAGCGCCTGAAATTCACCGGAACGGAAATGAATCAACATTCCGGCGTAACATAGGCCACTCCGATCATTTACCAAAATTGAACCAAAACATCACATATCCAAATGTCACATGTCCAGTTCAAATTTGCATATAAATTTAGCCTACCTAAATTTTCTTTAACAAGGGCAGTAGGTTAATTAGGTCATCTATTTAGTTATGAATTTATCTAGGTTTTAAAATAGGACAGAAATTCAGAGGGTGCAGGCGAGGTTGGGAGGGGAGGAAGCAGAGGAGGGAGGCGAGGGCCGACGGGTCGGGGGCGACCGCGCCGGGGTCGGGGGCGAGCGCCAGGTCGGGGGCGAGCGTTGGGGTCGGGGCGAGGGCCAGGTCAGGGGCGAGCGCCGACCGGGGTCGGGGGCGAGCGTCGGGGTGCGGCGGGGCGACGGGGGAAGAGAGAGTGGGGATTTGGGGGGGGGGAGAGGCGGGACGAAGCAAGCATAGTGAGAATTTTGGGTTAAGTGGACGTAGCAGTAGCGCGTTTAGATAAAACGCGCTTCTACTACCTTCACTTGCTGTAGCGGTTTAGATAAAACGCGCTGCTACTACCTTCACTAGCTGTAGCGGTCTAGACAAAATCCGTTGCTACTACGTTCACTAGTTGTAGCAGTTCAGATAAAACGCGCTGCAACTACCTTCACTAGTTGTAGCGGTTTAGATAAAACGTGCTGCTACTACCTTCACTAGCTGTAGCAGTTTTATAAGGAAATCGCTACTGCTAGCTTGACTGTAGCCGTTTTATAAGGAAATCGGTACTGCCAGTTTTCCTTTTTCTTTTCCTTTATTTTCTCCCACTTTTAGTCCCCGAGAGCAGTGAATGAAGGGAAGGCGATATATATTGCATCATTTGATGGTTAAATATGTATACAAAATAGGAACATATATATTACATCATTGGACCCATGCATAATAATGGCAAGTGTGTATACAAAATAGGAACATATATATATATATATATAGTACATCATTTGACCGATAACATACGGTTCCTCAGCGCTTCATTTTTGAGTCAGCTTCTTTTCCTTCTTGTTCGTCGAAGAATAATTGAGCCCCTCATTGTGACTTTGCCTTTTGCATGGAGTACGATTTTTCTTAGCTAATGTAGTATTGATTCTTCTTTTTACGTATACTTCATCATCATCGTCATCTTCCCTCATTGGGTTGTCGTACTGATCATAGTCTTCCTCGTTGGTGACTCCATCCATTCCAATGATGTTCCTTTTGCCTCTCCTCACGACAACACGACTGGGATTGCATGGGTCGGTTATGAAGAAGCATTGTGTCACATGCTTAGCTTGTACCCATGGCTCGTTTTTGGCGATAGCGTTCACGGTAGCGCTCTTGGCGTCGGGTATAGTCATGGTAGTGAAAATCCGGTTTTCTCTTTCGACATTCTTAGCCCGTCTGACACGGAACATCGTCGTGTTGTGCAGTCCAGAGTAGTCAAGCTCCCAGATCTCCTCGACCCTTCCATAAAATCGTTCAGTTGCGTCGTTGTCGCTGCCGGCCATGCATTCCATCGTCACCCCTGAGTTCTGATCATTATTGTCCATATATTTGGCCTTCGTGTAGAACGTGTATCTGTTGATATCATATAACTAATAGGTTACGAGGTTGGGCGAGGGGCTATGTGCTAAGGTGTATATGAGCAATCCATCCTTAGAGCCCTCCTCCGGGCGATTAGCAATAATATGCTCTTTGAAACAATGCAGGAAAGTGGAGTTGTGCTCTCTAGTAACTTCGGCGTCCGTCCTGCATACCCCTTGGTCACGATACTTCTTTGCGATAATTTCTTTGTGCAGTGCCACGAAAGGATCTACCTCGTCTAGGTGTTGTAGCACTACCAAGTTTGCTCTGTCAAAGTCGCTGCGTCGATCTGAATATGTCACGTGCAGTTCCCTGCGACCGCTGCAGTGACCTTCTCCTTCGAGCCTCCCATCGTGCTTGTTAACGGGCAAACCAACACTAACACCAGGCGGCTGGTCTACGCCATATAGAAAATTCTCACAGAAAGAGATGCACTCTTGTGTCACATAGCCCTGGACGATGCTTCCATCCGGACAGGACATGTTATGAACGAATCCTTTGATGATCCCATTCATCCTCTCAGACAACATCATGTTGTGCAGGAATGACGGCCCCAGGTCTATTATGTCATCCACAATATGGACACACAAATGCACCATCACGTCAAAGAATGTGGGCGGGAAGTACATCTCAAGCTCATTCAGTATCACAACGATCTCTTCCTGTAGCCTTCAAAGCTGCTTCACACTGATCGACTTTTGAGAGATGACGTCGAAAAAGTTGCAGAGACCAATAAGCATGTCACGGATGTGCTTGTCCATTATCCCTCTAAGGGCAACAGGTAGTATCTGCGTCATCATCACATGACAGTCACGGGACTTCATCCCGCTGAACCTTTTCTTGTCCGTGTCTAGATATCTGTTTATCTTGCCACAGTAACCGGAACTAACTTTGACTCCGATAAGGCACTTAAAGAATTGATCGATCTCAGCTTGACTTAAGGTGAAGCAAGAAGGGGGGAAATAATCCTCTTTCTTTATTTTCTTGCCCTTCTTCTCTCGTGCCTCTGTCTCCGTCTCTGTCTCATCTGACATTTTACGGGGCGGCATGTGCAGATCTTCCCTGATTTTCAAATGTTGCAAGTCTTTTCTTGCCTTCGGCCCATCCTTTGTCTTATCCGGCATGTTCATCAGTGTTGCGAGCAAGCTCTCAAGGACATTCTTACAGATAAGCATTTGGTCAAGGCAATGAGGTGTATTGAGTTTGTGCCAGTACTCCAAGTCCCAGAACACAGACCTCGTCTTCCATACCTTTAGCAGCGGCTCCGGCGCCTTTCTCATCGTCTTTTCCAGCGCGGGGCACTCCTTCTAGTTTTTCAACAGCTCATCGATTTTGGCACCGCTCCGCTTACGTGGAGGTCCTCGATGCTCAGTGTGACCATTGAATAGATCTCCATGGTTTCTCCATGGGTCGTCCTGTTCGAGCCATCTTCGATGCCCCATGTACACTATTTTCCCAGACTCGCCATCTTTCCTTGACGTTAGCTACTGAGACGTCGTATCATCCATGCACCGCGTGCTTCCGCAATATCCATGGCACACTTGGCCTGCCACATATCCTTAACCAAGATAGTCCTAAACTGTCATGATCAGCGCGGGTCTCATGTTGAAATACTCGCCTTTGCTGGCGTCCCATGTCTTGGTCGGTGTTTTCCATAATGTGTGTAACTCCTCTTGAAGTAGCCCCAGATACAAATTAATATTATTTCCTGGTTGTTTAGGCCCTTGAATAAGCATGCTCATGTGAATGTACTTCGATTTCATGCACAGCCAGGGGGAGGTTGTATATCCATACAAACACGGGCCATGTGCTATGGTTGGTGTTCTGGTTGCCAAACGAATTCATGCCATCGGTACACGCGCCGAGCACGATGTTCCTTGCATCACATTCAAAATACCGATAGAAGCTGTTCAACGCTCTCCACTGGCTTCCATCCTTGACGTGTCTCAGCTTCGGATCATCTCCATCGTCGGGCTTCTTCCTCTCCGCGTGCCAGCACATTGGATTTGCTTCCTTGGGATCTACAAAATACCTCTGGAGACGGGGAGTGATCGGTAAGTACCATACCATTTTCTGCGGACATTTCTTCCCGGCCTTCTTGTATCGAGAAGCATTGCACACCGGACATCTTGTTTTTTCCGCGTGCTCCTTCCGATAAATTATGCAATCGTTGATGCATGCATGGTATCTAACGTGTGGCAGATCAAGAGGGCACACGATCTTCTTGGACTCATCAACACTACTAAGACATAGATTACCCGCGGGAAGAAAATCCTTTAGGTACTTGAGATGCTCATCGAGGCTAGTGTCGGTCCATTTGTTTTTAGCCTACGTCTTCAGGAGTTGGAGCGTGAAACTCAAGCGGGTCACCTTAGGATTGTGACCATCATACAATTGAGTGTTCGAGTCTACCACCAGTTGCTCCAGCTTAGCCTCCTCTCTAGAAGCAGCTCTCTCAGTACTCGTCTCCTTGCGGAGCAATGCTTGAACATGAGGGTCCCGCACGATTGAACTTAGTATCGACGAACTCTGCTGCGTGGAGTCCATGTCGTTCTCTCCGCCGCCATGTTCGGCCCCTTCTCCGCCGCCATGTCCGGCCCCTTCTCCGCCGCCATGTCCGACCCCTTCTCTGTCGCCATGTCCATCCTCTTCCCCGCCGCCATTACCGATCATCTCTTCGTCTTGCCCCGTGTCATCATTGCCTGCCCCGTCGGCATCCTCAACATCGTCATCCTCATCTTCAATTATCCACCGAGTATAGCCATCCATGAAACCAGTCATGAGCAGGTGCGCTTCGACACGACCATCGTCATGGGGGTCGAGCCAAACTATTCCTTTGCATTTTCGACACGGACATAAAACCTCTGTCCGGTAATTTTCTTTCATGTCCTGCACCACCGACCGCAACCACCTGTCTACCATCGTTCCACTGACCATCATCAACTCTGCACGGTAATAAATAAACAAATTGATTATAAAAATGCGTGCATGCATCAAATTCATACATAAATTCGGCATGACCTTCCTTAAAAATAGGACATATATAGATCTAGAGTTTGCCCGGAATTCGCTAAAACGGAAATAAATCGACATTTCGGCAAAACATATGCAACTCAAAGCACAATTTGGCATCAACTCATGCCACACACACAATTTCCATAAACATATCACACACACATAAACGTATTTCCATTTTGCAAAAGCATGAAATTTTAATCACCTATATCTCGAGATCGAGCACATGGTGGAGATGATGATGTAGGGAGATCACAAGTGCACAAAGCTCTTCTAGACAAAGATAGATCTAGTTAGGGGGAAATAGGTCACTTAACTAAATGCTACATCTACCTAGCTACCTAATTTGGGAGGAGACAACTTCAACTAGTGGAGGGGGAAGGAAAAAGAGAAAGGAGATGCATTAATGGAGGTGGTGTAGTTAGGTAGGAGTAATGAAGAGAGAGAAAGGTAGGTAGAAGAGGGAGAGTAATGGGGGAGAAGTATTGAGGAAGAAGAAGAGTGAGAGTGGGAGATGTAGGGGAAAGGGAGAGGATGGGGAGGGGGAGGACTAGTGGGGAAAAGGTGGTGGGTGCGGATTAGCAGTAGCGCGGTACGTAAAACGTGCTGCTGCTAAGAAAGTAGCAGCAGCGCGTTTTTGGTACAAGCGCTACTGCTAACCGGGACAAAAAGTGTGCCCGATTTGAAAATTAGCAGCAACGACCTCAAAAAAACCATGCTACTGCTACAGCTATAGCAGTAGCGCGGCTCGCGGCACCGCGCTGCTGCTAAATGGAGTTGGGTGGGCACTGTCGGTTGATATTTGTAGCAGCACGGGTTACATCGAGCGCGCTACTGCTAAGCACTTGTCAGTAGCGGGGTTTCCACACCCGCGCTACTACTAATTAGCTGCAGCGCTCCTTTTTGAGCTGCGCTGCTGCTAAGATTCTGTGTATAGGGTTTTCCCTAGTAGTGTAAGTATGATTGTGTTAAATCTTTTATGGATACCGATGCTTTTCAAAAGTTTAGCACTAAATATGGACTTGACTCTGAGATAGTAGCCTCCTTTTGTGAATCATTTGCTACTCATGTTGAACTCCGTAAAGAGAAGTGGCTTAAATATCATCCACCTATTAAAGAAGAAAAATTAAAGAACCGGTACGAGTTAAGGAAAAAACTATACTCTATAATGTTGATCCAGTTGTTCCTACTGCTTATATTGAGAAACCTCATTTTCCTGTTAGGATAAAGGAACATGCTAAAGTTTCAACTGTGGTCAACAAAAGCTCTGTTAGAACACCTAAACCAGATGAACAAAGTAGAGTTGAACCTAATATTGCCATGGTTAAAGATCTCTTAGAAGAAGATGTGGATGGGCATGTTATCTACTTCTGTGCAGAAGCTGCTAGTATTGCCAAACTTGAAAAAAGGGATAGAAATGGACCAGGTGTTGGCCTGCCTGTCATTTCAGTTAAAATAGGAGATCACTGTTATTATGGTTTATGTGATATGGGTTCTAGTGTGAGTGCTATTCCTCACAAGTTATATCAAGAAATTAGGGAGGACATAGCACCTGTTGAAATAGAAGACATAGATGTTACTATTAAACTTGCAAATAGAGACACTATACCACCAGCTGGGATTGTCAGAGATGTTGAAGTCTTGTGTGGGAAAAAATATCCTATCGACTTTCTTGTTCTTGGTACCCCACCTGATGACTTCTGTCCAATTATCTTTGGTAGAACTTTCTTGAACACAGTTAATGCTAGGATAAATTGCCAGAAACAAACTATGGGTGTTAGCTTTGGTGATGAGTCTCATGAGTTTAACTTTTCCAAGTAGTAGAAATTATCATGAAAAAGAATTTCCTAGTAAGGATGAATTCATTGGTCTTGCTTCTATTGGTGTGCCACCTACTGATCCTTTAGAGCAATACTTGCTAGACCATGAGAATGATTTACATATGCATGAAAGAAATGAAATAGATAATATTTTCTTTGATAAATGTCCTGTGCTTAAACACAATTGGCCTATTGAAACTCTTGCAGGTCCTCCTCCACCTAAAGGTGATCCTGTGTTTGAATTAAAACAATTGCCAGACACTTTGAAATATGCTTATCTTGATGAAAAGAAAATATATCCTATTATTATCAGTGCTAACCTTTCGGAACATGAGGAAGAAAGATTATCGAAAGTTCTAAGGAAGCACCGAGCTGCTATTGGATATACTCTTGATGATTTAAAGGGCATTGGTCCCACTCTATGTCAGCACAAAATTAATATGGAACATGATGCTAAACAAGTTGTTGATCACCAACGTCGGTTAAATCCAAAGATGAAAGAGGTGGTAAGAATGGAAATATTAAAACTTCTGGAAGCAGGTATAATCTATCCTATAAATGATAGTAGATGGGAAAGTCCTGTTCATTGTGTCCCTAAGAAAGGAGGTATAACTGTTGTTCCTAATGATAAGAATGAACTCATTCCACAAAGAATTGTTACAGGCTATAGAATGGTAATTTATTTCACAAAATTAAATAAAGCTACTACAAAAGATCATTACCCTTTGCCTTTTATTGACCAAATGCTTGAAAGTTTATCTAAGCACACACATTTTTGCTTCCTTGATGGATATTTTGGCTTCTCGCAAATACCCGTTTCTCAACCTGATCAAGAAAATACCACTTTTACTTGTCCTTTTGGAACCTATGCTTATAGACGTATGAATTTTGGTTTATGTAATGCACCTTCTACATTTCAAAGATGTATGATGGGTATATTCCCTGGCTTGTGTGAAAAGATTGTTGAGGTTTTCATGGATGACTTTTCTGTTTATGGGAAGTCTTTTGGCGATTGTTTAAGCAATCTTGATCGAGTTTTGTAGAGATGTGAACAAACAAATCCTATCTTGAATTGGGAGAAGTGCCACTTTATGGTAAATGAAGGCATTTTCTTGGGTCATAAAATTTCTGAAAAAGGTATTGAAGTGGACCAAGCTAAGGTTGATGCTATTGAGAAAATGCCATGTCCCAAGGACATCAAAGGTATTCGTAGTGTCCTAGGTCATGCTAGTTTCTATAGGAGATTTATCAAAGCCTTTTCTAAAATTTCTAGGCCACTCACTAATATTTTGCAAAAGGATATTCATTTTTTCTTTGATGATGATTGTCTTGAAGCATTTGAAACACTCAAGAAAGCTTTAATTACTGCACATATAGTTCAACCACCTGATTGGAATTTGCCTTTTGAAATTATGTGTGATGCTAGTGATTATGCTGTTGGTGCTGTTCTAGGACAAAGAGTTGATAAGAAATTGAATGTCATTCACTATTCTAGTAAAACTCTAGATAGTGCTCAAAGAAATTATGCTACAACTGAAAAAGAATTCTTAGGAGTGGTGTTTGCTTGTGATAAATTTAGACCTTATATTGTTGATTCTAAAGTAACTGTTCACACAGACCATGCTGCTATTAAATATCTTATGGAAAATAAGGATGCTAAACCTAGACTTATTCATTGGGTTCTCTTGTTGCAAGAATTTGATTTGCATACTATTGATAGAAAGGGAGCTGAGAACCCAGTAGCTGATAACTTGTCTAGGCTTCACTACAAAAAAATACACTTCCGTGATGATATGTGTTTTCACAGTAGGTCGCGTTTTTTTCATGCATGTACATCCATGACAAATTTATGACAGAATCAAGATAGTCATACATGTGCTGTCGTAGAAGTATTCCATGACATTACCAAAATTATCATCACGGAAGTGTCCACTTCCAAGACGATAAATCGCGTGTCACAGGAGTGCTTTTGTCAAGGGTGACCGACACGTGGCATCCACCGTAACGGAACGCTGTTAAGCAACCGGGTCGGGTTTTGGATTCGATAACCCGTTAAAAGCCCCGACCAATGGGGATTTTCCACATGTAAAATCATCATTGGCTGGAGGAAACACGCGTCGGCTCACCGTTGGGACAGTTGGCATCCGCTCATTGGACCGAAGGTGCCTATGATACGGCGACACATGGCACAGCCCAACAGAGGCCCATTCCTGTGAAAAGGCCAGCCCGTTTGACTTGGTCAAAAGGTGGCGGGCCAGCCCACGGAAAGCCTATTACCGGCCTGTTCGCATATAGCCCATTTACAGCCCACTAACCCAGGGCCTGTTACACCCGTTCAGCCCGTTTTAACTTCCGCCCCATGTGTGGCCCATGACTTCTTTCGGCCCATATGAGAACCTTTGTAACTCTTGGCCCATTAACGGCCCGTGGTGCAACTAGCCCGTAATGAATAGTGTATCACTTTATACCCATTAACGACCCGTTATTCCATTGGACCATTTCCAGCCCAAGTTATCTTTCGGCCTTCTCAGGGCCCATTGATTCTTGGGCTCATTTGCAGCATTCGGTTACATACGGTCCGTTACTGTCATTTCTACTTGTGGGCCAAATTCAGCCCGTCGTTACAGTCGGCCCGTTTGCGAACCGTTAATACGTTGGGTCGCTTTCATGTAAAAAAACCCGTTGGGCTGTTTTCATAGAGTTATCAAATACGGCCTATTAACGGCCCGTTATGGTCCATGAATAGTATGTCCCATGATTGGCAAAATGATGATACGCCCCGTAGAAGGCCCATGGATCCTACGGCCCGTATGAGGCCCATGGATAGTACAACCCGTAGAAGGCCCATGGATCGTACGGCCCGTAGAAGGCCCATGGACCCTACGGCCCATAGAAGGCCCATGGACCCTAAGGCCCGTATAGAAGGCCGATGGATCCTATGGCCGGATGAAGGCCCATGGATCATACGGCCCGTAGAAGGCCCGTGATTATTTTGGCCTAGTTACCAAAAATAGGCTATTGTGGCCACTAGAAAAAAACAGAAAAAGAACTACAGTGACTACAAGCAAACAACTAAACAAGACAATAAGGAAATAAATAAGCAAGCAATTAATGATAGCCTATTACCGCTATTACACATATTACATCCACTGGGCATCAAAGTTCGCCACCAGTGAAAATATAGGGAACAAAGCAGCACATTACATACACTAGCCGTCAAAATTGGCCACCAGTGCAAATAAACGCGGCAGCAAAACAAGAGCATAACTGAAACAACTTCAGAAGAGCTCAAGAAATGTTATCCTGGGTATCCACCATGCTGGCAATAAGCTTAGCAAGCTGATTAGCTTTGTCCTGTTTGGCGCTAAAATCCTCCAACGCTTGTTGTTGCACCAGAAAGTATGCATCTGAATGCTCCAGGGACTTCCGCAGTCCTTCCGCTTCTTGTCGCAGCACAGCTGATTGATGTCTTTCAGCTTGTAGTTGAGACTCAAGAAACCGAACTGATTCAGACAGTGAGTTTGAACAGCTTGTGCAAGTGGTAGTGGCCAGTAACTCGAACACTAAACCAAGACATGACTTTGGGGTTGTCTCGCTGTCTTCAAGATAGTCTTCCTTAGCTGTTTTATCAGCTTTGTTGGAGACCAACAAGGATGTGTCACTATCCTGAACCTTATCTGCATTACTTCCTTTACCATTGCTTAATAAGGCACTCTTCCCTAATATTCTATCAGCATTCTAAAAGAACAAACAAGCAGACACATAACAAGTTTAGCATGTACTAGAATATGAAACTCATTTCGGTGAACCAGTTCATTAGTAAGGTGGACATGATTAAACTACCAAGTCTTCTATTGCCAAGTACTAGTACATAATAAAAGCATCAACCAAACATATATCTATGTCCTATGGTCACTACATTGTCTTGCCAAATCAAAATAGAGACACGGTTCAAATCATATCAGTTCAAGACAAAGCAGCAGTGAAAGAATACAAAGCGTGGGAAACATCACGGCACAACAAGATTTCAGATGGGTACCATGGGTCTACATGTACAACAACACTATTGGCTCTGTTGTGATGCTAGTAATGTGCATGATATGAAAGTTAACTGTATACACAATTGAAATTGAAATCAACAGAGCTATTGATAAGAGCAAACCTTTTAAAGAAACATGTATGAACATACCTGTTGTGCCATTGGAGTTTCGATTGGATCCTTCAATTTAAAAATAAGTTTGTATGAGTAAATATAGTGATACAAGAGCAAAGCAATCATAGTTAAAAAAGGCGCGCCAAAGCGAGCGCTTAAGCGCGCCTAGGCTCTAGGCGTTGTCAAAACGCATTGCGCATAACTACGCATAATATGTGCATAACTGCGCATAAACATGCGCTTTGGTTAGTAAAGCGCAAGGCGGTGGCAAAACACACAATTAACGCCTAGCGCTTTTTTGAACTATGATAGCAATGGAATCTTAAATTAGAACAGTTGTTCTTCAGGTTTAGGCACTTGTTCTACATGAACAGAGTACAGTAAGACGCAAGAATATAATACTTAAAAATAGAAAATGAGCTCATAGACCTTACCACATTCTTGGTTAGGGACCAGTACAGAACAAGGCATTCCCAGTCATCATCCAGTAAATGTGTCTTAGGAGAACATAAGGGACTTTGATGAGTTTGTTTGCCGGTGAAGTACGTTTTCTTCAGGTAATTCCGATACTGCCACCAAGCATTCTTGAAGATAGCAGAGGAATTAGCACAGGTTACCTCATCTTGAGTTTCCAAATCGGTCCTTCTCTATAGAGAAAAATGGGAAAATTTGCTGTATTATAACCATCATGGAGGTAGGATGTATGGGACGAAGCAAAGTAATTGCCATGAATAACATTACTTACACATAACTCCTAGACAAACACCTGCAACTGGCATTTTCCTTCATCTTCAGTATAATATTTCCAAGATGGGAAGATACGCACATACGATTTAACAACATCAAATGCGATAGATGCTAAACTACAACTAGCTGGTTGTGCTTCCTCCACAGGAATTGGCGTACTAACTGGTGGAGTTGGGGTTCGCCGTGATAGTACTGGCCCTTTGGGCACTGGAGCTGCCTTACTAACTGCTCTTATTTGGGAGCTCTGTGGTGGAGCTGGTGCTGTGTCAACAAGAAATGGGTTACTATCGGATGGGGTTGGGGTTAGATTGGGTGAACGTGGTTCTCTGTCCATCGTAGTAGGGGTACAATCTGCGAGAGATTGGGTTATGTGTGGTAGGGCTGGTTCTTGTGCATGTACAATCGGGGTGCTATCTCCACCAAGAGGTAGCACTGTTTTATTTGAAGACCGTGTTTTTAGTCCGCTAGATACTGGCATCACCCGCTCCAATTCAAATGGCTGATAAACAGGAAACATAGTTGAATGTACAGACATTGTATGAGAGACAGATGTAATAGATAGTGTGGAAAAAAGAGGGCATGAAATAGTTGGCATGTATATTGTTTAACTAAAATGGATAGCATGACATAATTTCACATATATGATGTCCATCTAAACTGGACAGCATAACATAACATAATTCAAAGATATGATGAATAACTAAATAGGATCGCATGACATAATTCACCTACATGTTATCTAAGTAATCAGGATCGCATCATTTAATTCACTTAGGTGATTTATATGCTAAACAGAGGGCATTCGATATGATGTCTGAACTAAGAACATGGTGTTGAATATTGTGTATATGATGTCTAAACTATGCAATGCAAGACACCATATGCATGATATGAGCAGTATAACCATGCGAAGTTAGAGCATACACCTCAGTGGGGGAATAGGACTTGTCATCTATCTCTGAATCCATCTCTGAGGATCTATCGGGACCCAACAAGAGATCTGCTTCGACAGGAAGCACTGTTTGCTCTGAAGGCCTTGTTTTCATTCCAGATTTTTCCATCTCCCACCCAAATGGCTGATTCACAGGAAGAGTAGTTTAATGTACAAACATTGTCGACAAATGGAAATGTAATGAAGAAAAGGATGGGCAAGATATCATGCAAATATATGATGCCTGGCTAAACAGGATGGCATTGCACATTTCACATATATTATGGCTGGTTAAAAGACATGAGACTACATAATTCCCATATATGATATAGAAATTAAACAGGTGGCATTACAGAACATGTCTAAACTAAGCAGATGACATATATGATGTCAAAAGTAGGCACTGCAAGGCAACATATGCATGATATGACTAACATCATCATGCCAAGGTAGAGCAAACACCTTGGGGGTAAATAGGTGTGGTCAGCGGCGTCTGAATCTGTCTCAGAACAGATATCTTCCTATGGATTACAATCTGGAGAGGGGTGTGGAGGGTTTTCCATTGAACCCACCATGGAGTGATGTATGCATGACATTGTATTGCCTCGCAAAACTCTTCTCTTTTTCTCTACATGTTCAGCATGACTGTGTACAATATCTGACATGCATACAAAAAAATATGGTGAGATTATGTAAGGAGAGCATGCAGAAATTTAGAGTGATGGTAACAACCAGTGGATCGATGTTTTTCCATAGGACCAAAATAGCCCTAATGGATCAACGTGAATGTATAGTAATAAGTGATGCAACAAGTGTACAACCTCTTTGCCGTAGCCGTGTCGACCTCAGCATCATTGGGTTGGTCACTGAAGCAGTTGAGGCAGAGGTGGCTATCGGAGGTGTGGAGGAAGATCTATGGAATCTGTAGACAGCATCCAGGGCACTACTCTGTTGTGTTGGATCGTTCTGTCGTTGGAGCAGCTCCAGTGAGCCGTAAGACGTCAAGGCTGAAGCAGCACAAGACAGACATCGTCAATCTCAAGTGGGATTCTAATTGTTGGAAATATGCCCTAGAGGCAACAATAAAATGGTTATTCTTATATTTCTTTGTTCATGATAATTGTCTATTGTTCATGCTATAATTGTGTTATCCGGAAATCGTAATACATGTGTGAATACATAGACCACAACACGTCCCTAGTGAGGCTCTAGTTGACTAGCTCGTTGATCAAAAGATAGTCATGATTTCCTGACTATGCATATTGGATGCCATTGATAACGGGATCACATCATTAGGAGAATGATGTGACGGACAAGACCCAATCCTAAAGCATAGCTCAGAGATCATGTAGTTCGTTTGCTGTAGCTTTTCCGAATGTCAAGTATCATTTCCTTAGACCATGAGATTGTGCAACTCCCGGATACCGTAGGAGTGCTTTGGGTGTGCCAAACGTCACAACATAACTGGGTGACTATAAAGGTACACTACAGGTATCTCCGAAAGTGTCTATCGGGTTGGCATGAATCGAGACTGGGATTTGTCACTCCGTATGACGAAGAGGTATCTCTGGGCCCACTCGGTAATGCATCATCATAATGAGCTCAATGTGACCAAGTGGTTGATCACGGGATCATGCATTATGGCACGAGTAAAGTGACTTGCCGGTAACGAGATTGAACGAGGTATTGGGATACCGACGATCGAGTCTCGGGCAAGTAACGTACAGATTGATAAAGGGAATTGTATACGAATTGATTGAATCCTCGACATCGTGGTTCATCTGATGAGATCATCGTGGAGCATGTGGGAGACAACTTGGGTATCCAGATCCCGTTGTTGGTTATTGACTGGAGACTCGTCTCGGTCATGTCTGCATGTCTCCCGAACCCGTAGGGTCTACACACTTAAGGTTCGGTGATGCTAGGGTTGTAGAGATATTAGTATGCAGTAACCCGAAAGTTGTTCGGAGTCCCGGATGAGATCCCGGACGTCACGAGGAGTTCCGAAATGGTCCGGAGGTAAAGATTTATATATATGAAGTCCAGTTTTGGCCATCGGGAAGGTTTCGGGAGTCGCCGGTATTGTACCGGGACCACCGGAAGGGTCCCAGGGGTCCACCGGGTGGGGCCACCTATCCCGGAGGGCCCCATGGGCTGAATTGGGAGGGGAACCAGCCCCTAGTGGGCTGGTGCACCCCTCCTTGGGCCTCCCATGCGCCTAGGGTTGGGAAACCCTAGGGGTGGGGGAGCCCCCCACTTGGCTTGGGGGGAAGCCACCCCTTGGCCGCCGCCCCTAGTGCACCCCCCCTTGGGCCTCCCCTACGCCTAGGGTTGGGAAACCCTAGGGGTGGGGACGCCCCCCATTTGGCTTGGGGGGGAAGCCACCCCTTGGTCGCCGCCCCCTTGGAGATCCATCTCCCTAGGGCCGGCGCCCCCCCAAGGCCCCTATATAAAGAGACGGGGAGGGAGGGCAGCCGCACACCCTTGCTCTTGGTGCCTCCCTCTCCCTCCGTAACACCTCTCCTCCCCGCTTGCGCTTGGTGAAGCCCTGCTGGGATCCTGCTGCATCCACCACCACGCCGTCGTGCTACTGGATCTTCATCAACCTCTCCTTCCCCCTTGCTGGATCAAGTTGGAGGAGACGTCTTCCCAACCGTACGTGTGTTGAACGCGGAGGTGCTGTCCGTTCGGCACTAGGTCATCGGTGATTTGGATCACGACGAGTACGACTCCATCAACTCCGTTCTCTTGAACGCTTCCGCGCACGATCTACAAGGGTATGTAGATGCACTCCTCTCTCCCTCGTTGCTAGATGACTCCATAGATTGATCTTGGTGATGCGTAGACAATTTTAAAATTCCGCTACATTCCCCAACAGTGGTATCAGAGCCAGGTCTATGCATAGTTCCTATGCACGAGTAGAACACAAAGCAGTTGTGGGCGTCGATATTGTCAATTTGCTTGCCGTTACTAGTCTTATCTTGATTCGGCGGCATCATGGGATGAAGCGGCCCGGACCGACCTTACACATACGCTTACGTGAGACTGGTTCCACCGATTGACATGCATAGTTGCATAAGGTGGCTGGCGGGTGTCTGTCTCTCCCACTTTAGTCGGATCGGATTCGATGAAAACGGTCCTTATGAAGGGTAAATAGAAATTGGCATATCACGTTGTGGTTTTGGCGTAGGTAAGAAACGTTCTTGTTAGAAACCTATAGCAGCCACGTAAAAACTTTAAACAACAATTAGAGGACGTCTATCTTGTTTTTGCAGCAAGTGTTTTGTGATGTGATATGGCCAAAGGATGTGATGAATGATATATGTGATGTATGAGATGATCATGTTCTTGTAATAGGAATCACGACTTGCACGTCGATGAGTATGACAACCGACAGGAGCCATAGGAGTTGTCTTTATTTCTTTATGACCTACGTGTCAACATAAATGTCATGTAGTTACTTTACTTTATTGCTAAAGCGTTAGCCATAGTAGTAGAAGTAATAGATGACGAGACAACTTCAAGAAGACACGATGATGGAGATCATGATGATGGAGATCATGGTGTCGTGCCGGTGACAACGATGGTCATGGAGCCCCGAAGATGGAGATGAAAAGGAGCAAATGATATTGGCCATATCATGTCACTATTTGATTGCATGTGATGTTTATCATGTTTTACATCTTATTTGCTTAGAACGACGCTAGCTTAAATAAGATGATCCCTCATAATAATTTCAAGAAAGTGTTCCCCCTAACTGTGCACCATTGCGAAGGTTCGTTGTTTCGAAGCACCATGTGATGATCGGGTGTGATAGATTCTAACGTTCGAATACAATGTGTGTAAGCCAGATTTACACACGCAATACACTTAGGTTAACTTGACGAGCCTAGCATGTACAGACATGGCCTCATAATATAGAAGACCGAAAGGTCGAGCATGAGTCGTATAGAAGATACGATCAACATGAAGATGTTCACCGATGTTGACTAGTCCGTCTCACGTGATGATTGGACACGGCCTAGTTAACTTGGATCATGTTACACTTAGATGACTGGAGGGATGTCTATCTGAGTGGGAGTTCATTGAATAATTTGATTAGATGAACTTAATTATCATGAACTTAGTCTAAAATCTTTACAATATGTCTTGTAGATCAAATGGCCCACGTTGTCCTCAACTTCAACGCGTTCCTAGAGAAAACCAAGCTGAAAGATGATGGCAGCAACTATACGGACTGGGTCCGGAACCTGAGGATCATCCTCATAGCTGCCAAGAAAGATTATGTCCTAGAAGCACCGCTAGGTAATGCACCTGTCCCAGAGAACCAAGACATTATGAATGCTTGGCAGTCACGTGCTGATGATTACTCCCTCGTTCAGTGCGGCATGCTTTATAGCTTAGAACCGGGGCTCCAAAAGCGTTTTGAGAGACACGGAGCATATGAGATGTTCGAAGAGCTGAAAATGGTTTTTCAAGCTCATGCCCGGGTCGAGAGATATGAAGTCTCCGACAAGTTCTTCAGCTGTAAGATGGAGGAAAATAGTTCTGTCAGTGAGCACATACTCAAAATGTCTGGGTTGCATAACCGCTTGACTCAGCTGGGAGTTAATCTCCCAGATAACGCGGTCATTGATAGAATCCTTCAGTCGCTTCCACTGAGCTACAAGAGCTTTGTGATGAACTTCAATATGCAGGGGATGGAAAAGACCATTCCTGAGGTATATTCAATGCTGAAATCAGCAGAGGTGGAAATCAAAAAGGAACATCAAGTGTTGATGGTGAATAAAACCACTAAGTTCAAGAAAGGAAAGGGTAAGAAGAACTTCAAGAAGGACGGCAAGGGAGTTGCCGCGCCCGGTAAGCAAGCTGCTGGGAAGAAGCCAAAGAATGGACCCAAGCCTGAGACTGAGTGTTTTTATTGCAAGGGAAGTGGTCACTGGAAGCGGAACTGCCCCAAATACTTAGCGGACAAGAAGGCTGGCAACACTAAAGGTATATGTGATATACATGTAATTGATGTGTACCTTACCAGTACTCGTAGTAGCTCCTAGGTATTTGATACCAGTGTGGTTGCTCACATTTGTAACTCAAAGCAGGAGCTGCGGAATAAACAGAGACTGGCGAAGGACGAGGTGACGATGCACGTCGGGAATGGTTCCAAGGTCGATGTGATCGCCGTCGGCACGCTGCCTCTACATTTACCTACGGGATTAGTTTTAAACCTCAATAATTGTTATTTAGTGCCAGCTTTGAGCATGAACATTGTATCAGGATCTTATTTAATTCGAGATGGCTACTCATTTAAATCCGAGAATAATGGTTGTTCTATTTATATGAGAGATATGTTTTATGGTCATGCTCTGTTGGTGAATGGTTTATTCTTAATGAATCTCGAGCGTAATGTTACACATATTCATAGTGTCAATACCAAAAGATGTAAGGTTGATAATGATAGTCCCACATACTTGTGGCACTACCGCCTTGGTCACATAGGTGTCAAACGCATTAAGAAGCTCCATGCAGATGGACTTTTCGAGTCTCTTGATTACGAATCATTTGACACGTGCGAACCATGCCTCATGGGTAAAATGACCAAGACTCCATTCTCAGGAACAATGGAGCGAGCAACCAACTTATTGGAAATCATACATACTGATGTGTGCGGTCCAATGAGTGTTGAGGCTCGCAGTGGCTATCGTTATGTTCTCACCCTCACTGATGACTTGAGTAGATATGGGTATGTCTACTTAATGAAACAGAGGTCTGAGACCTTTGAAAAGTTCAAGGAATTTCAGAGCGAGGTTGAGAATCAACGTGACAGAAAAATCAAGTTCTTGCGATCAGATCATGGGGGAGAATACTTGAGTCACGAATTTGGCATACACTTAAGAAAATGTGGAATAGTTTCACAACTCACGCCACCTGGAACACCTCAGCGTAATGGTGTGTGCGAACATCGTAATCGCACTCTATTGGATATGGTGCGATCTATGATGTCTCTTACCGATCTACCGATATCATTTTGGGGCTATGCTTTAGAGACTGCCGCATTCACTTTAAATAGGGCTCCGTCGAAATCCGTTGAGACGACACCATATGAATTATGGTTTGGGAAGAAACATAAGCTGCCATTTCTAAAAGTATGGGGATGCGATGCTTATGTCAAGAAACTTCAACCTGAAAAGCTCGAACCCAAATCGGAAAAATGCGTCTTCATAGGATACCCTAAAGAAACTATTGGGTATACCTTCTACCTCAGATCCCAAGGCAAGATCTTTGTTGCCAAGAATGGGTCCTTTCTAGAGAAAGAGTTTCTCTCGAAAGAAATAAGTGGGAGGAAAGTAGAACTTGATGAAGTATTACCTCTTGAACCGGTTAGTGGCGCAGCTCAAGAAAATGTTCCTGAGGTGCCTGCACTGACTAGAGAGGAAGTTGATGATGATGATCATGAAACTTCATATCAAGTTGCTACTGAACTTCGTAGGTCCACAAGGACACATTCCGCACCAGAGTGGTACGGCAACCCTGTCTTGGAAATCATGTTGTTAGACAACGGTGAACCTTCGAACTATGAAGAAGCGATGGCGGGCCTGGATTCCGACAAATGGCTGGAAGCCATGAAATCCGAGATAGGATCCATGTATGAAAATGAAGTATGGACTTTGACTGACTTGCCCGATGATCGGCGAGCCATCTATAAAGAAGAAGACAGACGCGGATGGTAACGTAACCATCTATAAAGCTCGGCTTGTCGCTAAGGGTTATCGACTAGTTCAAGGGGTTGACTATGATGAGACTTTCTCACCCGTAGCGAAGCTGAAGTCCGTCTGAATCATGTTAGCAATTGCTGCATTCTATGATTACGAGATATGGCAAATGGACGTCAAAACGGCATTCCTTAATGGTTTCCTTAAGGAAGAATTGTATATGATGCAGCCGGAAGGTTTTGTCGATCCTAAGAATGCTGACAAGGTGTGCAAGCTCCAACGCTCGATTTATGGGCTGGTGCAAGCATCTCGGAGTTGGAACATTCGTTTTGATGAGATGATCAAAATGTTTGGGTTTACGCAGACTTATGGAGAAGCCTGCATTTACAAGAAAGTGAGTGGGAGCTCTGTAGCATTTCTCATATTGTATGTGGATGACATACTGTTGATGGGAAATGATATAGAATTCTTGGAAAGCATAAAGGCCTACTTGAGCAAGTGTTTTTCAATGAAGGATCTTGGAGAAGCTGCTTATATATTAGGCATCAAGATCTATAGAGATAGATCGAGATGCCTCATTGGTCTTTCACAGAGTATGTACCTTGACAAGATATTGAAGAAGCTCAAAATGGATCAGTCAAAGAAGGGGTTCTTGCCTATATTGCAAGGTACAAGATTGAGCATGGCTCAATGCCCAACCACGGCAGAAGATAGAGAAAAGATGAGTGATGTCCCCTATGCCTCGGCCATAGGGTCTATCATGTATGCTATGCTGTGTACCAGACCTGATGTAAACCTTGCCGTAAGTTTGGTAGGAAGGTACCAAAGTAATCCCAGCATGGAACACTGGATAGCGGTCAAGAATATCCTGAAGTACCTGAAATGGACTAAGGATATGTTTCTCATTTATGGAGGTGACGAAGAGCTCGTCGTAAAGGGTTACGTCGATGGTAGCTTCGACACAGATCTGGATGACTCTAATCACAAACCGGATACATGTATATTTTGAATGGTGGGGCAGTAAGCTGGCGCAGTTGCAAGCAAAGCATTGTGGCGGGATCTACATGTGAAGCGGAGTACATGGCAGCCTCGGAGGCAGCACAAGAAGCAGTCTGAGTTAAGGAGTTCATTACCGACCTAGGAGTCATACCCAATGCGTCGGGCCCGATGACTCTCTTCTGTGACAACACTGGAGCTATTGCCCTTGCCAAGGAGCCCAGGTTTCACAGGAAGACCAGGCATATCAAGCGTCTCGTCAACTCCATTCGTGAAAGTGTTCAAAATGGAGACATAGAGATTTGTAAAGTACATATGGACCTGAATGTGGCAGATCCGTTGACTAAACCTCTCCCTACAGAAAAACATGATCAACACCAGAACTGCATGGGTGTTCGATTCATCACAATGTAACTAGACTATTGACTCTAGTGCAAGTGGGAGACTGTTGGAAATATGCCCTAGAGGCAATAATAAAATGGTTATTATTATATTTCTTTGTTCATGATAATTGTATATTTTTCATGCTATAATTGTGTTATCCAGAAATCATAATACATGTGTGAATAAATATACCACAACACATCCCTAGTGAGCCTCTAGTTGACTAGCTCGTTGATCAAAAGATAGTCATGGTTTCCTGACTATGGATATTGGATGTCATTGATAACGGGATCACATCATTAGGAGAATGATGTGATGGACAAGACCCAATCCTAAAGCATAGCTCAAAGATCGTGTAGTTCGTTTGCTGTAGCTTTTCCAAATGTCAAGTATCATTTCCTTAGACCATGAGATTGTGCAACTCTCGGATACCGTAGGAGTGCTTTGGGTGTGCCAAACGTCACAACGTAACTGGGTGACTATAAAGGTACACTACAGGTATCTCCAAAAGTGTCTGTTGAGTTGGCACGAATCAAGACTGGGATTTGTCACTCCGTATGACAGAGAGGTATCTCTGGGCCCACTCGGTAATGCATCATCATAATGAGCTCAATGTGACCAAGTGGTTGATCACGGGATTATGCATTATGGCACGAGTAAAGTGACTTGCCAATAATGAGATTGAACGAGGTAATGGGATACCGACGATCGAGTCTCGGGCAAGTAACGTACCGATTGACAAAGGGAATTGTATACGGATTGATTGAATCCTCGACATCGTGGTTCATCCGATGAGATCATCGTGGAGCATGTGGGAGCCAACATGGGTATCCAGATCCCGCTATTGGTTATTGATCGGAGAGTCGTCTCGGTCATGTCTGCATGTCTCCCGAGCCCGTAGGGTCTACACACTTAAGGTTCGGTGAGGCTAGGGTTGTAGAGATATTAGTATGCAGTAACCCGAAAGTTGTTCGGAGTCCCGGATGAGATCTTGGACGTCACGAGGAGTTCCGAAATGGTCCGGAGGTAAAGATTTATATGTAGGAAGTCCAGTTTTGGCCATCGGGAAGGATTCGGGGGTCGCCGGTATTGTACTGGGACAACCGGAAGGGTCCCGAGGGTCCACCGGGTGGGGCCACCTATCCCGGAGGGCCCCATGGTGAAAGCACAAGTGCTCCCTAGGTGGTTTTGATAATTGATGACAACATATCTCTTGTTGGACTAACGTTTTCATCTAGTATGTTTCAGATAAGTTCAACAATGGAGTGGCATGGACTAAAGGGTGTGGGAAGGTCTCCAAGATACTAAGGACAAAGGATTGGCTAAAGCTTGAAGTTCAAGACTCTTCATTTTACATTTTAGTGATCCAAGATCACATTGAGTCCATAGGAAAAGCCAATACTATCAAGGAGGGATGAGGTGTTGCTTAATGAGCTTCTTGCTCAAGTGCTTAATAATATGCTCCAAAATCCTCAGCTACTTTCCCATATCCACAAATGACTTAAACCCTAAGCCAAACTCGGTCATACCGATTCTTTCAATTCGGCGCCACCGAGTTTCACTTGTCATTTGCCACTGCCAAACCCTAGCAATTCGGTCCTACCGATAAGGATCTCGGTCTCACCGAGATGGGATTGCAAACTCTCTGTTTCCCTTTCGTAACTTTTCGGTCTCACCGAAAGAGCGAATCGGTCCCACCGAGATTGCAATGTAAACTCTGTGTTTCCTTATTGTAACTTTTCGGTCTCACCGAAAGAGCGAATCGGTCCCACCGAGATTGCAATGTAAACTCTGTGTTTCCTTATTGTAACTTTTTGGTCTCACCGAAAGAGCGAGTCGGTCCCAGCGAGTTTGCCTGACCAACTCTCTGGTTAGCTTATTGCCAAACTCGGTCTTACCAAGTTTGTGCAATCGGTCTCACCGAGATTACGTTATGCCCAAACCCTAACTGAATCGGTCCTGCCGAGTTGCATGTCAGTCCCACCGAGATCTCTAACGGTCACTACGTTTACCTTTTCGGTCCGACCGAGTTGGTTGATTCGGTCCCACCGAGATTGGAAAACTGTGTGTAACGGTTGGATTTTGTGTGGAGGCTATAAATACCCCTCCACCTCCTCTTCACTTGTGGAGAGAGCAATCAGACTAAGCCTACACTTCCAGCATCCTATTTCTGAGAGAGAACTACCTACTCATGTGTTGAGGCCAAGATATTCCATTCCTATCGTATGAATCTTGATCTCTAGCCTTCCCCAAGTTACTTTCCACTCAAATCTTCTTTCCACCAGATCCAAATCCTATGAGAGAGAGTTGAGTGTTGGGGAGACTATCATTTGAAGCACAAGAGCAAGGAGTTCATCATCAACACACCATTTGTTACTTCTTGGAGAGTGGTGTCTCCTAGATTGGCTAGGTGTCACTTGGGAGCCTCCGACAAGATTGTGGAGTTGAACCAAGGAGTTTGTAAGGGCAAGGAGATCGCCTACTTCGTGAAGATCTATCGCTAGTGAGGCAAGCCCTTCATGGGCGATGGCCATGGTGGGATAGACAAGGTTGCTTCTTCGTGGACCCTTCGTGGGTGGAGCCCTCCGTGGACACGCGCAACCGTTACCCTTCGTGGGTTGAAGTCTCCATCAACATGGATGTAGGATAGCACCACCTATCCGAACCACGGGAAAAACATCCGTGTCTCCGATTGCGTTTGAATTCTCCAAACCCTTCCCTTTACATTCTTGCAAGTTGCATGCTTTACTTTCCGCTGCCTATATACACTTTGCATACTTGCTTGATATGTACTGTGAGTGTTGAAATTATGCTTAACCTCCACTCAAACCGAAAAAGCTTAAAAATTGCAACTTTGGCATGAAGTGTCTAATCACGCCCCTCTAGACACATCTACTTCAAGGTCCTACAAGTGGTATCAGAGCTTTGGTCTCCATTGCCTTGGTTTAATCACCATTGGAGGAAGATGGATGTGTCTACTTTAGGGAGTCTTAGACATAGAGTGCCTATTCTTGATGGAGAGTATTTTCATGAGTGGAAAAATGAGATGCTTGCAATTTTCAATCAATATCACTTAAACAAGTATATTGCTAGCCCTTGTGCACCTCACATTGATCCCTTGCATCCTACCCTAGATGAAGATATTGACATGATTCGCAATCTTAGAACTATTGAGCTCATCATTAGAGGATTGCCCAAAAACTTGATTGCTAGTTTGCCTACTCTTAATTGTGCTTATACTATATGGAAATTTCTTGAGGAACAATTTCCCGACCATTCCTTAAAAAATTTGGATAAAATTCTCCATAAATCTATTTCCTTGAGTAAGATGAACTCTAGTGATCCTAACTTTGGTGATTGTCTACTTGAGCTTGCCAATCTCAAGCGAGCTAAGGGAGATGTTGGAATCATTAGTGATGTTATATTCGAAGCTATAAGAATTCATAAAAGTGACCATTTTCATGATCATTTATCTAATGAATTACCCTCTCTAGGAAATGATGAGTCACAAGATCATGGTGAACATGGGTACTATGATGATGATGATGATAGTGACTTCAATCTTGATGATGCAATGAGACACTTTGGTCTTACGGCAAATCTTCGGGGATATCAATTAGGAGGAAAGGAATGGGTTCTTGATAGTGGATGTACTGATCATATGACCGGAGATGAAGAGATGTTCCGTGAGCTTGCTGAAAATGATGGCCCTCAAAAATATGTCACCTTTGGTGATAATTCAAAGGGTAAAGTAGTTGGCCTTGGTAAGGTGGCCATCTCACATGATAGTTCCATTCAAAATGTCATGCTCATTGAATCTCTCGGCTACAACTTACTTTTAGTATCTAGACTTGCTGATTTTGGTTTAGATGTCCTATTTACTGAGGTAGATTGCCAAGTGTTTCGTTGAGATAATCATAAAATGGTCTTTACCTGTATGTGTAGAGGTGATCTGTACATTGTCGATTTCTCTAAAAAGGCACAACCTAAAACTTGCTTTATTGCTAAATCCTCAAAAGGTTGGTTGTGGCATAGACGACTAGGTCACGTTGGCATGAGAAACCTTGACAAGCTTATTAAGGGAAATCATATCCTTGGAGTTAACGATGTCATATTTGATAAGGATAGACTTTGCAGTGCTTGTCAAGCAGGTAAACAGGTTGGAGGAAGGCATCCCGTGAAGAACATCATGACCACAAGGAGGCCACTCGAGCTACTTCATATGGATCTTTTTGGTCCCAACACCTACAAGAGTCTCGGTGGAAATTCTTTTGGTCTAGTTATAGTTGATGATTTTTCAAGATTTACGTGGGTGTTCTTTCTTAATGACAAGTCGCAGGTCCAGAAGATCTTCAAAAACTTCACTATGAAGGCCCAAAATCAGTTTGACGTGAACATCAAGAAGGTTCGAAGTGACAACGGAACAGAGTTCAAGAACGCAAATGTGGATACCTTTCTTGACGAGGAAGGGATTTCACACGAGTTCTCGGCTACGTACACACCTTAACAAAATGGAGTTGTTGAGAGGAAGAACCGGACCCTCATCGAAATGGCAAGAACAATGCTTGATGAATACAAGACGCCGAAGCACTTTTGGGCAGAAGCGGTTGAGACAGCTTGTCACGCAACAAATCGCTTGTATCTTCACAAGCTACTCGGGAAGACAGCATACGAGCTCCTCATTGGTAACATACCCCAAGTTGGATACTTTCGAGTATTCGGCTCAAAGTGCTACATTCTTGATAAGCATCGTCGTTCAAAGTTTGCTCCTAAATCTCATGAAGGTTTTCTACTTGGTTATGGCTCAAACTCTCACACTTACCGTGTCTACAACAATTTCACCCGAAAGGTTGAAGAGACGGTAGATGTCAAGTTTTATGAATCTAATGGCTCGCAAGTAGAGCAATTGCCAATTGATGTAGGAGACAAAGACCCTTCAGAAGCAATCCAAGACTTGTCCATAGGCAAAGTTCGTCCAATGGAGGTGAAGGAGAGTACTTCATCCGTCCAAGTGGAGGCTTCTACTTCACAACAAGGTGAGCCAAGAATTGATACGGAAGCATCCACAAGTGGGACACACCAAGATGAAGAAGACAAGGAAATGCATCAAGACGAACATCAACAACCTCCTTCTCCACCACGACAAGACAATGACAACGTCAACAATGAAGAAGGCCAAGAAGAAGAACAAGATGAAGAAAATGTTCAACGAAGACCCAAGCAAAAGCTCTCATGATTTCGAGCAAGAATTGCCAAAGATCATCCCGTCGAGAAAATCTTCAATGATATACAAACCGGGAGAATCACTCGCTCAAAAACTCGTTTAGCTAACTTTTGTGAAAACTATTCATTCATCTCTAGCATTGAACCTATGAAGGTTGAAGAAGCATTGGAACATCCGGATTGGATAAACGCCATGCATGAAGAGCTACACAACTTTGAGAGAAACCAAGTTTGTACATTGGTTGAGAAGCCCGACGACAACCACAACATCATTGGTACCAAATGGGTGTTTCGCAACAAGCAAGATGAAGATGTACAAGTGGTTCGCAACAAAGCACGTCTCATCGCCCAAGGATACACACAAGTCGAAGGTATGGACTATGGTGAGACATATGCTCCCGTTGCTAGACTTGAGTCCATTCGCATCTTACTTGCCTATGCCAATCACCATAACATCACCTTGTACCAAATGGACATTAAAAGTGCTTTTCTCAATGGTGAAATGGAGGAGGAAGTTTATGTCAAACAACCTCCCGGCTTTGTCAATCCTAAGAAACCTAATCATGTTTACAAACTTCACAAAGCTCTTTATGGTCTTAAACAAGCTCCTAGAGCATGGTATAAATGCTTGACCAAGTTCCTTATTGCAAGTGGTTTCGAAATTGGTAAAATTGATTCTACTCTTTTTACTAACAGGGTTAATGGAGAACTATTTGTATGCCAGATTTATGTTGATGATATCATATTTGGTTCAACTAACCCTCTCTTTAGTGAAAAGTTTGGAAAGCTAATGTCAGAGAAGTTTGAGATGTCTATGATGAGTGAACTCAAATTCTTTCTCGGTTTGCAAATCAAGCAAACTAAGGAAGGTACATTTGTCTCTCAAACGAAGTACACCAAGGACCTATTCAAGAAGTTCAATATGCAAGAATGCAAAGGTATGTCTACACCCATGCCTACTAGTGGACATAATGATTTGACCAAAGATGGTGAACCGGTTGATCAAAAGGTTTATCTCTCTATGATTGGTTCATTGTTATACCTATGTGCTTCACGTCCCGATATTATGCTAAGTGTGTGCATGTGTGCAAGATATCAAGCTGCCCCTAAAGAATGTCATCTTAAGGCCGTGAAAAGGATAGTTAGATACTTAATTCATACACCAAATTTTGGCATTTGGTACCCTAAGAGGTCTTCTTTTGATCTTGTTGGATATTCCGACTCGGATTATGCCGGAGACAAGGTTGATAGAAAGTCAACTTCGGGTACTTGTCAATTTCTTAGTAGATCTCTTGTGTCTTGGTCTTCTAAGAAACAAAACTCCGTATCCTTATCCACCGCCGAAGCGGAATAAATTAATGCTGGTTCATGTTGTGCTCAATTACTTTGGATGACCCAAACTCTTAAAGATTATGGGATCTATGTGAAACATGTTCCACTGCTTTGTGACAATGAAAGTGCTATTAAAATTGGTCATAATCCTATACAACATTCTCGAACCAAGCATATTGAAGTTCGTCATCATTTCATTCGAGATCATGTTGCTAAGGGTGACATAAATCTTAAGCATTTTCGCACTGATAAGCAATTAGCGGATATATTCACTAAACCACTTGATGAGAAAGTGTTTTGCAGGTTGAGAGGAGAATTGAACATCATTGATGCTTCGAACCTGGAGTAGGAACTCCATTGGATACATGCAAGACATGAGCTTATGACTAATCCATGATATATCTCTTATGATGACTATCTTATGTCTTCGATATATTTGTACCTTGCATGTTGTCTAACCCATGTAGGTGCTTGGTTGAATCTAATTCCATGAGATTGCGACTCACTCACATCTTGAGCAATCTCTACATCACCAAGTCTTTACAAGATGGTGGTTGAAGACAAGGACGCACAAAATCATTCAAACATATCCTTTGACAAATCCTATGTTGAGCTTCATGAATGTCATTTTTGGATACACAAGTGCGTTTCCTTGCAAGAACTAATCCATGTAGGTAGATGAACTCAAACTCCAAGTGGTGCTCCAAACTCTTGATGGGCTACATCAACCATGAGCACCCACACAAGTTAAACTACATGAGAAAGAACCACACCACCACCCAAGCTATGTTATTCCATCTTAGAAAAGCTTTACTCCGAGACATGAGTCAAAGAAACTCAACAAGATGTGAATACATCAAGATGCTTAAACGAAAAATGGTAACCCCATTTTGAGCTTAAACGATGAGTATGACCTATGATCAAGTGTTCTCACTTGACTCCTAAGTCAATATACTCTAACATAGGTGACTATGTCACCGCCCAACTCTAGATGAAGTTCTCTTGTGTTCCTTCTTTGTGTTATTGCATTTGTCTCATGCTTGTTTATTTGTTCTCTTCTTTAAGAAAAAAACTTCATCTAGATCTTTCAGTCTCTTCTCTTTTCTCTTTGCTTTTGTCCTGCATTTTCTGCATTTAATTCATTGCAAATCTTTGTGAGATCTTATTTGACTAGTGAGCTGAGCTGACAAGTGTTCTCTCTGTCATGAACTCGGTTTCATCGATTTGTAATTTTTGGTCCAACCGAATCCCTTTGGTACCACCGAAACATACCACTCGGTGCCACCGATTTCGCAATAGGAAAAACAGTTTGTCACATAATCTATATTTCTTCTGATCCAGCTTCACTCAATGAATCTTGTCTCAATTTTATTCTTTGCTTTATGCTGAGTCTCAAGGACCAACCCTATTCGACGGATTCCAGAAAAACCATCTTGGAAATTGATGTCAAAGGGGAGAGAGAGATCACATCAAAGCCTATCTTCGGGGAGAGAGAGATCACATCAAAGCACTAAAGGGGGAGAGAAAGTCTCAAGGATCCCAGACGTCCCAGATAATGTATTAAGGGGGAGAACGAGATCTCTAGGGGGAGAGACAATACTCAAGGATCCGAGATGCTTGATGTTCAAGAGGAGAGATGTCACATGTCTTTTTAGGGGGAAAGACATATTCATTTGTATCTTTCAGCTCTAATTTTCTGTTCCCTATCTTCTCCCAATATCCCATGAAAGATTCAGGGGGAGCAAGACACCCATGGGAAAGAAATCAGTCAAATTCATTGCATATATTTATTCTTGGGGACATGTTGAATTCAATGTAGTACCTAGTACTTACTCTCTACATGTCATCCCAGTCTTGGTATTCTTGTGGTTTCTTTTGTTTGCTCTGGCTAGTGGATGTACCTGTGTTATCTAACATTGTTTGTGCAGGTTCATTCCATCCTAAGCCAACTTAAGACTACAAGGTAAGTGTATGCATTAAAATCATGAGTATGAGGAATTCTTGCCTATGTACATACTGTTTGCAAGAAGGACTCATGAGCATGAAGGTATTTTCCTTAACAATCTTTTGCTCTGATGCATATGGCCAAGATACATGTAACACATTGCCTACTCTGTCATGATTATGCTCTCACATGCTTCTATATTTTATATTCACATGATTGCATACATGTAGGGGGAGCCTATGTTTGTTACATGTCCTTCCAAAGCTTTACTTACTATTCTTTGTATCTTTATCTAAAGCTTTGATGTATGTTGCCATCAATTACCAAAAAGGGGGAGATTGAAAGCACAAGTGCTCCCTAGGTGTTTTTGATAATTGATGACAACATATCTCTTGTTGGACTAACGTTTTCATCTAGTATGTTTCAGATAAGTTCAACAATGGAGTGGCATGGACTAAAGGGTGTGGGAAGGTCTCCAAGATACTAAGGACAAAGGATTGGCTAAAGCTTGAAGTTCAAGACTCTTCATTTTACATTTTAGTGATCCAAGATCACATTGAGTCCATAGGAAAAGCCAATACTATCAAGGAGGGATGAGGTGTTGCTTAATGAGCCTCTTGCTCAAGTGCTTAATGATATGCTCCAAAATCCTCAGCTACTTTCCCATATCCACAAATGACCTAAACCCTAAGCCAAGCTCGGTCATACCGATTCTTTCAATCCGGCGCCACCGAGTTTCACTTGTCATTTGCCACTGCCAAACCCTAGCAATTCGGTCCTACCGATAAGGATCTCGGTCTCACCGAGATGGAATTGCAAACTCTCTGTTTCCCTTTCGTAACTTTTCGGTCTCACCGAAAGAGCGAATCGGTCCCACCGAGATTGCAATGTAAACTCTATGTTTCCTTCTTGTAACTTTTTGGTCTCACCGAAAGAGCGAGTCGGTCCCAGCGAGTTTGCCTGACCAACTCTCTGGTTAGCTTATTGCCAAACTCGGTCTTACCGAGTTTGTGCAATCGGTCTCACCGAGATTACGTTATGCCCAAACCCTAACTGAATCGGTCCTGCCGAGTTGCATGTCAGTCCCACCGAGATCTCTAACGGTCACTACGTTTACCTTTTCGGTCCGACCGAGTTGGTTGATTCGGTCCCACCGAGATTGGAAAACTGTGTGTAACGGTTGGATTTTGTGTGGAGGCTATAAATACCCCTCCACCTCCTCTTCACTTGTGGAGAGAGCAATCAGACTAAGCCTACACTTCCAGCATCCTATTTCTGAGAGAGAACTACCTACTCATGTGTTGAGGCCAAGATATTCCATTCCTATCGTATGAATCTTGATCTCTAGCCTTCCCCAAGTTGCTTTCCACTCAAATCTTCTTTCCACCAGATCCAAATCCTATGAGAGAGAGTTGAGTGTTGGGGAGACTATCATTTGAAGCACAAGAGCAAGGAGTTCATCATCAACACACCATTTGTTACTTCTTGGAGAGTGGTGTCTCCTAGATTGGCTAGGTGTCACTTGGGAGCCTCCGACAAGATTGTGGAGTTGAACCAAGGAGTTTGTAAGGGCAAGGAGATCGCCTACTTCGTGAAGATCTATCGCTAGTGAGGCAAGTCCTTCATGGGCGATGGCCATGGTGGGATAGACAAGGTTGCTTCTTCGTGGACCCTTCGTGGGTGGAGCCCTCCGTGGACACGCGCAACCGTTACCCTTCGTGGGTTGAAGTCTCCATCAACATGGATGTAGGATAGCACCACCTATCTGAACCACGGCAAAAACATCCGTGTCTCCGATTGTGTTTGAATTCTCCAAACCCTTCCCTTTACATTCTTGCAAGTTGCATGCTTTACTTTCCGCTGCCTATATACACTTTGCATACTTGCTTGATATGTACTGTGAGTGTTGAAATTATGCTTAACCTCCACTCAAACCGAAAAAGCTTAAAAATTGCAACTTTGGCATGAAGTGTCTAATCACGCCCCTCTAGACACATCTACTTCAAGGTCCTACAAGTGGTATCAGAGCTTTGGTCTCCATTGCCTTGGTTTAATCACCATTGGAGGAAGATGGATGTGTCTACTTTAGGGAGTCTTAGACATAGAGTGCCTATTCTTGATGGAGAGTATTTTCATGAGTGCAAAAATGAGATGCTTGCAATTTTCAATCAATATCACTTAAACAAGTATATTGCTAGCCCTTGTGCACCTCACATTGATCCCTTGCATCCTACCCTAGATGAAGATATTGACATGATTCGCAATCTTAGAACTATTGAGCTCATCATTAGAGGATTGCCCAAAAACTTGATTGCTAGTTTGCCTACTCTTAATTGTGCTTATACTATATGGAAATTTCTTGAGGAACAATTTCCCGACCATTCCTTAAAAAATTTGGATAAAATTCTCCATAAATCTATTTCCTTGAGTAAGATGAACTCTAGTGATCCTAACTTTGGTGATTGTCTACTTGAGCTTGCCAATCTCAAGCGAGCTAAGGGAGATGTTGGAATCATTAGTGATGTTATATTCGAAGCTATAAGAATTCATAAAAGTGACCATTTTCATGATCATTTATCTAATGAATTACCCTCTCTAGGAAATGATGAGTCACAAGATCATGGTGAACATGGGTACTATGATGATGATGATGATAGTGACTTCAATCTTGATGATGCAATGAGACACTTTGGTCTTACGGCAAATCTTCGGGGATATCAATTAGGAGGAAAGGAATGGGTTCTTGATAGTGGATGTACTGATCATATGACCGGAGATGAAGAGATGTTCCGTGAGCTTGCTGAAAATGATGGCCCTCAAAAATATGTCACCTTTGGTGATAATTCAAAGGGTAAAGTAGTTGGCCTTGGTAAGGTGGCCATCTCACATGATAGTTCCATTCAAAATGTCATGCTCATTGAATCTCTCGGCTACAACTTACTTTTAGTATCTAGACTTGCTGATTTTGGTTTAGATGTCCTATTTACTGAGGTAGATTGCCAAGTGTTTCGTTGAGATAATCATAAAATGGTCTTTACCTGTATGTGTAGAGGTGATCTGTACATTGTCGATTTCTCTAAAAAGGCACAACCTAAAACTTGCTTTATTGCTAAATCCTCAAAATGTTGGTTGTGGCATAGACGACTAGGTCACGTTGGCATGAGAAACCTTGACAAGCTTATTAAGGGAAATCATATCCTTGGAGTTAACGATGTCATATTTGATAAGGATAGACTTTGCAGTGCTTGTCAAGCAGGTAAACAGGTTGGAGGAAGGCATCCCGTGAAGAACATCATGACCACAAGGAGGCCACTCGAGCTACTTCATATGGATCTTTTTGGTCCCAACGCCTACAAGAGTCTCGGTGGAAATTCTTTTGGTCTAGTTATAGTTGATGATTTTTCAAGATTTACATGGGTGTTCTTTCTTAATGACAAGTCGCAGGTCCAGAAGATCTTCAAAAACTTCACTATGAAGGCCCAAAATCAGTTTGACGTGAACATCAAGAAGGTTCGAAGTGACAACGGAACAGAGTTCAAGAACGCAAATGTGGATACCTTTCTTGACGAGGAAGGGATTTCACACGAGTTCTCGGCTACGTACACACCTTAACAAAATGGAGTTGTTGAGAGGAAGAACCGGACGCTCATCGAAATGGCAAGAACAATGCTTGATGAATACAAGACGCCGAAGCACTTTTGGGCAGAAGCGGTTGAGACAGCTTGTCACGCAACAAATCGCTTGTATCTTCACAAGCTACTCGGGAAGACAGCATACGAGCTCCTCATTGGTAACATACCCCAAGTTGGATACTTTCGAGTATTCGGCTCAAAGTGCTACATTCTTGATAAGCATCGTCGTTCAAAGTTTGCTCCTAAATCTCATGAAGGTTTTCTACTTGGTTATGGCTCAAACTCTCACACTTACCGTGTCTACAACAATTTCACCCGAAAGGTTGAAGAGACGGTAGATGTCAAGTTTTATGAATCTAATGGCTCGCAAGTAGAGCAATTGCCAATTGATGTAGGAGACAAAGACCCTTCAGAAGCAATCCAAGACTTGTCCATAGGCAAAGTTCGTCCAATGGAGGTGAAGGAGAGTACTTCATCCGTCCAAGTGGAGGCTTCTACTTCACAACAAGGTGAGCCAAGAATTGATACGGAAGCATCCACAAGTGGGACACACCAAGATGAAGAAGACAAGGAAATGCATCAAGACGAACATCAACAACCTCCTTCTCCACCACGACAAGACAATGACAACGTCAACAATGAAGAAGGCCAAGAAGAAGAACAAGATGAAGAAAATGTTCAACGAAGACCCAAGCAAAAGCTCTCATGATTTCGAGCAAGAATTGCCAAAGATCATCCCGTCGAGCAAATCTTCAATGATATACAAACCGGGAGAATCACTCGCTCAAAAACTCGTTTAGCTAACTTTTGTGAAAACTATTCATTCATCTCTAGCATTGAACCTATGAAGGTTGAAGAAGCATTGGAACATCCGGATTGGATAAACGCCATGCATGAAGAGCTACACAACTTTGAGAGAAACCAAGTTTGTACATTGGTTGAGAAGCCCGACGACAACCACAACATCATTGGTACCAAATGGGTGTTTCGCAACAAGCAAGATGAAGATGTACAAGTGGTTCGCAACAAAGCACGTCTCATCGCCCAAGGATACACACAAGTCGAAGGTATGGACTATGGTGAGACATATGCTCCCGTTGCTAGACTTGAGTCCATTCGCATCTTACTTTCCTATGCCAATCACCATAACATCACCTTGTACCAAATGGACATTAAAAGTGCTTTTCTCAATGGTGAAATGGAGGAGGAAGTTTATGTCAAACAACCTCCCGGCTTTGTCAATCCTAAGAAACCTAATCATGTTTACAAACTTCACAAAGCTCTTTATGGTCTTAAACAAGCTCCTAGAGCATGGTATAAATGCTTGACCAAGTTCCTTATTGCAAGTGGTTTCGAAATTGGTAAAATTGATTCTACTCTTTTTACTAACAGGGTTAATGGAGAACTATTTGTATGCCAGATTTATGTTGATGATATCATATTTGGTTCAACTAACCCTCTCTTTAGTGAAAAGTTTGGAAAGCTAATGTCAGAGAAGTTTGAGATGTCTATGATGAGTGAACTCAAATTCTTTCTCGGTTTGCAAATCAAGCAAACTAAGGAAGGTACATTTGTCTCTCAAACGAAGTACACCAAGGACCTATTCAAGAAGTTCAATATGCAAGAATGCAAAGGTATGTCTACACCCATGCCTACTAGTGGACATAATGATTTGACCAAAGATGGTGAACCGGTTGATCAAAAGGTTTATCTCTCTATGATTGGTTCATTGTTATACCTATGTGCTTCACGTCCCGATATTATGCTAAGTGTGTGCATGTGTGCAAGATATCAAGCTGCCCCTAAAGAATGTCATCTTAAGGCCGTGAAAAGGATAGTTAGATACTTAATTCATACACCAAATTTTGGCATTTGGTACCCTAAGAGGTCTTCTTTTGATCTTGTTGGATATTCCGACTCGGATTATGCCGGAGACAAGGTTGATAGAAAGTCAACTTCGGGTACTTGTCAATTTCTTAGTAGATCTCTTGTGTCTTGGTCTTCTAAGAAACAAAACTCCGTATCCTTATCCACCGCCGAAGCGGAATAAATTAATGATGGTTCATGTTGTGCTCAATTACTTTGGATGACCCAAACTCTTAAAGATTATGGGATCTATGTGAAACATGTTCCACTGCTTTGTGACAATGAAAGTGCTATTAAAATTGGTCATAATCCTATACAACATTCTCGAACCAAGCATATTGAAGTTCGTCATCATTTCATTCGAGATCATGTTGCTAAGGGTGACATAAATCTTAAGCATTTTCGCACTGATAAGCAATTAGCGGATATATTCACTAAACCACTTGATGAGAAAGTGTTTTGCAGGTTGAGAGGAGAATTGAACATCATTGATGCTTCGAACCTGGAGTAGGAACTCCATTGGATACATGCAAGACATGAGCTTATGACTAATCCATGATATATCTCTTATGATGACTATCTTATGTCTTCGATATATTTGTACCTTGCATGTTGTCTAACCCATGTAGGTGCTTGGTTGAATCTAATTCCATGAGATTGCGACTCACTCACATCTTGAGCAATCTCTACATCACCAAGTCTTTACAAGATGGTGGTTGAAGACAAGGACGCACAAAATCATTCAAACATATCCTTTGACAAATCCTATGTTGAGCTTCATGAATGTCATTTTTGGATACACAAGTGCGTTTCCTTGCAAGAACTAATCCATGTAGGTAGATGAACTCAAACTCCAAGTGGTGCTCCAAACTCTTGATGGGCTACATCAACCATGAGCACCCACACAAGTTAAACTACATGAGAAAGAACCACACCACCACCCAAGCTATGTTATTCCATCTTAGAAAAGCTTTACTCCGAGACATGAGTCAAAGAAACTCAACAAGATGTGAATACATCAAGATGCTTAAACGAAAAATGGTAACCCCATTTTGAGCTTAAACGATGAGTATGACCTATGATCAAGTGTTCTCACTTGACTCCTAAGTCAATATACTCTAACATAGGTGACTATGTCACCGCCCAACTCTAGATGAAGTTCTCTTGTGTTCCTTCTTTGTGTTATTGCATTTGTCTCATGCTTGTTTATTTGTTCTCTTCTTTAAGAAAAAAACTTCATCTAGATCTTTCAGTCTCTTCTCTTTTCTCTTTGCTTTTGTCCTGCATTTTCTGCATTTAATTAATTGCAAATCTTTGTGAGATCTTATTTGACTAGTGAGCTGAGCTGACAAGTGTTCTCTCTGTCATGAACTCGGTTTCATCGATTTGTAATTTTTGGTCCAACCGAATCCCTTTGGTACCACCGAAACATACCACTCGGTGCCACCGATTTCGCAATAGGAAAAACAGTTTGTCACATAATCTATATTTCTTCTGATCCAGCTTCACTCAATGAATCTTGTCTCAATTTTATTCTTTGCTTTATGCTGAGTCTCAAGGACCAACCCTATTCAACGGATTCCAGAAAAACCATCTTGGAAATTGATGTCAAAGGGGAGAGAGAGATCACATCAAAGCCTATCTTCGGGGAGAGAGAGATCACATCAAAGCACTAAAGGGGGAGAGAAAGTCTCAAGGATCCTAGACGTCCCAGATAATGTATTAAGGGGGAGAACGAGATCTCTAGGGGGAGAGACAATACTCAAGGATCCGAGATGCTTGATGTTCAAGAGGAGAGATGTCACATGTCTTTTTAGGGGGAAAGACATATTCATTTGTATCTTTCAGCTCTAATTTTCTGTTTCCTATCTTCTCCCAATATCCCATGAAAGATTCAGGGGGAGCAAGACACCCATGGGAAAGAAATCAGTCAAATTCATTGCATATATTTATTCTTGGGGACATGTTGAATTCAATGTAGTACCTAGTACTTACTCTCTACATGTCATCCCAGTCTTGGTATTCTTGTGGTTTCTTTTGTTTGCTCTGGCTAGTGGATGTACCTGTGTTATCTAACCTTGTTTGTGCAGGTTCATTCCATCCTAAGCCAACTTAAGACTACAAGGTAAGTGTATGCATCAAAATCATGAGTATGAGGAATTCTTGCCTATGTACATACTGTTTGCAAGAAGGACTCATGAGCATGAAGGTATTTTCCTTAATAATCTTTTGCTCTGATGCATATGGCCAAGATACATGTAACACATTGCCTACTCTGTCATGATTATGCTCTCACATGCTTCTATATTTTATATTCACATGATTGCATACATGTAGGGGGAGCCTATGTTTGTTACATGTCCTTCCAAAGCTGTACTTACTATTCTTTGTATCTTTATCTAAAGCTTTGATGTATGTTGCCATCAATTACCAAAAAGGGGGAGATTGAAAGCACAAGTGCTCCCTAGGTGTTTTTGATAATTGATGACAACATATCTCTTGTTGGACTAACGTTTTCATCTAGTATGTTTCAGATAAGTTCAACAATGGAGTGGCATGGACTAAAGGGTGTGGGAAGGTCTCCAAGATACTAAGGACAAAGGATTGGCTAAAGCTTGAAGTTCAAGACTCTGCAGTAGGAATATCAGGATAGATGCTTTGGAGCGTCTCAAAGACAAGATACCAACTATCCTATGCGACCTTGAGAAGATATATCCTCCAGCCTTGTTTGATGTGATGGTGCATTTGGCTGTTCATCTACCTGATGAGGCACTATTTAGAGGTCCAGTACAGTATGGCTGGATGTACCCTATTGAAAGGAGGCTAGGAACTTTCAAGGGCTATGTTAGGAACAAAGCTAGACCCGAGGGTTCCATTGCAGAGGCCTACATTGCTACAGAAGTGTTGACATTCTGCTCAAAATACATTGAGACAGCTGATCAGCTTAGCAAAGAGGTGGGTGAAGACAATCTGGGCTCAATGTTTTCGATTATTCTGTTTGAGTTACAGGGAAGAGTCGACAAGAGGACAAACCTAAAGATTTGGACAAAATGGTTTGGTATGTGTTGAATAACTGTCCTGAGATACTACCTTATATCAAGTAAGTGCAGTAATGCAGCTTATACATCGTAATCTACTAAACTTGCAGCACATTCTTATATATTTAGATGTTTGACGCGATCACTATGTTGTGCAGCATCTACAAAGAGGAGTTACTGCCGCAAAATCCAAGAAACATTGACAAACTGGTTATGGCATGATTTGCGAAATGGTTCAAGAACCATGTAAGATTTTGAAGTACACTGTCAGTTTTTTTAATATATTGAGTACATAAGATGATCAGCTTGTCTATTTTCTAACCATAGGTTAAGAAGATGCAGGAGGATGGGCAGGCAGTTGATGATGCCCTTTACTCACTAGCAATGGGTCCTGATACTCGGGTAAGACATTATAAATCTTGCGTTGTTGGAGATGTGCGCTACAACACCCTTGCACAAGACGAAGGCAGGAAGACACAAAACAGTGACATCATGAGCACGGATACGTATGACAAAGAGATAATTGAAATGTATGCTAACATAACAGACATTATTCAGTTGCAGTATATCTCCAGTTTCAAGGATCATCGGTGTGTGGTCCTGTTGTGCTGTCGTTGGTATAACCTGTTTTCCAGGATTGCAAAACCCAGAGCTGATGATTATTTCAAATCCATCAATGTCAAGGCGGCGTACCAGACCAACGAGCCTTTTATTTTGGCAAATCAAGCAACACAGATATTTTTCTTGGAAGACACATTTGCACGTAGCGATGACTGGAGAGTATTGCAAAGGTTTGAGCAGAGGAATTCGTTTAATGAAGTTGCACAACAAGATGATGCTTACACTGATCCTGATGTACAAGATAACACAGATGTTCCTAATATCTTTGAGAACCATCACGTTAATGATGCCGGCGAAAAGATTGTCTGTCGTGCTGTGGACATACAAGAGTTGATCAAGAAGAAGCCAACGTTCGAGGACGTTGAGGACGAAGAAGAAGATGACACCGTGGGGAATTACGATTCAGACTGATACACATGGCGAAGATGTTGACACTGCTGTTGCGGATGATGATTACATTGCTTTTGTCGTACTTGCCTATCAGAAGACGTTTTTTTATCTACTATGTGAAATTGTGCTTGCTATGACAACTGAAACCTGATGAACATGTTGTTTAGTATTTTGCTGTGAGAACATCACTTGTTATGTATGCTGATTTGTGTTTGGTGATTGTATGACAACTAAAACATGATGACATTGTTGTTTAGTTGTACTCATATTTGGCTGTGAAACTTGAATTTGATGACATAGTTTGTTGTTGGACTGCAATTTGCTCGACGTCTTCGAATGAGAACAAAGCTGACCCGACAGGGCCTCTGCTATTTATTTATATGAGCAAAAGGGGATACCCCCTGATTTCCGTTAATAGAAATCATTATATGTTCACAACACTACGCCCAGCTTGCTACACGGGTTTCATTCATTACTAGTTTCAGCAAAGTGCTCATGTCGTAGCCACTGAATACATCACGAGTGCTACATACACTGCAAATAAAGAGACAATCATCCTACAGAGCACATCAATTTTTCCCATTGTCTTCACAAGCTCTTTCATCTCCTCATTGCTGTCAAGGCCGTACAGCAGCTGTTACTTGGCCATGATCAGAGGAACTGCATCTTTAAGCTTCTGCTCTGCATCTTCCTCTTCTGTCGTTCCTTCAGTTACTTGTCCAACACCCCAACCTGCTGGTATTGGGATTCCTCAGCTAACCAAATAATCAGCGTAGTTGCATTCCCCCACATCAGCAACTTCCCAGAAATACAAATCACATGAATCTTCCCTTTTATGCACGAATCAAATTGGTAGATCATCAACCAAACTATTAAAAAATCAGCAACTGAAAGCAGCAGAACAACACTTAAACATATTATTACCCCATGATTTGGGCATTTGTAGAAGACTCGGCCAGGGTTGCGGATTGTGGTTGAGACGCGACGGATGACTCTGCGTGGTTTGCAGCAGTGGCACCACAGCAACGGCAGCGGGTTGCGATGAGCAATCGGCTGCGGTAGGCGTGCCGGCGAGGGTGTGATGAGACCCACGGGTGATGGTACGGGTTGCGACTTGGCGCATATCTGGTTGTTGCCTGCTGAAGAGCGGGTGGACGAGTAGCCAGCGGACATGGTTGTTGTGGCCAGAGCTTCTGATGCTAGGCAGAGTAAGTAGAGAAGAGGAGAAGCGAACATTGGATATGTCAGTTTCATTATTTGTAAAGTAGCATAGCACCATATATAGTCATAGTCTAGGTTTGGATTCGAACCAGCTACAGGAGCATGTGTTTCTTTTTTCTAAAACTCGGCAATGTCTCATTACTGGTACACTAGCTTGTTCTATACGCCTTCCCAAGTCTTTGATTTTCTTTCCCTTTTTTGCGAGGAAGGAAGGAGGACAAAATTGAGAGTTCCTGGGACTCGAACCCAAGACCTCTCGGTTGAAAACCAAGGGTGTTAGTCACTTATGTGGCGAACGTTCCCTGTGAGGAGGACGGCAGACGAACGCATTTTCCTCGCAGTTTTCTTCCTATATATAAAAAAGTATGCTACTTGGTGTCCGCTTAGTCAACAAAACGATTGTGCCAACCTTGACTGTTGGATTGACATTCAATGTCTGTCACGTTTCTTCAGTCTCTTCTTCCTCGAGCCGCCAAAGCCAAACCAGCGCCGGCGGGACCACCTGCTCCCGCCTCCCATGGCTGGCTGTTATCTGCCCCGGCTCCTGTTCATTCCCGTCCGAGGCCTCACCATCGTCCTCCGCCTTGGTTCGCTTGCCGCGGCGCCGCCCTCCGGTGTTGTCAACATGGTCAACAACCGAGAGGAATAAGGAGATGATTGTACATGGTGAGGATGACAGTAGGGACCCAACAGCGCTCGCAGTAATTTTGTTTTTTTGAGACGGAGAAGGGTATCAACTGGGTTGTCCGGGACCCGTGGCCCGTCTAGCCCAGGCTTTTATTTCATATGTTTAGCACATGACCAGCCCAGTTTGTTTTTTTCCTTTCTGAAACTTGCTAGCCAGCTATTTTGTTTTTTGCAGAATAACCAACGTAGGCCTACTTGCTTTTCTACGCCCTGCTAGGCCGGAAATCTTTCAAGATGAGGAGGGATGCATTTTGCCCAGAAAATGGGCTATAAGTAATAAGAAATGGGCTATAAGTAATAATAAATGGGCTGTCAAATGAAAAAATACAGCAAACAGACAATTAGTTCCAAAATATTGTTTTCTTTCGGATTTTCATATTTTAAATTTCATTGTTTCTGTGCGGGTAAAATTTCATTGAATTTAAATTAAGGTATATTTAGATTTAAAATTAATTTGAATCTGGCTAGAAATTTCGGGTTGTATGCTGTCTGGGACAGATTTGGAGGCTAACTTGTGGGTCTACTAGGTTGACGTGTACTTTGGCTTTGTCAACTTAGTCCACAAACGATTCTAGCAGCAATGACCGTTGGATGTTAATCCAATGGCTGTGCTGCTTCTTCAATATCTGAACTTCTTGCTCCAACCGCCCAAACCAGCTCCAGTGGGACTGCATCCTCCCGCCTCCCGTGGCCGGCTGTGCTGTCGTACAGACCGCACTGCCCCACCCTACTTCATTGCTGGCCAGGCCATTCCTCTACTCACCCACACCTCCTGTTATTTTCCGGCGACGGTAGCCGGGCCAGTAAACCCTTGTACTCCCCATCGCGTGGGCAACCATTGCTGAGTCTTCCCCGGCTCCATGTCGTTCCCTTCCTAGGCCTCGCCGTCGTCCACCGCCATGATGCTCTCGGCACGGCCTGGTCAACTTGGTCAACGAACGACATCCATCGGCCGTGGACTGTACGCGCAAAATAATGATTCCTCCACCTGACAGCTGGGACCCACCGGAAGGGCCTCTGTATTTCACAAAAAAACATCCCCCCCACTGACATGTCGGACCCACCAGCTATATCTTCGCACGCAAGGAAGTGCCTCCTTATTACGCACACAAAAAATGAATACCCCTAGTTGGGACCCACCATAGTGGGAGGATGACTTGTGGGCCAACAAAGTTGACGGGGATGGAGGGCTTTGTCAACTTAGTCAATATGAACGATTCTAGCTCCAGTGACCGTACGATGTCCATCCAACGGCCGTAGTGCTTCTTCAACCTCTGGTCTTCTTGCTCCAGCCGCCCAAAGCAGCGCCGGTCGTGCCGCATGCTCCTACCTACCGTGGTCGGCTGTGCTGCCGCGGAGGCCTCACCGCCCCCTACTATTCCCACCGTTGGCCAGGCCCTATGGCGACGACAGCCTCACACCGCAGCCGAACTAGTGAACTCTCGTACTCCTCTCCGCGCGGGCTTCCACTGCCGCGTCTTCCCCGGCTCCGCGTCGTCCCCTTCCTAGGCCTCGCCATCATCCACCGCCGTGGTGCTCTCCGCGCGGCGTGGTCAACATGGTCAAGGAACGACTTCCATCGGAAGAGTACTGTACGTGGAGAGGCTGACAGCTGGGTCCACGTCCACAGCCCAGTTTTTTTGTGATTTGCCAAGTAAGTCGCTTTGTCAGGCCTGTTGGGCTGCAAATCTTTCAACACGAGGAGAGCTTTCATTCGGCTGGCCGAGAAAATGGCCCATCAGTAATGAGAAATGGGCTGTACATTTTTAAAACACATCAAGCCGGCAATTAGTTTCAAATATCTTTTTTTTCATTTCAAGATTTTAAATTACATTAATTTTTATGCGTGGATAATTTGTTGGATTTTATATTGATATACATTTATTTTTAAAATTAGTTTGAATGTGAGTCGAAATTTCGGGATTAAAAACAGTTCGGACCGCACCGAAATATACAAAATTTCGTATAATTTTTTAACCGTGGCCACAATTTGGCCTGTAATGCTAACAAAAAGAATATGGGCTCCAAAAAACCTTAAGAATTAGCAAATGGGCTGAAAATTATTAGAAATAATGGCAGATGGGATGTATGCTGTTTTCCACAGATTTGAAGCTTTCCTAAAAAAAGGTTGACGCACAAGCAGTGACTGTTGGATGTCCATCCAACGGCCGTCTTGCTTCTTCAACCTCTGCTCTTCCTGCTCCAGCTGCTCAAACAAGCGCCGGCAGGACTGCCTGCTCCCTCCTCCCCGCGGCCGGCTGTGCTGCCGCGCAGGCCTCACCGCCCCACCGTACTCCCATCGCTGGCCTAGCCATCCCTCTACTCAGCCACACCTGTTGTTATTCTTCGGCGATGGCAGACAAACCAGTAAACCCTCGTACAGTCATACTCCCCTCCGCGTGGGAAACAACTGCCGAGTCTTCCCTGCCTCCGTGTCGTTCCCTTCCTAGGCATCGCCGTCATCCACCGCCCTGGTGCTCTCGGCGCGGCCTGGTCAACGTGGTCAACGACCGACATGCATCTGAAGTGGACTGTACGTGGAGAGGCTGACAGCTGGGTCCACGGCCGCATGCAAGGAAATGCCTCCTTATTACGCGCAAAATAATGATTCCTCCACCTGACATCAGGGACCCACCGAAAGGGCCTCTGTATTTCACGAAAAAATGTTACCGCCGCTGACAGCTCAGACCCACCAGCTATATCTTTGCATGCAAGCAAGTGCCTCCTTATTACGCACAAAAAAATGAATACTCCCCCTGTTAGCTGTTACCCAGTATAGTGGCAGGCTGACTTGTGGGCCTACTAAGTTGACGGGGATGGAGGGCTTTGTCAACTTAGTCAATATGTACGATTCTAGCTCCAGTGACCGTACGATGTCAATCCAACGGCTGTAGTGCTTCTTCAACCTCTGGTCTTCTTGCTCCAGCCGCCCAAACCAGCGCCGGTCGTGCCTCGTGCTCCTGCCTGCCGTGGCCGGCTGCGATGCGCCAGAGGCCTCACCGCACCCTACTACTCCCACCGCTGGCCAGGCCATCCCTCTACTCACCCACACCCCCTGTTACTCTACGGCGACGGCAGCCTCACACCGCAGCGAACCAGTGCCCTCCTACTCCTCTACGCGTGGGCATCCACTGCCGCGTCTTTCCCGGCTCCGCGTCGTCCCCTTCCTAGGCCTTGCCGTCGTCCACCGTCCTGGTGCTCTCGGCGCGGCGTGGTCAACATGGTCAAGGAACGGCTTCCATCGGACGTGGACTGTACGTGGAGAGGCTGACAGCTGGGTCCACGGCCGCAGCAAGGAAGTGCCTCCTTATTACGTGCAAAATAATTATTCCTCCACCTGACAGCGGGGACCCACCGGACGGGCCACCGTATTTCGCCCCCCTAACTGCTGGGACCCACCAGCTCCATCTTTGCACGCAAGGAAGTGCCTAATAGTCGGAACCCACCTGGTCGAAGCGTACGTAGCGTTGTCATTCTGGTCGCGAACATGTACGTACATATATACTGGTGGATGTAGAGACGCGCACGCATCGTAGTAGAGGCGGCCAGGGTGCAAGAAAGAAAATACGGCCATGTATGTGTACATACGGGCGGGGTCTCGAACGCCTACCCGCGCATACGTATAGCGAGGGCCCGTTGACATGGCTGGGTCGGAATGGAGAAACAACATCGTCGTTGTGTTCATGGCGAGGCAACGGAATGCGTCGTGTTCATGGGGAGGCAACAGAATGCGTCGTGTTCATCGGGAGGCAACGGAACGCGTGGGAGCCAACCGGCTGGGTCGGAACGGAATGCGTGGTCGTGTTCATCGGGAGTGCTTGGACAGAACAGGTGATGGAAACGAGGCCTGGCGTATCGCACAACGGAGGAAACGGACCTCCTATGTTTGGAACGGGGTCCTATTGATCGAGAGGGGTCTGGCGTACCGCAAAACAGAGGAAACGGACCTCCTACGGTAGAAACGGGGGTCCTGTTGATTGGGAGGGGTGTGGCGTACCGCAAAACGGACGAAACGGACTTGTGTTGGAGCGCTACGGTCGAAACGGGGGTCCTATTCATCGGGAGGGGTGTGGCATACCGCAAAACGGGACTCCACGAGATACTGTTCATCTCCACCGTCGACCCCCTCCAGCCTCCACGAGCTACTGTTCATCTACCGTCGACCTCCTCCAGCCTCCACCTGCGACTGTTCATCCATGGGCTCCTGTTCATCCAGCCTCCACCGCGCGCTACTCCACCGGCTACTGTTCAACCAGCCCTCTCCACGGGCTCCTATTCAACCACCCCTCCACGGGCTACTGTTCATCCTGCCCTCCACCGTCTACTGTTCATCCTGCCCTCCACGGGGTGGTCCTGTTCATCCAGCCCTCCACGGGGTCCTGTTCATCCAGCCCCAACCGGCTCGATCGATCGGGGTCCTGTTCATCCAGAGGCAACACCACGGGGTCCTGTTCATCCACCCCCACCAGGAACTGTTCATCCAACCCCCCCCCCCCCCACCCCCGCAATGCTCACTGTTCATCCAGAGGCAGCATCGATCGGCTTCAGTTAGCAGCAGTAGCGAAGGAATCGCTCGATCGGGTTTAGTTAACAGCCATCGATTGATCGCTCGGGTTCAGAAACGCGTAGCCTGCAGTGCAATCGCTCGGGTTCAGTTAGAGCCCAACGCCTCGCTCGGGTTCAGTTAGAGCCAATTCCTCGCACACACGCGCGTACGTGTACGAGAGAAACGCGCATCGCTCGGCCCCCGACCTCCCACTATAACCGGGAACTCCCCGAAATTTTCCTCGCCCTCGCTTCTACCACGGTTTTTTCAGTCATGAACGGCCCAAAGAATGTCATGCAGCTGTGTCTCCGGCCTGCCCAGGACGAAAAGCCCATTTTCTTGTCATGATTTTTTGTCATAGAAGTAGGAGCCCGCCACATCTATGATGATACCGGGTTTTGTCACAATTATCATCATAGAAGTGTCATATGTATGACAGAAAAAAAATTTCGTTCGGCCCAAAATGTCACGGATGTGTCTTTTTTTGTAGTGTAGGTTGAGCATCAATATGATCATCATCATTAACATTATCACTAGATTCATGTTCATTACCAGATTGTGTTTCAGCATCAGAAATAGAAATATCATTGGGATTCTCATGTGTGTCAACAACGGGTTCACTAGAAGCATGCAAAATCCTATCATTTTTTTTCTTTTTCTTCTTCTTAGAAGGACTAGGTGCATCAAAATTAGTTCTCTGAGAATCTTGCTCAACTCTCTTAGGGTGGCCCTGACGATACAAAGGTTCCTGAGTCATTTTACCCCCTCTAGTCACAACTCTAACAGCATTATCGTTTTTCTTATTATTTAATTCATTGAGCAAATCATCTTGTGCTTTATGCACTTGTTCTACCTAAGTGGTAACCATAGAAGCATGTTTACTAATAAGTTTAAGGTCACCTTTAACTCTAGACATATAATCACTGAAGTGTTCAATCATATAAGCGTTACGTTTCAATTGTCTACCAACATAAGCATTGCAGTTTTCTTGTTTAACAATAAAATTATCAAACGCATCCAAGCATTGGCTAGCAGACTTATTACAAGGAATATCACCTGCATCAAATCCATAGAGAGAATTTAACTTTACTACCTGTGTCGGGTTATTAAGACCATGTATTTCTTCAATAGGTGGTAAATTCTTAACATCTTTAGCTTTAATACCCTTTTCTTTCATAGGTTTCTTTGCCTCTTGCATATCGGGACTGAGAAATAGAATACCCCTTTTCTTCGGAGTTGGCCTAGAAGTTGGTTCAGGAAGTGTCCAATCATTATCATTACTTAATATATTATTCAATAGCAATTCAGCTTGCTCAATAGTTCTTTCCCTGAAAATACAACCAGCACAACTATCCAGGTGGTCTCTGGAAGCATCGGTTAGTCCATTATAAAAGATATCAAGTATTTCATTTTTCTTGAGAGGATGATCAGGCAAAGCATTAAGTAATCGAAGAAGCCTCCCCCAAGCTTGTGGGAGACTCTCTTCTTCAATTTGCACAAAATTATATATTTCCCTTAAGGCAGCTTGTTTCTTATGAGCAGGGAAATATTTAGCAGAAAAGTAATAAATCATATCCTGGGGACTACGCACACAACCAGGAGGAAGAGAATTAAACCATGTTTTAGCATCACCCTTTAATGAGAACGGAAATAACTTAAGGATATAGTAGTAACGAATTTTTTCCTCATGGGTGGATAGGGTGGCTATATCATTCAATTTAGTAAGATGTGCCACAAAAGTTTCAGATTCATAGCCATAAAAAGGATCAGATTCAACCAAAGTAATTAACTCAGGATCGACAGAGAAATCATAATCCTTATCAGAAATACAGATAGGTGAAGTAGCAAAAGCAGGGTCATATTTCATTCTAGCATTCAAAGACTTTTCTTTCAGCTTAGCTAACAGTTTCTTAAGATCATATTTATCTTTGCAAGCAAAAAGGTCTCTAACAGTTTCTTCATCCATAACATAACCCTCCAGCACATCAGGCAATTAATATCTAGGGGAGAATCTTCATCATCACTTTCATCAATATTATCTGTTTCAATAATTTCATTTTCTCTAACCCTGGCAAGTTGTTCATCAAGAAATTTATCTAATGGCACAGTATTATCAAGGATAGAAGTAGTTTCATCATAAGCATCATGCATAGCAGAAGTGGCATCATCAATAACATGCGACATATCAGAATCAATAGCAGGAGTAGGTGTCGCAAGTTTACTCAAAACAGAAGGTGAATCAAGTGCAGAGCTAGATGGCCGTTCCTTACCTCCCCTCGTAGTTGAGGGAAAAATCTTGATTCTTTCATCTTTCAAGTTCCTCATAGTGATCAACAGATATAAATCCCAAGTGACTCAAAGAATAGAGCTATGCTCCTCGGCAACGGCGCCAGAAAATAGTCTTGATAACCCACAAGTATAGGGGATCGCAATAGTTTTTGAGGGTAGAGTATTCAACCCAACTTTATTGATTCGACACAAGGGGAGCCAAAGAATATTCTCAAGTATTAGCAGTTGAGTTGTCAATTCAACCACACCTGAAAGACTTAATATCTGTAGCAAAATATTTAGTAGCAAAGTAGTATGGAAGTAATGGTAATGGTGGCAAAAGTAACAGTAGTAGTTTTTGTAGCAATCATAACAGTGGCAACGGAAAAGTAACTAAGCAAAGATCAATATGTGAAAAGCTTGTAGACAATGGATCAATGATGGATAATTATGTCGGATGCGATTCCTCATGCAATAGTTATAACATAGGGTGACACAGAACTAGCTCCAGTTCATCAATATAATGTGGGCATGTATTCCGAATTTAGTCATACGTGCTTATGGAAAAGAACTTGCATGACATCTTTTGGCCTACCCTCTCGTGGCAGCGGGGTCCTATTGGAAACTAAGGGATATTAAGGCCTCCTTTTAATAGAGTACCAGATCAAAGCATTAACACTTAGTGAATACATGAACTCCTCAAACTACAGTCATCACCAAGAGTGAACCCGATTATTGTCACTTCAGGGTTGCCGGGTCATAACACATAGTAGGTGACTATTGACTTACAAGATAGGATCAAGAACTCACATATATTCATGAAAACATAATAGGTTCAGATCTGAAATCATGGCACTCGAGCCCTAGTGACAAGCATTAAGCATAGCAAAGTCGTAGCAACATCAATCTTAGAACATAATGGATACTAGGGATCAAACCCTAACAAAACTAACTCGATTACATGGTAAATCTCATCCAACCCATCACTGTCCAGCAAGCCTACGATGGAATTACTCACGCACGGCGGTGAGCATCATGAAATTGGTGATGGAGGAAGGTTGATGATGATGGTGGAGACGGATTCCCCTCTTCAGAGCCCCGAACGGACTCCAGGTCGGCCATCCCGAGGAAGATTAGGGCTTGGCGGTGGCTCCGTATCGTAAAACGCGATGAATCCTTCTCCCTGATTTTCTTCTCCTCGAACGTGAATATATAGAGTTGGAGTTCAGGTCGGTGGAGTCTCAGGGGGGCACGAGGCAAGGGCGTGCCCCGGGGGGGGGGGGGGCCTGCACCATCGTGGACAGGGTGTGGGCCCCCTAATGCTGATTCTTTCGCCGGTATTTTTTATTTATTCCAAAACATTTCTCCGTGGATTTTCAGGTCATTTCGAGAACTTTTATTTCTGCACAAAAATAACACCATGGAAATTCTGTTGAAAACAGCATCAGTCCGGGTTAGTTTCATTCAAATCATGCAAGTTAGAGTCCAAAACAAGGGCAAAAGTGTTTGGAAAAGTAGATACGTTGGAGACGTATCAAGAAGCCACTAGTGAAATCTACGGCCCCCGGGTCTATTCTTTATCATCTTTGCCTTTGAGATATATTTTTATTTGCTTTTGCTTTTAGATCTATTATTCCACAAACCCAAAAATATATTGCTACAATTTTTTTTATTTTTTTTATTTCGTGTTTCCGCGAGATCTATTTATCCAATCTACTACAAACCAATCTATCTTTTACCCGAGAGGGATTGACAACCCCTCTTACGTGTCGGGTTACAAGTATTTGTTCTTTGTGTGCAGGTACCGTTTACATAGTGTTGCTTGGTTCTCCTACTGGTTCAATAACCATGGTTTCATCATTGAGGGAAATACCTACCATAGCTGTGCTGCATCATCCCTTCCTCTTTGGGGAAATACTGACGTGGACATGAGCCATCAACCGCCTGTCCTCCAGTCCTGCAGAAACAGTAACTCTTGTGAGTACCCCTCAGGGCCGATCCGTCTTTAACATGGTTCTGGGGGTAAAGTCAAAGTAACCATGTGTCCATAACACCAAGGGGGAATCCGAGGAATCACCCTCGATGAATTCCACTTGATGTAACTGTCAAGGTGAACTTGGAGGAATCACCCTCGAGGGTTCACACTTGATGTGTTGCACAACAGAGTCGTTATCAGGAGTGGTGAAGGAGGAATCACCCTGCGTATACCACGACCGATTAATTACACTATGGAGATCTCACGAGAAGTGCTATACGAGGTATCATCCTCGGCACTCGATAGTAGCTCTGCAGAGTCGTACAACTAGGGGTGTGAGGTGATGTGTCAGGCTCTAGACATCGATCATGTTGGTCGAGTCATCGATCATAAAGCGGGGGCAACAGGGACAAGGTGAGGGGTCACTGGTGGATCACTAACCAACATACACTAAGCATATAGGATAAGCAGGTAGGTAACAATAGCAGGTTACAAAATCAGTCTATGCATCAGAATGGGTACAAATGAACAACAGTAGCAAAATCTAATGCAAGCATGAGAGAGAAGGAATAGGCAATATAGGAATGATCAAGGGGTTTTTGCTTGCTTGGAGACTCTGTTGAGAGTGGCTGCACATCAGGGGTGTAGTCTTGCTCGGCAGCAGCGTCAGTCTCGGTATCTGTCGGATAGAAGAGAGGAAAGAAACAATAAATATAAGGTAAACAAGTGCATCACGATGCATGACATGGCAATATGCAGTGCTAGGGGTGACCTAACGTAGTACTACACGTTACAGAGGAAGCGGGAATGTTTTCCCGGTGTTTAGCATTTTTCGGACACATGAATTGGAGAGGAAGGTTTCATGTTTGCGGTGTTAGAGACATGTGACAGGTATGTGGATGGCATATTCAGATTCGTCTTATTTTTAGATCATTTTTCATATATAAATTATTTTCATCCGAGTTATAGATTATTTTATATGATTTTCTAAAGTTTTAAACATCTTTTAAAAATCCTAAAATTAAATTAATTTGAAAAATAAACAAGGCAATAATTTTTTTTACACAACAACGGCTAGCCACTATGTATGACATGTGGGTCCAGTGAGGCTGGGTCAGCCTAGTCAATTGTTAACTAGTTGACTGGTCAACGAAGTCAAAGGGAGGCCAGGGGTCCACCTGTCACTAACTGAGACTACCCAGTCAACAGGTTTGACTGGTCCACTGACCAGTGAGGCCCCGTGGTCAGTATATGTTAGTTTAACAGGGGTTTTAAATTAAACTAGTTCAGCTTAATTAGGGTGCGGGCCCAGGTTGCCAGTGTCTGTATTAGGGGGCCATTAGCACTAATTGTCAGCCACGTCAGCAGCTTACCGCCGGCGAGGCAGAGAACGTCGGTGCGCTCGCCTCTGGCGATGGCTCGCCGAGCGGTTGGGGGCTATAGATGTGGCGCGATGAGGCGCGTTAGACGGCGGTTGTGGGGTGGCCGGAGATGGCCTGCAGCGATGTCGGCGTCGAGGCTCCGGCGAGGCCAAACGCGGCAGCGACACGGGGGTTTTGTCCACAGGCGACCAAACGAGCGGCTGAGCATATGGATTAATCGAGCACGGCGCCGCGCGTGCAACGATGCACGATGCGCATGCTAAGGCGGCCAGAAAGAGTGACAACAACGAGGATGAGCGGTGGTGGCTTCGGGAGCTCCTCGGGAACAGCGGCCAGCTCTAAACCGAGCTAACCAAAGGGCCGGGCCGCACCACTACGGTGCCCTGAGCACGCTCGCGTGCTCGGATGACCGGGAGAAGGGCTGCAGTGAGGGCAGCGAGCGCGGCAACGAAACTGAGCTTCGGTAGCAATGGCGATGGTGGCTAGGGACGAGGGACCGAGTGCGGGAGAGACGGGGAATGTGCCGAAGCTCACAGCGAGGACGATGGGATGGTCAGCGGGCTCGGGGAAGGCTGGTTGACGACGTTTCAACGGCGGCGATCCAAGACGTCCGAGGAAGAAGATGAGCTTGATTGTGACGGCGTGGGCTGCACCATCTTGATCCAGAGCGTGCAGCCGATGTAGTCGACAAAGAGGAAACTCCCGAACATGGATCTATCCCGCGGGGAGCTCGGTGGCCGCGACAACGACGAGGTTCATGGCGGTGGTGGCGTCGGGTGTGCGCGAAGTGGCGGATCTAGGGTGAGAGGGGGAAAGCTGCGAGGGGGAGTGGGCGCGGAAGAAATCCTAGGGGCAGAGTGCATCCTTACCATCGACGAGGAGGCGTGGGATGGCCGGCGCGTGCGGCATCCGCGCCATGGACGCGCTCGATTTGTCCACGAGGGGCTCGATGAATAGGAGGAAGGCGACCGGGGGGAAGTGGGCTGAGGTGGAAGGGGCCTGCACTTGGCACTTGTGGCCCAAGTGCATAATGGGGCCTTTTCTTTTTCTTTTTCCTTTTTCTCTTTTCAGTTTTTCATCTTTAGTCTCTGTTTTGCATTTTCTTCTAGTACCAAATGAGTTTTGTTTTGAACAAAACTTGGCACATAAATCTAACACAATATGTTGAGATGGAAAAAAAAGTTTGGGGTCAAAAGGAGTTGTCTAACCATTTTTAGAAATTGAGAAGGCCAATTTAAATGCTGCTGGACCACTAAATTAATTCCCATGGGCATTTTGGGAATTCAAAAGAGGCTGGTTTAAACATGACAATGATCAAGAGAATTTATAGGGTAAGGTGAACATTTTAGTTTTACTGTTTGAAGAAATAAATATTTGACTTGCATTTTCAATTCGAATTTGAGTTTGTTTGAAACAAAGTGAGGATTAGCAACTTAATTATGATGACATGGCATCATTAGGCATGAGATTATTTTTTTTGCGAGGGATTAAGCATGAGATTACTGTAGCATGATATTAGGGGTGTTACAGACTATCTAGATGTTGCAGGTTGAAGGATGGAAGATTGAGGTAGTGCAGATCCAGGCCCCATGTGCGCTCCTGTCTATGCCTCATGAGCTTACTAAAGTGATCAAGCAGAGCCTTTGCTTTGTCCTCGTGATCCGTTAGCGTCTCGGTGCCAACAGTCAGCGAGGGAATATGGTTTTTTCTTCTCCTCCCGTTTGCTCTGAGGTGGAACCATTTTGTATTAGCATCTCCCACTTTGATCTTGGTCACCCTGGATCTTTGTCGCCATCTGATTCGGTCAAGCGCTAGAAAACCCAGCAATTTAGCCTTGAGAGCTCTCCTTAAACCCCTTTCATCCTCGGATAGCTGACTACTTTCTTGGGCAAGGTCCGGCTGGAAAATCACTTCATTTGCAATGTCCTCTTGTATCCTTCTCTTTTTCTTTCTCAAATCTTTGTTCCATTTCCTCAAGGCTGAAGCGGTTCTAGAAAGTTTGGTATGAAGCACTCGGATGGCATCAGTGGAGATTACCTCCTTGCTCCAAGCCTGCTGACCCACTTGCTGAAAACCCTCAGTTTATTGTGTTTGGCTTTTATTAGCAGCTTTGGTTTGGCCTTGTAATTCTGGACCATTTGTTCTGCCCATTAACATAGACCGGTGAGACAAAAATAACTTCGAACCCTGCCTGTCACATAATAGTACTATCATATCATTGAACATGTTCCAGTGTTGGTGTGGGACCTGGTGCATGTTGACTGTAGTTCAGTCCTCCACTTAATCTGATAATGATCTATTTTTCTGGTCCCAGACAAAACCTTGCCCTGATCCAAGCCTGAAAATGCGTCGTCAGTCAAAGAGTACCCACAACTAGTTGCATGGGTCGTATTCCTGGTCGTGCCGTTTCACTTTCATGACAAGGATGGGTATGAATATATGGGACGCGCGTGACAGAGAACAGAATGTCTCCATCAGGCACATCAGGAGTAAGAATGTCCTTCTAGCATGGACCCACAGCTCGAGAAAATTGCCGTATGCCTCGCCTGCCACTTGACCACTCTGCACTGGCCCATCTTTTTGTGAACATTTTGCGTATCAGACCACCTACGCGGATAAATTGCTAGAAAGGACCACCTTCAAAAACTATTGCCAGATCTACTGTGACGGCAAGCCAGCCAAATGAACACAAGCTTGCCAGGAAACAGGGAATCCACGCGCCCCTCCTTCCTCTGGCGGAGAGGGAGGAGGCCTAACTTGTTGCGCTGGCTAAGGGCGTCTTCAAGGCAGACCCTCAAACCTCCTGCAAGCATCCGGACTATGGTGTCTGGACACAGTTTGCCATCTAACGCGGTACTACATCGGTCCGCCGAGCGGTTTGAACGTGTTTTTTTTTTTACAAATCCAAGATAAACATGAGGAGCTTGGCGGGAGTCTGGACATGCCGTTTCACCTTCACGACAAGGATGGACATGAATATATGTGGGTCATGCGTGACAAAGAACAGAATGTCTCCATCAGAAGAATGTCCTTCTAGCATGGACTCAGAGCTTGAGAAAATTGCGTATTCCTTGCCTTGACTAGTAGTGGCACTTGACGACTCTGCACTCCCCAATGTCTGTGATTATTTTTGCGTATCAGACCACCTACATGAATGAATTGCTAGAAAGGGCCACCACCTACGAAAAACTATTGTCAAATCTATCGTGGCGGGAAGCCGGGCAAGCGACCACAGCCTGCCAGGTAACAGGAACCCACCTCCTTCCTTTCCCACATCAATCAGTTGATCCAAGACCGAAGGCTCAAGCAGAGTGAAGAGAAGAATCCGTGCAGAAAGCAGAGCATCTAACTCAGACGTGTCGTACTTGCAGCGTTGAGAATCCATCCATGCTTATATTTCTCTATCCTTCCAGTCTCCTTGGGGCTTTGGGTGGTATAGATCTCTCTTTCCCTATCCTTGGTGGTATGTAGACTGGTAGCATACAGGAGGACTGATGCATGCTCTCGTTTTCTCTTGTCCTACGATATAAAGAGAGACTGCTAACAAGACATGTGTTGGATTCTTCATTTCCTGAGCAACCCAACTGACCAGGACGGAGCACTTCACACAGGAGAAGAGACCTTTCGGTTGGTTCTGGTTGGCCCTCCAAATTCTTTCTAACAAGAGGCCACAAACTCGATCAAAGTCGCAACATCCGGTCCAGCATGTAAGAACTTGAACTTTTGCTTAGATGGAAACAGGTGTTCGTTCGGATGAGGACGCATTTCGAACATAATAATGGTGATGATGATGAGGCGGCGGCAGCAGCAGCAGCAGCAAAGTGGGAGCAGATTTTTTTTTTTTGAAACAAGTAGTGGGAGCAGAATTGATACGCCCACTACTAAAGATTGTCTTGCCCATTGTTTGTTTAACCTTTTTTCCCCCTTTTTTGTTTGGAAGAAAAAAAAAGAAAAGGAACTATATGGTAGAAACAGGAAAGGGAGATTAAATTCTGCAGTAAAGCCTTTACCGGTGTTATTCTTTATTTATCTCTTTTGCCAATGCTATCTCATAGGTACTTAAGTTCTGGAAACATTCCTTATGGGCTACATACTGGATTCCTGGTGTTAGACTACAGAGAGCATATGGGATGGGATAGATTTACTTGATTGGCATTTCTGTACTTTACTACTACATGTCGCCATCCGTAATTCTCGATCAATTTGAAGAAGAAAAAGGATGATCCCACGCCCTAGAAAGGGAGCTAGTGTGAATATTGCTTCTCCTACAGAAACTAACAAGTTCTTAGAGCATCTCCAATAGCTTGTCTATATGGATGTCTATACTCGTTTTCCACGACGTGAGCTCAAAATAGGCGTCCAACAGCTTGTCTATATGATCGTCCAAATATACACATCTTCTAAATTGGCCTCGACAATGTCCATGCCTGGACAATGTGAAGGCGTTGTCTAAACTCAGTTGCAGTCATGATTTCTTCCTTTCCCTAGCAATGGCCCATCTGTCATGGTCTCTGTATATAGACATTCTAATACAAAACTGAATATGTATATAAAAGAATCTTTTTAGACCATTGTCTATATGAATATATAGACATCCAAATATACACATGCTATTGGAGATGCTCTTACCCTCAAAAATGGGGCCACAAGGACTTTCTTGATTTTTCCTCTCTTCATTTTCCTTAGAAAAGTGACTTCTCCACGGTCAAGATGAGGAGTGAATTCAGAGACAAGAAAATCGGTGAGCTAATTTTTTGAAACAAGCCTAGGAAACGCTTCCAATGGGCAAAATCCACATTAAAAAACAATTCAATACAGACCGATGCTTAACCCCATTGTGTAAAACCAAAAGGCATATGCGAATCAACCTGTGGTTGAGATGGTTAGGTGGACAGTGGTATCCCCAACCCACCAGGGTTCAAATCCTGATGCTCGCATTATTTCCTGGATTTATTTCAGGATTTCCGGCGATGCGCTTTCAGTGGGAGGAGACGTTCCCGTCAACGACGAGACGCCTACGGTGACTTCGTAAATCTCAAGATGATGTGCCGGCTCAGTCTTCCGGAGGTGCTCATAGGGGTAGGGTGTGCGTGCGTGCGTTCATAGGGGTGAGTGTATGAGCGCTTATATGAGCGTTTGTGTCTGTACTGATGCTCAAAAAAAAACAAAAAGGCATATAGCTTGTTATCACATGGATGAAATTATAATCAAGAAAAACAATAATTCTATAATTATTTCATAATCCAGTAACTGATGGGACAGCAACAAGCAAAATAAAATAGAATTTGCCAGGGAGCAACACGCAATAAACAATACCAATAATTGAGTGGCAGTAATAGACAAACCGGTAATTTGTGGTGCCATGGTCATCATGAAAGGCACATCTTGGGAAGATCTAACACACAGGGCAGTGGACAGTGACCTATAATTTGTCTCATAGACTGTCGTTTCATAATCAGGGAACATATTCGACTATATCAATATCAGCGGGATGGCTGGAACCAACAAACCCACTTGGTTTCTTCAACAAAATATAGACTAGATTAGCTGGTGCACTTGCTCCAATAATTTGTACAAAAAAAAGAACCTTTTCAAAGTATAGCATCAGCATAGACTTAAAAGTGTGATGGTGGAGCCTGGCTGAGCATGTTGCGCACAACGATAAAGGAATACATGCATGGTGCTTTGGGTGATTATTCGTTGCTTATGCTAGTCGATGCCGGAGGGAAGCACGGTGCCCTTAGGAAAAATTGGGGCTCTAACACCCATAACTTTTCGAAATCACATCTGGCCTATATCAGATCAACCAACTCCCATAATTTTAGTTGAACACTATGCTGACACCTGAATGCTCAACTGGCTCTTTCCATGCATGAAACCCTATGCCGAAAGATAGTATGGACCGTATAAATGCCATGAGATTTAGAAGATCTATCTGCTAATCAGCTACTTAAGTAGTGTAAAGCTCTCGTCGCAATAAAATAAAATAAATAAATAGAGAGACAGAGTAGGTAAAGCTCTAACAGAAAACTTTGGATACCCCAGCCCAAAGGGTATGGCCCGGAATCCGAATCAATTAGTCACCATGAAGTACGTGGGGCATTCAATCTGAGATGCCCGTTCCAAGATATAACGAGACAAATGGACCTGATTGCTTCTTCCTGCAAGAAGTAGGCTGTTAAATTTCACCCACTCAAGTCACTCCTGCAAGGACACTTGGCTCTAAGCTTAAAGCTCAGATTCCTCCCGGTCTTCTTCTAACATACACCTCAAAGAAGAAATGTCAAAGGAACGGAGTAGCACCACAAGCTTCTCTCTCCCTTTCCTGGTAAGTTCATGACGCTCTTCTTCCCATGTACACATGGTTGACTTGTAAGTCTTTCTCTGCTTCTTCTTCTTCTTTGCTTCACTTGATTGCTTGCCTTCCTTTAGAGCAGCTACTGTGAGTGTTCATCTTCTCAAGAAATGGTCGTGTGTTTTCTTTCTCTGAGGTTGTTTGTTCTATTGCTTCCCTTGTGATTGTGGAGGTTTCTTTTCACTAAAACACTACTGGAGCATGGCGCACTAGATATAGATTATGCTCAGAAGCTTCTACCTGCAGAACTAAATGAGTAGGAAACTGAGTGTAGTCGCCGGAGGCGGGGCCCGACGGGAAGGGGGCGTCCTGGGAAGTCCTCTGGAGTGGCAGCGTTGCGGCTGGCGGTGAGCTTGCTGGCAGGTGCGCCAGGGCAGAGGCTGTGTGGTAGTGGTGCTGCTGAGTGTAGTGGAGGCATGGTGCTGCGTACAGCGGCGTGGGCTGCTCCTGCGCGGGCATGGCGGCGCGTGGAGCTGTGGTTTAGTGGGCGGCGGCTGAGCTTCATCTTCGTCCTGGTGCTGAGGTGCTGCTGGAGCTGGAGTTGCCGCTGATTCTGCTGATTGGAGAAAGTGGAGGTGTTGTGCTGCTGCTGGTGGTTGGAGTTGGTGTTACTGGGAAGCTTTTGTGATACTAGCGTGCCTAGAAAAGGTTCTCATAGCTAAACTGAGTAGCTGAAGTGAGTGATCCTGGTGGTGGTGTGGCTGCTGATTGCAGAGAGAGCTGCTGCTGCTGCTTCTGGGTACTCCTCTCCTCCTCTGTCTACAGAGAGACAAAGTCCATTTTGGATATCAGTCATGAATCTTGATACTGAAGTTCTTAATGAGTACCAACAAGTTGTGAATTTGGGGAGGTTGCCATGTTATTGCAAAAGAAAAAATGACAGGAAAAAGCATGTTTATTTCGGCTCATTTTTTCTCCCCATAACATATCAAGATGCTTCTTAGCTAGCAAAGTATCCCGTCATGTTTGAGATTGCGGCATTTAGAATCAGTTATCTCATTGCGGTTTGCAACTGAGAAGCAATCAAGATGATTGATAGGTTGCAATTGAACCCAATTTTCATCGTTGCAGGTAGGATTTAGTTAACCTGAATCTTCCTTCCTGCTTTTCAGCTGTAGGTTTTGTAAAACTTCTCTCTGTAAATTGATGGCTTGATTCTTTGTGATTTTTCATTCTTCTCAGTTCCCTCTGCTGGTCTTCTCATGCGCTTCATTTTTCTTTTCAGTAATGCAGCTACCTGCCACTGATTCAGAATAAATTGAGCGCTTCTGTGTTCCATCAAGCAAAGAGATACAGATTAAATCGAGCAGTGTTTCTATTCCCATAAAACAAAACAAATTGAAAATAGCTTCAGAAAGCATGAAGCTAGTAGCTTTGGGATTAGTTTTATTGGGGTGCCTCCAATCTTTGGCAGCTCCTGACTTCCAAGGTAAAGCCCTTATATATTTGACATATATAAATATCTTTGCCACATCAGACATTATTCTACAAGGTCCGCACTCGGTAAGGCAATGTCATATTTAAATTGTTTTTTTTTTACTCCAAGCTGTCTATTTGACTGGAGTATCAGTTGGAGATTTGTCTTCCTGCCTTAGACAAGTATATTTCGTATACAACAATATAACTGCCATAGTAATCCTACGGAACTCTGGTGTTGTAATTGGGGCATAAAAGGATATAACATATACAGAAACTAATGCACCAATGGTGGCTGGTGGATATCAACCACACCTTCAATTGCTTAGAAAATTTGCAGTTCTGTTCCAAAGGAACATGAAACTGTAAAAGCATTTCTCATCGAATATTGATTATTTTCTTTCAATGAAGTGGCCTGCCTTTGGTTTGCTCTGCATCAGTTAAGCTATCCAGATTGCGAGTGGAACACTTAACAGGTGTCAACTCAGAAGGATTGGCCATTTTCCATTCTCTTGCATTTAGTGTCTACCTCGTAATACTACAAACAAAATGACATTTTTTTTTAATCTCAGTCATAGCACTGTATGAAATGAGGATGATGCTCACTGACAGCCGCGGTGTCTTGAAAGACTGGAACAATAACCAAGTGAGCCCCTGCTATTTTGATAATGTTAGATGCGATCAAGATGGCAGCGTTATTGGAATGTAAGTGAAAGAATTCATCTCAAATGCGTACTTCAAGAAAATTCACATTCTGGCCTATGAACATAGTGAAGTGAAATCTTCAATACTTCTAATAAAACATTTCTAAAGTGCTTGATGCCAACTTCTAGTTAGATCACTCAAAAACTTCTCTTAACAGAACAATGGTTTTACTTCAACAGCACATTCTTCATGGTCTACTATCTCCTACTTTTACTATTATAATACAGTTCACTATAGCATTTACTTGTGTCCACGTGACTATGTGCCTAGTTTCTCATTTCCAATATGCAGAACTTTGAGCTCCTCAGGGTTAAGTGGAATTTTATCACCCAGCATTGCAACGTTAACAACTTTACAGCAGCTGTAAGTTCAATTATCTACTATTGCAAATATGTATTTCAAGATTTATTCTTTATAAAAAAGAGTACTGCACCAAACGCTGGTGGTTGTTTCTTGTTGTAAGTGAATTCAATGAAAAGATCCGGAAATAACGAATAATGAGAAAATTCATTTATAGACATTTTGTTCTCGTTTCCAAATTTCTGCTTAGTTATTCCCATCATCTGGTAACCACAGGATGATCCCAATCTCCTTTTAGTCAAAGATAAATCTCACTTCTCCTTCCAAAATGGATGACATTTTCTTATTACTATATGGTTTCAGGTTATTGGATGGTAACAGCATAACTGGAGGAATCCCACAGGAGTTAGGGAACCTATCAAACTTAATGACTCTAAAACTTGGAAGAAATAGCTTAAATGGCTCAATACCTAAATCTTTTGGCCTTCTATCAGAACTCCAAAATCTGTAAGTCAGCCCATTACTCATGTTATCATGACTGAACCACAACTCTAACAATGTGATAACTTGGACAGGGATCTAAGCGAAAATCTGTTGATTGGTAACATTCCAAACTCTTTGTCAAATCTTTCATCGTTGAACAATATGTAAGTTGACCTTTTCATGCTGACAAATCCATAAAACCTGCTTAATAGTGAAAGTTATCAATAATATTCATTGTTACTACTTTTCCACATAAATAAAGGATATCTCTATTATCTTATGATATATCATAACTCATTGTGTTTTGCAGTAATCTCGCATATAACAGTCTTAGCGGTGAAATACCAGAACAGCTACTTCAGGTGTCCCAATATAAGTATGGCATATCTTTAGTATTATCAGAATATATTATACAAACAATTTCATGTGTACCACTTTATGTTTTACATAATAAGTGAAATCGAGTCTTTACAGCTATACAGGCAACCATTTGAATTGTGGCCAGCACATAATTTCATGCAATGGAAGCACTAATAAGACAGGTGATTTAGATAGCAACATAGCAATCCATATTGAACCCTACATTTGGAGCAAGAAACTACATACATTGTCAAACTAAATGCTTGGTAATACCAACAGGTGGATCAAGCAACTCCACTGTCAAGGTGATTCTTGGAAGCATTGGCGGTGCAGTCGTTCTCATTGTTTCTGTAGTTCTATTTCTGCTATGGTGGCAAAGAATGCGCCACCGTCCTGATATATACATTGATGTTCCAGGTTCGTTCAGCAAGATAACTACGTTATTTTCAAAATTACTATAATTAAACTTTCAACAATATAACCATACCAGAAAGGACTCTGAACATTTTTCAACCAGGAAATGATAAATATTTACAACATTTTTAGGTCAGCATGATCACAACCTAGAGTTTGGGCAGATAAAGCGTTTTTCATGGCGAGAACTCCAGACTGCGACCAATAATTTCAATGAGCAAAATGTACTCGGCAAGGGCGGTTTCGGTAAGGTGTACAAAGGAGTGCTTCCTGGTCCAGACAGCAAGAAGGTTGCGATCAAACGGCTATTTGAAGTAGGAAGTCCCGAAGGCGAAATGGCTTTCCTCAGAGAAGTGGAATTGATAAGCATTGCTGTGCATAAGAACATATTAAGATTAATAGGATTCTGCACGACACCAACAGAGCGACTCTTGATATACCCCTTCATGGAAAATCTGAGTGTCGCTTCCCGTTTAAGAGGTACTGCTAAGCTAAGATATCTCTTCATCACATGAGTTTATTCATATGTTTATTTAATTGGTCCTTTTTTTACGTGTGTCAGCTGAGTTGATGCATGCAATTGTAGTGTAGTGTATTGCCAGAACCTTGGAGTGCATGTTATATGTGTTGAATAAGAGAGAAAACAGAAATCATGAAGAATTCAGTTATCTCTAACTTTTATACCAGACACTACAGATTTTCATTATATGTTCTTTTCAGATACTGATATAGCATATAATTCATTTGTGCAACATACTGCTGATGAAACTCCAACAATACGCAGATATAGAACTTAATGAACCAATATTAGATTGGACGACAAGAATGACGATCGCACTTGGAGCTGCCCGTGGTTTGGAATACCTTCATGAGCACTGCAACCCCAAGATCATCCACCGCGATGTCAAGGCTGCCAACGTCCTACTCGATGGGAACTTTGAAGCAGTCATAGGAGACTTTGGGCTGGCAAAGATGATGGACATGGGGAGGAACACTGTGACGACAGGGATCCGTGGGACAATGGGCCACATAGCTCCCGAGTACTTTAAGACCGGGAGGCCATCAGTGAAGACGGACATATTTGGATATGGTGTTATGTTATTAGAGATTGTGACAGGCGAGCGTGCAATTTTCCCCGATTTCCTCGAAGGAGCTGGCGAGGTCATGCTCATCGATCAAGTAAGCATACATTACGGAACTGCTTATAAGTACCACAAAAAAGATTATAGGTGTTACTGAAAGCTTATGAAACTAAGAAACTAAAAGCATTCTGAAATCTCAGTCAGTGTTGCTCACCTTAATAATTAATATGGGCAGAAGTTAGGTCCTTAGAATGGAGGATGTTTAGACGCCCCGTATGAACAATGCCTTGCACTTTCCAGTAAAATTTTGGCTTGCACACTCACATAGTTGACTCATATGAGATTGCTTGATTAATCTGAAGGTGAAACTGTTGATGCAAGAAGGGCGATTGGAAGAAATCGTAGACCGCAATATAGGCTGTGGATATGACTTTCAAGAACTAGTAAAAATTATCCAAGTAGCACTTCTCTGCACCAATATTGACCCTTGTCAACGCCCTGCTATGTCGGAAGTTGTGCATATGCTGGAAGAAAAAATTGTGCCAGAAGATCAGTGGGAGGAGTGGCAGCAAGCTGAGCTTACCCGTCGACAGCAGTACGAAAACAAGCAGCACCACAAATTATTCACCTTCAGTGAGGAGTCACTGAACATCTATGAAGCCGTTGAGCTATCTGGTGGCAGATGAGCTGCAAGATCATCAAAACTCATCATGATGTTCACTTGTTTCTTCATTAGAAAGAGTGAAAGGAAATATAAAACTCAACAGTGCCTTTTATAGATGCTATCTATCTGGAGTACAGAATCAAAACAAAGTTTTGCGAGACTATAGAATCATTAGCAGAATTATGTATAAGTAACTGTACCTAGAAGTGGTGCTGTGACACAATGTTGTACTTATAAATCTAGCTCAGACACTATTAACATATGTATGCGTGTATATAATCTATAAACAGACTTATTTGATTTTACCTGTGTGCACACGTCTTGCATAGGAAATTTTCTGATGACTATTATTGCTTATTATTAAAATTTGGGTGTTATATAGTCCTTATGTAAGGGCCAGCCTATCCAACTTTATTTTTGAACTGTATTATTGCTTATTAGATATGCTTGGCATGTAATATCTTGAAACTTTAGCCAAAAGTCCAGCAGCATGCATTTTTCAAATTCCAAACTACGGATAAGTTAACCAACCAACGAAGGCCTAAGAGAACTGCACAGCAATGTGTTTCCCCCACAAACATCCGAAATTGTAAGGGTAACTCGAGCAATGAAAGTGACCATCAATAAAGATAAAATCAACAAAGGAACTCCAAAATCAAGATGTTACTTATTATACAAGGAAACATGTTGCCAGGCGTCAATCTAGATGAAGTGGTTTTCCTTCAGAAGTTAGCGTACATGTGTAGATTAAAGCAATGATCATATGGAGCTCTACATCGGACATGTCCAGTGAGGACCCATAAGAGGTCAAGACTGAGAAAGGCATTGTCACTGCAGCCAACAACTGTGGTGCAGCTGACATTGCATAATAACATAACCGTGTAGGCACCAACAGTCCCCTTAAATAACAGCAAGCATCAAGATTTTGCTGACTAGGCACGAATTTCCCGAGTTATGGACATACTTGTCTGTTTTGCTCAGTTTTCGGGCTGTTCTTTCATTGAAAGGGGCCTTTCACAGTATTACTTGCAATTGTCAGATATTTTAACTAGAAAGTTCTCAGTTTTTGCAAGAGAATTTCTGATATGCAACCAGTTTGACATTGAGCATTCGGATAAGAGCCCTCATGGGAGGCAAGCATCCAAAGCCCAGCTGCACGCAGTTGCCGTATCTGGAATAGTTTTAGAGCCAGTGAGGGCAGCCAACATCAACAAAGAGCGAGGTTCAGATACCAAGAATCATGTCTGCAGAAAGTAGAATAAAATCCATGAAAAAATATGATGCGCAACGTTCAAATCTGCAGCACAGCTATGTTAAATGAATAATATTTGCATTTACAAACACAACTACCCTAATTATTATTTTTGCCTAATTAGGTCCGCAGAAAGTGGAATAGAACTCGGGAGAACTATGGATGCGTCTTTTTTTGTGAGAAAAAATATGCCCTGCATCGTTCAAATCTGCAGTGCAACTATGTTAAGTGCATCATATTTGCGTTTACAAACACAACTACCCTGTAAAAACTTTGCCTTAAGTAATAAGGATGTGAACAAGGAAGCTTTGAACGAAATTATGATCATGTGAAGAATAGTAATCGAGAAATTTAAAGCTAACAACTATGGTCTAAGGTGAACGCAGAATAACAGTGAGAATAAATTTCAGAACCTTGCAACATCTTACAAGAATTTTCTGAATGAGAACTGAGACAGCTGAATTTTTGGCCATGTGGTGCAAAAAGAAAACATAATTTACATATCAACACAGGAAACAATATACTCTGCTAGGAATAGCATAGGATCAAATTCACGAACCTATCTGTGTATCAGAGGCTTCGGATTGTAGAACATATGTGACGTGTCAGTGAACAACTCACTGCTATGAATAAGCATACCATGAATTGTATCTTGAGAAGTAGGAATATAGGGTATAGAAAATTAGAGATAACCTTCATATGCATATGGATTTTGTTGAATATCTCCAACAAAGTTGTTCTCCTGTACAAAAAGAAACATTCAGAATGGTAAATCATACGATAATATGCATCAGGCAACTTAAATCTAGACTCAATGCTGAGCCATCACAGTTTCTTCAGACTATCAACAACAAACCTTCTTTCTTCTCACATGTTTATGCACAGGGGACGCCATTCCTGCCATCAAGCAGTTCTTACTAGATACACTAGTGAAAGTCAGGTCATATAGATCTTGGCCTGGAAGAATTATAAGACCAGTGAGTATGCAAGATGAGAATTTTGACCAACCAATATTGTGAAATAACTTTCTAAGGAGTCATGGCACATATAAGAACAGCGTACCATTTTACTATAGCAAGCTGCAGAACAGTGACCACCTACTGTAGAATATTTCTTCCATATCAGTTGCAAGCAATTAGATTGTTCTCCCTAACTAAGCAATAAGTGCAGCATTCTTTTCTTGAAAGCTAGAGGGTTCTTTTTGAGATCTTATCAGATATTTCAGAAGCTAGAGCGTGTCTATTGTTCGCGTAGCATGAATTGATGAAGCCAGTATAAGTTACATGGTCAACAACTGAATCCCCATCCAAAACCCTTTTTAGGAAAAGACTTGCATCGTCCACATTTGCCGTAGCACTGAGCTTTCTAACTAGCACATTTGTTGCATGAATCTGTCGCCGTTTATCCAGTCTATCCAAGATTGATAGAGCAACACTTGTCCTTCCCTTCCTGCAATATTCAAAAGCTAAAGTGACAGGAGTTACTTCACATGGCACCAAATGTTTATCAAGCATGCCCTCATATAATGCCCGTGCTTCCTCTAGTCTTGATTCCTTGCAGAGCCCACTTATTAGAGCTCCATAAGTTATAGAGTCGGCGAGGCATCCATTTTGAACCATTCTATCAAAGACCCTCAAAGCTGAGGTTGATTTGCCAACTTTACAGTAGCCTGCAATCATTGAGGTATAAGTTTGTGTGGTTGGCACTAATTCTAACATGAGACACTTGTCAAACAGCTTTTGGCTTTCTTCCATTTGTCTCTGCTGGCAATATGTAGCAATAAGGGTGGTGTATGTTTCTATGTCAGGATGGCAACCATTTTCAATCATCCGGTTGAACAAATCTAGAGCATATGTTATGTGACCTTGTTTGCAGTGTTCAGTTATGAATATAGTATATGTCACTTTATCAAGCTCAAGCCCTTGAGTAGTGGCCCTCCGGAGCACCTTATAGGCCTCTTCAATTTTTCCTTTCTTGAGGAGGCCATCAATGACAGCATTGTATGTGTAAATGTTGGGCAGGAAGCCTTCATGAGTCATCTTATTCATCAGCTCAAAGGCACGATCGAAGCTGCCTGTTTTGCAGTGGCCACTGATCAGCGTAGTGTACGTGTTTGTGTTTGGTGCCAACCCCTGCTCAACCATCCTTCCAAGAAGCATCTCAGCTCGAGCAAGCTTACCCTCATTACAGTACCCTCCAATCATCACAGTGTATGTATGCACATTCGGCTTGTATGAAATACTCTTGATGAGCTTCAAGAAAAGCCTGAACGCCCGCTCCGTCCACCCAATCTTACAGAGCCCATCAATCAACGACGTGTGTGTGTACACATTCGGCTTCAATCCTTTTCCGACCATCTCCTCCAGTACACGGAACGCCTGCTTGACATGCCCTCTTTTGCACAAACCATCAATCCACACAGTGTAATTCACCACATTTGGTGGGGTGCCCGTCTCCAGCATCCTCCTGAAGAACTCAGACACATCCCTAAATCGGCCCTTCTTGCAGAAGGTGCGCACGACCACCGTGCACGTCGCATTGTCCAGGCAGAATCCCTGCCCCCACATTGCCGCCAACAGGGCTTCCACCTCCTCCACCCGGCCTTCCCTGCAGCACCCTAGGACCAGCGCCCGGAAGCTGCGCTCATCAGGGCACACCCCGCCACGGGTCACCATTCCGTCGAACACCTTGCGCGCGTAGGCGAAGTTCCTGGTGTCCAGCCCGGCCCTGAGGATCCAGTTGGCCGTCTCGACGCAGAACGGGAGCCCGTGGCTGCGCATCTCGAAGACCATGTCCGCGGCCTCCGGGAGACGGCCCGCCTCGGCGAAGGCGGCGACCATCCGGCGCATGGCCTCGTGCGCCATGGGGAGGCTGCCCCTCGCGACGAAGGCGGTCGCGGCGGTGACGTAGAGACGCATGAGGTGGCGCACGTCCGGGTGGGACGCCAGGCGGCGGAAAAAGGCGAGCGCCGCAGCGGAGCCATCGGATTCCGCGAGGGAGGAGAGTGCCGCGATGGCATCGTCGGGGGCGAGCGCACCGGGATCGTGGTCGCCGAGCGAGAAGATGTGGGGGGCGGCATCTGGGGTGCAAAATGGAGGCGGAGGCGGGGGCGGGGCGCTGGCCGTGTTTGTGGTGGAGAAAGGTGGGGGCTTGAGTACGAAATGGAGGAGGGGGCGCCCATGGCGATGGCGAGAGAGCATCTGCATGGAGCTTCTTCCTGCTCTGCTGGTGCGGCTCCTTTCCTGCCCTCTGAATAACTCCTTTTTTCTTTTGAGGGGTGCCTCTGAAAGAACCGTAGCGGGGGAAGGCGGAGCCCGTGCAAATGCTTGCTGTGGACAAACCTGGCCAGATGGGCCGGCCCGGCCCGGCACGACCTGGGTTATACGGGCCAGGCACGGCACAGCACGGCTAGGCACGCTAATTAGATGGGCCGTGCCATGGTGTCTTCCATAGCCGAAATCACTATTTGAGTGAAATCATTAATAGAGGAGTACTTCATTTAAAAGTACCCCTCAAAAAAACTTCTTTTAAAAGTCACTTGCATCTCCTTAGGTTGCGACAAATGGCGTGCTGCATATGTGCCACTTGTCGCAACCTGAGAGTTTTCCTTTTTTTAGATACGTTTATTCAAAATATTTTATCTCCTAAACCGTGCGTCTGAATCTCAAGCTATTTTTATCATTGGAGCGTCGAGATCTTCACAATTAGATCTCATGTTCATAGGTTTTGACAAAAAAAATCTCAAAAAACCTGGACGAAAAAATCATGCCTCTCACGAAAGAAGAAAAATAAAAAATGTGTTTTTTCCTATTTCTGAGAGGCACAACCATGAAGCAAAACCGTGTCTCTAGTGGAAGCACAACTGTGCATCTCATGTAATGAAAAAAAAAGAGAAAATGTGTTTTTTCATATCACGAAGAGGCACGGCCGTGCCTCTTGCGGAAGCAAAACTGTGTCTCTCATGAAAGGAAAAAAAACGTGTTTTTTCGTTTCCGAGAGAAACGGCCGTGCCTCTCATGGCAGTAAAACCGTGCCTCTCACGAAAGGAAAAAACGCGTTATTTTCGTTTCTGATAGGCATGACAGTGCCTCTCACAAAAGCAAAACCTTACATCTCACGAAAGAAAAAGAAGAGAGAGAATAAGTTTTTTTCGTTTATGAGAGGCACATCCGTGTCTCTCTCAGAGGCAAAATCGTACCTCTCATGAAAGAAAAAAAATAAAAACAAGTCTTTTTGCGCAAAAGAGTCGAACCATACAAAAGCTAAGAAAGACCTGTGGAAAATCAAAATGCCAAAAAACCGGAAAAACCCCGGCTAAAAGCCGAATATGCGTGTGGAAAAATAAAAAAAATCTAGAGGGAGCACCCAGAGCGCGACACGTAGCGGCGGCTGAGAGCGCGCCAAGTGATCGTTGGGAGGCTTCCGAATGAGTGCTCGTCAACTAGTTGCTCTCCTAATTGAGGAGTACTTTCAAAAGTCACTTCACCCTATGTGCGTTACTTGTCGTGATTTGGGAGTTTTCTCTTTTTCGTAGATTCATTTATTCAGAACGTTTTATCTCTTAAACCGTGCATTCAAATCTTGAACCGTTTTTGCCGTTGGATTTCTCGCGTCGAGATTTTCAAAACTAGAGCCCATGTTGATAGGTTTTGACGAATTTTTTTCTAGAAAAAACGGACCAAAAAACTGAGCCTCTCACTGAAAGATAAAACACGTTTTTTTTACTTTCGAGAGGCACGGCCGTGCCTCTCGCAGAAGCAAATCGGCGCTGAAGCAAAACCATGCCTCTCGCATCAGAACTAAATCGGTGCTAAAGCAAAAGCGTGCCTCTCGCATATAAGGAAAAAAAACACGTTTTTTTGTGAAACCATGCCTCTCGCGGGAGGGAAAAAATAAAAATATATATTTTTTCGTTTTCAAGGGGCATGGCCGTAAGTTTCGCGAAAGCAAATCTATGCCTCTCGTGAAAGAAAAAATATAAAGATAACACGTTTTTTTCGTTTCCGAAAGGCACGGCCGTGCCTCTTGCGGGAGCAAATCCGTGCATCTCACGGAAGCAAAAAAACATGTTTTTCGCATAGAAAAATCTTTTTTTTCAAAAGCTAAGAAAGACTGGTGAAAAACTGAAAAGCAAAAAAACAAAAAACATCTAAAAGATTAAAAACGTGTGCAAAAAAAGAAAAAGAAATCCAAAGAAAGCGCCAAAAATGCGACACGTGGCGGTGGCTGAAAGCAAGTGATCCTTGGGGGCTTCTGGAGGAGCGTCCCTTGATTATTATATTTTTAGGGATGCGTCCCTTGATTAGTTGCTTACCACAACACTACTATTAAACGGGCTACCGCTCAAAAAATACTATTAAACGGGCTGGGCCATTGGCACGTTTAGCCGTCAGCCCACCTATTATTCAAGCTATTGAGCTGCCTATTGGCCTAAAAGAAAAAACTAAATTGATCTTGTCGTGCCGGTACCGATACGTGTGCCCAGCCTCCAAGCCCGGGCAAGGCCATAGGCAGGCCACGTGCGGGGCACGACCCCGTTAACCACACATGAGGCCGGCCCATCATGGGCCGGGTACATGTGCTAACTGGTCGGCCTGCCAAGCACAGCCCAGTTGACGAGGTTGGGTTGTGGACGGGGCGCGGCTTTTCATGATAATACCCCCACTAAACTAAATGTGAATGAATGGGGAGGTTTTGCAAGAAAAGGTTATTTTTGAAGGGTGAAAAAGTCATATAAGGGATCTGCTAGATGTCCTTAATCATCTGAACCGAACTTTTTCACCTCAAATATGGTATCTGCTAGAGATGTCCTTATGTACCAACATTTTACATGGAGGTGCATTGTTTCCTTGAATAATCAGAAAATGAAATGAATGCAAGGCGTGTTCCTATTGTATATACTTGCAAGATTTCCCTCTTTGGCAATTGTCATTTATCCGTGGATTAACAAGTGCTCCTCTTGCCAATCAACAACGCAAACGCATTGGCCTACCGCCGCAGCAAGTACACGGACCAAGAAAAGGAAAAGGAAGGTAGGAGTATACAACGGATGCCCGAATAAAAGTGAAATTTTTCTTGATTAAAATAAAATAAATAAAAGGGAAGCACGCGTTACATTTGTAAAGAACTGTATATTTTATTCGTTGTCACAGCATCTCATGTCATGCACACTGCATATATAGATGCATGCAACACGTGCTAGCTGGTTCTCAGGGCTCCAACAATGGCGGAGCTACTTGGAGGCCAACCTGGACCATGGCCCCCCCAGCTCATAGGAAAACATGCAAATATGCCTTAATATTTGGTCTAATTTTCGACTAAAATCAGCCTAAAGCAATCATGTTTGCCCCCCTTCAGCCCATGCCCCCCTATAATTTCATCTCAAGCTCCGCCACTGGGCATGTGGGCGCGGATCACTCATCGCTGCAGGTACCGAAGCAGTTCCTCTCGTTCGTGCCACGACAGGCGTCGCAGCTTCGAGCTGCATAGTTGCACACCTCACAGCTGCCGGTGCATGGATTGCCGGTGCAGTTGCTGCCCGCTTCGTTGTTGCATGCACCGCTGCAGTCCTCACGACTGCAGATGCCGCAGACACCGGCAACGCCGTTGCACGAAGAGCTGCAGATCGAGGCGACGGAGGCTGCACAGTCTTTGCAGAGCATCGTTTCCGACGCCGGTGCCGGAGGTGGCGATGGTGGTGATGGTGGAAGAGCCGGAGGCGGTGGCGTTGCTGGCACCTGAGAGTGACCGCAGCGCCCCAGAGAAGGCACGACCAGAATGGCGAGGATGGCGGCGACGGCGGCTGCCTTGAGAGCGAGAGCGGATGAACCCGGAGCCATTGCTTTTGTGGTGTGGACTGTGCACAGCAAAACAAGGGTAAGCTTGAGTGGAAGATCTGCACATCAGCAAGAGAGGGAGACACGGAATGACATGTGATGGCTTGATATGCACATACGATGGTATTTATAGGCGCTCAAGATACGAAATCTTTGGTATGGCTATTATAACTTGTCCTGTCATGTAGTCTAAACTATTTGTGTATAGGTCAAGAGCACCAAGTTGGGAGTTGAGATCTGCGCCATGCATGGCAGGTTGACTTCAAATCATATTCACCTTGACCGGGCAATGTCGGTTGGATCTCTCTGGAGGAGACTAGAGCAAACTGAATTACTCTTGAGAGTATCTTGAGTCTCGAGGGCTGCCTTGTTCTGGAGGATATTGAACATATATATTTTTTTGAACATACTAGCACAAATGTCCGTGTGTTGCAACGGGAGAAAAATTGATGTGTATTTAATTATGTGCAAAACACATATGTTGTTCATAAAAATTGTGCTTGCAAAAAAGTCCCTTGTGTTGCAATGGATACTATAAAATAAATTTGAGAGTTTGTTTGGTCACCTTTCCTTTTGTGTGAAACTATGGCATGCAATGCTGATCCTTGAAAACAAAAAATAATACGATTTATATTTACATGTGACATTGACTTATAAAGTTTTTACCATATTATCAATCAAATAGAAACCATTTTCATGTACTGCACAAGCAATTGAGAAATAAAATTATTATTGTGTTTGGATCAAAATCTACTACCTATGCTTCCCAAGAAAAAAAATCCACTACACATGATTCTCAATATGAGCAAATCTTTGTATAAATCTATGCAAATCAAATCACTAAAGTTACTCACCAAGATGCATGATGTGATTTCAAAGCAGCAAGTGAAATATAAATTTGTAGAATTTGCTTAAAGGAAGATAATTGTCTGCCCCAACATTTTCCGGCTGCTATGAAACTGGGTCCTTCTATGTCTTCCATATTCCATAACTGGGGCCCTTCTATCTTTGCATCTGTCTTTTGGTGAACAAATTGAACTTATTTAACTTGTATGTGGAAAATATTCAAGAACCAGCCACGTCAGCATCGTCTACCTGGTGGAATATATTTGACCGTTCGCTTACGGGTACGCCTGCACTGGCCAAGTCAGCTTAGGACAACTATATTCCATCCAGATATATCAGAAAGCACCCGATACAAATATATATTGTTTCGGGCACCGGCCACATCAGATTAGATTTTGTTTCTTTTCTTTTGCACTATTTGAACTTGGTCATCGTCACCATTAAAAAAAAACTTTTATATGTTCCCCATCACAGGTAAATTTCGGGTGGATTGTCAAAAAGAAAAAGGAAATTTCAAGATGCAGAGTTGTTAGTTGTCACATTCTCTCTACTCTTGGGTAGAAATATATATTTACAATATTTCCCTCATTTACTTATTCTATCCGCTGATGTATTCATAAGATGTTGTAGGCTCGAACATTAAACTATATAGTAACAGCAAAACAATAACAAGTAATTATATCGGTGCTCATTAAAAAATACAATCAGTGCTAGCACGCATGACATTCTCCAGCAGCTTCTGGCCGGTGCAGCCATTCAAAAAAGGCAAAATCCACAGCAATAATCTCCACCGAGACCACTACTATTGTGTGGAGCCGTCGACATGTGCTGCTCTCCTTCCTCGTCGTCTCTTCGAGACCACTATTATTGTGTGGAGCCGTGGACATGCGCTGCTCTCCTTCCTCCTCGTCTCTTTTATCCATCCATCCAGCGCCCTCCCACCCATCTGTGCTTCTCTCCTTCCTCTTCTCTCTATCAGTGGCTCTCGCACACAACACACCACGCACCCTTCTACTCCGGTCCATGGTGCCACGTTCTCCTCTCTCTTCCCTCCTCCACATCGCAAAGCACCACCCCTCCCTCCCTCCCCGCCCCTGGAGTTCGTTCTGTTGACCCCATCTCTCTCTTCTCCTTCACCGATGTGACCGCCCCCATCTGCAACAGCTGGACGATTCGATTTCCCAGGCCGTCTCGCCCGTGACCGATGGCTGCTTCGCGTTCGTCAGCCGGTTGTGGTGCGGCCGCATATGGGCTCCTAGTGACCGGGCTTGCGCGCGGGGGAGGGGGGTTGGCTGGGCCTGTGGTGGAGCCGTGACAGTGGTGGCCTGCTTCAGGGTCGAGCTCGGCGGCAGCTTGACGGGGCCGCATGGATCTGCGTCGGGGCTCCGGGCTCCGGATCAGCGTGGTCGTGTCCAGCCCGCCCTCCTCCACCGGTGCCTTGCTGCGGCGTTCCGGGCCAGATCTCGGATGGCTTGAGGGGCGGCTTGGATCGTGGACTGTGTAGTGTGGCTGCCGTGGTGAACCTCAAGTTTTCTTATCCGCAAGAGCGTCCATCTGTATTCAGATCTTGAATGATAATATTTTGCTGCTACTTTTTTTGATTCATCTGGTCTTTCGAATCCGAGTAGGGACTGGTCCTGGGCGAGCATGCACACGACGCAGCTGTTCGGCGAGTGGAGGTGCCACGGGGAGTGGCGCTGCCTTTCCGAGGACAGGACAACTTCGACGGCGAGCTGGACGCGTGGGCGTCGTTCCTGCCAGGTGGCGTCCTCCTGCGGCGGCGCCGCGGTCACTGCGTAGCCGGACTGGAAGGCAACCGGTGAAAGCTTTGCACGACGGAGCCGTCGCGACTGACTTGGACGCCTGACGCCGGCGGCGACGGCCTCGAGGCTCTTGGAGACGCCAAGCCACGCATGGCCCTTTCCTCGAGCCTCCTATCGCGCCTGAGTGGATCTCCCGAGGCAGCTCCATCCGCCTCCGGGCGCCGCCGGTAAGCAGAGCCGTCGTCCGTGGGCTCCCGCAAGCTCAGACCGCTGCGACCAGCCAGACGCGCGGTGGTGAGCCAGTCCAATAAGAGATAAGGGTCCCGGCCATAAATTTCTAATAAATGCAGGGGGTTTTACGCAAAATTAAACATTTTCTAGAGTGCCACTTAAAAAGGGATTGCGGGTTTATTCAAAGAAACATAGGGGCTTTTTGGAAAAACGCCGACGACGTACGACCAGAAACAGTAATTGCTTTATTAGTAGGTAGAGAAATTAGTGGGAAGAGCTGGCATCATCTCAAACACTTGGACAGAAAAGTTTTTTCCTTCTGAAAAGTGGGGGGGGGGGGGGGGGGGGTGAGGGAGTCCTGAACTAAGGGGTCCTCGTGCGTCTGACCTGTTAGCCATGGGTCGGACTGATGGGCCGTGAAGTGAAAGATACGGAGACCGAAGACTGCACCCGTGTCTGGATAGGACTCTTCTTGCTGTGGAAGGCAAGCTTGGCGACTAGATATGTAGATTCCTTTCTTTGTAACCGATCTTGTGTAACTCTAGATCCTCCCGGTGTCTATATAAACTGGAGGATTTAGTCCGGAGGACAGACATTACCATAACCATACAAGCTAGGCCTCTAGGGTTTAGCTATTACGATCTCGTGGTAGATCAACTCTTGTAATACTCATATTCATCAAGATCAATCAAGCAGGACGTAGGGTATTACCTCCATAGAGAGGGCCCGAACCTGGGTAAAACATTGTGCCCCTGTCTCATGTTACCATCGACCATAGACGCATAGTTCGGGACCCCCTACCCGAGGTCCGCTGGTTTTGACACCGGCATTGGTGCTTTCATTGAGAGTTCCACTGTGCCGTCGTCGAAAGGGTTGATGGCTCAATTTATCATCAAGGAAACTATCACCTCCGGAGAAGCTCTGGCCTCAGGCCAAACCCTTCGGCTGGGTGGTTTATCATGACCACCCGTTCAGCCCTTGAGCCGACGATGATGACCTCTCGAGTTATCGAAAATCGCCTCTGCGTTGATTCTGAATACGCCAAAAAGATGGATCCGACGGTGTAAGTGCATCTAGTGCCACCCCTAGTTGGTTTTGGAGTATTGACGACAAACCTAGTTGAGGGACTAATGTGTTTGTGAGAATTGCAGGATAACACAGGTAGAAGTCTCTCATTGATTCGGTTTTCCTATCAGAGATGACCCCTAAAAATGTATGAAGACATTGAAGTCAAAGGTGGCATGTGAAGACATTCACATTGAAGACTATGACAAGAGAAGACATCGCGTGAAGACTATGAAGCGCGAAGACTTAGCTGTTTCATCGTTCTTTTTCTTCTTCGTTGAGTCATAGGAACCACCATACTGTTAAGTGGGGTTCAAGAGAACCAGTCAGAATGACTGAAGTGATGCTTAACCAAAATTCTATGTCTTCGAGTGAAGACTATGAGAGCAAATCTTATCTAGAGTTGGATAAGTCAGCTTTGCTTGTAGCCCAAGTAAAGTTGCCGCGTGTGTTTGAAATTTGACCATTGGAACACGTGTCAGTTCCTTAGTGACCCAGGGTCATTTCGGACAAATCAGGTCGGGTTGCCTAGTGGCTATAAATAGCCCACCCCCTACAATCATAAACGGTTGGCTGCTCAGAGTTAGTATACGGCTTTTGTCGTTTGAGAGCAACCCACCTCGAAGCCTTTGAGAGATATTCCTTGTGAGGATAAAGCCCTAAACACCCAGACCCAAAGAGTGTTAGGCATCACTTAAGTCTTCCTGTCTGTGTGATCTAAAGACTTATTACACTTGAGGACTGTGAATCCTCCAGCCGGTTAGGCATCGCGTTCTGAACATCCAAGAGTCATTGTGGATTGCCGGTGAACAAAGTCTGTGAAGGTTTGGAAGTCCGCCTTGAAGACTTACCAGAGTGATTGGGCGAGGACTGGGTGTCCTTAGCTCAAGGGGAATAAGGTGAAGACATGGTCTTCTGAGTTGAATCTCAGCCTCCCTAACCAGACGTACAGTTGTCACAGCAACTGGAACTGGTCCAACAAATAATTGTCTTCAACGAGTCACTGGTTCTATCCTTCCCATCTCTTTATTTACAGTTGGTCCTTGTGAAGTCATTGTTCGTTTGCATTGTCTTTTGTCTTCACTGAGTGACTGCTTGTTCTGATTGGCTTCGTACTATCTTCCTACCCGATCCATACTGCCTAGCTGCCATTAGTTGTTGTGCTTTCACTTCATTGAATACTTGACTATGGTTTGCTTAGTGTAGTCTACCTTCCGCTGCATGGTAATAGGTTTATTTCTATCGTTTGTCTTCGAAACTTCCATGTTTTGAAGACTTTGTTAAAAATCGCCTATTCACCCCCTCTAGTCGATCACTAGCACTTTCAATTGGTATCAGAGCAAGGTACTCACTTGTTTTGTGTGATTCGGTTTAACCACCTAGAGTTTTAGCTATGCCGACTGCAGGGATAATCAAAGTCTCCGCTGCGTGCCCAGTCTTCGATGGAACTGAATATCCCTACTGGAAGAATAAGATGCGCATGCATCTTGAAGCCATTGATGTCGACCTATGGTATGTCATCAAGAATGGCGTTCCCAAGGCTGGTGAAGGTGTCACCGGTGCTGATGTCAAGAAGTTCGTTCAACTGGACTCCACTGCCAAGAACATCATCTGTGGTCATCTAACCAAAGGACAGTATGGCCGTGTGAGTTCTTTGGAAACATCTAAGCTAGTCTGGGACTAGCTCTCCAAGGTCAACGAAGGCGTCTCAACCCAGAGAGATCAAAGAATCAGTGTCCTTCGCAACCTCTTCAACCGCTTCAAGAGAAACGACAATGAGAATGTTCAGCTCACGTTTGATCGACTCACTGACATCACAAATGAACTTCAAGCCCTTGGCGCTACTGAGATCACCAAGCATGAAGTCGTCAAGACACTCCTGAAATTACTTGACAGCTCGTTTGACACCCTAGCCCTGATGATTCAAGAACGTCCTGACTTCAAGACACTCGATCCATCTGACATACTTGAAAGGCTCAACACACATGAGTTTTAGCTTTCTGAGAAAAGAGACATCTATGGTCCCAACTATGGGCGAACTCGTGCCCTGAAGGCAAAAGCTGTCTCCTCATCTGAAGAAGAATTTGACAGCAGTTCTGATGATCCTGAAGACATTGGAAAGGAGCTTGCTATGCTTGTGAAGAAGTTCCAAAAATTCACCAAGAAGAAAGGCTTCAGAAAGTCTTCACGATCAAGCTCAAGGAATGATGAAGCGTCTGCTCATGACTATAATAAGAAAACATGCCACAAGTGCGAGAAACCTGGCCACTACATCTCTGAGTGTCCACAGTGGGAAAATGAGAACAACAACAAAAAGAAGAGCAAGGAGTATGATTCTGATGACAAGAAGAAGAAGAAGAAGAAATACTCAAAGTCTTCTTCCAAGTCTTCCTCAAAGTCTTCATCACACAAGAAGAGCTCATCTAGCAAGGCTCGTGCGTTCATTGGCAAGGAAATGGATTCAGAGGAGGAGTCCGCTTCTGAGGAGGCGGAGGTGGAGTCTGAGGAGGAGTCCAATTCTGGCGTTGCAAGTCTGGCTACAACATACGTTGCCAAGTCCATCTTCAATACTGAAGACAATGGCTTCATCACCGACGCTGACAAGGACTACTCCGCTCCCACCTACTGCTTCATGGCACGTGGTGCCAAGGTAAACACACGCACTACTCACTATCAAACATCCAGTGAAGATGACTCTGATTGTGGTTCCAAACCCAGCTACAAAACACTTGCTAAAATTGCAACTGAACAACAGAAAGCTATGGAACACATTCAAAAACTATTAGACAAAAGCGATGACCTGTTAGACGCTGAAATGACTCGAACTCAGTCCTTAATTGAAGACATAAAAAATCTTCATGTTAAGTATGAGGAACTTGAAAGTCGTCATGAAATGCTCTCAACAACTCATGAAAATCTTTCCTATGATTATCTTTAAAGGAAGCAAGATCTTGAGAAATTGAGAGCGGCTCATGAAGATCTTCAAAAGGAAAACGAGTCACTTCGCGCCAAACAGACCAGTTCCGCTCAGGAAGGATTTGAACCACCATGTCTTAAATGCATTGAGCGTGACAACACTACTTCTATTGCTGGATGTTCTACTGCTGCTACTATTGCAATATCTTCAACTGTTGATGTGGTAACTAACCCCTCTGTCGAGGATACCACTGCTATTGCTGATGAATATACTAGGTTGAATACATTGCTTGAAACAGGGATGTACAAAAGTCTCAAAGGGCATCAGACACTATGTGATGTCCTCAAAAGGCAGATCCTGAACCGAAAGCCTAGGAAAGAGGGTCTTGGGTTCGAAAGGAAAATGAATGCTGATGGCTCTTACTGGAAACCTGAGCAGTACCCCAAAACCACATGGGTTGCTGCAAAGGAACCTTCAGTGGATCCATCCACCCTGTCTGGCTTCACTTGTGCTAATCCCATTGTTATTGATGAATCCTTTGATGCAAACTATAAACTGTTTAAGAATCAAAATGGTGAAGTGTTTGCCAGGTATATTGTTACTAACTGCAGGAATGGGCCACCTATGAAGAAAGTCTGGGTGCCGAAAAAGTGGTTGGAGAATCTTCCTGTGAATGTCGTCATGACACCACAAGTGAAGAAGACAAACCCCAGACCATAGGCTTCATATGGTCCAAAGGCTTCATACAGACAAAGGACTCACCTGAGTCGCACTAACGCAAATGTTTTGCGGGGAAACCATACTCAGGCCTATGAATATGAGCGCGTTTCATCAAACCGCCATGTTCATAAGACCAAGAACTATTCTGCTTATTCTTATGAGTACTCTTGTCCACCTGCAAGACTATTTGCGAGGGCTCCAAAGCCAAAGTTCTCAGATGCTGCACTTAGACTCATTGCTTCGAAGCCACCTTGAAGATGTGGGTGGCTAAGAAAGCTTAACTCTCTTTTGTAGGGAAGGGTCTCCAGCCGAAATTCAAATTCGTCTGAAGCTATTGCTGGGGACCTTAAACATCTTGTAGGACGCAAGATCAAATGCCCAAATGGTCTTATTATGTATTTTGTTCTCGAGTCGCTTGCTACTTGCCCTATCAGTACTAACCTCGATCTAAGCTTTCATAATCCACTTGATCGTCAAATGTTTATGCTTCACAATTCTCTTCGTGAAGCCTATCCCCCTAACTACACTGTAGGGTATGACACCAGCTGTTTCAGAATGGATTATTGATAGTGGGTGTACTAATCACATGACCTCGATCTAAGCGAAGTCTTCTCATGGACTCAGAGTTTGATCTAGTTGGATTCTCAGATGCTGATTATGCTGGTGACAAGGTGGATCGCAAGTCTACATCAGGCACATGTCATTTTCTGGGACGATCACTTGTATGTTGGTCTTCAAAGAAGCAGAACTGTGTATCTCTCTCCACTGCTGAATCTGAATACATTGCTGCTGGATCTTGCTGCGCTCAGCTTCTATGGATGAAGCAAACACTCAAACACTATGGCATTCATCTGAAGCAAGTGCCACTCTACTGCGACAATGAGAGCGCCATCAAGATTGCTAACAACCCACTTCAACACTTAAAGACAAAGCACATTGAAATTCGTCATCACTTTCTCAGAGATCATGTTATGAAGGAAGATATTGATATCATACACGTAAACACTGAAGAGAAATTGGCAGATATCTTCACAAAGCCCTTGGATGAGAAGAGGTTTTGCAAGTTATGGTGTGAGCTAAATATCTTGGAATCCTCAAATGTCCTGTGATCAGGCACACTTCTAACACTTGTGCATGTTGATGACTTAGATGTGCAACACACAAAGTAACGTATGTCTTCAATCAATGAAGACTTGCATTCTGAGTGTGAGTACATTAACGTGGAATTTGGCTTCGGAGCGCCACGATAGTTGTGCGCCGTGTCTGGGTCTAATACTTCCTATACGGAGGGTAACGCCACCACCAAATTCTTCCCTAAGAAGTGTTTCTCGCATGGCGTTACATTTGCAATGTCTTTGCTTTCTGTTTGTCTTCAATGTTAACATGACCTCATGTTTATCCTCAACGTACTGATTTGGTTTCTGCCCTCTACATCATTCACTTATAGCTATGGCTTCTTGCTGAATCTTTTGAACTAAGTGAATGTGATCGGACCCTAACCCCTCTATGCTTCTTTCCTAAGTCTGTCTATCCAAATCATATGCATTCTATTGACACTGTCAAAATGTCTTCTCTGCGTCCTTGTCAGTAGAAGACACAGAGACAAACATTAATCCGTTTTCAATGCAAAATCCTTCCACCTGAAACCCGGAGAAGTGGGAACGACCACCCGACAATCCAGGCGTGCGTGGGAATGTGGAACAACCTCCGATGTGTTGCATGATAGCCACGTGTCCTTCAGATGTGAACCGCCAGGGGCACCTGTGTAATAATGTCGTGCCATCCCTGTCCCTATAAATACACGCCTCACCCCAGTCATTATCCTTTCTTCCACTCTCACACAAACCCTAGCGCCACCGCTAGCCCTCGACGATGCCGGCGATGAAGCGCTTAGCTGCCGCGACCTCACGGACGCCGTCCTCAAGCTGACTACGCACATCGTCTTCTCCGCCGTCGCCGTAGGTGTCCTCCGTCGCCAAGTTAGGGCACGGAAGATCAAACTGCTCGGCCTCCTCTCCCACTCCGTCTAGAAGTTCCTCATGTGGTAAATAAAACCTCCTTTTTACAGTCTCTTTGATCCGATAGATTCATCCTTTTCTACCACAAGCAGTTTCTGTTCACACAAGTTAGATCTATTTCATACTGCATCTCATAATATGCCTAGTATGTTCACTTATGCTTCACAAAGTAGTTAGATTTCTCACTTGTACTTATTTGTGGATTCGTACAAATCTGGAACCAACTCTCTATCTATGAGTGAATGTCTTCGCACTATGAGGTCAATGTCTTCTAAACTGATTTATCTTCAAAATATTCTGAGAATGCATATGACCTCTTCCCCTTTCCTCGCACCTTAATGCTGTCACAGGTACATGTCCGTGGGAGAATCCCTTGGTTCTCATAGTCTGCATTCATTTGCAGAATTCTTACAGCATCATATAAATTCTCCTGAAGCTAGTTCTTTGTCTGACCAGTAGACGGAAGACTTTGACAGTTTTGAAGCCTTTCAATCTAAACATCATGGCACTAGAAAAATCTGCAAGGAAGGGTGGCAGACAGCGTCGTGGTAACACCTCAAGAGATCTGCCTCCTGACCTCTATGAGGTGTACAAGATAGATCCAGAGGAGAACTACAATCAGCGGAAAACTCGAATCCAATGGATTCGAAGATATTGGGCAGAATAATGGTTCAAGTACAGGTTCGTGACCCAGGAGTATGCTGAGAAGAATGCCATCAAGCGGCCGTGGGGAGACATCCTATACAAAAATCTTCAACCTAGGTCCAGAGCTGAAGCCATTGAACAAGGCTTCTATCCCTGCATGGTCCGTGGACCACAGCCTGCAGATGCCGACCCATCATCATTGCTATGGTGTCGTGATGACAATCTGTTCAAGCGCAACCTTCAGTTTGCCAGGAACTCGGCCAAAGAAAACAAGAAGTCACGGGGATTAGACTTCAATCCAGGTCCCTCTGCTCCTCGTGTCGATGGGTCACGCAAAGCTGAACCCAATCTTGTTGGGCCCTTCTACAACCTGAAAGGTCTCATCACTCATATTATGGTTCAAGGTGTAGTCGTGGATCAACCTGCAGAAGACGCCGAATCGGATGAAGCGCCTGCACCACCAAAGCCAAAGAAGCTGAAGAAGCCTAAAGCTTCGAAGCCTGCCCCTGCACCAAAGGTTTCACGGCTGAAGCCTATGGCCACTGCACCTCCTGAACATAGTGTGCAGTCTGAAGATCTGTCACGCATCTCCAAGCCCTCCAAAGTGAAGATGCCCATGCAACCCACCAGCCAAGCACTGACCCCTGCTGCTGTTCTGTGAAATGAGAATGGCGCCATTGATCTGTCCATCGATGACGATCTTGGCGATGACGCTCTTGAGCAGTTGATCAAGAGCAAGCAAGAGGCAGAAATCTTCAATGACCTCCCTCTCTTTGATGTTGAAATCATCAACACATTCATTGATGATTGGTTTGACAGCCCAAATGTTAGCTTTGATGATCTTCAGCTTCCCATTGGCCTCAGCGTCGCCTTCCACGGAGCCATTGCTGCTAAGCTGGCTCTAGCTCAGAAGATTGTTGAGCTGAAGCATAAGATAGATTATGAGAAGGCTCAGTTCAAGAAGCATATGGCCAAGCTCAATGTTGAAGACATTCAGAACTTCCAAACCATGATGCATGAGCTTAAGGAAGCATTCCGAACCAAACATGAAGAAGCCAAAGGTTCTCGTGAGCGCATGAAAGATCTTACTGCTAAATGTGTTCAGGGATACAATGAAGCTGAAAAGCGCAAGGCTTTGGGGCGACCAGGCATCGACCCCAGAATGGCGGCCAAGAAGAAGAAGAAGTCAGCTATCGCAGAACCAGAAGCACCAAGGCAGGAAGTACATCCAATTGTCTTCCCAGCCAGTATGACAGGCTCGAAGCCTAAGATCCCCACAGTGGCTTCAGAACTGAAGAAAACAAGGGAAGCTGAAGCTGAAGCCAGAAAGCGCAAAACCAAGGCCACCACTAATGATGCTCCTCCAACTAAGAAACGCAAAACCAAGAAGAAAGATCGGGCCGCTCCCACAGAGCCTCTTGAGGTCGAACCAATCTCAGTGGCTTATCCTGCGTCTGAAAATCAAGAACGCCAAGTCATAGTTCATGAGCCTGCTTCCCCAGAGGCTCCTAAAGCTGAAGACAATCCAGTTGTTGACCCCACCGCTGTCGTGGGAATGATTCCGACAATAGAAAGAGGGTAGGGTAAAGGAGCATGATCTATCGAGATGCAAATAGGTGACACGGTGGTTTTAGCGAGTTCGAGCCTCTCACGGTGGAGATAACAACCGTACGTCTCGTGCTTCGGAGAGGCTTTGTTTATCTGAGTCTGTATCCGGAGATTACAATGTGTGAGAGAAAGGGGAGAACGGATCTCCATGCCTGAGCTATGTCCTGAGACTAATGGTTAGAAAGAGAGAGAGGTGGAAGAAAAAAGCCCCCTAGTCTAGTGGTGGGGGGTGGCTTATATAGAGTGCGCCACCCCCTCACCCATTATGTTACACAGTGGATCATCAATGCCATAATGCCTGCCCACTACAAAACCATCATGCTGACTATTGGTCTTTGCATATCCGAGTGAGTTACATGGTCGAGTGGAATGAGCTCGTCGAGTGAAGTGCCGTGCTCCGAGTGGTTGTCGCCGTCCGAGTGACTTTCAAGTTGCGGTACATTTGGACGGTGATCTGGCCCAGGGGCCCAGTACAAAGTATACGGTGTCCATGGGTAGGGCCTTTAGGTCAGGCCTGTTACCCTACCCCTAATACATGTCCTCGTCATTAGCCCCTGAATCGGTCGAGGTTGAGCGGGTCGAGTCGAGGTGAATTCCCAGATGAGTCGAGTGCTGCGGAGGCACTTATGAACTCCCTCTGGTCACCCAGCGATCTTATCTCCGCATGTTGCCTTGACGGATTCCAGACTGTATGGTGTCCGAGTGAAATGAGCTCAACCGGGTCCGCGGAGGAGCGTTAAACTCACCTTATAGCAATTTTTTTGGAGTGATTTGGAGCTGGTCCTGCATTGAGTAACTGATTACTCAAAATTTCTTCATGTCTGGAACGTGTCTTTGTTTTGTTGTTTGGCCGTCACTCGGACCGGGCGGACCATTCCGAGTGGATACCATTCCAGTGGGGGCACGCTGAGTGCACCCACTGGGTGTAGTCCCAGAGACTACCGTCGACTGCGGGTAGTCGGCGGGAGTCTTAGAGCCTGTCTTTTTTGTTGTTGTTTGGCCGTCACTCGGACCGGGCGGACCGTTCCGAGTGAATACCAACAGTCGGCGGGAGTCTTAGAGCCTGCCTTTTTTGTTGTTGTTCATCACTCGGACTGGTCTGGCCGTACCGAGTGGAGATTACTCCAGTGGGGGCACGCTGAGTGCACCCACTGGGTGTAGTCCACGAGACCGCCGTCGACTGCGGGCAGTCAGCGGGGGTCTGAGAGAACTAAAACTCTTCTTAGATGGTACTGATCGAACTTGTTCTTCTCTGACTTGGAGGTCGAGTAATTCTGGAGCTGGTTTTGCATCGAGCAAAATGTTTCTTTCCGAGTTCTCTTCCAGTGGGGGCACGCTGAGTGCACCCGCTGGGTGTAGTGCCCGAGCCTCTGTCGGACTAGATGAGTCGGGCAGAGGGTTTCAGTCTCTTGGTAAACCTCCACGCAGTCGACACGGTAAATATCTTTTAGTCTGAAATTGAGTTAATCGGATGCATCTTCAGGTGCTTGACATGGTAAATAAGCTTAGCCTGGAGCTGAGTCAGTCGGAATGATCTTCATGCACTCGGCACGGAATAAATTCAGCCTGGAACTCGGTCAAGCAGGTGAATCTTCGCGCTCTCGGCACGGTGAATGAATTCGGCTTTGAAACTACCGACTGTAGAAAAAAGCTGGACACTCCAGGGAGTAATCTTTCCATTAGTACTTCTACCGTTAGATTTTGCATGAAAGGGGTATTTGTAAGAGTACACTGTATCCGCAGAGGAGCTTCATTTTCACCCCTTTGCATGAAAGGGGTATTTGTCCGAGTGGACGTGCTTCCCGACTGATCGGGGTATGATGACTGCAAGGAAAAACTTGGCGGCACTCGTATGTCTCCCAGAGGAGATAGACTAGTGGTATGACATGGACGTGCCATGAAACCCGAGTGATGAGGCTAGTGTGTGGGCTGACTCTCCGGAGAGATGCCACTCATTATCCTGGGGTAACACCGGCACATGCCATCTCCGAGTCCAAGTTTGTGAAACTGACGCCTTGGAGTCTAGGATAATGTCCAAGTGTATCCGTAGAGGAGCGTCGTTTTCACCCTTTTGTAGTCTGAAGATGACTTCAAGATATGATTTGGGCGGTTGTCCGAGTGGACAGTACTATCCTTATAGATTTTCAGCGGAACGAGCATGTATGATCAGAAAGATATTCCTGATGCGATCAATGGGTTGATCAAATGGGCATAACCCCTGAGGGCATCATGGCCAACGGCTGTGCGTAGCCCCCGAGTGATGCTCGAAAGAGGTAAGCTTGCTACAGAGTGTGATATGAGGTTTGATCATATGAGTAACTTAGTCGTTCCTGTGCTGGGGGGTGTAGAGGTAAAGACATGTCCACATGATGGAGACGCACGAGGTGTCCGAGGGGCAATGATGTGTACAACCGAGTGACGACGCATGGGGCGGTCGATTGGTGAAGACGTGCACAACCGAGTGGCGACGCGTGGAGCGGCCGAGTCATGATGTGCGAGGTGGTCGAATGATGAAGACGTGCACAACTGAGTGGCAACGCGCAGGGTGGCCGAGTGGTGAAGACGTGCACGACCAAGTGGCAACGCGCGGGGTGGTCGAGTGAGGATGCACGAGGTGGCCGAGTGAAGGACTACGTGTCCAGCCAAGTTGTGACGCGCGGGGCGGCCATGTGGTGAAGGCATGCACAACCGAGAGGCGACGCGCGGAGCGGCCAAGTGGTGAAGACGTGCACAACTGAGTGGTGACGTGCGGGATGGCCGAGTGAGGATGCGCGAGGTGGTCGACTGAAGGACTACGTGTCCAGCCAAGCGGTGACGGGCGGGGCGGCCATGTGGGGAAGGCATGCACAACCGAGAGGCGACGCACGGAGCAGCCAAGTGGTGACGACGTGCACAACCGAGTGGCGACGTGCGGGATGGCCGAGTGAGGATGCGCGAGGTGGTCGAGTGAAGGACTACGTGTCCAGCCAAGTGGCTGAAATGGTCTTCGAAGGAATTAGCCAGATGCTTTCGAAGCTAATGTAGCGATGAGGTTGATGTAGTGTCGTTGCGACGCAACAAAACCGGCGTGACAATTGAGTTTGAGTAGGAATGAAGATGGCGCGCATAGCGTCTGGGTGATTAAGCTTGTCAAAGTGGCGGATCGAATGCACTTGTTGAAGTGAAGGATCTAGCCGGTGATGAAGTACTCGACTACTCAGGAGAGTGTCATTCCAAATGAGATGCAGCCCCCGAGGGTGGTGTAGCCCCCGAGCGTACTATAGGCTTCGACAACGGACATGTCGAAATACGAGAAATATAGTGTTGAATGGATATTTTGTTATTCATCGAGTCAGACTCGGGTAAAGGTGAGGAGAAGCTTCCGAGTGATGCTCAAAAGAGGCAAACTCTCAAAGGAGTGAAGTGTGAAGTTTAATTGTAAAAGGGACTCATCTGTCTCATGCCTGGCGGGGTCTATATCATTGATACGATGAAGAGGATTCCACAGAGGGGTTGGCTGGATGTGTTTGAAGTCAACAGAGCGACAAGGCCGGTGTTGTGGTGCGCTAGGACCGGTACGGTGACCGAGTTCGAGAAGCGATGAAGTTGGCGCATAGGGCCGTCGAGTGATCGCGTAACTTGTGTAAAAATGGCACAAGCCAACGAAATAATTTCTCGAGGAAATTTGATGTGTGCTGAAATGATTTATGTGAATAACACCCATAGACACCCGCTGGGAGTGCAAGGGGCTTGCTGGTTGACCAGCAAGAGTCTGAAAGAGCGAAGGATCCATTCGAACTTGTCAAAGCGACGGATCCGACCGAACTCATTGGAATACTGGCTCAAATAAAATGGAAGTGTAGTGTTTCAACTGAGTTGCAGCCCCGGAGGAGCGATGCAAACTTGAAATGAAGAACGACACATGGTGTTCGTGAATGATGTATGCGAAAAAATGGAAGCTGGACTCGTGAGTCACATAACCAATACTAAGCAAGTATGTGAAAATAAGCAGCCGAGCGTAGAGGTACACTCGGTGGCGTGGCCTCCGAGTGAACGTGATGTGTGAATTACGGGACACTCGGGAAGACGGAAATAACGGGATGTAAAATGACTTAGCTGTCTGAAGGCGCGCGAGTGGCCGAGTGTTGACGAGGCGATGGTGACAGTCGACCTTCGTCTTGGTGTCGAGCACACATTATACTTGTGATGCAGCTCCTTGAGTTAGAGGTTTGGTCTTGTCTTAGTCGGATTTTGCCTACTTAGGCGAGTCCTTGGACTGCAGCTAAGACTCTGAGTGGGAGGCTTGCTGTCCACTCGGTAGGATTTCAAACACTTAGGCGAGCACCGGACTTCAACTAAGCCCCCGAGTGGGAGGTTTGCTCTTCACTCGGTAGGATTTTTTTTCAAACTTAGGCGAGTACAGGACTGCAGCTAAGCCCCCGAGTGGGAGGTTTGCTCTTCACTTGGTAGGATTTTTTCAAACTTAGGCGAGTACTGGACTGCAGCTAAGCCCCCGAGTGGGAGGTTTGCTCTCCACTCGGTAGGATTTTTTTCAAACTTAGGCAAGTACTAGACTGCAGCTAAGCCCCCGAGTGGGAGGTTTGCTCTCCACTCGGTAGGATTTTTTTCAAACTTAGGCGAGTACTGGACTGCAGCTAAGCCCCCGAGTGAGAGGCTGTCTCATCACTCGGTAGGATCTTTCGAACTTAGGCGAAAAAGATCCGCAGCTAAGCCCCCGAGTGAGAGGCTGATGTAGGATCGAAAGTACGTCTAGAGGGGGGGGGGGTGATTAGACTACTTGACCAAATAAAAAACTTAACCTTTTCCCAATTTTAGTTCTTGTCAGATTTTAGCTATTTTAGGACAAGTCAAGCAATCATCTCACAATTCAAGCAAGCATGCAAAGAGTATATTGGCAGCGGAAAGTAAAGCATGCAACTTGCAAGAATGTAAAGGGAAGGGTTTGGAGAATTCAAACGCAATTGGAGACACGGATGTTTTTCCCGTGGTTCGGATAGGTGGTGCTATCCTACATCCATGTTGGTGGAGACTTCAACCCACGAAGGGTAATGGTTGCGCGAGTCCACGGAGGGCTCCACCCACGAAGGGTCCACGAAGAAGCAACCTTGTCTATCCCACCATGGCCATCGCCCACGAAGGACTTGCCTCACTAGCGGTAGATCTTCATGAAGTAGGCGATCTCCTTGCCCTTACAAACTCCTTGGTTCAACTCCACAATCTTGTCGGAGGCTCCCAAGTGACACCTAGCCAATCTAGGAGACACCACTCTCTAAGAAGTAACAAATGGTGTGTTGATGATGAACTCCTTGCTCTTGTGCTTCAAATGATAGTCTCCCCAACACTCAATTCTCTCTCACAGGATTTGGATTTGGTGGAAAGAAGATTTGAGTGGAAAGCAACTTGGGGAAGGCTAGAGATCAAGATTCATGTGGTAGGAATGGAATATCTTGGCCTCAACACATGAGTAGGTGGTTCTCTCTCAGAACATATGAGTTGGAAGTGTAGATGTGTTCTGATGGCTCTCTCTACGAGTGAAGAAAAGGTGGAGGGGTATATATAGCCTCCACACAAAATCCAACCGTTACACACAATCTCGGTGGGACCGAATCAACAAACTCGGTCGGACCGAAATAGTAAACCTAGTGACCGTTAGAGATTTTCGGTGGGACTGACATGCAACTCGGTAGGACCGATATGGTTAGGGTTAGGGCATAACGTAATCTCGGTGAGACCGATTACACAAACTCGGTGAGACCGATTTGGTAATAAGCTAACCAGAGGGTTGGTCAGGCAAACTCGGTGGGACCGATTCGCTCTTCTCGGTGAGACCGAAATGTTACGAAAAGGAAACAGTGAGTTTACATTGCAATCTCGGTGGGACCGATCCGCTCTTTCGGTGAGACCGAAAAGTTACGAAAAGGAAACAGAGAAATTGCAATCCCATCTCGGTGAGACTGAGATCCCTATCGGTAGAACCGATTTGCTTAGGGTTTGGCAATGGCTATGACAAGTGAAACTCGGTGGCGCCGGGTTGAAAGAATCGGTAGGGCCGAGTTTGGCTTTGGGTTTAGGTCAAATGTGGATATGGGAAAGTAGCTGAGGATTTTGGAGCATATCATTAAGCACATGAAGCAAGAGGCTCATTAAGCAACACCTCATCCCTCCTTGATAGTATTGGCTTTTCCTATGGACTCAATGTGATCTTGGACCACTAAAATGTAAAATGAAGAGTCTTGAGCATATGATCTAGAGCCAGTCCTTTGTCCTTAGCATTTTGAGGGTTCCACTTTCACCATCCATGCCATGCCAATCATTGAGCTTTCCTGAAATGATCATCTTGGAATAGCATTAGCTCAATGAGCTATATGTTGTTTTGAATTACCAAAACCACCTAGGGATAGGTGCACTTTCAATCTCCCCCTTTTTGGTAATTGATGACAATATATAGATCAAAGCTTCAACAAATAATAATAAGAATGAGATATATCGTTGCTTTGAGAAGTATGTGATAAGTAAGAGCTCCCCCTAAATTTGTGCATATTTAAAATTTGCTTTGGACTGCAAATGCACAAAGAGTTAGAGTCATGGGTTACTCTTCCATGTCACATACATCTTGGTGGAGCGCTCAAAAAGATAAGAATGAAATACATGTACTCATCACCAAAGAAAGTGAATGATCACATAAGATAGATAAGATATATCAAGCATGCATAAGTGTAGCTTATAATCAAACACATGATCATCAATGTCTCACAAGCATATCAAAGTATCTCAACCAAAAGCAAACAAAGTTTGAAAAACCACCAAATAAAGCAAGAGAGAATAAAGGCAACACTCTCTCTCTCTCGAAGCCTATGATCTATACATTTTTCTCCCCCTTTGGCAACAAGTTACCAAAAAGTTCCTAGAAAATGCATAGTGCTAGATCGACTCTCAGGCTTGATCTTCTGGTGGTGGTGGAGTCTGGATCACTCCAAGGACGAAGCCTTCTGTAGACATGGTTGGAGCTGGAGCTGAAGTAGATGCTGGAGCTAGTTGGGCTGGAGCTGAGGTGGTGGCTCTGGTGTCAGGAACTGGCACTACAGTCGACCTCTGAGCTCGTGGCACTCTGGCAAATGCATCAGTTGTAGTCTTCCCTCTCCTCTCCTGCATGTCATCTTGAAGTTGCTCCACTGCAGACTGAATCTCTGTTACTTTGACATCCATGTCATAGAACTTTTGTTCTATGATCCTCTCTAAGCTCACCTGATTCTGAGTGAGGGTGGCCAGTCCTTTCTCAATCCTCAGTGTGGATGCAATCAAGTAACTAAGCTGCTCTTGCTTGTTTTTCAGGAAATACTCAGATGCCTCCTCTTGAGTTGGCATCTTTGCAGCTTTCTCCTTCCTTGCCTTCTCTCTGTGCTTGAGCATGAACTGATGATGGATCATCCTTGTTCATCACAACTTCATTATCTTCAAAATCTGGATGTATAGGCAAATGTTCCTTGTCCAATAGGTATATGCCTATGCCCATCTTGGAGTTAATTAGCTCCTGGATCTGAGGGGCATAACCACATCTCCTCTTCTGATCTGTTGCAGTTCTTTTGATGGTCTCTACCATGAGGCTCATGACTTTGAATTTCTGTGGCACATCAAAGATATGAAGCAAGTTGATTGCATGGCCTCTGATCATCTTGTGATCACCTGACTTGGGCAACAGAGTGTGCCTCAAAATCCAATTGATAGTTGGCAACCCTGACAGAAGATAATGTACAAACCCAAACTTGAAAGTATCAAGTGCCTTGTTTGGAATTTCCTTGTACATGTTGGACATAGAGTTGTGGTCCATCTTCTTCTTGGCATATATGTCTAAGTCATCCTCATGCTCCTCTGGGGCATTGATGAGCTGTGCCCACTCAGCAACTGTTGATTGGTACCTCGTACCTTTAGACATCCACACAATCCTTCCATCTGGATAGAAGTGTGCTGTGGAGTAGAACTGCATGATCAGCTCTTCATTCCACTTTGTGAGCTTCTGCCCAACAAAGTCTGCTACTCCACAAGCCTTGAAGCTGTCTTGCACTCCAGGATAGTGCTCTTCATTGTCCTTGATGAACTGCCAATCTACCCATCTCATGTCACAAACAATGGGCTTCTTATCCAACAAGACTGTCTCATAGAAGTCCTGCTGTTCCTTAGTGTGGAACCTATAGTCAACAGCAGTTCTTCTTCTTGTAGCATATGGATCTTCTGCTCTCCACTTTCTCAGCCCCGAGTCTCTTCTGATCTTCATGTCCTCAGCCACAGGATGAGCATCATTGTGGTCTGGGATCTTGGGCTTTAGCTTCCTGAGAACTTGGCCTTCCTCTTCTTCTGCAGTGTCAGGCACTGGGGCCTTGTTCTTTTCAGCAGCTGGTATGCTCCTTGTGTTCCTCTTTGGAGCTGTCTTGGCCTTTGATGCAGCCTTGGGTGCTTCCTTGGGCTTGGATGCAGTAGCCCCTGATCTTATAGCATCACCCATCAGCTTTTGTGCCTTGGGTGCTGGTACAGCAACCTCTTCTTCCTCTTCCTCTTCAGAATCTCTCATGATTGAGGATCTCCCAAGCACTCTAGCAGTGGTCTTTGTGATCCTCTCCTTCCTCTTCTTCCCTTCTGCAGCAGCCTCTTTGGGTTCAGATCCCAAAGGGACTTGAGTAGATGCTCTGGCCTTAGACATTGGAATTCTATTTGCAGGAACCTTTTGCTTCATGCCTGGCTTGGTGGCAGTAGCAGTGCTATATTCCTTCTTAACCACTTTCTTGGAAGTGGCTTCTTCTTCTGCCACATAGTCCTCATCCTCTGATTCTGAGGTTCTTTTCTTCCTTTGTCTGGTGGCAGCTTTTGGCAAGTTACTAGGAGTGCTCCTGCTGCCTTCATCTGAGGAACTGGAGGGACTAGTGCCCTCACTCATGTGCACTTGCTGCTCTGACAGGTTTTGGCTATCACTCTGATCTGACATGATGAACAAGCTGACTGCTGACCCTGTGAACAGTTTATAGATGAGGTAGAGTGGATGAGCATCACAAAATGTGGAGATTTTTGCAAAAGAATGATTCAAAATCTTAGTTTTAGTTTCCCATAGAAATCATTTCGGATCTACCGATTTTTAAACTCGGTGATACCGAAGCAGTTTTGGAACCTAAACAAGTGAACTCGGTCAGACCGAGTCACAGTTCGGTGGCACCGAGACTGCTAGGGTTTCACAAAGTTCCAAAATCGGTCACACCGATTAGTAATTCTCGGTCAGACCGAGTTTCACTTGTGCAATGGCATAAGCCAAATCGGTGGGACCGAGTTTTTCAACTCGGTGGGTCCGAGATGGTTTCGGCGGAAACCTAACCCTAAAAATCTCAAATCAAAACTAATCTACGAACGCATTGACTGGATAGGAGTGTTTCAATCGTGGCAAGAATCAGTAAGAACACAATGTGCTAGGAATCAGACGGGGAATAGCACTGTGATCGAGTCCATACCCTAGTTCGGCGGAGACTCGCTACGGCGGCAACGGCGGGGTTGAATTCCGTTGACGGCGATGGAGACTAGCGACAGGAGGCGGCTGGCGGCGAGGAGACGATCCGGAGACCACGATGGCAGAGCAGGCTATCGCGCGGGCGAAGGGGTCTGGAGAAATTTCCAAAATTTTGCCCGTGACTATCTATAGCCCGACCCTATCGGTGTGACCGAGTGGAACAACTCGGTGGCACCGAGATGCAAAACTGTATATAGTTATTGCAACTCGGTGTGACCGAATGGTTCAAATCGATTGCACCGAGATCGAAAATTCAGATCAACTTAATGATCTCGGTAGGACCGAAAGTAGGATATCGGTCAGACCGAGAATCATAAAGAGGTTTTGGAAGTTTAAGTCTATGACGAATCGGGGACTCCGAGTGCTCCTCACACAGAGTGGTTCGAATCTGACTTGATCAAATTTTGTGATGCAGCATGAATAGAGTTTGAGACGAGAAAAGCATAGATAGCTAGAGGAGGTTCTTAGGCATTCTTGTCCATCCACTCAGCAAAAGGAGATAAAACCAAACAAACAAAACAACAAGTGGATGTCCTCGAATGAGTAAAATATGCAACCAACATGCTCACACAATAAAATGGCAATTTAAATATGTGACAAAGCATGCACAACCAATTCTAGCATCTATCAAGCAATTGGCGATGACTAGGTCATCTATATATGAGTATATTGACTTAGGAGTCAAGTGAGAACACTTGATCATAGGTCATACTCATCGTTTAAGCTCAAGTGGGGTTACCACTTTTACATAAAGCATTGTTGTGTTCACATCTTTAGAGTTGCTTTAGCTCAAGTCTTAGAGTAAAGCTCCCCCTAGATGTGATATCCCCCCTAAGAGGGATGAACTAACCTTGGGTTTTGTCGATGATGACTTCATGTAGATGTTGAAGATGTGGATGCTCAATGTTAATGTAGATCACTTGGAGCTATCCATTTGAGTGAATTGCACTTTCAATACCTACATGGGTTAGTCCCATAAGGAACAAACAAGGATATCCATAGACATAGAGTGATGCACACACAAGATGATGTCCATGAAAACTTTTAGGTTACCTTGTCCCTTGTCTTACCAACAAGAGGGTTTGTGACTCCTTGAACTAGTGCAAGATGTGGAAGTTGATTGCACTTGTTCTTGCCAAAATGATAAGAGTGAAGTATGTTGGCGGAGTCACCCTCAAGAACTCTCTAGTTCTTCTTTTTTTGGATCCACACCATCTTGATGGGAATCCTTGGAGTTGTAGTCGTACTTGATGAAGTGGAACTTGAAGTGGTCTTGGGAATCCACTTGACTAAGGTCTTAGGAGCTTCTTCAAATGCATCAATTTCCTCTTGAAGCTTGTCCTTGCCTTTTTGCTTGTAGTCTTGTGGTGGAAGATCATCTTGAGCTTGTGTCCCCTTGAAGGAAGTAGGATCATACTTCTCTTGTTGAGGAACAAACTTTATCTTGGGGTATTGATCTTCTTCCCACTCAACTCCATTGGCATTGAACTTTCGTTCAAAACCAACACCTTGATTCTTCCGGTGCCTTCCTTGCTTGCGCACAATTTCCTCGAATTGCTTACTCCCGGCAAGGCTTTTGTACACTCCTTTCTCTATAATTCCCTTCAATAAGCTATTTTCTTGCTCAAGTGTAACTTGTCTAAGAGAATCATTAGTGGAATCAAGAGAACTACTAGAAGCAACAATATTGGATTTAGCATGATCATTGTTACTACTAGAAGAAGAATCTTTCTTGTTCTTGTTACTAGACTTGACTTGAGGCATGTAAGTGGATAAGAGTAAACGCTTGGCAATGTAAGAAGAACTTTTCTTGCGGAGAGCATCATTGATTGCCTTTAAAAACTCATGCTCTTGCTCAAGATTGAGCTTTTCAAAGCGTAACTTCTCATGAGCTCTTAAAAGTTCTCGATGATCTTCGAAGATAGTTTCATGAGCTAACTTAAGAGTGTTTAGTTCTTTAGTTAGAGCCTCAATCTTCTCCTTATCATTGTCATTCGTTTTATCTTGATTAGCATGATTAATTGACGTTTCATCATAGTATTCATCACTAGAGTTGTCAACAAGTAAATCATCATCACCTAACAAGTCATCTTCATCACTATTAAAATCAACATATTCGGGGTGTGTTACCTTAGGACCTTTGGCCATGAAGCATCTTCAATTCCTTCATTTGGCGAGTCAAATATATCATAGGAGTTGGTTGACACAAGTGCTAGACCAGCAACAACTTCATCTTGAGTATATTCGGAATCAGAGTGATAACTTCTCTCGGAGTGGTTGTCGGAGTTGGAGCCGGATACCCATTCACCAACATGAGCCTGATGTCTTCGTTTTGTGTAGCTCCTTGATGATTTTTCCTTCCTTTCCGAATCCTTGCTTCTCCGTGACTGTCTTCGTTCATAACGATCATCTCTACTCCTTCTCTCTCTTGGTGGTGATTCTTCTCTTTTGCTTCTTCTTTTTGGAGAGTCTTCTCTTCTCTTGTAGGGAGCCGTACACTCATTGGAATAGTGTCTGGGTCTTCCACAATTGTAGCAGTTTCGCCCTCGACTAGAAGATCTTTTGTCATTGTAGGACCTTGACTTGGAGCTTCTATCTTTGCTTCTACTCTTGTAGAACTTGTTGACGTTTTTCACCATTAAGCTCAATTCTTCATTGAAGTTTTGTTTCTCACTTGATGATGTAGGGGCTTCACATGAGGCTTTGTAGGCACCACTTGATTTGTTGTGAAGTTCCTCTTTATCCTTAAGTGACATCTCATGAGCAACAATTCTTCCAATTACCTCCGTTGGCTTGAGATCTTTGTAATTGGGCATCATTTGGATCAATGTGCACACGGTATCATATTTTCCATCCAAGGCTCTTAGAATCTTCTTGATGATGAATCTATCGGTCATCTCTTCACTTCCTAAGCCGCAATCTCATTTGTGATGAGAGCAAGCCTAGAGTACATTTCAGCGACACCTTCACCATCCTTCATTTTGAACTTGTCAAGTTGACTTTGAAGCACATCCAATTTGGATTCCTTGACGGAGTCGGTACCTTCGTGCATATCAATCAAAGTGTCCCAAATTTCCTTTGCATTCTCAAGACGGCTGAATTTGATGAATTCTTCGGGGCACAATCCGTTGAAGAGAATATCACAAGCTTGAGCATTGTATTGCAACATCTTCAACTCATCCGTGGTAGCTTCACAGTTTGGTTCTCTCCCATCAAAGAAGTCACCTTGCAAACCAACACACACAATAGCCCAAACGGCGGGGTTATGTCCAAGAATATGCATTTTCATTTTATGCTTCCAACTAGCAAAATTAGTACCATCAAAGTAAGGACCTCTACGGTGATAATTTCCCTCGCTAGACGCCATACTCTCCTAGGTTTTGAAACCAAGGCTATGACCACCAAACACTATGGAAATCAAAGCAAATGGAGACCAAAGCTCTGATACCACTTGTAGGATCGAAAGTATGTCTAGAGGGGGGTGATTAGACTACTTGACCAAATAAAAAACTTAACCTTTTCCCAATTTTAGTTCTTGTCAAATTTTAGCTATTTTAGGACAAGTCAAGCAATCATCTCACAATTCAAGCAAGCATGCAAAGAGTATATTGGCAGCGGAAAGTAAAGCATGCAACTTGCAAGAATGTAAAGGGAAGGGTTTGGAGAATTCAAATGCAATTGGAGACACGAATGTTTTTCCCGTGGTTCGGATAGGTGGTGCTATCCTACATCCACGTTGATGGAGACTTCAGCCCACGAAGGGTAACGGTTGCGCGAGGCCACGGAGGGCTCCACCCATGAAGGGTCCACGAAGAAGCAACCTTGTCTATCCCACCATGGCCATCGCCCACGAAGGACTTGCCTCACTAGCGGTAGATCTTCACGAAGTGGGCGATCTCCTTGCCCATACAAACTCCTTGGTTCAACTCCACAATCTTGTCGGAGGCTCCCAAGTGACACCTAGCCAATCTAGGAGACACCACTCTCCAAGAAGTAACAAATGTTGTGTTGATGATGAACTCCTTGCTCTTGTGCTTCAAATGATAGTCTCCCCAACACTCAATTCTCTCTCACAGGATTTGGATTTGGTGGAAAGAAGATTTGAGTGGAAAGCAACTTGGGGAAGACTAGAGATCAAGATTCATGTGGTAGGAATGGAATATCTTGGCCTCAACAGATGAGTAGGTGGTTCTCTCTCAGAACATATGAGTTGGAAGTGTAGATGTGTTCTGATGGCTCTCTCTACGAGTGAAGAGGAGGTGGAGGGTTATATATAGCCTCCACACAAAATCCAACCATTACACACAATTTACCAATCTCGGTGGGACCGAATCAACAAACTCGGTCGGACCGAAATAGTAAACCTAGTGACCGTTAGAGATTTTCGGTGGGACTGACATGCAACTCGGTAGGACCGATATGGTCAGGGTTAGGGCATAACGTAATCTCGGTGAGACCGATTACACAAACTCGATGAGACCGATTACACAAACTCGGTGAGACCGATTTGGTAATAAGCTAACCAGAGGGTTGGTCAGGCAAACTCGGTGGGACCGATTCGCTCTTCTCGGTGAGACCGAAATGTTACGAAAAGGAAACAGTGAGTTTACATTGCAATCTCGGTGGGACCGATCCGCTCTTTCGATGAGATCGAAAAGTTACAAAAAGGAAACAGAGAAATTGCAATCCCATCTCGGTGAGACCGAGATCCCTATCGGTAGAACCGATTTGCTTAGGGTTTGGCAATGGCTATGACAAGTGAAACTCGGTGGCGCCGGGTTGAAAGAATCGGTAGGGTCGAGTTTGGCTTTGGGTTTAGGTCAAATGTGGATATGGAAAAGTAGCTGAGGTTTTGGAGCATATCATTAAGCACATGAAGCAAGAGGCTCATTAAGAAACACCTCATCCCTCCTTGATAGTATTGGCTTTTCCTATGGACTCAATGTGATCTTGGACCACTAAAATGTAAAATGAAGAGTCTTGAGCATATGAGCTAGAGCCAATCCTTTGTCCTTAGCATTTTGAGGGTTCCACTTTCACCATCCATGCCATGCCAATCATTGAGCTTTCTTGAAATGATCATCTTGGAATAGCATTAGCTCAATGAGTTATATGTTGTTATGAATTACCAAAACCACCTAGGGATAGTTGCACTTTCAGCTGACTCATCACTCGGTAGGATTTCTTGAACTTAGGCGAAACAGATTCGCAGCTAAGTCACCCACTGGGGGATTTTGGTTACAAGTATAAGCAACAACAATTATTTTAGAAAAAACTGTTAAAATCTGTGTGGTGATGAGGTGACCAACCGATGGCGACGCGCGGGGCGACCAAGTGGTAATGAGGTGACCAACCGATGGCGACGCGCGGGGCGGCCGAGTGGTGATGAGGTGACCAACCGAGTGGCGACGCGTGGGGCGGCCGAGTGGTGATGAGGTGACCAACCGATGGTGACGCAGCCAACTGGTGATGAGGTGACCAACCGATGGCGACGCACGGGGCGGCCCAGTGGTGAGGTGACCGACCGATGGCGACGCGCGGGGCGGCCGAGTGGTTATGAGGTGACCAACCGATGGCGACGCGCGGGGCGGCCGAGTGGTTATGAGGTGACCAACCTATGGCGACGCGCGGGGCGGCCGAGTGGTTATGAGGTGACCAACCGATGGCGACGCGCGGGGCAGCCGAGTGGTTATGAGGTGACCAAGCTATGGCGACGCGCAGGGCGACCGAGTGGTTATGAGGTGACCAACCTATGGCGATGCGCAGGGCGGCCGAGTGGTTATGAGGTGACCAACCGATGGCGACGCGCAGGGCGGCCGAGTGGTTATGAGGTGACCAACCGATGGCGATGCGCGGAGCGGCTGAGTGGTGATGAGGTGACCAACCGATGGCGACGCACGGGGCGGCCGAGTGGTGATGACGTGACCAACCTATGGCAACGCGTGGGGCGGCCAAGTGGTTATGAGGTGACCAACCGATGGCGACTCGCGGGGCGGCCAAGTGGTTATGAGGTGACCAACCTATGGCGATGCGCTGGGCGGCCGAGTGGTTATGAGGTGACCAACCTATGGCGACGCGCGAGGCGGCCGTTCAAGTAGACACGTCCCGCGGAGTGACGATGCGCGAGCGTCCGACTGAAGTAGATGCATGCCACGCAGTGGCGATGCGCGGAGCGTCCGAGTGATGTAGACGTGTCCCGCGGAGTGGCGACGCGCGGAGCGTCCGGGCGTTGTAGAGGCGTGCCGTGGAGTGACGATGTGCGGGGCGTCCGAGTGATGTAGACGCGTCTCGCGGAGTGGCAACGCGCGTAACATCCAGACGATGTGTCGGGTGGTAGGTGCGACATATGCCAATGGGTGGCTTATCATTGTGGGAGCCAATAAGACATCGTCGGTGCCTGGAAATGGGATGAGGCGAAGATAAGCTCGCCGGCGGACTTTACCCAGCTTCAGGGTTCTCCGTGGAGATAACACCCCTACTGCTGCTCTGCGGGGTCTCCGCATGATCACTAGATGAACAAGTAGCTACACAATGCTCCTTGAGCTGTTTTGGTGGAAGGAGGAAGAAGGGCACGGCTAGCTTGCTTCTTCTCCTTGTATGTGTCTAAAACTAGTCAGGGTCCAACCCTTTGCATGGGTGCACCGGGCGGTTTATATAGGCCTACCCCCGGGGGTACAATGGTAATCCGGCTGGGCGCGGGGCCCAGCCGTCTGTGACTGTGCTCGCCGGCTTCTGCGCCGGTTGCTGGGGCCCGCCGACTGGTGGGTCCCGCCAGCTGCCGGCCTCTTGGTCGACAAGCAGGCCCCACCGTCCAGGGCCTGGTCGGTGGCTGGTTACTGTTGCTCTAGGCTGATGACGCGGGCTTGGTCGTGGTGGGCGTGGCTACAGTACCGCTGCCCGGCGGGCGATTACTGTAGCCTCACCGTGTCTTGTCCCCTTAATGGGGCGTCTCCTTCGAGGAGGATAGCAAGCCGGCTATGGGGAGCCGGCTCTCTCTCTGGCCGACTGGGAGGAAGTGTGGCCGCCTTCGGGCGTCTCTCTGCCCAAAGGGTCCCACCGCCTCGTGGGCCACGCTGGTGTCCCGTCGTGGATGGCGTTAGGGTCGTCATGGCAATAGTGCCGCGCCGGGCGGGTCGTGGTCACCCGTACGGTGCACTGTGTCGGTCGTGCTCCGGGTTTTGGGGGTGGCAGGCTTCACTGTAGCCACACCCCGCTTCATCATCGCTAGGTGGATACAAACTTTGAGGGTACGGTCTTGACCGCTTCATGGGAGCCGGCTTCTTGGAGTCGGCCTTCTCGCGGCCGGCTTCTCGAAGTTGGCCCTCCCATGGCTTTCTTCATGAGGGCTGAGGTTGGGCCGCCTCCCGAAGCCGGCCTGGATGACAGCCGGCAAAGGGAAGGCGGCCCCAGGTCTTGGGTTCTTTGGGAGCCGGACGAGCTCGTAATTTTTTCTGGAGGGCCAGGGGAAGCTGGCTAGGCTACCCATGGCTATTTACTCCGACAGTAGTCCCCGAAGCCGATCGAGCTTCGAGGCGGACAGAAGGACGAGAAGCTTGGTCAGCTTCTCACCCGGAGGAGCCGGCTTTGCTCTTGTGCCTTGCAGGTGAGACGGTGTTTGACCCCCATGCTGACTGCGGGCCCACCCGCGGGCCACGTGGTAGCGGAAACTGCCAGTGCACGCGCGCGACGGGACGCTGCTGCAGGCCCGGGCCCACCACTCCCTGGCCTCGGCCCGAGCGCTGATCTTCTGCGGCCCAGGTGGACCGTTCGCCTTCTTGTGGCGGTTTCATTGCGCCGTTAAGGCGTAATAAATGCGGGACGTGGGGGAGTGGGCACGATCGATCCCCACGCCCCCACGCCGTGCCTCCTTGGCTCCGCCGTGTGAGCCTATAAGTAGGGGGAGGAAGGGGGGAGGCAGAGGTTCGCACGCTCTCCCCCGCTCCGCTCTCCCTTGCCTTCCTTCTTCTTGCCATCGCAGCAGCCTCCCATCTCAGCGCTGCTGCGCCACCGCGTCCTCACGCTCTCATGGCGCTGTCGAGCTCGTGGGATGGCTCCAATGTCGACAGTGATCATGTGGAGTTCCTCCGCCAGACCCGACGCCTGCCCGGCGCCAACCTGTGCGGGTCCGCCTGGCTCCGGAGGCGGAGATCTCGCCGGCACCGGAGGAAGGCGAGCAGGTTGTCTTCCGCTCGCACTTCCTGCGCGGCTTCGGCCTTCCGGCGAGTGGATTTCTACGCTCCTTCCTCGAGTTCTACAACCTGCAGCCGCATCACCTCACGCCCAATGCGGTGATGCTGCTGTCGGCCTTCGTCTCCCTCTGCGAAGGCTTCTTGGGCATGCTCCCCACGCTGGAGCTCTGGGGAGAATTCTTCCAGAGCAAGCTCGGCACCGTCGTCGCCGGCGTGCCCGCCCCCTGCGGAGCCTACATCGCCATGAGGAGGTCAGGCGAGAACAATCCGTTCCCGCCCATCCCCCTAATCCAGTCGGTGAAGGTATGGCAGAGGTCGTATTTCTATGTGAAGAACGCCGGCTCGCCCCCAAGAGGAGACAACCTCAATCTGCCGGCTTACGTAGCCGGCCCGCCGGCTGGGAGGCAGCCATCATGGAGCTACCGGTCCAGGTCCCTGTCTCAGGCCGGGAACGCCGCCATCGCCCGGCTTCGGGTGATGATCCAGTCAGAAGGCCTGCGCGGATCCGACTTGGTGGCCGCCTTCGTGGAGCGCCGGATTCTTCCTCTCCAAAGCCGGCCCCATATGATGTGCCAGATGAGCGGCCGCTTCGATCCAAGCCGGCTGAGCACCAGGGAGATGCCTCATGCGGAGGTGTCGCTCATGGTTAACTACATCGCCAATTGCAAGCTCGGCGCCGACTGGCGGTACGGCAAGGCACCGTATTCACGCGCCAATCCTCCGCCTGTGGTAAGTTTTCCTCTCTTTCTTCTCTTTATGTCGATAGCCGGCATCATGATGGCCGGCTTTTGACCAGTCGGCTCTTCCTAGCAGAACCCCCTTCTTCCACCGCCAGCCGGGGCGGCAGGGATAGATCGCCAGTACGCCACCGACCGCACGGTGGATGACGTCGACGACCCGGATCTGGGGGCGGCCGCCATGGAAGACGCCGTTGCGGGGGACAACGCCGAGCCCGGAGGCACAGGGCTCACCGCCAGCTTCGAAGACTGGCCGGATGATGCTGATGTAGAAGTCGTCCCGCGCCGCCAGCCGGCGGCCGACCATCAAGGTGCGGGTTCGTCCACCGCGCTGACTGCCAGCAGCGGCGCACAGAAGTGCTGGGCCGCGTCGACCCTCTTCGGTAGCCGGCCGAAGAAGCCAAAAGCCTCCGCCGCGGCGACAAAGCGAGATGAGGCGGCCGGGAAGGCGGCCCGCTTCCGCAAAGCGGTGAAGCAGCCTTAGACAGTCTCAGCGTAAGTCGTCGTTTGCCTGGACACACTTTTCTCATTGTTTTTCTTCTGTTTTGAACATTCTTCCTGATCTCTCTCCGTTTGATGAACAGGGCGCCACTTTCCCTTGAGCGGGGCCCGGGCGGCTCCGTGGTTGGGCCGACTGGAGGGTCTTCAGGCCCCCACCGCGTGGACCCCGCCGCCGACCATAGGGAGGCCACGGAGCGGAACGCCCGTGAGGCGTGGGAGGAGCGGGAAGCGGCGGAGCGGGCAGCGGCCCAGGCGGCGAAAGAGCAGGCCGACGCGGCAGCCAAGGCCCAGGCGGAGGCGGCGACCACGGAGACGGAGGTGGACGGTTTGCGTAACCAGCCTCCGCTGCTCGCCATCCCCCTCCGATCCGTGGCCCCGGACACCGCATTGCCCCTGGCGGAGGAAATCGTCCAGGACGCGCCGGTGATGGAGAGGGGAGAGGACCTCGTGGTCCTCACGGAGAGGGCTCCAGCGACGGCGCTGACCAGAGCGGGCCAAGGTGGCCAATCGTCAGCGGCGCCGGAGGAGCTGGCTGGGGGGAAGCCGGCGAGCGGAGCCAGCCTCGGGGTGCAGCTGGTGGCGCATCCGTGCGCGGGGGGAAACGCGGCTCCGCCGGAGTCGCGCCGAGCTGCAGGCGCCGGCCAGTCGGCGGAGGCCCTAGAGGCGGCCAGCACCGCCACGTCCGAGTGGACTCCCAGCGGGGGAACGGGCGAGCTGAATGTGGCGGCTCAAGGGGTCCGGAGCCGGCTTCAAGCGCAGGCCGCCCTGCTGCAGCAGCTCACCCAGGAGTTCTTGTCGACGCGGACTACCATCCGGGTGAGTTTTTTATTCTTGGCCGCGTTGGTTTCTTGATTTCTTCCGTGGAGGCGCGTCAGCGCACCCACTGGGTGTAGTCCCCGAGATTCGGGCCGACTGCTGAGCAGTCGGGTCGGATCTTTCTCGACGACAACCTTATTCTTGCCTCTTTTCTGAACTTTCAGGAATATCATAATTCTCTTGCTGCCGCCTTCAACTCCCAGGCTCAGGAGTTGAGCCGGAGGACCGACGACCTGGTCAACAGCCGAAGTAAGTGCTTGAACTTGTCTATCTCCTGTGGGGGCGCGTCAGCGCTCCCACTGGGTGTAGTCCCCGAGATTCGGGCCGACTGCTGAGCAGTCGGGTCGGATCTTCCTTGATGACTTTTTCCTTATTGGTTTTCTCTTTTTCCCTTCGTGCTTTTAGGAGCCAACGCCGACTTGAGGAAGGAGCTCGGCGAAGCGCAGGCCGCCCTTCGCGCTAAGGACACCGAGTACGCCGACTTGGTCCAGGAGCATGACTGCTTGGCCAAGAAGCTGGCTGACCAGGAGGAAAGCCACAAGGCGGCCCTGCAGAAAGCACAGGACAACGAGGCCGCCCTGAAGGCGGAGTTTGAGACTGAGGCGACGAGTTGGGCAGAGACCCGGCAAGCGCTGGATGAAGGCTTCGGCCGCATAGAAGACTTGATCGACGGTAAGCACCTTCCTCGCTCCTCTCCTGTCTCCTGCCGCCTGGGTTTTGGCTTGACTTGTGCTGCTGCCCGTTTTCTTGTGCAGACTATTTTCCTGGTTATTCCGCCTTCGCCGCCCAATCCATCGAGGCCCACCGCGAGGCACCCCGTCAGGCGGGGGTCGTCATCGCGCCGGACGCAAATCAGACGCTGGAGGAGCAGCTCTTGGCCATCCAAGCACGGCTGCAGCCGGCTCACCGGATGCTTCGCCGGCTCCAGCATGCCGGGGCGCAGGTGCTGGCAGCCCTCTGGCCCGCCGAGATGATCCCCCGCACCCCAAGCCGGACCGCCGACTGGCTGGAGGTCGCAGTTGGTCATTTTGAAGCTTGGAAGGCGTCGGCGGCCCGTCTTGGAGCCGGGCGGGCGCTGGAATTCGTTCGCGCTTGGTACCCGGGGTTGAACCTGGACCAGATGCGCACTTGGCGGCTGGAGGCCGATGCGGAGCTGGAAGATGTGCGGCCGGCAATCGCCCAGCGTGCTTCGACGATCGCCGAGTGCACCGACACCAGCGTCTTCGCGCCCGAAATCAATGATGATGGCATCGCCCAACCGAAGGAGTGGTTCGGTCTGAGCCCGGCGGAGAGCGAGGACTCGGCCGAGGAGATCGCCTCCAGCGACGAGGGCGAAGATGACGAGGAACAGGGCGGTGAAGACGTCGAGCCGGCTAGTGGAACAACCGGCCAGCCTCATGTTGACCGTGCCTCCAGCAACGAGGCGCGCGGAAGCGCGCCCTCTGCGGGAGGCGGTGATCAAGCCGAGGTTCGCCAGCCGGCCACTCCTCCAGCCGGCACAACCGTCTCCACCGACCAGCCCGACTCATCAGTCGCCCCGCCAGCTTGACCCGCCGTTCTTAATTTTTCCTGCTTGTTGTCTTTTGAACAATCTTTAAGCTTTCGCAGTTCCACCCGCTGGGGGTGTATTCAAACTATGTTGAATGCTGGCCTCTTGGAGGTCTTTTTATGTAAATATTATTATGTGCAAGTTTGGTTTCCATTCGCGTATGCTTTTTATCCTTAGCCTTTTTCCCTTGCCGCCTTCCCACTTTGGGGAGGCAAGTACTCAAGCTTTCTTGGATTGAAGTGAAGTGAATGGAAACCGGCCGGCCGGCTACTCTGGTAGTCGGTCGGCGGTAGGCGGCAAACCGGCTCTTGTTATATTAGTCCGTTGGTCCCTAGCCATTTTCTATGTGCTCACCCTTCCTGCTTTTGACTCTTGCCAGCCGAACAGCCGGTTCTTCGAACTGCGGCTTTGGCAAGAGCTAAGCCTGGGTGTCGGCACACTACTTGCCTGACCGCGGGTAAGACTTCTAATATAACTCTAGTCGGTTAGTCCCTGGGCCGGACAGAATAAGTAAATGAAATGACAAGGTCATAAGCATGATATTGTTCATTCATAGATAAAAGATGGCAGTCCCCGAGTCCTCCTCGGGGGGGGGGGGGGGGGCTATTTGTCTCGTACTTAGTACAAAAGTTAACGTGATACATACTGCATTTCAACTGTAAAATCTTCGAAGGAGGTTGGCATTCCATGGTCGTTCCGACTCCTTGCCGGAGTCGTCTCTCTTGCGTGCCTTGGGCTTCTGTGCGTCGATCAGGTAGTAGGAGTCGTTGCCTAGAGCTCTGCTGATGACGAAGGGGCCCTCCCAAGGGGCCGAGAGCTTGTGCTGGCCGGCTGTTCGCTGGATCAGCCGGAGCACAAGATCGCCCTCTTGGAAGGATCTTGGCCTGACCTTCCGACTGTGTTAGCGGCGCAACCCCTGCTGGTAGATGGCAGACTGGCTGAGGGCTAACAGCCGACCTTCTTCCAGCAGGTCGACGCCGTCTTCTTGTGCTTCCTTGGCCTCCGCCTCTGTGTACATGGTTACCCGAGGCGAGTCGAACTCAATGTCGGTTGGGATGATCGCCTCAGCACCATACACGAGGAAGAAAGGAGTGAAGCCGGTTGACTTGTTTGGGGTAGTGCGCAGACTCCAGAGGACAGCCGGCAGCTCATCAAGCCAACAGCCGGCTGAACGCTCCAGTGGCACGACCAGTCGGGGCTTGATGCCAGAGAGGATGAGGCCGTTGGCCCGCTCGACCTGGTCGTTTGACTGCGGGTGGGCGACGGACGCTAAGTCCAGCCGGATACCTTGTGCGGCGCAGAAACGTGCCAAGGCTCCTTTGGAAAAATTCGTGCCATTGTCGGTGATGATGCTGTGTGGCACGCCGTACCGAGTTGTTATGTCTGCGATGAATGTCACGGCAGTCGGCCCATTCAGCTTCTTGATTGGCTTTGCCTCAATCCAGTTGGTGAATTTGTCGACGGCGACAAGGAAATGTGTCATGCCGCCGCGCGCCGTCTTGAATGGGCCCACCATGTCCAATCCCCACACGGCGAAGGGCCAGGTGATGGGAATGGTCTTGAGTGCCGAAGCCGGCATGTGTTGCTTGGAGCTGAAGAGTTGGCACCCTTTGCAATATTTGACTAATTCTTTGGCGTCATCCAAAGCAGTCGGCCAGAAGAAACCATGGCGGAAGGCTTTGGCGACGAGTGATCTTGAAGCCGCATGGTGGCCGCATTCTCCTTGGTGGATGTCTCTGAGGATTGAAATGCCTTTCTCTTGCTCGACGCACCGTTGGAGGACTCCAGTGACACTGCGCTTGACGAGTTCTCTGTTGACGATCGTGTATGCTCCGGCTCAACGTTGGACTTGTCTTGCCTCTGTTTTGTCAGCTGGCAGATCTTGGTTCACTAGAAAGTTGAGGATGGACTGAGCCCATGATGGAGCGGCGACTTCTTCTATTGCCAGCGTGGCTACTGCTACCAGGGTGGGCGGGCTGGGTGATGAAATGCTGGAGTCGGCCGCCGGCTGTTGTGTTGGTGCAGTCCCTGGGCCGGCTACTGCAGTCCCCGAGCCGGGTGTGGCAGTCCCCAAGCCGGTTACTGCAGTCCCCAGGCCGAGTACTGAAGTCCCCAGGTCGCCTGCTTGGTTCTTCGAGCTGGACCCGGCCGCGTCGGGGTCGGGCGGTACGAAGATGGAGTCGGATTCTGGAGACGGCTTGAGGAGGCATTTTAGAGCGACGCCGGTTGGTATTGCTTGCCGAGTGGAGCCTATTCGAGCCAGGGCATCGGTTGGCTCGTTGTCGGCTCGCGGTACATGGAGGAACTCGCATCCTTCAAAGTATCCACTGATTTGCTGGACAAGGAAGCGGTAGCTTGCCATATTTGCGTCCTTGGCATCCCAGTCGCCGGATGACTGCTGGACCACCAAGTCCGAGTCGCCATAACATAGAATCCGGCGGATGCCGAGTTCCTTGGCAAGCCGGAGCCCATGTATGAGCGCCTCGTACTCGGCTACATTGTTGGAGGCGGCAAAGTGAATCTGCAACGTGTATCTGAGCTTGTTGCCCTTGGGGGAGGTAAGGACGACGCCGGCTCCCAAGCCGGTGCCCATCTTGGACCCATCGAAGTGCATGCGCCAATGAGTGGAGTTGGGAGCCGGCGGCAGGTACTGGGTCTCGGCCCAGTCGACAAGGAAGTCGGCCAGTGCTTGGGACTTGATGGTGGTGCGGGGCTGATAGAAGATCGTGTAAGGGGCCAGCTCAATGGCCCACTTCGCCACCCGGCCGGATGCGTCCCGGCTGCCTATGATCTCGGCCAGCGGGGCAGTGCATACGACCGTGATGGGATGCTCTTGAAAGTAGGGCTTCAGCTTCTTGGCGGTGAAGTACACGCCATAACACATCTTCTGGTAGTGCGGGTAATTCTGCTTTGAGGCGGACAGCACCTCGCTCAAATAATACACCGGCCTCTGGACCGGCTGGGCTCGGCCTTCTTCTGGACGTTGGACTACGATGACGGTACTGACCACCCGGCTGGTGGTGGCAATGTAAAGGAGCATGGGCTCTTTCTCAGTCGGCACCGCTAGGACAGGCGGCATGGCCAACATCTTCTTCAGCTCATGGAAAGCTTGGTCGGCTTGGTCATTCCACTCGAAGTGAGTGCTCTTCTTCATGAGGCGGTAGAGAGGGAGAGCTTTCTCTCCGAGCCGGCTGATGAAGCGGTTCAATGAGGCCAAGCATCCGGTGAACTTCTGGATTTCTCGAAGCTTGGTAGGGATCGCCATTCTCTCAATGGCCTTGATCTTCACCGGGTTGCATTCGATGTCGCGTTCGGAGACCAGGAAGCCTAGGAGCTGGCCGGCTGGTACTCCGAACACGCATTTCTCGGGGTTGAGCTTGATTTGGAACCGGCGCAGGTTCTCAAATGTTTCTTTCAGGTCTTCCAGCAAGGTGCCGCGCTTCTCCGTCTTCACCACGATGTCGTCCACGTAGACGTGAGCGTTTTTGCCGAGTTGCTTGAGGAGGCACTTCTGCATGCAGCGCTGAAAAGTGGCACCGGCATTTCTCAAGCCGAATGTCATGGTCAGGTAGCAGAAGGCTCCAAATGGCGTGATGAAGGCGGTCTTCAGGCGGTCATCCGGGTCTAGCTTTATCTGGTGATATCCTGAGTAAGCATCCAAGAAACTCAACAGCTCGCATCCGGCCGTGGAGTCTATCACTTGGTCAATCCTTGGCAGGGCGAAGGGATCTTTGGGGCAGGCCTTGTTGAGGCTTGTGTAATCTATACACATGCGCCACTTGTTGTTCTTCTTCAACACGAGGACCGGGTTGGCAAGCCACTCTGGAAAGAAAACTTCCATAATGAAGCCGGCTGCCAGAAGCCGGGCTATCTCCTCCCCTACAATCCTTCTCTTCTCCTCTGATAGTCGGCGGAGGGGCTGCTTGACTGGTTTTGCGTCTTCTCGGACATGTAGTTTGTGCTCCGCGAAATCCTTCGGAACACCCGGCATGTCCTTGGGGGACCATGCAAAGATGTCCCGATTCTCACGGAGGAAATCGGCGAGCTCGCCTTCCTATTTGCTGTTCAGGCTTGCCCCTATGACGGCAAACCACTCGGGGTGCTCGGGGTCAAGGGGTATCTTCTTTGTTTCCTTGGCCGGCTGGAAAGATCCTTGGGCATCATACTCCTTGGGGTTAGGGGACTGGTTTTGCTGTTTGCTGGCCAGGGCCATGACCCGGTTCAGTATTTTCTTCTCTTCGGCAATCACAAGGGACTCGGCCAGCCGGCTGCTGGCTACAGCGCACTCGGTAGACCTCTTGTAATCGCCGGCTATGGTGATGATGCCCTTGGAACTTGGTATCTTCATCTTGAGGTATGCGTAGTGGGGAACTGCCATGAACTTGGCCAAGGCGGGTCGGCCAAGCAACGCGTGGTAGGGGCTTTCCAGGTCCACCACTTCAAACCAGATTGCTTCCAGGCGGAAATGCTCCTTGTCCCCAAAGAGTACATCAATCTTGATCTTGCCAATGGGGGCGCAAGACAAGCCAGGTACAATGCCGTGAAATACAGTCCGAGTGGGCGTGAGCTGCTTCGTCTTGACACTTAGCTTCTCCAGGGTGTCACGGTACAGGATGTTGATGCTGCTTCCGCCATCTATCAGTACGCGGGAGAAGCGGGCGGCACGTCTGTCTGTCGCGAGGGTGGCTTCCAGGACCAACGCGTAAGAGCCGGGAGACGGCATCACCTCTGGGTGATCAGCCCGGCTCCAGCTGATGGGCTTTTCTGACCAATGCATGTGTCCGGCGGGGTTAGCAGTGACCACGCTGACTTCCTGGTGCTCTCGGTGCTTGCTGCGCCGGTCTTCGAGCTGGCTTGTAAAGATGACGTAGGATGCTTGCTCGTCGGGAAACTCGTCTTGCACGGCTCCGACTGCGGGCCGAGCGGCCTGGGGCGGCGGAACCGGAGGCGGCGGGCCCATAGGCGGAGGCGGCGCGAGCCCTTCGCCCTTGGAGATTCGGGTGAGCCAATTGCACTTCCTGGTTGTGTGGTTGGACGGCTTTGCGCCGCTATGGAACTTGCAAGGGGCGTCAAGAGTTTGCTTGTAGGAGAAAGCCAGCTGCCAAGCCGGCCGGCCGCCCTTGGGCTTCTTGGGCGCGGGCCGCCCCTCTGGCGGCGTGTCTTCGACCGTGGCGGCTTGTAGGTGCTGGTGAAGTTGCGGACGAAGGCTTTAGTGAAATCTACCCAGCTGTTGATGCTGAGAGGCTTGAGGCTGTTGAGCCAGGTCCGCGCCGTGCCCTGCAGCATGAGGGGCACGTACTTTACGGCGACGCGCCGGTTGCCGTTGGCTATGCTGACCGCTGTGGAGTAGTCGATCAGCCAATCTTCCGGCTTCACGGAGCCGTTGTACTTGGGCGTGTCTCTTGGGAGCGAGAACCCTTTGGGGAAGGGCTCGTCGCGGATGCGGGGGACGAAACAAGGCGGGCCGACATCGTCTTCTTCTTCCAGCGCCAGGGATCTCGCTAGGCGGTCGATCCGATGGCGGGCGTCGTTCTCGCCAACTCCTTCGCGGCGACCTAGTCGGTCGCTGATAGTCGGGTGCGCCACTGGCGGCGGGGTGGGATATCTCTCTCCACGAGGTCGGGGTGGGGCGGGTTGCCCCGCCATTCCATGGCTCGGGGACGGCCGTCTGCGTCTCGCTCGATGGAGATTCGGGTCCGGCTTCGGCTGGAAGCCGGCTCTTTCTCACGCCGCGCGCGGGTGTTGCTCGTAGTCGGCGTCATTGATGACGCGCCATGATCCCGGCGCGGGGGAGGGCTTCCCGCGCGGGCGTTGGCTTCGTGCCGCTGTGCGGCTGCGTCAATCAACTGCTGTATGCGCCGGGTCATGTGGGGGAGCTCTTCGGCCTCTAAGCCGTCCAACTCGTCTACGGCCGCCTGGGCGGCACGTAAGTTCTCGAGCGGAGTGGCATAGACCGGGCGGTCAACTCCCAGCGCGTCGGCGATGACAGCGCCGCGTTGCCTGACAACACCGGCCCGGCTTGGTCCGCCCGCGGCCGGCGTGCCGAAGGCGGCACGGTCAGCTTCGCGCTGGTAGGCCTCATTGAGGCGTCTCACGGAAGCCAGCCTCTAGCCCTCCGCGAGGAGGCCAAGGCGGCGTGCCTCCAGTGCTTCGTCATCGGCGTCAGCCGGGAGGGGGATGGACAAGTCGTGCGCCGCCGCGCGCGGGGCATCGTGAGTGCTCTCGTCGGCCGGGCCGCCGTGGCTGATGAGCATCACCTCAGTGGTGACAGTATCGTGGTCGGTGGGCCGAGGGAGCGGGTCGTTGTAGATCACGACGTTGGTGGGGAAGGTGTCGTAGGAGGCCGTGTCGGAATCGACAGGCATCGGGTCGGTGGAGCCAACCGACTCCAGGTCCACAGCGGGCTCGCTGGAGACATGGAGCTGGCCAAGGAGGTTGACGAGGTGGTCGGTGCCCGCATCGGAGTCGAGCTCGTCAGAGATGCGGGTTTCGTCGAGGAGATCGACGAGGCCGCTTGCTCTGCAGATGTCGATGACGCCTTGCAGTGCATCGTGGCAAGCGCCATCGGGCGTGCCGGGCTGGCTACGCTCGCTGGGGAGGAAGAAGGTTCCCGTCCAGAACAGGTCTCCGGACGACGGTGCACCTGGCCCCACGGTGGGCGCCAAATGTCGGGTGGTAGGTGCGACATATGCCAACGGGTGGCTTATCATTGTGGGAGCCAATAAGACATCGCTGGTGCCTGGAAACGGGATGAGGCGAAGATAAGCTCGCCGGCGGACTTTACCCAGCTTTAGGGCTCTCTGTGGAGATAACACCCCTACTGCTGCTCTGCGGGGTCTCCGCATGATCACTAGATGAACAAGTAGCTACACAATGCTCCTTGAGCTGTTTTGGTGGAAGGAGGAAGAAGGGCACGGCTAGCTTGCTTCTTCTCCTTGTATGTGTCTAAAACTAGTCAGGGTCCAACCCTTTGCATGGGTGCACCGGGGGGTTTATATAGGCCTACCCCCCGTTGGTACAATGGTAATTCGGCTGGGCATGGGGCCCAGCCGTCTGTGACTGTGCTCGCCGGCTTCTGCGCCGGTTGCTGGGGCCCGCCGACTGGTGGGTCCCGCCAGCTGCCGGCCTCTTGGTCGACAAGCAGGCCCCACCGTCCAGGGCCTGGTCGGTGGTTGGTTACTGTTGCTCTAGGCTGATGATGCGGGCTTGGTCGTGGTGGGCGTGGCTACAGTACCGCCGCCCGGCGGGCGATTACTGTAGCCTCACCATGTCTTGTCCCCTTAATGGGGCGTCTCCTTCGAGGAGGATAGCAAGCCGGCTATGGGGAGCCGGCTCTCTCTCTAGCCGACTGGGAGGAAGTGTGGCCGCCTTCGGGCGTCTCTCTGCCCGAAGGGTCCCACCGTCTCGTGGGCCACGCTGGTGGCCCGTCGTGGATGGCGTCAGGGTCGTTGTGGCAACAGTGCCGCGCCGGGCGGGTCGTGGTCACCCGTACGGTGCACTGCGTCGGTCGTGCTCCGGGTTTTGGGGATGGCAGGCTTCACTGTAGCCACGCCCCGCTTCATCATCGCTGGGTGGATACAAACTTTGAGGGTACGGTCTTGACCTCTTCATGGGAGCCGGCTTCTTGGAGTCGGCCTTCTCACGGCCGGCTTCTCGAAGTCGGCCCTCCCATGGCTTCCTTCATGAGGGCTGAGGTTGGGCCGCCTCCCGAAGCCGGCCTGGATGACAGCCGGCGAAGGGAAGGCGGCCCCAGGTCTTGGGTTCTTTGTGAGCCGGACGAGCTCGTAATTTTTTCTGGAGGGACAGGGGAAGCCGGCTAGGCTACCCATGGCTATTTACTCCGACACGATGTAGACGCGTGCCACAGAATGACGATGCGCGGGGCGTCTGAGTGATGCAGACGCGTCCCATAGAGTGGCGACGAGCGGGGCGTCCGAGTGACGTAGACACGTCCCGTGGAGTGGTGATGCACGGGGAGTCCGAGTGGTTGCTGGACCAAAACGTCTTTGTCCGACTGCCGTAGTGGTTTGTTAACCATCCGAGTAAATTCTTCTGAGCATACATGCGACTTGTTCGAGTGGATGGTCATTCAAGTGTGCTTTAGTCTCATCCGAGTGAACCTTCTGTCCATGCAGACAATGCAGGTGAAACAAGCGCATGCGATGAGGCAGTGTGTGCCGCTGGAGATGTGAGATATGGCCGGCGAGCCGGCGAGCTTGTCGCAGGGCGGCCAGCACGGTGCGAGGTTAGCGAGCTCGTCGCACGGCGGCCAGCATGGCATGGGGCCGGCGAGCGCGCGGCGGGATGGGCGAGTACGGCGCTGGGCCGGCAAGTGCGTCACTAGGCGGGCGAGCGCTGCGCAGCATGTCACCGCTCTAGGAGCTGGACGGGATCGATCCCTTCGCATCTTCGTCCGCACGTGTGGTGACCATGCTTCGAGGAGCGGCAACGGTGTTCGCATACGAGGCCGAAGACGACCCTGTTCTTGGTAAAGGCGAAACACATCATAAGTAAAATAGGGAATATTTGTAAGAATTGCTACAAACCGTTCACATCATGGTTCGATAGATGCCAGGCCCCAAGGTGGGCACCAACTGTCGTGGGAACGATTCCGACAATAGAAAGAGGGTAGGGTAAAGGAGCATGATCTATCGAGATGCAAATAGGTGACACGGTGGTTTTAGCGAGTTCGGGCCTCTCACGGTGGAGATAACAACCCTACGTCTCGTGCTCCGGAGAGGCTTTGTTTATTTTAGTATGTATCCGGAGATTACAATGTGTGAGAGAAAGGGGAGAACGGATCTCCATGCCTGAGCTATGTCCTGAGACTAATGGTTAGAAAGAGAGAGCGGTGGAAGAAAAGAGCCCCCTAGTCTAGTGGTGGGGGTGGCTTATATAGAGTGCGCCACCCCCTCACCCATTATGTTACACAGTGGATCATCAATGCCATAATGCCTGCCCACTACAAAACCGTCATGCTGACTATTGGTCTTTGCATATCCGAGTGAGTTACACAGTCGAGTGGAATGAGCTCGTCGAGTGAAGTGCCGTGCTCCGAGTGGTTGTCACCGTCCGAGTGACTTTCAAGTTGCGGTACATCTGGACGGCGATCTGGCCCAGGGGGCCAGTACAAAGTATACGTGTCCATGGGTAGGGCCTTTAGGTCAGGCCTTTTACCCTACCCCTAATACATGTCCTCGTCAACCACAGCTGAAGACATTGGTCCTCACGATAATGTTGAAGATGATGAAGTCCTTCCTCAGATCGAGGACCAATTGGTATCATCGCCTGTGCTCACGCACAATGAACTCATCAGCATTGGTCGTCCTCTGACGTGAACTGCCACTACAAAAAAATACACTTCCGTGATGATACGTGTCTGTTACAGTAGGTCGCTTTTTTGTCATGCATGTACATCCATGACAAATTTATGACAGAATCAAGATAGTCATACTTGTGCTGTCGTAGAAGTGTTCCATGACATTACCAAAATTATCATCACGGAAGTGTCCACTTCCATGACGATAAATCGCGCGTCACAGAAGTGCTTTCGCCAAGGGTGACCGACACGTGGCATCCACCGTAACGGGACACCGTTAAGCTATCGGGTCGGGTTTTGGATCCGATAACCCGTTAACAGCCCCGACCAATGGGAAATTTCCACGTGTAAAATTCTTATTGGCCGAACGAGACACGTGTCAGCTCGTCAGTGGGTCAGATAGGTGCCTATGATACGTCGACACGTGGCACGGCCCAACAGAGGCCCATTCCTGTGTAAAGGACGACCCGTTTGACTTGGTCAAAAGCTGGCGGGCCGGCCCATGGAAAGCCTGTTAACGGCTTGTTCGAATATAGCCCATTTACATCCCGGTAACCCAAAGGCCCATTACGCCCTATCTGAATTAGGCCCGGTAGCGTCATCTAGGCCTCCAATATGATTCCAGCCCGTTTTCACTTCTGGCCCATGTATGGCCCATGACGTCTTTCGGCCCATATGAGGCCCTATGTAACTCTTGGCCTACTAACGGCCCGTGGTGAAACTGGCCCGTAATGAACAGTGTATCACTTTACACCCATTAACGGCCCATGGTGAAACTGGCCCGTGATGAACAGTGTATCACTTTATACCCATAAACGAGTCGTTATTCCGTTGGGCCGTTTCCAGCCCATGTTATCTTTCGGCCTTCTCAGAGCCCATTTATTCTTGGGCTCATTTCCAGCATTCATTTACTTACGGCCCGTTACTGTCATTTTCTGCTTGTGGGCCAAATTCAGCCCGTGGTTACAGTCGGCCCGTTTGTGGTCCGTTAATATGTTGGGCCGTTTTCATAGCGTCATCAAATACGGCCTATTAACGATGACCCGTTATGGTCGGCCCATGAACAGACGATTCCAAGTCTAGCCCGTTTACGACCATAATGCGGCCTGTTATTGGCCCATGTTTGGCCATCAATCATACTGCCCGTATAAGGCCCATTGATGATACGGCCCATAGAAGGCCCATTGTTTCTACGGCCCGTGGAAGGCCCACTGTTCCTACGGCCCCAGGAGGCCCAGTGTCACTACAGTAAATATCAGCCCATGGTTATTGTGGCCTAGTTTTAAAAAATAGGTTAATGCAGCCACTAGCAAACCGCGGAAAAAGAACTGCAATGACTAGAAGCAAACAAATAAACAAGACAACAAGGAAATAAATAAGCAAGCAACTTACGCTAGGCTATCACGGCTATCACACATATTACATCCACTGGGCATCAAAGTTCGCCACCAGTGCAAATAAACGCGCCGACAAAAGAATATACAAAACTGAGAGCACTTCGGAAGGCACTAGGCCTGGCCAGGTCGCCCCCCCAAACAGTTGAAGAAGCTGAGTAGACCTCAGTTGTGTCAATGATAGATGCATCAACACTAGATTTAAGGCATGATGGTGCGCACGACAGTCCTCTGACATCTTCATTGCATCTTTGACTTCAAGTCGGAGCTGAGCTGAAGCAAGCCTTTCCGCTTTAAGTTGAGACTGAAGAAGTCGAACTGATTGAGGCAGCGACTGCATAGAGGTTGTCTCACACCTGCTGGTGAGTAGCTTCAACTCACTGTCTTCATCAAGACACGACCTTGGGGTCACCTCGCTGTCCTCAAAATGGTTTGGCTCACTATCTTCCCTAAAGTTCTGCCTGGCGTAAGAGATACGAGTCTGAAAGAGAAACAAGGAGACACGTAACAGGTTTCACAATTATATAAGCAAATAAATGGATCTGTTCTGCATAAGGAACATGTTTTTACAACTACAATTTGAAACTGGTAGTTGTTGCAAACATCCAATCAGATGTAAACAGCAAAGCAAACAGCAGTGGAGGAAATGATGCCTATCCTAATCTATACTAGAACAAAGTTTGAAGGCTTGAGATGGATGAACTTACATTACTTGTTAACACGGGCTGGACAAAGCCCTTATCCATGTTGATGGAAGGATAATTCAATAAATTCCCCAAAGAAAATTCTTTATAAGCGTTGCCATTATTCTACATTTTGCAAAGAGTAAATATAGATCAAATAATATTGGAAGAAATAGAGGATAATGAAGCTCAGGTGCAGACTAATGATACATAATCAAATAGCAATTAATTAAGTACAGCGTCACAAGGCAAAAGGGAGAGAGGTACTAACAAGAGCAATGCAGAGCCCATTATTGTTTTGAGATTGTATGATCCTTGGAGCAAGGAGATTCATCTGAAATTAGTTTTCATACAAGAGAGAAGGTAAGGCACAAGCAGAAATTTAGGAGTTCAAATTTTGAATTGATATCATAGACAGTACCTAACGCTGGGCTCCCAGCAATTCTAATAGGGGTTTGGCCACTGGAGTAGGGGTAAAGTGTGGTACAGTTGGGCCTATGTTTTCTGTGGCTGCTGATATATCTGATTTAACAGGTATCACTACCTTTTCCAAATACCTAGTTTGTACTCCTTGACGACCTGCACTCACCCTCTTCCTTTTGGACACCTATTACGAAAGAGCAACATCTGACTGGAAACACATAGTGTGACAACACATGGAATAGGTATAGAAAATGGATAGGTATGGCATATACTCATATATGATGCTTAAACTAAGCAGATGGTGTAACAAAGTAGAAGTAATGCAAGAGGTCAGATGCAAAATATGTGCGACCAATACAACTTTGCAAAGTTAGAGCAAGCACCTTGATGGGTGAATAAGATAGGCCATCCTCCACCATGCCAAGTTTGATAGCCAGTGGATCGTTCTGCAATATTCCTCTCGTGCTCCCATTCTCATATTCATTTTCATAATGTTCAATATCTGACATGCATGAAAACATAAAAACAAGTGAGATTTTCTTTGTAATGCAGAGGTGATTCTAATCCAATACTGCCTCCCTATAAAACCCTTTGTGCTATCTCTGCAATTCTTTTAAAAGATGCCATGCATGCTGTAATTTGTTGTGTGCATTAATATAATGTGGCCTACTACTCAAAATATGAGAGCTCCAGAAGTGATGACACTTCGCAGATGATAGCTTCAACATATAGTAAAGAAGAACAAGTCGACCTGACCTGACAGATTCAAAATATACTAAGGGAGACCAACTCGACCTGACCAGTCGACCGCAAGAGAAGAGTATCATCTTAAAGGAGAGCAGAAGAGCAAGCAGATTGAAGATATTACAAGTCTTTTAATACAATGTCGGTTGGCCACCCATGATGAACCAGAGCGCACGGAGAAATACTATTCTTTCCGGTCTCTCCATATGTGGCTCACATGCATTTTGAATCTAAAGTAGGAACATTTAGCTAACCAATTAAACATCTCTCAGTTTTACTAATATCAGCAATAATATCAGATATGAATTTGTACAACTAAGCTTGTTTAGCTCGATGGGTGGAGCAGTGCAATTACGACACGAACCACGTAGGCTGATTGTGGCCATCATAAAATGGGGAAAACATAAGCATGATGAGTACAGTGTTGACCATGGCAGTGGGATGGCAGATCTGAAGCTGCAAACCGTGCAAAGGGTAGTTAGCAACCAATGTTTGCTTTGAAATAACAACTAAGATTTGGTATGGACAAGAAAGTACGGTCAACAAGTGACAAAGAAATGCAATTATGTTGTCTCTTTGTATGTCGCGACACGCATTTGGAACCTCAAGTGGGACCTTTAGCTAACCAATTAAATGTGTCGGTTAACTAATATCAGTATCATATCACAATCATATTTGAACAACTAAGCTTTCGAATTCTGAGTGTTGTGTTGTTTAGCTTCAAGGGTGGAGTAATGCTAGTACGACAGAAAGCACCTACGCAGATCATAGTAGAGTATATAAAAGGGGAAAACCCTAAGCATCAAGAGAAAAATCAGGAAAGTGGAACTAGCTGGACCAGTGGGTGGCGCACATGCTTTTCGAAACGAATATAGGAACATTAGGTGACCAATTAAACGTTCTCTGTTTTAGTGATATTAGCATCATATCAGATTCATATTTCAACACGTAATCTTTGGGTTGAGGTCTTGACGAACAGTGCTAGCACGACACGAAGCACCTACGATGATGGTAGTGAATATGAAGGGGTGAAACCATAAGCTTTACGAGTATAGTGCCCATGCCATGGCGGATCTGAAGGTGCAAACTGGACAAAGCTACTTCGCAACCAATGTTTGCTTTCAACTAGCCACTACGATTTGGTACGGACAAGAAAAGTACGGTAAACAAATTACGATCTATTTTCCGGGTGAGATCAATAACTTAAGCACATATGGAAGAGTACCATCTCTCTTGCGACGCCGTGTAGGCCTATGCTAATACGTTGAGGGTGCTGCGGTGCGATGGCTGTCGGCGGCGGGGAAGAATACTTTAGACGGCAGACGGCCGGGTCGGGGTTTATATCCTGTTGCCGTGGACGAGGCCGTCGTAGGAGCGGCAACGACAAGGTGGACGACGGCACCGATGAAGCGAGAGGAGGCGATGAAAGGATCCTGGTCCAGCGCCGTGGATGAGAGACGTCCATCTCTTGTAGTGCATGACGGGGTAGGGGTAGCGGCTCCGGCAAGGTGGAGGATGGGGTGGCGGATGGAGGAGGCTGGCCGCAGTGCGGAGGTTGTCGTGCCGTCGACGGTGTATGAATGGGGAAATGGAGGGGAGGGGGGATATCAAACTTTGGGACGCGCTTCTCTGAAATGGGGGAAAGTTACAAACTTATCCCCCATTTAAAATTTCGGACATCACGTCAGTTGGGGATAGGACGGTAATCTCGCATCTCCCAAATATTTGCCGGTAACTATTTCGGGCGAGGAGAGGGTGTTTTTCCACCCACGGTTGGCGCCCACGGTGTATGAACGGGGCTGACAGGTAGGGCGGTTGTGTCACGTCTGATGGAAGTTACACATCTGCCCCTATTTAAAATATAAGCCTACATTGATTTCGGACGAGGAGAGTTTGTTTTGCCGCCCACCATGTATGAATGGGGAAATGGAGGAAGAGACACATGTCTTTCAGACGAGCTTGAAACAAATGTGTTTTGCCGCCCACGTTTGGCGCCCACCGTGTCTGAATGGGCTCAGAGGCCGTCGTGTCGCGTCTGATTGAAGTTACTAGTCTACCCCTATCGATAGCAGTGTAAATCATGTCGATAAGGATGTCAAGTGTCAGGGGTAGACAGTAATTTCCATCTCGCAAACACTTGCTTCGGGCAGCCCACAAATTATAGTGGGTGTTTAGCCGCTTCGTTCAAAACTTGGGAGAATTAGCATTCACGTTTGCCTTGGGACCTGGCAAACTAAATTCAAATCCAATTTGTATTCGATTACGAATATCCACAGATAATTATACGTTTTGTTATTTATTTCTTCAAAACCACAACAAAGATTTATTCCACCTTTATATATGATTATGATTTAGAAATGTCGTGATCTTCGAATTCAGTAGGTTGGATACATTCTGAGTCAAATAGTTATTTCATCCAATACAATATGCTCACACGAAAACAGTTCACCTTATGTCAATCATACAAGTACTAAGGATTACCTCGCCTAAAAAATTCGGATCATTACAACACATGGACAACATAGGCGGTCTTGCAACATAATCCATTTAGAGACATGACACAACATGCAAGTATAATAATCTAATGAAAATTTCAACTGGTATCTAAAGAAGAACCGGGATTATCTTGGGCTTCAGATAGCAGAAACAGCAGGACCTCCTCCGTCTTCAAATGCAACATTCTTACTTCCTCCAATTCTTGGGTTGCTTGCATAATGCGTGCCGCTAATTCCGTAATTTCTAGCCTCAAGATAAAGATTACCTCATTCATGGCAGCCACACCATCTCTTTCCGCCTCTAGTAGAGCCTCAAGCACTATAATATCTGTGCTTAGACTGCTCTCCGACAGTGTTGCCTCTGAACTGCTACCATCTGGTAACATGGATGGCGCACTGCTTCCACAAATAGATTCTGGGGTTGTACATTGTGTCCTAGTGTGAACGGCATCCTGAAAGGTTTCCGCTGGACATCAGTAAGAGATAGTTATCGTATGATCCAGGCAGTAAGCTTACATGGTAAACGACAGACGAATTATTGCCGAGCATGGCAAACTATATTTAAATGGTTCGAAGCAGCATCAGCCGAAAAGAAATTAAAATGGTAAATGAAAGTAGGGATGTAAGTGGCAAATAAACGAAATCCGCCAGTCTCATCTAGTTAGTTTTTTTTACCTCCCTAGTTCATTTTCCTAAAAAAAACTCTTTTGAACTATCATACCACTAGTGGACTTTAATCGGGATTAAACCGGACCCAGTTGACATCCCTAGTTGAAAGGGAGTGTACAGCCGCTATATTTAAGTTGCCAAGGCATCTAAGCAGTTGAAATAATCTGAGAAAGCACTTAACAGTGTGGCCTCATATAAACTACGAAGACAGTCTTGTGATGAAGTTGAGAGGAAAAGTTAATGTCAGGACCCCGATTCCAAGCCACATAGATCTAGCTGGTAACACCTCATATCACTTTGCGGCCTCACGCACGGTATCCCATAGGTGTCGCCTTACCATGGCCCGGGACCGTTTGCGCCTTTTGGCTCACGTATATGATAGTGTCGCTAGCATCCATATGACAGAGAACCCAAGCCGACATGGCTAGTCGTGAACCCAAAGCGGCATAGACCTATGGAGACAGGCATACATGAATCACATCGAGCATGTCGGTCATCAGCGAGTGATTCCGGGCTGTAGCACTGGGCTAACAGGACTCCGGGGAACCCAGGCTGTAGCAGGCTAGGCAGGACTCCGGAAATCACCGCGTGACATTTCCCCGAAGGGAAATACATAGGAACGAAGTGAAACACATGCCGGCCAGTCAAGTGTCCTGAACAGTAGTGCTGGGCTAGCAGGACTCCGGTGAACCTGGCTGTAGCGGACTACTATGGCTCGAGGAACACTAGACTACATTTCCCCATAAGAAAGGCTGCCAAGGATAAACAACTAGATTGTCGGATCCCACTCATACCAAGCATTTCAATCATACACACAATATGCCCGATATGAGTACATACAACATGGCATCACAACAAAACTCTACAACTCAAGTACTTTATTTAAAGGCTCCAGAGAGCCATACATAACATGTTCATACAGATAGGGGTCACATGACCCGACACTCAAGTCATACAATCATACAAGCACATGCGAAAGCAACCAGTCTGAGTACAGACACTAGAAAGAAAGAAGGCTTCTCGAAGCCTGTCTATCTACATAGGGCCCTCCATGGCCAGGATCACCACCTGGGTGGCTAGTCACTCGTCGACATCAAGGTCTACATAAAACCCATCGGAGGGGGCAGTGTTGTCGTCTGAAAACAACAAATAAGCAAACATGAGTACAAGGTACTCAGCAAGTCTTACATCAGAACCTACTATACATGCTTATTCTCAAGAAGGTGGTGGGGTTATTGCAGCAAGCCAGCTTTGACTCTTGGCTAAACTATCCTACAAAACTTCTCTAGTAAAATAGTTTTTGCACACGAGTCCACTACTCACCAACACAATACTCCACCGGGGATCCTCCCTCGTCATCCTACGAGAGGGCCATCCTCGGTACTCACACTTATCTTGAGTCTTTTAGTAGTATCCATTAACTTGTCTATGAACTGTATAGGCAACCAAGTAGTTCTTTACCACAGACGCGGCTATTCGAATAGTTTTATACCCTGCAGGGGTGTACTTCTTCATACACGCTCTCACCACTTACCGCCGTTTACACGACATGTACTCGGCAACCTTCAAGCGGAAGCCCAGCGAGGGTGTCGGCCACGGCCTACCTAAACACTTTAGTCTCTAGTCCAGGTTTATCGCCTATCCAGGTTCCATCCGCAGGGAGTCCGGCCGAGGTTTCCACATACGGCCCCGAACAATGTGAACAGGGTCCCGAGACGCCAAATAGGCGCCCGGCATACCCGACCACGGTGTATCTACCGCAACATAGCCCACCCCTAGGGTCAGCGCTACGCACGGCCGCCAACACATAACCTACAAACACCAGAAACTATTTGCAACTCCTGGACAGAGTACTAGGGTGATTAAGAAGCCGAGAGGGTCCATTGGTTTCGGGCCCAATGTACGGTAGTAACTGCATCTTAAATCACACATACAGATCTCAGTTCTTATGGACGGCCTCAATGAAACAACCCACCATGTACTCCTACATGGCCTCCCATCAATACCTTTACCAAAACATGTTCAACACATCCCTCACATTACCGGCATAAGCATTTCACTCTAGCCCATCACCCAGATGAACCAGACCTGACACAACTCTAAGCATAGCAGGCATAGCAAGGTAGGAATCACATACATGGCTCAATCAACTCCTACACATGCTAGTGGGTTTCATCTAGTTACTGTGGCAATGACAGGTCATGCAGAGGATAAGGGTTCAACTACCGTAGCACACAGCAGTTTGAATCGCGTTGTCTTAATGCAGTAAACAAGAGCAGAAGCGAGAACATGGGTTTGTATCGGAATGATCAATGGGTTGCTTGCCTGATGGAGTGGTAGTGGGATACTGCCCTTCAGTTGGATACTCGTGAATATCCTCGAAGGCAGAACCTACCACGAAGAACACATCAGAACACAATCAACACATGATGATATGCAACAATATGATGCATGCTATGACATGGCAATATGAATGTGTCTTGGCCTAATGCAAGCTATAACAGAAAGGAATGTGCTTATTTGAATCAAAGATTCAATTATTAGCTTATTAAACATGGCTTTAATAGTGCATTTCTTTATTCTGCTTAAACAGCAACGTAAACTTGTTTTGTCATGCATGAAACCATTACAGATGGATAGATCGAATTTTTCTGATAATTTTTCATATATAAATTATTTCATTTGGAGTTACGGTTGAATTTCTATGATTTTTAGAAGTTTTAAACATTTTCTAGAATTTCCTGAGTAAAAATAAATCCAGAAAATGCATTACTGTGTCAGCATTGCATCATGCTAACCTCAGCAGGTCAAAGGCGCCAGCCCAGGTCAAACCTGACTGGTGGGCCCCTTCTGTCAGCCTCTCAGCTAATTAACAGGATTAGATTAACACTAATTAGCTATCAGTGGGGCCTGGGCCCACATGCCAGTGACTGATTAACTTAAAATTAGTTAAAACTAATCCTAGTTTAGTTAGCAGACCGGCCCCACCTGTCATAGACTCAGGGGGGGTCTACCTGGGCCCACCCAGGGTCAAACTGGGTCAAACTCGCCGGCGACTCGACGCCGTCGAGGCCCGAGACGGCGGAGGGCTTCGGATTTGGTCCTCCGGTGACCAAATCGACGGCGGAGACATGCTACGCGTATCTAGTGGGGCAAGTGGGAGGAGCTGGGGTGGAGCGAGCTCGCCGGAATCGAGCTCGTGGCGGCGGCCGGAGTTCGGACAGGGTTGGTTTCGACGCTACGATGCACGGGAGAAAGAGTTGGTGGTGGCTACGGGCTCCTGGTGCTGCACTGAGCACAACGGCGAGCTTGGCTTCGAGCGACTGTGGCTCTGGCCACGACGGCACCATGGCCGCCGGCGGGGAGCTCTCGGGTGCGGTGGAAAAGGCGGCTACAGAGGGCAAACGAGCACGGGAGCTAGGGGAAGAGGAAGAGGAAGAGGAGCTCACAGCGGGGTCGGAGCAGGGGTCAGCGGGCTCGGGGAGGCCCTGACGGTGGCGAATCGATCGGAGATGGCTCAGGTGCCCGAGGTTGAAGACGAGGGCGAAGATGGTGTTCGGCGGTGTTTGGAGTCGCGTGGGTCGGCGGAGAGGTCCAGGGCGACGAGGCGGAGCTGTTGGGCTCGTCGGAGGGGCGAGGGGGTGGCTCTGGTGGCGTCTACGGTGAACGGCGGCGAGGGACGCACTCGGCCATCGCGGGAGAGAGTGAGGGAGACGAGGGGGAGAGTGAGGGAGGATGAGAGGGGGACGTGGGGGTCGCGTGGCATACCTGGGCGTCTCCAGGCGTCGGCGGAAGCAGGAGGTGGCCGGCGTGTGGCCGTGGGTGCCAGCCACGCGCTCCGCGTCCTTCTGGCGCGAGGAGGAGGACGACTGGCAGAGCCAGTAGGCTGGGCCGAGCCAGGTGGGCTGGCCAGCACAGGTAAGGCCCAGGTGGGCTTCCCTCTCTCTTTTTTTGATTTGTTTTTGTTTTTTCTATTTAACTGCAACTGTTGGGCTTTAATTAAAATACTAAAACGTTTCCAAAAATCCTGAAAATTTAGAATATTTCCAACAAGAAACATTTATTCCCAGAATTATTTGAGCATTTAAATTATTTTATAGCATTTAAATGCCCAAATTCAAATACTTATGATTTAATTTAATGACCTTCTGTTGACCTAGAAAATTGTGCACAAATTTTGCCAGAGGTTTTAACCCAAGACAAAGAGGGTGAACTTTTTAGAAGGGCATTTCAGGTTCATTGAAAATAATTTTAGTAAACCCTAGTTGTTTCCAGGGGGGTGCTGGGGGTTCTGTCTTCCCCATTTCAAATTTAGTAGGAAATTAAACATGATGCACACTCTAATGCTTGAACTAAAACTAGGGTGTGACAGCTAAGGACTCAAATGAAATAGGCATGCATTTCTTTACAATAGTACATCAGGCACTGCTGACATATTGGCCAACTCAGGTATAGCGTAACAACAAATAAGCATTCGAATCAAGCAACATAGGAAAGCAGACAACTGAACTATTTGTAATTCGGTAGGATTACACGTTGAGGGCACAAGCCAAGAAAGCAGCCCACTCGCATTACATTTCACATGTACTAAAACACACTGGCTTACCATATGTTCCTGTGAAGCCTAGCTGTTGTTGCAATGTTCTTTGAAGATATTGTCAGCATCCCATGGTCGCAAATCTAGTTGTTGTAGTTTATTCTGCACCATCTATTTAGGTAAAATTAATTTTAATCGCATGCACTGGTCCGAATTGATCATCAATGGTTCATCTAAACTAATGAAAGAAGGGTGTGTGCATACACGACAATACTCCCTCCGATTCTTTTTTACTTTGCGTATAACTTTTTCTCAGTTTTCTCGTATTAGTCTACGCGTTGCCGATTCCTAGCGCTGGTTTCCTTTTGTGCCCCGCCCCATCCGCCTCTGCCCTAATTAATTGGCAAATTAGTCCAGAAAAATTAAACCAGTGCCCTCCTTGGTGTGTGGGTCAAGAGTTATGCGCAGAGTAAATAGAATCGGAGGGAGTATATCTGCTTCCCTATATTTTTATGCTTGTTCGAGGTGCCAGCCCCAAAAGAACAAATATTTTTCTTGATGGGGTTGGCAGCTCCATAATTAATAGAAGCATCAAATTAGTCATGCAACTTGGGAAGATCAAGAACACACAAACAAGTAATGAACAGAGGCTCGGAGCAGTGATGTAATAGCTAGCATCAGAAAATGTAGGGTAAAACGAACAAAAAGCAGCGGAACCACATGCTGGTTTGCTGATGTGTAATTAAGCATAGAGAACATTAAGCAGTCTGATGAACCAATAGGTGGCATCAGAACAAAACTAAAGCATATTAACTATATGTGCACTGGTATGTAATTTAGCACATGTAACATGTTCACTGCCAGAAGTATGGCCCTATAGGTGCAAGCAGAATAACGCGTCTCATGAAAAACTAAATGATGCCCTAAAGAAATTCAAAGGTGCGCTGCTTATGCTCGAAAAGTGAACGTAGGCGCTGGCCATTGGATAATAGTACCTGATTCTCGGCGGCGTATGGGTATCGTTGTCATACTTGATAGCTAAGGATCGTCGATGGTGCTCGTGTTGCGGTTGAGTTTGGGCCGGCTGTCGCCGTCGTTGAAGTGGCTCCGGTGCTACGGTTGCGGCGCCTATCGACATACAAGAAAGCTCATCTGTGGTAAGTGAACAGTTGCATGATAAAGAGAAAAACCGAAAGGAGTACAAATCGAAATAACCTGATGAGGCTGCGGCGTTGGTAAAGCAGGGCCAGTGGAGTTGAATATGGCATCCGTGGAGCGGGTCCGGTGCAGTGGACGAAGGCTTCGGCGGGCGCGTTGTACAGTGCTTTCGGTGAGGTGGATCTGTTGCGGCGGACGAGGGCTTGTATGAAGGGCCAGCGAAGGGGCGGACGAGGGAGTCAGTGAAGGGCCTACGTTGTGGTGGATGAGGGCGCCGGTTAAGAAGATCCGGTGCGGTGGACCATGATGGCGGTCAAGGAGATCTGGAGCGGTGGACAAGCCAGTCACTAAAGCGGCTCCGGTGAAGTGGTGAGTTGGCAGTTGGGGGTTCCAAGGTGCGGAAGGTAGATCCGGCGGGGTGTGAGGTCCACCACTGCGGCGGAGGACTAGATTCGGCGGCTTGCCGTGGTTGGGGGGAGTCGGGGAGGGGAAGGGGAGGGGCTCTGGGGAAGAATGTTGGGGGCAAAGAGGGGAATACAATGGAGTTACCAAAGCAGCCCTTTTCCGTTCATGAGGCAGGGGTAAAACAGGAATATCACAGGGCTAAACTTTCGGGCGCGTGATATTTCGATGTGAGTGGGAAGTTTGAAAGCTTTTGGCGCCTAAAATTATAACTATTCTGCTCTCGTACGGCCGACTATGATATCATGGCTGACAATTTGTTTGTTTTGCATGCAAAAAAATGTGCACTCGAAACTTAGATTGTCCATTCAATTCAAATATGGATCATTGAGCTACTACAAGCAAATACCATCATACAATCCAATTCAAATGAAATTCCAAATGTGTTTGATATATGATGACAAAAGGAAAAAAAAATGTGTATGTGTATGAATAAAGTGGATGATTATAAAGTTTGAACATGCCCGTATGTGTATATCTCTAGGTTTGATATATGAATTTGAAATCATGAAATCCCGGCTTAAAAAATGTACCTCCGTTTAAATGAATTACAATAGCTAATGATGGAGTCGAATTCCAAAATTCCAATCTTAGGTTTGTAATTCTGGTACATCAAGGTATATCACGCATGTTCAAAAGTATCGTTATCTCATAGTAGAAACTATGAAACAAATTGACCAACCATGAGTGCACAATATCTCAATTACGCTAAAGTCCCTCAAATATAGACACCTCACTCTTTATCTGAAGTCAGCCCCCCCCCCACACACAGAGAAGTCGTTCTCTCTCCCAAACACCAACGCACGAGCACATTAACACCTCTCTCTCTTGTAAAGTCCGGACCTCAACATAGGTCTCTATCACTTTGTCTCTCGGGCATGCACACATCTCTTCCCTCACTCTCTAGGTCTCCTGCTATCTCTCTTACCCAAGCACATGCACTATGTACAGTGTATATTTCCCATACACACAAAACGTCACCCCCAAACTTCTATCTCCCTAGTTATGTGGTTCTCGCGCACTCACCTCACACACCACCCCCACTGCAAACAAGCACACTTTGTCTCCTTGTGCACCACTCTCCTCTTTCTATCTCTCCCACATGCGGACCCGCCCCAGCTCTTTCCTCGTATACATATATGTCGTGACTCTTTGCATAGCTCCCTAATGTATAATCGTTCTCGATTTCGCACATTGTTCTCTACACCATCTATTCTAGATCTCTCATGAAGTCCCTATCACACACACGATGACTTGCTTCCCTTGCGTCTCCGTTCATAGGCCAATTTCGGACGACATCAACATTGTCTCCCCATCTATACGCCATTTATGGACATAAACGACCCCTCTCACCCCCTCTCTTCCTCTCTCTCTCTCTCTCTCTCTCTCTCTCTCTCTCCGTCGCTAGCTCTCTATTTCTCTCGCTCTCACACCCCTCTCCCACACACACACTCGATGTCTCTTCCAAATAGTCTGCTCCCCCCGCCCGCACCCGTGCTATCTCGCTACTACACATGTCACACCATCCCCTCTTCCCTTATACTAGGTTTACATCATCAGTGGTGTCTCTACTCCACATACACTCTCTGCCTCTCACACACAAACGCGTGCACAAACACACACAAACACGCACAAACACCCATTTACCTGGATCCTCATCTCTCCTCATGTGTGCATGTGTATCTCACGCACTCACTCTCTAATTATGTATATGTGTCTCCATGTTACACAACACAAATCCCCATATACATGTCTCTCTCTATCCTCCACACACATAGACACAAAGAATCTGTTATCATTGGCTCAGTCTCTAACATATCACACATGCGCGCACACACACACACACACACACACACACACACACACTCTCTCTCTCTCTCTCTCTCTCTCTCTCTCTCGCAAACACGCTCAACAAGGGTTTCCCCGTGAATAACTTACCGTCTATTCATGAACAGTCATGGCAGTACGGCAAACACGAGATGTGAAAAAGAATAAATCTACACGTGCTTAGACCACCTAGTATGACCACTAGGACTAGAGCAAGCCAAAAAGCGCGCCGCCGTCACCCCCTCCTTGTCGGCGACGGGAAAATGTTCGTTTTACACAGTCGAGAAGTCATTGTGCTAAGGCCCCACATGTCGAGGCGTTGAATAGAATGTACATGCTAGTTTACGGAAGCAAGTATTGATAATACGTTCGTATCTCCATACTTATAGTTCTTCTCTTATAAAAAAACCGAGTTGGTGATGATGGTACGTGTGCCATCTTGCAATATAGACCGTCCGATCTATATCTGACGGATGGAAATTAAACTAAAAGATACCCGCACCCCTCTCCACATTTGCAGACAAGGCCTTCCCTCGTTCATCCTTATCTCCAACAAACCTCATTGTTGAGCAATTAATAAAGGAAGCCTCTGGAACAAACTGGCCTGGTGGCCGCTGCCAATGTCGTCAATCCCCATGTCTCCGCTCAGTCCGACCACCAACCACCACCACACCCCACTCCTCTTCACCTTATCTCATATTTCTCGAGATATCATTAGTTTTTACACATGGGATTACTCCCGCAAGGGTCAATCACAACAAGTGTTTTATGAAAAAATGCATCTTGATGTTTCGTGCAATGCACGGATCTTGCTAGTACTCCTACACAAGACTAAGTTGGTGATGCTGGTGTGTCTGCCATCCGTCGTTTCTGACCATTAGATCTACATCTAATGATTGTGAGGTAAGTTGTTGCCTTTTCTCACCAACATCCCACTTGTCTACCAATTTGCAGAAAAACCCATAATTAGTATCTTAAAACCAACCACATCCCTCCCTGACCTCACCAAAACAGCCCAAGGAATATATTCTAATTGAAACATAATATATCTCTAGTGACATATGTATATCAAAATTAGAGTGTTTTGTACCAAGTTTGTGAATAAGTATTATTCTAATTGTGATTCATTGCAACGGACATGAACATTGCTAGTATTTCCAACCATGCATTTCTTTTCCTAGTATTCCATAGTTTCGAGTTTTCCATCAAGATATTAGTCACTCATGGTTGATATTTACTTTCAATCATGTACACATATGCACTATGTAACTAGCCTTGCTTATTGGCTTCCAAAGCTTAACTTTCACTCCTACTTGCAATATGTAGAGTATTTAACAAAAAACTACCACTTTCAACCAGCCCTAGGAGGAATCTATTGTACAAAAAATAGCAAAAACATACCCAAAATTTCTTAATCCACGCTAAAAAATACCTAGTACTCCTACCGATTAGGTTCGTTTTAACCCATTTATGACAGGGTTGGCCCACATGTCTGTGCTGACGAGGCGGCTTAAACCAACACATTTTGTTTGACCATTGACACGAGGGACCCACATCTGACCTTCTATCCTGTTATTCCCCCTCAAATCATTATTTTTCCTGAACATTACTTCAAACAGTCCTGATGCGTGTTCGTCGGTGGCGCCGGTGATGAGCGAGTTGGCCACTGCTGAGCCGGACGGGCCGGACGCCACGCTGGCCTCCGCACGGGTTGGCAGGCTGGCCCGAGCGTGACTCACGAGCGAGCAAGCCGCCGCGCTGGCCTTTGCTCGAGCCAGATGGCTGGCCTTAGCGTGGTGCGCGCGAGCAAGCCGCCGCGCTGCCATGCCAATCTAGCTAGCAAACCTTGTAGACAAGCAGCTGGACGGAGCTATCTTGGCTAGCTAGCGGCCGCGAGCGCCGGACGAAGCTGGCATCTGGGCTGCCGCAACATGGGCTCTGCACCGCCGGCGGTTTTGACCTCGCCTTCTGTCGGCGGCGGTATCTGCGTCCCATGGCCGAGGATGACTAGGTGGACGGGCCGGAGGTAGGAGGTCACTCGAGGATTTTTGTTGGTAAGAGGAGTGCAATGGTTGATAAGGTAGTCTTATCTTATGTCTGCCACGTATGCAAGTGGTAGTAGTTTCTTGGCATTTTAGTGGTTTCTTGCATTATTAGAGACAGTACAATAGAGCTGAGTCAGCAGGCTATAAGAAATAAACTACTACTACATGTTGGCTATAAGATGGGCTGTAGATGACATGGCACTGGCTTATAGCCAGCAGCTGGCTATACTATTAACCATGCTATTAGGGGTTTCTTGTAAGGAACAATGTACGTACTACTAGCGACAAAAGGCGATTCTAGGTTGCGTTGTACTCCAATGAGTACTACTAGTGGTCGCGGGAGTGTATACCTCATTTTGTGGGTTCGATCCCGGCCGAACGCACGGCGGCCTTTTTTTAAATAGTATACCATCTAGATACATTGCAGAAATGGATGTATCTAGAACTAAAATACATCTAGATACATCCATACCTGCGACAAGTAATTCGGAACGGAGGGAGTACTACACCTCACTGTGAGCCAATATTTTACACGGGTAGTTTGAGTTTTGAAGTCAAACGGACGTGCGGCCCCACAATCTGTGTGCACTGGAGTCTAGAAAGCCTAGCCACGTGAATGGGTTTTCCTTCCCAGCATCCCGTGGCTCGCGTGCTCGCCCTAGCCGCACCTCACTTGCAGCTTCTAGCTAGTAGCATATTTAAACTAGCGCCTCCCAATTAAGCCCGAGGAGCTGGAAAAGCCTGGCGGGGCATTAGGAACTGTGCAATATGGCTCTGTACGTAAAGTGCTCTACTACTACTCTGTAGCTTGTGGCGTTGCATGCATGGACTTCACTCCATTATCGGCTCTACTATAAAAGAAATTCCTCTTGACGTGTTTTTTTTGAAACGGAGGCAAAAAGCTTTGCTTCATCTCATTCATAAAGAAGGAACTACTAACAAAGTTCGACGAGATCCATTACACCTCCACAAATGGAAGCAAAAAGCCTAGTCTCGCTGTATCAAATAACTCAAATGGTCTTCCCCCGCAGTAACCATCACTGATAAGCATGCTTGCTAGTGTGTGCTTGAGAGGAGTGGCTGAGTAGGCCAGCTACGTGAGAGGAGCGGCTGAATAGAGCACTGAGAGTACCCACTAGGCCACTACGCAGGTGTACTTCCCCTGCATTGATAGTACAACGACGGTTCTAGAGAACAGTAGTACCCTCCACTTCCAACTGTAGCTCCTTGGCCCTGAGATTCAAGAGTTCAAAACTGGTGCACTATACAAGACTAAACTAGAAGTACAGTACTCCCTCCTTTCCGGTTTATAGGGCTCATCTCAAAATTTTAGTTTTTCCATTTTATAAGTCTCAATTTGGTTGTTTCCCATCACATGTTCAAATTCCAAGGTGCATTAAATCATTGCATGCAAGTGTTAAGAGAAAATTGACCAATGAATGTAATTTATGCATGCATGGATTGCAATTAATGCATTGGTAAACATACTTTTTTGAGGAAAACAAGAGCATTAATTGGGTGCTTTTTTGAGGACTAGTTGAGAAAAGTAGTACTAGTACTGCTACAGTATGAGTACGGACTCCTCCGTCACATAATGTACGACGTTTTTTGACACTAGTTGGCATGTACAAAAAATGGCAAAAACATACCCAAAATTTCTTAATGCACGCCAAAAACTACTACCTAGTGCCAAAAATTTCTTACTAGTGCTATTATTTACAATATAATGCAATCCCATAACGTTCCATAATGCTAGTACTAGTACTCCATGGTACCAAAAACTACTACCTAGTGCCAAAAATTTCTTACTAGTGCTATTATTAGAGTAGTAAATAATAGCCTCACCCCTTCGCCGAGGAACGATCTACAGTTGGAAGGGACGAGGCCCTGTGGTTACTACGCTCTTATCTCCTCCTCGCCAGTTCCCCTCCCCCAAAGAGAAGGCAGTTCGTCGCTGCTCCCATGGATTCGCCAGGTGGTTCTCCTCCTCGTCGGGGCTGGGAGACCTTGGACGACGATTCTCTGGGAGAAATCGCACGCCGCTCCAACGTCCTCACTGCCGCAAGACTCGGTGCTTCCTGCACCAACTTTTTCAAGATGCTGCTTAAACAGGCTTGGGAAAAGGCCATGCTTGTTGGTCTTCCATGCGTCCTCGAGGAAAAGGTTCTTCTATGGGACAATTCTTCGAACAGTCCACTGCTCCTTGGCCATGGTTGCACATTGACTCCGCTAGAGTTGACGACGTTGAGAGGTAGTTGGATTTTGTCCGATGAGCAAGTCAGTAATGGAGTTTGATCATGTAGTACTTAGTTATTCCATTTCCATCCTGTAATTTCTCCGCTGCCCACCATCTTATATATAGGTCTGGGTCGGTGCCAACGAAAATTGGCTTGCATACCTCCGGCTGGATACCACCATGATTTTGCACAACATTCACAACAGTGCGTCCGTTCCGGTAGACCCCTTCTCCACCATTGGGATCGGCCTTCCGGACTGGCTGGGCAAGAATATGTATGATGATGCCTACATGAGATTGAAGAAGATAGCAATTGCGGACCCACCGACAAAGCGACGCGGCTACGACGATTACTATCTCATCGCGGTGTTTGACATAAGGATTGCCATCAATGCAGGAGGTAGTAACGGCAGAGGCTGGCGCATGTTGGCAGCGGCAGATTTGTACCCCTACACATTCGAAGGCGCGTGCGCCATCTAGGCCGCATCTTCGCGGTGACAAGCCAGGGGACTTGTTTCATCTGGTTGACATCCTACGGTACGGGAGATTACAAACGGAATGCACAAACCATCATTTTCATCCCTAACGGTACTCCATTATTTTGCAGGGACCAATCATCCCCCGATCAGAATAAGATCGCCGATCCTGGATGTGCATTTGCATCCGCGATTTGGTCTAACCTGGAACCTTGTAGTTGACTTTGGCATATTGGGATCAACTATCTTAGCAATCGTTACCCATGGTACCACTGATGTGCTACATGGTCACATAATCTACCACGATCGGACCGTCACCATCTACCCAGGTATTCCATTTTTTTAACCCTCTCGCCTTCTCCTTCATTGTTGTACTAGTAGTATACTTTGTAGTACTAGTAGGAGTACTTTTTACCTTGGAGGACGCGTATAGCTAGCTAGGCCCTTGAAGACTTGAACCTAGTTGCCACCATTTTTGTTTTTCCATGTCTTACTATCTCATCCATGTAGCCAAGAGTGGCCATATATAATAAGCCGGTTATTTTACTTCCTCTATACCGAAGTAGTACTATTTGCTGCACAGTATTATTGACCACCACATTTGAGCACAACATTATTATGCATGGACCTTGACTATGTACGTCACCATGTGTCCAGATCTGGGATGCCGCATGTACCAGATGAACGGCGCCGAGTTCGACCCCCGTGATGCTACGTGGGTGCCGAGGAACACTCTTGGAGAGTACTCGCTTTTCATCGGGGACAGCTACCCCATTGTGAAGCGGATGCCACCTTCCATGCATGACACGGAAGGCCCGCCGTTCATGAAGCATGGTTGTGTCTTCAGTGTGCACCGCCGGATGAATGACATGCTGGGACATGCTATCCCTGATTTATGCCGCTTCAGCTTGGATGAGTCTCCATCGTGTGGAACCGGACTAGAAAGCTGCGACAATGATTCCCGTTGCCCACTGCTATGGATCGTGCCATCCATGAAGAACACCTGGGACTAGAACCTGGAGGAGGACATGTAGCCCATCTATAACGTGTAAGTGGAGTACGGTAATGGTGAACGGTAGCGCTGTGAATATATGTAGACTAGTCGTGCACAAATTTATCACATGAGTTGGAGATGAACTTGTGTGGCATACTTGCATTTGTCCTTTAGAATTTATTGCTAGTAAATGTGTTATGTCTACGTGCAACTTGTGTGGTTGTTGCACGGGCTCCAACATGCTCTTTGAGAAAAAAAGGTGGCACAGCTTTGGATATACGTGACGTGGCGGCATCATACAGTAGCATCGTTCGCTATAGTTGTACTAGTACACTCCTACTAGGACAACAACTCCTATAAAACCTTGCGCTTGGCTCTTTGCCTCTTCGGGAGGTTCAACAGTTCGTACTCGTGTGAACCTTGCACTTGGCTCTTCGCCTCTTTGGAAGGTCCAACAATTATGATACTACAGTACAATATGCTTCTGGCAATCTGACACCGATTGAACTGCTGCACGTCCACCGCGAGGGCGAGGGCGAGGGAGAGGGAGAGGGTGCTGTAGTCAAAACCCTCTCCTCGTCATGCGAACCACCGCGCGCGTGAGCGAGGGAGAGGCGTAGTAAGCAAGCTTCTCCTTGTTCGGCGAGTTGACGTGACACATCAAAGCAGTACTAGTACTAGTAGTAGTAGTAGTCCATACTGCGTCCTTTCCGATTAATATGGCTTAATTTGAAACGAGAAAAATACACTGGCGGTCAACGTATGTAACAATACACTCTTTACGGTCACTATATATAGTTTTGCGGCGATTATGCGATCACTAGCTCATCGTAGAGCACTATATTACACCCTACTGACCGGCCACATAGTCGACGTGGCACTTTGTTGACTGGTTAAATTGTCACCTGGTTTCTGGGTCCCACCTGTCAGTTGGCAGAGCAAAGAAATCAGTTAAACAAAACTTTACGCAGGCGCGACACGAGTCCAACCCTTGCGTGCGAACCGCCCTGGCTGTGTATGTGAGTGCATGCACGTGTCCTCCCCCGGTCTTCCAACAAAGAGTGTACTACATGATGTACATCTACACTTCCAATGCATTTAGCCTTTAATCTACTAAATCGATATTGATTGACTAATGCACCAACTTGTGCTGTAGGTATAGGCTACATGTCTATCCTTAATTACAGCATGCAACGGCCTTCATTTAATCTTCTTATCTCAATGGTCGCATGCACACATAAGTCAGCTACTTTTGGGCGTTAATTATGCCCTGGTCAATGTGTAAATCTCTAAATGTACAGTCTTTCACGGACGTAGGGAGTAGGTTGAGCACTTGAGTGTGAGCGTGTGTGTTGTGTCGTGTGCTATGTGCCGCATGGGTGCGTGAGTGTTGCGTGCGTCCATGGGTACGTGTGAGTGTTGCATGTTGCATGCATGGGGCTTACTCCCTCCCATTGACATGTTCATATTTCAAGCTTCCTCTGTTCCCTCCATATGGTGATACTCCCTCTGTTCCCAAATATAGTACAAAGTTGAGTCATCTATTTTGGAACGGAGGGAGTAGTACGGAGTAAAAGCATCCCTCTGTTCTCAAATACGGAGTATTTATCTTTCTACAGATTTCAACAAGTGACTAGGTACGGAGCAAAATGAGTGAAGTGAGCGTAGAGGCATAGGGATATTGTAGAAAGGAAGTCCTCGCGATCCATTTATTCCCCATCTCGGTCAGAGAGAACTATTCAACTAGTCTTCGCAGTGAAGTGACAATACACACTGCAGCAGATGGGACACGTAATTAATAAGCTGAACCAGCGTGTTGGTGTTACGAAATCAGCCTTACCCAGTACTGCCATCATGTTTGCCAGTAGAGCATGCTTCCGCAAATACGCCTACGCACCTCTTTCCTCCATTAACTGACATATGGGCCCTGTTGTGGTAGACCCACATGTCATCGGTGTAACTATTTACACTCCAAAGGACGGTATATCCTGGTAGTACAAGTAGAATTGAGATTGAATGCACTTTCTTCCCCGTCTTCCACTCTTCTTCCTCCTCTCTTCTTCTTCCTCCTCTCTTCCACATCGTCGGCCGCACACCATTTACCCCCGCTCACTGCTCGCCCGCCCGCGCCATCTTCCTTGGTAGCTCGCGCGTACCATATCCCCCCGCTCACTAGTCGGCCACACGAGGAGAAGCTTCTTTGCTCGCCCGCCCGAATCCACTTCCCCGCTAGCTCGCAGGCACCGAAAACCCCAATGGCAGAACCGACTGACACGCAGAGCCGCGATTGGAATTCCCTCCCTGATGTTCTCTTGGAGCAGATCTGTAGTCGTATGGACCTACTCAGCACCGTCCGTCTGGCCGCATGCTCGGTGTCTTTGTACCGTCTACTCATCTACAACCGGCCGGCTCTTTTCAAGACACCCTGCTTGCTAATGTCCGATCCTCGCAGGTGGCCCAGACACCGACTTGACGATCCTATGGAGGTTGCCGTGGTGCCCCTCGACTTGCTACCACTACCCATCCACCTGCCCTTCATGCGCGGCCACTACTGGGTGGGCATGAAGGCCAACTGGGTTGTCCTCATCCACCAATCTGGTAGTCCATGGCATCTCGTGGATATCTACACCCAGCGAGAGTTCACCCTTCCATGTTTGGATACCGCCGCCATCAAGCCCCGCGGCCTGCCGGACACTCCTGCCTACTACGCACGAGACGCGACAAGCTTTTGGCTCGACCTCTGTTTGCAGAAAGTTATAATTTGCAAAGTGCCCACACCATCAGAAGACTACATGGATTACAAGCTCATTGCCTTGTTCAACAAGGGATTAGTCTGTCTGGAATCCGGTCGCCATACATGGTTATGGCTTATCATCAATCCTGTTGAGGAAACATTTCTGTCTGATGCTATAGTGCACGATGGCATCGTTTACGCGGTCGACGCACAGATTGGCTACCTGTACTGGTGGAATCTATCATCGTGCAATTGTTCTATCTCATCTCATCTTTACCTTATGAATACGACTGCCTGTTCATTTGTTACAAATTTAGAATGCATAGCATGTCTATAACCACATCATTGCTATATGTTCCTCTCATTTCCTAGATTTTTATGACCACACATGTTCTTGTTAGAGTTGATATGAGAACAATTGGCATCTAATGATTGTTAGAATACATATTATGAGCATAACATCATGATTGCTATATGTTACTCTCGTTTACAAGATTTTTATAACAACGCATGTTATTGCTTAGAGTTGATATGAGAACAGTAGTAGTAAGTGCTATGGTAGAATATGAGTAGGCGCTATCATAGCTGTTTTCCTCTCATTGTTACATGATGTTTGAACCATGACATATTGCTAGAAAATGAAAGCCATTGGCTTATTTTTTTTAACTTGGGGTATGATTATGACCACGGCATTGCAATTCTCTGTCTATGATATGTGTCATTGTTATAATAATCTTAATTCCACACATACTCTGAACATGATTGTTTATTTTTGTCCTTTTGGTCTCCAATTTGAATTGTTGCAGCAGACACAAATGCGCTGGCCTTCATGATTCCAGGACCTGGAATCATACCAGCCGATGGGTGGTGGTTTATCGCTCGTTCAGCTGACGACGGTCATTTGATGCTCATTCGCACGTACCAAATTGAACAAACCATTACATCAAACCACATGCAGTACAATGTGTGGGGCGTTCGTGACATTGATGGCTAAGGCTGCTTCATGTTCGAGAAAGATCCCAGCTCCGTTGGGCCAGGCGTATTCAACTGGAGGCGGGTTTACAGCCTCGGCAACCACTCCTTGTTCCTCGGGCTCAATTATCCGATCATCCAACCAACCATCGATCATATCACCGGCGATGATTACTGTGCAATACAACTTCCATTTGTGAGGGGGGGGGGGGCTGTGTTTACACATCATACCATGGGTTTCATGAATCACCATATCCAGAGATTCGTCGACACAGCTTGTTGCCAGATAATCTTCAGTGTGTGAAAGGCATCAAGCTTCCATGTGATGGGTGGCTTTTGCAAACCCGACATGCAGCGATGTGGTTCATGCCAATAGCAAATATGCACAACTTGATTCGTGCTGATATTTAGACCGAGCCATTTATTCTGCTGCTGTAGCACGACCCTCTTTTGTTGGATATTATGTACTGTTGTTAGTTTGAAGCACTCCTCTGGTTTGAAGGATAGATACCTTCCTGGGATCAAGTGCATCCTAACTCACCTGCGTAGGATGTACTGATAATGATGATGGAGATGTTGTGCAGAAGCCATATATATACATATATCAGTTAGGCTTCAAGTGCGTACTTGTTAGTTAAACCTATGTATAATTTGTGACACTAAATACGACTAGTAAGTAGTACAGTAGCAGTACTAGTATACATCGGTCAAATTATTCATCATGTACAGACATTGAATTGATGTGACAACACGCTGCGCATGAGGTGACACAAGAATCCCGGCGGCGTGTTCGGGTGTTCTGGAATTACCGATGCAAGTCGAAGAAGGATTGGCCCAACCTGAGAAACTTGAGGCCAAAGTGAGTGCTGACAGTGCAAGATTTTAGTCTCTCATCGATTTGTTCATACCAACCATCGACAGCGAGCACGGCATATGTTACACCCAACCTGAGAAACTTCCAGGTAAGACACCGATCGGTCGTCTACTTGCACAAACATATTCCTTTGTTTATAGCTCTATTTTTCTTTTTACACGCAGACCTGGTGAAGCAATTACAATTTGACAGTTAATAAAAAGTGAAACAAGTGACTGCAACATGCCAAAGATGTTATGAAAATGCCAACTAGGTACACTAAAACCTGTATTCCACAATACTGCAGGTATCACACTGAGTGGCCTAAGGAAGCATTTCTTCCAGCGTAATTCCAAGGCGTTCGAAAGGGGCGCGTGGACGCGTCGCAAGATACAGTCGGAGTGCGGCATGCACGCGATGTGGCACAAGACCGGCAGACGGGCATCAAAAAAGTTTCTGGTGCTGCACACCAACAAGAACTTCGACCAGCAGAGGACCAACTGGGTGATGCACCAGTACCACCTCGGGGACCTAGAGCAAGAGAAGGAGTGGGAGCTAGTCCTCTGCAAGATTTTCTACTAGACGAACACTAGGGCCAGGAGTAAAAAGATTATAAGTTAGTTTGGTATTGGTAGTTGCACTACCTTATCGTCCGCAAGTTGGTATTGTTGTTAACGATCTTTTGGTATGAACTTGCATTTGCTTCCAACCATCATGCCGAGGGTCGACGTGGATATAAAGATGAATCATTTTTTTCGAAATGAATTTTCAGGCACCTGATTTTTATTTGACGGGTAGCATAAGCACCCGCCGTTCGAATTCCCAGTTCTCCAATTTTTTTGAAACAAGTGCATGCACTTATTATCACGATAAAAAAACAATATCCGTGCTGCATCCCAGTTATCAGTCTGTACTTGCAGAATTCTCTCGTTTATTGAGCATGTATATTGTTTTTTCAGGTCGAGCAAGTTTCAACTGGGCTGTAGATTGCCAGGGTTGTTTTGTTTTTAACAGGCCCAGCCCATGACGACAACGGGGCACAAAGATCCAGCAGGTATCTACTGGCCTCTGGCCCGCCAGCATTAGTTATATTTTGTCTTACAACATCTGCAGGCAGTTTTTTTACTGAATCAAACACACAGCCGAGTTCTATTTTCCTCTTGAAACGCATGTCCTACATCCGTTTTCTAAGCTCTACCTATAGTTTTACTAGTTCGTATACACGTATCATTATATTGAAAACACATAAAATTCCCTTTTCATATTTACATCCTTATTTTTGTTGTTTTTCCCACCCAGCGCTGATTTTTTTTACCACTGGTTTTCCTTAAACCAACTAAATTTGTCCCACGTCTTATTTGCTTACAAAAGCAAAACAATTTTTTTGGCAAATCAATAAGTTCTCAAAAAAATGTTTATCATTTTGGGATTACAACAGTTCAGACTCCACTGAAATATGCAAAATAAGGTTGGACTTTTTGACCGTGGTCCTAGGCAGAAAATGGGCTGTAATAAATTACTTAAGAATTAGCAAATGGGCAGCAAATTATAAAAAATAGCAAATGGGCTTTATGTTGTCTGCCACAGATTTGGAGGCTGACTTGTGGGCCTACTACGTTCATGCGTACACAAGGTTTCTCAAAAAAGAAACTTAGTCAACAATCGACTCTACCAGCGTCAGACCGTTAGATGTCAATCTAACGGCAATAGTGCTTCTTTAGTCTCTGATCCTCCTGCCCCAGCCGCCCAAACTAGCGCCGTCGGAACCGCCTGCTCCCGCCTCCCGTGGCCAGCTGTGCTGCCGGGAAGGCCTCACGGCCCCATCATACTCGCATCCCTGGCCTGTCTATCCCTCTACTCACCCACACCTCCTGTTATTTTCCGGCGATGGCAGCCGAACCAGTCAACCCTCGTACTCTCCACCGCGTGGGCAGCCACTGCCGTGTCTTCCCCGGCTTCGTGTCGTTCCCTTCGTAGGCCTCACTGTCGTCCACCGCCCTGGTGCTCTCGGCGCGGCTTGGTCAACGATGTCCATCCAACGGCCGTAGTGCTTCTTCAACCTCTGTTCTTCTTGCCCTAGCCGCCCAAAGCAGCGCCGGTCGTGCCGCATGCAACTGCCTCCCGTGGCCGGCTGTGCTGCCGCGGAGGCCTCACCGCCCCCTACAATTCCCACCGCTGGCCATGCCCTGCGGCGACGGCAGCCTCACACCACAGCCGAACCAGTGAACCCTCGTACTCCTCTCCGCGCGGGCTTCCACTGCCGCGTCGTCCCCTTCCTAGGCCTCGCCGTCGTCCACCGCCGTGGTGCTCTCCGCGTGGCGTGGTCAACATGGTCAATGAACGACTTCCATCGGAAGAGTACTGTACATGGAGAGGCTGATAGCTGGGTCCACGGCCACACCCCAGTTTTTTGTGATTTGCCAAGCAAGTCGCTTTGTCAGGCCTGTTGGGCTGCAAATCTTTCAAGACGAGGAGAGCTTTCATTCGGCTGGCCGAGAAAATGGCCCATCAGTAATGAGAAATGGGCTGTACATTTTTAAAACACATCAAACCGGCAATTAGTTTCAAATATCTTTTTTTCATTTCGAGATTTGAAATTACATTAATTTTTATGCGTGGAGAATTTGTTGGATTTTATATTGATATACATTTATTTTTAAAATCAGTTTGAATGTGAGTAGAAATTTCGGGATTAAAAACAGTTCGGACCGCACCGAAATATGCAAAATTTCGTATATTTTTTAACCATGGCCACAATATGGGCTGCAATGCTAACAAAAAGAATATGGGCTCCAAAAAAACCTTAATAATTAGCAAATGGGCTATAAATTATTAGAAATAATGGCAGATGGGCTGTATGCGATTTCCCACAGATTTGAGGCTTTCCTAAAAAAAGGTTGACGCACAAGCAGTGCTGTTGGATGGCCATCCAATGGCCATCGTGCTTCTTCAATCTCTGCTCTTCCTGCTCCAGCCGCTCAAACAGGCGCCGGCGGGACTGCCTGCTCCCTCCTCCCCGCGGCCGGCTATGCTGCCGCAGAGGCCTCACCGCCCCCTACTATTCCCACCGCTTGCCAGGCCTTGCGGCGACGGCAGCCTCACACCACAGCCGAACTAGTGAACCCTTGTAGTCCTCTCCGCGCGAGCTTCCATTGCCGCGTCGTCCCCTTCCTAGGCCTCGCCGTCGTCCACCGCCATGGTGCTCTTCGCGCGGCGTGGTCAACGTGGTCAAGGAACAACTTCCATCGGAAGAGTACTCAACGTGGAGAGGCTGACAGCTGGGTCCATGGCCACAACCCAGTTTTTTTGTGATTTGCCAAGTAAGTCGCTTTGTCAGGCCTGTTGGGCTGCAAATTTTTCAAGACGAGGAGAGCTGTCATTTGGCTGGCCGAGAAAATGGCCAATTAGTAATGAGAAATGGGTTGTACATTTTTAAAACACATCAAACCGGCAATTAGTTTCAAATATCTTTTTTTTCATTTCAAGATTTTAAATTACATTAATTTTTATGCGTGGAGAATTTGTTGGATTTTATATTGATATACATTTATTTTTCAAATCAGTTTGAATGTGAGTCGAAATTTCGGGATTAAAAACAGTTCGGTCTGCACCGAAATATGCAAAATTTCGTATAATTTTTTTAATCGTGGCCACTATATGGGCTGTAATGCTGAAAAAAGAATATGGGCTCCAAAAAAACCTTAATAATTAGCAAATGGGCTGTAAATTATTAGAAATAATGGCAGATGGGCTGTATGCTGTTTCCCACAGATTTGAGGCTTTCCTAGAAAAAAGGTTGACGCACAAGCAGTGACTGTTGGATGGCCATCCAACGGCCGTCGTGCTTCTTCAATCTCTGCTCTTCCTGCTCCAGCTGCTCAAACAGGCGCCGGCGGGATTGCCTGCTCCCTCCTCCCCGCGGTCGGCTCTGCTGCCGCGCAGGCCTCACCGCCCCACTGTACTCCCATCGTTGGCCTAGCCATCCCTCTACTCACCCACACCTGCTATTATTCTCCGGCGATGGCAGACGAACCAGTAAACCCTCGTACAGTCGTACTCCCCTTCGCGTGGGAAACAACTGCCAAGTCTTCCCTGCCTCCGTGTCGTTCCCTTCCTAGGCCTCGCCGTCATCCACCGCCCTGGTGCTCTCGGCGCGGTCTGGTCAACGTGGTCAACGACCGACATGCATCTGAAGTGGACTTTAGGTGGAGAGGCCGACAGCTGGGTCCACGGCCGCACGCAAGGAAATGCCTCCTTATTACGCGCAAAATAATGATTCCTCCACCTGACATCTGGGACCCACCGAAAGGGCCTCTGTATTTCGTGAAAAAACGTTACCGCCGCTGACAGCTCGGACCTGCCAGCCATATCTTCGCACGCAAGGAAGTGCCTCCTTATTATGCATAAAAAATGAATACTCCCCCTGTTAGCTGGGACCCACTATAGTGGCAGGCTGACTTGTGGGCCTACTAAGTTGACGGGGACGGAGGGCTTTGTCAACTTAGTCAATATGCACGATTCTAGCTCCAGTGACCGTACGATGTCCATCCAACGGCCGTAGTGCTTCTTCAACCTCTGGTCTTCTTGCTCCAGCTGCCCAAACCAGCGCCGGTTGTGCCTCGTGCTCGTGCCTCCCGTGGCCGACTGCGATGCGGCGGAGGCCTCACCGCCACCTACTACTCCCACCGCTGGCCAGGCCATCCCTCTACTCACCCACACCCCCTGTTATTCTGCGGTGACGGCAGCCTCACACCGCAGCCGAACCAGTGAACCCTCGTACTCCTCTCCGCACAGGCTTCCACTGCTACGTCTTCCTGGGCTCCGCGTTGTCCCCTTCCTAGGCCTCGACGTCGTCCAGACCACCGCCATGGTGCTCTCGGCGTGGCGTGGTCAACGACCGACTTTCATCGGAATAGTACTGTACGTGGAGAGGCTGACAGCTGGGTCCAGGCGGCCGCAAGGAAGTGCCTCCTTATTATGCGCAAAATAATTATTCCTCCACCTTACAGCAGGGACCCACCGGACGGGCCACCTTATTTCGCAAAAAAAAACGTTCCCCCCTGACTGCTCGGACCCACCGGATGGGCCAACATATTTCGCAAAAAAAACGTTCCCCCTGCTATCAGCTCAGACCCACCGGAAGTGCCTCCTTATTATGCACAAAAAATGAATACTTCCACTACTAGCCGGGAGCCACCATGGTCGGAGGCTGACTTGTGGGCCTACTAAGTTGACTGGGATGGGGGCCTTTGTCAACTTTAGTCAATATGAATGATTGTAGCTCCACTGACCGTACGATGTCCATCCAACGGCAGTAGTGCTTCTTCAACCTCTGGTCTTCTTGCTCCAGCCGCCCAAAGCAGCGCCGGTCGTGCCGCATGCTCCTGCCTCCCATGGCCGGCTATGTTGCCGCGGAGGCCTCACCGCCCCCTACTATTCCCACCGCTAGCTAGGCCCTGCGGCGACGACAGCCTCACACCGCAGCCGAACCAGTGAACCCTCGTACTCCTCTCTGCGCGTGCGGGCTTCCACTGTCGCGTCTTCCCCGGCTCCCCGTCGTCCCCTTCCTAGGCCTTGCCGTCGTCCACCGCCCTGGTGCTCTCAACGCGGCGTGGTCAACGTGTTCAAGGAACGACTTCCATCGGACGTGGACTGTACGTGGAGAGGCTGACAGCTGGGTCCATGGCGGCAGCAAGGAAGTGCCTCCTTATTACGCGGAAAATAATGATTCCTCCACCTGACAACAGGGACCCACCGGACGGGCCACCGTATTTCACGAAAAAAATGTTTCCCCCCTAACTGCTGGGACCCACCAGCTACAGCTTCGCACGAAAGGAAGTGCGTACGGGCAAAAAAAACGATTCGCCTCCCTGACTGCTGGGACCCACCAGCTACATCTTCGCACACAAGGAAGTGCGTCCGGGCAAAAAAAAGAAAACCAAAACGATTCGCCCCCCTGACTACTGGGACCCACTGGCCCCCCGGCTACTGGGACCCACCAGCGACATCTTCGCACGCAAGGAAGTGCGTCCGGGCAAAACAAAACGATTCGCCCCCTGATTGCTGGGACCCACCAGCTACATCTTCGCAGGCAAGGAAGTGCCTGACAGTCGGGACCCACCTGGTCGAAGCATACGTAGCGTTGTCATTCTAGTCGCGAACGTGTATGTACATACTGGTCGATGTAGAGGTGCGCACGTGTCGTAGTAGAGGCGCGCACATAGCATGTACACGTACGTACAGCGGCCAGGGTGCAAGAAAGAAAATACGGCCACGTATGTGTACATACGGGCGGGGTCTCGAACGCCTACTCGCGCATACATACGGCGAGGGCTCATGTACATGGCTGGGTCGGAACGGAGAAACAGCGTCATCGTTGTGTTCATGGGTCGGAACGGAATGCGTGGTCGTGTTCATCGGGAGGGCTTGGACGGAAGAGGCGATGGAATCGAGGCCTGGCGTACCGCACAATGGAGGAAACGGACCTCCTACGGTCAAAACAGGGGTCCTGTTGACCAGGAGGGGTGTGGCATACCACAAAACGGAGGAAACCGACCTCCTACGGTCGAAACGGGGGTCCTGTTGATCGGGAGGGGTGTGGCGTACCGCAAAACGGAGGAAACTGACCTCCTACGATCGAAACGGGGGTCCTCTTGATCGGGAGGGGTGTGGCGTACCGCAAAACGGAGGAAACGGACTTGTGTTGGAGCGCTACGGTCGAAACGGGGGTCCTGTTCATCGGGAGGGGTGTGGCGTACCGCAAAACGGGACTCCACGGGATACTGTTCATCTCCACCGTCGACCCCCTCCAGCCTCCACGAGCTACTATTCATCCATCGTCGACCTCCTCCAGCCTCCACGGGCTCTTGTTCATCCAGCCTCCACCGCGCGCTACTCCACCGGCTACTGTTCAACCACCCCTCCACCGTCTACTGTTCATCCAGCCCTCCACACCACGGGGTCCTGTTCAACCACCCCTCCACGGGCACCCCTCCACCGTCTACTGTTCATCCTGCCCTCCACACCACGGGGTCCTGTTCATCCACCCCTCCACGGGCACCCCTCCACCGTCTACTGTTCATCCAACCCTCCACCACACCACAGGATCCTGTTCATCCAGAGGCAACGCCACCGCTCACTGTTCATCCAAACCCCCCTGTCGGTGTCAAAACCGGCGGATCTCGGGTAGGGGGTCCCGAACTGTGCGTCTAGGCCGGATGGTAACAGGAGGCAAGGGACACGAAGTTTTACCCAGGTTCGGGCCCTCTTGATGGAGGTAAAACCCTACGTCCTGCTTGATTAATATTGATGATATGGGTAGTACAAGAGTAGAGCTACCACGAGATCAGAGAGGCTAAACCCTAGAAGCTAGCCTATGGTATGATTGTTGTGTATGTGTTGTCCTACGGACTAAAACCCTCCGGTTTATATAGACACCAGATAGGGTTAGGGTTACATAGAGTCGGTTACAATCGTAGAACTGTATACCCGTATCGCCAAGCTTGCCTTCCACGCCAAGGAAAGTCCCTTCCGGACACGGGACGAAGTCTTCAATCTTGTATCTTCATAGCCCAGGAGTCCGGCTGAAGGTATAGTCCGGCCATTCGGACACCCCCTAATCCAGGACTCCCTTAGTAGCCCCTGAACCATGCTTCAATGACGAGCCCAGCACGCAGATTGTCTTCGGCATTGCAAGGCGGGTTCCTCCTCCAAGTACTTCATAGAAGATTTTGAACACAAAGATAGTGTCCAGCTCTACAAAATAAGTTTCCACATATTGCCATAAAGAGAATAATATTTACACAAATCTAATCTGTTGACGTATTCCGTAGTGTGAAATCGTACCACGGCCAAGCCTTTATTCGAATCATTTTATTGTCCCACCTCAGCGTGTTATGCGAGGCGGTTTCCTTGGCACGTCTTGTTAAAGCAGAGATCGTGTCCCCTTATTCTAGGATTCTCATCAATACGGGCGTGGGTAACCCAACCACGCCATTGATTACAGCGCTTGGGAGATAAGCGAGTTTTACCAGGCTGGTGGGGATGCATAGTCGCGTCCACCCATATAAGGGGATAAGGATCCACCTTTCACCTACGCCTTCTTCCTCCTTTGCGTATCCATTTTCGCGCACTCGAGCTCCAGCGCCCAAGTCCGCACTCCCCACCTCAACCTTCTCCAGCCATGTCCGGAGCGAGAGGCAAGTGGATGGTCTCCTCCGTTACGGAGGGACACATTAAAGGACTAAGGAAGGCCGGATACTTGTCTAATGACATTGCGCACCGGCTTCCCGAAGAGGGGCAGCTCATCCCCACCCCTAGACCCCATGAGAGGGTGGTGTTCCTCCCCCATTTCCTCCGTGGACTGGGCTTCCCTCTCCACCCATTTGTCCAGGGGCTCATGTTCTACTATGGCCTGGATTTCCATGATCTGGCCCCGAACTTTGTCCTCAATGTCTCGGCGTTTATCGTCATGTGCGAGGCTTTCCTCCGCATCTGCCCCCATTTCGGCCTATGGCTGAAGACTTTAAATGTCAAGCCGAAGGTGGTGCGTGACAACCAGGCAGAGTGCGGAGGCGCCATGGTGGGCAAGATGCCCAACGTCTTCTAGCTCGAGGGCTCCTTTGTGGAGACCCTGAAGGGGTGGCAATCGGGGTGGTTTTACATCACCGAGCCGCGCGACCCTAAGTGGGCGCAGCCCCCGAGTTCCAGTCCGGACCCCCAACACGGCTCACGTCCTAGAAAGAGACGGGCCTGTCGTGGGGCAAAAAAGGAGAGATAATCGGACTCCAAACATGCGTCCAAACCCTGGTGGACAAGAAGCTCAAACTTGTCAATGTAGTCCAGGTTATGCTCATCCGCCAGATCCTCCCGTGTCAACAACATGCTTTTAACCTATGGGAGTTCGACCCGGCGCGGCACCGAACTTTGAGGAGGCTCTTCGACACGACGTACGAAGATGCCTGGAAGATGCTTTTCAAGGGCGCCGAAGCCCCCGCATCCACTACCGAGGATCGTGGATTCAGCATGCAGCGTCACGCTCATGCGGTAAGCTGCTTTTACCTTTTACAGGGTATCAGTTTTTCATAGTTTGACTCCATGCGGGATCTAAGCTCCCTTACCTTTGACAGGATTGGCAGGAGACGTCCGGACATATCAACTGTCCGGCTCCTTTGCCCGAGGGCCCAGCGGACGCTCGATTGGCGAAGCTGCTGGTTCCAGCACCCTATGTGGTGCCGGAGAAGAAGGCCAAGAAGAAGGCCACGGGGACTCAAAAGAGTGCCCGGCGCCCGGAGGTGTCGAATTCATCATCCGACGACTCCAAGACGCACTCCTCCCATGAAGACGAGGAGGAGGAAGAAGAGACCTCTCCCCCTCCAGCGGGGGAAGGGAGGAAAAGGAAGGCCGCCCCAACTGGAGAGGCCGAAGGGTCCAAGAAGGGGAAAACCCTTCCTCTGGACTACTCCACCAACGCCGATGACGGCGAAGAGGAGTGGCCGCCCAGGGCCAAGCCCCTGGCGAAATCGTAAGTATCCGGATACCAGAGTAACTCGTAGTATTCCTTTATTGCACAACTTTCCCTTATGTCGAATATGATTATGCAGCCCACCCAAAGACCGGCTCGACGCGTCGTCGAGCGGTTCACTGGACTCGTCGGATGTGAATTCGCTTCTGACGGCTTCCTCCCCCCACCCTACGGACGACGCCGAAGTGTTGTCCCAACAGGTTCCAAGCCCGGAGGAGGTGGTCCTGGAGGCGCCGCAAGGAGACCTCCCGGACTCCAGGAGTAAAGGGGATAAAATCCCCAGGGCTCCAAGTCAGGCCCTAGGCCGAACACCGCTCCGGAACCTTCAAAGGTTCCAGAGTCCGGCGGGCGACCTCCTTCCAAGAGGAGCAACCCACCGTGCCGGTGACCCCCGTCCAACCGGGGGCGCCGGACAATCTGTTGGAGGTGCTCAAAGGTGCCTCCATCAACGAGGAGCACTGCACTATTATGAGTGCAGTGGTCCAGAAGGTTCAGTCCGCCAAGAGCGGACTGACTGAAGCTTGTACTAGCCTTTTAACAGGCTTTGAGGTAAGTAAAGAATGTGTAAATAATATTACCGCATGGACAATAGCCCCTGATGCTCTGTTTGGCATTTGGGGAGAAAAGCTGAATAGAGGATCAAAATGAAATTCGCAGGAGTCTAACAAAAAGGAGTCAATATGCGTATGCAGGCTTCTCTGCTGGCGTCCGCCGTACTGACTGCGGAAGTGGACACGCTAAAGCAGAACCTCGTGCAGTCCGAGCAAGAGCTCGGGCGTGCCAAGAAGCAGCTCGAGGAGAAGGAAGGTAAGAAATACCTTGTTTTAAATATATATATATAAAGTGCAATTGCAAAAAATGACAGGATTATTGTGGCTATTGTAGGGGCCACGTCTGAGGTGGCGACCCTTAAGCAAGCGCTGCTCGAGGCCGAGAAGAGGGCGGCCACGAAGCGCACCGAGCGGGAGAAGTATGAGGCCGAGGTTGGTGAGGTGCGGCAAGAGCTCCGGGCTCTCATGGAAAAACATGAGAGTTTGGAGCTTGACTCAAAGACGCAAGCGTCCGAGCTCGCAGTGGCTATTGAAAATACCAAGTCTGCCAAGGCCGAATCCCAGAGGACCCTCCAGGAGTTGGGTGCGGTGAAAAAGATAGCGGCGGGTAAGGCATTCTTTATGCAAAGCAAACACATAAGCGTGAGTTACTTGTTACTTACCCGAATCCGGAGCTCTCCAGGAGCATTCGCAGATGTTCCCCGTAGCGTGTCCGATGCCGCCGCATTCTATCGAGCCGAGGAGGGAAGCTCGACAGAGAAGGTGTTCTGGTCTCAGTATGCTGAGGCCGGACACCCCGTGCCCCTGAGCGACGAGCTGAAGCAATTGGTCGAGCTCCACAAGGTGTCCGAACAGGCCATGAAGGGCCTCATAGTTCGGCTGTGGCCTGGAGAGGCTCTTCCTGGGAGCTATTTCGGGCTGGTGCAGCGGCTGGTGGGGGCCTGTCCAAGGCTCGAAGTCATCAAGCTCTCCATCTGCATTGAAGGTGCCCGTAGGGCCCTTACCCGTGCTAAGGTGCACTGGGGCAAGCTGGATGCTGAGAAGCTTGTGAAGGACGGGCCACCGTCGGGGAAGGAGCATCGCAAGCCCGAGAATTATTATAAGGATGTTCTGAAGGGTGCCTGCCTTATGGCGGATGAGTGTTCCAGGGATGTAATTTTTGAGTAAAACTCGCTCGTTTTGTCCTGTGCACTGAAAACTTGTTCATATGCACTAAGCAATGCTGTTGGAATTTAAAATATTACCTCCTGTGTGGCTGTTTATCAATTCTGAGAGATGGCGAGTCGTCGGCTTCTGCCCCTGTGCCGCTAGTGCTGGGGTGTTCGGGGATAAACCTGAGCGCTCTTTTTCCCATGTTTAGGTCCTTCGAGGGAGGCGCTCAGCACAACGAACAAGGCAATCAGACTATAATGCTTGAACACTCTCACTTTGCCATAGAATTCTATAATTTTAAATTTCGGCGAAGCCCCTGGTATTCGGAAGACCGAGTTCGGGGCGCTATCCACGCCTTGGCCGGACAGAGCCGACTCCTCGCTCTAAGCGGCATAAGTCTTTAGGGACTCGAAAAACCTCTCGAACAGCGACCAGCTCTCGCTTCATCATGACAGTCAGTTTTAGCTTTCTCTACTGAGGTGCTCGACCCAGCTCAACTGGGGCACAATCGCAGTAGTTCTCCTAGTGCTACCTTAGCCGATATAGTGGAACGTAAGGCACCAAAACATAGGAGCCGGGCAAACCCAACTATTGACCCAAGACATGATTCGGAGCCGATGCATATAATGCTATAAGTTCGGGGTGCCACACTTGTTAAAGTGTTCGGACTTCTCACACCATATTGAGGGGTACTAAAGCCCCTGGCGTATTTTGGCCATACCAAAGTGTACGGGTGCAACATGTCGTTAAGGAACATATATTGGTAAAAAAGAGTAATGCAAAAATAGACAAAAGGTATGCATTGTTTATTAAAAAGGGCAGCAATCAAAGCAGAACGATACAAATAATGCGATAAGCAAAAGGTGGGACTATTTAACATGTCCGTCCAGGGGCAGGCTGCGGAATGGTATGCGAAACAGGTATACTGCTCGTGATAGAGACCACCTGGGAGTTCCGTAATGCGGCATGGCTTGTCTGCTTCCCTGGTTCTTGCATCGTTTGTGCGTCAATTGAACTGCCGAACAGGCCTTCCGAAGAGTGGAGTCCTGAAAGTAAGAGAAAGTTAAAAAATCGGCAGCCCCTGGTGCGGTTTAAGCCATGTTTCGGGCGTGCCGTGATGGTGCCCCTCCCCCTGTACCCATGGTATTTATAGAGCGTAGTTATGTACGTGAAGTACTGGTGTCACATTTTTGCGAGGGCTGGGGTTGGGGCCGCATTGCTACACCTTCTCGGAACATGCCAGACGGTCTTGTTGTAGGTTACTCCGGGCGCGCTTAACGGTGTCCGGACGTTTAATGGCTGGACTGGAGAATTGCCTGGAGAGGCTGCTTTGTACTTCCGCTACAAGGGCCGCCATGTGCTCCTCCGTTTGGAGGGAGCGTTCGGTGTTTACATTGACCGTAATTACTCCTCGAGGACCTGGCATCTTGAGCTTAAGGTATGCGTAGTGCGGTACCGCATTGAACTTGGCGAATGCGGTTCGTCCGAGCAGTGCGTGATAGCCACTGCGGAATGGGACTATGTCGAAGATTAACTCCTCGCTTCGGAAATTATCCGGAGATCCGAAGACCACTTCAAGTGTGACTGAGCCTATACAGTTGGCCTCTACACCTGGTATTACGCCTTTAAAGGTCGTTTTGGTGGACTTAATCCTCGAAGGATCTATGCTCATTTTCCGCACTGTATCCTGGTAAAGCAGGTTCAGGCTACTGTCGCCGTCCATAAGGACTCTAGTGAGATGAAATCCGTCAATAATTGGGTCTAGAACCAATGCGGCGAATCCGCCATGGTGGGTGCTAGTGGGATGGTCCCTTCGATCAAAGGTGATCGGGCGGGAGGACCATGGGTTGAACTTTGGGGCGAATGGCTCTGTCGTGTATACGTCCCTTAACGCGCGCTTCCGCTCCCTTTTGGGGATGTGGGTTTCGTATATCATGTTCACCGTCCGCACTTGTGGGGGAAAACCCTTCTGTCCACTATTGTTCGGCGGCCGGGGCTCTTTATCGTCATCGCTATGCAACCCCTTGTCTTTATTTTCGGCATTTAACTTGCCTGCCTGCTTGAACACCCAACAATCCCTGTTGGTGTTATTGGCCGGCTTTTCGGGGGTGCCATGTATTTGGCACAAGCGGTCGAGTATTCGGTCCAAACTGGACGGGCCCCTAGGATTTCTGTTGAATGGCTTTTTCCGCTGATCGGATTTATAGCCTATGAATCCGGCGTTAACTATCGTATCCTCAGCATTGTCACCGTTAATGCGGCGCTTCTGCTTGTTGCGACGCGACCTGCACTACTGTCCCTGGTATCCGAATTACCAGTGTTCTTGGTCATATTGTTGCTACGAGCAAGCCAGCTGTCTTCTCCCGTGCCAAAGCGGGTCATGAGTGTCGTGAGTGCTCCCATAGATTTCGGCTTTTCCTGTCCAAGGTGCCGGGCAAGCCACTCGTCACGGACAGTCGACTATTTGATTTTTCTTTGTTAGGAACCGTGTCCAGAATTGCCTGGCCAATTCCTCTGGCTGCTGAATTACGTGGCTTAGGTCATTGGCGTCTGGTGGTGGCACATAAGTGCCCTGGAAATTGTCGAGGAATGCGGCTTCCAGGTCCTCCCAACAACTGATTGATCCTGCTGGTAAGCTGTTAAGCCAATGCCGAGCTGGTCCCTTAAGCTTGAGTGGGAGGTATTTGATGGCGTGGAGATCATCGCCGCAGGCCATGTGGATATGAAGGAGATAATCCTCGAGCCATACCGCAGGATCTGTTGTGCCATCATATGATTCGATGTTTACGGGTTTGAAACTCTTAGGGATTTGATGATCCATTACTTCGTCTGTGAAGCATACTGGGTGTGCGGCGCCTCTGTACTGGGCTATATCACGACGTAGCTCCAATGAGCTTTGTCTACTGTGTTCGGCCCTACCGGATTTGTGTCTGGCATAACGGTTATCGTCTCGAGTCATGGGGCGCCCACGCGATCCATAGATCAATATTGTTTTCCTTGCCTTGTCCTCCAACATATCTCGTAGGTCTGGTGCATTTTCCCGTGCCTTGGTACAGGGTGCGGCTTGAGCGGAGGGCTAAAAGGCCTCTCTGTCGCGGCCACGAGGTGGCCGGTCGGCCGTATGAAGTGCTGGTGATGTAGGTTTAAGTGCTTCCTCCTCTAATCGGGGTAGCAACCTGCGCTTTGGGTAGCTCTTAGAGGGGCGTTCGAGTTTATGCTCTTCGGCCGCAAGGACTTCAGTCCATCCGTCGACTAGCAAATCTTGATCAGCTCTAAGTTGTTGCTGCTTTTTCTTGAGGCTTCTTGTCATGGCCATAAGCCTGCGTTGAAAACGCTCTTGCTCGACGGGATCCTCTGGCACGATGAATTCGTCGTCGTCGAGGCTTGCCTCGACTTCGGAGGGAGGCGTATAGTTATCGTCCTCGACCTCCCTGTCTGCCGCTCTCTCATGAGGGCTGGCTTCTCCATCCTCCTATGCTGAATCTTGCTGGAGGGGGTTTTCTTCGGCACTCTCCGGAGTATTATTATCTCCCGTGCTGGAATCACCATATTTGTTTTGGCGGGATTTTGAGCGGCGCCGCTGACACCGGCGCTTAGGCTATTTCTTGGAGGGGTCATCCTCCGCTGTTCCATCGTCATCTCCTTCTTTTGGGGTGTCCACCATGTATATGTCATATGACGAGGTGGCTTTCCAGGGCCCAATAGGCGCTGGTTCTTCATCGTCTCCTGCATCGGCTTCTATACCGTCGATGTCTTCGAAGTCGAAGTCGAGCATGTCGGTTAAATCGTCGACAGTGGCTACAAAGTGGGTGGTGGGTGGGCTTTGAATTTCTTCATCGTCCGTATCCCCTTGCTGGCCGTAGTTCGTCCAGGGCTCTCCTGATAAAGAGAGAGAGACTTTAGTGTCTTCAGAATATCGCCGAAATGCGAGTGCTGAAAGATATCCGCGGCAGTAAACTCCATGATCGGCGCCCAATCGGATTCGATCGGCAGGGGCGCGGAGGGTTCGGAGTCCGAAGAGGAGTCCGGCTCCTTGGAGTCACGAGTCTCGCGGAGTGCGGGGCTGGTGTTCGGCTCGATCGCCGTTGGGATCGTAGCCCCGAGGCGGCGTCCAACCACCCATCCTCGATCGGCGCAGTAGGCTCCGAATTAACGGTCGAAGCCGATGCGGGTGCGGCCTCCAGGGCACTGTTTGGCGGCAGAGCTAGATCATGCTCATCGTGACAGTGCGGCGCGCTCGGCAGTGGCTCGAGTCCGTCGAAGATCAAGTCCCCGCGGATGTTAGTCGTGTAGTTTAAACTTCCAAATCTGACCCAACGGCCAGGGGCATAGCTTTCGATCTGCTCCAGATGGCCAAGTGAATTGGCCCGCAGTGCGAAGCCGCCGAAGACGAAGATCTGTCTGGGGAGGAAGGTCTCACCCTAGACTGCATCGCTATTGATGATCGTAGGAGCCATCAAGCCTAACGGTGACGACACGGAGGAACTCTCAATGAAAGCACAAATGTCGGTGTCAAAACCGGCGGATCTCGGGTAGGGGGTCCCGAACTGTGCGTCTAGGCCGGATGGTAACAGGAGGCAAGGGACACGAAGTTTTGCCCAGGTTCGGGCCCTCTTGATGGAGGTAAAACCCTACGTCCTGCTTGATTAATATTGATGATATGGGTAGTACAAGAGTAGATCTACCACGAGATCAGAGAGGCTAAACCCTAGAAGCTAGCCTATGGTATGATTGTTGTGTATGTGTTGTCCTACGGACTAAAACCCTCTGGTTTATATAGACACCGGATAGGGTTAGGGTTACATAGAGTCAGTTACAATGGTAGGAGATCTGTATACCCGTACCGCCAAGCTTGCCTTCCACGCCAAGGAAAGTCCCTTCTGAACACGGGACGAAGTCTTCAATCTTGTATCTTCATAGTCCAGGAGTCCGGCTGAAGGTATAGTCCGGCCATCCGGACACCCCCTAATCCAGGACTCCCTCACCCCCCGCAACGCTCACTGTTCATCCCATCGATCGGCTTCAGTTAGCAGCAGTAGCCAAGGAATCGCTCGATCGGGTTCAGTTAACAACCATCGATCGATCGCTCGGGTTCAGTAACGCGTATCCTGCAGTGCAGTCGCTCGGGTTTAGTTAGAGCCAACGCGTCGCACACACGCGCGTACGTGTATGAGAGAAACGCGCATCGCTCGGCCCCCGACCTCACACCATAACCGGGAACTCCCCAAAATTTTCCTCCCCCTTGCTTCTACCACGGTTTTTTCCATCATGGACGGCCCAAAGAATGTCATGCAGTTGCGTCTCCGGCCCGCCCAGGACGAAAAGCCCATTTTCTATCATGATTTTTTGTCATAGAAGTAGGAGCCCACCACATCTATGATGATACCGGGTTTTGTCACAATTATCATCATAGAAGTGTCATATGTATGACAGAGAAAAATTTCGTTCGGCCCAAAATGTCACGGATGTGTCTTTTTTTCTTTAGTGCGCTCAGGATGCATCGTGGGCTGATCACCCACAATGACAAGACACCCCAAGTTCTCCCCAACCGCAAGCGACCTCACCAGTGCAAGATGACGATGACTTTGAGGCCCAGCACACTCCATCTCCGCAAATGTCGCCAGCATTAGACAGGCTTCGCAAAGGACCAAGGCCCCAAGTCACTCCCACTATGCACGTGTTTGAGTCTGAAGCCAAAATGGTTGAAGATATTCCGGCTGCATCAGCCGATGAAGAAGAAGAACCAAGAGTTGAAGCAGAAAGAGTTGCTACACCCCGTCCCACCAAGATGTTGTTCTCGAGGAGAACATGTCCGACCCTCCAGCTTCTGAAGTGGAGGTTAACAATCCTGAGGCGGCCACCAACATCACCACTGAAGCCAATGGTGTTGTCATGGCTGTAGCTAATGTGGCGCCTGAAGCTACTGCGGTGCCAGAAGTACAAGCGCCTGAAGCCACTGCTGAAGCACCTAATGTGCAAGCACCTGAAGCCAATGTGGCCCCTGAAGCCCATGTCAACGACAATGCCAATGCTCATGTTCCCCCTCCAAGACCTCACACCATTGAGCTGGCATTTGATCGTGGTCAGCCTGTTATGGTTCGATGGCCCATTCTGGTTCCTCCACCTGTTGCGGGTCCCCAATTTGACTATCATGTCGAGCACAGACCTTCCGTCCAGAAGCCCAAGCCAAGACTTCCACGATTCCCAAGCAATGCAACTTCACCTGGGGTCTTCAAGGTGAATGGCTTCATGGCACATAACACCTTCTTCAACAGCGCCAAGAACCCTTATACCAAACCTCGCATTTCATCAGATCGGTTCTGGAGCTATCAGCAACGCAGCTACTATTCATGCGTCTTATACAATCAAGGGCGCATATTTCCACATATGCGCCTCAACACTGAAGCTATAGCTGGCCTGCCCTGCCTTGAAGAAGCATTGGATTGCTTCAGAGATGCTGGACTGCTGCAGTTTGTCACACATAAGGAACACTGGAATGAAGAGCTTATGCTACAGTTCTATGCAACTCTTCACATTCGAGGCTACAACAGGGATCCAAAGACTTGGGTCCTTGAGTGGATGATAGGTAATGTCCATCATGAAGCCAAAGCTCTTGATATCATTGAGCTCACATGCCTACCCACTCCTGGTGAATACTATGAACCAGGTTGTCAACAACACCAGAATGCCTTGGAAAGCATTTTTCAGAAGCCAGAACCCAACATGAGTCAAATGCTGAGCATGATGAATGCAAAGCCTCTTGGTGGATGTCAACCGCATTCGCAATCCTACCACCAAGAATGCCTTTGTCACTCATGAAACCTGTCGGAGGTCGTGGAAGAGTTTAACATTGCTTAGTGTTAAAGCTGATCTGCAAGACGATGGCTTCACCGAACAATTCAACTTTGACTCAACTCCTCCCAGGAATGCTCACTTGCGTCGGACTCCCTCACTTGAAGACTCTGACTATTCGTCCTCAGCTGCGATAGTGAATACCAGAGTCATTGATGACCAAGATGATGCAACTTCACCTCCTCCAACTTCAGCGCGTGTCGACACTGCACCAAGTTCTTCTGCACCACCGGACCTCAACGATGACCCTGCTGCCTCGCCTGCACCCCATGGGAATGAGTAGGCGCTCTATGTCTTCAAACCTTTTTGGTCCTTACTGACAAAAGGGGGAGAAGCATATGAGTTGATAGTCTTCAAGCGGGTCCATATGGGTGGTTGCTTTACCTTTTGCTACTTTTGCCAAGTGCTTACAACTCTTGCTTTTCGATACATTTAGTTCTTTGAGTTGTAACACTTAAACTTGATGGTCGTCTTCTACTTATTTGCTATTCTGTGATGCGGTGATAAATTCCGCATGTGCGATGATAAATTCCGCACTTAGGTCATTTTGCAGACGTCCATTTTTCATTATGCATGTCATTATCTTCGTTACATCATATCATGCATGATGAATTGTCATCATAGGTTGAAGAGGATCTCACTACTAGGGAAAACCTTATACACAGAATCTTAGCAGCAGCGCGGCATAAAAATAGGCGCTGCTGCTAAGTAGTAGCAGCGCGGCTACGGAAAGCTCGCTACTGGTGCAAACTTAGCAGTAGCGCGTGAAGCTTAAACCGTGCGGCTACAAAAATCCACCGACAGTACACAACGACATAAGTTTACCAGTAGCGCGGTGCCAGGGAGCGCGCTGCTGCTAATGCCATAGTAGCAGCACGCTTTTTTGTCACCTCGCTACTGCTAATTTTGAAAATGTGCACAGGGTTGGCCCGTTTAGCAGTAGCACGTGACAGGAAAGCGCGCTATTGCTACGCTCTTAGCAGCAGCGTGCTTTTTCTCCCGCGCTACTGCTAAGACGCATGACCCACCACCTTTTCCACCTCCCCCTCCCCATCTCCTCTCCTCCCTTTCCCCTACCTACCACATCCTCCCTCTCTCACTCTTCTTCTTCCTCATACTTCTCCCCCCATTACTCTCCCTCTTCTACCTACCTTTCTCTCTCTTCATTACTCTAGCTATAACTACACCACCTCCATTAATTCATCTCCTTTCTCTTTTTCCTCCCCCCTCCACTAGTTGAAGTTGTCTCCTCCCAAATTAGCTAGCTAGGTAGCTGTAGCATTTAGTTAAGTGACCTATTTGCCCCCCTAACTAGATCTTTCTTTGTCAAGAAGAGCTTTGTGCACTTTTGACCTCCCTGCATCATCATCTCCACCGTGTGCTCGATCTCGAGATAGAGGTGTGATTAATATTTCATGCTTTTGCAAAATGGAAATATGTTTATGCATGTGTGTGTGATATTTTTATGGAAATTGTGTGTGTGGCATGAGTTGACGCCAAATTGTGCATTTGAGTTGCCTATGTTTTGCCGAAATGTTAATTTATTTCCGTTTTGGCGAATTCCGGGCAAACTCTAGATCTATATATGTCCTACTTTTAAGGAAGGTCATGCCGAATTTTTGTATGACTTTGATGAATGCACGCATTTTTATAATCAATTTGTTTATTATTACCGTGCAGAGTTCACGATGGTCAGTGGAACGATGGTGGACAGGTGGTTGCGGTCGGCGGTGCACGACATGAAGGAAAATAACCTGACAGACGTTTTATGTTTGTGTCGAAAATGCAAAGGAATAGTTTGGCTTGACCTCCATGTCGATGGTCGTGTCGAAGCGCACCTGCTCATGACTGGTTTCATGGATGGCCATACTTGGTGGATAACTAAAGATGAGGATGATGATGTTGAGGATGCCGACGGGGCAGGCAATGATGACACGGGGCAAGACGAAGAGATGATCGATAATGGCGGCGGGGAAGGGGCCGGACATGGCGGCGGAGAAGGGGCCGGACATGGCGGCGGAGAGCACGACATAGACTCCACGTAGCAGAGTTCGTCGGTACTAAGTTCAATCGTGTGGGACCCTCATGTTCAAGCATTGCTTCGCAAGGAGACGAGTACTGAGAGAGCTGCTTCTAGAGAGGAGGCTAAGCTGGAGCAACTGGTGGTAGACTCGAACACTCCATTGTATGATGGTTGTAATCCTGAGGTGACCCGCTTGAGTTTCACGCTCCAAGTGCTGAAGACGAAGGCTAAAAACAAATGGACCAACACTAGCCTCGATGAGCATCTTAAGTACCTAAAGGATGTTCTTCCCGAGGGTAATCTATGTCCTAGTAGTGTTGATGAGGCCAAGAAGATCGTGTGCCCTCTTGATCTGCCACATGTTAGATACCATGCATGCATCAACGATTGCATAATTTATCGGAAGGAGCACGCGGAAAAAACAAGTTGTCCGGTGTGCAATGCTTCTTGATACAAGAAGGCCGGGAACAAATGTCCCTAGAAAGTGGTATGGTACTTACCGATCACTCCCTGTCTCCAGCGGTATTTTGTAGATCCCAAGGAAGCAAAGCTAACGCGCTAGCACGCGGAGAGGAAGAAGCCCGACGATGGAGATGATCCGAAGCTGAGACACGTCAAGGATGGAAGCCAGTGGAGAGCGTTGAACAGCTTCTATCGATATTTTGAATGTGATGCAAGGAACATCATGCTCGGCGCGTGTACCGATGGCATGAATCTGTTTGGCAACCAGAGCACCAACCATAGCACATGGCCCGTGTTTGTATGGATGTACAACCTCCCCCCTGGTTGTGCATGAAATCGAAGTACATTCACATGATCATGCTTATTCAAGGGCCGAAACAACCAAGAAATAATATTAATTTGTATGTGGGGCTACTTCAGGAGGAGTTAGACACGTTATGGAAAACACCGGCCAAGACATGGGACGCCAGCAAAGGCGAGTATTTCAACATGAGAGCCGCGCTGATCACGACAGTGCATGACTATCTTGGTTACGGATATGTGGCAGGCCAGGTGTGCCATGGATATTGCGGATGCACGCGGTGCATGGATGATACGACATCTCAGCAGCTAACGTCAAGGAAAGATGGCGGGTCTGGGAAAATCATGTACATGGGGCATTGAAGATGGCTTGAACAGGACGACCCGTGGAGAAACCGTGGAGATCTATTCAATGGTCACGCTGAGCATCGAGGACCTCCACGTAAGCGGAGCGGTGCCGAAATCGATGAGCTGTTGAAAAACTGGAAGGAGTGCCCCGCGCCGGGAAAGACGATGAGAAAGGCGTCGGAGTCGCTGCTGAAGGTATGGAAGACGAGGTCTGTGTTCTAGGACTTGGAGTACTGGCACAAACTCGATACACCTCATTGCCTTGATCAAATGCATATCTGTAAGAATGTCCTTGAGAGTTTTCTCGCAACACTGATGAACATGCCGGATAAGACCAAGGATGGGCCGAAGGCAAGAAAAGACTCGCAAGATTTGGAAATCAGGGAAGATCTGCACATGCCACCATGTAAAATGTCAGACAAGACAGAGACGGAGACAGAGGCACAGGAGAAGAAGGGCAAGAAAATAAAGAATGAGGATTATTGCCCCCCTTCTTGCTTCACCTTAAGTCAGACTGAGATCAATCAATTCTTTAAGTGCCTTACTGGAGTCAAAGTTAGTTCCGGTTACTGTAGCAAGATAAGTAGATATCTAGACACGGACAAGAAAAGGTTCAGCGGGATGAAGTCTCATGACTGTCATGTGATGATGACGCAGATATTACCTATTGCCCTTAGAGGGATAATAGACAAGCACGTCCATGACACGCTTATTGCTCTCTGCAACTTTTTCGACGTCATCTCTTGAAAGTCGATCAGTGTGAAGCAGCTCCGAAGGCTACAGGAAGAGATCGTTGTGATACTGAATGAGCTTGAGATGTACTTCCCGCCCGCGTTCTTTGACGTGATGGTGCATCTGTGTGTCCATATTGTGGATGACATAATAGACCTGGGGCCGTCATTCCTGCACAACATGATGCCGTTTGAGAGGATGAATGGGATCATCAAAGGATTCATTCATAACATGTCCCGTCCGGATGGAAGCATCGCCCAGGGCTATTTGACACAAGAGTGCATCTCTTTCTGTGAGAATTTTCTATATGGCGCAGACCAGCTGCCTGGTGTTAGTGTTGGTTTGCCCGTTAACAAGCATGATGGGAGGCTCGAAGGAGAAGGTCACTGCAACAGTCGCAGGGAACTGCACGTGGCATACTCAGATCAACACAGCGACTTTGATAGAGCAAACTTGGTAGTGCTACAACACCTAGACGAGGTAGATCCTTTCAAGGCACTGCACAAAGAAATTATCGCAAAGAAGTATCGTGACTGGGGGGTATGCAGGACGGACGCCGAAGTTACTAGAGAGCACAACTCCACTTTCCTGCATTGGTTCAAAGAGCATATTATTGCTAATCCCCCGGAGGAGGGCTCTAAGGACGGATTGCTCATATATGCCTTAGCACATGGCCCCTCGCCCAACCTCGTAACCTATCAGGCATATGATATCAACGGATACACGTTCTACACGGAGGCCCAAGATATGGACAGTGATGAATATCAGAACTTAGGGGTGACGTTGGAATGCATGACCGGCAGCGACAACGGCACAACTGAACGATTTTATGGAAGGGTCGAGGAGATCTAGGAGCTTGACTACTCTGGACTGCACAACACGACGATGTTCCATGTCAGATGGGCTAAGAATGTCGAAAGAGAAAGCCGGATTTTCACTACCATGACTATACCCGACGCCAAGAGCGCTACCATGAACGCTATCGCAAAAAACGAGTCATGGGTACACGCTAAGCATGTGACACAATGCTTCTTCATAACCGACCCATGCAATCCCAGACGTGTTGTCGTGAGGAAACGCAAAAGAAACATCATTGGAATGGATGGAGTCGCCAACGAGGAAGACTATGATCAGTACGGCAACCCAATGAGCGAAGATGACAATGATGATGAAGTATATGTCAAAAGAAGAATCAATACTACATTACCAAAGAAAAATCATACTCCATGGAAAAGGCAAAGTCACAATGAGGGGCTCAATTATTCTTCAACGAAGAAGAAGGGAAAGAAGCTGACTCAAAAATGAAAACGTCAGCGCTGAGGAATCGGTCAAATGATGTAATATATATATATATATATATATATATATATATATATATATGTTCCTATTTTGTATACACACTTAATTAGCCATTATTATGCATGGGTCCAATGATGTAATATATATATGTTCCTATTTTGTATACACACATAGCCATTATTATGCAAGGGTCCAATGATGTAATATATATGTTCCTATTATGCTGAGGAAAAGAAAAAAAGGGAAATTGGTTATAGCAGTAACGCTTCAGTGAAAAAGAGCTACAGCTAGTCAAGGTAGCAGTAGCGGTTTCTGCAGAAAATCGCTATAGCTGGTCGTAATAGTAGTAGTGCGTTGCCTGCAAACGCGCTACTGCTACGTCCACTTAACCCAAAATTCTCCCTCTCCCTGCTTCATCCTGCCTCTTTTCCCCCAAATCCCCACTCTCTCTTCCCCAGCCCCGTCACACCGCCGCGCCCGCCCCCGACCTCGGCGCGCTCGCCCCCGACCCCACCGTACCCGACCCCGGCGCGCTTGCCCCCGACCCCGCCGCCCCCACCCAGGCGCGCTCGCCCCCGACCCGTCGGCCCTCGCCTCCCTCCTCTACTTCCTCCCCTCCCAACCTCGGCCGTTGTCGGGCCTGCCTCCTCGCCCTGCACCCTCTGTAAACCACCCCCCCTCTCTCTCTGCTAGCTAGGGTAAATTTACTTAGGTTTTAGTTATGTTAATTAGGTTATCTATTTAGTTATGAATTTAGATAGGTTTCAAAATTTGCTGAATTTATATGCAAATTTGAACTGGACATGTGATATGTGCATATGTCATGTTTTGGACATGTCATGTTTTGGTAAATGATCGAGTTGCCTATGTTACGCCAGAATGTTGATTCATTTCCGTTCCGGTGAATTTCAGGCGCTCGATATGTCCATTTTTTAGTAAAGGTGATGCCGAAATTTCCCGTGAATAAAGGCATGATTTGTGCTACATAGTTGGCATATCGAGTGCTGGCACATAGATTTCTTTTTTATCTCATTTCTCATTTATTCATACTTTTAGAAATAAATGAGGACACTTGATCATAGGAAACATGTCGAACAACGAAGAAACTGGGCCTTCTGTCCAAGATGCAGACGAGATGGATTATGAGGGTGAACAAGACTACCTCGAATTTTTGACTGCTAAGCAAGGTTTGCAGGTCCGCCTCGATGATGGTACTAACGCCGACACCGACACCGACGGCGCTGGCACCGATGGCGGCGCCGGGACCGGTGGGGAAGGTACCACCGGGGAAGATACCGGCGCCGATGCCGGTACCGAAAAGAGGCATAAGAAGCAGAGGATACGAAAACCTAACAAACTAGGGATTGGACGACTTGTGATCACAAAGATGGCACCTGGCAAGTTTGAGCCGTTCGAGCCGGAAGAACCTCGCAAGTGCTATAGGAACCAAGTAGGATGCATCCTACGGGAATGCGCGAGCATCAATGACGATGACTTAAGGAGTAAAGAACATTTGACGCAGTTGCTCCTAACGAAGTTGCACAAGAGATTCAAGTTCCCCGATCGGGATGATAACATAGAACAACCATGGGATGATCCGAAGATGAAAAAGATTAACAATCACACCATGGGCATGTCCAGCAATGATTTGGCCTCCTGGAAATCGAGGGTGAAACGAGCTATTGAGGCTGAGGAACCCCTGTCCAAGATTCTGGAGGAAAATCCGACACTTACGGAAGAGGAGTTCGAAAAGTTCAAGAACACTTGCACTACCGAGGACGCCAAGGCTAAGGCTGCGAAATTCAAGAGCCTTCAGCAAAGGAACATGGGGAAGCATCGCCTCGGAAGCCGTGGCTACCTCGGTAAAAGGCCCATATGGGATAAGGAGGACGCGGAACATGAAGGCGGGGGTCTCCCAGACCCCTTCGCAAAGTTCACCAACCCCTTGGAGCATGACTTCATCAGGGCCCGCTACAAGTGGGACAAGGAGAAAAAGGTTTTTTACACGGACAAGATCACGAGGAAATTGATTAGACTACTGGAGAAGCAACACCAGCTTGTAGCCGAAAACCCTACTTCTCCGATGAGGCCCAAGTGGGACACCCCTCTCAACCGGGCCTTGAACGAACTTAAGGGACTCCCTTTGGGCCAGCGGCCGCAATATGGTCGTGTGCACGGCGCTGGAGATGGCGCCACGTGGAAGGTGTTTTACAACGAGGGCCCGGAGGCCAAGAAGCAGAAAAAGAAGTTTAGTCAGGCGGACATCGACGCGAACGTGAAGCTTGCGGTCGAGAAAAAAGCAGCTGAGGACGCGAAAAAGCAGCAGAGGACAAATATGAGTTGCTACAGCAGGCAGTCAATGCAGCTGTAACTGCCTGCAGAAATGATTTTGCTACTAACTTGGTTCCAGTTATCATCAACTGGACGAAGGAAAATCCAGACAAGACGGTACATGATTTCCCGTTGCCCAGTTTCATCGGGAACAACTCCATGAACAACAACACCATCGCACCATCACTTGCTCACGCAACTGGGCCTCCTCTCGCAGCCGCTCCCGCTCATAGCAGCCCGTCCTCAGTCTCTGGCATGCTTGGTGGGCCTTCGTCTTTGGTTGAGCTCGACGCCGTCACGGTAATTACATGTCGCACCAACATATATATATAATATTCCATTTTTGTTGACTTTCGGATGTTTTACGCCACAGACATATGTGTTTGCAGGCGAAAGAAACCCCGTGCACCATACTCTACTTGATCAAAGGCCAGAAGGTGGACGTGGGAAAGGGGATGATAATGGACCCCTTGCAACCCACGTTCCACAACCAGCCGATCCCTGCTGGGCACTTCAGGGTTAGCTTGTCCAGTGTGAAATCGGGGCACGAGGATTTGCCTCCTCCAGTACAACATGTGGGAGTGGACGACGAGACCCCGCCGTGGATTGGAAGCTGCAAGGGTTGGGTGCTGCTATGGCCAAAGAATCTTATTCGTCTGGAGCCGGCCGAGAGCACACCAATAACCACACATCAACAAGCATGTGCGGAGACCACCACCCCGCCTATGCAATTACCAGCTCCTGTAGTGCCGGGTGGGAGCGGCGGACGACATGATGAAGGGGGTGCAATAGTGCTGGCTGATGTAGTTTGTCTTGTAGAACAAAGAATGGATGATGAGACGGAGGTCGACCCTATGGATTTCCTCAATACAAACGCGTATGACTGTGACATAGAATTGATGAGTCAACCATATGACGAATCGGGCTATCAGCTTGCTAATGAGGATATGGATGATATGCCCGGGCAGGAAGGTTGTAGCAGGGTTTGCAAAAAGTCTCTCTTCATGAAATCCTCACAAGACACGCCTGAAGATGCCGCTTCAACATAGGCTCAACTATCCCAGCACGAGGGTCGTACAGTACTTAGCCCGGGAACACTGGGGCAGGGGTTAAGGAAGGGTCTAGAAGGTGTGCCCAAAAAAGGAGAGAAAGAGATCGGGGAAGATAGCTGCCTCCAAACAAGCCAGAGCACATAGCAGCCAAACGATGCATTCTGAAGAGCGTGTACCCGTGAAAGGTGCGGCCATGTTCCATCTCACGGGCAAGCCGATGCTACCGCCAAAACCGCTGGAGGCAATATCAGGGGATCTCAGGATACTGCACGACCATGTGCTGTCGACTGAGAAAAGCCTACTAGCCTCAAAGGATCCAGGATATCCGACATACGTGGCTCATGTGCCTGAGGGGAAGTGCTACGTCGAGACACGGCCCGCGGAGGTGTTCTTCCTGCGATTTGACCATATCTTTGAGATGTTTTCTGACAAGGCGGCTCGATTTTACATCCGTCCGCCTTTTTGCGCTACATATGAGCTCTATCATGAACAGTGAAGAAGTCTCGCAAATCTGTGTGGCGGATCCGTACTACATGCACGAGTCTTTCTTGAGTATCGGTGACTTTGAGCGTGCAACTGCTAGGGACTACCTCCAAAACTTCATGGTATAGAATAAGTATCGGGAAATTGTCCTCGTGCCTTATCATCCAAAGTAAGTCAATTTTGAACAACCCTTTCATACATTTCAATCATTCCTTCTCTCTCTATGGGGAATAATTTGAGGTGTCTTTTCCCCGCAGCAACGGGGCGCCGTCCTTATCGTTCTTTATCTGCAAGTACGCCGTGTATTTTAACCCTTCCAGAGACTACGGGAAAAAAGACTACACCCACATAATGAATATTCTAGATGATGCTCTCCAAGGCTTCAGCTTTAGAGGTGGCCACATGCAGATCAGGAAACAAAGGAACCAGAAGATGGGCGCACATAAAACTAACTTCTCCTGCATCCAAGTCCCAAAACCAAGCAAGAAGGATGGATCGTACATCCTCCATCTCATGAATCAGTTCAACACGGATCACCAAAAGCTTCACATGAGAAGCAGAAATGATGATCATATCCACAAGTGGCTAGAATCTCATGGAGAAGCGGATTATAAACTTAGAGATGACTTCTTTCACATCCAAAGCGACATTGCGACGATTATCATGAAAGAAGTCATCGATGAGAAGGGGATGTTCCACCACGGCCCTATATCGTGAACTGACGTCCGAACTCGCATAGGCATGCAACGTCTAGACCTCACACCATTCAAGAAGCTAGGGTCCATCCTCGATGATATGGAAGGATGGAACTTCTAGTGATTTATGATGCCGATGATGATGATATTGTTGGGGAACAAAGTAATTTCAAAAAAATTCCTACGCACACGCAAGATTATGGTGATACATAGCAACGAGAGGGGAGAGTGTGATCTACGTACCCTTGTAGATCAACAGCGGAAGCATTGACGCAAAGTAGAGGAAGTAGTCGTACGTCTTCCCGATCCGGCCGATCCAAGCACCGTTACTCCGGCACCTCCGAGTTCTTAGCACACGTACAGCTCGATGACGATCCCCGGGCTCCGATCCAGCAAAGCGTCGGGGAGGAGTTCCGTCAGCACGACGGCGTGGTGACGATCTTGATGTTCTACTGTCGCAGGGCTTCACCTAAGCACTGCTACTATATGATCGAGGTGGAATATGGTGGCAGGGGGCACCGCACACGGCTAAGGAACGATCTCAATGATCGACTTGTGTGTCTAGAGGTGCCCCCTGCCTCCGTATATAAAGGATCCAAGGGGGAGCGGGCCGCCGGCCAGGAGGAGGGCGCAGGAGGAGTCCTACTCCGACCGGGAGTAGGACTCCCCCCCAATCCTAGTTGGACTAGGATTCCCCGAGGGGGAAAGAGAGAGAGGGGGGCAGGCCACCTCTCCTAGTCCTAATAGGACTAGGGGAGGGGGGAGGCGTGCGGCCACCTTGGGCTGCCTCTTTCTCCTTTCCACTAAAGCCCATTAAGGCCCATATGGCTCCCGGGGGGTTCCGGTAACCTCCCGATACTCCGGTAAAATCCTGATTTCACCCGGAACATTTCCGATGTCCAAATATAGGCTTCCAATATATCAATCTTTATGTCTCGACCATTTCGAGACTCCTCGTCATGTCCGTGATCACATCCGGGACTCCGAACTAACTTCGGTACATCAAAATGCATAAACTCATAATAACTGTCATCGTAACGTTAAGCGTGCGGACCCTACGGTTCGAGAATAATGTAGACATGACCGAGACACGTCTCCGGTCAATAACCAATAGCGGGACCTGGATGCCCATATTAGCTCCTACATATTCTACGAAGATCTTTATCGGTCAGACCGCATAACAACATACGTTGTTCCCTTTGTCATCGGTATGTTACTTGCCCGAGATTCGATCGTCGGTATCCAATACCTAGTTCAATCTCGTCACTGGCAAGTCTCTTTACTCGTTCTGTAATACATCATCCCGCAACTAACTCATTAGTTGCAATGCTTGCAAGGCTTATGTGATGTGCATTACCAAGAGGGCCCAGAGATACCTCTTCGACAATCGGAGTGACAAATCCTAATCTCGAAATACGCCAACCCAACATCTACCTTTGGAGACACCTGTAGAGCTCCTTTATAATCACCCAGTTACGTTGTGACGTTTGGTAGCACACAAAGTGTTCCTCCGGGAAACGGGAGTTGCATAATCTCATAGTCATAGGAACATGTATAAGTCATGAAGAAAGCAATAGCAACATACTAAACGATCGGGTGCTAAGCTAATGAAATGGGCCATGTCAATCTGATCATTCAACCAATGATGTGATCTCGTTAATCAAATAACAACACCTTGTTCATGGTTAGGAAACACAACCATCTTTGATTAAGGAGCTAGTCAACTAGAGGCATACTAGTGACACTAAGTTTGTCTATGTATTCACACATGTATTATGTTTCCGGTGAATACAATTCTAGCATGAATAATAAACATTTATCATGATATAAGGAAATAAATAATAACTTTATTATTGCCTCTAGGGCATATTTCCTTCAGTCTCCCACTTGCACTAGAGACAATAATCTAGATTACACAGTAATGATTCTAACACCCATGGAGCCTTGGTGCTGATCATGTTTTGCTCGTGGAAGAGGCTTAGTCAACGGGTCTGCAATATTCAGATCTGTATGTATCTTGCAAATCTCTATGTCTCCCACCTGGACTAGATCCCGGATGGAATTGAAGCGTCTCTTGATGTGCTTGGTCCTCTTGTGAAATCTGGATTCCTTTGCCAAGGCAATTGCACCAGTATTGTCACAAAAGATTTTCATTGGACCCGATGCACTAGGTATGACACCTAGATCAGATATGAACTCCTTCATCCAGACTACTTCGTTTGCTGCTTCCGAAGCAGCTATCTATTCCGCTTCACATGTAGATCCTGCTACGACGCTTTGTTTAGAGCTGCACCAACTGACAGCTCCACTGTTTAATGTAAACACGTATCCGGTCTGCGATTTAGAATCGTCCGGATCAATGTAAAAGCTTGCATCAACGTAACCTCTTACGGTGAGCTCTTTGTCACCTCCATATACGAGAAACATATCCTTAGTCCTTTTCAGGTATTTCAGGATGTTCTTGACCGCTATCCAGTGATCCACTCCTGGATTACTTTGGTACCTCCCTGCTAAACTTATAGCAAGGCACACATCAGGTCTGGTACACAGCATTGCATACATGATAGAGCCTATGGCTGAAGCATAGGGAACATCTTTCATTTTCTCTCTATCTTCTGCAGTGGTCGGGCATTGAGTCTGACTCAACTTCACACCTTGTAACACAGGCAAGAACCCTTTCTTTGCTTGATCCATTTTGAACTTCTTCAAAATCTTGTCAAGGTATGTGCTTTGTGAAAGTCCAATTAAGCATCTTGATCTATCTCTATAGATCTTTATGCCTAATATGTAAGCAGCTTCACTAAGGTCTTTCATTGAAAAACTCTTATTCAAGTATCCCTTTATGCTATCCAGAAATTCTATATCATTTCCAATCAGCAATATGTCATCCACATATAATATCAAAAATGCTACAGAGCTCCCACTCACTTTCTTGTAAATACAGGCTTCACCGAAAGTGTGTATAAAACCAAATGCTTTGATCACACTATCAAAGTGTTTATTCCAACTCCGAGAGGCTTGCACCAGTCCATAAATGGATCGCTGGAGCTTGCACACTTTGTTAGCTCCCTTTGGATCGACAAAACCTTCCGGTTGCATCATATACAACTCTTCTTCCAGAAATCCATTCACGAATGCAGTTTTGACATCCATCTGCCAAATTTCATAATCATAAAATGCGGCAATTGCTAACATGATTCAGACAGACTTAAGCATCGCTACGGGTGAGAAGGTCTCATCGTAGTCAACCCCTTGAACTTGTCGAAAACCTTTTGCGACAAGTCGAGCTTTATAGACAGTGACATTACCGTCAGCGTCAGTCTTCTTCTTGAAGATCCATTTATTCTCAATTGCTTGCCGATCATCGGGCAAGTCAACCAAAGTCCATACTTTGTTCTCATACATGGATCCCATCTCAGATTTCATGGCTTCAAGCCACTTTGCGGAATCTGGGCTCACCATCGCTTCTTCATAGTTCGTAGGTTCATCATGACCTAGCAGCATGATTTCCAGAATAGGTTACCGTACCATTATGGTGCGGATCTCACTCTGGTTGATCTACGAGGTTCAGTAGTATCTTGTCCTGAAGTTTCATGATCATCATCATTAGCTTCCTCACTAATTGGTATAGGTGTCGCAGAAACAGTTTTCTGTGATGTACTATTTTCCAATAAGGGAGCAGGTACAGTTACCTCGTCAAGTTCTACTTTCCACCCACTCACTTCTTTCGAGAGAAACTCCTTCTCTAGAAATGATCCATTCTTAGCAACGAATGTCTTGCCTTCGGATCTGTGATAGAAGGTGTACCCAACAGTCTCCTTTGGGTATCCTATGAAGACACATTTCTCCGATTTGGGTTCAAGCTTATCAGGTTGAAGCTTTTTCACATAAGCATCGCAGCCCCAAACTTTAAGAAACGACAATTTTGGTTTCTTGCCAAACCATAGTTCATAAGGCGTCGTCTCAACGGATTTTGATGGTGCCCTATTTAATGTGAATGCGGCCGTCTCTAAAGCATAACCCCAAAACGATAGCGGTAAATCAGTAAGAGACATCATAGATCGCACCATATCTAGTAAAGTACGATTACGACGTTCGGACACACCATTACACTGTGGTGTTCCGGGTGGCATGAGTTGCGAAACTATTCCACAATTTTTCAAATGTACACCAAACTCGTAACTCAAATATTCTCCTCCACGATCAGATCGTAGAAACTTTATTTTCTTGTTACGATGATTTTCAACTTCACTCTGAAATTCTTTGAACTTTTCAAATGTTTCAGACTTATGTTTCATTAAGTAGATATACCCATATCTGCTTAAATCATCTGTGAAAGTGAGAAAATAACGATATCCGCCACGAGCCTCAATATTCATCGGACCACATACATCGGTATGTATGATTTCCAACAAATCTGTTGCTCTCTCCATAGTACCGGAGAACGGTGTTTTAGTCATCTTGCCCATGAGGCACGGTTCGCAAGTACCAAGTGATTCATAATCAAGTGGTTCCAGAAGTCCATCAGTATGGAGTTTCTTCATGCGCTTTATACTGATATGACCTAAATGGCAGTGCCACAAATGAGTTGCACTATCATTATCAACTCTGCATCTTTTGGCTTCAACATTATGAATATGTGTGTTACTACTATCGAGATTCATAAAAAATAGACCACTGTTCAAAGGTGCATGACCATAAAAGATATTACTCATATAAATAGAACAACCATTATTCTCTGATTTAAATGAATAACCGTCTCGCATCAAACAACATCCAGATATAATGTTCATGTTCAATGCTGGCACCAAATAACAATTATTTAGGTCTAATATTAATCCCGAAGGTAGATGTAGAGGTAGCGTGCCGACCGCGATCACATCAACTTTGGAACCGTTTCCCACGCGCATCGTCACCTCGTCCTTTGCCAGTGTTCGCTTAATCCGTAGTCCCTGTTTCGAGTTGCAAATATTAGCAACAGAACCAGTATCAAATACCCAGGTGCTACTGCGAGCTCTAGTAAGGTACACATCAATAACATGTATATCACATATACCTTTGTTCACCTTGCCATCCTTCTTATCCGCCAAATACTTGGGGCAGTTCCGCTTCCAGTGACCAGTCTGCTTGCAGTAGAAGCACTCAGTTTTAGGCTTAGGTCCATACTTGGGTTTCTTCTCTTGAGCAGCAACTTGCTTTCCGTTCTTCTTTAAGTTCCCCTTCTTCTTCCCTTTGCCCTTTTTCTTGAAACTAGTGGTCTTACTGACCATCAAAACTTGATGCTCCTTTTTGATTTCTACCTCCGCAGCTTTCAGCATTGCGAAGAGCTCGGGAATAGTCTTGTTCATCCCTTGCATATTATAGTTCATCACGAAGCTCTTGTAGCTTGGTGGCAGTGATTGGAGAATTCTGTCAATGACGCAATCATCTGGAAGATTAACTCCCATCTGAATCAAGTGATTATTATACCCAGACATTTTGAGTATATGCTCACTGATAGAACTATTCTCCTCCATCTTGCAGCTATAGAACTTATTGGAGACTTCATATCTCTCAATCCGGGCATTTGCTTGAAATATTAACTTCAACTCCTGGAACATCTCATATGCTCCATGACGTTCAAAACGTCGTTGAAGTCCCGATTCTAAGCCGTAAAGCATGGCACACTGAACTATCAAGTAGTCATCAGCTTTGCTCTGCCAGACGTTCATAACATCTGGTGTTGCTCCAGCAGCAGGCCTGGCACCTAGCGGTGCTTACAAGACGTAATTCTTCTGTGCAGCAATGAGGATAATCCTCAAGTTACGGACCCAGTCCGTGTAATTGCTACCATCATCTTTCAACTTTGCTTTCTCAAGGAACGCATTAAAATTCAACGGAACAACAACACGGGTCATCTATCTACAATCAAACATAGACAAGCAAGATACTATCAGGTACTAAGTTCATGATAAATTTAAGTTCAATTAATCATATTACTTAAGAACTCCCACTTAGAAAGACATCCCTCTAATTTTCTAAGTGATCACGTGATCCAAATCAACTAAACCATAACTAATCATCACGTGAAATGGAGTAGCTTTCAATGGTGAACATCAATATGTTGATCATATCTACTATATGATTCACGCTCGACCTTTCGGTCTCCGTGTTCCGAGGCCATATCTGCATATGCTAGGCTCGTCAAGTTTAACCTGAGTATTCTGCGTGTGCAAAAACTGGCTTGCACCCGTTGTAGATGGACGTAGAGCTTATCACACCCGATCATCACGTGGTGTCTAGGCACGACGAACTTTGGCAACGGTGCACACTCAGGGAGAACACTTCTTGATAATTTAGTGAGAGATCATCTTATGATGCTACCGTCAATCAAAGCAAGATAAGATGCATAAAAAGATAAACATCACATGCAATCAATATAAGTGATATGATATGGCCATCATCATCTTGTGCTTGTGATCTCCATCTCCGAAGCACCATCATGATCACCATCGTCACCGGCGCGACACCTTGATCTCCATCGTAGCATCGTTGTCGTCTCGCCAATCTGATGCTTCCACGACTATCGCTACCGCTTAGTGATAAAGTAAAGCATTACATCACAATTGCATTGCATACAATAAAGCGACAACCATATGGCTCCTGCCAGTTGCCGATAACTCGGTTACAAAACATGATCATCTCATACAATAAAATTTAGCATCATGTCTTGACCATATCACATCACAACATGCCCTGCAAAAACAAGTTAGACGTCCTCTACTTTGTTGTTGCAAGTTTTACATGGCTGCTACGGGCTTAAGCAAGAACCAATCTCACCTATGCATCAAAACCACAACGATAGTTTGTCAAATAGACTCCGTTTTAACCTTCACAAGGACCGGGCATAGCCACACTCGGTTCAACTAAAGTTGGAGAGACAGTCGCCCGGAAGCCACCTGTGTGCAAAGCACGTCGGGGGAACCGGTCTCGCGTAAGCGTACGCGTAATGTTGGTCCGGGTCGTCTCGTCCAACAATACCGCCGAACCAAAGTATGACATGCTGGTAGGCAGTATGACTTGTATCGCCCACAACTCACTTGTGTTCTACTCGTGCATATAACATCAAACCATAAAACCTAGGCTCGGATGCCACTGTTGGGGAACATAGTCATTTCAAAAAATTTCCTACGCACACACAAGATCATGGTGATGCATAGCAACAAGAGGGGAGAGTGTGATCTACGTACCCTTGTAGATCAATAGCGGAAGCATTGACGCAACGTAGAGGAAGTAGTCGTACGTCTTCCCGATCCGACCGATCCAAGCACCGTTACTCCGGCACCTCCGAGTTCTTAGCACATGTACAGCTCGATGACGATCCCCGGGCTCCGATCCAGCAAAGCGTCGGGGAGGAGTTCCGTCAGCACGACAGCATGGTGACGATCTTGATGTTCTACCGTCGCAGGGCTTCGCCTAAGCACTGCTACTATATGATCAAGGTGGAATATGGTGGCAGGGGGCACCGCACACGGCTAAGGAACGATCTCAATGATCAACTTGTGTGTCTAGAGGTGCCCCTGCCTCCGTATATAAAGGAGCCAAGGGGGAGGGTGCCGCCGGCCAGGAGGAGGGTGCAGGAGGAGTCCTACTCCTACCGGGAGTAGGACTCCCCCCCGAATCCTAGTTGGACTAGGATTCCCCGAGGGGGAAAGAGAGAGAGGGGGGCCGGCCACCTCTCCTAGTCCTAATAGGACTAGGGGAGGGGGGAGGCGCGCGGCCACCTTGGGCTGCCCCTTTCTCCTTTCCACTAAAGCCCATTAAGGCCCATATGGCTCCCGGGGGGTTCCGGTAACCTCCCGGTACTCCGGTAAAATCCCGATTTCACCCGGAACATTTCTGATGTCCAAATATAGGCTTCCAATATATCAATCTTTATGTCTCGACCATTTCGAGACTCCTCGTCATGTCCGTGATCACATCCGGGACTCCAAACTAACTTCGGTACATCAAAATGCATAAACTCATAATAACTGTCATCGTAACGTTAAGCGTGCGGACCCTACGGTTCGAGAATAATGTAGACATGACCGAGACACGTCTCCGGTCAATAACCAATAGCGGGACCTGGATGCCCATATTAGCTCCTACATATTCTACGAAGATCTTTATCGGTCAGACCGCATAACAACATACATTGTTCCCTTTGTCATCAGTATGTTACTTGCCCGAGATTCGATCGTCGGTATCCAATACCTAGTTCAATCTCGTCACTGGCAAGTCTCTTTACTCGTTCTGTAATACATCATCCCGCAACTAACTCATTAGTTGCAATGCTTGCAAGGCTTATGTGATGTGCATTACCGAGAGGGCCCAGAGATACCTCTTCGACAATCGGAGTGACAAATCCTAATCTCGAAATACGCCAACCGAACATCTACCTTTGGAGACACCTGTAGAGCTCCTTTATAATCACCCAGTTACGTTGTGACGTTTGGTAGCACACAAAGTGTTCCTCCGGGAAACGGGAGTTGCATAATCTCATAGTCATAGGAACATGTATAAGTCATGAAGAAAGCAATAGCAACATACTAAACGATCGGGTGCTAAGCTAATGAAATGGGTCATGTCAATCAGATCATTCAACCAATGATGTGATCTCGTTAACCAAATAACAACACCTTGTTCATGGTTAGGAAACACAACCATCTTTGATTAACGAGCTAGTCAAGTAGAGGCATACTAGTGACACTAAGTTTCTCTATGTATTCACACATGTATTATGTTTCCGGTTAATACAATTCTAGCATGAATAATAAACATTTATCATGATATAAGGAAATAAATAATAACTTTATTATTGCCTCTAGGGCATATTTCCTTCAGATATGTGTCGGTTGAACTTGTATACTATTTGTAGCAATGCAACTTTGTGATGTCCATGATCCCTGCCAAACTTGCGTAACACTACTTTGTTAGTTTGCGTACGATGACCTGCGTACCTCTAGTTAATTAATTTGCATATTGTATGTTGCATCTAGTTGCTAACCCTTTCTTTTTCGGTATTCTCTAGTATATTTTGTTGCATATATATGATTGTACATCCTCTTCATGAACATGCATCCCTAACAGGTACCTAGTTTCTTGATGGCGAGATGGAACTGCTATGTCGTGTACAAAGGGAAGGTTCCGGGGGTGTACAACGAGTGGCATGAGTGTCAGGCGCAAGTGAATGGGTTCTCGGACGCCAGCCATAAAGGCTTCAAAAGCAGATAAGAAGGAGAAGCTAGTTACTTGAGGTTCACGATAGCGCGAGAGAGGAGTCGTAACCGCCATCTCATGTACTGCATAGTTCCGCTCTCACTCATAGTGATGGCTCTTCTCGCATATACCTTTGTTTAGATGGATGACGTTGTAGTTGCAAGTATTCGAGACTTGCATGTATCGCTATTTTCGAGATGATGACAAGATACCACTTTGCGTCGGATGATGATTATGACGAGACTATTTGTATGTATATGCTATGATTACATTTGTGGTCTCGCAGGCATTTGTATGTGTATCATGATGACATTTGTATGTGATAAAGATTCTTCTATAAAGCCTGTTCAAATACAAAACAAATATGCCGAAAAAACAAAAAACTACTAAAATTAGCAGTAGCGAGTGGAGAAAAGTTAGCAGCAGCGCGGTTGTAGCAGTAGCGCGCACAGGGGAAGCGCGGTATAGCTATTAGCAGCAGCGAGGTTCCTTTAAGCGCGCTGCTGCAACACTTGTGTAGCAGTAGTGCGGGTGGACCAGCGCTACTGCTATATGTTAGCTGTAGCGCCTTATTAGTAGCGCCGGCCCCCGTGCTACTAAAAGGCCGAAAACCCGCGCTGCTGCTAGGCTTTTCCCTAGTAGTGTCTCCACAAGTACAACCTGCCATGTGCATTTGCAATCCAAGAGAAAAGTACTTATATGCACATCTTTAGGGGGAGCCTTTGCAACTTATGAAGACAATACCCTATCCTTTACAATTTCACATATTTTATTCCCCGTTGAAAACTTCAACCAGTTTGTCATCAATCACCAAAAAGGGGGAGATTGTAAGTGCATCTAGTGCCACCCCTAGTTGGTTTTGTAGTATTGACGACAAACCTGGTTGAGGGACTAATGTGTTTGTGAGAATTGCAGGAAAACACAGGTAGAAGTCCCTCATTGATTTGGTTTTTCTACTAGAGATGACCCCTAAAAATGTATGAAGACATTGAAGTCAAAGGTGGTATGTGAAGACACTCACATTGAAGACTATGACAAGAGAAGACATCACGTGAAGACTATGGAGCGCGAAGACTTAGTTGTTTCGTCGTTCTTTTTCTTCTTCGTTGAGTCATAGGAACCACCGTACTGTTAAGTGGGGTCCAAGAGAACCAGTCAGAATGACTGAAGTGATGCTTAACCAAAATCCTATGTCTTTTTGTGAAGACTATGAGAGCAAATATTATCCAGAGTTGGATAAGTCAGCTTTGCTTGTAGCCCAAGTAAAGTTGCCGTGTGTGTTTGAAATCTGACCGTTGGAACACATGTCAGTTCCTTAGTGACCCAGGGTCATTTCAGACAAATCAGGTCAGGTTGCCTAGTGGCTATAAATAGCCCATCCCCTACAACCATAAACGGTTGGCTGCTCAGAGTTAGTATACGGCTTTTGTCGTTTGAGAGCAACCCACCTCGAAGCCTTTGAGAGAGAATTCCTTGCGAGGATAAAGCCCTAAACACCCAGAGCCAAAGAGTGTTAGGCATCACTTAAGTCTTCCTGTCTGTGTGATCTGAAGACTTATTACACTTGAGGATTGTGAATCCTCCAACCAGTTAGGCGTCGCGTTCTGAGCATCCAAGAGTCATTGTGGATCGCCGGTGACGAAGTCTGTGAAGGTTTGGAAGTCTGCCTTGAAGACTTACCAGTGTGATTGGGTGAGGACTGGGTGTCCTTAGCTCAAGGGGAATAAGGTGAAGACACGGTCTTCTAAGTTGAATCTCAGCCTCCCTAACCAGACGTACAGTTGTCACAACAACTGGAACTGGTCCAACAAATCATTGTCTTAAACGAGTCACTGGTTCTATCATTCCCATCTCTTTATTTACAGTTGGTCCTTATGAAGTCATTGTTCATTTGCATTGTCTTTTGTCTTCACTGAGTGACAGCTTGTTCTAATTGGCTTCGTACTATCTTCCTACCCGATCCATATTGCCTAGCTGCCATTAGTTGTTGTGCTTTCACTTCATTGAATACTTGACTATGGTTTGCTTAGTGTAGTCTACCTTCCGCTGCATGGTAATAGGTTTATTTCTATCGTTTGTCTTTGAAACTTCCATGTTTTGAAGACTTTGTTAAAAATTGCCTATTCACCCCCCTCTAGTTGATCACTAGCACTTTCATTTGGTATCAGAGAAAGGTACTCCCTTGTTCTATGTGTTTCGGTTTAACCACCTGGAGTTTTAGCTATGTCGACTGCAGGGATAATCAAATTCTCCGTTGCGTGCCCAGTCTTCGATGGAACTGAATATCCCTACTGGAAGAATAAGATGCGCATGCATCTTGATGCCATTGATGTTGGGGAACGCAGTAATTTCGAAAATTTTCCTACGCACACGCAAGATCATGGTGATGCACAGCAACGAGAGGGGAGAGTGTTGTCTACGTACCAACGCAGACCGACTGCGGAAGCGATCACACAACGTAGAGGAAGTAGTCGTACGTCTTCTTCCCGATCCGACCGATCCAAGCACCGTTACTCCGGCACCTCCGAGTTCTTAGCACACGTACAGCTCGATGACGTTCCTCGGGCTCCGATCCAGCAAAGCGTCGAGGAAGAGTTCCGTCAGCACGACGGCGTGATGACGATCTTGATGTACTACCGACGCAGGGCTTCGCCTAAGCACTACAACGGTACGATCGAGGTGGAATTTGGTGGCAGGGGGCATCGCACACGGCTAAGGAACGATCTCAAGGATCAAGTTGTGTGTCTTGGGGTGCCCCTGGCCCCGTATATAAAGGTTGGAGGAGGGGGAGCCGCCGGCCAGGGAGAGGAGGCGCAGGGGAGTCCTACTCCCACCGGGAGTAGGACTCCTCCCCCCAATCCTAATCCTATTAGGACTCCCGGGGGGAAAAGGAGAGAGAAGGGGGGCCGGCCCCTATCCTAGTCCTACTAGGACTTGGGGAAGGGGGGCGCCGGCCAGCTTGTGGGCTTTCCCTTTTTCTCTTTTTCCACTAAGGCCCAATAGGCCCATTAGTCTCCCGGGGGGTTCCGGTAACCCTCCCGGTATTCCGGTAAAATCCCGATTTCACCCGGAACACTTCCTATGTCCAAACATAGGCTTCCAATATATCAATCTTTACGTCTCAACGATTTCGAGACTCATCGTCATGTCCGTGATCTCATCCGGGACTCCGAACAACCTTCGGTACATCAAAATGCATAAACTCATAATAACTGTCATCGTAACATTAAGCGTGCGGACCCTACGGTTCGAGAACAATGTAGACATGACCAAGACACGTCTCCGGTCAATAACCAATAGCGGGACCTGGATGCCCATATTGGCTCCTACATATTCTACGAAGATCTTTATCGGTCAGACCGCATAACAACATACGTTGTTCCCTTTGTCATCGGTATGTTACTTGCCCGAGATTCGATCGTCGGTATCCAATACCTAGTTCAATCTCGTTACTGGCAAGTCTCTTTACTCGTTCCGTAATACATCATCTCACAACTAACATATTAGTTGCAGTGCTTGCAAGGCTTATGTGATGTGCATTACCGAGAGGGCCCAGAGATACCTCTCCGACAATCGGAGTGACAAAACCCTAATCTCGAAATACGCCAACCCAACATCTACCATTGGAGACACCTGTAATACTCCTTTATAATCACCCAGTTACATTGTGACATTTGGTAGTACCCAAAGTGTTCCTCCGGTAAACGGGAGTTGCATAATCTCATAGTTATAGGAACATGTATAAGTCATGAAGAAAGCAATAGCAACATACTAAACGATCGGGTGCTAAGCTAATGGAATGGGTCATGTCAATCAGATCATTCTACTAATGATGTGACCTCGTTAATCAAATAACAACTCTTTGTTTATGGTTAGGAAACATAACCATCTTTGATTAACGAGCTAGCCAAGTAGAGGCATACTAGTGACACTCTGTTGGTCTATGTATTCACACATGTATTATGTTTCCGGTTAATACAATTCTAGCATGAATAATAAACATTTATCATGATATAAGGAAATAAATAATAACTTTATTATTGCCTCTAGGGCATATTTCCTTCAGTCTCCCACTTGCACTAGAGTCAATAATCTAGATTACACAGTAATGATTCTAACACCCATGGAGCCTTGGTGCCGATCATGTTTTGCTCGTGGAAGAGGCTTAGTCAACGGGTCTGCAACATTCAGATCCGTATGTATCTTGCAAATCTCTATGTCTCCCACCTGGACTAAATCCCGGATGGAGTTGAAGCGTCTCTTGATGTGTTTGGTTCTTTTGTGAAATCTGGATTCCTTTGCCAAGGCAATTGCACCAGTATTGTCACAGAAGATTTTCATTGGACCCGATGCACTAGGTATGACACCTAGATCGGATATGAACTCCTTCATCCAGACTCCTTCGTTCGCTGCTTCCGAAGCAGCTATGTACTCCGCTTCACATGTAGATCCCGCTACGACGCTTTGTTTAGAACTGCACCAACTGACAGCTCCACCGTTTAAAGTAAACACGTATCTGGTTTGCGATTTAGAATCGTCCGGATCAGTGTCAAAGCTTGCATCAACGTAACCTCTTACGGTGAGCTCTTTGTCACCTCCATATACGAGAAACATATCCTTAGTCCTTTTCAGGTATTTCAGGATGTTTTTGACCGCTGTCCAGTGATCCATTCCTGGATTACTTTGGTACCTCCCTGCTAAACTTATAGCAAGGCACACATCAGGTCTGGTACACAGCATTGCATACATGATAGAGCCTATGGCTGAAGCATAGGGAACATCTTTCATTTTCTCTCTATCTAGTGGTCGGGCATTGAGTCTTACTCAACTTCATACCTTGTAACACAGGCAAGAACCCTTTCTTTGCTTGATCCATTTTGAACTTCTTCAAAATCTTGTCAAGGTATGTGCTTTGTGAAAGTCCGATTAAGCGTTTTGATCTATCTCTATAGATCTTTATGCCTAATATGTAAGCAGCTTCTCCGAGGTCTTTCATTGAAAAACTTTTATTCAAGTATCCCTTTATGCTATCCAGAAATTCTATATCATTTCCAATCAGCAATATGTCATCCACATATAATATTAGAAATGCTACAGAGCTCCCACTCACTTTCTTGTAAATACAGGCTTCTCCAAAAGTCTGTATAAAGCCAAATGCTTTGATCACACTATCAAAGCGTTTATTCCAACTCCGAGATGCTTGCACCAGTCCATAGATGGATCGCTGGAGTTTGCATACTTTGTTAGCTCCCTTTGGATCGACAAAACCTTCTGGTTGCATCATATACAACTCTTCTTCCAGAAATCCATTCAGGAATGCAGTTTTGACATCCATCTGCCAAATTTCATAATCATAAAATGCGGCAACTGCTAACATTTTTCTGACGGACTTAAGCATCGCTACGGGTGAGAAGGTCTCATCGTAGTCAACTCCTTGAACTTGTCGAAAACCTTTCGCGACAAGTCGAGCTTTATAGACAGTAATATTACCATCAGCGTCAGTCTTTTTCTTGAAGATCCATTTATTCTCAATTGCTTGCCGATCATCGGGCAAGTCAACCAAAGTCCATACTTTGTTTTCATACATGGATCCCATCTCAGATTTCATGGCCTCAAGCCACTTTGCGGAATCTGGGCTCACCATCGCTTCTTCATAGTTCGTAGGTTCATCATGATCTAGCATCATGACTTCCAGAACTGGATTAACGTACCACTCTGGTGCGGATCTCACTCTGGTTGATCTACGTGGTTCAGTAGTATCTTGTTCTGAAGCTTCATGATCATCATCATTAGCTTCCTCACAGATTGGTATAGGTGTCGCAGAAACAGTTTTCTGTGATGTACTATTTTCCAATAAGGGAGCAGGTACAGTTACCTCGTCAAGTTCTACTTTCCTCCCACTCACTTCTTTCGAGAGAAACTCCTTCTCTAGAAAGTTTCCGAATTTAGCAACAAAAGTCTTGCCTTCGGATCTGTGATAGAAGGTGTATCCAATAGTTTCCTTTGGATATCCTATGAAGACACACTTCTCCGATTTGGGTTCGAGCTTATCAGGTTGAAGCTTTTTCACATAAGCATCGCAGCCCCAAACTTTAAGAAACGACAACTTTGGTTTCTTGCCAAACCATAGTTCATAAGGTGTCGTCTCAACGGATTTTGATGGTGCCCTGTTTAACGTGAATGCAGCCGTCTCTAAAGCATAACCCCAAAATGATAGCGGTAAATCAGTAAGAGACATCATAGATCGCACCATATCTAGTAAAGTACGATTACGACATTCGGACACACCATTACGCTGTGGTGTTCCGGGTGGCGTGAGTTGCGAAACTATTCCACAATTTTTCAAATGTACACCAAACTCGTAACTCAAATATTCTCCTCCACGATCAGATCGTAGGAATTTTATTTTCTTGTTACGATGATTTTCAACCTCACTCTGAAATTCTTTGAACTTTTCAAATGTTTCAGACTTGTGTTTCATTAAGTAGATATACCCATATCTGCTTAAATCATCTGTGAAGGTGAGAAAATAACGATATCCGCCACGAGCCTCAATATTCATCGGACCACATACATCGGTATGTATGATTTCCAATAAATCTGTTGCTCTCTCCATAGTTCCGGAGAACGGTGTTTTAGTCATCTTGACTATAAGGCACGGTTCGCAAGTACCAAGTGATTCATAATCAAGTGGTTCCAAAAGCCCATCAGTATGGAGTTTCTTCATGCGCTTTACACCGATATGACCTAAACGGCAGTGCCACAAATAAGTTGCACTATCATTATTAACTTTGCATCTTTTGGCTTCTACATTATGAATATGTGTATCACTATCTTCGAGATTCAACAAGAATAGACCACTCTTCAAAGGTGCATGACCATAAAAGATATTATTCATATAAATAGAACAACCATTATTCTCTGATTTAAATGAATAACCGTCTCGCATTAAACAAGATCCAGATATAATGTTCATGCTCAACGCTGGCACCAAATAACAATTATTTAGGTCTAATATTCATCCCGAAGGTAGATGTAGAGGTAGCGTGCCGACCGCGATCACATCGACTTTGGAACCGTTTCCCACGTGCATCGTCACCTCGTCCTTTGCTAGCGTCCGCTTATTCCGTAGTCCCTGTTTCGAGTTGCAAATATTAGCAACAGAACCAGTATCAAATACCCAGGTGCTACTGCGAGCTCTAGTAAGGTACACATCAATAACAAGTATATCACATATACCTTTGCTCACTTTGCCATCCTTCTTATCCGCCAAATACTTGGGGCAGTTCCGCTTCCAGTGACCAGTCTGCTTGCAGTAGAAGCACTCAGTTTCAGGCTTAGGTCCAGACTTGGGTTTCTTCTCCTGAGCAGCAACTTGCTTGCTGTTCTTCTTGAAGTTTCCCTTCTTCTTCTCTTTGCCCTTTTTCTTCAAACTAGTGGTTTTGCTAACCATCAACACTTGATGCTCCTTCTTGATTTCTACCTCCGCAGCTTTCAGCATTGCGAAGAGCTCGGGAATAGTCTTGTTCATCCCTTGCTTATTATAGTTCATCACGAAGCTCTTGTAGCTTGGTGGCAGTGATTGGAGAATTCTGTCAATGACGCAATCATCTGGAAGATTAACTCCCATCTGAATCAAGTGATTATTATACCCAGACATTTTGAGTATATGCTCACTGACAGAACTGTTCTCCTCCATCTTGCAGCTATAGAACTTATTGGAGACTTCATATCTCTCAATTCGGGCATTTGCTTGAAATATTAACTTCAACTCCTGGAACATCTCATATGCTCCATGACGTTCAAAACGTCGTTGAAGTCCCGATTCTAAGCCGTAAAGCATGGCACACTGAACTATCGAGTAGTCATCAGCTTTGCTCTGCCAGACGTTCATAACATCTGGCGTTGCTCCAGCAGCAGGCCTGTCACCCAGCGGTGCTTCCAGGACGTAATTCTTCTGTGCAGCAATGAGGATAATCCTCAGGTTACGGACCCAGTCCGTGTAATTGCTACCATCATCTTTCAACTTTGCTTTCTCAAGGAACGCATTAAAATTCAACGGAACAACAGCACGAGCCATCTATCTACAATCAACATAAACAAGCAAGATACTATCAGGTACTAAGTTCATGATAAGTTTAAGTTCAGTTAATCAAATTACTTAGGAACTCCCACTTAGATAGACATCCCTCTAATCTTCTAAGTGATCACGTGATCCAAATCAACTAAACCATAACCGATCATCACGTGAGATGGAGTAGTTTTCAATGGTGAACATCGTTATGTTGATCATATCTACTATATGATTCACGCTCGACCTTTCGGTCTCCGTGTTCCGAGGCCATATCTGTATATGCTTGGCTCGTCAAGTATAACCTGAGTATTCTGCGCGTGCAACTGTTTTGCACCCGTTGTATTTGGACGTAGAGCTTATCACACCCGATCATCACGTGGTGTCTGGGCACGACGAACTTTGGCAACGGTGCATACTCAGGGAGAACACTTCTTGATAATTTTAGTGAGAGATCATCTTATAATGCTACCGTCAATCAAAGCAAGATAAGATGCATAAAAGGATAAACATCACATGCAATCAATATAAGTGATATGATATGGCCATCATCATCTTGTGCTTGTGATCTCCATCTCCGAAGCACCGTCATGATCACCATCGTCACCGGCTCGACACCTTGATCTCCATCGTAGCATCGTTGTCGTCTCGCCAATCTTATGCTTCCACGACTATCACTACCGTCTAGTAATAAAGTAAAGCATTACATCGCGATTGCATTGCATACAATAAAGCGACAACCATATGGCTCCTGCCAGTTGCCGATAACTCGGTTACAAAACATGATCATCTCATACAATAAAATCAGCATCATGTCTTGACCATATCACATCACAACATACCCTGCAAAAACAAGTTAGACGTCCTCTACTTTGTTGTTGCAAGTTTTACGTGGCTGCTACGGGCTTAAGTAAGAACTCATCTCACCTACGCATCAAAACCACAACGATAGTTTGTCAAATAGACTCCGTTTTAACCTTCTCAAGGACCGGGCGTAGTCACACTTGGTTCAACTAAAGTTGGAGAGACAGTCTTCCGCAAGCCATCTGTGTGCAAAGCACGTCGAGGGAACCGGTCTCGCGTAAGAGTACGCGTAAGGTTGGTCTGGATCATCTCACCCAACAATACCGCCGAACCAAAGTATGACATGCTGGTAGGCAGTATGACTTGTATCGCCCACAACTCACTTGTGTTCTACTCGTGCAAATAACATCAAACCATAAAACCTAGGCTCGGATGCCACTGTTGGGGAACGCAGTAATTTCGAAAATTTTCCTACGCACACGCAAGATCATGGTGATGCACAGCAACGATAGGGGAGAGTGTTGTCTACGTACCAACGCAGACCGACTGCGGAAGCGATCACACAACATAGAGGAAGTAGTCGTACGTCTTCTTCCCGATCCGACCGATCCAAGCACCGTTACTCCGGCACCTCCGAGTTCTTAGCACACTTACAGCTCGATGACGTTCCTCGGGCTCCGATCCAGCAAAGCGTCGAGGAAGAGTTCCGTCAGCACGACGGCGTGATGACAATCTTGATGTACTACCGACGCAGGGCTTCGCCTAAGCACTACAACGGTACGATCGAGGTGGAATTTGGTGGCAGGGGGCACCGCACACGGCTAAGGAACGATCTCAAGGATCAAGTTGTGTGTCTTGGGGTGCCCCCTGCCCCCGTATATAAAGGTTGGAGGAGGGGGAGCCGGCCGGCCAGGGAGAGGAGGCGCAGGGGAGTCCTACTCCCACCGGGAGTAGGACTCCTCCCCCCAATCCTAATCCTATTAGGACTCCCGGGGGGAAAAGGAGAGAGAAGGGGGGACGGCCCCTATCCTAGTCCTACTAGGACTTGGGGAAGGGGGGCGCCGGCCAGCTTGTGGGCTTTCCCTTTTTCTCTTTTTCCACTAAGGCCCAATAGGCCCATTAGTCTCCCGGGGGGTTCCGGTAACCCTCCCGGTATTCCGGTAAAATCCCGATTTCACCCGGAACACTTCCTATGTCCAAACATAGGCTTCCAATATATCAATCTTTACGTCTCGACGATTTCGAGACTCCTCGTCATGTCCGTGATCTCATCCGGGACTCCGAACAACCTTCGGTACATCAAAATGCATAAACTCATAATAACTGTCATCGTAACGTTAAGCGTGCGGACCCTACGGTTCGAGAACAATGTAGACATGACCGAGACACGTCTCCGGTCAATAACCAATAGCGGGACCTGGATGCCCATATTGGCTCCTACATATTCTACGAAGATCTTTATCGGTCAGACCGCATAACAACATATGTTGTTCCCTTTGTCATCGGTATGTTACTTGCCCGAGATTCGATCGTCGGTATCCAATACCTAGTTCAATCTCGTTACTGGCAAGTCAATTTACTCGTTCCGTAATACATCATCTCACAACTAACATATTAGTTGCAGTGCTTGCAAGGCTTATGTGATGTGCATTACCGAGAGGGCCCAGAGATACCTCTCCGACAATCGGAGTGACAAAACCCTAATCTCGAAATACGCCAACCCAACATCTACCATTGGAGACACCTGTAATACTCCTTTATAATCACCCAGTTACGTTGTGACGTTTGGTAGTACCCAAAGTGTTCCTCCGGTAAACGAGAGTTGCATAATCTCATAGTTATAGGAACATGTATAAGTCATGAAGAAAGCAATAGCAACATACTAAACGATCGGGTGCTAAGCTAATGGAATGGGTCATGTCAATCAGATCATTCTACTAATGATGTGACCTCGTTAATCAAATAACAACTCTTTGTTTATGGTTAGGAAACATAACCATCTTTGATTAACGAGCTAGTCAAGTAGAGGCATACTAGTGACACTCTGTTGGTCTATGTATTCACACATGTATTATGTTTCCGGTTAATACAATTCTAGCATGAATAATAAACATTTATCATGATATAAGGAAATAAATAATAACTTTATTATTGCCTCTAGGGCATATTTCCTTCAATTGATGTCGACCTATGGTATGTCGTCAAGAATGGCGTTCCCAAGGCTGGTGAATGTGTCACCGCTGCTGATGTCAAGAAGTTCGTTCAACTGGACTCCACTGCCAAGAACATCATCTGTGGTCATCTGACCAAAGGACAGTATGGCCGTGTGAGTGCTTTGGAAACATCTAAGCTAGTCTGGGACTGGCTCTCCAAGGTCAACGAAGGCGTCTCAACCCAGAGAGATCAAAGAATCAGTGTCCTTCGCAACCTCTTCAACCGCTTCAAGAGAAACGACAATGAGAATGTTCAGCTCACGTTTGATTGACTCACTGACATCACATATGAGCTTCAAGCCCTTGGCGCTACTGAGATCACCAAGCATGAAGTCGTCAAGACACTCCTGAGATCACTTGACAGCTCGTTTGACACCCTAGCCTTGATGATTCAAGAACTTCCTGACTTCAAGACACTCAATCCGTCTGACATACTTGAAAGGCTCAACACACATGAGTTTCAGCTTTCTGAGAAAAGAGACATCTACGGTCCCAACTATGGGCGAACTCGTGCCCTGAAGGCAAAAGTTGTCTCCTCATCTGAAGAAGAATCTGATAGCAGTTCTGATGATCCTGAAGACATTGGAAAGGAGCTTGCTATGCTTGTGAAGAAGTTCCAAAAATTCACCAAGAAGAAAGGCTTCATAAAGTCTTCATGATCAAGCTCAAGGAATGATGAAGCGTCTGCTCATGACTATAAGAAGAGAACATGCCACAAGTGCAAGAAACCTGGCCACTACATCTCTGAGTGTCCATAGTGGGACAATGAGAACAACAAGAAGAAGAAGAGCGAGGAGTATGATTCTGATGACAAGAAGAAGAAGAAATACTCAAAGTCTTCTTCCAAGTCTTCCTCAAAGTCTTCATCACACAAGAAGAGCTCATATGGCAAGGCTCGTGCGTTCGTTAGCAAGGAAATGGATTCAAAGGAGGAGTCCGCTTCTGAGGAGGCGGAGGTGGAGTCTGAGGAGGAGTCCGATTCTGGCGTTGCACGTCTGGCTAGAGCATACGTTGCCAAGTCCATCTTCAACACTAAAGACAATGGCTTCATCACCGATGCCGATGAAAATGACAAGGACTACTCCGCTCCCACCTACTTCTTCATGGCACGTGGTGCCAAGGTAAACACATGCACTACTCACTATCAAACATCAAGTGAAGATGACTCTGATTGTGGTTCCAAACCCAGCTACAAAACACTTGCTAAAATTGAAACTGGACAACAGAAAGCTATGGAACATATTCAAAAACTGTTAGACAAAAGCGATGACCTGTTAGACACTGAAATGACTCGAACCCAGTCCTTAATTGAAGACATAAGAAATCTTCATGTTAAGTATGAGGAACTTGAAAGTCATCATGAAACGCTCTCAATAACTCATGAAAAGCTTTCCTATGATTATCTTCAAAGGAAGCAAGATCTTGAGAAATTGAGAGCAGCTCATGAAGATCTTCAAAAGGAAAACGAGTCACTTCGCGCCAAACAGATCAGTTCCGCTCAGGAAGGATTTGAACCACCATGTCTTAAATGCATTCAGCATGACAACGCTACTTCTGTTGCTGGATGTTCTACTTCTGCTACTATTGCAATATCTTCAACTGTTGATGTGGTAACCAACCCCTCTGCCGAGGATACCACTGCTATTGCTAATGAAAATACTAGGTTGAAGACATTGCTTGAAACATTGCTTGAAACAGGGATGAACCCCTCTGGCCCACCACTTTTGGGTCAGATTCCTCCTTGTCAAAAACAAGATCAAAGATTGCCGCGATGAAGACGCGATCTCAGCGTTTCGCAATAATTGCACGGACGAGGGAATCCTCAACACCATCAACTGCCATCACATATTATACTTTGCTGACTTGGCAACTATCGTGCGGAAGTACAATGCAATGGAAAGTGCCTGGAAAACTCAGGCAGCACGGTGGGGACCAGCAGTCCCCACTCAACCCCTCGTTTAGACGAAAAGGGCGCACCCTCATGGCACGCTGGGACAAATGTTAAAGAAACACAAGCCCGTTACAAGGCGTGGAACCATTCTGGAAGGATGGCTCAACGGGCCATGCAAAATACACACAACACCGGATAGCATAGCAACCCACAGTCTTAGAGTATGTTGGATACTCCGGCAGGTGGCCAAGAGCGGTGAAGATATCCTCACCAGGAATACCCCAGAGCAACACCCCCCAGAAGACGACGACCTCAAAGTATTGACGATCTTTGAGACATTCGCCTCAAACAATAGGCGCAAAAGGGCACAACGCGAACTTGCCGAAGTCTGCCAGATTGCAACAATACACCCTTGGAACAACACGGCGATAACCTTTGATGCCGGCGACAACCGAAAATACAGGATAGTCTGAGCACCAGACGCCTTGGTCCTCAGCCCAATTGTGGACGTCTTTTGGCTCACCAAGGTTCTCATGGACGGCGGCAGCAGACTAAACCTCATCTATGAGGATACAATACAAAAAATGGAAATACACAGGAGCCGCATCGAGCAAAGCAACACGACCTTCCGAGGAATCATTCCCAGTCGGGAGGCACGGTGTGCGGGAAAAATCACACTCGACGTGGTATTCGGCATACCGGAGAACTATTAGTCCGAAGAAATAACCTTCCAAGTGGCCCCTTTCAACAGCGGATATCACACCCTCTTAGGGCGAGATACATTTACACGCTCCCAAGCGGTACCCCATTATGGATACATGAATCTTAAGATGCCTGGGCCCAACGGTATAATCACTCTAGCTAGTGATCCGGACATAGCACTCCGCGCCGAGAATAAAACCTCATCACTGGCCCTCGAGGCATTATCTGAAGCCCTCGCGGCCGAAGAATTAACCGCGCTGCGCTCCACTTTGGACAGGGATGATGTGGTCCTAGAAAAATGACCCAAATCCACCTCCTTCAAACCAGCAGAAGAAATAGTCAAATTCCAAGTCCATCCAACGGACCCCAAGAAGACAACATCCATTGGACAACTAGACCCAACGGTTGACGCCGCGCTACGGGAGTTCCTGCACGAGAATTGGGATATATTCGCCTGGCACCCTTCTGATATGCCAGGAATCCCACGCGAGTTGGCCGAACACAGCCTCAATATATTGAAGGGATATAAACCGGTCAAGCAAACACTACGGCACTTTTCTGAACCCAAACGTCAAGCTATGGGGGAGGAGCTAGCTAAGCTAATCAAGGTAGGATTCATTAGAGAAATAAAACATCCAGACTGGCTGGCAAACCTAGTGATGGTTCCAAAGGAAAAGTCCTGGCGCCTGTGCGTCGATTTCAAAGACCTCAACAAGGCTTGCCCTAAGGATCCCTTCCCCCTCCCCCGCATTGACCAGATCATTGACGCTAACACAGGACACGACTCATTGTGCTTCCTTGTCGCATATTCCAGATACCATCAAATTAAAATGAAGGAGTCCGATCAAGCTACAACAACATTCATCACCCCATATGGGCCATTCTGCTTCAACACCATGCCCTTCGGGCTCAAGAACGCTGGCGCCACTTATCAACGCATGATCCAAACATGCCTGGAGAAACAGATCGAAAAGACAGTTGAAGCCTATGTGGATGACGTCGTAATCAAGACAAGGCATGTCGAAACACTAATAGACGACCTACGCCTCACATTTGACAACCTCCGCGCATATGACATTAAGCTCAATCCGAAAAAGTGTGATTTTGGCATACCCGCAGGAAAGCTGCTGGGCTTCATCGTTTCCAATAGAGGAATTGAAGCAAATCTAGCCAAAATCCGAGCTCTGTCACAATTGGCTATGCCAATAGACCTTAAAGAAGTCCAAAAACTCGTGGGTTGCGTGGAAGCTCTAAGCTGCTTTATCTCCAGATTGGGAGAAAAGGCACTGCCACTCTATCGTCTTCTACGGCGTACCGATCACTTCGAGTGGACGGAAGTGACAACAGCTGGACTGGAAGAAATAAAAACCCTTCTAGGGAGCAACCCAATCCTGGCCGCACCAAACGTCGGCGAACCCATATTGCTATACATATCGGCAACACATCAGGTGGTGAGAGCCTACTCGTCGTTGAACGAGAATAGGACGAACACAAATTCCTACTTCAAAAGCCAGTATACTACGTATCCACTATCCTTACACCATGCAAATCTCGGTACCCCCTTTATCAAAAGATAGCATACGCGGTCTTCATGGCATCCCGAAAGCTACGACACTACTTCTAGGAGTGTTCGATCATGGTGGCTTCCGAAGTACCACTCAACGACATAATAAACAACTGCGATGCCACGGGCCAGATTGCCAAATGGGCCATTGAGATACTCCCATTTGACATTACATATAAACCACGTCGAGCTATTAAATCCCAAGAACTGGCTGACTTCGTCGCCGAATGGACAGAGGCTGAACTCCCTAAAGAGTATGCCACATATTCCAATTGGGTTATGTATTTCGATGGCTCCAAAATGCTGGCAGGACTAGGAGCAGGCATCATTTTAACGTCCCATATTGGAGATGTCGTTCAGTACCTACTCCAAATACTATACACAGACTCCAATAACACAGCCGAATACGAGGCCTTATTGCATGGTCTCCGGATGGCTGTCTCCATGGGCATACAACGCCTGGAAGTGCGCGGGGACTCAAACCTCGCAATATCTCAAATAAATGGAGACTTCGATGCCAAAGACCCGAAGATGGCAACTTATCGTAATGTCGTCCTAAAAATGTCAGCTCGGTTCGAGGGACTCGAGTTCCATCATGTGGCCCGAGAAAGTAATCAAGCGGCGGACATTCTTGCTCGCGTAGGCGCTAAGCGCGACCCCGTCCCACCTAACATTTTTTTGGAAAGGCTTTTTAAGCCATCCGTGGTGTGGCAGAGGGAGGGCGGCAACACTAGTTCGGATCCAAACACAACCCCAGATTCCGAACACACCGATATCATCGGAGGCTCAACCACCGAAATAACACCATCGGCCCATCTCATTATGGCAGTCATTGCCCAATGGACCTAACCATTCCTGGCCTACCTTAATAAGAAGGAGCTTCCCGAGGATCACAATGAGGCTCGCTGCATTATCCGGCGTTCGAAGGCGTACAAGGTTCATGACGGAGAGCTCTATAAGAAAAGCGCTACCGGAGTCCTTCAAAGATGTATCTCTGAAGAGGAGGGGCGACATCTTCTGGCTGAGATTCATGCAGGTCTAGGAGGGCACCATGCCGCAGCTCGGGCCCTTGTTAGCAAGGCCTTCCGTACAGGGTTTTATTGGCCGACGGCCCGAGCAGATGCACAGGACCTTTTCCAACATTGCGTCAGATGCCAACTCTTCGCCAACCAAAGCCATATGCCCCCCACTGCCTTACAAACAATCCCCATCACTTGGCCTTTTGCGGTCTGGGGACTCGATATGGTCGGACCCCTTAAAGGAGAAAGCCATAAGAGAAAATATCTACTGGTCATGGTGGATAAATTCACTAAGTGGATAGAGGCCAAACTAGTCAAAACAGTCGAGGCAGGGCCGGTAATAGATTTCATATCTAGCGTGGTACACCGTTATGGTGTTCCACACAGCATCATCATCGATAATGGCTCCAATTTCACAGCCGATGAAGTGAAAACTTGGTGTGCTAATCTGGGCATTAAGCTCGATTACACCTCTGTCTATCACCCGCAGACAAACTGTCAAGTCGAATGGGCTAATGGTCTTATTATGAGCGGCATCAAACCTAGACTAGTGCGGTCTTTGAAAGAATCAGACAAGCACTGGGTGGAGGAACTTGACTCCGTACTCTGGGGGTTGTGGACCACGCCTAACCGCACTACTAGATATACATCTTTCTTCATGGTGTACGGTGCGGAAGCAGTGTTACCCTGTGACATTATTCATGACTCACCTCGAGTGCACATGTACGAAGAGAGAGAGAGAGAGGCCGAGCTTGATTGGCAGGACAGCTTAGATGCCCTGGAGGAGGAGTTCGACGTCGCAAAAGCCCGTTCCGCATTTTATCAACAACAGGCTCACAAGTATCAAAGAAGAGAAGTGCGGGCCAAGGCTTATAACATTGGTGAACTTGTTCTATGCCCGCCCGAGAAGAAAAAGGACAAGCTCAAGCCCAAGTGGGAGGGTCCCTTCATCATTGACGAAGTTCTCACCGGAGGAGCGTACCGCCTGCATGATGCGTCAGAATATCACTTAGAGACGAACCCCTGGAATGCAGCCAGACTCCAATGATTCTATGCCTAGCGCCGAACTCTGTGTTCGTCTCCTTCCTCCTGTTATTAACGTTATTTTTCCTCTCTTTTCGTTTTGCTTTTTAGCCCTATGGCTTTAGTACGGCTAAACCATGCTCCCCTGATGCGTACATCTCCAAATATGTACGTCCATTATACCTGGGGGCTTCTTGTACAGAAGCTTGCTATTATTCTTTGAGCATCAAGCTCACCACATATGCATCGATATGACTTAAGTTTTGGCCATATGTACCTTTTCTTCGCCATTATATGCATCGATATGACTTAAGATTTGGCCAAGCTGGGTTGCCTGGCTCCTGTGCTTATGCCCTGCGTTCCCGTTAGTTCGGCTAGGGCATAAAGGGAGCACCTCTGTGATTGTTACTGTCAGGTCATCCGGATGTGTACCTCAGACTGGGTGAAGCCGAAAGCTAGCGTTCTTAAGGGAATATTCAGTCGGTGAATTAAAGACATTTCCGCATTCACTCCATTGTGAAACCCCATAATTTACTTACTCTACGATTTTTTCAATCACAGTTCAGACATGCACATTAAACTCATGCACACCCAGGAAAAGGAACCCTTAATGGAACTATTCTCTCTGGAAGATGTTTCTTACATAATGTAATATAACATAACTAGCCGGATACACATTGTCTGTTCAAGCAACTATGACCCCTACGCCTGGTTCCCATCCATACCCTGGTATATTCTACTGCTAGGGTATTCGGAAACACTCCGCACCTTCGGGTCCAGAGGTCGAAGCGAAAAGGTTGGCCATGATGCTACCTCTTGAGCACTGCGTTAGATTTCCCCAAAGAGGAAGGGATGATGCAGCAAAGTAGCGTAAGTATTTCCCTCAGTTTTTGAGAACCAAGGTATCAATCCAGTAGGAGGCTACGCTCGAGTCCCTCGTAACTACACAAAAACAATAGCTCAACGCAACCAACGCGCTTAGGGGTTGTCAATCCCTTCATGGTCACTTACGAAAGTGAGATCTGGTAGAGATGATAAATAATATATTTTTTGGTATTTTTGGTATAGAGATGCAAATAAATAAAGTAAAAGCAAAGTAAAAGCAAAGCAATAATAAAGTGATGGAGATTGATATGGTGAGAAAGAGACCCGGGGGCCATAGGTTTCACTAGTGGCTTCTTTCAAGAGCGTATTCTAAGGTGGGTGATCAAATTACTGTTGAGAAATTGACAGAATTGAGCATAGTTATGAGAATATCTAGGTATGATCATGTATATAGGCATCACGTCCGAGACAAGTAGACCGAACAATTCTGCATCTACTACTATTACTCCACTCGTCGACCGCTATCCAGCATGCATCTAGAGTATTAAGTTAAAAACATAGTAACGCCTTAAGCAAGATGACATGATGTAGAGGGATAGTTTCATGCAATATGATAAAAATCCCATCTTGTTATCCTCAATGGCAATAAGACAATATGTGCCTTGCTGCCCCTTCTGTCACTGGGAAAGGACACCGTAAGATTGAACCCAAAGCTAAGCACTTCTCCCATGACAAGAACAACCAATCTAGTAGGCCAAACCAAACTGATAATTCGAAGAGACTTGCAAAGATAACCAATCATACATAAAAGAATTCAGAGAAGATTCAAATATTATTCATAGATAGACTTGATCATAAACCCACAATTCATCGGTCTCAACAAACACACCGCAAAAAGAAGATTACATCAAATAGATCTCCACGAGAGAGGGGGAGAAACATTGTATTGAGATCCAAAAAGAGAGAAGAAGCCATCTAGCTACTAGCTATGGACACCGTAGGTCTGAAGTAAACTACTCACAATTCATCGGAGGGGCATGGATGATGATGTAGAAGCCCTTCGTGATCGATGCCTCCTCCGGCGGAGCTCCGGAATAGGCCCCAAGATGGGATCTCGTGGATACAGAAAGTTGCGGCCGTGGAATTAGGTTTTTGGCTCCGTCCCCGGTCATTTGGGGGTACATGGATATATATAGGAGGAAGAAGTACGTCGGTGGAGCTTCGAGGGGCCCACGGGGCAGGGGGGCGCGCCCTAGGGGGGCGCCCCCTACCCTCATGAGCACCTCATGGCTTTCTTGACGGAGGGTCCAAGTCTCTTGGATCTTATCTGATGAGAAAATCACGTTTCCGAAGGTTTCATTCCGTTTGGACTCCGTTTGATATTCCTTTTCTTCGAAACCCTGAAACAGGCAAAAAAATAGCAATTCTGGGATGGGCCTCCGGTTAATAGGTTAGTTCCAAAAATAATATAAAAGTGGAAAATAAAGCCCAATAATGTCTAAAATAGTAGATAATATAGCATGGAGCAATCAAAAATTATAGATACGTTGGAGACGTATCAAGCATCCCCAAGCTTAATTCATGCTCGTCCTCGAGTAGGTAAATGATAAAAACAGAATTTTTGATGCGGAGTGCTACTTGGCATAATTTTAATGTAATTCTTCTTAATTGTGGTATGAATCCGAAAGATTCATGACAAAAGTTCATATTGACATAAAAATGATAATATTTCAAGCATACTAACTAAGCAATTATGTCTTCTCAAAATAACATGGCCAAAGAAAGTTCATCCCTACAAAATCATATAGTTTAGTCATGTTTCATTTTCTTCACACAAGAATGATATCATCATGCACAACCCCGATGACAAGCCAAGCAATTGTTTCATACTTTAGTAATCTCAAACCTATAAACTTTCACGCAATATATGAGCGCGAGCCATGGACATAGCACTATAGGTGGAATAGAATATAATGAAGGGGGCTATGTGGAGAAAAAAAGGAGAAAGTCTCACATCAATGAGGCTAATCAATGGGCTATGGAGATGCCCACCGATTGATGGTAATGCAAGGAGTACGGATTGCCATGCAACGGATGCACTAGAGCTACAAATGTATGAAAGCTCAACAAAAGAAACTAGTGGGTGTGCATCCAACTTGCTTGCTCGCGAAGACCTAGGGCACTTGAGGAGGCCCATTGTTGGAATATACAAGCCAAGTTCTATAATGAAAAATTTCCCACTAGTATATAAAAGTGATAACATGAGAGACTCTCTACTATGAAGATCATGGTGCTACTTTGAAGCACAAGTGTGGTAAAAGGATAGTAACATTGTCCCTTCTCTCTTTTTCTCTCATTTTTTGGGGCTTCTCTTTTTTATGGCCTTTTTCTCTTTTTTTATTCCTCACTTGGGACAATGCTCTAATAATGATGATCATCACACTTCTATTTGTTTACAACTCAATGATTACAACTCGATACTAGAACAAAGATGACTCTATGTGAATGCCTCCGGCGGTGTACCGGGATATGCAATGAACCAAGAGTGACATGTATGAAAGAATTATGAATGGTGGCTTTGCCACAAATACTATGTCAACTACATGATCATGCTAAGCAATATGACAATGATGAATGTGTCATGATGAACGGAATGATGGAAAGTTGCATGGCAATATATCTCGGAATGGCTATGGAAATGCCATAATAGGTAGGCATGGTGGCTGTTTTGAGGAAGATATAAGGAGGTTTATGTGTGAAAGAGCATATCATATCACGGGGTTTGGATGCACCAGCGAAGTTTGCGCCAACTCTCAATGTGAGAAAGGGCAATGCATGGTACCGAAGAGGCTAGCAAGGGTGGAAGGGTGAGAGTGTGTATAATCCATGGACTCAACATTAGTCATAAAGAACTCACATACTTATTGCAAAAATCTACAAGTCATCAAAAACCTTGGCACTACGCGCATGCTCCTAGGGGGATAGATTGGTAGGAAAAGACCATCGCTCGTCCCCGACCGCCACTCATAAGGAAGACAATCAAATAACACCTCATGTTTCAAATTTGTTGCATAACGTTTACCATACGTGCATGCTACGGGACTTGCAAACCTCAACACAAGTATTTCTCAATTTCACAACTACTCAACTAGTATGACTTTGGTATTATTACCTCCATATCTCAAAACAATCATCAAGCATCAAACTTTTCTTAGTATTCAACACACTCATAAGAAAGTTTTATTATTAATCTTGCATACCAAGCATATTAGGATTTTAAGAAAATTACCATGCTATTAATACTCTCAAAATAATCTAAGTGAAGCATGAGAGAACAATAGTTTCAATAAAACAAATCCAGCACCGTGCTCTAAAAGGTATAAGTGAAGCACTAGAGCAAAATTATAAAGCTCAAAAGATATAAGTGAAGCACATAGAGTATTCTATCAAATTCCAAATCATGTATGGCTCTCTCAAAAGGTGTGTACAGCAAGGATGATTGTGGTAAACTAATAAGCAAAGACTCAAATCATAAAAGACGCTCCAAGCAAAACACATATCATGTGGTGAATAAAAATATAGCTCCAAGTAAAGTTACCAATAGAAGTAGATGAAAGAGGGGATGCCTTCCAGGGCATCCCCAAGCTTTGGATTTTAGGTGTCCTTAGATTATCTTTGGGGTGCCATGGGCATACCCAAGCTGAGGCTCTTGCCACTCCTTGTTCCATAATCCATCAAATCTTTACCCAAAATTTGAAAACTTCACAACACAAAACTTAAAGTAGAAAAATCGTGAGCTCCGTTAGCGAAAGAAAACAAAAGATCACTTCAAGGTACTGTAATAAACTCATTATTTATTTATATTGGTGTTATACCTACTGTATTCCAACTTCTCTATGTATTATAAACTATTTTACTAGCCATAGATTCATCAAAATAAGGAAACAACACACGAAAAACAGAATCTGTCAAAAACAGAACAGTCTGTAGTAATCTGTAGCTAGCGCAAGATCTGGAACCCCAAAAATTCTAAAATAAATTTCTGGACGTGAGGAATTTATCTATTAATCATCTGAAAAAATAATTAACTAAATATCACTTTCCAAATAAAAGTTACAGAAGTTCTCGTGAGCGCTAAAGTTTCTGTTTTTTACAGCAAGTTCAACAAGACTTTCCCCAAGTCTTCCCAACGGTTCTACTTGGCACAAACACTAATTAAACACAAAAAAACACAACCAAAACAAAGGCTAGATAATTTATTTATTACTAAACAGGAGCAAAAAGCAAGGAATAAAAAATAAAATTGGGTTGCCTCCCAACAAGCGCTATCGTTTAACGCCCCTAGCTAGGCATAACAAGCAAGAATAGATCTAGGTATTGCCATCTTTGGTAGGCAATCCATAAGTGGATCTCATGATAGATTCATAAGGTAATTTTATTTTATTTCTAGGGAAGTGTTCCATGCCCTTTTTTAATGGAAATTTAAATCTAATATTCCCTTCCTTCATATCAATAATTGCACCAACCGTTCTAACGAAAGGTCTACCAAGAATAATAGGGCAAGAAGGATTGCAATCTATATCAAGAATGATAAAATCTACGGGCACATAATTCCTATTAGCAACAATAAGAACATCATTAATTATTCCCATAGGTTTCTTAAAAGTGGAATCCGCAAAATGCAAGTTTAGAGAGCAATCATCAAAATCACGGAAAGCTAGTAAATCACACAAAGTTTTGGGAATAGTAGAGACACTAGCACCCAAATCACACAAAGCATAAAACTCATAATTTTTAACTTTAATTTTAATAGTTCCCACTCATCATAAAGTTTTCTAGGGATAGAAACTTCCAATTCAAGTTTTTCTTCATAAGATTACATCAAGGCATCAACGATATGTTTAGTAAACGCTTTATTTTGACTATACGTGTGAGGAGATTTTAGCACGGATTGCAACAAGGAAATACAATCAATCAAAGAGAAATTTTCATGGTTAAATTCCTTGAAATCCATAATAATGGGTTTAGCAATATCTAGGGTTTTAATTTCTTCAATCCCACTTTTATCAAATTTAGCATCAAGATCAACAAATTCCAAATTCTTAGAACGCCTTCTAGGTAAAGGTGGATCATACTCAGTCCCATCATTATCAAGATTCATATTGCAAAAAAAAGATTTAATAGGGGACACATCAATAACTTTTAGATCTTCATCGTTATTTTCATAGGAATCCGGTTTAGCGGCCATCTTATTGACTAAGGTAGCTTGCATATCCGAAATTTTAGCAGTTAATTTTTCAAGATGGGCAATTTGGGATCTTATACCATCAAATTCTTTAGACATATCATCGAGCTCTTTATTCATATAATTCATGAAATTTTTTGTTCCTTAAGCTCATTTCTAAAGAAATTATTATGCTCAAATTGCAAAACCATAAACTTCCTGACGTTGTTTTCGATCTCCTCTAACCTTTTAAGGTGAAGATCACCAAATCTAGGTAGAGCCATCACGACAAACAAGCAATCCAACACATGAGCAAATAAGAGCAAACGGGCAAAAGAGGCAAATAGAGATGGAGGATAGAGAGAGAGAGAGGGCGAATAAAACGACAAGGGTGAAGTGGGGAAGAGGAAAACGAGAGGCAAATGGCAAATAATGTAATGCGGGAGATAGGGATTGTGATGGGTACTTGGTATATTGACTTTTGCGCAGACTCCCCGGCAACGGCGCCAGAAATTCTTCTTGCTACCTCTTGACCACTGCGTTGGATTTCCCCGAAGAGGAAGGGATGATGCAGCGAAGTAGCGTTAGTATTTCCCTCAGTTTTTGAGAACCAAGGTAACAATCCAGTAGGAGGCTATGCTCGAGTCCCTCGTACCTACCCAAAAACAATAGCTCAACGCAACCAACGCGCTTAGGGGTTGTCAATCCCTTCACGGTCACTTACGAAAGTGAGATATGATAGAGATAATAAATAATATTTTTTTGGTATTTTTGGTATAGAGATGCAAAGTAAATAAAGTAAAAGCAAAGTAAAAGCAAAGCAATATTAAAGTGATGGAGATTGATATGATGAGAAAGAGACCCGGGGGGCATAGGTTTCACTAGTGGCTTCTCTCAAGAGAATAATTATTCTACAGTGGGTGAACAAATTACTGTTGAGCAATTGACAGAATTGAGCACAGTTATGAGAATATCTAGGTATGATCATGTATATAGGCATCACGTCTGAGACAAGTAGACCGAAACGATTCTGCATCTACTACTAGTACTGCACTCATCGACTGCTATCTAGCATGCATCTAGAGTATTAAGTTAAAAACAGAGTAACGCCTTAAGCAAGATGACATGATGTAGAGGGATAGTTTCATGCAATATGATAAAAAAACCATCTTGTTATCCTCGATGGCAACAATACAATACGTGCCTTGCTGCCCCTTCTGTCAGTGGGAAAGGACACCGTAAGATTGAACCCAAAGCTAAGAACTTCTCCCATAGCAAGAACAACCAATCTAGTAGGCCAAACCAAACTGATAATTCGAAGAGACTTGCAAAGATAACAAATCATACATAAAAGAATTCGGAGAAGATTCAAATATTATTCATAGATAGACTTGATCATAAACCCACAATTCATTGATCTCAACAAACACACCGCAAAAAGAAGATTACATCGAATAGATCTCCACGAGAGAGGGGGAGAAACATTGTATTGAGATCCAAAAAGAGAGAAGAAGCCATCTAGCTACTAGCTATGGACACCATAGGTCTGAAGTAAACTACTCACAATTCATCGGAGGGGCTTGGATGATGATGTAGAAGCCCTCCGTGATCGATGCCTCCTCCGGCGGAGCTCCAGAACAGGCCCCAAGATGGGATCTCGTGGATACAGAAAGTTGCGGCGGTGGAATTAGGTTTTTGGCTCTGTCCCCGATCGTTTGGGGGTGCATGGATATATATAGGAGGAAGAAGTACGTCGGTGGAGCTTCGAGGGGCCCACGAGGCAGGGGGCGCGCCCTAGGGGGCACCCCGTACCCTCGTGAGCACCTCGTGGCTTTCTTGACGAAGGGTCCAAGTCTCCTGGATCTTATCTGATGAGAAAATCACATTTCCGAAGGTTTCATTCCGTTTGGACTCCGTTTGATATTCCTTTTCTTCGAAACCCAGGCAAAAACAACAATTCTGGGCTGGGCCTCCGGTTAATAGGTTAGTCCCAAAAATAATATAAAAGTGGAAAATAAAGCCCAATAATGTCTAAAACAGTAGATAATATAGCATGGAGCAATCAAAAATTATAGATAAGTTGGAGACGTATCACATGACAATTGTTTTTATAATCCAGCTAGAATCACATATGTTAGGGAAAGTACATAGTCACTACGACTCAAAATTTTCCTCCTCTATGCCGTCCAGCAGGCGGTCTAATTTACAATCATGATGGGAATATTTGGCGGCTACTTCTACTTGGTTATATACCAAATTCATGGAATTTATTTTCCATCTGACCCTAGAGGTCCGACTCGAGCCATATGATTTGGATCAAGGTTGGTATACCGCATTTTCACCATGGCCCAGGCTTCCTGTGTGCCTTCCCGATAGGCCGATATCTTCCGAAGTTGAAAGCACCGCCGCGCTCCCTTAAATAGTTGTATCAGCTCCTCCATCTTTCCTGGAGGGGAGGCGGCTAGCCATAGGGCCTTGGCAACACTTCACATTGCCTGACGAGCCTGCTCGTGCACCTGCGACAGTTCTTGTAGCTGATCACTCAACGATCCGGACATCTCCTCTTTGGGACGACAAGTCAGCATACTTGCAGACATAAGTCTGTCAGCCCTCTGCCTCTGAATTATTCGAAGGTAAGTTCGAACTACATATTGAATATACCGCCTCGCAGCCTTTTATTCTCCTTTACGGAGTCTGCTAGTTGGGCTCGTACATCTTTCAGTTCCTCGCTCATTTGGGTGTTCGAATCCTGGAGCTTGTTTTTCTCCTGAACAACTTTTGTTAGCACACGCCCGTCCGCGGCTAGCAGTTTTTTGGTTCCATGTTCTCCGCTTCGAGCGGCGTCTACTTGTTCTTGTAGTTGGTCTAATGATCCAATAAAAAGGTAAGCAACCAGGTTAGCATTATTAGTGTACCATTATGTTTTCTCGATGGAGGGAGACATTACCAGGGGATGCGTTCTTGGATTTCTCTAGTTCGGCATTGGCAGCAGTTAGCTGGCTTCGACACTTTTCTAATTCCTGAGTTAACAGGGTGTTCTTCTCCGTAAGCACCTGGTTATACATTGATCCTTAAATCAGTTGTATCAACTACTTTAAGTGTTGGGGGCTACTATTGTATGATTATTAAATCTATGCTTACCTGCATATCTTTTAGATGCTGGTCTGTGGCTCTGACAAGCCCATCCCGAGCAACTCAAATATATGCATCAGCCGAATTGAAGGCATCAAATGATGCTTTCGAAAAACCAGGGTTACGAAGAATGGCCCTCCGATGACGATGATTCATAGCGCTCTCCACTTCAGAGTTCGTGATGGACACATCGTCCGAATCCTCTGTGGGAGGACAGTCCGACGCCGCTCCCGTATCAGCCCCCGTTCTTTGGGTGGAGTCCGGAACATGGCTAGTAAAGGCATGACCGGCCGGATCCCCGGACATAGACCGGAGGATACTTTCCGGCTGGAATACAGCGAGTGGCATTTCAGTCAGATGTGATGATCGGAACGGGTATTCTTGAAAAGAAAAGCCTTAACTCTTTGATGAGGGTTCTGTCGTGCTATCATTGGCCTTCCTCTTTGAAGATGTGCCAGGCGCGAGCACTGCTCTCCTCGGAGATGCTTTTGGTGCATGTTGCAGTACTGAGTGTCTCCCCTTTGAAACACGGAATAGTGTGGTGGGTGAGGCATAGTAAGGGAACTCTCTAGAAGAAAGTACTGGCTAAAATTACTTACATGCGAAGAGGAAGGGGGCCAGGGTAATCAGCGATGATGGGTACATCTGTGCCGTCATAGCTCGTCTATTAGAAAACTCCATCTTTGAGCTCCACGAATATGTCAGGATCTTCCTGATATCCGGGGTCAAGATCTCGATTCCGATTCTTCGGCTAAGGGGCGGGGTTATGGATCCCCTCGACAGCCTTTTGCCATTCCTGTCATGAATGAATAAGATACCGCCCTTCAAAAATAATTCAGGGAGAGGAGTCGAATAGTGGAGTTAGAGCTTACCTAGCTAGGAGAGTTATACATGGAAAACCCGTCTCGATATTGGAGATGGGTGAACTCCTCCTGCTCCCCTTTATATAGTTCGGCCAATATTTTGGCCAAAGCGGCGGGAGTCTTCAGGCCCTTCCGACCGCAGCGAGAGGCATCGTCTTCCCCATTGTAATGCCACATGGGTAGCCCTATATATTGGAGTGGTTGGACCCCCCGCATTATGGGGACCACCATTACCTTGACTATTGACAATCCGGACTGGGCGAGCATCTTAATCTTACCCAGCAGCAGATTGATCTCTGCGCTATCCTCTTCCTCGAGGCTCCGAGGACACCAGCTATGGCGTTTCTTCAACGGAGCACTTGAAAATTCAGGGAGGCCCATCCGGACTGGATCTGGAAGTATGACGTCCTCAATGTAAAACCATTCAGAGGTCCACTCTTCGGAAGCTTTCTTCGGTGTGCCGGATAGGTATCCGGTCTCAGCAATGCGCCACATTTCGGCCCCGCCCACTTCAAATATCGATCCCTCGTGGTTGCACGGTACAAGACAGAACAACCTTCTCCAGAGATCAAAATGGGCCTCACAACCCAGGAATAGTTCGCATAAAGCGACATAACCCGCAATGCGCAGGATGGAGGCTGGGGTAAAATTGTGCAGCTAGAGGCCATAATACTCCAGAAGCCCTCGGAGGAATGGATGAATTGGAAATCCCACGCCCCTCAGTAGATAGGGGATGAAACACACTCATTCCCCCGTAGATGGATTGGGGAAATCCTCCGCCTGGGTTTTGCCGTTGAAGGAAGCCAACCCTGCTCGAACAGGGACCAGATCCGCAGGGGGGAGAAATCCCTGCGTTTGCAACTTCGCCAATCAACTTTGGGACACGGAGCACCTCTCCCACTCGCCTTTCTCCGGGTCGGAACAGGACGAGGAGTTCGGAATACTAGCCATGTTGGAATGGTCTTTCCTGGCAATCTCTGAGGATTTTCTCCGTATGGTGTCGAATGGATATGAGACCCAATCTCTTTAAATAGACGCTCTTTCTTGCATGGCCAGGGTGTTATTTGCAAAAAAATACCCTCACCGTCCGCATTCGCCCGAACATGGAAGCTGAAGTCATCCATGCACAGAAGCCGAGGGGCATGGCCTTGAATTAAAAACTGAATACATTACTTGGAAGTCGTCGAAGGAGGAACCCGCCTTGCAATGCCGAAGATAATCTGCGCGCCGAACACCTCGTCATTGAAGCCTGGTTCGGGGGTGATACGTCTCCAACATATATATATTTTTTGATTTTTCCATGCTATATTATATTTTGTTTTGGAAATTATTGGGCTTTATTATACACTTTTATATTATTTTTGGGACTAGCCTACTAACCAGAGGCCCAGCCCAAAACTGATGTTTTTTGCCTATTTTAGGGTTTCAAAGAATAGGAATATCAACGGAGTCCAAACAGAATGAAACCTTTGGGAACGTGATTTTCGGAACGAACATGATCCAGAGGACTTGGACCCTACGCCAAGAAATCAACCAGGAGGCCATGAGGTAGGGGGCGCGCCTACCCCCCAGACACGCCCTCCACCCTCGTGGGTCCCCTGTTGCTCCACCGACATACTCCTTCCTCCTATATATACCTACATACCCCCAAACGATCAGAAACGGAGCCAAAACCCTAATTCCACCGCTGTAACTATCTGTTTCCATGAGATCCCATCTTGGGCCCTGTTCCGGAGCTTCGCTGGAAGGGCACATAGATCACGGAGGGCTTCTACATCAACACCATAGCCCTTCCGATGAAGTGTGAGTAGTTTACCTCAGACCTTCGGGTCCATAGCTATTAGCTAGATGGCTTCTTCGCTCCTTTTGGATCTCAATACAATATTCTCCCCCCCCCCCTCTCGTGGAGATCTATTCGATGTAATCTTCTTTTGCGGTGTGTTTGTTGAGACCGATGAATTGTGGGTTTATGATCAAGTTTATCTATGAACAATATTTGAATCTTCTCTGAATTCTTTTATGTATGATTGGTTATCTTTGCAAGTCTCTTTGAATTATGAATTTGGTTTGGCCTACTAGATTGATCTTTCTTGCAATGGGAGAAGTGCTTAGCTTTGGGTTCAATCTTGCGGTGTCCTTTCCTAGTGACAGTAGGGGCAGCAAGGCACGTATTGTATTGTTGCCGTCGAGGATAACAAGATGGGTTTTTTATCACATTGCATGAATTTATCCCTCTACATCATGTCATCTTGCTTAAAGTGTTACTATGTTCTTATGAACTTAATACTCTAGATGCATGCTGGATAGCGGTCGATGTGTGGAGTAATAGTAGTAGATGCAGGCAGGTCGGTCTACTTGTCTCGGACGTGATGCCTATATACATGATCATACCTAGATATTCTCATAACTATGCTCAATTCTGTCAATTGCTCAACAGTAATTTGTTTACCTGCCGTGATTACTTATGCTCTCGAGAGAAGCCACTAGTGAAACCTATGCCCCCCGGGTCTATCTTCCATCATATTAATCTTCCAACACTTAGTTATTTTCATTGCCTTTTATTTTACTTTGCATCTCTATCATAAAAGTACCAAAAATATTATCTTATCATATCTATCAACTCTCACTCTTGTAAGTGACCGTGTAGGGATTGACAACCCCTTATCGCGTTGGTTGCGAGGATGTAACATCCCAAATTTGCAATTTGGAATGTTATACATAGATCATCATGCATATCATATTTTCTTGCATTTTGTCGATCCTAGAAATTTCACGCAACTCAAGGACCCTCGGAGAGAGTTGGAGATTTCGTCATTTTCATATTTGAGCTTTCTCAAATTTTGAAAAGAGGATCATTGGATTTGTCGGAGTTTATTTGCCTTTTTTGGATAGGGAAAAATGCGCGTTTTCAAAATTTGCATTCTAGGTCCCGAGAAAAGTTTATTTTGTTCGACTCATTTTTAGGAGTCGGGGAAAATTTACTTTAGAAATTTTGGAGTTCATTTAGATTTCCCTTCTTTTGTTTTTCTGCGCGCGAAACCGATTTTAAAAAAAATCTACAGCGCCCTGGGCCAAGGCCCAGCCAGGCCTCCGCGCCGCGCCGCGCGCCAGCGCGCCAGGAGGCCGCCGCCGCCGCCCTAGGAGTCCTAGTAGGAGTCCGTTTGCCTTTTTTTCCAATCTCCCTCTCCTTCTCTTTTTCCTCCTCTTTTTCTTGCCCCCTCCCCCAAGTCTCCTCTACTCTCCCCTCTTTATATAACCCCACACCCCCCCTCTAAACCCACACCAAAACAAGCCCCAAGCCTCCCCAAGCCGCCCTCACCCCGCGCCGCCGCCCCTAGCGCCGCGCCACCCTAGCGCCGCCGCCGCCCTTGTGCCCCGCCGCCGCCGCCCTTGTGCACCGCCGCCCTTGTGCATCGCCGCCGGAGACCTCGCCGGAGGTAGCGCCGCGCCTCTTCTTTATCCCCTCGGATCGGTTTTTTTTTCCTAAACCGTTCCGATTCTTTTCTTCTTTTCCGATTCGTTTTCTTTCCGGTTCTTCTCTAAACCGTTCCGGTTTTCTAGATCGGTTTTTCGTTTCGATCTCTTTTCTCGAAACCCTAGATCGGATTCGTTTTTTTTTCGATTTAGTTACCTAGAGACCATTCGTCGGACCGTTCGTCCTAACGAACGTGATCACCGGATTCTTCTAGGTTAACGAACATCCGTTCGTTCAACCGTTCTTCTTTTTCTTCTCGTCGGATTTATTCCGCGATCGCGATCTCAGATCCGATCTTCATTCTAGTCTATCTTCTCGCTCGTTTATCGGAATCAGGTGATTCAAGCGCCTGGAGTTTCGTTTCGAAACCGTCATTCCGACTAATCAACTTAAACAAGTTTTTGCTATGGTAAAATTTGACCTAGTTTCAACTTGCTAGAACCGAGTTGTTTTCTTCCGCCGTTTGTTTTCGGTTTCTTTGTTCGGTTCTTTCTTTCTTTGCAACCAGAGTTCTTAAGTTGAACTATCTGGTTCGATCTCTTGTTCGAGTTTTACCTGTGCATTAGATAAGTACTTATTGTATGCTTGTTGTTTGTCTGCGATAGATTACCCGGATTGCGCCGCCTGTTACTTCGAATCTCTAGGACTCGCGGATCATCAGCAAGGCAAGTAACACTTTGATCATACCTTTTCTACAACCCAGTTTTATTGCATTAGATCCATCCTCACACATTGCATGATTAGGATCTAATTAAATTGTGGGATGGGAAGTAGATGAGGTAGTACCTATTACCTGTTTATTATGAAACCTTTGGGAGTTACTTCTATGTTTGCTTATTATGCCATGCTATGCTAGTAGACGTGGATTGGGTGAGTGATATCCATGACAGATGTGAGATTGATAATTTTAATGGTTTATCTAAGGTGGCAACTTAAATACACATCTGGGTGGATTGAGGCACCTGATGTCTATCAGGACTTGCCTGTTTTATTTTGGACCGCCACCCAGGCTCAAAGGGATCATAAGATCTTTCATGCTAGAAACTTACGTGTGCAGCCACAAGCCATTATGGGCTCTGGCATAGTTGACTAAGTCATGCGAACTCTTACAGGGTAGACTAGCAGATGTAGGGGAAAGTAGGTGTACCGGTCTATCCACGTAAGGTGCTAGCGCTTCTGAAAGACTGTGTCTCGGTCATTCGTTTCTCAAACACTGTTAGTGCGAGAAATCCAACGGAGGCGATCGAGTCTTGTGGGGAAAAGTGCGCAAACCTCTGCAGAGTGTAATAAACTAATCATGATTAGCCGTGTCCCCGGTTATGGACATCTTGAGTATCTAGTACTTGAATATCATGTGAATCTCATCATGTTACTTCTAATTAATATTGTTGGGTTATTAATGACTACTTTTAATTGGGATTGAGGATGCTGTCAACCATTCTCGATGTTTAACAACCACCATGATAGTTAAATAAATTTATTCCTTTGCAGTAGGGAAAAACTGGCTTTACGCAAAATAGTAACCATAGAGCTTTCCACCAGCCAAATAAGCATATAGTATAGCTGTTTCATTCGATTACTCTCTATGTGTTACTTTGCCAGCATATTCCATGTGCTGACCCGTTTCGGGCTGCAGCGTTAATGTTGCAGACTTTTCAGACGATGATTAAGGTGCTTTTAGGTCGTGGTTCTATACTCAGTGATGCCGTTGGAGTTGATGGACCCATTTATCTTCCAAGTCTTCCGCTGTTATCGATATTAGATGGCCTTAAGCCATATTATTGTAATAAGTTCTCTTTTGAGACACCGATGTAATAAGTGTGTGATTGCCACTCTGCTATAAATCCTTCGATGTACTGTGTGGTGTCAGCATTACTGATCCAGGGATGACACTAGAGCACAGTAGACTTGATCCATTCGGGTCGGGTCGCTACAGAGATGGTATCAGAGCACACGCTGACTGTAGGACACGACCACTAAGTTAAAGCCATAGATCACTATTCTCTCCTCATTTTCTAACTCCTCATCTTTTCTACTCTTTAGGATGAAGGACGCGAAGATTAAGTACGCTCAACCGGTTGAAGGCACACCTTTTGGATTTCACTTGAAGGAAGTCACCAAGTACCTAAACATTGGATTATCAAGTTTCACGGGAGCCTTCAACGCCACTTTGCCCGAAGAGGAGGGCTGGAAGATTCAAGCTCACGTTCCGGGAAGGACATTCGCGCCAATCACGAAGCCCATAGATAGTGTTTTCAATGCACCAACTTGGAGTTTAGGAAGGAGCATGGCAGCCCATATCACCGTAGGATGCATTGGAGAAGTTTATCAAGAAGACCTCAAGGACACTATCTACCAGATTTGCGGACGCCGAGATGAACAATGGGAGTTAGTCACCACCAAGAAGGATAGATCCATTGCAGCATTCATCCAGGAGTTAAACCAGCACATTCGACGCCACGAGAACCATATGTGCAATGATATGATAGAGTTGAAGAATGCAAAGGCTAGGATCATCGAGCTAGAAGGAGAACTAAAGGCTACACGCAAGGACTACATGGACGAGATCGTAGCTCTAGCAAGAGACAACGTCGATCTTAAGCAGGAGATTGAAGAACTCAAGAGGGAGTTAGCATCCAGGAAGGAAGACATGTACGTCGCATGTCCAGACAACTACATCATCATCGATGACACCGATTCGGATCCAAGTGAACCCGAGTTTGAAGACGAAGCTGGAGCGGACATCATGGAGTCTTCCACCGGTTCAAATTTTTAGATGACCACCAAATATTAGTAGTATTCCCCCCATGTAAACACTATAGTTCGAGCACTTTTGCGATAGCTAGATCAATTGTATGCCCTTGTTTGATTGAATGAAGTGATTTTGTGTGCTTTTGCTCATGTGCATTAGGGTAGTGTTTTCTCTTTAGACCTCATTCTATTCTTATTTCTCTTCTTTTCTAAACCCTCAGATGCCTCCGAGACGTGACAATGGATTTCCACCGGAGCTCACTCAATTGATCCAGCAGCAGAATCAATTGATGCAGATGTTAGTTCAGAATCAGCAGAACAACAACAACAACCCACCACCACCACCACCCCCTGTCGACCACTTAGCCCGTTTCCTTAGGCTGAATCCGCCGGTGTTTTCTAGTAGCATCGAGCCGATAGTAGCAGATGATTGGCTCCGCAAGATAGGAAGGGAGTTGACCACTGCAGGATGCACGGATGGTGAGAAAGTGAAGTTTGCCGCACATCAGTTAGAAGGACCCGCGGCAGCATGGTGGGAGAATTTCACAGCCACCTTCCCAGTTGACACTGTCACATGGGATCAGTTCCAGCAAGCTTTCTACACTGCACATGTTTCAGTAGGAGCTATGGCCATGAAGAAGCGTGAGTTTCGCAACTTACGCCAAGGAGGAAGTACCAGTGGTAAAGGATTTTCCTGATGTATTTCCTGAAGAGTTGCCAGGCATGCCACCGGATAGAGACATTGAGTTTTTGATTGAGTTACTGCCAGGTACAGGCCCAAGATCAAAGAGACCGTACTGGATGCCAGCAAAGGATTTGGTAGAAATTAAGAATCAGATTAAGGAGTTATTGGAGAAGGGTTACATTCGCCCAAGTTCTTCGCCTTGGGGATCACCCGTACTTCTAGTGGAGAAGAAGGATGGATCATTAAGGATGGTTGTTGATTATCGTGGATTGAATGAAGTAACCATCAAGAACAAGTACCCACTGCCAATGATAAATGATCTGTTTGATCGTTTGCAAGGAGCTAAAGTATTTTCCAAGATCGATTTGCAATCAGAGTACCACCAGTTGAAGATTCGAGAGCAGGACATACCTAAGACAGCATTCACCACAAGATATGGATTGTATGAGTATACCGTTATGTCATTTGGATTGACTAACGCGCCTGCCTATTTTATGAACCTGATGAACAAAGTGTTTATGGAGTTTTTGGATAAGTTCGTCGTAGTGTTCATTGATGATATCCTGATTTATTCAAAGAATGAAGAAGAGCATAAGGAACATTTGCGTTTGGTTTTGGAGAAACAAAGGAACATCAGTTATATGCCAAATTTAGCAAATGTGAGTTTTGGTTGAAGGAAGTAGGATTCCTCGGACATGTTATATCCGGAGAAGGGATAGCAGTTGACCCCGCAAAGGTTGAGACCGTAACCGAATGGGAAGCACCAACGACAGTTGGAGAGATCCGGAGTTTTCTTGGACTCGCAGGATACTACCGGAGATTCATTGAGAATTTTTCAAAGATAGCGAAGCCTATGACGGAGTTGTTGAAGAAGGATACTAAGTTCAATTGGACCGAGGAGTGTGAGGCTAGTTTCCAGGACTTGAAGAAACGCTTGGTTACCTCACCGGTATTGATTTTGCCAGATCAGACCAAGGATTATGAGGTGTATTGTGACGCTTCACGTCAAGGACTTGGAGCAGTGCTTATGCAGGAAGCGAGAGTTGTTTCGTATGCTTCACGACAACTGAAGCCTCATGAGTTGAATTATGCCACACATGATTTGGAGTTAGCAGCCGTAGTGCATGCATTGAAGACATGGAGACATTTTCTCATTGGAAATCATTGTGAGGTGTACACGGATCACAAGAGTTTGAAGTACATTTTCACGCAGAAGGAGTTAAATCTCAGACAAAGGAGATGGTTGGAGCTCATCAAGGATTATGATATGAGATTGCATTACCATCCTGGTAAAGCTAATGTAGTAGCTGACGCATTGAGCCGTAAGAGCCACGTCAATACGTTAATGACGGAAGAAATACCCAAGGAGTTATCAGAAAACCTTCGTGAACTAAGTTTAGAGATAGTTCCGAAAGGCTATGTAGCAGCATTGGAGATTCAGTCAACATTGATGGATAAAATCAGAGAGGCTCAGAAATATGACAAGGAGATTGCTTCTATAAAGAAGAAAATGAGCGAAGGAAAAGCAAAGGGATTTCGTGAGGATGAGCACGATACCCTATGGTTTGAGGACCGTGTTTATGTGCCAAATGACCCAGAGATCAGGAAGTTGATTCTACAAGAGGCACATGATTCACCATATTCGATTCACCCAGGAAATACCAAGATGTATTTGGGTTTGAAGGAGACATTCTGGTGGACCGGAATGAAGAAGGATATTGCAGCATATGTAGCAGTTTGTGACGTATGTCATAGAGTGAAGGCAGAACATCAGAAGCCAGCCGGATTGTTGCAACCATTGCCGATACTCGAATGGAAGTGGGATAAGATAGGCATGGATTTTATCACAGGACTACCCACGACGAAGGCAGGATATGACTCGATATGGGTAGTAGTTGATCGTTTGACGAAGGTAGCACATTTCATTCCAGTCAAGACCACTTACACCAGTGCTAAGTTGGCAAAGATATACATGACTAGGATCATTTGTTTGCATGGAGTTCCGAGGAGTATTGTATCAGACAGAGGAACCCAATTTACCTCAAAGTTTTGGAATCAGTTGCATGAAACTTTAGGAACCAGGCTAGAGTTCAGCACCGCTTTTCATCCGCAGACAGATGGACAGACTGAGAGAGTCAATCAGATTTTGGAAGATATGCTGAGAGCTTGTGCACTAGATTATGGATCTAGTTGGGACGATAATTTTCCGTATGCGGAGTTTTCTTATAACAACAGTTACCAAACCAGTTTGAAGATGGCACCTTTCGAAGCTTTGTACAGAAGGAGGTGCAAGACACCGTTGTCATGGGACGAAGTTGGAGACCGTCAATTCTTTGGACCAGATTTGATTAAGGAGTCTGAACAGAAGGTGAAGTTGATTCGCGATAGGCTCAAGGTAGCCCAGTCCAGGCAGAAGAGCTACGCAGATTCTAAACGCAAGGAGACAGTTTACGAAACCGGAGACGGAGTGTATCTCCGAGTATCCCCACTTCGAGGAGTTAAGCGCTTTGGAGTTAAGGGAAAATTAGCACCGCGTTTCGTTGGACCATATAAGATCTTGCAACGTATGGGAGAAGTCGCGTATAAGTTGGAATTACCAGAGGAACTGTCAGGAGTTCATGATGTATTCCATGTTTCTCAACTGAAGAAATTTCACGCCGAGATGACGGAGGTACCGTTAAGAGATACAGTGCCGCTTGAAGCGATTCAGTTGAAGGATGATTTAACATATGAAGAGAAACCAGTCAAAATTCTCGAGTTTGCTAGCCGAGTTACCCGCAGCAAGGTTATCAAGTTTTGCAAAATTCAGTGGAACCACCACTCAGAGGATGAAGCCACCTGGGAGAGAGAAGAAGATTTGCTCAAGGACCACCCTCACCTATTTTCTAGCCAACCCGAATCTCGAGGGCGAGATTTATCTTAAGGGGGGTAGGTTTGTAACATCCCAAATTTGCAATTTGGAATGTTATACATAGATCATCATGCATATCATATTTTCTTGCATTTTGTCGATCCTAGAAATTTCACGCAACTCAAGGACCCTTGGAGAGAGTTGGAGATTTCGTCATTTTCATATTTGAGCTTTCTCAAATTTTGAAAAGAGGATCATTGGATTTGTCGGAGTTTATTTGCCTTTTTTGGATAGGGAAAAATGCGCGTTTTCAAAATTTCCATTCTAGGTCCCGAGAAAAGTTCATTTTGTTCGACTCATTTTTAGGAGTCGGGGAAAATTTACTTTAGAAATTTTGGAGTTCGTTTAGATTTCTCTTCTTTTGTTTTTCTGCGCGCGAAACCGATTTAAAAACAATCTGCAGCGCCCTGGGCCAAGGCCCAGCCAGCGGGCCGGCCGGCCAGGCCAGGCTGCCGCGCCGCGCGCCAGCGCGCCAGGAGGCCGCCGCCGCCGCCCTAGGAGTCCTAGTAGGACTCCGTTTGCCTTTTTTTCCAATCTCCCTCTCCTTCTCTTTTTCCTCCTCTTTTTCTTGCCCCCTCCCCCAAGTCTCCTCTCCTCTCCCCTCTTTATATACCCCCACACCCCCCTCTAAACCCAAACCAAAACAAGCCCCAAGCCTCCCCAAGCCACCCTCACCCCGCGCCACCGCCCCTAGCGCTGCGCCACCCTAGCGCCACCGCCGCCCTTGTGCCCCGCCGCCGCCGCCCTTGTGCACCGCCGCCGCCGCCGCCCTTGTGCATCGCCGCCGGAGACCTCGCAGGAGACCTCGCCGGAGGTAGCACCGCGCCTCTTCTTTGTCCCCTCGGATCAGTTTTTTTCTAAACCGTTCCAATTCTTTTCTTCTTTTCCGATTCGTTTTCTTTCCGGTTCTTCTCTAAACCATTCCGGTTTTCTAGATCGGTTTTTCGTTTCGATCTCTTTTCTCGAAACCCTAGATCGGATTCATTTTTTTTTCCGATTTAGTTGCCTAGAGACCGTTCGTCCTAACGAACGTGATCACCGGATTCTTCTAGGTTAACGAACGTCCGTTCGTTCAACCGTTCTTCTTTTTCTTCTCATTGGATTTATTCCGCGATCGCGATCTCAGATCCGATCTTCGTTCTAGTCTATCTTCTCGCTCGTTTATCGGAATCAGGTGATTCAAGCGCCTAGAGTTTCGTTTCGAAACCGCCGTTCCGACTAATCAACTTAAACAAGTTTTTGCTACGGTAAAATTTGACCTAGTTTCAACTTGCTAGAATTAAGTTGTTTTCTTCCGCCGTTTGTTTTCGGTTTCTTTGTTCGGTTCTTTCTTTCTTTGCAACCGGAGTTCTTAAGTTGAACTATCTGGTTAGATCTCTTGTTCGAGTTTTACCTGTGCTTTAGATGAGTACTTATTGTATGCTTGTTGTTTGTCTGCGATATATTACCCGGATTGCGCCGCCTGTTACTTCGAATCTCTAGGACTCGCGGATCATCAGCAAGGCAAGTAACACTTTGATCATACCTTTTCTACAACCAAGTTTTATTGCATTAGATCCATCCTCACACATTGCATGATTAGGATCTAATTAAATTGTGGGATGGGAAGTAGATGAGGTAGTACCTATTACCTGTTTATTATGAAACCTTTGGGAGTTACTTCTACGTTTGCTTATTATGCCATGCTATGCTAGTAGACGTGGATTGGGTGAGCGATATCCATGACAGATGCGAGATTGATAATTTTAACGGTTTATCTAAGGTGGCAACTTAAATACACATCTAGGTGGATTGAGGCACCTGATGTCTATCAGGACTTGCCTGTTTTATTTTGGACCGCCACCCAGGCTCAAAGGGATCATAAGATCTTTCATGCTAGAAACTTACGTGTGCAGCCACAAGCCATTATGGGCTCTAGCATAGTTGACTAAGTCGTGCGAACTCTTACAGGGTAGACTAGCAGATGTAGGGGAAAGTAGGTGTACCGATCTATCCATCATAATGTGCTAGCGCTTCTGAAAGACTGTGTCTCGGTCATTCGTTTCTCAAACACCGATAGTGCGGAAATCCAACGGAGGCGATCGAGTCTTGTGGGAAAAAGTGCGCAAACCTCTGCTGAGTGTAATAAACTAATCATGATTAGCCATGTCCCCGGTTATGGACATCTTGAGTATCTAGTACTTGAATATCATGTGAATCTCATCATGTTACTTCTAATTAATATTGTTGGGTTATTAATGACTACTTTTAATTGGGATTGAGGATGCTGTCAACCATTCTCGATGTTTAACAACCACCATGATAGTTAAATAAATTTATTCCTTTGCAGTAGGGAAAAACGTTCTTTACGCAAAACAGTAACCATAGAGCTTTCCACCAGCCAAATATGCATATAGTATAGCTGTTTCATTCCATTACTCTCTATGTGTTACTTTGCCAGCATATTCCATGTGCTGACCCGTTTCGGGCTGCAACGTTAATGTTGTAGACTTTTCAGACGATGATTAAGGTGCTTTTAGGTCGTGGTTCTATACTCAGTGATGCCGTTGGAGTTGATGGACCCATTTATCTTCCAAGTCTTCCGCTGTTATCGATATTAGATGGCCTTAAGCCATATTATTGTAATAAGTTCTCTTTTGAGACACCGATGTAATAAGTGTGTGATTGCCACTCTGCTATAAATCCTTCGATGTACTGTGTGGTGTCAGCATTACTGATCCAGGGATGACACCGGAGCATAGTAGACTTGATCCATTCGGGTCGGGTCGCTACAGAGGATTTATTTGTTTTGTGTAGGTGTGAGGGACTCGCGCGTAGCCTCCTACTGGATTGATACCTTGGTTCTCAAAAACTGAGGGAAATACTTACGCTACTTTGCTGCATCACCCTTTCCTCTTCAAAGGAAAACCAATGCAGTGCTCAAGAGGTAGCAAGAAGGATTTCTGGCACCATTGCCGGGGAGGTCTACGCCAAAGTCAACATACCAAGTACCCATCACAACCCTTATCTCCCATATTACATTATTTGCCATTTGTCTCTCGTTTTCCTCTCCCCCACTTCACCCTTGCCGTTTTATTTGCCCTCTCTTTTTCTCGCTCGCCTTTCTTCCGCCATGTCTGAATCAAAAAGGGTTGGGGGTTCTCTCCCTAGTTTTAGTACTTTGGATAACCATTCTATTCTCGCTAAGCTCATAAATAAGGATACTATGGAAAAACCTACCGGAGTTATCAATGAGAATCTTAATAATTTTGATGAAGATGATTCCGGAATTTTTCATTATTTACTTGATGAATCTTTGAAAGATTCTTGGTATAGACTATCAAGGATCAGGGCTAGCTATGTGCCTCGATACCAAATTGAAATTTACTTAAAAAGCTTTTATATTGCCCTTCCTTCTTCTTTTAAGCATGTCTTAGATTCTATATTTGAAGAAGGATTTCTTGAAGGGGATGCCGTAGACACTTATGAGAAGATGAAAACCATATTTGGGCACCCCATGAATGAGAAATTTGAATCTACATCTCTTTTGCCCTCTTACCAAAACGAATCTATCAAAGAGATGAAGGCTAGCTTAGATACAAATTTCTGTAACATACTTAATCTTTATTATACCATTAATAGCCATGTGCTTTATCAAAATAGAAATATTAATTCCATAGATAGCAAGTTTGCTTTTTTCTTCCCTAAAACCAAAGATGGCAATACGTAGATCTATTCTTGCTTTTTATGCCTAGCTAGGGGCGTTAAACGATAGCGCTTGTCGGGAGGCAACCCAATTTTATTTTTATTCCTTGCTTTTTGCTCCTATTTAGTAATAAATAATTTATATAGCCTCTGTTTTGTTTGTGTTTTTTTTGTTTAATTAGTGTTTGTGCCAAGTAGAACCGTTGGGAAGACTTGGGGAAAGTCTTGTTAATCTTGCTGTAAAAAAACAGAAACTTTAGCGCTCACGAGAATTGCTGCCATTTTTATTTGGAAAGTGATATTTAGTTAATTATTTTTGCAGATGATTAATAGATACATTACTCACGTCCAGCCATTTATTTTAGAATTTTTGGGGTTCCAGATCTTGCGTTAGCTACAGATTACTACTGACTCTTCTGTTTTTGACAGATTCTGTTTTTCGTGTGTTGTTTGCTTATTTTGATGAATCTATGGCTAGTAAAATAGTTTATAAACCATAGAGAAGTTGGAATACAGTAGGTTTAACACCAATATAAATAAATAATGAGTTCATTACAGTACCTTGAAGTGGTGTTTTGTTTTCTTTCGCTAACGGAGCTCACAAGATTTTCTACTTTAAGTTTTGTGTTGTGAAGTTTTCAAGTTTTGGGTAAAGATTTGATGGATTATGGAACAAGGAGTGGCAAGAGCCTAAGCTTGGGTATGCCCATGGCACCCCCAAGATAATCTAAGGACACCATAAATCCAAAGCTTGGGGATGCCCCGTAAGGCATCCCCTCTTTCGTCTACTTCTATCGGTTACTTTACTTGGAGCTATATTTTTATTTACCACATGATATGTGTTTTGCTTGGAGCGTCTTGTATTATTTGAGTCTTTATTTGTTAGTTTACCACAATCATCCTTGATGTACACACCTTTTGAGAGAGACACACATGATTCAGAAATTGTTAGAATACTCTATGTGCTTCACTTATATCTTTTGAGTTATATAGTTTTTGCTCTAGTGCTTCACTTATATCTTTTAGAGCGCGTCGGTGGATTTGTTTTATAGAAACTATTGTTCTCTCATGCTTCACTTAGATTATTTTGAGATTCCTACAAAACAGCATGGTGATTTGTTTTAATTATGTTAGGCATTCAATATTAATAATAAAATTCTCTTATGAGTGTGTTGAATACTATGAGAAGTTTGATACTTGATAATTGTTTTGAGATATGGAGATGGTAATATTATAGTCATGCTAGTTTAGTAGTTGTGAATTTCAGAAATACTTGTGTTAAAGTTTGTGATTCCCGTAGCATGCACGTATGGTGAACCGTTATGTGATGAAGTCGGAGCATGATTTATTTATTGATTGTCTTCCTTATGAGTGGCGGTCGGGGACGAGTGATGGTCTTTTCCTACCAATCTATCCCCCTAGGAGCATGCGTGTAATACTTTGCTTTGATAACTTGTAGATTTTTGCAATAAGTATATGAGTTCTTTATGACTAATGTTGAGTCCATGGATCATACGCACTCTCACCCTTCCCCCATGCTAGCCTCTCTAATACCGCGCACCTTTCGCCGGTATCATACACCCACCATATACCTTCCTCAAAACAGCCACTATACCTACCTATCATGGCATTTCCATAGCCATTTCGAGATATATTGCCATGCAACTTTCCACCATTCCGTTTACTATGACACGCTCCATCATTGTCATATTGCTTTGTATGATCATGTAGTTGACCTTGTATTTGTGGCAAAGCCACCGTTCATAATTCTTTCATACATGTCACTCTTGATTCATTGCATATCCCGGTACACCACCGGAGGCATTCACATAGAGTCATATTTTGTTCTAAGTATTGAGTTGTAATTGTTGAGTTGTAAGTAAATAAAAGTGTGATGATCATCACTTTTAGAGCATTGTTCCAAGTGAGGAAACGATGATGGAGACTATGCTTCCCCCACAAGTCGGGATGAGACTCTGGATGAAAAATAATAATAATAAAGAGGCCATAAAAAAGAAGGAAAAGGCCCAAATAAAAAAATAAGAGAAAAAGAGAGAAGGGACAATGCTACTATCCTTTTACCACACTTGTGCTTCAAAGTAGCACCATGATCTTCATGATAGAGAGTCTCCTATGATATCACTTTCATATACTAGTGGGAATTTTTCATTATAGAACTTGGCTTGCATATTCCAATGATGGGCTTCCTCAAAATGCCCTAGGTCTTCGTGAGCAAGCGAGTTGGATGCACACCCACTTAGTTTCTTTTGTTGAGCTTCCATATACTTATAGCTCTAGTACATCTATTGCATGGCAATCCCTACTCACTCACATTGATATCTATTGATGGGCATCTCCATAGCCCGTTGATACGCCTAGTTGATGTGAGACTATCTTCTCCCTTTTTGTCTTCTCCGCAACCACCATTCTATTCCACATATAGTGCTATGTCCATGGCTCACGCTCACGTATTGCGTGAAGATTAAAAAAGTTTGAGAATGTCAAAAGTATGAAACAATTGCTTGGCTTGTCATCGCGGTTGTGCATGATTTAAATACTTTGTGTGGTGAAGATAGAGCATAGCCAGACTATATGATTTTCTAGGGATAACTTTCTTTGGCCATATTATTTTGAAGAGACATAATTGCTTAGTTAGTATGCTTGAAGTATTATTATTTCTATGTCAATATTGAACTTTTGTCTTGAATCTTTTGGATCTGAATATTCATGCCACAATTAAGAAGAATTACATTGAAATTATGCCTAGTAGCATTCCACATCAACAATTCTGTTTTTATCATTTACCTACTCGAGGACGAGCAGGAATTAAGCTTGGGGATGCTTTATACGTCTCCAACGTATCTATAATTTTTTACTGTTCCATGCTATATTATATTCTGTTGTGGACATTATTGGGCTTTATTATACACTTTTATATTATTTTTGGGACTAACCTACTAACCGGAGGCCCAGCCCAGAATTGCTGTTTTTTTGCCTATTTTAGGGTTTTGGAGAAAAGGGATATCAAACGGAGTCCAAACGGAATGAAACCTTCGGGAACGTGATTTTTAGAAAGAACATGATCTAGAGGACTTGGACCCTACGTCAAGAAATCAACCAGGAGGCCACGAGGTAGGGGGCGCGCCTATCCCCCCCAGGCGCGCCCTCCACCCTCGTGGGCCCCTTGTTGCTCCACCGACGTACTCCTTCCTCCTATATATACGTACGTACCCCCAAACGATCAGAAACAGAGCCAAAACCCTAATTCCACCGCCGTCACTTTCTGTATCCATGATATCCCATCTTGGGGCCTATTCCGGAGCTCCGCCGGAGGGGGCATCGATCACGGAGGTCTTCTACATCAACACCATAGCCCTTCCGATGAAGTGTGAGTAGTTTACCTCAGACCTTCGGGTCCATAGTTATTAGCTAGATGGCTTCTTCTCTATTTTTGGATCTCAATACAATGTTCTCCCCTCTCTCGTGGAGATCTATTCGATGTAATCTTCTTTTGCGGTGTGTTTGTTGAGACCGATGAATTGTTGGTTTATGATCAAGTTTATCTATGAACAATATTTGAATCTTCTCTGAATTCTTTTATGTATGATTGGTTATCTTTGCAAGTCTCTTCGAATTATCAGTTTGGTTTGGCCTACTAGATTGATCTTTCTTGCAATGGGAGAAGTGCTTAGATTTGGGTTCAATCTTGCGGTGTCCTTTCCCAGTGACAGTAGGGGCAGCAAGGCACGTATTGTATTGTTGCCATCGAGGATAACAAGATTTTTTTTATCATATTACATGAATTTATCCCTCTACATCATGTCATCTTGCTTAAAGCATTACTCTGTTCTTATGAACTTAATACTCTAGATGCATGCTGGATAGCGGACGATGTGTGGAGTAATAGTAGTAGATGCAGGCAGGAGTCGGTCTACTTGTCTCGGACGTGATGCCTATATACATGATCATACCTAGATATTCTCATAACTATGCTCAATTATGTCAATTGCTCAACAGTAATTTGTTTACCCGTCGTGAATACTTATGCTCTCGAGAGAAACCACTAGTGAAACCTATGGCCCCCGAGTCTATCTTCCATCATATTAATCTTCCAACACTTAGTTATTTTCATTGCCTTTTATTTTACTTTGCATCTTTATCATAAAAATACCAAAAATATTATCTTATCAGATTTCACTCTCGTAAGTGACCGTGTAGGGATTGACAACCCCTTATCGCGTTGGTTGCGAGGATTTATTTGTTTTGTGTAGGTGCGAGGGACTCGCGTGTAGCCTCCTACTGGATTGATACCTTGGTTCTCAAAAACTGAGAGAAATACTTACGCCACTTTGCTGCATCACCCTTTCCTCTTCAAGGGAAAACCAACGTAGTGCTCAAGAGGTAGCAGGGGGCTATTGAGGGAGTCCTGGATTAAGGGTCCTCGGGCGTCCGGCCTATTAGCCATGGGCGGACTGGTGGGCTGTGAAGATACGAAGACCGAAGACAGCACCCGTGTCCGGATAGGACTCTTCTTGGCGTGGAAGACAAGCTTGGCGACTAGATATGTAGATTACTTTCTTTGTAACCGACCTTGTGTAACCCTAGATCCTCCCGGTGTCTATATAAACCGGAGGACTCAGTCCGGAGGACAGACATTACCATAACCATACAAGTTAGGCCTCTAGGGTTTAGCTATTACGATATCATGGTAGATCAACTCCTGTAATACTCATATTCATCAAGATCAATCAAGTAGGCCGTAGGGTATTACCTCCATAGAGAGGGCCCGAACCTGGGTAAAACATTGTGTCCCCTGGCTCCTGTTACCATCGACCTTAGGCGCACAGTTCGGGACCCCCTACCCGAGATCCGCCGGTTTTGACACCGACAGGGGGCTCCCCCCACCTGAATATATTACTGAAACGTGTCACGGCAAGCTGTGTTACAGAATTACATGGGCACATTACAGCGTGCAAAGAGAAAAATCTGCCATGAGGAGGCATCTTCCTTGTCACATGACATAGAGAGGTTATGTGACCACTGGTCTACATCAGAGATGATGAGTCTAGAGAAGGTAGTCGAGCGCCTATCTATGGCCCTAAAGGCTTTTTTTTCAATATAGATAGATAGGTCCTGAAGGACCTAGAAAGCTTCACTAGTATTCAGCGTTATAGTACATAGCTCATACAAGGACTCAAAGAAAATGAAAATAGCATCTAAGTCTCTAACTTTTACAAGAAGGACCCCAAACTGGAAAGTAGAATTGCAATCGGGTCCTGAACAACCTCCGCCCAGATGAAGCCTCGCCGTCGCCGGAACGAATCACTTGGGATGCCGAAACCTTCACAGTAGAGAGAATGTTGGAAATATGCCCTAGAGGCAATAATAAAAGCATTATTATTATATTTCCTTGTTCATGGTAATTGTCTTTATTCATGCTATAATTGTGTTATCCGGAAATCGTAATACATGTGTGAATAACAGACACCAACATGTCCCTAGTAAGCCTCTAGTTGACTAGCTCGTTGATCAACAGATAGTCATGGTTTCCTGGCTATGGACATTGAATGTCATTGATAACGAGATCACATCATTAAGAGAATGATGTGATGGACAAGACCCAATCATAAACATAGCATAAAGATCGTATAGTTCGTCTGCTAGAGTTTTGCAATGTCAAGTATCTTTTCCTTAGACCATGAGACCGTGTAACCCCCGGATACCGTAGGAGTACTTTGGGTGTGCCAAACGTCACAACGTAACTGGGTGACTATAAAGGTAGACTACGGGTATCTCCGAAAGTATCTGTTGGGTTGACACGGATCAAGACTGGGATTTGTCACTCCGTATGACGGAGAGGTATCACTGGGCCCACTCGGTAATGCATCATCATAATGAGCTCAAAGTGACCAAGTGTCTGGTCACGGGATCATGCATTACAGTATGAGTAAAGTGACTTGCCGGTAACGAGATTGAACGAGGTATTGGGATACCGACGATCGAATCTCGGGCAAGTAATATATCGATTGATAAAGGGAATTGCATACGGGGTTGATTGAATCCTCGACATCGTGGTTCATCCGATGAGATCATCGTGGAGCATGTGGGAGCCAACATGGGTATCCAGATCCCGCTGTTGGTTATTGACCGGAGAGTCGTCTCGGTCATGTCTACATGTCTCCCGAACCCGTAGGGTCTACACACTTAAGGTTCGGTGACGCTAGGGTTGTGAAGATATGTATATGCAGTAAGCCGAATGTTGTTCGGGGTCCCGGATGAGATCCCGGACGTCACGAGGAGTTCCGGAATGGTCCGGAGGTAAATAATTATATATAGGAAGTGCTGTTTCGGCCATCGGGACAAGTTTCGGGGTTACCGGTATTGTACCGGGACCACCGGAGGGGTCCCGGGGGTCCACCGGGTGGGGCCACCTATCCCGGAGGGCCCCATGGGCTGAAGTGGGAAGGAACCCAGCCCTTAGTGGGCTGGGGCGCCACCCCCTAAGGGGCCCATGCGCCTAGGGTTAGGGGAAACCCTAAAGGGGGGGCGCCCCCTTGCCTTGGGGGGCAAGCCCCCCACCCTTGGCCGCCGCCCCCCCCCCCTAGGAGATCCATCTCCTAGGGCCGGCGCCCCCCCCCTTGGCACCCCTATATATAGTGGGGGAGAGGAGGGACTTTGGTTTACGGCTTTTGGTGCTTCCCTCTCTCCCTGTTACATCTCCCTCCTGCGTAGTATAGGCGAAGTCCTGCTGCTGTGACGCCCTGCATCCACCACCACGCCGTCGTGCTGCTGGATCATCACCAACCTCTCCTTCCCCCTTGCTGGATCAAGAAGGAGGAGACGTCTCCCGTCCCGTACGTGTGTTGAACGCGGAGGTGTCGTCCGTTCGGCACTCGGTCATCGGTGATTTGGATCACGTCGTGTTCGACTACATCATCCCCGTTCGTTGAACGCTTCCGCACGCGATCTACAAAGGTATGTAGATGCATCTCATGACTCGTTGCTAGATGAACTCCTAGATAGATCTTGGTGAAACGAGTAGGAAAATTTTTGTTTTCTGCAACGTTCCCCGACAGAGAAGGCGCTATGAACACCGAGCGGAAGATGAGACTACCTCCCTTATGTCAACATGTCCGGGAGGAAATAAATGGCCGCCCTTTGGCCCGAAGAGACGACAACACGATGGTGAAGACCGGCAGCCAGTAGGTGCCGTAGCTCCACATAGAACTGCCGCCACTGATGATCCCCACTCCCATCTGCAAGAACCACATACAGATCCCCTTCCTTTCGAGCTCCCCGTCCACCTCCATGGTGGCCTCAAGATGTAGAAGAAGAGGATGGAGCCTTCTCCAAATCAGGGAACCAACGCGCTTATTTAGGGAGCTAGCTCCAGATCCATCCCCTTCTCTTTGCCTCCACCATGGAGGAAGAGCAGAGGGCGACGTCGAAGACCACTAGTCGCTACACGGGAGCGACGGCGGGTTGCGCTCCAACGGCATCACGCCAAACAACAACAAGTCAACCACACACCAAAGCCTAAAATTACTATTTACATATTAGCACCAAGCTCCTCCCCCATCTCTTCTCCGGCCAGCCTCGCCGGAGGCGAAGATCTGCGATCAGGCCGGGCCAGATCTCACTGAGTCGACTCTCAAAATCTTGGGCGGCTGTAAGGGAGGAGAGGACCATCGCTATGTGCAGATAATGCTTATTTGGAAGCATGCTCAATAGGGAAAGAGGAGGTGGTAGCCCATGAATATCTAAGGGCATCTCCAGCCGCGCCTTCAGGAAGGTCTCCCCAGGCAATTTTTTCGCGCCGGCTCCGAAAAACGGCTCAGTCACGCCCCCAGGAGCCCGATTTTCGCCGGCTTGGGCCGAAAACAGCGCCGGCGGACCCAGGCCGAACCCGGCGCGCTGGGGGCGCTTGGGGGCACCGGGGCGAGCTGTTTTGGCGCGAAAAAGACGCGGGCCAGCCGCGTCAGCGACTCGGCGCCTCGTCTTCCCCCAACGGCCTCGGTTCCCGCAGGGAATCAATGGCAAGGCTGCCGCCGGTCAGCCTTGCCATTGATTCCTCACGGGCGGCGCGTCACGGGACGGCGCGCCGACGCCTCCCCTCCCTCGCACGCATACACACGGGCGCGGCCCGGCTATAAAAGCCGGCGGCCTCCACTCACCAGCTCCCACACCAGCCCCGCCCCCTCGCCGCCGTCCAGCCCTTCCTCTCCCTACCTCTCCCGAGCGCCGCCGCCCAGCCCCTCCCTCTACCTCTCCCGAGCCCGCCCAGCCCCGCCTTCGCCATGGCAGAACGCTTCCCCGGAGATACGGCGGCGGCCAACGGCTTCGGCCGCCATTCGCTCCGCGAACAGGAGTCCTGGCTCCTGTTCCAGGCGAACATCCCGGCGCCGTCGGACATGCGCGCCGGGCCGACGGGGTGGAGGCTCAGCGCCGGGGGAGTGCCCATTCCCCCGTTGCCCGAAGCCGAGGTACTTCGCCGAGGAGGTCGACATCGTGCGCGCGTCCCTCCCCGACGCCGAGCTCTCCCTCCCCAGTACGCTGCCGACAACCACGCGGCCTGGGCGGCATATTTCGAGCGCCGCCAACAGCAGCGCTTGGCGTCCACCAACGGCGCGCCGGTGGTCGGCGGCCGGCAGAACAGCGAGGGGCGCCACCTCTGGTGGGGCGTCCCCGGCCGCACACTCGAGGGCGTGCTCACGTACCTCAAGGGCGGCAACGACCCGCCGTTGGCGTACCCCCCGGCGAGGGTGGCCGCCCCGGCGAAGCGCCGACGCGCCGGGCCATGGGCTCCAAGGAGGTTCGGCGCCTCCTCTTCTTCCTCCTCATTCCGTTCTTCTTCACACTCCTCCGGCTCTCCGGCGCTGCTCGGCGTCAAGGCCGAGCCCGCGGCGGAGACGCCGCTCGGCCGGCGCACTCGCAGCGCCGGCATCGTCATCAACGAGGGCTGCCGGCGCGCCCCCTCGTCGGCTCCTCCGCGCTTCGTCAAGCCAAAGACGGAGCCGGGGCTGGCGCCGGTGAAGACGGAGCCGGGGCTGGCGCCGGTGAAGGCGGACTTCGACGACGACGACGACGCGGCCCTCGAATGGGCGCGCCAGGACTCCATTGCGATGGAGAAGGCGCGCCGCGAGAAGGAGAAGGAGCGCCAGCGCGCCGCCCTACGCTGCTTCGAGGAGCGTCAACGCGGCCGCGAGGAAGGCGGGGTCGTCATCTTGTGCGACAGCGACGACGACGACTACGCACCATGGTCGTCGTCTGTTCGCCATGGCGACGCCGGGGAGGGGTCCAGCAGGGGCACCCGCGTCAAGGAGGAGAAGACCGACGACGACGACGGCGGCGACGGCGGCGACGACTTCAGCCCATTTCTTTTTTTTAGATTAGGTTAATGTAATGTTTGGCCGAATTTCGCCGAAATTTGTAATGTTTGGCCGAAATTTAACTAGTTTTTATTATAACTTCGCCAAACGGTTCTGTTTTTTTTAAGATACGCGCCTGGGGGCGGTCCTGGGGGCCGACGGCTGGGGACCGACTCGCCCCAGTGCCGTTTTTTTCGCCGGCTCACCCCTAGGCGGCGTTTTTAGACGCCCTCTAAGGGGCCAACAGCTGGAGATGCCCTAAGGGTGCACGAGTTATTTTTATCTGCACGTAAACGTGTATGATTTTTGGTTTTGACCTATCCCCAAGTTTCTTCATCATTTAAAAGAGAATCTTAAATACCATGATGCAGAGTGGGGTCTGCGAGATGAGATTCGACCTATCAATGGTCAACAACAGACCAAAGTAATGCAGTAATCACGACTGACTAGCTTCGATCACTTAATCTTTCTAGGGGGCAGCATTTAAAACAAGTTACTTACATAAGTAGATAACGGTGGACAACCATAAGAATATAGTTAAGTAATAAAAACAAATAAATCTATAAATCTTTCTTCATTAAATCATATCTGAACACTTGACTATACATTAGAAGCAACATGCATATCCCAACATAGTGCAAGGGCGACGTAAAGAATGATTGAATATTTATTTCTTCGTTGGTCCAAATCACCTGTTTTTGTGGCGTTGGTTATTGAGGATCAAACTACTTACTAGCACCTCCACCTCATTAGCTGGACTAGCGACAGCTTCCGCACCTTCATCTGCTCCTCCAAATCATTCTACTCAACTACGTACCTATACTTCCAATATATCCGTCTATGTCTCCTTCTATTAATATACAATTAAAAACTCACCATAAAATTTCATGTTAATCGTAGGAATAAGAATTATTTGAGTCATCGGTCCAAGTTAGAATAACATACTTGAACTTCAGGGGAATTGGCTCAAGCCACATAGCAAAAAGAATGAAAGAAAAACATTATCCAATGTTTCTTTATGAAAAGACACATCCCCATAAATGTCTATAACTCCATAAACTAATTGCTTCTTTTGGCCATGTCATCCATTTAGTATATATTCTCCCATGTGTGTGCCCCAACCCTAGGTCTTGAAAGCAAGAAGAAAATGAACACAACTTTTAAGTTGTTGTCATCTTGTTCATAGCATGTATACTCTACGCTTTTAGTGAATTCAAGATTCGCATTGAGTATAAAACCATATTATGAAGAGTGGCACAAGCAAAGTACTTTGGTCTGAACTCCATAGACAAATCCTAAGCCAAAAGCCTCAGAAATCCACTCCATAGCCATTTTTTGCATGAGTTTCTCTAAGCCCAAGTAATTTCAATGATCATCCTCTGGTACTAATGAGCCACATGGTTATTCATACTCAGAGAACAAAGCCAGTTTCAACAATTCGGAGCCCTTTTTTTTGTTCCGATACTACCGAGCCATTTCATTTTGAAACATACTTAGATAACTAGATATTTCATTGATTCAGAAGTGTTGCTAGAAGTTCGCTCACTAATCCGAGGCCATCTTCAGGACAAAGTTCTAGATGAAGTCACTCGGAACTGCCATTGTCCTCGAACTTCCTTTTTGTGGGAAACGAAAAAAATTGTGTTTTCGTTGCAGATGGCAACGACAGGTGAAATTCGTCCTTGTGGGCCACCCATTTCGTTCCTGGCGGCAGCCACAGGGTGACAGAAGTGAAATTTCTGGGATCAGGATGATAGTTTTGTGATTTAGTAAAAAAGAATATTTTCACCTAAAAAATAAAAAAATATAGGGAAAAAAGACGAAACAGTGTTCGGCCCACTTTACACGTTTTGGAACTGCAAGGCCCATCGAATTCTTAGGGTGCAGAGAGGCCACAAGTTTCTAAAAAGAAAAGGCAGAGAGGCCACAAGAAAATGGAAGCAGCAGCAGCACGAGCGCGAGCACCAATGGCGTCGATCTCGAGCTTGGATTTGGGAAAGATCGTGCCCGGCGCCGGCTTCCTCCTCCACCGCCACGCCTCCGTTCCCAGCGCCCCTGTTCTCCGAGGGAGGAGCGCGAGCGGGCGGTGCGGCCTCGCTGTCTCGGTCTCGTCCTCCAATGGTAGGTCTGCTCCGTGCAATTGTTTGTGATGTTGGAGCTGAGTTCAGTCATAGAAATGAGGTGCGAGGATTCGAATATTAGTATTACTGCTCTTACCGATTTCATGGTCCATTCTGAAGCCATAGCGATTCAGTTGACTCCGGTAATAATTTAATTCCAACTTCTTCGCTACTAATCCTGAGCAGGTAAAATTAGAGATCCATTTGGAGGGAAATCGCATGTAAATGGTGTCCAGTTGGGCGTTGTTGAGATTAATCATGGTGTTGAATATTCAGTTACAAACTTGTAATTTCAGGTGCCTATTTCTGATGTTTAAGTTCAGACTCTGCGCTTGAACATATACTGAAGTAACAATGGCTCATATTTAAGGGTGTAGGTTCAGCTGGGCTCTCCCCACTGAGTGACTCGGAGAAGAAATGCCCTGTGGTGATGGAGATCCCGCTGGAAGATATCCGGAGGCCGCTATTTCAAACGCGTGCTAATGATCCCGATAAGGTGCAGGAGCTCATCGACAGCATCCGTGTCATCGGCCTCCAAGTACCTGTGGGCATCTTTTCCTTTAACATTAATTTTACCAAAATTATTTTCTTTTAGCTCATATAAGATAAATTATATTAGAACTTGAATTTTCTTGTGTGGAATGGAGTACATACAAATAAAGTTATAGAGTAGCTAATACATGGCCGACCACTGCTACTGAATTCAGTGATCTCCACACAGTTGTCCGAGGACGTTTGTGCTATGGTTGATTGAGATTCACTTGATTGAGTATGCGTGTCAATATTCAAGTTGGGTTGTTTACATGCATGTTCTGCGTACAACATCACAAAGTACAGATGCATTTTTTGCCCATGAGATCTGGCACTATTATGTCTAGAATAAGATTTCCCAAGCTCATTTTGACATGTGAAGTCTATTCATCTGCGCTCCTCTGAATCAGTCTTAGTTCAAAGGAAGTGTGGCCCTTATGCCCGGATCAGCGGCTTTATTATTTCAACAGAGGCTCTATTATGTCTAAGATTGGATCTAATCTAGGTCTAAACTAGGGCTTTACTTTTGTTATCTTGGCCGTCGAAGTAGAAGGTGCCCCCTTCTGGTTCGGGCACACGGGTATTTATACCCGGTCTTGAGTCGGTCGGACGCCTTCCTTTCCCGGTCTCCTAGTTGCGAACGCCTTGAGCCTCCCAATCTTGATCTCTGCACTACAGGAATCCAGTACTTTGCCGTCTGCCATGGCGGACGGCAAAGGCAGGGACGGCTGACGGCAAAGCACTTTGCCGTCCGCGGCGGACGGCAAACAGTGACGGCAAAGATAGGGTCGGCAAACAGGTCCTTTGCCGTCTGCTTTTTATGGCGAACGACAAAGAGCCCTTTGCCTACAGCGGCTGACGGAAAAATGTTGCACGTCCGCCAGTGTTACTCCGTTAGGCGGCTAACGGCGGCCTTTGCCGTCCGCCAGCGGACGGCAAATTTGAGCGCCTCTTTGCCGTCCGCCAGATGACGTCAGCTATACGTCAGCGCCCGCTCTTTTTTGCCGTCCGTCCGGCGGACGGCAAAGGCAAAGTCTTTGCCATCAGCTTGGCTTTGCCGTCCGCCATGGTAGGCAAATTGGCCAAATGGTCCATCCCCAGGAAGCACAGGTGGGCGCCACGTGCCCCCTTTGTCGTCTGCCACTGACGGCAAAGGGGTCTTTGCCATCTGCCACGGACGGCAAAGAGCCTGCACTGCCTCTTTTTTGTTCTGTTTTTCTTATATCCAACAATTATCACAACAAATATTTCACAGCACATATATATCCATCACATAAATATCCAGCACATATATATCCAACATAATAAATATCCAGCACATATATATCCATCCATACATACATAGTAGGTTGCACATAGTTCCATCGATCCATACATATTCCAATATGCAAAGTTTCATCATAACAAGCGAGCAGAATACAAGAAGTGCATCAAAGGAAAAAACAGGAAAAAGCAAGCAATCCATCATAGGAAGCTGGCTTCCGTGAATTGAATGAAACCTGCAAAATGACAAATAAGAAAGTTAGAAAAAGAAGACTAGAAGAAGAATTAGACTAGAAGAAAAAGAATAGAAGAAGAAGACTAGAAGAAGAAGTATATGCCATATATTAGCTAACTTAGGTGAAATGTATCGTTTATGAGCTAACCTAGGTGAAATGGGTAGTTTATGAGCTATCCTAGGTGAAATGGATCATTTTGGAGCTAAGTTAGGTGAAATGGGTCGTTTATGAGCTAACCTAGGTGAAATGGGTCGTTTATGAGCAAACCTAGGTGAAATGAGTCGTTTATGAGCAAACCTAGGTGAAATGGGTCGTTTATGAGCTAAGTTAGGTGAAATGAGTCATTTATGAGCAAACCTAGGTGAAATGGGTCATTTATGAGCTAACCTAGGTGAAATAGGTTGTTTATGAGCTAACCTAGGTGAAATGGGTCATTTATGAGCTAACCTAGGTCAAATGGGTCGTTTATGAGGTAACCTAGGTGAAATGGGTCGTTTATGAGCTAACCTAGGTGAAATTGATCATTTTGGAGCTAACTTAGTTGAAATGGGTCGTTTATGAGCTAACTAAGGTGAAATGGCACGTTTTTGATCTAACTAAGGTAAAATGGATCATTTTTTAGCTAACTTAGGTGAAATGGGTCATTTTGGAGCTAACCTAGGTTTAATGGGTTATTTTGGAGCTAACCTAGGTGAAATGGGTCATTTTAAAGCTAACATAGGTAAAATGGATCATTTAGGAGCTAATCTACGTAAAATGGGTCATTTTAGAGCTAACTTGGATAAATTGGATCACTTGTAAGCTAACTAAGGTAAAATGAGTCATTTTAGAGCTAACTTAGGTAGAATGGATGGTTTATGAGGTCAGTAAGCTTATTAAGTCATTTTGGGAGCCTTCTCCAAATCAGGGAACCAACGCGCTTATTTAGGGAGCTAGCTCCAGATCCATCCCCTTCTCTTTGCCTCCACCATGGAGGAAGAGCAGAGGGCGACGTCGAAGACCACTAGTCGCTACACGGGAGCGACGGCGGGTTGCGCTCCAACGGCATCACGCCAGACAACAACAAGTCAACCACACACCAAAGCCTAAAATTACTATTTACATATTAGCACCAAGCTCCTCCCCCATCTCTTCTCCGGCCAGCCTCGCCGGAGGCGAAGATCTGCGATCAGGCCGGGCCAGATCTCACTGAGTCGACTCTCAAAATCTTGGGCGGCTGTAAGGGAGGAGAGGACCATCGCTATGTGCAGATAATGCTTATTTGGAAGCATGCTCAATAGGGAAAGAGGAGGTGGTAGCCCATGAATATCTAAGGGCATCTCCAGCCGCGCCTTCAGGAAGGTCTCCCCAGGCAATTTTTTCGCGCCGGCTCCGAAAAACGGCTCAGTCACGCCCCCAGGAGCCCGATTTTCGCCGGCTTGGGCCGAAAACAGCGCCGGCGGACCCAGGCCGAACCCGGCGCGCTGGGGGCGCTTGGGGGCACCGGGGCGAGCTGTTTTGGCGCGAAAAAGACGCGGGCCAGCCGCGTCAGCGACTCGGCGCCTCGTCTTCCCCCAACGGCCTCGGTTCCCGCAGGGAATCAATGGCAAGGCTGCCGCCGGTCAGCCTTGCCATTGATTCCTCACGGGCGGCGCGTCACGGGACGGCGCGCCGACGCCTCCCCTCCCTCGCACGCATACACACGGGCGCGGCCCGGCTATAAAAGCCGGCGGCCTCCACTCACCAGCTCCCACACCAGCCCCGCCCCCTCGCCGCCGTCCAGCCCTTCCTCTCCCTACCTCTCCCGAGCGCCGCCGCCCAGCCCCTCCCTCTACCTCTCCCGAGCCCGCCCAGCCCCGCCTTCGCCATGGCAGAACGCTTCCCCGGAGATACGGCGGCGGCCAACGGCTTCGGCCGCCATTCGCTCCGCGAACAGGAGTCCTGGCTCCTGTTCCAGGCGAACATCCCGGCGCCGTCGGACATGCGCGCCGGGCCGACGGGGTGGAGGCTCAGCGCCGGGGGAGTGCCCATTCCCCCGTTGCCCGAAGCCGAGGTACTTCGCCGAGGAGGTCGACATCGTGCGCGCGTCCCTCCCCGACGCCGAGCTCTCCCTCCCCAGTACGCTGCCGACAACCACGCGGCCTGGGCGGCATATTTCGAGCGCCGCCAACAGCAGCGCTTGGCGTCCACCAACGGCGCGCCGGTGGTCGGCGGCCGGCAGAACAGCGAGGGGCGCCACCTCTGGTGGGGCGTCCCCGGCCGCACACTCGAGGGCGTGCTCACGTACCTCAAGGGCGGCAACGACCCGCCGTTGGCGTACCCCCCGGCGAGGGTGGCCGCCCCGGCGAAGCGCCGACGCGCCGGGCCATGGGCTCCAAGGAGGTTCGGCGCCTCCTCTTCTTCCTCCTCATTCCGTTCTTCTTCACACTCCTCCGGCTCTCCGGCGCTGCTCGGCGTCAAGGCCGAGCCCGCGGCGGAGACGCCGCTCGGCCGGCGCACTCGCAGCGCCGGCATCGTCATCAACGAGGGCTGCCGGCGCGCCCCCTCGTCGGCTCCTCCGCGCTTCGTCAAGCCAAAGACGGAGCCGGGGCTGGCGCCGGTGAAGACGGAGCCGGGGCTGGCGCCGGTGAAGGCGGACTTCGACGACGACGACGACGCGGCCCTCGAATGGGCGCGCCAGGACTCCATTGCGATGGAGAAGGCGCGCCGCGAGAAGGAGAAGGAGCGCCAGCGCGCCGCCCTACGCTGCTTCGAGGAGCGTCAACGCGGCCGCGAGGAAGGCGGGGTCGTCATCTTGTGCGACAGCGACGACGACGACTACGCACCATGGTCGTCGTCTGTTCGCCATGGCGACGCCGGGGAGGGGTCCAGCAGGGGCACCCGCGTCAAGGAGGAGAAGACCGACGACGACGACGGCGGCGACGGCGGCGACGACTTCAGCCCATTTCTTTTTTTTAGATTAGGTTAATGTAATGTTTGGCCGAATTTCGCCGAAATTTGTAATGTTTGGCCGAAATTTAACTAGTTTTTATTATAACTTCGCCAAACGGTTCTGTTTTTTTTAAGATACGCGCCTGGGGGCGGTCCTGGGGGCCGACGGCTGGGGACCGACTCGCCCCAGTGCCGTTTTTTTCGCCGGCTCACCCCTAGGCGGCGTTTTTAGACGCCCTCTAAGGGGCCAACAGCTGGAGATGCCCTAAGGGTGCACGAGTTATTTTTATCTGCACGTAAACGTGTATGATTTTTGGTTTTGACCTATCCCCAAGTTTCTTCATCATTTAAAAGAGAATCTTAAATACCATGATGCAGAGTGGGGTCTGCGAGATGAGATTCGACCTATCAATGGTCAACAACAGACCAAAGTAATGCAGTAATCACGACTGACTAGCTTCGATCACTTAATCTTTCTAGGGGGCAGCATTTAAAACAAGTTACTTACGTAAGTAGATAACGGTGGACAACCATAAGAATATAGTTAAGTAATAAAAACAAATAAATCTATAAATCTTTCTTCATTAAATCATATCTGAACACTTGACTATACATTAGAAGCAACATGCATATCCCAACATAGTGCAAGGGCGACGTAAAGAATGATTGAATATTTATTTCTTCGTTGGTCCAAATCACCTGTTTTTGTGGCGTTGGTTATTGAGGATCAAACTACTTACTAGCACCTCCACCTCATTAGCTGGACTAGCGACAGCTTCCGCACCTTCATCTGCTCCTCCAAATCATTCTACTCAACTACGTACCTATACTTCCAATATATCCGTCTATGTCTCCTTCTATTAATATACAATTAAAAACTCACCATAAAATTTCATGTTAATCGTAGGAATAAGAATTATTTGAGTCATCGGTCCAAGTTAGAATAACATACTTGAACTTCAGGGGAATTGGCTCAAGCCACATAGCAAAAAGAATGAAAGAAAAACATTATCCAATGTTTCTTTATGAAAAGACACATCCCCATAAATGTCTATAACTCCATAAACTAATTGCTTCTTTTGGCCATGTCATCCATTTAGTATATATTCTCCCATGTGTGTGCCCCAACCCTAGGTCTTGAAAGCAAGAAGAAAATGAACACAACTTTTAAGTTGTTGTCATCTTGTTCATAGCATGTATACTCTACGCTTTTAGTGAATTCAAGATTCGCATTGAGTATAAAACCATATTATGAAGAGTGGCACAAGCAAAGTACTTTGGTCTGAACTCCATAGACAAATCCTAAGCCAAAAGCCTCAGAAATCCACTCCATAGCCATTTTTTGCATGAGTTTCTCTAAGCCCAAGTAATTTCAATGATCATCCTCTGGTACTAATGAGCCACATGGTTATTCATACTCAGAGAACAAAGCCAGTTTCAACAATTCGGAGCCCTTTTTTTTGTTCCGATACTACCGAGCCATTTCATTTTGAAACATACTTAGATAACTAGATATTTCATTGATTCAGAAGTGTTGCTAGAAGTTCGCTCACTAATCCGAGGCCATCTTCAGGACAAAGTTCTAGATGAAGTCACTCGGAACTGCCATTGTCCTCGAACTTCCTTTTTGTGGGAAACGAAAAAAATTGTGTTTTCGTTGCAGATGGCAACGACAGGTGAAATTCGTCCTTGTGGGCCACCCATTTCGTTCCTGGCGGCAGCCACAGGGTGACAGAAGTGAAATTTCTGGGATCAGGATGATAGTTTTGTGATTTAGTAAAAAAGAATATTTTCACCTAAAAAATAAAAAAATATAGGGAAAAAAGACGAAACAGTGTTCGGCCCACTTTACACGTTTTGGAACTGCAAGGCCCATCGAATTCTTAGGGTGCAGAGAGGCCACAAGTTTCTAAAAAGAAAAGGCAGAGAGGCCACAAGAAAATGGAAGCAGCAGCAGCACGAGCGCGAGCACCAATGGCGTCGATCTCGAGCTTGGATTTGGGAAAGATCGTGCCCGGCGCCGGCTTCCTCCTCCACCGCCACGCCTCCGTTCCCAGCGCCCCTGTTCTCCGAGGGAGGAGCGCGAGCGGGCGGTGCGGCCTCGCTGTCTCGGTCTCGTCCTCCAATGGTAGGTCTGCTCCGTGCAATTGTTTGTGATGTTGGAGCTGAGTTCAGTCATAGAAATGAGGTGCGAGGATTCGAATATTAGTATTACTGCTCTTACCGATTTCATGGTCCATTCTGAAGCCATAGCGATTCAGTTGACTCCGGTAATAATTTAATTCCAACTTCTTCGCTACTAATCCTGAGCAGGTAAAATTAGAGATCCATTTGGAGGGAAATCGCATGTAAATGGTGTCCAGTTGGGCGTTGTTGAGATTAATCATGGTGTTGAATATTCAGTTACAAACTTGTAATTTCAGGTGCCTATTTCTGATGTTTAAGTTCAGACTCTGCGCTTGAACATATACTGAAGTAACAATGGCTCATATTTAAGGGTGTAGGTTCAGCTGGGCTCTCCCCACTGAGTGACTCGGAGAAGAAATGCCCTGTGGTGATGGAGATCCCGCTGGAAGATATCCGGAGGCCGCTATTTCAAACGCGTGCTAATGATCCCGATAAGGTGCAGGAGCTCATCGACAGCATCCGTGTCATCGGCCTCCAAGTACCTGTGGGCATCTTTTCCTTTAACATTAATTTTACCAAAATTATTTTCTTTTAGCTCATATAAGATAAATTATATTAGAACTTGAATTTTCTTGTGTGGAATGGAGTACATACAAATAAAGTTATAGAGTAGCTAATACATGGCCGACCACTGCTACTGAATTCAGTGATCTCCACACAGTTGTCCGAGGACGTTTGTGCTATGGTTGATTGAGATTCACTTGATTGAGTATGCGTGTCAATATTCAAGTTGGGTTGTTTACATGCATGTTCTGCGTACAACATCACAAAGTACAGATGCATTTTTTGCCCATGAGATCTGGCACTATTATGTCTAGAATAAGATTTCCCAAGCTCATTTTGACATGTGAAGTCTATTCATCTGCGCTCCTCTGAATCAGTCTTAGTTCAAAGGAAGTGTGGCCCTTATGCCCGGATCAGCGGCTTTATTATTTCAACAGAGGCTCTATTATGTCTAAGATTGGATCTAATCTAGGTCTAAACTAGGGCTTTACTTTTGTTATCTTGGCCGTCGAAGTAGAAGGTGCCCCCTTCTGGTTCGGGCACACGGGTATTTATACCCGGTCTTGAGTCGGTCGGACGCCTTCCTTTCCCGGTCTCCTAGTTGCGAACGCCTTGAGCCTCCCAATCTTGATCTCTGCACTACAGGAATCCAGTACTTTGCCGTCTGCCATGGCGGACGGCAAAGGCAGGGACGGCTGACGGCAAAGCACTTTGCCGTCCGCGGCGGACGGCAAACAGTGACGGCAAAGATAGGGTCGGCAAACAGGTCCTTTGCCGTCTGCTTTTTATGGCGAACGACAAAGAGCCCTTTGCCTACAGCGGCTGACGGAAAAATGTTGCACGTCCGCCAGTGTTACTCCGTTAGGCGGCTAACGGCGGCCTTTGCCGTCCGCCAGCGGACGGCAAATTTGAGCGCCTCTTTGCCGTCCGCCAGATGACGTCAGCTATACGTCAGCGCCCGCTCTTTTTTGCCGTCCGTCCGGCGGACGGCAAAGGCAAAGTCTTTGCCATCAGCTTGGCTTTGCCGTCCGCCATGGTAGGCAAATTGGCCAAATGGTCCATCCCCAGGAAGCACAGGTGGGCGCCACGTGCCCCCTTTGTCGTCTGCCACTGACGGCAAAGGGGTCTTTGCCATCTGCCACGGACGGCAAAGAGCCTGCACTGCCTCTTTTTTGTTCTGTTTTTCTTATATCCAACAATTATCACAACAAATATTTCACAGCACATATATATCCATCACATAAATATCCAGCACATATATATCCAACATAATAAATATCCAGCACATATATATCCATCCATACATACATAGTAGGTTGCACATAGTTCCATCGATCCATACATATTCCAATATGCAAAGTTTCATCATAACAAGCGAGCAGAATACAAGAAGTGCATCAAAGGAAAAAACAGGAAAAAGCAAGCAATCCATCATAGGAAGCTGGCTTCCGTGAATTGAATGAAACCTGCAAAATGACAAATAAGAAAGTTAGAAAAAGAAGACTAGAAGAAGAATTAGACTAGAAGAAAAAGAATAGAAGAAGAAGACTAGAAGAAGAAGTATATGCCATATATTAGCTAACTTAGGTGAAATGTATCGTTTATGAGCTAACCTAGGTGAAATGGGTAGTTTATGAGCTATCCTAGGTGAAATGGATCATTTTGGAGCTAAGTTAGGTGAAATGGGTCGTTTATGAGCTAACCTAGGTGAAATGGGTCGTTTATGAGCAAACCTAGGTGAAATGAGTCGTTTATGAGCAAACCTAGGTGAAATGGGTCGTTTATGAGCTAAGTTAGGTGAAATGAGTCATTTATGAGCAAACCTAGGTGAAATGGGTCATTTATGAGCTAACCTAGGTGAAATAGGTTGTTTATGAGCTAACCTAGGTGAAATGGGTCATTTATGAGCTAACCTAGGTCAAATGGGTCGTTTATGAGGTAACCTAGGTGAAATGGGTCGTTTATGAGCTAACCTAGGTGAAATTGATCATTTTGGAGCTAACTTAGTTGAAATGGGTCGTTTATGAGCTAACTAAGGTGAAATGGCACGTTTTTGATCTAACTAAGGTAAAATGGATCGTTTTTTAGCTAACTTAGGTGAAATGGGTCATTTTGGAGCTAACCTAGGTTTAATGGGTTATTTTGGAGCTAACCTAGGTGAAATGGGTCATTTTAAAGCTAACATAGGTAAAATGGATCATTTAGGAGCTAATCTACGTAAAATGGGTCATTTTAGAGCTAACTTGGATAAATTGGATCACTTGTAAGCTAACTAAGGTAAAATGAGTCATTTTAGAGCTAACTTAGGTAGAATGGATGGTTTATGAGGTCAGTAAGCTTATTAAGTCATTTTGGAGGAAAAGAAGCTAACTCTAGGTCATTATGGTAAGCATATGGGAGGAAATAAAGCTAAGTCTAGATCTTTATGCATTTGTTAAGCAAAACACTAGAGAAACTTACTGTGATCACGGAGGTGTAGGAGCGGGCTGGCTCGCGCCGGTAGCTGGAGAAGGAGCGGGCTGGCTCGCGCCGGTAGCTGGAGAAGGATCGTGCGATGCGTTTCTGGAGTTAAGCTGCACCAAAGATCATTTCCAATGTCTCGTTAGCATTATGACACTCAAATGTTAAGACTAGCAAGTAATGTCCATTCAAATTAAACTCACCGTGCTCCCAGGAGCAATCACTGGCATCGGCGGAGCGGTCTGACCGGACTTCTCGCACACAGACTGCACATTTTGTTTTCACAACAGAGTCATACTAGTTAGTAATGAGACTCAAATGTTAAGACTAGCAAGTAATCTGCAGAAGAAACTTACCACAAGGAGCTCGTACATGGCCCTTGCCTGCATGTCATTCCGTGCCCTCTCCTGCTCCAACAACTTTGTCGTCTTCTCCTCCAACTCCCGCTGCCTCTCCGCCGCCTCCACCAGAAGTTTCTCCGTTCTATCTCTCTCACTCTGTATAGCAGCCTGCAACACCACTCACATGACCATTTGTAATCATTGATGGAAGCGCACACAATGTAATGGAGAAAGATAGCTGAGTACGTATAACTAACCTTGAAGGCGAGTTGGACTGGCCGTTCACGAGGCCTTATCTCAGGAGCGGAGCTCGACTGGCGCGCCTTGATCTCCGGGAGAGTGCTAGGACAACGGATAAGTCCATCTCCCATGGCTATGGAGCCATGGGACCTCCCGCCACCAGATATCATCAGCAGCTCTGTATCAATGGGACCCTGGCTCGGGTTAAAGTCCTCCCCTTTCCTCGCCTTCCCCTGATCTCTATATTGCACGAGCTTGTCGTGGGCGGAGACGTTGGTGAAGTTCTTTGGATCATCGAGGTCAGACGCAGAGAATGCCTTGACTTTCTTGTAAGGGCCAGTGTGGGCCATGGCATACAGGTCGTACACCTCTGGCACCTTACCCGCCTTATTGTAGCGTGCCTGAAAGAGAGAAACAAAGTAAATTAGTAATTAAAGGGCTAAAGCTAGCATGATGAATGAATTGCATGAATCATGAAGCAAACCACATACCCAGTTCCGCCCATACTGAAATAAGTTGGAGCTGCGTTGGTGGTGTGGCACACCTTCCATTTGGGCACGTTTGTCCTTGGCCTCTTTGTGGGTGGCCAGCCATTCTTTTGAGCACCACGCATTGACCAACACCTCCCAACAATCCATCCGATCTGCACACCATCTCGGAGGGGCCTAAGTTAGCAAATAGAAACTTGAGCGCTACGGCTATGAATTACTAAATGAAGGAAGTAAGTACAAGGCCTTAAGAATTACCTTCATGTACTTCTCCTTACTCAAGAACTTATCGCGGCACTCCTGCTTGGGCTTCTTGATACCACGCCCAACGTAGTAGTCTCGAACAGCCTGCACCCGAACCTCATGCCGTAAGTTCTGAAGTAGGCGCTTGCACTCCTTGTGAATAACATGATCCGCCTCCTCCTCGTATCCCTCCTCACACCTGTAGAATGTCTACAATCAAATGAGACAATATTGATTAGTACAATTAATAACTAGCTAGTTGAAGATTTTTAATTGTGTAAAGGAGCAATTACCCAGAACTTTCTGATCACGACGGCTGCCCTCGTCTTGCATAAGACACCGTCGATAATCTCACCCGGCGGGGCCGGGGCAGCCAAGTAGTGCTCCCAAGTCAATCCAACCTCTGGAAGCCGACCCTCACCAGGCAACGTGACAAACCCTGGGAAGTTTTGACGAATCGGAACTCGAAGGATGGAGTTGGGCCGGCGGACACTTTCATGGTGGTCCCAACCCCTGCAGCATGACAAGGCCAACACATCAGTTATTTGAAGAAACGTGAATGCAGAAGGTACAAAAAGATTAAATGCACTTATCTCTCCCCATCAGGGAAAATCAACCACCTCTGCTCGTGGGTCGCCAGCACGGACGGGAGCCGTGTAGCACCACGCTGGTAGACGTTGCCCCCCTCCTCCCCCCTCCTCATCAGTCGGCTCCCCGCCATCATCAGCATGGCCACTCGGCTCCCCGCCATCATCAGCGTGGCCACTCGGCTCCTCAGGCTGACCCGACCAGGTACCCCATCCAGACGTGTGCTCCTCCGGGGTCTCGTGGGCCGAAGGCCCGTCGACCCGAGGCTCGTGGGCCGTAGACCCATGGACCAGAGTCCGTGCAGCCTCCTCCTCAGACGAGTCCACCCTAGCAGTCACGTGCTCGGGTGAAACAGCTGGGGGCAGCGGCGAGGAAGGCGCCGTAAGAGTCACCCTACCTCCTCTCCCGCGACCACGTGCTCCACCTCCTCTCTTCTTCTTACCTCGTCCCCTGCTGGGCACCGTGGTCGACGAAGAAGGGCCCGGCGGTGTCGCCATATTGTCCAGCAACGCTCGGCGGAGAGGTGCGTGCGGAATGGAAGACCTCGCACCACGCACCGACGAAGAAGGGGCCTCGGCGCGCTCCCGACCAGCGCCCACCATCTTTCAACACCTGCCATGACAAAGAATAAACGAAATTAGTACAACATAAAAAAAAAGTACCGACATGAATAATAATATGTATATCACTTAAGTGTATCATCATCAAGTATAACATAAAAAAATTGAATACCTGACACTACTAATAATCTCGATCAGTATCATCAATAAATGCATAATCATCATCATCACTATAATCAATGATGGGCTCATAGGGTTCCTTGGCATCAACATGTGCAAGGCCACCTTGACGTAATCGGTCAAGCATTGGCAGGTCATCCGCCGCAGTAACCTCTTCTTGTTCCGGCTCTTCTTGTTCCTCCTCTGGGGTGATGTCGGATTCATTGTCGCTGTCTACTTCAATGTTTTGGGGTGAAGTATAGCGGTTCTTGAAACGCTTTTTGGAAAGACGTGTCTCTTGGAAGAATTCTCCTTCATATGTGTTTGGGTTAATGTGAGGTTCATAATCCTCTTCCTTTGGGGGAGAAAGTCTAGCACGTGGCGGCACTTCAGAAACGACATCCCAACCTTTCAGATTTGGATTAGTTTGGCAGGCCCACGGTAGATAGAATACTTGGGTCGCCTGTTGAGCCGTAATATAGACATCAGGAACATCTAAATGGGTGCTTTGGTTGATTTCAACTAGCCCTATATGTTCATGAGTCCTTCTAGTCTCCTTCGGCTGAAACCAATAACATTTGAAGAGTACAACATTCGGTGGGTTTTCACCATAGAACAGAAGTTCATAAATTGCTTCAACTCTCCCATAATACTCGGTACCTCCTTCTGATAGCAGATACACAACAATTTGTAGACTTTCGGTCAGCCATAGATAGCTCTTTGCCATAGGTACGAAAGCGATACCCGTTGATGTCGTACTTGTCAAATGAACGGACCTTATAGTCAAAACCATTAGCGACTTGTCTCAATTCAGCGTCCATAGACTCCGAATTAGCCTACAAGTTTAATATGAAAGGATTATTGCATTATGCACAAATTAGCAAATGAAATGAAATTGTCTAATAGAAATTACCGTTTGTTTGAACCAAGAGATGAAACCGGGATAGCCGCCTCCTTGCTTTGTGAGAAGCTCATACTCTTCGACGGAATCCTTTTGGATCTCCACTCCATACGAGAATATGGCGACGTATCGACTGTATGACATATCCAGGAATAAGAGCAGTTTAAAGGAAATAGAAGTTGCGAAACAATGTACTGAGAACTTACTCAATGTACGGCCGCACTTCTATCAGGTTGTTGAAGATATATAACGAAATGGTCCGCCATTCTTCATTATCCAAAGATACTGGATGTGAAACACTAGCTGGTGCGAGATTCCCTTTGAATAGGCTGAGGTTGGATCCACCCTTTTTAGGCTCGTCAACATTGTACCGAGGCTTCAGATTATGCAAATGACAATTTTTGGCTTCGTAGTGCGCTGTTACGAAGTTTGTCGCCTCCTCTGTGATGAATGCCTCAGCCATCGATGCTTCAATTCTACGTTTATTTTTACATTTTTCTCGAAGCGTCTTCTGCATCCTCTCAGTTGGGTAGCACCAACGATTTTGCACGCCCCCCCCCCCCCCCCCCCAATCTTGCCTCGGTCGGGAGATGCAAAATCAAATGCTGCATTGGATTAAAGAAGCCCGGTGGAAAGATCTTCCCTAACTTGCAGATCAACTCCGGCGCCAACTCTTCCATTTCTTCTAGAACGCCAGGCGATAGTTCTTTCGCACAAAGAACACGGAAGAAATAGCTGAGTTCTACCAGTACTAGCCATTCATCCTCAGGGATGAAGCCACGCAACATCACCGGCATTACCCGCTCAATCCATATGTGCCAATCATGACTCTTGAGACCAAATATCTTCAGTTTATTAAGATTCGCTCCCCTCTTTAGATTCGCTGCATACCCATCGGGGAACATCAACTGTTGTTGCACCCACAAGAGAATTTCCCTCATAGCTGGCCTTCCAAGATTGAACCATGCCTTTGGCTTCGTCCAGTTCTGCTTTCCTTTCGGTTCTTTCATGTTTTGTAATGGCCTATCACATAGCGCCTCCGGATCGACTCTAGCCTTAGTATTATCCTTTGACTTCCCATCTATGCCGAACAATGTACCAAAAAGTGCCTCGGCGATATTCTTCTCAGTGTGCATCACGTCGATGTTGTGTGGGCAAAGGAGGTCTTTGAAGTAAGGCAGATCCCATAAGCATGTTTTGTGAGTCCACGCGTGCTTAGTATTATACCCCTTGAAGTACCCTGGACGTTGTGGATCTGGGTCGAGAGCGTTTAACTGATCCAGGGTCTGTTGGCCTGGTAATGCAGGTGGTGCAGAGTTTTTGACAACTCTACCCCTGATGAAGTTCTTCTTGTCTTTCCTGAACTTATGGCGAGGATCCAGGAACTGTCTATGCATGTCGAAGCAAGAAAACTTGCGACCGGCCTAAAGCCAACGAAACTCAAGAGCTCCCTTGCATGTGGGGCACGGGAACCTTCCATGCACACACCAGCCAATGAATAGCGCATACGCCGGCAAGTCATGCGTCGAGTACATGTACCAGACACGCATTATGAAATTCCGTTTGCTAAAGGCGTCGTATGTCTTGAACCCATTATCACAGGCTTCTTGCAATTCGTCCTTAAGCGGCTGCATGTACACATTCATATTTTTCCCCGGATAGTTGGGTCCTAGAATTATCAACGACAGGAAAATGTTCTTTCTTTGCATAATCTGTCCGGGGGGAGATTGAGTGGAAAGACAAATACGGGCCAACAACTGTATTGGGATGCTGTCATACCAAACACACTGAACCCATCCGTGCTGATGCCGACTCGAGGATGCCTCGGATCTGCCGCTTTGTCAGCATGTAATTCATCAAACTTTTTCCACGCAACACCATCCGATGTGTGTACCATCATTAGATTCCCATCTGCATCTAGTTCGATTCTTTTGCCTGTTTTGTGCCATGTCATCTGTCTGGCCGTCTCTTCGACCATGAAAAGACGTTGAAGTCTTGGTACGATTGGCATATACCGAAGAACACTAACGGAGATTTTGGTCTGTGTCTTCTCACCCATACCGTTGTCTACCACAATATACCTGGAAGACTTGCAAATGGGACAATAGTTCAAGTCCGCATAGTCAAGCCTAAATAAGGCACATCCTTTCTCACAGGCATGTATCTTCTCATAGGGCATCTTCAGTGCACGAAGGATTTTGTCCGACTGGTACAGGTTTGCAGGCATTACATGGCCTTTGGGTAGAAAGCATCCAAATACTGTCATAATTGCGTCATAGCATTCTCTACCCAAGTTGAACTGAGCCTTCAGAGCCATTACTTGTGAGATGGCATCCAACTGACAAAGCTCAGTGTGCTCGTGGAGCAGACATTTTGAAGACTCCAACATTTCATTGAAGGCCTTTGCAGATTCCTCCATCTCCTCGTCCGAATCCCGAGCATCATCATAGTCTTGCACCATGTTTTCCATCCCGGTACCATGCTCGTCGGTGCGACGACGATCCACCTCAGCTCGGTCACGTTGGGCAGACTCACCATGAAATGTCCACACCGTATAATCGGGCGTAAAACCACTCTTTTGCAGGTGTTTGCCCATTTTAGCCTCTGTCTTCTTTTCCCAATTGCCGCACCGGAAATAGGGGAACCAAGTTTTCTTTTGGCCATTTACAAATGCGGCTTGCACAAACCCCTTGGTTTTTGTGAACCATTCAACGCTCCATTTGTTCTGACCAGTGTGACCGGTATACATCCATGCACGGTCACTCATCTTGAATTTCAGAGCTACTGGACACACAACAATTATATATGTAATTCACCATGTATATATTCATCAGTTGATCTACTTTGTCAATTTTATTACGTCCATGCAACCTACACTCTAATAGGTAATGATAGGTCCTAATCCCACCCGTGCATGTGTAGATTGGGTTCATTTTCCCATGCTATGCTCCGAATCCGACGCAAAATTTCGGCAGCACCTCCCCGTTGTTCTCCTGATACACGTCTCTACAATAAATAGAGAGGATGTGTACCCGGAGAACAACAAGGGAGGCACTGACAAAATTTATGCGTCGGATCCGGAGCAAAGCATATGGGAAAACGAACCCAATCTACACATACTCGGGCTGTCCATGGATAGCGTTGGACAATTCGAAAGAATCAAGGTTATAAATATGCAAATGCATGCATATTTATAACTATGACGCTTTTGAACGGGAGACACATATTGGGGTTACGCATACTGATGATTCAAGACACATATATAGCTAGCTATCAAGTTTCATCGGAATAGATCAAATAATTAATGGGGGAGGAGGACTTGTCATTTGTGCTCACCCACGAACGAAGGGGCAGAGCTCGTCAAACGCACGGCAATGTCGTCGAACACCAAACCTCGCAGCGATGAAACAACTGCACATTTAAAACTACACGATCAACACAATTATATATGATGTTTTTCATAACAAAATCGAAAAATATATGACCTAACTAATAATTCACAAATATATGACCCCGTCGGCCTCTAGAAGGCCAAAGAACACCTTTTCGGGAGGTGTCGGGGTCGGGGTGCCATGTCGGGGTCGGGGTGCTATTTCGGGGTCGGGGGGTCGGGGTGTCGTGTCGATGTCGGGGTAGTGCCGTGTCGGTGTCGGGGTGTTGTTTCGGGGTCGGGGTGTGGTGTCGAGGTCAGGGTGTCGGGTCAGGCTCGGGGTCGGGGTGTCGGGTCAGGCTCGGGGGGTCGGGGTGTCGGGGTCGGGGTGTCGGGTCAGGCTCGGGGTCGAGGTGTCGGGGTCGGGGTCGGGGTCGGGGTGTCGGGGTCGGGGTCTCGGGGTCGGGGTCTCGGGGTCGGGGTGTCGGGGTCGGGGTCTCGGGGTCGGGGTGTCGTGTCGGGGTCTGGGTACCGTGTCGGGTCGGGTTTTTTCCTCTTTTTTCCCTTTCTTCTTCTTCCTCTTCTTCCTTTTCTTCCTTTTTTCCTTCTTCTTCTTCTTCTTCTTCTTCCTCCTCCTTTCCTTTTTCCTCCTCTTCTTCTCCTCCTCTCCTCTTTTTTCTTCTTCTTCTTCCTCTTCTTCTTTTTTCTTCTCCTCCTCCTCTTCTTGTTCTTCTCCTCTCCTCTTCTTCTCTTCTTCTTCTTTCCTAAAACTAAACTAAACCTAAACCTAAAACTAAAAAAACAGAAAAAGGAAAAAACTAAATCTAAACCTAAAACTAAACTAAACTAAAACTAAACCTATAAACCTAAAACTAAAACTAAATCTAAACTAAACATAAACCTAAAACTAAAAAATAGAAAAAGGAGGCAGAGAGCTCACCTGGGTGGAGGAGGGGGGCGGGGCGGCCTGGGGCGGCGGAGGAGGGGCGGGGCGGCCTGGGCGGCGGCGCCGGGCGGCAGTGGCGACGTGGCCGGGCCGGGCGGCAGTGGCGACGTGGCCGGGCCCGGCCGGGGCGCCGGGGCGTGGCGGCGCCCAGACGGCAGGGCGGCGGGGGTGGCGGGGCGGGGGGGGCGCCGGGGCGGCGGCGGGGTGGTGGGGCGACGGGGCGGCGACGAGTAACTAGGGAGAGAAAGAGAGAGAGAGGGACGGGGTGGGGCGCGGCCGTTAATGTTAGTGGGGCCCTCCCTCTTTGCCGTCCGCCCCCCTTTGTCGTCCGCCTTTTTGCTCTTTGCCGTCCGGGGCCCCACTGACGAGCTGGGGCCCCTCCCTCTTTGCAGTCCGCTAGCCGACGACAAAGAATCTTTGCCGTCTGCTAGCCGAAGGCAAAGTACTGGCTGATGGCAAATTAGGTCTTTGCCATCAGCCAGTTCTTTGTCGTCTGCTTTTTGGTAGCTGATGGCAAAGAGCTTCTTTGCCGTCCGCTAGCTGACGGCAAAGAGCTGGCAGATGGCAAAGTAGCTGATTCCAGTAGTGCTGAATGGTCGACGTCTCGGCCTCTTTCCAGTGTGACTGGTGAACTTCCTTTTGCCCGAGGCCTTGATTATAGATGTTCTCTTTAGCATACAAGTTTCGCCCTTTTAGAGGTAACATTAAGGGTTTGAGCGACTCTGAACAGGGCCTGGCATGATGCGGTATGGGTAATTTCAACTTCCCGCCGACATAGACCAGGGCCGGTGAGTTGAGATTCCACCCATTAACGACCAACATCACAATGATGAGACCAAAGCAATGAGTAGCTCCCATCACTCAACCTCTCTAGGAGGCACTTTTTGAAAGAAATAACTGAAATTAGTAGATAACGGTAGACAATAATAAGTCTATAGTTCAGTAAGAAAAAAAACTGAACCTGTAAATCTGTATCTATTAATTCATATCGGAACACTTGCTAAAGCACTATACATGGCAGAAGCAACATGCACGCATAAAAACAGTGCAAAGACAAAAAAACTAATTGGGAAAAACGACAAGGATGTAACAAATAATTGAGCGTGTCTTTCTTCCTTGGCCTAAAGCACCCATTTTTGTGGAATTACTAATTGATGACCGAATCGCTTCTATAGCACCTCCACCTCATTATCTTGGACTAGCGGCATCTCCCACTTCGCCATCTCAGCCTCCTACTCATTCTTCTCAACTGTCCGTACTTCCAATATGTCATTCCATGTCTCCATCAATTACTATACTGATTACAAGACCCCCCATAAATCCTCATGTTAATGGGAGAAAATACGAGAGATTTGAGCCAACGGTCCAATCTACAATGCTGCAAATGAACCTCAAGGGGACTGGATCAACTCATGTAGCCAAAAGAAGGAAAGAAAAACACTATCCAATGTTTCTTTATGAAATGACCCATTCTGAGAAATGTTCATCTACTAATTTCTTCTTTTGGCCACCCCTGCCATTTCATATATAATCTTCCAAGCCTACGTCCCAACCTAGGTCTTTAGAGCAAGAAGAACGTAACATGAAAATACCTCAATAAATGCCAATCGTGCCCCTGATCTCTTCATTCTCCATTCTCAGAGACACAAATTTAATATTATGGAGAGTGTTGGGATTTAAAATGATGGTGAGGGTAAGATTTTTATAACTGATTGGTTTCTTTGTTTGACCCCCTAGTGACAAACTGTGAACTACAGTAATGGTGAAATATGAAATCCTTAATTTTAATTTATATCAAATATACAAGTCTATCATCATATTTATATATAGGCATTACATTGCCGTAATGCAGTAACACCACACAATATTTAATCTCTAGGGGCTCTTGGACGGAAAACAGGAAGAGCCAATATGCATGCTTTAGATAAACTAGTGTTAGTATAGTATAGGATCTGACTATCAAGTAGAACGTCTGATTTTCAAGTAATTCGGCAACTGAATCTTATTTGATGTAGTCAACGAATAGTTAACCTTTTGCTAAGATTCCTGTTCTTTTTCATGGGGTGATTGCAATCTCGTAATGGCAAATTATGATACAACAGTCAGGGCCACGTATTGAGACAACATGTACGCTTTCGTATGGTAATACAACAAATATATATAGTCTTACAAAATAAGGGAGATGACAAAAACTTATTTTTAGCATGACAAAAACTATTAAGATGATGAGACTATCAAAGGTGAAATATTATATATATATATATATATATATATATATATATATATATATATATATATTGACTATTCGTCACCCTGGGTGAGGAATAGTTATTCTTCACCCCCTCTATTTTGCCATAAATGTACCGTAATTTTACATTCCGTAAGTTTTGTCTTATTTCTAACGTAAAAAGAGACCGTAAGAAAATATATAATCGTCATAAAAAATATTTTATGTTATGTAAAATTACAAACGTAAAAACATAGTGTAAAATACACATAAACCGCAAATTTTCTTATTTTATGACCTATATTTCTATTTTCTTATGCCAAATTTTACGTAGTGAATCAATATGAACGTAACTATTTGAAATATAAACGTAATTTAATTATGAAATGATCGTAAAATTACGTCGGGTGAAGAATAACTTATTCTGCACCCTGGGTGATGAATAGTAACACTATATATATATATATATATATATATATATATATATATATATATATAGAAACATAACTTTTTTTTTGCGGGGTAGAAACAGAACTATTTATTCACTTATTAAACACACATGCCGGCTATAATGTCTTGTTGCCATCTTTAGGAGGACAATCCGTTTATTCATGAGACACATGCCTAGCTAGCATTCCAAACATGGCCCAAGCCTAAGATCTACTACATCTTGTTCATACATTGCCAAGATAAAAATAAGCTGACCCTTGTTGGCCATCAGGCACATAGTTTCCTACCCCGCCCATTACAGCTGCAGTAGAACCCCCCATCATCTGCTGCTCACAACACATTGGCTGCTGGCCCACTTGTTGATTATATATGGAAGGGGAGCACTGAGCTAGGTTGTTCATGACTGCGAACGAGCTCGTCGGAGCCTGCAACCTAAAGCTTGGGTCATTGTTGAGGCTGGTGAAAGAAAGGGTTTGCCGAGGGGCAGAACTATTATTTGCTGCCAATAGCTCGTTGTCATGGAGCCTGACATCATTGATGCTGTAACGCTTTGTCCCTGACAATGCCTTTTTCTCTATTCTCTTGAAAAACTTTTGTGCATGGCTTGAAACTTGGACAGGGGTCTTAGTGGTGACGAAGTGCTTGGATATGTTTTTCCAGTCGCCACGACCATAGACTTCCAGCCCATAAAGAAATGACCTGTGGACATAATGTTCACAAGAATTGTTAGGTTAAATTGTTTACTGAAAGATGAATCGTGCAGTTGTTTTATTGAAGCACCTAGTATAGATTGAAGCAAAGTACCTATTTGACAGGTTCGAATGACTACAGCAACACATGCTTATTTTTGTTGATTTACGGGTACGGGATAGATCGCAAGTATATCAGAAATTCATAAGTGAACGAACATTTTGTAACATATTGATCACCGAAAGATATTACAATTTCAAAATTATCATACCTCTATTTTTCTATAATGAAACGGCAATCATCAAAGTTTATTGATCTGTTTGATTGGGACAAGACGTACCATATTGCAATTTGATGGTCTATTTAACTGCCTTTCTATTTTTTAATCAAGGTCCAATCACATCAAAAATTTAAGGCAGAAAGAAATTTCATCAATATCTAATTTGCAGGGATTAGTATTTATCAAAAATGTAAACTGTAAACGTCCATGTATACATTTAGTAAAGTGCAATATCATTGCAAATTTAACATACTTGCCTCATAAAATTAATTTCAGAGATGCTTAATTATCATATGTTGATTTTAAATAAAGGACAACTAAAACTAATGACGACGAAGAGTATAGGCATTGACTAACTTGTGTTCCTCTTTGGTCCAAAACTTTCGTTGATGTGGGGCAACAACTGGTCGATCATTGGAACTATTGTTCTCCAAGACCACCATTTTGTTCTTGTCTACCATCACCGGAGCCTCCTCCGTCTTCCCGATTCTTGTATCCTCCAGTATACAATGAAATGAAAATCCACTAACATCCATGGTCACCTCCTCATCCTCTTGTACCTCAATGTTTTCATTAACAAGGCCGCCCATGCTGTAAATGGAAATTGACAGTGTCCGTGTGTACATTTAGTAAAGTACAATATCATCACAAACATAAGCTGCTGTTATCACATAATAAATTTGCACAACATTTTTAATTAGTATATGTTCGCTGAAAACAAACAACAATTAAAACTACATGACAAAGAAGAGTATACAACCATGGACGAACCTGTGTTCCTCATCGGTCAAAAAACCCCATTGATGTGGGGCAACAATTGGTTGATCTATGGAAATATTGTTCTCCAACACCTCCATCTTGTTGTTGTCTGCCATCAGCAGTGCCTCACCCATCACCGTGATCCTCGTATCCTCCATTGCACAACCAAAGGACAATCCATTATTGTCCATGATTGTTGTCTCCTCCTCTCGTACCCCAAAGTTTTCATTTGCATGGTCACCCATGGGGTAGACATTGTGTGTGCTGCTACCACCATTCTCCTCCTTCGGTAGCTCATAGTTACCGTTGACAGGGTCACAAAAGGTGAAAATGTTTTGTGGGCTACCACCAGTAACATGGGTCCCCTCCCTCCGCTGGATCATATGCATGTCCATGGCGAGATCAACATAAAGATCTATTACCTGTTTCATGGTCTTTGAAGGGAACAATGCATGGAGAGAATTCACGATGTAGTTGTGCTTCTTGTTATTGTCATCGTCGTCGTACATGATTTTGTTGGTGTTGAGCCTAGCAATGAGTGAGCATGCCTCCTCTACCTCGGATGAGGTCCACCCCTGGTTGGCTATTGGATCCATGAGAGAGTGGGTAGTTGAACGCTATAGAATTATGAGGAGTATGAACTATGAAGATGGGTTATAGCTTGGGGATGGAGAGACTCTGAGAGTAAGATAGTGTATTTATAGCCATCTTGTGTGCAATCCTACTTTTGCTAATTAATTTGGCACATTGATAGTTTGTCGGTCCATACAAAAGTAGATTGAACTATAGTCAAGATAAATTGTTTGACCCTTTGAGGAACATGCCAAACTATTCTAAGTTGACCTCCTCATTGTGTCTTTCTTTGAAAAAGATATATTTTTTATTTTGCCAATGCAAGAAGATTGCTAGAAACAACACATGCAGGCCTATTGAGTATTGATCAATTTCGGTCTAGATAGATAGAACATGCATCTTGTGCGCATGCATGACATGTGCTCTCATCTAGAGTGCAAGACTCAAACCATGGTGTTCGCCGCTCTCAAATATGCATGGCACACAGGATATATCCATTCGGTTTTGGTTGCTAGTGACCCATGCATCAGTGGAGTTTTATTGCATACATATGTGCAAATAATAGATTAATATCTCCCCACGATAACTAGGCTGCATATAGGATCCACACATTACCAGCAAATGTAAGCATATCTTTTCTCTTAATTTTGGTGACCATTCTTCCCACATCGGGAGCACGAAATTCCATCTATAGGCAGATTTCTTGGCTTAGGTCATTTAATGGCACTTCATGGTAATAAAGATTTAATACATGGGCCAATCAATTGTGTACGTATCTAGATATCTTTTTTATGTAGAGATACAAATTAATAACCCATGAGGTCAATAAATTTGACACACTTATCTTACATCTCTCTCCCTCTCTCTCTCTCTCTCATGTTCAAAATAATTTCAAGATTTCTACATGATATACACAGCACATAGAGGTTGCAAAACGAACATAGCTTTTTTAAGTGCATGATGCATCTTCTGGCTATCATATGGGACTATGTGCATACTCATGCACTCATATGCCAATGTTTCAGCCATGTCCATAAATGCTTTTTTTGCTTTGTAGTTTTAAACTAAGTTTTAATATTGTGTACAAGTTAATAAAGTGGATTGAAGAAATGCTTGTTTTACATCAATGATAACCGGCTTCACAACTGTATTTTTTTTCTAGTGAAGGAAAAAAAATCATAACGTAGGAGTATTAACTTTCAGCCGATTGTTTGGCCAGATTGCTAACTGATAAATCATAGGAGATTAAATTCTAAGATAGCATTGTATGTTTAGTTTATAATATGGAAAATTTTGCCTAATTAATATGCTTCATACCAACACCAAGTCTACATCGGTGGAGCCAGATAGTCATGATAACTACAGTCGGGAAGTCGTTTGACGTTGCTAGAGATACTGATGACGACAATCTGAAGCACATACCTTCAACATGGAGAACAAAGGTGAAGGCGAGGCGAGGAGACCCAACCCACAATGTCGATGATATATGCTCCCTACCAGGACTTATTGACGAGAGTACGAGCACCGCAGTGGATCAAGGTGGAAGCATTGTGGTTGACAACTCTCCCTCCCCCCTACACCGTTATGGTAGATATAAATTGTTTTTATCCAGATTCAACTATTTTGCTCAATGGATTATATCTTCAACATACATTTCCAACATAATAAAACTTCTAATTTCCTTATATTGAGCTGAAAGGGGGAAATAAATGGAATTCTAGTCAAATGCAACAATTTGCAGAATTAGTTCGGGCTGCTTTGTAACCAGATGGTGTTTTTGCAACAATCAAGGGTGTTGGTTCACTTTTTGCCTTGCTTTTCAAAAACATATACAATCAAAACGATTACTGGTTTTACGTCAAGCAATGCATATATTCGTTTTTTCATTTTCCATTTTTACGTATATTTTACAATTTTTATTTTAGTTTACCATCTTCACTTCCTTTTTATTGTTGATTCCCTTTCTTCTTAGGTTTTTTTATCATTTATTGTGTACCCTACATATCGCACTCCCTTTATGTTTTCTTCTTTATTGTATCTTTTCCACTGGCTGATTTGTTCATTATGTTTGTTATACATTCCTAAGGTAGTCCACAAACCTTTTATTATTGCTTCTAGTTTGTTGTCGATCAACCACATCAATTTTGTTAAGACGGTGTGTGTGAAGTTATTTAATTAGTATTCAACATGGAAATTTGAAAAGCGAAATATTTTAATCTCATCGAGAATACTTTTTCACAAGGACGGAGAATTTAATTTTGATGGATAAATGAACCCCTCTGATCATGAAACATTTATTTGTCATATATTACTATTTTTTATAAAATAGGGGAACAAAATGCATTTCCACCTCACTCTATCGTCTCACACCTTCCTCCAATGAAAGGTCGCTAGGATTTTTGTGTAAGTGTTGCTGCCAGGTTCACTTGACTCTAGGGGCCTTTCAGTGCCAGCGAGGTGGGGGAACCCCGGTTTTGTTTGGCTATGTTTGGGTCACTCAAGATCTAGCTATGGCTCAATCTAGGTGTCTAGTCGTCAGTGGCAAAAAACATTAGTCTGGAACGTAAAATTATGGTGCATTGATGGTAAAATAGAGGGGGGTGGGGTGAAGAATAACTATTCCACACTCAGGGTGACGAATAGTCAATCCCAGTGATACTATTCATCACCCAAGGTACAAAATAAGTTATTATTCACCTGATATAATCTTACGATCATTTCATAATTAAATTACGTTTGAAATTCAAATAATTACATTTCTATTGATTCACTACGTAAAATTTGACATAAGAAAATAAAAATATAGGTCATAAGACAAGAAAATTTGCAGTTTATGTGTATTTTAGACTATGTTTTTACGTTTGTAATTTTACATAACATAAAATATTTTTTATGGCGATTATATATTTTCTTACGGTCTCTTTTTGCGTCGGAAATAAGACAAAACTTACAGAACGTAAAATTACGATGCATTGATGGTAAAATAGAGGGGGCTGGAGAATAACTATTCCTGGCCCAGGGTGACGAATATGGCGACCCTATATATATATATATATATATATATATATATATATATATAGTGTTAATATTCATCACCCAGGGTGCAAAATAAGTTATTCTTCACCCGAGGTAATATTACGATTATTTTATAATTAAATTACGTTTGGAATTCAAATAGTTACATTCTTATTGATTCACTACGTACAATTTGGCATAAGAAAATTAAAATATAGGTCATAAGACAACAAAAATTACCAATTTATGTGTATTTTACACTATGATTTTACCTTCGTAATTTTACATAACATAAAATATTTTTTACAATGATTATATATTTTCTTACGGTCTTTTTTTACGTTGAAAATAAGGCAAAACTTACGGAACGTAAAATTACGGTGCATTCATGATAAAATAGAAGGGGGTGAAGAATAAATATTCCTCACACAGGATGACAAATAGCGCGACCCTGGGAGTATGTACTCTTATCTTTAATATACCTCATATACGCATTAATTATACCACTTTATTATTCTCAATAGTTAAATATTCTAAAATACCCCAATACGAGTTTTGTTGAAAAAATAGCATTTGCAACGTATTTTTTGTAATATACATTTTTCACGTACAAACACATCAGTATATACGTAAACATTTAAAAATATATAGACTCACTTGAATTTTTTCATGAAACTCATTTTAGGGTATTTAATAATTACTAATGAAGTATGTTGGGTATCTAATAATTACTAATAAAGTATGTTAAAATAATAAAAAGATATAAAAGATTCATCTATGTGGTATATGAGGAGCGGAAGTACGTACTCCCAGGAGTACACAACCATTTTCCTATATATATATATATATATATATATATATATATATAAACATTATTATGATCACTGGATCAGAATATTATTCTGATCACAACTTGAACTTCCTGAGTTACACAATATGAACTTCTCCCTGTACGAACCCGACCTTCAGGTTATCTTCGCAACCGTGTCTTCTCGCACGAATTATTCTGGTCGGTCATGTTCTATATGATGTAAGTGTAATCTAGAAACGGTTTTAAGCAACTAAATGCCCATTTTAAATAGGAATCTTCCTCGTTGGTGAATTTTTCTCTCGGGTCATGATGAACTTGCGTCTTTTGCAATTTTATTGTTTGAGTTTTTTGACCGAAACTTCCCCCGGGGTTAGGTTGAACTTCCGCCAACATTGTTCAAATGGAGCTTGCGATATACCGTTAGAAAGCAATGGACACGAGTATCATGAGCCAAGTTAATTTTTTGACAAAATGCAAGCAGTTTAAGAGCATTTTTAAAAATCATTTTTTCTTCATACGAAAAATGTGAATCGTATTTTAGATCGCATTTTAAAACTGTTTAGCGGAATGAGGCAAATAATATGGCGTTGGAAAGCTGCTGCAAAACCGCTCCTTCCACATGTTGAAAGTTTCTCTAATTCCCACTGGTTAAATAGTAATTTGGAAAATCCTAAAATTTCGCAAACCGAACAGCCGATTTCATATTTTGGATGTCATTTCTAAACGGCTAATCCAATTGAGGCAAATGATATGGCGTTAGAAAGCTTATGAAAATGTACTACCTTTTCATGTTGAAAGGTTTTTCTAGTTTTGAACGGTTTAAAATTAATTTAGAAAAGGTACAAGTTTCATTGAGTTCGTATTTTCGAGCTAATATTTTAACCGTACATCCGAATATAGCAAATGATATGGCGTTGGAAAGCTTGAAAAAATGCGAAACTTTTTGGTATATATTGTTTCTCCCAATTCTTTATGGTTTTAATTCAATTTTAAAAATGACTAAAAATGCATTTTCGCCGTAATTTCTACAAACTTTATTAGAATTGGGCAAATAATATACCGTTGAAAAGCTATGGAAAATATACAACTTTTTCATGTTGATGGTTTTCTCTGATTCCTAGCTATTTTTAAGTAATTTTAAAACGGCGAGATCATTTGTTCTGCCTTTCTCGCGAAACATATTCTTCGAAAATGCACCGCGTGAAGAACTTGAACTTCTTAGCATGTGTACTTGACCTTCACTCTGTTTTCACGTGCTTTTTTTGCTCGTACCTCTCCATCCACTCACCGAAATTGACTAAGTGATATATCGATGGAAAACTGCTGTAAACACGGAATTTTCCTGTGTTGATCATTTTTTCATACTCGCGTGGGTTTTAACAATTTTTCATCTGAAATTCATTCAGTACAGTAGCTGAACTTCCTGCTGTTTTCACGTTGAACTTCTATGACGTATTTTCGTTTGTAATTTTCTCATCCATTCGTTAGTGTTACACAAATGATATTCCTTTTGTACAAACCTCTCTCATAATAATTTTTTTAATTTTCTCCGACCGAGGACTTGAACTTATAACAACAAAACTTTTAGTTTTTGCTTTTTTATTCCTTTTAACACAAAATGCACACCATATAGTACGTGAACTTCTGGGAGTTATCAATCTGAACTTCTCGGTTACGTGAAATTATCTGAGTTTTTTATGAATATTAATCTAAATTTTTTAATCCTTTTTATAAATTTTGAAGCGCTCTATATTTAAAAGTTGAACTTCTTGTTATTTTATTTTTGACCTTCTTGTTTCCATTCTTTAATAACGAGGAAAATTTGAATTTTTTTATAATCATCGAACTTCTCCATCTTTTTAATATGGACTTCTTTGTTTTATTTCTTAATATTTTTTTATGAAATTTTGAAGCGCTCTATTTTTAAAAGTTGAACTTCTTGTTATTTAATTTTTGAACTTCTTGGTTTCATTCTTTAATAACAAGGAAAATCTAAGTTTTCTTTAATTATCAAACTTCTCCATCTTTTTAATTTGGACTTCTGGTTTTATTTCTTTTAGTAACGGAAAAAAAATTCTACTTTTCGATAGACGTCGAGCCGCTCCGTTTTTAAATTTGAACTTCTAGGTTTATTTTAACAGAGAAAATCTTTTTTGAGATGTTTTTTAATGACCTTCTTTGGGTTTGTAACAAGCATTGAACTTCTTCATCTTTTTAATTTGAACCTATAAGATTTTTCTAGAAACGGGGAAAACTTTTTTACAATTTTTGAAATGATCATTTTTTAATTTGAACTTCAGTGTAATAGTATTACACAAAGAACAACTCAAAAAAGCTCCAACTTTTCCATGGCACTAGCACACGAGCAAACATTTGTTTTTGGCCTGCCACTAGTTTTTCATTTGACTTGCCATGAACATTTTGTTCGACTTGCACATCGCGCAATCCAGGAGGAGCTATACAACAATGTTGTGTCGGCACGGCACGGAAGCGCACACAGGGGACTTGATGATGCATCTTTTATGCATGCTGGGCAGCGGTGCTCCGACCTGTTGATTTTGAACTGAACTTCTGAATTTATTCGCTAGTAATGGGAAAATAGGGGTTTTTGTAATAAATATCGAAGTCCTCTGTTTGTTGAAAATGAACTTCTTGGTTTATTATTTAGTATCGAGGAAAATCTGGATTTTCCATATACATTGAACTATTCTATTTTTTAAAATTGAACTTCTTGGTGTCATTCATTTGTAACGGGAAAAAAAAAATCCTAATTTGGTATTAAACATTATACAACTTGTTGGTTATCTCGAACTGAACTTCTTAGTTTATTCGTCACTAATGGGAAACAATTGAGTTTTTGTAACTAATATCAAATTCCTTCTTTTTTTAAATTAAACTTCTTGGTTTATAATTTACTAATGTGGAAAATTTGTGTTTTTCATATACATTGAACTATTCTATTTTTTTTAAAAAAAATTGAACTTCTTGTTTTTTCAATTTGGACCTGTTGGTATTATTTATTTGTAACGGAAAGTGATGAATTTTTTTTATGAATTTTTAACTACTCTATTTTTCAAATTTGAACTTCTTGTCTTTTTAGCTTCCTTTTTTTCATTCTTTAATAATTAGGAAAATCTGGATTTTGTATAAACATCGATTTTTTATTTTTAAATGTGAACTTCTTATTTTTATTTCTTCGCTAACAAAAAATATCATGGTTTTTAATAAACATCAAGCCGCTCTATTTTTTAGATTTGAACTTCTAGGTTTTTTTAACGTAGCAAATCCCTATTTTTAAAAATTTGTGTTGAGATGCTTTTTTTTTAGTTTGACCTTCTTGGGTTCGTAATAAACATTGGACTTCTTCGTCTTTTAAATTTGAATCTCTAGGTTTTCCTAGAAACAAGGAATTCCAAGTTTTTTTAATTTTTGAAATGATCATTTTTTTAAGTTGAACTTCTAGGTTTTTTAGAAATGGGGAAAAACATTTTGTATAAAACAATTTGACTTTCTCTTAGTTTGGCCTTCTTGGGATTTTTCTAGAAACATGAAAATTATGTTTTGTTACAAATTTTAAATTGTATTTTTTTTTGTTTTTAAAATTTTATATTCTTGGGTTTCTATTTGAAAAAGGGGAAATCCATGGAAATGTTGTTTTTTGTACAACACATGTGTGTCTTTTTAGTTGTCTCAATTTTAACGAACTCTCCAATTTATCCAATTTGAACCTCCAAAGTTAACATTTTCTTGCTGAGGCATGTTTTCTTCTTGGTATATAAACATCAAATTGCTCTGTTATTTTCATTTGAACTTCTTCATTATTCTTAGTCATGGAAAAAATAAATTAGTGTTTTGTAAAAGTTGAACAATCCAAACTTTTAAAAAAATACAACAATTAGCGACCCTTCAAACATTGAGAAAAATCATAGCAATCAACACGAGTACCCAAAGATGCAAATTCGTCCCCACACATGCACACAAATTCATCCGTCTACTACTATCTCGGCGACTCTATGTGAACTCCCACCATTTAGAAATGTATGAGCTCACCAACAAGAGTCTGATTAATAGAAATGATTCACTATAATGTACAGCCAGAGAAAATACAAATGAAAACAAAAAAAAGTGAATATATTTGCTTTTACATCTCTGGATTTTACATGACATTTGTTGTAATAGTATACTGTACGTGCACTTTTTTGCGGTCTAGTTTTGGCCGAATGGGAAATTCAGAGAAATATGTTGTTGTCGTTCTTCTTCTCAAAGAATTTGAAGAATTAAAACTCTACGGCGTTGATGCATTTTGGAGATAAACTTGGAAGAAAACCAACTTGTTAAACTGAAACCAATGACCAAAATACCAGTTGTTTTAAATCCTGTAGGTACAGCTGAAGTTCAGACATCACAAATCAAGAGCATGCAGATTTGGGGGCACTGTTTGGTGTGGATCAGAATCAATTTTCTCACCACCAGGCAAGTAGCAGTATTAGTTCAGAGTAGGTGGTAACTATTATTAGTCAACTCCGCCGTCGCAAATCTCTTATTCTGCATGGAGCCGGCCTTCTAACGTAGGAATACAGCGACTTTTAGTTCATGTATGAGATCTAGTTCGCACAGACTATCAGAGGGCTCCTCTTTTAAACAGCCTAAATATATTCTCGCTAAGCAGTATGGGACAAAACAAATTGGTATGCAACGGCTCTGACGAAGTAAAATTTTTTATCTCTGAATGCCGATAACAAGCAGTGCCGTGGATCGGACTGGCAACCTCTGCACAAACTTATTAATCTATTTGCTACCACGCTCTACGCTGGTTGTATGGGTTGACGACAGGAAGTACAATTACATACTGTATGCGTGTGGTGAGGCGTGGTGCAAAACCTGACGGGAGGCGATTTTCAGAACGCCTTTGATTGAGCATAATCGGAGGCACTCGCTGTGATTGCCTTGGAAATAGGGACATTTGATGGCATTTTTCAAGAATGCCTCTATGGAAGACAATCTAAGGCATTTTTCAAAACGCCTTGTAGAAAATGCCTTTAATACTTAACCGTGTTGTAGTGTCCAGTACCTACTACTACTGCTCCTCGTTGGATTGGGCACAGCTGACCTGACGACCAACAACAGCAGCAGCGCAGGCAGGTCTAATTTGCCAGAAACAACCAGTGTCGTATGCTGACCATAGGAGGACAATGTCAGCGACAAGGTGCAGAGTACACAAGAGGAGGCGCCAAGTTCAATCGTGCGGCCCACGCGCAAGCCTCGTCTTCCGTCTCGGCTTGCTGGGCCTGAATGGGCCTTAGGCCATGTACGTATATAACCAGCTATCACCACTGTAATCGGGACGACAAGGAAAACGGCTGGAGACAGTTGGCAGAGAGAGAATAACTCATGTTATCTTCGTCCTCGCTCCTCCTCTCGTTGTAATTCGAACTTCATCCATGGAAATATAGATCGAGACCTCACAAACAAGTCATGGCCGCGCACGAGAGATGCAGAAGAACCAAGGGGAGTGTAGAGTGGATGAGGTAGGAGGGGCTGAGAACATCAACATCGACAGTGACCTATACGAGGGGTGACAAAGGCGATCTGCGGTGGCATAGGAGAGTGAAGGGACGAGGCTGGAATCTCGCACAACGCACGACGACCAGTTCAGAGGTGGTGCATGGAGGAAGGCAGGCTGCCGTGGCGGCGCACGACACCCGGTGCGCAGGCGACTCGAGAAAGGAGGCGGGTTGCGGGGCCGACCCACGATGAGGTGGGAGGAGCTGGAAGTCCAGATCAGGGTGTCCGTGTGGTTCGCCATGAGGATCCACGGTGATGTATGGTGGCTTGCTTGGGGGGAGGGAGGTTGGAGCGCCGGCATCATCCAGGAGAGGCGAGTAGCCGTTGTATTGTTTGGAGAAGGAATCCCTCGTCGATTGGGCAGGTCATTCATAGAAGCCCATGCAGATGTGGATCAGGGTCGAGGATGACGGCTACCACCTGGATGGGCTGTAGCGGCCGGTGAAGGCCATCTATGGGGAGAGACCGCGCCGGTCGTGGAGGAGAATTGGCAGGCTGCAGTGGGGAGGGACCGCGCCGGCCGCGGAGGAGCATTGGCGGGCTGCAACGGGGAGGGACCGTGTCGGGATAAGTATATTTTTGAGTTAATTACACTAGTGGTGTCACAACTTGGCATGAATGTTCATTTTGGTGCTACAAGTTGTGAGATACATCAAAGTGGTGAAAAAACTTGATTCTGTCATGCACATATGGTGCTTTTCTCGGTTTCATATCTAGCGCCGACTAAGCAAGCCAACGTGGCACAGGTCCCGCTGGCAGCGATCGGAGGGCGCGGGCCGGCGCGTGTGGCGAGAGTTTTTATGAAAAACCCCTTGGAATTTCTTTTTTCAAAAATAAGCCTGTACAGAGGTGGCCTTTCCTTATAACTACTATATCCCAAATCTTCACATCCAAATCCCTAACCCTCGTTCCTCATTTTGCAGAGCACGGCGGCGGTGTTCTTTTGTTTTGAGCACGTCGGCGGCGGTCTTTTGCGTCGAGCACGGCGACGACGGTCTTTTGCTTTGAGCACTATGGCGGCGGTCTTCTGCGTGGAGCATGACAGCGGCGGTCTTCTGGGTCGAGCACGGCAACTGTCGTCTTCTGCGTTGAGGACGGCGGTGAAGGTGCAGAAGTAGCACGGCGGCGAGCCATTGAACCTGAGGTTAGCTCACGCAATCTCTCTCATCTCTGTCGTTCATCCCTCTCTCCTCTCTAACTCCTCTCTGTCGTGCTTGTAGATGGGTGGCACCGGCCTACCAAGGATGTCGATGATGGCTTGTAGATGGGTGGCACCGGCGTAGCGAGGAGTGGACACTGGCAGGAGATTCTTGTCGTGCTACTATGAGCTTAATTAGTCCCTATAATTTTTGTCCTGCAATTTTTGTCATGCAGTACATTGTGGTGTTGATAAGTACTCTGGATAACATAAACCTTGTTGACTGAACATGATGCTAGGACTACTGGTTATGTCAAATGGATTGACAAACCATTGCAGGGGAGGGAAGTGTCATATCTGAATTAGCTAAGAAGAATGAGGTGTTGGAGATGAAGCTGGTGGAGATAGTTGGTGAGATAGAAGCAGATAAGGAGAAGCACAAGATGGAGAAGAAGATGACTAGAAGGATGCATAGATACCAGCTTCAATCTAGAGATAGGATGATTATGTTTGCTGTGTGCGTGTACTTTGGATTAGTTGCAATTGTTTTTGCAATCTTTGACAGGAAGTGATGTATCCAGTTCCTATTTACATAGGAGTTATGTGTACTGAAACATGAGAAAAGAATGTAGTATTTGGTATTTAAGAAGTGTGGTTTTATGTCAAATTCTTATCTAATTCTTGCAGTTGACGGTACTGTTTGGTGTGGAAGAGAAATGTGAAACTTACAAAACTGATTCACACAGAACCAATTTTTTCTTTTAAGAGAAGAGAGCTTACAAACTTGAATCAGTTCGTATGAGAAACTGTACAGCAAGGTTTCTATCACAACCTTCATTTCTTATACTGTTAAAATTGTTGTAACTTGAATCAGTTAGTATGAGAAACTGTACATCAAGGTTTCTGTCATAAACTCCACACTAGTAGAAAACAGGGCTTTGGTCACGGGGCAATATTCACATTAGTCTCGGTTCAGGCACGAACGGGGACTAATGTGAGCATTGGTCCCGGTTTGTGCGGCTAAGGCATTAGTCCCGGTTCACCTGAGCCCTTTAGTCCCGGTTTGAGACACAAACCGAGACTAAAGGGTGCGATGCCCTTTAGTCCCGGTTTGTGTCTCAAACCGGGACTAAAGATTAGACCTTTAGTCCCGGTCACAAACCGGGACTAAAGATTAGACCTTTAGTCCCGGTTTGAGACACGAACCGGGACTAAAGGGTGCGATGCCCTTTAGTCTCGGTTTGTGTCTCAAACCGGGACTAAAGGTCCCATTTTCCAACTCTACCCCCCCCCCCCCCCCCCCCCGTGGATCACCTTTTTTATTTTGAAAAAATCAAAAGAAAATGATAAAAACTTCAAAAAATAAAATCCTTCGAGTTTGAGAAAATATTACTACATGTACTAGTTAGGAAAATTTAAAAACTTAAATTTGGACATGTTTTGCAAAAAAATGTAGGGAAAATGTAAAACGGCTATAACTTTTGCATACGATCTCGGAAAAAAACGTATAATATATCAAAATGTTCGGAACGAAAATCCGCATCCGATGGAAACGGCCTATGACCTGTTTGCAAAATTTTAAAATCCTCAAATTCTAAAAGGAAAAAAAGTTATGCTCAAATTTCAGTTTTTTTTGAATTTTTGTTAAATCTGGTCAAACTATGGTCAAAATACTTATTCAAGAAGTATTAGTGTTACTAAATAATTATTCAATAATATTAGTGTTACTAAATAATTATTTCAGTTTTTTTGAATTTTGGTCAACTATGATCAAACTGTGGTCAAACTACTTATTCAAGAAATATTAGTGTTACTAAATAATTATTGATTTTTAGAACAATAGTTTCAAACTCAAACAGTCAAATGTGTGACTTCATGCTCAAGCTAAATTCCTGAGGGTTAATAGGATTGACATCTTATTATTGTCAGGAAAACAACAAGTGCAGACTTGGAAACGAGGGAGAATAGAACCCGGAAGTTAAGCGTGCTCAGGTTGGAGTAGTGAGAGGATGAGTGACCGTTCGGGAAGTTAGATGATTTGGAATGATGAGGGGTGATTAGAGATTAAAGGTTGAATTGAGCAGTGATGAGGGGTGATTAGAGATTAGAGGTTAAAATAATTCAGAAATTTGAAATTCAAAAAAAAAATTAAAAAAAATTTCAAAAAAAATCATAAAATTTCCTTTAGTACCGGTTGGTGTTACCAACCGGGACTAAAGGTGGACCTCCAGGCAGCGGCCACGTGGAGGGCCTTTAGTCCCGGTTCCAGTTAGAACCGGGACTAAAGGGGGAGGCTTTAGTACCGACCCTTTAGTCCCGGTTCCAGAACCGGGACTAAAAGGCCCTTATGAACCGGGACTAAAGGCTCTTTTTCTACTAGTGCCACAATAAACATTTAATATGAAATGAAGTAAAATGTCAGGAAAAAATATTGTACAACAAGGTTTATGTCAGAAACTCCAGAACAAGCATTTTAATATGAAACAAAGTAAAATTTCAGAAAAAATACTGTACAACAAGGTTTATGTCAGAAACCCCAGAACAAGCATTTTAATATGAAATGAAGTAAAATTTCATGAAAAATAGACTGTACAACAAGGTTTATGTCAGAAACACCAGAACAAGCATTTTAATATGAAATGAAGTAAAATTTTAGGAATTTTTTTTGTACAACAAGGTTTCTGTTGGGGATATAGCTATTGAGTTAACCCGCCCAGGAGGGGCCGGATTATACTTCTGGCGACTCACAAGATAAAGCCCATGAAGGAATCGAAGATGCCGGTTCATGAGGATGACTTATGAAGAGCCCAAGGCCCAAAGGCGGCTTAAGGCCCGTAGGTATAAACCGCCATATGTATGTGACTTCTATTATAAGGCAATTGTAATTAAGTCACCGGGCCGGACACATTTATCAGCCAGCCAGGACCCTGTAAGCCGACGGGCGTCAACCTTAGTATATAAAGGGATGACCCGACGGCGAGTTAGGGAGAAAGACAACAAATCGAGAACCAGATCAAGCGTAATCGCTCCCTGGTAATCGAAACCTAAGAAATACCACCTCTAACTGGACTAGGCCTTTACCTTCACCGCAAGGGGCCGAACCAGTAAAAACTCCCATGTCCTTTGTCCCGTTAACCCCTTTAAGCTAACCTAGTGCGATGGCTCCACGACTAAGTCCTCACACTAGGACATCTGACGTGACAATTCCATGATAGTTGGCGCCCACCGTGGGGCCAGCGCACGGTGGTTTTGAATTCTTACAGGGCAGCTTCGAAGGGATCAAGGGATACGCTATGGGCCGAATGACCAAGAATCGTCGCGGCAAGCTCTACATCGACGATGCAGGCTAGGGCCCCGAGGCCGGTTCAGTTGAGTACGGATACCGGGTCCCCTTCGGAGGAATCCATATCTTCATCGAAAAGATCGGTGAGCCGGGCCCTGAGCCGGACATCTACACCGACATCATCGAGACGGCTCAGCGTGCACGACCCGCCCAAGTTCAACCCGCCGTCAAACGTGCCTTTTTTGGATTTATCCATGGAGCTGAGTTAGAAGGATCCATGTCTGGCGGTGAGACGGCCATTTATTCTGATGGTGAGTCGTCCACGGGCGAGACTACTTCGTTGTACCAATTACAAGACGGCGGGCTTGGGGGCTATTCCGATGGCGATAGTATTTCGGACCCCTATGAGCCGCCGAACCGGGTTGCGATCTTTATGGCCGGAACACAGTCAGTGTAGAATTCTTCAACAGCAGCAGCAATGATTTCTGGGTCAGCAGCGGCAACGGCAGACGGGGCAGGAGGCCCTGCGCCCCCGCCGGCTCAGGTTTTGTCTGACTTATTAGACGCTTTGACAACACTGCTGACGGTGGTTGTCGGTGTCAAAACCGACAGATCTCGGGTAGGGGGTCCCGAACTGTGCGTCTAAGGCGGATGGTAATAGGAGGCAGGGGGCACGATGTTTTACGCAGGTTCGGGCCCTCTTGATGGAGGTAAAACCCTACGCCCTGCTCGATTTATTCTTGATGATATGGGTATTACAAGAGTTGATCTACCACGAGATCTGAGAGGCTAAACCCTAGAAGCTAGCCTATGGTATGATTGTATGTTGTCCTACGGACTAAAACCCTCCAGTTACAAAGGAGGAGATACCCATATCCGTACTGTCTAGCTTGCCTTCCACGCCAAGTAGAGTCCCATCCGGACATGAGACGAAGTCTTCAATCTTGTATCTTCATAGTCTAACAGTCCGGCAAAAGGATATAGTCCGGCTGTCCGGAGACCCCCTAATCCAGGACTCCCTCAGTAGCCCCTAAACCAGGCTTCAATGACGATGAGTCTGGCGCAGTATTGTCTTCGGCATTGCAAGGCGGGTTCCTCCTCCGAATACATCACGGAAGAATTTGAATACAAGGATAGTGTCCGACCCTACAAAATAAGTTCTACATACCACCGTAGAGAGAATAATATTTCCACAAATCTAATCTGCTAACATGTTTTGGCAACATGACATTAAGCCATGGCCCGGTGATTATTCGAACCGTTTCTTTTAACTAGCCCCGCACATAACGCGAGGCAGTTTTTTAACACGTCTTGTCAAAGCAGAGATCGTGTTCCTCTTATTACGGGATCCTCATCAATACGGGCGTGGGTAACCCAACCGCACCATCGATTACGGCGCTTGGGGGATAAGCGAGTTTTACCAGGCTAGTGGGGGCGCATAGTTTCGGCCACCCTTATAAACGGACAAGGTTTAACCTTTTTCCTACCCACGCCTTCTTCCTCCTTGCTCATCCACTCTTGTGCACTCGAGCTCCAACGCCCAAGCCAACATCCTTCCCCTCAACCTTCTCCAATCATGTCCGGAGCGGGAGGCAAATGGATGGCTTCCTCCGTTACGGAGGGACACATCAAGAAGCTGCGCGGAGCCGGATACTTGGCCGCGAATATAGCGCATTGGCTGCCTGCTGCGGGGCAGATCATTCCTACCCCTGAACCTCATGAGAGGGTAGTTTTCCTCCACCACTTCCTTCATGGACTGGGGTTTCCCCTCCATCCATTCGTTTGTGGTCTCATGTTCTACTACGGGCTGGACTTTCATGATCTGGGCCCCGAACTTCATCCTCAACATTTCGGCGTTCATCGTCGTGTGTGAGGCTTTCCTCCGCATCCGGCCCCACTTCGCCCTGTGGTTAAAGACCTTCAATATCAAGACGAAGGTGGTGGGCGCCCAACAAGCAGAATGCGGCGGAGCCATGGTGGGCAAGATGCCCAACGTTATATGGCTTGAAGGGTCCTTCATGGAGACCATAAAGGGGTGGCAATCGGCGTGGTTCTACATCACCGAGCCGCGCGACGCCAAATGGGTGGCTGCCCCCAAGTTTGGATCCGGAATCCCCACGCGGCTCACCTCCTGGAAAGAGAAGGGCCTGTCCTGGGGTTCATCGATAGAGCTGGACGGACTCCAGAAATGTATCCGGAATATGGCCGGCAAGAAGCTCAAGATTGTCAATATAGTCCAGGTCATGCTCATCCGCCGGATCCTCCCGTGCCAACAACGGGACTTCAACTTGTGGGAGTTCGACCCGGCCCAGCACCAGACTCTGAGCGAGCTCTTCGACACGACGCACAAGGATGTCTGTAAGGTGCTATTCAAGGGCGCAGAGGTCCCTCCCTCCCTCACCGAGGACCGCGGGCTAAGCGCGAAGCGCCAAGCGCATTCGATGAGTTCTATACATCCGGTAGGACATTTATTTCCCCTAGCTTAACCATGTGCAGGGTCTGAGCTCCATGCCTTTGATAGGACTGGGTGGAGACGTCGGGGCAGATTAACTGTCCGGCCCCTCTACCCGAAGACACTGCGGACGCTCTCCTGATGGAGATGCTGACTCCGACTCCTTACAAGGTGCCGGAGAAGACCAAGAAGGCCAAGGGAACCCAAAAGAGTTCCCGGTGCCAGGCGTTATCGGACTTATCGTCCGATAACTCCGCGACGCACTCCTCCCCTGAAGACGAGGAGGAAGATGAAGATGCTCCCCCTCCAGTCGGGGGAGACAAGAAATGGAAGGCCGCCCCAACCGGGGGGGGGGGGGGAGGGTCCAAGAAGGGAAGGACTCTCCTTCTGGACTTCTCGACCACCGCCGCCGAAGGCGAAGACGAGTAGCTGCTCAGGGCCAAGCCCCTGGCGAAGTCTTAAGTATTCGGATGCCAGAGTAACTCATAGCATACCTTTGTCGCACTGCCTCTCCTAACACCGAATTATGACTATGCAGACCGCCACGAGCCCGTATCGACGTATCGTCGGACGGCTCCCTGGGCTCGTCGGATATGGATAGCGATCCACTTCTGACCGCCACCTCCCCTTGCCCTACGGACAACGCCGAGGTATTTTCTCAAGAGGCACCGGGTCGAGGGGAGACAGTCCCGGAGGCGCCTCGAGGTGACCTTCCGGACTCCGGGAGCAAAGGGAACAAGGCCCCCGAGGGCTCCGAGTTCGGCCCTCAACCAAACACCGCGCCGGAACCTCCAGTGGTTCCAAACTTGGGCAGGCGGTCTCCTTCCAAGAGGGGCAAGACGCCTGTGCCGGTGACCTCTGTCCATCCAGAGGCACCGGACAATCTGCTGGGAGCGCTTCGCAGTGCTTCCATCGACGAGGAGCACCGCACTATTATGAGTGCGGTGGTCCAGAAGGTTCAGTCCGCCAAGAGCGGATTGACTGAAGCCTGTGCCAGCCTTCTAACAGGCTTTGAGGTAAGTTTTTGAAATATGGGGAAAAATATTACCGCATAGACAGTAGCCCCTGATGCTCTATTCGGTGTTCACAAAGAAAAGCCGAACAGAGGATCAAAAAATATCGCAGGAGTCTAATATAACTATGTCAATATGCGTATGCAGGCTTCGCTGCTGGCATCTGCCGCACTGACTGCGAAGGTCGGCGCACTGAAGTAGGACCTTAAAGGGTCCAAGGATGAGCTCGGCCTTGCCAAGAGGCAGCTCGAGGAGAACAAAGGTAAGTAGTACCTAGTCTATGGATATGTATAAAAAGAATGCGATTGCAAAATGACAGGATCATTGTAAATTTGTCAGGCGCCACGACCGAGGTGGCGACCCTGAAGCAAGCACTATCCGAGGCCGAAAACAAAGTGGCCAAGGAGCACACCGAGCGGAAAAGGCACGAGGCACGGGTGGGCGAGGTGCAGCAAGAGCTCCACGCTCTCGTGACGAAGCACGAGGCGCTGGAGCTTGACTCGAAGACGCGAGAGTCTGAGCTTGCCACGGCTCTCGAGAGCGCAAAGAGTGCCAAGGACAAAGCCCAAAAGGCCCTCCAGGAGATTGATGCGATGAAGAAGATAGCGGTGGGTAAGGCATTCTATATGCAAAGCAAGCATGTGAAAGTAAATTACCTGTTACTTACTCGAATCCGGAGCTCTCCAGGAGCATTCGCAGATTTGCCACGCAGTGTGTTGGATGCCGCATAGTTTTACCAGGCCGAGGAGGGAAGCTCAACGGAGAAGTTGTTCTAGGCCCAATATACTGGGACCGAACACCCGGTGCCTATGAGCGACCAACTAAAGCAGCTGGTCGAGCTACACAAGGCGGCCGAACAGGCCATGAAGGGCTTTATAGTCCGGCTGTGGCCTGGCGACGCCCTTCCGAACAGCTACTTCGGACTGGTGAGGTAGCTTGTGGATGCCTGCCCACGGCTGGAAGTCGTCAAGCGGTCCGTCTGCATCGAAGGTGCACGCCGGGCTTTCGTCCGTGTGAAGATGCAATGGGCCAAGCTAGACGCCGTGAAGCTGATCAAGGAAGGGCCGCCGGAGGGCAAGGAGCATTGCCACCCCGAGATGTACTATGAGGGTGTCCCGAAGGGTGCCCGTCTCGTAGCGGACGAGTGTACCAAAGATACAATATTTGAGTAAACCCGCTCGTGTAATCCTGTATTCACGAAAACTTGTTCATATGCGCTATGCAACGCTTGTTTGAATATAAAATATTATCTTCTGTTCGGCTGTTTATCAAATCTGAGAGATGGCTAGTCGTCGGCTTCTGCCCCCATGCCACGAGTGCTGGGGTGTTCGGGATAAACCTGAGCACTCTTGTTCCCATTTTTGGGTCCTTCGAGGGAGGTTCTCAGCAGAACGAACAAGGCAATCAGACTATAATGCGTTATCACTCTCAGTTAGCCATAGAATTCTATAATTTTAAATTTCGGTGAAGCCCTTAGTGTTCGGAAGGCCGAACGCGGGGCGCGATACACGCCTTAAGCCGGACAGGGCCGACTCCTCGCTCTAAGCGGCATAAGTCTTTAAGGACTCGAAAACCTCTCGAACAGCGACCAGTCTCTCGCCTTATCATGACAGTCAGTTTTAGCTTTCTCTACTAAGGTGCTTAGCCCAGCAGAACCGGGGCACAATCGTAGTAGTTCTCCTAGTGCTACCTTAGCCGATATAGCGGAACGTAAGGTACCAAAACATAGGAGCCGGGCAAACCCAACTATTGACCCAAGACATGATTCGGAGCTGATGCATATAATGCTATAAGTTCGGGGTGCCGCACTGTTGAAAGTGTCTGGACTTCTCACGCCGTATTGTGGGGTATGCTTAAGCCCCTAGCGTATTGGCCGTACCAGAGTGTATGGATGCTGGATGTCATGAATGAATATATATATATATATATATATATATATATATATATATATATATATATATATATATATGACTCGTCTTCTGTACTCTTGGGAGTATGTACTCCCATCCTCAATATACCTCATATACGCATTAATTATACATCTTTATTATTCTTAATATAATTCATTAAATATTTTAAGATACCCCAATACGAGTTTTGTTGTAAAAATATCATCTGCGGTGTATTGTTTGTAATATATCTTTTTCACGTACGAACACATCAGTATATACGTAAACATTTAAAAATATATAGACTCACATTAATTTTTTCATGAAACTCATTTTTGGGTATCTAATAATTACTAATTAAGTATATTAAAAATAATAAAGAGGTATAAAAGATTCATCTATGTGGTATATGAGGAGCGGGAGTACGTACTCTGAGGAGTACACAACCATTTTCCTATATATATATATATATATATATATATATATAAGAAGAATGCAATAATAGTTTTAATGCTATGCACTATTTATTCAAAAAGGTGCGTTAAAGCAGAATGATACATGCGGTGCAATAAGCAAAAAGTAGGACTATGTCCCCTCCAAGGGCGAGCTGAAGAATAGTATTAAGGCAAGTATTACACTTGTTATCGTAATCCACCTGGGAGTTCCGTGGTGTGACGTAGCTTTCTGCCTTCTTGGTTGCTGCATCATATGTTCAGCAATCATGCTGCCGGACCGGGTTTCCAGAGATTAAAGTCCTGAAAAGAAAAAAAAAATAACAAAACGAGAAGCCCCTAGTGCGGTTTAAGCCGCGTCTTGGGGCGTGCCGTAGTCATGCCCCCTCCCCGCCTATGCCTATGGTATTTTTAATGTGTAATTATGTACGTGTGGCATAAATTTCGCCGTTTGGCTTGGGCCGGGGTGGGGGCCGCATTGCTATGCGAGCTCAGAACATGCCAGGAGGTCCTGTTGCTGATTACTCCGAGCGCACTTGAAGGTGTTTGGGTCCTTAAACGCCGAACTAGTGGGTTGCCTTAAGAGACTGCTTTGAGCTTCCACTGCGAGGGCCGCAGTGTGCTCCTCCGTTCGGAGAGAGCGCTCTGTGTTTCCATTACCTGTAATGACCCCCTGAGGTCCTGGCATCTTGAGCTTGAGGTATGCATAATGCAGTACCGCATTGAATCTCGCAAATGCGGTTCGCCTGAGCAGTGCATGATAACCACTGCGGAACGGGACTATATCGAAGATTAACTCTTCACTTCAGAAGTTACCGGGGATCCGAAGACCACTTCCAGTGTGACTGAGCCTGTGCAATGGGCCTCTACACCTGGTATGACGCCTTTAAAGGTCGTTTTTGTGGGTTTGATCCTTGAGGGATCTATACCCATTTTGCGCACCGTGTCTTGGTAAAGCAGGTTCAGGCTGCTGCCGCCATCCATAAGGACTCAAGTGAGGTGAAATCTGTCAATAATTGGGTCTAGGACCAGTGCGGTGAATCCGCCATGACGGATACTAGTGGGGTGGTCCCTGCGACCGAAGGTGATCGGACAGGAGGACCATGGGTTGAACTTTGGGGAGACTGGCTCCAACGTATATACGTCCTTGAGCGCACGCTTCCACTCCCTCTTGGGGATGTGGGTTGCGTATATCATGTTCACCGTCCGCACTTGTGGGGGGAACCTCTTCTGTCCTCCGGTATTCGGCTGTCGGGGCTCCTCCTCGTCATCGCTATGTGGCCCCTTATCTTTGTTTTCGGTAATTAACTTGCCGGCCTGCTTGAACACCCAACAATTCCTATTGGTGTGGTTGGCTGGCTTGTCGGGGGTGCCGTGTATTTGACACGAGCGATCGAGTATACGCTCCAAACTGGACGGGCCCGGAGTGCTTCTTTTGAATGGCTTTTTTCGCTGACCGGCTTTATAGCCTTTGAATCCGGCATTGACTACCGTATCCTCGGTATTGTCGTTGTTAATGCGGCGTTTATGTTTGTTGCGACGTGACCTGCTACTGCCGTCCTTGGTATCTGAAGTACCATGGTTCTTTGATATGTTGTTACAGCGAGCCAGCCAGCTGTCTTCTCCCGCACAAAAGCAGGTCATGTGTGTCGTGAGGGCTGCCATAGATTTCGACTTTTCCTGACTAAGGTGCCGGGCTAGCCACTCGTCGCGGATGTTGTGCTTGAAAGCTGCTAGAGCCTCTGCATCCGGACAGTCGACGATTTGATTTTTCTTTGTTAGGAACCGTGTCCAGAATTGCCTGGCCGATTCCTCTGGCTGCTGAATTATGTGGCTCAAGTCATCGGCATCTGGTGGTCGCACATAAGTGCCCTGAAAGTTGTCGAGGAATGCGGCTTCCAGATCCTCCCAACAGCCAATGGACTCTGCTGGCAAGCTATTGAGCCAATGCCGAGCTGGTCCTTTGAGTTTGAGTGGGAGGTATTTAATGGCGTGTAGATCATCACCGCGTGCCATGTGGATATGCAGGAGGAAATCCTCGATCCATACCGCAGGATCTGTTGTGCCGTCGTATGATTCTATATTTACGGGTTTGAAACCCTCTGGGATTTGATGATCCATTACTTCATCTGTGAAGCATAAGGGGTGTGCGGCGACTCTGTACTGGGCTATATCGCGACGCAGCTCTAATGAGTCTTGCCCGCTGTGTTCGGTCCGGCCGAATTTACTTTTATTGTATCCGGCATGACGTTTACCGTATCGCATAGTGGCACGCCCTCATGATCCGTAGATCGATCTTGCATGTTTTGCTTTGTCCTCCAATACGTCTCGCAGGTCTGGCGTATTTCCCCATGCATTTTTATTTGAATGGCGTCGGGGTGCAGGCTGAGCTTTTGGCTGGAATGCCTCTCTATTGTGGCCACAAGGTGGCCGATCAGCCGCGTCATACGCTTCTTCCTCCAGTCGGGATAGCAACCTGCATTTTGGGTAACTCTTGGAGGGGCGTTCGAGTTTATATTCCTCGGCCGCGAGGACTTCAGTCCATCTGTCAGCTAGCAGATCTTGATCAGCTTGAAGCTGCTGCTGCTTTTTCTTAAGGCTATTTGCCGTGACTATAAGTCGGCGCTTGAAGCGCTCTTGTTTGACGGGATCCTCTAGCACGACGAATTCGTCATCGTCGAGGCTTGCCTCGTCTTCAGAGGGGGGCATGTAATTATCATCCTCCGCCTCTCCATCTGCCGCTCTCTCTGGAGGGCTGGCCTCTCCATCCTCCTGTCCTAGATTGTGCTGGAGGGGATTGCTGCCATCTTCGGCACTATCCGGAGTGTTATTATCTCCTGTGCCGGTATCACCACTTTTGCTTTGGCGGGACATAGAGCAGCGCCGCTGACGTCGGCGCTTGGGTTGCTTCTTGGAGGGGTCATCCTCCACTGTCTCGTCGCCATTGCCTTCTTTGGGTGTGTCCACCATGTATATATCGTATGATGAGGTGGCTGTCCAGTGCCCTGTGGGCAGTGGTTGCTCTTTGTCTCCCGCATCATCGTCCATACCGTCGATGTCTTCGGAGTCGAAGTCGAGCATGTCGGTTAAGTCGTCAATAGTGGCTACTAAGTGGGTGGTGGGTGGGCAGTGAATTTCTTCGTTGTCCGCATCCCAATCCTGCCGGTCATAATCCGGCCAGGACTCTCCTGACAAAGAGAGAGACCTTAGTGAATTCAGTATGTCGCCGAAGGGCGAGTGCTGAAAGATATCCGCGGTAGTGAACTCCATGATCGACGCCCAATCGGATTCGATTGGCAGGGGCGCGGATGGTTCAGAGATCGGAGGAGAGTCTGGCAATGTGGAGTCACGGGCCTCGCGAAGGATAAGGTTGGTGTTCGGCTCGATCGCCGTTGAGGCTGCAGCCTCCGCGGCGGGGTCTAGCCACCCGTCCTCGGTCGACGCAGTTGGCTCCGAATTAAAGGTCGGAGCGGATGCGGGTGCGGCCTCCAGGGCACTGTTCGGCGGCAGAGCTAAATCGTGCCCATCGTGACAGTGCGGTGCACTCGGCAGGGGCTCGAATCCGTCGAAGATCAAGTCTCCGTGGATATCTACCGTGTAGTTTAAGCTTCCAAACCTGACGTGATGGCCAGGGGCGTAGCTTTCAATCTGCTCCAGATGGCCAAGCGAATTGGCCCGCAGTGCAAAGCCGCCGAATACAAAAATCTGTCCGGGGAGAAAAGTCTCACCCTGGACTGCATCGCTAACGATGATCGAAGGCACCGTCAAGCTTGATGATGACGACACAGAGGAACTCTCAATGAAAGCACCAATGTCGGTGTCAAAACCGGCGGATCTCGGGTAGGGGGTCCCGAACTGTGCGTCTAAGGCGGATGGTAACAGGAGGCAGGGGACACGATGTTTTACCCAGTTTTGGGCCCTCTTGGTGGAGGTAAAACCCTACGTACTGCTCGATTTATTCTTGATGATATGGGTATTACAAGAGTTGATCTACCACGAGATCTGAGAGGCTAAACCTTAGAAGCTAGCCTATGGTATGATTGTATGTTGTCCTACGGACTAAAACCCTCCGGTTTATATAGACACTGGAGGGGGCTAGGGTTACACAAGGTCGGTTACAAAGGAGGAGATATCCATATCCGTACTGTCTAGCTTGCCTTCCATGCGAAGTAGAGTCCCATCCGGACATGAGACGAAGTCTTCAATCTTGTATCTTCATAGTCTAACAGTTCGGCAAAAGGATATAGTCCGGCTGTCCGGAGACCCCCTAATCCAGGACTCCCTCAGCGGTGGCTAACCCGGCGAACCAAGATCAGCACAATGCGGAAGTCGCAAAATTGCGAGATCAGATAGCCCAATCCAAGGAAGACATGGTAGCTGAGGATGCTAGGATGGCCACAGAGCGGGTTACGCTGGATGCTCAGGTGCAGCGGATTCAGTCGGAGTCTTTCCGGCTCATGCTAGATCAGATTGCCTCAAACGAAGTCATAAGGAGGAGGCATCAGACTCGTTTGCCTTCGGTCTACGAGGCAAGAAATCTCTTTAATATGCTTGGAGCGGGGACAAATAACTCGGCAGGGGTAAACCAGGTTGAAGCACCTGGGACGGGAACACCAGCTCAGCCGTGCACGACGGACCCACCTCGCAAGAACAATATCCCACCACAGCATGGGCCCACGCCACTGGGTCATTACTCTAACCCTTTGGATAACATGATCGCTGTGGCGTCACGATTAGCAGCCTCCCAGTTGAAGGCGAGTCACCAGCAGCAGTTGAAACACGAAGGGCTAGAGAGCTACTTCAGAGAGCATTCGTTCAGGAGCAGGCTTATTCTTACAGTCGTGAGAGAATCTATTCAACCCCCCACCCAAGATGGAGTTATAACAGACACATGGATTCCCTAGCAGTTTCAAGCAGTGAGCGGCGTCGTAACCTGCCCCATGGACATGACCCACCCCATAATACTCAGTCTCTGATAGATCAGGATAGAGCACGTCGGGAGGCTGAGCTGGCGGCTCAGTACGCGGCTCATCATCCCTCCCCGGTTTATCCGACAACTTCAGTGGAAGCAGGCGTGACCTCCCGAAGCACGGGTGTGCCGTGTTTAGTGCCGGCTCTGCGTAATGAGCGTCTGCCCAAGGATTTCAAAGGACCTCGTAAGGTGCCTAACTACACAGCCGACTTACCCCCTGAGGCGTGGATTGAGAGTTACAAGATGGCTATGGAACTATTGGAGGTCAGCGATGCCGCGTGTGCCAAGTACTTTACCATGATGCTGGATGGGACCACCCGCACTTGGTTAAAAGGACTACCTGCCAACTCCATTTGGTCATGGGCCGAGTTAAAAGCCCGATTTATCCAAAAGGATACGTGTAAGCAGCCCATGTCGATCGTGGATTTGGATGCTTGCGCCCAAGAGGAGGGCGAGTCAACGACACATTGGGTGCGCCAAGTTAAGGACATCCTACACTCATCGGATAACATTAATGGCCCTTCAGCAGTCCTCATGCTGGAGAAAAACTGCCATTTTGTGCCTCTTAAATAGAAGTTAGGGTGGCTTAAGCGCCACTACAATGATATGGGGGAGCTGATGGCGGCTCTAATTAAATATGCCGACTCTGATGGTACCAAGGACCCCGAGTCTGATGATGACAAGCCGGGAAAGGGAAAGAAGAGTGGCAACACTAGAAACCAGCATCATAACCCGGCGACTCAGGGGAGTAACGGTAAACGTAAGATTGATAATAATCCAGATTTTGTGGCCAATACCAACAGGCAGAACAATGGTCAGCATCATAAGGGAAAGCCATCTCCTCGGACAGGAGGGTCAGGTATAAATCTGGAGCAGATGTTGAATCAGCCCTGTCCAAAGCATGGCTCGCGGGACAGGCCATCTACGCCCCTTTGGAAGACTGCTACATTATGAAGGAGTTCAAAAATTCCGACTTGTTCCAGTACAATCATGGACCAGGTGGTGGCTTAGGTTCCGGTTCTTATGTTCTGGATCATGGTGGTGGCGGCTCTAACTCTGGTTTGTAGGGTCACCAGGGTAACCAAGGTAACCAGGGAGGTTTTCATCAACAGCCCGGTCCGGGGAGTCAGCAACAACAATCTGGGTATCAGAGTAACCCGAAATAGTTGAATAGAAGGCAGTACCATGTCTTCACCACAAGTTTATGCAAGCAGGATCACAAGCTTCATAAAAGGGCAGTGAATGCCGTTGAACCGGCAGTTCCCTGTTACTTGCGCTGGTCTGAGCAACCCATTGTGTGGAGCCGTAAGGATCACCCGCCCCAGGTTGATAATCCGGGTCACCTGGCTTTGGTGGTAGCACCCCTAGTTGGAGGATATAAATTCACCAAAGTACTCATGGATGGAGGTAGCAGCATCAATATCCTTTATTATGAAACCTTCCGTCGCATGGGGTTAACCGATAAAAATCTTAAGCCATCAAACACGGTTTTTCACGGTGTGGTGCCTGGTAAGTCGGCATATCCAATTGGGAAAATAGCGCTGGAGGTTGCATTTGGGGATGATCATGATTCCAGATATGAGACATTGACCTTTGAAGTAGTAAAAATCAAGAGTCCTTATCATGCTCTGTTTGGACGGCCGGCTTATGCTAAGATCATGGCAAGGCATTGTTATGTTTATCTACAGCTCAAAATGCCAGGTCACAAGGGGACCATTACAATACATGGAAGCCGGAAGATAGCTTTGGAGTGTGAGGAAGGTGATGCAGCCTATGCTGAATCAGTCTGCGCAATAGAGGAGTTGAAGTTTTACAAAGACAATGTTGACCCGGCTGACATGACGTCTCTGAAAAAGCCAACTATGGAGCATGATCCAACATTGAAGTTTAAATCAGCGGATGACACCAAGCTAGTTGACTTTGTTCCTGGCGATTCATCTAAGTAGTTCAACATCAGTGCTAATCTGGATCCAAAATAGGAAAGCGCGCTCATCGAGTTCATCCATGAGAACCGGGACATGTTTGCATGGAAGCCTTCTGACATGCCAGGTGTACCGAGGGAACTCGCTGAGCATAGTCTTAACATTGATCCAAAGTTTAAGCTGGTGAAGCAGTTTCTCCTCGTCTTAATGAAGAGAGGCGAAAGGCCATTGGTGAAGAAGTGGCCCGGCTCTTGGCGGCCGGGTTCATTGTTGAATTTTTTCATCCTGAGTGCTTGGCTAACCTGGTGCTGAGTACTTAAGAAGAATGACACTTGGTGTATGTGTGTAGATTACATAGATTTAAACAAGGCTTGTTCGGCTGATCCTTTTGCTCCCCCTCGTATTGATCAAATTATTGATGCTACGTCGGGTTGTGAGCTTTTGAGTTTTTTGGATGCTTATTCTGGTTATCATCAAATCAAAATGGCAGTTAAGGACCAGGAGAAGACAACTTTTATCACTCCCTTTGGAGCCTTCTGTTATGTGTCTATGACTTTTGGGCTTAAGAGTGCCCAGGCGACTTACGAGCGATGTGTGTAGAATTGTCTTCATAATCAGATTGGGCGCAATTTTCATGCTTATGTGGATGACATTGTGGTGAAATCCAGAAAGAAGGAAATGTTGATAGACGATTTGAAGGAGAACTTTGATAATCTCCAGGTTTAACCCGACCAAATGCTTTTTTGGTGTGCCGGCAGGCAAGCTCTTGGGTTTAAGGTTATCCCTCTGTATCAGATGATGAAAAAGACAGATAATTTTGTCTGGAGTGATGCCGCTAATGCAGCATTTGAGGACTTGAAGAAGCAGCTGGCTGAGCTGCCCATTCTTGCTGCTCCTATTGATAAGGAGCCATTGTTGTTGTATGTGACTGCTAATGCCCGGGCTGTCAGCATAGCTATTGTGGTGGAACGGAAGGAGGCAGGCAAGGAATATCTGATTCAGAGGCCAGTTTACTACATCAGTGAGGTTCTCATTGAGTCCAAGCAGAGGTATCCGCACTGGCAGAAACTTGTATATGGGGTGTTCATGGCCAGTCGAAAACTTAAGCAGTATTTTTTGGGTCATTGCATAACTGTGGTTAGTTCTGCTCCCTTAGGGGATATTATTCAAAATAGAGAAGCCACATGTCGGATAGCCATGTGGGCCATTGAGCTTGGACCTCATGGTTTGAAGTATATGCCTCACAGGGCCATCAAGTCTCAAGCACTAGTGGATTTCATCAATGACTGGGCAAAACTGCAGATGCCTGAAGAAAAGCCAGATAAAACGTATTGGACTATTCACTTTGATGGGTCCAGGCAATTGGAAGGCTCGGGGGCTAGAGTTGTGCTAGCTTCCCCTCGAGGTGATAAATTTTGTTATGTTCTCCGGTTGATGTTCCCTTATACTAACAATGCAGCCGAATATGAGGCTTTGCTCCACGGTCTTAGAATGGCTAAGGAGATGAACTTAAGCCGGGCGAGGTGCTTTGGCGACTCAGATTTGGTAGCTCAACAAGTTTCTGGTACTTGGGATTCTAAGGATCCACTCATGGCGGCTTACTGTCGAGAGGTTGATGCTGTTGTGGGTCACTTCAAGGGTTATCAGGTTGAGCATATTGATCGAAGGAAGAATGATGCGGCTGATGCTTTAAGCCGGCTAGGCTCTCAGCGTAAGCTGGTGCCACCTAATACTTTTTTAGACATTCTGCATAACCCCTCAGTCAAGTTGCTTATAGAAGAATACCTTGCTATTCCTGACCCAGAAGCACAATTGGTGGCGGCTCTTCATGTAACTCCTAATTGGACAGTTCCATATTTAGCTTATATGACCCGAGGCGAGTTACCAGAGGATGAAACTTTGGCCAGGCAGATACCCGGCGGTCCAAGTCAATGACCATTGTCAATGGAGAGCTACATCATCGCATTGTCACAAGGGCATTTCAACATTGTGTTTCACCAGAAGAAGGCTGTGAGATTCTACGAGAGATTAATGAAGGAGATTGTGGTCATCATGCCGGTTCTAAATCTCTTGTGGCTAAAGCTTTTTGTCATGGATTTTATTGGCCGACTGCTCATGCAGATGCAGAAGACCTGGTCAGTAAGTGTGATGGATGTCAGAAATTTTCATGACGAGCCCATGTGCCGACTTAAGAGTTGAGGATGATTCCAATTAATTGGCCATTTGCAGTCGGGGTGCTTGATATGGTTGGACCTTTCAAAATGTCCAAGGATAAAAAAACGCACCTCCTGGTAGCAGTTGACAAATTTACAAAGTGGGTTGAGGCAGAGCCGGTCAATAAATGTGACGCAGCAACGACTGTTCAATTCATTAAAAAGGTGATTTTATGTTTTGGCTTTCCCCACAGTATCATAACTGATAATGGCACTAATCTATCCAAGGGTGCTTTGAAAGAATTTTGTCAACGTGAACATATCCGGCTTGACGTGGCATCAGTGGCTCACCCCCAATCTAATGGTCAAGCCGAGAGAGCCAATCAAGAGATCCTGAGAGGCATTAAGCCCCGGCTTATGGTTCCCTTGCAGAGGACGCCGTGTTGTTGGGTGGAGGAGTTACCTTCCGTTTTATGGAGCATTAATACCACCCCCAACAGATATACGGGTTACACGCCTTTCTTCATGGTTTATGGAGCAGAAGCAGTTCTCCCTAGTGACATCCGGCATGACTCGCCCTGTGCGGCGGCTTATGTTGAAGCCGAGAATGAAAAAGCACGTCAAGAGACGCTTGACCTGCTGGATGGGGAGCGTGACATCGCGGCGGCTCGTTCAGCGATTTACCAACAAGATCTACGTCGTTATCACAGCCGCCGGGTCAAAACTAGAACTTTTCAAGAAGGTGATTTGGTGTTCCGGCTCATCCAAGATCAAACTGACATGCACAAATTATCCCCACCTTGGGAAGGACCTTTTGTGGTCAGTAAAAATCTGAACAACGAATCATACTACCTTATCGACATTCGGGAACACAAGGATTCACGTAAGTCGGAGGAGGAGACCCACCGGCTGTGGAATATTGCTCATCTTCGGCCTTACTATACTTGAGCCACCGGCTCTTCCAATGTACATATTTTTGACAATGTATATATTATATTTTTAATAAAGCCGACATCCCCGAGAAAGCAGGACCTCTGCCGTTTCATTTCCAAGAAGAATGAGTCTTTGTTATTTATAGCATGATCACTTGGGGGCTTTCTGTTCAAACATAGGTGTATTCACCAAAGAAAACATAGCGTCACTACCCTTTTGATCCGGTGCGACGCCATAATTACGGTTACTTGGGGGCTTCCTGATCGTATTCGAATCATAGCGTTACTACCCTCTTTACTGAATATGTCACTTGGGGGCTTCCTGTTCAAACATAGGTGTAATCACCAAAGGGAACATAGCGTTACCGCCCACGTGATCTTGGTAATTCGGCTACCAAGCCAATATGAACATTCATAAGAGCACAACTCTGGTTATCCTGGTAACTCGGCTACCAAGCCAATCTATACCTCTATCTATCTATCTATCTATCTATCTATCTATCTATCTATTTCTATTATTATTATTATTATTATTATTATTACTACTACTATACTAATCCTAGACTCCTTAAAAATTCCCACGTTAATTAGATTTTACGAGCCGTTAATCCGGTGGGACCGAATTATAACGATGTAGATCGACTCATAAATTCCATTGTAAAAAACAAGCTCAACTGCAAAAAAAAACCCCCAAAAAAACGCCCCAAAAAAACAATCTCGGATAAATCAATCTCAGGTATACATCTCTCTCTCACGTCTCTCTCTAGTAATTTCTCACGACTCCTAAAAAACTAAAAGACAATCTGTATCCATCTCTCTCTCACGTCTCTCTCTAAAAAAACAATATGTATCCATCTCTCTCACGTCTCTCTCTGCAACGACTCCTCCTTCATGTGTATCAAAAAACAATTCGATCAAAATCGCTCCACTTCCAATCCCCCATGACTTCTACTCTAAAAAGCGCTGTTGTGACTCCTCTCCTTCATCTAGGTTTCGAAAACGGTCATGCTCTCCTCTACTTATCTTAGGCGACGCTCCTCGAGTGCTTTTGTGGGCGCCTCGCTAATGGTGACGAGGGCAGAATTTTTTTTTAAGGAAATCTCAAGACATCGTCTCATCTGCAGGTCCATCAGATCGTTCTTATTAAGACGTCTAGGCGGTGGCGACGGGCAAGAAACACATGCTATCTCCTCTGCTTATTATAGGCGACGCTCCTCGAGTGCTTTTGTGCACGCCTCGCTAATGGTGACGAGGGCGAGATCTTTTTTTAAGAAAACCTCAAGACATCGTCTCATCTGCAGGTCCATCAGATCGTTCTTATTAAGACGTCCAGGCCGTGGTGACGGGCGAGTAACACATGCTACACTGCTACGTCGCACGATGGACAGGTGCGCCAGAGCAGATTTTTTTTTTGTTCCACGTCATTGCGAAGCATGACAATCTCGCTCCGCCACCGCCTTGCCTTACCTCTCCTTGTATCTCTCTCGATCCCCTTGCTAGCCACATCGTAGGATTCAAAGCATGGCACTACTCCAATTAATCCAATCTTTGTCCGTTTGATACAGCAGGACTTTCAGGTTTGGCCGCCAGGATCGCAGGTAAGCAAAGATCAATAGCTACAACTAGAATTTTGGTCTGCATGGATTGAAGCCGCTTCCTCAATATTCACTGACCACCCGATCCTAACTTTAAGGTCTCACTATTTGTTTAATTTCGATGCGGACAGATCACCACCTGCCGCTGATCTTCAGAATTTTGTGTCAACTATAGCCACCACTTAAGGAAAAAATCATTGGCGGCAGCAAGAATGGCGGCCTATCTTCCTCGGAAAAACAAAGCAAGGGCCGGTGACCACATGGTGCCGGCAACGGCGGCAGTATGCTAGGGACTTCTCGCGACCACGAGGAAGGAAGTGGAAGTGTTGCTTCTGGCCGTGACGAAGAAGGTCTCATCGGGCTGCTGCCTAATTGCTATGGGTGCCCGAATCCATTGATGCAGCTCTCTATCCGGGCGCCCATGGCCTCATGATGACTGCCCTCTGCATTTCTAGACTACTGACTTGCAGCCTTGACCTCGCTGATGTGTGTCTCGGACGTGTGCCTCCGCCTCTATCAGATATGGCCTAGACGAGCATGCACACTGAGAAAAGGATTTCCTGATGCATGGGCATGCCACTCAATTTGGAACAACATGCTTGCACCACTAGCACGATAGAGAATACAAATATGATATATTTTTTCTGTTCAGTCAGAAGAGAGGTGAAATATATATACCATGACGAGCAGCTGACGGGTGTTAGTGAGAAATATACTTTGTATTTTTTCTTACAAAAGTGGGCATATATATGTAAGTACATAAACTGATATGGAAAGTTGTATTTGTTTTCTTACAACTGTAGGTACAATAAGTACATAATTTGATATCGAAGAGCTGGATTAGCACCATGTAATGGAAGAAGCGGCACATGAGTGATCGGATGGAGTTGCAGAGGCACTGGAGCCTTTGACGTGCACGGTGATAATAGAGATGTGTAATAGTATTGCGCTTTTGGGGACAATGGTAGGAATTAATCAGTACTGGATTTTTTTGGTCTCACCTAGATATCCTAATTAGGTTTGTTTTGGTTTGTAACACAATTTATTTTGCTCATATACGCATGTGCTTTTTTTGACCACTCGAGAGAGTAATTATTTAGGTAAATGTTATACTTTCTGCATCAATAGCCTCTGAATCTGTAAATAGGCTGTTGATAATACATATACTAGATGACAAGGGCCCGGGGTGTCGTTCTGTCGCTTGAGATGCCATGTGTACGACAGGTTGTCACAAGGTGTGATTGGCTGAAGAAATGGTCATTTTCAAATTCTTCTGAAAGTTATTTGTTAAGTATGGGACTAAAATGATGGATGTGCTTAAGGTGAGTGATTTTTCCCAATTATCCTAACCTTCCATACACCTGTATGACTTTATATGCCTCCTCTATATGAATGCAGGGTACCTTCCAGATACAGAAGTCCGAAAAGATTTGACAAGTAAGCTACTTTGTTTTCCATTATATACTTTATTAGTAGTCAAAAGCTGAAAATTATTTACGGGACTCATAATTTGTTGCCCTTTCTACAAAAATCTGATGATGTCCTCTCTGTGCATTCAATAAGTGGTCGACCATCCTAGCAAATATATATAGATGAAGGTGGAGAATTGGGTTCGCTCCTATATCAAGCTACTACTAGACATGGTATTTTAATAAGTTACATTGGCATGAGCTAAATCATGTGTGCAGATACGGCTACACTTCATTAGATATGCACACATGTTTTTTTTGCACGATTTCTTCCTAAACATCTAAATTTAGGTGGCTAGGTGTAGATCACACCACACATATGTAATATCTATGGCTTATTCCGTTACATATAACAATTTACTGAAGTTTTGATTTCGCCGTTTACATTCCACAAAATTCAGTTATTAGTTTCACACTATTAGGCAGCCAAAGTTAACTCTATATATAAATAAAATTGTTGGATCTTTGTGATAGATATAACAATTTGGAGTGGAAAAGGTGAATACTGTATAACAACTTGACATCATTTTATCATTTACTCATAAATACATCTAACATTTCTTCCTTGCTGCTTATGCCAAAACATGGCACAGTGATTCCTAGCATCTTCTCGGACCTCAAGGAGTGAGGAATAATGTTGGTTTATTATAAGATGATATTGTTGGCTCATTTTTCCAAAGCGATGCATTGACGAAAAGCATTTTCACATGAAACATGGGCAAACCATTTCAGATGGTCTTACTTTAGATTATCAACTGCTACGTGTAATTAGCTACGCAGAGGCATCCTTCAAACCACAACGGGAAGTCAATGCTTTTATGTAAATGTATTAAAAAAAATAGTAGCATCATTTCATGATTTTGACAACAGAGTTTGTTTTGGGGAAATCAAGGGGAGATGTCAAAACTATTGTTGACTGATTGGTTCTCATCTCCCTAGACTTTTTTCTATATCCAAAAGCGCATCCTTCAAATATGGCAGATATCTCATAGGATTTATCGATGATCTACTCTGTTTTTAGTGTAATATATAGTTTGTTATATTAGTTTCTAATGCAGACAGTGGGCTAACTATACTTGACTACACAATTTTGTTATTGTAAAATGGAAATCCCGTCACATTTTCATGTGAGGCGATGAAATGTTTTTGCTCCCTATTATACTGTTGTACAACCAATTGACCGTTTAATTCACGTTATCATCTATAAGTTTTAGTTTGCAAAAGTGAACATATTTCTTTGAGACACCTAAATGCATTATTGAACTCCGTAACGCAAGAGCTATACACATATTCAAAATATTTGTAGGAAACTTCAGGTATAGATTTTTGTGTGGTAAGTTCTAAATGTTTAGTTATTAATCCATTTTGGGTTTCAAATATATAATTGTAATCTTTCCAAGCTTTGTTCAGAGTTGTGTCAGTTACTCTTTGTATATAGCAATCACTCATACAGGACGCACTTCGTGCCTATACAAAAATGCACTTAACAGTTACAAGTGATGGGAAAAACAATACTTGGCATATTTCCTTTGGATGGCTCGTCTCTCCCCTTCCCCTCCCTCTTCCCTGGCCTTCCCCTCTCCGTCCGCCCTCCGTCCCCATGGCTCGTCGCCCCCTGCGTCCCCTGTCCTCTCGTCGCCGGCCCTCTTCCCCGCCTCCCCTCCCTCCTCGCCCTGCGCGGCGCCCCTCTCTCGATCCAGTCCTGTTTCTAGGCCTCGGAACAAGTTCTGGGATCTGTCATCGGAAGAGGCGGATTCGGATCTCGATGTTGAGGATGTCCTCTCCCCTCTCCCCTTGGTCTCTCTCCCGGCGGACCCGCCTCAGGTTGGTGCGCCGGCGGCTGCCAGGGTCCGAAAGTTTGCTCCGGGCGGCCGGGGCCGCCCGGTGATCTGCGCAGAGGCTGGGAGCTCTGGCTGGTTCCAGGTGCGGCGCGGAAGGCGTGGGAGGCGCTCGGAGGCGTTCTCCTCGCCGGGCTGCGTGGCCCCTGGGGGTGCGGCCTCCCGTTCGGGTGGTCCGGCTCGCTCTTCGTGCTCCCTGTCGCCTTCGTCGCCGGCGGCTGCGGCGGGGACGGTGTCGAGCTTGGTTCTGGCGCGTCCCCCCTAACCCTAGATCTGGCTCCGGTGCGGGAGGCTCATGGGCCCCCCCCCGCTCCGCCTCAGTTGGGCTGTTCTAGGCCGGCTGCGGCTGCTGGGCCTCCGGTGCTTTTGTCCTCTTCTGACTTCCCCCCTCTTTCTGTCTCAGGTCCTGGGCCTGGCTTGGCCCGTCTTGAATGGCCCGGCCCTCGCCTTCCCCCCGGCCGGCCTGGCCTCCTCAGGGTACTTATGGGTTCGTAAGGGTTCGCACCCCCATTTCTAGGGTTTCCTGCCCCTCCTGCTGACTTACGCCGCTATCGCTTCCGCATCCCCTCCTTTCGCAGATCCCCTCCTCCTCCACCTCTCTCCCTCCCCTTCGCGGCGGTTGTCGCCATGGACCGCTCACGTGGGTCGTCCAGCGAGGCGATCTCTGGCCAGAAGTGGCGGCGGGAGGACGCGGGCGACGGGGCCGCTCCCCTTCGCGGCGGTTGTCGCTATGGACCGCTCACGTGGGTCGTCCAGCGAGGCGATCTCTGGCCAGAAGTGGCGGCGGGAGGACGCGGGCGACGGGGCCGCCGATCTGGAACTCGAGGCTTCCCTTCGCTCCAAGCTCGAGGCCGAGCAGGCGGCTCGTCTCCATGTGGCCCGCGAGCGCGAGGCTTGGTCGTCGGGGCCGGCGGGGCTCCAGGGAGATGGGCAGGCTGGGGCTCCGACGCCGGCCGCGGCCGGATCTGGATCTGAGGCACCTGGATCGGGCGGATCTGGGACCGATCCATGGGAGGCCGCGGTGGCGGCCGGTGGCTCTGGCCCTGCGGCCCGTCCGCCCCTCCTCCCCTGCATGGCCCTGGTCCCATGGCTCGCGGCGGTGGCCGCGCTCCGTCCTCGTCTTCTGGATTTGGCGGGCGCTCGTTGGGTCGTGGGGGCGGCGGCTCCGGCGGCCCTGGCTGCCGGTTCCCGTCGTCAGGCCCGGGCTCGTCCTCTGGTGCTCTGGGCGATGGTATCCCCCCCTCCTCCTCCCCTTCCGTCTCGCCCTCCTCCTCCGTCTAGCCAACCACCTAACCCTAACCTCACCTGCTTCGCTTGCCACCAACCTGGGCACTTCTAGTCGCGCTGCTTCAATCCCCCCTTCTGCTTGATCTGCCGTGAGGATGGACATCTCACTGTGAACTGCCACAACCGCCATAAACCTGCGTCGTTTGTGCACTTTGGCCAAGGGCTCCCTGGATGTTATTTCTTCGCGCTGGACTGTGAGGTCCCACAAGTCGCAGTGGCCCCTGCTCTCTCTAATGCTGCCATCATCTCGGTCAAAGACCACAAGATCTCTCCCCAAACCCTCCAGGATGAACTACAGCTATGGGATGAAGGAGGGTGGGACTGGCAGATCCGACAGCTCTCTGACTTCGATTTTGCAGTGGTCTTTCCTTCTAAAAGCAGTCTCAAGATGATCTCTTCTTGCACAAGCTTCACCCTCCCTCTGAATCAACTGGTCGTCTCGGTTAAAGCTGCTGCCAATGGGGCGAAGCCTATGTCCCCTCTCTCTGAGATCTGGGTGTTGGTTGATGATATCCCTCCTACCCTCCGCTCTACCGAATTTGTCATGGCATTCGGCGTTCTCATTGGTAAACCAATCTTGGTGGATCAGGATTCCTTGGCTGTTCTTGGACCAGTTCGTCTCAAGATCTGGGCGGTTGACCCCTTGTGTGTTCATGGCAGTGTCGATGTGTTCCCTGCTGCGGATGAATTCAGGCTCCGGGTGCGCGTGGAGGGGGCTGCTTCTTCCCGTTCCCCACCACCGCCCCCTCCTCCCGCTGCTGATCGTCATGCTGGGGATGTTGATAATGTTGGCAATCTTAGCGGGGGGTCGCTTCCTCACTTTACTATGTCTGAGTGGGATGGCATGGGCTCAGAAAGTCGCGAGCTTTTCAAGGAGAATGCCCCTAAGGACGGGAATGGTGGGAAGGATCAGTTGGAGTCCGCGCCTGTTCAGTCTGCTCCTGTCGCTCCGCCTGCGGGTACCCCTATGTCGGGAGTATGTTCCAACCTCCCTGCTTGACCGGGCTCACCATATCTCTCAGGCATTGAAGACCTCCCTGCCTCCCTGCATCGTGTGGTGTCGGTCCCCTCCTCCAAGCGCAAATCCTCTGTCCGCAAGTTCTCTGCTCGAAGCCGGGCCACTTCGGGGACGAAGCTCTCTGCAGCGGGTCTGTGTTGCCGTCTTGACGGTGATATGGGTGATGCGGCGGGCTTGTCTTCGCCGGCTATGGTGCGGCCCTCTCTGATCCGGTCCCCATCTTCTACGGCTCGCAAGAGTGGTCGGACCCGGGATAGTGGCATGAGGGTGGTCGACAAGGCGGCTCGACGCGCGGCGGCGTGGGACCTTCCCGCTTCAGGTATTCCTCCCTCCCCTGCACAGTTGGTTCATGTTTCTTCCTCACCTACTAGGCTTGTCCTACCTGCCCTCTCGGATGATCACCTGACTAAGGTTCTCACGGACGCGGGTATTGCTCTAGATCACAACCATGGCTCTCCCTCCTCTCTGATTGCTATCATTAGGGCTAATGAAGTGGCCCAGGTGGCCTTGGCTAAGGCTAAGGAAGTGGCCGCAACACCTTCTGCCCCTCCAGTTGTGGCTAGTGGGAGCTCGGAGGCGGTGGCCGCTGGTGGTGGGGCTGGGACCCAAGATAAAAAAAGGGCTTCCAAACGGGCTAAATCATGCTTGGCCCCCAGCAGGTCTAGTCTGCGCATCAAAAACCTTTCTTATAAATGAAAGCCCTCTTCTGGAACATCAGAGGTTTCGGCGCTCGGGGACGCCGAGACCAAATTAAAGACTTGGTCAGGGGGGACAATATTGACTTGATAGGCTTGATTGAAACCTTTAAATCCTCCTTTTATCCTCATGAGCTTTCCTCTATCGCGGGGGCGGATCGGCTTGACTGGAACTTCCTGCCCTCCTCGGGCCATTCTGGTGGCATTCTGCTAGGTTTGAAACGGGAAGTTTTTGATTTTGTTACTTTTGATCATGGTGTCTTTTGGGCTAGCACGGTGCTTTTCCATCGACAGCTTAACTCTCTCTGGGAATTCATGGTTGTGTATGGCCCCGCCGACCACACCCTCTCTCCCATTTTTCTGGACGAAATCTCCAATAAAATAGAAGCTTGTTCGCTCCCCTTGGTGATTGGTGGTGATTTTAACTTGCTTCGCACCCCCGCGGACAAGAATACTAGTAATTTCTCGTGGGCTCTGGCTGACGCCTTCAATGACTTCATAAGTTCTTGCGCCTTGCGTGAGATCCCTACGGTGGGATCTAGGTACACTTGGACCAACCACCAGCCTTCTCCTATTCACTCCGTCCTAGATCGCGTTCTTGTTTGCTCAAATTGGGATTCCCTTTTCCCGCTCGCGACACTTAAATCTAAGGCCATTGTGGGCTCGGCTCATGCCTCTCTTATTCTTGATGCTGGAATTCACTCTACTTCCTCCCCCTCTAGATTTCAGTTTGACGCCTCTTGGCTCCTTATTGAGGGTTTCTGTGACCTCCTGGGCTCCAAAATTAATATGATTCTTTCTACCCCTCATCGCTCTTTTGGACCCATGGATGATTGGCATAACTGTTTGGCTTTGCTTCACAAATTCCTTCGGGGATGGTCCCGGAACTACGCGGCAAAGGAGCGCAGGGAGAAGACCCTTCTTTTGTCCCAAATTGAGGCCCTTGATGCTCGGGCGGATGCCTCTGGCCTTTCTGATTCTGACTGGTCCCTCCGGTTCTCCCTTGAACGTGCGTTGATGCACCTGCATCGGCTTAACAAGATTTATTGGCGCCAGAGGGGAGCCACCAATTGGCTACTTAAAGGGGATTCCCCCTCTACCTATTTCTTTGCGATTGCGAATGGGAGACGGCGCAGATGTCTAATTGATAGCCTGATCATAGATGGGGTTCGTACTTCCGACCAGGGTATCATAGATGGGGTTCGTACTTGCGAATGGGAGACGGCGCAGATCTCTTTCTTTTCTTCCCTTCTCTCCGCCAAGCCTGATCAGGGTTTCAGGCTTGCTGCTAACTTCTGGTCCCAGGGAACTTTGGTCTCTCAGGAGGAAAATTCGGACTTGATGATTCCCTATTCTGAAGAGGAAATTTCGTCGGCTATCACGAAGGCTAACCCCAATTCTGCCTCTGGCCCGGATGGGTTTTCTATCCCCTTCTTTAAAAAGTTTTGGCCTATTCTTAAAAATCTTATCTGCCAAGTGATTCAAGGGTACTGCCTGGGCACAGTTGATATCTCCAGGCTGAATTATGCGGTGATCTCTCTTATCCCCAAGATTAATGGTGCTGACTTAATTTCCCAGTTTAGACCTATCGCGCTCATTAATAACTTTGCTAAGTTCCCTGCCAAGTGTCTGGCCACTCGCCTCACCCCGGTGGCCCACCGCACCCTATCTCATACTCAGTCAGCTTTTATCAAGGGGCGCTTCATTCTGGACGGAGTTCTCTGCCTCCATGAAATGGTTCATGATATTCACAAATCTGGGAACAAGGCAGTTATACTCAAATTAGATTTTGGAAAGGCCTACAATTCGGTTAGTTGGGGCTTCTTGAGACAAGTCCTTCTTGCAAAAGGGTTTGACAGTGGGGTGGTTCACCGTATCATGCAGTTGGTCATGGGGGGCCACACCGCTGTTAATGTTAATGGGCATATTAGTAACTTCTTTAAAAATTCTAGGGGCCTGCGGCAAGGCGACCCGGCCTCGCCCATTCTTTTTAACTTCGTTGCGGATGCCCTTTCTAATATCCTTTCTAGAGCCGCGGAGGCCGTTCATATTTCCCCTGTTAGTTCCCACCTCATCCCGGAAGGAATCACACATCTTCAGTATGCTGACGATACTATTATCTTGGTGGAACTTAATGATCTTTGCATTGGCAATCTCAAGTTTCTCCTCCTCTGTTTCGAAGCTCTCTCGGGGCTCAAGATTAATTTCTCTAAAAGCGAAGTTATTGTCACGGGTGTGTCTGACGTGGAAGCTCAAAGGGTGGCACGCCTATTAAATTGCTCTCCGGGCTCCTTTCCTTTTAAGTATTTGGGCTTGCCTATCACTTCTGACAAGCTCTATGCCAAGGACTTTGCTCCTGTGGTGACCAAGGTCGGTAATCATGTGATGCTCTGGAGGGACAGATATAACACTCAGGCGGGCAAAGTGGCCTTAATTAATGTCTGTCTCTCCTCCCTCCCTATGTTCTTGATGGGGTTCTACCTTCTTTCTATGGGTACTCATGCTGGTTTTGACAAACACAGAGGGGCCTTCTACTGGAATGCGGCCGATAACAAGCGGAAGTATCGCCTAGTTAAATGGGACACCATATGTAAGCCCAAAAGCCTTGGGGGGCTGGGCATCATTAACACTCTGGTTATGAACAAATGTCTGATCATTAAATGGTGGTGGAAGATCATGAACACTCCCCAAGACAAACCTTTGTGGTTCTCCAACTTAAAGGCGAAATACTTCCCTTCCTGTAGCCCAATGTTTGCCCGGGCTTCTGGGGCATCTCAATTCTGGCGCGATCTTGTTAAACTTCGGCCTACCTTTCAAGGCCTAGTCAAATATGTTGTTGGCAATGGGAAATCCACTAGGTTTTGGCTCGACTGGTGGTGTGGGGCCTCTCCACTGGCCTCTACTTTCCTTATTTTATTCTCCTACTGTCCAATCCCTCAGATCTCTATCTCGGAGTTTGCGTCGAATAACTGGGACCTTCAGCTGCGTCGCTCCCTCTCTCCTGCAGAGTTGGAAGACTGGCAGCGTCTTGCTGCCCTCTTCCCTTCACTCTCGGAGGAGGAAGACACAGTTGTGTGGCCCCATTCTGCTTCTGGCCGCTTCTCGGTTAAATCCTTGTATAGCAAACTTATTGAGGGATCAACTACCTCTAAATTTAAGTGGATATGGAGAGCTCGTATTCCCCCTAAGATTAGAGTGTTTCTCTGGCAAGCCTCTCGTGGGCGTCTTCCTATGGGTGACCAAATTCGTAAACGTAATGGCCCGGGTTCTGACAGCTGTGTTCTATGTGGGACGAGAGAAGATACTCCTCATATTTTTTTAACTGCGTCCTGGCTAAGCTCTTTTGGTGTTGTATCAGATCTTGGTTGCATGTCTCCTGGGCTCTGACCTCCTTTGCGGACTTACGAGCCTTGGCTAATTCTTTGGTTGGGGCCCAAAGGAGATTGTTTTGGGTCGACTTTGTTGCCATGTGTTGGTCCTTATGGACGACAAGGAACAAATTTACTATCGAACATGTTTTTCCTGCTAAGCCTGCTGATTGCTTATTTAAGACTTGTATATTCCTGCAGCAGTGGAGATTATTGACTAAGGAGGAGGACAGGGATGCATTTGACGCCATGTTGGCCAAGATCCGATATTCTGCTATCTCCATCCTTCCAAACCAAGCGGACCGTAGACGTTGCTGCGTTACTTCGTTATCTCATCCTCTTCCAGCCTGCCTGCCGTGTACTGGCCTGGGAGCCATGTACTTAGACATTCCTCTTCGTGTTCTGGCTTGATACTCTGTTATTCCTGTGCTGGTTGTCTGGATCCTTGTTAACTCTGCCTGGTGGCTTTATCTATAAAGTCGGGCTGTGGCCTTTTATGTAAAAAAAGAAAACAATACTTCACTTTCAGTTATGTCTCTGAAATGTTGTGCTAGTACAAAAATTACAGTTTTATAATATCATTGAATATAATATATTTTTGTGTTTAAAATAAACTATGAGTAGTAACTACAAAAATGATATATTTGATAGTTCAAGAATACATGATTAACAACATTTTTCTTAATAAGACTACTAGGTTGACGTGTAGTTCGTATTCTGTATTAACTATAAGTAAGTGGTTTTCTATTAATACATACAGTTTATTGGCTAGCCCGTGCGAATGCACGGGTTGACGACTAATCCTAGACTAATCCTAGACTTCCTAGAAATTCCCATGTTAATTAGATTTTATGAGCCGTTAATCTGATGGGACCAAATTATTACGGTGTAGATTGATTCTCAAATCCCTTCATAGTCACATCTCTCCTAATCTCTGAGATATTTTTTTTGCTAGCTCAATCTCTCACGTTTCTCTCCTTTCTTCTCACGCACCTCTTTCTCTCATGTGTTTCTTTCAAACTCTCAGGTCTGTACGTCTCTCTTATCTCTGTCTATCTACCATTAATTAATCACCGGAAGAAAAACATATCCATCTCTCCTGCTTCTCTCTTTACTTCTCACGCACCTCTCTCTCTCATCTGTCCCATTCAAACTATCAGCACCTCAACCCGGCCATTGCCTCCACCGAACAATACGGTCTATAGTAGATGCTGAGCGTGTATCTCAGCAACATCTCAGACGGAAGAGCCAACACCACGTACATGTTCGGGAAAACCTATCCATGACTCCAGGGTCTTTTCACGACCATCTCGCCATGGGGCATCTTGCAGTTTGTGCACTACATCGTCAAGGATCTCTGCGCACTGCAGGATAAGCCCATAAAGATAGGCAATGGAGCTTTGAATTGCTGATATTTTCTGTTATCTCCTTACATTGCTATGATGTTTTATTGCAGATGTGTCATACAGGTTGAACAAGGAAGGTGCGAGGTGATGCAAGTTAAAGATCAGCGTGGCCTGGAAGGCGACAACCACAGCTAGAGACGCCCGCCATTCACATGATTTGTAATCAAGAACAGCTTCACTTTGGCGTCAAGGATATAACAAGGACAAAATTGTTCCCCATCTGCATGAGTTACTCCCAAAGAATTAGTGCCGATCAGTTTCTTTATTGCTGCAAACCAAATCGGCCCTCATCTCTCTCTCTCCCTCTAAAGAATTAGTGGCTATACATGGCTCTTCATACGACTTCTGCACGTTCAGATCTTCATGTATGTTTATTCTTGCATTATGTACTTGATCTAGCAAGTATTGATTACAATTTTTTTAATATCTTGCCCACTGTAGTTGATTGAATTCGGACACTGGCTATTCTGAAGGAATGGTCAAGAGCGACACGCAGCAAGATCAGTTTGTTTTTCTACTATTATACTTGGATTGGATCTGATTACTGCTGCTCACGTTCTTAAATAGTAAGAGCTCTGGTTTATTACTTATTAACACCACTTTTTATTCATGAGATATAGTTGTCATAGCAACTTACATCGGACTTGCTGAAGAAGCGTAGACAACTCATGGGATTTCAAAGATTCAAGATTATTGTGATTCGAATTGAGTGATATATTGAAAGAAACTAAATGACTACAAGTACCATGGTTGCTAATAGTTACGAGTCTTGGAATATACAGGGATCAAGACATTAATGTGAGAAGGTCAAAAAATTGACGAGGATTCTTTGGACTGTGTAGTCATAGTAACATTAATAGCTGTCAGAAATTTGAAAGCTGTGGATTTATATTAATAGAATGTAAGTATTTTTATGTTCATATTTATTCTATTGGAATGTAAATATCAAGTATATACAGCGTACTCATGCTGTATCATCTACAGCTGCAACTAGAGTTCATGTCGATTTGAAAATCATCAGGTAACCCAATACCTTTACATGCAAAATTTTGCTGAAACATAAATAGATTTGCCAACAGAGAAACGAGATCGAAGTAAAGATTTCACAGAACCCATTGATTGCGATGAGGTGTGGATTGGCGTTGTGCTGAGCAGAACTCTGTGATTGTAGCAATAAATTTCTATACGCAACGAGGTCTGAGCAGAAATCCATGATTACAGATGTCATCTTAGCTTATTATTTTCTTTGAAATTTTTGTATTGTGCTTCCATTTTATTTTGTCTTGTTACACACATATAGATACGATTTAATAAATCGATAGAAAATCCATACGCAATGGTACATAATTTCTATTTCTAGATGCTCTATGTTAGGACCTCCTAATTTTGAAGTTGTTGAAATGAAGCCGACAGAGCAATGTTAGTACAGAATTTCTTCTTGAAAATAACCAGTATTATTCCTGAAGTATGTAGATTATTATTTATTATGTTTGCAGGTTATGTTATGACACTATCCTAACTATCATGAAAAATCACTTCACAGAGATAGATATTCTCATTCCGATGAGCTATATACAAACAGGCATGGGCGGATCTGGGCCCCAGGCAGCCCAGGCAATGGCCTGGGGCGTGGGAAATTTCCCAGCCTATATATCTAGAGAAAAAAAAACTGGCCTGGGGCGCAGCCCACTTCCTACCCCTCTTGCTGGGCCATTGGCCAGGCCGGCGTGGGAAATTTCCCAGCGAGAAAGAAAAAACTGTCCTGGGGCGCAGCCCACTTCCTACCGCTCTGCTGGGCCATTAGCCAGGCCAATATAAAAAAAGTAAACAAGAAAAGGGCCTGTGCTGCTAGTGCATCGCGTACGGGTGTCTTTTGTCGAGAAAGGAGGATGACCCATCTTAGGCTAGTTATAAGGAAGAGATTTCTCTTGCCAGTTGCCACTATTTTCAAATCTTAAATTCCCTTGCCGGTTTTTTTTTGCAGGGAGTTTCTATTGCTAGTTGGCACTGTTTGATGCTTGATTCAATCATGATTTTTAATTCTTAATGCTTTTCCCTTTTCATATTGTTTTCCTTAGTTTTGTTGTTTTGCAGAGAGCATAAATGTGGAATCCGATTTAGTAATTCACATTTTGCATTTGTTATTAAACCTGCTAAGTTCAAAAAAATTATTTTTACCTAAATGCACCGATTTGTAATTCAAAATTTATATAAAAAAATTGTGCGAAAACATTCAATCTATTAGTCTTCAATTATGGTAGTACTAATGTCTTATAAGACAAGCCCACCGAAGACAACCATCGACTGAATTATGCGAGATCCGCCAGAGAAACACCTCCACATGCTATCCGACGATGGTAGATGCATCACCGGGATGGAGTCTAGGCAGGGAGAACCTTATTCCATCTTCAGACACCCGCCGATATCTCGCCTTCTTGAGCAGGACATAAACCAAAAAAAACTCAAAGAAATATATGAAAAACGGAGTCCTCCCGCCAGTAAGGGCCGGGATCCACCACACCCCATGGACCTAAGGCCACGAGAGACGAGGCAGATTGGCGTCGCCACCGACGAGCGGCAGGAACCCTAGTCGCCCTTGGAGGAGAGGCGTCATATGTCTTACTTTATAGAACATGCAATCATAGGAGGCTCATATCAATCAATCCTTTGATTTGGTACCATATTTTGTACCATTTATATGCTAGATATTGTCTTTTAATACGTCTTACTTTATTAGTTAAACCGTCAGTTAACAAATACTGCCATTCAACATTGTGTTTGGGTTTTTATTAGCTATGCCACATAACTTGACTTTTGCATTGAAAATAGATATGTGTGTGTGTGTGTGTGTGGGGGGGGGGGGGGGGGGGGTGGTAATTTTTTTTACCCTTAATTTCTCGCCTGGGGCGTTAGCCAATCCTGGCTCCGCCACTGCAAACAGGTACATGTCAATGCCCTTGGGTAGGAATGAGAAGCTCACACACTGCCAAAGGAACTGTCTCTCATGTCATAGTCTCTTATGTGTTGACAAGCTATGGTCTCTCATGCTAAGCTAGAATATTCTAACCTGTACGATCAAGTTTTCTCAAATTATTCTATGGTGTAGTAATAAATTTCTCCTTGTGGTTTCTATTTTCTAACATGCAAGTTTTTTGTGTGGTTTTTATGAATTTGGAACCATTTTCATAGCACTTAGGATGTTAAAATTGCATTCTTTTTCAACAAACCGAACTTTACATGTTTACAATATGAATCCTTCAAAAGTCCTATATTATATTTTCTACCTCTAAACATTGTGTATCTAAGAAATAATGCTTTTAATATATTCATTTATCCTTTTTAGAAAATACTAGCGCCCCCGCGGAAGCACATGTTGACGACTAGAATTCATCTAACCATTCCATTCCACTTGAATTTATACGACATTGTCGAGGTCACAATAAGGACAGTATGGTTATCGATTATATCCTCGGTTAAACACTAAGACAGATTTCCCTAAATGTGAATTTGATTTTATTACCCCTAGATTCTTTAACCCAAAAAGTTAGTGCTAACCACTACTAGAGGTTTTGCAAAATATTTTTTCTTTCACGAATGGAAGTGTAACTAACCATGTTGCAACTATGTTGTAGAAATTTACCTTAATTTAGATGCATATATATTTCTTATCAATCCTAAATAGGATTCTGGTATTGGAATTCATCACCATTCACAAAAGGTACATCCACATACGTGGGCATGCACACCTACGTAGGTTTATGTCACATCCCTAGTTCTGGTATGACCTAGACTAGCTAGTCATGTGTGCATCATGTTAAATTCCATTTAAATTTGAAATAGGGATTTGTGAAACCCTCAGAATCATTTCTGGAAATAACCCAGTTAAAAATTGCTCCAAAAAGGTCCAAGAAAATGTTCATGTTGTTCTCTGAAAATATTGGACAGAGATAAAAATCAAACCAATATTTTTAGGATCTCATAAGTATTTATTTTGGGCATTTGGAGTTAATCCAGTAATTATTTGCATTGGATTTATATTTGCTATATACTGAATATGTGTCCAATAATTCTGAGAAATTGTGAGGGGCTTTGGAATAATCCTTCTAGTCCCTGCAAAATTATCAGAAGAAAGCAAAATGGTTTAGTGCTTAAAACTAAATCAAAACAAATAACAGAAAAGGAAACAGAAAACAGAAATGAAACTAACCTGGGCTTACCTCACGTGGCCTGCTCCTGTAGCAGAGGCCCAGCCCACCTGGCAGCCCGGCCACCTGGCCGGCCCATCGAGGGCGGGGCGTCTTCTTCCTCCCGCCAGAAGGCAGAGGAGAAGATAGCCACGGCGCCGCGGCGTGCCATGCCGGCAGCTGCCTGCCTGGCTGCCCCCCGTCGCCCTGGACTCCCTCCGCGTCGCCACGCGACCCCTAGAGCCGTCTGGCTCTCCCTCTCTCAATCCCGAACGCTCTCCCCTCCCCTGTTTCTCTCGCACACAGCCACCGAACTGAGCCGTCGCCACCGTTGCCATTCGTCGTGGCCACCGACCTCCCCACGCGCAGCCATCCCGACCACGAGCTCCGCCTCGCTGACGCGCACCTCTACGCCGAACCACACGACCCCGGACGCCCTGAAGCCTCGTCATCGAGCTCATCTTCTCTGCACGGCCGCCGGAGATCGCCAACGCCGTGCCTTCTGCTCCGAGCCTCCCCCGAGCCCATGTCGACGCCTCTGCAACCACTGTGAGCTCCTGCATCGGAACCCCCTCTCCCCGAGCTCGATTACGCCCTCTAGTCGTGCCAGCCGCCGTCCGCCATGGTCGTTGCTCTGGCAGCCACCGTGCATCTCCGCTCAAGCTTGTGCCTCCGGCGTGCTCCTGGAGCAACGACGAGTCCAACGCAGCCCCTAACTAGCTCTCCCATGCGCTGGAACCACGCGCCCGCACTTGCCCGAACTCCGGCCGCCGCGCAAGTCGCTGCTGCCATCGATTTAGACCACCGGAGCTGCTACTTCCTGCACCCCTGGACGCGAAGCACTCCAAGCTTTGCGTAGAGCCTAGTCGCGTGCCAAACCGTCACCGGACGGCGATTTCCGAAGCTCGCCGCCGTGTTCTATGGTCACCGGCGACTTATCGCCGGCGTATCTGACGTGGCTATGTCATTAGCTGCTAATGACGCCCCTAATCAACTCCCTGAGCCACTGCCACATGGGCCCCACACCCTTAATTGACCACTGTTAATTCATGTTTAGTTTAATTTAATTACAGTGGGCCCACGTGTCAGCTTTGACTATGCTGATGTGGCATTGGCCCGACCCCACCTGTCTGTGACCTAGGCAGCACTGGGTCACTGACCAGTGGGCCCCACAGGTCAGGTTTGACCTGGGCCGCTCCGTTGACCGCTGACGTCAGCATGATGCAGTGCTAACGCAATAAGCTATCTCCTGGATTTAAAATAATTAGGAAATTCCAGAAAATGATATAAACTTCAAAAAAATCATAGAAATTCAACCGTAGCTCAGATTGAAATAATTTATATATGAAAAATTATCAGAAAAATACAATCTTTCCATCTGTACCAGTTTCATGCATGAAAAAACAACTTATACTTGCTGTATAGGTGAAAACATATAAATGGCATATATAAGAGGTTAATTTGGAGTTGCACTTGAACCCTTGGTTCAAATGGACTTCATTCAATTTGAATACTAGTTGCATTAGCTCAAACAGCATCACATCTTCATGCCATGTTCATGCATCAGATTGTTGCATATGCTTGTGTATTGATTGTTGGCACCGTTCCTTCTCGATAGGTCCTGCTCCGGAAGTGTTCGAGAGTACCTATCAGTGAAGCAGTGCCCCCCTGTTGATCTACCAGGCAAGCTACCCCCCTTGTTCATCATGATACAATCCTACTCTCTTGCTCCTGCTCTCATTTATTGCATTAGGGCAACAACGATTCAGCTGCTACTTTATGCTGCGGTAGTTGAACACATTCCTCTGCATGACCTGTCATTGCCACAGTAAATAGTTAAAACCCACTAGCATGTGTAGGAGTTGACTGAGCCATGTTTTGTTCCTACCATGCTTTGCCTGCTATTGCTTAGAGTATGTTAGGTCTGATTCATCGGGAATGAATTGGAGTGTTATGATATGTTCTGGTGCCGAGAGTTAAGCGTGTGAACACGATTTGGTAAAGGTAGCGGTGAGAGGCCATGTAGGAGTACATGGTGGGTTGTCTCATTGGGACCGTCCTTAAGAACTGAGTTTTGTGTAAGTTGTCCAATGACTAGCTACTACCACACACTGGGCTCCGGGCGCTCCAAGCTCTCTCGACTTATTAACCGCCTTGAGCTCTGTCCAGGAGTTGCAAATAGTTTCTGGTGTTTGTAGGTAGTGCTATTTTTCTACCGAGTGGCACCCGGCAGGGTGGGCTCGGGATAGACTAGGCACAGGTGGCACGGTGTACCAAGTGGCACCCGGATGGTGGGCTTGGGAACCCTGCTCACATCGTTTGGGGCCGTGAGCGACACCCCGGCCGGATCTCCTTGCGGATGGAACCCAAATAGGTGATAAACCTGGACTAGAGTCTTGCGTGGTTAGTCAGGTCGTGGCCGACACCCTCGCCAGGCTTCCGCTTGAAGGTTGCCGAGATACATGACGTGTATATGGTGATAAGTGGTGAGAGTGTGTGTGATGAAGTACACCCCTGCAGGGTTATCATGATCTATTCGAATAGCCGTGTCCTTGGTTGTGGACTTCTTGGATGCTTACGTGGTACATAGACAACTTAAAGTGGATACTCTAAAATGCTCAAGTCAAGTGTGAGTGCTATGGATGGCCTTCTCGCAGGGAGACGAGGATGAATCCATAGTAGTGTATTGATGTGGTGATTAATGGACTCGTGTGCGCTGCCTCATCTCAAAGAAGTTTTTTGTTGTCGTAGAACAGGATAGCCATTGAGTCAAAGCTGGCTTGCTGCAACTAAACCCCACATTACCTTCTTGATACAAATGCATGTATGATAGGATCTGATGTAAGTCTTGCTAAGTACCTTTGTACTCATGTTTGCTTTATTTATGTTTTGCAGATGAGACATCTGTCTTACTAGTAGTTCCGCTTGGACTTCAACGAGTAGCTTGTTACCTCAGCTACGATCTTGTACCCTTGGGAGGGTCTTGTAGATAGTCAGGCTTCTCAGCCCTTTTCTTTTGTAGTTGTCTGTACTCAGACATGTAATGCTTCCGTTGCTTGTATGCTCTGAATGTTGGGTCATGTGACCCCTGTTTGTATTTAATGCTATGTGGCTCTTCTGGGCCTTTATCTATATGAGTTTGCGTTATGTTGTGATGCCATGTTATACAGCACATACTTGCATGTTATGCGTACGTGTAACGTGTATTGCTATGTGTGGGATCCGACAATCTAGTTGTTTACCCTTGGCAGCCTATCATATGGGGAAATGTAGTCTAGTGCTTCCTTGAGCCATAGTAGTCCGCTACAGCCCGGTTCACCGGAGACCTGCTAGCCCAGCCCTACTGCTCAGGACACTTGACTGGCCGGCATGTGTTTCACTTCGTTCCTGTGTCTGTCCCTTCGGGGAAATGTCACGCGGTGACATCCGGAGTCCTGCCAAGCCTGCTACAGCCCGGGTTACCAGAGTTCTATTAGCCCAGTGCTACAGCCCGGATTCACACGTTGATGACCGACATGCTCGATGTGGTTCATGTATGCCTGTCCTCATGGGTTAGTGCCGATTTGGATTCACGACTAGCAATGTCGCCCCGGGTTCTTTGTCATATGGATGCTAGCGACACTATCATATACGTGGGCTAAAAGGCGCAAACGGTCCCGGGCCAGGTAAGGTGGCACCCGTGGGAATACCGTGCATGAGGCCACAAAGTGATATGATGTGTTACATGCTAGATTGGTGTGACTTAGGATCGGGGTCCCGACAGCTTAACCCATTTAAGTTAGAATATGGATTGGGATACATATGGCATTTCTCCAAGCTTTTTTATATGAAGGTAAACACTTGCATGTTTTTTGTGTGAAAAAAAAGACTTAGATGTTCTCAGTAGTATTCTTTAAAAAACTAAAGTTATAAAGTTAGATTACAAGTTTACAATCTCATATGAACAATTCATGAATAGAAAATCAAAGTCAACCAAAGCTATTGATACATGACCAAATAATAATGTTATGTAGAATAGGACTAGCCCGTGCAAATGCATGGGTTGACGACTAGTATGATAAATTCATGAGAGCACAGCTCTGGTTACCTTGATAATTCGGCTACCAATATGATAATTTCATGAGAGCACAGCTCTGATTACCTTGATAATTCGGCTACCAAGCCAATATGATACTTTCATGAGAGCTCAACTCTGATTACCTTGGAATTTCGGCTATCAAGCCAGTATTCAAACTTCATATGGGCATAGCTCTGACCTACTTGGCGAATTAATGACCGAGTTACATAGACCAAAGAGAGTCTAACTGCGTAGCACAGCTCAAACATAGGTTTGTGATAACCCAGCAACATATGATGGCATTTAGTACTTGGAATTATTTCTCTTCTATGTTTTTGGTCATCACCCATATTGCATTGACATAATAAGCCGACAGTTTTTCATCATATATCACATGTATGATATTTTTTGAATATATTCAGTCACGATTAAACCGGCCCTGGTTATGAACTATTTTAGTTACCAGCAGTTTTATATTGGCGTTATGACCCGTCCCGCGGTAAACCGTCAGGACACTTGTGATCTGTCTGTATGTAGGAACAGATTCAAATTGCTAAATAACATAAGCCCAAGTGGCAGATCTTACATTGACGAATCAACAATGTCATGCAAAGCAAAATATGCACGATGGCATAGTCAACAAAAGAGTTCGGGCTAGCCTATTACAAGGCATCTGATGGCCCAATGAGAACAGGCACTCATGAAAATTATTCATACAGTATTCTGATAAGTACACTGGCTTATGAGTCTTGGCGGGTTGAGGCCCCAGGATATCCCCGCGTTTCTTCTTCCTCTTCAACTCCTTGCTTATCCATCAGCTGGAAGTCAGGCGTAGCCCAGTTGGTACCGGTCAACGCTCTAAACACAGCTTCATCATCAATAAGATTGGATGGATCAATGTCAGGGGCAAAGATCTGCTTACAAATCGGAGGAATGAGATCTGTTGGCTCATGAACCGGCGCCCCAATCTTCTTCTTGTCAGCATCATAAGCAGCCTGGTATGTGGTTAAGCTGGTTTTGTCAGCTAGCTTGCTTGCTAACGGACGCATAGCTCTTGCTATTGCTGCAAAGTCATCAACACTGAAGTCAGACCCATCTTCTTTAACATTGGGACAGCCGTTGGCCAAATCTTCTGGGTTAACGCGCCAGCTCTAGCGGCTCCCCGTTTTAAGTCCTCAATTCTTTTGGGCAGCATTGATAATTAATTCAGAGTGTCTTGGATAAGTGTTGAAGGAGTTTTCTTATGCATTGTCGCAACAATGGTTTGCTGGGCACTAGTATATAGCTGCTCTACAATAGTGTAGACTGATACGTCTCCAACGTATCTATAATTTTTGATTGCTCCATGCTATATTATCTACTGTTTTGGACATTATTGGGTTTTATTATCCATTTTTATATTATTTTTGTGACTAACCTATTAACCGGAGGCCCAACCCAAAATTGCTGTTTTTTTTTGCCTATTTTAGGGTTTTGAAGAAAAGGAATATCAAACGGATTCCAAACGGAATGAAACCTTCGGGAACGTGATTTTCTCACCGAACATGATCCAGGAGACTTGGACCCTACATCAAGAAACAAAGGAGGAGGCCACGAGGTAGGGGGGTGCGCCTACCCCCCCCCCCCCCAGGCGCGCCCTCCACCCTCGTGGGCCCCCTGTTGCTCCACTGACGTACTCCTTCCTCCTATATATACCTACGTACCCCGAAACGATCAGATACGGAGCTAAAACCCTAATTCCACCACCGCAACTTTCTGTATCCGCGAGATCCCATCTTGGGGCCTGTTCTGGAGCTCCGTTCGAGGGGGCATCCATCACGGAGGGCTTCTACATCAACACCATAGCATCTCCGATGAAGTGTGAGTAGTTTACCTCAGACCTTCGGGTCCATAGTTATTAGCTAGATGGCTTCTTCTCTCTTTTTGGATCTCAATACAATGTTCTCCCCCTCTCTTGTGGAGATCTATTCGATGTAATCTTCTTTTTGCAGTGTGTTTGTTGAGACCGATGAATTGTGGGTTTATGATCAAGATTATCTAGGAACAACATTTGAATCTTCTCTGAATTCTTTTATGTATGATTGGTTATCTTTGCAAGTCTCTTCGAATTATCAGTTTGGTTTGGCCTACTAGATTGATCTATCTTGCAATGGGAGAAGTGCTTAGCTTTGGGTTCAATCTTGCGGTGTCCTTTCCCAGTGACAGTAGGGGCAGCAAGGCACGTATTGTATTGTTGCCATCAAGGATAACAAGATGATTTTTTTATCATATTGCATGAATTTATCCCTCTACATCATGTCATCTTGCTTAAGGCATTATTCTGTTTCCATGAACTTAATACTCTAGATGCATGCTGGATAGCGGTCGATGAGTGGAGTAATAGTAGTAGATGCAGGCAGGAGTCGGTCTACTTGTCTTGGACGTGATGCCTATATATATGATCATACCTAGATATTCTCATAAGTGTGCTCAATTCTGTCAATTGCTCAATAGTAATTCGTTCACCCACCGTAAAATACTTATGCTCTTGAGAGAAGCCACTAGTGAAACCTATGGCCCCCGGGTCTATCGTCATCATATTAATCTTCCAATACTTAGGTATTTCCTTTGCTTTTATTTTACTTTGCATCTTTATCATAAAAATACCAAAAATATTATCTTATCATATCTATCAGATCTCACTCTCGTAAGTGACCGTGAAGGGATTGACAACCCCTTATCGCGTTGGTTGAGAGGAGTTATTTGCTTTGTGTAGGTACTAGGGGACGCACACGCAACCTCCTAATGGATTGATACCTTGGTTCTCAAAAACTGAGGGAAATACTTACGCTACTTTGCTGCATCATCCTTTCCTCTTCGGGGAAATCCAACGCAGTGCTCAAGAGGTAGCAAGAAGAATTTCTGGCGCCGTTGCCAGGGAGGTTCGCGCAAGTCAAGATTTGACTTCCGACAACGAGCCATTTCTGGCGCCTACGCAAAAGTCAACATACCAAGTACCCATCACAACCCTTATCTCCCGCATTACATTATTTTCCATTTGCCTCTCGTTTTCCTCTCCCCCACTTCACCCTTGCCGTTTTATTCGCCCTCTATCTCTATCCTCCCTCTCTTTCTCTATTTGCCTCTTTTTGCCCGCTTGCTTTTTGTTTGCTTGTGTGTTTGATTGCTTGCTTTTCTCGATGGCTCTTCCCCGATTTGGTGATCTTCACCTTAAAAGGTTAGAAGAAATCAAAAACAACGTTAGGAGTTTTATGGTCTTGCAATTTGAGCATAATAGTTTCTTTAGAAATGAGCTTAAGGATCCATTTTTTTATGAGTTTTATGAATAAGGAGCTCGATGATATGTCTAAAGAATTTGATGGTTTAAGATCCCAAATTGCTCGTCTTGAGAAATTGACTGCTGAAATTTCAGATAAGCAGGCTACCTTAGTTCTTAGGATGGCCGCTAAACCGGATTTTTATGAAAATAAAGATGAAGATCTAAAAGTTATTGATGTGTCCCCTATTAAATCTTTGTTTTGCAATATGAATCTTGATAATGATGGGACTTAATATGATCCACCTTTACCTAGAAGGCGTTCCAAAAATTCGGAGTTTTTAGATCTTGATGCTAAATTTGATGAAAGTGGGATTGAAGAAATTAAAACCCTAGATGTTGCTAAACCCACTATTCTAGATTTCAAGGAATTTAATTATGAAAATTGCTCTTTGATTGATTGCATTTCCTTGTTGCAATCCATGCTAAATTCTCCTCATGCTTATAGTCAAAATAAAGTGTTTACTAAACATATCGTTGATGCCTTGATGCAATATTATGAAGAAAAACTTGAGTTGGAAGTTTCTATACCTAGAAAATTTATGGTGGGAACCTACTATTAAAATTAAAATTAAAGATCATGAGTTCTATGCTTTGTGTGATTTGGGTTCTAGTGTTTCCACGATTCCAAAGACTTTGTGTGATTTGTTAGGTTTCCGTGATTTTGATGATTGCTCTCTAAACTTGCACCTTGCAGATTACACTATTAAGAAACCTATGGGAAGAATTAATGATGTTCTTATTGTTGCAAATAGGAGTTATGTGCCCGTAGATTTTATCGTTCTTGATATAGATTGCAATCCTTCATGTCCTATTATTCTTGGTAGACCTTTCCTTAGAACGATTGGTGCAATTATTGATATGAAGGAAGGAAATATTAGATTCCAATTTCCGTTAAGGAAAGGCATGGAACACTTTCCTAGAAAGAAAATTAAATTATCTTATGAATCTATTATGAGTGTCACTTATGGATTGCCTACCAAAGATGGCAATACCTAGATCTATCCTTGCTTTTTATGCCTAGCTAGGGGCGTTAAACGATAGCGCTTGTAGGGAGGCAAACCAATTTTATTTTTATTCCTTGCTTTTTTCTCCTGTTTAGTAATAAATAATTTATATAGCCTCTATTTTGTTTGTGTTCTTGTGTTTAATTAGTGTTTGTGCCAAGTACAACCGTTGGGAAGACTTGGGGAAAGTCTTGATATCTTGCTGTAAAAAACAGAAACTTTAGCGCTCACGAGAACTGCTGCCATTTTTATTTGGAAAGTTCTATTTAGTTAATTCTTTTTCAAGATGATTAATAGATAAATTCATCACGTCCAGAAATTTGTTTTAGAATTTTTGGGGTTCCAGATCTTGCGCTAGCTACAGATTACTACAGACTGTTCTGTTTTTGACAGATTCTGTTTTTCGTGTGTTGTTTGCTTATTTTGATGAATCTATGGCTAGTAAAATAGTTTATAAACCATAGAGAAGTTGGAATTCAGTAGGTTTAACACCAATATAAATAAAGAATGATTTCATTAAAGTACCTTGAAGTGGTATTTTGTTTTCTTTCGCTAACGGAGGTCACGAGATTTTCTACTTTGAGTTTTGTGTTGTGAAGTTTTCAAGTTTTGGGTAAAGATTTGATGGATTATGGAACAAGGAGTTGCAATAGCCTAAGCTTGGGGATGCCCATGGAACCCCATAGATAATATAAGGACACCTAAAAGCCAAAGCTTGGGTATGCCCAGGAAGGCATCCCCTCTTTCGTCTACTTCTATCGGTGACACTACAAAAAAAAGACACATCCGTGACATTTTGGGCCAAACAAATTTTTTTCTGTCGTACATACGACACTTCTATGACGATAATTGTGACAAAACCCGGTATCATCATAGATGTGGTGGGCTCCTACTTCTATGACAAAAAATCATGACAGAAAATGGGCTTTTTGAAGGAAATATGCCCTAGAGGCAATAATAAATTATTATTTATTTCCTCATATCATGATAAATGTTTATTATTCATGCTAGAATTGTATTATCCGGAAACATAATACTTGTGTGAATACATAGACAAACTAAACGTCACTAGTGTGCCTCTACTTGACTAGCTCGTTAATCAAAGATGGTTATGTTTCCTAACCATAGACATGTGTTGTCATTTGATTAACGGGATCACATTATTAGGAGAATGATGTGATTAACATGACCCATTCCGTTAGCTTAGCACCCGATCGTTTAGTATGTTGCTATTGCTTTCTTCATGACTTATACATGTTCCTATGACTATGAGATTATGCAACTCCGTTTGCCGGAGGAACACTTTGTGTGCTACCAAACGTCACAACATAACTGGGTGATTATAAAGGAGCTCTATAGGTGTCTCCAAAGGTACAGGTTGGGTTGGCATATTTCGAGATTAGGATTTGTCACTCCGATTGTCGGAGAGGTATCTCTGGGCCCTCTCGGCAATGCACATCACATAAGCCTTGCAAGCATTGCAACTAATGAGTTAGTTGTGAGATGATGTATTACGGAACGAGTAAAGAGACTTGCCGGTAACGAGATTGAACTAGGTAATAAGATACCGACGATCAAATCTCGGGCAAGTAACATACCGATGACAAAGGGAACAACATATGTTGTTATGCGGTCTGACCGATAAAGATCTTCATAGAATATGTAGGAGCCAATATGAGCATCCAGGTTCCGCTATTGGTTATTGACCGGAGACGTGTCTCGGTCATGTCTACATTGTTCTCGAACCCGTAGGGTCCGCACGCTTAAGGTTTCGATGACAGTTATATTATGAGTTTTGATGTACCGAAGGAGTTCGGAGTCCCGGATGAGATCGGGGACATGACGAGGAGTCTCAAAATGGTCAAGACGTAAAGATCAATATATTGGATGACTATATTCGGACATCGGAAAGGTTCCGAGTGGTTTGGGTATCTTTCGGAGTACCGGGGAGTTACGGGAATACGGGGGAAGAAGTATATGGGCCTTATTGGGCTTTAGGGGAAAGGGAGAGGCAGGCTGCGCCCCCCCCATTGACTAGTCCGAATTGGACTAGGGGGAGGGGCGGCGCCCCCTCCTTCCTTCTCTTCCCTCTTCCCCTTCCTTGTCTCCTACTCCTACTACTTGGAAGGACTCCTAGTTGGACTAGGAAAGGGAGAATCCTACTCCCGGTGGGAGTAGGACTCCCCTAGGGCGCGCCATAGAGAGGGTCGGCCCTCCCCTCCTCCACTCCTTTGTATACGGGGGCAGGGGGCACCCCATAGACACACAAGTTGATCTTCAAGATCGTTCTCTTAGCCGTGTGCGGTGCCCCCCTCCACCATAGTCCTCGATAATATTGTAGTGGTGCTTAGGCGAAGCCCTGCTACAGTAGAACATCAAGATCGTCACCACGCCGTCGTTCTGACGGAACTCTTCCCCGACACTTTGCTGGATCGGAGTCTGGGGATCGTCATCGAGCTGAACGTGTGCTAGAACTCGGAGGTGCCGTAGTTTTGGTGCTTGATCGGTCGGGCCATGAAGACGGACGACTACATCAACCGCGTTGTCATAATGCTTCCGCTGTCGGTCTATGAGAGTATGTAGACAACACTCTCCCCTCTCGTTGCTATGCATCACCATGATCTCACGTGTGCGTAGGAAATTTTGAAATTACTACGTTCCCCAACAGTGGTATCAGAGCCAGGTTTTATGTGTTGATGTTATATGCATGAGTAGAACAGAAGTGAGTTGTGGGCGATATAAGTCATACTGCTTACCAGCATGTCATACTTTGGTTCGGCGGTATTGTTGGATGAAGCGGCCTAGACTGACATTACGCGTACACTTACGCGAGACTGGTTCTACCGACGTGCTTTGCACATAGGTGGCTGGCGGGTGTCAGTTTCTCCAACTTTAGTTGAACCGAGTGTGGCTACGTCCGGTCCTTGCGAAGGTTAAAACATCACCAACTTGACAAACTATCGTTGTGGTTTTGATGCGTAGGTAAGAACGGTTCTTGCTAAGCCCAGTAGCAGCAACGTAAAACTTGAAACAACAAAGTAGAGGACGTCTAACTTGTTTTTGCAGGGCATGTTGTGATGTGATATGGTCAAGACGTGATGAGATATAAGTTGTTGTATGAGATGATCATGTTTTGTTGAAGTTATCGGCAACTGGAAAAATCCTTATGGTTGTCTCTCTATTGCATAAGATGCAAGTGCCCAATAATTGCTTTACTTTATCGCTATGCGATAGCAATACTTGCAAGAGCAATTGTTGGCGAGACGACCATGTGACGACACATTGATATAGATCAAGATGATGGAGATCATGTTGACATGCCGGTGACGATAAAGATCATGACAATACTTTGGAGATGGAGATCAAAGGCGCAAGATGATGATGGCCATATCATGTCACATATTTTGATTGCATATGATGTTTATCTTTTATACATCTTATTTTGCTTAATTTGACGGTAGCATTTTAAGATGATCTCTCACTAATTATCAAGAAGTGTTCTCCCTGTGTATGCACCGTTGCGAAAGTTCTTCGTGCTGAGACACCATGTGATGATCGGGTGTGATAGGCTCTACGTTCAAATACAACGGGTGCAAAATAGTTGCACACGTGGAATACTCAGGTTATACTTGACGAGCCAAGCATATACAGATATGGCCTCAGAACACGGAGACCGAAAGGTCGAGCGTGAATCATATAGTAGATATGATCAACATAGTGATGTTCACCAATGAAACTACTCCATCTCACGTGATGATCGGACATGGTTTAGTTGATTTGGATCATGTGATCACTTAGAGGATTAGAGGGATGTCTGTCTAAGTGGGAGTTCTTAAGTAATATGATTAATTGAACTTAAATTTATCATGAACTTAGTCCAGGTAGTATTTTGCAAATCATGTTGTAGATCAATAGGCCGCGTTGTTGCTTCCCTGTGTTTATTTTGATATGTTCATAGAGAAAATTGTGTTGAAAGATGTTAGTAGAAATGATGCAGATTGGTTCCGTGATCTGAGGTTTATCCTCATTGCTGCACAGAAGAATTATGTCCTTGATGCACCGCTAGGTGACAGACCTATTGAAGGAGCAAATGCAGAGGTTATGAACGTTTGGCTAGCTCAATATGATGACTACTTGATAGTTTAGTGCACCATGCTTAACGGCTTAGAATCGGGACTTCAAAGACGTTTTGAACGTCATGGACCATATGAGATGTTCCAGGAGTTGAAGTTAATATTTCAAGCAAATATCCGAGTTGAGAGATATGAAGTCTCCAACAAGTTCTATAGCTAAAAGATGGAGGAGAATCACTCAACTAGTGAGCATGTGCTCAGATTGTCTGGGTACTACAATTGCTTGAATCAAGTGGGAGTTAATCTTCCATATAAAATAGCGATTGACAGAATTCTCTAGTCACCATCACCAAGTTAGTAGAACTTCGTGATGAACTATGATATGCAAGGGATAACGAAAACGATTCCCAAGCTCTTCGTAATGCTGAAATTGACGAAGGTAGAAATCGAGAAAAACATCAAGTGTTGATGGTAGACAAGACCACTAGTTTCAAGAAAAGGGCAGAGGGAAGAAGGGGAACTTCAAGAAGAATATCAAGCAAGTTGCTTCTCAAGTGAAGAAGCCCAATTCTGGTCCTATGCCTGAGACTAAGTGCTTCTACTGCAAAGGGACTGGTCACTGGAAGCGGAACTACCCCAAGTGATTGGCGGATAAGAAGGATGGCAAAGTGAACATAAGTATATTTGATATACATGTTATTGATGTGTACTTTACTAGTGTTTATAGCAACCCCTCAGTATTTGATTCTAGTTCAGTTGCTAAGATTAGTAACTCGAAACGGGAGTTCCAGAATAAACAGAGACTAGTTAAGGGTGAAGTGACGATGTGTGTTGGAAGTGGTTCCAAGATGGATATGATCATCATCGCACACTCGCTATACTTTCGGGATTAGTGTTGAACCTAAATAAGTGTTATTTGGTGTTTGCATTGAGCATGAATATGATTTGATCATGTTTATTGTAATACAGTTATTCATTTAAGTAAGAGAATAAATTGTTGTTCTGTTTAGATGAATAAAACCTTATATGGTTACACACCCAATGAAAATAGTTCGTTGGATCTCGATCATAGTGATACACATAATCATAATATTGAAACCAAAAGATGCAAAGTTAATAATGATAGTGCAACGTATTTGTGGCACTGCCGTTTAGGTCATAATGGTGTAAAGCACATGAAGAAACTCCATGCTGTTGGGTTTTTGGAATCACTTGGTTATGAATCACTTGATGCTTGCGAACCATGCCTAATGGGCAAGATGACTAAGACTCCATTCTCCAGAACAATGGAGCGAGCAACAGATTTGTTGGAAATCATACATACTGATGTATGTGGTCCGATGAATATTGAGGCTCGTGGCAGGTATCATTATTTTCTGATCTTCACAGGTGATTTGAGCTGATATGAGTATATCTACTTGATGAAACACAAGTCTAAAATATTTGAAAAGTTCAAAGAATTTCAGAGTGAAGTGGAGAATCATCGTAACAAAAATGAAAGTTTCTATGATATAATCACAGAAGTAAAATATTTGAGTTACGAGTTTGGCCTTCAATTAAAACAATGTGGAATAGTTTCACAAACTCATGCCACCTAGAACACCACAGCATAATGGTGTGTCCGAACGTCATAACCGTACTTTATTTGATATAGTGCAATCTATGTTGTCTCTTATTGATTTACCACTATCGTTTTGGGGTTATGCATTAGAGACAGCTACATTCGCGTTAAAAAGGGCACCATCTAAATCCGTTGAGACGACACCGTATGAACTGTGGTTTGGCAAGAAACCAAAGTTGTCGTTTCTTAAAGTTTGGGGTTGCGTTGCTTATATGAAAAAGTTTCATCCTGATAAGCTCAAACTCAAATCGGAGAAGTGCATCTTCATAGGATACCCAAAAGAAAATGTTGGGTACACCTTCTATCACAGATCCAAAGGCAAGATATTCATTGCTGAGAATGGATCCTTTCTAGAGAAGGAGTTTCTCTCGAAAGAAGTGAGTGGGAGGGAAGTAGAAAACTTGATAAGGTAATTGTACCTTCTCCCTTATTGGAAAGTAGTTCATCACAGAAATCTGTTCTTGTGACTACTACACAAATTAGTGAGGAAGCTAATGATGATGATCATGTAACTTCAGATCAAGTTACTACCGAATCTCGTAGGTAAAGCAGAGTGAGATCCGCACCAGAGTGGTACGGTAATCCTGTTCCGGAAGTCATGTTACTAGACCATGACGAACTTGCTAACTATGAGGAAGCGATGATGAGCCCAGATTCCGCGAAATGGTTTGAGGCCATGAAATCTGAGATATGATCCATGTATGAGAACAAAGTATGGACTTTGATGGACTTGCCCGATGATAGGCAAGCCATAGAAAATAAATGGATCTTCAAGAGGAAGACGGACGCTGATAGTAGTGTTACTATCTACAAAGCTAGAATTGTCGCAAAAGGTTTTCGACAAGTTCAAGGTGTTGACTACGATGAGAGTTTCTCACTCGTATCTATGCTTAAGTCTGTCCGAATCATGTTAGCAATTGCCGCATTTTATGAAATCTGGCAAATGGATAAACAAAGCTGCATTCCTTAATGGATTTATTAAAGAAGAGTTGTATATGATGCAACTAGAAGGTTTTGTCGATCCTAAAGGTGTTAACTAAATATGCAAGCTCCAGCGATCCATCTATGGACTGGTGCAAGCATCTCAGAGTTGGAATATACGCTTTGATAAGTTGATCAAAGCATATAGTTTTATACAGACTTGCGGTGAAGCCTGTATTTACAAGAAAGTGAGTGGGAGCACTACAGCATTTCTGACAAGTATATGTGAATGACATATTATTGATCGGAAATAATGTAGAATTATTCTGTAAAGCATAAAGAAGTGTTTGAAAGGAGTTTTTCAAAGAAAGACCTCGGTGAAGCTGCTTACATATTGAGCATCAAGATCTATAGAGATAGATCAAGATGCTTGATAAGTTTTTTCAATGAGTACATACCTTGACAAGATTTTGAAGTAGTTCAAAATGGAATAGTCAAAGAAAGAGTTCTTGCCTGTGTTACAAGGTGTGAAATTGAGTAAGACTCAAAGCCCGACCACGGCAAAAGATAGAAAGAGAATGAAAGTCTTTCCCTATGCCTCAGCCATAAGTTCCATAAAGTATGCCATGCTATGTACCAGATCTATTGTATACCCTACACTAATTTTGGCAAGGAAGTACAATAGTGATCTAGGAGTAGATCACTGGACATCGGTCAAAATTATCCTTAGTGGAATAAGGATATGTTTCTCGATTATGGAGGTGACAAAAGGTTCGTCGTAAAAGGATTACGACGATACAAGTTTTTGGCACTGATCTGGATGACTCTAAGTCTTCATCTGGATACATATTGAAAGTGGGAGCAATTAGCTAAAGTAGCTCCGTGCAAAGCATTGTAGACATAGAAATTTGCAAAATACATACGGATCTGAATTTTGGCAGACTCGTTGACTAAGCTTCTCTCACAAGCAAAACATGATCACAACTTAGTACTCTTTGGGTATTAATCACATACAGATGTGAACTCGATTACTGACTCTAGTAAACCCTTTGAGTGTTGGTCACATGACGATGTGAACTAAGGGTGTTAATCACATGGTGATGTGAACTATTGATGTTAAATCACATGGCGATGTGATCTAGATTATTGACTCTAGTGCAAGTGGGAGACTGAAGGAAATATGCCCTAGAGGCAATAATAAAGTTATTATTTATTTCCTTATATCATGATAAATGTTTATTATTCATGCTAGATTGTATTATCCGGAAACATAATACTTGTGTGAATACATAGTCAAACCAAACGTCACTAGTGTGCCTCTACTTGACTAGCTCGTTAATCAAAGATGGTTATGTTTCCTAACCATAGACATGTGTGGTCATTTGATTAACGGGATCACATCATTAGGAGAATTATGTGATTGACATGACCCATTCCATTAGCTTAGCACCCGATCGTTTAGTATGTTGCTATTGCTTTCTTCATGACTTATACATGTTCCTATGACTATGAGATTATGCAACTCCCGTTTGTCGGAGGAACACTTTTTGTGCTACCAAACGTCACAACGTAACTGGGTGATTATAAAGGAGCTCTACAGCTGTCTCCAAAGGTACATGTTGGGTTGGCGTATTTAGAGATTAGGATTTGTCACTCCGATTGTCGGAGAGGTATCTCTAGGCCCTCTCGGTAATGCACATCACATAAGCCTTGCAAGCATTGCAACTAATGAGTTAGTTGTGAGATGATGTATTACGGAATGAGTAAAGAGACTTGCCGTAACGAGATTGAACTAGGTATTAAGATACCGACGACCGAATCTCGGGCAAGTAACATACCGATGACAAAGGGAACAACGTATGTTGTTATGCGGTCTGACCGATAAAGATCTTCGTACAATATGTAGGAGCCAATATGAGCATCCAGATTCCGCTATTGGTTATTGACCGGAGACGTGTCTCGGTCATGTCTACATTGTTCTCGAACCCGTAGGGTCCGCACGCTTAAGGTTTCCATGATAGTTATATTATGAGTTTACGAGTTTTGATGTAACGAAGGAGTTCAGAGTCCCGTATGAGATCGGGGACATGACGAGGAGTCTCGAAATGGCCGAGACGTAAAGATTGATATATTGGACGACTATATTCAGACATCGGAAAGGTTCCAAGTGGTTTGGGTATTTTTCGGAGTACCGGGGAGTTACGGGAATACGGGGGAAGAAGTATATGGGCCTTGTTGGGCTTTAGGGGAAAGGGAGAGGCAGGCCGCGTGCCCCCCATTGACTAGTCTGAATTGGACTAGGGGGAGGGGCGGCGCCCCCTCCTTCCTTCTCTTCCCTCTTCCCCTTCCTTGTCTCCTACTCCTACAACTTGGAAGGACTCCTAGTTGGACTAGGAAAGGGGGAATCCTACTCCCGGTGGGAGTAGGACTCCCCTAGAACGCGCCATAGAGAGGGCTGGCCCTCCCCTCCTCCACTCCTTTATAGACGGGGGCAGGGGGCACCCCATAGACACACAAGTTGATCTTCAAGATCGTTCTCTTAGCCGTGTGCGGTGCCCCCCTCCACCATAGTCCTCGATAATATTGTAGTGGTGCTTAGGCGAAGCCTTGCGGCAGTAGAACATCAAGATCGTCACCACGCCGTCGTGCTGATGGAACTCTTCCCCGACACTTTGCTGGATTGGAGTCCGGGGATCGTCATCGAGCTGAACGTGTGCTAGAAATCAGAGGTGTCGTAGTTTCGGTGCTTGATCGGTCGGGCCGTGAAGACGTACGACTACATCAACCGCGTTGTCATAACGCTTCCGCTGTCGGTCTACGAGAGTACGTAGACAACACTCTCCTCTCTCGTTGCTATGCATCACCATGATCTCACGTGTGCGTAGGAAATTTTGAAATTACTACGTTCCCCAATACTTTTCGTCCTGGGCGGGCCAGAGACGCAGCTGCATGACATTCTTTGGGCCGTCCATGACCGAAAAAACCGTGGTAGAAGCGAGGGGGAGGAAAATTTCTGGGAGTTCCCGGTTACAGTGGGAGGTCGGGGGCCGAGCGATGCTCGTTTCTCTCGTACACGTACGTGCGTGTGTGCGAGGCGTTGGTTCTAACTGAACCCGAGCGAGGCGTTGGGCTCTAACTGAACCCGAGCGATTGCACTGCAGGCTACGCATTACTGAACCTGAGCGATCGATCGATGGCTGTTAACTGAACCCGATCGAGCGATTCCTTGGCTACTGCTGCTAACTGAAGCCGATCGATGGGATGAACAGTGAGCGTTGCGGGGGGGGGGGGGGGGGTTGGATGAACAGCGAGCGGTGGCGTTGCCTCTGGATGAACAGGACCCCGTGGTGTGGTGGAGGGCTGGATGAACAGTAGACGGTGGAGGGGTGCCCGTGAAGGGGTGGATGAACAGTACCCCGTGGTGTGGAGGGCATGATGAATAGTAGACGGTGAAGGGGTGCCCGTGGAGGGGTGGTTGAACAGGACCCCGTGGTGTGGAGGGATGGATGAATAGTAGACAGTGGAGGGGTGGTTGAACAGTAGCCGGCGGAGTAGCGCACGGTGGAGGCTGGATGAACAGGAGCCCGTGGAGGCTAGAGCAGGTCGACGGTGGATGAACAGTAGCTCGTGGAGGCTGGAGGGGGTCGGCGGTGGAGATGAACAGTATCCCATGGAGTCCCGTTTTGCGGTACGCCACACCCCTCCCGATGAATAGGACCCCCGTTTCGACCATAGCGCAACACAAGTCCGTTTCCTCTGTTTTGCAGTACGCCACACCCTTCCCGATCAATAGGACCCCGTTTCGATCGTAGGAGGTCCGTTTCCTCCATTTTGCGGTATGCCACACCCCTCCCGATCAACAGGACCCCCGTTTTGACCGTAGGAGGTCCGTTTCCTCCGTTTTGCGGTACGCCACACCCCTCCCGATCAACAGGACCCCCGTTTCGACCGTAGGAGGTCCATTTCCTCCGTTGTGCGGTACACCAAGCCACCTTTCCATCGCCTCTTTCGTCCAAGCCCTCCCGATGAACACGACCACGCATTCCGTTCCGACCCATGAACACGATGACGATGTTGTTTCTCCGTCCGACCTAGCCATGTACACGAGCCCTCGCCGTACGTATGCACGAGTAGGCGTTCGAGACCCCGCCCGTATGTACACATACATGGCCGTATTTTCTTTCTTGCACCCTGGCCGCCTCTACCACGACACATGCACGCCTCTACATCCACCAGTATACATGTACGTACACCTTCGCGACCAGAATGACAACGCTACGTACGCCTCGACCAGGTGGGTCCCGACCGTCAGGCACTTCCTTGCCTGCGAAGATGTAGCTGGTGGGTCCCAGCAGTCAGGGGGGCGAAATACGGTGGCCCGTCCGGTGGGTCCCCGCTGTCAGGTGGAGGAATAATTATTTTGCACATAATAAGGAGGCACTTCCTTGCTGCGGCCGTGGACCCAACTGTCAGCCTCTCCACATACAGTCCATGTCCGATGGAAGTCGTTCCTTGACCAAGTTGACCACGCCGCCCCGAGAGCACCAGGGTGGTGGACGACGGCGAGGCCTAGGAAGGGGACGACGCGGAGCCCGGGAAGACGCGGCAGTGGATGCCCACGCGTAGAGGAGTACGAGGGTTCACTGGTTCGCTGCGGTGTGAGGCTGCCGTCGCCGCGGAATAACAGGGGGTGTGGGTGAGTAGAGGGATGGCCTGGCCAGCAGTGGGAGTAGTAGGGGGCAGTGAGGCCTCTGCCGCATCGCAGCCGGCCACGGGAGGCAGGAGCATGAGGCACGACCGGCGCTGGTTTGGGAGGCTGGAGCAAGAAGACCAGAGGTTGAAGAAGCACTACGGCCGTTGGATGGACATCGTACGGTCACTGGAGTTAGAATCGTGCATATTAACTAAGTTGACAAAGCCCTCCGTCCCCGTCAACTTAGTAGGCCCACAAGTCAGCCTCCCAGCAAGGTGGGTCCTAGCTAGCCGGGGGAGTATTCATTTTTTTGTGCGTAATAAGGAGGCACTTCCGGTGGGTCCGAGCTGACAGCCGGGGGAACGTTTTTTTCGCAAAATATGGTGGCCCGTCCGGTGGGTCCCAGCAGTTAGGGGGAAACGATTGTTTCGCAAAATACTGGTGGCCCGTCCGGTGGGTCCCTACTGTCAGGTGGAGGAATAATTATTTTCCGCGTAATAAGGAGGCACTTCCTTGCGGCTGCCGTGGACCCAGCTGTCAGCCCCTCCACGTACAGTATTCTTCCGATGGAATTCGGTCGTTGACCACATTGACCATGGCGCGCCGACAGCACCATGGCGGTGGACGACGGCGAGGCCTAGGAAGGACACAACCTGGAGCCGGGGAAGACACGGCAGTGGATGCCCATGCGGAGAGGAGTACGAGGGTTCACTGGTTTGGCTGCGCTGCCGTCGCTACAGAATAACAGGGGGTGTGGGTGAGTGGAGTGGAGGGATGGCCTGGCCAGCGGTGGGAGTAGTATGGGGGCGATGAGGCCTCCGCGGCAGCACAGCCGGCCACGGGAGGCAGGAGCAGGCGGCACGACCGACGCTGGTTTGGGCGGCTGGAGCAAGAAGACCAGAGGTTGAAGAAGCACTACGACCGTTGGATGGACATCGTATGGTCAGTTGAGCTAGAATCGTGCATATTGACTAAGTTGACAAAGCCCTTCGTCCCCGTCAACTTAGTAGGCCCACTATACTGGGTCCCAGCTAGCAGGGCGAGTATTCATTTTTTGTGTGTAATAAGGAGGCACTTCTTTGCGTGCGAAGATATAGCTGGTGGGTCCGAGCTGTCAGCGGCGGTAACGTTTTTTTTGCAAAATACAGAGGCCGTTTCGGTGGGTCCCAGATGTCAGGTGGAGGAAATCCTTATTTTGCGTGTAATAAGGAGGCATTTCCTTGCGTGTGGCCGTGGACCCAGCTGTCAGCCTCTCCACATACAATCCACTTCAGATGCATGTCAGTCGTTGACCATGCTGACCACACCACGCCGAGAGCACCAGGGCGGTGGACGACGGCGAGGCCTAGGAACGGAACGACACGGAGGCAGGGAAGCCTCGGCCGTTGTTTTTGTTTCCCACGCGGAGGGGAGTATGACTGTACGAGGGTTTACTGGTTCGTCTACCATCGCCAGAGAATAACAACAGGTGTGGGTGAGTAGTGGGATGGCTAGGCCAGCGATGGGAGTACGGTGGGGGCGGTGAGGCCTGTGCGGCAGCACAGCCGGCCGCGGGGAGGAGGGAGCAGGTAGTCCCGCTGGTGCTTGTTTGAGCGGCTGGAGCAGGAAGAGCATAGATTGAAGAAGCACGACGGCCTTTGGATGGACATCCAACAGTATACAAGCCATCTGTGGAAAGCCTCAAATCTGTGGAAAACAGCATACAACCTATCTGCCATTATTTCAAATAATTTACAGCCCATTCGCTAATTCCTATGGGTTTTTTGGAGCCCATATTGTTTATGTTAGCATTACAGCCCATATTGTGGCCACGGTTAAAAAATTACACGAAATTTTGCATATGTCGGTGCGGTCTGAACTATTTTTAATCCTGAAATTTCGAGTCACATTCAGACTAATTTTAAAAATAAATGTATATCAATATAAAATCCAATAAATTGTCCATGCATAAAAATCAATGCAATTTAAAATCTTGAAATGAAAAAAAGATATTTGAAAATAATTGCCGGTTTGATGTGTTTTAAAAATGTACATCCTATTTCTCATTACTGATAGGCCATTGTCTCGGCCAGCCGAATGAAACTCTCCTCATCTTGAAAGATTTGCAGCCCAACAGGCCTGATAAAGCGACTTACTTGACAAATCACAAAAAAACTGGGCTAGCCATTTTCAGAAAGCAAAAAAAAACTACTGGGCTGGTCTGTGGTAAACATAAAAGAAAAGGATGTCTAGACAGGCCAGAGTGTCCCGCACAGCCCAGTTGACACCCTGCTTCAGTCTCAAAAACAAATTAGATAAATGCCACTCCAATTATGGCGATTCATAAAAATGCCACTGCAATTTCCAAACTTTGAAAAATGCCACTGCAATTTCCAAACTTTGAAAAATGCCACTGCAATTTTTGCAAACTTTAAAAAACGCCACTGCAGTTTGCAAACTTTGAAAAATGCCACTCCAGACTTCGAAAAATGCCACTAGAAATGGCATTTTTCAAAGTTTGGAAATTGCAGTGGCATTTCTCGGATACACCAGATTTGGAGTGGCATTTATCAAATTAACCCAAAACAAAAATAACTGGCAAGCTGCTGGGTCCCTGGTGTCAGCCGCTCGTTGTGCAATTCTCTCATTTATTGACTACGTTGACAATGGCATGAGACCCAGATGTCAGAAATCCACTAGGAGGAGCCATTTTTTATTGGCTTGAAATAAGGAGGCACTTGCTTGCGTACTGCCATGACCTTGGTGGGTCCCTCCTGTCATCCTCTCCACGTACAATCATCTCCTGATTGTGTACACGTCAACTTGCTAGGCCCACAAGTCAGCCTCTAAACCGTAGAGGACAAATACAACCCATTTAAAAAAAATAACAGCCCATTCCATACGTTCAAACGGAAAGTTCAACATTCAGACCAAAGTAACAGGTCTGATCCACATATAGAGTACTAAACTTCCACGTTGACAACCATCATAGCCAAGTTAACTATCTACTCCCACTAACACTCTAGTAGCGTACAAGTCCTAACTTACTCTTAGCTAACTAGATGATGCTGGCCGCCATCTGCTGTCCACGCTAAACGCCGGCACCGGCGTCCTCCGCCTCGCCTCAGACTTGCCAGAGGTGCGATAGGAGGCACTTGCTTGCGTACGAGCTTGTCAGTATCTTCAGAGGTAGGCATTTTTATTCAAAAAACTGCCACTTCGCATCTTGCGTCGCAAATAAAACTGTCAGGAGCGCATTTGTAGGCTAGCTAGTGATCGATCAGTAACTTGTAAACACTGAGCGAACAGAAATAAGTAACTGTTAATGCATCTCAATGATTCATAGATCATACACAAATATGTAGCTCCAAAAGCAAAGATCAGCCACTTCGGATCTTGCGTCGCAACTAAAACTAACTAGTACGATTCCCATACATAAGATCAACATGTTAATGCATCTCAATGACTCACAGATCATATATAAATATGTAGCTCCAAAAGCAAAGATCTAGAAAAAACATCTGTTCTTCCTACTAACATGGATGCTTCTATTGGCCAACATTCAGTACAGACTGAAAGACAAACTTGTTTGTGAAGTCTACAATTCCTCTTGCAAACATAAGTGGTTTCACCAACAGCTGGAACCATGAGAATGAACCAGACATGATGGAGGAACATGCACTGCAATATGATTTGGTCTTCCCTCGATCACACTGCGAGACTATTTTCGGAATAAAAACTTTAACTTAGGAAAAATGATGTCCATTGTATAATCAGACCAAAGCAATGAAGCACCCAGTGTTGGCCAATAAATAGTACAGTACTACGTTTCTGCAGTCCATGAAGTGACTATCCAATCTTTCTGTGTCTATTTTCAAATGGCACTGCATGCAGTGACTATACTATTCTCTTGTGCAGTTCAACCAAAATTGCGGGCACTTTGTTGGTTTGCCAAATAGCAACGGGCAGACATCTCTGTCTGCACAAATATCAAGCAGCTAGTAAACATATACCACACCTTGTATTTTCGGTTTAAACATGTCTCTTCCGCTTAGCATCTGTCATGTTCTGCACTTGACAATCTGATACAGTTATGTTTTGCCCTGGACAATTTCATATTGAATTGATTTGCTGGTTCAGAGCAGAAATATAGCGCCTATTCTTCATCAGACCAAGGATATCCATGTTCGCAGTGATGGAAGAGGTGAAATCGATACAACCGAAATTGAGCATCCAATCATTGAATCATGTCCTGCACCTCCAATGTAGGTCCACCCTGCCAATAAATTCACATGCAAACCACTAGTATTACTATCTAATGACAGTACAAAAATAGTAGCAAGATAGTAGCAAACCATGTACCTTCATAATGAACAGCTCATAGTGCCACCAATTGGATATAAAGGTTGGGAAAAAACATGCTCCTAATGTTGAACCAGTTGGACTTTTTGTGCAGTTCCACTAAAATCGAGCATCCCTGTTTGCATAGATATTGAAAGTGTGATTACTCTCAAAGTGGCAATAGTTGAAGCATAGACTCACAAATATAAGCATTCCAATTTCTTAATGGGAAAAGGTAGCAAGACTGTTTCTAACCACCTGTTTGAAGGAATAAATAAAGCAACAACGGCTGATGTGAGGAAGGCATACATAGTTTTTTCTGGAAAAGTGAGCCATTCCTGACCTTTCCTCCTCTTTTAAGAAAATTTTGTGCAGTTCTACTAAAATAAAATGCCATCACCGCCTTGACAATTCAGTGACACTGTACAAAAGGAAATGACTTAACATTACATCATGATGTCAGGTATGTAGTCGACAGGCATTAGAGACAAACATACAGACCTCCTTAAGAGAATAGCCGGAGGAGGAGGTGCCCACTCTTGACCTTTCCTCTTGTCTTCATAATTGTCTGTGCAGTTTAACCAAAATAAAATGACATCAGCGCCTTGCATTTTGGTGACACTGTACAAAAAAATTAACTTATCTCATGAAAGTGAGGTATGTAATCTATAAGCATTAACAGTGCAAAAATCTGACGGGAGTAACAAGTTTCATTGTTGGTATACTGGCTGTGCAACAACATTAGAATGCCTTATAGCTCAAAAATCTTTAATACATCCACAATCAACAGCTAACCCTGAAATAATCCAGTGACATTAAATGGCATTGCTTAAATTTATGGGTGGCATTAGACTGGGAGCGGCATTAGTTAAATGTGGCATCACTCTAGCAGTAGCATTGCTTGACTTGACTGCTGGCGTTATACTAACAGCAAAAAAAGTGGCAATAAGAGCATGGGAGGCACTAGTATGATGTACCTCCATGGACGCAGAGTGGTCAGGGAGGTATGGTTGCCCAGAGCAACAAATATCCAGGCAGCATATGTGGATTATGGTCCCATTTTTGTTCTCTTTAGCCACCTTTTTCCTATGCGAGGACAACAAACCGATCGACCTGGTCATTCTCTATTGCGTTGTCATGCCTTTCTACCCTTCTTCAACCAAGAGACACGAGACTTGTTCCTTAGCTACTGATTTCCCCCTTTTCAACCTAGATGCGGGTTCGATGCCTACTCTCTTGGATAGGACAATCTCCCTTCCTTTCCTTATTCAACCCAGACATGGATTAGTCTGCATGAAGTAGGGTTTGCTTTAATAGTGCAAATTATGGTTTTCGTCTGCGTGGCCAGCAGAGTAGAGGATAACAAATTGGGAAGATGGTGGAGTGGAAAAAGATCCACATGCAACGACGTAGCAGATGGGGCAATAGAACAAGGTTATGGCTTGAAAAGAGGTAGCATACCTGAGGGTCGGCGGGAAGTGGCTTCGCTCGTGGTCGTCGTCCTCCGCACACACTACGGCAGCGAGCTTGGGGACGGAGGCCATCCCGCGTGGGCGCTAGGTCTGAGAGGACGGCCTTGTCGTCAGTGCGTGACCTCGCTCGCCGATGACGACTGCGTCAATGCTGCACGTCCTTTTCTTCCCCGGTGGATCTATGACCACCGGTGAGGAGGGAGAGAGGGGCCGTCTTTTTTAGATCTGGAGAGAGGGTGGTAGTGTGAGAAGCAAGTGAGCAGCCCTTAGCAAGAAAGCGCTGAAGCTCCAGCCTATATGTATATGATTTTTTATACTACTAGTACTGGAGGTGGGGTAGTGGTAGAGTAGTTTATATTTTCGCTACATACAGTACCAGTTAGTCGTGCTTCAAAACTGATCGGCACGCCATTAAAAAAATAAAGGTCGATAACTAATGCGGCACCTCGGGCCAACGCGGCCAGATCGCATTTTGCACGAGAAATTACACACCATGTTTCGTTGACATGTGGTCCCATTCCAACATATCAGTGAGACGACGACGAGTAGTAGGAGTATTTCCGAACGGACCGGGGCGCCTCTTCGTGAACCGTGGCAAACTCGCAACCGTCCACTGACTCTTCGCCTTTCCCTCTCAATTTGGAACTACTGTCGCACGCTATTCCTCTCCCTCCTCCATTTTCCTTCAGCCCTTCACCCTTTCTTCTGCCATTGTTCGATCGTCTTCTCCATGGAGGGAACAGGCCGGAAACGACCTCGTTATTCTTGCCCTGATCTGAAAGATGATGTGGTGGAGGAACTCATTGATCGGTGCGACATCATCACCTTGGCTAGCATGGCAGGTTCGTTCCAGCCCATTCTCGACTCAACTAATAACATCATTGCAAGGAACCCAAGGGTCAAGGAGCGGTTTGATCTCCCCTATCTTCTTCACCGTGACCCTGATGACTGGCGCCGGCACGACGGAGGCCTCGCCCTGTGCAAGTTGATGCCGCTTGATAATGATACGTGTGATGTTAAGATGCCATCGCTTGAGGGCAAGGCTTGGGCGGGCGCAAATGGAGATTGTGTTGTTTACATTGGGTCCAACTGCGAGTGGGAACTTGTGAATGTGTACACTCCTCACCGGGTTCCACTTCCAAAAATCTCAGCACACTGCCTAGAGGTTGAGCACACCGGTAATGTACGCACGTTCAAATATGATCATGGTGACTGTCGTCTATGGAAGATAGCAATTTGTCGAGTTCCCAACCGCTCTTGGAATTACAAAAACTATGATGTTGTTGCTATCTTCGACAAGCTTGTTGACGTCCTTGATGGTTTCACTCGATGGATATTGCTCAAAAATCAGTTTCTGTACACGGATGAGTACTGTGATGAAATTGAATACGAGGGCCTTGTGTTTGCTGCCACCACTCGTGGCACTGTTTTTGCATGGCATCCTCGTTGTTTCGGTACGTTTGTCTTCCACCGTAATTATAATTGTTTCATCCACATGCATGCGGGTTAGCAAGTTTCCCTTTACTAATTAACCTTCTTCTTGTGTTTCCAAGGTGCTGTGAACATCCCACCACCTATACTTGAAGATTTTTATAACCAAGGGGGAGATGACGATGGTGATGATCACGCGCATGAGGACGAGCAGCACCGATATACTCTGTGGCGCCTGGCAACTAATTCTGATGGATCACCTCTTCTTGTGTGTATACAAGCCCACTGATGATGTTACTGCTAAGGAAGCAGGTGTAGTCTCCCATGGTCGCACTCTCTGGACCTATTCCAACACCCGTTGCATGGTATTCGGGATGTTTACTAGGGTGCTAGCGCCAACTCCTTCTCCCTGGCACAGAATTGATAGTCTTGGAGAAAACTCGCTCTTCCTTGGACAAAACTATCTGATGATGGTGAAAGGCGATCCAACTGTTGTTGACACATTTATGAGAAGCAACTGTGTCTATACCTCGGACATTTGGGTGGTTCCCTATCCTGGTACTGATGTAGTAGGCCGCTTCAGCCTGGATGATTAGTCATGCGTTGGTCTCCAGATCGACAACGGATGGCCCGTCCCAGAGAATCACTTGTGGTTCAAAGCAAGCGTTTCCAACGCCGCGGAATGGTTGAGTTGAAGTTCATTTCATGGCTTGTTATTTGTTGTGTGGTGAAAACTTTAGTATTTATAAGGTATCCTCGTTGTCGATGTGGGTTGATGACCTGTTGTACTACGTAATAAAATGATATGCCTGTGATAAACTTACTAAATTTATGAATGGCTTTCGAGTCGCTTCTCTGAGTGAGTGGTGCGACGAGGCAAAAAATATTTTCCAAATACATAATTGTACGTGCATTGTAACAGGTTATCGGATGAGGCCAATCAACAATAGTAATACACTATTTGTACTAGCTTCACATGCTTCACACGTCGGGCGGGTGTTTTTACTGTAGCTGTATGTTAATGTGTTCGTTGTACGTAACCAGCACCTCGAATCCTCGATATAATAGTAGTATAGTATATAGTAGGAGTAAGTAGTAGGAGTAGTAGGGTGGCATGGGCCAGAACAAGCATTCACGTCCAGGAGTACGGCACACGCCACCACCACGACATCCATCTGACACCATATTATTTCTTGGAGTCCGTGCGAGAGCAATATCTTCAACCTCTTCGTTTCTCTAACTTCAGCCATCGCGCGGCGGGCGAGGTGGGGGTTTGCCGATAGTCGGTTTCCTTAACTGCGGTCCCACTTGTAAGGCCAACTCCAACGCACGACCCCAAACAGACCTCCGTTTTTGCACGAACTCCAACGATAATTTTGACTACTACTGTAGTAAGTTGGATTAGTGCCTTCTTGATGCATTCATTGTTGATCTGCGGAGACTCGATCTTGCATGCTTGTTTTTTCTTCGAGTGTAAAGAAGTAGACGTTCCTTCCTCGCATCTAGTCTCATGTCTAGCCTCTATTCTATACTAGCTAAAAGTGATAGAACATCTACTAAAATGCGCTCTATCAATATATGGATGTACTCTTCTTCCCAACACAAAAACTTGCATCCATTCTACTCCCTCCGTTGCACAATACTACATGCCTTCTATTTGTCAAAATATATATGTATCTAGACATGTCTTAGTATATAGGTACATCCATTTTTGGACAAATGGAAGTCAAGTATTTTGGAACAGAGGGAGTACACAATAATTTTTTTAAGTTAGCACAACTAGTCTAATCCGAGAGCAGAACCGAAGATTTGGTCGGGTTCTTCCTCCTTTTGCCGACACGTGGGACATCCAGCATCCAGGTCGTGTCATGAAAGAAAACAGAGTGGTAGTTGAAGCCACGAGATGTGCATCTCGGGTTAAACTGTAAATAAAATCTTACTACTCTTGAGTAACTCCATAAGCGGCCACCGAAGATCTTTATTGGATTTGTTTTTCATCACCAGCACGTCGAGCTGAAAGATGTGCAGGTTCAGTGGGTCCCCTTGGGTTTTCACTGACATGTGGGGCCGCATGTGAGCAAACAGACGATGGGCTCCGCGCGTCTGCTGGTTGGCTGAGAAGAGAGATAGAGGAGGGCTGAGCACGAACTGCAGGAAATTTGTTCTATGTACCTCGATATAGGCTCGATATAGTGGGGTGGCATGGGCCATAACTAGCAATCACCTCTAGCAGTATGGCACACGCCACCCACACGAGTCCCATCCGACACCAATTTTCTTGGAGTCCATGCTACATCCATCTCTTCTCCCTCTTGTCCTCTTTTCTCAGCCATCGCGCAGTGGGCGGGGTGTGGGTTTGCCGATAGTCGGTTTGTTCAACTGCGGTCCCACTTGTAAGTGAAAATGCAACACCGCACGCTTGCCCGCTTGAGCGGCGTGCAGGACCAACCGTGTGGGGGTGCAACGCGAACACGGCAGGCTTTTCCTTTTGAACTCGTAACTTGTAAATTTTGGTTCTGCTCCATGGCGCGACCGATAGATAGAAAATAAGGATTTTGCCTAGAGTAATGAGAAGTTTGCTTCTGGCACCGTTCATGCATGGAGTACATACGAAAATTATGAAGTTGATGCGAAAGGTAAGATAATTACTGTAGTATCATATACTACTACATGGATTTGACGGAAGGATAAAAATACATACGGATCCATCAACGTTCAATGACATCCTCATGCCCTAGTGCGCCGGGTCACCAACCGACGTGTGAGGAGCAGCGGCGTTGGCGGCGAGCTCAACGTGCTTCTGAACAGTGCCGTCCAAGGTTGCCCTGCGCCCCAAGAAGGCCAGCGTCCTATCGTCCTCGTCTTGCATGTACTAGTCCTTGTGGACGATTTGCGCGTAGACGTGGGTGATTATGTCGATGGTGTCTTGCTGCGCCAGGCGCTGCGCGGCGAGCGCGACCTCGAGGTGGACATTCTCCGGCGCGACGGCGGGCAGTCACAGGGCCACCAGTGCATCGAAGAGGTTATTACCATAGTGGCCGTTGAGGGTGGCGGGCATCGCAAAGCCTGGGCGCGTCGGCTGGAGGCTTACGTCAAAGTCGTCTGCAAGCTTTTTGACGACAGTGAACTTGTCGAGGAAACCGACAAGGACCTCGTCGAACAAGGATCCGTAGCTGTCGTCCAAGGGGCCCCTTGCCCTGGCGTCCTCAAGCAATACTACCTGCCAGGCCGCAGGCCGGCATCGTGGACCATCTGGCACAGCCGGCTGATGCTCGCGCTCATCGCCTCCATGGGTCTAGCGTAGCTTCTAGTCAACTGATCTTGCGATTCGAGTGATCACTCAGCCCTTGGTTAGCGTGCGTAGGTGCGTAGGATTTCATACTACACCTCGGCCCTCTACTGCACCTGCCTTTGGCTGTATGATAGGTGGGCCAGCCACCCCCTGGGGCCACGTGTCATTCACCTCCTGACCCGTCTCTCACACGCACCCTGCTAGGGTATATACTCTCTCCTTTCCGGTTTATAGCGCTTGTCTCAAAATTTTAGTTTTTCCATTTCATAAGGCTCAATTTGGTTGTTTTCCATCACATGTTTAGATTCCAAGGTGCATTAAATCATTGCATGCAAGTATTAAGAGAAAATTAACCAATGCATGTAATTTATGCATGCATGCATTGCAATTAATGCATTGGTAAACATACTTTTTTGAGGAAAACAAGAGCATTAATTGGGTGCTTTTGCAAACTACAAAAAGTATTCCACCACTCACCATCTACCTTGGTTGGTGAGAATTTTGAAATGAGCCTTATAAACCGGAAAGGAGGGAGTATAGTGGTTTTGTTTTTCTCTCCATATCAACCATTTTATATTGCGTACGTGTCATTCAAGAGTGAAATGATGGTTGCTTCTTCCGACTAACTTACTGTGTGATTTGACTGCTCCTTAGTGGCCCCTACACGTACTCCCCCTACGTGTATGCAACAGTCACACGTACACATGGATGCAAAAATGCGTGTGACGCCCTAATGCATGCACGTCCGAGCACACGACGGAACACATGGTGACACTCTAGTGCTCAACCTACACATGCATGCACACACATACTCAGTCAGGGTGAGCCAGTGACCGTATGAACACCGTAAAATATATATATTGAGCGCAATGAGCATATTATGAAGTCCACTGACCGTATTTTTACAAATATACAGTGACAGACAGTGTATTTATATCGTTTGAAATTAAGCCATGTTAACCGGAGAGGAGGCAGCATGGACTAGCATTACTTTGTTGTGTCCCCTCGACTTGTCGAACGAGGAGAAGGTTGCAGGACGGGAGAAGGTTGCGCGCGGTGGCTCGCAGGACAAGGAGAAACTTTTGACTAATGCAAGCTCTCCCTCGCTCAGGCGGTGGACGTGCAACAGTTAATTTGGTGTCAGATTGCCAGAAGCATACTACACTATACTACTAGGAACCGGATGGAGGAGCGTCTGCACTCTTATTATAATTTTAAAATGTGATAAAGCAATCTTCAACACATTTGGTTCTCGTCTAGGGTTCTTGCATGTGATAATGGAAGTTGATTGCATGGAACACTTGCCACAATTCTCGCTTAATTCTGGCTCATATCCTGTTACAAATAGTAGCGGTCAGTAATATTTCCTCTTTTTTTGTTATTCAGCATGTAAATAGGTCAGAAAACCTTGCGGCGCATCTTCGTGCGAACTGTGCTTGCTGCACTTTGAATGTGGCCGAGAGCTGGCTTGATGAAACACCTCGCTTCCTACTTCTTTTTTTGGCTTCCTAGTGACCAGTGTCTTGGCTGATTGTCCTAAGAATGCTTATATATGAATAAAGCTCTCTCATTTACCCACAAAAAATATTAAGCCATATTAACCGAAAGGAGGGAGTATGGACTAGCACTACTTTTTGGTGTGTCCCGTCAACTCGCAGAACGAGAAGAAGCTTGCAGGACAAGGTGAAGCTCACTTACGCCTTTTGACTAATGCAACCTACCCTCGGTGGACATGCATCAGTCCATTCGGTGTCAGATTGTCAGAGGCATACACTGTAGTACCAAACATGTGGAGTACCATCATTGTTCGACTCCACGAAGGGGCGAAGAGCCAAGCGCAGTACTAGTACGCGTACTTGGTTTTGCACCTTCATACTACTCCACCCTCCGTCACAGTTTACAGTGCGCGCTTCATTATGATGCATTTCTCTCAATGCATTTCCACCACCAGAGAGACTTTAGACGTGTTTGGTTTAATGCTCAATTAATTAGGGCGTGGTAACCACAATCAAGTCCACAATTTTTTCTCCATGTACTGTACTACTACGGAGTGCATGCATGTGTGTACCCGGGGTGGAAGCACTGCATGCATGTGTGTACGCATTATTCCCTCTAGTAATAGACGCCGTGCTATAACTACCAATGCTATTTTTCAGGACGATCGCTAGTCGCCTTGGTCCCACAGATTTTTTTTTCTTTTTTCTGAAGCGCGCTGTATAAATAGTGACGGATGGAGTAGTATGAGCGGATTCAAAGAAGAGCGTATTGATGGTTGCTTCTTCAGAGCAACTTACAGTGGGAAAGGTGGGGCTTATGATTTGACTGCTCATTACTCACTATTAATGCAGCGCAATGACCGGGCTGAGTCTCCCATGCGGTTGTGCACTACCCCCTCGGTTCTTAAATATACTCCGGAGTATTTGTCTTTCTAAAATATGTTGAAATCTCTGTTAAGATGAATAGAATATTTAGGAACGGAGGGAGTACACATACAAAGCAAAATGAGTGAATCTACACTCTAAAATATGCCCGTTTGAAATTTGTAGAAAGACAAATATTTAGGAACGAAGGAGTATAATTTCATGCATGGCACATGGACCCGGATGATGAAGAGGCTTCTGGCAATGCTATCAGGCTTCCATCATTTGTTTACATAACTGACGTACTATACAAATAATTTTCCAGCGACATGAAATTGTACAATGGTGTGAGCTTTTAGCTTTTGTTTCGCGTGTCTTTCCATCGATGCTCTTTCGGAAACAATAAAAAACTAACTTCCTTGCTAATGCATGTCAATTATTAGCAGATCAGAGCTAATAATTACATCACAACTGAAGACAAAGTTGTGAGAAGGTGTTAAGTTAAAATTGATCCATGATTTCATTGGCAGCAACGTCCCCCCAGCTCTGTCTAAATCAACAAGGCATGTTGGGAAAAAAGTAGCTGTCTGGAGCATGCAACATTCTGATCATTTTGTGCAGTTCCACTAAAATAGAGCTGAGCGTTCCTGTTCCCAAGATATCAAGTGTGATTACGATAATAGAGGACTGCTGATGAAACAATAAACACACAAATAGAAGCCGATCACCTTTGCGGTCTCTCTTAAGACTAACTAGTTGGAGAAGATTAGGCTCGGGGTTGGATGAGGAGGATAGAGCAAAACCAATCTCCCTTTGTGTAGTCGCACTGAAATGTAGAGACGTTGCCCGTGTGACATTTTAGTACAACCGCACAAAACACTCTTAAGAAAAAAGTGATTTGTGCAGTTCATGAAAAGGTCGCAATAGCAATGAGGTGAAATGGATAGCCCTGTTTGCAAAAAAGAGGTAGAAAGGAAACAATTACTGGCCAATAACAGTTGATGACATATGCGACGACAAAAAAGAAGCATATTCCTTGTCCTAAGGGAAGATAACAACACGGTTGTGTTTGTCTAAAACGGTGTGAGGACAAGAATGCAATATGGAAAGTACGCCAGACGAGCTATGTTTTGGGCAAAGAACTATGGAAGATCCACATGCAGCGATGTGGGAAAACGGGCAGTGGAGCAAGGCCGGAGGGGATACCTAGAGGTCGTCGGGATGTAACTAGGTGAGCGGCGGCGGGTGGAATCTACGAGCAGGTGGCGTAGGCCCTGCCGCGCCGGAGCTTGGTCAGAGAGAATGGCGTGTACCGCAGATCGGGACGTGCTGCCTCGGCGCCGTCGAACGGAGAAACGATGCACTTCCTTCCTTTCCCCTGGCGGACGGGATGCGGCCGAATCAGTGACCAACGATGAGAGAGAGAGGCCACCGCACTCCCTTTCCCCCGGCGGACGGGATGCGGCCGGATCAGTGACCAACGGTGAGAGAGAGAGAGGCCACCGGAGCCTTGTGTGAGATACTCTGAAGAGCGGACTACCTTTTCCTCCATAAAAATCATTTTATATTCTGTGTACGTGCCATTGAGCGCTATAACTTTATTTAAAAATAACGCGGCAATGCGTCAAGTCGAACTTTGTTTCGTGCACGCGTGGTACACGACCTCCCTAGGTAAACAACCGCTACAGGCGTTCAAATTAGCACGTGGGCTGCCATTTCATAAAGAAATGAGCTCCACCGTGTACCCGCGCGGGTGTGGCTAGGCACGAAGCGTGAGTACGTGCACGGTGCACCTATTCTCTTCTTGTATACATACACCACCTACGTGGGGTTGTGTGAGAGAGATACAAACCTAGAGAGATATAGTGTGTGGGTTCTTGAGAGTTTTTTTTGGGGGGGGGGGTCAATCAAAAAATTTAACATATGCAATGTGTGTGAAATAGAGTCCTGGATATAACATATATATAGAGGGGACGATCCACGAGAAGAGAGTGGAGGTATCATCGGCTTGAGGTGTCTATTGAATCGAAGAGAGGGATGATGTGTGTGTGTGTGTGCGCGCGCGCGCGATCGATAAAGAGTGCCATCAAATTTGTGTGTGCCCACGTCAAATATATAGAGTGGCTGGCCTACTGGAATGTGAGATGGGACATGTGCAGTTTGTCTCTGTGGCATGGATACCTACCTGTAGCGCTCGACTATCGATGTGTGGCGAGGGAAGAGGGAGGCCCAATTAACTATAGAGGTACAATGGCTGGTATATCTGTGGAGGAGGAGAGAGGCCTACCTCATGTATTAAGGAGATCGATCGGCCTCATGTATTAAGGGAGATCGATCGGCATCCATGCATATGTGAACGAGATGAATAAGGTTGGGAGAGAGACAGAGCTAGAGTGTTGGAGGGGGTGGTAGTGGAGTTGCTTCAAACAAATGGTGGGATAGGCTTGCTAGACAAACGGAGGGCACACCCGCAATATCAATAAGAGAGGAGATGGCTGCTTGTTCTCTGTGCACGTGCGTGTGAGAGACGGGTCAGGAGGCATGCATGAATGATGAGGCGGACGATGTGGCTATGGTAAGCAGACGTAACTACACTACTAGGAAAAGGCCTACTAGTGGCGCACCCGTTTTGCCTACTAATGGCACACTACTGGTGCGCCACTAGTACCACGGCACTAGTATTTTTTTTACTAATGGCGCACCTGTAGTGCGCCATTAGTATGCCTAGAGGTGCGCCATTACTATCTGACTTAGTAATGGCGCACCACATAGAAGTGGGCCATTAGTAATAAATTTTTTCAAATTTTTTAAAAAAATCAATTTTTATATTTTTTTCTTAATCTCGAGTCACTATTTCTTAATCTTGGGTCAACATGCTTAATCTTGGGTCAAATTGCACTCCATGGTCGAACTTCCCGAAAGGTCACCCATCCTCACACTACTCCAGCCCAAGCATGCTTAACATCAGAGTTTCATCCAACCGCAGCACCAGCTCACTTCACAGGCACTTGTTGATATATCTAGCATATCAATCCTATTAAACCTTGTTGATGTTTAGGACTTTGTTCATGTTCATGAGTGTGATGAAATTTTGAAAAAAATATTTCAAACTTCCGTTCATATTACGTATCATATTTTGAAAAAAAAATCTGAAAATATCGAAACTAATTTTTTTCTGTTACTAGTGGCGCACCTAGCATACGGTGTGCCACTAGTAAGTTTCAAATTTTTTGAATTTTTTTGCCTCCAGATCTTAAAAGCCCCGTAACTTTTTTTCTATTAGATTTTTGAGGATTTTGAAAATGTGTGAATATATATAACGGTGATAAACATGGTGTGGTTATGAACATGGTATACTACATTTAATATATTTTATCTCTACTCTTATAAAAAACGGAGTTGTTGATGATGGTGTGCCTGCCATCCTGCATTATAGGCCGTCTGATTTATATCTGGCGGATAGCAAGGAAACTTTGATGGTTGAAGTTGGCAACAATCATGATTGTAGATTCTTATTGAAATAGAGAAACGAATCCAAATTTAGTTCGAATTGCAGCGGTAGTATAGACATTTGGAATGCACTAAAATGTTGGTATGAGTAGGTTACATGCATTATACAGCAAGCGAAAAAATTTAATTGGACATAACATGGATTCATACTCCCTCCTTTCATCTACATAGGGCGTAATGAGATTTTAAGACCGCCTTTGACTATTGACAAGATTAATGGTACATGACATGCACAATGTGAAAATTATATCATTGAAAGAACCTTTCACAGACGAATTTAACGGTGTGCTTTGTGTAAGTTGCATGTCATATATCATTGCTCTAATATTAGGTCAAAGTTAGCATCGAAAAACGCATTAGGCCCTATATAGATGGAAGGATGGAGTAGCTTTGAATAGCATTTGTATAGTAAAACGGGGTAAGACTCTCTCTTTGTGTGGTGTGAAAAGTTTTATTTTTTTTGTTTTCTTTTTGGTTGAGGGAAGTGCGAAATCATTTGGTACGTACAAGTACAATATTACGACATGTTAGGCTTGTCCCTAAAATTCAACCCGCGTCTTGTTATATCCTGAAAATTCAGATATCGTGCTCCCAAAACTGGCGCCTTCACAACCCGCGCCTTGCTATCCCGAAATTACAACGCCCACGAAAACTCCGTCCAGCTGCCAAATCCCGACACGCGAAATCCCCTTTCTAACCCTGAGCCGAAAGCACCGCTAGTTCAAATCGGTGGGGGGTACTTTTGTAACACACCCTACATTTTGGACAAGCGCGTTCCTAAGTCATGCTTCACCCCCCTCCCATCACCCCCTTTTTGCCATTCGAAATCCGAGGCCGCCATAACCTCTCCGCTCCAGCCGCGAAACCCCACCCTCCTCTGTCCGCCACGTCACCGCTGCCCAGCTGGAGCCTCTTCCCCGACGACGTCGTCCACCGCAACATCTCGACATCCCTCGTCCACCTCCCCGGATGAGGATCCGTCGTCCATCTCGCCGTCCCGCCGGTTCAGCCGCCCCATCCTGCACCTCCAAGGAGCTGCTCCGACGATCGCCTCATCTATCGTGGCTGCTCCATCCCCACAGCGCCGCCTTAACCTACTCCACCGGAACAGCAGCATCCTCACCGACTCCTCGGACGAAGCCGAGGCCTACTCGGCGCCACCAAAGAGGTTGTACACTCATCGCATCACACCTTCTCCTTAACTCGACCTCCCGGCACCGACGGTGCTCCATCCCGCACCCCCATGGAGCGGCTACCTTGAAGCCGGCGCCGCCGGTGACATCTCCACGGCGGCTCTCCCCCAGTTCGAGGCCCCTTCGGCGGCGGCGTCCATACCAGCCGGATCTGCTACTGCTGCTCCGGCTCTCGCTCGATCGCTCGCTCGCCCAGCTGCTGCTGCTGCTCTCCCCCTCGCTCGTGCTGCTTCTCTGCTCTGATTAAGCCACACTTCAGTCGACTGAATCGACTTTTGGGTCAGTCGATTTTCAGGGGTGGGGGGGGGGCTCGCCGGAGTTAAGGAAGAACCACCCGCAGCGGGGACGGGGACTCGCCGGAGAGGTACCCCACTATCTGTCTTAGGGTTTAGGGTGGGGGCGGGGGGGCCTAAAGAGCTGGTCGGGGCGGCGGGGGCGAGTTGTTTCGGGGTGGCGAGGCAGCGCTAGGGCCGGCGGTTCGGCCGGTGGTGGCTGGCGGCTCAGGGGGGTGCAGGTTGAAGATGAACTGCAAGCCCTCCCTAAACTACATGTCAAGTGCCTCTCTGCTTCCATTGCGTTCAGTTTCGACAGTAGCATTCAGATTCCACAATAAATTTTAGTTTCGACAATTAAGTTCAGAGTCAACAGTTTTTACCTCATCTATTGTAGTAAGGTGGTTTTTGGTGATGTTAATTTTACATCCATTTTACATCATCTATTGGAAATGCTATTAGAATCCCACTTGAGATTGACGATGTCTGTCTTGTGCTGCTCCAGCCTTGACGTCTTACGGCTCACTGGAGCTGCTCCAACGACAAAATGATCCATCACAACAAAGCAGTGCCCTGGACGCCGTCTATAGATTCCTCAGATCTTCCTCCACACCTCTGACAGCTACCTCTGCCTCAACTGCTTCAGCGACCAACCCAATGATGCTGAGGTCGACACGGCTACGGCAAAGAGGTTGTACACTTATTGCATCACTTATTACTATACATTCATGTCGATCCATTAGGGCTATTTTGGTTCAACAGAAAAACATCGATCCACTGGTTGTTACCATCACTCTAAATTTCTTCATGCTCTCCTTACATAATCTCACCATATTTTTTTCGTATGCATGTCAGATATTGTACACAGTCATGCTGAACATGTAGAGAAAAAGAGAAGAGTTTTGCGCGGCAATACAATGTCATGCAGACATTGCTCCATGGTGGGTTCAATGGCAAACCCTCCCCACCCCTCTCCAGATTGTAATCCAGAGGAAGATATTTGTTCTGAGGCGGATTCGGACGCCGCTGACCACTCCTATTTACCACCCAAGGTGTTTGCTCTACCTTGGCATGATGATGTTAGTCATATCATGCATATGTTGCCTTGTAGTGCCTACTTTCGACATCATATATGTCATCTTCTTAGTTTAGACATGTTTTGTAATGCCACCTGTTTAGTTTCTATATCATATATGGGAATTATGCAGTATCATGTCTTTTAGCCAGCCATAATATATGTGAAATGTGCAATGCCATCCTGTTTAACCAGGCATCATATATTTGAATGATATCTTGCCCATCCTTTTCTTCATTACATTTCCATTTGTCGACAATGTTTGTACATTAAACTACTCTTCCTATGAATCAGCCATTTGGGTGGGAGATGGAAAAATCTGGAGTGAAAACAAGGCCTTTAGAGCAGACAGTGCTACCTGTCGAAGCAGATATCTTGTTGGGTCCTGATAGCTCCTTAGAGATGGATTCAGAGACAGGTGACCAGTCCTATTCCCCCACTTAGGTGTATGCTCTAACTTGGCACAGTTATACTACTCATATCATGCATACGGTGTCTTGCATTGCATAGTTTAGACATCATATACATAATATTCAACACCATGTTCTTAGTTCAGACATCATATCAAATGCCCTCTGTTTAGCATATAAATCATATATGTGAATTAAATGATGCGATCCTGATTACTTAGATAACATGTAGGTGAATTATGTCAGGCGATCCTGTTTAGTTATTCATCATATCTTTGAATTATGTTATGCTATGCTATCTAGTTTAGATAGACATCATATATGTGAAATTATGTCATGCTATCTGTTTTAGTTAAACAATATACATGTCAATTATTTCATGCCCTCTTTTTTCCACACTATCTATTGCATCTGTCTCTCATACAATGTCTGTACATTCAACTATGTTTCCTGTTGATCAGCCATTTGAATTGGAGCGGGTGATGCCAGTATCTAGCGGACTAAAAACACGGTCTTCAAATAAAACAGTGCTACCTCTTGGTGGAGATAGCACCCCAGTTGTACATGCACAAGAACCAGCCCTACCACACATAACCCAAACTCTCGCAGATTGTACCCCTACTACGATGGACAGAGAACCGGCTTCACCCAATCTAACCCCAACCCCAGCCGATAGTAACCCAGTTCCTATTGACACAACACCATCTCCACCACAGAGCTCCCAAACAAGAGCAGTTAGTAAGGTAGCTCCAGTGCCCAAAGGGCAAGTACTATCACGGCGAACCCCAACTCCACTAGTTAGTGCGCCTATTCCTGTGGAGGAAGCACAACCAGCTAGTCGTAGTTTAGCATCTATCGCATTTGATGTTGTTAAATCGTATGTGCGTATCTTCCCATCTTGGAAATATTATACTGAAGATGAAGGAAAATGCCAGTTGTAGGTGTTTGTCCAGGAGTTTTGTGTAAGTAATGTTATTCATGGCAATTACTTTGCTTTGTCCCATACATCCTACCTCCATGATGGTCATAATACAACAAATTTTCCCATTTTTCTCTATAGAGAAGGACCGATTTGGAAACTCAGGATGAGGTAACCTGTGCTAGTACCTCTGCTATCTTCAAGAATGCTTGGTGGCAGTATCGGAATTACCTGAAGAAAACGTACTTCACCGGCAAAGAAACTCATCAAATTCCCTTACGTTCTCCTGAGACACATTTACTGGATGATGACTGTGAACGCCTTGTTCTGTACTGGTCCCAAACCAAGAATGTGGTAAGGTCTATGAGCTCATTTTCTATTTTTAAGTATTATATTCTTGCGTCTTACTGTACTCTGTTCATGTAGAACAAGTGCCTAAACCTGAAGAACAAATGTTCTAATTTAAGATTCCATTGCTACCATAGGACATAGATATATGTTTGTTTGATGCTTTTATTATGTACTAGTACTTGGAAATAGAATACTTGGTAGTTTAATCCTGTCCACCTTACTAATGAACTGGTTCACCAAAATGAGTTTCATATACTAGTACATGCTAAACTTATTATGTGTCTGCTTGTTTCTCCTTTTAGAATGCTGACAAAATATTGGGGAAGAGTGCCTTATTAAGGAACGGTAAAGGAATTAATGCAGATAAGGTTCAGGATAGTGACACATCCTATCTTGGTTTAGTGTTGGAGTTACTGGCCACTACTGCTTGCACAAGCTATTCAAACTCACTTTCTGAATCAGTTCGGTTTGTTGAGTCTCAACTACAAGCTGAAAGACATCGATCAGCTGTGCTGCGAGAAGAAACGGAAGGACTGCGGAAGTCCCTGGAGCATTCAGATGCATAATTTCTGGTGCAACAGCAAGCGTTGTAGGATTTTAGCGCCAAACAGGACAAAGCTAATCAGCTTGCTAAGATTATTGCCAGCATGGTGGATACCCAGGATAACGTTTCTTGAGCTCTTCTGAAGTTGTTTCAGTTATGCTCTTGTTTTGCTGCCGCGTTTATTTGCACTGGTGAACAATTTTGACGGCCAGTGTATTATGATATGCTGCTTTGTTCCCTATATTTGCACTGGTGGCGAACTTTGATGCCCAGTGGATGTAATATGTGTAATAGCCGTGGTAGCCTAGCGTTAGTTGCTTGCTTATTTATTTCCTTGTTGTCTTGTTTATTTGTTTGCTTGTAGTCATTGCAGTTCTTTTTTCGCGGTTAACTAGTGGCTGCAATAACCTATTTTTTAAAATTATGCCACAATAACCATGGGCTAATATTTACTGTAGTGACACTAGGCCTCATACGGGCCGCAGAAACAGTGGGCCTTTTATGGGCCATAGAAACAGTAGGCCTTCTACGGGCTGTAGAAACAATGGGCCTTCTACGGGCCGTATCATCAATGGGCCTTATACAGGCCGTATGATCGATTGGCCAAACATGGGCCAATAACAGGACGCATTATGGCCGTAAACGGTCTAGAGTTGGAATCGTCCGTTCATGGGCCGACCATAACGGGCCATCGTTAATAGGCTGTCTTTGATGACGCTATGAAAATGGCCCAACGTATTAACGGACCACAAACGGGCCGACTGTAACCACGGGCTGAATTTGGCCCACAAGCAGAAAATGACAGTAACGGGCCATAAGTAAACGAATGCTGGAAATGAGCCCAAGAATAAATGGGCTCTGAGAAGGCCGAAAGAACATGGGTTGGAAACGGCCCAATGGAATAATGGGCCATTAATGGGTATAAAGTGATACACTGTTCATTACGGGCCAGTTTCACCACGGGCCGTTAATGGGTGTAAAGTGATACACTGTTCATTACAGGCCAGTTTCACCATGGGCCATTAATAGGCCAAGAGTTACATAGGGCCTCATATGGGTCGAAAGATGTCATGGGCCATACATGGGCCAGAAGTGAAAATGGGCTGGAATCATATTGGATGGCCCAGATGACGCTACTGGGCCTAATTCGGATAGGGCGTAACGGGCCTTGGGTTAGCGGGCTGTAAATGGGCTATATGTGAATAGGCCGTTAACAGGCTTTCCATGGGCCGTCCCGCCAGCTTTTGACCAAGTCAAACGGGCCGTCCTTTTCACAGGAATGGGCCTCTGTTGGGCCGTGCCACGTGTCGACGTATCATAGGCGCCTATCTGATCAACTGACGAAATGACACGTGTTTCGTCCGGCCAATAAGAATTTTACACGTGGAAATTTCCCATTGGTCGGGGCTGTTAACGGTTTATCGGATCCAAAACCCGACCCGATAGCTTAACGGCGCTCCGTTACGGTGGATGCCACGTGTCGGTCACCCTTGACGAAAGCAATTCTGTGGCGCGCGATTTATCATCATGGAAGTGGACACTTCCGTGATGATAATTTTGGTAATGTCATGGAACACTTCTACGACAGCACATGTATGACTATCTTGGTTCTGTCATAAATTTGTCATGGATGTACATGCATGACAAAAAAAGTGACCTAGTGTGACAAACACGTATCATCACGGAAGTGTATTTTTTTGTAGTGTAACTTTACTTGGAGCTATATTTTTATTCACCACATGATATGTGTTTTGCTTGGAGCGTCTTGTATTATTTGAGTCTTTATTTGTTAGTTTACCACAATCATCCTTGCTGTACACACCTTTTGAGAGAGCCATACATGATTTGGAATTTGTTAGAATACTCTATGTGCTTCGCTTATATCTTTTGAGTTATATAGTTTTGTTCTAGTACTTCACTTATATCTTTTAGAGCACGGTGGTGGATTTTTTTATAGAAACTACCGATCTCTCATCCTTCACTTAAATTATTTTGAGATTCTTAAATAGCATGGTAATTTGCTTAAATAATCTTAACATCCTTGGTATTCAAGACTAGTAAAAAACTTCCTTATGAGTGTATTGAATACTATGAGAAGTTTGATGCTTGATACTTGTTTTGAGATATGGAGATGGTGATATTAGAGCCATGCTAGTTGAGTAGTTGTGAATTTGAGAAATACTTGTGTTAAAGTTTGTGATTCCCGTAGCATGCACATATGGTGAACCGTTATGTGATGAAGTCGGAGCATGGTTTATTTATTTATTGTCTTCCTTATGAGTGGTGGTCGGGGACACGCGATGGTCTTTTCCTACCAATCTATCCCCCTAGGAGCATGCGCGTAATACTTTTCTTTGATAACTTGTAGATTTTTGCAATAAGTATATGAGTTCTTTACGAATAATGTTGAGTCCATGGATTATACGCACTTCTCTTCCTTCCACCATTGCTAGCCTCTCTAATACCGCGCACCTTTCTCCGGTATCATACACCCACCGTACACCTTCCTCAAAACAGCCACCATACCTACCTATTATGGCATTTCCATAGCCATTCCGAGAGATATTGCCATGCAACTTTCCACCATTCCGTTTATTATGACACACTCCATCATTGTCATATTGCTTAGCATGATCTTGTAGTTGACATCGTATTTGTGGCAAAGCCACCGTTCATAATTCTTTCATACATGTCACTCATGAGTCATTGCATATCCCGGTACACCGCCAGAGGCATTCATATAGAGTCATATTTTGTTCTAAGTATCGAGTTGTAAGAAAATAAAAGTGTGAAGATCATCATTGTTAGAGCATTGTCCCAGTGAGGAAAGGATGATGGAGACTATGATTCCCCCACAAGTCGGGATGAGACTCCAGACGAGAAAAAAAATAAAAAAGAAAGAAAAAAGGAGGCCATAAAAGAAGAAGAGAAAAGGCCCAAATAAAAAAATGAGAGAAAAAAGAGAGAAGGGACAATGCTACTATCCTTTGACCACACTTGTGCTTCAAAGTAGCACCATGATCTTCATGATAGAGAGTCTCCTATGTTGTCACTTTCATATAATAGTGGGATATTTTCATTATAGAACTTGGCTTGTATATTCCAATGATGGGCTTCCTCAAAATGCCCTAGGTCTTCATGAGTAAGCGAGTTGGATGCACACCCACTTAGTTTCTTTTGTTGAGCTTTCATATACTTATAGCTCTAGTGCATCCGTTGCATGGCAATTCCTACTCACTCACATTGATATCTATTGATGGGCATATCCATAGCCCGTTGATACGCCTAGTTGATGTGAGACACTATCTTCTCCTTTTTGTCTTCTCCACAACCACCATTCTATTCCACCAATAGTGCTATATCCATGGCTCATGCTCATGTATTGCGTGAAGATTGAAAAAGTTTTGAGAATGTCAAAAGTATGAAACAATTGCTTGGCTCGTCATTGGGGTTGTGCATGATTTAAATATTTTGTGTGGTGAAGATAGAGCATAGCCAGATTATATGATTTTGTAGGGATAACTTTCTTTTGCCATGTTATTTTGAGAAGACATGATTGCTTTGTCAGTATGCTTGAAGTATTATTATTTTTATGTCAATATTAAACTTTTATCTTGAATCTTTCGGATCTGAATATTCATACCACAAGTAAGAAGAGTTACATTAACATTATGCCAAGTAGCATTCCACATCACAAATTCTGTTTTTATCATTTACCTACTCGAGGACGAGCAGGAATTAAGCTTGGGGATGCTTGCTACGTCTCCAACGTATCTATAAATTTTTGATTGCTCCATGCTATATTATCTACTGTTTTGGACATTAGTGGGATTTATTATCCACTTTTAAATTATTTTTGGGACTAACCTATTAACCAGAGGCCCAGCCCAGAATTGCTGTTTTTTTTGCCTATTTTAGGGTTTGAAAGAAAAGGAATATCAAACGGAGTCCAAATGGAATGAAACCTTCGGGACGTGATTTTCTCATCGAACATGATCTAGGAGACTTGGACCCTACGTCAAGAAACAAAGGAGGAGGCCACGAGGTAGGGGGCGCACCTACCCCCCAGGCATGCCCTCCACCCTTGTGGCCCCCCTGTTGCTCCACTGACGTACTCCTTCCTCCTATATATGCCTACGTACCCCCAAACGATCAGATACGGAGCCAAAACCCTAATTCCACCGCCGCAACTTTCTGTATCCACGAGATCCTATCTTGGGGCCTGTTCCGGAGCTCCGCCGGAGGGGGCATCCATCATGGAGGGCTTCTACATCAACACCATAGCCTCTCCGATGAAGTGTGAGTAGTTTACTGTAATACTCCAAAAATTAAATTGGAAGGGGGTTATTTAAATTTTTCTTAAAACCTCTCCTTCTCAAAAATTTTATGGCAAATATTTTTGGTGTTCTTCTCAACCTTGATTTTTGGTCTTGAAGGATTTTTCATCTTGTGTTAGCTCAACCCAAATAACATTGGAAGGTTTTTGCAATACTTTTCATTAAAAAGAATTCCATTAAAACTATTGGATTTATTCTTCCCCTTTCAAAAAGTGTCCTCTTGCCATGGCCTTTGAAGAAAATATTCTTCCAAAACTATCTCCCCACTTTGAGTCAAGCCAAGCATCCTATTCTAGCAAGTCTCAACCTCTTTTAAATTTTATTTCTATTTATTTTGCCCTCAAAATCATTTTCTGTCATTTATTTGGACTTTGGTGGTTTACAAAGGAACTGCCATTTTCCCTTTGAGTTTTGACTCCAATTAAACTCCTCTGACTAGTCCTTAGCACCCTCAACCAAGATCCATCAAGATCCACTGGTCCACAGTTCAAAATTTTCAAAATTTTCCCACTGCAAGTTTGGACCAGATTTGCCATTTTTGATGAAATTCATTTGTTTTCTCTTCCTAAAAATCTGAGATAATTCAGGCAGACCCTAGGTGCATCAAGAGACCACCTCACCAAAGATCAGCACCAGAAAATTTTTCCACATGCCAAGATCATTTCATCGAACAGTTGGCATGCACTGTTGCTGTTCAAATTCAGAAAATGCAGAGTTTCAGTGTTCGGTTCAGTCGACAGCGTCATTTTCTTCAGAGCACGGCGTCGATCTCGCCAGTAACTGCAGTGGTGCCTTGCTCCCTGTTCCCCCGCCTTATCCACAGCGCCGCACGGTCGTTTGGACGGGCACAAGCGTCGGTGGCGACGTGTCCCGCCAATGCCGGCGTCTTCCGCGGTGGCAGAGCCACCCGTGGCGGCCAACAGGGGCCAGCCGTGCAGAACGGCACCGTCCGGCACCGCCCACACCACCAGAGGCCTCCGCGTGGCCATCTCCTTCCCTGTGCACGCTGCAGCACCGTCGCCGTGGCCAGAGAAGCGTAGAGCGCGCTCTCTGCCGCCGACGTGCCCGTGAGCCATTTCGTCGAGGGCTTGGAGTGTCGCCCAAGTCTTGCCCAGTTTAGCCTCTGGATGGAACCAGTAGACCAACACGTTGATGCCCAATCGCCTAAAACCCCCGTTCGGCCACTGCCTCGCCGTAACCGCCACCGGAGTTACCCCGTTCACGGCAACCGCCTCGGATCTGCTATAAAAGGAGCCCTCGAGCTCGCCTTCAACACTGCACCACACCTCCACCTCACTAGAGCCCCGCCTAGCTACTAGGAGGATCTCGAGGAGGTCTTCTTCCCCGACTCCGGCCGCCCCGATCCGCTTCGGGCTCCGGCACGATTCCCTCTGGTGAAACCACCCCCGCCTCTCAGACTGTGCCAGTCGCCTCCTAGTACACCCACTCCTCTAACCCGAGCCCCAATTCGACACTTGCAGCCCTCCCCGGCGAGATCCACCACCGCCCGAACAACCGTCCGCCGGAGGGAAGTCCGCCGTCGATGTGGTGCTCGCCGACGACCAAGTCCACCACCCACCGACGCGGAATTGGCCCGTGAGTACACCCGTGCCCGTGCCCTCCTCTGGTTTGCTGTCGATCGTCGCCGGCGACCACCGCAAGCTTTGGGCGCCGGTGTGCTCTATTTCAAAATTCAAACTTGACGAGTGGGACCCCCTCGTCAGCCTCTCTTATCTAATCGAAACGTTTTCTAAAAACGCCTTCAGGCAAAGTACGCTTCCTCTGTTGGGTAGCGTACTTCTTAGCGAAACGTTTTCTGTTTTTATAAACAAACCCTTGGAAACTTTCTGTTTCATTACAGATAAGTCCCTGAACTAAAACCTTTATAACTTTTTAACAGCAGATGATTTTGAATTGATTCTTTTTCTGTCATATTTATTTTCCTGTATAGTTTTTTATCATATGTATTTGAAAAAAATTTGGAACAATTTTTATGCACACACGGTATTTACGTTAGTATACGATTTGTTTATACCGTAGATACCGGAGGAGGTGACGGAATCGCGAACTTCACCGAGCTAGACTTCGACTACTCCGAACCAAGCAAGCATGTTTGAACCTTTGATATGATGCGTGTTTTGCATTTTACTTGAGTAGTTTTTCTCATGGCATGTTTATATAAACATTAGTGAATGTTATGTTGCATGCAAGGGAAGCTACAGGTGAGCTTTGAAGTTTGATATGTTCATATGATGATGAGATAACCTGATCATGTGGTGGCATGATAGGTTGTAAGCTGGTATTGTTGAAGCAAGCCAGTCTTACGTCAACCGTGTAACTCCAGTGTTAACATGGATCAAGTCTCGAACCCGTTCATTTCCCCTTCGTGCTGCCACATGTTTTCTGCAAAGAGTGCGGTTTAGTAAGTTGCAAACCACTTTCCTTGTACACACCAAACAGAGGGACTGTGATGAGGGTTCGATGGCCCTGGATTAAAGCACATCATCCGGTCAAGGGGCATGGGTGTTTCCGGTTGGGATTGAGAGGGGGCACCCCTTAGAGCGCGCGATATAAATTTGACCCCATGCTATTCGGGGTTGTGACCTCCTCGTCTTAAAGTTTTTCTTGAATGTTGCCTAGGGTGATTCCTGGCAGCGGAATGTGGAATGGGTGTGTACTGCTGAGATGTGGCACGCACTGTAATTTACTTTTCAATATAAGCCCTTTATGTGGTGTCGCCCCGACGCCCGACTGCGGCATGTTAATTTATTTTTACCTTTTGAGGCGTCACTTCAGACACCAGCTCGGTCTTCAGTTATTTTTATTGGGATTTCGGGAGGACTACCGTCTGACTTCCTTTTATTTATCATGCAGTGCAAATTTATTATCTGAATGTGCATTACTAATCTACTCATGTGCATCATGTTTACGTTTTTTATATCTTATGTCCAAACTGTCTTGCGAGTACATTCAAAGTACTCACCTGGCTTGTTGATTTGGCCAGATGTTGACGAAGGCGATCTTATGGATGAAGAGTTCGATAGCGAGTCCGACGCCTAGAGGAGTCCCAGTCAGTCACGTGCGATCCTGGAGTTGATCACTTGTATTATACACGCTTCCGCTACCCAAATAAAATCATCGAGACTCACTCCGACGCTTGATGAGCTGTAAGATTTAGGAGTCATGTCACCCACTTCACTCTGACATATCCACCACCACTTTTTTTTACATGTCAGTAGTTATGCCACCATACCCTTGTGTCATATCCGCCTTTATGTGTAATATCGGCATGCTTGTAATAAATTGTTGAGCATCCCCAGCCCAACCTTGTATAATATTTAGTACTGCTGGATTTCTGTATCAAGGATTTGTCTAGCAGTACGAAGGATTCTTCTGTATTGGTCAGCACAAGGGTCGACTTGTCAATAAATGTTTTATTGGAAAACCGGTCCTGACAAACTCGGTATCAGAGCCAAGCTGACTATAGGAAGCCACTAGGTGCGTTCGCTAATCAGTTATTTGTGTATTAAGTGCTATTTTAGCATTTTGCAAACGTAGCAATTTTCTGTTAGTCATCATAAATTTATGACTTGACTATTCGAAATTTTTGTCTACTTTTGGATGGCTGGCAGCGACTGTGAGTCACAGGTGTTCGCCAATGTACCTGAGGGGTTCATCAGACTGCTCGTCTCCATCACCAAAGTCGCGATCGGGCCATCGGCTCGTCCGGAGTTCACACTCTACCAGCACAAGCTCAGTGACAGCGTATCTAAGCACCAGGCCTCGGTGCAATTCAAGGGATGACGTTCTGAGTCTCGCCACTTCTGTATTGTGGGAAGGGTCATGCCGACGGAGAGGCATGCCATGCAGATGGCGGCCCGTGAGGTGATAGCACATCTCTGGGATGCGCTCCCTCCAATGAAGACTCGTCGCTACCGCTACCTTCCCTGCCACGTGCCATACACTTGTCACTATGCATTCGCTTGCCCTCCAGGGGAGAGAGATGAGGCTATTGAGATGCTTGTTGAGTATCTCAAAGCTCTTGAGGCAGCTTTTGATAACCTCATGGACAACTTTGTGGCTGCTCGTATGGACTTTGTTTAGGGCTGTTCCGCCAACAGGAGGGAGCTCCACCATATAGCACCGCCACTGTCATACATATCATCCTCAGCATCCTATGTACCTGCCACCTTAGCCACCGCTCGCCGCCTGCCTACCACTAAGGAGTTTGACCAAGTCATTGCTCCTACTCCAGTCAGAGCTGCACCACCTACCACACCTGCACTAGTTCCTCAAACCAGTATTTCACGTCTAGAGCCTATTAGTGAGGAGGAGGTTGAGTCTCCAGCACCACTGGGTCTTGCCCTCGGCGGGCCGAAGGAAGTTTTCACCATCTCCGACTGAGTACGCATAGCAGCCATGCGATGTGCCAGCTTGTATGATATGTTTATATGTTTATAGATTTGGTGAGAGTAGTTTGTGTGCGCATCATGTAGGAAATCGGAGAAGTGCACTAGCCTAAATAACATGTCAGGAATGTGTACGCACATCTTGAGTGATGTAATGTATAATTACGGCTTGTGTGTAAGATATGTACTGAGCAATCCTTCTCCATGCACAATCAAATATTTTCTTGAAAAATGTTGGAGTCCCTGAAATTTCCTCCTTTTCAAAATTATTTATTTTTGCCACTCAGTTTTTCTCATGAGTTTTGCAAAGAATACCCCAGAGTGGAATATGCCTCGTCCCTGGACTCGTTCCATGCCAAGTCCGCCGGAAGAAAATTATGGTACCCAGACAAGTAACAATTTCACACAGGGGCAGTCAAGTCAGCAAGGCAGTGAAACAACATTTTCTCAAGTATGTCGCCTTTATGAGCAAAGCCAGCAGTAGCATCAAGAAATGATGAACCATGTTATCAATATGGGAAATCACCGTGAACCATATCAGCAGCACTCCAAATTGTTTGAACTACAGAAGACGCGCCCCCAATGTTCTCTCACATTGATAGACCTCTTGAGGCCAATGATTGGCTTCGAGACATTGAAAGGAAGTTAATTATTGCACAGTGTTCGGACCGTGAGAAGGTACTTTATGCACCTCACTACCTCACGGGAGCAGCCACATCAGGGTGGGAGAATTTCCTACACATGCACCCCCAATGAAAATAATATTACCTGGGAAGATTTTAAAGAAGGATTTTGTGGGGCGCACATTCCCAGAAGCATTATGAAGATCAAGAAAAGGGAATTTGATGACCTCAAGCAGAGAAGCATGATAGTGACTGAGTACACTAGTCAGTTTACTCTATTATCTCATTATGCCAACGAAGAGCATATGACGGAAAACAAAAAGATGGAGAAATTTTTGGATGGTACGGCATCAACACTTAAATGCCAGCTGGTCGTACACACTTTTCCAGATTTCAAAACACTTGTGGACAAGGCCATTACATTGGAAAATGAGCGCCACAACTTGGAGGATTTTCGCAAGCAAAAAAGGGACAAGACTACTCATGCTCGCATCAACCGGAACAAAACCGACCCTCAGAAGATTGGAGCGAACAGACCCACAACCAATGTTCCACGCCCAAACAAAAAAAATTCATGCAAGGGACAATGATTTTACATATCGCCCAGGTGTTACTTGCTACGCTTGTGAAGAGGAAGGACACTATGCTAAACAGTGCCCAAAGCCAAGAAACTCGGCCCCAAAGCCGAACAACAATGAAATAGTTCAGCACCCAAACATAACAACTTCAACCCCAATAACAGTCACAAGAAGGGTCACTTGAACCATGTGACCAAGGAGGAAGCACATAATGCTCCGGATATCGTACTCGGTACGTTCCCTGTCAACACAATACCTGCCACGGTTTTGTTTGATTCTGGAGCTTCTCACTCATTCATTTCAAAGAGTTTTGCTTTGCAACATGATTTTTCGATGCTTCCTTTGGAAAAATCCATGATCATCAAGTCCCCCGGGAATAAGCAAATCACTCAGTGTTACTGCCAAGGTGTGGTTATTGAGTTTGAATGAATAAAGTTTCGGGCAAACCTCATTGTATTGGAAAATAAAGGACGTGATGTTATCCTAGGAATGGATTGGTTAGCCACCAACAAAGGATTTATCGATTGCTTCAATCGGACTGCCATTTTCACTCATCATCATGGGAAGACAATAAAAGTTGCATCTCAAGCAAGACCAATATCATGACAACTAAAGTTGAACAAAGTGGACATTTCAGAGCTAAGGAAAGTTCCAGTGGTAGGTGAGTTCCCTGATGTATTTCCCGAAGAACTACCAGGCATGCCGCCAGACCAGGAAATAGAGTTCAGCATTGAACTAGCACCTGGAACCACCCCCATCTACAAGAAACCCTATAGGATGGCACCCTCCAAGTTGGTAGAATTAAAGAAGCAAATAAAAGAATTACTGGACAAACTGAACGTGTGAACTAAATTTTAGAGGACATGCTGAGAGCATGTGTTCTCACCTATGGAACCAGTTGGGAAGAAAGCTTGCCATATGCCGAGTTCGCATACAACAACAGTTACCAATCCAGTCTACAAATGGCACCTTTTGAAGCCTTGTACGGGCGGAGATGTCGTACCCCATTAAATTGGTCAGAAACAGGAGACACTCGTATCTTCGGCCCAGACATGCTCAAGGAGGCTGAGGAGAAAGTTAGACTAATGAGGGACCGACTCAAGACAACTCAAAGCCGACAAAAGAGCTATTACGATCGAAAACATCGTGAAGTCAGCTATGAACCCGGTGAATATGTGTATCTACGAGTATCTCCTATGAGGGGCCTGCAACGATTCAAAGTTAAAGGAAAGCTAGCACCATGATTTATTGGACCCTTCTGTGTGGTTGCACGGAGAGGCACAGTAGCCTACCAGCTAGATCTACCGAAAGAGCTGTCAGACGTCCACGATGTGTTCCATGTCTCACAGTTGAGGAAATGTGTGAACAACCCGGAGAAGCATGTATCTCATGAGAGCATTGACATGCAACCAGACCTCACCTACGCGGAACGTCCAATAAAAATATTGGAGGAGTCTGAAAGAAGGACCTGTCGGAAAACAACTAAGTTTTTCAAGGATCAGTGGAGCAATCACACCGAGATGAAGCAACATGGGAAAGAGAGGATTTCCTTTAGGCACAATACCCACACCTATTTGAGGATCAGCTGAAATCTCGGGGATGCGATTTTTCCTAAGAGGGTAGGTGTTGTAACACTCCAAAAATTTTGATTTGGTTTTATCAAATATTTTGTTCTCTAAATTGGAAGGGGGTTATTTAATTTTTTCTTAAAACCTCTCCTCAAAATTTTTATGGCAAATATTTTTGGTGTTCTTCTCAACCTTGATTTTTGGTCTTGAAGGATTTTTCATCTTGTGTTAGCTCAACCCAAATAACATTGGAAGGTTTTTGCAATACTTTTCATTAAAAATAATTCCGTTAAATCTTTTGGATTTATTCTTCCCCTTTCAAAAAGTGTCCTATTGCCATGGCCTTTGAAGAAAATCTTCTTCCAAAACTATCTCCCCACTTTGAGTCAAGCCAAGCATCCTATTCCAGCAAGTCTAAACCTCTTTTAAATTTTATTTCTATTTATTTTGCCCTCAAATCATTTTCTGTCATTTATTTGGACTTTGGTGGTTTACAAAGGAACTGCCATTTTCCCTTTGAGTTTTGACTCCAATTAAACTCCTCTGACTAGTCCTTAGCACCCTCAACCAAGATCCATCAAGATCCACTGGTCCACAGTTCAAATTTTTCAAAATTTGCCCACTGCAAGTTTGGACCAGATTTGCCATTTTAGGTGAAATTCATTTGTTTTGTCTTCCTAAAAATCTGAGATAATTCAGGCAGCCCCTAGATGCATCAAGAGACCACCTCACCAAAGGTCAGCTCCAGAAAATTTTTCCACATGCCAAGATCATTTCATCAAACAGTTGGCATGCACTATTGCTGTTCAAATTCAGAAAATTCAGAGTTTCAGTGTTGGGTTCAGTCGACAGCATCGTTTTCTTCAGAGCACGGTGTCGATCTCGCCAGTAACTGCAGTGGCGCCTTGCTCCCTGTTCCCCCTCCTTATCCAGAGCGCCGCACGGTCATTTGGACGGGCACAAGCATCGGTGGTGATGTGTCCCGCCAACGCCGGCGTCTTCCGCGGTGGCAGAGCCACCCGTGGCGGCCAACAGAGGCCAGCCCTGCAGAATGGCGCCATCCGGCACCGCCCACACCACCAGAGGCCTCCGTGTGGCTGTCTCCTTCCCTGTGCACGCTGCAGCACCGTCGCCGTGGCCAGAGAGGCGTAGAGCGCGCTCTCTGCTGCCGACGTGCCCGTGAGCCGTTCCGTCGAGGGCTTGGAGTGTCGCCCAAGTCTTGCCCAGTTTAGCCTCTAGATGGAACCAGTAGACCAACATGTTGATGCCCAATCGCCTAAAAGCCCCGTTCGGCCACTGCCTCGCCGTAATCGCCACCGGAGTTATCCCATTCACGGAAACGGCCTCGGATCTGCTATAAAAGGAGCCCTCGTGCTTGCCTTCGGCGCTGCACCATACCTCCACCTCACCAGAGCCCCGCCTAGCTACTAGGAGGAGCTCGAGGAGGTCTTCTTCCCCGACTCCGGCCGCCCCGATCCGCGTCGGGCTCCGGCACGATTCCCTCTGGTGAGACCACCCCGGCTCTCAAACCATGCCAGTCGCCTCCTAGTACACCCACTCCTCTAACCCGAGCCCCAATTCGACACTTGCAGCCCTCCCCGGCGAGATCCACCACCACCCGAACCACCGTCCACCGGAGTGAAGGCCGCCGTCGACGTGGTGCTCGCCGACGACCAAGTCCGCCACCCACCGACGCGGAATTGCCCCGTTTGTACACCCGTGCCCTCCTCTGGATCGCTGTCGATAGTCGCCGGCGACCACCGCAATCTTTGGGCGCCGGTGTGCTCTCTTTCAAAATTCAAACCTGACGAGTGGGACCCCCTCGTCTGTCACAACCCTAGCTTAGTCTTGCCTATCCTTGCATAACCTCCATGCATCATGTTTACTTTTCTTTAGAAAGTTGAAATGGGGATGGTAGAAACCCCCAACACCACTTAATCCAACTAGGGTTACTAAAATATTTTTTTTCAATGATCCTGAAATGCCCTTCAAATGTTCATCATCTTTGTCTTGGTCTAAAACCTCTGACAAAAATGGTGCAAAACTTTCTAGGTCATCCAAAGGTCAATTGATTAAATCAAATGTTATTTGAATTTGGGCATTTAAATGCTAGTAAATATTTTAAATGCCCAAGTAATCCTAAACTGAAATGTTCCATGTTGGATATATTCTATACAGTGGGCATGTTCAGTTTGGTGAGTTTTGAAAGGGTCTAGGTATTTTTAGAAAAGCCACAAAGATTACAGAAAAATAGAAAAGAAAAATAAAGAGAGAGAGAGAAACCCACCTGGGCCTCACCTGTGCTGGCCCAGCCCACCTGGCTTGTGCCAGTCGTCACCCACCTCTGCCAGTAGGCAGAGGCGTGTCGCCGGCGCGTGCACCCGCGGCCACCTCCTGCTTCCACCTCCTGCTGCCTGCTCGTCCCCATCCGAGCGCCACGAAGACGCCATGCACCCCTCCCCTCTCTCCCCCTCGTCTCCCTCACCCTCTCCCGCGATGGTTGAGCGCCATCCTCGCCGCCGTTCGCCGTAGTCGTCACCAGAGCCACCCCCTCACCCCTCTGACATGCCCGTGAGCTCCGCCTCCATCGTCTACGCCTCCTCGACGACTCACGCGACGCTGGACACCTCCAAGCACCGACCCCGACGCCTTCTTCTTCCTTGGTCCGCCGAGATCACCGGCGACCGTGTCCCTCCTCGACGCGTCCCCGAGCCTGCTGAGCACCCCGACGGCCTCGCCATGAGCACCTTGTCGTTTCCCCTCTCCTCTCTTCCTCGTTTGCGTGCCGTAGCCGCACTAACCACCGGACCCGAGAGCTCATCACCGCCATAGTTCCTCACCACTGTGGCCAGGGCCACCCCAGCTTGCGCCTGAGCGCGTCACCGTGTTCGCCGCACTCCCAGGAGCTCGCAGCACCCTTCGGTTTCCCCTCTAGTGCACCGTAGTGTCGACCCCTTCCACGTCCGAACTCCGGCCACCGCGGATGCGCTCGCCGTCGTCGATTCCGGCAACCACGCGGCCTCCCGTGCGGCTAGCTAGATGCGGGCATGCTCGGGCTACATTCTGGTGGCCTTCGCGCATCCATACGCCGCCTATAGCGCAGCCCCGGTGAGCTTCCGCCGTAGATTTGGTCACTGCCGGTGGGACTCCGGCGAGCCGACGTGGCCGCGTGATTAGCACTAATCACCGCCAGCTAACCCTCCCCAGAGCCACTGACTACTAGGCCCCATGGCCTAATTAACACTGCTTAGCTCCTGTTTAGACTAAACTAACCCCACGGGCCCACAGGTCAGTTTGACCTGGCCACGTCACCGTTGACCAGGCCCCACCTGTCATTGACACTGATCAGCAGTGTGTCACTGACCAGTGGACCCCACTGGTCAGGTTTGACCTAGACCGCTGCTGTTGACTTGCTAATGCAGGCATGACACAGTGCTGACACAATAAGTCGTTTCTAGATTAAAAATAATTCAGGAAATTCCAGAAAATTGCCTAAACTTCTAAAAATAATAGAAAAGCAACCGTAACTCCAAATGAAATAAATTATATATGAAAAGTTATCAGAAAAATTCAAGGAATCCATCTGTACCATTTTCATGCATGTTTGAGCAAGTTAACCTCACTGTTTAGGATGAAACATGATTAGGGAAAATATCATAATAGGTTTGGAGTTGGAATTGATATAGTTTTGAATTCCCCTTCAATTAAAATGACTTTCTATTGCATTAGCCCAAATCACAACATATTGCCATGTCATGATCATGCATCATATTGTTGCATTGCATTGATTGTGCTCTCCCTCTTTGTTGCCGGTATTCGTCCCCTCTCGATAGACGTGCTTTCGACGATGAGTTCGATGACACCGATGAAGAGCTATAATATCTTCAGAAGTGCCAGGCAAGCAAAACCCCCTTGTTCATTCCGATACAATCCCACTCTCTCGCTCCTGCTCTCTTTTACTGCATTAGGACAACAACGATTCAACGGTTACATGTTGCGGTAGTTGAACCCCTTTCCTCTGCATGACCTGTCATTGCCACAGTAAATAGATGAAACCCACTAGCATGAGTAGGAGTTGTTTGAGCCCTGATGTGCCTACTCATTCATGCTTGTTTGTCATGCTTGCTATTGCATAGAGTTGTGTCAGGTCTGATTCATCGGGAATGAATCGGAGGTGTGTGAACATGTCCTACTGTGTGTGAGCTAAGTGTGTGAACACGTTTTGGTAAAGGTAGCGATGAGAAGCCATGTAGGAGTACATGGTGGGTTGTCTCATTGAAACCGTCCTCAGGAACTGAGTTTTGTGTCTGTGATCCATGAACAGCTACTACCACTCATTGGGATCCTTAATTGACCCTCTCGGCTTCTTAATCACTCTAGTACTCTGTCCAGGAGTTGCAACTAGTGTCTGGTGTTTGTAGGTTATGTGTTGGCGGCCGTGCGTAGCGCTGACCCTAGGGGTGGGCTATGTTGCGGTAGATACACCATGGCATAGTGTACCGAGCGCCCGTTTGGTGTCTCGGGAACCCTGTTCACATCGTTCGGGGCCGTATGTGGAAACCTTGGCCGGACTCCCTGCGGATGGAACCTGGATAGGTAATAAACCTGGAGTAGAGACTGAAGTGTTTAGGTAGGCCGTGACCGACACCCTCGCCAGGCTTCCGCTTGAAGGTTGCCGAGATACATGACGTGTATATGGTGGTAAGTGGTGGGAGCGTGTGTGAATAAGTACACCCCTGCAGGGTTATCATTATCTATTCGAATAGACGGATTCCTCGGATATGGAAACTTGGACCCCTTGCATAGTTCATAGAAAAGTGAAAGTGGATACCCTAAAACCCGCAAGATAAGCGTGAGTGCTATGGATGGCCGTCTCGTAGGGAGACGGGAGCGGATCCATAGTGGTGTATTGAATGGTGAATATGTGGACTCGTGTGCGCCACCTCAAAAGAGTTGATCGCAGTCGTAGTTTAGGTTAGCCACTGAGTCAAAGCTAGCTTGCTGTAGTTAAACTCCACACCCTTGTTGATGCCGATGCATATGTAGCTAGTTCTGATGTAAGTCTTGCTGAGTACCTTTGTACTCACCTTTGCTTAATTTATGTTTTTTGCAGAGAGACTTCAGTCTCGCTAGTAGTTCCACGTGGACTTCGACGTTTAGCTTGATACCTCAGCTACGATCTTGTGCCCTCGGCAGGATCTGGTAGATAGTCAGGCTTCTCAGCCTTTTTCATTTATAGATGTCTGTACTCAGACATGTTAAGCTTCCGCATGTGTTTTGGTTTATATGCTCTGAATGTTGGGTCATGAGACCCATGTTTGTATTTCTGGCTCCTCGGAGCCTAATGAATAAATACTTGAGTCGTAGAGTTATGTTGTGATGCCATGTTGTATTTACACATATCGAGCATATTGTGTGTATGATTGAAATGCTTGGTATGTGTCGGGTCTGACAATCTAGTTGTTTATCTTTGGCAGCCTCTCTTATGGGGAAATGTAGTCTTGTGCTTCCATGAGCCATAGTAGTCCGCTACAGCACGGTTCACCGGAGTCCTGCTAGCCCAGCACTACTGCTTAGGACACTTGACTGGCCGGCATGTGTTTCACTTCGTTCCTATGTCTGTCCCTTCGGGGAAATGTCACGCGGTGACCTCAGATGTCCTGCCTAGCCTGCTACAGTCCGGGTTACCGGAGTCTTGTTAGCCCAGTGCTACAGCCTGGACTCACACGCTGCTGACCGACATGTTTGAAGTTGATTCATGTATGCCTGTCCCCATGGGTTAGTGCCGCTTTGGGTTCATGACTAGCCATGTCGGTCCGGGTTCTCTGTCATATGGATGCTAGCGACACTATCATATACGTGAGCGAAAAGGGCGCAAACGGTCCCAGGCCATGGTAAGGCGACACCCGTGGGAATACCGTGCGTGAGGCTGCAAAGTGATATGAGGTGTTACCAGCTAGATCGATGTGACTTGGAATCGGGGTCCTGACAGCGTTGGTATCAGAGCCTGTTTGCCTGTAGGATTACCAAGCCAAACTGGTCGAAGTCGAGTCTAGAAATGCTTTAGTTATGTAAGGGAATTGATTGTGGAAGGGAACGTAAGGCTCTTTTTACTCCTTATACCTCATGCCCTCTGATCTGAGTCATCCTCTTCCTTTCTACGGGGATTAAGAACTAGGCCTTCTCATCTATCTTTCAGGATGACGTGTTACTAATCCGTAGACTTATAGGATTGTTGGATTCAAGTCTCAGTTCAGTTCCTTTTACCTCCGTATGCTCATAGCTGGCCTCAGAACCTTGATATTGTAATGTTGAGTGGTCATGCCACTATTTTGCAGGATGTCTCAAATATTTTGAGCATTTACAGCCGTTATGCTATCCGAGTCATTCCAGGTTTCGAAATAGTCTGATGCATTTACAAATCCCTTCCTCCTGTTCCTGATGTCCATTTGGGCCAGATTAATCACACTAATCGGTGAGTTGAGGTACTCTGTTGCCTTGACATATATGTTGGAGATATTACTATGACCCTAGGTGTTTTAGGGAGTCACCTAGTGATCTAGCCATGCTTTGTATTCCCAGTGTGTGATTCTGGCCATTATTCTCAAAAGCATCCCGTGATGCCATGTAGTGGTAGGTATTTTCATGGGTTCCTGAACCCGAGATTCACCCTACTTACCTCATGTTGATAGTGTTGCTAGTTCCTTTAGGATATTAGTAAACTTTGCATTAGTCCTTGAGGTCCGTGGTATATCCTTTTTCCAAATACTATGAACCGCCTATGGCAGAAGTTCTTTGAACCAAAAGATAACAACCAGAGTGCTCTTGATGAGTTCTCCATTCTTCATTGTGAATCTGCCAGTCCTACCTTTCTGCATGGGTTGTCCGGAAGGAATGTTGAGCTTTGCTCGACATACTGATCTATGCATCCACAACTCAGAAAATTATATGTTCCTTTGAGTTGTCCCTCTTTAGTTGTATTCTGACCCTAGTCCATAAATTGTTGGTCAAGAGTAGTTGTGCATTGATGTTATCGATGCCTGTTATTCATGTGATCTGTCAACCCATTCTATTCCGGAATGACTAGGAGAAACAAACTCCAGTACCTCATCCATATCTAGGATTGGGTCAAAACAGTTGTATTCCGTAGATCAAAGTGCCAATCCAGCTTTTGTTTTGTTCTACCTTGGAGTGTTGCCTCCTTATGTCAGAATTGTCATGAGAATTGCACCACCTCTTATGAACTCTTGATGCAGTGATACTTCTCGCCATCATCATTCGCTCATGGGATCCATGTTGTTGCAACCGGAATACCGACAAGTGAACCGTGATGTGTGAAATCAATACTCCTAGCAACTAGTTGCTTGGTAGTAAATGGACAATATTCTCATTCTTAGCGTGTTGGTTATTGAACCATCGTTCTAAGATTGATTGTGCTACCTAGTCCTTATTTCCTAGTGCACTCTTCAATCAACGGGTTAGGATTTTGCCAAACCCTTGCTCTTTTGATCATATCGTCTTGCCTTGAAAAGCAAGATTGTTCTCGAGCTTAGTAACATATCGGTGGTTCGTGATTTTCTGAAGATCTTCTCGGAAGTATTACCTGGCTATCACCTGACCGCTATGTTGAGTTCGTGATCAAGTTGGTTTTCTTATAAATCACCCCTTCTCCAAGAATCTGTGTTGGATATCCCTAAGCTAGTTGGTTGAGCTAAACAACAATTTGGAGAGTTGGAAGATGGAAGCTTGTCTGACTTAGTTCATGTTAAGGGATATCCTGGTGTGTGTGTGTGTGTGTGTGTGTGTTGAAGATAGCTGATATCTTCATCGACTGATCCCCGTGATCAGTTGTTGAACCTATTGTCTTGTCCAAACCCTGATTCGAGTATGGGCTATCGTCAAATCAAGTTAAAACCAACGATATTCGTAATGTTGTCTTACTCATGGTTGATTCCTCGAGCATACACCATTACATCTTTTGGTCTGACCAATGCTATCACCGTGTTCACATGATGGTGGAAGTCTAGTGATATGGAAACTCCGATGAGTTGTTGTTGAGCCTATCAACAACATTTTGTCTCCCCCATGATTCATGTTGAACATCAACCTAGTGTTGGAAACTTTATAAGAAATGCCTTCGTATTCCGTTCATGAAGCTTATGCTTGGATGGAAGAAGTGACTTCCTCGAATTCATGTGCATTTGGTGCAAGTTACCGCCGTGAGTTCGAGAAAGATGGTTTTTGTTTTCCCTGGTACCATTCCAAGTCAGTTATGCACACTAGTAGAAAACATGGCTTTGGTCCAGGCCGGGTCAGCCCATTAGTCCTGGCTCAGTCTAGAACCGGGACCAATGTGGGCATTGGTCCATGTTCGTGAGCCCAGGGGGCCGGCCGGGCCACGTGGGCCATTGGTCCCGGTTGGTGGGATGAACCGGGACCAATGGGCCTCGCTCCTGGCCCACCACCATTGGTCCCGGTTGGTGGCTTGAACCGGGACCAAAGGCTCCCCTTTAGTCCCGGCTCATGTCACCAACCGGGACCAATGAGGTGCCTATATATACCCCTCGCTCGCGAGCAGAGCACCCCAGTGCTCTGTTTTCTCTGGCCGAGGGGGAGAGGGCTTGGTGGTGCTCTAGCTCACCTCCTATGCACACAAGGTGTTCGATGGAATGCCCGAGCCACACTACTTAAGCTTTCTCCTCTCCAAGCTCGACCTCCAAGCTCCATTTTCCATAATATTTGTCTAGGTTTAGCAGTCCGTCACGCCCCGTCCCCGTCTTCACCGCCGTTGATCACCCGCGTCGAGCTCATCGTCGGCACCACAGTGGTGAGCCTCTTGTTCTTATCTTCTTTCTGAAAGGAAAAATATTCTTACTTGTATGTTTACATAGATACTTGTATTATTTTCTTACTTTTATTATTGCATCTTATATAGTCCGATGGTTTTGGTATCCGCCCCCGTCGTCCCTCGTCCTGTCTATGATTCGGATGTGGTATATATATTATCTTTATAACTATTGGTTCATTTATTGTTTATGAAAATTATGCCGACCAACGTGACATAGATTTTATTTATGTAGGATGTATGTGAATCGGAAATGCCAACCGACCCTATCGTCGAGAAGTTAAATTTAGTTGAAGAAGAAAACAATTTGTTGAAGGAAAAAATAAAAAAATTGAGGAGGAGAAGATGATATTGGAGTTGCATGTTGCGGATGTCGTCGATGATGACAAGATCAAGATGGATGCAATGCGCTTGAACATTAGAAAAATTAGAAAATATGCCATTCATACCGAGGCTTGGTATCATTATGCCGTTGGATCAATTGTTACCTTGGTTGCGATTGTGATCGCATTTGTTTTCACATTGATATGTTTTACATAGTTTCAATGTATGGTTTAATTAATTAGATGCTCTGGAGAGCTATATGTTGTTAGATGAGAACTATGTATGCACTTTGGTTTTAATGTGATGATGAACTTCTATTAATTTGGACACTTAATTATATATAATGCACGCAGATGAACCGGCAATGGATGTACGGTGACAGACACACCTGCGAGTACATTAAGGGCGTGCATGAGTTTCTCGATGCGGCCGAGGCAAACAAGTGTTGGGGAACGCAGTAATTTCAAAATTTTTCCTACGCACACGCAAGATCATGGTGATGCATAGCAACGAGGGGGAGAGTCTGATCTACGTACCCTTGTAGATCGCAACGGAAGCGTTGACACAACGTAGAGGAAGTAGTCGTACGTCTTCTTCCCGATCCGACCGATCCAAGCACCGTTACTCCGGCACCTCCGAGTTCTTAGCACACGTTCAGCTCGATGACGTTCCTCGGGCTCCGATCCAGCAAAGCGTCAAGGAAGAGTTCCGTCAGCACGACGGCGTTGTGACGATCTTGATGTACTACCGACGCAGGGCTTCGCCTAAGCACTGCAACAGTATGATCGAGGTGGAATTTGGTGGCAGGGGGCACCGCACACGGCTAAGGAACGATCTCAAGGATCAACTTGTGTGTCTTGGGGTGTCCCCTGCCCCCGTATATAACGGTTGGAGGGAGGGGGGCTGGCCGGCCAAAGAGAGGGAGGCGCAGGAGGAGTCCTACTCCTACCGGGAGTAGGACTCCCCCCTCCAATCCTATTCCAACTAGGACTCCTTGGAAAAAAGGGAGAGGGAAAGAGAGAGAAGTGGCCGGCCACCTCTCCTAGTCCTAATAGGACTAGGGGAGGGGGGGAGGTGCGCAGCCCTCCTTGGCAGCCCCTTTCACCTTTCCACAATGGCCCATGTAGGCCCATTTGGCTCCCGGGGGGTTCCGGTAACCCTCCCGGTAATCTGGTAAAATCCCGATTTCACCCGGAACACTTCCGATGTCCAAACATAGGCTTCCAATATATCAATCTTTACGTCTCGACCATTTTGAGACTCCTCGTCATGTCCGTGATCACATCCGGGACTCCGAACAACCTTCGGTACATCAAAATGCATAAACTCATAATAACTGTCATCGTAACGTTAAGCGTGCGGACCCTACGGTTCGAGAACAATGTAGACATGACCGAGACATGTCTCCGGTCAATAACCAATAGCGGGACCTGGATGCCCATATTGGCTCCTACATATTCTACGAAGATCTTTATCGGTCAGACCGCATAACAACATACGTTGTTCCCTTTGTCATCGGTATGTTACTTGCCCGAGATTCGATCGTCGGTATCCAATACCTAATTCAATCTCGTTACTGGCAAGTCTCTTTACTCATTCCGTAATACATCATCTCATAACTAACATCTTTAGTTATTATGCTTGCAAGGCTTATGTGATGTGTACTACCGAGAGGGCCCAGAGATACCTCTCCGACAATCGGAGTGACAAACCCTAATCTCGAAATACGCCAACCCAACATCTACCATTGGAGACACCTGTAGTACTCCTTTATAATCACCCAGTTACGTTGTGACGTTTGGTAGTACCCAAAGTGTTCCTCCGGTAAACGGGAGTTGCATAATCTCATAGTTATAGGAACATGTATAAGTCATGAAGAAAGCAATAGCAACATACTAAACGATCGGGTGCTAAGCTAATGGAATGGGTCATGTCAATCAGATCATTCAACTAATGATGTGACATCGTTAATCAAATAACAACTCTTTGTTCATGGTTAGGAAACATAACCATCTTTGGTTAACGAGCTAGTCAAGTAGAGGCATACTAGTGACACTCTGTTGGTCTATGTATTCACACATGTATTATGTTTCCGGTTAATACAATTCTAGCATGAATAATAAACATTTATCATGATATAAGGAAATAAATAATAACTTTATTATTGCCTCTAGGGCATATTTCCTTCAGTCTCCCACTTGCACTAGAGTCAATAATCTAGATTACACAGTAATGATTCTAACACCCATGGAGCCTTGGTGTTGATCATGTTTTGCTCGTGGAAGAGGCTTAGTCAACGGGTCTGCAACATTCAGATCCGTATGTATCTTGCAAATCTCTATGTCTCCCACCTGGACTAAATCCCGGATGGAGTTGAAGCGTCTCTTGATGTGTTTGGTTCTTTTGTGAAATCTGGATTCCTTTGCCAAGGCAATTGCACCCGTATTGTCACAGAAGATTTTCATTGGACCCGATGCACTTGGTATGACACCTAGATCGGATATGAACTCCTTCATCCAGACTCCTTCGTTCGCTGCTTCCGAAGCAGCTATGTACTCCGCTTCACATGTAGATCCCGCTACGACGCTTTGTTTAGAACTGCACCAACTGACAGCTCCACCGTTTAAAGTAAACACGTATCCGGTTTGCGATTTAGAATCGTCCGGATCAGTGTCAAAGCTTGCATCAACGTAACCTCTTACGGTGAGCTCTTTGTCACCTCCATATACGAGAAACATATCCTTAGTCCTTTTCAGGTATTTCAGGATGTTCTTGACCGCTGTCCAGTGATCCACTCCTGGATTACTTTGGTACCTCCCTGCTAAACTCATAGCAAGGCACACATCAGGTCTGGTACACAGCATTGCATACATGATAGAGCCTATGGCTGAAGCATAGGGAACATCTTTCATTTTCTTTCTATCTTCTGCAGTGGTCGGGCATTGAGTCTGACTCAACTTCACACCTTGTAACACAGGCAAGAACCCTTTCTTTGCTTGATCCATTTTGAACTTCTTCAAAATCTTGTCAAGGTATGTGCTTTGTGAAAGTCCAATTAAGCGTCTTGATCTATCTCTATAGATCTTTATGCCTAATATGTAAGCAGCTTCACCGAGGTCTTTCATTGAAAAACTTTTATTCAAGTATCCCTTTATGCTATCCAGAAATTCTATATCATTTCCAATCAGTAATATGTCATCCACATATAATATCAGAAATGCTACAAAGCTCCCACTCACTTTCTTGTAAATACAGGCTTCTCCAAAAGTCTGTATAAACCCAAATGCTTTGATCACACTATCAAAGCGTTTATTCCAACTCCGAGATGCTTGCACCAGTCCATAAATGGATCGCTGGAGTTTGCACACTTTGTTAGCTCCCTTTGGATCGACAAAACCTTCCGGTTGCATCATATACAACTCTTCTTCCAGAAATCCATTCAGGAATGCAGTTTTTACATCCATTTGCCAAATTTCATAATCATAAAATGCGGCAATTGCTAACATGATTCTGACAGACTTAAGCATCGCTACGGGTGAGAAAGTCTCATCGTAGTCAACTCCTTGAACTTGTCGAAAACCTTTTGCGACAAGTCGAGCTTTGTAGACAGTAACATTACCATCAGCGTCAGTCTTTTTCTTAAAGATCCATTTATTCTCAATTGCTTGTCGATCATCGGGCAAGTCAACCAAAGTCCATACTTTGTTCTCATACATGGATCCCATCTTAGATTTCATGGCTTCAAGCCACTTTGCGGAATCTGGGCTCACCATCGCTTCTTCATAGTTCGTAGGTTCATCATGATCTAGTAGCATGACTTCCAGAACAGGATTACCGTACCATTCTGGTGCGGATCTTACTCTGGGTGATCTACGAGGTACAGTAGTATCTTGATCTAAAGTTTCATGATCATCATCATTAACTTCCTTTCTTATTGGTGTAGGTCTCACAGAAATAGTTTTCTGTGATGTACTATTTCCCAATAACGGAGTAGGTATAGTTACCTCGTCAAGTTCTACTTTCCTCCCACTCACTTCTTTCGAGAGAAACTCCTTCTCAAGAAAGTTTCCGAATTTAGCAACAAAAGTCTTGCCTTCGGATCTGTGATAGAAGGTGTATCCAATAGTTTCCTTTGGATATCCTATGAAGACACATTTCTCAGATTTGGGTTCGAGCTTATCAGGTTGAAGCTTTTTCACATAAGCATCACAGCCCCAAACTTTAAGAAACGACAACTTTGGTTTCTTGCCAAACCACAGTTCATAAGGCGTCGTCTCAACGGATTTTGATGGTGCCCTATTTAACGTGAATGTGGCCGTCTCTAAAGCATAACCCCAAAATGATAGCGGTAAATCAGTAAGAGACATCATAGATCGCACCATATCTAGTAAAGTACGATTACGACGTTCGGACACACCATTACGTTGTGGTGTTCCGGGTGGCGTGAGTTGCGAAACTATTCCACAATTTTTCAAATGTACACCAAACTCGTAACTCAAATATTCTCCTCCACGATCAGATCGTAGAAACTTTATTTTCTTGTTACGATGATTTTCAACTTCACTCTGAAACTCTTTGAACCTTTCAAATGTTTCAGATTTGTGTTTCATTAAGTAGATATACCCATATCTGCTTAAATCATCTGTGAAAGTGAGAAAATAACGATATCCGCCACGAGCCTCAATATTCATCGGACCACATACATCGGTATGTATGATTTCCAACAAATCTGTTGCTCTCTCCATAGTACCGGAGAACGGTGTTTTAGTCATCTTGCCCATGAGGCATAGTTCACAAGTACCAAGTGATTCATAATCAAGTGGTTCCAAAAGCCCATCAGTATGGAGTTTCTTCATGCGCTTTACACCGATATGACCTAAACGGCAGTGCCACAAATAAGTTGCACTATCATTATCAACTCTGCATCTTTTGGCTTCAACATTATGAATATGTGTATCACTACTATCGAGATTCATAAAAAATAGACCACTTTTCAAAGGTGCATGACCATAAAAGATATTACTCATATAAATAGAACAACCATTATTCTCTGATTTAAATGAATAACCGTCTCGCATTAAACAAGATCCAGATATAATGTTCATGCTCAACGCTGGCACCAAATAACAATTATTTAGGTCTAATATTAATCCCGAAGGTAGATGTAGAGGTAGCGTGCCGACCGCGATCACATCGACTTTGGAACCGTTTCCCACGCGCATCGTCACCTCGTCCTTTGCTAGTGTCCGCTTATTCTGTAGTCCCTGTTTCGAGTTGCAAATATTAGCAACAGAACCAGTATCAAATACCCAGGTGCTACTGCGAGCATTAGTAAGGTACACATCAATAACATGTATATCACATATACCTTTGTTCACCTTGCCATCCTTCTTATCCGCCAAATACTTGGGGCAGTTCCGCTTCCAGTGACCAGTCTGCTTGCAGTAGAAGCACTCAGTTTCAGGCTTAGGTCCAGATTTGGGTTTCTTCTCTTGAGCAGCAACTTGCTTGCCGTTCTTCTTGAAGTTCCCCTTCTTCTTCCCTTTGCCCTTTTTCTTGAAACTAGTGGTTTTGTTAACCATCAACACTTGATGCTCCTTCTTGATTTCTACCTCCGCAGCTTTTAGCATTGCGAAGAGCTCGGGAATAGTCTTGTTCATCCCTTGCATATTATAGTTCATCACAAAGCTCTTGTAGCTTGGTGGCAGTGATTGGAGAATTCTGTCAATGACGCAATCATCTGGAAGTGTAACTCCCAATTGAATCAAGTGATTATTATACCCAGACATTTTGAGTATATGCTCACTGACAGAACTGTTCTCCTCCATCTTGCAGCTATAGAACTTATTGGAGACTTCATATCTCTCAATCCGGGCATTTGCTTGAAATATTAACTTCAACTCCTGGAACATCTCATATGCTCCATGACGTTCAAAACGTCGTTGAAGTCCCGGTTCTAAGCCGTAAAGCATGGCACACTTAACTATTGAGTAGTCATCAGCTTTGCTCTGCCAGACGTTCATAACTTCTGGTGTTGCTCTTGCAGCAGGCCTGGCACTCAGCGGTGCTTCCAGGACGTAATTCTTCTGTGCAGCAATGAGGATAATCCTCAGGTTACGGACCCAGTCCGTGTAATTGCTACCATCATCTTTCAACTTTGCTTTCTCAAGGAACGCATTAAAATTCAACGGAACAACAGCACGAGCCATCTATCTACAATCAACATAAACAAGCAAGATACTATCAGGTACTAAGTTCATGATAATTTTTAAGTTCAGTTAATCAAATTTACTTAAGAACTCCCACTTAGAGAGACATCCCTCTAATCCTCTAAGTGATCACGTGATCCAAATCAACTAAACCATAACCGATCATCACGTGAGATGGAGTAGTTTTCAATGGTGAACATCAATATGTTGATCATATCTACTATATGATTCACGCTCGACCTTTCGGTCTCCGTGTTCCGAGGCCATATCTGTATATGCTTGGCTCGTCAAGTATAACCTGAGTATTCCGCGTGTGCAACTGTTTTGTACCCGTTGTATTTGAACGTAGAGCCTATCACACCCGATCATCACGTGGTGTCTCAGCACGAAGAACTTTTGCAACGGTGCATACTCAGGGAGAACACTTCTTGATAATTTAGTGAGAGATCATCTTATAATGCTACCGTCAATCAAAGCAAGATAAGATGCATAAAAGGATAAACATCACATGCAATCAATATAAGTGATATGATATGGCCATCATCATCTTGTGCTTTGTGATCTCCATCTCCGAAGCACCGTCATGATCACCATCGTCACCGACGCGACACCTTGATCTCCATCGTAGCATCGTTGTCGTCTCGCCAATCTTATGCTTCCACGACTATCACTACCGCTTAGCAATAAAGTAAAGCATTACATCGCGATTGCATTGCATACAATAAAGCGACAACCATATGGCTCCTGCCAGTTTCCGATAACTCGGTTACAAAACATGATCATCTCATACAATAAAATCAGCATCATGCCTTGACCATATCACATCACAACATGCCCTGCAAAAACAAGTTAGACGTCCTCTACTTTGTTGTTGCAAGTTTTACGTGGCTGCTACGGGCTTAAGTAAGAACTCATCTCACCTACGCATCAAAACCACAACGATAGTACGTCAAATAGACTCCGTTTTAACCTTCTCAAGGACCGGGCATAGTCACACTTGGTTCAACTAAAGTTGGAGAGACAGTCTTCCGCAAGCCATCTATGTGCAAAGCACGTCGAGGGAACCGGTCTCGCGTAAGAGTACGCGTAAGGTTGGTCCGGATCGTCTCGTCCAACAATACCGCCGAACCAAAGTATGACATGCTGGTAGGCAGTATGACTTGTATCGCCCACAACTCACTTGTGTTCTACTCGTGCAAATAACATCAAACCATAAAACCTAGGCTCTGATACCACTATTGGGGAACGCAGTAATTTCAAAAAATTTCCTACGCACATGCAAGATCATGGTGATGCATAGCAATGAGGGGGAGAGTCTGATCTACGTACCCTTGTAGATTGCAACGGAAGCATTGACACAACGTAGAGGAAGTAGTCGTACGTCTTCTTCCCGATCCGACCGATCCAAGCACCGTTACTCCGGCACCTCCGAGTTCTTAGCACACGTTCAGCTCGATGACGTTCCTCGGGCTCCGATCCAGCAAAGCGTCGAGGAAGAGTTCCGTCAGCACGACGGCGTGGTGACGATCTTGATGTACTACCGATGCAGGGCTTCGCCTAAGCACTGCAACAGTATGATCGAGGTGGAATTTGGTGGCAGGGGGCACCGCACACGGCTAAGGAACGATCTCAAGGATCAACTTGTGTGTCTTGGGGTGTCCCCTGCCCCCGTATATAAAGGTTGGAGGGAGGGGGGCTGGCCGGCCAAAGAGAGGGAGGCGCAGGAGGGGTCCTACTCCTACCGGGAGTAGGACTCCCCCCTCCAATCCTATTCCAACTAGGACTCCTTGGAAAAAAGGGAGAGGGAAAGAGAGAGAGGTGGCCGGCCACCTCTCCTAGTCCTAATAGGACTAGGGGAGGGGGGGGGAGGTGCGCAGCCCTCCTTGGCAGCCCCTTTCACCTTTCCACAATGGCCCATGTAGGCCCATTTGGCTCCCGGGGGGTTCCGGTAACCCTCCCGGTAATCCGGTAAAATCCCGATTTCACCCGGAACACTTCCGATGTCCAAACATAGGCTTCCAATATATCAATCTTTACGTCTTGACCATTTCGAGACTCCTCGTCATGTCCGTGATCACATGCGGGACTCCGAACAACCTTCGGTACATCAAAATGCATAAACTCATAATAACTGTCATCGTAACGTTAAGCGTGCGGACCCTACGGTTCGAGAACAATGTAGACATGACCGAGACACGTCTCCGGTCAATAACCAATAGCGGGACCTGGATGCCCATATTGGCTCCTACATATTCTACGAAGATCTTTATCGGTCAGACCGCATAACAACATACGTTGTTCCCTTTGTCATCGGTATGTTACTTGCCCGAGATTCGATCGTCGGTATCCAATACCTAGTTCAATCTCGTTACTGGCAAGTCTCTTTACTCGTTCCGTAATACATCATCTCATAACTAACATCTTTAGTTATTATGCTTGCAAGGCTTATGTGATGTGTACTACCGAGAGGGCCCAGAGATACCTCTCCGACAATCGGAGTGACAAACCCTAATCTCGAAATACGCCAACCCAACATCTACCATTGGAGACACCTGTAGTACTCCTTTATAATCACCCAGTTACGTTGTGACGTTTGGTAGTACCCAAAGTGTTCCTCCGGTAAACGGGAGTTGCATAATCTCATAGTTATAGGAACATGTATAAGTCATGAAGAAAGCAATAGCAACATACTAAACGATCGGGTGCTAAGCTAATGGAATGGGTCATGTCAATCAGATCATTCAACTAATGATGTGACCTCGTTAATCAAATAACAACTCTTTGTTCATGGTTAGGAAACATAACCATCTTTGGTTAACGAGCTAGTCAAGTAGAGGCATACTAGTGACACTTTGTTGGTCTATGTATTCACACATGTATTATGTTTCCGGTTAATACAATTCTAGCATGAATAATAAACATTTATCATGATATAAGGAAATAAATAATAACTTTATTATTGCCTCTAGGGCATATTTCCTTCAACAAGCAGAATGGTTTTATGTTTTGTCCATGCACTGAATGTGGGAATACGAGGTCTTACTCTAACCGGAAAATCCTTCACTCCCACCTGCTTTACAAGGGTTTCATGCCACACGATAATGTTTGGACGAGGCACGGAGAAATAGGGGTTATGATGGAAGACGGCAAAGAAGAAGAGTATGATGACAACTATGTGCCCCCTGAATACGGTGATGCTACAACGGGGGGAGCTGGTGAAGATCAAGAGGAACCAGACGATGTGCCCAATGATGCTGCAATGGGTGAAGCTGCTGAAGATCAAGAGGAACCAGACGATGTGCCCGATGATGATGATCTCTGCCGGGTCATTGTCGATGCAAGGACGCAATGCGAAAGTCAAAAGGAGAAGCTGAAGTTCGATCGCATGTTAGAGGATCACAAAAAAGGGTTATACCTCAATTGCGAAGATGGCAACACAAAGCTCGGTACCGTACTGGAATTGCTGTAGTGGAAGGCAGAGAATGATGTGGCTGACAAAGGATTTGAGAAGCTACTGAAAATATTGAAGAAGAAGCTTCCAAAGGATAACAAATTGCCCGACAGTACATACGCAGCAAAGAAGGTCGTATGCCCTCTAGGATTGGAGGTGGAGAAGATACATGCATGCCCTAATGACTGCATCCTCTACCGCGGTGCATACAAGGATCTAAACGCATGCCCGGTATGCGGTGCATTGCGGTATAAGATCAGACGAGATGACCCTGGTGATGTTGACGGCGAGCCCCCCAGGAAGAGGGTTCCTACGAAGGTGATGTGGTATGCTCCTATAATACCATGGTTGAAACGTCTGTTCAGAAATGAAGAGCATGCCAAGTTGATGCGATGGCACAGTGAGAACCGAAAGAAAGATGGGAAGTTGAGAGCACCCGTTGACGGGTCGCAGTGGAGAAAAATCGAGAGAAAGTACTGGGATGAGTTTGCAAAGGACCCAAGGAATGTATGGTTTGCTTTAAGCGTGGATGGCATTAATCCTTTCGGGAGCAGAGCAGCAATCACAGCACCTGGCCCGTGACTCTATGTATGTATAACCTTCCTCCTTGGATGTGCATGAAGCGGAAGTTCATTATGATGCCAGTTCTCATCCAAGGCCCTAAGCAACCCGGCAACGAAATTGATGTGTACCTAAGGCCATTAGTTGAAGAACTTTTACAGCTATGGAATGGAAACAGTGTACGTACGTGGGATGAGCACAGACAAGAGGAATTTAACCTTAAGGCGTTGCTGTTCGTGACCATCAACGATTGGCCCGCTCTCAGTAACCTTTCAGGACAGACAAACAAAGGATACCACGCATGCACACACTGTTTAGATGACACTGAAAGTATATACCTGGACAAATGCAGGAAGAATGTGTACCTGGGCCATCGTCGATTTCTTCCGACCAACCATCAATGTCGAAAGAAAGGCAAGCATTTCAAAGGCGAGGCAGATCACCGGAAGAAGCCCGCCATGCGTACCGGTGATCACGTACTTTCTATGGTCAATGATTTACACTACGTAATCTTTGGAAAGGGTCCCAGTGGACTAGCTGTTCCGAATGACGCTGAGGGACACGCACCCATGTGGAAGAAGAAATCTATATTTTGGGACCTACCCTACTGGAAAGACCTAGAGGTCCTCTCTTCAATCGACGTGATGCACGTGACGAAGAACCTTCGCGTGAACCTGCTAGGATTCTTGGGCGTGTATGGGAAGACAAAAGATACACCTGAGGCACGGGAGGACCTGCAACGTTTGCATGAAAAAGACGGCATGCATCCGAAGCAGTATAAAGGTCCTGCCAGCTACGCTCTTACGAAAGAAGAGAAAGAAATCTTCTTTGAATGCCTGCTCAGTATGAAGGTCACGACTGGCTTCTCATCGAATATAAAGGGAATAATAAATATGTCAGAGAAAAATTTTCAGAACCTAAAGTCTCATGACTGCCACGTGATTATGACGCAACTGCTTCCAATTGCATTGAGGGGGCTTCTACCGGAAAACGTTCGATTAGCCATTGTGAAGCTATGTGCATTCCGCAATGCAATCTCTCAGAAGGTGATCGATCCAGAAATCGTACCAAGGCTAAGGAGTGATGTGGCGCAATGTCTTGTCAGTTTCGAGCTGGTGTTCCCACCATCCTTCTTAAATATCATGACACACGTCCTAGTTCATCTAGTCGACGAGATTGTCATCCTGGGGCCTGTATTTCTACACAATATGTTCCCCTTTCAGAGGTTCATGGGAGTCCTAAAGAAATATGTCCGTAACCGCGCTAGGCCAGAAGGAAGCATCTCCATGGGCCATCAAACAGAGGATGTTATCGGGTTTTGTGTTGACTTCATTCCTGGCCTTAATAAGATAGGTCTCCCTAAATTGCGGTATGAGGAGAGACTGACTGGAAAAGGCACTCTTGGAAGAGACTCAATAATATGGAGGGACGGATATTCTTGGTCTCAAGCACACTACACAGGTCTATAGAACTCTACCTTGGTGACCCCGTATGTCGATGAACAGAAGAACAGTCTGCGCTCCGAACACCCGGAGCAGTGCGACGACTGGATTACATGTGAACACATCAGGACTTTCAGCAGTTGGTTGGAAACACGTCTCAGAGGTGACAACACTATTTGTGATGAGTTGTACTTGTTGTCCCGGGGACCATCTTTGACTGTATTGACTTACAAAGGATACGAGATAAATGGGAATACATTTTACACGATCGCCCAAGAAAAAAAGAGCACCAACCAAAACAACGTTGTCCGCTTCGATGCAGCAACCGAGAGCGGAAAGGACACATATTATGGTTACATAGTGGACATATGGGAACTTGACTACGGAACTGATTTTAAGGTCCCTTTGTTTAAGTGCAAATGTGACAATCTATTAGGTGGCGGGGTACAGGTAGACCCACAGTACGGAATGACAATAGTGGATCTGAAAAATCTTGGGTACACTGACGAACCGTTCGTCCTAGCCAATGATGTGGCACAGGTTATCTATGTGAAGGACATGTCTACCAAATGGAGAAAAAGAAAAGATAAGGAAGGGAATACATCATACGATGAGCCAAAGCACCACATAGTTCTTTGAGGAAAAAGGGACATCCTGGGAGTGGACGGCAAGACAGACATGTCTGAAGATTATGAAAAGTTTCATGAAATTCCTCCCTTTAATGTCAAGGCTGACCCAAGCATCCTGATAAACAATGAAGATTATCCATGGTTACGGCGCAATAAGCAAATGACACAAGCGAAGAAAAAGTGAAGACTTTCTCCCGCAACTATTATGATGATACCATGCCAACTTTGTAACACACGAACATGCTACCATTGTCCGTTTTGTACATGCACATGCTATGTGGGTGAAATTATGATACCATGCCAACTTTCAACTTTTTCAGAGTTCATTTGAAATGCTTTCATGTCTTATGGTTCGGCCCTCGTAATACCATGACCATTAGTCCCAGGCCCATGCCAACTTTCAACTTTCAACTTTCTAAAACTAATGGCACTAACAGAAAGTTTATAATTTTCCTCCTCGCCCCTGGCCCATGACCATTAGTCCCGGTTTGTGCCACAAACTGGGACTAAAGGGTTGGTCCTCATTGCGGGCAGAGTTTAGTCCCACCTCGCCAACCGAAGGGGGCTCACACCGGTTTATAAGCCCTTCCCTCTCTGCCTTGTTGAGCTCCTCTCAAAGTGAAAATAGATGTCCTAATAGGGAAAAGTTTAACCTAAATTCATAGTGAATTTCTCTGAAATTCATAGAAATTTACTAGGAATTTAGGTTGAATTTTCTCTATAAGTGCATCTATTCTCATTTTTTTACTAAGTTAATCACAAACTTGTGATTCAAACAATTTTCAAAGAATTCAAATTTTAACTATTCAAATTTGAAAACTAATGGCACTAACAGAAAGTTTATATTTTTTCTAAAACTAATGGCACTAACAGAAAGTTTATAATTTTGCTAACCTAAAAGCAAACAGAATTAAAAACTAAAGCAAAAAACAAAAGAAAATAAATAATGCAAAAAACAAATCAAAAAAACAGGAAAAAAACTATTTTTATAGTAAATTTAATCACAAAATAAAATAAATAAAGCAACAAAGAAAACTAAAAAACTAAAAAAGTGTTTTCAAATTTGAAAACTAATGGCACTAACAGAAAGTTTATAATTTTTCTAAAACTAAAAGCAAAAGGAATAAAAAATAAAGCAAAAAACAAAAGAAAATATATAATGCAGAAAACAAAAAAAACTGGAAAAAAATAGCAACAATAAGTATTTTGTTGTAAGTAGAAACAAAATAAAATAAATAAAGCAACAAAGAAAACAAAAAAACAAAAAAAGTGTTTTCAAATTTGAAAACTAATGGCATTAACAAAAAGTTTATAATTTTTCTATAACTAAAAGCATCTAGAATTAAAAAATAAAGCAAAAAACAAAAGAAAATAAATAAAGCAACAAAAAACAAAAAAATGCCACCTACTGGGCCCCCACGGCCTGAATACGACTAGAAACCCATCCAAGGGCCAGGATTCAGGCCCGTAGGAGGCCCAGTAGGCCCATAGGCATAGCAGTGACAATTAGGCCCGTAAGCCTGCAATGGAGAGGAGCTCGAGAGGGGTGCGGCAGTGGGGCTTATAAACAACTGCGCACCCCTCTCAACTAGCTAGGTGGGACTAAACTTTCGACGCAGCAGCCGCAGAAGGCCTTTGGTCCCGGTTGGTGGCACCAACCGGGACTAAAGGGGGGCAGTGGTCACGGTTTGTGCCACGAACCGTGACCAATGCCCCCCTTTAATCCCGGTTGGTGCCACCAACTGGGACCAAAGGCCGCTGCTTCCCGCCCTTTGGGCTGCTGAAAAGAGGCCTTTGGTCTCGGTTGGTGGCACCAACCGGGACTAATGCCCACCTTTAGTCCCGGTTGCTGCCACGAACCGGGACTAAAGGCTCTGCTATATAAGTCTACACTAAGGAAATTTTCGCCAACTGCTCCATTCCCCATCCCCGACGCCGCCAGGCTGCTCGTCCTCGTCGTCGCCGTCGCCGCGCCCTGCCCCATCCCCGTGTGCTTGCCGTCGCTGCGCCCTGCCCCGTTGCCGTCGCCGCGCCTTGTCACTGTCGTCGTCGTCGCGCCCTCCTACCCGTCGCCGGCCGCCCTGCCCCGAGCTCGCTGCTATCCGCCCTGCCCCGAGCCCCGCCTCCTCATCCCCGTCGCCGTGTGCCGCCCCGAGCCCGCGGCCGTCCCCGTTGCCATGTGCCACCCCGAGCCCGTCGTCCCCGTCACCGCGTGCTGCCCCGCGCATGCCGTCCCCATTGCCAGCATCCCCGAGCCCGCCGTCCTCCTTCCCGTCGCTGGCCTCCTATCCCCGTTGCCGCCCGCCCCCAGTGAGCTCCCCCTTTCCCATCCCCGTCGCCGACGATGCCACCCATTGCCGCCGCTGCTCTCTGTTTATGGATATGGCTATATATGCATGTATTTTCTCTGTGTTTATATGTTCATATAAGCAAAAGTTACATTTTTAGAAAATCATCTATATATGTTCATATATGGAAAAGTTCTATATGAATGTGGCTATATGTATGTTCATGGAAAATAATTTTGCTTGATGATCTTTTTGTTCACGATGTTCATATAATTTTTTCATGTATGTATAAATGTCGATATGAATTGTACATATGATGTTTTTTTTATTCATAGATGAATATGTATGTGGCTATGTATGTGTGTGTGGCTATGTGAATATGCAAAGAAGAGGAGTTGAAGAAGATGATATATTTTCTTATTCGTGGGTGTGTCGAGAGGGTCATCAATAACTTTAGTGAATTTTAGGTTATTTTCATTTTAGGTCATTTTAGGTCGTGGGTGTGTCGAGAGGGCGGCCAAGGGGTCGAGGGTCGTCGAACATGAGAGCGGGGATGATAGATGATGATGAGGGGGGAGGGGGGACGTCGAACATTCATGAGAGAGGCGGGGAAGAACGGGAAGAAGAGGGAGAAGAAGAGGGGTCGAGAGGGGGTCTAGGGTCGCCGAGGGGTCAAGGGTCGTCGAACATGAGAGGAAGAAGAGGATAAAAAAAGAAGAGGAATAAGAAAAAAAGAGGAGAAGAAAGCATAGAGGAGAAGATCTCCTCTATTCTTTCTTCTCCTCTTTTTTTTCTTCTTCTTCCTCTTTTTTTTATCGGGAACGAGGGTCGTCGAGGGTCGCCGAGCGGTAGAGGAGAAACCATAAATAGAAACTATCGTCGGTGTGAGATACATGTACCGTCGGTGTCGGACTCCTCTTTTTCTTTTCCTCTTTTTTTCTTCTTCGTCTCTTCTTCTCTTTTTTCTTCTTCTTCCTCTTTATTTTATCGGGAACGAGGGTCGTCGAGGGTTGCCGAGCGGTAGAGGAGAAACCATAAATAGAAAGTATCGTCGGTGTCAGATACATGTACCGTCGGTGTCGAACACTACATCCACGTCCCACAAGTGGCGCGGGCTTCGACGCCCACGTCACTTGTGGGACATGGATGTAGTGTCCGACACCGACGGCCACATGTATCTCACACCCATGATACTTGCTATTTAGGGTTTCCTCTACCGTTCGGCGACCCTGACCCTCGACGACCCTCGTTTCCGATAAAATAAAGAGGAAGAAGAAGAAAAAAAAGAGAAGAAGTACCTCTTCTTCTCTTTTTTTTCTTCTTCTTCCTCTTTATTTTATCGGGAACGAGGGCTCTATTCTTTCTTCTCCTCTTTTTTTCTTATTCCTCTTGTCCTCTTTTTATTTCTTCCTCTTCTTTTTTTATCCTTGAAGCGTTGTCGAGGCCACCCCAAACCCTAGAGAAGCAGCGTCGAGGCCACCCCAAACCCTAGAGAAGCAGCGTCGAGGCCACTAATTAATATTAGTTCTACGTTTGCCACTAATATATCCATCTGTCATGTTTGAATAATAATTTCCATGTTGTCAATATTTGTAGAAACTATGGACACCGCCCGAGACGAAGTACAAGAAGAGTTGTTGGGGGACATAATCGCACGAGGAAGTGATGCCGTCTGCTCGTTGTTTCTCAGCGACACTGATGGTCTGGAAGCAGCTGGCTATGATTATGATGGCTCCGGTGACCTAATGCCGGTGCAAGAAGGAGACCGTGAGGACGGCTCCGGTGACCCAATGCCAGTGCAAGAAGGAGACCGTGATGACGTCTCCGGTGACCGAACCGAGTCCGGCCAGGTATATATATTAGTTAAGCTTCTCCTGACTAGCTAATTGATGCATTCATTGTTTTGGTATGTACACATATTAATTAAGTCTTTGTTCTTTATTCTAGCCCTCCGGACCGAGGACAACTTCGGTAAAGAGACGAGGCCCAAAGAAAAAGTTGAGCTCGGATGAAAATTTTGAGATCATAGCAATCGCGCCCGACGGCCAACCGATTGAACCCCTCCGGACAAAGAGCGCATTTGTTGCTCAGTGCGGGGTTTTGGTTAGGGACAAGATCCCGATCAGCATCCAACAATGGTTTAAGCTGGCTACAGAAGACCCTGAGGTTTCTTATGTCAATGATATGCAGAAAAATGATCTTTGGACTGAGCTAAAGTCAAATTTCACCCAACCGCCAGAGGATAATCCAGAGAAGCCAGTTAAAGAGCAATTAATCAAGTCTTTTGCTCTTAAGAGGATGGCAGAACTATTCAGGAGGTGGAAGAAAGATCTGAATAAGTTTGTCGAAAATAATGAGACACCAGAATTCAAGGGCAGATATGAGAAGATCAGATATCACTGGCCCGCATTTGTGTCCCACAAGACATCGGAAAAGAGTAAGAAGATGTCGGCGACAAACAAGCAAAATGCTGCGAAGAAGAAGCATCACCATCGCACGGGGTTAGGTGGCTACCTCGTAGCCCGGCCTAAGTGGGCCAAGACTGAGAATGGTTGATAAAGGGATCGAACCAGAGACAATTAACTGGCCAGACCGTTGCCGGACTTGGTTCTTTGGGGCTGGCGGAACCTTGGACCCTGTAACAGGGAAGTGCATTTGGACGAATGATCAAATGGACATACCAGTCAGGAAGCTTCAGCAGTATATCGAAGCAGCGCAGCAAGGGACGTTCTTTCCAGACAGAGAGAACGACGAGCTCACAATGGCCCTCGGGAATCCTGAGCACGCTGGACGGACACGAGGCACGCCAGGCTCCATTCCATGGAAGGTTGGGTTTCCGAACGCAGGCGGTTACAAATCCCATGAGAGGAGGAAAAAAGTGCAGCAGACCCAAATGCAGGCGCTGCAAGCAAGGGTACAAGCGATAGAGGAACGAGAAGCAAATCACAGCAAACGTACTGCCGAAGCATCCCCTGAAGCTACCCCGCCATCTCAGTGGAGAAGCAGCGTGGCTTCCAGCGAGCTGCTTCAGTCGGAGCATGCCTTGACGGCTCCTGCCAGCTATCCCGTGGATGCTATCACGGAGTCTCAAAATTGCCACCTTATGACGCAATGGATGAATTTGAAGGTCAAGGCAGCTGTTAGCTCTGTTTATCCTACTGAACCCGGCGCAACTTTTCACTGCCGACCGATTCCAGAAGGATATGCTAGGGTGATGGTGGATGAAATAACGGTGGGATTTGAGGACCTCCAGCTTGACCACCCTACGGGTGAAGCGGAGACTAGGCTGGGGTCTGCTCTGAAGACTCCATGCCTATGGCGGAAGGAGCTCATCAACCTTCCGAACTGGACGCCTCCGCCTCCTCCTCCTCCTCCGGCAAGTCAGGGCACTCCGCCTCCTCCACCGCCTCCTCCTCCGGCGAGTCAGGGCACTCCGCCTCCTCCACCGCCTCCTCCTCCGCCGAGTGATGATCAGGGCACGCGATCGGCTCCTTCTCCAGCGCGTGGCAGCACTCCGCCTCCTTCTCCGCCTGTGCCGACGCGCCCGAGCAGCCAGCCTCCTCCTTCGCCGCCTCGTCAGCAAGGGCGGAAGAGACCTGCCGCCGCTCCGGCTGCTCCGGCGCGTCGTAGTCCTTCTCCTCCGCCTCGTAAGCAAGTAAAGAAGACAACCACTCCGTCTGCTTTGCCGGTGTCTAGCAGTACAGCCAGAGGCGGGAGGAAATACAGATTTGGTCCTTCTCTGAAGACTCCAGAGAAGTTACCATACGAGAGGACCCCGGAGGAGAACGCCGAGATCGCACGAGAAGAAGTGAGGAACTACTTTGAAGGGGTGAAAGCAAAGAAACATCCACCTCCGGAGGAGAAGGTAGATCCGGTGAAAGTGAAGCGCACTCTGGCTGCCCTGACAAAACCACCCAAGTCTACACGGAAAGGAAACTATGAGCGCATTATTGGAAAGGAATTTGCCGAAGCGGAGCGGTCGGGAAGTACTGTCAGTGATCAAAGGCTAAAAGAACGACGAGCTGGGAAACAAATTGCCCAGCTCGGCGAACAAGCGAAGCAATCGTGCCCCCCGCTCAAGCTGGCTAGCGACAACGTCGCTAATGATCCGAGGATGGTGCCCGGTTATAGCAATCTTGGCGATTACCTGCCCGACGATGTACATTATGATTTCATGGAGGTGCAGATACAAAGATACGAGTATGGGAAGCCTCTCGTCAAAGATGAAAGATCTCTATCAACGATGATGCGAAGATTGCATGACTGGTACTTGAAAATCTGCAGAGACTCTGGGGGGAGGAGTACTTTGTATGTGAAAGTTAACAAAGAGCATGACCTCGTTGGAATTGAACTGTTGCATGTTCCATTCGAGGAGTTCTTTCAGTTTTTCAATCAATTGGCCCTCGATAAAAAAACGGTCGCCTGCTACTGTCTGTAAGTAGTACTACTTCTGTCATTAAGTCTCTCTATATAGCTCAGCTCTTTCATTGCATGTATTTATAATCATCCTCAATATATTATGCAGATTGAAGATCGCCGAATTGAAGAAAAGACAAGTCGGTGATATTGGGTTCATTAACACATATCTCATAGATGCAACTTAGGTTAAATTTCATGCCGTAGATACCGAGGCCAACTTGCTACGATCGTTGGTAATAAATGAAAACAAAGATATAATACTCTTTCCTTTCAACTTCAAGTGAGTGTTACTGTCTTGTGTGTATTCGGTTTCCCTTATATATTAGTCAAGGTTATAGTAATGTAATTGATGAGTTATGCATGCGTGTGCAGTTACCACTATATTCTCCTAGAGATTAAGCTTGAGCAGGGGCTAGTAACCGTCTTAGACTCAAGACGAAAAGATCCCCAGGACTATGCAGACATGACTCAAATGCTCGAGGAGTAAGTTAAATCGATCATTATCCACCATATCAGCAACTTTGTTCATTTCCTGATATATCAAGTAATTGTTTTCTTTGTCTGGCAGGGTTTGGAAAAAATTCTCCAAAAAAGCTCCAGGACTCCCGAAGAAGCTTCAATTTAGACACCCGAAAGTAAGTACTATAGTAGCATGTTCCGTGCATCTCCTATTGATTCAAGCACTAGTTTCATCAATACCATTTGGCATTCTTGCTTATCCGTTTGATTGACCTCTATTTCTTGTAAAGTGGTTGTGGCAGGAACAAGGGAATGATTTCTGTGGATACTACATTTGCGAGTCCATCCGCCACACGATGTGTGAGCGGGGCTACACTGACAAACAATATGAAGTACGTAAATAACAACATTCACAATTTTATTTTATTACCATCATTTGTGTTGAGTTTCATTCATTCATATATATATATATATATATATATATATATATATATATATATATATTGACCCCCTTCTTCAAATTAGATGTTTCGGAAGCGGGATGAACTCCTAGCACCAGCTCGCATGCGAGCAATTCAAGAGGAATTGGCGGCATTCTTTCTTGACCACATGATCGCTGAAGACGGAGAATACTATGTGGACCATGAGTCCGTATGATTATATTTGTAAGAGATAATTATTGTATATATGTAGCCGGTAGTGTCGGATAGATATACGAGAACTTGTTGTTCGACCAATCTCTCGGAGAAGGAGAGGTGGTCGATATCACCTCTCTCTGTATGCATATATGTTCATGATGATCTTCTGTTTCCTTCATTTGCTTACTAGCTAGCTAGTGTGTCTAGTCCTCTCTATACGTATGTATAGTATGTAGCGTCGACCAAGTACGGACATAAGAGAGGACACTTCTCTCTATTAATTATAGCTAGCTAACACAATATATGAAACACCTAAATTAACCCCCCAAAACCCCCAAACCCCCCCCCCCCTTTCAAAAAAAACAAAAACCCCAGCCACAGAAATGCTGACGCGTGGATGCCTATTGGTCCCGGTTGGTGCCACCAACCGGGACCAAAGGGTCTCCTGCCTGGGCTCCACACACAGGCCACGTGGAGGCCCATCAGTCCCGGTTCTGGATTGAACCGGGACTAAAGGGACAGGGCATTAGTACCGACCCTTTAGTCCCGGTTCAGGAACTGGGACAAAAGGCCCTTACGAACCGGGACAACAAGCCCTTTTTCTACCAGTGGCATGTGTGAATGTATTCTATGGTTTGGTAGATTAATTACCTCCACTCCATATGTATTCCCTAGCACACTAAGCCACTAATTGAATTGTTCAAGGCAAAGAACTCTATGCTTGGGATCTAATCCATGGACTTGCGTAAGACATCAAAATCCTTGATGATGGTTCCCCACCTGAACTCGATAGTGTTTTACTATAAGACTACTACGTGGTCATGCTCGTCTTGGATGGCGTGTTCACAGGTTTGTAGCAGAACCAGCTCATGTTTTGGAGCTTGCTATCGCAGTTCATTCCCCGAGAATCTCGCAACGTCATCTTGTCAAATTGTGTGCAAACTCTCATTTTCCTTCTAGACTGGATGGGTCTGGAATGTCCTAACACCAACCAGATCTAAATCTCAGGCAGATATGATGGTTGGAATGTACTCCAAGAACTATATTGTTGGTCTCTCTGTAACCGGTAACGTGGATGTCGTGGCCAACACACCTAGCCGGAAGGCCTATTATTCTAGTATCCTCGTTGAAGAAGTTGGTCAGCTCCCCATAAGGATCTCGCAGGATCTGCCTCCGTAGTTATTCCTTATGGATTCTTGAGCTTCCGAAGTCCGACCTTTTACTTGATGTTCTAGATATCAAACCATATCTATAAATGGATTACGCTAGCACATCAAGGAGAACATGAGAAGCGGAGTGCTAAATGTCTCTCGGTCGATCGTCCAGATTCTGTTCCCTTAGCCTCGCTAAGGGAAGATCTGAGAAGGTGTTATCTTCCTTTGTATCCGCATCATCCATCACCAGTCATCATGGTAGTATGTCATGTTGCCAGGATCCTTGCCACGGATGTTGGTAGAACCTTGATGAATATGCAAATGCTCAAGTTCTTGAGAGCACGCATAAGCAAAATCATCCCTTGCGTTGTCTTCAACAAGGTAGTCCACATCATCCATCCTAGTCCGAGTATGCCGTCTCTTCGAGCTATCTAAAACGATCAATTGTAAATTGCCTTAAGCTGGTATGAAGAGTTTCAATGATTTATGTATCAAAAGTAATTCTTTTTTCCACTTAAGGGAATAGTTCAACGAGTCACCTTCTCCAAGGTGCCCTGTTATGGGTTCATGACAATTATCTCCTCGCAACCTTTAAACCTTGCACCACCTTACTCAAGTGTGGAATTACTACCTACCAACTTGAATCCTCGTCGTCTGATGTCCATCACCCTGATGTGAACTTTGTGTCTCAATTGGAGAGATGTTCCTATGTCTCACTCCATGAGTTGATCCTGAGTTGTTTGATCTTCGAGAAGATCGATCCTTCTAGAGTTTTCCCTTCCCTCTCATTGTCATGTTGGTTGCAGTTCTCAGAGCAAGACATCGGGACAAAGATGGTGATTGAACCAACGTTCTTATGAAGTGCAACTTGGATCGTGAAGATTGGGTTAAGTTTGCGTCCACCTTCATCTTACCCTATGCTTGAATCTCGGGACGAGATTATTGTTTAGTGGGGGTGAGCTGTCACAGCCCTAGCTTAGTCTTGCCTATCCTTGCATAACCTCCATGCATCATGTTTACTTTTCCTTAGAAAGTTGAAATGGGGATGGCAGAAACCCCCAGCACCACTTAATCCAACTAGGGTTACTAAAATATTTTTTTCAATGATCCTGAAATGCCCTTCAAATGTTCATCATCTTTGTCTTGGTCTAAAACCTCTGACAAAAATGGTGCAAAACTTTCTAGGTCATCCAAAGGTCACTGGATTAAATCATATGTTATTTGAATTTGGGCATTTAAATGCTAGTAAATATTTTAAATGCCCAAGTAATGCGAAACTGAAATGTTCCATGTTGGATATATTCTATACAGTGGGCATGTTCAGTTTGGTGAGTTTTGAAAGGGTCTAGGTATTTTTAGAAAAGCCACAAAGATTACAGAAAAATAGAAAAGAAAAATAAAGAGAGAGAGAGACACCCACCTGGGCCTCACCTGTGCTGGCCCAGCCCACCTGGCTTGTGCCGGTCGTCACCCACCTCTGCCAGTAGGCAGAGGCGTGTCGTCGGCGCCCGCACCCACGGCCACCTCCTTCTTCCACCTCCTGCTGCCTCCTCGTCCCCATCCGAGCGCCACGAAGACGCCCAGCACCCCACTGCACCCCTCCCCTCTCTCCCCCTCGTCTCCCTCACCCTCTCCCGTGATGGCCGAGCGCCATTCTCACCGCCATTCGCCGTAGTCGTCACCAGAGCCACCGCCTCGCCCCTCTGACGTGCCCGTGAGCTCCGCCACCATCGTCTATGCCTCCTCGACGACTCACGCGACGCCGGAGGCCTCCAAGCACCGACCCCGACGCCTTCTTCTTCCTCGATCCGCGGAGATCACCGGCGACCGTGTGCCCTCCTCGATGCATCCCCGAGCCTGCTGAGCACCCCGACGGCCTCGCCCTGAGCACCTTGTTGTTTCCCCTCTCCTCTCTTCCTTATTTGGGTGCCGTAGCCGCACTAACCACCGGACCCGAGAGCTCATCGCCGCCGTAGTTCCTCACCGCCATGGCCAGGGCCACCCCAGCTTGCGCCTGAGCGCGTCACCGTGTTTGCCGCACTCCCAGGAGCCTTCAGCACCCTTCGGTTTCCCCTCTAGTGCACCGTAGCGTTGACCCCTTCCACGTCCGAACTCCGGCCACCGCGGATGCGCTCGCCATCGTCGATTTTGGCGACCACGCGGCCTCCCGTGTGGCTAGCTAGATGCGGGCGTGCTCGGGCTACCTTCTGGTGGCCTTCGCGCATCCATACGCCGCCTATAGCGCAGCCCCGGCAAGCTTCCGCCGTAGATTTGGTCACCGCCGGTGGGACTCCAGCGAGCCGACGTGGCCGTGTGATTAGCACTAATCACCGCCAGCTAACCCTCCCCAGAGCCACGGACTACTGGGCCCCACTGCCTAATTAACACTACTTAGCTCCTATTTGGACTAAACTAACCCCACGGGCCCACAGGTCAGTTTGACCTGGCCACATCACCGTTGACCAGGCCCCACCTGTCTTTGACACTGATCAGCATTGTGTCACTGACCAGTGGACCCCACTGGCTAGGTTTGACCTAGACCGCTGCTGTTGACTTGATGATGCAGGCATGACGTAGTGCTGACGCAATAAGTCATTTCTAGATTAAAAATAATTCCGGAAATTCCGGAAAATATCCTAAACTTCTAAAAATCATAGAAAATCAACCGTAACTCCAAATGAAATAAATTATATATGAAAAATTATCAGAAAAATTCAAGGAATCCATCTGCATAATTTTCATGCATGTTTGAGCAAGTTCACCTCACTGTTTAGGATGAAACATGATTAGGGCAAATTTCATAATAGGTTTGGAGTTGGAATTGATATAGTTTTGAATTCCCCTTCAATTAAAATGGCTTTCTGTTGCATTAGCCCAAATCACAGCATATTGCCATGTCACGATCATGCATCATATTGTTGCATTGCATTGATTGTGCTCTCCTTCTCTGTTGCCGGTATTCATCCCCTCTCGATAGACGTGCTTCCGACGATGAGTTCGATGACACTGATGAAGAGCTAAAATATCTTCAGAAGTGCCAGGCAAGCAAAAACCCCTTGTTCATTCCGATACAATCCCACTCTCTCTCTCCTGCTCTCTTTTACTACATTAGGACAACAACGATTCAACTGTTACGTGTTGCGGTAGTTGAACCCCTTTCCTCTGCATGACCTGTCATTGCCACAGTAAATAGATGAAACCCACTAGCATGAGTAGGAGTAGTTTGAGCCCTGATGTGCCTACTCATTCATGTTTGTTTGTCATGCCTGCTATTGCATAGAGTTGTGTCAGGTCTGATTCATCGGGAATGAATCGGAGGTGTGTGAACATGTCCAACTGTGTCTGAGCTAAGTGTGTGAACACGTTTTGGTAAAGGTAGCGGTGAGAGGCCATGTAGGAGTATATGGTGGGTTGTCTCATTGAAACTGTCCTCAGGAACTGAGTTCTGTGTCTGTGATCCATGAACAACGACTACCACTCATTGGGATCCTTAATTGACCCTCTCGGTTTCTTAATCACTCTAGTACTCTGTCCAGGAGTTTCAACTAGTTTCTGGTGTTTGTAGGTTATGTGTTGGCGGCCGTGCGTAGCGCTGACCCTAGGGGTGGGCTATATTGCGGTAGATACACTATGGCACGGTGTATCGGCCGCCCGTTTGGTGTCTCGGGAACCCTGTTCACATCGTTCGAGGCCGTATGTGCAAACCTCGGCCCGACTCCCTACGGATGGAACCTGGATAGGCGATAAACCTAGACTAGAGACTTAAGTGTTTAGGTAGGCCGTGGCCGACACCCTCGCCAGGCTTCCGCTTGAAGGTTGCCAAGATACATGACACGTATATGGTGGTAAGTGGTGGGAGCGTCTGTGAAGAAGTACACCCCTGCAGGGTTATCATTATCTATTCGAATAGCCGGATTCCTCGGATATGGAAATTTGGACCCCTTGCATAGTTCATAGACAAGTGAAAGTGGATACCCTAAGACTCGCAAGATAAGCGTGAGTGCTATGGATGACCTTCTCGTAGGGAGACGGGAGCGGATCCATAGTGGTGTATTGGATGGTGAATATGTGGACTCGTGTGCGCCACCTCGAAAGAGTTGCTCGCAGTTGTAGTTCAGGTTGGCCACTGAGTCAAAGTTGGCTTGTTGCAGTTAAACTCCACCCCCCCTTGTTGATACCGATGCATATATAGCTAGTTCTGATGTATGTCTTGCTGAGTACCTTTGTACTCACGTTTGCTTAATTTATGTTTTGCAGAGAGACTTCAGTCTCGCTAGTAGTTCCACATGGACTTCGACGTTTAGCTTGATACCTCAGCTATGATCTTGTGCCCTCAACGGGATCTGGTAGATAGTCAGGCTTCTCAGCCTTTTTCATTTATAGATGTCTGTACTTAGACATGTTAAGCTTCCGCATGTGTTTTGGTTTGTATGCTCTGAATGTAGGGTCATGAGACCCATGTTTCTATTTCTGGCTCCTCGGAGCCTAATGAATAAATACTTGAGTCGTAGAGTTATGTTGTGATGCCATGTTGTATTTACACATATCGAGCATATTGTGTGTATGATTGAAATGCTTGGTATGTGTGGGATCCGACAATCTAGTTGTTTATCTTTGGCAGCCTCTCTTATGGGGAAATGTAGTCTTGTGCTTCCATGAGCCATAGTAGTCCGCTACAGCCCGGTTCACCGGAGTCCTGCTAGCCCAGCACTACTGCTTAGGACACTTGACTGGCCGGCATGTGTTTCACTTTGTTCCTGTGTCTGTCCCTTCGGGGAAATGTCACGCGGTGACCTCCGAAGTCCTGCCTAGCCTACTACAGCCTGGGTTACTGGAGTCCTATTAGCCCAGTGCTGCAGCCCGGATTCACACGCTGTTGACCGACATGTTTGAAGTTGATTCATGTATGCCTGTCCCCATGGGTTAGTGCCGCTTTGGGTTCATGACTAGCCATGTCGGCCCGGGTTCTCTATCATATGGATGCTAGCGACACTATCATATACGTGAGCCAAAAGGGCGCAAACGGTCCCGGGCCATGGTAAGGCGACACCCGTGGGAATACCATGCATGAGGCCGCAAAGTGATATGAGGTGTTACCAGCTAGATTGATGTGACTTGGAATCGGGGTCCTGACATCGTCATCCTCTCTTATTCTAATCGAAACATTTTCTGAAAACGCCTTCGGGCAAAGTATGCTTTCTCTGTTGGGTAGCGTATTTCTTAGCGAGACATTTTCTGTTTTTATAAACAAACCCCTGGAAACTTTCTGTTTCATTACAGATAAGTCCCTGGGTTAAAACCTTTATAACCTTTTAACAGAAGATGATTTTGAATTGATTCTTTTTTTGTCATCTTTATTTTTCTGTCTAGTTTTTTCTCATATCTATTTCAAAAAAAAATTGGAACAATTTTTATGCACACACGGTATTTACGTTAGTATGTGATTTCTTTATACCGTAGATACCAGAGGAGGTGACGGAACTACGAACTTTGCCGAGCTAGACTCGGACTACTCTGAACCAAGTAAGCTTGTTTGAACCTTTGATATGATGAGTGTTTTGCATGTTTACTCGAGTAGTTTTTCTCATGGCATGTTTATATAAGCATTAGTGAATGTTAGGTTGCATGCAAGGCAAGCTACATGTGAGCTTTGAAGTTTGATATGTTCATATGATGATAATATAACCTGATCATGTGGTGGAATGATAGGTTGTAAGCTAGTATTGTTGAAGCAAGCCAGTCTTACGTCAACCGTGTAACTCCAGTGTTAACATGGATCAAGTCTCGAACCCGTTCGTTTCCCCTTCGTGCTGCCACATGTTTTCTGCAAAGAGTGTAGTTTAGTAACTTGCAAACCTCTTTCCTTGTACACACCAAACAGAGGGACCGCGATGAGGGTTCCATGGCCCTGGATTAAAGTCCGTCATCCGGTCCGGGGGCATGGGTGTTTCCGGTTGGGACCGAGAGGGGGGCACCCCTTAGAGCACGCGATATAAATTTGATCCCATGCTATTCGAGGTTGTGACCTCCCCGTCTTAAAGTTTTTCTTGAACGCTACCTAGGGTGATTCGTGGCAGCGGAATGTGGAATGGGCGTGTACTAGTGAGATGTGTTTCTGCTAAAACACCGTAAATGGAACTAGTCCTTTGTGACTAATGAAATCCGTTGGCTGTGGTTATAGAGTACAAACTCTGCAGATTTAAACCATTCAAGTATCCATGTCCATGACCAGGGACTTGGACGTTATCTTAGTGTCAGTGTCAGTCTTAGTGTCGATCTCAGTGTCAACCCTAGTGACAGTATCCGAAGAAATAATCATGAAACTGAGAGTGGTAAACGCGGCTAAATGTTATTCCTATGAACGGACTAACCAATTTATTATTATATGCTGAGTATTTCCTTGTGATGGTTTAAATTCATGAACTACTTGAATTCGAATGATAAACTATAAGCCCTTTATGTGATGTCGCTCAGACGTCCGACTGTGGCATTCTTATTACTTACTTTTGATATAGGCCCTTTATGTGATGTCGCTCAGACGTCCGACTGTGGCATTCTTATCACTTACTTTCGATATAAGCCCTTTAGGTGATGTCACTCAGACGTCCGACTGTGGCATTCTTATTATTTACTTTTGATATAAGCCCTTTATGTGATGTCGCTCAGACGTCCGACTGTGGCATTCTGGTTATTTACTTTCGATATAAGCCCTTTATGTGATGTCACTTAGACGTCCGACTGTGGCACGCACTATTATTTACTTTTCAATATAAGCCCTTTATGTGGTGTCGCCCCGACGCCCTACTGCGGCATGTTAATTTATTTTTACCTTTCGAGGCGTCGCTTCAGACACCCAATCGGTCTTCAGTTATTTTTATTGGGATTTCGGGAGGACTACCGCCTGACTTCCTTTTATTTATCGTGCAGTGCAAATTTATTATCTGAATGTGCATTACTAATCTGCTCATGTGCATCATGTTTACGTTTGTTATATCTTATGTCCCAACTGTCTTGCGAGTACATTCAAACTACTCACCTGGCTTGTTGATTTGGCCAGATGTTGACGAAGGCGATCTTATGGATGAAGAGTTCAATAACGAGTCCGACGCCTAGAGGAGTCCCAGTCAGTCACGTGCGATCCTGGAGTTGATCTCTTGTATTATACACGCTTCCGCTACCCAAATAAAATCATCGAGCCTCACTCCGACGCTTGATGAGCTGTAAGATTTAGGAGTCATGTCACCCACTTGACTGTGACATATCCACCACCACTTTTTTTACGAGTCAGTAGTTATGCCACCATACCCTTGTGTCATATCCACCTTTATGTGTAATATCGGCATGCTTGTAATAAATTGTTGAGCATCCCCAGCCCAACCTTGTATAATATTTAGTACTGCTGGATTTCTGTATCAAGGATTTGTCTACCAGTAAGAAGGATTCTTCTGTACTGGTCAACACAAGGGTCGGCTTTTCAATAAATGTTTTATTGGAAAACCGGTCCTGACATTTACCTTAGACCTTCGGTTCCATAGTTGTTAGCTAGATGGCTTCTTCTCTCTTTTTGGATCTCAATACAATGTTCTCCCCCTCTCTTGTGGAGATCTATTCGATGTAATCTTCTTTTTGCGGTGTGTTTGTTGAGACCGATGAATTGTGGGTTTATGATCAAGATTATCTATGAACAATATTTGAATCTTCTCTAAATTCTTTTATGTATGATTGGTTATCTTTGCAAGTCTCTTCGAATTATCAGTTTGGTTTGGCCTACTAGATTGATCTTTCTTGCAATGGGAGAAGTTCTTAGTTTGGGTTCAATCTTGCGGTGTCCTTTCCCAGTGACAGTAGGGGCAGCAAGGCACGTATTGTATTTTTGCCATCGAGGATAACAAGATGGGGTTTTTATCATATTGCATGAATTTATCCCTCTACATCATGTCATCTTGCTTAAGGCGTTACTCTGTTTCCATGAACTTAATACTCTAGATGCACGTTGGATAGCGGTCAATTAGTGGAGTAATAGTAGTAGATGCAGGAAGGAGTCGGTTTACTTGTCTTGGACGTGATGCCTATATACATGATCATACCTAGATATTCTCATAACTATGCTCAATTCTGTCAATTGCTCAACAGTAATTCGTTCACCCACCGTAAAATACTTATGCTCTTGAGAGAAGCCACTAGTGAAACCTATGGCCCCCAGGTCTATCTTCATCATATTAATCTTCCAATACTTAGTTATTTCCTTTGCTTTTATTTTACTTTGCATCTTTATCATAAAAATACCAAAAATATTATCTTATCATATCTCACTCTCGTAAGTGGCCGTGAAGGGATTGACAACCCCTTATCGCGTTGGTTGCGAGGAGTTATTTGCTTTGTGCGGGTACTAGGGGACGCGCGTGCAACCTCCTACTGGATTGATACCTTGGTTCTCAAAAACTGAGGGAAATACTTACGCTACTTTGCTGCATCATCCTTTCCTCTTCGAGGAAATCCAACGCAGTGCTCAAGAGGTAGCATAGACCGCTTTAAGTCGGATGCTCATATCTGAGCCCAACTTAGCGCTCTAAGAACCTGTGTCAGTAAAGTTATGGGTAAGCCCATAGACATTTCTAATCTGATTCATACAGTACAAGCGGGACATGTTCTTACCAAAGATGGCTGTTGACATAATATTAATCTACTGCTTTAGGCCGGATAACTCCTCAGTTACCAGCTTAAGCGCAGCTTCAGCATCCTCAACTCTTTTTAGCAGGGCCGACCTTTCTGTATCACAACCTTTTTCTTTAGCTTTGAAGCTTTCCTTCAACTTTTCCATCGCTGTTAAAGCACTGGTCACTTCATCCTTGGTTTTGGAGGTTTCTGCTTGTTGAGACTTGATATTTTCTCGAAGGTCAGCAATCTGGGATTCTTTACTGTTCAGCTCAAACTGCAAGCGACAAACAATTGGTGAGATGGCGATGAATTTATACAAAGTCCCAACCACAATAGAAGTATTATATTTGTCACTTGGGGGCTAATGTCTATCACTTCTTCAAATACTGTGAAGTCCCAAGCACAATACAAGTATTATCCTTAGCACTTGGGGGCTAATGCATACTGCTCTTGTCAAAAGATAAGCATATTGGTTGACCCGGACAAGGGGTAATAATCTGGCTTGTGAAGGCTATGAACAGAGTTATGCAATTCCTACAAAATAAGTCCCGACTTAACATAATTTTTAAGCGGGCCCTTGGGGGCTACATATGTAGTACTAAGTCCTGGTTCATATTCAAAATACAAACCGGCCCTTGGGGGCTACTGGTTTGCATCTATGAAACTATCAAAGTTTACAGCACATTCTATTATGTCATGTCCAATAAACATGAAGGCTAAGGGAAATATATTTATATGAAAGGGATTGCAATTTTTACCTCATAGCATTCCTTCATCAAGTTAACTAGGCGGGCCTCAAAGTCATGGCTAGTATACACACGATTTAGATAGCGAGAATGGAGGTCTTGGGCTCTGAAATGAGTGTAACTCTCCAAGTCTACTTTCCACTTGCCTTTATCTTCAGCAGAATTTTCTTCTCTCGCGTTGTGCCTGGATAAGACAATAGGACAACCCGGGGTTGTGAAACCATGACCAGTAATGGTGACATCATTATCCTTTTCCTCCGCTGGCTTAACAGGACTGGTTGTTCTGATAGGACTTGGCAGATTGGGTTAGACGGGTTAGCATTCATTGGATCAATATCAACATTCTGGTCTTGTGGTGACAAATCATCTACAATACTGTCAGTAGTTGTGTGAGAAAGTTCTGGTTGTTGTTTTTATGGCTCAGACGGATTGGAGTCATTAACCGGCTTATTGAGCTTGGCCTTCTTACTGGGTTTAGCTTGGCCCCTAAAAAACAAGAAATAAAAAGAGGTCAAGGTGATGATCAAGCACAACAATTGAATAGTTGAAAATAGTTTTACCCAGGTACGGTCTTGAAAGCCGGAATTTGTGTTCCTGTTGACTCGCCAGAAGAGGAATGAGAAGTCCCTTGATAGTTTGAATCAGACGGGTTAAGAGGTTGTCGAAAATAACCCGCCTTGGGGTAAAGTATGTCAGAAATGTGTAAGACGTCTGGACGGCCTTTTGCGAGGTGGAGTGTTTGGTAAGCCGGAGGACGTGATCACGTTGCCGCTATGTTGAGTTGTGCGGCGAGCTTCGTGTTGCTGTTTCTTCAAAAGAAAGTTTGGATCCACGTGAGCTAGAGGGTGAGAAAATCTTACTTTCGGGCTTGCTTGACGGGTTTTCTGTGTTGGCAGAGGTTCTGAGCTGGAGGAAAGAATAATTATCTCAGCGTTAGCTGCCCGGCTAGCCTTTGCGTCGTCCTGATAACAATTATTGTCAATGAGATGTATGAAAAAGGATCCAAGTGAATCAAGTTCTACCTCTGACTCATGATTATCATCGTCGTCATAAATGTTTAACTCGGTAGACTCGGCGGTTTTCTTTTTGGTGAGCTTCTTGTTGACCTTGTGCTTGACACGAGGTGCTTTGGCCAGCTTATCCTACGGTTTCCTCTTCCAAAATGGATCGTCAGCCTGTTAAAAATTGGAAAGATTATAAGAGGATATTAAGAATGTGGATTAAGTAGGAGTTGGGCAATTCTTATGGCTGGTGGCTGGTTGACAGTGCAGAAGGGACTAAGTCCAGTTTTGCTACACTCCTTTACAGGTTCATTCAACAACTTTTTGGTGGCATTAGTAACTTCTGCCTCGGATAACTGAATATCATAGTGGCGCTGAGGATCCTTAACATCACTAGTATATTCACACATTTAGCTGGGGCAACAGCTTAATGGCAAGATACTCCAGGACCGCCAACACAAAAAAAAATCGACTCCAGTTAAGCCGTTGGCCATAAAGGCTCTAAGTTTTGAGAAGGCAGGTGCATACTCGGCCCGTTCCTTTGCATCAAGACGTTGGGGAAGTGGATGGTTGTTGTTAAGCCGGTCTTCACGGTAACCCGGCAGAGGATTCTCACCAGATGGGGATGTGTCTCTAACATAGAACCACGTCTGGTTCCAATCTTTTGGGTGGCTATGCAGCTTGGCATGAGGAAAACCGACATCTTTCCTCTTCTAAATAATGACTCCACCAAGTTCTAGGCATGGCCCATCAACAAATTCAGTTTGGCGGTTTAAAAAATAGAATTCCCTGAATAGATCAACCGTTGGTTCCTCTTGAAGATAGGCTTCACAGAATACTTGAAAATTGCAAAGGTTAGATATGGAGTTGGGTCTGATGTCTTGAGGGTGCAGTTGGAGGAAATGAAGCACATCACGAAAAAAAATTGACCCGGGAGGGCTGAACCCTCGATCCAAGTGATGAGTAAAAACAATTACTTCTCCATTTTTGGGTTGAGAAAGGACTTCATAGTTCTCTAGTGGATATACTCCTTTTTGACTAGGGCGCCAGTGGAAACATGATTTTTCAGAGAAGACTATTTTTTGAGTTAAGCCGCCTATACCAATATTGAAAGAGCAGATTCACGGATGAAGCAAAATGACGAAGTATTCAGAAAAACAATTTTCACAAATTAATGCTATAATTTCAGATCTAGTGCACTACAGTTAAATACTAAAATATTCAGACCTAAAAGTATCAGTGCTCGAGCAGTTTGTGGGTACAGATCGATTTTCATCTACGAAGGAGGTATTCTAATAGTAAAAGAGATTGCTATGATTGCTACGGTGTAGGAGTACCAAGTGTGAATCAAAAATCCTACAGCCAAGAACAAGGACAACCTTTGATGAACTTCGTTGAAACCCTAAACGGATCTATGAGGAGAGGAAGAAGAAAAACTAACCAGGGCTGTTGGGCAGCAGAGATGCGTGGATGAGATCTGGTCCGAACAGGTTGATGCAGCGGTTGTTGTCGGAGCAGAGGCGAAGGTCGACGGCGGCGGTAGAGCTCGTGTGCTAGGGCGTCGCAAGGTGGAAGACAAGACGAAGAGGCACGGGAGGGGAAAGTGAAAGAGACCCCCGACCCTATTTATAAGGCAAATGGATAAGTGACAAGCATGGGAATCGAGGAGGCCAAAAGCGAATATGTGACAGTGCAGACGCCTCGATTTCTGGAGATTCATTAAAAATGAGGAGATATATTAAAGATTTTGGCTTTGTGTAAAAATTAATGACAGGTGACGTCACGGCGGGTTACCATGATCTCAGTGGATGGCGTCATTGTGTGTTATAAGTTTTCGCGAAGGTAATGAAGAAAGAATTTTTATAAGTGTTGAAGATTGATGTGAACAAGCTAAAATCAACCTGGGGCCTAATGTTGGGGATATAGTTATTGAGTTAACCCGCCCAGGAGGGGCCGGGTTATACTTCTGGCGACTCACAAGATAAAGCCCATGAAGGAATCGAAGATGGCGGTTCATGAGGATTACTTATGAAGAGCCCAAGGCCCAAAGGCGGCATAAGGCCCGTATGTATAAGACGCCATATGTATGTGACTTTTATTATAAGGCAATTGTAATTAAGTCACCGGGCCGGACACATTTATGAGCCGTCCGAGACTCTGTAAGCCGGTGGGCGTCAACCTTAGTATATAAAGGGACGACCCGGCGGCGAGTTAGGGAGACGGACAACAAATCGAGAACCAAATCAAGTGTAATCCCTCCCTGGTAATCGAAACCTAAGCAATACTACCTCTAACTGGACTAGGCCTTTACCTTCACCGCAAGGGGCCGAACCAATATAAACTCTTGTGTCCTTTGTCCCGTTAACCCCTTTAAGCTAACCTAGTGCGATGGCTCCACGACTAAGTCCTCACACCAAGACATCTGACGTGACAATTCCATGACAGTTTCTGTCAAAAAATCTACAACAAGCATTTTAATATGAAATGAAGTAAAATTTCAGGAAAGATAGTATCACAGAAATCATATAGCACAGGATAGCATCATATAATCTTCACATAAGTCATACATATTGATTTAAGCATTGTAGCAAAAGACATGTTCAGCTCCTCACATGGTTCAACTTTAGTTATAACAATCTAGAGAACAAAAGTTCATACATGAACTTGATTGCATTTTGGTCTAGTTATTCCACTACAAAAACAGACACATCCGTGACATTTTGTGCCGAACTAAAATTGTTTTTGTCATACTTATGACACTTCTATGACGATAATTGTGAGAAAACCCGGTATCATCTTAGGTGTGGTGGGGTCCTACTTCTATGACAATAAATCATGACAGAAAATTGGCTTTTCGTCTTGGTTGGGCCGGAGACGCAGCTGCATGACATTCTTTGGGCCGTCCATGACGGAAAAAACCATGGTAGAAGCGAGGGCGCCGAAAATATCAGGGAGTTCCCGGTTACGGTGGGTGGTCAGGGGCCGAGCGATGCACGTTTCTCTCGTACACGTATGCGCGTGGGTGCGAGGCGTTGGGCTCTAACTGAACCCGAGCGAGGCGTTGGGCTCTAACTGAACCCGAGCAATTGCACTCAGGCTACGTGTTACACTAAACCCGAGTGATCGATCGATCCCTTGCTGTTAACTGAACCCGAGTGATTCCTTTGCTACTGCTGCTAACTGAAACCGATCGATGCTGCAATGAATAGTGAGCATTGTTGGGGGGTTTGGATGAATAGTTCCCAGTGGGGGTTGGATGAACAAGACCCCGTGGTAGTAGAGGCCATTGCCGCTAGATGAACAGTACCCCGATCGATCGAGCCGGTGGATGAACAGGACCTCGTGGAGGGCTGGATGAACAGGACCCCGTGGAGGGCTGGTTGAACAGTAGCCGGTGGAGGGCTGGTTGAACAGTAGCCGGTGGAGGGCTGGATGAATAGTAGCCCGTGGAGGGGTGGTTGAACAGGACCCCGTGGAGAGGGCTGGTTGAACAGTAGCCGATGGAGGCTGGATGAACAGGAGCCCGTGGATGAACAGTCGTAGGTGGAGGCTGGAGGAGGTCGACGGTGGAGATGAACAGTATCCCGTGGAGTCCCGTTTTGCGGTACGCCACACCCCTCTCGATGAATAGGACCCCTGTTTCAACCCTAGCGCTCCAACACAAGTTCGTTTCCTCCATTTTGTGGTACGCCACACCCCTCCCGGTCAATAGGACCCTATTTCGACCGTAGGAGGTCCAACAGAAGTCCGTTTCCTCCGTTTTGTGGTACGCCAGACCCCTCCCGATGAACAGGATCCCGTTTCGACCGTGGCTAGTCGAACACAAGGCCGTTTCCTCCGTTCTGTGGTACGCCATGCCTCGTTTCCATCGGTTGTTTCGTCCAAGCCGGTTGGCTCCCGATGAACACGCTGACGCATTCCTTTCCGACCCAGCCGGTTGCTTCCCCATGAACACGACGACGGCGCAACTTCTCCGTTCTGACCCAGCCATGTACATGAGCTCTGGCCGTACGTATGCATGAGTAGGCGTTTGAGACCCCGCCCGTATATACGTATGTGGCCGTATTTACTTTCTTGCAACATGGCCGTTGTATGTATGTGTACATGCTATGTGCGCGCCTCTACTACGACACGTGCGCACCTCTACTACGACACGTGCCTTTCCTTACATGGCCACGGTTTATCGCTACAACCTGCAGACAGACCAATCGTATGTACGTACATGTTCGCGACCTGAATGACAATGCTACGTACGCTTTGACCAGGTGGGTCCTGACTGTCAGGCACTTCCTTGCGTGCGAAGATGTAGCTGGTGGGTCCCAGCAGTTAGGGGGCGAATCATTTTTTGCCCATAAATATGGACGCACTTCCTTGTGTGCGAAGATGTAGCTGGTGGGTCCCAGCAGTCAGGGGGAGAAAACATTATTTTTCAGGGTAAAAAGGATGCAGTTGCATGCATGCGTTCATGGGCGTGGTGCGTCACCACTGTCAGCCTCTCACGTACAGTCATCTTCCGATGACTCTCGGTTATTGACCACATTGGCCACACCGTGCCGAGCGCACCAAGGCCGATGGACGATGGCGAGGCCCCAGACTGGAATGACCCGGAGATGGGGATGACGCGGCGGTGGAGTCATAGGTGGAGAAGAGTGGGAAACTTGACTGGTTCGGGTGCGCGGGAGCACTGCCGCCCATGGGAGACAGGAGCAAGAACATAGGTTGAAGAAGGAGCACGGCTGTTGGATTAACATCCAACGGTCCAGCTGCTAGAATCATTTGTTGATTCGGCTGACAAAGCCCTGCGTACACGTCTACTTAGTAGGCCCACAAGTTAGCCACCAAATCTATCGGGTCCCAGCTGTCATTGGGAGGAATGATTTTTTCTCGCATAATAAGGAGGCACTTCCTTCTATGCGAAGATATAGCCGGTGGGTCCCAGCTGTCAGGGGGAGGAAACAACTTAATAAGGAGGAACTTTCCTTGCGTGCGACCATGGACCTCGTGGGTCCCAGCCGTTAGGCTCTCCAAGTACAGTCCTCTTCCGATGACTCCCGTTTGTTGACCATGCCGCGCCGAGCGTAGCGAAGGGATGGACGACGGCAAGGCCCCAGACTGGATTGACCCGGAGATGGGGAAGACACGGTAGTGGAGTCAAAGATGGAGAGGAGTGAGAAACTTGACTGGTTCAGGTGCAGGGTGGGCCTACACTCGGTAGAGAATAATAGGAGGTGCGGAGTGGAGGGATGGCCTGGCCGTCGGCGGGGTAGCATTTCGCTGAGGCGCGCAAGACAACGCCGCTGGACGCCGGAGGCTGGAGCAGGCGGTCCTGGCAGCGCTGGGGGAAGAAGATGAGAGATTGAAGAAGAATGTTGGCCGTTGGATGTAAATTCAACTCCTTATTAGGCTTCGACCTACTGGCCCACATGTCAGCCAGTCCATTTGTTTTTTTAGTCCATTTGGTGGGCTGGGTGAAACAATGATGTAGCATCTATGCAACCCGTTTATATAAATGGTAGAATTTAAAGCCCATTTGCATTTTTCTCGAAATCTACGGACTTGCTGCTGTCAGGACCCCGATCCTAAGTCACGCCGATCTAACATGTAACACATCATATCACTTTGCGGCCTCACGCACGGTATTCCCACGGGTGCCACCTTACCTGGCCCGGGACCGTTTGCGCCTTTTGGCTCACGTATATGATAGTGTCGCTAGCATCCTTATGACAGAGAACCCGGGCCGACATGACTAGTCGTAAACCCAAAGTGGCACTAACTTATAGGGACAGGCATACATGACCCAACAACGAACGTGTCGGTCATCAGCGAGTGAATCCGGGCTGTAGCAGCTGGGCTAACAGGACTATGGAGAATCCGGGCTATAGCAGGCTAATAGGACTCCGGTAGACACCGCGTGACATTTCCCCAAAGGGACAGACATAGGAACAAAGAAGGACACATGCCGGCCAGCCTAAGTCTTCCGGAGTAGTAGCAAGCTACCATGGCTCAGTGGAAGGACTAGGAGACATTTCCCGGTAAGAGGGACCACCAAGGATAAACACCTAGATTGTCGGATCCCACACATACCAAGCATTTCAAAACATACACACAATATGCTCGATATGTGCAAATACAGCATGGCATCATAACGAAACTCTACAACTCAAAGTACTTATTCTTTAGGCTCCAAGTATTACAAACATGGGTCTCATGACCCAACATACAGAGCATACAAGCAACAAGCGGAAGCATAAACATGTCTGAGTATAGACAACTACAAATGAAAAAGGCTGACAAGCCTAACTATCTACCAGACCCTGTCGAGGGCACAAGATCGTAGCTGAGGTAACAAGCTAAACATCGAAGTCCACGCGGAACTACTAGCGAGACTGAAGTCTCGCTACAAAAACATAAATTAAGCAAACGTGAGTACAAATGTACCCAACAACACTTACATCAGAAATAGCTACATATGCATCAGTATCAACAAAGGGCTGGTGGAGTTTAACTACAGGAAGCCAGCTTTGACTCGGTGGATATCATGAACTACGACTGCAAGTAACTCTTTGGGGTGGCGCACACGAGTCCACATATTCACCAATCAATACACCAGTATGGATCCGCTCCCGTCTCCCTATGAGAAGGCCATCCATAGCACTCACGCTTATCTTGCGCATTTTAGAGTATCCACTTTCACTTGTCTATGAACTATATAGGCAACCCAGAAGTCCTTTACCGTGGACGCGGCTATTCGAATAGATCATTTATAACCCTGCAGGGGTCTACTTCTTCACACATGTTTCCACCACTTAGCGTCTGCACACGACATGTGCTCGGCAGACTTCAAGCGAAAGCCAACGTGGGTGTAGACCATGACCTGGCTAACCACACAATGTCCCTAGTCCAGGTTTATCGCCTATTCAGGTTCCATCCGAAGGGAGTCCGATCGAGGTTTCCACTTACGACCCCGAACGATGTGTGCAGGGTTCCCGGGGCACCAAACGGGCGTCCCGGTACACCGTGCCACGTGCCTACACTAGTGCAGAACCGGGCAATAGCACCGGTTCATAAGGGCCTTTAGTGCCGGTTATGGAACCGACACTAAAGTTTCGGCACTAAAGCCCCCCCCCCCCTGTAGTACCGGTTCGGCATGAACCGGCGCTAAAGAGCCACCACGTGGCGTGAGCTCGCGCCCTGGTATGGGGGACCTTTAGTACCGGTTGGTGTTAACAACCGGTACTAAAGGTTTTTTTTTTGAAAATTTTGGAAAAAAAATTGATTTTTTTTATTTTTCTGAATTATTTGATGATTTAGTCTCTAATCACCTCTCTTAACTGCTCATGTGTGGATCACTCATTCCAAATCATCTAACTTCCCGACCGGTCACCCATCCCTCTCACTACTCCAGCCCGAGCATGCTTAACTTTCAGGTTCTATTCTCCTTCGTTTCCGAGTCTGCACTTGCTGTTTTCCTGACAATAGTAAGATGTCAATCCTATTAACCCTCAGGAGTTTAGCTTGAGCATGAAGTCACACATTTCACCGTTTGAGTTTGAAACTATTATTCTAAAAAAACAGTAATTATTTAGTAACGCTAATATATCTTGAATAAGTTTAACCATAGTTTGACCACAGTTTGACCATAGTTTGACCAGATTTGACCAAAATTCAAAAAATTGAAATAATTATTTAGTAACACTAATATTCTTGAATAATTATGTAGTAACACTAATATTTCCTGAATAAGTAGTTTGACCACAGTTTGACCACAGTTTGACCACAGTTTGACCAGATTTGAACAAAATTCAAAAAAACTGAGATACTTATTTAGTAACACTAATATTATTGCGTAATTATTTAGTAACACTCTATATTTCTTGAATCAATTGTTTGACCGGTTTGACAAGATTTAACCAAAATCCAAAAAAACATAAATTAGAGCATATCTTTTTTTCCTTTTACAATTTGTCATTTCAAAAATTGTCCTAAACTCTAAACCCGGGACTTAAAACGTCGAAAACTCTATGCTAAACAGTAAAAACTAAGGGTTTAGACCATAAAACCTAACCCTAAATGCTGAAATCTAAACCCTAGCACTAAACGCTAAAAACGTCCAAAAAACGTCTAAAACCCCCAAAAACTCTATTTTCCCTTTGGAATTTTGTGATTTTAAAAAATTCTCGAAACGGAAAACTGGTTGTTTCAGCGGATCAATCCTTTTGTTCTGCAAATTTTGATACATTATATGTATTTTTTTGAATTAGGATGATTTAGTTATGATTTTTTCATGTTTGAAAATTGCCTTATAGTCCCGGTTTGTGTCTCCAACCGGTAGTATAGGTCAGACCCCTTTAGTACCGGTTCATGGCATGAACCGGTACTAAAGGTGATCGTGGGGCCCCGGCCTGACGCCAGCCTGCCACCACCCCTTTAGTACCGGTTCGTGCCACGAACCGGTACTAAAGGTTCAACACGAACCGGCATTAATGCAAATCCATTCGAACCGGCACTAATGATACCATTAGTACCGAGGCCAAAATCAAACCGGCACTAATGTGATTCACGTTTGACCCTTTTTCTACTAGTGCTACCGCATCACAGCCCACCCATCGGTCAATGCTGCGCACAGCCTCCAGCATACTACAAACACCAGAAACTACTTGCAACTCCTGGACAAAGGACAGGGGGTTAATAAGTTGAGCGGGGTCATATTTTAGGACCCAACATGTGGTAGCAGTTGTTCATGGATCACAAACACAGAACTCAGTTCCTGAGGACGGTTTCAATGAGACAACCCACCATGTACTCCTACATGGACTCTCACTGCTACCTTTACCAAATCGTGTTCACACACTTAGCTCTCAACAGTAAGACATGTTCACCACATTTCGATTCATCCGCGATGACTCAGAACTGACTCAACTCTAAGCAGTAGCATGCATGACAACAAGCATGAATGAGTAGGCACATCAGGGCTCAAACAACTCCTACTCATGCTAGTGGGTTTCATCTATTTACTGTGGCAATGACAGGTCATGCAAAGGAAAAGGGGTTCAACCACCGCAGCATATAACAGTTGAATCGTTGTTGTCCTAATGCAGTAAAAGAGAGAAGAAGCAAGAGAGTGGGATTGTATCGGAATGAACAAGGGGGTTTTGCTTGCCTGACACTTCTGAAGATAGTAATAGGTCTTCATCGGTGTCATCGATTTCATCGTCGGAACCACGTCTACTGAGAGGGGTCAAACACCAGCAACAGAGAAAGAACACAATCAATGCAAGGCAATAATATGATGCATGATCATGACATGGCAATATGCTGTGATTTGGCCTAATGCACCTAGCAACGATTTAGATGAAGTCCATATGAACCAAAGGTTCATATGCAAGCTCCACATTAAGCACTTAAGATGCCATTATCAGGTTTTCACTTCTACAGTAGGTATAAGTTGGTTTCTCATTCATGAAAAAGGTACAGATGGATAGATTGAATTTTTCTGATAATTTTTCATATATAATTCATTCCATTCTGAGTTATAGTTTATTTTCTATGAATTTTTGAAGTTTAAGTCATTTTCTAGAATTTCCTGAATTAGTTTTAATCCAAAAATTCCTTTACTACGTCAGCCTGATGTGGGGGTGACATCAGCAAGTCAATAGGGCCGGTCCAGGTCAAACCTGACTAGTGGGACCCATATGTCAGTGTCAAACTAACTAACCAAAGTTAATTAGCACTAATCTAATCCTAATCTAGATTAGTTAAGGCCCTGGGCCCACATGTCAGTATCAGCAGGGATAATTAAGTTTAGTTAACACCTAACCAAAATTAGCAGGGGCCTGGGCCCACTTGTCAGCGATGCAGGGGAGGTCAAACCCCTGGTCAGCGGGGTCAAACCCGCCGGCGACTCTACGCCGGCGAGGCCAGATGCAGCGGAGGGCCTCGGATTTGGTCCTCGGGTGACCAAATCGACGGTAGAGATGTGCTACACGTAGCTGGGGAGCTACCGCATCTAGTGGTGCAAGTGGTTGGACACGGGGATGCCGGAAACGACGCTGGCGAGCTCGACAGCGGCAGTCGGAGTTTGGGCAGAGAGGGAGAAGGAGCTACGGTGCGTGGCAGGGACCGGGCCTAGGCACGTTCATCTTATAAGGACACACTGAGCACAGTGGAGTGCTCAATTGCGGGCTCCTGTGGCTATGGCCACGACGGCGGTGTCGCCGACGGAGTAGAGCTCTCAGGCTCGGTGCAGGTGGCGGTTAGGGGGCACATCCGGGGCACAGAGGAGGGGGTTAGAGGCAGGAGCTCACGGCGGTTGCAATGGAGCGATCAGCAAGCTCGGTGGAGGTCGGATGGCGATAGGGTTTCGATGATGATCTCCAGCACCCGAGGTTGAAGATGACGACGATGGCAGCGCTGCGGTGCATCTCGGCTTGTGTACATCAACGACGAGGGGTACGGAGTTCCGGTTGTCCTCTCGGACATACTGGATGGGCGAGGGAGGGCCGGTGGCCGTGGTGAATGGTGTCGGCGGCGACGAACTCCGCTCGGGTGGGTGAGAGAGAGAGCAGAGAAGAGAAGGGGAGAGGAGGAGTGGGGGATCCATATGACTCTAGGGGGGTCGCGTGGCATCTCCAGGGCGTCGAGGGGGAAAGCGGCAAGCAGGAGGTGGCCGGGGCGCGTGCCGGCGCACTGCGGCCACGTGCTCGTCCTCCTGGTAGAGGAAGAAGACGACAGGGGAGGCACAGGTGGGCTGGGCCGCCAGCTACAGTGCTAGGCTGCTCTGTAGTTTTTCACGTGAGTCTCTCTCTCTCTCTCTCTCTCTCTTGTTTCTGTTTTCTATTTTGTTTTCTGTGTTCTGATTTAGTTTAGGCACCAAACCATTTTTATAAATGCTGAAAATTATTGTTTATGTTAACTAAGTTATTCCAGAGACCCACAATTATTTTCTTAACATTTGGAGCTATAAAATTATTTATAGATTTTATTTGCTCCAATTCAAATACAATATGGGTTAATTCAAAATCCAGGATGTCCTTGAAAAGTGTGCACCATTTTTGGCAGAGGTTCTAGACCGATTCAAAAATGATGAACGTTTATTAAGGGCATTTTGGGTTCATTGAACATATTTAATTTTGACCCTAGTTGAATTTCATTTGCTGCTAGGGTTTAACAGTCCCCATTTCAAATTTATTTGAATTTTAAACATGATGACAAGATGATCAAGCAAAGACAACAGGGGCCTGTGGACGGAGAAATGTTATAAAAACATAAACACATGATTGCACGTCTATTACTGCATTGGTCAGTAAAATCTTTGCAAGCTTATGTACGCAATCACTAGGAGTTAACTTGCCAAGTTATATACAAACAATTATTATTATTTTGTAAGAACTTTCAACTTACAAAATAAAATATCATTTTAATTTGATGAGTTAATAGGACGTGGGGTATTATTATTTTTTAGGCTAGACGTGGGACAGTTGAGTTGGTTCTAGGGAAAAGTACTGGGAGAAAACTCAGTTTACATCGAAAAATAAATTCGGAGAAAATTTAGATATAGGATTAATGAAAACGAAAAATAAAGGAAGTGGGAAGGTCTATAAAATGGTTGGACGAATGACATGTGATGTCTACTACACAACCTTCTTCTTGTAGACGTTGTTGGGCCTCCAAGTGCATAGGTTTGTAGGACAGTAGCAAATTTCCCTCAAGTGGATGACCTAAGGTTTATCAATCCATAGTAGGCGTAGGATGAAGATGGTCTCTCTCAAGCAACCCTGCAACCAAATAAAAAAGAGTCTCTTGTGTCCCCAACACACCCAATACAATGGTAAATTGTATAGGTGCACTAGTTCGGCGAAGAGATGGTGATACAAGTGGTATATGGATAGTAGATAATAGTTTTTGTAATCTGAAATAATAATAAAAGCAAGGTAGCAAGTGATAAAAGTGAGCGTAACGGTATTGCAATGTGTGGAAATGAGGCCTAGGGTTCATACTTTCGCTAGTGTAAGCTCCCTCAACAATACTAACATAATTGGATCACATAACTATCCCTCAACATGCAACAAAGAGTCACTCCAAAGTCACTAATAGCGGAGAACGAACGAAGAGATTATGGTAGGGTACGAAACCACCTCAAAGTTATTCTTTCTAATCAACCCGTTGGGCTATTCCTATAAGTGTCACAAACAGCCCTAGAGTTCGTACTAGAATAACACCTTAAGACACAAATCAACCAAAACCCTAATGTCACCTAGATACTCCAATGTCACCTCAAGTATCCGTCGGTATGATTATACGATATGCATCACACAATCTCAGATTCATCTATTCAACCAACACAAAGGACCTTAAAGAGTGCCCCAAAGATCTACCGGAGAATCACGACGAAAACGTGTGCCAACCCCTATGCATAGGTTCATGAACCCGCAAGTTGGTCACCTTAACATACATCAAGTGGCACGCGGTATCCCATTGTCACCACAGATATCCACAGCAAGACATACATCAAGTGTTCTCAAGTCTTTAAAGACTCAATCCGATAAGATTACTTCAAGGGGAAAACTCAATTCATTACAAGAGAGAAGAGGGGGAGGTGAAACATAAGATCCAACTATAATAGCAAAGCTCGCGATACATCAAGATCGTACCATCTCAAGAACACGAGAGAGAGAGGGAGATCAAACACATAGCTACTGGTACATACCCTCATCCCCGAGGGACAACTACTCCCTCCTCGTCATGGAGAGCACCGGGACGATGAAGATGGCCACCGGAGAGGGATTGCCCCCTACGGCATGGTGCCGGAACGGGTCTAGATTGGTTTTCGGTGGTTACGGAGGCTTCTAGCGGCGGAACTCCCGATCTATATTGCGTTTTGGAAGTTCTCGGTCACGTAGGTATTTATGGGTGCAGGAGGTATGTCAGGGGGCCGCGAGGGCCCCATGAGACAGGGGGGCGCGCCGCCCACCCTCATGAGCTCCTCGTTCCTTCCTTGACGTGGGGTCCAAGTCCATCAGGTGTGTTTCCTTCCAAAAATAACTTCGCCAGTTGATTTCGTTCCGTTTTGACTCCGTCTGATATTCCTTTTCTTCAAAACACTGAAATAGGCATAAAATAGCAAATCTGGGCTGGGCCTCCAGTTTATAGGTTAGTCCCAAAAATAATATAAAAGTGGATATTAAAGCCCAATATTGCCCAAAACAGTAGATAATATAGCATGGAGCAATCAAAAATTATAGATACGTTGGAGACATATCAAGCATCCCCAAGCTTAATTCCTGCTCGTCCTCGAGTAGGTAAATGATAAAAAGATAATTTTTGATGTGGAATGCTAGTTGACATAATTTCAATGTAATTCTTCTTACTTGTGATATGAATATTCAGATCCATAAGGTTCATGACAAAAGTTCATATTGACATAAAAATAATAATACTTCAAGCATACTAACTAAGCAATCATGTCTTCTCAAAATAACATGGCCAAAGAGAGCTATCCCTACAAAATCATATAGTATGGCTATGCTCCATCTTCACCACACAAAATATTTAAATCATGCACAACCCCGATGACAAGCCAAGAAATTGTTTCATACTTTTGATGTTCTCAAACTTTTTCAATCTTCACGCAATACATGAGCGTGAGCCATGGATATAGCACTATAGGGGCAATAGAATGGTGGTTGTGGAGAAGACAAAAAGGAGGGGAAGATAATCTCACATCAACTAGGCGTATCAATGGGCTATGGAGATGCCCATCAATAGATATCAATGTGAGTGAGTAGGGATTGCCATGCAACGGATGCACTAGAGCTATAAACGTATGAAAGATCAACAAAAGAAACTAGTGGGTGTGCATCCAACTCGCTTGCTCACGAAGACCTACGGCATTTTGAGGAAGCCCATCATTGGAATATACAAGCCAAGTTCTATAATGAAAGATTCCCACTAGTATATGAAAGTGACAACATAGGAGACTCTCTATCATGAAGATCATAGTGCTACTTTGAAGCACAAGTGTGGTAAAAGGATAGTAGCATTGTCCCCTTTAATTTTTTTATTTGGCCTTTCTCTTTTTATGGCCTTTCCCTTTTTTGGGACAATGCTCTATTGAATGATGATCATCACACTTCTATTTATTTACAACTCAATGATACAACTTGATACTAGAACAAAGATGACTCTATATGAATGCCTCCGGCGGCGTACCGAGATATGCAATGAATCAAGAGTGACATGTATGAAAGAACTATGAATGGTGGCTTTGCCACAAATACAATGTCAACTACATGATCATGCAAAGCAATATGACAATGATGAAGCATGTCATAATAAAAGGAATGGTGGAAAGTTGCATGGCAATATATCTCACAATGGCTATGGAAATGCCATACTAGGTAGGTATGGTGGCTGTTTTGAGGAAGGTATATGGTGGGTTTATGGTACCGGCGAAAGTTGCGCGGTACTAGAGAAGCTAGCAATGGTGGAAGGGTGAGAGTGCATATAATCCATGGAATCAACATTAGTCATAAAGAACTCATATACTTATTGCAAAAATCTAGAAGTTATCAAAGAAAAGTATTATGCGCATGCTCCTAGGGGGATAGATTGGTAGGAAAAGACCATCGCTCGTCCCTGACCGCCACTCATAAGGAAGACAATCAATAAATAAATCATGCTCTGACTTCGTAACATAATGGTTCACCATACGTGCATGCTACGGGAATCACAAACTTCAACACAAGTATTTCTCAAATTCACAACTACTCAACTAGCATGACTCTAATATCACCATCTCCATATCTCAAAACAATTATCAAGTATCAAACTTCTCATAGTATTCAACACACTCATAAGAGAATTTTATTATTCTTGAATACCTAGCATATTAGGATTTTAAGAAAATTACCATGCTATTTAAGACTCTCAAAATAATATAAGTGAAGCATGAGAGTTCATCTATTTCTTCAAAATAAAGCTACCACCATGCTCTAAAAGATATAAGTGAAGCACTAGAGCAAATGACAAACTACTCCGAAAGATATAAGTGAAGATCAATGAGTAGTTGAATAATTATGCAACTATGTGAAGACTCTCTAACATTTAATAATTTCAGATCTTGGTACTCTATTCAAACAGCAAGCAAAGCAAAATAAAATAAAAACTAAGAATAACAAACATCATGTGAAGAAGCAAAACTTAGGATCAACCGATACTAACCGATAATTGTTGAAGAAGAAAGGTGGATGCCAACCGGGGCATCCCCAAGCTTAGACGCTTGAGACTTTTTCAAATATTATCTTGGGGTGCCTTGGACATCCCCAAGCTTGAGCTTTTGTGTCTCCTTAATTCCTCTCATATCACGGTCTCCCTAAATCTCAAAAGCTTCATCCACACAAAACTCAACAAGGACAAGTGAGATAAGTTAGTATAAACCATTGCAACAACCTTATCATACTCTACTGTAGCAAATCACTAAAATTATTATTCAACATTGAATACTAAATACCTCTGCATATTTAATAGTCCTATCCTCAAATAGAATCATTAAAGAAACAAACATATGCAAACAATGCAAACATAACAGCAATCTGCCTAAACAGGATAGTCTGTAAAGAATGCTGCAACATCCATACTTCCCTAGCTCAAAAAATTATGAAAGAAAATTCCCACTGTAGTAAATTTATCAGAGCTTAATATGCCAAAGGTTTCAACATTTTATCACATTTTGACTTTTCTAGGGAATTATTGCAACAGTGGTAAACTTTCTGTTTTCAAACAGCAACATGTATACTTGTAACATAGGCATAGTAAAGGCTATCAATGCCACTTTTATTGAAATAAAAGATGCCAAACATTGTTCTAAATAACAGAAAGCAAATCCTAACAAAATAAATTGACGCTCCAAGTAAAACACATATCATGTGGCGAATAAAAATATAGCTCCAAGTAAAGTTACCGATGAACGAAGACGAAAGAGGGGATGCCTTCCAGGGCATCCCCAAGCTTAGGCTCTTGGCTATCCTTGAATATTACCTTGGGGTGCCTTGGGAATCCCCAAGCTTAGGCTCTTTCCACTCCTTATTCCATATTCCATCGAATCCATACCCAAAACTTGAAAACTTCACAACACAAAACTTAGCAGAAAACTCGTAAGCTCTGTTAGTATAAGAAAATAAATCACCACTTCAAGGTACTCTAATTAACTCATTCTTTATTTATATTGGTGTTAAACCTACTGTATCTCTATGGTTTATAAACTATTTTACTAGCCATAGATTCATCAAAATAAGTAAACAACACACGAAAAACAGAATCTGTCAAAAACAGAACAGTCTGTAGTAATCTGGATCAAACGTATACTTATGGAACTTATAAAATTCTCAAATAAATTGCTGGACCCGAGGAATTTATCTATTAATCATTTAAAAAAATAATTAACTAAATAGCACTCTCCAAATAAAAATGGAAGCAATTCTCGTGAGCGCTAAAGTTTCTGTTTTTTTACAGCAAGATCGACAAGACTTTCCCCAAGTCTTCTCAAAGGTTCTACTTGGCACAAACACTAATTAAAGCATATAACCACATCTAAACAAAGGCTAGATGAATTATTTATTACTAAACAGGAACAAAAGGCAAGGAACTGAAATAAAATTGGGTTGCCTCACAACAAGCGCTATCGTTTAACGCCCCTAGTTAGGCATGATGATTTCAATGATGCTCACATAAAGGATAAGAATTGAAACATAAAGAGAGCATCATGAAGAATATGAATAGCACATTTAAGTCTAACATACTTCCTATCCATAGGCATTATGTGAGCAAACAACTTATGGGAACAATAATCAACTTGCATAGGAAGGTAAAACAAGCATAACTTCAAAACTTTAAGCACATAGAGAGGAAACTTGATATTATTGCAATTCCTACAAGCATATATTCCTCCCTCATAATAATTTTCAGTAGCATCACGAATGAATTCAACAATATAACCAGCACCTAAAGCATTCTTTTCATGATCTACAAGCATATAAAATTTACTACTCTCCACATAAGCAAAATTCTTCTCATGAATAATAGTGGGAGCAAACTCAACAAAATAACTATCATGTGATTCAAGATTAAGATCAAGATGACAAGGTTCATTGTTGTTATTATTCTTTAAAGAATACGTATCATCACAATAATCATCATAGATAGGAGCCATGCTTTCATCATAATAAATTTGCTCATCAAAACTTGGGGGACAAAAATATCATCTTGATCAAACATAGCTTCCCCAAGCTTGTGGTTTTGCATATCATTAGCATCATGGATATTCAAAGAACTCGTACTAACAACATTGCAATCATGCTCATCATTCAAATATTTAGTGCCAAACATTTTATAGATTTCTTCTTCTAGCACTTGAGCACAATTATCCTTTCCATCATACTCACGGAAGATATTAAAAAGGTGAAGCGCATGAGACAAACTCAATTCCATTTTTTTGTAGTTTTCTTTTATAAACTAAACTAGTGATAAAACAAGAAAATAAAAGACTCGATTGAAAGATCTAAAGATATACCTTCAATAGCTAACCTCCTCGGCAACGGCGCCAGAAAAGAGCTTAGTTGACGGGGTGTGTTAGTGCCGCTTTCCTTGCCTCCCCAGCAATGGCGCCAGAAAAGAGCTTGATGTCTACTACACAACCTTCTTGTAGACATTGTTGGGCCTCCAAGTGCAGAGGTTTGTAGGACAGTAGCAAATTTCCCACCAGTGGATGACCTAAGGTTTATCAATCTATAGGAGGCGTAGGATGAAGATGGTCTCTCTCAAGCAACCCTGCAACCAAATAACAAAGAGTCTCTTGTGTCCCCAACACACCCAATACAATGGTAAATTGTATAGGAGCACTAGTTCGGCGAAGAGATGGTGATACAAGTGGTATACGGATAGTAGATAATAGTTTTTGTAATATGAAATAATAAAAACAGCAAGGTAGCAAGTGATAAAAGTGAGCGTAACGGTATTGCAATGTGTGGAAATAAGGCCTAGGGTTCATACTTTCGCTAGTGCAAGTTCCATCAACAATACTAACATAATTGGATCACATAACTATCCCTCAACATGCAACAAAGAGTCACTCCAAAGTCACTAATAGTGGAGAACGAACGAAGAGATTATGGTAGGGTACGAAACCACCTCAAAGTTATTCTTTCCAATCAATCCGTTGGGCTATTCCTATAAGTGTCACAAACAGCCCTAGAGTTTGTACTAGAATAACACCTTAAGACACAAATCAACCAAAACCCTAATGTCACCTAGATACTCCAATGTCTCCTCAAGTATCCGTGGCTATGATTATACGATATGCATCACACAATCTCAGATTCATCTATTCAACCAACACATAGAACCTCAAAGAGTGCCCCAAAGATCTACCGGAGAATCATGACGAAAACGTGTGCCAACCCCTATGCATAGGTTCATGAACCCGCAAGTTGGTCACCTTAACATACATCAAGTGGCACGCGGTATCCCATTGTCACCACAGATATCCACGGCAAGACATACATCAAGTGTTCTCAAGTCTTTAAAGACTCAATCTGATAAGATTACTTCAAAGGAAAAACTCAATTCATTACAAGAGAGAAGAGGGGGAGGAGAAACATAAGATCCAACTATAATAACAAAGCTCACGATACATCAAGATCGTACCATCTCAAGAACACGAGAGAGAGAGAGAGAGAGATCAAACACATAGCTACTGGTACATACCCTCAGCCCCGAGGGAGAACTACTCCCTCCTCATCATGGAGAGCACCGGGATGATGAAGATGGCCATCGGAGAGGGATTGCCCCCTCCGGCAGGGTGCCGGAACGGGTCTGGATTGGTTTTCGGTGGCTACGGAGGCTTTTGGCAGCGGAACTCCCGATCTATATTGCGTTCTACAAGTTTTAGGTCACGTAGGTATATATGGGTGCAGGAGGTATGTCAGGGGAACCACGAGGGCCCCACGAGACAGGGGGGTGCACCCTAGGGAGGGGGGGGCGCCCCCCACCCTCGTGAGCTCCTCGTTCCTTCCTTGACGTGGGGTCCAAGTCCATCAGGTGTGTTTCCTTCCAAAAATAAATTCTCCAGTTGATTTCGTTCCGTTTCGACTCCGTCTGATATTCCTTTTCTTCAAAACACTGAAATAGGCATAAAACTACAAATCTGGGCTGGGCCTCCGGTTAATAGGTTAGTCCCAAAAATAATATAAAAGTGGATATTAAAGCCCAATATTGCCCAAAACAGTAGATAATATAGCATGGAGCAATCAAAAATTATAGATACGTTGGAGACGTATCAACAGGTTTAACGGAACCTTATGTTGTTTCTATTATACATATGTAATAAAATAAGATGTAAATATAGGTTCAGTTTTGCACTCTTATAGAAAACATAGGTTCAGTTTTGCACTCTTATGGAAAAATAGAACTGAGCTGTGCCTCATATTGAAGAAACAAACATAATCTGGGCTGCTAATGTTATAGACAAGCTAGGTTGGGAGGCCCAGAGGCCGCTTGATACCTGCTGGATCCAAAATATGTTGAAACATGTCGTGGGCTGCCCATGTTAAACAACAAAACCTAGGCCGTGGACCTGGTGGGCCCGGGACTGTCAGCCTTTGGACGAACAATTGTCTCCCGATTCCTCTTGTTTTCCTGACCATGTTGGGAACGACAGACGGCGGCGCCGCGGCGAGAGCACCAAGGCGGAGGACGACGTCGAGACCTCAGACCGAATGAACCGGAGCGGGGGAAGACACAGGCGGAGGGGAGTACGAGGGTTGACTTGTTCAGGTGCAGGGTGGGCCGGTGGAGCTGCCGCCGCCGGACAATGTGTGGGAGTAGAGGGATGGCCAGCCGCTGTATAGGAAGAGGACGAAAGATTGAACAAAATAAAGAATTACAAATGGATATGTAACATCCCAAATTTTCAATTTGGAATGTTGTACATTAGATCATCATGCATATCATATTTTCTTGCATTTTGTTCGATCCTAGAAATTTCACGCAACTCAAGGACCCTCGGAGAGAGAGTTGGAGATTTCGTTATTTTCATATTTGAGTTTTCTCAAATTTTGAAAAGAGGATCATTTGATTTTATTTATTTCATCTTCAATTATTTTCCCAATATCAAAAATATGAGAGAGGGGAATAATATGACTTTCCCAAATTTAGGAAAAATGAAGATGTAATAAATAAATCAAATTTTGGATTTTGTCGGAGTTTATTTGCATTTTATTTGGATTAGGGAAAAATGCGTGTTTTCAAAAAAGTGCATCTAGGCCCCGTTTAAAGTTAATTTTGTTCGACTCATTTTTAGGAGTTGGGGAAAATTTACTTCGGGATTTTTGGGGTTCGTTTAGATTTTCTTTTCTGCGCCCCGCCTGGGCCAAGGCCCGGCCGGCCCAGCCGCCCTCCTCCTCGCGCGCGCCCGCGCGCAGCACTGCCCGCCGCCGCCGAGTCCTAGTGGGACTCTGCCGCTGCCGCCCCCTTGCCTTGCCCCCTCCCCCAAGTCTCCCCCCCTTTAAATACCAAGCCCCCCTCTCCTCCCCACACCGCTCCGCCGCCCCGCAGCAAGCAGCAGCAGCAGCAGCCGCCGCTGCGCCGCCCGCGCCGCCTGCCGCCGCCGCGGCGTCGCCTGCCCACGCCGCCGCCTGCCGCGCCGCCTATCGCCGTCGCCTCACCGCAGCCCCGCCGCCAAGCCCCGTCGCCGGAGCTCCTCGTCGAGGTAGCCGCCGCGCCGTGCCATCCCTCCACTTGGTTCGCGTTTTTTTTAAAAACCGTTCAGGTTTCTTTTTGTTTCGTTGTTTCGGTTTTTTTTTCCGAAATCCTAGATCGGTTTCTCGTTTTCTTTTCGGTTTAGTTGTTTAGCGACCGTTCGTCCTAACGAACGCGATCACCGGTTATTCTTGGTTAATGAACTTCTGTTCGTTTAACCGTTCGTCGTTTTCTTTTTCGTCGGATTTATTCCGCGATTTTCTGATCACGATTTCAGATGCGATCTTCGTTCTAGTTTACCTTCTCGCTCATTTATTGGAATCAGGTGATTCAAGCGCTTGGAGTTTCGTTTCGAAACCGCCGTTCCGACTAGTCAACTTAAACAAGTTTTGCTACTATAAATTTTGACCTAGTTTCAACTTGCTAGAACCAAGTTGTTTTCTTCCGCCGTTTGTTTTTCGTTGCTTTGTTCGGTTCGTTCTTTCTTTGCAACTGGAGTTCTTAAGTTGAACTTTCTGGTTCGATCTCTTGTTCGAGTTTTACCTGTGCATTAGATGAGTACTTATTGTATGCTTGTTGTTTGTCTGCGATAGATTTCCCGGAGTGCGCCGCCTGTTAATTCGAATCTCTAGGTCTCGCGGATCATCAGCAAGGCAAGTAACACTTTGATCATACCTTTTCTACAACCCAGCTTTATTGCATTAGATCAATCCTCACACATTGCATGATTAGGATCTAATTAAATTGTGGGATGGGAAGTAGATGAGGTAGTACCTATTACCTGTTTATTATGAAACCTTTGGGAGTTACTTCTACGTTTGCTTATTATGCCATGCTATGCTAGTAGACGTGAATTGGGTGAGTGATATCCATGACATATGTGAGTTTGTTAATTTTAATGGTTTACTTAAGGTGGCAACTTAAACACCCATCTGGGTGGATTGAGGCGCCTGGTTTCTATCAGGACTTGCCTGTTTTTCTTTTGGACCGCCACCCAGGCTCAAAGCGATCATAAAATCTTTCATGCTAGAAACTTCCGTGTGCAGCCACAAGCCATTATGGGCTCTGGCATAGTTGATTAAGTCGTGCGAACTCTTACAGGGTAGACTAGCAGATGTAGGGGAAAGTAGGTGTACCAGTCTATCCATCGTAAGGTGCTAGTGCTTCCGAAAGACTATGTCTCGGTCATCCGTTTCTCAAACACCATGTAGTGCGAGAATTCAAACGGAGGCGATCGAGTCTTGTGGGGAAAAGTGCGCAAACCTCTGCAGAGTGTAATAAACTAATCATGATTAGCCGTGTCCCCGGTTATGGACATCTTGAGTATCTAGTACTTGAATATCATGTGAATCTCATCATGTTACTTCTAATTAATATTGTTGGATTTTAATTGTTCACTTAATTGGGATCGGAATGCTGTCAACCATTCTCGATGTTTAACCACCATGATAGTTAAATAAAATTTATTCCTTTGCAGTAGGGAAAAACTGGCTTTACGCAAAAAAAAATTACCATAGAGCTTTCCACCAGCCAAACATGCATATAGCATAGTTCATTTCAGTACATCACTCTCTATGTGTTACATTGTCAGCATATTCCATGTGCTGTCCCGTTTTCGGGCTGCAACTTTAATGTTGCAGACTTTTCAGACGACGAGTAAGGTCCTTTTAGGTCGTGGTTCTATACTCAGTGATGTCGTTGGAGTTGATGGACCCATTTATCTTCCAAGTCTTCCGCTGTTATCAATATTAGATGGTCTTAAGCCATATTTATTGTAATAAGTTCTCTTTTGAGACACCGATGTAATAAGTGTGTGATTGCTACTCTGTTATAAATCCTTCAAAGTACTGTGTGGTGTCAGCATTACTGATGCAGGGATGACACCGGAGCACAGAGACTTGATCCATTCGGGTCGGGTCGCTACAGAGATGGTATCAGAGCACACGCTGACTGTAGGACACGACCACTAAGTTAAAGCTATAGATCACTATTCTCTTCTCATTTTCTAACTCCTCATCTTTCCTACTCTTTTAGGATGACGGACGCAAATATCAAATACACTCAATCGGATGTAGGCACACCTTTTGGATTTCACTTGAAGGAAGTCACCAAGTACCTGAACATTGGACTACCCAGCTTCACCGAGACCTTCAACGCCACTCTGCCTGAAGAGGAGCGCTGGAAGATTCAAGCTCACGTTCCGGGAAGGACATTCGCGCCAATCACAAAGCCCATAGATAGTGTTTTCAGTGCACCAACCTGGAGTCTGGGAAAGAGCATGGCAGCTCATATCATCATGGGACGCATTGGAGAAGTTTATCAAGAAGACCTCAAGGACACTATCTACCAGATTTGCGGATGCCGAGATGAACAATGGGAGTTAGTCAGCACCAAGAAGGATAGATCCATTGCAGCATTCATCCAGGAGTTAAACCAGCACATTCGACGCCACGAGAACCAGATGTGCAATGATATGATAGAGTTGAAGAATGCGAAGGCAAGGATCATCGAGCTAGAAGGAGAACTGAAGGCTACACGCAAGGACTACATGGACGAAATCGTAGCTCTAGCAAAGCACAATGGCGATCTTAAGCAAGAGATTGAAGAACTCAAGGGGAAGTTAGCATCCAGGAAGGAAGACATGTACGTTGCATGTTCGGACAACTACATCATCCTCGACGACACCGATTCGGATCCAAGTGAACCCGACTTTGAAGACGAAGCTGGAGCAGACATCATGGAGTCTTCCATCGATTCAAATTTCTAGATGACCACCAAATATTAGTAGTATTTCCCCCCATGTATATAATATAGTTCGAGCACTTTTGCGATAGTTCTAGACTTTTTGTATGCCCTTGTTTGATTTGAATGAAATGATTTTGTGTGCAATTTCTCATGTGCATTGGGGTAGTGTTCTCTCTTTAGACCTCACTCTATTCTTAATTCTCGTCTTTTTCTAAACCCTCAGATGCCTCCGAGACGTGACAATGGATTTCCACTGAAGCTCACTTAGTTGATCCAGTAGTAGAATCAATTGATGCAATTGTTAGTCCAGAACCAGCAGAACAACAACAACAACAACCCTCCGCCGCCGCCACTTGTTGACCACTTACCCGTTTCCTTAGGCTGAATCCGCCGATGTTTTCCAGTAGCACCAAGCCAATAGTAGCAGACGATTGGCTCCGCAAGATAGGAAGGGAGTTGACCACTACAGGATGCACAGATGGGGAGAAAGTGATGTTTGCCGCACACCAGCTTGACAGACCCGCGGCAACATGGTGGGAGAATTTCACAGCCACTTACCCAGTTGACACTGTCACATGGAATCAGTTTCAGCAAGCTTTCCGCACTGCCCATGTTTCAGTAGGAGCTATGGCCATGAAGAAGCGTGAGTTTTGCAACTTACGCCAAGGAGGAAGGACAGTTGGCCAGTACGTTGACGACTTCAGCAAGTTAGCACGTTATGCTCCAGATGACGTTGCTACGGATGCAGCTAAGCAGGAAAAGTTTCTAGAAGGATTGAATGATGAGCTAAGCATGCAGTTGATGGTAGCAAGTTTCAACAACTACCAGGAGTTGGTAGATCGTGCCATCATGATTGAAGGGAAGCAACAGCAGATTGAGAACCGCAAGAGGAAGTATGGACAGGGGAAGTATAACTCTGGAGCCCAGCAGAAGCCCCATTTTACCCCTAAACCGGGAGTTCAGTTTTAGCATACCCATGGAGGAGGTAGTTCGCACAACCATAATGGCCACAAGAATGGTAATGGGAATGGAGGAAGCAACGGCCAGAATCGGACCATCCCATCAACCCCAGCCAAGAGAGATCTGAGTCAAGTCACCTGTTTCAAGTGTTCCAAGACCGGACATTATGAAAATGAATGTCCTGAAGGCCAGAATGGAAATGGCAATGGAAGCTCAGGGAAGAAGCCAAACCCTTTCAATAGGGGACAGGTGAACCACGTTAATGTGGAGGAGGTTGAAGATCAGCCTGATGCAGTAATCGGTAAGTTTTTGGTTAAGTCATTTACCGCACTCGTTCTTTTCGATACTAGTGCATCGCATTCATACATATCAAGGGGATTTGTGGAAAAGTATAGCCTACCCACTAGGATTCTTAAAACACCTATGCTAGTAAGCTCCCCAGGAGCAGAGTACATGGCCAGACAAGGATGTTTTCAAGTGCCATTAAGCATAGGAAGGCATGTTTTCCCAACGGATTTAATCATTCTGGAATCCCAAGGTCTGGATGTAATTCTCGGTATGGATTGGCTGTCGATGTATGGAGGAAACATCGATTGCGCCAGTAAGATAATTTTTCTCACAATGCCAGAAGGAAGAAGGATCAAGTATGTATCCCGACATGTGCCAAATAGGACACAAGTAAATTCTTTATCAGGAGTTGTGCCAGAAGAAGTACCAGTGGTGAAGGATTACCTTGATGTATTTCCTGAGGAATTGCTAGGAATGCCACCAGATAGAGATATTGAGTTTTTGATTCAGCTTTTGCCAGGCACTGGGCCAATATCAAAGAGACCGTACAGGATGCCAGCAAAAGACTTGGTGGAAATTAAGAATCAGATTAAGGAGTTACTGGAGAAAGGTTACATACGCCCAAGTTCTTCACCTTGGGGATCACCCGTACTTCTAGTGGACAAGAAGGATGGATCATTACAGATGGTTGTTGATTACCGTGGATTAAATGAAGTAACCATCAAGAACAAGTACCCACTGCCAATGATTAATGATCTGTTTGACCGTTTGCAAGGAGCTAAAGTGTTTTCCAAGATCGATTTGCGATCGAGATACCATCAGTTGAAGATTCGAGAACAGGATATTCCGAAGACAGCTTTTACCACGAGATACGGATTGTACGAGTATACCGTTATGTCATTTGGACTGACTAACGCGCCTGCCTATTTTATGAACCTGATGAACAAGGTATTTATGGAGTTTTTGGATAAGTTCGTCATAGTGTTCATTGATGACATTCTGATTTTCTCAAAGAATGAAGAGGAGCATAAGGAACATTTGCGTTTGGTTTTGGAGAAACTAAGGGAACATCAGTTATATGCCAAATTTAGCAAATGTGAGTTTTGGTTGAAGGAAGTTGGATTTCTTGGACATGTTATATCCGGAGAAGGGATAGCAGTTGACCCCACAAAGGTTGAGACTGTAACCGAATGGGAAGCACCAACGACAGTTGGAGAGATCCGGAGTTTTCTTGGACTCACAGGATACTACCGGAGATTTATTGAAAACTTTTCAAAGATTGCAAAGCCTATGACCGAATTGTTGAAGAAGGATACCAAGTTCAAATGGACTGAGGAGTGTGAGGCTAGTTTTCAGGAGTTGAAGAAACGATTGGTTACCTCACCAGTATTGATTTTGCCAGATCAGACCAAGGATTATGAGGTGTATTGCGACGCTTCATGTCGAGGACTTGGAGCAGTGCTTATGCATGAAGGTAGAGTTGTTTCGGTTGCTTCACGACAACTGAAGCCTCATGAGTTGAATTATGCCACACATGATTTGGAGTTAGTAGCCGTAGTGCATGCATTGAAGACATGGAGACATTTCCTCATTGGAAATCATTGTGAGGTGTACACGGATCACAAGAGTTTGAAGTACATTTTCATGCAGAAGGAGTTGAACCTCAGACAAAGGAGATGGTTTGAGCTCATCAAGGATTATGATATGAGATTGCATTACCATCCCGGAAAAGCTAATGTAGTAGCTGACGCATTGAGCCATAAGAGCCATGTCAATACGTTAATAACGGAAGAAATACCCAAGGAGTTATCAGAAATTCTTCGAGAACTAAGTTTGGAGATAGTTCTGAGAGGCTATGTAGCAGCATTGGAGATTCAGTCAACATTGATGGATAAAATCAGAGAGGCTCAGAAATCAGACAAGAAGATTGCTTCTATAAAGGAGAAACTGAGCAAAGGAAAAGAAAAGGGACTTCATGAGGATGAGCACGATACCCTATGGTTTGAGGACCGTGTTTATGTGCCCAATGACCCGGAGATCAGGAAGTTGATTCTGCAAGAGGCACATGATTCACTGTATTCGATTCACCCAGGAAATACCAAGATGTATTTGGATTTGAAGGAAACATTCTGGTGGACAGGAATGAAGAAGGATATTGCAGCATATGTAGCAGTTTGTGATGTGTGTCATAGAGTGAAGATAGACATCAGAAGCCAGCCGGATTGTTACAACCATTGCCGATACCCGAATGCAAGTGGGATAAGATAGGCATGGATTTTATCACAGGACTACCCAGGATGAAGGCAGGCTATGACTCGATATGGGTAGTAGTTGATCGTTTGACGAAGGTAGCACATTTCATTCCAGTTAAGACCACTTACACCAGTGCTAAGTTGGCAAAGATATACATGACTAGGATCATTTGTTTGCATGGAGTTCCGAGGAGTATTGTATCAGACAGAGGAACCCAATTTACCTCAAAGTTTTGGAATCAGTTGCATGAAACTTTGGGAACCAGGCTAGAGTTCAGCACCGTTTTTCATCCACGGACGGATGGACAGACCGAGAGAGTCAATCAGATTTTGGAAGATATGCTGAGAGCTTGTGCACTAGATTATGGATCTAGTTGGGACGATAACTTGCCGTATGCGGAATTTTCCTATAACAACAGTTACCAAACCAGTTTGAAGATGGCACCTTTCGAAGCTTTATACGGAAGGAGGTGTAGGACACCGTTGTCATGGGACGAAGTTGGAGACCGTCAGTTGTTTGGACCCGATTTGATTAAAGAGTCTGAACAGAAGGTGAAGTTGATTCGCGATAGGCTCAAGGTAGCCTAGTCCAGGCAGAAGAGCTACGCAGATTCTAAACGCAAGGAGATAGTTTACGAAACCGGAGACAGAGTTTATCTCCGAGTATCCCCACTTCGAGGAGTTAAGCGCTTTGGAGTTAAGGGAAAATTAGCACCGCATTTCGTTGGACCGTATAAGATCTTGCAACGTATGGGAGAAGTCGCTTATAAGTTGGAATTGCCAAAGGGACTGTCAGGAGTTCATGATGTATTCCATGTTTCTCAGCAAAAGAAATGTCACGCCGAGATGGCGGAGGTACTGCTAAGAGATACCGTGCCACTTGAAGCGATTCAGTTGAAGAATGACTTAATGTATGAGGAGAAACCAGTCAAGATTCTAGATTATGCCAGCAGAGTTACACGCGGCAAAGTTATCAAGTTTTGCAAAGTTCAGTGGAACCACCACTCAGAGGATGAAGCCACCTGGGAGAGAAGAAGATTTGCTCAAGGACCACCCTCACCTATTTTCTAGCCAACCCGAATCTCGAGGGCGAGATTCATCTTAAGGGGGGTAGGTTTGTAACATCCCAAATTTTCAATTTGGAATGTTATAAATTAGATCATCATGCATATCATATTTTCTTGCATTTTGTTCGATCCTAGAAATTTCACGCAACTCAAGGACCCTCGGAGAGAGAGTTGGAGATTTCGTTATTTTCATATTTGAGTTTTCTCAAATTTTGAAAAGAGGATCATTTGATTTTATTTATTTCATCTTCAATTATTTTCCCAATATCAAAAATATGAGAGAGGGGAATAATATGACTTTCCCAAATTTAGGAAAAATGAAGATGTAATAAATAAATCAAATTTTGGATTTTGTCGGAGTTTATTTGCATTTTATTTGGATTAGGGAAAAATGTGTGTTTTCAAAAAAAGTGCATCTTGGCCCCGTTTAAACTTAATTTTGTTCGACTCATTTTTAGGAGTCGGGGAAAATTTACTTCGGGATTTTGGGGTTCGTTTAGATTTTCTTTTCTGCACGCAAAACTTAAAAAAAAATCGCAGCGCCCCGCCTGGGCCAAGGCCCGGCCGGCCCAGCCGCCCTCCTCCTCGCGCCCCCTTGCCTTGCCCCCTCCCCCAAGTCTCGCCCCCACCCTTTAAATACCAAGCCCCCCCTCTCCTCCCCACACCGCCCCGCCGCCCCGCAGCAAGCAGCAGCAGCAGCAGCCGCCGCCGCGCCGCCCGCCGCCGCCGCCTCGCCGCAGCCCCGCCGCCAAGCCCCGTCGCCGGAGCTCCTCGTCGAGGTAGCCGCCGCGCCGCGCCATCCCTGCACTTGGTTCGGTTTTTTTTAAAAACCGTTCCGGTTTCTTTTCGTTTCATTGTTTCGGTTTTTTTCCGAAATCCTAGATCGGTTTCTCGTTTTCTTTTCGGTTTAGTTGTTTAGCGACCGTTCGCCGGACCGTCCGTCCTAACGAACGCGATCACCGGTTATTCTCGGTTAACGAACGTCCATTTGTTTAACCGTTCGTTGTTTTCTTTTTCGTCGGATTTATTCCGCGATTTTCTGATCGCGATTTCAGATCCGATCTTCGTTCTAGTTTATCTTCTCACTCGTTTATCGGAATCAGGTGATTCAAGCGCCTGGAGTTTCGTTTCGAAACCGCCGTTCTGACTAATCAACTTAAACAAGTTTTGCTACTATAAATTTTGACCTAGTTTCAACTTGCTAGAACCAAGTTGTTTGCTTCCGCCGTTTGTTTTCCGTTGCTTTGTTCGGTTCGTTCTTTCTTTGCAACCGGAGTTCTTAAGTTGAACTTTCTGGGTCGATCTCTTGTTCGAGTTTTACCTGTGCATTACATGAGTACTTATTGTATGCTTTTTGTTTGTCTGCGATAGATTTCCCAGAGTGTGCCGCCTGTTACTTCGAATCTCTAGATCTCGCGGATCATCAGCAAGGCAAGTAACACTTTGATCATACCTTTTCTACAACCCAGTTTTATTGCATTAGATCAATCCTCACACATTGCATGATTAGGATCTAATTAAATTGTGGGATGGGAAGTAGATGAGGTAGTACCTATTACCTGTTTATTATGAAACCTTTGGGAGTTACTTCTATGTTTGCTTATTATGCCATGCTATGCTAGTAGACGTGGATTGGGTGAGTGATATCCATGACAGATGTGATTTTGTTAATTTTAATGGTTTACTTAAGGTGGCAACTTAAACACCCATCTGGGTGGATTGAGGCACCTGGTTTCTATCAGGACTTGCCTGTTTTTCTTTTGGACCGCCACCCAGGCTCAAAGGGATCATAAGATCTTTCATGCTAGAAACTTCCGTGTGCAGCCACAAGCCATTATGGGCTTTGGCATAGTTGATTAAGTCGTGCAAACTCTTACAGGGTAGACTAGCAGATGTAGGGGAAAGTAGGTGTACCGGTCTATCCATCCTAAGGTGCTAGTGCTTCTGAAAGACTGTGTCTCGGTCATCCGTTTCTCAAACACCATGTAGTGCGAGAATTCAAACGGAGGCGATCGAGTCTTGTGGGGAAAAGTGCGCAAACCTCTGCAGAGTGTAATAAACTAATCATGATTAGCCGTGTCCCCGGTTATGGACATCTTGAGTATCTAGTACTTGAATATCATGTGAATCTCATCATGTTACTTCTAATTAATATTGTTGGGTTTTAATTGTTCACTTAATTGGGATCGGAATGCTGTCAACCATTCTTGATGTTCAACCACCATGATAGTTAAATGAAATTTATTCCTTTGCAGTAGGGAAAAACTGGCTTTACGCAAAAACTGTAACCATAGAGCTTTCCACCAGCCAAACATGCATATAGCATAGTTCATTTCGGTACATCACTCTCTATGTGTTACATCGCCAGCATATTCCATGTGCTGACCCGTTTTCGGGCTGCAACTTTAATGGTGCAGACTTTTCATACGATGAGTAAGGTGCTTTTAGGTCGTGGTTCTATACTCAGTGATGCTGTTGGAGTTGATGGACCCATTTATCTTCCAAGTCTTCCGCTGTTATCGATATTAGATGGTCTTAAGCCATATTTATTGTAATAAGTTCTCTTTTGAGACACCGATGTAATAAGTGTGTGATTGCTACTCTGTTATAAATCCTTCGAAGTACTATGTGGTGTCAGCATTACTGATCCAGGGATGACACCGGAGCACAGAGACTTCATCCATTCGGGTCGGGTCGCTACAGGATAGGTGGTTGGTCCCATATGTCTGGGTACGAGACCTGCTGGGTCCACCTGAGAAGGGGAATATGTTGGCAGGAAGGAGATTCAAAGCACGGCAGCCAAGTGAACTAGTTTTTTTAAATGGACAAGTGAACTAGTTACATACATAAGCAAAGAGCCACTAAAAAGCAAACAGGTTAATGCGTTCTTAAAAGAAATATTTCACACAAAACAGATAATTACGACACATAGGCTAATTCATGAAACACTCAGATGATAAAGGTGCTTATAAATAGATCAAGTACAACATCTAGACCTTCCTGGCACGCTTGATCATTGATACGTCTCCGTCGTATCTACTTTTCCAAACACTTTTGCCCTTGTTTTGGACTCTAACTTGTATGATTTGAATGGAACTAACCCGGACTGGCGCTGTTTTCAGCATAATTGCCATGATGTTGTTTTATGTGCAGAAAACAAAAGTTCTCGGAATGACCTGAAACTCCATGGAATATATTACAATAAATAATAAAAGATCCTCACCAAAGATGAAGACCGGGGGGCCCACACCCTTTCCATGAGGGTGGGGGCGCCCCCCTACCTCATGGGCCCCTGGAGACCTCCCGACTCCAACTCTATATAACTACTTTCGGGGAGAAAAAATAGGAGAGAAGAAATCATTGCGTTTTACGATACGGAGCCGCCGCCAAGCCCTAAAACCTCTCAGGAGGGCTGATCTGGAGTCCGTTCGGGGCTCCGGAGAGGGGGATTCGTCGTCGTCGTCATCATCAACCATCCTCCATCACCAATTTCATGATGCTCACTGCCGTGCGTGAGTAATTCCATCGTAGGCTTGCTAGACGGTGATGGGTTGGATGAGATTTATCATGTAATCGAGTTAGTTTTTTTAGGGTTTGATCCCTAGTATCCACTATCTTATGAGATTGATGTTACTATGACTTTGCTATGCTTAATGCTTGTCACTAGGGCCCGAGTGCCATGATTTCAGATCTGAACCTATTATGTTTTCATCAATATATGAGATTTCTTGATCCTATCTTGCAAGTCTATAGTCACCTATTATGTGTTATGATCCGTTAACCCCGGAGTGACAATAATCGGGATACTTATCGGTGATGACCGTAGTTTGAGGAGTTCATGTATTCACTATGTGCTAATGCTTTGTTCCGGTTCTCTATTAAAAGGAGGCCTTAATATCCCTTAGTTTCCATTAGGACCCCGCTGCCACGGGAGGGTAGGACAAAAGATGTCATGCAAGTTCTTTTCCATAAGCATGTATGACTATATTCGGAATACATGCCTACATTACATTGACGAATTGGAGCTAGTTCTGTGTCAGCCTATGTTATGACTGTTACATGATGAACCACATCCGGCATACTTATCCATCATTGATCCAATGCCTACAAGCTTTCCATATACTTGTTTATGCTTATTTACTTTCCCGTTGCTATTGTTACAATCACTACAAAATACAAAAAACATTACTTTGCTTTCGTTACTCTTTTGTTACCGTTACCATCACTATCATATTACTTTACTACTAAACACTTTGCTGCAGATACTAAGTTTCCAGGTGTGGTTGAATTGACAACTCAGCTGCTAATACTTGAGAATATTCTTTGGCTCCGCTTGTGTCGAATCAATAAATTTGGGTTGAATACTCTACCCTCGAAAGCTGTTGCGATCCCCTTACTTGTGGGTCATCAAGACTATTTTCTTGCACCGTTGCCAGGGAGCATAGCTCTATTCTTTGAGTCACTTGGGATTTATATCTGCTTATCATTATGAAGAACTTGAAAGATCCAGGAACCAAGATTTATCCCTCAACTACGAGGGGAGGTAAGGAACTTCCATCTAGCTCTGCACTTGATTCACCTTCTGTTATGAGTAAGCTTGCGACACCTAAACCTACTTCTGCTATTCGCTCTGATATGTCGCATGTTATTGATGATGCTACTTCTGCTATACATGATACTTATGATGAAACTACTTCTATGCTTGATACTACTGTGCCACTTGGTGATTTTCTCGAGGAACGACTTGCTAGGGCTAGAGAGATTGAAAATATTGAATCTGATTATGATGATGAAAGTGATGATGAAGAATCACTTGTTATTCCTGAGGGTTATTTATTTGATCAAGAAGCTTCTTTAGCTATTTTAGCTTGCAAAGATAGATATGAACTCAAAAGTTTATTAGCTAAATGGAATAAGAAATCTCTACATGCTAGGATGAGACCTGACCCTTCTTTTGCTACTTCACCTATCTGTGTTATTGATAAGGATTATGAATTCTCTCTTGATCCTGATATAATTACTTTAGTTGAATCTGATCCTTTTCATGGCTATGAATCTGAAACTGTTGTGGCACATCTTACTAAATTAAATGATATAGCCACTCTGTTCACTAATGATGAGAGATCTCGCTTCTTTTATATCCTTAAAATATTTCCGTTCTCATTAAAGGGTGATGCTAAGATATGGTTTAATTCTCTTGATCCTGGTTGTGTGCATAGTCCCCAGGATATGATTTACTACTTCTCTGCTAAGTATTTCCCTGCTCATTAGAAACAAGCTGCTTTAAAGGAAATATACAACTTTGTGCAAATTAAAGAAGAGAGTCTCCCACAAGCTTGGGGGAGGCTTCTCAAGTTACTTAATGCTTTGCCTGATCATCCTCTTAAGAAAAATGAAATACTTGATATCTTTTATAATGGACTAACCGATGCTTCCATAGATTACCTGGATAGTTGTGTTGGTTCTATTTTCAGGGAAAGAACACCGGATGAAGCTGAAATCTTATTGAATAATATGTTGACAAATGAAAATAATTGGGCACCTCCTGAGCCAGCTCCTGCTCCAATTAATGATCCTATTCCTAAACCAACTCCAAAAAAGAGAGGTGTTCTATTTCTCAGTCCCGAAGATATGCAAGAGGCAAAGAAATCTATCAAAGAAAAAGGTATTAAAGCTGAAGATGTTAAGAATTTATCTCCTATTGAAGAAATACATGGTCTTAATTTACCGCCTGCCGAAGAAACATATGATCTTGATCCTTTACTTATTGAAGAACCTCCAGACCTTGATAACCCGACACAGGTAGTAAAGGTAAATTCTCTCTATAGATATGATAAAGCTGAAATCCCTCCTGCTAAAATTGCTAGTCAATGCTTGGATGAGTTTGATAATTTTATGTTTAAACAAGAAGACTTCAATGCTTATTTTGGTAGAGAATTAAAACAAGATGCTGATATGATTAAATATTTGGGTGATTATATGGCTAATATTAGAGGTGAAGTTAAACTTGTTAGCAAACATGCTTCTATGGTTACCACTCAAGTAGAACAAGTACTTAAAGCTCAAAAGGAATTGCTCAATGAGATGAATAGTAAGAAAAATAATTACGCTGTTAAAGTGGCTACTAGAACTGCTAGAATGACTCAGGAACCTTTGTATCCTGAAGGCCACCCTAAGAGAATTGAGCAAGATTCTCAGAGAAATAATATTGATGCACCTAGTTCTTCTAAAAGGAAGAAAAAGAAAAATGATAGAACTGTGCAAACTTCTAGTGAACCTATTGCTGAACCACCTGATAATCCAAATGGTATATCTATGTCTGATGCCGAAACACAATCTGGCAATGAACATGAACCTAATGAAAATGTTAATGATGATGTTCATAATAATGCTCAACCTAGTAATGATAATGATGTAGAAATTGAACCTGCTGTTGATTTTGATAACCCACAATCAAAGAATCAACGTTATGATAAGAAATATTTTGTTGCTAGGAAACATGGTAAAGAAAGAGAGCCTTGGGTTCAGAAACCCATGCCTTTTCCTCCCAAACCATCCAAGAAAAAGGATGACGAGGATTTTGAGTGCTTTGCTGAAATGATTAGACCTATCTTTTTGCGTATGCGATTGACTGATATGCTCAAAATGAATCCTTATGCTAAGTACATGAAAGATATTGTTACAAATAAAAGAAAGATACCAGAAGCTGAAATTTCCACCGTGCTTGCTAATTATACTTTTAAGGGTGGAATACCAAAGAAACTTGGAGATCCAGGAGTACCTACTATACCATGCTCCATTTAAAGAAACTATGTTAAAACTGCTTTATGTGATCTTGGAGCCGGTGTTAGTGTTATGCCTCTCTCTTTATATCGTAGACTTGATTTGAATAAGTTGACACCTACTGAAATATCTTTGCAAATGGCTGATAAATTAACTGCTATACCTGTCGGTATTTGTGACGATGTGACTATTGTGGTTGCAAACGTTACTATTTTAACAGACTTTATTATTCTTGATATTCCCGAGGACGATAGTATGTCTCTTATTCTTGGAAGACCTTTTCTTAATACTGTAGGGGCTGTTATTGATTACAACAAAGCCAATGTCCCTTTTCATGTTAATGGTAATGAGCATACGGTACACTTTCCGAGGAAACAACCTCAAGTTGATAGTATCAATTCTATCGGAAAAAATCCATCGATTATATTTGGAGGTTTTGAATTTCCTATTCCTACTGTCAATAAGAAATATGATATACTTATTATTGGGGAAGTGCATATCCCCGTTGAGGTAACCTAGTGTTATTCAAAATTTCTCCGGTTTCATGTTAATCGGAATGAGTTTGTTAACAAGACTTGATCAACCTTGTTAGTGGATTCCTTTTGACGAGCATGAGATGGATGAAACTAGAAGCACAACCTTTTGTACCCCACTTTTACTTTCTGTTATTTATATTAAATAAAATAAAAACAAATATTTTTCTGCCTGTTATCTGATTATCCGTGCAATATAAAAATACCTCGAAAATAAAAGTTCTCCAAATGCCCTGAAAATTAAATATGATTTTTTCTAGAATATTTGAGGATTTATGGAACAGAAAACACACCAAGGGGGCCAACCACCTTGCCACGAGGGTGGAGGGCGTGCCCACCCCCCTAGGGCGCGCCCCCCTGCTTCATGGGCCCACGGTGGCCCTCCTCCACTTATTCCTGCACCCATCCTCTTCTTCTTCCTCCCACAAACACGAAAAACCAACTCAAGCACGAGTTCCAGCTTGTTTTGCTGCCATTTTTGATCTCCTTGCTCAAAGCAACTCTCACAAAACTGGTTGGGGAGATTGTTCCTTGGTATGTGACTCCTCCATTGGTCCAATTAGTTTTTGTTCTAGTGCTTTATTCCTTGCAAATTTTTGCTACTTAGGTGACCCTTTTCTTGAGCTTGCATGTTAAATTTATATGGTCAAAAGTAGTTTTGATGCATTATATAGGCCCTAGGCACTTGTAGGAGTGGTTGCTACCAATATTATTGAGTTTGGTTTACTTTTATTCTGAAGTTACTAAAAAATTTCAGAATTTTTGAGAGGAAAAAATATGCTTAGGAAAATGTTCCAATGTGGTTCTTCAAAGAAGCAAGGACCCAGGCTTGCATTGCGTGATGCTGACGAAGAGCCACCAAGAGATGCTCCAATGCATCCTTGTGAGTGGCCTTCTGAAAATTTTATGGATCGAGCGGGAATTAAAGAAGAATTTAACGCATATTTGCGTAATGCCGGTCTTGAGGACTTTGAGGCAGACAAATGCCCCCAGTATCATGATCTCACAAGCTCTTTTGTGAGGAGGTTTGAGTATTCATCTTCACGCACGTACCTTGTTCCGTTGACGGCTATCCACGCCTACCAGAACCCTGCACCAGCCGAGGAGCCAGAACCGGAACCACAATTTGATCCTTCACGACAGTCTAACTATCAGTGGGATCCGGAGATGATTGCCAGTCGGTGGCAATCGGAGCCTTCTTCTTCCTCATCGCACTACGACTCCAACTATTATTATGGATATCAGCCAGGCCAACTGTGGCCATAAACCAACTTAGGCCAAAAGCCTAAGCTTGGGGGAGTACGTATTTCTCGCCGACATTACATTTATGTTCACACACACCCTTTGCTAGATGTCGGTGCTCATACTTTTTCATTGTATCATCCATGCTAGTTTATTTCCTTCTATGCTTTCTTCTTGTGTGTTTAATAAACCTTAAGAAAAAAACCAAAAAAAATTTAGTTGTAGCTTTTAATTAATTTACTTTCCATGCTTGTAGTAGTATTTGAAAAGAAACCCAAAAATATTTCCCGTTCTTCTTTTGCTTGTTGGGAGCTTTCCAGTGTAAATAGTTTTATTTCTTTTCTTTTCTTTGGGGTCAGTAGGAGAAGACCATGATTAAATTGTTGAAGTGGCTCTTATATGCTTTATTGTTGATTTAACCAAGAGCCCATATTGCTTTGTCTTCTCCTGTTTATTGAATGCTCGCAGATTCCAGCTTAGTCCAATGCACGTGCACTCTTATTATTATTCACATCGTTCGGCCATGCAAGTGAAAGGCAATTATGATGATATATGATGGACTGACTGAGATGAGAAAAGCTGGTACGAACTTGACCTCTTTTGTTTTTGTAAATATGATGAGTTCATCGTTCTTGATTCAACTTGTTATGAATAAACATGTTCGCAATGACAATTAGAGATCATAGTTGCTTGTGCCATGCTTGATTAGCTATGAGTTATAATGGTTTACCTTCGTGCCAACATGCTATTAAAATGGTTATGATGTGGTATATATGATAGGGTGGTATCCTCCTCTGAATGATTTAAGTGACTTGACTTGGCACATGTTCGCGCATGTAGTTGAAACAAATCAACATAGCCTTCACGATATTTATGTTCATGGTGGATTATATCCTACTCATGCTTGCATCGAATGTTTATTAATTTTAATGCATGTACATGGCTGTTGCCGCTCTCTAGTTGGTCGCTTCCCAGTCTTTTGCTAGCCTTCACCTGTACTAAGCGGGAATACTACTTGTGCATCCAATCCCTTAAACCCCAATGTTATCCCAGATGAGTCCACTATACCTTCCTATATGCGGTATCTACCTGCCTTTCCAAGTAAATTTGTATGTGCCAAACTCTAAACCTTCAAATAATCATCCTGTTTTGTATGCTCGAATATCTCATGTATCAACTAGGGATGTCTGTATCTTCCATGCTAGGCGGGTTATTCTCAAGACGAGTGGACTCCGCTCCTCACTCATGAGAAAATGGCTGGTCACCGGGATGCCCAGTCCCATGCTTTATGCAAACTAAATCAAAATAATTGCAAAACAAAACTCCCCCTGGGACCTGATGTATGTTGGAGGCACTCGTTGTTTCGAGCAAGCCATGGATTGATGTTTGTTGGTGGAGGGGGAGTATAAACTTTACCATTCTGTTTGGGAACCGCCTATAATGTGTGTAGCATGGAAGATATCGCCATCTCTTGGTTGTTATGTTGACAATGAAAGTATACCGCTCAAAATATTATTCACCTCTATTTCAAAACCGAGCTATGGCACCTCTACAAATCCCTGCTTCCCTCTGCGAAGGGCCTATCCATTTACTTTTATGTTGAGTCATCACCCTCTTATTAAAAGCACTAGCTAGAGAGCGCAGCTGTCATTTGCATTCATCACTGTTAATTTATATTGGGTGTGATTATGATTGGATCTCTTTTACCATGAATTACAATGTCTAGTCAGTCCTTGGTCTTTAAAGGTGCTCTGCATTTATGTTTTTTGGTCTCAGAAAGGGCTAGCGAGATACTATCTTGTTATATCATATTAAGATTGTTTTGAGAAAGTGTTGTCATCCGAGTTTTATTATTATGGCTCGCTAGTTGATTATGCTATTGATATGAGTAAACTTGAGACCTATGTGTTATTGCGAATGTGGTTAGTTATAATCTTTGCTGAAAACTTGAATGCTAGCTTGACACATTTACAACAACAAGAGCAAACAGAGTTTGTAAAAGTTTTTATTTATTTCTTTCAGTTTGTCAACTGAATTGCCTGAGAACAAGCAAGGGTTTAATCTTGGGGGAGTTGATACGTCTCCGTCGTATCTACTTTTCCAAACACTTTGCCCTTGTTTTGGACTCTAACTTGTATGATTTGAATGGAACTAACCCGGACTGACGTTGTTTTCAGCAGAATTGCCATGATGTTGTTTTATGTGTAGAAAACAAAAGTTCTCGGAATGACCTGAAACTCCACGGAATATCTCACAATAAATAATAAAAAATCCTCGCCAAAGATGAAGACCAGGGGGCCCACACCCTTTCCATGAGGGTGGGGGGCGCCCCTACCTCGTGGGCCCCCTAGAGACCTCCCGACTCCAACTCCAACTCTATATAACTGCTTTCGGTGAGAAAAAAATAGGAGAGAAGAAATCATCGCGTTTTACGATACGGAGCCGCCGCCAAGCCCTAAAACCTCTTGGGAGGGCCGATCTCGAGTCCGTTCAGGGCTCCGGAGAGGGGGATTCGTCATCGTCGTCATCATCAAACATCCTCCATCACCAATTTCATGATGCTCACCGCCGTGCGTGAGTAATTCCATCATAGGCTTGCTGGACAGCGATGGGTTGGGTGAGATTTATCATGTAATCGAGTTAGTTTTGTTAGGGTTTGATCCCTAGTATCCACTATGTTCTGAGATTGTTGTTGCTATGATTTTGCTATGCTTAATGCTTGTCACTAGGGCCCGAGTGCCATGATTTCAGATCTGAACCTATTATGTTTTCATCAATGTATGACAGTTCTTGATCCTATCTTGCAAGTCTATAGTCACCTATTATGTGTTATGATCCGTTAACCCCGAAGTGACAATAATTGGGATACTTACCAGTGATGACCGTAGTTTGAGGAGTTCATGTATTCACTATGTGCTAATGCTTTGTTCCGGTTCTCTATTAAAAGGAGGCCTTAATATCCCTTAGTTTTCATTAGGACCCCGCTGCCATGGGAGGGTAGGACAAAATATGTCATGCAAGTTCTTTTCCATAAACACGTATGACTATATTCGGAATACATGCCTACATTACATTGACAAATTGGAGCTAGTTCTGTGTCACCCTATGTTATGACTGTTACATGATGAACCGCATCCGGCATAATTATCCATCATTGATCCAATGCCTACGAGCTTTCCATATACTGGTTTACGCTTATTTACTTTCCCATTGCTATTGTTACAATCCCTACAAAATACCAAAAACATTACTTTGCTTTCGTTACTCTTTTGTTACCATTACCATCACTATCATATTACTTTGCTACTAAACACTTTGCTGCAGACACTAAGTTTCCAGGTGTGGTTGTATTGACAACTCAGCTGCTAATACTTGAGAATATTCTCTGGCTCCCCTTGTGTCGAATCAATAAATTTGGGTTGAATAATGTACCCTCGAAAGCTGTTGCGATCTCCTATACTTGTGGGTCATCAATCATGACGCTGCGGCTGTCCGTGTACTCGTCGATTATGGGAAGAAGACACACCCTCATGTCCAAGATCCGCTGATCATGACGCTGCGGCTGTCCATGTACTCGTCCTTGGCCATGTAGGTTATGTAGGCTAGATTCAGAGGAACCTCCCATGTGTTCAGGTCATTGGTATCATTGTCTTCTTTCATGTTGGCGTATCAGGGGTCGATGATTGTCTCGGCGAGGTCAACCACGGAGTCCTTCTCCTGCCTGTTGCCGATGATCATGTATTGCTTCTGGATGTCGACAAGCTTGTTGCACCAGATGGCCAAATCGTCGCGTTCTTCCTTCTCTCCACTGTAGCGAAGGTGCAGTCGGCACTGCCGATGAAACGGGCGAATGCTCCAGAACCTCTCATGGCCCTACATAAGTGGTAGACGAGAACCTCGTCCCGCACACATACCTGAGAGACGGTGATCCACTGGTCCCTGTCAGGAGATGAATGGATGGGCACAAGGTCTAAGTCATGCGAGCTTGTGATTTCTCATCTTGTAGGTACTGCTTGAACTCGGCGAGGCAGAGCCTCACCGAGTCCGGATCGTTGGTGTACATCACATTCAACTTGGTGCAACCATAGGACTGAATGACAAACTCTAAGGGGAACTCCTTGCTGAAGTCCATATCCAGCAAGCTCATCCCTCGGATCGCCATTGGAGTCTCTTCAAGTGAATGAGTGGGTAGGCGATGTCAACAATTCATTTTTTAGCTCTTGGGGAACTGGATTCAATAGTAAACTGAGTGTGTACATGCGACAACATTTACTACCCATCCCTCGCCTGCTGCATGTCCGGCAGAATATGCACCCTCGGCGCATTCAAACGCCTCCATTAACAAACCTACTCCGGCGACACGTCGGTTCACGAGTGGGTCTGTATTGGCACTTTCACACAGATAATACTACCAAGTTTGAACTGTTTGTTATGGTTGTTGTCCTCTGCATCATCATGCCGTGTTTCCCAGCTTGTAAGATTCAGAACCAACAAATAAGATCAAAATAATAAGTACAACAAAGATGCATACACATCTCATTGATTCCCATCTTGCAAAATTCATAACCAACAAATAAGATTAAAATCATAAGTACAACAAATATGCCTACACATCTCATTGATTCCCAGCTTGCAAGATTCAGAACTAACCCATTAGAGCCTTTTGATAAAGTGAATATCGGGATTAAATCCATCTTGGCTAGCCGTGTCATACAACTGAAGAACTTGGCGAATGCTCTTGACTGTCACTACATCTGTAGTTGAGTATTACTATTTGCACAACACAAATAAGAAGAGCTTGATTACTCTAATTGTGGCACTCCTTGAACTCAACCTACAGCTCCACTCGGATGAGGCCTGCCTGGACTTCCATTATTCAATTCATGCGCCTTTTTTGCAGTTCACCCGAAATGAAGCAAAGATTGGATCATTCAGCTATAGCAAGAAGTACTTGCTCTCATGAGCTGGTAGGTTCATTAGTAGTTGCACTAAAATTGAGGAACATTAAGGTTGGTTGTCCTGCTCATGTAAGGTGCAACTATAATTTGCTAATCCCTTTGTGCAGTTCCACTAAAATAAAGTGCCATTGTGGTGACAGTGACGGCTCATCTTGCAAAGCTGAATAAAATATTGCACGAGATTACCAGGAGAATTTGACAGAGATTTTGGAAATTCCAATCACCATTTTGTGCAGTTCCAACAAAATTGAGAGATGTTGCCCACGTGATATTTTAGTTGAACTGCACAAGACACTCATTCCAAAAAAGAGGGTTTTGTGTAGTTCACCAAAAGGTCACAATAGCAACAGTAAACAGTTGTTGGTCAATAAGAATATATGAAACATACACGAAATGAAAAGAAGCATCTTAATTATGTTCATGGCTATCATGCAAGGACAGTAGAAATTTTAAAACGTCGGCAATGCTTCATGTTACCGGAAGCATTACGATCAACAATGACATTCGTCAAATATGGGATTACTTTAATGGTGGCATTGCTTGTTTACCAGATACAGTAAATCAACAACAGCTAAAGAGTTGGTTTAAGGGCATGGGACCGTGGGGACACCAGGACACTCAGCAGCGTAAAGGAGCAACTTACTTATCATACTGGGGAAAACAGCAGGAGTACCATTTGTAACACAGTTTAATTGCATCATATCACTGGAGGCATTAGATTAACAATAACACTGGTTAGACATGTCCCTAAGGTAACAGTGTGATCGCTTCCTTTTATATGCGCCCTTACCTTAACAACAGCAAAAGGTTGGTATAAGGACATGCGAAAGTGGATGCATCAGCACAATGTACCTACAAGGAGGCATAAAGTGGTGATGCCGAGTTTGTTCATGCTCTGTGAGGGCAGCAAATCTAATCCTATAGACCTTTTACTATGTGAGGGCAACAAATCTAATCCTGGAGAAATTTTACTATGTGAGGGCAGCAAATCTAATCCTGGAGACATTTTACTATGTGAGGGCAGCAAATCTAATCCCAGAGACCTTTTACTATGTGAGTGCAGCAAATCTAATCCTAGAGACCTTTTACTATGTGAGGGGAGAAAATCCAATCCTGGAGACCTTTTACAATGTGAGGGCAGCAATTCTAATCCTGGAGACCTTTTACTATGTGAGGGCAGCAAATCTAATCCTGGAGACCTTTTACTATGTGAGGGCAGCAATTCTAATCCTGGAAACCTTTTACTATGTGAGGGCAACAAATCTAATCCTGGATATACTCTGTTGATTTGTCCACCAGCCGCCACTTTCTATCCTTTTTTCAACCAATAATAGATCTATTCCTTATCCAGTTTGTATTGCGTTTTCCCATTATTTCCCTTTTCAACCAAGAGACCGATTGGGTATCCGGTCTCTACTACTTTCACCATATTGTTTCCTATTTGAATCAAGTCCTAGATTCATGCTACAACTTTCCCCCTTTCTTCGTTGTTTGAACCAAGTCCTAGATTCGAATGCATGAAGTAGCTTTACCTCTAATAATAATAAAAAAATTAGGTCACTTTGGAAGAGCTGATGGGAGTAGAAAAAGATGCACATGCGGACACGTGGGGAGCTGGGGCAGTAGAGCAAGGCCGCTTTCGAAGAACTTATACCTGAGGGTCATCGGGATGTCAGCAGCGGCAGGTCAGATCTGCGCACAATACGGCTGGGAGGAAGAAGGGTCAGAGGACCTCCCGAGTCGGCGCTGTGTCGGAGAGAACGGCACGGGTAGAGGATCAGGCCCCTCCGGCAGCTGTGGGTTTCCTCCCTCGCCGGCGATGACCGCGTGAACGATGCACCCAGTCCCACACACACCAGCCAAAGGGATCCGACCGGATCAGTGACCAATGGTGAGTAGAGAGAAAATGTCGCTACCGCTATCTTGTTTAGATCTGGAGAGGATGAGAGAATAAAGAGAGCAACCCTAGTAAAGCAAGTGCTCAGGCCCCAGCGTACATATATAGTGGAGTGGTTATCTTTTTCTCTCCACAACAAGCGTTTCAATTTGTGTACGTGGCATTAAAGAAAGAAACTCTCTATTTAAGGTGAGTAACTGTACGACTCCTACTTACTACTACTACTACCTCCGTCCTGGTTTATAGGTCACCTTTGTAGTTCGTGCCAAATTTTTACCAAATATTTAGCTAACAAAATGTTAATGCATGTCACATCCCTAGTTCTGTTATGATCTAGACTAGCTGGTCATGTGTGCATCATGTTTAAATTTCAATGAATTTGAAATAGGGACATGTGAAAGCCTCAGAAATCATTTCTGAAAATGACCAAGATAAAAATTGCTTCAAATAGGTCCAAGAAAATGTTCGTGTTCTTTCTGAAAATATTGGCCAGAGGTAAATTCAAACCAATATTTTTAGGAGCTCATAAATATTTATTTTGGACATTTGAGCTAATCCAATAATTATTTGCATTGGAGTTATATTTTTTATATATTAAATATAACTCCAATAATTCTAAAAGTTTGTAAGTGGCTTTGACTACTTTTTAAAAGGCCACATAATAATTTTCAGAAGTTTATGAAATGATCTGGTATTTAAATAAAATCAAAACGGATTGAAGAAAATAGAAAACTTAAATAATTAGAAAGAGAGAGAGAGAGAGAGAGAGAGGGAGAGAGAGAGATTGAGAGAAAAGCCCACCTGGGCCACATACCTGGCACCTACCGCAGCCCACCGGCCGGCCCAGCCCAGCCCCCTACCAGTCACGCCTAACTTCGTGCCAGTGGGCACGAGGGCGTGTGCCCGCGGCACGCCAGCACGCGCACGGCCACCAACGGCCACCTCCTGCTTGCCGCTTTGCCCTGGCCTTCTCTGGCATCGCCACACGCCCCCAGGCCCCTCTTATTCGGGGATGAATTGGAATGTGGTGAACATGTCCTACTGTTGAGAGCTATGTGTGTGAACACGATTTGGTAAAGGTAGCGGTGAGAGGCCATGCAGGAGTACATGGTGGGCTGTCTCATTGCAGCCGTCCTCAGGAACCGAGTTCTGTGTTTGTGAACCATGAACAGTTACTACCACGCATTGGAATGCTTAAGTGCCCCTCTCAACTTAATAATCAACCTGATCTCTATCCAGGAGTTGCAACTAGTTTATGGTGTTTGTAGGTTGTGTTAGTAGTCTACCAAGTGGCACCCGGTACAGGAGGGCTTGGGACAGACTAGGCACCGTGGCACAGTGTACCAAGTGTAGATCCATCTGTCGAGGTGGGCTTGGGAACCCTGCACACATCATTTGGGGCCATGAGCGACACCTCGGCTAGATCTCCTTGCGGATGGAACCCGAATACGCGATAAACCTGGACTAGAGACTTGTGTGGTTAGTTAGGTCGTGGCCGACTCCCTCGCCAGGCTTCCGCTTGAAGGTTGCCGAGATACATGACGTGTACATTGTGGTAAGTGGTGAGAGCGTGTGTGATAAAGTACACACCTATAGTGTTATAAATGATCTATTCAAATAGCCGCGTCCGCGGTAAAGGACTTCTGGGTTGCCGGTACAATTCATTGACAAGTGAAAGTGGACACTCTAAAATGCGCAAGATAAGCATGAGTATTATGGATAGCATTCTTGTAGGGAGACGGGAGTGGATCCATAGTGGAGTATTGATATGGTGAATATGTGGACTCGTGTGTGCCACCTCAAAGAGTTACTCGCAGTCATAGTTCAGGATAGCCACCGAGTCAAAGCTGGCTTGCTGTAGTTAAACTCCACCACCCCCTTTGTTGATACTAATGCATATGTAGCTAGATCTGATGTAAGTCTTGCTGGGTACATTTGTACTCACGTTTGCTTAATTTATGTTTTTCCAGAGAACTTCAGTCTCGCTAGTACTTCCGCGTGGACTTCGATGTTTAGCTTGTTACCTCAGCTACGATCTTGTACCCTTGGGAGGGTCTTGTAGATAGTCAGGCTTCTCAACCCTTTTCATTTGTAGTTGTCTTTACTCAGACATATTTATGCTTCTGCTTGTTGCTTGTATGCTCTGTATGTTGGGTCATGAGACCCATGTTTGTAATACTTTGCTCTTTGGAGCCTAATGAATAAATACTTGAGTCATAGAGTTATGTTGTGATGCCATGTTGTGTTTGCACATATCGAGCATATTGTGTGTATCTTATTGAAATGCTTGGTATGTGTGGGACCTTACAACCTAGTTGTTTATCCTTGGTAGCCTCTCTTACCGGGAAATGTCTCCTAGTGCTTCCACTGAGCCATGGTAGCTTGCTACTACTCCGGAAGACTTAGGCTGGCCGGCATGTGTCCTTCTTTGTTCCTATGTCTGTCCCTTCAGGGAAATGTCACGCGGTGTCTACCGGAGTCCTGTTAGCCCAACTGCTACAGCCTGGATTCACTCACTAATAACCCACACGTTCGTTGCTGGGTCATGTATGCATGTCCCTGTAAGTTAGTGCCACTTTGGGTTCACGACTAGCCATGTCAGCCCGGGTTCTCTATCATATGGATTCTAGCGACACTATCATATACGTGAGCCAAACGGCGCAAACGGTCCCGGGCCAGGTAAGGTGGCACCTGTGGGGATACCGTGCGTGAGGCCGCAAAGTGATATGATGTGTTACATGCTAGGTTAGTGTGACTTAGGATCGGGGTCCTGACAGCTTTGGTATTAGAGCCTGACTGCCTGTTTGATTACCAAGCCAAACTGATCGAAGTTGAGTCTAGAAATGCTTTAGTTATATAAGGGAATTGATTATGGAAGGGAACGTAAGGCTCTTTTTACTCCTTTACCTTATGACCTTCTGATCTGAGTCATCCTCTTCTCTTCTACGGGGATTAAGAACTAGGCTTCTCATCTTTCCATCAGGATCACGTGTTACTAATCCGTGGACTTATAGGATTGATGGTTTCAAGCCTCAGCTCAGTTCCTACTACTTTCGTGTGTTCATAGCTGGCCTCAGAACCTTGATATCGTGTTGTTGAGTGGTTATGCCACCATCTTGTAGGATGTCTCAAATCTTTCTTGAGCATTTATAGCTGTTATGTTGTCCGAGTCATCCTAGGTTTCTAAATAGTGTGATGCATTTGCAAATCCCTTCCTTCCATTCCCGATGTTCCTTTGGGCCAGATTAACCACACTAACCGGTGTGTTGAGGTACTCCATTGCCTCGACGTATACGTTGAAGCTATTGTTATGACCCTAGGTGTCTTAGAGGATCACCTAGTAATCTAGCCATGTTTTGTGTTCCCAGTGTGATGATTCTGGCCGTCACTCTCGAAAGCATTCCGTGATGCCATTTAGTTAGTAGGCATTCTATTTCTGGGTTCTTGAACCCGAGATTCACTCTACTCATTCATGTTGATAGTGGTTACCGGTTCCTATAGGATATTAGTAACCTTTGCGTTAGTCCTCCAGGTTCGTGGTACTTTCCACTTCCAAATACCATGAACTACTTATGGCAGAAGTTCCTCGTTGAACCAAAAGATAACAACGAGAGTGCTCTTGATGAGTTCTTGATTCTATGTTGTGACTCTGCCAGTTCTACCTTTCTGCATGGGTTATCCGGAAGAAATATGTTGAACTCGTTCAACATGCTAATCTATGCACCCACAACTCAGAAAATCGTATGTTCCTCTGAGTTGTCCCTCTTTAGTTGTTTTTTGACCTTCGTCTATCAATTGATAGTCAAGATTATGTGTGCATTCGTTCATCGATGCCTATTATTCTTGTGGTCCGTCAAGCCATTCTATTCCGGAATGACTAGGAGAAACAATCTCCAGTACCTTGTCCATCTTTGGGATTGGGTCAAAGCAGTTTTATTCCGCAGATCAAAATGTCAATCCTGCTTTTGTTCTGTTCTACCTTGGAGTATTACCCTCTTTATGTCATGAAAGTCATAGGAATTGCACACCATCTTATGAATTCTTGGTGCAGTGATACTTCTCGCCATCATCGTTCATTCTTCGGTCCCCATGTTGTTGCAACTGGAATGTTGACAAGTGCATCGTGATGTGTGAAATCAATACTCCTAGCAACCGTGTTGCTTGGTAGTTAATGGATAATTCTCTCATTCTAAGCGTGCTGGTTATGGAATCATCATCCTAAGATTGATCATGCTACCTAGTCCATATTTCTGGTGCACACTTCGATCAATGAATTAGGACTGTCCCAATCCCTCACTTATTTGATCATATCATCTTGCCCTGAAAAACAGGATTATTCCCGAGCTTAATAACATATCGGTGGTTCGTGATTTTCCGAATATCTTCTCGGAAGTACTACCAGGTGGACACCTGACCACTATGTTGAGCTTGTGATCAAGTTGGTTTCTTGTAAACCACCCATTCTCCAAGATTCTATGTTGGATACCCCGAACTAGTTGGTTGAGCTAAACAACAACTTGGAGAGTTGGAAGATTAAAGCTTTGCCTAACTTCGTTCATTTGAAAGGGATATCTTTTGTATATGTATGTTGAAGAAAGATGATATCTTCATTGATTGGTCCTCGTGATCAGTTGTTAGATCTATTGTCTTCTCAAAACTTTAATTTGAGTGTGGCTATCCTCAAATCAAGTCAGAACCAATGATGTTCGGAATGTTGTCTTACCCATGGTTTTTCCTCGAGCATACACCATTATATCTTATTGGTATGACCAATACTATTGCTATGTTCACATAGTTGTGGAATTCCATCTATATGGAAACCTGGATGAATTGTTGTGGAGCCCATCGACAACATCCTATCTTCTCCATCACTTTGTTGGACATTAAGCTAGTGTTGGAAACATGTAAGCATTGCCTTCGTGTCCCGTTCATGAGGTATATGTTTGGTGTAAGAGTTTACTCTCTCCAAGTTCATGTGCATCAGGTGCAAGTTGCCGCCGTGAATTTGAGAGAGGTTTGTTTTGCTTCCTCTGGAATCATCCAAAGTCAGTCATGCATATGTGCGAAGTATTCTGTGGTCTGGAGACTTGCAAGTTTCATTCTATATGTATTCCTAGCACAACAAGCCACTGATTGAATTGTTCAAGGAGAAGAAGTTCCTTCTTAAGAGCATGCCTTATGCAAGGACTTTGATATCCTCAATGATGGTCCCCACCTGAACTCGATAGTGTTTTATTATAAGACTACTATGTGGTCATTCTTGTCTTGGACAGCACGGTCACATGTATGTAGCAGAACCAACTCATGTTTTGGAGCTTGCTATCGTAGTTCTTTTCCCGAGAGTCTCGCAGTGTCATCTCGCCGGTTTGTGTTGCATACTTTCTTTTCAGACATGCTGAGTCTGAAGTATCCTATCACCAACCAGATCTAAATATCAGGCAGATATGATGGTTGGAACATTCCCAACATTTGCATTTTGTCCCCAGCTTGCACCGCCATTGTGCTAGTTTCCCATGGGGTGCCTTTCTCAGCAATTCCTGTCCAGGATCATTTTCAAAAGTGTACTTACCATGGGTCCCATCCATTTCCGACAATAAGAAAAATCATCCATTGCGTTGTCTTCGACAAGGTAGTCCACGTCATCTATTCTAGTTTGAGTATGCCATCCTTTCGGACTTCTTCAAACAGCCGATTGCAAGTTTCCCTAGCTTGGTATAGAGAGTTTCAATGATCTCTATATCAAAAGTAATCCTTTCTGCCACTTTAGGGAATATTTCTACAAGTCACCTCTTCCAAGGTGCCCCATAAGGAATCATGGCAATTACCTCCTCGCTACTTTGAAATCTATACACCATCTTTTCAAGTGTGCAATTCCTGTTTACCAAATTAAACCTTCGTCATCAAATCCTTACCATCATCTCTGATGTGTGCTTTGTGTCTCAGTTCGAGAGATGTTTCAATGTCTCACTCCAGGAGTTGATCCTGAGTTGCTCGATCTTCACAAAGATCAATTTTTCCAGAGCTTTCCCTTTCTTCTCATTGTCATGTTGGATGGAGTTCTCAGAGCAAGACGCCGAGACAAAGATGATGATCGAATCAACGTTCTTATGAGGTGCAACTTGGATCATGAAGTTTGTGAGATTTAGTGTCCCCTCTGTCTTCTTACCTCACGTCTTGAATCTCGGGACGAGATTCTTGTTTATTGGGGGTGAGTTATCACATCCCTAGTTTTGGTTTGATATAGACTAGCTGGTCATGTGTGCATCATTTTTAAATTTCAATGAATTTGAAATGGGGACATGTGAAAGCCTCAGAAAACATTTCTGAAAATGACCAAGATAAAAATTCCTTCAAATAGGTCCAAGAAAATGTTCATGTTCTTTCTGAAAATATTGGCCACAGGTAAAATTCAAACTAATATTTTTAGGACCTCATAAATATTTATTTTGGACATTTGAGCTAATCCAATAATTATTTGCATTGGAGTTATATTTGTTATATATTAAATATAACTCCAATAACTCTGAAAGTTTGTAAGTGGCTTTGACTACTTTTTAAAGGCCACATAATAATTTTCAGAAGTTTATGAAATGATCTGGTATTTAAATAAAATCAAAACGGATTGCAGAAAATAGAAAACTTAAATAATTAGAAACAGAGAGAGAGAGAGAGAGAGAGAGCGAGAGAGAATACCACCTGGGCCACTTACCTGGCACCTACCGCATCCCACCGGCCGGCCCAGCCCAGCCCCCTACCAGTCACGCCTAACTTCGTGCCAGTGGGCACGAGGGCATGTGCCCGCGGCACGCCAGCACGCGCACGGCCACCGACGGCCACCTCCTGCTTGCCGCTTCCCCTGGCCTTCTCTGGCATTGCCGCGCGCCCCCAGGCCCCTCTCACTCTCTCCCATGCCTTTCCCCTGCTCTGGCTCCCTCTCCCCCTCCCACCGAGCGAGTTCTTCGCCGCCGCTCGCTGCTGCTGCGGCCACAGCCACCGCCTCACCTCCCCGACGCATCCCAAAGCTCTGCATCGACGTACTCTTCCTCCTCACCGCGCCAAGTGAGCCGGGAAGCCCTGCAACGTCCTCACCACCCTCGTGTCTGTCCTCGGCCGCCATGGACCATCGCCATCGATTTGCTCCATCCAAGCCTTCACCGAGCACGCTGACCATCCCCTCGTATCCTCTATGAGCTACACTGCATTTCCCCTCTCTCCATTTGCTCTCCTCCATGCCGTAGCACCGTTCCCCGCCATGACCGAAGCTCGCCGCTGCATGGCCTTGTCGCTGTCGCGGCCTGAGATCGAATGGGTCGCCCCCGTGCACCACATCAAGCTCCTGTTGAACACAGGAGGCTGCCCAGGCCTTTACATTGCTCGCCCGCGTCCTGGAACGCCGGTTCCGTCGAGGTGCGACTCCGGCCGCGGCCTGCCGTTGTTGTAGTCAACGTGTCGGGCCACCCCAGCTCCTCCCGCTTGCTCCATTGGATGCCTGCGGACGCTACCTCGCAGTAGAGCCAAACCCCGCCGTGAACCACCTTTTGTAGCGCCGTCCCGAGCAACTCCAGCGAGCCCCCGTCGTTGCTGTGGTCGCTGTCGTCAACTGCTGGCGTGGCGCCGGTTTAATTAGCACCAATGACCCTACTAAACACCCCTAGAGCCACTGCCATGTGGGCCCCTATGCCTGTTTAGGTTAGATTAATTTTCTGTTTAGATTACTGATAAGCCCGTGGCCCCTCGTGTCGGCTTTGACTTTGACCTAGTCAGCGCTGACTAGGCCCACCTGTCTGTGACTCCAGCCAGCGCTGTGTCACTGACCTACGGGTCCCACCTGTTAGGTTTGACCCGGAGTAGTCCTATTGACTTGCCGACGTCACACTGGCATAATGCTGATGCAATAATCACTTTTCTGGATTTTAAATAAATCTAAACGATTTATTTAATTCAGAAAATAGTTAAAACTTCTAAAAATCACAGAAATTCAACCGTAGCTCAGAATGAAATAAGTTATATATGAAAAATTATCAGAAAAATCCAATCTATCCATTTGTACTTGTTTCATGCATGTTTAAACAACTTAACCTCGCCGTTTAGTTCAAAACATGATAATGCACTATTTGAATTCATAGTTTGAGTTTGGGGTTGAACCTTTGGTTTAAAATGACTCAAACCCATCTGGTCTTAGTTGCATTAGCTCAACCACATCATATTGCAATGTCATGATCATGCATAATATTGTGCATTGCATTGATTGTGTTCTTCCTTGTTTCCCAGTAATTGTCCCCTCTCAGTAGACGACGTTCGGACGATGAGATCGATGACACCGATGAAGAACTATACTATCTTTAGAAGTGCTAGGCAAGCAAAACCCCTTGTTCATTCCGATACAATCCCACTCTCTTGCTCAAGCTCTCTTTTACTACATTAGGACAACAACGTTTCAACTGTTACATGCTGCGGTAGTTGAACCCCTTTCCTCTGCATGACCTGTCATTGCCACAGTAAATAGATGAAACCCACTAGCATGAGTATGAGTTGTCTGAGCCCCAATGTGCCTACTCATTCATGCTTGTTTGCATGCCTACTACTGCTTAGAGTTGAGTCAGGTCTGATTCATCAGGGATGAATTGGAATGTGGTGAACATGTCCTACTGTTGAGAGCTAAGTGTGTGAACACAATTTGGTAAAGGTAGCAGTGAGAGGCCTTGTAGGAGTACATGGTGGGTTGTCTCATTGCAGCCGTCCTCGGGAACTGAGTTTTGTGTTTGTCATCCATGAACAGTTACTACCACGCATTGGACTGCTTAAGTGCCCCTCTCAACTTATTAATCAACCTGATCTCTGTCCAGGAGTTGCAACTAGTTTCTGGTGTTTGTAGGTTGTGTTAGTAGTCTACCAAGTGGCACCCAGTACAGGTGGGCTTGGGATAGACTAGGCACCATGGCACAGTGTACCAAGCGTAGATCCATCCATAGAGGTGGGCTTGGGAACCCTGCACACATCATTTGGGGCCGTGAGCGACACCCCGGCCAGATCTCCTTGCGGATGGAACCCGAATACGTGATAAACCTGGACTAGAGACTTGTGTGGTTAGTCAGGTCGTGGCCGACTCCCTCGCCAGGCTTCCGCTTGAAGGTTGCCGAGATACACGACGTGTACATGGTGGTAAGTGGCGAGAGCATGTGTGAAGAAGTACACCCCCTGCAGTGTTATAAATGATCTATTCGAATAGCCGCGTCCGCGGTAAGGGACTTCTGGGTTGCCTATACAATTCATAGACAAGTGAAAGTGGATACTCTAAAATGCGCAAGATAAGCATGAGTGCTATGGATAGCATTCTCATAGGGAGAGGGAGCGGATCCATAGTGGAGTATTGATATGGTGAATATGTGGACTCATGTGCGCCACCTCAAAGAGTTACTCGCAGTCATAGTTCAAGATAGCCACCGAGTCAAAGATAGCTTGCTGTAGTTAAACTCCACCACCCCTTTGTTGATATTGATGCATATGTAGCTAGATCTGATGTAAGTCTTGTTGGGTACATTTGTACTCACGTTTGCTTAATTTATGTTTTTGCAGAGATACTTCAGTCTCGCTAGTAGTTCCGCGTGGACTTCGACGTTTAGCTTGTTACCTCTGCTACGATCTTGTATCCTTGGGAGGGTCTTGTAGATAGTTAAACTTCTCAACCTTTTTCATTTGTAGTTGTCTGTACTTAGACATATTTATGCTTCCTCTTGTTGCTTGTATGCTCTGTATGTTGGGTCATGAGACCCATGTTTGTAATACTTGGCTCTTCGGAGCCTAATGAATAAATACTTGAGTTATAGAGTTATGTTGTGATGCCATGTTGTGTTTGCACATATCGAGTATATTGTGTGTATGTTATTGAAATGTTTGGTATGTGTGGGATCCGACAACATAGTTGTTTATCCTTGGTAGCCTCTCTCACTAGGAAATGTCTCCTAGTGCTTCCACTGAGCCATGGTAGCTGGCTACTGCTTCGGAATACTTAGGCTGGCCGGCATGTGTCCTTCTTCATGCCTGTGTCTGTCCCTTGGGGGAAATGTCACGCGGTGTCTACCGGAGTCCTGTTAGCCCAGCTGCTATAGCCCGGATTCACTCACTGATGACCATCATGTTCGTTGCTGGGCCATGTATGCATGTCCCTGAAAGTTAGTGCCACTTTGGGTTCACGACTAGCCATGTTGGCCCGGGTTCTCTGTCATATGGATGCTAGCGACACTATCATATACGTGAGCGAAAAGACGCAAACGGTCCCGGGCAAGGTAAGGTGGCACCCGTGGGGATACCGTGCGTGAGGCCGCAAAGTGATATGATGTGTTACATGCTAGGTCGGTGTGACTTAGGGTCGGGGTCCTAACAATGCATGTCAACAAAAATTATATTGTTGGATTCATATTTCAACATAGTTATCAATGATATAATTTTTGGTAACATGCATGAACATTTTGTTAGTTCAATTCATAGTCAAAATTTGACACAATATACATCGGGGACCAATAAACTAGGACAGAGGTAGTAGTAGTACTCATATTGTTCACTTGTGCTCCCTGGCCCTCCTTTCATTGACCAACCCCACGGGTGAATAAACATACGGTACTAGTATTTATATAGAACGAACAAGGTCGAACTATTTTCGCTTAGTTAAAAGTTGAGGGCGGGGCTTTTCCCGGGCAGTACGCGCGGCAGTTTTCGCGTAGGCGGTTTGATAGAGAGGCGAGGAGGGTAAGGGAGTAGTGGATTCAACTTACTGCTGGGAAGGTCGGGCTGTCCGATTTGATGGCGCGTTACTGCTGGATAGACTTGTGATATGACTACTCACTATAGTCATGAATTACTGGCAGTACGACCGGGGTGATGCCCCCCTTCTGTTCCGCACTCTAATCTGGTGCATGACACGTCGACCCAGATGTTGGCTCTACCACATGTCGGCGAAGTACGTAGGAGGAGTGGGAACCACAGCAGAGAAGTGTGAACCATGGTAGCCCAGTGAATCAGCAGTAGAAAAAAATGTGCTGATATGGCCATAAAAACAATGTGGTACGGTCCAGACTGTAGCATTTACAATACTACTCCTCTTTGTTTTGATCCCTGAGTTAGAGCTAGTTTGGGTTGAAATAGCCTCAAGTTATCCAAACAGGAGGGGTTAGTTTGAGCTAATTTGCTCTAACCCAGCTAAATAAACTGGGGACTAGGGACTTTCTAGTTGGGACTAGAAAAAGTCCTAGGACTTATGAACCAAACAGGGCCTCAAGCACCTATGGAGGGGACTGCCGCTCGCGTCTATCGCATGTCAGGAGACGTTCCCGTTAACGACGAGGTGTGTCAGTGTCAAAACCGGCGGATCTCGGGTAGGGGGTCCCGAACTGTCACTAGTGCAGAACCGGGCAATAGCACCGGTTCGTAAGGCCCTTTAGTGCCGGTTAGGTAACCGGCACTAAAATTTCGGCACTAAAGGCCCCACCCTTTAGTACCGGTTCAGCACGAACCGGTGCTAAAGGGCAACCACGTGGCACGAGCCAGCTCCGAGGGCCGGGAGCCCTTTAGTACCGGTTGGTAACACCAACCGGTACTAAAATGTTTGGGGGGTTTTTGGTTTTATGATTTCTTTTTCATTTAATTTTGTGTTTTCCATTTTAATTCTTTTTCGTTTGCTGGTATTTTACAGTACTACACATTGTACACGTTATGCATATACATATATAAATAGAATTTCTAGTAGAACCAATCATATATATATCATCAATCATGTCTCACAAACCACCATATTAATTCACACATACACACATGTATAGCTATATACAATTTCTCCTACATATGCATGTTGCCTTCGGAGCCAGTGGCATTAGCCTGATTGGTGCCTTCGGAGCACGATGACAATTGGAAGTGGTTCATGACCTGGTCGATGGGGGCGGTAGCGAGTAATAGTATTCTCCCTTCGGATTTATGACCTGGTCGAGCAAAAATCCCGCTATTTCCTCTTGAAGTGCTTCTACGCGCTCCGTTTCTAGGAGCTTGTCCCACACCTCTTTGAACTGTTAAGAAGGAGATCAATATGCATGTGTATTAGTTGTGTGACTAGATATCGATAATGGTGTAAAAATTGTGAATAGTGTTCTGACAAGCGTACCCATTCCTGTCTTTGAGATCTGCTCCTTTCGGACGACATCATGCGAATGTTCTCGCAAACGCAGAATGCACATAGATCAGTCCCCTGCGCCTGCTTCAGGGCCTTTATTACGAGAATGGAATTTAATTTGATCAGATAATAATTAATCAAGCATGATAATTAAAGAGATGGCAGCTAGCTAGCTAGCTAGTACTACTTAATTACTTACCTTGGCTCGAAACCATTTCAGCTGTGGTTTCCATTCGCCTTCCGTGACGCTGATGAACCTTGCCCAAGCCCTGCCCGCCGACAAAGAAAATGAATAAAGGGGTTATTAAATAGTTCATATCATGAAATGACGAACTAAATAGGCCAAGATATATAGTTAATAATGATTGAAATTACCTATTGACTATCCCAAACAAGATGTTATAGTCACTATTTGCTTTGAGTAGCGAGTCCAGTATTTCAACTGTTCCGGCGTCAACGTTAATGATACACAAGATCCAGTGAAATCTTCATGCACACACGTTTGCATGTCTGAATTAAGTGGGCATATGTAAGCAAAAACATGTAGCTAGCTAGTAGGCAAAAACAGAGAATTTGTAGTTCAAGAAAGTGTGACTCACTGGAAGTTGTAAGGAAGTAGTATATCTTCATTGTATTTGAGGCGCTTCAAGAACTCGAACATGTTGTCCTCTACCTCTTTTTCATGATGCTTGTTTATTTTCCATGTGTATTCATTAACGGTGTTTGGGTCAATGAACCCAATGCCATAGCATCCACCTTTTCTCATTTCATATATCTTCATCCTGCATAATACCACAGAAAAGAATATAGTGAGGATAATTACACGTAATGATTGATCAAAAGGATCACTACAGCTAGCTTGAGACTTAAATTACAGAAAGAAATCACTTACAGACAATAGCAACTGATGATAGATTTGTCGAGTGCGGCTTGATTGTATAACTGAAACAGTTCAGAATACTCAACGGCCACAGCTTTCTCATGGTAGTAATCATCCTTCTTGACATACACCTTGAGGGACTCTCGATCGGATCTCTTGGTAATGTCCATGTACCATTGATGCAATTCATACATTCTCGTTGGGAGCTTCTTGACATCTTCCGGCTCGACCAAAGGTTGGCCCCGGACATATTTCTGTTTTATTTCCTCCTCTGTAAGCAGAGGCATGTCCTCGATCTCGAGGAGTTGTCCAACAGTGATCTTGAGTTCTTCAGCCTACATTATATGCTCCTAGGTTATTACCACATCGCCCACCTCGGGAACGTAAACTGTTTGGCCACAATAATATTGGGCGCGTGTACTGTCACGTGTTGTTGGCGGCACAACAAGCGGGGGGGTCGATTGTGCCGCCTGTTTTCCCAGCTGGGCAACGGTTTTCCCGCATTTTTTGACAGCTGCTTGTTGTTTGCTCGAGCTCGAGCTCGCCTCCTTCTGTAGACGTTGTCGATGTAACTTCCTGATGTGGCGCTCATAGTCTGTGTCAACAGGCTTAGGAGCTGGTGGTTGAGCCATATGAATGAAGTGGTCAACTACTTCCACAGGCACTTTCTCCCTTGGCGGCGGTGGCGGTTTCGGTCCAAAATGGGCGTCGACTTCTGCCCGCACTACGGCATTGGTTTGCTCCTCGGTCCTGTCGTAAGCCCTCACAGGAAGAGGAGTACTGAGGTTTGGACCATATTTATATCACTTGCCTCCGCCTGTACTTCGTGTACTATCACCTCGACTCGTACCGCTACGCACCATAGCTGCGGGGTGTCTCTTCTGCGATTGCTGAGGCGGCGGAGACGGCTGACGGGGCTGAGTTAGACGAGGAGGAGTGGCCTGAAGCTGTGCCGGACTTGGAGGAGGAGTGGCCTGAGGTTGTGCCGGACTTGGAGGAGGAGTGGACCTCTGACGCTGTGTCAGACTTGGAGGAGGAGTGGCCTGACACTTTGCCGGACTTGGAGGAGGAGGAGTGGCCTCACGCGTTGGTGGACTTGGAGCGGGAGTCTGCTGACTCGGTGGCGGACTTTGATGAGGAGTCGGGTGACGCGGTGTCGGTGGCCTTCGAAAGATGATGCAATCCTTTCTCCATAGGATGATACGATGTATGGCCTCTCCCAATGTGTGCTCGTCGTCACCTCCAGGAATGTCAAGCTGTAGCTCCGAATATGGGTCCACCACCTCATCAACCAAGACACGAGCATAGCCCGCTGGAATCGGGTCACAATGGAAGGTTGCCTCGGGGGAATTTGAAAAAGCAACGGCGTCCGCCACCTTCATGGATATGTTCATCATTTTGAAGTGTAGCTCGCAGTTAGTGTTCTCCGTGATGTCATCCACGGGGTATCTATCCAGCACTGCGTCGCACGGGGTGGAACCCACGCTGCTTCTCGGCATGGATGGGGCGGTGGTATCCAATGCTGGATCATCCGCTAGCTGCTGCAGCTGCTGAGACCCCCTTTGCTGGCTAAGTGAGTCGATCTGCTCCTGCTGCCGCTGGAATTTAGCTGCCAATTCCGCTTGACTTGCTTCTAGGCCTTGAAGGCGTTCATAGTCCCGCTTCCTCTGCTCCTCCTCCATCTTCCTCTTCTTCTCCTCCGCAATCTTCTTTCTCGCACGGGTTCTGTAGTCGGCGTTCCAGTTCGAAAACCCCTCATACCACAGAATAGCGCCCTTGCCTCGTGTTCTTCCCGGGTGTTCAGGATTTCCCAGGGCACGCGTAAGCTCGTCGTTCTCTCTGTTGGGCTGGAACACCCCCGATCGATCCTCTTCTATTGCAACAAGTAGCGCATCGTCGGCTCCGTTCAGACATGCCTTCGTCGAAACATTGCATGTCTTCGGGTCCAACTCCCCCCCCCATGTGCATAGAACCAAGTCCTGCACCTGGGGGGCTAGCTCTTAGTAACCAGAGTGACACTTGCATCCTCCATCTCTTTCTCAGACTTATCCCACTCAGGCATTGCCACCGCGTAGCCACCTGGCCCCAGCTTTTGGAACTTATCCTTTTTTTCGGCATTCTTCTTGTTTATTCTCGACCGTTCCTTAGCTAATTCTGAATCCTTGAATGTCACGAAATCGTCCCAATGAGCACTTTGATTCTCTAGTATCCCCTCAAATACTGGAGTCTTCCTTCCTCCCTTGACGTACTTCTCCCACGTCGTTCTCTTGTGGTTCTTGAATGCAACCGCCATCTTCCTAAAAGCAGCGTCCTTGACTTTCCGCACATCTGCTTCTGTGAAATGATCTGGTAGGGTGAAATGTTCCATGAGAGTATCCCAAAGCAGTTTTTTTGATTCTCGTCGACAAAAGTAACATTTGGACGTGGCTTTGCTGGCTTTCTCCATTCTTGAAGGGAGATCGGGAGTTGGTCCTTCACAAGAACTCCGCACTGACGAACGAACTTGTCCGCAATCTTCTTAGGCACTAATGGTTCGCCATTAGGTTTGAATGCCTCGATATTGTACTTTACGCCCTCCTTCAACTTTTTGTTCGGGCCTCGTTTCGTCCTTTTGCCTGAAGATTTGCTCGATCCGGATGGCTGAAAGAAGAAAGATCGATTCGTCTATATATCTTCAACTCATTTAAAACATGCGATGATCACCAGATTCCTGCTTATATAAATATATATACCTCACCGGTGTTTGTTGTTTCAGGATCAGCATGTTCTTCGTCGTAGTTCATGACTTCATCTTCTTGATCGTCGCGATCGAATATAATATCACCCTCTCCGGTGTTGTTTAGAAATTCGGAGCCGTCAAAACCTTCTTCATTCTGATCATCATCTGTCCCGCATATGATATCGAACATGGTCTGTTCTCTCTCTCTGTCGGTATTGTCCGCCATAGCTTTTATTTAACTATGCCAAAAGAAATATAAAAAATTTTAGTATAATCTCGAATAATAGATATAATCTCGAATACATCGTCTCGAATAATAGATATAATCTCGAATACATCATCTCGAATAATAGATTTAATCTCGAATACATCATCTTGAATAATAGATATAATCTCGAATACATCGTCTCGAATAATATATTTAATCTCAAATACATCGTCTCGAATAATAGATTTAATCTCGAATACATCGTCTCGAATAATATATAATATTGAATAGTACATCACTGGCTAGGCGGTGGACACCCAAAGAGAAGGAACCCTCACAGGATCATAGCTGAAGTGAGATCCCTGAAGAAACTGCCAGGTATTGGAGAACCTGCCGCCCTCTAACGCAACCATGTAGCGATGTACGTGCTCGTCCTCCTCCCTGACACGACGACGTACCACCTCCGGCGGGGCCGGCTCCCTCCGCACCGAAACTGGCCCACGCGAACGCCACCAAACGAGATCAGGGTCGATGACGGGACCCGGGGTCGGGTTCCTCATCAAGCGGCGTGCCCCTCCAGGCAGCACCTCCCAGTGCCAGACCGGCGGAGCCCAGTCCCGGACATGGGTTAGCTGGACGTCGTCGCGAACGTGTCGACGACGAGGATGCGAGCCGGGCATCATCGACAACAAAATACTATATGCCGCAAAAGTAAAGTAACATTTTTTAAATGATGGATTGTGATGATTTCATATATGCAAATTCTAAATTTTATAACTAAAAATATAAGAAACTAAAAAAACATCGATCATCGTCTAACAATTTGAAATTAATCTAATTCATCTAGCTAGCTAAAACTAACATTTCCAAAATTTCTAACATTTCTATATAACTAACATTTCTATAACATTTGACATTATATATATTATAACTAACATTTCTATATACTATTTGACATTAATCTAATCTAATTAATTAATTCATCTAAAACTTTGTATGAAAAACAGAAAAACAGAGAAAACTAAAAGCTAAAAACAGAAAAATTGTGTGTGTGTGCGCGCTTCTAGTGTGTGTGTAGTGTGTGTGTGTTCATGTAGTGTGTGTGTGCGCGCGCGCGTGTGTGTGCGCTACGGTCGGCGCCGGCGCCGGTGTGGCTTTGATCGATTGGAGGGAGGAGAGGGGCTGGGGGAGGGGCTCACAGCGCGCGCCGGCAAGGTCGAGGCGATGGCGACGGCGAGGCGAGGTCGATCCAAAGGCGACGGCGACGGCGAAGCGAGGGGATCGGCGACGGGCCGGTGCGGCGACCGGGACGGCGACGGGCCGGTGCGGCGACAGGCCGGCGACGGGGGTGCCGCGGAGTCGACGGGGACGACGCGACGAGGACGGGGGCGTCGCGGAGTCGACGGGGACGGCGCGGCAGGGGCGGGGACGGCGCGACAGGGGCGGGGACGGCGCGACAGGGGCGGCGACGGCGCGGGACGGGGCGGCGGCAGAGAGAAGTGGGAGATGAGAAACTGAAAATTTTCGAAGTGTTTCTTATATAGGGGACACCTTTAGTACCGGTTGGAGCCACCAACCGGTACTAAAGGCCTGTTTTGGCCAGGCCAAGCGGCGGGAAGCGACCCCCTTTAGTACCGGTTGGTGGCTCCAACCGGTACTAAAGGCCCCCCCTTTAGTACCGGTTGGTGCCACGACCCGATACTAAAGGGTGTGCGCTGCCAGGCGAGGGGCACAAAAGTTTAGTCCCACCTCGCTAGCCGAGGGGCACTCGCACCTGCTTATAAGCGCCGCCGTCGCTGCTGTCTCGAGCTCCTCTCTTAAGCAGGCCTTATGGGCCTACCTCTTCTGTGATGCCCTGTTGGGCCTACTGGGCTAGCGAGCCTGCATCCTGGCCCAACTTGAATTTGGGTTTCTAGTCGTATGCAGGCCGCTGTGGCCCAGTAGGTGGGCTTTTTTTGCTTTATTTATTTTTGTGAATAACTTAACTTTGAAAATAGATTTTTCAGTGATTCTTTTTTCTTATGTTTAATATTAGTGTGTTTTATCATTATATTCAATTTGGTAATGCTTAGGTTATTTAAAAAATGAAATGCCTTTGTAACGGATGAGTTTTCGTCCGAAACCCTGATACTTCGAAACAGATTGTCCATTTTGTACACGAAGTGCATCCAGTTTTTGCAGTAACCCTCTCTACCTTTTTGCACATGCTATGTGGGTGAAATTATGATACCATGGCAACTTTCATCCTTTTCTGAGTTCATTTGAAATGCTTTTCAATTTCAGGGTCATTTAGCTGAAAAAATCAGTAAATGCATGAAAGAATTTGCTTGCACATAAAATTTCTTCGCGTTTCAAATGCCAAAACACATAACTAGCTACCCTAACTATTACAGAGATTCCCTCCTGGGTGTGAAACACAGAAGAAAGTGATGATAGTTAAGCCGATCACATCCCAGATCTTTGGGTGTGAAACTTTTTCTTCGCGTGTGTCCCTTTGCGTCGTAGCCATGGAAAATCTTCATCATTTAACGGGATGCTCGGGTCAATATTCACTGTGAATGGAGCAATTTCATCAAACTTTTCATAATCTTTTGACTTGTCTTTCTTGTCATCCACTCCCACGATGTTTCTCTTCCCAGAAAGAACTATGTGCCGCTTTGGCTCATCGTATGATGCATTCGCTTCCTTATCTTTTCTTTTTCTTGGCTTGGTAGACATGTCCTTCACATAGAAAACCTGTGCCACATCATTGGCTAGGACAAATGGTTCGTTTGCATACGCAAGATTGTTGAGATCCACTGTTGTCATTCCATACTGCGGGTCTTCCGTTACCCCGCCTCGTGTCATATTGACCCATTTGCACCGAAACAAAGGGACCTTCAAACCACGTCGATAGTCAAGTTCCCATATGTCCTGTATATAACCATACTATGTTTCCTTTCCCGTCTTGGTTTCTGCATCAAAGCGGGCACCACTGTTTTCGTTGGTGCTCTTCTTATCTTGGGCGATCGTGTAAAATGTATTACCATTTATCTCGTACCCTTTGAAAGTCATTATATTCGAAGATGGTAACTGGGACAGCAAGTACAGGTCATCTTCAATAGAGGTGTCATGCATGGTACGTGCTTGCAACCAGCTGGCGAAACTCCTGGTTTGTTCATGTGTAATCCAGTCATCAGACCGCTCCGGGTGTTTGGAGCGTAGCAAATTCTTGTGTTCATCCATATACGGAGCCACCAAGGCGGAATTCTGTATAACTGTGTAGTGTGCTTGAGTGAGAGAATGTCCGTCCATACATATTATTTGTTCCCCTCCTAGCGTGCCTTTTCCATCCAGTCTGCCCTTATGCCGCGATTCAGGAACACCAATCGACTTAAGGTCAGGAATAAAGTCAATACAAAACTCAATGACCTCCTCATTTTGATGGCCCTTGGAGATGCTTCCTTCTGGCCTAGCACGGTTATGAACATATTTCTTTAAGACTCCCATTAACCTCTCAAAGGGGAACATATTGTGTAGAAATACAGGACCCAAAACATTAATCTCTTTGCATAGGTGAACTAGGACGTGCGTCATGATGTTGAAGAAGGATGGTGGGAACACCAACTCGAAACTGACAAGACATTGCACCAAATCATTCTGTAACCTTGGTATGATTTCTGGATCGATTACCTTCTGAGAGATTGCATTGAGAAATGCACATAGCTTCACAATGGCTAATCGAACGTTTTCTGGTAGAAGCCCCCTCAATGCAACCGGAAGCAGTTGCGTCATAATCACGTGGCAGTCATGAGACTTTAGGTTCTGGAACTTTTTCTCTGCCATGTTTATTATTCCCTTTATATTCGACGAGAAGCCAGACGGTACCTTAATACTGAGCAGGCATTCAAAGAAGATTTCCTTCTCTTCTTTGGTAAGAGCGTAGCTTGCATGACCCTGATGTATGCCATCTTTTCCGTGCATAGGTTGCTGGTCCTCCCGTGCCCCAGGTGTATCTTTTGTCTTCCCATACACGCCCAAGAAGCCAAGCAGGGTCACACAAAGATTCTTCATCACGTGCATCACGTCAATTGCGGAGCGGACCTCGAGGTCTTTCCAATAGGGCAGGTCCCAAAATATAGATTTCTTCTTCCACATGGGTGCGCGTCCGTCAGCGTCATTCGGAACAGGTTGTCCACCAGGACCCTTTCCAAAGACCACCTTCAAATCCTTGACCATATCATGTACATCAGCACCAGTACGGTGGCGAGGCTTCGTCCGGTGATCCGCCTCACCTTTGAAATGCTTGCCTTTCTTTCTTACGGGATGCCTGCTCAGAAGAAATCGATAATGTACCAGGTACACATTCTTATTATCCAAATATATACTGTCGGTATCGTCCAAATAGTGCGTGCATGCGCGGTATCCCTTGTTTGTCTGTCCTGAAAGGTTACTGAGAGCAGGCCAATCATTGATGGTCACGAACAGCAACGCCTTTAGGTCAAATTCTTCCCCCATGTGCTCATCCCACGCACGTACACCTATTCCATTCCACAGTTGTAAGAGTTCTTCAACTAATGGCCTTAGGTACACATCAATGTCGTTGCCGGGTTGCTTAGGTCCTTGGATGAGCACTGGCATCATAATGAACTTCCGCTTCATGCACAACCAAGGAGGAAGGTTATACAAACATAGAGTCACAGGCCAGGTGCTATGGTTGATGCTCTGCTCCCCAAAAGGATTAATGCCATCTGCGCTTAGACCAAACCATACGCTCCTTGCGTCATCTGCAAACTCCTTCCCATACTTTCTTTCGATTTTTCTCCACTGCGACCCGTCAGTGGGTACTCTCAACTTTCCGTCTTTCTTACGGTCTTCTCTGTGCCATCGCATCGCCTTGGCATGCTCTTTGTTTTGGAACAAATGTTTCAACCGTGGTATTATAGGAGCATACCACATCACCTTGGCAGGAATCTTCTTCTTGGGGCGCCGGCCCTCGACATCACCAGGGTCATCGCGACTAATCTTATAGCGCAATGCACCACATACCGGGCAAGTGTTCAAATCCTCATACTCACCGCGGTAGAGGATGCAATCATTAGGGCATGCATGTATCTTCTGCACCTCTAACCCTAGAGGGCAGACAGCCTTCTTTGCTTCGTACGTACTCTCGGGCAATTCGTTGTCCTTTGGAAGCATATAATTTATCATTACCAGCAACTTTCCAAATCCCTTGTCAGATACACCATTCTCTGCCTTCCATTGCAGCAATTCCAGTGTGGTGCCCAGCTTTTTCTTGTCACCTACGCAATTCGGGTACAACAATTTTTTGTGATCCTCTAACATGCGCTGCAACTTCTTCTTCTCCAAATCACTTGTGCAGTTTCTCTTTGCATCGGCAATGGCCCAACCTAGATCATCAATGGGCTCATCTGATGCCTCTTCTTCAGCTTCTTCCCGCATTGCCGGCTCAGCTTCTTCCCGCATTACCGGCTCAGCTTCTTCCCCCATTGTTGTATCATCGTATTCAGGGAACCCATGGCCAGGATAGCTGTCGTCGTCCTCTTCTTCTTCATTGTCTTCCATCATAACCCCTCTTTCTCCGTGCTTGGTCCAAACATTATAATGGGGCATGAAACCGGACTTAAACAGGTGGACGTGAATGGTTCTTGACGTAGAGTAATTGTGACCATTCTTACAACGAGCACATGGACAAGGCATAAAACCATATGCCCGCTTGTTTGCCTCAGCTGCAAGCAGAAAAGTATGCACGCCCTCAACGAACTAGGGAGAGCATCGGTCATCGTACATCCATTGCCGGCTCATCTTCATTACACAACACCGAATAGACCAAATTAATACAAGTTCATACAAAAAGTTCATACAACACTTAAATGCAACAAACAAATAACTCTCTGGCTAAAGCATTTAAATGCAACAACAAATACGATCAAGATTGCAACTAAGGTAACAATGGATCCAACAGCATAATGATACCAAGCCTCACTATCGATGGCATATTTTATAATCTTTCTAATCTTCAAGCGCATTTTCTCCATCTTGATCTTGTGATCATCGACGACATCGGCAACATGCAACTCCAATTCCATCTTCTCCCCCTCAATTCTTTTCAATTTTTCTTTCAAGTACTCGTTTTCTCTTTCAACTAAATTTAACCTCTCGGCAATAGGGTCAGTTGGAATTTCCGGTTCACATACCTCCTAGAAAAAATTTCTATGTCAACTTGATGGGCATAATTTGTCACAAACACGAAATGCAACTAGTTTTAAAAGAGAATATACATACTACATCCGAATCATAACAAGGACTAGGGCCGACGGGGACGGATATCAAAACCATGGCACTATATGTATAACAAACAACGTACGGGTAAGATAATTATACGAGTAACTATATATCCAAATCACATAAACATCAATTTTTATATAAAATTTCATGAACAAGAGGCTCACCACAAGGTGGTGCCGGCGACGGGACGGTGCGGGCGATCGACGGTGGCTACGATGGAGATTTAGAAGGCACTAAGTAAACCACACCTACATATGCAAACTAAGTGTTATTTTTGACCTCAAATTGCATATAAATCAAATACTAGCACATATATATATATATCCTCCCAAATTACTAAACTCACAAATTAATCACTATATAAAGCATTGCAAGAGCTAATCTAGCAATGAGAGATGAAAGGACAAAGTTGCTAACCTTTGTGATCATTTGAATGGATGGGGGCCTTCAAATCTTGACAAATTTTGGGCAAAATGTGTGATGAGCTCGAGAGGAAGAGGGGAAGAACAGAGAGGAGAGGGGAAAGGGGAAGAACAGAGCGAGCTCGGGTGGACGAAGGGTTTATGTAGGACGACCTTTAGTACCGGTTTGTGCCAAGAACCGGTACTAAAGGGGCTGGAGGGGCCCCATTCTGACAACATCCTGCCACCACTCTCATTAGTACCGGTTCGTGGCACGAACCGGTGCTAAAGGTTCACCACGAACCGGTAGTACTGAAAGCGGCCCGGCTAGCCATTGGAACCGGCACTAATGTATACATTAGTGCCGGCTCAAATACAAACCGGCACTAATGTGCTTCACGTTTGACCCTTTTTCTACTAGTGTGTGCGTCTAGGCCGGATGGTAACAGGAGACTGGGGACACTTTGTTTTACCCAGGTTCGGGCCCTCTCGATGGAGGTAAATCCCTACTCCTGCTTGATTAATATTGATGATATGGGTAGTACAAGAGTAGATCTACCACGAGATCGAGGACGCTAAACCCTAGAAGCTAGCCTATGGTATGATTTTCTATGGAGTTGATTCTCTCCTACGGACTACAACCCTCCGGTTTATACAATGGTAGGAGATCTTGAATATCCGCATCGCCAAGCTTGCCTTCCACGCCAAGGAAATTCCCATCTGGACATGGGACGAAGTCTTCAATCTTGTATCTTCATAATCCAGGAGTCCGGCTGAAGGTATAGTCCGGCTACCCGAACACCCCATAATCCAGGACTCCCTCAGTAGCCCCTGAACCAGGCTTCAATGACGACGAGTCCGGCGCCCAAATTGTCTTCGGCATTGCAAGGCGGGTTCCTCCTCCAAGTCCTTCGCAGAAGATTGTAATCACCAAGAGTAGTGTTCGGTTCTAAAAAATGAGTTTCTACATATTGCCATAAAGAGAATAATATTAGCACAAATCAAATCTGCTGACGTATCCTGCAGTGCGCCATCACACTACAGCCAAGTCCTCTACTCGAATCGTTTTTATTTTTCCACCTCAGCATGTTTTGTGAGGCGGTTTCCTTGGCACGTCTTGTCAAAGCAGAGATCGTGTACCCTTTTTACGGGATTCTCATCAATACGAACGTGGGTAACCCAACCGCGCCATTTATCACGGCGCTCGGGAGGCAAGCGAGTTTTATTAGGCACGTGGGGACGCATAACCGCATCCGCCTATATAAGGGGATAAGAATCCACCCTTTTCACCTACGCCTTCTTCCTCCCTTGCCTATCCATCTCTCGCGCACCCGAGCTCCAGCGCCCAAGCCCGCATTTCCCACCTCAACCTTCTCTAGCAATGTCCGGAGCGGGAGGCAAATGGATGGTCTCCTCCGTTACGGAGGGAAAAATCAAGAAGCTAAGGAAGGTCGGGTATCTGTCCAAGGACATCGCGTACCGGCTTCCCGAGGAGGGGCAGCTCATCCCCACCACAAGGCCCCATGAGAGGGTGGTTTTTCTCCTCCACTTCCTCCGCGGACTGGGTTTTCCACTCCACCCATTCGTCCGGGGGCTCATGTTCTACTACGACCTAGATTTCCATCATCTGGCCCCGAACTTCATCCTCAACATCTCGGCGTTTATCGTCATGTGCGAGGCTTTCCTCCGCGTTCCCCCCCATTTCGGCCTCTGGCTCAAGACATTAAACGTCAAGCCCAAGGTGGTGCGCGGCAGCCAGGCGGAGTGCGGAGGCGCTATGGCGGGCAAGATGGCCAACGCTCTATGGTTCGAGGGCTCTTTTGTGGAGACCCTAAAGGGATGGCAATCCAGGTGGTTCTACATCACCGAGCCACGCGATCCGGAATGGACCGCGGCCCCCGAGTTCCGATCCGGACCCCCCACGCGGCTTGTGTCCTCGAAAGAGACGGGCCTGTTGTGGGGTGACGAAAAAGAGGTGACCGGATTGCAAACATGCATCCGGTCCTTGGTGAACAAGCCAGTCCGGCTAGTTAATATAATCCAGGTTATGCTCGTCCGCCGGATCCTCCCATGCCAACAACGGGATTTCAATCTGTGGGAGTTCGACCGGGCGCAGCACCAAACCCTCAACAGGCTATTCGACACGACGTATGAAGATGCCTGGAAGGTGCTATTCAAGGGAGCCGAGGCTCCCGCATCCGCTTCCGAGGACCGCGGATACATCTCGCAGCGTCACGCAGGCAAGGTATGCCATCAACACCCTTCACAGGATGTTTAAGCCTTTTTCATAGTTTGACACTATGCGGGATCTGAACACCCTTACCTTTGACAGGCTTGGCGGGCGGTAGCCGAGCCGATTAACTGTCCGGCTCCGCTGCCCGAAGATCCAGCCCCAGCTTTACTGGTGAAGCTGCTGGCCCCGGCGCCTTATGTGGTGCCGGAGAAGAAGGCCAAGAAGAAGAAGACCATGGGGACTCGAAAGAGTGCCCGCAACATGGTGGCGTCGGACTCGTCATCTGACGAGTCCGAGGCGCCCTCCTCCCGCGAGAACGAGGAGGAGGAAGAAGAAAACTCTCCCCCTCCAGTGGAGGGAGGAGAGAAGAGGAAGGCCGCCCCAACGGGGGAGGCCGAGGGGTCCAGGAAAAGGAAGACCCCTCCACCGGACTACACCTCCGACGCCGAAGAGGGCGAAGAGGAGTGGCCGGACAGGACCAAGCGTCCAGCGAAATCGTAAGTTCGGGTATCAGAGTAACCCATGATGTTCCTTTATTGCGCAGCTTTCCCTAATGTCGAATGTAATCATGCAGCCCGCCCTGAGCCGCACTCAACGATTCGTCGAGCGGCTCCCTGGATTCATCGGACGTGAACTCTGTTCCGCCCGCTGTCTCCCCCCGCACTACGGATGACGCCGAAGTGGCATCGCAACGAGCTCTGGGGCAGGAGGAGGTGGTCCTGGAGGGGCCCCAAGGCGACCTCCCGGACCCCAGGAGTGAAGGGGACAAGACCCCTCAGGGCTCCAAGTCCGGCTTTAAGCCGGACACTGTGCCGGAATCTTCACCAATTCCAGACCGCGGCAGGCGAACTCCTTCCAAGAGGAGCAAGCCTTCTGAGCCGGCAGCCTCCGTCCAAGCGGAGGCGCCGGACAATCTGCTGGAGGTGCTTGAAGGCGCCTCCATCGACGAGGAGCACCGTACTATGATGAGTACGGTGATCCGGAAGGTTCAGACCGCCAAGAGCGGGCTGAATAAAGCTTGCGCTGGCCTCCTAACAGGCTTTGAGGAAAGTAAAAATATGTGAAAATATTACCGCATAGACAGTAGCCCCTGATGCTCTGTTTGGCATCCGGAAAGGAAAGCCGAATAGAGGATCTATCAAATTTCGCAGGAGTCTAACAATAAAGAGTCAATATGCGTATGCAGGCTTCGCTGCTAGCCACCGCCGCGCTGAATGCGGAGGTGGATACCCTGAAACGGGGACTCGAGCGGTCCGAGCAAGAGCTCGGCCTTGCCAAGCAAAAGCTCGAGGAGAAAGAAGGTAGGAAATACCTTATAAAAGGGTGCCTATAGAGAGGCGTGATTGCAAAAAATAACAGGATTGAACTGCTTATTGTAGGGGCCACGACTGAGGTGGCGACCCTCAAGCAGGCGCTGTCCGAGGCCGAAAAGAAAACGGCTTCGGAGCGCACCGAGGGAGAGAAACTTGGGTCGCAGGTCGGTGAGATGCAGCAAGAGCTTCAGGCTCTCATGAAAAAACATGAGAGTTTGGAGCTTGGGTCAAAGACCCAAGCGTCCGAGCTCACGACGGCCCTCGAGACTACCAAGTCTGCCAAGGCCGAAGCCCAAAAAGCCCTCCAAGAATTGGAGGATTTGAAAAAGATAGCAGCGGGTAAGGCATTCTTTATGAAAAGCAGAAATATAAAAGTAAACTACTTGTTACTTACCCGAATCCGGAGTTCTCCAGGGGCATTCGCAGATCATCCCCGTAGCGTATCTGATGCCGCCGCATTCTACCGAGCTGAAGAGGGCAGCTCGACGGAGAAGGTGTTCTGGTCTCAGTATGCTGAGGCCGGACACCCTATGCCCTTGAGCGACCAGCTGAAACAGCTGGTCGAACTCCACAAGGCGGCCGAACAAGCCATGAAGGGCTTCATAGTTCGGCTATGGCCCGGAGAGGCCCTGCCTGGGAGCTACTTTGGGCTGGTGCGGCGGCTGGTGGAGGCCTGTCCAAGGCTCGAGGTCATCAAGCGCTCTGTCTGCATCGAAGGTGCCCGTAGGGCCCTTGCCCATGTAAAGGTGCACTGGGGTAAGCTGGACAGCGAGAAGCTTGTGACGGACGGGCCGCCGCCGGGGAAGGAGCATCGCAAGCCGGAGAACTACTATAAGGATGTTCTTGCGGGTGCCCGCCTTGTGGGGGCTGAGTGCACCAAGGATGTAGTTTTTGAATGAATTCGCTCGTGTTTATCCTGTGCGCTGAAAGCTTGTTCATATGCGCTAAGCAATGCTTATTGAATTTAAAATATTATTTTCTGTGCGGCCGTTTAACGAAAATTGAGAGATGGCCAGTCGTCGGCTTCTGCCCCCATGCCACTTAGTGCTGGGGTGTTCGGTGATGAACCTGGGCGCTCTTTTTCCCATGGTTGGGTCCTTCGAGGGAGGCGCTCAGCACGATGAACCAGGCAATCGGACTATAATGCTTGAACACTCTCACTTAGCCAGAGGACGTTATAATTTTAAATTTCGGCGAAGCCCCTAGTTCGGAAGACCGAATTCGGGGCGCTATCCACGCCTAGGCTGGGGTCATCTAGCTCCTCGCTCGAAGCGGCATAAGGCTTTAGGGACTCGAAAAACCTCTCGAACAGCGACCGGTCTCTCGCCTCATCATGATAGTCAGTTTTAGCTTTCTCCACTGAGGTGCTTAACCCAGCTCAACCGGGGCACAATCGCAGTGGTTCTCGTAGTGCTACCTTAGCTGATATAGCGGAACGTAAGGCACCAAAACATAGGAGCCGGGCAAACCCAACTATTGACCCAAATCATGATTCGGAGCCGATGCATATAGTGCTATAAGTTCGGGGTGCCGCACTTGTTAAAGTGTACGGACTTCTCACACCATATTAAAGGGTACTGAAGCCCCTGGCGTACTTGCCGTACCATAGTGTATGGGTGCAACATGTCATTAATGAGCATATATATGAAAAGAGTAATGCAAAAAATAGACAAAAAGCTAGGCATTGTTTATGGAGAGGCTATTTATCAAAGCTGAACGATACAGATTGTGCGGTAAGCAAAAGATATTGGACTATTCAGTATGTCCTGGCCAGGGGCAGGCCGCAGAATTATATATAAAGTAGGTATATCGCTCGTAACAGAGACCACCTGGGAGTTCCATGATGCGGCATGGCTTGTCTGCCTGCCTGGGTCGTGCATCGTTTGTGTGGCAATCTAATGGCCGAACAGGTCGTCCGAAGTATGGAGTCCTGAAAGTAAGAAAAAATTAAAAAAGGAATCCGGCAGCCCCTGGTACGTTTTACGCCGTATGTTGGGCGTGCCGTTATTTTGCCCCTTCCCCTGTGCCCATGGTATTTCAAGGGCGTAGTTATGTATGCGAGGTACTGGTTTCGCTAGGTCACGAAAGCTGGGGTTGGGGCCGCATTGCTACGCTTGCTCAGAGTGTGCCAGGCGATTCTGCTGTAGGTTACTCCGGGCGTGCTTGGCAGTGTCTGGCTTTTTAATGGCCGGACTGGAGAATTGCCAAAGAAGGCTACTTTGTACCTCCGCTGCTAGAGCCACCGTATGCTCCTCTGTACGAAGAGAGCGTTCGGTGTTGCTGTTGACCGTGATTACTCCTCGAGGGCCTGGCATCTTGAGTTTGAGATATGCGCAGTGCAGCACCGCATTGAATTTTGCAAATGCGGTTCGTCCGAGTAGGTCGTGATAGCCACTTCGAAACGGGACTATATCAAAGATTAACTCTTCGCTTCAGAAATTGTCCGGGGATCCGAAGACCACGTCAAGTGTTACTGAGCCTGTACGGTTGGCTTCTACACCTGGTATGATGCCTTTAAAGGTCGTTCTTGTGGGTTTGATCCTTGAGGGATCTATGCCCATTTTCCGCACTGTGTCCTGATAAAGCAGGTTCAGGCTACTGCCGCCGTCCATGAGGACTCTCGTGAGTTGAAATCCGTCGATGATTGGGTCAAGAACCAATGCGGCGAAGCCGCCGTGATGGATGCTAGTGGGATGGTCCCTTTGGTCAAAAGTGATCGGGCTGGAGGACCATGGGTTGAACTTTGGGGCGACTGGCTCCATCACGTATACGTCCCGTAGCGCACGCTTCCGCTCCCGCTTGGGAATGTGGGTTGTGTATATCATGTTCACCGTCCACATTTGTGGGGGAAAACCCTTCTGTCCATTGTTGTTTGGCGGCTTGGGCTCCTCGTCGTCGTTGTGCAGCCCCTTGTCTCTGTTTTCGGCTCTTAACTTGCCTGCCTGCTTGAACACCCAACAATCCCTGTCGGTGTGATTGGTTGGCTTTTCGGGGGTGCCATGTATCTGGCACAAGCGATCGAGTATTCGGTCCAAACTGGATGGGCCCTGAGTATTCTTTTTGAATGGCTTTTTCCGCTGACTGGATTTATAGCCTCTGAATCCGGCATTGACTGTCGTGTCTTCATTGCTGTCGCTGTTAACGCGGCGCTTTTGGTTGTTCCGACGTGTCCTGCCACTTTTGTCCTTGGTATACGAATTACCAAGGTTCTTTCATAGGTTGTTACTGTGAGCTAGCCAGATGTCTTCTCCCGCGCAAAAGCAGGTCATGAGTGTCGTGAGGGCTGCCATGGATTTCGGCTTTTCCTGTCCCAGGTGCCGGGCGAGCCACTCGTCGCGGTTGTTATGTTTGAAGGCTGCTAGGGCCTCTGCATCCGGACAGTCGACTATCTGGTTTTTCTTAGTTAGGAACCGTGTCCAGAATTGTCTGGCTGATTCTTCTGGCTGCTAAATTATGTGGCTTAAGACGTCGGCGTCCGGCGGTCGCACGTAAGTGCCCTGGAAGTTGTTGAGGAATGCGGCTTCCAGGTCCTCCCAAGAACCGATTGAGTCTGCTGGCAAGCTGTTAAGCCAATGCCGAGCCGGTCCTTTTAGTTTGAGCGGGAGGTACTTGATGGCGTGGAGATCATCGCCGCGTGCCATGTGGATGTGAAGGAGATAATCCTCAATCCATACCGCCGGGTCTGTGGTGCCATCGTATGATTCGATGTTTATGGGTTTAAAGCCCTCTGGGATTTTATGATCCATTACTTCATTCGTGAAGCATAGCGGGTGTGCAGCGCCTCTGTACTGGGCTATATCACGACGCAGCTCGGAAGAGCTATGTCTGTTGTGTTCGGCCCGGCCAGATTTGTTGTATCCGGTGTGTGGATCATTGTTACGTGACGTATGGTGCCTGCGCAATCCATAGATCGATCTTGTCTGTCTTGCCTTTTCCTCCAGTATCTCTCGCAGGTCGGGCGTATTTTCCCGTGCCTTAGTTGTGCGGCGTTGGGGCATGGCTTGGGTGGGGGGCTGAGAGGCCTCTCTGCCGCGGCCACGAGGTGGCCGGTCTGCCATGTCGTGCGCTGGTGATGTAGGTTCTTCCTCTTCTAATTGGGGTAGTGACCTGCGCTTCGGGTAACTCTTGGAGGGGCGTTCAAGTTCATACTCTTCGGCCGCGAGGTCTTCAGTCCATCTGTAAGCTAGCAATTCTTGGGCAGCTCTAAGCTGTTGTTGCTTTTTCTTGAGGCTGCTTGCCGTGGCTAAAAGCCTGCGTTTAAAATGCTCTTGTTCGACAGGGTCTGATGGTATGACGAATTCGTCGTCATCGAGGCTTGCCTCATCTTCGGAGGGAGGAGTATAGTTATCATCCTCGACCTCTCGGTCTGCCGCTCTCTCATGAGGACTGGCATTTCCATCTTCGTGTGCCGAATCTTGCTGGCGTGGGTGTTCTTCGGCGTTATCCGGGGTAGTATTATCTCCCATGCCGGAATCACCGTTTGCGTTTTGGCGGGATTTAGAGCGGCGCCGCTGACGCCGGCGCTTTGGCTGTTTCTTGGGGGCGTCATCCCCCATTGTTCCATCGCCATCTCCGTCTTTTGGAGTATCCACCATGTATATGTCATATGACGAGGTGGTGTTCCAGCGCCCTACAGGTGTTGGTTCCTGTTCGTCTCCTATATCGTCGTCCATGCCGTCGATGTCTTCAGAGCAGAAGTCTAGTACGTCGGTTAAATCATCGACACTGGCTACAAAGTGGGTGGTGGGTGGGTTTTGAGTTTCCTCACCGTCTGTGTCCCACCCTTGCTGACCGTAGTTCGGCCAGGGCTCTCCTGATAAAGAGAGAGACTTAAGGGAATTCAGGATGTCGCCAAAAGGCGAATGCTGAAAGATGTCCGCGGCGGTGAACTCCATTACCGGCGCCCAATCAGATTCGATTGGTAGGGGTGCGGGGGGCTCGGAGTTCAAAGAGGAATCTGGCTCCTCAGAGTCACGGGCCATGCGGAGTGCGGAGCTGGAGTTCGGCTCGATCGCCTCTGAGATCGCAGCCCCTGAGGCAGCGTCCAACCGCTGATCCTCTGTCGGCGCAGTAGGTTCCGAATCAATGGTCGAAACCGGTGCGTGTGCGGCCTCCGAAGCGCTGTTCGGCAGCAGAGCTATATCATGCCCGTCGAGACAGCGCGGCATGCTTGGCTGTGGCTCGAATCCGTGGAAGATCAAGTCCCCGCGGATGTCAGCCGTGTTGTTTAGGCTTCCAAACCTGACCTGACGGCCAGGGGCGTAGCTTTCGATCTGCTCAAGGTGGCCAAGCGAATTGGCCCGCAGTGCGAAGCCGCCGAGATGAAGATCTGTCTGGGGAGAAAAGTCTCACCCTGGACCGCATCGCTGTTGAAGATCGAAGGAGCCATCGGGCCTAAAGGCGACGACACAGAGGAACTCTCAATGAAAGCACCAATGTCGGTGTCAAAACCAGCGGATCTCGGGTAGGGGGTCCCGAACTGTGCGTCTAGGCCGGATGGTAACAGGAGACTGGGGACACTTTGTTTTACCCAGGTTCGGGCCCTCTCGATGGAGGTAAAACCCTACTCCTGCTTGATTAATATTGATGATATGGGTAGTACAAGAGTAGATCTACCACGAGATCGAGGAGGCTAAACCCTAGAAGCTAGCCTATGGTATGATTGTCTATGGAGTTGATTCTCTCCTACGGACTACAACCCTCCGGTTTATATAGACACCGGATAGGGTTAGGGTTACATAGAGTCGGTTACAATGGTAGGAGATCTTGAATATCCGCATCGCCAAGCTTGCCTTCCACGCCAAGGAAAGTCCCATCCGGACACGGGACGAAGTCTTCAATCTTGTATCTTCATAATCCAGGAGTCCGGCTGAAGGTATAGTCTGGCTACCCGAACACCCCCTAATCCAGGACTCCCTCAAGGTGCCTATGGTGCCTATTGTGCACCGCGACCAAGGCGAAGTGGAAAACGAGAGAACTACGTATTTATTTATGGTGTAGATTCACTCATTTTGCTCCATATGTACTCCGTCTCGGTGTAGTCTAGTCACTTGTTGAAATCTCTAGAAAGGCAACTACTCCTTTCTGGTTTACAGGGCTATACTAGCAAGTAATAGTGGGCTCACATAGGAATTTTGTCTCATGTAAGAGCCTGGCTATATGCGTGCTCCAAGGTTCGAAACTGCCATGTTCGGGTTGTGCTTGGCTGTTCGCCTCTTCGAGAAGAAGAACAATGATGTTACTACTACTGCTTCTACATTATCGAATCCATTGCTGCATGTCGATCCACCGCAAGCGGGAGGGATAGCTTGTTGTAGTACTAATATAAGCAAAAGCCTGTCCTCCTCTGCGAGCCACCGCGCGCATGGGCGAGGGAGAAGGCGAGTAGTAAAATCAAGCCTCTCCTCGTTCTACGAGTTGACATACCCGTAGTGTACAATACTCCATTTGTTGCAACCTCTAACATACCCCACCACAAATTAAAATATATATTCTTGTCTTTACCAGATGAGCGTGCAAACTACAATCACCAGGATGATAGGTTGGGCCAAAAGATTATTTTAATAAAAAAAGCATGGAGCCGACCCCAATGATTTTAAAGCTTACAAGCATGGTACATGCTATCCTAGACTACTCTACACCTGAAACTGCCACACAAGCGTCCGGGCTGCGCTTGGCTCTTCGCCTCTTTGGGAAGTCAAACAATGATAGAGTACTATGGTAGTGGAGGAGTACTACAGTATGCTTCTGGCCATCTGACACCGATTGAACTGCTGCAAGTCCACCGCGTGCGGGAGGGAGAGCGTGTAGCGAACGAAAGCTTCTCCTACTCCTGCCAGCCACCACGCTCATGGGTGAGGGAGGGACGCATCTTCATTGACTTACTGCTCCTGCCTTTGCTTGTATGATAGGTGGGCCCAACAGGAGGGTGGCCCACCTGTCATGCAACCAAAGGCAGGTGTGGTTAAGGCGAGAGGGCGTTGTAGTAATCAAACTTCTCGGTCTTGTATGAGTTGATGTGACACATCAAAGCACCACACTCGATATATTTCAATAATTTGCCTTTACCGATGCATTAATTACAACGCATGCATGCATGCCGTGACTCTCCTTTTGATACTTGCATGTGTTGATTTATTGCACCTTGAAATAGTATGAATATGTGACGGTAAAGCTTTGTAATGCCCTGGCCCTAATAAAGCGAGAGATGGTTGTGCACGAGGAGGGCGGAATTCCGAGGAGGGCGAGATCATGCAGACGGAATAGGACCCGACGATGGAGATCTCTATGGTCTCAATGGACCTCACCTTGCCCCACTGCCCCTTGTGCCTCCGCCACTTGAAGCCTCCAGTGTATGAGGTTTGAATACACCTCCTCCGTTCAGCTGACCGAGAAAGGTGCAGGTTTCTTGATTGATGTGTTGTTTGATTGATTTGTGCAGTGCAAGGGAGGGCACCTGGCCTGCGCGGACTGCCGCGTCGAGCGCCTCGGGAACCAGCAGCAGTGCGAGAAGTGCGAGCACGGCGGTGGCTTCAATGTGCGGAACACGGCGGTGGACGCCGTCCTCTCCTCGGTGAGGGTGGAGTGCCCGCACGAAGCTGTGGGCTCTACGTCACTTACCACAAGCTCGCCGATCACCAGAGCGTGTGTCCACTCGCGCCCTGCAAATGTCCGGTGCCCGTCTATGGCTATGAAGGCCCGCTGCCAGCTGTCTCCCACCACATCAGCGTCGTGCATCCCATGCCCGTGCACAGGATCCAGTACGGCAAGGTGCTTCAGCTGCAAGTGCCACTGTCGGAGCCACGACTCTTGCTATTCGCGGAGGAGGATGGTTGCACGTTTTTCGTGGTTAGTGGCGTGCTCGACATCGGCGCGCCTATCACTGTGTCGGTCGTCTGCATCAGAGCGGGGTGTCCCACTTCCGCACTATGTAGCCAAGCTGTGGGTGAACGGCCCGCCGGGGGAGCCCAAAGGCAGGACCGACGCCGTCAAGGTGGAAATGGAGGTGACAAGCAGCAAGGATCCCGGTGACGTCGCCATGCACGAGCTGACATTCTTCATAGTTCTGCCCAAGCTACTGGCCGGGGCTAAGCCGGTGTCCCTCCACATTCAGATTGACAAGCTCACGTCCTAAATGATTCTATAGTGCGTTCTGTTTATATTAGTAATGTGCTAATATAGGGGTTAGCTCGGTCTACTTTAGCTTAATAGATGGTGGGCTTTGGTGGCGATGCAGCAATTACTTCGACATCAGATCAGCTGTTAAAGTAATTTCCAATAGTTGAACAGATATTTTGTGTCTGTTGGATATAAAGATCCTTTGGGTAAGAAGTATAACTGCCTATAAGAAGTAAGCATAATAGCTTATATGCTTCTTTGTTCAGGAAGTGTTGCATACTTGTGCGAGTTAACGCGACACATCAAAGTAGTACTACTAGTAGTACTCCCTCCGACCCTAATTTCTCTTCGCATGAGGCTAGTCATAGTGGGAGTAACATAGGTAGTAACATAGATGCCACATAAGCAAAAATGATGAGGTGGCAAGTAATTAATAAGCAGAGATGCAAATAGAGAGTGGAGAGTAACTTAGACTAGTGTTATGCATATGACACTAGTCTAAGTTATTACCTTCATAATGTAAAGTAACATAATAATAGTATCATATATGGCTTCATTTATCTTGTCCTGGAAAGCGCTATGTTACAGTAACATATTATGTTACCAGCTCTTATTAATTACTTGCCACATAAGCAGAATTTTCTCGAAGTGCGCTATGTTACTACTCCCTCCGTTTAGGTGTATAAGACTAGTCACAGTGGGGAGTAACTTAGAGTAGTAACATGCATATGTTACTACCTCCACAGTGGGTAGTAACATATGTGTTGTGTCATGCATCACTTTATTTATTAGGCTCTAGACTCATCTTTTATTTATATGTGTATTTTAACTAGATATGTTACCACATGCCTCTCTTTCTTCATTAATTACATGCCACATCATCTATTTTGTCTAGATAAGTGTGATGTTATCATCTATGTTACTCCCACTTTGGGTAGTCTAAGTCATCTTAGGTTGTGCACCACGACCAAGGCGTAGGTAAAAACGAGATAACTTAATGTCTTTTTGCTAATTAATAGCATTGCATGCAATGAACTGACAACTTCACGTCATCTTTGTCAGTCTCAAGTCATTAAAAGCATGCACGGCCTACATCTCTTATTGTTTGATACGTCATGAAACAAGAAACGAGAACGGAGTTAATTACCGTGCCTAAATGTTTTGGGTTTATTTCATTTTCGTAAGGTGACTTACACACCTAGACGGAGGGAGTAGTTAAGTTACTCCCACTATGACTAGCCTAATAAGTTACAATCACATAGCGCTTTCCAATGCAAAATGAGTCTACAAAGTAATAAATGAAGACATGTAGTACTATGTTATCACATACTCTATATGACACTACCCACTATCAATATACTAGTAACATAGACTAGTAACTAGTCTATGTTACTCTCCACTATGACCAGCCAAAGTCAAGGCACGGGTACCAACGAGGGCCTGGTTGTGTCTATAATTGGATAACTCACCCGACTGCATGCGCACCAGGCAGACGAAGCTCGTGTCGTGTTGGTGCCGTGTGCGGCCCGCACATTAACCAAAACCTCGCGCCTCCATCTTAGCCTCCGCGTTTTAAACTTCTCAATCTCAAGGCCAAGGAGCAACATGAAACCTATGATAGAGCCAATCAGATGGTTCAGAACACTACAATTTGTAGCTACAGATGTGTGTGTGAGAGAGGAGTGCATGCGTGCACCTCTTCTCTTCCTGTATAACATAATAAACTCAGAGTACAAGTGTATATGGGTGGCATCAACCTAGGGAGCAGTGATGGTGCGTGCAAGAAGTCCCGAGAGATAGGTGTAATCCGTTTGAAAAAAAGACTAGTCTATAGCTCGCCACGAGGCTATTCCTGTCGAACGCCAAGCATAAGATATGTATCCGACGGTGCCAGTTTTTTCAAGTAGATGGCAGTAGAAAAAGAACTAGTACCATGGCATATGCTACACCACGGCCGAGAACACGTGCCCATGTTACGCCATCCGGGAATAGTGCCACACTTCAAAACTAGAACCGTCAATAAATTTTGAGCGCGTCTCGTCACATTCCAAATTACTACAACTACAACGCTATATTTAATTGCAAACCTGTTTACACCGATCACAACCTAAACGGTTTCCCACTTAGGAGCGTATTGGTAGTACTCAGTTATAAATACCACTATGCCAAGATGACTGCACATTCCTCCTCAACTCCTCATCCACAAAAAACAATCAAGTCAATCAAGCCATGGCTAGCGTGAGTTCTGGGTCAAGAGATTTCCACCAGTGAGAGGCGAGCATGGAAGAGGAAGGACGAGAGATGTCCCGACTCACCGCGAAAGCAGCCGACATGTCCAGCCGCGCAGCAGTAGCAGCACAGAGGTCCCGCCGCGCCGCCGAAGCAGCACAGAGGTCCCGCCGCACCGTCGATGTACCAGACTAGTCCGGCCATGCCGCGGAAGCAACAGAGATGTGCCGCCACGCCGCCGAAGTAGCACAGAGGTCCCGCCGCACCGTGGCGGCCTGGAAAAATTTCTTGTGGGCAGGCGAGGACTCTTACAGGCGCATGCATGCAATGGTCCATAGCCAGATGGATCAGATCTTCGGCTGGGCGAGGTTGCAGGACAAGGCTGCTAGCATCATCCGACAACTAGGGGAGGGAAATGCGAAGCTCCGGGGCGAGCGCGACCTGCTAAGGGCGAAGATCGCCGGAAGGGCGAAGCAGGAGGAGGAGACCGCTGCCTTGTTGTAGAGGATGTGTGTCATCGTCAAGAAACTTATGGACGAGAATGTCATGCTCCGCATCGAGCGCAACAGGCTGGTGGAGGAATCCATGGATGCTACCAAGTAGCTTATTAAGGACATGAAACTAATGAAAGAGATCATCGCCTGCCGCGAGAACTAGTCTCGACCAACAGCGCATAAAGAAAGTAGAGATCAGCGAGCCAGATCGTTGTATGCGTCTTCCTTCTTCTTTTGCCCTTGTGTATTTCGGGCATAGCCACATGTGGCTTTTTAATTATCTTCCTAATTATGTAAGTCAATTATTATCCACTCTCATCGCACTTATATATATTCATCAGTCCTGCTATAAGTCGCAGTAGATGCTATATAGGTCCGTCGGATCTTACCTCAAGATCCGTGCAAAATTTTCTTTTCAGATTTTCTTTTTTCTCTCTTAAATCTCAGTCGATTGAGACATTGCCATGCCGTTAAACAGAGGCTCCGATGCCATTAATGGAGACCTTGGGAGAGAGGTGGACGATAGATGGAGGTCAAAGGGTTCTCCTCCCGATAAGCATGCGTAGAGGTCTGATCGCACGCCTCCCGTACTCAAATAGCTACCCTGCATGGCGCCGCCTAGCTAATAAAAAAGGGGACACGTGGCGGAATGTAAATGGTAAATAGAAGGCCCACGGTTTCAATAAGACTTGTGTTTCCGATTGTAACGTGACAACACTTGTTCCAAAATGACTTTGTTGATTGTTAATGTGTGCGCCTTCGCAAATCAGACAGCAAAACTACCACAGCATGTTGGTGCCATGTCATGACACCAAGCTAAGTTTCATGATTTTCATGCGTGTTTCGGATTTATAGGAATTAAAAAAACCAAGTTTCTCATTGTTTCCAGCCGAGCAACGACGGCAAGATGTTTGAATTTCATTCCGACTTCTTGCATGGGACCTAGAAATTTACTAGAGGACACCCATGTGATTTTTCAACCACTTTGGTGCACTGGAGCATGTGCTTGTATTTGAAATTTGAATTATGCACACAAAGGTGACACATTCCCACTCAGAACCACGAGCCTTCTTGAGAGAAGCTCTGGTTTGCAGGAACTTTATACCAAAACTTGTTCCTATTCTGCCAATTTTTTTACCACAGCATGGTAGTACCATGACATGACACCATGCCAAGTTTCATGATTTTCAGGTGTGTTTTGGATTTACAAGAATTTTAAAACCAAGCTTCTCAATGTTCTCGGCAGAGCCACGATGCCCAGATGTTTGAATTTCATTCCCATTTCTTGCATGGGACCTAGAAATTCACCCGAGGACACATGTGACTTTTCATCCAAATTTGGTGCACAGGAGCATGTGCTTGTAGTTCAATTTGAATTATGCACTTTAAATGACCAAAAACTCAATTAATGTATAAAAAAGGCCAAACGAACCCAGAATAATTCCAAAATTTAACAGGGCACTCATGTAGTTCTATGTTGCCTCTTAAAGAAACTCAAGGGGCGCAGCGTATATTGTTTCGCACTCAAAGGTGACACGTTCCCTCTCAGAACCACTAGCCTTATTGAGAGAAGCTCCGGTTTGCAAGAAGCATATACCAAAATTTGTTCCTATTCGGCCATTTTTTTACCAGGGCATGATAGTACCATGACATGACACCAGGCCAAGTTTCATGATTTTCATGCGTGTTTTGGATTTACAAGAATTTTAAAACCAAGTTTCTCAATGTTCTCGGCCGAGCCATGATGCCTAGATGTTTGAATTTCATTCCCATTTCTTGCATGGGACCTAGAAATTCACCTGAGGACACACATGTGATTTTTCAACCAACTTTGGTGTTGGGGAACGTAGTAATTTCAAAAAAAAATCCTACGCACAAGCAAGATCATGGTGATGCATAGCAACGAGAGGGGAGAGTGTTGTCTACGTACCCACGCAGACCGACTGCGGAAGCATTGACACAACATAGAGGAAGTAATCATACGTCTTCCCGATCCGACCGATCCAAGCACCGTTACTCCGGCACCTCCGAGTTCTTAGCACACGTACAGCTCGATGACGCTCCCCGGGCTCCGATCCAGCAAAGCTTCGGGGATGAGTTTCGTCAGCATGACGGCGTGGTGATGATGATGATATTCTACCGACGCAGGGCTTCGCCTAAGCACTACAACGATATGATCGAGGTGGAATATGGTGGCAGGGGGCACCGCACACGGCTAAGGAACGATCACGTGGATCAACTTGTGTGTCTATGGGGTGCCCCTGCCCCCGTATATAAAGGAGTGGAGGAGGGGAAGGCCGGCCCTCTCTATGGCGCGCCCTAGGGGAGTCCTACTCCCACCGGGAGTAGGATTCCCCCTTTCCTAGTCCAACTAGGAGTCCTTCCATGTATTAGGAGTAGGAGTCAAGGCAAGGGAAAAGAGGAGAGAAGGAAGGAGGGGGCGCAGCCCTTCCCCCTAGTCCAATTCGGACTAGGCCTTGGGGGGCGCCCAACCTCTCCTATCTCTTTCCCCTAAAGCCCAATAAGGCCCATATACTCCCCGGCGAATTCCCGTAACTCTCCGGTACTCCGAAAAATACTCGGATCACTCGGAAGCTTTCCGATGTCCGAATATAGTTGTCCAATATATCGCTTTTTACGTCTCGACCATTTCGAGACTCCTCGTCATGTCCCCGATCTCATCCAGGACTCCGAACTCCTTCGGTACATCAAAACTCATAAACTCATAATATAACTATCATCGAAACCTTAAGCGTGCGGACCCTACGGTTCGAGAACAATGTAGACATGACCGAGACACGTCTCCGGTCAATAACCAATAGCGGGACCTGGATGCCCATATTGGTTCCTACATATTCTACGAAGATCTTTTATCGGTCAGACCGCATAACAACATACGTTGTTCCCTTTGTCATCGGTATGTTACTTTCCCGAGATTCGATCGTCGGTATCTCAATACCTAGTTCAATCTCGTTACCGGCAAGTCTCTTTACTCGTTCCGTAATACATCATCCCGCAACTAACTCATTAGTTGCAATGCTTGCAAGGCTTAAGTGATGTGCATTACCGAGAGGGCCCGGAGATACCTCTCCGACATTCGGAGTGACAAATCCTAATCTCGAAATACGCCAACCCAACATGTACCTTTGGAGACACTTGTAGAGCTCCTTTATAATCACCCAGTTACGTTGTGACGTTTGGTAGCACACAAAGTGTTCCTCCGGCAAACGGGAGTTGCATAATCTCATAGTCATAGGAACATGTATAAGTCATGAAGAAAGCAATAGCAACATACTAAACGATCGGGTGCTAAGCTAATGAAATGGGTCATGTCAATCAGATCATTCAACTAATGATGTGATCCCGTTAATCAAATAACAACTCTCTGTCCATGGTTAGGAAACATAACCATCTTTGATTAACGAGCTAGTCAAGTAGAGGCATACTAGTGACACTCTGTTTGTCTATGTATTCACACATGTATTATGTTTCCGGTTAATACAATTCTAGCATGAATAATAAACATTTATCATGATATAAGGAAATAAATAATAACTTTATTATTGCCTCTAGGGCATATTTCCTTCAGTCTCCCACTTGCACTAGAGTCAATAATCTAGATCACATCGTCATGTGATTTAACATCAATAGTTCACATCTTTATGTGATTGGTTCACATCTCCATGTGACTAACACCCAAAGGGTTCACTAGATTCAATAATCTAGTTCACATCGCTATGTGATTAAGACCCAAAAAGTGATCATGTTTTGCTTGTGAGAGAAGTTTAGTCAACGGGTCTGCCACATTCAGATCCGCATGTATTTTGCAAATTTCTATGTCAACAATGCTCTGCATGGAGCTACTCTAGCTAATTGCTCCCACTTTTAATATGTATCCAGATTGAGACTTAGAGTCATCTGGATCAGTGTCAAAACTTGCATCGACGTAACCCTTTACGACGAACCTTTTGTCACCTCCGTAATCGAGAAACATATCCTTATTCCACTAAGGATAATTTTGACCGCTGTCCAGTGACCTACTCCTAGATCACTATTGTACTCCCTTGCCAAACTCAGTGGCAGGGTATACAATAGATCTGGTACACAGCATGGCATACTTTATAGAACCTATGACCAAGGCATAGGGAATGACATTCATTCTCTTTCTATCTTCTGCCGTGGTCGGGCTTTGAGTCTTACTCAATTTCACACCTTGTAACATAGGCAAGAAACTCTTTCTTTGACTGTTCCATTTTGAACTACTTCAAAATCTTGTCAAGGTATGTATTTATTGAAAAAACTTATCAAGCGTCTTGATCTATCTCTATAGATCTTTGATGCTTAATATGTAAGCAGCTTCACCGAGGTCTTTCTTACTCCTTTCAAACACTCCTTTATGCTTTGCAGAATAATTCTACATTATTTCCGATTGACAATATGTCATTCACATATACTTATCAGAAATGTTGTAGTGCTCCCACTCACTTTCTTGTAAATACAGGCTTCACCGCAAGTCTGTATAAAACTATATGCTTCGATCAACCTATCAAAGCGTATATTCCAACTCCGAGATGCTTGCACCAGTCCATTGATGGATCGCTGGAGCTTGCATATTTTGTTAACACCTTTAGGATTGACAAAACCTTCTAGTTGCATCGTATACAACTCTTATTTAATAAATCCATTAAGGAATGCAGTTTTGTTTATCCATTTGCCGGATTTCATAAGATGCGGCAATTGCTAACATGATTCGGACAGACTCAAGCATAGATACGAGTGAGAAACTCTCATCGTAGTCAACATCTTGAACTTTGTCAAAAACCTTTTTCGACAAGTCTAGCTTTGTGGATAGTAACACTACTATCAACGTCCGTCTTCCTCTTGAAGATCCATTTACTTGCCGATCATCGGGCAAGTCAATCAAAGTCCATACTTTGTTCACATACATGGATCTCATCTCAGATTTCATGGCCTCAAGCCATTTTGCGGAATCTGGGCTCACCATCGCTTCCTCATAGTTCGTAGGTTCGTCATGGTCAAGTAACATGACCTCCAGAATAGGATTACCGTACCACTCTGGTGCCGATCTCACTCTAGTTTACCTATGAGATTTGGTAGTAACTTGATCTGAAGTTACATGATCATCATCATTAGCTTCTTCACTAATTGGTGTAGTAGTTACAGGAACAGATTTCTGTGATGAACTATTTTCCAGTAAGGGAGAAGGTACAATTACCTTATCAAGTTTTCTACTTTCCTCCCACTCACTTCTTTCGAGAGAAACTCCTTCTCTAGAAAGTATCCATTCTCAGCAACGAATGTCTTGCCTTTGGATCTGTGATAGAAGGTGTACCCAACTGTCTCCTTTGGGTATCCTATGAAGACACATTTCTCCGATTTGGGTTTGAGCTTATAATGATGAAACTTTTTCTTATAAGCATCGCAACCCCAAACTTTAAGAAACGACAACTTTGGTTTCTTGCTAAACCATAGTTCATATTGTGTCGTCTCAACGGACTTAGATGGTGCCCCTTTTTAACGTGAATGCAGCTGTCTCTAATGCATGATCCCAAAACAATATTGGTAAATCGGTAAGAAACATCATAGATTGTACTATATCCAATAAAGTACGGTTATGACGTTCGGACACACCATTATGCTGTGGTGTTCCAGGTGGCACGAATTTGTGAAACTATTCCACATTGTTTTAATTGAAGACCAAACTCGTAACTCAAATATTTGTCTCCGTGATCAGATCGTAGAAACCTTATTTTCTTGTCACGATGATTTTCCACTTCACTCTAAAATTCTTTGAACCTTTCAAATGTTTTAGACTTATGTTTCATCAAGTAGATATACCCATATCTGCTCAAATCATCTGTGAAGGTCAGAAAGTAACGATAATCGCCGCGAGCCTTAACACTCATCGGATCGCATACATCAGTATGTATTACTTCCAATAAGTCAGTTGCTCACTCCATTGTTCCGGAGAACGGAGTCTTAGTCATCTTGCCCATGAGGCATGGTTTGCAAGCATCAAGTGATTCATAATCAAGTGATTCCAAAAGCCCATCAGCATGGAGTTTCTTCATGCGCTTTACACCAATATGACTTAAATGGCAGTGCCACAAATAAGTTGCACTATCATTATTAACTTTACATCTTTTGGTTTCAATATTATGAATATGTGCATCACTACGATCGAGATCCAACGAACTTGTTTCATTGGGTGTATGACCATCGAAGGTTTTATTCATGTAAACAGAACAACAATTATTCTCTCACTTTAATGAATAACCGTTTTGCAATAAACATGATCAAATCATATTCATCCTCAACGCAAAAACCAAATAACACTTATTTAGGTTCAACACTAATCCCGAAAGTATAGGGGAGTGTGCGATGATGATCATATCAATCTTGGAACTACTTTCAACACACATCGTCACTTCACCCTTAACTAGTCTCTGTTTATTCTGCAACTCCTGTTTCGAGTTACTAATCTTAGCAACTGAACTGGTATCAAATACCTGAGGGGTTGCTATAAACACTAGTAAAGTACACATCAATAACATGTATATCAAATATACTTTTGTTCACTTTGCCATCCTTCTTATCCACCAAATACTTGGGGTAGTTCCGCTTCCAGTGACCAATCCCTTTGCAGTAGAAGTACTTAGTCTCAGGCTTAGGACCAGACTTGGGTTTCTTCACTTGAGCGGCAACTTGCTTGCCGTTCTTCTTGAAGTTCCCCTTCTTCCCTTTGTCGTTTTCTTGAAACTAGTGGTCTTGTCTACCATCAACACTTGATGTTTTTCTTGATTTCTACCTTCGTTGATTTCAGCATTACGAAGAGCTAGGGAATTACTTTCGTCATCCCTTGCATATTATAGTTCATCACGAAGTTCTACTAACTTGGTGATGGTTACTAGAGAATTCTGTTAATCACTATTTTATCTGGAAGATTAACTCCCACTTGATTCAAGCGATTGTAGTACCCAGACAATCTGAGCACATGCTCACAGCTTGAGCAATTCTCCTCCATCTTTTAGCTATAGAACTTGTTGGAGACTTCATATCTCTCAACTCGGGTATTTGCTTGAAATATTAACTTCAACTCCTGGAACATCTCATATGGTCCATGACGTTCAAAACGTCTTTGAAGTCCCGATTCTAAGCCATTAAGCATGGTGCACTAAATTATCAAGTAGTCATCATATTGAGCTAGCCAAACGTTCATAACGTCTGCATCTGCTCCTGCAATAGGTCTGTCACCTAGCGGTGCATCAAGGACATAATTCTTCTGTGCAGCAATGAGGATAAACCTCAAATCACGGATCCAATCCGCATCATTGCTACTAACATCTTTCAACACAATTTTCTCTAGGAACATATCAAAATAAACACAGGGAAGGAACAACGCGAGCTATTGATCTACAACATGATTTGCAAGATACTACCAGGACTAAGTTCATGATAAATTTAAGTTCAATTTAATCATATTACTTAAGAACTCCCACTTAGATAGACATCCCTCTAATCCTCTAAGTGATCACGTGATCCAAATCAACTAAACCATGTGCGATCATCACGTGAGATGGAGTAGTTTCATTGGTGAACATCACTATGTTGATCATATCAACTATATGATTCACGCTCGACCTTTCGGTCTCCGTGTTCCGAGGCCATATCTGCATATGCTAGGCTCGTCAAGTTTAACCTGAGTATTCTGCGTGTGCAAAACTGGCTTGCACCCGTTGTAGATGGACGTAGAGCTTATCACACCCGATCATCACGTGGTGTCTGGGCACGAGGAACTTTGGCAACTGTGCATACTCAGGGAGAACACTTTCTTGATAATTAGTGAGAGATCATCTTAAAATGCTACCGTCAAACTAAGAAAAATAAGATGTATAAAAGATAAACATCACATGCAATCAATATAAGTGATATGATATGGCCATCATCATCTTGTGCTTGTGATCTCCATCTCCGAAGCACCGTCATGATCACCATTGTCACCGGCGCGACACCTTGATCTCCATCGTAGCATCGTTGTCGTCTCGCCAATCTTATGCTTCCACGACTATCGCTACCGCTTAGTGATAAGTAAAGCATTACATCGCGATTGCATTGCATACAATAAAGCGACAACCATATGGCTCCTGCAAGTTGCCGATAACTCGGTTACAAAACATGATCATCTCATACAATAAAATTTAGCATCATGTCTTGGCCATATCACATCACAACATGCCCTACAAAAACAAGTTAGACGTCCTCTACTTTGTTGTTACAAGTTTTACGTGGCTGCTACGGGCTTAAGTAAGAACCAATCTCACCTACGCATCAAAACCACAATGATAGTTTGTCAAATAGACTCCGTTTTAACCTTCGCAAGGACCGGGCGTAGCCACACTTGGTTCAACTAAAGTTGGAGAAACAGTCACCCGCAAGCCACCTTTGTGCAAAGCACGTCGGGAGAACAGGTCTCGCGTAAGCGTACGCGTAATGTCAGTCCGGGCCGCTTCATCCAACAATACCGCCGAACCAAAGTAAGACATGCTGGTAGGCAGTATGACTTATATCGCCCACAACTCACTTGTGTTCTACTCGTGCATATAACATCAAACCATAAAACCTGGCTCTGATACCACTGTTGGGGAACGTAGTAATTTCAAAAAAAAAATCCTACGCACATGCAAGATCATGGTGATGCATAGCAACAAGAGGGGAGAGTATTGTCTACGTACCCACGCAGACCGACTGCGGAAGCGTTGACACAAACGAACCCAGAATAATTCCAAAATTTAACAGGGCACTCATGTAGTTCTATGTTGCCTCTTAAAGAAACTCAAGGGGGGCAGCGTATATTGTTTCGCACTCAAAGGTGACATGTTCCCTCTCAGAACCACTAGCCTTCTTGAGAGAAGCTCCGGTTTGCAAGAAGCTTATACCAAAATTTGTTCCTATTCGGCCATTTTTTTATCAGGGCATGGTAGTACCATGACATGACACCAGACCAAGTTTCATGATTTTCAGGCGTGTTTTGGATTTACAAGAATTTTAAAACCAAGTTTCTCAATGTTCTCGGCCGAGCCATGATGCCTAGATGTTTGAATTTCATTCCCATTTCTTGCATGGGACCTAGAAATTCACTTGAGGACACACATGTGATTTTTCAACCAACTTTGGTGTTGGGGAACGTAGTAATTTCAAAAAAATTCCTACGCACACGCAAGATCATGGTGATGCATAGCAATGAGAGGGGAGAGTGTTGTCTACGTACCCACGCAGACCGACTGCGGAAGCATTGACACAACGTAGAGGAAGTAGTCGTACGTCTTCCCGATCCGACCGATCCAAGCACCGTTACTCCGGCACCTCCGAGTTCTTAGCACACGTACAACTCGATGACGCTCCCCGGGCTCCGATCCAGCAAAGCTTCGGGGATGAGTTCCGTCAGCACGACGGCGTGGTGACGATGATGATGTTCTACCGACGCAGGGCTTCGCCTAAGCACTACAACGATATGATCGAGGTGGAATATGGTGGCAGGGGGCAACGCACATGGCTAAGGAACGATCACGTGGATCAACTTGTGTGTCTATGGGGTGCCCCCTGCCCCCGTATATAAAGGAGTGGAGGAGGGGAGGGCCAGCCCTCTCTATGGCGCGCCCTAGGGGAGTCCTACTCCCACCGGGAGTAGGATTCCCCCTTTCCTAGTCCAACTAGGAGTCCTTCCATGTATTAGGAGTAGGAGTCAAGGCAAGGGAAAAGAGGAGAGAAGGAAGGAGGGGGCGCAGCCCTTCCCCCTAGTCCAATTCGGACTAGGCCTTGGGGGGCGCCCAACCTCTCCTATCTCTTTCCCCTAAAGCCCAATAAGGCCCATATACTCCCCGGCGAATTTCCGTAACTCTCCGGTACTTCGAAAAATACTCGGATCACTCGGAACCTTTCCGATGTCCGAATATAGTCGTCCAATATATCGATTTTTACGTCTCGACCATTTCGAGACTCCTCGTCATGTCCCCGATCTCATCCGGGACTCCGAACTCCTTTGGTACATCAAAACTCATAAACTCATAATATAACTGTCATCGAAACCTTAAGCGTGCGGACCCTACGGTTCGAGAACAATGTATGCATGACCGAGACACGTCTCCGGTCAATAACCAATAGCGGGACCTAGATGCCCATATTGGTTCCTACATATTCTACGAAGATCTTTTATCGGTCAGACCGCATAACAACATACGTTGTTCCCTTTGTCATCGGTATGTTACTTGCCCGAGATTCGATCGTCGGTATCTCAATACCTAGTTCAATCTCGTTACCGGCAAGTCTCTTTACTCGTTCCGTAATACATCATCCCGCAACTAACTCATTAGTTGCAATGCTTGCAAGGCTTAAGTGATGTGCATTACCGAGAGGGCCCAGAGATACCTCTCCGACATTCGGAGTGACAAATCCTAATCTCGAAATACGCCAACCCAACATGTACCTTTGGAGACACCTATAGAGCTCCTTTATAATCACCCAGTTACGTTGTGACGTTTGGTAGCACACAAAGTGTTCCTCCGGCAAACGGGAGTTGCATAATCTCATAGTCATAGGAACATGTATAAGTCATGAAGAAAGCAATAGCAACATACTAAACGATCAGGTGCTAAGCTAATGGAATGGGTCATGTTAATCAGATCATTCAACTAATGATGTGATCCCATTAATCAAATAACAACTCTTTGATTAACGAGCTAGTCAAGTAGAGGCATACTAGTGACACTCTGTTTGTCTATGTATTCATACATGTATTATGTTTTCGGTTAATACAATTCTAACATGAATAATAAACATTTATCATGATATAAGGAAATAAATAATAACTTTATTATTGCCTCTAGGGCATATTTCCTTCATTTGGTGCAGGGGAGCATGTGTTTGTAGTTCAAATTTGAATTATGCACATTAAATGACCAGAAACTCTATTAATGTATAAAAAAGGCCAAATGAACCCTGAATAATTCCAAAATTTGACAGGGCACTCATGTAGTTCTATGTTGCCTCTGTAAAGAAACTCAAGGGGGGGGCAGCGTATATCGTTTCACACTCAAAGGTGACACGTTCCCTCTCAGAACCACGAGCCTTCTTGAGAGAAGCTCCGGTTTGCAAGAAGCTTATACCAAATCTTCTTCCAAATCGGCCCAATTTTTTACCACAGCATGTTAGTGCCATGACATGACACCATGCCAGGTTTCATGATTTCCAGGAGAGTTTTGAATTTACATGAATTTAAAAACCAAGTTTCTCAATTTTTGGTGTCAAAACCGGCGGATCTCGGGTAGGGGGTCCCGAACTGTGCGTCTAGGATCGATGGTAACAGGAGGCAGGGGACACGATGTTTACCTAGGTTCGGGCCCTCTTAATGGAGGTAATACCCTACGTCCTGCTTGATTGATATTAATGATATGAGTATTACAAGAGTTTGATCTACCACGAGATCGGAGAGGCTAAACCCTAGAAGCTAGCCTATGGTATGATTGTTGTATATGTCTATCGACTAGCCTGGCCTCGGTTTATATAATGCACCAAAGGCCTAGGATAACAAGAGTCCTAGCCGAATACGCCGGTGGGGAGGAGTCCTTGTCTTGATCACCAAGTCTTGTGGAATCTTCCATGTATGCGGCAACTGTCCGAACTGCCCCATGAGTATACGTCCATGGGGGTCCTCGGCCCAACCTAACAAATCGGGAGATGACGTGGTGAGTACCCCCTAGTCCAAGACACCGTCAGTAGCCCCCTGAACCGGTCTTCAAGTTAGGGACGCTCCTCGATTCTTCTGAACTGTTCTTCATCTTTGGTTGACGGTCTTGAAAACTGGTTCAACAAATATTCTCATCTTCGATCTTGAGGATTACCGAAATGCATTCGACGAGTTTACACGTCGGGTATCCGAGGAGCCTCATTAATTTTCCGGCCTTTATCAATGCCTTGTTATTTTTATGCCACACCTCTGGTTTGAAGTTGTTCCCGGGAGGCAGTGTCCTCTTGCGTCTGAGTTCTAACGCCGGACTGCATTCGAGGTATTTTTTGCAGCCGAGCATCAATGTCGGACAGCTTTCGAGCTCCAACGCTGAAATGTATCCCAGCTCCAACGCCGAAATATATCCGAGGTCCAACGCCGGACTTTGTCCAAGCTCCAATGCCGGACTATATCCGAGGTGTCATATCACCTTGGTTCAAAAAAGTTGAAGGAGTTTAGCCGAGCTTAATGGCGGAAATGCCCTCTATGGAGCCAGCCACTAGCGCCCGAGCTTTATCCCGGACTGCTTCCGAGGTGGTGTACCACCCCGACTGTGGGCCGATTTTTTTGTCAATATTTTTTATTGGTGCAATTTATTCTCTGCCGAGATATATAGCCAGTATCCCTCAAGGTGTGTATCGGTCTAAAACCCGAGATGCACCTGAAGGATGACATAAGACCGCTGATCCCAGTAGCCGCTGGGACTCAGGTTGATTTGTAAAATCGGCCTAAGGATCAAGTCCTAGCTCGGCACAATATTTCGGGACACAAAAAGCGGCGTGCTCAGTCCTCGAGACTCAGGTTGGGTGCGGCCGACCAACCTAAGGATCAAAATCTCCTTAGCAACTGTATTGCACTTAAAATTTTCTGCATTGAACAGGCAATGCAGTAGCCCCCGAGACACTGGTCGGGTGGCAACACCAGATCAGGGGATCGATGTGCCCCTTTAATGTTTTTAAATAATAAGCCCGAAGCCCGGTAGCCCCCGAGCCTTAATGCGGGCACGAGTGGCCGAATTAAGGATCAATATCCATAGTAAAATCACAAATTATGTGTAATGACTCTATGTATCCATGTACTTTACGTCACTAGTAAGCTTGCACATGCAACGCACGTCTCAGCTAATACATTTTTCAGAGATACATCTACTCCCAATTAAATACTACCATATGCTTATAGTTCTTGATGCTAGTATAGGAAAATGACAACAACAAAAAACAACCAATGTAACATTCTTGAAAAGTACCAATTACAATATGGTGGCTTAAGTTGAGTTTGATCAATCTATACACTCTATTTTTCTTTCTTCTAAAGCAGCATATAGCTCTCTCAAGAGAGGACCACAAGTACGATGTACCACAGATGCTTCTTATCATCGACCCCTCTCTACGAGACTTGGATCTCATATTAAGCTCAAGACAACCAGCTCTGCTCTACAATAGAAATACAGGCACAGGAAAAAAGAGATTCTACCATGCACGGTATCTACCGTGCATGTCTCAGCCACTCATCATATTTGAGATTTCAACCCATGCATGCATGTATTTACTGCAGTGCTTAGTTAATCTCAATCTGGGCCCTAGTTTTAGCGGTTAACGCCCTATCAATCAGTCGCCTTTTCGCATGTGCACATAACTTTCCCTGGTTACATGCGCTTGTATTTCACTCATCCATGCCTTTTTTATGATTTCAAAGATTAAATCTAGTTTATTTTTTGAATCACGAGTCTTTTTTTATTTTGCGGGAGATGCTTTTGAATCGTAAGTCTGATGTATGACATGTTTACAAGACATATGTGCTTATTTCAATTTTCTTTTAGGCAATAGTCAAAGTGTATTTAAGCCGTAAGAAAAAAAGAAGTTTTCAAAAATATATTCAATATTGGTCATGTTTTAAATATCTCATCAAAATAAACACATTTGTCCAGATAGAATGTAAAACACACTTTTGTACTTAAAAGATATGAGGTATTTAAATCGTTTACATAGAAAGAGATAATATATTTCCTGATAGAGTTGCAATGAGGGGCACGGCCATGCATAGGGAGGAATTATTTACGAAAAGCACTGACACACACAACCTGAGCATGTGACAGGAGGAGGAGTGGTGATTACTGGTTTGCATGCACATTGATTTTTTTTGGGCACGAATCTCTGTAAAAAAATGAGTGACAGATCTAGGCATGATATATACCATGCACGGTAGTTTTGCCGCTCTCACAGGCACAGTTACTTTGGCTACATGCGCTACAGATGCTAAGGCTGATGCGACCATGCAAGCAAAATACATGCTTGCCTCGTCTCATCCAATACTTTTGTTGTTATGCAGGCAATAAAACTCCCAAAACACAAGTATGAATATGAATCGACACAAATGGCAATCAAGACCCACTATCAATCTCATTGACCAGAAGGGATGCATGATCGATGCTATCTTCCGACACAAATGGCTGCCCGTGCGTTGCCATGGAATAAAAATATGTTTTTGCATGGAATAAATATGTTTTTTAAGAACAAAATTTGTGCTGCTACTTTTGAAATGATGATGTTTGTAGATAATTGCAACCAACAAAGGTGTTCGACAGCAGTTTCTTCAATTTGTGAATGCAAGCGTCATACAAATGTCGTCTTTAGATTAAGACTCAATCAGAAACAGTAATTTCCTTATTTCATGTTCTCACAACTCTTTTTATTTAAGTCATGCATCTCCTCAATCATTTATATCCAGTACCGGATCTTCTTGAACTCAAGTATTTTCATATACCCCAGATTCAACACTTAATGTAAGGCCAGAATAACCACCTTGTCCATCTTCTCTTCTACCCTACTACTCCACATGCGCCACCCCACATTGCTGCAGTTGAAATGGAAGACGGTCAATAAGTTGTCTTGATTAAATCCACCTGAGCAGCTGGAACCACAATAGGTCCACCCGAGCAACTTTGATATATTTGCTTTGCAGCTGTCATGTATCCTGATTTTGGACCTGATCTGTACTGTAGTTAGAAGCATGTATCATCGAACAAAATGCCAATAAATCACAAAGTAAAAAAAACTAAATTCTATAAGAAATATAACTGGGAAACTGATTAAAAGATAAAGACTATTCTAGTTACATTGTATTGTGTACGACAAGCTTAAGCTATTTGATCTCCCACTGATTGATTGGAGCAAAGAGCCTCTGTCACATACTAAGCCATCTGATCCATGACTGATCAATTGACCATGATTCAAAATTACAAATACTGGAAGCACTATTACCCCTGCAGCATAGCAGGATGAACATCATAAAGTAGTTTTGTAGAAAAAAGGCACCAAATAGACAATGTCACCAAGGGGAAACATTAGTACTAAGAAGGCAATCGACACAAGATGGGGTGATGGATTTAGACCTCGTTGGAACTAAACAACCTGACGAGGCAACGTTGAAGGTCGATCCCTCTTTCGACTTAAACATGCAACCATAGTCCAACCAAATTTTAGTGATGTGGTCGATATAAGATTTCAAACATTTTACTTGAGTTGGTAAAAAGTAAATGAAAGACCAAAATGCTGGTCATGCCCTATACTCAACTGATAATGGCAGGCTAACACTTCCGCCAACACAAAGGAAGTTCTAGCTCGTACAGGTGAACATGCACTACAAGCCTACAACATATACTTCCATCTCAGGTTTTAAAAGTTTTCATTGAACCTTTTGCTCCCATATCCTATGCTACTTTTTAGGCCTTAAGGGACTATACTAATTGGCATTTACTACTTCCTCTGATCCATAATAAGTGTCGCAGTTTTGAACTAAGGTTGAACACCTTAGTTCAAAGTTGCGACACTTATATTTGGATCGGAGGGAGCGCAAACTAAGGGTAAAAGGAAATCTACAAAATTGTAACCAGCTAGTGTAGTACTACAACCTTTTGTATAGATACCTGAACACAAAGGGAAAAAATGGAAATTCGTAGACATATATCACATCATCATAAAATTTACTTGGAAGTGACCAATATTGCTTAAACATCTCAACTAAATCAAAGCTTGAGAAGCAAAATTTTATCTCCTCGATGCCTTCATCATAAAGGAGGTCACACATCTGCACTTTGCAAACCAACCAAAAAAATTCAGATCCAGTAGAGGGAAGCCAACTAATGAGATGAGGGTGATGGTTAGTTGTTGGGTCGACAATCCGGTGAGGGTTCGGTGACTGCTAGCGGCAAGGCCAGGAGGCAGCGCCGTGATGATCATGGAGCCCGCAGGTCTGAGCCGCCATGCCTGTCCATCGGACCCATGCGCAGCTGCAGGATTTTGAGAGCGAGTGGCCGACTGGCCGCGACAGCACTACCAGAGCACTTCGTGGTCAAGACTAAAGCAACTTCTTCCACTTGCCCAAGCATGCGACCTCCTAACCTCATCCTCCCAAATCATTTTTCCACTAATTTTACAAGGACACAAATGATTCAGATATTTATATGTATAGTTTTTCTAGAACTATTTGACATTTGGAAAATTATTATTCATGCGGGTGCACGTATGAATTTCTCCTATGCAGCTTGCTAGTTTTCTTCACCACCCAATTCCATTACCACTGAATCCGATCAGAAAAATAACAAGCTCGCTAAATTGAATGCAGTGTGCATCAACATAATAACTCGTTAATATATAGCTCTATGATCTCCAAAAATGAATGTAGACATTCAGTTATAAAGGCTGCATTTCTTTTAGTTCTTTCAAGAGACCGACAGAAACATTGCCTTTGAATTACAAAAATAGAGTATGTTTAACAGTCATTAACATGTTTATTTCATTGTAGTGGCAACCCAATGGGAGAACCTTTTTCGTACTTACACATTCGACTCGCGCTTTTTAACAAAAGGACAGTCAATTCACTGAATGAAAAGGAAATAATTGACGAAACAAATGTTGTGGTTAATTACCTGAAGCATACTACACATACTTAAATGTAAATGTGTTTGTTAACAGATTGTGCCACACATTTAGTCAAATCTAGATTGCAATGCACCCCTTCATTTTGTCCTCAGTAATAACTTGATCTGCATGAAAGCATCCAAATTGAGAACAAACAAAGGATATGTAAAAAGACATGTTAAATATCTGGAACAAGTCTCCGCGCTACAACAAAGGTGAACAAGTGCCCATCTGCCAAAAAAGAATAAATTCTTTGGTCAAAATTGTATTAATAACAGCCACAATGTAACATTGTCTCCTGCTGTTGATCCTGGTCGCAGGCCTGCACTCGGTCCTAGCCTCCTTCATGCTGCAGTTAAGAGAGGAAAAACAAGTGAGAGAAAGAGGGCATGGGAGAGATGGGGGTATGTCCTAAATCGATCAATCTCTACGAGTAAGTGTTAATCTCTCTCTCTCTAATCAGCTTTGGGGACTCTGAAATTTCATATGCATATATATAGGGATTTATGCTTCAATTGTAATTGGATCGCGTAGATGTTCAGACGGGAACAATTCATAATGCAGAAAACGAATCGGTGGGTTGAAGAAAGGACAGAAGCTGAGGGGATTGCGTGCGTGCCTTGGCCTTGAAGATAAGAGCGGTGGAGGGCGGGGCGGCCAGCAGGGAGGAGACATGTGGCAAAGGGCGCTCCGGCGGCGGCACCTACGGTGAAGGGTGGCTCCGGGGCGGCGGCTGGGGAACCTGCAGGCCGCGTCGAAGGGCGGCTCCGGGGCGGCGGCTCGGCGACCTGCGGGCCACGGCGAAGGGCGGCTCCGGGGCGGCGCCTCGGCGACCTGCGAGCCGCGGCGAAGGGGATCCCAAGGCGAAGGGCGGCTCGGGTGCGACGAACGGGCTCGACGGTGGCTCCCGCGATGAAGGGGAACCCGCGGCGAAGGGCGTGGCGGTCGGCTCCGGAGGAATGGAGGAGCGGCGGGTGGCTCGGGAGGAGCGGCGAGGAACGATAGAGGGCGAACGCCGGGGGAGGAGCAGGGGCGAGAGGTCGAGGTCGTGCGGGCGGGGCGAGAGAACGTGGGGCCGTGTGTTGTTTGTAAGGGCCATTAGATTTTATTAATGGATGGATCTGATTGTTTGGTTTTCCGCCCTTTCTTTCTTTTATAGGGGTAGTAGATTAATGCTCGGATCCGCATTGTACAAAACTTTGTTGACCGACCATCGGCTTTCACCTCCTCGGCCAGTGCCCGAGGAGTGTTTGTCCTACTTTATAAAGCCTTTATGAGGGCAAAGATTTACGACAAACAAGGCAATCTGGCCATACGGTTTTATAAACAAAGGTACGCAGAGAGATACATTATATTACTGTTTAACATAAGAAATGTCTTCCAAAGAAAATAGTCCCGCTATCGGTTCCTTTCTTTGGGTTGTCATGCTAAGCATGATCATGAAACCTCGGCTCTAATGTAAGAGCAAAATATCGAGGATTTAGTTTGGGAGGCCAGTTAATAGGACCCGGTAGTGTTCGGCGACAGTCGAGGTCAAGCCGTAAACACTTCGGCCATTGTTATGAATGGCCCATCATTTAACACAGGCATCGGATCGCTGACCAGTTTACGCTTATTGTGATAGTCAGTTTTCGGCTCTCTCCACTAAGGTGCTTAACCATGTGAGTTGGAAGCACAATCGCAGTGGTTCTCTCTTTCCATGCCTAGCTGAACAAAGCGGAATGTACGAAGCAAGTGCAGGAGCCGGGCAACCCAACTATTGACCGAAGACATAATTCGAAACCGATGCATATATAGCAATATCTGAGAATATTTTTGCCTAATCTCTAAAGGTGTCCAGTGTTGCACTACGAGACTTGTGCTGAAAACACACAAATAGTTTAAAAGTGCCATAAGCTTGGAAAACCAAAAAACGTCAGTAAAAACTTGACGTCCGAACAAGATCAAGTGTTCCGTGCCAATCCGAAAATTGGTCTTAGAAAAAAAAGTGCTTCTGTCGTGCTTTAACATGACACATCCTATCTCAAGACTTCAAGCGGGTCAGCCTACGGCTTCAACATCCTATCCCGAAGGCGGAGTACTTCTCATTAGGCCAGTTTAGCAAACTAAACTCTAGCGGCTTTGAGAGACAAATTAGGCTCTCCGGCTAGTGACCACACACTCGTGTCGAAAAAAGTAGTGATGAATAATAATAGTAATAAAAACTTTGCAACAACTAAGAAGAAGAACACTTATTATAAAACGGCTCATATAAATTTAAGAGCCCCCAAGTGACTTGGGTAAAAGAATTTTATGTATAATGATTGTATGTACCGAAGTACTAATATCATTTCTTTGTTCACCCGAACTTTAAACGCGTCTTAACCGACTGTCGGCTTCTCCCTCTTCGGTCAAGGACCGAAAAGTGTTATGTACTCCACCTGTTGAGAATATCGACAGTGTTTTCGATAACCAGGCAACCGGGCCATAAGGATCTAACAGACAAAGCGCGCTCAGGGAACTTATCCTATACTATAGACGAAGTGTAAGAAGCATCTTCAAAGAAAATAGTTCCCCCACTCTTCGGTGCGCATTATTACTATGAGACTTGTGCAATAGATTTTTTGTACTCATGAGTTCCGTTGTGTGCTGACCATGATTGAAAACAATAAGAGCGCTAGCTTTCGGCTTCACCCAGTCTAAGGTCAGAGCTCGGAGGACCCGGTCGTGACAATCGCAGAGGTGCTCCCTTTACTCCCTAGCCGAACAATCGGGAACGTAGGGGTAAGCACAGGAGCCAGGCAACCCAACTTGCAAATCGCTTAAGTCAATATGGTGCATATTGTGGCGTAATACACGAACAAGGAACGAAGTCGTACAAGTATAATCATATGCAAGAGGAAAAGCTTCATAAAGGAAGCCCCCAAATAAATAGGGTATTTGAATTTGTGTGTCACAAGCAAAGTTTTGACAAGGAGATTTTCTACAAGCAACTTTTTTTTCAAAAAGGTATAATGCTTGGTCGAACCGAACACAAGGTAAAAATTTAAAACTTTGAGCATGAAGGCAACTTAGCTGGTTAATGTGTTTGGTATTGATGACGCGACCCGAGCTTGATGCGGGACAAGGTTCCATCACCCAAGCCAGTCCAAAGGTGGCGGAGCAAAGAGCTCGGCACTCCGAAGTGGTGACATAGCACGGTCAATGCGGACCGGCAGAGTGATGCCGAAGTCCCTGGCATGGGGTAATGAAGTGTTGACGAAGCCCCCCGCCCAGTCGAGGTGACGTGGTATGTCAGTACACCGAGTTGACGATACTGCCCAACCCGGATCATTTTCTTGTGCACAAAAAATAGTGCAAACCGGAGATAATAGTAATAATAATAATTAATTAAAAAAATCGTTGCATGATAAATAATTTATGCAAAGTGAGTAATAAAAGAAATATGGCCTGGCGCCGAAGTCAATGTCGATGCAGGGCGTCGGCGTGATGCGGTAAAGGTGTGGCAAAGCCTGAATTCACAGGTCGGTCTGAGTTCCGGACGCGGTGTTTGCCGAACCATGTACGAAAACTGACCGAACCACCATGCGACCGTCGTTAATGCGGCCATCATTTGATAGACCTGTGTACATATGATGAACAAACCAGAGTAATAATTCCTTCAGAAAAATGAACCCGAACAAGCAAGAAATACTAGGATTAATAGCACCTGGTTTATTTGTTGTGGCAATCCGAAGAAAGGTGATTCCGAAAATTGGGACTCGATCCGCACACCCATTACCTGATGGGCGATAAAGCGACGGTATGGCGACGCTGGCAAAGGTTGGCTCGCCGAGGCAAAGCCCTCGGTCTAGCTAATGTGACGGAGCTGGTCGGCTAGTGACGCCGAAGTCTCCGGAGTAGGTTGATGAAGAGATGGCGAAGCCCCCGGTCCAGCCGAGATGTCGAAGCCTCGATGTCAGCCGATGAGTCGAAGTAGGTCGGCATGATGGACACCAGCTTGAAGAAGCAATAGTGCGGCCCTGTCGATGCAGGTCGTGACATGGTCGATGCCGGCTTGATGAAGTGACCGTGCGGCAATGCCGGTATACCCGCTCCGTGTAATCTGTGGGGTGGCGATGTTGGTGATGATTTATCCTTCGCGATGCCGTACTCTTGTTCGGCTTGCCGAGATGATGATCCGAAGAAGTTGAGCTCAGGTCAAAAAGTGACGACGTGTCTAGCGCAGGTCGGCAGCCGTGGAGCCGTATTGCCGGACTAGTTTGACACCAGTATGATAGTGAAGATTAACTCAAAGGAGGCTTAAATTTTTATGGGCACGTGTTTAAAAACAACGTACAATACCCTAGTAGAAAATTCCTTTAAGAAGGTTGTCCCATATCACGTTCATAAATAAACATGAATTTGGGTCGGATCCGTATTCGCGCAGAAAATAGACCCGAAAAGTGATGCACTAATCGGATGGTTCCCGGAGTTTGGACGGTCGGATCGAGCTGAAAGTTTGAAGGGTGTTAGATATAGGAATTCTTCAGCCGATCAACGGTTGGATCTTCCAAAGGACGTCCGAGCTAGGTGCTGGAGACCGCGCCCTAAACTCATCTAGATTTGACAAGGCTCCGGTATATCGTAGATTGCCGGAGATTCCTCCATCGGAACTCGACGAAATTTTGCATGGCTGTTGTAGACTCAATTCCGCACAATTCCACCAAAGGGATCGTCAAAGCGGTGCTCTAAGAGGTGGTGGCAACGAATACAAGTTCGTTGTTCAGAAAAACAGCACGGTCGCCCGAGGGCAATGTTGACGTTGAGCCCTCGAGCTCCATGGATGATTCCTTCATGATCTTGATAGAGATCGGAGTTGATGTTGATGAAGGACCTCGTAAGAACATGATGATCGGAGGTAGGGCACAGTCCTCGGTCGAGCCAAGGTGACCAGTCGAGCTGGCAACGAAGATGCCGGCATCATAGTTGACCCGCAGACGAGCCATCGATCCTTTTGGTGATCACACAGCGGAACTCTCAATGAAAGCACCAATGTCGGTGTCAAAACCGGTGGATCTCGGGTAGGGGGTCTCGAACTGTGCGTCTAGGATCGATGGTAACATGAGGCAGGGGACACGATGTTTACCCAGGTTCGGGCCCTCTTGATGGAGGTAATACCCTACGTCCTGCTTGATTGATATTGATGATATGAGTATTACAAGAGTTTGATCTACCACGAGATCGGAGAGGCTAAACCTTAGAAGCTAGCCTATGGTATGATTGTTGTATATGTCTATCGACTAGCCTGGCCTCGATTTATATAATGCACCAGAGGCCTAGGATTACAAGAGTCCTAGCCGAATACGCCGGTCGGGAGGAGTCCTTGTCTTGGTCACCAAGTCTTTTAGAATCTCCCATGTATGCGGCAATTGTCCGAACTAGCCCATGAGTATACGGCCATGGAGGTCCTCGGCCCAATCTAACAGATCGGGAGATGACGTGGTGAGTACCCCTAGTCCAGGACACCGTCATCGATGTTCTCGGCCGAGTCACGACTCCTAGATGTTTGAATTTCATTCCCATTTCTTACATGGGACCTAGAAATTCACCCAAGGACACACATGTGATTTTTCAACCAACTTTTACGCACCGGAACATGTGCTTGCAGTTCAAATTTGGATTATGCACATTAAATGTCCAGAAACTCAATTAATGTATAAAAAGGCCAAACGAACCCGGAATAATTCCAAAATTTAACAGGGCACTCATATAGTTCTATGTTGCCTCTGTAAAGAAAATCTGGGGGGAGGCAACGTATATTGTTTCGCACACAAAGGTGACAAGTTCCCTCTCAGAACCACGAGGCTTGTTGAGAGAATATCCGATTTTGCAAGAAGCTTATACCAAAACTTGTCCCAATTCAGCCAAGAATTATATACATATGAAAACAGGGTTTAGATCCTCCCGAACATCTCGTCACCTAGACCAATGTACTCTGATTTGAATTCAACATAAAATGAATACAAATATTTGAATTGGAGATAGTATGTTACATGTACTTTATAGTGAAATATGATTACTGCTATATGCATATTTTTTGTTATCAAGATAATACTTACATGATTGTATAACTTGACAACAATCGTATTCAAATAAGGAAAACTGATTCAAATTTAGTCCATATGGTAGACGACAATATATATGTTCATAGACCAGATTAAAATGTTCATATATGATGGAAGATCAAAATGTAGGACTACATCTATCATAAACCGCAAGGTCACCTAACAATATATTCGAATTCAACATAACGTGGATTCAAAAATTGAAATTCGAGATCCTGGTATTTGTAATCATATAAAAAGGGACATGACTCTTTATTTTGGTGGGAATTGATTTGCTTTTTGTTGTTGTTGAGGGAAGTGCGAATCGATTTGGTACTGTACAGGGTAATCTTGTTCTCCCGATTTTTTTACATTTCTCTTGTAGTTTTTTCAATGACATTTATAGCAATATAGTAAAAGGGGACATGACTCTCTTGTGTCCTATATGCATTGTTTCTTTGTACACGTTAAGTTTGTTCTGTCGAACAAGGATTCTGCGCCTTGTTATCCCGAAATTTTAAGCTCGAGTATCTTTTGTCTCATCTGCTTTGAAACTCCCGCCTCTTCAACCCGCCCCGTGCCTTGTTATCCCAAAATTTTAACGCACGCGAAAACTCCCTCCTCATCCAAAATCGGTCCCGCAGCCCAGACACGCGAAATCCCCCTTCTACCCCTCAGCCGGAAATGCCGGCTCGACATCGCGGTGTCAAAATCTGTGGGGGTACGCTGGTAACTTACCCTCCATTTCGGACAAGCGCGTCCCTAAGCCATGGCTCCCCCCTACCTTCCCCTTCGTCACCCCCATTCGTACACCGAGGCCGCCAAAACGCATGAAACCCCACGCTCCTTAGTCAGCCTGCTGACGGCCGCCCAGCCAGAGACTCTTCCCCGATGATGTCATCCACCGCAACAACTCGCCGTCCCTCATCCATCGCACCGGATGAGCATCCGTCATCAATCTCGTCGTCCCGCTGGATCAGCCGCCCCGTCCTCCACCTCCAAGGAGCTGCCCCGATGTTCGCCTCGTCTATCATGCCACCTCCATCCCCACAGCATCGTCTTGACCTGCCCCACCGGAACCACAACACCCTCCCAATTTCTCCGATGAAGTCGAGGCCAACTCGGCACCACCAAGGAGGTTCTGCACTCACCGCTGCATTTTATCTTTTATTCAATCTCATGGGGCTGCCAGTGCTCGATACCGAGCAGCCATGGCGGGTCTCCATCGACGGTGCCGTCGCCGGCCACTTCATCCACGTCGTCTCTCCCCCATGCCGTTGCTTCCTCGGCAGCCACTTTGTGCTGCTGCTCTGCTCTGCTATTGCTGTCGGTCGCGCTGCTGCTCCGCTCTTTCTCTCATTCATGCTGCTGCTCTGCTCTTGCTCTCGCTCACGCTGCTGCTGGTACTACTGCACGACCTCCGGCAGCTATAGGAGTTGCTGCTTTAGCACTCGCTCGTGGTTCTGCTGCACGACTTGCTCTTTGCTAGTGCGTTCCCTGCTCAAGCGTCTGCTGATTTAGATCACTGCTTCTCTGCTACTAGTGCTCGAATGCCGTAAACATCTATTGCAATGCTCTTCTACTAGTTCAATCAGTTTCGACAGTAAAATTCAGTTTCGACTGTAAAGTTCAGTTTCTTTAGTTAAGTTCAGAGTAAACACTATTTACAACATCTGTCGGAGCGGCCATGGTGCGGCTGGTGCATATTACATCTAGCACTTTTTGGTGATATATTTTACATCATCTATTGCAGAAGATATTAGAGTCCCACTTCAGATTAACGTTGTTTGTCTTGTCCTGCTTCAGCCTCCATGCCGTACACCTCACCGGAGCTGCTCCAACGACGGAACCGTCCATCAAAGTGGAGAAGTACCCTCGGCGCCATTTCTAGAGGCCTCAGATCTTCTTCCCCGCCACCGACAGTCACACCAGCATCACCACCCTCCACATCCAACCCAATGATGCTGAGGTCGAGTAGCTATGCCAAAGAGGTGGTACACTCGTTGCATCACTTTGTTATTGTGCATTCATGTCGATCCCTCAGGGATCCTTTGCTATGGAACTACTATGGTACTACTATTCATGCATTTGGTTAGGAGTGGAGCAAAGCCAAACTGGAGGATTTTTTTCCTTTAGTGTCTCGTTCAAAGAAAAATGGTAGGAATTTTAATATCCAGTTGGACGTCCTTTTCAATTTAATATGCATGAAGAACATGACTAATTGCATTACTGGCATAATAATATTCTTATTTTTTTCATTTTCACGTGGTTTGACTTTAATTTGACCATGTTTCTCCATTCTTGTATTCTTCCAATTCATGTGAGCCAAACACCGAGGTTCATAGAAACCCTATGTTTCCAAATGCTCTATTTTGCACGTGCATTCCTATCCTATTCCTGTGTTTTTCCTGTCCCTGCGTTTATAGAATCCTCCAATTCTAAGGAGCCCTTACAGATTTACTTCATTTTCAAAAAGGTGTCAAAGAAAACTCTGTGTGTTATGTCCTGCTCCTGCCGGGTCGTCATCCACCCCACATGAGGTGCACCCTCGACAGAAGCATTCACTGCAGCAGAGATTCCCCCTACAAACTTTGTTTCGCCGCCTCAGATCATCTTCCCCGTTGCCGGCAGCCACGCCAACTGCATTACCATCATCGACTGAGCAGATGAACCCAAGAACTACACAGTTCCGTAAGAGAAGTCGCAGTCTTTCGTGTTTGCTTACATTATACTTCACTCATTATTACCTACTACTTTATCGTTCAAACTTGAGTTTTAAAATGCCCGTGGGTCTCATATCGAGGCAACAATGAATAGTATATGTCTACTATCTTGTTCATCTGGGGTCTTCTATGTGGTTCATGTTGGGTGGGCAACAAACAGTAGATGATCCATTGTCTATCTTTTTAAACTGAAGCTATAATCTACCTGCTATCATTAGTTTTGAATCTATCCACTCGTTTGCTACCATCAGTCTTGATTTCTGCATGCACCCCTTAGGCCTTACAAAATCTAACTAATTTTTTTACTATGCATGTCAGTAATTGTACACAATCGTACTGAACATGTAGAGAAAAAGAGAAGACCGTTGCGTGGGAATACAATGTCATGCAGACACCACTCCATGGTGGGCGAAGTGCCCCCCTCTCGCCATTCCAGATTGTATTCCAGAGGAAGATAACTGTTCTGATGGGGATTCAGAGGGAGCAGACCACTCCTATTTACCACCTGAGGTGTTTGCTCTAACCTGGCATGCTTATGTTGGTCATATCATGCATATGGCGCCTCGCATTGCTTACATTATTCATCCTATATGTTATCATCATCATAGTTTAGACTTGCTTTGTGTGAATGCCACCTGTTTGGTTTCTATATCATACTTCCACTGTTCCTAAATATTTGTCTTTTTAGAGATTTCAACAAGTGACTACATACGGAGCAAAATGAGTGCATCTATAGTCTAAAATATGTCTATATACGTCCATGTGTAGTAGTCCATTTGAAATCTCTAAAAAGATAAATATTTAGGAACGGAGGGAGTATATGGGAATTATGCAATACCATGTTTTTCAGCCAGTTATCATATATGTGAATTATGCACCGCCATGTAGCCAGGCATCATATATTTGAATTATCTCATGCCATCTTTTTTCCATTATGTATTCCATTTGCTGACAATCTGTGTATATTAAACTACTCTTCATGTGTATCAGCCATTTGATCCGGTTATGGAAAAAATCAAGAGTGAGAACAAGGTCTTCAGAGCAGGCAATGGTACCTGTTGAAGCATATATCTCGATGGTTATGGGGAGCTTCTCAGAGGAGGATTCAGAGATAGATGACTAGTCCTATATCCCACCTGAGGTGTATGCTCTAAGTTGCAATGTCTATATTTCTCATATCATGCATATGGTGTCTTGCATTGCTTAGTTTAGACATCATATGCACAATATTGAATTCCATCTGCTTAGTTTAGAGATCATACATGTGAGTGCTAGCTGCTTAGTATATGAATCAATTATGTCAATTATATCATGCCATCATGTATACTTAGACAACATTTATGTGAATTATTTGATCCCAACCTATTTTAGAAAGACATCATATAGTTTTTTCATGTCATCATGTTTAGATACTCATCATATGTTGAATTATGCCATTATATCATGTTAAGTTATCCATTATATATCTGAAACTGTGTCATGATATCCTGTTTAGTTAGGCATCATTTATGTGAAATTGTGTCATGTGTGCTTAGACAACATATATGTGAATTACCACATCTGTCTATCATACAATGTCTGTACGTTCAATTTCTTTTCTTGTTTATCAGCCATTTATATTGGAGGGGCTGATTGCAGTATCTAAGGGAGCAAAAACTTGTTCTTCACAAAAGACAGTGCTACCCATCGATGCATAGAACCATGGTTGTACTAGCCCACAAACTTGCCCCACCACGCATAATCTAGACTCTTCCAGATTGCACACTTAGACCGTTGGGCAGAGAACCAGCTACAACCCATCTAACCCCAACCCCAACGGATAGTAACCCACTTCTAGTTGACAAAGCACCATGTCCAGCACAGAGTACCCCCACACGAGCAGTTTATAAAGCAACTGCAGTGCCCAAAGCACGAAGACCACCACAGCGAACCCAAACTCCACGTTTAAAGCAGAAGAGCAATTGTTCTCAGGTCATATTCCGTAGCTATGGTCCATACTCCTTTGCTGTTGCATCACTGTATTTACTCATACCAACTATTTTCGAATATGAAGGATCCAATTGAAACTCCAATGGCGCAACAGGTATGTTTTAAACCTATTTCCTTAACTGGATTGCTGTTCTAACTTCTTGCTCTATGTTGATTTCAGTTTCAGTTGTATAAACAGTTATGTTCCCATGTGATGCACATTACAAGTGTTGCCAATGCTGTGTAGTTTCTCACACTTATATTTTGTATATGTTGTTGTGTCTTCGGAATATATGAGTTGAACTATGTCTCTATCTTGATTTGGCAACATAAACTAGAATGATATGAACAATACAGTGACCATAGTAAATAGATATATGTTTGTTTCATGTTGTTATCATGTCCACCTTACTACTGAACCGGTTTACCAAAATGAGTTTGGTATACTACATGCTAAACATGTGATGTGTCTACTTGTTTCTCTTGTAGTATGCGAACAGAATATTGGAGAAGAGCACCGCACTATGCAATGCTAGAGAAAGTAATGCAGATAAGGTTCAAGATAGTGAGACAACCCTGTTGGTCTCCAAGAAAGGTGATAAAATGATCTTGTAGTGTCACACCCTAGCTAGTTCAAGCATTAGAGTGTTGCATCATGTTTAAATTCCCAGAAAACTGAAATGGGGATGACAGAACCCCCAGCACCCCCCCTGGAACAACTAGGGTTTACTAAAAACTTTTTCAATGAACCTGAAATGCCCTTCTAGAAAGCCCACCCTTTTTGTTTTGGGTTAAAACCTTTGACAAAAATGGTGCACATTTTTCTATGACATCTTAAGGTCATTGGATTAATTCTTATAGTATTTGCATTTGGGCATTTAAATGCTATAAAATATTTTAAATGCTCAAATAATCATAAACTAAAATGTTTGCTGTTGGATATATTCTAAGCAGTAGCCATGATTAATTTTATGATTTTTGGAAATGCCCTGGCATTTTTAATAAAGCCCTGAAGTTACAGAAATAATAGAATAAATGAAAAACAGAAAAAGAGAGAGAAAGGAACTTACCTAGCGCAGCCCACCAGCCGGCCCACCTAGCTGGCCCAGCCAAGCAGCCGCTCCACGCAGCTACTTCGCCTAGCCAGCGAGGCGAGCAGGTGCTCGACAGCGAGCACAGGAGCTCGCCACGCCACCTCTCAGCCTGCCTGCCGTCGCCGCGCCAGCGTGATGCCTCGACACGCCTCCACGTCGCGCACCGAACCCCCTGGACACGCCCATTCCCCCTGCCTCTCTCCCTCGCTCCCCTCCGCCATGGCTGACGCAGCAGCCGCCGTTCTGCCGCCGTAACCGTGCCCACCATCGTCAACGCACCGCTCCACCATGTCCTGAAGCTCCGCCATTCCCTCCTCGACCGTTCCACCGAGCCACGCCCCGCCAGAGGCCCTCGAGCGTCTTCACCGAGCTCGTCTTCAACCTCAGTCGCTGGAGATCCCCCTCGCCACCCCGCTCGCTCCAGCTCTTCCCCGAGCTCGTCGTTTTCTCCCCTGCAACCGCAGTGAGACACTGACCCTTCTCCCCCTCTCCGTTCTAGCTCTCGTGCACCATACGCGCCGCCTCGAGTTCGCTCGCACGCACCACCGCCTGTGCTCGCCGCCGACGAGTCTCCGGCCATCTAATGGTCCGGCCGTCATGCCCAGATTCCTCCCCGCGCCTCGTAGAGCACGTACGTGCCCCGCATGAGCCACCACGACCGTCACAACGACGATCCCGACCTCACCCGAGCCCCGGCGACCGCCAAGGTCGACGCCGACGACGACTCCGGCCACCACAGGCCCAACAACCTACACCACTCGATGCGAACGAGTGCCCGCGTCATGTAGATGCCCTCCGCCGGCCATTTGGTCGCCGGAGGAAGAAACCCGCACCCCTCCGCCGTCCCTGGCCTTGCCGGCGACGAGCCCCGGGTCAACTCCGGCGAGTTTGACCCTGGTTGACCCTAGTTTGACTTTCCCCTGACTCACTGACGTGTGGGCCCCAGGCCACTAATTAAACTAGTTTAGCATTAGTTTAACACTAACTAAACTTAGTTAGTTAGTTGACACTGACAGACGGGACCCACAGGTCAGGGTTGACCTGGACCGTCTCAATTGACCGCTGACATCACACTGACGCCAGGCTGACACAGTAAATCCTTTTTTGGATTTATTCTTTAATAGGAAATTCCAGAAAATAGCCAAAACTTCTAAAAATCATAGAAAATCAACCATAACTCCAAATGCAAAGATTTATATATGAATTTTGATCAGAACAATTCAATCTATCCATTGGTAATGGTTTCATGTATGACAAAACAAGATAACCTTGCTGTGTAAGCAAAATAAGATAATGCACTAATAAGGCTATGTTAAATGAACTAACATTTGAATCTTTGATTCAAATGGGTTCATTCCTTTCTGTTTTAGCTTGCATTAGGCCAAGAAACATTCATTTTGCCATGTCATAGCATGCATCATATTGTTGCATATTGTCATGTGTTGATTATGTTCTGTGTGTCTTTCGTGGTAGGTTCTGCCTCGGAGGATAACCCCGAGTATCCGTCTGAAGGGCAGTACCCTACTACCACTACATCAGACAAGCAACCCATTGATCATTCCGATACAAACCCATGTTCTCGCTTCTGCTCTTGTTTACTACATTAAGACAACGCGATTCAAACTGCTGTGTGCTACGGTAGTTGAACCCTTATCATCTGCAAGACCTGTCATTGCCACAGTAACTAGATGAAACCCACTAGCATGTGTAGGAGTTGATTGAGCCATGTATGTGATTCCTACCTTGCTATGCCTAGAGTTGTGTCAGGTCTGGTTCATCTGGGTGATGGGCTAGAGTGAAATGATTATGTCGGTAATGTGAGGGATGTGTTGAACATGTTTTGGTAGAGGTATCAATGAGAGGCCATGTAGGAGTACATGGTGGGTTGTTTCATTGAGGCCGTCCCTAAGAACTGAGATCTGTATGTGTGATTTAAGATTCAGTTACTACCATACATTGGGCCCGAAACCAATGGACCCTCTCGGCTTCTTAATCACCCTAGTACTCTCTCCAGGAGTTGCAAATAGTTTATGGTGTTTGTATGTTATGTGTTGGCGGCCGTGCGTAGCGCAGACCCTAGGGGTGGGCCATGTTGCGGTAGATACACCGTGGCACGGTGTACCGAGTCACCCGTTTGGTGTCTCGGGAACCCTGTTCACATCGTTCGGGGCCGTATGTGGAAACCTCGGCCGGACTCCCTGCGGATGGAACCTGGATAGGCGATAAACCTGGACTAGAGACTTGAGTGTTTAGGTAGGCCGTGGCCGACACCCTCGTTGGGCTTCCGCTTGAAGGTTGCCGAGTACATGTCATGTAAACGGCGGTAAGTGGTGAGAGCAAGTATGAAGAAGTACACCACTGCAGGGTTAACATCATCTATCCGAATAGCCGCGTCCGCGGTAAAGGACTACTTGGTTGCCTATACAGTTCATAGACAAGTTAATGGATACTACTAAAAGACTCAAGATAAGTGTGAGTACCGAGGATGGCCCTCTTGTAGGATGACGAGGGAGGATCCCCGATGGAGTATTGTGTTGGTGATTAGTGGACTCGAGTGCGAAAACTATTTTACTAAGTGGTGTCCCGTAGGATAGCTTAGCCAAGAGTCAAAGCTGGCTTGCTGCAATAACTCCACCACCTTCTTGAAAATGAGCATGTATAGTAGGTTCTAATGTAAGACTTGCTGAGTACCTTTGTACTCATGTTTGCTTAATTACTATTTTTAGATGACAACACCGCCCCCGTCGATGGGTTCTACGTAGACCTTGATGTCGATGAGTGACTAGCCACCCAGGTGGTGATCATGGCCATGGAGGGCCCTATGTAGATAGAAAGGCTTCGAGAAGCCTTCTTTCTTTCTAGTGTCTGTACTTAGACTATTTGCTTCCGCATGTGCTTGTATGCTTGTATGACTTGAGTGTCGGGTCATGTGACCCCTACCTGTATGAACATGTTATGTATGGCTCTCTGGAGCCTTTAAATAAAGTACTTGAGTTTGAGAGTTTTGTTGTGATGCCATGTTGTATTTGCACATATCGAGCATATTGTGTGTATGATTGAAATGCTTGGTATGTGTGGGATCCGACAATCTAGTTGTTTATCCTTGGAAGCCTTTCTTATGGGGAAATGTAGTCTAGTGTTCCTTGAGCCATAGTAGTCCGCTACAGCCCGGTTCACCGGAGTCCTTCTAGCCCAGCACTACTGCTCAGGACACTTGACTGGCCGGCATGTGTTTCACTTCGTTCCTATGTCTATCCCTTCGGGGAAATGTCACGCGGTGACATCCGGAGTGTTACCGGCTAGATCGATGTGACTTGGAATCGGGGTCTTGACAGCGTTGGCATCAGAGTCGGACTGCCTGTAGGTTCATTGAGCCAAACTGGTCGATGTAGAGTCTAGAAATGCTTTAGTTATAAGTAAGGGAATTGATTGTGGGAGGGAACGTAAGGCTCTTTTACTCCTTTACCTTATGCCCTCTAATCTGAGTCATTCTCTTCTCATTCAACGTGGGTTAAGGACTAGGCTCTCTTCTTCTGCCAGGTTCACGTGTTAGTAATCCGTAGTAGCTTATAGGATTGTTGTTACAAGCCTCAGTACAGTTTCTACTATTTTTAGTATGTTGCCAGTTGAATCAGAACCCTGATATGATGTTGTTGAGTGGTATTGCAAACTGTTGTGGATGTCTCAAATCTTTTTCTGAGCATTTACAGCTATTATGCTGTCCAATTTTCCATAGAAATTCTAATGTCTTTGCATTGTGGTTGTGCTTTCAGATGGCCACTCGTGCTCAAAACCAAGTGGTTCGCCTAACCCGGTGCCTCGATGTGCCCGGTCATACTGCTATGTTAGTCCGGGTAATGATCAAGACGGGTTACCGTTGGTATCCCGAATACACTGTCGAAGAGCAATTCCGAGACTTTAATCAAAGCCAATATTTCTGCACCATCAGGATATTTCCTTCTTATCCTGGATCTACCAAGCCCCTCCACTGTTCCTATGGACTCGGGGTTACTGTTGAGATGGCTGTGCAGGATGCTGCCTATTCCATGATGACCATCATGCGCGTCCGAACTGGCCTGCTTCGGAACACCGACTTCCGTTATATGCCAGCTTCACTCCCGGGAGTGCAAGGGTATCTCCAGGCTATCTATGCTGACTCCACTCAGGAGGACTCACTAACTCGCACCACTGCCAAGATGCTCGAGGATAAGGACCAAGAGAATCGGGCCTTGAGACTGGAGCTTTTCAACACCCGTGCTGATCATTGGGCCACTTTGACTCGGTTTGCACCGGCTGTGCAAGCTGGATGTATGGATACAAGGGATATGTACACTACTAGGGAAAAGCCTATACACAGAATCTTACCAGTAGCGCTGTACAAAATCAAACGCTGCTGCTACTTAGTAGCAGCGCGCATAAATAAACCGCGCTACTGCTATGACTTTTGCAGTAGCGCGTACTGGCGAAAAGCGTTGCTGCTATGTTTGAACTGGGCGCGCATGGCTAGCCCAACCTAGTAGTAGCGCGTATACTGGCCCAGCGCTACTGCTACTCTCCTTAGCTGTAGCGCTCTTACGTGTAAGGCGCTGCTGCTACCGGAAATAAAATAAAGTGAAAAACAAGTAGAAAAGTAAATGAAAATGGAAGAAATAGAAAAAGGAGAAAGGAAAAAAATGTAAAGAAAAAAGGGAAAAAGGAGAAAGGAATAGCAGTAGCGGGTTTCAGGAAACGCGCTATAGCTAACTTAGCTATAGCGCGTTTTCGGAAATGCGCTACCGTTACGTTTCACTTAAATAGCGGTTTCCCCCCGGGCCCCTCGGCCACAACTTCTTCCCCAAATCCCTCGCCCTCGCCGCCGTCTCCCCAATTCGCCGTCGCCCCACTTCGCCGTCGTCTCCTGCCGGCGTGGACGCTCGCAACCTCACCGTCTCCCCCCCCCGAGGTCGCCGTCATCCTCACCGCTGCCGCCCGAGGCCGCCCTCAGCCTCACCGCCGCCGCCCGAGACCGCCCTCGACGTCACCGTCGGCGCCCTCCACCTCATCGCCTCCCGAGCCCACCCAGGACCACCGTTGCCCGTGCCCGAGCCCGCCCTCTCCGCCCCTGCCTCCATCACCGAGCACCTCCCCGCCACCGTCTCTCCCCTCTCTGTAAGTCCCCCACCCCTCCCTCCACTCATCTCTCTCTGCATTCTAGAGAAAAAATCAGTAGAGCAAAAGTTTGTTTATAGCAAAGGATGTTAAGTAGTAGATGTTAGAGCAAAAATTAGTTTAGAGCAAAAAAATTGGTTTACAACAAAAGTTAGTTAGGGCAGTAGGGTTTAATTAGGGTAGATGCTCCTTGTATAGTATATAGTGATACTAGTAGATGTTAATTAGGTTAGGGCAATAGTGGTACTAGTAGATGTTAATTAGATGTTTTTCAGTTAGGGCACTAGAGTTTTGCTAGGTTAATTAGGTTAGTAGTGCTGCTAGTAGTATTGGTACAATAGGTTAATTAGGTGATGTTAAATGAATAACCTAAATGAATGAAATTAGTAGTTAACTAAATTTTTTTCCTTTCATCATTATAGAGCACTAAAGTTAACTGAATTTTGTTCTATTAGTAGTTAAATGAATTTTCTTCTACACTGTTTGCACATGTGGTTGCTTGTGTATATTTGGACAATGTTTGCAGGGAATGATGCTTAGTGGCCTATGTTTTGCCGCAATGTTGATTCATTTCTTTTCCGGCAAATTTCAGGTTCTCGGTTTGTCCACTTTTTAGCAAAGCTCATGCCGAAATTTTCCGTGAATTTCGGCATGACTTGTGCTACAAACTAGGACATATCGAGTGCCCGTGATTTGCCGCACCAGGAAGGAGTCAACATTCCTGCAAAACAATAGGCCTTTTCATGTCATTATTCATTTTATTAGGTATAGAATTAATTGACTAGATTTAATCATAGGAAACATGCCTAGCAACGATGAAGGACAGGGTTCTGGTGATTGCGATGATGCCTACCGGGCAGCAGACGAATTTTTTAGCCTTACCGATGATCAACCGATGTTATTGCTGGGCCCACCGGTGGCATCGGGGACTGAGACCGACACACAGACCGGTGCTGAGACTGAGACCAGCGCTCAGACTCAGACCGGCGCTGAGACTGAGACCGGCGCTACCTCGGGGAGCGGAGCAGGTGTAGAACCGAAAGCAAAGAGGCAACGGGTTCCTAACAAACTCAGGACTACTAGAGTGGTGGTCATGGAGGTGGACGACGGAAATTTTGAGCCAACGGCGCCCGAGGAAGCGCGTCGATGCTACATCAATCAAATAGGCTGCATCGTATGGACAACCGCCACCATCAACGATGAGAAACTACAGAAGATAGAAAATATGAGGAGCTCCCTCCTAAAGAAGTTTCACCAGATATTCTTGTTCCTGGGCCGGCATGAGAAGGATTATAAAGATCCAGATGAGGACCCGGCAATGAAGAAGATAAACAAACACGCCATGACCAAGTTTAGCGACGCGTTGGCCGCCTGGAAAAATCGAGTGAAAGCAAGGATCATCGACAAGAAGGAACCCTACTCCGAGATTGTAAAGGATAATACGACAATCACGGAAGAGCAGTTTCAAATATTCAAGGAGGCTTGCGAGGCCGAAGATGCCAAAAAAAAAGTCTAAGTACATGAAGGGGCTTCAAGAGAGGAACATTGGGAGCGACCACCTCGGAAGCCGTGGTTACGGCGGAAAGAGGTCCAAATGGGCCAAGGAGGACGCGGAAGCCGCGAGTCTGGGCATCCCAAACCCCTTGGCGGAGTTCACCGTCCCGCGGGAGCGGGACGTCCTCAGGGCCCGGCATCGTTGGGACCCAGTGAAAAAGCTTTACGAGACAACACCGGTCATTACGGAGTTCATGAGACTGCTGGTAATTTTAGTTTCTGATCAATCGACTGCACACGTTAGTCATATTTGTAAACGATCGTTGTGCCTTTTGCAGAGAGACCAGCACAGGATTGCGGCCGAAAGCGACTCGCCGTCTGAGGCATTGGCGAGGCCCAAGTGGGACACTCCATTCAACCGGGCGTTGAACATATTGAAACAACAACCGGTGGATACTCGACCGTCGTATGGACGCGTGCATGGTGTCGGAGACGGCGCCACGTGGAAGAAGTACTACCGTGAGACCACGGAGGAGAGAAAGGAAAGACGGAGGTTAAATGAAGAAAACATCGACAAGAGGGTTGAGATTGCGGTTGAGAAGAAATCAACTGAGACAGTCGCAACAGCGGTAGCTGCCGCAAAACAGGTGGCTTTAGATATTTCTACTACCTTGGTTCCGGCCGTTTTCAATTGGACCAGGCAAAATCCAAAAAAGATGCAGCGGACTTTCCCCTTGCTGACTTCTTGGCGAGGAGCAGCTCGACTAGCGTTGCACCAGCACCTGCAGCTGCACCTGCTCCCGCACCGGACGTGCTAGGCGGTGCTTCGTCTTTGGCTGAGCTCGACGCCCTCACGGTATCCGTCACACCGGCCCCCTTCAATATAAATGTATAATCTCTCGTTTTCGTTGCCTTTCGGATGTCTCACGTCGCAGACTTTTCTTTGCAGTCTGACGAAACCCCGTGCACCATATTATACACCATCGGCGACCAGAAGGTGGACATGGGGAAGGCGACGATAATGGAGCCGAAGGAACCATTGTTCCACAGCCGGCCGATCCCCCCGAACGTCTTCAAGGTTTCCGTGGCCAGTGTCAAATCGGGCCATGAGAATTTGCCTCCTCCAGTACTACTGGGGGATGACGACGAGACACCGCGGCGGCTTGGTGATTGTTGCAATGCTGGGTGGGTCCTGTTGTGGCCAAAGAGTCTGCTTCGTTTGGAGGCGGCCGGGAGCACACCCACGAGCACGTAGCCTCAGCAAGGTATGAACATCAACACCCCACCTACCCAATTATTGTCGGGTGTCGGGTTGGGTGATAGCGGACGGGATAAGGAGGAGGCTCCATTAGTCGCTGATGACATCGCCATGGATGAGGATGAGGACGACGATGGCGCTGCTGAACAGTATGTCTATACTAGCGCCTCCTCAGGGTTTGAGCGTCATGAGTCGGTGCCTGAATTGCCGTCTCAACATATTATGGACGACCTTCCGGTAGTAAAGAAGTTTAGGAAGAGAGCGAGGAAAGGCAAAAAAAGCTGTTTCTATGATCCAGCCGCCTCAGCAGCCTCGGCTTCAGGACCGTATAGATATCCCCGGTGCGGATAAATGGCATATCCCCGGTCAACCAATCCTACCTGCAACAGCGCTACGGGCCAGATTCAGCGATCTAAAGAGACTTCATGACGATGTGCTGCGGGTAGAGAAATACCTCATCGCCTCGAAAGATCCAGGATACCCACTCTACGTGGTTAACGTTCCGCGGCAAATGTCGTACGTCGACAGCTTCCCCGTGGATAAGTTCTTCCTCTGATTCGATTACATATTCGACATGTTTCATGTGAAGAAGCTGGATTTTACGTTTGTCCGCCTTTATGCCTTGCACATGAACTACATCATCGGGGTTGAGCAGATATCTCATATCTGTGTCGCTGACCCGTACTACATGCACGAGGGCTTCTTGGGAGTCTGCGCAAATCACCGTGAATACACGAGGGATTACATCGTCAATTTCATGCTCGCCAATAAGGACAAGGAGGCGATTCTTGTGCCTTATCATCCCGTGTAAGTCATCCGCGCTGCTATCCTTCCTTCGATTTCAATCATTCATTTGCACGGTGGAGGCTAATTAATTTGAGGACTTATTTTGCGCAGCGGCGGGCGCGCCGTCCTCATCATCCTCTACCCCCGATTCTCCCACGCTCTTTACTTGGACTCGTCGAAGAACATTCACAAAAAGGATTAAACCCACATCAAGGATGTTCTCGACAGTGCTATGTTTTACTACCAAGCAAGGGGTGGAGAGGTCAGGGACAAGAAGAGAAGGGCGGCAGGGTCGCCTTCGGCCATAAGACCGACTTCTGCTGCATCCAGCAACCGAACGATTCTCTTAATGATGGATTCTATGTCCTACACCACATGCTGGAGTACAGACGGGATCACCAGAACCTTCGCATGTCACCTAGATCCGGCGATGCCCATATTCTGCAATGGGCAAAGGATATAGGAGATATCGAGGATCATCGACTTCGAGCTGAGTTCTATAACATCCAGTGCGAACTTGCCCAAATCATCATGGAGGTCGTCGAAAAAACAGGGATGTTCTACGGAGAAGGAAAAATGTCGCGGGAAGACGTCCGAACATGGATAGCCTCTCAGTGTCTCGACCTGAAGCCTTTCACTAGGCTCGGGGACTATCTCCCTGACTTGGATGGATGGAACGACATGTTGGAGTGATTGTCGATATATGACAATGTGTCCATTTAGTCCATACTTTCTGTATGACAAAACTTTGAGTTATGCACGGTGAAACTTTATTTGTGATGTAATTAAACCATCCTCCTCCTCGACTAGCAAAAATCACTCTAGTTAGGGCATTTTGGGGTACGATGAACTTTGTTATTTATGCTTATGATATGTTGTTTTTATTTTTGCCAAGTCTGTCTCTTTCTATTGCTCAACTATATATGTTGCATATCATCGACTCATGTGATGATGCAGGTGCATGGATCATAGATGGCAAAGAAGTGCTATGCCAGGAGTATATATACGACAAGTGGCCGGAGTGTCAGGCCCTTCCGGTTTCCGAGCGACAGGCAGTAGTTAGTTTAGAGGTTCACGCTAATGCGAAAGAGGGATACGAACTCATGTTCTCAAAGTGATAGATCTTCTCGCGTATATCATTGTTTAGATGGATGACGATGTATTTGCATATCATTCGAGACTTGTATCGCTATTTTTGAGATGATGACGAGAGACCACTTTGTGTTGGAGAAGTACACCCCTGCTGGGTTAACATCATCTATTCGAATAGCTGCGTCCGCGGTAAAGGACTACTTGGTTGCCTATACAGTTCCTAGACAAGTTAATGGATACTACTAAAAGACTCAAGATAAGTGTGAGTACCGAGGATGGCCCTCTCGTAGGATGACGAGGGAGGATCCCCGGTGGAGTATTGTGTTGGTGATTAGTGGACTCGAGTGCGAAAAATATTTTAGTAAGTGGTGTCCCGTAGGATAGCTTAGCCAAGAGTCAAAGCTGGCTTGCTGCAATAACTCCACCACCTTCTTGAGAATGAGCATGTATAGTAGGTTCTGATGTAAGACTTGCTGAGTACCTTTGTACTCATGTTTGCTTAATTACTGTTTTCAGACGACAACACCGCCCCCGCCGATGGGTTCTACGTAGACCTTGATGTCAACGAGTGACTAGCCACCCAGGTGGTGATCCTGGCCATGGAGGGCCCTATGTAGATAGACAGGCTGCGACAAGCCTTCTTTCTTTCTAGTGTCTGTACTCAGACTATTTGCTTCCGCATGTGCTTGTATGCTTGTATGACTTGAGTGTCGGGTCATGTGCCCCCTACCTGTATGAACATGTTATGTATGGCTCTCTGGAGCCTTTAAATAAAGTACTTGAGTTGTAGAGTTTTGTTGTGATGCCATGTTGTATTTGCACATATCGAGCATATTGTGTGTATGATTGAAATGCTTGGTATGTGTGGGATCCGACAATCTAGTTGTTTATCCTTGGCAGCCTTTCTTATGGGGAAATGTAGTCTAGTGTTCCTCGAGCCATAGTAGTCCGCTACAGCCCGGTTCACCGGAGTCCTGCTAGCCCAGCACTACTGCTCAGGACACTTGACTGGTCGGCATGTGTTTCACTTCGTTCCTATGTCTGTCCCTTTGGGGAAATGTCACGCGATGACATCCGGAGTCCTGCCTAGCCTGCTACAGCCCGGGTTCCCTGGAGTCCTGTTAGCCCAGTGCTATAGCCCGGATTCACATGCTGATGACCGACATGCTCGATGTGATTCACGTATGCCTATCTCCATAGGTCTGTGCCGGTTTGGGTTCACGACTAGCCATGTCGGCCCGGGTTCTCTGTCATATGGATGCTAGCGACACTATCATATACGTGAGCCAAAAGGCGCAAACGGTCCCGGGCCATGGTAAGGCGACACCCGTGGGGATACCGTGCGTGAGGCCGCAATGTGATATGAAGTGTTACCGACTAGATCGATGTGACTTGGAATCGGGGTCCTGACATGTAGACAGTGAGAAAACCCCATAGTCCTGCGTTGATGTAGTGTTTGAGTTACTGGCTAGTACCACTGGGACAAGCTCTTCGACCTCGCTGCCTAAATCACTTCGGCTTCTTTAGTATCAGCTACAAGCTGAAAGGCATCAGTCAGCTGTGCTGCGGCAAGAAGCCGACGGGCTGAGGAAGTCCCTGCAGAATTCAAATGCATACTTTCTTGTGCAACAGCAAGCGCTGGGGGATTTAAGCGCCAAAGAAGAGAAAGTTAATAAGCTTTCTAAGCATCTTGCCAACATTATGGGTACCCAGGATATTGCTTCTTGAGCTCTTCTAAAGCGGTTTTAGTTCTGGACTTGTTTTGCTACGGCGTTTATTTGCACTGGTCGCCAACTTTGACGACCAATGTATGTGATATGCTACTTTGTTCCCTATATTCTCACTGGTAGCGAACTTTGATGCCCAGTGGATGTAATATGTGTAATAGTCGTGATAGCCTAGCGTAAGTTGCTTGCTTATTTAGTTCCTTGTTGTCTTGTTTATTTCTTTGATTATAGTCAGTGGAATTCTTTTTCCGCGGTTTGCTAGTGGCCGCAATAACCTATTTTTAAAAACTAGGACACAATAACCATGGGCAACATATTTACTTGTGACGCCCCTGATTTGACCGTACACTAATCATACACGCAAACATGTACGATCAAGATCAGGGACTCACGGGAAGATATCACAACACAACCCTACAAATAAAAATAAGTCATACAAGCATCAAATTACAAGCTAGGGGCCTCGAGGGCTCGAATACAAGAGCTCGATCATAGATGAGTCAGCGGAAGCAACAATATCTGAGTACAGACATAAGTTAAACAAGTTTGCCTTAAGAAGGCTAGCACAAAGTGGGATACAGATCGAAAGAGGCGCAGGCCTCCTGCCTGGGATCCTCCTAAACTACTCCTGGTCGACGCCAGCGGGCTGCACGTAGTAGTAGGCACCTCCCGAGTAGTAGTTGTTGTCATCGACAGTGGCGTCTGGCTCCTCGGCTCCATCGTCTGGTCGCAGCAATCGAGTAGAGAAAAGGGGAAAGGGGGAGCAAAGCAACCATGAGTACTCATCCAAAGTACTCGCAAGCAAGGAGCTACACTACATATGTATGCATTGGTATCAAATGAAAAAGGGGTAACATATGTGGACTGAACTACAGAATGCCAGAATAAGAGGGGGATAGCTAGTCCTATCGAAGACTACGCTTCTGGTAACCTCCATCTTGCAGCAGAAGAAGAGAGTAGAAGGTAAGTTCATCAAGTATCATCGCATAGGATAATCCTAACCGATGATCCTCCCCTCGTCGCCCTGTGAGAGAGCGATCACCGGTTGTATCTAGCACTTGGAAGGGTGTGTTTTAATAGGTATCTGGTTCTAGTTGTCATAAGGTCAAGGTACAGCTCCAAGTCGTCCTGTTACCGAAGATCATGGCTAATCGAATAGATTAACTTCCCTACAGGGGTGCACCACATTTTCCAACACGCTCGATCCCCTTTGTTCGGACACACTTTTCTGGGTCATGCCCGGCCTCGGAAGATCAACACATCGCGGCCCTACCTAGGCACAACAAAGAGGTCAGCACGCCGGTCTAAATCCTATAACGCAGGGGTCTGGGCCCATCGCCTATTGCACACCTGCGTGTTGCGTACGCGGCCGGAAGCAGAACTAGCCCCCTTAATACAAGAGCAAGCTTACGGTCCAATGCGGCGCGCCGCTCAGTCGCTGATGTCACGAAGGCTTCGGCTGATACCACAACGTCGAGTACCCATAAATGTCCCCGCGTAGATGGTTAGTGCATATAGGCCAGTGGCCAGACTCAGATCAAATACCAAGATCTCATTAAACATGTTATCTTGAAATAACCGCGAACGCCGACCAGGGCCAGGCCCACCTCTCTCCTAGGTGGTCTCAACCTGCATTGTCCCTTCGCCACAAAGATCCACGCAGAGGGCCGTCGGAAAAGTATGTCCTTCCAGCCCCCAATTCGTGAATCAACTGCGGGTACTCCTCAAGCCAACCCGACTTTAGTCATCACATGTATCATGTATAAAGTATATAGTATATACCCGTGATCACCTCCCGAGTGATCATGGCCCGATAGTATAGCATGGCAGACGGACAAGAATGTAGGGCCACTGATGATAAACTAGCATCCTATACTAAGCATTAGGATTGCAGGTAAAGGTAACAACAGTAGTATCAAGGATAGTCTATGCATCAGGATAGGATTAACGGAAAGCAGTAACATGCTACACTACTCTATTGCAAGAAGTAGAGAGAAGAGTAGGCGATATCTGGTGATCAAAGGGGGGGGGCTTGCTTCGTTGCTCTGGCAAGAGAGAGGGGTCATCAACACCATAGCCGTACTGGGTAGCAGCGGCGTCGATCTCGGTATCAAGCGAGAGAAGAGGGGGAAGAAACAATAAATATAATGCAAACAAATGCATGACATGAAAAAGCGTGATGCTAGGTGTGCCCTAACGCGGTACGAGGATGGTACCGGTGAAGGGGGAAAACATCCGGGAAAGTATTCCCGGATTTTCGCATTTTCGGACAGATGAACCGGAGGGGGAAAGTTGCATGTTTGCTATGCTAGGGATGCGTGGCGGACGAACGGGCTCTGTATCTGGATTCGTCTCGTCGTTCTGAGCAACTTTCATGTATAAAGTTTTTCCATCTGAGCTACGGTTTATTTTATATGATTTTCTAAAGTTTAAAACATTTTTTGAATTTAATTATTTGTTTAAATCCAACATTATCCAGAACAGTAAATGATGACGCAAGCATAGCAACAAAGTGATGTCATCAGGTCAACTAGTCGGTTGACCAGTCAAATCGACAGGTGGGTCCAGTGGTTTAGACTAACTAAATGGGTTAATTAGCGGGTGGGCCCAGCAGTCAGTGAGAGATTAATGTTTTAATTAATTAATTTAATTAATTAGCAATTTGTATAGTTATTTTTATTTGTTTATGTCATGGGGCCCGCATGTCATAGATAGGGGAGCCATGTCAGCACTGTTGACTTTGGTCAACGTGGCCAGTTGGGCCCCTTAGGCCCACAGGCAGCGTCCCAGGGGTGGGCCCCTTCCAGGCCAGGTCAGCGCTGGCACCGGAGTTGCCCCGGCGAGCGGTTTTGTGGCGGTGAGCTCCGATCAGCAGAGGGATCCGTTCCCCAGCGTCCGTTTCGGGCGCGGGAGGTTGCGTTCGAACGGCCAGACGACGGCGCGTCACCTGGGACCGGTGGCGTCACCGGAGTTCGCCGAAGCTAACGGAGGCAAGCACCGAGGCGGATGCCTTAGCTCGGGCATGGGCGGCTACGGCGAGGAGAGGCACAGCCGGGGACATGGATAGGTGCGTTGGGGCCCTGGAGACGTGCTGAGAACGACGACGCGGTCGGACGCGAGCCATGCTTGCGGTGGCTGCGACGGAGAGCTCGACCGCGGCGGCGGGAGGGTGAGCGCGACGGGGGAGCGAGCTACGGGGTGCGGTGAGCTAGGAGTGGAGGAGCAGGAGGTTCAGGGGCTCACGGCCTTGCAGAGAGGGCCCGGGGAAGACTCGATGTGCTTGGGGCGGCGCGGATTCCGACGATGGTGATGACGGAGCAGAGGAGGGAGACGAGGTCGCCGCGGTCGCTGCAGGGGGCTCCGAGTTCCAGCCGGAGGTGGCAGGCGGCGCAGGGGACGACGGCTGGGCTGTTGAGCACGTCGACGAGGTGAGGGAGGGTCGGTGGCCGTGCCGACGGCGAGCAGGAGCGACGAGCTTGAGCGACCGAGGTCGGGATCGAGCGTGAGGGGAGGGGAGAGGTGAGGTGGATCTGGGTGAGGCGAGAGGGGGTAGCGGGCGGCTAGGGTTCCAGGGGGAGAGTGAGAGCCGGGGGAGGGGGGGGGGGGGGGGGGGGTCTTATCCAGCGGTCGGTGCCGACGAGCTGGTCCGGCGGGGCTCCTCCCCTGTAGCGACCCTGGTCGGGGGTACAGGGAAAGGGATGGGCAGGGGGTTGGGCTGGCTGGGCCAGCTGGCTTGCCAGGCCGATTGGCCCAGTTGGGCCGGGTGGCCCATGGGAGGGAGCTTCGTTTTATTTCTGTTTTATTTTGTGTTTTGTTTTGTTTCATTTTCTTTTTACATGTTTATTTAATTTCCACAATAGTTTAGTTTAGTTAGAATACCAAAGTAGTTTCTCAATTATTATTACTATTTATACCTCTGCCACAAAAAGTGCTAGCCCCAAATAAATTTTGTTTGAAATTTTACATATTAGAAAAGGCATTTAACTAATTGTTTTAGCTACTATTTTCATTACTTTTGAGCACTTAAACATTATATAAAAACTTGGTTTCTTCACTAACAATTCTTATGAATTAATTGTCATAGTTTGCACATTTTAGTTTTGACATTTGAAAACTTTTATTTTTGACTTTGTTTTGGATTTGAATTTCAATCGGTTTCGAATCAACGCGAGTTTATCAATAGTAATCGAGGTGACGTGGCATCATTAGCGGGGGATCACTGTAGCTTAATTATCCGGACATCACATTACTGTAGTTACCATGGGCCTCCTATGGGACGTAGAAATAATGGGCCTTCTACGGGCCATAGAAACAACGGGCCGTAGCATCAATGGGGCTGCTACGTGCCATATAATCGATAGGCCAAACATGGGCCAATAACAGACTGCATTATGGGCCGTAAACGGGCTAGATTTGGAATCGGCCGTTCATGGGCCGACAATAACGGGTCATCGTTAATCGTCCGTATTGGACGACGCTATGAAAACGGCCCAATGGATTGACGGGCTACAAATGGGCCGATTGTAACCGCGGGCTGAATTTGGCCCACAAGCAGAAAAGGCCAATAACAGGCCGTAAGTAACCGAATGCTGGAAATGAGCCCAAGAATAAATGGGCCCTGAGAAGGCCGAAAGATAACACGGGTAGGAAACGGCCCAAATGAATAATGGGCTATTAATGGGTATAAAGGGGTACACTGTTCATTGCGGGCTAGATTCACCATGGGTCGTTAATGGGCCAAGAGTTATAAATGGCCTCGTATGGGCCGAAAGACATCATGAGCCATACATGGGCCGAAAGTTACAACAGGCTGGAATCATATTGGACGGCCTAGATGATGCTACTGGGCTAAATTCTGATAGGCCATAACGGGCCTTGAGTTAGCGGGCCGTAAATGGGCTATATAGGAATAGGCTTTCCTTGGGCCGGCCCATTACCTTTTGGCCAAGTCAAACGGGCCGGCCTTTTCACCGGAATGGGCCTCTGTTGGGTCGTGCCACGTGTCAACGTATCATAGGCGCCTCCTATCAAATGAATGGATGACATCTATCCCAACGATGAACCAACACATGTTTTCCTCCGGCCAATGAGAATTTTACACGTGGAAAATCCTCATTGGTCCGGGCTATTAGCGGGTTATCGGATCCAAAACCGGACCCGATAGCTTAACGGCGACCCGTTATGGTGGATGCCACGTGTCAGTCACCCTTGACGAAAGCACTTCCATGACACGCGATTTATTGTCATGGAAGTGGACACTTCCGTGATGATAATTTTGGTAATGTCATGGGACACTTCTATGACAACACAGGTGTGACTATCTTGATTCCGTCCTAAAATCGTCATGGATGTACATGCATGAAAAAAATGTAACCTACTGTGAAAAACATGGATCATCACGGAAGTGTTATTTTTTGTAGTGTCATGAACTCAATTTGATATGCAGCTTGCTCTACAAAGTCTGGAAATCATCAGGCCACTCCTCTTGTGGTGTATTTTGTGTCACTGGAACCTCCTCTGCTTGCACATATGATGTGGGTGGATCCGGTGGAAACATGATGGTCCACAACCAAGCTCCTGGTCCTGTCCTTCCTCCTGTGTGACCTCTCCCAGTCCCTCTGCCACTACCTATCCCAGCTCCTCTCCCAAGTGCTCTGCCTACTCCTGTGACATTTCCCCTGCCTCTTTCAGTTGCTGTCGTCTTTCTCCCTCTTGCATTTTCAATTGCCTGGTAGCTTGCCTCAGCGACATCTTCATGAATGTCTTCTGTCACCCCTCTTCTTATAACCCCGCCTGCTGCCATAGTTGTTGTAACCCTGGGAGGGGGTATGTTATCTCTAGCATTTGCAACAAAAGCAGATGCTGGAAGAGGTCCATGATCCATAACTGGCACATATGCTCTCCTCTCCTAAGTAAGAAATAATGCATGAGTTTTCAGATAGAGTTTTGCATGTGAATTCAGAATATAAAGTTTTGCACAAGACAAAATCCTTACCATTTGCTACATGAGAAACACCATTGACCCTGGTGTTTGAGTAGGATCCATGTGTGGGTGCACTATATGTGCAATTATGTTCTGGAAAAAGTGCAAACGAAGTGTCAAGGGTACTAGATAGGGAGTAAATTTAGAAAACATTGCAGTATTTTTAGTTCCTTTCATCTTACTGAAATGATTGAATGATCATCATAATACTCTGAACCATCATCCTCTCCATCATCTTTTGCAGGATGAGGTGCATCTTTATTGTTCTCCTCCCACCTATTGTGCCCTTTCTTATTGTGATCTGCTCTTCCACATAAAGAGCAGTGCATGGACACACCATGCTTTGTCAGTCTCTTCCCTCCATCTTTCATCTACTTCTCCTCTGGATCTTTCTTTCTATTCCTCCTTGGTCTGCCCATGACCTTAGTGTACACAGGTGGATATACATCAAATCCATACATCTTTCTCTAATGTTCCTTGTCTCTCACTGGCTTTATGTTAAATCCATAAGCTTTCTTGTAAGTATGTACAGAGTAGCACTTATGCAGTAGAGTTGCAGGATCAATTCTCTCCTCTCTAGCACAAGCTATTGCATGGTGACACAGAATTCCTGACAAGTCCCATCTTTTGCTGTCACATGTATTCATGTCCAAGTGCACAATGTAGGAATGGTTCATTGAGACCACTTTGAAAACCTTCCGGCCAGCTCCAAATACCATGCAGCTAGCAGCCCAATCAGTAAATTTGTCAAGTTTTTTCTTAACCTTGGGGCACAATCTACCACTCCATTTCTTGTCTAGGGCCACTTCCTTCTGCTTGCTATACATCCTTGTTGTTATCTTATTGTTTATGTTGTCCACCATAGATAAAATTGGTAGTTCTCTTGCTGGCAATATCCAACTATCACAAGAAGAAACATACATGTTAGTGTAGTAATAGAACAATACATATTGCAATGTTACGGTTGAACCACAATAGTAAAATAGAAGCTAACCCATTAAATACTTCAGACATGTTATTTAGTAGAATATCACATTTTGGAAAAGGGTTAAAAAAGGCTTTAATCCATGTCTTTGGAGGCCATTTCTCCACCCATTTGTATGCACCCACACTATGTGACATCATCTTTTCCATAGCTTTCATGTATGTAGGATTGTTTGTAGCTCTTGCAATTAGCCAAAGATTGTTCTTCAACTGTTCCCCCTTGTGTAGCTTGTGGAAATTCTGGTACATATGCCTGACACAAAACCTGTGTTCAACATCCGGGAAAACCTTGGCTACTGCTGCAATGAGACCCTGCAAATCACATACAAGATTGATTGTCAGATCATTATATGGTTTACACAATTAAAAGTGAATAAAGTACATGTAAAGTGAATGAACTAAGGAGCATACCGTCTGCTTGTCACTCATTATTGTGTATGGAGAGGTGTTACATATGTTTAGATCATCCTTTAGGCTTGCCAGAAACCACTCCCAGCTGCTAGTAGACTCAACTTCCACAATCCCAAATGCGAGGGGGTAGATGCAATCATTAGGTTCGATACCCACTGCTGTCAGCAAATTCCCTTTGTATCTAGTCTTAATGTGACATCCATCTATAAATATGATGGTTCTGCCTCCCAATATCCAGCCTCTCTTGCAAGCCTCCAATGACCAATATAGCGTTGAAAAGTGTTCCCTTCTCTTCTTAGTCTTTTCATAAAAAAATTCCTTTGTGCATAGGTAAAACTTGTTGCCAGGGTTTGTGGTCCTCAACTCCTCTCCATAATCCCACACGTTCTTGTACTTTTCATCATCGTCACCTCTGATCTACTTCACTGATTCTCTTCTAGCTCTTCCCAATTTGGTCCTGGTTGGTATGAGATTGTATTCTTGCTGAACCTTCTCCTCAAATTTCTTCAAAGGCATCTTCTCATTGTTGCTGAACTCATCTATTAATTTTTTGGTTAAAAATGGAGTAGTTAGACCTTTAAGGTTCCATGACTTAGGGCAAGTGTGGTCATCACAATACTTCTTTATAATGAAGCTGTGATTTTCTGTTGTCCTTCACCGCTTTCAGGTACCATGGGCAATCATCAATGCATCTGGCTTCAAATGTAGTGCTTGTGTTTCTTGTCTTTTTTATTGAAACTCTGTTTCTTATGCTCTAAGAAGTTATAGCATGTCTGAGTTCCTGCACACTACCAAACACCATTCCTAACTTAAATACACATGAGAATTAAGATCTCTCTCGGGAATGAACCCTTTGAAGTGGTACTTCAACTTTTCCCTCTCTTCTTTAGATAACATGATATGAGGGCCATCTAGAGCATCTTCTGCTAGCTCTGTTTCATAGTCACATGTTGTAACTCTTTCTCTATGATAATCCACTTTCTTGTCTACATGATCTCTCAAATAAATCATCATCCCCATGCACTACATCATAGTCGATGTCAAAAATATCCTCATCAGTCTCAGAATCTAATGCAGCTTCTGCATCTTGTTCCTCGACATCATCACCAGCACATTGTGGAGATGATCCTTTAGAAAAAATCCCCTTGCCATGCTGTTACTCCTCTTACTTCTCATGGTAGCAACTTTAGGTGAGGTAGCTTGTTGCCCTTGTTGTCTTTCCTTGGAGTTATGACCTTTGGCAATTCAGGAACCCCTTGAACTACAACATCATCTCTTACTAAATTGTTCAATGTATCTCCATGGTCTATGATCAGCAACAAATTCTTGTGTTGTGTACTAGCTGCTATCATTGCAAGGCTGTCAGTACCAGATTTCATTTCTTTCATTCCTTCACCAAGTGTTCTTCCAGGCTAACACCAAAATACTTCATGTTTCCCACTATCTCTGTCATAACCCAGCTGCTTAAGAAAATCCTCAATCCACAGTATAGACCATGTGTCACTATCACAGCCATCAAACAAATCAACTTGATAGTCCATGTATGTCCTGTTGCTGCCAGCTTCACAGAAAAATCCCTTGTGATGAATCTCAATAGTGAACAGTCCATCAATGCATACAGTGCCAAAGTAATTCAGATAACAATGCACAAACATATTCAATTAACAATGAATAGTACATTGCATAAATTTCTGAAAACAACAACTAACTACATAAATTTCTGAACATTCTATTAACAATGCATTTTATTTGCAGTTAACTTGTTCAAATATTCAGTTAAACAATGTTGAAAAATTCAATTAACAATGGCCGAAAAATTCAGTTAACAACTGACGAAAGATTCAGTTAACAAGTTTTGGCAGCAGCACATATACTATTTTGACTGCAGCACTAACTGTCCAAGAATTCAGATAAGTAACACATATACTGTTTTGACTGCAACACTTACATTGTAAAACATATCTGATTTCTTCATGTACAAAACAAGGGCCCTTCTAAACCCGTGCTAAACCCTAGAGACGGACGACACTATGGATGAATGCGAGGGGGAATTTTAACCTCACGCCATCTAAAAAGCATCTGCAGACAAAATCAACACGAAACTCAGCGCTTCTTTGCAGCGAACCAACTGATGAAAACCCTACCAAAAGCAGGGGCTGCGGAGGAGAGAAGTCGAGCCGTGCTCACTGTATACAGGGGCTGCCTCGCCGGGAGCTCACCGGCGGGGCTCCATCGTCGTCGATGCCGCTGATCAATGCCGTCGTCTCGATCACTGCCGCCTCCACCTCCAAACGATCGCGAGGAGAGAGATATGAGGAAAGCTCGATACGAGGGAGCCGAACAGGCAAGTCATAAACGCATAAAGGAAAGGCCACCTTTGTGCATAGAGCCAACATGAGCCTTCTTTGCAAAAAATTAAAAATCCCAAGGGGTTTTTTGTAAAAACTCTCGCCACACGCGCCAGCCCGCAACCAGAGAAAAGCAACGTATGTGCACGATAGAGCCAAGTTTTTTCACCACTTTGAGGTATCTCACAACTTGTAGCACCAAAGTGAACATTCATGCCAAGTTATGACACCACTAGTGTAATTGACTCTATATTTCTCGTCCTCAAAGTCTTCCGAAAGTATAGAAATCATCCCTCAACTCAAAACTGGATAGTTTTCATCCCTCAATTATCAAAACCGGATAGTTTTCGTCCCTCGCGCCGCTTCGAGCGATTTTCGTTCGTCATGAACAGTAAACCGACGAACAGTAAATTAAAAAAAAAAACTTAAAATTTTGTAGGATCAAAGTTCCTCGGGTGCACAAGGTGTGTACAAATTTTCATATTGTTTGGACATTCCAGATGCTCATGACAAAGAAATAATCTTCTATATCTAAATAGCTAGCCCCCACTAACTATTTCTCTCAACATGCAAGCATGCCACATCATGCCACAACATGTATGAGAAAATGCCCACCCCCACTATCATATTTCTCTACATGCAAGCATGCCACTTCATCATTAAACATGCATGAAAAAAAAGACTCATCTCAACATCCAACATCCAAACATACATAAGAAATTTCATTCTATTATGCTATTTATAATTAATAAAAAAATTACAACTATATAGTAATCAAACATAATAAATTATATGTATTTTCAGTTTAAGCTTTTTATATTATTACTTCAAATATTCATGTATCATGCAACGAATCACACTGAAATATTGCAAAATATCCCCGCAACAACGTGCGGGGTATCATCTAGTTGTAAATATGTACGTCAGTGAATAGTAGATTAAAAAATAGGAAAAAAATATGAATTTGTTTGGCATCAAAGATGCTTGGGTGTGCAAGGTGCTTGCATATTTTGGTGCTGAAATGAGATAGGAGGAGCTGTAGCAAAAAAATAGTGCACTTTTTCAAAGTTTCTTTCCCAACCAATTTTTCTTTTTTTTGCGATGAGCTCCCACAATGTCCAAACACCATGAAATTTTCTATGCACATTCAGCACCCGAGCATCTTGTATGTCAACAATTTTCATATTTTTTGAATTTGTTTTCTATTTTTCTGAATTTACTGTTTACTGGCATACATATTTATGGTTTTTCCTTTGTCACAAGCTCCTGGAATGTCTAAATAGCAAAACAAAATCACGCACCTTGCACACCAGAGGAACTTTGATCCCACAAATTTTCAGACTTTTTTGACCTTTTTGCTTTTTAAAAAAATACTGTTCACCGGTTTACTGTTCATGGGCGAAAACCGTCCGAAGCGGCTTGAGGGACGAAAACTATCCGATTTTGATAGTTGAGGGACAAAAACTATCCTGTTTTGTGTTGAGGGACGACTTCTAAACTCTTGGAAGAGTTAGAGGACGAAAAATATACTTAACCCGTCGGTCACTGAGGAGGATGGGCGCCGAGTGCAGAGAGGGACTGCGCCGGCCGCAGGGAGGGAGCGCGCCAGCCGTCGGGTGGGAGCGCGCCGGCCGTGGGGAGGGAGCGCGTCGACGACAGAGGAGGAGTGGCGCCGGCAATGCGGGTCGTGGGGGCGGCAGCTACGGCATCTGGCTTTCGGCGGAGGGAATCGAGGGAGGAGGTGGCAGCGGGTGGGGTGTGGTGGTTTTTTTAATCGGTCCGGTGGGGTTTTCGGGAGCTCGGGAGGATCTCATCGGGCCCTTATAGGGCTGGCTGTGATCCAAATAACTATTCTAATCCTAGAACTAGAATGGTGCAAAATAAGTTATTTGGATTAGAATGGTGCAAACTAAGTTACACCCAGGGTTGACTATTTTGCACCCACGTAAGAATAACTTATTTTGCACCCTGGGTGATATATATAGTGATACTATTCATCACCCAGGGTGCAAAATATGTTATTCTTCATCCAAGATAATTTTACGATTATTTCATAATTAAATTACTTCAAATAGTTACATTCCTATTGATTCATTATGTAAAATTTGGCACAAGGTAATTTAATTATGAAATGATCATAAGATTACCTTGGGTGAAGAATAACTTAAGATCGTTTCATAAATAAATTATATCTAAAATACAAATAGTTACATTCATGTCAATTTACTACGTAAAATTTGGCATAAAAACAAAAATATAGATCACAAGACAAGAAAAGTTGCATTATATATATTTTACACTCTATTTTTACGTCTGTAATTTTACGTAACATAAAATATTTTTTTCGGTGATTACATATTTTGTTACGCTCTCTTATTACATATGAAATAAGACAAAAAATTATGAAACGTAAAATTACAGTGCATTGATGTTAAAATAGAGGGGGTGAAGAATTACTATTCCTCATCCAGGGTGGCAAATAGTCAATCCTGTTGACGTAACTGAATATTTTCTATGGTAGAGTTATAAACAACTCAGACTTAATATATGTATGCTCTCAAATGAATGATGAAAATACGGTAATGCTATTGTGAAAATATGTTCATGCTTTGCTGAAAAAACATGACACATCTTGTTGATAAAATCAAGAAACATACAACTAAAGATAGCTTTTCCTAATTTTTAGCACAACTTCTATGTTTTTGTTGAAGGTTTCTCACTAGAAAATTCTTACTTATTTTTGGTAAATTGGGTAAAGTACCTGGAATTGGGGTTTCTACTTAGAAAATATGTTTTTGTTTAACATCACACTCCCAACGGTCCGTCCCATGGACGAGATCGCGCATGCACACAGAAATGCCTTAGCATGCTTCTAGCGACTAACAATTATTTGCTTAATTTTGTCGAGGCGAGTAGTTGGAGAGTTACTATATCAAAACCTAGATTCGTAAAGGAAGAATGTTGTCTTCTCAGTGAGTAAATTGTTGCTATTGAACTGACTGAGAGTCTCTTAAAGTATTCATGTTAGAGAAATAAGATAGGTGTGAGATTAAGGCAAACCCCTTAATTAAGAAATTGGGTCCATGGATCTTCGCACTCCAAAATTTCTACACATACTCTCATCTGAAGAGGTAAGGACTGCACTTTACCGGGTCGTAGAAAACAAGTTATGTTGTACCTCGGGTTGGATTAAAAAAGATTTGCCTTCATTCTCCTTGGGACTTCTTAGGCATCTCTAGATCTTGGTTTTGCTTGTCGCAAATAAGAAATTATAGTTGCTTCACCACCAATTTTTTGTTCATTTTACACTGGTGATACGTTTTGTTGGCCCCAAAGATACGCAAGAATAAAGATTGTTGTAATATAAGTTATAACCATTACAAATAACCGCTTTCCTACATATAACAATTGGTCCTGAGAAGTAAGAAGAATAACCATATGGGAACACTATTTATCCATCTTACATGTGCCATGGGACAAATTCTTGCACTAAAGGCTTTGTAAATTTGTCAGTAGATTTTTGTTGCTGATATAAAAATGGAGAATATAATTGTATATTGGTAAATATCTACATACCTAATCCTAGTACAAAGATATGTCAATCATGCATAGTAGTAATATGTGTGGTCTGGGGGTCCTTTGATCTACACAAACTCGAAGTGTCACCATAGCATCATGCCTCCGGTCCATTTGCACCGACTTCATATCCTCACGGGTCGCCTCCCATGCTGATGCACGGCCCAATAAATATGATAGAGAAAGGGCGCAAGAGCAGGCAACACCACATGGCCACTATGTGTCAGCATGCTGATGAGAGAGACATGGGATGTGTGGATAATACTTATTGGGAAGCATGCTCGATAGAGGAAGAGGAGGTGGTAGCTAACAAATATTTAAGGCGCACAAGTTATGTTTATCTGCACGTGAACTTGTATGGGTTTTGACCTATCCTCGAGTTTCTTCATCATTTAAAAGAGAAGCTTAAATACAATCGTGTATGGTAGGCCCGGCAAGATGAGATTCCAGCCAGCATCCGACCAAAGTAACTGAAAGAGTATGATGCCCCCATGTTTGGTTTTGATAATTTATCACAATCCCTATGGACCAATGGTTGCTTTGAGATACTTGAGGTTTTGTCCATAGGCAATTCTTGAATATCATATGTTGGCTTCAAGGTTGAATATAGAAGTTTATTGATGACCAAGGTGTTATTCAAGGAGTTATCCAAAGAATCATCATGTGAGAGTTGAGCCTATTGAAAGCATATCTTAAAGAAGAATATTATCTGAACACTCATGTTTACCTTCAAGACATCATCCATGGATAGTGAGAAAAAAGGTTCAAAGTTGAGTTGTGCAAGTTCAAGAGGAGCATCATGAAGAGATCACATGCTTGAATCTTGCCATCCATTTTGGTGATAATGGACAAGTGAAGATGTGCCTAAGCGAGTATCTCCCATAGTGGTGTATGAGGGAGCAATTTACTACTCTTCATCCAGCCAACGCAATCAATGAAGGTGGTTCTACTTAAGCAGTCCGGCATCATAATCATCTAGCTCAAGTGGATTGTGCATGGCAAATGTATTACCTTGATAGTTTTCTACCTTACCGGTCTCATGGGTGTTAGATTAGAGACCAGGTTATAGGACCAATAGCCATCCTATTGAGGGGGCTCTTGAGGGAGTAAATTGATTGTATCTTTCGCAGAGAACTCAAACCTTTGTGTCCTTGGCATCATCTTTCTTGGTTGTTGTTTAGCTTTTCTATTTGTGAGTCTTCGAACTTGTGGCTATCTTCATGACAAGCTCAACTTCATCAAAAATGGATTTCCTACGCATCTTTCTATTACATTTTTCGATGTTTTTGTCTTTTGCCGGTCCTTCACTCATAGAGGTTTCACGCTTCTATATCATTGGTACATTTCTCTAGTTGTTAGCTTTATATCAGCTTGAGTTTGTTGAAATCAGAGCTCATTTGCAGAAGTTATGACAGTTCTAATTTTACCTATTTTCTACAGTCTTTACCTGGTCTAGTTATACCACTCGTGCTAACGGTTGTCCGGCTACTTGAGTGAGCACAACTATGCATGGCAAAGTGGTTGTACCGCGTTGCTTGGCGGTTCTACTACTACCTTCTCGAGCAGTACTACTGGACCAAGTTTTGGTCCAACTATCGTCCGAGGATTGATATTCTTGGGTTTGGCAGCGGTGATTAGGCGGTGGCCTAGCAGTTGTTCCTATTATTTTCATAATAACCACTACAACCGGGCAATTGAGCAGTTCTACCACTTTGTTGCCTGACCACCCATGTAGCCGGGCCGCAGCTGCCAGTTTGCTGCCTGGAGTGCTTGTACCGCTCTAGTATTTTATGCACTGTAATGATTGAATCAGTGAGGGCCTATTTAAGGGGGTCTTCTTCCCCAATGGTCCTCACATTTTTGGAGCACTCTTTCTCCTCCATTGTTGACCTCCAAAAGCTTTGCCTTCTCTCCATTCCTCCCATCAATCTTCATCTTTTTGAGGGAGAAGAGAGAGGAGACCTAGATCTACATTTCCACCAATCAATATCTCCTCTAAGTGAGGGGAACCTTGTGGATCCATATCTTGGGGTCTCCTCCTTTGTTCTTCCTCTCATATTCCTCCATAACATTACTTGTTGTGGTGGGATTTGGGAGACAAGGACTTGAGCACTTCCCGTGTTCTTGACATTGCTTTTGTTGCATATGTTTGAGTTCTCCACGAGGATTTGTGGGAGTGAAAGTTGAGAATCTTATTACTCTTGGGTGCTTGGTAACCTAGAGTTTGTTACTCTTGGATGCTTGGGTGCCTAGAGGTTGGTGTTGTCACGAATCTCAACCATTGTGATGTAAAGCTTCAGGAGCCTCCAATTAAGTTTTGGAGATTGCTCTGAGCGATTTGTATGGGTTCGGTGATGGCCCTCAAGAGTATCCAATTGTACGGGTTCGGTGACCGCCCTCAAGGGTCCCTTAGTGGAGTCACAACACCTTGCATTGTGTGACGGCACGGGGAGAATATAGTGAGCCATTTTGGTGCTTGGGAGCATTGTGCCTCCATACCGTTGTGACAGGGATTAGCATCCGCAAGAGTGTGAACTTCATGATACATCCTCGTCTTCGCGTGCCTCAGCTATCTCTTACCCGATCCCATTACTTATGCACTTACTATGTGATAACATTCGTGCTTCAAGTTATATATCTTCATACCACATAGTTGTTTATCTTGTTTACCATAAGTTGTTGGTACACATAGTTGAGCCAAGTTTTATTTAGGTTTTGTGCTTGATAAATTAAACGCTAGTTTTATTCCGTATCTGTTCAAGACTAAAGCGTATTTTTTTAATGCCGATTCACCCCCCTCTTGCCGACATTCATGTTCTTTTAGTAATTAATGCAGTAATTATGATCGAGTAGCTTCCATCACTTAATCTTTCTAGGAGGCACCATTCAAACTAAGTAACTTACGTAAGTAGATAATGGTAGACACCAATAAGTATATAGTTAAGTAAGAAAAAAAATTAAAATCTATACATATTTCTTTATTAAATCATATCTAAACACTTTCTTAATAACTATACATGACGGAAGCACCATTCATATCAGCCATCTTAGGAGTCCTTTGAGGGCGTCCAAGTTCCTGCTCCAAATGGGTTTCATCGACTTGAAAGTTCTATTTTATTGCCGAGAATGTAACAAACCTGCCCATTTACTGGATTGTCATGGTTCTAGGTTGGAATTGGGAGGTGACCGCAAAACAGGAATTGGGAGGTGACCGCATGTGGCTCACTGACCTACCTCTTGATGTATTATGTGCCACGGCCGACGATTTAGTAGCCACTAGTTAATGACATGCATGATGTTCTTGTCACAAAAATAGTGCAAGGACAAAAAATATCTACAGTAGATGGGAAAAAACGACAAGGACACAAACAGTGATTGAATATTTATTTCTTCCTTGGTCCAAAGCGCCAATTTTTTTGGCATTGGTGACCGAGGACCGAATTTCTTCCTAGTACCTCCAGCTCATTATCTGGACTAGCGACAGCTGCCGCATCTTCATCTGCGCCTCCAACTCATTCGACTCAACGACATACCTATACTTCCAATATGTCCTTCCATGTCTCCTTCTATTTATATACTAATTAAAGACACCCCATAAAATTTCATGATAATTGGAGAAATAAGAATTATTTGAGCCATCAATTCAAGTTAGAATAGTATAGTTGAACTTCAGGGGAATTGGCTCAACTCACATGGTAAAAAGAATGAAAGAAAAACATTATCCAATGTTTCTTTATGAAAAGACCAGTTTCCATAAATGCCCATAACTCCATATACCAATTGCTTCTTTTGGCCATCTCGTCCATTTAATATATATCCCCCATGTGTGGGTCCCAACCCTAGGTCTTGAGAGCGAGAAGAACACGAACCACAACTTTCAATTTGTTGTTTACATCTGTCGGAATTAGGGCTCCGGGGACCCAAGAGGTTTGAACTCTGGGGTGCACTTGTTCCTACCACCCTACTATTTCCTTCAGCTAACCATGGCGAAGCTACGGCGAGAACGAGCTAGCAGGAGCAGGCCAGCGACACAAGAGTTACCTAGGTTCGGACCACCTTGCGGTGTAAAACCCTACTCCTGCTTGGTTAGGATTGCTCGAGGGAGAGAGAGTATGCAAGGCAGGGGAACAAGTGGTCCACCGGTCTCCCCTCCACGGCGGCTCCCTCCCCCCTTTTATGCTTGCCTTGGTCCTCATCCCCCGAAAACATTGGCGGGAAGGGTGGCCACACAACGACAATTTTGAAGGGGGACAGTGGTGCAGTCTATCCTGACAAAAGATGGTCTTCACCTGCAAAACTTCCGTCCATGACGCGTCAGTAGGCTCGGTGATGACCTTGGCCTTGCACGCCCGTCGTCTTGGTCTTATTGCACCGATCAAGCAACCTTTGGGGTGTGACGCCCGCGATTCAATTGTACACTAATCATACACGCAAATGTGTACGAGCAAGATCAGTGACTCACGGGAAGATATCACAACACAACTCTAGACACAAATAAAATAATACAAGCTTCATATTACAAGCCAAGGGCCTCGAGGGCTCGAATACAAGCTCGATACACAAGAGTCAGCGGAAGCAATAATATCTGAGTACAGACATAAGTTAAACAAGACTGCCTTAAGAAGGTAAACACAAAAGCAACAACATTCGAAGAGGCAAGGCCTCCTGCGTGGCACCTCCTAACTACTCCTAGTCGTCGGCAGTCTCCATGTAGCAGTATCCGTCAGCGGTGGCATCTAGCTCCAGGAATCCACCATCTAGTTGCAACAACCGGAAATAAGGAAGAAAGGGGAAAAGGGGTTACCAAAGCAACCGTGAGTACTCATCCAAAGTACTCGCAAGCATCAGATCTATACTAAGTATGCATTGGTATCAAAGGAATGTATGTATCTGTGGACTGAACTGCAGTATGCCAGAATAGAGGGGAAGGCCTAGCCTATCGAAGACTAGCATCTTCAAGAAGCTCCAAGCATCTTGTAGCATGTAGACGAGTAAAGAATAGCAATTTATAAATAACAAGCATGTCGTAGCATTAATGCCTAGAGATCCTTCCTCGGCTCCCCGCGAGAAAGTAATCCCGGGGCCACATATCTCAAGTATCCATTTTTAGTTGTAAACAATCAGAATATAAGTCTGAACGTCCGTTACCGTGGACACGGCTATTAAATAGATAATCTTCCCTGCAGGGGCGCACCACGTTTTCCAACAGGCTTGATTACTCTGGACGGACACACTTTTCTGGGTTAATGCCCGGCCTCGGAAGATCAACACGTTGTAGCCCTACCTAGGCTCAGTAGAGAGGTCCTCGGCGGTCTACATCCTAAGCACTGCGGGGTCTGGGCCCATCGCCCATTGCACTCCGGGTCATTGCACGCAGGGCGGGTCCAGGCTCCACCACTTCAGGATGGTGCTGGCCCAGCCGTGCCACAGTGCCGAACTAGACGTCTGACAAAGCTTCGGCTGATACTAGGTCGTCGAGGCCCATAACTATTCTCACGTGGTGGTTAGTGCGTAAAGGCCAAAGGCCAACTCAGAACAAATACCCAAACCACAGTGTACTATTAGCTCGCGGAGACTAGCGGAGTCTCACAATCGATGTGACCCCGTCGCCCCGTCTCGTGGACTTACGACAAGGGCCCAGAATGCCCGGCCGTGCCACATAATTATCTTGCGGGTGCTCTCTGGGCCCGTCCGACTTTCACGAAGGTCTCAAGTAAAGTCAAGGTAACTGTGTGTCCAAACATCAAGATGAAAACCCGAGGAATCACCCTCGGTGAATTCCACTCTTGCAATCATCAAGGTGAACGTAAGAGGAACCACCTTCGAGGTTCACACTTGAGGGGTTGCACGATAGAGTCGTATCAAGAGTAGTCAATGAGGAATCACCCTTGATGACCAGGACCGAATAGCTACACTACAGAGTCATCACCAGGAGTGCATTATGAGGTACCACCCTCGGCACTAGATGGTAACTCTGCAGAGTCGAGCAATAAAAGGGGCGTGATGTGATGTTAGGTGTCGGGCTTTGATTGTCGATCACGCTGATCGAGTCGTCGATGATGAAGCAGGGGCAACAAGGACAAGGAGGGGGTCACTGATGGATCACTAACTAACCTATACTAAGCAGTTTACGATAAGCAGGTAAGGTACAACAGCAGGTACAAAAGCAGGCTATGCATCAAAATAGGAGCAATCAATTACAGTAGCAAAATCTAATGCAAGCATTAGAGAATGGAATGGGCGATCGGGATGATCAAAGGGAGGGCTTGCCTGGAAGCTCTGCTGACAAGTACTGATCGTCAGGGCGTAGTCGTACTCGGCGGCTGCGTCAGTCTCGAGGTCTACCGGAGAGAAGAGGGGGAAGAAACAGTAAATATAAAGCACACAAATGCAACACAGATGCACGATATGAAATTAAGCGGTGCTAGCACTACTAGGGAAAATCTTATACACAGAACATTAGCAGTAGCGCGAGCTAAAAATGCACGTTGGTGCTAATTAGCAGCAGCGCGGTGTTTTAAACCGCGCTACAGATACAGTTATAGCAGTAGCGCGCCTGAGTACAAAAGCGCTACTACTAAAATTCCCACGGCTTAGCCGATAGGCTACACATAGTAGTAGCGATCTACGTAGAACCGCGCTAAAGATACTTGTTTTGTAGCAATGCATTTACGAACAAAGGTGCTACTACTAACGAAAATAAAATTAAATGGAAAGCAAATAAAAAAGAGAAGGAATAGCAGTAGCGCTTGTTAAGAAACGCGCTATAGCTACCGTAGCAGAAGCGCACTTCCTGGAATGCGCTACTGCTAATTTTAACTTAACCGCGCGGTTCGTTCTTCCCCCACGGCCACTTCCCTCAAATCCCTACTCCTCCGCTGTTGCCGCCCTGCATCGCCGTCGGCCACTGCACGCGACCTGTCGCTCTCCGCACACCCTCGACGCCGCCTCCGCCCCCGACAGAGACCTCGACGCCGCCCCGACCCCGACCTCGACGCGCCCCCTGCATCGCCGCCCTCCGTCGTGCGCCCGCCGCCCCGACCCCGACCGCGTCCCCGACCTCGACACCGCGTGCACCTTGTGCCAGAATATGTAGGAAATATCGAGTGTCCCGGATTTGTGTGTTGAGTATCCTGGTAGTTGTCTTCGATCGATTTTCAATTAATGTTTCAACTATGAACATAGGAAATGTCCGACGACGAAAAGGATTTCCGTATTTGTAAGTACTGCGAAGACGAGCGCGGCCTGTGCGACGGAATCTTCCTAGATGATGATAGGCGCTTCAGCATCAAGCTAGACGAGAACTTCGAAGTGGATATAGTAAGTCACAACGGCAAGTCTTTTTTCGTAATTAAGCATGACATCTCCTTTATTTCCTTCAACTTATAATTTATTTTTTTTACTATTCTACTAGCGTATCCCCTGCCATGCAAGAGTTTTTGTCTTGGATAAGATAGGTTTCAGTCGTACTATGGAGGTAAAGAAAGTGTACTTGAAGACCGAGCATGGTTATATTTTCCACGCAAAATTATACAACGAAGATGACTACACCTATTTTGGATGCAAAACTTGGCGAGCACTATGCAAGACTTATGCATTTGAGCCTGATATGGTTATCACCTTTGATATTCATCCGAAAGATGATATTGAAGGTAATAACGACATCTGGATCGATGTGCAGACGCCTCCAGTTATACCATTATGTGAGTTTCTTAACCATATTTATGTCTTTGATATTGTTTATCCAAAAACAGTTGACAACTAATTTCTATTGTCAGCTTATTTCTATTCAAGCAAACATGACCAGTGCTTGGTAGACAGGACCTACTACTGTCCCGGGGCGGAACTAAACTGCGAGGAGCTAATCATTATGTTTCATGGCTTCAGGATCTTGATACTGTCAAGACAAATTTTCTTCCTGCACTTAGAAATGTTAGTACTGAAAACGTGCGACCAATAGTGTTTGTACTGAACTATGGTCACATCTATTTAGGAAAGATGGTAAGATTTTTACTATTTGTCCTCAGTTCATCTTTTGCATACATTATTTTTTAAGCTAAACTTCATTGGTAAGCATGTTACTATACGATGTTATTCAACAGGGACTCCCAATGAATGTTGTGCCTGATTGGATCGAGACTAAAGGTACCATGAATATTGTTAGCTTACGACCAAGATATCCTACAATGCACTTTAGTGCATTCAGGATTTCTAATAGCGAGGAATGCTTAATAGTGAAAGACTGGAGCAAAATTGTGAATGATCGCAGGAAAGTACTAGGGGGCAGCAATCAAAAGTGCAGCCCATGATTAGGAGACAGGTTCATTGATGTCTACTACACAACCTTCTTCTTGTAGACGTTGTTGGGCCTCCAAGTGCAGAGGTTTGTAGGACAGTAGCAAATTTCCCTCAAGTGGATGACCTAAGGTTTATCAGTCCGTAGGAGGCGTAGGATGAAGATGGTCTCTCTCAAGCAACCCTGCAACCAAATAACAAAGAGTCTCTTGTGTCCCCAACACACCCAATACAATGGTAAACTGTATAGGTGCACTAGTTCGGCGAAGAGATGGTGATACAAGTGGTATATGGATGGTAGATAAAGGTATTTGTAGTCTGAAAATATAAAAATAGCAAGGTAACTAATGGTAAAAGTGAGCGTAAACGGTATTGCAATGCTAGGAAATAAGGCCTAGGGTTCATACTTTCGCTAGTGTAAGTTTGCTCAACAATAATAACATAATTGGATCACATAACTATCCCTCAACATGCAACAAAGAGTCACTCCAAAGTCACTAATAGCGGAGAACGAACGAAGAGATTATGGTAGGGTACGAAACCACCTCAAAGTTATTCTTTCCAATCAATTCGTTGGGCTATTCCTATAAGTGTCACAAACATCCCTAGAGTTCGTACTAGAATAACACCTTAAGACACAAATCAACCAAAACCCTAATGTCACCTAGATACTCCAATATCACCTCAAGTATCCGTGGGTATGATTATACGATATGCGTCACACAATCTTAGATTCATCTATTCAACCAACACAAAGTACCTCAAAGAGTGCCCCAAAGTTTCTACCGGAGAATCAGGACGAAAACGTGTGCCAACCCCAATGCATAGGTTCCCAAGGTCACGGAACCTGCAAGTTGATTACCAAAACATACATCAAGTGGATCATAGAATACCCCATTGTCACCACAGGTATCCCACGCAAGACATACATCAAGTGTTCTCAAATCTTTAAAGATTCAATCCGATAAGATAACTCCAAAGGGGAAACTCAATTCATTACAAGAGAGTAGAGGCGGGAGAAAACATCATAGGATCCAACTATAATAGCAAAGCTCGCGATACATCAAGGTCGTATCATCTCAAGAACACGAGAGAAAGAGAGAGAGAGAGATCAAACACATAGCTACTGGTACATACCCTCAGCCCCGAGGGAGAACTACTCCCTCCTCGTCATGGAGAGCACCAGGATGATGAAGATGGCCACCGGAGGGGGCAATCCCGGAACGGGTCTAGATTGGTTTTCAATGGCTACGGAGGCTTCTGGCGGCGGAACTCCCGATCTATTGTGCTCTCGGTTGTTTTTAGGGTATATGGAGATATATAGGCGGAAGAAGTACGTCAGGGGAGCCACGAGGGGCTCACGAGGGTGGAGGGCGCGCCCAGGGGGGTGGGTGCACCCCCTGCCTCGTGGCCTCCTCGTAGGTCCCCCGACGTGCACTCCAAGTCTTCTGGGCTTCTTTCCTTCCAAAAATGAGTTCCGTGAAGTTTCAGGTCAATTGGACTCCGTTTGATCTTCCTTTTCTTCAAAACCTTAAAACAAGGTAAAAACAGAAACTGGCACTGGGCTCTAGGTTAATAGGTTAGTCCCAAAAATTATATAAAAGTGCATAATAAAGCCCATAAACATTCAAAACAGTAGATAATATAGCATGGAGCAATCAAAGATTATAGATACGTTGGAGACGTATCAGCATCCCCAAGCTTAATTCCTGCTCGTCCTCGAGTAGGTAAATGATAAAAGAAAGAATTTTATGTGGAGTGCTACTTGGCACAATTTCAATGTAATTCTTCTTAATTGTGGTATGAATATTCAGATCTGAAAGATTCAAGACAAAAGTTCATGTTGACATAAAAATGATAATACTTCAAGCATACTAACTAAGCAATTATGTCTTCTCAAAATAACATGGCCAAAGAAATTTCATCCCTACAAAATCATATAGTTTAGTCATGTTTCATTTTCGTCACACAAGAATGCTCTCATCATGCACAACCCCAATGACAAGCCAAGCAATTGTTTCATACTTTAGTAATCTCAAACTATAAACTTTCACGCAATACATGAGCGCGAGCCATGGATATAGCACTATGGGTGGAATAGAATATAATTAGGGGGTTATGTGGAGAAGACAAAAAAGGAGAAAGTCTCACATCAACGAGGCTAATCAATGGGCTATGGAGATGCCCATCGATTGATGTTAATGCAAGGAGTAGGGATTGCCATGCAATGGATGCACTAGAGCTATAAATGTATGAAAGCTCAACAAAAGAATTAAGTGGGTGTGAATCCAACTTGCTTGCTCACAAAGACCTAGGGAACTAGAGGAGGCCCATTGTTGGAATATACAAGCCAAGTTCTATAATGAAAAATTCCCACTAGTATATGAAAGTGACAAAACACGAGACTCTCTATCATGAAGATTTTGAAGCACAAGTGTGGACAAAAGGATAGTAGCATTGCCCCTATTTATTTATTTTCTTTTTTTGGGCCTTCTATTTTTTTGCCCTTTTTTGGGACAATGCTCTATTGAATGATGATCATCACACTTCTATTTATTTACAACTCAATGATTACAACTCGATACTAGAACAAAGTATGACTCTATATGGATGCCTCCAGCAGTGTACCGGGATATGTAATGAATCAAGAGTGACAAGTATGAAAAAATTATGAACGGTGGCTTTTCCACAAATACTATGTCAACTACATGATCATGCTAGCAATATGACAATGATGAATGTGTCATGATAAACTGGATGGTGGAAAGTTGCATGGCAATATATCTCGGAATGGCTATGGAAATGCCATATTAGGTCGGTACGGTGGCTATTTTGAGGAAGATATAAGGAGGTTTATGTGCGAAAGAGCGTATCATATCACGGGGTTTGGATGCATCGGCGAAGTTTGCGCCAACTCTCGATGTGAGAAAGGGCAATGCACGATACCGAAGAGGCTAGCAAGGATGGAAGGGTGAGAGTGCATATAATCCATGGACTCAACATTAGTCATAAAGAACTCACATACTTATTGCAAAAATCTACAAGTCATCAAAAACCTCGGCACTACGCGCATGCTCCTAGGGGGATAGATTGGTAGGAAAAGACCATCGCTCGTCCCCGACCGCCACTCATAAGGAGGACAATCAAATAACACCTCATGTTTCAAATTTGTTACACAACGTTTACCATACGTGCATGCTACGTGACTTGCAAACTTCAACACAAGCATTTCTCAATTTCACAACTACTCAACTAGCATGACTTTCATATTATTACTCCCATATCTCAAAACAATCATCAAGCATCAAACTTCTCTTAGTATTCAATACACTCATAAGAAAGTTTTATTATATCCATCTTGGATGCCTAGCATATTAGGATTTAAAGCAAATTACCATGCTATTTAAGACTCTCAAAATAATCTAAGTGAAGCATGAGAGTTCATCTATTTCTTCAAAATAAAACTACCACCATGCTCTAAAAGATATAAGTGAAGCACTAGAGCATCGACAAACTACTCTGAAAGATATAGGTGAAGATCAATGAGTGGTTGAATAATTATGCAACCATGTGAAGACTCTCTAACATTTAATAATTTCAGATCTTGGTATTCTATTCAAACAGCAAGCAAAGCAAAATAAAATGACATTCTAAGAATGGCAAACATCATCTGAAGAAGCAAAAACTTAGGATCAACAGAAACTAACCGATAGTTGTTGAAGAAGAAAGGTGGGATGCCAACCGGGGCATCCCCAAGCTTAGATGCTTGAGACTTCTTGAAATATTATCTTGGGATGCCTTGGTCATCCCCAAGCTTGACCTTTTGTGTCTCCTTAATTCCTCTCATATCACGGTCTCCCTAAATCTCAAAAGCTTCATCCACACAAAACTCAACAAGGACTCGTGAGATAAGTTAGCATAAACCATTGCCAAAACCTTATCATACTCTACTGTGGCAAATCACTAAAATTATTATTCAACATTGCATACTAAATTCCTCTGCATATTTAATAGTCCTATCCTCAAATAGAATCATTAAAGAAGCAAACATATGCAAACAATGCAAACATAACAGCAATCTACCTAAACAGGACAGTCTGTAAAGAAAGCAGCAACATCCATACTTACCTAGCTCCAACAATTATGAAAGAAAATTCCCACTGTAGTAAATTTATCAGAGCTTAATATTCAAAAGGTTTCAACATTTTATCACATTCTGACTTTTCTAGGGAATTATTGCAACAGCGGTAAACTTTCTGTTTTCAAACAGCAACATGTATACTTGTAACATAGGCATAGTAAAGGCTATCAATGCCATTTTGATTAAAATAAAAGATGCAAAACATTTTTATAAATAACAGCAAGCAAATCTTAACAAAATAAATTGACGCTCCAAGCAAAACACATATCATGTGGCAAATAAAAATATAGCTCCAAGTAAAGTTACCGATGAACGAAGACGAAAGAGGGGATGCCTTCCGGGGCATCCCCAAGCTTAGGCTCTTGGCTATCCTTGAATATTACCTTGGGGTGCCTTGGTAATCCCCAAGCTTAGGCTCTTTCCACTCCTTATTCCATAGTCCATCGAATCCTTACCCAAAACTTGAAAACTTCACAACACAAAACTTAACATAAAACTTGTAAGCTCAGTTAGCGAAAGAAAACAAAACACCACTTCAAGGTACTGTAATGAACTCATTATTTATTTATATTGGTGTTAAACCTAATGTATTCTAACTTCTCTATGGTTTATAAACTATTTTACTAGCCATAGATTCATCAAAATAAGTAAACAACACATGAAAAACAGAATCTGTCAAAAACAGAACAGTCTGTAGTAATCTAGATCAAACGTATACTTCTGGAACTCATAAAATTCTCAAATAAATTGCTGGACCTGAGGAATTTGTATATTAATCATATGCAAAAATAATTAACCAAATAGCACTCTCCAAATAAAAATGGCAGCAATTCTCGTGAGCGCTAAAGTTTCTGTTTTTGACAGCATGATCAACAAGACATTCCCCAAGTCTTCCCAAAGGTTCTACTTGGCACAAACATTAATTAAAAGCATAAAACCACATCTAAACAGAGGATAGATGAATTATTTATTACTAAACAGGAACAAAAAGCAAGGAACTAAAATAAAATTGGGTTGCCTCCTAACAAGCGCTATCGTTTAACGCCCCTAGCTAGGCATGATGATTTCAATGATGCTCACATAAAGGATAAGAATTGTAACATAAAGAGAGCATCATGAAGAATATGACTAGCACATTTAAGTCTAACATACTTCCTATGCATAGGGATTTTGTGAGAAAACAACTTATGGGAACAAGAATCAACTTGCATAGGAAGGTAAAGCAAGCAAAACTTCAAAAATTTAAGCACATAGAGAGGAAACTTGATATTATTGCAATTCCTACAAGCATATATTCCCCCCTCATAATAATTTTTCAGTAGCATCATGAATGAATTCAACAATATAACCAGCACCTAAAGCATTCTTTTCATGATCTACAAGCATGCAAAATTTACTACTCTCCACATAAGCAAATTTCTTCTCATGAATAACAGTGGGAGCAAACTCAACGAAATAACTATCATGGGATTGAAAATTGAAATCAAGATGACAAGTTTCATTGTTATCATTATTCTTTAAAGAATACATGTCATCACAATAATCATCATAGATAGGAGGCATGCTTTCATCATAATAAACTTGCTCATCAAAACTTGGGGGATAAAAAATATCATCTTCATCAAACATAGCTTCCCCAAGCTTGTGGCTTTGCATATCATTAGCATCATGGATATTCAAGGAATTCATACTAACAACATTGCAATCATGCTCATCATTCAAATATTTAGTGCCAAACATTTTATAGAATTCTTCTTCTAGCACTTGAGCATTATTTTCCTTTCCATCATACTTACGAAAAATATTAAAAAGGTGAAGCGTATGAGACAAACTCAATTCCATTTTTTATAGTTTTCTTTTATAACTAAAGTAGTGATAAAACAAGAAACTAAAAGACTCGATTGCAAGATCTAAAGATATACCTTCAAGGACTCACCTCCCCGGCAATGGCGCCAGAAAAGAGCTTGATGTCTACTACACAACCTTCTTCTTGTAGACGTTGTTGGGCCTCCAAGTGCAGAGGTTTGTAGGACAGTAACAAATTTCCCTCAAGTGGATGACCTAAGGTTTATCAATCCGTAGGAGGCGTAGGATGAAGATGGTCTCTCTCAAGCAACCCTGCAACCAAATAACAAAGAGTCTCTTGTGTCCCCAACACACCCAATACAATGGTAAATTGTATAGGTGCACTAGTTCGGCGAAGAGATGGTGATACAAGTGGTATATGGATGGTAGATAAAGGTATTTGTAATCTGAAAATATAAAAACAGCAAGGTAACTAATGGGAAAAGTGAGCGTAAACGGTATTGCAATGCTAGGAAATAAGGCCTAGGGTTCATACTTTCGCTAGTGTAAGTTCCCTCAACAATAATAACATAATTGGATCACATAACTATCCCTCAACATGCAACAAAGAGTCACTCCAAAGTCACTAATAGCGGAGAACGAATGAAGAGATTATGGTAGGGTACGAAACCACCTCAAACTTATTCTTTCCAATCAATCCGTTGGGCTATTGCTATAAGTGTCACAAACAACCCTAGAGTTCGTACTAGAATAACACCTTAAGACACAAATCAACCAAAACCCTAATGTCACCTAGATACTCCAATGTCACCTCAAGTATCCATGGGTATGATTATATGATATGCGTCACACAATCTCAGATTCATCTATTCAACCAACACAAAGGACCTCAAAGAGTGCCCCAAAGTTTCTACCGGAGAATCACGACGAAAACGTGTGCCAACCCCAATGCATAGGTTCCCAAGGTCACGGAACCCGCAAGTTGGTTATCAAAACATACATCAAGTGGATCATAGAATACCCCATTGTCACCACAGGTATCCCACGCAAGACATACATCAAGTGTTCTCAAATCTTTAAAGACTCAATCCGATAAGATAACTCCAAAGGGGAACTCAATTCATTACAAGAGAGTAGAGGGGGGAGAAAACATCATAGGATCCAACTATAATAGAAAAGCTCGCGATACATCAAGATCGTATCATCTCAAGAACACGAGAGAGAGAGAGAGATCAAACACATAGCTACTGGTACATACCCTCATCCCTGATGGAGAACTACTCCCTCCTCGTCATGGAGAGCACCGGGATGATGAAGATGGCCACCGGAGAGGGATTGCCCCCTCCGGCAGGGTGCCGGAACGGGTCTAGATTGGTTTTCGGTGGCTACGGAGGCTTCTGGCGGCGGAACTCCCGATCTCTTGTGCTCTCGGCTGTTTTTAGGGTATATGGAGATATATAGGCCGAAGAAGTACGTCAGGGGGGCCACGCGGGGCTCACGAGGGTGGAGGGCGCGCCCTCTGCCTCGTGGCCTCCTCGTAGGTCCCCTGACATGCACTCCAGGTCTTCTAGGCTTCTTTCCTTCCAAAAATGAGTTCCGTGAAGTTTCTGGTCAATTGGACTCCGTTTGATCTTCCTTTTCTTCGAAACCCTAAAACAAGGTAAAAAACAGAAACTGGCACTGGGCTCTGGGTTAATAGGTTAGTCCCAAAAATGATATAAAAGTGCATAATAAAGCCCATAAACATTCAAAACAGTAGATAATATAGTATGAAGCAATCAAAAATTATAGATACATTGGAGACGTATCATTCATCTGCATGCTCCAACTTGATGAAGGAGGAGTGCTATACATGTTTTATGTTACTTTACCTGAGAGAGAGAAGCAGGAGTGATTAGCTAGCTAGAAATGAGTTTGAAGATGATGATGTGCTACACTATGACTATGATGATTAAATAGCTAGTGTTCGTGGTAATGACTATGATGATTATTATTAGCTAGTGTTGGTGGTGATTAGATAGCTATCACAGCTAGTGTTGGTGGTGATTAGCTAGCTAGAATGAGTTTGAAGATGATGATGTGCTACACTATGACTATGGTGATTAAATAAATACTGTTGCTTGTAATGACTATGATGATGATTAAATAGCTTGTGCTGGCGGATTAGATTCAAGTGGAGGCAACATGTGGTGCACATCGAAAGTACTACTAGTCCAAACTAGATCATGTTTGGATTAGTAGTATACTTTTGACATGCACCACATATTGCCTCCACTTGAACCTAATCCACCTTCATTTGACACACTGTTATGGACATAATGATATAAACCTCATAATTGGTATTGTACCAAAATTTGTATAACGTCATATAAATACACTAAAAATGAAAAAAAGAGTACTAGTAGCAATGGATAAGAAACACGCTACAACTAGCTAGATTAATAGCAGCGCAAGACAGAACAAGCGTTGCCGCTATGTGTCTTAGCAGTAGCGCTTGTCGCACGCGCTACTGCTAAGTAATAGTTGTAGCGCCTTATTGGTAGCGCGGCTGCCCGCGCTACTAGTGGGATTTAAACCGGCGCTACTACTAGGGTTTTCCCTAGTAGTGTAGGTGTGCCTCGCGGTACTAGGCGATACTGGCGAAGGGGGAAAATATCCGGGAAAGTTTTCTTGGAGTTTGGCATTTTCGGATAGACGAACTAGAGGGGGAAAGTTGCAGGTTCGCTATGCTAGGGGCGTGTGGTAGACGACCAGAGGGCGTATCCGGATTCGTCTTGTCGTTCTGAGCAACTTTCACGTATAAAACTTTTTCATCCGAGTTACGGATTATTTTATATGAATTTCTAAAGTTTTAAAAGATTTTCTAATGTTATTAATATTTAAGTTAAATTAAAAAAGGAATTATTACATCAGCGTGACGTCAGCATGACATTAGCAGGGTCAACAGGTTGACTAAGTCAAACCTGGCACATGGGGCACATCTGTCATTGACTTAGTTAATTAAAGATGTTTAAATTAACAAATCTAGTAATTAGGCTAAATAAGTAGGTTAATTAGATTAGGTTAATTAACTAATTAATTAATTAATTAATATTTTCCTATTTATATTTTTTAAAGTTATTCTTTTTCGTTCTAGGGCGGGCCCCACATGTCTGTGGCCCGGGGTAGCTTAACGGGCGGCGGTTACCGGGTGTCGGGGCATGGGTGTGGGCATTGGCCCCAGGCACAGCCAGCGGGTGCGGCCAAGGCAGCGGGTGTCGGCGAGGACGGGCGCAGGGGTCGGCGGCGTGCACCGGGGGCGGCGCGGCGCGTGCGCGCTGGCGGCCTCGAGAGGCGCAGCGGGGCAGTGGCCGGAGTGGGGGCAAGCCCGCTTCAGGGCGCGGCTGGTGAGAGGCGCCATCACGGCCGGGGAGCTCTGCACGTGGGCGAGGTCAGCGGAGGCGGCGAAGAGGAGAATGGGAGGTGCTCACCCCCTGTAGCGACCCGACCTCAGACGGTCAAGTCTCTGTGTATCTGTGCTATCCCTGGATCGGTATGCTAGCACACACAGTACATCAATGTATATATCAAAGTGCAATCACATGTATAAGTAACGAAAAACTGATATATACCTTAAGAATCTCAGCGTAAACAGGCAAAACGGGTGTGGAGTCCCATCAATGCCATCGGCAAGTTGAGTGCGGACCGTAACCCTATCGTATAACTTACTCATCAGATAATACCTGCAAAATAATATGTTGCAGCCGTGTAGGTTAGTACGTTGAATGTACTGGCAAGTAACACCACAAGAGATGAATAAATGTCCTATTTATACATGCATTATGGCTGGTGGATGGTTCTAAATTTAATTTGCATAAAGCTGATTTTTCCCTATCATCAAAAGAATATCATATTGTTATTACATAATACATCATAATATGATTGAGATGGTTGCTCCATTCAATCTATACCCAAATTCATTAAAACCCATTAGATTATTTAGAGTGATGAGACTGTTCAATTCCCACTTTCCAGATGCTTAAATTGTCCATAACCGGGGACATGGCTAATCGATTAGTTTTACACTCTGCAGAGTTTTGCACACTTTTCCCCACAAGACTCGATCACGTCCTTTGTAGTCCTCGCACTGCCTGGTGTTTGAGAGCCGGAAGATCGAGACATAGTCTTTTTGAAGTGTTCCCTCTTAACCCTGGGTAGACCGGTACATCTACATATATAACTACATCTGCTAGTCTACCACTGTAAGAGGTCACACAACGTACTCAACTAAGACAGAGCCCATAATAGCTTGTGGCTGTGCAGGTAAGCTTCTAGTCATGAAAAATTGATGAAACCCTTTGAGCCTGGGTGGCAGTCCATAGGGTGATCACACGGGTACTCCGGGGTCCCCTGGGTAAGTCCACTGGTTTCTCCAGGGTGCTCGGGCAAGTTCACTGGTTTCTTCAGGGTGCCCCTTACCAATCCACCCATATGTGTGTTAATGTTGCCACCTTAAGGTTACCCTTAATTATTATATCACTCGCAACTTTCATGATCTGACATACCAATCCCCGTCTACAATGGCATAGCAAAATCCCTACAACGTTGGCGACAAAGAAGTACAGGTCAGACCTACCTCATTGCACTACTGGGTTTATAATATAGCCAACTAACATATTCATGCAAACCCTACATCAATGGACTAAATGCATATATAAAACATAGGTATAAAAGAGCATGATCAAGATGTAACTTGTCTTTTACTGTTGATGAAGATGAAATATTCTATTGAGTCGTCTCTCCTTCTCATTACGATATATCTAACGATATAAGAAAGTACTTTAACACACAACAACATCCAAATAAAATATTCAAATTACAATACAAAATAAAAAAAAACATTCCTACATAAGTTGCTAGGACTTGGTTACGGGTTGAGATAAGATCAAGAATGAAAATATGATATAGGTTTTGTACTAGGGTTGGGTCAAAGTGAAGATCATGGGCTGAAGAGTTGTGAGGCAAGGTTCTATGACAAAATCTAATGATAATGGTAGATGGAGTTTGTGGCATAAAGGTTTATGTTACAAAATGTATGTAACATCTCGTGAAGTCTAAATTTATATAATCTCTCCCTAATAATAAAGCACGGATTGAGTCCCTGGGTTCATCGTCGTGGCGTTTTTGCATAAAAGACCCTGCTTTTGTGGATAATCAACCCGCACTACACAAGCTTTCATCTGTTATTAAGTCGGAAAAAAAAAGATTGCAGAGGCCCTCTCTCCCCCGTACGAGGACGCGATACACCCCGACGGTAGGGTTCCCTTCGCCGCCGCGCCACCATGCCGCCGCTTCCGGCAGCCCTTGCCACCATCTTCCGTCCCCAATCGCCGCTGTAGTCCTCCCCCGCCGGTAAATAGCCTTGACGGAGCCTTAGCCACCGTCTCCCTGGAGCATGGCGCCCGCCGATATTCACGATGGAGCGCCGGTGGACATCCTGATCGTGGGTGAGGACCCCGCCGAGGCGACTAACCTCGCCACCGCGCGACTCCCCCAGCATCGCTGCCATCGCCTCCCGCTGCCGTGTGCAAGGACCAAGGATACCACCGGCTCTCCTTGATATCTCTGTCTCCACTCCCCCGAGGTGCGAGGACTTCGCCGGCATCAAAGTCACTGCCGGGCGGGACGCGCAGGCGCCCGAGGGGCGCGGCGCACAAGGGAAGGAGGAGGGGATCGAGCTGCCGGCACACCACCCGCCGTTCGCCCCTAGTCCAGACTTTGTCGGAACTCCATCTGTCAGTTCTGCACTTAGGTATTCACTGAAGCAAACCTTGCAATTTCCTGATATATCTTCATGGTTGTTGAAGCCAAGCTCACATGTCATCTGCTTTTTAATTACGCCCTATCCCAACCTGAAAATTCCTATTTATATGACTAATGAATCATGTGTCAAGACTAAGTATGTACGAACAGTTCTGCAAAATTTAGTTTCTGTAAGTGATGGTCTGCAGTAGTGTCTTATGAAGTGGTTTTATAGCACCCGGGTGCCTAAACACCCTGCTATCTGTACCGTCTATTCAGAATATGGTGCATAGAGATCTGTGCCACACACTGTAGCAATCGAATCAATTAGCAGGTCTCCTGCTTCATTAAGAGCGGGAGAATTGACAATATATTTCAGGGAATCTGGGCCTAATCTAACCTTGTTTCTTCTGACCTGCTTTCACCTTTTCAGATGCGACAGTACCACCATGAACAACTTTCTCTATTAAAACTGCTCTCTCTCCTCGGCTTTCTCTCTGTTCAAACTGCTCTCTCTCTCCTCATTTTTCTTTTCACTCACGCCCTCTCTCTCCTCTCTCTCATATTCGCATGGAAGAGACATAAACAAGGCGCTCTCTCTCCCTCTTCTGTCTTTTCTCCATTTATCCCTTCACATGTGACTTGTACAGGGACTGCCTGTCATTCGTGTCGGTATAGGTCACAGGCCTAGTACCTACTGCCACCGATATCAGCTTTGTCAAACGCCTGGATAAGCATGCTGCCGCTGTTAATTGTCCGGGACACCACACACCAGAGCACGAATCTCAGCGGGCCTCAACAGGTAGGATAAGGGGGTGTCGGGACTCCCGGGACCTATTACAACTTTTCGAGTGTCTTATACGTGGTTAGATAATGCAGTGGAGAATTTTTCTCATGTTGCGCTTGGAATGATCTGTGTCAGTTATTAGTGTTTGTGGTATACGAGCTTTGAAATTCAGAATTGCATTTACTGTTTTTCTTTTTGGCGCAGAAAGAAGTAGTTAGTGTTAAACATAGAGAGGCGTGATTTTGGACCATGGTTCCGCCGAACCTATGGTCGACGCCGTACGATTTAACATCCTGCTATATGTGGATCCGCGTCATGCATTGTTTAACATGCAAACAGCTCCCGTCATGCATTTTTTAATCAATCATGCACGGATCCTTATGAAAAGTGTCCAGAGATCAATGGTGTCGAGTATAGGTTCGGCTGAACCATGGTTCCGTATAACATTTTCGGTTAAACATATGGTAGACCTAGCGACTTACCAATGACAATTTGTCTGGAGATCTCTGATGTTTTCTGTACACTTCTGTGGTTGAAAACCTGAAACGATTTGTGTATCTGATAGGTCTGTTGTTTTACTCCTACACTGCTTAATTAACTTGCGATTAATTTCGATATTTGATTTTTGGCAAGCAGATCATCGGACTATAGATTATTGATCATGCATGAAATGTTGTAAAGGAAAAGTCTCTACATTTGCATGCTTGATTTGAAGACTTGCTAGCTGGGTGAAGAAGCTTTCTGACAAACATCCAAATAACTCTAATAGGCCAAGTTGAGCATATGTTAGATAGTCTAGATGACATGGATGGTGCCGAGGATGTGCGTTTTGATGAGCTCATAGGCATGCAAGGCGTAGTATTTCACTTGGTTGGGAACACAATTACAGTAAGCATCTCTTCTTTGTCTTATTTTAGTTAGACAAATGTGTTTCCTTCAGGTTTACATGTATCTGTACAGATATTCTGACTAATATTTTCATGCTATGCAAAATACTAGACCTTGTTTCCTCATAAGCTATGGTTGAACAGCATTTGTATTGATTATCTTTAGTCTTTACTATGTTCCCTCGAGATAGTTAGCCAGTTAGATACCTTATCTTGGCTTCCTCATTAACATGATGTTCAGGACTTTTATCTGTCACGTATGACATATCTATCTTTATTTCTTTTTCCCTTTATTGGTGTCTCATTTCATCCCCAGAAATGTCATGTTAATAAGTGGCATGAGGGAAATATGTTTTTTCCTAAAATTGATAAGCATTTAGGAGTCTTCTTGTGTCCAGAAAAATTGTTCTATGTATGTGTGTTTTGTGTGTTGTCGCATGCTTGTGCTGCTTGCACATCTGACCGGAGATCAAGTCAAGATGCTTAGCTCATGTACTTGCTTCTCTGTACATTCAGATTCACATTAAAATTCTTTCAGGAAATTCACCGTACAACCACCCTTTTATTTAGAGAAAAAATACACTGCAAAGTTGCATATTTGCTCCTGTCTATTTTGAACTCGCGGCTCTCAGAGGGCCTCAGTTGATGACGTCACGCAGCGGCAGGGCGTTGGTTCACCGACGACGACGGCGGCGCTCCAGCCGCCCATCTTCTCCTCCCCATTCTTTATTTTATAGCCCCCACCTCCACCCAAATGGTTTTCCACCATTGCCCCTCACAACATGTCTCTGCCGCCTATGCCCCTATCCCGCCTACTTCTCCAAGGTTGCCCACCCTCCGGGTGCCTGCCCCTTAGTCACCACCCCATGCGGCGGCCCCCACTTATCAGCCACTGTCCCCAGATGACCATTGCACACCACAACTCGCCTCTCTCAGTTTCTATACCCCGCAGCTCGCCACCTCCCGGGCGTGAAATTAGAATGTTACGGAAAAATCAAGAGATATGGAGGAACAGAGATTGCTCATTGTAATTCAGTTGCTAAACTGAACCATATAACTCAATCAGGTTTCGCCTTACACATAGCCAAACGTTTGAGTGATAGTTATACTACACTAGCAACTATATTCAAATTTGACAGAAATAGCAATAAAACCTATTAAATTTTGAAAGGATGCAGAAAATACTGTTGTTTGGATCTATTGCACAACGCAAAAAAGGTAAAATCAGTGTAAGCTTTTTAAAGGTCCCATTTTTTCCTAAAAAAAGTTTGACTGTTGTTTCACATGACACATCTACCCTCAAATGCATCAACATTCCTACGTGGAACAAATGCATTGGCATATCATGCTCTCAATTGGTCCATCGTTTTTGTCATTAGCAGCCCGTCATTTTTCTCTCGTTGCAATCGCACGGGCATTTGTGCTAGTGATAGCATATCACCAGAGAGGTTCCTAATGATCTTCTCAAGAAAGCTGAATCATGAATCAAATTAAACTAATGCTGAAATTGAATTACGATAAAAGAAAAACTATATGAAGTGTTAAGGTTGAAACGGTGGCTAGACATAGGTGAACAATTAGGAAAAAAATTCTAACAGCAAGATATGGACCGAAAGATCAATTTTTGCTAAAGGAAACATTTTCAAAAGAATTACAGATTAATAGATATAGCAAAAATACTTAAATAAAAATTTTAAATTTGTGTCAAAATTAATTTACCAAAAGTGAAATATTTTTGCCTTATGATAAACTTCGTGTTTCAACAAATCTGTGGATATAAAATTTGTCGAATTCGGACTTACGGTCTAGGAGATATGAATTTCCGAAGATTGAGTATTTTTCTGAAATACAATTACGGGATTTACACATTGCTCACCGGAGTTTCGCCGGAGTTTCGTCGGAGTTGGAGAAGAAAAGGTCCCGACATCAACGAGTGTCCGAACGACGGAGAGGAGGCCGAGGCGAACTTGGGAGATGCAGTGGTTAGACCGTCCTCGTCCTTAGGGGCGGCGGAGAAGCCGCCGGAGTTGCAAAAATGGGTAAATCCCGATGAGCAATTCCTCTTGGAATAGAGCGATATAAAGAGGGGTTTTCAGGGAGAGGGATGAGGGCTTCGAGGCGCACCTAGGGGTCCTATTTATAGTGGCCGAGGCAGCCGGTACAAGGAGATCAAACGAGCTCATTGTGGCCTCTAATGACGGATTGATTCTGGAACAATTAAGACATCAAAGTGGAATTTTAATCCTCTGAATGGGTTCTCCATGCAATACAATAGATCTTTCGTGTTGATAAGAAGTGGAAAGAGCGAACGTTTCAAGTGCTAGAGGGAGAGGAAGATGTACAGGTGCCATGGCTGTTTCTGTTACAGAGGAGGAAGAAGGGGTTCCTGGACTTGGGCTAAGAAAAAAATAAGATGGGCCTTAGTGGGGAACCAGGCCCAGGGGAAAAATGGAAAGAGAAAAAATATAGAAGTGGGCCTCACTACAAGAAATCTGTTAATCCATGACGGATTTGTGATGACAATTTCAGAAACTGTCATGGACGATCTGGTACAGCCCCGCAAGCCCACCTAAGCCCGCGAAAGTCCGCTAAAGTCCGCCCAACCGTTCCATGTATAAAAACCAAACCCTAACACACACTCCTCCTCAACCCCCTCCCATCTCCCTCCTCCACATAGCCCCTCCGGATTCCCCATCGCCGCCACCCACCACCTCCCCCCCACAGATCGCCGCCACCCGCCACCTCCCCCCCCACAGATCGCCGCCACCCAGCACCTTCCCCCACAGATCGCCAACACCCACCACCTCCCCCCCATAGATCGCCGCCACCCACAACCTCCCCCCATAGATCGCCGCTAGCCCTCCCCCTACCCTCCTCTCACCTCCCATCTCCGGCAGCTGTCAGATCAGCCTAATCCCCCACTCATACGCCCCTCTCGCAACCCAACTCATGCAACCCCACACGTCGCTACTACTGCACGCCGATTCCGGCGACGTGTGCCACTGCGCAGCGCACCGACGAGCTAATCTCCGACCCCTCCGTCCTCCAGTCCGACTGGATCCGCCACTCCAGGTCCGTGGCGCTCGCCCATGACCCCTAGTCCGTGTCTAGGATTTAGGCTGCGGCATCGCGTCCATCGCCGGCGCATCTCCGGCAGCTTCTCTCCGTCGGACAGCATGCCCCATCGCGCCCCCTCTCTGCCTCCTGGGGATGTGTGCTCGCACGCGTTGGGCTGGACGACGGCGGCCCCGACATCCTCTGTTGCGTCTTTGGCATGGTCGTGCATCCTGTGGTGACCTCCTGCCGCACTACGGTGGTGGCCCACGTGCACTGTGACCGCTGCATCACCAAAGAACCTCTTCAATGAGCACTTGTACCTATGTATCCCTCCTCTATGCCATCCTCTGCTTATTTATTTTATCTGTTGTTCCTTGATTATTCGTGGTAACTGGTAAATAGTGTGTAAGATTGGAACTTGTTTTCTCAAAATTTAGTTGTCAAATTCGCTTGTGATCTATCACTTTTGATTCCTGGTATATATTCAGCATAGGCTAAGGCTTGCATTTTCACTTTGATAGCATAGCAAATGTTGACTAGATAGATATCTCATGAATTCTGCAAGTTTGAACTTTGCACGACTGAGCAGAGGACATCCTGGGCAGGTGAAACTTAGATATTTCATTTTAGTTGGCACATTGCAAGTACTATTAATTTGGTGTCTGATATATGTGTTTTAGTATTATCAATGCAAAGATGGAAAAGATGTTCTATTTATTATGATACAAAGGATGGTCAGTGTTGCACAACTTCAGGTTTCTGATGTTAGTTCATCAATTTCAAATAATAAATAGATACTTTACTTTATGCATGACAAATTACAAGAACATCGTTAAGAAAGGGAAAGTAATGTGCGGCTACCTGTTGTACATTGTTGCTTCTTTGCATTTGAATAAATTCTTTAAGAATTCAGTTAGTACTCCCTCCGTAAACTAATGTAAGAGCGTTTAGATTACTAAAGTAGTGATCTAAACACTCTTATATTAGTTTACAGAGGGAGTAATTTTTTTGGCATTTGGGAGGGAATAGTACCATAAAAATTCAGCTTAGTTGAGACAATATTTGCATTTTAGTAATAGTGAAATGAAACTGCACATCCAATTGTCACACCAATACCATTGCTTTGCACATTATAGTCTGTACATCTCCAACCTGATGGACGCTGATGCCACCATTCTCGAGCAGAACAGTGTGAGCTTGATACCCTTCCATTCTCCATGTTGTCTTATTCTTGATGTGAATTATTCGGCATGTAGATTTTGAGTTATTCCAGGTGTGGTCTGTTGTGAGCTGTTCAAGGTGTGGATTAGTGTTTGGTTCCTGTAAAATTATAACTGCATGTATAATTCTGTGTGCATAAAATCTGCGTTGGACCATGCCCGTGATATCATGCACTGTGTTGATACACTACCTGAGTTGCCATCTCCTGGCGTTCATTGGTTCCGATTCTGCTTTTATCTTTATTAACCATTAAGTAAATGCTTAAGCCATGAAATAAATTAATTTGTAGTTCTTATGCAAGCTGATGAAGGTTTGCTACACATGCGGAAGGCTTTCAATTCCTACTGCTACCACCTTGTTTACAAATATACTAGTTCATTTCATTATTCTTTCTTGATATAAATAATAGTCTCTCAATGCTGGTCAAGTGGGACATCCCTAGCATTCATTTTTGAGTACTTTTCCTTACATAAATAATTGTAATGTATCCTTTTTAGAGTAATTTTCCTTACATTCATTTTATTGCAAAGACAATAATCAGGAAGTGGCATGTATAAAATTTCAAGTGTCCGTGCTACAACATAAAAATGTGAAACCGTTTAGGCTCAAAGTATTTACTCTAATTTTTTTTGGACAGAAAATAATTGTGTACCTTGTATCCCATCACATATTGAAGTGTGGGCAGAGATGATTATGTACCTTGTATGCCATAAAGGCTAATCAATAAATGGGAGAATGCATGCTTTTTTGTCCAATATATGCTATTGTTCTGCACAATTCTTGGGTGTGGTTGATTGAAAGCATTATACTAAATCCGGACCACTAAATTAATCTAGATGTGAAGGTTATGTTTTTATTTTAAATGCAAGAAGCAAGTTTATTGATAGAAATAAGCTTTAATTTAGAAGTATGCCTCCTGTATTACTATTTTCAGGTTCAATTAACTATGAACGTATTGTATGGGATCATCCATTTCGACATACCAAACCCTCTCACGTGCATACAAACTTGATTTTCTGTTGCCCTTGATGAGTATGAAATTATCTGTCCATCCATTGTTTTAAAATGATGCTGACCTTCCTATGTTTGGATGATAAATTGTCTCATTTATAGAACAGTTTTTAACTTATAACTAGTCTGCTTTGTTTTAGGTGTGTTGCCCACATTCCCATGGTACCTTAATATAATAGTGGTGTGTCCATATGATGATTGCTTGGAAAATCAACTACGCACTATTATTACTCTCCAGATTCATTTGGAAGCTGACTGTTAAAACTTATTGTAATTTTGTACGTGTTTTGGATTCTACACAGGTTTGGCAGTTTGTACATGTTACCGGAGATTGAAGTTCTTGTTACGGGAGACTGTAGTTCTTTTGAAGGAATTACTTTGGTCCTTGTAGCGACCAGACCCGAATGGATCAAGTCTACTATGCTCCGGTGTCATCCCTGGATCAGTAATGCTGACACCACACAGTACTTCGAAGGATTTATAGCAGAGTGGCAATCACACACTTATTACAACGATGTCTCCTAAGAGAACTTATTACAATAATATGGCTTAAGGCCATCTAATGTCGATAACAGCGGAAGACTTGGAAGATAAATGGGTCCATCAACTCCAACGGCATCACTGAGTATCGAATCACGACCTAAAAGCACCTTAATCGTCGTCTGAAAAGTCTGCAACATTAACGTTGCAGCCCGAAACGGGTCAGCACATGGATTATGCTGGCAAGGTAACACATAGAGAGTAATGGAATGAAACAGCTATACTATATGCATATTTGGCTGGTGGAAAGCTCTATGGTTACTGTCTTGCGTAAAGCCAATTTTTCCCTACTTCAAAGGAATAAATTTATTTAACTATCATGGTGCTTGTTGAACATTGAGAATGGTTGATAGCATTCTCAATCCCAATTAAAAGTACAATTAAACCCAACAATATTAATTAGAAGTAACATGTTGAGATTCACACGATATTCAAGTACTAGATAGTCAAGATGTCCATAACCGGGGACACGGCTAATCATGATCAGTTTATTACACTCTTTCAGAAGCGCTAGCACCTTACGATGGATAGACCGGTACACCTACTTCCCCTACATCTGCTAGTCTACCCTGTAAGAGTTCGCACGACTTAGTCAACTATGCCAGAGCCCATAATGGCTTGTGGCTGCACACGTAAGTATTTAGCATGAAAGATCTTATGATCCCTTTGAGCCTGGGTGGCGGTCCAAAATAAAACAGGCAAGTCCTGATAGACATCAGGTGCCTCAATCCACCCAGATGTGTGTTTAAGTTGCCACCTTAGATAAACCCTTAAAATTATCAATCTCACATCTGTCATGGATATCACTCACCCAATCCGCGTCTACTAGCATAGCATGGCATAATAAGCAAACGTAGAAGTAACTCCCAAAGGTTTCATAATATACAGGTAATAGGCACTACCTCATCTACTTCCCATCCCACAATTTAATTAGATCCTAATCATGCAATGTGTGAGGATGGATCTAATGCAATAAAACTGGGTTGTAGAAAAGGTATGATCAAAGTGTTACTTGCCTTGCTGATGATCCGCGAGTCCTAGAGATTCGAAGTAACAGGCGGCGCAATCCAGGTAATCTATCGCAGACAAACAACAAGCATATAATAAATACTCATCTAATGCACATGTAAAACTCGAACAAGAGATCGAACCAGATAGTTCAACTTAAGAACTCCGGTTGCAAAGAGAGAAAGAACCGAACAAAGCAATGGAAAACAAACGGCAGAAGAAAACAACTCGGTTCTAGCAAGTTGAAACTAGGTCAAATTTTACCATAGCAAAAACTTGTTTAAGTTGATTAGTCGGAACGGCAGTTTCGAAACGAAACTCCAGGCGCTCGAATCACCTGATTCCGATAAACGAGCGAGAAGATAGACTAGAAAGACGATTGGATCTGAGATCGCGATCGCGGAATAAATCCGACGTAAAGAAAAAGAAGAACGGTTGAACGAACGAACGTTCGTTAACCTAGAAGAATCCGGTGATCACGTTCGTTAGGACGAACGGTCCGGCGAACGGTCTCTAGGCAACTAAATCGGAAAAGAAAACGGATCCGATCTAGGGTTTTGGAAAAGAAAACCGAACGAAAAACCGATCTAGAAAACGAATCGGAAGAGAAGAAAAGAATCCGGAACGGTTTATAAGAAAAACCGGACCGAGGGGATAGAAGAGATGCGGCGCGGGGCTACCTCCGGCGAGGGGGCTCCGGCGAGGGCTCCGGCGTTGGGCGGCGGCGGCGTGGGCAAGGGCCGAGGGGATAGAAGAGATGCGGCGCGGGGCTACCTCCGGCGAGGGGGCTCCGGCGAGGGCTCCGGCGTTGGGCGGCGGCGGCGTGGGCAAGGGCCGAGGGGATAGAAGAGATGCGGTGCGGGGCTACCTCCGGCGAGGGGGCTCCGGCGAGGGCTCCGGCGTTGGGCGGCGGCGGCGTGGGCAAGGGCGGCGGCGGCGGTGACGCAGGGCGGCGGCGCGGGCAAGGTGCGGCAGCGGCGCGGGGCAAGGTGCGGCTTGGGGCTTGGGGCTTGGTGTGATGTTTAGAGGGGGGGGGGTGTTGGTATTTATATAGGTGAGGGGAGGGTTTGCTTGGAGGAGGGGGCAAGAAATAGAGTAGGAAAAAGGAAGGAGAGGGAGATTGGAGTCCAAGTAGGACTCCTACTTGGGTGCGGCGGCAGCGGCTCCCTGGCGCGCTAGGCGCGCGGCGCGGGCGAGGCCTGGCCGGCCGGCCTGCTGGCTGGGCCTTGGCCCAAGGCGCGCTGCTGGATTTTTTTAAACGGTTACACGCGTAGAGAAAAACAAAGAAAAAGAGGGCTAAACGAACTCCAAAACTTCTAAAGTAAATTTTCCCCGACTCCTAAAATGAGTCGAACAAAATGAACTTTTTTCCGGGCCTAAAATGCAATTTTTGAAAACGCGCATTTTTCCCTATCCAAATAAAAGGCAAATGAAACTCCGACAAATCCAATGATCCTCTTTTCATAATTTGAGAAAACTCAAATATGAAAATGACGAAACCCCCAGCTCTCTCCGTGGGTCCTTGAGTTGCGTGAAATTTCTAGGATCGACAAAATGCAAGAAAATATGATATGCATGATGATCTAGTGTATAACATTCCAAATTGAAAATTTGGGATGTTACAAACCTACCCCCCTTAAGATGAATCTCGCCCTCGAGATTCGGGTTGGCTAGAAAATAGGTGAGGGTGGTCCTTGAGCAAATCTTCTTCTCTCTCCCAGGTAGCTTCATCCTCTGAGTGGTGGTTCCACTGAACTTTGCAAAACTTGATAACCCTGCTGCGGGTAACTCGGCTGGCAAACTCGAGAATCTTGATTGGTTTCTCTTCATACGTTAAGTCGTCCTGCAACTGAATTGCTTCCAATGGCACTGTATCTCTTAGCGGTACCTCCGCCATCTCGGCGTGACATTTCTTCAGCTGAGAAACATGGAATACATCATGAACTCCTGACAGTCTCTCTGGTAATTCCAACTTATAAGCGACTTCTCCTACGTGTCACCAAGATCTATCTATGGAGAAACTAGCAACGAGGGGAAAGGAGAGTGCATCTACATACCCTTGTAGATCGCTAAGCGGAAGCGTTCAAGTGAACGGGGTTGATGGAGTCGTACTCGTCGTGATTCAAATCACCGATGACCAAGTGCCGAACGCACGGCACCTCCGCGTTCAACACACGTACAGCCCGGTGACGTCTCCCACGCCTTGATCCAGCAAGGAGAGAGGGAGAGGTTGAGGAAGACTTCATCCAACAGCAGCACAACGGCGTGGTGGTGGTGGAGGAGCGTGGCTATCCTGCAGGGCTTCGCCAAGCACCACAGAAGAGGAGGAAGAGAGAGACGCGGGGCTGCACCAAGAGAGATCTGATCGCGTGTTGTGGGCAGCCCTATGGCCTCATATATATAGGGGAAGGGGAGGGCTGCGCCCCCTCTAGGGTTTCCCACCCCTAGGGGGGGCGGCAGCCCTAGATGGGATCCAAAGGGGCGGCCAAGAGGGGAAAGAGGGGAAGGAACCCACTAGGTGGGCCTTAAGGCCCAACTGGACTAGGGTTTGCCCCCTCCCACTTATCCTTGCGCCTTGGGCCCCTTGTGGGGGGCGCACCAGCCCTCCTAGGGGCTGGTCCCCTCCCACACTTGGCCCACGCAGCCTTCTGGGGTTGGTGGCCCCACTTGGTGGACCCCCGGGACCCTCCCGGTGGTCCCGGTACGTTACCGATAAACCCCGAAACTCTTCCGGTGTCCAAAACAGGACTTCCCATATATAAATCTTTACCTCCGGACCATTCCGGAACTCCTCGTGACGTCCGGGATCTCATCCGGGACTCCAAACAACATTCGGTAACCACATACTAACTTCCTTTATAACCCTAGCGTCATCGAACCTTAAGTGTGTAGACCCTACGGGTTCGGGAGACATGCAGACATGACCGAGACGTTCTCCGGTCAATAACCAACAGCGGGATCTGGATACCCATGTTGGCTCCCACATGTTCCACGATGATCTCATCGGATGAACCACGATGTCAAGGACTTAATCAATCCCGTATACAATTCCCTTTGTCTATCGGTACGATACTTGCCCGAGATTCGATCGTCGGTATCACGATACCTTGTTCAATCTCGTTACCGGCAAGTCTCTTTACTCGTTCTGTAACACATCATCCCGTGATCAACTCCTTGATCACATTGTGCACATTATGATGATGTCCTACCGAGTGGGCCCAGAGATACCTCTCCGTCACACGGAGTGACAAATCCCAGTCTCGATTCATGCCAACCCAACAGACACTTTCGGAGATACCTGTAGTGCACCTTTATAGTCACCCAGTTACGTTGTGACGTTTGGTACACCCAAAGCATTCCTACGGTATCCGGGAGCTGCACAATCTCATGGTCTAAGGAAATGATACTTGACATTAGCAAAGCTTTAGCATACGAACTACACGATCTAGTGCTATGCTTAGGATTGGGTCTTGTCCATCACATCATTCTCCTAATGATGTGATCCCGTTATCAACGACATCCAATGTCCATGGTCAGGAAACCGTAACCATCTATTGATCAACGAGCTAGTCAACTAGAGGCTTACTAGGGACATGGTGTTGTCTATGTATCCACACATGTATTTGAGTTTCCTATCAATACAATTCTAGCATGGATAATAAACGATTATCATGAACAAGGAAATATAATAATAATCAATTTATTATTGCCTCTAGGGCATATTTCCAACAGTCTCCCACTTGCACTAGAGTCAATAATCTAGTTCACATCGCCATGTGATTACCACTCACAGGTCACATCACCATGTGACTAACACCCAAGAGTTTACTAGAGTCAGTAGTCTAGCTCACATCACTATGTGATTAACACTCAATGAGTTCTAGGTTTGATCATGTTGCTTGTGAGAGAGGTTTTAGTCAACGGGTCTAAACTTTTCGGATCCGTGTGTGCATTACAAATCTCTATGTCATCTCCTAGATGCAGCTACCACGTTCTATTTGGAGCTATTCCAAATAACTGTTCTACTTGGAGCTATTCTAAAATTGTTGCTCCATTATACGTATCCGGTATCTCTACCCAGAGCTATCCGGATAGGTGTTAAGCTTGCATCGACGTAACCCTTTACGATGAACTCTTTTACCACCTCCATAATCGAGAAAAATTCCTTAGTCCACTAGTTACTAAGGATAACTTTGACCGCTGTCCTGTGATCCATTCTTGGATCACTCTTGTACCCCTTGACTGACTCATGGCAAGGCACACTTTAGGTGCGGTACACAGCATAGCATACTGTAGAGCCTATGTCTTAAGCATAGCGGACGACCTTCGTCCTTTCTCTCTATTCTGCCGTGGTCGAGCTTTAAGTCTTAACTTCATACCTTACAACTCAGGCAAGAACTCTTTCTTTGACTGATCCATCTTGAACACCTTCAAGATCATGTCAAGGTATGTGCTCATTTGAAAGTACCATTAAGCGTTTTGATCTATCCTTATAGATCTTGATGCTTAATGCTCAAGTAGCTTAATCCAGGCTTTCCATTGAAAAACACTTTTCAAATAACCCTATATGCTTTCTTAGAAATTCTACATCATTTCTGATCAACAATATGTCAACACCATATACTCATCAGAAATTCTATAGCGCTCCCACTCACTTCTTTGGAAATACAAGTTTCTCGTAACTTTGTATATACCCAAATCTTTGATCATCTCATCAAAGCATACATTCCAACTCCGAGATGCTCACTCCAGTCCTTAGAAGGATTGCTGGAACTTTGCATACTTATTAGCATATTTCAGGATTGACAAAACCTTCCGGTTGTATCACATACAACCTTTCCTCAAGAAAATCATGAGGAAACAATGTTTTGACACCCTATCTGCAAGATTTCATAAATAATGCAGTAATCGCTAATATAATTCCAACAGACTCTTAGCATCGCTACGAGTGAGAAAATCTCATCGTAGTCAACTCCTTGAACTTGTCGGAAAACATCTTAACGACAAGTCGAGCTTTCTTAATGGTGACATTTACCATCATTGTCCGTCTTTCTTTTAAGATCCATCTGTACTCAACAGCCTTACGACCATCAAGTAGTTCTTCCAAAGTCTACACTTTGTTTTCATATATGGATCCTCTCTCGGATTATATGGCCTCGAGCCATTTATCGGAATCCGGGCCCACCATCGCTTCTCCATAGCTCGTAGGTTCATTGTTGTCTCGCAACATGACTTCCAAGACAGGATTACGTACCACTCAGAAGTAGTACGCATCCTTGTCATCCTACGAGGTTTGGGAGTGACTTGATCCGAAGTCTCGTGATCAATATCATAAGCTTCCACTTCAATTGGTGTAGGTGCCACAGGAACAATTTCCTGTGCCCTGCCACACACTAGTTGAAGAGACGGTTCAATAACCTCATCAAGTTTCCATCATCCTCCCACTCAATTCTTTCGAGAGAAACTTTTCCTCGAGAAAGGACCCGATTCTAGAAACAATCCCTTATTGCTTTCGGATCTGAGACAGGAGGTATACCCAACTGTTTTGGGTGTCCTATGAAGATGCATTTATCCGCTTTGGGTTCGAGCTTATCGGCCTGAAACTTTTCACATAAGCGTTGCAGCCCCAAACCTTTTAAGAAATGACAGCTTAGGTTTCTCTAAACCATAGTTCATACGGTGTCACCTCATCGGAATTACGTGGTGCCCTATTTAAAGTGAATGTGGTTGTCTCTAATGCCTAACCCATAAACTATTGTGGTAATTTGATAAGAGACATCATGGTATGCATCATATCCAATAGGGTGCAGTTATGATGTTCGGACACACCATCACACTATGGTGTTCCAGGCTGTATTGGTTGTGAAACAATTTCCACAATGTCTTAATTCTGTGCCAAACTCGTAATTCAGATATTCATCTCTATGATCATATCATAGATACTTTATCCTCTCGTCACGACGATCTTTAAACTTCACCCTGAAATTACTTGAACCTTTCAATAATTCAGACTCGTGATTCATCAAGTAAATATACTCAACAAAATCATCTGTGAAGTAAGAACATAACGATATCCACTACATGTCTCAGCACTCATTGGACTGCACACATCAAAATGCATTACTTCCATCAAGTTGCTTTCTAGTTCCATTTTACTGAAACCGAGGCTTTCAGTCATCTTGCCCATGTGGTATGATTTACATGTCTCAAGTGATTCAAAATCAAGTGAGTCCAAACGGTCCATTTGCATGGAGTTTATTCATATACACCAATAGACATGGTTCGCACGCCTCAAACTTTTCAAAAATGAGTGAGCCCAAAGATCCATCAACATGGAGCTTCCTCATGCGTTTTATACCGATATGACTTACGTGGCAGTGCCACAAGTAGGTGGTACTATCATTACTATCTTTTGGCATGAACATGTGTATCACTACGATCGAGATTCAATAAACCATTCATTTTAGGTGTAAGACCATTGAAGGTATTATTCAAATAAACAGAGTAACCATTATTCTCCTTAAATGAATAACCGTATTGCGATGGACATAATCCAATCATGTCTATGCTCTACGCAAACACCAATCTCGATGATAGAGGGAGCGTACGATATTTGATCAACCTTGGAAATACTTCCAACACATATCGTTATCTCACCTTTAGCTAGTCTCCGTTTATTCCGCAGCTTTTATTTCGAGTTACTAACACTTAGCAACCGGACCGGTATCTAATACCCTGGTGCTACTAGGAGTACTAGTAAAGTACACATCAACACAATGTATATCCTATATACTTCTATCGACCTTGCCAGCCTTCTTATCTACCAAGTATCTAGGGTAATTCTTCTCCAATGGCTGTTCCCCTTATTACAGAAGCACTTAGTCTCGGGTTTGGGTTCAACTTTGGGTTTCTTCATTAGAGCAGCAGCTGATTTGCCATTTCATGAAGTATCCCTTCTTGCCCTTGCCCTTCTTGAAACTAGTGGTTTCACTAACCATCAACAATTGATGCTCCTTCTTGATCTCTACTTTTGCGGTGTCAAACATCGCGAATATCTAAAGGATCATCATATATGTCCCTGATATATTATAGTTCATCACGAAGCTCTAGCAGCTTGGTGGTAATGACTTCGGAGAAACATCACTATCTCATCTGGAAGATCAACTCCCACTCGATTCAAATGATTGTTGTACTCAGACAATCTGAGCACAAGCTCAACAATTGAGCTTTTCTCCTTAGTTTGTAGGCTAAGAAAATCGTCGGAGGTCTTATACCTCTTGACATGGGCACGAGCCTGAAATCCCAATTTCAGCCCTCGAAACATCTCATATGTTTCGCGACGTTTCAAAACGTCTTCGGTGCCTCAACTCTAAACCGTTTAACTAAACTATCATGTAGTTATCAAAACGTGTATGTCAGATGTTCGCAACATCTACAGACGACGTTTGAGGTTCAGCACACTGAGCGGTGCATTAAGGACATAAGCCTTCTAAGAAGCAATGAGGACAATCCTCAGTTTACGGACCTAGTCCGCATAATTGCTACTATCAACTCTCAACTAATTTTTCTCTAGGAACATATCTAAACAGTAGAACTATAGCGTGAGCTACGACATAATTTGCAAAATCCTTTTGACTATGTTCAGGATAATTAAGTTCATCTTATGAACTCCCACTCAGATAGACATCCCTCTAGTCATCTAAGTGATTACATGATCCGAGTCAACTAGGCCGTGTCCGATCATCACGTGAGACGGACTAGTCAACGTCGGTGAACATCTTCATGTTGATCGTATCTTCTATACGACTCATGCTCGACCTTTCGGTCTTCTGTGTTCCGAGGCCATGTCTATGCACATGCTAGGCTCGTCAAGTTAACCCTAAGTGTTTTGCATGTGTAAAACTGTCTTACACCCGTTGTATGTGAACGTAAGGATCTATCACACCCGATCATCACGTGGTGCTTCGAAACAACGAACTGTAGCAACGGTGCACAGTTAGGGGAGAACACTTCTTGAAATTGTTGTGAGGGATCATCTTATTTACTACCGTCGTTCTAAGCAAATAAGATGTATAAACATGATAAACATCACATGCAATCAAATAGTGACATGATATGGCCAATATCACTTTGCTCCTTTTGATCTCCATCTTCGGGGCTCCATGATCATCATCGTCACCGGCATGACACCATGATCTCCATCATCATGATCTCCATCATCGTGTCTTCTTGAAGTTGTCACGTCATCTATTACTTCTACTACTACAGCTAACGGTTAGCAATAAAGTAAAGCAATTACATGACGTTTATGTTGACACGCAGGTCATAAATAAATTAAGACAACTCCTATGGCTCCTGCCGGTTGTCATACTCATCGACATGCAAGTCGTGATTCCTATTACAAGAACATGATCAATCTCATACATCAGATATATCATTCATCACATCCTTTGGCCATATCACATCACATAGCATACCCTGCAAAAACAAGTTAGACGTCCTCTAATTGTTGTTTGCATGTTTTACGTGGCTGCTATGGGTTTCTAGCAAGAACGTTTCTTACCTACGCAAAGACCACAACGTGATATGCCAATTGCTATTTACCCTTCATAAGGACCCTTTTCATCGAATCCGATCCGACTAAAGTGGGAGAGACAGACACCCGCTAGCCACCTTATGCAACTAGTGCATGTCAGTCGGTGGAACCAGTCTCACGTAAGAGTACGTGTAAGGTCGGTCCGGGCCGCTTCATCCCACGATGCCGCCGAATCAAGATAAGACTAGTAACGGCAAGCATATTGAACAAAATCAACGCCCACAACTACTTTGTGTTCTACTCGTGCATAGAATCTACGCAATAGACCTAGCTCATGATGCCACTGTTGGGGAGCGTAGCAGAAATTCAAAATTTTCCTACGTGTCACCAAGATCTATCTATGGAGAAACTAGCAACGAGGGGAAAGGAGAGTGCATCTACATACCCTTGTAGATCGCTAAGCGGAAGCGTTCAAGTGAACGGGGTTGATGGAGTCGTACTCGTCGTGATTCAAATCACCGATGACCAAGTGCCGAACGCACGGCACCTCCGCGTTCAACACACGTACAGCCCGGTGACGTCTCCCACGCCTTGATCCAGCAAGGAGAGAGGGAGAGGTTGAGGAAGACTTCATCCAACAGCAGCACAATGGCGTGGTGGTGGTGGAGGAGCGTGGCTATCCTGCAGGGCTTCTCCAAGCACCACAGAAGAGGAGGAAGAGAGAGACGCGGGGCTGCACCAAGAGAGATCTGATCGCGTGTTGTGGGCAGCCCTATGGCCTCATATATATAGGGGAAGGGGAGGGCTGCGCCCCCTCTAGGGTTTCCCACCCCTAGGGGGGGCGGCAGCCCTAGATGGGATCCAAAGGGGCGGCCAAGAGGGGAAAGAGGGGAAGGAACCCACTAGGTGGGCCTTAAGGCCCAACTGGACTAGGGTTTGCCCCCTCCCACTTATCCTTGCGCCTTGGGCCCCTTGTGGGGGGCGCACCAGCCCTCCTAGGGGCTGGTCCCCTCCCACACTTGGCCCACGCAGCCTTCTGGGGTTGGTGGCCCCACTTGGTGGACCCCCGGGACCCTCCCGGTGGTCCCGGTACGTTACCGATAAACCCCGAAACTCTTCCGGTGTCCAAAACAGGACTTCCCATATATAAATCTTTACCTCCGGACCATTCCGGAACTCCTCGTGACGTCCGGGATCTCATCCGGGACTCCGAACAACATTCGGTAACCACATACTAACTTCCTTTATAACCCTAGCGCCATCGAACCTTAAGTGTGTAGACCCTACGGCTTCGGGAGACATGCAGACATGACCGAGACATTCTCCGGTCAATAACCAACAGCGGGATCTGGATACCCATGTTGGCTCCCACATGTTCCATGATGATCTCATCGGATGAACCACGATGTCAAGGACTTAATCAATCCCGTATACAATTCCCTTTGTCTATCGGTACGATACTTGCCCGAGATTCGATCGTCGGTATCACGATACCTTGTTCAATCTCGTTACCGGCAAGTCTCTTTACTCGTTCTGTAACACATCATCCCGTGATCAACTCCTTGATCACATTGTGCACATTATGATGATGTCCTACCGAGTGGGCCCAGAGATACCTCTCCGTCACACGGAGTGACAAATCCCAGTCTCGATTCATGCCAACCCAACAGACACTTTCGGAGATACCTGTAGTGCACCTTTATAGTCACCCAGTTACGTTGTGACGTTTGGTACACCCAAAGCATTCCTACGGTATCCGGGAGCTGCACAATCTCATGGTCTAAGGAAATGATACTTGACATTAGCAAAGCTTTAGCATACGAACTACACGATCTAGTGCTATGCTTAGGATTGGGTCTTGTCCATCACATCATTCTCCTAATGATGTGATCCCGTTATCAATGACATCCAATGTCCATGGTCAGGAAACCGTAACCATCTATTGATCAACGAGCTAGTCAACTAGAGGCTTACTAGGGACATGGTGTTGTCTATGTATCCACACATGTATTTGAGTTTCCTATCAATACAATTCTAGCATGGATAATAAACGATTATCATGAACAAGGAAATATAATAATAATCAATTTATTATTGCCTCTAGGGCATATTTCCAACATGTATCTCTTAGCGGTACCTCCGCCATCTCGGCGTGACATTTCTTCAGCTGAGAAACATGGAATACATCATGAACTCCTGACAGTCTCTCTGGTAATTCCAACTTATAAGCGACTTCTCCCATACATTGCAAGATCTTATATGGTCCAACGAAACGCGGTGCTAATTTTCCCTTAACTCCAAAGCACTTAACTCCTCGAAGTGGGGATACTCGGAGATATACCCTGTCTCCGGTTTCGTAAACTGTCTCCTTGCGTTTAGAATCTGCGTAGCTCTTCTGCCTGGACTGGGGTACCTTGAGCCTATCGTGAATCAACTTAACTTTCCGTTCAGACTCCTTAATCAAATCTGGTCCAAAGAATTGACGGTCTCCAACTTCGTCCCATGACAACGGTGTCCTGCACCTCCTTCCGTATAAAGCTTCGAAAGGTGCCATCTTCAAACTGGTTTGGTAACTGTTGTTATAAGAAAACTCCGCATACGGCAAATTATCGTCCCAACTAGATCCATAATCTAGTGCACAAGCTCTCAGCATATCCTCCAAAATCTGATTGACTCTCTCGGTCTGTCCATCTGTCTGCGGATGAAAGGCGGTGCTGAATTCTAGCCTGGTTCCCAAAGTTTCATGCAACTGATTCCAAAACTTTGAGGTAAATTGGGTTCCTCTGTCTGATACAATACTCCTCGGAACTCCATGCAAACAAATGATCATAATCATGTATATCTTTGCCAACTTAGCACTGGTGTAAGTGGTCTTGACTGGAATGAAATGTGCTACCTTCGTCAAACGATCAACTACTACCCATATCGAGTCATATCCTACCTTCGTCCTGGGTAGTCCTGTGATAAAATCCATGCCTATCTTATCCCACTTCCATTCGGGTATCGGCAATGGTTGCAACAATCCGGCTGGCTTCTGATGTTCTGCCTTTACTCTATGACATACATCACAAACTGCTACATAGGCTGTAATATCCTTCTTCATTCCGGTCCACCAGAATGTCTCCTTCAAATCCAAATACATCTTGGTATTTCCTGGGTGAATCGAATATGGTGAATCATGTGCCTCTTGTAGAATCAACTTCCCGATCTCTGGGTCATTTGGCACATAAACACGGTCCTCAAACCATAGGGTATCGTGCTCATCCTCACGAAATCCCTTCGCTTTTCCTTTGCTTAGTTTCTCCTTTATAGCAGCAATCTCCTTGTCAGATTTCTGAGCCTCTCTGATTTTATCCATCAATGTTGTCTGAATCTCCAATGCTGCTACATAGCCTCTCGGAACTATTTCTAAACTTAGTTCACGAAGGTTTTCTGCTAACTCCTTGGGTATTTCCTCCGTCATTAACGTATTGACATGGCTCTTACAGCTCAATGCGTCAGCTACTACATTAGCTTTTCCGGGATGGTAATGCAATCTCATATCATAATCCTTGATGAGCTCCAACCATCTCCTTTGTCTGAGATTCAACTCCTTCTGCGTGAAAATGTACTTCAAGCTCTTGTGATCCGTATACACCTCGCAATAATTTCCAATGAGGAAATGTCTCCATGTCTTCAATGCATGCACTACGGCTGCTAACTCCAAATCATGCGTGGCATAATTCAACTCATGAGGCTTCAGTTGTCGTGAAGCATATGAAACAACTCTTCCTTCTTGCATAAGCACTGCTCCAAGTCCTCGACGTGAAGCGTCGCAATATACCTCATAATCCTTGGTCTGATCTGGCAAAATCAACACTGGTGAGGTAACCAATTGTTTCTTCAACTCCTGGAAACTAGCCTCACACTCCTCAGTCCATTTGAACTTGGTATCCTTCTTCAACAACTCCGTCATAGGCTTTGCAATCTTTGAAAAGTTCTCAATGAATCTCCGGTAGTATCCTGCGAGTCCAAGAAAACTCCGGATCTCTCCAACTGTCGTTGGTGCTTCCCATTCGGTTACGGTCTCAACCTTTGCGGGGTCAACTGCTATCCCTTCTCCGGATATAACGTGTCCGAGGAATCCTACTTCCTTCAACCAAAACTCACATTTGCTAAATTTGGCATATAACTGATGTTCCCTTAGTTTCTCCAAAACCAAACGCAAATGTTCGTTATGCTCTTCTTCATTCTTCGAATAAACCAGGATATCATCAATGAACACTACGACGAACTTATCCAAAAACTCCATAAACACTTTGTTCATCAGGTTCATAAAATAGGCAGGTGCGTTAGTCAATCCAAATGACATAACGGTATACTTATACAATCCGTATCTTGTGGTGAATGCTGTCTTAGGTATGTCCTGTTCTCGAATCTTCAACTGGTGGTACCCTGATCGCAAATCGATCTTGGAAAACACTTTAGCTCCTTGCAAACGATCAAACAAATCATTTATCATTGGCAGTGGGTACTTGTTCTTGATGGTTACTTCATTCAATCCACGATAATCAACAACCATCCTTAATGATCCATCCTTTTTCTCCACTAGAAGTACGGGTGATCCCCAAGGCGAAGAACTTGGGCGAATGTAACCCTTCTCCAATAACTCCTTAATCTTATTCTTAATTTCTACCAAATCCTTTGCTGGCATCCGGTATGGTCTCTTTGATATTGGGCCTGTACCTGGCAATAACTCAATCAAAAACTCAATGTCTCTATCCGGTGGCATGCCTGGCAATTCTTCAGGAAATACATCAGGAAAATCCTTTACCACTGGTACTTCCTCCTACACAACTCCTGTTAGGCAATTTACTTGTGTCCTATTTGGCACATGCCGGGATACATACTTGATCCTTCTTCCTTCTGGCGTTGTGAGCAAAATTGCCTTACCGGCACAATCGATGTTTCATCCATACTTTGATAACCAATCCATGCCTAATATCACATCCAATCCTTGAGATTCCAATACTATTAGGTCTGAGGGAAAAACATAGTTACCAATCCTTAATGGTAACCCGGGGTCACGTCTCGGAGGCATTTAAGGGTTTAGAAAAGATGAGATATAAGAATAGAGTGAGGTCTAAAGAGAAAACACTACCCCAATGCACATGGGCAAATGCACACAAAATCACTTCATTCAATCAAACAAGGGCTTACAATCGATCTAGCTATCACAAAAGTGCTCGAACTATAGTGTTTACATGGGGGGAAATACTACTAATATTTGGTGGTCATCTAAAAATTTGAACCGGTGGAACACTCCATGATGTCCGCTCCAGCTTTGTCTTCAAAGTCGGGTTCACTTGGATCCAAATCAGTGTCGTCGATGATGATGTAGTTGTCCGGACATGCGACGTACATGTCTTCCGTCCTGGATGCTAACTCCCTCTTGAGTTCTTCAATCTCTTGCTTAAGATCGACGTTGTGTCTTGCTAGAGCTACGATCTCGTCCATGTAGTCCTTGCGTGTAGCCTTCAGTTCTCCTTCTAGCTCGATGATCCTTGACTTCGCATTCTTCAACTCTATCATATCATTACACATCTGGATCTCGTGGCGTCGAATGTGCTGGTTTAACTCCTGGATGAATGCTGCAATGGATCTATCCTTCTTGGTGCTGACTAACTCCCATTGTTCATCTCGGCGTCCGCAAATCTGGTAGATAGTATCCTTGAGGTCTTCTTGATAAACTTCTCTAATGCGTCCTATGGTGATATGGGCTGCCATGCTCCTTCCTAGACTCTAGGTTGGTGCATTGAAAACACTATCTATGGGCTTCGTGATTGGCGCGAATGTTCTTCCCGGAACGTGAGCTTGAATCTTCCAGCGCTCCTCTTCAGGCAGAGTGGCGTTGAAGGTTCCCGTGAAACTTGGTAATCCATTGTTTAGGTACTTGGTGACTTCCTTCAAGTGAAATCCAAAAGGTGTGCCTTCATCCGGTTGAGCGTACTTAATCTTCGCGTCCTTCATCCTAAAGAGTAGAAAAGATAAGGAGTTAGAAAATGAGGAGAGAATAGTGATCTATGGCTTTAACTTAGTGGTCGTGTCCTACAGTCAGCGTGTGCTCTGATACCATCTCTGTAGTGACCAGACCCGAATGGATCAAGTCTACTGTGCTCCGGTGTCATCCCTGGATCAGTAATGCTGACACCACACAGTACTTCGAAGGATTTATAGCAGAGTGGCAATCACACACTTATTACAACGATGTCTCCTAAGAGAACTTATTACAATAATATGGCTTAAGGCCATCTAATGTCGATAACAGCGGAAGACTTGGAAGATAAATGGGTCCATCAACTCCAAAGGCATCACTGAGTATAAAACCACGACCTAAAAGCACCTTAATCATCGTCTGAAAAGTCTGCAACATTAACGTTGCAGCCCGAAACGGGTCAGCACATGGAATATGCTGGCAAGGTAACACATAGAGAGTAATGGAATGAAACAACTATACTATATGCATATTTGGCTGGTGGAAAGCTCTATGGTTACTGTTTTGCGTAAAGCCAATTTTTCCCTACTGCAAAGGAATAAATTTATTTAACTATCATGGTGGTTGTTGAACATTGAGAATGGTTGATAGCATTCTCAATCCCAATTAAAAGTACAATTAAACCCAACAATATTAATTAGAAGTAACATGTTGAGATTCATACGATGTTCAAGTACTAGATAGTCAAGATGTCCATAACCGGGGACACGGCTAATCATGATTAGTTTGTTACACTCTGCAGAGGTTTGCACACTTTTCCCCACAAGACTCGATCGCCTCCGTTGGATTTCTCGCAGTACTGGTGTTTGAGAAACGGAAGACCGAGACACAGTCTTTCAGAAGCGCTAGCACCTTACGATGGATAGACCGATACACCTACTTCCCCTACATCTGCTAGTCTACCCTGTAAGAGTTCGCACGACTTAGTCAACTATGCCAGAGCCCATAATGGCTTGTGGCTGCACACGTAAGTATTTAGCATGAAAGATCTTATGATCCCTTTGAGCCTGGGTGGCGGTCCAAAATAAAACAGGCAAGTCCTGATAGACATCAGGTGCCTCAATCCACCCAGATGTGTGTTTAAGTTGCCACCTTAGATAAACCCTTAAAATTATCAATCTCACATCTGTCATGGATATCACTCACCCAATCCACGTCTACTAGCATAGCATGGCATAATAAGCAAACGTAGAAGTAACTCCCAAAGGTTTCATAATATACAGGTAATAGGCACTACCTCATCTACTTCCCATCCCACAATTTAATTAGATCCTAATCATGCAATGTGTGAGGATGGATCTAATGCAATAAAACTGGGTTGTAGAAAAGGTATGATCAAAGTGTTACTTGCCTTGCTGATGATCCGCGAGTCCTAGAGATTCGAAGTAACAAGCGGCGCAATCCGGGTAATCTATCGCAGACAAACAACAAGCATATAATAAATACTCATCTAATGCACAGGTAAAACTCGAACAAGAGATCGAACCAGATAGTTCAACTTAAGAACTCCGGTTGCAAAGAGAGAAAGTACCGAACAAAGCAACGGAAAACAAACGACGGAAGAAAACAACTCGGTTCTAGCAAGTTGAAACTAGGTCAAATTTTACCGTAGCAAAAACTTGTTTAAGTTGATTAGTCGGAACGGCGGGTTCGAAACGAAACTCCAGGCGCTTGAATCACCTGATTCCGATAAACGAGCGAGAAGATAGACTAGAAAGAAGATCGGATCTGAGATCGCGATCGCGGAATATTCGACGTAAAGAAAAAGAAGAACGGTTGAACGAACGGACGTTTGTTAACCTAGAAGAATCCGGTGATCACGTTCGTTAGGAGGAACGGTCCGGCGAACGGTCTCTAGGCAACTAAATCGGAAAATAAAACGGATCCGATCTAGGGTTTCGGAAAAGAAAACCGAACAAAAAACCGATCTAGAAAACAAATCGGAAGAGAAGAAAAGAATCCGGAACGGTTTATAAGAAAAACCGGACCAAGGGGATAGAAGAGATGCGGCGCGGGGCTACCTCCGGCGAGGGCTCCGGCGTTGGGCGGCGGCGGCGTGGGCAAGGGCGGCGGCGGCGGTGACACAGGGCGGCGACGCGGTGACGCAGGGCGGCGGCGCGGGCAAGGTGCGGTGGCGGCACGGGGCAAGGCGCAGCTTGGGGCTTGGGGCTTGGTGTGATGTTTAGAGGGGGGGTGTTGGTATTTATATAGGTGAGGGGAGGGTTTGCTTGGAGGAGGGGGCAAGAAATAGAGTAGGAAAAAGGAAGGAGAGAGAGATTGGAGTCCAAGTAGGACTCCTACTTGGGTGCGGCGGCGGCGGCTCCCTGGCGCGCTAGGCGCGCGGCGCGGGCGAGGCCTGGCCGCCGGCTTGCTGGCTGGGCCTTGGCCCAAGGCGCACTGCTGGATTTTTTTAAACAGTTACACGCGCAGAGAAAAACAAAGAAAAAGAGGGCTAAACGAACTCCAAAACTTCTAAAGTAAATTTTCCCCGACTCCTAAAATGAGTCGAACAAAATGAACTTTCTCCGGGCCTAAAATGCAATTTTTGAAAACGCGCATTTTTCCCTATCCAAATAAAAGGCAAATGAAACTCCGACAAATCCAATGATCCTCTTTTCAAAATTTGAGAAAACTCAAATATGAAAATGACGAAATCCCCAGCTCTCTCCGTGGGTCCTTGAGTTGCGTGAAATTTCTAGGATCGACAAAATGCAAGAAAATATGATATGCATGATGATCTAGTGTATAACATTCCAAATTGAAAATTTGGGATGTTACAGTCCTGGAAGCAGTTTTGCACTGCTGGAGATTAAAATCAACTACTAGTGCATTTTTTCATGGAAGTCATGTTATGCGAATTAGAAAAAAAAAATCTTCTAGCGCTTTATAGAGGTGCTTGTGATGTTTTGATATTATTCTTTGTTTTTTTTGAAATTATACTAAGAATTTTGTACCTTTGTATTGTTATGTGAACAAATGTTATTTTTTTGAATGAGTACAATCTGGTTGTTGTATATTGTGCTGCATCAAGAACATAGTCTGTAAGGAAAAGGTGGCTAATGGGCTGGACTAAATAAACAAGATAATGGATAGGACCAAAATAAATTATTGGGCCAAAATCGCAATTGGGCTGGTTACTTCATTGGCCATGTTGGCCTCCATGTTAGATCCACGTAGATGCCATGTAAGCTCTGCGTTGCTTCCAGGTCATCTAAATCGGTGACGGACTGTTCCGTCACAGCAAAGTATGGGCCGGGCGGGCCTGGGGCTAATCCATGACGGCAGAGAACTGTCATGGAAGGTACGATGCCAAATTATGACGCGATATACATGACGGATTTCAAATCCGTCATCCATGGGCATGCATGACAGTTTTTGCATGATCTGTGACAGACAAGGGCCGTCATGTATTAACAAGTTTCTTGTAGTGCCTGGTCCAAATAGGCGTGGAACATAATTACAAAATAATATATATTTTTGTGCAAAAGTTTTAAAACAGCAAATAAAATAAATGTTTACATACACGTAATTATAATTTGGTGCCTACAAAATATTATTTGTGTGCACAAGCTAGAATACATTTTTTATGACATAAGGACAATTGTAAATTAACAAAAGGACAATTGTACCGTATTAAATATTTCCAAATATATTTTTGGAGAAGTCACATTATCTCCTCTCATTAAATTATTTGATTAATTTGGAAATATTTAAACGACAGTAAAACTCCAAATAATATAATATTTCAATTGGAACTCCAAAATCCAAACTAACTCCATATCAAATATTCATCCACCACATTTGAGAAAATCATCTTATTCTCACTCCAAAATTGTGATTGTGGTTTCCAATATTTCAAAAAAAAGTCAAACAAGAATTAAAGCCCTTTGATTTTCTTGAATAAACTTCCCCAACCATAGTTTTCTTTATTGGACAAAATGTTACCCAACTTTTATAACATGATTAGAAAAAGTTTTAAACAAGAACTCAAAATGTTTTAATTCTCGTGAAAATAAAATAATTTCACACAATCCATCACACAACAATCAAACAAACAATACTATTTATTTATTTAATATAACATTCCAAAATATAGAATTTTGGGATGTTACAAACCTACCACACTTAAAATGAATCTCGTCCACGAGACTCGGAAAGGCTAGAAAGAAAAGGACAAGGTTGGTGTCTCCTTGAAATTCCATCGATCATCATGAAGGTCCCGGGTGCTACCACATTTAAAATAAACTCATGCACCACCTCTATAGTGTTGACGACACGTTTCTCCTCAAATTTCTTGTAATAACTCCTTGATTGATCCTCTCATGTTAGAGGCATAACATTTCCTTCAATATCCTGGGTCTTTGCATCAAAATGAAATTCTTCCGAGACTGGATCTTCTCATCTGACAGGTCTAGCGCTAATGCTAAACAACTAGCGAAAAATCTCATGGAGGTCTGCCACTACTGGTTCCCTGCAAGAAATGGGTATTGGCTTCATTCTCACCGTGTAACCTACGATTGGCAACAGCTACCATGTACATGGGTTTATCATCATACCATTCTAAGGCTTAATCAAGGCTTCAATGGGCATCGACACTTTACTGTGGGTAAGTCACTCAGATTTACCGTTCCAAATAACAAGAGCGAATGATAAGAGTAAGTCGTCATGGTGGCCAAGCCATGTCACACCCAAATCATTACTCTGTATAAGGTTTAGTGAATCTCGCATCCTAACACTCGGGCATCCTCACAGGCATTGCAGATTTCTCTTGTCCACGAACTGGGTTAGGATAAATCCATCGATTTTCCAAGCCAAACAGAAACAATTATCGTTTCACCAAAACCCTCTGGTTTTATGTATCCTCCTATGGAATAGCTATAGCTTGATCGGTAGAGGTTTCATGGATCCTTCATAATTCTTCCTTCAACAAGACTATGCTTGTTCCTCGGTAAATCCTGGGCTTTTGGGTTATGGCCCACTTCCACACTTGTATAGCTTTTACTCATCCTTGGAGTTACAAATGATCCATATTCTTCGGTAATTCTCATACTACTTCATTTCCTTCATCTCCTTGTGGTAACCAACATAACAAAGTCAAACTGCAACTTATACTTGTTCAGCTCCTTTCTACGGATCGGCATGAACAACACATTTCTTTCTCCTTTGACCCTATGGTTTTACGGAATACTACCACACTTAAAATGAATTATACTAATTCATCCATAGACCATATTTCTCATATCCTTGAAAATGGTCAAAATCTAAGAGAGTGGCAACTCTTACAATTCAACATGGCACTGATGATTCAACTTTATTGATCCATGAAATATTACATTCTCCAGGACTTCCATTACATAGGTCAACTCAACCTACTCATGAAAATAAAATTGCTTCCTACTACTTATTACTAATATCATATTCTCGACTACTCAGTTTTAGCTTTCTTTTGATCCGAACATTCCCTAGCATAATGTCCCACTTCCTTACAGCGAAAACAAATGGCTTCCGACTTGTCTTGAGGCTTCCTTGTGATTTTATGGACTCCTTGGGTTCTTGGGTTCTTGTCCAAACATTCATTGTAGTAGTGCCATGAGTTCTTGCACCTGATATGACTCAGGTCCTTCTCTGCAGAAATTGGGTTACTTTGGGCAGGTATTTGTTTCCTCTTCGGGGACTTCTTCGTACTGATCAGGGCTTCTATTTCATGTGGATCAAATTCCACTTCTTCTATCGGGAAGTATTCTGGATTCTCTTTTCTTTCCTTGGTGGAATACTGTGAAAAATGTCCTTTTTCTCCACATGAATAGCAGCCTTTGGAATAAAATCTGGTTAGGCCTTCTCCATCATGGTCTTCAACATCGTCCTTCATCACAGGTTCTTTCATACCTTCTTAGAGGGCTTCCTTCATTCCTTCCTTCCGCTTCCGGGTAGTTTGTTGTACCATGGGATAAATGCGACACCGAGCAGGGTAGTGATCTGTTCCTTCACATAAGAAACATGTAACCTACCAGGTTGGGCATTCTTCGGCTGGGTGATTTTCTTCACAATGTGGGCATCCGTCCTTGTGTTCTTTACAGGTGTGTCCAATTTCTCCGCAAATCTTACATGCACAAGGTTTCTTCATCATCTTACTATCGTAGGGCTTCCGAGTAAGACGAGACCTTAGCAGAGTTGTCTTGAATTCTTCCCAAGTCTTTGCTCCATTCCATCCTTGTATGGTTTGATGCATTTTCCACCATGTTGCGTCACTTCCTTAAAAGTACTGAAGAGCGTATGGTACTTCATCCTTTCTTTCAACAAGGTTGATCCTCAGGTGATTCTCCATGTTACAGATCCATTGCTCGGTCTCCAACTGAGTCTTGGGTCCCGAGAATTTGAGTACATCTTCATTCATCATCTATTTGGTCCAAGGGTTTTGAGATGAGATAGAGCTGGAGGAATAGAGAGATACACACATCACACAAGTCAATCGTGATTCACACATTCATTCAATCAAACATTAATATAGTACTGCCGCCCACATAAGTTGGTATGGTCAGATACTCAAATCGTAAATGTTCAAACTTATTTTCTCATGGTGGTCTACTACTAAACTAACTTTTCCAGATCTTGGTTCTGGTCTCCACGGGGCTTCTTCTGCTTGTGTTGGATATTCTCCAGTTCTTCAGCCAGATAATCTCTATCGAGACGGAGTTTCCTGTGGTGTCCCAATATGTCTTGGAGTTGATTCTTGAGCTTCTGGTTCTCAACATCTTTGGCATGAGCTATGGTCCTTCTGTTCTCCAGTTCCTGATGAAGTTTACAAACTTCAAGGTCTTCCTCCGCTTGCTTGGTTACCTCCAACTTTTGGGCCTTGAGTTCTTCATGCAGTGCTTCCTTATCGAATAAGACTTCAAGAAGGTCCATCTGGAGGTTCTTGATGTAATGCTTCAAGTCTTGGTTATACACCGTCAGAGGTGAAAACTTCAGCTTTTGCTCCTTCGTCAGTAAGATATGTGCTCCACCAACTTTCTGCCATCGAAACTTTCCAAAACTGTTCTTGCTTAGATCATTACGATGACGATAGCACAGGCATGCAATTGCATCATGAATGGCAGTGTTGATGCCCATATCCTTGTTGCAGGCTATCATCTCATATGTGATGTCTCCTTTCTTGGGGTCTCCTTGACGTCCAAAAACTCGAGTCTTAATGTCCCATGTTCTGGTTCTTCTCTTGTTCACCTTGACCTCCGGTATCGGCAACATCAGCAGTCTGACCAGTACCATGAGGGTTGGACCATAAAGAACATCCTTATAGTGCTCTTTGTTGTTCAGGGTGAAATTCTCCATCTAAAATTTAGAAATAAGAAGAGTTTTGGTCAAGGGTTTAAAAGATGAGGGAAAATTACAAGGCAAAAACTATTCTCTCAGGGTCTTGCTGATACTAAGCCATTTCCTAGGGTCTCGTCCTACAGTCAACATGTGCTCTGATACCATTTCTGTAGCGATCCGACCTTAGACGGTCAAGTCTCTGTGTATCTGTGCTATCCCTGGATCGGTATGCTAGCACACACAGTACATCAATGTATATATCAAAGTGCAATCACATGTATAAGTAACGAAAAACTGATATATACCTTAAGAATCTCAGTGGAAACAGGCAAATGGGTGTGGAGTCCCATCAGCGCCATCGGCAAGTTGAGTGCGGACCGTAACCCTATCGTATAACTTACTCATCAGATAATACCTGCAACATAATATGTTGCAGCCGTGTAGGTCAGTACGTTGAATGTACTAGCAAGTAACACCACAAGAGATGAATAAATGTCCTATTTATACATGCATTATGGCTGGTGGATGGTTCTAAATTTAATTTGCATAAACTGATTTTTCCCTATCATCAAAAGAATATCATATTGTTACTACATAATTCATCATAATATGATTGAGATGGTTGCTCCATTCAATCTATACCCAAATTCATTAAAACCCATTAGATTATTTAGAGTGATGAGACTGCTCAATTCCCACTTTCCAAATGCTCAAATTGTCCATAATCGGGGACATGGCTAATCGATTAGTTTTACACTCTACAGAGTTTTGCACACTTTTCCCCACAAGACTCATCACCTCCTTTGTAGTCCTCGAACTGCCTGGTGTTTGAGAGTCGGAAGATCGAGACATAGTCTTTCTGAAGTGTTCCGTCTTAACCCTGGGTAGACCGGTACACCTACATATATAACTACATCTACTAGTCTACCACTTTAAGAGGTCACACAACGTACTCAACTAAGACAGAGCCCATAATAGCTTGTGGCTGTGCAGGTAAGCTTCTAGTCATGAAAAATTGATGAATCCCTTTGAGCCTGGGTGGCAGTCCATAGGGTGATCACACGGGTACTCCGGGGTCCCCTGGGCAAGTCCACTGGTTTCTCCAGGGTGCCCGGGCAAGTCCATTGGTTTCTCCAGGGTGCCCCTTACCAATCCACCCAGATGTGTGTTAATGTTGCCACCTTAAGGTTACCCTTAATTATTATATCACTCACAACTTTCATGATCTCAAATACCAATCCCCGTCTACAATGGCATAGCAAAATCCCTACAACGTTGGCGACAAAGAAGTACAGGCTCAGACCTACCTCATTGTACTACTGGGTTTATAATATAGCCAACTAACATATTCATGCAAACCCTACATCAAAGGACTAAATGCATATGTAAAACAAGGAGTGACAAGAGCCTAAGCTTGGGGATGACCAGGGCACCCCCAAGATAATCTAAGGACACCTAAAAGCCAAAGCTTGGGGATGCCCCGGAAGGCATCCCCTCTTTTCGTCTACTTCCATCGGTAACCTTACTTGGAGCTATATTTTTATTCACCACATGATATGTGTTTTGCTTGGAGCGTCTTGTATGATTTGAGTCTTTACTTTTTAGTTTACCACAATCATCTTTGCTGTACACACCTTTTGAGAAGGACACACATGATTCGGAAATTATTAGTATACTCTATGTGCTTCACTTATATCTTTTGAGTTATCTAGTTTTGCTCTAGTACTTCACTTATATTTTTTAGAGCACGGTGGTGGAAATTTTTATAGAAACTATTGATCTCTCATGCTTCACATAGATTATTTTAAGAGTTTTTAATAGCATGGTAATTTGCTTAAATAATCCTAATATGCTAGGTATTCAAGATTAGTAAAAACTTTCTTATGAGTGTTTTGAATACTAATAGAAGTTTCATGCTTGATGATTGTTTTGAGGTATGGAGGTAGTGATATCAAAGTTGTGCTAGTTGAGTAGTTGTGAAATTGAGAAATACTTGTGTTGAAGTTTGCAAGTCCTGTAGCATGCATGTATGGTACACGTTATGTAACAAATTTGAAACATGAGGTGTTCTTTGATTGTCTTCCTTATGAGTAGCGGCCGGGGACGAGCGATGGTCTTTTCCTACCAATCTACCCCCCTAGGAGCATGCGCGTAGTGCTTGGTTTTTGATGACTTGTAGATTTTTGCAATAAGTATGTGAGTTCTTTATGACTAATGTTGAGTCCATGGATTATACGCACTCTCACCCTTCCATCATCGCTAGCCTCTTCGGTACAGTGCATTGCCCTTTATCACATTGAGAGTTGGTGCAAACTTCGCCGGTGCATCCAAACCCCGTCATATGATACACTCTTTCACACATAAACCTCCTTATATCTTCCTGAAAACAGCCACCATACCTACCTATTATGGCATTTCCATAGCCATTCCGAGATATATTGCCATGCAACTTTCCACCATCCCGTTTATAATGACACGCTCATCATTGTCATATTGCTTTGCATGATCATGTAGTTGACATCGTATTTGTGGGAAAGCCACCGTTCATAATTCTTTCATACATGTCACACTTGATTCATTGCATATCCCGATACACCGCCGGAGGCATTCATATAGAGTCATACCTTGTTCTAGTATCGAGTTGTAATCATTGAGTTGTAAATAAATAGAAGTGTGATGATCATCATTTAATAGAGCATTGTCCCAATAAAAAAAGAGAAAGGCCAAAAAAAGAAGGCCCAAAAAAGGGACAATGCTACTATCCCTTTTTCCATACTTGTGTGCTTCAAAGTGAAGGAAATATGCCCTAGAGGCCATAATAAAGTTATTATTTATTTCCTTATATCATGATAAATGTTTATTATTCATGCTAGAATTGTATTAACCGGAAACATAATACATGTGTGAATACATAGACAAACAGAGTGTCACTAGTATGCCTCTACTTGACTAGCTCGTTAATCAAAGATGGTTATGTTTCCTAACCATGAACAAAGAGTTGTTATTTGATTAATGGGATCACATCATTAGATGAATGATCTGATTGACATGACCCATTCCATTAGCTTAGCACCCGATCGTTTAGTATGTTGCTATTGCTTTCTTCATGACTTATACATGTTCCTATGACTATGAGATTATGTCACCCCCGTGTGCCGGAGGAACACTTTGTGTGCTACCAAACGTCACAACGTAACTGGGTGATTATAAAGGTACTCTACAGGTGTCTCCAAAGGTACATGTTGGGTTGACGTATTTCAAGATTAGGATTTGAAACTCCGATTGTCGGAGAGGTATCTCTGGGCCCTCTTGGTAATGCACATCACTTAAGCCTTGCAAGCAATGCAACTAATGAGTTAGTTGCGAGATGATGTATTACAGAACGAGTGAAGAGACTTGCCGGTAACGAGATTGAACTAGGTATTGGATACCAACGATCGAATCTCGGGCAAGTAACATACCGATGACAAAGGGAACAACGTATGTTGTTATGCGGTCTGACCGATAAAGATCTTCGTAGAATTTGTAGGAGCAAATATGGGCATCCAGGTCCCGCTATTGGTTATTGACCGGAGACGTGTCTCGGTCACGTCTACATTGTTCTCGAACCCGTATGGTCCGCATGCTTAAGGTTTTGATGACAGTTATATTATGAGTTTATGAGTTTTGATGTACCGAAGGAGTTCGGAGTCCCGGATGAGATCGGGGACATGACGAGGAGTCTCGAAATGGTCGAGACGTAAAGATCGATATATTGGACGACTATATTCGGACATTGGAAAGGTTCCGAGTGATTCAGGTATTTTTCGGAGTACCGGAGAGTTACGGGAATTCGCCGGGAGAAGTATTGGGCCTTGATGGGCTTTAGTGGGAAGAGGAGAAAGGGCCTGCTGCGCCCCCCTTCCCTCTTGTCCGAATTGGACTAGGGAAAAGGGGGCCGACCACCTTTCCTTCTCCTCCACTTCCTTCTCCCTTCCTCCCCTCTTGCTGGACTCCTACTAGGACTTGGAGTCCTAGTAGGACTCCACATCCTGGCCGCGCCTAGCCTTGGCCGGCCTCCTCCTCCTCCTCCATCCTTTATATACAGGGGCAGGGGACACCCCATAAACACACAAGTTGATCCACGTGATCTTATTCTTAGCCGTGTGCGGCGCCCCCTGCCACCATAGTCCTCGATAATATTATAGCGGTGCTTAGGCGAAGCCCTGCGACAGTAGTACATCAAGATCGTCACCACACCGTCGTGCTGATGGAACTCTTCCCCGACACTTTGCTGGATCGGTGTCCGGGGATCGTCATCGAGCTGAACGTGTGCTAAAACTCGAAGGTGCCATAGTTTTGGTTAATGATCGGTCGGGCCGTGAAGACATACGACTACATCAACCACGTTGTCATAACGCTTCCGCTGTCGATCTACAAGGGTACGTAGATGACACTCTCCCCTCTCGTTGCTATGCATCACCAAGATCTTGCGTGTGCGTAGGAAAATTTTGAAATTACTACGTTCCCCAACAGTGGTATGAGAGCCTAGGTTTTATGGTTTGATGTTATATGTACGAGTAGAACACAAGTGAGTTGTGGGCGATATAAGTCATACTGCCTACCAACATGTCATACTTTGGTTCGGCGGTATTGTTGGATGAAGCGGCCCGGACCGACATTACGCGTACGCTAACGCGAGACCGGTTCTCCCGACGTGCTTTGCACATAGGTGGCTTGCGGGTGACTGTTTCTCCAACTTTAGTTGAACCGAATGTGGCTACGCCCGGTCCTTGCGAAGGTTAAAACGGAGTCTATTTGACAAACTATCGTCGTGGTTTTGATGCGTAGGTGAGATTGGTTCTTGCTTAAGCCCGTAACAGCCGCGTAAAACTTGCAACAACAAAGTAGAGGACGTCTAACTTGTTTTTGTAGGGCATGTTGTGATGTGATATGGTCAAGACATGATGCTAAATTTTATTGTATGAGATGATCATGTTTTGTAACCGAGTTATCGGCAATTGGCAGGAGCCATATGGTTGTCGCTTTATTGTATGCAATGCAATCGCGCTGTAATGCTTTACTTTATCACTAAGCGGTAGCGATAGTCGTGGAAGCATAAGATTGGCGAGACGACAACGATGCTATGATGGAGATCAAGGTGTCGCGCCGGTGACGATGGTGATCATGACGGTGCTTCGGAGATGGAGATCACAAGCACAAGATGATGATGGCCATATCATATCACTTATATTGATTGCATGTGATGTTTATCTTTTTATGCATCTTATCTTGCTTTGATTGACGGTAGCATTATAAGATGATCTCTCACTAAATTATCAATAAGTGTTCTCCCTGAGTATGCACCGTTGCCAAAGTTCGTCGTGCCCAGACACCACATGATGATCGGGTGTGATAAGCTCTACGTCCATCTACAACGGGTGCAAGCCAGTTTTTGCACACGCAGAATACTCAGGTTAAACTTGACGAGCCTAGCATATGCAGATATGGCCTCAGAACACGGAGATCGAAAGGTCGAGCGTGAATCATATAGTAGATATGATCAACATAACGATGTTCACCATTGAAAACTACTCCATCACACGTGATTATCGGTTATGGTTTAGTTGATTTGGATCACGTGATCATTTAGAGGACTAGAGGGATGTCCATCTAAGTGGGAGTTCTTAAGTAATTTGATTAATTGAACTTAAATTTATCATGAACTTAGTCCTGGTAGTATTTTGCAAATTATGTTGTAGATCAATAGCTCGCATTGTTGCTTCCCTGTGTTTATTTTGATATGTTCCTAGAGAAAATTGTGTTGAAAGATGTTAGTAGCAATGATGCGGATTGGATCCGTGATCTGAGGTTTATCCTCATTGCTGCACAGAAGAATTATGTCCTTGATGCACCGCTAGGTGACAGACCTATTGCAGGAGCAGATGTAAACGTTATGAACGTTTGGCTAGCTCAATATGATGACGACTTGATAGTTTAGTGCACCATGCTTAATGGCTTAGAATCGGGACTTCAAAGACGTTTTGAACATCATGGACCATATGAGATGTTCCAGGAGTTGAAGTTAATATTTCAAGCAAATACCCGAGTTGAGAGATATGAAGTCTCCAACAAGTTCTATAGATAAAAGTTGGAGGAGAATCGCTCAAGCTGTGAGCATGTGCCCCAGATTATCTGGGTACTACAATCACTTGAATCAAGTGGGAGTTAATCTTCCAGATAAGATAGTGATTGACAGAATTCTCTAGTCACCATCACCAAGTTAGTAGAACTTCGTGATGAACTATAATATGCAAGGGATAACGGAAACAAACCCCAAGCTCTTCGTGATGCTGAAATCAACGAAGGTAGAAATCAAGAAAAACATCCAGTGTTGATGGTTGACAAGACCACTAGTTTCAAGAAAAAGGCAAAGAGAAGAAGGGGAACTTCAAGAAGAACGGCAAGCAAGTTGCTGCTCAAGTGAAGAAGCCCAAGTCTGATCCTAAGCCTGAGACTAAGTGCTTCAACTTCAAAGGGACTGGTCACTGGAAGCGGAACTACCCCAAGTGATTGGCGGATAAGAAGGATGGCAAAGTGAACATAAGTATATTTGATATACATGTTATCGATGTGTACTTTACTAGTGTTTATAGCAACCCCTCAGTATTTGATGCTAGTTCAGTTGCTAAGATTAGTAACTCGAAACGGGAGTTGCAGAATAAACAGAGACTAGTTAAGGGTGAAGTGACGGTGTGTGTTGGAAGTGGTTCCAAGATTGATATGATCATCATCGCACACTCCCTATAAATTCGGGATTTGTGTTGAACCTAAATAAGTGTTATTTGGTGTTTACGTTGAGCATGAATATGATTTGATCATGTTTATTGTAATACGCTTATTCATTTAAGTACGAGAATAAATTGTTGTTCTGTTTACATGAATAAAACCTTATATGGTTACACACCCAATGAAAATAGTTCGTTGGATCTCGATCATAGTGATACACATAATCATAATATTGAAACCAAAAGATGCAAAGTTAATAATGATAGTGCAACTTATTTGTAGCACTGCCGTTTAGGTCATATTGGTGTAAAGCGCATGAAGAAACTCCATGCTGATGGGCTTTTGGAATCACTTGATTATGAATCAGTTGATGCTTGCGAACCATGCCTCTTGGGCAAGATGACTAAGACTCTGTTCTTCGGAACAATGGAGCGAGCAACAGATTTGTTGGAAATCATACATACTGATGTATGTGGTCCGATGAATATGGAGGCTCGCGATAGGTATCATTATTTTCTGATCTTCACAGATGATTTGAGCAGATATGAGTATATCTACTTGATGAAACATAAGTCTGAAACATTTGAAAAGTTCAAATAATTTCAGAGCGAAGTGGAGAATCATCGTAACAAGAAAATAAGGCTTCTACGATCTGATCGCGGAGACAAATATTTGAGTTACGAGTTTGGTCTTCAATTAAAACAATGTGGAATAGTTTCACAAATTCGTGCCACCCGAAACACCACAGCATAATGGTGTGTCTGAACGTCATAGCCGTACTTTATTAGATATAGTGCAAATCTATGATGTTTCTTACCGATTTACCACTATCGTTTTTGAGGTTATGCATTAAAGAGAACTGCATTCACGTTAAAAAGGGGCACCATCTAAGTCCGTTGAGACGACACAATCTGAACTGTGGTTTAGCAAGAAACCAAAGTTGTCATTTCTTAAAATTTGGGGTTGCGATGCTTATAAGAAAAAGTTTCATCATGATAAGCTCAAACCCAAATCGGAGAAATGTGTCTTCATAGGATACCCAAAGGAGATAGTTGGGTACACCTTCTATCACAAATCTGAAGGCAAGATATTCGTTGCTTATAATGGATCCTTTCTAGAGAAGGAGTTTCTCTCGAATGAAGTGAGTGGGAGGAAAGTAGAACTTGATAAGGTAATTGTACCTTCTCCCTTATTGGAAAGTAGTCCATCATAGAAATCTGTTTCTATGACTACTACACCAATTAGTGAGGAAGATAATGATGATGATCATGTAACTTTAGATCAAGTTACTACCGAATCTCGTAGATAAACCAGAGTGAGATCTGCACCAGAGTGGTACGGTAATCCTATTCTGGAAGTTATGTTACTAGACCATGATGAACCTACGAATTATGAGGAAGCGATGAGGAGCCCAGATTCCGCAAAGTGGCTTGAAGCCATGAAATCTGAGATATGATCCATGTATAAAAACAAAGTATGGACTTTGATGGATTTGCCCGATGATCGGCAAGCCATAGAAAATAAATGGATCTTCAAGAGGAAGACGGACGCTGATAGTAGTGTTACTATCTACAAAGCTAGAATTGTCGCAAAAAGGTTTTCGACAAGTTCAAGGTGTTGACTACGATGAGATTTTCTCACTCGCAGCGATGCTTAAGTCTGTCCGAATCATGTTAGCAATTGCCGCATTTTATGAAATCTGGCAAATGGATAAACAAAACTGCATTCCTTAATGAATTTATTAAAGAAGAGTTGTATATGATGCAACCAGAAGGTTTTGTCAATCCTAAAGGTGTTAACAAAATATGCAAGCTCCAGTGACTCATCTATGGACTGGTGCAAGCATCTTGGAGTTGGAATACACGTTTTGATAAGTTGATCAAAGCATATAGTTTTATACAGACCTGCCGTGAAGCCTGTATTTACAAGAAAGTGAGTGGGAGCACTACAGCATTCCTGATAAGTATATGTGACTGACATATTGTTGATCGGAATTAATGTAGAATTATTCTGCAAAGAATAAAGGAGTGTTTGAAAGGAGTTTTTCAAAGAAAGACCTCAGTGAAGCTACTTACATATTGAGTATCAAGATCTATAGAGATAGATCAAGACGCTTGATAAGTTTTTTCAATGAGTACATACCTTGACAAGATTTTGAAGTAGTTCAAAATGGAACAGTCAAAGAAAGAGTTCTTGCCTGTGTTACAAGGTGTGAAATTGAGTAAGACTCAAAACCCGACCACGGCAGAAGATAGAAAGAGAATGAAAGTCATTCCCTATGCCTTGGCCATAGGTTCTATAAAGTATGCCATGCTGTGTACCAGATCTATTGTACACCCTACACTGATTTTGGGAAGGGAGTACAATAGTGATCTAGGAGTAGATCACTGGGCAGCGGTCAGAATTATCCTTAGTGAAATAAGGATATGTTTCTCGATTATGGACGTGACAAAAGGTTCATCGTAAAGGGTTACACCGATGCAAGTTTTGACACTAATCTAGATGACTCTAAGTCTCGGTCTAGATAGATATTGAAAGTGGGAGCAATTAGCTAGAGTAGCTCCATGCAGAGCATTGTTGACATAGAAATTTGCAAAATACATGCGGATCTAAATGTGGCAGACCCGTTGACTAAGATTCTCTCACAAGCAAAACATGATCACACCTTAGTACTCTTTGGGTGTTAATCACATAGCGATGTGAACTAGATTACTGAATCCAGTAAACCCTTTGGGTGTTGGTCACATGGCGATGTGAACTATGGGTGTTAATCACATGGTGATGTGAACTATTGCTGTTAAATCACATGACGATGTGAACTAGATTATTGACTCTAGTGCAAGTGGGAGACTGAAGGAAATATGCCCTAGAGGCAATAATAAAGTTATTATTTATTTCCTTATATCATGATAAATGTTTATTATTCATGCTAGAATTGTATTAACCGGAAACATAATACATGTGTGAATACATAGACAAACAGAGTGTCACTAGTATGCCTCTACTTGACTAGCTCGTTAATCAAAGATGGTTATGTTTCCTAACCATGAACAAAGAGTTGTTATTTGATTAACGGGATCACATCATTAGATGAATGATCTGATTGACATGACCCATTCCATTAGCTTAGCACCCGATCGTTTAGTATGTTGCTATTGCTTTCTTCATGACTTATACATGTTCCTATGACTATGAGATTATGTAACTCCCGTGTGCCGGAGGAACACTTTGTGTGCTACCAAACATCACAACATAACTGGGTGATTATAAAGGTACTCTACCGGTGTCTCCAAAGGTACATGTTGGGTTGACGTATTTCAAGATTAGGATTTGTCGCTCCGATTGTCGGAGAGGTATCTCTGGGCGCTCTCGGTAATGCACATCACTTAAGCCTTGCAAGCAATGCAACTAATGAGTTAGTTGCGAGATGATGTATTACAGAACGAGTAAAGAGACTTGCCGGTAACGAGATTGAACTAGGTATTGGATACCGACGATCGAATCTCGGGCAAGTAACATACCGATGACAAAGGGAACAACGTATGTTGTTATGCGGTCTGACCGATAAAGATCTTCGTAGAATTTGGAGGAGCCAATATGAGCATCCAGGTTCCGCTATTGGTTATTGACCGGAGACGTGTCTCGGTCATGTCTACATTGTTCTCGAACCCGTAGGGTCCGCACGTTTAAGGTTTCGATGACAGTTATATTATGAGTTTATGAGTTTTGATGTACCGAAGGAGTTTGGAGTCCCGGATGAGATCGGGGACATGACGAGGAGTCTCGAAATGGTCGAGACGTAAAGATCGATATATTGGATGACTATATTCGGACATCGGAAAGGTTCCGAGTGATTCGGGTATTTTTCGGAGTACCGGAGAGTTACGGGAATTCGCCGGGAGAAGTATTGGGCCTTGATGGGCTTTAGTGGGAAGAGGAGAAAGGGCCTGCTGCGCCCCCCTCCCCTCTAGTCCGAATTGGACTAGGGAAAAGGGGGTCGGCCACCTTTCCTTCTCCTCCACTTCCTTCTCCCTTCCTCCCCTCTTGATGGACTGCTACTAGGACTTGGAGTCCTAGTAGGACTCCACATCCTGGCCGCGCCTAGGCTTGGCCGGCGTCCTCCTCCTCCTCCATCCTTTATATACAGGGGCAGGGGACACCCCATAGACACACAAGTTGATCCACGTGATCTTATTCTTAGCCGTGTGCGGCGCCCCCTGCCACCATAATCCTCGATAATATTGTAGCGGTTTAGGCGAAGCCCTGTGACAGTAGTACATCAAGATCGTCACCACGCCATCGTGCTGACGGAACTCTTCCCCGACACTTTGCTGGATCGGAGTCCGGGGATCGTCATCGAGCTGAACGTGTGCTAAAACTCGGAGGTGCCGTAGTTTCGGTGCTTGATCGGTCAGGCCGTGAAGACGTACGACTACATCAACCGAGTTGTCATAACGCTTTCGCTGTCGATCTATAAGGGTACATAGATCACACGCTCCCCTCTCTTTGCTATGCATCACCATGATCTTGCATGTGCGTAGGAAAATTTTGAAATTACTACGTTCCCCAACAGTGGTATCAGAGCCTAGGTTTTATGGTTTGATGTTATATGCACGAGTAGAACACAAGTGAGTTGTGGGCGATATAAGTCATACTGCCTACCAGCATGTCATACTTTGGTTCGGCGGCATTGTTGGATGAAGCGGCCCAGACCGACATTACGCGTACGCTTACGCGAGACCGGTTCTCCCGACGTGCTTTGCACATAGGTGGCTTGCGGGTGACTGTTTCTCCAACTTTAGTTGAACCGAGTGTGGCTACGCCCGGTCCTTGCGAAGGTTAAAACGGAGTCTATTTGACAAACTATCGTTGTGGTTTTGATGCGTAGGTGAGATTGGTTCTTACTTAAGCCCGTAACAGCCACGTAAAACTTGCAACAACAAAGTAGAGGACGTCTAACTTGTTTTTGCAGGGCATGTTGTGATGTGATATGGTCAAGACATGATGCTAAATTTTATTGTATCAGATGATCTTGTTTTGTAACCGAGTTATCGGCAACTGGCAGGAGCCATATGGTTGTCGCTTTATTGTATGCAATGCAATCGCGCTGTAATGCTTTACTTTATCACTAAGCGGTAGCGATAGTCGTGGAAGCATAAGATTGGCGAGACGACAACGATGCTACGATGGAGATCAAGGTGTCGCGCCGGTGACGATGGTGATCATGACGGTGCTTCGGAGATGGAGATCACAAGCACAAGATGATGATGGCCATATCATATCACTTATATTGATTGCATGTGATGTTTATCTTTTTATGCATCTTATCTTGCTTTGATTGACGGTAGCATTATAAGATGATCTCTCACTAAATTATCAATACGTGTTCTCCCTGAGTATGCACCGTTGCCAAAGTTCGTCGTGCCCAGACACCACGTGATGATCGGGTGTGATAAGCTCTACGTCCATCTACAACGGGTGCAAGCCAGTTTTTGCACACGCAGAATACTCAGGTTAAACTTGACAAGCCTAGCATATGCAGATATGGCCTCGGAACACGGAGACCGAAAGGTCGAGCGTGAATCATATAGTAGATATGATCAACATAACGATTTTCACCATTGAAAACTACTCCATCTCACATGATTATCGGTTATGGTTTAGTTGATTTGGATCACGTGATCATTTAGAGGATTAGAGGGATGTCCATCTAAGTGGGAGTTCTTAAGTAATTTGATTAATTGAACTTAAATTTATCATGAACTTAGTCCTGGTAGTATTTTGCAAATTATGTTGTAGATCAATAGCTCGCGTTGTTGCTTCCCTGTGTTTATTTTGATATGTTCCTAGAGAAAATTGTGTTGAAAGATGTTAGTAGCAATGATGCGGATTGGATCTGTGATCTGAGGTTTATCCTCATTGCTGCACAGACGAATTATGTCCTTGATGCACCGCTAGGTGACAGACCTATTGCAGGAGCAGATGTAAATGTTATGAACGTTTGGCTAGCTCAATATGATGACTACTTGATAGTTTAGTGCACCATGCTTAATGGCTTAGAATCGGGACTTCAAAGACGTTTTGAACATCATGGACCATATGAGATGTTCCAGGAGTTGAAGTTAATATTTCAAGCAAATACCCGAGTTGAGAGATATGAAGTCTCCAACAAGTTCTATAGCTAAAAGATGGAGGAGAATCGCTCAAGCTGTGAGCATGTGCTCAGATTGTCTGGGTACTACAATCACCTGAATCAAGTGGGAGTTAATCTTCCAGATAAGATAGTGATTGACAGAATTCTCTAGTCACCATCACCAAGTTAGTAGAACTTCGTGATGAACTATAATATGCAAGGGATAACGGAAACAAACCCCAAGCTCTTCGTGATGCTGAAATCAACGAAGGTAGAAATCAAGAAAAACATCCAGTGTTGATGGTTGACAAGACCACTAGTTTCAAGAAAAAGGCAAAGATAAGAAGGGGAACTTCAAGAAGAACGGCAAGCAAGTTGCTGCTCAAGTGAAGAAGCCCAAGTTTGATCCTAAGCCTGAGACTAAGTGCTTCTACTGCAAAGGGACTGGTCACTGGAAGTGGAACTACCCCAAGTGATTGGTGGATAAGAAGGATGGCAAAGTGAACATAAGTATATTTGATATACATGTTATTGATGTGTACTTTACTAGTGTTTATAGCAACCCCTCAGTATTTGATGCTAGTTCAGTTGCTAAGATTAGTAACTCGAAACGGGAGTTGGAGAATAAACAGAGACTAGTTAAGGGTGAAGTGACGATGTGTGTTGGAAGTGGTTCCAAGATTGATATGATCATCATCGCACACTCCCTATAAATTCGGGATTTGTGTTGAACCTAAATAAGTGTTATTTGGTGTTTACGTTGAGCATGAATATGATTTGATCATGTTTATTGTAATACGGTTATTCATTTAAGTAAGAGAATAAATTGTTGTTCTGTTTACATGAATAAAACCTTATATGGTTACACACCCAATGAAAATAGTTCATTGGATCTCGATCATAGTGATACACATAATCATAATATTGAAACCAAAAGATGCAAAGTTAATAATGATAGTGCAACTTATTTGTAGCACTGCCGTTTTGGTCATATTGGTGTAAAGCGCATGAAGAAACTCCATGCTGATGGGCTTTTGGAATCACTTGATTATGAATCAGTTGATGCTTGCGAACCATGCCTCTTGGGCAAGATGACTAAGACTCTGTTCTTCGGAACAATGGAGCGAGCAACAGATTTGTTGGAAATCATACATACTGATGTATGTGGTTCGATGAATATTGAGGCTCGCGATAGGTATCATTATTTTCTGATCTTCACAGATGATTTGAGCAGATATGAGTATATCTACTTGATGAAACATAAGTCTGAAACATTTGAAAAGTTCAAAGAATTTCAGAGTGAAGTGGAGAATCATCGTAACAAGAAAATAAGGCTTCTACGATCTGATCACGGAGACAAATATTTGAGTTACGAGTTTGGTCTTCAATTAAAACAATGTGGAATAGTTTCACAAATTCGTGCCACCCGGAACACCATAGCATAATGGTGTGTCCGAACGTCATAGCCGTACTTTATTAGATATAGTGCAAATCAATGATGTTTCTTACCGATTTACCACTATCGTTTTTGAGGTTATGCATTAAAGACAACTGCATTCACGTTAAAAAGGGGCACCATCTAAGTCCGTTGAGACGACACAATCTGAACTGTGGTTTAGCAAGAAACCAAAGTTGTCGTTTCTTAAAATTTGGGGTTGCGATGCTTATAAGAAAAAGTTTCATCATGATAAGCTCAAACCCAAATCGGAGAAATGTGTCTTCATAGGATACCCAAAGGAGACAGTTGGGTACACCTTCTATCACAGATCTGAAGGCAAGATATTCGTTGCTTATAATGGATCCTTTCTAGAGAAGGAGTTTCTCTCGAAAGAAGTGAGTGGGAGGAAAGTAGAACTTGATAAGGTAATTGTACCTTCTCCCTTATTGGAAAGTAGTCCATCACAGAAATCTGTTTCTGTGACTACTACACCAATTAGTGAGGAAGATAATGATGATGATCATGTAACTTTAGATCAAGTTACTACCGAATCTCATAGATAAACCAGAGTGAGATCTGCACCAGAGTGGTACGGTAATCCTGTTCTGGAAGTTATGTTACTAGACCATGACGAACCTACGAATTATGAGGAAGCGATGATGAGCCCAGATTCCGCAAAGTGGCTTGAAGCCATGAAACCTGAGATATGATCCATGTATAAAAACAAAGTAAGGACTTTGATGGATTTTCCCGATGATCGGCAAGCCATAGAAAATAAATGGATATTCAAGAGGAAGACGGACGCTGATAGTAGTGTTACTATCTACAAAGCTAGAATTGTCGCAAAAAGGTTTTCGACAAGTTCAAGGTGTTGACTACGATGAGATTTTCTCACTCGTAGCGATGCTTAAGTCTGTCCGAATCATGTTAGCAATTGCCGCATTTTATGAAATCTGGCAAATGGATAAACAAAACTGCATTCCTTAATGAATTTATTAAAGAAGAGTTGTATATGATGCAACCAGAAGGTTTTGTCAATCCTAAAGGTGTTAACAAAATATGCAAGCTCCAGCGATTCATCTATGGACTGGTGCAAGCATCTCGGAGTTGGAATACACGTTTTGATAAGTTGATCAAAGCATATAGTTTTATACAGACCTGCGGTGAAGCCTGTATTTACAAGAAAGTGAGTGGGAGCACTACAACATTTCTGATAAGTATATGTGTATGACATATTGTTGATCGGAAATAATGTAGAATTATTCTGCAAAGCATAAAGGAGTGTTTGAAAGGAGTTTTTCAAAGAAAGACCTCGATGAAGCTACTTACATATTGAGTATCAAGATCTATAGAGATAGATCAAGATGCTTGATAAGTTTTTTCAATGAGTACATACCTTGACAAGATTTTGAAGTAGTTCAAAATGGAACAGTCAAAGAAAGAGTTCTTGCCTGTGTTACAAGGTGTGAAATTGAGTAAGACTCAAAACCCGACCAAGGCAGAAGATAGAAAGAGAATGAAAGTCATTCCCTATGCCTTGGCCATAGGTTCTATAAAGTATGCCATGCTGTGTACCAGATCTATTGTATACCCTACACTGATTTTGGCATGGGATTACAATAGTGATCTAGGAGTAGATCACTGGACAGCGGTCAGAATTATCCTTAGTGAAATAAGGATATGTTTCTCGATTATGGACGTGACAAAAGGTTCGTCGTAAAGGGTTACGCTGATGCAAGTTTTGACACTAATCTAGATGACTCTAAGTCTCGGTCTAGATACATATTGAAAGTGGGAGAAATTAGCTAGAGTAGCTCCATGCAGAGCATTGTTGACATAGAAATTTGCAAAATACATGCGGATCTAAATGTGGCAGACCCGTTGACTAAGATTCTCTCACAAGCAAAACATGATCACACCTTAGTACTCTTTGGGTGTTAATCACATAGCAATGTGAACTAGATTACTGAATCCAGTAAACCCTTTGGGTGTTGGTCACATGGCGATGTGAACTATGGGTGTTAATCACATGGTGATGTGAACTATTGCTGTTAAATCACATGACGATGTGAACTAGATTATTGACTCTAGTGCAAGTGGGAGACTGAAGGAAATATGCCCTAGAGGCAATAATAAAGTTATTATTTATTTCCTTATATCATGATAAATGTTTATTATTCATGCTAGAATTGTATTAACCGGAAACATAATACATGTGTGAATACATAGACAAACAGAGTGTCACTAGTATGCCTCTACTTGACTAGCTTGTTAATCAAAGATGGTTATGTTTCCTAACCATGAACAAAGAGTTGTTATTTGATTAACGGGATCAAATCATTAGATGAATGATCTGATTGACATGACCCATTCCATTAGCTTAGCACCCGATCGTTTAGTATGTTGCTATTGCTTTCTTCATGACTTATACATGTTCCTATGACTATGAGATTATGTAACTCCCGTGTGTCGGAGGAACACTTTGTGTGCTACCAAACATCACAACGTAACTGGGTGATTATAAAGGTACTCTACAGGTGTCTCCAAAGGTACATGTTGGGTTGACGTATTTAAAGATTAGGATTTGTCACTCCGATTGTCAGAGAGGTATCTCTGGGCCCTCTCGGTAATGCACATCACTTAAGCCTTGCAAGCAATGCAACTAATGAGTTAGTGGCGAGATGCTGTATTACAGAACGAGTAAAGAGACTTGCCGGTAACGAGATTGAACTAGGTATTGGATACCGACGATCGAATCTTGGGCAAGTAACATACCGATGACAAAGGGAACAACGTATGTTGTTATGCGGTCTGACCGATAAAGATCTTCGTAGAATACGCAGGAGCCAATATGGGCATCCAGGTCCCGCTATTGGTTATTGACCGGAGACGTGTCTCGGTCATGTATACTTTGTTCTCGAACCCGTAGGGTCCGCACGCTTAAGGTTTCGATGACAGTTATATTATGAGTTTATGAGTTTTGATGTAACGAAGGAGTTCGGAGTCCCGGATGAGATCGGGGACATGACAAGGAGTCTCGAAATGGTCGAGATGTAAAGATCGATATATTGGACGACTATATTCGGACATCGGAAAGGTTCCGAGTGATTCCGGTATTTTTCGGAGTACTAGAGAGTTACGGGAATTCGCTGGGAGAAGTATTGGGCCTTGATGGCTTTAGTGGGAAGAGGAGAAAGGCCCTGCTGCGCCCCCCCCTCTCCTCTAGTCCGAATTGGACTAGGGAAAAGGGGGCCGTCCACCTTTCCTTCTCCTCCACTTCCTTCTCCCTTCCTCCCCTCTTGATGGACTCCTACTAGGACTTGGAGTCCTAGTAGGACTCCACATCCTGGCCGCGCCTAGCCTTGGCCGGCCTCCTCCTTCTCCTCCATCCTTTATATACAAGGGCAGGGGACACCCCATAGACACACAAGTTGATCCACGTGATCTTATTCTTAGCCGTGTGCGGCGCCCCCTGCCACCATAGTCCTCGATAATATTGTAGTGGTGCTTAGGTGAAGCCCTACGACAGTAGTACATCAAGATCGTCACCACGTCGTTGTGCTGACGGAACTCTTCCCCGACACCTTGCTGGATCGGAGTCCGGGGATCGTCATCGAGCTGAACGTGTGCTAAAACTCGGAGGTGCCGTAGTTTCGGTGCTTGATCGGTCGGGCCGTGAAGACGTACGACTACATCAACCGCGTTGTCATTACGCTTCCGTTGTCGATCTACAAGGGTATGTAGATGACACTTTCCCCTCTCGTTGCTATGCATCACCATGATCTTGCGTGTGCGTAGGAAAATTTTGAAATTACTACGTTCCCCAACACAAAGTAACCATGATCTTCATGATAGAGAGTCTCTTGTTTTGTCACTTTCATATACTAGTGGGAATTTTTCATTATAGAACTTGGCTTGTATATTCCAACAATGGGCCTCCTCAAGTGCCCTAGGTCTTCGTGAGCAAGCAATTTGGATGCACACCCACTAGTTTCTTTTGTTGAGCTTTCATACATTTATAGCTCTAGTGCATCCGTTGCATGGCAATCCCTACTCGTTGCATTAACATCAATCGATGGGTATCTCCATATCCCATTGATTAGCCTCCTTGATGTGAGACTTTCACCTTTTTTGTCTTCTCCACATAACCCCCATCATTATACTCTATTCCACCCATAGTGGTATATCCATGGCTGACGCTCATGTATTGCGTGAAGGTTTATAAAGTTTGAGATCACTGAAGTATGAAACAATTGCATGATGAGAGCATTCTTGTGTGACGAAAATGGAGCATGACTAAACTATATGATTTTGTAGGGATGAACTTTCTTTGGCCATGTTATTTTGAGAAGACATAATTGCTTAGTTAGTATGCTTGAAGTCTTCTTATTTCTATGTCAATATTAAACTTTTATGTTGAATCTTTCAGATCTGAATATTCATGCCACAACTAAGAAGAATTACATTGAAATTATGCCAAGTAGCATTCCACATCAAAAAATTTGTTTTTATCATTTACCTACTCGACGATGAGCAGGAATTAAGCTTGGGGATGCTTGATACGTCTCCAACGTATCTATAATTTTTGATTGCTCCATGCTATTTTATCTTCTGTTTTGGACATTATTGGGCTTTATTATCCACATTTATATTATTTTTGGGACTAACCTACTAACCGGAGGCCCAGCCCAGAATTGCTATTTTTTGCCTATTTTTGGGTTTCGAAGAAAAGGAATATCAAACGGAGTCCAAACGGAATGAAACCTTCGGGAACGTGATTTTTTGAACAAACAAGATCCAGGAGCCTTGGACCCTACGTCAAGCAACCAACAGGGAGGCCACGAGGTAGGGGGGCGCGCCTTCCCCCCAGGCGCGCCCTCCACCCTCATGGGCCCCCTGTTGCTCCACCGACATAATTCTTCCTCCTATATATACCTACGTACCCCCAAACGATCAGATACGGAGCCAAAACCCTAATTCCACCACCGTAACTTTCTGTATCCACGAGATCCCATCTTGGGGCCTATTCCGGAGCTTCGCCGGAGGGGGCATCGATCACGGAGGGATTCTACATCAACACCATAGCCCTTCCGATGAAGTTTGAGTAGTTTACCTCAGACCTTCGAGTCCATAGTTATTAGCTAGATGGCTTCTTCTCTCTTTTTGGATCTCAATACAAAGTTCTCCCTCTCTCTTATGGAGATCTATTCGATGCAATCTTCTTTTGGCAGTGTGTTTGTTGAGACCGATGAATTGTGGGTTTATGATCAAGTTTATCTATGAACAATATTTGAATCTTCTCTGAATTCTTTTATATATGATCTTCGCAAGTCTCTTTGAATTATCAGTTTGGTTTGGCCTACTAGATTGATCTTTCTTGCAATGGGAGAAGTGCTTAGCTTTGGGTTCAATCCTGCGGTGTCCTTTCCCAGTGACACTAGGGGCCGCAAGGCAAGTATTGTATTGTTGCCATCGAGGATAACAAGATGGGGTTTTCATCATATTGCATGAGTTTATCCCTCTACATCATATCATCTTGCTTAAGGCATTACTCTGTTCTTATGAACTTAATACTCTAGATGCATGCTGGATAGCGGTCGATGTGTGGAGTAATAGTAGTAGATGCAGGCAGGAGTCAGTCTACTTGTCTCGGACGTGATGCCTATATACATGATCATACCTAGATATTCTCATAACTATTCTCAATTCTGTCAATTGCTCAACAGTAATATGTTCACCCACCGTAAAATACTTATGGTCTTGAGAGAAGCCACTAGTGAAACCTATGGCCCCCGAGTCTATCTTCATCATATTAATCTTCCAATACTTAGTTATTTTCATTGCCTTTATTTTAGTTTGCATCTTTAACATAAAAATACCAAATATAATATCTTATCATATCTATCAAATCTCACTCTCGTAAGTGACCATGTAGGGATTGACAACCCCTTATCGCGTTGGTTGCGAGGATTTATTTGTTTTGTGCAGGTGCGAGGGACTCGCGCATAGCCTCCTACTGGATTGATACCTTGGTTCTCAAAAACTGAGGGAAATACTTACGCTACTTTGCTGCATCACCCTTTCCTCTTCAAGGGAAAACCAACGCAGTGCTCAAGAGGTAGCATGGGGCAGCGTGGCGATGACGAGCTCGGGGTAGGGCACGCAGGGGCACGGCGGCGGCGCGGACACGGCGAACTCGGGGCAGGGCAGGGGCGTGGGGCGGCATGGCGATGGCGAGCTCAGGCAGGGCGCGTAGGGGCGCGGCGGCGGCGCGGACATGGCGAGCTCGGGGCAGGGCAGGGGCGAGGGCATCGACGGCGAGCTTAGGGCAGGGCGACGGCGACGGCGCATGGCAGCCTGGCGGCGTCCTCTCCGTGCGCGTCATCGGGGGCGAACTGCAAGTTGCAATCCAAAATTTTCACAAGTGTGCCTTATATACATGAAGCTTTACTCCCGGTTCTTAGCACGAACTGGGACCAATGCACCCCTTTGGTACCGGTTGGTGCCACCAACCGGGACCAAAGGCCTGTTTTCAGCAGCCCAAAGGGCGGGAAATAGAGACCTTTGGTCCCTGTTGGTGCCACCAACCGGTACCAAAGAGGGTCATTAGTCCCAGTTGGTGCTAAGAACCGGTACCAATGCCGCCCATTAGTCCCGGTTGGTGGCACCAACCAGGACCAAAGGTCGTGCGCTGGAACTGGCGTGGTGTGGTGCTATGTTTAGTCCCACCTCGCCAGCCGAGAGGGGCTCGAAGTGGTTTATAAGCCCTGCCGAGCCAACCACTTCGAGCTCCTCTCTACTCCAGGCTTACGGGCCTAAATCGAGTCTTTGTGCTTGAGGGCCTATTGGGCCTACTGCGGGCTCGCATCCTGGCCCTAGAAGTGGGTTGCTAGTCGTATGCAGGCCGTGGTGGCCCAGTAGGTGGCACTTTTTTTTTATTTTTTCCAGTTTTTTTGCTTTCTTTTTTGTTTTATTTATTTTATTTTGTTTCTACTTACAGCAAAATACTTACTAGTTTTTAAGTTATTCTTTTTGGTTTTAGGTAATAAAAATTATGAACTTTCTGTTAGTGCCATTAATTTTTTCCAGCTTTTTTCTTTCTTTTTTGTTTTATTTATTTTATTAAAGTTTATTTATTTATTTTTCATGCATTTACTAATTTTATTTATGTTACTAAAGTTTATTTTATTTTGTTTCGACTTATATATTTTATTTTATTTTATTTCGTCTCTACTTAATAAAAATTGAGAATCATTTCAAATGAACTCTGAAAAGGTTGAAAGTTGGCATGGTATCATCATTTCATCCACATAGCATGTGCAAGAAAGTTGAGAGGGTTACGACAAAAACTGGATGCACTTCGTGTACAAAACGTGTTGGGGAACGTAGTAATTTCAAAAATTTTCCTACGCACACGCAAGATCATGGTGATGCATAGCAACGAGAGGGGAGAGTGTGATCTACGTACCCTTGTAGACCGACAGCGGAAGTGTTAGCACAACGCGGTTGATGTAGTCGTATGTCTTCACGGCTCGACCGATGAAGCACCGAAACTACGACAACTCCGAGTTCTAGCACACGTTCAGCTCGATGACGATCCCCGGACTCCGATCCAGCAAAGTGTCGGGGAAGAGTTCCGTCAGTATGACGGCGTGGTGAAGATCTTGATGTTCTACCGTCACAGGGCTTGGCCTAAGCACTGCTACAATATTATCGAGGATTATGGTGGAAGGGGGCACCGCACACGGCTGAGAATATGATCACGTGGATCAACTTGTGTCTATGGGGTGCCCCTTGCCCCCGTATATAAAGGAGTGGAGGAGGGGAGGGCCGGCCCTCTCTATGGAGCGCCCTAGGGGATTCCTACACCTACCGGGAGTAGGATTCCCCCTTTCCTAGTCCAACTAGGAGTCCTTCCATGTAGTAGGATTAGGAGTCAAGGCAAGGGAAAAGAGAAGAGAAGAGAAGGAGGGGGCGCAGCCCTTCCCCCTAGTCCAATTCGGACTAGGCCTTGGGGGGGGGGCGCCCAACCTCTCCTATCTCGTTCCCCTAAAGCACAATAAGGCCCATATACTCCCCGGCGAATTCCCGTAACTCTCCGGTACTCCGAAAAATACTCGAATCACTCGGAACCTTTCCGATGTCCGAATATAGTCGTCCAATATATCGATTTTTACGTATCGGCCATTTCGAGACTCCTCGTCATATCCCCGATCTCATCCGGGACTCCGAACTCCTTTGGTACATCAAAACTCATAAACTCATAATATAACTATCATCGAAACCTTAAGTGTGTGGACCCTACGGGTTCGAGAACAATGTAGACATGACCGAGACACGTTTCCGGTCAATAACCAATAGCCGAACCTGGATGCTCATATTGGCTCCCGCATATTCTACGAAGATCTTTATCGGTCAGACCGCATAACAACATACGTTGTTCCCTTTGTCATCGGTATGTTACTTGCCCGAGATTCGATCGTCGGTATCCAATACCTAGTTCAATCTCGTTACCGGCAAGTCTCTTTACTCGTTCTGTAATACAACATCTCGCCACTAACTCATTAGTTGCATTGCTTGCAAGGCTTAAGTGATGTGCATTACCGAGAGGGCCTAGAGATACCTCTCCGACAATCGGAGTGACAAATCCTAATCTTTAAATACGTCAACCCAACATGTACCTTTGGAGACACCTGTAGAGTACCTTTATAATCACCCAGTTACGTTGTGACGTTTGGTAGCACACAAAGTGTTCCTCCGACAAACGGGAGTTGCATAATCTCATAGTCATAGGAACATGTATAAGTCATGAAGAAAGCAATAGCAACATACTAAACGATCGGGTGCTAAGCTAATGGAATGGCTCATGTCAATCACATCATTCTCCTAATGATGTGATCCTGTTAATCAAATGACAACACATGTCTATGGTTAGGAAACATAACCATCTTCGATCAACGAGCTAGTGAAGTAGAGGCATACTAGTGACGTTTAGTTTGTCTATGTATTCACACCAGTATTATGTTTCCGGTTAATACAATTCTAGCATGAATAATAAACATTTATCATGAAATAAGGAAATAAATAATAACTTTATTATCCCCTCTAGGGCATATTTCCTTCAGCCTCCCACTTGCACTAGAGTCAATAATCTAGTCCACATCGCCATGTGATTCAACACTAATAGTTCACATCACCATGTGATTAACACCCATAGTTCACATTGTCATGTGACCTATACCCAAAGGGTTTACTAGAGTCAGTAATCTAGTTCACATCGTTTATATGATTAACACCCAAACAGTACTAAGGTGTGATCATGTTTTGCTTGTGAGATAATTTTAGTCAATGGGCCTGTCACATACAGATCCGTAAGTATTTTGCGAATTCTATGTCTACAATGCTCTGCACGGAGCTACTCTAGCTAATTGCTCCCACTTTCAATATGTATCTAGATCGAGACTTAGAGTCATCTAGATCTGTGTCAAAACTTGCATCGACGTAACTTTTTACGACGAACCTTTTTGTCACCTCCATAATTGAGAAATATTTCCTTATTCCACTGAGGATAATTTTGACCGCTGTCTAGTGATCTACTCTTAGATCACTATTGTACTCCCTTGCTTAACACAGTGTAGGGTATACAATAGATCTGGTACACAGCATGGCATACTTTATAGAACCTATGGCTGAGGCATAGGGAATGACTTTCATTCTCTTTCTATCTTCTGCCGTGGTCGGGCTTTGAGTCTTACTCAATTTCACATCTTGTAACACAGCAAAGAACTCTTTCTTTGACCGTTCCAATTTTTGAACTACTTCAAAATATTGTCAAGGTATGTACTCATTGAAAAAAACTTATCAAGCGTCTTGATCTATCTCTATAGATCTTGATGCTCAATATGTAAGCAGCTTCACCGAGGTCTTTCTTTGAAAAACTCCTTTCAAACACTTCTTTATGCTTTACAGAATAATTCTACATTATTTTTGATCAATAATATGTCATTCACATATACTTGTCAGAAATGCTGTAGTGCTCCCACTCACTTTCTTGTAAATACAGGCTTCACCGCAAGTCTGTATAAAACTATATGCTTTGATCATCTCATCAAAGCGCATATTCCAACTCCGAGATGCTTGCACCAGTCCATAGATGGATCGCTGGAGTTTGCACATTTAGTTAACACCTTTAGGATCGACAAAACCTTCTAGTTGTATCATATACAACTCTTCTTTAATAAATCCATTAAGGAATTCAGTTTTGTTTATCCATTTGCTAACATGATTCGGACAGACTTAAGCATAGATACGAGTGAGAAACACTCATCGTAGTCAACACCTTGAACTTGTCGAAAACCTTTTGCGACAATTCTAGCTTTGTAGATAGTAACACTACTATCAGCTTCCGTCTTCCTCTTGAAGATCCATTTATTTTCTATGGCTTGCCGATCATCGGGCAAATCCATCAAAGTCCATACTTTGTTCTCATACATGGATCATATCTCAGATTTCATGGCCTCAAACCATTTCGCGGAATCTGGGCTCATCATCGCTTCCTCATAGTTCGCAAGTTCGTCATGGTCTAGTAACAAGACTTCCAGAACAGGATTACCGTACCACTCTGGTGCGGATCTCACTCTGGTTTACCTAGGAGATTCGGTTGTAACTTGATCTGAAGTTACATGATCATCATGATTAGCTTCCTTACTAATTGGTGTAGTAGTCACAAGAACAGATTTCTGTGATGAACTACTTTCCAATAAGGGAGCAGGTACAGTTACCTCATCAAGTTCTACTTTCCTCCCACTCACTTCTTTCGAGAGAAACTCCTTCTCTAGAAAGGATCCATTCTCAGCAATGAATATCTTGCCTTCGGATCTGCGATAGAAGGTGTACCCAACATTTTCTTTTGGGTATCCTATGAAGATGCACTTCTCCAATTTGGGTTTGAGCTTATCAGGTTGAAACTTTTTCACATAAGCATTGCAACCTCAAACTTTAAGAAACGACAGCTTAGGTTTCTTGCCAAACCATAGTTCATACGGTGTCGTCTCAACAGATTTAGATGGTGCCCTATTTAATGTGAATGTAGCTATCTCTAATGCATAACCCCAAAACGATAGTGGTAGATCGGTAAGAGACATCATAGATCGCACCATATCTAATAAAGTATGGTTATGACGTTCGGACACACCATATTGTGGTGTTCCAGGTGGCGTGAGTAGTGAAACTATTTCACATTGTTTTTAACTGAAGGCCAAACTCGTAAATCAAATACTCTTCTCTACGATCAGATCATAGAAACTTTATTTTCTGGTTACGATGATTTTTCACTTCACTCTGAAATTCTTTGAACTTTTCAAATGTTTCAGACTTATGTTTCATCAAGTAGATATACTCATATCTGCTCAAATCATCTATGAACATCAGAAAATAATGATACCTGTCGCGAGCCTCAATATTCATCGGACCACATACATCAGTATGTATGATTTCCAACAAATCTGTTGCTCGCTCCATTGTTTCGGAGAACGGAATCTTAGTCATCTTGCCCATGAGGCATGGTTCGCAAGCATCAACTGATTCATAATCAAGTGATTCCAAAAGTCCATCATCATGGAGTTTCTGCATGCGCTTTACACCAATATGAGCTAAACGGCAGTGCCACAAATAAGTTGCACTATCATTATTAACTTTGCATCTTTTGGTTTCAATGTGTATCACTATGATCGAGATCCAATGAACTATTTTCATTGGGTGTGTAACCATATAAGGTTTTATTCATGTAAACAGAACAACAATTTATTCTCTTACTTAAATGAATAACCGTATTACAATAAACATGATCAAATCATATTCATGCTCAACGCAAACACCAAATAACACTTATTTAGGTTCAACACTAATCCCGAAAGTATAGGGAGTGTGCGATGATGATCATATCAATCTTGGAACCACTTCGAACACACATCGCCACTTCATCCTTAACTAGTCTCTGTTTATTCTGCAACTCCCATTTTGAGTTACTAATCTTAGCAACTGAACTAGTATCAAATACTGAGGGGTTGCTATAAACACTAGTAAAGCACACATCAATAACATGTATATCAAATATACTTATGTTCACTTTGCCATCATTCTTATCCGCCAATCACTTGGGGTAGTTCCGCTTCCAGTGACCAGTCCCTTTGCAGTAGAAGCACTTAGTCTCAGGCTTAGGACCAGACTTGGACTTCTTCACTTGAGGAGCAACTTGCTTGCTGTTTTTCTTGAAGTTCCCCTTTTTCCCTTTGCCCTTTTCTTGAAACTAGTGATCTTGTCAACCATCAACACTTGATGCTCTTTCTTGATTTCTATCTTCATTGATTTCATCATCATGAAAAGCTCGGGAGTCGTTTTCGTCATCCCTTGCATACTATAGTTCATCATGAAGTTCTACTAACTTGGCGATGGTGACTAGAGAATTCTGTCAATCACTATTTTATCTAGAAGATTAACTCCCACTTGATTCAAGCGATTGTAGTACCCAGACAATCTGAGCACATGCTCACTAGTTGAGCGATTCTCCTCCATCTTCTAGCTATAGAACTTGTTGGAGACTTCATATCTCTCAACTCAGGTATTTGCTTGAAATATCAACTTCAACTCCTGGAACATCTCATATGGTCCATGACGTTCAAAAACGTCTTTGAAGTCCTGATTCTAAGCTGTTAAGCATGGTGCACTAAACTATCAAGTAGTCATCATATTGAGCTTGCCAAACGTTCACAACGTCTGCATCTGCTCCTGCAATAGGCCCGTCACCTAGCGGTGCATCAAGGACGTAATTCTTCTGTGCAGCAATGAGGATAAACCCCAGATCACGGATATAATCCGCATCATTGCTACTAAAAATTTTCAACACAATTTTCTCTAGGAACATATCAAAATAAACACAGGGAAGCAACAACGCGAGCTATTGATCTACAACATAATTTGCAAAATACTAGTAGGACTAAGTTCATGATAAATTTAAAGTTCAATTAATCATATTATTTAAAGGCTTATGTGATGTGCATTACCGAGAGGGCCCAGAGATACCTCTCCGACAATCGGAGTTACAAATCCTAATCTTGAAATACGCCAACCCAACATGTACCTTTGGAGACACCTGTAGAGCTCCTTTATAATCACCCAGTTACGTTGTGACGTTTGGTAGCACACAAAGTGTTCCTCCGGCAAACGGGAGTTGCATAATCTTATAGTCATAGGAACATGCATAAGTCATGAAGAAAGCAATAGCAACATACTAAACGATCGGGTGCTAAGCTAATGGAATGGGTCATGTCAATCACATCATTCTCCTAATGATGTGATCCCGTTAATCAAATGACAACACATGTCTATGGTTAGGAAACATAACCATCTTCGATCAACGAGCTAGTCAAGTAGAGGCATACTAGTGACGTTTAGTTTGTCTATGTATTCACACAAGTATTATGTTTCTGGTTAATACAATTCTAGCATGAATAATAAACATTTATCATGAAATAAGGAAATAAATAATAACTTTATTATTGCCTCTAGTGCATATTTCCTTCAAAACGGACAATCTTTTTGAAGTATCAGGATTTCATACGGAAACTCGTCTATTACAAAGGGATTTCATTTTTTAAAACTTATTTGAACTCCTGACTTTTTGTGTGTTCAAAATGCACCATTCAAAGCCACATCATCAATTTTCAACCCTTTCTGACTTCATTTGTTATTTTTCATGCATTTAATGATTATTTTGAGCTAGAAAACCCTGAAATTGAAAAGCATTTCAAATGAACTCTGAAAAGGTTGAAAGTTGGCATTGTATCATCATTTATCCACATAGCATGTGCAAGAAAGTTGAGAGGGTTACGGCAAAAACTGGATGCACTTCGTGTACAAAACAAAAAATCTCATTTGAAGTACCAGAATTTCATACGGAAACTCGTCTATTAAAATAGGCATTTCAAATGAACTACAAAAAGGTTGAAAGTTGGCATGGTATCATCATAATAGTTGTGGAGAGAAAGTCTTCACTTTTTCTTCGCTTGTGTCGTTTGCTTATTGCGTCGTAACCATGGATAATCTTCATCATTTATTAGGATGCTTGGGTCAGCCTTGACTTTGAAGGGAGGAATTTCATGAAACTTTTCATAATCTTCGGACATGTCTGTCTTGTCCTCTGTCGGTGTCAAAACCGGTGGATCTCGGGTAGGGGGTCCCGAACTGTGCGTCTAAGGCGGATGGTAACAGGAGGCAGGGGACATGATGTTTTACCCAGGTTCGGGACCTCTTGATGGAGGTAAAACCCTATGTACTGCTTGATTAATATTGATGATATGGGTAGTACAAGAGTAGATCTACCACGAGATCAGAGAGGCTAAACCCTAGAAGCTAGCCTATGGTATTCTTGTATGTTGTAGTTGTTGTGTCCTACGGACTAAAATCCTCTGGTTTATATAGACACCGGAGAGGGTTAGGGTTACAGAAGGTCGGTTACAAAGGAGGAGATATCCATATCCGTATTGCCTAGCTTGCCTTCCACGCCAAGTAGAGTCCCATCCGGACACGAGACGAAGTCTTCAATCTTGTATCTTCATAGTCTAACAGTCCGGCCAATGGAGATAGTCCGGCTGTCCGGAGACCCCCTAATCCAAGACTCCCACAGTAGCCCCTGAACCAGGCTTTCAATGACGATGAGTCCGGCGCGCAGTATTGTCTTCGGCATTGCAAGTCGGGTTCCTCCTCAGAATATACCACGGAAGAATTTTAATATAAGGATAGCTTCCGACCCTGCAAAATAAGTTCCACATACCACCGTAGAGAGAATAATATTTTCACAAATCTAATTTGCTGACTTGTTTTGGCAACATGACATTAAGCCGTGGCCCGGTGATTATTCGAACCCTTTCCTCTAACTAGCCCCGCACATAACGCGAGGCAGTTTTTTGACATGTCTCGTCGAAGCAGAGATCGTGTCCCCTTATTTCGGGATTCTCATCAATATGTGCGTGGGTAACCCAACCGTGTCCAGGACTCCTAGATTATAGGAAAGTCCCAAACGGCTACGGAGAGGACGCTTGATATTCACCCTCTTTATAAAGGGGAAAGACTTTTATTTTTTCCCTCCCATGCTCAATCGAATCCTTCCCCCGCCTCGAGTTCTAACACCCAAAGCCCAGGTCAGGTGCTCCAGACCTTCAACCATGTCCGGATCTAGCCTTCAAGGCCCATGGATGCCCTCCTCCGTTACGGAAGAAGACATCAAGAAGTTGAGGGAGGCCAGATACCTGACCGCCAAGGTTTCGCATCAGCTGCCTGCCCGAGGGCAAGTCGTCCCTACTCCTGAACCCAACAAAGACGTCGTGTTCATCTCCCACTTCCTCCGAGGACTAGGCCTCACTTTGGATCCCTTCGTTAGGGGGTTGATGTTTTATTACAGGCTAGATTTCCACGATCTAGCCCCAGACTCCTTTCTCCACATCTCGACATTCATTGTCGTGTGTGAGGCCTTCCTCTGCATTACCCCTCACTTCAGCATGTGGCTCAAGACCTTTGACGTGAAGCCGAAGATGGTCGAGGGGCAGTATGCAGCGTGCGGAGGTGCATTAATAAGCAAGATAGCAGGAGCTCCGTGGCCCAAAGGTTCCTTTCCAGAGGTGTCCGGATTATGGCAACATGAGTGGTTTTACATCACAGCTCCCAGAAGTGCCAAGTGGGTGGCTGCCCCTGCTTTCTGCTCAGGCCCTCCACCACAACTGATGTCGTGGATTAGCAGAGGGCTGAGCTGGGATCCTGCTAAGGACGTGTCTGTACTGCAAAGCCGCATCCAAAATCTCTTTTAAGGAGATTTCAATTTGATTATGGTGGCGCAAGTCATCCTGGTTCGTCGAGTCCAGCCTTGCAAACGCCGGCCCCTCCGCATGTGGGAGTGCAACCCAGAAGGGCCGCGTACTATTCAGAATTTCGTCGGCCTGACGCACAAGGAGATGTACAAATCATTCTTCGGACCCCAAATAGAGTGTCCGGATACTACCGAGGACGTGGGCCTGATCAGCAACCGTACCGCCGACCAAGTAAGTAATCCTTTAGCCGAACACACCGTCTTTTATTTACCACGACGTCATTCTAAGAAATCGCTCTTTGACCAGGACTGGATAACAAAGGCGAAGATAATTCGGTGTTCGGCCCCCCTTCCTGAGGGTTTGGAAAATCCAGTACTGGAAAAGATGCTCGAGCTAGCACCTTGCCCGGAGCCCTCAAAGGAAGACAAAGGGGGGAATAATGAGGACGAAAGCGGACCTCCATCGCTACCTATTCTGACCGAGGGAATGAGCTCCTCCGTTTGGGAGGATAACCGAGGGGAGGAATCGGACATTCTCTCACCCCGGGGGAGGAAGAGGATTACCTCTGAAGATCCGGAAACCAAGGTTTCCAAGCGGGAGAAGAAATCTCCACCAGAGGGTCCTGCCTTGGAGAGTGCTCTTGCCGCACAGAGTCCGTGCGGGGATCAGCCCTCTAACGAGCTGTAAGTAATTAAAAAGTACTTTAATAGTGAAGATATATTACCTTACCTCTGAGGAAAATAACCGAAGTATTTATCTTGCAGTTCGGATCTTTGCCCTTCTCAGCAGAGCTCGTCTTCGGGGGATCTTCTTCCGGAGATGATGGAGAGCGAAACGCCTCCCCCGGACTCCTCCCCTCAAGAAGCAGACGACCTTGAGGTGTCATCACGGAGGGCCTCTCCGAATCCGATGAGGCTAGAAGATAAACCTATAGTCACCTGAAGTCCCCAGCGTCCGGCTCTCGAAGAGAGCAAACAGAAGAGTCCAGCACCGACTGGTGTGCGGTCGGACGTACTGAGAGAGCTGTTGGAGCAAGCGACCATCTCAGAAGAACACCGTACATTGATGGGTATGGTGATGGAAAGGATCTCATCCGCCGAAAACGGGTTGCATGATGCCTTTATGAGTCTACTGAGGGGCTTTGAGGTGCGTAAAATGATGTACATTTGTGATGGTACCGCACATTTTTAGGTGTGCCCTGTGTAGATAGTAGCCCCTGAGACTCTGGTTGTCACCGAGGATGGCGGCAAATAGATGATCGTAGTCCCAGGCAATAACCATACCGCTTTAATGTGCAGGTAGTGGGAGCTTCGGTGGCTAGTCGGACTCATGAGGTTGCCGAACTAACACTAGTAGAAAAAGGGTCAAACGTGAACACATTAGTGCCGGTTTGTATTTGAGCCGGCACTAATGTATACATTAGTGCCGGTTCCAATGGCTATCCGGGCCTCTTTCATTAGTATCGGTTCATGGCGAACCTTTAGCACCATGAACCGGTACTAATGAGAGTGGTGGCAGGATGTTGTTAGACTGGGGGCCCTCCAGCCCCTTTAGTACCGGTTCTTGGCATGAACCGGTACTAAAGGTCGTCCTACATAAACCCTTCGTCCACCCGAGCTTGCTCTGTTCTTCCCCTTTCCCCTCTCCTCTCTGTTCTTCCCCTCTTCCTCTCGAGCTCATCACACATTTTGCCCAAAATTTGTCAAGATTTGAAGGCCCCCATCCATTCAAATGATCACAAAGGTTAGCAACTTTGTCCTTTCATCTCTCATTGCTAGATTAGCTCTTGCAATGCTTTATACAGTGATTAATTTGTGAGTTTAGTAATTTGGGAGGATATATATATATATATATATATATATATATATATATATATATGCTAGTATTTGATTTATATGCAATTTTTTCTAGGAGGTATGTGAACCGGAAATTCCAACTGACCCTATTGTCGAGAGGTTAAATTTAGTTGAAAGAGAAAACGAGTACTTGAAAGAAAAATTGAAAAGAATTGAGGGGGAGAAGATGGAATTGGAGTTGCATGTTGCCGATGTCGTCGATGATCACAAGACCAAGATGGAGAAAATGCGCTTGAAGATTAGAAAGATTAGAAAATATGCCATCGATAGTGAGGCTTGGTATCATTATGCTGTTGGATCCATTGTTACCTTAGTTGCGATCTTGATCGTATTTGTTGTTGCATTTAAATGCTTTAGCTAGAGAGTTATTTGTTTGTTGCATTTAAGTGTTGTATGAACTTTATGTATGAACTTGTATTAATTTGGTCTACTCGGTGTTGTGTAATGAAGATGAGCCGGCAATGGATGTACGATGACCGATGCTCTCCCCAGTTCGTTGAGGGCGTGCATACTTTTCTGCTTGCGGCTGAGGCAAACAAGCGGGAGGATGGTTTTATGCCTTGTCCATGTGCTCGCTGTAAGAATGGTCACAATTACTCTACATCAAGAACCATTCACGTCCACCTGTTTAAGTCCGGTTTCATGCCCCACTATAATGTTTGGACCAAGCACGGAGAAAGAGGGGTTATGATGGAAGACAATGAAGAAGAAGAGGACGACGACAGCTATCCTGGCCACGGGTTCCCTGAATACGATGATACAACAATGAGGGAAGAAGTTGAGCCGGTAATGCGGGAAGAAGCTGAGCCGGCAATGCGGGAAGAAGCTGAAGAAGAGGCATCAGATGAGCCCGTTGATGATCTAGGTCGGGCCATTGCCGATGCAAAGAGAAACTGCGCAAGTGATTTGGAGAAGAAGAAGTTGCAGCGCATGTTAGAGGATCGCAAAAAATTGTTGTACCCGAATTGCGTAGGTGACAAGAAAAAGCTGGGCACCACACTGGAATTGCTGCAATGGAAGGCAGCGAATGGTGTATCTGACAAGGGATTTGGATAGTTGCTGGTAATGATAAAGAATATGCTTCCAAAGGACAATGAATCGCCCGAGAGTACGTACGAAGCAAAGAAGGCTGTCTGCCCTCTAGGGTTAGAGGTGCAGAAGATACATGCATGCCCTAATGATTGCATCCTCTACCGCGATGAGTACGAGGATTTGAACGCTTGCCCGGTATGTGGTGCATTGCGCTATAAGATCAGCTGCGATGACCCTGGTGATGTCGAGGGCGAGCGCCCCAGGAAGAAGATTCCTGCCAAGGTGAAGTGGTATGATCCTATAATACCATGGTTGAAACGTTTGTTCCAAAAAAAAGAGCATGCCAAGGCGATGCGATGGCACACAGAAGACCGTAAGAAAGACGGAAAGTTGAGATGTCACACCCTAGCTAGGTTATGCATTAGAGTGTGCATCATGCTTACCTTCATCAGAAAATTGAAATGGGGAAAGCAGAACCCCCAGCACCCCCCCTGAAATCAACTAGGGTTTACTAAAAATAAATTCAATGAACCTGAAATGCCCTTCAGATATGTTCACCCTCTTTGCCTTGGGTTAGAACCCTTGGGAAAAATGGTGCATATATTTTTAGGTCAACAAAAGGGGCATTGACTTAATTCATAAATATTTGAATTTGGGCATTTAAATACTATTAAATAATTCAAATGCTCAAATAATGTTGGAATTATTTTTGGGCCACTGAAATAATTCAGGAAGTGTCCATAAATATTTTCAGGATTTTATAAAATGATTTAGTATCTAAACTAAATCAAAATAGAATAACAGAAATAGAAAATAGAAAACAGAATAAATTAGAGAGAGAGAGAGAGAGTAGGCTAGTGGGCCACTTACCTGGCGCCACCAGCCGGCCCAGCACTGTAGCTGGACGGCCCAGCCCACCAGGCCGACGCCAGTCGTCCCCTAGCTCCTGCCAGGAGGATGCCGGGCGTGTGCCCGCGGTGCGCCGGCACGCGCGCGGCCACCGACGGCCACCTCCTGCTTGCCGCGCCCCCCCTCGACGCCTGGACGTCGCTATGGACGCCACGCACCCCTTGGCCCCCTCATATCCCTCTCCCTTGCTCTCCCTCCTCCCCTGTTTCTCTCCCGCACGACCACCCGAACGGGCTCGTCGCCGCCGTTCGCTACCACCGCGCCCACGGCCACCGCCTCGCCTCCCCGACGCCTCCCAAAGCTCCGCCTCGACCCACCCTTCCTCCTCACCGCTCCAAGCGACGCCGGGAGCCCTGCAGTGACGCAATTGCCGTCGTCTTCACCGACGGGCACCGAAGATCGCCGGCCCCGATTCTCCGTCTCCAGGTCGTCCCCGAGCCCACCGAGCTGCTCTACGTGCCCCCAGTGAGCTCCTGCTCCGAATCCCCCTCTTCCCCGCTTCATTTGATCGCCATAGCCGTCACCCCCATGATGACCGAAGTGCGCCGCCGCCCGAGCTCGCCGTCGACGATGCTCCGGTGACCAAATGGTCACCCTGGAGTGTCGAACCTACTCCCCGCGATGCGTAGCACCCTCCTAGCCCCCTTGCCCCGCTCTTCTACGCACAGAAACGTGACCCCGCGCGCAACCGAACTCCGGCGGCCGCCTAAGAGCTTGCCGCCGTCAACTCCGGCCATCCTAGCTGCTGCTGCTGCCACCACTAGATCCGCGAGAGCACCAGCAAGCCGTAGCAACAAACCACGCTCAAAACGGAGCCCTATAGCGCATTCCCGAGCCGCTCCGCCGTCTCTGTCGTCGCCGGCGACGAGCCATGGACCAAGTCCGGCAGGTTTGACCCCGCTGACTGCTGACTGGGTGGGCCCAGTTGACCCCCTGGGTCACTGACGCGTGGGCCCTAGGCCACTAATGAACCAGGATTAGGATTAACTTAAATTAGTTAAACTAATGACCCTGACAGGCGGGACCCACTAGTCAGCCTCTCTCCCTGCCCTGTTACACTGACCAGCGGACCCCACTGGTCAGGTTTGACCTGGAGGCAACCCTGTTGACCAGCTGACGTCACCCTGACGTCAAGCTGACGCAGTAAATCATTTTCTAGTTAAAAATAATTCAGGAAATTCCAGAAAATACCCAAAACTTCAAAAATTCATAGAAATTCAACCATAACTCCAAATGAGACAAATTATATATGTAAAATTATCAGAAAATTCAAGGAATCCATCTGTACCATTTTCATGCATGTTTGAACAATGTTTGTCCCCTGTTTTGAACAAAACAAATAAAGGGCATTTAAATAATCATATATGGGGTTGGAATTTGAATCTTGTACTCAAACCAACTCCATTTAAACCATAGCTAGTTGCATTAGCTCAAGACACATCCATATTGCCATGTCATAGCATGCATCATATTGTTGCATATCGTCATGTGTTGATTGTGCTCGGTTGTGTTCTTCGTGTTAGGTTCTGCCTCCGAGGATATTCACGAGTATCCAACTGAAGGGCAGTATCCCGTCACCACTCCATCAGGCAAGCAACCATTGATCATTTCGATACAACCCATGTTCTCGCTCCTGCTCTTGTTTAATGCATTAAGACAACACGATTCAAACTGCTGTGTGCTACGGTAGTTGAACCCTTATCCTCTGCATGACCTGTCATTGCCACAGTAACTAGATGAAACCCACTAGCATGTGTAGGAGTTGATTGAGCCATGTTTTGTGATTCCTACCTTGCTATGCCTGCTATGCTTAGAGTTGTGTCAGGTCTGGTTCATCTGGGTGATGGGCTAGAGTGAAATGCTTGTGCCAGTATTATGTGGGATGTGTTGAACATGTTTTGGTAAAGGTATCGATGAGAGGCCATGTAGGAGTACATGGTGGGTTGTTTCATTGAAGCCGTCCCTAAGAACTGAGTTCTGTATGCGTGAATTAAGATTCAGCTACTACCACACATTGGGCCCTGAAATATGACCCCGCTCGACTTACTGACCCCTCTCGCCTCAGTCCAGGAGTTGCAACTAGTTTCTGGTGTTTGTAGGACATGTGTTGGCGGCCGTGCGTAGCGCTGACCCTAGGGGTGGGCTATGTTGCGGTAGATACACCGTGGCACGGTGTACCGAGTCACTCGTTTGGTGTCTCGGGAACCCTGTTCACATCGTTCGGGGCCGTTGAGGACACCCCGGCCGGATTTCCTTGCGGATGGAACCTGAATAGGCGATGACCCTGGACTAGAGACTTGTGAGGTTAGTCAGGTCGTGGTCTACACCCACGTCGGTTTTCGCTTGAAGTCTGCCGAGCACATTTCGTGTGCAGACGCTAAGTGGTGGAAACATGTGTGACGCAGTACACCCCTGCAGGGTATAAAACTATTCGAATAGCCGCGTCCGCAGTAAAGGACTACTTGATTGCATATACAGTTCATAGACAAGTTAATGGATACTACTAAAAGACTCAAGATAAGTGTGAGTACCGAGGATGGCCCCCTCGCAGGTTACGAGGGAGGATCCACGGTGGAGTATTGTGATGGTGAGTAGTGGACTCGTGTGCGAAAACTATTTTGCTAAAAGATTCCGTAGGATAGCTTAGCCAAGAGTCAAAGCTGGCTTGCTGCATAAACCCCACCACCTTCTTGAGAATGAGCATGTACAGTAGGTTCTGATGTAAGACTTGCTGAGTACCTTTGTACTCATGTTTGCTTATTTATTGTTTTCAGACGACAACACTGCCCCCTCCGATGGGTTTTACGTAGATCTTGACATCGACGAGTGACTAGACACCCAGGTGGTGATCCAGGCCATGGAGGGCCCTATGTAGATAGACAGGCTTCGAGAAGCCTTCTTTCTTTTTTTAGAGTCTGTACTCAGACTAGTTGCTTCCGCATGTGCTTGTATGACTGTATGACTTGAGTGTCGGGTCATGTGACCCCTACCTGTATGGATATGTTATGTATGGCTCCCTGGAGCCTTTAAATAAAGTACTTGAGTTGTAGAGTTTTGTTGTGATGCCATGTTGTATGTACTCATATCGAGCATACTGTATGTATGTTTGAAATGCTTGGTATGAGTGGGATCCGACAATCTAGTTGTTTGCCCTTCGCAGCCTTTCTTATGGGGAAATGTAGTCTAGTGCTCCTCGAGCCATAGTAGTCCGCTACAGCCCGGTTCACCGGAGTCCTGCTAGCCCAGCACTACTGTTCAGGACACTTGACTGGCCGGCATGTCTTTCACTTCGTCCCTATGTCTGTCCCTTCGGGGAAATGTCACGCGGTGATCTCCGGAGTCCTGTCTAGCCTGCTACAGCCCGGGATCCCCGGAGTCCTGCTAGCCCAGTGCTACAGCCCGAAATCACTCGTTGATGACCGACATGTTCGTTGTGATTCATGTATGCCTGTCTCCATAGGTCTGTGCCGCTTTGGGTTCACGACTAGCCATGTCGGCCCGGGTTCTCGGTCATATGGATGCTAGCGACATTGTCATATACGCGAGCCAAAAGGCGCAAACGGTCCCGGGCCATGGTAAGGCGACACCCGTGGAATACCGTGCGTGAGGCCGCAAAGTGATATGAGGTGTTACCGGCTAGATCGATGTGGCCTGGAATCGGGGTCCTGACATGAGAGTACCTGCTGACGGGTCGCAGTGGAGAAAAATCGAAAGAAAGTACGGGAAGGAGTTTCCAGATGACGCAAGGAGCGTATGGTTTGGTCTAAGCGCAGATGGCATTAATCCTTTTGGGGAGCAGAGCAGCAACCATAGCACCTGGCCTGTGACTCTATGTTTGTATAACCTTCCTCCTTGGTTGTGCATGAAGCGGAAGTTCATTATGATGCCACTGCTCATCCAAGGCCCTAAGCAAACCGACAACGAACTTGATGTGTACCTAAGGCCATTAGTTGAGGAACTCTTACAACTGTGGAATGGAACAGGTGTACGTTCATGGGATGAGCACATGGGGGGAAGAATTTGACCTAAAGGCTTTGCTGTTCATGACCATCAATGATTGGCCAGCTCTTAGTATCCTTTCAGGACAGACAAACAAGGGATACCGCGCATGCACGCACTGTTTGGACGATACCGACAGTATATATTTGGCTAATTGTAAGAAGAATGTGTACCTGGGACATCGTCGATTTCTTCCGAGCAGGCATCCCGTAAGAAAGAAAGGCAAGCATTTCAAAGGTGAGGCGGATCACCGGACGAAGCCTCACCACCGTACTGGTGCTGATGTACATGATATGGTCAAGGATTTGAAGGTGGTCTTTGGAAAGGGTCCTGGTGGACAACCTGTTCCGAATGACGCTGACGGACGCGCACCCATGTGGAAGAAGAAATCTATATTTTGGGACCTGCCCTATTGGAAAGACCTAGAGGTCCGCTCCGCAATCGACGTGATGCACGTGACGAAGAATCTTTGTGTGACCCTACTTGGCCTCTTGGGCGTGTATGGGAAGACAAAAGATACACCTGAGGCACGAGAGGACCAGCAACGTATGCACGGAAAAGACGGCATACATCAGGGTCATGCAAGCTACGCTCTTACCAAAGAAGAGAAGGAAATCTTCTTTGAGTGCCTCCTCAGTATTAAGGTACCGTCTGGCTTCTCGTCGAATATAAAGGGAATAATAAACATGGCAGAGAAAAAGTTCCAGAACCTAAAGTCTCATGACTGCCACATGATTATGACGCAACTGCTTCTGGTTGCATTGAGGGGGCTTCTACCGGAAAACGTTCGATTAGCCATTGTGATGCTATGTGCATTTCTCAATGCAATCTCTCAGAAGGTAATTGATCCAAAAATCATACCAAGGTTAGAGAATGATTTGGTGCAATGTCTTATCAGTTTCGAGTTGGTGTTCCCACCATCCTTCTTCAACATCATGACGCACGTCCTAGTTCACCTATGCGAAGAGATTAACGTTTTGGGTCCTGTATTTCTACACAATATGTTCCCCTTTGAGAGGTTCATGGGAGTCTTAAAGAAATATGTTCATAACCGTGCTAGGCCAGAAGGAAGCATCTCCAAGGGCCGTCAAAATGAGGAGGTCATTGAGTTTTGTATTGACTTTATTCCTGACCTTAAGCCGATTGGTGTTCCAGAATCACGGCATAAGGGCAGACTGGATGGAAAAGGCACGCTAGGAGGGGAACAAATAATATGTATGGACGGACATTCTCTCACTGAAGCACACTACACAGTTCTACAGAATTCCGCCTTGATAGCTCCGTATATGGATGAACACAAGAATTTGCTACGCTCCAAACACCCGGAGCGGTTTGATGACTGGATTACACGTGAACAAACCAGGAGTTTCGCCAGCTGGTTGCAGACACGTACCTTGCATGACACCTCTATTGAAGATGACCTGTACTTGCTGTCCTAGTTACCATCTTCGAATATAATGACTTTCAAATGGTACGATATAAATGGTAATACATTTTACACGATCGCCCCAGATAAGAAGAGCACCAACAAAAACAGTGGTGTCCGCTTTGATGCAGAAACCAAGACGGGAAAGGAAACATATTATGGTTATATACAGGACATATGGGAACTTGACTATCAACATCGTTTGAAGGTCCCTTTGTTTTGGTGCAAATGGGTCAATATGACACGAGGCGGGGTAACGGAAGACCCGCAGTATGGAATGACAACAATGGATCTCAACAATCTTGCGTATGCAGATGAACCATTCGTCCTAGCCAATGATGTGGCATAGGTTTTCTATGTGAAGGACATGTCTATGAAGCCAAGAAAAAGAAAATATATGGAAGCGAATGCATCGTACGATGAGCAAAAGCGGCACATAGTTCTTTCTGGGAAGAGAACCATCGTGGGAGTGGATGACAAGACAGACAAGTCAGAAGATTATGAAAAGTTTGATGAAATTGCTCCATTCACAGTGAATATTGACCCGAGCATCCCGTTAAATGATGAAGATTTTCCGTGGTTACGGCGCAAAGGGACACACGCGAAGAAAAAGTTTCACACCCAAAGATCTGGGATGTGATCGGCTTCCCTATCATCACTTTCTTCTGTGTTTCACACCCAGAAGGGAATCTCTGTAATAGTTAGGGTAGTTAATTATGTGTTTTGGCATTTGAAACGCGAAGAAATTTTATGTGCAAACAAATTCTTTCATACGTTTACTGATTTTTAAAGTTAAGTTATTCACAACCTAGTGATTCACACTAATTTCAAATAATTCAAAATTTAAACTATTCAAATTTGAAAACTACGGGCACTAACAGAAAGTTTGTAATTTTTTGTACCTAAAGCAAAAATATTCACAAAGAAACTCTAAATACACAAAAAAACAATTCAAAAATAAATAAAGCAAAAAAAAAAATAAAAAAAGCCGGCCTACTAGGCCAGAGCGGCCTGCATACGACTAGAAACCCAACCTGTTGTTGTTGGGCCAGGATGCAGGCCCGCAAAGGCCCAGTAGGCCAACATGGCAGCACAGAACATGTAGGCCCACTAGGCCTGCTTTGGAGAGGAGCTCGAGAGAGCTACCGCACGGGGGTTTATAAACCAGTGTGGTCGCCCCTCGGCTAGTGAGGTGGGACTAAACTTGCGCACCGCACCTGCGCCAACACACCCCCTTTAGTACCGGGTCGTGGCACCAACGGGTACTAAAGGGGGGCCTTTAGTACCGGTTGGAGCCACCACCCGGTACTAAAGGGGGTCGCTTCTCGCCGCTTGGCCTGTCCAAAACAGGCCTTTAGTACCGGTTGGTGGCTCCAACCGGTACTAAAGGCCCCTCCTATATAAATAACACTTACGAAAATTTCAGTTTCTCATCTGCTTCTTCTCCTCTGCACCGTCGCGCACCGCCCCCGTACGTCTCCATCCCTCGTCGCCGCCCCCGTCGCCGCCCCGTCCCTGTCGTCGCCGCCCCGTCGTGCCTGTCCCCATCGTCCCCGTCGTCACCGCCGCCCTGTCCCGGCCCGTCCCGCGTCGTTCCCGTCCCCGTCGTCGCCGCCCCGTACTTCCCCGTCGTCGTCGCCGCCCCGGCCCGTACGTCCCCGTCCCCGTCATCGCCGCCCCGTCCCTGTCCCCGTCGTCGTCATCCCCGTCGCCGCCCCCCATTGCCTCTCGCCTCGCCGGTGAGCGCGCACACACACACACACATACATTTTTTGTTTTTTAGTTATACAAATAGTTAGAAATTTTTCTGTTTTTTAGAAATTGTCAGAAATTTTTCTGTTTTTTAGAAATAGTTAGAAATGTTAGAATTGTTAGAATAGTTAGAAATGTTAGAATTATTAGAATAGTTAGAAATGTTAGAATTGTTAGAAATTTTTCTGTTTTTTAGTTATAGAAATAGTTATAAAAAAGTTAGAATTGTTAGAAATTTTTCTGTTTTTTAGAAATTGTTGGAACTTTTTTTTAGAAATAGTTAGAAATGTTAGAATTGTTAGAATAGTTAGAAATGTTAGAATTGTTAGAATAGTTAGAAATGTTAGAATTGTAGAAATTTTTCTGTTTTTTAGTTATAGAAATAGTTATAAAAAAGTTAGAATTGTTAGAAATTTTTCTGTTTTTTAGTTATAGAAATAGTTATAAAAAAGATAGAAATTTTTATTTTTTTAGTTCTAGAAATATTAGAAATGTTATAGAAATGTTAGTTATATAGAAATGTTAGAAATTTTAGTTATCAAAATCCAATCATTAAAAAATGTTACTTTTTACGGGCATATAGCTAGTATTTGTTCTCGACGATGCCCGGCCCGCATCCTCGCCGTCGACCCATCCGCGACGACGTCCGACTGACCCATGTCCGGGACTGGGCTCCGCCGGGCTGGCACTGGGAGGTGCTGCCTGGAGGGGCGCGCCGCTTGATGAGGAACCCGGCCCCGGGTCCCATCGTCGACCCTGATCTCATTTGGTGGCGTTCGCGTGGGCCAGTTTCGGTGCGGAGGGAGCCGGCCCCACCGGATGTGGTACGTCGCCGTGTCAGGGAGGAGGATGAGCACGTCCATCGCTACATGTTTGCGTTAGAGGGCGGCAGGTTCTCCAATACCTGACAGTTTCTTCAGGGATCTCACTTCAGCTATGATCCTGTGAGGGTTCCTTCTCTTTGGGTGTCCATCGCCCGTGCCGTAGGAACCGCGAGTGTCCTACATTCTTCTGTAGTATTCGATCTTTATTAGCTACCTAGCCAGTGATGTACTCGATATATAATATTCAAGACGATGTATTCGAGATTATATATTATTCGAGACGATGTATTCGAGATTATATCTATTATTCGAGACGATGTATTCGAGATTATATCTATTATTCGAGACGATGTATTCGAGATTATATCTATTATTCAAGATGATGTATTCGAGATTATATCTATTATTCGAGACGATGTATTCGAGATTATATCTATTATTCGAGACGATGTATTCGAGATTATATCTATTATTCGAGACGATGTAATTTGAATACTAAATTGTTTTATATTTCTTTTGGCATAGTTAAATAAAAGCTATGGCGGACAATACTGACAGAGAGGGAGAACAGACCATGTTCGGTATAATACGGGGGCCAGATGATGATCAGAGTGAAGAAGATCATGACGGCTCCGAATTTCTAAACAACACCGGAGAGGGTGATTTGATATTCAATCGTGACGACCGAATTAATGAAGTCATGAACTACGATTATGACAACACCGGAGAGGTATATATATTTATATAAGCAGTCATCTGGTGATCATCACATGTTTTAAATGAGTTGAAGATATATTAACGAGTCGATCTTTCTTCTTTCAGCCATCCGGATCGAGCAAATCTTCAGGCAACAGGACGAAACGAGGCCCGAACAAAAAGTTGAAGGAGGGCGTAAAGTATAATATCGAGGCAATCAAACCTAATGGAGAACCATTAGCGCCTAAGAAGATTGCGGACAAGTTCGTTCGTCAGTGCGGAGTTCTTGTGAAGGACCAACTCCCGATCTCCCTTCAAGAATGGAGAGAGCCAGCAAAGCCATGTACAGATCTTACTTTTGTCGACGATAGACAAAAAAGTCTGCTTTGGGTTACTCTCATGGAACATTTCACCCTACCAGATCATTTCATAGAAGCATATGTGCAGAAAGTCAAGGACGCTGCTCTTAGGAAGATGGCGGTTGCATTCAAGAACCACAAGAATCGTGAATGGGACAAGTACGTCAAGGGAGGAAGGAAGACTCCAGTATTCGAGGGAACACTAGAGAATCAAAGTGCTCATTGGGACGATTTCGTGAAATTCAAGGATTCAGAATTATCTAAGGAACGGTCAAGAATAAACAAGGCCAATACCGCAAAAAAGGATAAGTTCCATAAGCTGGGGTCGGGTGGCTATGCGGTGGGAATGCCTAAGTGGGATAATTCTGAGAAAGAGATGCTGGATGCAAGTGTCACTCCAGAAACATTGAGCTGGCCCCCCAGGTGCAGGACTTGGTTCTATGCGCATGGGGGGGAGGTGGACCCGAAGACAGGCAAAGTTTCCAAGAAGCCATGTCTGGACGGAGCCGAAGATAAGCTACTTGTTGCAATAGAAGAGGCTCGATCCGGGTTGTTTGAGCCCAACAGAGAGAACGACGAGCTTACGCGTGCCCTGGGAAATCCTGAACACCCGAGAAGAACACGAGGCATGGGCACTATTCCGTGGTATGAGGGGTTTTCGGATTGGAACGCCGACTATAGAACCCGTGCGAGAAAGAAGATTGCGGAGGAGAAGAAGAGGAAGATGGAGGAGGAGCAGAGGAAGCTCGACTATGAATGCCTTCAAGGCCTAGAATCAGCGCACGCAGACTTGGCAATCAAATTCCAGCGGCAGCAGGAGTAGATCGACTCACTTAGCCAGCAAAGGGGGTCTCAGCAGCTGCAGCAGCTAGCGGATGATCCAGCATTGGATACCACCGCCCCATCCATGCCGAGAAGCAGCGTGAGTTCCGCCCCGTTTGACGCAATGCTGGATAGATACCCCATGGATGACATCACAGAGAACACTAACTGCGAGCTACACTTCAAAATTAAGAACATATCCTTGAAGGTGGCGGACGGCGTTGCTTATACAAATTCCCCCGATGCAACCTTCCATTGCAACCCGATTCCAGCAGGCTATGCTCGTGTCGTGGTTGATGTGGTGGTGGACCAATATTCGGGGCTAGAACTTGACATTCCTGGAGGTGACGAGGAGCACACACTCGGAGATGCCAAACATCGAATCATCCTATGGAGAAAGGATTGCATCATCTTTCGAAGGCCACCAACACCGCGTCACCCGACTCCTCGTCGAAGTCCGCCACCGAGTCAGCAGACTCCCACTCCTCCAAGTCCACCAACGCGTGAGGCCACTCCTCCTCCTCCAAGTCCGGCAAAGTGTCAGGCCACTCCTCCTCCAAGTCCGACACAGCATCAGACGTCCACTCCTCCTCCAAGTCCGGCACAACCTCAGGCCACTTCAAGTCCGGCACAACTTCAGGCCACTCCTCCTTGTCCAACTCAGCCCCGTCAGCCATCTCCGCCGCCTCAGCAATCGCAGAAGAGACACCCTGCAGCTATGGTGCGTAGTGGTACGAGTCGAGGTCATCGTACAGGAAGTACAGGCGGAGGCAAGCGATATAAATATGGTCCAAACCTCACTACTCGTCTCCCTGAGAGGGCTTATGACAGGACCGAGGAGCAAACCAATGCCATAGTGCGGGCAGAAGTCGACGCCTATTTTGGACCGAAACCACCACCGCCGCCAAGGGAGAAAGTGCCTATGGAAGTAGTTGACCACTTCATTCGTATGGCTCAACCACCAGCTCCTAAGCCTGTTGACACAGACTATGAGCGCCACCTCAGGAAGTTACATCGACAACATCTACAGAAGGAGGCGAGCTCGAGCTCGAGCAAACAACAAGCAGCTGTCAAAAAATGCAGGAAAATCGTTGCCCAGCTGGGAGAACAGGCAGCGCAATGATCCCCCCGCTTGTTGTGCCGCCAACAACACGTGACAGTACGCGCGCCCAATATTATTGTTATCAAACAGTTTACGTTCCCGAGGTGGGCGATGTGGTAATAACCCAGGAGCATATAATGCAGGCTGAAACTCCCAAAATCACTATTGGACAACTCCTCGAGATCGAGGACATGCCTGTGCTTACAGAGGAGGAAATAAAACGGAAATATGCCCGGGGCCAACCTTTGGTCAAGCCAGAAGAGGTCAAGAAGCTCCCAACGAGAATGTATGAATTGCATCAATGGTACATGGACATTACCAAGAGATCCGATCGAGAGTCCCTCATGGTGCAAGTCAAGAAGGATCATTACTACCATGAGAAACCTGTGACCGTTGAGTATTCTGAACTGTTTCAGTTATACAATCAAGAAGCACTCGACAAATCTATCGTCAGTTGCTATTGTCTGTAAGTGATTTCTTTTTGTAATTTAAGTCTCAAGCTAGCTGTACTGATCCTTTTGATCAATCATTACCTGTACTTATCCTCACTATATTCTTTTCTGTGGTATTATGCAGGATGAAGATGTATGAAATGAGAAAAGGTGGACACTATGGCATTGGGTTCATTGACCCAAACACTATTAATGAATACACATGGACAATAAACAAGCATCATGAAAAGCAGGTAGAGGATAGCATGCTAGAGTTCTTGAAGCGCCTCAAATACAATGAAGATATACTATTTCCTTACAACTTCCAGTGAGTCACACTTTCTTGTACTACAAATTCAATGTTTTTGCTTAAATATGCCCGCTTAATTAAGACATGCAAACGTGTGTGCATGCAGATTTCACTGGATCTGGTGTATCATTAAAGTTGACGCCGGAACAGTTCAAATACTGGACTCACTACTCAAAGCAGATAGTGACTATAACATCTTGTTTGGGATAGTCAACAGGTAATTTCAATCATTATTAACTATATATCTCGGCCTATTTAGTTCGTCATTTCATGATATGAACTATTTAATAACCCCTTTATTCATTTTCTTTGTCGGCGGGCAGGGCTTGGGCAAGGTTCGTCAGCGTCACGGAAGGCGAATGGAAACGACAGCTGAAATGGTTTCGACCCAAGGTAAGTAATTAAGTAGTACTAGCTAGCTAGCTAGCTGCCATCTCTTTAATTATCATGCTTGATTAATTATTATCTGATCAAATTAAATTCCATTCTCGTAATAAAGGCCCTGAAGCAGGCGCAGGGGACTAATCTGTGTGCATTCTGCGTTTGCGAGAACATTCACATGATGGCGTCCGAAAGGAGCAGATCTCAAAGACAGGAATGGGTACGCTTGTCAGAACACTATTCACAATTTTTACACCATTATCGATATCTAGTCACACAGCTAATACACATGCATATTGATCTCCTTCTTAACAGTTCAAAGAGGTGCGGGACAAGCTCCTAGAAATGGAGCGCGTAGAAGCACTTCAAGAGGAAATAGCGGGATTTTTGCTCGACCAGGTCATAAATCCGAAGGGAGAATACTATTACCCGCTACCGCCCCCATCGACCAGGTCATGAACCACTTCCAATTGTCATCATGCTCCGAAGGCACCAATTAGGCTAATTCCACTGGCTCCGAAGGCAACATGCATATGTAGGAGAAATTGTATATAGCTATACATGTGTGTATGTGTGAATTAATATGGTGGTCTGTGAGACATTGATGATATATATATGATTGGTTCTACTAGAACTTCTATATATATATATATATATATGCATAACGTGTACAATGTGTAGTATCGTAAAATACCAGCAAACAAAAAAGAATTAAAATGGAAAACACTAAATTAAATGAAAAAGAAATCATAAAACCAAAAACCCCCCAAACATTTTAGTACCGGTTGGTGTTACCAACCGGTACTGAAGGGCTCTGTGACACCCCAAAATTTTGGCCTTGTTTTAATAAATTAAAATTTTGCCAGGAAATTAAAACTTTTATTTTTTGGGCTCCCTTTTGATTTTTGAACCTTTTTTCTTTTTTCCCTTGTTATTATAGAGTTTTTCCCCAAAGTGAAAATTTTTCAAATATGTTATTGGACTTGTTTAACCTCTCAAGAAAAACTTTTCTTTTATCAGTAGAATTAATTACATAATTAATTTGCTGGATTTTTATTTTCTTGAAAAATGGTTTAATCAAGGTTATATGGCCATATTTGAACTACAACCATTTGATAAATTCACTTAATCATCCAACCAAAATTTGGAGATGTCATATGATGTTTTTAAACCACCTTTATGCAAAAATACCTTTTATTCATGAAATATTTTGAGCTCTACACCCAATTTTCTTCTCTGGTCCAGAGTGCAACTTTGCACTACAACCCATTTAAATCTTTTCTTCTAGCCTCCACCAAAATTATGGGATGTTAGTAATAGCATATGATTCAACTTTATGCAAAAACCTAATGTTGTTCCTTGAAAATATTGAGTGAATCAACCTCTTTTCCATTCTGGTCCAACCTGATAATTTGTACAGCAACCATATTTTTGATTGCTCTTTGGCTCTTGATTCCTTTTCCTACTTATAGACCACCCTACAAAACCCCTAAGTCCAGGAGCATCCACCCATTGGATCACTTTTGGTTCATGGAATAATGCCTTTTACTTTCTGTCCAGAATTGAAGTTTTGTAAAACTTGCACTAGCAAGTTTCTCCTTTTGTCCAAATGACCTTACCACCCTCTTATTCATCTAAAGAGACCCCACTCTGGAAGTTTTGGCCACTCCAAGAACAGCCTAGGTGCTTGGGGCATTTTGTCGAACACCTGGAGTGCATGGTTAGATTTGGCATGGATTTTTGTGAGCAGTGTGAACCTGATCCTCTGATCCCTCAAGCTTGTCCATTGATCTCCTTGCAAGCCATAGCCTAGACCTGCTAACTCCCGGCTCCAACCAAGCGCTCTGGAGTGCCATGGCATTTCGCCGAGCATCTGGTGGGCGTGCGCTGGGCGCGCCCAGAGCGCGCAAATTGCAGCCGTGCACATGAGCCGCCGCGTCGCGCCCTTGTCTTGGCCCACACTACAGAACCTCGCCACGCACTCCCCGCCTCGCCACAACATGCCAGCCCGCCCTGGCGCCCTACAGCGCCACCGCCAGAGCACTTTTGGCGGCACGCCGGCGTCGGCAGTGCCCTCTGCCACGGGCAGCGCCGCCCAAGCCACCCCGGCTCGCCACCTGCCCCCTCGAGCTTTGCAAGCTCATCCACAAGGGTGTCGCCTAGGTCTCGTCGCCGCCACGTTCCCCTGCAGCTACAGAACGTTGGTTCACCGGCGATCTTATCCCCACCGCCGCGGAACCGACCTCGTCGCGCTATAAAAGGATGCCCCGAAACCATTCGAAGCACGCAGGCGATCTCAGGCTACCCCCATGGCACCCCCACAGCCCGCAATCGTCGGGGAAACGCCGTCTTCCCCAACTCCGACAACGGCAACCGCCGCCACGTCCCAGCTCCGCTACCGAAACCCGAGCCCCTCCCGTCGAACTAACGCCACCAAACGACTCCAATCCATCTTGCGGAGCCGCCCAGACCCCCAGCTGCGACGGGGAGCCACCGGAGCCACTAAAGCACTTTGCTCCCGAAGCCTTCTCCGCCGCGAAGCTCGCCGCCGGCAGCTCACTTCGTCCCCGTCAACCCAGCGACCACCGACGGGACCGCCTCGACCCCCTGAGCTCGTGGATGGCTTTGGTTTCTTGAACGGTGCCGCCATTCGCCGGCGAGCATCGCCGGAGCCTTGCCCCGCTCGGATAGAGGAGGGAGAAGGGGGTGCGGCGACTGGTCAAACCTGACTAGTGGGCCCCCTGGACCCACTGTCAGTGACCCCGCATCTGTCCACGTGGGTTAAGTGAAGGCGCAACCCAACCCAGTACGTTTCCTTCGCTCCGAAAGTGTATTCCCCTCTGAAACGTTTTCTTTTCCGTTCTATTTTAAAAACAGATTTTGACCACAACTTTGACTGGCTATATCTTCTTAATTATAACTCCAAATGAGTTGATTCTTTTTCCTACAATCTTCAAATTTGGTCTAGTTTATTTTAAGATTTATTTCAAAAAAAATTCAAACAACTTTTTGTGCTTTTTTGTATTTGTGTGTTAATTCAAATTTATTGAAAATAGGATTTTGGAGAGAGGAAGGAAAACTTTCAAAAGTTTTGGAGTGCACCCTGCCTTTCCACACCATGAAGGCAAGCATCTTGAACCCTGACATAATATTTTTGATGTGTTGGTTGACACGTTTATAACACCACCTTATTTCGGAGGACTTGTTATTTCATGTGACATGATCATTTTGCTTGGAAGCATATTAGTGATTTCCTTGCTGTTGGAAATGAATATAATTGTGATGGTAATCATCCTCATGTGCCTTGCATGCATGTCGGAAAGGAGTCCGGGAAAGCCTCGGCCTTGGGTAGGCGTGAGCTTGTCGCCGGTCCCCGTCGGGACGGTTATGTCCGGTATGGCATGGTAAGGTATATTGAGGAGTGATTTTTGTTGGTTGAAATATATTTGTTATACATGTCATGCAGGGAATTTATAGACTTCCTGAGTCGACCGCAGATCGACTCTTGTTCTAGTAACCCCCATACTTGCCTCGTACTACCACTTGTCCCTGCCGCAGGTAGGGTACGGTTCAGTAAGTCGTCAACCCCTTTCAAGCACACACCGTACAGACAGGCCATGGTGGAAGATACCGGTTGTAGCTGGTAGGCAGGCCACCTGGTCCCGGGGCATGGGTGTTTCCGGTTGGGACCGAGAGGGGAGGCCACCCCTTAGAGCGCATGATATAAATTTGATCCCATGCTACGCGAGGTTGTAGCCTCCCCACTTAGAGTTTTGCTTAACAAGTGTCGTGGGTGATTCCAGACACCGGTGAGTTAAGCTAGTGTGTGCAAGTTAGGTGTGTTTTCAACTAAAAGGCCGTAGATGGAATTAGTCCCGATGGACTAAAGGAATCTGTTACTCGTGGGTAAAGTGTACACCCTCTGTAGAGATTAAACCTATTCGAATAGCCGTGTCCATGGTTAAGGATTACAGTCTGGGATGGGTCAAGTGTCGGTCTTAGGAGGAGAAACTGTTAAAACCAGAACTGAGATCACGATTTGAGACTGGTGATGATTATGATTATTTGTTGTGGACTAACCCGTTATATTTTCAGCATTATCGAATATCCCTGGGACGGTTCTACCTCCTGGATATTCACTGTGATTATTTTTAAGCCTTTTATGAGGTGTCGCTCAGACACCCGATTGTGGCATTTCTTTTAAGCCCTTTATGTGGTGTTGCTTAGACGCCCGACCGTGGCGATTCTTTTTAAGCCCTTTATGAGGTGTCGCTCAGACGCCCGACTATGGCATTTCTTTTAAGCCCTTTATGTGGTGTCGCTTAGACGCCCGACTGTGGCAATTCTTTTTAAGCCCTTTATGTGGTGTCGCTTAGATGCCTGACTGTGGCAATTCTTCTTAAGCCCTTTATGTGGTGTCGCTTAGACGCCCGACTGTGGCAATTCTTTTTAAGCCCTTTATGTGGTGTCGCTTAGACGCCCGACTGTGGCAATTCTTTTTAATCCCTTTATGTGGTGTCGCTTAGACGCCCGACTGTGGCAATTCTTCTTAAGCCCTTTATGTGGTGTCGCTTAGATGCCCGACTGTGGCAATTCTTTTTAAGCCACTTTATGTGGTGTCGCTTAGACATTTTATCTCCACTCCTTCATTTCTTATTCATGTTGCATATAAATAACCTGTTTGCATGCATCAGAGATATTTTATTTATGACTGACGATGTGATTCATAGAATATTTTTGAGCATGCTTGTCAATTATATTATTCCAGTGTTCATAATGTTTGCGAGTATATTCAAAGTACTCACTGGCTTGTCCCTGGCTATTGTCTTGGCCAGATTTCTGCATGGAGAGGAGCGTTGCGGTGACAGCCCCGGAAACTAAGCCACGGTGATAGCAGCCTCGCGAAGATAGGAGTTGACCTGGTCAGCTGTTCCTGTGGGAAATGGAGTCCCATAGACACAGATGACTCACAAACCGCTTCCGCCATCGACCACTAGAAACCATTTCTTGTACTCATAGGCCACAATGGTCTTGTACTACACATTTTGTATTTTTGCTTGGAATTTCTATATCAAGTTGGTGCCTCATCAGCTAACAGTAATCCTGGGGCTGGTGAGCGCGACGGCCATTTTCTGGAAATTTAATAGCCGGAAAAACCGGTCGCGACAGGCTCCCAGCCCCCGAAGCTGGCTCGTGCCACATGGTTGCCCTTTAGCACCGGTTCATGCTGAACCGATACTAAAGTGGGGGGGGGGCTTTAGTGACCACACTTTAGTGCCGGTTATGGAACCGGCACTATAGGGCCTTACGAACTGGTGCTATTGCCCGGTTCTGCAATAGTGTAAAGCGGCAACTAGATGCGGCAGACACTGACATCGAGCTTGTTAACAAGCAGCTTGACGAGTCATAGGGTAAGTAATGTTTTTCTGGTGAATATCACATAATAAGAGCAGCATGATGCCAGTATCTTTAATATGTTGTGACTGCAGACGGAGCTGCCACCGTGGAGAACCTTCGGGCGGAACTTGCCCAAGCCAAGGAACAAGCAAGAATTAGTAATGCGGCTGCTTTGAAGCCAGTCGAAGAGTTCAGAGCCGGGAAGGCCGCGCAATGCGAAAGCAAAGAGAAGATGGCCTAGATGGCCGTAGAATTAAAAGACACTGCCGACCGTTGCCAGTTCCTTGAAAAAGAGAACCGATTGAAAGCAGCGGACCTTGAAAGGGCCACGATGGTGACCAAAGACACTCGCTCTGCTATGAGGGCGAAGAAGGAGGAGCTGCGCGAAGCCGGGGATATTCCGGATGGGAAGCCCTTTCTGCTGCAGAGGAAGTCCGGGGATCCGCGGTATGCTTCTCTGGATTGGTTGTGGAGTTCGGCAAACACATATATGGACTTGGCAGCGAGCGCTGCCGATGCGGCCAAATACTTCCAAGGTCAAACAATTCATAAAGTGGACAAGCTATTCTAGTCACAATTCAAAGTTCTAGAGCGTCCGCTTCCATTGACTGATCAGCTAGCCATGAGGTATGTCATGGATCAGCTGTGGCCGAAAAAGCCGAAGCCGAACAGCTATTTCAGCTTAGTGCAGCAGTTCCTTGGTGCGGTGCCGCACATCAATGCGATGAAGAGGTCGGCATGCGTAGAAGGCTCGCGGATGGCCCTTGCCCGTGTTAAAGCATACTGGGCGGAGATGGATGCTACCACTATTGCGGCGCAGGGTTCGGCCATAGGCTGAGTGGCTGCCGAGCACTATTTCGAAGAGGTTCTCGAGGGTGCTCGTTTGATAGAGGCTCAATGGTCGAAGAATATTATGTTTGAGTGACATGTATTCCCATTGTAAACACAATGTTTTTATGAAATTTATTAAGGCTGTGTTTATACTTTTGCCTGAAAGTAATATGATGCCTCCTGTGTGGCTGTTTCTGTAGACATGTGTAAAACCTGAAAGATTGCAGTCGTCGGCTTCAGCCCCCACGCATATAATGCGGAGGTGTTCGCAGAAGACGCGTGTTCACACTTAACCCAACGTCCTGGTCCTATTAAGGAGGTGATAGCGCAGCGAACGAGGCAACCGGACTATAATGCTTTAACACTTTCACTTAGCCTCGCGAAGATAGGAGTTGACATGGTCAGCTGTTCCTGTGGGGAATGGAGTCCCATAGACACGGATGACTCACAAACCTCTTCCGCCATCGACCACTAGAAACCATTTCTTGTACTCATAGGCCACAATGGTCTCGTACTACACATTTTGTATTTTTGCTTGGAATTTCTGTATCAAGTTGGTGCCTCATCAGCTAACAGTAATCCTGGGGCTGGTGAGCGCGACGGCCATTTTCTGGAAATTTAATACCTGGAAAAACCGGTCGCGGCAGACTTGGTATCAGAGCCAGGCTGACCATTGGCTGACCCTATCTTAGCCAGGTCGAGAAACCTTGGTTAACCAACCCACCAGACCTTGACCAAACCCCAGCCAAGCTTCTCATGCAAGATAGCCCCACAGTGACCCGACACCTTTTGGCAGTCGATGCCCAACCTACCAACCTAGCCGTCGATCACGCACTAGTGACCGCCCCCCTAAATAGTCCTTTCTCGCAAGCGTGCAAAGGAAGACTCCGTCCCCTTTTCCTATAAAAAGGGCACGCTAGCCCCAACTCCGCACAGCACAGCCGCTACCCCAAACCGAGCCACAATGCCTGGCCCTGTCGTGCAGAATGAGACCACAGCAACCAACCTTGGAGGCTTTGTGACCATACTCGCAAACCTCACCCGTCGTGCCTATGCGTTAGAACATCCCCCAAAATATGTTGTGTACCAAGGACCCATGAGTGGTCGGAGCCGTCAATTCTGGGCCACTGTACACATCTACGGTAGGGGTCTAGCACCCGAACGCCCCTACAGGTTCACCGGAAGAACAACTTCCTTTGAGCCACAAGCCATCCAACTAGCTGCTCGAGAAGCTATAGTTCATCTCCGGCACTTGTCACCCAGAGTTAACTGTCGCTCATTCCACTACTACCCCAGACGTGAAGGGTATGGTAGACCACCCCAAGTTGCCAACGGAGATCACGAGACAGATCCTGCATTGTTGCACCTAGTGTGCTATGTAAGTGCACTAGAGGAACTGTGCGATCAAATCACTATCGATCTAATCGCAGCTCGCGGAGAGCTGGTTCGTCGAGCCCCGGCAAGAGAAGAGAACGAGGCCAACGCTGACAACCCAGTCGTGCTGTTTGGACACCCGATCGAGTCCCTGAGGTCTGCCCCAGCCATCGGCCAAGGTGCTGCGATAACCCCAGAAGTGCTTCGTCGCATATTGGGAGCACACTCCAACGGGGTTGTGGCCAACAATCCCTGAGATGGTCATCATCGCTACCCCAAGCCTGCAGCCCCTCAACCCACTCCAGCTAATTCCGACGGTGAGACCCGTGGAGAAGCCTCGGCATCCACAAGGCACGCCCGCTTGGATGTAAACGAGGTAGACTAAGTCACCCGAGTCGTATGAAATCCCAATGTACCCTCGCTTCGTAATCGTGTGGCTTTGTAATTAAACGCCGCCTTTTGTCGTGCCTCTTTTTTAATAGTAGCCTTGCCTGGATACGCCAGTATGGAGTATAAGATTTCTATCCCAGACACAGTTACCAAAAACCTCCCCGACAACCCCCACAGTAACACATCACTATAGTGAAATGTGTGAATATGTGGCTTGACCCCGACCCGTGGAGCAGAGCTGGAAATTTCTTTACCATTCACCACGATAAAAATGACCCAGCTCCAGTGCTATAAAAAGGCCACCGCGTGACCTTTCCAAGCACCTTTCACCTTGTGCACCACCCTCACAACCATTTCTTGCCATGCCGAGCCCCAGCATTTACCTGAGAACCCCAGATGCAACCCCGGGTAGTTTTGTCAAGATATTGTGGGATTTTACCTGCATTACCATGGGCGCTACCCAGCCACCCCAGTACGAGCTGTTCAAATCGAGGATCACCGCTTCCACCTCGAGATATTGGGCAGCAGTACACATTCCTCCCGTAAACTCAAACCAAGACCCAACGGAGGTCTCCTTCGTGGGAAATCTATGCCAACCCCACAGATGGCCGTAGAAGCTGCTGCATACGAAGCGCTTGCTCGCCTTCGATTCGCGGTACCCTATGCCAGCGAACGAGGGTATTATTACTTCCCGAGCCGTGCAGCACCCGGAGGAGTAACATCTTTTCCCGGTGGACGAATTGAGAGAGACCTAGTCTTGGCCAACCTTGTCCAGTACGTCATCGCTCAAGAGCGTTTAACCCAACGTGTGATGGGTTATCTCTAGAGCCTCGCAGATTTAAATCCTCAGATCGCCATCGGCAGATAACTAAGGCCCGACCAAGAGAGACACGTGCATCGACTGGTCAATCCACTTTCCCCGATAGAAGAAGAGTGTATCCCAGTACCAGAGACATTCTCTCGGGACCCCGTCCAGTTACCGTTTGCATTATAGACGTCGCAGCCGCATTTATTATTGCAACATTTATTTATGTAATGTAACTTATGCGTAGTATCTCAAGTTTGCGCAACAAGCCAGTTTATTATTATTATTTCAATTAATGTGAGTGATTCTATTGCATTACTGTTTTTCTTCCGCGAATAATCCCGGCATGAGATCTCTTTTTTCGGAGTTGCTGCATCTGCATGGATTATTTTAATTCACACTGCACTACGGTAGCAGACTCACAACCAGAATTTTTCGAACACATGCAATGTTTGCAAAAACCTTGCAACGGTGTTACATCTGGCTAATCACCCCTATCAACAGTTAGCACCCGGCACACCCCACCTACTCCTCATGATCACCACCACCGCGAAGAGCCAACACCCAAGCAGTAGCGTCGCGACGATCATCGAGGATCATCGCGCACAGGAGCACGGAGAGCCCCAGTAGTGTCGCCAGCCCTCCGCATATCAGGATCGCGAACCAGTCCGGCATCGCCTCCGCCATTAGAGCCTCACCCGGGCTTCTGTAAGCAGAAATGGAGGAAGAAGGAGGAGGAGAAGTGAGGCCAGGTGTGAGGAAGAAGAGAAGAGCACCTCGACCGTTTTATAGCTCGAGCCCGGTGTACGGTGGGCGAAGTCCACCAATGCCGCTCGTCGCCCGATCGCCGGTATTCGAAGGCGAATCCTCGAGCAGTGCCGACAGAACGCTAGCCCGCGAGGTGAGTGCACACTGCCCCGGCAGCTAGCACGCCGCGCACTACCGCGGTACGGCCTAGATGCCCTACGCGCTAGGCGTCGCCGGTAGAGAGAGCGCGGGAGAGAGGGAGAAGAAAGAACCAGAGGATGAAGAAGAGGCTGACTGTGGGCCCCGGGTCCACCTGTCAGCCAGAGAGAGCACTGTGCTCTCGGGTATGACCAGCGTATATTTAAATTTAGACGATTTTCTAAATTTATATCCAGCATAGAAATCTCTCGTTTTTGTCCCGAACCGTAGATTTTTCCACGCAGCGCCAGTATCCACACTGTGGTTTTCCACCACTTACTGCCCTCTCACTGTAGCCACATTTTATTGCATATCATTTTTCTCAAAACAGCTTTTAACAAATCTCGAGGACGAGATTTTTCTTAAGGGGGGTAGTCTTGTGACACCCCAAAATTTTGGCCTTGTTTTAATAAATTAAAATTTTGCCAGGAAATTAAAACTTTTATTTTTTGGGCCCCCTTTTGATTTTTGAACCTTTTTTCTTTTTTCCCTTGTTATTATGGAGTTTTTCCCCAAAGTGAAAACTTTTCAAATATGTTATTGGACTTGTTTAACCTCTCAAGAAAAACTTTTCTTTATCAGTAGAATTAATTACATACTTAATTTGCTGGACTTTTATTTTCTTGAAAAATGGTTTTTTCAAGGTTATATGGCCATATTTGAACTACAACCATTTGATAAATTCGCTTAATAATCCAACCAAAATTTGGAGATGTCATATGATGTTTTTAAACCACCTTTATGCAAAAATACCTTTTATTCATGAAATATTTTGAGCTCTACACCCAATTTTCTTCTCTGGTCCAGAGTGCAACTTTGCACTACAACCCATTTAAATCTTTTCTTCTAGCCTCCACCAAAATTATGGGATGTTAGTAATAGCATATGATTCCACTTTATGCAAAAACCTAATGCTGTTCCGTGAAAATATTGAGTGAATCAACCTCTTTTCCATTCTGGTCCAACCTGATGATTTGTATAGCAACCATAGTTTTGATTGCTCTTTGGCTCTTGATTCCTTTTCCTACTTGAAGACCACCCTACAAAACCCCTAAGTCCAGGAGCATCCACCCATTGGATCACTTTTGGTTCATGGAAGAATGCCTTTTACTTTCTGTCCAGAATTGAAGTTTTGTAAAACTTGCACTAACAAGTTTCTCCTTTTGTCCAAATGACCTTACCACCCTCTTATTCATCTAAAGAGACCCCACTCTGGAAGTTTTGGCCACTCCAAGAACAGCCTAGGTGCTTGGGGCATTTTGTCAAACACCTGGAGTGCATGGTCAGATTTGGCATGGATTTTTGTGAGCACTGTGAACCTAATCCTCTGATCCCTCAAGCTTGTCCATTGATCTCCTTGCAAGCCATAGCCTAGACCTGCTAACTCCCGGCTCCATCCAAGCGCTCTGGAGTGCCATGGCATTTTGCCGAGCATCTGGTGGGCGTGCGCTGGGCGCGCCCAGAGCGCGCAAATTGCAGCCGTGCACACGAGCTGCCGCGTCGCGCCCCTGTCTTGGCCCACACTACAGAACCTCGCCACGCACTCCCCGCCTCGCCACAACACGCCAGCCCGCCCTGGCGCCCTACAGCGCCACCGCCAGAGAACTTTTGGCGGCACGCCGGCGTCGGCAGTGCGCCTCTGCCACGGGCAGCGCCGCCCAAGCCACCCCGGCTCGCCACCTGCCCCCTCGAGCTTCGCAAGCTCATCCACAAGGGTGTCGCCTAGCTCTCGTCGCCGCCACGTTCCCCTGCAGCTACAGAACATCGGTTCGCCGGTGATCTTATCCCCACCGCCGCGGAACCGACCTCGTCGCGCTATAAAAGGACGCCGCGAAACCATTCGAAGCACGCAGGCGACCTCAGGCTACCCCCATGGCACCCCCACAGCCCGCAATCGTTGGGGAAACACTGTCTTCCCCAACTCCGACAACCGCAACCGCCGCCATGTCCCAGCTCCGTTCACTAAAACCCGAGCCCCTCCCGTCGAACTAACGCCACCAAACGACTCCAATCCATCTTGCGGAGCCGCCCAGACCCCCAGCTGCGACGGGGAGCCACCGGAGCCACTAAAGCACTTTGCTCCCGAAGCCTTCTCCGCCGCGAAGCTCGCCGCCGGCAGCTCACTCCGTCCCCGTCAACCCAGCGACCACCGACAGGACCGCCTCGACCCCCTGAGCCCGTGGATGGCTTCGGTTTCTCGAACGGCGCCGCCGTTCGCCGGCGAGCATCGCCGGAGCCTCGCCCCGCTCGGACAGAGGAGGGAGTAGGGGGCGCGGCGACTGGTCAAACCTGACCAGTGGGCCCCCTGGACCCACTATCAGTGACCCCGCACCTGTCCACGTGGGTTAAGTGAAGGCGCAACCCACCCCAGTACGTTTCCTTCGCTCCGAGAGCGTATTCCCCTCTGAAACGTTTTCTTTTCTGTTCTATTTTAAAAACAGATTTTGACTGGCTATATCTTTTTAATTATAACTCCAAATGAGTTGATTCTTTTTCCTACCTTCTTCAAATTTGGTCTAGTTTATTCTAAGATTTATTTCAAAAAAATTTCAAACAACTTTTTGTGCTGTTTTGAATTTGTGTGTTAATTCAAATTTATTGAAAATAGGATTTTGGAGAGAGGAAGGAAAACTTTCAAAAGTTTTGGAGTGCACCCTGCCTTTCCACACCATGAAGGCAAGCATCTTGAACCCTGACATAATATTTTTGATGTGTTGGTTGACACGTTTATAACACCACCTTATTTCGGAGGACTTGTTATTTCATGTGACATGATCATTTTGCATGGAAGCATATTAGTGATTTCCTTGCTGTTGGAAATGAATATAATTGTGATGGTAATCATCCTCATGTGCCTTGCATGCATGTCGGAAAGGAGTCCGGGAAAGCCTCGGCCTTGGGTAGGCGTGAGCTTGTCGCCGGTCCCCGTCGGGACGGTTATGTCCGGTATGGCATGGTAAGGTATATTGAGGGGTGATTTTTGTTGGTTGAAATATATTTGTTATACATGTCATGCAGGGAATTTATAGACCTCCTGAGTCGACCGTAGATCGAGTCTTGTTCTAGTAACCCCCATACTTGCCTCGTACTGCCACTTGTCCCTGCCGCAGGTAGGGTACGGTTCAGTAAGTCGTCAACCCCTTTCAAGCACACACCGTACAGAGAGGCCATGGTGGAAGATACCGGTTGTAGCTAGTAGGCAGGCCACCTGGTCTGGGGGCATGGGTGTTTCCGGTTGGGACCGAGAGGGGAGGCCACCCCTTAGAGCGCGCGATATAAATTTGATCCCATGCTACGCGAGGTTGTAGCCTCCCCACTTAGAGTTTTGCTTAACAAGTATCGTGGGTGATTCCAGACACCGGTGAGTTAAGCTAGTGTGTGCAAGTTAGGTGTGTTTTCAACTAAAAGGCCGTAGATGGAATTAGTCCCGATGGACTAAAGGAACCCGTTACTCGTGGGTAAAGAGTACACCCTCTGCAGAGATTAAACCTATTTGAATAGCCGTGTCCATGGTTAAGGATTACAGTCTAGGATGGGTCAAGTGTCGGTCTTAGTGTCGGTCTTCGGAGGAGAAACTGTTAAAACCAGAACTGAGATCACGATTTGAGACTTGTGATGATTATGATTATTTGTTGTCGACTAACCCGTTATATTTTCGGCATTATCAAATATCCCTGGGATGGTTCTACCTCCTGGATATTCACTGTGATTATTTTTAAGCCCTTTATGAGGTGTCGCTCAGACGCCCGATTGTGGCATTTCTTTTAAGCCCTTTATGTGGTGTTGCTTAGACGCCCGACTGTGGCGATTCTTTTTAAGCCCTTTATGAGGTGTCGCTCAGACGCCCGACCATGGCATTTCTTTTAAGCCCTTTATGTGGTGTCGCTTAGATGCCCGACTGTGGCAATTCTTTTTAAGCCCTTTATGTGGTGTCGCTTAGACGCCCGACTGTGGCAATTCTTCTTAAGCCCTTTATGTGGTGTCGCTTAGACGCCCGACTGTGGCAATTCTTTTTAAGCCCTTTATGTGGTGTCGCTTAGACGCCCGACTGTGGCAATTCTTCTTAAGCCCTTTATGTGGTGTCGCTTAGACGCCCGACTGTGGCAATTCTTTTTAAGCCCTTTATGTGGTGTCGCTTAGACGCCCGACTGTGGCAATTCTTTTTAAGCCCTTTATGTGGTGTCGCTTAGACGCCCGACTGTGGCAATTCTTCTTAAGCCCTTTATGTGGTGTCGCTTAGACGCCCGACTGTGGCAATTCTTTTTAAGCCCCTTTATGTGGTGTCGCCTAGACATTTTATCTCCACTCCTTCATTTCTTATTAATGTTGCATATAAATAACCTGTTTGCATGCATCAGAGATATTTTATTTATGACTGACGATGTGATTCATAGAATATTTTTGAGCATGCTTATCAATTATATTATTCCAGTGTTCATAATGTTTGCGAGTATATTCAAAGTACTCACTGGCTTGTCCCTGGCTATTGTCTTGGCCAGATTTCTGCATGGAGAGGAGCGTTGCGGTGACAACCCCGGAAACTAAGCCACGGTGATAGCAGCCTCGCAAAGATAGGAGTTGACCTGGTCAGCTGTTCCTGTGGGAAATGGAGTCCCATAGACAGGGATGACTCATAAACCGCTTCCGCCATCGACCACTAGAAACCATTTCTTGTACTCATAGGCCACAATGGTCTTGTACTACACATTTTGTATTTTTGCTTGGAATTTCTGTATCAAGTTGGTGCCTCATCAGCTAACAGTAATCCTGGGGCTGGTGAGCGCGACGGCCATTTTCTGGAAATTTAATAGCCGGAAAAACCGGTCGCGACAGGCTCCCGGCCCCCGAAGCTGGCTCGTGCCACGTGGTTGCCCTTTAGCACCGGTTCGTGCTGAACCGGTACTAAAGTGGGGGGGGGGGGCTTTAGTGACCACACTTTAGTGCCGGTTATGGAACCGGCACTATAGGGCCTTACGAACCGGTGCTATTGCCCGGTTCTGCACTAGTGTAAAGCGGCAACTAGATGCGGCAGACACTGACATCGAGCTTGTTAACAAGCAGCTTGACCAGTCACAGGGTAAGTAATGTTTTTCTAGTGAAGATCACATAATAAGAGCAACATGATGCCAGTATCTTTAATATGTTGTGACTGCAGACGAAGCTGCCACCGTGGAGAACCTTCGGGTGGAACTTGCCCAAGCCAAGGAACAAGCAAGAATTAGTAATGCAGCTGCTTTGAAGCCAGTCGAAGAGTTAAGAGCCGGGAAGGTCGCGCAATGCGAAAGCAAAGAGAAAATGGCCTAGATGGCCGTAGAATTAAAAGACACTGCCGACCGTTGCCAGTTCCTTGAAAAAGAGAACCGATTGAAGGCAGCGAACCTTGAAAAGGCCACGATGGTGACCAAAGACACTCGCTCTGCTATGAGGGCAAAGAAGGAGGAGCTGCGCGAAGCCGGGGATATTCCGGATGGGAAGCCCTTTCTGCTGCAGAGGAAGTCCGGGGATCCGTGGTATGCCCCTCTGGATCGGCTGTGGAGTTCGGCAAACACATATATGGACTTGGCGGCGAGCGGTGCCGATGCGGCCAAATACTTCCAAGGTCAAACAAATCATAAAGTGTACAAGCTGTTCTAGTCACAATTCAATGTTCTAGAGCGTCCGCTAGCCATGAGGTATGTCATGGATCAGCTGTCGCCGAAAAAGCCGAAGCCGAACAGCTATTTCAGCTTAGTGCAGCAGTTCCTTGGTGCGGTGCCGCACATCAATGCGATGAAGAGGTCGGCGTGCGTAGAAGGCTCGCGGATGGCCCTTGCCCGTGTTAAAGCATACTGGGCGGAGATGGATGCTACCACTGTTGCGGCGCAGGGTTCGGCCATAGGCTGAGTGGCTACCGAGCACTATTTCGAAGAGGTTCTCGAGGGTGCTCGTGTGATAGAGGCCCAATGCTCGAAGAATATTATGTTTGAGTGACATGTATTCCCATTGTAAACACAATGTTTTTATGAAATTTATTAAGGCTGTGTTTATACTTTTGCCTGAAAGTAATATGATGCCTCCTGTGCGGCCGTTTTTGTAGACATGTGTATAACCTGAAAGATTGCAGTCGTCGGCTTCAGCCCCCATGCATATAATGCGGAGGTGTTCGCAGAAGACACGTGTTCACACTTAACCCAACATCCTGGTCCTATTAAGGAGGTGATAGCGCAGCGAACGAGGCAACCGGACTATAATGCTTTAACACTTTCACTTAGCCATAGGAGTTTGACGGTGGGGCTACTATATAGCCCCTGTTGGCTCCACACTCTCCCGAATTTGGGGTGCGTACATGCCTGACAGGGAAACAACCCTTTGTTAAGGCAGAGGAATTCAAACATTCTGATAGGTCATCGCGTGGTTGACCAGTCTCACGCTATATCATGACAGTCAGTTTTCGGCTTTCTCTACTGAGGTGCTCATCCGGATGACCCAGGGCACAATCGCAGTAGTTCTCCTAGTACTACCTTAGCCGATAGAGCGGAACGTAAGGTACCAAAACATAGGAGCCAGGCAAACCCAACATTTGACCAAAGACATGATTCGGAGCTGATGCATACAAGGCCAAACTCGCGACGTCGAACACTCCCTAAGGTATTCGGTCTTTATGGTATAAATCGGGCCTAAATAGTGCCCTTTGTAAGAAGCCCCTGGTGTCTAGGTACGTGCATTATTCTGATGTGGCCACGTGCCAAGACGCCAGCATCCTTCTCAATTGTACTGAGAATCCGAGGGATGTGTATCAACAAGAGATAGTAAAAAAGGTTGACGCAGGGTCTTAATCTAAAAAGAATCCTTGGGACGGGTCCGTGATGCACGTCTGCGCCTGTGTCTCCGTTGTGCCGTATCCTAGACGGGTGTAGCACGATGGTCATCTGTAAAAGAGAGAAACTTAGGTGAAAAGTTGTCGAGCAAAAAGGTAGGTTTGAGGAAACCATGTATAATTCAAGATGAGTAAATATTGCCACTTGTCTGCGCGCGTTAAGCCCCTTGTATTTGTAATAGGGGTGTGGCTTATCAAGCCTGTGTGAGTTACATATAGCTGCGCCAGACTCGTCTAACCGTGTCCGTGGTCTTGACGACCTATCAAATGCTTTAGCTGGTGAGGCCCTTTTTAGTGTGCAGCTGCCAAGGCAGTCGCACTCTCTTCGGCGTGCAGGGATCGCTTAATATTTCCATTCACTGTAATGATGCCACGTGGACCGGGCATCTTAAGCGTAAGGGAAGCGTAATGCGGTATTGCATTAAAGCGAGCGAAAGTTAAATGGAGCAATGTGGAATGTTAAATTTTCGCTACGGAAGTTATCGGGGAAGCCGAATATAACCTCTAGTAGTAGGGAGCCCGTGCAATGAGCCCCTGGGCCTAGCGTTACTCCTTTAAGGGTAGTGTTGTTGTGGCAAATTTTTGATGGGTCTATCCCCATTTTGTGGATTGTATCCTGGTATATCAGGTTTAAACTGCTGCCACTGTCCATCATGACTCTTGTAAAGTGGTATCCGTCAATTATTGGGTCTAATACCAGGGCAGCCCATCCTGCACGCAGGATACTTGCTAAGTAATCCCGATGGTCAAAAGTGATCGGTTGAAACGTCCAGTGGTAGGACTCCGTGGTGATAGGCCCTTGGGCATATTTATCAGGGAGGGCCGCTTTGTTTTTCCTTTTTATCACATGTAACATGTTTACTGTTTTGACTTATGGTGGAAATTTCTTTGGTTCCCCAGTGTCTTGCTTGAGAGGCTCATCCTCGTCTTCGCTTGGTGTATCCTCCCCCTTGTGTACGGCGTTGAGCTTGCCGGACTGCTTGAAGACCCAACATTCTATGTGGGTATGATTAGCAGGTTTACTAGGGGTGCTATGGATCTGACGTACTTGGTCCAGAATTTTGTTTAAGTTGGACAGTTCGTCTCTGGCACCTTTAGAGAGTGGCTTTTGCTGATTTGGCCGAGAGATTTTGAATCCGGCATTTACTGCCGTGCTCTTCGTGCTGTCTTCTTTATTCCGGCATTTTTTATTGTTGTTGCGCCGTAATTTCACGCTTCCATCTCTAACTTCGGATGTATTGGGGTCGCTGGTGCTGCATCTGGCTAGCCAGCTATCCTCACCCGCGCAAAAGTGGGTCTTGAGGCTTGTTAATGCTGCCATTGTTCTCGGCTTTTCTTGGCCGAGGTGTCTGGGAAGCCATTCGTCATGGATGCTATGCTTTAAAGCTGCCAAGGCTTCGGCGTCCGGACAGTCGACTATTTGGTTCTTTTTAGTAAGAAACCTGTTCCAAAGCTTTCGGGCTGACTCTCTAGGCTGTTGAGTTATATGACTCAAATCGTCCGCGTACGGATGTCGGACATAAGTCCCTTGAAAATTTGCCCGAAAAGCATCTTCGAGCTCTTCCCAGCTTCCAATGGAGCTTTCGGGGACGGTTTTAAGCCAGTGCCGAGCTGGCCCTTTGAGTTTGAGGGGTAAATACTTAATGGCGTGGAGATCATCTCCTCATGCCATATGGATATGGAGGATATAGTCCTCAATCCAGACCCTAGGGTCTGTTGTTCTGTCGTATGCCTCTATGTTTACGGGTTTGAATCCCTCTGGAAATTCATGGTCCAGCACCTCGTTGGGGAAACATAGGGGGTGTGCGGCACCACTGTATCTGGGTGTACCGTAGTGTTTGGATGTTTGTTGTGTTGCATCGTATGCTGGAGCGCGCCTGCGTGGTCCATAGATGGATCTGGTTGCGCCGTCCTTTTGATGCGAGCCCTCGCGTGGATCGCGTATTGGCTTATGTGCGGCATTGCTTGCCGTTCTATGTCGTCTATTCAGCTAGGTGGCCGTTTTAATTTTTGGTTGCGAAGGATCTAAGGCCTCCTCATCGAATTCAGGTAGCAACTTCTGCTTCGGGTAGCTCCTGGTGGGGCGATTACCGCCATACTTCGCTGTTGTGTTGAGTACTTTGCTCCATCTGATTTGGAGTGTGTCTTGCGCAGCCTTGAGCCTTTGCTTCTGCTTTTTTAGACTCCTAGCGGTGGCAACAAGCCTTTGATGGGCATTCTGTTCCTCCGGGTGTCTGTCCGGTGTTATGTCATCCGGACTATTATCTTTGACAGAATCGGGTTGTTCGGTTTGACTCTCTGTGTTGCCATGGTCTGGCAATGGTTCACCCCGCTCTAATGCTGGGTCTGTATGATCGTTTTTTAACCGAGGCGGGATTTGAGGCGGCGCTTACACCGCCGCTTTGACTGCTTCTCGAGGGGACAACTGTCGGTGTCAAAACCGGCGGATCTCGAGTAGGGGGTCCTGAATTGTGCGTCTAGGTCGGATGGTAATAGGAGGCAGGGGACACGATATTTTACCCAGGTTCGGGCCCTCTTGATGGAGGTAAAACCCTACGTCCTGCTTGATTAATATTGATGATATGGGTAGTACAAGAGTAGATCTACCACGAGATCAGAGAGGCTAAACCCTAGAAGCTAGCCTATGGTATGATTGTTGTTCGTCCTATGGACTAAAACTCTCCGGTTTATATAGACACCGGAGAGGGCTAGTGTCGGTGTCAAAACCGGCGGATCTGGGGTAGGGGGTCCCGAACTGTGCGTCTAGGCCGGATGGTAACAGGAGGCAAGGAACACGATGTTTTACCCAGGTTCGGGCCCTCTTGATGGAGGTAAAACCCTACTTCGTGCTTGATTAATATTGATGGTATGGGTAGTACAAGAGTAGATCTACCACGAGATCAAGGAGGCTAAACCCTAGAAGCTAGCCTATGGTATGATTGTTGTATGATGAAGTTGTCCTACGGACTAAAACACTCCGGTTTATATCGACACCGGAGAGGGTTAGGGTTACACAAAGTCGGCTACAATGGTAGGAGATCTCGAATATCCGCATCGCCAAGCTTGCCTTCCACGCCAAGGAAAGTCCCATCCAGACACGGGATGCAGTCTTCAATCTTGTATCTTCATAGTCCTGGAGTCCGGCTGAAGGTATAGTCCGGCTACCCGAACACCCCCTAATCCAGGACTCCCTCAGTAGCCCCTGAACAGGCTTCAATGACGACGAGTCCGGCGCGTAAATTGTCTTCGGCATTGCAAGTCGGGTTCCTCCTCCAAATTCTTCATAAAAGTTTGTAAACAGCAAGAGTAGTATCCAGCTCTGCAAAATAAGTTTCCACGTATTGCCACAGAGAGAAAAAAATTAACACAAATCTAATCTGCTGACGTATTCCGCAGCGTGACATCACACTACGGCCAAGCCTTTATTCGAATCGTTTTCACTTTTCCACCTCAACGTGTTTTGTGAGGCGGTTTGCTTGGCACGTCTTGTCAAAGAAGAGATCGTGTCCCCTTTATTTACGGGATTCTCATCAATGCGGACGTGGGTAACCCAATCATGCCCGTTAGCATGTCTTCTCGATTAAAGGCAAGTCCCAAACGGTTACGGGGAGGGCTCCTGGTATTCAACCTTTTATAAAGACACCAGGGCCTTACTCCTTTTCTCCAATCTCAAAACAAGTTCGCCCGTTGCCTCGAGTTCCAACACCCTAGGCTCCAGATTCCAGGTGCTTCGGACCTTCGATAATGTCCGGTTCCGACCTTCAAGGCCGATGGATGCCCTCCTCCATCATGGAGGAGGACGTGCTAAAGTTGAGAGAGGCTATAAGTTGTTGACCGCCGAAATTTCGCATAGGTTGCCTGCTCAAAGGCAGGCTATTCCCAGTCCCCAGCCCGGTGAGAGCGTAGTGTTCATGTCTCACTTCCTTCGGGGGTTAGGCTTCCCGATGGATCCCTTCGTGAGGGGGCTGATGTTCTATTATGGGCTGGAATTTCATGACTTAGCTCCGGAGTCCATCCTCCACATTTCCTCATTCATTGTTGTGTGCGAAGCATTCCTCCGTGTTACTCCTCACTTCGGATTATGGCTCAAGACCTTTGGAGTGGAGCCGAAGATGATCGAGGGACAGCACACAGAGTGCGGAGGCGCTGTCATAAGTAAGAATGCTGATGCTCCATGGCCCGAGGGCTCCTTTCAAGAGGAGCTCGGCTTGTGGCAACGAGAGTGGTTCTATATCACCGCTCCCAGGAGCGCTAAGTGGGTGGCGCCTCCTACCTTTCGCTCGGGTCCCCCACCACGGCTAGCGTCATGGGTCAACACAGGATTAGATTGGGGGTTATCCAAGGACGTGCCCTTGTTGCAGGGCCGCATTAGGGATCTCTTATAAAGAGACCTCAACCTAGTCAAGGTGACGCAGGTCATGCTGATTCGCCAAACACTGCCCGGCAAACGTCGCTCCCTTCGTCTGTGGGAGTTTAAACCGGAGGGACCACGAGCTCTCCAGCATTTTATGGGCGCAATGCCCGTGGAGATGTATAAAATGTTCTTCGGATCACAAGCAATGTGTCCGGATTTGACCGAGGACGCAGGTTTAAGCTGCAATCGCCCAGATACTCAAGTAAGTAACCTTGTGCCCGGACTCGCTATCCGTAAAATTGTCATAAATTCGCCCCTAAAAGAGCTGTCCTTTTAAGCAGGAGTGGATAGCGAAGGCAAAGCTGATCAGGTGTCCGGCTCCCCTTCTTGAGACCAGGCCGGATCCCGTGGTAGTCAGGATGTTGAAGATCGTGCCTTTGGAGGGAAGTGAGGGGGAGGACAAGGAAACTATGGCCTCCTCGAAGGAGGCTGCTCTGAAGGGAGGAACCGACAATTCCTCTCCTAAGGGGAAGAAGAGGGCCGCCTCTGACGACCCGGAGACCATGGCCTCAAAGCGGGGGGAAAAGTCCTCGTCAGAGGGTCCGACACCGGGGAGATCCTCGGCCAAACTACGCCCTCAAAGGGATCAGCCCTCCAGCGAGCCGTAAGTAGAGAAAGATTTTCCTTTAGATGGATGAGAGAAATCCTTGCTTTTTATCTGAAAAGATTAACCGAAATTTTACTTTGTAGCTTGGACCTCAGCCCTTCTCAGCAGAGCTCGTCTTCGGGGGATCTTCTTCCGGAGATGATGGAGAGTGGAACACCTCCCCCTGCCGTACCGCCTGGTGAGGTGGGCGACCCTGAGGTGTCGTCGCAGAGGGTTTCTCCGAATCCGGCAGGGGTGGAAGGTAGCCATATGTCCCCCCAAGGTTCTCCGCGTCCGGCCTTCGATGGAGGTCGTAGGACAAGTCCGGCACCATCCGATGCACGGTCGGAGGAGCTGATGATTCTGCTGGGGCGAGCTTCTATCTCAGAGGAGCACCGTGCATTGATGGGTACGGTAATTGGAAGGATTTCGTCCGCGGAAAGTGGATTGCATGAGGCCGTCAGAAGTTTGCTGACGGGTTTTGGGGTATGTTTGATAATGTACTTCTTTGTCAATTGTGCATAAACAAGATGCGCCCTGTGTAGATAGTAGCCCCTGAGACTCTGTGCGTTGTCGAAGTTGACGGTGCGCAGAGGATCATAATCCCAGGTCTAAAATGTCGCCTTTGTATACAGGTGGCAAAGTGTCCGGAATCGAGCCGAACTGATGATTTTGCCGAACTAAAGCGGCAACTTGACGTGGCAGATGCCGACATCATGCTCGTCAACGAGCGGCTTGATGAGGCTAAAGGTATGCAATTCCTCGGGTGGCATCTGGTAAGAGGAGCTTTATGCCAGTATCTTACAATGTGTGTTCTTGACGCAGATGGTGCGGACGCCGTGGAGAGTCTTCGGGCAGAACTTGCCCGAGCTAAGGAACAAGCCAGGAAAAGTGATGCGGCTGCCGAGAAGGCCCTTGAAGAGCTGAGAGCCGAACAGGCTGCTCACTGCCGAAGCAAGAAGGAGATGGCCGAGATGGCCATGAAGTTAAAAAGTGCTGTTGACCATTGCAAGTTTCTTGAGAAAGAAGGCCGGGCGAGACAGACGGACTTAGAGAAGGCCATTGCTGATGCCAAGGACGATCACTCTACGATGAGAGCTGCGAAGGAGGAGCTGCGTCAGGCCGGACAGATTGCGGCTGGAAAGCCCTTTATACTGCGGAGGAAGTTTTGCGATCTGAAGTTTGCTCTGTTGGACTGGATGTGGAGTGCGGAGGACACCTATCTGGATTTGGCAGCGAGTGCTGCTGATGCGACTGAATACTTTCGAGATAAGGAAGATCGTGAAGTGGAAAGGCTTTTCTGGTCGTAGTTCCAGAATCCAGAGCGTCCACTGGCGGTGGACGATCGTTTGGCTCAATGGGCCGAACTGAATAGATTTTTCGGACTCGCCATGAAGTACGTCATGGGTCATCTGTGGCCTGGGAGATCAGAGACGAAAAGTTATTTCAGCTTGGTGCAGCAATTCCTTGACGCGGTGCCACGTATCAATGCGATGAAGAGGTCAGCATGCATAGAGGGCGCATAGATGGCTCTTGCCCGTGTCAAGACATACTGGGCAGAGATGGAGACCACCGTTGTTGCATCCCGAGATTCGGACAAAAGCCGAGTACCCTCCGAGCACTATTTTCAGGAAGTCCTTGAAGGCGCTCATGTAATAGAGGCGCAGTGCTCGAAGGATGCTATGTTCTGATAGCATATGTAATTATAAAGCAATATTTTGATGAATTGTAGTAGCCTTTTATACTTGTGCCTTCAAGTATTTGGAACACCTCCTGTGCGGCCGTTTTAAGATACATATATACAAAATCTGAAAGATTGCAGTTGTTGGCTTCAGCCCCCACGCACATAGTGCGGGGGTGCTTGCAGAAGGCGCATTTTCACACTTAATCCAACGTCTTGGTCCTACAAAGGAGGTGATAGCGCAGCGAGCTAGGCAACCAGACTATAATGCTTTAACACTTTCACTTAGCCATAGGAGCTTGACAATGGGACTATTTAGGTAGCCCCTGGTGGCGACTGCGCTCGCCCGAATTCGGGGCGCGTATGTGCCTGGCTGGGAAACGCCCTTCGTTAATGCGGAGGAATCCTACAGATTCCGAAGAGTCATTGAGTGGTTGACCAGCCTCACTCCATATCATGACAGTCGGTTTTCGGCTTTCTCTACTGAGGTGCTCGCCTGGCCGAACCAGGGCACAATCGTAGTAGTTCTCCTGGTGCCGCCTTAGCCGATAGAGTGGAACGTAAGGCGGCCGAACACAGGAGCCGGGCAACCCAACATTTGACCAAAATCATGACTCGGAGCTGATGCATATAAGGCCAAACTCGCGACACCGAACACTCCCTAAGGTATTCGGTCTTTATGAGAGCGGGCGAGGTAACGCTCTGAGGTATAAGCCCCTAGTGTCCAGGTACGCGTAAGAATTCTGACGTGGCCACATGCCAAGACGCCAGCCTCCTCCTTGGTCATAGAACCAGGGGATGTGTATCAACAAGAGACAGTAAAAAAGGTTTACACAGGGCCTTAATCTGAAACGGATCCTTGGAACGGGTCCCTACTGCACGTCTGCGCTTGTGTCTCCATTTTGCCGTATCCTGGAAGGGTGCAACACGACGTTCATCTATAAAAAGAGAGCAACTAAGTTGAAAAAGGGGCGTGCCGAACAAAAGCTATATGAAATAAACAAAGTGTAACGTAAAATATGAAAAATCGAGCTTTATTGTCTCTTATTTTATACGTGTGAAGCCCCTTGTGCAGGGGTATATGGCCACTAAGCCTTTATTAACGATACTTTTGTGCCGGACTCGTCTATCCATGTCCGTGGTCTGTTCCGATGTTCTGGCTGGTGAAGCCATTGTATTGTGGGGCTGTTAAAGCGGCCGCAAAATCCTCCGCTTGGGGGAGGTGTTCTCACTGCTTCCCCTTTAGGGAGATGATGCCGCGTGGACCGGGCATCTTAAGCGTAAGAGATGCATAATGCGGTATTGCGTTAAAGCGGGCGAAAGCTTCGCGTCCCAGTAGTGCTTGGTAGCGACTTGACAATGGGACGATGTGGAAAGTCAGCTTTTCGCGATGGAAGTTATCGGCAGACCCAAAAATAACCTCGAGCCGGAGAAAATCCATGCAATGGGTGTCCGGACCTGGCGTTACTCCTTGAAAGGAGGTTTTGCTGTGGCGAATTCTTTTTGGGTCGATCCCCATGTGGCGGATTGAGTCCTGATATATCAGGTTGAGTCCGCTGCCACCGTCCATAAGGACATTTGAAAAATGGAGTCCGCCAATTATTGGATCGAGTACCAGGGCAGTCCAGCCTGGGTTCCTGATACTTCTAGAATAATCCAGATGATTGAAGATGATTGGTTTTCACAACCAGTGGCGGGATTCCTTTGGGATAGGCCGTGGGGCGCATACCTTTATGGGGGCCACACATTTTGTTATGTGGAGTAAGTTTACTGTTTTTACTTCTTGTGGGAAATTCTTTTGTTTCCTGGTACTCTGCTTTTGGGGTTCGTCCTCGTCTTCGCTTGGTGTGTCGAGCCCCTTGTGTTCGGCGTTGATTCTGCCGGATTGTTTGAAAACCCAACAATCTCTATGGGTATGGTTAGCAGGCTTTCCGGGAGTGCTGTGTATTTGACATATCCTATCCAAGATTTTGTTTAGGTTGGATAGGTCATGCCTCTTATCTTGGAGGGGCGGCTTTTTCTGATTCTATCGTGAGCTTTTGAATCCAGCGTTGACTGCCGTGCTCATCAGACTTTTTTCCATAGTCCGGCGACGGTCCTTATTGCGTCGCGGTTTTGTGTTTCCATCCCTAGTTTCGGATGTACTTGGGTCACTGGTGCTGCATCTTGCGGACCAGCTGTCCTCTCCTGCGCAAAAGCGGGTCATGAGGCTTGTTAGTGTGGCCATTGTACTTGGATTTTCTTGGCCGAGGTGTCTGGCGAGCCATTCGTCTCGGACATTATGCCTGAAAGCCGCTAAGGCTTCAGCGTCCGGACAGTCGACTATCAGATTCTTTTTAGTAAGAAATCTATTCCAGAATTGCCGAGCTGACTCTCTGGGCTGTTGAGTTATGTGACTAAGATCGTCTGCATCCGGAGGGCGGACATAGGTCCCTTGAAAATTTGCTTGGAAAGCGTCCTCGAGCTCTTCCCAACTTCCGATTGTGTTTTTAGGAAAGCTTTTGAGCCAATGCCGGGCTGGCCCTTTAAGCTTGAGGGGTAAGTATTTTATGGCGTGGAGGTCATCTCCTCTAGCCATATGTATGTGGAGGATATAATCCTCGATCCAGACTCTAGGGTCTGTTGTTCCATCATATGCCTCTATGTTTACGGGTTTGAATCCCGCTGGAAATTCATAATCCAGGACCTCATCGGTGAAACATAGGGGGTGTGCGGCACCCCTGTATTTGGGTGTGCCGGATTCTAATAATGGCTTTATTGCATTGCTTATGAGAGCTTGCTTTCTTGGCCCGTAAATGGACCTGGCTGGGCCATGATGCGAATCCTTAAGTGGGTCGCATGCCGGCTTAAGTGCGGCGCTGCTTGCCACTTTATGCAGGCAATGGGGTCATCTATCCGACCATGTGGCTTTCTCACTTTTGGAATGCGAGGGCTCTAAGGCCTCCTCGTCGAATTCAGGCAGTAGCTTTCTCTTCGGATAGCTTTTAGTGCGGCGACTGTCGCCGTATTTGTCTGCGGTATTGATTACTTTATTCCATCTGATCCTGAGTGCATCTTCCGCAGTTTTTAGCTTCCGCTTCTGCTTTTTCAGGCTGCGTGCGGTTGCAACGAGCCATTTGTGGAGGTTCTTCTACTTCGTGGGCTTGTCCGGCGTAGGGTCGTCCGGAATGCCATTTTCGCTAGGGGAGGGATGTTTGGTTTCTCTATCCGGGTTGTCCTGTTGGGATGGTTGCTCTAAGGCATGCTCGTCGTCTACCGGCTCATCCTGCTCTATGGCTGGGTCTTCATCGAGGCGGGGCTTGGGTCAGCGTTTACGCCGACGCTTTGATTGTTTTTCGAGAGATTGATCCCTCTTCCCATCCCCGTTTTCCTCGTTGTTGCTTCCTTTAGGGGTATCCACCATGTACACATCGTGAGAAGAGGTGGATGTCCGATGCCCTATAGGCGTTGGTTCTTGGTTGTCTCCTGCATCGTCGTCCATACCGTCAATGTCTTCGGAGTCGAAGTTGAGCATGTCGGTTAAGTCGTCGACGGTGGCTACGAAGTGGGTGGTGGGTGGGCTTTGAATTTCTTCATCATTTGAATCCCATCCTTGCTGACCGTAGTCCGGCCAGGGCTCTCTTGAGAAAGAGAGAGACTTTAACGAATTCAGGATGTCGCCGAAGGGCGAGTGCTGAAAGATGTCTGCGGCGGTGAACTCCATTATCGGCGCCCAATCGGATTCGATCGAACGGGGCGCGGGGGGCTTGGAGTTCAGAAAGGAATCCGGCTCCTCGGAGTCACGGGCCATGCGGAGTGCGGGGCTGGAGTTCGACTCAATCGCCTCTGAGATCGCAGCCCTTGAGGCAGCATCCAAACGCTGATCCTTGATCGACGCAGTAGGCTCTGAATCAATGGACGGAACCGATGCGTGTGCGGCCTCCGAGGCACTGTTTGGCGGCAGAGCTATATCATGCCCATCGAGACAGTGCAGCGCGCTTGGCTGTGGCTCGAATCCGTCAAAGATCAAGTCCCCACGGATGTCAGCCGTGTAGTTTAGGGTTCCAAACCTGACCTGATGGCCAGGGGCGTAGCTTTCGATCTGCTCAAGGTGGCCAAGCGAATTGGCCCGCAGTGCAAAGCCGCCGAAGACGAAGATCTGTCCGGGGAGAAAAGTCTCACCTTGGACTGCATCGTTGTTGATGATCGAAGGAGCCATCGGGCCTAAAAGCGACGACACAGAGGAACTGTCAATGAAAGCACCAATGTCGGTGTCAAAACTGGCGGACCTCGGGTAGGGGGTCCCGAACTGTGCGTCTAGGCCAGATGGTAACAGGAGGCAAGGAACATGATGTTTTACCCAGGTTCGGGCCCTCTGGATGGAGGTAAAACCCTACGTTCTTCTTGATTAATATTGATGATATGGGTAGTACAAGAGTAGATCTACCACGAGATCAAGGAGGCTAAACCCTAGAAGCTAGCCTATGGTATGATTGTTGTATGATGAAGTTGTTCTACGGACTAAAACCCTCCGGTTTATATAGAGACCGGAGAGGGTTAGGGTTACACAAAGTCGGTTACAATGGTTGGAGATCTTGAATATCCGAATCGCCAAGCTTGCCTTCCACGCCAAGGAAAGTCCCATCCGAACACGGGACAAAGTCTTCAATCTTGTATCTTCATAGTCCTGGAGTCCGGCTGAAGGTATAGTCCAGCTACCCGAACACCCCCTAATCCAGGACTCCCTCAGCTAGGGTCACACAGAGTCGGTTACAATGGTAGGAGATCTACATATCCATATCACCAAGCTTGCCTTCCACGCCAAGGAAAGTCCCTTCCGGACACGGGACGAAGTCTTCAATCTTGTATCTTCATAGTCCAGGAGTCCGGCCGAAGGTATAGTTCGGCCATCTGGACACCCCCTAATCCAGGACTCCCTCAGTAGGCCCTGAACCAGGCTTCAATGATGACGAGTCCGGCGCGCAGATTGTCTTCGGCATTGCATGGCGGGTTCCTCCTCCAAGTACTTCATAGAAGATTTTGAACACAAAGGTAGTGTCCGACTCTGCAAAATAAGTTTCCACATATTGCCATAGAGAGAATAATATTTACACAAATCTAATCTGCTGACGTATTCCGTAGCGTGACATGACACTACGGCCAAGTCTTTATTCGAATCGTTTTATCGTCCCACCTCAGCGCGTTTAGCGAGGCGGTTTCCTTGGCACGTCTTGTTAAAGCAGAGATCATGTCCCCTTATTCCGGGATTCTCATCAATACGGGTGTGGGTAACCCAACCGCGCCATTGACTATGGCGCTTGGGAGATAAGCGAGTTTTACCAGGCTGGTGGGGGCGCATAGTCGCGTCCACCTTTTCATCCACGCCTTCTTCCTCCATTGCTTATCCATTTCCGTGCACTCGAGCTCCAATGCCCAAGTCCGCACACCCCACCTCAACCTTCTCCAGCCATGTCCGGAGCGGGAGGCAAGTGGATGGTCTCCTCCGTCACGGAGGGACACATCAAAAGACTAAGGAAGTCCGGATACTTGTCTAACGACATTGCGCACCGGCTTCCTGAAGAGGGGCAGCTCATTCCCACCCCTAGGCCCCATGAGAGGGTGGTGTTCCTCCCCCATTTCCTCCGCGGACTGGGCTTCCCTCTCCACCCATTTGTCCGGGGGCTCATGTTCTACTACGGCCTGGATTTCCACGATCTGGCCCCGAATTTTGTCCTCAACATCTCGGCGTTTATCATCGTGTGCGAGGCTTTCTTCCGCATCCGCCCCCATTTCGGCCTATGGCTCAAGACTTTCAATGTCAAGCCGAAGGTGGTGCGCGGCACCCAAGCGGAGTGCGGAGGCGCCATGGTGGGAAAGATGCCCAGCATCCTATGGTTCGAGGGCTCCTTCGTGGAGTCCCTAAAGGGGTGGCAGTCGGCGTGGTTTTACATCGCCGAGCCGCACGACCCTGAATGGGTCGCAGCCCCCGAGTTCCGATCTGGACCCCCTACGCGGCTCGCCTCCTGGAAAGAGACGGGCCTGTCGTGGGGTAATAAGGAGAGCTACTGGACTCCAAACATGCGTCCAAACCCTGGTGGACAGGAATCTCAAAATTGTCAACGTAGTCCAGGTTATGCTCATCCGTCGAATCCTCCTGTGTCAACAACGGGCTTTCAACCTGTGGGAGTTCGACCCGGCGCAGCACCGAACTCTAAGCAGGCTCTTCGACACGACGTACGAAGATGCCTGGAAGGTGCTTTTCAAGGGTGCCGAGGCCCCTGCATCTACTACTGAGGATCGCAGATTCAGCACGCAGCGTCACGCTCGTGCGGTAAGCTGTTTTCACCTTTTACAGTGTATTAGTTTTTCATAGTTTGACTCCATGCGGGATCTAAGTTGCCTTACCTTTGACAGGATTGGCAGGAGACGTCCGAACAGATCAACTGTGCGGCTCCTTTGCACGAAGGCCCAATGGACGCTCGCTTGGCGAAGCTACTAGTTCCAGCACATTACGTGGTGCCGGAGAAGAAGGCCAAGAAGAAGGCCACAGGGACTCGAAAGAGTGCCCGGCACCAGGAGGGGTCGGATTCACCATTCGATGACTCCAAGGCGCACTCCACCCATGAAGACGAGGAGGAGGAAGAAGAAACCTCCCCCCCCCAGCGGGGGGAGGGAAGAGAAGGAAGGCCTCCCCAACCGGGGAGGCCGAAGGGTCCTAGAGGGGGAAGACCCCTCCTCCGGACTACTCCACCAACGCAGACGACGGCGAAGAGGAGTGGCCGCACAGGGCCAAGCCCCTGGCGAGATCGTAAGTACCCGGATACCAGAGTGATTCGTAGTATTCCCCCATTGCACAGTTTTTCCTTACGTCGAACATGATTATGCAGCCCGCCCAAGGCCGGGCTCGACGAGTCGTCGAGCGGCTCCCTGGATTCGTCGGATGTGAATTCGCTCCCGACGGCTTCCTCCCCCCACCCTACGGACGGCGCCGAGGTGGCGTCCCAACAGGTTCCAAAACAGGAGGAGGTGGTCCTGGAGGCGTCGCAAGGCAACCTCCCGGACTCCAGGCATAAAGGGGATAAAACCCCCAAGGGCTCCAAGTCCGTCCTTGAGCCGGACACTGCGCCGGAACCTTCAACGGTTCCGGTCTCCGGTAGGCAGCCTCCTTCCAAGAGGAGCAAGCCAACCGAGACGGTGACCTCCATCCAACCGGAGGCACGGACAATTTGCTGGAGACGCTTAATGGCGCCTCCATCAACGAGGAGCACCGACTGTTATGTGTGTGGTGATCCAGAAGGTTCGGTTCGCCAAGAGCGGACTGACTGAAGCTTGTGCCAGCCTTCTAACAGGCTTTGAGGTAAGTAAAGAATATGTAAAAATATTACCGCGTAGACAGTAGCCCCTGATGCTCTGTTCGGCGTTCGGAAAGAAAAGCCGAATAGAGGATCTAATAATAGCACGAGTCTAACATAATCAAGTCAATATGCGTATGCAGGCTTCGCTGCTGGCCTCCGCCGCACTGACTGTGGAGGTGGATACGCTGAAGCAGAACCTCGAGCGGTCCGAGCAAGAGCTCGGCCTAGCCAAGCAGCAGCTCGAGGAGAAGGAAGGTAAGAAATACCTTATTGAAATATGTGAAAGGTGCAATTGCAAAAAGAGACAGGATTAACGCGGCTATTGTAGGGGCCACAACTGAGGTGGCGACCCTTAAGCAAGCGTTGTTCGAGGCTGAAAAGAGGGCAGCCACAGAGCGCACCGAGCGGGAGAAGCATGAAACGCAGGTTGGCGAGGTGCGGCAAGAGCTCCAGGCTCTTATGAAAAAACATGAGAGTTTGGAGCTTGACTCGAAGACGCGAGAGTCTGAGCTCGCGGCGGCCATTGAAGACGCCAAGTCTGCCAAGGCCGAAGCCCAGAAGGCCCTCTAGGAGGTTGAGGCAATAAAAAAGATAGCGACGGGCAAGGCATTCTTTATGCAAAGCAAGCACGTAAAAGTGAATTACTTGTCACTTACCCGAATCCGGAGCTCTCCAGGAGCATTCGTAGACTTGCCCCGTAGCGTGTCGGATACCGCCGCCTTCTACCGCACCGAGGAGGGAAGCTCGACGGAGAAGGTGTTCTGGTCTCAGTATGCTGAGGCCGAACACCCGGTGCCCTTAAGAGACCAGCTGAACAGCTGGTCGAGCTCCATAAGGTGGCCGAACAGGCCATGAAGGGCCTCATAGTCCGGCTGTGGCCTGGAGAGGCCATGCCTGGGAGCTACTTCGAGCTGGTCAGGCGGCTGGTGGAGGCCTGTCAAAGGCTCGAAGTCATCAAGCGCTCCGTATGCATCGAGGGTGCCCGTAGGGCGCTTGCCCGTGCGAAGGTGCACTGGGGCAAGCTGGATGCTGAGAAGCTTGTGAAGGACGGGCCACCGCCGGGCAAGGAGCATCGCAAGCCCGAGATGTATTATGGGGGCGTTCTGAAGGGTGCCCGCCTTGTGGCGGATGAATGTTCCATGAATGTAAATTTTCAGTGAGCTCGCTCGTTTTGTCCTGTGCACTGAAAACTTGTTCATGTCCGCTAAGCAATGCTTTTTGAATTTAAAATATTACCTTCTGTGCGGCCGTTTATCAAATTTGAGAGATGGTGAGTCATCGGCTTCTGCCCCCATGGCACGAGTGCTGGGGTGTTCGGGATAAACATGAGCGCTCTTTTTCCCATTCTTGGGTCCTTCGAGGGAGGCGCTCAACACAACGAACAAGGCAATCGGACTATAGTGCTTGCACACTCTCACTTAGCCATGGAATTCTATAATTTTAAATTTCGGCGAAGCCCCTAGTGTTCGGAAGACCGAGTTCGGGGCGCTATCCATGCCTAGGCCGGACAAAGCCGACTCCTCGCTCTAAGCGGCATAAGTCTTTAGGGACTCGAAAACCTCTCGAACAGCGACCAGCTCTCGCCTCATCATGACGGTCAGTTTTAGCTTTCTCTACTAAGGTGCTTAGCCCAGCTCAACTGGGGCACAATCGCAGTAGTTCTCCTAGTGCTACCTTAGCCGATATGACGGAACGTAAGGTACCAAAACATAGGAGCCGGGCAAACCCAACTATTGACGCAAGACATGATTCGGAGCCGATGCATATAATGCTATAAGTTCGGGGTTGCCGCACTTGTGAAAGTGTTCGGACTTCTCACACTATGTTTGTCGGGTGGTAGGTTCGACATATGCCAACAGGTGGCTTATCATTGTGGGAGCCAATAAAACATCGCCGGTGCCTGGAAACGTGATAAGGCGAAGACATGCACACTGGCGAATCTTACCCATCTTTGGGGCTCTCCGGGGAGATAACACCCCTACTGCTGCTCTGTGGGGTCTCCGCATGGTTACTAAATGAACAAGTAGCTACACAATGCTCCTCGAGCTGTTTGGGTGGAAGGAGGAAGAAGGGCACAGCTAGCTTGCTTCTTCTCCTTGTATCGTGTCTAGAACTAGCTTGGGGTCCAACCTTTGCATGGGTGCACCGGGGGGTTTATATAGGCCTACCCTCCGGGGGTACAATGGTAATCCGGCTGGGCGCAGGGCCCAGCTGTCTATGACTATGCCCGCCGGCTTCCGCGCCGGCTGTTGGGGCTCGCCGACTGGTGGGTCCCGCCGGCTGCCAGCACTCTGGTCGACAGGCAGGCCCCACTGTCCAGGGCCTGGTCGGCGGCGGGTTACTGTGGCTCTGTGCTGATGCCGCGGGCTTGGTCGGGGTAAGCATGGCTACAGTACCGCCGCCCTGGCGGGCGATTACTGTAGCCCCGCCGTATCTTGTCTCCTTAATGGGCGTCTCCTTCGACGAGGATGGCGAGCCGGCTATAGGGGGCCGGCTCTCCATCGGGCCGACTTGGGAGGAGGTGCGGCCGCCTTCGGTATCTCTCTGCCCGAAGGGGCCCACCGCCTCGGGGGCCAGGCTGGTGGCCCGTCGTGGACGGCGTTAAGGCCGCCGTGGCAACAGTGCCGCTTCGGACGGGTCGTGGCCACCCGTACGGTGCACTGTGCTGGGCGTGCTCCGGGTTTTGGGGGTGGCAGGCTTTACTGTAGCCACGCCCTGCTTCATCATTGCTGGGTGGACGCGGGCTTCGCGGGTACGGTCTTGACTGCTTTATGGGAGCCGGATTCTTGGAGTTGGCCTACTTGCAGCCGGCTTCTCGCAGTCGGCCCTCCCACAGCTTTCTTCATGAGGGTAAAGGGCGGGCTGCCCCCGAATCCGTCCTAGAAGATAGCTGGCAGGGGGGGAGGCGGCCCCAGGTCTTGAGTCCTCTTGAGAGCCGGACGGGCTCGTAATTTTTTCAGAAGGGCCAGGGGAAGCCGTCTAGGCTACCCGTGGCTATTTACTCCGACAGTAGTCCCCGAAGCTGTGCGAGCTTCGCGGCGGACAGAGGGACGAGAAGCATGGTCAGCTTCTTACCCTGAGGAGCCGACCTCGCCGTCGTAGGCCGACTTCGGAGAACTTCTTTGTTTTATCAACATGACCGCGGTTGACCCGCGTGCTGACCGCGGGCCCCACGACGGGCCATGTGGCGGTGAAGTCCTGCCGTCGCACGCGCGTGACGGGACGCTGTCGCAGGCCCGGGCCCGCCACTCCCTGGCCTCGGCCCGAGCGCAGATCTTCTGTGGCCCGAGGGGATGGCTCGCCCTCCCGTGGCCGTTTTCTTCTTGTCTTTAGTGCGTAATAAACACGGGGCGTGGGGGAAGTGGGCACGATCGATCCCCACGATCCCCCACGCCGCGCCTCCTCGGCTCCGGCGCACGAGCCTACAAGTAGGAGGGGGAGGGGGAGAGGCAAAGGCTCGCTCGCTCCCCCGCTCCCCGTCCCTCCTCGTTCTCTTTTCTCTTCTTCTTCCTCTCGCGCCCAACGCAGCTTCCCGTCACAGCTCCCCCACGCCTCCATGTCCATGGCGTTGTCGAGCTCGTGTGATGGCTCCAACGTCCACGACGATCACATAGAGTTCCTCCGCCGGACCCGGCGCCTGCCCGTCGCCAACCTCGTGCAGGTTCGTCTGGCGCTGGAGACGGAAATCTCGCCGGTGCCGGAGGAAGGCGAGCGGGTCGTCTTCCGCGCGCATTACCTGCGCTGCTTCGGCCTCCCGACGAGTGGGTTCATGCACTCCTTCCTCGATTTCTACCGCCTCCAGCCGCATCACCTCACGCCCAACGCGGTGATGCAGCTGTCGGCCTTCGTCTCCCTCTACGAAGGCTTCTTGGGAGTGCTGCCCACGCTGGAGCTCTGGGCGGAGTTCTTCCAGAACAAGCTCGGCACCGTCATCGCCGGCGTGCCCGCCCCCTGCGGGGCCTTCATCTCTATGAAGAGGTCAGGCGAGAGCAATCCCTTCCCGCACATCCCTTTAATCCAGTCGGTGAAGCTCTGGCAAAAATCATACTTCTACGTGAAGAATATCGCCTCGCAAGGAGACCACGTCAATCTGCCGGCTTACGTAGCCGGCCCGCCGGTTGGAAGGCAGCCGTCTTGGGGCTTCAGATCCAAGTCCTTATCTTCGGCTGGGAACGCCGCCATCGCCCGGCTTCGGGTAATGATCCAGTCGGAAGGCCTGCGCGGAGCCGACTTGGTGGCCGCCTTCATGGAGCGTCGGATCCTTCCTCTCCAAAGCCGGCCCCACATGATGTGCCAGATGAGCGGCCTCCTCGACCCATGCCAGCTGAGCACATGGGAAATGCCCCATGCCGAGGTGGCGCTCATGGTCAACTACATCGCCAACCTCAAGCTCGCCGACGACTGGCAATACGGCAAGGCGCCGTACTCTCGCGCCAATCCACCGCCCATGGTAGGTCCTTCTTTCTATCTTCTTTCTGTCATCAGCCAGCTTTATATCGGCCGGCTTCTGACCAGGCGGTTCCTTTTTATCAGAACCCTCTTCTTCCGCCGCCAGCCGGGGCGGCAGGAGTCGAACGCCCGTATGCCCCGACCGTGCGGTAGATGATATTGATGACCCGGACCTGGGGGCGGCCGCCATGGAAGATGCCGCCACGGGGGACGTCGCCGAGCCCGGAGGCACGGGGCTCTCAGCCAGCTTTGATGACTGGCCAGATGACGCCGACGCCAAAGAAATCCAGCGCCGCCAGCCGGCAGCCGATCGTCACAGCGCGGGCTCGTCCGCCGCGCCGGCTGCCGGTGGTGGAACATCGAAGCGCCGGGCCACGCTTCCTCTCTTCGGCAGTCGGCCGAAGAAGACGAGGGCCTCCGCCGCGGCAACGAAGCGAGACGAGGCGGCGGCGAAGGCGGCCCGCTTCCGGAGGGCGGTGAAGCAGCCTCAGGCGGTTTCATCGTAAGTCTTTGGCTGCCTGCGTGCCTGTTTTTTGTTGTCTTCTTTTGTTCTAACCCTCCTCTATTTTCTGGGCAAGGCGCTGCTTTCCCTTGAGCGGGGCCCAGGCGGCTCTGTGGTTGGGCCGGGTGCCGGATCTTGAGGGCCCCGCCGCGTGGACCCCCGCGCCGACCTCGCGGAAGCCATGGAGCGGAATGCCCGCGAGGCGCGAGAGGAGAGGGAGGCGGCAGAGCGGGAGGCCGCCCGGGCGGCGAAGGAGCGGGCTGACGCGGCAGCCGAGACTACGACGGAGCGGGCAACCGCGGAAACAGAGGCGGAGGGCACGCGTAGCCGGCCTCCGCTGCTCGCCATCCCCCTCTGCATCGTGGACCCAGACATCCCTCTGCCCTTGGCGGAGGAGATCACCCCAGATCAGCCGCCGGTGCAAAGGGAGGAGCTCTTCGAGGTCTTCGCGGAGAGGACGCCGCCGACAATGCCCACCTTAGCGGGCGAAGGCGGCCAGTCGTCGGCGGCGCCGGAGGAGCCGGTCCGGGGCGTACCCGAGGCTGGAGCCGGCCTTGAGATTCAGCTGGCGGCGAGCCAGCGTGCCAGAGAGAACACGGCCCCGCCGGACACGCGCCAAGCCGCGGGTGCCAACCAGTCGCAGAAGCCTGGGAGGCGGCCAGCTCTGCCACGTCCGGGTGGACTCCCAGCGGAGGGAGTGGCGAGCTGAACGTGGGGGCCCAAGGGGTTCGGAGCCGGCTGCAGGCTGAGGCCACCCTCCTGCAGCAATATACTCTGGAGTTCTTGTTAACGCGGGCTGCTATCCGGGTAAGTTATTCACTTGTCGACCGCTCCGGTCCTCTGATTTCTTCCATGGGGGCGTGCCAGCGCACCCACCGGGTGTAGTCCCCGAGATCCGGGCCGACTGCAGCGCAGTCGGGTTGGATCTTTCTTGACGACCATCTTAACTCTGTTTTCTGTCTGAACCTCAGGATTATCACAACTCTCGTGCTGCCGCCTTCAACTCCCAGGCTCAGGAGCTGGGCCGGAGGACCGCTGACCTGGCCAGCAGCCGACGTAAGTACTTTGCTCTTACCTGTCTCTTGTGGGGGCGCGGCAGTGCACCCACTGGGTGTAGTCCCCGAGATTCGGGTCGACTGCTGAGCAGTCGGGTCGGATCTTCATTGACGACCTTTCCCTTATTGACTTTTTCTCTTCATCTTTTGCTCATGCAGGGGCCAACGCCGACTTGCGGAGGGAGCTTGGCGAGGCGCAGACCGCTCTTTGCGCCAGGGACGCCGAGTACGCCGCCTTGGTCCAGGAGCACGACCGCCTGGTCAAGAAACTGGCGGACCAGGAAGAAAGCCATAAGGCGGCCCTGCAGAAGGCGCATGACAGCGAGGCTGCCCTGAAGGCGGTGTTTGAGACCGAGGCGGCGAGCTGGGCCGAGACGCGTCAGGCGCTGGACGAAGGCTTCGGCCGAATCAAAGACCTGATCGATGGTAAGCCACTTTTCTTGCCCTTCCTCCATCTGCTAGCCGCCTGGAGTCTTATTCTGACCTGTGCTGGTTACTTTGTGTAGATTACTTTCCCGGCCACTCCGTCCTCGTCACCCAAGCCGTCAAGTCTCATCGCAAGGCGCGCCGTCAGGCTGGAGCCAACATTGCGCCGGATACAAATCGGAGGTTGGAGGAGTAGCTCATTGTCGTCCAGGCGCGACTGTAGCTGGCCCATCGGATGCTCCGCTGGCTCCAACGTGCCGGGGCACAGGTGCTGGCCGCCCTCTGGCCCGGCCAGATGATCCCCCGCACCCCAAGCCGGACCGCCGACTGGCTGGAAGTCGCAGTCGGCCGCTTCGAAGCTTGGAAGGCGTCGGCAGCCCATCTTGGAGCCGGGCAGGCGTTGGAGTTCGTCCTCGCATGGTACCCAGGGCTAAGCCTGGACCAACTGCGAACTTGGCGGCTGGAGGCCAATGCAGAGCTGGAGGAGGTACGGCCGACGATCGCCCAGCACGCCTCGACGATCGCCGAGTGCACCGACACCAGCGTCTTCACGCCCGAACTTAAAGACGACGGCGTCGCCTAGCCGGAGGAGTGGTTCGGGCTGAACCCGACGTTGGGCGACGACTTGGCCGAGGAGATCGCCTCCAGCGACGAGGGCGAGGATGACGAGGAAGAGGGCGGTGAAGACGCCGAGCCGGCCAGTGGAATGACCAACCGTCCTTAAGCCGACCGTGCCTCCAGCAACGAGCCGCGCGGAAGCGCGCCCTCTGCCAGAGGCAGTGATCAGGCCGAAGTTGGTCAGCCGGCCGCTCCTTCAGCCGGCGCAACCGTCTCCACCGCCCAGCCCAGCTCGTCAGCTGCCCCGCCGGCTTGATCTGCCGTCCTTGTAGTTCCTGCTTTTGTCTTTTCGAACAACTTTAAGTTTTCGCAATTCCACCCACTAGGGGTGTATCAAACTATGTTGGATGCTGACCTCTCTGGAGGTCCTTTGTGTAAATATTGTTGTGTGCATGTTTTGGTTTCCATTCGAGTGCACTTTTTATCCTTAGGCTTTTTTCCTCTGCCGCCTTCCCTCTTTGAGAAGGCAAGTACTCGAGTTTCTTGGATTTGAAGTGAACTGAATGCAAGTCGGCCGGCCGGCTACTCTGGTAGTCGGTCGGCGGGAGGTGGTAAGCCGTCTTTTGTTATATAAGTCCGTTAGTCCCTAGCCGTTTTTCGTCTGCACATCCTTTCCGGCTTGTGACTCTTGCCAGCCGGGCAGCCGGTTCTTCGAACTGCGATTTTTGCAAGAGCTAAGCCTGGGTGTCGGCACATTACTTGTCTGACCGCGGGTAGGACTCCTAATATAACTCCAGTCGGCTAGTCCTCGGGCCGACTCGTCGAACCCGGTGCCAGATGAAATAAATAAATGAAAAGATGATATCATACGCATGATAATTTTCATTCATAGATAAAAGAAGGCAGTCCCCGGGCCGTCCTCGGGGGGCCTGTTGTTTCATACTTAGTACAAAAGTTAGCGCGATACATACTGCATTTCAACTGTAAAATCTTCGAAGGAGGTTGGCGTTCCATGGTCATTCCGACTCCTTGCCGGAGTTGTCTCTCTTGCGTGCCTTGGGCTTCTGCGCGTCGATGAGGTAGTAGGAATCGTTGCCTAGAGCTCTGCTGATGACGAAGGGGCCTTCCCAGGGGGCTGCGAGCTTGTGCTGGCCGGCTGTTCGCTGGATCAGCCGGAGCACAAGGTCGCCCTCCAGGAAGGATCTTGGCCTGACCTTCCGGCTGTGGTAGCGGCGCAAACCCTGCTGGTAGATGCCAGACCAGCTGAGGGCTCACAACCGGCCTTCTTCCAGCAGGTCGACGCCGTCTTCTCGTGCTTCTTTGGCCTCCGCCTCCGTGTACATGGTTACCCGAGGCGAGTCGAACTCGATGTCTGTTGGGATGACTGCCTCAGCACCGTACACGAGGAAGAAAGGAGTGAAGCCGGTTGATCTGTTTGGGGTAGTACGCAGACTCCATAGGACAGCCAGCAGCTCGTCGAGCCAACAGCCGGCTCAACGCTCCAGAGGTATGACCAGTTGGGGCTTGATGTCGGAGAGGATGAGGCCGTTTGCTCGCTCGACCTGGCCGTTTGACTGCGGGTGGGCGACGGACGCAAGGTCCAGCCGGATACCTTGTGCAGCGCAGAATCGTGCGAAGGCTCCTTTGGCAAAATTCGTGTCGTTGTCGGTGATGATGCTGTGCGGTATGCCGTACCGGGTTGTTATATCTGCGATGAAAGTCACCGCAGTCGGCCCATTCAGCTTCTTGATCGGCTTTGCCTCGATCCACTTGGTGAATTTGTCCACGGTGACGAGCAAATGCGTCATGCCGCCGCGCGCCGTCTTGAATGGGCCCACCATGTCCAGTCCCCAGACAGCAAAGGGCCAGGTGAGGGGAATGGTCTTGAGTGCCGAAGCCGGCATGTGTTGCTTGGAACTGAAAAGCTGGCAGCCTTTGCAGTGTTTGACTAACTCTTTGGCGTCGTCCAAAGCAGTCGGCCAGAAAAAACCGTGGCGGAAGGCTTTGGCGACAAGTGATCTTGAGGCGGTGTGGTGGCCGCACTCTCCCTGGTGTATATCTCTGAGGATTGCGATGCCCTTCTCCTGCTCGACGCATCGCTGGAGGACTCTGGTGACACTGCGCTTGACAAGTTCTCTGTTGACGATCGTGTATGCTCCGGCTCGACGTTGGACTTGTCTCGCTTCTGTTTCGTCAGCCGGCAGATCTTGGTTCACTAAGAAGTTGAGGATGGATTGAGCCCATGATGGAGCTGCGACCTCCCCTGCCGCCAATGTGGCTACTGCCACCAGGGTGGGCGGGCTGGGTGATGAAGTGCTGGAGTCGGCCGCCGCTTGCTGTGCTGAAGAAGTCCCCGGGCCGGCTACCGCAGTCCCCGGGCCGGCTACCGCAGTCCCCGAACAGGGTGCGGCAGTCCCCGAGCCGGCTACTGCAGTCCCCGAGCCGAGTACTGAAGTCCTTGGGTCGCCTGCTTGGTTCTTCGAGCCGGACCCGGCCCTGTCGGGGTTAAGCGGACCGAAGATGGAATCGGATTCTGGAGACGGCTTGATGGACGGCTTGAGGAGGCGTTGTAGAGCGACACCGGTTGGTATTGCTTGCCACATGGAGCCTATTTGGGCCAGGGCGTCTGCTGGCTCGTTGTCGGCTCGCGGTACGTGGAGGAATTCGCATCCATCAAAGTACCCACTGATTTGCTGCACTAGGAAGCGGTAGCTTGCCATGTTTGCGTCTTTGGCATCCCAGTCGCCAGATGATTGCTGAACCACCAAATCCGAGTCGCCATAACATAGGATCCGGCGGATGCCGAGTTCCTTGGCAAGCCGGAGCCCATGTATGAGTGCCTCGTACTCGGCTACGTTGTTGGAGGCGGCGAAGTGGATCTGCAGCGTGTATCTGAGCTTGTCGCCCTGAGGAGAGGTAAGGACGACGCCGGCTCCCAGGCCGGTGCGCATCTTGGATCCGTCAAAGTGCATGCGCCAATGGGTGGAGTCAGGAGCTGGTGGTAAGTACTGGGTCTCGGCCCAGTCGACGAGGAAGTCGGCCAGTGCTTGTGACTTGATGGCGGTGCGGGGTTGGTAGAAGATCGTGTAAGGGGCCAGCTCGATGGCCCACTTAGCCACCCGGCCGGATGCATCACGGCTGCCTATGATCTCGGCCAGCGGGGCAGTGCATACGACCGTGATGGGATGTTCTTGAAAGTAGGGCTTCAGCTTCTTGGCGGTGAAGTACATGCCGTAGCACATCTTCTGGTAGTGCGGGTAGTTCAGCTTTGAGGCGGACAGCACCTCGCTCAAGTAATACACCGGCCTTTGGACCGGCTGGGCTCGGCCTTCTTTGGGGCGTTGGACTACAATGACGGTGCTGACCACCCGGCTAGTAGCGGCAATATAAAGGAGCATGGGCTCTTTCTCAGTCGGCGCCGCCAGGACAGGCGGCATGGCCAGCATTTTCTTCAGCTCGTAGAAAGCTTGGTCGGCCTGGTCATTCCACTCGAAGTGAGTGCTTTTCTTCATGAGGCGGTAGAGAGGGAGAGCTTTCTCTCCAAGCCGGCTGATGAAGCGGTTCAAAGAGGCCAGGCACCCGGTGAACTTCTGGATTTCTTGAAGCTTGGTTGGGACCGCCATCCTCTCGATGGCCTTGATCTTCACTGGGTTGCACTCGATGCCGCGTTCGGAGACCAGAAAGCCTAGCAGCTGGCCGGCTGGCACTCCAAACACGCATTTCTCGGGGTTGAGCTTGATTCGGAACCGACGCAGGTCTGGAATGTTTCTTTCAGGTCTTCCAGCAAAGTGTCGCACTTCTCCGTCTTCACCACGACATCGTCCATGTAGACGTGGGCGTTTTTGCTGAGTTGCGTGAGGAGGCACTTCTGCATGCAACGCTGAAAAGTGGCACCGGCATTCCTCAAGCCGAATGTCATAGTCAGGTAGCAGAAGGCTCCAAATGGCGTGATGAAGGCGGTCTTCAGGCGGTCATCCGGGTTCTGTTTTATCTGGTGGTATCCTGAATAAGCATCCAAAAAACTCAACAGCTCGCATCCGGCTGTGGAGTCTATTACTTGGTCAATCCTTGGCAGGGCGAAGGGATCTTTGGGGCAGGCCTTGTTGAGGCTGGTGTAATCTATGCACATGTGCCATTTGTTATTCTTCTTCAGCACGAGGACCGGGTTGGCTAGCCATTCTGGAAAGAAAACTTCCATAATGAAGCCGGCTGCCAGAAGCCGGGCTATCTCCTCCCCCACGATCCTTCTCTCTCCTTTGACAGTCGGCGGAGAGGCTGCTTGACTGGTTTTGCGTCCTCCCGCACATGTAGTTTGTGCTCGGCGAAATCCTTTGGAACACCCGGCATGTCCTTGGGGGACCATGCAAAGATATCCCGATTCTCATGGAGGAAATCGGTGAGCTCGCCTTCCTATTTGCTGTTTAGGCTTGCCCCAATGACGGCAAACCTTTCGGGGTGCTTGGGGTCGAGCTGTATTTTCTTGGTCTCCTTGGCCGTCTGGAAAGATCCTTGGGCATCATACTCCTTGGAGTCGGCGGGCTGGCTCAGCTGCTTGCTGGCCAGGGCCATGACCCGGTCCAGCGTCTTCTTTTCTTCGGCAATCACGAGGGATTCGGCCAGCCGGCTGCTGGCCGCGGCGCAGTCGGCGGATTTCTTGTAATCGCCGGTGATGGTGATGACGCCCATGGAGCTTGGTATCTTCATCTTGAGGTATGCGTAGTGGGGGACCGCCATGAACTTGGCCAAGGCGGGTCGGCCAAGCAAGGCGTGGTAAGGGCTCTCCAGGTCCACCACCTCGAACCAGATCGCTTCCCGGCGGAAATGCTCCTTTCCCCCAAAGAGTATGTCGATCTTGATCTTGCCAATGGGGGCGCAGGAAAAACCGGGTACGATGCCGTGAAACACTGTCCGAGTCGGCACAAGCTGTTTCGTCTTGACACCTAACTTCTCCAGGGTGTCGCGGTACAGGATGTTGATGCTGCTTCCGCCATCGATCAGCACGCGGGAGAAACGGGCGGCGCGTGTGTCCGTCACGAGGGTGGCCTCCAGGACCAAAGCGTAGGAGCCAGGGGACGGCATCACCTCTGGGTGGTCGGCCCGGCTCCAGCTGATGTATTTCTCTGACCAATGCATGTGTCCGGCTGGGCTAGCAGCGGCCACATTGACTTCTTGATGCTCTCGGTGCTTGCTGCGCCGGTCTTCGAGCTGGCTCGTAAAGATGACGTAAGATGCTTGCTTATCGGGGAACTCATCCTGCACGGCGTCGACCGCGGGCCGAGCGGCCTTGGGCGGCGGAGTTGGAGGCGGCAGGCCGGCAGGCGGAGTCGGCATGAGCCCTTCGCCCTTGGAGATTCGGGCGAGCCAGTTACACTTTCGGGTTGTGTGGTTGGACGGCTTCGCGCCGCTATGGAACTTGCACGGGGCGTCAAGAGTTTGTTCGTAGGAGAAAGCCGGCTGCCAAGCCGGCCGGCCGCCCTTGGGCTTCTTGGGCGCGGGCCGCCCCTCAGGCGGCGTGTCTTCAGCCGTGGCCACCTGCCGGCTAGCGGGAGGCGGCGCAGGGCCTTTGCACTTCTGGTCATTCGGGTGTTGACGTCGGCCGGAATCTCCCGCCGGCGTTTTGGGCACCGGATTAAGCACTTTCCCGGACGCGTCCACCCGGAGCTCGGTCTTCATCGAAGAGTCGGCAGTGGCGTACTTGTCGGCGATGTTCAGGAGCTCGTCGAGGGTAGTCGGCTCGTCGCAAAGGAGCTTGTGCTTGAGGAGGGTGCCCTCTCGACACCCGGCAGTGAAGTATTCGATGGCTTGCACCTCGTGCACCCCTTCGCAAGAATTGCGGAGCTCGGCCCAACGCATGAGGTAGTCGCGGGTGGACTCGGCTGGGCCCTGTAGGCACAGGGAGAGCTGCCTGGGCTTGGGAGCCCGCTTGTAGGTGCTGGTGAAGTTGCGAACAAAGGCTTCAGTGAAATCTACCCAGCTGTTGATGCTGAGAGGCTTGAGGCTGTTAAGCCAAGTCCGTGCCGTGCCTTGCAGCATGAGGGGCATGTACTTCATGGCAACGCGCCGGTTGCCGTTGGCGATGCTGACGGCTGTGGAGTAGTTGGTCAGCCAGTCTTCCGGCTTCACCGAGCCGTTGTACTTGGGCGTGTCTCTTGGGAGCGAGAACCCTTTGGGGAAGGGCTCGTCGCAGATGCGGGGGCCGAAACAGGGCGGGCCGAATTCATCCTCTTCTTCCAGCGCCAGGGATCTGGCCAGGCGGTCGATCCGGTGGCGGGCGTCATTCTCGCCGCCTCCTTCACGGCGACCTAGCCGCCCGCTGAGAGTCGGGTGCGCCACTGGAGGTGGGGTGGGGTATCTCTCTCCACGAGCTCGAGGCGGAGGCGGGCTGCCCCGCCATTCAATGGCTCGGGGACGGCCGTCAGCATCTCGCTCGATGGAGATTCGGGTCCGGCTTCGGCTGGAAGCCGGCTCTTTCTCGCGCCGCGCATGGGTGTTGCTCGTAGTCGGCGTCCGGGAAGTCGCGCCGTGATCGTGGCGCGGGGGAGGGCTTCCCGCGCGGGCGTCGGCTTCGTGCCGCTGAGCGGCCGCGTCAATTAGTTGCTGTATGCGCCGCGTCATGTGGGGGAGGTCTTCGGCTTCCAAGCTGTCCAGCTCGTCTACGGCTGCCTGGGCGGTGCGCAGGTTCTCGAGTGGAGTGGCGTAGACTGGCGATCGACTCCCAGCGTGTCGGCGATGACGGTGCCGCGTTGCCTGACACCACCAGCCCGGCTTGGGCCAGTCGTGGCCGGCGTGCCGAAGGCGGCGCGGTCAGCTTTGTGCTGGTAGGCCTCAGTGAGGCGTCTTACGGAGGCCAGCCTCCGGCCCTCCGCGTGGAGGGCGAGACGGCGTGCCTCCAGTGCTTCGTCGTCGGCATCAGTCGGGAGGGGGACGGACAAGTCGTGGTCCGCCGCGCGCGGGGCGTCGTGGGCGCCCTCGTCGGCCGGGTCGTCATGGCCGATAACCATCACCTCAGTAGTGACAGTATTGCGATCGCCAGCCGGAGGGAGCGGGTCGTTGTAGATCGTGACGTTGGTGGGGAAGGTGTCGTAGGACGCCGTGTCGGAGTCGACAGGCATAGGGTCGGTGGAGCCAACCGACTCCAGATCTGCAGCAGGCTCGCTGGAGACATGGAGCTGGCCAAGGAGGTTGGCGAGGTGGTCGGTACCCGCATCGGAGGCGAGCTCGTCGAAGATGCAGGCCTTGTTGAGGAGATCGGCGAGGCCGCTCGCCGCGCAGATGTCGGTGACGTTTTGCAGCGCGTCGTGGCAAGCGCCATCAGGCGAGCCGGGCTGGCTATGCTCGCGGGGGAGGAAGAGGGTTCCCGTCCAGAACAGGTCTCCGGACGACGGTGCACCTGGCCCCACGGTGGGCGCCAGATGTCGGGTGGTAGGTGCGACATATGCCAACGGGTGGCTTATCATTGTGGGAGCCAATAAAACATCGCCGGTGCCTGGAAACGGGATAAGGCGAAGACATGCACGCCGGCGAATCTTACCCAGCTTCGGGGCTCTCCGGGGAGATAACACCCCTACTGCTGCTCTGCGGGGTCTCCGCATGGTTACTAAATGAACAAGTAGCTACACAATGCTCCTCGAGCTGTTTGGGTGGAAGGAGGAAGAAGGGCACAGCTAGCTTGCTTCTTCTCCTTGTATCGTGTCTAGAACTAGCTTGGGCTCCAACCCTTTGCATGGGTGCACCGGGGGGTTTATATAGGCCTACCCCCCGGGGGTACAATGGTAATCCGGCTAGGCGCGGGGCCCAGCTGTCTGTGACTATGCCCGCCGGCTTCCGCGCCGGCTGTTGGGGCCCGCCGACTGGTGGGTCCCGCCGGCTGCCGGCACTCTGGTCGACAGGCAGGCCCCACTGTCCAGGGCCTGGTCGGCGGCGGGTTACTTTGGCTCTGTGCTGATGACGCGGGCTTGGTCGGGGTAAGCATGGCTATAGTACCACCGCCCTGGCGAGCGATTACTGTAGCCCCGCCGTATCTTGTCTCCTTAATGGGCATCTCCTTCGAGGAGGATGGCGAGCCGGCTATGGGGGGCTGGCTCTCCATCGGGCCGACTTGGGAGGAGGTGCGGCCGCCTTCGGTATCTCTCTGCCCGAAGGGGCCCACCGCCTCGGGGGCCACGCTGGTGGCCCGTCATGGATGGCGTTAAGGCCGCCGTGGCAACAGTGCCGCGCCGGACGGGTCGTGGCCACCCGTACGGTGCACTATGCTGGGCGTGCTCCGGGTTTTGGGGGTGGCAGGCTTTACTGTAGCCACACCCTGCTTCATCATTGCTGGGTGGATGCAGGCTTCACGGGTACGGTCTTGACTGCTTTATGGGAGCCGGCTTCTTGGAGTCGGCCTACTTGCAGCCGGCTTCTCGCAGTCGGCCCACCCACAACTTTCTTCATGAGGGTAAAGGGCGGGCTGCCCCCGAAGCCGGCCTAGAAGATAGCCGGCAGGGGGGGAGGCGGCCCCAGGTCTTGAGTCCTCTTGAGAGCCGGACGGGCTCGTAATTTTTTCAGAAGGGCCAGGGGAAGCCGGCTAGGCTACCCGTGGCTATTTACTCCGACAATGTTGCGGGGTACTTAAGCCCCTGGCGTCTTGGCCGTACCAATGTGTACGGGTGCAACATGTCATTAATGAACATATATTCGTAAAAAAAGAGGTAATGCAATAATAGACGGAAGCTATGCATTGTTTATTTAAAAAATCTGTAAACAAAGCAGAACAATACAAATAGTGCGATAAGCAAAAGATGGGACTATCAAATATGTCCTTTCCAGGGGCGAGCTGCGGAATGTTATGCGAAACAGGTATACTGCTCGTTATAGAGACCACCTTAGAGTTCCGTAGTGCGATGTAGCTTTCTTCTTCCCTGGTTGTATCGTTTGTGCGGCAATTGAACTGCCGGACAAGCCTTCCGAAGAATGGAGTCCTGAAAATAAGAGAAAATTAAGAAATCGGCAGCCCCTAGTGCGGTTTAAGCCGCATTTCGGGCGTGCCATGATGGTGCCACTCCCCTGTGCCCATGGTATTTCTAGAGCGTAGTTATGTACCACAACACTGGTTTCGCAAGTTCGCGAGGGCTGGGGTTGGGGCCGCATTGCTACGCTTGCTCGGAATGTGCCAGGCGGTCTTGTTGTAGGTTACTCCGGGCGCGCTTGACGGTGTCCGGACATTTAATGGCCGGACTGGAGAATTGCCTTGAGAGGCTGCTTTGTACTTCCGCTGCGATAGCCGCCGTATGCTCCTCCGTTCGGAGAGAGCGTTCGGTGTTTCCATTGACCGTGATGACGCCTCGAGGGCCTGGCATCTTGAGCTTGAGGTATGCGTAGTGCAGCACCGCATTGAACTTGGCAAATGCGGTTCGCCCGAGCAGTACGTGATAGTCTCTGCGGAACGGGACTATGTCAAAGATTAACTCCTCGCTTCGGAAATTATCCGGAGATCCGAAGACCACTTAAAGTGTAAGTGAGCCTGTACAGTTGGCTTCTACACCTGGTATGATGCCTTTAAAGGTCGTTCTGGTGGGTTTAATCCTTGAGGGATCGATGCCCATTTTCCGCACTCTATCCTGATAAAGCAGGTTCATGCTGCTGCCGCCGTCCATAAAGACTCTAGTGAGGTGAAATCCGTCAATAATTGGGTCTAGAACCAATGCGGCAAATCTGCCATGAAGGATGCTAGTGGGGTGGTCCCTTCGATCAAAAGTGATCGGGTAGAAAGACCATGGGTTGAACTTTGGGGCGACTGGTCAGGGTGCAGAGTCCGACTCCTTGGAGTCCCGGGCTTCGCAGAGAATAGGGCTAGTGTTCGGCTCAATCGCCGAAAAGATTGCAGCCCCCGAGGCGGTGTCTAACCACCCATCCTCGGTTGGTGTGATCGGCACCGAGCTAGGGGTCGGAACGGACATAGGTGCGGCCTCCAGGGCACTGTTCGGTAGCAGAGCTAAATCATGCGCATCGTGACAGTGCGGCGCGCTCGGCTGTGGCTCGAATCCGTCGAAGATCAAGTCTCCGCGGATATCGGCCATGTAGTTCAAACTTCCAAATCTGACCTGATGGCCAGGGGCGTAGCTTTCGATCTGCTCCAGATGACCAAGCGAATTGCCTTGCAGTGCAAAGCCGCCGAATACGAAGATCTGTCTGGGGAGAAAAGTCTCACCATGGATCGCATCGCTGTTGATGATCGGAGAAGCCATCGGGCCTAAAAGTGACGACACAGAGGAACTCTCAATGAAAGCGCCAATGTCGGTGTCAAAACCGGCGGATCTCGGGTAGGGGGTCCCGAACTGTGCGTCTAGGTCGGATGGTAACACGAGGCAGGGGACACGATGTTTTACCCAGGTTCGGGCCCTCTTGATGGAGGTAAAACCCTACGTCCTGCTTGCTTAATATTGATAATATGGGTAGTACAAGAGTAGATCTACCACGAGATCAGAGAGGCTAAACCCTAGAAGCTAGCCTATGGTATGATTGTTGTTCGTCCTATGGACTAAAACTCTCCGGTTTATATAGACACCGGAGAGGGCTAGGGTTACACAGAGTCGGTTACAATGGTAGGAGATCTACATATCCGTATCGCCAAGCTTGCCTTCCACGCCAAGGAAAGTCCCTTCTAGACACGGGACAAAGTCTTCAATCTTGTATCTTCATAGTCCAGGAGTCCGGCCGAAGGCATAGTCCGGCTATCCGGACACCCCCTAATCCAGGACTCCCTCAACAACCCTTTGTTGCGTCCTTCCGTTCCTTGTCATCGTTTTCTTTGGGTGTGTTCACCATGTATACATCATGTGGTGAAGTGGGCGTCCAGTGCCCTATGGGCAGTGGTTCCTCTTCGTTTCCTGCATTGTCATCCATACCGTCGATGTCTTCAGAGTCAAAGTCGAGCATGTCGGTTAAGTCATCGACAGTGGCTACTAAGTGGGTGGTGGGTGGGCAGCGAATTTCTTCGTTGTCCGCATCCCAGTCCTGCTGGACAAAGTTCGGCCAGGATCCTCTTGACAAGGAGAGAGACCTTAATGAGTTCAGTATGTCACCAAAGGGCGAGTGCTGAAAAATATCCGCGGAGGTAAACTCCATGATCGGCGCCCAATCGGATTCGATAGGAACGGGCGCAGGCGGCTCGGAGTCCGTGGCCGGAGAAGGGTCCGGCAGTTTAACAACACGGCTCTCGTGCAAGGTAAGGTCGATGTTTGGCTCGATCGCCGCTAAGGTAAGGCTTCCGCGGCGGGGTCCGTCCACCCATCCGTAGAAGGCACAACTGGCTCCGAATTAAGGGTCGAAGTGGCTGCCGGTGCGATCTTAACACTATCCAATGGTAGAGCTAAATCATACTCATCGTGACCGCGTGACGCGCAAGGCAGAGGCTCGAATCCGTTGAAGGTCAAGTCTCCGCGGATATTGGCCGTGTAGTTTAAGCTTCCAAACCTGACCTGGTGGTCAGGGGCGTAACTTTCAATCTTCTCCAGATGGTCACGAAGATCTGTCCGGGCAGAAAAGTCTCACCCTGGACTGCATCGCTATCGATGATAGTAGGAGCCATCAAGCTTAACAGCGACGACACAGAGGAACTCTCAATGAAAGCACCAATGTCGGTGTCAAAACCAGCGGATCTCGGGTAGGGGGTCCCGAACTGTGCGTGTAAGGCGGATGGTAACAGGAGGCAGGGGACACGATGTTTTACCCAGGTTCGGGCCCTCTTGATGGAGGTAAAACCCTACATCCTGCTTGATTAATATCGATGATATGGGTAGTAAAAGAGTAGATCTACCACGAGATCAGAGGGGCTAAACCCTAGAAGCTAGCCTATGGTATGATTGCATGTTGTAGTTGTTGTGTCCTACGGACTAAAATCCTTCGGTTTATATAGACATCGGAGAGGGTTAGGGTTTGTCAGATTTTGGGTTCTGGCAGACACTTAAGGTTTGAACACTGGGGTGCGCGCGGAAATCACGCCTTCTACCTCCCCATCTCGCAAAGATCTAAACTACTAAAAGAATCACACAAGAGACACAAGATTTATACTAGTTCGGGCCACCATTGTGGTGTAATACCCTACTCCAGTGTGTGGTGGATGGATTGCCTCCTAGGGCTGATGGTGATGAACAATACAAGGAAGAACAGCCTCGCGAGGGTCTGTTCTTGGTTGGGGCGACGAACTACTGGGAGGAGTTCAGTCACCTCTCTCTCTCTCTACTTGTTAGTCAAATCCACACGCCGAACCGAACCCTATTCTCCAATCTACCAACCGATCGAACCCCTTGCAACGTGGGTGACCGGCCCCTATTTATAGGCGAAGGCCCTGGGCCTCTTCCCAAATATTGAGCGGGAAATGAGCCAATAATGGCGGGCTAATTTGAAGGGGGACAACAAGTACTCTTATCCTGACTAAAGGTGGTCTTCGCCTGCAAAAGACTCTGCGGTGACGCCGTGCTGGGATCCATGGTGACCTCCGTCTCGTAGTCCGCTTGGTCCTGGTCTCGTTGCACCGAAATGGAAACCTTTGCCTGATGCCTCGGTACTCCGCGGCTGCGCTTGCCCCCTTTGCACCAAGGAGGAAAGAAGGATGCTGCGCGCGCTGGCGCCCGCCTGACACCCTCGATCGTCATGGCTTGCGTCATGGGCACCTCGCGAGATGCCCCGCCTTGATATCTCCGTCTCCCCGCGAGCCAGCTTGAGGAGGCTGCGCCTGAGGATGCGTCGTGTCGTCCGCCTCGCGAGGCTTGGCCCCTCGCGAGGGTCTTGAGTCTTGTGCTGATGAAGATGGGCCAGGTTGGGCCCCCATTTGAGCCACGCCGCAGGCAGGCAAGTCTGGGGACCCCCGTTCCCAGAACGCCGACAGGGCTACACAAGGTCGGTTACAAAGGAGGAGATATCCATATCCGTATTGCCTAGCTTGCCTTCCACGCCAAGTAGAGTCCCATCCAGACATGAGACGAAGTCTTCAATCTTTTATATTCATAGTCTAACAGTCCGGCCAATGGAGATAGTCCAGCTGTACGGAGACCCCCTAATCCAGGACTCCCACACCCTCCACTCCCACGATGTTACTTTTTCCTGAAAGAACTATGTGGCGCTTTGGCTCATTGTATGATGTATTTGCTTCCTTATCTTTTCTTTTTCTCGGTTTGTTAGACATGTCCTTCACATAGATAACCTCTGCCACATCATTGGCTAGGACTGTCGGATTTCGGGTTCCGGCAGACCCTTAAGGTTCAAACATTGGGGTGCGCACGGAAATCACGTCCTCAACCTCCCTGTCTCGCAAAGATCTAAACTACTAAGGGAATCACACAAGAGACACAAGGTTTATACTAGTTCGGGCCACCATTGTGGTGTAATACCCTACTCCAGTGTGTGGTGGATGGATTGCCTCTTGGGGGCTGGTGATGATGAACAATACAAGGAAGAATAGCCTCACGAGGGTCTGTTCTTGGGAGGGGTGAGGAACTGCTGGGAGGAGTTCGGTCACCTTCTCTCTCTCTCTCTACTTGCTAGTCGGATCGGCCTACTCTGTGTGCTTTCCTACGAAAACCGAACCCTTTGCTACCAAAACCGAACCCTTTGCTACGTGGGTGGCCGTCCCTATTTATAGAAGCCCTGGTCCTCTTCCCAAATATTGAGTGGGAAGGGAGCCAATAATGGCGGGCTAATTTGAAGGGGGACAACAAGTACTCTTATCCTGACTAAAGGTGGTCTTCGCCTGCGAAAGACTCTGCGGTGACGCCGTGCTGGGCTCCATGGTGACCTCCGTCTCGTAGTCCTCTTGGTCCTGGTCTTGTTGCACCGAAATGGCAACCTTTGCCTGATGCCTCGGTACTCCACGGCTGCGCTTGCCCCCTTTGCACCAAAGAGGAAAGAAGGACGCTGCGCGCGCTGGCGCCCACCTAGCACCCTCGATCGTCATGGCTTGCGTCATGGGCACCTCATGAGGCACCCCGCCTTGATATCTCCGTCTTCTCATGAGCCAGCCTGAGGAGGTTGCGCCTGAGGATGCGCCGTGTCGTCCGCCTCGCGAAGCTTGGCCCCTCGCGAGGGTCTCGAGTCTTGTGCTTGATGAAGATGGGCCATGTTGGGCCCCCATTCGAGCCACGCCGCAGGCCGCAGGCAGGCAAGTCTGGGGACCCCCGTTCCCAGAACACCGACAGTAGCCCCCGGGCCTGTGGCACGCATGGGCTTGGCCGTGCCGAGAGGCGAAAGGGCAAGGGCGAAGTGCCGCGGGCCCTAACAGCCTGCGGCCTTGGGCGACACGTGGCGGTTGACGGGACGTGGGTGCCTCAGCAACCACGCAGGTTAGTAAAGGAGCGGCATCTGCCCAGACTTCGCCTTTTGCTCTCTCCGATCGTCGCTCAGATCCCCTTTCTTGCGCCTTCCCTTTCTTCCTCTAAACTTCCAGATCTACTCCAGCTGCGTGACCTAGGAAGCCATGGTGCCTCGCCAGCCTCCGGCCAAGGCTTGGTACTCCCCTGCTCTGGATCCACCGAATGTTTCCAAGGCGAGCTTCGCCCAGCTGTGCCGGATGGCGACGGCGCAGGGCGTCAACGGGACGGAGGTGTTCAAGGCCGGTTCCTCCATCCCCGAGGACCGAGGGAGCACCTTTTATCCTCTCTTTGCGAGCTCCATTGCTGCGGGCTTGTTGCCTCCCTTCTCCGAGTTCTTCTTCTCCGTCCTCAACCATTAAGACTTGCGGGCTCTGCATCTCCACCCCAACTCTGTCCTCCTTCTGGTGATCTTCGCTTACTACTGCGAGGCCCACGTATGGGTGCAGCCTTCGGTGGCCCTGCTGCACCACTACTTCTACCTCCGGATCGCCGGCAGCTCTCTTTCTGCGTGTGCGGGCTTCATCGCGTATAGCGGCACCATTGCCATCTCGACCCCTGGAAGAGGATCGAGGGCTTCAGGAGCAAGTGGGTCTTGGCAGATGTCGGGCGCATCCACCCTCGTCTGATCTTCCCGGGCTTGGCTGGGCGGCGTACGTCTGGGCGTGACCCAGCCGTAGCCCCCGTGCCCAGCCCCCTCGCGCGGCGCTCCCGAGGGGAGGCGTTGCGATGGGGCCAGCCACTGAGCTCTGGGCTCCCTGAGGTTAATGCGGCCAGGAGGCCACCCTCGGTTGTTTATCACCAGCGCGGAGCATAGCGCTTCCGTATGTGTACGGGCATAGCCGCTCCTCGGCAGTGTCGTCAGCCAGCACGGAGCATGGTGCTTCCACTGGTACGTGGGAGGGGGCTCCCCTCCAGGAGGAGCCCCCGGGGCATATAGAGCCCCGCCCTGACACGTGACCGGCATGGTAGTGCTAGGTGAGGTGTATCTGGGCACCCGTGAGCCAGCGTGGGAGTCCCGAGGCCGTACCTCTGGGCGGGTTGCGCCCAGCACTGGGCCGTATCTTGAGATGTGTCCCTGCAAAATTTGGTTAGATGCCGGTACTCTATGTCCTCGGGTCCCGGCCCTCGAGCTTGTCTCAGCCGTCGCTGGTATGCCAGGTCACGATGCCATGGACAAGGCCAGAGGGTGAGGGCTGGAGAGCCACTAAGAGCCCTGAGTCGCGATGCTCAGGCACCCCCCCTTTAACGTGCAAGTGGCCGACATGGGAAGAAAAGATGCTGCAGACGGGCACCATGCAGCTAAGCGTGATAGGCAATGCATAGTTGGAAATAAACGCTACGGGGATACACGCCGCTGGGTCTGGCCTGAACGGCTTGGGGATGATGCAGCCCAAGGGGCGACCCCAACAAGGCAAACTAACGACGGAAAGGTAAATGCAGATACATGCCGCGGGGACGGACCCACGCGGCCTGGGAGTGATGCAACCCTGGGAGGGTGCTCCCAGCTGAGAACGGAACTTGAAAGATGTCACCTGAGGATGTCGTCGGCATAGTGGCGTTGGTGCAGCAGACTTGACGGGCTGCAGAAACCGATCCTCACGCGTCCCCAGGCCCCGGGGCCTCAGGAGGCTCCGGAGGCACTGGTGACTCCTCGTGAGCTGCCTCCATCTCCGCCAAGGCCGCGGAACGCCTGTCTTCCTGAGCCTCCACGATGCCCCTCATGAGGCGCTGGTACGCCGCTGCCATGCTCGGCAGGCCGTAAGGCATGCGAACATAGCTGTGGGGTGGACCTCCGCAGCGCCCCACTTGCAAGGGCCAGAGGAGCTCCGTTGTGGCGATCTGATTGAGCCCTGGTACGTCGACGCAGACACGCAGCCCACCATCCTCGCCTGGATGTGGGGCCACAGCTGGTAGGCGGCGGCAACCTCTCATGATCCTTGACTCCTGTTGTTCTTGAATGGCCTCGTCAACGAACTCTTGTTGGTCTGATCTTCATCGCCTGGCTCCCTCTCGAGGGAAACGTGCTGCGAAGCACGCCTCCACACGGTGCCCAAGCGCCTCCCTCGTGACCCTGGCTAGGTCGGTGGCCCTCCAGGTGAGAGCCCCTGAGCCCTGCCTGAGGAGGGCGCCGGGCACGCTTTCCTATGCAATGGAAGGAGGGTCCCCCTGGGCAGACATGGGCCCTGAGGGGCCTGCCTCCTGAGGGGTCGAGCCTGACGATGTCTTCTTCTTCTTGGGGTGGTCTCAGGAAGCCTCCTGCTTCCGCGATCTGGGTCTTCTAGCGACGCGGCCTGATAGGCCCGCTCCAGGGAACGCACTGCATCCTTCTCTTCACAGGGCACCGTGATGACGCCGCCACTTCCCGGCATCTTGAGGACGTTGTAGCCGTGGTGAGTCGCAGCCACAAACTTGGCCAGCGCTGGGTACCCGAGGATGGCGTTGTACGGCAGGAGGATGTGGGCTACGTCGAAGTCGATGAGCTTGGTGCGGTAGTTGCTGTGAGCCCCGAAGGTGACAGGGAGGCAGACCTGCCCGATCGGGACTGTGGAACCGTCGGTGATCCCGGAGAAAGGCGTGGTTGGCTGAAGCTGGTCGTAGGGCACTTGGAGGTTGTTGAATGTTTCCACGGACAGGACGTTGAGCCCTGCCCCGCCATCGATGAGGGTCTTGGTGACCAGCATGTTGCTGATGACTGGGGAGCAGAGCATCGGGAAGACTCCTGCAGTGGCCGCGCAGTTGAGCTGGTCTGCCAAGCTAAACGTGATGGGGCACGCCGACCACCTGAGGGGGCGCGTTGCTTCGAGCTTGGGGAGAACTGCATTCACTTCGCGGGTAAAGTGTTTGAAGATACGTTGGGAGGCTGGGGCTTGAGCTCCGCCCAAGATGCAGGCGATCGTGCGCGGCTCCTGGAAGCCCCCAGCCCCCTCGTCTTGATGGCGGTCTTCGTTCCTTCTTGGTGGAGGCGGCAGCGAAGGTAGGCCTGCATTGCCATGAGGGCGATCCTTGCGAGGCTGATCCCTCCAGTCTCCCTCGCGAGGCAGGTCTCGCCAGCAGTCCTCGCGAGGCTGGTCGCGCCACCCCGGGCGCTGGCCGCGATCTTCCCAGCGTCCTGAGTTTCTTCCTCCTCCCCGGCCATAGCCCCGGTCAGCACGGTCAGGGCGACGGCCGATCCTTCCTTCTCGCACGGCGCGGAGCTCTTGACATTCGTTGGTGTTGTGGGTGTGGAGGTCATGGTACACACAGTACCGGCTGCCTCTGGAGGGTTTGGGCAGATCCTTGCTCCGCTTGGTGTCTGGTTCTGCCGCGAGTATGGCAGCCCCCTTGCGCTTCGCTTCCTTGGCTTTGGGCTTCTTCTCTTCTGGGTCCGTGGCAGGCAGCTCGAGGAGGGATAGACGTCCCTTCTCAGCCCTGGCGCACTTGTTCGCCAAGTTGAACAGCTCCAGGGAGGTGCAGAGGTCTTCGTGCATTGCTAGCTCCTCCTTTATCTTGATGTCACGCACGCCGTCAGAGGAGGCGGAGATGATGGCCTCCTCTGACACCCTGGGAATCTTGAGGCGCGCGCTGTTGAAGCGCTGGATGTACTTTTGCAGGGTCTCTCCGGGTTCTTGCTTCATGCGGCGCATGTCGCTCACCGTGGGCGGCCGGTCGCGAGTACCTTGGAAGTTGGCGATGAAGCGGGCGCGCATCTGGTCCCAGGAGGAGATCGTGCCTGGAGCCAGATTCAGGAGCCAGGTTCGAGCTCCTTCCTTAAGCGCCATGGGGAACCAGTTCGCCATGACCTTTTCATCCCCGCCGGCAGCCTCGATGCCCCGCTCATAGAGCTGGAGGAACTCTGCGGGATCGGTTGTGCCGTCGTAGCGAGGAGGCAGGTCGGGCTTGAACTTGCCGGGCCACGCGACGCTGCACAGCTCAGTGGTGTAGGCGTGGCAGCCCGCGGTGGCCACGAAAGGCCTCGGTTGGTGGAGAGCTTGGTCTTGAGGGTCCCCACGCGCTGCAGCTAGGAGCAGGGCGGGGTCTTGGCGCGCCGGAGCTAGAGCAGGATCGCGGCGTGCCGGAGCAGGGAGCGCCCTGGCAGCCCCTTGCGGGCGAGGAACTTCTTGGCAGCTCCGCTCTTGCTGCGCTGGCGCCTGACGGAGCGGGTTCCGCCCAGGGGCCAAGCGCCTTGGAGCCATGGCATCTTCTTGGAGGGGAGGCGGCTGGTGCGGCTCTGGTGCTTCGTTGCCCGCGCGGGGCGGAGTGTGGCGCAGAGGGACGGACGGCGCGGAAGAGCCCCCTATGGCGCGGACAAGCTCGGCGACGCGGTCGAGCCACTCCTCGTAGACGTCGTCGACGGGGCGGTAGCGCTGGAGCTAGTTTGCCGCGAAGAGCACAGCCCGAGCCTCCAAGGGTGCGTGGAGCGCGCGGGACGAAGAACCTGCTAGAGCGAGTGATGGAGTGGCGGTGCGGACGTCTTGCCGCACGGACGGGTGCTGAGACGAAGCCTGCTGCTCGCCCCCCGCCGGGCCGGTGGCGGCGTTGACGGCGGGCGACGGGGAACGACGAGGACGCCCACCGACGGGGGCCGTCTGGGCGACGCGAGAAGCGATGGCGGCCCGGCGCTCGGCGCGGGCCCGACGAGCGCCGGACATGGATGCGACGGTCGTAGGAGAACGGATTCACTAGTAGAAAAAGGGTCAAACGTGAAGAACATTAGTGTCGGTTTGTATTTGAGCCGGCACTAATGTATACATTAGTGCCGGTTCCAACGGCTAGCTGGGCCGCTTTCATTAGTACCGGTTCGTGGCGACCCTTTAGCACTGGTTCGTGCCACGAACTGGTACTAATGAAAGTGGTGGCAGGATGTTGTCAGAATGGGGCCCCTCCAGCCCCTTTAGTATCGGTTCTTGGCACAAACCGGTACTAAAGGTCGTCCTACATAAACCCTTCATCCACCCGAGCTCGCTCTGTTCTTCCCCTTTCCCCTCTCCTCTCTGTTCTTCCCCTCTTCCTCTCGAGCTCATCACACATTTTGCCCAAAATTTGTCAAGATTTGAAGGCCCCCATCCATTCAAATGATCACAAAGGTTCGCAACTTTGTCCTTTCATCTCTCATTGCTAGATTAGCTCTTGCAATGCTTTATATAGTGATTAATTTGTGAGTTTAGTAATTTGGGAGGACATATATATATATATATGTGCTAGTATTCGATTTATATGCAATTTGAGGTCAAAAATAACACTTAGTTTGCATATGTAGGTGTGGTTTACTTAGTGCCTTCTAAATCTCCATCGTAGCCACCGTCGATCGCCCGCACCGTCCCGTCGCCGCCACCACCTTGTGGTGAGCCTCTTGTTCATGAAATTTTATATAAAAATTGTTGTTTGTGTGATTTGGATATATAGTTACTCGTATAATTATCTTACCCGTACGTTGTTTTGATATCCGTCCCTGTCGGCCCGAGTCCTTGTTATGATTCAGATGTGGTATGTATATTCTTTTTTAAAACTAGTTGCATTTCGTGTTTATGACAAATCATGCCCATCAAGTTGACATAGAATTTTTTTCTTGGAGGCATGTGAACCGGAAATTCCAACCGACCCTATTGCCGAGAGGTTAAATTTAGTTGAAAGAGAAAACGAGTACTTGAAAGAAAAGTTGAAAAGAATTGAGGGGGAGAAGATGGAATTGGAGTTGCATGTTGCCGATGTCGTCGATGATCACAAGATCAAGATGGAGAAAATGCGCTTGAAGATTAGAAAGATTAGAAAATATGCCATCGATAGTGAGGCTTGGTATCATTATGTTGTTGGATCCATTGTTACCTTAGTTGCGATCTTGATCGTATTTGTTGTTGCATTTAAATGCTTTAGCTAGAGAGTTATTTGTTTGTTGCATTTAAGTGTTGTATGAACTTTATGTATGAACTTGTATTAATTTGGTCTATTCGGGGTTGTGTAATGAAGATGAGCCGGCAATGGATGTACGATGACCGATGCTCTCCCCAGTTCGTTGAGGGCGTGCATACTTTTCTACTTGCGGCTGAGGCAAACAAGCGGGCGGATGGTTTTATGCCTTGTCCATGTGCTCGCTGTACGAATGGTCACAATTACTCTACGTCAAGAACCATTCACGTCCACTTGTTTAAGTCCGCTTTCATGCCCCATTATAATGTTTGGACCAAGCACGGAGAAAGAGGGGTTATGATGGATGACAATCAAGAAGAAGAGGACGACGACAGCTATCCTGGCCATGGGTTCCCTGAATACGATGATACAACAATGGGGGAAGAAGCTGAGCCGGTAATGCGGGAAGAAGCTGAGCCGGCAATGCGGGAAGAAGCTGAAGAAGAGGCATCAGATGAGCCCGTTGATGATCTAGGTCGGGCCATTGCCGATGCAAAGAGAAACTGCGCAAGTGATTTGGAGAAGAATAAGTTGCAGCGCATGTTAGAGGATCACAAAAAATTGTTGTACCCGAATTGCGTAGGTGGCAAGAAAAAGCTGGGCACCACACTGGAATTGCTGCAATGGAAGGCAGAGAATGGTGTATCTGACAAGGGATTTGGAAAGTTGCTGGTAATGATAAAGGATATGCTTCCAAAGGACAACGAATTACCCGAGAGTACGTACGAAGCAAAGAAGGCTGTCTGCCCTCTAGGGTTAGAGGTGCAGAAGATACATGCATGCCCTAATGATTGCACCCTCTACCGCGATGAGTACAAGGATTTGAACGCTTGCCCGGTATGTGGTGCATTGCGCTATCAGATCAGCCGCGATGACCTTGGTGATGTCGAGGGCCGGCGCCCCAGGAAGAAGATTCCTGCCAAGGTGATGTGGTATGCTCCTATAATACCACGGTTGAAACATTTGTTCCAAAACAAAGAGCATGCCAAGGCGATGCGATGGCACAGAGAAGACCGTAAGAAAGACGGAAAGTTGAGAGTACCCGCTGACGGGTCGCAGTGGAGAAAAATTGAAAGAAAGTACGGGAAGGAGTTTGCAGATGGCGCAAGGAGCGTATGGTTTGGTCTAAGCGCAGATGGCATTAATCCTTTTGGGGAGCAGAGCAGCAACCATAGCACCTGGCCTGTGACTCTATGTTTGTATAACCTTCCTCCTTGGTTGGGCATGAAGTGGAAGTTCATTATGATGCCAGTGCTCATCCAAGGCCCTAAGCAACCCGGCAACGACATTGATGTGTACCTAAGGCCCTTAGTTGAAGAACTCTTACAACTGTGGAATGGAACAGGTGTACGTGCGTGGGATGAGCACGTGGGGGAAGAATTTGACCTAAAGGCGTTGCTGTTCGTGACCATCAATGACTGGCCTGCTCTCAGTAACCTTTCAGGACAGACAAACAAGGGATACCGTGCATGCACGCACTGTTTGGACGATACCGACAGTATATATTTGGCTAATTGTAAGAAGAATGTGTACTTGGGACATCGTCGATTTCTTCCGAGCAGGCATACCGTAAGAAAGAAAGGCAAGAATTTCAAAGGTGAGGCGGATCATCGGACGAAGCCTGGCCACCGTACTGGTGCTGATGTACATGATATGGTCAAGGATTTGAAGGTGGTCTTTGGAAAGGGTCCTGGTGGACAACCTGTTCCGAATGACGCTGACGGACGCGCACCCATGTGGAAGAAGAAACCTATATTTTGGGACCTGCCCTATTGGAAAGACCTAGAGGTCCGCTCCGCAATCGATGTGATGCACGTGACGAAGAATCTTTGTGTGACCCTGCTTGGCTTCTTGGGCGTGTATGGGAAGACAAAAGATACACCTGAGGCACGGGAGGACCAGCAACGTATGCACGGAAAAGACGGCATACATCAGGGTCATGCAAGCTACGCTCTTACCAAAGAAGAGAAGGAAATCTTCTTTGAATGCCTGCTCAGTATTAAGGTACCGTCTGGCTTCTCATCGAATATAAAGGGAATAATAAACATGGCAGAGAAAAAGTTCCAGAACCTAAAGTCTCATGACTGCCACGTGATTATGACGCAACTGCTTCCGGTTGCATTGAGGGGGCTTCTACCGGAAAATGTTTGATTAGCCATTGTGAAGCTATGTGCATTTCTCAATGCAATCTCTCAGAAGGTAATCGATCCAGAAATCATACCAAGGTTACAGAATGATTTGGTGCAATGTCTTGTCAGTTTCGAGTTGGTGTTCCCACCATCCTTCTTCAACATCATGACGCACGTCCTAGTTCACCTATGCGAAGAGATTAACGTTTTGGGTCCTGTATTTCTACACAATATGTTCCCCTTTGAGAGGTTCATGGGAGTATTAAAGAAATATGTTCTTAACCGTGCTAGGCCAGAAGGAAGCATCTCCAAGGGCCGTCGAAATGAGGAGGTCATTGAGTTTTGTATTGACTTTATTCCTGACCTTAAGCCGATTGGTGTTCCTAAATCGCGGCATAAGGGCAGACAGGATGGAAAAGGCACGCTAGGAGGGGAACAAATAATATGTATGGATGGACATTCTCTCACGGAAGCACACTACACAGTTCTACAGAACTCCGCCTTGGTGGCTCCGTATATGGATGAACACAAGAATTTGCTACGCTCCAAACACCCGGAGCGGTCTGATGACTGGATTACACGTGAACAAACCAGGAGTTTCGCCAGCTGGTTGCAAGCACGTACCATGCATGACACCTCTATTGAAGATGACATGTACTTGCTATCCCAGTTACCATCTTCCAATATAATGACTTTCAAAGGGTACGAGATAAATGGTAATACATTTTACACAATCGCCCAAGATAAGAAGAGCAACAACCAAAATAGTGGTGTCCGCTTTGATGCAGAAACCAAGACGGGAAAGGAAACATATTATGGTTATATACAGGACATTTGGGAACTTGACTATCGACGTGGTTTGAAGGTCCCTTTGTTTCGGTGCAAATGGGTCAATATGACACGAGGCGGGGTAACGGAAGACCCGCAGTACAGAATGACAACAGTGGATCTCAACAATCTTGCGTATCCCGACGAACCATTCGTCCTAGCCAATGATGTGGCACAGGTTTTCTATGTGAAGGACATGTCTACCAAGCCAAGAAAAAGAAAAGATAAGGAAGCGAATGCATCGTACGATGAGCCAAAGCGGCACATAGTTCTTTTTGGGAAGAGAAACATCGTGGGAGTTGATGACAAGACAGACAAGTCAGAAGATTATGAAAAGTTTGATGAAATTGCTCCATTCATAGTGAATATTGACCCGAGCATCCCGTTAAATGATGAAGATTTTCCATGGTTACGGTGCAAAGGGACACACGCGAAGAAAAAGTTTCACACCCAAAGATCTAGGATGTGATCGGCTTCACTAGCTATCATCACTTTCTTCTGTGTTTCACACCCAGAAGGGAATCTCTGTAATAGTTAGGGTAGTTAATTATGTGTTTTGGCATTTGAAATGCGAAGAAATTTTATGTGCAAACAAACTCTTTCATGCCTTTACTGATTTTTAAAGTTAAGTTATTCAAAAACTAGTGATTCACACTAATTTCAAATAATTCAAAATTTAAATTATTCAAATTTGAAAACTACGGGCACTAACAGAAAATTTGTAATTTTTTGTACCTAAAGCAAAAATATTCAGAAAGAAACTCTAAATACACAAAAAAAACAACTCAAAAATAAATAAAGCAAAAAACGTAAAAAAGCCCGCCTACTAGGCTAGAGCGGCCTGCATACGACTAGAAACCCAACCCGTTGTTGGGCCAGGATGCAGGCCCGCAAAGGCCCGGTAGGCCCATGGGGTAGCATAGCACAGGTAGGCCCACAAGGCCTGCATTTGAGAGGAGCTCGAAGGAGCAGCCGCGGCTGGGTTTATAAACCAGTGCGGCTGCCCTTCGCCAGGCGAGGTGGGACTAAACTTTGCACCCCTCGCCTGGCAGCGCACCCCCCTTTAGTACCGGTTCGTGGCACCAACTAGTACTAAAGGGGGGGCCTTTAGTACCGGTTGGAGCCAGGAACCGGTACTAAAGGGGGGTGCTTCCCGCCGTTTGGTCTGGCCAAAACAGGCCTTTAGTACCGGTTGGTGGCTCCAACCGGTACTAAAGGTGTTTTCTATATAAGAAACACTTTGAAAAATTTCGTCAGTTTCCTCTGCTTCATCGCCGCCGCCTAGTCCCGCACCGTCGCCACCCCCGTCGCGCCGTCCCCGTCGCACTGTCTCCACCCCCGCCGCGCCGTCCCCGTCGCGCTGCCCCTGTCCTCGTCGCGCCGCCCCCGTCACGCCGTCCACGTCGCCGGCCCGTCCCCGTCCCCGCACCGGCCCGCATCCACGTCCCCGCACCTGCCCGCGTCGCCGTCGCCATCATCGTCGCCTCGACCTCTCGCCCGCGCTGTGAGCCCCTGTCCCCCTCTCCTCCCTCCAATCGAAGCCGCCGCGCCGTCGACGCCGTTGCCTTGGCTCGCCGTCACCGTTGCCTCTGCACACACGCATGCATACACAAACACACACATACACACAAACACACACACACAATGTTTTTAGTTTTTAGTTTTTCTATTTTTAGTTTTTAGTTTTTAGTCAAATGTTATAGAAATGTTAGTTATAGCTAGATTAATTAATTAATTAGATTAGATTAATGTCAAATAGTATGTAGAAATGTTAGTTATAATATATATAATGTCAAATCTTATAGAAATGTTAGAAATTTTGGAAATGTTAGTTTTAGCTAGCTAGATGAATTAGATTAATTTCAAATTGCTAGACGATGATCGATGTTTTTTTAGTTTCTTATATTTTTAGTTATAAAATTTAGAATTTGCATGTATGAAATCATCACAATCCATCATTTAAAAAATGTTACTTTACTTTTGCGGCATATAGTATTTTGCTGTCGACGATGCCCGACCCGCATCCTCGCCGTCGACACGTCCGCGACGACGTCCTGCTTCAGAGGACCCATGTCCGGGACTGGGCTCCGCCGGGCTGGCACTGGGAGGTGCTACCTTCAGGGGCGCGACGCTTGGTGAGGAACCCAGCCCCGGGTCCCGTCGTCGACCCTCATCTTCTTTGGTGGCATTCGCGTGGGCCACTTTCGGTGCGGAGGGAGCCGGCCCCGTCGGAGGTGGTACGTCGCCGTGTCAGGGAGGAGGACGAGCACGTCCATCGCTACATGGCTGCTATGGACGTCAGGTTCTCCAATACCTGGCAGGTTCTTTGGGGAGATCACCCGAGCTATGATCCAGTGATGGTTCCTTCACTATGGTTGTCCACCGCCTAGATTACTCTCTAGTATTCGATCTTTATTAGCTAGCTAGCTAGCTAGCTAGTGATGTATTCGATATATAATATTCGAGATGATTTATTCGAGATTATATATATTATTTGAGATGATGTATTCGACGATATTATATCTATTATTCAAGACGACGTATTCGAGATTAAATCTATTATTCGAGACGATGTATTCGAGATTATATCTATTATTCGAGACGATGTATTCAAGATTATATCTATTATCCGGGATTATACTAAATTGTTTTATATTTCTTTTGGCATAGTTAAATAAAAGCTATGGCGGACAATACCGACAGAGAGAGAGAACAGACCATGTTCGATATCATACGCGGGCCAGATGATGATTAGAATGAAGAAGATTTTGACGGCTCCGAATTTCTAAACAACACCGAAGAGGGTGATATGATATTCGATCGCGACGACCGAGAAGGTGAAGTCATGAACTACGACGAAGAACATGTTGATCCTAAAACAACAAACACTGGCGAGGTATATATATTTATATAAGCAGGAATCTGGTGATCATTGCAGGTTTTAAATTAGTTGAAGATATATTAACGAATCGATCTTTCTTCTTTCAGCCATCCGGATCGAGCAAATCTTCAGGCAAAAGGACGAAACGAGGCGCGAACAAAAAGTTGAAGGAGGGCGTAACGTACAATATCGAGGCAATCAGACCTAATGGCAAACCATTAGCGCCTAAGAAGATTGCGGACAAGTTCGTTCGTCAGTGCGGAGTTCTTGTGAAGGACCAACTCCCGATCTCCCTTAAAGAATGGAGAAAGCCAGAAAAGCCACGTCCAAATGTTACTTTTGTCGATGAGAATCAAAAAAAAACTGCTTTGGGATACTCTCATTGAACATTTCACCCTAGCAGATCATTTCACAGAAGCAGATGTGCGGAAAGTCAAGGACGGTGCTTTTAGGAAGATGGCGGTTGCATTCAAGAACCACAAGAGAACGACGTGGGAGAAGTACGTCAAGGGAGGGAGGAAGACTCCAGTATTCGAGGGGATACTAGAGAATCAAAGTGCTCATTGGGACGATTTCGTGAAATTCAAGGATTCATAATTAGCTAAGGAACGGTTGAGAATAAACAAGAAGAATGCCGAAAAAAGGATAAGTTCCATAAGCTGGGGCCAGGTGGCTACGCGGTGGCAATGCCTAAGTATGATAAGTCTGAGAAAGAGATGGAGGATGCAAGTGTCACTCCGGTTACTAAGAGGTGGCCCCCCAGGTGCAGGACTTGGTTCTATGTGCATGGGGGGGAGTTGGACCCGAAGACAGGCAATGTTTCGACGAAGGCATGTCTGAACGGAGCCGACGATGCGCTACTTGTTGCAATAGAAGAGGCTCGATCTGGGGTGTTCCAGCCCAACAGAGAGAACTACGAGCTTACGTGTGCCCTGGGAAATCCTGAACACCCGGGAAGAACACGAGGCAAGGGCGCTATTCCGTGGTATGAGGGGTTTTCGGACTGGAACGCCGACTACAGAACCCGTGCGAGGAAGAAGATTGCGGAGGAGAAGAAGGGGAAGATGGAGGAGGAGCAGAGGAAGCGGGACTATGAACGCCTTCAAGGCCTAGAAGCAAGTCAAGCGGAATTGGCAGCTAAATTCCAGCGGCAGCAGGAGCAGATCGACTCACTTAGCCAGCAAAGGGGGTCTCAGCAGCTGCAGCAGCTAGCGGATGATCCAGCTTTGAATACCACCGCCCCATCCATGCCGAGAAGCAGCGTGGGTTCCGCCCCGGGCGACGCACTGCTGGATAGATACCCCGTGGATGATATCGCGGAGAACACTAACTACGAGCTACACATCAAAATTAAGAACATATCCTTGAAGGTGGCGGACGGTGTTGCTTATACAAATTCCCCCGATGCAACCTTCCATTGCAACCCGATTCCAGCAGGCTATGCTCGTGTCGTGGTTGATGAGGTGGTGGACCAATATTCGGGGCTAGAGCTTGACATTCCTGGAGGTGACGAGGAGCACACACTCGGAGATGCCAAACATCGTATCATCCTATGGAGAAACGATTGCATCACCTTTCGAAGGCCACCGACACCGCGTCACCCGACTCCTCGTCGAAGTCCGCCACCGAGTCAGCAGACTCCCGCTCCTCCAAGTCCACCAACGCGTGAGGCCACTCCTCCTCCTCCAAGTCTCGCGAAGTGTCAGGCCACTCCTCCTCCAAGTCTGACACAGCGTCAGACGTCCACTCCTCCTCCAAGTCTAGCACAACCTCAGGCCACTCCTCCTCCAAGTCCGGCACAGCTTCAGGCCACTCCTCCTCGTCCAACTCAGCCCCGTCAGCCGTCTCCGCCGCCTCAGCAATCGCAGAAGAGACACCCCGCAGCTATGGTGCGTAGCGGTACGAGTCGAGGTGATAGTACAGGAAGTACAGGCGGAGGCAAGCGATATAAATATGGTCCAAACCTCAGTACTCCTCTTCCTATGAGGGCTTATGACAGGACCGAGGAGCAAACCAATGCCATAGTGCGGGCAAAAGTCGACGCCCATTTTGGACCGAAACCGCCACCGCCGCCAAGGGAGAAAGTGCCTGTGGAAGTAGTTGACCACTTCATTCGTATGGCTCAACCACCAGCTCCTAAGCCTGTTGACTCAGACTATGAGCGCTACATCAGGAAGTTACATCGACAACGTCTACAGAAGGAGGCGAGCTCGAGCTCGAGCAAACAATAAGCAGCTGTCAAAAAATGCGGGAAAACCGTTGCCCAGCTGGGAAAATAGGCGGCACAATCGATCCCCCCGCTTGTTGTGCCGCCAACAACACGTGATAGTATGCGCGCCCAATATTATTGTGGCCAAACAGTTTACGTTCCCGAGGTGGGCGATGTGGTAATAACCCAGGAGCATATAATGTAGGATGAAGAACTCAAGATCACTATTGGACAACTCCTCGAGATCGAGGACATGCCTCTGATTAGATAGGAGGAAATAAAATGGAAATTTCTCCGGGGCCAACCTTTGGTCGAGCCAGAAGATGTCAAGAAGCTCCCAACGAGAATGTATGAATTGCGTCAATGGTACATGGACATTAGCAAGAGATCCGATCGAGAGTCCCTCACGGTGTATGTCAAGAAGGATGATTACTACCATGAGAAAGCTGTGGCCGTTGAGTATTCTGAACTGTTTCAGTTATACAATCAAGACGCACTCGACAAATCTATCGTCAGTTGCTATTGTCTGTAAGTGATTTTTTTCTGTAATTTAAGTCTCAAGCTAGCTGTAGTGATCCTTTTGATCAATCATTACATGTAATTATCCTCACTATATTCTTTTCTGTGGTATTATGCAGGATGAAGATGTATGAAATGAGAAAAGGTGGACGCTATGGCATTGGGTTCATTGACCCAAACACCGTTAATGAATACACATGGAAATTAGATGCACATTATGAAAAAGAGGTAGAGGACAGCATGCTAGAGTTCTTGAAGCGCCTCAAATACAATGAAGATATACTACTTCCTTACAACTTCGAGTGAGTCACACTTTCTTGTACTACAAATTGTCTGTTTTTGCCTACTAGCTAGCTACATGTTTTTGCTTACATATGCCCGCTTAATTAAGACATGCAAACGTGTGTGCATGCAGATTTCACAAGATCTTGTGTATCATTAAAGTTGACGCCGGAACAGTTGAAATACTGGACTCGCTACTCAAAACAAATAGTGACTATAACATCTTGTTTGGGATAGTCAACAGGTAATTTCAATCATTATTAACTATATATCTCGGCCTATTTAGTTCGTCACTTCATGATATGAACTATTTAATAACCCCTTTATTCATTTTCTTTGTCGGCGGGCAGGGCTTGGGCAAGGTTCATCAGCGCCACTCCAGGAGAATGGAAACAAAAGCTGAAATGGGTTCGACCCAAGGTAAGTAATTAAGTAGTACTAGCTAACTAGCTAGCTAGCTAGCTAGCTGCCATCTCTTTAATTATCCTGCTTGATTAATTATTATCTGATCAAATTCCATTCTCGTAAAGGCCCTTCAGCAGGCGCAGGGGACTGATCTGTGTGCATACTGCATTTGTGAGAACAATCGCATGATGGCGTCCGAAAGGAACAGATCTCAAAGACAGGAATGGGTACGTTTGTCAGAACAATATTCACAATTTTTACAACATTATTGATATCTAGTCACACAACTAATACATATGCATATTGATCTCCTTTTTAATAGTTCAAAGAGGTGAGGGACAAGCTCCTACCAACGGAGTGTGTAGAAGCACTTCAAGAGGAAATAGCGGGATTTTTGCTCGACCACGTCATAAATCCGAACGGAGAATAGTATTACCCGCTACCGCCCCCATCGAAAAAGACATGAACCACTTCCAATTGTCATCGTGCTCTGAAGGCACCAATCACACTAATGCCACTGGCTCCGAAGGCAACATGCATATGTAGGAGAAATTGTATATAGCTATATATGTGTGTATGTGTGAATTAATATGGTGGTTTGTGAGACATGATTGATGATATATATATGATTGGTTCTACTAGAAATTCTATATATATATATATGCATAACATGTACAATGTGTAGTACCGTAAAATACCAGCAAACGAAAAAGAATTAAAATGGAAAACACAAAATTAAATGAAAAAGAAATCATAAAACCAAGAACCCCCCAAACATTTTAGTACCGGTTGGTGTTACCAACCGGTAATAAAGGGCTCCCGGCCCCTGGAGCTGGCTCATGCCACGTGATTGCCCTTTAGCACCGGTTCGTGCTGAACCGGTATTAAAGGGGGGGGGGGCTTTAGTGCCGAAATTGTAGTGCCGGTTACCTAACCGGCACTAAAGGGCCTTACGAACTGGTGCTATTGCCCGGTTCTGCACTAATGAGTGGTGGAAGACAGATTCCGGCGCACCCCTACCTGGCGCGCCAAATGTCGGATTTCGGGTTCCGGCAGACCCTTATGGTTCGAACACTAGGGTGCGCGCGGAAATCACGTCCTCAACCTCCCCGTCTCGCAAAGATCTAAACTACTAAGGGAATCACACAAGAGACACAAGGTTTATACTGGTTCGGGCCACCATTGTGGTGTAATAGCCTACTCTAGTGTGTGGTGGATGGATTGCCTCTTGGGGGCTGGTGATGATGAACAATACAAGGAAGAACAGCCTCGCGAGGGTCTGTTCTTGGCAGGGGTGATGAATTGCTGGGAGGAGTTCGGTCACCTTCTCTCTCTCTCTCTCTACTTGCTAGTCGGATCGGCCTACTCTGTGTGCTTTCCTATGAAAACCGAACCCTTTGCTACGTGGGTGGCCGTCCCTATTTATAGAGGCCCTAGTCCTCTTCCCAAATATTGAGCGGGAAGGGAGCCAACAATGGCGGGATAATTTGAAGGGGGACAACAAGTACTCTTACCCTAACTAAAGGTGGTCTTCGCCTGCGAAAGACTCTGCGGTGACGCCGTGCTGGGCTCCATGGTGACCTCCGTCTCGTAGTCCGCTTGGTCCTGGTCTCGTTGCACCGAATGGCAACCTTTGCCTGATGCCTCGGTACTCCGCGGCTGCGCTTGCCCCGTTTGCACCAAAGAGGAAAGAAGGACGCTGCGCGCGCTGGCGCCCGCCTGGCGCCCTCGATCGTCATGGCTTGCATCACGGGCACCTCACGAGGCACCCCGCCTTGATATCTCCGTCTTCTCGCAAGCCAGCCTGAGGAGGCTGCGCCTAAGGATGCGCCGTGTCATCTGCCTCGCGAGGCTTGGCCCCTCGCGAGGGTCTTGAGTCTTGTGCTTGATGAAGATGGGCCATGTTGGGCCCCCATTCGAGCCACGCCGCAGGCCGCAGGCAAGCAAGTCTGGGGACCCCCGTTCCCAGAACGCTGACAAGGACGAACGGTTCGTCAGTGTACCCAAGATTTTTCAGATCCACTATTGTCATTCCGTACTGTGGGTCTACCTGTACCCCGCCTCCTGACAGATTGACCCATTTGCACTTAAACAAAGGGACCTTAAAATCATGTCCGTAGTCAAGTTCAATATGTCCACCATGTAACCATAGTATGTGTCCTTTCCCCTCTCGGTTGCTGCATCAAAGCGGACACCGTTGTTTTGGTTGGTGCTCTTTTGATCTTGGGCGATCGTGTAAAATGTATTCCCATTTATCTCGTATCCCTTGGAAGTCAATACAGTCGAAGATGGTCCCCTGTACAATGAGTGTAGCTCATCACAAACCGTGTTGTCACCTCTAAGACGTGTTTGCATCCAACTACTGAAAGTCCTGATGTGTTCACATGTAATCCAGTCGTCGCACTGCTCCGGGTGTTTGGAGCGCAGACCGTTCTTGTGTTCCTTGACATACGGGGTCACCAACGTAGAGTTCAATAGAACTGTGTAGTGTGCTTGAGACCAAGAATATCCGTCCCTGCATACTATTGATTCCCCTCCAAGCGTGCCTTTTCCAGTCAGTCTCCCCTCAACACAAAACCTAATGACATCCTTTGTTTGATGGCCCATGGAGATGCTTCCTTCTGGCCTAGCGCGGTTATGGACATATTTCTTTAGGACTTCCATGAACCTCTCAAAGGGGTACATATTGTGTAGAAATACAGGGCCCAGAATGACAATCTCGTCAACTAGATGAACTAGGAGGTGCGTCATGATATTGAAGAAGGATGGTGGGAACACCAGCTCGAAACTGACAAGACATTGCACCATGATACGTCTCCAACGTATCTATAATTTTTTATTGCTCCATGCTATATTATCTACTGTTTTTGACATTATTGGGCTTTATTATCCACTTTTATATTATTTTTGGGACTAACCTTTTAACCGGAGGCCTAGCCCAGAATTGCTGTTTTTCGCCTGTTTTAGGGTTTCGAAGAAAAGGAATATCAAACGGAGTCCAAACGGAATTAAACCTTCGGGAACGTGATTTTCTCAACGAACAAGACCCGGGAGACTTGGACCCTATGTCAAGACACAAAAGAGGAGGCCACGAGGTAGGGGGGCGCGCTTACCCCCCCCCCCCCCCCCCCAAGCGCGCCGTCCACCCTCGTGGGCCCCCTTTTGCTCCACCGATGTACTCCTTCCTCCTATATATACCTATGTACCCCCAAACGATCAGATACGGAGCCAAAAACCTAATTCCACCGCCGCAACTTTCTGTATCCACGAGATCCCATCTTGGGGCCTGTTCCGGAGCTCCGCCAGAGGGGGCATCAATCACGGAGGGCTTCTACATCAACACCATAGCCTCACCGATGAAGTGTGAGTAGTTTACCTTAGACCTACGGGTCCAAGTTAGTAGCTATATGGCTGCTTCTCTCTTTTTGGATCTCAATACAATGTTCTCCCCCACTCTTGTGGAGAACTATTCGATGTAATCTTCTTTTTGCGGTGTGTTTATTGAGACCGCTGAATTGTGGGTTTATGATCAAGTCTATCTATGAATAATATTTGAATCTTCTCCGAATTCTTTTATGTATGATTGGTTATCTTGGCAAGTCTCTTTGAATTATCAGTTTGGTTTGGCCTACTAGATTGATCTTTCTTGCAATGGGAGAAGTGCTTAGCCTTGGGTTCAATCTTGCGATGTCCTTTCCCAGTGACAGTAGGGGCAGCAAGGCACGTATTGTATTGTTGCCATCGAGGATAACAAGATGGGGTTTTCTTCATATTGCATGAGTCTATCCCTCTACATCATGTCATCTTGCTTAAGGCGTTACTCTGTTTTTAACTTAATACTCTAGATGCATCCTCATCCCTTTATATGGGCGGACAAAACTAACTGTCCCCACTTGCCTGGTAAAACTCGCTTATCCCCCAAGCGCCGCAATTGATGGCGCGGTTGGGTTACCCACGCCCGTATTGATGAGAATCCCGTAATAAGGGGACACGATCTCTGCTTTGACAAGACGTGTCGAAAAACTGCCTCGCGTTATGTTGGAGTAATTGGACACGGATACCCCGAAGACGATGAGACAAGAATTCAACACATCGGGGCTAGCAAAGCCCCTCAGGCTGACTACTGGCTGCTGACTGCTGACCAGGTCGACTGCTGGCTGGCGACTGCTCCACCAGGCTGACTGCTGGCTGCCGACTGCTCCACCAGGCCGACTGCTGGCTGCCGACTGCTCCACCAGGCCGACTGCTGGCTGCCGACTCCTCCACCAGGCCGACTGCTGGCTACCGACTACTCCACCAGGCCGACTACTGGCTGCCAACTCCTCCCCAGGCCGACTGCTGGCTGCCGACTCCTCCGCCAGGCCGACTGCCCGAAGTCAACTGCAGCCTGACGAGACACCAATGGGACGACCATACCGCGTCGTCATCTACAGTGTACCGTGTCCCCTGATTACTGATTTATAAAGTACCCCAGGGGACAAGCATGACATGCACCATGCCACTAGCCATGCCTACATAGCTTGGCTTGTAAGCTACCCAAGGTGGCTTACAACCAAAGCCACTACCACCCATGCCAACTCCTATATATATAGGCACACATCCATCCATCAGGGGAGGGACACACTCACGCACACACACAAGCTAGCTAGCTAGCAAGAGAGCTAGCTAGCAATCCATCCATCCACCCCTATGGGCAAGCATGCCCAAGCACACCCATTCGACCAAGAGCAACGGCCACCATGCCACATGCATATACGAGGCCAGATGCCTATGGCACTGACCACAGATATAGCTCCAGGAGCATTCTGTACCAGATATACCACATATACTCACACATCTAGGAGTAGGGGTGTTATCTCTCCGGAGAGCCCCGGACCTGGGTAAGCTAGCGCGTGATACCCACGTACCCGTCCCTGGATATTCCGGCAGCAGTCTTGCCCTCACATGGAGCCACCTTGTGGCATATGTCGTTTCGTACCCCCCGTGAGAATACCATGACCTTTGGCGCCCACCGTGGGGCGGTACTATGCTACCGCGCTGCTGCTGGTTTTGCAGTCCGGGCGGGACCATCTTCGCCATCACCGCCGCGATGGCGCGCCGTCTCTCCGGTAGCACTCGGGGGCTCGACTTCGACCCGCCCCGGAGCGGCCGCGAGGGACGGCGCATCCTCATCGTCGGCCTCGCCGCCCTCGTCACCGCCACCGTTGCGACACCGGTCGTCCGTCCGCGCGCGCCACGCGCGGTGCCTTGCCTCGGTCCGCCGTGTCCATCCACGCACCGCGCGCATTTTCTCCTCCCTGTGCTGCGTCTTTCTTTGGCCAGAATGCGCTTTTGCTCCTCCATATTTCGCCTATACAAGCTAGCTACACGCTAGTCAAAGCGTGGTAAAACACAGCCCAAATAATGGCCATACTCTTCTCATATATGGGTCGGACACGACCTGTACACTACCCAGACCATGCCCAGACGATGGTGTGTTTCTATACCACACCACATCTCCGACTCCCCGCGCCTGGGCGCGTCGGCCTGCCTCGCGTCTGCCGCGCCTCCCTTTCTCCACTCGCGCTGCCCGCTGGCTCCGGCAAGCGCCACACCGGCAAGCCGCTCCCAGCACTCTTCGTTGCTCCGTCACCACCATAGGGCCAACGACGGCACCAACCAGCCGCGGTGGCTCCTCGAGCGCCTCCCCGGTGGCTCCTCGAGCGCCTCCCCACGCGCGGCTTCGCCCCCCTGCCACTTCGACCCTCCGTTGGCACCGGCCCGTCATCGCGCGGCCCTACACCCAGCCACGGCGCTGCTCCACCATCGCGCCATTTCCGCCCGAGCCCGGCCTCCACCGCCGTCGCTGCATCGCGCCCTCTGCTCCACCCTCCTACCACGGCTGTACGCCCCTCCACCGTCTCGGCGGCGCACGCTGCCCCGCTGGAGCTGTGTCGCCCCGTCCGCACCTCCCACGGCGCCCCAGAGCTCGAGCTCTCCTCCCCGCCCGCCGGCTCTGCTTCCCGCCGCCGGCTGCGCCGTCTGAGCCGGCTGCGGCAGCGGCTCCTTGACTGGCCCTGCCATGCCCCGTTGCCGCCTTCTCCACTCCGGCAGGGACGGTGGCTCCCATCTCGCGGCCGGGTGCTCCGCGCCCGCCAACTCCGCCCCGAGCGCGGGCTCCACCTCGCTTGCGCGAATGCAGCGGCCGCCCGTCTGCTCTGACGTGGCCGCCTCCGCCACTCGGCCTGTGTTGGGCCGGCTCCGCATCGCCACATGGCCGACTGTTGCCCAAGCCGCGCCTGCTGCTGTGCGCCCGCGGGACTCATGCCGCCTCGCCGGCTCCGCGCACGCCCGGCCGGCCGCCTCCCGCGCTGGTTGGCTCCCCCGCAACCGGGCCTGCCGGCTTTTGCCGCGAGTCGGGCACCGGCTGCTGCAGTCCCGCTCCTGCCGACTGTTCAGGCAGTAAAGAAGAAAGAAAGAAGGGAAAGGAGACCGATTGTCCTAGCTAAAAGAAAAGTCAAAGACCGGCTGCTTCCGTAGAGCCGACTGCTAGAAATAAGAGATCGGGGCCGGCTGCTGCTAAAAAAAGGGGTTGCGGGCCGGCTGCTCCCATCAAGTAGGCTGGAAAAGAAGTGGCCGAGTGCCCACAATCGGGTGCTAAAAAAAGAGAAAGAGTCGGCTAGGACAAAGGTAAGAAAAGAAACAAAACGTCTGGATGACCCGTCGGCCAGCTTCGCCACTCGGACGGTTCGTCGTGACCCGCGCTGCCGGCTGTGCTAGGCCAGCTGGACTGCCTCCTGCTCCGACAACGCATCAAGCGGGGGCGCTGACGCGCCCCCGCGAAGAAGAATACCAAGTAGTTACCGGGAGATCCATCAAGAGGGCCCGAACCTGGGTAAAACTTCATGTCCCGTGCCTCCTGTTACCATCTGGCCTAGATGCATAGTTCGGGACCCCCTACCCGAGATCCGCCGGTTTTGACAGCGACACCTGCATGACCAAGTCATCGATGCCAGAGCCAGCCTTCTGAAGCTTTTGCAAGTATGAACATGGCTGGTTGTGGTCCTGTAGAGAAATCAACAATATACATGTCTCCTCTCCTAAAGCCTTCGAAGACTTTGGAATTTTCAGGTTCCATAACCACAACACAACTGTACTTGCCAAAGACAACAACCATATCAAGATCGCAAAGCATTGAGACAGACCTGAGGTTGTATCCAAAGGACTCGACAAGCATGACTTTGTCCATGTGTCGATCCTTTGTGATTGCAACCTTTCCTAGATCCAATACCTGACTTTTGCCTTCGTCGGCAAAGATGATATGCTTCAGATGCGACGGACATAATGGAGCATCCATCAACAGATTCTTGTCACCAGTCATGTGATTTGTACATCCACTATCGAGGACCCACTCAGTGGCTTTGAGTTGATCATCCTGCAGATGAATTAGTGCAACTTACAAACTCATACTTCATCGGTGAAGAATATGACATCAATTCATCAGATCAATTTCATCAAGCAAAAGAACAGATAAAGCAGTATGTGGACGTGAGAAATGAAAGTTCATTTCTTCATGAATAGCCTGCATCCTTTCAAGCATACTCAGGTCTCTAGCAAATTCTTCAGATGATTACGTACGTCTGGACACCTGACCCTGCAGAAGAGATTAGTTCTTTTTCTTCACCACCCACATCTGAAGGGGTGGCAAAGAGTTCATCATTCTACGAGCTCCATACGAGAAAGATGGCAGAGAAGCCAGTCCATTTCGTTTCACATAAGAGGAGTTAGGATAAGCATATGAATAAGTAGAGAAATTCTTCGAGGACTTATGAACATGATGATTAGAAGAATAATGCTCATATTCATAGCCATTAGTTCTTCCCTGCGAAACAGAGTTGTTAGCACGATGATATTCATGTGAGGACTTTGATCCTTTTGAGGAGTTTGGTCCATATGAAGAATTTGATCTGGGGTTCCTATTCTTCATAGGTGGTGTCCTGAGGACATTCACCTAAAGACTTTCAAGGCGCCTTTTGGGAACCCAGATTTTCTTCATAAGGGGACCGTTCCTGCAGTTAGTGGCAACATATCTAGCAAATACTTCACCATTCTGATTTTTGAACAGTTTATAGTTGGAGTCAAATAACTCATCATCAGAACGAGGAGATTCACATGCAAATCCAGATAAGTTAGATGGATCAACTGTAGGTCCCTTTGTAGCAACCCATGTAGTTTTGGGGTACTGCTCAGGCTTCCAATATGTACCATCAGCATTGAGTTTCCTTTCAAAGGCAATACCCTCTTTCCTAGGGTTCCTATTGAGGATCTACTTTTTAAGCACATCACAAAGAGTCTGATGCCCATTGAGGCTTTTGTACATGCCTGTCATGTACAATTCCTTCAGCCTGCATCGTCAGTGATACTAGCAATGTCCTCAGATGAGGAATTAGTGATAGCAGAGACATGTGAAGAATTTGAAACATTAGTAGCATTTGAACATTCAAGTGAAGAATTAGCAGATTCACGTTCAATGCACTTCAAGAATGGAGGAACAAATTCTTCTTGAGAAGCGCTGATTTGTTGAGCAAGTAATGAATCTCGCTCCTTCTGAAGATCTTCATAACTCACTCTTAGCTTCTCAAGGTCTTGCTTTCTTTGAAGAAATTCATAAGAAACTTCTCATGATCAGATAAGAGAGTGTTATGATGATCTTGAAGGGTGTCATACTTAGTATGAAGTCTCTGAAGACTTTCAGCCAAAGCTTTTGACTGATACATTTCTTCACCCAACATATCATCGCTCTTATTTAGCATGTATTGAACTTTTTCCAAAGCTCTTTGTTGTTTAATGGCAAGGGAAGCAAGTTTGACATAGCTGGGTCCAAATTCATCACCAGATTCATCATCACTAGACTCGGATTGGTAGCATTCAGTTACCTTAACATCTTTTGCCATAAGGCATGATGCAGAAGATGATGATGCTGGTTCGAATGTCATCACTTTGGGAGATTCCTTGAAGTCCTCGAACCAAGGATCATGACAGGTTCGATGACCTTCATAGACCTCAGAGAGATGATCCCAGATGAGCTTCGCATGATCGAGATCCATGATATTCCTGAACTGATTTTGAGAGAGACAGGAGCAGATGACGTCCATCGCCGTGAGGTTGAGAAGAGTGTACTTGCGAATGTCATCTGTTTCTGCCATCTTGCACAGATCGGTCAGACCAATCTCAGTGACGGTCCACAACTCGCTGTTCATTGCCATGAGGCGCTTCTTCATCATGGCCTTCCACTTGCGATACTCGTGACTGACAAAGATGGGGCATGTCACTTTATTCATACCAGCGGTCGACATAACTAAACTCCAGGCGGTTAAACCAAAATCACACAGAACAAGGGAGTACCTTGCTCTGATACCAATTGAAAGTGCGTTATATCAACTAGACGGGGGTGAATAGGCAATTTTTATGAAATTCTTCACTAAGGAATTTGCGGGTGAGGAAATTCCTTAGAGAAGAACTATTAGCAGTGGAATAAATACTCAAAAGTAAACATAACAGAACACAAGCATAGTCATCATGATGAAATGAAGACAGGCACAGAGTATAGAAAGCGTAAGCACAGGATAACACATGATGAAGACAAACAGACTGAAGAAATTGAACTAAGGAAATTGAGAAAATCTTCAGTCAAAGTCTTTGAGCACAGACATGAACAATCACACAGCACAGTTATGAGGAAATGAAAGAGTTGAGGAAATGGAACCAGTAAGCTTGGTGAAGAAAATGATTTGGTAGACCAGTTCCAACCGCTGTCTCAGTTGTACATCTGGTTAGGGCGGCTAGGTATTTAAACCTGAGGACACACAGTCCTGGACACCCAGTCCTAAACATGCAGCTCAGGACACTCAGTCCTCACCGTATTCCCCTTGAGCTAAGGTCACACAGACCTCGCCCAATCACTCGTGGTAAGTCTTCAAGTGACTTCCGAACCTTCACAAACTTGGTCACTCGGCGATCCACAATTCCTCTTGGATGCTCTAGACCATGACGCCTAACCGTTTGGAAGAAGCACAGTCTTCAAAGGTAACAAGCGTCGGATCCACGCGGGATCAATCTCTTTAGTGATGCTCAATCACTTGGGGTTTGAAGGTATTTGGGTTTGGGTTTTCCTCACTTGATGATTTTCGCTGAAAGTCCTCGGAGGATGGGTTGCTCTCAAATGACAAGTGTCAGTTTCTCTTAGAGCAGCCAACTAGTTAGTGGTTGTAGGGGCAGCTATTTATAGGCTAGGGAGCAGCCCGGCATGATAAGACATAAATGCCCTTCAATGATAAGACCGTTAGGTGGATAGATATTTTGGGATAGCTGGCACATAGCACAACAACGGTCGAAATTTTGAGTGGCGAAATCCTCAGGGCTATCATGTTCCTCACTGTGTAGGCAATCCGCACTAGCGAATTCCTAACTCCTCAGTCAGAACAAATTCCTCGAAGACCAGAAGAACTTCGTCTCTGTCACTGAAGAATATGACTGGACTATATGAGATTTCCAATGGCTTCCCTCGAAGGGATTGGTAGGTGTAAGATTTTGAGTTGAGCATCACATGGAAATTTTTCCTTAGTATTTCCTCGACCCCCTTTAACAGTACGGTGTTTCCTATGACTCAAGAAAGAGAAAATGAAACTACGAAAACAAAAGTCTTCACGCTTCATGTTCCTCGAATGAATGCCAAGTCTTCAGGGGCACACCAATTTCTTCACTTTCAAAGTCTTCAGAAAGTCTTCAGAAATCCAAAGTCTTCAGTCAAAGAACTTCATTTTTAGGGGTCGACTTTCTCTGTAAATATCAAACTCCTCATAGACTTATAGACCTGTGTATACTCACAAACGCATTAGTCCCTTAACCTATAAGTCTTCAATACACCAAAATCACTAAGGGCACTAGATGCACTTACAATACGTAATTGCCCTTGTCGGTGTCAAAACCGACGGATCTCGGGTAGGGGGTCCTGAACTGTGCGTCTAAGGCAGATGGTAACATGAGGCAGGGAACACGATGTTTTACCCAGCTTCGGGCCCTCTTGATGGAGGTAAAACCCTACGTCCTGCTTGATTTATTCTTAATGATATGAGTATTACAAGAGTTGATCTACCACGAGATCGGAGAGGCTAAACCCTAGAAGCTAGCCTATGGTATGATTGTATGTTTTCATATGGACTAAAACCCTCCGGTTTATATAGACACCGGAGGGGGCTAGGGTTACACAAGGTCGGTTACAAAGGAGGAGATATACATATCCGTATTGCCTAGCTTGCCTTCCACGCCAAGTAGAGTCCTATGGGGACATGGGACGAAGTCTTTAATCTTGTATCTTCATAGTCCAACAGTCCAGCCAAAGGATATAATCCGGCCGTCCGGATACCCCCTAATCCAGGACTCCCCCAGTAGCCCCTAAACTAGGCTTCAATGACGATGAGTCCAGCGTGCAGTATTGTTTTCGGCATTGCAAGGTGGGTAACGCAACCGTGCCTAGGACTCCTAGTTTTTAGGCAAGTCCCAAACAGCCACGAGGAGGACGCTTGATATTCACCCTATTTATAAAGGGTCAAGGCTTTTATTTTTTCCTCATGTGCTCAATCGAATCCTTCCCCCGCCTCGAGTTCTAACACTCAAAGCCTAGGTCAGGTGCTTCGGATATTCAATCATGTCCGGATCCAGCCTCCAGGGTCGGTGGATGCCCTCCTCCGTCACGGAAGAGGATATCAAGAAGTTGAGGGAGGCAAGATACCTGACCGCCGAAGTCTCATATCGGCTGCCCGCCTGAGGGCAGGTTGTCCCTACTCCTGAACCCAATGAAGACGTCGTGTTCATCTGCCACTTCCTCCGAGGACTAGGTCTCACTCTGGATCCCTTCGTTAGGGGTTTGATGTTCTATCATGGGCTTGATTTCCACGACCTAGCCCCGAATTCCTTTCTTCACATCTCGCCATTTATTGTCGTATGCGAGGCCTTCCTCCACATTACCCCTCACTTCGGCCTGTGGCTCAAGACCTTTGATGTGAAGCCAAAGACGGTCAAGGGGCAATATGCAGCGTGCGGGGGTGCATTAATAAGCAAGATTACCAGAGCTCCGTGGCCAAAAGGTTCCTTTCTAGAGGTGTCCGGATTATGGCAACGGGAGTGGTTCTACATCACCGCTCCTAGAAGTGCCAAGTGGGTAGCTTCCCCCGTCTTTTTCTCGGGCCCTCCACCACAACTGATGTCATGGATCTGCATGGGGTTGAGCTGGGGTCCAGCCAAGGATGTTCCCATACTGCAGAGCCTTATCCGAGATCTCTTCGAGGGAGATTTTAGTTTGGTTATGGTAGTGCAAGTTATGCTGGTTCATCGAGTCCAACCATGCAAACGCCGGCCCCTACGCTTGTGGGAATTCAACCCAGAAGGACTGCGCTGTTCAGAATTTCCTCGACCTAACGCACGAGGAGATGTACAAGTCGTCCTTAGGACCCCAAATAGAGTGTCCGGACACCACCGAGGATGTGGGCCTGAGTAGCAACCACACCGCGGCCCAAGTAAGTAATCCTCTAGTCGAACACACTGTCTTTCTTTTATCATGACATCATTCTGAAGAATCTCTCTTTGACCAGGACTGGATAACAAAGGCGAAGATGATCTGGTGTTTGGCTCCTCTTCCCGAAGGCTTGGACAGTCCGGTGCTGGAAAAGATGCTCGAGCCAGCACCTTGCTTAGTGCCCTCAAGGGAAGACGAAGGGGAGAATAAAGAGGGCGAAAGCGGGTCTCCACCGCTACCTATTCCAACCGAGGGAACAAGTGCCTCCGTGAGGGAGGATAGCCAAGGGAAGAAATCTGACATTCCCTCACCCTGGGGGAGGAAGAGGACTACCTCTGATGATCCGGAAACCAAGGTTTCCAAAGGGGAGAAGAAAACTCCACCAGAGGGTCCCGCCTCGGAGGGTGCTCTTGCCGCACAAGGTACGTGCCGGGATCAGCCCTCTAACGAGCTGTAAGTAATCGAAAAGTACTTAATAGTGAAGATATACTACCTTACTTCTGAGAAAGATAACCGAAGCATTTATCTTGCAGTTCGGATCTAAGCCCTTCTCAGCAGAGCTCGTCTTCGGAGGATCTTCTTTCGGGGACGATGGAGAGCGAAACTCCTCCCCTGGACTCCCTGGCTCAAGAGGCGGGCGACCTTGAAGTGTCATCACGAAGAGTTTCTCTGGATCCGGCAAGGCCAGAAGGTAATCCCATGGTCACCCGAAGCCCTCAGTATCCCGAATCTTAAAGAGAGCAATCAAAAGAGTCCGGCAGCACCTGGTATGCGGTCGGACGTACTGAAGGGTCTGCTAGAGCGAGCGACTATCTCATAAGAGCACCGTACATTAATGTGTATGGTGATTGAAAGGATTTTGTCCACCGAAAATGGGTTGCATGAAGCCTTTATGAGTCCACTGACGGGCTTTGAGGTACGTGGAATGATATGCATTTGTGGTAGTACCGCACATTTTTACATGTGCCCTGTGTAGATAGTAGCCCCTCAGACTCTGGTGGTCGTCGAGAACGGCGGCGAACAGAGGATCATAGTCCCAGGTAATAACCAGACCGCCTTTGTCGGGGGTTTGATGGGACATATGCCAACGGATGGCTTATCATGGTGGGGACGAGTAGAACGTCGCCAGTGCCTGGAAACGGGAAGAGGCGAAGACATGCACGCCGGCGAATCTTACCCAGCTTCGGGGCTCTTCGGGGAGATAATACCCCTACTGCTGCTCTGCAGGGTCTCCGCACGATCACTATAGTCAAGGGTTTACACGGTTGCTCCTTGAGCTGTGTATGGTGGTAGGAGAGGGCAAGGCTAGATCTCTCCCTCTATCTGGTGAGGTATAGAACTACTGGGATCCAACCCTTTGCATGGGTGCCCTGGGGGTTTATATAGGCCTACCCCCTAGGGGTACAATGGTAATGTGACTGGGCGCGGGCCCAGCCGTTAGTGTCTCCGACCTCCGACTTCTCCGCCGACTGCTGGGCCCCGCCGGCTGGTCTGGTACTGAGCCGACAGGCCGCGTCCGCCGCGGGCGGGACTTGCCGGCTGCTGATTACTGTAGCCGTGCTCCTGATGATGCAAGCTTGGTCATGGGGTCATGGCAACAGCCCCGCCGCATGGCAGGTGATCACTATGGCCACTCCCCATCTCTTCTCGATTAATGGCGCGTGGGCCCCAGGGGAGGGCTCGGCCGACTCCCTGGGCCGACTCCCGTTGGATCCGACTGGCGGTGCTCCCGCCGTCTCCCGAGGTCTCGCTGGCTGGTGGGCCCTGCTACATCCAGGCCGTACAAACAAGCCATCATGGGCGCAGGACCAGGTACAGTGGCACTGATGTCAGGGCCGGCTGGGCAACAGGGCCTTGTCGCGGGGAGATCTTCCCAAGTACGGCGCGCTGTAGCCATGCCTGCCCTGGGTAAGGGGCGGGGAGTGGGCTTCATTGTAGCCACGCCCCTGCCCCATCCCCCTCGATGAGGTCATGGTTTGTTGGATTCGCCGGCCGACTCCCCAAAGTCGGCTTCTCTGGAAGTCATCCCTGGGACTCGGCCGTGAGCGGGTAGTCGGCCGCCTTGCCGTAGACTCCCCAGGAGGCGGCTCTTCGCCCTGTGGTCTTGAGGGGCGCAGCCTGCCCCGATGTCTTGAAAGGTCATGGGGCTCGGGTTGGCCTACCCATGGCCCATTACTCCGACAGTAGTCTCCGAAGCTAGTGAGGCGCCACGGATGATCAGCCGAGAAGCCTCAGCAGTCTCTCTTTCCGGGTGCGACACATGGTCTTGATTGACTTCCGTCGGGCTGACTAGAAGGAGTCGGACTCGCCTAACTCGGACTCACTCAATTCTGACTTGCTCAATAGTTCGAACATCGTGGCGGGATTTCAAGTGGCGTGCTAGCTAAGCTTCCAGGCCGCCGCCTGTTCGGGGCCTGTCACACGAGGGCACATGGACAGGCCATTTCTGCCATCCCACGCGCACGACGGGACAGGCCCATAGGCCGGGCCCGCCACTATCGCGCCTCGGCGCCCGAGCGGATCCGCTGCGGCCCTGGCGGGCGGTTGGGATTCCCGTGAAGTTACTGCGCGCAGTAACTTGACGTGGATCGTGGGGGTCGTGGGGCTGCGGGCGCAGTAAATCCCCATGTCCGCCCCCTCGGCTTCGCATCCCATAGGACTATAAGTAGGGGGAAGAGGGGGGCACGCGCGCCCCTCCTTCCCACTACCCCTCGCTTCTTCCTCCTTGCAGCTCCTCGCTCTCCTGCTTCCTCTTCTCTTCTTCGCCTTGCTGCACGCCCAAGCTCCGGCGAACGCCGCGGCGACAGCTTCGCGATGAGTTCTTCCTCCACTGTCGCGCCTCCCCCAGTGCGCTCCGGCACCTGGGACGGCTCCGACGTCCACGAAGACCATATCGAGTTCCTCCGCCGGACCCGTCGGCTTCCCGGCGAGGATCGCGTGCAGGTGCATCTCGCGCCGGAGGGGGAGATTTCCCCTGCCCCGCAGGAGGGCGAGCGGGTTATCTTCTCCTCGCACTACCTGCGCAGGTTGGGGCTGACGGCGAGCAGCTTCTCCTGATCGTTCATGGAGTTTTAGGGACTCCAGCCGCACCACCTCACCCCCAGCACAGTGGTGCTGCTGTACGCCTTCGTGGCTCTGTGCGAGGGCTTCCTGGGAGTCCTCCCCACCCTCGAGCTCTACGGGGAGTTCTTCTTCTCCAAGCTCGGCACCCAGGCCGCGGGCGTGCCGGCTCAGTGCGGCGCCTTCATCGCCGTGCGAAGGACAGGAGCCGACAACAACTTCCCCTCCATCTCGCTACTGAAGTCGGTGAAGATGTGGCAGCGGTCCTACTTCTACGTCAGGAACGTCACCACGAGGGGCGACTGGGTTAATCTGCCGGCTTTAGAAGCCGGCCTGCCGGCTGGCAGACTGCCCAACTAGTCGTACCGGGCCAAGTCGCTGACGCTTGCGGGAGCCAGCGCCATCACGCGACTCCGAGTGCTGACGCAGTCGGAGGGTCTGACTAGCCCGGACCTGCTGGCCGCCTTCATCTCGCGCCGAGTTCTCCCACTCCAAGGCCTCCCTCAATTGATATGCCAGATGAGCGGGGGCCGTGACCCGAGTCGGATGTGCACCAAGGACATGCCTCATGAAGAGGTGGCCCTGATGGTGAACTACCTCTCGGACAGCAGGCTCCCGGAGGACTGGCGATTTGGCAAGGAGCCATACTCCCACGCCAACCCCCCGCCCATGGTGAGTCGCCTTTCTTTTCTTCAGATTGTCTTCTTCTTGCCGAGTCTTGTTCTAATCAGTCTGCTTTTTGGTTAGAATCCCCTTCTTCACCCACCAGCCGGCACCTCGGGGCCGGCCCGTGAGTTCGCCGCCGATCGGGTAGAGAGCAATGTCGACGACCCCGATCTGGGGGCGGTGGGTCTGGAAGACGACGCCGAGGGAGGAGGAGGGACGACAGGCGACTTCAGGCCCTCGGCTACCTTTGCCGACGGGCATGAAGACAACGCCGAGGGAGGGGTCGCCCCTCACCATCGGCTAGGAGCCAGCCAGCCGGGCGCGGGCTCTTCTGCCTTGTCGGGCGCTCCAGGCGGCAGGAAGAAGCGCTGGGCCGCGCCGACTTTGTTTGGCAGCCGGCCCAAGAAGCCCAAGGGCTCGGCTGCGGTGACCCGGTGGGACGAGGCAGCCGCGAAGGCCATCCGCTTCCGTAAGGAAGTGAAGAAGCCGCAATTGGTCTCTGTGTAAGTATTCTGACTTCAAAGTTTATTCTTTCTTCATGTTTTGCCTGAGTCTCTACTCGCCCTTCTTTCTTCAGGGCTCCCCTCTCTCTTGAGAGGGTCGCCGCCACCTGCATCATGGGGTCAGCGGAGACGCCCGCCACCACTCGGCGGATAGACCCCGCTGCCGACCTTCGGGAGGCGACGGAGCGGAATGCGCAGGAGAAGCGCAATGAAGAAGAGGCCCTCGGCCTGGAGAAGGCGGAGGCCGACAGAGCAGAGGATTCCGCCAAGAAAAAACTAGCGGAGGCCGAAGCCGCCGCCGCGGCGAAGCAGCAGGCTGAGGAAGCCGCACGCCGCCAGGCGGCCTGGCTTGTTACCCCGCTGAACTCTGCGCCACCGCCGCCGGAATTCACGGGGCAGACTAGAGGAGCCGGCGGGGAGAACCTCGTCGAGGAGAGGGAAGGCGGCGAGCCCTCTACTCCGGGCCCGAACGTTCCGCCGCCGCCTCCGCCGCCGTCCGAAGGCGTGCAAGGCGATCAGCCAGCGGACCCTCCAGTGCCGCCGACCGAAGAAGAGGCCGTGGTGAGGCAACTCCTCCAGGTCGGCTCGCCAGCGCGCCATCATCTAGAGAAGGCGACTTCGGCACCCCGCCCCCTGGAAGCCGGCACGGCCAGCTCGGCGGCTCTAGATGCCGAGGCGACGAGCGCCGCACCTGTTGTGTGGCTGCGGGGAGGCGGGACAGGGCCACTGAACCGGGCGCTCCTGGATGTCCAGGCGAAGCTCCGCGCTGAGGGCGACGCCCTCGAGAGCTGCACCAAGGCACTCCTAGCGTCGCGGGCGGCCGTCCGGGTATGTCTTTTCTTTGGGCCTTTATTTTTCTTGTTCCTCTCTATGGGGGCGCGCCAGTGCACCCACTGGGTGTAGTCCCCGAGTTCCGGGTCAGCTGCTGAGCAGGTGGCCCGGAACTCCAATTTGATGAACTTCTGGGTACTAACTTTGTCTTAAATGCTTGTTGCAGGACTACCACAACCTTCGCATCACCGCCTTCAACCATAATGTTGAAGAGTTGGGCAAGCGGACCGCCGACTTGGCAGAGAGCCGGAGTAAGTCCTTCTCCTTTTTCTCTTCTCTGCGGGGGCGCGCTAGCGCACCCGTGGGCTGTAGTCCCCGAGATTCGGGCCGACTGCTGAGCAGTCGGGCCGGATCTCCCCGGCGACCTACTTTATTGACGATTGCTGTCTTTCTTTCTTTCCTTCAGGGGCCAACGCTGCTCTTCAACAGCAGCTGAGCGAAGCCAACTCCGCCCTGCTCGCCAAAGGGGAGGAGTGCAACAAGCTCGCCGCGGAGCGCGATCTGCTGACCACTCAGTTGGCAGAGCAGAAGGGGCTGCTCGCGAAGTCGCAGAGGGAGGCGGAGGAGACGGAGGCCGCCCTCCTGGCCGAGTTCGCGAGCGAGCGCTCTTCCTGGTCTGACAAGGAGGCATTGCTGTCATCTGGCTTCCACAAGATCGAAGACATCGTTGATGGTGAGTCTCTTTGTTTTCTTTCTTTGAGCCGCCGACCTAGGTCATGCCGACTCTTGGTTTTTGACTCGCTTTTTTGTTTCTTCATGTCTTTTGCATACTTCTTCCCTGGGCAGTCTCAGGCCGCTATCCAAGCCATCGAGGCCGATCATGCAAGTCGGAGGGCGGAGGGCGCAGAGATCGCCGCCGATGCCCCCCGAACTCTTGACGAGCACATCTTGAGTATCGAGGCTCGCCTCCGGCCGGCTCACCGGATGCTGCGCCGGCTTCAGCGCGTCGGCGCCCAGGCGATCTCTGCCCTTTGGCCGGATATGCAAGCTCCGCGCACACCCAGCTTGACGGCCAACTGGTTGGAGGTCGCGGTTGGTCGCCTCGAGGCCTGGAAGGGCTCTTCGGCCCGGGCTGGAGCGCACCAGGCCATGGACTTCGTCAAGGCGTGGTACCCGGGTCTGGATCTAGACCATTTGGCCACGCTTCGGTCGGAGGCCCAGCCGGAGCTGGCGGCTGCGGAAGACGCCCTCGTCAAGCGTGCCGCGGCGATCGTCGAGTACACCGATATGAGCATCTTCGTCCCCAAGCGGTCTGAAGACGGCGAGGTGATCGGCTCCAGCGTCGAGGAGGAGGACGAGACAGAGAATGAGGGCAAGGCGGAGGCACCAGAAGACGGAGCAGACGGCCAGCCTCAGCCCGACCGCGCCTCCAGCAACGAGCCGCGTGCGACCGATCCGACTGCTGCGGGAGGCGATCAAGCCGAGACTAGCTGGCCGACCGCCCCGACGACTGACGCTGGCGCCTCCTCCGACCCCCCGACTCCGTCTGCCGCCTCCTAAGCTGCCGCTGTGTCTTTTGTTTTATCTGCTTCAGTAGTCTTTTGAAGAACTTGTTAATTCGCACAATTCCACCCGCGGGGTGTATTTTGAACCTCTGCTTGACAATTCGGCCAAGGGCCTATGTTATATATATATGTCTATCTTTTCTTGCTCATTGTTCTTTTGGCTGTTTTCCTTTGCCGCTTTCCCCTAGTTGGCTGCCTTGTCAATTGGATAGCCACTCTGCAGACTGTCGCTGGATCAAGTGCTAGGCTACTTTGGGAAAGCAAGTACTTAGCCGATTTCAAGATTCTTCGAGCAAGTTGGGTAAAAAACGACAATCCGACTGTCCGAGAGTCAGTTTTACGAAAAAGGCTTGGAAGCCGTCTTGAGTTATGTTTCGTGCTTTGGGTCCTTAGCCATTTTTCATGCGAATGCCCATTCTGCCTTACTGCTGCCCACCGTACAGTCGCTCTGCAAGCTGCGACTTCTGGCAGGAGACGGCTCAGGCGTTTCCACACTACTTGTCCGACTACAGGAAGCATTTCATAGTGCAATGCGGCAAGTCCCCGAGCCGACTTGTCGAGCCCGGTACCAAGCGGCATGACAAAGAGTAACATACTTGTAGGCATAATTTTTATCGTACAGACAAAAGAGGGCAGTCCCCGAGCTCGTCTCAGGGGGCCCGAAATCATGGTACTTTAATACAAAAAGGTAGCGTGGTACATACTGCATCAATTGTAAAATCTCCGGAGAAGATTTGCATTCCATGGCCGCTCTGTCTCCTTGCCGGAGTCGTCCCTCTTGCATGCTTGGGGCTTCTGAGCGTCGATCAGGTAGTAGGAGTCGTTGCCTAGTACTTTGCTGATGATGAAAGGGCCTTCCCAAGGTGGCGACAACTTGTGCTGGCCGGCTGTTCGCTGGATCAGCCGGAGTACAAGGTCACCTTCTTGGAAATATCTTGGCATGACCTTCCTGTTGTGGTATCGGCGCAGGCTCTGCTGGTAGATTCTAGACCGGCTGAGTGCCAGCAGCCGGCCCTCTTCCAGCAGATCAACACCATCTTGTCGTGCTTCTTCTGCTTCCTCCTCGGTGTACATGGTGACTCGTGGGGACTCGAACTCTATGTCCGTTGGGATGACGGCTTCGGCACCATAGACGAGGAAGAAGGGCGTGAAGCCGGTTGACTTGTTCGGAGTCGTGCGCAGACTCAGGAGGATGGATGGCAGCTCATCGAGCCAGCAGCCAGCCGAGCGCTCCAGAGGCTCGATCAACCGAGGCTTGATGCCGGACAGGATGAGGCCGTTTGCTTGCTCCACTTGGCCGTTTGACTGCGGGTGGGCGACGGATGCTAGGTCCAGTCGGATGCCCTGTGTTGCGCAGAAACGGGCCAAGGCGCCTTTGGCAAAATTTGTGCCGTTGTCGGTGATGATGCTGTGTGGTATGCCATACCGAATTGTGATATCGGTGATGAAGGTCACGGCAGTCGGACTGTTCAATTTCTTAATTGGCTTCACTTCCACCCACTTGGTGAACTTGTCCACTGCGATAAGTAGGTGAGTTAGACCACCTCGTGCTGTTTTCTGCCCAAGGGCTGGAGTCAACAACCGCTTGCTGGGCTGATGAAGTCCCCAGGCCGCCTGGCTCGGTCCTTGGGCCGAGTTCTGGAATCTTTGAGTCTTTCACTGCAGTCCCAAGGTCGGGCTCGACTATGGCAGCTTTGGAGTCGCCCGCCAAAGTCCCCGTCCCGACTGCCGGGACTCTGGAGTCGGATCCGCCGTCTTCGGGAGGAGCCGGCACAAAGATGGAGTCTGATTCTGGTGAAGGCTTGATGGATGGCTTGACGAGGCGTTGAAGGGCGACGCCAGATGGTATTGCTTGGCGGGTAGAGCCGATTCGTGCCCAGGCGTCTGCTTGGTCATTGTCGTTTCTTGGTACGTGGAGGAACTCGCACCCCTCGAAATACCCGCTGAGGTGCTCCACAAGGAAATGGTAGTTCTCCTTGTTTGCGTCTTTCGCGTCCCAGTCGCCGGATGACTGCTGGACCACTAAGTCCGAGTCGCCATAACACAGGATCCGGCGGATGCCAAGTTCTCTAGTAAGCCGGAGCCCGTGAATAAGCGCCTCGTACTCGGCCACGTTGTTGGAGGCGGCAAAATGGATTTGCAATGCATATTTGAGCTTGTCGCCTTTGGGAGAGGTGAGGACGATGCCGGCTCCCAAGCCGGTGCGCATCTTGGAGCCGTCGAAGTGCATCCGCCAATGGGTGGAGTTAGGCGCTGGAGGTAGGTACTGATTCTCCGCCCAGTCGACGAGGAAGTCGGCCAGTGCTTATGACTTGATAGCGGTGTAGGGCTGGTAGTAGATGGTGTAAGGAGCTAGCTCTATGGCCCATTTGGCCACTCGACCAGAGGCATCTCGGCTACCGATGATCTCGACAAGCGGGGCCATGTAGACCACCGTGATTGGATGCTCTTGGAAGTAAGGCTTCACTTTCTTGGCGGCAAAGTGTATGCCATAGCACATCTTCTGGTAGTGGGGTAGTTCTGCTTGGAGGTCGACAGTACCGCGCTCAGGTAATATACTGGTCTCTGGACAGGTAGCGCCTTGCCTTCCTCCTTGCCCTCTACTACAATGACTGTGCTGACTACTCGGCTGGTGGCGGCGATGTACAGGAGCATAGGTTCCTTGGGAGTCCGAGCCGCTAGGACGGGTGGAGTAGTTAGCATCTTCTTCAACTGGTGGAAAGCTTCGTCCGCCTTATGGTTCCACTCGAAAAAAGTGGTCTTCTTCATGCGTTGGTATAAGGGGAGAGCTTTCTTGCCCAGCCGACTGATGAATCGGCTAATGGACGCCAAACAGCCGGTGAACTTCTGCACATCCAGCAGTCAGCTGGGTACCTCCATTCTCCCGATGGCCTTGATTTTTACTGGGTTGCATTCTATGCTGCGTTCAGAGACCAGGAAACCTAGCAGCTGGCCGACTGGTACTCCGAAGACGCACTTCTCGGGGTTGAGCTTGATCTGGAACCGGCGCAGGTTCTCAAAGGTCTCCTTGAGGTCCTCCAGCAGTGTTCCACGCTTCTCCGTCTTCACCACCACATCATCCACGTAGACATAGGCATTCCTGCCGAGCTGCTTGAGGAGGCACTTCTGCATGCAACGCTGAAAGGTGGCGCCGGCATTCCTCAAGCCGAACGTCATGGTGAGGTAGCAGAATGCTCCAAACGGCGTGATGAAGGCGGTCTTCAATGTGTCAGCCGGGTTCAGCTTGATCTGGTGATATCCCGAGTACGCATCCAAGAAACTCAACAGCTCGCATCCGGCTGTGGAGCCTATCACCGGATCAATCCTTGGCAGACCAAACGGGTCCTTGGGGCAGGCCTTGTTGAGGCTCGTGTAGTCAATACACATTCGCCATTGCTTGTTCTTCTTTAGCACCAGGACCGGATTTGCCAGCCACTCCGGGAAGAAAACTTCCATAATGAAGTCGGCTGCTAGGAGTCAGGCTATCTCTTCTCCGACAACTCTTCTCTTCTCTTCTGACAAGCGGCGCAGGGGCTACCTGACCAGCTTTGCATCAGATCGGACGTGTAACTTGTGCTCGGCGAATTCCGTCGGCACACCTGGCATGTCTTTGGTAGACCATGCGAAGATGTCCCGATTCTCACGGAGGAAATCGACGAGCTCGCCTTCCTATTTGCTGTCGAGGTTTGCACCTATGACTGCGTACCTCTCTGGGTGCTCCGGATCCAAGGGTATCTTCTTTGTCTCTTTGGCTGGCTTGAACGAACCTTCGGCTTCCGACTCCTTCGGGTCGGGCGATATCTCCGGCTACTTGCCGGCCATCGCCACAGCTCGCTCAAGGAGTCGCTTCTCGGTCGCAATCACCAAGGACTCAGCCAGCCGACTGCTCTCGGCCGCACAAGCGGACGACTTCCGGTAGTCGCCGGCCACAGTCAGAATTCCCCTGGAACTGGGCATCTTCATCTTGAGGTAGGCGTAGTGGGGGACCGCCATGAACTTGGCCAAGGCGGGCCGGCCAAGTAGCGCATGGTATGGGCTCTCAAGTCCACCACCTCTAACCAAACAGACTCTCTTCGGAAGTGATCTTTGTCCCCAAAGAGGACGTCAATCAGGATCTCGCCGATTGGTGAACAGGAAAGCCCAGGAACAATGTCGTGGAACACAGTCCGGCTATTCTGAAGCTGTCTTTGCTTGATTCCTAACTTCTCCATGGTGTTCTTGTATAGGATGTTGATGTTGCTACCCCCATCTATCAGAACTCGCGAGAAACGTGCGGCCCGTTAGTCCGTGGCAAAGGTGGCGCCCAGGACCAAGGCATAGGAGCCCGGACTCGGCATCACTTCTGGGTGGTCAGACCTGCTCCAGCTGACGGGCCTCTCTGACCAATGCATGAACTCTGGCATCTCTGAGGCTACTGCGTTCACCTCTTGTCGCTGCAGCCGCCTGCTGCGTCGATCATCAGCCACACTGGTGAACACCATGTAGGCTCCGTGATCTTCAGGGTACTCGTCTTGTACTGCGCCGACTGGCCCGATTGCCGGCTGCTAGGGCGGAGGCGGATGCGGCTGCCCAGCAGGCGGGGGTGGTAGGAGGCTGTCTCCCTTGGCGATCCTCGTGAGCCAGTGGCACTTCCGGGTGGTGTGATTCGATGGCTTCGTGCCACTGTGGAACTTGCAAGGTCGATCCAAGGTCTGCTCGTAGGAGAAGGCCGGCAACCAGTTCGGCTTGCTGCCTTTCTGTCGCTTGGGCGGAGGCTGCTCTTCTGGCTGCTGGGCTTCGACGGTCGCGACCTGCTGGCTACTGGAAGCCGGCTGCGGGGCCTTGCGCTTGTGGTTGCCCTGCTGTTGTCGTCGACCGGCGTCTGCTGCCGGAGTTCTTGGAGCCTGAGGAGCTACTTTGCCAGTCGTGCTGATTTGAATTTCCGTCTTCATGGAGGAGTCAGCCGTAGCGTACTTGTCCGCTATGATCAGCTGCTCGTCGAGGGATTCTGGCTCGTCGCAGAGGAGCTTGTGCTTGAGGAGGGTGCCTTCTCGGCACCCGGCTGTGAAGTACTCGATGGCCTGCACTTCGTGCACACCCTCGCAGGAGTTCCGGAGCTCGGCTCAACGCGTGAGGTAGTCGCGAGTTGACTCGTCAGGACCTTGCAGGCACAAGGAGAGCTGACGAGGCTTGGGAAGACGCTTGTACGTGCTGGTGAAGTTGCGAACGAATGCTTTGGTGAAGTCGACCCAGCTGGTGATGCTACGGGGCTTTAGGCTGTTCAGCCATGTTCGGGCCGTGCCCTGGAGCATGAGCAGAACATACTTTACGGCGACACGCTTGTTGCCGTTTGCTATGCTGACAGCCGTGGAGTAGTCGACTAGCCAGTCTTCCGGCTTCACGGAGCCGGTATACTTGGGCGTGTCTCTTGGGAGCGTGAATCCTCTGGGAAAAGGCTCGTCCTGAATGCGGGGCCCGAAACAAGGTGGACCCAGCTCGTCTTCTTCTTCCAGCGCCAGGGACCGGTGAAGTCGGTCGATCCGGTGGCGGGCGTCATTCTCCCCAACTCCCTCTCGGCGGCCAAGGCGGTTACTGAGAGTCGGATGGTCAACAGGCGGCGGGGAGACTCGCCTCTCCTTGCGGGGAGGGGGAGGCGGACAGTCATCCCGTCTTTCCACTGCTCTCGGGCGGCCGTCTCGGTCGCACTCTATGGTAATCCGAGTCTGACTGTGGCTGACAGCCGGCTCCTTGTCCTTCCTTCCTCGGGCACCGCTAGTCGGCGTCCGAGACATCGCGCCTTGATCTTGGTGCGGGTCGTTGTTTGGCCGCTGCGGTGCCTCCGTGCGGCAGCCGGCCTCGTTCTGCGCGGTGGCCGCCTCAAGGAGCCGCTGGACTCGCTCCATCATGAGGCGGCGCTCTTCACCCTCAAAATTGTCCAGCTCATTCGCCGCTGCCTGGGCGGCTCGGTTGTTCTCCGCTGGCGTGGCATACATGGGGTGGCTAACCCCAAACAAGCTGGCGATGGCTACGCCGCGCTGCTGAACCGCGCCAAGGCGGCTAGGACCCTGCCGGAGCCGGCGAGCCGCCAATAGCGCGATCCATCTCCCGCTGGTAAGCTTCTGCCAAGCGTCTCATGCTGGCTAGCTTCTTCGCGCCTTAACAAGCTGAAGGCAGCGCGCTTCTAACGTCTCTGCGTCAACATCTTCCGGAATGGGCGCAGCTAGGTCTTGCAGCGCCACGCCGAGTGAGTCGGGCGCCCTTCCACCAGGGAACTCGTCATGACTGATGACCAGCACCTCAGTGACGGTGCTCCCATCGCTCTCCGCGTGGGGGAGAGGTTCGTCGTAGACCACCACGTTGGAGGGGAACGCGTTGACCGACGTGGTGTCGGAGTCAACCAGCATCAGGTCGGTGGAGCCTACGGACTCCAAGTCTACGGCAGGCTCGCCGGAAACGTGGAGTTGATCGAGGAGGCCCGTGAGGAGGTTTTCGGGGCCACCTACGCCTGCATCGGACGCAGGTTCGTCGGAGAGGCGAACCTCGCCGACAAGTTCGGCCAAGGAGCTGGCTGCGCAGGCGATCTCCACGCCGCGTAGCGCGTCGACACAAACTTCGTCTGGCATGCCTAGCTGGCTGCACTCACCAGGGAGGAAAAGGGTTCCCGTCTAGAACAGATCTCCGGACGGCAGTGCACTAGGCCCCACGGTGGGTGCCAAATGTCAGGGGTTTGGTGCGACATATGCCAACGGATGGCTTATCATGGTGGGGGCGAGTAGAACGTCGCTGGTGCCTGGAAACGGGATGAGGTGAAGACATGCACGCCGGCGAATCTTACCCAGCTTCGGGGCTCTCCGGGGAGATAATACCCCTACTACTGCTCTGCAGGGTCTCCGCATGATCACTATAGTCAAGGGTTTACACGGTTGCTCCTTGAGCTGTGTATGGTGGTAGGAGAGGGCAAGGCTAGCTCTCTCCCTCTATCTGGTGAGGTATAGAACTACTGGGATCCAACCCTTTGCATGGGTGCCCTGGGGGGTTTATATAGGCCTACCCCCCAGGGGTCCGTTGTAATGTGACTGGGTGCGGGCCTAGCCGTCAGTGTCTCCGAACTCCGACTTCTCTGCCGACTGCTGGGGCCCGCCGGCTGGTGGGCCCCACCGACTGGTCTGGTATGGAGCCGACAGGCCGCGTCCACCACGGGCGGGTCTTGCCAGCAGCTGATTACTGTAGCCGTGCTCCTGATGACGAAAGCTTGGTCATGGGGTCATGGCAACAGTCCTGCCGCCTGGCGGGTGATCAGTATGGCCACTCCCCATCTCTTCTCGATTAATTGCGCGTGGGCCCCGGGGGAGGGCTCGGCCGACTCCCCCGGGCCGACTCCCGTGGGGTCCGACTGGCGGTGCTCCCGCCGTCTCCCAGGTCTCGCTGGCTGGTGGGCCCTGCTGCCTCCAGGCCGTACAGACAAGCCGTGGTGGGCGCAGGACCAGGTACAGTGGTGCTGATGTCAGGGCTGGCTGGGCAATGGTGCCACGTCGCGGGGAGATCTTCCCAAGTACGGCGCGCTGTAGCCATGCCTGCCCTGTGTAAGGGGCAGGGAGTGGGCTTCATTGTAGCCACGCCCCTGCCCCGTCCCCCTCGATGAGGTCACGGTTTGTTGGAGTCGCCGGCCGACTCCCCAAAGCTGGCTTCTCTAGAAGTCGTCCCTGGGACTCGGCCGTGAGCGGGCAGTCGGCCGCCTTGCCGTAGACTCCCCAGGAGGCGGCTCTTCGCCCTGTGGTCTTGAGGGGCGTAGCCTTCCCCGATGTCTTGAAAGGTCATGGGGCTCGGGGTGGCCTACCCGTGGCCCATTACTCTGACAGCCTTTATGTGCAGGTGTCTGAAGCTCTAGTGGCTAGCCGGACTGATGGGGTTGCCTAGCGGCAACTAGATGCGGCGGATTGCCGACATCCAGCTTGTTAGCAAGCGGCTTGACGAGGCCCAGGGTAGGTGATATTTATAGTGGATGTCACATAGTAAGAGTAGCGTGATTCCAGTATCTTTAATATGTTGTGACTGTAGATGGAACTGCCACCGTGGAGGCCTTGCGGGTGGAGCTTGCCCGAGCCATGGACCAAGCAAGGAGTAGTAATGCGGCCGCTTTGAAGGCGGCCGAAGAGTGGAGAGACGAGAAGGCCGCTCATAGCGGGAGCAAAGAGAAAATGGCCAAAATGGATGTGAAGTTAAAAGACACTGCCGACCAGTGCCAGTTTCTTGAAGAAGAAAACCGGGCGAAGGCTACAGACCTTGAAGAGGCCACAATGGCGACCAAAGACACCCGCTCTGCAATGAGAGCGAAGGAGGAACTGCGTGAAGCCGGGGACATTGTGGCTGGGAAGCCCTTTATGCTGCGGAGGAAGTTCGGCGATCTGCGGTATGCCCCTCTGGATCGGCTGTGGAGTTCGGCCGACACATATATGGACTTAGCGGCGAGCACTGTCGATGCGGCCGAATACTTCCGAGATCAAACAGATCGTGAAGTGGACAAGCTGTTCTGGTCGCAATTTAACATTGCAGAGCGCCCGCTTCCGTTGATTGGCCAGCTTGCTGAATGGGCCGAACTCAATAGATTGTCCGGACTCGTCATGAGGTCTGTCGTGGATCATTTGTGGCCGGAAAGGCCGAAGCCGAACAGCTATTTTAGCTTGGTGCAGCAGTTCCTTGATGCGGGGCCACACATCAACGCGATGAAGAGGTCGGCATGCATAGAAGGCTCGTCGATGGCCCTTGCCCGTGTCAAAACATACTGGGAAGAGATGGATGCCACCACTGTCGCGGCGCAGGGTTCGTCCATAGGCGAGTGGCTGCCGAGCACTATTTTGAAGAAGTTCTTGAGGGCGCTCGTTCGATAGAGGCCCGGTGCTCGAAGAATGTTATGTTTGAGTGACATGTATTCCCATTGTAAAAACAACATTTTATTGAATTTATCAAGGCTGTGTTTAAACTTTTGCCCGAAAGTATTGTGATGCCTCTTGTGCAGCCGTTTATGAATACATGTATATAACATGAAAGATTGCAGTCGTCAGCTTCAGCCCCCACGCATATAATGCGGGGGTGTTCACAGAAGACGCGTATTCACACTTAATCCAACGTCTTGGTCCTAATAAGGAGGTGATGGCGCAGCGAACTAGGCAACCGGACTATAATGCTTTAACACTCTCACATAGCCATAGGAGTTTGATAGTGGGGCTACTATATAGCCCCTGTGGCTCCGCACTCATCCGGATTCGGGGTGCGTACATGCCTGGCCGAGAAACGGTCCTTCGTTAATGCGGAGGAATCCCAAAGATTCCAATAAGTCATCGAGTGGTTGACCAGTCTCACGCCATATCATGACTGTCAGTTTTCGGCTTTCTCTACTGAGGTGCTCATCCGAATAAACCAGGGCACAATCGCAGTAGTTCTCCTGGTGCCACCTTAGCCAATAGAGCAGAACGTAAGGCAGCAAAACACAGGAGCTGGGCAAACCCAACATTTGACCATAGACATGATTCAGAGCTGATGCATATAAGTCCAAACTCGTGACGCCGAACACTCCCTAAGGTATTCGGTCTTTGTGGTGTAAACCGGGTCTAAACAGTACCCTTTGTAATAAGCCCCTGGTGTCCAGGTACGTGCATTATTCTGGCGTGGCCACATGCCAAGACGTCAGCATCCTTCTCGATTGTACTGAGAAACCAAGGGATGTAAATCAACAAGAGACAGTAAAAAAGGTTTACGCAGGGTCTTAATCTACAAAGAATCCTTGGAACGGGTCCCTGTTGCACGTCTGGGCCTGTATCTCCGTTGTGCCGTATCCTGGACGGGTGTAGCACGATGGTTATCTGAAAAAGAGAGGAACTTAATTGAAAAGTTGCCGTGCAAAAGTTAAGTTATAATAAACAGTATACAGTTGAAAATGAGTAACGATGAACCTTATTGCCACTTTTGCGCGCGCGTTGATCCCCTTGTATTGTAATAGGGGTATAGCCGTCAAACCTGTATTAATTACATATAGCTGAGCCGGACTCGTCTAGCCGTGTCCGTGGTCTTAACGACCTGTCAAATGCTTGAGATGGTGAGGCCGTTTAGTGTGCGGCGGCCAAGGCGGCTGCACCGTCTTCGGCGCGCAAGGAGTGCTCAATATTTTCGTTTACCGTAATAATGCCACGTGGAACGGGCATCTTGAGCTTGAGGGAAGCGTAATGCGGAATTGCATTAAAGCGAGCGAAAGCTTCGCGTCCGAGTAGTGCTTGATAGCCACTTTGGAACGGAGCAACATGGAAAGTTAAATTTTCACTGCGGAAGTTATCAGGGAAGCCGAATATAACCTCTAGTAGCAGAGAGCCCTTGCAATGAGCCTCCGGGCCTGGCATTACTCCATTAAAGGTAGCATTGCTGCGGCAAATATTTGTTGGGTCTATCCCCATTTTGCGGACTGTGTCCTGATATATCAGGTTTAAACTGCTACCGACGTCCATCAGTACTCGTGTGAAGTGGTATCCGTCAATTATTGGACCTAATACCAAGGCAGCCCATCTTGCCCGCCGGATACTTGCCGAGTAATCCGGATGGTCGAAGGTGATCGGTTGGGACGACCAGTGGCGGAGCTCCGCGGTGATAGGCCCTAGGGCATGTTTCTCTAAGGGTGCCGCTTTGTTTCTCCCTTTTATGACATGTAAAACGTTGACTGTTTTGATTGCGAGGCTCGTCCTCGTCTTCACTTGGTGTATCCTGCCCCTTGTGTTCGGCGTTGGGCTTGCCGGACTGTTTGAAGACCCAACATTCTCTGTGCGTATGATTTGCAGGTTTATCAGGGGTGCTATGGATCTCACATATTTGGTCCAGAATTTTGTTTAGGCTGGACAGTTCGTCTCTGTTACCTTTGGAGGGCGGCTTCTGCTGGCCTAGCCGAGAGCCTCTAAATCCGGCGTTTACCGCCGTGCTCTTCGGGCTGTCTTCCTTATTCCGGCGCTTATTCTTACTCCGTCGTGATTTCCCGTTTCCATCCCTGACTTCGGATGTAATTGGGTCGCTGGTGCTGCATCTGGCTAACCAGCTGTCCTCGCCCGCACAAAAACGGGTCATAAGTCTTGTGAACGCTGCCATTGTTCTCGGCTTTTCTTGACCGAGGTGTCTGGCAAGCCATTAGTCTCGGACGCTATGCTTGAAAGATGCTAAGGCTTCGGTGTCTGGATAGTCGACTATTTGGTTCTTTTTGGTGAGGAACCTGTTCCAAAGTTTTCGGGCTGACTCACCGGGCTGTTGAGTTATATGACTTAAATCGTCTGCATCCGGTGGTCGGACATATGTCCCTTGAAAATTTGCTCGAAATGCGTCTTCGAGCTCTTCCCAACTTCCGATGGAGTTTTCGGGGAGGCTTTTAAGCCAGTGCCGAGCTGGCCCTTTGAGCTTGAGGGGTAAGTACTTGATGGCGTGGAGATCATCTCCTCGAGCCATATGGATATGGAGGATGTAGTCCTCAATGCATACCCCAGGGTCTGTTGTTCCGTCGTATGCCTCTATGTTTACGGGTTTGAATCCCCCTGGAAATTCATGATCCAGCACCTCGTTGGTGAAACATAGAGGGTGTGCGGCACCCCTGTATATGGGCATACCGTGGTGTTCGGATGTTTGTTGTGTTGTATTGTATGTTGGAGCGCGCTTGCGTGGTCCATAGATGGATCTAGTTGCGCCGTCCTTTTGATGCGAGCCCTTACGCGGATCGCATAATGGTTTATGTGCGGCGTCGTTTGCCGCTTTATGTTGGCTGTGATGTCATCTATACGACCGAATGGCCGTTTTATTTTCTAATTGTGGAGGATCTAAGGCCTCCTCATCAAATTCAGGTAGCAACTTTCGCTTCGGATAGCTCTTGGTGTGGCGATAACTTCCATACTTCACTGTAGTGTTGAGTACTTCACTCCATTTGATTTTTAGTGTGTCTTGTGCAGCCTTGAGCCTTTGCTTCTGTTTTTTCAGACTCCTCGCCATGGCAACAAGCCTTTGGTGGGCATTATGTTGCTCCTGGCGCCTGTCCGGTGTGATATTGTCCGGACTGTTATCTTCGACGGAGTCGGGTTGTTCGGTTTGATTCCCCATGTTGCCCTGGTCGGGCCATGGTGCAACCTGCTCTATCGCTGGGTCTATATGATTGTTATTTCTGCCGAGGCGGGATTTGGAGCGGCGTTTACACCGCCACTTTGACTGCTTCTCGAGGGAACAGCCCTTCGCGGCGTCCTTCCGTTCCTCGTCGTTGTTTTCTTTGGGTGTGTCCACCATGTATACGTCATGTGATGAAGTGGGCGTCCAGTGCGCTCTGGGCAGTGGTTCCTGTTCGTCTCCTGCATCGACGTCCATACCGTCGATGTCTTCGGAGTCGAAGTCGAGCAAGTCGGTTAAGTCATCGACAGTGGCTACTATCAGGACCCCGATTCTGAATCACATCGATCTAGCCGGTAACACCTCATATCACATTGCGGCCTCACGCACGGTATCCCCACGGGTGTCGCCTCACCATGGCCCGGGATCGTTTGCGCCTTTTGGCTCACGTATATGATAGTGTTGCTAGCATCCATATGAAAGAGAACCCGGGCCGACATGGCTAGCCGTGAACCCAAAGCGGCACCAACCTATGGAGACAGGCATACATGAATCACATCGAGCATGTCGGTCATCAGCGTCTGAACCCGGGCTGTAGCACTGGGCTAACAGGACTCCGGGGAACCCGGGCTGTAGCAGGCTAGACAGGACTCCGGAAGTCACCGCGTGACATTTCCCCGAAGGGACAGACATAGGAACGAAGTGAAACACATGCCGGCTAGTCAAGTGTCCTGAGCATTAGTGCAGGGCTAGCAGGACTCCGGTGAACAGGGCTGTAGCGGACTACTATGGCTCAAGGAGCACTAGACTACATTTCCCCATAAGAGAGGCTGCCAAGGATAAACAACTAGATTGTCAGATCCCACACATACCAAGCATTTCTATAATACACACAATATGCTCGATATGTGCAAATACAACATGGCATCACAACAAAACTCTACAACTCAGGTACTTTATGTAAAGGCTCCAGAGAGCCATACATAACATGTTCATACAGGTAGGGGTCACATGACCCGACACTCAAGTCATACAAGCATACAAGCACATGCGGAAGCAAATAGTCTGAGTACAGACACTAGAAAGCAAGAAGGCTTCTCGAAGCCTGTCTATCTACATAGGGCCCACCATGGCCAGGGTCACTACCTAGGTGGCAAGTCACTCGTCGATGTCAAGATCTATATAAAACCCATCGGAGGGGGCGGTGTTGTCGTCTGAAAACAGTAATTATACATGCTCATTCTCAAGAAGGTGGTGGAGTTATTGCAGCAAGCCAGCTTTGACTCTTGGCTAAGATATCCTACGGGACACCACTAGTAAAATAGTTTTCGCACACGAGTCCACTAATCACCAACACAATACTCCACCGGGGATCCTCCCTCGTCATCCTACAAGAGAGCCATCCTCGGTACTCACACTTATCTTGAGTCTTTTTGTAGTAACCATTAACTTGTCTATGAACTGTATAGGCAACAAAGTAGTCCTTTACCGTGGACGCGGCTATTCGAATAGTTTCATTCCCTGCAGGGGTGTACTTCGTCACACATGTTTCCACCACTTAGCGTCTGCACACGACATGTGCTCGGTAGACCTCAACCCAAAGCCAACCTGGGTGTAGACCATGACCTGACTAACCGCACAAGTCTCTAGTCCAGATTTATCGCCTATTCAGGTTCCATCCGCAAGGAGATCCGGTCGGGGTGTCCTCAATGGCCCCAAACAATGTGTGCAGGGTTCCCGAGACACCAAACGGGCGACTCGGTACCCCGTGCCATGGTGTATCTACCGCATCATAGCCCACCCCTTGGGTCAGCGCTACACACGGCCGCCAACACATAACATAGAAACACCAGAAACTAGTTGCAACTCCTGGACAGAGGACGAGAGGGGTCAGTAAGTCGAGCAGGGTCATATTTCAGGGCCCCATGTGTGGTAGTAGCTGAATCTTAAATCACGCATACAGATCTCATTTCTTATGGACGGCTTCGATGAAACAACCCACCTTGGACTCCTACATGGCCTCTCATCGATACCTTTACCAAATCATGTTCAATGCACCACTCACATTACCGTCAGAATCTTTTCACTCTAGCCCATCACCCAGATGAACTAGACCTGACACAACTCCTACACATACATGGCTCAATCAACTCCTACACATGCTAGTGGGTTTCATCTAGTTACTGTGGCAATGACAGGTTATGCAGAGGATAAGGGTTCAACTACCGCAACACACAACAGTTTGAAACGTTGTTGTCTTAATGCAGTAAATGAGAGCAGAGGCAAGAACATGGGATTGTATCGATATGATCAATGGGCTGCTTGCCTGATGGAGTGGTAGTAGGGCACTGCCCTTCAGTTGGATACTCGGAGATATCCTCAGAGGCAGAACCTACCACGAAGGACACACAGAACATAATCAACACATGACAATGTGCGACAATATGATGCATGCTATGACATGGAAAAATGATGTGTCCTTCCTAATGCAATGTGAAACAAGTTGAAATGGGTCCATTTGAATCAAAGATTCAAATGAAGGTTAAAGTTCTTATGCATAATAAGTGTATTAGCTTGTTTCACCTAAACAACAAGGTTAAAGTGGTTTTTCATGCATGAAACCATTATAGATGAATAGATTGAATTTTTCTAATCATTTTTCATATATAATTTGTTTGATTTGGAGCTATGGTTGATTTTCTATGATTTTTAGAAGTTTTGGCTATTTTCTGGAATTTCCTATATAAAAATAAATCCAGAAAATGAATAATTGCGTCACCACTGCGTCACTGTGACGTCAGCAAGTCAAAGGCGCCAGGGCCAGTCAAACCTGACTGGTGGGCCCTGTTTGTCAGTGTCTCAGCTAACTAATAGGATTAAGTTAATACTAACTAACTGTCAGTGGGGCCTGGGCCCACATGTCAGTGACCTAAACTAACTAAAATTAGTTAGCACTAAAACTAAACTAATTAATAGGCCGGCCCCACCTGTCATAGGCTCAAGGGGGGAGTCAACTTGGGCCCACACGGGTCAGACGTGGTCAACTCGCCGGTCAGCGGGTCAAAGCCTGCTGGCGTTTAGCCGCCGGCGAGGCCAAATGCGGCGGCATGCTACGGGATTTGCCCACAGGGCTCCATTTGCTGGACGGAGAGCAGCTACGAGCAGCTGGTGCTCGCCCGCATCCAGCCGTGGTGATGGCTTGGCCGGGGAGTGGCCGGAGCATCGCCGACGACGAGCTTGGCGGAGGCCGAAGCTCAGGTCAGCTCATGCGCGTGGCTGCAGTGGCCTAGGCGGCGTAGCGATAGCACCTACAGCCTCTACACGGCGCGAGGAGTGTGACGGGCACAAGCCCGTGACCAAGTGGTCACTGGAGCAACGCTGGCGACGTGGTCAAGCGGCGGCGCGTTCAAGCACAAGAGACGCGGCATCTACGGTATTCTAGGGGCGAAACGGAAAGCACGGGGAGGTTCAGCAGCTCAGAGGGAAGCCGCAGGGACAGTCAGTGTGCTCGGGGAAGGCTCGGTGCGGTCAGAACGGCGATGGCGATCTGGGGCGGCCCGAGGTTGAAGACAACGGCGGGGGGGGGGGCGATGTAGGGGCTCCGGCATCGTGCGGCTTCGCTAGTCGATGTAGTCGACGACGGCGAACCGTCCGGACACGGTGAGAGGGCGCGGGGACGCCGTTGGACGCGGCTGCGGCGAGCGGCGGCGACGGTGACTTCTCGGGCAAGGTCGGGGAGGGCGAGAGAGAGGAGCCAGAGGGAAGAGCGAGTGTCTGCGAGGTCGGGGAGAGAGAGGGGGTTCGTCCCACGTCGACAGCTCGACGAGGGGAGCGGCGAGGTGGCGGGCAGCTGCGCGGCACGCATGCTGTGCTCGCCGTCGAGCAGCTGCTTGCCTGCCTGGCCAAGCCAAGCAGCTCGCTGGAGCGGTGGCTGGGCTGGCAGGTGGGCCTGCTGGGTGGTGCCAGGTAAGCCTTTCTCTTTCTCTCTTTTCCGGTTTAGTTTTCTTTTTCTATTTTTCTGTAACTTTAGGGCTTTATTAAAAATACTTAGGCACTTACTAAAATTCTGAAAATAATTGTGGGCTCTGTTGGGATTATTCCTAACAGCCCTCACTTAAATCCAGAATTATTTGGGCATTTAAAATATTTTATAGCATTTAACACTAGTAGAAAAAGGGGCTATGGTCCAGGCCGCCTCAGCCCATTAGTCCCGGTTCAGTCTAGAACCGGGACTAATGTGAGCAGTGGTCCCGGTTCGTGCGGCTAAGGCATTAGTCCCGGTTCATCTAGACCTTTTGGTCCCGGTTGGTGGGATAAACCGGGACCAATGGGCCTCGCTCCTGGCCCACAACTATTGGTCCCGGTTCGTGCCACAAACCGGGACTAAAGATTAGACCTTTAGTCCTAGTTTGAGGCACGAACCGGGACTAATGGGGATGAGACCTTTAGTCCCGGTTCGTGCCACGAACCGGTACTAAAGGTCCCATTTTCAAACTATACCCCCCAGTGGATCGCCTTTTCAGTTTTTAAAAAAATAAAAGAAAATGATGGAAATGTCAAAAAAAAAGAAAATAAGTTTCTCATGTGATATGTGGTCTAGTTGTTGGGAAAATTTGCAAATGTGAATTTTGACTTTATTTGCAAAATCTCTCTGAAATTTGTAAAAATGGGCATAACTTTTGCATACGAACTCGGATGAAAAAGTTTTTTATATGAAAAATCATCTACTCGAAAAGTTACATCCGATGGAGACCGCCTATGGCCTGTTTGCAAACTTCTAGAATCCTCAAATTCCAAAAGGAAAAAAAGTTATGCTCAAATTTTAGTTTTTTAAATTTCAGTTTTTTTAAATACTTATTCAAGAAGTATTAGTGTTACTAAATAATTATTCAAGAATATTAGTGTTATTAAATAATTATTTCACCTTTTTTGAATTTTGGTCAAATCTGGTCAAAATCTGGTCAAACTATTGTCAAACTTGGTCAAACAATGGTCAAACTACTTATTCAAAAATATTAGTGTTACTAAAAAATTATTGTTTTTTAGAACAATAGTTTTAAACTCAAATAGTGAAATATGTGACTTCATGCTCAAGCTAAATTCCTGAGGGTTAATAGGATTGACATCTTACTATTGTCAGGAAAACAACAAGTGCAGACTTGGAAACGAGGGAGAATAGAACCCGGAAGTTAAGCGTGCTCAGGCTGGAGTAGTGAGAGGATGGGTGACCGTTCGGGAAGTGAGATGATTTGGAATGATGAGGGGAGATTAGAGATTAAATTGAGCAGTGATGAGGGGTGATTAGAGATTAGAGGTTAAAATAATTCAGAAATTTGAAAATAAAAAAATTCAAAAAAAATTTAAAAAAAATCAGGAAATTTCCTTTAGTACCGGTTGGTATTACCAACCTGGACTAAAGGTGGACCGGCTACATGGAGGGCCTTTAGTCCCGGTTCTGGATTGAACCGGGACTAAAGGGTCAAGGCATTAGTACCGACACTTTAGTCCCGGTTCCAGAACCGGGACTAAAGGCCCTTACGAACCGGGACTAAAGGCCCTTTTTCTACCAGTGTAAATGCCCAAATTCAAATACTTATGATTTAATTCAAAAAATCCAGAATGTCCTAGAAAAGAGTGCACCATTTTGCCAGGGGTTTTAACCCAATCTAGAAAAGATGAACATTTTGTGAAGGGCATTTTGGGTTCATTGAAAATAATTTTAGTAAACCCTAGTTGTTTCCAGGGGCTGCTGGGGGTTCTGTCATCCCCATTTCAAGTTTCTGTAAAAGTAGACATGATGCAACACTCTAATGTGTGAACCAGCTAGGGTGTGACAGCTACTAAGTGGTGGTGGGTGGGCGGCGAATTTCTTCGTCATCCGCATCCCAATCCTACCGGACGTAGTTCGGCCAGGACTGTCCTGACAAGGAGAGGGACCTTAATGAGTTCAGTATGTCGCCAAAGGGCGAGTGCCGAAAAATATCTGCGGAGGTAAAGTCCATGATCGGCGCCCAATCAGATTCGACAGGAACGGGCGCAGGCGGTTCGGATTCCGTGGCCGGAGAAGGATCCGGTAGTTTAGTAACACGGCTCTCATGGAGGATATGGTCGATGTTCGGCTCGATCACCGCAGAGGATACGGCCTCCGTTGCAGGGTCTATCCACCCGTCCATGGATGGCGCAACTGGCTCCGAATTGAGGGTCGGAGCGGCTGCCGGTGGGATTTCTTGAACACTGTCCGATGGTAGACCTAGATCGTACTCATCGTGACCACGTGGCGCACAAGGCAGGGGCTTGAATCTGTCGAAGATCAAGTCTCCACGGATATTGGCCGTGTAGTTTAAGCTTCTAAACTTGACCAGGTGGCCAGGGGCGAAACTTTCGATCTGCTCCAGATTGCCAAGCGAGTTGGCTAGCAGTGCGAAGCCGCCGAACAAAAAGATCTGTCCGGGGAGAAAACTCCCACCCTTGACTGCATCTCTATCGATGATAGTAGGAGCCATCAAGCCTAACGGCGACGACACAGAGGAACTCTCAATGAAAGCACCAATGTCGGTGTGAAAACCGGCGGATCTCGGGTAGGGGGTCCCGAACTGTGTGTCTAAGGCGGATGGTAATAGGAGGCAGGGAACACGATGTTTTACCCAGGTTCAGGCCCTCTTGATGGAGGTAAAAGCCTATGTCCTGCTTGATTTATTCTTGATGATATGAGTATTACAAGAGTTGATCTACCACGATATCGGAGAGGCTAAACCCTAGAAGCTAGCCTATGGTATGATTATATGTTGTCCTATGGACTAAAACCCTCTGGTTTATATAGACACCGGAGGGGGCTAGGGTTACACAAGGTCGGTTACAAAGGAGGAGATATACATATCCGTATTGCCTAGCTTGCCTTCCAGGCCAAGTAGAGTCCTATCCGGACATGGGACGAAGTATTCAATCTTGTATCTTCATAGTCCAACAGTCTGGCCAAAGGATATAATAAGGCCGTCCGGATACACCCTAATCCAGGACTCCCTCAGCCTACTCATGGTTTAAATTTGTGGATGATTATATATAATTATTATGCTGAATTGAATTTTGCTTCTAGAAATCTTTTAGACTCGGCCGCAGGAGGCAATTTTATGGAAATCACTTTAGGAGAAGCTAGTAAACTCCTAGAGAATATTATGGTTAATTATTCCCAATGGCATACTGAAAGATCTACTAATAAAAAGGTGCATGCGATAGAAGAAATTAATGTTTTGAGTGGAAAGATGGATGAACTTATGAAATTATTTGCTAATAAGAGTGTTTCTTCTGATCCTAATGATATGCCCTTGTCTACTTTCATTGAGAATAATAATGAATCTATGGATGTGAATTTTGTTGGTAGGAACGATTTTGATAACAATGCGTATAGAGGAAATTTCAACCCTAGGCCTTATCCTAGTAATTCCTCTAATAATTATGGTAATTCCTACAACAATTCTTATGGAAACTATAATAAGATGCCTCTGATTTTGAATCTAATATTAAAGAATTTATTACTTCGCAAAAGAATTTTAATGCTTTGATTTAAGAAAAATTGCTTAAGATTGATGATTTGGCTAGGAACATTGATAGAATTTCTCTTGATATTGATTCCTTGAAACTTAGATCTGTTCCACCTAACCATGATATCAATGAGTCTCTCAAAGCCATGAGAATTTCCAATGATGAGTGTCGGTGTTCTGGGAACGGGGGTCCCCAGACTTGCTTGCCTGCGGCCTGCGGTGTGGCTCAAGTGGGGGCCCAGCACGAGGGGCCAAGCTGTCGGCGTTCTGGGAACGGGGGTCCCCAGACTTGCCTGCCTGCGGCCTGCGGCGTGGCTCAAATGGGGGCCCAACATGGCCCATCTTCATCAAGCACAAGACTCAAGACCCTCGCGAGGGGCCAAGCCTCGCGAGGCGGACGACACGGCGCATCCTCAGGCGCAGCCTCCTTAGGCTGGCTCGCAAGGAGGCGGAGATATCAAGGCAGGGTGTCTCGTGAGGCGCCCGTGAAGCAAGCCATGACGATCGAGGGTGCCAGGCGGGCGACAGCGCGCGTAGCGTCCTTCTTTCCTCTTTGGTGCAAAGGGGGCAAGCGCAGCCGCGGAGTACCGAGGCATCAGGCAAAGGTTGCCGTTTCGGTGCAACAAGACCAGGACCAAGCGGACTACGAGACGGAGGTCACCATGGAGACCAGCACGGCGTCACCGCAGAGTCTTTCGCAGGCGAAGACCACCTTTAGTCAGGATAAGAGTACTTGCTGTCCCCCTTCAAATTAGCCCGCCATTGTTGGCTCCCTTCCCGCTCAATATTTGGGAAGAGGACCAGGGCCCCTATAAATAGGACCAGCCGCCCACATAGCAAGGGGTTCGGTTTTTAGGTTGAGGGGGATCGCAATCAGAGAGAGAGAGAGAGAGAGAGAGAGGTGACTGAACTCTTCCCAGCAGTTCGTTGCCCCAGCTAAGAACTGACCCTCGCGAGGCAGTTCTTCCTTGCAGTGTTCATCATAATCAGCCCCAAGAGGCAATCCATCCACCACACACTGGAGTAGGGTATTACACCACAATGGTGGCCCGAACCAGTATAAATCTTGTGTCTCTTGTGTGATTCTTTTAGTAGTTTAGATCTTTGTGAGGCGGGAGGTTGAACGCGTGATTTCCGCGCGCACCCCAGTGTTCGAACCTTAAGGGTCTACCGGAACCCGAAATCCGGCATTTGGCGTGCCAGATAGGGGTGCGCCGGAATTTGTCTACCACCGCTCCGTTCTCCTCCGACCGTCGCATCCATGTCCGACGCTCGTCGGGCCCGCGCCGAGCGCCGGGCCGCCATTGCTTCTCGCATCGCCCAGATGGGCCCCGTCGGTGGGCGTCCTCGTCGTTCCCCATCGCCCGCCGTCAACGCTGCCACCGGCCCGGCGGGGGGCGAGCAGCAAGCATCGTCTCAGCACCCGTCCATGCGGCAAGACGGCCGCACCGCCACTCCATCGCTCGCACCGGCCGGTTCTTCATCCCGCGCGCTCCGCGCACCCTCGGAGGCTCGAGCTGCGCTCCTCGCGGCAAACAAGCTCCTGCGCTACCATCCCGTCGACGAAGTCTACGAGGAGTGGCTCGACCATATCGCCGAACTTGTCCGCGCCGCAGGGGGCTCTTCCGCGCCGTCCGTCCCTCTGCGCCACACTCCGCCCCGCGCGGGCAACGAAGCTCCAGAGGTGCACCAGCCGCCTCCCCTCCAAGAAGATGCCATGGCTCCAAGGCGCTTGGCCCCTGGGCGGAACCCGCTCCGTCAGGCGCCAGCGCAGCAAGAGCAGAGTTGCCAAGAAGTTCCTCGCCCGCCAGGGGCTGCCAGGGTGCTCCCTGCTCCGGCACGCCGCGACCCTACTCCAGCTCTGGCGCGCCAAGACCCCGCCCTGCTCTTAGCTGCAGCGCGTGGAGACCCTCAAGACCAAGCTCTCCACCAACCGAAGCCTTTCGTGGCCACCGTGGGCTGCCACGCCTACACCACTGGGCTGCATAGCATCGCGTGGCCCGGCAAGTTCAAGCCTGACCTGCCTCCTCGCTACGATGGCACAACCGATCCCGCGGAATTTCTCCAGCTCTATGAGCTGGGCGTCGAGGCTACCGGCGGGGATGAGAAGGTCATGGCGAACTGGTTCCCCATGGCGCTCAAGGAAGGAGCTCGAACTTGGCTCCTGAATCTGGCTCCAGGCACGATCTCCTCCTAGGACCAGATGCGCACCCGCTTCATCGCCAACTTCCAAGGTACTCGCGACCGGCCGCCCGCCGTGAGCGACATGCGCCGCATCAAGCAACAACCTAGAGAAACCCTGCAAAAGTACATCCAGTGCTTCAACAGCGCGTGCCTCAAGATCCCCAAGGTGTCCGAGGAGGCCATCATCTCGGCCTTCTTCGACGGCGTGCGCGACGTCAAGATGAAGGAGGAGCTGGCGATGCATGAAGACCTCTGCACCTCCCTGGAGCTGTTCAACTTGGCGAACAGGTGCACCAGGGCTGAGGAGGGACGCCTCTCCCTCCTCGAGCTGCCTGCCGCAGATCCAGAAGACAAGAAGCCCAAGGCCAAGGACATGAAGCGCAAGGGGGCTGCCATACTCGCGGCAGAACTAGACAAAAAGCGGGGCAAGGATCTACCCGAACCCTCCAGAGGCAGCCGGTACTGCGTGTACCATGACCTCCACACCCACAACACCAACGAATGACAAGAACTCCACGCCGTGCGAGAAGGAAGGATCGGCCGTCACCCTGACCGTGCTGACCGGGGCTACGGCCGAGGAGGAGGAAGAAACCCAGGACGCTGGGAAGATCGCGGCCCGTGCCCGGGGTGGCGCGACCAGCCTCGCGAGGACCACTGGCGGGACCTGCCTTGCGAGGGAGACTGGAGGGATCAGCCTCGTGAGGATCGCCCTCATGGCAATGCAGGCCTACCTCCACTGCCTCCTCCACCAAGCACACCAAGAAGGAACGAAGACCGCCATCAAGACGAGGGGGCTGGGGGCTTCCAGGAGCCGCGCGCAATCGCCTGCATCCTAGGCGGAGCTCAAGCCCCAGCCTCTCAACATATCTTGAAGCAGTTCGCCCGCGAAGTGAATGCAGTTCTCCCCAAGCTCGATGCAACGCGCCCCCTCAGGTGGTCGGCGTGCGCCATCACGTTCAGCTCGGCAGACCAGCTCAAGTGCGCAGCCACGGCCGGAGTCCTCCCGATGCTCTGCTCCCCAGTCATCAGCAACGTGCTGGTCACCAAGACCCTCATCGACGGAGGGGCAGGACTCAACGTCCTGTCTGTGGAAACATTCAACAATCTCCAAGTGCCCTATGACCAGCTTCAGCCAACCAAGCCTTTCTCCGAGATCGCCGACGGTTCCACAGTCCCGATCGAGCCGGTCCGCCTTCCTGTCACCTTCGAGGCTCGCAGCAACTACCGCACCGAGCTCATCGACTTCGACGTCGCCCACATCCGCTTGCCGTACAATCCATCCTCGGGTACCCAGCACTGGCCAAGTTCATGGCTGCGACTCACCACGGCTACAACGTACTCAAGATGCCAGGAAGTGGCGGAGTCATCACAGTACCCTGTGAAGAGAGGGATGCAGTGTGTTCCCTGGAGTGGGCCTATCAGGCTGCGTCGCTAGAAGACCCAGATCGCGGAAGCAGGAGGCTTCCTGAGACCACCCCCAAGAAGAAGAAGGCATCATCAGGCTCGGCCCCTCAGGAGGCAGGCCCCTCAGGGCCCATGTCTGCCCAGGGGGACCCTCCTTCCATTGCGTAGGAAAGCGCGCCCAGCGCCCTCCTCAGGCAGGGCTCGAGGGCTCTCACCTGGAGGGCCACCGACCTAGCCAGGGTCACGAGGGAGGTGCTTGGGCACCATGTGGAGGCGTGCTTTGAAGCACGTTTCCCTCGAGAGGGAGCCAGGCGAGGAAGGTCAGACCAGCAGGACTTCGTTAACAAGGCCATTCAAGAGCTACAGGAGACGAGGATCATGAGAGGTTGCCGCCGCCTTCCGGCTGTGGCCCCACACCCAGGCGAGGATGGTGGGCTGCGCGTCTGCGTCGATGTACCAGGGCTCAATCAAATCGCCACGATGGAGCGTCTCTGGCCCTCACAAGTGGGGCGCTGCAGAGGTCCACCCCACAGCTATGTTCACACGCCTTACGGCCTGTCGAGCATGGCTGCGGCGTACCAGCGCCTCATGAGGGGCATCATGGAGGCTCAGGAAGACAGATGCTCCACGGCCTTGGCGGAGATGAAGACAGCTCGTGAGGAGACACCAGTACCTCCGGAGCCTCCCGAGGCCCTGGGGCCTGGGGGCTTGTGAGGATCAGCTTCCGCAGCCCGCCAAGTCTGCTGCACCAACGCCACTTCGCCGACGACATCCCCAGGTGACACCTCCCAAGTTTCATTCCCAGCTGGGAGCGCCCTCCTAGGGTTGCATCACTCCCAGGCCGCGTGGGTCCGTCCCTGCGGCATGTATCCCCTTTTACCTTTCCGTCGTTAGTTTGCCTTGTTGGAGGCGCCCCTCGGGCTGCGTCATCCCCAAGCTGCTCGGGCCAGGCCCAGCGGCGTGTATCTCCCTAGCGTTTATTTCCAACTATGCATTGCCTATCACGCTTAACTGCATGGTGCCCGTCTGCGGCATCCTTTCTTCCCATGTCGGCCACTCGCACGTTAAAGGGGGGGTGCCTGAGCATCATGACTCAGGGCTCTTACTGGCTCTCCAGCCCTCACCCTCTGGCCTTGTCCATGGCATACCAGCGACGGCTGAGACAAGCTCGAGGGCCGTGACCCGAGGACGTAGAGTACCGGCATCTAACCAAATTTTGCAGGGACACATCTCAAGATATGGCCCTGTGCCAGGCGCAACCCACCTAGAGGTAGGGCCTCGCGAGTCCCGCGCTGGCTCACGGGTGCCCAGATACACCTCACCTACTCCAACCAGCAAGCTCTTGAGTGACTAACGATTGACTAATGGCCTCCATGGCAACACCATCTTCTTTCTGTGATGACTCTGCAGGATCCTTGGAGGGAACTGCGCTAGCCAAGGCCCTCACAAGGTTACCTTCGCCCTCGCCCGCGTGAACCGCTTGCACGTTAAAGGGGGGTGCCTGAGCATCACGACTCAGGGCTCCTACTAGCTCTCTAGCCCTCACCCTCTGGCCTTGTCCATGGCATCGCGACCTGGCATACCAGCGACGGCTGAGACAAGCTCGAGGGCCGGGACCTAAGGACGTAGAGCAGAAAGGGGAGCAGAGGCGAGGGAGAAGGGGCCCGCGAGGACCTTGCCCAGCGATTCCGCTCCTACCGACGCGCGAACCCGACAGCACACCAGGAATAATCCCCGACTCTCAAGATAAGTCACCGCCCAAAGCACTGGCTACCGTGGCACTACCCCCGCACCTAAGGCAATTCCGTACTAGCGATGTTGCTTCCCTTTCTCACCAAGCAACGGCTGCTTGGGCGCCAAAGGGGACCTCCTGAGCATCGCGACTCAGGGGCTCTTACCGGACCCCGGGTCGCTCACCTCCTGGCCTTCACCACGGCATCGCGACCTGGCATACCAGCGACGGCTGACGCCGCCTTGGGACTGGGACCTGTCGGCGTAGAGCACCAAGCCCTCGCGAGGTTCGAAAGGGAGAACTAAGCTATGACGAAATCAGCAACTCACACAAACCTATAGTGAAGGTCATGTATTAACAAACGGGACTACAGACACCTGACAAGCCCCCGTGTGGCGCATTTTGATTCCTCGCAGGGAACGGATCCTAAGGAGTGCTAACTACACGGGCTCCTGCAGAAGATGCCATCATCAACAGTGGGCCGTCAGGCACCGGCGCCAACCACATCTAGATCAAGGTCGGCGATGGCCTGACGAGCCCGCCCTGCTCTGGGAGCGGCACCGGCTCGGGGGCTCGTAGCTGTCGTCGCTCGTCTCCGGAGTCGCGAAGATCTTGCTGGAGTCGCTGGACCCACCGGGGCCTTCGCCAAGGGAGCGGTCGACGGGCCTAGCCCTCACCAGGGCAAGGTCCTGGCCGCCTCTCCCGCGGGAACACTCCAGCCGGCGCCCGATCGCGTCGAAGACCTTGAGGAACATCACTGCAGCGCCATCGTACTCTAGGTGCACCGCGAAGACGCCCCTCTCCTTGCAGACCTGGGCGATTTATCTCCAGCCGCGGGACAAGTAGACCTCGCCCGGGGCGGCGACCACGACCTCAGCCTCGGTCGCGAGGGCACTGCAGCCAGCATGCTGCAGCCAGAGCTCCAGAGGCCCTCCTGGAGGGACAACGGAGGCGAAGAAGGGAGGCAGACGGATCCAGGATTGAAGAGGAACGACGACGTGGAGCACGAACTCGTGGGAGGAGCCCTCGGCATGGACTCCGGGAGGAACAACCCACGCCTTCTGACCCGACGGCGCCTACGACGACGCCGGCCGCGGAGATCAGCATCGACACCCTCGGGGCCCTCGGCGGGGGTGTACAAAGGAAGCGGGAACCCCGGCGGAGCCCGCTCGCACCAGGGCCTCGGCTCCACCTGACGGTCCTCTTCGCCCCGGCTGCAAAGGGTGAGCCGCTTCTTCGGCAGGAGCGGGTCTGGCCCCTCTCGAGGAGCTTTTCCCTTCTCCGATGCAGAGAACCGGCAGATCGGAGCCATCACACCAAGACGGAGCAAGGATCGGGAAGAAGGAGAAGCCAGGAGAGATGGACTGGAAGGGCACGCGCCGCACAGTACTTATAGCCGGCGAAGGCCAACCGCCGGCCTCCAAGATCATAGGTAATCATGACACGATTTGCATGCAGGGACTTGTCCAGCTCGCACGATCACCAAGGCATCGTGGGTAAGTGGAGTCGCCCACGTCCAATCAACCGCCACCCGGCACCCAAGGCCGCAGGCTGTTAGGGCCCGCGGCGCTTCGCCCTTGCCCTCTCGCCTCTCGGCACGGCCAAGCCCATGCACGCCACGGGCCCAGGGGCTATTGTCGGCGTTCTGGGAACGGGGGTCCCTAGACTTGCCTGCCTGCAGCCTGCGGCGTGGCTCAAAGGAGGCCCAGCATAGCCCATCTTCACCAGCACAGGACTCAAGACCCTCGCGAGGGGCCAAGCCTCGCGAGGCGGATGACACGGCGCAACCTCAGGCACAGCCTCATCAGGCTGGCTCGCGAGGAGACGGAGATATCAAGCCGGGGTACCTCGCGAGGTGCCCGTGACGGAAGCCATGACGATCGAGGGTGCCAGGCGGGCGCCAGCGCGTGCAGCGTCCTTCTTTCCTCTTTGGTGTAAAGGGGGCAAGCGCAGCCGCGGAGTACCGAGGCATCAGGCAAAGGTTGCCATTTCGGTGCAACAAGACCAGAACCAAGCGGACTACGAGACAGAGGTCACCATGGAGCCCAGCACGGTGTCACCGCAGAGTCTTTCGCAGGCGAAGACCAACTTTAGTCAGGATTAGAGTACTTGTTGTCCCCCTTCAAATTAGCCCGCCATTGTTGGCTCCCTTCCCGCTCGATATTTGGGAAGAGGACCAGGGCCCCTATAAATAGGACCGGTCACCCACGTACCAAACCGTTCGGTTTTTGCGTGTGGATCCGGCTAGCAAACAGAGAGAGAGAGAGAGAAGGCGACGGAACTCCTCCCAATAGTTTGTCGCCCCAGCCAAGAACAGCCCCTCGCAAGGCTGTTCTTCCTTGTATCGCTCATCATCATCAGCCCCAAGAGGCAATCCATCCACCAAACACTGGAGTAGGGTATTACACCACAACGGTGGCCCGAACCAGTATAAATCTTGTGTCTCTTGTGCGATTCTCTTAGTAGTTTAGATCCTTGCGAGACGGGGAGGTAGAGGGCGTGATTTCCGCGCGCACCCCAGTGTTCGAACCTTAAGGGTCTGCCGGAACCCAAAATCCGAAAGTGTTGTCTTCTGAAAACAGTAATTAAGCAAAGATGAGTACAAAGGTACTCAGCAAGTCTTACAACAGGACCTACTATACATGCTCATTCTCAAGAAGATGGTGGGGTTAATGCAGCAAACCGGCTTTGACTCTTGGCTAAACTATCCTACGGAACATCACTAGTAAAATAGTTTTCTCACACGAGTCCACTACTCCCCAACTCAATACTCCACCGGGGATCGTCCCTCGTCATCCTACAAGAGGGCCATCCTCGGTACTCACACATACCTTGAGTCTTTTAGTAGTATCCATTACCTTGTCTATTCGAATAGTTTTATACCCTGGAGGGGTGTACTTCGTCATACACGCTTTCACCACTTACCGCCGTTTACACGACATGTACTCGGCAACCTTCAAGCGGAAGCCCAACGAGGGTGTCGGCCACGGTCTACCTAAACACCTAAGTCTCTAGTCCAGGTTTATCGCCTATCCAGGTTCCATCCGTAGGGAGTCCGGCCGAGGTTTCCACATACGGCCCCGAACAATGTGAACAGGGTTCCCGAGACACCAAACGGGTGACTCGGTTCACCGTGCCACGGTGTATCTACCGCAACATAGCCCGCCCCTAGGGTCAGCGCTACGCACGGCCGCCAACACATAACCTACAAGCACCAGAAACTATTTGCAACTCCTGGACAGAGTACTAGGGTGATTAAGAAGCCGGGAGGGTCCATTGGTTTCGGGCCCAATGTATGGTAGTAACTGCATCTTAAATCACACATACAGATCTCAGTTCTTATGGACAGCATCAATGAAACAACCCACCATGTACTCCAACATGGCCTCTCATCGATACCTTTACCAAAACATGTTCAACACATCCCTCACATTAACGGCATAAGCAATTCACTCTAGCCCATCACCCAGATGAGCCAGACCTGACACAACTCTAAGCATAGCAGGCATAGCAAGGTAGTAATCACATACATGGCTCAATCAACTCCTACACATGCTAGTGGGTTTCATCTAGTTACTGTGGCAATGACAGGTCATGTAGAGGATAAGGGTTCAACTACCGTAGCACACAACAGTTTGAATCGCGTTGTCTTAATGCAGTAAACAAGAGCAGAGGCGAGAACATGGGTTGTATCGGAACGATCAATGGGTTGCTTGCCTGATGGAGTGGTAGTGGGATACTTCCCTTCAGTTGGATACTCGTGAATATCCTCGGAGGCAGAACCTACCACGAGAACACATCGGAACACAATCAACACATGACGATATGCAACAATATGATGCATGCTATGACATGGCAATATGAATGTGTCTTTGCCTAATGCAAGCTATAACAGAAAGGAATGTGCTTATTTGAATCAAAGATTCAATTATTAGCTTATTAAACATGGCTTTAATAGTGCATTTCCTTATTCTTCTTAAACAGCAAGGTAAACTTGTTTTGTCATGCATGAAACCATTACAGATGGATAGATTGAATTTTTTTTGATAATTTTTCATATATAAATTATTTCATTTGGAGTTACGGTTGAATTTCTATGAATTTTTGAAGTTTGAACTATTTTCTGGAATTTCCTGTATAAAACTAATTCCAGTAAATCAATTACTGCGTCAGCAATGCGTCAGGGTGACGTCAGGGTCAACGGGGACGTCCAGGTCAAACTGACCAGTGGGTCCCGCGTGTCAGTAGTTAATTAAACTAACTAATTTTAGTTAGAAACTAATCTGGATAATTAGCAGAGGGGGGCCCACTTGTCATTGACTCAGGGGAGTCAACCTGGGCCCACCCAGTCAATGTCAACGGTCAAACTCGCCGGCGTTTAGCCGCCGGCAAGGCCAGATGCGGTGGCCTGCTGCGGGATTTGCCCACAGGGCTCCATTTGCCACACAGAGAGCAGCTACGGGCAGGTGGTGCTCGCCCGCATCCAGCCGTGGTGATGGCTTGGCCGGGGAGTGGCCGGAGCATCGTCGGCGACGAGGTCAGGTGGAGGCCGAAGCTCGGGCCAGCTCGTGCGCGTGGCTGCAGTGGCCTAGGCGGTGTGGCGCTAGCACCTACAGCCTGTACGCGGCGCGAGGAGTGTGACGGACACAAGCCCGTGACCAAATGGTCACCAGAGCAACGCCGGCGACGTGGTCAGGCGGCGGCGCGTTCGGGCACAAGAGATGCGGCGTCTACGGTGTTCTAGGGGCGAAACGGAAAGCACAGGGAGGTTCAGCAGCTCACAGAGAAGCCGCAGGGAGGGTTAGCGTGCTCGGGGAAGACTCGATGCGGTCGGAATGGCGACGGTGATCTGGGCGGCCCGAGGTTGAAGATGAGCTCGGTGGGGTCGTTTACAGGCCTCTGGCGGGGCGTGGCTTGGTGGAGGGATCTAGGAGGAAGTGGCAGAGCTTCAGGACACGGTGGAGCAGCATGGGGACGGCGGTGGACGCGACTACGGTGGCGGGACGGCGACGGCTGCGTCGGCCATGGCGAAGGGAGATAGACCAGAGGGAGGTGCGGGCGTCTGTGAGGTCGGGGAGAGCGAGGGAGCTCGTCCCACGTCGACAGCTCGACGAGGGGAGCGGCGAGGCGGCGGCAGTTGCGTGGCGCGCATGCGGTGCTCGCCGTCGAGCACATGCCTGCCTGCCTGGCCGAGCCAAGCTGCTCGCTGGCGCGGTGGCTGGGCTGGGCCGGCAGGTGGGCCTGGTGGGCGGCGCCAGGTAAGGCCCAGGTGGGCTTCTCCCTCTCCTTCTTTTTTTTATTTGTTTATGTTTTTCTAATTAGCTGCAACTGTTGGGCTTTGTTAAAAATACTAAAATGTTTCCAAAAATCCTGAAAATAAATTTGAGCTCTGTTTAGAATATTTCCAACAGGAAACATTTATTCCCAAAATTATTTGAGCATTTAAATTATTTTATAGTATTTAAATGCCCAAATTCAAATACTTATGATTTAAAACAATGACCTTCTGTTGACCTAGAAAATTGTGCGCCAATTTTGCCAGAGGTTCTAACCCAAGACAAAGAGGGTGAACTTTTTAGAAGGGCATTTCAGGTTCATTGAAAATAATTTTAGTAAACCCTAGTTGGTTTCAGGGGGGGTGCTGGGGGCTTCTGTTTTCCCCATTTCAAATTTAAGAGAATTTAAACATGATGCACACTCTAATGCTTGAACTAGCTAGGGTGTGACACTCTCTCTGAGCGTTTGAAGCATGGGGGCATGCACATGCTCCAGAACCCGCCGCCGCCGGATCTCGTCCTCATTCCGCTGCGCGACGGCCTCGGCGTCATCAACCCTCTGTTGGAGAAGAAGCTGCTCGGCCCGAGAAGAGGACAGCTCTGCCTGCGCCATGCTGAGGGCGGCTGCGGAGGAGTCCACACACCGCGTCACTTCGGTTTGTTTGGCCCTGAGGGCTGCGGTCCTGCCCTCGGCCTCGGCCTTGATAAGCCCCAACCTCGTCTCGTATTTGCGCTCGAAGGCCGAGCGAGCTTCCGCCACGCGGCGATCGACTTCTTCCTGGGCCCGGGCTTCGCGCGCGGCAACGTCATCGTCCACCCGAGCCACCAGGCGCTCCCTCATCTCCAACCGCTCAAGGTCAAGGTTGCGCTCGGCGGCCTCCAGCATTAGCGCCTCCTCACGCTTCAGAAGCTCCGCCCAGTCAACAGAGGCCCCCTCCATCGACTCAAGGGCCGCCTGGCGCAGTTCCACTTGCTGCTCTAGGGAGTTGCTCCAAGCTTGGAGCTCCCATGCGCGCTCCTCCGCAGCCTTGCGCCGTCGGTCTGCTTCTCGAGCCTCCTCAACAGCCTAGGAGCAGGCCTGCCGCGAAGCTACCAGCGACGCTTCAGCCTTCACATCAAGATCAAGTTGGTGACGCGCGAGGGTGATGGCTACCTTTAGTTTGCGCTTCTCCTCGGCAAGGCACAAACCTTCAGCCTCGAGGCGCGAATCATCGTCAGCAAGCTCTGCCCCGATCCGGCTCACCGCATCCGCCTCCCTCTGGAGGAACTCTTCACGAAGGGCGCGTCCCTCCCGAGCACGCCTGAGCACGTCTTCTGCATCACCCTCTTCCACCGGAGCATGCAGAGGGCCCCGGGGTGGCAAGCCCCCTCCCGGCGCGGGGCTGGGGGCTGGCGCCCTAGTCATCACCAGATGGACCTCTCTGGGAATTCGGCCTGGCATCGGTCCACCCACGGAACAAGAGCCAAAGATAGACCTCAGCCATCCACCATCTATGATCAGAGGAGGAACGCGGGGCAAGCCGGATGTGCCCCAGGAGGACTCATGAAGAAAGGACAGCGGGCACGAGGCTCGAGGTGCCCTATTGAACGGAGCACTCCACCGACCGGTCTGGCAGCAGGGGTGCCGCTCGAGCTCGCCGAACCCAGGGCCAGCAGAGAAGGCGAAGCTTGGGGGGATGGCTCCCTGGCTGACTCGGCGAGTTTCGCAGGGCAGGACCACAATCAGTCGCAGGGATAGCAAAGTAAATGATCAAGGAAACAAGAAGACTTACTCGTCCATGGAAAAATACTTCCTGCGCTTCAACAAGCGGCAAGGGCGATCGTTGCCACCCAAGGCCTCCCTCCTCTTGCGGAGGGCCTCAAAGTCTACGCAGAACCGACCTAAGCGCTCGGCGCAAGGGTCGACCTCTGGTGCGAAAGAAGCGACAAGATGATCAGCGTTGGAGGAGTCAGCCTGGGGGCGCCGTCAGGCTCGCCTCGCGAGGAACGGCTAGGGCCTCGAGGGCCCCGGCCTCAGGAACCATAGGTCGCGACTCCACACCTCCGCCGCTCCAGGGCGGGCCTCGGGAGACGCTGCCTTCAAGACTTCTAGCGGCATCCGCACCACGACATCGGTGGCCTCAACTCCCGTCGGTTCTCGTCTCCCCACCCTGTCGCCCGAGGAAGGACTGCTGTGGGCGGTAGGGGAAGCAACCACGGCGGCTGGGTTCTCGCGGGGCCCCATGAAGCCAGCAGGGCGCAGTCCCCACTCGTCGAAGCTGGGCATCGGCCTCACAAAATCGGCCATGCCGGAGCAAAGATACAAGAGGACACCATTACTCCGAAGGCTGCCTAGGGAAGGATCGCCGGTCAAGACCCTGAGCATCATCCGCAGCGCTTCAGGCGCCAAGTCCTCCTCCTGAAGCTGCATGCGGTCTCTGTGCCCCGCAAAGTCCCACATCCGGCGAGAGTGGCGCTGGAGAGGAGCAATGCGACATTGGAGGAACTCCTTCACCACCTTGGATGTTGTCACATTGAGCGCCCTCAAACTCTGGAAGCGGCTCCAGACGTAGGCGAGCCGGGGGCTCACGAGCACCTCATGATCCCAACCCGCATGGGGAACAGCAGGCGAGGTCGGGTGCGAGAGTAGAGGATTGGGCACTGCGACGTCCACGTACAGCCACCGCTCTCTGAACCTGGCCTCAGGAGAAGGAAGGCTGAAGTCGATCCCTGAAGCGGCCGTCTCTGGCACGGCAAAGAAGCTCACGCACCATGAGCACTGAGTGGGGTCGCTCAGGCGCAAGGAAAATAAGTGGCGCAGCAGGGCAACGGAAGGAGGAATGCCTATCATCGCCTCGAAAACAAAAGCAAAGACAGCCAGAAGGTTAATGGACTCTGGCCCGAGGTGCATCATACGGATCTGATAATGGGAGAGCACCGCATTGAAGAATGCGGAAAAGGGGGGAACCAGACCCGCCCATAGGGCATCGGTGAAGAATCGGACCTCCGTGACGATCCTATCAAGGGAGGCATGGGACGCAGGCCAGACTGTGGTCCTGCCACACTCGTTGAAGATCGTGGCAAGGGCGGAGCAGACCATGTTCAAGGCTTCTGGATTGAGTATGATTGACCGAGCAACGGCGGGGGCCGCCGCCGGAGGTGTGCGTAGCGAAGGCGCGGGCTTCTTTCCCCTTCCTTTCCCCTTCCTTTCTTCATCGGCGCCATGGTTGACGGCAGAGGCTGGAGCTCGAAGAGGAAGGAAAGGTAGGAGGCAAGCGAGCAGTAGAAAGGAGGAACAAATGTGTGCAACTGCGGGTCCGCTTAGCCGGGCGCGCAACAAGGCGTGGTGGGGAAGCGCAGACGCCCACATCCAATCAATCGCCACACGGCTCCCGAGGCTGCAGGCTTTTGGGGCCCACGGCGCTTCACGCTCGCCCCTTCGCTTCCCTGATAGGCCAAGCCCGGGCGCGCCTTGGGCCCGGGGGCTACTGTCGGAGTTCTTGGAACGGGGTTCCCCAGACATCCCTTCCTGCGGCCTGCGGCGTGGCTCGAGTGGGGACCTAGCGCGGCCCATCTTCATCATCTCAAGCTCAAGACCCTCGCGAGGGGCCAAGCCTCGCGGGGCGGACGACCGGAAGCTTCCTTAGAGGTAGCCTCATCAGGCACGCTCGCCAGGAGGCGGAGAGATCAAGGCAGGGGTACCTCGCGAGGAGCCCGTGACGGAAGCCATGACGATCGAGACCAGGCGGGCGCCAGGCGGGCACCGGCCTGTGTAGTTTCCTTCTTTCCCCTTTGGTGCAAAGGGGGCAAGCATAGGCCAAGGCACCGGGTAAAGGTTACCATCCCGGTGCAACGAGACCAAGACCAACAGAGCGGCAGGATGGAGGTCACCGTGGAGCCCAAGACGACGTCATCACCAGTGCTTTTGGTAGCCGAAGACCACCTTTGGTCAGGATAACTTGTACTAGATGTTCCCCTTCAAAATGGCCAATTGTTGGCGCCCTTCACGCTCATTATTTGGGGAGAGCCCCAGGGCCTCTATAAATAGAGCTAGCCACCACAGATTAGGGAGCGAACAAGAAGGGACCGAAAAAGAGAGATAGAGAGAGAGAGGCGATTGAACTCACCCAAGCAGTTCATCGCACCAGCTCAAGAACACCTCTCGCGAGGCTATTCTTCCCTTGTACTGTTCATCACTAGCCCCTGAGGCAATCCACCACAACACACACTTGAGTAGGGTATTACACCACAACGGTGGCCCGAACCAGTATAAACCTTGTGTCCCTTGTGTTGTTCGTTATTTCCAGCTAGATCACGCGAGGAGATTGGATGTAGATCGGTAGGGGAGAGATCTCCGTGCGCACCCCAGTGTTCGAACCTCAAGGGTCTGCCGGAACCCGAAATCCGACAATGAGTGCAAAGAAATAACCGCTAGGACGCGTGCTAAGAAAGATGCCTTTATAAGAGCGTGTTCTTCTAGTTTCTATGAAAATAAAGATGAAGATCTAAAAGTTATTGATGTGTCCCCTATTAAATCTTTGTTTTGCAATATGAATCCTGATAATGACTGGACTGAATATGATCCACCTTTACCTAGAAGGCGTTCCAAGAATTCACAATTTGTTGGTCTTGATGCTAAATTTGATAAAAGTGGGATTGAAGAAATTAAAACCCTAGATGTTGCTAAACCCACTGTTATGGATTTCAAGGAATTTAACTATGAAAATTTCTCTTTGATTGATTGTATTTCCTTGTTGCAATCCGTGCTAAATTCTCCTCATTCTTATAGTCAAAATAAAGCGTTTACTAAACATATCGTTGATGCCTTGACGAAATCTTATGAAGAAAAACTTGAATTGGAAGTTTCTATCCCTAGAAAACTTTATGATGAGTGGGAACCAACTATTAAAATTAAAATTAAAGATCATGAATGCTATGCTTTATGTGATTTGGGTGCTAGTGTTTCTACGATTCCAAAGACTTGGTGTGATTTGTTAGGTTTCCATGATTTTGATGATTGCTCTCCAAACTTGCACCTTGCGGATTCCACTATTAAGAAACCTATGGGAAGAATTAACGATGTTATTTTTGTTGCAAATAGGAATTATGTGCCCATAGATTTTATTGTTCTTGACATAGATTGCAATCCTTCATGTCCTATTATTCTTGGTAGACCTTTCCTTAGAACGATTGGTGCAATTATTGATATGAAGGAAGGAAATATTAGATTCCAATTTACACTAAGGAAAGGCATGGAACACTTTCCTACAAAGAAAATTAAATTACCTTATGAATCTATTATGAGAGGCACTTATGGATTGCCTACCAAAGATGGCAATACCTAGATCTATTCTTGCTTGTTATGCCTAGCTAGGGGCGTTAAACGATAGCGCTTGTTGGGAGGCAACCCAATTTTATTTTTATTCCTTGGTTTTTGATCCTATTTAGTAATAAATAATTTATCTAGCCTCTGTTTTCTTTGTGTTTTTTTGTGTTTAATTAGTTTTTGTGCCAAGTAGAACCGTTGGGAAGACTTGGGGAAAGTCTTATTACACTTGCTGTAAAAAACAGAAACTTTAGCGCTCACGAGAACTGCTGTAATTTTTATTTGGAAAGTGCTATTTAGTTAATTATTTTTGAAGATGATTAATATATAGATAAATTCCTTACGTCCAGAAATTTATTTTAGAATTTTTGGGGTTACAGATCTTGCGCTAGCTACAGATTACTATAGACTGTTCTGTTTTTGACAGATTCTGTTTTTCGTGTGTTGTTTGCTTATTTTGATGAATCTATGGCTAGTAAAATAGTTTATAAACCATAGAGGAGTTGGAATACAGTAGGTATAACACCAATATAAATAAATAATGAGTTCATTACAGTACCTTGAAGTGGTCTTTTATTTTCTTTCGCTAACGGAGCTCATGAGATTTTCTACTTTATGTTTTGTGTTGTGAAGTTTTCAAGTTTTGGGTAAACATTTGATGGATTATGGAACAAGGAGTGGCAAGAGCCTAAGTTTGGGGATGCCCATGGCACCCCCAAGATAATCTAAGGACACCTAAAAGCCAAAGCTTGGGGATGCCCCGGAAGGCGTCCCCTCTTTTGTCTACTTCTATCTGTAACTTTACTTGGAGCTATATTTTTATTCACCACATGATATGTGTTTTGCTCAGAGAGTCTTGTATTATTTGAGTCTTTTCTTGTTAGTTTACCACAATCATCCTTGCTGTACACACCTTTTGAGAGAGCCATACATGATTTAGAATTTGTTAGAATACTCTAGGTGCTTCGCTTATATCTTTTGAGTTATATAATTTTGCTCTAGTACTTCACTTATATCTTTTAGAGCACGGTGGTGGATTTGTTTTATAGAAACTATTTATCTCTCATGCTTCTCTTAGATTATTTTGAGAGTATTAATATCATGGTAATTTTCTTTAAATCCTAATATGCTAGGTATTCAAGAATAAAAAGAATGCTCTTATGAGTGTTTTGAATACTATGATAAGTTTGATACTTGATAATTGTTTTGAGATATGGAGATGGTGATATTAAAGTCATGCTAGTTGAGTAGTTGTGAATTTGAGAAATACTTGTGTTGAAGCTTGTGATTCCCGTAGCATGCATGTATGGTGAACCGTTATGTGATGAAGTCGGAGCATGATTTATATGTTGAGTGCCTTCCTTATGAGTGGCAGTCGAGGACGAGCGATGGTCTTTTCCTACCAATCTTGTCGCCATTCTGGGAACGGGGGTCCCCATACTTGCCTGCCTGCGGCCTGCGGCGTGGCTCAAGTGGGGGCCCAGCGCGGCCTATCTTCATCAGCTCAAGCTCAAGACCCTCACGAGGGGCCAAGCCTCGCGGGGCGGACGACAGGAAGCTTCCTCAGAGGCAGCCTCATCAGGCAGGCTCGCGAGGAGGCGGAGAGATCAAGGTAGAGGCACCTCACGAGGAGCCCGTGACGTAAGCCATGAGGATCGAGACTAGGTGGGTGCCAGGCGGGCGCCGGCCTGCGCAGTGTCCTTGTTCCCCCTTTGGTGCAAAGGGGGCAAGCACAGGCCAAGGCACCGGGCAAAGGTTACCATTTCGGTGCAACAAGACCAAGACCAATAGAGCGGCAGGACGGAGGTCACCATGGAGCCCAAGACGGCGTCATCACCAGTGCTTTTGGCAGCCGAAGACCACCTTTGGTCAGGATAACTTGTACTATATGTTCCCCTTCAAAATGGCCAATTGTTGGCGCCCTTCCCACACATTATTTGGGGAGAGGCCCAGGGCCTCTATAAATAGAGCTAGCCACCACAGAGTAGAGGGGGGATCGAGAGAGGCAGCGAGAGATCTAGCAGAACCCTAGCAGAGAGAGAAAGAGGTGACTGACTCACCCCAGCAGTTCGTCGCACCAGCTCAAGTACACCTCTCGCGAGGCTGTTCTTCCCTTGTACTATTCATCATCAGCCCCCGAGGCAATCCACCACACCACACACTAGAGTAGGGTATTACACCACAACGGTGGCCCGAACCAATATAAACCTCGTGCCCCTTGTGTTGTTCGTTGTTTCCAGCTTAGATCACGCGAGGAGATTGGACGTAGATCGGTAGGGGAGATATCTCCATGCGCACCCCAGTGTTCAAACCTCAAGGGTCTGCCGGAACCCGAAATCCGACATTTGGCGCGCCAGGTAGGGGGTGCGCCGGAATCTTTCTTCCGCTGTTCGCGTGCGATCTTCCGTCGTGTCCATGACTGACGCTTGTCGGGCTCGCACCGACCGCCGGGCTGCTCTCGCCACCCGCGTCGCCCAGACGGCACCCATCGGCGGACGCCCTCGTCGTTCCCCGTCGCCTGCCGCCAATGCCACCACCGGCCCGGTGGGGAACGAGCAGCAGGCCTTGTCCCAGCATCCTTTGGTGCGGAGGGAGGGCCGCACCGCCACACCGTCGCTAACTCCAGCGCCGCCCGTCGTCACAGCTCTCTTGGGTGGCTCCCAGGCACCACCCTCGAGCCATCACATCAAGCTGTTCACCCGTCGGATCAGCACCGCCTCCAAGCGCCGAGAACCCCCCCCCCCCCGGGGCTGGGTAGCGCCCTAGGCCGATCTAACCTTCAACTCAGAGGACCACCCCTTCAACCCCATCGGTTCAGGCGCGCTCCCGATGCTGTGCACCCCACCATCTGCCAAGTGGCCGTCACCAGGACCCTCATCGACGATGGTGTCGGCCTCAACGAGCTCTTGATGGAGGCCTTCAGCCTCCTCCATGTGCCGCTGGAGCGACTCCAACCCAACAGGCCTTTCTCGGGTGTCGGAGTCGGCTCCACCGCCTCCTTGGGACAGATCCGCCTCCCAGTGACCTTCGGCACCTACAATAACTTCCGCATGGAGCTGATCGACTTTGACATCGCCCCCATTGAGCCTCCCCTACAATGCCATCCTCGGGTATCCGGCCTTGGCTCGGTTCATGGCAGCAACTCACCCGGCGTACAACCTCATGAAGATGCCTGGGAGCAACGGCGTCCTCACCTTGCCAGGAGACACAAGGGATGCGCTGCAGGTGCTCCAGCTTGTTTTCAGGGAGGCCGCGGTGGCATAGCCCACTAGCACCGACACCCCTGAGCCCAAGGGGGCTGCGCCGGCTAAAAAGAAGCAGCTATTCACCCAAGACAAGGCGGAAACCAAGCAGGTACCAGTCGACAAGGACGGGTCCACTGGTGCTACCTTCACCATAGGGACCAACCTCAAGCCCGAGCAGGAGGAGGCCCTGGTGAGGATCCTGCGTGCGAACAAGAAGGTGTTCGCGTGGGAACCTGATCAGTTAGCAGGGGTCCCAAGGGAAGTGAGTGAGCATCACCTCAACGTGTGCCCCAATGTGCGCCCCGTGAAGCAGAAGGCAAGGCGGCAGTCCACTGAGAAACAGGCTTTCATCGTTCAAGAGACCCGGAAGCTAGAGGCGGCAGGAGTTATCCGCGAGGTCCGCTACCCTGATTGGCTGGCTAATCCGATCGTTGTGCCAAAAAAGGGAGGAAAGGAGCGCATGTGTGTCGACTTCACCAACCTCAACAAGGCCTGCCCGCAGGATCCATTTCCGCTCCCCCGCATTGACCAGATAGTCGACTCCACCGCAGAGTGTGACCTATTGTGCTTCCTAGATGCCTTCTCAGGCCATCACCAGATCAAGATGGCGGTAGAAGACGTGGAGAAGACGGCTTTCCTGACCCCGTGTGGAGTGTACTGCTATACGTGCATGCCATTTGGGTTGCGCAACGCAGGCGCGACCTTTCAGCGGCTGATGCACATCACCTTAGGACGCAACTTGGGAGGAACGCTGAAGCTTATGTCGATGACATTGTGGTGAATTCTCGTGAGGCAAGAACCCTGATACAGGACCTGGAAGAAACCTTTGTGAGCCTCAACGAAGTGGACCTACGACTCAACCCGGAGAAGTGCATGTTTGGAGTCCCCTCGGGCAAGCTCCTGGGTTTCCTCATGTCCCACAGGGGCATCGAGGCCAACCCGGAGAAGGTCAAGGCAGTCGAAGACATGAGCCCACCGAGGACCCTCAGAGAAATGCAGAAGCTCACCGGGCGTGTAACTGCGCTGGGGCGCTTCATCTCCAAGGTTGGGGAACGAGCGCTGCCTTCTTCAAGCTAATGAAGAAAAAGGGCCCCTTTGAATGGACTGAAGAGGCTGACAAGGCATTCCAAGACCTCAAGAGGTACCTTACCAGCCCACCAGTGATGGTAGCTCCACGTCCTCGGGAACCCCTAGTGCTCTACCTTGCGGCCACCCCCTACTCCGCTAGCGCAGCCCTAGTGGCGGTCAGGGAGGAGCGTTGTGCCAAGGCCGCATCGACCATTCGAACTAAAGCAAAGCAGAGCCGGGAGGGCCTCGCAAAGGCCGCAACCGCAGCCGGAAAGGAACAGCCGCAGCAAGAGAACGCGCCCGGAGCAGGAGAGGCCTCTTCAGGTGACCTAGCGCTGGGGGCTCCATCGTCTCATGAGACGCCTCGACCACTGGAGGACACAAGCTGCGCCAACGCCCTCAACCTCGTCGAGCATCCCAAGTACTTCGTCAGCATGGTGCTACGGGATGCAAGGGCGCGGTACCCCATGCCTCAAAAACTCCTCCTCGCGCTACTAGTGGCCTCATGCAAGTTGCGCCACTACTTCCAAGGCCATCCCATCAAAGTCGTCTCAACATACCCCTTGGAAAGGTACTCAGGTGCCCCAACTAAGCTGGGAGGGTCGCTAAGTGGAACATTTAGCTACAGGCATTTCAGCTATAATTCAGTACGACCAGAGTCATCAAGGGAGCCGCACTTGCGGATTTCGTGGCAGAATGGGCAGAAGCGACGAGTCTCGAGGTAGGCGAAGACCGATCACTTTCCCTAGGAAGTGAAGCAGCGGACGGCTGGGTCATGTACTACAATGGGGCATACTCCCGACACGGTGCGGGAGCTGGCGCAGTGCTTGTATCCCCTACCCACGGCAAACTCTACTACGCTGTACAACTCTGCTTCCAGCATGGAGAGAAGGTCTCCAACAACATAGCAGAGTACGAAGGCCTCATAGCAGCCCTGAAGGCCGCGATTACCTTAGGGGTAAGGCGACTCATCATCAAGGGTGATTCGTAGCTCCTTGTCAACTTCTCCAACAAGATATACGAGCCAAATGACGAGCACATGGAAGCCTACCTCGCTGAGGTTCGCAAGATGGAGAAACAGTTGTGGGGGCTAGAGTTGCAACACATGCCCCGGGGCACCAATCAAGAAGATGACGACATTGCCAAGAGGGCATCTCGGCGGCTGCCTCAGGAGCCTGGCGTCTTCGAGGAGCGGCTCTTCAAACCCTCGGTGGTGCTGTCACTGTCGAGCACGGTGCAACCAAGGGAGGAGCTCCCCCAGCCGCCTGCCTCATGAGCCCCGGTCTATGGCCCGGCCTCCGGGGCACGCCCGCTCCTGGCGTTAGAGCCTCAGGAAGGGTGTTCGATCCTGGAGCTCAAGAACTACCTGATGCAAGGGACTCTGCCGGAGAACGAGGAGGAAGCGGAGCGTGTGGCATGGCAGGCCACAACTTATTGCATCAAGGATGGAGAGCTCTACAGGAAGCGACCAAATGATGTGTCCTTACGTTGCATCTCCCGAGAGCAAGGGAAGGAGCTACTGGCGGACATACACGGCGGAGACTACGGGCACCACTCGTTGTCGCGAACCCTCATCGGCAAGGCGTTCCGCAGTGGATTCTACTGGCCCACGGCGCTCAACGACGCCATTGAGCTGGTGAAGGCTTGCGAGGCCTGCCAGTTTCATGCTAAGAAGATCCGTCAGCCTGCGGGGGGTCTACAAACTATACCCCTCTCATGGCCGTTCGTAGTTTGGGGGCTGAACATTCTGGGCCCGTTTCCTCGGGCGCCAGGGGGCTATCGCTACCTCTACGTCGCTGTGGACAAGTTCACCAAGTGGGCTGAGGTAGAAGCCGTCCGCACAATCCCGTCAGGCTCTGTGGTCAAATTTATCAAGGGCCTCATGTGCCGATTTGGGGTGCCCAACCGCATCATCACCGACAATGGTTCGCAGTTCACCAGTAATCTCTTCAAAACATAATGTGCTAACCTTGAAACGCAGATATGCTACACTTCAGTAGCACACCCCCGGAGCAACGGCCAGGCCGAGCGAACCAACACGGAGGTCCTGAGGGGCCTCAAAGCCAGGACCTTCAAGAAGAAGCTGGAGGCCTGTGGCAGGGGCTGATACAACGAGCTCCAGTCTGTGTTGTGGTCAATCCGCACAACTGCGACCAAGCCGACTGGCGAGACCCCGTTCTTCCTCGTCTATGGAGCAGAGGTTGTTCTCCCTCACGAGGTCAGGCATCGCTCCGCGCGGGTCCTGGCATTCGACGAGGCGCAGCAGGACGCCATGCGGGGGACGGATCTCGTGCTGGGGGAGGAACGCCGTCGAGAAGCCGCGCTGCGAGCGGTAAGGTATCAACAGGCGCTGCGACGATACCACTGCCGCAACATCCACCGCAGAACTCTTGGGGTAGGGGATCTCGTACTCAAACGGGTTCTCTCCAGGGAGGGGCTGCACAAGCTCTCTCCCATGTGGGAGGGCCCATTCAAGGTTCTTCATGTCTCCAGGCCTGGCTCCGCATGCTTGGAGACCATGGAGGGGGTGCCCATCCAGAACGCGTGGAACATTCAACATCTCCGGAGGTTCTATCCCTGAGCGAGGCCTAGCGCCTAGGGAAGGCCCGGTGCCTATGAAGAAGCAAATGCCTGTGAAGCTGTCGCGTTTTGGGAAAGGCCCGGTGCCTCTGAAGAAGGCAAATGCCTGTGAAGCTGCCGCGTTTTGGGAAAGGCACGGTGCCTGTGAAGAAGGCAAATGCCTATGAAGCTGCCGCATTTTGGGACAGGCCCGATGCCTGTGAAGCAAGCAAATGCCTGTGAAGCTGCCGTTTTTAGGGAAAGGCCCGGTGCCTGTGAAGAAGGCAAATGCCTATGAAGCTGCCGCATTTCGGGAAAGGCCCAGTGCCTGTGAAGAAGGCCAATGCCTGTGAAGCTCGCCGCCTGTGACACTCTCACGTAATGATGAGTGGGGCTGTACACGCCCCGGAGTCTCCGGACTGCCGCCCTTGGGCCTCGGGGGCTCCCGCCCACGCCCAGTGGCAGTACGTCACTCCGCGCTGGTGAGAAGACGTCGAAGACTAGAATAGGCGCCGGATGCGGCTTTTTCGTTTGCTTTCTGCAGTTGGCTTGGTTATTCCCGTTTGAAGTTTTATTGAAGCTATTGATGTTCCTGACTTGTGACTCTTTGTCTTTCTCGCTCGCTTGCCTCGTTTTCTCTCGCACAAGTCTTGCGAGGGAGGTTCGCGGGCGCCCTCGTGATTGTTTTTCTGCCCCGGTTGTTTGGAGCTTTCCTATCCGAGTCCTCTGCGGGTGCACCCCTCCCAGTCCCTGCCTCACGGGGATCGCGACACGAGCACAGAACCTGGGCCGATCGCCCCCACAACCAAGACCGAAAGTTACCCCTCCTACTGATCCTTGCAGGGCACAAAGCGCACGGTGAGGCTACGGCCTCGGGAGGCGAGGACCGCGTCAAGCCCCATCGAGCTAAAATAATTCCCGCACATGGGTGCACGGCACGGAAACGCAGCAGAGAAATAGTGGAAGTAGCATGATGGTTAACAGCAACAGTTCTAACAAGCCCCTGCGGGGCACTATACTACCTTCTGTTTCTACGCAGGAAAAGAAGGAAAACAAAATGGGCGCGATTCGTCCTGCACCAACCCATAGCGAAGGTTTGAGCTACTCCCAGGGCTCAGGCGGATCCCTTCTCTCGCTTCGCCGGGGCCGGACGGCAGGCTGACCCGCTACCATCACCCGCTGGAGGAGCTGCTGCGTGAGAGGGAGTCACCGAAGCCCAGCAAACCCCGAGCACCGCCGCCTGTACGCCTGTCGACGTCTTCATCCTGGTCAGTACCGGGGCTGGGCAGGCGGCCGCGGTCGTCGTCTTCGGGGCAACACCCAGCACGGCGACCGTCTTCCCCGAACACCCTCACGTATAGACTGGCGTCGCCATCGAACATGAAGTGCAGGGTGCACCACTGGCCCAGGCCGCACGCGTGGGCAAACGTTTGCCAGCCGCGCCCCATTCCCAAAAACGAAGACCTGCAGCGAAGCCCAGGAAGGCCTGCTACAGCAGTCGTCTGCCTGGAGCCAGTGGCCGCACCGGGCGCTGGCCGGCAGTTCATCTACGAAGAAATGGGGGAGCTAGATCCGGGTGCTGGTTGGGTCCGCGGACCACACGACGAACTCCGGCAGCACCTCCACAGAGCGAAAGCGTGGCCTAGGGGGGGCATGAAGCCACGGCGTGCCCCCCATCGGCAATCGGGTGCTCACCACCGTGCAGGGAACCGCCTCCATGGCTGCGGGAGGCCACTATGGGGACCTTGGAATACTTGCGAGGGCGGCCCCGGCCGCGCTTGGTCGGGGGGGAGTCGGGCCCTGCCTGGCGGGCCTTTCCTTTCTCTGCGGCCGAGAACCTCTTTGGAGCCATGGGAGTGACGAGTAGCCAGGAAGAAGGCAAGGAGCAGCAGGAAGGGATGGGCTGAAGGGGCTCGCTCGGCCCCGTACTTATAGCCGGAGGAGGCCAACCGCCGAGCACCACGATCGCAGGTAATCATGATCGGTTTCTCTGCATGCAGGGACTTGTCAAGTCGTGCGGCCGTCGAGGCGTCGTGGGGAAGCGCAGTCACCCACATCCAATCAATCGCCACGCGGCGCCCAAGGCCGCAGGCTGTTAGGGCCCGCGATGCTTCGCCCTTGCCCCTTCACTTTCCTGCTAGGCCAAGCCCGGGCGCGCCTTGGGCCCGGGGGCTACTGTCGGCGTTCTAGGAACGGGGGTCCCCAGACTTGCCTGCCTGCGGCGTGGCTCAAGTGGGGGCCCAGCGCGACCTATCTTCATCAGCTCAAGCTCAAGACCCTCGCGAGGGGCCAAGCCTCGCAGGGCGGACGACAGGAAGCTTCCTCAGAGGCAGCCTCATCAGGCAGGCTCGCGAGGAGGTGGAGAGATCAAGGAAGAGGCACCTCACTAGGAGCCCGTGACGCAAGCCATGACGATCGAGACCAGGCGGGCGCCGGCCTGCGCAGTGTCCTTGTTCCCCCTTTGGTGCAAAGGGGGCAAGCACAGGCCAAGGCACCGGGCAAAGGTTACCATTTCGGTGCAGCAGGACCAAGACCAACAGAGCGGGAGGACGGAGGTCACCGTGGAGCCCAAGACGGCGTCATCACCAGTGCTTTTGTCAGCCGAAGACCACCTTTGGTCAGGATAACTTGTACTATATGTTCCCCTTCAAAATGGCCAATTGTTGGCGCCCTTCCCACTCCTTATTTGGGGAGAGGCCCAGGCCCTCTATAAATAGAGCTAGCCACCACAGAGTAGAGGGGGGATCGAGAGAGGCAGCGAGAGATCTAGCATAAGCCTAGCAGAGAGAGAAAGAGGCGACTGACTCACCCCAGCAGTTCGTCGCACCAGCTCAAGAACACCTCTCGCGAGGCTGTTCTTCCCTTGTACTATTCATCATCAGCCCCCGAGGGAATCCACCACACCACACATTGGAGTAGAGTATTACACCACAACGGTGGCCCGAACCAGTATAAACCTCGTGCCCCTTGTGTTGTTCATTTTTTCCAGCTTAGATCACACGAGGAGATTGGACGTAGATCGGTAGGGGAGAGATCTCCGCGTGCACCGCAGTGTTCGAACCTCAAGGGTCTGCCGGAACCTGAAATCCGAAAAATCTATCCCCCTAGGAGCATGCGCGTAATACTATGCTTTGATAACATGTAGATTTTTGCAATAAGTATATGAGTTCTTTATGACTAATGTTGAATCCATGGATTATAGGCACTCTCACCCTTCCACCTTTGCTAGCCTCTCTAATACCGCGCACCTTTCGTTGGTATCATACACCCACCATATACCTTCCTCAAAACAGCCACCATACCTACCTATTATGGCATTTCCATAGCCATTCCAAGATATATTGCCATGCAACTTTCCACCGTTCTGTTTATTAAGACACACTCCATCATTATCATATTGCTTAGCATGATCATGTAGTTGACATCATATTTGTGGCAAAGCCACCATTCATAATTCTTTCATACATGTCACTCATGAGTCATTGCATATCCCGGTACACCACCGGAGGCATTCATATAGAGTCATATTTTGTTCTAAGTATCGAGTTGTAATTGTTGATTTGTAAAAAAAATAAAAGTGTGATGATCATCATTAGTAGAACATTGTCCCAGTGAGGAAAGATGATGGAGACTATGATTCCCCCACAAGTTGGGATGAGACTCCGGATGAAAAATAAATAAAAAAGAGAAAGAAAAAAGGCCATAAAAAAGAGAAAAGGCCCAAGTAAAAAAATGAGAGAAAAAGAGAGAAGGGACAATGTTACTATCCTTTTACCACACTTGTGCTTCAAAGTAGCACCATGATCTTCATAGTAGAGAGTCTCTCATGTTATCATTTTCATATACTAGTGGGAATCTTTCATTATAGAACTTGGCTTGTATATCCCAATGATGGGCTTCCTCAAAATGCCCTAGGTCTTCATGAGCAAGCAAGTTGGATGCACACCCACTTAGTTTCTTTTTGAGCTTTCATATGCTTATGGCTCTAGTGCATCCGTTGCATGGCAATCCCTACTCACTCACATTGATATCTATTGATGGGCATCTCCATAGCCAATTGAAACGCCTAGTTGATGTGAGACTATCTTCTTCCTTTTTGTCTTCTCCACAACCACCACTCTATTCCACCTATAGTGCTATATCCATGGCTCACGCTCATGTATTGCGTGAAGATTGAAATTTTTTTGAGAATGTCAAAAGTATGAAACAGATTCTTGGCTTGTCATCGGGGTTGTGCATGATTTAAATATTTTGTGTGGTGAAGATAGAGCATAGCCAGACTATATGATTTTGTAGGGATAACTTTCTTTAGCCATGTTATTTTGAGGAGACATAATTGCTTTGTTAGTATGCTTGAAGTATTATTATTTCTATGTCAATATGAACTTTTGTCTTGAATCTTTCGGATCTGAATATTCATACCACAATTAAGAAGAATTACGTTAAAATTATGCCAAGTAGCACTCCGCATCAAAAATTCTGTTTTTATCATTTACCTACTCGAGGACGAGTAGGAATTAAACTTGGGGACGCTTGATACGTCTCCAACGTATCTATAATTTTTGATTGCTCCATGCTATATTATCTACTGTTTTGGACATTATTGGGCTTTATTATCCACTTTTATATTATTTTTGGTACAAACCTATTAACCGGAGGCCCAGCCTAGAATTGTTGCTTTTTGCCTCTTTTAGGGTTCCGAAGAAAAGGAATATCAAACGGAGTCCAAATGGAATGAAACCTTCGGGCACGTGATTTTCTCAACGAACAAGACCCGGGAGACTTGGACCCTACGTCAAGAAAGAAAAGAGGAGGCCACGAGGTAGGGGGCGCGCCCATCCCCACCAGGCGCACCGTCCACCCTCGTGGGCCCCCTGTTGCTCCACCGACGTACTCCTTCCTCCTATATATACCTACGTACCCACAAACGATCAGATACTGAGCCACACGATCCCATCTTGGGGCCTGTTGCAGAGCTCCGCCGGAGGGGGCATCAATCACGGAGGGCTTCTACATCAAAACCATAGCCTCTCCGATGAAGTGTGAGTAGTTTACCTCAGACCTACGGGTCCATAGTTAGTAGCTAGATGGCTTCTTCTCTCTTTTTGGATCTCAATACAATGTTCTCCCCCTCTCTTGTGGAGAACTATTCGACGTAATCTTCTTTTTGCGGTGTGTTTGTTGAGATTGATGAATTGTGGGTTTATGATCAAGTCTATCTATGAATAATATTTGAATCTTCTCTGAATTCTTTTATGTATGATTGGTTATCTTTGCAAGTCTCTTCGAATTATCAGTTGGTTTGGCCTACTATATTGATCTTTCTTGCAATTGGAGAAGTGCTTAGCTTTGGGTTCAATCTTGCGGTGTCCTTTCCTAGTGACAGTAGGGGCAACAAGGCACGTATTGTATTGTTGCCATCGAGGATAACAAGATGGGGTTTTCTTCATATTGCATGAGTCTATCCCTCTACATCATGTCATCTTGCTTAAGGCGTTACTCTATTTTTAACTTAATACTCTAGATGCATGGTGGATAGCGGTCGATGAGTGGAGTAATAGTAGTAGATGCAGGCAGGAGTCCGTCTACTTGTTGGGGAACGCAGTAATTTCAAAAAAATTCCTACGCACACGCAAGATCATGGTGATGCACAGCAACGAGAGGGGAGAGTGTTGTCTACGTACCAACGCAGACCGACTGCGGAAGCGATCACACAACGTAGATGCAGCTGTCTCTAATGCATAACCCCAAAACAATAGTGGTAAATCGGCAAGAGACATCATAGATTGCACCATATCTAATAAAGTACGGTTATGACGTCCGGACACACCATTACACTGTGGTGTTCCAGAGGCGTGAGTAGTAAACTATTTCACATTGTTTTTAACTGAAGACCAAACTCGTAACTCAAATATTTGTCTCCGCGATCAGATCGTAGAAACTTTATTTTCTTGTCACGATGATTTTTCACTTCACTCTGAAATTCTTTGAACTTTTCAAATGTTTTAGACTTATGTTTCATCAAGTAGATATACTCATATCTGCTCAAATCATCTGTGAAGATCAGAAAATAATGATACCTGTCGTGAGCCTCAATATTCATCGGACCACATACATCAGTATGTATGATTTCCAACAAATCTGTTGCTCGCTCCATTGTTCCGGAGAACGGCGTTTTAGTCATCTTGCCCAAAAGGCATGGTTCGCAAGCATCAAGTGATTCATAATCAAGTGATTCCGAAAGCCCATCAGCATGGAGTTTCTTCATGCGCTTTATACCAATATGACCTAAACGGCAGTGCCACAAATAAGTTGCACTATCATTATTAACTTTGCGTATTTTGGTTTCAATATTATGGATATGTGTATCACTACGATCGAGATCCAACGAACTTGTTTCATTGGGTGTATGACCATCGAAGGTTTTATTCATGTAAACAGAACAACAATTATTCTCTAACTTTAATGAATAACCGTGTTGCAATAAACATGATCAAATCATATTCATGCTCAACGCAAAACCAAATAACACTTATTTAGGTTCAACACTAATCCCGAAAGTATAGGGAGTGTGCGGTGATGATCATATCAATCTTGGAACCACTTCCAACACACATCGTCACTTCACCCTTAACTAGTCTCTGTTCATTCTGCAACTCCCGTTTCGAGTTACTACTCTTAGCAACTGAACTAGCATCAAATACTAAGGGTTTGCTATAAACACTAGTAAAGTACACATCAATAACAAGTATATCAAATATACTTATGTTCACTTTGCCATCCTTCTTATCCGCCAATCACTTGGGGTAGTTCCGCTTCCAGTGACCAGTCCCTTTGCAGTAGAAGCACTTAGTCTCAGGCTTAGGATCAGACTTGGGCTTCTTCACTTGAGCAGCAACTTGCTTGCCGTTCTTCTTGAAGTTCCCCTTCTTTCCTTTGCCCTTTTTCTTGAAACTAGTGGTCTTGTCAACCATCAACACTTGATGTTTTTCTTTGATTTCTACCTTCGTTGATTTCAGCATCACGAAGAGCTTGGGAGTTGTCTCCGTTATCCCTTGCATATTATAGTTCATCACGAAGTTCTACTAACTTAGTGATGGTGACTAGAGAATTCTGTCAATCACTATCTTATCTGGAAGATTAACTCCCACTTGATTCAAGCGATTGTAGTACCCAGACAATCTGAGCACATGCTCACTAGTTGAGCGATTCTCCTCCATCTTTTAGCTATAGAACTTGTTGGAGACTTCATATCTCTCAACTCGGGTATTTGCTTGAAATATTAACTTCAACTCCTGGAACATCTCATATGGTCCATGACGTTCAAAACGTCTTTGAAGTCCCGATTCTAAGCTGTTAAGTATGGTGCACTAAACTATCAAATAGTCATCATATTGAGCTAGCCAAACGTTCATAACGTCTGCATCTGCTCCTGCAATAGGTCTGTCACCTAGCGGTGCATCAAGGACATAATTCTTCTGTGCAGCAATGAGGATAAACCTCAGATCACGGATCCAATCCGCATCATTGCTACTAACATCTTTCAACACAATTTTCTCTAGGAACATATCAAAAATAAACACAGGGAAGCAACAACGCGAGCTATTGATCTACAACATAATTTGCAAAATACTACCAGGACTAAGTTCATGATAAATTTAAGTTCAATTTAATCATATTACTTAAGAACTCCCACTTAGATAGACATCCCTCTAATCCTCTAAGTGATCACGTGATCCAAATCAACTAAACCATAACCGATCATCACGTGAGATGGAGTAGTTTTCAATGGTGAACATCGTCATGTTGATCATATCTACTATATGATTCACGCTCGACCTTTCGGTCTCTGTGTTCCGAGGACATATCTACATATGCTAGGCTCGTCAAGTTTAACCTGAGTATTCTGCGTGTGCAAAACTGGCTTGCACCCGTTGTAGATGGACGTAGAGCTTATCACACCCGATCATCACGTGGTGTCTGGGCACGACGAACTTTGGCAACGGTGCATACTCAGGGAGAACACTTCTTGATAATTTAGTGAGAGATCATCTTATAATGCTACCGTCAATCAAAGCAAGATAAGATGCATAAAAGGATAAACATCACATGCAATCAATATAAGTGATATGATATGGCCATCATCATCTTGTGCTTGTGATCTCCATCTCCGAAGCACCGTCATGATCACCATCGTCACCGGCGCGACACCTTGATCTCCATCGTAGCATCGTTGTCGTCTCGCCAATCTTATGCTTCCACGACTATTACTACCGTTTAGTAATCTAGTAAAGCATTACATCGCGATTGCATTGCATACAATAAAGCGACAACCATATGGCTCCTGCCAGTTGCCGACAACTTAGTTACAAAACATGATCATCTCATACAATAAAATCAGCATCATGCCTTGACCATATCACATCACAACATACCCTGCAAAAACAAGTTAGACGTCCTCTACTTTGTTGGTGCAAGTTTTACGTGGCTGCTACGGGCTTAAGTAAGAACTCATCTCACCTACGCATCAAAACCACAACGATAGTTTGTCAAATAGACTCCGTTTTAACCTTCTCAAGGACCGGGCGTAGTCACACTTGGTTCAACTAAAGTTGGAGAGACAGTCTTCCGCAAGCCATCTATGTGCAAAGCACGTCGAGGGAACCGGTCTCGCGTAAGAGTACGCGTAAGGTTGGTCCGGATCGTCTCAACCAACAATACCGCCGAACCAAAGTATGACATGCTGGTAGGCAGTATGACTTGTATCGCCCACAACTCACTTATGTTCTACTCGTGCATATAACATCAAACCATAAAACCTAGGCTCGGATGCCACTGTTGGGGAACGCAGTAATTTCAAAAAATTTCCTACGCACACGCAAGATCATGGTGATGCACAGCAACGAGAGGGGAGAGTGTTGTCTACGTACCAACGCAGACCGACTGCGGAAGCGATCACACAACGTAGAGGAAGTAGTCGTACGTCTTCTTCCCGATCCGACCGATCCAAGCACCGTTACTCCGGCACCTCCGAGTTCTTAGCACACGTTCAGCTCGATGACGTTCCTCGGGCTCCGATCCAGCAAAGCGTCGAGGAAGAGTTACGTCAGCACGACGGCGTGATGACGATCTTGATGTACTACCGATGCAGGGCTTCGCCTAAGCACTACAACGGTACGATCGAGGTGGAATTTGGAGGCAGGGGGCACCGCACACGGCTAAGGAACGATCTCAAGGATCAAGTTGTGTGTCTATGGGGTGCCCCCTGCCCCCGTATATAAAGGACCAGGGGCAAGGGGGTCGGCCGGCTAGGAGGGAGGCGCAGGGAGGAGTCCCACTCCTACCGGGAGTAGGACTCCTTCCCCCAAATCCTATTCCTAATAGGACTCTTCGGGAGAAAGAGAAGAGAGGAGGGCCGGCCCCTTCTCCTAGTCCTAATAGGACTAGGGAAGGGGGGTTCGGCCGGCTAGCCTGTGGGCTGCCCCTTCTCTCTTTTCCACTAAGGCCCAATAGGCCCATTTGCCTCCCGGGGGGTTCCGGTAACCCTCCCGGTAATCCGGTAAAATCCCGATTTCACCCGGAACACTTCCGGTGCCCAAACATAGGCTTCCAATATATCAATCTTTACGTCTCGACCATTTCGAGACTCCTCGTCATGTCCGTGATCTCATCCAGGACTCCGAACAACCTTCAGTACATCAAAATGCATAAAGTCATAATAACTGTCATCGTAACGTTAAGCGTGCGGACCCTACGGTTCGAGAATAATGTAGACATGACCGAGACACGTCTCCGGTCAATAACCAATAGCGGGACCTGGATGCCCATATTGGCTCCTACATATTCTACGAAGATCTTTATCGGTCAGACCGCATAACAACATACGTTGTTCCCTTTGTGATCGGTATGTTACTTGCCCGAGATTCGATCGTCGGTATCCAATACCTAGTTCAATCTCATTACTGGCAAGTCTCTTTACTCGTTCCGTAATACATCATCTCATAACTAACATCTTAGTTATTATGCTTGCAAGGCTTATGTGATGTGTATTACCGAGAGGGCCCAGAGATACCTCTCCGACAATCGGAGTGACAAACCCTAATCTCGAAATACGCCAACCCAACATCTACCATTGGAGACACCTGTAGTACTCCTTTATAATCACCCAGTTACGTTGTGACGTTTGGTAGTACCCAAAGTGTTCCTCTGGTAAACGGGAGTTGCATAATCTCATAGTTATAGGAACATGTATAAGTCATGAAGAAAGCAATAGCATCATACTAAACGATCGGGTGCTAAGCTAATGGAATGGGTCATGTCAATCAGATCATTCAACTAATGATGCGACCTCGTTAATCAAATAACAACTCTTTGTTCATGGTTAGGAAACATAACCATCTTTGATTAACGAGCTAGTCAAGTAGAGGCATACTAGTGACACTCTGTTTGTCTATGTATTCACACATGTATTATGTTTCCGGTTAATACAATTCTAGCATGAATAATAAACATTTATCATGATATAAGGAAATAAATAATAACTTTATTATTGTCTCTAGGGCATATTTCCTTCACTACTTGACTCGGACGTGATGCCTATATACATGATCATACCTAGATATTCTCATAACTATGCTCCATTCTGTCAATTGCTCAACGGTAATTTGTTCACCCACCGTAGAATACTTATGCTCTCGAGAGAAGCCACTAGTGAAACCTATGGCCCCCGGGTCTGTCTTTATCATATTGATCTCCTACTACTTAGTTATTTCCTTTGCTATTTACTTTGCCTTTATTTTACTTTGCATCTTTTATCATAAAAATACCAAAAATACTATCTTATCATATATATCAGATCTCACTCTCGTAAGTGGCCTTATAGGGATTGACAACCCCTATTTGCGTTGGTTGCGAGGATTTATTGGTTTTGTGTAGGTACGAGGGACTCATGCGTAGCCTCCTACTGGATTAATACCTTGGTTCTCAAAAACTGAGGGAAATACTTATGCTACTTTGCTGCATCATCCCTTCCTCTTCGCGGAAAACTAACGCAGTGCTCAAGAGGTAGCACACCACATCACTCGTTAGCCTTGGTATGATTTCTGGATCGATCACCTTCTGAGAGATTGCATTGAGGAATGCACATAGCTTCACAATGGCTAATCAGACGTTTTCCGATAGAAGCCCCCTCAATGCAACCGGAAGTAGTTGCGTCATAATCACGTGGTAGTCATGAGACTTTAGGTTCTGGAACTTTTCCTCTGGCATATTTATTATTCCCTTATATTTGACGAGAAGCCAGTCGGGACCTTCATACTAAGCAGGCATTCAAAGAAGATTTCCTTCTCTTCTTTGGTAAGAGCGTAGCTGGCAGGACCTTCATACTACTTTGGAGGCATGTCGTCTTTTTCGTGCAAATGTGGCAGGTCCTCCCGTGCCTCAGCTGTATCTTTTGTCTTCCCATACATGCCCAAGAAGCCTAGTAGGTTCACGCAAAGGTTCTTCGTCATGTGCATCATGTCGATCGAAGAGCGGACCTCTAGGTCTTTCCAGTAGGGTAGGTCCCAAAATATAGATTTCTTCTTCCACATGGGTGCGCATCCCTCAGCGTCATTCGAAACAGCTAGTCCGCCAGGACCCTTTCCAAAGATTATGTGTAAATCATTGACCATAGCAAGTACGTGATCACCGGTACGCATGGCGGGCTTCTTCCGGTGATCTGCCTCGCCTTTGAAATGCTTGCATTTCTTTGGACATTGATGGTTGGTCGGAAGAAATCGACGATGGCCCAGGTACACATTCTTCCTGTATTTGTCCAGGTATATACTTTTGGTGTCAGCTAAACAGTGTGTGCATGCGTGGTATCCCTTGTTTGTCTGTCCTGAAGGGTTACTGAGAGGGGGCCAATCGTTGATGTTTACAAACAACAACGTGTGCAGGTTAAATTCCTATTGTTTGTGCTCATCCCATGCATGTACACTGTTTCTATTCCACAACTATAAAAGTTCTTCAACCAATGGCCTTAGGTACACATCAATGTCATTGCCGGGTTGCTTAGGGCCTTGGATGAGAACTGGCATCATAATGAACTTCTGCTTCATGCACATCCAAGGAGGAAGGTTATACATACATAGAGCCACGGGCCAGGTGCTGTGATTGCTGCTCTGCTCCCCAAAAGGATTAATGCCATCCACGCTTAAAGCAAACCATACGTTCCTTGGGTCACCTGCAAACTCAGCCCAGTACTTTCTCTGGATTTTCTCCACTTCAACCCGTCATCATGTGCTCTCAACTTCCCGTCTTTCTTACGGTCCTCACTGTGCCATCGCATCAACTTGGCATGCTCTTTGTTTCTGAACAGTCGTTTCACCGCGGTATTATAGGAGCATACCACATCACCTTCGCATGAACCCTCTTCCTGCGGGGCTCGCCGTCAACATCACCAGGATCATCTCGTCTGATCTTATACCACAATGCACCGCATACCGGGCATGCATTCAAATCCTTGTATGCATCGCGGTAGAGGATGTAGTCATTAGTGCATGCATGTATCTTCTGCACCTCCAATCCTAGAGGGCATATGACCTTCTTTGTTGCGTACGTATTGTCGGGCAATTCGTTATCCTCTGGAAGCTTCTTCTTCAATATTTTCAGTAGCTTCTCAAATACTTTGTCAGGCACAGCATTCTCTGCCTTCCACTGTAGCAATTCCAATACGGTACCGAGCTTTTTGTTGCCATCTTCGCAATTGGGGTACAACCCCTTTTGTGATCCTCTAACATGCGATCGAACTTCAGCTTCTCCTTTTGACTTTTGCATTGCGTCCTTGCATCGACAATGACCCGGCGGAGATCATCATCATCGGGCACATTGTCTGGTTCCTCTTGATCTTCAGCAGCTTCCCCCATTGCAGCATCATTGGGCACATCATCTGGTTCCTCTTGATCTTCAGTAGCTCCCCCCGTTGCAGCATCACCGTATTCAGGGGGCACATAGTTGTCATCGTCCTCTTCTTCTTCGCCGTCTTCCATCATAACCCCAATTTCTACATTCCTCGTCCAAATATTATAGTGTGGCATGAAACCCTTGTAAAGCAGGTGGGTGTGCAGGATTTTCCGGTTAGTGTAAGACATCGTATTCCCACATTTAGGGCATGGACAACACATAAAACCATTCTGCTTGTTTGCCTCAGCCACTTCGAGAAATTCATGCACGCCCTTAATGTACTCGGAGGTGTGTCTGTCACCATACATCGATTGCCGGTTCATCTACGTGCATTATATATAATTATGTGTGTCAAAAGTAAGAAAATCAGACAAGTATCTATCTAAAGTAAGAAAATCAGACAAGTATCTATCTAAAGTAAAAAATCAGAAAGAAGATAAGAACAAGATGCTCACCACGGTGGTGCCAGCGACGAGGTTGGCATGGGCGATCGACGGCGATGAAGACAGGGACAGGGCGTGATGGACCGCTAAACCTAGACAAATCTCGGGAAAGTGGAGCTTGGAGGTCGAGCTTCGAGAGGAGAAAACTTAACTAGCGTGGCTCGGGCATTTCATCAAACACCTCATGTGCATAGGAGGTGAGCTAGAGCACTCAAATGCCCTCCCCTCGCCTACCAAAAAAACAGAGCAGTGTGGACTGCTCTGCTGGCCGGCGAGGGGGTATATATAGCCACCTCATTGGTCCTAGTTTCTGGCTAGACCCGGGACTAAAGGCCACCCTTCTGTCACGGTTCTAGGCACGAACCGGGACGAAAATCTGTGGGCCAGGAGCGAGGCCCATTGTTCCCGGTTCGTGCCTAGAACCGGTATAAATGGGTCCACATAAACAGGGACAAATGCCTCCCGAGGCCCGGCCGGGCCCCTGGGCGCACGAACCGGGACGTATGCCCCCCATGGGTCCCGGTTCTTGACTGAACCGGGACTAATGGGCTTGGCAGGCTCAAACCAAAGCCCTGTGTTCTACTACTGTTTGGATCTCAATACAAAGTTCTCCTCAATCTTCTTGGAGATCTATTCAATGTAATCTTCTTTTGCGGTGTGTTTGTCGAGATTCGATGAATTGTGGGTTTATGATCCAAATTATCTATGAACAATATTTGATTATCCTCTGAATTCTTTTATGTATGACTGGTTTATCTTTGCAAGTATCTTCAAATTATCAGTTTGGTTTGGCCTACTAGATTGATCTTTCTTGCAATGGGAGAAGTGCATAGCTTTGGGTTCAATCTTGCAGTGCTCGATCCCTGTGACAGAAAGGGAATCGACATGTATTGTATTTTTGCCATCGAGGATAAAAAGATGGGGTTTATATCATATTGCATGAGTTTATCCCTCTACATCATGTCATCTTACTTAAAGCATTACTTTGTTCTTATGAACTTAATACTCTAGATGCATGCTGGATAGCGGTCGATGTGTGGAGTAATAGTAGTAGATGCGGAATCATTTCGGTCTACTTGTCGCGGACATGATGCCTATATACATGATCATACCTAGATATTCTCATAACTAAGCTCAATTCTATCAATTGCTCGACTGTAATTCGTTTACCCACCGTAATACTTATGCTCTTGAGAGAAGCCACTAGTGAAACCTATGGCCCCCGGGTCTATCTTCCATCATATTAATCTTCCAAAACTTAGTTATTTCCTTTGCCGTTTATTTTACTTTGCATCTTTATTTCTCTTTATCATAAAAATACCAAAAATATTATCTTATCATATCTATCAGATCTCACTCTCGTAAGTGACCGTGAAGTGATTGACAACCCCTTTATCGCGTTGGTTGCGAGGTTCTTATTTGTTTGTGTAGGTGCGTCGGACTCGAGCGTGATCTCCTACTGGATTGATACCTTGGTTCTCAAAAACCGAGGGAAATACTTACGCTACTTTGCTGCCTCACCCTTTCCTCTTCAAGGGAAAACCAATGCAGTGCTCAAGAGGTAGCAACGTGCCCCGACACGCGACGATGGCCATCTGTTCGGATGTGACAAGCCTAGTCATGCGCGGGCTGAAAGCCGCAGATGGACCCCATCAGAGCTACGTCGCAATACAGCCCGATATAGAGGCGCCGCACACCCTCTTTGCTTCACTGACGAAGTAATGGATCACGAATTCCCAGAAGGGTTTAAACCCGTAAACATCGAATCATACGATGGAACAACTGACCCCGTGGTGTGGATCGAGGACTTTATTCTCCACATTCATATGGCTCACAGAGATGACCTCCACGCCATCAAATACCTCCCCCTAAAACTCAAAGGACCAGCATGGCACTAGTTGAACTGCCTGCCCGAAAACTCCATCGGCACCTGGGAGGACTTGGAAGAAGCCTTCCTTGATAAGTTCCAAGGTACATACGTCTGACCTCTGGATGCCGATGACTTAAACCATATAGTTCAACAGCCTGGAGAGTCCGCCAGGAAATTCTGGACTAGGTTCCTAACTAAAAAGAACCAGATAGCCGATTGTCCGGATGCCGAAGCCCTAGCGGCCTTTAAACACAGCATCCACGACGAATGGCTCGCCCGCCACCTCGGCCAAGAGAAGCAAAAGTCCATGGCGGCCCTCACGGCACTCATGACCCGCTTTTGTGCAGGCGAGGATAGTTGGTTGGCCCGTAGCAAAAACAATGCAACCGACGCCGGCACCCCTGAAGCTAAAAATAGCAACGACAAGTCTCAACGCAACAGGTACAAACGTTGAAATAACAATGACAACACCGAGGATACAACGGTCAATGCCGGATTCAGTGGCTCTAAGCCTGGTCAGTGGAAGAAGCCGTTCAAAAAGAACAATTCTGGCCCATCTAGCCTGTACCGCATACTCGATCGTCCGTGCCAGATTCATGGCACCCTAGACAAACCACCCAATCATACCAATAGAGATTTTTGGGTTTTTAAACAGGCCGGCAAGTTAAATGCCGAAAACAAGGATAAGGGATCGCAAAGCTAAGACGAGGAGGAGGAGCCCCGACTGCCGAACACAGGGGGACAGTAGAAGTTCCCTCCTTAGGTCAAAACGATAAACATGATATACGCTACCCACATCCCCAAGAGGGAGCGCAAACACACGCTCAGGGACGTCTACGCGAGAGAGCCAGCCGCCCCAAAATTTAATCCATGGTCGTCATGCCCGATCACTTTTGATCGTGGGGATCATCCGACCAGTATCTGTCATGGCGGTTCAGCCGCACTAGTCTTGGACCCAATAATTGATGGGTTCCACCTGACGCAAGTCCTGATGGACGGTGGCAGTAGCCTCAACTTGCTCTATCAGGATACAATGCGCAAAATGGGCATTAACCCATCGCGGATCAAGCCCACAAACACTACCTCTAAAGGAGTCATATCGGGCATAGAGGCCCGCTGCACGGGCTCGATCACACTAGAGGTTTCCTTCGGGTCTCCGGACAACTTCCGAAGTGAGGAGTTAATCTTCGATATCATCCCCTTTCGCAGAGGCTACCATGTGCTGCTTGGACGAACCGCATTTGCTCGATTCAATACGGTCCCACACTACGCTTATCTCAAGCTTAAGATGCCCGAACCTCGCAGCGTCATAACAGTCAATGGAAATACGGAACACTCCATCTACACCGAGGAGAACACCGCTGCCTTAGCGATAGAGGTATAGGGCGGCCTTGTCAAGCAGAACCTCAATTTGGCAGCCGATCCCTCGGACACTGCCAAGAGAGTCCAAACCACTCCGCAGAAGGACAACTCGGCTCATCAGGAGCTCAACTAGAAATTTGGCCTCTGTCCCCATCCTGACCAAGTGGCGGCCATCGTACCACGCATACATATTTACGCACTAAACATACCATGGACCCGGATGGAGGCATCATCAGCTTGCGATCCGCAATACGGCTCGACCGCCCCGGACACTCATACTTTCACTATTCCCCTTTTTTCTTTTGTTTTTCCTTTTTTACCGGCCTTTCCTGGCGGCTTGACCATCGATTATTTTCGTAGTGGGAAACTCTTAGGTGGTCTCTTTAACGATCCCTTTACCTATCTTCAGGACCCACACGCAGCTCTCTCTTGGTGAAGGCATAGTAAATAGACTTTGCTCTTATTACATTACTTGTATAAATGCACTTTAATGCACCAATGAAATTATAATACAAACAGTTTGCGGCCCAAATTTTCACGGCTCTAGCTTACCACTGGTTCTTCCTTTTTCTTTCTTTTTGCCTTTTCCTTTCTGGTAGTTCTATCAGATAACACCTATACACTCGGGTGCGTTTCAATTTTCCAGGGGCTTCATAGCGCCCCACAACATGGCAACAAAAGTCCAAACACTTTTACCGTACGTCGGCACCCCGAATTTAGCACTACATGCATTGGCTCTGAATCATGTCTTTGGTCAATAGTTGGGTTGCCCGGCTCCTGTGCTTGCTACCTTATGTTCCGCTATATCGGCTAGGGTAGTAAAGGGATAACTACTGCGATTGTGCCTTGGTTTACCCAAGTGAGCACCTCAGTAGAGAAGCCAAAAACTGACTGTCATGATGCGGCGAGAGCCGGTCAGCTCTTCGGAGGTCTAAAATCCTTAGAGATTTTTTCCGCACTACGCGACGGATTGGTACTTACCCGATCAAGTGTTTACAGCATCCTAGTCTGGATACTAGGGGCTGCGCATATATTTCTATTGTCGAACTCCTATGGCTAAGTGAGAGTGCTAAAGCGGCATAGTCCGATTGCCTGGTTCATCACGCTAAACACCTCCTTTAAGGACCAAACAATTGGATCAAGAGTGTCTAGATTACATCCCGAACACCCCCGTATTTCCTACGTGGGGGCAGAAGCCGACGACTAGATAACTCTCAGATTTCACATAAAACGGCCGCATAGGAGGAGAAAATTTTTAAAGTATTATATTACATAACAGTTTTTTTTTCATCATACAAGGCAAAGACAACATGAATGTATCCATTCGAAAATAATGTCTTACCCACACTACGTTGCTACAATGCGAGACCCCTCTTGGACATCTGCAAAATAGCGCTTGGGTGTGCGGTGCTCCTTTCCCTCTCGCGGCCCCTTGGTCAGCTCGACGGCGTCCATCTTCGCCCACAACATCTTGCAGCGGGCGAAGGCTATACGCGCACCTTTAATACAGGCTGATCGCTTGACGGCGTCCAGCCAAGGACATGCATTCACTAGCCGCTTCACAAGCCCGAAGTAGCTGCCGGGCATAGCTTCGGCTGGCCACAGCCGGATTATCAAATCCTTCATGGCTAGTTCGGCCACCCTATGCAGCTCCACCAGCTGTTTCAGCTGATCGGTGAAGGGAACGGGATGCTCTAGCACAAGATACTGCGACCAGAACAATTTCTCTGTGGAGCTCCCTTCTTCGGCTCGGAAGAACTGCGCGGTGTCGGACACACTGCGTGGCAGATCGGCGAAGGCTCCTAGAGAACTCCGAATCCGGGTTAGTAAGAAATACTTCTTCTTCATATACTTGCTTTGCATAATAAACGCCTTACCCGTCATGATCTTCCTAGCCCCTTGGATCTCCTGGAGGGCACCCTGGGCTTCAACCCGGGCTGCTTCTACTCTTTGACGAGCCTTGGAGAGTTCGGTCTCTCGAGCCGAAACATCGTCCTCCAGGGTCTTGTACTTCTTCACTGCTTCCTGGAGCTCTTGCTGGACCTCGTTCAGCCGGGCCTTCAGCTTCTTGCGAGTGGCCTGCTCCTTGACAGCTTTCCCCTCGGCTTTGGCCAGGGCCTTTTTCAGGGCCTCAACCTCGGTCGTCTCCCCTACACATATAATGACACTATGGTCAGTATACATCATTTACTCTTTCCGAATATATAGCGAGCCATTGCATACCTTGCTGGTCTTCCAGCTGCTTCCTCGCTTGGCCGAGTTCCTCCTCGGCCCGCTCCAGTCTATGCTTTAGTCCAGAGACTTCGGCAGTGTGAGAGGTCATGGCCAGCAGCGAAGCCTGTTTATTCACATGATCACATCAGACACATTTTAGTTAGTTTCCTACAAAATTTCATTGATCCTCTGTCCGGCTTCTCTTTCCGAGCACCGGACAGTGTCTCAGGGGCTATTGTCTATGAGAATTTCTCGGTTAATGCTACTTACCTCAAAACTTGTTAGCAGACCGCTGCAGGCTTCGGTCAGTCCGCTCTTAACGGACTGAACCTTCTCAATCACCATATCCATAAGGATACGGTGTTCTTCCACAATGGAAGCGCCTCGTAGCGCTTCCAATAGATTATCCGATGCCTCTGGTTGGACAGAGGTCGCCGGTGGGACAGGTGTGCTTCCTTCTCTCGAGGCTGCTTGTCGGACTCCGTGGTCGTATGGGTCTCCGGATCCGTGCTCAGAGGGGTGCTGAATTGAGCACGGCCCCCATCGTCAGTCTCCATGGGGGCTTGTTCCCCCATGTGTCCGGCGGCCGAGGTATCACCCTCTGGCGCCGCCTTGACGGCCTCCCAAACCTCTCCCTAGCCTGGGAAGGTCCTTTGGGATAGCTCCTCAACATCTCCCTTGGCCTTGGGAGAGTAAGCGGCCGACGGTGTCTCGCTGGCCATCTCCTTTGAGTCCAACGAGCCTCTTGATGAGGATCACTGGGAGCTGTCGTGGGCCGGACTGCAATAGCATAATTAATCATGTCAATACAACAAAGAGGAGAGGTTAGATTTATGGGCATGTATGAGTCTTAGCGCTTACGATGCGGCCCGAGGCTTAGTGCGGGGGCGTCGCACCAAACTGCTGTCGACGTCCCATGCAGAGCTGCCCATGAGCGGGCCTTTCCCCTTCTTGGGCGCCTCCGCCTTCAGAATTGTGGAGGCCGCCCTCTTCTTCCTACCCCCCATCAAGGGGAGAATCGCTCTCCTCCTCCTCCTCATCGCCGTCGTCTTCGGCGACGGAGGAGTGGGTCTTGTCTTCGGACGTCGCGTCCGAAGCGCCCTTGCGGTGGGGGCCACTCCGGACTCCCTTGGCCTTCCCCGTGGCCTTCTTTGCCGGCGCCGTATAGGGCGCCGGCACCAGCATCTTCGCTAAACGCGGGATGAGTGGTTCTTCAGGCAGCGGAGCCGGACACCGGATCCGCTTCGTCCTCTCCATCTAGTCATGAAGAAGCAATGATAATAAAAGCTTAGATATCATCCTTGAAACAAGCAAGTAGGGGATGCGTTAAAATTAGCATACCTCGTTGGCGAGGTGGTTAATGTCATGCTCGGGGTCCGAACCTGTGGCCGGCGGTGTCTCGTTGCCCTTGAAGAGAAACTTCCAGGTGTCTTCGTGAGTGGTTTCGAAGAGCCTCTTCAGGGTATGGTGCTTCTTTGGATTGAACTCCCATAGAGGGAGGCTTCGGCTTTGGCACGGGAGAATCCGGCGAACTAGCATCACCTGGATTATATCGACAAGTTTGACATCCTTGTCCACCATGCTTTGAACGCGCGTTTGCAGCGCTATCAGCTCATCTGGCGAACACTAGTTCAGGCTCTTCTCGACACAAGAGGTGAGTCGCATGGGAGCGCCGAAGTTAAATTCGGTAGCTGCGGCCCAGATTGTGTTGCGGGGTTCTGTGATGTAGAACCATTGTTTCTGCCATTCCTTGACAGTCTCCACGAAAGTGCCTTTTGGCCAGGAGACATTGGTCAGCTTACTCACCATGGCGCCTCCGCACTCCGCGTGCTGGCCATCCACCACCTTCGGTTTCATGTTGAAGACCTTGAGGCACAGCCCGAAGTGGGGTTGAATGCGGAGGAAGGCCTCACACATGACGATGAACGCCGAGATGTTGAGGAAAGTGTCCGGGGATAGATCATGGAAGTTTATCCCGTAATAGTACATCAGCCCGCGGACGAAATGGTGGAGTGGAAACCCCTAGCCCGCGGAGGAAATGATGGATGAATACCACCCTCTCATTGGGCTTCGGTGTGGGGACGACTTGTCCCTGGGCTGGAAGACGGTGGGCGATTTCCTTCGCCAAGTACCCGGTCGCCCGAAGCTCAGTAATGTCCTTCTCCTTGACGGAGGAGACCATCCACTTGCCTTGACCTCTGAATCTGGACAAGGTTGAGTGCTAGCTTGAGTGGGAAGAAAATGGGAACTTGGGCACTGGAGCTCAAGAGTGGAAGGGCAGAGGAAGAGAGAGGGCGTGGGAGAAGAAGGGGAATCCTTATCCCCTTATAAAGGCAGTGAATATCGAACGCCTCCCCACTAGCCCTAAAACTTGCCTGATCCCAAGGGTTGTGTAAAAGGCATGGTTGGGTTACCAACGCCCGCATTGATGAAAATCCTGCAATAAGGGGACATGATCTCTACTTTGACAAGACGTGCTAATGGAAACCGCATCTCGAAGCGTGGAACTGCGGACAAAAATGGTTCAATATAGTGACCGAACAGATGTGATGTCATCTTGCCAAAAGTTGTTAGCAGATGGGACTCGTGAAATACTATATTCCTTGCGGTTGTGTGTGGTACTTGTGTTGCAGATCTGGACACCTTCGTTTCATCCATAGACTATCCTGGAGTATTCGGAAAGTAGAACCCGCCTTGCAATGTTGAAGACAATCTGCGCGCCGGACACATCGTCACTGAAGCCTGGTTCAGGGGCTACTGAGGGAGTCCTGGACTAAGGGGTCCTCGGGTGTCCGATCTATCGAATATGTGCCGGACTGATGGGCCATAAGGATACAAAGACCGAAGACTCCACCCGTGTCCGGATAGGACTCTCCTTGCGTGGAAGGCAAGCTTGGCAACCAACTATGAAGATTCCTTTCTCTATAACCGACCTTGTGTATACCTAGATCCCTCCTGTGTATATATAAACCAGAGGGCTAGGTCCGTAGATAGGCCGAATCCTCATAATCATAGCCAGACTAGACTTTTAGGGTTTAGTCATTACGATCTCATGGTAGATCAACTTTTGTAATACTCATATTCATCAAGATCAATCAAGCAGGAAGTAGGGTATTACCTCCATAGAGAGGGCCCGAACCTGGGTAAACATCGTGTCCCCTGTCTCCTGTTACCATCGACCTTAGACGCACAGTTCAGGACCCCCTACCCGAGATCCGCCGGTTTTGACACCGACGGCGGGGGCCTCTCCCCTTGTTTTTTGTGTGCTTTTGTTCTTGTTTTCTTTTATTTACTTTTGCCGCTTGACTTAATTTAGAATTTTGAATTCAAACGCGATTGAATCATCGCGAGGTTAACAATAACAATTGCGGTGACGTGGCATCATTGGCATGGAATTACTGTAGCATAATTATCCGGGCGTTACATGGTGATTGCTTTGGGAACTGGTGGTTGGCCTTGTTCCCTTAGCACGAAAGAGGAAATGCTCCACGTCTACGTCGGCTGGCGCGGCGCCTGTTGTCCTTCATCGCTGCACACGTCACCCAGGTGCTGGGCACGGGACCGCGCAACCGGGCTGAGAAGCCCCTGACCCGCCCGCCTTCGGACGGGGCCTCGGGATGTTGTCTTGGGCGGCCGCCTCGCGAGGCTCTCGGTGGGGCTGCGTGACTCGCTCGGGATGCCTGTCGACGGGGGCCTCGCGAGGCAAGGGCCTCGCGAGGAGTCTTGCTCGTGAAACTTGCTGGCAGGCCATCAATATGCGTCGCGTTCTAGGCCGTAGGTTGATGGGCCTAGGTATCCCAGTACCATGGGCCCAACAACATCTTGTTCTTAACATATACATCCTAGGCTTTTAGTGAATTAAAGATTCACATCGAATATGCAACCATATTATGAAGAGTGGCACAAGAAAAATACTCCCTCTGTAAATAAATATAAGAGCATTTCAGAGGAAGTACATTGGTTTGAACTCCATGGACAAATCCTAAGCCAAAGGCCTCGAAAATCCACTCCCTGGCCATTCCTTTATGTAAGTTTCTCTAAGCATGGTACTTTCAAAGATTATCCTCTGGTACTAATGAGCCACATGGGGTTATTCATACTCACAGAACAAAACCAGTTTCAACAGTTTGGATCCGTTTTTCGTTCCGGGACAACCGAACCATTTCACTTTGAAACATACATAGATAATTAGATATTTCATTGATTCAAAAGTGTCGGTAGAAGTTCGCTCGCTAAATTGAGGCCATTTTTCAGGACAAGTCCTAGGTGGAGTCACTCTCAGAACTGTCATTGAACATTTACCAAGAACTTCCTTTCTGTGGCAACTAAAAGTTGTGTTTTTGTTACAGATAGCAACGTCGTCCCCGTGGGTCACCCATTTTGTTCGTGGCGGCAGCCACGGGGTGTTAGAAGTGGAATTTCTCGAAATCTCTAGTTAAGGAGTACTCGTTACAAATATCACACCCACCTTTCCAGGTTGCGACAAGTGGCACGCTGCATGTGCGCCACTTGACGCAACCTGGGAGTTTTAATTTTTTTTCGTAGATCCGTTTATTTGAAACGTTTTATCTCTTAAACCATGCGTCCAAATCTTGAACTGTTTCACCGTTGGTTTCCTCGCGTTGAGATCTTCAAAGCTAGATCCCATGTTGATAGATTTTGATAAACTTTTTTTTCACAAAAAAAACCGTACGAAAAAACCGACCCGGGAGCACGGGTTTTCCCCCTTTCCGAAAGAGGCACGCCCCTGCCTCTCGCGAAAGCACAACCATGCCTCTTGCAGAAGCAAAACCGTGCCTCTCGCAGAAGGAAAAAAACATAAAACGCGTTTTTTTCCTTTTCGAGAGGCACGGCCGTGACTCTCGCGAAAGCACAACCATGCCTCTCGCGGAAGCAAAACTGTGCCTCTCGTGAAAGAAAAAAAAACAGAAAACATGTTTTTTTTCGTTTCTGAGAGGCACGTCCGTGACTCGCGAAAACACAACGGTGCCTGTCGTGGAAGCAAAATTGTGTCTCTCGTGAAAGAAAAAAAACAGAAAACACGGTTTTTTTTCATTTCTGAGAGGCACGGTCATGACTCTCACGAAAGAACAACCGTGCCTCTCGCGGAAGCAAAACCGTGCCTCTCACGGAATAAAAAAATAGAAAACGTGTTTTTTTCGTTTCCGATAGGCACGGGTGTGACTCTCGTGAAAGCACAACCGTGCCTCTCACGGAAGCAAAACCGTGCCTCTCGTGTAAGGAAAACAACAAAAAACGTGTTTTTTCCCGTTTCCAAGAGGCACGGTCGTGACTTTCGCAAAAGCACAATCGTGCCTTTCGTGGAAGCAAAACCGTGACTCTCGTAAAAGAAAAACACGCATTTTTTCACGGAAAAAAAATTTTATTCGAATTTTTTTGACTCAAAAGCTAAGGAAGACCGATGGAAAACCGAAACGCCGAAAAACCGGGAAACCCCGTTTAGAAAGCCGAAAACGTGTGCGGAAAATTAAAAAAAAATTTGGAGGGAGCGCCCAGAGCGCGACATAGGGCGGGCGGCTGAGAGCGTGCCAAGTGGCGCTCATCGTTACGAGGCTCCCGAAAGAGCGCTCGTTAACTAGTTGCTCCCGGAATTTCTGGGATCATGCTTATAGGTTCGTGATTTAATAAAAACAATATTTAAGGAAAAAAACGATGAACATTGTGCGGCCCAGTATAGACGTTTTGGAACTGCAAGGGCCATTGAATTCCTACGGTGCAGATCGATGCGACGTTCACACACGTTAAGCAGAGAGGCCGCAAGAAAACGGAAGCAGCAGCAGCAGCGCGACCACGAGCTTGGATTTGGGAAAGATCGTGCCGACGGCCGGCTTTCTCCACTGCCGCGCCGCCGTCCTCAGTGCCCCTGTTCTCTGGGGGAGGAGCGCGAGCGGGCGGTGCGGCCTCACCGTCTCGGTCTCGTCCTCCAATGGTAGGTCTGCCTTTACCTGTCCCCCTTGTATTTTCCTGTGGAATGTTTGAGATCTTGGAGTTCAGTTCAACAATACTAAGATGAGGTTCGAACCTGCTAGGAGCCGAATCTTAGTATTACCGCTCATACCGATTTCATGGTCCATTCTGAAGCCATAGCGGTTCAGTTGAATCCGGTAAGATTTAATTCCAACTTCTTTGCTAATTATCCTTAGCTGGCAAAATTAGAGATCCAATTGGGCATTGTTGAGATCAATCAGGTGTTGAATATACATGGCAGGATAGTTTCCTTGTGCAATATTCAGTTACAAACTTGTGATTTCAGAAGTCTATTTCTGATGTTTAAGTTCAGACTGCGCGCTTGGACATACACTGAAGTAACAATGGTTCATATTTAACGGTGTAGGTGCAGCTGGGCTCTCCCCATTGAGTGACTCGGAGAAGAAATGCAGGAGCTCATGGACAGCATCCGTGTCATCAGCCTCAAAGTACCTGTGGGCTTTCCTTTCCTTTAACATTAATTTTTCCAAATTTATTTTCTTTTAGCTCATAAGATAAATTATGTCAGAAATAGAATTTTCTTATGTGGAATTGAGTACATACAAATAAAGTTATATAGAGTAGCTAATACATGGCCGACCACTGCTACTGAATTCAGTGATCTCCAGACAGTTGTCTGAGGACGTTTGTGCTATGGTTGATTGAGATTCACTTGATTGAGTATGCACGTCAATATTCAAGTTGGGTTGTTCACATGCATGTTCTGCGTACAACATCACAAAGTACAGATGCATTTTTTGTCCACGAGATCCGGCACTATTATATCTAGAATGAGCTTTCCCAAGCTCATTTTGACATGTGAAAGCTATTCACCTGCGTTCATCTGAATCAGTCTTAGTTCAAGGAACTGTGCCCTTTATGCCTGGATGAGGGGCTTTATAATTTCAACAGAGGCTCTATTATGTCTAAGATTGGATCTAATATAGGTCTAAACTAAGGCTTTACTTCTGTTGTCTTGGCCGTCGAAGTAGAAGGTGCCCCTTCTGGTTCCAGCACATGGGTATTTATACCCGGTCATGTGTCTATTGGACGCCTTCCTTTCCTGGTCTCCTGGTTGCGAACGCCTTGAGCCTCCTAATCTTGATCTCTGAATGGTGGACGTGTCGGCCTCTTTCCCGTGTGACTGGTGAACTCCCTTTCACCTGAGGCCTTGACATTAAGGAAGGAGACGCCGTTATAGATGTTCTCTTTAGCATACAAGTTTTCCCCTTTTAGAGGTAAGATTAAGCGTTTGAGCGACTCTGAAGAGGGCATGGCATGATGCGGTATGGGGAATTTCAACTTCCCGCCGGCATAGACCAGGGGCGGTGAGTTGAGATTCCACCCATTAACGACCAACATCACAATGATGAGACCAAAGCAATGCATTAATCAAGATCGAGTAGCTCCCATCGCCCAACCTCTCTAGGAGGCACTTTTTAAAAGAAGTAACTGAAATTAGTAGATAACAGTAGACAACAACAAGTCTATAGTTCAGTAAGAAAGAAATAAAAACTAAACCTGTAAATCTATATCTATTAATTCATATCGAAACACTTTCTGAAGCACTATACATGACAGAAGCAACTTGCATGCATAAAAACAGTGCAAAGTCCAAAAAAAGACCTAATTGGGGAAAACGACAAGGACATAACAAATGATTGAGTGCGTCTTTCTTCCTTGGCCTGAAGCACCCGTTTTTGTGGAATTGCTGATGGATGACGGAATCGCTTCAATAGCACCTCCACCTCATTATCTTGGACTAGCGGCATCTCCCACTTCGCCATCTCAGCCTCCTACTCTTTCTTCTCAACTGTCCGTACTTCCAATATGTCCTTCCATGTCTCTATCTATTTGTATACTGATTACAGAGTCCCCATAAACTTCTTTTTTTTTAGATAAAAGGCCACAGCCCGACTTTATAGATAAAGCCACCAGGCAGAGTTAACAAGGATCCAGACAACCAGCACACAAATGAACTTCAGGGGGACTGGATCAATTCCTGTAGCCAAATTAAGGAAAGAAAAACACTATCCAATGTTTCTTTTTGAAATGACCCAGTCCGATAAATGTTCATCTACTAATTTCATCTTTTGGCCGTCTCTGCCATTTCATATATAATCTTCCAAGCCTACGTCCCAACCTAGGTCTCCAAAAGAAGAAGTAACATGAAAATACCTCAATAAATGCCAATTGTGCCCCTGATCTCCTCATCCTCCATTCTCAGAGACACAAATTTAATATTATGGAGAGTGTTGGGATTTAAAATGATGGTGAGGGTAAGGTTTTTATAACTGATTGGTTTCTCTGTTTGACTCCCTAGTGACGAACTGCGAACTATAGTGACGGTGAAATATGATATCCTTAATTTTAATTTATATCAACTCTATCATCATATTTTTATATTGGCATTACGTTGCCGCAATGTAGCAACACCACACAATATTAATTACTAGGGTCTCTTGGATGAAAAACGGGAAGAGCCATCATGCATGCTTTAGATAAACTAATGTTAGTATAGTAGGATCTGACTATCGTGTAGAAGGTCTGATTTTCAAGTAATTCAGCAACTGAATCTTATTTGATTTAGTCAACTAATTTTTAATTTTTTGCTAAGATTCCTGTGCTTTTTCATGGGGTGATTACAACCTCGTAATGTAGGCAAATTATGATACAACAGTCAGGGCCACATATTGAGACATCATGTACGCTTTCATATGGCAATACAACAACAATATATAGTCTTACAAAATAAGGGAGATGGCAAACACATTTTTTTAGCATGAGAAACACTATTAAGATGATGAGACTATCGAAGGTGAAATACTTTTTATATATGGAAACAGAACTATTTATTCACTTTTTTAAACACACATGCCGGCCATAATGTCTTGTTGCCATCTTTAGGAGGACAGTCCGTTTATTCATGGACACATGCCTGGCTAGTATTCCAAACATGGCCCAAGCCTACGATCTACTACATCTTGTTCATACATTGCCAAGATAAAAATAAGCTGACCCTTGTTGGCCATCTGGCACATAGTTTCCTACCCCGTCCATAACAGCTGCAACAGAACCCATCATCTGCTGCTCACTCCACATTGGCTGATGACCCACTTGTTGATTATATATGGAAGGGGAGCACTGAGCTTGGTTGTTCATGACTGTTAACGAGCTCGTCGGAGCCTGCAACTTAAAGCTTGGGTCATTGTTGAGGCCGGTGAAAGAAAGGGCTTGCCGGGTGACAGAACTATTATTTGCTGCCAATAGCTCATTGTCATGGAGCCTGACATCATTGATGCTGTAACGCTTTGTCCCTGACGATGCCTTTTTCTGTATTCTCTTGAAAAACTTTTGTGCATGGCTTGAAACTTGGACAGGGGTCTTAGTGGTGACGAAGTGCTTGGATATGTTTTTCCAGTCGCCACGGCCATAGACTTCCAGCCCATAAAGAAATGACCTGTGAACATAATGTTCAAAAGAATTGTTAGGTTAAATTGTTTACTGAAAGATGAATTGTGCAGTTGTTTTACTGAAGCAACTAACATAGATTGAAGCAAACTACCAATTTGACAGGTTCGAACCATTACAACAACGCATGCTTACTTTTGTTTATTTACGGGTACTGGATAGAATATATGTATATCAGAAATCCATAAGTGAACGAACATTTTGTAGACAACCAAAACATATTACAAATTCAAAATTATCATACCTCTATTTTTCTGTAGTGAAACGACAATCATTACAGGTTATTGATCTGTTTGATTGCGACAAGACGTACCATATCGGAATTTAATGGCCTATTTTACTGCCTTTCTAATTTTTAATCAAGGTCCAATCACATAAAAAATTTAAGCCAAAAAGTAAAGTAAGAAAGAAAGTTCATCAATATCTAATTTGCAGGGATTAGTATTTATCAAAAATGTAAACTGTAAACGTCCAGATATACATTTAGTAAAGTGCAATATCAATTTAACATACCTGCCTCATAGAATTAATTCGCAGAGCTTAATTATCATATGTTGATTTTAAATAAAGAACAACTAAAACTACATGACAAGGAAGAATATAGGTATCGACTAACTTGTGTTCCTCTTTGGTCCAAAACTTTCGTTGATGTGCGGCAACAACTGGTCGATCAACGGAAGTATTGTTCTCCAAGACCACCATCTTGTTCTTGTCTACCATCATTGGAGCCTCCTCCGTCTTCCGGATTCTTGTATCCTCCAGTCCGCAACGAAATGAAAATCCATGATCATCCATGGTTGTATCCTCATCCTCTTGTGCCTCAAAGTTTTCATTAACAAGGCCGCCCATGCTGTAAATGGAAATTGACAGTGTCCAGTGTACATTTAGTAAAGTACAATATCATCACCAACATAAGCTACTGATCTCACATAATAAATATGCACAACATTCTTAATTGGTATATGTTCACTGAAAACAAACAACAATTAAAACTACATGACAAAGGAGAGCATACAACCATGGACGAACCTGTGTTCCTCGTCGGTCCAAAAACCCCACTGATGTTCGGCAACAACTGGTTGGTCTATGGAAATATTGTTCTCCAACACCTCCATCTTGTTATTGTCTGCCATCAGCGGTGCCTCACCCGTCACCGTGATCCCCGTATTCTCCATAGGACAACCAAAGGCCAATCCATTATTGCCCATGATTGTTGCCTCCTCTCGTACACCGAAGTTTTCATTCGCATGGTCGCCCATGGTGTAGATACCGTGTGTGCTGCTAGCACCATTCTCCTCCATCGGTAGCTCATAGTTACCATTGAAAGGGTCACAAAAGCTGAAAATGTTTTGCGGGCTACCACTAGTAACATGGGTCCCCTCCCTCCATTGGGTCATATGCATTTCCACGGCGAGATCAATATAAAGATCTGTTACCTGTTTCATGGTCTTTGAAGGGAACAATGCATGGAGAGAATTCACGATGTAGTTGTGCTTCTTGTTCTTGTCATCGTTACTGTCGTACATGATTTTGTTGGTGTTGAGCATAGCAATGAGTGAGCATGCCTCCTCTACCTCGGAAGAGGTCCACCCCTGGTTGACTATTGGATCCATGAGAAAGTGGGTAGTTGAACGCTATAGAATTATGAGGAGTATGAACTATGAAGATGGGTTATAGCTTGGGGATGGAGACTGGGGAGTAAGATAGTGTATTTATAGCCCTCTTGTGTGCAGTCCTACTTTTGCTAATTAATTTGGCTCATTTATAGTTTGTCGGTCCATACTAAAGTAGATTGAACTATAGTTAAGATAATTAATTCTTATGATCCTATGAGGAACATCCCAAACTATTTTAAGTTGACCTTGACATTGTGTCTTTCTTTGAAAAAAAATCTTTTCTTATTTTGCCAATGCAAATAATTGCCACCGGCCTCCAAATATACTCAAGATTGCTAGAAACAACACGCGCAGGCCTATTGAGTATTGATCAGTTTCGGTGTAGATAGATAGGACACGCATCTTGTGCGCATGGATGACATGTGTTCTCATCTTCGAGTGCAAGACCCAAACCATGGTTTCTGCCGCTCTCAAATATGCAAAGCACACAGGATCTAATTCGGTTTTGGCTGCTAGTGACACGTACATCAATGGAGTTTTATTGCATACACATTTGCAAATAATTGTTTAATATCTCCCCATGATAACTAGGCTACATATATCATTCACACATTACCAGCGAAGGTAATCATATCTTTTCTCTTAATTTTGGTGACCATTCTTCCCACATCCAACTTACGAAATTCCATCTATAGGCAGATTTCTTGGCTTAGGTCATTTAATGACACTTCATGGTAAAAAGATTCAATACACGGGCCAATCAATTGTGTACATATCTACATGTCTTTTTTATATGTATAGATAGAGATACAAATTAATAACCCATGAAATCAATAAATTTTACACACTTATCTTCCATCCCTCTCTCTCTCTCTCTCTCTCTCTCTCTCAAAATAATTTCGAGATTTCTACGTGATATACACAAACAGAGATGTTTTAAAATGGAAATAGGTTTTTTAAGTGCATGATGCATCGTCTAGCTATCATATGGGACCACGTGCATACTCATGCACTTATATGCCATGTTTCAGCCATGTTCATAAATGGCTTTTGCTTCGTAGTTTTAAACTTAGTTTTAATACTGTGTACAAGTTAATAAACTAGATTATAGAAAAGGCATCAATGATAACGGGCTTCACAACTGTATATTTTTTCTAGTGAAGGAAAAAGATTATGTTGGAAACGAATATTTTGGCAATGCAACTCGATGTATTGATCGGTGCATAGCGCACGTATATATGGAGTACAAGGTGGGCCACAACCTCAACTATGCAATGACTAGGAGGTGGGCCGGACTATACAATATATATGCACAAACCATATATTCAACACCCCCCCCCCCGCAGTCGAAGCGTCGCCGGAGACGCAAAGACTGGACCTGAACTCCTCGAAAATAGAAGTCGGCAGTCCTTTTGTCATAACATCGGCAAACTGTTGCGCCGTTGGGAGCAGGCTTGCAGTTAAGCATGCCGGCATGATCGAGAAGCTCATGGACGTAACGCTGCTGATGCAGAAAGAACTCATCTGGCCGGCGAACCACCTCAATGCCGAGGAAGTAGTGGAGGGGCCCCAAGTCCTTCAGGGCAAACTCATCGCGAAGACGAGCAGTAAGCCGCTGGAGAAGCGCGACAGTGGAAGCCGTTAGGATGATGTCGTCGACGTAGAGCAACAAGTAGGCCGTGTCAACCCCGTGATGGTACACGAAGAGGGACGCGTCGGAGCGGGTCGATGTAAATCCGAGCGTCTGCAGGAAGGCAGCGATGCGCTGGTACCAGGCCCGAGGCGCCTGCTTCAACCCGTAAAGAGAACGGGAGAGCAAGCACAAATGGTCCGGATGTGTGGCGTCAACGAAGCCGGTGGGCTGCTCACAGAACACCTGCTCGGCGAGGTGGCCGTGCAAGACGGCGTTGGAGACGTCCAACTGATGCATGGGCCAAGCTCGGGAGACGGCCAGCTGAAACACGGTGTGGATCGTGCCCGGTTTAACAACCGGACCAAAAATGTCGGGGCTGTCACATCGGCGGAGCACCATCCGGGTACGGGCATCCTTAACAGAAAAGCCAAAGATGTCAAATTCAACGGTGACAGGATTTTCACGTGTAAGAGAACGAACAGAAACAAGATTTTTAATGATGTCAGGTGAAACGAGTATGTTAGAAAGACGTAATGGAACGGAGTTAGAAGGAAAAGCAGCATGGCCGACATGAGTGATGGGCATGGAAGAACCGTCGCCCACGGTAATGCGAGCAATAGTGTGAACAGGGTGAGCGGTAAGAAGGTTACCGGGGTTGGCGGCCATGTGAGTCGTGGCTCCGGTGTCCATGTACCAGTCGCCACCACCGATGTACTGCTGTGGCGTGGGGGCGGTGTGGAGGGCCGCTAGCAGCGCGGGGTCCCATGGTACTGGCGGGAGGGCCGGGGCCAACGGCAGAGGCTGTGGCGGCGGCGCCACGAGCCCACCGGCCGAAGGCAGCCCATAGGCAGCCGAGGGGCCGTAGAGCGGCACCGGCGGATACGCCTGAGGGGCCGCGTACAGAGCCTGATGAGGGGCCGGGCGGGCGCAGAAAACACCAGGGACGGGGCGCGCGGTATGGGCATGGAGTATGCGTGAACAACCCCCGTCCAGGGGTTCTGGCCGGCCTGCCAGGGCGCCGGCGGGAGCTGGTGCTGCGGCTGGCGCGGCGCCCCGCCATGGGCAGCTGGTGGCTGCTGCTTGCGGCCACCTCGGCCGTGACGCCCGCCCCGGCGCTGCTGCTGCTCGGCGGGGGGCGGCGGCGCGGGATATGGGAACCCGGGCGACGGCTGCATGTGGAGGGGCCCCTGGGCGAGCTGCGGCGGGGGAGCCGGAGCGATGGGCGGCGCAGCGCCGTGGGTTCCGGCGGTGAGAGTCGTATGGGTGGCTCGGGTGTGCGACATCCGCATACTCTTCTCCTCCAGCTTCAGGTACGCGACGACCTTGGGGAAGGTCGGGTTGGTGATGAGAGGGATGTTGGAAGTGGCGTTCCCTAAGTCTTCCTTCAGGCCGGCGATGAGAGTGCTGAGGAGGAGCTCGTCGGAGACCTTCTCGCCAAGGTCACGGAGCTCGTCGACAAGCTTCTTGAGGCGCATGCAATAATCGTCGACCGACGAGTCAAGCTGCTGGCACCCAAAAAACTCGTCGTGCAAGAAAACCTTGCGTTGGAGCGCGTTGTCGATGAAAAGGCCGTTGAGCTTAGTCCAAACGGCGTGAGCATCATCATCGGCGGAGACTACCGTGTGGAAGGGGTCCTTCGAGATGGTGGTGTAGATCCAGCGGATAAGAGTGGCGTCATGGACGTCCACTCCTCATCGTCCTCCATGAAGGGGGAGTCCATGGAGCCATCGATGTGATCGCGGAGATTGTACTCACGGAACACAAGGGAGAAGTACGTCTTCCAGGCATAGTAGGTGGAGGTGAGTTGATCGAGGACGACGGGAACCCGAGCAAGGATATTGAGATCACGGATGACGACGGGATCGGGGCCGTCGAAGGGGTTGGTACGGCGGCTGCGGGTGGTACCGGTGGAACTGGGGGAGGCCATGGCCGAGAGGGGAGGGCGGCGACGCGTGGTGAAGCGGCGCCGTGGGAGGGATGGCGGCGCGACACGGGTGGCGGCGCTGCGGGTTGCGGGCGGAAGCGCGAGGCGGCGGTGGCACACAAGGGGGCGGCGGCGCGGCGGCGTGGAGACGCGGCGGCGGCGGGACAACGTGGCAGCGGCGATGGGATCGCGGCAGCGGCGGCATGAGTTAGGGCTAGGATCGTAGGTATGATACCATGTTGGAAACGAATATTTTGGCAATGCAACTCGATGTATTGATCGGTGCATAGCGCACGTATATATGGAGTACAAGGTTGTCGGGGGTTTGGTGTGACATATGCCAACGGATGGCTTATCATGGTGGGGGCGAGTAGAACGTCGCCGGTGCCTGGAAACGGGATGAGGCGAAGACATGCATGCCGGCGAATCTTACCCAGCTTCGGGGCTCTCCGGGGAGATAATACCCCTACTTCTGCTCTGCGAGGTCTCCGCATGATCACTATGGTGAAGTGTTTACACGGTTGCTCCTTGAGCTGTGTCTGATGGTAGGAGAGGGCAAGGCTAGCTCTCTCCTTCTATCTGGTATGGTATAGAACTACTGGGATCCAACCTTTGCATGGGTGCCCTGGGGGGTTTATATAGGCCTACCAGGGGTACAATGGTAATTCGACTGGGTGCGGGCCCAGCCGTCAGTGCCTCCGACCTCCGACTTCTCCGCCGACTGCTGGGGCCCGCCGAATGGTGGGCCCCGCCGACTGGTCTGGACGGAGCCGACAGGTCGCGTCTGCCGCGGGCGGGTCTTGCCGGCTGCTGATTACTGTAGCCGTGCTCCTGATGACGCAAGCTTGGTCATGGGATCGTGGCAACAGCCCCGCCGCCTGGCGGGCGATCAATGTGGCCACTCCCCATCTCTTCTTGATTAATGGCGCGTGGGCCCCGGGGGAGGGCTCGGCCGACTCCCCCGGGCCGACTCCCGACGGGTCCGACTGGCGGTTCTCCCGCCGTCTCCCGAGGTCTCACTGACTGGTGGGCCCTGCTGCCTCCAGACCATACAGACAAGCCGTCGTGGGCGCAGGACCCGGTACAGTGGTGCTGATGTCAGGGCCGGCCGGGCAACAGTGCCACGCCGCAGGGAGATCTTCCCAAGTATGGCGTGCTGTAGCCATGCCTGCCCTTGGTAAGGGGCGGGGAGTGGGCTTCATTGTAGCCACGCCCTTGCTCCGTCCGCCTTGATGAGGTCACGGTTTGTTGGAGTCGCCGGCCGACTCCCCAAAGCCGGCTTCTCTAGAAGTCGCCCCAGGGACACGGCCGTGAGAGGGTAGTCGGCCATCTTGCCATAGACTGCCCAGGAGGCTGCTCTTCGCCCTGTGGTCTTGAGGGGCGCAGCCTGCCCCGATGCCTTGAAAGGTTATGGGGCTCGGGTTGGCCTACCCATGGCCCATTACTCCGACAATAGTCCCCGAAGCTGGTGAGGCGCCGCGGACGATCGGCCAAGAAGCCTCAGCAGTTTCTCTTTCCGGGTGCTCAACACATGGTCTTGACTGACTTCTGCCGGGCTAACTAGAAGGAGTCGGACTCGCCCAACTCGGACTCACTCAATTCCGACTTGCTCAGTAGTTGGAACGTCGTGGCGGGATTTCAAGTGGCTTGCTAGCTAAGCTTCTAGGCCGCCGCCCGTTCTTGGCCTGTCACGCGAGGGCACGTGGCCAGGCCGTCCTACGAGCCCACGCGCGCGACGGGACATGCCCATAGGCGGGGCCCGCCACTACCGCGCCTCGGCACCCGAGCGGATCCGCTGCGGCCCCGATGGATGGTTGGGATTCCCGTGAAGTTACTGCGTGCAGTAACTTTACGTGGATTGTGGGGGTCGTGGGCTTGCGGGCGCAGTAAATCCCAACGTCCGCCCCCTCGGCTTCGCAGCCCACGGCGCTATAAGTAGGGGGAAGAGGGGGCACGCGCGCCCCTCCTTCCCACTACCCCTTGCTTTCTTCCTCCTCGTAGCTCCTCGCTCTCCTGCTTCCTCCTCTCTTCTTCGCTCCGCCGCACGCCCAGGCTCCAGCGAACGCTGTGGTGACAGCTCGCGATGAGTTCTTCCTCCGCTGCCGCGCCTCCCCCAGTGCGCTCCGGCACCTGGGACGGCTCCGAAGTGCACGAAGACCATATCGAGTTCCACCGCCGGACCCGTCGGCTTCCCGGCGAAGATCATGTGCAGGTGCGTCTTGCACCGGCGGGGGAGGTTTCCCCCGCCCCGCAGGAGGGCGAGCGGGTCATCTTCCGCTCGCACTGCCTGCGCGGGCTGGGGCTGCCGGCGAGCAGCTTTTTCCGATCGTTCATGGAGTTCTACAGCCTCCAGCCGCACCACCTCACCCACAACACAGTGGTGCTGCTGTACGCCTTCGTGGCTCTATGTGAAGGCTTCCTCGGAGTCCTTCCCACCCTCGAGCTCTGGGGGGAGTTCTTCTTCACCAAGCTCGGCACCCAGGCCACGGGCGTGCCGGCTCAGTGCGGCGCCTTCATCACCGTGCGAAGGACAGGAGCCGACAACCACTTCCCCTCCATCTCGCTGTTGAAGTTGGTGAAGATGTGGCAGAGGTCCTACTTCTATGTCAGGAACGTCGCCACGAGGGGGCGACTGGGTCAATCTGCCGGCTTTCGAAGCCGGCCCGCCGGCTGGCAGACTGCCCAACTGGTCGTACCGGGCCAGGTCGCTGAAGCCTGCGGGAGCCGGCGCCATCACGTGACTCCGAGTGCTGACGCAGTCGGAGGGTCTGACTGGTCCGGACCTGCTGGCCGCCTTCGTCTCGCGCCGAGTTCTCCCACTCCAAGGCCGCCCTCACATGATATGCCAGATGAGTGTGGACTGCGACCCGAGTCGGATGTGCACCAAGGACATGCCTCACGAAGAGGTGGCCCTTATGGTGAACTACCTCTCGGACAGCAGGCTCCCGGAGGACTGGCGATTCGGCAAGGAGCCATACTCCCGCGCCAACCCCCCGCCCGTGGTGAGTCGCCTTTCTTTTCTTTCTTTGAATTGTCTTCTTCTTGCCGAGTTTTATTCTGATCAGTCGGCTTTGGTTAGAATCCCCTTCTTCACCCACTAGCCGGCACCTCGGGGCCGGCCCGTGAGTTCGTCGCCGACCGGGCGGAGAGCGACGTCGACGACCCTGATCTGGGGGTGGCGGCCCTGGAAGATGATGCCGAGGGAGGAGGAGGGACGACAGGTGACTTCAGGCCCTCGGCTACCTTCGCTGACTGGCCTGAAGACGACCCCGAGGGAGGAGTCGCCCCTCGCCATCGGCCAGGAGCCAGCCAGCCGGGCGCGGGCTCTTCTGCCGCGTCGGGCGCTCCAGGCGGCGGGAAGAAGTGCCGAGCTGTGCTGACGTTCTTCGGCAGCCGGCCGAAGAATCCCAAGGGCTGGGCTGCGGCGACCCGGCGGGACGAGGCAGCCGCGAAGGCCATCCGCTTCTGTAAGGAAGTGAAGAAGCCGCCGTTGGTCTCTGCATAAGTATTCTGTCTTCAAAGTTTATTCTTTCTTCGTGTTTTCTCTGAGTCTCTGCTCGCCCCTCTTTCTTCAAGGCTCCCCTCTCTCTTTAGCGGGTCGTCGCCGCCTCCGTCATGGGGCGGAGACGCCCGCCACCACTCGGCGGATAGACCCCGCTGCAGACCTTCGGGAGGCGACGGAGCGGAATGCGCAGGAGAAGCGCAATGAAGAAGAAGCCCTCTGCCTGGAGAAGGCGGCGGCCGACAGGGCGGAGGCCTCCGCTAAGAAAAAACTAGCGGAGGCCGAAGCCGCCGCCGCGGCGAAGCAGCAGGCTGAGGAAGCCGCACGCCGCCAGTCAGCCTTGCTTGTTACCCCGCTGATCTCTGCGCCGCCGCCCCCGGAGTTCACGGGGCAGACTGGAGAAGCCGACGGGGAGAACCTCATCGAGGAGAGGGAAGGCGGCGAGCCCTCTACTCCGGGCGCGAATGTTCCGCCGCCGCCTCCACCGCCGTCTGAAGGCGTGCAAGGCGAGCAGCCAGCGGACCCTCCGGTGCCGCCGACCGAAGACGAGGCCGTGGCGAGGCTACTCCTCTAGGTCGGCTCGCCAGCGCGCCGTCGTCTGGAGAAGGCGACTTCGGCACCCCGCCCCCTGGAAGCCGGCACCGCCAGCTCGGCGGCTCCAGACGCCGAAGCGACGAGCGCCTCACCTGTTGGGTGGGTCCAAGGAGGCGGCACAGGGCCGCTGAACCGGGCGCTCCTGGATGTCCATGCGAAGCTCCACACTGAGGGTGATGCCCTCCAGAGTTGCACCAAGGCGTTCCTAGCGTCGCGGGCAGCCGTCCGGGTATGTTTTTTCTTTGGGCCTTTGTTTTTCTTGTTCCTCTCTGTGGGGGTGCGCCAGCGCACCCACTGGGTGTAGTCCCCGAGTTTCGGGTCGGTTTCTGAGCAGGCGCCCGGAACTCCAATTTATGAACTTTTGGGTACTAACTTTGTCTGAAATGCTTGTTGCAGGATTACCACAACCTCCGCGTCACTGCCTTCAACCGTAATGTTGAAGAGCTGGGCAAGCGGACCGCCGACTTGGCGGAGAGCCGGAGTAAGTCCTTCCCTCCTTTTTCTTCTCTACGGGGGCGCGCTAGCACACCCGCGGGCTGTAGTCCCCGAGATTCGGGCCGACTGCTGAGCAGTCAGGCCGGATCTCTCTGGCGACCTACTTTATTGACGACTGTTGTCTTTCTTCCGTTCCTTCAGGAGCCAACGCTGCTCTTCAACAGCAGCTGAGCGAAGCCAACTCTGCCCTGCTCGCCAAAGGGGAGGAGTGCAGCAGGCTCGCCGCAGAGCGCGATCTACTGGCCACTCAGTTGGCAGAGCAGAAGGAGCTGCTTACGAAGTCGCAGAGGGAGGCGGAGGAGATGAAAACCGCCCTCTTGGCCGAATTCGCGAGCGAGCGCTCCTCCTGGTCTGACAAGGAGGCGCTGATGTCCTCCGGCTTCCACAAGATTGAAGACATCGTTGATGGTGAGTCTCTTTATTTTCTTTCTTCGAGCTGCCGACTTAGATCATGCCGACTCCTGGTTTTTGACTTGCTTTTTCGTTTCTTCATGTCTTTTGCAGACTTCTTCCCTGGGCAGTCGCAGGCCGCTATCCAAGCCATCGAGGCCGATCGTGAAAGTCGGAGGGCGGAGGGCGCGGAGATCGCCGCCGATGCCCCCCGAACTCTTGATGAGCACATCTTGAGCATCGAGGCTCGCCTCCGGCCGGCTCACCGGATGCTACGCCGGCTTCAGCGCGTCGGTGCCCAGGCGATTTCCGCCCTTTGGCCGGATATGCAGGCTCCGCGCACCCCCAGCCTGACGGCCAACTGGTTGGAGGTCGCGGCTGGTCACCTCGAGGCCTAGAAGGGCTCTTCGGCCCGGGCTGGAGCGCGCTAGGCCTTGGAGTTCATCAAGGCGTCGTACACGGGGCTGGATCTAGACCAGTTGGCCATGCTTGGTCGGAGGCCCAGCCGGAGCTGGCGGCTGCGGAAGACGCCCTCGTCAAGTGTGCTGCGGCGATCACCGAGTACACCGACACAAGCATCTTCATCCCCGAGCGGTCTGAAGACGTCGAGGAGGTACCGCCGGAGTGGTTTGGGATGAACCCATACTACGGCAAAGACTTGGCGGAGGTGATTGGCTCCAGCGTCGATGAGGAGGACGAGGCGGAGGATGAGGGCGAGGCGGAGGCACCAGAAGACGGAGCAAACGGCCAGCCTCAGCCCGACCGCGCCTCCAGCAACGAGCCGCGTGCGACCGACCCGACTGCTGCCGGAGGTGATCAAGCCGAGACTAGCCGGCCGACTGCCCCGACGCCTGACGCTGGCGCCTCCTCCGACCCCCTGAATCCGTCTGCTGCCGCTGTGTCTTTTGTTTTATCTGCTTTAGTAGTCTTTTGAAGAACTTGTTAATTCGCACAATTCCACCCGCGGGGTGTATTTTGAACCTCTACTCAATAATTCGGCCAAGGGCCTATGTTATATATATATATATATATATATATATATATCTTTTCTTGCTCATTGTTCTTTTGGCTGTTTTCCTTTGCCGCTTTCTCTTAGTTTCCTGCCTTGCCAATCGGACAGCCGCTCTACGGACTGTTGCTGGATCAAGTGCTAGGCTACTTTGGGAAAGCAAGTACTTAGCCGATTTCAAGATTGTTTGAACAAGTTGGATAGAAAACGACAATCCGACTGTCCGAGAGTCGGTTTGCGAGAAAGGCTAGAAGCCGTCTTGAGCTATGTTTTACGCTTTGAGTCCTTAGCCATTTTTCGTGCGAGCACCCATTCTACCTTACCTCTGCCCACCGTACAGTCGCTCTGCGAGCTGCGGCTTCTGACAGAAGACGGCTTAGGTGTTACACACTACTTGTCCAGCTGCAGGAAGCATTTCATAGTGCAAGGCGGCAAGTCCCCGGGCCGACTTGTCGAGCCCGGTGCCAAGCGGCATGACAAAGAGTAATATACCTCTAGGCATAATTTTTATCATACAGACAAAAGAGGGCAGTCCCCGAGCTCGTCTCGGGGGGGGGGGGGGGCGAAGTCTTGGTACTTTAATACAAAAGGTAGCGTGGTACATACTGCATCAACTATAAAATCTTCGGAGAAGATTTGCATTCCATGGCTGCTCTGTCTCCTTGCCGGAGTCGTCCCTCTTGTGTGCTCGGGGCTTCTGAGCATCGATCAGGTAGTAGGAATCGTTGCCTAGTACTTTGCTCATGATGAAAGGGCCTTCCCAAGGCGGCGACATCTTGTGCTGGTCGGCTGTTTGCTGGATCAGCCGGAGCACAAGGTCCCCTTCTTGGAAAGATCTTGGCTTGACCTTCCTGTTGTGGTATCGGCGCAGGCTCTGCTGGTAGATGCTGGACCGGCTGAGTGCCAACAGCCGGCCCTCTTCTAGCAAATCGACTCTGTCTTGTCGTGCTTCTTCTGCTTCCTCCTCGGTGTACATGGTGACTCGTGGGGAGTCGAACTCTATGTCCGTTGGGATGACGGCTTCGACACCATAGACGAGGAAGAAGGGCAGCTCGTCGAGCCAGCAGCCAGCCGAGCACTCCAGAGGCTCGATCAACCAAGGCTTGATGCCGGACAGGATGAGGCCGTTTGCTCGCTCCACTTGGCCATTTGACTGCGGGTGGGCGACGGACGCTAGGTCCAGTCGGATGCCCTGTGTTGCGCAGAAACAGGCCAAGGCGCCTTTGGAAAAATTTGTGCCATTGTCGGTGATGATGCTGTGTGGTATGCCGTACCGAATTGTGATATCGGTGATGAAGGTCACGGCAGTCAGACCGTTCAGTTTCTTAATTGGCTTCACATCCACCCACTTGGTGAACTTGTCCACTGCGACAAGTAGGTGAGTTAGACCACCTCGTGCTGTCTTGAATGGTCCCACCATGTCTAGACCCCAAACTGCGAAAGGCCAAGCAATGGGGATGGTCTTGAGCGCGGAAGCTGGCTGGTGCGGCTTGGAGCTGAACTTTTGGCACCCTTTGCATTTTTGGACCAACTCCTTGGCCTCTTCCAAGGCAGTCAGCCAAAAGAAACCGTGCCAAAAAGCTTTGGCGATGAGTGCTCTTGAAGCCACATGGTGGCCGCATTCGCCTTGATGGATGTCTTTGAGGATCGCCTGGCCTTGCTCTGGCTCTACACATCGCTGGTAGACACCAGTGACGCTGCGCCTGACCAGTTCTCTGTTTATTATGATATAGGCTCCTGCCCATCATTGTACTTGCCGAGCTGAGGTCTCATCAGTTGGTAGCTCTTTGTTCACCAGGAATTTGAGGATGGGCTGGGCCCATGAGGGTGCTGCTATTTCTTCGACTACCAGAACTGCGACTTGGATGAGGGCGGCTGGGTTGGGAGGCGGCGGGCTGGAGTCAACAGCCGTTTACTGGGCTGATGAAGTCCCCAGGCCGACTGGCGCGGTCCTTGGGCCGAGTTCTGGAATCTTCGAGTCCGTCACCGCAGTCCCTGGGCCGGGCTCGACTGTGGCAGCTTTGGAGTCGCCCGCCAAAGTCCCCGTTCCGACTGCCAGAGCTCTAGAGTCGAATCCGGCGTCTTCGGGAGGAGCCGGCACAAAAATGGAGTCTGATTCTGGTGAAGGCTTGACAGACGGCTTGAGGAGGCGTTGAAGGGAGACGCTAGATGGTATTGCTTGGCGGGTAGAGCCGATTTGTGCCAAGGCGTCTGCTTAGTCATCGTCGTTTCTTGGCACATGGAGGAACTTGCACCCTTCAAAATACCCGCTGAGTTGCTGCACGAGGAAATGGTAGCTCACCATGTTTGCGTCTTTCGTGTCCCAGTCGCCAGATGACTGCTGGACCACTAAGTCCGAGTCGCCATAACACAAGATCCGGCGGATGCCAAGTTCTTTGGCAAGCCGGAGCCCGTGAATGAGCGCCTTGTACTCAGCCACATTGTTGGAGCCGGCAAAATGGATTTGCACTGCATATTTGAGCTTGTCGCCTTTGGGAGAGGTGAGGACGACGCCGGCTCCCAAGCTGGTGCGCATCTTGGAGCCGTCGAAGTGCATCCGCCAATGGGTGGAGTCAGGCGCTGGAGGCAGGTACTGGGTCTCGGCCCAGTCGACGAGGAAGTCGGCCAGTGCTTGTGATTTGATAGCGGTGCGGGGCTGGTAGTAGATGGTGTAAGGAGCCAGCTCTATGGCCCACTTTGCCACTGGACTAGAGGCATCTCGGCTACCGATGATCTCGGCAAGTGGAGCCATGCAGACCACTGTGATTGGATGTTCTTGAAAGTAAGGCTTCCATTTCTTGGCAGCACAGTGCACGCCATAGCACATCTTCTGGTAGCGAGGGTAGTTTTGCTTGGAGGTCGACAGTACCTCGCTCAGGTAATATACTGGTCTCTGGACAGGTAGCGCCTTGCCTTCCTCCTTGCGCTCTACTACAATGACTGTGCTGACTACTCGGCTGGTGGCGGTGATGTACAGGAGCATAGGTTCCTTGGGAGTCGGAGCCGCCAGGACGGGTGGAGTAGTCAGCATCTTCTTCAACTTGTGGAAAGCTTCGTCCGCCTTATGGTTCCACTCGAAAAAAGTGGTCTTCTTCATGAGTTGGTATAAGGGGAGAGCTTTCTCGCCAACGGACTGATGAATCGGCTGATGGACGCCAAGCAGCCGGTGAACTTCTACACATCCAGCAGTCGGCTGGGTACCTCCATTCTCTCGATGGCCTTGATTTTTACTGGGTTGCATTCTATGTCGCGTTCAGAGACCAGGGAATCTAGCAGTTGGCTGGCTGGTACTCCGAAGACACACTTCTCGGGGTTGAGCTTGATCTGGAACCGGTGCAGGTTCTCAAAGGTCTCCTTGAGGTCTTCCAGTAGTGTTCCTCGCTTTTCCGTCCTCACCACCACGTCGTCCATGTAAACGTGGGCGTTCCTGCCGAGCTGCTTGAGGAGGCACTTCTACATGCAACGCTGAAAGGTGGCGCCGGCATTCCTTAAGACGAACGCCAGGGTGAGGTAGCAGAATGCTCCAAACGGTGTGATGAAGGCGGTCTTCAGTCTGTCATCCGGATTCAGCTTGATCTGGTGATATCCTGAGTATGCATCCAAGAAGCTCAACAACTCGCATCCGGCTGTGGAGTCTATCACCTGGTCAATTCTTGGTAGAGCAAATGGGTCCTTGGGGCAGGCCTTGTTGAGGCTCGTGTAGTCAATACACATTCGCCATTGCTTGTTCTTCTTTAGCACCAGGACCGGATTTGCCAGCCACTCCGGGAAGAAAACTTCCGTAATGAAGCCGTCTGCTAGGAGTCGGGCTATCTCTTCTCCGACAACTCTTCTCTTCTCTTCTGATAAGCGGCGCAGGGGCTGCCTGACCGGCTTTGCATCAGATCGGACGTGTAACTTGTGCTCGGCGAAACCGTCGGTACACCTGGCATGTCCTTGGGAGACCATGCGAAGATGTCCCGATTCTCAAGGAGGAAATCGACGAGCTCGCCTTCCTATTTGCTGTCGAGGTTGGCACCTACGATGGCGTACCTCTCTGGGCACTCCGGATCCAAGGGTATCTTCTTTGTCTCTTTGGCAGGCTTGAACGAACCTTCGGCTTCCGACTCCTTCGGGTCGGGTGATATCTCCGGCTGCTTGCCGGCCATCACCACAACTGGCTCAAGGAGTCGCTTCTTGGCTGCAATCACCAGGGACTCGGCCAGCTGACTGCTCTCGGCCGTGCAAGCGGATGACTTCCGGTAGTCGCCGGCCATAGTCAGAATTCCCCTGGAACTGGGCATCTTCATCTTGAGGTAGGCGTAGTGGGGGACCGCCATGAACTTGGCCAAGGCGGGCCAGCCAAGTAGCGCATGGTATGGGCTCTCAAGGTCCACTACCTCAAACCAAACAGACTCTCTTCGGAAGTGATCTTTGTCCCAAAAGAGGACATCAATCAGGATCTTGCCGATTGGTGAGCAGGAAAGCCCAGGAACAATGCCGTGGAACATAGTCCGGCTGTTCTGAAGCTGTCTCTGCTTGATTCCTAACTTCTCCATGGTGTCCTTGTACAGGATATTGATACTGCTGCACCCATCTATCAGAACTCGCGAGAAACGCGCGGCCCGTTTGTCCGTGGCAAAGGTGGCGTCTAGGACCAAGGCGTAGGAGCCCGGACTCGGCATCACTTCTGGGTGGTCAGCCCTGCTCCAGCTGATGGGCCTCTCAGACCACTGCATGAACTCTGGCGTCTTTGAGGCTACCGCGTTCACCTCTTGTCGCTGCAGCCGCCTGCTGCGTCGATCATCAGCCACACTGGTGAACACCATGTAGGCTCCGTGCTCTTTAGGGTATTCACCTTGTACTGCGCCGACTGGCCTGACTGCCGGCTGCTGGGGCAGAGGCAGAGGCGGCTGCCCAGCAGGCGGGGGTGGCAGGAGGCCGTCTCCCTTGGCGATCCTGGTGATCCAGTGGCACTTCCGGGTGGTGTGATTTGACGGCTTCATGCCGTTGTGGAACTTGCAAGGTCCATCCAAGGTCTGCTCGTAGGAGAAGGCCGGCAACCAGTTCGGCTTGCCGCCTTTCTGTCGCTTGGGCGGAGGCTGCTCTTCTGGATGCTGGGCTTCAACGGTCGCGACCTGCCGGTTGCTGGAAGCCGGCTGCGGGGCCTTGCGTTTTTGTCGCCCTGCTGTTGTCGCCGGCCGGCGTCTGCCGCCGGAGTTCTTGGAGCCTGAGAAGCTACTTTGCTAGTCGTGCTGATTTGAATTTCCGTCTTCATGGAGGAGTCGGCTATAGCGTACTTGTCCGCTATGATCAACAGCTTGTCGAGGGTTTCTGGCTCGTCGCAGAGGAGCTCGTGCTTAAGGAGGGTGCCTTCTCGGCACCCGGCTGTGAAGTACTCGATGGCCTGCACCTCGTGCACGCCCTCGCAGGAGTTCCGAAGCTCAGCCTAACGCGTGAGGTAGTCGCGAGTCGACTCGTCAGGACCTTGACGCACAAGGAGAGCTGACAAGGCTTGGGAGGACGCTTGTACGTGCTGGTGAAATTGCGGACGAATGCTTCGGTGAAGTCGACCCAGCTGTTGATGCTGCGGGGCTTTAGGCTGTTCAGCCATGTCCGGGTCGTGCCCTGGAGCATGAGCGGGACGTACTTTACGGCGACACGCTTGTTGCCGTTTGCTATGCTGACAGCGGTGGAGTAGTCGACTAGCCAGTCTTCCGGCTTCACGGAGCCGGTATACTTGGGCGTGTCTCTTGGGAGCGTGAACCCTCTGGGAAAGGGCTCGTCCCGAATGCGGGGCCCGAAACAAGGCGGACCCAGCTCGTCTTCTTCTTCCAGTGCCAGGGACCGGTGATGTCGGTCGATCCGGTGGCGGGCGTCATTCTCTCCAACTCCCTCTCGGCGGCCAAGGCGGTCACCGAGAGTTGGATGGTCAATAGGCGGCGGGGAGACTCGCCTCTCCTTGCGGGGAGGGGGAGGCGGACAGTCGTCCCGTCGTTCCACTACTCTCGGGCGGCCGTCTCGGTTGCGCTCTATGGTAATCCGAGTTCGACTGTGGCTGACAGCCGGCTCCTTGTCCTTTCTTCCTCGGGCACCGCCAGTCGGTGTCCGAGACGTCGCGCCTTGATCTTGGTGCGGGTCATCGTTTGGCCGTTGCGGCGCCTCCGTGCGGCAGCCGGCCTCGTTCTGTGCGGCGGCCGCGTCGAGGAGCCGCTGGACTCGCTCCATCATGAGGCGGCGCTCTTCGCCCTCGAAATTGTCCAGCTCATCCGTCGCCGCCTAGGCGGCTCGGATGTTCTCCGCTGGCGTGGCATACACGGGGCGGCTAGCCCCAAACAGGCTGGCGATGGCTACGCCGCGCCACTGAACCGTGCCAAGGCGGCTGGGCCCTACCGGGGCCGGCAAGCCGCCAACTGCGCGATCCATCTCCTGCTGGTAAGCTTCTGACAAGCATCTCATGCTGGCCAGCTTCTTCGTGCCTTCAACAAGCTGAAGGCGGCGCACTTCTAACATCTCTGCATCAGCATCTTCCGGAATGGGTGCAGCTAGGTCTTGCAGCGACGCGCCGAGTGAGTCGGGCGCCCCTCCGCCAGGGAACTCGTCATGACTGATGACCAGCACCTCAGTGACGGTGCTTCCGTCGCTCTCCGCGTGGGGGAGAGGTTCGTCGTAGACCACCACGTTGGTGGGGAACGCGTCGACCGACGCGGTGACGGAGTCGACCAGCATCGGGTCGGTGGAGCCTACGGACTCCAAGTCTACGGCAGGCTCGCCGGAAACGTGGAGTTGATCGAGGAGGCCCGCGAGGAGGTTTTCGGGGCCGCCTGCGCCTGCGTCGGACGCAGGTTCATCGGAGAGGCGGACCTCGCCGACAAGTTCGGCAAAAGAGCTGGCTGCACGGGCGATCTCAACTACGCGCAGCGCGTCGACGCAAACTTTGTCTGGTGTGCCTGGCTGGCTGCGCTCGCCAGGGAGGAAAAGGGTTCCCGTCCAGAACAGATCTCCGGACGGCGGTGCACCATGCCCCATGGTGGGCGCCAAATGTCGGGGGTTTGGTGTGACATATGCCAACGGATGGCTTATCATGGTGGGGGCGAGTAGAACGTCGCCGGTGCCTGGAAACGGGATGAGGCGAAGACATGCACGCTGGCGAATCTTACCCAGCTTCGGGGCTCTCCGGGGAGATAATACCCCTACTGCTGCTCTGCAGGGTCTCCGCATGATCACTATGGTCAAGTGTTTACACGGTTGCTCCTTGCGCTGTGTCTGATGGTAGGAGAGGGCAAGGCTAGCTCTCTCCTTCTATCTGGTATGGTATAGAACTACTGGGATCCAACCCTTTGCATGGGTGCCCTAGGGGGGGTTTATATAGGCCTACCCCCTAGGGGTACAATGGTAATTCGACTAGGCGTGGGCCCAGCCGTCAGTGCCTCTGACCTCCGACTTCTCCGCCGACTGCTGGGGCCCGCCGAATGGTGGGACCCGCCGACTGGTCTGGTACAGAGCCGACAGGCCGCGTCCGCCGCGGGCGGGTCTTGCCGGCTGCTGATTACTGTAGCCGTGCTCCTGATGACGCAAGCTTGGTCATGGGGTCATGGCAACAGCCCCGCCACCTGGCGGGGGATCACTGTGGCCACTCCCCATCTCTTCTTGATTAATGGCGCGTGGGCCCCGGGGGAGGGCTCGGCCGACTCCCCCGGGCCGACTCCCGACGGGTCCGACTGGCAGTTCTTCCGCCGTCTCCCGGGGTCTCGCTGACTGGTGGGCCCCGCAGCCTCCAGGCCGTACAGACAAGCCGTCGTGGGCGCAGGACCCGATACAGTGGTGCTGATGTTAGGGCCGGCCAGGCAGCAGTGCCACGCCGCAGGGAGATCTTCCCAAGTATGGCGTGCTGTAGCCATGCCTGCCCTTGGTAAGGGGCGGGGAGTGGGCTTCATTGTAGCCACGCCCCTGCGCCGTCCCCCTCGATGAGGTCAAGGTTTGTTGGAGTCGCTGGCCGACTCCCCAAAGCCGGCTTCTCTGGAAGTCGCCCCTGGGACTCGGCCGTGAGCGGGCAGTCGGCCGCCTTGCCGTAGACTCCCCAGGAGGTGGCTCTTCACCCTGTGGTCTTGAGGGGCGCAGCCTGCCCCGATATCTTGAAAGGTTATGGCGCTCGGGTTGGCCTACCTGTGGCCCATTACTCCGACAAAGGTGGGCCACAACCTCAACTATACAATGACTAGGAGGTGGGCCGGACTATAAAATATACATGCACAAACCATATATTCAACAGATTAGAACGTACGAGTATTAACTTTCAGCCAATTATTACGCCAGATTGCTAACTGATAAAATTATAGGAGGTTAAATTCAAACCGTAGCATTATGAAGCATGCCAACACCAAATCTACATCACTGGAGCAGGTAGTCCTGATAACTACAGTCGGGAAGTCGCTTGACGTTGCTTGAGATACCAGTGACAACAATTTGAAGCACAAACCTTCAACAGGGAGAACAAGGCGAAGGCCAGTCAAGGAGACCCAACCTACCACGTTGATGATATAAGCTCCATACCATGACTTATCGACAAGAGTACCAGTGCCACAGTGGATCGACGTGGAAGCATTGTAGTTGATGACTCTCCCTCCCTCCCCCCTCCACCGTTATGGTAGATATAAATTGTCTTTTTTATCTAGTTTCAATTATTTTGCTCAATGGATTCTATCTTAAACATACATTCCTAACATAATAAAACTTTTTATTTCCTTATACTGAGCTGAAAAGGAGAAATAAATGGATTTCTAGTCAAATGCAGCAATTTGCAGAACTAGTCCGGGCTGCTTTTGTACCCGGATGGTGTTTTTGCAACAATCGAGGGTGTTGGTTCACTTTGTTCTTCCTTTTCAAAAACATACCCAAGCAAAACGACTACTGGTTTCACGTCAACAAGGCATATATTCGGTTTTTCATTTTCCAATTTTGTTTAAATATATTGTACAATTTTTTGTTTTAGTTTACCATCTTCACTTCCTTTTTATTGCTGATTCCCTTTCTTCTTAGTTTTTTAATCATTTATTGTGTACCCTACATAGGGCACTCCCTTTATGTTTTCTTCTTTATTGTATCTTTTCCACTTGCTGATTTGTTCATTATTTTTGTGACGCATTCCTAAGGTAGTCCACAAACCTTTTATTATTGCTTCTAGTTTGTTGTCCAACAACCACATCAATATTTTTAAGATGGTGTGTGTGAAGTTATTTAATTAGTATTCAACATGGAAATTTGAAATATTTTAACTCATCAAGAATGCTTTTTCACAAGGACGGATAATTTAGTTTTGTTGGATAAACGAACCCCTCTGATCATGAAACAATTTTTTTCATATATAACTATTTTTATAAACTAGGGGAACCAAATTCATTTCCACCTCACTCTATCGTCTCACACCTCTCTCCAAAGAAAGGTGCCTAGGATTCTTGCATAAGTGCCACCACCAGGTTCACTCTCCTCAAGGGTCCTTTCGGTGCCATTGAGGTGGGGGAACTCTTGTTGACATAACCAAATATTTTCTTTAGTAGAGTTATAAACAACTCATATTTAATAGTATGTATGCTCTCAAACGAATCATGAAAATATGGTAATGCTATTGTCAAAATATGTCCCTGCATAAGTGTCGTGGAATTGTCACGGCAGATGTCCTAGTGTGAGGACTTAGTCGTGAGGCCAACGCATCTATGTGATAGCTTGAGAGGGGTTGAGCGGAATCAAGAGACGCAACACAAGACAAGGATTTAGACAGCTTCGGGCCTCTGGAGACATCATCCGGTAATAACCCTACCTGATGTTTGTGGCTAGGTCTCATTATCATCACGAGAGAGTCGCCGATAAACCGGCTCTTTGTGTCTAGCCCTTAAGATTCTTTCTTCCTACTTGTCCCTCTTTGGGGAGCCCTGCCCCTCCTTATATAAGTTAGAGGGGTGGGTTACATGTGGATTCCTATTAGGATTAGGACTAGTCTACCTTCTAATACAAACCGGATACAAATCCGGGTCTTAACTCCTTGTAGGTAAATATTCCTAATGCCTTTCCTCTTAAACCGGCCCACCATTACCATAAACCGGCCTTCTGGGCCTTGGGCCTTGTCATCCGTCTGTCCCTCCCGCCGGGTTACCAGTGAGTCATAACGTTCAGACATGTTGCTTGTAAACCGTCTTGTCAGGGCGGATCGCCAGTGAATCGCCAAGTGTCAACTGGGTCTCAAGTAAACCGCTAAGCCCGGCCGGGTCATACCGCGGGGTATATCCCCGACAATTAGTAAAAAAGCATGACACATCTTGTTGATAAAATCAAGAAACATACAACTAAGGATAGCTTTTCCTGTTTTTTTAGCACAACTTTTATGTTTTTGTCGAAGATTCTTACTTATTTTTGGTAAATTAGGTAAAGTACCTAGAATTAGGGTTTCTACTTCGAAAATATGTTTGTGTTTTAACGTCACACACCCATCGGTCCGTCCCATGGACGAGATCGCGCACGCACACAGAAATGCCCTAACATGCTTCTAGCGACCGGAAGTTATTGGCTTGATTTTGTCGAGGTGAGTAGTTGGAGAGTTATTATACCAAAACCTAGATCCGTTAAGGAAGAATGATGTTTTCTCAGTTGTAAATTGTTGTTACTGAACTCATTGAGAGTCTATTATAGTATTAGTATTAGAGAAATAAAATAGCTATGAGCTTAAGACAAACCCCTAAATTAAGAAAATGGGCCCATGGATCTTCCCACTCCAAAATTTCTAGGCATACTCTCACCCAAAGAGGTGAGGATTGCACTTTACCGGGTCGGAGAAAACAAGTTATGTTGTACCTTGGGTTGCCTTGCAAACAGATTTTCCTCCATTATCCTTGGGCTTCTTAGGCATTTCTAGATCTAGGTTGCGCTTGTCGCAAATAAAAAATTATAGTAGCTTCAATAGCATCTTTCCCTTCATAATGCATAAATCAATTTTTTTGTTCATTTTACAATGGTGATACGTTTTGTTGTCCCCAAAAACTACACAAGAATAAAGATAGTTCAAAAATAAAAAATTGTTGCATTATAATTATAACCATTACAAATAACCATTTTCCTGCATGTAACAATTGTTCCATATAAAATAAGAAGAATAAACATACGGTAACACTATTTATCCATATACCTAGATTTTTGTAAATTTGTCACTAGATTTTTGTTGGTGATACAAAAATGGACAATACAATTGTATATTGGTAAATATCTACATATACCTAATCCTAGGTAAAAGATGTCAATCATGCATAGTAGTAATATGTGTGGTCCGGGGTCCTTTGATCTACACAATTTGAAGTGTCACCATAGCATCATGCCTCCGGTCCATCTGCATCGATGTCATCTCCTCACCGGTCGCTTCCTATGCTGAAGCACGACCCAAATAATATGATGGAGGAAGTGCGCAAGAGCAAGCAACACTACATGGCCGCAGGGTGTGGAAGGATGCTGATGAGAGAGACACGAGATGTGAGAATAATGCTTATTGGGAAGCATGCTCGATAGGGTAAGAGGAGGTGGTAGCTCATGAATATTTGAGGGTGCACAATATTTTTTATCTGCACGTGAACTTGTATGGGTTTTGACCCATCGACGAGTTTCTTCATCATTTAGAAGAGAAGCTTAAATACCATGGTGTAGAGCGAGGCCGGCGAGATGAGATTCCACCCATCAATGGCCAGCATCAGACTAAATTAACTGAAAGAGCATGGTCGCCCATCTTTGGTTTTGGTAATTTATGACAATCCCTATGGACTAATGGTTGCTTTGAGATACTTGAAGGGTTTGTCCATAGGAAATTCTTGAAGATCATATGTTGGCTTGAAGGCAGATTATTGATGACCAGGTGTTATTGAAGGAGTTATCCAAAGAATGGTCATGTGAGAGTTGAGCCTATTGAAAGCATGTCTTGAAGAAGAAGATTATCTGAACACTCATGTTTACCTTCAAGACATCATCCATGGACAGTGAGAAGAAAAGGTTCAAGGTTGAGTTGTGCAAGTTCAATAGGAGCATCACGATGAGATCACATCCTTGAATCTTGCCATCCATTCTGGTGATAATGGACAAGTGAATATATGCCTATGAGATTATCTCCCATAGTGGTGTATGGGGAAGGAATTTACTAGTCTTCATCCAGCCAACACAATCAATAAAGGTGATTCAACTTGAGGAGGTCGAGATTGTTCTTACTGTTGATAGGTTTTCTATCTTACTGTTCTAATGGTGTTAGTTCAAAGACCGGGTTATAGGATCAATAGCCGTAATATCAAGTGGGATCTCGAGTGAGTAAATTAATCGTATTGTTCGTAGAGAACTCAAACTTTGCATCCTTGGCATCATATTTCTTGGTTCTAGTTTGGCTTTCTATTTGTGAGTCTTAGAACCTGTGGTTACACTACTAGGAAAAGGGCTACTAATGGCGCACCAGTTTTGCCTACTAATGGCGCATCACTGGTGCGCCATTAGTATCACGCCACTAGTATTTTTTACTAATGGCGCACCACTGGTGCGCCATTAGTATAGGCCATGGTGCGCCATTAGTATAGGCCACTGGTGCGCCATTAGTATAGGCCACGGTGCGCCATTAGTATTTTTAAATTTTGAAGGCGGGAAAATAGTAGTGGCGCACCGTCTAACCCCCACCGTGCGCCATTGCTATTTTTGAATTTTGAATTTGGATTTGGATCGTTATTTTTTGCCCATTTTTTGCTCGTTTTTTGGCACGGTATTATTTCAAATTTTGTTCCTGTTTTTGGATCTTGTACGTTCTTTTGCCGTGTTATTTTGCCGGAGAGGAGTTCGCCGGAGAGGAGGAGGAGGAGGTCACCGGAGAGGCGCTCGCCTACATCGCCGGAGAGGAGGAGGAGGTCGCTGGAGAGGAGTTCACCGAAGCATCGGAGAGGAGGAAGGAGAAACCATGAGGGAATGGGAGGAGAGGAGGAAGGAGGAGCTCACCGGAGAGGAGGGAGGAGGAGCTCACCGGAGAGGAGGGAGGAGGAGCTCACCGGAGAGGAGGGAGGAGAAACCGTGAGGGGAGGGGAGGGAAGGAGAGGAGAGGAGGGAGGAGGAGGTCCCCGGAGAGGAGGAGGAGGTCGCTGGAGAGGAGGAGGAGGTCGCTGGAGAGGAGGAGGAGGAGGTCGCCGGAGAGGAGGAGGGTAGTATGGTGGAGGAGAGAAGGGAAGATGGAGTGGAGGAGAGGAGGAGATGGAGTGGAGGAGAGGAGGAGATGGAGTGGAGGAGAGGTGGAGTGGAGGAGGTGCGCCAAGCCATATATACGACATAGTAATGGCGCACCGTGGGCAGGTGCGCCATTAGTAAGTTTGATTTTTTTTTTTGAATTTTTTGCCTCTCCAGATCTTAAAAGCCCCATATCTTTTTTTCTGTTAGGTTTTTGAGGATTTTGAAAATTTTTAACGGGGTAACCTTGTTAAATTCGGATGTAACATTTCGAGTAGATGATTTTTCATATAAAAAACTTTTTCATCCGAGTTCGTACGCAAAAGTTATGCCCATTTTTACAAATTCTCGAGAGATTTTGCAAAAAAGTCGAAAATTCATGTTTGTAAATTTTGCTAACAACTAGACCACATATCACATGGGAATCTTATTTTCTTTTATTTTTTTGACATTTCTATCATTTTCTTTTATTTTTTTGAAACTGAAAAGGCGGTCCGGGGGGGGGGGGGTGCATTAGGGCGAATGTTTGGACCAAGTTACTAATGGCGTACCGTGGCATGGTGCGCCATTACTAGTTCAACTAGTAATAGCGCAACATTCCCATGGTGCGCCATTAGTAGTTTTGAAAAAAAAAAATTTTTTTTACTAATGGCGCACCATGGATGTGGTGCGTAATGGCGCACCACTCCCACGGTGCGCCATTAGTACTTTTGAAAAAATTAAAAAAAATTACTAATGGCGCACCGTGGACGTGGTGCGCCATTAGTATTTGCACACTAATGGCGCACCAACACATGGTGCGCCATTAGTATATAGTAATGGCGCACCACATGTCTGGCGCGCTATTAGTGTCAATTCCATCTATAGCCCTTTTCCTAGTAGTGTTATCTTCATGACAAGATCAAGTTCATCGAAAATGGATTTGGTTAGTTCTTCACTCATAGAGATTTCACACTTCTATATCATTTGTATTTCTCTAGTCGTTAGCGTTCTATCAAGCTTGAGTTTGTCGAAATTAGAGTTCATTTGCAAAAGTTATGAAAGTTCTAATTTTACATGTTTTCTGTAGTCTTTACCTGGTCTAGTTATACTGCTCGTGCTAGTGGTTGTACCGCTCCTTGGAGTGGACAGAACTATGCACGGCTTGGCGGTTGTACCGTGTTCCTTGGTGGTTGTACCACTACTTTCTTGAGCGGTACTACCGAACCAACTACCGGTCCAACTACCGTCCAAGAAGTGATTCCCTTGGGTTTTGTAGCAGTGCTCAGGCGGTGGCCTAGCGGTTGTTCTAGTTATTTTCATAATAACCGATAAAACCGGTGAACCGGGCGGTTCTACCACTTTGTTCACCCTGGCCACCCCTGTAGCTAGGCCGCAACTCCAAGTTTCATGCCTGTACCGCTCCAGTGTATTCTACACTATAACAGTTAGATTTGTGGGGGCCTATTTAAGGGGGTCTTCTTCCCCAATGGTCCTCACATTTTCGAGCACACTTTCTCCTCCATTGTTGAACTCCAAAAGCGTTGCCTTCTCTCTATTGCTCCCTTGAATCTTGCATCTTTTTATGGAAAAGAGAAAGATGACCTGGATCTACATTTTCACCAATCCATATCTCCTCTAAGTGAGGGGAACCTTGTGGCTCTAGATCTTGGAGTTCTTTGTGTTCTCCTCCTTTGTTATTCCTCTGATATTCCTCCATAGCATTAGTTGGTTGGTGTTGTTGCAAAGCTCAATCATTGTGGTGTAAAGCTTCGGGCAAGCTTCAGGAGCCTGATGTCTAGTACACAACTTTCTTCTTGTAGATGTTGTTGGGCCTCCAAGTGTAGAGGTTTGTAGGACAGTAGCAAATTTCCCTCAAGTGGATGACCTAATGTTTATCAATCCGTAGGAGGCGTAGGATGAAGATGGTCTCTCTCAAGCAACCCTGCAACCAAATAACAAAGAGTCTCTTGTGTCCCCAACACACCCAATACAATGGTAAATTGTATAGGTGCACTAGTTCGGCGAAGAGATGGTGATACAAGTGCAATATGGATAGTAGATAATAGTTTTTGTAGTCTGAAAATATAAAAACAGCAAGGTAACAAATGATAAAAGGGAGCATAAACGGTATTGCAATGTGTTGAAACAAGGCCTAGGGTTCATACTTCCGCTAGTGCAAGTCCTCTCAATAATAATATCATAATTGGATCATATAACCATCCCTCAACATGCAACAAAGAGTCACTCCAAAGTCACTAATAGCGGAGAACGAACAAAGAGATTATGATAGGGTACGAAACCACCTCAAAGTTATTCTTTCCAATAAATCCGTTGGGCTATTCCTATAAGTGTCACAAACAGCCCTAGAGTTCGTACTAGAATAACACCTTAAGACACAAATCAACCAAAACCCTAATGTCACTTAGATTCTCCAATGTCACCTCAAGTATCCGTGGGTATGATTATACGATATGCATCACACAATCTCAGATTCATCTATTCAACCAACACAAAGGACCTCAAAGAGTGCCCCAAAGTTCTACCGGAGAATCACGATGAAAACGTGTGCCAACCCCTATGCATAGGTTCATGGGCGGAACCTGCAAGTTGATCACCAAAACATACATCAAGTGAATCACGTGATATCTCATTGTCACCACAGATACGCATGTCAAGACATACATCAAGTGTTCTCAAATCTTTAAAGACTCAATCCGATAAGATTACTTCAAGGGAAAACTCAATCCATTACTAAAGAGTAGAGGGGGAGGAGAAACATAAGATCCAACTATAATAGCAAAGTTCGCGATACATCAAGATCGTGCCAATCAAGAACACGAGAGAGAGAGAGAGACCAAACACATAGCTACTGGTACAAACCCTCAGCCCCGAGGGAGAACTACTCCCTCCTCGTCATGGAGAGCACCGGGATGATGAAGATGGCCATCGGAGAGGGATGCCCTCTCCGGCAGGGTGCCGGAACGGGTCTAGATTGGCTTTTGGTGGCTACGGAGGCTTTTGGTGGCGGAACTCCCGATCTATTGTGCTCCCCGATGTTTTTCGGGTATATGGAGATATATAGGCGGAAGAAGTATGTCAGGGGGGCCACGAGGGGCCCACGAGGGTGGAGGGCGCGCCTAGGGGGGTGGGCGCGCCCCCCTACCTCGTGGCCTCCTTGAAGCTTCCTTTACGTGCACTTCAAGTCTTCTAGGCTTCTTTCCTTCCGAAAATGAGTTTCGTCAAGTTTCAGGTCAATTGGACTCCGTTTGATTTTCCTTTTCTTCGAAACCCTAAAATAGGCACAGAAAAACAGAAACTGGCACTGGGCTCTGGGTTAATAGGTTAGTCCCAAAAATGATATAAAAGTGTATAATAAAGCCCATAAACATCCAAAACAGTAGATAATATAGCATGGAGCAATCAAAAATTATAGATACGTTGGAGACGTATCAGCATCCCCAAGCTTAATTCCTGCTCGTCTTCGAGCAGGTAAATGATAAAAACAGAATTTTTGATGCGGGGTGCTACTTGGCATAATTTCAGTTTAATTCTTCTTAATTGTGGCATGAATATTCAGATCCATAAGATTCAAGACAAAAGTTTAATATTGACATAAAAACAATAATACTTCAAGCATACTAACTAAGCAATCATGTCTTCTCAAAATAACATGGCCAAAGAAAGCTATCCCTACAAAATCATATAGTCTAGCTATGCTCCATGTTCACCACACAAAATATTTAAATCATGCACAACCCCGATGACAAGCCAAGCAATTGTTTCATACTTTTGACATTTTCAAAACTTTTTCGATCTTCACGCAATACATGAGCGTGAGCCATGGATATAATACTATATGTGGAATAGAATGGTGGTTGTGGAGAAGACAAAAAGAGGGGAAGATAGTCTCACATCAACTAGGCGTATCAACGGGCTATGGAGATGCCCATCAATAGATATTAATGTGAGTGAGTAGGGATTGCCATGCAACAGATGCACTAGAGCTATAAGTATATGAAATCACAACAAAAGAAACTAAGTGGGTGTGCATCCAACTCGCTTGCTCATGAAGACCCAGGGCATTTTGAGGAAGCCCATCATTGGAATATACAAGCAAAGTTCTATAATGAAAAATTCCCACTAGTATATGGAAGTGACAGAATGAGAGACTCTCTATCATGAAGATCATGGTGCTACTTTGAAGCACAAGTGTGGTAAAAGGATAGTAACATTGTCCCTTCTCTCTTTTTCTCTCATTTTTTTGTTGTTCTATTTTTTTATTTGGGCCTTTTTTATGGCCTCTTTTTTTCTCTTTTTTTTATTTGGGCTTCTTTGGCCTCTTTTATTTATTTTCGTCCGGAGTCTCATCCCGACTTGTGGGGGAATCATAGTCTCCATCATCCTTTCCTCACTGCGACAATGCTCTAATAATGATGATCATCACACTTCTATTTACTTACAACTTAAGAATGACAACTCGATACTTAGAACAAGATATGACTCTATATGAATGCCTCCGGCGGTGTACCGGGATGTGCAATGACTCATGAGTGACATGTATGGAAAAATTATGAATGGTGGCTTTGCCACAAATACGATGTCAACTACATGATCATGCAAAGCAATATGACAATGATGAAGCGTGTCATAATAATGGAACGGTGGAAAGTTGCATGGCAATATATCTCGGAATGGCTATGGAAATGCCATAATAGGTAGGTATGGTGGCTGTTTTGAGGAAGGTATATGGTGGGTTTATGGTACCGGTGAAAGTTGCGCGGTACTAGAGAGGCTAGCAATGGAGGGGTGAGAGTGTGTATAATCCATGGACTCAACATTAGTCATAAAGAACTCACATACTTATTGAAAAATCTATTAGTTATCGAAACAAAGTACTACGCGCATGCTCCTAGGGGGATAGATTCGTAGGAAAAGACCATCGCTCATCCCCGACCGCCAGTCATAAGGAAGACAATCAATAAATAAATCATGCGCCAACTTCGTCACATAACGGTTCACCATACGTGCATGCTACGGGAATAAAAAACTTCAACACAAGTATTTCTCAAATTCATAACCACGCAACTAGCATGACTCTAATATTATTACCTCCATATCTCAAAACAATCATCAAGCATCAAACTTCTCTTAGTATTCAAAACACTCATAAGAGAATTTTATTAATCTTGAATACCTATCATATTAGGATTTTAAGAAAATTACCATGCTATTAAAACTCTCAAAATAATCTAAGTGAAGCATGAGAGTTCATTAATTCATATAAAATAAAACCACCACCATGCTCTCAAAAGATATTAGTGAAGCACTAATGCAAACGACAAACTACTCTGAAAGATATAAGTGAAGATAAATGAGTTGTTAAATAATTATTTAGCTATGTGAAGACTCTCTAACATTTAATAATTTCAGATCTTGGTATTTTATTCAAACAGCAAGCAAAACAAAATAAAATGACATCTAAGAATAGCAAACATCATGTGAAGAAGCAAAAACTTAGGATCAACCGATACTAACAGATAGTTGTTGAAGAAGAAAGGTGGGATGCCAACCAGGGCATCCACAAGCTTAGACGCTTGAGACCTCTTGAAATATTATCTTCGGTGCCTTGGGCATCCCCAAACTTGAGCTTTTGTGTCTCCTTAATTCCTCTCATATCACGGTCTCCCTAAATCTCAAAAGCTTCATCCACACAAAACTCAACAAGGACTCGTGAGAAAAGTTAGTATAAACCATTGCCAAAACCTTATCATACTCTACTGTAGCAAATCACTAAAATTATTATTCAACATTGCATACTAAATGCCTCTGCATATTTAATAGTCCTATGCTCAAATAGAATCATTAAAGAAGCAAACATATGCAAACATAACAGCAATCTGCCTAAACAGGGTAGTCTGTAAAGAATGCTGCAACATCCATACTTCCCTAGCTCCAAAAATTATGAAAGAAAATTCCCACTGTAGTAAATTTATCAGATCCTAATATGCAAAAGGTTTCAAAATTTTATCACATTCTTACTTTTCTAGGGAATTATTGCAACAGCGGTAAACTTTCTGTTTTCAAACAGCAACATGTATACTCGTAACATAGGCATAGTAAAGGCTATCAATGCCACTTTTATTGGAATAAAAGATGAAAAACATTGTCCTAAATAACAGAAAGAAAATCCTAACAAAATAAATTGACGCTCCAAGCAAAACACACATCATGTGGCGAATAAAAATATAGCTCTAAGTAAAGTTATCGATGAATGAAGACGAAAGAGGGGATGCCTTCGGGGGCATCCCCAAGCTTAGGATCTTGGTTGTCCTTGAATATTACCATCGGGTGCCTTGGGCATCCCCAAGCTTAGGATCTTACCACTCCTTGTTCCATAGTCCATCGAATCTTTACCCAAAACTTGAAAACTTCACAACACAAAACTTAAAGTAGAAAATCTCGTGAGCTCCATTAGCGAAAGAAAACAAAAGACCACTTCAAGGTACTGTAATGAACTCATTCTTTATTTATATGTGTGTTATACGTACTGTATTCCAGCTTCTCTATGGTTTATAAACTATTTTACTAGCCATAGATTCATCAAAATAAGCAAACAACACACGAAAAACAGAATCTATCAAAACCAGAACAGTCTGTAGTAATCTGTAACTAGCGCAAGATCTGGAACCCCAAAAATTCTAAAATAAATTGCTGGACGTGAGGAATTTATCTATTAATCATCTTCAAAAACAATTAACTAAATATCACTCTCGAAATAAAAATGAAATCTGTTCTGTTTTTTACAGCAAGTTCAACAAGACTTTCCCCAAGTCTTCCCAACGGTTCTACTTGGCACAAACACTAATTAAACACAAAAAACACAAAAAAACAGAGGCTAAATAATTTATTTATTAATAAATAGGAGAAAAAAGCAAGGAGTAAAAATAAAATTGGGTTGCCTCCCAACAAGCGCCATCGTTTAACGCCCCTAGCTAGGCATAACAAGCAAGAATAGATCTAGGTATTGCCATCTTTGGTAGGCAATCCATAAGTGGCTCTCATGATAGATTCATAGGGTAATTTTATTTTGTTTCTAGGGAAGTGTTCCATGCCCTTTTTTTAATGGAAATTGGAATCTAATATTCCCTTCCTTCATATCAATAATTGCACCAACCGTTCTAAGGAAAGGTCTACCGAGAATAATAGGGCAAGAAGGATTGCAATCTATATCAAGAACAATAAAATCTACGGGCAAATAATTCCTATTTGCGACAATAAGAACATCATTAATTCTTCCCATAGGTTTCTTAATAGTGGAGTCCGCAAGATGCAAGTTTAGAGAGCAATCATCAAAATGACGGAAATCTAGCAAATCACGCAAAGTTTTGGAAATAGTAGAGACACTAGCACCCAAATCACGCAAAGCATAAAACTCATGATCTTTAATTTTAATTTTAATAGTTGGTTCCCATTCATCATAAAGTTTTCTAGGGATAGAAACTTCCAATTCAAGTTTTTCTTCATAAGATTGCATCAAGGCATCAACGATATGTTTAGTAAACGCTTTATTTTGACTATAAGCGTGAGGAGAATTTAGCACGGATTGCAACAAGGAAATACAATCAATCAAATAGAAATTTTCATAGTTAAATTCCTTGAAATCCATAATAGTGGGTTTAGCAACATCTAGGGTTTTAATTTCTTCAATCCCACTTTTATCAAATTTAGCATCAAGATCTAAATACTCCGAATTTTTAGAACGCCCTCTAGGTAAAGGTGGATTATATTCAGTACCATCATTATCAAGATTCATATTGCAAAACAAAGATTTAATAGGGGACACATCAATAACTTTTAGATCTTAATCATTATTTTCATAGGAATCCGGTTTAGCGGCCATCTTATTGACTAAGGTAGCTTGCATATCCGAAATTTCAGTAGTTAATTTTTGAAGACGAGCAATTTGGGATCTTATACCATCAAATTCTTTAGACATATCATCGAGCTCTTTATTCATATAACTCATAAAACCTTTTTGTTCCTTAAGCTCATTTCTAAAGAAATTATTAAGCTCAAATTGCAAAACCATAAATTTCCTGACGTTGTTTTCGATCTCCTCTAACCTTTTAAGGTGAAGATCACCGATCCTAGGAAGAGCCATCACGACAAACAAGCAATCCAACACACGAGCAAACAAAAAGCAAACAGGCAAAAAGAGGCAAATAGAGAGGGAGGATAGAGAGAGAGGGCGAATAAAACGGCAAGGGTGAAGTGGGGGAGAGGAAAACGAGAGGCAAATGGCAAATAATTTCATGCGGGAGATAGGGATTGTGATGGGTACTTGGTATGTTGACTTTTGCGCAGACTCCCCGGGAATGGCACCAGAAAAGAGCTTGATGTCTAGTACACAACCTTCTTCTTGTAGATGTTGTTGGGCCTCCAAGTGTAGAGGTTTGTAGGACAGTAGCAAATTTCCCTCAAGTGGATGACCTAATGTTTATCAATCCATAGGAGGCGTAGGATGAAGATGGTCTCTCTCAAGCAACCCTGCAACCAAATAACAAAGAGTCTCTTGTGTCCCCAACACACCCAATACAATGGTAAATTGTATAGGTTCACTAGTTCGGCGAAGAGATGGTGATACAAGTGCAAGGTAACAAATGATAAAAGGGAGCGTAAACGGTATTGCAATGTGTTGAAACAAGGCCTAGGGTTCATACTTCCGCTAGTGCAAGTCCTCTCAATAATAATATCATAATTGGATCACATAACCATCCCTCAACATGCAACAAAGAGTCACTCCAAAGTCACTAATAGCGGAGAACGAACGAAGAGATTATGGTAGGGTACGAAACCACCTCAAAATTATTCTTTCCAATAAATCCGTTGGGCTATTCCTATAAGTGTCACAAACAGCCCTAGAGTTCGTACTAGAATAACACCTTAAGACACAAATCAACCAAAACCCTAATGTCACCTAGATACTCCAATGCCACCTCAAGTATCCGTGGGTATGATTATACGATATGCATCACACAATCTCATATTCATCTATTCAACCAACACAAAGGACCTCAAAGAGTGCCCCAAAGTTCTACCGGAGAATCACGATGAAAACGTGTGCCAACCCCTATGCATAGGTTCATGGGCGGAACCCGCAAGTTGATCACCAAAACATACATCAAGTGAATCACGTGATATCCCATTGTCACCACAGATACACACGTCAAGACATACATCAAGTGTTCTCAAATCTTTAAAGACTCAATCCGATAAGATTACTTCAAGGAGAAAACTCAATACATTACAAGAGAGTAGAGGGGGAGGAGAAACATAAGATCCAACTAAAATAGCAAAGCTCGTGATACATCAAGATCGTGCCAAATCAAGAACACGGGAGAGAGAGAGAGAGAGACCAAACACATAGCTACTGGTACATACCCTCAGCCCCGAGGGAGAACTACTCCCTCCTCATCATGGAGAGCACCGGGATGATGAAGATGGCCACCAGAGAGGGATGCCCCCTCCGGTAGGGTGCCGGAACGGGTCTAGATTGGCTTTTGTTGGCTACGGAGGCTTCTGTTGGCGGAACTCCTGATCTATTGTGCTCCCCGATGTTTTTAGGGTATATGGAGATATATAGGCGGAAGAAGTGCGTGAGGGGGGCCACAAGGGGCCCATGAGGGTGGAGGGCGCGCCCAGGGGGGTGGGCGCGTCCCCTACCTCGTGGCCTCCTCGAAGCTTCCGTTACGTGCACTTCAAGTCTTCTGGGCTTCTTTCCTTCCAAAAATGAGTTCCATGAAGTTTCAGGTCAATTGGACTCCGTTTGATTTTCCTTTTCTTCGAAACCCTAAAATAGGCAAAAAAACAGAAACTGCACTGGCTCTGGGTTAATAGGTTAGTCCCAAAAATGATATAAAAGTGTATAATAAAGCCCATAAACATCCAAAACAGTAGATAATATAGCATGGAGCAATCAAAAATTATAGATACGTTGGAGACGTATCAGAGCCTCCAATTAATTTGTGGAGATTACCCCGGGCAATTTGTATGGGTTCGGTAACCGCCATCGAGCGTTTCCAATTGTACGGGTTTGGTGACTGCTCTCAAGGGTCCCTTAGTGGAGTCACAACACCTTGCATTGTGTGAGTGCATGAGGAGAATACAGTGAGCCATTTTGGCGCTTGGTAGCATTGTGCATCCACGCCGCTCTAACGGAGATTAGCATCCACAAGGGTATGAACTTCAGGATACATCCTCGTCCCTGCTTGCCTCGGTTATCTCTTATACCCAGGCCGTTTACTTATGCACTTACTTTGATAGCATTCATGATTCAAGTTATATATCTTCCTATCACATAGTTGTTTATCTTGTTTACCATAAGTTGTTGGTGCACATAGTTGAGCCAAGTTTTATTTAGGTTTTGTGCTTGATAAATTAAATGCTAGTTTTATTCCGTATCTGTTCAAGCCTAAACCGTAATAGTTCTAAAATGGCTATTCACCCCCTCCCCTCTTGACGACATCCACGTCCTTTTAGTAATGCGGTAATTATGATTGCGTAGCTTCCATCACTCAATCTTTCTAGGAGGAACCATTTAAAAGAAGTAACTTACATAATAAGATAACGGTAAAAAAACAATAAATATATAGTTAAGTAAGAGAAAAAAATTAAATCTATAAATTTTTCTTTATTAAATCATATCTGAACAGTTGCTTAATCACTATACATGACAGAAGCACCATGCATATCCAAAAATAGTGCAAGGACAGAAGAATATCTAGCTGGGGGAAACGACAAGGACGTAAAGAATGATTGAATATTTATTGCTTCCTTGGTCCAAAGCGCACGTTTTTTGGCATTGGTGATTGTGGACCGAACTTCTTCCTAGCATCTCCAACTCATTATCTCGACTAGCGATAGCTCCCGCATCTTCATCCGCGACTCCAACTCATTCTACTCAACTACATACCTATACTTCCAATATGTCCTTACATGTCTCCTTCTATTAATATTCTAATTAAAGACTCCCCATAAAATTTCTTGGTAATCAGAGAAATAAGAATTATCTGAGCCATCAATTCAAGTTAGAATAGCGTAGTTGAACTTTAGGGGAATTGGCTCAACTCACATGGTAAAAGGAATGAAATAAAAACACTATCCAATGTTTCTTTATGAAAAGACCGGTTCCCATAAATGCCCATAACTCCATATAACGATTTCTTCTTTTGGCCATCTCGTCCATTTAGTTTATATTCTCCCATGTGTGCGTCCCAACCCAAGGCCTTGAGAGAAAAAAGAACGTGAATGACAACTTTTAAGTTGTTGTTTACATCTTGTTCGTAACATATATATTCTAGGCTTTTTGTGAATTCAACAATCACATCCAGTATACAACCATGTTATGAAGAGTGGCAGAACCAAAGTACGTTGGTCTAAACTCCATGGACAAATCCTAAGCCAAAGGCCTCGAAAATCCACTCCCTAACCATTCCTTTTTAAAGGGTCTCCCGTTCTCGTGCCGCCGCCATCTGAGAAATTTAGGTCCCCTTGTCTCTGGCTGCCATCTTGGTGCTAAGAGGTGGCAGACCTCGGATCTCCAAGACTTTTATGCTCTTCGTTAATGGAAGTTTCATTTTCCCAGAATGTATCCTAATTTTGGCCTAATTCTTCTTCTGATGACCGATTCAACCTCTGATCAAAAAGATAGACCTTGGTTCTATTTCATCTCTTCAACAAGTTTAGTAATAAGCATAACGGCCCTATTGTTCCAATGGAGAGAAGAACCTATAAATAGCTTTTGGGGAAATTTCCAAACGAACAATTTCAATGAAATCTTTCAATTTCTAATTTAATTATGTTCAACTTTATGTATTCCTCTATCCGTTGAGTACATTGAATGTACAGAAAAGGCTATAACAGGGTTTCTGTTATTCGTATTAACTGCTACTCTAGGTGGAATGTTTTTATGTGGTGATACCAATTTAATAACTATCTTTGTAGCTCCAGAATGTTTCATTTTATGTTCCTAACTATTGTCTGGTTATACCAAGAGAGATCTACGGTCTAACGAGGCTACTATGGAATATTTACTCATGGGTGGGGTAGGCTCTTCTATTCTGGTTCATGGTTTCTCTTAGCTGTATGGTTCATCTGGGGGGGGGGGGAGGTCGAGCTTCAAGAAATTGTGAACGGTCTTATCAATACACAAATGTATAACTCCCCAGGAATATCAATTGCACTTATATCCATCACTATAGGATTTGGGTTTAAGCTTTCCCCAGCCCCTTTTCATCAATGGACTCCTGACATCTATGAAGGAGTGTGGTTCGTTCGACAAATTCCTACCTCTATAGTGATCATCATAGTTTTGTGAGAATTAATTTTCTCTCGTTCTTTTGGCGGTGCCATGAGATTAGAGAGTTTTATGTCCACATAGATCCAATTATTCGGACCTGATGTGTTATGTTGTTGTGTCAAGCTTTTTTGTTGGTCTGGTTCTTTGTGAATGTGAAATCGTTCATCCACACCATGGTGAAGATATAGTGATTTGACGTCTTGCAATTCTAGGGGATCATCCCCGACCCAAGTACGTTCATCCATCAAGGCTTACCATCTTTCTAGATGGGCTACTCAAGGCATTTTGAAAAACCATTATTGGTAATGTTCATGTGGGTGAAAGAATGACAACATCGTTGCTCCAGTCTAATTGAAGCCTCTTTATCGAAGTCTTTGGAATATTTCTTCGAGCAGAAATTGACACCGCGAAGAAGGTGATTCCAAGAAATTTCATTGTAATTCTTAGTCATAGAAGTTACTTTCTATTTTCTTGGATTTTAGGTCAAAATTACTTTACCTGTAATTGTTATGAGTATGAATAAAGTTATAGGTGCACTAGTAGAAAAAGGGTCAAATGTGAAGAACATTAGTGCCGGTTTGAATTTGAGTCGGCACTAATGTGTACATTAGTGCTGGTTCCAACGGCTAGCCGGGCCGCTCTCATTAGTACCGGTTCATGGCGAACCTTTAGCACCGTTTCGTGCCACGAACCAGTACTAAAGTGAGTGGTGGCAGGATGTTGTCAGTCCAGGGCCCCTCCAGCCCTTTTAGTACCGGGTCGTATCACGAACCGGTACTAAAGGTCGTCCTACATAGACCCTTCGTCCACCCGATCTTGCTCTGTTCTTCCCCTTTCCCCTCTCCTCTCTATTCTTTTCCCTCTTCCTCTCAAGATCATCACACATTTTGCCTAAGATTTGAAGGCCCCCATCCATTCAAATGATCACAAACGTTAGCAACTTTTTCCTTTCATCTCTCATTGCTAGATTAGCTTGTGCAATGCTTTATATAGTGATTGATTTTTGAGTTTAGTAATTTGGGAGGAATTATATATATGTGCTAGTATTTGATTCATATGCAATTTGAGGTCAAAAATAACACTTAGTTTTGCATATGTAGGTGTGGTTTGCTTAGTACCTTCTAAATCTCCGTCGTAACCACCGTCGATCGCTCGCAACGTCCCGTCGCCAGCACCACCTTGTGGTGAGCCTCTTGTTCATGAAGTTTTATATAAAAAATTGATGTTTGTGTGATTTGGATATATAGTTACTCGTATAATTATCTTACCCATACGTTGTTTGTTATACATATAGTGCCATGGTTTTGATATCCGTCCCCGTCGGCCCTCGTCCGGGTTATGATTCGGATGTGGTATATTCTCTTTTAAAACTATTCATTGCATTTCGTGTTTATGACAAATTATGCCCATCAAGTTGACATAGATATTTGTATGTAGGAGGTAGTTGAACCGGAAATTCCAACCGACCCTATTGTCGAGACGTTAAATTTAGTTGAAAGAGAAAATGAGGATTTGAAGGAAAAATTGAAAAGAATTGAGGGGGAGAAGATGGAATTGGAGTTGCATGTTGCCGATGTCGTCGATGATCATAAGATTAAGATGGAGAAAATGCGCTTGAAGATTAGAAAGATTAGAAAATATGCCATTCATAGTGAGGCTTGGTATCATTATGCTGTTGGATCAATTGTTCCCTTAGTTGCGATCTTGATCGCATTTGTTGTTGCATTTAAATTCTTTAGCTAGAGAGTTATTTGTTTGTTGCATTTAAGTGTTGTATGATCTTTATGTATTGTATTAATTTGATGTTTTCGGTGCTGTGTATTGAAGATGAGCTGGCAATGGATGTACGATGACCGATGCTCTCCTGAGTTCATAAATGGCGTGTGTACTTTTCTGCTTGCGGCTGAGGCAAACAAGCGAGCAGATGGTTTAATGCATTCTCCATGTGTTGGCTGTAAGAATGGTCGCAATTACTCTATGTCAAGAACCATTCACGTCCACCTGTTTGAGTCCGGTTTCATGCCCCACTATAATGTTTGGACCAAGCATGGAGAAACAGGGGTTATGATGGAATACAATGAAGAAGAAGAGGACGACAACAACTATCCTGGCCATGGGTTCCCTGAATACGATGATACAACAATGAGGGAAGAAGCTGAGCCGGTAATGCGGGTACAAGCTAAGCCGGCAATGCGGGAAGAAGCTGAAGAAGAGGCATCTTATGAGCCCGTTGATGATCTAGGTCGGGCCATTGCCGATGCAAAGAGAAACTACGCAAGTGATTTGGAGAAGAAGAAGTTCCAGCACATGTTAGAGGATCACAAAAAATTGTTGTACCCGAATTGCGTAGGTGACAAGAGAAAGCTGGGCACCACACTGGAATTGCTGCAATGGAAGGCAGAGAATGGTGTATCTGACAAGGGATTTGGAAAGTTGCTGGTAATGATAAAGGATATGCTTCCAAAGGACAACGAATTTCTCGAGAGTACGTACGAAGCAAAGAAAGTTGTCTGCCCTCTAGGGTTAGAGGTGCAGAAGATACATGCATGCCCTAATGATTGCATCCTCTACCATGGTGAGTACGAGGATTTGAACGCTTGCCCGGTATGCGGTGCATTGCACTATAAGATCACCCGCGATGACCCTGGTGATGTCGAGGGCGAGCACCCCATGAAGAAGATTCCTGCCAAGGTGATGTGGTGTGCTCCTATAATACCACGGTTGAAACGTTTGTTCCAAAACAAAGAGCATGCCAAGGCGATGCGATGGCACAGAGAAGACCATAAGAAAGACGGGAAGTTGAGAGTACCCACTGACGGGTCGCAGTGGAGAAAAATCGAAAGAAAGTACGGGAAGGAGTTTGCAGATGACGCAAGGAACGTATGGTTTGGTCTAAGCGCAGATGGCATTAATCCTTTTGGGGAGCAGAGCAGCAACCATAGCACCTGGCCTGTGACTCTATGTTTGTATAACCTTCCTCCTTGGTTGTGCATGAAGCGGAAGTTCATTATGATGCCAGTGCTCATCCAAGGCCCTAAGCAACCCCGCAACGACATTGATGTGTACCTAAGGCCATTAGTTGAAGAACTCTTACAACTGTGGAACGGAACATGTGTACGTGTGTGGGATGAGCACATGGGGGAAGAATTTGACCTAAAGGCGTTGTTGTTTGTGACCATCAATGATTGGCCTGCTCTGAGCAACCTTTCAGGATAGACAAACAAGGGATACCACGCATGCACGCACTATTTGGATGATACCGACAGTATATATTTGGCTAATTGTGAGAAGAATGTGTACCTGGGACATCGTCGATTTCTTCCGAGCAGGCATCCCGTAAGAAAGAAAGGAAAGCATTTCAAAGGTGAGGCGGATCACCGGACGAAGCCTCGCCACCGTACTGGTGCTGATGTACATGATATGGTCAAGGATTTGAAGGTGGTCTTTGGAAAGGGTCCTGGTGGACAACCTGTTCCGAATGACGCTGACGGACGCGCACCCATGTGGAAGAAGAAATCTATATTTTGGGACCTGCCCTATTGGAAAGACCTAGAGGTCCGCTCCGCAATCGACGTGATGCACGTGACGGAGAATCTTTGTGTGACCCTGCTTGGCTTCTTGGGCGTGTATGGGAAGACAAAAGATACACCTGAGGCGCGGGAGGACTAGCAACGTATGCACGGAAAAGACGACATACATCAGGGTCATGCAAGCTACGCTCTTACCAAAGAAGAGAAGGAAATCTTCTTTGAATACCTGCTTAGTATTAAGGTATCGTATGGCTTCTCGTCGAATATAAAGGGAATAATAAACATGGCAGAGAAAAAGTTCCAAAACCTAAAGTCTCATGACTGCCACGTGATTATGACGCAACTTCTTCCGGTTGCATTGAGGGGGCTTCTACCGGAAAACGTTCGATTAGCCATTGTGAAGCTATGTGCATTTCTCAATGCAATCTATCAGAAGGTAATCGATCCAAAAATCATACCAAGGTTAGAGAATGATTTGGTGCAATGTCTTGTCAGTTTCGAGTTGGTGTTCCCACCATCCTTCTTCAACATCATGACGCACGTCCTAGTTCACCTATGCGAAGAGATTAACATTTTGGGTCCTGTATTTCTACACAATATGTTCCCCTTTGAGAGGTTCATGGGAGTCTTAAAGAAATATGTTCATAACTGTGCTAGGCCAGAAGGAAGCATCTCCAAGGGCCATGAAAATGAGGAGGTCATTGAGTTTTGTATTCACTTTATTCCTGACCTTAAGCCGATTGGTGTTCCTGAATCGCGGCATAGGGGCAGACTGGATGGAAAAGGCACGCTAGGAGGGGAACAAATAATATGTATGGACGGACATTCTCTCACTGAAGCACACTACACAGTTCTATAGAATTCCGCCTTGGTGGCTCCGTATATGGATGAACACAAGAATTTGCTACGCTCCAAACACCCGGAGCGGTCTGATGACTGGATTACACGTGAACAAACCAGGAGTTTTGCCAGCTGGTTGCAGACACGTACCATGCATGACACCTATATTGAAGATGACCTATACGTGCTGTCCCAGTTACCATCTTCGAATATAATGACTTTCAAAGGGTACGAGATAAATGGTAATACATTTTACACGATCGCCCAAGATAAGAAGAGCACCAACCAAAACAGTGGTTTCTGCTTTGATGCAGAAACCAAGACGGGAAAGGAAACATATTATGGTTATATACAGGACATATGGGAACTTGACTATCAATGTGGTTTGAAGGTCCCTTTGTTTCGGTGCAAATGGGTCAATATGACACGAGGCGGGGTAAAGGAAGACCCGCAGTACGGAATGACAATAGTAGATCTCAACAATCTTGCGTATGCAGACGAACCATTCGTCCTAGCCAATGATGTGGCACAGGTTTTCTATGTGAAGGACATGTCTACCAAGCCAAGAAAAAGAAAAGATAAGGAAGCGAATGCATCGTATGATGAGCCAAAGCGGCACATAGTTCTTTCTGGGAAGAGAAACATCGTGGGAGTGGATGACAAGACAGACATGTTAGAAGATTATGAAAAGTTTGATGAAATTTCTCCATTCACAGTGAATATTAACCCGAGCATCCCGTTAAATGATGAAGATTTTCCATGGTTACGGCGCAAAGGGACACACGCGAAGAAAAAGTTTCACACCCAAAGATCTGGGATGTGATCGGCTTCACTATCATCACTTTCTTCTGTGTTTCACACCCAGGAGGGAATCTCTGTAATAGTTAGGGTAGTTATGTATTTGGCATTTGAAACGCGAAGAAATTTTATGTGCAAACAAATTCTTTCATGCCTTTACTGATTTTTAAAGTTAAGTTGTTCACAAACTAGTAATTCACACTAATTTCAAATAATTCAAAATTTAAACTATTCAAATTTGGAAACTACGGGCACTAAAATAAAGTTTGTAATTTTTTGTACCTAAAGCAAAAATATTCACAGAGAAACTCTAAATACACAAAAAACAACTCAAAAATAAATAAAGCAAAAAAATAAAAAATAAAGCCCGCCTACTGGGCCCGAGCGGCCTGCATACGACTAGAAACCCAACCTATTGTTGGGCCAGGATGCAGGCCCGCAAAGGCCCAGTAGGCCCACAAGGCAGCATAGAACATGTAGGCCCAGCAGGCCTGCTTTGGAGAGGAGCTCGCGAGAGCTACCGCACGGGGGGGTTATAAACCAGTGCGGACGCCCCTCGGCTAGCGAGGTGGGACTAATCTTGCCGCACCGCACCTTGCCAGCGCACCCCCTTTAGTACTGGGTGGTGGCACCAACCGGTACTAAAGGGGGGGGCCTTTAGTACCAGTTGGAGCCACCACCCGGTACTAAAGGGGGTGCGGTTCCCGCCGCTTGGCCTGGCCAAAACATGCCTATAGTACCGGTTGGTGGCTCCAACCGGTACTAAAGGTCGATCCTATATAACTAGACACTTCAAAAATTTTAGTCTCTCATCTGCTTCGCCTCCTCTGCCCCATCGCCCGTCGCCCCCGTCTCCATATCCCTCGTCGCCGCCCCCGTCGCCGCCCCGTCCCCGTCGTCGCCGCCCCGTCGTCCCCGTCCCTGTCGTCCCCGTCGTCACCACCACGCCGTCCCGGCCCGTCCCGCCGGAGGGAGCCGGCCCCGCCGGAGGTGGTACGTCGCCGTGTCAGGGAGGAGGACGAGCACGTCCATCGCTACATTGTTGCGTTAGAGGGCGACACGTTCTCCAATACCTGGCAGTTTCTTCAGGGATCTCACTTCAGCTATGAATGGTCCTGTGAGGGTTCCTTCTCTTTGGATGTATTCAAGATTATATATTATTCGAGATGATGTATTCGAGATTATATCTATTATTCGAGACGATGTATTCGAGATTATATCTATTATTTGAGACGACGTATTCGAGATTATATTCGATGATGCTTATTATGTACTATGATTGATTCAGTTTTTCCTTATTAATTGATTGCATCCATGCATTGTAATTTGAATATATTTCTTTTGGATTAGTTAAACAAAACCTATGGCGGAAAATACCGACAGAGAGGGAGAAGAGGCCCTGTTCAATATCATACACAATCCTCGCGGGCCAGATGATGATCAGAATGAAGAAGATTATGACGGCTCCGAATATCTAAACAACACCGGGGAGGGTGATATGATATTCGATTGCGACGACCGAATTGATGAAGTCATGAACTATGAACATGACGAAGAAAATGTTGATCTTGAAACAACAAAGACCGGCGAGGTATATATATTAATATAAGCAGGCATCTGGTGATCATCACATGTTTTAAATGACTTGAAGATATATTAACGAATCGATCTTTCTTCTTTCAGCCATCCGGATCGACCAAATCTTCAGGCAACAGGACGAAACAAGGCCCGAACAAAAAGTTGAAGGAGGGCGTAAAGTACAATATCGAGGCAATCAGACCTAATGGCGAACCATTAGCGCCTAAGAAGATTGCGGAAAAGTTCATTCATCAATGCGGAGTTCTTGTGAAGGACCAACTCCCGATCTCCCTTCAAGAATGGAGAGAGCCAGCAAAGCCATGTCCAGGAGTTACTTTTGTCGACGACAGACCAAAACATTTGCTTTGGGAAACGCTCATGTCACATTGCACCCTACCAGATCATTTCACAGATGCAGATGTGGAGAAAGTCAAGGACGCTGCTCTTAGGAAGACGGCGGTTGCATTCAAGAACCACAAGATGAGTGAATGGGCCAAGTACGTCAAGGGAGGAAGGAAGACTCCAGTATTCGAGGGAACACTAGAGAAGCAACATGCTCATTGGGACGATTTTGTGAAATTCAAGGATTCGGAATTATCTATGGAACGGTCCAGAATAAACAAGGCCAATGCCACAAAAAAGGATAAGTTCCATAAGCTGGGGCCAGGTGGCTATGCGGTGGGAATGCCTAATTGGGATAAGTCCGAGAAAGAGATGCTGGATGCATGTGTCACTCCAGAAACATTGAGCTGGCCCCCCAGGTGCAGTACTTGGTTCTATGCGCATGGAGGGGTGTTGGACCCGAAGACAGGCAAAGTTTCGTAGAAGGCATGTCTGGACGGAGCCGAAGATAAGCTACTTGTTGCAATAGAAGAGGCTCGATCGGGGTTGTTCGAGCCCAACAGAGAGAATGACGAGCTTACCCGTGCCCTGGGAAATCCTGAACACACGGGAAGAACACGAGGCATGGGCGCTATTCCGTGGTATGAGGGGTTTTCGGACTGGAACACCGACTACAGAACCCGTGCGAGAAAGAAGATTGCGGAGGACAAGAAGAGGAAGATGGAGGAGGAGCAGAGGAAGCTAGACTATGAATGCCTTCAAGGCCTAGAATCAGCACACGCAGACTTGGCAATCAAATTCCAGCGGCAGCAGGAGCAGATCGACTCACTTAGCCAGCAAAGGGGGTCTCAGCAGCTAGCGGATGATCCACCAATGGATAGCACCGTGCCATCCATGCCGAGAAGCAGCGTGGGTTCCGCCCCGGGCGACGCATTGCTGGATAGCTACCCAGTGGATGACATCATGGAGAACACTAACTGCGAGCTACACTTCAAAATGAAGAACATATCCATGAAGGTGGCGGGCGCCCTTGCTTTTACATATCCCCCCGAGGCAACCTTCCATTGCAACCCGATTCCAACGGGCTATGCTCGTGTCTTGGTTGATGAGGTGGTGGACCAATATTCAGGGCTAGAGCTTGACATTCCTGGAGGTGACGATGATCACACACTAGGAGAGGCCAACCATCGTATCATCCTATGGAGAAAGGATTGCATCATCTTTCGAAGGCCACCGACACCGCGTCATCCGACTCCTCGTCGCAGTCCACCACCGAGTCAGCAGACTCCCGCTCCTCCAAGTCCACCAACGCGTCAGGCCACTCCTCCTCCATGTCCGGCACAGCTTCAGGCCACTCCTCCTCCAAGTCTGGCAAACCGTCAGGCCACTCCTCCTCCAAGCCTGGCACAGCTTCAGGCCACTCCTCCTCCAAGTCTGGCACAGCTTCAAGCCACTCCTCCTCCTCCAACTCAGCCACGTCAGCCGTCTTCGCCACCTCAGCAATCATGGAAGAGAGCCGCCTCAGCTATGGTGCGTAGCGGTACACGTCGAGGTAGTACTGGAGGTACAGGCGGAGGAACGCGATTTCCATATGGTCCAAGCCTCGCGCCTCTTCCGCAGAGGCCTTACGACAAGTCCGAGGGGGAAAACGTAGCCATATCGAAGGCCAAGGTGGAAGCCCATTTTGCACTGAAACCGCCACCATCGCCAAGGGAGAAAGTGCCTGTGGAAAAGATTGACCACTTCATTCGTATGGCTAGACCACCAGCTCCCAAGCCTGTTGACACAGACTATGAGCGCCACATCAAGAAGTTAAATCGAGCACGTCTACAAAAAAGACGCGAGCTCGAGCTCGAGCAAATAAGCTGGCAAAAGGAGCGGTAAAACCGTTCCCCAGGTGGGAGAACAGGCGGCGCAATCAATCCCCCCGCTTGTTGTGCCAACATAACATGAGAGTAGGCGTGCCCAATATTATTGTGGGCAAACTGTTAACGTTCCCGGGGTGGGCGATGTGGTAATAACCGAGGAGCATATTGCGTAGGCTGAATCGATCGGGATCACTGTTGGACAAATCCTCGATATCGAGCCCATGTCTCCGACTAGAGAGGAGGAAATAAAACGGAAATATGCCTGGGGCCAACCTTTGGTCGAGCGAGAGGAGGTCAATAAGCTTCCAACGAGAATGTATAAATTGCATCAATGGTACATGGACATTACCAAGATTTCCAATCGAGAGTCCCTCATGGTGAATGTCAACAAGGAGCATTACTACCATGAGAAAGCTGTGACCGTTGAGTATTCAGAACTATTTCAGCTATACAATAAAGACGCACTTGACAAATCTATCGTCAGTTGCTATTGTCTGTAAGTGATTTCTTTCTGTAATTTAAGTCTCAAGCTAGCTGTAGTGATCATTTTGATCAATCATTACCTGTAATTATCCTCACAATATTCTTTTCTGTGGTATTATGCAGGATGAAGATTTATGAAATGAAAAAAGGTGGACGCTATGGCATTGGGTTCGTTGACCCAAATACCATTAATGAATACACATGGAAAATAGATCCATATCACGAAAAAAGTGTAGAGGAAAGCATGCTACAGTTCCTCAAGGAACCCCAATACAATGAAGATATACTACTTCCTTACAACTTCCAGCGAGTCACACCGTCTTGTACTAAAAATTCTGTTTTTCCCTACTAGCTATAGCTACATGTTTTTGCTTCCATATGCCCGCTTAATTAAGACATGCAAACGTGTGTGCATGCAGATTTCACTGGATCTTGTTAATCATTAAAGTTGATGAAGGAACAGTTGAAGTACTATACTCACTACTTAAGAAAGCAAGTGACTACACCATCGTGAACGGGATAGTCAACAGGTAATTTCAATCATTATTAACTATATCTCGGCCTATTTAATTAGTTCATCATTTCCTGATAACAACTATTTAATAACCCATTTATTCATTTTCTTTGTCGGCGGGCAGGGCTTGGGCAAAGTTCATCAGGGCCACTCCAGGCCCATGGAAACAAAATCTGAAATTGTATCGACCCAAGGTAAGTAATTAAGTAGTACTAGCTAGCTGCCCTCTCTTTAATTATCATGCTTGATTAATTATTATCTGATCAAATTCCATTCTCGTAAAGGCCCTGAAGCAGGCGCCGGGGAATGATCTATGTGCATACTACGTTTGCGAGAACATTCGCATGATGGCGTCCGAAAGGAGCAAATCTCAAAGACAGGAGTGGGTACGATATCGATTGTCAGAACACTATTCACAATTTTTGCACCGTTATCGATATCTAGTCACACAACTAATACACATGCATATTGATCTCCTTCTTTGCATGTTATAAAAAAGTTAGAATTGTTAGAATTTTTTTCATTTTTTAGTTATAGAAATAGTAATAAAAAAGTTAGAAATTTTTCTTTTTTTAGTTATAGAAATATTAGAAATGTTATACAAATGTTAGTTATATATATAGAACTGTTATAATTTTTTGTCTGTTTTTTAGTTATATAAATATTAGAAATGTTATAGAAATGTTAGTTATATAGCATTGTTAGAAATGTTATAGGAATGTTAGTTATATAGAAATGTTAGAAATTTTAGTTATCAAAATCCAATCATTAAAAAAATGTTACTTTTTGCGGGCATATAGCTAGTATTTGTTCTCGACGATGCCCGGCCCACATCCTCGCCGTCGACCCGTCTGCGACGATGTCCGGCTGACCCATGTTCGGGACTGGGCTACGCCGGGCTGGCACTGGGAGGTGCTGCCTGGAGGGGCGCGCCGCTTGATGAGGAACCCGGCCCCGGTCGTTGACCCTGATCTCGTTTGGTGGCGTTCGCGTGGGCCAGTTTTGGTGCGGAGGGAGCCGGCCCCGCCGGAGGTGGTACGTCGCCGTGTCAGGGAGGAGGATGAGCACGTCCATCGCTACATTGTTGCGTTAGAGGGCGGCAGGTTCTCCAATACCTGGCAGTTTCTTCAGGGATCTCACTTCAGCTATGATCAAGGTTGTCAGAATCGTGATTCTGTTATACGATTCTATGACCTTACGATCCAAACTAACCCCTATGATTCTACAATTTTAGTTCATAGAATCTACGTTTCTACGATCCTGATAGTGAAGATTCTATGATTTGCGATCTTACCATCGGAGCTCCGATCCGATTCAAAATCGCGATTCTAACAACCTTGGCTATGATCCTGTGAGGGTTCCTTCTCTTTGTGTGTCCACCGCCCGCGCCGCATGATCCGACGATGTATTCAAGATTATATATTATTCGAGATGATGTATTCGAGATTATATCTATTATTCGAGACGATGTATTCGAGATTATATCTATTATTTGAGACGACGTATTCGAGATTATATTTGATGATGCTTATTATGTACTATGATTGATTTAGTTTTTCCTTATTAATTGATTGCATCCATGCATTGTAATTTGAATATATTTCTTTTGGATTAGTTAAACAAAACCTATGGCGGAAAATACCGATAGAGAGGGAGAAGAGGCCCTATTCAATATCATACGCAATCCTCGCGGGCCAGATGATGATCAGAATGAAGAAGATTATGACGGCTCCGAATATCTAAACAACACCGGGGAGGGTGATATGATATTCGATCGCGACGACCGAATTGATGAAGTCATGAACTATGAACATGACGAAGAAAATGTTGATCTTGAAACAACAAAGACCGGCGAGGTATATATATTAATATAAGCAGGCATCTCGTGATCATCACATGTTTTAAATGACTTGAATATATATTAACGAATCGATCTTTCTTCTTTCAGCCATCCGGATCGACCAAATCTTCAGGCAACAGGACGAAACGAGGCCCGAACAAAAAGTTGAAGGAGGGCGTAAAGTACAATATCGAGGCAATCAGACCTAATGGCGAACCATTAGCGCCTAAGAAGATTGCGGACAAGTTCATTCGTCAATGCGGAGTTCTTGTGAAGGACCAACTCCCGTTCTCCCTTCAAGAATGGAGAGAGCCAGCAAAGCCATGTCCAGGAGTTACTTTTATCGACGACTGACAAAAACATTTGCTTTGGGAAACACTCATGTCACATTTCACCCTACCAGATCATTTCACAGATGCAGATGTGGAGAAAGTCAAGGACGCTGCTCTTAGGAAGATGGCGGTTGCATTCAAGAACCACAAGATGAGTGAATGGGCCAAGTACGTCAAGGGAGGAAGGAAGACTCCAGTATTCGAGGGAACACTAGAGAAGCAACGTGCTCATTGGGACGATTTTGTGAAATTCAATGATTCCGAATTATCTATGGAACGGTCCAGAATAAACAAGGCCAATGCCACAAAAAAGGATAAGTTCCATAAGCTGGGGCCAGGTGGCTATGCCGTGGGAATGCCTAAGTGGGATAAGTCCGAGAAAGAGATGCTGGATGCATGTGTCACTCCGAAAACATTGAGCTGGCCCCCCAGGTGCAGGACTTGGTTCTATGCGCATGGAGGGGAGTTGGACCCGAAGACAGGCAAAGTTTCGTAGAAGGCATGTCCGGACGGAGCCGAAGATAAGCTACTTGTTGCAATAGAAGAGGCTCGATCGGGGTTGTTCGAGCCCAACAGAGAGAACGACGAGCTTACGCGTGCCCTGGGAAATCCTGAACACACGGGAAGAACACGAGGCATGGGCGCTATTCCGTGGTATGAGGGGTTTTCGGACTGGAACACCGACTACAGAACCTGTGCGAGAAAGAAGATTGCGGAGGAGAAGAAGAGGAAGATGGAGGAGGAGCAGAGGAAGCTAGACTATGAATGCCTTCAAGGCCTAGAATCAGCGCACGCGGACTTGGCAATCAAATTCCAGCGGCAGCAGGAGCAGACCGACTCACTTAGCCAGCAAAGGGGGTCTCAGCTGCTAGCGGATGATCCACCAATGGATAGCACTGTCCCATCCATGCCGAGAAGCAGCGTGGGTTCCACACCGGGCGACGCATTGCTGGATAGCTACCCAGTGGATGACATCACGGAGAACACTAACTGCGAGCTACACTTCAAAATGAAGAACATATCCATGAAGGTGGCGGGCGCCCTTGCTTTTACAAATCCCCCCGAGGCAACCTTCCATTGCAACCCGATTCCAACGGGCTATGCTCGTGTCTTGGTTGATGAGGTGGTGGACCAATATTCGGGGCTAGAGCTTGACATTCCTGGAGGTGACGATGAGCACACACTAGGAGAGGCCAACCATCGTATCATTCTATGGAGAAAGGATTGCATCATCTTTCGAAGGCCACCGACACCGCGTCATCCGACTCCTCGTCGTAGTCCACCACCGAGTCAGCAGACTCCCGCTCCTCCAAGTCCCCCAACGCATCAGGCCACTCCTCCTCCAAGTCCGGCACAGCTTCAGGCCACTCCTCCTCCTCCAAGTCCGGCAAACCGTCAGGCCACTCCTCCTCCAAGCCCGGCACAGCTTCAGGCCACTCCTCCTCCAAGTCTGGCACAGCTTCAAGCCACTCCTCCTCCTCCAACTCGGCCACGTCAGCCGTCTTCGCCACCTCAGCAATCACGGAAGAGAGGCGCCTCAGCTATGGTGCGTAGCGGTACACGTCGAGGTAGTACTGGAGGTACAGGCGGAGGAAAGCGATTTCAATATGGTCCAAGCCTCGCGCCTCTTCCGCAGAGGCCTTATGACAAGTCCGAGGGGGAAAACGTAGCCATATCGAAGGCCAAGGTGGAAGCCCATTTTGCACTGAAACCGCCACCGTCGCCAAGGGAGAAAGTGCCTGTGGAAAAGATTGACCACTTCATTCGTATGGCTAGACCACCAGCTCCCAAGCCTGTTGACACAGACTATGAGCGCCACATCAAGAAGTTAAATCGAGCACGTCTACAAAAAAGATACGAGCTCGAGCTCGAGCAAATAAGCTGGCAAAAGGAGCGGTAAAACCGTTCCACAGCTGGGAGAACAGGCGGCGCAATCAATCCCCCCGCTTGTTGTGCCAACATAACATGAGAGTAGGCGCGCCCAATATTATTGTGGGCAAACCGTTAACATTCCCGGGGTGGGCGATGTGGTAATAACCGAGGAGCATATTGTGCAGGCTGAATCGATCGGGATCACTGTTGGACAAATCCTCGATATCGAGCCCATGTCTCCGACTAGAGAGGAGGAAATAAAACGGAAATATGCCCGGGGCCAACCTTTGGTCGAGCGAGAGGAGGTCAATAAGCTCCCAACGAGAATGTATGAATTGCATCAATGGTACATGGACATTACCACGATTTCCAATCGAGAGTCCCTCATGGTGAATGTCAACAAGGAGCATTACTACCATGAGAAAGCTGTGACTGTTGAGTATTCAGAACTATTTCAGCTATACAATAAAGATGCACTTGACAAATCTATCGTCAGTTGCTATTGTCTGTAAGTGATTTCTTTCTGTAATTTAAGTCTCAAGCTAGCTATAGTGATCATTTTGATCAATCATTACCTGTAATTATCCTCACTATATTCTTTTCTGTGGTATTATGCAGGATGAAGATTTATGAAATGAAAAAAGGTGGACGCTATGGCATTGGGTTCGTTGACCCAAATACTATTAATGAATACACATGGAAAATAGATCCATATCACGAAAAAAGTGTAGAGGAAAGCATGCTACAGTTCTTCAAGGAACTCAAATACAATGAAGATATACTACTTCCTTACAACTTCCAGTGAGTCACACTGTCTTGTACTAAAAATTCTGTTTTTCCCTACTAGCTAGAGCTACATGTTTTTGCTTACATATGCCCGCTTAATTAAGACATGCAAACGTGTGTGCATGCGGATTTCACTGGATCTAGATAATCATTAAAGTTGATGAAGGAACAGTTGAAGTACTATACTCACTACTTAAGAAAGCAAGTGACTACACCATCGTGAAGGGGATAGTCAACAGGTAATTTCAATCATTATTAACTATATCTCGGCCTATTTAATTAGTTCATCATTTCTTGATAACAACTATTTAATAACCCATTTATTCATTTTCTTTGTTGGTGGGCAGGGCTTGGGCAAAGTTCATCAGGGCCACTCCAGGCCCATGGAAACAAAATCTGAAATGGTATCGACCGAAGGTAAGTAATTAAGTAGTACTAGCTAGCTGCCCTCTCTTTAATTATCATGCTTGATTAATTATTATCTGATCAAATTCCATTCTCGTAAAGGCCCTGAAGCAGGCGCCGGGGAATGATCTATGTGCATACTACGTTTGCGAGAACATTCGCATGATGGCGTCCGAAAGGAGCAAATCTCAAAGACAGGAGTGGGTACGATATCGATTGTCAGAACACTATTCACAATTTTTACACCATTATTGATATCTAGTCACACAACTAATACACATGCATATTGATCTCCTTCTATGCATGTTATAAAAAAGTTATCAAAAAGTTAGAATTGTTAGAAATTTTTTCATTTTTTAGTTATAGAAATAGTAATAAAAAAGTTAGAAATTTTTCTTTTTTTAGTTATAGAAATATTAGAAATGTTATACAAATGTTAGTTATATATATAGAAATGTTATAATTTTTTGTTTGTTTTTTAGTTATAGAAATATTAGAAATGTTAGTTATATAGCATTGTTAGAAATGTTATAGGAATGTTAGTTATATAGAAATGTTAGAAATTTTAGTTATCAAAATCCAATCATTAAAAAAATGTTACTTTTTGCGGGCATATAGCTAGTATTTGTTCTCGACGATGCCCGGCCCGCATCCTCGCCGTCGACCCGTCCGCGACGATGTCCGGCTGACCCATGTCTGGGAGTGGGCTACGCCGGGCTGGCACTGGGAGGTGTTGCCTGGAGGGGCGCGCCGCTTGATGAGGAAACCGGCCCCGGTCGTCGACCCTGATCTCGTTTGGTGGCGTTCGCGTGGGCCAGTTTCGGTGCGGAGGGAGCCGGCCCTGCCGGAGGTGGTACGTCGCCGTGTCAGGGAGGAGGACGAGCACGTCCATCGCTACATTGTTGCGTTAGAGGGCGGCAGGTTCTCCAATACCTGGCAGTTTCTTCAGGGATCTCACTTCAGCTATGAATCTATGATCCTGTGAGGGTTCCTTCTCTTTGGGTGTCCACCGCCCGTGCCGCATGATCCGACGATGTATTCAAGATTATATATTATTCGAGACGATGTATTCGAGATTATATCTATTATTCGAGACGATGTATTCGAGATTATATCTATTATTTGAGATGACGTATTCGAGATTATATTCGATGATGCTTATTATGTACTATGATTGATTCAGTTTTTCCTTATTAATTGATTGCATCCATGCATTGTAATTTGAATATATTTCTTTTGGATTAGTTAAACAAAACCTATGGCGGACAATACCGACAGAGAGGGAGAAGAGGCCCTGTTCAATATCATACGCAATCCTCGCGGGCCAGATGATGATCAGAATGAAGAAGATTATGACGGCTCCTAATATCTAAACAACACCGGGGAGGGTGATATGATATTCGATCGCGACGACCGAATTGATGAAGTCATGAACTATGAACATGACGAAGAGAATGTTGATCTTGAAACAACAAAGACCGGCGAGGTATATATATTTATATAAGCAGGCATCTGGTGATCATCACATGTTTTAAATGACTTGAAGATATATTAACGAATCGATCTTTCTTCTTTCAGCCATCCGGATCAAGCAAATCTTCAGGCAACAGGACGAAACGAGGCCCAAACAAAAAGTTGAAGGAGGGCGTAAAGTACAATATCAAGGCAATCAGACCTAATGGCGAACCATTAGCGCCTAAGAAGATTGCGGACAAGTTCATTCGTCAATGTGGAGTTCTTGTGAAGGACCAACTCCCGATCTCCCTTCAAGAATGGAGAGAGCCAGCAAAGCCATGTCCAGGAGTTACTTTTGTCGACGACAGACAAAAACATTTGCTTTGGGAAACATTCATGTCACATTTCACCTTACCAGATCATTTCACAGATGCAGATGTGGAGAAAGTCAAGGACGCTGCTCTTAGGAAGATGGCGGTTGCATTCAAGAACCACAAGATGAGTGAATGGGCCAAGTACGTCAAGGGAGGAAGGAAGACTCCAGTATTCGAGGGAACACTAGAGAAGCAACGTGCTCATTGGGACGATTTTGTGAAATTCGAGGATTCAGAATTATCTATGGAACGGTCCAGAATAAACAAGGCCAATGCCACAAAAAAGGATAAGTTCCATAAGCTGGGGCCAGGTGGCTATGCAGTGGGAATGCCTAAGTGGGATAAGTCCGAGAAAGAGATGCTGGATGCATGTGTCACTCCGGAAACATTGAGCTGGCCCCCCAGGTGCAGGACTTGGTTCTATGCGCATGGAGGGGAGTTGGACCCGAAGACAGGCAAAGTTTCGTTGAAGGCATGTCCGGACGGAGCCGAAGATAAGCTACTTGTTGCAATAGAAGAGGCTCGATCGGGGTTGTTCGAGCCCAACAGAGAGAACGACGAGCTTACGCGTGCCCTGGGAAATCCTGAACACACGGGAAGAACACGAGGCATGGGCGCTATTCCGTGGTATGAGGGGTTTTCGGACTGGAACACCGACTACAGAACCTGTGCGAGAAAGAAGATTGCGGAGGAGAAGAAGAGGAAGATGGAGGAGGAGCAGAGGAAGCTAGACTATGAATGCCTTCAAGGCCTAGAATCAGCGCACGCGGACTTGGCAATCAAATTCCAGCGGCAGCAGGAGCAGACCGACTCACTTAGCCAGCAAAGGGGGTCTCAGCTGCTAGCGGATGATCCACCAATGGATAGCACTGTCCCATCCATGCCGAGAAGCAGCGTGGGTTCCACACCGGGCGACGCATTGCTGGATAGCTACCCAGTGGATGACATCACGGAGAACACTAACTGCGAGCTACACTTCAAAATGAAGAACATATCCATGAAGGTGGCGGGCGCCCTTGCTTTTACAAATCCCCCCGAGGCAACCTTCCATTGCAACCCGATTCCAACGGGCTATGCTCGTGTCTTGGTTGATGAGGTGGTGGACCAATATTCGGGGCTAGAGCTTGACATTCCTGGAGGTGACGATGAGCACACACTAGGAGAGGCCAACCATCGTATCATTCTATGGAGAAAGGATTGCATCATCTTTCGAAGGCCACCGACACCGCGTCATCCGACTCCTCGTCGTAGTCCACCACCGAGTCAGCAGACTCCCGCTCCTCCAAGTCCCCCAACGCATCAGGCCACTCCTCCTCCAAGTCCGGCACAGCTTCAGGCCACTCCTCCTCCTCCAAGTCCGGCAAACCGTCAGGCCACTCCTCCTCCAAGCCCGGCACAGCTTCAGGCCACTCCTCCTCCAAGTCTGGCACAGCTTCAAGCCACTCCTCCTCCTCCAACTCGGCCACGTCAGCCGTCTTCGCCACCTCAGCAATCACGGAAGAGAGGCGCCTCAGCTATGGTGCGTAGCGGTACACGTCGAGGTAGTACTGGAGGTACAGGCGGAGGAAAGCGATTTCAATATGGTCCAAGCCTCGCGCCTCTTCCGCAGAGGCCTTATGACAAGTCCGAGGGGGAAAACGTAGCCATATCGAAGGCCAAGGTGGAAGCCCATTTTGCACTGAAACCGCCACCGTCGCCAAGGGAGAAAGTGCCTGTGGAAAAGATTGACCACTTCATTCGTATGGCTAGACCACCAGCTCCCAAGCCTGTTGACACAGACTATGAGCGCCACATCAAGAAGTTAAATCGAGCACGTCTACAAAAAAGATACGAGCTCGAGCTCGAGCAAATAAGCTGGCAAAAGGAGCGGTAAAACCGTTCCACAGCTGGGAGAACAGGCGGCGCAATCAATCCCCCCGCTTGTTGTGCCAACATAACATGAGAGTAGGCGCGCCCAATATTATTGTGGGCAAACCGTTAACATTCCCGGGGTGGGCGATGTGGTAATAACCGAGGAGCATATTGTGCAGGCTGAATCGATCGGGATCACTGTTGGACAAATCCTCGATATCGAGCCCATGTCTCCGACTAGAGAGGAGGAAATAAAACGGAAATATGCCCGGGGCCAACCTTTGGTCGAGCGAGAGGAGGTCAATAAGCTCCCAACGAGAATGTATGAATTGCATCAATGGTACATGGACATTACCACGATTTCCAATCGAGAGTCCCTCATGGTGAATGTCAACAAGGAGCATTACTACCATGAGAAAGCTGTGACTGTTGAGTATTCAGAACTATTTCAGCTATACAATAAAGATGCACTTGACAAATCTATCGTCAGTTGCTATTGTCTGTAAGTGATTTCTTTCTGTAATTTAAGTCTCAAGCTAGCTATAGTGATCATTTTGATCAATCATTACCTGTAATTATCCTCACTATATTCTTTTCTGTGGTATTATGCAGGATGAAGATTTATGAAATGAAAAAAGGTGGACGCTATGGCATTGGGTTCGTTGACCCAAATACTATTAATGAATACACATGGAAAATAGATCCATATCACGAAAAAAGTGTAGAGGAAAGCATGCTACAGTTCTTCAAGGAACTCAAATACAATGAAGATATACTACTTCCTTACAACTTCCAGTGAGTCACACTGTCTTGTACTAAAAATTCTGTTTTTCCCTACTAGCTAGAGCTACATGTTTTTGCTTACATATGCCCGCTTAATTAAGACATGCAAACGTGTGTGCATGCGGATTTCACTGGATCTAGATAATCATTAAAGTTGATGAAGGAACAGTTGAAGTACTATACTCACTACTTAAGAAAGCAAGTGACTACACCATCGTGAAGGGGATAGTCAACAGGTAATTTCAATCATTATTAACTATATCTCGGCCTATTTAATTAGTTCATCATTTCTTGATAACAACTATTTAATAACCCATTTATTCATTTTCTTTGTTGGTGGGCAGGGCTTGGGCAAAGTTCATCAGGGCCACTCCAGGCCCATGGAAACAAAATCTGAAATGGTATCGACCGAAGGTAAGTAATTAAGTAGTACTAGCTAGCTGCCCTCTCTTTAATTATCATGCTTGATTAATTATTATCTGATCAAATTCCATTCTCGTAAAGGCCCTGAAGCAGGCGCCGGGGAATGATCTATGTGCATACTACGTTTGCGAGAACATTCGCATGATGGCGTCCGAAAGGAGCAAATCTCAAAGACAGGAGTGGGTACGATATCGATTGTCAGAACACTATTCACAATTTTTACACCATTATTGATATCTAGTCACACAAGTAATACACATAAATAGAATTTCTAGTAGAACCGATCATAACCACCATTAATTAATTCACACATATATACACACCATATATTATGATCGGTTCTACTAGAAATTCTATTTATGTAAATGCATAACATGTACAATATTTAGTATCGTAAAATACTAGCAAACAAAAAATAATTAAATGGAAAACACAAAATTAAATGAAAAAGAAATCATAAACCCGAAACCCCCCCACCATTTTAATGCCGGTTGGTGACACCAATCGGTACTAAAGGTCTCCCTGCCTCCGAAGCTGGCTCGTGCCACATGGTTGCCCTTTAGCACCGGTTCGTGCTGAATCGGTACTAAAGGGGGGGGGGGCCTTTAGTGCCCACACGTTAGCGCCGGTTACCAAACCGGCACTAAAGGGCCTTACGAACCGGTGCTATTGCCCGGTTCTGCACTAGTGGTGTTTCAAGGAAAAATCCATTCCTTTGTATGTGTTTCTCTAAGTCGATACTTCCAAAGATTATCCTCTGGTACTAATGAGCCACATGGGGTTATTCATACTCGGAGAACAAACCTAGTTTGAACAGTTTGGAGCCGTTTTTTTGTTCTAGGACAACTGTGCCATTTCACTTTGAAACACACTTAGATAACTAGATATTTCATTGATTCAAAAGTGCTGCTAGAAATTCGCTTGCTAAATTGAGGCCATGTTCAGGACAAATTTTGGGTGGAGTCATTCACAGAACCACCATTGAACATTGACCCGTAACTTCCTTTCTCTGGCAACATGCCGTCCCCATGGGTCTCCCATTTCGTTCCTGGCGGCAGCCACAGGGTTGTTGTCGGTGCAATAAACCCTGAGTTTGTTGACCAACCGTGCACATGCACAAGATCAAGACTGAAGCACCAACTTAAAACAGAGATTGGAAGACCAAGAGAATTGAAGAACCAACATGCAGCTCAGGAGAACCAAGACTGAGCCTAGGAAGCAGGATATCGGCAAGAGAAGGGCCTCCCTTGCTGGGCAGGCGAGCTCGGCAACGGGCTAGGCCACCACCAGAAGCAAAGCAACCAAGGCTCCCCAACAGAGCCTGCCAGGGCTCGCGGGCGTAGAACCGCCCCACCAACCACTCAAGCATGACCCACATCATCAACCAGTGCGGTGTCAAGCCGCAAGATGATTAAGTGGTAGCGATTCGGCACATGGCAACCATTTCCTACAGAAAAGCCTATAGATGGCATCCGTCCTGCAACGTGTCAAGAGAGAAGGAGCGAAGCTGGCAAGATAGCCTGGCAGGACTTGCCGGGCGCCCAGTGATGTGACACTAAGCGGTGCTTTAATGCACCTTGTCAGCCCATAGAGTTAACTATGATAGCACTGTTTGTTATCATATCAGTGGATAATGACCAGTTTGCCATTGTGGCGACCCCTTAGTCTATAAAAGGAGGCCCATGACACTCGTAGGGGGGGGGGTTAGAAGGTTGGAAAACTAACAACCCCAAGCCACCACATACACGTAGTAGCCGCAGGCAAACCTTGCCGGGAAAGTGCACTACGCACCACCACATCCATTCTTCCATCAATCCACAAAAGAAGGAGTAGGGTCTTACGCCTCGCGGCGACCCGAACCTGGGTAAATCGATTGTTTGCTCTCTGTCGCGCGGTCGTACGCTGGTCTGCTATTTGTGCAACACGTCGTCCCCCTGCCGAACCAGCAAGGGGCCACCCGGTCCCATAGGTCGCCACGGAAATCCCGTGACATCTTTGGCACGCCACGTAGGGGGAGTGCTTGCATGAACCTGAAAGTGCACGTTGCGCATCATTTTCATTGCCATCTTCATCTTTGATAACGCCATCGACCATGGCGCCCAAGAAGAAATCTAGCACTTCAGCCCATCCTTCCACCTCAATGGCTTCCCCACCCGCGGCCTCCAACGTTGCGGGGAACACGGCATCTCGCGAGGACGTGGATGCTGCTGGGGGTGCGGTTGGAGCGGGTGGCACCGTTACCGCCGCCCCCGCGGCCGAACAGGAGCCATAGCTATCAGAGTCGAACAACATCAGCAGCGTCTCGGCGGTCAAGCTCCGCATGGTACGGGTGAGGGGTTCACTCCATCCGTGCCCCATCCGGGGCGAACCATCGCCCTCCGGTCGCCCCCATCACGGGAGCGGCCACGGCACACGTGCCTCCTCCCGGACGAGACAACCAGGCTGCTGCACTCAGCAGAGCTGCTGATCTTCGAGCACCACCGCTACTGCCCCGGTGGTCCCCCCACTACAGCGTTGGTGCGACGCCAACGCCGTCACCGCTGGCACCACCCGGAGCCAGGGGACGGTGCGGTCGATGTCATCGATATCCATGCCAAGCATGGCCATGAAGGCCATGGCACGAGCGCAGTTATTACTAAAGTTCCCGCCAGCAGCCGAGCAGATGGATGAGTGGCGCGCCACCATCAAAAGCCTGATCGGTTTTGCTGAAGCTGGGGCCTCAAGATGAGCTAGCCCACTGCAACCTTCCCAAGGAACAGCCATCGCCCACGCTGGTAGCCGTACGAAGGGGGCCATTGTTGGGAAACGTAGTAATTTCAAAAAATTTCCTACGCACACGCAAGATCATGGTGATGCATAGCAACGAGGGGAGAGCATGATCTGCGTACCCTTGTAGATTGCAACGGAAGCGTTGACACAACGTAGAGGAAGTAGTCATACGTCTTCTTCCCGATCCGACCGATCCAAGCACCGTTACTCCGGCACCTCCGAGTTCTTAGCACACGTACAGCTCGATGACGATCCCCGGGCTCCGATCCAGCAAAGCTTCGAGGAGGAGTTCCATCAGCACGACGGCATGGTGACGATCTTGATGTTCTACCGACGCAGGGCTTCGCCTAAGCAATACAATGATATGATCGAGGTGGAATATGGTGGCAGGGGGCACCGCACACGGCTAAGGAACGATCTCAAAGATCAACTTGTGTGTCCTAGGGTGCCCCCTTGCCCCCGTATATAAAGGAGCAAGGGGGAGGCCGGCCGGCCCTATGGGGCGCGCCAAGCGGAGGGGGAGTCCTCCTCCTAGTGGGAGTAGGACTCCCCTTTCCTAATCCAATTAGGAAACCTATGGGGGAAGGAAAGAGAAGGAGAGGGAGAGGGAAAGAGGGGCCGCGCCCCCCTCCCTAGTCCAATTCGGACTCCCCATGTGGGGGGGCGCGCCACCTCCTAGGCCGCAGCCCTGTCTCTCCCCTAAGGCCCAATAAGGCCCATTACTTCCCTGGGGGGTTCCGGTAACCCCTCCGGCACTCCGGTTTTCTCCGAAATCACCCGGAACCCTTCCGGTGTCCGAATATAGCCGTCCAATATATCAATCTTTATGTCTCGACCATTTCGAGACTCCACGTCATGTCCGTGATCACATCCGGGACTCCGAACTAACTTCGGTACATCAAAATGCATAAACTCATAATAACTGTCATCGTAACGTTAAGCGTGCGGACCCTACGGTTCGAGAACAATGCAGACATGACTGAGACACATCTCTGGTCAATAACCAATAGCGGGACCTGGATGCCCATATTAGCTCCTACATATTCTATGAAGATCTTTATCGGTCAGACCGCATAACAACATACGTTGTTCCCTTTGTCATCGGTATGTTACTTGCCCGAGATTCGATCGTCGGTATCCAATACCTAGTTCAATCTCGTTACCGGCAAGTCTCTTTACTCGTTCTGTAATACATCATCTCGCAACTAACTCATTAGTTGCAATGCTTGCAAGGCTTATGTGATGTGCATTACCGAGAGGGCCCAGAGATACCTCTCCGACAATCGGAGTGACAAATCCTAATCTCGAAATACGCCAACCCAACATCTACCTTTGGAGACACCTATAGAGCTCCTTTATAATCACCCAGTTACGTTGTGACGTTTGGTAGCACACAAAGTGTTCCGCCGCTAAACGGGAGTTGCATAATCTCATAGTCATAGGAACATGTATAAGTCATGAAGAAAGCAATAGCAACATACTAAACGATCGGGTGCTAAGCTAATGAAATGGGTCATGTCAATCAGATCATTCACCTAATGATGTGATCCCGTTAATCAAATAACAACTCTTTGTCCATGGTTAGGAAACATAACCATCTTTGATTAATGAGCTAGTCAAGTAGAGGCATACTAGTGACACTCTGTTTGTCTATGTATTCACACATGTATTATGTTTTCGGATAATACAATTCTAGCATGAATAATAAACATTTATCATGATATAAGGAAATAAATAATAACTTTATTATTGCCTCTAGGGCATATTTCCTTCAGCCATCCCTACAGTTCAGTCCCCGCCACAGCAGTCGGCGAGGACGCGGCAGAATCAAGACACCGACAACGTCTCTGTGGGCTCTTCTAACCCTCCAGCATGTCCAGGCCAACATCGAACCCCGGAAGATAGGCAACGGGAGGACGTGCGCACCGTCGTCGAGCGGCGCCGCCACGATCCCGGCCAGGCCGATAGGTGCAATGGTCTCAATGTCGACGAGCCTGCACTCGGTGTTGGCGGGTGCCTACCCTTCGAGGTTGGCTGCCCTGCCTTTACACGAGAGCTGCGGAAAGTCCGCTGGCCGTCCGTTCACACGTTCAAGCCAGAGATACCTGAGAAATACGACGGGAGGCTGAACCCGGCAGAGTTCCTGAGCATCTACACCATCGATGTTCAGGCTGCCGGGGGAAGAGATGAGAAGGTGTTCGCCAACTACTTCCCTTTGGCCCTCAAGTCCAATGTGAGGTCTTGGCTAATGCACCTACCGGAGAACTCCATTTCATCATGGGCAGACCTGTGCCACTAGTTCATCGGTGCCTTCACCGGTGGCCACCAAGAGCCCAGCAGACCCAGCGACCTGCAGCTTCTCCATAAGAAGGAAGGAGTAATCCTCCATAAGTATTTACAAAGATTCAGTAGAGTTCATAGAAATATTCCAAATATCCATCCGACAGCTGTTATAGAAGCTTTCCAGTCTAATGTGCGCAACCGCCGCATTCGTTCCAAAATGAACGTGCGGTTGCCCAAGACAATACAAGAACTATATACACTAGTGGATAAATGTGCCCGGATGGAAGAAGGAAGGAAGATGCCCGGGGAGGAAGATTGCATTAATGTTGATTCAGAGGATGAGGATGAATCAATGCTACCTCTTGAGCATGCGTTGGTTTTCCGTTAGAGAGGAAAGGGTGATGCAGAAAAGCAGCGTAAGTATTTCCCTCAGTTTTTGAGAACCAAGGTATCAATCCAGTAGGAGACCACGCGCGAGTCACCTCGTACCTACACAAACAATTAAGAATCTTGCAACCAACACGGTAAAGGGGTTGTCAATCCCTTCACGGCCACTTGCAAGAGTGAGATCTGATAGAGATAATAATATTAATAACAATAAGATAAATATTTTTGGTATTTTTATGATATAAATTGAAAGTAAAGATTACAAAATAAAATAGATTTGAAACTTGTATGATGGAAAATAGACCCGAGGGCCATTGGTTTCACTAGTGGCTTCTTTCAAGATAGCATAAGTATTACAGTGGGTCAACAAATTACTGTCGAGCAATTGATAGAATTGAGCATAGTTATGAGAATATCTAGGTATGATCATCTACATATGAAGGAAATATGCCCTAGAGGCAATAACAAAGTTATTATTTATTTCCTTATTTCATGATAAATGTTTATTATTCATGCTAGAATTGTATTAACCGGAAACATGATACATGTGTGAATACATACACAAACAGAGTGTCACTAGTATGCCTCTACTTGACTAGCTCGTTGATCAAAGACGGTTATGTTTCCTAGCCATAGACAAAGAGTTGTCATTTGATTAACGGGATCACATCATTAGGAGAATGATGTGATTGACTTGACCCATTCCGTTAGCTTAGCACTTGATCGTTTAGTTTGTTGATATTGCTTTCTTCATGTCTTATACATGTTCTTGTGACTATGAGATTATGCAACTCCCGTTTACCGGAGGAACACTTCACTACAAGAAATATGTCAACTAGTGACCTTCTGTCAGTGACCCTAGAAGAATTGGTCATAGATCTATGACCATTTCAGACCAATTGGTCAAAAGCTATTCGGGGGGCTGCAAACCCTAAACTATAACGACCATTTTGGTCAGAAAGGTCGTAATTTCCTTACACGAAATGGTCATAAAGCAGATAGCACTGGTCCGCTGCCTTATTTCTAGCTGATCACGACCAATATAGATGGTCATAACCTTATAAATTGTGGTGGGTTGCTATGACTAGGCGCCACCTCATCAGTTTTCCATATGTGTCATGTCCATGTGGCAATTTTTGCCCCAGGTTGTGAAGCAGCCTATATTTCTGTCATTCCCAAAATTCCCTAAAAAATCTCATAAATCCTATGGGTCATATCTTCGTCCAATATGTAAAAAACTTCCTTGCCTAGTTCAAAAATAATTCAACAATATTCATTTTCCTATTATGTTCAGAACAACACTTTGTGAAGGAAGTACCACTTTGGCATGTCCAAATAGTATCCATTTTCTACGGTGCTTTCCTATGCCCAAATAACCATCCTCCACCAAATGTCATCTCATTCCATTCATTAATTTGAGCCCAGCTTCAACATTCGTATTTATGTCCAGTGTGGTACTTTGCAAAGCAATTACCACCTAGGCTCCTCCTTTTGAGCTGAAAAATTGTGAAGATGGTCTTCTTAGTAACTGATCATCCTCAGCCAAAACTCACGCCCGTTAGCCATGTACATTTCTCGTACCGTTAATCAAACACTTGGCTGCTAATTCATGTTTGAGCATCGATCGGTCTCCTCGTGAGAATCTTATGTTTTAATTTTCTTCCTAGCACCTACCAGGGGAGTGTCCAGCCCACTAGACATGCCTAGGCCACCCAGAACACATCGCAACGCCACGGTCACGCAGTGACCACGCGGCGGGCATGCGAGTTTACGCGCTCTAGAGTTGGGGCCCTCGGCCACCACCCAAACCTCGATGTATCGCCACCAAACCATGTATTTATGATTAAATAGGTCCTTATGTAACTAGAAATGAATTTTGGAAAGAATAAATAGCAAACTATGAGGAAGCTGCAGTTCAAATTAGACCCGCTTCCAACTGAATCAGAAGAAATTTGTCTTTTTCACGAGAGGTGGATCAAAACTTTTTACACCCAACAATTTTGTCAATTTTGCATTAAATATGTCCTAGTATTTTTGAAAATTCATTTGGTCCAATTTTGCAACAATTATTTGGGAGGTCCTTCACAAAAAAAACCTCCTTTTGGGCACTCGAAAAATGGAAAATGGTTTTTTCATCCAAAGAAAATGGAAACTTCCTTAGGAAACATTGTTTGCCATTCCAATATGCACCCTTGTGCACAATATGAGATCATTTGAACAAACTATGCCATGAATGTTGCCATAAGATTGATCATTTGGCTTGGAAGCCATTGATCTCCACACGTGATAGCTCGTTTCCAAGAACATTTTTAAAAAATAATTACCGTATTACAAGTTTGTTATTTTTCCTGGTAACTTGGCCACATATAATGACAGAATGCAAAGGTTTCCCAATTATTTGATTTTTTTTTAATTTTTTATGCTCGTTTCAAAATGCGGTCAAAACAACATGAATGACCGTTCCTAGCTAGTGGTTGAACCTTGGATTTTTTGGTGTTTCTCTGATTAAGTAGATACTTATATACCTAGAAATGATTTTTGGAAAAGATAAAGAGCCAACTATAAGGAAGTTACAGTTCAAATTTGACCCGCTTCCAACTGAATCGATGGAAATTTGTCTTTTTCACGAGAAGTGGATCAAAACTTTTTACACCCAACCATTTGGTCAATTGTGCATTAAACATGGCCTAGTATTTCAGAAAAATGATTTTGTCCAATTTTGCAACAATTATTTGGGAGGTCCTTCACAAAAAAACCTCCTTTTGGGTACTCAAAAAATGGAAAATGGTTTTTTCATCCAAAGAAAATGAAAACTTCCTTAGGCAACATTGTTTGCCATTCCAATATGCACCCTTGTGCACAATATGAGATCATTTGAACAAACTATGCCATGAATGTGGCCATAAGATTGATCATTTGGCTTAAAGCCATTGATCCCTACGCGTGATAGCTCGTTTTTGAGAACATTTTTTGAACATAAATGTCGTATTACAAGTTTGTTATTTTTCCTGCTAACTTGGCCACATATAATGACACAATGCGAAGGTTTCCCAATTATTTGATTTTTTTTGAATTTTTTATGCCCGTTTCAAAATGCGGTCAAAACGGCGGGAATGACCGTTCCTAGCTAGTGGTTGAATCTCAGATTTTTTTGGTGTTTCTCTGATTAAATAGATACATATGTACCTAGTAATGATTTTTGGAAAAAAATAAAGAGCAAACTACAAGGCAGCTACAGTTCAAATTTGACCCGCTTGTAGCTGAATCGGTGGAAATTTGTCTTTTTCATGAGAGGTGGATCAAAAAAATTTACACCCAACCATTTGGTCAATTGTGCATTAAATATGGCCTAGTATTTTAGAAAAATGATTTGGTACAATTTTGCAACAATTATTTGGGAGGCCCTTCACAAAAAAACCTCCTTTTAGGCACTCAAAAAATGGAAAATGTTTTTTCGTCCAAAGAAAATGAAAACTTCCTGAGGCAACATTGTTTGCCATTCCAATATGCACCCTTGTGCACAATATGAGATCATTTGAACAAAATATGCCATGAATCTGGCCATAAGATTGATCATTTGGCTTGAAAGTCATGAATCTTCATGCATGATAGCTCATTTGTGAGAACACTTTTTTAAAATAATTGTCGTATTACAAGTTTATTATTTTTCCTAGAAACATGGTCACATATAATGACACAGTGCGAAGGTTTTCCAAATTTTTTATTTTTTCTGAATTTTTTATGCCCGTTTCAAAATGCGGTCAAAACGGCGGGCAAAAATATAGAGCAAAATATGAGGCAGCTGCAGTTCAAATTTGACCCATTTCGAGCTGAATCGGCGGGAATTTGTCTTTTCCACCAGAGGTGGATGAAGGCTTTTGAGACCCAACCATTTTTTTAATTGTGTATTAAATATGGCCTAGTATTTTAGAAAATTGATTTGGTCCAATTTTGCAAAAAATATATGGTAGGTCCTTCACAAAAAAACTCATTTCGGACACTCGGAAAATGGAAAATAAATTTTTCATTACAAAGTAAATGAAAACTCCCTTAGTGAATGAAAACTCCTCTCTACTGCGACCGAAACACAGGCTACCTCCTCTTTTAGTGTTGAATGTTATCCAGAATAAGAGGTTAAAAAAATAAGAGAAACAAAAGGAAAAAACAATACTGCATAAGCTTAATTCTGATTGGTGCAACCAGTCATGGCATGGATTGATGACATGGCAAACATCTATCCATCCATACATCATACATCCGTTCATCGGTCCATCCAACCAACCGCAGCGACCCCCCTCTTTCTCTCGCGGGAATCGACGACCGGCGAGATCCGGCGCGCGCGCGGCGACGACATGGCATGGATCCCCACGACTCCTCCTCCTCTCTGGATTGATCCCCTCCAACCCACCTTTTCCCCCTCTCTGGATCGATCCCCTCCAACCAAGCCGCCGCCACAGACCTCCCCCAACCCCGGCCTCCTCCACCGCCGGTGACCCCTTCTCTTCCTCCCTCCCTCCACCTCCAGCAGTAGAACCATGCAAGACAGATCTGAGCTCCACTTCCTCCGTTGCTCCCTTTCCCCCGACCAGATCTGCCTCTTGCATTCTGGCACCTCGCCGGCGTGGCTCCAGCGTTGCTCCGGTGACTCCGGTGAGTCCCTCCATTTGTCCTCGTCACATCCCTCCCTCTCTTCCTCACCTCATCTTGTCTCCCTTGCAGATCCAACACGCCATCATTGCTTGAGCATCGGGACGCCATCGATGGGACGTCTTCCTCCTCCCCTGTCCCAAAGGCATGAACGATGCAGCTTCACTGCTACCCTGACGGCATCAAGGTCAGACCCCCAATCATGTCCTCCCCTTTTCATTTTCTTATTCCAAATCCCTAAGCAATTTTTGGCAGGCCGGAGACAATGTCGTGGTTTGATGCGCGGCGAGGAGGCTCAGTGGCTCCCTGCTCCAGCGAGCGCAGGCGGAGGAGCGATGCCGGCTCGTGCCAAGCAGGCTCATGCGCTCCCGCCACCTCTCCACCGAGGTATCTTAACCAAAATCAGGATAACATTTCACAAATCATCTCACGATTATAGCCAGTGATGATCGAATTCTGTGCAATCAAAATAGCAGCATGCATGTGTCTCTATCTTCTTGTATTAGCTACAGTACTAACTAGTAGAAGAAATAAGAGAAAAATCACTCGCTTATCATCCTTATACTTGTTTATCCTGACCTCAACCTACTACCACTTGCAAATCATATTGTCCTGGCTGATCTGAGCATCATGAATTTTTTGCTCATCCCATTATCAATTTATTAACCGCAACATGTACTTCTGCTTCCTGCACTTGCTAGTATTATTTACTACCTCCGTCGCACCGTGATGTTTGTGTCAAAAATGCGGATCGAGTTTTTGTTACTCGTTCGCTACACATGCATGCTGCTTTGCTTTCTGCACACATCCAACCTCACTTAACTGGCAGGCACGACAGTATCCATCCTTCTTAATCTTAATGATTGATGATACTACAAAGTAATAGCATTGATTGATTATTATCTGTTTTCATGAATCTAGGAAGCAAAAGAGATCCATCAAAAGAAGGAGGCGATGTATCTCCAGAACAGAGTTCTTTGAGAAATCAAGCCTACTTTACTTCTATTAATTTACTCCTAACATATTGGTTGTTTCTTCAAGAACAGACGGAAACGTGAAATATTATTAGTTGTATCAGAATAACATGTGAATTGTTATTAGTTGTATCAGAATAGCATGTGAACTGTTCTTAGTTGCTTCAGAATAGCATGTGAAGTATTCTTAGTTCTTCCAGAATAGCATGTGAAGTATTCTTAGTTGTTCCAGAATAGCATGTGAAGTACATCTGCCTTTGTAGCTTGGCCTAGGGTCAGCTGAATGCTCAAGACATGGGTAGTTCTGGGAGATGATGATTAGGGACTGTTTTACAACACATCGTCCTCTATTTTTACATGTAGTTGTAGAAGAAAATACTTTTAATTATTGCAAGTCGCGACTGTCATGCATATGTTATCCTGATGGAACCTACATGTCGTTACTACAACAGCTAGAAGCTATCCATTTTTATTAAAATCATTCTGGTTAGCATTTGGTCATGGCATCACCTTGCTGTTCTCTTTGTTTTAAATCTGGTTGCAACTTTACTATTTTTCCATAACCATTATATTACATTTTTGGCATTGAGCATTGGTGGATCTCAATAGCTATATGATGAATACACATCATGATATATACTTGATGAATCTGCCTGTGTCACATCCCTGCTTTTAGTCATGCATTAGGATTGGATGAATATGTGCATCATGTTTAAATTTATTTTAAACTTGAAATGGGGGCTAATCAACCCCAACACCCCCCCTGAAAATGCTAATTTCCAACAATTGGATTTTCAATGAACCTAAAATGCCCTTCATAAAAGCCCTCCATTTTTGGTTCTGGTTTAAACCTCTGCCAAAAATGCCCTTGCAAATTATGGAGCCATTCTGGATTTTTGAACAAGCCATAAGTATTTGAATTTGGGCATTTTAAATACTATAAATATTTTAAATTACTCAAATACTCTTGGAAGTATTTTTAGGCAGTTGAGAATATTTTCAAATGTGCCTCTGAATATTTCCAGGATTTTCGGAAATGGAATGGTATTTTAATCATTTCAATACACAAAGCAGAGCAAATAAAAAAAAGAGAAAACAAGGGAACAGAGGACTTACATGTTGCCCTGGCCTGGCCCAGCTCGGCCCAGCCCACTGGCTACCGCCAGTCATCCCCTTCCTCTCGCCAGGAGGACGAGAGGTGCGTGGCCGGCGCCCGCAGCCACACGCCGGCCACCTCCTGCTTCTGCCGACACCCAGGACGTCGTCTACGAGTGCCACGCACTCTCCCTCGTCCCCCTCTCACTTTCCCCACTCTTCCCGTGCCCCTCTCCCTCCTCTCGCTCTCTCCCCATCCCCTTCCGAGAGGAGCTCGTCGCCACCGTCGCCGTTCACCGCGGCCATCGACCCCCTCTCGTCTCTTCGACGTGTCCCCGAGCACCACCGACGTCTTCCTCTTCCTCACGGGCGAGCAATGACGCCTCGGACGCACTGCAACGCCGCTACCGCCATCTTCTTCAACCTCGGTCATCAGAGATCCCCCTCGCCGCTCCGCTCGCTCCGGTGCTTCCATGAGTACGCCGAGGCCACTCCTGCACTCCCTGTGAGCTTCTCTTCCTTCTCCCCCTAGCCACATCACCCTAGCTGCCCCTAACCCCATTGGCCATCATGGCCGGGAGCTTGGCTCCGCCGGCCATGCCGCCGCCGTGGCCACCGTCGCCTATAGCCGCAGCTGAGCACATCACCGTGCTCAGTGCACCCCCAGGAGGCCGTAGCACCCCTCTGTGCCCCCTGCCGTGCCTCCTAACGCCGTTTCTGTGCATGCCCGAACTCCGGCCGCTGCCTGACTCGACGCCGGCGTCATCTCCGGCCACCCCCGCACACACCGCTTCCTCCACTCGGCGTGCGAGCTCACCAGCAGCATGTAGATGCCCTCCGTCGGTCATTTGGTCGCCGGAGGAGGAATCCCGATGCCTCCGCCGCGTCTGTCCTCGCCGGCGGTTTAACGCCGGTGGGTTTGACCCACTTTGACCCTGGCTGGGCCCCACCCGAGTCCTGACACATGGGGCCAGCCATAACTGGATTAGTTAGGTGTTAGTTAGTGCTAATCACCACTATTATTGTTAATCCCCTCGCTAAACTAACCCTGAGCCACTGATATGTGGGCCCAGCCCTGCTGACATTTTTAGTAGATTTAGTTTAACTCTAATTAACTCAGTTAACCAACTGAGTCATTGACCAGTGGGTCCCCCAGGTTAGGTTTGACCTGGACGGCGCCTGTTGACCTGCTGACATCAGCGTGACCTAATGCTGATGCAATTATTAACTTTCTGGATTTATTTTTATATAGGAAATTCCAGAAAATAGCCAACACTTCTAAAAATCATAGAAAATCAACCATAGGTCCAAATCAAACAAATTATATATGAAAAATGATTAGAAAAATTCAATATATCCATCTGTAATGGTTTCATGCATGATAAACCACTTTAACCTTGCTATTTAGGTGAAACAAGATAATACACTTTTTATGCATAAGAACTTTAACTTCCATTTGAATCCTTGGTTCAAATGGACCCTTTTCAACTTGTTTCACATTGCATTAGGCAGGACACATCATTTTGCCATGTCATAGCATGCATCATATTGTTGCATATTGTCATGTGTTCATTACATTCTGTGTGTCCTTCGTGGTAGGTTCTGCCTCCGAGGATATCTCCGAGTATCCAACTGAAGGGCAGTACCCTACTACCACTCCATCAGGCAAGCAGCCCCATTGATCATATCGATACAATCCCATGTTCTCGCCTCTGTTGTCATTTACTGCATTAAGACAACATCGTTTCAAACTGATGTGTGCTACGGTAGTTGAACCCTTATCATCTGCATGACCTGTCATTGCCACAATAACTTGATGAAACCCACTAGTATGCGTAGGAGTTGATTGAGCCATGTTTGTGTTTCCTACCTTGCTATGCCTGCTATGCTTAGAGTTGTGTCAGGTCTGGTTCATCTGGGTGATGGGCTAGAGTGAAATGACTATGTCGGTAATGTGAGGGATGTGTTGAACATGTTTTGGTAAAGGTGTCGATGAGAGGCCATGTAGGAGTACATGGTGGGTTGTTTCATTGAGGCCATCCCTAAGAACTAAGATATGCATGTGTGATTTAAGATTCAGTTACTACCATACATTGGGCCCGAACCCAATGGACCCTCTCGGCTTCTTAATCACCCTAGTACTCTGTCCAGGAGTTGCAACTAGTTTCTCGTGTTTGTAGGTTATGTGTTGGCGGCCGTGTGTAGAGCTGACCCTAGGGGTGGGCTATGTTGTGGTAGATACACCGTGGCACGGTGTACCGAGTCACCCGTTTGGTGTCTCGGGAATCCTGTTCATATCGTTCGGAGCCGTATGTGGAAACATCGGTCGGACTCCCTGCGGATGGAACCTGGATAGGCGATAAACCTGGACTAGAGACTTGAGTGTTTAGGTATGCCGTGGCCGACACCCTTGTTGGGCCTCCGCTTGAAGGTTGCCGAGTACATGTCGTGTAAACGGCGGTAAGTGGTGAAAGCGTGTATGAAGAAGTACACCCCTGCAGGGTTAACATCATCTATTCGAATAGCCGCGTCTGCGATAAAGGACTACTTGGTTGCCTATACAGTTCATAGACAAGTTAATGGATACTACCAAAAGACTTAAGATAAGTGTGAGTACCGAGGATGGCCCTCTCGTAGGATGACGAGGGAGGATCCCCGATGGAGTATTGTGTTGGTGATTAGTGGACTCGTGTGCGAAAACTATTTTACTAGTGGAGTCTCGTAGGATAGCTTAGCCAATAGTCAAAGCTGGCTTGCTGCAATAACTCCACCACCTTCTTGAGAATGAGCATGTATAGTAGGTTCTGATGTAAGAATTGCTAAGTACCTTTGTACTCATGTTTGTTTAATTACTTTTTTCAGACGACAACACCGCCCCTTCCGATGTGTTCTACGTAGACCTTGATGTCGACGAGTGACTAGTCACCCAGGTGGTGATCCTGGCCATGGAGGGCCCTATGTAGATAGACAGGCTTCGAGAAGCCTTCTTTCTTTCTAGTGTATGTACTCAGACTATTTGCTTCCGCATGTGCTTGTATGCTTGTATGACTTGAGTGTCGGGTCATGTGACCCCTACCTGTATGAACATGTTATGTATGGCTCTCTGGAGCCTTTAAATAAAGTACTTGAATTGTAGAGTTTTGTTGTGATGCCATGTTGTATTTACACATATCGAGCATATTGTGTGTATGATTGAAATGCTTGGTATGTGTGGGATCCGACAATCTAGTTGTTTATCCTTGGCAGCCTCTGTTATGGGGAAATGTAGTCTAGTGCTCCTTGAGCCATAGTAGTCCGCTACAGCCCGGATCACCGGAGTCCTGCTAGCCCAGCACTACTGCTCAGGACACTTGACTGGCCGGCATGTGTTTCACTTCGTTCCTATGTCTGTCCCTTCGGGGAAATGTCACACGGTGACTTCCAGAGTCCTGCCTAGCCTGCTACAGCCCGGGTTCCTAGAGTCCTGTTAGCCCAGTGCTACAGCCCGGATTCACTCGCTGATGACCGACATGCTCGTTGTGATTCATGTATGCCTGTCTCCATAGGTCTGTGCTGCTTTGGGTTCACGACTAGCCATATCGGCCCGGGTTCACGACTAGTCATGTCGGCCCGGGTTCTCTGTCATATGGATGCTAGCGACACTATCATATACGTGAGCCAAAAGGCGTAAACGGTCCCGGGCCATGGTAAGGCGACACCCATGGGGATACCATGCGTGAGGCCGCAATGTGATATGAGGTGTTACCAGCTAGATCTATGTGACTTGGAATCGGGGTCCTAACAGCGTTGGCATCAGAGCTAGACTGCCTGTAGATTTGTTGAGCCAAACTAGTCGATGTCGAGTCTAGAAATGCTTTAGTTATATGTAGGGGAATTGATTGTGGGAGGGAACGTAAGGCTCTTTTACTCCTTTACCTTATGCCCTCTGATCTGAGTCATTCTCTTCTCATTCAACGTGGGTTAAGGACTAGGCTCTCTTCTTCTATCAGGTTCACGTGTTAATAATCCGTAGTAGGTTATAGGATTGTTGTTACAAGCCTCAGTACAATTTCTACTACTTTTTAGTATGTTGCCAGTTGAATCAGAACCTTTATATGATGTTGTTGAGTGGTGTTGCAAACTGTTCTGGATGTCTCAAATCTTTTTCTGAGCATTCATAGCTGTTATGCTGTCCAATTTTCCCTAGAAATTCTAATGCCTTTGCATTGTGGTTGTGCTTTCAGATGGCCACTCATGCTCAAAACCAAGTGGTTCGCCTGACCCGGTGCCTCGATGTGCCCGGTCATACTGCTATGTTAGTCCGGGTAATGATCGAGAAGGGTTACCGTTGGTATCCTGAATACACTGTCGACGAGCAATTCCGAGACTTTAATCAAAGCCAATATTTCTGCACCGTCAGGATATTTCCTTCTTATCCTGGATCTACCGAGCCCCTCCACTGTTCCTATGGACTCGGGGTTACTGTTGAGATGGCTGTGCAGGATGCTGCCTATTCCATGATGACCATCATGCGAGTCCGGACTGGCCTGCTTCGGAACACTGACTTCCGTTATATGCCGGCTTCACTCCCGGGAGCGCAAGGGTATCTCCAGGCTATCTATGCTGACTCCACGTGTGAGGACTCACTAACTCGAACCACTGCCGAGATGCTCGAGGATAAGGACCGAGAGAATCGGGCCTTGAGACTGTAGCTTTTCAACACCCGTGCTGATCATTGGGCCACTTTGACTCGGTTTGCACCTGTTGTGCAAGCTGGATGTATGGATACGAGGGATCTGTATCCTGTGAGATCTGCTCTGCCAGACATGGTGGATTGGCGTGATGTGGGAGGCATCACCCCACCCCGTGGTCCCTGCAGGCCACCGTTTGTTGGTCCAAGACCTCATCCTTGCCCCTTTGGTCCACAAGCTCCTCAGGACCGTCTGTTCCCGGATGATCATGTTGAACTTCCAGGCTGTGGAGGTGACTTCTATGAGGACTACTACGGAGCTGTCTGAGTTAGTAGTAGTATCTCTAGTATTGTAATAGTTGTATCTCCACTGTCCTACGTGACTTGTGGAATATGACTTAGTGTGTAATCAATTCCGGAGGTGTAGAAAAATAATGTATAGGAGCTTGGAATGCATCCGATGAGATGTAACGTCTTTCATCATAGTTGTACTGTAGCCTGGGCTTGTACTAAACTATGTATGGTGTCTATGACCGTTGGTATATATATGGCAGTTCTATATTACCATGACATACGGATGAACATCTCTGCATTCCGTGTTATCCATTACATTCTGCACTTCCTTGCTAAGTTTGTGCCATCCTTATCTAAACCGTTGTATTGTTTTCTCCTAGGATGGTCAACACCCGTAGCAACCCTGCTGCCCCGGAGCAGGGGGAAGCCAGTGCAGTTAGGGGTGAAAATCTGCCTCACCCGCCTTCTCTGGCCGAAGTGATGCTGGAGGCGGAAAGAAACAAGCGTGAGACTAACCGCTTGCTGGAGCGGATTGAGCAGAACACTGCACGCCATCAGCGAAATGACTTGGTGTCAATCAATGATTTTATCAAGCAGTACCCACCAAAGTTTAACCATTCCGTCGAGCCCCTCAACGCGGATGACCGGCTTCACAGCATCACCCACAAGCTACGTTCTACCAACGTAGCCGAAGCTGATAAGGTTACTTATGCTGCCTATCACCTCGAAGGCCCTGCTAGCCTTTGGTGGGAAAACTTTGAAGCTATGCGCCCGGCCGGCCAAATCACTACTTGGGCTGAATTCAGTGAGGCTTTCCGTGAGCATCACATTCCGGAAGGTCTCATAGATCGCAAGAGGGAAGAGTTCTACAATTTCACCCAAGGAAGACTGACTGTGGATGCATATAGTCGTGAATTTGGGAATCTGGCATGATATGCTCCTGAAGAGGTATCCACCGATGCTAAGAAGTAGGCAAGGTTCCGCAAGGGACTTAGCCCTGAGCTTCGCCGCGATCTTCGTCTGCATGAATGCACCTCCTTTCAGAAGTTGGTCAATAAAGCCATCAGTGCTGAGACAGGCCAGTCTGACTATGACGCTTCACGCAAGCACTCTCGTGATTTTGGCTCTTCATCCGGCTCTGGATCTCAGAAGCGCCGGGTGTGGATTCCAAGCACGGCACTGCCACCCAGGTTCATTCTGAGGCCATCCTTTGAGGCGCCTCGTCCCAACCAGCAGTTTGCACCGCCCAAGCCCTATGGTGGCCCCGCTGCTACTGCTGCTTGTCGGTGTACTAGACTAGGGGTACCCTAGTATCTCGAACTTGTGCACGGGCAGTCGCAGCGTCCCGCGGCAAGGCTTGCCGGGTGACCGCCAAGGTCCTCCGTGGTTCCTTTGGGGCCATTCAACAACAAAGTATCCAAGCCGGAGAGACAAGACCCCGGCAAGAGGAGCTTGCCGGGAAGGCCAACCAAGGCATCTCAAGGAACTTGCCGCAACGCTCCACGCGTCCCGGCAAGGCCTGGTGAGCGACAAGCTCCCGGACGCGACAAGACAACGACCGCGCAAGGCGCTTGCCGCGGCAAGCCTCCACTCTGTACCTGCGCTCCAGCACATCCACCAATGTGTCGCTCTGGGACCCTTCCAGGCGTACGTGGCGGGAGGCTGTGCAGCCAGCGGTACATGATGGCAAGCGGCGCTAACAAGATTGCCATCGTGGCGAGCGGTGGCGTCCCTGGCGGTCCCTTTTGCACTATTTGGGCGACGCAAACGGGCATTTAATGCCCTTGTCCCCTGCCGTCAGGGTTAGGTATGATACACTGTAGTAGGCAGCGGTACCAACCGCAACGCCTTTCCATTTTTGCCCTTGTCTACGTTGCCACCTATCGGTGACCCCTTGAGCATATAAAAGGAGGCCCATACGCAACGTAGAGGGGGGTCGGAAAAAACAGAACACTCACGCTCGGTCTCGTTAGCTGCTGGTGTGTACTGTAGCACTCGGCGCTCCCGAGAAAACACTCAATACCAATCACAAAGCAGGAGTAGGGTTTTACGCATTTGTGCGGCCCGAACCTGGGTAAACTGATCACGTGCTCGTGTGCTTCGCCTCGATCTGCTCTTCGTGCGATCTCCGCCCCCCTGCCGAACCAAAAGGGGCTCGGTCCGCCGGTCCCATAGGTGTTCGTGGATTAGCACCCCCGACATCTTTGGCGCGCCAGGTAGGGGAGCGTCAAGGTTGCATGAACCTGATCCGGCGTTCGCGCGAGGTAAATCTTCATCGTCTTCATCGACATGCCGCCGAAGAAGAAGGCTTCGGAGGCAGCTGCTCCGTCCGCGCCGAACCCACCATCGCCGGGGCAAACGGCTGGTGGGGTAGACGCCGGTGGAAGAACGGGCGTCGACGAGGGAGCTCACGGTGCTGCCAGGTCCAAGGACAAAGCTGCGCTGCCCATCGGCGGCGCAGTCGGCTCCCACAACGACCGGGCGCACTCCAAGACCTCGGCGTCCGTACATGCACCGCGCCCATCCCAGGAGGCGCGGTACCGGCAGCGTCATGATACTCACAGTACCATACGTTTGCTAGACCAAGATCGAGCTGGTGGATCTCAGAGTGCTCAAGACCAGCATGCACGCCAACATGCTGGCGCGAGCGGGGCACGGTCGCCTGGACGGGATACTGCTCCTTCTAACATGGTTAGGAGTCCGAGCATATCCCGCTCCTCACACCGATCGCCGCTGCCACCCGCCACTTCAGCAGAAGCTTTGGCGCGAGCTCAACTGCTCCTAGACTACCCTCCAGCGGCAGACAAGATCGACGACTGGAGGGCCACCATTCAGAGTCTCATCAGCTTTGCCAATGGCGACATTCCACGGCAGCCGAGTACTTCGCAGCCGCGGCAAGTCAGCCAGGCACGAGCCGATGGCGACAAGACCGGTGGGGGTGCAACCACTATGCATTCTCCGCCCCGAAGGCCAAGATCGCCGACTCACCGGATCCACCACGACAGCAACTCCACCGCGTCATCAGATCCTCGAGCTCGTCGCGATCAGCGCCAAGTTCTTCACGAACGACAGCAAGAAGACGCTCGTACTCGCATCGAGCGCCGAAGAGAAGCGCGGCGTCAATCAGACCAGCGCGCTGGGCCCTCTATCGACATGCATGCGCCAGGGGAACCAGGCGACTTGCCGTAAGCGGTAGGTTGCCCTGCGTTTACTCGTGAGCTGCGGCAAGTCCAGTGGCCCAGTAAGAAGAATTTCAAGCCAGACGTACCAGAGAAGTACAGTGGCAAGTCGCATCCGTCGGAGTTCCTCAGCATCTACACCATCGCGGTGCAAGCTGCCGGGGGGAGGGACGACAAGATCCTTGCCAACTACTTCCCGCTGGTGCTCAAGCCCAACGTCAGGTCCTGGCTCATGCATTTGCCGGACAACTCCATATCCTCCTGGGCAGACCTATGCCATCAGTTTGTCGGCGCCTTTACAGGCGGCCACAAACCTCATGGCCAAGAGAGTGACCTTCACATGCTCACCCAGAAGGAAGGAGAACCCCTGCGCAAGTACGTTCAGAGATTCAGCCGTGTACAGCACAACATCCCAGATGTCCACCCTGCCGCGGTCATCAGCGCGTTCCATCAGAACGTGCGTAACCGCAGGATGCTGGGGGAGATGGCGATGTGCAAGATCAGAGACGTCAGTGAGCTGTATGCCCTGGCCGACAAGTGTGCACGTGCTGAGGAAGGGAGGAAACTCCCCGGAGAGAATACAGGAGCAGGAGGATCTGACAGCGAAGATGCTGCCCCGGCAAAGAAAAACCAGCGGCAGAACAACAGGAAGAAGAAAGGCAAAGATGTGCTAGTCGTTGAGCAGTCCGGCAATGAAGGTGGCGCCAAGAAAGCCAAAGCTGGTAGCTCCGGCAAGGAGATTGCCGCATGCAACAACTGCCAGGCTGTGGCGGTCGCCGACAAGCATGACGGCACCGACAAGCAGTACTACAAGATCCACCGCACCAAGGGCCATGACCTCCAGAGCTGTAAGAAAGTCGAACAGCTTGTCCAGCAGCAAAAGGCTGAATACGAGCGACGCGACAAGGAGAGGGCCCAAGGAGGCGCTGGAGAATCCGGCAAGAAGCGCGCTGCCCAGGGAGGACGTCGCGGCAAGGCCAAGCAGCGGCAAGGAGACAGACCTCCCCGCGGCCGCGACAAGGATGAAGATGACGACGACGATGAAGACATGGATGATGTCAAGACCAGTGAGCAGGAGTTCCAGAAAGCCATGGAGGTCTTGTGCGTTGATGGTGGTGCTTCTCTGCATACTTCGCACCGCCAACTCAAGGTGTGGGTGCGGGAAGTCAATGCGGCAGAGCCACCTGTCGAGTCACGCAAGCTTCTGAAATGGTCCAGCACGCCTATCATCTTTGATATTGAGGACCACCCTGATCGCACAACTGCAGTCGGATGCTTGCCAATGTTGGTTTCACCAACTATCCGCAACCTCAAGGTCACTAAGATGCTAGTTGACGGCGGGGCTGGCTTGAACCTGATCTCCTCCGCTGTACTCCAGAAATTCTAGATCCCTGACAGCGAGCTCGAAGAGACTGGCACATTCCAAGGAATCAACCTGGGAAGGAGCAAGCCGAAGGGGAAGGTCACGTTGCCAGTAACATTTGGCAGCGAGTTGAACTTCAGGACTGAGAGGGTCACTTTTGACATTGCCGATTTTCCATTGCCTTACAATGGGATACTCGGCCGTCCAGCACTCGCCAAGTTTATGGCAGCCTCTCACTACGCATACAACATGCTCAAGATGCCAGGCCCGATAAGCGTCATCTCTGTCCCTGGCGACAATAAGGATGCTCTTATCTGTGCCGACAAGATCTACCGAGAAGCGGCAGCCGCAACAGATCGCAAGTCACTTGCCATTGAAGCTCCTGGGGGGAAGAAGAATACCATGTCCGGCAAGAGTTCTGATGCCCACTCCGGCAAGCGCACCTCTTCGGAGTGCTGCGCTGCCGTCGAGGACGCACCATCGAGCTCCACCGGCAAGTGTAAGAAGACAATGGCAGCTCCGCCAGAGACCAAGAAAGTGTTCGCCAAGGATGACGGCATTGGTGGTACCTTCACCATCAGTGCCACTCTTGACCCTAAATAGGAAAGCGCGCTCATTGCTTTCCTGCGGGCGAACGTCGACGTGTTTGCGTGGCAACCGTTTGACATCCCCGGTGTTCCCAGGAAAGTAATTGAGCACCACCTTGCCGTTTGTCCTCATGCGCGGCCCGTCAAGCAGAAGGTCAGGAAGCAAGCAGTGGAGCGCCAAGAATTCATCGCAGAAGAGATCAAGAAATTGGAAGCAGCAGGCCTTGTCAGAGGAGTGCTCCATCCTACGTGGTTGGCCAACCCTGTAGTCGTGCGCAAGGCAAACGGGAAATGGAGGCTTTGTATCAACTTTACGATGTTAATAAAGCTTGTCCCAAAGACCCATTTCCCTTGTCGCACATTGACCAGATTGTTGACTCCATGGCCGGATGTGACTTGCTTTCATTTCTTGACGCATACTCAGGATACCATCAAATCTTCATGGCAGAAGAGGATGAGGAGAAGACCGCATTCATCACTCCATGTGGCACGTACTGTTTCATACGGATGCCTTTCGGTTTAAAGAATGCTGGTTCAACATTAGCAAGGGTAGTTCATGTCGCTCTTGAGCCACAAATGCACAGAAATGTGGAAGCATACATGGATGACATAGTGGTCAAGAGCAAGGACAGGGCAACTCTAATTCAAGATTTAGACGAGACATTTACAAATCTACGCAAGATCAACCTCAAACTCAACCCCGAGAAGTGTGTGTTTGGAGTCCCCTCCGGCAAGCTTCTCGGGTTCTTTATGTCTCAGCGGGGAATTGAAGCCAATCCCGACAAGATCAAGGCCATTGAGCAGATCGAAGCACCAAAGCGCGTCAAGGATGTACGAAGACTTGCCGGTTGTGTGGCTGCTCTCAGCAGGTTTATCTCTAGGTCTGCTGAGCGCGCCCTGCCGTTTTTCAAAATTTTGAAAAAGGCAGGTCCAATGAAATGGACTCCGGAAGCGGAGGCTGCGCTGCAAGACTCGAAGAGATACCTGTCCTCCACTCCAACACTTGTCGCGCCTAAGCCACAAGAGAAGTTGCTGCTGTATATAGAGGCAACCGATCAAGTGGTTAGTGCTGCGTTAGTGGCAGAGAGGGAGGCAGACAACTAGCCAGCAACCACGGCAGACGCATCCAGCGACAAGCAGGGGGCTTCCCCGACAAGCTCTGGGCCCGACAAAGATGGATCTGCGCAGGTGCGCGAGGAGATACAGAAGAGAATGGTGCAGCGCCCAGTTTACTTTGTCAGTTCCCTTCTGCAGGGTGCTAGGTCAAGGTACTCTGGTGTACAGAAATTGCTTTTCGGCCTTCTCATGGCCTCGAGAAAGCTGCGCCATTACTTCCAAGCACATGAGATCACAGTTGTCACTCGTTTTCCGCTGAAGAGGATACTACAGAATCCAGAAGTGACAGGCAGGATTGTTGAGTGGGCACTGGAACTGTCAAGCTTTGGCCTCAAGTTTGAGAGTACTTCAACTATCCAAAGCAGAGCATTGGCAGAATTCATAGCAGAGTGGACGCCAACACCAGATGAAGAAATTCCAGAAACAAGCATCCCCGTCAAAGAAACAAGCAAAGAGCGGCTCATGTACTTTGACGGTGCCTTCTCGCTGCAAGGCGCCGGCGCTGGCGTGCTGCTTGTCGCACCCACCGGAGAGCACCTCAAGTACGTGGTCCAGATGCACTTTCCCAAGGAGCAAGCGACAAACAATACTGCAAAGTATGAAGGCTTGCTTGCCGGTCTCAGGATCGCGGCAGACCTTGGGATCAAGAAGCTCATTGTCAGGGGTGACTCGCAGCTTGTCGTCCGCCATGTGAATAAGAATTATCAGAGTCCGTTGATGGAACCTTACGTTGACGAAGTGATAAAGCTAGAAGAGCACTTTGACGGTCTACAGATGGAGCATGTTCCAAGAGCTCAGAACGACATTGCCGATGGCCTGTCAAAGTGCACCGCACTTAAGTTACCTGTGGAACCAGGGATCTTTGTGCTCAAGCTGACTCGACCGTCCATAACACCATCAACTGGACAGAGCAAGAAGAGGAAGTTGATTTCTGGTGACTATTTTCCGGCAGAGCTTCCCGAAGCCGCTGCCAAGAAGGTCCCCAAGATCAACACCAAGAGTGCTAAGGAGCAGTCTGCTCCGGCAAGCCCTAGGGTTTGTTCCGTTGAAGCAGACGCTCCCGACAAGTTTTGCTCCGGCAAGCTTGCCGGGGAACGTCATGCTCCGGCAGAGCCGCAAGTTCTTGCCGTAGAAGCAGATGTTCCCGCAGCAGCAGATGTGCCTTTAGTTCTTGTTGTCGAGCCACATGCTCCAGCATGGGCACGGCAGATTGTCCGTTTCCTTCAGACAGGAGAACTTCCTGAAGAGCAAGAAGAAGCGGAAAGAGTAGCCCGGCAGTCAAGTATGTGCCAGTTTGTCGACAGCACACTGTACAGAAGAAGACTCAACGGTGTGAAATTGAAGTGTATTCACCAGGAAGATGGACAAAAGCTGTTGGCAGAGATACATGGAGGCATATGTGGTCACCACATTGGCGCAAGAGCACTTGCCGGCAAAGCATTTCGGCAAGGTTTCTTTTGGCCAACAGCCCTCCAGGATGCAACTGCACAAGTAACCAAGTGTGAAGCGTGCCAGTTCCATTCCAAGCAGATACGCCAGCCAGCTCAAGCTCTCCAGACGATCCCTTTATCCTTGCCATTTTCGGTCTGGGGGCTCGACATCCTCGGCCCCTTTCCCCGAGCAGTCGGGGGCTTTGAGTACTTGTATGTTGCAATCGACAAGTTCACAAAGTGGCCGGAAGTGGAAGCAGTGAGGAAGGTGACAGCACAGTCAGCAGTCAAGTTCTTCAGGTCGATTGTTTGCCGCTTCGGGATCCCTAACAGGGTAATCACCGACAATGGTATGCAATTCACGAGACGCACCTTCATGCAGTACGTCCAAGATCTTGGCGCCAAGGTCTGCTTCGCTTCTGTTGCTCACCCGAGAAGCAACGGTCAAGCGGAGAGGGCAAATGCTGAAGTGCTATGTGGGCTCAAGACCAGGACTTTCGACAGGCTGCACAAGTGCGGAAGAAACTTCATCGAGGAGCTTCCTGTGGTTCTTTGGTCGATCAGGACGACGCCAAATCGAGCCACTAGCCAGACACCTTTCGCTCTAGTCTATGGAGCAGAGGCAGTTCTCCCCACGGAACTCGTATACGGGTCACCTCGAGTGCTCACTTATGATGAGCTTGAGCAAGAGCAGCTGCGACAAGATGACGCGCTGCTCCTTGAGGAGGACCGTCTTCAGGCTACTGTACGAGCTGCTCGCTACCAGCAAGCTTTGCGCCGCTACCATAGCCGCAAAGTTAACGCCAGAACTCTCGAGGAAGGCGACCTTGTTCTTCGGCGTGTTCAGTCCGCCAAGAATTCCAACAAGTTGGCGCCAAAGTGGGAAGGCCCTTACTGGGTGAAACAAGTCACTAGGCCTGGCGTTGTCCGCCTTTAGACCGAAGATGGCATTCCAGTGAGCAACTCCTGGAACATTGAGCATCTTTGTAAGTTTTACCCATAGGACGCGGTTGCCGGAACCCGTTCCGGCAACCACCTTTTGTACAAGTCTTGCCGCTATTGCATGTAATCCTTTGTACAAAGCCGGGGGCAGACCCCGTGCATAAAGCTTATGTGCTCCGCGCATTTTGTCAATTTCATGCTTTCTATTTTTTGCATGTGTTGTCTGACACTTTGTGCAGCGCTTACCCCCGGTAAGAAACAACGAGCCATAAGGCTCCATATCTTTATTTTTCTCCTCTTTCTTTTTTCTCAAGGAAAGGAAGGGTCCCTCGCCCACAAGTTTGCCGGGGGGGAAGGAGAAGATATGCTATGGACCAGGCATCGTTCAAGAAAGTTTCGCCTTGCTGGGAAGCAAACAACAGAAAAGATAAGTTGCCAAAGTTTGAGCAATCAGATTTTTTAAATTTTTAAGTTATCTTCCTTGAACGACCGTACTTTGTATGGAAAACCTGTGCGCGGAGGAACCAACTCGTAGATAGTTGCGCCCTTACTTTGTTCCGCTCAACAACTTAAGTGAGCTGCGACTAGCTGCGACAAGGTTTCTTGTCGGTAGCGGCACCGCCAGCAGGCTGCTGACGTCCCGCACTCAGCGCTCGCGGCCAAGGTGCCTGCGCCGGCAAGTTCCCTAAAAGCGTAGGGCAAAAACATACAAAGGAAGGAATCAAGTAAAGGAAATAACATTGCAATCAGTACCCGAAATAAAGTTATATTACAAGATAACTTGTCGCGGCTCTAACAGATTGTTCTCATAACATGACCAGCAGCGACAAGAAAAGAAGAAAACGGGCGGCCTAGTCTACGCGATCGCCCTCAACCCTCTTGATCCCGCTCACCTTGTCCACAATGGGTGCGACAAGGGTCTTGAGCGCCTCCAGATCAGCATCCGGCGGCAAGGTCCTGAGGACGTTGGTGAGATTGAGGCCCGAGTTGCGGAAGGCCACCTTCACCAACACCTTTTGAAGAGCTCCCGCGCAGATCTTGCGCGACTCGTCGGCCAGCTGCTTTGGGATCCTCTCCCGGAGTCGTCGGAGGGCCGTCGCCACGCCTTTGAAGAACGAGGTGAGCTTGGCGCTGGGTTGGAGGTTCTCGTCGGAGGGATACCCGAGATCCTCCATCCCCAGCTGTGCCAGCTCCCTGTCAATGTCCGCAGCAACGTCCACGAGACCCTCCGTCCAGTGCTCCACATTCTCCCGGAAAGTGCTCTGGGTGGCAGCAGCACTCGCCAGCAGCGCCTTGCCGGCCTTGACCTCCTCCTTCAGGGCCGTCTCCTGCTCCTTGGCACCGTCCAGCGTCTTGGTCAAAGTGGTCAGCTTCAACTCAAGATCAGCGTTGGAGTCCTTGGCGGCGCTAAGCTCCTGGCCCTTCTCGGCGAGATGGGCCTGCAGCTCCGAGTAGCTGTGGGCGTCCTTCTCCCGCTCAAGCTTGAGCGCAGCAAGCTCTTCACCGCTCGCCTTGAGATCGGCCTCCAGCTGCGCCACCTTTGTCTCCAGCTCCTTATTGGCGGCCTCGGCAGCTGCGGCAACGTCCTCTACTTGCTTGAGGGCTCCGCCAAATGCTCGCTCGCGTGCGGCAAGCTCCTCCTCGTGGCTGTCAAGGTTGACCTTCCGCTGCACCAGCTCGCCCTCCTGTGCAGATAGCTTTTTAGCGGCAAGCCGCTGTTGCTCTTCGGCTTCAGCCTTCTCGAGGAGGAAGGCCTTCTGCTCCTCGGCAAGTTGCGCCCACTCCGCTGCCAGGGACCGGAGAGCTTCCTGGTTGTGACCCCGGAGCTCCTCCGCACGCTTCTCGATGTCCACTCCCGCCTTCGCGACAAGCGCCTCATGGGACTCCAGCTTGGCTTGCCGGGCACGGTAGAGCGACACCAGCTTCCGCAGCAACCGCTCCTCCTCAGGCTCGCCGCTGCTGCTACTCGGCGCGTCAACCAGCGCAAGCCCAGCGGAGGCGAGCACTTCTCCGTCGAAGCTCTCTCCTTCGACCGGCGCCCTGGAGCTTGACGCCTAGGGGAGGTTGATGAAGATGCCGTCGCCGGCCTTCAAGTAGACGCCTGGCTGGGGCTCTTCGGAGCCTGACGCTGCGGCAGCGGCAGAGGGATCGGCGGTCGGCGTAGCGCCTGGTGCTCCTGCGACCTCAGGGCCGTCAATGCGATCGCCAGATCCCCCGCCTGCTTCTGCGGCGGCAGCTTCGGCGGCCTCTGCACCGGCGGGATCGTCAGCGCCCGCTGCTTCTTCGGTGGCAGCGGCGTCATAGGCAGCAACCTCGGTCTCCATCGGCTCCGCAGCAGATGGATCTGACAGCCGGAAAAGGGGAGAAGAGTCCAGCAAATACCCAAAAAAGAAAAAGAAGATCAAAAGAAGAAGAACCCAAGGGAAGTTCTGAAACAAGAAGATTACCTGTGCCAGGTTCTGCAGTCGTGGTCTCCGCCACCGGGGGGCCGCTGGTGCTGTCCCTTGCTGGAGACTTCTCCCTTGCCGGAGGGCTCTCCCTTGCCGGGGACCTCTCCCTTGCCGGTGGACTCTCCCTTGGCATTTCGAGGGCGGCCTCTGGGCGCTCCTGGTGGGGCTGCTCTACTCCTGCACAAGTCAACAATCAAATATCAGCAAAGCAAGAATCTCCATGCGCGCCCAACAACGGAGAGTGAACCATATACTTACGCTGGGGGCTGCTCTGGAGAACAGTTGCCGGGTCTGGCAAGGTTGTCTCGGACGTATCCCCTGCTGTCGCGGTGGGCTCGTCCTTGATGATAATCGCCGGGGCCTTGGCTCTCTTCGCTGCTCTCTGGGCCAGAGTCCTAAAAAGGAATAAATTCAGAGTAAAGCAAGTGAGATACAAGACAAAACGGCAAGAATTGAAGAACTGCAAGTACAACAAGAGAATCTTACTCTTCTTCTTCTTCTTCCTCGTCGGAGCTGAACGCGGAGAAGTCGAAGTCCAGCTCACGTCCGGCGCAAGAAGGTGGAGTAGTAGATTCCCTTGGCCCCTTGGCGGGAACTGTGGTGGTGGTCTAAGACGACCCCGCTCCGGCTGCAGCCGCGGCATGAGAAGCGGCAGGAACAGAAGCGGTGGTCCGGGTGGACCCCGCTCCAGTTGCCGCAGCAGCATGAGGCGCTCCCGCGGCAACAGTACTTGCCGCGGTGGAGCGTGTCGCGCGGCGCGGCGACTGTCGACTCGCCCGCCGCCTCGCTACATCCCCGACCTTGCGAAGACGCCTTCTAGGTGGAGATGGGGGCTCTGCTTGCGGCGAGCTGTCTGGGGATGAAGAGGAAGAGGAGTTGATCTCCAACGAGCCGCTCGTATCCTCGGCGGGCTCGCTTGACTCGATGTCACGCCCGGCAAGCTTTTTCTTGTCGGCAAGCTCCTCTCGCCCGGCAAGCTCCTTCTTGCCGGCAAGCTCCTCTCGCTCGGCACGGCTTGCCGCCTCTGCTGCCTCTGCCTCCTCCATGGTGAATCCAAACTCGCCCACAGCTGCGGCTGCCGCCGCCTCTTCCAACCTGGTGGCGATGCGTTTCAACTCTGCATCGGTGGTGTCGCGAGTGAGGCCATTCTTCTCGTCGGGGCGGACCGGCACTTCTACCAGGCCGTCAAAGAACTCCTGCACGATGTCGTCTGCAGGCTCTTGCCAAGTTGGGACAATTCCATGCGAGTCGCACAGCGGCATCATTGCCCGGATGCGGTCGAGCGCGGAGTTGTTGCACAGCGAAACGACGCCCTGCGGCAACCTGAACACTTCGGGATGCTCGGGCTCGTACTTGAAGAGCTCCTGGAGCATCGTGTTGAGCTCTAGAACAGTGAAATTGTAGTTAAGGCCCGGGCACAGCCTCATGATATCCGCCGCATTCTTAAATTCCCAGGCGGGCCTCCTCCGTTCCTGCAAGGGGGCGATGCGGCAGCGAAGAAAATCTGCGCCAACAGCGCCTACAGTAAGCCTGGCAAGCCTGAGGCGTTGGATCCGGGTGACGGCAATCTTCAGCCTGTCGTCTTCCGGGGCCACGTCGCTCCAATCGCTGTCGCGTACTGCTGGGGTTTGGCGCCGGGCGGTAAACGGCTACGGGTTCTCCTCGACAATCCAGCACCAGTCTGCTCTCCATTCCTCCCACTTGCCGCGGAACTTGCCCTCCATATAAGAGTCCTTCTTGCCGGCCCTTGAGATCCAGGCGATTCCTCCGGATAAAGGCTCTCCTCTCTCTACTCGGGGCATAAAGAAGTGGAGAAAAAGGGCAACGTTGGGATGGACTCCAACAAAGTTTTCGCAAAAATGTGCGAAAACTGCCATGGTCAGAACGGCATTGGGGGTGAAATCAAGGAGGCAGAACCCGTAGGTGTTCATGATATCGCAGAAAAACTCCGAGAAGGGCGGGCAGAGCCCGCAGTAGAAGAACACGGCGAAGAAGGGATATCCATTTGGAGCCATTTTCCAAGCGGAGGCTGGAAGTACCTTCGTACTCGGATGCGCTCGCGTCTCCGTCGACCAGAAGAGGTAGTAGTACTCCCTCAGCTCCTTCGTGGCGAGCTTGGGGGGGGGAGATTGCCCGCTCCTTTCGCAGCGCCGCAAGCCGCTGCGCCTCAGTCGACTTCACAGCCTTCCCCTTGTTGGCTTTCGGAGCCATGGCGGAAGTGGTGGAGGAGGTCGACGGCGTTGGTGGTGCTGGTGGCGATGGGGGGCAGGGTGCTGCTCTCTTTTCAGCTTTGGGAAGACGGAGGAGCGGCGGAGGTTTTTGAGATTGGAATGGAAAGGGGCGAGTGGGCACACTACCCCTGCTTCCCCTGCTTATAAAGAGGGAGGAGGCGGACGTTCTGCCTTTCCTAATAAAGAAACCACCTACGATCTCTCCCATGTCGCCGCATTCGACGCGTGCCGTTCGGGGAGGGCGCGGCGGATACGGAGAGAGATGCGGCGCGACCCAGGCCGCGCTTGCCCATGCCCTATTTTGGGCCTGGCCCAACAGCGCTTGGCACCGTGTATGGCCCAGGCCCGGGGGCTCCTGTTGGTGTACTAGAGTAGGGGTACCCTAGTATCCCAAACTTGTGCACGGGCAGTGGCAGCGTCCCGCGACAAGGCTTGCCGGGTGACCGCCAAGGTCCTCCGTGGTTCCTTTGGGGCCATTCAAGAACAAAGTATCCAAGCCGAAGAGACAAGACCCCGGCAAGAGGAGCTTGCCGGGAAGGCCAACCAAGGCATCTCAAGGAACTTGCCGCAACGCTCCACGCGTCCCGGCAAGGCCCGGTGAGCGACAAGCTCCCGGACGCGACAAGACAACGACCGCGGCAAGGCGCTTGCCGCGGCAAGCCTCCACTCTGTACCTGCGCTCCAGCACATCCACCAACGTGTCGCTCTAGGACCCTTCTAGGCGTACGTGGCGGGAGGCTGTGCAGCCAGCGATACACGGTGGCAAGCGGCGCTGACCAGATTGCCATCGTGGCGAGCGGTGGCGTCCCTGGCGGTCCCTTTTGCACTATTTGGGCGATGCAGACGGGCATTTAATGCCCTTGTCCCCTGCCGTCAGGGTTAGGTATGATACACTGTAGTAGGCGGCGGTACCAACCGCAACGCCTTTCCATTTTTGCCCTTGTCTACGTTGCCACCTGTCGGTGACCCCTTGAGCATATAAAAGGAGGCCCATGCGCAACGTAGAGGGGGGTCGGAAAAAACAGAACACTCACGCTCGGTCTCGTTAGCAGCTGGTGTGTACTGTAGCACTTGGCGCTCCCGAGCAAGAACTCAATACCGATCACAAAGCAGGAGTAGGGTTTTACGCATCCGTGCGGCCCGAACCTGGGTAAACTGATCGCGTGCTCGTGTGCTTCGCCTCGATCTGCTCTTCGTGCAATCTCCGCCCCCCTGCCGAACCAAAAGGGGCTCGGTCCGCCGGTCCCATAGGTGTTCGTGGATTAGCACCCCCGACACTGCTCCACGCCCCAATGTTGTGACATGTTTCAAGTGTGGAGAGCCGGGTCACTATAGTCGAGAGTGTCCCCAGAACAACAACCCCAATCAGTCTGGAAAGTCCGTTGGCCATGGTAAGCCAGCGGGAAAGACATTCTACGCCAAGCCGGTCACCACTTCACGTGGCCATGTCAACTATGTCTCAGCCGAGCAGGCTCATGAGGATCCTAACGTCGTCCTTGGTACGCTCCTTGTTAATTGCCATCCGGCATCTGTTCTCTTTGATACTAGAGCATCTCATTCATTCATATCCGAGAACTATGCTTGATTGCATAACACGACATTCTGTGACATGCCCACTTCCATGGTAATTCAAACTCCGGGTTCCAAATGGCAATCTTCTAGAGTAAGCCATGGGAACGAAATCCTTGTTGATAGACTTGTCTTCCTTGCATCCTTAATAGCTCTCAAGTCCTCGGACATTAACATCATCTTGGGTATGGACTGGATGTCAGCTCATTACGCTAAGATTGATTGTGCCACTAGAACCGTTCAACTTACTCACCCGTCGGGCAAGACAGTCAATGTCTTAACTCGAGTGGCCAAGCACCAGCTTTACTCCCTAAATGCCAACCCCCTTCCAGACCTTGAAGATATTCCGGTAGTCCGGGACTTTCCGGATGTCTTTCCAGAAGAACTGCCAGGTGTTCCACCTAACAGGGATGTCAAGTTTGTGATAGACCTTGTTCCAGGAACCGTTCCAATTTCTAGAAGACCCTATAAGATGGCACCCTTAGAACTAGCCGAGCTTAAGAACCAACTCGATGAGTCCTTGAAAAAGGGTTTCATCCATCCTAGTTCCTCTCCTTAGGCTTGCCCCGTCCTCTTCGTCAAAAAGAAGGATGGAACGGATTGGATGGTTGTAGATTACTGACCTGTCAACTTGTACACTATCAAGAACAAGTATCCGCTTCCCAGGATCAACGATCTGTATGAACAGCTCACTGGATCCTCATTCTTTTCCAAGATGGATTTGAGGCTGGGCTACCATCAAATCAAAATCAGAAATGGGGACATTCCCAAAACGACCTTTGTTACTCATTATGGCCAATACGAGTACACCGTTATGTCCTTCGGTTTAACCAATGCCCCAGCCACCTTCTCTCGGTTAATGAACTCGGTCTTCATGGAGTATTTGGATAAATTTGTCGTAGTATACCTCGATGACATACTCATCTACTCCAAGAATGAACAGGAACATGCCGAACATCTAAGGCTGGTATTGACGAAACTTCGAGAGCATCGCCTTTATGCCAAATTCTCCAAGTGTGAATTTTGGTTGCCAGAAGTGACCTATCTAGGCCATGTAATCTCTGGTAAGGGTATTGCTATCAATCCCAAGCGAGTTCAAGCCATCTTTGATTGGACTCCACCTGAGACGGTCAAGCAAGTTCGGAGCTTCCTTGGCTTAGCGAGCTACTGCCGCCGCTTCGTCAAGAATTTCTCCAAGGTTGCTAAACCTCTAACTGAACTCCTCAAGAAAGATAAAAAGTTCGAGTGGACCCCACAGTGCGAGTTCAGCTTTCAGGAACTGAAAAGACGCCTGACATCTACTCCCGTACTGGTACCACCAGATTTCTCCAAGGACTTTATTATCTATTGCGACGCCTCACGACAAGGACTAGGTTGCATACTCATGCAAGATCGGCAGGTAATTGCCTATGCTTCACGGCACTTACACCCACATGAGGAAAATTATCCCACACATGATCTAGAGCTTGCAGCTGTAGTCCATGCACTTAAAACTTGGCGACATTACCTCCTCGGTAATCGTTGCGAGATCATCACTGATCACCAAAGTTTGAAATATATCTTCACCCAACCGGATTTGAATCTCAGGCAAAGACGTTGGGTCGAGTTCATCTCGGATTACGACTTAGGAATAACTTACACCCCAGGCAAAGCCAATGTCATGGCTGATGCACTAAGTCGTAAATCCTATTGTAACAACCTGATGTTACAACAAAGTCAACCACTTCTCCATGAGGAATTTTGTAAGCTAAATCTTCACATTGTTCCTCGAGGATTCCTATCCACCCTGGTGGCGAAACCTACCCTTACAAATCAGATCATCAAGGCACAGAAGGTAGATCCGGGAATCTCTCGTATTAAGAGAAACATTAAGAAAGGAGTCATGAATTGTTTCTCCGTTGATGATCAAGGTGTCGTATACTTTGGAAACCGCTTAGTGGTTCCCAAGGCACGAAACCTGAGGCGGCTGATCCTTAAGGAAGCTCATGAATCCCCTCTCACCATTCATCCCGGTAGTACTAAGATGTATCAAGACCTACGCCAGAGGTTTTGGTGGACTAGGATGAAGAGAGAAATTGCTCAATACATTGCTAGCTGCGACGTCTGTCGTCGTGTTAAAGCAGAGCATCAACGGCCTACTGGCACCCTTCAACCTTTGGCTATTCCTGAGTGGAAATGGGATAAAATCAGTATGGATTTCATTACTGGGTTTCCCAAGACCAAGAGAGGGAATAATGCCATCTTCGTCATGATCAACCGTGTTTCCAAAGTAGCCCACTTTCTACCTATTCGTGAGAGTATCACCGCTAGCCAGCTGGCTGAATTATACATCTCCCGAATAGTATCTCTTCGTGGTGTCCCATTGGAAATTAACTCATACCGTGGGAGTCTCTTCACCTCTCGATTTTGGGAAAGTTTCCAAAATGCTATGGGAACTCGTCTCTCTTTTAGCACCGCCTTCCATCCTCAATCAAGTGGTCAAGTAGAGCGAGTCCATCAAATTTTGGAAGATATGCTACGAGCTTCTGTCATCTCATTCGGAATGGGTTGGGAGAAATGCCTTCCATTCGCGGAGTTTGCTTATAACAATAGTTATCAAGCTAGCTTGGGCAAAGCTCCTTTCGAAGTTCTCTATGGACGAAAATGTCGAACGCCTCTTAACTGGTCAGAAACCGAGGAAAGACAACTCTTTTGCCCGGATATGATTCAGGAAGCAGAAGAGCAGGTTCGCGTTATTCGTGAGAAATTGAAAATAGCCCAATCTCGCCAAAAGAGCCAATATGATCGTAAACATAAGCTCATGACTTATGAAGTCGGTGAGAAGGCTTACCTTCGGGTTACTCCGTTAAAGGGAACCCATCGTTTTGGTATCAAAGGCAAATTGGCTCCTCGTTACATTGGACCTTTTCGCATTCTTGCCAAACAAGGGGAAGTTGCCTACCAATTGGAACTACCTTCGCATCTTTCCAGAGTTCACGATGTCTTCCACGTTTCTCAACTCAGGCGTTGCTTCGCGGATCCTATCCGTGGAGTGGACCACGAAACGCTTGATCTACAAGATAACCTAATGCACTTGTACAGTGATCCCAGATATCAATGCTCACTAAAACACACAGAAGCTGATTAACAAGAGTCTTACATCCATACATACTGTCTTACATAAATTATGACCATTATGGTCAAGTCTTGAGTATAACTTCGCAGCGGAAAACTTCAATAACAACTTGGACCCATGCCATCTGCCTTAACCCTACAGGCATTCTAACTGGGAAGCGTCCTAGCTCGCACGATCGTCACCAAAGAACTCTTCAATACTGGCCAATAAAATAACCAGTGGCAAGCCAATGAGTACTTTGAATGTACTCGCAAGCAACCCATGTTTTGGTTCAAGATACAACAATGAATGATATAGGTAAATTTTTGCGGAAAGCTAGTTTTGAGTGCAATGACATGTTCAACAATGTGTAAGACATGCATCAGGAGAATTCAATTAACCATGAGGGCAGGTTGCAGATATCAACATAAATAGAGTGGGCATCAACCCAACTCAATCATGTCAAGTCCTTTGACTTGACCCAAGTAGTTCTTCCCACTTATCCAATCACACACACACACTGGTTTGTAAACATGTGGACGTAGCCCAAGAGCGGTTACCCAACTGTCCTTGACTGTGGACACGGTTATTCGAATAGTTTTACACTCTCTAGAGGTTGCACACTTTACCCACAAGATCCGGGGAACTTCCGTGTCATCCACGACCCGCGGTACCTCAAGTACCCGGGGTAAGCACCCGATCACTATCTTTCCCTAGACGACACTAACATGGAGTCCACTCGATTGGTAGTAACCCTCGTGCCCAACATTTCACAACTTAAAATTGTGGAGCCTCGCTCCCATATTCATCACATACCACTGGCACGGGGTACCAACGGTGTGTCCGGTGCCCCATAAAAATGTTCTTGGCCACCCTACCTGGCACGACCCCATCCCGAGAGAGCGCACCAACAACTCTCCCGTCACTAGTAATGCAGGCTCCAAGCTAGTATCGGCCTAGGTAATCAATAATGCCCTTTCCCATACAAGGGTGGAGTGGTTGCGCATGTAAGGTTGGAATAACGGTCACAAGTTAAACCAATCCGTTTTGAAAAACAACACACACACTTGCCTAGGTACACCACTTCGTCATCAAGTGGTTACCCAACTCATCATCTCCCTCGGGCATAAGTGGCACCCGACGGGGTTTTCGAAAAGTCCTTTGAAAATACTTTGTCTCCATCACCATGCATATCCCCATCCGTTTTTGCATAGCAACTACTTTAGCATCCTATCTACTCCCACCGGCATAACCCTCATAAGGAAGTAGGGTCATGCACAATGCAAGTATCAACAAGGAAGTAACGGAGGCAAACCATCAAAGTGGTTCCACCTCATCATGATACCGTTGCAACAACAATATGGTGCTATATGTCATGCATAAAAAGGGTTTCATAGACATGGTCAATGGGCTGCTTGCCTGGCTCAACAAAGTCTTTTGGGTCTTCAAAGTCTGTTGGTTCAACTCCTTCGTCAGCAACGCAATCTATCGTCGCAAAATAATTACGAGAAAAATAAGGCAATAGTAAAACAGAAAAAACCAAAGTGCTCAGAAAAATGTCTACTTATTTTTGTTAAATACTAGGGTGAAAACTAAGAAGGGGAAAATTCCTAGTTTCGGATTTGGTGTTAGGGGGACAGAGTAGTGGATTTTCAAACAGGGATCTTATTGTTCAAATTTGAATATAAATTTGAACAATGCAGAAAAGTGTAATGGATGGGTATGAAAGTTATATCAATAAATAGGTGGGATTATTCTAAGATTTTAGGAGTTGGAATTATTCCATTTGGATAAATGTTTTATCCTGTGGAATTTTTATAAAACAGACAGAAAAAGAAAAAGAAAAGTGGCACTGTGCCACTGGGCCAGAAAGGCCACAGTGCAGCAGGCCCAGAGGAAATATCAGCCCGCACAAGGCTGCCACGTCAAACGCATAAAGGCGAAGTACGCCTTCGACCGACGGAGAACCGGTGCGCGCGCGCGTGCATTTTTAAACCCGACGGGTGGGTCCCACCCATCAGGGCGTGAGGCTGACGGACAGGGTCCACGGCCGTCATCGTCTACCTCCGTCCAGAGGCGACGGCGAGCTCGCCGGCGGCGATATAGGGCACGGGAGGATGCATGGGTGGTACCGTTGTGCTCTGGGAGGAGCCGCCGTTCGGATGGAGGTGGAGTTGGTCGCTGGAGTGTAGGGGTTCGCCGGCGATGAGGGAGCTGGTGGAAGGGCTTCGGGAGGTGCTTGCCCCGGTCGATTCCGGCTGCAATAGAGAGGGGAGACAGAGGGGAAATGGTAAGAGAGGTGAGGCGGTTCCAGATCAAGAGAGAGGGGGGCAAAGGAGGCATGTACCACGAGATCGACGGCGGCCCAAAGCGGTGGAGCTCGAGCTCGATCTCGAGCTCGGGCGGCTCTGGGAGTGAACGGGAGGCCCAGTGGGGCTATTTGGAGTGGAAGAGGACAAGTGGTGGCTAGAGGGGGGCTCGGGGATGCCTTATATAGGCGAGAGGTGGTCCACCGTGGGCTCGTGTGCCGGGGAGCTCATGCTCGTAGCTACAGGCCTCGGGAGGGTGCTGCGCCGAGTCTAGGGCGTTCGTGGGGGTCAACTACGCCCAGGGGGAGAAGAGAGGGAGCGGGGAGGGGTCAGAGACGCCGCGCGTGTGAGGCCGCTCATTGGAGCTCTCGGGCGGCCGGCGCGCGTGCGGGCAAGGGCAGCAGGAGGGAGAAGGAGGAGAGGGACAGAGGCGTAGTGTGCTACGGACGTCGAGGAGCATTGGCTGGCGTGAGGGGGAGAGCCGAGGTGGACGGAGGTGGTTGGCAGGGGCGGCTACAGTGCGGGAGCGCACTGTAGCGCGCTCCAGAGCGTGCAAATGGCCGGCATGCCATTTTTTGGCAAAGTGGGCACGGCCAAGCATGTCTGGTAGCTCTAGGGAGGAGTAAAGAATGTGGGGAAAGCCTTGGATGCCTTGGGTGGCCACTGGAGTGAGGAGGGAGGTGAGGAAGAGGGGTGCAAGGGCTGTCCAGAGAGGTAAAAGAGGTGATTTCACCCCTCAATTATTGATCTGAGATGCAACCATTGCTACTGGAGGTAGAAGAGGTCTAGGAGGGGCTATGGTAAAAAGTGGAGGCCATGGAGAAGAGTTGAAGAGGTCAAAATAGGGGTTTTAGTAAAATGGTAGAAGGTTTTTGATACTTGTTTGGTTAAGCAAATGAACTCCATTTGGCAGGAGACTCCACAGGGTGAAATTGCACATATAATTAGGGCCTTACACCCATTTTGAGCTTATTTGGGCAAAGTTCACAATGTAACTTTTGTAAACCCTAGAAATTAGCAGAAATGAACTTGTGTAGATCTAGTTCAGCAAATCACTTCCCCTTGATGAACCACTTGGTTTAGTGGCTTCATTTGGTCATGTGAACATGCTCAGAAAAGTCGGGGTCAAGGAGAGAAAGTTGGTAGTACAAAGTTGTTCAAATTTGATTCTGGTCAGAGAGGGTTTTGGGGCACTTTGATCAAGATAGCATTCTCTCCAACTTGTGCCATTTGGTATAGATGAATAATTAGACCAATTGAGCATGTGCACCAAGTTTTAGAACATTTGGACATGTTTGCAATGTAAAGTTGCTCAAACTTCAAAATGGACAGAAATGGTTTTGAGGGGATTTCATAGGGTTATACTATTCTCCATGACATGAGACTTGGCATGATCATCCAACATGTCATATGTGACATGCTAGAATTTTCTTGGAATTTTTGGGGAATATATCCTTTGTAAATATTTCAAAAGCTTGAAATATCCAGAAAGGGTATTTGAGGGATTTTACCATTATTTTGAACATGACCATGTGTTGAAACTCTTATATATGGACAATATATGTCCACTGAGTTTCTCTAGGTTTTTGTCAAATATTTTTGAAACAATAAAATATTTTTTCCCTATTAAAGACCATTTCTGGCCTTAAGAAAAAGCTTTTAAATAAAATAGGAAAATAACTTTTAAAAATATATTTTTGTGGTTTATCGGAGTCCTATATCTAATAGGATTCAAATATACTTTTTGAAAGATTTTTCACACCCCAAATCAAGTACTTGCAGTGCAAACCTCAATTCAGGGGGTTTTGGAAAACTAATTTTTGAAAATACTATTTGGCCAAATTATTTTTGTAAGAAAATACTATATTGCACTATACACATGGCATGATCATTGTGCAGAAGTTTGGGGCAAGGAGATGAAGTATGGGAGGGGGAGTTGTGTTGACTTTAAAGAGCACTTGAAAACACAGAGAGAAAACCAACTCCAAATAAAAGCCAAATAATGCAAAAGTTTTTGTCAAACCACATTTATCATGATTTATTAGCTTAAGTGTTGTGGCATGAAAATCAGGGTGTGACAGGTGAGTTGTCACATCCCTGCTTTTAGTCATGCATTAGGATTGGATGAATATGTGCATCATGTTTAAATTTATTTTAAACTTGAAATGGGGGCTAATCAACCCCAACACACCCCCCCCTGAAAATGCTAATTTCCAAGAATTGAATTATCAATGAACCCAAAATGCCCTTCATAAAAGCCCTCCATTTTTGGTTCTGGTTTAAACCTCTCCCAAAAATGGTCTTGCAAATTATGGAGCCATTCTGGATTTTTGAACAAGCCATAAGTATTTGAATTTGGGCATTTTAAATACTACATATATTTTAAACTTCTCAAATACTCTTGGAAGTATTTTTAGGCAGTTGAGAATATTTTCAAATGTGCCTCTGAATATTTCCAGGATTTTTAGAAATGGAATGGTATTTTAATCATTTCAATACACAGAGCAGAGCAAATAAAAAAGAGAAAACAAGGGAACATATGACTTACCTGTCGCCCTGGCCTGGCCCAGCTCGGCCCAGCCCACTGGCTACCACCAGTCATCCCCCTCCTCTCGCCAGGAGGACGAGAGGCGCGTGGCCGGCGCCCGCAGCCACACGCCGGCCACCTCCTACTTCTGCCGACACTCAGGACGTCGTCTACGAGTGCCACGCACTCTCCCTCGTCCCCCTCTCACTTTCCCCACTCTTCCCACGCCCCTCTCCCTCCTCTGGCTCTCTCCCCATCCCCTCCCAAGAGGAGTTCGTCGCCACTGTCGCCGTTCACGGTGGCCATTGACCCCCTCTCGTCTCTTCGACGTCTTCCTCTTCCTCACGGGCGAGCCACGACGCCTCGGACGCACTGCAACGCCGCTACCGCCATCTTCTTCAACCTCGGTCGCTGGAGATCCCCCTCGCCGCTCCGCTCGCTCCGGTGCTTCCCCGAGCACGCCGAGGCCACTCCTGCACTCCCTGTGAGCTTCTCTTCCTTCTCCCCCTAGCCACGTCACCCTAGCTGCCCCTAACCCCGTTGGCCATCATGGCCGGGAGCTTAGCTCTGCCGGCCAGGTCGCCGCCGTGGCCACCGTCACCTATAGCCGCAGCTGAGCGCATCACCGTGCTCAGTGCACCCCCAGGAGGCCGTAGCACCCCTCCGCGCCCCCCTGCCATGCCTCCTAACGCCGTTTCCGTGCACGCCCGAACTCCGGTCGCCGCCTGACTCGACATAGGCATCATCTCCGGCCACCCCCGCACACACCGCTTGCTCCACTCGGCGCGTGAGCTCACCAGCAGCACGTGGATGCCCTCCGCCGGCCATTCGGTCGCCGGAGGAGGAATCCCGACGCCACCGCCATGTATGTCCTCGCTGGCGGCTTAATGCCGGTGGGTTTGACCCACTTTGACCCTGCTGGGCCCCACCCGAGTCCTGACACGTGGGGCCGGCCCTAACTGGATTAGTTAGGTGTTAGTTAGTGCTAATCACCACTGTTAGTGTTAATCCCCTCGCTAAACTAACCCTGAGCCACTGATTTGTGGGCCCGGCCCTGCTGACATTTTTAGTAGATTTAGTTTAACTCTAATTAACTCAGTTAACCAACTGAGTCACTGACCAGTGGGTCTCCTAGATCAGGTTTCACCTGGACGGCGCCTGTTGACCTACTGACATCAGCGTGACCTAATGCTGACGCAATTATTCATTTTCTGGATTTATTTTTATATAGGAAATTCCGAAAAATAGCCAAAACTTCTAAAATCATAGAAAATCAACCATAGCTCCAAATCAAACAAATTATATATGAAAAATGATCAGAAAAATTGAATCTATCCATCTGTAATGGTTTCATGCATGACAAACCAATTTAACCTTGCTGTTTAGGTGAAACAAGCTAATACACTTTTTATGCATAAGAACTTTAACTTCCATTTGAATCCTTGGTTCAAATGGACCCTTTTCAACTTGTTTCACATTATATTAGCTAGGACACATCATTTTGCCATGTCATAGCATGCATCATATTGTTGCATATTGTCATGTGTTGATTACGTTCTGTGTGTCCTTCGTGGTAGGTTCTGCCTCCGAGGATATCTCCGAGTATCCAACTGAAGGGCAGTACCCTACTACCACTCCTACAATCCCATGTTCTTGCCTCTGCTCTCATTTACTGCATTAAGACAACATCGTTTCAAACTGCTGTGTGCAACGGTAGTAGAACCCTTATCCTCTGCATGACCTGTCATTGCCATAGTAACTAGATGAAACCCACTAGCATGTGTAGGAGTTGATTGAGCCATGTTTGTGTTTCCTACCTTGCTATGCCTGCTATGCTTAGAGTTGTGTCAGGTCTGGTTCATCTGGGTGATGGGCTAGAGTGAAATGACTATGTCGGTGAGGGATGTGTTGAACATGTTTTGGTAAAGGTATCGATGAGAGGCCATGTAGGAGTACATGGTGGGTTGTTTCATTGAGGCCGTCCCTAAGAACTGAGATATGTATGTGTGATTTAAGATTCAGTTACTACCATACATTGGGCCCGAAACCAATGGACCCTCTCGGCTTCTTAATCACCCTAGTACTCTGTCCAGGAGTAGCAACTAGTTTCTAGTGTTTGTAGGTTATGTGTTGGCAGCCGTGCGTAGCGCTGACCCTAGGGGTGGGCCATGTTGCGGTAGATACACCATGGCACGGTGTACCAAGTCACCCGTTTGGTGTCTCGGGAACCCTGTTCACATTGTTCGGGGCCGTATGTGGAAACCTCGGCCGGACTCCCTGCGGATGGAACCTGGATAGGCGATAAAATTGGACTAGAGACTTGAGTGTTTAGGTAGGCCGTGGCCGACACCCTCGTTGGGCCTCCGCTTGAAGGTTGCCAAATACATGTCGTGTAAACGACGGTAAGTGGTGAAAGCGTGTATGAAGAAGTACACCCCTGCAGGGTTAACATCATCTATTCGAATAGCTGCGTCCGCGGTAAAGGACTACTTGGTTGCCTATACAGTTCCTAGACAAGTTAATGGATACTACTAAAAGACTCAAGATAAGTGTGAGTACCGAGGATGGCCCTCTCGTAGGATGATGAGGGAGGATCCCCGGTGGAGTATTGTGTTGGTGATTAGTGGACTCGTGTGCAAAAACTATTTTACTAGTGGAGTCTCGTAGGATAGCTTAGCCAAGAGTTAAAGCTAGCTTGCTGCAATAACTCCACCACCTTCTTGAGAATGAGCATGTATAGTAGGTTCTGATCTAAGACTTGCTGAGTACCTTTGTACTCATGTTTGTTTAATTACTATTTTCAGACAACAACACCGCCCCTTCCGATGGGTTCTACGTAGACCTTGATGTCGACGAGTGACTAGCCAGCCAGGTGGTGATCCTGGCCATGGAGGGCCCTATGTAGATAGACAGGCTTCGAGAAGCCTTCTTTCTTTCTAGTGTCTGTACTCAGACTATTTGCTTCCGCATGTGCTTGTATGCTTGTATGACTTGAGTGTCGGGTCATGTGACCCCTACCTGTATGAACATGTTATGTATGGCTCTCTGGAGCCTTTAAATAAAGTACTTGAATTGTAGAGTTTTGTTGTGATGCCATGTTGTATTTACACATATCGATCATATTGTGTGTATGATTGAAATGCATGGTATGTGTGGGATCCGACAATCTAGTTGTTTATCCTTGGCAGCCTCTCTTATGGGGAAATGTAGTCTAGTGCTCCTTGAGCCATAGTAGCCTGCTACAGCCCGGATCACCGGAGTCCTGCTAGCCCAGCACTACTGCTCAGGACACTTGACTGGCCGGCATGTGTTTCACTTCGTTCCTATGTCTGTCCCTTCGGGGAAATGTCACGCGGTGACTTCCGGAGTCCTGCCTAGCCTGCTACAGCCCAGGTTCCCCAGAGTCCTGTTAGCCTAGTGCTATAGCCCAGATTCACTCGCCGATGACTGACATGCTCGTTGTGATTCATGTATGCCTGTCTCCATAGGTCTGTGCCGCTTTGGGTTCACGACTAGCCATGTCGGCCCGGGTTCTCTGTCATATGGATGCTAGCGACACTATCATATATGTGAGCCAAAAGGCACAAACGGTCCCGGGCCATGTTAAGGCGACACCCGTGGGGATACCGTGCGTGAGGCCGCAATGTGATATGAGGTGTTACCGGCTAGATCTATGTGACTTGGAATCGGGGTCCTGACAGCCTGCTACATCTCAACTTGTGTATCTGTTTTGGTATCTCTTCCACTGTGTATCTGTTTTCTTGTATGAGTGGGTATCTTATTTCAACTAGTTGGAAAACAAAAATCATGGTACTATCTAGCTCAATTTGTGTTGTCATTCTAAATAAAAGTCCTTTACTTGAATGGTCTGTTCATAATATATTTGGCTCAGTTTTTCAAATTATTCTCTCATTCATGTAACAGGGTGACAGAGGAAGCCATGTTGCCATCTTGTTTGTTCCCAACCTTGACTATGGTTATCCAGCGAGTTCGGCATGTCGTCATTTCTTGTAAAGCAGTATTGTATCACACTTGTAGAGCTCGTTACACATGTAGATCTTGTGAAGTAATGTATTACACATGGTCATATGTATTGGCAACGTGATCTGGTTGCTCTTATTTGAAGTGTCATGTGTGCTTTTGTCTGCCAAGTTAAATACTAATTGAAATATGAAGAATATGAGCCTGATAGATGGGACTCACTTACCAGACCCAAAACTAACAATTGGGACCCGTCTGACTGGTGGACCCATTTAATAAAAAAAAGAAAATTAAAATTATTTAGACGAAAAGGCCAAGGCCCAATAATAAAAAAGGCTGCAATGTTGGGCTAGGGCCATGAAGTCGACCAAAAATTGACAGAAAAAATATATAGAAAGGCTGAATTAATGGGCTAGGCCCATGTAGAAAACCGAATTGGGCCGAGCTGATTCTTGTGCCTCATCAGCTTGCCACGTTGGATGCCTACGTGGCCTGGGGAGGTTGCTAGTGACCAAAATTTTGGTCGAATAACCAACGACCTTTTACAGAAGGTTGTTAATTTCAGTTTACGACCGCCAGCTTTTGACCTTCTATTTTTGGTCAAAAAAGGTCGCAAATGAAAAACTATGACCTTTCAGCGGCCAATAGTGAGGGTCACAAGTTGACATATTTATTATAGTGTGTGTGCTACCAAACGTCACAACATAACTGGGTGATTATAAAGGTGCTCTACAGGTGTCTCCAAAGGTACTTGTTGGGTTGGTGTATTTCAATATTACGATTTGTCACTCCGATTGTCGGAGAGGTATCTCTGGGCCCAATCGGTAATACACATCATTTAAGCCTTGCAAGCATTGCAACTAATGAGTTAGTTGCAGGATGATGTATTACGGAACGATTAAAGGGACTTGCCGGTAACGAGATTGAACTAGCTATTGAGATACCGACGATTGAATCTCGGGCAGGTAACATACCGATGACAAAGGGAACAACGTATGTTGTTATGCGGTTTGACCGATAAAGATCTTTGTAGAATATGTAGGAGCCAATATGAGCATCCTGGTTCCGCTATTGGTTATTGACCGGAGACGTGTCTCGGTCATGTCTACATAGTTCTCGAACCCGTAGGGTCCGCACGCTTAAAGTTTGATGATGGTTATATTATGAGTTTATATGTTTTGATGTAACGAAGGTAGTTCGGAGTCCCAGATGTGATCACGGACATGACGAGGAGTCTCGAAATGGTCAAGACATAAAGATTGATATATTGGACGACTATATTTGGACACCGGAATGGTTCCGGGGGTTATCGGATATATACCGGAGTACTGGGGGGTTACCGGAACCCCCCGGAGGTTATTGGGCCTCATGGGCCCAATTGGTGGAAGAGGAGAGGCAGCCAAGGGGCGGCCGCGCGCCCCTCCCCTCCCAAGTCCGAATTGGACAAGGAAGGGGGGCGGCGCCCCCCCCCCCCCTTTCCTTTCTTCCTCTTTCTCCTTCCCTCTCCTCTCCTACTCCAACATGGAAGGGGGGAGTCCTACTCCCGGTGGGAGTAGGACTCCTCATGGGGCGCGCCAAGGGTGGCCGGCCCCTCCCCCTCATCCACTCCTTTATATACGGGGAGGGAGGAACCCCCTAGAGACACAACAATTGATCCCTTGGATCTCTTAGCCGTGTGCGGTGCCCCCTCCACCATAATCCACCTCGGTCATATCGTAGCAGTGCTTAGGCGAAGCCCTGCGTCGGTAGAACATTATCATCGTCACCACGCCGTCGTGCTGACAGAACTCTCCCTCGAAGCTCGGCTGGATCGGAGTTCGAGGGACGTCATCGAGTTGAACGTGTGCAGAACTCGGAGGTGCCATGTGTTCGGTACTTGATCAGTCAGATCGTGAAGACGTACGACTACATCAACCGCGTTGTACTAACGCTTCCGCTTTCGGTCTACGAGGGTATGTGGACACACTCTCCCCTCTTGTTGCTATGCATCACCATGATCTTGCGTGTGTGTAGGAATTTTTTTGAAATTACTACGTTCCCCAACAATATAGGCATCACGTCCGTGACAAGTAGACCGACTCCTGCCTGCATGTATTACTATTACTCCACACATCGACCGCTATCCAGCATGCATCTAGAGTATTAAGTTCATAAGAACGGAGTAACGCTTTAAGCAAGATGACATGATGTAGAGGGATAAACTCATGCAATATGATATAAACCCCATCTTTTTATCCTCGATGGCAACAATACAATACATGTCGTTTCCCCTACTGTCACTGGGATCAAGCACCCCAAGATTGAACCCACAGCTAAGCACTTCTCCCATTGCAAGAAAGATCAATCTAGTAGGCCAAACCAAAATCATAATTCGAAGAGACTTGCAAAGATAACCAATCATACATAAAAGAATTCAGAGAAGATTCAAATATTGTTCATAGATAATCTTGATCATAAACCCACAATTCATTGGATCTCGACAAACACACCGCAAAAAGAGTTACATCGAATAGATATCCAAGAAGATCGAGGAGAACTTTGTATTGAGATCCAAAGAGAGAGAAGAAGCCATCTAGCTACTAGCTATGGACCCGAAGGTCTGAGGTAAACTACTCACACATCATCGGAGAGGCTATGGTGTTGATGTAGAAGCCCTCCGTGATCAATGCCCCTCCGGTGGAGCGCTGACCCAAGATGGGATCTCATGGGTACAGAAGGTTGCAGCGGAGGAATTAGGTTTTCGTGGTGCTCTCCAATGTTTTCAGGGTACGTAGGTATATATAGGAGGAAGAAGTAGGTCGGTGGAGCCACAAGGGGCCCACGAGGGTGGAGGGCGCGCCCAAGGGGGGTAGGCATGCCCCCTTCCTCGTGGCCTCCTCGTTGATTGCTTGGGGTCCACTTCAAGTCCTCTGGATCATGTTTGTTCCAAAAATCACGCTCCCGAAGGTGTCATTCCGTTTGGACTCCGTTTGATATTCTTTTTCTGCGAAACACTGAAATAGGCAAACAACAATTTGGGTTGGGCCTCTAGTTAATAGGTTAGTCCCAAAAATAATATAAAAGTGTATAAATAAGCCCATTAAACATCCAAAACAGAATATATAATAGCATGGAACAATAAAAAATTATAGATACGTTGGAGACGTATCAAGCATCCCCAAGCTTAATTCCTGCTCGTCCTCGAGTAGGTAAATGATAAAAACAGAAATTTTGATGTGGAATGCTTCCTAACATATTTCTCAATGTAATTTTCTGTATTGTGATATGAATGTTCAGATCTGAAAGATTCAAGATAAAAGTTTAATATTGACATAAAAATAATAATACTTCAAGCATACTAACTAAGCAATCATGTCTTCTCAAAATAACATGGCCAAAGAAAGTTATCCCTACAAAATTATATAGTCTGGCTATGCTCTGTCTTCATCACACAAAATATTAAATCATGCACAACCCCGGTGACAAGCCAAGCAATTGTTTCATACTTTTGATGTGATGAGGACATCAATACCATTGTTACACCCACAGCGCCTGCTGCTATACATACTGGACCAATTACTAGAGCTCGCGCACGCCTATTGAATTATCAGGTACTTTCGTTTCTTGGTAACGATTCTAATGTTCATGAGAATATGATGCTGCCTAAATTGGATACATTTGTTTTGCTTACAAATGAAGGGCCTAGCTTGGACAAGAAAGATGAACCTTCAAGCAAGTTCAAGCATGAAGATGATGGCATGCGCAAGGGGAACAAGAACAGAGTTACAAGTGATGATTCCAGGACTTTGAAGCCACCGTAATGAGTGCATGAAGCCTTGGACGAAATATACAAGATGCCACTTCATAAATTTTGTCTAGAGGCTATTCTAGGTGCTGCATCACCTTATTTTTGGGCAAGGCACATGTAATTTCGAAATACTTGATTATAGGCAGTTTTTAGAGTCCGTATGTGTGGGCAAACAAGAGTTAGGGTTGGTTTTGGACCCCTCCTCCAAGGGCCACGAAATTCCCCCTCTCTTCTCCATATATACAGCCCTTAGGGCATCGTTTAGACTTTGGTATTTGTTTAGATTAAAAGTTCGCCATAGCTGCAACTTCGCGTACTTCGTTTGTGTCCAACGACCAGACCAAGACATCACAGAACCCCACCTTCATTAATAAAGCTTTCCTCTTTTATTCGCAATATCCAGATTGCAATCTCAGTTTCTTGCTTGTTCTTCATTTGCTCGCAGGAATAGACCCTCGTGGTCAGGTTGATCGTGCTCCGGCATGGTCAATAACCCTCGGAAGTTGGTTTAGAGATTGCTAAGGCGCGACGTCTTCCCATGTTCGTAGTCGGATCGTCAAAGTCGACTCCCACAGAAAACAATATCTATCTCATCGAAACATCGGGACACCTTCGCCTCTATCATGATGTTCTCAAACTTTTTCAACTTTCAGGCAATACATGAGCGTGAGCCATGGACATAGCACTATAGGGGGAATAGAATGTTGGTTTTGGAGAATACAAAAAGGAGAAGATAGCCTCACATCAACTAGGCGTATCAACGGGCTATGGAGATGCCCATCAATAGATATCAATGTGAGTGAGTAGGGATTGCCATGCAACGGATGCACTAGAGCTATAAGTCTATGAAAAGCTCAACAAAAGAAACTAAGTGGGTGTGCATCCAACTAGCTTGCTCATGAAGACCTAGGGCAATTTGAGGAAGCCCATCATTGGAATATACAAGCCAAGTTCTATAATGTAAAATTCCCACTAGTTTATGAAAGTGACAACATAGGAGACTCTCTATCATGAAGATCATGGTGCTACTTTCAAGCACAGTGTGGAAAAAGGATAGTAACATTGTCCCTTCTCTATTTTTCTCTCATTTTTTTATTTGTTCCTTCTTATTTTTGGCCTCTTTTTTTCGTCCGGAGTCTCATCCCGACTTGTGGGGGAATCGTAGTCTCCATCATCCTTTCCTCACTAGGACAATGCTCTAATAATGATGATCATCACACTTCTTTTTACTTACAACTCAAGAATTACAACTCAATACTTAGAACAAAATATGACTCTATGTGAATGCCTCCGGTGGTGTACCGGGATATGCAATGAATCAAGAGTGACATGTATAAAAAAAATTATGAACGGTGGCTTTACCACAAATACGATGTCAACTACATGATCATGCATGGCAATATGACAATGATGAAGCGTGTCATAACAAACGGAACGGTTGAAAGTTGCATGGCAATATATCTCAGAATGGCTATGGACATGCCATAGTAGGTAGGTATGGTGGCTGTTTCGAGGAAGGTAAATGGTGGGTGTATGATACCGGTGAGAAGTGCGCGGTAATAGAGAGGCTAGCAAATGTGGAAGGGTGAGAGTGTGTATAATCCATGGACTAAACATTAGTCATAAAGAACTCACATACTTATTGCAAAAATCTATTAGTTATCGAAACAAAGTACTACGCGCATGCTCCCAGGGGGATAGATTGGTAGGAAAAGACCATCGCTCGTCCCCGACCGCCACTCATAAGGAAGACAATCAATAAATAAATCATGCTCCAACTTCATCACATAACGGTTCACCATATGTGCATGCTACGGGTATCACAAACTTCAACACAAGTATTTCTCAAATTCATAGCTACTCAACTAGCATGCTCTAATATCACCATCTCCATATCTCAAAAGAATTATCAAGTATCAAACTTCTCATAGTATTCAATGCACTTATATGAAAGTTATTATTATGCCTAAAAGCAAATTACCATGCTGTTATAAAGGACTCTCAAAATAATATAAGTGAAGCATGAGAGATCAATTATGTCTATAAAATGAAACCACCACCGTGCTCTAAAAGATATAAGTGAAAAACTAGAGCAAAAACTATATAGCTCAAAAGATATAAGTGAAGCACATAGAGTATTCTAATAAATTCCAATTCATGTGTGTCTCTCTCAAAAGGTGTGTGCAGCAAGGATGATTGTGGTAAACTAAAAAAATAAATACTCAAATCATACAAGACGCTCCAAGCAAAACATATATCATGTGGGGAATAAAAATATAGCTCCAAGTAAAGTTACTGATGAACGGAGAGAAAAGAGGGGATGCCTTCTGGGGCATCCCCAAGCTTAGGCTTTTTGGTGTCCTTGGATTTTACCTTGGGGTGCCTTGGGCATCCCCAAGATTAGGCTCTTACCACTCCTTGTTCCATAATCCATCAAATCTTCACCCAAAACCTGAAAACTTCACAACACAAAACTTAATAGAAAATCTCTTGAGCTCCGTTAGGGAAAGAAAACAAAACACCACTTCAAGGTACTGTAATGAACTCATTCTTTATTTATATTGGTGTTAAACCTACTGTATTACAACTTTTCTATGGTTTATAAACTCCATTACTAGCCATAGATTCATCAAAATAAGCAAACAACACACGAAAAACAGAATCTATCAAAAAACAGAACATTATGTGGTAATCTGTATCAAACACATACTTCTGGAACGCCAAAAATTCTAAAATAAATTTGTGGACGTGAGGAATTTATCTATTAATCATCTGCAAAAAGAACTAACTAATAGCACTCTCCAATAAGAAGTTGTAGCAAATCTCGTGAGTGCTAAAGTTTCTGTTTTTTACAGCAAGATCAAAAAGACTTTCCCCAAGTCTTCCCAACGGTTCTGCTTGGCACAAACACTAATTAAACACAAAAAACACAACCAAAACAGAGGCTAGATAAATTATTTATTACTAAACAGGAACAAAAAGCAAGAAACAAAAATAAAGTAGGGTTGCCTCCTAACAAGGGCTATCGTTTAACGCCCCTAACTAGGCATAAAAGCGAGGATAGATCTAGGTATTTGCCATCTTTGGTAGGCAATCCATAGATGGCTCTCATAATAGATTCATATGGTAATTTAATTTTCTTTCTAGGGAAGTGTTCCATGCCTTTCCTTAACAGAAATTGGAATCTAATATTCCCTTCCTTCATATCGATGATTGCACCAATCGTTCTATGGAAAGGTCTACCAAGAATAATAGGACATGAAGGATTGCAATCTATATTAAGAAAAATGAAATCTACGGGCAAATAATTCCTATTTTTCAACAATAAGAACATCATTAATTCTTTCCATAGGTTTCTTAATGGTGGAATCTGCAAGGTGCAAGTTTAAAGAACAATCATCAAATTCACGGAAATCTGGCAAATCACACAAAGTTTTTGGGATCGTGGAAACACTAGCACTCAAATCACACAAAGCATAGCATTCATGATCTTTAATTTTAATTTTAATTGTAGGTTCTCACTCATCATAAAGTTTTCTAGGGATAGAAACTTCCAACTCAAGTTTTTCTTTGTAAGATTGCATTAAAGCATCAACGATGTGTTTAGTAAAAGATTTATTTTGACTATAAGCATGAGGAGAATTTAGCACGGATTGCAACAAGGAAATGCAATCTATCAAAGAGAAATTATCATAATTAAATTCCTTGAAATCTAAGATAGTGGGTTCGTTGCTATCTAAAGTTTTAACCTCTTCAATCCCACTTTTACCAATTTTTGCATCAAGATCTAAAAACTCTGAATTTTTGGGACACCTTTTAACTAAAATTGACTCATCTCCAGTCCCATCATTATCAATATTCATATTGCAAAACAAGTATTTAATAGGGGAAACATCAATCACTTTTAGATCTCCATCCTTATTATCACGAAAACTAGAAGAACATGCCTTCACAAAGCAAGCCTTTTTTGCACGCATCCTAGCGGTTCTTTCTTTGCACTCATCAATGGAAATTCTCATGGCTTTGAGAGACTCATTGATATCATGCTTAGGTGGAATAGATCTAAGTATCAAAGAATCAACATCAAGAGAAATTCTATCCACGTTCCTAGCCAACTCATCAATCTTAAGCAATTTTTCTTCAATCAAAGCATTAAAACTCTTTTGCGAACTAAAAAATTATTTAATATTAGATTCAAAATCAAAGGGTGTATTATTATAATTTCCATAAGAATTGTTGTAGGAATTACCATGCGTTCACCAGCCGCTTCACAAGCCTGAAGTAGCTGCCGGGCATAGCTTCGGCTGGCCACAACCAGATTATCAAATCCTTCATGGCTAGTTCGGCCACCCTATGCAGCTCCACCAGCTGTTTCAGCTGATCGGTGAAGGACACGGGATGCTCTGGCACAAGATACTGCGACCAGAACAATTTCTCTGTGGAGCTCCCTTCTTCGGCTCGGAAGAACTCTGCGGTGTCGGACACACCGTGTGGTAGATCGGCGAAGGCTCCTAGAGAACTCTGAATCCGGGTTAGTAAGAAATACTTCTTCTTCATATACTTGCTTGGCATACTAAACACCGTACCCGCCGTGATCTTCCTAGCTTCTTGGATCTCTTGGAGGGCACCCTGGGCTTCAACCCGGGCCGCTTCCGCTCTTTGACGAGCCTTGGAGAGTTCGGTCTCTCGAGCCGAAACATCGCCCTCCAGGGTCTCGTACTTCTTCACCGCTTCCTGGAGCTCTTGCTGGACCTCGTTCAGCTGGGCCTTTAGCTTCTTGCGAGCGGCCTACTCCTTGATAGCTTTCCCCTCAGCTTTGGCCAGGGCCTTTTTCAGGGCCTCAACCTCGGTCGTCGTCCCTACACATATAATGACACTACGGTCAGTATACATCATTTACTCTTTTCGAATATATAGCGAGCCATTGCATACCTTGCTGGTCTTCTAGCTGCTTCCTCGCTTGGCCGAGTTCCTCCTCGGCCTGCTCCAGTCTCTGCTTTAGTCCAGAGACTTCGTCAGTGTGAGAGGTCACGGCCAGCAACGAAGCCTATTTATTCACATCAGACAAATTTTAGTTAGTTTCCTACAAAATTTCATTGATCCTCTGTCCGGCTTCTCTTTTCGAGCACCGGACAGTGTCTCAGGGGCTACTGTCTACACTGAGATTTTCTCGGTCAATGCTACTTACCTCAAAACCTGTTAGCAGACCGATGCAGGCTTCGGTCAGTCCGCTCTTAATGGACTGAACCTTCTCAATCACCATACCCATAAGTTTACGGTGTTCTTCCACAATGGAAGCGCCTCGTAGAGCTTCCAATAGATTATCCGACGCCTCTGGTTGGACAGAGGTCGCCGGTGGGACGGGTGTGCCTCCTTCTCTCGAGGCTGCTTGTCGGACTCCGGGGCCGTATGGGTCTCTGGATCCGTGCTTAGAGGGGGGCTGAATTGAGCACGGCCCCCATCGTCAGTCTCCATGGGGGCTTGTTCCCCCATGTGTCCGGTGGCTGAGGTATCACCCTTCGGCGCCGCCTTGACGGCCTCCCGAACCTCTCCCTAGCCTGGGAAGGTCCTTTGGGATAGCACCTCAACGTCTCGCTTGGCCTTGGGAGAGTAAGCGGCCGGCGGTGTCTCGCTGGCCATCTCCTTTGAGTCCAACGAGCCTCTTGATGAGGATCACTGGGAGCTGTCGTGGGCAGGACTGCAATAGCATAACTAATCATGTCAATACAACAAATAGGAGAGGTTAGATTTATGGGCATGTATGAGTTTTAGCGCTCACGATGCGGCCCGAGGCTTAGTGCGGGGGCGTCGCACCAGACTGCTGTCGACGTCCCATGCGGAGCTGCCCACGAGCGGGCCTTTCCCCTTCTTGGGCGCCTCCGCCTTCAGAATTGTGGAGGCCGCCCTCTTCTTCCTCCCCCCCCCCCATCAAGGGGAGAATCGCTCTCCTCCTCCTCCTCATCGCCGTCGTCTTCGGCGACGGAGGAGCGGGTCTTGTCTTCGGACGTCGCGTCCGGAGCGCCCTTGCGATGGGGGCCACTCCAGACTCCCTTAGCCTTCCCCGTGGCCTTCTTCGCCGGCACCGTATAGGGCGCCGGCACCAGCATCTTCGCTAAACGTGGGATGACTGGTTCTTCAGGCAGCGGAGCCGGACACTGGATCTGCTTCGCCCTCTCCATCCAGTCCTGAAGAAGCAATGGTAATAAAAGCTTAGATATCATCCTTGAAACAAGCAAGTAGGGGATGCGTTAAAATTAGCATACCTCATTGGCGAGGTGGTTAATGTCATGCCCGGGGTCCGAATCTGTGGCCGGCGGTGTCTCGTTGCCCTTGAAGAGCAACTTCTAGGCGTCTTCGTGAGTGGTTTCAAAGAGCCTCTTTAGGGTATGGTGCTTCTTTGGATTGAACTCCCATAGAGGGAGGCTTCGGCTTTGGCACGGGAGAATCCGGCGAACTAGCATCACCTGGATTATATCGACAAGTTTGACATCCTTGTCCACCATGCTTTGAACGTGCGTCTGCAGCGCTATCAGCTCACCTGGCGAACACCAGTTCGGGCTCTTCTCGACCCAAGAGGTGAGTCGCATGGGAGCGCCGGAGTTAAATTCGGCAGTTGTGGCCCAGTTTCTGCCGCGGGGTTCTGTGATGTAGAACCATTGTTTCTGCCATTCCTTGACAGTCTTCACGAAAGTGCCTTTTGGCCAGGAGACATTGGTCAGCTTACTCACCATGGCGCCTCCGCACTCCGCGTGCTGGCCATCCACCACCTTCGGTTTCACATTGAAGACCTTGATCCACAGCCCGAAGTGGGGTTGAATGCGGAGGAAGGCCTCACACATGACGATGAACACCGAGATGTTGAGGAAAGAGTTCGGGGATAGATCCTGGAAGTTTATCCTGTAATAGTACAGCAGCCCGCGGACGAAAGGGTGGAGTGGAAACCCCTAGCCCACGGAGGAAATGATGGATGAATACCGCCCTCTCATTGGGCTTCGGTGTGGGGACGACTTGCCCCTGGGCTGGAAGATGGTGGGCGATTTCCTTCGCCAAGTACCCATCCGCCCGAAGCTCAGTAATGTCCATCTCCTTGACGGAGGAGACCATCCACTTGCCTTGACCTTCGAATCCGGACATGGTTGAGTGCTAGCTTGAGTGGGAAGAAAATGGGAACTTGGGCGCTGGAGCTCAAGAGTGGAAGGGCAGAGGAAGAGAGAGGGCGTGGGAGAAGAAGGGGGAATCCTTATCCCCTTATAAAGGCAGTGAATATCGAACGCCTCCCCACTCGCCCTAAAACTCGCCTGTTCCCAAGGGCTGTGTAAAAGGCACGGTTGGGTTACCCACGCCTGCATTGATGAAAATCCCGCAATAAGGGGACACGATCTCTACTTTGACAAGACGTGCCAGTGGAAACCGCATCTTGAAGCGCGGAACGGCGGACAAAAACGGTTCGATATAGTGACCGAACATATGTGATGTCATCTTGCCAAAAGTTGTTAGCAGATGGGACTTGTGAAATACTATATTCCTTGCGGTTGTGTGTGGTACTTGTGTTGCAGATCTGGGCACCTTCGTTTCATCCGAAGACTATCCTGGAGTATTCGGAAAATAGAACCCGCCTTGCAATGCCGAAGACAATCTGCGCGCCGGACACATCGTCATTGAAGCCTGGTTCAGGGGCTACTGAGGGAGTTCTGGACTAAAGGGTCCTCAGATGTCCGATTTATCGAATATGGGCCGGACTAATGGGCCATAAGGATACAAAGACCAAAGACTCCACCCGTGTCCGGATAGGACTCTCCTTGCGTGGAAGGCAAGCTTGGCAACAAACTATGAAGATTCCTTTCTCTATAACCGACCTTGTGTAACCCTAGATCCCTCCCGTGTCTATATAAACCGGGGAGCTAGGTCCGTAGATAGGCCGAATCCTCATAATCATAGCCAGACTAGACTTTTAGGGTTTAGTCATTACGATCTCATGGTAGATCAACTCTTGTAATACTCATATTCATCAAGATCAATCAAGCAGGAAGTAGGGTATTACCTCCATAGAGAGGGCCCGAACCTGGGTAAACATCGTGTTCCCTGTCTCCTGTAACCATCAACCTTAGACGCACAGTTCGGGACCCCCTACCCGAGATCCGACGGTTTTGACACCGACAGCGGGGGCCTCTCCCCTTGTTTTTTGTGTGCTTGTTTTCTTCTTTTCTTTTATTTACTTTTGCCGCTTGACTTAATTTAGAATTTTGAATTCAAACGTGATTGAATCATTGCGAGGTTAACAACAACAATTGCGGTGACGTGGCATCATTGGCATGGAATTACTGTAGCATAATTATCCGGACGTTACATGGGGATTGCTTTGGGAACTGGTGGCTGGCCTTGCTCCCTTAGCACGAAAGAGGAAATGCTCCACGTCCGCGCCGGCTAGCGCGGCGCCTGCTGTCCTTCATCGCTGCACATGTCACCCAGGTGATGGGCATGGGACCGCACAACCGGGCTGAGAAGCCCCTGACCTGCCTGCCTTCGGACGGGGCCTCGGAGGTTGTCTTGGGCGGCCGCCTCGCGAGGCTCTCGGTGGGGCTGCGTGACTCGCTCGGGATGCCTGTCGACGGGGGCCTCGCGAGGAGTCTTGCTCATGAAACTTGCTGGCAGGCCATCAATATGTGTCGCGCTCTAGGCCGTAGGTTGATGGGCCTAGGTATCCCAGTACCACGGGCCTGACATCTTGTTCTTAACATATATATTCTAAGTTTTTAGTGAATTAAAGATTCACGTCGAATATGCAACCATATTATGAAGAGTGGCACAAGAAAAGTACTCCCTCCGTAAACAAATATAAGAGCGTTTCAGAGGAAGTACATTGGTTTGAACTCCATGGACAAATCCTAAGCCAAAGGCCTCGAAAATCCACTCCCTAGCCATTTCTTTATGTAAGTTTCTCTAAGCATGGTACTTCCAAAGATTATCCTCTGGTACTAATGAGCCACATGGGGTTATTCATACTCACAGAACAAAACCAGTTTCAACAGTTTGGATCTGTTTTTTGTACCAGGACAACCGAACCATTTCACTTTGAAACATACATAGATAATTAGATATTTCATTGATTCAAAAGTGTCGGTAGAAGTTCTCTTGCTAAATTGAGGCCATTTTTCAGGAGAAGTCCAAGGTAGAGTCACTCTTAGAATTGTCATTGAACATTCACCAAGAACTTCCGTTCTGTGGAAACTAAAAGTTGTGTTTTTGTTACAGATAGCCCCGTGGGTCACCCATTTTGTTCCTGGCGGCAGCCACGGGGTGTTAGAAGTGAAATTTCTCGAAATCACTAGTTGAGGAGTACTCGTTACAAAGATCATACCCACCTTCCCAGGTTGCGACACGTGGCGCGCTGCATGTGCGCCACTTGACGCAACCTGGGAGTTTTACTTTTTTCGTAGATCCGTTTATTCGAAATGTTTTATCTCTTAAACCATGCGTCTAAATCTTGAACTGTTTCACCGTTGGTTTCCTCACGTCCAGATCTTCAAAACTAGATCCCATGTTGATAGATTTTGATGAACTTTTTTTCACAAAAAAATCGTACGAAAAAACCGACCCGGGAGCACGGGGTTTTCCCCCTTTCCGAAAGAGGCACGCCCCTGCCTCTCGTGAAAGCATGACCGTGCCTCTTGCGGAAGCAAAATCGTGCATCTCGTGGAAGGAAAAAACATAAAACGCGTTTTTTTCGTTTCCGAGAGACACGGTCGTGACTCTCACGAAAGCACAACCACGCCTCTTGCGGATGCAAAACTGTGCCTCCCGTGAAAGAAAAAAACAAAAAACACGTTTTTTCGTTTCTGAGAGGCACGTCCGTGACTCTCACGAAAACACAACCGTGCCTGTCGCGGAAGCAAAACTGTGTCTCTCGTGGAAGAAAAAAAAACAGAAAACGCGTTTTTTTCGTTTCTGAGAGGCACGGTCGTGACTCTCACGAAAGCACAGCCGTGCCTCTCGCTGAAGCAAAACCGTGCCTCTCACGGAATAAAAAAAAACAGAAAACACGTTTTTTTTCGTTTCCGATAGGCATGGCTGTGACTCTCGCGAAAGTACAACCGTGCCTCTCGCGGAAGCAAAACCGTGCCTCCCGTGTAAGGAAAAAAAATAAAAAACGTGTTTTTTCCCGTTTCCAAGAGGCACTGTCATGACTTTCGCAAAAGCACAATCGTGCCTTTCGTGAAAGCAAAATCGTGACTCTCGTAAAAGAAAAAAAACGCATTTTTTCACGAAAAAAATTTTATTCGAATTTTTTTTGACTCAAAAGCTAAGGAAGACCGGTGGAAAACCGAAACGCCAAAAAACCGGGAAAAACCGTTTAGAAAGCCGAAAACGTGTGCGGAAAAATAAAAAAAATAAAATCTGGAGGGAGCGCCCAGAGCGCGACACGGGGCGGGCGGCTGAGAGCGCGCCAAGTGGCGCTCATCGTTACGAGGCTCCCGAAGGAGCGCTCGTTAACTAGTTGCTCCCGGAATTTCTGGGATCATGCTTATAGTTTCGTGATTTAATAAAAACAATATTTAAGGAAAAAAACGATGAACAGTATGCGGCCCAGTATAGACGTTTTGGAACTGCAAGGCCCATTGAATTCCTATGGTGCAGATCGATGCGACGTTCAGACACGTTAAGCAGAGAGGCCGCAAGAAAACGGAAGCAGCAGCAGAGCGAGACCACGAGCTTGGATTTGGGAAAGATCGTGCCGACGGCCGGCTTCCTCCACTGCCGCGCCGCCGTCCTCAGCGCCCCTGTTCTCTGGGGGAGGAGCGCGAGCGGGCGGTGCGGCCTCACCGTCTCGGTCTCGTCCTCCAATGGTAGGTCTGCCTTTACCTGTCCCCCTTGTATTTTCCTGTGGAATTGTTTGAGATCTTGGAGTTCAGTTCAACAATAGTAAGATGAGGTTCGAACCTGCTAGGAGCCGAATCTGAGTATTACCACTCATACCGATTTCATGGTCCATTCTGAAGCCATAGCGGTTCAGTTGAATCCGGTAAGATTTAATTCCAACTTCTTTGCTAATTATCCTTAGCTGGCAAAATTAGAGATCCAATTGGGCATTGTTGAGATCAATCAGGTGTTGAATATACATGGCAGGATAGTTTCCTTGTGCAATATTCAGTTACAAACTTGTGATTTCAGAAGTCTATTTCTGATGTTTAAGTTCAGACTGCGCGCTTGGACATACACTGAAGTAACAATGGTTCATATTTAACGGTGTAGGTGCAGCTGGGCTCTCCCCATTGAGTGACTCGGAGAAGAAATGCAGGAGCTCATGGACAGCATCCGTGTCATCAGCCTCAAAGTACCCGTGGGCTTTCCTTTCCTTTAACATTAATTTTTCCAAATTTATTTTCTTTTAGCTCATAAGATAAATTATGTCAGAACTAGAATTTTCTTATGTGGAATTGAGTACATACAAATAAAGTTATATAGAGTAGCTAATACATGGCCGACCACTGGTACTGAATTCAGTGATCTCCACACAGTTGTCTGAGGACGTTTGTGCTATGGTTGATTGAGATTCACTTGATTGAGTATGCACGTCAATATTCAAGTTGGGTTGTTCACATGCATGTTCTGCGTACAACATCACAAAGTACAGATGCATTTTTTGTCCACGAGATCCGGCACTATTATATCTAGAATGAGCTTTCCCAAGCTCATTTTGACATGTGAAAGCTGTTCACCTGCGTTCCTCTGAATCAGTCTTAGTTCAAGGAACTGTGCCCTTTATGCCTGGATCAGCGGCTTTATAATTTCAACAGAGGCTCTATTATGTCTAAGATTGAATCTAATATAGGTCTAAACTAGGGCTTTACTTCTGTTGTCTTGGCCGTCGAAGTAGAAGGTGCCCCTTCTGGTTCCAGCACATGGGAATTTATACCCGGTCATGTGTCTATTGGACGCCTTCCTTTCCTGGTCTCCTGGTTGCGAACGCCTTGAGCCTCCCAATCTTGATCTCTGAATGGTGGATGTGTCGGCCTCTTTCCCGTGTGACTGTGAACTCCCTTTCATCTGAGGCCTTGACATTAAGGAAGGAGGCGCCGTTATAGATGTTCTCTTTAGCATACAAGTTTTCCCCTTTTAGAGGTAAGATTAAGGGTTTGAGCGACTCTGAAGAGGGCATGGCATGATGCGGTATGGGGAATTTCAACTTCCCGCCGGCATAGACCAGGGCCGGTGAGTTGAGATTCCACCCATTAACGACCAACATCACAATGATGAGACCAAAGCAATGCATTAATCAAGATCGAGTAGCTCCCATCGCCCAACCTCTCTAGGAGGCACTTTTTAAAAGAAGTAACTGAAATTAGTAGATAACAGTAGACAACAACAAGTCTATAGTTCAGTAAGAAAGAAATAAAAACTAAACCTGTAAATCTATATCTATTAATTCATATCGAAACACTTTCTGAAGCACTATACATGACAGAAGCAACTTGCACGCATAAAAACAGTGCAAAGTCCAAAAAAAAAGACCTAATTGGGGAAAACGACAAGGATATAACAAATGATTGAGTGCGTCTTTCTTCCTTGGCCTGAAGCACCCGTTTTTGTGGAATTGCTGATGGATGACCTAATCGCTTCAATAGCACCTCCACCTCATTATCTTGGACTAGCGGCATCTCCCACTTGGCCATCTCAGCCTCCTACTCTTTCTTCTCAACTGTCCGTACTTTCAATATGTCCTTCCATGTCTCCATCTTTTTGTATACTGATTACAGACTCCCCATAAATCCTCATGTTAATGCGAGAAAATACGATAGATATGAGCCAACGGTCCAATCTACAATGGTGCAAATGAACTTCAGGGGGACTGGATCAATTCCTGTAGCCAAATTAAGGAAAGAAAAACACTATCCAATGTTTCTTTATGAAATAACCTAGTCCGATAAATGTTCATCTACTAATTTTTCTTTTGGCCATCTCTGCCATTTCATATATAATCTTCCAAGCCTACGTCCCAACCTAGGTCTCTAAAAGAAGAAGTAACATGAAAATACCTCAATAAATGCCAATCGTGCCCCTGATCTCCTCATCCTCCATTCTCAGAGACACAAATTTAATATTATGGAGAGTGTTGGGATTTAAAATGATGGTGAGGGTAAGGTTTTTATAACTGATTGGTTTCTCTGTTTGACTCACTAGTGACAAACTGCGAACTATAGTGACGGTGAAATATGAAATCCTTAATTTTAATTTATATCAACTCTATCATCATATTTTTATATTGGCATTACGTTGCCGCAACGTAGCAACACCACACAATATTAATTACTAGGGTCTCTTGGACGAAAAAGGGGAAGAGCCATCATGCATGCTTTAGATAAACTAATGTTAGTATAGTAGGATCTGACTATCGTGTAGAAGGTCTGATTTTCAAGTAATTCAGCAACTGAATCTTATTTGATTTAGTCAACCAATATTTAATTTTTTGCTAAGATTCCTGTGCTTTTTCATGGGGTGATTACAATCTCGTAATGTAGGCAAATTATGATACAACAGTCAGGACCACATATTGAGACATCATGTACGCTTTCATATGGCAATACAACAACAATATATAGTCTTACAGAATAAGGGAGATGGCAAACACTTTTTTTTAGCATGAGAAACACTATTAAGATGATGAGACTATCGAAGGTGAAATACTTTTTATCTATGGAAACAGAACTATTTATTCACTTATTAAACACACATGCCGGCCATAATGTCTTGTTGCCATCTTTAGGAGGACAGTCCGTTTATTCATGGACACATGCCTGGCTAGTATTCCAAACATGGCCCAAGCCTACGATCTACTACATCTTGTTCATACATTGCCAAGATAAAAATAAGCTGACCCTTGTTGGCCATCTGGCACATAATTTCCTACCCCGTCCATAACAGCTGCAACAGAACCCATCATCTGCTCCTCACTCCACATTGGCTGATGACCCACTTGTTGATTATATATGGAAGGGGAGCACTGAGCTTGGTTGTTCATGACTGTTAACGAGCTCGTCGGAGCCTGCAACTTAAAGCTTGGGTCATTGTTGAGGCCGGTGAAAGAAAGGGCTTGCCGGGTGACAGAACTATTATTTGCTGCCAATAGCTCATTGTCATGGAGCCTGACATCATTGATGCTGTAACGCTTTGTCCCTGACGATGCCTTTTTCTGTATTCTCTTGAAAAACTTTTGTGCATGGCTTGAAACTTGGACAGGGGTCTTAGTGGTGACGAAGTGCTTGGATATGTTTTTCCAGTCGCCACGGCCATAGACTTCCAGCCCATAAAGAAATGACCTGTGAACATAATGTTCAAAAGAATTGTTAGGTTAAATTCTTTACTGAAAGATGAATTGTGCAGTTGTTTTACTGAAGCAACTAATATAGATTGAAGCAAACTACCAATTTGACAGGTTCGAACAACTACAACAACGCATGCTTACTTTTGTTTATTTACGGGTACTGGATAGAATATATGTATATCAGAAATCCATAAGTGAATGAACATTTTGTAGACAACCAAAACATATTACAAATTCAAAATTATCATACCTCTATTTTTCTGTAGTGAAACGACAATCATTACAGGTTATTGATCTGTTTGATTGCGACAAGACGTACCATATCGGAATTTAATGGCCTATTTTACTGCCTTTCTAATTTTTAATCAAGGTCCAATCACATAAAAAATTTAAGCCAAAAAGTAAAGTAAGAAAGAAAGTTCATCAATATCTAATTTGCAGGGATTAGTATTTATCAAAAATGTAAACTGTAAACGTCCAGATATACATTTAGTAAAGTGCAATATCAATTTAACATACCTGCCTCATAGAATTAATTCACAGAGCTTAATTATCATATGTTGATTTTAAATAAAGAACAACTAAAACTACATGACAAGGAAGAATATAGGTATCGACTAACTTGTGTTCCTCTTTGGTCCAAAACTTTCGTTGATGTGCGGCAACAACTGGTCGATCAACGGAAGTATTGTTGTCCAAGACCACCATCTTGTTCTTGTCTACCATCATCGGAGCCTCCTCCGTCTTCCGGATTCTTGTATCCTCCAGTCCGCAACGAAATGAAAATCCATTATCATCCATGGTTGTTTCCTCGTCCTCTTGTGCCTCAAAGTTTTCATTAACAAGGCTGCCCATGCTGTAAATGGAAATTGACAGTGTCCAGTGTACATTTAGTAAAGTACAATATCATCACCAACATAAGCTACTGATCTCACATAATAAATATGCACAACATTCTTAATTGGTATATGTTCACTGAAAACAAACAACAATTAAAACTACATGACAAAGGAGAGCATACAACCATGGACGAACCTGTGTTCGTCGTCGGTCCAAAAACCCCATTGATGTGCGGCAACAACTGGTTGGTCTATGGAAATATTGTTCTCCAACACCTCCATCTTGTTATTGTCTGCCATCAGCGATGCCTCACCCGTCACCGTGATCCCCGTATTCTCCATAGGACAACCAAAGGACAATGCATTATTGTCCATGATTGTTGCCTCCTCTCGTACACCGAAGTTTTCATTCGCATGGTCGCCCATGGTGTAGATACCGTGTGTGCTGCTAGCACCATTCTCCTCCATCGGTAGCTCATAGTTACCGTTGAAAGGGTCACAAAAGGTGAAAATGTTTTGCGGGCTACCACTAGTAACATGGGTCCCCTCCCTCCATTGGGTCATATGCATTTCCACGGCGAGATCAATATAAAGATCTGTTACCTGTTTCATGGTCTTTGAAGGGAACAATGCATGGAGAGAATTCACGATGTAGTTGTGCTTCTTGTTCTTGTCATCGTTACTGTCGTACATGATTTTGTTGGTGTTGAGCCTAGCAATGAGTGAGCATGCCTCCTCTACCTCGGAAGAGGTCCACCCCTGGTTGACTATTGGATCCATGAGAAAGTGGGTAGTTGAACGCTATAGAATTATGAGGAGTATGAACTATGAAGATGGGTTATAGCTTGGGGATGGAGACTGGGGAGTAAGATAGTGTATTTATAGCCCTCTTGTGTGCAGTCCTACTTTTGCTAATTAATTTGGCTCATTTATAGTTTGTCGGTCCATACTAAAGTAGATTGAACTATAGTAAAGATAATTAATTCTTATGACCCTATGAGGAACATCCCAAACTATTTTAAGTTGACCTTGACATTGTGTCTTTCTTTGAAAAAAAATCTTTTCTTATTTTGCCAATGCAAATAATTGCCACGGGCCTCCAAATATACTCAAGATTGCTAGAAACAACACACGCAGGCCTATTGAGTATTGATCAATTTCGGTGTAGATAGATAGGACACGCATCTTGTGCGCATCCATGACAGGTGTTCTCATCTTCGAGTGCAAGACCCAAACCATGGTTTCTGCCGCTCTCAAATATGCAAAGCACACAGGATCTAATTCGGTTTTGGCTGCTAGTGACACGTACATCAATGGAGTTTTATTGCATACACATTTGCAAATAATTGTTTAATATCTCCCCACGATAACTAGGCTACATATATGATTCACACATTACCAGCGAAGGTAATCATATATTTTCTCTTAATTTTGATGACCATTCTTCCCACATCCAACTTACGAAATTCCATCTATAGGCAGATTTCTTGGCTTAGGTCATTTAATGACACTTCATGGTAAAAAGATTCAATACACGGGCCAATCAATTGTGTACATATCTACATGTCTTTTTTATATGTATATATAGAGATACAAATTAATAACCCATGAAATCAATAAATTTTACACACTTATCTTCCATCTCTCTCTCTGTCTCAAAATAATTTCGAGATTTCTACGTGATATACACAAACAGAGATGTTTTAAAATGGAAATAGGTTTTTTAAGTGCATGATGCATCGTCTAGCTATCATATGGGACCACGTGCATACTCATGCACTCATATGCCATGTTTCAGCCATGTTCATAAATGGCTTTTGCTTCGTAGTTTTAAACTCAGTTTTAATACTGTGTATAAGTTAATAAACTAGATTATAGAAAAGGCATCAATGATAACGGGCTTCACAACTGTATATTTTTTCTAGTGAAGGAAAAAGATTAGAACGTACGAGTATTAACTTTCAGCCAATTGTTACGCCAGATTGCTAACTGATAAAATTATAGAAGGTTAAATTCTAACCGTAGCATTATGAAGCATGCCAGCACCAAATCTACATCACTGGAGCAGGTAGTCCTGATAACTACAGTCGGGAAGTCCCTTGTCGTTGCTTGAGATACCAGTGACAACAATTTGAAGCACAAACCTTCAACACGGAGAACAAGGTGAAGGCCAGGCGAGGGGACCCAACCTACCACGTTGATGATATAAGCTCCATACCATGACTTATCGATGAGAGTACCAATGCCACAGTGGATCGATGTGGAAGCATTGTAGTTGACGACTCTCCCTCCCACCTCCACCGTTATGGTAGATATAAATTGTCTTTTTATCCAGTTTCAATTATTTTGCTCAATGGATTCTATCTTAAACATACATTTCTAACATAATAAAACTTTTTATTTCCTTATATTGAGCTGAAAAGGAGAAATAAATGGATTTCTAGTCAAATGCAGCAATTTGCAGAACTGGTCCGGGCTGCTTTTGTAACCGGATGGTGTTTTTGCAACAATCAAGGGTGTTGGTTCACTTTTGGTCTTCCTTTTCAAAAACATACACAAGCAAAACGACTACTGGTTTCACGTCAACAAGGCATATATTCGGTTTTTCATTTTCCAATTTTGTTTAAATATATTGTACAATTTTTTGTTTTAGTTTACCATCGTCACTTCTTTTTTATTGTTGATTCCCTTTCTTCTTAGTTTTTTTAATCATTTATTGTGTACCCTACATAGGGCACTCCCTTTATGTTTTCTTCTTTATTGTATCTTTTCCACTTGCTGATTTGTTCATTATTTTTGTTACGCATTCCTAAGGTAGTCCACAAACCTTTTATTATTGCTTCTAGTTTGTTGTCGAACAACCACATCAATATTTTTAAGATGGTGTGTGTGAAGTTATTTAATTAGTATTCAACATGGACATTTGAAATATTTTAACTCATCAAGAATACTTTTTCACAAGGACGGATAATTTAGTTTTGTTGGATAAACGAACCCCTATGATCATGAAACCTTTTTTGTCATATATAACTATTTTTATAAACTAGGGGAACCAAATGCATTTCCACCTCACTCTATCGTCTCACACCTCTCTCCAAAGAAAGGTGCCTAGGATTCTTGCATAAGTGCCACCACCAGGTTCACTCTCCTCTAGGGGCCTTTCGGTGCCATTGAGGTGGGGGAACCCTTGTTGACATAACCGAATATTTTCTTTAGTAGGGTTATAAACAACTCAGATTTAATAGTATGTATGCTCTCAAACGAATCATGAAAATATGGTAATGCTATTGTCAAAATATGTCCCTGCATTAGTGTCGTGGAATTGTCACGACAGATGTCCTAGTGTGAGGACTTAGTCATGAGGCCAACGCATCTATGTGATAGCTTGAGAGGGGTTGAGCGGAATCGAGAGACGCAACACAAGACAAGGATTTAGACAGCTTCGGGCCCCGGGAGGCATCATCCGGTAATAACCCTACATGATGTTTGTAGCTAGGTCTCATTATCATCACGAGAGAGTCGCCGATAAACCGGCTCTTTGTGTCTAGCCCTTAAGATTCTTTCTTCTTCCTTGTCCCTCTTTGGGGAGCCCTGCCCCTCCTTATATAAGTTAGAGGGGTGGGTTACATGTGGAGTCCTATTAGGATTAGGACTAATCTATCTTCTAATACAAACCGGATACAAATCCGGGTCTTAACTCCTTGTAGGTAAATATTCCTCACGCCTTTCCTCTTAAACCGGCCCACCATTAACATAAACCGGTGTAGGACCTTGAAGTAGATGTGTCTAGAGGGGGGTGATTAGACACTTCATGCCAAAGTTGCAATTTTTAAGCTTTTTCGGTTTGAGTGGAGTTTAAGCATAATTTCAACACTCACAATACATATCAAGCAAGTATGCAAAGTGTATATAGGCAGCGGAAAGTAAAGCATGCAACTTGCAAGAATGTAAAGGGAAGGGTTTGGAGAATTCAAACGCAATCGGAGACACGGATGTTTTTCCCGTGGTTCGGATAGGTGGTGCTATCCTACATCCACGTTGATGGAGACTTCAAACCACGAAGGGTAACAGTTGCGCGAGTCCACGGAGGGCTCCACCCACGAAGGGTCCACGAAGAAGCAACCTTGTCTATCCAACCATGGCCATCACCCACGAAGGACTTGCCTCACTAGCGGTAGATCTTCACGAAGTAGGCGATCTCCTTGCCCTTACAAACTCCATGGTTCAACTCCACAATCTTGTCGGAGGCTCCCAAGTGACACCTAGCCAATCTAGGAGACACCACTCTCCAAGAAGTAACAAATGGTGCGTTGATGATGAACTCCTTACTCTTGTGCTTCAAATGATAGTCTCCCCAACACTCAACTCTCTCTCATAGGATTTGGATCTGGTGGAAAGAAGGTTTGAGTGGAAAGCAACTTGGGGAAGGCTAGATATCAAGATTCATATGATAGGAATGGAATATCTTGGCCTCAACACATGAGTAGGTAGTTCTCTCTCAGAAATAGGATGCTAGAAGTGTAGGCTTAGTATGGCTCTCTCCACGAGTGAAGAGGAGGTGGAGGGGTATTTATAGCCTCCACACAAAATCCAACCGTTACACACAGTTTTCCAATCTCGGTGGGACCGAATAAACAAACTCGGTCGGACCGAAAAGGTAAACCTAGTGACCGTTAGAGATCTCGGTGGGGCTGACTGAATCAACTCGGTGAGACCAATGTGCTAGGGTTAGGGTAAATCCAAAACTCGGTTTGACCGATTACTCAAACTCGGTGGGACCGATTTGGGTAATAAGCGAAACAGAGAGCTGGCCAAGCAAACTCGGTGGGACCGATTGCATATCTCGGTGGGACCGAGAATAATGTAGTAGGTAACAGAGAGTTTGCAAGCCCATCTCGGTGAGACCGAGATCCCATCGGTGAGACCGAATCGATTAGGGTTTGGCAGTGGCTTATGACATATAAAACTCGGTGGCGCCGGATAGATAGAATCGGTATGACCGAGTTTGGCTTAGGGTTTAGGTCATTTGTGGATATGGGAAAGTAGCTGAGGATTTTGGAGCATATCATTAAGCACTTGAGCAAGAGGCTCATTAAGCAACACCTCATCCCTCCTTGATAGTATTGGCTATTCCTATGGACTCAATGTGATCTTGGATCACTAAAATGTAAAATGAAGAGTCTTGAACTTCAAGCTTTAGCCAATCCTTTGTCCTTAGTATCTTGGAGACCTTCCCACACCCTTTAGTCCATGCCACTCCATTGTTGAACTTATCTAAAACATACTAGATGAAAACGTTAGTCCAACAAGAGATATGTTGTCATCAATTATCAAAACCACCTAGGGAGCACTTGTGCTTTCAACCGGCCTTCTGGGCCTTGGGCCTTGTCATCCGTCTGTCCTGCCCGCCGGGTTACCAGTGAGTCATAACGTTCAGACATGTTGCTTGTAAACTGTCTCGTCAGGGCGGGTCGCCAGTGAATCGCCAAGTGTCAACTGGGTCTCAAGTAAACCGCCAAGCCCGGCCGGGTCATATTTCCGGCCGGGTCATACCGTGGGGTATATCCCCGACAATTAGTAAAAAACATGACACATCTTGTTTATAAAATCAAGAAACATACAACTAAAGATAGCTTTTCCTGTTTTTTTAGCACAACTTTTATGTTTTTGTCGAAGATTCTTACTTATTTTTGGTAAATTAGGTAAAGTACCTAGAATTAGGGTTTCTACTTTGAAAATATGTTTGTGTTTTAACGTCACACTCCCATCGGTCTGTCCCATGGACGAGATCGCGCACGCACACAAAAATGCCCTAACATGCTTCTAGCGACTGGAAGTTATTGGCTTGATTTTGTCGAGGCAAGTAGTTGCAGAGTTATTATACCAAAACCTAGATCCGTTAAGGAAGAATGATGTTTTCTCAGTTGTAAATTGTTGTTACTGAACTCATTGAGAGTCTATTATAGTATTAGTATTAGAGAAATAAAATAGCTATGAGCTTAAGACAAACCCCTAAATTAAGAAAATGGGCCCATGGATCTTCCCACTCCAAAATTTCTAGGCATACTCTCACCTAAAGAGGTGAGGATTGCACTTTACCGGGTCGGAGAAAACAAGTTATGTTGTACCTTGGGTTGGCTTGCAAACAGATTGTCCTCCATTATCCTTGGGCTTCTTAGGCATTTCTAGATCTAGGTTGCGCTTGTCGCAAATAAAAAATTATAGTTGCTTCACTAGCATCTTTGCCTTCATAATGCATAAATCAATTTTTTTGTTCATTTTACAATGGTGATACGTTTTGTTGTCCCCAAAAGCTACACAACAATAAAGATAGTTCAAATATAAAAATTGTTGTATTATAAGTTATAACCATTACAAATAACCATTTTCCTGCATGTAACAATTGGTCCATATAAAATAAGAAGAATAAACACACGGTAACACTATTTACCCATATACCTAGATTTTTGTAAATTTGTCACTAGATTTTTGTTGGTGATACAAAAATGGACAATATAATTGTATATTGGTAAATATCTACATATACCTAGTCCTAGGTACAAAAAGATGTCAATCATGCATAGTAGTAGTATGTGTGGTCCGGGGTCCTTTGATCTACACAAATTTGAAGTGTCACCATAGCATCATGCCTCCGGTCCATCTGCATCGATGTCATATCCTCACCAGTTGCTTCCTATGCTGAAGCATGACCCAAATAATATGATGGAGGAAGTGCGCAAGAGCAAGCAACACTACATGGCCACATGGTGTGGAAGGATGCTGATGAGAGAGACACGAGATGTGAGGATAATTCTTATTGGGAAGCATGCTCGATAGGGGAAGAGGAGGTGGTAGCTCATGAATATTTGAGGGTGCACAATATTTTTTATCTACACATGAACTTGTATGGGTTTTGACCCATCGACGAGTTTCTTCATCATTTAAAAGAGAAGCTTAAATACCATGGTGTAGAGCAAGGCCGGCGAGATGAGATTCCACCCATCAATGGCCAGCATCAGACTAAATTAACTGAAAGAGCATGGTCGCCCCATCTTTGGTTTTGGTAATTTATGACAATCCCTATGGACTAATGGTTGCTTTGAGATACTTGAAGGGTTTGTCCATAGGAAATTCTTGAAGATCATATGTTGGCTTGAAGGCAGATTATTGATGACCAAGGTGTTATTCAAGGAGTTATCCAAAGAATGGTCATGTGAGAGTTGAGCCTATTGAAAGCATGTCTTGAAGAAGAAGATTATCTGAACACTCATGTTTACCTTTAAGACATCATCCATGGACAGTGAGAAGAAAAGGTTCAAGTTTGAGTTGCGCAAGTTCAATAGGAGCATCATGATGAGATCACATCCTTGAATCTTGCCATCCATTCTGGTGATAATGGACAAGTGAATATATGCCTATGAGATTATCTCCCATAGTGGTGTATGGGTGAGGAATTTACTAGTCTTCATCCAGCCAACACAATCGATAAAGGTGATTCAACTTGAGGAGGTCAAGATTGTCATCATCTAGCCAAGGTATTACCTTGATAGGTTTTCTATCTTACTGTTCTCCTGGTGTTAGTTCAGAGACCGGGTTATAGGATCAATAGCCCTAATACCAAGGTGGGATCTCGAGTGAGTAAATTAATCATATTGTTCATAGAGAACTCAAACTTTGCATCCTTGGCATCATATTTCTTGGTTCTTGTTTGGCTTTCTATTTGTGAGTCTTAGAACCTATGGTTATCTTCATGACAAGATCAAGTTCATCGAAAATGGATTTTCCTCTGCAAATTTAATTACATTTTTGATGTTGTTTTTTGTTGGTTCTTCACTCATAGAGATTTCACACTTCTATATCATTTGTATTTCTCTAGTCATTAGCGTTCTATCAAGCTTGAGTTTGTCGAAATTAGAGTTCATTTGCAAAAGTTATGAAAGTTCTAATTTTACATGTTTTCTGTAGTCTTTACCTGGTCTAGTTATACTACTCGTGCTAGTGGTTGTACCGCTCCTTGGAGTGGACAGAACTATGCACGGCTTGGCGGTTGTACCGTGTTCCTTGGCGGTTGTACCGTGTTCCTTGGTGGTTGTACCACTACTTTCTTGAGCGGTACTACCGAACCAACTATCGGTCCAACTACCATTCGAGAAGTGATTCCCTTGGGTTTGCCAACGGTGCTCAGGTGGTGGCCTAGCGGTTGTTCTAGTTATTTTCATAATAGCCTATAAAACCGGGCAACCGGACGGTTCTACCACTTTGTTCGCCCTGGCCACCCATGTAGCTGGGCCGCAACTCCAAGTTTCATGCCTGTACTGCTCCAGTGTATTCTACACTATAACAGTTAGATTTATGGGGGCCTATTTAAGGGGGTATTCTTCCCCAATGGTCCTCACATTTTTGGAGCACAATTTCTCCTCCATTGTTGAACTCCAAAAGCTTTGCCTTCTCTCTATTCCTCCCTTGAATCTTGCATCTTTTTTATGGAAAAGAGAGAGATGACCTGGATCTACATTTTCACCAATCCATATCTCCTCTAAGTGAGGGGAACCTTGTGGATCTAGATCTTGGAGTTCTTTGTGTTCTCCTCCTTTGTTATTCCTCTGATATTCCTCCATAACATTAGTTGTTTGGTGAGATTTGGGAGAGAAGGACTTGAGCACTCTATGTTCTTGCCATTGCATTTGGTGCATATGTTTGATTCGTGGGAGTGAAAGTTGAGAAGCTGATTTTTTACTCTTGGATGCTTGGTAACCCAGAGCTTGTTCCTCTTGGGTGCTTGGGCGCCTGCGGTTGGTGTTGTTGCGAAGCTCAATCATTGTGGTGTAAAGCTCCGGGCAAGCTTCAGGAGCCTGATGTCTACTACACAACCTTCTTCTTGTAGATGTTGTTGGGCCTCCAAGTGCAGAGGTTTATAGGACAGTAGCAAATTTCCCTCAAGTGGATGACCTAAGGTTTATCAATCCGTAGGAGGCGTAGGATGAAGATGGTCTCTCTCAAGCAACCCTGCAACCAAATAACAAAGAATCTCTTGTGTCCCCAACAAACCCAATACAATGGTAAATTTTATAGGTGCACTAGTTCGGCGAAGAGATGGTGATACAAGTGCAATATGGATAGTAGATAATAGTTTTTGTAATCAGAAAATATAAAAACAGCAAGGTAACAAATGATAAAAGTGAGCATAAACGGTATTGCAATGTGTTGAAACAAGGCCTAGGGTTCATACTTCCGCTAGTGCAAGTCCTCTCAACAATAATATCATAATTGGATCACATAACCATCCCTCAACATGCAACAAATAGTCACTCCAAAGTCACTAATAGCGGAGAACGAACGAAGAGATTATGGTAGGGTACGAAACCACCTCAAAGTTATTCTTTCCAATCAGTCCGTTGGGCTATTCCTATAAGTGTCACAAACAGCCCTAGAGTTCATACTAGAATAACACCTTAAGACACAAATCAACCAAAACCCTAATGTCACCTAGATACTCCAATGTCACCTCAAGTATCCGTGGGTATGATTATACGATATGCATCACACAATATCAGATTCATCTATTCAACCAACACAAAGGACCTCAAATAGTGCCCCAAAGTTCTACCGGAGAATCACGACGAAACCGTGTACCAACCCCTATGCACAGGTTCAGGGGCGGAACCCGCAAGTTGATCACTAAAACATACATCAAGTGAATCATGTGATATCCCATTGTCACCACAGATATGCACGGCAAGACATACATCAAGTGTTCTTAAATCTTTAAGGACTCAATCTGATAAGATTACTTCAAGGGGGAAAACTCAATCCATTACAAGAGAGTAGAGGGGAGGAGAAACATAAGATCCAACTATAATAGCAAAGCTCGTGATACATCAAGATCGTGCCAAATCAAGAACACAAGAGAGAGAGAGAGACCAAACACATAGCTACTGGTACATACCCTCAGCCCCGAGGGAGAACTACTCCCTCCTCGTCATGGAGAGGACCGGGATGATGAAGATGGCCACCGGAGAGGGATGCCTCCTCCGGCAGGGTGCCGGAACGGGTCTAGATTGGCTTTTGGTGGCTACGGAGGCTTCTGGCAGCGGAACTCCCGATCTATTGTGCTCCCCGATGTTTTTAGGGTATATGGAGATATATAGGCGGAAGAAGTATGTCAGGGGCGGCACGAGGGGCCCACGAGGGTGGAGGGCGCGCCCAGGGGGTGGGCGCGCCCCCTACCTCGTGGCCTCCTCGAAGCTTCCCTTACGTGCACTTCAAGTCTTCTAGGCTTCTTTCCTTCCAAAAATGAGTTCCGTGAAGTTTCAGGTCAATTGGACTCCGTTTGATTTTCCTTTTCTTCGAAACCCTAAAATAGAAAAAAAAAACAGAAACTGGCACTTGGCTCTGGGTTAATAGGTTCGTCCAAAAAATGATATAAAAGTGTATAATAAAGCCCATAAACATCCAAAACAGTAGATAATATAGCATGGAGCAATCAAAAATTATAGATACGTTGGAGACGTATCAGCATCCCCAAGCTTAATTCCTGCTCGTCCTCGAGCAGGTAAATGATAAAAATAGAATTTTTGATGCGGAGTGCTACTTGGCATAATTTCAGTTTAATTCTTCTTAATTGTGGCATGAATATTCAGATCCATAAGATTCAATACAAAAGTTTAATATTGACATAAAAACAATAATACTTCAAGCATACTAACTAAGCAATCATGTCTTCTCAAAATAACATGGCCAAAGAAAGCTATCCCTACAAAATCATATAGTCTGGCTATGCTCCATCTTCACCACACAAAATATTTAAATCATGCACAACCCCGATGACAAGCCAAGCAATTGTTTCATACTTTTGACATTTTCAAAACTTTTTCGATCTTCATGCAATACATGAGCATGAGCCGTGGATATAGCACTATATGTGGAATAGAATGGTGGTTGTGGAGAAGACAAAAAGAGGGGAAGATAGTCTCACATCAACTAGGCGTATTAACGAGCTATGGAGATGCCCATCAATAGATATCAATGTGAGTGACTAGGGATTGCCATGCAACGGATGCACTAGAGCTATAAGTATATGAAATCTCAACAAAAGAAACTAAGTGGGTGTGCATCCAACTCGCTTGCTCACGAAGACCTAGGGCATTTTGAGGAAGCCCATCATTGGAATATACAGGCCAAGTTCTATAATGAAAAATTCCCACTAGTATATGAAAGTGACAGAATGAGAGACTCTCTATCATGAAGATCATGGTGCTACTTTGAAGCACAAGTGTGGTAAAAGGATAGTAACATTGTCCCTTCTCTCTTTTTCTCTCATTTTTTTATTTTCGTTATTTGGGCCTTTTTATGGCCTCTTTTTTCTCTTTTTTTATTTGGGCTTCTTTGGCCTCTTTTATTTATTTTCGTCCGGAGTCTCATCCCGACTTGTGGGGGAATCATAGTCTCCATCATCCTTTCCTCACTGGGACAATGCTCTAATAATGATGATCATCACACTTCTATTTACTTACAACTCAAGAATTACAACTCGATACTTAGAACAAGATATGACTCTATATGAATGCCTCCGGCGGTGTACCGGGATGTGTAATGACTCATGAGTGACATGTATGGAAGAATTATGAATGGTGCCTTTGCCACAAATATGATGTCAACTACATGATCATGCAAAGCAATATGACAATGATGAAGCGTGTCATAATAACGGAACGGTGGAAAGTTGCATGGCAATATATCTCGGAATGGCTATGGAAATGCCATAATAGGTAGGTATGGTGGTTGTTTTGAGGAAGGTATATGGTGGGTTTATGGTACCGGCGAAAGTTGCGCGGTACTAGAGAGGCTAGCAATGGTGGAGGGGTGAGAGTGCATATAATCCATGGACTCAACATTAGTCATAAAGAACTCACATACTTATTGCAAAAATCTATTAGTTATCGAAACAAAGTACTACGCGCATGCTCCTAGGGGGATATATTGGTAAGAAAAGACCATCGCTCGTCCCCGACCGCCACTCATAAGGAAGACAATCAATAAATAAATCATGCGTCGACTTCGTCACATAACGGTTCACCATACATGCATGCTACGGGAATCACAAACTTCAACACAATTATTTCTCAAATTCATAACCACTCAACTAGCATGACTCTAATATTATTACCTACATATCTCAAAACAATCATCAAGCATCAAACTTCTCTTAGTATTCAAAACACTCATAAGAGAATTTTATTAATCTTGAATACCTAGCATATTAGGATTTTAAGCAAATTACCATGCTATTAAGACTCTCAAAATAATCTAAGTGAATCATGAGAGTTCATTAATTCATATAAAATAAAACCACCATCGTGCTCTAAAAAGATATAAGTGAAGCACTAGAGCAAACGACAAACTAGTCCGAAAGATATAAGTGAAGATCAATGAGTAGTTAAATAATTATTTAGCTATGTGAAGACTCTCTAACATTTAATAATTTCAGATCTTGGTATTTTATTCAAACAGCAAGCAAAACAAAATAAAATGACATCTAAGAATAGCAAACATCATGTGAAGAAGCAAAAACTTAGGATCAACCGATACTAACCGATAGTTGTTGAAGAAGAAAGGTGGGATGCCAACCGGGGCATCCTCAAGCTTAGACGCTTGAGACCTCTTGAAATATTATCTTGGGGTGCCTTGGGCATCCCCAAGCTTGAGCTTTTGTGTCTCCTTAATTCCTCTCATATCACGGTCTCCCTAAATCTCAAAAGCTTCATCCACACAAAACTCAACAAGGACTCGTGAGATAAGTTAGTATAAACCATTGCCAAAACCTTATCATAATCTACTGTGGCAAATTACTAAAATTATTATTCAACATTGCATACTAAATGCCTCTGCATATTTAATAGTCCTATCCTCAAATAGAATCATTAAAGAAGCAAACATATGCAAACAATGCAAACATAACAGCAATCTGCCTAAACAGGATAGTCTGTAAAGAATGCTGCAACATCCATACTTCCCTAGCTCCAAAAATTATGAAAGAAACTTCCCACTGTAGTAAATTTATCAGATCTTAATATGCAAAAGGTTTCAACATTTTATCACATTCTGACTTTTCTAGGGAATTATTGCAACAGCGGTAAACTTTCTGTTTTCAAACAGCAACATGTATACTTGTAACATAGGCATAGTAAAGTATATCAATGCCACTTTTATTGAAATAAAAGATGCAAAACATTGTTCTAAATAAAAGCAAGCAAATCCTAACAAAATAAGTTGACGCTCCAAGCAAAACACACATCATGTGGCGAATAAAAATATAGCTCTAAGTAAAGTTACCGATGAATGAAGACGAAAGAGGGGATGCCTTCCGGGGCATCCCCAAGCTTAGGCTCTTGGTTGTCCTTGAATATTACCATAGGGTGCCTTGGGAATCCCCAAGCTTAGGATCTTACCACTCCTTGTTCCATAGTCCATCGAATCTTTACCCAAAACTTGAAAACTTCACAACACAAAACTTAAAGTAGAAAATCTCGTGAGCTCCGTTAGCGAAAGAAAACAAAAGACCACTCCAAGGTACTGTAATGAACTCATTGTTTATTTATATGGGTGTTATAACTAATTTATTACAACTTATCTATGGTTTATAAACTATTTTACTAGCCATAGATTCATCAAAATAAGTAAACAACACACGAAAAACAGAATCTGTCAAAAACAGAATAGTCTGTAGTAATCTGTAGCTAGCGCAAGATCTGGAACCCCAAAAATTCTAAAATAAATTTCTGGACGTGAGGAATTTCTCTATTAATCATCTGTAAAAATAATTAACTAAATATCGCTCTCCAAATAAAAACTACATCAGTTCTCGTGAGCGCTAAAGTTTCTGTTTTTACAGCAAGTTCAACAAGACTTTCCCCAAGTCTTCCCAACGGTTCTACTTGGCACAAACACTAATTAAACACAAAAAACACAACCAAAACAGAGGCTAAATAATTTATTTGTTACTAAACAGGAGCAAAAAGCAAGGAATGAAAATAAAATTGGGTTGCCTCCCAACAAGCGCCATCGTTTAACGCCCCTAGCTAGGCATAACAAGCAAGAATAGATCTAGGTATTGCCATCTTTGGTAGGCAATCCATAAGTGGCTCTCATGATAGATTCATAGGGTAATTTTATTTTCTATCTAGGGAAGTGTTCCATGCCCTTTTTTAATGGAAATTGGAATCTAATATTCCCTTCCTTCATATCAATAATTGCACAAACCGTTATAAGGAAAGGTCTACCGAGAATAATACGGCAAGAAGGATTGCAATCTATATCAAGAACAATAAAATCTACGGGCACATAATTCCTATTTGCAACAATAAGAACATCATTAATTCTTCCCATAGGTTTCTTAATAGCGGAGTCCGCAAGATGCAAGTATAGAGAGCAATCATGAAAATTACGGAAATATAGCAAATCACACAAAGTTTTGGGAATAGTAGAGACACTAGCACCCAAATCACACATAGCATAAAAATCATGATATTTAATTTTAATTTTAATAGTTGGTTCCCATTCATCATAAAGTTTTCTAGGGATAGAAACTTCCAATTCAAGTTTTTCTTCATAAGATTGCATGAAGGCATCAACGATATGTTTAGTAAACGCTTTATTTTGACTATAAGCGTGAGGAGAATTTAGCACGGTTTTCAACAAGGAAATACAATCAATCAAAGAGCAATTTTCATAGTCAAATTCCTTGAAATCCATAATAGTGGGTTTAGCAACATCTAGGGTTTTAATTTCTTCAATCCCACTTTTATCAAATTTAGCATCAAGATCTAAATACTCCGAATTTTTAGAACGCCTTCTAGGTAAAGGTGGATTATATTCAGTCCCATCATTATCAAGATTCATATTGCAAAACAAAGATTTAATAGGGGAGACATCAATAACTTTTATATCTTCATCATTATTTTCATAGGAATCTGATTTAGCAGCCATCTTATTGACTAAGGTAGCTTGCATATCCGAAATTTCAGCAGTTAATTTTTCAAGACGAGCAATTTGGGATCTTATACCATCAAATTCTTTAGACATATCATCAAGCTCTTTATTCATATAACTCATAAAACCTTTTTGTTCCTTAAACTCATAAACCAAAAATTTCCTGACGTTGTTTTCGAACTCCTCTAACCTTTTAAGGTGAAGATCACTGAATCTAGGAAGAACCATCGCGACAAACAAGCAATCCAACACACGAGCAAACAAAAAGCAAACAGGCAAAAAGAGGCAAATAGAGAGGGAGTATAGAGAGATAGGGCGAATAAAATGGCAAGGGTGAAGCGGGGGAGAGGAAAACGAGAGGCAAATGGCAAATAATGTAATGCGGGAGATAGGGATTGTGATGGGTACTTGGTATGTTGACTTTTGCGCAGACTCCCCGGCAACGGCACCAGAAAAGAGCTTGATGTCTACTACATAACCTTCTTCTTGTAGAGGTTGTTGGGCCTCCAAGTGCAGAGGTTTGTAGGACAGTAGCAAATTTCCCTCAAGTTGATGACCTAAGGTTTATCAATCCGTAGGAGGCGTAGGATGAAGATGGTCTCTCAAGCAACCCTGCAACCAAATAACAAAGAGTCTCTTGTGTCCCCAACACACCCAATACAATGGTAAATTGTATAGGTGCACTAGTTCGGCGAAGAGATGGTGATACAAGTGCAATATGGATAGTAGATAACAGTTTTTGTAATATGAAAATATAAAAACAGCAAGGTAACAAATGATAAAAGTGAGCGTAAACGGTATTGCAATGTGTTGAAACAAGGCCTAGGGTTCATACTTCCGCTAGTGCAAGTCCTCTCAACAATAATATCATAATTGGATCACATAACCATCCCTCAACATGCAACAAAGAGTCACTCCAAAGTCACTAATAACGGAGAACGAACGAAGAGATTATGGTAGGGTACGAAACCACCTCAAAGTTATTCTTTCCAATCAATCCATTGGGCTATTCGTATAAGTGTCACAAACAGCCCTAGAGTTCATACTAGAATAACACCTTAAGACACAAATCAACCAAAACCCTAATGTCACCTAGATACTCCAATGTCACCTCAAGTATCCGTGGGTATGATTATATGATATGCATCACACAATCTCAGATTCATCTATTCAACCAACACAAAGGACCTCAAAGAGTGCCCCAAAGTTCTATCGGAGAATCAAAACGAAAAGGTGTGCCAACCCCTATGCATAGGTTCATGGGCGGAACCCGCAAGTTGATCACAAAAACATACATCAAGTGAATCACGTGATATCCCATTGTCACCACAGATACGCACGGCAAGACATACATCAAGTGTTCTCAAACCTTTAAAGACTCAATCCGATAAGATTACTTCAAGGAGAAAACTCAATCCATTACAAGAGAGTAGAGGGGGAGGAGAAACATAAGATCCAACTATAATAGCAATGCTCGCGATACATCAAGATCGTGCCAAATCAAGAACACGAGAGAGAGAGAGACCACACACATAGCTACTGGTACATACCCTCAGCCCTGAGGGAGAACTACTCCCTCCTCGTCATGGAGATCACCGGGATGATGAAGATGGCCACCGGAGAGGGATGCCCCCTCTGTCAGGGTGCCGGAACGGGTCTAGATTGGCTTTTGTTGGCTACGGAGGCTTCTGGCGGCGGAACTCCCGATCTATTGTGCTCCCCGATGTTTTTAGGGTATATGGAGATATATAGGCGGAAGAAGTATGTCAAGGGGGCCACGAGGGGCCCACGAGGGTGGAGGGCGCGCCCAGGGGGGTGGGCGCGCCCCCCTACCTCGTGGCCTCCTCGAAGGTTCCCTTACGTGCACTTCAAGTCTTCTGGGCTTCTTTCCTTCCAAAAATGAGTTCCGTGAAGTTTCAGGTCAATTGGACTCCGTTTGATTTTCCTTTTCTTCGAAACCCTAAAATAGGCAAAAAAAACAGAAACTGGCACTGGGCTCTGGGTTAAAAGGTTAGTCCCAAAAATGATATAAAAGTGTATAATAAAGCCCATAAACATCCAAAACAGTAGATAATATAGCATGGAGCAATCAAAAATTATAGATACGTTGGAGACATATCAGAGCCTCCAATTAATTTGTGGAGATTACCCCGGGCAATTTGTATGGGTTCGGTAACTGCCATCGAGCGTTTCCAATTGTACGGGTTTGGTGACTGCCCTCAAGGGTCCCTTAATGGAGTCACGACACCTTGCATATTGTGAGGGCATGAGGAGAATACAATGAGCCATTGTGGCGCTTGGGAGCATTGTGCATCCACGCCGCTCTAAAGGAGATTAGCATCCACAAGGGTATGAACTTCAGGATACATCCTCGTCCCCGCTTGCCTCGGTTATCTCTTATACCCGAGCCCTTTACTTATGCACTTACTTTGATAGCATTCATGATTCAAGTTATATATCTTCCTATGACATAGTTGTTTATCTTGTTTACCATAAGTAGTTGGTGCACATTGTTGAGCCAAGTTTTATTTTGGTTTTGTGCTTGATAAATTAAATGCTAGTTTTCTTCCGTATCTGTTCAAGCCTAAACCGTAATAGTTCTAAAATGGCTATTCACCCCCTCCCCTCTTGACGACATCCACGTCCTTTTAGTAATACGGTAATTATGACCGGGTAGCTTCCATCACTCAATCTTTCTAGGAGGCACCATTTAAAAGAAGTAACTTAAATAATAAGATAACGGTAAAAAACAATAAATATATAGTTAAGTAAGAGAAAAAAAATTAAATCTATAAATGTTTCTTTATTAAATCATATCTGAACACTTGCTTAATCACTATACATGACAGAAGCACCATGCATATCCAAAAATAGTGCAAGGATAGAAGAATATCTAGCTGGGGAAAACGACAAGGACGTAAAGAATGATTGAATATTTATTGCTTCCTTGGTCCAAAGCGTATGTTTTTTGGCATTGGTGATTGTGGACCGAACTTCTTCCTAGCATCTCCAACTCATTATCTCGACTAACGACAGCTCCCGCATCTTCATCCGCGACTCCAACTCATTCTACTCAACTACATACCTATACTTCCAAAATGTCCTTACATGTCTCCTTCTATTAATATTCTAATTAAAGACTCCCCATAAAATTTCTTAGTAATCAGAGAAATAAGAATTATCTGAGCCATCAATTCAAGTTAGAATAGCATAGTTGAACTTTATGGGAATTGGCTCAACTCACATGGTAAAAGGAATGAAATAAAAACACTATCCAATGTTTCTTTATGAAAAGACCGGTTCCCATAAATGCCCATAACTCCATATACCGATTTCTTCTTTTCGCCATCTCGTCCATTTAGTTTATATTCTCCCATGTTTGCGTCCCAACCCAAGGTCTTGAGAGAAAAAAGAACGCGCATGACAACTTTTAGGTTGTTGTTTACATCTTGTTCGTAACATATATATTCTAGGCTTTTAGTGAATTCAACATTCACATCCAGTATACAACCATATTATGAAGAGTGGCAGAATCAAAGTACATTGGTCTGAACTCCATGGACAAATCCTAAGCCAAAGGACTCAAAAATCTCCTCCCTAACCATTCCTTTTTAAAGGGTCTCCCGTTCTCGTGCCGCCGCCATGTGAGAAATTTAGGTCCCCTTGTCTCCGGCTGCCATCTTGGCGCTAAGAGGTGGCAGACCTCAGATCTCCAAGACTTCTATGTTCTTCGTCAATGGAAGTTTCATTTTCCCAGGATGTATCCTAATTTTGGCCTAATTCTTCTTCTGATGACCGATTCAACCTCTGATCAAAAATATAGACCTTGGTTCTTTTTCATCTCTTCAACAAGTTTAGTAATAAGCATAACGGCCCTATTGTTCCAATGGAGAGAAGAACCTATAAATAGCTTTTGGGGAAATTTCCAAACGAACAATTTCAACGAAATCTTTCAATTTCTAATTTAATTATGTTCAACTTTATGTATTCCTCTATCCGTAGAGTACATTGAATGTACAGAAATGGCTATAACAGGGTTTCTATTATTCGTATTAACATCTACTCTAGGTGGAATGTTTTTATGTGGTGCTAACGATTTAATAACTATCTTTGTAGCTCCAGAATGTTTCAGTTTATGTTCCTAACTATTGTCTGGATATACCAAGAGAGATCTACGGTCTAATGAGGCTACTATGGAATATTTACTCATGGGTGGGGTAGGCTCTTCTATTCTGGTTCATGGTTTCTCTTGGCTGTATGGTTCATCTGGGGGGGGGAGGGGGAGGTCGAGCTTCAAGAAATTGTGGATGGTCTTATCAATGCACAAATGTATAGCTCCCCCAGGAATTTCAATTGCACTTATATCCATCACTGTAGGACTTGGGTTTAAGCTTTCCCCAGCCCCTTTTCATCAATGGACTCCTGATGTCTATGAAGGAGTGTGGTAAGTTCGACAAATTCCTACCTCTATAGTGATCATCATAGTTTTGTGAGAGTTAATTTTCTCTCGTTCTTTTGGCGGTGCCATGAGATTAGAGAGTTTCATGTCCACGTAGATCCAATTATTCGGACCTGATGTGTTATGTTGTTGTGTCAAGCTTTTTTGTTGGTCTGGTTCTTTGTGAATGTGCAATCTTTCATCGACACCATGGTGAAGATATAGTGATTTGACGGCTTGCACTTCTAGGGGATCATCCCTGGCCCAAGTACGTTCATCCATCAAGGCTTACCATCTTTCTAGATGGGCTACTCAAGGCATTTGGAAAAACCATTATTGGTAATGTTCATGTGGGTGAACGAATGACAACATCGTTGCTCCAGTCTAATTGAAGCCTCTTTACCGAAGTATTTGGAATATTTCTTCGAGATGAAATTGATACCGCGAAGAAGGTGATTTCAAGAAATTTCATTGTAATTCTTAGTCATAGAAGTTACTTTGTATTTTCTTGGATTTTAGGTCAAAATTACTTTACCTGTAATTTTTATGAGTATGAATAAAGTTATAGGTGTTTCAAGAAAAAAGCCATTCCTTTGTATGTGTTTCTCTAAGTCGATACTTCCAAAGATTATCCTCTGGTACTAATGAGCCACATGGGGTTATTCATACTCGAAGAACAAACCTAGTTCGAATAGTTTGGAGCCATTTTTTTATTCCAGGACAACTGTGCCATTTCACTTTGAAACACACTTAGATAACTAGATATTTCATTGATTCAAAAGTGTTGCTAGAAATTCGCTTGCTAAATTGAGGCCATGTTGAAGACAAATTTTGGGTGGAGTCATTCTCAGAACTACCATTGAACATTGACCCGTAACTTCCTTTCTCTGGCAACATGTCGTCCCCATGGGCTCCCATTTCGTTCCTGGCGGCAGCCACAGGGTGGTTGTCGGTGCAATAAACCCTGAGTTTGTTGACCAACCGTGCACATGCACAAGATCAAGACTGAAGCACCAACTTAAAACAGAGATTGGAAGACCAAGAGAATTGAAGAACCAACATGCAGCTCAGGAGAACCAAGACTGGGCCTAGGAAGCAGGATATCGACAAGAGAAGGGCCTCCCTTGCTGGGAGGCGAGCTCGGCAACAGGCTAGGCCACCACCAGAAGCAAAGCAACCAAGGCTCCCCAGCAGAGCCTGCCAGGGCTCGCGGGGGTAGAACCGCCCCACCAACCACAGAAGCATGACCCACATCATCAACCAGTGCGGTGTCAAGCCGCAAGATGATTAAGTGGTAGCCATTCGCCACATGGCAGCCATTTCCTATAGAGAAGCCTACAGATGACATCCGTCCTGCGAGGTGTCAAGAGAGAAGGAGCGAAGTTGGCAAGATAGCCCGGCAGGCCTTGCCGGGCGCCCAGTGATGTGACACTAAGCGGTGCTTTAATGCACCCTATCAGCCCACAGAGTTAACTATGATATCACTGTTTGTTATCATATCAGTGGATAATGACCAGTTTGCCATTGTGGTGACCCCTTAGTCTATAAAAGGAGGCCCACGACACTCGTAGGGGGGTTAGAAGGTTGGAAAATTAACAACCCCAAGCCACCACATACACGTAGTAGCCGCAGGCAAACCTTGCCGGGAAAGTGTACTACGCACCACCACATCCATTCTTCCATCAATCCACTAAAGCAGGAGTAGGGTCTTACGCCTCGCGGCGACCCGAACCTGGGTAAATCAATAGTGTGCTCTCTGCCGCGCGGTCGTACGCTGGTATGCTCTTTGTGCAACGTGCCGTCCCCCTGCCGAACCAGCAAGGGCCACCCGGTCCCATAGGTCGCCACAGAAATCCCGCGACATCTTTGGCACGCCAGGTAGAGGGAGCACTTGCGTGAACCTGAAAGTGCACGTTGCGCATCATCTTCATCGCCATCTTCATCTTCGATAGCGCCATCGACCATGGCGCCCAAGAAGAAATCTAGCACTTTAGCCCATCCTTCCACCTCAATTGCTTCCCCACCTGTGGCCTCCAACGTTGCGGGGAACACGGCATCTCGCGAGGACGTGGATGCCGCTGGGGTCGCGGTTGGAGCGGGTGGCACCGTTACCGCCGCCCCCATGGCCGAACGGGAGCCATAGCTATTGGAGGAGAACAACATCAGTAGCGTCTCGGCGGTCAAGCTCCGCATGGTACGGGCAAGGGGGTCACTCCATCCGTGCCCCCTCCTCTAGTCGACGAGCACAACCGCGGCAACGGTGCTCGGTCCGGGGTGAACCATCGCCCTCCGGTCGCCCTCATCATGGGAGCGGCCACGACACACGCGCCTCCTCCCGGACGAGACAACCAGGTTGCTGCGCTCAACAGAGCTGCTGATCTTCAAGCACCATCGCTGCTGCCCCGGTGGTCCCCCCACTACAGCGTGGGCGCGACGCCGACACCGTCACCACTGGCACCACCCGGAGCCAGGCGACGGTGCGGTCGACGTCATCGACATCCATGCCAAGCACGGCCACGAAGGCCATGGCGCGAGCGTAGTTATTACCGAGGTTCCCGCCAGCCGCCGAGCAGATGGATGAGTGGCACGCCACCATCCAAAGCCTGATCGGTTCTGCCGAAGTTGGGGCCTCTAGATGAGTGAGCCCACTGCAACCTCCCCAAGCAACAGCCATCGCCCGCGCCGGTAGCCGTACGAAGGGGGCCATCCCTACGGTTCAGTCCCCGCCACAGCAGTCGGCCAGGATGCGGCAGAATCAAGACACCGACGACGTCTCTATGGCTTCTTCTAACCCTCGAGCACATCCAGGCCAACATTGAACCCCGGAAGATAGGGAACGATGCCCGCCAGGCCGACAGGTGCAACGGTCTCAACGTCGACGAGCCTGCACTCGGTGTTGGCGGGTGCCTACCCTTCGAAGTTGGCTGCCCTGCCTTTACACGAGAGCTGCGGCAAGTCCGTTGGTCGCCTGTTCACACGTTCAAGCCAGAGATACCTGAGAAATACGACGGGAGGCTGAACTCGGCAGAGTTCCTGAGCATCTACACCATCGATGTTCAGGCTGCCGGGGGAAGAGATGAGAAGGTGTTCGCCAACTACTTCCCTTTGGCCCTCAAGTCCAATGTGAGGTCTTGGCTGATGCACCTACCGGAGAACTCCATTTCATCATGGGCAGACCTGTGCCACTAGTTCATCGGTGCCTTCACCGGTGGCCACCAAGAGCCCAGCAGACCCAGCGACCTGCAGCTTCTCCAGCAGAAGGAAGGATTAAGCCTCCATAAGTATTTACAGAGATTTAGTAGAGTTCATAGAAATATTCCAAATATCCATCCGACAGCTGTTATAGAAACTTTCCAGTCTAATGTGCGCAACTGCCGCATTCGTTCCAAAATGAATGTGTGGTTGCCCAAGACTATAAAAGAACTAGTGGATAAATGTGCCCGGATGGAAGAAGGAAGGAAGATGCCCGGAGAGGAAGATTGCATTAATGTTGATTCATAGGATGAGGATGAATCAATGCTACCTGTTGAGCATGCATTGGTTTTCCCTTAGAGAGGAAAGGGTGATGCAGCAAAGCAGCGTAAGTATTTCCCTCAGTTTTTGAGAACCAAGGTATCAATCCAGTAGGAGACCACGCGCGAGTCACCTCGTACCTACACAAACACATAAGAACCTCGCAACCAACACGGTAAAGGGGTTGTCAATCCCTTCACGGCCACTTGCAAGAGTGAGATCTGACAGAGATAATAATAATAAGATAAATATTTTTGGTATTTTTATGATATAAAATGAAAGTAAAGATTACAAAATAAAATAGATTGGAAACTTGTATGTTGGAAAATAGACCCGGGGCCATAGGTTGCACTAGTGGCTTCTCTCAAGATAGTGTAAGTATTACGGTGGGTGAACAAATTACTGTCAAGCAATTGATAGAATTGAGCATAGTTATGAGAATATCTAGGTATGATCATCTACATATGAAGGAAATATGCCCTAGAGGCAATAATAAAGTTATTGTTTATTTCCTTATTTCATGATAAATGTTTATTATTCATGCTAGAATTGTATTAACCGGAAACATGATACATGTGTGAATACATAGACAAACAGAGTGTCACTAGTATGCCTCTACTTGACCAGCTCGTTGATCAAAGATGGTTATGTTTCCTAGCCATAGACAAAGAGTTGTCATTTGATTAATGGGATCACATCATTAGGAGAATGATGTGATTGACTTGACCCATTCCGTTAGCTTAGCACTTGATCGTTTAGTTTGTTGCTATTGCTTTCTTCATGACTTATACATGCTCCTATGACTATGAGATTATGCAACTCCCATTTACCGGGGGAACACTTCACTACAAGAAATATGTCAACTAGTGACCTTCTATCAGTGACCCTGGAAGAATTGGTCATAGATATATGACCATTTCAGACTAATTGGTCAAAAGCTATTCGGGGGGCTGCAAACCCTAAACTATAACGACCATTTTGGTCAGAAAGGTCGTAATTTCCTTACACGAAATGGTCATAAAGCAGATAGCACTGGTCCGCTGCCTTATTTCTAGCTGATCACGACCAATATAGATGGTCATAACCTTATAAATTGTGGTGGGTTGCTGTGACTAGGCGCCACCTCATCAGTTTTCCCTATGTGTCATGTCCATGTGGCAATTTTTGCCCCAGGTTGTGAAGCAGCCTATATTTCTGTCATTCCCAAAATTCCCAAAAAATCTCATAAATCCTTTGGGTCATGTCTTCGTCAAATATGTAAAAAACCTTCCTTGCCTATTCTAAATTAATTCAACAATATTCATTTTCCTACTTTGTTTAGAACAACACTTTGTGAAGGAAGTACCACTTTGGCATGTCCAAATAGTATCCATTTTCTACGATGCTTTCCTATGCCCAAATAACCATCCTCCACCAAATGCCATCTCAATCCATTCATTAATTTGAGCCCAGCTTCAACAATCATATTTATGTCCAGTGAGGTACTTTGCAAAGCAAGTACCACCTAGGCTCCTCCTTTTGAGCTGAAAAATTGTGAAGATGGTCTTCTTAGTAACTGATCATCCTTAGCCAAAACTCACGCCCATTAGCCATGTACATTTCTCGTACTGTTAATCAAACACTTGGCTGCTAATTCATGTTTGAGCATCGATCGGTCTCCTCGTGAGAATCTTATGTTGTAATTTTCTTCCTAGCACCTACCCAGGGAGTGCCCAGCCCACTAGACATGCCTAGGCCACCCAGAGCACATGGCAACGCCACGGTCACGCGGTGACCACGCGACAGGCATGCGAGTTTACGCGCTCTAGAGTTGGGGCCCTCGGACACCACCCAAACCTCGACGTATCGCCACCAAACCATGTATTTATGATTAAATAGGTCCTTATGTAACTAGAAATGAATTTTGGAAAAAATAAATAGCAAACTATGAGGCAGCTGCAGTTCAATTTTGACCCGCTTCCAACTGAATCGGCGGAAATTTGTCTTTTTCACGAGAGGTGGATCAAAACTTTTTACACCCAACCATTTTGTCAATTTTGCATTAAATATGTCGTAGTATCTTAGAAAATTGATTTGGTCCAATTTTGCAACAATTATTTGGGAGGTCCTTCACAAAAAAAACCTCCTTTTGGGCACTCGAAAAATGGAAAATGGTTTTTTCATCCAAAGAAAATGAAAACTTCCTTAGGCAACATTGTTTGCCATTCCAATATGCACCCTTGTGTACAATATGAGATCATTTGAACAAACTATGCCATGAATGTGGCCATAAGATTGATCATTTGGCTTGAAAGCCATTGATCTCCACACATGATAGCTCGTTTCTGAGAACATTTTTTAAAAATAATTACCGTATTACAAGTTTGTTATTTTTCCTGGTAACTTGGCCACATATAATGACACAATGCGAAGGTTTCCCAATTATTTGATTTTTTGAATTTTTTATGCCCGTTTCAAAATGCGGTCAAAACAGCGTGAATGACCGTTCCTAGCTAGTGGTTGAACCTTGGATCTTTTTGGTGTTTCTATGATTAAATAAGTCCTTATGTAACTAGAAATGAATTTTGGAAAAATAAATGGCAAACTATGAGGCAGTTTCAGTTCAAATTTGACCCGCTTCTAGCTGAATCGGTGGAAATTTGTCTTTTTCACGAGAAGTAGAGCAAAACATTTTACACCCAACCATTTGGTCAATTGTGCATTAAATATGGCCTAGTATTTTAGAAAAATGATTTTTTCCAATTTTGCAACAATTATTTGGGAGGTCCTTCACAAAAAAACCTCCTTTTGGGCACTCGAAAAATGGAAAATGGTTTTTTCATCCAAAGAAAATGAAAACTTCCTTAGGCAACATTGTTTGCCATTCCAATATGCACCCTTGTGCACAATATGAGATCATTTGTACAAACTATGCCATGAATGTGGCCATAAGATTGATCATTTGGCTTAAAGCCATTGATCTCCACACGTGATAGCTCGTTTCTGAGAACATTTTTTGAAAATAAATGTCGTATTACAACTTTGTTATTTTTCCTGGTAACTTGGCCACATATAATGACACAATGCGAAGGTTTCCCAATTATTTGATTTTTTTGAATTTTTTATGCCCGTTTCAAAATGCGGCCAAAACGGCGGGAATGACCGTTCCTAGCTAGTGGTTGAATCTTGGATTTTTTTTGGTGTTTCTAGAATTAAATAGATACTTATGTACCTAGAAATGATTTTTGGAAAAAACAAAGAGCAAACTACAAGGTAGTTACAGTTCAAATTTGACCCGCTTCCACGTGAATCGATGGAAATTTGTCTTTTTCACGAGAGGTGGATCAAAACTTTTTACACCCAACCATTTGGTCAATTGTGCTTTAAATATGGCCTAGTATTTTAGAAAAATGATTTGGTCCAATTTTGCAACAATTATTTGGGAGGGCCTTCACAAAAAACCTCCTTTTAGGCACTCAAAAAATGGAAAATGGTTTTTTCGTCCAAAGAAAATGAAAACTTCCTAAGGCAACATTGTTTGCCATTCCAATATGCACCCTTGTGCACAATATGAGATCATTTGAACAAACTATGACATGAATGTGGCCATAAGATTGATCATTTGGCTTGAAAGTCATGAATCTTCATGCATGATAGCTCATTTTTGAGAACACTTTTTTAAAATAATTGCCGTATTACAAGTTTATTGTTTTTCCTAGAAACTTGGTCACATATAATGACACAGTGCAAAGGTTTTCCAAATTTTTGATTTTTTCTGAATTTTTTATGCCCGTTTCAAAATGCAGTCAAAACGGTGGGCAAAAATATAGAGCAAAATATGAGGCAGCTGCAGTTCAAATTTGACCCATTTCCAGCTGAATCGGCGGGAATTTGTCTTTTTCACCAGAGGTGGATCAAGGCTTTTGAGACCCAACCATTTTTAATTGTGTATTAAATATGGCCTTGTATTTTAGAAAATTGATTTGGTCCAATTTTGCAAAAAATATATGGTACGTCCTTCACAAAAAAAAACTCATTTCGGGCACTTGAAAAATGGAAAATAAATTTTTCCTTGCAAAGTAAATGAAAACTCCTCTCTGATGCGGCTGAAACACAGGCTACCTCCTATTTTAGTGTTGAATGTTATCCGGAATAAGAGGTTAAAAAAATAAGAGAAACAAAAGGAAAAAACAATACTACATAAGCTTAATTCTGATTGGTGCAACCAGTCATGGCATGGATTGATGACATGGCAAACATCTGTCCATCCATACATCATCCATCCATCCATCGGTCCATCCAACCAACCGCAGCAACCCCCCCCCTTTCTCTCTCGCGAACCCCACCCAACCCGTCGTGCCCTCCTCTCTCTCTCTCTCTCTCTCGAACCGAACCCTAGAGCTCCACCACTCCCTTGCTTCCGCCACCTCCGGCGACCTTAGGCGTGAATCGACGACCAGCGAGGTCTGGCACGCGCGCAGCGACGACATGGCATGGATCCCCATGACTCCTCCTCCTCCTCCTCCTCTCTGGATCGATCCCCTCCAACCAAGTCGCCGCCGCAGACCTCCCCCAACCCCGGCCTCCTCCACTGCCGGCAACCCCTTCTCTTCCTCCCTCCCTCCACCCCCAGCAGTAGATCCATGCATGACAGATCTGAGCTCCACTTCCTCCGTTGCTCCCTTTCCCCCGACCAGATCTGCCTCTTGCATTCTGGCACCTCGCCAGTGTGGCTCCAATGTTGCTCCGGCGACTCAGGTGAGTCCCTCCATTTGTCATCGTCACATCGCTCCCTCTCTTCCTCACCTCATCTTGTGTCCCTTGCAGATCCAACACGCCGTCGTTGCTTCAGCACCGTTACGCCATCGATGGGACGTCTTCCTCCTCCCCTGTCCCGAAGGCATGAACGATGCAGCTTCACTGCTACCCTGACGCCATCAAGGTGAGACCCCCAATCATCTCCTCCCCCTTTCCATTTTCTTCTTCCAAATCTCTAAGCAATTGTTGGCAGGCCGGAGACGATGGCGGTGGTTCGATGTGCGGCGAGGAGGCTCGGTGCCTCCTTGCTCCCGCGAGCGCAGGCGGAGGAGCAATGTCGGCTCGTGCCAAGCAGGCTCATGCGCTCCCGCCACCTCTCCACCGAGGTATCTTAACCAAAATCAGGATGACATTTCACAAATCATCTCACGATTGTAGCCAGTGATGATCGAATTTTGTGCAATCAAAACAGCAGCATGCATGTGTCTCTATCTTCTTGTATTAGCTACTGTACTAACTAGTAGAAGAAATAAGAGCAAAATCACTCGCTTATCATCCTCATACTTGTTTATCCTGACCTCAACCTACTACCGCTTGCAAATCATATTGTCCTGGTTGATCTGAGCATCATGAATTTTTTGCTCATCCCTTTATCAATTTATTAACTGCAACATGTACTTCTGCTTCCTGCACTTGCTAGTATTATTTACTCCCTCCGCCGCACCATGATGTTTGTGTCAAAAACGCGGATCGAGTTTGTGTTACTTGTTCGCTACACATGCATGCTGCTTTGCTTTCTGCACACATCCAACCTCACTTAACTGGCCGGCATGATAGTATCCATCCTTCTTAATTATTATTCTTTATCAATCACAATCGCACTTACTCTTAATGATTGATGATACTACAAAGTAATAGCATTGATTGATTATTATCTGTGTTCATGAATCTAGGAAGCAAAAGAGATCCAGCAGAAGAAGGAGGCACTGTATCTCCAGAACAGAGTTCTTTGAGAAATCAAGCCTACTTTTGTTCTATTAATCTACTCCTAACATATTGGTTGTTTCTTCAAGAACAGAGGAAAACGTGAAATGATATTAGTTGTATCAGAATAAAATGTGAATTGTTATTAGTTGTATCAGAATAGCATGTGAACTATTCTTAGTTGCTTCAGAATAGCATGTGAAGTATTCTTAGTTGTTCCAAAATAGGATGTGAAGTATTCTTAGTTGTTCCAGAATAGCATGTGAAGTACATCTGCATTTGTATCTTGGCCTAGGGTCAGCTGAATGCTCAAGACATGGGTAGTTCTGGGAGATGGTGATTAGGGACTGTTTTACAACACATCATCCTCTGTTTTTACATGTAGTTGTAGAAGAAAATACTTTTAATTATTGCAAGTCGCGACTGTCATGCGTATGTTATCCTGATGGAACCTACATGTCGTTACTACAACAGCTAGAAGCAATCCGTTTTTATTAAAAGCATTCTGGTTAGCATTTGGTCATGGCATCACCTTGTTGTTCTGTTTGTTTTAAATCTGGTTGCAAGTTTACTATTTTTCCATAACCATTATATTACATTTTTGGCATTGAGCATTGGTGGATCTCAACAGTTATCTCATGAATACACATCACGATATATACTTGATGAATCTGCTTGCTAACTTGTGTATCTGTTTTGGTATCTCTTCCACTGTGTATCTGTTTTCTTGTATGAGTGGGTATCTCATTTTAACTAGTTGGAAAACAAAAATCATGGTACTAGCTAGCTCGATTTGTGTTGTCATTCTAAATAAAAGTCATTTTCTTGAATGGTCTGTTCATAATATATTTGCCTCAGTTTTTCTCATTCTTCTCTCATTCATGTAACAGGGTGACAGAGGAAGCCATGTTGCCATTTTGTTTGTTCCCAGCCTTGACTATGGTTGTCCAGCGAGTCCGGCATGTCATCATTTTCTTGTAAAGCAGTATTGTATCACACTTGTAGAGCTCGTTACACATGTAGATCTTGTGAAGTAATGTATTACACATGTTCACATGTATTGGCAACGTGATCTGGTTGCTCTTATTTGAAGTGTCATGTGTGCTTTTGTCTGCCAAGTTAAATACTAATTGAAATATGAAGAATATGAGCCTGATAGATGGGACTCACTTACCGACCCAAAACTGACAACTAGCACCCATCTGACTGGTGGACCCATTTAATTAAAAAAGGAAATTAAAATTATTTAGACGAAAAGGCCAAGGCCCAATAATAAAAAAGGGCTGCAATGTTGGGCCAGGGCCATGAAGTCGACCAAAAATTGACAGAAAAATATATAGAAAGGCTGGATTAATTGGCTAGGCCCATGTGGAAAACCGAATTGGGCCGGGCTGATTCTTGTGCCACATCAGCTTGCCACGTTGGATGCCTACGTGGCCTGGCGAGGTTGCTAGTGACCAAAATATTGGTTGAATAACCAACGACCTTTTACAGAAGGTCGTTAATTTCAGTTTACGACCGGCAGCTTTTAACCTTCTGTTTTTGGTCAAAAAAGGTCGCAAATGAAAAACTATGACCTTTCAACGACCAATAGTGAGGGTCACAAGTTGACATATTTCTTGTAGTGTGTGTGCTACCAAACGTCACAACGTAACTGGGTGATTATAAAGGTGCTCTGCAGGTGTCTCCAAAGGTACTTGTTGGGTTGGCGTATTTCAAGATTAGGATTTGTCACTCCGATTGTCGGAGAGGTATCTCTAGGCCCAATCGATATTACACATCACTTAAGCCTTGCAAGCATTGCAACTAATGAGTTAGTTGCGGGATGATGTATTATGGAACGAGTAAAGGGACTTGCCGGTAACGAGATTGAACTAGCTATCGAGATACCGATGATTGAATCTCGGGCAAGTAACATACCGATGACAAAGGGAACAACGTATGTTGTTATGTGGTTTAACCGATAAAGATCTTCGTAGAATATGTAGGAGCCAATATGAGCATCCAGGTTCTGCTATTGGTTATTGACCGGAGACGTGTCTCGGTCATGTCCACATAGTTCTCAAACCCGTAGGGTCCGCACGCTTAAAGTTTGATGACGGTTATATTATGAGTTTATATGTTTTGATGTACCGAAGGTAGTTCGGAGTCCCGGATGTGATCACGGACATGACGAGGAGTCTCGAAATGGTCGAGACATAAAGATTGATATATTGGACGACTATATTCGGACACCGGAATGGTTCCGGGGGTTATCGGATATATATACCGGAGTACCGGGGGGTTACCGGAACCCCCCGGAGGTTATTGGGCCTCATGGGCCCAATTGGTGGAAGAGGAGAGGCGGCCAAGGGGCAGCCGCGTGCCCCTCCCCTCCCAAGTCCAAATTGGACAAGGAAGGGGGGCGACGCCCCCCCTTTCCTTTCTTCCTCTTTCTCCTTCCCTCTCCTCTCATACTCCAACATGGAAGGGGGGAGTCCTACTCCCGGTGGGAGTAGGACTCCTCATGGGGCGCGCCAAGGGTGGCCGACCCCCTCCCCCTCCTCCACTCCTTTATATACGGGGAGGGAGGCACCCCCTAGAGACACAACAATTGATCCCTTGGATCTCTTAGCCGTGTGCGGTGCCCCCTCCACCATAATCCACCTCGGTCATATCGTAGCAGTGCTTAGGCGAAGCCCTGCATCGGTAGAACATTATCATCGTCACCACGCCGTCGTGCTGATGGAACTCTCCCTCGAAGCTCGGCTGGATCGGAATTCGAGGGACGTCATTGAGTTGAACATGTGCAGAACTCGGAGGTGCCGTGCGTTCGGTACTTGATCGGTCGGATCGTGAAGACGTACGACTACATCAACCGTGTTGTGCTAACGCTTCCGCTTTCGGTCTACGAGGGTATGTGGACACACTCTCCCCTCTCGTTGCTATGCATCACCATGATCTTGCGTGTGTGTAGGATTTTTTTTTGAAATTACTACGTTCCCCAACAATATAGGCATCACGTCCGTGACAACTAGACCGACTCCTGCCTGCATGTACTACTATTACTCCACACATCGACCGCTATCCAGCATGCATCTAGAGTATTAAGTTCATAAGAATGGAGTAACGCTTTAAGCAAGATGACATGGTGTAGAGGGATAAACTCATGCAATATGATATAAACCCCACCTTTTTATCCTTGATGGCAACAATACAATATGTGTCGTTCCCCTACTGTCACTGGGATCAAGCACCCCAAGATTGAACCCACAGCTAAGCACTTCTCCCATTGCAAGAAAGATCAATCTAGTAGGCCAAACCAAACTGATAATTCGAAGAGACTTGCAAAGATAACCAATCATACATAAAAGAATTCAGAGAAAATTCAAATATTGTTCATAGATAATCTTGATCATAAACCCACAATTCATCGGATCTCGACAAACCCACCGCAAAAAGAGTTACATCGAATAGATCTCCAAGAAGATCGAGGAGAACTTTGTATTGAGATCCAAAGAGAAAGAAGAAGCCATCTAGCTACTAGCTATGGACCCGAAGGACTGAGGTAAACTACTCACACATCATTGGAGAGGCTATGGTGTTGATGTAGAAGCCCTCCGTGATCAATGCCCCCTCCAGTGGAGCGCCGGCCCAAGATGGGATCTCACGGGTACAGAAGGTTGCGGCGGAGGAATTAGGTTTTGGTGGTGCTCTCCGATGTTTTCAGGGTACGTAGGTATATAGGAGGAAGAAGTAGGTCGGTGGAGCCACGAGGGGCCACGAGGGTGGAGGGCACGCCCAAGGGGGGTAGGCACGCCCCCTTCCTCGTGGCCTCCTCGTTGATTGCTTGACGTCCACTTCAAGTCCTCTGGATCACGTTTGTTCCAAAAATCATGCTGCCGAAGGTTTCATTCTGTTTGGACTCCGTTTGATATTCTTTTTCTGCAAAACACTGAAATAGGCAAACAGCAATTTGGGCTAGGCCTGTGGTTAATAGGTTAGTCCCAAAAATAATATAAAAGTGTATAAATAAGCCCATTAAACATCCAAAACAGAATATATAATAGCATGGAACAATAAAAAGTTATATATACATTGGAGACGTATCAAGCATCCCCAAGCTTAATTCCTGCTCGTCCTCGAGTAGGTAAATGATAAAAACAGAAATTTTGATGTGGAATGCTTCCTAACATATTTCTCAATGTAATTTTCTTTATTATGATATGAATGTTCAGATTCGAAAGATTCAAGATAAAAGTTTAATATTGACATAAAAATAATAATACTTCAAGCACACTAACTAAGCAATCATGTCTTCTCAAAATAACATGGCCAAAGAAAGTTATCCCTACAAAATTATGTAGTCTGGCTATGCTCTATCTTCATCACACAAAATATTAAATCATGCACAACCCCGATGACAAGCCAAGCAATTGTTTCATACTTTTGATGTGATGAGGACATCAATACCATTGTTACACCCGCAGCCCCTGCTGCTATACATACTGGAACAATTACTAGAGCTCGCGCACGCCAATTGAATTATCAGGTACTTTCGTTTCTTGGTAACGATTCTAATGTTCATGAGAATATGATGCTGCCTAAATTGGATACATTTATTTTGCTTACAAATGAAGGGCCTAGCTTGGACAAGAAAGATGAACCTTCGAGCAAGTTCAAGCATGAAGATGATGGCATGCGCAAGGGGAACAAGAACAGAGTTATAAGTGATGATTCCAGGACTTTGAAGCCACCGTACTGAGTGCATGAAGCCTTGGACGAAATATACAAGATGCCACTTCATAAATTTCGTCGAGAGGCTATTCTAGGTGCAGCATCACCTTATTTTTGGGCAAGGCCCATGTAATTTCGAAATACTTGATTATAGGCAGTTTTTAGAGTCCGTATGTGTAGGGAAACAAGAGTTAGGGTTGGTTTCGGACCCCTCCTCCAAGGGCCACGAAATTCCGCCCTCTCTTCTCCATATATACTTGATTATAGGAGAAGATAGTCTCACGTCAACTAGGCGTATCAACGGGCTATGGAGATGCCCATCAATAGGTATCAATGTGAGTGAGTAGGGATTGCCATGCAACGGATGCACTAGAGCTATAAGTGTATGAAAGCTCAACAAAAGAAACTAAGTGGGTGTGCATCCAACTTGCTTGCTCATGAAGACCTAGGGCAATTTGAGGAAGCCCATCATTGGAATATACAAGCCAAGTTCTATAATGTAAAATTCCCACTAGTTTATGAAAGTGACAACATATGAGACTCTTTATCATGAAGATCATGGTGCTACTTTGAAGCACAAGTGTGGAAAATGATAGTAACACTTCCCCTTCTCTATTTTTCTCTCATTTTTTTATTTGGGCCTTCTTATTTTTGGCCTCTTTTTTTTCGTCCGGAGTCTCATCCCGACTTGTGGGGGAATCGTAGTCTCCATCATCCTTTCCTCACTAGGATAATGCTCTAACAATAATGATCATCACACTTATTTTTTACTTACAACTCAAGAATTACAAATCAATACTTAGAACAAAATATGACTCTATGTGAATGCCTCCGGCGGTGTAACGGGATATGCAATGAATCAAGAGTGACATGTATAAAAAATTATGAACGGTGGCTTTGCCACAAATACGATGTCAACTACATGATCATGCATGGCAATATGACAATGATGAAGCGTGTCATAACAAACAGAACGGTGGAAAGTTGCATGGCAATATATCTCAGAATGGCTATGGAAATGCCATAATATGTAGGTATGGTGGCTGTTTCGAGGAAGGTAAATGGTGGGTGTATGATACCGGTGAAAAGTGCGCGGTAATAGAGAGGCTAGCAAATGTGGAAGGGTGAGAGTGCATATAAACCATGGACTAAACATTAGTCATAAAGAACTCACATACTTATTGCAAAAATCTATTAGTTATCGAAACAAAGTACTACGAGCATGCTCCTAGGGGGATAGATTGGTAGGAAAAGACCATCGCTCGTCCCCGACCGCCAGTCATAAGGAAGACAATCAATAATTAAATCATGCTCCAACTTCATCACATAATGGTTCACCATACGTGCATCCTACGGGAATCACAAACTTCAACACAAGTATTTCTCAAATTCATAGCTACTCAACTAGCATGACTCTAATATCACCATCTCCATATCTCAAAACAATTATCAAGTATCAAACTTCTCATAGTATTCAATGCACTTATATGAAAGTTATTATTATGCCTAAAAGCAAATTACCATGCAGTTATAAAGGACTCTCAAAATAATATAAGTGAAGCATGAGAGATCAATTATTTCTCTAAAATGAAACCACCACAATGCTCTAAAAGATATAAGTGAAACACTAGAGCAAAAACTATATAGCTCAAATGATAAAAGTGAAGCACATAGAGTATTCTAATAAATTCCGATTCATGTTTCACTACACCACAACATGGATGTAATGGCATACAATCTGCCGGGAGAAAGCACTTAAGAGGGCAGATAAACTGTCGGGACGCTGGTTCTCCCGGCAGATAGAACTGCCACAAGAACGGCTGCCGGGGATTACTTCTCCCGGCAGATAAACTATTCCCGATAGTTTACCTGCCCTGACCCATGAATAAGCCGGCAGTTCATTTTCTCCCGGCAGATTGGCCATGGCATCAGAATGAACACTTACCAGCAGTTTCACTGCCAGCAAAAACATGTTCACCCGGCAGTTAATATGCCCCACGCCGTGTTTCACTAGCAAACCGCTCTAGGCAATATATACCTAATTTATTATCCATTCATCAAGCAACATATACCTGATTTAATATCCATTCATTCTCCTCGAGCAATCAGGAAAGATCACAGAACTTGCACATACATACACTTCAACCAACCTTAAACTTCATTCAATAACACATGCCAAACCAAATACATATGTTTCTAGATACATGTATGAAACGACCATATACAAGGAGGTTGTGCCACAAAAGGTTCTGTACATATGTTTTAGATGTGTGACACAACCAAAATGAACATAAAATGGCTTATGTACCAAAACAACCACCAAATAAGCATAGTAAAACTTGCCAATGTCTCTGGGTTCAGCAAACGAGGCATATATCACTTGACCAAATTAACTGTAGGTCTTCCAAACCTCCAGCAGCTTGCAGATCTTCCACAACTCCATCAACTTGTGTACCCTTGGGAAACCTGCAACAGATCGGAAACTCAAAATGGGGCTCTTATTTCAGATTTTAAATTGACACATCAAAGATTTTGACATGCTGCAGTTTAACTCATCAGCATAAATAAAAATCTTCTAAAGGTGTAACACTTCATCACAGCAAGTAATCCTTATTATATAATTATAATAACCATATTACTCGGGAGGACTTCTTCAATCAGATCAAGTATTGTTTACATACTAGAGGCTACGATTCGTATCCGTAAGATGGTCATGTGGTAAAGGTAATGAAATAGGACCTAGAACCTGGATATGAGGTGATGAGAGAACCCATGAAACACATCTTTATCTGAATTGAAGCAGATAAATATGACCATATCTCAACTAATTCAGGAAAGCAGGCCAAATGTCATATCTAGCACTAGTAGACAATGGCTAGTGTATCCTTTGAGATTTCCTTAAAATATCAAAAAAGAATCTCCCGCAATTTTTGAAGAGCGGCACATAATAACAAGTCTGTTACTCTCCCAGTACTCCAGTAGTGGGTGGCTTGGCATCCTATAGATGTGGTTATATGTCTAGGATGTAGGTTGTTTTTCAGTTCGGTGAGGTGATGCATCAGGTCTGAGAAAAATGTGTGGGGTGTTGAATTTGTTGTATCCAGACTCCTATTTTCATTATGAAAATGGGGGCCATGTGGCCCCTTTTATCGAAAAAATTTAACAAATCATGTTACCCTATTTTTGAGATATGGAAAACTAATAGAAAAAATACTATATTAAAACCGTATTAAAACCATGGAGTTATTGCCAATACAGATTATTTTGAACCAATCAGATAAAGCATAACTGCAAAAACAAAAATGAAGTGGTACCTAAAGACAAAGCATTTAACCATGTGGCATATGTGGTTAGCAACTCAAAACTTGATAAACAATTTAAAACAGAATATGTGGCCTTTGGTCGTAGCTAGCTAGTGGCTACAAAGAACACAAAACAATGCATCTTATAAGCTTGCTTGTGGTAGCATTGCTACAAACAGAAATCAATCATTATACATGATATAGTTATGGAAAGAAATGAATCAATTATACATGATATGGAAGAAAACGTATCATTCTACATAATATGGTTATTGAAAGAAATGGATCGATTAGTACTCAAATGTTGACATCAAAGTAACTGAGCAAAGTAAAAGCAAGTATATCACCTCTGTTTATGACTAGAACTGAACCAATAGACATCCTGTAGGAAGAGCCTGACACTTATCTGCTTCCATCTGCATACATAGAAGCTTTTGCCACTAGGCTACCATGCTCCCGATAAACATTATACAGTAGCACATCCGTTCCTTGCTGAGTAAATCAGACTTCAAGAAACACAAACAAACACCTGAGAATAATCACACAATTTCAACACTATATAACATAATTTCTACATCCGAAACAACTGAGCTTAATAAGAAAATTGTAACACTATATTAGTGCCAATTACAAGATTACTAATGGCTGAATGATAAAAATAGCAAAGAAATCTCACCGTTGGTTGAGAAGTACAGGAGGCGGTGAAGCCGAGACCGTAGGTGTCACTGCTCAGGAGGGGAAGTAGAGGTGAGGTGACACTGCTTGGGGGCGAGGATGGAGATGAGGTGCTATCCAGACGTAGTCGACACAGCGCTGCTTGGTGCAGAGGACGAATAGGAGGCATGCTGCGAGAAAGAGAGGAGGACCAATTACACAACATAACATACAAATCGAAGGACCAAATCAAGGGTGTAGACTGAAATAATGTATTGTACATAATAGAGTCTAACACTGAGTTCTAGCTCCAAGTCAAATATCTTTCAGGTGCAAATAGGCAAAACATGCTTAATTCAAAAACAATGCATTGAGTTAAACATTTGTACAGAGTCTCCAGGAATGACATAGAAGATTTCTTGCACATGCTCATGCTCATTTTGTACATGCTCATTTTGTAAACTGCATTACTGTACTTTACAGAGTTGAGGGCATGCAAATTATTGGACAGAGTCTCATTCCATTTTGTACACACTCCAGTTTTTGTACAACATCTCCAGATTTTTTGCACATGCTCATTTAGTAAACTTCAGTACTGTAGAGAGCTGAGGGCATGAAAATTCTTGGGAACATAAAAACAAAGATACAAAATATGTTTATGTCGTCCACCACTCTACCTCAACGACCCAGCTGGCATGCAAGAATAAGAAACTATATCAGTAACCACAACCGACATCATTATTTTCTAATTGATTTGCTTTTGTGGTGAGAGTGTGAAGCATAATTGCAAATATTAAAAAGCATCATCTCTGGAGAACATAGCGCAGTAGACTAAACAAGTGGGTTGATGACGTAAAATAATTAGCTTTCTTTCACCTCACAACTAAACTACAAATCTCAACTAAACAACTTAGTTCGGTGTCAACGAATCTAATTAAGGTTTGCACTTGTTAATCAGCAGACTTCCCTGTCCTTCAAGCTGAAGGGCTACTAATAGTACTTAGTGTTCATATATGTTTATTTTCAAGTTCTATTTTCAAACAATGCAAATAACCTTTGAAGGTGTTTGGATTGTGGTTTTTTTGTCATTGTCAGATCAAATTAATTAAAAAGGATGATTTGTTCTAACTGCTAGAATAGTTAAGTGCTACTGTTCGAGATTACATACATGTGTAGCTGCACATTCAGATGTTAAAAAGAGACAGGAGTTGAAATCTCACCTATGAAGAGGACACTCGTGAAAGGAAGTATAGGATGCAACTGCCTAGGGAAAGGATGCTGAGGAGACAGAGCCGCTCGCTGGAGGGAGGACGCCCCGCTACTGGGGAAGACGACGTAGAGGAAGCTGCCCCGCTCGATACTGGGGAGAAGGCTTGCTCGGTGTGGACCAAGCTCGCGGTGGAGGAGGGTGGTCGCCGGTGGAGTGGTTCCGCGACGTGCCTGGCCGGCGCCGGTGGCGTCGTCACTGTCCTCGGTGGCGCTATGTTGTGGGGCCAGCGGCGGTAGTAGTCTGCAGCGGTGGGGTGTGGAGAGCAGAGTCTGCAGCAGTAGCGGGGAGTGGTTGGTGCCGGCAGGGGTGGCAGTGGTGTGTTGGGACGCGGTGGGGGCGGCGGTGGTGTTGTGGTGGGCGCGGTCAGCGGCGGCGGGGTGTGGCTAGGGTTTGTGGCGGATGTGGTCGGTCAATTTGGGGATGCATTGGATTGAAGTCTGTGGGTGAGGGGCACGCGCGTCTATATTCTTTCAGGCCAAAAATTTCGTCGCTCGCGGGCTTTTGGGCTCTCGTTAGCGCGCGCTTAGGCCCGACTCTATTTTGGTCCCACGCTAAAGACGGTCACCGGCAGATGGCATGCCGTGTAGTAGTTCTCCCGGCAGTTGTTTCGCCCTCTTTATTCTCGGCAGTTAGATTGCCCTTGTTTTTACAGTTCCACCGGCAGTTAAAATGCCCTTATGTAGTTGTAGCGGCAGTATAAGATATCCCGGCAGTTTATTTGACCTTGTTCAGCTATTTCTACCGGCAGTTAATTGCCCCCAATTAAGTGTTGTGGTGTAGTGTGTGTCTCTCTCAAAAGGTGTGTACAACAAGGATGATTGTGGTAAACTAAAAAAACAAATACTCAAATCATACAAGACGCTCCAAGCAAAACACATATTATGTGGGGAATAAAAATATAGCTCCAATTAAAGTTACCGATGAACGGAGAGAAAAGAGGGGATGCCTTTTGGGGCATCCCCAAGCTTAGGCTTTTTTTTGTCCTTGGATTTTACCTTGGGATGCCTTGGGCATCCCCAAGATTAGGCTCTTGCCACTCCTTGTTCCATAATCCATCAAATCTTTACCCAAAACTTGAAAACTTCACAACACAAAACTTAATAGAAAATCTCATGAGCTCCGTTAGCGAAAGAAAACAAAACACCACTTCAAGGTATTGCAATGAACTCATTCTTTATTTATATTAGTGTTAAACCTACTGTATTACAAATTTTCTATGGTTTATAAACTCCATTACTAGCCATAGATTCATCAAAATAAGCAAACAACACACGAAAAACATAATCTATCAAAAACAGAACATTCTGTGGTAATTTGTATCAAACACATACTTCTAGAACATCAAAAATTCTAAAATAAATTTCTAGATGTGAGGAATTTATCTATTAATCATCTACGAAAAGAACTAACTAAATAGCACTCTCCAATAAGAAGTTGTAGCTAATCTCGTGAGCACTAAAGTTTTTGTTTTTTACAGCAAGATCAAAAAGACTTCCCCCAAGTCTTCCCAACGATTCTACTAGGCATAAACACTAATTAAACACAAAAAACACAACCAAAACAGAGGCTAAATAAATTATTCATTAGTAAACAGGAACAAAAAGCAAGAAACAAAAATAAAGTAGGGTTGCCTCCTAACAAGCGCTATCGTTGAACGCCCCTAACTAGGCATAAAAGCGAGGATAGATCTAGGTATTTTCCATCTTTGGTAGGCAATCCATAGATGGCTCTCATAATATATTCATATGGTAATTTAATTTTCTTTCTAGGGAAGTGTTCCATGCCTTTCCTTAACAGAAATTGGAATCTAATATTCCCTTCCTTCATATCGATGATTGCACCAATCGTTCTATGAAAAGGTCTACCAAGAATAGTAGGACATGAAGGATTGCAATCTATATCAAGAACAATGAAATCTATTGGCAAATAATTCCTATTTTCAACAATAAGAACATAATTAATTCTTTCCATAGGTTTCTTAACGGTGGAATCCGCAAGTTGCAAGTTTAAAGAACAATCATCAAAGTCACGGAAATCTGACAAATCACACAAAGTTTTTGGGATCGTGGAAACACTAGCACCCAAATCACACAAAGCATATCATTCATGATCTTTAATTTTAATTTTAATTTTAATTGTAGGTTCTCACTCATCATAAAGTTTTCTAGGGATAGAAGCTTCCAACCCAAGTTTTTCTTCATAAGATTGCATTAAAGCATCAACGATATGTTTAGTAAAAGCTTTATTTTGACTATAAGCATGAGGAGAATTTAGCACGGATTGCAACAACGAAATGCAATCTATCAAAGAGCAATTATCATAATTAAATTCCTTGAAATCCAAGATAGTGGGTTCGTTGCTATGTAAAGTTTTAACCTCTTCAATCCCACTTTTACCAATTTTTGCATCAAGATCTAAAAACTCCAAATTTTTGGGACGCCTTTTAACTAAAATTGACTCATCTCCAGTCCCATCATTATCAATATTCATATTGCAAAACAAGTATTTAATAGGGGACACATCAATCACTTTTAGATTTTCATCCTTATTATCATGAAAACTAGAAGAACATGCTTTCACAAAGCAAGCCTTTTTTGCATGCATCCTAGCGGTTCTTTATTTGCACTCATCAATGGAAATTCTCATGGCTTTGAGAGACTCAGTGATATCATACTTAGGTGGAATAGATCTAAGTATCAAAGAATCAACATCAAGAGAAATTCTATCCACCTTCCTAGCCAACTCATCAATCTTAAGCAATTTTTCTTCAATCAAAGCATTAAAACTCTTTTGCGAACTAATAAATTCTTTAATATTAGATTCAAAATCAAAGGGCATCTTATTATAATTTGCGTAAGAATTGTTGTAGGAATCACCATAATTAGAGTAATTACTAGGAAATGACCTAGTAATTACCTCTATACGCGTTGTTACCAAAATTGTTCCTACCAACAAAATTCACATCCATAGATTCATTATTATTCTCAATTAAAGTAGACAAAGGCATATCATTGGGATCAGTAGGAATACTCTTATTAGCAAACAATTTCATAAGTTCACCCGTCTTTCCACTCAAAACATTAATCTCTTCAATTGTATGTACCTTTTTACTAATAGATCATTAAGTGTGCCATTGAGAATAATTAATCATAATATTATCTAGGAGTTTGGTAGCTTCTCGTAAAGTGATTTCCATAAAAGTGTCAGCATATTTTTTTTGTATAATCATCCATAAATTCAAACCATGTGTAGGACAATTACATATCATTAATTTCATCCTCTCTCAATATTGTGCAACATACTCATGATCAAATTACTTAAAATTCATAATATCATTTCTAAGAGAAATGATCTTAGCAGGAGGAAAATATTTAGAGGTAAAAGCATCTTTGCACTTATTTCATGAATCAATACTATTTTTAGGCAAAGACGAAAACCAAGGTTTAGTACAATCTCTATGTGAACGGAAATAGCTTAAGTTTAACAATATCATTATCCACATCTTTCTTCTTTTGCATATCACACAAATCAACAAAGTTGTTTAGATGGGTAGCGGTATCTTCACTAGAAAGACCAGAAAACGGATCTTTCATGACAAGATTCAGTAAAGCCGAAAACGTGTGCGGAAAAATGAAAAAAATAAAATCTGAAGGATGCGCCCAGAGCGCGACACGAGGCGGGCGGCTGAGAGCGCGTCAAGTGGCGCTCATCATTGCGAGGCTCCCGAAGGAATACTCGTTAACTAGTTGCTCCCGGAATTTATGAGATCATGCTTATAGTTTCGTGATTTAATAAAAACAATATTTAAGGAAAAAGTGATGAACAATGTGCGGCCCATTATAGACGTTTTGGAACTGCAAGGCCCATTGATTGGAGTTAGGATCCTCTGCAGTATTGTACGGTGCTGTACAGTCACTGCCATGTGGGACCTGGCCCCACATGTCATTCACACTACAGCACCATATGGTACTGCAGAGGATCTCAACCCTGAATTCCTATGGTGCAGATCGATGCGACGTTTAGACGCTTTAAGCAGAGAGGCCGCAAGAAAACGGAAGCAGCAGCAGCGCGACCACGAGCTTGGATTTGGGAAAGATCATGCCGACGGCCGGCTTCCTCCACTGCCGCGCCGCCGTCCTCAGCGCCCCTGTTCTCTGGGGAGGAGCGCGAGCGGGCGGTGTGGCCTCACCGTCTCGGTCTCGTCCTCCAATGGTAGGTCTGCCTTTACCTGTCCCCCTTCTTGTATTTTCCCGTGGAATTGTTTAAGATCTTGGAGTTCAGTTCAACAATAGAAAGATGAGGTTCGAACCTGCTAGGAGCCGAATCTTAGTATTACCGCTCATACCGATTTCATGGTCCATTCTGAAGCCATAGCGGTTCGGTTGAATCCGATAAGATTTAATTCCAACTTCTTAGCTAATTATCCTTAGCTGGCAAAATTAGAGATCCAATTGGGCGTTGTTGAGATCAATCAGGTGTTGAATATACATGGCAGAATAGTTTCCTTGTGCAATATTCAGTTACAAACTTGTGATTTCAGAAGTCTATTTCTGATGTTTAAGTTCAGACTGCGCGCTTGGACATACACTGAAGTAACAATGGTTCATATTTAACGGTGTAGGTGCAGCTGGGCTCTCCCCATTGAGTGACTCGGAGAAGAAATGGAGGAGCTCATGGCCAGCATTCGTGTCATCAGCCTCAAAGTACCCGTGGGCTTTCCTTTCCTTTAACATTAATTTTTCCAAATTTATTTTCTTTTAGCTCATAAGATAAATTATGTCAGAACTAGAATTTTCTTATGTGGAATTGAGTACATACAAATAAAGTTATATAGAGTAGCTAATACATGGCCGACCACTGCTACTGAATTCAGTGATCTCCACACAGTTGTCTGAGGACGTTTGTGCTATGGTTGATTGAGATTCACTTGATTGAGTATGCACGTCAATATTCAAGTTGGGTTGTTCACATGCATGTTCTGCGTACAGCATCACAAAGTACAGATGCATTTTTTGTCCACCAGATCCGTCACTATTATATCTAGAATGAGCTTTCCCAAGCTCATTTTGACATGTGAAAGCTATTCACCTGCGTTCCTCTGAATCAGTCTTAGTTCAAGGAACTGTGTCCTTATATGCCTGGATCAGGGGCTTTATAATTTCAACAGAGGCTCTATTATGTCTAAGTTTGGATCTAATATAGGTCTGAACTAGGGCTTTACTTCTGTTGTCTTGGCCGTCGAAGTAGAAGGTGCCCCTTCTGGTTCCAGCACATGGGTATTTATACCCGGTCATGTGTCTATTGGACGCCTTCCTTTCCTGGTCTCCTGGTTGCGAACGCCTTGAGCCTCTCAATCTTGATCTCTGAATGGTGGACGTGTCGGCCTCTTTCCCGTGTGACTGGTGAACTCCCTTTCACTTGAGGCCGTGACATTAAGGAAGGAGGCACCGTTATAGATGTTCTCTTTAGCATACAAGTTTTCCCCTTTTAGAGGTAAGATTAAGGGTTTGAGCGACTCTGAAGAGGGCATGGCATGATGCGGTATGGGGACTTTCAACTTCCCGCCGACCGGGGCCGGTGAGTTGAGATTCCACCCATTAACGACCAACATCACAATGATGAGACCAAAGCAATGCATTAATCAAGATCGAGTAGCTCCCATCGCCCAACCTCTCTAGGAGGCACTTTTTAAAAGAAGTAACTGAAATTAGTAGATAACAGTAGACAACAACAAGTCTATAGTTCAGTAAGAAAGAAATAAAAACTATACCTGTAAATCTGTATCTATTAATTCATATCGGAACACTTTCTAAAGCACTATACATGACAGAAGCAACTTGCACGCATAAAAACAGTGCGAAGTCCAAAAAAATACCTAATTGGGGAAAACGACAAGGACATAACAAATGATTGAGTGCGTCTTTCTTCCTTGGCCTGAAGCACCCGTTTTTGTGGAATTGCTGATGGATGACCGAATCGCTTCAATAGCACCTCCACCTCATTATCTTGGACTAGCGGCATCTCCCACTTGGCCATCTCAGCCTCCTACTCTTTCTTCTCAACTGTACGTACTTCCAATATGTCCTTCCATGTCTCCATCTATTTGTATACTGATTACAGACTCCCCATAAATCCTCATGTTAATGGGAGAAAATACGATAGATATGAGCCAATGGTCCAATCTACAATGGTGCAAATGAACTTCAGGGGGACTGGATCAATTCCTGTAGCCAAATTAAGGAAAGAAAAACACTATCCAATGTTTCTTTATGAAATGACCCAGTCCGATAAATGTTCATCTACTAATTTCTTCTTTTGGCCGTCTCTGCCATTTCATATATAATCTTCCAAGCCTACGTCCCAACCTAGGTCTCTAAAAGAAGAAGTAACATGAAAATACCTCAATAAATGCCAATCGTGCCCCTGATCTCCTCATGCTCCATTCTCAGAGACACAAATTTAATATTATGGAGAGTGTTGGGATTTAAAATGATGGTGAGGGTAACGTTTTTATAACTGATTGGTTTCTCTGTTTGACTCCCTAGTGACAAACTGCGAACTATAGTGACGGTGAAATATGAAATCCTTAATTTTAATTTATATCAACTCTATCATCATATTTTTATATTGGCATTACGTTGCCGCAACGTAGCAACACCACACAATATTAATTACTAGGGTCTCTTGGATGAAAAACGGGAAGAGCCATCATGCATGCTTTAGATAAACTAATGTTAGTATAGTAGGATCTGACTATCGTGTAGAAGGTCTGATTTTCAAGTAATTCAGCAACTGAATCTTATTTGATTTAGTCAACCAATATTTAATTTTTTGCTAAGATTCCTGTGCTTTTTCATGGGGTGATTACAATCTCGTAATGTAGGCAAATTATGATACAACAGTCAGGGCCACGTATTGAGACATCATGTACGCTTTCATATGGCAATACAACAACAATATATAGTCTTACAAAATAAGGGAGATGGCAAACATTTTTTTTAGCATGAGAAACACTATTAAGATGATGAGACTATCGAAGGTGAAATACTTTTTATATATGGAAACAGAACTATTTATTCACTTATTAAACACACATGCCGGCCATAATGTCTTGTTGCCATCTTTAGGAGGACAGTCCATTTATTCATGGACACATGCCTGGCTAGTATTCCAAACAAGGCCCAAGCCTACGCTCTACTACATCTTGTTCATACATTGCCAAGATAAAAATAAGCTGACCCTTGTTGGCCATCTGGCACATAGTTTCCTACCCCGTCCATAACAGCTGCAACAGAACCCATCATCTGCTGCTCACTCCACATTGGCTGATGACCCACTTGTTGATTATATATGGAAGGGGAGCACTGAGCTTGGTTGTTCATGACTGTTGACGAGCTCGTCGGAGCCTGCAACTTAAAGCTTGGGTCATTGTTGAGGCCGGTGAAAGAAAGGGCTTGCCGGGTGACAGAACTATTATTTGCTGCCAATAGCTCATTGTCATGGAGCCTGACATCATTGATGCTGTAACGCTTTGTCCCTGACGATGCCTTTTTCTGTATTCTCTTGAAAAACTTTTGTGCATGGCTTGAAACTTGGACAGGGGTCTTAGTGGTGACGAAGTGCTTGGATATGTTTTTCCAGTCGCCACGGCCATAGACTTCCAGCCCATAAAGAAATGACCTGTGAACATAATGTTCAAAAGAATTGTTAGGTTAAATTGTTTACTGAAAGATGAATTGTGCAGTTGTTTTACTGAAGCAACTAATATAGATTGAAGCAAACTACCAATTTGACAGGTTCGAACCACTACAACAACGCATGCTTACTTTTGTTTATTTACGGGTACTGGATAGAATATATGTATATCAGAAATCCATAAGTGAACGAACATTTTGTAGACAACCAAAACATATTACAAATTCAAAATTATCATACCTCTATTTTTCTGTAGTGAAACGACAATTAGTACAGGTTATTGATCTGTTTGATTGCGACAAGACGTACCATATCGGAATTTAATGGCCTATTTTACTGCCTTTCTAATTTTTAATCAAGGTCCAATCACATAAAAAATTTAAGACAAAAAGTAAAGTAAGAAAGAAAGTTCATCAATATCTAATTTGCAGGGATTAGTATTTATCAAAAATATAAACTGTAAACGTCCAGATATACATTTAGTAAAGTGCAATATCAATTTAACATACCTGCCTCATAGAATTAATTCGCAGAGCTTAATTATCATATGTTGATTTTAAATAAAGAACAACTAAAACTACATGACAAGGAAGAATATAGGTATCGACTAACTTGTGTTCCTCTTTGGTCCAAAACTTTCGTTGATGTGCGGCAACAGCTGGTCGATCAACGGAAGTATTGTTCTCCAAGACCACCATCTTGTTCTTGTCTACCATCATCGGAGCCTCCTCCATCTTCCGGATTCTTGTATCCTCCAGTACGCAATGAAATGAAAATCCATTATCATCCATGGTTGTGTCCTCATCCTCTTTTGCCTCAAAGTTTTCATTAACAAGGCCGCCCATGCTGTAAATGGAAATTGACAGTGTCCAGTGTACATTTAGTAAAGTACAATATCATCACCAACATAAGCTACTGATCTCACATAATAAATATGCACAACATTCTTAATTGGTATATGTTCACTGAAAACAAACAACAATTAAAACTACATGACAAAGGAGAGCATACAACCATGGACGAACCTGTGTTCCTCCTCAGTCCAAAAACCCCATTGATGTGCGGCAACAACTGGTTGGTCTATGGAAATATTGTTCTCCAACACCTCCATCTTGTTATTGTCTGCCATCAGCGGTGCCTCACCCGTCACCGTGATCCCCCTATTCTCCATAGGACAACCAAAGGACAATCCATTATTGTCCATGATTGTTGCTTCCTCTCGTACACCGAAGTTTTCATTCGCATGGTCGCCCATGGTGTAGATACCGTGTGTGCTGCCAGCACCATTCTCCTCCATTGGTAGCTCATAGTTACCGTTGACAGGGTCACAAAAGGTGAAAATGTTTTGCGGGCTACCACTAGTAACATGGGTCCCCTCCCTCCATTGGGTCATATACATTTCCACGGCGAGATCAATATAAAGATCTGTTACCTGTTTCATGGTCTTTGAAAGGAACAATGCATGGAGAGAATTCACGATGTAGTTGTGCTTCTTGTTCTTGTCATCGTTACTGTCATAGATGATTTTGTTGGTATTGAGCCTAGCAATGAGTGAGCATGCCTCCTCTACCTCGGATGAGGTCCACCCTTGGTTGACTATTGGATCCATGAGAAAGTGGGTAGTTGACCGCTATAGAATTATGAGGAGTATGAACTATGAAGATGGGTTATAGCTTGGGGATGGAGACTGGGGAGTAAGATAGTGTATTTATAGCCCTCTTGTGTGCAGTCCTACTTTTGCTAATTAATTTGGCTCATTTATAGTTTGTCGGTCCATACTAAAGTAGATTGAACTATAGTTAAGATAATTAATTCTTATGACCCTATGAGAAACATCCCAAACTATTTTAAGTTGACCTTGACATTGTGTCTTTCTTTGAAACAAATCTTTTCTTATTTTGCCAATGCAAATAATTGCCACGGGCCTCCAAATATACTCAAGATTGCTAGAAACAACACACGCAGGCCTATTGAGTATTGAACAATTTCGGTGTAGATAGATAGGACACGCATCTTGTGCGCATGCATGACATGTGTTCTCATCTTCGAGTGCAAGACCCAAACCATGGTTTCTGCTGCTCTCAAATATGCAAAGCACACAGGATCTAATTCGGTTTTGGGTGCTAGTGACACATACATCAAGGGAGTTTTATTGCATACACATTTGCAAATAATTGTTTAATATCTCCCCACAATAACTAGGCTACATATATGATTCACACATTACCAGTGAAGGTAATCATATCTTTTCTCTTAATTTTGGTGACCATTCTTCCCACATCCAACTTACGAAATTCCATCTATAGGCAGATTTCTTGGCTTAGGTCATTTAATGACACTTCATGGTAAAAAGATTCAATACACGGGCCAATCAATTGTGTACATATCTACATGTCTTTTTTATATGTATATATATAGATACAAATTAATAACCCATGAAATCAATAAATTTTACACACTTATCTTCCATCTCTCTCTCTCTCTCTCAAAATAATTTCGAGATTTCTATGTGATATACACAAACAGAGATGTTTTAAAATGGAAATAGGTTTTTTAAGTGCATGATGCATCGTCTAGCTATCATATGGGACCACGTGCATACTCATGCGCTCATATGCCATGTTTCAGCCATGTTCATAAATGGCTTTTGCTTCATAGTTTTAAACTCAGTTTTAATACTGTGTACAAGTTAATAAACTAGATTATAGAAAAGGCATCAATGATAACGGGCTTCACAACTGTATATTGTTTCTAGTGAAGGAAAAAGATTAGAACGTACGAGTATTAACTTTCAGCCAATTGTTACGCCAGATTGCTAACTGATAAAATTATAGGAGGTTAAATTCTAACCATAGCATTATGAAGCATGCCAACACCAAATCTACATCACTGGAGCAGGTAGTCCTGATAACTACAGTCGGGAAGTCGCTTGACGTTGCTTGAGATACCAGTGACAACAATTTGAAGCACAAACCTTCAACACGGAGAACAAGGCGAAGGCCACGCGAGGAGACCCAACCTACCACGGCGATGATATAAGCTCCATACCATGACTTATCGACGAGAGTACCAGTGCCACCGTGGATCGATGTGGAAGCATTGTAGTTGACGACTCTCCCTCCCCCTCCACCGTTATGGTAGATATAAATTGTCTTTTTATCCAGTTTCAATTAATTTGCTCAATGGATTCTATCTTAAACATACATTTCTAACATAATAAAACTTTTTATTTCCTTATATTGAGCCAAAAAGGAGAAATAAATGGATTTCTAGTCAAATGCAGCAATTTGCAGAACTAGTCTGGGCTGCTTTTGTAACCGGATCGTGTTTTTGCAACAATCGAGGGTGTTGGTTCACTTTTGGTCTTCCTTTTCAAAAACATACACAAGCAAAACGACTACTGGTTTCACGTCAACAAGGCATATATTCGGTTTTTCATTTTCCAATTTTGTTTAAATATATTGTACAATTTTTTGTTTTAGTTTACCATCTTCACTTCCTTTTTATTGTTGATTCCCTTTCTTCTTAGTTTTTTTAATCATTTATTATGTACACTACATAGGGCACTCCCTTTATGTTTTGTTCTTTATTGTGTCTTTTCCACTTGCTGATTTGTTCATTATTTTTGTTACGCATTCCTAAGGTAGTCCACAAACCTTTTATTATTGCTTCTAGTTTGTTGTCGAACAACCACATCAATATTTTTAAGATGGTGTGTGTGAAGTTATTTAATTAGTATTCAATATGGAAATTTGAAATATTTTAACTCATCAAGAATACTTTTTTCACAAGGATGTATAATTTAGTTTTGTTGGATAAATGAACCCCTCTGATCATGAAACATTTTTTGTCATATATAACTATTTTTATAAACTAGGGGAACCAAATGCATTTCCACCTCACTCTATCGTCTGACACCTCTCTCCAAAGAAAGGTGCCTACGATTCTTGCATAAGTGCCACCACCAGGTTCACTCTCCTCTAGGGGCCTTTCGGTGCCATTGAGGTGGGGGAACCCTTGTTGACATAACCGAATATTTTCTTTAGTAGAGTTATAAACAACTAAGATTTAATAGTATGTATGCTCTCAAACGAATCATGAAAATATGGTAATGCTATTGTCAAAATATGTCCGTGCATTAGTGTCATGGAATTGTCACGACAGATGTCCTAATGTGAAGACTTTATCGTGAGGCCAACGCATCTATGTGATAGCTTGAGAGGGGTTGAGTGGAATCGAGAGACATAACACAAGACAAGGATTTAGACAGCTTCGGGCCCCGGGAAACATTATCCGGTAATAACCCTACATGTTGTTTATGGTTAGGTCTCATTGTCATCATGAGAGAGTCGCCGGTAAACCGACTCTTTGTGTCTAGCCCTTAAGATTCTTTCTTCTTCCTTATCCCTCTTTGGGGAAGCCTGCCCCTCCTTATATAAGTTAGAGGGGTGGGTTACATGTGGAGTCCTGTTAGGATTAGGACTAGTCTACCTTCTAATACAAACCCGATACAAATCCGAGTATTAACTCCTTGTAGGTAAATATTCCTCACGCCTTTCCTCTTAAACCGGCCGACCATTAACATAAACTGGCCTTCTGGGCCTTGGGCCTTGTCATCCGTCTGTCCCGCCCGCCGGGTTAGCAGTGAGTCATAACGTTCAGACATGTTGCTTGTAAACCGTCTCGTCAGGGCGGGTCGCCAGTGAATCGCCAAGTGTCAACTGGGTCTCAAGTAAACCGCCAAGCCCGTCCGGGTCATACCGCGGGGTATATCCCCGACAATTAGTAAAAAAGCATGACACATCTTGTTGATAAAATCAAGAAACATACAACTAAAGATAGCTTTTCCTGTTTTTTTAGCACAACTTTTATGTTTTTGTCGAAGATTCTTACTTATTTTTGGTAAATTAGGTAAAGTACCTAGAATTAGGGTTTCTACTTCGAAAATATGTTTGTGTTTTAACGTCACACTCCCATCGGTCCGTCCCATGGACGAGATCGCGCACGCACACAGAAATGCCCTAACATGGTTCTAGCGACCGGAAGTTATTGGCTTGATTTTGTCGAGGCGAGTAGTTGGAGAGTTATTATACCAAAACCTAGATCCGTTAAGGAAGAATGATGTTTTCTCATTTGTAAATTGTTGTTACTGAACTCATCGAGAGTCTATTATATTATTAGTATTAGAGAAATAAAATAGCTATGATCTTAAGACAAACCACTAAATTAAGAAAATGGGCCCATGGATCTTCCCACTCCAAAATTTCTAGGCATACTCTCACCTAAAGAGGTGAGGATTGCACTTTACCGGGTCGGAGAAAACAAGTTATGTTGTACCTTGGGTTGGCTTGCAAACAGATTTTCCTTCATTATCCTTGGGCTTCTTAGACATTTCTAGATCTAGGTTGCGCTTGTCGCAAATAAAAAATTATAGTTGCTTCACTAGCATCTTTGCCTTCATAATGCATAAATCAATTTTTTTTGTTCATTTTGCAATGGTGATACGTTTTGTTGTCCCCAAAAGCTACACAAGAATAAAGATAGTTCAAAAATAAAAATTGTTGTAATATAAGTTATAACCATTACAAATAACCATTTTCCTGCATGTAACAATTGGTCCATATAAAATAAGAAGAATAAACATACGGTAACACTATTTATCCATATACCTAGATTTTTGTAAATTTGTCACTAGATTTTTGTTGGTGATACAAAAATGGACAATATAATTATATATTGGTAAATATCTACATATACCTAGTCCTAGGTACAAAAATATGTCAATCATGCATAGTAGTAGTATGTGTGGTCCGGGGTCCTTTGATCTACACAAATTTGAAGTGTCACCATAGCATCATGCCTCCGGTCCATCTGCACCGATGTCATATCCTCACCGGTCGCTTCCTATGCTGAAGCACGACCCAAATAATATGATGGAGGAAGTGCGCAAGAGCAAGCAACACTACATGGCCACAGGGTGTGGAAGGATGCTGATGAGAGAGATACGGGATGTGAGGATAATGCTTATTGGGAGCATGCTCGATAGGGGAAGAGGAGGTGGTAGCTCATGAATATTTGAGGGTGCACAATTTTTTATCTGCACGTGAACTTGTATGGGTTTGACCCATCGACGAGTTTCTTCATCATTTAAAAGAGAAGCTTAAATACCATGGTGTAGAGCGAGGCCGGCGAGATGAGATTCCACCCATCAATGGCCAGCATCAGACTAAATTAACTGAAAGAGCATGATCGCCCCATCTTTGGTTTTGGTAATTTATGACAATCCCTATGGACTAATGGTTGCTTTGAGATACTTTAAGGGTTTGTCCATAGGAAATTCTTGAAGATCATATGTTGGCTTGAAGGCAGGTTATTGATGACCAAGGTGTTATTCAAGGAGTTATCCAAAGAATGGTCATGTGAGAGTTGAGCCTATTGAAAGCATGTCTTGAAGAAGAAGATTATCTGAACACTCATGTTTACCTTCAAGACATCATCCATGGACAGTGAGAAGAAAAGGTTCAAGGTTGAGTTGTGCAAGTTCAACAGGAGCATCACGATGAGATCACATGCTTGAATCTTGCCATCCATTCTGGTGATAATGGACAAGTGAATATATGCCTATGAGATTATCTCCCATAGTGGTGTATGGGCGAGGAATTTACTAGTCTTCATCCAGCCAACACAATCAATAAAGGTGATTCAACTTGAGGAGGTCAAGATTGTCATCATCTAGCCAAGCTATTACCTTGATAGGTTTTCTATCTTACTGTTCTAATGGTGTAGTTCAAAGACCGGGTTATAGGATCAATATCCGTAATATCAAGGTGGGATCTCGAGTGAGTAAATTAATCATATTGTTCGTAGAGAACTCAAACTTTGCATCCTTGGCATCATATTTCTTGGTTCTTGTTTGGCTTTCTATTTGTGAGTCTTAGAACCTGTGGTTATGTTCATGACAAGATCAAGTTCATCGAAAATGGGTTTTCCTATGCATCTTTAATTATATTTTTATATCATTTGTATTTCTCTAGTCGTTAGCGTTCTATCAAGCTTGAGTTTTTCGAAATTAGAGTTCATTTGCAAAAGTTATGAAAGTTCTAATTTGACATGTTTTCTGTAGTCTTTACTTGGTCTAGTTATACTGCTCGTGCTAGTGGTTGTACCACTCCTTGGAGTGGACACAACTATGCACAGCTTGGCGGTTGTACCGTGTTCCTTGGCGGTTGTACCACTACTTCCTTGAGCGGTACTACCGAACCAACTACCGGTCCAACTACCGTCCGAGAAGTGATTCCCTTGGGTTTGCCAGCGGTGCTTAGGCGGTGGCCTAGCGGTTGTTCTAGTTATTTTCATAATAACCGATAAAACCGGGCAACCGGACGGTTCTACCACTTTGTTCGCCCTGGCAACCCTTGTAGCTGGGCCGCAGCTCCAAGTTTCATGCCAGTACCGCTCCAGTGTATTCTACACTATAACAGTTAGATTTGTGGGGGCCTATTTAAGGGGATATTCTTCCCCAACGGTCCTCACATTTTTGGAGCACACTTTCTCCTCCATTGTTGAACTCCAAAAGCTTTGCCTTCTCTCTATTCCTCCCTTGAATCTTGCATCTTTTTTATGGAAAAGAGAGAGATGACCTGGATCTACATTTTCACCAATCCATATCTCCTCTAAGTGAGGGGAACCTTGTGGATCTAGATCTTGGAGTTCTTTGTGTTCTCCTCCTTTGTTCTTCCTTTGATATTCCTCCATAGCATTAGTTGTTTGGTGAGATTTGGGAGAGAAGGACTTGAGCACTCTATGTTCTTGCCATTGCATTTGGTGCATATGTTTGATTCGTAGGAGTGAAAGTTGAGAAGCTGATTTTTACTCTTGGGTGCTTGGTAACCTAGAGCTTGTTCCTCTTGGGTGCTTGGGCGCCTGCATTTGGTGTTGTTGCAAACCTCAATCATTGTGGTGTAAAGCTTCGGGCAAGCTTCAAGAGCCTCCAATTAATTTGTGGACATTACCCCTGGCAATTTGTATGGGTTCGGTAACCGCCATCAAGCATTTCCAATTGTACGGGTTTGGTGACTGCCCTCAAGGGTCCCTTAGTGGAGTCACGACACCTTGCATTGTGTGAGGGCATGAGGATAATATAGTGAACCATTGTGGCGCTTGGGAGCATTGTGCATCCACACCGCTCTAATGGAGATTATCATCCACAAGGGTATGAACTTCAGGATAAATCCTCGTCCCCGCTTGCCTCGGTTATCTCTTATACCCGAGCCCTTTACTTATGCACTTACTTTGATAGCATTCATGATTCGAGTTATATATCTTGATATCACATAGTTGTTTATCTTGTTTACCATAAGTTGTTGGTGCACATAGTTGAGCCAAGTTTTATTTAGGTTTTGTGCTTGAAAAATTAAATGCTAGTTTTATTCCGTATCTGTTCAAGCCTAAACCGTAATAATTCTAAAATGGCTATTCACCCCCTCCCCTCTTGACGACATCCACGTCCTTTTTAGTAATGTGGTAATTATGACCGCGTAGCTTCCATCACTCAATCTTTCTAGGAGGCACCATTTAAAAGAAGTAACTTACATAACAAGATAACGGTAAAAAACAATAAATATATAGTTAAGTAAGAGGAAAAAATAAATCTATAAATGTTTCTTTATTAAATCATATCTGAACACTTGCTTAATCACTATACATGACAGAAGCACCATGCATATCCAAAAATAGTGCAAGGACAAAAGAATATCTAGCTGGGAAAAACGACAAGGACGTAAAGAATGATTGAATATTTATTGCTTCCTTGGTCCAAAGCGCATGTTTTTTTGGCATTGGTGATTGTGGACCGAACTTCTTCCTAGCACCTCCAACTCATTATCTCGACTAGCGACAGCTCCCGCATCTTCATCTGCGACTCCAACTCATTCTACTCAACTACATACCTATACTTCCAATATGTCCTTACATGTCTCCTTCTATTAATATTCTAATTGAAGAGTCCCCATAAAATTTCTTGGTAATCAGAGAAATAAGAATTATCTGAGCCATCAATTCAAGTTAGAATAGCATAGTTGAACTTTAGGGGAATTGGCTCAACTCACATGGTAAAAGGAATGAAATAAAAACACTATCCAATGTTTCTTTATGAAAAGACCGGTTCCCATAAATGCCCATAACTCCATATACCAATTTCTTCTTTTGGCCATCTCATCCATTTAGTTTATATTCTCCCATGTGCGCATCCCAACCCAAGGTCTTGAGAGAAAAAAGAACGCGAATGACAACTTTTAAGTTGTTGTTTACATCTTGTTTGTAACATATATATTCGAGGCTTTTAGTGAATTCAACATTCACATCCAGTATACAACGATATTATGAAGAGTGGCAGAAGCAAAGTACATTGGTCTGAACTCTATGGACAAATCCTAAGCCAGAGGCCTCGAAAATCCACTCCCTAACCATTCCATTTTAAAGGGTCTCCCATTCTCGTGCCACCGCCATCTGTTAAATTTAGGTCCCCTTGTCTCTGGCTGCCATCTTGGCGCTAAGAGGTGCCAGACCTCGGATCTCCAAGACTTCTATGTTCTTCGTCAATGGAAGTTTCATTTTCCCAGAATGTATCCTAATTTTGGCCTAATTCTTCTTCTGATGACCGATTCAGCCTCTGATAAAAAAGATAGACCGTGGTTCTATTTCATCTCTTCAACAAGTTTAGTAATAAGCATAACGGCCCTATTGTTCCGATGGAGAGAAGAACCTACAAATAGCTTTTGGGGAAATTTCCAAACGAACAATTTCAATGAAATCTTTCAATTTCCAATTTAATTATGTTCCACTTTATGTATTCATCTATCCGTATAGTACATTGAATGTACAAAAATGGCTATAACAGGGTTTCTCTTATTTGTATTAACAGCTACTCTAGGGGGAATGTTTTTATGTGGTGCTAACGATTTAATAACTATATTTGTAGCTGCAGAATGTTTCAGTTTATATTCCTAACTATTGTGTGGATATACCAAGAGAGATCTACGGTCTAATGAGGCTACCACTACTAGGAAAAGGGCTATAGATGATATGGCCACTAATGGTGCACCAGACATGTGGTGCGCCTTTAGTATATACTAATGGTACACCACATCCACGGTGCGCCATTAGAAACAATTTTTTTTTCATTTTTTTTTCAAAACTAGTAATGGCGCACCAGTGGATAGTGCGCCATTACTAGTTTCAGCACATCCATGGTGCGCCACTAGTAAATTTTTTTCAATTTTTTTTCAAATTTTTTTATTTATTTTTCAAAATTAGTAATGGCGCACTGTCAACTGGTGCGCCATTACTAAGTTTTTTTTTAAAAAAAATTAGAATTTGTTTTTTTTCAAAACTAGTAATGGCGCACTGTGGGTGTGGCGCGCCATTACTAGTTAAAACTAGTAATGGCGCACCACTCCCACGGTGTGCCATTACTAACTTGGCCCAAAACTTCCACCGAATGCACCCCCCCGGTGGACCGCCTTTTTTGTTAAAAATAAATAAAAGAAATTGATGGAAATGTCAAAAAAACAAAAGAAAATAAGTTACCCATGTGATATGTGGTCTAGTTGTTGGGAAAATTTACAAATATGAATTTCGACTTTATTTGCAAAATCTCTCTGGAATTTGTAAAATGGGCATAACTTTTGCATACGAACTCGGATTAAAAAGTTTTCTATATGAAAAATCATCCACTCAAAAAGTTACACCCAAATTTAACGGGGAAACCCCGTTAAACATTTTCAAAATCCCCTAAAACCTAACAGAAAAAAGTCACGGGGCTTTTAAGATCCGGAGGCAAAAAATTTCAAAAAATTTCAAACTTACTAGTGGCGTACCGTATGCTAGGTGCGCCACCAGTAATAGAAAAAAAATTGGTTTCAATTTTTTTTTGAATTATTTTTCAAAATATGATACATAATATGACCGGGAAGTTTGAAATATTTTTTCAAAATTTCATCATACTCATGAACTAAGTCGTAGACATTAGCAAGGTTTAATAGGATTGATATGATAGATATATCAACAAGTGCTTGTGAAGTGAGGTGGTGCTGGGTTGGATAGAACTACGAAGTTGAGCGTGCTCGGGATGGAGTAGTGTGAGGATGGGTGACCTTCAGGGAAGTTTGACCACAGAGTGCGATTTGACTTGAGATTAAGCCATAGTGACCCGAGATTAAGAAAAAAAATTTAATTTTTTTTTTAAAAAAATTGCTACTAATGGCGCACCTGTGGTGCGCCATTAGTGGCGTGGTGCTAGTGGCGCACCTGTAGTGCGCCATTAGTAGCGAAAATAGGTGCGCCACTAGCAGCCCTTTTTCTAGTAGTGTACTATGGAATATTTACTCATGGGTGGGGTAGGCTCTTCTATTCTGGTTCATGGTTTCTCTTGGCTGTATGGTTCATCTCGGGGGGGGGGGGGGGGGAGGTCGAGCTTCAAGAAATTGTGAACTGTCTTATCAATACACAAATGTATAACTCCCCAGGAATTTCAATTGCACTTATATCCATCACTGTATGACTTGGGTTTAAGCTTTCCCCAGCCCCTTTTCATCAATGGACTCCTGACGTCTATGAAGGAGTGTGGTTTGTTCGACAAATTCCTACCTCTATAGTGATCATCATAGTTTTGTGAGAATTAATTTTCTCTTGTTCTTTTGGCGGTGCCATGAGGTTAGAGAGTTTTATGTCCACGTAGATCCAATTATTTGGACCTGATGTGTTATGTTGTTGTGTCAAGCTTTTTTGTTGGTCTGATTCTTTCTGAATGTGAAATCTTTCATCGACATCATGGTGAAGATATAGTGATTTGACGGCTTGCACTTCTAGGGGATCATCCCCGGCCCAAGTATGTTCATCCATCAAGGCTTACCATCTTTCTAGATGGGCTACTCAAGGCATTTTGAAAAACCATTATTGGTAATGTTCATGTGGGTGAAAGAAGGACAACATCGTTGCTCCAGTCCAATTGAAGCCTCTTTACCGAAGTCTTTGGAATATTTCTTCGAGCAGAAATTGATACCGTGAAGAAGGTGATTTCAAGAAATTAACTTGTAATTCTTAGTCACAGAAGTTACTTTGTATTTTCTTGGATTTTAGGTCAAAATTACTTTACCTGTAATTGTTATGAGTATGAATAAAGTTATAGGTGTTTCCAGAAAAAAGCCATTCCTTTGTATGTGTTTCTCTAAGTCGATACTTCCAAAGATTATCCTCTGGTACTAATGAGCCACATGGGGTTATTCATACTCGGAGAAAAAACCTAGTTTGAACAGTTTGGAGCCATTTTTTTGTTTCAAGACAACTGTGCCATTTCACTTTAAAACACACTTAGATAACTAGATATTTCATTGATTAAAAAGTGTTGCTAGAAATTCGCTTGCTAAATTGAGGCCATGTTCAGGACAAATTTTGGGTGGAGTCATTCTCGGAACTACCATTGAACATTGACCCGTAACTTCCTTTCTTTGGCAACATGCCGTCCCCATGGGTCTCCCATTTCGTTCCTGGCGGCAGCCACAGGGTGGTTGTCGGTGCAACAAACCCTGAGTTTGTTGACCAACCATGCACATGCACAATATCAAGACTGAAGCACCAGCTTAAAACAGAGATTGGAAGACCAAGAGAATTGAAGAACCAACATGCACCTTAGGAGAACCAAGACTGAGCCTAGGAAGCAGGATATCGACAAGAGAAGGGCCTCCCTTGCTGGGCAGGAGAGCTCGGCAACGGGCTAGGCCACCACCAGAAGCAAAGCAACCGAGGCTCCCCAGCAGAGCCTGCCAGGGCTCGCGGGGGTAGAACCGCCCAACCAACCACTCAAGCATGACCCACATCATCAACTAGTGTGGTGTCAAGCCGCAAGATGATTAAGTGGTAGCCATTTGCCACATGGCAGCCATTTCCTATAGAGAAGCCTACAGATGACACCCGTCCTGCGACGTGTCAAGAGAGAAGGAGCGGAGCTGGCAAGATAGCCCGGCAGGCCTTGCCAGGCGCCCAGTGATGTGACACTAAGCGGTGCTTTAATGCACCCTGTCAGCCCACAGGGTTAGCTATGATAGCACTGTTTGTTATCATATTAGTGGATAATGACCACTTTGCCATTGTGGTGACCCCTTAATCTATAAAAGGAGGCCCATGACACTCGTAGGGGGGGGGGGGGTTAGAAGGTTGGAAAATTAACAACCCCAAGCCACCACATACACGTAGTAGCCGCAAGCAAACCTTGCCGAGAAAGTGTACTACGCACCACCACATCCATTCTTCCATCAATCCACTAAAGCAGGAGTAGGGTCTTAAGCTTCGCGGCGACCCGAACCTGGGTAAATTGATTGTGTGCTCTCTGCCGCGCAGTCGTACGTTGGTCTGCTCTTTATGCAACGCGTCGTCCCCCTGCTGAACCAGCAAGGGGCCACCCGGTCCCATAGGTCGCCGTGGAAATCCCTCGACATCTTTGGCGCGCCAGGTAGGGGGAGTGCTTGTGTGAACCTGAAAGTGCATGTTGCATGTCATCTTCATCGCCATCTTCATCTTCGATAGCGCCATTGACCATGGAGCCTAAGAAGAAATCTGGCACTTCAGCTCACCCTTCCACCTCAATGGCTTCCCCACCCGCGGCCTCCAACTCTGCGGGGAACACGGGATCTCGCGAGGATGTGGATGCCGCTAGGGGCATGGTTGGAGCGGGTGGCACCGTTACCGCCGCCCCCGCGGCCGAACGGGAGCCATAACTAACATAGGAGAACAACATCAGTAGCGTCTCGGCGGTCAAGCTCCGCATGGTACGGGCGAGGGGGTCACTCCATTCGTGCCCCCTCCTCTCGTCGACGAGCACAACCGCGGCAACGGTGCTCGGTCCAGGGCGAACCATCGCCTTCCGATCACCCCCATCACGGGAGCGGCCACGACACACGCGCCTCCTCTCGGATGAGACAACCAGGCTGCTGCGCTCAACAGAGCTGCTGATCTTCGAGCACCACCGTCGACCCCGCTAGTGGTCCCCCCACTATAGCATGGGCGCGACGCCGATGCTGTCACCGGTGGCACCACCTAGAGCCAGGTGACGGTGCGGTCGACGTCATCGACATCCATGCCAAGCACGGGCACAAAGGCCATGGCGCGAGCGCAGTTATTACTGAGGTTCCCGCCAGCAGCCGAGCAGATGGATGAGTGGCACGCCACCATCCAAAGCCTGATCGGTTTTGTCGAAGCTGGGGGCTCAAGATGAGCTAGCCCGCTGGAACCTTCCCAAGCAACAGCCACCGCCCGCGCCGGTAGCCGTACGAAGGGGGCCATCCCTACGGTTCAGTCCCTGCCATGGCAGTCGGCGAGGACGCGGCAGAATCAAGACCTCGACGATGTCTCTATGGCCTCTTCTAACCCTCGAGCACGTCCAGGCCAACGTCAAACCTCGGAAGACAGGCAACGGGAGGACGTGCGCACCGTCGTTGAGCGGCGCCGCAATGATCCCCGCCAGGCCGACGGGTGCAACGGTCTCAATGTCGACGAGCCTGCACTCGGTGTTGGCAGGTGCCTACCCTTCGAGGTTGGCTGCCCTGCCTTTACACGAGAGCTGCAGCAAGTCCGTTGGCTGACCGTTCACACGTTCAAGCCAGAGATACCTAAGAAATACGACGGGAAGCTGAACCCGACAGAGTTCCTAAGCATCTACACCATTGATGTTCAGGCTTCCGGGGGAAGAGATGAGAAGGTGTTTGCCAATTACTTCCCTTTGGCCCTCAAGTCCAATGTGAGGTCTTGGCTGATGCACCTACCGGAGAACTCCATTTCATCATGGGCAGACCTGTGCCACTAGTTCATCGGTGCCTTCACCAGTGGCCACCAAGAGCCCGACAGACCCAGTGACCTGCAACTTCTCCAGCAGATGGAAGGAGTAATCCTCCGTAAGTATTTACAGAGATTCAGTAGAGTTCATAGTAATATTCCAAATATCCATCCGACAGCTGCTATAGCAGATTTCCAGTCTAATGTGCGCAATCGCCGCATTCGTTCCAAAATGAATGTGCGGTTGCCCATGACTGTAAAAGAACTATATACACTAGTGGATAAATGTGCCCGGATGGAATAAGGAAGGAAGCTACCCGGCGAGGAAGATTGCATTAATGTTGATTCAGAGGATGAGGATGAATCAATGCTACCTCTTGAGGATGCGTTGGTTTTCCCTTAGAGAGGAAAGGGTGATGCAGCAAAGCAGCGTAAGTATTTCCCTCAGTTTTTGAGAACCAAGGTATCAGTCCAGTAGGAGACCACGCACGAGTCACCTCGTACCTACACAAACACGTAAGAACCTCGCAACCAACGCGATAAAGGGGTTTTCAATCCCTTCACGGCCACTTGCAAGAGTGAGATCTGATTGAGATAATAATAATAAGATAAATATTTTTGGTATATTTATGATATAAATTGAAAGTAAAGATTGCAAAATAAAATAGATTGGAAACTTGTATGATGGAAAATAGACCCGGGGGCCATAGGTTTCACTAGTGGCTTCTCTCAAGATATCATAAGTATTACAGTGGGTGAACAAATTATTGTCGAGCAATTGATAGAATTGAGCATAGTGATGAGAATATCTAGGTATGATCATGTATATATGAAGGAAATATGCCCTAGAGGCAATAATAAAGTTATTATTTATTTCCTTATTTCATGATAAATATTTATTATTCATGCTAGAATTGTATTAACCGGAAACATGATACATGTGTGAATACATAGACAAACAGAGTGTCACTAGTATGCCACTACTTGACTAGCTCATTGATCAAAGATGGTTATGTTTCGTAGCCATGGACAAAGAGTTGTCATTTGATTAACGGGATCACATCATTAGGAGAATGATGTGATTGACTTGACCCATTCCGTTAGCTTAGCACTTGATTGTTTAGTTTGTTGCTATTGCTTTCTTCATGACTTATACATGTTCCTATAACTATGAGATTATGCAACTCCCGTTTACCGGAGGAACACTTTGTGTGCTACCAAACATCACAATGTAACTGAGTGATTATAAAGGTGCTCTACAGGTGTCTCCAAAGGTACTTGTTGGCGTATTTCAAGATTAGGATTTGTCACTCCGATTGTCGGAGAGGTATCTCTGGGCCCAATCGGTAATACACATCACTTAAGCCTTGCAAGCATTGCAACTAATGAGTTAGTTGCGGGATGATGTATTACGGAACGAGTAAAGAGACTTGCCAGTAACGAGATTGAACTAGGTATTTAGATACCGACGATCGAATCTCGGGCAAGTAACATACCGATGACAAAGGGAACAACGTATGTTGTTATGCGGGTTGACCGATAAAGATCTTTGTTGAATATGTAGGAGCCAATATGAGCATCCAGGTTCCGCAATTGGTTATTGACGTGAGACGTGTCTCGGTCATGTCTACATAGTTCTCGAACCTGTAGGGTCCGCACGCTTAATGTTCAATGACGGTTATATTATGAGTTTATATGTTTTGATGTACCGAAGGTAGTTCGGAGTCCCGGATGTGATGACGGACATGACGAGGAGTCTCGAAATGGTCGAGACATAAAGATTGATATATTGGACGACTATATTCGGACACCGGAATGGTTCCGGGGGTTATCGGATATATACCGGAGTACCGGGGGGTTACCGGAACCCCCCGAAGGTTATTGGGCCTCATGGGCCCAATTGGCGGAAGGGGAGAGGCGGCCAAGGGGCAGCCACGCGCCCCTCCCCTCCCAAGTCCAAATTGGACAAGGAAGGGGGGCTGCGCCCCCCTTCCCTTTCTTCCTCTTTCTCCTTCCCTCTCCTCTCCTACTCCAACATGGAAGGGGGGAGTCCTACTCCCGGTGGGAGTAGGACTCCTCATGGGGCGCACCAAGGGTCGCCGGCCCCCTCCCCCTCCTCCACTCCTTTATATACGGGGAGGGAGGCACCCCCTAGAGACACAACAATTGATCCCTTGGATCTCTTAGCCATGTGCGGCGCCCCCTCCACCATAATCCACCTCGGTCATATCGTAGCAGTGCTTAGGCGATGCATTGCGTCGGTAGAACATCATCATCGTCACCATGAAGTCGTGCTGACGGAACTCTCCCTCAAAGCTCGGCTGGATCGGAGTTCGAGGGACGTCATCGAGTTGAACATGTGCAGAACTCGGAGGTGCTGTGCGTTCGGTACTTGATCGGTCGGATGGTGAAGACGTATGAGTACATCAACCGCGCTGTGCTAACGCTTCCACTTTCGGTCTACGAGGGTACGTGGACACACTCTCCCCTCCCGTTGCTATGCATCACCATGATCTTGCGTGTGCGTATGAATTTTTTTGAAATTACTACTTTCCCCAACAATATAGGCATCACGTCCGTGACAAGTAGACCGACTCCTGCCTGGATCCTCTTTCGGTCTACGAGGTACGTGGACACACTCTCCCCTCTCGTTGCTATGCATCACTAATACGTCTCCGCCGTATCTATAATTTTTGATTGTTCCATGCCAATATTATACAACTTTCATATACTTTTGGCAACTTTTTATACTATTTTTTGGGCTAACATATTGATCCAGTGCCCAGTGCCAGTTCTTGTTTGTTGCATGTTTTATGTTTCGCAGAATATCCATATCAAATGGAATCCAAACGGGATAAAAACGGATGGAGCTTATTTTTGGAATATTTGGAAAATTCCAGAAGAAAAATCTACGCGAGATGGTGCCCGAGGTGGCCACGAGGCAGGGGCGCGCCCCTGACCCTCGTGTGTAACACCCCAAAATTGTAACCATGATTTATTAATTAAAATTTTTCCGTGGTAAATTAAATTTTTATTTTCTGGATTTCCTTTGGTTTCGGAACCACTCTTTTCCCCTGAATTATGGAGTTTTTACCCCAAGTGAAAACTTTCCAAAGATATTGTTGGAATTGTATATCTTCCCAAGACCATTTATTTTTATCAGTGGAATTATTTCTTTAAAAATGATTTTTCATCAGTTTTAGGGTCCCATTTGCACTGCAACCCTTTCAAATACTTCTTTAAAATTACCACCAAAATTTGGGGATGTCATGTGATGTTCCCACATCACTTTTATGCAAAAACCTCTTTTAGTCATTTGAAAATTTTGAGCCCTACCTCAAGTTTTCAAATCTGGATCAGTTTGTGGTTTGCACTGCAACCTTTTTAAATATTTCTTTAGAATTTCCACCAAAGTTGGGAGATGTTAGTAGGAGTATATAATTCAACTTTATGCAAAAACCCACTGGTGTTCTTTGGAAAATTTGAGCAAATCATCCTCTTTCGCTCTCTGGTCCAGTTGGGTGTTTTCTACTGCAACCACATTTTATCTTGCCCTATTTCCCTTGATCTTTCTCATGCTTGTAAACCACCGTACCAAACCCTTAAGTCTAGGAGATTGGACCCATTGGAGTATTTTTGGTCCATGCAATAATGACTTTCATTTTCTGTCCAGATTTGGTTTTCTTAAAAACTTGCACTAACAAGTTTCTGGTCTTGCCAAACTAACCTTGCCACCATCACCTACATCTAAAGAGACCCCAAACTGGATAATTTGGCCAGCAGAAGAGATGCCTAGATACCCTTGACATTTCATCAACCAGGTTGGGAGCATGGCTAGTTTTGGCATGCTTTTAGACTTGCATTTGGAAGTTGCTCTAATGACCTTACCAACATGTCTATTAGCTCTCTCATGATCATTAGCCTAGTTCTGTTTAGTTGCAGAAGCATTAGAGAGGCCTAGAACGCATTGGCATTGCGTCGAGCACGTGGCGTGCGTGCTCTGGGCACGCCCAGAGCGCACGTTTTGCACGCGCGCACAACCGAGCCGCCACGTCTTGCCCCCTAACCTCCGCTCACCCGCAGGGCCGCGCCTCGTCCTCATCCACTCGCCAGAACCCTCCAAACCACCCCTGGCGCCCTACAGCGCCACCGTCAGAGCCGCTTGGCGGCACGCCGGCGTCCACAGCACGCCCCTGCCATGGACGGCGCCGCCCGAGCCACAGCCGCGCGCCAGCTCTCCCTTGAGGAGCACGAGCTTATCCATGAGCACGTCCGCTAGCACTCGTCATCGCCACGCACCCCCTGGCTACAGAACGGCGGTTCGCCGTTCCTATCCATGACCGCCGTCGGAACCGACCTCAACCGCTATAAATAGGGACCCCCGAGCTCATCCAAACTCCCAGGCAATCTCAGGCCATCCCTATAGAGCTCCCATGGCCAGCAATCGACGGGGGAAGGCCATCCTCCTCGTCTCCGGCCAGTTCGGCCGCCGCCACACTCCGGTGACGTGCGTCGCGAGCAGAGCCTCCCCAGTCCATCCAGTACCACCGTTCGACTCCCCTTGACCTTGCGGAGCCACCCCACCTCTCTAACTCGACCGGGAGCCACCGTAGCTCGAGACCCCAATTGTTCCCTAAGCCACCGTCCGCCGCGGAGCTCGCCGCCGGCGACTCCCTTCGTCCCCGCCAGCCCTTCAACCACTGGGAGGACCGCCCTGGACTGGCGGATCCATCCCTTCCCTCGAAGCCCCGTAGGGAGCCGCCGTTCGTCGACGGCGATCGCCGGAGCCCCGCCCCCGCTCGGACACAGGAGGACAGAGGCGCGGGCGACTGGTCAAACCTGACCAGTGGGCCCAAGGGACCCACTGTCAGTGACACAGCGATGGCCCCCGCAGGTTTAAGTGGAGACGTATTCCACCGAATACGTCTTCGCTATGTGAAAAGCGTTAGCTCCCCGAAACGTTTTATTTTTCTGTTTTTTATTAAAAACAGATTTTGACTAAACTTTGACTGGCTATAACTTTTTGAATATAAGTCCAATTGACTTGATTCTTTTTCTGTTGTTTCTCAAATTTGGTCTAGTTCATTTTCATATTTATTTGAAAAAATTTCAAACAACTTTTCTGTACTGTTTTGAAACTATGTGTTAATTTTAAATTTTCACAAAATAGGATTTTTGAAGAAGAAGGCAACTTTCAAAAAGTGCACCCCACTTGCATACACTTGAAGGCAAGCATTCTGAACCCCAGCATAATATTTATTGTGTGTCATTTGATGCAAATACGGCACCACCATGATGCGAAGTATTCGGTATTTTATGTGGTGTCACGATCGTATTCATGAGTGCATAATGATGATTCCTTGCTATTGGGATTTTGATATGCTTCTGATAGTGACCACCCTCGTATGCCTTTCATGCCTACCGGAAGGAATCTGGGAAAGCCTCTGTCTTGGGTAGACACGAGCTTGTCCCTAATCCTTTGTCGAGACGGTTATGTCCGGTAGGGCATGGGGAGGTATGATGAGTGGTGATTCTGTCTGATTAGGTGAAATATATTTCTTATACTTATCATGCAGGAAATGCTTTAACCTCCTGAGTCGACCATAGATCGAGTCTTGTTCCAGTAACCCCCATACTTGTTTCGTACTACCACTTGTCCCTGCCATAGGTAGGGTACGGTTCAGTAAGTTGTCAAACCCTTTCCTAGGACACACCGTACAGAGAGGCCCTGGTGGAAGATACCGGCTGCATCCGGTAGGCATGCCACCTGGTCCGGGGGCATGGGTTTTTCCGGTTGGGACCGAGAGGGGGGCACCCCTTAGAGCGCGCGAATATAAATTTGATCCCATGCTAGTCGAGGTTGTAGCCTCCCCACTTAGAGTTTCGCTTAACGAGTGTTGTGGGTGATTCCAGACACCGGTAAGTTAGGCTAGTGTGTGCGGTCAGGTGTGTTTTCGATTAAAATACCGTAGACGGAATTAGTTCCGATTGACTAAAGGAATCCGTTGCTCGTGGGTAAAGAGTACACCCTCTTCAAAGGTTATATCTATTTGAATAGCCGTGTCCATGGTTAAGGACTACAGTCTAGGATGGGTCAAGTGTTGGTCTTCGGAGGAAAGATTGCTAAACCAAAACATGGATCATGACTTGTGACTCATGATGATTATGATTACTGTTATTATGGACTAACCATTTACATTATTTGAATATCCCTGGGACGGCTCTACCTCCTGGATATTCACTGTGATTGTTCTCATATAAGCCCTTTATGTGGTGTCGCGGAGACGCCTGACTGTGGCATGATTGTTATCCATTTACTTTATAAGCCCTTTATGTGGTGTCGCGGAGACGCCCGACTGTGGCCTGCTTGTTATCCATTTACTTTATAAGCCCTTTATGTGGTGTCGCGGAGACGCCCGACTATGGCATGCTTGTTATTCATTTACTTTATAAGCCCTTTATGTGGTGTTGCCGAGACGCCCGACTGTGGCATGCTTGTTATTTAATTACTCTATAAGCCCTTTATGTGGTTTCGCATAGACGCCCGACTATGGCATGTGTGCTCCTTATTTCCTTTATAATCCCTTTATGAGACGTCGGTCAGATGCCCGACTGAGGCATGCCTTATATTATTATCTTTTCAAGGCGTCGCTTCAGATACCCGATCGGTGCATCCTATTTCTACTCCCTTGTTACATATTCATGTTGTATATGAATAACATGCTTGCGTGCATTATGGATTCTTATTTTGTGACTGACGTTGTGATCATGAAACATTTCGGAGCATGATTATCAATTGTTATATTATACCCGTGTTCATAATGTTTGTGAGTACATTCAAAGTACTCACTGGCTTGTCCCTGGATATTGTCTTGGCCAGCTTTCTTGCGTGGAGAGGAGCGTTGCGATGACAGCCTCGGAACCTACGCAATGGAGATAGCAGCGTCGCGAAGATAGAAGTTATCCAGGTCAGTTGTTCCTGTGGGAAATGGAGTCCCATAGACGCTGATGAACCACAAACCGCTTCCGCCATCAACCGCTAGAAACCATTAGTTGTACTCATAGGCCAGGATGGTCTTGTACTACACATTTTGTATTTTGCTTGGAGTTTTTGTATCAAGTTGGTGTCTCATCAGCTAACAGTAATCCTGGGGCTGGTGAGAACAAGGGCCATTTTCTGGGAATTTAATATCCCGAAAACCCGGTCCTGACAGCCTTGGTATCAGAGACAGGCTGACCATTGGCTAATCCTATCTTGGCCAGGTCAATAAACCTAGGTAAATCAACCCACCAGACCTTAACCTAACCCCGACCAAGCTTCTCGTGTAAGATAGCCACACAGTGACCCCGACACCTTTTTGGCAGTCGGTGCCCAACCTATCAGCCTAGCCTGTCGATCATGCGCTAGTGACCGACACCTATATTGTCTCTTTCGCAAGCGTGTGAAGGAAGACTCCGTCCCCTTTTTCTATAAAAAAGGGCATGCTAGCCTCAACCCAGCACAACACAGCCTCTACGCCAAAACCAAGCTATAATGCCCGGACCCATTGTTCACAATGAGACCACAGCAACCAACCTTGGAGGTTTTGTGACCGTGCTAGCAAACCTCACCCGCCGTGCCTTTGCATTAGAAGAGCCCCCTGAGTATGTTGTATACTAAGGGCCCATGAGCGGTGAGAGCAGTCAATTCTGGGCCACTGTGCACGTCTATGGTAGGGGTCTATCGCCAGAACGCCCCTACAGGTTCACCGGAAGAACTACTTCCTTTGAGCCACAAGCCATCCAACTAGCTGCTCGAGAGGCTATAGTTCAACTCCGGCACTTGTCGCCCAGGGTTAACTGTCGCTCGTTCTACTACTACCCCAGCCGTGACGGGTATGGTAGACCACCCTAGGTTGCCAATGGAGATCACGAGACGAATCCTGCATTGTTGCATCTGGTGCGCTATGTAAGTGCACTAGACGAACTATTTGATCAAATCACCCTTGATCTGATTGCAGCTCGTGGAGAACTAGTTTGCCGAGCCCCGGCAAGAGGAGGAGATGAGCCTGACGCCGACAACCCAGTCGTGCTGTTCGGGCAACCAATCGAATCCTTGAGGTCTGCCCCAGCCATCGACCAAAACACTTTGGTGTCCCCAGAAGTGCTTCGTTGCCTTTTGGGAACACGCTCCAACAGGATCGTGGCCTACAACCCCTGCGATGGTCATCATCGCTACCCCGACCCTGCAGCTCCTCAGCCCCATCCATCTAACCCTGACGGTGAAACCCGTGGAGAAGCCTCGGCGTCCACAAGGCACGCCCACTTAGATATAAATGAGGTAGACTAAGTCACTCGAGTAGTACCGAGTCTTAGTATGTCCACGCCCTATAATTGTGTGATTTTGTAACGCCATAATTAAATGTTGTCTGCTTGTACGCCCCTATTTTTAATAGTAGCCATGCATGAGTATGTTGATGTACGATTGCATTTTTAATTCCGGGCGTAGCTTCCAAAAACCACCCCAACGACACCCACAGTAATACATCACTTTTGTGAGATATGTATATCTGTGGCATTGACCCCGACCCCATAGAGCAGAACCGACAGACTAGTTGCCCCTCACCATGATTAATGACCCAACCCAGGTGCTATATAAAAGGCCACCTCGTGACCTTGCCCAGTACCCCTCACCTTGTGCACAACGCTCACAGCCATTCCTTTGCCATGCCGAGCCCCAGTATTTATCTGAGAACTCAAGACGCAACCCCAGGTAGCTTTGTTAAAATATTGTGGGATTTTACCTACAGTACAATGAGTTCTACCCATCCACCCCAGTATGAGTTGCCCAAATCGAGGATCACCCCATCCACCTTGAAGTATGGGGCAGTAGTGCACATCCCTCCCGCAAACCCAAACCAAGACCCAACGGAAGTCTCCTTCGTGGGAAAATCTATGCCGACCCCGCAAATGGCCATAGAAGCTGCTGCGTATGAAGCGCTTGCTCGCCTTCGATTCGCAGTACCCTATGCCAGCAAACGAGGGTATTATTACTTCCCGAGTCGTGCAGCACCCGAAGAAGTAGCATCGCTTCCCGGTGGACGAATTGAGAGAGACCCAGTACTGGCCAACCTTGCCCAGTATGTCATCGCTCAAGAGCGTTTGACCCAGTGAGTAATGGGTTATCTCCAGAGCCTCGCTGATTTAAATCCTTAGATTGCCATCGACAGACCACTGAGGCCCGACCAGGAGAGACACATTCATCGACTAGTCAATCCGCTTTCCCCGATAGAAGAATAGTGTGCCCCAGTACTAGAGACGTTTTCTCAGGACCCTGTCCGTTTACCGTTTTCATTGTAGACGTCAATGCTATGTTTATTGTCCCAGCGTTTATTGATGTATTGCAACTTATGCATGGTATCCTAAATTGGTGCGATGGATTAAATATCTGGTTTCAATTAATGAGAGTAGTTTTTACTGCTATTAATTTTGATTAACTATCGTCGCTCTCGGTAAATTTGGAAGTGAGATTTTTCCCTGAGTTGTTGCGGCATATATCTCTTCACGACATAGATTTTTATTCACGCAGCACCACGACAGCAGACTCACAACCCCAAACCACTCGACCATGTACACTAATTGCAAATCCTCGTGCACTTGTTGCATCTAATTAGTTACCTCCCTAGCACACCACAGTCTTTGAAGGAGAGAATTGTGGGTAATTATTCGGGTGCAGGTTGCCTACAACACACTGACAGCAGTTAGCACCCGACATCGCACTTAATCCTCATGATCACCACCACCGCGGAGAGCTAACACTCGAGCGGCAGCATCACGACAATCATCGAGGATCATCGCGGAGAAGAGCATGGAGAACCCCAGCAATGTCGCCAACCCTACGTACACCAGGATCATGTACCATTCCAGCATCACGTCCGCCATTAGAGCCTTGTCTCGAGCTCCTGCAAACAGAGATGGAGGAGAAGGAAGGTGTCGGTGTCAAAACCGGCGGATCTCGGGTAGGGGGTCTCGAACTGTGCGTCTAGACCGGATGGTGACAGGAGGCAGGGGACACAATGTTTTACCCAAGTTCGGGACCTCTTGATGGAGGTAAAACCCTACGTCCTGCTTGATTAATATTGATGATATGGGTAGTACAAGAGTAGATCTACCACGAGATCAGAGAGGCTAAACCCTAGAAGCTAGCCTATGGTATGATTGTATGTTGTGATTGTTGTCCTACGGACTAAAACCCTTCGGTTTATATAGACACCGGAGATATCCTTATACGTATTGCCTAGCTTGCCTTCCACGCCAAGTAGAGTCCCATCCGGACACGAGATGAAGTCTTCAATCTTGTATCTTCATAGTCTAATAGTCCGGCCAATGGATATAATCTGGCTATCCGGAGACCCCCTAATCCAGGACTCCCTCAGTAGCCCCTGAACCAGGCTTCAATGACGATGAGTCCGGCGCAGTATTGTCTTCGGCATTACAAGGAGGGTTCCTTCTCCGAATACATCACAGAAGAATTTGAATACAAGGATAGTATCCGACCCTGCAAAATAAGTTCTACATTCCACCGTAGAGAGAATACTATTTTTGCAGATCTAATTTGCTGGCTTGTTTTGGCAGCACGACATTATGTCATGGCCCGGTGATTATTCGAACCATTTCTCCACACATAACGCGAGGCGGTTTCTTGACACGTCTTGCCGAAGCGGAGATCATGTTCCCTCAATTGCAGGATTCTCATTAATGCGGTCGTGGGTAACCCAACCGTGTCTAGGACTCCTAGATTATAGGCAAGTCCTAAACGGCTACGGAGAGGATGCTTGATATTCACCCTCTTTATAAAGGGACAAGGTTTTCACCTTTTCCATCTCCGGATCCAGCCTTCAAGGCCGATGGACGCCCTCCTCCGTTACGAAAGAGGACATTAAGAAGTTGAGGGAGGCCAGATACCTGACCGCCGAGGTTTTGCATCGGCTACCTGCTCGAGGGCAGATCGTCCCTACTCCCGAACCCAACGAGAATGTCGTGTTCGTCTCCCACTTCCTCCGAGGTCTAGGCCTCACTCTGGATCCCTTCGTCAGGGGTTTGATGTTCTATTACGGGCTAGATTTCCATGATCTAGCTCCAAACTCCATTCTCCACATCTCGACATTTATTGTCATGTGCGAGGCCTTCCTCCGCATCACCCCTCACTTCGGCTTGTGGCTCAAGACCTTTGAAGTGAAGCCGAAGATGATCGAGGGGCAACATGCAGCATGCGGAGGTGCATCAATAGGCAAGATGCAGGAGCTCCATGGCCGAAAGGTTCCTTCCCAGAGGTGTCCGAATTATGGTAGCGGGAGTTGTTTTACGTCACAAGTGCCAGAAGTGCCAAGTGGGCGGCTGCCCCTGCTTTCCGCTCGGGCCCCCCACCACAACTGATGTCATGGATTAGCAGAGGTCTGAGTTGGGGTCCAGCCAAGGACGTGCCTATACTGCAAAGCCGCATCCGAGATCTCTTCGAGGGAGATTTTAATTTGGTTGCTGTAATACAAGTTATGCTGGTTCGTCAACTCCAGCCTTGCAAACGCCGGTCCCTTCGCTTGTGGGAGTTCAACCCAGAGGGACCACGTGCCATTCAAAGTTTCCTCGGCCTGACGCACGAGGAGATGTACAAGTCATTCTTCGGACCTCAAGTAGAATGTCCGGATATTACCGAGGACGTGGGCCTGAGCAGTAACCGCACCGCCGAACAAGTAAGAAATCCTCTAGCCGAACACATTGTCTTTTATTCGAAGTTATTTTTGAGAGTTCTCTTTTTGACCAGGACTGGCTAACAAAGGCGAAGATGATTCGGTGTTTGGCCCCCCTCCCTGAGGGTTTGGAAAATCCGGTATTGGAAAAGATGCTCGAGGTCGCACCTTGCCCGGAGCCCTTGAAGGAAGATACCGGGGGGATAATACAGGCGGACGCATGCCCCCATCGCTGCCCGTTCCAACCGAGGGAGCGAGCGTCTCCATGAAGGATGACAACCGGGGGAGGAAAAGGACTGCTTCCAAACGGGAGAAGAAGTCTCCCACAGAGGGTCCTGCCTCGGGGGGTGCTTTTGCCGCACAAAGTCTGCGGGGGATCAGCCCTCCACCGAGTCGTAAGTGATCCAAAATACATTAATAGTAAAGGTATGCTCTCTTTTTTCTGAGAGAATAACCACCGCATATATCTTGCAGTTCAGGCCTTAGCCCCTACCAGAGATGATGGAGAGCGAAACGCCTCCCCCGGACTCCTCCGCTGAAGAAGCAGGCGACCCCGAAGAATCGTCACGGAGGGCCTCTCCGGATCCGGTGAGGCCAGAAGATAATCCCATAGACCCCCAAGTCCCCAGCGTCCGGCTCCCGAGGAGTGCTGACAAAAGAGTCCGGCACCGTCTGGTGTGCGGTCGGACGTTCTGAGGGAGTTGGTGGGGCGAGCAGCCATCTCATAAGAACACCGTATGCTGATGAGTATGGTGATGGAGAGAATCTCGTCCGCCGAAAGCGGATTACATGAAGCTTTTATGAATCTACTGACAGGCTTTGAGGTACGTGAGATAATATGTGATAGTACTGCACATGTTAGGTGTGACCTGTGTAGATAGTAGCCCCTGAGACTCTGGTTGTCGTCAAGAACGACGGCAAATAGAGGATCATATTCCTAGGCAATAACCAAACTGCCCCTATGTGCAGGTGGTGGAAGCTCCGATGGCTAGCCGGACTAGTGAGTTTGACAGATTAAAATGGCAACTGGATGCGGCAGACACCGACATCGAGCTTGTTAACAAGAGGCTTGACGAGGCACAGGGTAAGTGTTATTATCTGGTGAATGCCACATAGTAAGAGCAGCAGGATGCCAGTATCTTTAATATGTTGTGACTGCAGATGGAGCTGCCATCGTGGAAGCCTTGCGGGTAGAACTTGCCCGAGCCAAGGAACAAGCGAGGATTAGTAATGCGGCTGCTTTGAAGGCGGCCGAAGATTTGAAAGCCGAGAAGGCCGCACATTGCAAGAGCCAAGAGAAGATGGCCAAGATGGCCGTAGAATTCAGAGACACTGCCGACTGTTGTCGGGTCCTTGAAAAATAAAACCGAGCGAAGGCAACAGACCATGAGAAGGCCACGGCGGCGGACAAAGACACCCGTTCTGCTATGAGAGCGAAGGAGGAGCTGCGGGAAGCCGGGGATATTGCGGCTGGGAAACCCTTCATGTTACGGAGGAAGTTCGGAGATCCACGGTATGCCCCTCTGGATCGGCTGTGGAGTTCGGCAGATGCGTATATGGATTTGGCGGCGAGTGCTGCCGATGCGGCCAAGTACTTCCAAGGTCAGACAAATCGTGAAGTGGACAAGCTGTTCTGGTCGCAATTCCACGTTCCAGAGCATCCGCTTTCATTGACTGACCAGCTAGCCGAATGGCTGAACTGAATAGGTTGTCCAGACTTGCCATGAGGTCTGTTATGGATCAGCTATGGCCGGAAAAGCCAAAGCCGAACAACTATTTTAGCTTAGTGCAACAGTTCCTTGGTGCGGTGCCACGCATTAATGCGATGAAGCGGTCGGCGTGCATAGATGGCTCACGGATGGCCCTTGCCCGTGTTAAAGCATACTGGGCGGAGATGGACGCTACCACAGTTGCGGCGCAGGGTTTGGCCATAGGCCGAGTGGCTGCCGAGCATTATTTCGAGGAAGTTCTCGAGGGTGCTCGTTTGATAGAGGCCCAATGCTCGAGGAATATTATGTTTGAGTGATATGTATTTTCATTGTGAGCACAATGCTTTTATGAAGTTTTATAAGGCCATGTTTATACTTTTTCCTGAAAGTAGTATGATGCCTCCTGTGCGGCCGTTTATGTATACATGTGTATAACCTGAAAGATTGCAGCCGTCGACTTCAACCCCCACGCGTATAATGCAGAGGTGCTCGCGAAAAACGCGTGTTCACACTTAACCCAACATCTTGGTCCTATTAAGGAGGTGGTAGCATAGAGAACGAGGCAACCAGACTATAATGCTTTAACACTTTCACTTAGCCATAGGAGTTTGACAGTGGGGCTACTAGATAGCCCCTGGTGGCACCGCACTCTCCCGATCGCGGGGGTGCATACATGCCTCGCCAGAAAACGGCCCTTCGTTAAGGCGGAGGAATTCTAACATTCCGATAGGTCATCGAGTGGTTGACCAGTCTCACGCTATATCATGACACTCAGTTTTCGGCTTTCTCTACTCAGGTGCTCGTCTGGATGAACCAGGGCACAATCGCAGTAGTTCTCCTAGTGCTACCTTAGCCGATAAAGCAGAACCTAAGGCACCAAAACACAGGAGCCGGGCAAACCCAACATTTGACCAAAGACAATGATTCGGAGCAGATGCATATAAGGCCAAACCCGCGACGCCGAACACTCCCTAAGGTATTCGGTCTTTATGGTATAAACCGGGCCTAAATGGTGCCCTTTGTAAGAAGCCCCTTGTGTCCAGGTACGTGCATTATTCTGACGTGGCCACATGCCAAGACGTCAGCATCCTTCTCAACTGTGCTGAGAATTCGGTGGATATGAATCAACAAGAGACAGTAAAAAAGGTTTACGCAGGGTCTTAATCTAAAAAGAATCCTTGGAGCGGGTCCCTGCTGCACGTCTGCGCCTGTGTCTCCATTGTGCCGTATCCGGGACGGGTGTAGCACGATGATCATCTGTAAAGGAGAGGAACTTAGGTGAAAAAGTTGTCGTGCAAAAGGATAGTTTTTAAAGAAACCATGTATAATTCAAGATGAGTAAAAATTGCCACTTGTCTGCGCGCGTTGAGCCCCTTGTATAGGGGTGTAACCATTGATCTGGTATGAATTACATATAGCTATGCCGGACTCGTCTAACCGTGTCCGAGGTCTTGATGACTTGTTAAATGCTTTAGTTGGTCAGGCCGTTGTTAGTGTGCGGCTGCCAAGGCAGCCATGCTCTCTTCGGCGCGCAACAATCGCTTAATACTTCCGTTCACTGTAATGATGCCACGTGGGCCGGGCATCTTGAGTGTGAGGGAAGCGTAGTGCGGTATTGCATTAAAGCGAACGAAAGCTTCGCGTCTAAGTAGTGCTTGATAGCCACTTTGGAACGGAGCGATGTGGAAGGTTAAATGTTCGCTACGGAAGTTATCGGGGAAGCCGAATATGACCTTTAGTAGCAGGGAACCCGTGGAATGAGCCCCTGGGCCTGGCGTTACTCCTTTAAAGGTAGTATTGCTTTGGCAAATTTTTGATGGGTCTATCCTCATTTCGCGGATTGTATCCTGGTATATCAGGTTTAGACTGCTGCCACCGTCCATCAGGACTCGTGCGAAGTGGTATCCGTCAATTATTGGGTCTAATACCAGGGCAGCACATCCTGCACGACAGACACTTGCTGAGTAATCACGATGGTCGAAGGTGATCGGTTGAGACGACCAGTGGCAGGGCTCTGCAGTGATAGGCCCTTGGGCATATTTTTCTGGGAGTGCCGTTTTGTTTCTTCCCTTGATCACGTGTAACACGTTTACTGTTTTGACTTCTGGTGGAGATTTCTTTTGTTCCCCAGTGTCTTGCTTGGGAGGCTCATCCTCGTCTTCGCTTGGTGTATCCTCCCCCTTGTGTACAGCGTTGAGCTTGCCAGACTGCTTGAAGACCCAACATTCTCTGTGGGTATGATTAGCGGGTTTAGTAGGGGTGCTATGGATCTGACATATTTGATGCAGAATTTTGTTTAGGCTGGACAGTTCGTCTCTTGCGCCCTTAGAGGGCGGCTTTTGCTGACCCGACCGAGAGCTTTTGAATCCGACGTTTACTGCCATGCTCTTCGTGCTGTTTTCTTTATTCGGCGTTTGTTATTGCTGTTGCGCCGTTATTTGCCATTTCCATCTCTAACTTCAGATGTACTGGGGTCACTGGTGCTGCATCTGGCTAGCCAGCTGTCCTCACCCGCGCAAAAGCGGGTCATGAGGCTTGTTAATGCTGCCATTGTTCTCGGCTTTTTTTGGCCGAGGTGTCTGGCAAGCCTTTTGTCACGGATGCTATGCTTAAAAGCTGCCAAGGCTTCGGCGTCTAGACAGTCGACAATTTGGTTCTTTTTAGTAAGAAACCTGTTCCAATGTTTTCGGGCTGACTCTCTGGGCTGTTGAGTTATATGACTCAAATCGTCCGCGTCCAGAGGTCGGACATAAGTCCCTTGAAAATTTGCCTGAAAAGCGTCTTCCAGCTCTTCCCAGCTTCCAATGGAGTTTTCGGGGAGGCTTTTAAGCCAGTGGCGAGCTAGCCCTTTGAGCTTGAGGGGTAAGTACTTGATGGCATGGAGATCATCTCCTCGAGCCATATGGATAAGGAGGATATAGTCCTCAATCCAGACCACAGGGTCTGTTGTTCCGTCATATGCCTCTATGTTTACCGGTTTGAATCCCTCTGGAAATTCATGGTCCAGCACCTCGTCGGTGAAACATAGGGGGTGTGCGGCACCCCTATATCTGGGTGTACCGCGTTGCTCGGATGTTTGTTGTGTTACATCGTATGCTGGGGCGCACTTGCGTGGTCCATAGATGGATCTGGTTGCGCCGTCCTTTTGGTGCGAGCCCTCGCGTGTATCGCGTATTGGCTTGTGAGTGTCATTATTTGCCGCTCGATGTTGGCCGTGAGGTCGTCTATCCGGCTAGGTGGCCGCTTTGATTTTTGGTTGTGGGGGGTCTTAGGCCTCCTCATCGAATTCAGGTAGCAACTTCCGCTTTGGGTAGCTCTTGGTGGGGCGATTGTCGCCGTACTTCGCTGCTGTGTTGAGTACTTTACTCCATCTAATTTGGAGTGTATCCTGCGCAACCTCGATCCTTTGCTTCTGCTTTTTCAGACTCCTCGCGGTGGCAACAAGCCTTTGACAGGCATTATGCTGCTCCGGGTGCCTGTCCGGCGTTATATCGTCCGGACTATTATCTTTGACATAATTAGTTTGTTTGGTTTGATTCTCCGTATTGCCGTAGTCCGGCAGTGGTTCGCCCTGCTCCAACGCTGGGTCTGTATGATCGTTATTTCTGCCGAGGCGGCATTTGGGGCGGCGCTTGCACCGCCGCTTTGACTGCTTCTCGAGGGAACAAGCCTTCGGTGCGTCTTTCCATTCCTCGTCGTCGTCTTCTTTTGGTGTGTCCACCATGTATACGTCATATGATGAGGTGGACGTCCAGCGCCCTATGGGCGGTGGTTCTTCTTCGCCTCCCACGTCGTTGTCCATACCGTCGATGTCTTCGGAGTCAAAGTCGAGCATGTCGGTTGAGTCATCGATAGTGGCTATTAAGTGGGTGGTGGGTGGGCGTCGAATTTGTTCATCGTCCGCATCCCAATCCTGTTGGCCATAATCCGGCCAGGGCTCTCCTGACAAAGAGAGAGACCTTAGTGAATTCAGAATGTCGCCGAAGGGCGAGTGCTGAACGATATCCGCGGCGGTGAATTCCATGATCGGCGCCCAATCGGATTCGATTGGCAGGGGCGCGGATGGTTCGGAGTCCGGAAAAGAGTCCGGCACCTTGGAGTCACGGGCTGCGCAGACTGTTAGGCTGGTGTTCGGCTCGATCGCCGTTGAGACTGCAGCCCCTGAGGCGGTGTCTAACCACCCGTCCTTGATTAGCGCAGTTGGCTCCGAACTATGGGTCGGAGCTGATGCGGGCGCGGCCTCTGGGTTACTGTTCGGTGGCAGAGCTAGGTCATACCCATTGCGACAGTGCGGCGCACCCGACTGTGGCTCGAATCCGTCGAAGATCAAGTCTCCACAGACGTCGGTCGTGTAATTCAAACTTCCAAATCTGACCTGATGGCCAGGGGCGTAGCTTTCAATCTGCTCCACATGGCTAAGCGAATTAGCCCGCAGTGCAAAGCCACCGAATACGAAGATCTGTCTGGGGAGAAAAGTCTCACCCTGGACCGTATCGCTGTCGATGATAATAGGAGCCATCAAGCCTAACGGCGACGACAAAGAGGAACTCTCAATGAAAGCACCAATGTCGGTGTCAACACCGGCTGATCTCGGGTTGGGGGTCCAGAACTGTGCGTCTAGGCCGGATGGTAACAGGAGGCAGGGGACATGATGTTTTACCCAGTTTCGGGCCCTCTTGATGGAGGTAAAACCCTACGTCCTGCTTGATTAATATTAATGATATGGGTAGTACAAGAGTAGATCTACCACTAGATCGGAGAGGCTAAACCCTAGAAGCTAGCCTATGGTATGATTGTATGTTGTGATTGTTGTCCTACGGACTAAAACCCTTCGGTTTATATAGACACCGGAGAGGGTTAGGGTTACACAAGGTCGGTTACAAATAAGGAGATATCCATATACGTATTGCCTAGCTTGCCTTCCACGCCAAGTAGAGTCCCATCCGGACATGAGACGAAGTCTTCAATCTTGTATCTTCATAGTCTAACAGTCCGGCCAATGGATATAGTCCGGCTATCCGGAGACCCCCTAATCCAGGACTCCCTCAGAAGGAGAAGGACAAGCGAGGCCAGGTGTGAGGAAGAAGAAAGTAGCACCTCGGTCACTTTATAACTCGAGATCGGTGTACGGTGGGCCAGGTCCACCAGCGCCGCTTGTCGCTCGATCGCTGGTGTTCGGAGACGAATCCGCGAGCAGTGCCGACAGCGCACTGGCCCGCAAGGTAAGTACACGCTGCATCGGCAGCTAGCACGCCGCACACTACCGTAGTACGGCCTAGATGCCCGACGCGCTAGACGTTGCCGGTGGAGAAAGCGTGGGAAAGCGCGCCAGAGAGAGGAAGAAGAGAGAGCCAGAGGTATAAGAAGAGACTAACAGTGGGCCCTAGGTCCACCCGTCAGCCAGAGAGAGCACTGTGCTCTCGGGTGCGACCAACGTATTTTAGAAATTTAGAATTTAATTCTAAATTTTCTGTAACCAAAAGTAGAAATATCTCGTTTTCCCCCAAGCGTGGATTTTTCCACGCAGCGCTAGTATCCCACACTATAGTTTTACACCACTTATTTGCCCATTCACTGTAGCCACATTTTATCAAATGGGTAGGATGGTTATTTTGTGATATTATTCTGAGATAGTAGGAGTAATTCTTTTCATAACAACCCTTAGCAAATCTCGAGGACGAGATTTTTCTTAAGGTGGGTAGTGTTGTAACACCCCAAAATTTTAACCATGATTTATTAATTAAAATTTTGCCATGGTAAATTAAAATTTTATTTTCTAGTTTCGTTTGGTTTCGGAACCACTCTTTTCCCCTGAATTATGGAGTTTTTACCCCAAGTGAAAACTTTCCAAAGATATTGTTGGACTTGTATATCTTCCCAAGACCATTTCTTTTTATCAGTGGAATTATTTTTACAATTATTTTCCCTGAGCTTTATTTCTTTAAAAATGATTTTTCATGAGTTTTAGGGTCCCATTTGGACTACAACCCTTTCAAATACTTCTTTAAAATCCCCACCAAAATTTGGGGATATCATGTGATGTTCCCACATCACTTTTATGCAAAAACCACTTTTAGTCATTCAAAATTTTTGAGCCCTACCTCAAGTTTTCAAAGTTGGACCAGTTTGTGGTTTGCACTGCAACCTTTTTAAATATTTCTTTCAAAATTTCACCAAAGTTGGGAGATGTTAGTAGGAGTATATAATCCAACTTTATGCAAAAACCCACTGGTGTTCTTTGGAAAATTTGAGCAAATCATCCTCTTTTGCTCTCTGGTCCAGTTGGGTGTTTTCTACTGCAACCACATTTTATCTTGCCCTATTGCCCTTGATCTTTCTCCTGCTTGTAAACCACCCTACCAAACCCTTAAGTCCAGGAGATTGGACCCATTGGAGTATTTTTGGTTGATGCAATAATGCCTTTCATTTTCTGTCCAGATTTGGTTTTCTTAAAAACTTGCACTAACAAGTTTCTGGTCTTGCCAAACTAACCTTGCCACCATCACCTACATCTAAAGAGACCCCAAACTGGAGACTTTGGCCAGCAAAAGAGATGCCTAGATACCCTTGGCATTTCATTAAGCAGGTTGGGAGCATGGCCAGTTTTGGCATGCTTTTAGACTTGCATTAGGAAGTTGCTGTAATTACCTTACCAGCATGTCTATTATCTATCTCATGATCATTAGCCTAGTTTTGTTTAGTTGTAGAAGCATTAGAGAGGCTTAGAACGCATTGGCATTGCATCGAGCACCTGGCGTGCGTGCTCTGGGCGCGCCCAGAGTGCACGTTTTGCACGCGCGCGCAACCGAGCTCCGCGTCTTGCCCCCTGGCCTCCGCACGCCCGCAGGGCCGCGCCTCGTCCTCATCCACTCGCCAGAACCCTCCAAACCACCCCTGGCGCCCTATAGCGCCGCCGTCAGAGCCCCTTGGCGGCACGCCGGCGTCCAAAGCACGCCCTGCCATGGACGGCACCGCCCGAGCCACAGTCGCGTGCCAGCTCGCCCCTGAGCAGCACGAGCTTATCCACGAGCACGTCCGCTAGCGCCCATCGTCGCCACACACCCCCTGGCTACAGAACAGCGGTTCACCGTTCCTATCCACGGCCACCGACAGAAACGACCTAAACCGCTATAAATAGGGACCCCCGAGCTCATCAAACCCCAGGCAATCTCAGGCCATCCCTATAGAGCTCCCATAGCCAGCAACCGACGGGGGAAGGCCGTCCTCCTCGTCTCCGGCCAGTTCGGCCGTTGCCACGCTCCAGTGCCATGCGTCGCAAGCAGAGCCTCCCCAGTCCATCTAGCACCACCGTTCGACTCCCCTTGACCTTGCGGAGCCACCCCACCTCTCTAACTCGATGGGGAGCCACCGTAGCTCGAGACCCCAATTCTTCCCGAAGCCACCGTCCGCCACGGAGCTCGCCGCCGGCGACTCGCTTCGTCCCCGCCAGTGCTTCGACCACTGGGAGGACTGTCCTGGACTGGCGGATCCACCCCTGCCCTCGGAACCCCGTAGGGAGCCGCCGTTCATTGATGGCGATCGCCAGAGCCCCGCCCCCGCTCGGACAGAGGAGGAAGGAGGCGCGGGCGAATGGTCAAACCTGACCAGTGGGCCCAAGGGACCCACTGTCAGCAACACCGCGACGGCCCGCGCTGGTTTAAGTGGAGACCTATTCCACCGAATACGTCTTCGCTAAGTGAAAAGCGTAAGCTCCCCAAAACGTTTTCTTTTTCCGATTGTTATTAAAAACAGATTTTTTACTAAACTTTGACTGGCTATAACTTTTTGAATATAAGTCCAATTGACTTGATTCTTTTTCTGTTGTTTCTCAAATTTGGTCTAGTTTATTTTCATATTTATTTGAAAATTTTTGAAACAACTTTTATGTACTGTTTTGAAACTATGTGTTAATATTAAATTTTTGCAAAATCGGATTTTTGAAGAAGAAGGCAACTTCCAAAAAGTGCACCCCACTTGCATACACTTGAAGGCAAGCATTCTGAACCCCGTCATAATATTTGTTGTATGTCATTTGATGCAAATACGACACCACCTTGACGCGAAGTATTCGGTATTTTATGTGGTGTCACGATCGTATTCATGAGTGCATAATGATGATTCCTTGCTGTTGGGATTTTGATATGCTTCTGATAGTGACCACCCTCGTATGCCTTTCATGCCTACCAGAAGAAATCCGGGAAAGCCTCTGTCTTGGGTAGACACGAGCTTCTCCCTAATCCTTCGTCGAGACGGTTATGTCCGGTAGGGCATGGGGAGGTATGATGAGTGGTGATTCTATCTGATTAGGTCAAATATATTTCTTATACTTATCATGCAGGAAATGCTTTAACCTCCTGAGTCGACCATAGATCGAGTCTTGTTCCAGTAACCCCCATACTTGTTTCGTACTACCACTTGTCCCTGCCATAGGTAGGGTACGGTTCAGTAAGTTGTCAACCCCTTTCGTAGCACACACCGTACATAGAGGCCATGGTGGAAGATACCGGCTGCATCCGGTAGGCATGCCACCTGGTCCGGGGGCATGGGTGTGTCCGGTTGGGACCGAGAGGGGGGCACCCCTTAGAGCACGTGAATATAAATTTGATCCCATGCTAGTCGAGGTTGTAGCCTCCCCACTTAGAGTTTCGCTTAACGAGTGTCGTGGGTGATTCCAGACACCAGTAAGTTAGGATGGTGTGTGCGGTCAGGTGTGTTTTCGATTAAAAGACCGTAGATTGAATTAGTTCCGATGGACTAAAGGAATCCGTTGCTCGTGGGTAAAGAGTACACCCTCTATAGAGATTATATCTATTCGAATAGTCGTGTCCATGGTTAAGGACTAGAGTCTACGATGGGTCAAGTGTTGGTCTTAGTGTCGGTCTTCGGAGGAAAGATTGCTAAACCAAAACATGGATCATGACTTGTGACTCATGATGATTATGATTACTATTATTATGGACTAACCATTTACCTTATTTGAATATCCCTGGGACAGCTCTACCACCTGGATATTCACTGTGATTGTTCTCATATAAGCCCTTTATGTGGTGTCGCAGAGACGCCCGACTGTGGCATGCTTGTTATCCATTTACTTTATAAGCCCTTTATGTGGTGTCGCGGAGACGCCCGACTGTGGCATGCTTGTTATTCATTTACTTTATAAGCCCTTTATGTGGTGTTGCCGAGGCGCCCGACAGTGGCATGCTTGTTATTTAATTACTTTATAAGCCCTTTATGTGGTGTCGCACAGATGCCCGACTGTGGCATGTTTGCTCCTTATTTCCTTTATAAGCCCTTTATGAGACGTCGCTCAGACGCCCGACTGAGGCATGCCTTATATTATTATCTTTTCGAGGCGTCGCTTCAAATACCCGATCGATGCATCCTATTTCTACTCCCTTATTACATATTCATGTTGTATATGAATAACCTGCTTGTGTGCATTACGGATTCTTATTTTGTGACTGACATTGTGATCATGAAATATTTCGGAGCATGATTATCAATTGTTATATTTTACCTGTGTTCATAATGTTTGCGAGTACATTCAATGTCCTCACTGGCTTGTCCCTGGCTATTGTCTTGGCCAGATTTCTTGCGTGGAGAGGAGCGTTGCGATGACAGCCCTGGAACCTACGCAATGGTGATAGCAGCCTCGCGAAGATAGGAGTTATCCAGGTCAGCTGTTCCTATGGGAAATGGAGTCCCATAGACGCTGATGAACCACAAACCGCTTCCGCCATCAACCACTAGAAGCCATTTGTTGTACTCATAGGCCAGGATGGTCTTGTACTACACATTTTGTATTTTGCTTGGAGTTTCTGTATCAAGTTGGTGTCTCATCAGCTAACAGTAATCCTGGGGCTGGTGAGCACAAGGGCCATATTCTGGGAATTTAATATCCCGAAAACCCGGTCCTGACATCATGGGCCACCCGTAAAGCGGTTGATGCCCTTCTTTAGCTGCAAGAAAGCTAATTTTTGGTAAAAAAAATCACGGCAAAGGTTTCAGGCCAGTCGGAGTTACGGATCTCCATATATATACGAAACAGTGAAAGGGCAGTAGACGAGAACGCGGAAACAGAGAGAGACAGAGAGACAGATCCAATCTCGGAGGGGCTCTCGCCCCTCCCTTGCCATGGAGGCCAAGGACCAGAGGGGAAACCCTTCTCCCATCTAGGGAGGAGGTCAAGGAAGAAGAAGACGAAGGGCCCCCCTCTCCCCTTCTCTTCTGGTGGCGCCGGAACGCTCTCGTGGCCATCATCATCATCACCGTGATCTACACCAACACCTCCGCCATCTTCACCAACATCTCCATCACATTCCCCCTCTATCTACAGCAACCCTCTGTACCCTCTACTTTAATATGGTGCTTTATGCTTCATATTATTATCCAATGATGTGTTGCCATCGTATGATGTATGAGTAGATTTTCATTGTCCTATCGGTGGTTGATGAATTGCTATGATTGAATTAATTTGCTTGTGGTTATGTTGCTATCCTTTGGTACCCATCATATGAGAGCGCGCGTGGATCACACCATAGGGTTAGTTGGATGTTGATAGGACTATGTATTGGAGGGTATGACTGACAAAAGCTTCAACCTAGCATAGAAATTGATGCATACGGGATTGAAGGGGGACCAATATATCTTAATGCTATGGCTGGGTTTTACCTTAATGAACGTTAGTAGTTGCGGATGCTTGCTAATAGTTCCAATCATAAGTGCATAGAATTCCAAGTCAGGGACGACATGCTAGCAGTGGCCTCTCCCACATAATACTTGCTATCGGTCTAGTAAAGTAGTCAATTGCTTAGGGGCAATTTCACAACTCCTACCACCACTTTTCCACACTCGCTATATTTACTTTATTGCTTCTTTACTTACAACAATCCCTACTTTTTATTTACTTGCTCTTTATTACCTTGCAAACCTATCCAACAACACCTCCAAAGTACCTCTAGTTTCATACTTGTTCTAGGTAAAGCAAACATCAAGCGTGCGTAGATTTGTATCGGTGGTCGATAGAACTTGAGGGAATATTTGTTCTGCCTTTAGCTCCTTGTTGGGTTCTACACTCTTACTTATCGAAAACTGTTGCGATCCCCTATACTTGTAGGTTATCAAGACCTTTTTTCTTACGCCGTTGCTGGGGAGCAATAGCGTGGGGTGAATATTCTCGTGTGTGTTTGTTTGCTTTATCACTAAGTAATTTTTATTTGCTGTTCTTAGTTGTTTTCTATCTTTAGTTATGGGTAGGAAACGCAAAATACCAAAAAAATTAGTTGTACCTACTAAACCAATGGTTGAAGAACCACTCAAAATCTATCACACTACTGAAGCTTATTACTTGGATCATCTTCGATCGCTTTGTGCTCGTGCTGAAACCCCAACTAGCTTAGTTGAGGGAAAATCTTTAGATGAACATGCTTGTTATGTGCGGCACCTAATATATGAAAATGGGAAAATTTTATTGGGTCAAATTCATCGTTTGCAATGCTATGCTTGGAATTTATGCGAAATATATGATATTACATGTTGTTCTGAAAACCCTAAGAAACACCTTCCCTATCAATGTGAGTTTAGTGATAATGGAATTGTATCTTCGTTTGCTAAGGGTGTTTATAGTTACTATGATGTTCAACAAATTAAGGAATTTGTTGCTTTTAAGGGTGCTTATGAAATTTCTTCTTTGATTGAAACGTATGATGCTACTCTTTACAAATCTAAAATTTTTGACATACTTAAATATTGCTATGATAATTGTGCTTCCAATGCCTATGTTGAACCATATATTGAGGACTACCCCGCTGTCCAAGAAGAGACTAATATTTTGCAGGAGTCTATGGAAGAAGATATTGATGAAACTACGAGCTCATTGGATGAAAAAGATGAGGAGGAGAGCGAAGAACAAAAGGAGGAAGAGCGGATTAGCTACCCATGCTCACCTTCTAATGAGAGTAACTCTTCAACTCATACATTGTTTAATTCCCCTTCGTTCTTACCGAAGGATGATTGCCATGATGATTGTTATGATCCCATTGATTCTCTTGAAATATCACTTTTTGATGATGCTTGCTATGCTTGTGGCCAAGATGCCAATATGAATTATGCTTATGAAGATGAACTTGCTATAGTCCCTTATGTTAAACATTAAATTGTTGCTATTGCACCCACGCATGATAGTCCTATTATCTTTTTGAATTCTCCCGACTACACTGTATCGGAGAAGTTTGCACTTATTAATAATTATATTGATGGGTTGCCTTTTACTATTACACATGATGATTTTGATAGATATAAAATGCATGTGCTTGCTGCTCCTACTTGCAATTATTATGAGAGAGGAACTATATCTCCACCTCTGTATGTTTCCAATACGATAAAATTGCAAGAAACTGTTTATACTATGCATTGGCCTTTACTATGTGTGCATGAATTGTTCTTTTATGACATGCCTATGCATAGGAAGAGAGTTAGACTTCGTTGTTGCATGATATATGTTACTTTGTGCTCACTACTAAATTACAAATCATTGTTAATTAAAATTGGCTTTCATATACCTTGGGATCCGGGTGGATTCATTACTTGAGCACTCTATGCCTAGCTTAATGGCTTTAAAGAAAGCGCTGCCAGGGAGACAACCCGAAAGTTTTAGAGAGTCATTTATTTCTGTTGAGTTCTTTCATATAGTTTAAAAACAACAAAAATAAAGAGGGGAACCCAAAACTTTTTCAAAAAGGAAAGTGAAAGTGAGAAAGACAAGCATTGTTGAAGTGGGAGAGCTCCATGAACTTTGTTCATGCTCACGGCAACTTTGTGAATCTTGATTACAGAAACTTTTCAAAAAATAATAATTATCCCCTTGTACAATTCCATTGTATTATAAAAATAATGTGCCAAGGTTTGCCTTTAGGATGTTTACATTTGCTTGATGGTTTGTATGGTGCAGGACATAAACTTTGGCTGTAGTTCGCGATTTTAAATTTTTAGCTGGAACATCAAATGGTTCTGATTCTTTTTGCACTGTCTTTCTATAAAAAATGTTTATTTTTGCTAATTTTGGCATAATTTTTCATGTATCATAAGTATGGTGAATGTTCAGATTGTTACAGACTGTTCTGTTTAGACAGATTCTGTTTTTGATGCATAGTTTACTTGTTTTAATGAAACTATCGATTTGTATCAGTGGATTAAGCCATGGAAAAGATATATTACAGTAGACACAATGCAAAAAAAAAATATGAATTGGTTTGCAACAGTACTTAGAGTAGTGATTTTCTTTATTATACCAACGGATCTTACCGAGTTTTCTGTTGAAGTTTTGTGTGGATGAAGTGTTCGATGATCGAGAAGGTCTCGATGTGAGAAGAAGGAAGAGAGGCAAGAGCTCAAGGTTGGGGATGCCCAAGGCACCCCAAGTAAATATTCAAGGAGACTCAAGCGTCTAAGCTTGGGGATGGCCCAGAAGGCATCCCCTCTTTCTTCAACAAATATCGCTATGTTTTCGGATTCGTTTCGTTCATGCGATATGTGCAATCTTGGAGCGTCTTTTGCATTTAGTTCTCATCTTTCTTTTATGCACCATGTTGGTATCAGATAGTCCTTGGTTGATTTATGGAATGCTCTATGCACTTCAGTTATATCTTTTGAGTATGGCTTTATAGAATGCTTCATGTGCTTCACTTATATCATGTGAAGTTTGGATTGCCTTTTTCTCTTTACATAGACAAGCGCCATTTGTAGAAAGCTCTTTTGCTTCACTTAGATTTGTTAGAGCATGGGCATATCTTTTGTAGAAAGAATTAAACTCTCTTGCTTCACTTGTATCCATTTATAGAGATGATAGGAATTGGTCATTCACATGGCTAGTCATAAAATCCTACATAAAACTTGTAGATCACTGAATATGATATGTTTGATTCCTTGCAATAGTTTTGCGATATAAAGATGGTAATATTAGAGTCACGCTAGTGGGTAGTTGTGGATTAGTAGAAATACTTGTCTTGAGGTTTGTGATTCCCGTAGGATGCACATATGGTGAACCATTATGTAATGAAGTCGGAGCATGAGGTATTTATTGATTGTCTTCCTTATGAGTGGCGGTCGGGGACGAGCAATGGTTTTTTCCTACCAATCTATCCCCCTAGGGGCATGCATAGTAGTACTTTTCTTCGATGGCTAATAAACTTTTGCAATAAGTATATGAGTTCTTTATGGCTAATGTTGAGTCCATGGATTATACGCACTCTCACCCTTCCATCATTGCTAGCCTCTCTAGTATCGCGCAACTTTTACCGGTACCATAAACCCACCATATACCTTCTCCTCAAAACAGACACCATACCTACCTATCATGGCATTTCCATAGCCATTCCGAGATATATTTCCATGCAACTTCCATCATCATCATATACATGACTTGAGCATTCATTGTCATATTGCTTTGCATGATCGTTAGATAGCTAGCATGATGTTTTCATGGCTTGTCCCTTTTTTGATGTCATTGCTATGCTAGATCATTGCACATCCCGGTACACTGCTGGAGGCATTCATATAGAGTCATATCTTTGTTCTACATATCGAGTTGTAATATTGAGTTGTAAGTAAATAAAAGTGTGATGATCATCATTATTAGAGCATTGCCCCAAGAAAAAAAGAGAGGCCAAAGAAGCCTTAATAAAAAAAGGGGGCCAAAGAAGCCCACACAAAAAACGAAAAGAAAAGAAAAGTGGGCAATGTTACTATCCTTTTACCACACTTGTGCTTCAGAGTAGCACCATGTTCTTCATATTGAGAGTCTCTTGAGTTATCACTTTCATATACTAATGGGAATTTTCATTATAGAACTTGGCTTGTATATTCCAAAAATGGGCTTCCTCAAATGCCCTAGGTCTTCATGAGCAAGAAAGTTGGATGCACACCCACTTAGTTTCAGTTTGAGCTTTCATATACTTATAGCTCCAGTGCATCCGTTGCATGGCAATCCCTACTCACTCACATTGATATCTATTGATGGGCATCTCCATAGCCCGTTGATACGCCTAGTTGATGTGAGACTATCTTCTGCTTTTTGTCTTCTCCACAACCACCATTCTATTCCACCTATAGTGCTATGTCCATGGCTCACGCTCATGTATTGCATGAGGGTAGAAAAATGCTGAAGCGCGTTAAAAAGTATCAACCAATTTCTCGGCTTGTCATCAGGGTTGTGCATGATGTGAATATTTTGTGTGGTGAAGATGGAGCATAGCCAAACTATATGATTTTGTAGGGATAGCTTTCTTTGGCCTTGTTAATTTTGAAAAGACATGATTGCTTTATTAGTTGGCTTGAAGTATTAGTGTTTTTATATCAAATGATAGACTATTGCTTTGAATCACTAGTATCTTAATATTCATGCCATGATTAGATATGTGATCAAGATTATGCTAGGTAGCATTCCACATCAAAAATTAACTTTTTTATCATTTACCTACTCGAGGTCGAGCAGGAATTAAGCTTGGGGATGCTGATACGTCTCCGTCATATCTATAATTTTTGATTGTTCCATGCCAATATTATACAACTTTCATATACTTTTGGCAACTTTTTATACTATTTTTGGGACTAACATATTGATCCAGTGCCCAATGCCAGTTCCTATTTGTTGCATGTTTTATGTTTCGCAGAATATCCATATCAAACGGAATCCAAATGGGATAAAAACGGACGGAGCTTATTTTTGGAATATTTGGAAAATCCAGGAAGAAAAATCCACGCGAGACGGTACCCGAGGTGGCCACGAGGCTGGGGGGCGCGCCTGCCCCCTAGGCATGCCCCTGACCCTCATGGGCCACCTGTAAGGCGGTTGATGCCCTTCTTCAGTTGCAAGAAAGCTAATTTTTGGTAAAAAAATCACAGCGAAGGTTTCAGGCCAATCGGAGTTACGAATCTCCATATATATACGAAACGGTGAAAGGGCAGCAGATGAGAACGTGGAAACAGAGAGAGACAGAGAGACAGATCCAATATTGGAGGGGCTCTCGCCCCTCCCATGGCATGGAGGCCAAGAACCAGAGGGGAAACCCCTCTCCCATCTAGGGAGGAGGTCAACGAAGAAGAAGACGAAGGGGCCCCCTCTCCCCTTCTCTTATGGTGGCGCCGGAACGCTGCCGTGGCCATCATCATCATCACCGCGATCTACACCAACACCTCCGCCATCTGCACCAACATCTCCATCACCTTCCCCCCTCTATCTACAACGGTCAACTCTCCCGCAACCCGTTGTACCCTCTACTTGAACATGGTGCTTTATTCTTCATATTATTATCCAATGATGTGTTGCCATCCTATGATGTCTGAGTAGATTTTCTTGTCCTATCGGTGGTTGATGAATTGCTATGATTGATTTAATTTGCTTGTGGTTATGTTTCTGTCCTTTGGTGCCCATCATATGAGAGCGTGCGTGGATCACACCATATGGTTAGTTGTATGTTGATAGGACTATGTATTGGAGGGCAAGAGTGACAGAAGCTTCAACCTAGCATAGAAATTGATGCATACGGGATTGAAGGGGGACCAATATATCTTAATGCTATGGTTGGGTATTACCTTAATGAGCGTTGGTAGTTGCGGATGCTTGCTAATAGTTCCAATCATAAGTGCATAGAATTCCAAGTCATGGATGACATGCTAGCAGTGGCCTCTCCCACATAATACTTGCTATCGGTCTAGTAAAGTAGTCAATTGCTTAGGGGCAATTTCACAACTCCTACCACCACTTTTCCACACTCGCTATATTTACTTTATTGCTTCTTTACTTACAATAGCCCCTACTTTTTATTTACTTGCTCTTTATTACCTTGCAAACCTATCCAACAACACCTACAAAGTACTTGTAGTTTCATACTTGTTCTAGGTAAAGCGAACATCAAGCATGCGCAGAGTTGTATCGGTTGTCGATAGAACTTGAGGGAATATTTGTTCTGCCTTTAGCTCCTCACTGGGTTCAGCACTCTTACTTGTCGAAAACTATTGCAATCCCCTATACTTGTGTGTTATCAATCACCAAGATCTTGCGTGTGCATAGGATTTTTTTTGAAATTACTACGTTCCCCAACAATATAGGCATCACGTCTGTGACAAGCAGACTGACTCCTGCGTGCATCTACTACTATTACTCCACACATCGACCGCTATCCAGCAAGCATCTAGAGTATTATGTTCATAAGAACAGAGTAACGCTTTAAGCAAGATGACATGATGTAGAGGGATAAACTCATGCAATATGATATAAACCCCATCTTTTTATCCTCGATGGCAACAATACAATACATGTCGTTTCCCCTATTGTCACTGGGATCAAGCACCGCAAGATTGAACCCACAGCTAAGCGCTTCTCCCATTGCAAGAAAGATCAATCTAGTAGGACAAACCAAACTGATAATTTGAAGAGACTTGCAAAGATAACCAATCATACATAAAAGAATTCAGAGAAGATTCAAATATTGTTCATGGATAATCTTGATCATAAACCCACAATTCATCGGATCTCGACAAACACACCGCAAAAAGAGTTACATCAAATAGATCTCCAAGAAGATCGAGGAGAACTTTGTATTGAGATCCAAAGAAGAAGCCATCCAGCTACTAGCTATGGACCCAAAGGTCTGAGGTAAACTACTCACACATCATCGGAGAGGCTATAGTGTTGATGTAGAAGCCCTCCGTGATCAACGGCGCCTCTGGCAGAGCGTCAGAAAAAGCCCCAAGATGGGATCTCACGGGTACAGAAGGTTTCGGTGGTGGAATTACGTTTTCGTGGTGCTCTTCGATGTTTTCAGGGTACGTAGGTATATATAGGAGGAAGAAGTAGGTCGGTGGAGGCACGAGGGGCCCACGAGGCTGGGCGCGCCCCCTGCCGCGTGGCCTCCTCGTTGATTGCTTGACGTCCACTCCAAGTCCTCTGGATCACGTTTGTTCCAAAAATCATGCTCCCGAAGGTTTCATTCCATTTGGACTCCGTCTGATATTCTTTTTCTGTGAAACACTAAAATAGGCAAACAACAATTTGGGCTAGGCCTCCGGTTAATAGGTTAGTCCCAAAAATAATATAAAAGTGTATAAATAAGCCCATTAAACATCCAAAACAGAATATATAATAACATGGAACAACCAAAAATTATAGATATGTTGGAGACGTATCAAGCATCCCCAAGCTTAATTCCTGCTCGTCCTCAAGTAGGTAAATGATAAAAACAGAACTTTTGATGTGGAATGCTTCCTAACATATTTCTCAATGTAATTTTCTTTATTGTGGTATGAATGTTCAGATCCAAAAGACTCAAGTAAAAAGTTTAATATTGACATAAAAATAATAATACTTCAAGCATACTAACTAAGCAATCATGTCTTCTCAAAATAACATGGCCAAAGAAAGTTGTCCCTACAAAATCATATAGTCTAGCTATGCTCTATCTTCATCACACAAAGCATAAAATCATGCGCAACCCCAGTGACAAGCCAAGCAATTGTTTCATACTTTTGATGTGATGAGGACATCAATACCATTGTTACACCCACAACCCCTGCTGGTATACATACTGGACCAATTACTAGAGCTCGCGCATGCCAATTGAACTATCAGGTACTTTCGTTTCTTGGTAACGATTCTAATGTTCATGAGAATATGATGCTGCCTAAATTGGATACATTTGTTTTGCTTACAAATGAAGGGCCTAGCTTGGACAAGAAAGATGAACCTTGGAGCAAGTTCAAGCATGAAGACGATGGCATCCGCAAGGGGAACAAGACCGGAGTTACAAGTGATGATTCCAGGACTTTGAAGCCACCGTAATGAGTGCATGAAGCATCGGACAAAATATACAAGATGCCACTTCATAAATTTCGCCCAGACGCTATTCTAGGTGCTGCGTCACCTTATTTTTGGGCCAGGCCCATGTAATTTAGAAATACTTGTTTATAGGAAGTTTTTAGAGTCCATATGTGTGGGGATAAATATGTTTTGCTTACAAATGAAGGGCCTAGCTTGGACAAGAAATATGAACCTTGAAGCAAGTTCAAGCATGAAGATGATGGCATGCGCAAGGGGAACAAGAACGGAGTTACAAGTGATGATTCCAGGACTTTGAAGCCACCGTAATGAGTGCATGAAGCCTTGGACGAAATATACAAGATGCCACTTCATAAATTTCGTCCAGAGGCTATTCTAGGTGCCGCGTCACCTTATTTTTGGGCCAGGCCCATGTAATTTCGAACTACTTGATTATAGGCAGTTTTTAGAGTCCGTATGTGTGGGGAAACAAGAGTTAGGGTTGGTTTTGGACCCCTCCTCCAAGGGCCACAAAATTCCCCCCCTCTCTTCTCCATATATACAGCCATTAGGGCATCGTTTAGACTTTGGGTTTTGTTTAGATTAAAAATTCACCATAGCTACAACTTCACGTACTTCGTTTGTGTCCAACGACCAGACCAAGACGTCACAAAACCCCACCTTCATTAATAAAGCTTTACTCTTTTATTCACAATATCCAGATTGCAATCTCAGTTTCTTGCTTGTTCTTTGTTTGCTCGCAGGGAATAGACCCTCATGGTCAGGTTGATCGTGCTCCGGCGTGGTCAATAACCCTCGGAAGTTGGTTTAGCGATTGCTAAAGCGCGACGTCTTCGCACGTTCGTAGTCGGATCGTCAAAGTCGACTCCCATAGAAAATGATATCTATCCCATCGAAACATCGGGACACCTTCGCCTCTATCATGATGTTCTCAAACTTTTTCAACTTTCACACAATACATGAGCGTGAGCCATGGACATAGGACTATAGGTGGAATAGAATGGTGGTTGTGGAGAAGACAAAAAGGAGAAGATAGTCTCACATCAACTAGGCGTACCAACGGGCTATGGAGATTCCCATCAATAGATATAAATGTGAGTGAGTAGGGATTGCCATGCAACGGATGCACTAGAGCTATAAGTGTATGAAAGCTCAACAAAAGAAACTAAGTGGGTGTGCATCCAACTTACTTGCTCACGAAGACCTAGGGCAATTTGAGGAAGCCCATCATTGGAATATACAAGCCAAGTTCTATAATGTAAAATTCCCACTAGTTTATGAAAGTGACAACATAGGAGACTCTCTATCATGAAGATCATGGTGCTACTTTGAAGCACAAGTGTGGCAAAAGGATAGTAACATTGTCCCTTCTCTATTTTTCTCCCATTTTTTTATTTGGGCCTTTTTTTCTTTTGGCCTCTTTTTTTGTCCGAAGTCTCATCTCGACTTGTGGGGGAATCGTAGTCTCCATCATCCTTTCCTCACTGGGACAATGCTCTAATAATGATGATCATCACACTTCTTTTTACTTACAACTCAAGAATTAGAACAAAATATGACTCTATGTGAATGCCTTCGGCGGTGTACCGGGATATGCAATGAATCAAGAGTGACATGTATAAAAAAATTATGAATGGTGGCTTTGCCACAAATATGATGTCAACTACATGATCATGCATGAAAATATGACAATGATGAAGCATGTCATAACAAAAGGAACGGTGGAAAGTTGCATGGTAATATATCTCGGAATGGCTATGGAAATGCCATAATAGGTAGGTATGGTGGCTGTTTTGAGGAAGGTAAATGGTGGGTGTATGATACCGACGAAAAGTGAGCGATAATAGAGAGGCTAGAAAATGTGGAAGAGTGAGAGTGTGTATAATCCATGGACTAAACATTAGTCATAAAGAACTCACATACTTATTGCAAAAATCTATTAGTTATCAAAACAAAGTACAATGTGATAGATTGGTAGGAAAAGACCATCGCGCATCCCCGACCGCCACTCATAAGGCAGACAATCATGCTCCAACTTCATCACATAACGGTTCACCCTACGTGCATGCTACGGGAATCACAAACTTGGACACAAGTATTTCTCAAATTCACAACTACTCAACTAGCATGACTCTAATATCACCATCTCCATATCTCAAAACAATTATCAAGTATCAAACTTCTCATAGTATTCAATGCACTTATATGAAAGTTATTATTATGCCTAAAAGAAAATTACCATTCTGTTCTAAAGGACTCTCAAAATAATATAAGTGAAGCATGAGAGATCAATTATTTCTATAAAATTAAACAACCACCGTGCTCTACAAGATATAAGTGAAGCACTAGAGCAAAAACTATATAGCTCAAAAGATATAAGTGAAGCACATAGAGTATTCTAATAAATTCCGATTCATGTGTCTCTCTCTAAAAAGGTGTGTACAGCAAGGATGTAACGCCCCGAGACTGATGTACCAGGTGTCATCCAGTTATTCGCTGTTGTTGTGTTGTCATTGCTTGCGTGTCATGCATTGCATATCATGTCATCATGTGCATTCATTTGCATACATGTTCGTCTCATGCATCCGAGCATTTTTCCCGTTGTCCATTTTGCAATCCGGCGCTTCGTTCTCCTCCGGTGGTCATTTCTACCTTTCTTTCATGTGTGGGGACGAAACATTTCCGGATTGGACCGAGACTTGCAATGCGGCCTTGGTTTACTACCGGTAGACCGCCTGTCAAGTTTCGTACCATTTGGACTTCGTTTGATACTCCAACGGTTAACCGAGGGACCGAAAAGGCCTCGTGTGTGTTGCAGCCCAATACCCCTCCAATTTGGCCCAAAACCCACCTAAACATGCTCCATCACCTAGAGCGTTCGATCACGATCGCGTGGCCGCAAACCGCACCTCATTTGGACTCTCCTAGCTCCCTCTACCTATAAATATGTGCTCTCCTCCGAATTTTTCGCACAGTCCAACCTTAGATCCAACACTCTCCGCGCCACCAGACATGTCCGCCCGCCATCGGACGCGTCCATCTCGCCGGCCACCTCACTCCGCCCAATGGAGAGCCGCCACATCACCCCGCCGCCGACCTCCTCCTACCAGCGCCCGCCACCTCAGCGCGCCTCCTCTCTCGCTCCTCCCGCGCCCGCCGCCGGCCCGCGGAGCCCAGGCGGGGCCCGCCCGGGCCCGAGTCTCCCCGCTGCCACTCAGATCCGCGCACCGCCCACGGGCATGTGCCCGCGCCTCCATCTCCCTCGCGCCGCCACGCCGGGACCTCCGTCGGATTTCCTCGCCCCGCCGCCCGATCATCGCCGCCTCGCACCTGCCCGGCCCCGGCCACCGTCGAGCTCGCCGGATGCCGCCTCTCCACCCGTTGCCAGGCCACTCCCGAGCACCGCCGAGGCCCCCGTGCTCCGCCGTGAAGGCCGCACCGCGCCACCCTCGTCCGGATCCATCAACTCCGGCGCCCCCAAGCTCCTCCGACCGTTGTCCCCGCCATCTCCGGCAAAGTTCCGGCCAGATCCGCCGCTATCCTCGTTATCCGCGCCGCGTTGACTTTTTTCGTGGGGTAAGAATTCCACTAAGTCCCGGAGATTCCCTATTTCATATGCTCAGGTTCATTGCATCACAACTTTGCATCCATAGCTCCGATTCATGCATATAGCATATCAAAATGTTCCTCTCAGAGAGTACATCATTTCATTCCATTGCATCATTTTCATTTGAGATCATCTTGATGCCCAAAATGCTATTAGAAGAGGGCTACTTGAGTTAATTGTTAGATCTGCTACTCCATTTAGCTTTTTGTCATTTTTGCCATGATCAATGTGTGCATGATATGACCTGATGCTCTTCATATGTTTTGTTAAGGGTTTTTTCATCTTTCCAGAGGTGCAACCCATGTATTTTTGTGATGTGTGAGGTGACTAGTGCAAGCTTGAAAAGTGGTGCACTTGGTAATTCTGTTTTCAGGGACTTAGTATTTTCACTAAGTCCTCGAGCTGTTTATCTCATGATGCCATATGTTCATGTTGTTTCCTAGTGATCTGTGCCTCTTTTGAGCATGATCAGTAAGGGAGTTTTGTTAATATTGTAGTGCTCTATCCATCCATGTCTTTGTTTGCAATTATGGAGCACCCTATCTTGAGTCAACCGAGCTCTACTTTTGCTACTTTGTGAATCTGGGCAGATTGTCAACTTGTTTGCAATTTTGCTGGTGATGTTGTAGTTGATCCGTGCATGCTATGCTATTGTTCTTGCCATGTCTAGCTTGTATTTTGTGCCTTCTTGATGGGTGTATGCTTGTATTGCCATGACTTGCACCGTAGTGAGTGCATCGAGCTCGTAAACATGCCTACTTGAGTTATATTTCAGCATGTGTCAGTTTTCACTAAGTCTGAAAACTGATTATGTTTTTGCTATGTTCGTGTGCTTGTTAGTATATTTTCGGATCCCTTTTGGCTCAAGGTCACTAAGGGACTTTTGTTAAGCTTGTTGAGTAGCTCCATGCCATGTTTTTCTTTGTCATGTTCAGGTCCTGTAGCATGTTGTTTTGTTGCTCCGAAGAGGGCTATATGATCGTTTACCATTAGCGTTTTTGCCATGCTTGTTTGAACCCGTTAATGGATGAATTGGCCGTAGCTCAGTTCTAGACTTTTGTTAAGCATCATGAATGCATCCCTGACATGTATTTTGTTGTCATGTTTGCGTGCTGTAGCATGTTCATCTCATTGCATTTAGATGCCTACTTGTTGTAAATCGCAGACCGGTGTCATATTTGAATCGCTTGCCATTTCCAAACCGTAACTCCGATTCCAATGATCTTTATATCGTTTTCAAGCGATTTCATCTCACCTTTCCAGTGGCACACTTGGATTTCCAAGTTGAGGCCAGGTTCATGCATTCCTTGCCCAATCATGCATACGCATCGCATACCGCATCCCGCATATCATACCATGTTCATGTGTTGGTTGTTTACTATGTTGTGTGCTTCTTTTCCGGTGTCTGCTTCTTCGGGTTGGTTCCGATAACGTCGAGTTTGTGAGGACCCGTTCGTCTACGTCCGTTTGTCTTCTTCATGGACTTGTTCTTCTTCCTTGCGGGATTTCAGGCAAGATGATCATACCCTCGAAATCACTACTATCTTTGCTTTGCTAGATGCTCGCTCTTTTGCTATGCCTATGCTGCGATACCTACCACTTGCTTATCATGCCCCCATATTGTTGAACCAAACCTCTAACCCACCTTTTCCTAGCAAACCGTTGATTGGCTATGTTACCGCTTTGCTCAGCCCCTCTTATAGCGTTGTTAGTTGCAGGTGAAGATTGAAGTTTGTTCCTTGTTGGAACATGGAGATGTTGTTCCTTGTTGGAACATGTTTTACTTGTTGGGATATCACAACATATTTTATTTAATTAATGCATCTATATACTGGGTAAAGGGTGGAAGGCTCGACCTTATGCCTGGTTTTTTGTTCCACTCTTGCCGCCCTAGTTTCCGTCATATCGGTGTTATGTTCCTGGATTTTGCGTCCCTTACACGGTTGGGCTATAATAGGAACCCCTTGACAGTTCACCTTAAGTAAAGCTCTTCCAGCAATGCCCAACATTGGTTTTACTATTCGCCACCTAGCCTTTTCTTTCCCTTGAGTCGGCCGGCTCAAGGGTCATCGTTATTTACCCCCCCCCCCCCCCCCCCCGGGCCAGTGCTGCTCTGAGTGTTTGTCCGAACTAGAGTCATGTGCAGCGCCCCCTCGGGGAAACTCGAGGTTTGCTTTTAGTTGTATGGAGAGCTCATCTGAGTGTGCCCTGAGAAAGAGATATGTGCAGCTCCTATCGGGATTTGTCGGCACATTCGGGCGGTGTTGCTGGTTTAGTTTTACACAGTCGAAATGTCTTGTTGTACCGGGATACCAAGTCTGATCGGAAGGTCTCGGGTGGAGGTCTGTGCCTTCGTTGACCGTGAGAGCTTGTGATGGGCTAAGTTGGGACACCCCTGCAGGGATTGAACTTTCGAAAGCCGTGCCCGCGGTTATGGGCAGATGGGAATTTGTTAACGTCCGATTGTAGAAAACCTAAAGTCGATCTTAATTAAAATATATCAACTGCGTGTGTAACCGTGATGGTCTCTTTCTGGTGGGGTCCGGGAAGTGAACACGGTTGTTGGAGTTATGCTTGACGTAGGTTGTTTAGGATCACTTCTTGATCATACTTTTATCGACCGTGCTTTGCCTTCTCTTCTCGCTCTCTTTTGCGTATGTTTAGCCACCATATATGCTAGTTGCTTGCTGCAGCTCCACCTCATACCTTTACCTTTCCCATAAGCTTAAATAGTCTTGATTGCGAGGGTGCGAGATTGGTGAGTCCCCGTGGCTCACAGATACTTCCAAAACCAGCTTGCAGGTGCTGATGAGTTCATGCAGATGACGCAACCAAGCTCAGGAGGAGCTCGATGAAGATCTTGTCCTTTATGTTGTTTCGTTCTTGTTGATCAGTAGTGGAGCCCAGTTGGGGTCGATCGGGGACCGTGTCGCATTTGGGGTTCTTCTTTTATTTTGGTTCCGTAGTCGGACCTTGATTGTAACTGGTTGATGTAATGCTTTATTCATGTAATTGTGTGAAGTGGCGATTGTAAGCCAACTATGTATCTCTTTCCTTATTATATTACATGGGTTGTGTGAAGATTACCTCACTTGCGACATATGCCTTCAATGCAATTATGCCTCTAAGTCGTGCCTCGACACGTGGGAGATATAGTCGCATCGAGGGCGTAACAAGTTGCTATCAGAGCCTTCCCCGACCTTAGGAGCCCCATTGCTTGATCGTTTTTAGCAGTCAAGTTGTGTCTAGAAAAAATTGTTTTGAGTCATTTAGGAATTATATATCGGAGAGTTTAGGAATTCTTTTTACTTCCCAGTCTCCTCATCGCTCTGGTAAGGCATCCTGACGTAGAGTTTTGACTCTTCTCTTCTCAAATTTCACTAAAAAAAATTTTAGGATCACGCGGGTATCTTGGAATCGGTCCGATGGTTTTGTGACGAGAACATTGTCTTGGTGCCTCCTGTTAGGGGTTTTGTGGAAGTGTCCCGGGGAGTTGGGCTCTGAGGTGTTGTCATCATAATTTTATTGTTGCAGTTCTGGAATACCTGAGTTTAGTACGCCGACATCGAAAATCTCTTTTATGCAGTTGTTGGTGAGATAACCTCGACGCCACCCAGTACTGGGGCGGGAGTTCTGGAGTATTGCCATAACTTGTATAACGGATGCTTTTTGAAGGTTGAGGTAGATGATTTCCGAAGGTTTCTTGGTTATGTGTTGAAGGATGGATACAGCTGGATGTAGGATTGCTAGTTTGGGTGAGATATTATGCTTCCCCTGTATCCCCAACACCTTTTTGCATAGCCGGAAAATTTCGGGAGTTTCATAGGTGGGAATTCAAGTAGCTCTTAGGACATCTTTTCGACAGATGTATGATATGAAATTGGGGTTCGCCGTCTAGTGGTCCGCCTATTCACGGTCGATTTTACAGTGGTCTCGTTGTGTCTTAAAGAGTCCTTGGCTATGCCGACTCGGGGACGCTTCGTATGTCATGTGCACTGCCTTGTACATGATGGTGCTGTACGATCGAGCCCGTGTAGGCCCCACCACGAAAACTTCGGACGAAATCTCTATCATATGTTTGTTCCGGCTTATTTTGCAAGCCAATCCTTTGTTTTGTTTTGAGTTGTGGTATTCGAGTTGCTTCGAAGACAAATGTTGATTCCATACCTTTTACTAAGTGGTGTTCTCATACTCCTATGCGAATACTAATCCTCCTTGATCATCGAAATTGTCTTGTCAATCCTTTTCAACCAGCGTGCTTTCTCTTCAAGGGGATCCAATCATGTCAACATTCACAAGATCAATTATCAGTTCTTCTCAATGGTGTTTGTTTCATCCATTCCAAGTTGTCTTAGTTTTTCCCACCCCCCACCCTTGTTTCTCATAAGTCCTCAGATTTCTCAATCAAGTATCATCTCAGTGATGAGAAGTATCTCCATTCTTTTCCGTTAATGTTCTTATCCGGTGATTCTCATGAAGTTTTCTAATGGAGCGTCAAGCTCATCATTCTTTGTTCTTTTCTTCTCCGGTGGAACCAATTCAAGCTTTCGGTGTTGATCTTATCCTTTTTCCTAGTTTCAAATGTCTTTTCATTGCGGTGCACCACTTAAACTTCCCCACTTGCTATTCTATTGTTCCGGAGTGTTCAAGATTCGTGTTTCCACTCTGCTTTCGTAATCCTTTCAAGCTCTTTCGAGGTTGTTATCTCATTCAAGCTTTTTAATTCAACCGGTGCAATCTCTCCTTTAATCGTTCAACGGTGTTTCTTTTGAGTGGGCCCTAACCCACAGGTCTTTTCCCAGGATCTTACCTGACTCATCTAATTTTCCCGGAGATATTATGAAATTCTTTTCGAAGTTTGACGTAAGAATGATTTATCATCAGTCAAATGTCTTTCTCCAAGATCTTTCAAATTCTTTTCATCGTTGGTTCAACCTTTCCAATTTTAATTCCGGAGTACCTCAATAATTCATGGTGGTGTTTCTCGTCGTCATTCTCAGATTGGAAGACCGAAGAAGATTTTTCTCTCAATCTTGCTCCATTATCTTCAAGATTCGTGATTCTAGCTTGTTGCCATCCTCTCATAATTATTTGCGATTGTGAGATATTCTTTTCACCCATCCGGAGCAATGCAAGAGCCTTCTCAGTTTGTTATCCGGAGTCCATCAATTCCGGTTTATTTATCCTCAGCTATCAGTTATCATTCTCTAATCTTACCGGTGCATGATTCAAGTTTTGTCTAATCAGCTCGTGATCTCTTCGTTCTCGTGGATCTAAATTCCCTCAAGCACCTTCGTGCATTTGATAATTCTTCCCGGTGTTCCTTTATCTTTTGTTTGTTCATTTTCATTTCTTACGGTGGTTCGTTCAAGATTTCTCTTCCTTCGTTATCATATCAATTTATTCGTTGTTTCAACCCTACCGGTGGTTCGTCGAAGACCTTCTCATGTTTATGCTATATCTATCTTAATCCTTTCTACAAGAATAAGTAGTATGCCAAATCCGTTGCTTGTCTTCAATTTAATTGGTGAAGGATAAGCATAATGTAATTCTTATTCTTGTTTCATCGAGTGAACTCAATTCCCTATTTCGGAGGCTCATCAAATTCTCAGTTTCATTTGTTTCATCTTTTCTGTTCTCGGAGTTCCAAGCTTTCATCATCATGAAGATCCATCTAATCATTGCAAGGCTTCAACCTTATCCTTTTCATCCTTCATTTCGGTTGACCATTCCTTTTATTACCAGAGTTCTTCATGAAGGTTCTACATGTTGGCTCATCAAGGATTTATATCCCTTCTCAAAGTGTTCATCGAGATTATTTTCTAAGAAGTTCAAGCCTTCTTCATCTTTCATTCCGAACTGCAATTCTTTCTATCGTATCATTTGAGGTGGTGCTATGCCATTCTTCATAATTTGAGTTCATGTATCATGATTCACATGTTATTAAGTATGATGTATTTTAAATCCATCAATCTCTTCTTTGGAGTTATCTTGGGTTATATTTCACCTAAAGCCTTCCCTAAGGATTGTAGCTCTCATGGTGCTTATAAATGACCCAAGTTCTTCATTTATCCTTCCCGGTGAGTTAGTTTTCTCGTCTCCTTGTTGATATCAATCCAATCTATTGGTTCTGTTAGTGGCAGAGTTTCACCTCATGGTTTTGAGATGTTTTCCATAAGTCCACAACAAGCTTACTCTTTTTCATTGTTGGTTTCCCAACAACTCCGTTCGACCCTTCTCCTAAGGATGCTTTTACAAGCTCTTTTGTGGCATAAGTTGTCCTTTTCTTCTCCATTCTTTTATTTCAATTATCTATCTTCTATTCTTTTCATTTCAGAGGCATTATGTTGTTGCTCTCTTCAAACCTTCTTCTTGTTCTTGTCAGGACCTTGTTCTTTTCATGGCTATCCATCTAACCGGAGTGTTGTGCCCTTTTTGCTCAAGTTCTTTTGCCTTATCAAGTCTTCATCTCTTTAACCGGAGTGCTACCCGAATTTGGTCTTCCGTGTTCCTCTTCCCTACCAGAATGCCTTCAACTTTGTTCATCTCCGTTGTATTCTTTTCTTGAAATGGCTTAGCCTTTTCAAGGTTCTTTGGTTTCACTCGTTTCGTCAAAGAAGCAACTTAGTTTTACCTGTTCTCTTTTCTCTTTCGTTTTCCCTCCGGTGCCATTCTAGATCTCGGGACGAGATCCTCTCATAGTGGTGGAGTGTTGTAACGCCCCGAGACCGATGTGCCAGGTGTCGTCCTGTTATTCGCTGTTGTTTTGTTGTCATTGCTTGCGTGTCATGCATTGCATATCATGTCATCATGTGCATTTCATTTGCATACATGTTCGTCTCATGCATCCGAGCATTTTTCCCGTTGTCCATTTTGCAATCCGGCGCTTCGTTCTCCTCCGGTGGTCATTTCTACCTTTCTTTCGTGTGTGGGGATGACACATTTCCGGATTGGACCGAGACTTGCCATGCGGCCTTGGTTTACTACCGGTAGACCGCCTGTCAAGTTTTGTACCATTTGGACTTCGTTTGATACTCCAACGGTTAACCAAGGGACCGAAAAGGCCTCGTGTGCGTTGCAGCCCAATACCCCTCCAATTTGGCCCAAAACCCACCTAAAGATGCTCCATCACCTAGAGAGTTCGATCACGATCGCGTGGCCGCAAACCGCACCTCATTTGGACTCTCCTAGCTCCCTCTACCTATAAATATGTGCTCTCCTCCGAATTTTTCGCGCAGTCCAACCCTAGATCCAACACTCTCCGCGCCGCCGGACATGTCCGCCCGCCATCGGACGCGTCCATCTTGCCGGCCACCTCACTCCGCCCAATGGAGAGCCGCCACGTCACCCCGCCGCCGACCTCCTCCTACCAGCGCCCGCCACCTCAGCGCGCCTCCTCTCTCGCTCCTCCCGCGCCCGCCGCCGGCCCGCGGAGCCCAGGCGGGGCCCGCCCGAGCCCGAGTCTCCCTGCCGCCACGCCGAGACCTCCGCCCGGTTTCCTCGCCCCGCCGCCTGATCATCGCCGCCTCACGCCTGCCCGGCCCCGGCCACCGTCGAGCTCGCCGGATACCGCCTCTCCGCCCGTCGCCAGGCCACTCCCGAGCGGCGCCGAGGCCCCCGCGCTCCGCCGTGAAGGCCGCACCGCGCCACCCTCGTCCGGATCCATCAACTCCGGCGCCTCCAAGCTCCTCCAGCCGCCATCCCCGCCATCTCCGGCAAAGTTCCGGCCAGATCCGCCGCCGTCCTCGTCATCCGCGCCGCGTTGACTTTTTCCGCGGGGTAAGAATTCCACTAAGTCCCGGAGATTCCCTGTTTCATATGCTCAGGTTCATCGCATCACAACTTTGCATCCGTAGCTCCGATTCATGCATATAGCATGTCAAAATGTTCGTCTCAGAGAGTACATCATTTCATTCCATTGCATCATTTTCATTTGAGATCATCTTCATGCCCGAAATGCTGTTAGAAGATGGCTACTTGAGTTAATTGTCAGATCTGCTACTCCATTTAGCTTTTTGTCATTTTTGCCATGATCAATGTGTGCATGATATGACCTGATGCTCTTCATATGTTTTGTTAAGGGTTTTTTCATCTTTCTAGAGGTGCAACCCATGTATTTTTGTGATGTGTGAGGTGACTAGTGCAAGCTTGCAAAGTGGTGCGCTTGGTAATTCTGTTTTCAGGCACTTAGTATTTTCACTATGTCCTTGAGCTGTTTATCTCATGATGCCATATGTTCATGTTGTTTCCTAGTGATCCGTGCCTCTTTTGAGGATGATCATTAAGGGAGTTTTGTTAATATTGTAGTGCTCTATCCATCCATGTCTTTGTTTGCAATTATGGAGCACCCTAGCTTGAGTCAATCGAGCTCTACTTTTGCTACTTTGTGAATCTGGGCAGATTGTCAACTTGTTTGCAATTTTGCCGGTGATGTTGTAGTTGATCCGTGCATGCTACGCTATTGTTGTTTCCATGTCTAGCTTGTATTTTGTGCCTTCTTGATTGGTGTATGCTTGTCTTGCCATGACTTGCACCGTAGTGAGTGCATCGAGCTCGTAAACATGCCTACTTGAGTTATATTTCAGCATGTGTCAGTTTTCACTAAGTCTGAAAACTGATTATGTTTTTGCTATGTTCGTGTGCTTGTTAGTATATTTTTTGATCCCTTTTGGCTCAAGGTCACTAAGGGACTTTTGTTAAGCTTGTTGAGTATCTCCATGCCATGTTCTTATTTGTCATATTCAGGTCCTGTAGCATGTTGTTTTGTTGCTCCGAAGAGGGCTATATGATGTGAAATTCCAGACAAGTGTTAATTTCACTAAGTGTGAGATCTGTTTACCATTTGCGTTTTTGCCATGCTTGTTTGAACCCGTTAATGGATGAATTGGCCATAGCTCAGTTCTAGACTTTTGTTAAGAATCATGAATGCATCCCTAACATGTATTTTGTTGTCATGTTTGGGTGCTGTAGCATGTTCATCTCATTGCATTTAGATGCCTACTTGCTGTAAATCGCAGACCCGTGTCATATTTGAATTGCTTGCCATTTCCAAACCGTATCTCCGATTCCAATGATCTTTATATCGTTTTCAAGCGATTTCATCTCACCTTTCCAGTGGCACACTTGGATTTCGAAGTTGAGGCCAGGTTCATGCAGTCCTTGCCCAATCATGCATATGCATCGCATACCGCATCCCGCATATCATACCATGTTCATGTGTTGGTTGTTTACTATGTTGTGTGCTTGTTTTCCGGTGTCTGCTTTTTCGGGTTGGTTCCGATAACGTCGAGTTTGTGAGGACCCGTTCGTCTACGTCCGTTTATCTTCTTCATGGACTCGTTCTTCTTGCTTGCGGGATTTCAGGCAAGATGATCATACCCTCGAAATCACTACTATCTTTGCTTTGCTAGATGCTCGCTCTTTTGCTATGCCTATGCTGCGATACCTACCACTTGATTATCCTGCCCCCATATTGTTGAACCAAACCTCTAACCCACCTTGTCCTAGCAAACCATTGATTGGCTATGTTACCGCTTTGCTCAGCCCCTCTTATAGCGTTGTTAGTTGCAGGTGAAGATTGAAGTTTGTTCCTTGTTGGAACATGGAGATGTTGTTCCTTGTTGGAACATGTTTTACTTGTTTGATATCAAAATATTTTTTTAATTAATGCATCTATATACTGGGTAAAGGGTGGAAGGCTTGGCCTTATGCCTGGTGTTTTGTTCCACTCTTGCCGCCCTAGTTTCCGTCATATCGGTGTTATGTTCCCGGATTTTGCGTCCCTTACGCGGTTGGGCTATAATGGGAACCCCTTGACAGTTCACCTTAAGTAAAGCTCTTCCAGCAATGCCCAACATTGGTTTTACCATTCGCCACCTAGACTTTTCTTTCCCTTGAGTCGGCCGGCTCAAGGGTCATCGTTATTTACCCCCCCCCCCCCCGGGCCAGTGCTCCTCTGAGTGTTGGTCTGAACTAGAGTCCTGTGCAGCGCCCCCTCGGGGAAACTCGAGGTTTGGTTTTAGTTGTATGGAGAGCTCATCTGAGTGTGCCCTGAGAAAGAGATATGTGCAGCTCCTATCGGGATTTGTCGGCACATTCGGGCGGTGTTGCTGGTTTAGTTTTACCCTGTCGAAATGTCTTGTTGTACCGGGATACTGAGTCTGATCGGAATGTCTCGGGTGGAGGTCTATTCCTTCGTTGACCGTGAGAGCTTGTGATGGGCTAAGTGTTGGGGAACGTAGTAATTTCGAAAATTTTCCTACGCACACGCAAGATCACGGTGATGCATAGCAACGAGGGGGAGAGTATTGTCTACGTACCAACGCAGACCGACTGCGGAAGCGATCACACAATGTAGAGGAAGTAGTCGTACGTCTTCTTCCCGATCCGACCGATTCAAGCACCGTTACTCCGGCACCTCCGAGTTCTTAGCACACGTTCAGCTCGATGACGATCCTCGGGCTCCGATCCAGCAAAGCGTCGAGGAAGAGTTCCGTCAGCACAACGGCGTGGTGACGATCTTGATGTACTACCGACGCAGGGCTTCGCCTAAGCACTACAACGGTATGATCGAGGTGGAATTTGGTGGCAGGGGGCACCGCACACGGCTAAGGAACGATCTCAAGGATCAACTTGTGTGTCTTGGGGTGTCCCCTGCCCCCGTATATAAAGGTTGGAGGGAGGGGGGCTGGCCGGCCAAAGAGAGGGAGGCGCAGGAGGAGTCCTACTCCTACCGGGAGTAGGACTCCCCCCTCCAATCCTAGTCCAACTAGGAATCCTTTAAAGGAGAGAGAGAGAGAGAGAGGTGGCCGGCCCCTCTCCTAGTCCTAATAGGACTAGGGAGAGGGGGGAGGCGCAGCCCTATGTGGGCTGCCCTCTCACCTTTCCACTAAGGCCCATGTTGGCCCATTTGGCTCCCGGGGGGTTCCGGTAACCCTCCCGGTAATCCGGTAAAATCCCGATTTCACCCGGAACACTTCCGATGTCCAAACACAGGCTTCCAATATATCAATCTTTACGTCTCGACCATTTCAAGACTCCTCGTCATGTCCGTGATCTCATCCGGGACTCCGAACAACCTTCAGTATATCAAAATGCATAAACTCATAATAACTGTCATCGTAACGTTAAGCGTGCGGACCCTACGGTTCGAGAACGATGTAGACATGACCGAGACACGTCTCCGGTCAATAACCAATAGCGGGACCTGGATGCCCATATTGGCTCCTACATATTCTACGAAGATCTTTATCGGTCAGACCGCATAACAACATACGTTGTTCCCTTTGTCATCGGTATGTTACTTGCCCGAGATTCGATCGTCGGTATCCAATACCTAGTTCAATCTCGTTACTGGCAAGTCTCTTTACTCGTTCCGTAATACATCATCTCACAACTAACATCTTAGTTATAATGCTTGCAAGGCTTATGTGATGTGTATTACCGAGAGGGCCCAGAGATACCTCTCCGACAATCGGAGTGACAAACCCTAATCTCGAAATACGCCAACCCAACATCTACCATTGGAGACACCTGTAGTACTCCTTTATAATCACCCAGTTACGTTGTGACGTTTGGTAGTACCCAAAGCGTTCCTCCGGTAAACGGGAGTTGCATAATCTCATAGTTATAGGAACATGTATAAGTCATGAAGAAAGCAATAGCAACATACTAAACGATCGGGTGGTAAGCTAATGGAATGGGTCATGTCAATCAGATCATTCAACTAATGATGTGACCTCATTAATCAAATAACAACTCTTTGTTCATGGTTAGGAAACATAACCATCTTTGATTAACGAGCTAGTCAAGTAGAGGCATACTAGTGACACTCTGTTTGTCTATGTATTCACACATGTATTATGTTTCCGGTTAATACAATTCTAGCATGAATAATAAACATTTATCATGATATAAGGAAATAAATAATAACTTTATTATTGCCTCTAGGGCATATTTCCTTCAGTCTCCCACTTGCACTAGAGTCAATAATCTAGTTCACATCGCCATGTGATTTAACAGCAATAGTTCACATCACCATGTGATTAACACCCATAGTTCACATCGTCATGTGACCAACACTCAAAGGGTTTACTAGAGTCAATAATCTAGTTCATATCTCTATGTGATTAACACCCAAAGAGTACTAAGGTGTGATCATGTTTTGCTTGTGAGATAATTTTAGTCGACGGGTCTGTCACATTCAGATCCGTAAGTATTTTGCAAGTTCTATGTCTACAATGCTCTACACGGAGCTACTCTAGCTAATTGCTCCCACTTTCAATATGTATCTAGACCGAGACTTAGAGTCATCTAGATTAGTGTCAAAACTTGCATCGGCGTAACCCTTTACGACGAACCTTTTTATCACGTCCATAATCGAGAAACATATCCTTATTTCACTAAGGATAATTCTGACCGCTGTCCAGTGATCTACTCCTAGATCACTATTGTACTCCCTTGCCAAATCAGTGTAGGGTATACAATAGATCTGGTATACAGCATGACATACTTTATAGAACCTATGGCCAAGGCATAGGGAATGACTTTCATTCTCTTTCTATCTTCTGCCGTGGTCGGGCTTTGAGTCTTACTCAACTTCACACCTTATAATACAGGCAAGAACTCTTTCTTTGACTGCTCCATTTTGAACTACTTCAAAATCTTTGTCAAGGTATGTACTCATTGAAAGAACTTATCAAGCGTCTTTGATCTATCTCTATAGATCTTGAAGCTCAATATGTAAGCAGCTTCACCGAAGTCTTTCTTTGAAAAACTCCTTTCAAACACTCCTTTATGCTTTACAGAATAATTCTACATTATTTCCGATCAACAATATGTCATTCACATATACTTATCGGAAATGTTGTAGTGCTCCCACTCACTTTCTTGTAAATACAGGCTTCACCGCAAGTCTGTATAAAACTATATGCTTTGATCACACTATCAAAGCGTTTATTCCAACTCCGAGATGCTTGCACCAGTCCATAAATGGATCGCTGGAGTTTGCATACTTTGTTAGCTCCCTTTGGATCAACAAAACCTTCTGGTTGTATCATATACAACTCTTCTTCCAGAAATCCATTCAGGAATGCAGTTTTGACATCCATCTGCCATATTTCATAATCATAAAATGCGGCAATTGCTAACATAATTCTGACGGACTTAAGCATCGCTACGGGTGAGAAGGTCTCATCGTAGTCAACCCCTTGAACTTGTCGAAAACCTTTCGCGACAAGTCGAGCTTTATAGACAGTAATATTACCGTCAGCGTCAGTCTTTTTCTTGAAGATCCATTTATTCTCAATTGCTTGCCGATCATCGGGCAAGTCAACCAAAGTCCATAGTTTGTTCTCATACATGGATCCCATCTCAGATTTCATGGCCTCAAGCCACTTAGCGGAATCTGGTCTCACCATCGCTTCTTCATAGTTTGTAGGTTCATCATGATCTAGTAGCATGACTTCCAGAACTGGATTACCGTACCACTCTGGTGCGGATCTCACTCTGGTTGATCTACGTGGTTCAGTAGTATCTTGTCCTGAAGCTTCATGATCATCATCATTAGCTTCCTCACTGATTGGTATAGGTGTCGCAGAAACAGTTTTCTGTGATGTACTATTTTCCAATAAGGGAGCAGGTACAGTTACCTCGTCAAGTTCTACTTTCCTCCCACTCACTTCTTTCGAGAGAAACTCCTTCTCCAGAAAGTTTCCGAATTTTAGCAACAAAAGTCTTGCCTTCGGATCTGTGATAGAAGGTGTATCCAATAGTTTCCTTTGGATATCCTATGAAGATGCACTTCTCCGATTTGAGTTTGAGCTTATCAGGATGAAACTTTTTCATATAAGCATCGCAACCCCAAACTTTAAGAAACGACAGCTTAGGTTTCTTGCCAAACCATAGTTCACACGGTGTCGTCTCAACGGATTTATATGGTGCCCTATTTAACGTGAAAGCAGCTGTCTCTAATGCATGACCCCAAAAAACGATAGTGGTAAATCGGTAAGAAACATCATATATTGCACTTTATCCAATAAAGTACGGTTATGACGTTCGGACACACCATTATGCTGTGGTGTTCCAGGTGGCGTGAGTAGTGAAACTATTTCACATTGTTTTAACTGAAGACCAAACTCGTAACTCAAATATTTGTCTCCGCAATCAGATCGTAGAAACTTTATTTTCTTGTCACGTTGATTTTTCACTTCACTCTGAAATTCTTTGAACTTTTCAGACTTATGTTTCATCAAGTAGATATACTCATATCTGCTCAAATCATCTGTGAAGATCAGAAAATAATGATACCTGTCGCGAGCCTCAATATTCATCGGACCACATGCATCAGTATGTATGATTTCCAACAAATCTGTTGCTCGCTCCATTGTTCCGAAGAACAGAGTCTTAGTCATCTTGCCCATGGGGCATGGTTCGCAAGCATCAACTGATTCATAATCAAGTGATTCCAAAAACCCATCAGCATGGAGTTTCTTCATGTGCTTTACACCAATATGACCTAAACAACAGTGCCACAAACAAGTTGCACTATCATTATTAACTTTGCATCTTTTGGTTTCAATATTATGATTATGTGTATTACTACGATCGAGATCCAATGAACTATTTTCATTGGGTGTGTAACCATATAAGGTTTTATTCATGTAAGCAGAACAACAATTTATTCTCTTACTTAAATGAATAACCGTATTACAATAAACATGATCAAATCATATTCATGCTCAACGCAAACATCAAATAACACTTATTTAAGTTCAACACTAATCTCGAAAGTATAGGGAGTGTGCGATGATGATCATATCAATCTTGGAACCACTTCCAACACACATCGCCACTTCACCCTTAACTAGTCTCTGTTTATTCTGCAACTCCCGTTTCGAGTTACTACTCTTAGCAACTGAACTAGTATCAAATACTGAGGGTTTGCTATAAACACTAGTAAAGTACACATCAATAACATGTATATCAAATATACTTATGTTCACTTTGCCATCCTTCTTATCCGCCAATCACTTGGGGTAGTTCCGCTTCCAGTAACCAGTCCCTTTGCAGTAGAAGCACTTTGTCTCAGGCTTAGGACCAGACTTGGGCTTCTTCACATGAGTAGCAACTTGCTTGCCGTTCTTTTGAAGTTCCCCTTCTTCCCTTTGCCCTTTTCTTGAAACTAGTGATCTTGTCAACCATCAACATTTGATGTTTTTCTTGATTTCTACCTTCGTTGATTTCAGCATCACGAAGAGCTTGGGAGTTGTTTCCGTTATCCCTTGCATATTATAGTTCACCACGAAGTTCTACTAACTTGGTGATGGTGACTAGAGAATTCTGTCAATCACTATTTTATCTGGAAGATTAACTCCCACTTGATTCAAGCGATTGTAGTACTCAGACAATCTGGGCACATGCTCACTAGTTGAGCGATTCTCCTCCATCTTTCAGCTATAGAACTTGTTGGAGACTTCATATCTCTCAACTCGGGTATTTACTTGAAATATTAACTTCAACTCCTGGAACATCTCATATGGTCCATGACGTTCAAAACGTCTTTGAAGTCCCGATTCAAAGCCATTAAGCATGGTGCACTAAACTATCAAGTAGTCATCATATTGAGCTAGCCAAACGTTCATAACGTCTGCATCTGCTCCTGCAATAGGTCTGTCACCTAGCGGTGCATCAAGGACATAATTCTTCTGTGCAGCAATGAGGATAAACCTCAGATCACGGATCCAATCCGCATCATTGCTACTAATATCTTTCAACACAATTTTCTCTAGGAACATATCAAAATAAACACAGGGAAGCAACAACGCGAGCTATTGATCTACAACATGATTTGCAAAATACTACCAGGACTAAGTTCATGATAAATTTAAGTTCAATTTAATCATATTACTTAAGAACTCCCACTTAGATAGACATCCCTCTAATCCTCTAAGTGATCACGTGATCCAAATCAACTAAACCATAACCGATCATCACGTGAGATGGAGTAGTTTTCAATGGTGAACATCGTCATGTTGATCATATCTACTATATGATTCACGCTCGACCTTTCGGTCTCTGTGTTCCGAGGCCATATCTGCATATGCTAGGCTCGTCAAGTTTAACCTGAGTATTCTGCGTGTGCAACTGTTTTGCACCCGTTGTATTTGAACGTAGAGCCTATCACACCCGATCAGCACGTGGTGTCTCAGCACGAAGAACTTTTGCAACGGTGCATACTCAGGGAGAACACTTCTTGATAATTTAGTGAGAGATCATCTTATAATGCTACCGTCAATCAAAGCAAGATAAGATGCATAAAAGGATAAACATCACATGCAATCAATATAAGTGATATGATATGGCCATCATCATCTTGTGCTTGCGATCTCCATCTCCGAAGCACCGTCATGATCACCATCGTCACCGGCGCGACACCTTGATCTCCATCGTAGCATCGTTGTCGTCTCGCCAATCTTATGCTTCCACGACTATCACTACCGTTTAGTAATAAAGTAAAGCATTACATCGCGATTGCATTGCATACAATAAAGCGACAACCATATGGCTCCTGCCAGTTGCCGATAACTCGGTTACAAAACATGATCATCTCATACAATAAAATCAGCATCATGCCTTGACCATATCACATCACAACATGCCCTGCAAAAACAAGTTAGACGTCCTCTACTTTGTTGTTGCAAGTTTTACGTGGCTGCTACGGGCTTAAGTAAGAACTCATCTCACCTACGCATCAAAACCACAACGATAGTTCGTCAAATAGACTCCGTTTTAACCTTCTCAAGTACCGGGCGTAGTCACACTTGGTTCAACTAAAGTTGGAGAGACAGTCTTCCGCAAGCCATCTATGTGCAAAGCACGTCGAGGGAACCGGTCTCGCGTAAGAGTACGCGTAAGGTTGGTCCGGATCGTCTCGTCCAACAATACCGCCGAACCAAAGTATGACATGCTGGTAGGCAGTATGACTTGTATCGCCCACAACTCACTTGTGTTCTACTCGTGCAAATAACATCAAACCATAAAACCTAGGCTCGGATGCCACTGTTGGGGAACGTAGTAATTTCGAAAATTTTCCTACGCACACGCAAGATCACGGTGATGCATAGCAACGAGGGGGAGAGTATTGTCTACGTACCAACGCAGACCGACTGCGGAAGCGATCACACAACGTAGAGGAAGTAGTCGTACGTCTTCTTCCCGATCCGACCGATCCAAGCACCGTTACTCCGGCACCTCCGAGTTCTTAGCACACGTTCAGCTCGATGACGATCCTCGGGCTCCGATCCAGCAAAGCATCAAGGAAGAGTTCCGTCAGCACAACGGCGTGGTGACGATCTTGATGTACTACCGACGCAGGGCTTCGCCTAAGCACTACAACGGTATGATCGAGGTGGAATTTGGTGGCAGGGGGCACCGCACACGGCTAAGGAACGATGTCAAAGATCAACTTGTGTGTCTTGGGGTGTCCCCTGCCCCCGTATATAAAGGTTGGAGGGAGGGGGGCTGGCCGGCCAAAGAGAGGGAGGCGCAGGAGGAGTCCTACTCCTACCGGGAGTAGGACTCCCCCCTCCAATCCTAGTCCAACTAGGAATCCTTTAAAGGAGAGAGAGAGAGGTGGCCGGCCCCTCTCCTAGTCCTAATAGGACTAGGGAGAGGGGGGGAGGCGCAGCCCTATGTGGGCTGCCCTATCACCTTTCCACTAAGGCCCATGTTGGCCCATTTGGCTCCCGGGGGGTTCCGGTAACCCTCCCGGTAATCCGGTAAAATCCCGATTTCACCCGGAACACTTCCGATGTCCAAACATAGGCTTCCAATATATCAATCTTTACGTCTCGACCATTTCGAGACTCCTCGTCATGTCCGTGATCTCATCCGGGACTCCGAACAACCTTCGGTACATCAAAATGCATAAACTCATAATAACTGTCATCGTAACGTTAAGCGTGCGGACCCTACGGTTCGAGAACGATGTAGACATGACCGAGACACGTCTCCGGTCAATAACCAATAGCGGGACCTGGATGCCCATATTGGCTCCTACATATTCTACGAAGATCTTTATCGGTCAGACCGCATAACAACATACGTTGTTCCCTTTGTCATCGGTATGTTACTTGCCCGAGATTCGATCGTCGGTATCCAATACCTAGTTCAATCTCGTTACTGGCAAGTCTCTTTACTCGTTCCGTAATACATCATCTCACAACTAACATCTTAGTTATAATGCTTGCAAGGCTTATGTGATGTGTATTACCGAGAGGGCCCAGAGATACCTCTCCGACAATCGGAGTGACAAACCCTAATCTCGAAATACGCCAACCCAACATCTACCATTGGAGACACCTGTAGTACTCCTTTATAATCACCCAGTTACGTTGTGACGTTTGGTAGTACCCAAAGCGTTCCTCCGGTAAACGGGAGTTGCATAATCTCATAGTTATAGGAACATGTATAAGTCATGAAGAAAGCAATAGCAACATACTAAACGATCGGGTGCTAAGCTAATGGAATGGGTCATGTCAATCAGATCATTCAACTAATGATGTGACCTCGTTAATCAAATAACAACTCTTTGTTCATGGTTAGGAAACATAACCATCTTTGATTAACGAGCTAGTCAAGTAGAGGCATACTAGTGACACTCTGTTTGTCTATGTATTCACACATGTATTATGTTTCCGGTTAATACAATTCTAGCATGAATAATAAACATTTATCATGATATAAGGAAATAAATAATAACTTTATTATTGCCTCTAGGGCATATTTCCTTCACTAAGTTGGGACACCCCTGCAGGGATTGAACTTTCAAAAGCCGTGCCCACGGTTATGGGCAGATGGGAATTTGTTAACGTCCAGTTGTTGAAAACCTAAAGTCGATCTTAATTAAAATATATAAACTGCGTGTGTAACCATGATGGTCTCTTTCCGGTGGGGTCCGGGAAGTGAACACGGTTGTTGGAGTTATGCTTGACGTAGGTTGTTTAGGATCACTTCTTGATCATACTTTTATCGACCGTGCTTTGCCTTCTCTTCTCGCTCTCTTTTGCGTATGTTTAGCCACCATATATGCTAGTCGCTTGCTGCAGCTCCACCTCATACCCTTACCTTTCCCATAAGCTTAAATAGTCTTGATCGCGAGGGTGCGAGATTGCTGAGTCCCCGTGGCTCACAGATACTTCCAAAACCAGCTTGTAGGTGCCAATGAGTTCATGCAGATGACGCAACCAAGCTCAGGAGGAGCTCGATGAAGATCTTGTCCTTTATGTTGTTTCGTTCTAGTTGATCAGTAGTGGAGCCCAGTTGGGGTCGATCTGGGACCGTGTCGCATTTGGGGTTCTTCTTTTATTTTAGTTCCGTAGTCGGACCTTGATTGTAACTGGTTGATGTAATGCTTTATTCATGTAATTGTGTGAAGTGGCGATTGTAAGCCAACTATGTATCTCTTTCATTATTATATTACATGGGTTGTGTGAAGATTACCTCACTTGCGACATATGCCTTCAATGCGATTATGCCTCTAAGTCGTGCCTCGACACGTGGGAGATATAGTCGCATCAAGGGCGTAACAAAGGATGATTGTAAACTAAAAAAACAAATACTCAAATCGTACAAGATGCTCCAAGAAAAACACCTATCACGTGGTGAAATATATATAGCTCCAAGTAAAGTTACCGATGAACGAAGAGAAAAGAGGGGATGCCTTCCGGGGCATCCCCAAGCTTAGGCTTTTTGGTGTCCTTGGATTTTACCCTGGGGTGCCTTGGGCATCCCCAAGCTTAGGCTCTTTCCACTCCTTGTTCCATAATCCATCAAATCTTTACCCAAAACTTGAAAACTTCACAACACAAAACTTAACAAAAAATCTCGTTAGCTCCGTTAGCGAAAGAAAAAAAACACCACTTCAAGGTACTGTAATGAACTCATTCTTCATTTATATTGGTGTTAAACGTACTGTATTACAACTTTTCTATGGTTTATAAACTCCATTACTAGCCATAGATTCATCAAAATAAGCAAACAACACACGAAAAACACAATCTATCAAAAACAGAACAGTCTGCGGTAATCTGTATCAAACGCATACTTCTGGAACCCCAAAAATTCTAAAATAATTTTCTGGACGTGAGGAATTTATCTATTAATTATCTGCAAAAAGAACTAACTAAATAGCACTCTCTAATAACATCCGTGACGAGTGGCTCGCCCGGCACCTTTGCCAGGAAAAGCCAAAATCTATGGCAGCCCTCACGACACTCATGACCCGCTTTTGTGCGGGAGAAGACAGCTGGCTGGCTCGCAGCAATAACATATAAAAAAAACCATGGTACTTCGGATACCAAGGATGGCAATAGATGGTCACATCGCAACAAACAGAAGCGTCGCATTAACAGCGACAATACCGAGGATACATTAGTCAATGCCGGATTCAAAGGCTCTAAACCCGGTCAGCGGAAAAAGCCATTCAAAAGAAGAACTCCGGGCCCGTCCAGTTTGGACCGTATACTCGATCGCTTGTGTCAAATAGACGGCACCCCCGACAAGCCAACCAACCACACCAATAGGGATTTTTGGGTGTTCAAGCAGGCCGGCAAGTTAAATGTCGAAAACAAAGATAAGGGGTCGCATAGCGATGACGAGGAGGAGCCTCGGCAGCTGAACACGGGAGGACAGAAGAGGTTCCCCCCACAAGTGCGGACGCTGAACATGATATACGCAACCCACATCCCCAAGAGGAAGCGGAAGCGTGTGCTAAGGGACGTATATGCGTTGGAGCCAGTCGCCCCAAAGTTCAACCCATGGTCCTCTTGCCCGATCACCTTCGATCGCAGGGACCACCCCACTAGTATCCGTCATGGCGGATTCGCCGCACTGGTCCTAGACCCAATCATTGACGGATTTCACCTCACTCGAGTCCTTATGGATGGCAGCAGCAGCCTGAACCTGCTTTACCAGGACACAGTGTGCAAAGTGGGTATAGACCCCTCAATGATCAAACCCACAAAAACGAACTTCAAAGGCGTCATACCAGGTGTAGAGGCCCATTGCACAGGCTCAGTCACACTGGAAGTGGTCTTCGGATCCCCGGATAACTTCCAAAGCGAGGAGTTAATCTTTGATATAGTCCTGTTCCGCAGTGGCTATCATGCACTGCTCGGGCGAACCGCATTTGCGAGATTCAATGCGGTACCGCATTATGCATACCTTAAGCTCAAGATGATAGGACCTCTGGGGGTCATCACAGTTGATGGAAACACAGAGCGCTCTCTCCGCACAGAGGAGCACACTGCAGCCCTCGCAGCAGAAGCACAAAGCAGCCTCTTAAAGCAATCCACTAGTTCGGCGATTAAGGACCCGGACACCTTCAAGCGTGCCCGGAGTAATCGACAACAACACCGCCTGGCACATTCTGAGCTCGCATAGCAATGTGGCCCCCACCCCAGTCCCAGCCAAACGGCAAAATCCGTGCCACGCGTACATAATTACGCATTGAAAATACCATGGGAATAGGTGGGGAGGGGGCATGACTATGGCACGCCCCAAGACGCGGCTCAACCGCACTAGGGGCTTCCCGCTCTGTTATTTCTCTCTCTTTCAGGACCTTAATCCTTGGAAACCCTGTCCGGCAGTATGATTGCCGAACACATGATGCAGCAACCAAGTAGGCAGAAAGCTACGTCGCACCACGGAACCCCCAGGTGGACTACGATAACGAGTGAAATACTTGCTTTAATACCATTCCTCAGCTTGCCCTTGGAGGGGACATGTCAAATAGTCCTACTTTTTGCTTATCGCACTACTTGTATCATTCTGCTTTAACGCACCTTTTTGAATAAACAATGCATAACACTAGACTATTATTGCATTCTCTATTCTTCTTATATATATATATATATATATATATATATGTTCATTCATGACATTCAGCACCCGTACACTCTGGTACGGCCAATACACGAGGGGCTTAAGCATACCCCACAATACAGCGCGAGAAGTCCGAACACTTTCGATAGTGCGGCACCCCAAACTTATAGCATTATATGCATCAGCTATGAATCATGTCTTGGGTCAATAGTTGGGTTTTCCCGGCTCCCATGTTTTGGTACCTTACGTTCTGCTATATCGGCTAAGGTAGCACTGGGAGAATTACTGCAATTGTGCCCCGGTTCAGCTGGCCTAAGCACCTCAGTAGAGAAAGCTAAAACTGACTGTCACGATAAGGTGAGAGACTGGTCGCTGTTCGAGAGGTTTCGAGTCCCTAAAGACTTATGTCGCTTAGAGCGAGGAGTCGGCTTTGTCCGGCTTACGGCATGTATAGCACCCCGAATTCGGCCTTCCGGATACTGGGGGCTTCGCCAAAATTTAAAATTATACAATTCTGGCAAAGTGAGAGTGATAAAGCATTATAGTACAATTTCCTTGTTGATTGCGCTGAGCACCTCCCTCGAAGGACACAAAAATGGGAACAAGAGTGCTGAGGTTCATCCCGAACACCCCAGCACTTGTGGCATGGGGGCAGAAGCCGAAGACTAGCCGTCTCTCAGATTTGATAAACAGCCGAACAGAAGGTAATATTTTAAATTCAAACAAGCGTTGCATAGCGCATATGAACAAGTTTTCATACCACAGGATCACACGAGCAAGTTCATTCAAATATTACATCTTTCGCACACTCGTCCGCTACAAGACGGGCGCCCTTCAGGACACCCTCATAATACATCTCAGGGTGGCGATGCTCCTTGCCCTACGGAGGCCCATCCATCACCAGCTTCGCGGCGTCCATCTTGGCCTAGTGCACCTTCGCACGGGCAAAAGCCCGGCGTGCACCCTCGATGCAGAAGGACCGCTTGATGACTTCCAGCCGTGGGCAGGCATCCACAAGCCGCCTCACCAGGCCAAAGTAGCTATTGGGAAGGGTGTCGCCAGGCCACATCCGGACTATAAAGCCTTTCATGGCCTGTTCGGCCGCCTTGTGCAGCTCGACCAGTTGCTTCAGCTGGTCGCTCATAGGCATCGGGTGTTCGGTCCTAGTATACTGAGACCAGAACAGCTTCTCTGTCGAGCTTCCCTCGTTGGCCTGGTAAAACTTTATGGCATCCGACACGCTATGGGGCAAATCTGCGAATGCTCCTGGAGAGCTTGAGACTCGGGTAAGTAACAAGTAATTTACTTTCACATGCTTGCTTTGCATATTGAACGCCTTACCCGCCGCTATCTTCCTCATCGCCTCAATCTCCTGGAGGGCCTTTTGGGCTTCAGCCTTGGCATTCTTTGTGCTCTCAAGGGCCGCGGCAAGCTCAGACTCTCGTGTCTTCGAGTCAAGCTCCAACGCCTCGTGCTTCGTCACGAGAGCTTGGAGCTCTTGCTACACCTCGCCCACCCGTGCCTCTTGCTTTTCCCGCTCGGTGCGCTCCTGCTTGTTTTTGGCCTCGAACAACGCTTGCTTCAGGGTCGCCACTTCGGTCGTGGCCCCTGGCAAATTCATGATGATCCTGTCATTTTGCAATCGCATCTTTTTTGTATATATATATATATAGACAAGGTATTACTTACCTTTCTTCTCCTCGAGCTGCCTCTTGGCAAGGCCGAGCTCTTTCTCGGACCCCTCGAGGTCCAGCTTCAGTGCGGCGACCTTCGCAGTCAGTGCGGCTGAGGTCAGCAACGAAGCCTGCATACGCATATAGACATACTTACATTAGACTCCTGCAGATATTATTTGATCCTCTATTCGGCTTTTCTTTGTGAACACGAAACAGAGGATCAGGGGCTACTGCCTATGCGGTAGTATTTTCCCTATATTTTAAATACTTACCTCAAAGCCTGTTAGAAGGCTGGCACAGGCTTCAGTTAGTCTGCTCTTGGCGGACTGAACCTTCTTGATCACCGCACTCATAATAGTGCGGTGCTCTTCATCGATGGAAGCGCCACGAGGTGCTCCCAGCAGGTTGTCCGGTGCCTTTGGATGGACAGAGGTCACTGGCACAGGCGTCTTACCCCTTTTGGAAGGGGGCCGCCTGCCCGAGTCCGGAACCACTGGAGGTTCTGGCGCGGTGTTCGGCTGAGAGCCGAACTTGGAGCCCCCAAGAGCCTGGCCCCCTTTCCTCCTGGAGTCCGGAAGGTCGCCTTGAGGCGCCTCCGGGACTGTCTCCCCCCGGCTCAATGCCCCTTGAGACAATACCTCGGCATTGTCCGTAGGGCAAGGGGAGGATGCGGTCAGAAGTGGATCGCCATCCATATCCGACGAATCCAAGGAGCCGTCCGATGAGGATGCGTCGATACGGGCTTGGGGCAGTCTGCATAATCATATTCGGTGTTAGGAGAAGCAGTGTGACAAAGGTATGCTATGAGTTACTCTGGTATCCGAATACTTACGACTTCGCCAGGGGCTTGGCCCTGAGCAGCCACTCGTCTTCGCCTTCGGCGGCGGTGGTGGAGCAGTCCGGATGAAGAGTCCTTCCCTTCTTGGACCCTTCGGCCTCCCCGGTCGGGGCGGCCTTCCTTATCTTGTCTCCCCCGGCTGGAGGGGGAGCATCTTCATCTTCCTCCTTGTCTTCATGAGAGGAGTGCGTCGCGGAGTTATCGGACGATGAGTCTGATACCACCTGGCGTCGGGAACTCTTTCGGGTTCCCTTGGCCTTCTTCTTGGTCTTCTCCGGCACCTTATAAGGAGCCAGAGTCAGCATCTCCCTCAGGAGAGCGTTTGTGGTGTCTTCGGGCAGGGGGCGGGGGACAGTCAATCTGCTCCGATGCCTCCACCCAGTCCTGTTAAAGGCATGGGAGCTCAGACCCCGCACATGGTTAAGCTATGGGAAATAAGTACCTACCAGATGTACAGAACTTACCGGATTCGCAGGGTGCTTCACGCTTAGCCCGCGGTCCTCGATGAGAGAGGGAGGGACCTCGGCACCCTTGAACAGCACCCTCTAGACGTCTTTGTGTGTTGTGTCGAAGAGCTTGCTTAGAGTCTGGTGACGGGCCGGGTCGAACTCCCTTAAGTTGAAATCCCGTTGTTGACACGGGAGGATCCGACGGAAGAGCATGACCTGGACTATGTTGACAAGCTTAAGTTTCTTGCTTTTCATGTTCTGGATACACTTCTGGAGTTCATCCAGCTCCACCGATGAACCCCAGGACAGGCCCTTCTCCTTCCAGGAAGTGAGCCACGTGGGGATTCCGGATCGAAACTCGGGGGCCGCCACCCAGTTGGTGTCGCACGGCTCGGTGATGTAGAACCACCCCGATTGCCACCCCTTTACGGTCTCCACGAAGGAGCCCTCGAGCCATGCAACGTTGGGCATTTTTACCACCATGTCTCCGCCGCATTCCGCTTGTTGTCCGCCTACAACCTTTGGCTTGATATTGAAGGTCTTCAGCCATAGGCCGAAGTGGGGCCGAGTGCGGAGGAAAGCCTCGCACACGACGATGAAAGCCGAGATGTTGAGGATGAAATTCAGGGCAGATCATGAAAGTCCAGCCCGTAGTAGAACATGAGGCCGTGGACGAATGGATGGAGGGGAAACCCCAATCCACGGACGAAGTGGGGGAGGAAAACCACCCTTTCATGAGGTTCCAGGGTAGGGACGACCTGCCCCGCGGCTGGCAGCCGGTGCGCGATGTCTGCTGCTAAGTATCCGGCTCCGCGTAACTTATTGATGTGCCCCTCCATGACGGAGGAGGCCATCCACTTGCCCCCCGCTCCGAACATGTTTTGGAGAGAGCTGAGGAGGAGGATGCGGACTTGGGCGCTAGAGCTCGAGTGAGCGAGAATGGATGAGCAAGGAGGAAGAAGGCGTGGGTAGAAAAAGGTGAGATCTTATCCCTTTATAAGGGTGGACTAAACTATGCGCCCCCACTAGCCTGGTAAAACTCGCTTATCCCCCAAGAGCCGTAATTGATGGCGCGGTTGGGTTACCCACGTCCGTATTGATGAGAATCCCATAATAAGGGGAACACGATCTCTGCTTTAACAAGACGTGTCAAGAGACTGCCTCGCGTTTTGTGCGGGGCTGGTTGAAGAAAGACGGTTCAAATAATTACCGGGCCATGGCATGATGTCATACTGCCAAAACGTTTGAGCAGATTGGATTTGTGGAAATATTATTCTCTCTACGGTGGTATGTGTAACTTATTTTGGAGTGTCGGACACTATCCTTGTATTCAAATTCTTCCGTGGTGTATTCGGAGGAGGAACCCGCCTTGCAATGCCGAAGACAACACTACGCGTCGGACTCATCGTCATTGAAGCCTGGTCCAAGGGCTACTGAGGGAGTCCTGGATTAGGGGGTCTCCGGACAGCCGGACTATATCCTTTGGCCGGACTGTTGGACTATGAAGATACAAGATTGAAGACTTCGTCCCGTGTTCGGATGGGACTCTACTTGGCGTGGAAGGCAAGCTAGGCAATACGGATATGTATATCTCCTCCTTTGTAACCGACCTTGTGTAACCCTAGCATAAGGCTAGCTTCTAGGGTTTAGCCTCTCCGATCTCGTGGTAGATCAACTCTTGTACTACTCGTATTATCAAGAATAATCAAGCAGGACGTAGGGTTTTACCTCCATCAAGAGGGCCCGAACCTGGGTAAAACATCGTGTCCCCTGCCTCCTGTTACCATCCGCCTTAGACGCACAGTTCGGGACCCCTACCCAAGATCCGCCGGTTTTGACACCGACACTCATTACAAATTATCTTGTCACAAAACTATCTGTTACCACTTGTTTCAGTACTTGCCGAGAATACCTTGCTGGAAACTGCTTATCATTTCCTCCTGCTCCTTGTTGGGTTCGACACTCTTACTTATCAGAAGGACTACGATAGATCCCCTATACTTGTGGGTCATCAAGACTCTTTTCTGGCACCGTTGCCGGGGAGTGAAGCGCCTTCGGTAGGTGTAATTTGGTAAGGAAAAATTTATATATTGTGCTGAAATTTACTGTCACTTGTTACTATGGAAAGTAATCCTCTGAGGGGCTTGTTCGGGATATCTTCACCCCGACCAGTAGAGCAAAGAGTTGCTCCTCAACCTACTGAACCTACTGAAAATCAAAATGCTTGCTTTGAAATTCCTTTGGGTATGGTAGAAAAACTGCTAGCTAATCCTTTTTTAGGAGATGGAACGAAACATCCCGATGAGCATCTAATATATGTGGATGAAGTTTGTAAATTATTTAAGCTTGCAGGTGTAGCCGGAGATGTTGTTAAGAAGAAGGTCTTCACTTTATCTTTGAGGGGAGATGCATCGACATGGTATAGGCTATGTGATGATATGGAGTCTTGGAACTACAAACGATTGAAATTGGAATTTCATCAAAAGTTTTATCCTATGCATCTTGTTCATCGTGATCGCAATTATATATATAATTTTTGGCCTCGCGAAGGAGAAAGCATCGCTCAAGCTTGGGGGAGTCTTAAATCAATTTTATATTCATGCCCCAATCATGAGCTCTCAAGAGAAATGATTATTCAAAATTTTTATGCTCGGCTTTCTGGTGACAATCGCACCATGCTTGATACTTCTTGTGCTGGCTCTTTTATGATGAAGACTATTGAATTCAGATGGGATTTATTGGAAAGAATTAAAAGCAACTCCAAAGATTGGGACCTCGACAATGGTAAGGAGTCAGGTACGACACCTAGTTTTGATTGTGTTAAATCTTTTATGGATACCGACATTTTTCGTAAATTTAGCACTAAATATGGACTTGACTCTGAGATAGTAGCTTCTTTCTATGAATCTTTTGCTGCTTATGTTGATCTCCCCAAGGAGAAGTGGTTTAAATATCATCCTCCCATAGAAGTAAAAGTAGTTGCACCTATTAAAGTTGAAGAAAAGACTATTACTTATAATGATCCTATTGTCCCTACTTCTTATGTTGAGAAACCACCTTTCCCTGTTAGGATAAAGGATCATGCTAAAGCTTCAACTATGGTTCGTAAAAGCAATATTAAAACATATAGACCTCCTGAGCAAGTTAAAGTTGAACCTAGTATTGCTATTGTTTAAGATCTCTTGTCTGATAATATAGATGGGCATGTTATTTATTTCTATAATGAAACTGCTAGAATTGTTAAACCCTGTGATACAGATAAACCTAGACCTGTGGTAGGCATGCCTGTTATTTCTGTTAAAATAGGAGATCATTATTATCATGGCTTATGTGATATAGGTGCTAGTGCTAGTGGAATACCTTATTCTTTATACTAAGAAGTTATGCATGATATTGCACCTGCTGAGATGGAAGATATTGATGTTACAATTAAACTTGCTAATAGAGATACTATTTCACCAATGGAAATTGTTAGAGATGCTAAAGTCTTGTGTGGGAAAACTAAATATCCTTCTGATTTTCTTATTCTTGGTTCCCCACAAGATAGTTTTTGTCCCATTATATTTGGTAGACCCTTCTTAAATACTGTTAATGCTACCATAGATTGCAAAAGGGATGTTGTTACTGTCGGTTTAGATGATATGACTCATGAATTTAATTTTTCTAAATTTAGTAGACAACACCGTGAAGAAGAATTACCTAGTAAGGATGAAATTATTGGTCTTGCTTCTATTGCCGTACCTCCTAGTGATCCTATAGAACAATATTTGCTAGACAATGAAAATGACATGTTTATGAATGAAAGAAGGGAATTAGATGAAGTATTTTTTAAATAGGAACCTATTCTGAAAAACAATTTACCTGTTGAAATCCTAGGGGATCCTCCTCCACCCAAGGGTGATCCCATGTTTGAGCTTAAACCGTTACCTGATACTCTTAAATATGCTAATCTTGATGAGAAAAGGATATAACCTGTTATTATTAGTGCTAACCTTTCAGAACATGAAGAACAGGGATTATTAAAAACTCTAAAGAAGCATCGTGCTACTATTGGGTATACCCTTGATGATCTTAAGGGCATTAGTCCCACTCTATGTCAACATATAATTAATTTCGAAGAAGATGCTAAACCAGTTCGTGATCATCAATGCCGTCTGAATCCTAAAATGAAAGAAGTGGTAAGAAAGGAGATACAAAAGCTCCTTGAGGCAGGTATAATTTATCCCGTTGCTGATAGTAAGTGGGTAAGTCCTGTCCATTGTGTCCCTAAGAAGGGAGGTATTACTGTTGTTCCTAATGATAAAGATGAATTGATTCCTCACAGAATTATTACTGTTTATAGGATGGTAATTGATTTCCGCAAATTAAATAAGGCTACTAAAAAGATCATTACCTCTTGCCTTTTATCGATCAAATGCTAGAAAGATTATCCAAACATATACATTTTTGCTTTCTAGATGGTCATTCTGGTTTCTCTCAAATACCTGTGTCAGCCAAAGATCAATCAAAGACTACTTTTACATGCCCTTTTGGTACTTTTGCTTATAGACGTATGCCTTTTGGTTTATGTAATGCACCTGCTACCTTTCAAAGATGCATGATGGCTATATTCTCTGACTTTTGTGAAAAGATTTGTGAGGTTTTCATGGACGACTTTTCCGTCTATGGATCTTCTTTTGATGATTGCTAGAGCAACCTTGATCGAGTTTTGCAGAGATGTGAAGAAACTAATCTTGTCTTGAATTGGGAAAAGTGCCACGTTATGGTTAATGAAGGTATTGTCTTGGGGCATAAAGTTTCTGAAAGAGGTATTGAAGTTGATAAAGCCAAGGTTGATGCTATTGAAAAGATGCCATGTCCCAAGGACATCAAAGGTATAAGAAGTTTCCTTGGTCATGCCGGTTTTTATAGGAGGTTCATCAAGGACTTCTCAAAAATCTCTCGGCCTCTGACTAATTTATTACAAAAAGATATACCATTTGTCTTTGATGATGATTGTGTAGAAGAATTTTAAATACTTAAGAAAGCATTGATCTCTGCACCTATTATTCAGCCACCTGATTGGAATTTACCCTTTGAAATCATGTGTGATGCTCGTGATTATGCTGTAGGTATTGTTCTAGGACAAAGAGTTGATAAGAAACTAAATGTTATTCAATATGCTAGTAAAAATCTAGACAATGCTCAAAGAAATTATGCTACTACTGAAAAAGAATTCTTAGCAGTTGTATTTTCCTGTGATAAGTTTAGACCTTATATTGTTGTTTCTAAAGTAACTATTCACACTGATCATGCTGCTATTAAATATCTTATGGAAAGGAAAGATGCTAAATCTAGACTTATTAGATGGGTTCTGTTTCTACAAGAATTTGATTTACATATTGTTGATAGAAAAAGAGCTGAGAACCCTGTTGCAGACAACTTGTCTAGGTTAGAAAATGTGCTTGATGACCCACTACCCATTGATGATAGCTTTCCCGATGAGCAATTGAATGTCATAAATACTTCTCATACTGCTCCATGGTATGCTGACTATGCTATTTACATTGTTGCTAAGTTTATACCACCAAGTTTCACATACCAGCAAAAGAAAAAGTTCTTTTATGATTTGAGGCATTACTTTTGGGATGACCCACATCTTTATAAAGAAGGAGTAGATGGTGTTATTAGAAGTTGTGTACCTGAGCATGAACAGGAACAGATCCTACGCAAGTGTCACTCCGAAGCTTATGGAGGACACCATGCTGGAGATAGAACTGCACATAAGGTACTGCAATCTGGTTTTTATTGGCCTACTCTCTTCAAGGATGCCCGTAAGTTTGTCTCATCTTGTGATGAATGTCAAAGAATTGGTAATATTATTAGACGTCAAGAAATGCCTATGAATTATTCACTTGTTATTGAACCATTTGATGTTTGGGGCTTTGACTATATGGGACCTTTTCCTTCCTCTAATGGTTATACACATATTTCAGTTGCTATTGATTACGTTACTAAGTGGGTAGAAGCTATTCCAACTAGTAGTGCTGATCATAACACTTCTATTAAAATGCTTAAAGAAGTTATTTTTCCAAGGTTTGGAGTCCCTAAATATTTAATGACTGATGGTGGCTCACATTTTATTCATGGTGCTTTCCGTAAAATGCTTGCTAAATATGATGTTAATCATAGAATTGCATCTCCTTATCACCCTCTGTCTAGTGGTCAAGTAGAATTGAGTAATAGAGAACTCAAATTAATTTTGCAAAAGACTGTTAATAGGTCCAGAAAGAATTGGTCCAAGAAACTTGAAGATGCATTATGGGCCTATAGAACTGCATATAAAAATCCTATGGGTATGTCTCCATACAAAATGGTCTATGGAAATGCATGTCACTTACCTCTCGAACTAGAACACAAGGCTTATTGGGATATTAAAGAACTTAATTATGATTTTAAACTCACCGATGAGAAGAGGTTATTTGATATTAGCTCACTTGATGAATGGAGAACCCAGGCCTACGAAAATGCCAAGTTGTTTAAAGAAAAGGTTAAAAGGTGGCATGATAAAAGGATACAAAAGCGTGAGTTTAACGTAGGTGATTATGTATTGCTATACAACTCTCGTTTAAGATTTTTTGCAGGAAAGCTTCTCTCTAAATGGGAAGGTCCTTACGTTATCGAGCAGGTCTACCGTTCCGGTGCCATAAAAATGAATAACTTCGAAGGCACAAATCCAAAGGTGGTGAACGGTCAAAGAATCAAACACTATATCTTAGGTAATCCCATAAATGTTGAAACCAATGTTATTGAAACCGTAACCCCGGAGGAATACATAAAGGACACTTTCCGGAATGTTTCAGACTCCGGAAAGGAATAGGTATGTGGTACGGTAAGTAAACCGACTCCAAAACAGTTTTTAAGGCAATATTTCTCCGTTTTGAAATATTTAGAAAAATAGAAAAATAATCAACAGTCCGGAAAGGACACGAGGGTGGAGGGCGCGCCCTACCCCCCTGGATGCGCCCCCTACCTCGCGGGCACCTCATGTGCTCTCCGGACTCCCTTTTCTTGCAGGACACGTATTTTGGTCGGTAAAAATTCATTATATAACCTCCCGGGGTTTTGACTCCCGTATCATGCAAAAAAATCTCCTATCTTTGTTTCGAGCTGTTTTTCTGACAGATCTAGATTATCATGACGTCTCCAAGTGCTCCAAAGGACAAGTTCTTCGAGAAGGTCATCAACCCTTACCTCACGGAGGTACAGCGACACCCTCAAACCATTGAGATGCGTGATGGGTTCCTGCACATCCGTGATGCTGAGGGACCGAAGGGGAACGGAAGCGTGGGGACGAGGCTCGAAGCAATGGAGCAACAAGTTTTCAAGTGTCAGGGGATGGTGGAGCATGGACTCAACTCCAACTACATGATGATCGCAGAGTTCACCAACAAACACAAGCTCAATGCCGACAACATCGGGGAGACCATCTTCAAGCTTTATGAGAAAATCGAGCACCTTCAAGCTCAGATATATGACCTGCAAAACCAAAACTGTGAGTATGAATATCTCTACTCCTAATGAAGGAGTCCGTAAGTCGTTCGTTCGTTCGCACCCCCTCCTATCGATCGACAGAAATTCCGCGGGCACATCCAACGAAGGATCCACTCCCCACAGATTCTTTTCCAAAACAAAGCTCGCCTCCACTCTGTTTTTTCACTCCAACCATTGTTTTTTTCCTAACATACCCAGTTTCGACATATCATCATGAGGCCCCATCCCATATATGTCAACTGACCCCTCTCCGTCCTATACTTTCATTGCAAATCGCCACTTTCCTTGCATGTCTCTGCCGAGAATAAACCGGGATGCGATCTTCTCTTTCCACATCTCTTCCAAAAAATTTGCACCTTCCTTTCGTTTCCTCTTTCCTCCCTGCAACTCCTATTTGATGCATGTTGATCGGGTACGTCCTCCTCCGCCGCTTCAAGCCTTCTCATAGGAGTCGCAGACAAACACATACCTCGGGAGCTTGGGGAGCCCACCACCGGCATGGCCGCCGCAGGCGACATCGATACATGGGAGGCATAAGCGGCTTAGGGGGTAGTGTACACGCACGAGGCGAAGCTTAGAGGGTCGAGCGGCAGTGCAAGGCGAAGGCGTGTGGCGAGACCGCATGCGTCGCGCCAACGAGGAGCGCGAGGCCGCAAGGCTGCCGCGGCAGACCAAGTCCATCAAGAGCCTAGCCTTCGTGCTCGATTTCCGTCATGCCATCCTAATCAGCCCTCTCGGCCTCTCCCTCGTAAAAGCCGGATATGATGATAATCTTAGGCAAGCTTTCATCAGGTACATGTGTGATGGAGGGCCTGCTTATTCTACGTAAGTAAAATTTTTGTGTAATCAAGATCATGCATGTTTATGAGTGAGTTCATGCCAGGTCCAGAGTAGTATTTACTGTTGATTTGTTTAACTGGGGGTAAAGTAGTTTGGCTCAACTGTGAGCATTGGAAAGAATCATGTTCTTGTGATAAAAGTTATGAAAGCTGCTAATCTGCATGCTATTGAGGTCTATCGAAGCAACGGGAGACTATATCTGGTAAATCATTGAACTCATTTATGATCACAAATACTGATGCATCTTACCTACTCCCTCCTTCCATCTATATAGGGCCTAATGCGTTCTTTGAGGCTAACTTTGACCAAATGCTAGAACAATAATATATAACATGCAACTTACACAAAGCACATCATCAAATTCGTACGTGAAAGGACCTTTCAATGGTATAATTTTCACATTATGCATGTCATGTACTATTAATCTTGTCAATAGTCAAAGACGGTCTTGAAAAACGCATTAGGCCCTATATAAATGAAAGGAGGGAGTATTTGTCTATTGTATATGAAACCCCAATTCAAATTGTTGAATTTACCTTCAACAACATTGAGCGACCAGCTGACAGATGCTTATGAACTTCTGAAGCTCATTGGTTCAGACTTTAATTTGATGGATAGGATGACGATGAAGCTACCGATATAGGATGTGTGGATCTTCTGGTCTTGGCATTTTTTAGATTTCTTGAGGTAAGTCGCCAATCTGGCGTAATACAGTGAAGGAAAACTTTGCAAACATTATTACCAAAAGGAAAATTGGTTTCAATTGCTCGAAAGGATGCCGATAGCCTAGATTTGGAAATGATTTTTTAGTATGTGCCTTTCTTCTCCCGGACTAGAAAAAATAGATGATTCCGTTCAGTTTTAGACATGGTACACTTAGAGTTGAGTGGTTCTTTCTTCCTTTCCAATAGTTTCATGTGGAAGTCTCTAATCTTTTTGTGTTTCCCAGTGCATTTGGATTACATGAGCTTAAGGACCTATAATCTTAGTTGCAACAGGTGGTGGGTTTTTATCACTAATTCAAATGTGTTCCTTGGTTGAGATGAAAATGTTTGCTTGCATTCTTTTGGTACTGCAATATTGATTTCTTGTTTTTCCTTTGATGGAATTGATGGTTAATTGTTTAGTTTCTTGCACATGGTTGAAGAATCCTTGAGAGTACAAAGAGTTACATTCCTGATGTTGTTTTAGCGCTGATTGATCACCTCACCTAGGGTCTATTTCACCCAAGCTTGATTCTTGGTTGCTGAAGAAGTCCGTGATCACACAATCAGAGCAAGAGATTAACTTCCTATTTAGTTAGAATGTTCTCTTCCTATTTAGTTATAATGCACATTTTTAACAGATTGTTGGGGCATTAAGCAATGCATATAGTTGTCCCCACTATTCTTAAATAAAGTATTATTGTCCATGTAATTTCTTTTCAAGATACCATTTCCAATGCTAATGTTAACTAACTTGTAAAACTCTCTGGTTTATTGTCAATATTGAAGTGAACTCATCAATCTTCTCTCCCACGTTCCACACTGTTTATTTCTCCCACTCAATGCTAATTCCTTTCCTGGCCTCAGCCGCTGCACTGGCTTTCATGCAGTAAAGCATATTTTTTCCACCATTGCATTCCTCTTCATTAGAATTCCATGCTTGCTAGCCACGGATCGGCCTAATTAGGAAATAAGATGGGACGAAAGTGAGTGGTCCAATCATGGAGATAAACTACAATCTATAGTGGAAAGTTGAGGGAAGCTTTATTTCTATTAATTGACAACATGTTTCCGTTGGAGATGCCCATGGAGAAGGACGTGGCGTCACCGACTGTAGGAATGGCCACATCATGCGAGGTAGCCATAGGTTCACACAGTTTGGCTTCACTGGTCGAGGTTACCTCGCTCATGCACGTTGGCCATGGACCATGGTGTTGCTGGATGTGGTGTCCCTGTCCATGGACACAAAATGACCAACATCTATTTCATCAAAGCTATAAGGTGTGGAGGCTTTGCAACCAAATTTCATCATGGCGGGCTCGGTGGATTATTTGTCGTTGGCAAGTTGCATCACGGGTGACAAAAAATCAAAGAAGAAAATCCCGCCGACTTCAAAGGCAAGATGAAGTGGTGCGATTATCCAGTAATGACATGCTCGAAGGCGAAAACTATAGACGAGGTAAGGGTTGTAAAGATGAAGATCTTCATACGTGCACTGAAGTCTATGCAGCAATGGAAAGCAACGACACGGTCGAGAGACAAATGACCAAGAGGCTTTCACAGTCATGGTCTAAGGTGTTCCTCATGCCTTTTTATTACCATATCGGCAAAAATGACATCAAAGAAAGCTTGCAAGGCTCTCATGGAGATGCACATCAGAGATGATGGTTAAGAAGACTGCATGACTACCGGGGAAGAAAGAAACGTGAGCAAAAATATCATTTCTCATTATATGGATGGAAACCACAATTATAAATTAGAACAATTAGTTGACCGGTATGTCTATTTTTTTATCGTTCCGTGGCAACGCATGGACATTTAGCTAGTAGATTAAAAAGGATGAGTTTGGCTGCAGATTTGAGGATCCCGGAGACTCGGTCATCCTTCTATGATGGTGAGCCTATGCCTTGGAAGAAGGACGACAAGCCTACACCATCAACAAAATCACCACCGTCTCCTCCAACAAAGAAGAATTGAGTATCTGGTATGGGCACTCCACTTGGCAACTGCCAAGCTTGGGGGAGTGCCCCGGTATCGTATCACCATCACTTTTATCTTTACCATTTTTCTTAGTTCGATCCTTTTGGTAATATCTTGATCCAGTAGAATAAAAGCACTTAGTATGATCTAGTTGTGAGTTTTGCTTTATTACCCCTCTATGTAATCGAGTCCGTGAGCTATATAATAAAGATTAGTGTTGAGTCAAAGGCTTGAATAAAGGAAAAGAGAAAGAAATAAAAAGAAACAAAGAGATCATGTGACTTTTATGGAGAGTAATGAGCTCACATAGAAAGAGTATGATGAATAAAAGTTGTTGAGACTTGACAAACATAGTTTTGGTCATCGTTGCAATTAATATGAAGTAATAAAGAAAGAGAGGTCTTCACATATAAATATACTATCTTGGACATCTTTTATGATTGTGAGCACTCATTAAAATATGACATGCTAAAGAGTTGACATTGGACAAGGAAGACAACGTAATAGGTTATGTTTTCTTAAATCTGAGATAAATTATATTGTCTTGGACCCTCCAACATGTTGAGCTTTCCTTTCCCCCTCATGCTAGCCAAATTCATTGCACCAAGTAGAGATACTACTTGTGCTTCCAAACACCCTTAAACCAGTTTTGCCATGAGAGTCCTGTTGGGGAACATAGTAATTTCAAAAAAATTCCTACGCACACGCGAGATCATGGTGATGCATAGCAACAAGAGGGGAGAGTGTTGTCTACGTACCCTCGTAGACCGAAAGCGGAAGCGTTAGCACAGCGAGGTTGATGTAGTCGTACGTCTTCATGATCCGAACGATCAAGTACCAAACGCACGGCACATCTGAGTTCTGCACATGTTCATCTCGATGACGTCCCTCGAACTCCGATCCAGCCGAGTGTTAAGGGAGAGTTTTGTCAGCACGATGGTGTGGTGACGATGATGATGTTCTACCGACACAGGGCTTCGCCTAAGCACCGCAACAGTATTATCGAGGTGGACAATGGTGGAGGGGGGCACCGCACACGGCTAAGAGATCAATGATCAATTGGTGTGTCTTTGGGGTGCCCCCTGCCCCCGTATATAAAGGAGTGGAGGAGGGAGAGGGCCGGCCCTCTCTATGGCGCGCACTAGGGGAGTCCTACTCCCACCAGGAGCAGGATTCCCCCTTTCCTAGTAGAACTAGGAACCCTTCAAAGTAGTAGGAGTAGGAGGGAAGGAAAGGGAAGGGAAAAGGAGAAGGAAGGAAGGGGGCGCCCCCCTCCCTAGTCCTATTCGGACCAGCCCATCGGGAGGGGTGCGGCCACCCTTTGAGGCCTTTCTCTCCTTTCCCGTATGGCCCATTAAGGCCCAATACGAATTCCCGTAACTCCCCGCTACTCCCGAAAATACCCGAATCACTCGGAACCTTTCCAATGTCCAAATATACTCGTCCAATATATCGACCTTTACGTCTCAACCATTTCGAGACTCCTCGTCATGTCCTTGATCTCATCCGGCACACCGAACTCCTTCGGTACATCAAAACACATAAACTCATAATATAACCATCATCGAACATTAAGTGTGCAGACCCTACGGGTTCGAGAACTATGTAGACATGACCGAGACACGTCTCCGGTCAATAACCAATAGCGGAACCTGGATGTTCATATTGGCTCCTACATATTCTACGAAGATCTTTATCGGTCAAACCGCATAACAACATACGTTGTTCCCTTTGTCATCGGTATGTTACTTGCCCAACATCCGATCGTCGGTATCTCAATAGCTAGTTCTATTTCGTTACCGGCAAGTCTCTTTACTCGTTCCGTAACACATCATCCCACAACTAACTCATTAGTTACAATGCTTGCAAGGCTTATAGTGATGTGCATTACCGAGTGGGCCTAGAGATACCTCTCCGACAATCGAAGTGACAAATCCTAATCTCGAAATACGCCAACCCAACAAGTACCTTCGGAGACACCAGTAGAGCACCTTTATAATCACCCAGTTACGTTGTGACATTTGGTGGCACACAAAGTGTTCCTCCGGTAAACGGGAGTTGCATAATCTCATAGTCATAGGAACATGTATAAGTCATGAAGAAAGCAATAGCAACAAACTAAACGATTGTGTGCTAAGCTAACGGAATGGGTCAAGTCAATCACATCATTCTCCTAATGATGTGATCCCATTAATCAAATGACAACTCATGTCTATGGTTAGGAAACATAACCATCTTTGATCAACGAGCTAACCAAGTAGAGGCATACTAGTGACACTCTGTTTGTCTATGTATTGACACATGTATTATGTTTCCGGTTAATACAATTCTAGGATGAATAATAAACATTCATCATTATATAAGGAAATAAATAATAACTTTATTATTGCCTCTAGGGCATATTTCCTTCAGTCTCCCACTTGCACTAGAGTCAATAATCTAGTTCACATCGCCGTGATTTAATACCAATAGTTCACATCACCATGTGATTAACACCCATAGTTCACATCGACATGTGACCAACACCCAAAGGGTTTGCTAGAGTCAATAATCTAGTTCACATCTATAATGCACTCGATGCGGCTATATCTCCCACGTGTCGAAGCACGACTTAGAGGCATAACCGCATTGAAAGCAATGTCGCAAGTGAGGTAATCACTGGTAGAAAAAGGGCCTATAGTCCCGGTTCATAAGGGCCTTTAGTCTCGGTTCCTGAACCGGGACTAAAGTGTCGGTACTAATACCTCCCACCTTTAGTCCCGGTTCAATCCAGAACCGGGACTAAAGCCCATCCACGTGGGCAGTGTGCAGAGCCCAGTCAGGAGACCCTTTGGTCCCGGTTGGTGGCACCAACCGGGACCAATAGGCATCCACGCGTCAGCATTTTTGTGGCTAGGGTTTTTGTTTTTTTGAAAGGGGGGGGGGGGTTTGGGGGTTTTGGGGGGTTAATTTATGTGTTTCATATATTGTGTTAGCTAGCTATAATTAATATAGAGAAGTGTCCCTCTTATGTCCGTGCTTGGTCGACGCTACGTACTATACATACGTATAGAGAGGACTAGACACGCTGGCTAGCTAGTAAAGCAAACGAAGGAAACAGAAGATCGTCATGAACATATATGCATACAGAGAGAAGTGATATCGACCACCTCTCCTTCTCCGAGAGATTGGTCGAACAACAAGTTCTCGTATATCTATCTGACAGTACCGGCTACATATATACAGTAATTATCTCTTACAAATATAATCATACGGACTCAGGTTTAACATAGAATTCTCCGTCTTCAGGGATCACGTGGTCACGAAAGAATGCCGCCAATTCCTCTTGAATTGCTCGCATGTGAGCTGGTGCTAGGAGTTCATCCCGCTTCCGAAACATCTAATTTGAAGAAGGGGGTCAATACATATATATATATATATGAATGAATGAAACTCAACACAAATGATGGTAATAAAATAAAATTGTGAATATTGTTATTTACGTACTTCATATTGTTCGTTAGAGTACCCGCCCCGCTCACACGTCGTGTGGCGGATGGACTCGCAGATGTAGTATCCACAGAAATCATTCCCTTGTTCCTGCCACAACCACTTTACAAGAAATAGAGGTCAATCAAACTGATAAGCAAGAATGCTAAATGGTATTGATGAAACTAGCGCTTGAATCACTAGGAGATGCGCGGAACATGCTACTATAGTACTTACTTTCGGGTGTCTAAATTCCAGCTCCTTCGGCAGTCCCGGAACTTTTTGGTGAATTTTCTCCAAACCCTGCCGGACAAAGAAAACAATTACTTGATATTAGGAAATGAACAAAGTTGCTGATATGGTGGATAATGATCGATTTAACTTACTTCTTGAGGATTTCAGTCATGTCTGCATAGTCCTGGGGATCTTTTCGTCTTGAGTCTAAGACGGTTACTAGTCCCTGCTCAAGCTTAATCTCTAGGAGAATATAGTGGAAACTGCACACGCATGCATAACTCATGAATTACATTACTATAACCTTGACTAATATATAAGGGAAACCGAATACGCACAAGACAGTAACACTCACTTGAAGTTGTAAGGAAAGAGTAATATATCTTTGTTTTGATTTATTACGAACGATTGTAGCATGTTGGCCTCGGTAGCTGCGGCATGAAGTTTAACCTCAGTTGCATCTATGAGATATGTGTTAATGAACCCAATATCACCAACTTGTCTTTTCTTCAATTCGACGATCTTCAATCTGCATAATATAGTGAGGATGATTATAAATACATGCAATGAAAGAGCTAAGCTATATAGAGAAACTTAATGACAGAAGTAGTACTACTTACAGACAGTAGCAGGCGATCGTTGTTTTATCGAGGGCCAATTGATTGAAAAACTGATAGAACTCCTCAAATGGAACAGGCAACAGATCAATTCCAACGAGGTCATGCTCCTTTTTAACTCTCACATACAAAGTACTCCTCCCCCCAGAGTCTCTGCAGATTTTCAAGTACCAATCATGCAATCTTCGCATCATCGTTGATAGAGATCTTTCATCTTTGACGAGAGGCTTCCCGTACTCGTATCTTTGCATCCGCATGTCCATGGGTTCATAATGTACTTCGTCGGGTAGGTAATCTGCAAGATTATTATAACCGGGCACCATCCTCGGATCATTAGCGACGTTCTGGCTAGGCACCTTGAGCGGGGGGCATGATTGCTTCGCTTGTTTGCCGAGCTGGGCAATTTGTTTCCCAGCTCGTCGTTTTTTCAGCCTTTCATCACTGACAGTAGTTCCCGACCGCTCCGCTTCGGCAAATTCCTTTCCAATAATGCGGTCATAGTTTCCTTTCGGCGGATCAGACTTTGGTGGTTTTGTTAGGGCAGCCAGAGTGCGCTTCACTTTCACCCCATCTACCTTCTCCTCCGGAGGTGGATGTTTCTTTGCTTCCACCCCTTCAAAGAATTTCCTCACTTCTTCTCGCGCGATCTCGGCGTTCTCCTCCTGGGTCCTCTCGTATGGTAACTTCTCTGGAGTCTTCAGAGAAGGACCGAATCTGTATGTCCTCCCGCCTCTGGTTGTACTGCTAGACGCCGACCGAGCAGACGAAGCGGTTGTCTTCTTTACTTGCTTAAGAGGCGGAGGAGAAGGACTATGACCCGCCGGAGCAGCTGGAGCGGCGGCAGGTCTCTTCTGCCCTTGCTGACGAGGCGGAGAAGGAGGAGGTTGGCTGCTCGGGCGCGTCGGCGCAGGCGGAGATGGAGGCGGAGTGCCGCCACGCGCCGGAGAAGGATCCGGCCGAGGGCCATGATCGTCACTCGCCGGAGGAGGAGGCGGTGGAGGAGGCGGAGTGCCCTGACTTGCCGGAGGAGGAGGAGGAGGCGGAGGCGTCCAGTTCGGAAGGTTGATGAGGTCCTTCCGCCATAGGCATGGAGTCTTCAGAGCAGACCCCAGCCGAGTCTCCCCTTCACCGGTAGGGTGGTCAAGCTGGAGGTCCTCAAATCCCTCCGTTATCTCATCCACCATCACCCTAGCATATCCTTCTGGAATCGGCATGCAGTGAAAAGTTGCACCGGGTTCAGTAGGATAAACAGAGCCAACATCCGCCTTGACCTTCAAATTCATCCATTGCGTCATAAGGTGGCAATTTTGAGACTCCGTTATAGCATCCACAAGATAGCTGGCAGGAGCCGTCAAGGCATGCTGCAGCTGAAGCTGCTCGGTGGAAGCCACGCTGCTTCTGTGCTGAGATGGCGGGGTAGCTTCGGGGGAGGCTTCGGCAGTACGTTTGCTGCGATTTGCTTCTCGTTCCTCTATCGCTTGTACCCTTGCGTGCAGCGCCTGCAGTTCGGTCTGCTGCACTTTTTCCCCCCTCTCATGGGATTTGTAACCGCCTGCGTCCGGAAACCCAACATTCCATGGAACGGAGCCTGGCGTGCCTCGTGTCCGTCCAGGGTGCTCAGGATTCCCGAGGGCCATTGTGAGCTCGTCATGCTCTCTGTCTGGAAAGAACGTCCCTTCCTGCGCTGCGTCGATATAGTGCTTAAGCCTACTGACTGGTATGTCCATTTGTTCGTTCGTCCAAATGCATCCCCCTGTTTCAGGGTCCAAGGTTCCGCCAGCCCCGAAGAACCAAGTCCGGCAACGGTCTGGCCAGTTATATGTCTCTGGTCTGATCCCTTTATGAAGCAGATCATTCTCAACCTTGGACCACTTAGGCCGGGCTACGAGGTAGCCACCTGACCCCGTGCGATGGTGAAGCTTCTTCTTCGCGGCATTCTGCTTGTTTGTCGCCGACATCTTCTTACTCTTTTCCGATGTCTTGTAGGCCACAAATGCGGGCCAGTGATCTCTGATCTTCTCATATCTGCCCTTGAATTCTGGTGTCTCTTTTTTATCGACAAACCTATTGAGCTCTTTCTTCCACCTCCTGAATAGATCTGCCATCCTCTTTAGAGCAAAAGACTTGATTAATTTCTCTTTAATTGGGTTCTCTGGATTATCCTCTGGCGGTAGGGTGAAATTTGACTTCAGCTCAGTCCAAAGATCATTTTTCTGCATATCATTGACATAAGACACCTCAGGGTCTTCTTTAGCCGGCTTAAACCATTGCTGGATGCTTATCGGGATCTTGTCCCTAACCAGAACCCCGCACTGAGCAACAAATGCCCTCTTTGTCCGGAGGGGTTCAATAGGTTGGCCGTCGGGCGCGATTGCTGTGATCTCAAGCTTTTCATCCGAGCTCAACTTTTTCTTCGGGCCTCGTCTCTTTACCGAAGTTGTGCTCGATCTGGAGGGCTAGAAAAAAGAACAAAGACTTAATTAATATGTGTACATACCAAAACAATGAATGCATCAATCAGCTACTCAGCATAGGCTTAACTAATATATATACCTGGCCGGACTCGGTTCGGTCACCGGAGCCGTCATCACTTTCTCCTTCTTGCACCAGCATTGGGTCACCGGCGCCGTCCTCATGTTCTTCTTCTTGCACCGGCATTAGGTCACCGTAGCCAGCTTGTTCACCCTCTCCTTCCGGACCATCGAAGATATCGTTGAGATAGTACGAGACGGCATCACTTCCTTCTGCGATTATCTCCCTCAACAACGCTTCTTTTCTTGCTTCGTCTAGGGCGGTGTCCATAGTTTCTACAAATATTTACAACATGGCAAGTATTATTCAAACATGACAGATGGATATATTAGTGCCAAACGTAGAACTAGCTACCTAATCATAGTAAGCTATCGGGAGGTGGTATATATCGACAACGACGACACTACATCTATATATGTCCCTCGATGACCCTCGTTCCCAATAAAAAAAGAGGAAGAAGAAGAAAAAAAGAGGAGAAGAAAGAATAGAGGAGAAGAACTCCTCTATTCTTTCTTCTCCTCTTTTTTCTTCTTCTTCCTCTTCTTTTTTTATCCTCTTCTTCCTCTCATGTTCGAGAGGATCGCCTTGGGGTCGGGAGGTTGCCTAGTGTCAAAGGATTCAACAAAACCATGTCTTCATCATTAGGCGAAAGTAACATGTGCATGATGGTAGGAAGCTCTTCAAAGTTGTTCTGGAACGGAGTCCCAGATAGGATAATTCGCCTTTTGGTACAAAGTTCAGCAAGAGCCTTCCGAATATCGCTATTTGGAAGGCCTTTGCTGAATTCATACCAAAAGGCGGATTATTCTATCCGGGACTCCATTCCAGAACAACTTTGCAGAACTTCATACCAACATGCCCTGGTTACTTCTGGCTAATGATGAAGGCATGGATTTCTTCAATACTTTGACACTAGGAAACCTCTCTCGACCCCTCGGCGATTCTTGACCCCTCGAACCCTCAACGACCCTGAAACCCTCGACCCTTGACCCCTTAACAACCCACGACCCTCTACCCTAGTTCCCGACCCTCGACCAATAGAGGAGAAGAAGAAAGGAATAGATAGAGGAGAAGATCGAAGAAAAAAAACAAGAAACAAAAGAGGAGAAGAAGAAAGGAATAGTGGAGAAGAAGAGAAAACTATTCCTTTCTTCTTCTCCTCTTCTTTTTCTTCTGTTTTCTTCTTCTTATTTATTTCTCCTCTTCTTTTCGGTAGAGGAAACCCTAAATAGCTAGCAAGTATCGTGGGTGTGAGATACATGTGGCCTTCGGTGTCGGACACTACATCCACGTCCCACAAGTGACGTGGGCGTCGAAACCCGCGCCACTTGTGGGATGTGGATTTAGTGTCCGACACCGACGGTACATGTATCTCACACCGACGATACTTTCTATTTAGGGTTTCTCCTCTACCACTCGGCGGCCCTCTCGACGACCCTCGTTCCCGATAAAATAAAGAGGAAGAAGAAGAAAAAAAAGAGAAGAAAGAATAGAGGAGAAGAACCCTCGAACCCTAGACGACCCTCTTGTTCCTCTCATGTTCGAGAGGATCGCCGAGGGGTCGGGAGGTTGCCTAGTGTCAAAGGAAACCCTAAATAGCTAGCAAGTATCGTGGGTGTGAGACACATGTGGCCTTCGGTGTCGGACACTACATCCACGTCCCACAAGTGACGTGGGCGTCGAAACCCGCACCACTTGTGGGATGTGGATTTAGTGTCCGACACCGACGGTACATGTATCTCACACCGACAATACTTTCGATTTAGGGTTTCTCCTCTACCACTCGGCGGCCCTCTCGACGACCCTCGTTCCCGATAAAATAAAGAGGAAGAAGAAGAAGAAAAAAAAAGAGAAGAAAGAATAGAGGAGAAGAACCCTCGAACCCAAGACGACCCTCTTCTTCCTCTCATGTTCGAGAGGATCACCGAGGGGTCGGGAGGTTTCCTAGTGTCAAAGGAAACCCTAAATAGCTAGCAAGTATCGTGGGTGTGAGATACATGTGGCCATCGGTGTCGGACACTACATCCACGTCCCACAAGTGACGTGGGCGTCGAAGCCCGCGCCACTTGTGGGATGTGGATGTAATGTCCGACGCCGACGGTACATGTATCTCACACCGACGATACTTTCTATTTAGGGTTTCTCCTCTACCACTCGGCGGCCCTCTCGACGACCCTCGTTCCCGATAAAATAAAGTGGAAGAAGAAGAAGAAAAAAGAAGAGAAGAAAGAATAGAGGAGAAGTCTCCTCTATTCTTTCCTCGCCTCTCTCATGAATGTCCGGCGTTCTCGACCCCCCCTCCCCACGTGTCGAAGAAAAAAAAGAAGAAAAAAAAGAGGAGAAGAAGAAAGGAATAGAGGAGAAAAGAGAAAAATAGAATTATAATAGAATAATTCTATTTTTCTCTTTTCTCCTCTATTCCTTTCTTCTTCTCCTTTTTTTTCTTCTTTTTTCTTCTTCTTATTTATTTCTCCTCGTCTTCCTCTCCCCTCTCGGCGACCCTAGACCCCCTCTCGACCCTCGACCCCTAGGCGACCGTCGACCCCTCTTTTTTTTCTTCCTCTTCTATTTTATCCTTTTCTTCCTCTACCGCTCGGCGACCCTCGACGACCCTCGTTCCCGATAAAAAAAGAGGAAGAAGAAGAAAAAAAGAAGAGAAGAAAGAATAGAGGAGAAGTCTCCTCTATTCTTTCTTCTCCTCTTTTTTCTTTTCTTATTCCTCTTCTTTTTTATCCTCTTCTTCCTCTCATTATATTTTCTACGAATGTTCTATATACATACATCCATTGATATCATTCCATACATACATATACATCTACATTATATATGAACAAAAAAAGATCAAAATTCATCATACATACATCTACAGTATATATGAACAGTATATATGAACAAAAAAATATCAAAATTCATCATACATACATCTACAGTATATATGAACAAAAAATATCAAAATTCATCATACATACATACATCTACAGTATATATATATATATGAACAAATATCAAAATTCTTCATACATACATACATACATCTGCAAATTCAGGAGCAGGGAAGGAAGGAAGGGGGTAGGAGGCGGTAGCTACCTCTCCCGGAGGGGTCGGGGAGGAGACGCGGGCGGCCGGCGTCGGGGGCGACGGCGACGAGGACGGGCTCGGGGTCGGCGAGGCCAGGGCGACGGCGGGGCACGCTCGGCGGCGGCGGACATGCTCGGGGGCGCAGGGGGTGCTCGGGGGCGGCCGGCGTCGGGGGCGACGGCGATGAGGACGGGCTCGGGGTCGGCGAGGGCGAGGGCGAGGGCGGGGCGCGCTGGGCGGCGGCGGACAGGCTCGGGGGCGCAGTGGGTGCTCGGGGGCGGTGGACGGGCGGCCGGCGACGAGGACGGCGCGGGCTCACGGAGGACTCGGCGGCGACGAGCCTGGCGGCGTCGTTGGAGGAGAGGACAAGGAGATCGATCGAACTGAATCGAGAATTTCACAAGTCCAGCTTATATACCAAAAGCATTGGTCCCGGTTGGTGCTATGACCCGGGACTAATGCACCCTTTAGTCCCGGTTGGTGCCACGAACCGGGACCAAAGGCCAATTTTCGGCAGCCCAAAGGGCGGGAAGCGGCGGCCTTTGGTCCCGGTTGGTGGCACCAACCGGGACTAAAGGGGGGCATTGGTCACGGTTCGTGGCACCAACCGTGACCAATGCCACCTTTAGTCCCGGTTGGTGCCACCAACCGGGACCAATGCCCTTGTGCGCCCCGGGTCCAAAAGTTTAGTCCCACATCGCTAGTTGAGAGCGCCCGAGACCAGTTTATAAGGTCTGCTGCCTCCTCCCTCCTGAACTCCTCCGAACTAAAGGCCTATGGGCCTAATTTGACACTGCTTTGCCTGTGGGCCTATTGGGCCTTCTGCGGGCCTGAATCCTGGCCCATGTAGGGTTTCTAGTCGTATTCAGGCCGTGGAGGCCCAGTAGGTGGCATTTTTTTGTTTTTTCTTTATTATTTCTACATTTTTTTGGTTTTTTATTTTTTGCTTTTAGGTCACAAAAATTATAAACTTTCTATTAGTGCCATTAGTTTTAAATTTTAAATAGTTTAAATTTGAATTTTTAAAAATTTGTGTGAATCACTAGTTTATGAATAACTTTACTATAAAATTAGAATTTTTTTTCTATTTATTTTTTATTTCTACTTAAAACTAAATACTTACAGTTTTTTAGTGATTTCTTTTTGCTTTTAGGTCACAAAAATTATAAACTTTCTGTTAGTGCCATTAGTTTTAAATTTTAAATAGTTTAAATTTGAATTTTTAAAAATTTGAAGAATATTATAGTTTTATTTTAGTTTAATTACTTACAGTTTTTTAGTGATACTTATAGTTATATTTTACTTATAATTTAATTTTTTTTGTTTTCTTCTTTTGTTTTATTTTTTTGCTTTTTATTTTTTTATTTGTACTAAATACTTATAGTTTTAAAATGTATGTGAATCGCTAGTTTATGAATAACTTTACTATGAAGTTAGATCATCTGTTACAAAGGGATTTCATTTTCTTGAACTTATTTGAACTCCATATTTTTTCTGTGTTCAAAATGCACCATTCAAAGACACATCATCAATTTTCAACCCTTTCTGACTTCATTTGTTATTTTTCATGCATTTATTGATTTTTTTGAGCTATAAGACCCTGAAATTGAAAAGCATTTCAAATGAACTCCGAAAAGGTTGAAAGTTGGCATGGTATCATCATTTCACCCACATAGCATGTGCAACAAAGTTGAGATGGTTACGGCAAAAACTGGATGCACTTCGTGTACAAAACGGACAATCTCTTTCGAAGTATCAGGGTTTCAGACGAAAGATCATCTGTTACAAAGGGATTTCATTTTCTTGAACTTATTTGAACTCCATATTTTTTCTGTGTTCAAAATGCACCATTCAAAGACACATCATCAATTTTCAACCCTTTCTGACTTCATTTGTTATTTTTCATGCATTTATTGATTTTTTGAGCTACAAGACCCTGAAATTGAAAAGCATTTCAAATGGACTCCGAAAAGGTTGAAAGTTGGCATGGTATTATCATTTTACCCACATAGCATGTGCAACAAAGTTGAGATGGTTACGGCAAAAACTGGATGCACTTCGTGTACAAAACGGACAATCTCTTTCGAAGTATCAGGGTTTCGGACGAAAGATCATCTGTTACAAAGGGATTTCATTTTCTTGAACTTATTTGAACTCCATATTTTTTCTGTGTTCAAAATGCACCATTCAAAGACACATCATCAATTTTCAACCCTTTCTGACTTCATTTGTTATTTTTCATGGATTTATTGATTTTTTTGAGCTATAAGACCCTGAAATTGAAAAGCATTTCAAATGAACACCGAAAAGGTTGAAAGTTGGCATGGTATCATCATTTCACCCACATAGCATGTGCAACAAAGTTGAGATGGTTACGGAAAAAACTGGATGCACTTCGTGTACAAAATGAACAATCTCTTTCGAAGTATCAGAGTTTCGGACGAAAGATCATCTGTTACAAAGTTGGCATGGTATCATCATAATAGTTGCGGGAGAAAGTCTTCACTTTTTCTTTGCTTGTGTCATTTGATTATTGCGCCGTAACCATGGATAATCTTCATTGTTTATCAGGATGCTTGGGTCAGCCTTGACATTGAAGGGAGGAATTTCATGAAACTTTTCATAATCTTCAGACATGTCTGTCTTGCCGTCCACTCCCAGGATGTCCCTTTTTCCTGAAAGAACTATGTGGCGCTTTGGCTCATCGTATGATGTATTCGCTTCCTTATCTTTTCTTTTTCTCGGTTTGGTAGACATGTCCTTCACATAGATAACCTGTGCCACATCATTGGCTAGGACGAACGGTTCGTCAGTGTACCCAAGATTTTTCAGATCCACTGTTGTCATTCCGTACTGTGGGTCTACCTGTACGCCGCCGCCAAACAGAATGACCCATTTGCACTTAAACAAAGGGACCTTAAAATCAGGTCTGTAGTCAAGTTCCCATATGTCCACTACGTAACCATAATATGTGTCCTTTCCGCTCTCGGTTGCTGCATCAAAGCGGACACCGCTGTTTTGGTTGGTGCTCTTTTGATCTTGGGCGATCGGGTAAAATGTATTCCCATTTATCTCGTATCCTTTGTAAGTCAATACAGTCAAAGATTGTCCCCTGGACAACAAGTACAACTCATCACAAACAGTGTTGTCACCTCTGAGACGTGTTTCCAACCAACTGCTGAAAGTCCTGATGTGTTCACATGTAATCCAGTCGTCGCATTGCTCTGGGTGTTTGGAGTGCAGACTGTTCTTGTGTTCATCGACATACGGGGTCACCAAGGTAGAGTTCTGTAGAACTGTGTAGTGTGCTTGAGACCAAGAATATCCGTCCCTGCATATTATTGAGTCTCTTCCAAGAGTGCCTTTTCCAGTCAGTCTCCCCTCATACCACGATTTGGGGAGACCTATCTTGTTAAGGCCAGGAATGAAGTCAACACAAAACCCGATAACATCCTCTGTTTGATGGCCCATGGAGATGCTTCCTTCTGGCCTAGCGCGGTTACGGACATATTTCTTTAGGACTCCCATGAACCTCTCAAAGGGGAACATATTGTGTAGAAATACGGGCCCCAGGATGACAATCTCGTCGACTAGATGAACTAGGACGTGCATCATGATATTGAAGAAGGATGGTGGGAACACCAGCTCGAAACTGACAAGACATTGCGCCACATCACTCCTTAGCCTTGGTACCATTTCTGGATCGATCACCTTCTGAGAGATTGCATTGAGGAATGCACATAGCTTCACAATGGCTAATCGGACGTTTTCCGGTAAAAGCCCCCTCAATGCAACCGGAAGCAGTTGCGTCATAATCACGTGGCAGTCATGAGACTTTAGGTTCTGAAACTTTTTCTCTGGCATATTTATTATTCCCTTTATATTCGATGAGAAGCCAGTCGTGACCTTCATACTAAGCAGGCATTCAAAGAAGATTTCTTTCTCTTCTTTCGTAAGAGCGTAGCTGGCAGGACCTTTATACTGCTTCGGAGGCATGTCGTCTTTTTCGTGCAAACGTTGCAGGTCCTCCCGTGCCTCCGGCGTATCTTTTGTCTTCCCATACACGCCCAAGAAGCCTAGCAGGTTCACGCAAAGGTTCTTCGTCACGTGCATCACGTCGATTGAGGAGCGGACCTCTAGGTCTTTCCAGTAGGGTAGGTCCCAAAATATAGATTTCTTCTTCCACATGGGTGCGTGTCCCTCAGCGTCATTCGGAACAGCTAGTCCACCGGAACCCTTTCCAAAGATGACGTAGGGTAAATCATTGACCATAGCAAGCACGTGATCACCGGTGCGCATGGCGGGCTTCTTTCGGTGATCTGCCTTGCCTTTGAAATGCTTGCCTTTCTTTCGACATTGATGGTTGGTCGGAAGAAATCGACGATGGCCCAGGTACACATTCTTCCTGCATTTGTCCAGGTATATACTTTCAGTGTCATCTAAACAGTGCGTGCATGCGTGGTATCCTTTGTTTGTCTATCCTGAAAGGTTACTGAGAGCGGGCCAATCGTTGATGGTCACGAACAGCAACGCCTTAAGGTTAAATTCCTCCTGTCTGTGCTCATCCCACGTACATACACCGTCTCCATTCCACAGCTGTAAAAGTTCTTCAACTAATGGCCTTAGGTACACATCAATTTCATTGCCGGGTTGCTTAGGGCCTTGGATGAGAACTGGCATCATAATGAACTTCCGCTTCATGCACATCCAAGGAGGAAGGTTATACATACATAGAGTCACGGGCCAGGTGCTATGATTACTGCTCTGCTCCCCGAAAGGATTAATGCCATCCGCGCTTAAAGCAAACCATACATTCCTTGGGTCCTTTGCAAACTCATCCCAGTACTTTCTCTCGATTTTTCTCCACTGCGACCCGTCAGCGGGTGCTCTCAACTTCCCATCTTTCTTTCGGTTCTCACTATGCCATCGCATCAACTTGGCATGCTCTTCGTTTCTGAATAGAAGTTTCAACCATGGTATTATAGGAGCATACCACATCACCTTTGCAGGGACCCTCTTCCTGAGGGGCTCGCCGTCAACATCACCGGGGTCATCTCGTCTGATCTTATACCACAGCGCACCGCATACCGGGCATGCGTTCAGATCCTTGTATGCACCGCGGTAGAGGATGCAGTCATTAGGGCATGCATGTATCTTCTCCACCTCCAATCCTAGAGGGCATACGACCTTCTTTGCTGCGTATGTACTGTCGGGCAATTCGTTATCCTTTGGAAGCTTCTTCTTCAATATTTTCAGTAGCTTCTCAAATCCTTTGTCAGCCACAGCATTCTCTGCCTTCCACTGCAGCAATTCCAGTACGGTACCGAGCTTTGTGTTGCCATCTTCACAATTGGGGTATAACCCTTTTTGTGATCCTCTAACATGCGATCGAACTTCAGCTTCTCCTTTTGACTAATGCATTGCGTCCTTGCATCGACAATGACCCGGCGGAGATCATCATCATAGGGCACATCGTCTGGTTCCTCTTGATCTTCAGCAGCTTCACCCGTGGCAGCATCATTGGGCACATCGTCTGGTTCCTCTTGATCTTCACCAGCTCCCCCCGTTGCAGCATCACCGTATTCAGGGGGCACATAGTTGTCATCGTACTCTTCTTCTTCGCCGTCTTCCATCATAACCCCTATTTCTCCGTGCCTCGTCCAAACATTATAGTGTGGCATGAAACCCTTGTAAAGCAGGTGGGAGTGAAGGATTTTCCGGTTAGAGTAAGACCTCGTATTCCCACATTCAGTGCATGGACAACACATAAAACCATTCTGCTTGTTTGCCCCAGCCGCATCGAGAAACTCATGCACGCCCTTAATGTACTCGCGGGTGTGTCTGTCACCATACATCCATTGCCGGTTCATATGCGTGCATTATATATAATTAAGTGTCCAAATTAATAGAAGTTCATCATCACATTAAAACCAAAGTACATACATAGTTCTCATCTAACAACATATAGCTCTCCAGAGCATCTAATTAATTAAACCATACATTGAAACTATGTAAAACATTTCAATGCGAAAACAAATGCGATCATAATCGCAACCAAGGTAACAATTGATCCAACGGCATAATGATACCAAGCCTCGGTATGAATGGCATATTTTCTAATCTTTCTAATCTTCAAGCGCATTGCATCGATCTTGATCTTGTGATCATCGACGACATCCGCAACATGCAACTCCAATATCATCTTCTCCTCCTCAATTTTTTTATTTTTTCCTTCAACAAATTGTTTTCTTCTTCAACTAAATTTAACCTCTCGACAATAGGGTCGATTGGCATTTCCGATTCACATACATCCTAGATAAATAAAATCTATGTCACGTTGGTCGGCATAATTTTCATAAATAATAAATGAACCAATAGTTATAAAGATAATATACATACCACATCCGAATCATAGACAGGACGAGGGCCGACGGGAGCGGATACCAAAACCATCGCACTATATAAGATGCAATAATAAATGTAAGAAAATGATACAAGTATCTATCTAAACATACAAGTAAGAATATTTTTCCTTTCAAAAAGAAGATAAGAACAAGAGGCTCACCACGGTGGTGTCGGTGATGAGATCGGCGCGGGTGATCGACGGCGGTGAAGACAAGGACGGGGCGTGACGGACCGCTAAATCTAGACAAATCTCGAGGAAAATGGAGCTTGGAGGTCGAGCTTCGAGAGTAGAAAGCTTAAGTAGTGTGGCTCGGGCATTCCATCGAACACCTCATGTGCATAGGAGGTGAGCTAGAGCACCACAAAGGCCTCTCTCCCTCGGCCAGAAAAAACAGAGCACTGTGCTCTGCCCTTGCGCGAGGGGGTATATATAGGCAATTCATTGGTCCCGGTTTGTGGCATGAACTGGGACTAAAGGGGAGCCTTTGGTCCCGGTTCATGCCACCAACCGGGACCAATGGTGCTGGGCCAGGAGGGAGGCCCTTTGGTCCCGGTTCAGCCCACCAACCGGGACCAAAAGGTCCATACAAACCGGGACCAATGGCCCACGTGGCCCGGCCGGCCCCCTGGGCTCACGAACCTGGACCAATGCCCACATTGGTCCCGGTTCAAGACTGAACCGGGACTAATGGGCTGAGGCGGCCTGGACCATAGCCCCTTTTTCTACTAGTGAATCTTCACACAACCCATGTAATACATAAGGGAAAGAGATACATAGTTGGCTTACAATCGCCACTTCACACAATTACATGAATAAAGTATTACATCAATCAGATACAATCAAGGTCCGACTACGGAACCAAAATAGAAGAAGACTACCCCAAATGCTACGCAGATCCCCGATCGTCCTGACTGGGCTCCACTACCGATCAACTGGAAACGGAACAACATAAAGGACAAGATCTTCATCGAGCTCCTCCTTGAGCCTGGTTGCGTCATCTGCACAGTTCAACGACACATATAAGCTGGTTTTGGAAGTATCTGTGAGTCACGGGGACTCAGCAATCTCACACCCTCGCGATCAAGACTATTTAAGCTTATGGGTAAGGTAAAGGTATGAGGTGGAGCTGCAGCAAGCGACTAGCATATTTGGTGGCTAACAACGCAAATGAGAGCGAGAAGAGAAGGCAAAAGCACGGTCGAACAACTATGATCAAGAAGTGATCCTAGAACAACCTACGTCAAACATAACTCCAACACCGTGTTGGCTTCCGGGACTCCGCCGAGAAGAGACCATCACTGTTACACACGCAGTTGATGTATTTTAATTAAGATCAACTTCAGGTTTTCTACAACCGAACATTAACAAATTCCCATCTGCCCATAACCGCGGGCACGGCTTTCGAAAGTTCAAATCCCTGCAGGGGTGTCCCAACTTAGCCCATCACAAGCTCTCACGGTTAACGAAGGATATTCCTTCTCCCAAGACAATCCGATCAGGCTCGACATCCAGGTTACAAGACATCCTCGACAATGGTAAAACAAGTCCAGTAACACCGCCCGAATGTGCCGACAAATCCTGATAGGAGCTGCACATATCTCGTTCTCAGGGCACACTCAGATTGTCCAAACTTCTGGTAGGCCAGCCCAGAGTTGCCCCTGGTGGCCACCGGTGGCTGACAGGTTGGACCAACACTCAGAGAAGCACTGGCCGGGGGTTAAAATAATGATGACTCTCGAGTCTGCAGAAACCAAGGGAAAGAAAAGGCTAGGTGGCAAATGGTAAAACCAAGGTTGGGCATAGCTGGAGGAGTTTTATTCAAGGTGAACTGTCAAGGGGTTCCCATGATAACTCAACCGCGTAAGGAACGCAAAATCTGGGAACATAACACCGATATGACGGAAACTAGGGCGGCAAGAGTGGAACAAAACACCAGGCATAAGGCCGAGCCTTCCACCCTTTACCAAGTATATAGATGCATTAATTAAATAAGAGATATTGTGATATCCCAACAAAAATATCCATGTTCCAACATGGAACAAGCTCCAATCTTCACCTGCAACTAACAACGCTATAAGAGGGGCTGAGCAAAGCGGAAACATAGCCAAACAATGGTTTGCTAGGACAAGATGGTTAGAGGCTTGGTTTAAACAATATGGGAGGCATGATAAGCAAGTGGTAGGTATCGCAACATAGGCATAGCAAAAGAGCGAGCAACTAGTAAGAAAAGATAGAAGTGATTTTGAGGGTATGGTCATCTTGCCTGAAATCCCACAAGGAAGAAGAACGATTCCATGAAGAAGACAAACTGACGTAGTCGAACGGTTCCTCACAAACGCGACGTTATCGGAACCAACCCGAAGAAGCAACACCGGAAAGAAACACATAACATAGTAAACAACCACCATATCAACATAGAATGATGCACAAACAAGTATGATGCATGTCCGGTTTAATGAGGCATGGCATGGCAAAGTGCACAAACAATCCTACAAATTAAGTGGAGCTCATTATACAACGGAGTTGCATATTGAAGGAAACACCACATGACTTATTTAGTTCTCTTTCGTTTATGTACCCAACAAGATTAAATGTTGTTAGCATGGCAAGAGGGTGAAGCAAAGTAAAAGTACCTATCTAGTCAAGTTTAAATGAGGTCGGAAGCAACGAACAACAATTTCAGTAAATCTCCATATGCATATATTAGGTTTGGTCCTGTTCTGCCCTAAACCATATTTTATAGTTGTTAAACATGCAAATTGGTGCCACCATGTTAAACTAGGCATTTTTTTACCCCATTTATATATAAAGTTTATTATAAACCGAGCTATGGTTATTTAGTTATGATTTAAACCGTTTAAGCAAGTTATTTAAGCAAATTAAAACAAACAACATTTTAAACATTTTAACATAGATGAAAGTTGCGTACTATTAAACTAGATGAAAAACTAAGCAAGTTTCATATTAAGTTTGTTTTAATCCGATGCATGGTTTGTGAGTTATTATATGCATGTTGTCTAGGGACTTTTCTGTAAAACAGTAGTTTTCTGGATAATAGAGAAAATTGCAGCGTAGGGAAAAAATAGAAACGGGCCAAATTTGGGCAGCCCAACAGCAGGAAAAAAAAAGAGGGGCGTCGGCGGGGTGGCCTCACCATGGGCTCGGCCTAGTTCGGTGGGAAGAGGGAGGCTGACAGGGGGATGCGCAGCTGGGCCTCGCGCTGGGCCTGGGTGTGATCTGTTGCTGGCACTCCAGATGAACAGGGAAGCGGGTCAACGTAGGGGAGCTCGTTCTCTGATGACGATGCAGAAGACAGGGGCGATGCAGGGGGAAGCAGAGGTGTGGAACTTGGGGACGAGCGCTCCAGCGAGGGACTTGGCGAAGGCAGTGGCGAGGGGAAAGACTCTGGCGAGGATAGGTGCGAGCTCGGGCTACAAATCAGCGAGACTTGGGTCTCGGAGCAGCGGGGCGACGGACGGGCGATGAGGAGGTCGTCCATGGCGACGGGAACCTGCAGGGGGGTCTGTGTAGGCGCTCGGGTGATGAGGAGGTCAGGGCGCCGGCGGGTGGCGTGGTGGGGCTTGCTCCGGTGAGAACGAGGTGGAAGCAGGGTCGGCCGACGCTCGGGACTGCTGCTGATTCGGTGGTCGGCGGCCATGGCTCCCTGCGAGGAACAACGGGACAGGGAGAGCGATTCAGAGAGAGAGAGAGAGAGAGAGCAGCGGGGAAGGAGGACAAGGAGGGCACGGCCTGGTTGTGGCCGCCGGCGGCGAGGTCGCCAGAGGGCGCGGCCTGCATGGTCGGCGAGGCTCAGGCGTGATGGCTCCTGCCCCGATCCTGCGGCTGGTTGGATCGAAGGAAGGAGGAGGCTGGTGGTTGGTGGGGAGAGATTGAGAGGAATGGCTGCGGGTGGATCTGGAGGCTGGCTCGCGATTGGGGGCGCGCGGAAAAAGAGGAGGAGACCAGGTGGCTGACGACGACGGCTGGACATGGGAGGATCCCTAGGAAATAGGGTTTTTGTCCAGATTTAGACTAGGGACAATATATAATGAAAGAGGGAGAGTTTAGGGGCTAATCCGTCCCTCCAATTAACATTGAGCGGTCGAAGAAATACACTAGAAAGTCCAATTAACAAAACGGAGAGGTTTTGTAGATGTTTGGGGATGATCCGGACAAAACGGTGACGACTGCCCGGATCGGGTCCGGGACAACTTTCGGATGCGCGCGCGAGGGGGTTTGATGCACTAAGAAGAGAGGGTTTGGTTGGGCCTGGCGGTAGGTAGGAAAAGTGAAGACGGTCTAGGAAGGAAAGAGAGGGAAAGCCCGGCAACAGTGTCCAGAGACCGAAAACATCCGACAAAAAGACCGGCTATAATGCCGCTATAGTTTAACGGTTGGGCTATCAAACGAACTCCGAATGCGATGAAACTTGCCACGCGGTCTATCTATACTATAATAAGACCACACGCCAACTTTCAACCCAATCCTAGAAAATTTTCCGGCCACTTCTAAAATAATATTTCAGACGTGGCGCAGGCTCGTGCAAGTGTGGTTGGACTCAGAATGGACAACTGAAGGAACGGGGAGGCCGGGACGGATGCAAGTTTTGAAAACATGGTGATGCAATGCACATGATGACATGACAAGATGCAACACGCAAGCGAATGACATGGCAACAACATCGAATAACTGAAAGACACCAAGCACATCGGTCTCGGGGCGTTACAACACTCCACCACTACGAGAGGATCTCGTCCCGAGATCTAGAATGGCACCGGAGGAACAACGGAAAAGAAAGAGAATAGGTAAACCTAAGTTGCTTCTTTGACAAACTAGTGAGACCAAAGAACCTTGAAAAAAATTAAGTCATTTCGAGAAAAGAATACCACGAAGATGAACGAGGTTGAAAACACTCCATTAGTAAAGAGGGACAAGGAAGAACAACTTTGAGCAGCACTCCGGTTGACAAGAGATGAAAAACTTGACAAGTTGAACAAAACTTGAGCAGAGGACACAACACTCCGGTTAAAAGGATAAGCACGAAAAGAACAAGGTCCTGACAAACAAGAAGATGAGTTAAAGAGAGAAACCTCACAAAGCCTCCGGAAGAAAATATAAGAATGGAATGGGGTGAACGAAGGGAAACACGATCTTGAGAGAGCACGCTTACAACAAATGCAAGAAAGGAGTTGTTGGAAAACCAACAATGAAAAGAATAATCTTGATATGGTCTTATGGAGTACATCTCAAATTATGAGGTGACAACCTGCCACTCACGGGAAGAAGAATTGAATTGATATAGACAAGGAGACAAGAAAGTTGATTCACCGGGAGGATAGATGAAGCACTAGGATCATATATTATCACCATTAATAGCAACAATCCTTAGGGAAAGCTTTAGGTGAAATATAACCCCAGATGACTCCAACGATGAGGTTGATGGAATTAAAATATCTCATTCTTAACAACATGTGAATCATGGAACATGAACTCAGATTATCAAGAATGACATAATACCACCTCCAATGCTATAAAAGAAAGAATTGGACTCCGGATTGCAAGATGAAGATTGCTTGAGCTCCTCTGAGAAGAATCTTGATGAACACTTCAAGAAGGAATTAAATCCTTGATGAACCATCATGTAGAACCTTCATGAAGAACTCCGGTAAACAAAAAATAATAACGAAAATAAAGAGAAGTTGGAAACACAAGGTGAAACCTTGTAATGATTTAGATGGATCTCCATGGTGATATAATTGCGAGAGCTTGGAACTCCGGGAAAAGGAAAGAAGAACCACTAAAAACAAGAATTTCTTCATCATGAACAACTTTCGAAAAAGAAAAGAAGAAGCATCTCAAACCAAGAATGTGATATGATGAATCACTCCGGAAAGCAAGAATTGAATTTACTCGATGAAACAAGAATAAGAATTATGTTATGCGTATCCTTCACCAATTAAATTGATGACAAACAACGGATTTGACATACTACTTATTCTCGTAGAAAGGATTAAGATAGATATAGCTTCAACTTGGGAAGGTCTTCAATGAACCGCCGGTAGGATTGAAACAACGAATGAATTGATATGATAAACGAAGGAAGAGGAACTCTTGAATGAACCACCGTAAGAATTGAAAATGAACGAAGAGAAGATAAAGAAACACCTGGAAGAATTAGAGAACAAATGAAGATACTTACTAGGATTTAGATACAAGAGAACGAATAGATCACGAGCTGATTAGAGATCACTTGAATGATGCACTAGTAAGATTTAGAGAAAGAGAGCTGAAAGCTGAGAATGAATAATTCTGAGATGATGGGCTCCGGATGATCAAACTGAAAAGACTCCTGAATTGCTCCAGATAGGTGAAAAGAAATCTCACAACCGAAGAGAATTATGCGAGGATGGCAACAAGCTAGAATCACGAATCTTTGAAGAGAATGGAGCAAGATTAAAGAGAAACTCTTCTTCGGTCTTCAAAATCTGAGAACGACGACGAGAAACACCACCAATAATTGAAGAGGCACTCTGGAAGAATCAAAAGCGAAGAGATTTAGCCAACGATGAGAAGGATTTAACCGATCTTTTAGAAAGGCATTTGACTGATGATAAATCATTCTTACGTCAAACTTCGAAAAGAAATTTGGGGATGGCTCCGGGAAAATAAGAAGAGTCATGTAAGATGCTAGGAAAAAACTTGTGGGTTAGGTCCCACTCAAGAGAAAACACCGTTATAATGATTAAAAAGAGAGATTGCACCGGTTGAATTAAAATGCTTGAATGAGATAACATCCTCAAAATAGCTTGAAACCTGGGACCTGATACCAACTTGTAACGTCCTCGATGCGGCTATATCTCCCACGTGTCGAAGTACGACTTAGAGGCATAACCGCATTGAAAGCAATGTCGCAAGTGAGGTAATCTTCACACAACCCATGTAATACATAAGGGAAAGAGATACATAGTTGGCTTACAATCGCCACTTCACACAATTACATGAATAAAGCATTACATCAATCAGATACAATCAAGGTCCACTTTCATGCAGTAAAGCATATTTTTTTCCACCATTGCATTCCTCTTCATTAGAATTCCATGCTTGCTAGCCGCGGATCGGCCTAATTAGGAAAGAAGATGGGACGAAAGTGAGTGGTCCAATCATGGAGATAAACTACAATCTATAGTGGAAAGTTGAGGGAAGCTTTATTTCTATTAATTGACAACATGTTTCCGTTGGAGATGCCCATGGAGAAGGACGTGGCGTCACCGACTGTAGGAATGGCCACATCATGCGAGGTAGCCATAGGTTCACACAGTTTGGCTTCACTGGTCGAGGTTACCTCGCTCATGCACGTTGGCCATGGACCATGGTGTTGCTGGATGTGGTGTCCCTGTCCATGGACACAAAATGACCAACATCTATTTCATCAAAGCTATAAGGTGTGGAGGCTTTGCAACCAAATTTCATCATGGCGGGCTCGGTGGATTATTTGTCGTTGGCAAGTTGCATCACGGGTGACAAAAAATCAAAGAAGAAAATCCCGCCGACTTCAAAGGCAAGATGAAGTGGTGCGATTATCCAGTAATGACATGCTCGAAGGCGAAAACTATAGACGAGGTAAGGGTTGTAAAGATGAAGATCTTCATACGTGCACTGAAGTCTATGCAGCAATGGAAAGCAACGACACGGTCGAGAGACAAATGACCAAGAGGCTTTCACAGTCATGGTCTAAGGTGTTCCTCATGCCTTTTTATTACCATATCGGCAAAAGTGACATCAAAGAAAGCTTGCAAGGCTCTCATGGAGATGCACGTCAGAGATGATGGTTAAGAAGACTGCATGACTACCGGGGAAGAAAGAAACATGAGCAAAAATATCATTTCTCATTATATGGATGGAAACCACAATTATAAATTAGAACAATTAGTTGACCGGTATGTCTATTTTTTTATCGTTCCATGGCAATGCACGGACATTTAGCTAGTAGATTAAAAAGGATGAGTTTGGCTGCAGATTTGAGGATCCCGGAGACTCGGTCATCCTTCTATGATGGTGAGCCTATGCCTTGGAAGAAGGACGACAAGCCTACACCATCAACAAAATCACCACCGTCTCCTCCAACAAAGAAGAATTGAGTATCTGGTATGGGCACTCCACTTGGCAACTGCCAAGCTTGGGGGAGTGCCCCGGTATCGTATCACCATCACTTTTATCTTTACCATTTTTCTTAGTTCGATCCTTTTGGTAATATCTTGATCCAGTAGAATAAAAGCACTTAGTATGATCTAGTTGTGAGTTTTGCTTTATTACCCCTCTATGTAATCGAGTCCGTGAGCTATATAATAAAGATTAGCGTTGAGTCAAAGGCTTGAATAAAGGAAAAGAGAAAGAAATAAAAAGAAACAAAGAGATCATGTGACTTTTATGGAGAGTAATGAGCTCACATAGAAAGAGTATGATGAATAAAAGTTGTTGAGACTTGACAAACATAGTTTTGGTCATCGTTGCAATTAATATGAAGTAATAAAGAAAGAGAGGTCTTCACATATATATATATACTATCTTGGACATCTTTTATGATTGTGAGCACTCATTAAAATATGACATGCTAAAGAGTTGGCATTGGACAAGGAAGACAACGTAATAGGTTATGTTTTCTTAAATCTGAGATAAATTATATTGTCTTGGACCCTCCAACATGTTGAGCTTTCCTTTCCCCCTCATGCTAGCCAAATTCATTGCACCAAGTAGAGATACTACTTGTGCTTCCAAACACCCTTAAACCAGTTTTGCCATGAGAGTCCTGTTGGGGAACGTAGTAATTTCAAAAAAATTCCTACGCACACGCAAGATCATGGTGATGCATAGCAACAAGAGGGGAGAGTGTTGTCTACGTACCCTCGTAGACCGAAAGCGGAAGCGTTAGAACAACGAGGTTGATGTAGTCGTACGTCTTCATGATCCGACCGATCAAGTACCAAACGCACGGCACATCTGAGTTCTACACACGTTCATCTCGATGACGTCCCTCAAACTCCGATCCAGCCGAGTGTTAAGGGAGAGTTTCGTCAGCACGATGGTGTGGTGACGATGATGATGTTCTACCGATGCAGGGCTTCACCTAAGCACCGCAACAGTATTATCGAGGTGGACTATGGTGGAGGGGGGCACCGCACACGGCTAAGAGATCAATGATCAATTGGTGTGTCTTTGGGATGCCCCCTGCCCCCGTATATAAAGGAGTGGAGGAGGGAGAGGGCCGGCCCTCTCTATGGCGCGCACTAGGGGAGTCCTACTCCCACCGGGAGCAGGATTCCCCCTTTCCTAGTAGAACTAGGAACCCTTCAAAGTAGTAGGAGTAGGAGGGAAGGAAAGGGAAGGGAAAAGGAGAAGGAAGGAAGGGGGCGCCCCCCTCCCTAGTCCTATTCGGACCAGCCATTCGGGAGGGGTGCGGCCACCCTTTGAGGCCTTTCTCTCCTTTCCCGTATGGCCCATTAAGGCCCAATACGAATTCCTGTAACTCCCCGCTACTCCCGAAAATACCCGAATCACTCGAAACCTTTCCAATGTCCAAATATACTCATCCAATGTATCAATCTTTACGTCTTAACCATTTCGAGACTCCTCGTCATGTCCTTGATCTCATCCGGCACACCGAACTCCTTCGGTACATCAAAACACATAAACTCATAATATAACCATCATCGAACATTAAGCGTGCAGACCCTACGGGTTCGAGAACTATGTGGACATGACCGAGACACGTCTCCGGTCAATAACCAATAGCGGAACATGGATGTTCATATTGGCTCCTACATATCCTACGAAGATCTTTATCGGTCAAACCGCATAACAACATACGTTGTTCTCTTTGTCATCGGTATGTTACTTGCCCGACATCCGATCGTCGGTATCTCAATACCTAGTTCTATCTCGTTACCGGCAAGTCTCTTTACTCGTTCCGTAACACATCATCCCACAACTAACTCATTAGTTGCAATGCTTGCAAGGCTTATAGTGATGTGCATTACCGAGTGGGCCTAGAGATACCTCTCCGACAATCGAAGTGACAAATGCTAATCTCGAAATAGGCCAACCCAACAAGTACCTTCGGAGACACCAGTAGAGCACCTTTATAATCACCCAGTTACGTTGTGACATTTGGTGGCACACAAAGTGTTCCTCCGGTAAACGGGAGTTGCATAATCTCATAGTCATAGGAACATGTATAAGTCATGAATAAAGCAATAGCAACAAACTAAACGATTGTGTGCTAAGCTAACGGAATGGGTCAAGTCAATCACATCATTCTCCTAATGATGTGATCCCATTAATCAAATGACAACTCATGTCTATGGTTAGGAAACATAACCATCTTTGATCAACAAGCTAACCAAGTAGAGGCATACTAGTGACACTCTGTTTGTCTATGTATTGACACATGTATTATGTTTCCGGTTAATAGAATTCTAGCATGAATAATAAACATTCATCATTATATAAGGAAATAAATAATAACTTTATTATTGCCTCTAGGGCATATTTCCTTCAGTCTCCCACTTGCACTAGAGTCAATAATCTAGTTCACATCGCCGTGATTTAATACCAATAGTTCATCACCATGTGATTAACACCCATAGTTCACATCGACATGTGACCAACACCCAAAGGGTTTGCTAGAGTCAATAATCTAGTTCACATCTATAACGCACACGAGACGGCTATATCTCCCACGTGTCGAAGCACGACTTAGAGGCATAACCGCATTGAAAGCAATGTCGCAAGTGAGATAATCTTCACACAACCCATGTAATACATAAGGGAAAGAGATACATAGTTGGCTTACAATCGCCACTTCACACAATTACATGAATAAAGCATTACATCAATCAGATACAATCAAGGTCCGACTACGGAACCAAAATAGAAGAAGACTACCCCAAATGCTACGCAGATCCCCGATCGTCCTGACTGGGCTCCACTACTGATCAACTGGAAACGGAACAACATAAAGGACAAGATCTTCATCGAGCTCCTCCTTGAGCCTGGTTGGGTCATCTGCATGGTTCAACGACACATATAAGCTGGTTTTGGAAGTATCTGTGAGTCACGGGGACTCAGCAATCTCACACCCTCGCGATCACGACTATTTAAGCTTATGGGTAAAGTAAAGGTATGAGGTGGAGCCGCAGCAAGCGACTAGCATATTTGGTTGCTAACAACGCAAATGAGAGCGAGAAGAGAAGGCAAAAGCACGGTCGAACAACTATGATCAAGAAGTGATCCTAGAACAACCTACGTCAAACATAACTCCAACACCGTGTTCACTTTCGGGACTCTGCCGAGAAGAGACCATCACTGTTACACACGCAGTTGATGTATTTTAATTAAGATCAACTTCAGGTTTTCTACAACCAAACATTAACAAATTCCCATCTGCCCATAACCGCGGGCACGGCTTTCGAAAGTTCAAATCCCTGCAAGGGTGTCCCAACTTAGCCCATCACAAGCTCTCACGGTTAACGAAGGATATTCCTTCTCCCAAGACAATCCGATCAGGCTCGACATCCAGGTTACAAGACATCCTCGACAATGGTAAAACAAGTCTAGTAACACCGCCCGAATGTGCCGACAAATCCTGATAGGAGCTGCACATATCTCGTTCTCAGGGCACACTCAGATTGTCCAAACTTCTGGTAGGCCAGCCCAGAGTTGCCCATGGTGGCCACCGGCGGCTGACAGGTTGGACCAACACTCAGAGAAGCACTGGCCGGGGGTTAAAATAATGATGACTCTCGAGTCTGAAGAAACCAAGGGAAAGAAAAGGCTAGGTGGCAAATGGTAAAACCAAGGTTGGGCATAGCTGGAGGAGTTTTATTCAAGGTGAACTGTCAAGGGGTTCCCATGATAACTCAACCGCGTAAGGAATGCAAAATCTGGGAACATAACACCGATATGACGGAAACTAGGGCGGCAAGAGTGGAACAAAACACCAGACATAAGGCCGACCCTTCCACCCTTTACCAAGTATATAGATGCATTAATTAAATAAGAGATATTGTGATATCCCAACAAAAATATCCATGTTCCAACATGGAACAAGCTCCAATCTTCACCTGCAACTAACAACGCTATAAGAGGGGCTGAGCAAAGCGGAAACATAGCCAAACAAGGTTTGCTAGGACAAGATGGTTAGAGGCTTGGTTTAAACAATATGGGAGGCATGATAAGCAAGTGGTAGGTATCGCAACATAGGCATAGCAAAAGAGCGAGCAACTAGCAAGAAAAGATAGAAGTGATTTCGAGGGTATGGTTATCTTGCCTGAAATCCCACAAGGAAGAAGAACGATTCCATGAAGAAGACAAACTGACGTAGTCGAACGGTTCCTCACAAACGCGACGTTATCGGAACAAACCCGAAGAAGCAACACCGGAAAGAAACACATAACATAGTAAACAACCACCATATCAACATAGCATGATGCACAAACAAGTATGATGCATGTCCGGTTTAATGAGGCATGGCATGGCAAAGTGCAGAAACAATCCTACAAATTAAGTGGAGCTCATTATACAACGGAGTTGCATATTGAAGAAAACACCACATGACTTATTTAGTTCTCTTTCGTTTATATACCCAACAAGATTAAATGTTGTTAGCATGGCAAGAGGGTGAAGCAAAGTAAAAGTACCTATCTAGTCAAGTTTAAATGAGGTCGGAAGCAACGAACAACAATTTCAGTAAATCTCCATATGCATATATTAGGTTTGGTCCTGTTCTGCCCTAAACCATATTTTATAGTTGTTAAACATGCAAATTGGTGCCACCATGTTAAACTAGGCATTTTTTTACCCCATTTATATATAAAGTTTATTATAAACCGAGCTACGGTTATTTAGTTATGATTTAAACCGTTTAAGCAAGTTATTTAAGCAAATTAAAACAAACAACATTTTAAACATTTTAACATAGATGAAAGTTGCGTACTATTAAACTAGATGAAAAACTAAGCAAGTTTCATATTAAGTTTGTTTTAATCCGATGCATGGTTTGTGAGTTATTATATGCATGTTGTCTAGGGACTTTTCTGTAAAACAGTAGTTTTCTGGATAATAGAGAAAATTGCAGCGTAGGGAAAAAATAGAAACGGGCCGAATCTGGGCAGCCCAACAGCAGGAAAAAAAAGAGGGGCGTCAGCGGGGTGGCCTCACCATGGGCTCGGCCTGGTTCGGTGCGAAGAGGGAGGCTGACAGGGGGATGCGCAGCTGGGCCTCGCGCTGGGCCTGGGTGCGATCTGTTGCTGGCACTCCAGATGAACAGGGAAGCGGGTCAACGCAGGGGAGCTCGTTCTCTGATGACGATGCAGAAGACAGGGGCGATGCAGGGGGAAGCAGAGGTGTGGAACTTGGGGACGAGCGCTCCAGCGAGGGACTTGGTGAAGGCAGTGGCGAGGGGAAAGACTCTGGCGAGGATAGGTGCGAGCTCGGGCTACAAATCAGCGAGACTTGGGTCTCGGAACAGCGGGGCGACGGACGGGCGATGAGGAGGTCGTCCATGGCGACGGGAACCTGCAGGGGGGTCTGTGTAGGCGCTCGGGTGATGAGGAGGTCAGGGCGCCGGCGGGTGGCGTGGTGGGGCTTGCTCCGGTGAGAGCGAGGTGGAAGCAGGGTCGGCCGACGCTCGGGACTGCTGCTGCTTCGGTGGTCGGCGGCCATGGCTCCCTGCGAGGAACAACGGGACAGGGAGAGCGATTCAGAGAGAGAGAAAGAGAGAGAGAGAGAGAGAGAGAGCAGCGGGGAAGGAGGACAAGGAGGGCACGGCTTGGTTGTGGCCGCCGACGGCGAGGTCGCCAGAGGGCGCGGCCTGCATGGTCAGCGAGGCTCAGGCGTGATGGCTCTTGCCCCGATCCTGCGGCTGGTTGGATCGAAGGAAGGAGGAGGCTGGTGGTTGGTGGGGAGAGATCGAGAGGAATGGCTGCGGGTGGATCTGGAGGCTGGCTCGCGATTGGGGGCGCGCGAAAAAAGAGGAGGAGACCAGGTGGCTGGCAGCGACGGCTGGACATGGGAGGATCCCTAGGAAATAGGGTTTTTGTCCAGATTTAGACTAGGGACAATATATAATGAAAGAGGGAGAGTTTAGGGGCTAATCCATCCCTCCAATTAACATCGAGCGGTCGAAGAAATACACTAGAAAGTCCAATTAACAAAACGGAGACGTTTTGTAGATGTTTGGGGATGATCCGGACAAAACGGTGACGACTGCCCGGATCGGGTCCGGGACAACTTTCGGATGCGCGCGCGAGGGGGTTTGATGCACTAAGCAGAGAGGGTTTGGTTGGGCCTGGCGGTAGGTAGGAAAAGTGAAGACGGTCTAGGAAGGAAAGAGAGGGAAAGCCCGGCAACAGTGTCCAGAGACCGAAAACGTCCGACGAAAAGACCGGCTATAATGCCGCTATAGTTTAACGGTTGGGCTATCAAACGAACTCCGAATGCGATGAAACTTGACACGCGGTCTATCTATACTATAATAAGACCACACGCCAACTTTCAACCCAATCCAAGAAAATTTTCCGGCCACTTATAAAATAATATTTCAGACGTGCCGCAGGCTCGTGCAAGTGTGGTTGGACTCAGAATGGACAACTGAAGGAACGGGGAGGCCCGGACGGATGCAAGTTTTGAAAACATGGTGATGCAATGCACATGATGACATGACAAGATGCAACACGCAAGCGAATGACATGGCAACAACATCGAATAACTGAAAGACACCTAGCACATCGGTCTCGGGGCGTTACAACACTCCACCACTACGAGAGGATCTCGTCCCGAGATCTAGAATGGCACCGGAGGAACAACGGAAAAGAAAGAGAATATGTAAACCTAAGTTGCTTCTTTGACAAACGAGTGAGACCAAAGAACCTTGAAAAAAATTAAGTCATTTCGAGAAAAGAATACCACGAAGATGAACGAGGTTGAAAACACTCCATTAGTAAAGAGGGACAAGGAAGAACAACTTTGAGCAGCACTCCGGTTGACAAGAGATGAAAAACTTGACAAGTTGAACAAAACTTGAGCAGAGGACACAACACTCCGGTTAAAAGGATAAGCACGAAAAGAACAAGGTCCTGACAAACAAGAAGATGAGTTAAAGAGAGCAACCTCACAAAGCCTCCGGAAGAAAATATAAGAATGGAATGGGGTGAACGAAGGGAAACACGATCTTGAGAGAGCACGCTTACAACAAATGCAAGAAAGGAGTTGTTGGAAAACCAACAACGAAAAGAATAATCTTGATATGGTCTTATGGAGTACATCTCAAATTATGAGGTGACGACCTGCCACTCACGGGAAGAAGAATTGAATTGATATAGACAAGGAGACAGGAAAGTTAATTCACCGGGAGGATAGATGAAGCACTAGGATCATATATTATCACCATTAATAGCAACAATCCTTAGGGAAAGCTTTAGGTGAAATATAACCCCAGATGACTCCAACGATGAGGTTGATGGAATTAAAATATCTCATTCTTAACAACATGTGAATCATGGAACATGAACTCAGATTATCAAGAATGACATAATACCACCTCCAATGCTATAAAAGAAAGAATTGGACTCCGGATTGCAAGATGAAGATTGCTTGAGCTCCTCTGAGAAGAATCTCGATGAACACTTCAAGAAGGAATTAAATCCTTGATGAACCATCATGTAGAACCTTCATGAAGAACTCCGGTAAACAAAAAATAATAACGAAAATAAAGAGAAGTTGGAAACACAAGGTGAAACCTTGTAATGATTTAGATGGATCTCCATGGTGATATAATTGCGAGAGCTTGGAACTCCGGGAAAAAGAAAGAAGAACCACTAAAAACAAGAATTTATTCATCATGAACAACTTTCGAAAAAGAAAAGAAGAAGCATCTCGAACCGAGAATGTGATATGATGAATCACTCCGGAAAGCAAGAATTGAATTTACTCGATGAAATAAGAATAAGAATTATGTTATGCGTATCCTTCACCAATTAAATTGATGACAAACAACGGATTTGACATACCACTTATTCTCGTAGAAAGGATTAAGATAGATATAGCTTCAACTTGGGAAGGTCTTCAATGAACCGCCGGTAGGATTGAAACAACGAATGAATTGATATGATAAACGAAGGAAGAGGAACTCTTGAATGAACCACCGTAAGGATTGAAAATGAACGAAGAGAAGATAAAGAAACACCTGGAAGAATTAGAGAACAAATGAAGATACTTACTAGGATTTAGATACAAGAGAACGAATAGATCACGAGCTGATTAGAGATCACTTGAATGATGCACTAGTAAGATTTAGAGAAAGAGAGCTGAAAGCTGAGAATGAATAATTCTGAGATGATGGGCTCCGGATGATCAAACTGAAAAGACTCCTGAATTGCTCCGGATAGGTGAAAAGAAATCTCACAACCGAAGAGAATTATGCGAGGATGGCAACAAGCTAGAATCACGAATCTTTGAAGAGAATGGAGCAAGATTAAAGAGAAACTCTTCTTTGGTCTTCAAAATCTGAGAACGACGACGAGAAACACCACCAATAATTGAAGAGGCACTCTGGAAGAATCAAAAGCGAAGAGATTTAGCCAACGATGAGAAGGATTTAACCGATCTTTTAGACAGGCATTTGACTGATGATAAATCATTCTTACGTCAAACTTCGAAAAGAAATTTGGGGATGGCTCCGGGAAAATAAGAAGAGTCATGTAAGATCCTAGGAAAAAACTTGTGGGTTAGGTCCCACTCAAGAGAAAACACCGTTATAATGATTAAAAAGAGAGATTGCACCGGTTGAATTAAAAGGCTTGAATGAGATAACATCCTCAAAATAGCTTGAAACCAGGGACCTGATACCAACTTGTAACGTCCTCGATGCGGCTATATCTCCCACGTGTCGAAGCACGACTTAGAGGCATAACCGCATTGAAAGCAATGTCGCAAGTGAGGTAATCTTCACACAACCCATGTAATACATAAGGGAAAGAGATACATAGTTGGCTTACAATTGCCACTTCACACAATTACATGAATAAAGCATTACATCAATCAGATACAATCAAGGTCCGACTACGGAACCAAAATAGAAGAAGACTACCCCAAATGCTACACAGATCCCCGATCGTCCCAACTGGGCTCCACTACTGATCAACTGGAAACGGAACAACATAAAGGACATGATCTTCATCGATCTCATCCTTGAGCTTGGTTGCGTCATCTGCATGGTTCAGCGGCACATGCAAGCTGGTTTTGGAAGTATCTGTGAGTCACGGGGACTCGGCAATCTCACACCTTCGCGATCAAGACTATTTAAGCTTATGGGTAAGGTAAAGGTATGAGGTGGAGCTGCAGCAAGCGACTAGCATATTTGGTGGCTAACAACGCAAATGAGAGTGAGAAGAGAAGGCAAAAGCATGGTCGAACAACTATGATCAAGAAGTGATCCTAGAACAACCTACGTCAAACATAACTCCAACACCGTGTTCACTTCCCGGACTCCTCCGAGAAGAGTCCATCACGGTTACACACGCGGTTGATGTATTTTAGTTAAGATCAACTTCAGGTTTTCTACAACCGGACATTAACAAATTCCCATCTACCCATAACCGCAGGCACGGCTTTCGAAAGTTCAAATCCCTGCAGGGGTGTCCCAACTTAGCCCATCATAAGCTCTCACGGTCAACGAAGGATATTCCTTCTCCCAAAACAATCCGATCAGGCTCGGCATCCAGGTTACAAGACATCCTCGACAATGGTAAAACAAGTCTAGCAACACCGCCCGAATGTGCCGACAAATCGTAATAGGAGCTGCACATATCTCGTTCTCAGGGCACACTCAGATTGTCCAAACTTCCGGTAGGACAGCCTACAGTTGCCCCTGGTGGCCACCGACGGCTGACAGGTTGGACCAACACTCAGAGGAGCACTGGCCCGAAGGGTTAAAATAATGATGACCCTTGAGTCTGCAAAACCCAAGGGAAAGAAAAGGCTAGGTGGCAAATGGTAAAACCAAGGTTGGGCATTGCTGGAGGAGTTTTATTCAACGCGAACTGTCAAGGGGTTCCCATTATAACCCAACCGCGTAAGGAACACAAAATCTGGGAACATAACACCGATATGACGGAAACTAGGGCGTCAAGAGTGGAACAAAACACCAGGCATAAGGCCGAGCCTTCCACCCTTTACCAAGTATATAGATGCATTAATTAAATAAGAGATATTGTGATATCCCAACAAAATATCCATGTTCCAACATGGAACAAGCTCCAATCTTCACCTGCAACTGACAATGCTATAAGAGGGGCTGAGTAAAGCGGTAACATAGCCAAACAACGGTTTGCTAGGACAAGGTGGTTAAAGGCTTGGTTTAAACAATATGGGAGGCATGATAAGCAAGTGGTAGGTATCGCAGCATAGGCATAGCAAAAGAGCGAGCAACTAGCAAGCAAAGATAGAAGTGATTTGGAGGGTATGGTCATCTTGCCTGAAATCCCGCAAGGAAGAAGAACGAGTCCATGAAGAAGACAAACTGACGTAGTCAAACGGTTCCTCACAGACGCGACGTTATCGGAACCAACCCGAAGAAGCAACACCGGAAAGAAACAAACAACATAGTAAACAACCACCACATCAACATAGCATGATGCGCAAACAAGTATGATGCATGTCCGGTTTAATGAGGCATGGCATGGCAAAGTGCAGAAACAATCCTACAAATTAAGTGGAGCTCATTATACAACGGAGTTGCATATTGAAGAAAACACCACATGACTTATTTAATTCTCTCTCGTTTATGTACCCAACAAGATTAAATGTTGTTAGCATGGAAAGAGGGTGAAGCAAAGTAAAACTACCTATCTAGTCAAGTTTAAATGAGGCCGGAAGCAATGAACAACAATTCCGGTAAATCTCCATATGCATATATTAGGTTTGGTACTGTTCTGCCCTAAACCATATTTTATAGTTATTAAACATGCAAATTGGTGCCACCATGTCAAACTAGGCATTTTTCTACCCCATTTATATATAAAGTTTATTAGAAACCGAGCTACGGTTATTTAGTTATGATTTAAACCGTTTAAGCAAGTTATTTAAGAAAATTAAAACAAACAACATTTTAAACATAGTTGAAAGTTGCATATTATTAAACTAGATGAAAACTAAGCAAGTTTCATATTAAGTTTGTTTTAATCCGATGCACGGTTTGTGAGTTATTATATGCATGTTGTCTAGGGACTTTTCTGTAAAACATCAGTTTTCTGGATAATAGAGAAAATCGCAGCGCAGGGAAAAAATAGAAACGGGCCGAATCTAGGCAGCCCAACAGCAGGAAAAAAAAGAGGGGCGTCGGCGGGGTGGCCTCACCATGGGCTTAGCCCAGTTCGGTGGGAAGAGGGAGGCCGACAGGGGGTGCGCAGCTGGGCCTCCCGCTGGGCCTGGGTGCGATCTATCGCTGGCGCTCCAGACGAACAGGTAGGTGGGTCAACGCAGGGGCACTCGTTCTCTGATGACGATGCAGAAGACAGGGGCGATGCAGGGGGAAGCAGAGGCATGGAACTTGGGGACGAGCGCTCCAGCGAGGGACTTGGCGAAGGCAGCGGCGAGGGGAAAGACTCCGGCGAGGACAAGTGCGAGCTCGGGCTACAGATCGACGGGACTTGGGTCTCGGAGCAGCGGGGCGACGGACGGGTGACGAGGAGGTCGTCCATGGCGACGGGAACCTGCAGGAGGGGGTCTCTGTAGGTGCTCGGGCGATGAGGAGGTCAGGGCGCCGGCGGGCGGCGTGGTGGGGCTTGCTCCGGTTAGAACGAGGTGGAAACAGGATCGGCCGACGCTCGGGACTGCTGCTGCTTCTGTGGTCGGCGGCCATGGCTCCCTGCGAGAAACAACGAGATGGGGAGAGCGATTCAGAGAGAGAGAGCAGCGGGGAAGGAGGAGAAGGAGGGCACGGCCTGGTTGTGGCCGCCAGCGGCGGGGTCGCCGGAGGGCGTGGCCTGCAGGGTCGGCGAGGCTCGGGCGCGAGGGCTCCTGCCCCGATCCTGCGGCTGGTTGGATCAAAGGAAGGAGGAGGCTGGTGGTTGGTGGGGAGAGATTGAGAGGAATGGCTGCGGGTGGATCTGGAGGCTAGCTCCCGATTGAGAGCGCGTGGAAAAAGAGGAGGAGACCAGGTGGCTGGCGGCGATGGCTGGACATGGGAGGATCCCTAGGAAATAGGGTTTTTGTCCAGATTTAGACTAGGGACTATATATAAGGAAAGAGGGAGAGTTTAGGGGCTAATCCGTCCCTCCAATTAACATCGAGCGGTCGAAAAAAATACACTAGGAAGTCCAATTAACAAAACGGAGACATTTTGTAGATGTTTGGGGATGATCCAGACACAACGGTGACGACTGCCTGGATCGGGTCCGCGACAACTTTCGGACGCGCGCGCGAGGGGGTTTGATGCACTAAGCAGAGAGGGTTTGGTTGGGCCTGGAAGTAGGTAGGAAAAGTGAAGACGGTCTAGGAAGGAAAGAGAGGGAAAGGCCGGCAACAGTTTCCGCAGACCGAAAATGTCCGACGAAAAGACCGGCTATAATGCCGCTATAGTTTAATGGTTGGGCTATCAAATGAACTCCGAATGCGATGAAACTTGACACGCGGTCTATCTACACTATAATAATACCAAATGCCAACTTTCAACCCAATCCAAGAACATTTTCCGGCCACTTATAAAATAATATTTCGGACGTGCTGCGTGCTCGTGCAAGTGTGGTTGGACTCAGAACGGACAACGGAAGGAACGGGGAGGCCAGGACGGATGCAAGTTTTGAAAACATGATGATGCAATGCACATGATGACATGACAAGATGCAACACGCAAGCGAATGACATGGCAACAACAGCGAATAACTGAAAGACACCTGGCACATCGGTCTCGGGGCGTTACAACATCGCTATGTGATTAACACCCAAAGAGTACTAAGGTGTGATCATGTTTTGCTTGTGAGAGAAGTTTAGTCAACGGGTCTGCCACATTCAGATCTGTAAGTATTTTGCAAATTTCTATGTCAACAATGCTCTTCATGGAGCTACTCTAGCTAATCGCTCCCACTTTCAGTATGTATCCAGATTGATTTAGAGTCATCTGGATCAGTGTCAAAATTTGCATCGACGTAACCTTTACGATGAAACTTTTTGTCACCTCCATAATTGAGAAACATATCCTTATTCCACTAAGGATAATTTTGACCGATGTCTAGTTATCTACACCTAGATCACTATTGTACTCCCTTGCCAAAAACAGTGTAGGGTATACAATAAATTTGGTACACAGCATGGCATACTTTATAGAACATATGGCCAAGGCATAGGGAATAACTTTCATTCTCTTTCTATCTTCCGCCGTGGTCGGGCTTTGAGTCTTACTCAATTTCACACCTTGTAACACACGCAAGAACTCTTTCTTTGACTGTTCCATTTTGAACTACTTCAAAAACTTGTCAAGGTATGTACTCATTGAAAACTTATCAAGCGTCTTGATCTATCTCTATAGATCTTGATGCTCAATATGTAAGAAGATTCACCGAGGTCTTTCTTTGAAAAACTCTTATTCAAGTATCCCTTTATGTTATCCAGAAATTCTATATCATTTCCAACCAGCAATATGTCATCCACATATAATATCAGAAATGCTACAGAGCTCCCACTCACTTTCTTGTAAATACATGCTTCTCCAAAAGTCTGTATAAAACCAAATGCTTTGGTCACACTATCAAAGCATTTATTCCAACTCCGAGAGGCTTGCACCAGTCCATAAATGGATCGCTGGAGCTTGCACACTTTGTTAGCTCCCTTTGGATCGACAAAACATTCTGGTTGCATCATATACAACTCTTCTTCCAGAAATCCATTCAAGAATGCAGTTCTGACATCCATCTGCCATATTTCATAATCATAAAACGCGGCAATTGCTAACATGATTCGGACAGACTTAAGCATCGCTACAGGTGAGAAGGTCTCATCGTAGTCAATCCCTTGAACTTGTCGAAAACCTTTCGCAACAAGTCGAGCTTTGTAGACAGTAACATTACCGTCAGCGTCAGTCTTCTTCTTGAAGATCCATTTATTCTCAATTGCTTGCCGATCAACGAGTAAGTCAACCAAAGTCCACACTTTGTTCTCGTACATGGATCCCATCTCAGATTTCATGGCCTCAAGCAATTTTGCGGAATCTGGGCTCACCATCGCTTCTTCATAGTTCGTAGGTTCATCATGATCTAGTAGCATGACTTCCAGAACAGGATTACCATACCACTCTGGTGCGGATCTCACTCTGGTTTACCTACGAGGTTCGGTAGTAACTTTATCTGAAGTTACATGATCATCATCATTACCTTCCTCACTAATTGGTGTAGTAGTCACAGGAACAGATTTCTGTGATGAACTACTTTCCAATAAGGGAGCAGGTATAGTTACCTCATCAAGTTCTACTTTCCTCCCACTCACTTCTTTTGAGAGAAACTCCTTCTCTAAAAAGGATCTATTCTCAGCAACAAATTTGCCTTCAGATCTGTGATAGAAGGTGTACCCAACAATTTCATTTGGGTATCCTATGAAGATGCACTTCTCCGATTTGTGTTCAAGCTTATCAGTTTGAAACTTTTTCACATAAGCATCGCCACCTCAAACTTTAAGAAACGACAGCTTAGGTTTCTTGCCAAACCATAGTTCATATAGTGTCGTCTCAACGGATTTAGATGGTGCCCTATTTAATGTGAATGTAGCTGTCTCTAATGCATAACCCCAAAATGATAGTGGTAAATCGGTAAGAGACATCATAGATCGCACCATATCTAATAAAGTACGGTTACGACGTTCGGACACAACATTACACTGTGGTGTTCTCGGTGGCATGAGTAGTGAAACTATTTCACATTGTTTTAACTGAAGGGCAAACTCGTAACTCAAATATTTTACTTCTGTGATCATATCGTAGAAACATTTATTTTTGTTACGATGATTCTCCACTTCACTCTGAAATTCTTTGAACTTTTCAAATGTTTCAGACTTGTGTTTCATCAAGTAGATATACTCATATCTGCTCAAATCATCTGTGAAGATCAGAAAATAATGATACCTGCCGCGAGCCTCAATATTCATCGGACCACACACATCAGTATGTATGATTTCCACCAAATCTTTTGCTCGCTCCATTGTTCCAGAGAACAGAGTCTTAGTCATCTTGCCCATGAGGCATGGTTCGCAAGCATCAACTGATTCATAATCAAGTGATTCCAAAAGCCCATCTGCATGGATTCTCTTCATGCGCTTTACACCAATATGTCCTAACCGGCAGTGCCACAAATAAGTTGCACTATCATTATTAATTTTGCATCTTTTGGCTTCAATATTATAAAAATGTGTATCACCACGATCGAGATGCAAAAACCATTTTCATTGGGTGTATGAACATTGAAGGTTTTATTCATGTAAATACAACAACAATTATTCTCTAACTTACATGAATAACCGTATTGCAATAAACATGACGCAATCATATTCATGCTCAATGGAAACACTAAATAACATTTATTTTAGGTTTAACACTAATCCCGAAAGTATAGGGAGTGTGCGATGATGATCATATCAATCTTGGAACCATTTCCAATACACATCGCCACTTCACCCTTAACTAGTCTCCGTTCATTCTGCAACTCCCGTTTCGAGGTACTATTCTTAGCAACTGAACTAGTATCAAATACTAAGGGGTTTCTATAAACATTAGTAAAGTACACATCAATAACATGTATATCAAATATACCTATGTTCACTTTGCCATCCTTCTTATCCGCTAATTACTTGGGGTAGTTCCTCTTCCAATGACCAGTCCCTTTGTAGTAGAAGCACTCAGTTTCAAGCTTAGGTCCAGACTTGGGTTTTTTCACTTGAGAAGCAACTTGTTTGCCATTCTTCTTGAAGTTCCCCTTTCTTCCCTTTGTCCCTTTACATGAAACTAGTGGTTTTACCATCAACACTTGATGCTTTTCTTGATTTCGACCTTCGTCGATTTCAGCATCACGAAGAGCTTGGGAATCATTTCCGTTATCCCTTGCATATTATAGTTCATCACGAAGTTCTACTAACTTGGTGATGGTGACTAGAGAATTCTATCAATCACTATTTTATCTGGAAGATTAATTCCCACTTGATTCAAGCGATTATAGTACCCAGACAATCTGAGCACATGCACACTGGTTGAGCTATTCTCCTCCATCTTTTAGCTATAGAACTTGTTGGAGACTTCATATCTCTCAACTCGGGTATTTACTTCAAATATTAACTTCAACTCCTGGAACATCTCATATGGTCCATGATGTTCAAAATGTCTTTGAAGTCCCGATTCTAAGCCGTTTAAGCATGGTGCACTAAACTATCAAGTAGTCATCATATTGAGCTAGCCAAACGTTCATAACATCTGCATCTGCTCCTGCAATAGGTTTGTTACCTAGCGGTGCATCAAGTACATAATTCTTCTGTGCAGCAATGAGGATAAACCTCAAATCATGGATCCAATCCGCATCATTGCTACTAACATCTTTCAACTTAGTTTTCTCTAGGAACATATCAACAATAAAACAGGGGAGCTAAACGCGAGCTATTGATCTACAACATAGATATGCTAATACTACCAGGACTAAGTTCATGATAAATTTAAGTTCAATTAATCATATTACTTAAGAACTCCCACTTAGAAAGACATCCCTCTAATCTTCTAAGTGATCACGTGATCCAAATCAACTAAACCATAACCGATCATCACGTGAAATGGAGTAGTTTTGAATGGTGAACATCACTATGTTGATCATATCTACTATATGATTCACGCTCGACCTTTCGGTCTCAGTGTTCCGAGGCCATATCTGCATATGCTAGGCTCGTCAAGTTTAACCTGAGTATTCTGCGTGTGCAAAACTGGCTTGCACCCGTTGTAGATGGACGTAGAGCTTATCACACCCGATCATCACGTGGTGTCTGGGCACGACGAACTTTGGCAACGGTGCATACTCAGGGAGAACACTTTTTATCTTGAAATTTAGTGAGAGATCATCTTATAATGCTACCGTCAATCAAAGCAAGATAAGATGCATAAAAGATAAACATCACATACAATCAAAATGTGTGACATGATATGGCCATCATCATCTTGTGCCTTTGATCTCCATCTCGAAAGCATCGTCATGATTTCCATCATCACCGGTCTTGACACCATGATCTCCATCATCTTGATCTATATCAATGTGTCGTCACATGGTCGTCTCGCCAACTATTGCTCTTGCAACTATTGATATCACATAGCGATAAAGTAAAGCAATTATTTGGCACTTGCATCTTATGCAATAAAGAGAAGACCATAAGGCTTCTGCAGTTGCCGATAACTTCAACAAAACATGATCATCTTATACAACAACTTATATCTCATCATGTCTTGACCATATCACATCACAACATGCCCTGCAAAAACAAGTTAGACGTCCTCTACTTTGTTGTTGCAAGTTTTACTTGGCTGCTACGGGCTTAGCAAGAACCGTTCTTACCTATGCATCAAAACCACAATGATAGTTTGTCAAGTTGGTGCTGTTTTAACCTTCGCAAGGACCGGGCGTAGCCACACTCAGTTCAACTAAAGTTGGAGAAACTGACACCCGCTAGTCACCTGTGTGCATAGCACGACAGTAAAACCAGTCTCGCGTAAGCGTACGCCTAATGTCGGTCCGGGCCGCTTCATCCAACAATACCACCGAACCAAAGTGTGACATGCTGGTAAGCAGTATGACTTATATCGCCCACAACTCACTTGTGTTCTACTCGTGCATATTACATCAACGCATAAAACCTGGCTCGGATGCCATTGTTGGGAACGTAGTAATTTCAAAAAAATTCCTATGCACACGCAAGATCATGGTGATGCATAGCAACGAGAGGGGAGAGTGTTGTCTACGTACCCTCGTAGACCGAAAGCGGAAGCGTTAGCACAACGCGGTTGATGTAGTTGTACGTCTTCACGATCCGACCGATCAAGTACCAAACACATGGCACCTCCGAGTTTTGCACACGTTCAACTCGATGAAGTCCCTCGAACTCCGATCCAGCCGAGTGTTGAGGGAGAGTTTTGTCAGCACGATGGTGTGGTGACAATGATGATGTTCTACCAACGCAGGGCTTCGCCGAAGCATCGCTACAGTATTATCGAGGTGGACTATGGTGGAGGGGGGCACCGCACATGGCTAAGAGATCAATGATCAATTGTTGTGTCTTTGGGGTGCCCCATGCCCCCGTATATAAAGGAGTGGAGGAGGGAGAGGGCCGGCCCTCTCTATGGCGCGCACTAGGGGAGTCCTACTCCCACCGGGAGCAGGATTCCCCCTTTCCTAGTAGAACTAGGAACCCTTCAAAGTAGTAGGAGTAGGAGGGAAGGAAAGGGAAGGGAAAAGGAGAAGGAAGGAAGGGGCGCCCCCCTCCCTAGTCCTATTCGGACCAGCCCATCGGGAGGGGGAGGGCCGGCCCTATCTATGGCGCACCCTAGGGGAGTCCTACTCCCACCGGGAGTAGGATTCCCCCTTTCCTAGTAGAACTAGGAACCCTTCCAAGTAGTAGGAGTAGGAGGGAAGGAAAGGGAAGGGAAAAGGAAAAGGAAGGAAGGGGGCGCCCCCCCTCCCTAGTCCAATTTGGACCAGCCCATGGGGAGGGGTGCGGCCACCCTTTGAGGCCTTTCTCTCCTTTCCCGTATGGCCCATTAAGGCCCAAAACGAATTCCCGTAACTCTCCGGTACTCCCAAAAATACCCGAATCACTCGGAACCTTTCCGATGTCCGAATATAGTCGTCCAATATATCGATCTTTATGTCTGGACCATTTCGAGACTCCTCATCATGTCTTCGACCTCATCCGGGACACCGAACTCCTTCGGTACATCAAAACACATAAACTCATAATATAACCGTCATCGAACTTTAAGCGTGCGGACCCTACGGGTTCGAGAACTATGTAGACATGACCGAGACACGTCTCCGGTCAATAACCAATAGCAGAACCTAGACGTTCATATTGGCTCCTACATATTCTACGAAGATCTTTATCGGTCAAACCTCATAACAACATACGTTGTTCCCTTTGTAATCCGTACGTTACTTGCCCGAGATTCGATCGTCGATATCTCAATACCTAGTTCTATCTCATTACCGGCAAGTCTCTTTACTCGTTCCGTAACACATCATCCCACAACTAACTCATTAGTTGCAATGCTTGCAAGGCTTATAGTGATGTGCATTACTGAGTGGGCCCAGAGATACCTCTCCGACAATCGGAGTGAAAAATCCTAATCTCGAAATATGCCAACCCAACAAGTACCTTCGGAGACACCTGTAGAGAACCTTTATAATCACTCAGTTACGTTGTGACATTTGGTGGCACACATAGTGTTCCTCCGGTAAACAGGAGTTGCATAATCTCATAGTCATAGGAACATGTATAATGTCATGAAGAAAGCAATAGCAACAAACTAAACGATCGTGTGCTAAGCTAACGGAATGGGTCAAGTCAATCACATCGTTCTCCTAATGATGTGATCCCGTTAATCAAATGACAACGCATGTCTATGTTTAGGAAACATAACCATCTTTGATCAACGGGCTAGTCAAGTAGAGGCATACTAGTGACACTCTGTTTGTCTATGTATTCACACATGTATTATGTTTCCGGTTAATACAATTCTAGCATGAATAATAAACATTTATCATGATTTAAGGAAATGAGTAATAACTTTACTATTGCCTCTAGGGCATATTTCCTTCATGTCCACCATACCTACCTATGGATTGAGTAAGATCCATCAAGTAAGTTGTCGTCGGTGCAAGCAATAAAAATTGCTATCTAAATATGTATGATTGATTTGTGTGGAAGAAATAAGCTTTATACGATCGTGTGATATGGAAGTAATAAAAGCGACAGACTGCATAATAAAGGTCCATATCACAAGTGGCAATATAAAGTGACGTTCTTTCGCATTAGGATTTTGTGCATCCAACCATGAAAGCGCATGACAACCTCTGCTTTCCTCTGCGAAGGACCTATCTTTTACTTTTACCTCCTACATTGCATAAGAGTCATGCTGATCTTCACCCTTCCTTTTTACATTTTATCCTTTGGCAAGCACAATATGTTGGAAAGATCTTGGTATATATGGCTCATTGGATGTGAGTTCTCATGAACTATTACTGTTGACATTATCCTTGAGGTAAAACGTTGGGAGGCAAAACTATAAGCCCCTATCTTTCTCTGTGTCCGATTAAAACTCCATACCCATAAGTATTGCGTGAGTGTCAGCAATTGTGAAATATTATATGATAGTTGAGTATGTGGACTTGCTGAAAAGCTCTTATACATTGACTCTTTCCTATGTTATGATAAATTGCAATTGCTTCAATGACTGAGATTATAGTTTGTTAGTTTTCAATGAAGTTCACGTTTCATACTTGATATTGTGATTGAATTATTACTCTAGCATAAGAAATCATATTACAAGAATTATATAAGTTGTTGTTCTAAGAATGATCATGATGCCCTCATGTCCGTATTTTATTTTTATCGACACCTTCATCTCTAAACATGTGGACATATTTTTCAATTTCAGCTTTTCGCTTGAGGACAAGCGAGGTCTAAGCTTGGGGGAGTTGATACGTCCATTTTGCATCATGCTTTTATATCAATATTTATTGAATTATGGGTTGTTATTACACATTATGTCACAATACTTATGCATATTCTCTCTTATTTTACAAGGATTACATAAAGAGGGAGAATGTCGGCAGCTAGGATTCTGGCTGGAAAAGGAGCAAATATTAGAGACCTATTCTGCACAGCTCCAAAAGTCCTGAAACTTCACAGATGATGTTTTCCAAATATAAAAAAAACATTGAGCGCAAGAACTTCACCAGGGGGGCCACACCCTGCCCACGAGGGTGGGGGGCGCATCCCCTACCTCGTAGGCCCCCTAGTGGCCCTTTGGTGACCATCTTCTGCTATATGGACTCTTTCGATGGAAAAATAATCATAAGCCATCTTCTCGGACAAAACTCCGCCGCCATGAGGCGGAACCTTGGGGGAACCAATCTAGGGTTCTGGTGGGGCTGTTCTACCGGGAAAACTTCCCTCCCGGAGGGGGAAATCATCGCCATCGTCATCACCAATGCTCCTCTCATCGGGAGAGGGCAATATCCATCAACAGCTTCATCAGCGCCATCTCATCTCAAAACCCTAGTTTATCTCTTGTATCCAATTCTTGTCTCCAAGTCCGGGATTGGTGCTAGTAGGTTGCTAGTAGTGTTAATTACTCCGTGTAGTTGATTCTAGTTGGTTTAATTGGTGGAAGATCATATGTTCAGATCCTATATGCACATTAATACCCCTCTGATTATGAACATGTTTATGCTTTGTGAGTAGTTACTTTTGTTCCTAAGGACATGGGAGAAGTATTGCTATTACTAGTCATGTGAATTTGGTATTCGTTCGATATTTTGATGAGATGTATGTTGTCTCTCCTCTAGTGGTGTTATGTGAACGTCGACTACATGACACTTCACCATTTTTTGGGCCTAGAGGAAGGCATTGGGAAGTAATAAGTAGATGATGGGTTGCTAGAGTGACAGAAGCTTAAACCCTAGTTTATGCATTGCTTCGTAAGGGGCTGATTTGGATCCATATGTTTCATGCTATGGTTAGGTTTACCTTAATACTTTTGTTGTATTTGCGGATGCTTGCAATAGAGGTTAATCATAAGTGGGATGCTTGTCCAAGTAAGGGCAGCACCCAAGCACCGGTCCACCCACATACCAAATTATCAAAGTACCGAACGCGAATCATATGAACGTGATGAAAACTAGCTTGACGATATTCCCATATGTCCTTTGCTACAAAAAGGATTGGGCCACCTTGCTGCACCTTATTTACTTTTGTCACTTGTTGCCCATTACAAATTATCTTATCACAAAACTATCTGTTACCACTTGTTTCAGTACTTGTAGAGAATACCTTGATGGAAACCGCTTATCATTTCCTTCTGCTCCTCGTTGGGGTTCGACACTCTTACTTATTGAAAGGACTATGATAGATCCCCTATACTTGTGGGTCATCACCAGGAATCCCACGCAGGCTGGCCGAGCATAGCCTTAACATTCTAAAAGGATTCAGGCCGGTCAAGCAGACTCTTCGGTGTTTCTCTGAACCGGATAGGTTAGCCAAATTACTGGTGGCCGGATTCATTAGAGAAATAAAGCATCCGGACTGGCTAGCAAACCTGGTGATGGTGCCAAAGAAGGACAAATCCTGGCGCCTATGTGACGACTTAAAGGACCTTAATAAGGCTTACCCAAAGGATCCCTTCTCCCTCCCTCGCGTCAATCAAATTATCAACGCTACCGCAGGACACGACTCATTGTGCTTCCTCGATGCATACTCCAGTTACCACCAAATTAAGATGGCGGAGTCCGACCAAGCCGCAATGGCATTCATCACTCCATACGGCCCCTTCTGTTTTAACATAATGCCCTTCGGGCTCAAAAACGCCGGGGCAATGTATCAGCGCATGATTCAGACATGTCTGGAAAAACAGATCGGCAAAACAGTGGAGGAATACATCAACGATGTGGTCGTTAAAACGAGATACGTCAACTCCTTAATAGACGACTTGAGGCTCATGTTCGACAATATCCGAACATACGACATTAAGCTCAATCCGGAAAAATGCGTTTTCGGCGTACCCGCCGGAAAGGTCCTGGGCATTATAGTCTCCAGCAGAGGAATTGAAGCAAATCCGGCCAAAATCCGGGCCATGTCGCAGTTGGTTATCCCAAATGACCTCAAGCAAATCCAGAAGTTAACTGGATGTGTGGCGGCTTTAAGCCGCTTTATCTCTCGACTAGGAGAAAAGGAACTCCCCCTTTATCGCCTTCTTCGGCGCACCGAACACTTCGAGTGGACGGACGCAGCCACGGCCGGACTACAGGAAAAAAACCATCCTGGCCACCAACCCAATCTTGGCCATGCCAGATGTTGGCGAACCAATGCTATTATATATAGCGGCAACTCACCAAGTTGTAAGCGCAGTGCTTGTCGTCGAACGAGAGATGGACGGACATAAATTCCCACTTCAAAAGCCGGTATATTATGTATCCACCATCCTCACTCCATGCAAATCACGGTACCCACATTATCAAAAGATAGCATACGCGGTACTCATGGCATCCCGGAAATTACGACACTACTTTCAAGAGTGTTCAATTACGGTGGCCTCCGAAGTACGACTCAACTACATAATAAACAACCGCGATGCCACGGGCTGGATTGCCAAATGGGCTATCGAGCTCCTACCGTTCGACATAACACATAAACCACGGCGAGCCATTAAGTCGCAAGTACTGGCCGATTTCGCTGCCGAATAGACAGAAGCCGAACTCCCTAAAGAGTACGGCGCATACTCCAATTGGATCATGCACTTCGACGGCTCTAAAATGCTGGCTGGTCTGGGGGCTGGCGTCGTCCTGATGTCCCCCACCGGAGATATAGTGCAACACGTGCTCCAAATACTATATACAGACTCCAATAACGCAGCCGAATACGAGGCCCTATTACACGGTCTCCGGATGGCAGTCTCCATGGGAATTCAACGCTTGGAGGTGCGTGGGGACTCGAACCTCGCAATATCCCAAATAAATGGAGACTTCGATGCCAAGGATCCGAAAATGGCGGCATATCGCAACGCCGTCCTCAAAATGTCAGCTCGGTTCGAGGGGCTTGAATTCCACCATGTGGCTCGGGAAAACAACCAGGCGGCGGACATCCTCGCCCGTATCGGCGCTAAACGCGACCCTGTCCCACCGAACATCTTTCTGGAAAAACTGTTTAAACCATCCGTGGTATGGGAAGGGGACACCGGCAACAATATTCCAGACTCGGCCACAACCCCAGATACCGAACACTCTGACACAATCGGAGGCTCTGCCATCGAAATAACACCTTCAGCCCACGTAATAATGGCCGTCATCGCCCCGTGGACAGAAGCATTCTTGGCCTACCTAACCAGGTAGGAACTACCCGAGGAACAAAATGAGGCACGCTGCATAGTGCGGCGATCTAAAGCCTACAAGGTCCATGAGGGAGAGCTTTATAAGAAAAGCACTACCGAAGTCCTTCAAAGGTGTATCTCCGAAGAGGAAGGGCGGAAGCTTTTGGCAGAAATCCATGCCGGACTCGGCGGCCATCACGCTGCAGCCCGGGACCTTGTAAGCAAGGCTTTCCGTACAGGTTTCTATTGGCCGACGGCCCTGGCAGATGTGCAGCACATGGTCCAGCATTGCGTCAGTTGGCAGCTATTTGCAAACCAAAGCCATATGCCGCCTACCGCTCTCCAAACAATCCCCATTACTTGGCCCTTTGCGGTCTGGGGGCTTGATATGGTCGGACCCCTTAAAGGGGGAACCCATAAGAAAAAATACTTACTGGTCATGGTGGATAAATTCACCAAATGGATAGAAGCCAAACCTATCAAAACGGTTGAATCCGGACCGGTGATAGACTTCATATCCGGGGTTGTACATCGTTATGGCATCCCCCACAGCATCATCACTGACAACGGCACGAACTTTATAGCCAACGAGGTGAAACTTTGGTGCAACAACATGGGCATCAAGCTCGATTATGCTTATGTCTATCATCTGCAAACTAACGGTCAAGTCGAGCGAGCGAATGGTCTTATCATGAGCGGCATTAAACCCAGATTAGTGCGGTCCTTAAAGGAGTCAAACACGCACTGGGTAGAGGAGCTCGACTCCGTACTATGGGGGCTGCGGACCATGCCGAATCGCACTACCGGATACACACCGTTCTTTATGGTGTATGGCGCAGAGGTGGTTCTACCTTGCGACATAATTCATGACTCACCTCGAGTGCGCATGTATGAAGAAAAAGAGGCCAAGCTCGAACGGCAGGACAGTTTGGACACCCTGGAGGAGGAGCGCGATGTGGCAAAGGCCCGTTCCACATTCTATCAGCAACAGTCTTGAAGGTAGCAAAGCAGAGAAGTACAGGCCAAAACCTATAACGTTGGTGAACTAGTTCTACGCCTGCCGGAGAAGAAAAAGAACAAGCTCAGGCCCAAATGGGAGGGTCCCTTCATTATTGACCAGGTTCTGACCGGTGGAGCGTACCATCTGCGGGATGCATTGGATAATCGACTCAAGCCAAACCCATGGAATGCAGCCAGACTCCGAAGATTCTACGCCTAGCGCCGGACTCTACGTTCGTTTCCTCACCTCCGTCAATTTTTTGCATATCTGTCTTTTCTCTCTTTCTCCCTTTTTACTCTCTTCAAGGCCCTTAAAGGCTATACATGTGTCCAGGTTACACAATCTTGACGCGCTAACCGCGCTCATTATACCTGGGGGCTTCTTATACAGAAGCTTAATCTAACTATTTTCCTGGGCTTTACGTCCCATACATGTGTTATTCTTTTGCATGTACCTTTTTCGCCATTATATGCATTGATATGACTTAAGTTTTGGCCAAGTTGGGTTGCCTGGCTCTTGTATTTATGCCCTACGTTCCCGTTAATTCTGCTAGGGCATAAGGGGAGCACCTCTGCGATTTTTACTGCCGGGTCAGCCAGATGTGTACCTCAGACTGGGTGAAGCCGAAAGCTAGCGTTCTTAAGGGAATATTCAGTCGGTGAATAAAAGATGACTTTTATCTAGTTTGAAACATGTCGCCAGACGTTTATATCCCGTGTCTCTTTTCGCTATTCGGACATGCACATTAGAGCATGCGTGCCCAGGGAAAGGAACCCTTAACGGAACTATTCTCCCTGGAAGATGTTTCTTACTACCCATGTAATATAACATAACTAGTTGGGTACTTGTCCGTTCAAGAACTTATGACCCCTACACCTGGTCTCCATGCATACCCCGGTTTTTACATAACCGAGCGGGTATTCGGATACACTCCGGACTATCGGGTCCAGAGGTCGAAGCGAAAAGGTCCGCCATGACAAATGATTTACAATCTGGCTAGGGACATTACATATGTCACTTGAATTACACAGTCGCTAAGACTGATTCAATTCTTCTTCTATACCATCCAACAGGCTGTCGAGCCTACAATCTTGTTGGGAATACTTTGCGGCTAATTCTACTAGATCATACACTAAACTGACGAGGATCTCTTTCCCATCAGGCCCCACAGGCCCGACCTCGGCCATGTGGTTCGGGTCCGCTTTGGTATAGCGCGTCTTCACCATAGCTCAGGCTTCCCTTGCACCTTGTCGGCAGGCGGACATCTTCCATAATCAGAAGCGCTGCCGCGCTCCCTTGAGCTTATCTATAAGCTCCCCTATGCCTCTGGATGGGGACGCAGATGGCCACAAGGCTTGGGCAATACCCTACATCACCTGCCGAACTTGTTTGTGCAGTTGTGAGAGCTCTGGTAGAAGATCACCCGAAGACCCGGGCATCTCCTCCGCGGGATGACTGGTCAGCATACCTGCACACATAACTCTGTTAGCCGGCTTCTTCGCCAAACTCCTTTAAAACTTCGTTCAAGCACTTACTAAAAATGCCGCGCCGAAGACGTTTATTCTCCTTAACGGAGTCCGCAAGCTGGGCTCGGACATCTTTCAGTTCCACGCCCAGCCAGATATTGGCGTCTTGGAGATCATTTTTCTCCTGCCTGACTCGCGTAAGCATGCGCTCGCCAGCATTTCGCTGTTGATCATCACGTGCCGCATCCACCGCCACGGCCTCTGGATTCACTCCGGGGCCACCTGCAACATCTATTGTTAGATTTGCATACATGCCGCATACTACCTGGTACCCGTATTCTTTGCAATGGAAACAAGTGTTACCAGAGGGATCCTTCTCGGACTGCTTCAACGCGGCAACAACGGCCCCTAGCTGGGCCTTGCCCTCTTCCAGCTCTTGAGACAATTGGGAATTCTTCTCTGTAAGAACCTACACAGATAATGATCCTTAAATCAGTTGCGTCAACTGTTTCAAGTGTCAGGGGCTACTGATATATATAATCGTCAGATTTGCTTACCCGTATATCCCTTACATACTGGTCCGTGGCTCTGGCTAGACCATTTTGAGCAGCACGGATGTACGCGTCTCCAGAATTGAAGGCATCAAATGCCTTTGGTGAGAAACAAGCGTCACGGATTATGGCCCAACGACGCCTATGATTCATGGCACTCTCCACTTCGGAATTTGTAGCGGATAGTCTGTCCGCATCCTTTATAGGAGGAACGTCCGGCGCCTGCCCCGCGTTAGCTTCCGCCTCTATGTCCGGCCCTGGAGCCCGACTGGTGGAGGTGTGATCGGCAGCCTCTCCAGATATAGTCCGGCGAGCGTTTTTTATGCTAGGAAACACGGACGTCATTATATCTTAAGAAAGACGACAACCACGGTGTGAGGTTTTGTGTCATACCTCTATGCCAGCGTCTCCGTCCTGACCGCCTTCCTTTTTGGCCTACCTGGCTTCAGTGCCTCTTGTGGGCGAGTTGCTGCGGGTTCGGCACGGCGTCCCAAAGGCCTTCCCTGTAAAACAACGTATGTGTATGGTAGGTGAAGTGCATAAAAGGGGATCCTTTTTGGGAGTTGGGACTTTGGGTTTTCTTACGTGGGACGCAGGGAGTAGTCCAGGATAGTCGGCCGTTATGGCCACCATGGCGTCGTCATAGCTCAATTGATAGAATTGCATGTCTATCAGCTCCACGAATATGTCCGGATCCTCTTCGAGTCCAGGATCGAGGGCCCGGACAGGGTCCTCCAGTTGTGGAGGTGGGCTGATGACCTCCCTTATAGCTTTTCGCAGTTCCTTCCGTGAAATAGCAGGGTGAGTACCTACGACGAGGAATGCGGGAAGGTCGGGAGTAAAGAGGTACAACTCACCCAGCTTGGAGGGTTGTACATGGAGAATCCATCCCGTGGCTTAATACAGATGAACTCCTCTTCTTCCTCTCCCTTGAACAACTCAGACAGAATTTTTGCTAAAGCAGCAGCGGAGTCTGGTCCCTTGGGCCCGCAACGGGTGGCATCATCTTCCCCGTTAAAACACCACAGGGGGTGCCCTCGATAGTGAAGTGGCTGCACCCCCCGCATTATGCATATTGACATAACCTCGATTATTGTCAATCCTGATTGAGCCAGCGTTTTAATCCAGTTCATCGGGTAAAGGACTTCTCCATTGTCTTCCTCCTGGGGGCTCTGTGGGCGCCAACTTCGGCGTTTCTTCAGAGGAGCATTGTTGAACTCAGGAAGACCCCGCCGAACAGGGTCCGGAAGGGGGACGTCCTCCATGTAAAACCACTCTGAAGGCTAGTCTTGGGACGTCTTCTTCGGAGTACCGGATAGGTATCCCGTCTCAGCGATGCGCCATATTTCGGCTCCATCCACTTGATAAAGTGACCCCTTCTGTGTGCGGGGCACAAGGCAGAATAGCTTCCACAGCTCGAAATGAGCCTCGCAGCCCAGAAACAGCTCACAAATGGCAACATAACCGGCGATGTGTAATATGGGAGTGGGGGTGAAATTATGCAACTGGAGGCCGTAAAACTCCAGGAGCCCGCGGAGGAACGGATGAATTGGAAATCCGAGTCCCCTTAGTAAGTAAGGGACGAGGCATACCCGCTCCCCCTTGGAGGGATATGGGAAGCTCTCCACTTGCTCCCCGCCATTATAAGTGGTGAGCCCGTCTCGGACGGGGACCATATACACCGAAGGGAGAAATCCCTAGGTTTGATATTCTACTAATCGGCTGTGCGGGACGGAACACAGCTCCCAATCACCGGGCTTAGGGCTACAGGAGCGAGAGGAGGAGCTGCGGTGGCCGGCCATGATGGAATGGATTTTTCCGAGCACGCTCCGATGGATTCTCGCCGCGGGAGGATGGTGTGGATTGGATCAAAGAATCCCCATCCTTTTAATAGACGATTTATTTACCTGGCTAGGGGGGCGAATGTAAAAATGCCCTGTCTCCTCGCATTCACTCGATGCATGGAAGATGGCCCTTATTGGGCGCAGAAGCCAAGAAGTCCAACATTTATGGGAGTCGGACACTACTTAGCAGATATTTAGGATTTGTAGAAGAACCCGCCTTGCAATGCCGAAGACAATACTGCGAGCTGGACTCATCGTCATTGAAGCCTGGTTCAAGGGCTACTAAGGGAGTTCTGGATTAGGGGGTATCCGGACAGCCGGACTATATCCTTTGGCCAGACTGTTGGACTATGTAGATACAAGATTGAAGACTTTGTCCCGTGTCCGGATGGGACTCTCCTTGGCGCGGAAGGCAAGCTAGGCAATACGGATATGTAGATCTCCTCCCTTGTAACCGACTCTGTGTAACCCTAGCCCCCTCTGGTGTCTATATAAAACGGAGGGTTTAGTCCGTAGGACAATATACAATCATACCATAGTCTAGCTTCTAGGGTTTAGCCTCTACGATCTCGTGGTAGATCAACTCTTGTAATACTCATATCATCAAGAACAATCAAGCAGGACGTAGGGTATTACCTCCTTCAAGAGGGCCCGAACCTGGGTAAACATCGTGTCCCCTGCCTCCTATTACCATCCGCCTTAGACGCACAGTTCGGGACCCCCTACCCGAGATCCACCGGTTTTGACACGATAGGGCCAGTGCGGGCGGTGGTCGAGCAGACCCCGCAAAGCAGACCCGTAAAAAAGATATTTGCAAAACACATTTCTTTGCTTCTTTATTTTCTTCGAGGGCATTGGATACATAATAATTCACCAAATCTTTGCTAGAATAGTGAGACTAATAAAAACAAGAACAACAATTAGGCATTTTAGAAGATATCCAACTTCCATAACTGCTCCCACTAGTTGGACCAACATCTTCTCCATGCCTTCATTGTTGATCTACGGATATTGATCTTGCATTCTTCATTCTTCTTCTTTGATTCTAAAGAAGTAGACGTTGCTTCCCCTCTAGTTTTTTCTCTAATTGCACATGTAGCCGCATCATGAGCCTCAGTTCCACCAAAGAGTGCACGAACATCTTTTAAGTTTCTTTCTATCAATAAATCAATGTATTCTTTTTCCCAAAACAAAAATGAGCATCCACCTTCCTACGCACATGACCATCTAAATAATCTATCGAAATTGAACCATATAGGTTGACAAAGCCGAATGAAAACAAGAACATACCTTGTCGTTTTCCCATTTGAAGAATACCCATCCGGGGTGTTTCGGCATGCTAGATGTTAGCCACAGCACTGTCTGCGTGCAATCGTCACACTGTATGAGCGGCATCGTGAGCCGACGAGCCGTTGTGCGAGCGTCGAGCCTGGGCGCCGGCCAGCCGAGTCCTTGCCGGCAAACCAATGACGGCAGCTAGAGGATTGATGAACCACTATCTGCATTTGGCGCTTGTGCTTTGTCGGGGCTGTGTGGGGTGCTCCCCGACCAATCCATGGCTTGGCGTAGCAACTGGTGGACGGAAACATCAAATCCGGTGGCCGCGACAAACAGCCGCCCATCTGCAACTTTCCTGTCGGCCGAGGTAGGAGGAAGTGGTGGAGGACAATCTCAGGCGTCTGGCAGCCCGCTGATGTGATCCCGACGGTTGGTATGGCCGGATTCGTAGGCGGCGGGTAGGGAAAAGCGCGGGCTGAAATGCCCCCCCCCCCCCCGCCGCCCACCCCTACCTCTATATATAGGGCCGCGACAGGGTGAGGGGGAGAACCCGCATTTTCGTGGGTTGAGGTGGGTGTTGGGGAACATAGCAATTTCAAAAAAATTCCTACGCACACGCAAGATCATGGTGATGCATGGCAACGAGAGGGGAGAGTGTTGTTCACGTACCCTCGTAGACCGTAAGCGGAAGTGTTATGAGAATGCGGTTGATGTAGTCGTACGTCTTCACGATCCGACCGATCCAAGTACCGAACCTACGACACCCCCGAGTTCAGCACACGTTCAGCTCGGTGACGTCCCACGAACTCCGATCCAGCAGAGCTTCGAGGGAGAGTTCCGTCAGCACGACGGCGTGATGACGGTCATGATGATGCTACCGACGCAGGGCTTTGTCTAAGCACCGCTACGATATGACCGAGGTGGATTATGGTCGAGCGGGGGCACCACACATGGCGAAAAGATCAACTGATCAATTGTGTGTGCTAGGGTGCCCCCTCCCCGCGTATATAAAGGCGGGAGGGGAGGCCGTCCGGCCTCTCTAGGCGCGCCAAGGGGGAGGAATAGGAGGAGGATTCCTCCTTTCCTAGTCCTAGTAGGAGGGGGGAGGAAGGAGAAGGGGAGGAGAAGGAAAGAGGGGGCGCAACCCCTCCCCTAGTCCAATTCGGACTAGGCCCATGGGGGGCGCGTGGCCAGCCCTCGTGGCTTCTCCTCTTTTTCCCTTAAAGCCCACTAAGGCCCATATGTACTCCCGTATTCCCGTAACTCCCCTCGTACTCCAAAAATACCGGATCACTGGGAACCTTTCCGATGTCCAAATATAGCCTTCCAATATATTGATCTTTACGGCTCAATCATTTCGAGACTCCTCGTCATGTCCGTGATCTCATCCGGGACTCCGAACAACCTTCAGTACATCAAATCACATAAACTCATAATACCAATCGTCACCGAACGTTAAGCGTGCGGACCTTCCGAGAACTATGTAGACATGACCGAGACATGTCTCCGGTCAATAACCAATAGCGGAACCTAGATGCTCATATTGGCTCCTACATATTCTACGAAGATCTTTATTGGTCAAACCACATAACGGTATACATTGTTCCCTTTGTCATCGGTATGTTACTTGCTCGAGATTCGATCGTCGGTATCTCAATACCTAGTTCAATCTCGTTACCGGCAAGTCTCTTTACTCGTTCCATAATGTTGCATCCTGTAACTAACTCATTTGCTACATTGCTTGCAAGGCTTATAGTGATGTACATTACCGAGAGGGCCCAGAGATACCTCTCCGACAATCGGAGTGACAAATCCTAATCTTGATCCATGCCAACTCAACAAACACCATCGGAGACATCTGTAGAGCACCTTTATAATCACCCAGTTATGTTGTGACATTTGGTAGCACACAAAGTGTTCCTCCGGTATTCGGGAGTTGCATGATCTCATAGTCATAGGAACATGTATAGTTATGGAGAAAGCAATAGCAACAAACTAAACGATCATCGTGCTAAGCTAACGGATGGTTCAAGTCAATCACATCATTCTCTAATGATGTGATCCCGTTAATCAAATGAAAACGCATATCTATGGTTAGGAAACATAACCATCATTGATTCAATGAGCTAGTCAAATAGAGGCAAATTAGTGACACTGTTTGTCTATGTATTCACACATGTACTAATTTTCCGGTTAATACAATTCTAGCATGAATACTAAACACTTATCATGATATAAGGAAATGTAAATCACAACTTTATTATTTCCTCTAGGGCATATTTCCTTGAGTCTCCCACTTGCACTAGAGTCCATAATCTAGTTCACGTCGTCATGTGATTTAACACCAATAGTTCACATCTTTTATGTGATTAGTTCATAGCTCCATGTGACTAACACCCAAAGGGTTACTAGAGTCAATAATCTAGTTCACATCGATATGTGATTAACACCCAAAGAGTGATCATGTTTTGCTTGTTAGAGAAATTTAGTCAACGGGTCTGCCACATTCAGAGTCGTATGTATTTTGCAAATTTTCTTTTTCTACAATGCTTTGCACGGAGCTACTCTAGCTTATTGCTCCCACTTTCCATATGTATCTAGATCGATACTTAGAGTCATCCAGATCGGTGTCAAAGCTTGCATCGACATAACTCTTTACGACGAACTCTTTGTCACCTCCATAACCAAGAAACATTTCCTTATTCCATTAAGGATATTTTTAACCGATATCCAGTGATCCACTCCTGGATCACTATTGTCCCCTCTTGCCAAACTTATGGTGAGGTACACAATAGGTCTGGTACACAGCATAGCATACTTTATAGAACCTATGACTGAGGCATAGGGAATGACTTTTCATTCTCTTTCTATTTTCTACCATGGTCGGGTTTTGAGTCTTTACTCAACTTCACACCTTGCAACACATGCAAGAACTCCTTCTTTGACTGTTCCATTTTGAACTACTTCAAAATCTTGTCAAGGTATGTACTCATTGAAAATATATCAAGCGTCTTGATCTATCTCTATAGATCTTGATGCTCAATATGTAAGTATCTTCACTGAGGTCTTTCTTTGAAAAACTCCTTTCAAACACTCCTTTATGCTTTCCAGAAAATTCTACATTATTTCCGATCAACAATAAGTCATTCACATATACTTATCAGAAATGTTGTAGTGCTCCCACTCACTTTCTTGTAAATACATGCTTCATCGTAAGTCTGTATAAAACCATATGCTTTGATCACTTTATCAAAGCATATATTCCAACTCCGAGATGCTTGCACCAGTCCATAGATGGATCGCTGGAGCTTTCTCACTTTGTTAGAACCTTTAGGATCGATAAAACCTTCTGGTTGCATCATATACAACTCTTCTTTAAGAAATCCATTAAGGAATGCAGTTTTGACATCCATTTGTCAGATTTCATGAAATGCGGCAACTGCTAATATGATTCAGACAGACTTTTAAGCATCGATAGGAGTGAGAAACTCTCATCGTAGTCAACAGCTTGAAATTTTCAAAAACAATTTTTTGACAATTCAAGCTTTGTAGATAGTAACACTACTATCAGCGTCTATCTTCCTCTTGAAAATCCATTTATTCTCAATGACTCACCGATCATCGGGCAAGTCAATCAAAGTCCGTACTTTGTTCTCATACATTTTGCGGAATCTGGGCTCATCATCGCTTCCTCATAGTTTGTAGGTCGTCATGGTCTAGTAACATGACTTCCAGAACAGGATTACCGTACCACTCTGGTGCGGACCGTACTCGGGTTGACCTACAAGGTTCGGTAGTAACTTGATCCGAAGTTTCATGATCATCATCATTAGCTTCCTCACTAATTGGTGTAGGAATCACTGGAACTGATTTCTGTGATGTACTACTTTCCAATTTGGGAGAAGGTACAATTACCTCATCAAGTTCTACTTTCCTCCCACTCACTTCTTTCGAGAGAAACTCCTTCTCTAGAAAGGATCCATTATTAGCAACAAAATATATTGCCTTCGGATCTGTGATAGAAGGTGTACCCAACAGTTTCCTTTGGTATCCTATGAAGTCGCATTTCTCCGATTTGGCTTCGAGCTTATCAGGTTGAAACTTTTTCACATAAGCCAGCCCCAAACTTTAAGAAACGACAGCTTAGCTTTCTTTCTAAACCACAATTCATATGGTGTCGTCTCAACGGATTTATATGGTGCCCTATTTAACGTGAATGCAGCTATCTCTAATGCATAACCCCAAAACGATAGTGGTAAATCAGTAAGAGACATCATAGATAGCACCATATCTAATAAAGTATGGTTATGACATTCGGACACACCATTATTGTCGGATTTCGGGTTTCGGCAGACCCTTGAGGTTCGAAGACTGGGGTGCGCGCCGAGATTTCGCCTCCTACCTACCTGCGCCCCTCCGCCTGGCTAAGATCTGAGCTATGGGAAGAATAACACGAGGGACACAAGGTTTATACTGGTTCGGGCCACCGTTGTGGTGTAATACCCTACTCTAGTGCGTGGTGTGGTGGATTGCCTCTTGGGCTGACGATGATGAACAATACAAGGAAGAACGGCCTCGCGAGGGTCTGTTCTTGGCTGGGGGGATGAACCGCTGGGAGGAGTTCAGCCACCCTTCTCTCTCTCTCTCTCTCTCTCTCTCTCTGCCTCTGCCTGCCTCTTCTCTCTCTGGCCGCTTTTCTCTCTCTCTCTCTCTCTCTCTCTCTCTCTCTCTGCCTGCTTGCTCCTATTTATAGAGGCCTTGGTCCTCTTCCCAAATATCAAGCGGGAAGGGAGCCAACAATGGCGGGCTAATTTGAAAGGGGACAGCTAGTACCAGCTATCCTGACAAAAGTAGTCTTCGCCTGCACAAAGCTCTGGTGGTGACGTCGTCTTGGGCTCCACGATGACCTCCGTCTTGCAGTCCCCCTGGTCTTGGTCCTGTTGCACCGAAATGGCAACCTTTGCCTGATGCCTTGGTACTCCACGGCTGCGCTTGCCCTCTTTGCACCAAAGGGGAAAGGAGGACACTGCGCGGACTGGCACCCGCCTGGCGCCATTGGTTGTCATGGCTTGCGTCACAGGCACCACATGAGGTACCCCCGCCTTGATCTCTCCACCTCCTCGCGAGCCAGCCTGACGAGGCCGTGCTTGAGGAAGCTCCATGTCGCCCGCCCCGCGAGGCTTGGCCCCTCGTGATGGTCTTGGGTTTGTGTTGGTGAAGATGGGCTGTGCTGGGCCCCCTTTGAGCCACACCGCAGGCCGCAGGTAGGCAAGTCTGGGGACCCCCATTCCCAGAACGCCGACAGTAGCCCCCAGGCCCAAGGCGCGCCCGGACTTGGCCGTGCAGGGAGGTGGAAGGGCAAGAGCGAAGCGCAGCGGGCCCTAACAGCCTGCGGCCTTGGGTGCCGCGTGGCGGTTGATTGGACGTGGGCGCCTTAGCAACCGCGCAAGTTGATAAAGGAGCGGCATCCACCGAGGCTTTGCTTCTTGCTTGCCCCGGTTGCTGCTCAGATCTCCTTTCTTGCGCCTCTCCTTCCTTCCTCCAAAATTTCCATATCTACTCCGACCGTGTGACCTAGGAAGCCATGGCGCCTCGTCAGCCCCCGGCCGTAGCTCGGTACTCATCTGCCCTGGACCCGCCGAACGTGTCGGATGCGAGCCTCGCCCGGTTGCGCCGGATGGCGACGGCGCGGGGCATCAATGGGGCGAAGGTGTTCAAAGCCGGCTCCGCCACCCCTGTGGGTCAAGGGAGCACCTTCTGTCCGTTCTTCGTAAGTGCCATTGCTGCTGGCCTGGTGCCTCCCTTCTGCGAGTTCTTCTTCTCTGTCCTCCGCCATTATAAGCTACAGGCTCTGCATCTCCACCCCAACTCCGTCCTTCTCCTGGCAATCTTCGCGTATTACTGCGAGGCTCACGTAGGGGTGCAGCCCTCAGTGGCCTTGCTGCGCCATTACTTCTACCTCCGGACCTCTCGCGGTCCTGCTTTCGCGTGCGCGAGCTTCGTCGCGTACGGTGGCGCCATTGCCATTTCGAACCCCAGGAAAAGGATTGAGGGCTTCAGGAGCAAGTGGGTCTTGGTGGATGCTGGGCGCATCCATCCTCTGCTGATCTTTCCCATGGAGCATCCCACGAGCTCCGGAGATTGGGGTCGAGCGGAGCTCGCGGACCCCCGCGCGAAGCTGGTGTTGGAGAAGATGGACGCGAATCTGAGGCCGGCCAACATGGCGGCAGCGAAGCTGACCGGCGCGTCGCTGCTGAGGGAATTCCTGGAGCACCAGCTAGTACTCACTTCCGATGTGGAGGCCCCGTCCGATCCCTGCGGCCTTGGCAGACGGAGATCTGGCTGCGGTCCTCCAATCTCTGGTCGGGGCCGTTGTGGCGAGGTTGGTGGGCGCTCCTACGCCTTGTTCCTCCGCGACGACCGGGAGCGGGTAGTGGAGTCCAGGCCCGTCTTCAACGGGGATGGGCCCGTGCCCATGGAAACTCCCAAGGAACCGGTGGACGTGCCCTCCGACAACTCCAGCGAAGAGGAGGAAGAAGGGAGTGGGAAAAAGGGCCTGACTCCGAGGCGACTGATGGAGAGTCGAGGGCTCCCCTCCCTCGGCGCAGGTCCCGCGTTCTCCGCCTCTCTCTGAGCGATGACGACGAGGATGATGACGAAGATGACGACGAGGATAATGACGAGCAGGACGGCGGGAGCTCGCCCCCAATCCCGAAGAAGGACAGGACCGGGCTGATCTCCCGCGGGTCTGCCCCGGCACCAAGGCGGACCGTAGACGCACCTTCCGCTTCCAAGCTTCCCGAGGTTGACCCTTCCAGCCGGCTTTCAGGCTTCAAATTTGGCCGGAGGCCGCTTGAGCTCACTGGCGACGACCCGTAAGCATTTGATTCTTGTCTTTATTTCTTGCTCTACTTCTGAGGCTTGACATCCGCATCTCTTGGATAGGCTGGCGCCCGCAGCAAAGAAGCCGAAGGGAGCTCCTGAGGTTCCATCCGTGACAGCGCCTCTGCCCGCGAAGGAGGGTAACCGTGACGCACAGGCTTCTCCTGCCCGATCGTCCTCGCGATGCCTGGCTGAGCCGGCTGGGGCAAGCTCAGCCCCCTCGGCCCAAGTGACTCCCGAGGTGTCCTTGCCTGCCGCCGCCACTTCAGCAGTTGGGGCGCGGCAGTCCCCTCCTCAGGATGTTGTGGCCGCGCTGCCGCCTTCTCCTCCTACCCCACCGGCTGCTGTCTCTCTGACTTCTTCTGCCGTTCTGGATCGTGCTGTTGCTGAGCTGGACCGACTGCGGCAGGATCTTCTTGGCACCGACCCCCGCTTGGTGGCCGGGCGCTTGGAGCTGGCTTCAGGATGGGTTCGCTCCGACGCTTTGATTCGGGCGGCGCTGGTCCAGGCCTCGACGGCTTGCGACGAGGAGAAACAGGCTATCCTTGAGGCGAAGGCTGCACGTGACGCAGCCCTAGGGAGGTGGTCGACGTCCCTGGATGTTGCAAGGCGCTGGAGGACGAACTCCAAGACTTGCGGGACCAGCTCACAAATGAGGTCCGCCTTTGCCAAGAGCAGGAAGAAGGTGTGAAGCCTCGCGAGGCGACCGTCAAGGAGAGGGAGGTCAAGCTCAGGAAACGCCGCGACCGCCTAGGCGTGCTGGAGCAGGAGTTGGGGGCGAGGAAGGCCAAGCTGGACGACAAGGCCCTGGTTCTTGCCGAGGACCGCGTGGCATTCACAGAGATGGAGGCGAAGGCTCGCTCCACGCTGAGGACGCTTTACGACAGCGGCCTGGAGAGCCCGCTGGCTGGCGCCGGGGACGGCCCCGCCAAGCTACTTCCCTTCCTGGTTCGCGCTCTTGAAGATGTCTCCCTTGGCCATGGCCCCACGGCCGAGGCCGAGGCATGTGTCCTGTCTTCTGCAGCACTGACGCGGGTCCTCACCCACATCTACCTTCACGATCCCGGCGTCGACCTTGACAGCCTGCTGGAGCCAGTAAGCGGCGAGCATGCCGCTGCCGCTGCCGAGTCCGTGAAGGGTCGCGCGGAGGCTCTGCTGGGGAAGTTCCGGGCCTTCAGCACCAAGCCGAAGCAAGGCGCTGCCGACCTCACTGCTCCATGAGACGAACCTACTCCGCGCTGCTCCACCGCCGACAAGTGACTTTGCCGTGGCTCCTGTCCTTCCTTTAATTCCTGCACATGTATCATGCCTCGGGGAGGCATTTAAACTTGTGTTTGGCATTGAGATAACAGTGTGGACTGTAATATTTGCTTTTGAATTCCTTGAAATTTGCGCTTTTCCTTCCTACTTGCTTATGTTCTACGCCGGCAGAGCCCGGCCCCGCGCATGCCTCACCCAGCGTTGGTCCCAACGGGAAACCAGGACGGGGCCAAGGAGTGAGGGGCTACGTGACAAGTTAGGCTCCTGAGTCGCCATGCTCAGGAGTCCCCCTTGGCGCACGAACAGCAAGTAGGGAGGTGTGATGTGGGTGGATCTACCGTTCTATGTCTGCAGAGCCCGGCCGCGCGCATACCTCAACCGCCGTTAGCCTTTCGGAACTAAGGAGTGAGGGGCTATGTGACCAGTTAGGCTCCTGAGTCGCGATGCTCAGGAGTCCCCCTTGATGCTCAAACGGCCTTCGTACCTTGGCTCCGCTCGGGGAGAGACGCGCGACGAACCAGGCCCGGGGGGACCTGGCTGGGCGGCGTGCGTCTGGGTGTGACCCAGGCGCAGCCCCCGTGCCCAGCCCCCTCGCGCGGCACTCCCGAGGGGAGGCGTTACAATGAGGCTAGACACTGAGCTCTGGGCTCCCCGAGGTTGATGCGGCCCGGGGGCCACCCTCAGTTGTTTACCACCAGTGCGGAGCATAGCGCTTTCGTATGTGTACGGGCATAGCCGCTCCTCGGCAGTGTCGTCAGCCAGCACGGAGCATGGTGCTTCCACTGGTACGTGGGAGGGGGCCCCCCTCCGGGAGGAGCCCCCGGGGCGTGTACAGCCCCACCCTGACACGTGGCTGGCACGGTAGGGCCTGGCGAGGTGTATCTGGGCACCCGTGAGCCAGCGCGGGACTCACGGGGCCCTACCTCTAGGCGGGTTGCGCCTGGCACTGGGCCTTATCTTGTGATGTGTCCCTGCAATTTGGTTAGATGTCGGCACTCTACGTCCTCGGGTCCCGGCCCTCGAGCTGGTCTCAGCCGTCACTGGTATGCCAGGTCGCGATGCCGTGGACAAGGCCAGAGGGTGAGGGCTGGAGAGCCAGTAAGAGCCCTGAGTCGCGATGCTCAGGTACCCCCCCTTTAATGTGCAACTGGTCGGCATGGAGAAGAAGAGGTGCCGTGGACCGGCATCAAATAATCAAGCATGGTGGGTCTAACGCACAACCGGAAATAAACGCAAATGGGATACATGCCGCTGGGCCTGGCCCGAGCGATTTGGGGATCATGCAGCCCGAGGGGCGCCCCCAACAAGGTAAGATAACAACATGAAATAAAAAGGGATACATGCCACAGGGACGAACCCACGCGGCCTGGGAATAATGCAGCCCTGGGGAGGGGGCGCTCCCAGCTGGAAATGAAACTCGAAAGATGTCACCTGATGACATTGAGGACGAAGGAGCGTTGGTGTAGCAGACTCGGTGGGCTGCGGAAGCCGATCCTCACGAGCCCCCAGGCCCAGGGGCCTCGGGAAGCTCCAGTGGCGCTGGCGGCTCCTCGCGGACCATCTCCATCCCCGCCAGGGCTGTGGAACGCCTGGCCTCTCGTGCCTCCGTGATGCCCCTCATGGGGCGCTGGTACGTGGCAGCCGCGTTCGACAAGCCGTAAGGCATGCGAACGTAGCTGTGGGGTGGACCTCCGCAGCGCCCCACTCGCGAGGGCCAGAGGCGCTCCAGAGAGGCGACTCGGTTGAGCCCTGGTATGTTGATGCAGACGCGAAGCCCACCATCCTCGCCTGGATGGGGAGCCACTGCTAGTAGGCAGTGGCCGCCTTTCATGACTCTTGACTCATGTAGCTCCTGAATGGCCTTGCTGACGAACTCCTGAGGGTCTGGCTCTCCTTGCCTTTCTCCTTCTTGAGAGAAACGTGCTTCGAAACACGCCTCCATGTGGTGCCCAAGCGCCTCCCTCGTGACCCTAGCTAGGTCGGTGGCCCTCCTGGGGAGAGCCCACGAGCCCTGCCTGAGGAGGGCGCCGAGCGTGCTTTCCTATGCGATGGAAGGAGGTTCCCCCTGGGCAGGCACGGGCCCAGAGGGGCCTGCCTCCTGAGTGGTCGGGTCGGACGATGTCTTCTCCTTCTTAGGGGCTGTCTCGGGAGGCCTCCTGCTTCCGCGATCCGGGTCTTCCAGTGACGCGGCCTGAAAGGCTCATTCTAGGGAACACACCGCGTCCTTCTCTTCATAGGGCACCGTGATGACTCCGCCACTTCCTGGCATCTTGAGGACGTTGTAGCCGTGGTGAGTTATGGCCATGAACTTGGCCAGCGCTGGGTACCCAAGGATGGCATTGTAAGGCAGGTGAATGTGAGCAACATCGAAGCGATGAGCTTGGTGCGGTAGTTGTCGCATGCTCCGAAGGTGACAGGGAGGCGGACTTGCCCAATCGGGACCGTGGAGCCGTCGGTGATACAGGAGAAAGGCTTGGTTGGCTGAAGCTGGTTGTAGGGCACTTGGAGATTGTTGAATGTTTCCACGGACAGGACGTTGAGCCCTGCCCCGCCATCGATGAGGGTCCTGGTGACCACCACGCTGCTGACGATTGGGGAACAAAGCATAGGGAGGACTCCGGCTGTAGCCGCACACTTGAGCTGATCTGCTGAGCTGAACGTGATGGCGCACGCCGACCACCTAAGAGGGCGCGTGGCTTCGAGCCTGGGGAGGGCTGCCTTCACTTCGCGGGCGAACTGCTTGAAGATGCGTTGAGAGGCTGGGGCTTGAGCCCCGCCCAGGATGCAGGCGATCGCGCGCGGCTCCTGGAAGCCCCCAGCCCCCTCGTCCTGGTGGCGGTCCTCGTTTCTCCTTGGCTGCGGCGGTAGTGGAGGGAGGCCTGCATTGCCTTGCGGGCGATCCTCGCGAGGCTGATCCCTCCAGTCTCCCTCGCGTGGCGGGTCTTACCAGCGATCCTCGCGAGGTTGATTGCGCCACCCTTGGCGCGGGCCACGGTCTTCCCAGCGTCCTGCATTCCTTCCTCCTCCTCGACCGTAGCCCCGGTCACCGTGGTCAGGGCGACGGCCGATCCTTCCTTCTCGCACGGCTCGGAGCTCTTGACATTCGTTGCTGTTGTGGGTGTGGAGGTCGTGGTACACACAGTACCGGCTGCCCTTGGAAGGTTCAGGCTGATTTCTGCCCCGCTTTGTGTCTGGTTCTGCCGCGAGCACGGCAGCCCCCTTATGCTTCACATCCTTGGCCTTGGGCTTCTTCTCTTCTGGGTCTGCGGCAGGCAGCTCGAGGAGGGAGAGACGCCCTTCCTCGGCCCTGGCACACTTGGTTGCCAGCTTGAACAGCTCCAAGGAAGTGCACAGGTCTTCATGCATCGCCAGCTCCTCCTTCATCTTGACGTCGCGCACGCCGTCGGAGAAGGCTGAGATGATGGCCTCCTCAGTCACCTTGGGAATCTTGAGGTGTGCGCTGTTGAAGCGTTGGATGTACTTCTGTAGGGTCTCCCCAGGCTGTTGCTTGATGCGGTGCATGTCGCTCACGGTGGGCGGCTGGTCGCGAGTACTTGGAAGTTGGCGATGAAGCGGGTGCGCATCTCGTCCCAGGAGGAGATTGTGCCTAGAGCCAGGTTCAAGAGCCAGGTGCGGGCCCCGTCCTTGAGCGCCATGGGGAACCAGTTCGCCATGACCTTCTCGTCTCCGTTGGCAGCTTCGATGCCCAGCTCGTAGAGCTGGAGGAACTCCGCATGGTCAGCCGTGCCGTCGTAGTGAGGAGGCAGGTCTGGCTTGAACTTGCCGGGCCACGCGACGCTGCGTAGCTCGGCGGTGAAGGCGCGGCAGCCTGCTGTGGCCACGGGAGGCCTTGGGTGACGGAGAGCTTGGTCTTGCATGTCCCCACGCGCTGCAGTTGGGAGCAGCGCGGGGTCTTGACGCGCGGGAGCAGGAGCATGGTCGCGACGTGCTGGAGCGGGGACCGCCCGGGCAGCTTCTTGCGGGCGAGGGACTTCTTGGCAGCTCTGCTCTTGCCACGCTGGCACTTGACGGAGCGGGTTCCGCCCAGGGGCCACGCGCCTTGGAGCCACGGCGCCTTCCTGAGGAGGAGGCGCCCGGGGCGCCGCCGGAGCTTCATCACCCGCGCGGGGCGGGGTGCGGTGCAGCGGAACGGACGGCGCAGGAGAGCCCCCTATGGCGCGGATGAGCTCGGCGATGCGGTCAAGCCATTCTTCATAGACGTCGTCGACGGGATGGTAGTGCAGGAGCTCGTTTGCCGCGATGAGCGCAGCCCGAGCCTCCATGGGCGCGCGGAGCACGCGGGACGAAGAACCAGCTGGGGTGAGTAAGGGAGTTGCGGTGCAGCCGTCTTGCTGCACGGACGGATGCTGAGACGATGCTTGCTGCTCGTCCCTCGCCGGGCCGGTGGCGGTGTTGATGGCAGGTGACGGGGAACGGCAAGGACGCCCGCCGACAGGGGCCGTCTGGGCGATGCGGGAAGCGAGAGGGGCCCGGCGCTCGGCGCGGGCCCGACGAGCGTCAGACATGGGCGTGATGGTCGGAGGAGAACGGGGTGGTGGAAGACGAATCCCGGCGCACCCCTACCTGGCGCGCCAGATGTCGGATTTCGGGTTCCGACAGACCCTTGAGGTTCAAACACTGGGGTGCGCACGGAGATTTCGCCTCCTACCTACCTGCGCCCCTCCGCCTCGCTAAGATCTGAGCTATGGGAAGAATAACACGAGGGACACAAGGTTTATACTGGTTCGGGCCACCGTTGTGGTGTAATGCCCTACTCTAGTGCGTGGTGTGGTGGATTGCCTCTTGGGCTGATGATGATGAACAATACAAGGAAGAACAGCCTCGCGAGGGTCTGTTCTTGGCTAGGGGGATGAACCGCTGGGAGGAGTTCAGCCACCCTTCTCTCTCTCTCTCTATCTCTCTCTCTCTCTCTCTCTCTCTCTGCCTCTGCCTGCCTCTTCTCTCTCTGGCTGCTTTTCTCTCTCTCTCTCTGCCTACTTGCTCCTATTTATAGAGGCCCTGGTCCTCTTCCCAAATATCGAGCGGGAAGGGAGCCAACAATGGCGGGCTAATTTGAAAGGGATAACTAGTACCAGCTATCCTGACAAAAGTAGTCTTCGCCTGCACAAAGCTCTGGTGGTGACGTCGTCTTGGGCTCCACGATGACCTCTGTCTTGCAGTCCCCCTGGTCTTGGTCCTGTTGCACTGAAATGGCAACCTTTGCCTGATGCCTCGATACTCCGCGGCTGCGCTTGCCCCCTTTGCACCAAAGGGGAAAGGAGGACACTGCGCGGACTGGCACCCGCCTGGCGCCCTTGGTCATCATGGCTTGCTTCACAGGCACCTCATGAGGTACCCTGCCTTGATCTCTCCGCCTCCTCGCGAGCCAGCCTAACAAGGCCGTGCCTGAGGAAGCTCCGCGTCGCCCGCCCCGCGAGGCTTGGCCCCTCGCGAGGGTCTTGGGTTTGTGTTGGTGAAGATGGGCCGTGCTGGGCCCCCCTTTGAGCCACGCCGCAGGCCGCAGGTAGGCTAGTCTGGGGACCCCCGTTCCCAGAACGCCGACAATTATGTTGTGGTGTTCCAGATGGCGTGAGTTGTGAAACTATTCCATATTGTTTTAAATGAAGGCCAAACTCGTAACTCAAATATTAACTCATATTGTCTCCGGGATCAGATTGCAGAAACTTTATTTTCTTGTTACGATGATTTTCCACTTCACTCTGAAATTCTTTGAACTTTTCAAATGTTTCAGACTTATGTTTCTTCAAGTAGATATACCCATATCTGCTCAAATCATCTATGAAGGTCGGAAAATAATGATACCCGCCGCGAGCCTCAACACTCATCGGACCGCATACATCAATATGTATTATTTCCAATAAGTCGGTTGCTCGCTCCATTGTTCCGGAGAACGGAGTCTTAGTCATCTTGCCCATGAGGCATGGTTCGCAAGCATCAGGTGATTCCAAAAGCCCATCAGCTTGGAGTTTCTTCATGCGCTTTACACCAATATGACCTAAACGGCAGTGCCACAAATAAGTTGTACTATCAATATTAGCTTTGCATGGTTTGGCTTCAATATTATGAATATGTGTATCACTACGATTGAGATTCTATAAACCATTTATATTGAGTGTATGACCATAGAAGGTTTTATTCATGTAAATAGAACAACAATTATTCTTTGACACAAATGAATAACCGTATTGCAATAAACATGATCCAATCATATTCATGCTCAACGCAAACACCAAATAACATTTATTTTAGGTTCAACACTAATCCCGAAGGTAAAGGGAGTGTGCGATGGTGCTCTTATCAACCTTGGAATCACTTCCAACACACATCATCACCTTGCCCTTAACTAGTCCTTGTTTATTTTTGCAACTCCCGTTTCGAGTTACTACTCTTAGCAACTGAACTAGTATCAGATACCGTGGGATTTTCTATAAACACTAGTAAAGTACACATCAATAACATGTATATCAAATATACCTTTGTTCATGTTGCCATCCTTCTTATCCGCCAAGTATCTAGGGCAGTTCCACTTCCAGTGACCATTTCCTTTGTAGTAGAAGCACTCAGTTTCAAGCTTGGGTCTAGCTTTGGGCTTCTTCATGGGAGTGGCAACTTGCTTTCCATTCTTCTTGAAGTTCCCTTTCTTTCCCTTGCCCTTTTACTTGAAACTAGTGGTCTTGTCAACCATCAACACTTGATGCTTTTTCTTGATTTCTACCTTCACCGATTTCAGCATCGCGGAGAGCTTTGGGAATCGTTTCCGTTATCCCTTGCATATTATAGTTCATCATGAAGTTCTAGTAACTTCATGATAGTGACTAGAGAACTTTGTCAATCACTATATTATCGGGAAGATTAACTCCCACTTGATTCAAGTGATTGTAGTACTCAGACATTCTGAGCACATGCTCACTCGTTGAGTTATTCTCCTCCATCTTGTAGGCAAATTACTGTTAGAGGTCTCATATCTTTTGACACGGGCATGAGTATGAGATACCAATTTCAACTCTCGGAACATCTTATATGCTCCATGGCGTTCAAAACATTTCTGAAGTCCTGGTTCTAAGTCGTAAAGCATGGTGCACTATACTATCAAGTAGTCATCATACCAAGCTTGTCAAACGTTCATAACATCTGCATCTGCTCCTGCAATAGGTCGGTCACCTAGCGGTGCATCAAGGACATAATTCTTCTGTGCAGCAATGAGGATAATCCTCAGATCATGGGCCAAGTCCTCATCATTGCTACTAACATCTTTCAGCATAGTTTTTCTCTAGTAACATATCAAAATAAACAGGGAGCAACATTGCGAGCTATTGATCTACAACATATTTATGCAAATACTATTAGGACTAAGTTCGTGATAAATTAACGTTCAATTTAATCATATTACTTAAGAACTCCCACTTAGATAGACATCCCTCTAGTCATCTAAATGATCACGTGATCCAAATCAACTAAACCATGTCCGATCATCACGTGAGATGGAGTAGTTTTCAATGGTGAACATCATTATGTTGATCATATCTACTATATGATTCACGCTCGACCTTTCGGTCTCCAGTGTTCCGAGGACATATCTGCATATGCTAGGCTCATCAAGTTTAACCTGAGTATTCTGCGTGTGCAAAACTGGCTTGCACCCGTTGTATGTGAATGTAGAGCTTATCACACCCGATCATCACGTGGTGTCTCGGCATGACGAACTGTCGCAAGGGTGCATACTCAGGGAGAAAACTTATACCTTGAAATTTAGTGAGAGATCATCTTATAATGCTACCACCGAACTAAGCAAAATAAGATGCATAAAGGATAAACATCACATGCAATAAAAATATGTGACATGATATGGCCATGATCATCTTGCGCCTTTGATCTCCATCTTCAAAGTACCGTCATGATCTCTATCATCGCCGGCATGACACCATGATCTCCATCATCTTGATCTCTATCAACGTGTCATCACATGGTCGTTTCGCCAACTATTGCTCACTACTAGGGACAACCCTAGTAGTAGCGTGGGCTTAATGCCCACTAGTAGCGCGGGCAGCCGCGCTACCAATAAGGCACTACAGCTATTACTTAGCAGTAGCGCGTGCGACAAGCGCTACTGCTAAGACACATAGCGGCAGCTATTACTTAGCAGTAGCGCTGCTGCTAATCTAGCTAGTTGTAGCGTGTTTACTATCCACCGCTACTAGTACTCTTTTCTCATTTTTAGTGTATTTATACGCCTCTATACAAATTTTGGTACAATACCAATTATGAGGTTTATATCATTATATCTATAACAGTGTGTCAAATGAAGGTGGATTAGGTTCAAGTGGAGGCAATATGTGGTGCATGTCAAAAGTATACTACTAATCCAAACTTGATCTACTTTGGACTAGTAGTACTTTCGATGTGCACCACATGTTGCCTCCACTTGAATCTAATCCGCCAACACAAGCTATTTAATCGTCATCATAGTCATTACCACCAACAGTATTTATTTAATCACCATAGTCATAGTGTAGCACATCATCATCTTCAAACTCATTCTAGCTAGCTAATCACCACCAACACTAGATGCGGTAGCTATCTAATCAACACCAACACTAGCTAATAATAATTATTATAGTCCTTACCACCAACACTAGCTATTTAATCATCATAGTCATAGTGTAGCACATCATCATCTTCAAACTCATTTCTAGCTAGCTAATCACTCCTGCTGCTCTCTCTCGGGTAAAATAACATAAAACATGTGTAGCTCTCCTCCTTCATCAAGTTGGAGCATGCAGATGAACCTGTCTCCTAATCGTGGGCTACGCTTCTGATTGCTGCCCCCTAGTACTTCTCTCTGCTCATCCATCACAAATTTGGTCCAGTCTTTCACTATTAAGACTTCCTCGCTCTTAGAAATCCTGAATGCACTAAAGTGCATCGTAGGATATCTTGGTCGAAAGCTAACCATACTCATGGTACCATTAGTCTCGATCCGATGAGGCACAACATTCATCGGGAGTCGCTGTTGAAGAACATCATGTAGTAACATACTTAGCAATGAAGTTTAGCTTAAAAATAATGTATGCAAAAGATGCACTTAGGACAAATAGTAAAAATCTTACCATCTTTCCTAAATAGATGTAACCGTAGTTCATTACGAACACTATTGGTCGCACGTTTTCAGTACTAACATTTCTAAGTGCAGGAAGAAAATTTGTCTTGACAGTATCAAGATCTTCAAGCCATGAAACAATGACTTAGCTCCTCGCAGTTTAGTTCAGCCCCGGGACAGTAGTAGGTCATGTCCACCAAGCGCTGGACATGTTTGCTTGAACCGAAATAAGCTGACAATAGAAATTAGTTGTCAACTATTTTTGAATAAACAATATCAAAGACATAAATATGGTTGAGAAACTCACATAATGGTATAACTGGAGGCATCTGCACATCGACCCAGATGTCGGTATTACCTTCAATGTCATCTTCCGGACGAATATCAAAGGTGATAACCATATCAGGCTCAAATGCATAAGTCTTGCATAGTGTTGGCCAAGTTTTGCATCCAAAATAGGTGTAGTCGTGTGCGTTGTATAATTTTGCATGGAAAATATAACCATGCTCGGTCTTCAAGTAAACTTTCTTTACCTCCATAGTACAACTGAAACCTATCTATCCAAGACAAAAACTCTTACATGGCAGGGGATACGCTAGTCGAATAGTAAAAAAATAAATTATAAGTTGAAGCAAATGAAGCAGATGTCATGCTTAATTACGAAAAAAGACTTGTCGTTGTGACTTATTGTATCCACTTCGAAGTTCACGTCCAACTTGATGCTGAAGCGCCTATCATCATCTAGGAAGATTCCATCGCACAGGCCGCCCTCGTCTTCGCAGTATTTGCAAATACCGAAATCCTTTTCGTTGTCAAACATTTCCTACGTTCATAGTTGAAACATTAATTGGAAATCGATCGAAGACAACTCCAGGATACTCGGAATATCTTGGACTCATAATGACACGAGCATTCAATAAGCAAAACCAAATCGTAAAATAAATAAGTATTCAAATTAGCATGCATTCAATAAGCAAAAGTTAATCATCTCATGCGTCCATACATCGTCGAATATTATTACTAATACATCCCGAATAGTATCATACATATAACATCACTAATACAACTAAAACCCTAGCGCACGACGGGTATCCGCGCGGGCGGTGGACACCCAAAGAGAAGGAACCATCACAAGATCATAGCTCCAGTGAGATCCCTGGAGAACCTTCCAGGTATTGGAGAACCTGTGCTCCAACGCAAACAAGTAGCGACGGACGTGCGCATCCTCCACACTGACACGGTGACGCACCACCTCTGCGGGGTCCTCGAGCCTCTGGACCATCACTGGCCCACGCGACAGCCACCAAAGAAGGTTTGGGTCAATGACAGGCTGGCTCCTCACCAACATGCGCCCCCGGTAGGTAGCGCCTCCCAGTACCACCCTGGAGGAGCCCAGTCCCGAACATGGCCCATCTAGTGACGCAGGTGTCCTCCGCCGACTCGATGACAAGGATGCGGGATAGGCATCGTCGACGTCGATGCGCGAAAAATTGCTTTAACTAAAAAAATAACAACAAATGTGACATGTTCAACTAGTTCTATTAATTCAACTAGTTCTTACGATTAAATCTAGTCAATTAATTCTATACCTAATAAAATGCATAATTACATAAAAAAGGCCTATGCTTTGCAGGAACGTTGACTCCTTCCCGGTGTGGCAAATCTCGGGCACTCGATATGTCCTAGTTTGTAGCACAAGTCATGCCGAAATTCACGAAAAATTTCGGCATGACTTTTGCTAAAAAGTGGAGAAATCGAGAACCTGAAATTTGCCGGAATGGAAATGAATCAACATTCCGGCAAAACATGGGCCACTCGGCTTCATTTCCTGGAAACAACAGAGCCACTTGGGCACAATCGAACCACTTCAATAATGGAATATGCAAATGAACATCAATGACATATATCATATAACAACAATATGCAAATGAAATTACTGTTTAGGCATTTTCATAAAAAATTGCCCTAGTTAATTTCCTAAAAAAGTTGCTAATAATTTTTCCTAAATGCTAAAAAATGCCTACTGCCCTAAACAAATCTAGGGTTCATATGAACATCAACACAGCATCAACACATATATAAATTGCCCTAGCAGAGAGAGAGAGGAGGGTAGGGGAGAGGACAGGCAGAGCCTTATGGTGACTACGGCGAGGGAGGGGCAGGCGGCGTCGAGGTCGGGGTCAGGGTCGAGGCTTGGGCGCGCGACGGAGGGCGGCGTCGAGGTCGGGGTCGGGGGCGGCGTCGAGGTCGGGGTCGGGGGTGGCTTTGAATCCGGGGTCGGGGCGGTGTCGAGGCGGGAGAGTGACAGGAGAGCACGCGGCGGCCGACGGGCGACGGCGGCGGCGACAGCGGAGGAGTTGCGATTTAGGGGAAGTTGCCGTTGGGAAAAACGAATCGAGCCATTTAGTCAGAAGTAGTAGTAGCGTGTTCCAGGAAGTGCGCTACTGCTAACATAGCTACAGCGCGTTCCTGGATACGCGCTACTGCTATACCATTCTCTTTTTTCCACTTTTTCACTTATTTTTATTTACATTTTATTTTTTCCTTTCACCTTTTTGTATTTCTTTCATTTTCATTTACTTTTCTATTTTCTTTTCATTTAATTTTATTTACTTTAGCAGTAGCACCTCTCAACGTAAACGCGCTGCTACAAAGCAAATAGCGCTAGCGCGGTTCGGCGAAGATCACTACTACTATGTGCAGCCTATCGGCTAAGCCGTGGGAATTTTAGTAGTAGCGCTTTTGTACTCGAGCACGCAACAGCTATAACTGTATCTGTAGCGCCGTTCAAAACACCGCGCTGCTGCTATTAGCACCAGCGTGCGTTTTTAGTCCGCGCTACTACCAATGTTCTATGTATAAGGTTTTTCCTAGTAGTGGCTTTTTACAACTATTGCTATCGCATAGCGATAAAGTAAAGCAATTATTTGGTGCTTGCATCTTATGCGATAAAGAAACAACTATAAGGCTCCTACCAGTTTCCGATAACTTTAACAAAACATGATCATCTCATATAACAATTTATATCTCATCATGTCTTGACCATATCACATCACAACATGCCCTGCAAAAACAAATTAGACGTCCTCTACTTTGTTGTTGCAAGTTCTACGTGGCTGCTACAGGCTGAGCAAGAACCGTTCTTACGTACACATCAAAAACCACAACGCGGTATAATGATTGCTTTTTGATCTTCAGAAAGAACCATGTTCATTGAATCTGATTCAACTAAAGGTGGAGAAATAGACACCCACTAGCCACCTGTGTGCGAAGCACGTACCCGTAATGTCGGGTAGTGCCGCTTCATCCAACAATGCCGCTGAATGAAGAATTAACTAGTGACGGCAAGCAATATGTATATACCCACGCCACAACTCCTTTGTGTTCTACTCGTGCATATAACATCTACGCATAAACCTGGCTCGGCTGCCACTGTTGGAGAACGTAGTAATTTCAAAAAAAATCCTATGCACACGCAAGATCATGGTGATGCATAGCAACGAGAGGGGAGAGTGTTGTCCACGTACCCTCGTAGACCGTAAGCAGAAGCATTTGAGAACGCGGTTGATGTAGTCGTACGTCTTCACGATCCGACCGATCCATGTACCGAACGTACGGCACCTCCGAGTTCAGCACACGTTCCGCTCGGTGACGTCCCACGAACTCCGATCCAGTAGAGCTTCGAGGGAGAGTTCCGTCAGCACGATGGTGTGATGACGGCGATGATGATGCTACCGACACAGGGCTTCTCCTAAGTACCGCTACGATATGACCGAGGTGGATTATGGTGGAGGGGGGCAACGCACACGGCTAAAAGATCAACTGGTCAACTATGTGTTCTAGGGTGCCCCCATCCCCACGTATATAAAGGAGGGAGGGAAGGCCGACCGGCCTCTCTAGGCGCGCCAACGGGGGAGGAATCCTCCTCCTAGTAGGAGTAGGATTCCTCCTTTCCTATTCCTACTAGGAAGGGGAAGGAAGGAGAAGGGGAGGAGAAGGAAAGAGGGGGCGCAGCCCCTCCCCTAGTCCAATTCGGACATGGCCCATGGGGGGCGCGCGGCCAGCCCTCGTGGCTTCTCCTCTTTTTCCCTTAAAGCCGACTAAGGCCCATATGTACTCCCGTATTCCCATAACTCCCCCAGTACTCCAAAAATACCTGGATCACTTGGAACCTTTCCGATGTCCTAATATAGCCTTCCAATATATTGATCTTTACGGCTCGATCATTTCGAGACTCCTCATCATGTCCGTGATCTCATACGGGACACCAAACAACCTTCGGTATATCAAATCACATAAACTCATAATACCAATCGTCACCGAACGTTAAGCGTGCGGACCCTACGAGTTCAAGAACTATTTAGACATGACCGAGACATGTCTCCGGTCAATAACCAATAATGGAACCTGGATGCTCATATTGGCTCATACATATTCTACGAAGATCTTTATCAGTAAAACCAAATAACGGTATACGTTATTCCCTTTGTCATCGGTATGTTACTTGCCCGAGATTCGATCGTCGGTATCTCAATACCTAGTTCAATATTGTTACCGGCAAGTCTACTTACTCGTTACGTAATGCTACATCCCGTAACTACCTCATTAGCTAAATTGCTTGCAAGGCTTATAGTGATGTACATTACCGAGAGGGCCCAGAGATACCTCTCCGACAATCGGAGTGACAAATCCTAATCTTGATCCATGCCAACTCAACAAACACCATCGGAGACACCTGTAGAGCACCTTTATAATCACCCAGTTACGTTGTGACGTTTGGTAGCACACAAAGTGTTCCTCTGGTATTCGGGAGTTGAATGATCTCATAGTCATAGGAACATGTATAGTTATGGAGAAAGCAATAGCAACAAACTAAATGATCATCGTGCTAAGCTAACAGATGGGTCAAGTCAATCACATCATCCTCTAATGATGTGATCCCATTGAAGGAAATATGCCCTAGAGGCAATAATAATGTTATTATTTTATTTCCTTATATCATGATAAATGTTTATTATTCATGCTAGAATTGTATTATTCGGAAACATAATACTTGTGTGAACACATAGACAAACTAAACGTCACTAGTATGCCTCTACTTGACTAGCTCGTTAATCAAAGATGGTTATGTTTCCTAACCATAGACATGTGTTGTCATTTGATTAACGGGATCACATTATTAGGAGAATGATGTGATTGACATGACCCATTCCATTAGCTTAGCACCCGATCGTTTAGTATGTTGCTATTGCTTTCTTCATGACTTATACATGTTCCTATGACTATGAGATTATGCAACTCCCGTTTGCCGGAGGAACACTTTGTGTGCTACCAAACGTCACAACGTAACTGGGTGATTATAAAGGAGCTCTACAGGTGTCTCCAAAGGTAAATGTTCGGTTGGCGTATTTCGAGATTAGGATTTGTCACTCCGATTGTCGGAGAGGTATCTCTGGGCCCTCTCGGTAATGCACATCACATAAGCCTTGCAAGCATTGCAACTAATGAGTTAGTTGCGAGATGATTTATTACGAAACGAGTAAAGAGACTTGCCGGTAACGAGATTGAACTAGGTATTGAGATGCCGACGATCGAATCTCGGGCAAGTAACATACCGATGACAAAGGGAACAACGTATGTTGTTATGCGGTCCGACCGATAAAGATCTTCGTAGAATATGTGGGAGCCAATATGAGCATCCAGGTTCCTCTATTGGTTATTGACCGGAGACATGTCTCGGTCATGTCTACATTGTTCTCGAACCCGTAGGGTCCGCACGCTTAAGGTTTCGATGACAGTTATATTATGAGTTTATGAGTTTTGATGTACCGAAGTTAGTTCGGAGTCCCGGATGTGATCACGGACATAACGAGAAGTCTCGAAATGGTCGGGACATAAAGATTGATATATTGGACGGCTATATTCGGACACCGGAAGTGTTCCGGAGAAAAGCGGAGTACCGGACGGTTACCGCACCCCCCCCCCCCCCGGAGAAGTAATGGGCCATATGGGCCTTAGTGGAGAGAGAAAAGGGCAGCCAGGGTGGGCCGCGCGCCTCCTCCCCCCTGGTCCGAATTGGACTAGGAGAGGGGGGCGGCGCCCCCCTTTCCTTCTCCCTCCCCACTTCCTTCCCCCTCCTAGTAGGAGTCCTACTCCTACTAGGAGGAGGACTCCTCCTTGGCGCGCCAATAGGGCCGGCCGGCCTCCTCCCCTTGCTCCTTTATATATGGGGGCAAGGGGCACCCCTAGACACACAAGTTAATCCACATGATCATTTTCTTAGCCGTGTGCGGTGCCCCCTTCCACCATAATCCTCGATAATATTGTAGCGGTGCTTAGGCGAAGCCCTGCGACGGTAGAACATCAAGATCATCACCACGCCGTCGTGCTGACGGAACTCTTCCCCGACACTTTGCTGGATCGGAGTCCGGAGATCGTCATCGAGCTGAACGTGTGCTAAAACTTGGAGGTGCCGTAGTTTCGGTGCTTGATCGGTCGGGCCGTGAAGACGTACGACTACATCAACCGCGTTGTGCTAACGCTTCCGCTGTCGGTCTACAAGGGTACGTAGATCACACTCTCCCCTCTCATTGCTATGCATGACCATGATCTTGTGTGTGCGTAGGAATTTTTTTGAAATTACTACGTTCCCCAACACCCATTAATCAAATGACAACTCATGTCTATGGTTAGGAAACATAACCATCATTGATTCAACGAGCTAGTCAAGTAGAGGCAAACTAGTGACACTATGTTTGTCTATGTATTCACACATGTACTAAGTTTCCAGTTAATACAATTCTAGCATGAATAATAAACATTTATCATGATATAAGGAAATATAAATAACAACTTTATTATTGCCTCTAGGGCATATTTCCTTCAGTGGGAATTTTGTCGTGCCCCGCAAAAATATTTACGGGTCCGACGCGTTTTCGGGTTCTGATCGGACAGCTTTTTTGCGTGGACCCGTATTTTAGCGGTTATTTTGTGGGTCGGGGCATTATACGGGGTCTGCTAGAGATGCACTTAGTGGAGTCATGACACCTTACATTGTGCGAGGGCATGAGGAGAATACAGTGAGCCATTGTGGCGCTTGGGAGTATTGTGGCTTCACAACGCTCTAACGAAGATTAGCATCCGCAAGGGTGTGAACTTCAGGATACATCCTAGTCTCCGCTTGGCTCAGTTATCTCTTACCCGAGCCCTTTACTTATGCACTTACTTTGTGATAGCATTGGTGATTCAAGTCATATATCTTGCTATCATGTAGTTGTATATCTTGTTTAACCATAAGTTGTTGGTTCACATAGTTGAGCCAAGTTTTATTTAGGTTTTGTGCTTGATAAATTAAATGATAGTTTTATTCCGTATTTGTTCAAGCCTAAACAGTAATTGTTTTACCCCCCCCGTCTTGGCGACATCCACGTTCTTGAGTAATGCAGTAATCATGACCGAGTGCGCTTCCATCACTCGATCTTTCTAGGAGGCACCATTCAAAAGAAATAACTTACGTAAGTAGATAACATAGACAATAATAAGTCTATAGTTAAGTAAGAGAAAAAATTGAAATATATAAACATTTCTTTATTAAGACATATGTGAACACTTGCGTAATCGCTATACATGACAGAAGCACCATGCATATCCAAAAATAGGGCAAGGAGAAAAGAATATCTAGCTGGGGAAAATGCCAAGGATGTAAAGAATGATTGAATATTTATTTCTTCCTTGGTCCAAAGCGCCCATTTTTTGGCATTGGTGATTGAGGACCAAACTTCTTCCTGGCATCTCCAACTCATTATCTGGACTAGCGGCAACACCCGCATCTTCATCTGTGCCTCCAACTCATTCTACTCAACTACATAGCTATACTTCCAATATGTCCTTACATGTCTCCTTCTATTAATATTTTAATTAAATAATCCCCATAAAATTTCATGTTAATTAGAGAAATAAGAATTATTTGTGCCATCTATTCAAGTTAGAATAGCATAGTTGAACTTCAGGGGAATTGGCTCAAACTCACATGGTAAAAAGAATAAAAGAAAAACATTATCCAATGTTTCTTTATGAAAAGACCTGTTCCCATAAACGCCCATAACTCCATACACCAATTTCTTCTTTTGGCCATCTCATCCATTTAGTTTATATTCTCCATGTGTGTGTCCCAACCCTAGGTCATGAGATGGCCAAAAGAAGAAATTGGTGTATGGAGTTATGGGCGTTTATGGGAACGGGTCTTTTCATAAAAGTGAATTCAACATTCACATCCAGTATACAATTATATTATTAAGAGTAGCACAAGCAAAGTACATTGGTCTGAACTCCATGGACAAATCCTAAGCCAAGGACCTTGAAAATCCACTCCCTAACCATTCCTTTCTAAACGGTCTCCTGTTCTCGTGCCGCCGGCGCCATATGAGAAACTTAGTCCCCCTCGTCTTCGGCTGCCATCTTAGCGCTAAGAGTTGGCGGACCTCGGATCATCAAGAGTTCTATGTTCTTCTTCAACGTCTAGTGATCATCATAGTTTTCTGAGAATAAATGTGCTCTCGTTCTTTTGGCGATGCCATGAGATTAGAGAGTTTTCTGCCCTCGCAGATCCGATTATTCTGTTCTAATGAGTTTATATTGCTATATCAAGCTTGAGAGGCCGCTCACACACATTAAGCAAGAGAGGCCGCAAGAAAACGGAAGCAGCAGTACCAGTGCGACCACGAATGGCGTCGACCTCGAGCTTGGATTTGGGAAAGATCGTGCCGACGGCCGGCTACCTACTCCATCGCTGCGCCGCCGTCCCCAACGCCCCTGTTCTCCGGGGAAGGAGCGCGAGCGGGCGGTGCGGCCTCGCCGTCTCGGTCTCGTCCTCCAATGGTAGGTCTGCCTTTACCTGTCCCCCTTGTTCTCTGTAGAATTGTTTGAGATCTTGGAGTTCAGTTCAACCATAGTAAGATGTGGTTCGAACCTGCGAGGAGCCGAAATCTTAGTATTACCGCTCTTACCGATTTCGGACGAAATCACTATTTTGACCCTTTAAACGAACTTTGTCACGAAATGAACTCGATGTGAAAGTATTTCACGATCTGACCCTTTTAGCAACGCCACAGCCCGCGGTGTTTCTGTCCAACATAGAAACACCGAGGTAGCTACCGTTTCTGACCAAAGAAGAAACGCCGAGGTAGCTACCGTTGCGGACCAGATAAGAAACACCGAAGGCGCTGGCGTTGCAGCCCATCATAGGAACGCCAATGACCATGGCGTTGCTGCCCTTTTTCATGTGCATGTGGAACGTGGATGAACAACCTAATTAATAAGGTGACCAAAGAGGGCAGCAACGCCATGGTTCCTTGGCGTTTCTATGATGGCCAGAAACGTCAGCGCCTTCGGCGTTTCTTACCTGGTCCGCAACGCTAGCTACCTCGGCGTTTCTTCTTTAATCAGAAACGCTAGCTACCTCGGCGTTTTTTCTTTGAGCAGAAACGCCGCGGGCTATGGCGTTGCTAAAAGGGTCAGATCGTGAAATACTTTCACGTCGAATTCATTTTGTGACAAAGTTCGTTCAAAGGGTCAGAATAGTGATTTCGTCCACCGATTTCATGGTCCATTCTGAAACCATAGCGGTTCAGTTGAATCCGGTAAGATTTAATTCCAACTTCTTCACTAATTAACCTTAGCTGGCAAAATTAGAGATCCATTTGGACAGGAATCGCATGTAAATGGTGTCCAATTGGGCGTTGTTGAGATCAACCATGGTGTTGAATATACATGACAGGATAGTTTCCTTGTGCAATGTTCAGTTACAAACTTGTAATTTCAGAAGTCTATTTCTGATGTTTAAGTTCAGACTGCGCGCTTGAACATACACTGAATTAACAATGGCTCATATTTAACGGTGTAGGTGCAGCTGGGCTCTCCCCACTGAGATATCGGATAAGAAATGCCCTGTGGTGATGGAGATCCCACTGGAAAATAGCTGGAGGCCGCTAATGTGAACGCATGCTAATGGTCCTGACAAGGTGCAGGAGCTCATGGACAGCATCCGTGTCATCGGCCTCCAAGTACCTGTGGGCATCCTTTCCTTTTAACATTATTTTTTCCAAAAATATTTTCTTTTAGTTCATGAGATAAATTATGTCAGAACTGGAATTTTCTTATGTGGAATTGAGTACATAGAAATAAATTTATAGAGTAGCTAATACATGGCCGACCACTGCTACTGAATTTAGTGATCTCCACACAGTTGTCTGAGGACGTTTGTGCTATGGTTGATTGAGATTCACTTGATTGAGTGTGCGTGTCAATATTCAAGTTGGGTTCTTTACATGCATGTTCTGCGTACAGCGTCACAAAATACAGATGCATTTTTTGTCCACGAGATCTGGCACTATTATGTCTAGAATGAGTTTTCCCAAGCTCATTTTGACATGTGAAGTCTCTTCACCTGCGCTCCTCTGAATCAGTCTTAGTTCAAAGGAAGTGTGCCCTTTATGTCTGGATCAGGGCCTTTATTATTTCAACAGAGGCTCTATTATGTCTAAGATTAGATCTAATCTAGGTCTAAGCTAGGGCTTTATTTCTGTTATCTTGGCGGTCGAAGTAGAAGGTGCCCCCTTCTGGTTTCGGCACACGGGTATTTATACCCGGTCTTGAGTCGGTTGGTCGCATTCCTTTCCTGGTCTCCTAGGTGCGAACGCCTTGAGCCTCCCAATCTTGATCTCTGAATGGTCGATGTCTCGGCCACTTTCCCGTATGACTGGTGAACTTCCTTTCGCCTGAGGCCTTGATTATAGATGTTCTCTTTAGCATCCAAGTTTTCCCCTTTTAGAGGTAACATTAAGGGTTTGGGCAACTCTGAAGGGGGCATGCATGATGCAGTATAGGGAATTTCAACTTCCCGCCGACATAGACCAGGGCAGGTGAGTTGAGATTCCACCCATTAACGACAAACATCACAATGATTAGACCAAAGCAATGCATTAATCAAGATTGAGTAGCTCCCATCACTCAACCTCTCTAGGAGGCACTTTTTAAATCAAGTAACTGAAATTAGTAGATAATGGTAGACATAGACTCGTCCCCCGCTCGCCCCCCGCTTGGGCGACTCGGGGGCTCCCCAACCCTAGCCGCCGCCGGGCCTAGCCCATCTTCCTCCCCTCCTCCCGCCGCCGCCGGAGGACGTCGTCGGCTTGCGCCCGGAGGCCGACGGCGGTGGCGGGGGCTCTTCCTCCCTCCCGCGTCTCAGGGGTGGCGGGGCCCCAACATGTGTGGAGGTGCGGCCGATCTAGGAGCGACGGCGTTGGCTTCGACGGCGGCGGCGGTCGGCCCTGCCTCGGGCCACGGGCGGCGGCACGATGCGGTCTTCGGCGGCATGCCATCTGGCTTTAGATCGGTGGCGGCGTCGAGGGCCTGGTGGACTGCTTGGCGGCACCCATGGTAGATCTGTTCTGGCTGGTGTAGCCAGTGGTGGTGGTCATCTTCTTCGTCGGCGGTGGCCGGCCATAAGCTTGGTGATCGGATCTCGAGATCCATCATCTAGTCTTGGCTTCAAGTTGGGGAGACATGGTTGCCGGTGAAAACCGAGCCGACGGTAGGTGATGGCGGCGGTCTACGCCGTTACCTTGATGAAGGCATCATCGTGTAACTACTGTCGACCCACTCATGCTGCTCCGGGGGAAACCCTAGGATCTGGTGTTCCAGAGCGGACGATGGCGGCACTGCGGTGTCGTTTCTCTCTTGGGAGCATCGTTTGTGGAGCAGCGCTGGAAGTCAAAGGCAGGAGGTGGAGCGGCTTTGTCTTGCACGAAGTTTCGGTGGAGATGTCAAGTCCTGCATGACCGACAGGTGCTACGCTTTGTCATGCCTGGTCGGCAGGTGCTACGCACGACAGATCTTCCAAGGACTTCAAGTTGTATCGGCTGGTGGTACTTGGCAGCATGGCGCTGAGGTGTATCAGTGGCGACCGCGACGCGCTCAGCTGTTTGGGCGCAGGGAGGAGGTGCCGTTGGGTGCCGTGGTGGCGTCGACGATAGCTAGACCGAGCAAAGGTTGATGCATCAGTACAGTTCTGAAGATGGAGTGGTGGCAATTGGCTGCGGCGGCCTCTGAGAGCACGCCGGACCAGTGAGTGCCCCAGACCCGTCAAGTGGCTAGGTTGGGGTCTCAGGTCTTAGATGTTAGGCTTGGCTGCGATGTCTGTTTGGTATTAGGCCCAGGCTATCTACGCCCCTTCATCAACTGAATAGGTGTAGCAACATTTGTTGCTTAGATGGCGGCTTTAGTCTTACTCTTGTATGACTTTGTAAAGTCTTGTGAAAATAATTAATAAAGTGGCCGTATGCATCGCCTAGATGCAGAAGTCGGGGGTCATCCTCCCTTTCTAAAAAAAAGATAATGGTAGACAACAATAAGTCTATAATTCAGCAAGAAAAGAAAAAACTAAACTTGTAAATCTGTCTCTATTAATTCATATCGAAACACTTGCTAAAGCACTATACATGACAGAAGCAACATTCGCGCATAAAAACAGTGCAAAGACAAAATAAAAAGACCTAATTGAGGAAAACGACAAGGACGTAACAAATGATTGAGTGTGTCTTTCTTCCTTGGCCTGAAGCACCCGTTTTTGTGGAATTGTTGATTGGTGAACGAATCGCTTCAATAGCACCTCCACCTCATTATCTTGGACTAGCGGCATCTCCCACTTCGCCATCTCAGCCTCCTACTCATTCTTCTCAATTGTCCGTACTTCCAATATGATTACAGACTCCCCATAAATCCTCATGTTAATGGGAAAAAATACGAGAGATATGTGCCAAGGGTCCAATCTACAATGGCGCAAATGAACTTCAGGGGGACTGGATCAACTCCTGTAGCCAAAAGAAGGAAAAAAACACTATCCAATGTCTCTTTGTGATCTTCCAAGCCTACGTCCCAACCTATGTCTCTAGAGCAAGAAGAACGTAACATGAAAATACCTCAATAAATGCCAATCATGCCCCTGATCTCTTCATCCTCCATTCTCAGAGACACAAATTTAATAATATGGAGAGTGTTGGGATTTAAAATGATAGTGAGGGTAAGGTTTTTATAACTGATTGGTTTCTCTGTTTGACTCCCTAGTGACAAACTGTGAACTATAGTGACGGTGAAATATGAAATCCTTAATTTTAATTTATATCAACTCCATCATCATATTTATATATAGGCATTACATTGCCGCAATGTAGCAACGCCACACAATATTAATTACTAGGGGCTCTTGGACGAATAACGGGAAGAGCCATCATGCATGCTTTAGAGAAACTAGTGTTACTATAGTAGGATCTGACTATCGTGTAGAAGGTCTGATTTTCAAGTAATTCAGCAACTGAATCTTATTTGATTTAATCAACCAATATTTAACTTTTTGCTAAGATTCCTGTGCTTTTTCATCGGGAGATTGCAATCTCCTAATGTAGGCAAATTATGATAGAACAGTCAAGGCCACATATTGAGACATCATGTACGCGTTCGTATGGTAATACAACAACAATATATAGTCATACAAAATAAGGGAGATGGCAAACACCTTCTTTAGCATGACAAACACTATTAAGATGATGAGACTATCGAAGGTGAAATACTTTTTATATATAGAAACAGAACTATTTATTCACTTATTAAACACACATGCCGGCCATAATGTTTTGTTGCCATCTTTGGGAGGACACTCCGTTTATTCATGGGACACATGCCTGGCTAGCATCCAAACATGGCCGAAGCCTACGATCTACTACATCTTGTTCATACATTGCCAAGATAAAAATAAGCTGACCCTTGTTGGCCATCAGCTGGCACATAGTTTCCTACCCCGTCCATTACAGCTGCAACAGAACTCATCATCTGCTGCTCACCCCGCATTGGCTGCTGACCCACTTGTTGATTATATATGGAAGGGGAGCACTGAGTTAGGTTGTTCATGACTGCGAACGAGCTCGTCGGAGCCTGCAACCTAAAGCTTGGGTCATTATTGAGGCCGGTGAAAGAAAGGGTTTGCCGAGGGGCAGAACTATTATTTGCTGTAACGCTTTGTCCCTGACGATCCCTTTTTCTGTATTCTCTTGAAAAACTTTGTGCATGGCTTGAAACATGGACAGGGGTCTTAGTGGTGACGAAGTGCTTGGATATGTTTTTCCAGTCGCCACGGCCATAGACTTCCAGCCCATAAAGAAATGACCTGTGGACACAATGTTCAAAAGAATTGTTAGGTTAAATTGTTTATTGAAAGATAAACTGTGCAGTTGTTTTATTGAAGCAACTAATATAGATTGAAGCTGTTAGAAAGATTTGTTGACGGAGATGTTTCGAAGATGATGAAGCGGCTTCAAGGCGCGTGACGGTGTCGCTTTCCTTAAGGCTTATTTGTCCCCACCAGAAGGTGTGCACTGGGTTACCAACAATAGCCTCGTAGGATACAATGAAGCCCGTCGCCGGCAAGTGCACTCTTGACAACGACCTTGAACACTCTTGTGACAATACAGGACTATCAATGTTACTAGAATACAATGCCCTGCAGCAAGCAATGTTTGGTGGTATGCCATGCTTCCGTTTTTCACTTCTTTCCTGTGCAAATGAACTAAAAGCATCCTCCAGTATTTATACTTGCCCAAGGGTTGCTTGGAGGAGACACCTGCCCAGAAAGACGCTCGTTCGATTAGGCACCTATTCGGAACGTGCGGCCATCAGTATAAAGCAACAGATGTCGCTTCAGCCAACAGACGTCTCTTCGGCATCCAACCGCCACCGATTCACATACATGCATGCTAGTGGCCGACCGGGACATCAGTTCATTGCTGAGATGTGCAAGTGTGTGCTTGCTTGCATGCACTTTAATGCATTAAATAATGCACCCACGGCCATACCCTTAATTAGCCCAAGATAATTAGGCAAAGCATATTTTCTTTCTCACTCTTTATCCTATTTACACGAGACACAAATATATTCCAAAATACAATAACTTTATTTATTTTGAAAATATCCAACAGAAGCAAAGTTCCAATTTGACAGGTTCGAACCACTACAACAACACATGCTTACTTTTGTTTACGGGTACTGGATAGAATATATGTATATCAGACATCCATTAGTGAACGAATATTTTGTAACATATTGACAACCAAAACATATTACAAATTCAAAATTACCATACCTCTATTTTCTATAGTGAAACGACCATCATTACAGGTTATTGATCTGTTTGATTGTGACAGGACGTACCATATTGGAATTCAATGGCCTAATTTACTGCCTTTATATTTTTTTAAACAAGGTCCAATCACATATTTTTTTAAGCCAGAAAGAAAGTTCATCAATATCTAATTTGCAGGTATTATTATTTATCAAAAATGTATATTGTAAATGTCCAGATATACATTTAGTAAAGTGCAATATCAATTTAACACACCTGCCTCATAAAATTAATTCACAGAGCTTAATTATCATGTGTCGATTTTAGATAAAGAACAACTAAAACTACATGACAAGGAAGAATATAGGTATCGACTAACTTGTGTTCCTCTTTGGTCCAATACTTTCGTTGATGTACGGCAACAACTGGTCGATCAGCGGAAGTATTGTTCTCCAAGACCACCACCTTGTTCTTGTCTACCATCATCGGAGCCTCCTCCATCTTCCTGATTCTTGTATCCTCCAGTGCGCAACGAAATGAAAATCCATTATCAATCATGGTCGTATCCTCGTCCTCTTGTACCTCAAAGTTTTCATTAACAAGGCCGCCCATGCTGTAAATGGAAATTGACAGTGTCCAGTGTACATTTAGTAAAGTACAATATCATCACAAACATAAGTTACTGATCTCACATAATAAATATGCACAACATTCTTAATTAGTATACATTCACTGAAAACAAACAACAATTAAAACTACATGACAATGGAGGGTATACAACCATGGACTAACCTGTGTTCCTCGTCGATCCAAAAACCCCATTGATGTGGGGCAACAACTAGTTGATCTATGGAAATATTGTTCTCCAACACCTCCATCTTGTTGGTGTCTGCCATCAGCGGTGCCTCACCCGTCACCGTGATCCCCGTATCCTCCATTGCACAACCAAAGGACAATCCATTATTGTCCATGATTGTTGCCTCGTCTCGTACATCGAAGTTTTCATTCGCAGGGTCGCCCATGGTGTACATACCGTGTGTGCTGCTAGCACCATTCTCCTCCTTCGGTAGCTCATAGTTACCGTTGACAGGGTCACAAAAGGTGAAAATGTTTTGCGGGCTACCACTAGTAACATGGGTTCCCTCCCTCCGTTGGATCATATGCATTTCCATGGCGAGATTAATATAAAGATCTGTTACCTGTTTCATGGTATTTGAAGGAAACAATGCATGGAGAGAATTCACGATGTAGTTATGCTTCTTGTTCTTGTCATCATTATTGTCGTACATGATTTTGTTGGAGTTGAGCCTAGCAATGAGTGAGCATGCCTCCTCTACCTCGGATGAGGTCCACCCCTGGTTGACTATTGGATCCATGAGAAAGTGGGTAGTTGAACGCTACAGAATTATGAGGAGTATGAACTATGAAGATGGGTGGTAGCTTGGGGATGGAGACTGGGGAGTAAGAAAGTGTATTTATAGCCCTCTTGTGTGCAGTCCTACTTTTGCTAATTAATTTGGCACATTGATAGTTTGCCGGTCCATACTAAAGTAGATTAAACTATAGTTAAGACAATTAATTCTTATGACCCTCTCAGGAACATGCCAAACTATTTTAAGTTGACCTCGACATTGTGGCTTTCTTTGAAAAAAATCTTTTCTTATTCTGCCAATGCAAATAATTGCCAGGGGCCTCCAAATATATGCAAGAAGATTGCTAGAAACAACACAAGCAGGCCTATTGAGTATTGATCAATTTCGGTGTAGATAGATAGAACTTGTATCTTGTGCGCATGCATGACATGTGTTCTCATCTTAGAATGCAAAACTCAAACCATGGTTTCTGCCGCTCTCAAATATGCAAAGCACACAGGATCTCCATTCGGATTTGGCTAGTGACACATGCATCAATGGAGTTTTATTGCATACATATTTGCAAATAATTGATTAATATCTCCCCATGATAACTTGGCTACATATATGATCCACACACATTACCAGCGAAGGTAAGCATATCCTTTCTCTTAATTTTGGTGATCATTCTTCCCACATCCAACGCACGAAATTCCATCTATAGGCAGATTTCTTGGCTTAGGTCATTTAATGGCACTTCATGGTAAAAAGATTCAATACATAGGCCAATCAATTGTGTACGTATCTACATATCTTTTTATATGTATATATAGAGATACAAATTAATAACCCATGAAGTCAATAAATTTGACACACTTATCTTCCATATCTATCTATCTCTCATGTTCAAATAATTTCGAGATTTCTACGTGATAGTCACAAACATAGAGGCTGCAAAATGAACATAGGTTTTTTAAGTGCATGATGCATTGTCTAGCTATTATATGGGACTGCATGCATACTCATGCACTCATATGCTAATGTTTCATCCATGTTCATAAATGGCTTTTGCTTCGTAGTTTTAAACTCAATCTTAATATTGTGTACACGTTATTAAACTAGATTATAGGAAAGGCATCAATGATAACGGGCTTCACAACTGTATTTTTTTCTAGTGAAGGAAAAAAGATTAGAACGTAGGAGTATTAACATTGCCAATTGTTAGGCCAGATCGCTAACCGATAAAATCATAGGAGGTTAAATTCTAACTGTAGCATTGTGAAGCATACCAACACCAAGTCTACATCACCGGAGCCAGGTAGTCCTGATAACTACAGTCGGGAAGTCGCTTGACGTTGCTAGAGATACTAGTGACAACAATCTAAAGCACATACCTTCAGCATGGAGAACAAAGGTGAGGGGCAGGCGAGGAGACCCAACCTACCACGTCGATGACATAAGCTCCATACCATGACTTATTGACGAGAGTACCAGCACCACCATTGATCGATGTGGAAGCATTGTAGTTGACGACTCTTCCTCCCCGCCCCCCTCCACTGTTATGGTAGATATAAATTGTTTTTTATCCAGTTTTAACTATTTTTCTCAATGATTCTATCTTAAACATACATTTCTAACATGATAAAACGTCTAATTTCCTTATACTGAGCTGAAAAGGAGAAATAAATGGATTTCTAGTCAAATGCAGCAATTTGCAGAATTAGTCTGGGCTGCTTTGTAACCGGATGGTGTTTTTGCAATAATTGAGGGTGTTGGTTCACTTTTGGTCTTGCTTTTCATAAACATACACAAGCAAAACGACTACTGGTTTGACGTCAAGCAATGCATATATTGGGTTTTTCATTTTCCAATTTTGTTTTAAGTATATTTTACAATTTTTTGTTTTAGTTTACCATCTTCACTTCCTTTTTATTGTTGATTCCCTTTCTTTCTTAGTTTTTTTTATCATTTATTGTGTACTCTACATATGGCACTATGATACGTCTCCAACGTATCTATAATTTGTGATTGCTCCATGCTATATTATCTACTATTTTGGACTATATTGGGCTTTATTTTCCACTTTTATATTATTTTTGGGACTAACCTATTAACCGGAGGCCCAGCCCAGAATTGCTGTTTTTTTGCCTATTTCAGTGTTTCGGAGAAACAGAATATCAAACGGAGTCCAAACGGAATAAAATCTTCGGGAACGTGATTTTCTCACCGAACGTGATCCAGGAGACTTGGACCCTACTCCAAGGAGTCAAAGAGGAGGTCATGAGGGTGGGGGCGCCCCCCCCTAGGGCGCGCCCCCCTGCCTCGTGGGCCCCTCGGTGCTCCACCGACGTACTCCTTCCTCCTATATATACCTACATACCCCCAAACGATCTTAACAGGAGCCAAAAACCAAATTCCACCGCCGCAAGTTTCTGTATCCACGAGATCCCATCTTGGGGCCTATTCCGAAGCTCCGCCGGAAGAGGACCGTCATCACGGAGGGCTTCTACATCATCCTAGCCCCTCCGATGAAGTGTGAGTAGTTTACCTCAGACCTTCGGGTCCATAGTTAGTAGCTAGATGGCTTCTTCTCTCTCTTTGAATCTCAATACAAAGTTCTCCCTCTCTCTTGTGGAGATCTATTCGATGTAATCTTATTTTTGCAATGTGTTTGTTGAGACCGATGAATTGTGGGTTTATGATCAAGTCTATTTATGATTAATATTTTAATCCTCTCTGAATTGTTTTATGTATGATTGGTTATCTTTGCAAGTCTCTTCGAATTATCTATTTGGTTTGGCCAACTAGATTGGTAGTTCTTGCCATGGGAGAAGTGCTTAGCTTTGGGTTCGATCTTGTGGTGTCCTTTCCAAGTGACAGAACGGCATCAAGGCACGTATTGCATCGTTGCCATCGAGGATAACAAGATGGGGTTTATTTCATATTGCATGAATTTATCTCTCTACATCATGTCATCTTGCTTAAGGCGTTACTCGTGTATTAACTTAATACTCTAGATGCATGCTGGATAGCGGTCGATGAGTGGAGTAATAGTAGTAGATGCAGAATCGTTTCGGTCTACTTGTCACAGACGTGATGCCTATATACATGATCATGCCTAGATATTCTCATAACTATGCTCAATTCTGTCAATTGCTCAACAGTAATTTGTTCACCCACCGTAGAATACTTATGCTTTTGAGAGAAGCCACTAGTGAAACCTATGGCCTCCGGGTCTATTTGTTGGGGAACGTAGTAATTTCAAAAAAATTCCTACGCACACGAAAGGTCATGGTGATGCATAGCAATGAGAGGGGAGAGTGCGATCTACGTACCCTTGTAGACCGACAGCGGAAGCGTTAGCACAATGCGGTTGATGTAGTCGTACGTCTTCACGGCCCGGCCGATCAAGCACCGAAACTACGGCACCTCCGAGTTTTAGCACACGTTCAGCTCAATGACGATCCCCGGACTCCGATCCAGCAAAGTGTCAGGGAAGAGTTCCGTCAGCACGACGGCATGGTGACGATCTTGATGTACTACCGTCGCAGGGCTTCGCCTAAGCACCGCTACAATATTATCGAGGATTATGGTGGAAGGGGGCACCGCACACGGCTAAGAATATGATCACGTGGATCAACTTGTGTGCTTAGGGGTGCCCCCTGCCCCCGTATATAAAGGAGCAAGGGGAGGAGGCCGGCCGGCCCTATAGGCGCGCCAAGGAGGAGTCCTCCTCCTAGTAGGCGTAGGACTCCTACTAGGAGGGGGAAGGAAGTGGGGAGGGAGAAGGAAAGGGGGGCGCCACCCCCCCCCCCTCTCCTAGTACAATTCGGACCAGAGGGAGGAGGCGCGCGGCCCACCCTTGCTGCCCCTCTCTCTCTCCACTAAAGCCCATATGGCCCATTACTTCTCCCGGTAGGGTTCCGGTAACCCTCCGGCTCTCCGTTTTTCTCCGAAATCACCCGGAACACTTCCGGTGTCCGAATATAGCCGTCCAATATATCAATCTTTATGTCTCGACCATTTTGAGACTCCTCATTATGTCCGTGATCACATCCGGGACTCCGAACTAACTTCGGTACATCAAAACTCATAAACTCATAATATAACTGTCATCGAAACCTTAAGCGTGCAGACCCTACGGGTTCGAGAACAATGTAGACATGACTGAGACACGTCTCCGGTCAATAACCAATAGCGGAACCTGGATGCTCATATTGGCTCCTACATATTCTATGAAGATCTTTATCGGTCAGACCGCATAACAACATACGTTGTTCCCTTTGTCATCGGTATGTTACTTGCCCGAGATTCGATCGTCGGTATCTCAATACCTAGTTCAATCTCGTTACCGGCAAGTCTCTTTACTCATTTCATAATACATCATCTCGCAACTAACTCATTAGTTGCAATGCTTGCAAGGCTTATGTGATGTGCATTACCGAGAGGGCCCAGAGATACCTCTCCGACAATCGGAGGGACAAATCCTAATCTGGAAATACGCCAATGTCACATCCCTAGTTTGGTATGGTCCTTGGCTTGCTATGTGCATCATGTTTAATTTTTCAAATAAATTGAAATGGGGAAGTTGCAAACCCTAGCACCAAAGCAATTCAAATAGGTTCAAACTAAAAGTGGAATTTCAATGAACCCAAAATGCTTTTCAAAAATGTTCATGGTCTTTGGAAAATGTTGGGAACAACAACCAGAGGTGATGCACATTTTTCCTTCTCATTTTGGATTTTTGAATCAATGCTTTAATATTTGAATTGGAGCTGTTTAAATTATATAAATATTTTTATAGCTCCAAAAATGTTGGGAATTGGTGAGGGCCTCTAGAATATTATATCTAGATGCCACAATTATTTTCAACATTTATGGGAATGTTTTAACATTTCTTTAAATACAAAACAAATGTCAGAAATAGAAAAAGGAAAACAGGAACAGAGGAAAAAAGGGCTTACCTGCCCTTACCTGGCGGCCCAGCTGGCCAGCCCACCTGGCGGCCCAGCCCACCAGGGGCAGGGAGGTCTTCCTCCTCCCGCCAGGAGGACGCCGGGCGCGTGGCCGACGCACGCCGGCGCACGCCAGGCCACCTCCTGCTTCCCGCCGCTGCCACGACGCCCTGGCCCTTCCCTCGCGTCGCCACGCATCTCCCCGACCCCCCTCTCACTCCCTCTCGCTCCTTCCCCCTCCTCTGTCCTCTCCTCGCAGCACACCCGAGCGCCGCCGTCGCCACCGCACGCTGTAGCCGTAGCCACCGTGCTCCCCTCGCCTCGTTGTGGTGTCCAAAAGCTCCGCCTCCTCCCTCTGAAGCTCTCCGCCGAGCCACAAGACGCCGGATGCCCTATGGAACCGCCGTTGCCATCATCCTCCTCCTCGGGCGCCGCCGATCGCCGACTTCGATTCGCCATCGTCAGCGCCTCCCCGAGCCCACTGGCCTGCTCAGCAACTCCGCCGTGAGCTCCCCTTCCTCCTCCCCCTAGCCCCGTAGCTCGAGCGCCCCCCTAGCCCTGCCGGCCACCTTGGCCGAGAACTCGGCTCCGCCGTTCATGGCGCCACCGTGGCCAGGGGCCAAGCCAGCCGCAACCGAGCACGTCGTCGTGTTCCTGGTGACGCCAGGAACCCGTAGGGCCTCTCCGCTCGCCTCCCCGTGCCTTGTAGCCTCGAACCCGAGCTCGCCCGAGCTCCGGCCGCCGCCTCGAGCCTGATTCTGGTGAGCTCCGGCCGTCCCTGCCTCGTCCACTTGCCCCAGAAGACGCGGACGAGCTCTGGCTCCTCGCTCGTGGTCTCCGCCGCCCGAATGGTCGCCGGAGGGCGAATCCCGCGCCCTCCGCCGCGTCTGCTGCCGCCGGCGGCTAAACGTCGGCGCGTTAGCCCCAGTTGACCAGGGGCTTGACCCCCCTGGCTCAATGACAGGTGGGCCCGGCTCGGCTAATCTCAGTTTAGGATTAGTTTAAAATTTAATTAACCTCTGTTAGTTAACCATGACACTGACGGGTGGGCCCCGCGTGTCAGGTTTGACCTGGTCAGCCTGCTGATGCCTCTGTGATGTCATGCTGATGCAGTATTTGTTTTTCTGGATTTTAAATAATTCAGAGAAATTCCAGAAAATAGTTAAAACTTCAAAAATTCATAGTAATTCAACCGTAACTCCAAATCAAATAAATTATATATGAAAAATTATTAGAAAAATGCAAGGAATCCATTTATGCCAGTCTCATGCATAAAAAACCAACTTATACCTACTGTATAAGTGAAAACGTAATAATGGCATGTTATATACTTAAATTAGGGTTTGCATATGAACCCTTGGTTCATATGGACTTCAACCAAATTGATGCTAGATGCATTAGGGCAAATCATAGCATTTTTGAATGTTATCTTCATGCATCATATTGTTGCATATGGTTGTTTATTGATTGCCGGCACCGTTCCCTCTCGATAGGTTCTACTCCGGAAGGTGTCCCGAGTACCTGTCTGAGGAGCAGTGCTTCTTCGTGGATCTATCAGGCAAGCAAACCCCCTTGAGCATCCCGATAAAGTCCCACTCTCTCGCTCCTGCTCCTTTTTACTGCATTAGGACAACAACGATTCAAACTGCTACTTTCTGCTGCGGTAGCTGAACCCATTCCTCTGCATGACCTGTCATTGCCACAGTAAATAGTTGAAACCCACTAGCATGAGTAGGAGTTGCTTGAGCCTTGATGTGCCTGCTCATCCATGCTTGTTTTCTTTATGCCAGCTATGCTTAGAGTTGTGTCAGGTCTGATTCATCGGGAATGAATCGGAGTGGTGAACATGTCCTACCGGTAAAGGCTAAGTGTGTGAACACGTTTTGGTAAAGGTAGCGATGAGAGGCCATGTAGGAGTACATGGTGGGTTGTCTCATTGGAACCGTCCTTAAGCACTGAGTTCTGTGTATGTTATCCAAGTCCAGTTACTACCGCACATTGGGTTCCGGTTATCCGGCCCCTCTCGGCTTATTAACCCACTTGATCTCTGTCCAGGAGTTGCAACTAGCTTCTGGCGTTTGTAGGTAGTGCTACTTGTCTACCAGGTGGTGTCCGACGGGACGGGCTTGGGACAGACTAGGCACTGTGGCACGGTGTACCAAGTGGCACCCGGATGGTGGGCTTGGGAACCCTGCACACATCGTTTGGGGCCGTGAGCGACACCCCGGCCGGATCTCCTTGCGGATGGAACCCGAATAGGCGATAAACCTGGACGAGAGACTGGTGTGGTTAGTCAGGTCGTGGCCGACACCCCCGCCCGGCTTCCGCTTGAAGGTTGCCGAGGTACATGACGTGTACAGGGCTATAAGTGGCGAGAGCGTGTGTGAAGAAGTACACCCCTGCAGGGTCATTATTATCTATTTGAATAGCCGTTTTCCTCGGATATGGAAACTTGGAGGACTTATATAGTACATAGATAACTTGAAGTGGATACTCTAAAATACGCAAGATAAGCGTGAGTGCTATGGATGGCCTTCCCGTAGGGAGACGGGAACGGATCCATAGTAGGGTATTGATATGGTGAATCTGTGGACTCGTGTGCGTCTTCTCACCTCAAAGAAGTTTCTGATACTCGTAGTATAGATTAGCCATTGAGTCAAAGCTGGCTTGCTGCTGATAAACTCCACCCCCCTTTTATTGATAATGATGCATATGTAGATAGCTCTGAAGTAAGACTTGCTGAGTACCTTTGTACTCACGTTTGCTTATTTATGTTTTGCAGTTGGTTACACTAGTGGCTTCGACGAGTAGCTTGTATCCCAGCTACGATCTTGTACCCTTGGGAGGGTCGTGTTAGTCAGGCTTCTTAGTCTTTTTCTTTTGTAGTTGTCTGTACTCAGACATGTAATGCTTCCGCTTGTTGCTTGTATGCTCTGAATGATGGGTCATATGACCCCTGTTTGTATTTATGCTATGTGGCTCTTCTGGGCCCTTATCTATATAAGTTTGAGTTATGTTGTGATGCCATGATGTACCGCACATACATGCATGTTATGCGTACGTGTAACGTGTATTGCTATGTGTGGGATCCGACAATCTAGTTGTTTATCCTTCGCAGCCTTTCTTATGGGGAAATGTAGTCTAGTGTTCCTCGAGCCATAGTAGTCCGCTACAGCCCGGTTCACCGGAGTCCTGCTAGCCCAGTACTACTGTTCAGGACACTTGACTGGCCGGCATGTGTTTCACTTCGTCCCTATGTCTGTCCCTTCGGGGAAATGTCACATGGTGATCTCCGGAGCCCTGCCTAGCCTGCTACAGCCCGGGATCCCCGGAGTCCTGTTAGCCCAGTGCTACAGCCCGGAATCACTCGTTGATGACCGACATGTTTGATGCGATTCATGTATGCCTGTCTCCATAGGTCCGTGCCGCTTTGGGTTCACGACTAGCCATGTCGGCCCGGGTTCTTTGTCATATGGAGGCTAGCGACACTATCATATACGTGAGCCAAAATGCGCAAACGGTCCCGGGCCAGGAAGGTGGCACCCGTGGGGATAACGTGCGTGAGGCCGCAAAGTGATATGAAGTGTTACATGCTAGATCGGTGTGACTTGGGATCGGGGTCCCGACAGCCAACCCAACATGTACCTTTGGAGACACCTGTAGAGCTCCTTTATAATCACCCAGTTACGTTGTGACGTTTGGTAGCACACAAAGTGTTCCTCCGGCAAACGGGAGTTGCATAATCTCATAGTCATAGGAACATGTACAAGTCATGAAGAAAGCAATAGCAACACACTAAACGATCGGGTGCTAAGCTAATGGAATGGTTCATCTCAATCACATCATTCTCCTAATAATGTGATCCCATTAATCAAATGACAACACATGTCTATGGTTAGGAAACATAACCATCTTTGATTAACGAGCTAGTCAAGTAGAGACATACTAGTGACGTTTAGTTTGTCTATGTATTCACACAAGTATTATGTTTCCGGATAATACAATTCTAGCATGAATAATAAACATTTATCATGATATAAGGAAATAAAATAATAACATTATTATTGTCTCTAGGGCATATTCCCTTCAGTCTCCCACTTGCACTAGAGTCAATAATCTAGATTACACAGTAATGATTCTAACACCCATGGAGCTTGGTGCTGATCATGTTTTGCTCGTGGAAGAGGCTTAGTCAACGGGTCTGCAACATTCAGATCCGTATGCATCTTGCAAATCTCTATGTCTCCCACCTGGACTAGATCCCGGATGGAATTGAAGCGTCTCTTGATGTGCTTGGTTCTCTTGTGAAATCTGGATTCCTTTGCCAAGGCAATTGCACCAGTATTGTCACAAAAGATTTTCATTGGACACGATGCACTAGGTATGACACCTAGATTAGATATGAACTCCTTCATCCAGACTCCTTCGTTTGCTGCTTCCGAAGCAGCTATGTACTCCGCTTCACGTGTATATCCCGCCACAATGCTTTGTTTAGAACTGCACTAACTGACAGCTCCACCGTTTAATGTAAACACGTATCCGGTTTGCGATTTAGAATCGTCCGGATCAGTGTCAAAGCTTGCATCAACGTAACCATTTACGATGAGCTATTTGTCACCTCCATATATGAGAAACATATCCTTAGTCCTTTTCAGGTATTTCAGGATGTTCTTGACCGCTGTCAAGTGATCCACTCCTGGATTACTTTGGTACCTGCCTGCTAGACTTATAGCAAGACACACATCAGGTCTGGTACACAGCATTGCATACATGATAGAGCCTATGGCTGAAGCATAGGTAACATCTTTCATTTTCTCTCTATCTTCTGCATTGGTCGGGCATTGAGTCTTACTCAATTTCACACCTTGTAACACAGGCAAGAATCCTTTCTTTGCTTGATCAATTTTGAACTTTTTCAAAACTTTGTCAAGGTATGTGCTTTGTGAAAGTCCAATTAAGCGTCTTGATCTGTCTCTATAGATCTTAATGTCCAATATGTAAGCAGCTTCACCGAGGTCTTTCATTGAAAAACTCTTATTCAAGTATCCCTTGATGCTATCCAGAAATTCTATATCATTTCCGATTAGTAATATGTCATCTACATATAATATCAGAAATGCTACAGAGCTCCCACTCACTTTCTTGTAAATACAGGCTTCTCCAAAAGTCTGTACAGAACCAAATGCTTTGATCACACTATCAAAGCGTTTATTCCAACTCCGAGAGGCTTGCACCAGTCCATAAATGGATCGCTAGAGCTTGCACACTTTGTTAGCTCCCTTTGGATCGACAAAACCTTCCGGCTGCATCATATACAACTCTTCTTCCAGAAATCCATTCAGGAATGCAGTTTTGACATCCATCTGCCAAATTTCATAATCATAAAATGCGGCAATTGCTAACATGATTCGGACAGACTTAAGCATCGCTACGGGTGAGAAGGTCTCATCGTAGTCAATCCCTTGAACTTGTCGAAAACCTTTTGCGACAAGTCGAGCTTTGTAGACAGTAACATTACCATCAGCGTCAGTCTTCTTCTTAAAGATCCATTTATTTTCAATTGCTTGCCGATCATTGGGCAAGTCAACCAAAGTCCATACTTTGTTCTCATACATGGATCGCATCTCAGATTTCATGGCTTCAAGCCATTTTGCGGAATCTGGGCTCACCATCGCTTCTCCATAGTTTGTAGGTTCATCATGATCTAGTAGCATGACTTCCAGAACAGGATTATCATACCATACTAGTGCGGATCTTACTCTGGTTGATCTACGATGTTCAGTAGTATCTTGTTCTGAAGCTTCATGATCATCATCATTAGCTTCCTCACTAATTGGTGTAGGTGTCACATAAACTAGTTTCTGTGATGTACTACTTTCCAATAAGGGAGCAGGTACAGTTACCTCATCAAGTTCTACTTTCCTCCCACTCACTTCTTTCGAGAGAAACTCCTTCTCTAGAAAGTTTCCGAATTTAGCAACAAAAGTTTTGCCTTCAGATCTGTGATAGAAGGTGTATCCAATAGTTTCCTTTGGATATCCTATGAAGACACATTTCTCCGATTTGGGTTCGAGCTTATCAGGTTGAAGCTTTTTCACATAAGCATCGCAACCCCAAACTTTCAGAAATGACAACTTTGGTTTCTTGCCAAACCATACTTCATAGGGCGTCATCTCAACGGATTTTGATGGTGCCCTATTTAACGTGAATGCGGCCGTCTCTAGAGCATAACCCAAAACGATAGTGGTAAATCAGTAAGAGACATCATAGATCGCACCATATCAAGTAAAGTACGATTACGACGTTCGGACACACCATTACGTTGTGGTGTTCCGGGTGGCGTGAGTGGCGAAACTATTCCGCATTGTTTCAAATGTACACCAAACTCGTAACTCAAATATTCTCCTCCACGATCAGATCGTAGAAATTTTATTTTCTTGTTATGATGATTTTCAACTTCACTCTGAAATTCTTTGAACTTTTCAAACGTTTCAGACTAGTGTTTCATTAAGTAGATATACCCATATCTACTTAAGTCATCTGTGAAGGTGAGAAAATAACGATATCCGCCACGAGCCTCAATATTCATCGGACCACATACATCTATATGTATGATTTCCAGCAAATCTGTTGCTCTCTCCATAGTACCGGAGAACGGTGTTTTTGTCATCTTACCCATAAGGCACGGTTCACAAGTACCAAGCGATTCATAATCAAGTGGTTCCAAGTCCATCAGTATGGAGTTTCTTCATGCACTTTACACCGATATGACCCAAACGACAGTGCCACTAATAAGTTGCACTATCATTATCAACTCTGCATCTTTTGGCTTTAACATTATGAATATGTGTGTCACTACTATCGAGATTTAATAAGAATAGACCACTCTTTAAGGGTGCATGACCATAAAAGATATTACTCATATAAATAGAACAACCATTATTCTCTGATTTAAATAAATAACCGTCTCGCATTAAACAAGATCCAGATATAATGTTCATGCTTAACGCTGGCACCAAATAACAATTATTTAGGTCTAATACTAATCCCGAAGGTTAGATGTAGAGGTAGCGTGCCGACCGCGATCACATCGACTTTGGAACCATTTTCCATGCACATCGTCACCTCGTCCTTAGCCAATCTTCGCTTAATCCGTAGTCCCTGTTTCGAGTTGCAAATGTTAGCAACAGAACCAGTATCAAATACCCAGGTGCTACTGCGAGAATTAGTAAGGTACACATCAATAACATGTATATCACATATACCTTTGTTCACCTTGCCATCCTTCTTATCCGCCAATACTTGGGGCAGTTCCGCTTCTAGTGACCAGTCTGCTTGCAGTAGAAGCACTTAGTTTCAGGCTTAGGTCCAGGTTTGGGTTTCTTCTCTTTAGTAGCAACTTGCTTGCTGTTCTTTTTGAAGTTCCCCTTCTTCTTCCCTTTGCCCTTTTTCTTGAAACTAGTGGTCTTGTTGACCATCAACACTTGATGCTCCTTCTTGATTTCTACCTCCGCAGCTTTCAGCATTGCGAAGAGCTCGGGAATAGTCTTATTCATCCCTTGCATATTATAGTTCATCACGAAGCTCTTGTAGCTTGGTGGCAGTGATTGGAGAATTCTGTCAATGACGCAATCATCTGGAAGATTAACTCCCAATTGAATCAAGTGATTATTATACCCAGACATTTTGAGTATATGCTCACTGACAGAACTGTTCTCCTCCATCTTGCAGCTATAGAACTTATTGGAGACTTCATATCTCTCAATCCGGGCATTTGCTTGAAATATTAACTTCAACTCCTGGAATATCTCATATGCTCCAAGACGTTCAAAACATCGTTGAAGTCCTGATTCTAAGCCGTAAAGCATGGCACACTGAACTATCGAGTAGTCATCAGCTTTGCTCTGCCAGACATTCATAACATCTGGTGTTGCTCCAGCAGCAGGCCTGGCACCCAGCGGTGCTTCCAGGACGTAATTCTTCTGTGCAGCAATGAGGATAATCCTCAAGTTACGGACCCAGTCCGTGTAATTGCTACCATCATCTTTCAACTTTGCTTTCTCAAGGAACGCATTAAAATTCAACGGAACAATAGCATGGGCCATCTACCTACAATCAAACATAAACAAGCAAGATACTATCAGGTACTAAGTGCATGATAAATTTAAGTTCAATTAATCATATTACTAAAGAACTCCCACTTAGATAGACATCCCTCTAATCCTCTAAGTGATTACGTGATCCAAATCAACTAAACCATGTCCGATCATCACGTGAGATGGAGTAGTTTCATTGGTGAACATCGCTATGTTGATCATATCTACTATATGATTCACGCTTGTCCTTTCGGTCTCCGTGTTCTGAGGCCATATCTGTATATGCTTGGCTCGTCAAGTATAACCTGAGTATTCTGCGTGTGCAACTGTTTTGCACCCGTTGTATTTGAACGTAGAGCCTATCACACCCGATCATCACATGGTGTCTCAGCACGAAGAACTTTCGCAATGGTGCATACTCAGGGAGAACACTTCTTGATAATTAGTGACAGATCATCTTAAAATGCTACCGTCAATCAAAGCAAGATAAGATGCATAAAAGATAAACATCACATGCAATCAATATAAGTGATATGATATGGCCATCATCATCTTGTGCTTGTGATCTCCATCTTCGAAGCACCGTCGTGATCACCATCGTCACCAGCGCGACACCTTGATCATCATCGTAGCATCGTTGTCGTCTCCCCAATCTTATGCTTCCATGACTATCGCTACCGCTTAGTGATAAAGTAAAGCATTACAGCGCAATTGCATTGCATACAATAAAGCGACAACCATATGGCTCCTACCAGTTGCCGATAACTTGGTTACAAAATATGATCATCTCATACAATAAAATTTTAGCATCATGTCTTGACCATATCACATCACAACATGCCCTGCAAAAACAAGTTAGACGTCCTTTACTATGTTATTGCAAGTTTTACGTGGCTGCTACGGGCTTATGCAAGAACCAATCTTACCTACGCATCAAAACCACAACGATAGTTTGTCAAGTTGGTGATGTTTTAACCTTCGCAAGGACCGGGCGTAGCCACACTCGGTTCAACTAAAGTTGGAGAAACTATCACCCGCTAGCCACCTTTGTGCAAAGCACGCCGGGAGAACTGGTCTCGCGTAAGCGTACGCGTAATGTCGGTCCGGGCCGCTTCGTCCAACAATACCGCCGAACCAAAGTATGACATGCTGGTAAGTAGCATGACTTATATCGCCCACAACTCACTTGTGTTCTACTCATGCATATAACATCAACACATAAAACCTAGGATCGGATGCCACTGTTGGGGAACGTAGTAATTTCAAAAAAAATTCCTACGCACACGCAAGATCATGGTGATGCATAGCAACGAGAGGGGAGAGTGCGATCTACGTACCCTTGTAGACCGACAGCGGAAGCGTTAGCACAATGTGGTTGATGTAGTCGTACATCTTCACGGCCCGACCGATCAAGCACCGAAACTACGGCACCTCCGAGTTTTAGCACACGTTGAGCTCGATGACGATCCCCGGACTCCGATCCAGCAAAGTGTCCGGGAAGAGTTCCGTCAGCACGACGGCGTGGTGACGATCTTGATGTACTACCATCGCAGGGCTTCGCCTAAGCACCGCTACAATACTATCGAGGATTATGGTGGAAGGGGGCACCGCACATGGCTAAGAATATGATCACGTGGATCAACTTGTGTGTTTAGGGCTGCCCCCTGCCCCCGTATATAAAGGAGCAAGGGGAGGAGGCCGGCCGCCTCTATAGACCCGCCAAGGAGTCCTCCTCCTAGTAGGAGTAGGACTCCTACTAGGAGGGGGAAGGAACTGGGGAGGGAGAAGGAAAGGGGGGCGCCGCCCCCCCTCTCCTAGTCCAATTCAGACTAGGGGGAGGAGGCGCGCGGCCCACCCTTGGTGCCCCTCTCTCTCCACTAAAGCCCATATGGCCCATTACTTCTCCCGGTAGGGTTCCGGTAACCCTCCGGCTTTCCGGTTTTCTCCGAAATCACCCGGAACACTTCCGGTGTCCGAATATAGCCGTCCAATATATCAATCTTTATGTCTCGACCATTTCGAGACTCCTCGTTATGTCCGTGATCACATCCCGGACTCCGAACTAACTTTGGTACATCAAAACTCATGAACTCATAATATAACTGTCATCGAAACCTTAAGCGTGCAGACCCTACGGGTTCGAGAACAATGTAGACATGACCGAGACACGTCTCCGGTCAATAACCAATAGCGGAACCTGGATGCTCATATTGGCTCCTACATATTCTACGAAGATCTTTATCGGTCAGACCGCATAACAGCATACATTGTTCCCTTTGTCATCGGTATGTTACTTTCCCGAGATTCGATCATCGGTATCTCAATACCTAGTTCAATCTCGTTACCGGCAAGTCTCTTTACTCGTTTCGTAATACATCATCTCGCAACTAACTCATTAGTTGCAATGCTTGCAAGGCTTATGTGTTGTGCATTACCGAGAGGGCCCAGAGATACCTCTCCGACAATCGGAGTGACAAATCCTAATCTCGAAATACGCCAACCCAACATGTACCTTAGGAGACACCTGTAGAGCACCTTTATAATCACCCAGTTATGTTGTGACGTTTGGTAGCACACAAAGTGTTCCTTCGGCAAACGGGAGTTGCATAATCTCATAGTCATAGGAACATGTCCAAGTCATGAAGAAAGCAATAGCAACACACTAAACGATCGGGTGCTAAGCTAATGGAATGGGTCATGTCAATCACATCATTCTCCTAATAATGTGATCCCGTTAATCAAATGACAACACATGTCTATGGTTAGGAAACATAACCATCTTTGATTAACGAGCTAGTCAAGTAGAGACATACTAGTGACGTTTAGTTTGTCTATGTATTCACACAAGTATTATGTTTCCGGATAATACAATTCTAGCATCAATAATAAACATTTATCATGATATAAGGAAATAAAATAATAACATTATTATTGTCTCTAGGGCATATTCCCTTCACTATTCTCATCATATCAATCTCCATCACGTTAATCTTGCTTTGCTTTTTTACTTTGCCTTTACCTTTTACTTGGCATCTTTATACCAAAAATACCAAAAATATGATATCTATCAGATATCACTCTCGTAAGTGACCGTGAAGGAATTGACAACCCCTAGTCGCGTTGGTTGCGAGTAGCTATCGTTTTGTGCAGGTACGAGGGACTTGAGCGTGGCCTCCTACTGGATTGATACCTTGGTTCTCAAAAACTGAGGGAAATAATTACGCTACTCTGCTGTATCATCCCTTCCTCTTCGGGGAAAACCAACGCAAGCTCAAGACGTAGCAAGAAGGATTTCTAGCACCGTTGACGGGGAGTTTACGCAAAAAGTCAACATACCAAGTACCCATCACAATCCCTATCTCTCACATTACATTATTTGCCATTTGCCTCTCGTTTTCCTCTCCCCCACTTCACCCTTGCCGTTTTATTCGCCCTCTCTCTCTATCCTCCCTCTCTATTTGCCTCTTTTGCCCGCTTGCTTTTTGTTTGCTCGTGTCTTAGATTGCTTATTTGTCACGATGGCTCAAGATACTACCAAATTGTGTGACTTCACCAATACCAATAATAATGATTTCCTTAGCACTCCGATTGCTCCTCTTGCTAATACTAAATCTTGTGAAATCAATGCTGCTTTGTTGAATCTTGTTATGAAAGATCAATTCACCGGCCTTCCTAGTGAAGATGCTGCTACGCATATGAATAGCTTCGTTGATTTATGTGATATGCAAAAGAAAAAAGATGTCGATAATGATGTCGTTAAATTGAAGTTATTTCCTTTTTCGCTTAGAGATCGTGCTAAAGCTTGGTTTTCGTCTTTGCCTAAAAATAGTATTGATTCATGGAACAAGTGCAAAGATGCTTTTATCTCTAAGTATTTTCCTCCCGCTAAGATCATCTCTCTTAGAAACGATATTATGAACTTTAAACAACTTGATCATGAACATGTTGCACAAGCTTGGGAGAGAGTGAAATTAATGATACGTAATTGCCCTACTCATGGTTTGAATTTGTGGATGATTATACAAAATTTTTATGCCGGATTGAATTTTTCTTCTAGAAATCTTTTAGATTCGGCCGCGGGAGGCACTTTTATGGAAATCACTTTAGGAGATGCTACTAAACTCCTAGATAATATTATGGTTAATTATTCTCAATGGCATACTGAAAGATCTTCTAATAAAAAAGTGCATGCGATAGAAGAAATCAATGTTTTGAGTGGAAAGATGGATGAACTTAGGAAATTATTTGCTACTAAGAGTGTTTCTTCTAATCCTAATGATATGCCTTTGTCTACTTTGATTGAGAATAACAATGAATCTATGGATGTGAATTTTGTTGGTAGGAATAATTTTGGTAACAACGCTTATAGAGGGTATTTTAATCCTAGGCCATATCCTAGTAATCCTTCTAATAATTATGGGAATTCCTACAACAACTCTTATGGAAATTATAATAAGATGCCCTCTGAATTTGAGAATAGTGTTAAAGAGTTTATGAATTCACAAAAGAATTTTAATGCTTTGCTTGAAGAGAAATTGCTTAAAGTTGATGATTTGGCTAGGAACGTTGATATAATTTCTCTTGAGATTGATTCTCTAAAACTTAGATCTATTCCTCCTAAGCATGATATCAATGAGTCTCTCAAAGCCATGAGAATTTCCATTGATGAGTGCAAGGAAAGAACCGCTAGGATGCGTGCTTCCAAAGATGCCTTTATTAAAGCGTGTTCCTCCAATTCCTATGAAAACCAAGATGAAGATCTAAAAGTTATTGATGTGTCACCTATTAAATCTTTGTTTTGCAATATGAATCTTGATGAAACTGAATATGATCTTCCTTTACCTAGAAGGCATTCTAAAAATTCGGAGTATTTAGATCTTAATGATGAAATTGATGAAAGTGGGATTGAAAGAAATAAAAATCTAGATGTTGCTAAACCCACTATATTGGATTTCAAGGAATTTAATTATGAAAGTTGCTCTTTAATTGATTGTATTTCCTTGTTGCAATCCGTGCTAAATTCTCCACATGCTTATAGTCAAAATAAAGCCTTCACCGAACATATTGTTGATGCCTTGATGCAATCTTATGAAGAAAAACTTGAGTTGAAAGTTTCTATCCCTAGAAAACTCTATGATGAGTGGGAACCAACTATTAAAATTAAAATTAAAGATCATGAGTTTTATGCTTTTGTGTGATTTGGGTGCTAGTGTCTCTACTATTCCCAAGACTTTGTGTGATTTGCTAGATTTCCGTAATTTTGATGATTGCTCTCTAAACTTGCATCTTGCGGATTCCACTATTAAGAAACCTATGGGAAGGATTAATGATGTTCTTATTGTTGCAAATAGAAATTATGTGCCCGTAGATTTCATTGTTCTTGATATAGATTGCAATCCTTCTTGCCCTATTATTCTTGGTAGACCTTTCCTTAGAACGGTTGGTGCGATTATTGATATGAAGGAAGGGAATATTAGATTTGAATTTCCATTAAAAAAGGGCATGGAACAATTTCCAAGAAAGAAAATAAAATTGCCATATGAAACTATCATGAGAGCCACTTATGGATTGCCTACCAAAGATGGCAATACCTAGATCTATCCTCGCTTTTATGCCTAGCTACAGATTATTTTAGAATTTTTGGGGTTCCAGATCTTGTGCTAGCTACAGATTACTACAGACTGTTCTGTTTTTGACAGATTCTGTTTTTCATGTGTTGTTTGCTTATTTTGATGAATCTATGGTTAGTAAAATAGTTTATAATCCATATACAAGTTGGAATAAAGTAGGTTTAACACCAATATAAATAAATAATGATTTCATTATAGTACCTTGAAGTGGTCTTTTGTTTTCTTTCGCTAACGGAGCTCACGAGTTTTCTATTTTTAGTTTTGTGTTGTGAAGTTTTCAAGTTTTGGGTGAATTCTTTTGATGGATTATGGAACAAGGAGTGGCAAGAGCCTAAGCTTGGGAATGCCCATGGCACCCCCAAGATAATCTAAGGACACCAAAAAGTCAAAGCTTGGGGATGCCCCGGAAGGCATCCCCTCTTTCGTCCACTTTCATCGGTAATTTACTTGGAGCTATATTTTTATTCACCAACATGATATGTGTTTTACTTGGAGCGTCTTGTATTATTTGTGTCTTTGTGTTTCAGTATGCCACAATCATCCTTGCTGTACACACCTTTTGAGAGAGCCATACATGAATTAAAATTTGATAGAATACTCTATGTGCTTCACTTAAATCTTTTGAGCTAAGTAGTTTTGCTCTATGTGCTTCACTTATATCTTTTGAGCTAAGTAGTTTTGCTCTGTGTGCTTCACTTATATCTTTTGAGCGTTATAATTTTGCTCTATGTGCTTCACTTATATCTTTTGAGCTATGTAGTTTTGCTCTATGTGCTTCACTTAGATCTTTTAGAGCACGGTGGTGGATTTGTTTTATAGAAACTATTGATCTCTCATGCCTCACTTAAATTATTTTGAGAGTCTTAATAGCATGGTGATTTGCTTAATAATAATATGCTTGGTATTCAAGATTTGTGAAGCTTTCTTTTGAGTGTGTTGAATACTAAGAAAGATTGAAGCATGATAATTGTTTTGAGATATGGAGGTGATCATATTAAAGTCATGCTAGTTGAGTAGTTGTGAATTTAAAGAATACTTGTGTTAAAGTATGTGATTTCCGTAGCATGCACGTATGGTGAACCATTATGTGATGAAGTCGGAGCATGATTTATTTATTGATTGTCTTTCTTATGAGTGGCAGTCGGGGACGAGCGATGGTCTTTTCCTACCAATCTATCCCCCTAGGAGCATGCGCGTAATACTTTGCTTTGATAACTTCTAGATTTTTGCAATAAGTATATGAGTTCTTTATGACTAATGTTGAGTCCATGGATCATACGCACTCTCACCCTTCCACCTTTGCTAGCCTCTCTAATACCGCGCACCTTTCGCCGGTATCATACACCTACCATATACCTTCCTCAAAACAGCCATCATACCTACCTACTATGGCATTTCCATAGCCATTCCGAGATATATTTGTTGGGGAAAGTAGTAATTTCAAAAAAATTCCTATGCACAGGCAAGATCATGGTGATGCATAGCAACGAGAGGGGAGAGTGTTATCTACGTACCCTCGTAGACCGACAGCGGAAGCGTTATGACAATGCGGTTGATGTAGTCGTACGTCTTCACAGCCGACCGATCCAGCACCGAAACTACGGCACCTCTGAGTTTTAGCACACGTTCAGCTCGATGACGATCCCCGGACTCCGATCCAGCAAAATTTCGGGGAAGAGTTCCGTCAGCACGACGGCGTGGTGACGATCTTGATGTTCTACTGTCGCAGGGCTTCGCCTAAGCACCACTACAATATTATCGAGGAGTATGGTGGAAGGGGGCACCGCACACGGCTAAGAAAACGATCACGAGGATCAACTTGTGTGTCTAGAGGTGCCCCCTTGCCCCCGTATATAAAGGAGCAAGGGTGGGTGCGGCCGGCCCTAGGAGGAGGCGCGCAGGAGGAGTCCTACTCCTACCGGGAGTAGGACTCCCTCCCTTTCCCTAGTTGGATTAGGACTTGGGGGGGAAGGATGAGAGGGAAGAAAGGAAAGGGGTGGGGGCGCCCCCCTCCTTGTCCAATTTGGACTTCGGGGGGAAGGGGCGCGCGGCAGCCCCTATGCCTCCTCTCCTCTTCCTCCACTAGGCCCATTAAGGCCCATTAGGTTACCGGGGGGTTCCGGTAACCTCCCGGTACTCTGGTAAAATGCCGATTTACCCGGAACACTTTCGATGTCCAAACATAGGCTTCCAATATATCAATCTTTATGTCTCGACCATTTCGAGGCTCCTCGTTATGTCCATGATCACATCCGGGACTCCGAACAAACTTCGGTACATCAAAATATATAAACTCATAATGAAACTGTCATCGTAACGTTAAGCGTGCGGACCCTATGGGTTCGAGAACAATGTAGACATGACCGAGACATGTCTCCGGCCTATAGTTGGAGAAGGGGGTTGAGGAGGGGCGCCGAGGCGCAGGAGCAAGGAGGTGAGGTTGTAGGTTATTTTCTGCTTGCGTTTATTGATCCAAGGGCTGGCTATATATAGCCTAATTACAAGACCAGACAGACTCCTATTACAATTGGGTGTTGGCAGGGTAATCTTCTACGGGACTAAACCTTTCCAACTAATACCCAGACTCCTAATCTAAAAAAAACTAAAATTAAACTAGGGCATATTTTTAGGCAGGTGCAGGGCCTGCCGCACAGGTCCCTTGCGCCTATAGGGCTGGCCCCACATGACAACATCATTACTCTAGTCCAATTGAAACCTATTTACCAAAGTCTTTGGAGTATTTCTTCGAGCGGAGATTGATACCGTGAAGAAGTTGATTTCAAGAAATTTCATTGTAATTCTTAGTCAAATGAGTTACTTTGTATTTTCTTGGATCTTAGGTCAAAATCACTGTACCTGTAATTGTTATGAGTATGAATAAAGTTACAAGTGTTTTAAGAAAAAAAAGCCATTCCTTTGTATGAGTTTCTCTATGTCCCGACACTTTCATAGATTATCCTCTAGTAATAATGAGCCATATGGGGTTATTCATACTCGAAGAACAAACCTAGTTTGAACAGTTCGGAGCTGTTTTTTTTTTGTTCGGGTCAACCGTGCCATTTCACTTTGAAAGATAACTAGATAACTAGATATTTCATTGATTCAACAGTGTCGCTAGAAGTTCGCTCGCTAAACTGAGGCTGTGTTCAGGACAAGTTTTAGGTGGAGTCACTCTCGGAACTGCCACTGAATATTGACCCGGAACTTCCTTTTTGTGGCAACGCGTCGTCCCCATGAGTCTCCCATTTCGTTCCTGGCAGCAGCCACAGGGTGATAGAAGTGAAAGCAGCAGCCACAGGGTGATAGAAGTGAAACTTCTGGGATCATGATTATAGTTTCATGATTTGGTAAAAACAATATTCAGGAAAAAAATCGACGAAACAGTCTGCGGCCCACTTTACACGTTTTGGAACTGCAAGGCCCATTGAATTCCTATGCTGCAGATCGATGCGACGCTCAGACACGTTAAGCAGAGAGGCCGCAAGAAAACGGAAGCAGCAGCAGCAGCAGCGCGACCACGAATGGCGTCGACCTCGAGCTTGGATTTGGGAAAGATCGTGCCGACGGCCGGCTACCTCCTCCACCGCTGCGCCGCCGTCCCCAGCGCCCCTGTTCTCCGGGGGAGGAGCGCGAGCGGGCGGTGCGGCCTCGCCGTCTCGGTCTCGTCCTCCAATGGTAGGTCTGCCTTTACCTGTTGCCCCTTCTTGTATTTCCCTGTGGAATTGTTTGAGATCTTGGAGTTCTGTTCAACCATAGTAAGATGAGGTTCGAGCCTGCGAGGAGCCGAATCTTAGTATTACCGCTCTCACCGATTTCATGGTCCATTCTGAAGCCATAGTGGTTCAGTTGAATCCGGTAAGATTTAATTCCAACTTCTTCGCTAATTATCCTTAGCTGGCAAAATTAGAGATCAATTTGGACGGGAATGGCATGTAAATGGTGTCCAATTGGGCGTTGTTGAGATCAACCATGGTGTTGAATATACATGACAGGATTCAGTTACAAACTTGTAATTTCAGAAGTCTATTTCTGATGTTTATGTTCAGACTGTGCGCTTGAACATACACTGAAGTAACAATGGCTCATATTTAACGGTGTAGGTGCAGCTGGGCTCTCCCCACTGAGTGACTCGGAGAAGAAATGCCCTGTAGTGATGGAGATCCCACTGGAAGATATCTGGAAGCCGCTAATGTGAACACGTGCTAATGATCCTGACAAGGTGCAGGAGCTCATGGACAGCATCCGTGTCATCGGCCTCCAAGTACCTGTGGGCATCCTTTCCTTTTAACATTAATTTTTCCAAAATTATTTTCTTTTAGCTCATAAGATAAATTATGTCAGAACTGGAATTTTCTTATGTGGAATTGAGTACATAGAAATAAAGTTATAGAGTAGCTAATACATGGCTGACCACTGCTACTGAATTTAGTGATCTCCACACAGTTGTCTATGGACGTTTGTGCTATGGTTGATTGAGATTCACTTGATTGAGTATGCGTGTCAATATTCAAGTTGGGTTGTTTACATGCATGTTCTGCGTACATTGTTACAAAGTACAGATGCATTTTTTGTCCACGAGATCTGGCACTTATGTCTAGAATGAGTTTTCCCAAGCTCGTTTTGACATGTGAAGTCTATTCACCTGCGCTCCTCTGAATCAGTCTTAGTTCAAAGTGTGCCCTTTCTGCCCGGATCAGGGCCTTTATTATTTTAACAGAGGCTCTATTATGTCTAAGGTTAGATCTAATCTAAGTCTAAGCTAGGGCTTTATTTCCGTTATCTTGGCCGTCGAAGTAGAAGGTGCCCCCTTTTGGTTCTGGCACACGGGTATTTATACCCGGTCTTGAGTCGGTTAGACGCATTCCTTTCCTGGACTCCTGGTTGCGAACGCCTTGAGCCTCCCAATCTTGATCTCTGGATGGTAGACGTCTCGGCCTCTTTTCCGTGTGACTGGTGAACTCCCTTTCGCTTGAGGCCTTGATTACAGATGTTCTCTTTAGCATACAAGTTTTCCCCTTTTAGAGGTAACATTAAGGGTTTGGGCAACTCTGAAGTGGAGCTGGCATGATGCGGTATGGGGAATTTCAACTTCCCGCCGACATAGACCAGGGCCGGTGAGTTGAGATTCCACCCATTAACGACAAACATCACAATGATGAGACCAAAGCAATGCATTAATCAAGATCGAGTAGCTCCCATCACTCAACCTCTCTAGGAGGCACTTTTTAAAAGAAGTAACTGAAATTAGTAGCTAACGGTAGACAACAATAAGTCTATAATTCAGCAAGAAAAGAAAAAACTAAACCTGTAAATCTGTATCTATTAATTCATATCGGAACACTTGCTAAAGCACTATACATGACAGAAGCAACATTCGCGCATAAAAACAGTGCAAAGACAAAATAAAAAGACCTAATTGGGAAAAACGACAAGGACGTAACAAATGATTGAGTGTGTCTTTCTTCCTTGGCCTGAAGCACCCGTTTTTGTGGAATTGTTGATTGGTGAACGAATCGCTTCAATAGCACCTCCACCTCATTATCTTGGACTAGCGGCATCTCCCACTTCGCCATCTCAGCCTCCTACTCATTCTTCTCAACTGTCCGTACTTCCAATATGTCCTTCCATGTCTCCATCTATTAGTATACTGATTACAAACTCCCCATAAATCCTCATGTTAATGGGAAAAAATACGAGAGATATGAGCGAAGGGTCCAATCTACAATGGCGCAAATGAACTTCAGGGCGACTGGATCAACTCCTGTGGCCAAAAGAAGGAAAAAAACACTATCCAATGTTTCTTTATGAAATGACCCATTCCGATAAATGATCATCTACTAATTTCTTCTTTTGGCCATATCTGCCATTTCATATATAATCTTCCAAGCCTACGTCCCAACCTAGGTCTCTAGAGCAAGAAGAACGTAACATGAAAATACGTCAATAAATGCCAATCGTGCCCCTGATCTCTTCATCCTCCATTCTCAGACACACAAATTTAATATTATGGAGAGTATTGGGATTTAAAATGATGGCGAGGGTAAGGTTTTTATAACTGATTGGTTTCTCTGTTTTACCCCCTAGTGACAAACTGTGAACTATAGTGACGGTGAAATATGAAATCCTTAATTTTAAATTATATCAACTCCATCATCATATTTATATATAGGCATTACATTGCCGCAATGTAGCAACACCACACAATATTAATTACTAGGGGCTCTTGGACAAAAAACGGGAAGAGCCATCATGCATGCTTTAGATAAACTAGTGTTAGTATAGTAGGATCTGACTATCGTGTAGAAGGTCTGATTTTCAAGTAATTCACCAACTGAATCTTATTTGATTTAATTAACCAATATTTAACTTTTTGCTAAGATTCTTGTGCTTTTTCATCAGGTGATTGCAATCTCCTAATGTAGGCAAATTATGATACAACAGTCAGGGCCACATATTGAGACATCATGTATGCGTTCGTATGGCAATACAACAACAATATATAGTCTTACAAAATAAGGGAGATGGCAAACACTTTTTTTTAGCATTAGAAACACTATTAAGATGATGAGACTATCGAAGGTGAAATACTTTTTATATATGGAAACAGAACTATTTATTCACTTATTAAACACACATGCCGGCCATAATGTCTTGTTGCCATCTTTAGGAGGATAGTCCGTTTATTCATGGACACATGCCTGGCTAGCATTCCAAACATGGCCCAAGCCTACGATCTACTACATCTTGTTCATACATTGCCAAGACAAAAATAAGCTCCCTTGTTGGCCATCAGGCACATAGCTTCCTACCCCGTCCATTACAGCTGCAACAGAACCCATCATCTGCTGCTCACTCCACATTGGCTGCTGACCCACTTGTTGATTATATATGGAAGGGGAGCACTGAGTTAGGTTGTTCATGACTGCGAACGAGCTCGTCGGACCCTGCAACCTAAAGCTTGGGTCATTACTGAGGCCGGTGAAAGAAAGGGTTTGCCGAGGGGCAGAACTATTATTTGCTGCCAATAGCTCATTGTCATGGAGCCTGACATCATTGATGCTGTAACGCTTTGTCCCTGACGATCCCTTTTTCTGTATTCTCTTGAAAAACTTTTGTGCATGGCTTGAAACTTGGACAGGGGTCTTAGTGGTGACGAAGTGCTTGGATATGTTTTTCCAGTCGCCACGGCCATAGACTTCCAGCCCATAAAGAAATGACCTGTGGACACAATGTTCAAAAGAATTGTTCGGTAAAATTGTTTACTGAAAGATAAATTGTGCAGTTGTTTTATTGAAGCAACTAATATAGATTGAAGGAAAGTTCCAGTTTGACAGGTTCGAACCACTACTACAGCACATGCTTACTTTTGTTTATTTACGGGCACTGGATAGAATATATGTATATCAGAAATCCATAATTGAATGAACATTTTCTAACATATTGACAACCAACATATTACAAATTCAACTTTACCATACCTCTATTTTTCTATAGTGAAACGACAATCATTACAGGTTATTGATCTGTTTGATTGTGACAAGACGTGCCATATTGGAATTTAATGGCCTAATTTACTGCCTTTCTATTTTTTAATCAAGGTCCAATCACATAAATTTTTTAAGCCAGAAAGAAAGTTCATCAATATCTTATTTGCAGGGATTAGTATTTATCAAAAATGTAAATTGTAAACGTCCAGATATACATTTAGTAAAGTGCAATATCAATTTAACACACCTGCCTCATAGAATTAATTCGCAGAGCTTAATTATCATGTGTCGATTTTAGATAGAGAACAACTAAAACTACATGACAAGGAAGAATATAGGTATCGACTAACTTGTGTTCCTCTTTGGTCCAATACTTTCGTTGATGTGCGGCAACAACTGGTCGATCAGTGGAAGTATTGTTCTCCAAGACCACCATCTTGTTCTTGTCTACCATCATCGGAGCCTCCTCCATCTTCCTGATTCTTGTATCCTCCAGTTGCGTTGTATCCTCCAGTGCGCAACGAAATGAAAATCCATTATCAATCATGGTCGTATCCTCGTCCTCTTGTACCTCAAAGTTTTCATTTACAAGGCCGCCCATGGTGTAAATGGAAATTGACAGTGTCGAGTGTACATTTAGTAAAGTACAATATCATCACAAACATAAGCTACTGATCTCACATAATAAATATGCACAACATTCTTAATTAGTATATGTTCACTGAAAACAAACAACAATTGAAACTACATGACAATGGAGGGTATACAACCATGGGCGAACCTGTGTTCCTCGTCGATCCAAAAACCACATTGATGTGGGGCAACAACTGGTTGATCTATGGAAATATTGTTCTCCAACACCTCCATCTTATTGTTGTCTGCCATCAGCGGTGCCTCACCCGTCACCGTGATCCCCGTATCCTCTATTACACAACCAAAGGACAATCCATTATTGTCCATGATTGTTGCCTCGTCTCGTACACCGAAGTTTTCATTCGCATGGTCGCCCATGGTGTAGATAACGTGTGTGCTGCTAGCACCATTCTCCTCCTTCGGTAGCTCATAGTTACCGTTGACAGGGTCACAAAAGGTGAAAATGTTTTGCGGGCTACCACTAGTAACATGGGTTCCCTCCCTCCGTTGGATCGTATGCATTTCCACGGCGAGATTAATATAAAGATCTGTTACCTGTTTCATGGTCTTTGAAGGAAACAATGCATGGAGAGAATTCATGATGTAATTATGCTTCTTGTTCTTGTCATCGTTGTCGTCGTACATGATTTTGTTGGTGTTGAGCCTAGCAATGAGTGAGCATGCCTCCTCTACCTCGGATGAGGTCCACCCCTGGTTGACTATTGGATCCATGAGAAAGTGGGTAGTTGAACGCTATAGAATTATGAGGAGTATGAACTATGAAGATGGGTTATAGCTTGGGGATGGAGACTGGGGAGTAAGATAGTGTATTTATAGCCCTCTTGTGTGCAGTCCTACTTTCGCTAATTAATTTGGCACATTGATAGTTTGTCGGTCCATACTAAAGTAGATTGAACTATAGTTAAGACAATTAATTCTTATGACCCCTCTCAGGAACATGCCAAACTATTTTAAGTTGACCTTGACATTGTGGCTTTCTTTGAAAAAAATCTTTTCTTATTATGCCAATGCAAATAATTGCCAGGGGCCTCCAAATATACGCAAGAAGATTGGTAGAAACAACACACGCATGCCTATTGAGTATTGATCAATTTCGGTGTAGATAGAAAGAACACGTATCTTGTGCGCATGCATGACATGTGTTCTCATCTTAGAATGCAAGACTCAAACCATGGTTTCTGCCGCTCTCAAATATGCAAAGCACACAGGATCTCCATTCGGATTTGGCTGCTAGTGACACATGCATCAATGGAGTTTTATTGCATACATATTTGCAAATAATTGATTAATATCTCCCCATGATAACTTGGCTACATATATGATCCACACACATTACCAGTGAAGGTAAGCATATCCTTTCTCTTAATTTTGGTGATCATTCTTCCCACATCCAACGCACGAAATTTCATCTATAGGCAGATTTCTTGGCTTAGGTCATTTAATGGCACTTCATGGTAAAAAGATTCAATACATAGGCCAATCAATTGTGTACATATCTACATATCTTTTTTATATGTATATATAGAGATACAAATTAATAACCCATGAAGTCAATAAATTTGACACACTTATCTTCCATATCTATCTATCTCTCATGTTCAAATAATTTCGAGATTTCTATGTGATATTCACAAACATAGAGGTTGCAAAATGAACATAGGTTTTTTAAGTGCATGATGCATTGTCTAGCTATCATATGGGCCTGCGTGCATACTCATGCACTCATATGCTAATATTTCAGCCATGTTCATAAATGGCTTTTGCTTCGTAGTTTTAAACTCAGTCTTAATATTTTGTACAAGTTATTAAACTAGATTATAGGAAAGGCATCAATGATAACGGGCTTCACAACTGTATTTTTTTCTAGTGAAGGAAAAAAGATTAGAACGTAGGAGTATTAACTTTGCCAATTGTTAGGCCAGATTGCTAACTAATAAAATCATAGGAGGTTAAATTCTAACGGTAGCATTTTGAAGCATACCAACACCAACTCTACATCACTGGAGCCAGGTAGTCCTGATAACTACAGTCGGGAAGTCGCTTGACGTTGCTAGAGATACTAGTGACAACAATCTAAAGCACATACCTTCAGCATGGAGAACAAAGGTGAGGGGCAGGCGAGGAGACCCAACCTACCACGTCGATGACATAAGCTCCATACCATGACTTATTGACGAGAGTACCGGCGCCACCGTGGATCGATGTGGAAGCATTGTAGTTGACGACTCTTCCTCCCCCCTCCACCGTTATGGTAGATATAATTTTTTTATCCAGTTTCAACTATTTTGCTCAATGATTCTATCTTAAACATATATTTCTAACATGATAAAACGTCTGATTTCCTTATATTGAGCTGAAAAGGAGAAATAAATGGATTTCTAGTCAAATGCAGCAATTTGCAGAATTAGTCCAGGCTGCTTTGTAACCGGATGGTGTTTTTTGCAATAATCGAGGGTGTTGGTTCACTTTTGGTCTTGCTTTTCATAAACATACACAAGCAAAACGACTACTAGTTTGACGTCAAGCAATGCATATATTGGGTTTTTCATTTTCCAATTTTGTTTTAAGTATATTTTACAATTTTTTGTTTTAGTTTACCATCTTCACTTCCTTTTTATTGTTGATTCCCTTTCTTTCTTAGTTTTTTTATCATTTATTGTGTACCCTACATATGGCACTCCCTTTATGTTTTCTTCTTTATTGTATCTTTTCCACTGGCCTATTTGTTCATTATTTTTGTTATGCATTCCTGAGTTAGTCCAGTAACCTTTTATTATTGCTTCTAGTTTGTTGTCGAACAAACACATCAATATTTTTAAGACGGTGTGTGTGAAGTTATTTAATTAGTATTCAACATGGAAATTTAAAATTTGAAATATTTTTAACTCATCAAGAATACTTTTTCACAAGGACGAATAATTTAGCTTTGTTGGATAAATGAACCCCTCTGATCATGAAACATTTGTTGTCATATATAACTATATTTTTTATAAACTCGGGGAACAAAATACATTTCCACCTCACTCTATCGTCTCACAACTCTCTCCAAAGAAAGGCACCTAGGATTGTCGCGTCAGTGCCGCCACCAGGTTCACTCACCTCTAGGGACCTTTCGGTGCTGGTGAGGTCGGGGAACCCTGGTTGTGTTTGGCTATGTTTGGGTCACTCAAGATCTAGCTATGGCTCAGTCTAGGTGTCTTGTCATCGTTGGCAAAAAAGATATATACAACATTCTTGTTGACATAACTGAATATTTTCTTTAGTATAGTTATAAACAACTCAGACATAATACTATGTATGCTCTCAAATGAATTATGAAAGTATGGTAATGCTATTGTGAAAATATTTCCCTGCTTTATAAAAAAAATATGACACATCTTGTTGATAAATCAAGAAACATACAACTAAAGATAGATTTTCCTCATTTTTTAGCACAACTTTTATGTTTTTGTCGAAGATTTCTCAGTAGAAAATTCTTACTTATTTTTGGTAAATTGGATAAAGTACCTGGAATTAGGGTTTCTACTTTGAAAATATGTTTTCGTTTTAACATCACACTCCCACGAGTCCGTCCCATGGACGAGATCTCGCACGCACGCAGAAATGGCCTAGCATGCTTCTAGCAACTGGAAGTTATTTGCTTGATTTTGTCGAGGCGAGTAGTTGGAGAGTTACTATACAGAAACCTAGATTCGTAAAGGAAGAATGATGTTTTCTCAGTGTGTAAGGGCATCACCAGCCGTTGCCCCCCCCCCCCCACCCCCCCCAGGACGCATAAAAATCGCCCCCTGGGGGCGAGCCGGCGATACAATCGGCGCTGGGGGCAGTTTTGCGCCCAGTCGTCGCCCCCAGCTCGCCCCCGGGTGCCGAAGTCCCACTTTGCAGCCCAATTTCGGCGAATAAAGGGCCCATATGGGCGAGAATAGGCACATATTCGGCATGGTTTCGCTGTGTCTCGGCGTTCAATTATCAACACAATTATTTTTTATCACATATTTCATCACAGAAAAATCAAATACTTCAACAAAATAGTACAACAACAAATAGTTCAATACAAATTATATAGTTCAACAAATAAAAACTCGTATTTCATCACACGGCGTCCCCCTTGAGCCTCCATAGGTGCTCAATCGGATCTTTCTGCAGTTGATGATGCACCTGTGGGTCTCGGATCTCCTGACGCATACTAAGATAGGCAGTCCAAGTTGCCGGTAGATGGTGATCAACTTCGGCTAGAGGACCCTGCCTGTAGTATGGTTTAGTGTCAAACACTGGGTCTTCTTGCTTGCTCTCGATGATCATGTTGTGCAAGATGACACAGCAAGTCATAATCTCCCACATTTGATCTTTGGACCATGTCTGAGCGGGGTACCGAACAACAGCGGATCGAGATTGGAGCACACCAAATGCCCGCTCGACATCCTTCCTGCAAGCCTCCTGAACTTTCGCAAACCAGGCGTTCTTGCCTCCTGCCACAGGGTTTGAGATTGTCTTCACAAATGTCGACCATCTCAGATAGATGCCATCTGCTGGGTAGTACCCCTTGTTGTATTGGTGCCCATTGATCTCGAAGTTCACCGGAGGAGAATGGCCCTCAACGATTTTGGCAAAAACAGAAGAGCACTGCAGCACGTTGATGTCATTGTGAGTTCCTGGCATACCAAAGAAGGAGTGCCAAATCCAGAGGTCCTGTGTGGCTACCGCCTCAAGCACCACACTGCAATCGCCTTTGGCGCCTTTGTACATCCCCTGCCAACCAAATGGGCAATTCTTCCATTTCCAATGCATACAGTCGATGCTTCCAAGCATCCCAGGAAATCCTCTTGCTGCATTTTGGGCTAGGATCCGAGCAGTGTCTTCCGCATTGGGTGTTCTCAAGTATTGTGGCCCAAACACTGCCACAACTGCCCGACAGAACTTGTAGAAACACTCTATGCTGGTGGACTCGGCCATGCACCCATAGTCGTCGAGTGAATCACTGGGAGCTCCATATGCAAGCATCCTCATCGTTGTCGTGCACTTCTAGATGGAGGTGAATCCAAGAGCGCCAGTGCAATCCATCTTGCACTTGAAGTAGTTGTCGAACTCCCAGATGGAATTCACAATCCTGAGGAAGAGCTTTCGGCTCATCCGATAACGGCGCCGAAATGTTTTCTCGCCATGAAGTGGAGCATCGGCGAAGTAGTCGGAGTAGAGCATGCACTAGCCTTCGAGACGATGCCGGTTCTTTGCTTTCACCCGCCCCGGCGCCGAGCCACCTCGCCCCGGCTTTTCATTGCTCGCGAGCAGCTAGGCGAGGGCGACGAGCACCATGAGGTGCTCTTCTTCCTGGACGTCGGCCGCGGCTTCCTCCTCCAACAGCGCGGCGAGCTCTTCCTCGTCATCCGAGTCCATCGCCAAGACAGGCAAAACGCCGAACACCTTGCCCTCGGTGGGCGTGTACCCACCGCTAAACCGCGCCTTCGCGGCCAGAAACGGCGGCCGGAAACGCCCAGCTGCTGTGGGAGGGGCTGCCGCGGCGAAGCGCTGCTATTTTCCGGCGGGGAATGGCTATCTAGCTGAGTAGGGCGGCGGCCGTCGCCGAGATATAGCTAGTGGTGGCCGAGGGCGCGGGGGTGCGAGGCGAGTCGAGGGAAGAAAACCTTGACTTTTCCCCTCTCGGTGTGGGCTAGGCGCGCTTTTCCCTAGCGCCGGAGCCCCCAACTGCTCCCCAGCGCGCCGGGTTCGGCCTGTGACCGCCGAGCGGAAAAAAGGTCCAAACCGGCGATTTTCGGCGTCCTGAGGGCGCGACTGGGCCGTTTTTTCGGCGCCGGCGCCGAAAAAGTGGCCTGGGGGCCTGTTGGGGGCGCGGCTGGGGATGCTCTAAATTGTTGGTACTGAACTCATAGAGTCTCTTATAGTATTAATATTAGAGAAATAAAATAGCTATGAGCTTAAGACAAACCCCTAAATTAAGAAAATGGGCCCATGGATCTTCCCACTCCAAAATTTCTGCGCATACTCTCACCTGAAGAGGTGAGGATTGCACTTTACCGGGTCGGAGAAAACAAGTTATGTTGTACCTCGGGTTGGCTTGCAAACATATTTGCCTCCATTCTCCTTGGGCTTCTTAGGCATTGCTAGATCTAGGTTGTGCTTGTCACAAATAAGAAATTGTAGTTGCTTCACGAACATTTTTACCTTCGTAATGCATAAACCCATTTTTTGTTCATTTTACAATGGTGATACGTTTTGTTGTCCCCAAAAGCTACACAAGGATAAAGATTGTTCAAACATAAAAATTGTTGTAATATAAGTTATAACGATTACAAATAATCATTTTCCTACATATAACAATTGGTCCATAGAAAAATAAGAAGAATAAACATATGGTAACACTATTATCCATTTTACATGTGCCATGGGACAAATTCCTGCAGTAAAAGGCAATTTGTCACTAGATTTTTGTTGGTGATATAAAAATGGACAATATAATTGTATATTTTTAAATATCTACATACCTAATCCTAGGTACAAAAAGATGTCAATCATGCATAGTAGTAGTATGTGTGGTCCGGGGTCCTTTGATCTACACAAATTCGAAGTGTCACCATAGCCTTTGGTCCATCTGCACTGATGTCATATCATCACCGGTCGCCTCCCATGCTGAAGCACGACCCAAGTAATATGATAGAGGAAGTGCGCAAGAGCGGGCAACTGAAAGTGCAACTATCCCTAGGTGGTTTTGGTAATTCATAACAACATATAGCTCATTGAGCTAATGCTATTTCAAGATGATTATTTTAGGAAAGCTCAATGATTGGCATGGCATGGATGTGAAAGTGGAACCCTCAAAATGCTAAGGACAAAGAATTGGCTCAAGATCAAAAGTTCAAGACTCTTCATTTTATATTTTAGTGATCCAAGATCACATTGAGTCTTTAGGAAAAGCCAATACTATCAAGGAGGGATGAGGTGTTGCTTAATGAGCCTCTTGCTCTATGTGCTTAATGATATGCTCCAAAATCCTCAGCTACTTTCCCATATCCACAAATGACCTAAACCCTAAGCCAAACTCGGTCATACCGATTCTTTCATTCCGGCGCCACCGAGTTTCACTTGTCATTTGCCACTGCCAAACCCTAGCAATTCGGTCCTACCGATAAGGATCTCGGTCTCACCGAGATGGGCTTGCAAACTCTCTGTTTCCCTTTCGTAACTTTTCGGTCTCACCGAAAGAGTGAATCGGTCCCACCGAGAATGCAATGTAAACTCTATGTTTCCTTCTTGTAACTTTTCGGTCTCACCGAAAGAGTGAGTCGGTCCCACCGAGTTTACTTGACCAACTCTCTGGTTAGCTTATTGCCAAACTCGGTCCCACCGAGTTTGTGCAATCGGTCTCACCGAGATTACGTTATGCCCAAACCCTAACCGAATCGGTCCTACCGAGTTGCATGTCAGTCCCACCGAAATTCCTAACGGTCACTAGGTTTACTATTTCAGTCTGACCGAGTTTTCTGATTCGGTCCCACCGAGATTGATAAATTGTGTGTAACGGTTAGATTTTGTGTGGAGGCTATAAATACCCCTCCACCTCCTCTTCACTCGTAAAGAGAGCCATCAGAACACATACACCATTCCAACTCATATGTTCTGAGAGAGAACCACCTACTCATGTGTTGAGACCAAGATATTCCATTCAAACCATATGAATCTTGATCTCTAGCCTTCCCCAAGTTGCTTTCCACTCAAATCTTCTTTCCATCAGATCCAAACCCTATGAGAGAGGGTTGAGTGTTGGGGAGACTATCATTTGAAGCACAAGAGCAAGGAGTTCATCATCAACACACCATTTGTTACTTCTTGGAGAGTGGTGTCTCCTAGATTGGCTAGGTGTCACTTGGGAGCCTTCGACAAGATTGTGGAGTTGAACCAAGGAGTTTGTAAGGGCAAGGAGATCGCCTACTTCATGAAGATCTACCGCTAGTGAGGCAAGTCCTTCGTGGGCGATGGCCATGGTGGGATAGACAAGGTTGCTTCTTCGTGGACCCTTCGTGGGTGGAGCCCTCCGTGGACTCGCGCAACTGTTACCCTTCGTGGGTTGAAGTCTCCATCAACGTGGATGTAGGATAGCACCACCTATCCGAACCACGGGAAAAACATCCGTGTCTCCAATAGCGTTTGAATTCTCCAAACCCTTCCCTTTATATTCTTGCAAGTTGCATGCTTTACTTTCCGCTACCAATATACTCTTTGCATGCTTGCTTGAATTGTGTATTGATTGCTTGACTTGTACTAAGATAGCTAAAAACTGCCAAGAACTAAAATTGGGAAAAGGTTAAGTTTTTATTTCGTCAAGTAGTCTAATCACCCCGTCTAGACATACTTTCGATCCTACAAGTGGTATCAGAGCTTTGGTCTCCATTTGCCTTGATCTCCATAACTTTTGGTGGTCATAGCCTTGGTTTCACAACCTAGGAGAGTATGGCGTCTAGCGAGGGAAATTATCACCGTAGAGGTCCTTACTTTGATGGTACTAATTTTGCTACTTGGAAGCATAAAATGAAAATGCATATTCTTGGACATAACCCCGCCGTATGGGTTATTGTTTGTGTTGGCTTGCAAGGTGAGTTCTTTGATGGGAGGGAACCAAACCGTGAAGCTACCGCGGATGAGTTGAAGATGTTGCAATACAATGCTCAAGCTTGTGATATTCTCTTCAACGGATTGTGCCCCGAAGAATTCAACAAAATCAGCCGCCTTGAGAATGCAAAGGAAATTTGGGACACTTTGATTGATATGCACGAAGGTACCGACTCCGTCAAGGAATCCAAGTTGGATGTGCTCCAAAGTCAACTTGACAAGTTCAAGATGAAGGATGGTGAAGGTGTCGCTGAAATGTACTCTAGGCTTGCTCTCATCACAAATGAGATTACCGGCTTAGGAAGTGAAGAGATGACCGATAGATTCATCATCAAGAAGATCCTAAGTGCCTTGGAAGGGAAATATGATACCGTGTGCACATTGATTCAAATGATGCCCAATTACAAAGATCTCAAGCCAACGGAAGTGATTGGAAGGATTGTTGCTCATGAGATGTCACTCAAGGATAAAGAGGAACTTCACAACAAATCAAGTGGTGCCTACAAAGCCTCATGTGAAGTCCCCACATCATCAAGTGAGAAACAAACTTTCAATGAAGAATTGAGCTTAATGTGAAGAACTTCAACAAGTTCTACAAGAGTAGAAGCAAAGATAGAAGCTTCAAGTCAAGGTTATACAATGACAAAAGATCTTCTAGTCGAGAGCGAAACTGCTATAATGGTGGAAGACCCAAACACTATTCCAATGAGTGTACGGCTCCCTACAAGAGAAGAGAAGATTCTCCAAAAAAGAAGAAGCAAAGAATCCCCACCAAGAGAGAGAAGGAGTAGAGATGATCGTTATGAACGGAGATACTCACGGAGAAGCAAGGATTCGGAAAGTAAGGAAAAATCATCAAGGAGCTACACAAAACGAAGACATCAAGCTCATGTTGGTGAATGGGTATCCGGCTCCGACTCCGACAGCCACTCCGAGAGAAGTTATCACTCCGACTCCGAAGATACTCAAGATGAAGGTGTTGCCGGTCTAGCACTTGTGTCGACCAACTCCTACGACATATTTGACTCACCAAATGAAGGAATTGGAAGATGCTTCATGACCAAAGGTCCTAAGGTAACACACCCCGAGTATGTTGATTTTAATAGTGATGAAGATGACTTGTTAGGTGATGATGACTTGCTTGTTGACAACTCTAGTGATGAGTACTATGATGAAACATCAATTAATCATGCTAAAACGAATGACAATGATAAGGAGAAGATTGAGGCTCTAACTAAAGAACTAAACACTCTTAAGTTAGCTCATGAAACTATCTTCGAAGATCATCGAGAACTTTTAAGAGCTCATGAGAAATTACGCTTTGAAAAGCTCAATCTTGAGCAAGAGCATGAGTTCTTAAAAGCAATCAATGATGATCTCCGCAAGAAAAGTTCTTCTTACATTGCCAAGCGTTTACTATTATCCACTTACATGCCTCAAGTCAAGTCTAGTAACAAGAACAAGAAAGATTCTTCCTCTAGTAGTAACAATGATCATGCTAAATCCAATATTGTTGCTTCTAGTAGTTCTGTTGATTACACTAATGATTCTCTTAGCCAAGTTAGACTTGAGCAAGAAAATAGCTTATTGAAGGGGATTATAGAGAAAGGAGTGTACAAAAGCCTTGCCGGGAGTAAGCAATTCGAGGAAATTGTGCGCAAGCAAGGGATGCACCGGAAGAATCAAGGTGTTGGTTTTGAACGAAAGTTCAATGCCAATGGAGTTGAATGGGAAGAAGATCAATAACCCAAGACAAAGTTTGTTCCTCAACAAGAGAAGTATGCCACTTCTTTCAAGGGGACACAAGCTCAAGATGATCTTCCACCACAAGACTACAAGCAAAAAGGCAAGGACAAGCTTCAAGAGGAGATTGATGCATTTGAAGAAGCTCCTAAGACCTTAGTCAAGTGGATTCCCAAGACCACGTCAAGTTCCACTTCATCAAGTACGACTACAACTCCAAGGATTCCCATCAAGATGGTGTGGATCCAAAAGAAGAAGAACTAGAGAGTTCTTGAGGGTGACTCCGCCAACATATTTCACTCTCATCATTTTGGCAAGAACAAGTGCAATCAACTTCCACATCATGCACTAGTTCAAGGAGTCACAAACCCTCTTGTTGGTAAGACAAGGGACAAGGTAACCTAAAGTTTTCATGGACATCATCTTGTGTATGCATCACTCTATGTCTATGGATATCCTTGTTTGTTCCTTGTGGGACTAACCCATGTAGGTATTGAAAGTGCAATTCACTCAAATGGATAGCTCCAAGTGATCTACATCAACATTGAGCATCCACATCTTCAACATCTACATGAAGTCATCATCGACAAAACCCAAGGTTAGTTCATCCCTCTTAGGGGGGATATCACATCTAGGGGGAGCTTTACTCTAAGACTTGAGCTAAAGCAACTCTAAAGATGTGAATACAACAATGCTTTATGTAAAAGTGGTAACCCCACTTGAGCTTAAATGATGAGTATGACCTACGATCAAGTGTTCTCACTTGACTCCTAAGTCAATATACTCATATATAGATGACCTAGTCATCGCAAATTGCTTGATAGATGCTAGAATTGTTTGTGCATGCTTTGCCACATATTTCATTTGCCATCTTATTGTGTGAGCATGTTGGTTGCATATTTTACTCATTCAAGGACATCCACTTGTTGTTTTGATTGTTTGGCTTTATCTTCTTTTGCCAAGTGGATGGACAAGAATGCCTAAGAACCTCCTCTAGCTATCTATGCTTTTCTCGTCTCAAACTCTATTCATGCTGCATCACAAAACTTGATCAAGTCAGATTCGAACCACTCTGTGTGAGGAGCACTCGGAGTCCCCGATTCGTCATAGACTTAAACTTCCAAAACCTCTTTGTGATTCTCGGTCTGACCGATACCATACTTTCGGTCCTACCGAGATCATTAAGTTGATCTAGGTTTTCGATCTCGGTGCAACCGATTTGAACCACTCGGTCACACCGAGTTGCAGTAACTGTATACAGTTTTGCATCTCGGTGCCACCGAGTTGTTCCACTCGGTCACACCGACAGGGTTGGGCTATATATAGTGACGGGCAGAATTTTGGAAAGTTCTCCGAAACCTCTTCGCCCTTGCATAGCTCGCTCTGCCTCCTGGGTCTCCGGATCGTCCTCCTCGCCGCCAGCAGCCTCCAGTCGCTGGTCTCCGACGCCGTTGCCGCCATAGCGAGTCTCCGCCGAACTAGGGTATGGACTCGATCTTTGTGCTATTCTCCAATCCGATTCCTAGCACATTGTGATCATCATGATTCTTGCCACGTTTGATAAACTCCTATCCAGTCAATGAACTCGTAGATTAGGATTAATTCGAAAATTTTAGGGTTAGGTTTCCGCCGAAACCATCTCGGACCCACCGAGTTGAAAAACTCGGTCCCACCGATTTGTCTTATGCCATTGCACAAGTAAAACTCGGTCTGACCGAGAATTACTTATCAGTGTGACCGATTCTGGAACTCTGTGAAACCCTAGCAGTCTCGGTGCCACCGAACTGTGACTCGGTCTGACCGAGTTCACTAGTTCTGGTGCCAAAGCTGCTTCGGTGTCACTGAGTTTGAAAATCGGTAGATCCGAGATGATCTCAGTGGGAAACTAAAACTAAGTTTTTGAATTATTCTTTTGCAAAAATCTCTGCATTTTGTGATGCTCATCCACTCTATCTCATCTATAATCTATTCACAGGGTCAGCAACCAGTTTGCATCATGTCAGACCAGAGTGACAGCCAGAACTTGTCAGAGCAGCAAGTGTAGTTGAGTGAGGGAACTAGCCCCTCAAGTTCCTCAGATGATGGCAGCAGGAGCACACCCAGCAACCTGGCTAAAGCTGCCACACGTCAGAGAAAGAAGATGACTTCTGATTCTGAAGATGAAGACTATGTGGCAGAGGAAGAGGCCACATCAAAGAGAGTTGAGCCAGCTCAAGGCACAAAGCCAGGCCTGAAAATCAAAAGGCCAGCAGGTAGGCAGCCCATGTCAAAGGCTAGAGCTTCAATTGTGAAGCCTGCTCCCGTTGAGCCTGTTGCTGCTGAGGGCAAAAAGAGGAAAGAAAGAGTGAAGAAGACTGTGGCCAGAGTGCTTGGGAAGGCCTCCATCATGGTAGATGAGGAGGAAGAAGAAGAAGAGGTTGCTGCACCAGCACCCAAGGCTCCCAAACTAATGGGAGATGCCATAAAATCAGGGGGAGTTCCTTCCAAGGCCAAGTCAGCTCCAAAGCCAAAGCCGAAGAGAAACACATGAAGCATCCCAGCCATTGAGAAGAACAAGGCCCAGTGCTTGAAGTTGCAGAGGAAGAAGAAGAAGAACATGTCCTTAGGAAGCTCAAGCCCAAGATCCCAGACCACAACGATGCTCATCCTGTGGCTGAGGATATGAAGCTCAGGAGAGATTCAGGGCTGAGGAAGTGGAGAGAAGCAGATCCGTATGCTTCTAGGAGAAGGACTGCAGTGGACTACAGGTTTCATACCAAGGGGCAACAGGATTTCTATGAGACAGTTTTGCTTGACAAGAAGCCAATTGTATGTGACATGAGATGGGTCGACTAGACCTACATGAAGGAGAATGAGGAACACTACCCTGGAGTATATGGCAGCTTTAGTGCGTGTGGAGTGGCAGACTTTGTTGGGCAGAAGCTCACAAAGTGGAACGAGGAGCTAATCATGCAATTCTACTCCACAGCACACTTCTATTCGGATGGCAGGATCACTTGGATGTCAGAGGTTACAAGGTACCAATCCACTGTTGAGGAATGGGCGAAGTTGATCAATGCCCCAGAGGAGCAGGATGATGACTTGGACATTTATGCCAAGAAGAAGATGGACCACAACTCTATGTCCAACATGTACAAGGAGATTTCGAATGAAGCACTTGACACGTTCAAGTTTGGCTCAGTGCACTATCTTCTGTCAGGATTGCCTACGATCAACTAGATCCTTAGGCACACTCTTCTGCCCAAGTCTGGAGATCACAAGATGATCAGAGGTCACGCGATCAATTTGCTTCATGTCTTTGACGTGCCTCAAAAATTCAAAGTCATGAGTCTCATAGTGGAAACAATCAAGAGGACAGCAGCAGACCAGAAGAGGAGCTGTGGATATGCCCCACAGATTTAGGACCTCATCAACTCCAAGATGGGCACGGGCATATACCTCTTGGATAAGGAACACCTGCCCATCCGTCCAGATTTTGAAGATAACCAAGTGGTCATGACTGAGAATGAGCCATCATCTGTCCATGCACAAGCTCAGAAGGAGAAGGCGAAGAAGGAGAAAGCTGCCAAGATGCCTACTCAAGCGGAGGCATCTGATTACTTCCTAAAAACCAAACAAGAGCAGCTTGGTTACTTGATTGCGTCCACCCTACAGATTGAGCAAGGACTTGCCACCCTGACTCAGAACCAGGCCAGCTTAGAGAGGATCATGGAACAGAGGTTCTATGACTTGGACATCAAGGTGACAGAGATACAGACTGCCGTGGAGCAGCTCCAGGAGGACATGAATGAGAGGAGAGGTAGGACCATGACTGATGCTTTTGCCAGGGTGCCATGAGGTCCGAGGTCGTCTGCACTACTAGTTGCTGACACCAGAGCTACAACGTCTGCGCCAGCCACAGCCTCAGTTCCACCAGCTGCAGCATCCACTTCAGCCTCAACTCCGGCCACGTCTACCGAAGGCTTCGTCCTTGGAGTGCTCCGGACTCCACCACCACCTGAAGATCAAGCCTGAGCGTCGACTTAGCACTATGCATTTTCTAGGAACTTTTTGGTAACTTGTTGCCAAAGGGGGAGAAAATGTATAGATCATAGGCTTCGAGAGAGAGAGAGAGTGTTGCTTTTATTCTCTCTTGTTTTATTTGGTGGTTTTTCGAACTTTGTTTGCTTGTGTGTGAGATACTACGTCCTTATGTTTGTGAGACATCGATGATCATGTGTTTGATCATAAGCTACACTTAATGTTTGCTTAATGCTTGCTTAAATATTATCATTCTATCTATCTTTTGTGATCATTCACTATTCTTGGTGATGAGTGCATGTATTTCAATCTTATCATTTTTGAGCGCTCCACCAAGATGTATGTGACATGGAAGAGTAACCCATGATTCTAAGTCCTTGTGCATCTGCAGTCCAAAGCAAATTTTAAATATGCACAAATTTAGGGGGAGCTCTCATTTGTCACATACTTCTCAAAGCAACGATATATTTCATGCTTATTATCATTTGTCGAAGCTTTGATCTATATGTTGTCATCAATTACCAAAAAGGGGGAGATTGAAAGTGCAACTATCCCTAGGTGGTTTTGGTAATTCATAACAACATATAGCTCATTGAGCTAATGCTATTTCAAGATGATTATTTCAGGAAAGCTCAATGATTGGCATGGCATGGATGTGAAAGTGGAACCGTCAAAATGCTAAGGACAAAGAATTGGCTCAAGCTCAAAAGTTCAAGACTCTTCATTTTATATTTTAGTGATCCAAGATCACATTGAGTCTTTAGGAAAAGCCAATACTATCAAGGAGGGATGAGGTGTTGCTTAATGAGCCTCTTGCTCTATGTGCTTAATGATATGCTCCAAAATCCTCAGCTACTTTCCCATATCCACAAATGACCTAAACCCTAAGCCAAACTCGGTCATACCGATTCTTTCATTCCGGCGCCACGGAGTTTCACTTATCATTTGCCACTGCCAAACCCTAGCAATTCGGTCCTACCGATAAGGATCTCGGTCTCACCGAGATGGGCTTGCAAACTCTCTGTTTCCCTTTCGTAACTTTTCGGTCTCACCGAAAGAGCGAATCGGTCCCACCGAGAATGCAATGTAAACTCTATGTTTCCTTCTTGTAACTTTTCGGTCTCACCGAAAGAGCGAGTTGGTCCCACCGAGTTTACTTGACCAACTCTTTGGTTAGCTTATTGCCAAACTCGGTCCAACCGAGTTTGTGCAATCGGTCTCACCGAGATTACGTTATGCCCAAACCCTAACCGAATCGGTCCTACCGAGTTGCATGTCAGTCCCACCAAAATTCCTAACGGTCACTAGGTTTACTATTTCGGTCCGACCGAGTTTTCTGATTCGGTCCCACCGAGATTGATAAATTGTGTGTAACGGTTGGGTTTTGTGTGGAGGCTATAAATACCCCTCCACCTCCTCTTCACTCGTAAAGAGAGCCATCAGAACACATACACCATTCCAACTCATATGTTCTGAGAGAGAACCACCTACTCATGTGTTGAGACCAAGATATTCCATTCAAACCATATGAATCTTGATCTATAGCCTTCCCCAAGTTGCTTTCCACTCAAATCTTCTTTCCATCAAATCCAAACCCTATGAGAGAGAGTTGAGTGTTGGGGAGACTATCATTTGAAGCACAAGAGCAAGGAGTTCATCATCAACACACCATTTGTTACTTCTTGGAGAGTGGTGTCTCCTAGATTGGCTAGGTGTCATTTGGGAGCCTCCGACAAGATTGTGGAGTTGAACCAAGGAGTTTGTAAGGGCAAGGAGATCGCCTACTTCGTGAAGATCTACCGCTAGTGAGGCAAGTCCTTCGTGGGCGATGGCCATGGTGGGATAGACAAGGTTGCTTCTTCGTGGACCCTTCGTGGGCTCGCGCAACCGTTACCCTTCATGGGTTGAAGTCTCCATCAACATGGATGTAGGATAGCACCACCTATTCGAACCATGGGAAAAACATCCGTGTCTCCAATAGCGTTTGAATTCTCCAAACCCTTCCCTTTATATTCTTGCAAGTTGCATGCTTTACTTTCCGCTGCCAATATACTCTTTGCATGCTTGCTTGAATTGTGTATTGATTGCTTGACTTGCCCTAAGATAGCTAAAAACTACCAAGAACTAAAATTGGGAAAAGGTTAAGTTTTTATTTGGTCAAGTAGTCTAATCACCCCCCTCTAGACATACTTTCGATCCTACAGCAGCACCACATGGCCACTAGGTGGAAGGATGCTGATGAGAGAGATATGTGATGTGCGGATAATGCTTATTAGGAAGCATGCTCGATAGGGGAAGAGGAGGTGGTAGCTCATGAATATTGAAGGGTGCACAATTTATTTTTATTTGCACATGAACTTGTATGGGTTTTGACCTATCCCAGAGTTTCTTCATCATTTAAAAGAGAATCTTAAATACCATGGTGCAGAGCGGGCCGACGAGATGAGATTCCACCCACCAATGGGCAGCATCAGATCAAAGTAATTGAAAGAGCATGGTCGCCCCATCTCTTTGGTTTTGATAATTTATGACAATCCCTATGGACTACTAGTTTCTTTGAGATACTTGAAGGGTTTGTCCATAGGCAATTCTTGAAGATCATATGTTGGCTTCAAGGTTGAATGTAGAAGATTATTGATGACCAAGGTGTTATTCAAGGAGTTAACAAAAGAATGGTCATGTGAGAGTTGAGCCTATTGAAAGCAAGTCTTGAAGAAGAAGATTATTTGAACACTATGTTTACCTTCAAGACATCATCCATGGACAGTGAGAAGAAAAGGTTTAAGGTTGAGTTGTGCAGGTTCAAGAGGAGAATCACAAAGAGATCACATGCTTGGATCTTGCCGTCCATTCTGGTGATACTGGATAAGTGAATATGTGCCTAAGAGAGTATCTCCCATGGTGGTGTATGGGGGAGAAAATTACTAGTCTTCATCCATCCAAAACAATCAATAAAGTGGTCCAACTTGAGAAGGTCATGATCGGCACCATCTAGCTCAATTGATTGCGCAATGCGAAGGTATTACCTTGATAGGTGTTCTGTCTTACTGGTCTCATGGTGTTAGTTTGGAGACCGAGTTATAGGATCAATAGCAATACTATCAAGGTGGGATCTCGAGTGAGTAACTTGATCGTATTGTTCGTAGAGAACTCAAACTTTGCATCCTTGGCATCATCTCTCTTGGTTCTTGTTTGGCTCTCTATTTGCGAGTCTTAGAACCCGTGGTTATCTTCATGACAAGCTCAAGTTCATCGAAAATGGATTTCCTATGCATCTTCAATTACATTTTCGATGTGGTTGTTTTTATCGGTTCTTCACTCATAGAGGTTTCACACTTCTATATAATTTGTATTTCTCTAGTCATTAGCTTTCTATCAAGCTTGAGTTTGTCGAAATTAGAGTTCATTTGCAGAAACTATGAAAGTTCTAATTTTACATGTTTTCTGCAGTCTTTACCTGGTCCAGTTGTACCGCTCGTGCTAGCGGTTGTACCGCTCCTTGGTGTGGACACAACTATGCACGGCTAGGCCGTCGTACCACTACTTTCTCGAGCGGTACTATAGGACCAATTACCACCCAAGAAGTGATTCCCTCGGGTTTGGTAGGGGTGCTCAGGCGGTGGCCTAGCGGTTGTTCTAGTTATTTTCATAATAACCGGTAAAACCAGGCAACCGGACGGTTCTACCACTTTGTTCGCCCTGGCCACCCTTGTAGTCGGGCCGCAGCTCCCAATTTGCTTCCTGGAGTGGTTGTACCGCTCCAGTGTTTTCTACACTGTAACAATTAGATTTCCGGTTTCCTATTTAAGGGGGCTTCTTCCCCAATGGTGCTCACGTTTTTGGAGCACGCTTTCTCCTCTATTGTTGAATGCCAAAAGCTTTGCCTTCTCTCTATTCCTCCCATGAATCTTGCATCTTTTTAGGCAAAAGAGAGAGAGAGAATACCTAGATCTACATTTCCACCAATCCATATCTCCTCTAAGTGAGGCGAACCCCGCGGATCTAGATCTTGGAGTTCTTTGTGTTCTCCTCCTTTGTTCTTCCTATGTTATTCCTCCATAGCATTAGTTGTTGTGGTGAGATTTGGGAGAGAAGGACTTGAGCACTATGTGTTCTTTCCATTGCATTTGGTGCATATGTTTGAGTTCTCCACAAGGATTCCTGGGAGTGAAAGTTGAGAAGCTTATTTATACTCCTCGGTGCTTGGTAACCTAGAGCTTGTTCCTATTAGGTGCTTGGGCGCTTGCGGTTGGTGTTGTCGCAAAGCTCATTCATTGTGGTGTAAAGCTTTCACTAGTAGAAAAAGGGGCTTTCGTTCGGGCTTGGCCAGCCCATTAGTCCCGGTTCTGCCACGAACCGGGACCAATGGATGCATTTTTCCTAGTTCGTGAGCCCAGGGGGCCGGCTGGGGCCTCGTGGGCATTGGTCACGGTTCGTCTGGGCCCATTTGTCCCGGTTCTTGGCACGAACTGGGACCAATGGGCCTCGCTCCTGGCCCACAACCATTGGTCCCGGTTCGTGGCAGGAACCAGGACAGAGGGATGGCCTTTAGTCCCAGTTCCAACCACGAACTGGGACAAATGAGTTGCCTATATATACCCCATCGCCGGCGAGAAGAGCACTCCACAGTGCTCTGTTTTTTGCTGGCCGGCGAGGAAGGGCATTTGGGTGCTTTAGCTCACCTCTTATGCATGTGAGGTGTTCGATGAAATGCCCGAGCCACACTAGTTAAGCTTTCTCCTCTCGAAGCTCGACCTCCGAGCTCCATTTTTTCCGAGATTTGTCTAGGTTTAGCGGTCCGTCACGCCCCGTCCTCGTCTTCACCACCCTCGATCGCCCGCGCCGATCTCGTCGCCGGCACCACCATGGTGAGCCTCTTGTTCTTATCTTCTTTCTGAAAGAAAAAAAAATCTTACTTTAGATAGATACTTGTCTAATTTTCTTACTTTTGACACACATAATTATATATAATGCATGCACATGAACCGACAATGGATATACGGTGATAGACACACCTCCGAGTACATTAAGGGCGTGCATAAATTTCTCGAAGTGGCTGAGGCAAACAAGCAGAATGGTTTTATGTGTTGTCCATGCCCTGATTGTGGGAATACGAGGTTTTACTCTGACAAGAAAATCCTTCACACCCACCTACTTTATAAGGGTTTCATGCCACACTATAATATTTGGACGAAGCACGGAGAAATATGGGTTATGATGGAAGACAGCAAAGAAGAAGAGGACGATGACAACTATGTGCCCCCTGAATATGGTGATGCTGCAACGGGGGAAGCTAAAGATCAAGAGGAACCAGACAATGTGCCCGATGATGATCTCCGCCGGGTCACAAAAGTGCGAAAGTGAAAAGGAGAAGCTGAAGTTCGATCGCATGTTAGAGGATCACAAAAAAGGGTTGTAACCCAATTGCGAAGATGGCAACACAAAGCTCGGTACCGTACTGGAATTGCTGCAGTGGAAGGCAGAGAATGTTGTGCCTGACAAAGGATTTGAGAAGCTACTGAAAATATTGAAGAAGAAGCTTCCAAAGGATAACGAATTGCCCGAAAGTATGTACGCAGCAAACAAGGTCATATGCCCTCTAGGATTGGAGGTGGAGAAGATACATGCATGCCCTAATGACTGCATCCTCTACCGCGGTGCGTACAAGGATTTGAACGCATGCCCGGTATGCAGTGCATTGCGGTATAAGATCAGACGAGATGACCCTGGTGATGTTGAGGGCGAGCCCCATAGGAAGAGGGTTCCTGCGAAGGTGATGTGGTATGCTCCTATAATACCACGGTTGAAACGACTATTCAGAAACAAAGAGCATGCCAAGTTGATGCAATGGCACAGTGAGGACCATAAGAAAGACGGGAAGTTGAGAGCACCCGCTGACGGGTCGGAGTGGAGAAAAATTGAGAGAAAGTACTGGGCTCAGTTTGCAAGTGACCCAAAGAATGTATGGTTTGCTTTAAGCGTGGATGGCATTAATCCTTTCGGGGAGCAGAGCAGTAATCACAACACCTGGCCCGTGACTCTATGTATGTATAACCTTCCTCCTTGGATGTGCATGAAGCAGAAGTTCATTATGATGCCAATTCTCATCCAAGGACCTAAGCAACCCGGCAACGACATTGATGTGTACCTAAGGCATTAGTTGAAGAACTTTTACAGCTGTGGAATGGAAACGGTTTACGTGCGTGGGATGAGCACAAACAGGAGGAATTTAACCTGCATGCATTGCTGTTTGTAACCATCAACGATTGGCCTGCTCTCAGTAACCTTTCAGGACAGACAAAGAAGGGATACCATGCATGCATGCATTGTTTAGCTGAGACCGAAAGTATATACCTGGACAGATGCAGGAAGAATGTGTACCTGGGCCATCATCGATTTCTCCCGACCAACCATCAATGTCGAAAGAAAGGCAAGCATTTCAAAGGCGAGGCAGATCACCGGAAGAAGCCCGCCATGCGTACCGGTGATCACGTACTTGATATGGTCTCTGATTTACACGTAATATTTGGAAAGGGTCCCGGCGGACTAGCTGTTCCGAATGAAGCTGAGGGACGCGCACCCATGTGGAAGAAGAAATCTATATTTTGGGACCTACCCTACTGGAAAGAGCTAGAGGTACGCTCTTCAATCGACGTGATGCACGTGATGAAGAACCTTTGCGTGAACCTGTTAGGCTTCTTGGGCGTGTATGGGAAGACAAAAGATACACCTAAGGCACGGGAGGACCTGCAACGTTTGCATGAAAAAGACGGCATGCCTCCAAAGTAGTATGAAGGTCCTGCCAGCTACGCTCTTACCAAAGAAGCGAAGGAAATCTTTTTTGAATGCCTACTCAGTATGAAGGTCCCAACTGGCTTCTCGTCGAATATAAAGGGAATAATAAATATTCCAGAGAAAAAGTTCCAGAACCTAAAGTCTTATGACTGCCACGTGATTATGACGCAACTGCTTCCGGTTGCATTGAGGGGGCTTCTACCGAAAAACGTCCAATTAGCCATTGTGAAGCTATGTGCATTCCTCAATGCAATCTCTCAGAAGGTGATCGATCCAGAAATCATATCAAGGCTAAGGAGTGATGTGGCGCAATGTCTTGTCAGTTTTGAGTTGGTGTTCCCACCATCCTTCTTCAATACCATGACGCACGTCCTAGTCCATCTAGTTGACGAGATTGTCATTCTGGGCCCCGTATTTCTACACAATATGTTCCCCTTTGAGAGGTTCATGGGAGTCCTAAAGAAATATGTCCGTAACCGTGCTAGTCCAGAAGGAAGCATCTCCATGGGACATCAAACATAGGATGTCATTGGGTTTTGTGCTGACTTCATTCCTGGCCTTAAAAAGATAGGTCTCCCTAAATCGCGGTATGATGGGAGACTGACTGGAAAAGGCACGCTAGGAGCAGACTCAAAAATATGCAGGGACGGGCATTGTTGGCCTCAAGCACACTACATAGTTCTACAAAACTCTACCTTGGTGACCCCGTATGTCGATGAACACAAGAACAATCTGCGCTCCAAACACCCGGAGCAGTGTGACGACTGGATTACATGTGAAGACATTAGGACTTTCAGCAGTTGGTTGGGAACACGTCTCAGAGGTGACAACACTGTTTGTGATGAGCTGTACTCGTTGTCCAGGGGACCATCTTCGACTGTATTGACTTACAAAGGATGCGAAATAAATGGGAATACATTTTACACGATCGCCCAAGATCAAAAGAGCACCAACCAAAATAGCGGTGTCCACTCTGATGCAGCAACCGAGAGGGGAAAGGACACATATTATGGTTGCATAGTGGACATATGGGAACTTGACTACGGACATGATTTTAAGGTCCCTTTGTTTAAGTGCAAATGGGTCAATCTGTCAGGAGGCGGGGTACAGGTAGACCCACAGTACGGAATGACAACAATGGATCTGAACAATCTTGGGTACAGTAATGAACCATTCATCCTAGCCAAGGATGTGGCACGGGTTATCTATGTGAAGGACATGTCTACCAAACCGAGAAAAAGAAAAGATAAGGAAGCGAATACATCATACGATGAGCCAAAGCACCACATAGTTCTTTCTGGAAAAAGGGACATTGTGGGAGTGGAGGGCAAGACAGACATGTCTGAAGATTATGAAAAGTTTCATGAAATTCCTCCCTTCAAAGTCAAGGCTGACCCAAGCATCCTGATAAACGATGAAGATTATCCATAGTTACGGCGCAATAAGCAAAGCACACAAGCGAAAAAAGTGAATACTTTCTCTCCACAAATATTATGATGATACCATGCCAACTTTCAACCTTTTCGTAGTTCATTTGAAATGCCTGTTGTAACAGACGAGTTTCCGTATGAACTCCTGATACTTCGAAACAGATTGTCCATTTTGTACACGAAGTGCATCTAGTTTTTGCCGTAACCCTCTCTACTTTCTTGCACATGCTATGTGGGTGAAATGATGATACCATGGCAACTTCCAACCTTTTTAGAGTTCATTTGTAGTGCTTTTCAATTTCATGGTCTTATAGCTCAAAATAATCAGTAAATGCATGGAAAATAACAAGTGAAGTCAGAAAGGGTTGAAAATTGATGATGTGGCTTTGAATGGTGCATTTTGAACACACAAGAAGTCTAGAGTTCAAATAAGTTAAAAAAAATGAAATCCCTTTGTAATAGATGAGCTTTCGTCCGAAACCCTGATACTTCGAAAGAGATTGTCCGTTTTGTACACGAAGTGCATCTGGTTTTTGCCGTAACCCTCTCAACTTTCTTGTACATGCTATGTGGGTGAAATGATTATACCATGCCAATTTTCAACCTTTTTGGAGTTCATTTGAAATGCTTTTCATTTTTCGGATCTTATAGCTCAAAAAAGCTGTAAATGCATGAAAAATAATAAAATGCATAAAACTATAATATTTGTTATGATCAACTAAAAAACTAAAATCAATTAAAATATTCTATTATGATGAACTAAAATAAAACCATAATATTCTTTAATAGCAAAATGAATCAACTAAAAAGCTTTTATAAAACTATAATAGTAAAAGGAATCGACTAAAAAGCTTATATAAACCTCTAGTATTTTTGAAACTAAAATTATATAAAATTTATGCAACTTATATTAACAAAGTATTTTTTGTTCAAAAGATTAATAGCAATTTTTTTAACAAAATCTGGTTTTGATTAAAACCGATATTTAAAATAACCTAAAATTAACAAATTGAGTATAATGATAAAACATAATAATATTAAATAGCAGGAAATGGAATCACTCAATAATATATTTTTGTAGTAAATTTATTCATAAAACTAGTGATTCACATACATTTAAAAAAATTCAAATTTTAAAACTAATGGCACTAAGAGAAAGTTTATAATTTTTGTGACCTAAAAGCAAAAAGAAATCACTAAAAACTATAAGTATTTAGTTTTAAGTAGAAATAAAAAAATAAAAAGGAAAAAAATGCCACCTACTGGACCTCCATGACCTGAATACGACTAGAAACCCTACAATGGGCCAGGATTCAGGCCCGCAGAAGGCCCAATAGGCCCAACATGCATGGCAAAGTAGAGATTAGGCCCGTAAGCCTGCAATAGAGAGGAGCTTGAGAGGGTGGCGGCAGCAAAGCTTATAAACCTCCCCGAGCCCCTCCCAACTGACTAAAATTCCCACCTAACCATGCCAACTGCTCCCATTCCCCCCGGCGCCACCAGGACGTTCCTCACCGTCGTCGTCGTCGCCGCCCCGAGCCCTTGCCCCGACGTCGTCGCCGTGCCCCTGACCCGCCGTCGACGTCGTCCTCGCCGTCGCCGCCCCCGAGCCCTCGCCGCGCGCGTAACCCCTCTCCAACGAGCCCGCCGTCCTCGTCGCCGTCATCGTCGTTTGGCCTCGTCGTCGTCCTCGTCGCCGGCCTCGTCGCCGTCCTGCCTCGAGCCCCCAGTGAGCCCCTTCCCATCCCGATCTGTGCGCTGTCGCGGCTGCCGCCGCCCCTATTTTTTTGTATGTATGTATGTGTGTATGTATATGGATGTATGTATGTATGGATGGATGGATATGCATGTATATGGATGGATGTAGGTGTATGTGTTCATAGTTTTTTTTGTTCATAGTTTTTTTGTTCATAGCATTTTTAGCCCGTATAGTTTTATTTTTGTTCAATGTTTATGGTTAGAAGAGGAGAGGAAAAAATTGTGTTGAAAAACTTACATTTAAGGTTAGTTGATTTAGTGCATTTTAGGTTATTAGTTCTACTGTTAGTGCATTTAAGGTTAGTTTATTTTTAGTTGAACTAGTTGATTAATTAATAAAACTACTTTATTTTACTATATATAGAAGTAGTTTATTTTCAGTAAGTACTACTTTATTTTATTTATAGTAAGTCCTTAGTAGTTGAACTAGTTGATTTAATAAAACTACTTTATTTTACTATATATAGAAGTAGTTTATTTTTAGTAAGTACTACTTTATTTTATTTATAGTAAGTGCTTAATTAGTAGTTGAACTAGTTGATTTAATAAAACTACTTTATTTTACTATAGAAGTAGTTTATTTTTAACAAGAAAATTAATAGAACTAGTTTATTTTTTAGTTCAATAAATTATTCCCGCATCGAAGTCGACGATGCCTATCCTGCATCCTCATCATCGACTTGGCGGAGGACGCCGGCTTGATCAGAGGGGCCATGTCCGGGACTGGGCTCCGCCGGACTGGTATTGGGAGGTGCTACCATCCGGGGGGCGTAGGTTGATGAGGAGCCAGCCCATCGTTGACCCGATCCTTGTTTGGTGGCGGTCGCATGGGCCAGTGATGGGGCCGAGGCTTCCGGACACCGCGGAGGTGGTACGTCACCGTGTCAGCGAGGAGGACGAGCACGTCCGTCGCTACATGGTTGTGTTGGAGGGCAGGTTCAACAATACCTAGCAGCTTCTTCAGGGATCTCATTGGAGTGATCATGCGATGGTTCCTTCTCTTTGGGTGTCCACCGCCCGCGCCGATACCAGTCACGCGCTACAGTTCTAGCTGTACTAGCGATGCTATATGTATGATAGTATTCGAGGTGTATTAGTGATAATATTCGACGATGTAAGGACGCAAGAGATGATGTAGTTTTGCTTATAATTGAATGCATCCTAATTTGAATACTACTTTATTTTGCGATTTGATTTTGCTTATTGAATGCTCAAATTGGGAAACTACTCCTACTTTGAATGCTAAAATTAGAGAGCACTATGCAAGGCGTATGCATATGATTAGTTGATAGCTTATAGGGTTTTTGTTTTCACAGAAATCTAGGAGCCCCCCTCCATCATCCCCGCCATCATCCCCGTCACCGACCCCCTCCGACCTCGAGGTGAGACCAGCCAAATCTCCATGTCAATATGAGTCCTATAATATGAGTCCTCGGGTTGACTTTAAGTCTGTCGAGTCTCCACCATATATGAAAGGACGAAGAATCCCGACTGTTGTCGTTGGGGTAGCTTCTCCTTCGTTCCCGTGATGAATAATAATGATCTAACTTAGGTTTTTTAGTACATATATTTAATTGTAGATGTTCAATATTTGAATTATGAACATAGGAAATGTCGTACTCGGACGACGAAAGTCTCCCGGGGGAGTGCGACTGGTGCCACGATGACCGAGGTCAGTGCGACAGGCCTCACTTGGACGAAGATCGGCGCTTCAGCATTAAGATGGAGGAGACCTTCGATGTTGAAACGGTACGCAACGACGACAAGTGTTATTTTTTCGTAATTAAGCACAACTTCTAATATTTCAACATGTACTTTTCATCTTTTACAATTCGACTAGCTTATCCCATGCCATGCAAGACGCTATGTCTTGGAGAGGATGGGTTTTGAAGACCATGAAAGTTTCGAAACAAAGAAAATTCACCTAAGGACCCATCATGGTGTGGATTTTGAAGTAAAGCTGTACAATTCTGAGAGCGTCACCCATTTTGGTTGCAAAAAATGGGAAGAACTTTGCAAGATGTATGGTTTTGATGAGGGTATGCTTGTCACCATGGATCTTGGTGATCCTGAAATCAAGCAAGACAGTATGGACATTTGGGTCCTTGTTGATACGCCTCCAATTCTACCACTTTCGGTGTCAAAACCGGCGGATCTCGGGTAGGGGGTCCCGAACTGTGCGTCTAAGGCGGATGGTAACAGGAGGCAGGGGACACAATGTTTACCCAGGTTCGGGCCCTCTCGATGGAGGTAATACCCTACGTCCTGCTTGATTGATCTTGATGATATGAGTATTACAAGAGTTGATCTACCACGAGATCATAGAGGCTAAACCCTAGAAGCTAGCCTATGATTCTGATTGTTGTTGTCCTATGGACTAAATCCTCTGGTTTATATAGACACCGGAGAGGGCTAGGGTTACACAGAGTCGGTTACAAGGGAGGAGATCTACATATCCGAATTGCCAAGCTTGCCTTCCACGCAAAGGAGAGTCCCACCCAGACATGGGATGAAGTCTTCAATCTTGTATCTTCATAGTCCAACAGTCCGGCCAAAGTATATAGTCCGGCTGTCCGAGGACCCCCTAATCCAGGACTCCCCCAGTAGCCCCCGTACCAGGCTTCAATGACGATGAGTCCGGCGCGCAGATTGTCTTCGGCATTGCAAGGCGGGTTCTTCTCCAAATTCTGAATACCTGTCGAGTAGTGTCCGGCTTCCCATTAATGTTGCACTCCTTGGCTTCTGCACATAATAATGGCTATCCTCCACGTGTCGAGCGAATGCGAGAAGTCAGGGCATTTTTACACTTGCCACCCTAACCATGCGAGTAAATAGTCTATTTAAAGAGATGGGGATCCTCAGATCCAGATCACACCATCTTCCCATAGTGAGCATCCATTGGAGCGCGCCCGGAAAAAGTCCATGCTATCATGGCCGGCCATCGCAGCTCCTCCTCTCGCTCCCGTAGCCCTAAGCCAAGTGATTGGAAGAAGTGTTCCGTCCCCCATAGTGAATTAGTAGAGTTACAGACCTAGGGGTTTCTCCCTCCAGCGTATATGGTCCCCGTTCGAGCCGGACTTGCCACTTACAATGGCGGGGAGCAAGCGGAGAGCTTTCCCAACTCATCCATGGGGGAGCGGGTATGCCTTTTCCCTTACTTACTAAGGGGCTTGGATTTCCAATCCATTCGTTCCTCCGCGGGCTCCTGGAGTTCTACGGCCTCCGGCTGCATAACTTTACACCCGCCTCCATATTACGCATCGCTGGCTACGTCGCCTTGAGTGAGCTGTTTTTGGGCTGCCAAGCTCATTTCAAGCTATGGAAGAGGCTATTCTGCCTCGTATCCCGTACACGGGAGGGGTCACTATATCAAGTGGGCGGAGCTGAGATATGGTGCATCGCCGGGACCAGATACTTGTCCAGTACTCCGAAGAAGACATCCGAAGACTGGCCTTCGGAGTGGTTTTATATGGAGGACGTCCCTCTCCCGGATCCTATTCGGATGGGCCTTCCTGAGTTCAATAACGCTCCTCTGAAGAAACGCCGCAGCTGGCGCCCTCGGGGCCCCTAAGAGGAAGATGACAGAGAGGTCCTTTACCCGATGGGCCGGATAAAGATGCTGGCCAAATCATGATTTACAATAATCGAGGTTATGTCAGTATGTATAATGCGGGGGGTGCAGCCACTTCAATATCGGGGACAACCCATGTGGCACTTCAATGGAGAAGACGATGCCACCCGCTGCAGTCGTAAGGGACCAGACTACGCCGCTGCTCTAGCGAAAATACTGTCCGATCTATATAAGGGAGAGGAAGAGGAGTTCATCCGCATCAAGCCACGGGATGGGTTCTCCATGTACAACCCCCCAAACTGGGTGAGCTGCTACTTTCTACTCCAGACCTTCCCGCATTCTTCGTCATAAGTATTTACCTTGCTATTTCATAGCAGGAAGTGCGAAAAGCTGTAAGGGAGATCCACAACCCGCCTCCACAACCGGAGGACTCGAAGAAGATCCGAACACATTTGTGGAGCCCATCGACAGGACATTCTATCAGTTAAGCTGCAACGGTGCCTTGGTGGCCATCATAGCCGATTATCCTGGACTGCTCCCTGCGTCGCATGTAAGTAAAACCGAAGTCCCAACTTCCGAGAAGGATTCCCCTTTTTTCGCACTTCGCCTACCGCACACACATGGTGTCTTACAGGGAAGGCCCTTGGGACGCCATGCCGACCCCGCGATGACTCACCAACAAGGGGCACCGTTGCCGGGTAGGCTTAAAAGGAAGGCGGTCAGGATGGAGATGCCGTCGCAAAGGTATGAAAAAGAACCCCGTTCCGTGGTTGTCGTCTTTTAAAATATAATAATGTCCATGGTTCCTGGCAGGAAAAACGCTCGCTGGGCCATATCCAGAGAGCCTGCTTGCCAAGCTTCCACCAGCCGGGCTCTAGAGCCGGACTTAGAGGCAGATGCTAACGTGGGGCCAACATTGGATGTTCCTCCTACAGAGGATGCAGATAGGTTGTCCGCTACGGATTCCGAAGTGGAGAGCGCCATGAATCACAAGCGTCGCCGGGCCATACTCCGCGATGCTTGTTTCTCTTAGGAGGCGTTCGATGCCTTCAACTCAGGAGATGCGTATATCCGAGCTGCTCAAAATGGTCTTGCCCGAGCCATGGACCAGTATGTGAAGGATATACAGGTAAGAAAATCTAATAATTATGTATATCAGTAGCCCCTGAGACTTGAAACAGTTGGCACAAATGATTTAAGGATCATTGTTTGCGTAGGTTCTTACGGAGAAGAATTCCCAATTGTCTCAAGAGCTGGAGGAGTGCAAAGCCCAGCTACGGGTCGTGGTTGCCGCAATGAAGGAGTCCGGAAAGGCCCCATCTGGTAACACTTGTTTCTATCTAAAAGAATGACATGTACCAGTTAGTATTCGGCATGCGTGCAAATCTAATAATAGATTCTGCAGATGACCCCAGAGTGAATCTGGAGGTCATGCGAGGGGATGAGCAACATGCTCAATGACAGCTAAAGGCTGGCGAGTGCATGCTTATGCAGCTTAGGCGGGAGAGAAACGATCTCCAAGATGCCAATACCCGGCTGGGCATTGAACTGAACGATGTTCCGGCCCAGCTTGCAGACTCCGTAAAGGAGAATAAGAGGCTTCGACGCGGCATGTTTAGTAAGTGCTTGAATGAACTTTTATAGAGTTCGGTGAAGAAACCGGCTAACAGAGTTATATCTGTAGGTATGCTGACAGGTCGTCCCACAGAGGAGATGCCCGGGTCGGCGGGTGATCTTCTGCCAGAGCTCTCACAACTTCACAAGCAAGTTCGGCAGGTGATGCAGGGCATTGCCCAAGCCTTGTGGCCATCCGCCTCCCTGCCAGGAGGCATGGGGGAGCTTGTAGAGATGCTCAAGGGAGCGCAGCGGTGCTTCGGATTATGGAAGATATCAGCCTGCCGACAAGGTGCAAGGGAAGCCTGGGCCATGGTGAAGATGCAATATACCAAGGCAGACCCGAACCACATGGCTGAGGTCGGACCTGTGGGGTCAGATGGGAAAGAGATCCCCGTTAGTTTGGTGTATGACCAGGTTAAATTAGCCGCAAAGTATTCCCAACAGGATTGTAGGCTAGACAGTCTGTTGGATGGTATAGAAGAAGAATATAGTCAGTCTAAGTGATTGTGTACTTCAATTGACATATATTGTCTCTAGCCGTATTGTAAATCATTTGTCATGGCGAACCTTTTCGCTTCAACCTCCGGAACCGACAGTCCGGAGTGTATCCGAATACCTGCTCGGTTATGTAAAAACCGGGGTATGCATGGAAACCAGGCGTAGGGGTCATAAGTGCTTGAACAGACAAGTACCCAACTAGCTATGTTATATTACATGGATAGTAAGAAACATCTTCGAGGGAGAATAGTTCCGTTAAGGGTTCCTTTCCCTGGGTATGCATGCATTAATGTGCATGTCCGAACTCCGAAAAGAGATGCGGGATATAGACATCTGGGGGCATGTATTACAATAAATAAAAGTCACCTTTTGTCCACTGACCGAATATTCCCTTAAGAATGCTAGCTTTCGGCTTCACCCTGTCTGAGGTACACATCCGGCTGACCCAGCAGTAACAATCGCAGAGGTGCTCCCCTTATGCCCTAGCCGAATTAACAGGAACGTAAGGCATAAACAAAAGAGCTAGGCAACCCAGCTTGGCCAAAACTTAAGTCATATCGATGCATATAATGGCGAAGAAAAGGTACATGTGGAAAAGCAACACATGTGCAGGGGGCATAGACCCCGGAACATAGTTATATTAAGCTTCTGTATAAGAAGCCCCCTGGTATAATAAGCACACTTAGCGTGTCAAGATTGTGCAGTCAAGACACATTTTATCCTTTTAAGGCCGTGAAGAAAAAGGGAAGAAAGAAAGAAAGAAAAGACAGATAACAGATATAAAAAATTGATGGAGGTAAGGAGACGAACACAGAGTCCGGCACTAGGTGTAGAACCTTCGGAGTCTGGCTGCATTCCATGGGTTTGGCTCGAGTCGATTGTCCAATGCATCCCGCAGACGGAACATTCCACCGGTCAGAACTTTGTCGATGATGAAGGGACCTTCCCATTTGGGCTTGATCTTGTCCTTTTTCTTCTCCGGTAGGCATAGAACGAGTTCGCCAACGTTATAAGTTTTGTCCCGTACTTCTCTGCTTTGATACCGTCGAGCCTGTTACTGATAGAATGCGGAGCGGGCTTTTACCACGTCGCGCTCCTCCTCTAGGGCGTCCAAACTGTCCTGCCGATCAAGCTATGCTTCTTTCTCTTCGTACATGCGCACTCAAGGTGAGTCATGAATAATGTCGGAGGGCAATAGCGCCTTTGCGCCGTACACCATAAAGAACGGTATGTATCCGGTAGTGCGATTCGGTGTGGTCTGCAGCCCCCATAGTACAAAGTCAAGCTCCTCCACCTAGTGCGTATCTGATTCCTTCAAGGATCGCACTAATCTGGGTTTAGTGCCGCTCATGATAAGACTATTTGCATGCTTGACTTGACCGTTAGTTTGCGGGTGATAGACAGAGGCATAATCGAGCTTAATGCCCATTTTGCTGCACCAAGTTTTTACATCATCGGCTATAAAGTTCGAGCCGTTATCGGCGACGATGCTGTGGGGGACACCGTAATGGTGTACAATCCCGGATATGAAGTCTATCACTAGTCCAGACTCGGCCATTCTAACTGGTTTGGCCTCTATCCATTTGGTGAATTTGTCCACCATAACCAAGAGGTATTTTTTCTTATGGCTTCCCCCTTTAAGGGGTCCGACCATATCAAGCCCCCAGACCGCAAAGGGCCAAGTAATGGGGATTGTTTGGAGAGCGGTAGGCGGCATATGACTTTGGTTTGCAAAAATCTAGCAACCGACGCAACGTTGAACGAGGTCCTGTGCGTTCGCTTGGGCCGTCGGCCAGTAAAAACCTGTACGGAAGGCCTTGCTACAGGCACATACTTGTTAGATAAGGAACACTTGCCTATCTACCCAGACTTTGAGGACAATCAAGTTGTGATAAATGAGAATGAACCATCATCAATACAAGCTCAAGAGGAGGAGAAAGCAAAGAAAGAGAAGGCTGCCAAGATGCCAACTCAAGAGGAGGCATCTGAGTACTTTTTGAAAAGCAAGCAAGATCAGCTTGGTTACTTGATAGCATCAACTCTGAGGATTGAGAAGGGGTTGACCACCCTGACTCAAAACCAGGAGAGCTTGGAAAGAATCGTGGAGCAAAAATTCTATGATTTAGATGTGAAAGTAACTGAGATTCAGTTAGTTGTGGAGCAGCTACAAGATGATATGCAGGAGAGGAAGGGCAGAACAACCACTGATGCATTTCCCAGAGTGCCCGAGCTCAGAGATCAACTGCGGTGCCTGTTCCAGACACCAGAGCCACTTCATCTGCAGCAGCTACAGCTTCAGTGCCACCAGCTCCAGCACCTACTCCATCAGCTCCATCTACTTCGACTGAAGCCTTCGTCCTTGGTGTTCTCCGGACACCACCACCAGAAGACCAAGCCTGAGAGATGTTTTAGTGCTATGCATTTTCTATGAACTTTTTGGTAACTTGTTGCCAAAGGGTGAGAAAAATGTATAGATCATAGGCTTCGAGAGAGAGCATTGCTTTTTATTCTCTCTTGTCTTCTTGGTTGAACTTCGTTTGTCTTTTCATTGCTTGAGATACTATGCTATTATCTGTGAGACATTGATGATCATGTGGTTGATCATAAGCTACACTTATGCTTGTTAGATGATATTATCTTACTTATCCTTATATGATCATTCACTTTGCTTGGTGATGAGTGCATGTATTTAATTCTTATCATTTTGAGCGCTCCACCAAGATGTATGTGACATGGAAGAGTAACCCATGATCCTAACTCATTGTGCATTTGCAGTCCAAAGCAAATCTTAAGATATGCACAAATTTAGGGGGAGCTCTTGCTTTTCACATACTTCTCAGAGCGACAATATCTTTCACTCTTATTATCATTTGTCGAAGCTTTGATCTATATGTTGTCATCAATTACCAAAAAGGGGGAGATTGAAACTGCAGCTATCCCTGGGTGGTTTTGGTAATTCCTAACAACATATAGCTCATAAAGCTAACATTATTCCAAGATTAATATTTCAAGAAAAGCTCAATGAATGGCATGGCATGGATGAGGAAAGTGGATCCCTCAAAATTCTAAGGATAAAAAGTTTGGCTCAAGCTTGAAGCTCAAGACTCTACATTTTATATTTTAGTGATCCAAGATCACATTGAGTCTATAGGAAAAGCCAATACTATCAAGGAGGGATGAGGTGTTGCTTAATGGCTTGCTTGCTCAAAGTGCTTAGTGATATGCTCCAAAACCCTCAACTACCTTCCCACATCCAAATATGGCCTAAACCAAAAGTCAAACTCGGACCCACCGATTCTTTCTATCCGACGCCACCGAGTTTCAAATGTCATAGCCACTGCCACAAACCCTAGGAAAATCGGTCTCACTGATAGGGATCTCGGTCTCACTGAGATGGGATTGTAATCTCTCGGTTTCCCTTTGTAACGTTTCGGTCTTACCGAGATGAGCGGTCGGTCCCACCGAGATTGCATTGTAAACTCACTGTTTCTCTTTTGTAACATTTTGGTCTCACCGAGATGAGCAAATCGATCCCACCAAGTTTACCTGACCAACTCTCTGGTTAGCTTATTACCAAAATCGGTCCCACCGAGCTTGTGTAATCGGTCACACCGAGATTACGTTATGCCCTAACCCTAACCATATCGGTCCTACCGAGTTGCATCTCAGTCCCACCAAAAATCCTAACGGTCACTAGGTTTGCTGAATCGGTTCGACCGACTTTAACCATTCGGTCCCACCGAGTTTGGCAAATTGTGTGTAACGGTTAGATTCTGTGTGGAGGCTATATATATACCCCTCCACCCACTCTTCATTCATGGAGAGATCCATCAGAACATACCTACACTTCCAATACACATTTTCTGAGAGAGAGAACCACCTACACTTGTGTTGAGGTCAAGATATTCCATTCCAATCATATGAATCTTGATCTCTAGCCTTCCCCAAGTTGCTTTCCACTCAAATCTTCTTTCCACCAAATCCAAATCCTGTGAGAGAGAGTTGAGTGTTGGGGAGACTATCATTTGAAGCACAAGAGCAAGGAGTTCATCATCAACACACCATTTGCTACTTCTTGGAGAGAGTGGTGTCTCCTAGATTGGCTAGGTGTCACTTGGGAGCCTCTGACAACATTGTGGAGTTGAACCAAGGAGTTTGTAAGGGCAAGGAGATCGCCTACTTCATGAAGATCTACCGCAAGTGAGGCAAGTCCTTCGTGGGCGACGGCCGTGATGGAATAGACAAGGTTGCTTCTTCGTGGACCCTTCGTGGGTGGAGCCCTCCGTGGACTCGCGCAACCATTACCCTCCGTCGGTTGAAGGCTCCATCAACGTGGATGTACGATAGCACCACCTATCGGAACCACGACAAAAACATCCGTGTCTCCAATTGCGTTTGAATCCTCCAAACCCTTCCCTTTACATTCTTGCAAGTTGCATGCTTTACTTTCCGCTGCTCATATACTCTTTTGCATGCTTTCTTGAATTGTGTGGAGATTGCATGACTTGTGCTAAGATAGCTAAAATCTGCCAAGAACTAAAATTGGGAAAAGGCTAGATTTTTATTTGGTCAAGTAGTCTAATCACCCCCCCCTCTAGACATACTTTCGATCCTACAAGTGGTATCAAAGCTTTGGTCTCCATTTGCTTTGATTTCCATAGCTTTTGGTGATCATAGCCTTGGTTTCACAAACTAGGAGAGAATGGGGTCTAGCGAGGGAAATTATCACTGTAGAGGTCCTTAATTTGATTGCACTAATTTTGCTAGTTGGAAGCATAAGATGAAAATGCATATTCTTGGACATAACCCCGCCGTTTGGGCTATTCTGTGTATTGGCTTGCAAGGTGAATTCTTTGATGGGAAAGAACCGAACCATGAAGCTACCGTGGAAGAGTTGAAGATGCTGCAATACAACGCTCAAGCTTGTGATATCCTTTTCAACGGATTGTGCCCCGAAGAATTAAACTAAATCAGCCGTCTTGAGAATGCAAAGGAAATTTGGGATACTTTGATTGATATGCACGAAGGTACCGACTCCGTCAAGGAATTCAAATTGGATGTGCTTGAAAGTCAACTTGACAAGTTCAAAATGAAGGATGCTGAAGGTGTCGCTGAAATGTACTCTAGCCTTGCTCTTATCACAAATGAGATTGCCGGCTTAGGGAGTGAAGAGATGACCGATAGATTCATCATCAAGAAGATCCTAAGTGCCTTGGATGGAAAATATGATGCCATGTGCACATTGATCCAAATGATGCCCAATTACAAAGATCTCAAGCCAACGGAAGTCATCGGAAGAATTCTTGCTCATGAGATGTCACTCAAGGATAAAGAGGAACTTCATAACTAATCAAGTGGTGCTTACAAAGCCTCATGTGAAGCCCCCACATCATCGAGTGAGAAAAAAACCTTCAATGAAGAATTGAGCTTAATGGTGAAGAACTTCAACAAGTTCTACAAGAGTAGAAGCAAAGAGAGAAGCTCCAAGTCAAGGTCCTACAATGAGAAAAATCTTCTAGTCGAGAGCGAAACTGCTACAATTGTGGAAGGCCCGGACACTTATTCCAATGAGTGTACGGCCCCTACAAGAGAAGAGAAGATTCTCCCAAGAGAAGAAGTAGAAGAGAAGAATCACCATCTAGAGAAAAAAGGAGTAGAGATGATCGTTATGAACGAAGTGAAGGAAATATGCCCTAGAGGCAATAATAAAGTTATTATTTATTTCCTTATATCATGATAAATGTTTATTATTCATGCTAGAATTGTATTAACCGGAAACATAATACATGTGTGAATACATAGACAAACAGAGTGTCACTAGTATGCCTCTACTTGACTAGCTTGTTAATCAAAGATGGTTATGTTTCCTAACCATGGACAAAGAGTTGTCATTTGATTAACGGGATCACATCATTAGTTGAATGATCTGATTGACATGACCCATTCCATTAGCTTAGCACCCGATCGTTTAGTATGTTGCTATTGCTTTCTTCACGACTTATACATGTTCCTATGACTATGAGATTATGCAACTCCTGTTTACCGAAGGAACACTTTGTGTGCTACCAAATGTCACAACGTAACTGGGTGATTTTAAAGGTGCTCTACAGGTGTCTCCAAAGGTACATGTTGGGTTGGCGTATTTCAAGATTAGGACTTGTCACTCCGATTGTCGGAGAGGTATCTCTGGGCCCTCTCGGTAATGCACATCACTTAAGCCTTGCAAGCATTGCAACTAATGAGTTAGTTGCAGGATGATGTATTACGGGACGAGTAAAGAGACTTGCCGGTAACGAGATTGAACTAGGTATTGGATACCGATGATCGAATCTTGGGCAAGTAACATACCGATGACAAAGGGAACAACGTATGTTGTTATGCGGTCTGACTGATAAAGATCTTCGTAGAATATGTAGGAGCGAATATGGGCATCCAGGTCCCGCTATTGGTTATTGACCAGAGACGTGTCTCGGTCATGTCTACATTGTTCTCAAACCCGTAGGGTCCGCACGCTTAAGGTTTCGATGACAGTTATATTATGAGTTTATATGTTTTGATGTACCGAAGGTTGTTCGGAGTCCTGAATGTGATCACGGACATGACAAGGAGTCTCGAAATGGTCAAGACATAAAGATTGATATATTGGAAGCCTATGTTTGGATATCGGAAGTGTTCCGGGTGAAATCGAGATTTTTCCGGAGTACCGGGAGGTTATCGGAACCCCCCGGGAGGTATATGGGCCTTAGTGGGCCTTAGTGGAAAAGAGAAGAGGCAGCCAGAGATGGGCCGTGCACCCCTCCCCTCCCTTGGTCCGAATAGGACAAGGAGAGGGGGCCGGCCCCCCTTCCTCTTTTCCCCCTTCCGCGAATCCTATTCCAACTAGGATTGGGGGGGGGGGGGAATCCTACTCCCGGAGGGAGTAGGACTCCTCCTGGCGCGCCTCTCCTAGGCCGGCCGCACCCCCCCCCCTTGAGCCTTTATATACGGAGGCAGGGGCACCCCAGAGACACACAAGTTGATCCAGGTAATCATATTCTTAGGCATGTGCGGCGCCCCCTGCCACCATAGTCCTCGATAATATTGTAGCGGTGCTTAGGCGAAGCCCTGCAACAGTAGTACATCAAGATCGTCACCATGCCGTCGTGCTGACGGAACTCTTCCCCGACACTTTGCTGGATCGGAGTCTGGTTATCGTCATCGAGCTGAACTTGTGCTAGAACTCGGAGGTGCTGTAGTTTCGGTGCTTGATCAGTCGGGCCGTGGAGACGTACGACTACATCAACCAAACGCTTCCGTTGTCGATCTACAAGGGTACGTAGATCACACTCTCCCCTCTCGTTGCTATGCATCACCATGATCTTGTGTGTGCGTAGGAATTTTTTTGAAATTACTACGTTCCCCAATAGTGGCATCCGAGCCTAGGTTTTATATGTTGATGTTATATGCACGAGTAGAACACAAGTGAGTTGTGGGCGATATAAGTCATACTGCTTACCAGCATGTCATACTTTGGTTCGGCGGTATTGTTGGACGAAGCGGCCCGGACCGACATTATGCGTACGCTTACGCGATACCGGTTCTCCCGACGTGCTTTGCACATAGGTGGCTTGCGGGTGACAGTTTCTCCAACTTTAGTTGAACCGAGTTTGGCTACGCCCGGTCCTTGTGAAGGTTAAAACAGCACCAACTTGACAAACTATCGATGTGGTTTTGATGCGTAGGTAAGATTGGTTCTTGCTAAGCCCGTAGCAGCCACGTAAAACTTGCAACAACAAAGTAGAGGACGTCTAACTTGTTTTTGCAGGGCATGTTGTGATGTGATATGGTCAAAACGTGATGAGATATAAGAAGTTGTATGAGATGATCATGTTTTGTAACCGAGTTATCGGCAACTGGCAGGAGCCATATGGTTGTCGCTTTATTGTATGCAATGCAATCACGCTGTAATGCTTTATTTATCACTAAGCGGTAGCAATAGTCGTGGAAGCATAAGATTGGCGAGACGACAACGATGCTACGATGGAGATCAAGGTGTCGTGCCGATGACGATGGTGATCATGACGGTGGCTCGGAGATGGAGATCACAGGCACAAGATGATGATGGCCATATCATATCACTTATATTGATTGCATGTGATGTTTATCTTTTATGCATCTTATCTTGCTTTGATTGACGGTAGCATTATAAGATGATCTCTCACTAAATTATCAAGATAAAAGTGTTCTCCCAGAGTATGCACCGTTGCCAAAGATCGCCGTGCCCAGACACTACGTGATGATCGGGTGTGATAAGCTCTACATCCATCTACAACGGGTGCAAGCCAGTTTTGCACACGCAGAATACTCGGGTTAAACTTGATGAGGCTAGCATATGCAGATATGGCCTCGGAACACTAAGATCGAAAGATCGAGCGTGAATCATATAGTAGATATGATCAACATAGTGATGTTCACCAATGAAACTACTCCATCTCACGTGATGATCGGACATGGTTTAGTTGATTTGGATCACGTGATCACTTAGAGGATTAGAGGGATGTCTATCTAAGTGGGAGTTCTTAAAGTAATATGATTAATTGAACTTAAATTTATCATGAACTTAGTCCTGGTAGTATTTTGATATGTTCCTAGAGAAAATTGTGTTGAAAGATGTTAGTAGCAATGATGCGGATTGGATCCGTGATCTAAGGTTTATCCTCATTGCTGCACAAAAGAATTATGTCCTTCATGCACCGCTAGGTGACGGACCTATTGTAGGAGCAGATGCAAATGTTATGAACGTTTGGCTAGCTCAATATGATGACTACTTGATAGTTTAGTGCACCATGCTTAATGGCTTAGAATCGGGACTTCAAAGACGTTTTGAACATCATGGAACATATGAGATGTTCCAGGAGTTGAAGTTAATATTTCAAGCAAATACCCGAGTTGAGAGATATGAAGTCTCCAGCAATTTCTATAGCTAAAAGATGGAGGAGAATCGCTCAACTAGTGAGCATGTGCCCAAATTGTCTGAGTACTACAATCGCTTGAATCAAGTGGGAGTTAATCTTCCAGATAAGATAGTGATTGATAGAATTCTCTAGTCACCATCACCAAGTTAGTAGAACTTCATGATGAACTATAATATGCAAGGGATGACGAAAGTAATTCCCAAGCTCTTCGTGATGCTGAAATCAACGAAGGTACAAATCAAGAAAAACATCAAGTGTTGATGGTTAACAAGACCACTACTTTCAAGTAAAGGGCAAAGGGAAGAAGGGGAACTTCAAGAAGAACGGCAAGCAAGTTGTTGCTCAAGTGAAGAAGCCCAAGTCTAGTCCTAAGCCTGATACTAAGTGCTTCTACTGCAAAGGGACTGGTCACTGGAAGCAGAACTGCCCCAAGTATTTGGCGGATAAGAAGGATGGCAAGGTGAACAAAAGTATATTTGATATACATGTTATTGATGTGTACTTTACTAGTGTTTATAGCAACCCCTCAGTATTTGATACTGGATCAGTTGCTAAGAGTAGTAACTCGAAACAGGAGTTGCAGAATAAACAGAGACTAGTTAAGGGTGAAGTGACGATGTGTGTTGGAAGTAGTTCCAAGATTGATATGATCATCATCGCACACTCCCCTATACTTTCGGGATTAGTGTTGAACCTAAATAAGTATTATTTGGTGTTTGCGTTGAGCATGAATATGATTTGATCATGTTTATTGCAAATACGGTTATTCATTTAAGTAAGAGAACAATTGTTGTTCTGTTTACATGAATAAAACCTTCTATGGTTATACACACCAACTAAATGGTTTGTTGGATCTCGGTCGTAGTGATACACATATTCATAATATTGAAGCCAAAAGATGCAAAGTTAATAATGATAGTGCAACTTATTTGTGGCACTACCGTTTAGGTCATATTGGTGTAAAGCGCATAAAGAAACTCCATGTTGATGGGCTTTTGGAATCACTTGATTATGAATCACTTGATGCTTGCGAACCATGCCTTATGGGCAAGATGACTAAAACGCCATTCTCCGGAACAATGAAGCAAGCAACAGATTTGTTGGAAATCATACATACTGATGTATGTGGTCCGATGAATATTAAGGCTTGCAGCAGGTATCATTATTTTCTAACCTTCACAGATGATTTGAGAAGATATGGGGATATCTACTTGATGAAACATAAGTCTGAAACATTTGAACAGTTCAAAGAATTTCAGAGTGAAGTGGAAAATCATCGTGACAAGAAAATAAAAGTTTCTACGATATGATCGCAGAGGTAAAATATTTGAGTTACGTGTTTGGCCTTCAATTAAAACAATGTGAAATAGTTTCACTACTCACGCCACCCGGAACACCATAGCGTAATGGTGTGTCCAAACGTTGTAATCGTACTTTACTAGATATGGTGCGATCTATGATGTCTCTTACTGATTTACCGCTATCGCTTTGGGGTTATGCTTTAGAGACGGCCGCATTCACGTTAAATAGGGCAGCATCAAAATCCGTTGAGACGACGCCTGATGAACTATGGTTTGGCAAGAAACCTAAGCTGTCGTTTCTAAAAGTTTGGAGTTGCGATGCTTATGTGAAAAAATTTCATCTTGATAAGCTCAAACTCAAATCGGAGAAATATGTCTTCATAGGATACCCAAAGGAGACAGTTGGGTACACCTTCTATCACAGATCCGAAGGCAAGACATTCGTTGCTAAGAATGGATCCTTTCTAGAGAAGGAGTTTCTCTCAAAAGAAGTGAGTGGGAGGAAAGTAGAACTTGATAAGGTAATTGTACCTTCTCCCTTATTGGAAAGTAGTTCATCACAGAAATCTATTCCTGTGACTACTACACCAATTAGTGAGGAAGCTAATGATGATGATCATGTAACTTCAGATCAAGTTACTACCAAATCTCGTAGGTAAACCAGAGTGAGATCCATACCAGAGTGGTACGGTAATCTTGTTCTGGAAGTTATGTTACTAGACCATGACGAACCTACGAACTATGAGGAAGCGATGATGAGCCCAGATTCCGCAAAATGGCTTGAGGCCATGAAATCTGAGATGGGATCCATGTATGAGAACAAAGTATGGACTTTGGTTGACTTGCCCGATGATCGACAAGCCATAGAAAAAAAATGGATCTTCAAGAGGAAGACGGACGCTGATAGTAGTGTTACTATCTACAAAGCTAGAATTGTCGCAAAAGGGTTTCGACAAGTTCAAGGTGTTGACTACGATGAGAGTTTCTCACTCGTATCTATGCTTAAATCTGTCCGAATCATGTTAGCAATTGCCGCATTTTATGAAATCTAGCAAATGGATAACAAAACTGCAATCCTTAATGGATTTCTTAAAGAAGAGTTGTATATGATGCAACCAGAAGTTTTTGTCAATCCTAAAGGTGTTAACAAAATGTGCAAACTCCAGCGATCCATCTATGGACTGGTGTAAGCATCTCGGAGTTGGAATATACGCTTTGATAAGTTGATCAAAGCATATAGTTTTATACAGACTTGCGGTGAAGCCTGTATTTACAAGAAAGTGAGTGGGAGCACTACAGCATTTCTGATAAATATATGTGAATGACATATTGTTGATCGGAAATAATGTAGAATTATTCTGCAAAGCATAAAGGAGTGTTTGAAAGGAGTTTTTCAAAGAAAGACCTCGGTGAAGTTGCTTACATATTGAGCATCAAGATCTATAGAGATAGATCAAGACGCTTGATAAGTTTTTTCAATAAATACATACCTTGACAAGATTTTGAAGTAGTTCAAAATGGAACAGTCAAAGAAAGAGTTTCTTGCCTATGTTACAAGGTGTGAAATTGAGTAAGACTCAAAGCCCGACCACGGCAGAAGATAGAAAGAGAATGAATGTCATTCCCTATGCCTTGGTCATAGGTTCTATAAAGTATGCCATGCTGTGTACCAGATCTATTGTATACCCTACCACTGAGTTTGGCAAGGGAGTACAATAGTGATCTAGGAGTAGATCACTGGATAGCTGTCAGGACCCCGATTCTAAGCCACATCAATCTAGCCGTGTAACACATCATATCACTTTGTGGCCTCACGCACGGTATTTCCACGGGTGCCACCTTACCTGGCCCGGGACCGTTTGCGCCTTTTGGCTCACGTATATGATAGTGTCGCTAGCATCCATATGACAAAGAACCCGGGCCGACATGGCTAGTCGTGAACCCAAAGCGGCACTACCCCATGGGGACAGGCATACATGAATCAACCTCGAGCATGTCGGTCAACAGCGTGTGAATCCGGGCTGTAGCACTGGGGTAACAGGACTCCGGTAACCCGGGCTATAGCAGGCTAGGCAGGACTCCGGATGTCACCGCGTGACATTTCCCCGAAGGGACAGACATAGGAACGAAGTGAATCACATGCCGGCCAGCCAAGTGTCCTGAATAGTAGTGCTGGGCTAGCAGGACTCCGGTGATCCGGGCTGTAGCGGACTACTATCGCTCAGAAACACTAGACTACATTTCCCCATATGATAGGCTGCCAAGGATAAACAACTAGATAGTCGGATCCCACACATACCAAGCATTTCAATCATACACACAATATGCTCAATATGTGTGAATACAACATGGCATCACAACATAACTCTACAACTCAAGTATTAATTCATTAGGCTCCGAAGAGCCAGATATTACAAGCATGGGTCTCATGACCCAACAATCATAGCATACAAATCAAACACATGCGGAGGCTTAACATGTCTGAGTACAGACATCTATAAATGAAAAAGGCTAAGAAGCCTGACTATCTACCAAATCCTGTCGAGGGCACAAGATCGTAGCTGAGGTATCAAGCTAAATGTCGAAGTCCACGCGGAACTACTAGCGAGACTGAAGTCTCTCTGCAAAACATAAATTAAGCAAACGTGAGTACAAAGGTACTCAGCAAGACTTACATCAGAACTAGCTACATATGCATCGGTATCAACAAAAGGGGGTGGTGGAGTTTAACTGCAGCAAGCCAGCTTTGACTCGGTGGCTATTCTGAACTACGATTGCAAGCTACTCTTTTGAGGTGGCGCACACGAGTCCACACATTCACCAATCAATACACCACTATGGATCCGCTCTCGTCTCCCTACGAGAAGGCCATCCATAGCACTCACACTTATCTTGCGAGTTTTAGATTATCCAGTTTCACTTGTCTATGAACTATGCAAGGGGTCCAAGTTTCCATATCCGAGGAATCCGGCTATTCGAATAGATAATGATAACCCTGCAGGGGTGTACTTCTTCACACACGCTCTCACCACTTATAGCCCTGTACACGTCATGTACCTCGGCAACCTTCAAGCGGAAACCGGGCGAGGGTGTCGGCCACGGCCTACCTAAACACCTAAGTCTCTAGTCCAGGTTTATCGCCTATTCGGGTTCCATCCGCGAGGAGATCCGGCCGGAGTTTCGCTCACAGCCCCAAACGATGTGTGCAAGGTTCCCGAGACACCAAACGGGAGCCCGGTACACCGTGCCACAGTGTATCTACAGCAACATAGCCCACCCCTAGGGTCAGCACTACGCACGGCCGCCAACACATATCCTACAAACACTAGAAACTAGTTGCAACTCCTGGACAGAGTACTAGGGTGATTAAGAAGCCGAGAGGGGCCATTGGTTTCGGGCCCAATGCGTGGTAGTAACTGTTCATGGATCACAGACACAGAACTCAGTTCCTGAGGACGGCTGCAATGAGACAACCCACCATGTACTCCTACATGGCCTCTCACCGCTACCTTTACCAAATTGTGTTCACACACTTAGCTATCAACAGTAGGACATGTTTACACACCTCCGATCCATCCCCGATGAATCAGACCTGACTCAACTCTAAGCAGTAGCAGGCACGACAAACAAGCATGAATGAGTAGGCACATCAGGGCTCAAACAACTCCTACTCATGCTAGTGGGTTTCATCTATTTACTATGGCAATGACAGGTCATGCAGAGGATAAGGGGTTCAACTACCGCAACAAGTAACAGATGAATCGTTGTTGTCCTAATGCAGTAAAAGAGAGCAGGAGCGAGAGAGGGGGATTGTATCGGAATGAACAAGGGGGTTTTGCTTGCCTGGCACGTCTGAAGATAACATTGGGTCTTCATCAGTGTCAACGATCACATCGTCGGTATAACGTCTATCGAGAGGGGACAAATACCGGCAACAGAGAAAGAAATACAATCAATGCAATGCACGGTATGATGCATGATCATGACATGTCAATATGCTGTGGTTTGAGCTAATGCAAGTAGCTATGATTTAAATGAGGTTGGTTTGAGTGCAAGATTCAAATTCCAACCCCATATATGATTATTTAAATGCCCTTTATTTGTTTTGTCCAAAACAGAGGACAAACATTGTTCAAACATGCATGAAAATGACATATTCAGATTCTTTGGATTTTTCTGATCATTTTACATATATAATTTATCTTATTTGGAGTTACGGTTGAATTACTATGAATTTTTGAAGTTTGGGGTATTTTCTAAAATTTATAAATCATTTCTGATTTATTTTAATTCCAGAAAAAGGTTTATGACGTCAGGGTGACATCAGCACCATGTCAGCAAGTCAACTAGTCGGTCCAGGTCAAACCTGACAGTGGGTCCCGCGTGTCAGTGTAATTTGTTAACTAAAATATTAATTAGCACTAATCCTAATTAGTCAGCAGGGTTGGGCCCTACCTGTCATTGACCCAGGGGTCAAACTGGGCCCACCCATGGTCAAACGTGGTCGGCGGGGTCAACTCGCCGGCGTCGAGTCGCCGCGAGGCCAGACGCGGCGGAGCAGCGTGGGTATCGCGCTCCGGCGACCAAAACGACGGCGGAGGCGTGCTGCATGCTGCTGGTGGACTCGCGCGTCGAGTGGTGTAGGCGGTGGGTGCGGGGGTGGCCGGAGATGACGCCGGCGAGCACGAATGCGGCGGCCGGCGTTCGGGTGTTCGCGGGATCGATGCTGCGGTGCACGGGAGGAGGAGCTGGTGGTGGCTACGGGCTCCTGGTGGTGCGCTGAGCACAAAGGTGGGCTTGGCTTCGAGCCACTTTGGGTCTAGCCACAACGGCGCCATGGCCGGCGGTGAGGAGCTCACGGCTCCAGTGGCTAGGCTAGTTAGGGGAAGAGATTCACTGCAGGGAGAAGGGGGAAATGCTCGGGAGCTCACAGGGAGGTCGATGAGTAGCTCAGCGGGCTCGGGGAAGCTTCTGCAACGGCGAATTGACGACGGCGATCTCCGGGCACCGGAAATGAAGACGACGATGCTCGGGTCGACTGGGGCCTCCTCTGGTCGCGTGCTTCGGGTGTGTAGCTCCACGGGGTCAGGGCGGAGCCCAGGGATGCGGAGAGGGAGCGAGGGGGTGGCTGTGGACGCGGTGGCAGCGAACGGCGGCGACGGCGCGTTCGGGTGTGTGTGAGAGATCGAGACAGGGGAGGGGATGAGGGCGAGGGAGAGTGCGAGAGAGGTCGGGGGCTACGTGGCGTCGCGAGGGAGGGCCAGAGCGATGAGGGGGCAGCCAGGCAGGGTGGAGGTGGCGCGCGCGCGGCAAGCACACGCCCGGCGTCCTCCTGGCAGCAGCTGGAAGAAGACAAGGAAGGAGGTGGGCTGGGCCAACAGTGCTGGGCCACAGCTGGGCCACCAGGTGAGCACTCTCTCTCTCTCTCTCTAATTTATTCTGTTTTCTATTTTTTTGATCTATTTTGAATTAGTAAAAATACTAACTCATTTTGTAAAATCCTGACAAAAATTGTGGGCACTATTTGAATTATTTCCAAAAGCCCCCAATTGTTTTCAGAAGTATTAGAGCATTTAAAATATTTATAGAATTTAAATGCCCCAATTCAAATACAATATGAGTTTATTCAAAAATCCATAAATGGCCAAGAAATATGCTCATCATTTTTGGCAGAGGTTTTCACCTTTATCAAAAATCATGAACATTTCCAAAGGCATTTTGGGTTCATTGAAGATTATTTTAAGTTGAACCTATTTGATTTGATCTGGTGCTAGGGTTTGAACAATCCCCATTTCAAGTTTAGAAGAAATTTAGACATGATGCAGCCACCAAGCTAGACCAAAACCAAAGTAGGGCTAGGGATGTGACAGCTCACCCCCACTAAACAAGAATCTCGGCCCGAGATTCAAGACATGAGGTAAGAAGGAAGGGGGGTCACAAAACTATCGCAGTCTTCTCGATCCAACTGCCCTTCCCGAGGATGTTGATTCATTTCGTCATCTTGATCTTGAGGTCTTTGCTTTCGGGATTTTCACCCAGCATGATGATGGCAGAAGGAAATTCTACAGAAATCGTTCTCCTCGGAGATCAAGCACTCAAGATCAACTCATGGAGTGAGATATAAAACATCTCTTGAGCTGAGACACGAAGCACATATCAGAATCAACGAGAAGAAGCAGATGACAAGGTTCAATTTGGTACGCAACAAACCCACGCTGGAGTAGGATGATGCATGGTTTCAAAGTAGCGAGGGATAATTGCCATGATACCATAACGAGACATCTTAAGGAAGGTGACTCGCAGAATTATTCCCTTAAGTGGCAAAAAGAATTACTTTTGATTCGGAGATCATAGAAACTCTTTACACCAGCCTAAGGCAATCACAAATGATCAGTGGAAGGAGTTCGAAAGAATGACATACTCGGACTAGGATGGATGATGTGGACTACCTTGTTGAAGACAACGCAATGGATGATTTTTGCTTATCATCGGAAATGGATGGGACCTATGGTAAGTCCACTTTTGAAGATGACCATGAACAACAACTGCTGATGTGCAAGCTGGGAACAAAATGCAAATGTTGGGAATGATTCTAGTAACTGGGGAGAAGGTTCACCGGCAAGGTGATTCCACCAATCGGATGGCTATCGAACAACTGAGAGAACGGAGGCACATCCCAGTTAACGACAACATCAGAACCTAGTGCCTAAGCGTGCTCTCAAGAACTTGAGCATTTCCATACTCATCAAGGTTCTGCCAATATCCGTGTCAAGGATCCTGGCAACACAACATGCTACCATGATGAGTAACAATTCTGGATGATCGACCGAGAGACATTTAGCACTCCGCTTCTAATGTTCTCCTTGATGTACTGGTTACCACGGTCATGCTTTAAGCATCGGCATAACCACCAAGTAGTGGTCGGACTTCGGAATACAACAGATCCATAAGGAACAACTTCTGGATTAAATCCTACGAAATCCTTATGGGAAGGTGGCCAACTTCTTCAACCGAGATACTACAATAATAGGTCTTCCGGCTGGATGTGTTGGCCACGACATCCACTTTACCGGTTATCAGGAGACCAATATTATGGTTCTCGGAAAATGCTCCAACCATCATATCTGCCTGAGATTCAGATCTGGTTGGTGTCAGGATATTCCAGACTCATCGAGTCTAGAAAGGAAAATGAAGGTTTGCAACACAGATCGACGAGATGACGTTGCGAGATTCTCGGGGGAATGAACTACGATAGCAAGCTCCAAAACATGAGCCGGTTCTGCTACAAGCATGAACACGTTGTCCTAGACAAGCATGGCCACCTGGTAGTCTTACAACGAAACACTACCGAGTTCAGAAGGGAACCATCAATGAGGATATCGAAGTCCTTGCGTAAGTCTAGCTCCTAAGAAGAAACTTCTTCTCCTTGAACAAACCAATCAGTGGCTTGGTGTGCTAGGAACACATATGGAGTGGAGGTAATTAATCTACCAAACCATAGAATATTTCGCACATATGCATGACTGGTTTGGGATGATTCCAAGGGAAACAAAACAAACCTTTCTCAAATTCATGGCGGCAACTTACACCTAATGCACGTGAAATCGAGGAAGTCACTTCTTCCATCCAAGCGTAAGCTTCATGAACGCAACATGAAGGCATTGCTTACAAAGTTTTCAACACTAGGTTGATGATCAACATGAATCATGGGGGAGACAAAATGCTGCTGATGGGCTCAACAACAACTCATCGAAATTTTCATATCACTGGACTTCCACCATCATGTGAACACGGTGATAGCATTGGTCAGACCAAAAGATATAATGGTGTATGCTCAAGGGATCAACCACGAGTAAGACAACATTACGAACATCGTTGTTCTGATTTGACTTGATGATAGCCCATACTCAAGTCTAAGTTTTGACAAGGCAATAGATCCAACAACTGATCACGAGGACCAATCGATGGAGATATCATCTTTCTTCAACACACACACAAACACAAAGATATCCCATAGTGATGAACTAAGTGGATTAAGCTTTCATCTTCCAACTCTCCAAGTTGTTGTTTGGCTTAACCAACTAGTTCAGGGGTATCCCACACAGATTCTTGGAGATTGGGTGGTTTGGAGGAAAATCAACATGATCACGAACTCAACATAGCGGTCAGGTGACAACCTGGTAACACTTCCGAGAAGATGTTCGGAAAATCACGAACCACCGGTATGTTATTAAGCTCGAGAACAATCTTGCTTTTCAGGGCAAGACGATATGATCAAAGAGTGAGGGTTTGGCACAATCCTAATCCATTGATCGAAGTGTGTACCAGAAATATGGACTAGGTAGCGCGATCAGTCTTAGAATGATAATTCAATAACCAACGCGCTAAGAATGAGGTTATTGTCCATTAACTACCAAGCAACGGGGTTGCTAGGAGTATTGATTTCACACACCACGATTCACTTGTCGACATTCCGGTTGCAACAACACTGAAACCGAGAAATGAATAATGATGGAGAGAGTATCACTGCGTCAAGAATTCATAGGAGAAGGTGCAATTCTCACGACGCTCTTGACATAAAGTGGGTAATACTCCGAGGTAGAACAGAACAAAAGCTGGATTGGCATTTTGATCTGCGGAATACAACCACTTTGACCCGATCCCAGAAATGGATGAGGTACTGGAGTTTGTTTCTCCTAGTCATTCCAAATAGAATGGCTTGACGGGCCACAGAGGTAAAAGGGACTGATAAACATGAATGCACGACTACTTCTGACTATCAAGTGATAGACGAAGGTCGGAATATAACTGAAGGGGGGAACAACTCAAGGAACATATAACTTTCTGAGTTGTGGATGCATAGGTTAGTATGTCGAACGAGTTCAACATATTTCTTCCGGATAACCCATGCAGAAAGGTAGAACTGGCAGAGCCATAATATAGAATGGAGAACTCATCAAGAGCACTCTGGTTGTGATCCTTTGGTTCGAGAACTTCTGCCATAAGTGGTTCATAGTATTTGGAAGAAGGAAATACTATGGACCTCGAGGATTATCGCAAAGGTTACTAATATCTTAAGGGAACTAGCAAATACTAACAACATGAAGTAGGGTGAATCTCGGGTTCAAAACCCAGGGATAGAATACCTACCACTACATGGCATCACGGGATGCTTTTGAGAATAATGGCCAGAATCACACACTGGGGACACAAAACATGGTTTGATTACTAGGTGATCCTCTAAGACACCTAGGGTCATAATAACAGTTCCAACATAAATGCCGAGGCAACGAGTACCTCAACTCACCGATTAGTGTGATTAACCTGGCCTAAATGGACATCAGGAACAGGGGAAAAGGTTTGCAAATGCATTAGACTATTTAGAAACCTGGGATGACTCGGACAGCATAACGGCTGTAAATGCTCGAAAAGATTTGAGACATCCTGCAAAAATGGTGGCATAACCACTCAGAATCATAATATCAAGGTTCTGAGGCCAGTTATGAATATATGGAAGTAGTAGGAACTGAACTGAGGCTTAAATCCAACAATCTTAGGCAACTACGGTTTAGTAACACGTCATCCTGATAGATAGATGAGAAGGCCTAATTCTTAATCCCCGTAGAAAAGAAGAGGTTGACTCCGATCAAAAGGGCATAGGGTAAAGGAGTAAAAAGAGCCTTACGTTCCCTTCCACAATCAATTCCATTACATAACTAAAGCATTTCTAGACTCAACTTCGACCAGTTTGGCTTGGTAATCCTACAGGCAGTCAGGCTCTGATACCAACGCTGTCAGGACCCCGATTCTAAGCTACATCGATCTAGCCGTGTAACACATCATATCACTTTGTGGCCTCACGCACGGTATTTCCACGGGTGCCACCTTACCTGGCCCGGGACCGTTTGCGCCTTTTGGCTCACGTATATGATAGTGTTGCTAGCATCCATATGACAAAGAACCCAGGCCGACATGGCTAGTCGTGAACCCAAAGCGGCACTACCCCATGGGGACAGGCATACATGAATCAACCTCGAGCATGCCGGTCAACAGCGTGTGAATCCGGGCTGTAGCACTGGGGTAACAGGACTCCGGTAACCCGGGCTGTGGCAGGCTAGGCAGGACTCCGGATGTCACCGCGTGACATTTCCCCGAAGGGACAGACATAGGAACGAAGTGAATCACATGCCGGCCAGTCAAGTGTCCTGAACAGTAGTGCTGGGCTAGCAGGACTCCGGTGATCCGGGCTGTAGCGGACTACTATCGCTCAGAAGCACTAGACTACATTTCCCCATATGATAGGCTGCCAAGGATAAACAACTAGATAGTCGGATCCCACACATACCAAGCATTTCAATCATACACACAATATGCTCGATATGTGTGAATACAACATGGCATCACAACATAACTCTACAACTCAAGTATTAATTCATTAGGCTCCGAAGAGCCAGATATTACAAGCATGGGTCTCATGACCCAACAATCATAGCATACAAATCAAACACATGCGGAGGCTTAACATGTCTGAGTACAGACATCTATAAATGAAAAAGGCTAAGAAGCCTGACTATCTACCAAATCCTGTCGAGGGCACAAGATCGTAGCTGAGGTATCAAGCTAAATGTCGAAGTCTACGCGGAACTACTAGCGAGACTGAAGTCTCTCTGCAAAACATAAATTAAGCAAACGTGAGTACAAAGGTACTCAGCAAGACTTACATCAGAACTAGCTACATATGCATCGGTATCAACAAAAGGGGGTGGTGGAGTTTAACTGCAGCAAGCCAGCTTTGACTCGGTGGCTATTCTGAACTACGATTGCAAGCAACTCTTTTGAGGTGGCGCACACGAGTCCACACATTCACCAATCAATACACCACTATGGATCTGCTCTCGTCTCCCTACGAGAAGGCCATCCATAGCACTCACACTTATCTTGCGAATTTTAGAGTATCCACTTTCACTTGTCTATGAACTATGCAAGGGGTCCAAGTTTCCATATCCGAGGAATCCGGCTATTCGAATAGATAATGATAACCCTGCAGGGGTGTACTTCTTCACACACGCTCTCACCACTTATAGCCCTGTACACGTCATGTACCTCGGCAACCTTCAAGCGGAAACCGGGCGAGGGTGTCGGCCACGGCCTACCTAAACACCTAAGTCTCTAGTCCAGGTTTATCGCCTATTCGGGTTCCATCCGCGAGGAGATCCGGCCGGAGTTTCGCTCACAGCCCCAAACGATGTGTGCAGGGTTCTCGAGACACCAAACGGGCGCCCGGTACACCGTGCCACAGTGTATCTACCGCAACATAGCCCACCCCTAGGGTCAACGCTACGCACGGCCGCCAACACATATCCTACAAACACCAGAAACTAGTTGCAACTCCTGGACAGAGTACTAGGGTGATTAAGAAGCCGAGAGGGGCCATTGGTTTCGGGCCCAATGCGTGGTAGTAACTGTTCATGGATCACAGACACAGAACTCAGTTCCTGAGGACGGCTGCAATGAGACAACCCACCATGTACTCCTACATGGCCTCTCACCGCTACCTTTACCAAATCGTGTTCACACACTTAGCTCTCAACAGTAGGACATGTTTACACACCTCCGATCCATCCCCGATGAATCAGACCTGACTCAACTCTAAGCAGTAGCAGGCACGACAAACAAGCATGAATGAGTAGGCACATCAGGGCTCAAACAACTCGTACTCATGCTAGTGGGTTTCATCTATTTACTGTGGCAATGACAGGTCATGCAGAGGATAAGGGGTTCACTACCGCAACAAGTAACAGATGAATCGTTGTTGTCCTAATGCAGTAAAAGAGAGCAGGAGCGAGAGAGGGGGATTGTATCGGAATGAACAAGGGGGTTTTGCTTGCCTAGCACGTCTGAAGATAACATTGGGTCTTCATCAGTGTCAATGATCACATCGTCGGTATAACGTCTATCGAGAGGGGACAAATACCGGCAACAGAGAAAGAAATACAATCAATGCAATGCACGGTATGATGCATGATCATGACATGTCAATATGCTGTGGTTTGAGCTAATGCAACTAGCTATGATTTAAATGAGGTTGGTTTGAGTGCAAGATTCAAATTCCAACCCCATATATGATTATTTAAATGCCCTTTATTTGTTTTGTCCAAAACAGAGGACAAACATTGTTCAAACATGCATGAAAATGACATATTCAGATTCTTTGGATTTTTCTGATCATTTTACATATATAATTTATCTTATTTGGAGTTACGGTTGAATTACTATGAATTTTTGAAGTTTGGGGTATTTTCTGAAATTTATAAATCATTTCTGATTTATTTTAATTCCAGAAAAAGGTTTATGACGTCAGGGTGACATCAGCACCACGTCAGCAAGTCAACTGGTCGGTCCAGGTCAAACCTGACAGTGGGTCCCGCGTGTCAGTGTAATTTGTTAACTAAAATATTAATTAGCACTAATGCTAATTAGTCAGCAAGGTTGGGCCCTACCTGTCATTGACCCAGGGGTCAAACTGGGCCCACCCATGGTCAAACGTGGTCGGCGGGGTCAACTCGCCGGCGTCGAGTCGCCGGCGAGGCCAGACGCGGCGGAGCAGCGTGGGTATCACGCTCCGGCGACCAAAACAACGGCGGAGGCGTGCTGCATGCTGCTGGTGGACTCGCGCGTCGAGTGGTGTAGGCGGTGGGTGCGGGGGTGGCCGGAGATGACGCCGACGAGCACGAATGCGGCGGCCGGCGTTCGGGTGTTCGCGGGATCGATGCTGCGGTGCACGGGAGGAGGAGCTGGTGGTGGCTACGGGCTCCTGGTGGTGCGCTGAGCACAAAGGTGGGCTTGGCTTCGAGCCACTTTGGGTCTAGCCACAACGGCGCCATGGCCGGCGGCGAGGAGCTCACGGCTCCAGTGGCTAGGCTAGTTAGGGGAAGAGATTCACTGCAGGGAGAAGGGGGAAATGCTCGGGAGCTCACAGGGAGGTCGATGAGTAGCTCAGCGGGCTCGGGGAAGCTTCTGCAACGGCGAATTGACGACGGTGATCTCCGGGCACCGGAAATGAAGACGACGACGCTCGGGTCGACTGGGGCCTCCTCTGGTCGTGTGCTTCGGGTGTGTAGCTCCACGGGGTCAGGGCGGAGCCCAGGGATGCGGAGAGGGAGCGAGGGGGTGGCTGTGGACGCGGTGGCAGCGAACGGCGGCGACGGCGCGTTCGGGTGTGTGTGAGAGATCGAGATAGGGGAGGGGATGAGGGCGAGGGAAAGTGCGAGAGAGGTCGGGGGCTGCGTGGCGTCGCGAGGGAGGGCCGGAGCGATGAGGGGGCAGCCAGGCAGGGTGGAGGTGGCGCGCGCGCGGCGAGCACACGCCCGGCGTCCTCCTGGCAGCAGCTGGAAGAAGACAAGGAAGGAGGTGGGCTGGGCCAACAGTGCTGGGCCACAGCTGGGCCGCCAGGTGAGCACTCTCTCTCTCTCTCTCTAATTTATTCTATTTTCTATTTTTTTTTGATCTGTTTTGAATTAGTAAAAATACTAACTCATTTTGTAAAATCCTGACAAAAATTGTGGGCACTATTTGAATTATTTCCAAAAGCCCCCAATTGTTTTCAGAAGTATTAGAGCATTTAAAATATTTATAGAATTTAAATGCCCCAATTCAAATACAATATGAGTTTATTCAAAAATCCATAAATGGCCAAGAAATATGCTCATCATTTTTGGCAGAGGTTTTCACCTTTATCAAAAATCATGAACATTTCCAAAGGCATTTTGGGTTCATTGAAGATTATTTTAAGTTGAACCTATTTGATTTGATCTGGTGCTAGGGTTTGAACAATCCCCATTTCAGGTTTAGAAGAAATTTAGACATGATGCAGCCACCAAGCTAGACCAAAACCAAAGTAGGGCTAGGGATGTGACAATAGCGGTCAAAATTATCCTTAGTGGAATAAGGATATGTTTCTCGATTATGGAAGTGAAAAAGGTTCGTCGTAAAGGGTTACGCCGATGCAAGTTTTGACACTGATCCAGATGACTCTAAGTCTCAATCTGGATACATATTGAAAGTGGGAGCAATTAGCTAGAGTAGCTCCATGCAGAGCATTGTTGACATAGAAATTTGCAAAATACATGCGGATCTGAATGTGGCAGACCCGTTGACTAAACTTCTCTCACAAGCAAAACATTATCACTTTTTGGGTCTTAATCACATAGCGATGTGAATTATATTATTGAATCTAGTAAACCCTTTGGGTGTTAGTCACATGAAGATGTGAACAAATCACATAAAGATGTGAACTATTGATGTTAAATCACATGGCGATGTGATCTAGATTATTGACTCTAGTGCAAGTGGGAGACTGAAGGAAATATGACCTAGAGGCAATAATAAAGTTATTATTTATTTCCTTATATCATGATAAATGTTTATTATTCATGCTAGAATTGTATTAACCGGAAACATAATACATGTGTGAATACATAGACAAACAGAGTGTCACTAGTATGTCTCTACTTGACTAGCTCGTTAATCAAAGATGGTTATGTTTCCTAACCATGGACAAAGAGTTGTCATTTGATTAACGGGATCACATCATTAGTTGAATGATCTGATTGACATGACTCATTCCATTACCTTAGCACCTGATCATTTAGTATGTTGCTATTGCTTTCTTCGTGACTTATACATGTTCCTATGACTATGAGATTATGCAACTCCCGTTTACCGGAGGAACACTTTGTGTGCTACAAAACATCACAACGTAACTGGGTGATTATAAAGGTGCTCTATAGGTGTCTCCAAAGGTACATGTTGGGTTGGCGTATTTCGAGATTAGGATTTGTCACTCCGATTGTCGGAGAGGTATCTCTGGGCCCTCTCGGTAATGCACATCACTTAAGCCTTGCAAGCATTGCAACTAATGAGTTAGTTGCGGGATGATGTATTACGGAACGAGTAAAGAGACTTGCCGGTAACGAGATTGAACTAGGCATTGGATACCGACGATCGAATCTCGGGCAAGTAACATACCGATGACAAAGGGAACAACGTATGTTGTTATGCGGTTTGACCGATAAAGATCTTCGTAGAATATGTAGGAGCCAATATGGGCATCCAGGTCCTGCTATTGGTTATTGACCAGAGACGTGTCTCGGTCATGTCTACATTGTTCTCGAACCCGTAGGGTCCGCACGCTTAAGGTTTCGATGACAGTTATATTATGAGTTTATACGTTTTGATGTACCGAAGGTTGTTCGGAGTCCCGGATGTGATCACGGACATGATGAGGAGTCTCGAAATGGTCGAGACATAAAGATTGATATATTTTAAGCCTATGTTTGGATATCGGAAGTGTTCCGGGTGAAATCGGGATTTTACCGGAGTACCGGGAGGTTACCGGAACCCCCCGAGAGGTATATGGGCCTTAGTGGGCCTTAGTGGAAAAGAGAAGAGGCAGCCAGAGATGGGCCGCGCGCCCCTCCCCTCCCTTGGTCTGAATAGGACAAGGAGAGGGGGCCGGCCCCCCTTCCTCTTTTCCCCCCTCTGCGAATCCTATTCCAACTAGGATTGGGGGGGGGGGGGAATCCTACTCCCGGAGGGAGTAGGACTCCTCCTGGCGCGGCTCTCCTAGGCCGGCCGCACCCCCCCTTGAGCCTTTATATACGGAGGCAGGGGCACCCCAGAGACACACAAGTTGATCCAGGTAATCATATTCTTAGCCGTGAGCGGCGCCCCCTGCCACCATAGTCCTCGATAATATTGTAGCGGTGCTTAGGCGAAGCCCTGCGACAGTAGTACATCAAGATCGTCACCACGCCGTCGTGCTGACGGAAATCTTCCCCAACACTTTGCTGGATCGGAGTCCGGGGATCGTCATCGAGCTGAACGTGTGCTAGAACTCGGAGGTGCCGTAGTTTCGGTGCTTGATCGGTCGGGCCGTGGAGACGTACGACTACATCAACCAAACACTTCCGTTGTCGATCTACAAGGGTACGTAGATCACACTCTCCCCTCTCGTTGCTATGCATCACCATGATCTTGCGTGTGCATAGGAATTTTTTTGAAATTACTACGTTCCCCAATACGAAGACCCTCACGGAGAAGCAAGGATTCAGAAAGAAAGGACATGTCATCAAGGAGCTACACAAAATGAAGACATCAAGCTCATGTTGGTGAATGGGTATCCGGCTCCGACTCTGACAACCACTCCGAGAGAAGCTATCACTCTGACTTCGAATATACTCAAGATGAAGGTGTTGCTGGTCTAGCACTTGTGACAACCAACTCCCACGACATATTTGACTCACCAAATGAAGGAGTTGGAACATGCTTCATGGCTAAAGGCCCAAAGGTATCACACCCAGAGTATGTTGATTTCAATAGTGATGAAGATGACTTGTTAGGTGATGATGATTTACTTGTTGACAACTCTAGTGATGAATAATATGATGAAACGTCAATTAATCATGCTAATCAAGATAAAACGATTGACAATGATAAGGAGAAGATTGAGTCTCTAACTAAAGAACTAAACACTCTTAAGTTAGCTCATGAAACTATCTTAGGAGATCATCGAGAACTTTTAAGGACTCATGAGAAATTGCTCTTTGAAAAGCTCAACCTTGAGCAAGAGCATGAGCTCTTAAAAGCAATCAATGATGATCTTCATAAGAAAAGTTCTTCTTACATTGCCAAGCGTTTACTCTTATCCACTTACATGCCTCAAGTCAAGTCTAGTAACAAGAACAAGAAAGATTCTTCCTCTAGTAGTAACAATTATCATGCTAAATCCAATATTGTTGCTTCTAGTAGTTCTCTTCATTCCACTAATGACTCTCTTAGCCAAGTTACACTTGAGCAAGAAAATAGCTTATTGAAGGGAATTATAGAGAAAGGTGTTTACAAGAGCCTTGCCGGAAGTAAGCAATTCGAGGAAATTGTACGCAAGCAAGGAAGGCACCGGAAGAATCAAGGTGTTGGTTTTGAACGAAAGTTCAATGCCAATGGAGTTGAGTGGGAAGAAGATCAATACCCCAAGACGAAGTTTGTTCCTCAAAAAGAGAAGTATGATTCTACTTCTCTCAAAGGGACACAAGCTCAAGATGATCTTCCACCACAAGACCACAAGAAAAAAGGCGAGGACAAGCTTCAAGAGGAAATTGATGCATTTGAAGAAGCTCCTAAGGCCTTGGTCAAGTGGGTTCCTAGGAGTACTTCAAGTTCCACTTCATCAAGTACAACTACAACACCAAGGATTCCCATCAAGATGGTGTGGATCCTGAAGAAGAAGAACTAGAGAGTTCTTGACTCCGCCAACATACTTCACTCTTATCATCTTGGCAAGAACAAGTGCAATCAACTTCCACATCTTGCACTAGTTCAAGGAGTCACAAACCCTCTTATTGGTAAGACAAGGGACAAGGTAACCTAAAAGCTTTCATAGACATCATCTTGTGAGTGCATCACTCTATGTCTATGGATATCCTTGTTTGTTCCTTGTGGGACTAACCCGTGTACGTATTGAAAGTGCAACTCACTCCAATGGATAGCTCCAAATGATCTACATCAACATTGAGCATCCACATCTTCAACATCTACATGAAGTCATCATCGACAAAACCCAAGGTTAGTTCATCCCTCTTAGGGGGGATCTCACATCTAGGGGGAGCTTTAGTCTAAGAATTGAGCTAAAGCAACTCTAATGGTGTGAACACAACAAATGCTTTATGTAAAAGTGGTAACCCCACTTGTGCTTAAACGATGAGTATGACCTATGATCAAATGTTCTCATTTGACTCCTAAGTCAATATACTCATATATAGATGACCTAGTCATCGCCAATTGTTTGATAGATGCTAGAATTGGTCGTGCATGCTTTGCCACATATTTCAATTGCCATTTTATTGTGTGAGCATGTTGATTGCATATTTTACTAATTCGAGGACATCCACTTGTTGTTTTGATTGATTGGTTTTCTTTTCTTTTTCCAAGTGGATGGACAAGAATGCCTAAGAACCCTCTCTAGCTATCTATGCTTTTCTCGTCTCAAACTCTATTCATGCTACATCACAAAATTTGATCAAGTCATATTCGAACCACTCTGTGTGAGGAGCACTCGGAGTCCCCGATTCATCATAGACTTAAACTTCCAAAACTTCTTTGTGCTTTTCGATCTGACCGATTCCTCCATTTCGGTCATACCAAGATCACTAAGTCGATCTAGGTTTTCAATCTCGGTGCAACCGATTTGAACCTTTAGGTCACACCGAGTTTCAGTAACTGCTTGCCGTTATGAATCTTGATGCCACCGAGTTGTTCTACTCGGTCACACCGACAGGGTCGGGCTATATATACTCACGAGCAAAATTTTGGAAATTTCTCCAAAACCCCGTCGCCCGCGCATAGCTTGCTCTGCCTCCTAGGTCTCCGGATCGTCCTCCTCATCGCCAGCCGCCTCCTGTCGCTGGTCTCCGTCGCCGTCAACGGAATTCTTCCCCGCCATTGCCGCCGTAGCGAGTTCATCGCCGAAATAGGGTATGGACTCGATCACGGTGCTATCCTCGTCCGATTCCTAGCACATTGTGTTCATTATGATTCTTACCATGATTGAAACGCTTCTATCTAGTCAGAACACTCTGTAGATTAGAGTTGAATTGAAAATTTAGGGTTAGGTTTCCGCCAAAACCATCTCGGACCATCCGAGTTGTGGAACTCGGTACCACCGATTCGGCTGAGGCCATTGCACATGTAATTTTCGGTCTGACCGAGAAGTGCAAATCGGTGTGACCGAGTTCAGGACTTTGTGAAACCCTAGCAGTCTTGGTGCCACCGAACTGTGACTCGGTCTGACCGAGTTCACTAGTTTAGGTTCCAACAGCTGCTTCTGTATCACCGAGTTTACAAATCGGTTGATCCGAAATGCTTTCTGTGGAAAACTAAAAATAAGTTTTTGACTCATTCTTTTGCAAAAACTTCTGCATTTTGTGATGCTCATCCACTCTATCTCATCTATATCTATTCATAGGGTCTGCTGTCAGTGTTTGCAATATGTCTGATCAGAGTGACAGCCAGAACAGGTCAGAGGAGCAAGTTCACCTGAGTGAGGGCACTAGTCCCTTTAGCAGTTCAGATGGTGGTAGTAGGAGCACTCCCAGCAACTTGCCCAAAGCTGCCACTAGAACAAGGAAGAAGAAAACTTCAGAGTCTGAGGATGAAGACTATGTGGCAGTTGAGGATGAGGCCACTTCCAAGAAGAAAGTGGTTAAGAAGGAATATAGCACTGCTGCTGCCACCAAGCCAGGCATGAAGCAAAAGGTTCCTGCAAAGAGAATTCCAAGGTCTAAGTCCAGAGCATCTACTCAAGTCCCTTTGGGATCTGAACCCAAAGAGGCTGCTGCAGAAGGGAAGAAGAGGAAGGAGAGGATCAAAAAGACCACTGCTAGAGTGCTTGGGAGATCCTCAATCATGAGAGATTCCGAAGAGGAAGAGGAAGAAGAGGTTGCTGCACCAGCACCTAAGGCCCAGAAGCTTATGGGTGATGCTATCAGGATAGGGGCTGCTTCATCCAAGCCCAAGAGTGCACCTAAGAGGAATACCAGGAGTATACCAGCTGCTAAGAAGAACAAGGCCCCAGTGCCTGAAGTTGCTGCTTATGAAGATGATGAAGGACAAGTCCCGAGAAAGCTCAAACCCAAGATTCCAGACCACAATGATGCTCATCCTGTGGCTGAGAACATGAAGATCAGGAGAGACTCAGGGTTGAGGCTATGGAGATAGACAGATCCATATGCTACCAGGAGAAGGACTACTGTTGATTACAGGTTCCACACAAAGGAACATCAGGACTTCTATGAGACAGTGTTGTTGGACAAGAAGCCTATAGTGTGTGAAATGAGGTGGGTCGACTGGAAGTATATCAAGGAAAATGGGGAACACTATCCTGGTGTGTTTGACAGCTTCCGTGCTTGTGCAGTTGCAGACTTTGTTGGGCAGAAGCTCACAAAGTGGAATGAGGAGCTCATAATGCAATTCTACTCCACAACACACTTCTATCCAGATGGCAGGATAGTATGGATGTCTGAAGGTACAAGGTACCACTCAACTATTGAGGAATGGGCAAATCTGATCAATGCTCCTAAGGAAGAAGAAGATGACTTGGAAGTCTATGTCAACAAGAAGATGGATGACAACTCTATGGCAAACATGTACAAGGAGATTCGTGAAGATGATCTTGAGACTCACCAGTTTGGGTCAGTAAAACACTTGCTGTCAGGGCTGCCTACAATCAATTGGATCCTTAGGCACACTCTCTTGCCCAAGTCTGGTGATCACAGAATGATCAGAGGCCATGCAATTAACTTGATACATATATTTGATGCGCCACAGAAATTCAAGGTCATGAGCCTTATAGTTGAGACTATCAAGAGGACTGCACCTGACCAGAAAAGAAGTTGTGGATATGCCCCACAGATCCAGGAGTTAATAAACTCAAAGATGGGCACAGGCACATAATTGTTGGATAAGGAACACTTGCCTATCTACCCAGACTTTGAGGACGATCAAGTTGTGATGAATGAGAATGAACCATCATCAATACAAGCTCAAGAGAAGAAGGAGAAAGCAAAGAAAGAGAAGGCTGCCAAGATGCCAACTCAAGAGGAGGCATCTGAGTACTTTTTGAAAAGCAAGCAAGATCATCTTGGTTACTTGATAGCATCAACTCTGAGGATTGAGAAGGGGTTGACCACCCTGACTCAAAACCAGGAGAGCTTGGAAAGAATCGTGGAGCAAAAATTCTATGATTTAGATGTCAAAGTAACTGAGATTCAGTCAGTTGTGGAGCAGCTACAAGATGATATGCGAGAGAGGAAGGGCAGAACAACCATTGATGCATTTGCCAGAGTGCCCCGAGCTCAGAGATCAACTGCAGTGCCTGTTCCAGACACTAGACCTAGTTCATCTGCACCAGCTACAGCTTCAGTGCCACCAGCTCCAGCACCTACTCCATCAGCTCCATCTACTTCGACTGAAGCCTTCATCCTTGGCGTTCTCAGGACACCACCACCAGAAGACCAAGCCTGAGAGACGTTTTAGTGCTATACATTTTCTATGAACTTTTTGGTAACTTGTTGCCAAAGTGTGAGAAAAATGTATAGATCATAAGCTTTGAGAGAGAGCGTTGCTTTTTATTCTCTCTTGTTTTCTTGGTTGAACTTTGTTTGCCTTTTCATTGCTTGAGATACTATGCTATTATCTGTGAGACATTGATGATCATGTGGTTGATCATAAGCTACACTTATGCTTGTTAGATGATATCATCCTACTTATCCTTATATGATCATCCACTTTGCTTGGTGATGAGTGCATGTATTTAATTCATATCATTTTGAGCACTCCACCAAGATGTATTTGACACGGAAGAGTAACCCATGATCCTAACTCATTGTGCATTTGCAGTCCAAAGCAAATCTTAAGATATGCACAAATTTAGGGGGAGCCCTTGCTTTTCACATACTTCTCAAAGCGACAATATCTTTCACTCTTATTATCATTTGTCGAAGCTTTGATCTATATGTTGTCATCAATAACCAAAAAGGGGGAGATTGAAACTGCAACTATCCCTGGGTTGTTTTGGTAATTCCTAACAACATATACCTCATTGAGCTAACATTATTCCAAGATTAATATTTCAGGAAAAGCTCAATGAATGGCATGGCATGGATGAGGAAAGTGGATCCCTCAAAATTCTAAGGATAAAAAGTTTGGCTCAAGCTTGAAGCTCAAGACTCTACATTTTATATTTTAGTGATCCAAGATCATATTGAGTCTATAGGAAAAGCCAATACTATCAAGGAGGGATGAGGTGTTGCTTAATGGCTTGCTTGCTCAAAGTGCTTAGTGATATGCTCCAAAACCCTCAACTACCTTCCCACATCCACATATGACCTAAACCAAAAGTCAAACTCGGACCCACCGATTCTTTCTATCCGACGCCACCGAGTTTCAAATGTCATAGCCACTGCCACAAACCCTAGGCACATCGGTCTCACCGATAGGGATCTCGGTCTCACCGAGATGGGATTGTAATCTCTCTGTTTCCCTTCATAACGTTTCGGTCTTACTGAGATGAGCGATCGGTCCCACCGAGATTGCATTGTAAACTCACTGTTTCTCTTTTGTAACATTTCGGTCTCACCGAGATGAGCAAATCGATTCCACCAAGTTTACCTGACCAACTCTCTGGTTAGCTTATTACCAAAATCGGTCCCACCGAGTTTGTGTAATTGGTCACACCGAGATTACGTTATGCCCTAACCCTAACCATATCGGTCCTACCGAGTTGCATCTCAGTCCCACCGAAAATCCTAACGCTACCTAGGTTTGCTGAATCGGTCCGACCGACTTTAACCATTCGGTCCCACCGAGTTTGGCAAATTGTGTGTAACGGTTAGATTCTGTGTGGAGGCTATATATACCCCTCCACCCAATCTTCATTCGTGGAGAGAGCCATCAGAACATACATACACTTCCAATACACATTTTCTGAGAGAGAACCACCTACACTTGTGTTGAGGTCAAGATATTCCATTCCAATCATATGGATCTTGATCTCTAGCCTTCCCCAAGTTGCTTTCCACTCAAATCTTCTTTCCACCAAATCCAAATCCTGTGAGAGAGAGTTGAGTGTTGGGGAGACTATCATTTGAAGAACAAGAGCAAGGAGTTCATCATCAACACACCATTTGCTACTTCTTGGAGAGAGTGGTGTCTCCTAGATTGGCTAGGTGTCACTTGGGAGCCTCCGACAAGATTGTGGAGTTGAACCAAGGAGTTTGTAAGGGCAAGGAGATCGCCTACTTCATGAAGATCTACTGCTAGTGAGGCAAGTCCTTCGTGGGCAACGGCCGTGATGGAATAGACAAGGTTGCTTCTTCGTGGACCCTTCGTGGGTGGAGCCCTCCGTGGACTCGCGCAACCGTTACCCTCCGTGGGTTGAAGTCTCCATCAACGTGGATGTACGATAGCACCACCTATCGGAACCACGACAAAAACATCCGTGTCTCCAGTTGCGTTTGAATCCTCCAAACCCTTCCCTTTACATTCCTGCAAGTTGCATGCATAACTTTCCACTGCTCATATACTCTTTTGCATGCTTGCTTGAATTATGTGGAGATTGCTTGACTTGTGCTAAGATAGCTAAAATCTGCCAATAACTAAAATTGGGAAAAGGCTAGATTTTTATTTGGTCAAGTAGTCTAATAACCCCCCTCTAGACATACTTTCGATCCTACAAGTGGTATCAGAGCTTTGGTCTCCATTTGCTTTGATTTCCATAGCTTTTGGTGATCATAGCCTTGGTTTCACAACCTAGGAGAGTATGGCGTCTAGCGAGGGAAATTATCACCGTAGAGGTCCTTACTTTGATGGCACTAATTTTGCTAGTTGGAAGCATAAGATGAAAATGCATATTCTTGGACATAACCCCGCCGTTTGAGCTATTGTGTGTATTGGCTTGCAAGGTGAATTCTTTGATGGGAAAGAACCGAACTGTGAAGCTACCACGGAAGAGTTGAAGATGCTGCAATACAACGCTCAAGCTTGTGATATCCTCTTCAACGGATTGTGCCCCGAAGAATTCAACAAAATCAGCCGTCTTGAGAATGCAAAGGAAATTTGGGATACTTTGATTGATATGCACGAAGGTACCGACTCCGTCAAGGAATTCAAATTGGATGTGCTTCAAAGTCAACTTGACAAGTTCAAAATGAAGGATGGTGAAGGTGTCGCTGAAATGTACTCTAGGCTTGCTCTTATCACAAATGAGATTGCCGGCTTAGGGAGTGAAGAGATGACCGATAGATTCATCATCAAGAAGATCCTAAGAGCCTTGGATGGAAAATATGATACCGTGTGCACATTGATCCAAATGATGCCCAATTACAAAGATCTCAAGCCAACGGAAGTCATCGGAAGAATTGTTGCTCATGAGATGTCAATCAAGGATAAAGAGGAACTTCGTAACAAATCAAGTGGTGCTTACAAAGCCTCACGTGAAGCCCCCACGTCATCGAGTGAGAAACAAACCTTCAATGAAGAATTGAGCTTAATGGTGAAGAACTTCAACAAGTTATACCCCATTACAAGTTGTCTATTAAGGATTCGACGTGTCTTGTCTTAATGACCACATCGTCTACGTATGCCTCCACTGTTTTGCCGATTTGTGTTTCCAGGCATGTCTAAATCATGCGTTGATAGGTTGCACCGGCGTTTTTGAGCTCGAAAGGCATGGTGTTGAAACAGAAGGGGCCCTATGGGTTGATGAATGCCTTTGCGGCTTGATCGGGCTCCGCCATCTTAATTTGATGGTATCCGGAGTATGCGTCGAGGAAGCACAATGAGTCATGTCCTGTGGTAGCATCGATAATTTGATCGATGTGGGGGAGGGGGGAGGGATCCTTAGGGCAAGCCTTGTTAAGGTCCTTGACATCGACACATATGCGCCAAGATTTGTCCTTCTTTGTTACCATCACCAGGTTTGCTAGACAGTCTGGATGTTTTATTTCTCTAATGAATCCAGCCTCGAGTAATTTGTCTAGCTCTTCTCCCATGGCTTCTGCTTGGGCTCAGAGAAATGCCGAAGAGTCTGCTTGACCGGCTTGAACCCTTTTAGAATATTGAGGCTATGCTCGGCCAGCCTGTGTGGGATTCCTGGCATGTCTGAAGGATGCCAGGCGAAGATGTCCCAATTCTCACGCAAGAACTCCCGACGTGCGGCGTTTGTTGTGGGGTTCAGCTATGCCCCGATCGATGTTCTTTTTGTAGGGTCCGTTGGGTGGACCTGGAATTTGACTATTTCATCCGCTGGTTTAAAAGAGGTGGACTTGGGTCTTTTGTCGAGTATCACATCGTCCCTGTCCACTGTGGAGCGCAACGTAGTTAGTTCTTCGGCAGCCAGGGCTTCGGATAATGCCTCGAGGGCTAGTGCGGCGGTTTTATTTTCGGCGCGGAGTGCTATGTCTGGATCACTAGCCAGAGTGATTATTCCATTGGGCCCGGGCATTTTGAGCTTCATGAGCTTCATGCCTCCCGCCCTAAAAGGGCGTGGTATCCGCTCCTAAACGGGGCCACTTGGAATGTGATTTCTTCAGACCTATAGTTCTCCGGTGTGCTGAATACCACATATAGTGTGATTTTTCCCGCACATTGTGCCTCTCGACTAGGGATGATTCCTCTGAAGGTCATGCTTCTTTGCTCAATGCGGTTCTTGTCTATTTCCATCTTGCTAAGAGTTTCCTCGTAGATGAGGTTTAATCCGTTGCCCCCGTCCATGAGCACTTTAGTAAGCCGGAAGCCGTCCACAATTGGACTAAGGACCAAAGCGGCTGGTTCTCGGGCTGTTTGGAATTGAGGTTCGTCACTGGCATTGAAGGTTATGGTCGTGTCATTCCATGGATTTATTGTTGCAACGTGGTAGACTTCGGCAAGGCTGCAGAGTGTTCGCTTGCGCCTATTATTTGAGGTGAAGGTCTCGAAGACTGTCAATACTGTAGTGTTATTTTCCACAGGATGGTGCTATGTTGTATTGTTGGTGAGGATATCCTCGCCGCTCTTGGCCACCTGCCGGAGTATCCAACATGCTCTAAGGTTGTGTGTTGGCATGGTATCCGCTGTACTGTGAATTTTGCATGGCCCATTGAGTCATCCCTCCAATACAGTTCCACGCCCTGTAGTGGGATTTGGCTTCTTTGTAATTGGATCGGGTGACTTACGAGAGTACACCCTTTTAGTTCGGACGGGGGGTTTAGTGAGAGCCAGAGGGTCCCAAAATTTTGTTTGGGTTTTCCAGGCGCTTTCCATCGCACAGTGAAATTGCGTCTTCCTCGCGACAGTCCCTGACCTTGCTCATTATAAGGAGGAATCTGGCCCAATAGTGATGTACTATCTCTTGGGGCTCTTGTCTAATGTGGGAAAGATCGCTTGAGTCTGGGTGGGTGGGTAGATTTTGGTCCAAACCCTGACCCGATCTGAGACCCAGGGGCGGAGGAGTTTCCGAGCATGGCAGTTTGGACTCCGAGATGTTGCCCAATAGTTTTGGCCCGCTGTCTGATTCTAAGTTCGGAGCTTGGGCCACGTCCTCCCATGGACGGGTATCCGGCTCAGAGAGCTCAGGAATCCAGACATAGTTTATCCTCAAAATAGAGGAAGAATTGCTACACTGCTCCTCCACCACCGCTATCTGATTGGTGACCGACGGAGAGTTATTCTCCCTTTGGTCGGGTTTAAGACCGATCCGATTATAGTCCGTTGCGACTCCTAGGGTGGCGATGCGATCCAAGAGCTCGTTCAGAGAGGAGAGCTCTATTGGATCCATCTGCTCGGCGAATCCTGAGGCAACGTGGAGGCTGTTTTTGATGACCCGAGAAGTCATCGTCGGCGCGACGGCCGAAGGGGCGGTCATGATGAAGCCGCCTAGTCGGAGAGTTTGGCCTATAGCCAGGGCTCCTCCCGAGGTGATGTTTTCCTTGACAACAAGACGAGCCATCCAGCCTTATCATGATAGCACAGTGGAACTCTCAATGAAAGCACCAATGTCGGTGTCAAAACCGGCGGATCTCAGGTAGGGGGTCCCTAACTGTACGTCTAAGGAAGATGGTAACAGGAGGCAAGGGACACAATGTTTACCCAGGTTCGGGCCCTCTCAATGGAGGTAATACCCTACGTCATACTTGATTGGTCTTGATGATATGAGTATTACAATAGTTGATCTACCACGAGATCGTAGAGGCTAAACCCTAGAAGCTAGTCTATTATTGTGATTGTTGTTGTCCTACAGACTAAACCCTCCTGTTTATATAGACACCGGAGAGGGCTAGGGTTACACAGAGTCGGTTACAAGGGAGGAGATCTACATATCTGAATTGACAAGCTTGCCTTCCACGCAAAGGAGAGTCCCACCCGGACATGGGACGAAGTCTTCAATCTTGTATCTTCATAGTCCAACAGTCCGGCCAAAGTAAATAGTCCAGTTGTCCGAGGACCCCCTAATCCAGGACTCCCTCAACCACTATGTGAGTTTCTCAAACATAGTTATTAGCTAATTTATATTGTTTATTTAAAAATAGTTGACAGCCTATTTCCATTGACAGCTTATTTTGATTGTTCGAACAATGTGCGGAACATGGTAGACAAAACCCACTACACCGATGGCTCTGAATTAACTTATCAGGAGAAAAATCATATGGTCAGATTTTGTACTGATATTGAGAATTACAATATCTACAATCAAACTCCTCAACATTATGGTCAATACATGCCACTAGTGCATGTGTTGAACTACGGTAACTACCGTGGAGATACCCTGGTAAGATTTTTTACTATTACGACATCCGTGAATCTTTTGCATACTTCTAAAACTAGTACATCATTGCTAACTATGAAGTTATTACTATGTTTTTCAATAGAGAATCCCAGAGGATTGTGTGCCTCATTTGATGTATCAGAATGGCAACCTTCGTGTTTTGAACATATATCCAGGTCATCCTACGAATCTCAACTGTCCATACCGAATTTCTCAAAGAAGTGGAGACATGCTAATCAAAAAAAGGAAAAAAATGCATGGACAGTCATAAGGAGGTTCTTGGAAGCAAAAGGAAGCGAAGCGCAAGAATTGGAGACAGGATGATCTCCATTCTCCATAATGGAGAGTCAGGGTCTATATTGTTTTATACTATTTTACCTTAAAGATGGTATTTAGGTCCTACCTAATACTGATGATCATGTGCTAAGAACAATTAAGTAGGGTTGGTTCGATGACTATCAGGATGATGATCGTATGACTTGTTATTAATAACGAGTAGAAGTTGTATGATGATGATTAGTAGGACTTATTATTATGATGATGCATGATGCGAGCATGAAGAGTTATTATATATATGTGGGTGAAATGAACATGGATTGGATTGAAGTGAAGGAAACATGCATGTGGTGCATGTCGAAAGTAGTACAATTCAAACTTGATCAAGTTAGGATTAGTATTACTTTCGACATGCACCACATGTTGCATCACTTCAATCTAAGTCATGTTTAGGCATAGCAGTAGTAGTAGCACGGAGATAAGAGAGGACACATCTCTCTATTAGCTACCTATACCAACCTAAATTAACCCCCAAAACCCCTAAACCACCTCCTTTAAAAAAACAGCCCCTGAAATGCTGACACGTGGAAGCTTATTGGTCCCGGCTGGTGCTACCAACCGGGACCAAAGGCCCCCGTGCCTGGGCTCGCCGGAGTGGCCACGTGGAGGCCCATTTGTCTCGGTTAGTATAAGAACCGGGACTAAAGGCCTAGGGCATTAGTAACGACCCTTTAGTCCCGGTTCCCCAACCGGGACAGATGGGCCTTATGAACCGGGACAAGTGGCCATTTTCTACTAGTGTTTGGGCAAGCTTCAGGAGCCTCTAATTAAGTTGTGGATATTGCCCCGGGCAATTTGCATGCGTTCGGTGACAGCCATCAAGGGTCAATTGTATGGATTTGGTAACTGCACTCAAGGGTCCCTTAGTGGAGTCACGACACCTTTCATTGTGCGGGGGCACAAGGCGAATACAGTGAGTCATTGTCGCGCTTGGGAGCATTGTGCATCCACACCGCTCTAACAGAGATTAGCATCCACAAGTGTGTGAACTTCAGGATACATCCTCTCGTATTTGTTTGCCTCAGCTATCTCTTACCCGAGCCCTTTACTTATGCACTTGTTTGTGATAACAATCATGATTCAAGTTATTTATCTTGCTATCACATAGTTGATTATCTTGTTTACCATAAGTTGTTGGTACACATAGTTGAGCCCAGTTTTATTTAGGTTTTGTGCTTGATAAATTAAATGCTAGTTTTATTTTGTATCTGTTCAAGCCTAAACCGTAAGTGTTTTAAAATGGCTATTCACCCCTCCCCTCTTGGCGACATCCACATCCTTTTAGTAATGCAGTAATAATGAAGCTTTCTAGGAGGCACCATTTAAAATAAGTAACTTACATAAGTAGATAACGGTAGACAACAATAAGTATATAGTTAAGTAAGAAAAAAAAATCTATAAATATTTCTTTATTAAATCATATCTGAGCACTTTCTTAATCACTATACATGACAAAAGCACTATGCATATCCAAAAATAGTGCAAGGACAAAAGAATATCTAGTTGGGAAAAACGACAATGATGTAAAGAATGATTGAATATTTATTTCTTCCTTGGTCCAAAGCGCCCGCTTTTGGGATTGGTGATTGAGGACCGAACTTCTTCCTAGCACCTCCAACTCATTATCTGGACTAGCGGCAGCACCCGCATCTTCATCTGCGCCTCCAACTCATTCTTCTGAACTATGTACCTATACTTCCAATTTGTCCTTACATGTCTCCTTCTATTAATATTCTAATTAAAGACTCCCCATAAAATTTCTTGTTAATCAGAGAAATAAGAATTATTTGAGCTATGAATTCAAGTTAGAATAGCACAGTTGAACTTCAGGGGAATCGGCTCAACTCACATGGTAAAAAGAATGAAAGAAAAACACTATCGAATGTTTCTTTATGAAAGACTCGTTGCCGTAAATGCTCGTAACTCCATGTACAAATTTCTTCTTTTGGCCATCTCGTCCATTTGGTTTATATTCTCCCATGTGTGCGTCCCAACACTAGGTCTTGAGAGCAAGAACATGAATCACAAATTTTAGTTTGTTGTTTACATCTTATTCGTAACATATATATTCTAGGCTTTTAGTGAATTCAACATTCACATTCAGTATACAACCATATTATGAAGAGTGGCAAAAGCAAAGTACATTGGTATGAACTCCATGGACAAATCCTAAGCTAAAGGCCTCAAAAATCCACTCCCTATCCTATTCTCGTGCCGCCACCGCCATCTATGAAATTTAGGTCCCCTCGTCTTCGGCAGCCCTCTTGGCGCTAAGAGGTGGTGGATCTCGAATCTTCAATACTACTATGTTCTTCGTCAATATCTAGTGATCATCATAGTTTTGTGAGAATTAATTTTCTCTCGTTCTTTTGGCGGTTCCATGAGGTTAGAGAGTTTTCTGTCCTCACAGATCCGATTATTCGGATCTGATGAGTTTATGCTGTTGTGTCAAGCTTTTTTGTTGGTCTGATTCTTGGTGAAGGTGAAATCTTTCATCAACGCCATTGTGAAGATATAGTGATTCGATAGCTTGCATTTATAGGGGATCATCCCTGGCCCAAGTCCGTTCATCGATCAAGACTTCCCATCTTTCTGGATGGGCCACTCAAGGCATTTTGAAAAAGTATTATTGGTAATATTCATGCGGGTGAAAGAGTGACAACATCTGTCACGACATGGCTGATTGTCGCGCAGGTTGTAGTCGTGGGTTTTAGGAGGATGAGGGTGAGGCCCTAGCCGGCCTATGGTTGGAGAAGGGGGTTGAGGAGGGGCGCCGAGGCACAAGAGCAAGGAGGTGAGGTCGTAGGTTATTTTCTACTTGTGTTTATTGATCCAAGGGCTGGCTATATATATAGCCTAATTACAAGAACAGATTACAGACTCCTATTACAATTGGGTGTTGGCAGGGTAACCTTCTATGGGACTAAACCCTTCCAACTAATACCCAGACTCCTGATCTAAAAGAAACTATAATTAAACTAGGGCATATTTGTAGGCAGGTGCAGGGCCGGCCTGCGCAGGTTCCTTGCGCCTATAGGGCTGGCCCCACATGACATCTCCCCTCCATTCTGAAATAGCTCGTCCTCGAGCTGGAAGCTTGGATAACGTTTGCGGAAGGTTGTAACATCCTCCCATGAAGCAGCAGACGGCGGCTGGCCCTCCTAGTGAATGAGCACCTGTTGTACACCGCGAGCAATATGAGCACACAATGCTTGGACAGGGGTTGGATGCACTCGACCCTGAAACAGAGGTGGAAGCATTGGCAGAACTTCCGGCGGTGGACCGTGGTACTTCTTCAGGACCCCGACATGGAAGACATTGTGAATGCGGGCGCGTGGGGGCAGCTCCAAACGGTAAGAAACCGTATAGATTTTAGCGAGGACTTTGAAAGGCCCATAATATTTGGGAGCCAATTTCCCTTTGGCGCCTACTCCAAGGAATGCCGCCGGCCGGTGCTGAAGACGAAGCCAAACCCACTCTCCAACATCGAAAGAAAGGGTCCGATGCTTATCATCATAGCAATGCTTGTACTGTTGTGATGCCTAAAGGAGACACTCACGGATGTCGAGTAAGAACTGATCGCGGTCAACAATATGTCGTTCCACCGCCTAATTGCGAATCTCACCCGGCGTATATGTTGGAAATATGCCCTAGAGGCAATAATAAATTGATTATTATTATATTTCCTTGTTCATGATAATCGTTTATTATCCATGCTAGAATTGTATTGATAGGAAACTCAGATACATGTGTGGATACATAGACAACACCATGTCCCTAGTAAGCCTCTAGTTAACTAGCTGGTTAATCAATAGATGGTTACGGTTTCCTGACCATGGACATTGGATGTCATTGATAATGGGATCACATCATTGGGAGAATGATGTGATGGACAAGACCCAATCCTAAGCATAGTTCTAGATCGTGTAGTTCGTATGCTAAAGCTTTTCTAATGTCAAGTATCATTTCCTTAGACCATGAGATTGTGCAACTCCCGGACACCGTAGGAGTGCTTTGGGTGTGCCAAACGTCACAACGTAACTGGGTGACTATAAAGGTGCACTACGGGTATCTCCAAAAGTTTATGTTGGGTTGGCATGAATCGAGACTGGGATTTGTCACTCCGTGTGACGGAGAGGTATCTCTGGGCCCACTCGGTAGGACATCATCATAATGTGCACAATGTGATCAAGGAGTTGATCACGGGATGATGTGTTACGGAACGAGTAAAGAGACTTGCCGGTAACGAGATTGAACAAGGTATCGGGATACCGACAATCGAATCTCGGGCAAGTATCATACCGCTAGACAAAGGGAATTGTATACGGGATTGATTAAGTCCTTGACATCGTGGTTCGTCCGATGAGATCATCGTGGAGCATGTGGGAGCCAACATGGGTATCTAGATCCCGATGTTGGTTATTGACCGGAGAACGTCTCGGTCATGTCTGCATGTCTCCCGAACCCGTAGGGTCTACACACTTAAGGTTCGATGACGCTAGGTTTATAAAGGAAGTTTGTATGTGGTTACCGAATGTTGTTCGGAGTCCCGGATGAGATCCCGGACGTCACAAGGAGTTCCGAAATGGTCCGGAGGTAAAGATTTATGTTGGAAATATGCCCTAGAGGCAATAATAAATTGATTATTATTATATTTCCTTGTTCATGATAATCGTTTATTATCCATGCTATAATTGTATTGATAGGAAACTCAGATACATGTGTGGATACATAGACAACACCATGTCCCTAGTAAGCCTCTAGTTGACTAGCTTGTTGATCAATAGATGGTTACGGTTTCCTAACCATGGACATTGGATGTCGTTGATAACGGGATCACATCATTAGGAGAATGATGTGATGGACAAGACCCAATCCTAAGCATAGCACTAGATCGTGTAGTTCGTATGCTAAAGCTTTTCTAATGTCAAGTATCATTTCCTTAGACCATGAGATTGTGCAACTCCCGGATACCGTAGGAGTGCTTTGGGTGTGCCAAACGTCACAACGTAACTGGGTGGCTATAAAGGTACACTACGGGTATCTCTGATAGTGTCTGTTGGGTTGGCACGAATCGAGACTGGGATTTGTCAGTCCGTGTGACGGAGAGGTATCTCTGGGCCCACTCGGTAGGACATCATCATAATGTGCACAATGTGATCAAGGAGTTGATCACGGGATGATGTGTTACGGAACGAGTAAAGAGACTTGCCGGTAACGAGATTGAACAAGGTATTGGGATACCGACGATCGAATCTCAGGCAAGTATCATACCGATGGACAAAGGGAATTGTATACGGGATTGATTAAGTCCTTGACATCATGGTTCATCTGATGAGATCATCGTGGAACATGTGGGAGCCAACATGGGTATCCAGATCCCGCTGTTGGTTATTGACTGGAGAACGTCTCGGTCATGTCTGCATGTCTCCCGAACCCGTAGGGTCTACACACTTAAGGTTCAATGACGCTAGGGTCATAAAGGAAGTTGGTATGTGGTTACCGAATGTTGTTCGGAGTCTCGGATGAGATCTCGGACGTCACGAGGAGTTCCGGAATGGTCCGGAGGTAAAGATTTATATATGCGAAGTCCTGTTTTGGTCACCGGAAGAGTTTCGGGGTTTATCGGTAACGTACCGGGACCACCGGGAGGGTCCCGAGGGTCCACCAAGTGGGGCCACCAACCCCGAAGGCTTGCGTGGGCTAAGAGTGGTGAGGGACCAGCCCCTTAGTGGGCTGGTGCGCCTCCCACAAGGGCCCAAGGTGCCCAAGAGGTGGAAAGGGGGCAAACCCTAATGGGATATGGGCCTTAGGGCCCATATTGGGGCGCCTCCCTCTCCTCTCCCCCTCTTGGCCACCACCCTTGACCCCATCTAGGGCTGCCGCCCCCCCTAGGGGTGGGAACCCTAGAGGGGGCGCAGCCCTCCCCTTCCCCTATATATATGAGGCCTAGGGGGCTGCCCATAACACACGCGATTCAATCTCTCTTGGGGCAGCCCTGCGTTTCTTCTTCCTCCTCTTCTGTGGTGCTTGGCGAAGCCCTGCAGGATAGCCACGCTCCTCCATCACCACCACGCCGTTGTGCTGCTGCTGGATGGAGTCTTCCTCAATCTCTCCCTCTCTCCTTGCTGGATCAAGGCGTGGGAGACGTCACCGGGCTGTACGTGTGTTGAACGCGGAGGTGCCGTGCGTTCGGCACTTGGTGATTGGTGATTTGAATCACGACGAGTACGACTCCATCAACCCCGTTCACTTGAACGCTTCCGCTTAGCGATCTACAAGGGTATGTAGATGCAACTCTCCTTCCCCTCGTTGCTGGTCTCTCCATAGATAGATCTTGGTGACACGTAGGAAAATTTTGAATTTCTGCTACATTCCCCAACAGTGGTATCAGAGCTAGGTCTATTGCGTAGATTCTATGCACGAGTAGAACACAAAGTAGTTGTGGGCGTTGATTTTGTTCAATATGCTTGCCGTTACTAGTCTTATCTTGATTCGGCGGCATTGTGGGATGAAGCGGCCCGGACCAACCTTACACGTACTCTTACGTGAGACCAGTTCCACCGACAAACATGCACTAGTTGCATAAGCTGGCTGGCGGGTGTCTGTCTCTCCCACTTTAGTCGGATTGGATTCGATGAAAAGGGTCCTTATGAAGGGTAAATAGCAATTGGCATATCACGTTGTGGTCTTTGCGTAGGTAAGAAACGTTCTTGCTAGAAACCCATAGCAGCCACGTAAAACATGCAAACAACAATTAGAGGATGTCTAACTTGTTTTTGCAGGGTATGCTATGTGATGTGATATGGCCAAAGGATGTGATGAATGGTATATGTGATGTATGAGATGATCATGTTCTTGTAATAGGAATCACGACTTGCATGTCGATGAGTATGACAACCGGCAGGAGCCATAGGAGTTGTCTTAATTTATTTATGACATGCGTGTCGACATAAACGTCATGTAATTACTTTACTTTATTGCTAAACGTTAGCTGTAGTAGTAGAAGTAATAGTTGGCGAGACAACTTCATGAAGACACGATGATGGAGATCATGATGATGGAGATCATGGTGTCATGCCGGTGACGATGATGATCATGGAGCCCCGAAGATGGAGATCAAAAGGAGCAAAGTGATGATGGCCATATCATGTCACTATTTGATTGCATGTGATGTTTATCATGTTTATACATCTTATTTGCTTAGAACGACAGTAGTAAATAAGATGATCCCTTACAAAAATTTCAAGAAGTGTTCTCCCCTAACTGTGCACCGTTGCGATAGTTCGTGTTTCGAAGCACCACGTGATGATCGGGTGTTAGATTCTAACGTTCACATACAACGGGTGTAAGATAGATTTACACACGCGAAATACTTAGGGTTAACTTGACGAGCCTAGCATGTACAGACATGGCCTCGGAACACAGAAGACCGAAAGGTCGAGCATGAGTCGTATAGAAGATACGATCAACATGAAGATGTTCACCGACGTTGACTAGTCCGTCTCACGTGATGATCGGACACGGGCTAGTTGACTCGGATCATGTAATCACTTAGATGACTAGAGGGATGTCTATCTGAGTGGGAGTTCATAAGATGAACTTAATTATCCTGAACATAGTCAAAAGGATTTTACAAATTATGTCGTAGCTCGCGCTTTAGTTCTACTGTTTAGATATGTTCCTAGAGAAAAATTAGTTGAGAGTTGATAGTAGCAATTATGCGGACTAGGTCCGTAAACTGAGGATTGTCCTCATTGCTTCATAGAAGGCTTATGTCCTTAATGCACCGCTCAGTGTGCTGAACCTCGAATGTCGTCTATAGATGTTGCGAACATCTGACATACACGTTTTGATAACTACGTGATAGTTCAGTTAAATGGTTTAGAGTTGAGGCACCGAAGACGTTTTTTGAAACGTCGCGAAACATATGAGATGTTTCGAGGGCTGAAATTGGGATTTCAGGCTCGTGCCCACGTCAAGAGGTATAAGACCTCCGACGATTTTCTTAGCCTACATACTAAGGGAGAAAAGCTCAATTGTTGAGCTTGTGCTCAGATTGTCTGAGTACAACGATCATTTGAATCGAGTGGGAGTTGATCTTCCAGATGAGATAGTGATGTTTCTCCGAAGTCATTACCACCAAGCTGCTAGAGCTTCGTGATGAACTATAATATATCAGGGACATATATGATGATCCTTGAGATATTCGCGATGTTTGACACCACAAAGTAGAAATCAAGAAGGAGCATCAATTGTTGATGGTTGGTGAAACCACTAGTTTCAAGAAGGGCAAGGGCAAGAAGGGATACTTCATGAAATGGCAATTCAGCTGCTGCTCTAGTGAAGAAACCCAAGGTTGAACCCAAACCCGAGACTAAGTGCTTCTATAATAAGGGGAACAGCCACTGGAGCGGAATTACCCTAGATACTTGGTAGATAAGAAGGCTGGCAAGGTCGATAGAAGTATATTGGATATACATTATGTTAATGTGTACTTTATTAGTACTCCTAGTAGCACCAGGGTATTAGATACCGGTTCGGTTGCTAAGTGTTAGTAACTCGAAATAAAAGCTACGGAATAAATGGAGACTAGCTAAAGGTGAGTTGACGATATGTGTTGGAAGTATTTCCAAGGTTGATCAAATATCGTACGCTCCCTCTACCATCAAGATTGGTGTTTGCATTGAGCATAGACATGATTGGATTATGTCTATCGCAATACGGTTATTCATTTAAGGAGAATAATGGTTACTCTGTTTATTTGAATAATACCTTCAATGGTCTTACACCTAAAATGAATGGTTTATTGAATCTCGATCGTAGTGATACACATGTCCATGCCAAAGATAGTAATGATAGTACCACCTACATGTGGCACTGCCACTTAAGTCATATCGGTATAAAATGCATGAAGAAGCTCCATGTTGATGGATCTTTGGGCTCACTCGTTTTGAAAAGTTTGAGACATGCGAACCATGTCTATTGGTGTATATGCATGAAGAAACTCCATGCAGATGGATCGTTCGGACTCACTTGATTTTGAATCACTTGAGACATGCAAATCATACCACATGGGCAAGATGACTGAAAGCCTCGGTTTCAGTAAAATGGAACTAGAAAGCAACTTGTTGGAAGTAATACATTTTGATGTGTGCAGTCCAATAGGTGCTGAGGCATGTAGTGGATATCGTTATGTTCTTACTTCACAGATGATTTGAGTAGATGTTGAGTATATTTACTTGATGAATCACGAGTCTGAATTATTGAAAGGTTCAAGTAATTTCAGTGTGAAGTTGAAAGATCATCGTGACAAGAGGATAAAAGATCTATGATATGATTATAGAGATGAATATCTGAATTGTGAGTTTGGCACAGAATTAAGACATTGTGGAAATTGTTTCACAACTAATACAGCCTGGAACACCATAGTGTGATGGTGTGTCCGAACATCATAACTGCACCCTATTGGATATGATGCATACCATGATGTTTCTTATCGAATTACCACGATAGTTTATGGGTTAGGCATTAGAGACAACCGCATTCACTTTAAATAGGGCACCACGTAATTCCGTTGAGACGACACCGTATGAACAATGGTTTAGAGAAACCTAAGCTGTCATTTCTTAAAAGTTTGGGGCTGCAACGCTTATGTGAAAAAGTTTCAGGCTGATAAGCTCGAACCCAAAGCGGATAAATGCATCTTCATAGGACACCCAAGAAAATTGGGTATACCTCCTATCTCAGATTCGAAAGCAATAAGGGATTGTTTCTAGAATCGGGTCCTTTCTCGAGGAAAAGTTTCTCTCGAAAGAATTGAGTGGGAGGATAGTGGAAACTTGATGAGGTTATTGAACCGTCTCTTCAACTAGTGTGTGGCAGGGCACAGGAAATTGTTCCTATGGCACCCACACCAATTGAAGTGGAGGCTTATGATATTGATCATGAGACTTCGGATCAAGTCACTCCCAAACCTCGTAGGATGACAAGGATGCGTACTACTTCAGAGTGGTACGTAATCCTGTCTTGGAAGTCATGTTGCTAGACAACAATGAACCTACGAGCTATGGAGAAGCGGTGGTGGGCCCGGATTCCAATAAATGGCTCGAGGCCATAAAATCCGAGAGAGGATCCATGTATGAAAACAAAGTGTAGACTTTGGAAGAACTACTTGATGGTCGTAAGGCTGTTGAGTAAAGGTGGATTTTAAAAGGAAGACAGACAATGATGGTAAGTGTCACCATTGAGAAAGCTCGACTTGTCGTTAAGGTGTTTCCCGACAAGTTCAAGGAGTTGACTACGGTGAGACTTTCTCACTCGTAGCGATGCTGAGAGTCTGTTGGAATTATATTAGCGATTACTGCATTATTTATGAAATCTTGCAGATAGGATGTCAAAACATTGTTTCCTCGACAATTTTCTTGAGGAAAGGTTGTATGTGATACAACCGGAAGGTTTTGTCAATCCTGAAAGATGCTAATAAGTATGCAAAGCTCCAGCAATCCTTCTAAGGACTGGAGTAAGCATCTCGGAGTTGGAATGTATGCTTTGATGATATGATCAAAGATTTTGGTGTATACAAAGTTTATGAGAAACTTGTATTTCCAAAGAAGTGAGTGGGAGCACTATAGAATTTCTGATGAGTATATGTTGTTGACATATTGTTGATCAGAAATGATGTAGAATTTCTAAGAAAGCATATAGGGTTATTTGAAAAGTGTTTTTCAATTGAAAGCCTGGATTAAGCTACTTGAACATTGAGCATCAAGATCCATAAGGATAGATCAAAAACGCTTAATGGTACTTTCAAATGAGCACATACCTTAACATGATCTTGAAGGTGTTCGAGATGGATCAGTCAAAGAAGGAGTTCTTGCCTGAGTTGTAAGGTATGAAGTTAAGACTTAAAGCTCGACCACGGCAGAATAGAGATTAAGGACGAAGGTCGTCTGCTATGCTTAAGACATAGGCTCTACAGTATGCTATGCTGTGTACCGCACCTGAAGTGTGCCTTGCCATGAGTCAGTCAAGGGGTACAAGAGTGATCCAAGAATGGATCACAGGACAGCGGTCAAAGTTATCCTTAGTAACTAGTGGACTAAGGAATTTTTCTCGATTATGGAGGTGGTAAAAGAGTTCGTCGTAAAGGGTTACGTCGATGCAAGCTTAACACCTATCCGGATAGCTCTGAGTAGAGATACCGGATACGTATAATAGAGCAACAATTTAGAATAGCTCCAAGTAGAACAGTTATTTGGAATAGCTCCAAATAGAGCGTGGTAGCTGCATCTAGGAGATGGCATAGAGATTTGTAAAGCACACACGGATCTGAAAGGTTCAGACCCGTTGACTAAAACCTCTCTCACAAGCAACATGATCAAACCCAGAACTCATTGAGTGTTAATCACATAAGTGGTGTGAACTAGACTGCTGACTCTAGTAAACTCTTGGGTGTTAGTCACATGGCGATGTGACCTGTGAGTGTTAATCACATGGCGATGTGAACTAGATTATTGACTCTAGTGCAAGTGGGAGACTGTTGGAAATATGCCCTAGAGGCAATAATAAATTGATTATTATTATATTTCCTTGTTCATGATAATCGTTTATTATCCATGCTATAATTGTATTGATAGGAAACTCAGATACATGAGTGGCTACATAGACAACACCATGTCCCTAGTAAGCCTCTAGTTGACTAGCTCGTTGATCAATAGATGGTTACGGTTTCCTAACCATGGACATTGGATGTCGTTGATAACGGGATCACATCATTAGGAGAATGATGTGATGGACAAGACCCAATCCTAAGCATAGCACTAGATCGTGTAGTTCGTATGCTAAAGCTTTTCTAATGTCAAGTATCATTTCCTTAGACCATGAGATTGTGTAACTCCCGGATACCGTAGGAGTGCTTTGGGTGTGCCAAACGTCACAACGTAACTGGGTGGCTATAAAGGTACACTACGGGTATCTCTGATAGTGTCTGTTGGGTTGGCACGAATCGAGACTGGGATTTGTCAGTCCGGGTGACGGAGAGGTATCTCTAGGCCCACTCGGTAGGACATCATCATAATGTGCACAATGTGATCAAGGATTTGATCACAGGATGATGTGTTACGGAACGAGTAAAGAGACTTGCCGGTAACGAGATTGAACAAGGTATCGGGATACCGACGATCGAATCTCGGGCAAGTATCGTACCGATGGACAAAGGGAATTGTATACGGGATTGATTAAGTCCTTGACATCGTGGTTCATCCGATGAGATCATCGTGGAACATGTGGGAGCCAACATGGGTATCCAGATCCCGCTGTTGGTTATTGACCGGAGAACGTCTCGGTCATGTCTGCATGTCTCCCGAACCCGTAGGGTCTACACACTTAAGGTTCAATGACGCTAGGGTCATAAAGGAAGTTGGTATGTGGTTAACGAATGTTGTTCGGAGTCCCGGATGAGATCCCGGACGTCACGAGGAGTTCCGGAATGGTCCGTAGGTAAAGATTTATATATGGGAAGTCCTATTTTGGTCACCGGAAGAGTTTCGGGGTTTATCGGTAACGTACCGGGACCACCGGGAGGGTCCCGGGGGTCCACCAAGTGGGGCCACCAACCCCGGAGGCTTGCGTGGGCTAAGAGTGGTGAGGGACCAGCCCCTTAGTGGGCTGGAGCACCTCCCACAAGGGCCCAAGGTGCCCAAGAGGTGGAAAGGGGGCAAACCCTAATGGGATATGGGCCTTAGGGCCCATATTGGGGCGCCTCCCTCTCCTCTCCCCCTCTTGGCCGCCACCCTTGACCCCATCTAGGGCTGCCGCCCCCCCTAGGGGTGGGAACCCTAGAGGGGGCGCAGCCCTCCCCTTCCCCTATATATATGAAGCCTAGGGGGCTGCCCATAACACACGCAATTCAATCTCTCTTGGTGCAGCCCTGCGTTTCTTCTTCCTCCTCTTCTGTGGTGCTTGGCAAAGAACTGCAGGATAGCCACGCTCCTCCATCACCACCACGCCGTTGTGCTGCTGCTGGATGGAGTCTTCCTCAACCTCTCCCTCTCTCCTTGCTAGATCAAGGCGTGGGAGACATCACCGGGCTGTACGTGTGTTGAACGCGGAGGTGCCGTGCGTTCGGCACTTGGTCATCGGTGATTTGAATCACGACGAGTACGACTCCATCAACCCCGTTCACTTGAACGCTTCCGCTTAGCGATCTACAAGGGTATGTAGATGCAACTCTCCTTCCCCTCGTTGCTGGTCTCTCCATAGATAGATCTTGGTGACACGTAGGAAAATTTTGAATTTCTGCTACGTTCCCCAACAACTTATATATGGGAAGTCCTGTTTTGGTCACCGGAAAGGTTTCGGGTTTTATCGGTAACGTACCGGGACCACCGGGAGGGTCCCGGGGGTCCACCAAGTGGGGCCACCAGCCCCGGACGGCTTCATGGGCCAAGTGTGGAAGGGGACCAGCCCCAAGTGGGCTGGTGCGCGCCCCCCACAAGGGCCCAAGGCGCAAGGGAGAGGAGAAGGGGGCAAACCCTAGGGCAGATGGGCCCTAAGGCCCATCCTGGTGCGCCTCCCTCTCCCCCTCCCCCTTGGCCGCCTCCCTTAGATGGGATCTAGGCTGGCCGCCACCCCTAGGGGTGGAAACCCTAAAGGGGGCGCATCCCCTCCCCTTCCCCTATATATACTTGGCCTAGGGGCTGCCCAATACACGCGATTTGATCTCTCCCTGTTGGTGCAGCCCTTCCTCTCTTTCTCCTCATATCCCGTGGTGCTTGGCGAAGCCCTGCAGGATTGCCACGCTCCTCCACCACCACCACGCCATTGTGCTGCTGCTGGATGGAGTCTTCCTCAACCTCTCCCTCTCTCCTTGCTGGATCAAGGCATGTGAGACGTCACCGGGCTGTACGTGTGTTGAACGCGGAGGTGCCGTTCGTTCGGCACTAGGATCATCGGTGATTTGGATCACGACGAGTACGACTCCATCAACCCTGTTCTCTTGAATGCTTCCGCTTAGCGATCTACAAGGGTATGTAGATGCACTCTCCTTCCCCTCGTTGCTAGTCTCTCCATAGATAGATCTTGGTGACACGTAGGAAAATTTTGAATTTCTGCTACGTTCCCCAACAGTGGCATCATGAGCTAGGTCTATTGCGTAGAGTCTATGCACGAGTAGAACACAAAGTAGTTGTGGGCGTTGATTTTGTTAAATATGCTTACCGTTACTAGTCCAATCTTGATTCGGCGGCATTGTGGGATGAAGTGGCCCGGACCAACCTTACACGTACGCTTACGTGAGACCGGTTCCACCGACTGACATGCACTAGTTGCATAAGGTGGCTGGCGGGTGTCTGTCTCTCCCACTTTAGTCGGATCGGATTCGATGAAAAGGGTCCTTATGAAGGGTAAATAGCAATTGGCATATCACGTTGTGGTCTTTGCGTAGGTAAGAAACGTTCTTGCTAGAAACCCATAGCAGCCACGTAAAACATGCAAACAACAATTAGAGGACGTCTAACTTGTTTTTGCAGGGTATGCTATGTGATGTGATATGGCCAAAAGGATGTGATGAATGATATATGTGATGTATGAGATTGATCATGTTCTTGTAATAGGAATCACGACTTGCATGTCGATGAGTATGACAACCGGCAGGAGCCATAGGAGTTGTCTTAATTTATTCATGACCTGCGTGTCAACATAAACGTCATGTAATTACTTTACTTTATTCCTAACCGTTAGCTGTAGTAGTAGAAGTAATCGTTGGCGAGACAACTTCATGAAGACACGATGATGGAGATCATGATGATGGAGATCATGGTGTCATGCCGGTGACAAGATGATCATAGAGCCCCGAAGATGGAGCTCAAAAGGAGCAATATATTATTGGCCATATCATGTCACTATTTGATTGCATGTGATGTTTATCATGTTTATACATCTTGTTTACTTAGAACGACGGTAGTAAATAAGATGATCCCTCATTAAAATTTCAAGAAAGTTTTCCCCCTAACTGTGCACCGTTGCGACAGTTCGTTGTTTCGAAGCACCACGTGATGATCGGGTGTGATAGATTCTAACATTCACATACAACGGGTGTAAGACAGATTTACACACGCGAAACACTTAGGTTGACTTGACGAGCCTAGCATGTGTACAGACATGGCCTCAGAACACAGAAGACCGAAAGGTCGAGCATGAGTCGTATAGAAGATACGATCAACATGAAGATGTTCACCGACGTTGACTAGTCCGTCTCACGTGATGATCGGACACGGTCTAGTTGACTCGGATCATGTAATCACTTAGATGACTAGAGGGATGTCTATCTGAGTGGGAGTTCATAAGATGAACTTAATTATCCTGAACATAGTCAAAAGGTCTTCGCAAATTATGTCGTAGAACACGTTTTAGTTCTATTGTTTAGATATGTTCCTAGAGAAAATTTAGTTGAAAGTTGATAGTAGCAATTATGCGGACTAGGTCCGTAAACTGAGGATTGTCCTCATTGCTTCATAGAAGGCTTATGTCCTTAATGCACCGCTCAGTGTGCTGAACCTCGAACGTCGTCTATGGATGTTGCGAACATCTGACATACACGTTTTGATAACTACGTGATAGTTCAGTTAAACGGTTTAGAGTTGAGGCACCGAAGATGTTTTGAAACGTCGCGAAACATATGAGATGTTTTGAGGGCTGAAATTGAGATTTCAGGCTCGTGCCCACGTCAAGAGGTATAAGACCTCCGACGATTTTCTTAGCCTACAAACTAAGGGAGAAAAGCTCAATTGTTGAGCTTGTGCTCAGATTGTCTGAGTACAACAATCGCTTGAATCAAGTGGGAGTTGATCTTCCAGATGAAATAGTGATAGTTCTCCGAAGTCATTACCACCAAGCTGCTAGAGCTTCGTGATGAACTATAATATATCAGGGACATATATGATGATCCTTGAGATATTCGCGATGTTTGACACCACAAAAGTAGAAATCAAGAAGGAGCATCAATTGTTGATGGTTGGTGAAACCACTAGCTTCAAGAAGGGCAAGGGCAAGAAGGGATACTTCATGAAACAGCAAATCAGCTGCTGCTCTAGTGAAGAAACCCAAGGTTGAACCCAAACCCGAGACTAAGTGCTTCTGTAATAAGGGGAACAGCCACTGGAGCAGAATTACCCTAGATACTTGGTAGATGAGAAGGCTGGCAAGGTCGATAGAAGTATATTGGATATACATTGTGTTAATGTGTACTTTACTAGTACTCCTAGTAGCACCAGGGTATTAGATACTGGTTCGGTTGCTAAGTAACTCGAAATAAAAGCTACGGAATAAACGGAGACTAGCTAAAGGTGAGCTGACGATATGTGTTGGAAGTGTTTCCAATGTTGATATGATCAAATATCGTACGCTCCTTCTACCATCGAGATTGGTGTTAAACCTAAATAATTGTTATTTGGTGTCTGCGTTGAGCATAGACATGATTGGATTATGTCTATCACGATACGGTTATTCATTTAAGGAGAATAATGGTTACTCTGTTTATTTGAATAATACCTTCAATGGTCTTGCACCTAAAATGAATGGTTTATTGAATCTCGATCGTAGTGATACACATGTTCATGCGAAAAGATATAGGATAGTAATGATAGTACCACCTACTTGTGGCACTGCCACTTAAGTCATATCGGTATAAAACGCATGAAGAAGCTCCATGTTGATGGATCTTTGGACTCACTCATTTTTTAAAGGATTGAGACATGTGAACCATGTTTGTTGGTAGATATGCATGAAGAAACTCTATAAAGATGGATCGTTTGGACTCACTTGATTTTGAATCACTTGAGACATGCAAAACATACCACATGGGCAGGATGACTGAAAGTCTCGGTTTCAGTAAAATGGAACTAGAAAGCAACTTGTTGGAAGTAATACATTTTGATGTGTGCAGTCCAATGAGTGCTGAGGCGTGTAGTGGATATCGTTATGTTCTTACTTCACAGATTATTTGAGTAGATATTGAGTATATTTACTTGATGAATCACGAGTCTGAATTATTGAAAGGTTCAAGTAATTTTAGGGTGAAGTTGAAAGATCGTCGTGAAAAGAGGATAAAATATCTATGATATGATCATAGAGATGAATATCTGAATTACGAGTTTGGCACAGAATTAAGACATTGTGGAAATTGTTTCACAACTAATACAGCATGGAACACCATAGTGTGATGGTGTGTCCGAACATCATAACTGCACCCTATTGGATATAATGCATACCATGATGTCTCTTATCGAATTACCACAATAATTTATGGGTTAGGCATTAGAGACAACCACATTCACTTTAAATAGGGCACCACGTAATTCCGATGAGATGACACCGTATGAACTATGGTTTAGAGAAACCTAAGCTGTCATTTCTTAAAAGTTTGGGGCTGCGACGCTTATGTGAAAAGTTTCAGGCTGATAAGCTCGAACCCAAAGCGGATAAATGTATCTTCATAGGACACCCAAAACAGTTGGGTATACCTCCTATCTCAGATTCGAAAGCAATAAGGGATTGTTTCTAGAATCGGGTCCTTTCTCGAGGAAAAGTTTCTCTCGAAAGAATTGAGTGGGAGGATGGTGGAGACTTGATGAGGTTATTGAACCATCTCTTCAACTAGTGTATGGAAGGGCACAGGAAGTTGTTCCTGTGGCACCTACACCAATTGAAGTGGAAGCTTATGATAGTGATCATGAAACTTCAGATCAAGTCACTACCAAACCTCGTGGGATGACAAGGATGCGTACTACTTCAGAGTGATGCGTAACCCTGTCTTGGAAGTCATGTTGCTAGACAACAATGAACCTACGAGCTATGGAGAAGCGATGGTGGGCCTAGATTCCAAAATGGCTCGAGGCCATAAAATCCGAGAGAGGATCCATGTATGAAAACAAAGTGTAGACTTTGGCAGAACAGCTCAATAGTCGTAAGGCTGTTGAGTACAGATGGATTTCAAAAGGAAGACGGACAATGATGGTAAATGTCACCATTAAGAAATCTCGACTTGTCGTTAAGATGTTTTCCAACAAGTTCAAGGAGTTGACTATGATGAGACTTTCTCACTCATAGCGATGCTAAAAGTCTGTTGGAATTATGTTAGCAGTCACTGCATTATTTATGAAATCTTGCAGATAGGATGTCAAAACATTGTTTCCTCGACGATTTTCTTGAGGAAAGTTTGTGTGATACAATCGAAAGGTTTTGTCAATCCTAAAAGATGCTAATAAGTATGCAAAGCTCCAGCAATCCTTCTGAGGACTGGAGTAAGCATCTCGGAGTTGGAATGTATGCTTTGATGATGATCAAAGATTTTGGGTTTATACAAAGTTTATGAGAAACTTGTATTTCCAAAGAAGTGAGTGGGAGCACTATAGAATTTCTGATGAATATATGTTGTTGACATATTGTTGATCAGAAATGATGTAGAATTTCTGGAAAGCATATAGGGTTATTTGGAAAGTGTTTTTCAATGGAAAGCCTGGATTAAGCTACTTGAACATTGAGCATCAAGATCTATAAGGATAGATCAAAACGCTTGATGGTACTTTCAAATGAGCACATACCTTGACATGATCTTGAAGGTGTTCAAGATGGATCAGTCAAAGAAGGAGTTCTTGCCTAAGTTGTAAGGTATGAAATTAAGACTTAAAGCTCGACCACGGCAGAATAGAGAGAAAGGATGAAGGTCGTCCCCTATGCTTAAGACATAGGCTCTACAGTATGCTATGCTGTGTACCGCACCTGAAGTGTGCCTTGCCATGAGTCAGTCAAGGGGTACAAGAGTGATCCAAGAATGGATCACAGGACAGCGGTCAAAGTTATCCTTAGTAACTAGTGGACTAAGGAATTTTCTCGATTATGGAGGTGGTAAAAGAGTTCATCGTAAAGGGTTACGCCGATGCAAACTTTGACACTAATCCAGATTATTCTGAGTAGAAAACTGGATTCGTATAGTAGAACAGTTATTTGGAATGGCTCCAAATAGAACGTGGTAGCTGCATCTAGGAGATGACATAGAGATTTGCGAAGTACATACGGATCTGAAAGGTTCAGACCCATTGACTATAACCTCTCTCACAAGCATAACATGATCAAACCCAGAACTCTTTGGGTGTTAGTCACATGGGGATGTGACCTTGAGTGTTAATCACATATCGATGTGAACTGGATTATTGACTCTAGTGCAAGTGGGAGACTGTTGGAAATATGCCCTAGAGGCAATAATAAATTGATTATTATTATATTTCCTTGTTCATGATAATCGTTTATTATCCATGCTAGAATTGTATTGATAGGAAACTCAGATACATGTGTGGATACATAGACAACACCATGTCCCTAGTAAGCCTCTAGTTAACTAGCTCATTGATCAATAGATGGTTACGGTTTCCTGACCATGGACATTGGATGTCGTTGATAACGGTATCACATCATTGGGAGAATGATGTGATGGACAAGACCCAATCCTAAGCATAGCACTAGATCGTGTAGTTCCTATGCTAAAGCTTTTCTAATGTCAAGTATCATTTCCTTAGACCATGAGATTGTGCAACTCCTGGACACCGTAGGAGTGCTTTTGGTGTGCCAAATGTCACAACGTAACTGGGTGACTATAAAGGTGCACTACGGGTATCTCCGAAAGTGTCTGTTGGGTTGGCACGAATCGAGACTGGGATTTGTCACTCCGTGTGACGGAGAGGTATCTCTGGGCCCACTCGGTAGGACATCATCATAATGTGCACAATGTGATCAAGGAGAATGTGCACAATGTGATCAAGGAGTTGATCACAGGATGATGTGTTACGGAACGAGTAAAGAGACTTGTCGGTAACAAGATTGAACAAGGTATCGGGATACCGACGATCAAATCTCGGGCAAGTATCGTACCGCTAGACAAAGGGAATTGTATACGGGATTGATTAAGTCCTTGACATCGTGGTTCGTCCGATGAGATCATCGTAGAGCATGTGGGAGCCAACATGGGTATCCAGATCCCGCTGTTGGTTATTGACCGGAGAACGTCTCGGTCATGTCTGCATTTCTCCCGAACCCGTAGGGTCTACACACTTAAGGTTCGATGACGCTAGGGTTATAAAGGAAGTTTGTATGTGGTTACCGAATGTTGTTCGGAGTCCCGGATGAGATCTCGGACGCCACGAGGAGTTCCGGAATGGTCCGGAGGTAAAGATTTATATATGGGAAGTCCTGTTTTGGTCACCGGAAAGGTTTCGGGTTTTATCGGTAACGTACCGGGACCACCGGGAGGCTCCCGGGGGTCCACCAAGTGGGGCCACCAGCCCCGGAGGGCTTCATGGGCCAAGTGTGGAAGGGGACCAGCCCCAAGTGGGCTGGTGCGCCCCCCCACAAGGGCCCAAGGCGCAAGGGAGAGGAGAAGGGGGCAAACCCTAGGGCAGATGGGCCCTAAGGCCCATCCTGGTGCGCCTCCCTCTCCCCCTCCCCCTTGGCCGCCTCCCTTAGATGGGATCTAGGCTGGCCGCCACCCCTAGGGGTGGAAACCCTAAAGGGCGCGCAGCCCCTCCCCTTCCCCTATATATACTTGGCCTAGGGGCTGCCCAATACACGTGATTTGATCTCTCCCTGTTGGTGCAGCCCTCCCTCTCTTTCTCCTCATATCCCGTGGTGCTTGGCGAAGCCCTGCAGGATTGCCACGCTCCTCCACCACCACCACGCCATTGTGCTGCTGCTGGATGGAGTCTTCCTCAACCTCTCCCTCTCTCCTTGCTGGATCAAGGCGTGGGAGACGTCACCGGGCTGTACGTGTGTTGAACGCGGAGGTGCCGTCCGTTCGGCACTAGGATCATCGGTGATTTGGATCACGACGAGTACGACTCCATCAACCCCGTTCTCTTGAACGCTTCCGCTTAGCGATCTACAAGGGTATGTAGATGCACTCTCCTTCCCCTCATTGCTAGTCTCTCCATAGATAGATCTTGGTGACACGTAGGAAATTTTGAATTTCTACTACGTTCCCCAACAGTATAGTCCCGCAATGAGGGGGGATCCCGTCCATAAACCACCTTGAAAGGAGTGTCCTTCAACGCTGAGTGGTACAAAGTGTTGTAGCAGTACTCCGCCCAAGGCAACCATTGGAGCCACTGTCGGGGGCGATCCCGAGTTATGCAACGAAGGTACATGGTTATTACGCGATTGACAGCCTCAGATTGTCCATCAGACTTCGGATGGAAGGACGAACTCATGTGCAAATGCGTCCCTGCGGCAGCAAACAGAGCCTTCCAAAAGCCCGAAGTGAAAACCACATCCCTGTCCCAAACGATGGATGTGGGAAACCCATGAAGTTGTATAATGTTGGAGAAGAAGGCCTTAGCAACGGACTCCACAGTGTATGTATGCGCCAAGGGGATGAAATGCGCATACTTGGAGAAACGGTCCACGACAGTTAGTATAACACTTTTGCCGCCCACCTTCGGAAGTGCCTCAATGAAATCCATGGAGATGTCTTCCCAGACACGAGATGGCACTGTCAAGGGCTGCAATAAGCTGACTGGATGAAGCTGCTCCATCTTGTTGCGTTGACAAACCAGACAAGAACGAATATACTACTGAAGTGATGCCCTTGCTTGCGGCAGATGGAAATCCCGGCGAAGAAGATGAAGTGACTTCTGGATACCTTCATGGCCCGCATCATGGGCTGCAGCCAGGACCTCCCCGAGCAACAACGATGCGGGTGGCACATAAACTCATTGTTGGAAGGTAACAACACCGTCAACGAGAGCCCAAGGCTGTCCTAACTCAGCAGATTCTAGTTGTTCCCGGAAAGTGACAAGCGTCGTGTCCGTGTGTGCCGCCTGAAAGAGAGCTTCAAATAGATCAAAAGAAGGCCCGGAGATGGCGAGTGCCTGGCTGGCAGGAGCATCACGGCGAGAAAGAGCATCGGCAACGATGTTTTGGCGACCCGGTTTATATTCCACCGTGAAGTCGAACCCCAATAGCTTGCCCACCCAATGATGCTGTGGAATGGTAGCGAGGAGTTGGTCTAGCAAAAACTTCAGGTTGTAGTGGCCAGTTTTGATGACGAACGCACGTCCCCAAAGATAGGGCCGCCAGTGGCGCACGGCATGCACCAGACCAATGATCTCCCGCTCATAAGCGGCGAGAGAAGCATGACGCGGAGCAATGGTTTTGCTGAAATAGGCAATGGGGCCGCCACCTTGATGCAAGATTGCCCCGAAACCAGACCCAGATGCATCACACTCCATAATGAATGAAACTGCAAAATCCGACAGCTGAATAACAGGGGTGGTGGTAAGAGCTTTCTTGGGGGCTTCAAAGGCGCTAGTCGCTACAGGTGTCCAAAGAAAGTCGTATTTTCTTGAGGAGCACCGTGAGGGGAGCTGCAATGGTGCCAAAATCCCAGATGAACTTGCGGTAGTATCCTGCCAGTCCTAAGAAACCACGCACAGCGCGAACGGTGTGCGGAACCGGCCAGTCTATCATGGCTAGAACCTTGTCGCTGCCCATGGCAACTCCTGCAGCGGAGATGACGTGTCCCATATAAACCATGGTTTTCTCCCCGAAGGAACACTTGGAGCGCTTGAGAAATAGTTGATGTGTGCGCATAGCCTCCAAAACGAGCTTGACATAACGTAGGTGATCCGACCAGGATGAGCTGTAGATCAAGATATCATCGAAGAACACAAGCACAAACCGACGAAGGTAGGGACGGAGGACGTCGTTCATGAGTGCTTGGAACGTCGCTGGGGCATTTGTCAAACCAAAGGCAATCACCACATACCCAAAGAGGCCCTCATATGTGCGGAATGCCGTCTTGTGGATATCCTCAGGGGCCATCCAAACCTTGTGGTAACCCGACCGGAGATCCAATTTGGTGAAAAAGTGGGCGCCCTTGAGATCATCCAGAAGTTCGTCGACAACGGGAATTGGAAACTTGCCCTTAATAGTGACAAGGTTGAGACCACGGTAGTCGATACAGAAACGCCAAGTCCAGTCAGCCTTTTTAACGAGTAGAACGGGGGGTGAAAATGCAGAAGAACTAGGACGGATCAGACCGCGAGCCAGCATCTCTGAACATTGGCGCTCCAGTTCATCTTTTTGAATCGTTGGGTAGCGGTAGGGACGGACAGCAACCCACGGTGCCCCGGGAATAACATGAATATGATGGTCATGTGCGCCCTACGGCGACAGGCCCTGTGGGTCGGTGAAAACATCGGTGAAAGTGGCGAGCTGGCTGTCCAGAAGGTCCTTGCCTTCGCATGCATGTAGGTGGGTAGGCCGTCCGAGGGAGTCGAGGCCCGACAACTCCACACGGTGATCCGAGTGCCAAAACGACATCCACTGCGTAGTGAAATCCCAGAGAATTGGCCCAAGAGTTTTGAGGAATCGTGTACCGAGGACGATGTCAAACCCGCCCCATGGAATGGCATGCAGATCAACAACGAAACGCTCCTTGTCAATGGCGATCGCAGCCTGCTGAAGGAGTCCCCGACAGGTCACCTTATCGACATTAGCGACCGTGACTCCCAAGCGACGATTGGAGGAGAAAGGCAGCCCAACGATGGTGGCCAGCTCTTCGTGGATGAAGTTATGAGTGTTGCCTGAATCAAGCAAGGCGACCAAGTCACAGTCCCCAATGCGAAGAGTGACCTGCATTATGTCTCTAGTGGGAATTCTAGTGACAACCAAAAGTGAGATTTGTGCCTCCTGGAAATCATCAAACTGCTCCTCTTCGGCGTCGGCGGATTGAATGTAGAACATTCGTTTGCAGCGATGGCCCCACGTGAACTTCTCGTGACAATTGAAGCAGAGACCCTTAGCGCGCCGTTCATCCATCTCGGCGGGTGTGACTCTTTTAAAGACGAGCATGGGCGTGGGGTTGGAGGAGTCCGGTAAGGCCGGAGTAGGTGCGGCCATGGGGCGGAGTGGACGGCTAGGCCGGCCCGGGGTGGCCGCGGTGCTGGTGACAGTATTGAGGTGCTCAAAGGAGATTGCTTAGTCCATAGCCGCGTCCAAAGTTGCCGGTTTCAGCATCTCGACCTAAGTTTTCATAGGCTCGCCTAAGTTGTTGGTGAAGATATCCCGCTCATTGTCGTCAGCAATGGGGCGCACCCGAGAAAGATTCTCTAGAAAGCGCTTGGAGTATTCCGCGATAGTGCCGGAGCGGCGGGTGGAGATCAGCTCACCAAAGGGGTTGGCTCGGGTCGGCGGTCCGAAGTGGTTGGCGGTCAATTTTTGAAACTCGGTCTAGGATGACTGCTGGCCCAACTTAGTCTCGAGGTGTCCATACCATAATGCGGCGACATCGGTGAGGTGGTATGAGGCGAGCCACGTCTTATCCGACTCCAGCGTTCACTGCCCGAGGAAGAAGAGATTGCAGTGTGTCAGCCATGGCCGCGGATCGCTGGCCCTGTCAAAGAGGGGGAAATCAATCTTGTAGAGGCATGGAGCCCGATCCACCAGATCGGCCGGGGCCCTAGTGTGGGACGGCGCATCTAGGCGCCGCGGGAGCCCGGTACCACCCAATTGAGGCGTGCCCTTGCCTTCTAGCCGAAGGAGGGCCAGGTTCTGCGCGCGCTGCTGCTGTGACGTGTCCGCCAGCTGGCCCTGGAGGGTTTTGAGCGTCTCGGCAATGGACTGGAGGGTGGCGTAGTCCTCGGCGCACTCTTTCCGAGCGGTGTGGTTCTCCTTCGAGAGGTTGTTCAAAGTGGCGACCACGGCCTCATGATCTTCATGCTGTTTGGTCGCGAGGTCTGCTAGGGTTTGCGACATGGACGCCGGCGGCGGTGGCGGAGACATGGGCGCTGGGATCGACGAGGAAGCTGATGCCAAGTTGTCACGGCCTGGCTGACTGCCGCACAGGTTGTAGTCGTGGGTTGTAATAGGACGAGGGCGAGGCCCTCGCCGGCTTATAGTTGGAGAAGGGGGTTGAGGAGGGGCGCCGAGGCGCAAGAGCAAGGAGGTGAGGTTGTAGGTTATTTTCTGCTTGTGTTTATTGATCCAAGGGCTGGCTATATATAGCCTAATTATAAGACTAGATATACTCCTATTACAATTGGGTGTTGGCAGGGTAACCTTCTACGGGACTAAACCTTTCCAACTAATACCCAGACTCTTAATCTAAAAAAATATAATTAAACTAGGGCATATTTTTAGGCAGGTGCAGGGCCGGCCCGCACAGGTCCCTTGCGCCTATAGGGCTGGCCCCACATGACAACATCATTACTCTAATCCAATTGAAACCTATTTACCGAAGTCTTTGGAGTATTTCTTCGAGCAGAGATTGATACCGTGAAGAAGTTGATTTCAAAAAATTTCATTGTAATTCTTAGTCAAATGAGTTACTTTGTATTTTTTTTGGATCTTATGTCAAAATCACTATACCTGTAATTGTTATGAGTATGAATAAAGTTACAAGTGTTTCAAGAAAAAAAAAGCCATTCCTTTGTTTGAGTTTCTCTAAGTCCCGGCACTTCCATAGATTATCCTCTAGTAATAATGAGCCACATGGGGTTATTCATGCTCGAAGAACAAACCTAGTTTGAACAGTTCGGAGCTGTTTTTTTTTGTTTGGGGTCAACCGTGCCATTTCACTTTGAAAGATACCTAGATAACTAGATATTTCATTGATTCAACAGTGTCGCTAGAAGTTCGCTCGCTAAACTGAGGCTGTGTTCAGGACAAGTTTTAGGTGGAGTCACTCTCGGAACTGCCACTGAACATTGACCCGGAACTTCCTTTCTGTGGCAACGCGTCGTCCCCATGAGTCTCCCATTTCGTTCCTGGCAGCAGCCACAGGGTGATAGAAGTGAAAGCAGCAGCCACAGGGTGATAGAAGTGAAACTTCTGGGATCATGATTATAGTTTCATGATTTGGTAAAAAACAATATTCAGGAAAAAAATCGACGAAACAGTGTGCGGCCCACTTTACACGTTTTGGAACTGCAAGGCCCATTAAATTCCTATGGTGCAGATCGATGCGACGCTCAGACACGTTAAGCAGAGAGGCCGCAAGAAAACGGAAGCAGCAGCAGCAGCAGCGCGACCACGAATGGCGTCGACCTCGAGCTTGGATTTGGGAAAGATCGTGCCGACGGCCGGCTACCTCCTCCACCGCTGCGCCGCCGTCCCCAGCACCCCTGTTCTCCGGGGGAGGAGCGCGAGCGGGCGGTGCGGCCTCGCCGTCTCGGTCTCGTCCTCCAATGGTAGGTCTGCCTTTACCTGTTGCCCCTTCTTGTATTTCCCTGTGGAATTGTTTGAGATCTTGGAGTTCTGTTCAACCATAGTAAGATGAGGTTCGAGCCTGCGAGGAGCCGAATCTTAGTATTACCGCTCTCACCGATTTCATGGTCCATTCTGAAGCCATAGCGGTTCAGTTGAATCCGGTGAGATTTAATTCCAACTTCTTCGCCAATTATCCTGAGCTGGCAAAATTAGAGATCAATTTGGACGGGGAATCGTGTGTAAAGGCTGTCCAATTGGGCTTTTTTGAGACCAATCATGTTGTCGAATACATGACAGGATAGTTTCCTTGTGCAATATTCAGTTACAAACTTGTAATTTTGGGTGTCTAGTTCTGATGTTTAAGTTCAGTCTCTGCTCTTGAACAGACACTGAAGTAACAATGACTCATATTTAACGGTATAGGTGCAGCTGGGCTCTCCGCATTGAGTGACTCGGAGAAGAAAGGCCCTGTGGTGATGGAGATCCCGCTGGAAGATATCCGGAGGCCGCTAATGCGAACGCGTGCTAATGATCCTGACAAGGTGCAGGAGCTCATGGACAGCATCCGTGTCATCGGCCTCCAAGTACCTGTGGGCATCTTTTCCTTTAACATTAATTTACCAAAAGTATTTTCTGTTAGCTCAAAAGATAAATTCTGTCAGAACTAGAATTTCGTGGCCGAACACTGCTACTGAATTCAGTGATCTCCAAACAGTTATCTGAGAAGGTTTGTGTTATTGTTCATTGTTTTTGAGATAGCTGACCATTGATGTCGAATGGTAGGACGAGATCTGGCACTATTATGTCTAGGATGAGTTTTTCCAAGCTCATTTGACATGTGAAGTCTGTTCGCCTGCAGCAGTAACAACAGGGGCTCTATTAGCTATGTTGTGCCCCTCTGAATCAGTCTTAATTCAAACTTCAAAGGGAGTATGCCATATCCCAGAATCAACCTTCTTATAGAAATATTATTGTTTCTATATTCACCCGCATTATGTTTGATCAATGTGCAGTTTAGTGTAGGGCGCTGTTGAATAAGATGCTACTTGCTACTCTTGGTCGATGTGAAATCGCTGTGTGATTTTGCACTAGTTATGCAAAAGAGCTTACCTTTATGTGCATTTAGTATAGCCATTTTATGTGCATTTAGCACTTCCTTTTCAATCCGAGCAATATAACCATTTTATGTGAATTTAACATGTGATCCATTTGTCAACTTTTTCGTTTACCATTTGTCTGGAGCTATCCTGATTTAACGTGTTTGGTTATTGTCGCCTTAAAGAAACAAAAGGCAACAGTTGGATTTCATTCTGGTTTCTTAATTGTAGCGTCATTTTGAAACGGTACTTACCAGGTTATTTACTGAAATTTCAGATCGATGTGCTGGAGGTCGACGGAGTCTACTACGGTAGTTTTGTTCAAATCTCAATTGGTCATTCCCCACTCCAAAAGATATACCCATTTCCCTCTTGCTGAATATGCTTGCACATAATCCTCAGGATTCTCTGGATGCCATCGCTACGAGGCTCACCAGCGCCTAGGACTCCCAACCATCCGCTGCAAAGTCCGCCGAGGGACAAAAGAAACACTGCGGTGAGCCCATCTTCCTTGAGTTTTGTTGGATGGTCTGTTGTCAGTTCGGTTTATCTGCACAGGATCTTGAATCTGCTATTTCAGGCACCATATGCGATGAATTGGTGGTTAGCGATGAATGGATGATCCATGGACTGCTTCAGCCACGAAGTGTCATCTGTTATGTCTAGTGCTAAGAAAAAACTTTCTCCTCCTGTAATCATATATACGTGTAAATGTTACCCAATCCAATGTGTAAAATAGCACTTGTTCAGCTGGCGCTTCTGCTCCTTCTGTTGCATGCAGTAATCTCTACAACTCTGTTTGGGCAAGAATGCAACTGAAGGTTCAGGGTGGAGTGCAGGGTCTAAACTCTCCGAAATGCATTGCCCCCTGAAGCTTCATCAGCAAATTCAGGGCCATTCGGAATGCGGTTTTTTCTTCTCATATGCGCTGTGAATTGACTGCTAACTGTGAAAGTTGCAATATCTGAAACTTTGAGATCGTCGTCCTCAGAAAACAGTGGAGTCTCTCTACTCACTAGATCCTGAAGATAAAATGTTTCCAGAAGAGGTCCAATGAAGGAAGTTCTATGTCCATGGTAGTGGTAGGGTGCAGCTCGGCGCCCGATCTACCCCACCCCATGTTCAGACTTAGAGCATCTCCAATGGATGATGTACAAGTTGATGCCCAAAACTAGTTTTAAGGCTAGAAGAGAGAAGGTTTTTACATCACCGCGAAGGCTTTTGCTTCAACTGGTGATGTAGAAGTGGTGTCCTAAATGGCCTTTTTTTCCTTCACGGCTGCGTTTTTGCATATACATCACTTGTTGGAGTAGCGTTTTTGACACAAGGTGATGTAAACGGCCATTTTCAATATGGTCTACTTGTTCCTGCGTGATGAAAAAAGTTTACATCACCGCAGCGGTGCTGCAAATATACAGCAGCGGGAAGCGCAGCAGCGGGAAGCGATTTTCAGGCGTGATGAACTTTTTTTTACATCACTACATGCAGACACATGATCTGATGGGGCACTTTTGGGGGGCCAAAGTGCCCTAAACGGGTTCTTTTTTCTTTTGGGCGCGGCCGCGTTTTTACATCATTTGTTGAAGATGCTCTTAGGAAGTTTAGTTATAATTAATTTGTAGTGCGTTACTTCAACTTATATCGCCATACATGCTTGTCACTTTTGTAGGTCTATGCAGGACCTGCACCCTAGTTCCTAGGAAGTTGGTCCAAAAGTAGCATGTGCATCAGTGAGCCTTATTGGTAAATGGTTAAAAACTTTGCATATCCAGTTGGTCCATTAAAGGCAGCATTAGTATGGGCGAAAACTGACCGGTTGCAAAGTGACTGATCTATTCTAAAAAAATAAGCAAAGTGACTATGATCTTTATTTTTTTCTCTACTAGACAAGAATGTTCAAGATAATCCATTGACGACGTGAGGTATATTTATTCGTGTAAAGGAGGAGGATTTTGATAGGCTTGGCGAGCCAACGTAAAAATTCAGCCACTCTTATGGAGATAAAACCCAAAAGATTTTCGTTGGGGCGTAACCCTCTCAGCGACGCGCCACATCGGAACCCGGGTGTGGTGAAAAATGGGCAAGGGCTAGGCCATCGCCCTCGAGGTGGCGCGTCGTATCTTGATCCAGATACGGTGGCAAGTGAGCGAGGATCGGGTCGTCGCATCCTTAGTGGCGTGCTGCATCGGCGCCCGGATGTAGTGGAAAATGAGTAAGGGTCTTCGCATTTTACTCGACGAGGGCGAAGGTAAGGAAGCTAGCCGAGCCTAGGAGGATTCGCTTAGATAGCTGGAACGTAGGGTCTCTGACAGGAAAGCTTCGGGAGCTAGTTGATGCAGCGGTGAGGAGAGGTGTTGATATCCTTTGCGTCCAAGAAGCCAATGAAGAGGACAGAAGGCGAAGGAGGTGGAGGATACCGGCTTCAAGATGTGGTACACGGGGACGACTTCAAATAGAAATGGCGTAGGCATCTTGATCAAAAAGAGCCTCAAGTATGGAGTGGTAGATGTCAAGAGACATGGGAACCGGATTATCCTGGTCAAGCTAGTAGTTGAGGACTTGGTTCTCAATGTTATCAGCGCGTATGCCCTGCAAGTAGGCCATAATGAGAACACCAAGAGGGAGTTTTGGGAAGGCCCGAAAGACATGGTCAGGAGTGTACCGATTGGTGAGAAGCTCTGCATGGGAGGAGACCTCAATGGCTACGTGGGTACATCTAACACATGTTTTGAAGGGACGCATGAGGGCTTCGGCTATGGCATCAGGAATCAAGAAGGAGAAGATGTCTTAAGCTTTTCTCTAGGCTACAACATGATTGTAGCTAACACCCTCTTTAGAAAGAGAGAATCACATCTGGTGACTTTTAGTAGTGGCCAACACTCTAGCCAGATTGATTTCATCCTCTGGAGAAGAGAAGATAGGCGTGTGTGCCTAGACGGTAAGGTGATACCTGGAGAGAGTGTTGTACCCCAGCATAAGCTCATGGTTGCTGAACAAAAATGCCCAACGGTATCGCACCCCGAGTATGTTGATTTCAATAGTGATGAAGATGATTTGCTACGTGATGATGATTTACTTGTTGACAACTCTAGTGATGATAACTATGATGAAATTGCTATTAATCATGCTAATCAAGATAAAACGACTGATGATGATAAGAAGGAGATTGAGTGTCTAACTAAAGAACTAAACACTCTTAAGTTAGCTCATGAAACTACCTTGGAAAGTCATCGAGAGCTTTTAAAGACTCATGAGAAGCTACCCTTTGAAAAGCTCAACCTTCAGCAAGAGCATGGGTTCTTAAAAGAAATCAATGATGATCTTTGCAAGAAAAGTTCTTCTTACATTGACAAGCGTTTACTCTTGTCTACTTATATGCCACAAGTAAAATCTAGCAACAAGTGTAAGAAAGATTCTTCTTCTAGTAGTAACAATAATCATGTCAAATCCAATGTTGTTGCTTCTAGTAGTTCTCTTTATTCCACTAATGATTCTCTTAGCCAAGTTACACTTGAGTAAGAAAATAGCTTATTGAAAGGAATTATAGATAAAGGTGTCTACAAGAGCCTTGCCGGGAGAAAGCAATTTGAGGAAATTGTATGCAAGGAAGGAAGGCACTAGAAGAATCAAGGTATTGGTTTTGAACGAAAGTTCAATGCCAATGGAGTTGAGTGGGATGAAGATCAATAGCCCAAGACGAAGTTTGTTCCTCAACAAGAGAAGTATGATTCTACTTCTTTCCAAGGGACACAAGATCAAGATGATCTTCCACCACAAGACCACAAGCAAAAGGGCAAGGATAAGCTTCAAGAGGAGATTGATGCATTTGAAGAAGCTCCTAAGGCCTTGGTCAAGTGGGTTCCCAAGACTACATCAAGTTCTACTTCATCAAGTACGACTACAACTCCAAGGATTCACATCAAGATGATGTGGATCCCGAAGAAGAAGAACTAGAGAGTTCTTGAGGGTGACTCCACCAACATACTACACTCATATCATTTTGGCGAGGACAAGTGCAAACACTTCCAACATTGATTTTTTGAGAGAGAACCACCTACTCATGTGTTGAGACCAAGATATTCCATTCCAACCATATGAATCTTGATCTCTAGCCTTCCCCAAGGTGCTTTCCACTCAAATCATCTTTCCACCAAATCCAAATCTGTGTGAGAGAGAGAGAGTTGAGTGTTGGGGAGACTATCATTTGAAGCACAAGAGCAAGGAGTTCATCATCAACACACCGTCTATTACCTTTTGGAGAGTGGTGTTTCCTAGATTGGTTAGGTGTCACTTGGGAGGCTCCGACAAGATTGTGGAGTTGAACCAAGGAGTTTGTACGGGCAAGGAGATCACCTACTTCATGAAGATCTACCCTCGTGAGGCAAGTCCTTCGTGGGCGATGGCCATGGTGGGATAGACAAGGTTGCTTTTTTGTGGACCCTTCGTGGGTGGAGCCCTCCGTGGACTCGCGCAACCGTTACCCTTCGTGGGTTGAAGTCTCCATCAACATGGATGTACGATAGCACCACCTATCGGAACCACGCCAAAAATCTTTGTGTCTACACTGCGTTTGCTCCCTCCAAACTCCTCCCTTTACCTTCATATGCAATGTTTTACATTCCGTTGCTATACTCTTAGACTTGCATGTGTAGATTGATTGCTTGACTTGTTCTAAGTTGCTAAAATCTGCTAAGACTTAAAATTGGAAAAGGCTAGATTTTTATTTGGTCAAGTAGTCTAATTGCCCCCCATCTAGACATACTTTCGATCCTACAAGTGGTATCAGAGCTTTGGTCTCCATTTTCCTTGATTTCCGTAGCTTTTGGTGATCATAGTCTTGGTTTCACAACCTAGGAGAGTATGGCGGCTAGCGAGGGAAATCACCACAGTAGAGGTCCTTACTTTGATGATACTAATTTTGCTAGTTGGAAGCATAAGATGAAAATGCATATTCTTGGACATAACCCCGCCGGTTGGGCTATTTTGTGTATTGGCTTGCAAGGTGAATTCTTTGATGGGAGAGAACCGAACCGTGAAGCTAGCGCGGAAGAGTTGAAGATGTTGCAATACAATGCTCAAGCTTTTGATATCCTCTTCAACGGATTGTGCCCCAAAGAATTCAATAAAATCAGCCGTCTTGAGAATGCAACGGAAATTTGGGATACTTTGATTGATATGCATGAGGGTACCGACTCCGTCAAGGAATCCAAATTGGATGTGCTTCAAAGTCAACTTTACAAGTTTAAAATGAAGGATGGTGAAGGTGTCGTTGAAATGTACTAGGCTTGCTATCATCACAAATGAGATTGCCGGCTTTGGAAGTGAGGAAATGACTGATAGATTCGTCATAAAGAAGATTTTAAGAACCTTGGATGGAAAATACTGTGTGCACATTGATCCAAATGATGCCCAGCTACAAAGATCTCAAGCCAACGGAATTCATTGGAAGAATTGTTGCTCATGAGATATCACTCAAGGATAAGGAAGAGCTTCACAAGAAGTCTAGTGGTGCTTAGAAAGCCTCATGTGATGCTCCTACATCATCAAGTGACAAACACGCCTTCAATGAAGAATTGAGCCTAATGGTGAAGAACTTCAACAAGTTCTACAAAAAGTAGAAGCAAGGAAATAAGTTCCAAGTCGAGGTCCTACAATGACAAAAGATCTTTGAGTCATGAACGTAATTGCTACAATTGTGGAAGACCTGGACACTACTCCAATGAATGTACGGCTCCCTACAAACGAAGAGAAGATTCACCCAAAAGGAGAAGTAGAAGAGAAGAGTCACCACCAAGAGAAAGAAGTAGAAGAGATGATCGTTATGAATGAAGAACATCATGGAGAAGCAAGGGTTCAAAAAGGAAGGACAAGTCATCAAGGAGCTACACGAAATGAAGGCATCAAGCTCATGTTGGTGAATGGGTATCCGGCTCCGACTCCGACAACCACTCCGAGAGAAGTTATCACTTTGACTCCAAATATACTCAAGATGAAGGTGTTGCCCGTCTAGCACTTGTGTCAACCAACTCCTACAACATATTTGACTCACCAAATGAAGGAATTGGAAGATGCTTCATGGCTAATGGCCCAAAGGTATCACACCCCGAGTATGTTGATTTCAATAGTGATGAAGATGATTTGTTAGGTGATGATGATTTACTTATCGACAACTCTAATGATGAAAACTATGATGAAATTGCTATTAATCATGCTAATCAAGATAAAACGACTGATGATGATAAGAAGGAGATTGAGTGTCTAACTAAAGAACTAAACACTCTTAAGTTAGCTCATGAAACTACCTTGGAAAATCATCGAGAGCTTTTAAAGACTCATGAGAAGCTACCCTTTGAAAAGCTCAACCTTGAGCAAGAGCATGGGTTCTTAAAAGCAATCAATGATGATCTTTGCAAGAAAAGTTCTTCTTACATTGCCAAGCATTTACTCTTGTCTGCTTATATGCCACAAGTAAAATCTAGCAACAAGAGTAAGAAAGATTCTTCTTCTAGTAGTAACAATAATCATGTCAAATCCAATGTTGTTGCTTCTAGTAGTTCTCTTAATTCCACTAATGATTCTCTTAGCCAAGTTACACTTGAGCAAGAAAATAGCTTATTGAAGGGAATTATAGATAAAGGTGTTTACAAGAGCCTTGCCGGGAGTAAGCAATTTGAGGAAATTGTATGCAAGCAAGGAAGGCACCGGAAGAATCAAGGTATTTGTTTTGAACGAAAGTTCAATGCCAATGGAGTTGAGTGGGATGAAGATTAATAGCCCAAGACGAAGTTTGTTCCTCAACAAGAGAAGTATGATTCTACTTCTTTCCAAGGGACACAAGATCAAGATGATCTTCCACCACAAGACCACAAGTAAAAGGGCAAGGATAAGCTCCTAAGGCCTTGGTCAAGTGGGTTCCCAAGACTACATCTAGTTGTACTTCATCAAGTACGACTACAACTCCAAGGATTCCCATCAAGATGAGGTGGATCCCGAAGAAGAAGAACTAGAGAGTTCTTGATGGTGACTCCGCCAACATACTACACTCATATCATTTTGGCAAGGACAAGTGCAAACACTTCCAGCATTCATTTTCTGAGAGAGAACCAACTACTCATGTGTTGAGACCAAGATATTCCATTCCAACCATATGAATGTTGATCTCTAGCCTTCCCCAAGTTACTTTCCACTCAAATCATCTTTCCAGCAAATCCAAATCCGTGAGAGAGAGAGAGAGTTGAGTGTTGGGGAGACTATCATTTGAAGCACAAGAGCAAGGAGTTCATCATCAACACACCGTCTATTAACTTTTGGAGAGTGGTGTCTCCTAGATTGGTTAGGTGTCACTTGGGAGGCTCCAACAAGATTGTGGAGTTGAACCAAGGAGTTTGTACGGGTAAGGAGATCGCCTACTTCATGAAGATGTACCCTCGTGAGGCAAGTCCTTCGTGGGCATTGGCCATGGTGGGATAGACAAGGTTTCTTCTTCGTGGCCCCTTTGTGGGTGGAGCCCTGCATGGACTCGCGTAACCATTACCCTTCGTGGGTTGAAGTCTCCATCAACATGGATTTACGATAGCACCACCTATCAGAACCACGCAAAAATCTCTGTGTCTACACTGCGTTTGCTCCCTCCAAACTCCTCCCTTTACCTTCATATGCAATGTTTTACATTCCGTTGCTATACTCTTAGACTTGCATGTGTAGATTGATTGCTTGACTTGTTCTAAGTTGCTAAAATTTGCCAAGACATAAAATTTGGAAAAGGCTAGATTTTTATTTGGTCAAGTAGTCTAATCACCCCCATCTAGACATACTTTCGATCCTACAAGTGGTATCGGAGCTTTGGTCTCCATTTGCCTTGATTTCCATAGCTTTTGGTGATCATAGTCTTGGTTTCACAACCTAGGAGAGTATGGCGGCTAGCGAGGGAAATCACCACAGTAGAGGTCCTTACTTTGATGGTACTAATTTTGCTAGTTGGAAGCATAAGATGAAAATGCATATTCTTGGACATAACCCCGCCGGTTGGGCTATTTTGTGTATTGGCTTGCAAGGTGAATTCTTTGATGGGATAGAACCGAACCGTGAAGCTAGCGCGGAAGAGTTGAAGATGTTGCAATACAATGCTCAAGCTTTTGATATCCTCTTCAACGGATTGTGCCCCAAAGGATTCTATAAAATCAGCCGTCTTGAGAATGCAAAGGAAATTTGAGATACTTTGATTGATATGCACGAGGGTACCGACTCCGTCAAGGAATCCAAATTGGATGTGCTTCAAAATCAACTTGACAAGTTTAAAATGAAGGATGGTGAAGGTGTCGTTGAAAGGTACTCTAGGCTTGCTATCATCACAAATGAGATTGCCAGCTTAGGAAGTGAGGAAATGACCGATAGATTCGTCATAAAGAAGATCTTAAGATCCTTGGATGGAAAATATGATACCGTGTGCACATTGATCCAAATGATGCCCAACTACAAAGATCTCAAGCCAATGGAATTCATTGGAAGAATTGTTGCTCATGAGATATCACTCAAGGATAAGGAAGAGCTTTGCAAGAAGTCTAGTGGTGCTTAGAAAGCCTCATGTGATGCTCCTACATCATCAAGTGACAAACAAGCCTTCAATGAAGAATTGAGCCTAATGGTGAAGAACTTCAAAAAGTTCTACAAAAGTAGAAGCAAGGAAATAAGTTCCAAGTCGAGGTCCTACAATGACAAAAGATCTTCGAGTCGTGAACGTATTTGCTACAATTGTGGAAGACCTGGACACTACTCCAATGAATGTACGGCTCCCTACAAACAAAGAGAAGATTCACCCAAAAGGAGCAGTAGAAGAGAAGAGTCACCACCAAGAGAAAGAAGTAGAAGAGATGATCGTTATGAATGAAGAACATCATGGAGAAGCAATGATTCAAAAAGGAAGGACAAGTCATCAAGGAGCTACACAAAATGAAGACATCAAGCTCATGTTGGTGAATGGGTATCCGGCTCCGACTCCGACAACCACTCCGAGAGAAGTTATCACTCTGACTCCAAATATACTCAAGATGAAGGTGTTGCCCGTCTAGCACTTGTGTCAACCAACTCCTACGACATATTTGACTCACCAAATGAAGGAATTGGAAGATGCTCCATGGCTAAAGGCCGAAAGGTATCACACCCCGAGTATGTTGATTTCAATAGTGATGAAGATGATTTGCAAGGTGATGATGATTTACTTGTCGACAACTCCAGTGATGAAAACTATGATGAAATTGCTATTGATCATGCTTGTCACACCCTAGCTAGTCCATGCATTAGAGTGTGCATCATGTTTACTTTTCATCAGAAACTTGTAATGGGGAAGGCAGAACCCCCAGCACCCTTCTGAAATGAACTAGGGTTTACAAAAAATAATTTCAATGAACCTGAAATGCCCTTCTAAAATGTTCACCCTCTTTGTCTTAGGTTAGAACCTCTGGCAAAATTGGTGCACAATTTTCTAGGTCAACAGAAGGTCATTGAATTAAATCATAAGTATTTGAATTTGGGCATTTAAATGCTATAAAATAATTTAAATGCTCAAATAATTCTGGGAGTAAATGTTTCCGGTTGGAAATAATCTAAAAAGAGGACACATTTATTTTCAGGAATTTTGGAAATGTTTTGGTATTTTAATTAAAGCTAAACAGTTGCAGTTAAATAGAAAAGAGAAACTAAATTAAAAAAAAAGATAAGGAGAGGGAGAAGCCCACCTGGGCCTTACCTGGCGCCGCCCACCAGGCCCACCTACCGGCCCAGCCCAGCCACCGCACCAGCGAGCAGCTTGGCTCGGCCAGGCAGGCAGGCAGGTGCTCGACGGCGGCACCCGCGCGCGCCATGCAGTTGGCTGCCGCCCTGCTTCCTCCCCTTGCCGCCCTGCTGGCCTGGTTAGGCTCCAGTCGCCGCCCCGACCCCCTGTACACGCTCACTCGCCCCCTGCCTCACTCCCTCGCTCCCCTTCGCCATGGCCGACGCAGCCGTCGCCGTTCCACCGCCGTAGTCGCGTCCACCGCCGTCCCCGTGCTGCTCCACTGTGTCCTGCAGCTCCGCTACTTCCTCCTCGATCGCTCCACCAAGCCACGCGCCCGCCGGAGGCCTGCAAACGACTCCACCGAGCTCGTCTTCAACCTCGGGCTGCCCAGATCGCCTCCGCCGCCCCGCTTGCTCCGGCTCGTCCCCGACTGCGCCGTTCGTCTCTGCGTGACCGCTGTGAGCCCAGCTACCTCCCCGTCCTCTCCATTCTCCGCCTCGTGCACCACAGCAAGCACACGGAGCTCACCCGCACGCACCGCCACGGAGCTCGTCGCCGACGTGTCCCCGGCCAAACACCGGCCACGCCACCTAGTCTAACTGCTTCACCGCATCCCTAGGGTCACAACGCACCTCACCACGCGCCTCGCCGTGCCCCGTGGCCTCGGGCTCACTTCCACCCGACTCCGGCGACCGCAAGACTCATCGCCGGCGACGTTTCCGGCCACCCCGAGCCCAACCACCACCACCAAACGCCGCGGCTTGTTCCCAGCTACCCGTAGATGGTCTCCGCCGCCGTTTTGGTCGCCTGAGGGCGTTTTCCGAAGCCCTCCGCCGTCTCGGCCTCGCCGGCGACTCAACGCCGGCGGGATTAGCCCTGTTGACCAGTGGGTTTGACCACTAACGTGGACTGGGTGGGCCCAGTTGACTTCCCTGAGTCAATGACAAGTGGGCCCCCCCTCTGCTAATTATCCAGATTAGTTCCTAACTAAAATTAGTTAGTTTAATTAACTATTGACACGCGGGACCCACCAGTCAGGTTTGACCTGGACGTCCTCGTTGACCCTGACGCATTGCTGACGCAGTAATTGATTTGCTGGAATTATTTTTATATAGGAAATTCTAGAAAATAGTTCAAACTTCAAAAATTCATAGAAATTCAATCATAACTCCAAATGAAATAATTCATATATGAAAAATTATCAGAAAAATTCAATCTATCCATCTGTAATGGTTTCATGCATGAAAAAACAAGTTACGTTGCTGTATAAGCAGAATAAGGAAATGCACTATTAAAGCAATATTTAATGAGCTAATATTTGAATCAAAGATTCAAATGAGTTCATCCCTTTCTATTTTAGCTTGCATTAGGCCAAGACACATTCATATTGCCATGTGATAGCATGCATCATATTGTTGCATATCGTCATATGTTGATTGTGTTCCGGTGTGTTCTTCATGGTAGGTTCTGCCTCCGAGGATATTCACGAGTATCCAACTGAAGGGCAGTTTTCCACTACCACTCCATCAGGCAAGCAGTCCATTGATCATTCTGATACAAACCCATGTTCTCGCTTCTGCTCTTGTTTACTGCATTAAGACAACGCGATTCAAACTGCTGTGTGCTACGGTAGTTGAACCCTTATCCTCTGCATGACCTGTCATTGCCACAGTAACTAGATGAAACCCACTAGCATGTGTAGGAGTTGATTGAGCCATGTTTTGTGATTCCTACCTTGCTATGCCTGCTATGCTTAGAGTTGTGTCAGGTTTGGTTCATCTGGGTGATGGGCTAGAGTGAAATGCTTATGTCGGTAATGTGGGGGATGTGTTGAACATGTTTTGGTAAAGGTATCGATGAGAGGCCATGTAGGAGTACATGGTGGGTTGTTTCATTGAGGCCGTCCGTAAGAACTGAGATCTGTATGTGTGATTTAAGATTCAGCTACTACCGTGCATTGGGATCCTTAATAGCTCTCAAGTCCTCGGACATAAACATCATCTTAGGTATGGACTGGATGTCAGCTCATTATGCTAAGATTGACTGTGCCACTAGAACCGTTCAACTTACTCACCCATCGGGCAAGACAGTCAATGTCTTAACTCGAGTGGCCAAGCGCCAGCTTTACTCCCTAAATGCCAACCCTCTTGCAGACCTTGAGGATGTTTCGGTAGTCCAAGACTTTCCGGATGTCTTTCCAGAAGAACTGCCAGGTATTCCACCTGACAGGGATGTCGAGTTTGTGATAGACCTTGTTCCAAGAACAGTTCCAATTTCTAGAAGGCCCTACATGATGGCACCCTTAGAACTAGCCAAGCTTAAGAACCAGCTCGATGAGTCCTTGAAAAAGGTTTTCATCCGTCCTAGTTCCTCTCCTTGGGCTTGCCCCGTCCTCTTCGTCAAGAAGAAGGATGGAACAGATCAAATCGTTGTGGATTACCGACCTGTCAACTTGGTCACCATCAAGAACAAATACCCGCTTTCCAGGATCAACGATCTGTATGATCAGCTCGCTGGATCCTCAGTCTTTTCCAAGATGGATTTGAGGTTGGGCTACCATTAGATCAAAATCAGAAACGGGGACATTCCCAAAATGGCTTTTGTTACTTATTATGGCCAATACGAGTACACTGTTATGTCCTTCGGTTTAACCAATGCCCCGGCTACCTTCTCCCGGTTAATGAACTCGGTTTTCATGGAGTACTTGGATAAATTCGTCGTAGTATACCTCGATGACATACTCATCTACTCCAAGAATGAAGAGGAACATGCAGAACATCTAAGGCTGGTATTGATGAAACTTCGAGAGCATCGCCTTTATGCCAAATTCTCCAAGTGTGAATTTTGGTTGCCAGAAGTGACCTATCTAGGCCATGTAATCTCTGGTAAGGGTATTGCTGTCAATCCCGAGCGAGTTCAAGCCGTCCTTGATTGGACTCCACCTGAGACGGTCAAGCAAGTTCGGAGCTTCCTTGGCTTAGCGAGCTATTGCCGCCGCTTCGTCGAGAATTTCTCCAAGGTTGCTAAACCTCTAACTGAACTCCTCAAGAAGGATAAAAAGTTTGAGTGGACTCCGCAGTGCGAGTTCAGCTTTCAGGAACTGAAAAGACGCCTGACATCTGCCCCCGTACTGGTACCACCAGACTTCTCCAAGGACTTTATTATCTATTGCGATGCCTCGCGTCAAGGACTAGGTTGCATACTCCTGCAAGGTCGTCAGGTAATTGCCTACGCTTCACGGCAATTACACCCACATGAGGAAAATTATCCCACACATGATCTAGAGCTGGCAGCTGTAGTCCATGCACTTAAAACTTGGCGACATTACCTCCTCGGTAATTGTTGCGAGATCTTCACCGATCACCAAAGTTTGAAATATATCTTCACCCAACCAGATTTGAATCTCAGGCAAAGACGCTGGGTTGAGTTGATCTCGGATTACGACTTAGGAATAACTTACACCTCGGGCAAAGCCAATGTCATGGCTGATGCACTAAGTCGTAAATCCTATTGTAACAACCTGATGTTACAACAAAGTCAACCACTTCTCCATGAGGAATTCCGTAAGCTTAATCTTCACATTGTTCCTCGAGGATTGCTATCCACCTTGGTGGCGAAACCTAACCTTATGGATCAGATCATAACCACCCAGCGGTATGATAAGGGCATATCCTGGATTAAGGAAAACATTACTAGCGGAGTTGCTAAGTGTTTTTCGATGGATAAGCGGGGTGCTGTCTTCTTTGAGAACCGTTTGGTGGTTCCCAAGAAACAACATCTACGCCAATTGATCCTTAAGGAAGCTCATGAATCCCCTCTCACCATTCATCCCGGTAGCACTCAAATGTATCAAGACCTACGCCAGAGGTTTTTGTGGACTAGGATGAAGAGAGAAATCGCTCAATACATTGCTAATTGCGACGTTTGTCGTCGTGTTAAAGCAGAGCATCAACGGCCTGCTGGCACCCTTCAACCTTTGGCTATTCCTGAATGGGAATGGGATAAAATCAGTATGGACTTCATTACTGGGTTTCCCATGACCAAGAGAGGGAATAATGCCATCTTCGTCGTGATCGATCGACTTTCCAAAGTAGCCCATTTCCTACCTGTTCGTGAGAGTATCACCGCTAGCCAGCTAGCCAATTTATACATCTCCCAAATAGTGTCTCTCCATGGTGTCCCATTGGACATTAACTCAGACCGTGGGAGTCTCTTCACCTCTCGATTTTGGGAAAGTTTCCAAAATGTTATGGGAACTCATCTCTCCTTTAGCACCACCTTCCATCCTCAATCAAGTGGTCAAGTAGAGCGAGTCAATCAAATTCTGGAAGATATGCTCCGAGCTTCTGTCATCTCGTTCAGAATAAGTTGGGAGAAATGCCTCCCATTCGCGGAGTTTGCTTATAACAATAGTTACCAAGCTAGCTTGGGCAAAGCTCCTTTCGAAGTTCTCTATGGACGAAAATGTCGAACGCCTCTTAACTGGTCAGAAACCGGGGAAAGACAACTCTTTGGCCCGGATATGATTCAGGAAGTGGAAGAGCAGGTTCGCGTTATTCGTGAGAAATTGAAAATAGCCCAATCTCGTCAAAAGAGTCAATATGATCGTAAACATAAGCCTATGACTTATGAAGTCGATGAGAATGCTTATCTTCGGGTTACCCCATTAAAAGGAACCCATTGTTTCGGTATCCAAGGCAAATTGGCTCCTCGCTACATTGGACCCTTTCGCATTCTTGCCAAACGAGGGGAAGTTGCCTACCAATTGGAACTACCTCCGCATCTTTCCAGAGTTCATGATGTCTTCCACGTTTCACAACTCCGGCGTTGCTTCGCAGATCCTATCTGTGGAGTGGACCACGAAACGCTTGATCTACAAGATAACCTCTCTTATCGGGAATATCCCGTTCGTATCCTTGATCAAGCCGAGCGTACCACTCGACGTCATAATATCAAGTTTCTCAAGGTTCAATGGTCACATCATTCCGAGAAAGAAGCCACTTGGGAAAGGGAGGATCGGCTTCGACTCGAGTACCCCACCTTCTTTCCAGAGGATCCTAAATCTCGGGACAAGATTCTTTTGAGTGGGGGTGAGTTGTCACACCCTAGATAGTCCATGCATTAGAGTGTGCATCATGTTTACTTTTCATCAAAAACTTGAAATGGGGAAGGCAGAACCCCCAGCACCCTTCTGAAATCAACTAGGGTTTACTAAAAATAATTTCAATGAACCTGAAATGCGCTTCTAAAATGTTCACCCTCTTTGTCTTAGGTTAGAACCTCTGGCAAAATTGGTGCACAATTTTCTAGGTCAATAGAAGGTCATTGAATTAAATCATAAGTATTTGAATTTGGGCATTTAAATGCTATAAAATAATTTAAACGCTCAAATAATTCTGGGAGTAAATGTTTCCTGTTGGAAATAATCTAAACAGAGGCCACATTTATTTTCAGGAATTTTGGAAATGTTTTGGTATTTTAAATAAACCTAAACAGTTGCAGTTAAATAGAAAGCAGAAACTAAATTAAAAAAAAGAGAAGGAGAGGGAGAAGCCCACCTGGGCCTTACCTGGTGCCGCCCACCAGGCCCACCTGCCGGCCCAGCCCAGCCACCGCGCCAGCGAGCAGCTTGGCTCGGCCAGGCAGGCAGGCAGGTGCTCGACGGCGGCACCCGCACACGCCACGCAGCTGGCTGCCGCCCTGCTTCCTCCCCTCGCCGCCCTGCTGGCCTGGTTAGGCTCCACGTCGCCGCCCCGACCCCCTGGACACGCTCACTCGCCCCCTGCGTCACTCCCTCGCCCCCCTTCGCCATGGCCGACACAGCCGTCGCCGTTCCACCGCCGTAGTCGCGTCCACCGCCGTCCCCGTGCTGCTCCACTGTGTCCTGCAGCTCCGCCACTTCCTCCTCGATCGCTCCACCAAGCCACACCCCGCCGGAGGCCTGCAAACGACTCCACCGAGCTCGTCTTCAACCTTGGGCTTCCCAGATCGCCTCCACCGCCCCGCTTGCTCCGGCTCGTCCCCGACCGCGCCGTTCGTGTCTGCGTGACCGCTGTGTTCCTAGCTACCTCCCCGTCCTCTACGTTCTCCTCCTCGTGCACCACAGCGAGCACACGGAGCTCACCCGCTTGCACCACCGCGGAGCTCGTCGCCGACGTGTCCCCGGCCAAACACCGGCCACGCCACCTTGTCTAACAGCTTCACCGCATCCCTAGGGTCACAACGCACCTCACCACGCGCCTCGCCATGCCCTCTAGCCTCGGGCTCACTTCCACCCGACTCTGGCGACCGCAAGACTCGTCGCTGGCGACGTTTCCGACCACCCTGAGCCCAACCACCACCACCAAACGCTGCGGCTTGTTCCCAACTACCCGTAGATGGTCTCCGCCACCGTTTTGGTCGCCTGAGGGCGTTTTCTGAAGCCCTCCGCCGTCTCGGCCTCGCCGACGACTCAACGCCGGCGGGACTAGCCCTGTTGACCGGTGAGTTTGACCACTAACGTGGACAGGGTGGGCCCAGTTGACTTCCCTGAGTCAATGACAAGTGGGCCCCCCTCTGCTAGTTATCTAGATTAGTTCCTAACTAAAATTAGTTAGTTTAATTAACTATTGACACGCGGGACCCACCAGTCAGGTTTGACCTAGACGTCCCCGTTGATCCTGATGTCACCCTGACGCATTGCTGACGCAGTAATTGATTTGCTGGAATTATTTTTATGCAGGAAATTCCAGAAAATAGTTTAGACTTCAAAAATTCATAGAAATTCAACCGTAACTCCAAATGAAATAATTTATATATGAAAAATTATCAGAAAAATTCAATCTATCCATCTGTAATGGTTTCATGCATGACAAAACAAGTTACCTTGCTGTATAAGCAGAATAAGGAAATGCACTATTAAAGCCATATTTAATGAGCTAATATTTGAATCTTTGATTCAAATGAGTTCATCCCTTTCTATTTTAGCTTGCATTAGGCCAAGACACATTCATATTGCCATGTCATAGCATGCATCATATTGTTGCATATCGTCATGTGTTGATTGTGTTCCGGTGTGTTCTTCGTGGTAGGTTCTTCCTACGAGGATATTCATGAGTATCCAACTAAAGGGCAGTTTTCCACTACCACTCCATCAGGCAAGCAATCCATTGATCATTCCGATACAAACCCATGTTCTCGCTTCTGCTCTTGTTTACTGCATTAAGACAACGCGATTCAAACTGCTGTGTGCTACGGTAGTTGAACCCTTATCCTCTGCATGACCTGTCGTTGCCACAGTAACTAGATGAAACCCACTAGCATGTGTAGGAGTTGATTGAGCCATGTTTTGTGATTCCTACCTTGCTATGCCTGCTATGCTTAGAGTTGTGTCAGGTCTGGTTCATCTGGGTGATGGGCTAGAGTGAAATGCTTATGTCGGTAATGTGGGGGATGTGTTGAACATGTTTTGGTAAAGGTATCGATGAGAGGCCATGTAGGAGTACATGGTGGGTTGTTTCATTGAGGCCGTCCCTAAGAACTGAGATCTGTATGTGTGATTTAAGATTCAGCTACTACCGTGCATTGGGATCCTTAATTGACCCTCTCGGCTTCTTAATCACCCTAGTACTCTGTCCAGGAGTTGCAAATAGTTTCTGGTGTTTGTAGGTTATGTGTTGGCGGCCGTGCGTAGCGCTGACCCTAGGGGTGGGCTATGTTGCAGTAGATACACCGTAGCATGGTGTACCGAGTCACCCGTTTGGTGTCTCAGGAACCCTGTTCACATCGTTCGGGGCCGTATGTGGAAACCTCGCCCGGACTCCCTACGGATGGAACCTGGATAGGCGATAAACCTGGACTAGAGACTTAGGTGTTTAGGTAGGCCGTGGCCAACACCCTCGCTGGGTTTCCGCTTGAAGGTTGCCGAGTACATGTCGTGTAGACGGCGGTAAGTGGTGAAAGCGTGTATGACGAAGTACACCCCTGCAGGGTATAAAACTATTCGAATAGCCGCGTCCGCGGTAAAGGACTACTTGGTTGCCAATACAGTTCATAGACAAGTTAATGGATACTACTAAAAGACCTAAGATAAGTGTGAGTACCGAGGATGGCCCTCTCGTAGGATGACGAGGGAGGATCCCCGGTGGAGTATTGTGTTGGTGAGTAGTGGACTCGTGTGCGAAAACTATTTTACTAGTGAAGTTCAATAGGATAGTGTAGCCAAGAGTCAAAGCTGGCTTGCTGCATTAACCCCACCACCTTCTTGAGAATGAGCATGTATAGTAGGTCCTGTTGTAAGGCTTGCCGAGTACCTTTGTACTCATGTTTGCTTAATTACTGTTTCAGACGACAACACCGCCACCTCCGATGGGTTCTATGTAGACCTTGACGTCGACGAGTGACTAGCAACCCAGGTGGTGATCCTGGCCATGGAGGGCCTTATGTAGATAGATAGGCTTCGAGAAGCCTTCTTTCTTTCTAGAGTCTATACACAGACTAGTTGCTTCCGCATGTGCTTGTATGACTATACGACCTGAGTGTCGGGTCAGGTGACCCCTATCTGTATGAACATGTATGTATGGCTCTTTGGAGCCTTTAAATAAAGTACTTGAGTTGTAGAGTTTTGTTGTGATGCCATGTTGTATGTACTCATATCGGGCATATTGTGTGTATGATTGAAATGCTTGGTATGAGTGGGATCCGACAATCTAGTTGTTTATCCTTGGCAGCCTTTCTTATGGGGAAATGTAGTGTAGTGCTCCTCGAGCCATAGTAGTCCGCTACAGCCCAGTTCACCGGAGTCCTGCTAGCCCAGCACTACTGCTCAGGACACTTGACTCGCCGGCATGTGATTCACTTCGTTCCTATGTCTGTCCCTTCGGGGAAATGTCACGCGGTGACTTCCAGAGTCCTGCCTAGCCTGCTACAGCCCGGATTTCCCGGAGTCCTGTTAGCCCAGTGCTACAGCCCGGAATCACTCGCTGATGACCGACATGCTCGATGTGATTCATGTATGCCTGTCTCCATAGGCTTGTTCCGCTTTGGGTTCACGACTAGCCATGTCGGCCCGGGTTCTCTGTCATATGGATGCTAGCGACACTATCATATACGTGAGCCAAAAGGCGCAAACGGTCCTGGGCCATGGTAAGGCGACACCCGTGGGATACCGTGCGTGAGGCCGCAAAGTGATATGAGGTGTTACCGGCTAGATCGATGTGACTTGGAATCGGGGTCCTGACAGCTTTGGCATCAGAGCCGGACTGCCTGTAGGTTCGTTGAGCCAAACTGGTCGATGTCGAGTCTAGAAATGCTTTAGTTATATGTAGGGGAATTGATTGTGGGAGGGAACGTAAGGCTCTTATACCCCTTTACCTTATGCCCTCTGATCTGAGTCATTCTCGTCTCATTCAATGTGGGTTAAGGACTAGGCTCTCTTCTTCTATCAGGTTCACGTGTTACTAATCCGTGGTAGCTTATAGGATTATTGTTACAAGTCCCAGTTCAGTTCTACCATTTTTAGTATGTTGCTATTTGAATCAGAATCTTGATATGATGTTGTTGAGCGGTATTGTGAACTGTTGTGGATGTCTCAAATCTTTTTCTGAGCATTTACAGCCGATATGCTGTCCAATTTTTCCTAGGAATTCTAATGTCTTTGCAGTGTGGTTGTGCTTTCAGATGGCCAACCATGTTCAAAACCAAGTGGTTCGCCTGACCAGGTGCCTCGACGTGCCCGGTCATACTGCTATGTTAGTCCGGGTCATGATCGAGACGGGTTACCGTTGGTATCCCGAATACACTGTCGAAGAGCAGTTTCGTGACTTTAATCAAAGCCAGTATCTCTGCACCGTTAGGATATATCCTTCTTATCCTCGATCTACCGAGCCCCTTCACTGTTCCTATGGACTCGGGGTTACCGTTGAGATGGCTGTGCAGGATGCTTCCTATTCCATGATGACCATCATGCGAGTCCGGACTGGCCTGCTTCGGAACACTGATTTCCGTTACATGCCAGCTTCACTTCCGGGAGCGCAAGGGTATCTTCAGGCTATCTATGCTGACTCCACTCAGGAGGATTCATTAACTCGTACCACTGCTGAGATGCTCGAAGATAAGGACCGAGAGAATCGGGCCTTGAGGCTGGAGCTTTTTAATACTCGTGCTGATCATTGGGCCACATGGACTCGGTTTGCACCTGCGGTGCAAGCTGGATGTATGGATACAAGGGATCTGTATCCTGTGAGGTCTGCTTTGCCAGACGTGGTGGATTGGCGTGATGTGGGAGGCATCACCCCACCCCGTGGTCCCCGCAGGCCACCGTTTGTTGGTCCAAGACCCCATCCTAGCCCCTATGGTCCACAGGCTCCTCAGGACCGTCTGTTCCCGGATGGTCACGTTGAACTTCCAGGCTATGGAGGTGACTTCTATGAGGACTACTACGGAGCTGTCTGAGTTAGCAGTAGTACCACTAGTATTGTAATAGTTGTATCTCCACTGTCCTGCGTGACTTGTGGAATATGACTTTGGGTGTAATCGATTCCAGAGGTGTAGACAAATAATGTATAGGAGCTTGGAATGCCTCCGATGAGATGTAACATCTTTCATCATAGTTGTACTGTAGCCTGGGCTTGTACTAAACTATGTATGATGTGTATGACCGTTGGTATATATATGGCAGTTTTATATTACCATGACATACGGATGAACATCTCTGCATTCCGTGTTATCCATTACATTCTGCACTTCCTTGCTAAGTTTGAGCCATCCTTGTCTAAACCGTTGTCTTGTTTTCTCCTAGGATGGTCAACACCCGCAGCAACCCTGCTGCCCCGGAGCAAGGGGAAGCCAGTGCTGCTAGAGGTGAAAATCTGCCTCACCCGCCTTCTCTGGCCGAAGTAACGCTGGAGGCGGAAAGAAACAAGCGTGAGACCAATCGCCTGCTGGAGCGGATTGAGCAGAACACTGCACGCCACCCGCGAAATGACTTGGTGTCAATCAATGACTTTATCAAGCTGTACCCACCAAAGTTTAACCATTCCGTCGAGCCCCTCGACGCGGATGGCTGGCTTCGCAGCATCACCCACAAGCTACGATCTACCAACGTAGCCGAAGCCGACAAGGTTACTTATGCTGCCTATCACCTCGAAGGCCCTGCTAGCCTTTGGTGGGAAAACTTCGAAGCTATGCGCCCGGTCGGCCAAATCACTACTTGGGCTGAATTCAGTGAGGCTTTCCGTGAGCATCACATTCCGGAAGGTCTCATGGATCGCAAGAGGGAGGAGTTCTGCAACTTCACCCAAGGAAGACTGACCGTGGATGCTTACAGTCGTGAATTTGGGAACCTGGCACGTTATGCCCCTGAAGAGGTATCGACTGACGCTAAGAAGCAGGCAAGGTTCCGCAAGGGACTTAGCCCTGAGCTTCGCCGCGATCTTCGTCTACACGAGTGTACCTCCTTTCAGAAGTTGGTCAACAAAGCCATCAGTGCTGAGACAGGCTAGACTGATTATGACGCTTCACGCAAGCACTCCCGTGATTTTGGCTCTTCATCCGGCTCTGGAGCTCAGAAGCGCCGGGTGTGGATTCCAAGCACGGCTCTGCGACCCAGGTTCACCCCGAGGCCATCCTTTGAGGCGCCTCATCCCAACAAGCAATTTGCACCGCCCAAGCTCTATGGTGGCCCCGCTGCTAATGCTGCTCCACGCCCCAATGTGGTGACATGCTTTAAGTGTGGAGAGCCGGGTCACTATAGCCGAGAGTGTCCCCAGAACAACAACCCCAATCAAACTGGAAAGTCTGTTGGCCGTGGTAAGCCCACGGGAAAAACGTTCTATGCCAAGCCGGCCACCACTGCACGTGGCCATGTCAACTATGTTTCAGCCGAGGAGGATCATGAGGATCCCAATGTCGTCCTTGGTACGCTCCTTGTTAACTGCCATCCAGCATCTGTTCTTTTTGATACTGGAGCATCTCATTCATTCATATCCGAGAACTATGCCCGATTGCATAACACGACATTCTGTGACATGCCCACTTCCATGGTAATTCAAACTCCGGGTTCCAAATGGCAAACTTTTAGGGTAACCCATGGGAACGAAAGTCTTGTCGGTAGGCTTGTCTTCCTTGCATCCTTAATAGCTCTCAAGTCCTCGGACATAAACATCATCTTAGGTATGGACTGGATGTCAGCTCATTATGCTAAGATCGACTGTGCCACTAGAACCATTCAACTTACTCACCCATCGGGCAAGACAGTCAATGCCTTAACTCGAGTGGCCAAGCGCCAGCTTTACTCCCTAAATGCCAACCCTCTTCTAGACCTTGAAGATGTTCCGGTAGTCCGAGACTTTCCGGATGTCTCTCCAGAAGAACTACCAGGTGTTCCACCTGACAGGGATGTCGAGTTTGTGATAGACCTTGTTCCAGGAACCGTTCCAATTTCTAGAAGACCCTACAAGATGGCACCCTTAGAACTAGCCGAGCTTAAGAACCAACTCGATGAGTCCTTGAAAAAGGGTTTCATCCATCCTAGTTCCTCTCCTTGGGCTTGCCCCGTCCTCTTCATCAAGAAGAAGGATGGAACAGATCGAATGGTTGTGGATTACCGACCTGTCAACTTGGTCACCATCAAGAACAAATACCCACTTCCGAGGATGAACGATCTGTATGATCAGCTCATTGGATCCACACTCTTTTCCAAGATGGATTTGAGGTTGCGCTACCATCAGATCAAAATCAGAAACGGGGACATTCCCAAAACGGCTTTTGTTACTCGTTATGGCCAATACGAGTACACCGTTATGTCCTCCGGTTTAACCAATGCCCCGGCTACCTTCTCCCGGTTAATGAACTCAGTTTTCATGGAGTACTTGGATAAATTCGTCGTAGTATACCTCGATGACATACTCATCTACTCTAAGAATGAAGAGGAACATGCAGAACATCTAAGGCTGGTATTGATGAAACTTCGAGAGCATCGCCTTTATGCCAAATTCTCCAAGTGTGAATTTTGGTTGCCAGAAGTGACCTATCTAGGCCATGTAATCTCTGGTAAGGGTATTGCTGTCAATCCCGAGCGAGTTCAAGCCGTCCTTGATTGGACTCCACCTGAGACGGTCAAGCAAGTTCAGAGCTTCCTTGGCTTAGCGAGCTATTGCCGCCGCTTCGTCGAGAATTTCTCCAAGGTTGCTAAACCTCTAACTGAACTCCTCAAGAAGGATAAAAAGTTCGAGTGGACTCCGCAGTGCGAGTTCAGCTTTCAGGAACTAAAAAGACGCCTGACATCTACCCCCGTACTTGTACCACCAGACTTCTCCAAGGGCTTTATTATCTATTGCGATGCCTCGCGTCAAGCACTAGGTTGCATACTCCTGCAAGGTTGTCAGGTAATTGCCTATGCTTCACGGCAATTACACCCACATGAGGAAAATTATCCCACACATGATCTACAGCTGGCAGCTATAGTCCATGCACTTAAAACTTGGCGACATTACCTCCTCGGTAATCGTTGCGAGATCTTCACCGATCACCAAAGTTTGAAATATATCTTCACCCAACCAGATTTGAATCTCAGGAAAAGACGCTGGGTTGAGTTGATCTCGGATTACGACTTAGGAATAACTTACACCCCAGGCAAAGCCAATGTCATGGCTGATGCACTAAGTCGTAAATCCTATTGTAAGAACCTGATGTTACAACAAAGTCAACCACTTCTCCATGAGGAATTCCGTAAGCTTAATCTTCACATTGTTCCTCGAGGATTGCTATCCACCCTGGTGGCGAAACCTAACCTTATGGATCAGATCATAACCGCCCAGCGGTATGATAAGGGCATATCCCGGATTAAGGAAAAAATTACTAGCGGAGTTGCTAAGTGTTTTTCCATGGATAAGCGGGGTGCTGTCTTCTTTGAGAACCGTTTGGTGGTTCCCAAGAAACAACATCTATGCCAATTGATCCTTAAGGAAGCTCATGAATGCCCTCTCACCATTCATCCCGGTAGCACTAAAATGTATCAAGACCTACGCCAGAGGTTTTGGTGGACTAGGATGAAGAGAGAAATCGCTCAATACATTGCTAATTGCGACATTTGTCGTCGTGTTAAAGCAGTGCATCAACGGCCTGCTGGCACCCTTCAACCTTTGGCTATTCCTGAATGGAAATGGGATAAAATCAGTATGGACTTCATTACTAGGCTTCCCAGGATCAAGAGAGGGAATAATGCCATCTTCGTCGTGATCGATCGACTTTCCAAAGTAGCCCATTTCCTACCTGTTCATGAGAGTATCACTGCTAGCCAGCTAGCCGATTTATACATCTCCCGAATAGTGTCTCTCCATGGTGTCCCATTGGAAATTAACTCAGATCTTGGGAGTCTCTTCACCTCTCGATTTTGGGAAAGTTTCCAAAATGCTATGGGAACTCATCGCTCCTTTAGCACCGCCTTCCATCCTCAATCAAGTGGTCAAGTAGAGCGAGTCAATCAAATTCTGGAAGATATGCTCCGAGCTTCTATCATCTCGTTCGGAATAAGTTGGGAGAAATGCCTCCCATTCGCAGAGTTTGCTTATAACAATAGTTACCAAGCTAGCTTGGGCAAAGCTCCTTTTGAAGTTCTCTATGGACGAAAATGTTGAATGCCTCTTAACTGGTCAGAAACCGGGGAAAGACAACTCTTTGGCCCGGATATGATTCAGGAAGCGGAAGAGCAGGTTCGCTTTATTCGTGAGAAATTGAAAACAGCCCAATCTCGTCAAAAGAGTCAATATGATCATAAACATAAGCCTATGACTTATGAAGTCGATGAGAAGGCTTATCTTCGGGTTACCCCGTTAAAAGGAACCCATCGTTTCGGTATCAAAGGCAATTTGGCTCCTCGCTACATTGGACCCTTTCGCATTCTTGCCAAATGAGGGGAAGTTGCCTACCAATTGGAACTACCTCCGCATCTTTCCAGAGTCCATGATGTCTTCCACGTTTCAAAACTCCGGCGTTGCTTCGTGGATCCTATCCGTGGAGTGGACCACGAAACGCTTGATCTATAAGATAACCTCTCTTATCGGGAATATCCCGTTCGTATCCTTGATCAAGACGAGCGTACCACTTGACGTCATATTATCAAGTTTCTCAAGGTTCAATGGTCACACCATTCCGAGAAAGAAGCCACTTGGGAAAGGGAGGATCGGCTTCGACTCGAGTACCCCACCTTCTTTCTAGAGGATCCTAAATCTCGGGAGGAGATTCTTTTGAGTGGGGGTGAGTTGTCACACCCTAGCTAGTCCATGCATTAGAGTGTGCATCATGTTTACTTTTCATCAGAAACTTGAAATGGGGAAGGCAGAACCCCCAGCATCCTTCTAAAATCAACTAGGGTTTACTAAAAATAATTTCAATGAACCTGAAATGCCCTTCTAAAATGTTCACCCTCTTTGTCTTAGGTTAGAACCTCTGGCAAAATTGGTGCACAATTTTCTAGGTCAACAGAAGGTCATTGAATTAAATCATAAGTATTTGAATTTGGGCATTTAAATGCTATAAAATAATTTAAACGCTCAAATGTTTCTGGGAGTAAATGTTTCCTATTGGAAATAATCTAAACAGAGGCCACATTTATTTTCAGGAATTTTGGAAATGTTTTGGTATTTTAAATAAAGCTAAACAGTTGCGGTTAAATAGAAAACAAAAACTAAATTAAAAAAAGAGAAGGAGAGGGAGAATCCCACCTGTGCCTTACCTGGCGCCGCCCACCAGGCCCACCTGCCGGCCCAGCCCAGCCACCGCGCCAGCGAGCAGCTTGGCTCGGCCAGGCAGGCAGGCAGGTGCTCGACGGCGGCACCGGCGCGCGCCACGCAGCTGGCTGCCGCCCTGCTTCCTCCCCTCGCCGCCCTGCTGGCCTGGTTATGCTCCACGTCGCCGCCCCGACCCCTTGGACATGCTCACTCGCCCCCTGCCTCACTCCCTCGCCCCCCTTCGCCATGGCCGACGCAGCCGTCGCCGTTCCACCACCGTAGTCGCGTCCACCGCCGTCCCCGTGCTGCTCCACTGTGTCCTGCAGCTCCGCCACTTCCTCCTCGATCGCTCCACCAAGCCACACCCCGCCGGAGGCCTGCAAACGACTCCACCGAGCTCGTCTTCAACCTCGGGCTGCCCAGATCGCCTCCGCCGCCCCGCTTGCTCCGGCTCGTCCCCGACCGCGCCGTTCGTCTCTGCGTGACCGCTGTGAGCCCAGCTACCTCCCCGTCCTCTCCGTTCTCCTCCTTGTGCACCACAGCGAGCACACGGAGCTCACCCGCATGCACCGCCGCGGAGCTCGTCGCCGACGTGTCCCCGACCAAACACCGGCCACGCCACCTAGTCTAACAGCTTCACCGCATCCCTAGGGTCACAACGCACCTCACCACACGCCTCGCCGTGCCCCGTAGCCTCGGGCTCACTTCCACCCGACTCCGGCGACCGCAAGACTCGTCGCCGGCGACGTTTCCGGCCACCTCGAGCCCAACCACCACCACCAAACGCTGCGGCTTGTTCCCAGCTACCCGTAGATGGTCTCCGCCGCCGTTTTGGTCGCCTGAGGGCGTTTTCCGAAGCCCTTCGCCGTCTCGGCCTCGCCGGTGACTCAACGCCGGCGGGATTAGCCCTGTTGACCGGTGGGTTTGACCAATAATGTGGACTGGGTGGGCCCAGTTGACTTCCCCGAGTCAATGACAAGTGGGCCCCCCTCTGCTAATTATCCAGATTAGTTCCTAACTAAAATTAGTTAGTTTAATTAACTATTGACATGCGGGACCCACCAGTCAGGTTTGACCTGGACATCCCCGTTGACCCTGACGTCACCCTGACGCATTGCTGACGCAATAATTGATTTGCTGGAATTATTTTTATACAGGAAATTCCAGAAAATAGTTCAAACTTCAAAAATTCATAGAAATTCAACCGTAACTCCAAATGAAATAATTTATATATGAAAAATTATCAGAAAAATTCAATCTATCCATCTGTAATGGTTTCATGCATGACAAAACAAGTTACCTTGCTGTATAAGAGGAATAAGGAAATGCACTATTAAAGCCATATTTAATGAGCTAATATTTGAATCTTTGATTCAAATGAGTTCATCCCTTTCTATTTTAGCTTGCATTAGGCCAAGACACATTCATATTGCCATGTCATAGCATGCATCATATTGTTGCATATCGTCATGTGTTGATTGTGTTCCGGTGTGTTCTTCGTGGTAGGTTCTGCCTCCGAGGATATTCACGAGTATCCAACTAAAGGGCAGTTTTCCACTACCACTCCATCAGGCAAGCAATCCATTGATCATTCCGATACAAACCCATGTTCTCGCTTCTGCTCTTGTTTACTACACTAAGACAACACGATTCAAACTGCTGTGTGCTACGGTAGTTGAACCCTTATCCTCTGCATGACCTGTCATTGCCACAGTAACTAGATGAAACCCACTAGCATGTGTAGGAGTTGATTGAGCCATGTTTTGTGATTCCTACCTTGCTATGCCTGCTATGCTTAGAGTTGTGTCAGGTCTGGTTCATCTGGGTGATGGGCTAGAGTGAAATGCTTATGTCGGTAATGTGGGGGATGTGTTGAACATGTTTTGGTAAAGGTATCGATGAGAGGCCATGTAGGAGTACATGGTGGGTTGTTTCATTGAGGCCGTCCCTAAGAACTGAGATCTATATGTGTGATTTAAGATTCAGCTACTACCGTGCATTGGGATCCTTAATTGACCCTCTCGGCTTCTTAATCACCCTAGTACTCTGTCCAGGAGTTGCAAATAGTTTCTAGTGTTTGTAGGTTATGTGTTGGCGGTCGTGCGTAGCGCTGACCCTAGGGGTGGGCTATGTTGCGGTAGATACACCGTGGCACGGTGTACCGAGTCACCCGTTTGGTGTCTCGGGAACCCCGTTCACATTGTTCGGGGCCGTATGTGGAAACCTCGGCCGGACTCCCTGAGGATGGAACCTGGATAGGCGATAAACCTGGACTAGAGACTTAGGTGTTTAGGTAGGCCGTGGCCGACACCCTCGCTGGGTTTCCGCTTGAAGGTTGCCGAGTACATGTCGTGTAGACGGCGGTAAGTGGTGAAAGCGTGTACGACGAAGTACACCCCTGCAGGGTATAAAACTATTCGAATAGCCGCGTCCGCGGTAAAGGACTACATGGTTGCCTATACAGTTCATAGACAAGTTAATGGATATTACTAAAAGACTCAAGATAAGTGTGAGTACCGAGGATGGCCCTCTCGTAGGATGACGAGGGAGGATCCCCGGTGGAGTATTGTGTTGGTGAGTAGTGGACTCGTGTGCGAAAAGTATTTTACTAGTTTAGTTCCATAGGATAGTTTAGCCAAGAGTCAAAGCTGGCTTGCTGCATTAACCCCACCACCTTCTTGAGAATGAGCATGTATAGTAGGTCCTGTTGTAAGGCTTGCTGAGTACCTTTGTACTCATGTTTGCTTAATTACTTTTTCAGACGACAACACCGCCCCCTCCGATGGGTTCTATGTAGACCTTGACGTCGACGAGTGACTAGCCACCCAGGTGGTGATCCTGGCCATGGAGGGCCTTGTGTAGATAGACAGGCTTCGAGAAGCCTTCTTTCTTTCTAGAGTCTCTACTCAGACTAGTTGCTTCCGCATGTGCTTGTATGACTGTATGACTTGAGTGTCGGGTCAGGTGACCCCTATCTTTATGAACATGTATGTATGGCTCTTTGGAGCCTTTAAATAAAGTACATGAGTTGCAGAGTTTTGTTGGGATGCCATGTTGTATGTACTCATATCGGGCATATTGTGTGTATGATTGAAATGCTTGGTATGAGTGGGATCCGACAATCTAGTTGTTTATCCTTGGCAGCCTTTCTTATGGGGAAATTTAGTCTAGTGCTCCTCGAGCTATAGTAGTCCGCTACAGCTCGGTACACAAGAGTCCTGCTAGCCCAGCACTACTGCTCAGGACACTTGACTGGCCGGCATGTGATTCACTTCGTTCCTATGCCTGTCCCTTCAGGGAAATGTCACGGGGTGACTTCCGGAGGCCTGCCTAGCCTGCTACAGCCAGGATTTCCCGGAGTCCTGTTAGCCCAGTGCTATAGCCCGGAATCACTCGCTGATGACCCACATGCTCGATGTGATTCATGTATGCATGTCTCCATAGGCCTGTGCCGCTTTGGGTTCACGACTAGCCATGTCGGCCCGGGTTCTCTGTCATATGGATGCTAGCGACACTATCATATACGTGAGCCAAAAGGCGCAAACGGTCCCGGGCCATGGTAAGGCGACACCCGTGGGATACCGTGCGTGAGGCCGCAAAGTGATATGAGGTGTTACCGGCTAGATCGATGTGACTTGGAATCGGGGTCCTGACAATGCTAATCAAGATAAAACGACTGATGATGATAAGAAGGAGATTGAGTGTCTAACTAAAGAACTAAACACTCTTAAGTTAGCTCATGAAACTACCTTGGAAAATCATCGAGAGCTTTTAAAGACTCATGAGAAGCTACCCTTTGAAAAGCTCAACCTTGAGCAAGAGCATGGGTTCTTAAAAGCAATCAATGATGATCTTTGCAAGAAAAGTTCTTCTTACATTGCCAAGCGTTTACTCTTGTCTACTTATATGCCACAAGTAAAATCTAGCAACAAGAGTAAGAAAGATTCTTCTTCTAGTAGTAACAATAATCATGTCAAATCCAATGTTGTTGCTTCTAGTAGTTCTCTTAATTCCACTAATGATTCTCTTAGCCAAGTTACACTTGAGCAAGAAAATAGCTTATTGAAGGTAATTATAGATAAAGGTGTTTACAAGAGCCTTGCCGGGAGTAAGCAATTCGAGGAAATTGTATGCAAGCAAGGAAGGCACCGGAAGAATCAAGGTATTTTTTTTGAACGAAAGTTCAATGCCAATGGAGTTGAGTGGGACGAAGATCAATAGCCCAAGACGAAGATTGTTCCTCAACAAGAGAAGTATGATTCTACTTCTTTCCAAGGGAGACAAGATCAAGATGATCTTAGACCACAAGACCACAAGTAAAAGGGCAAGGATAAGCTTCAAGAGGAGATTGATGCATTTGAAGAAGCTCCTAAGGCCTTGGTCAAGAGGGATCCCAAGACTACATCAAGTTCTACTTCATCAAGTACGACTACAACTCCATGGATTCCCATCAAGATGATGTGGATCCCGAAGAAGAAGAACTAGAGAGTTCTTGAGGGTGACTCCGCCAACATACTACACTCATATCATTTTGGCGAGGACAAGTTCAAACACTTCCAGCAATCATTTTCTTAGAAAGAACCACCTACTCATGTGTTGAGACCAAGATATTCCATTCCAACCATATGAATCTTTATCTCTAGCCTTCCCCAAGTTGCTTTCCACTCAAATCATCTTACCACCAAATCCAAATCTGTGTGTGTGAGAGAGAGAGTTGAGTGTTGGGGAGACTATCATTTGAAGCACAAGAGCAAGGAGTTCATCATCAACACACCGTACATTTTGGAGAGTGGTGTCTCCTAGATTTGTTAGGTGTCACTTGGGAGGCTCCAACAAGATTGTGGAGTTGAACCAAGGAGTTTGTACGGGTAAGGAGATCGCCTACTTCATGAAGATCTACCCTCGTGAGGCAAGTCCTTCGTGGGCGATGGCCATGGTGGGATAGACAAGGTTGCTTCTTCATGGACTCTTCGTGGGTGGAGCCCTGCTTGGACTCGCGCAACTGTTACCCTTCGTGGGTTGAAGTCTCCATCAACATGGATGTACGATAGCACCACCTATCGGAACCACGCAAAAATCTCTGTGTCTACACTGCGTTTGCTCCCTCCAAACTCCTCCCTTCACCTTCATATGCAATGTTTTACATTCCATTGCTATACTCTTAGACTTGCATGTGTAGATTGATTGCTTGACTTGTTCTAAGTTGCTAAAATCTGCCAAGACTTAAAATTGGGAAAAGGCTAGATTTTTATTTGGTCAAGTAGTCTAATCATCCCCCATCTAGACATACTTTCGATCCTACAAGTGGTATCAAAGCATTGGTCTCCATTTGCCTTGATTTCCATAGCTTTTGGTGATCAGAGTCTTGGTTTCACAACCTAGGAGAGTATGGCGGCTAGCGAGGGAAATCACCACAGTAGAGGTCCTTACTTTGATGGTACTAATTTTGCTAGTTGGAAGCATAAGATGAAAATGCATATTCTTGGACATAACCCCGCCGGTTGGGCTATTTTGTGTATTGGCTTGCAAGGTGAATTCTTTGATGGGAGAGAACCGAACCGTGAAGCTAGCGCGGAAGAGTTGAAGATGTTGCAATACAATGCTCAAGCTTTTGATGTCCTCTTCAACGGACTGTGCCCCGAAGAATTCAATAAAATCAGCCGTCTTGAGATTGCAAAGGAAATTTGGGATACTTTGATTGATATGCACGAGGGTACCGACTCCGTGAAGGAATCCAAATTGGATGTGCTTCAAAGTCAACTTGACAATTTTAAAATGAAGGATGGTGAACGTGTCGTTGAAATGTACTCTAGGCTTGCTATCATCACAAATGAGATTGCCAGCTTAGGAAGTGAGGAAATGACCGATAGATTCGTCATAAAGAAGATCTTAAGAGCCTTGGATGGAAAATATGATACCGTGTGCACATTGATCCAAATGATGCCCAACTACAAAGATCTCAAGCCAACAGAAGTCATTGGAAGAATTGTTGCTCATGAGATATCACTCAAGGATAAGGAAGAGCTTCACAAGAAGTCTAGTGGTGCCTAGAAAGCCTCATGTGATGCTCCTACATCATCAAGTGCCAAACAAGCCTTCAATGAAGAATTGAGCCTAATGGTGAAGAACTTCAACAAGTTCTACAAAAGTAGAAGCAAGGAAATAAGTTCGAAGTCGAGGTCCTACAATGACAAAAGATCTTCGAGTCGTGAACGTAATTGCTACAATTGTGGAAGACCTGGACACTACTCCAATGAATGTACGGCTCCCTACAAACGAAGAGAAGGTTCAACAAAAAGGAGAAGTAGAAGAGAAGATTCACCACGAAGAGAAAGAAGTAGAAGAGATGATCGTTATGAATTAAGAACATCATGGAGAAGCAAGGATTCAAAAAGGTAGGACAAGTCATCAAGGAGCTACACAAAATGAACACATCAAGCTCATGTTGGTGCATGGGTATCCGGCTCCGACTCCGACAACCACTCCGAGAGAAGTTATCACTCTAACTCCAAATATACTCAAGATGAAGGTGTTGCCCGTCTTGCAGTTGTGTCAACCAACTCCTACGACATATTTGACTCACGAAATGAAGGAATTGGAAGATGCTTCATGGCTAAAGGCCCAAAGGTATCACACCCCGAGTATGTTGCTTTCAATAGTGATGAAGATGATTTGCTAGGTGATGATGATTTACTTGTCGACAACTCTAGTGATGAAAACTATGATGAAATTGCTATTAGTCATGCTAATCAAGATAAAACGACTGATGATGATAAGAAGGAGATTGAGTGTCGAACTAAAGAACTAAACACTCTTAAGTTAGCTCATGAAACTACCTTGGAAAATCATTGAGAGCTTTTAAAGACTCATGAGAAGCTACCCTTTGAAAAGCTCAACCTTGAGCAAGAGCATGGGTTCTTAAATGCAATCAATGATGATCCTTGCAAGAAAAGTTCTTCTTACATTGCCAAGTGTTTACTCTTGTCTACTTATATGCCACAAGTAAAATCTAGCAACAAGAGTAAGAATGATTTTTCTTCTAGTAGTAACAATAATCATGTAAAATCCAATGTTGTTGCTTCTAGTAGTTCTCTTAATTCCACTAATGATTCTCTTAGCCAAGTTACACTTGAGCAAGAAAATAGCTTATTGAAGGGAATTATAGATAAAGGTGTTTACAAGAGCCTTGCCGGGAGTAAGCAATTTGAGGAAATTGTATGCAAGCAAGGAAGGCACCGGAAGAATCAAGGTATTTGTTTTGAACGAAAGTTCAATGCCAATGGAGTTGAGTGGGATGAAGATCAATAGCCCAAGACGAAGTTTGTTCCTCAACAAGAGAAGTATGATTCTACTTCTTTCCAAGTGACACAATATCAAGATGATCTTCCACCACAAGACCACAAGTAAAAGGGAAAGGATAAGCTTCAAGAGGAGATTGATGCATTTGAAGAAGCTCCTAAGGCCTTGATCAAGTGGGTTCCCAAGACTACATCAAGTTCTACTTCATCAAGTACGACTACAACTCCAAGGATTCCCATCAAGATGATGTGGATCCCGAAGAAGAAGAACTAGAGAGTTCTTGAGGGTGACTCCGCCAACATACTACACTCATATCATTTTGGCGAGGACAAGTGCAAACACTTCGAGCATTCATTTTCTAAGAGAGAACCACCTACTCATGTGTTGAGACCAAGATATTCCATTCCAACCATATGAATCTTTATCTCTAGCCTTCCCCAAGTTGCTTTCCACTCAAATCATCTTTCCACCAAATCCAAATCTGTGTGAGAGAGAGAGAGTTGATTGTTGGGTAGACTATCATTTCAAGCACAAGAGCAAGGAGTTCATCATCAACACACCGTCTATTACATTTTGGAGAGTGGTGTCTCCTAGATTGGTTATGTCGGGGGACTAATCCATGAACACCTATGGGACCGGCGGACCGAGCCCCTTTTGGTTCGGCAGGGGGGCGGAGATCGCACGAAGAGCAGATCGAGGCGAAACACACGAGTAGTTTACCCAGGTTCGGGCCGCACAGATGCGTAAAACCCTACTCCTGCTTTGTGGTTTGTATTGAGTTCTTGCTCGGGAGCGCCAAGTGCTACAGTACACACCAGCTGCTAAGGAGACCGAGCGTGAGTTGTTCCTCTGACCGACCTCCTCTCCACGTTGCGCATGGGCCTCCTTTTATATGCTCAAGGGGTCACCGACAGGTGCCAACGTAGACAAGGGTAAAAATGGAAAGGTGTTGCAGTTGGTACAGCCGCCTGCTACAGTGTATCGTACCTAACCCTAACGGGAGGGGACAAGGGCATTAAATGCCCGTCTGCGTCACCCAAATAGTGCAAAAGGGACCGCCAGGGACGCCATCGCTCGCCACGATGGCAATCTTGCCAGCGCCGCCTGCCACCGTGTACCGCTGGCTGCACAGCCCCCCACCACGTACGCCTGGAAGGGTCCTAGAGCGACACGTTGGTGGATGTGCTGGAGCGCAGGTACAGAGTCGAGGCTTGCCGCGGCAAGCGCCTTGCCGCGGTCATTGTCTTGTCGCGTCCGGGAGCTTGTCGCTCACCGGGCCTTGCCGGGACGCGTGGCGCGTCGCGGCAAGTTCCTTGAGATGCCTTGGTTGGCCTTCCCGGCAAGATCCTCTTGCCGGGGTCTTCTCTCCTTGGCTTGGATACTTTGTTCTTGAATGGCTCCAAAGGAATCACGGAGGACCTTGGCGGTCACCCGGCAAGCCTTGCCGTGGGACGCTGCGACTGCCCGTGCACAAGTTCGGGATACTAGGGTACCCCTACTCTAGTACCCCAACAGGAGCCCCCGGGCCTGGGCCATACACGGTGCCGAGCGCTATTGGGCCAGGCCCAAAACAGGGCACGGGCACGCGCGGCCTGGGTTACGCCGTTTCTCTCCCCGTATCCACCGCGCCCTCCCCGAACGGCACGTGTTGAATGTGGCGTCGTGGGAGAGATCGTGGGTGGTTTCTTTATTCGGAAAGGCGGAACGTCTGCCCCCTCCCTCTTTATAAGAAGGGGAAACAGGGGTAGTGCGCCCATTCACCGGTTTCCATTCCAATCTCGGAAACCTCCGCCGCTCCTCCGTCTTCCCACAACTGAAAGAGAGCAGCGCCCTGCCCCCCATCGCCACCAGCACCACCAACACCGTCAACCTCCTCCACCACTTCCGCCATGGCTCCGAAAGCCGACAAGGGGAAGGCTGTGAAGTCGACCGAGGTGCAGTGGCTTGCGGTGTTGCGAAAGGAGCGGGCAATCTTCCCCCCCAAGCTCGCCGCGAGGGAGCTGAGGGAGTACTACTACCTCTTCTGGTCGACGGAGACGCGAGCGCATCCATACACGAAGGTACTTCCAGCCACCGCTTGGAAAATGGCTCCAAGTGGATATCCCTTCTTCGCCGTGTTCTTCTACTGCGGGCTCTGCCCGCCTTTCTCTGAGTTCTTCTGCGATATCATGAACACCTACGGGTTCCGCCTCCTTGACTTCACCCCCAATGCCGTTCTGACCATGGTAGTTTTCGCACATCTCTGCGAAAACTTTGTCGGAGTCTATCCAAATGTAGCCCTTTTTTGCCACTTCTTTATGCCCCGAGTAGAGAGAGGAGAGGCTTTATCCGGCGGAATCGCCTGGATCTCGAGGGCCAGCAAGAAGGACGCTTATCTGGAGGGAGAGTTCCGCTGTCACATCCTAACTAGGTTATGCATTAGAGTGTGCATCATGTCTACTTTCATCAGAAATGGAAATGGGGAAAGCAGAAACCCCCAACACCCCCCCTGAAATCAACTAGGGTTTACTAAAAATAAATTCAATGAACCTGAAATGCCCTTCAGAAATGTTCACCCTCTTTGCCTTGGGCTAGAACCCTTGGGAAAAATGGTGAATATAATTTTAGGTCATCAAAAGGGGCATTGATTTAATTTATAAATATTTGAATTTGGGCATTTAAATATTATTAAATAATTTAAATGCTCAAATAATGTTGGAATTATTTTTGGGGCCACTGAAATATTTCAGAAAGTATCCATAAATATTTTCAGGATTTTATAAAATGATTTAGTATTTAAACTAAATCAAAACAGAATAATAGGAAATAGAAAACAGAATATAAATAAAAAAAAAGAGGAGAGGGAGAAGCCCACCTGGGCCTTACCTGGCGCCGCCCACCAGGCCCACCTGCCGGCCCAGCCCAGCCACCGCGCCAGCGAGCAGCTTGGCTCGGCCAGGCAGGCAGGCAGGTGCTCGACGGCGGCACCCGCGCGCGCCACGCACCTGGCTGCCGCCCTGCTTCCTCCCCTCGCCGCCCTGCTGGCCTAGACGGGCTCCACGTCGCCGCCTCGACCCCCTGGACATGCTCACTCGCCCCTGCCTCACTCCCTCGCTCCCCTTAGCCATGGCCGACGCAGCCGTCGTCGTTCCGCCGGCGTAGTCGTGTCCACCGCCGTCCCCGCGCTGCTCCACCGTGTCCTGAAGCTCCGCCACTTCCTCCTCGATCGCTCCACCAAGCCACGCCCCGCCGGAGGCCCGCAAACGACTCCACCAAGCTCATCTTCAACCTCGGGCCGCCCAGATCACCGTCGCCGTTCCGACCGCACCGAGCCTTCCCCGAGCACGCTGACCCTCCCTGCGGCTTCTCTGTGAGCTGTTGAACCTCCCCGTGCTTTCTGTTTCACCCCTGGAACACCGTAGACGCCGCATCTCTTGTGCCCGACCGCGCCACCGCCTGACCACGTCGCCGGCGTTGCTCCGGTGACCATTTGGTCACGGGCTTGTGTCCGTCACACTCCTCGCGCCGCGTAGAGGCTGTAGGTGCTAGCGCCACATCGCCTAGGCCACTGCAGCCACGCGCACGAGCTGGCCCGAGCTTCGGCCTCCGCCTAACCTCATCGCCGGCGATGCTCCGGCCACTCCCCAGCCAAGCCATCACCACGGCTGGATGCGGGCGAGCACCAGCTGCCCGTAGCTGCTCTCCGTGTAGCAAACGGAGCCCTGTGGGCAAATCCCGCAGCACGCCGCCGTGTCTGGCCTCGCCGGCGGCTAAACGCCGGCGAGTTTGACCACTGACGTGGACTGGGTGGGCCCAGTTGACTCCCCTGAGTCAATGACAAGTGGGCCCCCCCTCTACTAATTATCCAGATTAGTTCCTAACTAAAATTAGTTAGTTTAATTAACTAATGACCCTGACAGGCGGGACCCACTAGTCAGCCTCTCTCCCTGCCCTGTTACACTGACCAGTGGCCCCCACACGTCAGGTTTGACTGGGACAGCCGCCTTTGACCTGCTGACGCAACGCTGTTGTCATGCTGACGCAATATATCTTTTCTGGAATTAAAATAACTCAGGAAATTCCAGAAAATACCCAAAACTTCAAAAATTCATAGAAATTCAACCATAACTCCAAATGAGACAAATTATATATGTAAAATTATCAGAAAAATTCAAGGAATCCATCTGTACCATTTTCATGCATGTTTGAACAATGTTTGTCCCCTGTTTTGGACAAAACAAATAAAGGGCATTTAAATAATCATATATGGGATTGGAATTTGAATCTTGTACTCAAACCAACTCCATTTAAACCATAGCTAGTTGCATTAGCTCAAGACACATCCATATTGCCATGTCATAGCATGCATCATATTGTTGCATATCGTCATGTGTTGACTGTGCTCGGTTGTGTTCTTCGTGGTAGGTTCTGCCTCCGAGGATATTCACGAGTATCCAACTGAAGGGCAGTATCCCGTTACCACTCCATCAGGCAAGCAACCATTGATCATTCCGATACAACCCATGTTCCCGCTCCTGCTCTTGTTTACTGCATTAAGACAACACGATTCAAACTGCTGTGTGCTACGGTAGTTGAACCCTTATCCTCTGCATGACCTGTCATTGCCACAGTAACTAGATGAAACCCACTAGCATGTGTAGGAGTTGATTGAGCCATGTTTTGTGATTCCTACCTTGCTATGCCTGCTATGCTTAGAGTTATGTCAGGTCTGGTTCGTCTGGGTGATGGGCTAGAGTGAAATGCTTGTGCCAGTATTATGTGGGATGTGTTGAACATGTTTTGGTAAAGGTATCGATGAGAGGCCATGTAGGAGTACATGGTGGGTTGTTTCATTGAAGCCGTCCCTAAGAACTGAGTTCTGTATGCGTGAATTAAGATTCAGCTACTACCACACATTGGGCCCTGAAATATGACCCCGCTCGACTTACCGACCCCTCTCGCCTCAGTCCAGGAGTTGCAACTAGTTTCTGGTGTTTGTAGGATATGTGTTGGCGGCCGTGCGTAGCGCTGACCCTAGGGGTGGGCTATGTTGCGGTAGATACATCGTGGCACGGTGTACCGAGTCACCCGTTTGGTGTCTCGGGAACCCTGTTCACATCGTTCGGGGCCGTTGAGGACACCCCGGCCGGATTTCCTTGCGGATGGAACCTGAATAGGCGATGACCCTGGACTAGAGACTTGTGAGGTTAGTCAGGTCGTGGTCTACACCCACGTTGGTTTTCGCTTGAAGTCTGCCGAGCACATTTCGTGTGCAGACGCTAAGTGGTGGAAACATGTGTGACGAAGTACACCCCTGCAGGGTATGAAACTATTCGAATAGCCGCGTCCGCGGTAAAGGACTACTTGATTACATATACAGTTCATAGACAAGTTAATGGATACTACTAAAAGACTCAAGATAAGTGTGAGTACCAAGGATGGCCCCCTCACAGGATACGAGGGAGGATCCTCGGTGGAGTATTGTGATGGTGAGTAGTGGACTCGTGTGCGAAAACTATTTTGCTAAAAGATTCCGTAGGATAGCTTAGCCAAGAGTCAAAGCTGGCTTGCTGCATAAACCCCACCACCTTCTTGAGAATGAGCATGTACAGTAGGTTCTGATGTAAGACTTGCTGAGTACTTTTGTACTCATGTTTGCTTATCTATTGTTTTCAGACGACAACACTGCCCCCTCCGATGGGTTTTACGTAGATCTTGACGTCGACGAGTGACTAGACACCCAGGTGGTGATCCAGGCCATGGAGGGCCCTATGTAGATAGACAGGCTTCGAGAAGCCTTTTTCTTTCTAGAGTCTGTACTCAGACTAGTTGCTTCCGCATGTGCTTGTATGACTGTATGACTTGAGTGTCGGGTCATGTGACCCCTACCTGTATGGATATGTTAAGTATGGCTCCCTGGAGCCTTTAAATAAAGTACTTGAGTTGTAGAGTTTTGTTGTGATGCCATGTTGTATGTACCCATATCGAGCATATTGTATGTATGTTTGAAATGCTTGGTATGAGTGGGATCCGACAATCTAGTTGTTTGCCCTTTGCAGCCTTTCTTATGGGGAAATGTAGTCTAGTGCTCCTCGAGCCATAGTAGTTCGCTACAGCCCGGTTCACCGGAGTCCTGCTAGCCCAGTACTACTGTTCAGGACGCTTGACTGGCCGGCATGTGTTTCACTTCGTCCCTATGTCTGTCCCTTCGGGGAGATGTCACGCGGTGATCTCCGGAGTCCTGTCTAGCCTGCTACAGCCCGGGATTCCCCGGAGTCCTGCTAGCCCAGTGCTACAGCCCGGAATCACTCGTTGATGACCGACATGTTCGTTGTGATTCATGTATGCCTGTCTCCATAGGTCTGTACCGCTTTGGGTTCACGACTAGCCATGTCGGCCCGGGTTCTCGGTCATATGGATGCTAGCGACATTGTCATATACGTGAGCCAAAAGGCGCAAACGGTCCCGGGCCATGGTAAGGCGACACCCGTGGGATACCGTGCGTGAGGCCGCAAAGTGATATGAGGTGTTACCGGCTAGATCGATGTGGCTTAGAATCGGGGTCCTGACAGCGTTGGCATCAGAGCCGGACTGCCTGTAGGTTCGTTCAGCCAAACTGGTCGATGTCGAGTCTAGAAATGCTTTAGTTATATGTAAGGGAATTGATTGTGGGAGGGAACGTAAGGTTCTTTTTATTCCTTTACCCTATGCTTCTGATCTGAGTCATTCTCTTCTCATTCAACGTGGGTTAAGGACTAGGCTCTCTTCTTCTATCAGGTTCACGTGTTACTAATCCGTAGTAGCTCATAGGATTTTTGCTACGAGTTTCAGTCCAGTTTCTACTATTTTAGTATGTGGCTATTTGAATCAGAACCTTGATATGATGCTGTTGAGCGGTATTGTGAACTGTTGTGGATGTCTCAAATCTTTTTCTGAGCATTTACAGCCGTTATGCTGCCCAATTTTCCCTAGGAATTCTGATGTCTTTGTCTTGTGGCTGTGCTTTCAGATGGCCAACCAGTCTCAAAATCAAGTGGTTCGCCTGACCAGGTGCCTCGACGTGCCCGGTCATACTGCTATGTTGGTCCGGGTCATGATCGAGACAGGATACCGTTGGTATCCCGAATACACTGTTGAAGAGCAGTTCCGCGACTTTAATCAAAGCCAGTATTTATGCACCGTCAGGATATTTCCTTCCTATCCTGGATCTACCGAGCCCCTTCACTGTTCCTATGGACTCGGAGTTACCATTGAGATGGCTGTGCAGGATGCTGCCTATTCCATGATGACCATCTTGCGAGTCCGGACTGGCCTGCTTCGGAACACTGACTTCCGTTACATGCCAGCTTCACTTCCGGGAGCGCAGGGGTATCTTCAGGCTATCTATGCTGACTCCACTCAGGAGGACTCATTAACTCGTACCACCGCTGAGATGCTCGAAGATAAGGACCGAGAGAATCGGGCCTTGAGGCTGGAGCTCTTCAATACCCGTGCTGATCATTGGGCCACATTGACTCGGTTCGCACCCGCGGTGCAAGCTGGATGTATGGATACCAGGGATCTGTATCCTGTGAGAGCAGCTCTGCCAGACATGGTGGATTGGCGTGATGTGGGAGGCATCACCCCACCCCTTGGTTCCCGCAGGCCACCGTTTGTTGGTCCAAGACCTTATCCTAGCCCCTACGGTCCACAGGCTCCTCAGGACCGTCTGTTTCCGGATGATCACGTTGAACTTCCAGGCTATGGAGGTGACTTCTATGAGGACTACTACGGAACTATCTGAGTTAGTAGTAGTACCACTAGTATTGTAGTAGTTGTATCTCCACTGTCCTGTGTGACTTGTGGAATACGACTTGGTGTGTAATCGATTCCGGAGGTGTAGACAAATAATGTATAGGGACTCGGAATGCCTCCGATGAGATGTAACGTCTACCTTCATAGTTGTACTGTAGCATGGGCTTGTACTAAACTATGTATGACGAGTATGACCGTTGGTGTATATATGGCAGTTTTATAGTACCATGGCATACGAATGAGCATCTCCGCATTCTGCGTTATCCTTTACATTCTGCACTTCCCTGTTAAGTTTGAGCCATCCTTGTCTAAACCGTTGTCTTGTTTTCCCTCCTAGGATGGTCAACACCCGCGGAAACCCTGCTGCCCCAGAGCAGGGGGAAGCCAATGCAGCTAGAGGTGAAAATTTGCCTCACCCGCCTTCCCTGGCCGAAGTGATGCTGGAGGCGGAAAGGAACAAGCGTGAGACCAACCGCCTGTTGGAGCGGATTGAGCAGAACACTGCACGCCACCCACGAAATGCCTTGGTGTCAATCAACGACTTCATCAAGCTGTATCCACCAAAGTTTAACCATTCCGTCGAGCCCCTCGACGCGGATGATTGGCTTCGCAGCATCACCCACAAGCTACGTTCTGCCAACGTAGCTGAAGCCGACAAGGTTACCTATGCTGCTTATCATCTTGAGGGCCCCGCTAGCCATTGGTGGGAAAACTACGAAGCTATGCGCCCGGTCGGCCAAATCACTACCTGGGCTGAGTTCAGCGAGGCTTTCCGTGAGCATCACATTCCGGAAGGTCTCATGGATCGCAAGAGGGAGGAGTTCTGCAACTTCACCCAAGGAAGGCTGACTGTGGATGCATATGGCCGAGAATTTGGGAACCTGGCACGCTATGCTCCTGAAGAGGTTTCTACTGACGCCAAGAAGCAGGCAAGGTTCCGTAAGGGACTTAACCCTGAGCTTCGTCGCGATCTCCGTCTGCACGAGTGCACATCCTTCCAGAAGTTGGTCAATAAAGCTATCAGTGCTGAGACAGGCCAGACTGATTATGACGCTTCACGCAAGCATTCTCGTGATTTTGGGTCTTCATCCGGCTCTGGAGCTCAGAAGCGCCGGGTGTGGATTCCAAGCACCGCACTGCCTCCCAGATTCACCCCGAGGCCATCCTTCGAGGCGCCTCGTCCCAACCAGCAAATTGCACCATCCAAGCCCTATGGTGGCCCCGCTGCTAGTGTTGCTCCACGCCCCACTGTGGTAACATGCTTCAAGTGTGGAGAACCGGGTCACTATAGTCGAGAGTGTCCCCAGAACAACCCCAATCAAGCTGGAAAGTCCGTTGGCCGTGGTAAGCCCGCGGGAAAGACTTTCTACGCCAAGCCGGCCACTACTGCACGTGGCCATGTCAACTACGTCTCAGCCGAAGAGGCTCATGAGGATCCCAACGTCGTCCTTGGTACGCTCCTTGTTAACTGCCATCCGGCATCTGTTCTTTTCGATACTGGAGCATCTCATTCCTTCATATCCGAGAATTATGCTCGGTTGCATAACACGACATTCTGTGACATGCCCACTTCCATGGTAATTCAAACTCCGGGTTCCAAATGGCAAACCTCTAGGGTAAGCCATGGGAACGAAATTCTTGTCGATAGGCTTGTCTTCCTTGCATCTTTAATAGCTCTCAAGTCCTCCGACATAAACATCATCTTGGGTATGGACTGGATGTCGGCTCATTGCGCCAAGATCGATTGTGCCACTAGAACCGTTCAACTTACTCATCCCTCGGGCAAGACAGTTAATGTCTTAACTCGAGTGGCCAAGCGCCAACTTTACTCTCTCAATGCCAACCCTCTTCCAGACCTTGAGGACGTTCCGGTAGTCCGAGACTTCCCGGATGTGTTTCCGGAAGAACTGCCAGGTGTTCCACCTGACCGGGATGTCGAGTTTGTGATAGACCTTGTTCCAGGAACCGTTCCAATTGCTAGAAGACCCTACAAGATGGCACCCTTAGAACTAGCCGAGCTTAAGAACCAACTCGATGAGTCCTTGAACAAAGGGTTCATCCGTCCTAGCTCCTCTCCTTGGGCTTGCCCCGTCCTCTTTGTCAAGAAGAAGGATGGAACGGATCGAATGGTTGTGGATTACCGACCTGTCAATCTGGTCACCATCAAGAACAAATACCCGCTTCCCAGGATCAACGACCTGTACGATCAGCTCGCTGGATCCTCAGTCTTCTCCAAGATGGATTTGAGGTTGGGCTACCATCAAATCAAAATCAGAAACGGGGACATTCCCAAAACGGCTTTTGTCACTCGTTATGGCCAATACGAGTACACCGTCATGTCCTTCGGTTTAACCAATGCCCCGGCCACTTTCTCCCGGTTAATGAACTCGGTTTTCATGGAGTACTTGGACAAATTCGTCGTAGTATACCTCGATGACATACTCATCTACTCCAAAAATGAAGAGGAACATGCCGAACATCTAAGGCTGGTATTGATGAAACTTCGAGAGCATTGCCTTTATGCCAAATTCTCCAAGTGTGAATTTTGGTTGTCAGAAGTGACCTATCTAGGCCATGTAATCTCTGGTAAGGGTATTGCTGTCAATCCCGAGCGAGTTCAAGCCGTCCTTGATGGGACTCCACCTGTTTCGGTCAAGCAAGTTCGGGGTTTCCTTGGCCTAGCGAGCTATTGCCGCCGCTTCGTCGAGAATTTCTCCAAGGTTGCTGAACCTCTAACTGAACTCCTCAAGAAGGATAAAAAGTTCGAGTGGACTCCACAGTGCGAGTTCAGTTTTCAGGAACTGAAAAGACGCCTGACATCTGCTCCCGTACTGGTACCACCAGATTTCTCCAAGGACTTTATTATCTATTGCGACGCCTCGCGACAAGGACTAGGTTGCATACTCATGCAGGATCTTCAGGTAATTGCCTATGCCTCACGGCAATTACACCCACATGAGGAAAATTATCCCACACATGATCTAGAGCTTGCAGCTGTAGTCCATGCACTCAAAACCTGGCGACATTACCTTCTCGGTAATCGTTGCGAGATCTTCACCGATCACCAAAGCTTGAAATATATCTTCACCCAACCAGATTTGAATCTCAGGCAAAGACGTTGGGTCGAGTTGATCTCGAATTACGACTTAGGAATAACTTACACCCCTGGCAAAGCCAATGTCATGGCTGATGCACTAAGTCGTAAGTCCTACTGTAACAACCTGATGTTACAACAAAGTCAACCACTTCTCCATGAGGAATTTCGTAAGCTTAATCTTTACATTGTTCCTCGTGGATTCCTGTCTACCCTGGTGGCGAAACCTACCCTTATGGATCAAATCATAGCTGCCCAAAAGCGTGATAAGGGCATATCCCGGATTAAGGAAAACATTGCTAGCGGAGTAGCTAAATGTTTTTCCAGGGATGAGCAAGGTGCTGTCTTCTTTGAGAACCGCCTGGTGGTTCCCAAGAACCAACATCTACGCCAGATGATCCTTAAGGAAGCTCATGAATCCCCTCTCACCATTCATCCCGGTAGTACTAAAATGTATCAAGACCTACGCCAGAGGTTTTGGTGGACTAGGATGAAGAGGGAAATTGCTCAATACATTGCTAATTGCGACGTTTGTCGTCGGGTTAAAGCAGAGCATCAACGGCCTGCTGGCACCCTTCAACCTTTGGCTATTCCTGAATGGAAATGGGACAAAATCAGTATGGATTTCATCACTGGGTTTCCCAGGACCAAGAGGGGAAATAATGCCATCTTCGTCGTGATCGACCGTCTTTCCAAAGTAGCCCATTTTCTACCTGTTCGAGAGAGTATCACCGCTAGCCAGCTAGCTGACTTATACATCTCCCGAATAGTGTCTCTTCATGGTGTCCCGTTGGAAATTAACTCAGACCGTGGAAGTCTCTTCACCTCTCGATTTTGGGAAAGTTTCCAAAATGCTATGGGAACTCATCTCTCCTTTAGCACCGCCTTCCATCCTCAATCAAGTGGTCAAGTAGAGCGAGTAAATCAAATTCTGGAGGATATGCTCCGAGCTTCTGTTATCTCGTTCGGAATGAGTTGGGAGAAATGCCTTCCATTCGCGGAGTTTGCCTATAACAATAGCTATCAAGCTAGTTTGGGCAAGGCTCCCTTCGAAGTTCTCTATGGACGAAAATGTCGAACGCCTCTTAACTGGTCAGAAACCGGGGAAAGACAACTCTTTGGCCCGGATATGATTCAGGAAGCAGAAGAGCAGGTTCGCGTTATTCGTGAGAAATTGAAAACGGCCCAATCTCGACAAAAGAGTCAATATGATCGTAAGCATAAGCCTATGACATTTGAAATTGACGAGAAAGCTTACCTTCGGGTTACCCCGTTAAAGGGAACCCATCGCTTCGGCATCAAAGGCAAATTGGCTCCTCGTTACATTGGACCCTTTCGCATTATTGCCAAACAAGGAGAAGTTGCCTACCAATTGGAACTACCTCCGCATCTTTCCAGAGTTCACGACGTCTTCCACGTTTCGCAACTCAGGCGTTGCTTCGCGGATCCTATCCGTGGAGTGGACCACGAAACGCTTGATTTACAGGATAACCTTTCTTATCGGGAATACCCCGTTCGTATCCTTGATCAAGCCGAGCGTACCACTCGATGTCATAATATCAAGTTTCTCAAGGTTCAATGGTCACACCATTCCGAGGAAGAAGCCACTTGGGAAAGGGAGGATCGTCTTCGACTCGAGTACCCCGCCTTCTTCCCAGATGATCTTAAATCTCGGGACGAGATTCTATTGAGTGGGGGTGAGTTGTCACATCCTAACTAGGTTATGCATTAGAGTGTGCATCATGTCTACTTTCATCAGAAATGGAAATGGGGAAAGCAGAAACCCCCAACACCCCCCCTGAAATCAACTAGGGTTTACTAAAAATAAATTCAATGAACCTGAAATGCCCTTCAGAAATGTTCACCCTCTTTGCCTTGGGCTAGAACCCTTGGGAAAAATGGTGAATATAATTTTAGGTCATCAAAAGGGGCATTGATTTAATTTATAAATATTTGAATTTGGGCATTTAAATATTATTAAATAATTTAAATGCTCAAATAATGTTGGAATTATTTTTGGGGCCACTGAAATATTTCAGAAAGTATCCATAAATATTTTCAGGATTTTATAAAATGATTTAGTATTTAAACTAAATCAAAACAGAATAATAGAAAATAGAAAACAGAATATAAATAAAAAAAAAGAGGAGAGGGAGAAGCCCACCTGGGCCTTACCTGGCGCCGCCCACCAGGCCCACCTGCCGGCCCAGCCCAGCCACCGCGCCAGCGAGCAGCTTGGCTCGGCCAGGCAGGCAGGCAGGTGCTCGACGGCGGCACCCGCGCGCGCCACGCACCTGGCTGCCGCCCTGCTTCCTCCCCTCGCCGCCCTGCTGGCCTAGACGGGCTCCACATCGCCGCCTCGACCCCCTGGACATGCTCACTCGCCCCTGCCTCACTCCCTCGCTCCCCTTAGCCATGGCCGACGCAGCCGTCGTCGTTCCGCCGGCGTAGTCGTGTCCACCGCCGTCCCCGCGCTGCTCCACCGTGTCCTGAAGCTCCGCCACTTCCTCCTCGATCGCTCCACCAAGCCACGCCCCGCCGGAGGCCCGCAAACGACTCCACCGAGCTCGTCTTCAACCTCGGGCCGCCCAGATCACCGTCGCCGTTCCGACCGCACCGAGCCTTCCCCGAGCACACTGACCCTCCCTGCGGCTTCTCTGTGAGCTGTTGAACCTCCCCGTGCTTTCTGTTTCACCCCTGGAACACCATAGACGCCGCATCTCTTGTGCCCGAACGCGCCGCCGCCTGACCACGTCGCCGGCGTTGCTCCGGTGACCATTTGGTCACGGGCTTTTGTCCGTCACACTCCTCGCGCCGCGTAGAGGCTGTAGGTGCTAGCGCCACATCGCCTAGGCCACTGCAGCCACGCGCACGAGCTGGCCCGAGCTTCGGCCTCCGCCTAACCTCATCGCCGGCGATGCTCCGGCCACTCCCCGGCCAAGCCATCACCACGGCTGGATGCGGGCGAGCACCAGCTGCCCGTAGCTGCTCTCCGTGTAGCAAACGGAGCCCTGTGGGCAAATCCCGTAGCATGCCGCCGTGTCTGGCCTCGCCGGCGGCTAAACGCCGGCGAGTTTGACCACTGACGTGGACTGGGTGGGCCCAGTTGACTCCCCTGAGTCAATGACAAGTGGGCCCCCCCCTCTACTAATTATCCAGATTAGTTCCTAACTAAAATTAGTTAGTTTAATTAACTAATGACCCTGACAGGCGGGACCCACTAGTCAGCCTCTCTCCCTGCCCTGTTACACTGACCAGTGGCCCCCACACGTCAGGTTTGACTGGGACAGCCGCCTTTGACCTGCTGACGCAATGCTGTTGTCATGCTGACGCAATATATCTTTTCTGGAATTAAAATAACTCAGGAAATTCCAGAAAATACCCAAAACTTCAAAAATTCATAGAAATTCAACCATAACTCCAAATGAGACAAATTATATATGTAAAATTATCAGAAAAATTCAAGGAATCCATCTGTACCATTTTCATGCATGTTTGAACAATGTTTGTCCCCTGTTTTGGACAAAACAAATAAAGGGCATTTAAATAATCATATATGGGATTGGAATTTGAATCTTGTACTCAAACCAACTCCATTTAAACCATAGCTAGTTGCATTAGCTCAAGACACATCCATATTGCCATGTCATAGCATGCATCATATTGTTGCATATCGTCATGTGTTGACTGTGCTCGGTTGTGTTCTTCGTGGTAGGTTCTGCCTCCGAGGATATTCACGAGTATCCAACTGAAGGGCAGTATCCCGTTACCACTCCATCAGGCAAGCAACCATTGATCATTCCGATACAACCCATGTTCCCGCTCCTGCTCTTGTTTACTGCATTAAGACAACACAATTCAAACTGCTGTGTGCTACGGTAGTTGAACCCTTATCCTCTGCATGACCTATCATTGCCACAGTAACTAGATGAAACCCACTAGCATGTGTAGGAGTTGATTGAGCCATGTTTTGTGATTCCTACCTTGCTATGCCTGCTATGCTTAGAGTTATGTCAGGTCTGGTTCGTCTGGGTGATGGGCTAGAGTGAAATGCTTGTGCCAGTATTATGTGGGATGTGTTGAACATGTTTTGGTAAAGGTATCGATGAGAGGCCATGTAGGAGTACATGGTGGGTTGTTTCATTGAAGCCGTCCCTAAGAACTGAGTTCTGTATGCGTGAATTAAGATTCAGCTACTACCACACATTGGGCCCTGAAATATGACCCCGCTCGACTTACCGACCCCTCTCGCCTCAGTCCAGGAGTTGCAACTAGTTTCTGGTGTTTGTAGGATATGTGTTGGCGGCCGTGCGTAGCGCTGACCCTAGGGGTGGGCTATGTTGCGGTAGATACACCGTGGCACGGTGTACCGAGTCACCCGTTTGGTGTCTCGGGAACCCTGTTCACATCGTTCGGGGCCATTGAGGACACCCCGGCCGGATTTCCTTGCGGATGGAACCTGAATAGGCGATGACCCTGGACTAGAGACTTGTGAGGTTAGTCAGGTCGTGGTCTACACCCACATTGGTTTTCGCTTGAAGTCTGCCGAGCACATTTCGTGTGCAGATGCTAAGTGGTGGAAACATGTGTGACGAAGTACACCCCTGCAGGGTATGAAACTATTCGAATAGCCGCGTCCGCGGTAAAGGACTACTTGATTACATATACAGTTCATAGACAAGTTAATGGATACTACTAAAAGACTCAAGATAAGTGTGAGTACCAAGGATGGCCCCCTCACAGGATACGAGGGAGGATCCTCGGTGGAGTATTGTGATGGTGAGTAGTGGACTCGTGTGCGAAAACTATTTTGCTAAAAGATTCCGTAGGATAGCTTAGCCAAGAGTCAAAGCTGGCTTGCTGCATAAACCCCACCACCTTCTTGAGAATGAGCATGTACAGTAGGTTCTGATGTAAGACTTGCTGAGTACTTTTGTACTCATGTTTCCTTATCTATTGTTTTCAGACGACAACACTGCCCCCTCCGATGGGTTTTACGTAGATCTTGACGTCGACGAGTGACTAGACACCCAGGTGGTGATCCAGGCCATGGAGGGCCCTATGTAGATAGACAGGCTTCGAGAAGCCTTTTTCTTTCTAGAGTCTGTACTCAGACTAGTTGCTTCCGCATGTGCTTGTATGACTGTATGACTTGAGTGTCGGGTCATGTGACCCCTACCTGTATGGATATGTTAAGTATGGCTCCCTGGAGCCTTTAAATAAAGTACTTGAGTTGTCGAGTTTTGTTGTGATGCCATGTTGTATGTACCCATATCCAGCATATTGTATGTATGTTTGAAATGCTTGGTATGAGTGGGATCCGACAATCTAGTTGTTTGCCCTTCGCAGCCTTTCTTATGGGGAAATGTAGTCTAGTGCTCCTCGAGCCATAGTAGTCCGCTACAGCCCGGTTCACCGGAGTCCTGCTAGCCCAGTACTACTGTTCAGGACGCTTGACTGGCCGGCATGTGTTTCACTTCGTCCCTATGTCTGTCCCTTCGGGGAAATGTCACGCGGTGATCTCCGGAGTCCTGTCTAGCCTGCTACAGCCCGGGATTCCCCGGAGTCCTGCTAGCCCAGTGCTACAGCCCGGAATCACTCGTTGACGACCGACATGTTCGTTGTGATTCATGTATGCCTGTCTCCATAGGTCTGTACCGCTTTGGGTTCACGACTAGCCATGTCGGCCCGGGTTCTCGGTCATATGGATGCTAGCGACATTGTCATATACGTGAGCCAAAAGGCGCAAACGGTCCCGGGCCATGGTAAGGCGACACCCGTGGGATACCGTGCGTGAGGCCGCAAAGTGATATGAGGTGTTACCGGCTAGATCGATGTGGCTTAGAATCGGGGTCCTGACATCCGCGGCAAGTGGGAGGAATGGAGAGCAGATTGGTGCTGGATTGTCGAGGAGAACCCGCAGCCGTTTACCGCCCGGCGCCAAGCCCCAGCAGCACGCGGTAGCGATTGGAGTGACGTGGCCCCGGAAGACGATAGGCTGAAGATTGCCATCACGCGGATCCAACGCCTCAGGCTTGCCGGGCTTACTGTAGGCGCTGTTGGCGCAGATTTTCTTCGCTGCCGCATCGCCCCCTTGCAGGAACGGAGGAGGCCCGCCTGGGAATTCAAGAATGCGGCGGATATCATGAGGCTGCGTCCGGGCCTCAACTACAACTTCACTGTTCTGGAGCTTAACGCGATGCTCCAGGAGCTGTTCAAGTACGACCCTGAGCATCCCGAAGTGTTCAGGTTGCCGCAGGGTGTCGTTCCGCTATGCAACAACTCCGCGCTCGACCGCATCCGTGCAATGATGCCGCTGTGTGATTCGCATGGAATTGTCCCAACATGGCAAGAGCCTGCAGACGACGTCGTGCAGGAGTTCTTTGACGGCTTGGTAGAAGTGCCGGTCCGCTCCGAAGAAAAGAAAGGCCTCACTCGCGACACCACCGATGCGGAGCTGAAACGCATCGCCACCAGGCTGGAAGAGGCGGCGGCAGCCGCAGCTGCGGGCGAGTTTGGATTCACCGTGGAGGAGGCAGAGGCAGCAGAGGCGGCAAGCCGTGCCGAGCAAGAGGAGCTTGCCGGCAAGAAAGAGCTTGCCGGGCGTGACGTCGAGTCGAGCGAGCCCGCCGAGGATACGAGCGGCTCGTTGGAGATCAACTCCTCTTCCTCCTCATCATCCTCCGACGGCTCGCCGCAAGCAGAGCCCCCAGCTCCACCAAGAAGGCGTCTTCGCAAGGCCGGGGACGTAGCGAAGCGGCGGGCGAGTCGACAGTCGCCGCGCCGCGCAACGCGCTCCACCGCGGCAAGCACTGTTGCCGTGGGAGCACCCCACGCTGCTGCGGCAACTGGAGCAGGGTCCACCCGGACCACCGCTTCTGCTCCTGCCGCTTCTCACGCCGCGGCGGCAATCGGAGCGGGGTCGTCTCAGACCACCACCACAGTTCCCGCCAAGCGGCCAAGGGAACCTACTCCTCCGCCTTCTCGCGCCGGACATGAGCCGGACTTCGACTTCTCCGCGTTCAGCTCCGACGAGGAAGAAGAAGAGTAAGATTCTCTTGTTGTACTTGCAGTTCTTCAATTCTTGCTGTTTTGTCTTGCATCTCATTTGCTTTATTCTGAACCTATTCCTTTTTAGGACTCTGGCCCAAAGAGCAGCGAAGAGAGCCAAGGCCCCGATGATTATCATCGAGGACGAACCCACCGCGATAACAGGGGATGCGTCCGAGACAACCTTACCGGACCCGGCAACTGTTCTCCAGAGCAGCCCCCAGCGTAAGTATATGGTTCGCCTTCCGCTGTTAGCCGTGCATGGATACTCTTTCTTTGCTGACATCTGACTGTTGGTTTGTGTAGGAGCAGAGCAGCCCCACCAGGAGCGCCCGGAGGCCGCCCCCGAAATGCCAAGGGAAAGTCCTCCGGCAAGGGAGAGGTCTCTGGCAAGGGAGAGCTCTCTGGCAAGGGACAGCACCAGCGCCCCCCCGGCGGCGGAGACCACGACTGCAGAACCCGGAACAGGTAATCCTCTTGCTCAAAACTTCCCTTGGGTTCTTCTTCTTTTGATCTTCTTTTTTGGATATTTGCTTGACTCTTCTCCCTTTTCCGGCCGTCAGACGCATCTGCTGCGGAGCCGATGGAGACCGAGGTTGCCGCCGACGACGCCGCTGCCACCGAAGAAGCAGCCGGCACTGACGATCCCGCCGACGCAGAGGCCGCCAAAGCTGCCGCCGCAGAAGCAGGCGAGGGGTCTGGCAATCGCACTGACGGCCCTGAGGCCGCAGGAGCGCCAGGCGCTATGCCGACTGCCAATCCCTCCGCCGCTGCCGCAGCGTCAGGCTCCGAAGAGCCCCAACCAGGCGTCTACTTGAAGGCCAGCGATGGCGTCTTCATCAACCTCCCCTGGGCGTCAAGCTCCAGGGTGCCGTTCGAAGGAGAGAGCTTTGACGGAGAGGTGCTCGCCTCCGCTGGGCTGGCGCTGGTTGATGCGCCGAGCAGCAGCAGCAGCGAGCCTGAGGAGGAGAGGCTGCTACGGAAGCTGGTGTCGCTCTACCGTGCCCGGCAAGCCAAGCTGGAATCCCACGAGGTGCTTGTCGCGAAAGCGGGAGTGGACATCGAAAAGCGCACGGAGGAGCTCCGGGGTCACAACCAGGAAGCTCTCCGGTCCCTGGCAGAGGAGCGGGCGCAACTTGCCGAGGAGCAGAAGGCCTTCCTCCTCGAGCGGGCTGAAGTCGAAGAGCACGGAGGAGCTCCGGGGTCACAACCAGGAAGCTCTCCGGTCCCTGGCAGAGGAGCGGGCGCAACTTGCCGAGGAGCAGAAGGCCTTCCTCCTCGAGCGGGCTGAAGTCGAAGAGCAACAGCGGCTTGCCGCTGAGAAGCTGTCTGCGCAGGAGGGCGAGCTGGTGCAGCGGAAGGTCAACCTTGAAAGCCACGAGGAGGAGCTTGCCGCGCGCGAGCGAACATTCGGCGGAGCCCTCAAGCAAGCAGAGGATGCTGCCGCAGGTGCCGAGGCCGCCAAGAAGGAGCTGGAGACGAAGGTGGCTCAGCTGGAGGCTGATCTCAAGGCAATGGTGAAGAGCTTGCCGCGCTCAAGTGTGAGCGGGAGAAGGACGCCCACAGCCACTCGGAGTTGCAGGCCTGTCTCGCCGAGAAGGGCCAGGAGCTTAGCGCCGCCAAGTACTCCAACGCAGATCTTGAGTTCAAGCTGACCACTTTGACCAAGACGCTGGACGGCGCCAAGGAGCAGGAGACGGCCTTGAAGGAGGAGGTCAAGGCCGGTAAGGCGCTGCTGGCGAGTGCTGCTGCCGCCTAGAATGCTTTTAGGGAGAATGTGGAGCACTGGACGGAGGGTCTTGTGAATGTTGCCGCAGACATTGACAGGGAGCTGGCGCAGCTGGGGATGGAGGATCTCTGGTATCCCTCCGACGAGAACCTCCAACCCAGTGGCAAGCTCACTTTGTTCTTCAAAGGCATGGCGACGGCCCTCCAGCGACTCCGGGAGAGGATCCCAAAGCAGCTGGCTGACGAGTCGCGCAAGGTCTGCGCGGGAGCTCTTCAAAAGGTGTTGGTGAAGGTGGCCTTCCGCAACCCTGGCCTCAACCTCACCAACGTCCTCAAGACCCTGCCGCCGGATGCTGATCTGGAGGCGCTCAAGACCCTTGTCGCACCCATTGTGGACAAGGTGAGCGGGATCAAGAGGGTTGAGGGCGATCGCGTAGACTAGGCTGCCCGTTTTCTTCTTTTCTTGTCGCTGCTGGTCATGTTATGAGAACAATCTGTTAGAGCTGCGACAAGCTACCTTGTAATATAACTCTATTTCGGGTAATGATTGCAATGTTATTTCCTTTACTTGATTCCTTCCTTTGAATGTTTTTTCCCTACGCTTTTAGGGAACTTGCCGGCGCAGGCACCTTGGCCGCGAGCGCTGAGTGCGGGACGTCAGCAGCCTGCTGGCGGTGCCGCTACCGACAAGAAACCTTGTCGCAACTAGTCGCAGCTCACTTAAGTTGTTGAGCGGACTCGAAACAAAGTAAGGGTGCAACTAGCTACGAGTTGGTTCCTCCGCGCACAGGTTTTCCATACAAAGTACAGTCGTTCAAGGAAGATAACTTAAAAATTTAAAGAAAATCTGATTGCTCAAACTTTGGCAACTTAGCTTTTCTGTCGTTTGCTTCCCGGTAAGGCGAAACTTTCTTGAACGACGCCTAGTCCATACCATTATCTTCTCCTTTCCCCCCGGCAAACATGTGGGCGAGGGACCCTTCCTTTCCTTGAGAAAAAAGAAAGAGGAGAAAAATAAAGATACGGAGCCTTATGGCTCGTTCTTGCTTACCGGGGGTAGCTGCTGCACAAAGTGTCAGATAAGACATGCAAAAAATAGAAAGCATGAAATTGACAAGATGTGCGGAGCACATAAGCTTTATGCATGGGGTCTGCGCCCAGCTTTGTACAAAGGATTACATGCAACAGCGGCAAGACTTGTACAAAAGGTGGTTGCCGGAATAGGTTCCGGCAACCGCGCCTTACGGGTAAAACTTACGAAGATGCTCAATGTTCCAGGAGTTGGTCACCGGAATGCCATCTTCGGTCTCAAGGCGGACAGCGCCAGGCCTAGTGACTCGTTTCACCCGGTAAGGGCCTTCCCACTTCGGTGTCAACTTGTTGGAATTCTTGGCGGACTGAACACGCCGAAGAACAAGGTCGCCTTCCTCGAGACTTCTGGCGTTAACTTTGCGGCTATGGTAGCGGCGCAAAGCTTGCTGGTTGCGAGCAGCTCGTACAGCAGCGTGAAGACGGTCTTCCTCAAGGAGCAGCGCGTCATCTTGTCGCAGCTGCTCTTGCTCAAGCTCATCATAAGCGAGCACTCGAGGCGACCCGTATACGAGTTCCGTGGGGAGAACTGCCTCTGCTCCATAGACTAGAGTGAAAGGTGTCTGGCCAGTGGCTCGATTTGGCGTCGTCCTGATCGACCAAAGAACCACCGGCAACTCCTCAATCCAGTTTCTTCCGCACTTGTGCAGCCTGTCGAAAGTTCTGGCCTTGAGCCCACGCAGCACTTCAGCATTTGCCCTCTCCGCTTGACCGTTGCTTCTCGGGTGAGCAACAGAAGCGAAGCAGACCTTGGCGCCAAGATCTTGGACGTACTGCATGAAGGTGCGGCTCGTGAATTGTGTACCGTTGTTGGTGATTATCCTGTTAGGGATCCCGAAGCGGCAAACAATCGACCTGAAGAACTTGACTGCTGACTGTGCTGTCACCTTCCTCACTGCTTCCACTTCCGGCCACTTTGTGAACTTGTCGATTGCAACGTACAAGTACTCAAAGCCCCCGACTGCTCGGGGAAAGGGGCCGAGGATGTCGAGCCCCCAGACCGAAAATGGCCAGGATAAAGGGATCGTCTGGAGAGCTTGAGCTGGCTGGTGTATCTGCTTGGAATGGAACTGGCACGCTTCACACTTGGTTACTTGTGCAGTTGCATCCTGGAGGGCTGTCGGCCAAAAGAAACCTTGCCTGAATGCTTTGCCGGCAAGTGTTCTTGCGCCAATGTGGTGACCACATATGCCTCCATGTATCTCTGCCAACAGCTTTTGTCCATCTTCCCGGTGAATACACTTCAATTTCACACCGTTGAGTCTTCTTCTGTACAGTGTGTTGTCGACAAACTGGTACATACTTGACTGCCGGGCTACTCTTTCCGCTTCTTCTTGCTCTTCGGGAAGTTCTCCTGTCTGAAGGAAACGGACAATTTGTTGTGCCCATGTTGGAGCTTGTGGCTCGACAACAAGGACTAAAGGCACATCTGCTGCTGCGGGAACATCCGCTTCTACGGCGGGAGCCTGCGGCTCAGCCGGAGCTTGACGTTCGCCGGCAAGCTTGCCGGAGCAAAACTTGTCGGGAGCGTCCGCTTCAATGGAACAAACCCTAGGGCTTGCCGGAGCAGACTGCTCCTCAGCACTCTTGGTGTTGATCTTGGGGACCTTCTTGGCGGCGACTTCGGGAAGCTCTGCCGGAAAATAGTTACCAGAAACCAACTTCCTCTTCTTGCTCTGTCCAGTTGATGGCGTTACGGACGGTCGAGTCAGCTTGAGCACAAAGATCCCTGGTTCCACAGGTAACTTAAGTGCGGCGCACTTTGACAGGCCATCGGCAATGTCGTTCTGAGCATGCGTCAAGAAATGAAAGCAAGTCACATCCGGCCGTGGAGTCAACAATCTGGTCAATGCGCGGCAAGGGAAATGGGTCTTTGGGACAAGCTTTATTAACATCGGTAAAGTCGATGCAAAGCCTCCATTTCCCGTTTGCCTTGCGCACGACTACAGGATTGGCCAACCACGTAGGATGGAGCACTCATCTGACAAGGCCTGCTGCTTCCAATTTCTTGATCTCTTCTGCGATGAATTCTTGGCGCTCCATTGCTTGTTTCCTGACCTTCTGTTTGACAGGCCGCGCATGAGGAAAAACGGCAAGATGGTGCTCAATTACTTTCCTGGGAACATCGGGGATGTCAGACAGTTGCCACGCAAACACGTCAACGTTCGCCCGCAGGAAAGCAATGAGCGTGTTTTCCTATTTAGGGTCAAGAGTGGCACTGATGGTGAAGGTACCACCAGTGCCGTCCTCCTTGGCGGACACTTTCTTGGTCTCTGGCGGAGCTGCCATTGTCATCTTACACTTGCCGGTGGAGCTCGATGGTGCGTCCTCGACGGTAGCGCAGCACTCCGAGGTGGTGCGCTTGCCGGAGTGGGCATCAAAACTCTTGCCGGACTTGGTCTTCTTCTTCCCCCCCGGGAGCTTCAACGGCAAGCGACTTGCAATCTGTTGCGGCTGCTGCTTCCCGGTAGATCTTGTCGGCGCAGATAAGAGCATCCTTCTTGTCGCCAGGGATAGAGATGACGCTTATCGGGCCTGGCATCTTCAGTATGTTGTATGCGTAGTGAGAGGCTGCCATGAACTTGGCGAGTGCTGGACGGCCGAGTATCCCATTGTAAGGCAATGGAAAATCGGCAACGTCGAAAGTGACCCTCTCAGTCCTGAAGTTCAACTCGCTGCCAAATGTTACTGGCAACGTGACCTTCCCCTTCGGCTTGCTCCTTCCCGGGTTGATTCCTTGGAATGTGCCGGTCTCTTCAAGCTCGCTGTCAGGGATCTGGAGTTTCTGGAGTACAGCGGAGGAGATCAGGTTCAAGCCGGCCCCGCCGTCAACTAGCATCTTAGTGACCTTGAGGTTGCGGATAGTTGGTGAAACCAACATCGGCAAGCACCAGACCGCAGTTGTGCGATCAGGGTGGTCCTCAATATCAAAGATGATAGGCGTGCTGGACCATTTCAGAAGCTTGCGTGACTCGATAGGTGGTTCTGCCGCATTGACTTCCCGCACCCACTGCTTGAGTTGGCGGTGCGAAGTATGCAGAGAAGCACCACCGTCAACGCACAAGACCTCTGTTGCTTTCCGGAACTCCTGCTCACTAGTCTCGACATCATCCATGTCTTCGTCATCGTCGTCATCTTCATCCTTGTTGCGGCCGTGGGGAGGTCTGTCTCCTTGCCGCTGCTTGGCCTTGCCGCAGCGTCCTCCCCGGCCGGCGCGCTTCTTGCCGGATTCTCCAGCGCCTCCTTGGGCCCTCTCCTTGTCGCGTCACTCGTATTCAGCCTTTTGCTGCTGGACAAGCTGCTCGACCTTCTGGCAGCTCTGGAGGTCATGGCCCTTGGTGCGGTGGATCTTGCGGTACTGCTTGTCGGTGCCGTCCTGCTTGTCGGCGACCGCCACAGCCTGGTAGTTGGTGCATGCGGCAATCTCCTTGCCGGAGCTACCAGCTTTGGCTTTCTTGGCGCCACCTTCGTTGCCGGACTGCTCAACGACTAGCACATCTTTGCCTTTCTTCTTCCTGTTGTTCCGCCGCCGGTTTTTCTTTGCCGGGGCAGCATACTCGCTGTCAGACCCTCCTGCTCCTGTATTCTCTCCGGGGAGTTTCCTCCCTTCCTCAGCACGTGCACACTTGTCGGCCATGGCATACAGCTCACTGACGTCTCTGATCTTGCACATCGCCATCTCTTCCCGCATCCTGCGGTTACGCACGTTCTGATGGAACGCGCTGATGACCGCGGCAGGTTGGACATCTGGGATGTTGTGCTGTACATGGCCGAATCTCTGAATGTACTTGCGTAGGGGCTCTCCTTCCTTCTGGGCGAGCAGGTGAACGTCACTCTCTTAGCCATGAGGTTTGTGGCCGCCTGTAAAGGCGCCGACAAACTGATGGCATAGGTCTGCCCAGGAGGATATGGAGTTTTCCGGCAAATGCATTAGCCAGGACCTGACATTGGGCTTGAGCACCAGCAGGAAGTAGTTGGCAAGGATCTTGTCGTCCCGCCCCCCGGCAGCTTGCACCGCGATGGTGTAGATGCTGAGGAACTCCGACGGATGCGACTTGCCGTCGTACTTCTCTGGTACATCTGGCTTGAAATTCTTCTTGCTGGGCCACTGGACTTACCGCAGCTCACGAGTAAACGCAGGGCAACCTACCGCGTATGGCAAGTCGCCTGGTTCCCCTGGCGCATGCATGTCGACAAAGGGCCCAGCGTGCTGGTCTGATTGACGCCGCGCTTCTCTTCGACGCTCAATGCGAGTACGAGCGTCTTCTTGCTGTCGTTCGTGAAGAACTTGGCATTGATCGCGACGAGCTCGAGGATCTGATGACGCGGTGGAGTCGCTGTCAGGGTGGATCCGACGAGTCGGCGATCTTGGCCTTCGGGGCAGAGAGTGCACGGTGGTTGCACCCCCACCGGTCTTGTCGCCACCGGCTCGTGCCTGGCTAACTTGCCGCGGCTGCGAAGTACTCGGCTGCCGTGGAATGTCGCCGTTGGCAAAGCCGATGAGACTCTGAATGGTGGCCCTCCAGTCGTCGATCTTGTCTGCCGCTTGAGGGTAGTCTTGGAGCAGTTGAGCTCGCGCCAAAGCTTCTGCTGAAGTGGCGGGTGGCGGCGGCGAACGGTGCGAGGAGCGGGATATGCTCGGACTTCTAGCCATGTTAGAAAGAGCATTATCTCGTCCAGGCGACCGTGCCCCGCTCGCGCTAGCATGTTGGCGTGCATGCTGGTCTTGAGCACTCCGAGATCCACCAGCTCGATCTTGGTACAGCAAACGTATGGTACCATGAGTATCGTGACGCTGCCGGTCCCGCGCCTCCTGGGATGGGCGCGGCGCATGTACGGACGCCGAGGTCTTGGAGTGCGCCCGGTCGTTGTGGGAGCCGACTGCGCCGCCGATGGGCAGCGCAGCCTTGTCCTTGGACCTGGCAGCACCGTGAGCTCCCTCGTCGACGCCCGTTCTTCCGCCGGTGTCTACCCCACCAGCCGTTTGCTCCGGAGACGGTGGGTTCGGCGCGGACGGAGCAGCCGCCTCCGAAGCCTTCTTCTTCGGCGGCATGTCGATGAAGACGATGAAGGTTTAGCTCGAGTGAATGCCGGATCAGGTTCACACAACCTCGACGCACCCCCTACCTGGCGCGCCAAAGATGTCGGGGGACTAATCCACGAACACCTATGGGACCGGCGGACCGAGCCCCTTTCGGTTCGGTAGGGGGGCGGAGATCGCACGAAGAGCAGATCGAGGCGAAACACACGAGCAGTTTACCCAGGTTTGGGCCGCACGGATGCGTAAAACCCTACTCCTGCTTTGTGGTTTGTATTGAGTTCTTGCTCGGGAGCACCGAGTGCTACAGTACACACCAGCAGCTAATGAGACCGAGCGTGAGTTGTTCCTCTGACCGACCTCCTCTCCACGTTGCGCATGGGCCTCCTTTTATATGCTCAAGGGGTCACCGACAGGTTTGCAACGTAGACAAGGGTAAAAATGGAAAGGTGTTGCGGTTGGTACAACCGCCTGCTACAGTGTATCATACCTTACCCTGACGGCAGGGGACAAGGGCATTAAATGCCCGTCCGCGTCGCCCAAATAGTGCAAAAGGGACCACCAGGGACGCCACCGCTCGCCATGATGGCAATCTTGTCAGCGCCGCTTGCCACCGTGTACCGCTGGCTGCACCGCCCCCCGCCACGTACACCTGGAAGTGTCCCAGAGCGACACGTTGGTGGATGTGCTGGAGCGCAGGTACATAGTGGAGGCTTGCCGCGGCAAGCGCCTTGACGCGGTCGTTGTCTTGTCGCGTCCGGGAGCTTGTCGCTCACCGGGCCTTGCTGGGACGCGTGGCGCGTCGCGGCAAGTTCCTTGAGATGCCTTGGTTGGCCTTCCCGGCAAGCTCCTCTTGCCGGGGTCTTGTCTCCTTGGCTTGGATACTTTGTTCTTGAATAGATCCAAAAGAACCACGGAGGACCTTGGCGGTCACCCGGCAAGCCTTGCCGCGGGACGCTGCGACTGCCCGTGCACAAGTTCGAGATACTAGGGTACCCCTACTCTAGTACACCGACAGGTTAGGTGTCACTTGGGAGGCTCCAACAAGATTGTGGAGTTGAACCAAGGAGTTTGTACGGGTAAGGAGATCGCCTAGTTCATGAAGATCTACCCTCGTGAGGCAAGTCCTTCGTGGGCGATGCCCATGGTGGGATAGACAAGGTTGCTTCTTCGTGGACCCTTCGTGGGTGGAGCCCTGCGTGGACTCGCGCAACCGTTACCCTTCGTGGGTTGAAGTCTCCATCAACATGGATGTACGATAGCACCACCTATCGGAACCACGCAAAAATATCTGTGTCTACACTGCGTTTGCTCCCTCCAAACTCCTCCCTTTACCTTCATAATGTTTTACATTCCGTTTTTATACTCTTATACTTGCATGTGTAGAATGATTGCTTGACTTGTTCCAAGTTGCTAAAATCTGCCAAGACTTAAAATTCGGAAAAGGTTAGATTTTATTTGGTCAAGTAGTCTAATCACCCCCTCTAGACATACTTTCAATCCGACAAGTGGTATCGGAGCTTTGGTCTCCATTTGCCTTGATTTCCATAGCTTTTGGTGATCATAGTCTTGGTTTCACAACCTAGGAGAGTATGGCGGCTAGAGAGGGAAATCACCATCGTAGCGGTCCTTACTTTGATGGTACTAATTTTGCTAGTTGGAAGCATAAGATGAAAATGCATATTCTTGGACATAACCCCGCCGGTTGGGCTATTTTGTGTATTGGCTTGCAAGGTGAATTTTTTGATGGGAGAGAAACGAACTGTGAAGCTAGCGCGAAAGAGTTGAAGATGTTGCAATACAATGCTCAAGCTTTTGATATCCTCTTCAACGGATTGTGCCCCGAAGAATTCAACAAATCAGCCGTCTTGAGAATGCAAAGGAAATTTGGGATACTTTGATTGATATGCATGAGGGTACCGACTCCGTCAAGGAATCCAAATTGGATGTGCTTCAAAGTCAACTTGACAAGTTTAAAATGAAGGATGGTGAAGGTGTCGTTGAAATGTACTCTAGGCTTGCTATCATCACAAATGAGATTGCCAGCTTAGGAAGTGATGAAATGACCGATAGATTCATCATTAAGAAGATCCTAAGAGCCTTGGATGGAAAATATGACACCGTGTGCACATTGATCCAAATGATGCCCAACTACAAAGATCTCAAGCCAACGGAAGTCATTGGAAGAATTGTTGCTCATGAGATATCACTCAAGGATAAGGAAGAGCTTCACAAGAAGTCTAGTGGTGCTTAGAAAGCCTCATGTGATGCTCCTACATCATCAACTGACAAACAAGCCTTCAATGAAGAATTGAGCCTAATGGTGAAGAACTTAAACAAGTTCTACAAAAGTAGAAGCAAGGAAATAAGTTCCAAGTCGAGGGCCTACAATGACAAAATATCTTCTAGTCGTGAACGTAATTGCTACAATTGTGGAAGACCCGGACACTACTCCATGTACGGCTCCCGACAAACAAAGAGAAGATTCACCCAAAAGGAGAAGTAGAAGAGAAGAGTCACCACCAAGAGAAAGAAGGAGTAGAGATGATCGTTATGAATGAAGAACATCATGGAGAAGCAAGGATTCAGAAAGGAAGGACAAGTTATCAAGGAGCTACACAAAATGGAGACATCAAGCTCATGTTGGTGAATGGGTATCTGGATCCGACTCCAACAACCACTCCGAGAGAAGTTATCAGTCCAACTCCAACAACCACTCCGAGAGAAGGTATCACTCCGACTCCGAATATACTCGAGATGAAGGTGTTGCTGGTCTAGCACTTGTGCCAACCAACTCCTACGACATATTTGACTCACCAAATGAAGGAATTGGAAGATGCTTCATGGCTAAAGGCCCAAAGGTATCACACCCCGAGTATGTTGATTTTAATAGTGATGAATATGATTTGCTAGGTGATGATGATTTACTTGTTGACAACTCTAGTGATGAAAACTATGATGAAATTGCTATTAATCATGCTAATCAAGATAAAACGACTGATGCTGATAAGAAGGAGATTGAGTGTCTAACTAAAGAACTAAACACTCTTCAGTTAGCTTGTCGGTGTCAAAACCGGCGGATCTCGAGTATGGGGTCCCAAACTGTGCATCTAGGCGGATGGTAATAGGAGGCAGGGGACACAATGTTTTACATAGGTTCGGGCCCTCTTAATGGAGGTAAAACCCTACGTCCTGCTTGATTAATATTGATGATATGGGTAGTACAAGAGTAAATCTACCGCGAGATCAGAGAGGCTAAACCCTAGAAGCTAGCCTATGGTATGATTGTTGTTCGTACGGACTAAAACCCTCCGATTTATATAGACACCGGAGAGGGCTAGGGTTACACAGAATCGGTTACAATGGTAGGAGATCTACATATCCATATCGCCAAGCTTGCCCTCCACGCCAAGGAAAGTCCCTTCCGGACATGGGACGAAGTCTTCAATCTTGTATCTTCATAGTCCAGGAGTCCGGCCGAAGGTATAGTCCGGCTATCCGGACACCCCCTAATCCAGGACTCCCTCAGTAGCCCCCGAACCAGGCTTCAATGATGACGAGTCCGGCGCGCAGATTGTCTTCGGCATTGCAAGGTGGGTTCTCCTCCAATTTCCGTGTACCTGTCGAATAATGTCCGGTTTCTTGTAAATGTAGCACTCCTTGGCTTCTCCGTCCAATAATGGCCGTCTTCCACGTGTCAAACGAATACGAAAAGTCAGGGTGTTTTTATATTTACACTCCTAGCCGCGTGAATGAGCCGCCTATTTAAGGGGAAGAGTATTTAGATCCAAACCACACCTTCTCCCCTCCACGAGTATTCATCAGAGCGTATCCGACAGAGGTCCATTCTATGCTGGCTGCCCGCAGCTCCTCCTCTCGCCCTTCTAGCCCTCAGCCTGGAGATTGGGAGAGATGCTCCATCCCGCACAACGAGCTAGTGACGCTCCAGACCAAGGGATTTCTCCACACGGCCTATATGGTCCCGGTTCGAGCCGGACTTGCCACCTATAATGGCGGAGAGCGAGCGGAGAGCACCCCCAATCCCTCCAAAGGAGAGCGGGTATGCCTTGTCCCTTACTTAGTAAGAGGGATCGGATTTCCAATTCATCCGTTTCTCCGGGGGCTCCTGGAGTTCTATGGCCTCCAGCTGCACAACCTCACCCTGCCTCCATATTGCATATCGCGGGCTTCGTAGCCCTTTGCGAGCTATTTTTGGGCTGCGAGGCTCATTTCGTGCTGTGGAAAAGGCTATTCTACCTTGTGCCCCGTTCTCAAAAGGTGTCAATATATCAAGTGGGCGGAGCCGAAGTGTGGTGCATCGCCGGGACCGGATATCTATCCGGAACCCCAAAGAAGGCGTCCGAGGACTGGCCTTCGGAATGGTTTTATATAGAGGGTGTCCCACTACCGGATCCTGTCCGGATCGGCCTCCCTGAGTTCGACAGTGCTCCCCTAAAGAAGCGCCTAAGCTGGCGTCCACGGAGCCCTCAGAGGGAAAGCGACAAGGACGTTCTTTACCTGATGGGCCGGATAAGATTGTTAGCTCATTCCGGACTGACCATGATAGGGGTCATGGCCGTATGCATCATGCGAGGGGTGCAGCCGCTCTAGTATAGAGGCCACCCCATGTGGGACTTCAACGGGGAGGACGGCGCCACCCGCCACAGCCGTAAGGGGCCGGATTCGGCTGCCGCACTAATAAAGATCTTGTCCGTTTTGTATAAGGGAGAAGAGGAGGAATTTCTCCGCGTCAACCCACAGGGTGTATTTTCTATGTACAATCCCCCAAGTTGGGTAAGTGGACACTTTTACTTGCCCATCCGTTTTATATTCCCATCATTAAATATTCAGTCTAACGACTTCAATGCAGGAACTGCGCCAGGCTGTTAAAGAAATAAATATCCCTCCTCCACAACCCGAGGATCCGGGACGGTCCCTCGACCCGGCCTCTCAAGAGGATCTGGACTTATCTGTGGAGCTGACTGATGGGGTGTTCCATCAATTGAGCAGGGACAACGCCTTGGTGGCCATTATGGCCGATTACCCAGGGCTACTCCCAGCCTCACAGGTAACTCAGACCGAAGTCCCAGCACTTTGAAAAGGGGTCTATCCTCGAGTGTTTTCGATTGCCGTATGACAACCGTGTTTTGCAGGGGAGGTCCTTGAGACGGGAGGCCGAGCCTGCGGCGACTAGCCAACGAGGGGCGGCAAGGCCCCGCGGGCTGAAAAGAAGTGCGGTCCGGACTGAGACGCCGGCGCAAAGGTATAACGCGCCATCTTATTCCTAGGTGCTATTCCTTCAAGGCATATTAACGCTCGTGCTCTCTTTAGGATGAAGATACCTCGCCGGACTATATCTGGAGGGGTTGCCAATCGCGCCACTAGCCAGGCTCCAAAGCCTGGTCCGGAAGCAGAGGCGAACACAAGGCGCGCACCGGACGCTCCTCCGACAGAGGATGCGGACAGGCTGTCTGCCACCAATTCCGAGGTGGAGAGTGCCATGAACCACAGGCGTCGCTGGACAGTTCTTCGCGACGCTTGTTTCTCCCAAGAGGCATTGGATGCCTTCAATTCGGGAGATGCGTACCTCCGTGCCGCTCAAAATATTCTAGCCAGAGCCATGGAGCAGTATGTAAAAGACATACGGGTAAGAAAATTTTGGTAATTATATATATACCAGTAGCCCCCGAGACTTGAAACAGTTAGAATAACTGATTTAAGGATCATTTGTTATGCAGGTTCTTACAGAAAAGAATACCCTACTGTCCCAGGAGCTGGAAGAGTGCAAAGCCCAACTTGAGGCCGCACTAGCCGTGGCAGGGGAGCCCAAGGAGACCCCCTCTGGTAATATTCGCTTCGAAAGATAAGTATTTTTGCGAAGTGCGGCGTGGGTGCAAATCTGACAAATGAAATTGCAGATGGCGCCGGATTAAATCCGGAAAAGAAACAACTCCTACGCAAGCTGAAGGCTGGTGAGAGTGTGCTAACAAAGGTTAGGCGGGAGAAGAACGATCTCCAAGATACCAACACCAAGCTGGGTGTTGAACTGAAGGATGTTCGTGCCTAGCTGTTGGACTCCGTTAAGGAGAATCAGCGGCTGCGATGCAACATATTTAGTAAGTGCTTAAACGAACTTTGAAAAAAGAGTTCAGCGAGGAAGTCGACTAATAGAGTAATGTCTGTAGGTATGCTAACAGGTCGTCCCGCAGAGGAAATGCCCGGTTCGATGGGTGACCTTCTTCCCGAGCTCTCACAACTGCACGAGCGAGTTCGGCAGGTGATGCAAGGTGTCGCCCAGGCCTTGTGGCCATCCGTCTCCATGCCCGAAGGCCTTGGAGAGCTTGTAGAGAAGCTGAAGGGTGCGCGGCGGTGCTTCTGATTGTGGAAGATGTCAGCCTGCCGTCAAGGCGCCAGGGAGGCTTGGGCCGTGGTGAAGACGCGGTACACGAAGGATGACCCAAACTGCATGGCCGAGGTCGGACCCGTGGGGCCCGATGGGAAGGAGATCCCTGTGAGCTTAGTATATGGCCAAGTAGAATTGGCCGCAAAGTATTCCCAACAGGACTATAAGCTAGACAGCCTGTTAGATGGTATTGAACAGGAGTACAATCAGTCAGATTGACTATGTAATTTTAATTGACATATGTAATGCCTTCTAGCCGGATTGTAGATCGTTTGTCATGGCCGACCTTTTCGCTTCAACCTCGTGGCCTGACGGTCCGGAGTGTGTCCGAATACCCTCGCGGTTATATAAGAACCAGGGTATGCATGGAGACCAAGCGTAGGGGTCATTAGTACTTGAACAGACAAGGGCCCAACTAGTTATGTTATATTACATGGTTAGTAAGAAACATCTTGTAGGGAGAATAGTTCCGTTAGGGGTTCCTTTCCCTAGGAGGCATGCCCTAAAGTGCATGTCCATTATGCGAAAAGAGACGTAGGAAAAACATCTGGGGGCATATAGATAAATAAGTGAAAAAAAGATCATCTTTAGTTCACTGACCGAATATTCCCTTAAGAACTCTAGCTTTCGGCTTCACCCAGTCTAAGGTACACATCCGGCTGACCAGGCAGTAACAATCGCAGAGGTGCTCCCTTTACCACCTAGTCGAACAATCGGGAACGTAGGGGTAAGCACAGGAGCTAGGCAACCCAGCTTGGCCAAAACTTAAGTCATATCGATGCATATAATGGTGAATAAAAGGTACATCTGGAAGTGTGACACATCTGTTGGGCATGAAGCCCGTATAAATAAGCTTCTATTTAAAGAAGCCCCCAGCTTTAATGAGCGCGGATAGCGCGTCACTTTATGAGCCTTTAAAGGCTATAAGAGAGAGAGAGAGGGGAGAAGGAGAGAAATGTAAGACAGAAAGTATATAAAAAATGGACAGAGGAAGGAGACGAACACAGAATCTTCAAAGACGGGCTGCGTTCCATGGGTTCGGCTCGAGTCAGTTATCCGATGCATCTCGCAGACGGTACGCTCGACCAGTCAGGACTTGGTCAATTATGAAGGGACCTTCCCACTTGGGCTTAAGTTTGTCCTTTTTCTTGTCCGGCAGGCATAGAACTAATTCGCCAACGTTGTAATTTTTGGCCCGTACTTCTCTACTTTGGTATCTTCGAGCCTGCTGTTGATAGAATGCGGAACGGGCTTTTGCCACGTCACGCTCTTCCTCCAAGGCATCCAAACTGTCCTGCCGATCGAGCTCGGCTTCTCTTTCTTCATACATGCACACTCGAGGTGAGTCATGAATTATGTCGTAGGGCAAAACTACCTCTGCGTCGTACACCATGAAGAATGGTGTGTATCCGGTGGTGCGATTCGGCATGGTCCGCAGCCCCCAGAGTACGGAGTCGAGCTCCTCTACCCAGTGCGTATTATACTCCTTAAGGGACCGCACTAATCTGGGTTTGATGCCGCTCATGATAAGACCATTTGCACGTTTGACCTGGCCGTTAGTTTGTGGGTGATAGACGGAAGCATAATCGAGCTTGATGCCCATGTTTTTGCACCAGAGTTTTACCTCGTCGGCCGTAAAGTTCGTGCCGTTATCAGTGATGATGCTGTGGGGGACGCTGTAACGGTGTACAACCCAGTATATAAAGTCTATCACCGGTCCGGATTCGGCCGTCTTAACAGGCTTGGCTTCTATCCATTTGGTGAACTTATCCACCATGACCAGTGAGTATTTTTTCTTGTGGGTTCCGCCTTTAAGGGGTCCAACCATGTCTAGCCCCCGGACCGCGAATGTCATTGTACAAAAAGAGGGGTACGCTTTTTGTACCCCTATAACTATGCACGGGCAATCCGAGCCACGGGCACCACCACACTGAGCAAGGCAAGGGAGGTGAGCCAAGGTAAGGCCAAAGCTCAGGAGAAGCAGAACGACGCCAAGACCAAGACCACAAAGAGCAAAGGGGACGAAGCGGACCCCCTCAGCAAGATCCTTGCCGGGAGGCGGTTTTAGCAAACCCGGCAAGACCCTTGCCATGGCAGCTTGCCCCACACCTACAGAGTGAGTCACCATTGAGTCCACTGCCCCCATGGGGCAAGGATTCGGGAGACATCCCCATGGTGGCATGCAGATCTTTGTGAAGACATTCGAGATCAGATACACCCTTCATAAGATGATGATCCTTGACGGGATCCCAGCCAAGGAGGACCACAAGGCCCCCAGCAAGAGCCTTGCCGGGGATGACAGCAGGCGCCACGGCAAGACCCTTGCCGGGGCCCCGGCAAGGCCCTTGCCAAGAACACCCGTTGGGCCACCATCAGGCCCACGCTAGTCAAACCTCCACCGCCGTTCGCATGCAGCTGCCGACCCAACCAGCTGGGCAGGCACCTACGTTGCGGCATGCAGATCTTCATGGAGACCCACCACTGCGCCACCTCAGCTGCCTGCCTGCCTACATGGCACCGCGGGCACCGCTGGCCAGGGCGCGTGTCGACGCGAGAGGGAGCGGCGACGGACGAGACAGGGCTGTCCCCCATCCCCGATAAAGCAAGGACACCTGGGCAAGATGCATTAAATGCGCCTTGTCATGTAATGCGAGGGATAACCTCACATCACCGTTCCCTTTCCACCTCCTGGTACTACTGTGGCAACCCCTTTCCTATAAAAGGAGGCCCGAGGCGACCAGGATCCCCGCGGCCCGAACCTGCATAAACGAACCGTGTTCTATCTGTTTGATCCGCTCTTCTCACGACCCCGCGCCCCGCAACCGTAGTAGGGATTCTTGTGATCCCATAGGTGTCGTTCCCACCGACATCTTTGGCGCGCCAGGTAGGGGGCACAGTTGTGAGAATCGGCTCTACCAGTTAGCCCGGCACTCCTTCATCTTCGTGACCCTTGAAGAAGAAAGGAGGCTAGAAGATCGACACTCGAGCGATCGCAAACAGAAGCTAAGTTGCACTGAACCCTTATTTGTGCTACCCTTCTTATTTGAGGTTATTCCCCCTGGAGATATTTGCTTTGTATGAGAAACCTGCACGCCAGGGGGTTCTACCACGATCGGCAACGCCCTTGCCTTGTTTCGAGTCTGCTCAACAGCTCAAGCGACTGTGTCGAGAATGGCAGAGTAGCCTTTCGCGATCTGCAACGCCCCCGATTCTGACTCGAGTCAAGCTCGACAGTTTGAACGACCGCGTTCAGAATGGAAAGGTGGCTCGTCCAGCTGCACGCGTACCCGGCTGGCCATGGGGATCTGTCCCCAAAACGCCGCTAGGGGCTTCCGCGCCGGCAAGCCTTCCCGATCAACGTAGGGCACACATACAAAGAGGAATCGAACGGGGAAATAACATGCATGAAAATTAAGAGTACTTCAAAGTTATATTACATCACATCATAGCTGCGGTTCTAACTAAAGATAAAATTTGTCTTGGTCGGGAACCCGCAGCAGCGAAGAAGAACGGGATGCCTAATCCCGGCGCTGGCCTTCCACACTCTTGATTTCGTCGATGCAGTCGGTGATGGGCTTGATGCGCTCCTTGAGCACCGTGAGGTCAGCACCATCCGGCAAGCTCTTCATCGCGGCCGCGAAGTCAAGATCGGGATTCCAGTATGCCGTCTTGGTGAGGACCTTGGTCACGACCCTCCGGCAGAGTCGCCGGGCCTCCTCGGCCAGCGTGGCCGCCCTGTTGGAGTGAAGATATGCCAAGGCTCCGAGGACGCCCTCGAAGAACAGGGTCAACTTGGTGTTGACGGTACCGCTGTGCTTAGGGGCGTACCTCACGTGTGGCATCCCCATGGTGGCCAACTACAAGGTGACCCTGCCGACGACCTCCTCGAGGCGGCTGATCCATCAGTTCTCGCGCGCCACATATTCCTAGTGGGAGGCGGCCTCGTTCGCCCGCAACTGCTTCTCCTCCTCTAGGCTCCTAGTCAAGGTCTCCTCCCGAGCCCTGCTCCCTGACAGCATCTTCTCGAGATCCTCCAGCTTCAGCTTGAGGTCTCTGACGGAGTTTTGTGCTTCGGAGAGCTCCCCAGCCCTGCTGATGACCGCTCCTTGCGCCTCCACCAAGGCGCTATTGAGCGTGCTCTTCTCGTTGCACAGCTTGAGGGCCTGCTCCTTCAGCTCGTCCTGCACCACCTCCAACTCCCTTACCTTGCCGGCATGGGACAGAGCCGGGGCATCGAGTGCCTCCTTGTGCCTCTGCTCCAGCTCGCGAGTCCGCCGCACGACAAAGGCCTCGAGCTCCTCATCCTTGCCACGGAGCGGTGCGGCAAGCTTCGCCTCACGTGCGGTGAGGTCCTCTTCCTGGGAATTCAAGGTGGCTTGATGCTGGTTCCGGGCGGCCTCGGCCGCGGCAGCCAAGTTCGCCGCCTTTTCCTGGGCCTTCTTGTTGTCGGCCATCTTCATAGTGAGCTCCACATCGCGCTCGGCCAATTTCTCCTGAAAGGCCCTCTGCTCCTCGGCAACGCACGCCTTGAAGTCCACATCCACGTTGTCCATCGTTGCCATCCTGGACTTGACCTTGTCCAGGCGAGCACGGTGGAGCACTTGGAGCTTCCGGAAATTGGCCCCCATGGCATGGAAAAGCTGCTCTTCTGGAGAACCGTCAACACCAACGCCCGGCTCATCAACCACCTCGAGCCCGGTGGCGGCAAGCACCTCGCTATCGAAAACTTCCCCTTCGGCGGGCGCCCGGCTTGACGCCCCTGGGAGGTGGACGAAGAGATTGTCGCCCACCTTCAGATACCTGCTGGGGCCCGGGGTTGAGGAGGAGGGAGGCTGGTCCCCCACCACCTCTTCCTCGGCGGAGGCCTTGCCGGCCCCACCAGCAGGTCCACCGCTGGCGCCCTTGGCAGAAGCCTCGGCGGTCGCCTTGGCGGCCCCCGCCGCGGTGTCCTCGGCAGCATCCTTGGCGGCCTCCTTAGCAATGTTCCCAGCAACGGTATCCACATCCTCCATACCTGTTGAAGGAGGGCCTGGGCAGCAATGAAGCCAGGAAAAGAATAAGGGAAAAACAGAGACGAAGGACAGGCGACTCACCAGTGCCAGGCTATGAAGCAGAAGTCCCCTCTCCGCCAGCATTTGGCGCCGTGGCAGAGCCACCGCCGCCCAAGTTCCCCTCTTCCTCCATGGGTGTGGGCTCCGTGCCTGATGCCCTTGCCGGGGATGCCCCCCATGGCGGCGTAGTCGATGGGGGTGGTGTGTTAGGAGTAGCCCTCTGTGGCTCCTCCTGCTGCCGCTTCCCTCCTACAAACCCGGCAAGGTCAGCATCATAGCATCGAGCACCTACCACGTGTCGAGTAAGAAGAGGGTGATGAACTTACGCTAGGGGCTGCTCCGGGGGCTGCTTTCCGGGCTGCTCAGCACCACCAGTGGTTTCTTTGAAGCCCCAGCCGGAGGCTGGCTGCTCGCCGAGGTCCTCGCCCTCTTCGCCCTCTGGGCCAACGTCTCTATCTCCCTACGGAAGCAAAAATGCATCAAGACAAGATTCAAGGAAATGGAAATGATAGTAAGGAACAGAGAACTTACTCGTTATCCGTCTCCTCCTCTTCGACCAGTTTCCTTTTCCTCTCCGGGCTAAGAGGCCCGAGATCAAAAGGGAGCTCCGCATCATCATCCGAGTCGACGCCTGCCGGAGGAGGCGAAGGAGGCAGCGGGGTTTGTGCACGCCCGGATGAGGAAGGGGCTGTTGTCTTCTTCTTCTCAGCGGCCTTCGTCAGCCTCTTGGTTGCCGTGGCCCTCGTGTGGCGCCCAGACCCCTCCAGGGTCAATTGAGGCCGCGCAGCCCTGCCGGGCCGGACCGGCTTACCGGAGCCAGCCCGCCGCAAGACTCGCCCTCTTCCCCTGGTTGGCGTCGAGCCCGCCGCCGCGTCCTCCTCCTCCCCCGACGACTCGTCGGCCACGTCTTCGACGAGCGGAGATCCAGTGTTGGCGCTGCCCACCTCCCCGGAGGTCGCCGCCCACCGGGAGAGCTCCTCTTCCTCCGCTGCAATTGCGGCCGTGTCCTCCATGCCCCCGGCGCTGCCGGCTTCCATGGCAAGCTGTGCCTGCCTCGCCCTAGTGGCGATGTAGTCCAGCTCTGCCTGGGTGGTGTCCATGATAAGCCACCGCTCGGCGTCGACATTGACGTACACCTCGATCAGGGTGTCGAAGAATTGCTGCACATCCTCGACCTTCGGCTCCTTCCAGCTCGGGACAAGGCCGTGCGCATTACAGTCCGGCATCATGGCGATGATCTCGGACCGACGCGAATTGTTGCACAACAGGACCACCCCCGCTGGCAGCTTGAAAAATGGCCCCTTGAGGGCCTTGCCAACCTTTGCGGTAGCCCTCGCGGCCTTGCCGGTCCGCTCGACCTCGCCATCGCGACACACATCAAGCTGGAAAAGCCGCAGGGCAGAAGTGGGCATGCGCCAGCACTGTGAAGTTGTGATCGAGGCCGGGGCGGAGTCGCATAATGTCAGCCGGGTTCGTGAAGAGCCAAGCTGGCATCCCCTTTCTGTGCAACGAGGCGATCCGGCGGCGAATGAAGTCCGCCCCGATCATCTCAAGGGTGAGTCCGGCTTGGTTGAGCCGGAGAATCCTGGTGGTGGCGACGGTGAGGCTCCCATCGGCGGCGTCGACATCGCTCCAATCGCTGCCGTGGACCGGCGGCACTCGACGGACCTTGCAGAATTCCGGCGGGTTTTCATCTTCAATCCAGCACCACCGGCCACGCCATTCCTCCCACCTCTCCCTCATGGCACCGTTCGGGTACGCCCCCTTGGATCTTGGGATCCAGGTGACGCAACCGGAGACAGCTCCTCCCCGCTGGATTCGAGGGAAGAAGTAATGGCGGAAGAGCGCCGTGTTGGGCTGCACCCTAGCAAAGCCTTCTTAAAGATGCGCGAGGAAAGCCATGCACGCCACCGCATTCGGAGTAAAATCCATGAGGCGAAAGCCGAAGGTGCGCATAACGTCGCAGAAGAAATTGGAGAAAGGAGGGCATAACCCACAAGAAAAGTAATCAATGATGAAGGGGTACTAATTTGAGGCAGCATCAGCGCAAGCAGCAGGAATGATGCGCGTCGCCGGGTGTCCCGAATCCTCTCCCCCGTCTTCACTCCCCATAGGGGCTTGAAGGAGGCCCGGAGCTCTTGAACATCAACCGTCGAGGGGAAGAAGAAGGCGGACTTCGTCCGGTCCCCCGACAGCGTGCTCTTCGGCGGCTCCACTGTCGCGGCGCCCTTAGCCACCCCCTTGCCCATGGCGAATTTGGGAGCCATGGCGACCAAGAAGTTCAGAGGGCTGAGGAAGGGGGATGGAAAAGCAGCGGCGGCGGGCGACAGCGAAAGCTTAGGAAGGAAGGAAGAAAGGGAACGGCGGCTCAGAGATCGGAAAAGGCACGAAGGAAGAGGAGAAAGTGAGTAGCGCGCCCACGATTATTCCTCCTTATGGGGGAAAAACGCGGGCCGCTTCCTTTCACATTAACTATGATGTGACGCATGCCCGCGGGAAGCAACCCCACGCATGCCGCCCACGTCACACATGCCTCCCCACGCCGCGCCACGCGCGGGAAGCATGGGAAGTGTAGCACGCAAAGAGACTTACCACGGTAAAAACCGCCCCGCCTGCCCGCGCACCGTTTTTGGGCCTAGCCCAATGACGCGATTACGCTTACGTGTGGCCCAGGCCCGGGGGCTCCTGTCGGTGTACAAAAAGAGGGGTACACTTTTTGTACCCCTATAACTGTGCACGGGCAGTCTGAGCCACGGGCACCACCACACTGAGCAAGGCAAGGGAGGTGAGCCAAGGTAAGGCCGAAGCTCAGGAGAAGTAGAACGACACCAAGACCAAGACCACAAAGAGCAAAGGGGACAAAGCGGACTCCCCCCGGCAAGATCCTTGCCGGGAGGCGGTTTTAGCAAACCCGGCAAGACCCTTGCCGTGGCAGATCGCCCCACACCTACGGAGTGAGTCACCCTTGAGTCCACCGCCCCCATGGGGCAAGGATTCAGGAGACATCCCCATGGTGGCATGCAGATCTTTGTGAAGACATTCGAGATCAGATACACCCTTCAGAAGATGATGATCCTTGGCGGGATCCGAGCCAAGGATGACCACAAGGCCCCCGGCAAGACCCTTGCCGGGGATGACAGCAGGCGCAACGGCAAGACCCTTGCCGGGGCCACGGCAAGGCCCTTGCCAAGAACACCCGTTGGGCCACCATCACGCCCACGCCAGTCAAACCTCCACCGCCGTTCGCATGCAGCTGCCGACCCAACCAGCAGGGCAGGCACCTGCGTGGCGGCATGCAGATCTTCATGGAGACCCACCACTGCGCCACCTCAGCTGCCTGCCTGCCTACATGGCACCGTGGGCACCGCTGGCCAGGGCGCATGTCGACGCGAGAGGGAGCGGCGACGGACGAGATAGGGCTCTCCCCCATCCCCGATAAAGCAAGGACACCTGGGCAAGATGCATTAAATGCGCCTTGTCATGTAATGCGAGGGATAACCTCACATCACTGTTCCCTTTCCACCTCCTGGTACTACTGTGGCAACCCCTTTCCTATAAAAGGAGGCCCGAGGCGACCAGGAGGAGGATTCAGCTTTTTGGAGCTCCTCACGCCCCATAGCTAGCTCAAGAACACAGATATACAATCCACCAAAGCAGGAGTAGGGTTTGATGCATCCCCGCGGCCCGAACCTGGATAAACGAACCGTGTGCTATCTGTTTGATCCGCTCTTCTCACGACCCCGCGCCCCGCAAACGTAGTAGGGATTCTTGTGATCCCATAGGTGTCTCTCCCACCGACTGCGAAGGGCCAAGTGATGGGGATAGTTTGGAGGGCGGTGGGTGGCATATGGCTTTGGTTTGCAAAGAGCTGGCAACCGACGCATCGTTGGACTAAGTCTTGGGCGTCTGCCCAGGCCGTCGGCCAATAAAAGCCTATACGGAAGGCCTTTCTTACAAGGGACCGAGCTGCAGCATGATGACCGCCGAGTCCACCATGAATTTTAGCCAGGAGGTTCCACCCTTCCTCTTCGAAGATGCACCTTTGAAGGACTCCGGTAGTGATTTTCTTATAAAGCTCTCCCTCATGGACTTTATAAGCTTTAGATCACCGCACTATGTAGCGTGCCTCATTTTGGTCCTTGGGGAGTTCCTGCCTAGTAAGGTAGGCGAGGAATGGTTTTGTCCACGAGGCGATGGCAGCCATTATTACGTGGGCTGAAGGTGTTATTTTATTGGCAGAGCCTCCAATTATGTCAGAGTGTTCGGTGTCGGGCAGTGCGGTTGGGTCCGGGCTGTTATTGCCGAGTTCCCCTTCCCATACCATGGATGGCTTGAACAGCCGTTCCAAGAAGATGTTGGGGGGGACTACATCGTGTTTTGGGCCGATGCGTGCCAGAACATCTGCCGCCTGATTATTTTCCCGGGCTATATGGTGAAATTCGAGCCCTTCGAACCGAGCTGACATTTTTAGGATGGCGTTGCGATAAGCTGCCATTTTTTGGAACCTTGGCATTAAAGTCTCCATTTATTTGGGATATTGCGAGGTTTGAGTCCTCGCGCACCTCTAGGCGTTGAATGCCCATGGATACTGCCATACGGAGACCATGTAAAAGGGCCTCATATTCGGCTGCATTGTTGGAGTCTGTGTACATTATTTGGAGTACATATTGAACTGTGTCTCCTATGGGGGACGTCAGAACGACGCCAGCCCCTAGACCGGCCAACATTTTGGAGCTGTCGAAGTGCATGACCCAGTTGGAATATGTGCCGTACTCTTTAGGGAGTTCGGCCTTCGTCCATTCTGTGACGAAGTCGGCCAAAACATGCGACTTGATAGCTCGTCATGGCTTGTAAGTTATGTTGAACAGGAGGAGCTCAATGGCCCATTTTGCAATCCGGCCCGTCGCATCGCGGATGTTTATAATATCGTTAAGTGGCACTTCCGAGGCTACTGTTATTGAACACTGTTGAAAGTAGTGTCACAGCTTCCGGGATGCCATAAATACCACATGCACAATCTTTTGATAATGCTGGTACCGTGACTTGCACGGAGTAAGGACAGTGGACACATAGTAGACCGGCTTTTGAAGGGGGAATTTGTGTCCGTCCGTTTCTCGTTCGACGACGAGCACTGCGCTTACGACCTGATGGGTTGCTGCAATGTATAATAGCTTTTGTTCGCCAATGTTTGGCGCGGCCAGGACTAGGTTTGTTGCCAAGATGGCTTTTATTTCGTTGAGTCCGGTCGTGGCTACATCCGTCCACTTGAAGTGTTCGATGAGCCGAAGGAGGCGGTAAAGGGGTAGGGCCTTTTCTCCGAAGCGGGAGATAAAGCGGCTTAGAGCCGCCATGCATCCGGTTAATTTTTGTATTTGTTTGAGGTCCTTAGGGATATCCAATTGTGACAGAGCTCGGATCTTGGCTGGATTTGCTTCAATTCCACTACCGGATATAATGAAGCCCAAGAGCTTTCCGGCTGGAACGCCGAAAACGCATTTTTCCGGGTTGAGCTTGATGTCGTATGTTCGGAGGTTATCGAATGTTAGCCTCAAGTCGTATACTAGAGATTCGACATGTCGTGTTTTAATGACCACATCATCTACGTATGCCTCCACTGTTTTGCCGATCTGGTTTGCCATACATGTCTGAATCATGCGCTGATATGTTGCGCCGGCATTTTTGAGCCCGAAGGGCATTGTGTTGAAGCAGAATGGGCCGTATGGTGTGATGAATGCCGTTGCGGCTTGGTCTGACTCTGCCATCTTTATTTGATGGTAGCCGGAGTATGCGTCGAGGAAACACAATGAATCGTGTCCTGCGGTAGCATCGATAATTTGATCAATGCAGGGGAGAGGGAAGGGATCCTTTGGGCAAGCCTTGTTATGGTCTTTAAAAGCAACGCACAGGCGCCAGGATTTGTCCTTCTTTGGTACCATCACCAGGTTTGCTAGCCAGTCCGGGTGTTTTATATCTTTGATGAATCCGGCCTCCAATAGCTTGGCTAGTTCCTCTCCCATGGCCTGTCTCTTAGGTTCGGAAAAACACCGAAGAGCCTGTTTGACTGGCTTGAATCCTTTTAGGATATTTAAGCTGTGTTCGGCCAGCCTGCGTGGGATTCCTGGCATGTCTGAAGGGTGCCTGGCGAAAATGTCCCAGTTCTCTCGTAGGAACTCTTGCAATGCGGCATCTACATCGGGGTTTAACTGTGCCCCGATGGAAGCTGTTTTATTGGGATCCGTTGGATGGACCTGGAATTTGACTATTTCGTCCGCCGGTTTAAAGGAGGTGGACTTGGATCTTTTGTCGAGTATCACATCATCCCTATTCACCGTGGAGCGCAGCGCAGTCAGTTCCTCAGCCGCTAGCGCTTCGGATAGCGCCTCGAGGGCTAGTGCGGCTGTCTTGTTTTCGCCGCGGAGTGGTATGTCCGGATCACTAGCGAGAGTGATGATTCCGTTAGGCCCGGGCATCTTGAGCTTCATGTACCCGTAATGGGGTATTGCTTGGAAGATTGTAAACGCGTCCCGCCCTAGCAGAGCGTGATATCCGCTACTGAACGGGGCCACTTGGAACATGACCTCTTCGGACCTGTAATTATCCGGCATGCCGAGCACCACATCTAGTGTAATGCTTCCTGTACAACGCGCTTCCTGACTGGGGATTATTCCTCTAAAGGTTGTGCTGCTTCGCTCAATGCGGTTCCAGTCTATTTCCATTTTTTGAAGGGTTTCCTCATAAATGAGGTTCAATCCACTGCTGCCATCCATGAGTACCATGGTAATACGAAAGCCATCCACTATTGGACTGAGGACCAATATGGCTAGTGCTCGGGCTGTTCGGAATTTAGGTTCATCACTGGCGGTAAAAGTAATAGCCGTGTCACTCCATGGGTTTATTGTTGCTACTTTGTAGACTTCGGCAAGGCTGCGGAGTGTTCTTTTTCGCATATTATTTGATGCGAAAGTCTCGAAGACTGTTAATACCGTACTGGTGTCTCTGGGGTGCCTTTCTGTGGCTTCTGGAATTAGAAGATCTTCACCAATTTTTGCCACCTGCCGGAGGATCCAACATGCTCTAAGGCTATGAGTTGGTGTGGCGCCCTCGGCACTGTGAATTTTACAGGGTCCATTAAGCCATCCTTCCAGTACAGTTCTGTGCCCTGTAGAGGGCTTTTGCTTTTTGGTATTGAACCCGGGTGTCTGGCGATGATGCACCCTTATATTTTGGACTGGGTTTGTATTTAGGGCCGGATTGTCCCAAAATTTTATTTCGGTTTTCCAGGCGCTTTCCATCACACAGTACTTTCATACTATGGATGCCAAGTCAGCGAAGCGTGTAATATCACAGCAACTTATGGCATTGAGGATTCCCTTGTCCGTGCAATTATTGCAGAAGAATGAAATTGTGTCTTCCTCACGGCAGTCCTTTATCCTGTTCATAACCAGGAGGAATCTGGCCCAGTAATGATGTACTGTTTCTTTGGGCTCTTGCCTAATTTGGGATAGATCGCTTATGTATGGGTGGGTGGGTGGAATCAAATCCGAAACCTCACCCAATCTGAGACCCAGGGGCCAAGGAGTTTCCGAACTCAGAAGTTTGGATTGTTCGATGCTGTCCAATGAATCTAGCCCGTCGCCTGACTTTAAGTTCAGGTCTTGAGTGATGTCCTCCCCTCCGTCGGTATCCGGCTTGGAGGGGTCGGGAATCTAGACATAGCTAGTCCTTAAGATAGATGAAGGGTTGCCGCACTGTCCCTCTACCACGGCAACATGATGGGTGACCTGGGAGAGTTAATCTCTCTCAGATCGGGTTTAGGCCCAATCTGGTCGTAATCCGTAGCAACTCCCAGGGCGGCAAAGCGATCCAAGAGCTCGTTTAGGGAAGAGAGCTCCATTGGATCTAGCTACTCAGCGAATTCCGAGCTAACGTGAAGATTGCTTTTGATGGCCCAAGAGGTCATCGTCGGCGCAGCAGCCCAACGGGCGGTCATAAGGAAACCACCTAGCCTGAGAGTTTGGCCGACAGCCAAAGCTCCCTTAGCAACAGTGCCGTCTTTAAAGACGGGATGAGCATACTTCCTGATGGCGACGGCACAGAGGAACTCTCAATGAAAGCACCAATGTCGGTGTCAAAACCGGCGGATCTCGGGTAGGGGGTCCCGCACTGTGCGTCTAGGCGTATGGTAACAGGAGGCAGGGGACACAATGTTTTACCCAGGTTCGGGCCCTCTTGATGGAGGTAAAACCCTACGTCCTGCTTGATTAATATTGATGATATGGGTAGTACAAGAGTAGATCTACCGCGAGATCAGAGAGGCTAAACCCAAGAAGCTAGCCTATGTTATGATTGTTGTTCATACGGACTAAAACCCTCCGGTTTATATAGACACCGGAGAGGGCTAGGGTTACACAGAGTCGGTTACAATGGTAGGAGATCTACATATCCGTATCGCCAATCTTGCCCTCCATGCCAAGGAAAGTCCCTTCAGGACATGGGACGAAGTCTTCAATCTTGTATCTTCATAGTCCAGGAGTCCGGCCGAAGGTATAGTCCGGCTATCCGGACACCCCCTAATCCAAGACTCCGTCATAGCTCATGAAACTACCTTGGAAAATCATCGAGAGATTTTAAAGACTTATGAGAAGCTACCCTTTGAAAAGCTCAACCTTGAGCAAGAGCATGGGTTCTTAAAAGCAATCAATGATGATCTTTGCAAGAAAAGTTCTTCTTACATTGCCAAGCGTTTACTCTTGTCTACTTATATGCCACAAGTAAAATCTAGCAACAAGAGTAAGAAAGATTCTTCTTCTGGTAGTAACAATAATCATGTCAAATCCAATGTTGTTGCTTCTAGTAGTTCTCTTAATTCCACTAATGATTCTCTTAGCCAAGTTACACTTGAGCAAGAAAATAGCTTATTGAAGGGAATTATAGATAAAGGTGTTTATAAGAGCCTTGCCGGGAGTAAGCAATTTGAGGAAATTGTATGCAAGCAAGGAAGGCACCGGAAGAATCAAGGTATTGGTTTTGAATGAAAGTTCAATGCCAATGGAGTTGAGTGGGATGAAGATCAATACCCCAAGACAAAGTTTGTTCCTCAATAAGAGAAGTATGATTCTACATCTTTCCAAGGGACACAAGATCAAGATGATCTTCCACCACAAGACCACAAGCAAAAGGGCAAGGATAAGCTTCAAGAGGAGATTGATGCATTTGAAGAAGCTCCTAAGGCCTCGGCCAAGTGGGTTCCCAAGACTACATCAAGTTCTACTTCATCAAGTACGACTACAACTCCAAGGATTCCCATGAAGATGATGCGGATCCCGAAGAAGAAGAACTAGAGAGTTCTTGAGGGTGACTCTGCCAACATACTACACTCATATCATTTTGGCGAGGAGAAGTGCAAACAACTTCGACATCTTGCACTAGTTCAAGGAGTCACAAACCCTCTTGTTGGTAAGACAAGGGACAATGTAACCTAATGCTTTCATGGACATCCTAATGTGTGTATATCACTCTATGTATATGGATATCCTTGTTTGTTCCTTGTGGGACTAACCCGTGTAGGTATTGAAAGTGCAACTCACTCCAATGTATTGCTCCAAATGATCTACATCAACATTGAGCATCCACATCTTCAAAATCTACATGACACTACTAGGAAAAGGCCTACTAATGGCGCAACAGTTTTGCGTACTAATGGCGCACTACTGGTGCGCCATTAGTATCGCCATTAGTATACCAGATACTAATGGCGCACCAGTAGTGCGCCATTAGTATGCCTAGAGGTGCGCCATTACTATCTGACTTAGTAATGGCGCACCACATAGAAGTGTGCCATTAGTAATAATTTTTTTCAAATTTTTTTCTAAATTTTTTTTTTCAAATTTTTTATTTTTTCTTAATCTCGGGTCACTATGGCTTAATCTTAGGTCAAATCATACTCTGTGGTCAAACTTCTCGGAAGGTCACCCATCCTCACACTACTCCAGCCCAAGCACGCTTAACTTCATAGTTCTATCCAACCCCAGCACCACCTCACTTCACATGCACTTGTTGATATATCTATCATATCAATCCTATTAAACCTTGCTGATGTCTAGGACTTTGTTCATGTTCATGAGTATGATGAAATTTTAAAAAAAATATTTCAAACTTCCCGGTCATATTACGTATCATATTTTAAAAAATAATTCAATTTTTTTAGAAACCAATTTTTTTCTGTTAATAGTGGCGCACCTAGCATACGGTGCGCCACTAGTAAGTTTGAATTTTTTTGAATTTTTTCCCTTCGGATCTTAAAAGCGCCATAACTTTTTTTCTGTTAGGTTTTTGGGGATTCTAAAAATGTTTTCGAGTAGATGATTTTTCATATAAAAAACTTTTTAATCCGAGTTCGTATGCAAAAGTTATGCCCATTTTACAAATTCAGAGAGATTTTGCAAATAAAGTCAAAATTCATATTTGTAAATTTTCCCAACAACTAGACCACATATCACATAGGAAACTTATTTTCTTTTAATTTTTTTTGACATTTCCATCATTTTCTTTTATTTTTTTAAAACTGAAAAGGCGGTCCACCAGTGGGGGGTGCATTCGGTACGTTTTGGGCCAAGTTAGTAATAGCGCACCGTGGGGGTGGTGCACCATTACTAGTTAAACTAGTAATGGCGCACCACACCCATGGTGCGCCATTACTAGTTTTGAAAAAACAATAAAACAAATTCTGATTTTTTTTAAAACTTAGTAATGGCGCACTGTCCACTGGTGCGCCATTACTAGTTTTGAAAAAATAAATAAATAAATTTGAAAAAAAAAATTGAAAATAATTTACTAGTGGCGCACCTTGGATGTGGTGTGCCATTACTAGTTTAACTAGTAATGGCGCACCACTCCCACGGTGCGCCATTACTAGTTTTGGAAAAAAATGAAAAAAAATTGTTACTAATGGCGCACCGTGGATGTGGTGCGCCATTAGTATTTGGACACTAATGGCGCACCAACACACGGTGCGCCATTAGTATACACTAATGGCGCACCACATGTCTGGTGTGCCATTCGTATCATTTCCATATATAGCCCTTTTCCTAGTAGTGTGAAGTCATCATCAACAAAACCCAAGGTTAGTTCATCCCTCTTAGGGGGATATCACATCTAGGTTAGTTCATCCCTCTTAGTATCAATTGAGCTAAAGCAACTCTAATGGTGTGAACACAACAATGCTTTATTTAAAAGTGGTAACCCCACTTGTGCTTCAACGATGAGTATGACCTACGATCAAATGTTTTCATTTGAGTCCTCAGTCAATATACTCATATATAGATGACCTAGTCATCGCCAATTTCTTGATAGATGCTAGAGTGTTTGTGCATGCTTTGTCACATATTTCATTTGCCATTTTATTCTGTGAGCATGTTGATTGCATATTTTACTCATTCGAGGACATCCACTTGTTGTTTTGATTGTTTGGCTTTTTCTCTTTTGCCAAGTGGATGGACAAGAATGACTAAGAACCTCCTCTAGCTATCTATGCTTTTCTCGTCTCAAACTCTATTCATGCTACATCACAAAGTTTGATCAAGTCAGATTCGAACCACTCTGTGTGAGGAGCACTCGGAGTACCCGAATCGTCATAGACTTAAACTTCCAAAACCTCTCTGTGCATTTCGGTATGACCGATCCATTCACTTCGATCACACCGAGTTCACTGAGTTGATCTAGGTTTTCAATCTCGGTGCAACCAATTTGAACTTTTCGGTCACACCGAGTTGCAGTTACCGCTTTCGATTCTGCATCTCGGTGCCACCGAGTTGTTCCACTCAATCACTCCGACAGGGTCAGGATATATGTACCCACGGGTGAGATTTTGGAAATTTCATCAAACCTCCTCAGCCCCCGCGTGTCCTGCTCTGCCGCCTCGGGTCTCCGGATCGTCATCTCGTCGCCAGCGACCTCCCGCCGTTGGTTTCCGTCGCCGTCAATGGGATTCAACCCCATCGTTGTTGCCATCGCGAACTCACCATCGAACTAGGGTATGAGTTCGATCTTTTGTGCTAATTCCTTACTCCGATTCTTAGCACAATGCAATAGCATGTTCTTTACCACGTATGAGATCAATCTATCCAGAGAAAACTTCCTTTAGGTTAGGTTTGATTCGAAAATTTAGGTTTAGGTTTACGCCGAACTCATCTCGGACCGACTGAGTTGTAGAAATCGGTCTCACCGATTTGGCTTAGGCCATTGCACTTGCACTTCTCGGTCTGACCGAAAGTTGCATTTCGATGCGACCGAGTTCGACTCTCTGTGAAACCCTAGCAATCTCGGAGCCACACAACTGTGACTTGGTCTGACCGAGTTCACTAGTTTAGACTCCAAAAGTTTCTTCGGTGTCATCGATTTTAACAAATCGGTAGCTCCGAAATGCTTTCTGTGGAGAACTAAAACTAAGTTTTTGACTCATATATTTTGCAAAAACTCTGCAGTTTGTGATGCTCATCCACTCTACCTCATCTATATCTATTCACAGGGTCTGCTGTCAGTTTGCTTGCCAGAATGTCTGACCAGAGCGATAGCCAGAACAAATCAGAAGAGCAAGTGCACACGAGTGAGGGCACTAGTCCCTCAAGCAGCTATGATGACGGTAGCAGGAGCACTCCAAGCAATCTGCCCAAGGCATCCACCAGATCAAGGAAGAAGAAAACCTCAGATTCTGAGGATGGAGACTATGTGGTTGTTGAGGAAGAAGCGAGCTCCAAAAAGAAAGTACTAAAGAAGGAATATGGTACTGCCGCTACAACAAAGCCTGGATTGCATAAGAAGGCCCCTGCCAAGCCAACCTTAAAGGCCAGGGCCTCAACCGCTGAAACTTCTAAGCCAATTGAAGAGGCTGCTCGAGAGAGTAAGAAAAGGAAAGAGAGGATTAAGGAGACCACTGCCAGACTCATTGGTAGATCCTCTATAATGAGAGATCCAGCTGAAGAATATCAAGAGGAAGAGGATGCTGCACCAGCACACAAGTCCCAAAAGATTATGGGGCTGCCATTAATTCAGGGGCTGCCACTTCAAAGCCCAAGACTGCCCCCAAGGCTGCTGCTCAAGCTCAAAAGACTTCTAAGCCCAAGAGAAGCACCAGGAACACTCCAGCTAAAGAGAAGAAGAAGGCCCAGTGCTTGAGATGGAAGAAGAAGATGCTGAAGCCCAAGTTCTCAGAAAGGTTAAACCAAAGATTCCAGATCACAATGACACCCATCCAGTGGCAGAGGATATGAACATCAGGAAGGATGCAGGTCTTGGACTTTGGAGACAGTCTGATCCCTGTGTTGTGAGAAGGAGGACTGCAGTGGACTATAGGTTCCACACCAAAGAACAACAAGATTTCTATGAGACTATTTTGCTTGACAAGAAGCCTATAGTCTGTGATATGAAATGGGTTGATTGGGAATTCATTGATGAGAATGAAGACTATTTTCCCGGTGTACATGAGAGCTTCAAATCATGTGGTGTTGACAAATTTGTGGGTCAAGAGCTGACCAAATGGAATGATGAACTCATCATGCAATTCTACTCCACTGCTCATTTCTATCCAGATGGCAGGATTGTGTGGATGTCCGAGGGTACAAGGTACCAGTCAACTGTTGATGAGTTGGCCAAGATGATAAATGCCCCTGAAGAGCATGAGGATGATTTGTATGTGTATGCCAAGAAGAAGAAAGACCACAACTCTATGGCCAACATGTACAAAGAGATCCCAGACAAAGCTTTGGAAACACACAAGCTTGTATCTATACACTACTTTTTGTCTGGTTTAGCAACAATCAACACAATCTTGAGGCATACATTGTTTCCCAAATCTGGAGATCACAAGATGATCAGAGGCCGTTCAATCAACTTGCTGCAGATATTTGATGTACCTCGGAAATTCAAGGTCATGAGTCTGATTGTTGAGATAATCAAGAGGACAACTGCTGATCAAAGAGATCTTGTGGGTATGCTCCACACATTCAGGTGCTCATCAACTCCAAGATGGGCACCAACACTTTGTTGGACAAGGAGCACTTACCCTTGAGACCAGAATTTGAGGATAACACAGTTGTGATGAATGAGGATGATCCCACATCAGTGCAAGCACAAGAGAAGGGAGCAAAGGCAAAGGCTGCAAAAATGCCAAGTGTTGAGGAGGCATCTCAAGTCTTTCTAAAGTCAACACAAGATCAGCTTGCGCGCATATCTAATTCAAGCAACTTTGAGGATTGAGAAGGGCTTGGCCACCCTGAACAAGAATCAGGAAAGCTTGGAGAGGACCATAGAAACCAAATTTTATGATCTTGATCTTAAGGTAAATAAGATGCAGTCAGCTATTGAGAAGCTCCAGGAGGAAGCAGAGGAGAGGAAAGGACAGGCTACTACAAATGCTTTTCAGAGAGTGCCCAGAGGTCAGAGATCTGTTGCAGTTCCAATGCCTGACACTAGAGCAACTACTTCAGCACCAGCACCAACAGCTTCAGTGCCACCTCCAGTTGCCACTCCACCAGCTCCAACAACATCTACTGATGCCTTCGTCCTTGGAGTTCTCTCTACACCACCTCCCGAAGATCAAGCCTAGAGAGACGCATAGCACTATGCATTTTCAAACTTTTTGGTAACTTGTTGCCAAAGGGGGAGAAATGTATAGATCATAGGCTTCGAGAGAGAGTGTTTTTGCTTCTTTGTCTCTCTTGCTATTTGGTTGATACTTTTGTGTGTGCTCGTTTGATACTATTTATGTCAGTGTGTGAGATACTTGTATGATCATGTGTTTGATCATATTCAACTTTAATGCTTGCTTGGATGATATTATCTTTGCTATCTCATATATGATCATTCACTATGCTTGGTGATTAGTGCATGTTTTAATTCCTATCATTTTGAGCGCTCCACCAAGATGTATGTGACATGGAAGAGTAACCCATGATCCTAATCGATTGTGAACTTGCATTCAAACACAAATTTTAAATAGTGCACAAATTTAGGGGGAGCCCTTTCTTATCACATACTTCTCAAAGCGATGATGAACCCTACATCTTATTATCATTTGTCGAAGCTTTGATCTATATGTTGTCATCAATTACCAAAAAGGGGGAGATTGAAAGTGCAACTATCCCTAGGTGGTTTTGGTAATTACTAACAACATATAGCTCATTGAACTAATGATATTTCAGGATGATCATTTCAGAAAGTTCAATGATTGGCATGACATGGATTAGGAATGTGGACCCCTCAAAATGCTAAGGACACATATTGGCCCAAGCTCAAGACCCTACATTTTCATATTAGTGATCCAAGATCACGTTGAGTCCATAGGAAAAGCCAATACTATTAAAAGAGGATGAGGTGTTGCTTAATGGCTTGCTTGCTCAAAATGCTTACTGATATGCTCCAAAAGCCCTCAACCACTTTCTCATATCCACATATGTCTCAAACCAAAAGTCAAACTCGGCCCTACCTATTTGATCTATTTGGTGCCACCGAGTTCACTTGACATAGCCACTGCCAAAAACCCTAGTCACTTCGGTCTCACTGATAGGGATCTCGGTCTCACCGAGATGGGATTGCAAACTCTCTGTTTCCCTTCGTAATGTTTCGGTCCAACCGAGATGAGCGATCGGTCCCACCGAGTTCACAATGCAAACTCTTTGTTTTCCTTTCGTAACGTTTCGGTCTCACCGAAATGAGCGATTCGGTCCCACCAAGTCTGCCTCACCAACACTCTGGTTATCTTATTACAAAACTCGATCCCGCCGAGTTTGTGTAATCGGTGTCACCTAGATTACGTTATGCCCTAACCCTAATGAAATCGGTCCCACCGAGTTGACATTTCGATGAAAATCCTAACGCTCACATTTTGAACTAAATCGGTCTGACCAAGTTTCATGATTCGGTCCCACCGAGTTTGGTGATTTGTGTGTAACGGTTAGATTTTGTGTGGAGGCTATATATACCCCTCCACCATTCCTTCATTAGTGAGGAGAGCCATCAGAATGTGCCTACACTTCCAGCATTCATTTTTTGAGAGAGAACCACCTACTCATGTGTTGAGACCAAGATATTCCATTCCAACCATATGAATCTTGATCTCTAGCCTTCCCCAAGTTGCTTTCCACTCAAATCATCTTTCCACCAAATCCAAATTTGTGTGAGAGAGTTGAGTGTTGGGGAGACTATAATTTGAAGCACAAGAGCAAGCAGCTCATCATCAACACACCGTCTATTACCTTTTGGACAGTGGTATCTCCCAGATTGGTTGGGTGTCACTTGCACTAGTAGAAAAAGGGTCAAGCGTGAAGCACATTAGTGCCTTCTTCCTCTCGAGTTCATCACAAAATTTGCCCAAAATTTGTCAAGATTTGAAGGCCCTCATCCATTCAAATGATCACAAAGGTTAGCAACTTTGTCCTTTCATCTCTCATTGCTAGATTAGCTCTTGCATTGGTTTATATAGTGATTAATTTGTGAGTTTAGTAATTTGGGAGGATATATATATGTGTTAGCATTTGATTTATATGCAATTTGAGGTCAAAAATAACACTTAGTTTGCATATGTAGGTGTGGTTTACTTAGTGCCTTCTAAATCTCCATCGTAGCCACCGTCGATCGCCCGCACCGTCCCGTTGCCGGCACCACCTTGTGGTGAGCCTCTTGTTCATGAAATTTTATATAAAAATTGATGTTTGTGTGATTTGGATATATACTTACTCGTATAATTATCTTACCCGTACGTTGTTTGTTATACATATAGTGCCATGGTTTTGATATCCGTCCCCGTCGGCCCTAGTCCTTGTTATGATTCGGATGTGGTATGTATATTCTCTTTTAAAACTAGTTGCATTTCGTGTTTATGACAAATTATGCCCATCAAGTTGACATAGAAATTTTTTTTAGGAGGTATGTGAACCGGAAATTCCAACCGACCCTATTGCCGAGAGGTTAAATTTAGTTGAAAGAGAAAACGAGTACTTGAAAGAAAAATTGAAAAGAATTGAGAGGGAGAAGATGGAATTGGAGTTGCATGTTGCCGATGTCGTTGATGATCACAAGATCAAGATGGAGAAAATGCGCTTGAAGATTAGAAAGATTAGAAAATATGCCATCGATAGTGAGGCTTGGTATCATTATGCTATTGGATCCATTGTTACCTTAGTTGCGATCTTGATCATAATTGTTGTTGCATTTAAATGCTTTAGCTAGAGAGTTATTTGTTTGTTGGATTTAAGTGTTGTATGAACTTTATGTATGAACTTGTATTAATTTGGTCTATTCGGTGTTGTGTAATGAAGATGAGCCGGCAATGGATGTACGATGACCGATGCTCTCCCCAGTTCGTTGAGGGCGTGCATACTTTTCTGCTTGCGGCTGAGGCAAACAAGCGGGCGGATGGTTTTATGCCTTGTCCATGTGCTTGCTGTAAGAATGGTCACAATTAATCTACGTCAAGAACCATTCACGTCCACCTGTTTAAGTCCGGTTTCATGCCCCATTATAATGTTTGGACCAACCACAGAGAAAGAGGGGTTATGATGGAAGACAATGAAGAAGAAGAGGACGATGACAGCTATCATGGCCATGGGTTCCCTTAATACGATGATACAACAATGGGGGAAGAAGCTGAGCTGGTAATGCGGGAAGAAGCTGAGCCGGCAATGCGGGAAGAAGCTGAAGAAGAGGCATTAGATGAGCCCGTTGATGATCTAGGTCGGGACATTGCCGATGCAAAGAGAAACTGCGCAAGTGATTTGGAGAAGAAGAAGTCGCAGCGCATGTTAGAGGATCACAAAAAATTGTTGTACCCGAATTGCGTAGGTGACAAGAAAAAGCTGGGCACCACACTGGAATTGCTGCAATGGAAGGCAGAGAATGGTGTATCTGACAAGGGATTTGGAAAGTTGCTGGTAATGATAAAGGATATGCTTCCAAAGGACAACGAATTGCCCAAGAGTACATACGAAGCAAAGAAGGCTGTCTGCCCTCTAGGGTTAGAGGTGCAGAAGATACATGCATGCCCTAATGATTGCATCCTCTACCGCGGTGAGTACGAGGATTTGAGCGCTTGCCCGGTATGTGGTGCATTGCGCTATAAGATCTGCCGCGATGACCCTGGTGATGTCGAGGGCCGGCGCCCCAGGAAGAAGATTCCTGCCAAGGTGATGTGGTATGCTCCTATAATACCACGGTTGAAATGTTTGTTCCAAAACAAAGAGCATGCCAAGGCGATGCGATGGCACAGAGAAGACCGTGAGAAAGACGGAAAGTTGAGAGTACCCGCTGACGGGTCGCAGTGGAGAAAAATCGAAAGAAAGTACGAGAAGGAGTTTGCAGATGACACAAGGAGCGTATGGTTTGGTCTAAGCGCAGATGGCATTAATCCTTTTGGGGAGCAGAGCACCAACCATAGCACCTGGCCTGTGACTCTATGTTTGTATAACCTTCCTCCTTGGTTGTGCATGAAGCGGAAGTTCATTATGATGCCAGTGCTCATCCAAGGCCCTAAGCAACCCGGCAACGACATTGATGTGTACCTAAGGCCATTAGTTGAAGAACTCTTACAACTGTGGAATGGAACAGGTGTACGTGCGTGGGATGAGCACATGGGGGAAGAATTTGACCTAAAGGCATTGTTGTTCGTGACCATCAATGATTGGCCTGCTCTCAGTAACCTTTCAGGACTGACAAACAAGGGATACCGTGCATGCATGCACTGTTTGGACGATACCCACAGTATATATTTGGCTAATAAGAATGTGTACCTGGGACATCGTCGATTTTTTCCGAGCAGGCATCCCGTAAGAAAGAAAGGCAAGCATTTCAAAGGTGAGGCGGATCACCGGACGAAGCCTCGCCACCGTACTGGTGCTGATGTACATGATATGGTCAAGGATTTGAAGGTGGACTTTGGAAAGGGTCCTGGTGGACAACCTGTTCTGAATGACGCTGACGGACGCTCACCCATGTGGAAGAAGAAATCTATATTTTGGGACCTGCCCTATTGGAAAGACCTCGAGGTCCGCTCCGCAATCGATGTGATGCACGTGACGAAGAATCTTTGTGTGACCCTGCTTGGTTTCTTGGGCGTGTATGGGAAGACAAAAGATACACCTGAGGCACGGGAGGACCAGCAACGTATGCACGGAAAAGATGGCATACATCAGGGTCATGCAAGCTACGCTCTTACCAAAGAAGAGAAGGAAATCTTCTTTGAATGCCTGCTCAGTATTAAGGTACCGTCTGGCTTCTCGTCGAATATAAAGGGAATAATAAACATGGCAGATAAAAAGTTCCAGAACCTAAAGTCTCATGAATGCCACGTGATTATGACGCAACTGCTTCCGGTTGCATTGAGGGGGCTTCTACCGGAAAACGTTCGATTAGCCATTATGAAGCTATGTGCATTTCTCAATGCAATCTCTCAGAAGGTAATTGATCCAGAAATCATACCAAGGTTACAGAATGATTTGGTGCAATGTCTTGTCAGTTTCGAGTTGGTGTTCCCACCATCCTTCTTCAACATCATGACGCACGTCCTAGTTCACCTATGCGAAGAGATTAACGTGTTGGGTCCTGTATTTCTACACAATATGTTCCCCTTTGAGAGGTTCATGGGAGTCTTAAAGAAATATGTTCATAACCGTGCTAGGCCAGAAGGAAGCATCTCCAAGGGCCGTCAAAATGAGGAGGTCATTGAGTTTTGTATTGACTTTATTCCTGACCTTAAGTCGATTGGTGTTCCTGAATCGCGGCATAAGGGCATACTGGATGGAAAAGGCACGCTAGGAGGGGAACAAATAATATGTATGGACGGACATTCTCTCACTGAAGCACACTACACAGTTCTACAGAATTCCGCCTTGGTGGCTCCGTATATGGATGAACACAAGAATTTGCTACGCTCCAAACACCCGGAGCGGTCTGATGACTGGATTACACGTGAACAAACCAGGAGTTTCGCCAGCTGGTTGCAAGCACGTAGCATGCATGACACCTCTATTGAAGATGACCTGTACTTGCTGTCCCAGTTACCATCTTCGAATATAATGACTTTCAAAGGGTACGAGATAAATGGTAATACATTTTACACGATCGCCCAAGATAAGAAGAGCACCAACCAAAACAGTGGTGTCCGCTTTGATGCAGAAACCAAGACGGGAAAGGAAACATATTATGGTTATATACAGGACATATGGGAACTTCACTATCGACGTGGTTTGAAGGTCCCTTTGTTTCGGTGCAAATGGGTCAATATGACACGAGGCGGGGTAACGGAAGACCCGTAGTATGGAATGACAACAGTGGATCTCAACAATCTTGCATATGCAGACGAACCATTCGTCCTAGCCAATGATGTGGCACAGGTTTTCTATGTGAAGGACATGTCTACCAAGCCAAGAAAAAGAAAAGATAAGGAAGCGAATGCATCGTACGATGAGACAAAGCGGCACATAGTTCTTTCTAGGAAGAGAAACATTGGGGAGTGGATGACAAGACAGACAAGTCAGAAGATTATGAAAAGTTTGATGAAATTGCTCCATTCACAGTGAATATTGACCTGAGCATCCCGTTAAATGATGAAGATTTTCCATGGCTACGACGCAAAGGGACACACGCGAAGAAAAAGTTTCACACCCAAAGATCTGGGATGTGATCGGCTTAACTATCATCAATTTCTTCTGTGTTTCACACCCAAGAGGGAATCTCCGTAATAGTTAGGGTAGCTAGTTATGTGTTTTGGCATTTGAAACGCGAAGAAATTTTATGTGCAAGCAAATTCTTTCATGCATTTACTGATTTTTTCAGCTAAATGACCCTGAAGTTGAAAAGCATTTCAAATGAACTCAGAAAAGGATGAAAGTTGGCATGGCATCATAATTTCACCCACACAGCATGTGCAAAAAAGTAGAGAGGGTTACCGCAAAAACTGAATGCACTTCGTGTACAAAATGGACAATCTGTTTCGAGGTATCAGGGTTTCGGACGGAAACTCATCCGTTACAAAGTCATTTCATTTTTTAAATAACTTAAGCATTACCAAATTGAATATAATGATAAAAACACACTAATATTAAACATAAGAAAAAAAATCACTGGAAAATGTATTTTTAAAGTTAAGTTATTCACAAACTAGTGATTCACACAAATTTCAAATAATTCAAAATTTAAACTATTCAAATTTAAAAACTACCGGCACTAACTAAAAGTTTCTAAAAACTATCAAAAATATTCACAAAGAAACTCTAAATACAGCAAAAAACAACTAAAAATAAATAAAACAAAATAAATAAAGCAGAAAAGAAAAAACTAAATGAAAAAAGCCCACCTGCCGGGCCACAGCGGCCTGCATACGACTAGAAACCCAACCTGTTATTGGGCCAGGATGCAGGCCCGCAAGCCCAATAGGCCCCACAGGGCAGAGTAGCAGAGGTAGGCCCAGAAGGCCTGCTTTAGAGAGGAGCTCGAGACAGCAGCGGCGGCGGGGCTTATAAGCAGGTGCGAGCGCCCTTCGGCTAGCGAGGTGGGACTAAACTTCTGCGCCTCTCGCGTGGCAGCGCAACCCCTTTAGTACCGGGCCGTCGCACCAACCGGTACTAAAGGGGGGGCCTTTAGTACCGGTTGGAGCCACCACCCGGTACTAAAGAGGGGTGCTTCCCGCCGCTTGGCCTGGCCAAAACAGGCCTTTAGTACCGGTTGGTGGCTCCAACCGGTACTAAAGGTTGGTTCTATATATACAACACTTCGAAAAATTTCATTCTCCCCCTCTGTTTCTTCCCGATCGATCGACGCCGCCCCCGTCCTACGCCGCCCCCGTCGCGCGCCGTTGCCGTCGCCGCCCTCGTCGCCATCGCCGCCCTCGTCTCCGTCGCCGCCCCGGGCCCGTCCCCGTCCCCGTCGCGCCGTCGCCGCCCCGTCACGCCCCGGGCCATCGCCTCACCGTCGCCTCGACCTTGCCTGCGCGCGCTGTGAGCCCCTCCCCCGGCCCCTCTCCTCCCTCATCGATCATAGCGCACACCGGCGCCGGCGCCGGTGCCGACCGTAGCGCTAACACACACTACATGCACACACACACACACACACACACACACTACACACACATGTACACTAGACGCACACACACACACAATTTTTCTGTTTTTAGCTTTTAGTTTTTTCTGTTTTTCTGTTTTTCATACAAAGTTTTAGATGAATTAATTAATTAGATTAGATTAATGTCAAATAGTATGTACAAATGTTAGTTATAATATATATAATGTCAAATGTTATAGAAATGTTAGTTATATAGAAATGTTAGAAATTTTGAAAATGTTAGTTTTAGCTAGCTAGATGAATTAGATTAATTTCAAATTGTTATCGTGCTCCGAAGGCACCAATTAGGCTAATGCCACTGGCTCCGAAGGCAACATGCATATGTAGGAGAAATTGTATATAGCTATACATGTGTATGTGTGAATTAATATGGTGGTTTGTGAGACATGATTGATGATATATATATGATTGGTTCTACTAGAAATTCTATTTATATATATATATAACGTGTACAATGTGTAGTACCGTAAAATACCAGCAAACGAAAAAGAATTAAAATGGAAAACACAAAATTAAATGAAAAGAAATCATAAAACCAAAACCCCCCCAAATATTTTAGTACCTGTTGGTGTTACCAACCGGTACTAAAGGGCTCCCGGCCCCCGGAGCTGGCTCGTGCCACGTGGTTTCCCTTTAGCACCGGTTCGTGCTGAACCGGTACTAAAGGGGGGGGGGGCTTTAGTGCCGAAACGTTAGTGCCGGTTCCTAAAACGGCACTAAAGGGCCTTACGAACCGGTGCTATTGCCCGGTTCTGCACTAGTGTTGGGAGCCTCCGGCAAGATTGTGGAGTTGAACCAAGGAGTTTGTATGGGCAAGGAGATCGCCTACTTCGTCAAGATCTACCCTAGTGAGGCAAGTCCTTCGTGGGTGATGGCCATGGTGGGATAGACAAGGTTGATTCTTCATGGACCCTTCGTGGGTGGAGCCCTCCGTGGACTCACGCAACCGTTACCCTTCATGGGTTGAAGTCTCCATCACGTGGATGTATGATAGCACCATCTATCGGAACCACGCCAAAAATCTCCGTGTCTACATTGCGTTTGCTCCCTCCAAACTCCTCCCTTTACCTTCATATGCAATGTTTTACATTCCGCTGCTATGCTCTTAGACTTGCATGTGTAGGTTGATTGCTTGACTTGTTCTAGGTTGCTAAAATCTTCCAAGACTTAAAATTGGGAAATGGATAGATTTTTATTTGGTCATGTAGTCTAATCACCCCCCTCTAGACATACTTTCGATCCTACAGAAGAGGGTTATTAAGGAGGGCCCTTGGGAGGAAGGAGGGGATGACAGACAATGTGTGCATGAAGATGGCGAGTTGCATTCGTAATGTGGCCTCAGAGGAGTTTTGAGTGTCCAGGGGACGAAGGAGAAGCGAAGATAAGGATACCTGGTGGTGGAATGATGATGTCCAGAAGGCGATTAAAGAGAAGAAAGATTGCTTCAGACGCCTATACCTAGATAGGAATGCAAACAACATAGTGAAGTACAAGATGACGAAGAAGGCCGCAAAGCGAGTTGTTGGTGAAGCAAGGGGTCGGGCATATGAGGACATCTACCAATGGTTAGGCACGAAGGAAGGCGAAAGGGACATCTATAAGATGGCCAAGATCCATGAGAGGAAAACGAGGGATATTGGCCAGGTCAAATGCATCAAGGACGAAGCAGGCCAACTCTTGGTGAAGGACGAGTAGATTAAGCATAGATGGCGGGAGTACTTCGACAAGTTGTTCAATGGGGAGAATGAGATTTCTACCATTGAACTGGATGACTCCTTTGATGAGACCAGCATGCATTTTGTGTGGCGAATCCAGGAGTCTGAGGTCAAGGAGCTTTAAAAAGGATGAAAGGAGGTAAGGCGATGGGCCCTGATTGTATGCCCATTGAGGTGTGGAAAAGTCTCGGGGACATAGCGATAGTATGGCTAACCAAGCTTTTCAACCTCATTTTTGGGCAAACAAGATTCCAGAAGAATGGAGTCGGAGTATATTAGTACCAATCTTCAAGAAAAACTGGGACGTTCAGAGTTGTACTAATTACCGTGGAATTAATCTGATGGCCATACAATGAAGCTATGGGAGAGAGTCATTGAGCACCGCTTAAGAAGAATGACAAGCGTGACCAAAAATCAGTTTGGTTTCATGCCTGGGAGGTCGACCATGGAAGCCATTTTCTTGGTACGACAACTTATGGAGAGATATAGAGAGCAAAATAAGGACTTGCATATGGTGTTCATTGACTTGGAGAAGGCCTATGATAAGATACCGCAGAATGTCATGTAGTGGGCTTTGGAGAAACACAAAGTCCCAGCAAAGTACATTACCCTCATCAAGGACATGTATGATAATGTTGTGACAAGTGTTCGAACAAGTGATGTCGACACTGATGACTTCCCATTTAAGAGAGGATTGCGTTAGGGGTCAGCTTTGAGCCCTTATCTTTTTGCATTGGTGATGGATGAGGTCACACGGAATATACAAGGAGATATCCCATGGTGTATGCTCTTTTCGGATGATGTGGTGCTAGTAGACGATAGTCGGACGGGGGTAAATAGGAAGTTAGAGTTATGGATACATACCTTGAAATCGAAAGGGTTTAGGCTTAGTAGAACTAAAACCGAGTACATGATGTGCAGTTTCCGTACTACTAGGTGTGAGGAGGAGGAGGTTAGCCTTGATGGAAAGGTGGTACCTCAGAAGGACACCTTTCGGTATTTGGGGTCAATCTTGCAGGAGGATGGGGCATTGATGAAGATGTGAACCATCGAATCAAAGTTGGATGGATCAAGTGGCGCCAAGCTTCTGGCATTCTCTGTGACAAGAGAGTGCCACAAAAGCTAAAAGGTAAGTTCTACAGGATGGTGGTTCAACCCGCAATGTTGTATGGCGCTGAGTGTTGGCCGACTAAAAGGCAACATGTTCAACAGTTAGGCGTGGCGGAGATGCGTATGTTTGTTGGGTAACGTTGCATGGGAAACAAAAAAATTCCTACGAACACCTAAGATCCAATCTAGGAGATGACCATCTACGAGAGGAGAGATTGGATCTACATACCCTTGTAGATCGCTAAGCGGAAGCATGGAGAAATGCGGTTGGTGTAGTCCAACATCTTCATGATCCAATCACGATCCGTCTCGCGAATGTCTTCGCAATCCAATCATGCTCCGTCCCGCGAACTCCCAATCCAAGTGCCGAACGAACGGCACCCTCGCATTCAACACATGTACGGCTTGATGATGCCTTCACCTCCTCGATCCAGCAAGCGATGGTGAAGCAGTAGCTCGAGTCCTCTGGCAGGACCATGGTGTGGTGGCGGTGGTGGTCGCGGAATCTCAGCAGAGCTTCGCTAAGCACTACATAGAGGAAGAGAGATGCGAGGGAGAGGAGAGGCAGCACCATGGCATGGAGATGTGTTCTCTGGGCCCGGCTGCCCTCTCTCTACCTCTCTCTCTATATATATAGGGGGGAAGGGATGAGGGGCACCCTAGATCCAATCTAGGAGTAGCGGCCAAGGCAGATGAGGGCGCCCCTAAGGAAACCCTAGGGTGGCTTGCCCCCCAAGCCTGGTGGAGGGAACGCTAGATGGGGCGCCCCACCTCTCCTGGTTATGTGACATGGGGTGAGAGGGGTGCTCTGCCCCTTAGTGGGCTGGTTTGCCCCCTCCCCTTGGCCCATGAGGGCCCCCAACACATGTCGGCACCGCCCGAAACCCCTTTCGGTCATGCTGGTCATCACCCGGTACCCCTGGAACAATTCCGAACTCCAATACCCTTCGTCCAATATATCGATCTTCACCTCCGGACCATTCCGTAGTTCGTCGTCATGTCCGGGTTCTCATCCAGGACTCTGAACAACCTTTGGTAGCAACCACAATGACTCAACTATACTTATATCATCACCAAACGTTAAGTGTGTAGACCCTGCGGGTTCAAGAACTATGCAGACATGACTGAGACACCTCTATGGTCAATAACCAATAGCGAGACTTGGATGCCCATATTGGTTCCTACATATTCTACGAAGATCTTATCGGTCGAACCTTGATGTCAAGGATTCATACAATCCCGTATGTAGTTCCCTTTGTGTGTCGGTATGTTACTTGCCCGAGATTTGATCGTCGGTGTCTCCATACCCAGTTCAATCTCGTTACCGACAATTCTCTTTACTCGTTCTGTAATACAAGATCCCGAGGCTAACCCATTAGTCACATTTCTTGCAAGCTTACTATGATGTTGTATTACTGAGTGGGCCCTGAGATACCTCTCTGTCATACGGAGTGACAAATCCTAGTCTTGATCCATGCCAACTCAGCAGACACCCTCAGAGATACCTGTAGAGCACCTTTATAGTCACACAGTTACGCTGCGATGTTCGGTAAACACAAGGTACTCCTTCGGTGTCAGTGAGTTGCATGATCTCATGGTCTTAGGAACACATACTTGACATGCAGAAAACGATGGAAATAAACTTGACACGATCATATGCTACATTTATAGTTTGGGTCTTGTCCATCACATCATTCTCCTAATGATATGATCCCGTTATCAAATGACAACTCATGTCTATGGCTAGGAAACCATAGCCATCTTTGATCAACAAGCTAGTCTAGTAGAGGCTCACTAGGGACACGTTGTTGTCTATGTATCCACACATGTATCTGAGTTTCCAATCAATACAATTCTAGCATGGATAATAAACGATTATCATGAATAGGAAAATATGATAATAACTAATTTATTATTGCCTCTAGGGCATATTTCCAACAGTCTCCCACTTGCACTAGAGTCAATAATCTAGTTCACACCGCCATGTAATTAACACTCATAGTTCACATCGCCATGTGACTAACACCTGATACGTCTCCAACGTATCTATAATTTTTGATTGTTCCATGCTATTATATTATCTGTTTTGGATGGTTTATATGCATTAATATGCTACTTTATATGATTTTTGGGACTAACCTATTAACCTAGAGCCCAGTGCCAGTTTCTGTTTTTTCCTTGTTTTAGAGTTTCGCACAAAATGAATACCAAACGTCCAAACGGAATAAAACTTTCGCGATGATTTTTCTTGGACCAGAAGACACCGAGGAGACTTGGAGTGCAAGTCAGAGGAGCCTCGAGGAGGCCACAAGGGTGGAGGCCGCACCTAGGGGGTGGGGCGCATCCCCCGACCTTGTAGGCCCCTCGTAGCTCCCCTGACCTAATTCTTCCTCCTATATATACTCTTATACCCCAAAAACGTCCAGGGGAGCCACGAAACCACTTTTCCACTGCCGCAACCTTCTGTACCCGTGAGATCCCATCTTGGGGCCTTTTCCGGCATATCCTGCCAGAGGGAGAATCGATCACGGAGGGCTTCTACATGAACACCATTGCCTCTCCGATGAACCGTGAGTAGTTTACTTCAGACCTACGGGTCTATAGCTAGTAGCTAGATGGCTTCTTTTCTCTCTTTGATTCTCAATACAAAGTTCTCCTCGATGTTCTTGGTGATCTATTTGATGTAATACTCTTTTGCGGTGTGTTTGCTGAGATCCGATGAATTGTGGATTTATGATTAGCTTATCTATGAATATTATTTAAATCTCCTTTGAATTCTTATATGCATGATTTGATATATTTGCAAGTCTCTTTGAACTATCATTTGGTTTGGCCAACTAGATTGGTTTTTCTTGCAATGGGAGAAGTGCTTAGCTTTGGGTTCAATCTTGCAGTATCCTTTCCCAGTGACAGTAGGGGTAGCAAGGCACGTATTGTATTGTTGCTTGAGGATAACAAGATGGGGTTTTCGTCATATTGCTTGAGTTAATCCCGCTACATCATGTCATCTTGCTTAATGTGTTACTCTGTTCTTATGAACTTAATTCTCTAGATGCAGGCAGGAGTCGGTCGATGTGTGGAGCAATAGTAGTAGATGTAGGCAGGAGTCGGTCTACTTGACACGGGCATGATGCCTATACTCATGATCATTGCCTTAGATATCGTCATAAAGTTGTTCTTTTCTATCAATTGCTCGGCAGTAATTTGTTCACCCACCGTAATAATTTCTATCTTGAGAGGAGCCTCTAGTGAAACCTATGGCCCCCGGGTCTATTTTACATTATATTAGTTTCTCGTCAACTTTCCAATCTCTATCAGATCTCACTTTGCGAATAACCGTGAAGGCATTGACAACCCCTTTGTCGTGTTGGTTGCAAGTTGGTGTTTGTTTATGCAGGTATTCGGTGGCTTGTTGCGTAGTCTCCTACTGGATTGATACCTTGGTTCACAAAATTGAGGGAAATACTTACGCCCCTTCGCTGCATCACCCTTTCCTCTTCAAGGGAAAAACCAACACAAGCTCAAGAGGTAGCAAGAAGGATTTCTGGCACCGTTGCTGGGGAGATCTACGCCAAGCCAAGACATACCTAGTACCCATCATAAACTCTCATCCTTCGCTTTACATTATTTTCCATTTGCCTCTCATTTTCCTCTCCCCCAGTTCTAAAACGATTTTCGAAAAGATTTGCCCTTTTCTTCGCCCTTGTTCCGTTCGTCCTTCTGTTTGCTCGTATTACCATGTGCCTTATATTTGCTTGCATCCTCACTTGCTAAAAATCTATTGATATGGATCCTCATCCACTTGCTAATCTTTTTAGAAGATCCAATTATGATGAACCAATTGCTAGTGAGTTGAGTGCACTAGATTATCCCTATGATGTTTTGCATGAAATTCATGAATCTTAAAACTTTGATGAAGTGTTCAAAGAAGAAAATTATAAAGGTATTCATGATAGCCCCTTGAATGAAAAGCATGATTGCAATGATGTTATTATAAATTCTATTAATGTCAATTGTGTTAATGATATGCAAAACCCTAAGCTTGGGGATGCTAGTTTTGCTATGTCCGCTACTTGTTGCAATGATCATGATTGGGGTGATTCTTCTTATGATCTCGAAAAATTATTTAAGCCCCATGGTGAATATGAGATTGATAATAATGTTTGCAATAATACTGAAAGTGGGTTTGGAAGAGTATCAACTTTAGATCCCACATATTTGGATCATGTTCAATCTTATGAAGTTTTTGATAAAAGTGGGTTTGGAGAGGTCATGACTTTAGTTAATGATATTCCCACTATTTTGGAAGAGTGTCAACTTTGCATACATGTGGATCATGTAGAGAAAATTTTATGTGATAGCTATATTGTTGAATTTTAATATGATCCTGTGGCACCCCGGCTCAGAGCGACCGGTTTACCCTGCATTGCCAGCCCAGAGACCATGTCTTCTGGCAACACACAACATCTTGGTACAGAAAAACAACCGCCTTATTGATGCTAGCGGATCAGGGTTTATATTACAACAGGTGTCGAGGCCGAGCATCACGCACGGTGCCGCTGAACAACATGTACATTATTTAGTGAACATACAGGGGGCCTCGATCATAACAACAATGCGGCAGCAGAACAACATCGTAGCGGGAACTCCATAGCATAGGGACACCGATGTGGACACGATCTAGACTCGAGCATCGCTCCTTTCCAATGCGACTTTCCTGAAATCTGGCATAACACGCCAGGTCAGTACATTGAATGTACTTGCAGGCTCACAACAGACATAAACATAATGACAAACAATATCACGATATTTAGCCAATTAATAATGCAATAATGTTCCAACATGATGTGCTCATGCTCTTGGGATAAATGCCCCTCGGGACTGACTTACCAACCGTGATCGTTCTCAGATCATAAACAAACCACCATCATGGTCTTGAACAGAGTAACTCGTGATCCTTACGGTGATCACCACCAAACCACCATCGTGGTCTTGTCCAGAGTAACTCGTGATCCATACGGCGATCACAACCACGATCCGGATTGGGCCTTGAACATCTCGATGGCATTTTTGCCATCATCATCAGTGCAAAGTTCATAACTTAGTGTGCAAGTTTATTAAACATTGACTCATGGTGAGACCTACTACGAGGCGTTCGTAACCGTGGACTCGGCTATCGATAGGTTATACACTCTGCAGAGGTAGCACACTGTACCCACACCATGGAACCCATGGCCTCGCACTCCCATTCGGGTGGACCAACGGCATTCTGACAAGGGATAATTGATTTTATACCCCTAGTTGGGTCACACTCGGCAGGTTTACCCCTAGTTTTCGAAAACCCTCAGTTTTGTGCAAGCCCGTTTGCTTCTCTTTTGGTTTTGCCCTTCCGTCACGTTTCCATCCAGTTAGTGTCGTTTGACCGTATGTTGACCGTCTATGGACTTTTTGTTGGACTTATTTGCCCCTGCTTCCTCACTCTCTCACTAGACACTTCCAAGTGGGACCCTCACTCAGAAAACATTCCTCTCTCTTCTCACTAACATGTTGGACCCACAATGGACCAAATATCTCTAACGGACACTGCCATGTTGTAAAAAAAAATATCAATTTTACATTATTTTTTAATGCAAAAACACCGCATAAATAAATTAGTCAAAACACCGTAATTAACACAAATCAGTACTCCTACTTAAGGTGGGTCTCATCTCGAATATAATTAATCATCAATCCATAGTTGCCAGCTATACTACCTAATTATCCCTAAAAAAGTTGTACTACCTAATTACGTTGCGTTAAAAAACGCTGGGTCAACGATTGAAAGGACGCCCTCTGTAGAACAAGGATGAGCTCGGCAGAGCAAAGGAATCGGCGCCGGAGCTCGCCGGACACAACGAAATCGGCACAGCTGCTCGCCGGAGCCAAAGGAGTCGGCGCCGGAGCACACCAAATCTTCCTCGCCCGTGCTTCGTCATGACGGTCGCTTGACCACCGCCGCTGCAGCATGTAAGAAGGCCCGGGGGAGGCGCGCACCACCTCCTCCACCATATCTGCCCACCATGCGTCCCCGGCGGCCGCCTTACATTGGCCACCGACGAGATCTGTGGCTCCACAACTGACCGGAACCCCGTTGGCCATCCGCGGGACGCATTGGATCTGGGCCAGTAGGCGGCATCGGTGTTGGCAGGCCCACGTTGGCCTGGACGAGGGTCAACGAGGACGCAGCCGCTGCAGTTCGTGCCTCGCACATTGCAGTACCAAATTGAACATGGCTCGCGGCAGCGCAGCTCGTCACCAGATCCACGTGGACGTCAGCTGTGAATGGATCGACAGATGGACCTCCATGGGCGGCGGCATGGTGGCTCTGGTGCTGCTCCCTACTCTTGTTAAGGAAGAGAAAAGAGGAGGGTGAAAGAGATAGGGAGAATCGAGAGATAAAGGGAGAGGGAAGGAGGAGAGGAAGGAGCACGGGCAGGGCGGCGCTCGCGGCCAGCCCCGACGGCCGGCCATGGAGACGAGGTGGGTCGACGCGGTTTTCCTCCTGCGGGTGCTCGAGCCCAACCCCGACGGGATCCATGGCTCCACCACCGGCGGGACCTCCGCTGGCCCTCCCTTCACTGGCCACGGACGGGATCTGTGGCTCTAGCGCCCACAAAATTTGAGAGTGAGGGGGGAGGGGATCTATGACTAGGGTTTGACCGCCGGGAGAGAAATAAAAGGGAACATGGGATGGTTTTCATAGTGATGGGTCCCACTTGGCAGTGTCTCGCTAGAGGGTGAAGAAACAGGGGCAAATGGTCCAATGAAAATTCCATAGACGGTCAACACACGGTCAATCGACACTAATTGGACGGAACCGTGACGGAAGGGCAAAACAATAAGAAGAGCAAAGTGGCTTGGGCAAGACCGAGTGTTTTTTGAAACTAGGGGAAAAACTGCCGAGTGGGACTCAACTAAGGGCACAGAAATAATTATCCCTTCCGACAAAACCCTTCCATTGGCATGACACTCTCTTGGCCACTCCGACCCAATCCCCAACGGGCTAGTCTTGGGTGGCCCCGTGTCTACCAAAGACACACCGACCACCGTCGTGGCCAAAACAATCCCACTCGGGGACTCGGTACCATAATCTCAACAACAGGCACACAAGGTTATGCCTGCTTACCGAGCCAGGGTAAGCATGCCCATAACCTTCCCTAGTTGGAGGCAACAACCAGAGGCATGTCAATGGACCGAATCAAGGCCTTCCCATAAGGCAAATGTGGTTGCCCTGGGAAAATCTTGATTTAGCGGCACCATGACCCAGTCAACGATATGTTCAAGTTGAGTTATACTCAGGTTCAACTTAAAATGAAAATGACCGGTGTCATAGCATGTCATGAAATGCAATACTACACATGCATCACATGTTAATGAGAAAGACTGATCTCAACCATTTTCACACTAAGTATAAGCATCAACAACTTATATTACGTTCCTGGTCAGGGTAACTCTCATTTTAGCAATATATTTTTGCAGCAAGTATTATCATATTCTTTTGCAAGAAAATAACTTCGATTAATTTCTCATATGCATAGCAAAGGTTTTACTATTACCACAAGCAAATCCTATTCTCCTTGCCAACCAAGTTGGGTTCAAACCTTCTGTAAATTAAGCAAAATGGCTGAACAAGCACTTAACAGGATATTTTCTAGCAAATTTAACTATTTTATTTATGCAAGAAAATAACTTTAAGCAATTATTCATATGCATAACAAATCATTTTATCATGACCACAATTAGATCTTAGTTACTTTACCAACTAAACTAGTTTCAAGGTTCTGTAAATCAAGCATAATACCAACACACACTTAACAGAATATAAATAACCTAAAAGTTATTTAAAAGCATGGATTAATCATTTCATTCAAGTAAGAATATCATCAATATTAAAATGGCACCATGAAAATGTTGCTGTGGCTTGTCTTAATGCAGATGAGGTTCACAAGCCTTCTGGTGATCCTCAAGACAAGCCTCACCCTCTGAAAATAATTTAAACACAAGAAGAAAATATCAAGAACTCTTCTGAAAATCACCAGAAATTCTAGACAGCTCAGAAAAATATCATTTTTTGGTGTGCTGCTAGATTTCTTTGCAAAGAACATAATGCAAAAAGAATCAATGCATTTGAACTTATGGTTAAAAAGTTATAACTGTTTGAAGCTCTCTGGAATTGAATTGAATTTGAATTTAAATAAACAGACTAGGGGTGACGTCGAAGGCGTAAAGCCTTAGGGCGCCACCACTCGTACCGCTTCGCGCGCGTATGGAGTGGCTGACTAGCTGGTCCCACTACTCAGGTGAGAAGGAGGGGTGAAGGAAACAGAGGAGTGCCGCGGCTTCGCCGGAGCTCTCCGGCGACGAGGGCTCCTTGGCAAAAACCAGAGGGAGGGATCGAGAGAGGGGGTTGAGGCGCACCTGCCCGTACCTATAGCGTAGCTAGGGGCGGTCGGACGGCGTCAGAATCGTCCTCGCAAGCGGAGGCAGAGGACGCTGGTCGACAGAGATGACGAAGACGGCGACCAGAGGCAACTTCAGGGGCTCCAAAGGGACGGGATGGCTTCACCGGAGAGAGGCGGAGGCCCTGGAATGATCGCCCTGGCTTCAGAGGGGCTGGAGCTACTGCGGCGACCAGAGGGGATCACCGGCAAGCTCGAGCTCGAGGGCGGCGGCCTGCGGCCTGCCCGGCCGGGCTACGGTTTTCTACGCGCTTGTGGGGTGTGTGGGAGTGGTGGATCGTGCTCGAGGAGGCTGGGGGCGGCTCCATTTATAGGCGAGCATAGAGGGGGGTTCGGGCTCCGCCGGTGGACACCTGTCCACGGTGCCCGGCGATGAGCGGCGTCAGTGAGAGGGGGAGAAGGCGACGCAGCTCACGCGGCAACTGTGGGAGAGCCGGGACGAGCAGAGGAACGAGGAGAAGGCAACGAGCACAGTGCGCACCGCACTGTTGGGATGGCCAGACCATGCCTGTGCTCGCTGCGGTGAGCTCCGGCATCGGCGAGCGCCAGGGGGAGTTAATGGCGTTGTGACGATGATGGTGGTGAGGTTTGGCACGCTTCGGCAGGCGGGAAAGCGAGCACACGATCAACAGAGGCTCGAGCGCGTCGCAGAGCGGGTCGGCTGCATGCCAGCACGCCTGGACAAACGCGGTCACCGCGTGAACTCTGACCTCATGCCGACCTAAGCCCAAACTCCATGTCTGACATGTTGTTCGTGGTAGTTTTGAATGTTACCACGCTTTGGTTTGGCTCCAGATGCAGTAGAGAAAATTTTACACGCCAGGTAAGTTTCTGGTCAGTAACTTTGAGGTGTTACTGAGGTCAAATGGCTGGGAGTTGGGGGCTGTGCTTTGGAGGCTAGCCATCATCTACTAAGGTGATGATGCAGAAGAAAATTCAGGCACAGGGGAGCAAGTAAAATGGTAGTTGTTGTAGAAACCACCATTTTTGTTCAGAACAGAAAATATTTTCTGTAGCGAAAATATTCCAAAAAGTGATGACATATTTTTGCTCAGGAAGGTGCCCTAGGGTTCAAAGAATGTTTGGGAATTTTCTCAGATTTTTGTGGGCAAGGAAAATGAGGGTTGCTTTGGAGCTCATTGAACTAGCTAGGGTTTTAGAGAAGAAAAATGAATATTTTTCATTTAAGAAAATATTCCCAAGATTATTTTGAGATGGATCAAAAGGGGAATGTTTATTAGAGAGGGGAATGATGCACTTGGGTGAAAGCCAAGGGTACCCAAGTGTCTAAGTCCATATGAAAAGATTCAGAAACCCCAACTTTCGAAATAAATCCAAATGAAAATCAGGCAAATAAGAGGGGGCAAAAATCAGGCTGTCACAAATTCCCCCCACTTAGAATGAATCTCGTCCTCGAGATTTGGTTGCTTGGGAAAACCACTCTGGATAATGATCCCTTAGGAATTCTTCCCGCTCCCAGGTCGATTCTGACTCTGTGTGATGCTCCCACTGAACTTTGTAAAATTTTCTTACTTTACTGCAAGTGACCCTTTCCATCTGATCCAAAATTCTAAATGGTCTTTCTTCATAGGTCAAATAATTTGCCAATTCTACCTCAGCCATAGCAGTCCTTTTCTCACGCGGGGATATGCAGTGTCTTAATTGTGAAACATGAAACATGTTATGAACGTCTGCCAATTCAGCAGGTTGTTCCAACTGATATGCAACAGTACCCACTCGGGACATAATCGGGAATGGACCAATAAACCTGGGTGCCAACTTTCCATGGGTCTGAAATCTCTTGACTCCTTTCATAGGACTGACTCGGAGGTATACGTGTTCTCCGGGTACAAAATTGATCTGTCGGTGCTTTGCATCATAATAACTTTTCTGTCGAGATTTGGCCAATTGCAATCTGTCTCTGATTTCCTTGACTTGTTTCTCAGCTTCCATCATGAGATTTGTTCCGAAGATACGGCTATCTCCAGTTTAGACCAATTTAAAGGAGTGCGACACTTACGACCATACAGAGCTTCATATGGTGACATCTTTAGACTGGTCTGGAAGCTGTTGTTGTAAAAAAACTCAGCATATGGCAAGCAATCTTCCCATTTAGGTCCTTGGGCTAAAGCACATGCTCGCAATATGTCTTCGAGTATTTGATTTAGCCGCTCTGTCTGTCCATCGGTTTGAGGATGATAAGAAGTACTATTTTTCAATGTTGTCCCCAAGGCTTGATGGAGACAGGACCAAAAAGAGGAGGTAAACAGGGAACCTCGGTCGGAAGTGATGGTTCGGGTACTCCATGTAGACTAACGATTCTGGATACATACAGCTATGCAAGTTGATCCACCCTGTATCTGGTGCTGATTGGAATGAAGTGAGCAACTTTGGTTAAGGTGTCCACTATGACCCAGATTGCATCCTTGCCTCGCTAGGTCTTAGGCAGTCCTATAATGAAATCCATACAAACATCATCCCATTTCCATTGCGAAACCGGCAGTGGTTGGAGGAGTCCGGCTGGCTTCTGATGCTCTACCTTCACCTTGTTGCATATGTCGCAACAGGCCACAAAGTAGGCAATGTCTTTCTTCATTCCATCCCACCAAAATATTTGTCTAAGGTCCTCATACATTTTCATACCTCCCGGGTGAATAGAATATGAGGATTCATGTGCTTCCTACAGGATTTTCTTCTTTAAGTCTGGTTGATTGGGTACACAAATTCGTCCACGAAATCGGACGGTACCGAATTTGTCCTTGGAGAAATCTGGGGTCTGCCCCGCCATTAGGCTCTTGGCACATCTCTGCAGCTTGATGTCAGCTGGCTAGGCCTTGCGGATCTCTTCCTCAAGTATGGGGGTAACTTCCAAAAGATTAGTGAGGCCAGCCTCCACTATGACCAGGTTGAGCTGGGAGATCTCCCCTTGGAGTTTGGGAGGCAAGGATTTCGATATGACATTTATGCTGACAGGCTTTCGACTGAGGGCATCGGCAACTACGTTGGCCTTACCCGGGTGATAATTTATTCCAAGATCATAATCCTTGACCAACTCTAGCCATCATCGTTGATAGAGATTTAAATCCGGCTGAGTAAATATGTATTTAAAACTTTTGTGACCGGTAAAAATTTGGCACCTTTTTCCAATGAGGTAGTGTCTCCAAATTTTTAACGCATGAACCACCGCAGCCAATTCCAAATCATGAGTAGGATAATTTCCCTCATGGGGTCGTAGCTGTGGTGATGCATATGCTACTACCTTACGGTCTTTCATAAGTACGCAACCAAGGCCTTGCCGGGAGGCATCACAGTATACATCAAAGCTACGATAAATGTCTAGGAGAGTCAATACAGGTGCGGTTGTCAGCCGTATCTTTAGCTCATTGAAACTTTTCTCATAGCCCTCCGTCCATTCAAACTTCTTATCCTTTTTGAGCAGCTCTGTCATGGGTTTATCAATCTTGGAAAACCCCTCAATGAAATGACGGTAATATCCCGCTAATCCAAGAAAACTCCGGATCTGTGTCACTGTCATGGGCGGCAACCAATCGAGCACATCCTTTACTTTGCTCAATTCCACGGCTATACCTTCGGTAGATAGTACATGTCCGAGAAACCCAACTTGCTTGAGACAAAACTCACATTTACTGAATTTGGTGTAAAGCTAATGGTCGCGGAGTCGTTGTAGCATTGCTCGGAGGTGATCCTTGTGCTCTTCTTCACCCTTGGAGCAAATGAGGATGTCATCAATGAAGACTACCACGAATTTGTCAAGGAAGTCCATGAATACTTTGTTCATCATATGCATGAAGAAAGCAGGGGCATTGGTGAGACCAAAGGACATCATTGTATATTCATAAAGACCGTACCGAGTGGTGAAGGCGGTCCTAGGAATATCTTCCTTTTTTAATTTTGAGCTGATGATATCCGGTCCGTAAATTGATCTTAGAGAATACTTTAGCTCCACTGAGCTGATCAAATAGATCATCAATCCTTGGCAGCAGATATTTATTTTTGATGGTGACCTCATTCAGCTGGTGGTAAAACACACATGCAGAGGCTGCCATCCTTTTTGTCTACGAAAATAGCAGGTGATCCCCATTGTGAAGAGCTGGGACGAATATATCCTTTTTGGAGTAGTTCATCAAGCTGTTTCTTTAGCTCCACTAATTCTGATGAGGGCACCCGGTAATACTTCTTGTATAACAGTGAAGTTCCGGGCACAAGATATATTGCAAATTCCAGCTCTTGATCTGGTGGCATGCCTGGCAGTTCTTCTAGAAATACATCAGGGTACTCACTGACCACAGGAATTAATTCCAACTCAGCCACATCGGTGAACACCAATTCTTGCTTGGGTATATTCTTGCGAGCATAGAATTTGGTAGTCGGCCCATTCAGACTGGTTAAACTGACTTCTCGTGTTGCGCAGTTTATGCAAAAAACTTGATATTGGGTCAACCAATTCATACCCAATATAGCATCCAACTTTTCAGACTCAATAAGTACCAGAGAGGTTGGAAAGTAGACTCCGTTGATATTGATTTCTAGATCACAGGAGACCAGATTGCTCTTGATTAAAGATCATGGGGTTTGTACCAGCACATTTTCGCCCAAAAATGTACACGGAAATTTGTTTTGGGCAGCAAAACTCCGAGAAATAAAAGAATGGGAAGCCCCAGAGTCAAATAAAATTACGGCAGGTATCTCATTAACAGAAAACATACCAATGACGATTTCGGGGTTCTCTTGGGCTTCATTGGCTAAGAGATGATGTACGTGCCCAGTAATGTTTTGCTGGGTTGGGCATGACTCTATAAAGTTGACTTGTGGCCTGAATGGGGCATTCGCCTTGTTGTTCTTGGGGTACTGCCTGACATAATTCCGTTCTGCCCACAATTGAAACACAAATTATTGCGCTGACGCTCCTCATGCATGGGATTGGTCACGATATTCCGGACTTGAGTGGTGGTCTTGTTAACATTTTGTTGCCAATTTGGCTTGTTTTCCACCTGAGTCTGCTACCAGGTACGAGCCTTTTGCACTGGTTGCCCATCCTTCTTTGGCTCAAACTTACGCTTGTTGTCGTTGTTGACAGGCCTATTATCTGATATAAGCTTGTTCTCTCGTTCAGCAATGAAAGCCTTGTTCATCAGAGTTTGGAAATCTGGGAAATCAAACATACTGAGAGTACAACCAAGTTGCGGGTTGTGATAAACACCGGTTTATCCATATTCAATTCTGGCGACTTATAGTCGAAACCAGACCGGGCTGATAGTCTCCGGATTATGATTTGATAGTGTACTGGCAACTTGCTCCACTTATGGAATTCATGTATGCATAATCCTTTATGTTCCTGCATATGAAAACTAAAAAGCATCCTCATTGGCTGACCAACTGATTGTATGGTAGAGGTAAAAACATCAATCCGGAGTGCTGATAACTTCTGGCCCTCTTGCCGGTTCATGTAGAAATCATATTGGGCTAAAAAGCCGTTGATTTGTTCGTATAAGGTTGGTGACATCTAGTCAAGACCATTCCGGAGCAATGCGCTACTAGTTTAGAATCTGATCATGTACTAACAACGAAGCACTGAAAGTCATGCCGGTTTATAATGAACAACGTTTTGTCAGAAAAATGTTTATAAATCCCTTATCATGAAAACAACAAAAACAACAGAAATATGCAAGGCTTTTCATGGGCTGCCAGGCCCTAAATCGAGGCTTTTCATAGGCTGCCAGGCCGCTGAGTTAAACCATTTTGCAAAGCCTTTTTAAGATGGACCTCAAACTTTAACCAATCACCGATTCAACTTTAACAAGTTCAGGGTCCACGGGATTGACTTGTGAAACGTTTGATGGGTCATACCAGGTTTACCTGGATGGAGTGACTTACTTAAAAAGGCAGGATAACCCGGGGTTTTAGGTGTATACACCAGGATTCCAAGCCATGGCTTGATGGCCCATTACAAGTGTAGATTCTAAGTTCATTTCGATAGCAAAGAATCCCCAAGTAACGTTTTGAGCTATGCTCAGTGGGTGCCTATGTTTGAGTTGTTGTTTTACAACACTCTTTTTGGCCCCGGATTGATTTGGCTTTGAGACGATCAAGAGGTGTGACTATGGTTCGGATACGACCAAGCCCCCAAGTGATGCTGTGGCATTACGCCGATCAAGAGGTGTAGCTATGGTTCGGATACGACCAAGCCCCCAAGTGATGCTGTGTCATTGCGCCGATCAAGAGGTGTAGCATTGGTTCGGATACGACCAAGCCCTCAAGTGATGCTGTGGCATTGCGCCGATCAAGAGGTGTAGGTATGGTTCGGATACGACCAAGTCCCCAAGTGATCAATAATATGATAAGCCAATAAGGCAGGATACCCATGTTTGAACCGCGCATCATGGCAGCAGGTCCTCTTCGGTCACCTTTAACTTTTTGCAAGAGATAAATTCTTCTTGAACCGGATTGTAAACCGGAATCTTCATTTTCAACCGGAAATTTTCTGATGGCCTTTCAACTCGAACTTGCGAAAAGTTAATTCCTTTTTGAATCGGGAAGTCTTAAACCGGATTTGAGAGCTTCAGAGCTTCGTAGGAGAACAGATTTCCCTTGAACCGGATTTTAAACCGGCATTCTTCATTTTGAACCGGAAATTTTTTGACGGCCCTTAAATTTTCATCCATATGGTAGTAGCCTCCGGGACCGGGTTATCATTCCCTCCAATGACCCGGAGTTCCCGAGTCATGTCATTGTAGCCCCCGAGTCTTAAGACGACTCGAGGGGTTGTCTTGGGATTTTCCACATTTGACCGTGATATAAACCGGTACGAGTCATTCAACGTCTCAGTGATATAACTTGTCCTGTACTGGAGAACTTGCAAGCCAGAGAAATTTCTCTTTTAAAAAAAGCAATATATAATATAAAATATATTGGATGAATTTTACCTGATGCGTCAGGTCAGTAATTATCACCGCGGAGTTGATGATCACCATCGTGAAGCTGAAATCAATCACGGCCGAGCCGGCCGCGGGAGCCGATAGATGAGTCGGCCGTGGTGTTTGTAAGCCGGTGTGGACGAGAAAGTTGTCCTCCTCGTTGTAAGCTGGCGCGGACGCGTGAACTGGCCGCGAGAGCGAACGGGCGAGTTGTCCGTGGCGTTGCAAGCCGGTGCGGACGAGAGAGTCGACTGCCGCGTTGGAAACGGCACAGTCGCAGGTGAGTAAGCTTTGTAATGAATAATGGTCCTGCGAAAGAATACCGTAGACCAAAGTAATTGTTTTTAAACAATTTAATATGTATTGATGAAATGGACTGAATGAATATCACCTGTTGTATTTAGATGGGAGATGTCCGTATAGACTGGTCAAATGGCTCCGTAGTCAAAATACAGGCTAGCGTACCACTACTTCATCTGGTGATTTTTGTCCATCTTCATACGAGTGTCTGGTGCCGTTCCTTCTCCTTCAACAGGTACCCAGACCCGTCGAGGCAACCGACGGCGCGGCAGGTAGCTAGTAAAAGGTACTTCGGCAACGGCGGGTCACCGCGGTGGCGGCTGAGTGAGGCAGGAGCGGCTTGACGCTAGAAGGAAGGCTACTCAATGCGGCGCGGTCGCGACAACGGAGAGGCGCCGACGGCTCAGAAGGTCCTGGCGAGCCCGCAGCAGAGACAACGACGGGGGCCCTTACGACATGGGCATACAGACGGAGGCCACCTCGGCGGGTCACAGAGGCGGCAGTAGCGGCTCAACATCTGCTCCGGCGAGGGCGGCGCGAGGCCATGGAAGAGGCCGGGTCAGGCCTGACGGCGGCGGCTTAGAACTGTAGCGACATGCGGCAGACGAGGTGACCCGGTGAAGGCGACTTTGATGACGGACGTGTTACTGGAAGACTGGAGCGGCGGCTTGTTGACGGTGGTCGTGGCCGGTTGAGCAAACCCAGTACAAATCTTTCCATAAATCAAGTATGAGCAGAAGAATTTTAGGCCTGCGCTCGGCGAGTCGTAGGAGGCTGGTGCGTAGCCCGCGGCCGCGGGTGGCGGAAGTGATAGGCCAAGGTGGCCAGTGACAACGAGGAGTCCGGCTCAAGAACAAGGCCACGGCCCCCGCGGCCGGCGGCTCAATACACGTCATCAATTGACTCCTAGGCAAGGGTTTGCAAGATTGTCCATCTCTCCGAGTCAACAGGAACAAAAAGCGACTCCCAGGTTGAGAACCCCGTAGTGTAGTTTAGTCAATCCAAAGTCAATATTTATTGGCAGATATGTGAGTCCCATTGCAGCTTGCACCAAGCTCAACTAGCGATCTGAAAAAATTGGCTGAACAAGTTACAGGCGAGTGCAACGGAAGCCCGCAAGCGGCTCACAGCCGCGGGTTAAAGCAGTGGAGATTGCGGCGGGTCGAAAAGGCTGGGCCGGCTCGAAACCACGGCTTGTAGCCTCAGAGACAGCAACGGCGGGCTCAGAACGACCGCGGCAGCCCGAACAGCGGAGGCGTGCTGGGTGGCGACTCAGAGGCCGGGTCGTAATCGGTTTGACCCCCCTTGTAGTTTTTCCTTTTCTTGATTGTTTCTTCAGATCCGACTTGTACTAGTAGCACTTGATATCTTCTTTTCACGTACATAGCAAGCGGGGATTAAACTTTGTAGCTTACCATGATGAGTACTAGTACTGGTTGATAATTTGATATGGGCTAGCTGACTAGCTTAGTCTCCATGCGGCCGGTTCAGACGGCGCAACAAACACAGGCGGCTCAGTTGGAGCAGGCGACCGCGACCCAATGTGCAATAAGAGTCATCCGAGTCCGTGCTCGCGCCTGGTCCCTTCTCCAAGTCGCGGCCGGTTTGACCAATCAATCCCAGTCGTGGTTGATCTCCGATTTTGTGCTTGACTGTACGTGTGTGGATTCGATCGGCCGTGTGGCTTCTTGATGAATGGTAGTACTCAAGTCGTGCTTCTTGATTAATCTTGATGAGAGTAGTTGGAATAAACAATAGATTTGATTGACGGCGCCTGGATTGTAGTGTCGTAGTCAAAAATTCCTTATCCATCAGCTTGTATCATGATGAATCGCCCAAGGCTAACTCAGACTTCGCGCGATCTGTAACCCCTAAACAATCTCAATCTTATATCCACCGCCGCAAGAACACTTCGTCAATCTTGACTGATGAACTCATTGTTGATGTGAATTTTTCCACACCGGTTTTTGTTGAGCCGGAAAATTGCGAACTTCTCAAACCCTAAAAAAAATCCCTTCAAGAACTCAACACCACCGTGCGCAGGCTCCATGGTGGGCGCCAACTGTCGTGGATTTGTCACGGCAGATGTCCTAGTGTGAGGACTTAGTCGCGAGTCCAACGCATCTATGTGGTAGCTTGAGAGGGGTTGAGCGGGACGAGAGACGCGATGTTTACCCAGGTTCGGCCCCTCACGGTGGAGGTAAAAGCCTACATCCCGCTTCATTGATATTGATGATGATGATCATGGTTACAAGTGTGCTCTATCTCGAGAGCTATTGTCTAAACCTAACTTGTTCAACTTGTGGAACTTGTCCCTCTTCTCCCTTTTGGGGAGCCCTGCCCCTCCTTATATATGTTGAAGGGGCGGGTTACATGTGGAGTCCTATTAGGATTAGGACTAGTATATCTTCTAATACAAACCGGATACAAGTCCGGGTCTTGACTCCTTGTAAGGGAAATGCACCTTTTCTCTTAAACCGGCCCACCATTAGCATAAACCGACCTTCTGGGCCATGGGCCTTGTCATCCGTCTGTCCCGCCCGCCAGGTTAACAGTGAGTCATAATGTTCAGGCGGGTCGCTTGTAAACCGTCAAGTTGGGGCTGGTCGCCAGTGAATCGCCAAGTGTCAGCTGGGTCTCAAGTAAACCGCCAAGTCCGGGCGGTTTATACTTCCGGCCGGTTTACGCTGCGGGGTATATCCCCGACAGGAGCCAAAGAATATTCTCAAGTATTAGCAACTGAGTTGTCAATTCAACCACACCTGGAAACTTAGTATCTGCAGCAAAGTGTTTACTAGCAAAGTAATATGATAGTGATGGTAACGGTAACAAAATAGTAACGAAAGCAAAGTAATATTTTTGGTATTTTGTAGTGATTGTAACAATAGCAACGGGAATGTAAATAAGCGTAAACCAGTATATGGAAAGCTCGTAGGCATTGGATCAATGATGGATAATTATGCCGGATGCGGTTCATCATGTAACAATCATAACATAGGGTGACACAGAACTAGCTCCAATTCGTCAATGTAATGTAGGCATGTATTCCGAATATAGTCATATGTGCTTATGGAAAAGAACGTACATGACATTTTTTGTCCTACCCTCCCGTGGGAGCGGGGTCCTAATGGAAACTAAGGGAAATTAAGGCCTCCTTTTAATAGAGAACCGGAACAAAGCATTAGCACATAGTGAATACATGAACTCCTCAAACTACGGTCATCACCGGTAAGTATCCCGATTATTGTCACTTCGGGGTTAACAGGTCATAACACATAATAGGTGACTATAGACTTGCAAGATAGGATCTATAACTCTCATATATTGATGAAAACATAATAGGTTCAGATCTGAAATCATGGCACTCGGGACCTAGTGACAAGCATTAAGCATAGCAAAGTCATAGCAACATCAATCTCAGAACATAGTGGATACTAGGTATCAAACCCTAACAAAACTAACTCGATTACATGGTGAATCTCATCCAACCCATCACCGTCCAACAAGCCTACGATGGAATTACTCATGCACGGTGCTGAGCATCATGAAATTGGTGATGGAAGATGGTTGATGATGACAACGGCAACGAATCCCCCTCTCTGGAGCCCGAACGGACTCCAGATCAGCCCTCCCGAGAGGTTTTAGGGCTTGGCGGCGGCTCCGTATCATAAAACGCGATGATTTCTTCTCTCTTATTTTTTTTCTCCCCGAAAGCAGTTATATAGAGTTGGAGTTGGAGTCGGGGGGTCTCTAGGGGGCCCACGAGGCAGGGGGCGCGCCCTAGGGGGGGCGCCCCCCACCCTCGTAAGAAGGGTGTGGGCCCCCTGGTCTTCATCTTTGGTGAGGATTTTTTATTATTTATTGTAAGATATCCCGTGGAGTTTCCGGTCATTTCGAGAACTTTTGTATTCTGCACATAAAACAACATCATGGCAATTTTGCTGAAAATAGCTTCAGCCCGGGTTAGTTTCATTCAAATCATACAAGTTAGAGTCCAAAACAAGGGCAAAAGTGTTTGGAAAAGTAGGTACGTTGGAGATGTATCAACATACGGGCGGGGTCTCGAACGCCTACTCGCGCATACGTACGGCCAAGGCTCGTGTATATGGCTGGGTCGGAACGGAGAAACATCATCGTCGTCGTGTTCATGGGGAGGCAACGAAATTCGTCGTGTTCATCGGGAGGCAACGAAATGCGTCGTGTTCATGGGGAGGCAACGGAATGCGTCGTTTTCATCGGGAGGCAACGAAATGCGTCGTGTTCATGGGGAGGCAACGGAATGCGTCGTGTTCATCGAGAGGCAACGGAACGCGTGGGAGCCAACCGGCTAGGTCGGAACGGAATGCGTGGTCGTGTTCATCGGGAGGGCTTGGACGGAACAGGCGATGGAAACGAGGCTTGGCGTACCGCAAAATGGAGGAAACGGACCTCCTACGTTCGGAACGGGGTCCTGTTGATCGGGAGGGGTGTGGCGTACCGCAAAACAGAGGAAACGGACCTCCTACGGTCGAAATGAGGGTCCTGTTGATCGGGAGGGGTGTGGTGTACCGCAAAACGGACGAAACGGACCTCCTATGGTTGAAACTGGGGTCCTGTTGATCGGGAGGGGTGTGGCATACCGCAAAACGGACGAAACGGACCTCCTACAGTCAAAACGGGGGTCCTGTTCATCGGGAGGGGTGTGGCGTACCGCAAAACAGGACTCCACGGGATACTATTCATCTCCACCGTCGACCTCCTCCGACCTCCACGGGCTACCGCCGACCTCCTCCGGCCTCCACGGGCTACCGTCAACCTCCACCAGCCTCCACGGGCTCCTATTCATCCAGCCTCCACCACGCGCTACTGCATCGGCTACTATTCAACCACCCCTCCACGGGCACCCCTCCACCGTCTACTGTTCATCCAGCCCTCCACACCACGGGGTCCTGTTCAACCACCCCTCCACTTTCTACTGTTCATCCAGCCCTCCACACCACGGGGTCCTGTTCATCCAACCCCCCCCCCCCCCCCCCCCGCGCAACGCTCACTGTTCATCCAATCGATCGGCTTCAGTTAGTAGCAGCAACGAAGGAATCGCTCGATGGGGTTGACTTAACAGCCATCAATCGATCGCTTGGGTTCAGTAACGCATAGCCTGCAGTGCAATCACTCGGGTTCAGTTAGAGCCCAACGCCTCGCTCGGGTTCAGTTAGAGCCAACGCCTCGCACACACGCCCGTACGTGTATGAGAGAAATGCGCATCGCTCGGCCCCCGACCTCCCACCGTAACCGGGAACTCCTCGAAATTTTCCTCCCCCTCGCTTCTACCACGGTTTTTTCCATCATGGACGGCCCAAAGAATGTCATACAGCTGCGTCTCCGGCCTGCCCAGGACGAAAAGCCCATTTTTTGTCATGATTTTTTTTCATATAAGTAGGAGCCCACCACATCTATGTTGATACCGGGTTTTGTCACAATTATCATCATAGAAGTGTCATATGTATGACAAAAAAAATTTCGTTCGGCCCAAAATGTGACGGATGTGTCTTTTTTTTGTAGTGATTACCATCAACGTCTGTCTTCTTCTCAAAGATCCATTTATTCTAAATGCCTTGCCAATCGGGCACGTCCACCAAAGTCCATACTTTGTTCTCATACATGGATCCTATCTCGAATTTCATGGCTCCTAGCCATTTGTTGGAATCCGGGCCCACCATCACTTCTCCATAGCTTGTAGGTTCACGTTGTCCAACAACATGACCTCTAAGACAGGGTTACCGTACCACTCACAAGCTGTACGTACCCATTCGACCTACAAGGCTCGATAGCAACTTGATCTGAAGCTTCATGATCATCATCGTTAGCTTCCTCTTCAACTGACGTAGGTGCCACATAAACATCTTTCTATGCTGCGCTACTCTCTAGTTGAAGTAAAGGCTCAACAACCTCATCAAGTTCTATCTTCCTCCCACTCAATTCTTTCGAGAGAAACTCTTTCTCGAGAAAGGACCCGTTCTTAGCGACAAACACTTTTCCCTCGGATCTGAGATAGAAGGTATACTCAACCGTATCTTTTGGGTATCCTATGAAGATGCATTTGTACACTTTGGGTCCGAGCTTTTCCGGCTGAAGCCTTTTGACGTAAGCATCACAACCCCAAACCTTAAGAAACGACAACTTAGGTTTCCTGCCAAACCATAGTTCATATGGTGTTATCTCCACGGACTTAGATGGTGCCCTTTTTAAAGTGAATGTAGTTGTCTCTAATGCATAACCCCACAATGATAGTGGTAGATCGGCAAGAGATATCATAAAATGCACCATATCCAATAAGGTACGATTACGACATTCAGACACACCATTATGCACTACTAGGGAAAACCCTAGTAGTAGCACGGGTTTAAAGCCCACTAGTAGCGCGGGCAGCCGTGCTACCAATAAGGCGCTACAGCTATTACTTAGTAGTAGCGCGTGCGACAAGCACTACTGCTAAGACACATAGTGTCGTGACCGGATTTTTCCGGACACTGATATCCAGAAAAAGGCCGTCGTGCTCACCAGCCCCAGGATTACTGTTAGCTGATGAGGCACCAACTTGATACAGAAATTCCAAGCAAAAATACAAAATATGTAGTACAAGACCATTCTGGCCTGTGAGTACAACAATTGGTTTCTAGTGGTCGATGGCGGAAGCGGTTTGTGAGTCATCAGTGTCTATGGGACTCCATTTCCCACAGGAACAGCTGACCAGGTCAACTCCTATCTTCGCGAGGCTGCTATCACCATTGCTTAGTTTCCGGGGCTGTCACCGCAACGCTCCTCTCCATGCTGAAATCTGGCCAAGACAATAGCCAGGGACAAGCCAGTGAGTACGTTGAATGTACTCGCAAACATTAAGAACACTGGGATAATATAATTGATAATTATGCACTGAAATATTCTACGATCACATCATGAGTCACAAATAAAATATCTTTTGTGCAGGCAAGCAGGTTAGTTATATGCGACATGAATAGGCAATAATGGAGTGGGAATAAAATGCCGCAGTCGGGCGTCTGTGCGACACCACATAAAGGGCTTACAAAGTAAATAAATAACAAGCAATGCCACAGTCGGGCGTCTGAGCGACACCACATAAAGGGCTTAAAAGAAATGCCAGCGTCGGGCGTCTAAGCGACACCACATAAAGGGCTTAAAGAAATGCCACAGTCGGGCGTCTGAGCGACACCACTTAAAGGGCTTAAAAGAAATGCCACAGTCGGGCGTCTAAGCGACACCACATAAAGGGCTTAAAAGAAATGCCACAGTCGGGCGTCTGAGCGACACCACTTAAAGGGCTGAAAAGAAATGCCACAGTCGGGCGTCTAAGCGACACCACATAAAGGGCTTAAAAGAAAATGCCACAGTCGGGCGTCTAAGCGACACCACTTAAAGGGCTTAAAAGAAATGCCACAGTCGGGCATCTAAGCGACACCACATAAAGGGCTTAAAAGAAAATGCCACAGTCGGGCGTCTAAGCGACACCACTTAAAGGGCTTAAAAGAAATGCCACAGTCGGGCGTCTAAGCGACACCACATAAAGGGCTTAAAAGAAATGCCACCGTCGGGCGTCTAAGCGACACCACATAAAGGGCTTAAAGAAATGCCACAGTCGGGCGTCTGAGCGACACCACTTTAAGGGCTTAAAAGAAATGCCACAGTCGGGCGTCTAAGCGACACCACATAAAGGGCTTAAAAGAAAAGAAATGATCACATTGAATATCCAGGAGGTAGGACCATCCCAGGGATACTCGATAATGCGAATAATGCAACGGGTTAGTCCATCACAAAATAATAATCATGGTCCTCACAAGTCACCAGTCGGTATCCAAGTTTGGTTTAACAAATTCACCTCCGCAGACCGACTCTAAGACCAACACTTGACCCATCCCAGACTGTAATCCTTAACCATGGACACGGCTATTCGAATAGGTTTAATCTCTGCAGAGGGTGTACTCTTTACCCACGAGTAACGGATTCCATTAGTCCATCGGGACTAATTCCTTCTATGGCCTTTTAGGTGAAAACACGCCTAACTTGCACACACCAGCTTAACTCATCGGTGTCTGGAATCACCCATGACACTTGTTAAGCAAAACTTTAAGTGGGGAGGCTACAACCTCGCATAGCATGGGATCAAATTTATATCGCGCGCTCTAAGGGGTGGCCTCCCCTCTCGGTCCCAACCGGAAACACCCATGCCCCCTAACCAGGTGGCATGCCTACCGGTTACAACCGATATCTTCCACCATGGCCTCTCTGTACGGTGTGTGCTGGAAAGGGGTTGACGACTTACTGAATCGTACCCTACCTGCCGCAGGGACAAGTGGTAGTACGAGGCAAGTATGGGGGTTACTGGAACAAGACTCGATCTGCGGTCGACTCAGGAGGTTTATAAGTTCCCTGCATGACATGTATACCAAATATATTTCAACCGACGCAATCACCACTCAATGTACCTTACCATGCCATACCGGACATAACCTTCCCGACGGGGACCGGCGACAAGCTCACGCCTACCCAAGGCCGAGGCTTTCCCGGATTCCTTTCCGGCATGCAAGCAAGGCACATGAGGATGATTACCATCACAATTATATTCATTTCCAACAGCAAGGAAATCACTAATATGCTTTCATGCAAATGATCATGTCACATGAAATAACAAGTCCTCCGAAATAAGGTGGTGTTATAAACGTGTCAAATAACACACCAAAAACATCATGCCAGGGTTCAGAATGCTTACCTTTAAGTTGTGGAGGGGTGAGGTGCTCTCCAAAACTTTTGAAAGTTTCTTCTCTCTCTCCAAAATCCTATTTTAAAAATATATTTGAATTAACACACATTTCAAAAAACAGTACAAAAAAGTTGTTTGGAAAATTTTCAAATAAATCTTAAAATAAACTAGACCAAATTTGAGGAAGGTAGGAAAAAGAATCAACTCATTTGGAGTTATAATTAAAAAGTTATAGCCAGTCAAAGTTCTGGTCAAATCTATTTTGAAAATAAAATCCAGAAAAGAAAACGGTTCGAATGGCATTACGCTTTCGCACAGAGGAGACATACTTGTGCCTTTACGCCTCCACTTATCAAGCGTGGGCGGCGCGTGTGTCACTGATAGTGGGTCCAAGGGGCCCACTAGTCAGGTTTGACTAGTCTTCTCCCTCCTCTTCCCTTGCCCGAACGGAGGCGGGGCAACGGCGGTCATCACCGGCGAACGGCGGTTCCCCGCGGGTTCCAGAGGGTCTGGATGGACCCGCGAGACCAAGGCGGTCCTCCCGGTGGTTGTTGGGTCGACGGGGGTGGAAGGAGTCGTCGGCGGTGAGCTTCGCGGCGGAGGAAGCTTCGGGAGCAAAGTGAGTTTGGGGCTTCGGTGGTTCCCGATCAAAATCGAGTAGGGGAACGTGTTCACGGGAGGATGAGAAGGTTACTGGTGGAGAGAATGGAGAGGGAGAGGCCCTGGTGGTGCTGGAAGAGCTGGGGCCATGGCGGCGGCTGTTGTTGCCGGAGGTGGGGAAGATGGCGTTTCCCCGACGATTGCGGGCTGTGGGGGTGCCATGGGGGTAGCCTGAGGTCACCTGCGTGCTCGAATGGTCTCGGGGCGTCCTCTTATAGCGCGACGAGGTCGGTTCCGCGGCGGTGGGGATAAGATCGCCGGCAAACCGACATTCTGTAGCTGCAGGGGAACGTGGCGGCGATGAGAGCTAGGCGACACCCTTGTGGATGAGCTCGCGCTGTTCCAGGGGCCAGGTGGCGAGCGGGAGAGGCTTGGGCGGCGCTGCCCGTGGCAGAGGCGCACTGCCGATGCCGGCGTGCCGCCAAAAGCTCTAACGGTGGTGCTGTTGACTGCCAGGGCGGCTTGGCGCGTTGCTGCGAGGAGGGTAGCGCGAGGCGTGGCGCTGCAGAGCGGGCCAAAACCAGGGGGCCAGCGTGTCGGCTCGGGCGTGGTTCGTGCAATACGCGCGCTCTGGGCGCGTCCAGTGCACGCACGGAAGGTGCTCGACGGAATGCCATGGCATGCTAGGTGGCTCGTTTGGAGCTGGGGTTAGCAGGTATAGGCTTGGGCTTACAAGGAGATCAGTGGACAAGCTGGTTTGGTCAGGGGATTAGGTACACAGTGCAAACAAAAACTCATGTCAAAACAGATCATGCCCATAAGGTGTATGACCAAATGCCAAGGGCACTTAGGCATTTCTTGGCGTGGCCAAATTTTCCAGATCAGGGTCTCCTTAGATGCAAAAGAGAGTGCTGAGGTCATTTGGACAAAAGGAGAAACTTGCTAGTGCAAGTTTTGCTGAACTTCGATTCTTGACAGGAAATAAATGGCATCATTTCATGAACCAAAAATGATCCAAAGGGTGCATGCTCCTGGACTTAGGGGTTTGGTAGGGTGGTCTACAAGCAGGTGAAAGCACAAGGTCACTGGAGCAAAAATAAATAGGGTTGCAGTAGAAATCAGAAGGCTGGACCAGAATGAAGATGATGCTGATTCACTCAAAATTTGCAAAAAACATCACTGGGTTTTTGCATAAAGTTGAATCATATGATACTACTAACATCCCATAATTTTGGTTGAGGCTAGAAAGAATTATTTAAAATGAGTTGTAGTGCAAAATTGCCCACTGGACCAGAGAAGAAAAAAGGGTGTAGAGCTCAAAATATTTCAGCAAATAAAGATGTTTTTGCACAAAAGTTATTTAATAACATCACATGACATCTCCAAATTTTTGTCGGAATTTTAAGTGAATTTATCAAATGGTTGTAGTTCAAATATGGCCATTTAACCTTGAAAAACCATTTTCAAGAAAGTAAAGATCAAGCAACTTAATTATTTAATTAGTTATACTGATAAAAGAAAAGTTTTTCTTGAGAGGTTAATCAAGTCCAATAACATATTTGAAAAGTTTTCTCTTTGGGAAAAACTCATCACAACAGGGAAGAAAATGATTAAAAAAATCAAAAAGGAGCTCAGAAATTTAAAGTTTTAATTCCTCGCAAAATTTTAATTCATTAAAACAAGGTCAAAATTTTGGGGTGTCACAACACTACCCCCCTTAAGAAAAATCTCGCCCTCGAGATTTGTTAAAAGCTGTTTCAAGAAAATTATAGGCAATCAAAATGTGGCTACAGTGAGAGGGCAATAAGTGGTGTAAAACCACAGTGTGAATACTGGCGCTGCGTGGAAAAAATCTATGGTTCGAGACAGAAACGTGGGATTCTACACTAGATATAAATTTAGAATAATTTCTAAATTTAAATATACGCTGGTCGTACCCGAGAGCACAGTGCTCAGTCTGGCCGACAGGTGGACCCGGGGCCCACAGTCAGCCTCTTCTTCTTCCTCTGGCTCTCTCTTCTTCCTCTCTCCCGCGTGCTTTCCCACGCTTTCTCCACCGGCGACGTCTAGCGCGTAGGGCATCTAGGCCGTACCGCGGTAGTGCGCGGTGTGCTAGCTGCCGGTGCAGCGTGCACTCACCTCGCGGGCCAGCATGCTATCGGCACTGCTCGCGGATTCGACTCCGAACACCGGCGATCGGGCGACGAGCGGCGTTGGTGGACTTCGCCCACCGTACACCGAGCTCGAGCTATAAAACGGCTGAGGTGTCCCTCTCTTCTTCCTTACACTTGGCCTCGCTTCTCCTCCTCCTTCCTCCATTACTGCTTACAGAAGCTCGGGTGGGGCTCTAATGGCGGAGGTGATGCCGGACTGGTTTGCGACCCTGATATTTGGAGGGCTGGCGACACTACTGGGGCTCTCTGTGCTCCTGTGCGCGATGATCCTCGACGATCGTCGCGACGCTGCTGCTCGGGTGTTGGCTCTCCGCGGTGGTGGTGATCACGAGGAGTAGATGGGGTCTGCCGGGTGCTAACTGTTGTTAGGGGTGATTAGCTGGATGTAACACCGTTGCAAAGTTTTGCAAATAGTGTATGTGTTCGAATGATTATGGTTGTGAGTCTGCTGCCGTGGTGCTGTGTGAAATTAATTAATCCATGTCGTGAGAAGGTGCAGATGTAGCAACTCAGGGAAAAGAAATCTCATTCCAATATTTTGCAAGGGAAAAATAGTTAATTTAAAGGAGCATAAGCCACAACAAAAACTACACACATCAGTAGAAGCCAAATAATCGACTCGTCATACAAACTCAGGGTATCACGCATAAGTCACACACATAAATAAATGCTGCAATAATGAATGCCGCAGCGACGTCTAAAATGGAAACGGTAACTGGACGGGGTCCCTAGTAAACGTCTTTGGTACTGGGATACACTCCTCTTCTATCGGGGGAAGTGGATTGACCAGTCGATGCACGTGCCTTTCCCGGTCGGGCCTTAGTGCTCTGCCGATGGCGATCTGAGGATTTAAATCTGCGAGGCTCTAGAGATAACCCATCACACGTTGGGTTACTCAATTCGTCCACCGGGAAAAGATGTTACTCCCCCAGGCGTTGCACGGCTCGGGAAGTAATAATACCCTCGTTCGCTGGCATAGGGTAGTGCGTATCGAAGGCGAGCAAGCGCTTCATATGCAACAGCTTCTATGGCCATATGTGGGGTTGGCATAGATTTCCCCACGAAGGAGACCTCTGTTGGATCTTGGTTTGGGTTTACGAGAGGGATGTGTACTGCTGCCCAATATCTCGAGGTGGAAGGGGTGATTCTCGATTTGAACAACTCGTACTGGGGTGGCTGGGTAGCGCCCATGGTACTGCAGGTAAAATCCCACAATATCTTGACAAAACTACCCTGGGTTGCATCTGGGGTTCTCAGATAAATGCTGGGGCTCGGCATGGCAAGAAATGGTTGTGAGGGTGGTGCACAATGTGAGAGGTGCTTGGCAAGGTCATGCGGTGGCCTTTTTTTTATAGCACCGGAGCTGGCTCATTTTTACCATGGTGAATGGTAAGGAAAATTTTCAGCTCTGTTCCAAGGGTCGGGGTCAAGCCACAGATTCACACACTTCACTATAGTGATGTGTTACTGTGGGGGTTCTCGGGGAAGGTTTTTTGGGTAGTTTTGTCCGGAAAATATGCAACTGTGTGCTGACACACCCATGCAAGGTTACTATTTAAAACAGAGGCACGACAACAGGCGGCGTTTATTTACAAGGTCACACGATAACAAAGTGAGGGTACACTGGGACTCGACACTACTCGAGTGACTTAGTCTACCTCATTTATATCCAAGCGGGCGTGCCTTGTGGAAGTCGAGGCTTCTCTTCGGGTCTCGTCGTCTGAATTAGCTAGAGTGGGCTGAGGCGCTGCAGGCTCGGGGTAGCGATGATGACCATCCCGGGGATTGTTGGCCACAACCCCGTTGGAGTGTGCTCCCAATATGCGACGAAGCACTTCTGGGGTTATCGCAGCACCTTGGCCGATGGCTGGGGCAGACCTCAGGGACTCGATCGGGTGTCCAAACAGCATGACTGGGTTGTCGGCGTTGGGCTCGTTCTCTTCTCTCGCCGGGGCTCGACGAACCAGCTCTCCACGAGCTGCGATTAGATCAATCGTGATTTGATCGCACAGTTCCTCTAGTGCACTTACATAGCGCACTAGGTGCAACAATGCAGGATCTGTCTCGTGATCTCCGTTGGCAACTTGGGGTGGTCTACCATACCCTTCACGTCTGGGATAGTAGTGGAACGAGCGACAGTTAACTCTGGGCGACAAGTGCCGGAGATGAACTATAGCTTCTCGAGCAGCTAGTTGGATGGCTTGTGGCTCAAAGGAAGTCGTTCTTCCGGTGAACCTATAGGGGCGTTCGGGCTCTAGACCCCTACCATAGATGTGCACAGTGGCCCAGAATTGATGGCTCTCACCGCTCATGGGTCCTTGGTACACAACATATTCTGGGGGCTCCTCTAACGCGTAGGCACGACGGGAGAGGTTTGCGAGTATGGTCACAAAGCCTCCAAGGTTGGTTGCTATGGTCTCATTGTGCATGAACGGGCCAGGCATTGTGGCTCGGTTTGGGGTAGCGGCTGTGCTGTGCTGGGTTGGGGCTAGCGTGCCCTTTTTATAGGAAAAAAAGGGAACAGAGTCTTCCTTCGCACGCTTGTGAGAAAGACTATTCAGGATTCGGTCACTGGTGCATGAGTGACAGGTTGGGTTGATAGGTTGGGCACCGACTGCCAAAAAGGTGTCGGGTCATGGTGTGGCTATCTTGCAAGGGAAGATTGACTGGGGTTTGGCTGAGGTCTGGTGGGTTGGTTTACCTAAGATTTTTCGACCTGGCTAAGATAGGGTCAGCCAATGGTCAGCCTGGCTCTGATACCAAGTCTGTCGCGACCGGATTTTTCCGGACATTGATATCCAGAAAATGGCCGTCGTGCTCACCAGCCCTAGGATTACTGTTAGCTGATGAGGCACCAACTTGATACAGAAATTCCAAGCAAAAATACAAAATATGTAGTACAAGACCATTCTGGCCTGTGAGTACAACAATTGGTTTCTAGTGGTCGATGGCGGAAGCGGTTTGTGAGTCATCAGTGTCTATGGGACTCCATTTCCCACAGGAACAGCTAACCAGGTCAACTCCTATCTTCGCGAGGCTGCTATCACCATTGCTTAGTTTCCGGGGCTATCACCGCAATGCTCCTCTCCATGCCGAAATCTGGCCAAGACAATAGCCAGGGACAAGCCAGTGAGTACTTTGAATGTACTCGCAAACATTAAGAACACTGGGATAATATAATTGATAATTATGCACTAAAATATTCTATGGTCACATCGTCAATCACAAATAAAATATCTTTTATGTAGGCAAGCAGGTTAGTTATATGCAACATGAATAGGCAATAATGGAGTGGGAATAAAATGCCGCTGTCGGGCGTCTGTGCGACACCACACAAAGGGCTTACAAAGTAAATGAATAACAAGCAATGCCACAGTCGGGCGTCTGAGCGACACCACATAAAGGGCTTAAAAGAAATGCCAGCGTCGGGCGTCTAAGCGACACCACATAAAGGGCTTAAAGAAATGCCACAGTCAGGCGTCTGAGCGACACCACTTAAAGGGCTTAAAAGAAATGCCACAGTCGGGCGTCTAAGCGACACCACATAAAGGGCTTAAAAGAAATGCCACAGTCGGGCGTCTGAGCGACACCACTTAAAGGGCTGAAAAGAAATGCCACAGTCGGGCGTCTAAGCGACACCACATAAAGGGCTTAAAAGAAAATGCCACAGTCGGGTGTCTAAGCGACACCACTTAAAGGGCTTAAAAGAAATGCCACAGTCGGGCGTCTAAGCGACACCACAGAAAGGGCTTAAAAGAAAATGCCACAGTCGGGCGTCTAAGCGACACCACTTAAAGGGCTTAAAAGAAATGCCATAGTCGGGCATCTAAGCGACAGCACATAAAGGGCTTAAAAGAAATGCCACCGTCGGGCGTCTAAGCGACACCACATAAAGGGCTTAAAGAAATGCCACAGTCGGGCGTCTGAGCGACACCACTTAAAGGGCTTAAAAGAAATGCCACAGTCGGGCGTCTAAGCGACACCACATAAAGGGCTTAAAAGAAAAGAAATGATCACATTGAATATCCAAGAGGTAGGACCATCCCAGGGATACTCGATAATACGAATAATGCAACGGGTTAGTCCATCACAAAATAATAATCATGGTCCTCACAAGTCACCAGTCGGTATCCAAGTTTGGTTTAACAAATTCACCTCCGAAGACCGACACTAAGACCAACACTTGACCCATCCCAGACTATAATCCTTAACCATGGACACGTCTATTCGAATAGGTTTAATCTCTGCAGAGGGTGTACTCTTCACCCACGAGTAACGGATTCCTTTAGTCCATCGAGACTAATTCCGTCTACGGCCTTTTAGTTGAAAACACGCCTAACTTGCACACACCAGCTTAACTCATCGGTGTCTGGAGTCACCCACGACACGTGTTAAGCAAAACTTTAAGTGGGGAGGCTACAACCTCGCGTAGCATGGGATCAAATTTATATCGCGCGCTCTAAGGGGTGGCCTCCCCTCTCGGTCCCAACCGGAAACACCCATGCCCCCTAACCAGGTGGCATGCCTACCGGTTACAACCGATATCTTCCACCATGGCCTCTCTGTACGGTGTGTGCTGGAAAGGGGTTGACGACTTACTGAACTGTACCCTACCTGCGGCAGGGACGAGTGGTAGTACGAGGCAAGTATGGGGGTTACTGGAACAAGACTCGATCTACGGTCGACTCAGGAGGTTTATAAGTTCCCTGCATGACATGTATACCAAATATATTTCAACCGACGCAATCACCACTCAATGTACCTTACCATGCCATACCGGACATAACCGTCCCGACAGGGACCGGCGACAAGCTCATGCCTACCCAAGGCCGAGGCTTTCCCGGATTCCTTTCCGGCATGCATGCAAGGCACATGAGGATGATTACCATCACAATTATATTCATTTCCAACAGCAAGGAAATCACTAATATGCTTTCATGCAAATGATCATGTCACATGAAATAACAAGTCCTCCAAAATAAGGTGGTGTTATAAACGTGTCAAATAACAAACCAAAAACATCATGCCAGGGTTCAGAATGCTTGCCTTTAAGTTGTGGAGGGGTGAGGTGCTCTCCAAAACTTTTGAAAGTTTCTTCTCTCTCTCCAAAATCCTATTTTAAAAATATATTTGAATTAACACACATTTCAAAAAACAGTACAAAAAAGTTGTTTGGAAAATTCTCAAATAAATCTTAAAATAAACTAGACCAAATTTGAGGAAGGTAGGAAAAAGAATCAACTCATTTGGAGTTATAATTAAAAAGTTATAGCCAGTCAAAGTTTTGGTCAAATCTGTTTTTAAAATAAAATCCAGAAAAGAAAACGGTTCGAATGGCATTACGCTTTCGCACAGAGGAGACGTACTTGTGCCTTTACGCCTCCACTTATCCAGCGTGGGCGGCGCGTGTGTCACTGACAGTGGGTCCAAGGGGCCCACTAGTCAGGTTTGACTAGTCTTCTCCCTCCTCTTCCCTTGCCCGAACGGAGGCGGGGCAACGGCAGTCATCGCCGGCGAACGGCGGTTCCCCGCGGGTTCCAGAGGGTCTGGATGGATCCGCGAGACCAAGGCGGTCCTCCCGGTGGTCGTTGGGTCGACGGGGGTGGAAGGAGTCGTCGGCGGTGAGCTTCGCGGCGAAGGAAGCTTCGGGAGCGAAGTGAGTTTGGGGCTTCGGTGGTTCCCGATCAAAATCGAGTAGGGGAACGTGTTCACGGGAGGATGAGAAGGTTACTGGAGGAGAGAACGGAGAGGGAGAGGCCCTGGTGGTGCTGGAAGAGCTGGGGCCATGGCGGCGGCTGTTGTTGCCGGAGGTGGGGAAGACGGCGTTTCCCCAACGATTGCGGGCTGTGGGGGTGCCATGGGGGTAGCCTGAGGTCGCCTGCGTGCTCAAATGGTCTCGGGGCGTCCTCTTATAGCACGACGAGGTCGGTTCCGCGGCGGTGGGGATAAGATCGCCGGCGAACCTGAAGGAAATATGCCCTAGAGGCAATAATAAAGTTATTATTTATTTCCTTATATCATGATAAATGTTTATTATTCATGCTAGAATTGTATTAACCGGAAACATAATACATGTGTGAATACATAGACAAACAGAGTGTCACTTGTATGCCTCTACTTGACTAGCTCATTAATCAAAGATGGTTATGTTTCCTAACCATGAACAAAGAGTTGTTATTTGATTAACGAGGTCACATCATTAGTTGAATGATCTGATTGACATGACCCATTTCATTAGCTTAGCACCCGATCGTTTAGTATGTTGCTATTGCTTTCTTCATGACTTATACATGTTCCTATAACTATGAGATTATGCAACTCCCATTTGCCAGAGGAACACTTTGGGTACTACCAAACGTCACAACGTAACTGGGTGATTATAAAGGAGCACTACAGGTGTCTCCAAAGGTAGATGTTGGGTTGGCGTATTTCGAGATTAGGGTTTGTCACTCCGATTGTCGGAGAGGTATCTCTGGGCCCTCTCGGTAATACACATCACATAAGCCTTGCAAGCATTATAACTAAGATGTTAGTTGTGAGATGATGTATTACGGAACGAGTAAAGAGACTTGCCAGTAATGAGATTGAACTAGGTATTGGATACTGACGATCGAATCTCGGGCAAGTAACATACCGATGACAAAGGGAACAACGTATGTTGTTATGCGGTCTGACCGATAAAGATCTTCGTAGAATATGTAGGAGCCAATATGGGCATCCAGGTCCCGCTATTGGTTATTGACCGGAGACGTGTCTCGGTCATGTCTACATTGTTCTCGAACCGTAGGGTCCGCACGCTTAACGTTACGATGACAGTTATTATGAGTTTATGCATTTTGATGTACCGAAGGTTGTTCGGAGTCCCGGATGTGATCACGTACATGACGAGGAGTCTCGAAATGGTCGAGACGTAAAGATTGATATATTGGAAGCCTATTATTGGACATCGGAAGTGTTCCGGGTGAAATCGGGATTTTACCGGAATACCGGGAGGGTTACCGGAACCCCCCGGGAGCTAGATGGGCCATAATGGGCCTTAGTGGAAAAGAGAAGGGGCTGCCCTAGATGGGCTGCGCGCCTCCCCCTTCCCCTAGTCCTATTAGGACTAGGAAAGGGTGGCCGGCCACCTCCTCCTCTTTTCCCCTCCGAGGAATCCTAGTTGGACTAGGATTGGAGGGGGAATCCTACTCCCAGTGGGAGTAGGACTCTCCTGCGCCTCCCCCCTTGGCCGGCCAGCCCCTCCCCCCTGGATCCTTTATATACGGGGGAAGGGGGCACCTCTAGACACACAAGTTGATCCTTGAGATTGTTCCTTAGCCGTGTGCGGTGCCCCCTGCCACCAAATTCCACCTCGATCATACCGTTGTAGTGCTTAGGCGAAGCCCTGCGTCGGTAGAACAGCAAGATCGTCACCACGCCGTCGTGCTGACGGAACTCTTCCTCGACGCTTTGCTGGATCGGAGCCCGAGGATCGTCATCGAGCTGAACGTGTGCTAAGAACTCGGAGGTGCCGGAGTAACGGTGCTTGGATCGGTCGGATCGGGAAGAAGACGTACGACTACTTCCTCTACGTTGTGTCAACGCTTCCGTTGTGATCTACAAGGGTACATAGATCAGACTCTCCCCCTCGTTGCTATGCATCACCATGATCTTGCGTGTGCATAGGAAAATTTTGAAATTACTACGTTCCCCAACAGTGGCATCCGAGCCTAGGTTTTATGGTTTGATGTTATTTGCACGAGTGGAACACAAGTGAGTTGTGGGCGATACAAGTCATACTGCCTACCAGCATGTCATACTTTGGTTCTGCGGTATTGTTGTACGAGACGACCCGGACCAACCTTACGCGTACGCTTACGCGAGACCGGTTCCCTCGACGTGCTTTGCACATAGATGGCTTGCGGGCGACTGTCTCTCCAACTTTAGTTGAACCGAGTGTGGCTACGCCCGGTCCTTCAGAAGGTTAAAACGGAGTCTATTTGACAAACTATCGTTGTGGTTTTGATGCGTAGGTGAGATGAGTTCTTGCTTGAGCCCGTAGCAGCCACGTAAAACTTGCAACAACAAAGTAGAGGACGTCTAACTTGTTTTTGAAGGGCATGTTGTGATGTGATATGGTCGAGGCATGATGCTGATTTTATTGTATGAGATGATCATGTTTTGTAACCAAGTTATCGGCAACTGGCAGGAGCCATATGGTTGTCGCTTTATTGTATGCAATGCAATCATGATGTAATGCTTTACTTTATTGCTAAGTGGTAGTGATAGTCGTGGAAGCATAAGATTGGCGAGACAACAACGATGCTACGATGGAGATCAAGGTGTCGCGCCGGTGACGATGGTGATCATGACGGTGCTTCGGAGATGGAGATCACAAGCACAAGATGATGATGGCCATATCATATCACTTATATTGATTGCATGTGATGTTTATCTTTATGCATCTTATCTTGCTTTGATTGACGGTAGCATTATAAGATGATCTCTCACTAAATTATCAAGAAGTGTTTTCCCTGAGTATGCACCGTTGCCAAAGTTCGTCGTGCCCAGACACCACCTGATGATCGGGTGTGATAAGCTCTACGTCCATCTACAACGGGTGCAAGCCAGTTTTGCACACGCAGAATACTCAGGTTAAACTTGACAAGCCTAGCATATGCAGATATGGCCTCGGAACACAGAGACCGAAAGGTCGAGCGTGAATCATATAGTAGATATGATCATCATAACGATGTTCACCATTGAAAACTACTCCATCTCACGTGATGATCGGTTATGGTTTAGTTGATTTGGATCACGTGATCACTTAGAGGATTAGAGGGATGTCTATCTAAGTGGGAGTTCTTAAGTAATTTGATTAACTGAACTTAAACTTAGTACCTGATAGTATCTTGCTTGTTTATGTTGATTGTAGATAGATGGCTCGTGTTGTTGTTCCGTTGAATTTTAATGCGTTCCTTCAGAAAGCAAAGTTGAAAGATGATGGTAGCAATTACACGGACTGGGTCCGTAACCTGAGGATTATCCTCATTGCTGCACAGAAGAATTACGTCCTGGAAGCACCGCTGGGTGCCATGCCTGCTGCTGGAGCAACACCAGATGTTATGAACGTCTGGCAGAGCAAAGTTGATGACTACTCGATAGTTCAGTGTGCCATGCTTTACGGCTTAGAATCGGGACATCAACGATGTTTTGAACGTCATGGAGCATATGAGATGTTCCAGGAGTTGAAGTTAATATTTCAAGAAAATGCCCGAATTGAGAGATATGAAGTCTCGAATAAGTTCTACAGCTGCAATATGGAGGAGAACAGTTCTGTCAGTGAGCATATACTCAAAATGTCTGGGTATAATAATCACTTGATTCAGATGGGAGTTAATCTTCCAGATGATTGCGTCATTGACAGAATTCTCCAATCACTGCCACCAAGCTACAAGAGCTTCGTGATGAACTATAATATGCAAGGGATGAACAAGACAATTCCCGAGCTCTTCGCAATGCTGAAAGCTGCGGAGGTAGAAATCAAGAAGGAGCATCAAGTGTTGATGGTCAACAAGACCACTAGTTTCAAGAAAAAGGGCAAAGGGAAGAAGAAGGGGAACTTCAAGAAGAACAGCAAGCAAATTGCTGCTCAGGAGAAGAAACCCAAGTCTAGACTGAAGCCTGAAACTGAGTGCTTCTACTGCAAGCAAACTAGTCACTGGAAGCGGAACTGCCCCAAGTATTTGGCGGATAAGAAGGATGGCAAGGTGAACAAAGGTATATGTGATATACATGTTATTGATGTGTACCTTACTAGAGCTCGCAGTAGCACCTGGGTATTTGATACTGGTTCTGTTGCTAATATTTGCAACTCGAAACAGGGACTACGGAATAAGCGGACACTAGCAAAAGACGAGGTGACGATGCGCGTGGGAAACGGTTCCAAAGTCGATGTGATCGCGGTCGGCACGCTACCTCTACATCTACCTTCGGGATTAATATTAGACCTAAATAATTTTTATTTGGTGCCAGCGTTGAGCATGAACATTATATCTGGATCTTGTTTAATACGAGACGGTTATTCATTTAAATCAGAGAATAATGGTTGTTCTATTTATATGAGTAATATCTTTTATGGTCATGCACCTTTGAAGAGTGGTCTATTCTTGTTAAATCTCGATAGTAGTGATACACATATTCATAATGTAGAAGCCAAAAGATGCAGAGTTGATAATGATAGTGCAACTTATTTGTGGCACTGCCGTTTAGGTCATATCGGTGTAAAGCGCATGAAGAAACTCCACACTGATGGGCTTTTGGAACCACTTGATTATGAATCACATGGTACTTGCGAACCGTGCCTCATAGGCAAGATGACTAAAACACCGTTCTCCGGTACTATGGAGAGAGCGACAGATTTATTGGAAATCATACATACCGATGTATGTGGTCCGATGAATATTGAGGATCGTGGCGGATATCGTTATTTTCTCACCTTCACAGATGATTTAAGCAGATATGGGTATATCTACTTAATGGAACACATGTCTTAAACATTTGAAAAGTTCAAAGAATTTCAGAGTGAAGTTGAAAATCACCGTAACAAGAAAATAAAGTTTCTACGATCTGATCGTGGAGGAGAATATTTGAGTTACGAGTTTGGTGTACATTTGAAAAATTGTGGAATAGTTTCGCAACTCACGCCACCCGGAACACCACAGCGTAATGGTGTGTCCGAACATCGTAATCGTACTTTACTAGATATGGTGCGATCTATGATGTCTCTTACTGATTTACCGCTATCGTTTTGGGGTTATGCTTTAGAGACGGCCGCATTCACGTTAAATAGGGCACCATCAAAATCCGTTGAGATGACGCCTTATGAACTATGGTTTGGCAAGAAACCAAAGTTGTCGTTTCTTAAAGTTTGGGGCTGCGATGCTTATGTGAAAAAGCTTCAACCTGATAAGCTCGAACCCAAAGCGGAGAAATGTGTCTTCATAGGATACCCAAAGGAAACTATTGGGTACACCTTCTATCATAGATCCGAAGGCAAGATATTCGTTGCTAAGAATGGATCATTTCTAGAGAAGGAGTTTCTCTCGAAAGAAGTGAGTGGGAGGAAAGTAGAACTTGACGAGGTAACTGTACCTGCTCCCTTATTGGAAAATAGTACATCACAGAAAACTGTTTCTGCGACACCTATACCAATTAGTGAGGAAGCTAATGATGATGATCATGAAACTTCAGGACAAGATACTACTGAACCACGTAGATCAACCAGAGTGAGATCCGCACCAGAGTGGTACGGTAATCCAATTCTGGAAGTCATGCTACTAGATCATGATGAACCTACGAACTATGAAGAAGCGATGGTGAGCCCAGATTCCGCAAAGTGGCTTGAAGCCATGAAATCTGAGATGGGATCCATGTATGAGAACAAAGTATGGACTTTGGTTGACTTGCCCGATGATCGGCAAGCAATTGAGAATAAATGGATCTTCAAGAAAAAGACTGACGCTGACGGTAATATTACTGTCTATAAAGCTCGACTTGTCGCAAAAGGCTTTCGACAAGTTCAAGGGGTTGACTACGATGAGACCTTCTCACCCGTAGCGATGCTTAAGTCTGTCAGATTCATGTTAGCAATAGCCGCATTTTATGATTATGAAATTTGGCACATGGATGTCAAAACTGCATTCCTGAATGGATTTCTGGAAGAAGAGTTGTATATGATGCAACCGGAAGGTTTTGTCGATCCAAAGGGAGCTAACAAAGTGTGCAAGCTCCAGCGATCCATTTATGGACTGGTGCAAGCCTCTCGGAGTTGGAATAAACGCTTTGATAGTGTGATCAAAGCATTTGGCTTTATACAGGCTTTTGGAGAAGCCTGTATTTACAAGAAAGTGAGTGGGAGCTCTGTAGCATTTCTGATATTATATGTGGATGACATATTGCTGATTGGAAATGATATAGAATTTCTGGATAGCATAAAGGGATACTTGAATAAAAGTTTTTCGATGAAAGACCTCGGGGAAGATGCTTACATATTAGGCATAAAGAACTATAGAGATAGATCAAGACGCTTAATTGGACTTTTACAAAGCACATACCTTGACAAGATTTTGAAGAAGTTCAAAATGGATCAAGCAAAGAAAGGGTTCTTGCCTGTGTTACAAGGTGTGAAGTTGAGTCAGACTCAATGCCCGACCACTGCAGAAGATAGAGAGAAAATGAAAGATGTTCCCTATGCTTCAGCCATAGGCTCTATCATGTATGCAATGCTGTGTACCAGACCTGATGTGTGCCTTGCTATAAGTTTAGCAGGGAGGTACCAAAGTAATCCAGGAGTGGATCACTGGATAGCGGTCAAGAACATCCTGAAATACCTGAAAAGGACTAAGGATATGTTTCTCGTATATGGAGGTGACAAAGAGCTCACCGTAAGAGGTTACGTTGATGCAAGCTTTGACACTGATCCGGACGATTCTAAATCGCAAACCGGATACGTGTTTACTTTAAATGGTGGAGCTGTCAGTTGGTGCAGTTCTAAACAAAGCGTCGTAGCGGGATCTACATGTGAAGCGGAGTACATAGCTGCTTCGGAAGCAGCGAACGAAAGAGTCTGGATGAAGGAGTTCATATCCGATCTAGGTGTCATACCTAGTGCATCGGGTCCAATGAAAATCTTTTGTGACAATACTGGTGCAATTGCTTTAGCAAAGGAATCCAGATTTCACAAAAGGACCAAACACATCAAGAGACGCTTCAACTCCATCCGGGATCTTGTCCAGGTGGGAGACATAGAGATTTGCAAGATACATACGGATCTGAATGTTGCAGACCCGTTGACTAAGCCTCTTCCACGAGCAAAACATGATCAGCACCAAGGCTCCATGGGTGTTAGAATCATTACTGTGTAATCTAGATTATTGACTCTAGTGCAAGTGGGAGACTGAAGGAAATATGCCCTAGATGCAATAATAAAGTTATTATTTATTTCCTTATATCATGATAAATGTTTATTATTCATGCTTGAATTGTATTAACCGGAAACATAATACATGTGTGAATACATAGACAAACAGAGTGTCACTAGTATGCCTCTACTTGACTAGCTCGTTAATCAAAGATGGTTATGTTTCCTAACCATGAACAAAGAGTTGTTATTTGATTAACGAGGTCACATCATTAGTTGAATGATCTGATTGACATGACCCATTTCATTAGCTTAGCACCCGATCGTTTAGTATGTTGCTATTGCTTTCTTCATGACTTAAACAAGTTCCTATGACTATGAGATTATGCAACTCCCGTTTGCCGGAGGAACACTTTGGGTACTACCAAACGTCACAACGTAACTGGGTGATTATAAAGGAGTACTACAGGTGTCTCCAAAGGTAGATGTTGGGTTGGCGTATTTCGAGATTAGGGTTTGTCACTCCGATTGTCGGAGAGGTATCTCTAGGCCCTCTCGGTAATACACATCACATAAGCCTTGCAAGCATTATAACTAAGATGTTAGTTGTGAGATGATGTATTACGGAACAAGTAAAGAGACTTGCCAGTAACGAGATTGAACTAGGTATTGGATACCGACGATCGAATCTCGGGCAAGTAACATACCGATGACAAAGGGAACAACGTATGTTGTTATGCGGTCTGACCGATAAAGATCTTTGTAGAATATGTAGGAGCCAACATGGGCATCCAGGTCCCGCTATTGGTTATTGACCGGAGACGTGTCTCGGTCATGTCTACATTGTTCTCGAACCGTAGGGTCCGCATGCTTAACGTTACGATGACAGTTATTATGAGTTTATGCATTTTGATGTACCGAAGGTTGTTCGGAGTCCCGGATGTGATCACAGACCTGACGAGGAGTCCTGAAATGGTCGAGACGTAAAGATTGATATATTGGAAGCCTATTATTGGACATCGGAAGTGTTCCGGGTGAAATCAGGATTTTACCGGAATGCCAGGAGGGTTACCGGAACCCCCCGGGAGCTAGATGGGCCATAATGGGCCTTAGTGGAAAAGAGAAGGGGCTGCCCTAGATGGGCTGCGCGCCTCCCCCTTCCCCTAGTCCTATTAGGACTAGGAAAGGGTGGCCGGCCACCTCCTCCTCTTTTCCCCTCCGAGGAATCCTAGTTGGAGTAGGATTGGAGGGGGAACCCTACTCCCAGTGGGAGTAGGACTCTCCTGCGCCTCCCCCCTTGGCCGGCCAGCCCCTCCCCCTTGGATCCTTTATATACGGGAGCAGGGGGCACCTCTAGACATACAAGTTGATCCTTGAGATCGTTCCTTAGCCGTGTGCGGTGCCCCCTGCCACCAAATTCCACGTCGATCATACCGTTGTAGTGCTTAGGCGAAGCCCTGCGTCGGTAGAACATCAAGATCGTCACCACGCCGTCGTGCTGACGGAACTCTTCCTCGACGCTTTGTTGGATCGGAGCCCGAGGATCGTCATCGAGCTAAACGTGTGCTAAGAACCCGGAGGTGCCGGAGTAACGGTGCTTGGATCGGTCGGATCGGGAAGAAGACGTACGACTACTTCCTCTACGTTGTGTCAACGCTTCCGCTGTGACCTACAAGGGTACGTAGATCAGACTCTCCCCCTCATTGCTATGCATCACCATGATCTTGCGTGTGCGTAGGAAAATTTTGAAATTACTACGTTCCCCAACAGAACCGACATTCTGTAGCTGCAGGGGAACGTGGCGGCGACGAGAGCTAGGCGACACCCTTGTGGATGAGCTCGCCCTGTTCCAGGGGCCAGGTGGCGAGCGGGAGAGGCTTGGGCGGCGCTGCCCGTGGCAGAGGCGCACTGCCGACGCCGGCGTGCCGCCAAAAGCTCTGACGGCGGCGCTGTTGGCTGCCAGGGCGGCTTGGCGCGTTGCTGCGAGGAGGGTAGCGCGAGGCATGGCGCTGCAGAGCGGGCCAAAACCAGGGGGGCCAGCGTGTCGGCTCAGGTGTGGTTCATGCAATACGCGCGCTCTGGGCGCGTCCAGTGCACGCACGGAAGGTGCTCAACGGAATGCCATGGCATGCTAGGTGGCTCGTTTGGAGCTGGGGTTAGCAGGTCTAGGCTTGGGCTTACAAGGAGATCAGTGGGCAAGCTGGTTTGGTCAGGGGATTAGGTTCACAGTGCAAACAAAAACTCATGTCAAAACAGATCATGCCCATAAGGTGTATGACCAAATGCCAAGGGCACTTAGGCATTTCTTGGAGTGGCCAAATTTTCTATATCAGGGTCTCCTTAGATGCAAGAGAGAGTGGTGAGGTCATTTGGACAAAAGGAGAAACTTGCTAGTGCAAGTTTTGCTGAACTTCGATTCTGGACAGGAAATAAATGGCATCATTTCATGAACCAAAAATGATCCAAAGGGTGCATGCTCCTAGACTTAGGGGTTTGGTAGGGTGGTCTACAAGCAGGTGAAAGCACAAGGTCACTGGAGCAAAAATAAATAGGGTTGCAGTAGAAATCAGAAGGCTGGACCAGAATGAAGATGATGTTGATTCACTCAAAATTTGCAAATAACATCACTAGGTTTTTGCATAAAGTTGAATCATATGATACTACTAACATCCCATAATTTTGGTGGAGGCTAGAAAGAATTATTTAAATGAGTTGTAGTGCAAAATTGCCCACTGGACCAGAGAAGAAAAAAGGGTGTAGAGCTCAAAATATTTCAGGAAATAAAGATGTTTTTGCACAAAAGTTATTTAATAACATCACATGACATCTCCAAATTTTTGTGGGAATTTGAAGTGAATTTATCAAATGGTTGTAGTTCAAATATGGCCATTTAACCTTGAAAAACCATTTTCAAGAAAGTAAAGATCAAGCAACTTAATTATTTAATAAGTTATACTGATAAAAGAAAAGTTTTTCTTGAGAGGTTAATCAAGTCCAATAACATATTTGAAAAGTTTTCTCTTTGGGAAAAACTCATCACAAGAGGGAAGAAAATGATTAAAAAAATCAAAAAGGAGCTCAAAAATTCAAAGTTTTAATTCCTGGCAAAATTTTAATTCATTAAAACAAGGTCAAAATTTTGGGGTGTCACACATAGCGGCAGCGCTTGTTCTGTCCCGCGCTGCTGCTAATCTAGCTAGTTATAGTGTGTTTTTTATCCAAAGCTACTAGTACTCTTTTTTATTTTTAGTGTATTTATACACCGTTATACAAATTTTGGTACAATACCAATTATGAGGTTTATATCATTTTGTCCATAACAGTGTGTCAAATGAAGGTGGATTAGGTTCAAGTGGAGGCAATATGTGGTGCATGTCAAAAGTATACTACTAATCCAAACTTGATCTAGTTTGGACTATTAGTACTTTCGATGTGCACCACATGTTGCCTCCACTTGAATCTAATCCGCCAGCACAAGCTATTTAATCATCATCATAGTCATGACCACCTACAGTATTTATTTAATCACCATAGTCATAGTGTAGCACATCATCATCTTCAAACTCATTCTACCTAGCTAATCACCACCAACACTAGCTGCGGTAGCTATCTAATCACCACCAAAACTAGCTAAAAACAATCATCATAGTCATTACCACGAACACTAGCTATTTAATCATCATAGTCATAGTGTAGCACATTGCTACCTCTTGAGCACTACATTTGTTTTCCCCGAAGAGGAAGGGATGATGCAGCAAAGTAGCGTAAGTATTTCCCTCAGTTTTTGAGAACCAAGGTATCAATCTAGTAGGAGGCTACGCGCGAGTCCCTCGTACCTGCACAAAACAAATAAATCCTCGCAACCAACACAAATAGGGGTTGTCAATCCCTACACGGCCACTTACGAGAGTGAGATCTGATAGATATGATAAGATAATATTTTTGGTATTTTTGTGATAAAGATGCAAAGTAAAATAAAGGCAAAGTAAAAAGCAAAGGAAATAACTAAGTAGTAGGAGATTAATATGATAAAGATAGACCCGGGGGCCATAGGTTTCACTAGTGGCTTCTGTCGAGAGCATAAGTATTCTACAGTGGGTGAACAAATTACTGTTGAGCAATTGACAGAATTGAGCATAGTTATGAGAATATCTAGGTATGATCATGTATATAGGCATCATGTCCGAGACAAGTAGACTGACTCCTGCCTGCATCTACTACTATTACTCCACTCATCGACCGCTATCCAGCATGAATCTAGAGTATTAAGTTAAAAACAGAGTAACGCCTTAAGCAAGATGACATGATGTAGAGGGATAAACTCATGCAATATGATGAAAACCCCATCTTGTTATCCTCGATGGCAACAATACAATACGTGCCTTGCTGCCCCTACTGTCACTAGGAAAGGACACCGCAAGATTGAACCCAAAGCTAAACACTTCTTCCATTGCAAGAAAGATCAATCTAGTAGGCCAAACCAAACTGATAATTCGAAGAGACTTGCAAAGATAACCAATCATACATAAAAGAATTCAGAGAAGATTCAAATATTATTCATAGATAGACTTGATCATAAACCCACAATTCATAGGTCTCAACAAACACACCGCAAAAAGAAGATTACATGGAATAGTTCTCCACAAGAGAGGGGGAGAACAATGTATTGAGATCCTAAAAAGAGAGAAGAAGCCATCTAGCTAATAACTATGGACCCGTAGGTCTGAGGTAAACTACTCACACTTCATCGGAGGGGCTATGGTGTTGATGTAGAAGCCCTCCGTGATTGATGCCCCCTCCGGCGGAGCTCCGGAACAGGCCCTAAGATGGGATCTCGTGGATACAAAATGTTGCGGCGGTGGAATTAGGTTTTTGGCTCCGCGTCTGATCGTTTGGGGGTACGTATGTATATATAGGAGGAAGGAGTACATCGGTGGAGCAAAAGGGGGCCCACGAGGGTGGAGGGCGCGCCTGGGGGGGGGGTAAGCGCGCCCCCTACCTCGTGGCCTCCTCTTTTGTGTCTTGACATAGGGTCCAAGTCTCCCGGGTCTTGTTCGTTGAGAAAATGACGTTCCCGAAGGTTTCATTCCGTTTGGATTCCGTTTGATATTCCTTTTCTTCGAAACCCTAAAACAGGCAAATAATAGCAATTCTGCGCTGGGCCTCCGGTTAATAGGTTAGTCCCAAAAATAATATAAAAGTGGAAAATAAAGACCAATAATGTCCAAAACAGTAGATAATATAGCATGGAGCAATCAAAAATTATAGATACATTGGAGACGTATCAACCATCCTCAAGCTTAATTCATGCTCGTCCTTGAGTAGGTAAATGATAAAAATAGAATTTTTGATGTGGAGTGCTACTTGGCATAATTTTAATGTAATTCTTCTTAATTGTGGTATGAATATTCAGATCCGAAAGATTCAAGACAAAAGTTTAATATTGACATAAAAATAATAATACTTCAAGCATACTAACAAAGCAATTATGTCTTCTCAAAATAGCATGGCCAAAGAAAGTTATCCCTACAAAATCATATAGTCTGGCTATGCTCCATCTTCACCACACAAAATATTTAAATCATGCACAATCCCGATGACAAGCCAAGCAATTGTTTCATACTTTTGACATTCTCAAAACTTTTTCAATCTTCACGCAATACATGAGCGTGAGCCATGGACATATCACTATAGGTGGAATAGAATGGTGGTTGTGGAGAAGATAAAAAGGGAGAAGATAGTCTCACATCAACTAGGCGTATCAACGGGCTATGGAGGTGCCCATCAATAGATATCAATGTGAGTGAGTAGGGATTGCCATGCAACGGATGCACTAGAGCTATAAGTATATGAAAGCTCAAAAGGAAACTAAGTGGTTGTGCATTCAACTTGCTTGCTCATGAAGACCTAGGGCATTTTGAGGAAGCCCATCATTGGAATATACAAGCCAAGTTCTATAATGAAAAATTCCCACTAGTATATGAAAGTGGTAACATAGGAGACTCTCTATCATGAATATCATGGTGCTACTTTGAAGCACAAGTGTGGTAAAGGGATAGTAACATTATCCCTTCTCTCTTTTTCTCTCATTTTTTTATTTGGGCCTTTTCTCCTTTTTTATGGCCTCTTTTCTTTTTATTTTTTTGTCCAGAGTCTCATCCCGACTTGTGGGGGAATCATAGTCTCCATCATCCGCCCCTCACTTGGACAATGCTCTAATAATGATGATCATGACACTTTTATTTTTCTTACAATTTAACAATTACAACTCGATACTTCGAACAAAATATGTGTAATGCCCCGGACACACCCGCCGGTGGTCGTTACTCCTGGCGGGATCTAGACTGGCCCCACAGATCAATACTAGTCTTTTTTGCGCACTTTGTCCTCACGCGTATGCACCCGGGAGCAACTTCCCGGTTGGTCACCCATCCTGAAACTACTCAAAGCTAAGAACGCTTAACTTTGGAGTTCTGTCCGAATGGGCTTCCAGAAAAGAAGGAATTCCTTATTGATATGAGTAGTCTATCATCCCTAATAAGCCAGGCTATCACATACACCCACACTCAGAGGAACCGACATCCTCGTCGGGCCACAGGAACGTTCCCTCTTGGCACAAATGTCTGTGCTTCTAGTCCAGTACATGTGCCATGCCATGTGCCACGACGGGTCATAAACGTCATGAACAACATGACCACGCACCTGTCCGCAACCATCCATGTAACCGCGAGGGTCGGCTCTGATACCAACTTGTAACGCCCCGGACACACCCACCGGTGGTCGTTACTCCTGGCAGGATCTAGACTGGCCCCACAGATCAATACTAGTCTTTTCTGCGCACTTTGTCCTCACTCGTGCGCACCCGGGAGCAACTTCCCGGTTGGTCACCCATCCTGAAACTACTTCAAGCTGAGCACGCTTAACTTTGAAGTTCTGTCCGAATGGGCTTCCAGAAAAGAAGGAATTCCTTATTGATATGAGTAGTCTATCATCCCTAATAAGTCAGGCTATCACAATATGACTCTATATGAATGTCTTCGGCGGTGTACAGGGATATGCAATGAATCAAGAGTGACACGTATGAAAGAATTATGAATGGTGGCTTTGCCACAAATACGATGTCAACTACATGATCATGCTAAGAAATATGACAATGATGGAGTGTGTCATAATAAACGGAATGGTGGAAAGTTGCATGGCAATATATCTCGGAATGGCTATGGAAATGCCATAATAGGTAGGTATGGTGGCTGTTTTGAGGAAGGTATATGGTGGGTGTATGATACCGACAAAAGGTGTGCGGTATTAGAGAGGCTAGCAAAGGTGGAAGGGTGAGAAAAGTGTGTATAATGCATGGACTCAACATTAGTCATAAAGAACTCATATACTTATTGCAAAAATCTACAAGTTATCAAAGCAAAGTATTACGCGCATGCTCTTAGGGGTTAGATTGGTAGGAAAAGACCATCGCTCGTCCCCGACCGCCACTCATAAGGAAGACAATCAAAAAATAAATCATGCTCCAACTTCATCACATAACGGTTCACCATACGTGCATGCTACAGGAATCACAAACTTTAACACAAGTATTTCTCGAATTCACAACTACTCAACTAACACAACTTTAATATCACCATATTTATATCTCAAAATAATTATCAAGCATCAAACTTCTCATAGTATTCAACACACTCATAAGAAAGTTTTATTATTAATCTTGTATACCAAGCATATTAAGACTTTAAGCAAATTACCATGCTATTTAAGACTCTCAAAATAATCTAAGTGAAGCATGAGAGATCAATAGTTTCTATAAAACAAATCCACCACCGTGCTCTAAAAGATATAAGTGAAGTACTAGAGCAAAACTATATAACTCAAAAGATATAAGCGAAGCACATAGAGTATTCTAACAAATTCCAAATCATGTAAGGCTCTCTCAAAAGGTGTGTAAAGCAAGGATGATTATGGTAAAATAAAATTAAAGACTCAAATCATACAAGACGCTCCAAGCAAAACACATATCATGTGGCGAATAAAAATATAGCTCCAAGTAAAGTTACCGATAGAAGTTGTCGAAAGAGGGGATGCATACCGGGGCATACCCAAGCTTTGGCTTTAGGTGTCCTTAGATTATCTTGTGGGTGCCATGGGCATCCCCAAGCTTAGGCTCTTGCCACTCCTTGGTCCATAATCCATCAAATCTTTACCCAAAACATGAAAACTTCACAACACAAAACTTAAAGTAGAAAATCTCGTGAGCTCCGTTAGCGAAAGAAAACAAAAGACCACTTCAAGGTACCGTAATGAACCCATTCTTCATTTATATTGGTGTTATACCTAATCTATTCCAACTTCTCTATGGTTTATAAACTATTTTACTAGCCATAGATTCATCAAAAAAAGCAAACAACACACGAAAAACAGAATCTGTCAAAAACAGAATAGTCTGTAGTAATCTGTAGCTAGCTCAATATCTGGAACACCAAAAATTCTAAAATAAATTTCTGGACGTTAGTAATTTATCTATTAATCATATGCAAAAAGAATTAACTAAATAGCACTTTCCAAATAAAAATGGCATAATTTCTCGTGAGTGCTAAAGTTTCTGTTTTTTACAGTAAGTGTAACAAGACTTTCCCCAAGTCTTCCCAACAGTTCTACTTGGCACAAACACTAATTAAACACAAAAAACAAAACCAAAACAGATTCTAGATAAATTATTTATTACTAAACAGGAGCAAAAAGTAAGCAATAAAAATAAAGTTGGGTTGCCTCCCAACAAGCGCTATCGTTTTAACGCCCCTAGCTAGGCATAACAAGCAAGGATAGGTCTGGGTATTGCCATAATAGTAAGATAGATTATTAAAGCTCATTTCATATTCTCTACATTCATCAACAAGTTTTCTTTGAGGCAAGCAAAAGTAATCGAAAGGGCTAAATTTAATGTGACAAAATTCCCCAAGATCAACCTTGGGAGGTATAGGTTCCTCCTTTGGTCCGTCATATTGCACAACCAATTCATCATTATAAGCAGTCTTTTAACAGAACTTTGTGAGCCTATATTCAAGAGAATATCCTAGTTAATTATTTATAATAGCCAAATCATCATTAAGTTCAGAAATTCTATCAACTAAAACATTGGTAGGAACCCTTTTTCTAAGATTTTCATTGAAAGCAACATAGTCTAGAGATTGAAAACGCATTATTTCTTCTTGATCAAAGAGGATAGACTCTATGGGAGGACGGCAAGCGTCCACCCTATAATGTGCAAATATTTCTTTGGCCTCTTTTATTATGAATCTAAAGTCATGAGCCAAAAATATAGTAGCAGCACGCTTAACAGAAGAATGCTCAATATTAGAAAATTCCAGGAAAATCCTTTGTATGCAAGGATGCATGTGCATGAATTGTCTTTCAAGTTCAACTACAAGCATGGCAATAGTGTCCGCAAGACTACTAGTTCTATGAAGGATAGAACTACCCATAGAAGGTAAAGCACCGGCACAAGTAAAGAAATCTTGAATAACTCCTTTTCCAATAATATAACCACTACCAACACGGAATTTTTTTGTATGTAAGATGGGTGGTTCTTTAGCAGGAGCATCAGAATTTTTCATGATATTATTATTGTCCATATCGAATATAATTTTCCCAATTTTAGACATAGAGGCAGAAGGTAAAGGACTAGCCATAACGACAAGCAAACGAACTAACACACAAGCAAACAAAAATACAAGTGGGCAAATAGAGAGAGAGGGTGAATAAAACGGCAAGGGTGAAGTGGGGGAGAGGAAAACGATAGGCAAATGGCAAATAAGGTAATGCGGGAGATAAGGGTATGTGCTGGGTACTTGGTATGTTGAATTTTGCGTAGACCTCCCCGGCAACGGCGCCGGAAATCCTTCTTGCTACCTCTTGAGCACTGCGTTAGTTTTCCCCGAAGAGGAAGGGATGATGCAGCAAAGTAGCCCAAGTATTTCCCTCAGTTTTTGAGAACCAAGGTATCAATCTAGTAGGAGGCTATGCACGAGTCCCTCGTACCTGCACAAAACAAATAAATCCTCGCAACCAACGTGAATAGGGGTTGTTAATCCCTACACGGCCACTTACGAGAGTGAGATCTGATAGATATGATAAGATAATATTTTTTGTATTTTTGTGATAAAGATGCAAAGTAAAATAAAGGCAAAGTAAAAAAGCAAAGGAAATAACTAAGTAGTAGGAGATTAATATGATAAAGATAGACCCGGGGGCCATAGGTTTCACTAGTGGCTTCTGTCGAGAGCATAAGTATTCTACGGTGGGCGAACAAATTACTGTTGAGCAATTGACAGAATTGAGCATAGTTATGAGAATATCTAGGTATGATCATGTATATAGGCATCATGTCCGAGACAAGTAGACTGACTCCTGCCTGCATCTACTATTATTACTCCACTCATCGACCGCTATCCAGCATGAATCTAGAGTATTAAGTTAAAAACAGAGTAATGCCTTAAGCAAGATGACATGATGTAGAGGGATAAACTCATGCAATATGATGAAAACCCCATCTTGTTATCCTCGATGGCAACAATACAATACGTGCCTTGCTGCCCCTACTGTCACTGGGAAAGGACACCGCAAGATTGAACCCAAAGCTAAGCACTTCTCCCATTGTAAGAAAGATCAATCTAGTAGGCCAAACCAAACTGATAATTCGAAGATACTTGCAAAGATAACCAATCATACATAAAAGAATTCAGAGAAGATTAAAATATTTTTCATAGATAGACTTGATCATAAACCCATGTAGGATCTAGAATAAGGAGTGCCTAGAGGGGGTGAATAGACACTTAATGCTAAAGTTGCACTTTTTAAGGTTTTTCGGTTTAAGTGGAGTTCGGGCACAATTATAACATACACAATACATATCAAGCAAGCATGCAAAGAGTATATAGGCAGCGGAAAGTAAAGCATGCAACTTGCAACAATGTAAAGGGAAGGGTTTGGAGCATTCAAACGCAATTGGAGACACGGATGTTTTCCCGTGGTTCGGATAGGTGGTGCTATCCTACATCCACGTTGATGGGGACTTCAACCCACGGAGGGTAACGGTTGCGCGAGTCCACGGAGGGCTCCACCCACGAAGGGTCCACAAAGAAGCAACCTTGTCTATTCCACCATGGCCATCGCCCACGAAGGACTTGCCTCACTAGCGGTAGATCTTCACGAAGTAGGCGATCTCCTTGCCCTTACAAACTCCATGGTTCAACTCCACAATCTTGTCGGAGGCTCCCAAGTGACACCTAGCCAATCTAGGAGACACCACTCTCCAAGAAGTAACAAATGGTGTGTTGATGATGAACTCCTTGCTCTTGTGCTTCAAATGATAGTCTCCCCAACATTCAACTCTCTCTTATAGGATTTGGATCTGGTGGAAAGAAGATTTGAGTGGAAAGCAACTTGGGGAAGGCTAGAGATCAAGATTCATATGGTAGGAATGGAATATCTTGGTCTCAACACATGAGTAGGTGGTTCTTTCTCAGAACATATGAGTAGGAATGGTGTATGTGTTCTGATGGCTCTCTCATTTAATGAAGAGGTGGTGGAGGGGTATATATAGCCTCCACACAAAATCCAACCGTTACACACAGTTTTCCAATCTCGGTGGGACCGAATCATCAAACTCGGTCGGACCGAAATGGTAAACCTAGTGACCGTTAGGAATTTCGGTGGGACTGAGATGCAACTCGGTAGGACCGATTTGGTTAGGGTTTGGGAAAATCCAAAACTCAGTTTGACCGATTACTCAAACTCGGTGGGACGGATTTTGGTAATAAGTGAAACTGAGAGTTGGCCAAGCAAACTCGGTGGGGCCGATTGCATATCTCGGTGGGACCGAAGATATTGCAACAGGTAACAGAGAGTTTGCAAGCCCATCTCGGTGAGACCGAGATCCGTATCGGTAGGACCGAATTGCTAGGGTTTGGTAGTGGCAAATGACAAGTGAAACTCGGTGGCGCCGGATTGACAGAATCGGTATGACCGAGTTTGGCTTAGGGTCTAGGTCATTTGTGGAAGTGGGAAAGTAGCTGAGGATTTTGGAGCATATCATTAAGCACTTGAGCAAGAGGCTCATTAAACAACACCTCATCCCTTCTTGATAGTATTGTCTTTTCCTAAAGACTCAATGTGATCTTGGATCACTAAAATATAAAAAGAAGAGTCTTGAGCTTGAAGCTTTAGCCAATCCTTTGTCCTTAGCATCTTGAAGAGGTTCCCACAACCTTTAGTCCATGCCACTCCATTGTTGAACTTATCTGAAATACACTAGGTAAAGGTATTAGTCCCACAAGACATATGTTGTCATCAATTACCAAAACCACCTAGGGAGCACTTGTGCTTTCAGTCTCCCCCTTTTTGGTAATTGATGGCAACATACATCAAAGCTTTAGATAAAGATATAAAGAACAACAAGTAAAGCTTTGGAAGGACATGTAACAAGCATAGACTCCCCCTACATGTATGCACTCATGTGAATATGAAATATAGAGGCATGTGAGGGCATAACCATGACAGAGTGGGCAATGTGTTACATGTATCTTGGCCATATGCATCAGAGTAAAAGATTGTTAAGGAAAATACCTTCATGCTCATGAGTCCTTCTTGCAAACAGTATGTACATAAGCAAGAACTTCTCATACTCATGATTTTGATGCATACACTTACCTTGTAGTCTTTGGTTGACTTAGGATGGAATGAGCCTGCAGAAACAAGGTTAGATAACACAGGTACATCCACTAGCCAGAGTAAACTGAATAAACCACAAGAATACCAAGACTGGGATGACATGTAGAGAGTAAGTACTAGGTACTGCATTGAATTCAACATGTCCCCAAGAGTAAAGGTATTGGGAGAAGATAGGGAATAGAAAATCAGAGCTGAAAGAAACAAAACAAATGAACATGTCTTTCCCCCTAAAAAGACATGTGACATCTCTCCTCTTGATCATCAAGCATCTGGGATCCTTGAGTATTGTCTCTCGCCCTAGGGATCTCTTTCTCCCGCTTAATACATTATCTGGGACATCTGGAATCCTTGAGATGTTCTCTCCCCCTTTAGTGCTTTGATGTGATCTTTTTCTCCCCGAAGATAAGCTTTGATGTGATCTCTCTCTCCCCCTTTGACATCAATTTCCAAGAAGGTTTTTCTGGAATCCGTCCAAAAGGTTTGGTCCTTGAGACTCAGCATAAAGCAAGGAATAAAATTGGGATGCTTGTAGAGGACAAGATTCATTGAGTGGAGCTGGATCAGAAGAATTAGGTTCTGTGACAAACTGTTTTTCTTGTTGCGAAGTCGGTGGCACCGAGTGGTATGATTCGGTGGTACCGAAGGAATTCGGTTGGACCGAAAATTACAATTCGGTGAGACCGAGTTCACACAGAGAGAAACACTTGTCACCACAGCTCTCTAGACATGCAGGATCTCACAAAGATTTGCAATGAATTGAATGCGGAAAATGCAGAATAAAAAGAAAAGAAAAGAAACTGAAGGATCTAGATGAAGTAGAAGGAAACACATAAACAAGCATGAAACAAATGTAGTAACATAGAAGGAAAACACAAGAGAACTTCATCTAGAGTTGGGCGGTGACATAGTCACCTATGTTAGAGTATATTGACTTAGGAGTCAAGTGAGAACACTTGATCATAGGTCATACTCATCGTTTAAGCTCAAAATGGGGTTGCCATTTTTCGTTTAAGCATCTTGATGTATTCACATCTTGTTGGGTTGCTTTGACTCATGTCTTGGAGTAAAGCTTCTCTAAGATGGGATAACATACCTTGGGTGGTGGAGTGGTTCTTGCTGATGTAGTTGAACTTGTGTGGGTGCTTAAGGTTGATGTAGTCCATCAAGAATTTGGAGCACCACTTGGAGTTTGAGTTCATCTACCTACATGGGTTAGTTCTTGCAAGGAAGAGCACTTGTGTATCCAAAAATGACAATTGTGAAGCTCAACATAGAATTTGTCAAAGGATATGTTTGAATGGTTTTGTGCTTCCTTGTCTTCAACCACCATTGTGTAGAGACTTGGTGATGTAGAGATTGCTCAAGATGTGAGTGAGTCGCAATCCCGTGGAATTAGTTTCAACCAAGTACCTACATGGGTTAGACAACATGCAAGGTACAAATATATCCAAGACATAAGATAGTCATCATAAGATATATATCATGGATTAGTCATAAGCTCATGTCTTGCATGTGTCCAATGGAGTTCCTACACCACGTTTGAGGCATCAATGATGTTCAATTCTCCTCTTAGCCTGCAAAATACTTTCTCATCAAGTGGTTTAGTGAATATATCCACTAATTGCTTGTCAATGCAAACATGCTTACGATTAATGTCACCCTTAGCAACATGATCTCGAATGAAATGATGACGAACTTCAATATGCTTAGTTCAAGAATGTTGTACGGGATTATGACCAATTTTGATAGCACTTTCATTGTCACAAAGCAGTGGAACATGTTTCACATAAATTCCATAATCTTTAAGAGTTTGGGTCATCCAAAGTAATTGAGCACAACATGAACCAGCGGCAATGTATTCCGCTTCGGTGGTGGATAAGGATACCGAGTTTTGTTTCTTGGAGGACCAAGACACAAGAGATCTGCCAAGAAATTGACAGGTACCTGAAGTGGACTTCCTATCAACCTTGTCTCCGGCATAATCCGAGTCAGAATAGCCAACAGGATCAAAAGAAGACCTCTTAGGATACAAAATGCCAAAGGTTGGTGTGTGAATTAAGTATCTCACTATCCATTTCACAGCCTTAAGATGGCATTCTTTAGGAGCAGCTTAATATCGTGCACACATGCATACACTTAGCATAATATCGGGACGTGAAGCACATAGGTATAGTAATGAACCAATCATAGAACGATAAACCTTTTGATCAACCGGTTCACCACCTTTGGTCAAATCATTATGTCCACTAGTGGGCATGGGTGTAGACATACCTTTGCACTCTTGCATATTGAACTTCTTGAATAAGTCCTTGGTGTACTTCGTTTGAGATACAAATGTACCTTCCTTAGTTTGCTTGATTTGCAAACCAAGAAAGAATTTGAGTTCACTCATCATAGACATCTCAAACTTCTCTGACATTAGCTTTCCAAACTTTTCACTAAAGAGAGGGTTAGTTGAATCAAATATGATATCATCAACATAGATTTGACATACAAATACTTCTCCATTAACCCTTTTAGTGAAGAGAGTAGAATCAATTTTACCAATTTCAAAACCACTTGCAATAAGGAACTTGGTCAAGCATTTATACCATGCTCTAGGAGCTTGTTTAAGACCATAAAGAGCTTTTTGAAGTTTGTAAACATGATTAGGTTTCTTAGGATTGACAAAGCCGGGAGGTTGTTTGACATAAACTTCCTCCTCTATTTCACCATTTAGAAAAGCACTCTTAATGTCCATTTGGTACAAGGTGATATTATGGTGATTAGCATAGGCAAGTAAGATGCGAATGGACTCAATTCTAGCAACGGGAGCATATGTCTCTCCATAGTCCATACCTTCGACTTGTGTGTACCCTTGGGCGACGAGACGTGCTTTGTTGCGGACCACTTGTCCATCTTCATCTTGCTTGTTGCGAAACACCCATTTTGTACCAATGATGTTGTGGTTGTTGTCGGGCTTCTCAACCAATGTCCAAACTTGGTTTCTCTCAAAATTGTGTAGCTCTTCATGCATAGCGTTTATCTAATCCGGATCTTCCAATGCTTCTTCAACCTTCATAGGTTCAATGCTAGAGATGAATGAATAGTTTTCACAAAAGTTAGCTAAACGAGTTTTTGAGCGAGTGATTCTCCCGGTTTGTATATCATTAAGGATTTGCTCGACGGGGTGATCTTTGGCAATTCTTGCTCGAACTCGTGAGAGCTTTTGCTTGGGTCTTCGTTGAGCATCTTCTTCATCTTGTTCTTCTTCTTGGCCTTCTTCATCGTTGACGTTGTCATTCTCTTGTCATGGTGGGGAAGGAGGTTGTTGATGTTCGTCTTGATGTACTTCCTCGTCTTCTTCATCTTGGTGTGTCCCACTTGTGGATGCTTCCGTGTCGATTCTTGGTTCACCTTGTCGTGAAGTAGAAGCTTCCACTTGGACGGATGACGTACTCTCCTTCACCTCCGTTGGACGAACTTTGCCAATGGACAAGTCTTGGATTGCTTCTGAAGGGTCTTTGTCTCCTACATCAATTGGCAATTGCTCTACTTGCGAGCCATTAGATTCATCAAACTTCACATCTACCGTCTCTTCAACTTTTCGGGTGAAATTGTTGTAGACACGGTAAGTGTGAGAGTTTGAGCCATAACCGAGTAGGAAGCCTTCATGAGATTTAGGAGCAAACTTTGAATGACGATGCTTATCAAGAATGTAGCACTTTGAGCCGAATACTCAAAAGTATCCAACTTGGGGTTTGTTACCGGTGAGGAGCTCGTATGCAGTCTTGCCGAGTAGCTTGTGAAGATACAAGCGATTTGTTGCGTGACAAGCTGTCTCAACCGCTTCTGCCCAAAAGTGCTTTGGCGTCTTGTATTCATCAAGCATCGTTCTTGCCATTTCGATGAGCGTCCGGTTCTTCCTCTCAACAACTCCATTTTGTTGAGGTGTGTACATAGCCGAGAACTCGTGTGAAATCCCTTCTTCATCAAGAAAGGTGTCCACATTTGCGTTCTTGAACTCCGTTCCGTTGTCACTCGGAACCTTCTTGATCTTCACTTCAAACTGATTTTGGGCTTTCCTAGCGAAGTTTTTGAAGATCTTCTGGACCTGCGACTTGTCATTAAGAAAGAACACCCATGTAAATCTTGAAAAATCATCAACTATAACAAGACCAAAAGAATTTCCACCGAGACTTTTGTAGGCGTTGGGACCAAAAAGATCCATATGAAGTAGCTTGAGTGGCCTCCTTGTGGTCATGATGTTCTTCACAGGATGCCTTCCTCGAACCTGTGTACCTGCTTGACAAGCGCTGCAAAGTCTATCCTTATCAAATATGACATTGTTAACTCCAAGGATATGATTTCCTTTAATAAGCTTGTCAAGATTTCTCATGCCAACGTGACCTAGTCGTCTATGCCACAACCAACCTTTTGAGGACATAGCAATGAAGCAACTTTTAGGTTGTGCCTTTTTAGTGAAATCGACAATGTAAAGATCACCTCTATGCATGCCAGTAAAAACCATTTTATGATTGTCTCGACGAAACACTTGGCAATCTACCTCAGTAAATAGAACATTTAGGCCAAAATCAGCAAGTCTAGATACTGAAAGTAAATTGTAGCCGAGAGATTCAACGAGCATGACATTTTGAATGGAGCTATCATGTCAGATGGCCACCTTACCAAGGCCAACTACTTTACCCTTTGAATTATCACCAAAGGTGACATATTTTCGAGGGCCGTCATTTTCAGCAAGCTCACGGAACATCTCTTCATCTCCGGTCATATGATCACTACATCCACTATCAAGAACCCATTCCTTTCCTCCTGACGCATATCCCCGAAGATTTGCCGTAAGACCAAAATGTCTCATTGCATCATCAAGGTCGAAGTCACTATCATCATCATCATAGTATCCATGTTCATCATGATCTTGTGACTCATCATTTCCTAGAGAGGGTAATTCATTAGATAAATGGTCATCAAAGTGGTCACTTTTATGAATTCTTATAGCTTCAAATATAAAATCACTAATGATTCCAACATCTCCTTTAGCATGCTTGAGATTGGTAAGCTCAAATAGACAATCACCAAACTTAGGATCACTAGAGTTCATCTTACTCAAGGCAATAGATTTATGGAGAATTTTATCCAAATTTTTCAAGGAATGATCGGGAAATCGTTCCTCAAGAAATTTCCATATAGTGTAGGCACAATTAAGAGTAGGCAAACTAGCGATCAAATTTTTGGGCAATCCTCTAATGATGAGCTCAATGGTTCTAAGATTGCGAATCATGTCAATATCTTCATCTAGGGTAGGATGCAAAGGATCAATATGAGGTGCACAAGGGCTAGCAATATACTTGTTTAAATGATATTGATTGAAGATTACAAGCATCTCATTTTTCCACTCATGAAAGTACTCTCCATCAAGAATAGGCACTCTATGTCTAAGACTCCCTAAGGTAGACACATCCATCTTCCTCCAATGGTGATTAAACCAAGGCAATGGAGACCAAAGCTCTGATACCACTAGTAGGATCTAGAAGAAGGAGTGCCTAGAGGGGGGGTGAATAGACACTTAATGCTAAAGTTGCACTTTTTAAGGTTTTTCGGTTTAAGTGGAGTTCGGGCACAATTTTAACATACACAATACATATCAAGCAAGCATGCAAAGAGTATATAGGCAGCGGAAAGTAAAGCATGCAACTTGCAAGAATGTAAAGCGAAGGGTTTGGAGCATTCAAACGCAATTGGAGACACGGATGTTTTCCCGAGGTTCGGATAGGTGGTGCTATCCTACATCCACGTTGATGGAGACTTCAACCCACGGAGGGTAACGGTTGCGCGAGTCCACGGAGGGCTCCACCCACGAAGGGTCCACGAAGAAGCAACCTTGTCTATTCCACCATGGCCATCGCCCACGAAGGACATGCCTCACTAGCGGTAGATCTTCACGAAGTAGGCGATCTCCTTGCCCTTACAAACTCCATGGTTCAACTCCACAATCTTGTCGGAGGCTCCCAAGTGACACCTAGCCAATCTAGGAGACACCACTCTCCAAGAAGTAACAAATGGTGTGTTGATGATGAACTCCTTGCTCTTGTGCTTCAAATGATAGTCTCCCCAACACTCAACTCTCTCTCATAGGATTTGGATCTGGTGGAAAGAAGATTTGAGTGGAAAGCAACTTGGGGAAGGCTAGAGATCAAGATTCATATGGTAGGAATGGAATATCTTGGTCTCAACACATGAGTAGGTGGTTCTTTCTCAGAACATAAGAGTAGGAATGGTGTATGTGTTCTGATGGCTCTCTCATTTAAGGAAGAGGTGGTGGAGGGGTATATATAGCCTCCACACAAAATCCAACCGTTACACACAGTTTTCCAATCTCGGTGGGACCGAATCATCAAACTCGGTCGGACCGAAATGGTAAACCTAGTGACCGTTAGGAATTTCGGTGGGACTAAGATGCAACTCGGTAGGACCGGTTAGGGTTTGGGAAAATCGAAAACTCGGTTTGACCGATTACTCAAACTCGGTGGGACCGATTTTGGTAATAAGTGAAACTGAGAGTTGGCCAAGCAAACTCGGTGGGGCCGATTGCATATCTCGGTGGGACCGAAGATATTGCAACAGGTAACAGAGAGTTTGCAAGCCCATCTCGGTGAGACCGAGATCCGTATCGGTAGGACCGAATTGCTAGGGTTTGGCAGTGGCAAATGACAAGTGAAACACGGTGGCGCCGGATTGACAGAATCGGTATGACCGAGTTTGGCTTAGGGTTTAGGTCATTTGTGGAAGTGGGAAAGTACCTGAGGATTTTGGAGCATATCATTAAGCACTTGAGCAAGAGACTCATTAAACAACACCTCATCCCTTTTTGATAGTATTGGCTTTTCCTAAAGACTCAATGTGATCTTGGATCACTAAAATATAAAAAGAAGAGTCTTGAGCTTGAAGCTTTAGCCAATCCTTTGTCCTTAGCATCTTGAAGAGGTTCCCACAACCTTTAGTCCATGCCACTCCATTGTTGAACTTATCTGAAATACACTAGGTAAAGGTATTAGTCCCACAAGAGATATGTTGTCATCAATTACCAAAACCACCTAGGGAGCACTTGTGCTTTCAACCCACAATTCATCGGTCTCAACAAACACACCGCAAAAAGAAGATTACATTGAATAGTTCTCCACAAGAGAGGGGGAGAACATTGTATTGAGATCCAAAAAGAGAGAAGAAGCCATCTAGCTAATAACTATGGACCCGTAGGTCTGAGGTAAACTACTCACACTTCATTAGAGGGGCTATGGTGTTGATGTAGAAGCCCTCCGTGATCGATGCCCCCTCCGGCGGAGCTTCGGAACAGGCCCCAAGATGGGATCTCGTGGATACAGAAAGTTGCGGCAGTGGCAATAGGATTTTGGCTCCGTATCTGATCGTTTGGGGGTACGTAGGTATATATAGGAGGAAAGAGTATGTCGGTAGAGCAATAGGGGGCCCACGAGGGTGGAGGGCGCCTGGGGGGTAGGCGCGCCCCCCCTACCTCGTGGCCTCCTCTTTTGTGTCTTGACGTAGGGTCCAAGTCTCCTGGGTCTTGTTCGTTGAGAAAATCACGTTCCCGAAGGTTTCATTCTGTTTGGACTCCGTTTGATATTCCTTTTCTTCGAAACCCTAAAACAGGCAAAAACAGCAATTCTGGGTTGGGCCTCCGGTTAATAGGTTAGTCCAAAAAATAATATAACAGTGGAAAATAAAGCCCAATAATGTCCAAAACAGTAGATAATATAGCATCGAGCAATAAAAAATTATAGATACGTTGGAGACGTATCACACATCATCATCTTCAAACTCATTTCTAGCTAGCTAATCAGTCCTGTTGCTCTCTCTCAGGTAAAATATGTCACACCCTAGCTAGATCATGCATTAGAGTGTGCATCATGTTTACCTTCGTCAGAAAATTGAAATGGGGAAAGCAGAACCCCCAGCACCCCCCCCCGAAATCAACTAGGGTTTACTAAAAATAAATTCAATGAACCTGAAATGCCCTTCAAAAATGTTCACCCTCTTTGCCTAGGGCTAGAACCCTTGGGAAAAATGGTGCACATAATTTTAGGTCAACAAAAGGGCATTGATTTAAATCATAAGTATTTGAATTTGGGCATTTAAATGCTATTAAATAATTCAAATGCTCAAATAATGTTGGAACTATTTTTTGGGCCACTGAAATAATTCAGCAATTGTCCATAAATATTTTCAGGATTTTATAAAATGATTTAGTATTCAAACTAAATCAAAACAAAATAACAGAAATAGAAAAACACAAATAAATAAAAGAGGGAAAGGCCACTGGGCCACTTACCTGGCCCATCTCCAGCTGGCGGCCCAGCCCACCCCCGCTGCCTCCTGTTGTCCCCCTCCTCGGACAGAAGGACGAGGCGTGTGCCCGACGCTCGCCGGCACGCGCGCGCGCCACCTCCACCCTGCGCGCCACCTCCTGCTTCCCCGGACTCCCTCCCAATGCCACGGAGACGGCCATGCACCCCCAGGCCCTCTCATTCCTCCTCCCCCCCGTGCTCATCCCCTCCTATGGCTCCCCCTCACTTCCACCGAACGCGGCCGCCGCCGCCGACGAGAACCACCACGGCCACAGCCACCCCCTCGCCCCTCGGTTGTGCCCACGAGCTCCGCGACGTCGTCCTCGACCCCCTCACCGAACCACGCCCCGCTGGAAGCCCTGCAGCGTCGACTTCGAGCTCTTCTTCAACCTTCGGCCGCCGGCGACCTCGTCTTCGATTCGCGCCGTCTAGGTCGTCCCCAGGCCCACTGAGCTGCGCTTCGACCTCCCAGTGAGCTCCTCCGTCGTTTCCCCCTAACCCCACGGCCTAGCGCTCGTTGTAGCACCACTTCCCATGACGCCCGAAGCACACCGCCGCACGAACTCGTCGCCGACGAGGCTCCGGTGGCCAATCGGCCCCGTGCATATGCCCGTTGGCTTTGTGGGAGCCTGCAGAACGCGTAGGTGCTACCCGTTGATCCTCCCGTGCAAGGTGTCGCCGTTTTCATCGCCGCCCGAACTCCGGCGACCGCCAAAGTAGTCGCCGACGACGTCTCCGGCCACCCCGAGCTCAACCATCACCACCAAGAGTTGCGGCTCGTTCCCAGGAGCTCGTAGATGCTCTCCGCCTCCCGTTTGGCGGCCGGAACGTGCAAATGCACTTCCTCCGCCGCGTCTTGCCTCACCGGTGGCTAGACGCCGGCGAGTGTTGACCCTGACCATTGACTGGGTGGGCCCAGTTGACTCCCCTGAGTCAATGACAAGCGGGCCCCCCTGCTAACTAAACATGTTTAGTGTTAATCTAAATTAATTAGTTAATTAACTAGATGAGCCACTGACACACGGGTCCCACAGGTCAGGTTTGACCTGTACCGGGCCAGTTGACTTGCTGACGTCATGCTGACGCAAGGCTGACGCAATAACTCTTTTCTGGATTTAATTTTATATAGAAAATTCCAGAAAATTGCCTAAACTTCAAAAATTGATAGAAATTCAACCATAACTCCAAATGAGACAAATTATATATGAAAAATTATCAGAAAAATCCAAGCTATCCATTGGTACTGGTTTCATGCATGTCAGAACAAGTTAAACATGCTGTTTATGCAATATAAGGTGATGCACTAATATGATCAAGTCAAATGAGCTAACACTTGAACCTTTGGTTCAAATAAGCAATTACCCTTCTGTTTTAGCTTGCATTAGGCCAAAACACATTCGTACTGCCATGTCATAGCATGCATCATATTGTTGCACATCGTCATGTGTTGATTGTGCCCGGTTGTGTTCTTCGTGGTAGGTTCTGCCTCCGAGGATATTCACGAGTATCCAACTGAAGGGCAGTATCCCGTTACCACTCCATCAGGCAAGCAACCATTGATCATTCCGATACAAACCCATGTTCTCGCTCCTGCTCTTGTTTACTGCATTAAGACAACGCGTTTCAAACTGTTGTGTGCTATGGTAGTTGAACCCTTATCCTCTGCATGACCTGTCATTGCCACAGTAACTAGATGAAACCCACTAGCATGTGTAGGAGTTGATTGAGCCATGTTTTGTGATTCCTACCTTGCTATGCCTGCTATGCTTAGAGTTGTGTCAGGTCTGGTTCATCTGGGTGATGGGCTAGAGTGAAATGCTTGTGTCAGTAATATGTGGGATGTGTTGAACATGTTTTGGTAAAGGTATCGATGATAGGCCACGTAGGAGTACATGGTGGGTTGTTTCATTGAGGCCGTCCCTAAGAACTGAGTTCTGTATGCGTGATTTAAGATTCAGCTACTACCACACATTGGGCCTTGAAATATGACCCGCTCGACTTACTGACCCCTCTCGCCTCAGTCCAGGAGTTGCAACTAGTTTCTGGTGTTTGTAGGATATGTGTTGGCGGCCGTGCGTAGCGCTGACCCTAGGGGTGGGCTATGTTGCGGTAGATACACCGTGGCACGGTGTACCGAGTCACCCGTTTGGTTTCTCGGGAACCCTGTTCACATCGTTCGGGGCCGTTGAGGACACCCCGGCCGGATTTCCTTGCGGATGGAACCTGAATAGGCGATGACCCTGGACTAGAGACTTGTGAGGTTAGTCAGGTCGTGGTCTACACCCACGTCGGTTTTCGCTTGAAGTCTGCCGAGCACATTTCGTGTGCAGACGCTAAGTGGTGGAAACATGTGTGACGAAGTACACCCCTGCAGGGTATAAAACTATTCGAATAGCCGCGTCCGCGGTAAAGGACTACTTGATTGCATATACAGTTCATAGACAAGTTAATGGATACTACTAAAAGACTCAAGATAAGTGTGAGTACCGAGGATGGCCCTCTCGCAGGATACGAGGGAGGATCCACGGTGGAGTATTGTGATGGTGAGTAGTGGACTCGTGTGCGAAAACTATTTTGCTAAAAGGTTCCGTAGGATAGCTTAGCCAAGAGTCAAAGCTGGCTTGCTGCATAAACCCCACCACCTTCTTGAGAATGAGCATGTATAGTAGGTTCTGATGTAAGACTTGCTGAGTACCTTTGTACTCATGTTTGCTTATTTATTGTTTTCAGACGACAACACTGCCCCCTCCGATGGGTTTTACGTAGACCTTGACGTCGACGAGTGACTAGCCACCCAGGTGGTGATCCAGGCCACGGAGGGCCCTATGTAGATAGACAGGCTTCGAGAAGCCTTCTTGCTTTCTAGAGTCTGTACTCAGACTAGTTGCTTCCGCATGTGCTTGTATGACTGTATGACTTGAGTGTCGGGTCATGTGACCCCTACCTGTATGAATATGTTATGTATGGCTCCCTGGAGCCTTTAAATAAAGTACTTGAGTTGTAGAGTTTTGTTGTGATGCCATGTTGTATGTACTCATATCGGGCATATTGTGTGTATGATTGAAATGCTTGGTATGAGTGGGATCCGACAATCTAGTTGTTTGTCCTTCGCAGCCTTTCTTATGGGGAAATGTAGTCTAGTGCTCCTCGAGCCATAGTAGTCCGCTACAACCCGGTTCACCGGAGTCCTGCTAGCCCAGCACCACTGTTCAGGACACTTGACTGGTCGGCATGTGTTTCACTTCGTCCCTATGTCTGTCCCTTCGGGGAAATGTCACACGGTGATCTCCGGAGTCCTGTCTAGCCTGCTACAGCCCGGGATCCCCGGAGTCCTGTTAGCCCAGTGCTACAGCCTGGAATCACTCGTTGATGACCGACATGTTCGATGTGATTCATGTATGCCTGTCTCCATAGGTCTGTGCCGCTTTGGGTTCACGACTAGCCATGTCGGCCCGGGTTCTCGGTCATATGGATGCTAGCGACATTGTCATATACGCGAGCCAAAAGGCGCAAACGGTCCCGGGCCATGGTAAGGCGACACCCGTGGGATACCGTGCGTGAGGCCGCAAAGTGATATGAGGTGTTACCGGCTAGGTCGATGTGGCTTTGAATCGGAGTCCTGACAGCGTTGGCATCAGAGCCGGACTGCCTGTAGGTTCGTTCAGCCAAACTGGTCGATGTCGGGTCTAGAAATGCTTAGTTATATGTAAGGGAATTGATTGTGGGAGGGAACGTAAGGTTCTTTTACTCCTTTACCCTATGCTTCTGATCTGAGTCATTCTCTTCTCATTCAATGTGGGTTAAGGACTAGGCTCTCTTCTTCTATCAGGTTCACGTGTTACTAATCCGTAGTAGTTTATAGGATTATTGCTACGAGTTCCAGTCCAGTTTCTACTATTTTAGTACGTTGCTATTTGAATCAGAACCTTGATATGATGCTGTTGAGCGGTATTGTGAACTGTTGTGGATGTCTCAAATCTTTTTCTGAGCATTTACAGCCGTTATGCTGTCCAATTTTCCCTAGGAATTGTGATGTCTTTGTCTTGTGGTTGTGCTTTCAGATGGCCAACCGTTCTCAAAATCAAGTGGTTCGCCTGACCAGGTGCCTCGACGTGCCCGGTCATACTGCTATGTTAGTCCGGGTCATGATCGAGACGGGATACCGTTGGTATCCCGAATACACTGTTGAAGAGCAGTTCCGCGACTTTAATCAAAGCCAGTATTTCTGCACCGTCAGGATATTTCCTTCCTATCCTGGATCTACCGAGCCCCTTCACTGTTCCTATGGACTCGGAGTTACCGTTGAGATGGCTGTGCAGGATGCTGCCTACTCCATGATGACCATCTTGCGAGTCCGGACTGGCCTGCTTCGGAACACTGACTTCCGTTACATGCCAGCTTCACTTCCGGGAGCGCAGGGGTATCTTCAGGCTATCTATGCTGACTCCACTCAGGAGGATTCATTAACTCGTACCACCGCTGAGATGCTCGAAGATAAGGACCGAGAGAATCGGGCCTTGAGGCTGGAGCTTTTTAATACCCGTGCTGATCATTGGGCCACATTGACTCGGTTTGCACCTGCGGTGCAAGCTGGATGTATGGATACCAGGGATCTGTGTCCTGTGAGAGCAGCTCTGCCAGACATGGTGGATTGGCGTGATGTGGGAGGCATCACCCCGCCCCGTGGTCCTCGCAGGCCACCGTTTGCTGGTCCAAGACCTCATCCTAGTCCCTATGGTCTGTTTCTGGATGATCACGTTGAACTTCCAGGCTATGGAGGTGACTTCTATGAGGACTACTACGGAGCTATCTGAGTTATTAGTAGTACCACTAGTATTGTAGTAGTTGTATCCCCACTGTCCTGCGTGACTTGTGGAATACGACTTGGTGTGTAATCGATTCCGGAGGTGTAGACAAATAATGTATAGGGACTCGGAATGCCTCCGATGAGATGTAACGTCTACCTTCATAGTTGTACTGTAGCATGGGCTTGTACTAAACTATGTATGACGAGTATGACCGTTGGTGTATATATGGCAGTTTTATATTACCATGGCATACGAATGAGCATCTCTGCATTCCGTGTTATCCTTTACATTCTGCACTTCCTTGTTAAGTTTGAGCCATCCTTGTCTAAACCGTTGTCTTGTTTCCTCTTAGGATGGTCAACACCCGCGGCAACCCTGCTGTCCCGGAGCGGGGGGAAGCCAGTGCAGCTAGAGGTGAAAATTTGCCTCACCCGCCTTCTCTGGCCGAAGTGATGCTGGAGGCGGAAAGAAACAAGCGTGAGACCAACCGCCTGCTGGAGCGGATTGAGCAGAACACTGCACGCCACCCACGAAATGACTTGGTGTCAATCAACGACTTTATCAAACTGTACCCACCAGAGTTTAACCATTCCGTCGAGCCCCTCGACGCGGATGATTGGCTTCGCAGCATCACCCACAAGCTACGTTCTGCCAACATAGCCGAAGCCGACAAGGTTACCTATGCTGCCTATCATCTCGAGGGCCCCGCTAGCCATTGGTGGGAAAACTACGAAGCTATGCGCCCGGTCGGTCAAATTACTACCTGGGCTGAGTTCAGCGAGGCTTTCCGTGAGCATCACATTCCGGAAGGTCTCATGGATCGCAAGAGGGAGGAGTTCTGCAACTTCACCCAAGGAAGGCTGACTGTGGATGCATATAGCCGAGAATTTGGGAACCTGGCACGCTATGCTCCTGAAGAGGTTTCTACTGACGCCAAGAAACAGGCAAGGTTCCGCAAGGGACTTAGCCCTGAGCTTCGCCGCGATCTCCGTCTGCACGAGTGCACATCCTTCCAGAAGCTGGTCGATAAAGCTATCAGTGCTGAGACAGGCCAGACTGATTATGACGCTTCACGCAAGCACTCCCGTGATTTTGGGTCTTCATCCGGCTCTGGAGCTCAGAAGCGCCGGGTGTGGATTCCAAGCACCGCACTGCCACCCAGATTCACCCTGAGGCCATCCTTTGAGGCGCCTCGTCCCAACCAGCAATTTGCACCGCCCAAGCCCTATGGTGGCCCCGCTGCTAATGTTGCTCCACGCCCTACTATGGTAACATGCTTCAAGTGTGGAGAACCGGGTCACTATAGTCGAGAGTGTCCGCAGAACAACCCCAATCAAGCTGGAAAGTCCGTTGGCTGTGGTAAGCACGCGGGAAAGACTTTCTACGCCAAGCCGGCCACCACTACACGTGGCCATGTCAATTACGTTTCAGCCGAAGAGGCTCATGAGGATCCCAACGTCGTCCTTGGTACGCTCCTTGTTAACTGTCATCCGACATCTGTTCTTTTTGATACTAGAGCATCTCATTCATTCATATCCGAGAATTATGCTCGGTTGCATAACACGACATTCTGTGACATGCCCACTTCCATGGTAATTCAAACTCCGGGTTCCAAATGGCAAACTTCTAGGGTAAGCCATGGGAACGAAATTCTTGTCGATAGGCTTGTCTTCCTTGCATCTTTAATAGCTCTCAAGTCCTCCGACATAAACATCATCTTGGGTATGGACTGGATGTCGGCTCATTATGCCAAGATCGATTGTGCCACTAGAACCGTTCAACTTACTCACCCCTCGGGCAAGACAGTTAATGTCTTAACTCGAGTGGCCAAGCGCCAACTTTACTCTCTCAATGCCAACCCTCTTCCAGACCTTGAGGACGTTCCGGTAGTCCGAGACTTCCCGGATGTGTTTCCGGAAGAACTGCCAGGTGTTCCACCTGACAGGGATGTCGAGTTTGTGATAGACCTTGTTCCAGGAACCGTTCCAATTGCTAGAAGACCCTACAAGATGGCACCCTTAGAACTAGCCGAGCTTAAGAACCAACTCGATGAGTCCTTGAACAAAGGGTTCATCCGTCCTAGCTCCTCTCCTTGGGCTTGCCCCGTCCTCTTCGTCAAGAAGAAGGATGGAACGGATCGAATGGTGGTGGATTACCGACCTGTCAATCTGGTCACCATCAAGAACAAATACCCGCTTCCCAGGATCAACGACCTGTATGACCAGCTCGGTGGATCCTCAGTCTTCTCCAAGATGGATTTGAGGTTGGGCTACCATCAAATCAAAATCAGAAACGGGGACATTCCCAAAACGGCCTTTGTTACTCGTTATGGCCAATACGAGTACACCGTCATGTCCTTCGGTTTAACCAATGCCCCGGCCACCTTCTCCCGGTTAATGAATTCGGTTTTCATGGAGTACTTGGACAAATTCGTCATAGTATACCTCGATGACATACTCATCTACTCCAAGAATGAAGAGGAACATGCCAAACATCTAACGCTGGTATTGATGAAACTTCGAGAGCATCGCCTTTATGCCAAATTCTCCAAGTGTGAATTTTGGTTGTCAGAAGTGACCTATCTAGGCCATGTAATCTCTGGTAAGGGTATTGCTGTCAATCCCGAGCGAGTTCAAGCCGTCCTTGATTGGACTCCACCTGAAACGGTCAAGCAAGTTCGGAGTTTCCTTGGCCTAGCGAGCTATTGCCGCCGCTTCGTCGAGAATTTCTCCAAGGTTGCTAAACCTCTAACTGAACTCCTCAAGAAAGATAAAAAGTTCGAGTGGACTCCACAGTGCGAGTTCAGTTTTCAGGAACTAAAAAGACGCCTGACATCTGCTCCCGTACTGGTACCACCAGATTTCTCCAAGGACTTTATTATCTATTGCGACGCCTCGCGACAAGGACTAGGTTGCATACTCATGCAAGATCGTCAGGTAATTGCCTATGCTTCACGGCAATTACACCCACATGAGGAAAATTATCCCACACATGATCTAGAGCTTGCAGTCGTAGTCCATGCACTCAAAACCTGGCGACATTACCTTCTCGGTAATCGTTGCGAGATCTTCACCGATCACCAAAGCTTGAAATATATCTTCACCCAACCAGATTTGAATCTCAGGCAAAGACGTTGGGTCGAGTTGATCTCGGATTACGACTTAGGAATAACTTACACCCCTGGCAAAGCCAATGTCATGGCTGATGCACTAAGTCGTAAGTCCTACTGTAACAACCTGATGTTACAACAAAGCCAACCACTTCTCCATGAGGAATTTCGTAAGCTTAACCTTCACATTGTTCCTCGAGGATTCCTATCTACCCTGGTGGCGAAACCTACCCTTATGGATCAAATCATAGCTTCCCAAAAGCGTGATAAGGGCATATCCCGGATTAAGGAAAACATTGCTAGCGGAGTAGCTAAATGCTTTTCCATGGATGAACAAGGTGCTGTCTTCTTCAAGAACCGCCTGGTGGTTCCCAAGTAACAACATCTACGCCAGATGGTCCTTAAGGAAGCTCATGAATCCCCTCTCACCATTCATCCCGGTAGTACTAAAATGTATCAAGACCTACGCCAAAGGTTTTGGTGGACTAGGATGAAGAGAGAAATCGCTCAATACATTGCTAATTGCGATGTTTGTCGTCGTGTTAAAGCAGAGCATCAACGGCCTGCTGGCACCCTTCAACCTTTGGCTATTCCTGAATGGAAATGGGATAAAATCAGTATGGATTTCATCACTGGGTTTCCCAGGACCAAGAGGGGGAATAATGCCATCTTCGTCGTGATTGACCGTCTTTCCAAAGTAGCCCATTTTCTACCTGTTCGTGAGAGTATCACCGCTAGCCAGCTAGCTGACTTATACATCTCCCGAATAGTGTCTCTTCATGGTGTCCCATTGGAAATTAACTCAGACCGTGGAAGTCTCTTCACCTCTCGATTTTGGGAAAGTTTCCAAAATGCTATGGGAACTCATCTCTCCTTTAGCACCGCCTTCCATCCTCAATCAAGTGGTCAAGTAGAGCGAGTCAATCAAATTCTGGAAGATATGCTCCGAGCTTCTGTTATCTCGTTCGGAATGAGTTGGGAGAAATGCCTTCCATTCACGGAGTTTGCTTATAACAATAGCTATCAAGCTAGTTTAGGCAAAGCTCCCTTCGAAGTTCTCTATGGACGAAAATGTCGAACGCCTCTTAACTGGTCAGAAACCGGGGAAAGACAACTCTTTGGCCCGGATATGATTCAGGAAGCGGAAGAGCAGGTTCGCGTTATTCGTGAGAAATTGAAAACAGCCCAATCTCGCCAAAAGAGTCAATATGATCGTAAACATAAGCCTATGGCATTTGAAATTGACGAGAAGGCTTACCTTCGGGTTACCCCGTTAAAGGGAACCCATCGCTTCGGTATCAAAGGCAAATTAGCTCCTCGTTACATTGGACCCTTTCGCATTCTTGCCAAACGAGGAGAAGTTTCCTACCAATTGTAACTACCTCCGCATCTCTCCAGAGTTCATGATGTCTTCCACGTTTCGCAACTCAGGCGTTGCTTCGCGGATCCTATCCGTGGAGTGGACCACGAAACGCTTGATTTACAAGATAACCTTTCTTATCGGGAATACCCCGTTCGTATCCTTGATCAAGCCGAGCGTACCACTCGACGTCATAATATCAAGTTCTCAAGGTTCAATGGTCACACCATTCCGAGGAAGAAGCCACTTGGGAAAGGGAGGATCGTCTTCGACTCGAGTACCCCACCTTCTTCCCAGATGATCCTAAATCTCGGGACGAGATTCTATTGGGTGGGGGTGAGTTGTCACACCCTAGCTAGATCATGCATTAGAGTGTGCATCATGTTTACCTTCGTCAGAAAATTGAAATGGGGAAAGCAGAACACCCAGCACCCCCCCTGAAATCAACTAGGGTTTACTAAAAATAAATTCAATGAACCTGAAATGCCCTTCAAAAATGTTCACCCTCTTTGCCTAGGGCTAGAACCCTTGGGAAAAATGGTGCACATAATTTTAGGTCAACAAAAGGGCATTGATTTAAATCATAAGTATTTGAATTTGGGCATTTAAATGCTATTAAATAATTCAAATGCTCAAATAATGTTGGAACTATTTTTTGGGCCACTGAAATAATTCAGCAAGTGTCCATAAATATTTTCAGGATTTTATAAAATGATTTAGTATTTAAACTAAATCAAAACAAAATAACAGAAATAGAAAAACACAAATAAATAAAAGAGGGAAAGGCCACTGGGCCACTTACCTGGCCCATCTCCAGCTGGCGGCCCAGCCCACCCCCGCTGCCTCCTGTCGTCCCCTTCCTCGGACAGAAGGACGAGGGCGTGTGCCCGACGCTCGCCGGCACGCGCGCGCGCCACCTCCACCCTGCGCGCCACCTCCTGCTTCCCCGGACTCCCTCCCAATGCCATGGAGATGGCCACGCACCCCCAGGCCCTCTCATTCCTCCTCCCCCCCGTGCTCATCCCCTCCTATGGCTCCCCCTCACTTCCACCGAACGCGGCCGCCGCCAACGACGAGAACCACCACGGCCACAGCCACCCCCTCGCCCCTCGGTTGTGCCCACGAGCTCCGCGACGTCGTCCTCGACCCCCTCACCGAACCACGCCCCGCCGGAAGCCCTGCAGCGTTGACTTCGAGCTCTTCTTCAACCTTCGGCCGCCGGCGACCTCGTATTCGATTCGCGCCGTCTAGGTCGTCCCCAGGCCCACTAAGCTGCGCTTTGACCTCCCAGTGAGCTCCTCCGTCGTTTCCCCCTAACCCCACAGCCTAGCGCTCGTTGTAGCACCACTTCCCATGATGCCCGAAGCACACCGCCGCACGAACTCGCGCCGACGAGGCTCCGGTGGCCAATCGGCCCCGTGCATATGCCCGTTGGCTTTGTGGGAGCCTGCAGAACGCGTAGGTGCTACCCGTTGATCCTCCCGTGCAAGGTGTCGCCATTTTCATCGCCGCCCGAACTCCGGCGACCGCCAAAGTAGTCGCCGACGACATCTCCGGCCACCCCGAGCTCAACCATCACCACCAAGAGTTGCGGCTCGTTCCCAGGAGCTCGTAGATGCTCTCCGCCTCCCGTTTGGCGGCCGGAACGTGCAAATGCACTTCCTCCGCCGCGTCTGGCCTCGCCGGCGGCTAGACGCCGGCGAGTGTTGACCTTGACCATTGACTGGGTGGGCCCAGTTGACTCCCCTGAGTCAATGACAAGCGGGCCCCCCCTGCTAACTAAACATGTTTAGTGTTAATCTAAATTAATTAGTTAATTAACTAGATGAGCCACTGACACACGGGTCCCACAGGTCAGGTTTGACCTGTACCGGGCCAGTTGACTTGCTGACGTCATGCTGTCGCAAGGCTGACGCAATAACTCTTTTCTGGATTTAATTTTATATAGAAAATTCCAGAAAATTGCCTAAACTTCAAAAATTGATAGAAATTCAACCATAACTCCAAATGAGACAAATTATATATGAAAAATTATCATAAAAATCCAAGCTATCCATTGGTACTGGTTTCATGCATGTCAGAACAAGTTAAACCTGCTGTTTATGCAATATAAGGTGATGCACTAATATGATCAAGTCAAATGAGCTAACACTTGAACCTTTGGTTCAAATAAGCAATTACCCTTCTGTTTTAGCTTGCATTAGGCCAAAACACATTTGTACTGCCATGTCATAGCATGCATCATATTGTTGCACATCGTCATGTGTTGATTGTGCCCGGTTCTGTTCTTCGTGGTAGGTTCTGCCTCCGAGGATATTCACGAGTATCCAACTGAAGGGCAGTATCCCGTTACCACTCCATCAGGCAAGCAACCATTGATCATTCCGATACAAACCCATGTTCTCGCTCCTGCTCTTGTTTACTCCATTAAGACAACGCGTTTCAAACTATTGTGTGCTATGGTAGTTGAACCCTTATCCTCTGCATGACCTGTCATTGCCACAGTAACTAGATGAAACCCACTAGCATGTGTAGGAGTTGATTGAGCCATGTTTTGTGATTCCTACCTTGCTATGCCTGCTATGCTTAGAGTTGTGTCAGGTCTGGTTCATCTGGGTGATGGGCTAGAGTGAAATGCTTGTGTCAGTAATATGTGGGATGTGTTGAACATGTTTTGGTAAAGGTATCGATGAGAGGCCATGTAGGAGTACATGGTGGGTTGTTTCATTGAGGCCGTCCCTAAGAACTGAGTTCTGTATGCGTGATTTAAGATTCAGCTACTACCACACATTGGGCCCTGAAATATGACCCCGCTCGACTTACTGACCCCTCTCGCCTCAGTCTAGGAGTTGCAACTAGTTTCTGGTGTTTGTAGGATATGTGTTGGCGGCCGTGCGTAGCACTGACCCTAGGGGTGGGCTATGTTGCGGTAGATACACCGTGGCACGGTGTACCGAGTCACCCGTTTGGTTTCTCGGGAACCCTGTTCACATCGTTCGGGGCCGTTGAGGACACCCCGGCCGGATTTCCTTGCGGATGGAACCTGAATAGGCGATGACCCTGGACTAGAGACTTGTGAGGTTAGTCAGGTCGTGGTCTACACGCACGTCGGTTTTCGCTTGAAGTCTGCCGAGCACATTTCGTGTGCAGACGCTAAGTGGTGGAAACATGTGTGACGAAGTACACCCCTGCAGGGTATAAAACTATTCGAATAGCCGCATCCGCGGTAAAGGACTACTTGATTGCATATACAGTTCATAGACAAGTTAATGGATACTACTAAAAGACTCAAGATAAGTGTGAGTACCGAGGATGGCCCTCTCGCGGGATACGAGGGAGGATCCACGGTGGAGTATTGTGATGGTGAGTAGTGGACTCGTGTGCGAAAACTATTTTGCTAAAAGGTTCCGTAGGATAGCTTAGCCAAGAGTCAAAGCTGGCTTGCTGCATAAACCCCACCACCTTCTTGAGAATGAGCATGTATAGTAGGTTCTGATGTAAGACTTGCTGAGTACCTTTGTACTCATGTTTGCTTATTTATTGTTTTCAGACGACAACACTGCCCCCTCCGATGGGTTTTACGTAGACCTTGACGTCGACGAGTGACTAGCCACCCAGGTGGTGATCCAGGCCACGGAGGGCCCTATGTAGATAGACAGGCTTCGAGAAGCCTTCTTTCTTTCTAGAGTCTGTACTCAGACTAGTTGCTTCCGCATGTGCTTGTATGACTGTATGACTTGAGTGTCGGGTCATGTGACCCCTACCTGTATGAATATGTTATGTATGGCTCCCTGGAGCCTTTAAATAAAGTACTTGAGTTGTAGAGTTTTGTTGTGATGCCATGTTGTATGTACTCATATCGGGCATATTGTGTGTATGATTGAAATGCTTGGTATGAGTGGGATCCGACAATCTAGTTGTTTGTCCTTCGCAGCCTTTCTTATGGGGAAATGTAGTCTAGTGCTCCTCGAGCCATAGTAGTCCGCTACAGCCCGGTTCACCGGAGTCCTGCTAGCCCAGCACTACTATTCAGGACACTTGACTGGCCGGCATGTGTTTCACTTCGTCCCTATGTCTGTCCCTTCGGGGAAATGTCACGCGGTGATCTCCGGAGTCCTGTCTAGCCTGCTACAGCCCGGGATCCCCGGAGTCCTGTTAGCCCAGTGCTACAGCCCGGAATCACTCGTTGATGACCGACATGTTCGATGTGATTCATGTATGCCTGTCTCCATAGGTCTGTGCCGCTTTGGGTTCACGACTAGCCATGTCGGCCCGGGTTCTCGGTCATACGGATGCTAGCGACATTGTCATATACGCGAGCCAAAAGGCGCAAACGGTCCCGGGCCATGGTAAGGCGACACCCGTGGGATACCGTGCGTGAGGCCGCAAAGTGATATGAGGTGTTACCGGCTAGATCGATGTGGATTGGAATCAGAGTCCTGACAAAATAACATAAAACATGTATAACACTCCTCCTTCATCAAGTTGGAGCATGCAGATGAACCTGTCTCCTAATCGTGGGTTACGCTTCTGATTGCTGCCCCCTAATACTTCTCTGCGATCATTCATAATTTTGCTCCAGTCTTTCACTATTAAGCATTCCTCGCTATTAGAAATCCTGAATGCACTAAAGTGCATTGTAGGATATCTTGGCCGTAAGCTAACAATATTCATGGTACCTTCAATCTTGATCCAATCAGGCACAACATTCATCGGGAGTCCCTGTTGAAGAACAACATATAGTAACATACTTAGCAATGAAGTTTAGCTTAAAAATAATGTATGCAAAAGATGAACTGAGGACAAATAGTAAAAATCTTACCATCTTTCCTAAGTAGATGTGACCGTAGTACAGTACGAACACTATTGGTCGCACATTTTCAGTACTAACATTTCTAAGTGCAGGAAGAAAATTTTTCTTGACAGTATCAAGATCCTGAAGGCCATGAAACATAATGACTTAGCTCCTCGCAGTTTAGTTCAGCCCCGGGACAGTAGTAGGTCCTGTCTACCAAGCGCTGGTCATGTTTGCTTGAACGGACATAAGCTGACAATAGAAATTAGTTGTCAACTATTTTTGAATAACAATATCAAAGACATAAATATGGTTAAGAAACTCACATAATGGTATAACTGGAGGCGTCTGCACATCGACCCAGATGTTGGTAGTACCTTCAATATCATATTCCAGACAAATATCAAAGGTGATAACCATATCAGGCTCAAGTGCATAAGTCTTGCATAGTGCTCGCCATGTTTTGCGTCCAAAATAGGTGTAGTCGTCTTCGTTGTATAATTTTGCGTGGAAAATATAACCATGCTCGGTCTTCAAGTAAACTTTCTTTACCTCCATAGTATGACTGAAACCTATCTTATCCAAGACAAAAACTCTTGCATGGCAGGGGATACGCTAGTACAATAGTAAAAAAAATTATAAGTTTAAGCAAATGAAGGAGATGTCATGCTTAATTACGAAAAAAGACTTGCCGTTGTCACTTACTGTATCCACTTCGAACTACTCATCCAGCTTGATGCTGAAGCGCCTATCATCATCTAGGAAGATTCCGTCGCACAGGCCGCGCTCGTCTTCATAGTACTTGCAAATACCGCAATCCTTTTCGTCGTCAAACATTTCCTATGTTCATAGTTGAAACATTAATTGAAAATCAATCGAAGACAATGATAACCCACAAGTATAGGGGCTCGCAACAGTTTTTGAGGGTAGAGTATTCAACCCAAATTTATTGATTCGACACAAGGGGAGCCAAAGAATATTCTCAAGTATTAGCAGCTGAGTTGTCAATTCAACCACACCTGGAAACTTAATATCTGCAACAAAGTGTTTAGTAGCAAAGTAATATGACAGTTGTGGTAATGATAGCAAAAGTAATATTTTTGGTATTTTGTAGCGATTGTAACAATAGCAACGGAAAAGTAAATAAGCGAAGAACAATATATGGAAAGCTCATAGGCAATGGATCGGTGATAGAGAATTATGCCGGATGTGGTTCATCATGTAACAGTCATAACCTAGGGTGACATAGAACTAGCTACAATTCATCAATGTAATGTAGGCATGTATTCCGAATATAGTCATACGTGCTTATGGAAAAGAACTTGCATGACATCTTTTGTCCTACCCTCCCATGGCAGCGGGGTCCTAGCGGAAACTAAGGGATATTAAGGCCTCCTTTTAAAAGAGTACCGACCAAAGCATTAACACATAGTGAATACATGAACTCCTCAAACTAAGGTCATCACCGGTAAGTATCCCGATTATTGTCACTTCGGGGTTAACGGATCATAACACATAATAGGTAACTATAGACTTGCAAGATAAGATCAAGAACTCTCATATATTGATGAAAACATAATAAGTTCAGATCTGAAATCATGGCACTCGGGCCCTAGTGACAAGCATTAAGCATATCAAAGTCATAGCAACATCAATCTCAGAACATAATGGAAACTAGGGATCAAACCCTAACAAAACTAACTCGATTACATGATAAATCTCATCCAACCCATCACCGTCCAGCAAGCCTATGATGGAATTACTCATGAACGGCAGTGAGCATCATGAAATTGGTGATGGAGGATGGTTGATGATGACGATGGCAACGGATTGCCCTCTCCGGAGCCCCGAACAGACTCCAAATCAGCCCTCCCAGGAGGTTTTAGGGCTTGGCGGCGGCTCCGTATCGTAAAACGCGATGAATCCTTCTCCCTTATTTTTTCTCCCCGAAAGCAAATATATAGAGTTGGGGTCGAGGTCGGAGCAGCTCCAGGGGGCCCACGAGGTAGGGGGCGCGCCCCCCACCCTCGTGGCTAGGGTGTGGGCCCCTCGTCTTCATCTTTTGCAGGGATTTTTTATTATTTCCGAAAAGATGTTCTGTGAAGTTTCAGGTCATTCCGAGAACTTTTGTTTCTGCACATAAATAACACCATGGTAATTCTGCTGAAAACAGCGTCAGTCTGTGTTAGTTCCATTCAAATCATGCAAGTTAGAGTCCAAAACAAAGGCCAAAGTGTTTGGAAAAGTAGATACGATGGAGACTTATCAGACAACTACCAGGATACTCAACACATGAATCCAGGACACTCGATATTTCCTACATATTCTGGCACAAGTCATGCCAAAATTCACGGAAAAATCCGGCATGACCTTTGCTAAAATAGGACATATCGAGCGCCTGAAATTTGCCGAAACGGAAATGAATCAACACTCCGGCAAAACATACGCTACTCGGGGGTGTAACCTGCAAACATGACCGGCCACTTGGGCAAGCACATATCCTATTTGAGCAACACAAGATATACACTTCAAAATATCTTATAGGACTCATATTGACATGAGCATTCAATAAGCAAAACCAAATCGTAAAATAAGTATTCAAATTAGCATGCATTCAATAAGCAAAAGGAAATCATCTCATGCATCCGTACATCATCGAATATTATCACTAATACACCCTGAATAGTATCATACATATAACATCACTAATACAACTAAAACCCTAGCGCACGACGGGTATTGGCGCGGGCGGTGGACACCCATAGAGAAGGAACCATCACAGGATCATAGCTCTAGTGAGATCCCTGGAGAACCAGCCAGGTATTGGAGAACATGTGCTCCAACGCAAACAAGTAGCGACGGACGTGCGTGTCCTCCTCACTGATACGGTGACGCACCATCTCCGCGGGGTCCTCGAGCCTATGGACCGTCACTGGCCCACGCGACCACCACCAAAGAAGGTTCAGGTCAACGACGGGCTGACTCCTCACCAACCTGTGCCCCCCGATAGGTAGCGCCTCCCAGTACCACCTCGGCGGAACCCAGTCTCGGACATGACCCATCTGGTGACACAGGTGTCCTCCGCCGACTCGACGACGAGGATGCGGGATAGGCATCGTCGACGTCGATGCGGGAAAAATTGCTTTAACTAAAAAAGTAAACTAGTTCTATTAATTTTCGTACTAAAAGTAAAATAGTTGTATTAACTCAAGTAGTTCAATTAAGCACTTACTATGAATAAAAATAAACTATTTTTTACTAAAAATAAACTAGTTCGACTAGTTATATTAATTTTTTTTTTCTAATTCTATTAAACACTTACTAAAAACAGTAAAAAACTAGTTAGATGAACTCAAAAATTTAACCATAACTAATGAACTCTAAAATTTAATGAACCCTAACTAATTTGATGAACTCTAAAATTTAACCCTAACTAATTTGATGAACTCTAAAATTTAATGAACCCTAACTAATTTGATGAACTAAAATTTAACCCTAACTAATTTGATGAACTCTAAAATTTAACCCTAACTAATTCGATGAACTCTAAAACTAATTCTATTTAACAACTATTGCCATAATTAGCATCTAATTTGATGAACCCTAACTAATTAGATGAACTCTGAAATTTAACCCTAAGAACCCTAGCTAGGCAGAGGTAGGGGAGGAGGAGGAGGGCGTGCTCATCTCTAGCGCCGGCGGAGTTAGGGAGAGGGGCAGGCGGCGTCGAGGCTGGGGACGACGTCGAGGTCGGGGTGGCGGGCGCACGGCGGAGGGCGACGATGTAGGGGGGCGTCGAGGTTACGGTCGGGGGCGGGGTGGCACCGAGGGTGTGCGGAGAGTGACGGGTCGCGCGCAGCGGCCGACGGCGATGCAGGGCAGCGACAGGGGAGGAGTAGGGATTTGGGGGAAGTGGCCGTGGGGGAAGAACGAACTGCGCGGTTAAGTTAAAATTAGCAGTAACGCGTCCCAGGAAGTGTGCTACTGCTACGGTAGCTATAGCGCGTTTCTTAACAAGCGCTAATTCTATTCCTTCTCTTTTTTATTTTCTTTCCATTTAATTTTATTTTCGTTAGCAGTAGCGCCTTTGTTCGTAAACGCGCTGCTACAAACCAAGTAGCGGTAGCGCGGTTCTACGTAAATCGCTACTACTATGTGTAGCCTATCAGCTAAGCCGTGGGAATTTTAGTAGTAGCGCTTTTGTACATGGGCGCGCTACTGCTATAATTGTATCTGTAGCGTGGTTTAAAACACCGCGCTGCTGCTAATTAGCACCAGCGTGTGTTTTTAGCCCGCGCTACTGCTAATGTTCTGTGTACAAGGTTTTCCCTAGTAGTGATGTTGTGGTGTTCCAGGTGGCGTCAACTGTTAAACAATTCCACATTGTCTTAAGTGATTGCCAAATTCATAACTCAGATATTCTCCCCTTCGATCGGATCATAGGAATTTAATCTTCTTGTTACGATGATTCTCAACTTCACTCTGAAATTGCTTGAACTATTCAAACATTCAGACTTATGCTTTATAAAGTAAATATACTCAAAATATCGGTGAAGGTGAGGAAATAACGATATCCACCGCACGCGTCAACACTCATCGGACCGCACACATCAGTATGTATGATTTCCAGCAAGTCACTTGCCCGTTCCATTGTACCGAAAAACGGGGTTTTAGTCATCTTGCCCATAAGGCATGGCTCACATGTGTCAAGTGATTCAAAATCAAGTGACTCCAAAAGTCCATAAGCATGGAGTTTCTTCATGCGTTTTACACCAATATGACCTAAGCGACAGTGCCACAAGAAAGTGGTACTATCATTATTAACTTCGCATCTTTTGGCATCAATATTATGAACATGTGTATCACTACAATCGAGATTCAATAAACCATTCACATTGGTTGCATGACCATAGAACGTATTATTCATGTAAATAGAATAACCATTATTCTTCGACTTAAATGAACAACTGTATTGCAATAAATACAATCTAATCATGTTCATGCTCAACGCAGACACCAAATAACATTTATCTAGGTTCAACACTAATCTCGGAGGTAGAGGGAGAGTGCGATGGTCATCACATCAACCTTGGGAACACTTCCAACACACATCGTCACCTCACCCTTAGCTAGTCTCCGTTTATTCCGCAGCTTTTGTTTCGAGTTACCAATATTAGCAACTGAACCGGTATCTAATACCCAGGTGCTTCTAGGAGTACTAGTAAGGTACACATCAATAACATGTATATCAAATATACTTTTGTTGAAGTTGCCAGCTTTCTTATCTACCAAGCATTCGGGGTAGCTCCGCTACTAGTAACCGTTCCCCTTACAATAGAAGCACTCACTCTCGGGTTTGGGTTCAACCTTGGGTTTCTTCGCTGGAGCAGCAACTGGTTTGCCATTCATGAAGTTTCCCCTTTTTTCCCTTGCCGTTCTTGAAACCAGTGGTCTTGTTAACCATCAACACTTGATGCTCCTTCTTGATTTCTACCTTTGCGGCTTTAAGCATGGCGAACAGCTCTAGGACATCTCCATCCCTTGCATGTTATAGTTCATCACGAAGCTCTAGTAGCTTGGTGATAGTGACTGGAGAACTTTGTCAATCACTATCTTATCTGGAAGATTAAATCCCACTTGATTCAAGATATTGAAGCACCCAAACATTATGAGCACATGCTCATTGGCTGAGCTATTCTCCTCCATCTTGTAGGCAAAGAATTTGTCAGAGGTCTCATACCTCTCAACACGGGCATGAGCCTGAAATACCAATTTCAGCTCTTGTAACATCTCATATGTTCCATGGAGTCCAAAACACCTTTGGAGCCCCGATTCTAAGCCATAAAGCACGACGCACTAAACTATCAAGTAGTCATCAGAACGTGTCTACCAGATGTTCACAACATCCATAGACGACACTAGAGGGGTTGGCACACCGAGCGGTGCATCAAGGACATAAGCCTTCTATGCAGCAGTGAGGACAATCCTCAGACTATGGCCCTAGTCAGCATAATTGCTTACAATATCTTTCAACTTAGTCTTTCTCTAGGAATGTATTAAAACAGGGTGCTACAACACAAGCTATCGATCTACAGCATAATTTGCAAAGCTTGGACTATTTTTCATGATAAATGAGTTCAATTAATTATATTACCTAAGAACTCCCACTCAAATCAACATCCCTTCAGTTGTCCGAGTATAACATGATCCAAATTCACCAACCCAAGTCTAATCATCACGTGAGATGAGGTGGTTTCAATGGTAAACATCTGCATGTTGATCATATCTACTATATGACTTGTGTTCGACCTTTCGGTCTCTTGTGTTCCGAGGCCATGTCTGTACATGCTAGGCTCATCAAGTTTAACCCAAGTGTTCCGCATGTGCAACACTGGCTTGCACCCGTTGTATGTGAACGTAGAGTCTATCGCACCTGATCATCACGTGGTGCTTCGAAACGTCGAACTTTCGCAACGGTGCACACTTGGGGAGAACACAATTTTATCTTGAAATTTTAGTGAGGTATCACCTTATAATGCTGCCGTCGTCCTAAGTAAAATAAGATGCATAAAAGGATTAACATCACATGCAAATCATAAGTGACATGATATGGCCATCAACTCGTGCTTTTGATCTCCATCTCCAAAGCACTGGCATGATCTCCATTGTCACCGGCATGACACCATGATCTCCATCATCATGATCTTCATCATCGTTTTGCCATCGGGGTTGTCACGCCAACCATGCTTCTACTACTATTGCTACCGCTTAGCGATAAAGTAAAGCATTACATAGCGCTTAATGATTGACAAGCAGGTCATACAATAATTAAAGACAGCCCTATGGCTCCTACCGGTTGCCGTAAGCATCGACATGAAATCGATATAAACTATTACAAACATGACCATCTCATACATCAAATATATTTCATCATGTCCTTGGCCATATCATATCACAACATACGTTGCAAAAACAAGTTAGACGTACTCTAATTGTTGTTGCATGTTTTACGTGGCTGCTATGGGTATCTAGCAAGAACGATTCTTACCTACGCAAAGCCACAATGGTGATATGCAAGTTGCTATTTACCCTTCTACAAGGACCGCCTTTGTCGAATCTGATTCAACTAAGGTGGGAGAGACGGACACCTGCCAGCCATCTTTATGCAACAAAGTCACATGTCTGTCGATGGAACCAGTCTCATGTACGTGGACATGTAAAGTTGGTCTGGGCCACTTCATCCCACAATACCACCGAATCAAGAAAAGACCAGGGAAGGAAGAAATCTGAATATCAACGCCCACAAACTCCTTTGTGTTCTACTTGTGATGTCATCTACGCATAGACCTAGCTCAGATACCACTATTGGGGAATGTTGCATGGAAACAAAAAAATTCCTAACACCCAAGATCCAATCTAGGAGATGACCATCTACGAGAGGAGAGATTGGATCTACATACCCTTGTAGATCGCTAAGCGGAAGCGTTGAGAAACGCGGTTGATGTAGTCAAACGTCTTCGTGCTACCTCTTGAGCATGTGTTGGTTTTCCCTTGAAGAGGAAAGGGCAATGCAGCAAAGTAGTATAAGTATTTCCCTTAGTTTTTGAGAACCAAGGTATCAATCCAATAGGAGACTACACGCAAGTCCCTCATACCTGCACAAACAATCAAGAACCTTGCAACCAACGCGATAAAGGGGTTGTCAGGCCCTTCACGGCCACTTGCAAAAGTGAGATCTGATAAAGATAATAAGATAAATATTTTTGGTATTTTTGTTGTATAGATTGAAAAGTAAAGATTGCAAAATAAACGACGACAGAAATAACTAGTTGACGGGAAAATAATATAATGGAGACTAGACCCCGGGGCCATAGGTTTCACTAGTGGCTTCTCTCAAGATAGCATAATCTACGGTGGGTGAACAAATTATAGTCGAGCAATTGATAGAAAAGCGAATAGTTATGAGAATATCTAGGCATGATCATGTATATAGGCATCACGTCCTTGACAAGTAGACCGAAACGATTCTGCATCTACTACTATTACTCCACACATCGACCGCTATCCAGCATGCATCTAGAGTATTAAGTTCATAAGAAAAGAGTAACACATTAGGCAAGATGACATGATGCAGAGGGATAAACTCAAGCAATATGATATAAACCCCATCTTTTTATCCTCGATGGCAACAATACAATACGTGCCTTTCCGCCCTTGCTGTCACTGAGAAAGGACATCGTAAGATTGAACCCAAAGCGAAGCACTTCTCCCATTGCAAGAAAGATCAATCTAGTAGGCCAAACCAAACTGATAATTCAAAGAGACTTGCAAAGATATTTAAATCATGCATAAAAGAATTCGGATAAGAACCAAATATTGTTTATAGATAATCTTGATCATAAACCCACAATTCATCTTATCTCGACAAACAGACCGCAAAAACAATTACATCGAATAGATCTCCAAGAGAATTGAGGAGAACTTTGTATTGACATCCAAAGAGAGAGAAGAAGCCATCTAGCTAATAACTATGGACCCGAAGGTCTGTGGTAAACTACTCACACATCATTGGAGAGGCCATGGTGTTGATGTAGAAGCCCTCCGTGATCGATTCCCCCTCTGGTGGAGCGCCGAAAAAGGCCCCAAGATGGGATCTCACGGGTACAGAAGGTTGCGGTGGTGGAAATAGTGTTTCATGGTGCTCCTGGATGTTTTCAGGGTATATGAGTATATATAGGCGAAAGAAGTAGGTCGGTGGGGCTGCGAGGGGCCCATGAGGGTGGGGGCGCGCCCTCCTACCTCGTGGCCGCCTGTCAGGATCGGATTTTCGGGATATTAATTTCCCAAAAGTGGCCCTTATGCTCACCAGCCCCAAGATTACTGTTAGCTGATGAGACACCAACTTGTTACAGAAACTCCAGGCAAAATACAAAATATGAAGTACAAGACCATTCTGGCCTATGGGTACAACAATTTGTTTCTAGTGGTTGATGGCAGAAGCGGTTTGCGGATCATCAGCATCTATGGGACTCCATTTCCCATAGGAACAGCTGACCAGGATAACTCCTATCTTCGCGAGGCTGCTATCACCATTACGTAGGTTTCGGGGCTTTCATCGCAACGCTCCTTTCCACGCAAGAAATTTGGCCAAGACAATAGCCAGGGACAAGCCAGTGAGTACTTTGAATGTACTCGCAAACATTAAGAACGCAGGTATAATATAGCCACTGAAAATCATGCTTTAAAATATTCTATGATCACTTCGTCAGTTATGAAATAAGGTTCATGATGCACGCAAGTAGATAACTTAAAATAAATCACGAGTAAACAATCAGGGTGTAAAAATATAAAGCACCGATCTGGTGTCTGAAGCGACGCCTTGAAAGGATAATAATATGAAGCATGCCTTAGTCGGGCATCTGAGCGACACCACAGAAAGGGCTTATATATAAAAGGAATAACAAGCATGCCACAATCGGGCGTCGGTGCGACACCACATAAAGGGCTTATAAGTAAATGAAATAACGGACATGCCACAGTCGGGCGTCTGTGCGACACCACATAAAGGGCTTATAAGTAAATGAAATAACAAACATGCCACAGTCGGGCGTCTGAGCGACGCCACAAAAAGGGCTTATATATAAACATATTCACAGTGAATATGCAGGAGGTAGTACCGTCCCAAGGATATTCATTATTTCAAACAATGCAAATGGTTAGTCCACAATGATAATAATCATAACCATCATATATTACAAGTCATAATCAATATTCTGGTTTAGTAGTTTCTCCTCCAAAGACCGACACTAAGACCGACGCTTGACCCATCCCAGACTATAGTCCTTAACCATGGACACGGCTATTCGAATAGGTTCAATATCTCTACAGAGGGTGTACTCTTTACCCACGAGTAACGGATTTCTTTAGTCCATCGGAACTAATTCCGTCTACAGTCTTTTAGTCGAAAACACGCCTGACTTGCACACACCAGCTTAACTTTACTCGTGTCTGGAATCACCCAGCCACCTGTTAAGCAAAACTAGGCTACAACCTCGCGTAGCATGGGATCAAATTTTTTTCGCGCGCTCTAAGGGGTGGCCTCCCCTCTCGGTCCCAACCGAAAACACCCATGCCCCCGGACCAGGTGGCATGCCTACCAGCTACAACCAGTATCTTCCACCATGGCCTCTCTGTACGGTGTGTGCTAGGACAGGGGTTGACAACTTACTGAACCGTACCCTACCTATGGCAGGGGCAAGTGGCAGCATGAAACAAGTATGGGGGTTACTGGAACAAGACTCGATCTACGGCCGACTCGGGAGGCTTAAGTATTTCCTGCATGGTTAGCTCAAGAATTATATTTCACAGCCATCAGACACAACCACCACTTATCATACCTCCCCCTGCCCTACCGGTCATAACCGTCTCGACGAGGGACAAGCTCGTGTCTACACAAGACAGAGACTTTCCCGGGTCCTTCCCAGTAGGCATGAGAGGCATATGAGGGTGATTGCTATCACAAGCTTATCCATTTCCAACAGCAAGAATTTTCATTTATGCACTCAAGGTGTATGATCATATCGTCACATAAAAATAACCAACGCTTCATGTCGAGGTGGTGTTATAACCGTATCGAACAACCCACAAAACATTATGCCAGGGTTCAGAATGCTTGCCATCAAGTTGTGGAGAGGCAGGGTACATTCCAAAACTTTGAAAGTTTTCTTCTCTCTCCAACAAATCCTATTTTTGGAAATATTTAAATTAACACATAGTTTAAAAACAGTACAAAAAAGTTGCTTCGAAAATTTTGAAATAAATATGAAAATAAACTAGACAATATTTGAGGAACAACAGAAAAAGAATCAAGCCATTTGGATTTATATTTTAAAAGTTATAGCCAGTCAAAGTTTAGTCAATTTTGATTTTTTTAAATTAAACAGAAAAAGGGAAAACGTTTTGGGCAGAATACATCTTCGAAGCAGAGGAGACATACTCGGGGGTTTGCGCTTCCACTTACGCCAGCGTGGACTTGATCGGGGTCGCTGGCAGTGGGTCTAGGGGGCCCACTGGTCCGGTTTGACCGGTCGCCCCGCCTTCGTCCTCCTCTGGCCGAACAGAGGTGAGGGCTCCGGCGATCAACACGGGCGAACGGTGGCTCCCCGCGGGCTCCAGAGGGTTGGGACGGATCCGCAAGACCGGGGCGGTCCTCCCGGTGGTCGTTGGGTCGGCGGGGGTGGAGGGAATCGCCGGCGACGAGCTCCGCGGCGGAGGAAGCTTCGAGAGCAATGGGGGTTTGGGCTACGGTGGCTCTGGGTTGCGTTTGAGAGGTTGGGCAGGTCCGCACGGTCGAGGGGAATCGCCTGGTGGCACTGGTTGGACGGGAGGGGCTCGGGTTGCTACTGAATGGGCCGGAGGGCGGCGGCAGCTGTACTGGCCGGAGATGGGGAACAAGACCTTCCCTGGTCGATTGACTGCTACGGGGGTGCTAGGTGGGGTGGCTTGTGGTTGCCTGAGGTTTCGGAGAGACTCGGGGCTCCTTAAATAGGCGGTCGGGTCGGTTCCCACGATGGTCGTGGGTAAGAACGCAGGCGACCGTCATTCTGTTGCAGCAGGGGGAGGTGGCGGTGACGAGCGCTTGCGGACAAGCTTGTGGATGAGCTCGGACTGCTCTAGAGGGCAGCTGGCATGCGGGGCTGGCTTGGGCGGCGCCGTCCATGGCAGGGCGCACTGTGGCCGCCCGCTAGCCGCCGCTGCCGACTTGACGGCGGCGCTGTGGAGCTCCAGGGGCGGCTCTGCGGTGAGGGGAGGGGTCGGGGCGTCGATTGGAGAGGGGAAGGGCGAGAGCGAGCGCGGGGCGTCGGCAGCGGGACACGGCGGCTCGGTGCACGCACGTGCAAAATGCGCGCTCTGGGCGCGCCTAGAGCGTGCACGCCAAGCGTTCAGTGAAATGCCAGAGCATGCTAGGCGGCGAGGGTGAAGCTGGGGGTTAGCAGGCCTAGGCTAGGGTCCCTTACGAGATTAGCGGACACGCCAGTATGTATAGAGGGGCAAGATCACAGTGCAAAACAAAAATCATGGCAAAACTAGACATGCGCACCAGGTGTTTGACAATGCCTATGGCACCTAGGCAATTCTTGGGGTGGCCCAAATCTCCAGATCAGAGTCTCTTTGGATGAATAAGAGAGTGGTGAGGTTAGTTTGCCAAAAGCTCAAACTTGTTAGTGTAAGTTTTGCCAAACTTCAGTTCTGGGCAGAAGGAAAAAGGCATTGTTTCAGGAGCTAAAAATCTTCCAATGGGTCCACTCTCCTGCACTTAAGGATTTGGTATGGTGTACTACAAGCAGGAGAAAGCTCATGGCCACTAGAGCAATATTTAATAGGGATGCAGTACAGATCACCAAGATGGACCAGAATGAAAAAGAGGTTGATACACTCAAATTTTACCAAGAACATCAATGGGTTTTTGCATAAAGTTAAATAATATACTCCTAGGAACATCCCAAAATTTTGGTGCAGTATAGAAAGAAATATTTAAATGGGTTGCAGTGCAAAATTGCCCACTGGACCAGATTTGAAAAATTGGGGTAGAGCTCAAAATATTAAATGAATGAAATATATTTTTGCATAAAAGTGATTTAAAAACATCACATGACATCTCCAAATTTTGGTGAAAATTTTAAATAAATATATCAAGTGGTTGTAGTTCAAAAAGAGCTCCAAAACTAATGAAAAATCATTTTAAGGAATAAAGCTCAGAGAGAAATAATTGTGCAAATCAATTCCACTGATAATAGAAATGTTTTCTTGAGAGGTTAAACAAGTCCAATAAAATTTTTGGAAAGTTTTTCACTAGAGGTAAAAACTCCATAATAAGGAAAAGGATGGCTCTGAAATCAAATGAAAATCCAGAAAATTAAAAGTTTAAATTTCCTAGAAATTTTTTAATTAATAAAACAAGGTTAAAATTTTGGGGTGTCACACCGCCTCGCTGCTTCCTTGACGTCCACTCCAAGTCTCCTGGATCACGTTTGTTCCAAAAATGATCCTTGCGAAGGTTTCATTCCGTTTGGATTCCATTTGATATTTCTTTTCTGCGGCACACTGAAATAGGCAAAAAAACAAGAATTTGCACTCGGCCTTCGGTTAATGGGTTAGTCCCAAAAATAATATAAAAGTGCATAATAAAGCCCATTAAACATCCAAAACAGATAATATAATAGCATGGAACAATCAAAAACTATAGATACGTTGAAGACGTATCACTTCACGATCCAATCATAATTCGTCCCACAAACGTCTTCACGATCCAATCATGCTCCGTCCTGCGAACTCCCGATCTCTCAGGACCCCGATTCCAAGTCACATCGATCTAGCCGGTAACACCTCATATCACTTTGCGGCCTCGCGTATGGTATTCCCACGGGTGTCGCCTTACCATGGCCAGGGACCGTATGCGCCTTTTGGCTCACGTATATGATAGTGTCGCTAGCATCCATATGACAGAGAACCCGGGCCGACATGGCTAGTCGTGAACCCAAAGCGGCACCAACCTATGGGGACAGGCATACATGAATCACATCGAGGATGTCAGTCAGCCGCGTGTGAATCGGGGTTGTAGCACTGGCTAACAGGACTCCGGGAACCTGGGCTGTAGCAGGCTAGGCAGGACTCCGGATGTCACCGCATGACATTTCCCCAAAGGGACAGACACAGGAACGAAGTGAAACAAATGCCGGCCAGTCAAGTGTTATGAGTAGTAGTGCTGGGCTAGCAGGACTCCGGTGAACCGGGCTATAGCGGACTACTATGGCTCATGGAAGCACTAGACTACATTTCCCCATAAGAGAGACTGCCAAGGATAAACAACTAGATTGCCGGATCCCACACATACCAAGCATTTCAATCATACACACAATATGCTAGATATGTGTAAATACAACATGGCATCACAACATAACTCTACGACTCAAGTATTTATTCATCAGGCTCCGAGGAGCAAGATATTACATACATGGGTCTCATGACCCAACAATCATAGCATACAAATCAAAGCACATGCAGAAGCTTAACATGTCTGAGTACAGACAACTACAAATGGAAAAGGCTAAGAAGCCTGACTATCCACCAGATCCGGCCGAGGGCACAAGATCGTAGCTGAGGTATCAAGCTAAATGTTGAAGTCCACACGGAACTACTAGCGAGGCTGACGTCTCTCTACAAAACATAAAAAACGTGAGTACAAATGTACCATGCAAGACTTACATCAGAACTAACTACATATGCATCGGTATCAACAAAGGGGGTAGTGGAGTTTAAATACAGCAAGCCAGCTTTGACTCAGTGGCTAACCTGAACTATGACTGCAAGTAACTCTTTTGAGGTGGCGCACACGAGTCTACATATTCACCATATCAATACACCACTATGGATCTGCTCCCGTCTCCCTACGAGAACACCATCCATAGCACTCACGCTTATCTTGCGCATTTTAGAGCATCCACTTTCACTTGTCTATGAACTATGCAAGGGGTCCAAGTTTCTATATCCGAGGAATCCGGCTATTCGAATAGATAATGAAAACCCTGCATGGGTGTACTTCTTCACACACGCTCCCACCACTTACCGTCGTTTACATGACATGTACTCGGCAACCTTCAAGCAGAAGCCCAACGAGGGTGTCGGCCACGGCCTACCTAAACACTAAAGTCTCTAGTCCAGGTTTATCGCCTATCCAGGTTCCATCCGCGGGGTGCCCGGCTGAGGTTTCCACATACGGCCCCGAACGATGTGAACAGGGTTCCCGAGACACCAAAAGGGCGCCCTGTACACCATGCCACAGTGTATCTACCGCATCATAGCCCACCCCTAGGGTCAGCGCTATGCACGGCCGCCAACACATAACCTACAAACACCAGAAACTAGTTGCAACTCCTGGACAGAGTACTAGGGTGATTAAGAAGCCGAGAGGGTCAATTAAGGATCCCATTGAGTGGTAGTAGCTGTTCATGGATCACAGACACAGAACTCAGTTCCTAAGAACGGTTTCAATGAGACAACCCACCATGTACTCCTACATGGCCTCTCACCGCTACCTTTACCAAATCGTGTTCACACACTTAGCTCACACACAGTAGGACATGTTCATCACTGTTCCAATTCATCCCCGATGAATCAGACCTGACTCAACTCTAAGCCGTAGCAGGCATGACAAATAAGCATGAATGAGTAGGCACATCAGGGCTCAAACAACTCCTACTCATGCTAGTGGGTTTCATCTATTTACTGTGGCAATGACAGGTTTTGCAGAGGATAAGGGGTTCAACTACCGCAGCATGTAATAGTTGAATTGTTGTTGTCCTAATGCAGTAAAAGAGAGCACGAGCGAGAGAGTGGGATTGTATCGGAATGAACAAGGGGGTTTTGCTTGCCTGGCACTTCTGAAGATATCATTGGGTCTTCATCAGTGTCAACGATCACAGTGTCGGTACAACGTCTATCGAGAGGGGACAACCACCGGCAACAGAGAAGGAACACAATCAATGCAATGCACAACATGATGCATGATAATGACATGGCAATATGTTGTTGATTGAGCTAATGCAACTAGCAACACAATTAAATGAAGTTGGTTTAAACCCAAAGTTCAAATTCAAACTCCACATGTGGTTATTTAAATACCATTCATTTGATTTGTCCTAAACAGTGGCCTTAAGTTGTTCTAACATGCATGAAAATGGTGCAGATGGATAGATTGGATTTTTTCTGATAACTTTTCATATATAAATTATTTCATTTGGAGTTATGGTTGAATTTATATGAATTTGGAAGTTTAAAGCAATCTCAGGAATTTCCATAATTGTTTTTAAACCAGAAATTACATTATTGCGTTAGCACTGCGTCAGGGTGACGTCGGCAGTCAACAGGCGTCCACCGGGTCAAACCTGACCAGTGGGACCCACTAGTCAGTGACCAAGTCAACTAACTAAGTTAGTTAGCCCTAACTAACTGGGCAGGGCCCACTAGTCAGTGACTGTAGTAACTAACCTAACTAGTTAATTAGTGCTAACTAGGGCAATTAGTCGGGCGGGGCCCGCAAGTCAGTGAGAGAGAGGGGAGGTCAAACCGGGCAGTGGGGTTAACCCACGCCGGTCAACGGGTCAGCGGTCGCTGGCGTTTAGCCGCCGGCGAGTCCAGACGTGGCGGAGCGCATCGGGATCGCGCTATAGACCAGGGTTTGGGGCGCCGTTGGGTGCTATGGAGAGCTGGGGCTGAGCCACGTGTGTGCGTGGTGGATATGGATGGGATGGTCGCCGAAATCGACGCCGGCGATGAGGTTTGCGGCGGCCGTGGTTCGGCCATCGATGGAAACGGGGCTACGGAGCACTAGGGGAGGAGATGGTGAGTGCATCGTGTGCCTATGGGTGCGCTGAGCGTGCTGATGAGCTTGGACGCGGGTGGCAGCAGCTATGGCCGCGGCAGTGCCATGGACGGCGGCGGCGAGCTTCGGTCGAGGTGGAAAACACGACTAGAGGACGAGTGCATCAACGGGGAGAGGGGCGAGGGGCGTAGGAGCTCACAGCGGTGCCGAAGAGGGGGTCAGCGAGCTCGGGGAGGTCCTGGCGGTGCCGAATCGACCGGAGACAGGCTTGGGTGCCCGAGGTTGGAGACGAAGGCGAAGAAGGCGTTCGGCGGTGTTTGGAGTCGCGTTAGTTAACAGGGGGGCGTAGGCGACGGTGGCGGAGCCCCTGGGCATGTCGGAGAGGTGAGGGGGAGGCTTAGGGCACGGCAGCAACAAGTGCGGCGACGGCTGCGCTCGGGTGGGTGCGCGCGAGAGGGACAGGGGAGGGGATGAGAACGGGGGGAGGAGTGAGAGGGCCTGGGGGTGCGTGGCGTCTCCAGGGGGTTCGTCGCACATGCAGGTAGCCTGGAGGTGGCCGGCGTGTGGCCACGCGCGGCGGGCATGCGCCCGCGTCCTTCTGGCGCAAGGAGGACGACGACTGGCAGCTGGGCTCTGGTGAGCTGGCTGCTGCTGGGCCTCTCAGGTAAGGCGAGGTAAGTTTGTGTTCTGTTTTATTTTTCTGTTCTCTTTTCTATTTTTCTGTAATTGTTTTTGACTTAAATAGAATGCTAAGGCATTTTCAAAAACCCTAAAAATAATTGTGGGTACATTTGAAAATATTTCCAATAGCCCCCAACCACTTTCAGAATTATTTCGGCATTTTAATTATTTATAGCAATTAAATGCCCAAATTCAAATACTTTATGAATTCATTCAAAAATCCAAAGTGACCTAGGAAAATGTGCACCATTTTTGGCAGAGGTTCTAGACCAATTCAAAAATGATGAACTTTTCCAAAGGAATTTTGGGATCATTGAAAATGATATTATTTTTTTATTTGAACCTAGTTGGATTCATCTGTGCTAGGGTTTCAACAGTCCCCAATTCAAATTCATAAGAATTTAAACATGATGCAACACATGACTAGCTAGCTCAGAGCATACTAGAACTAGGGATGTGACAACTCACCCCCACTAAAACAAGAATCTCGTCCCGAGATTCAAGAAGTGAAGTAAGAAGACAGAGGGGTCACAAAACTATCACAGTCTTCTCAATCCAACTGCCCTTCTCGAAGATACCGATATATTGCATCACATTGATCTTAATGTCTTGCTTTGAGAACTACATCCAACATGACAACGAGAAGAAAGGGAAAATTTAGAAGAATCGATCTTCTTGAGGTTCGAGCAACTTAGGATCATCTTGATGATCACAAGATCAACTCACGGGATGAGACATAGAAACATCTCTGGAGCTGAGAGGCAAAACTTACATCAGGAGCGACAGAAGAAACAATTTGACAAGGGTTTCAAAGTAGCGAGGGAAATTGCCATGATTCCGAAACGGGGCACCTCGGGGAAGGTGACTTGAAGAACTATTCCCTTAAGTGGCAAAAAGAATTACTTTTGATCCATAGATCATTGAAACTATTCATACCAGCTTAAGGCAAATTACAATTGATTGTTTGAAGGAGCTCGAAGAAATTGCATACTCGGACTAGGATGGATGATGTGGACTACCTTGTTGAAGACAACGCGATGGATGACTTTTGCTTATCACCGGAAATGGATGGGACCCATGACAGGACCACTCTTGAAGATGATCCTGGATAGCAACTACCGAGAAGGGCATCCCATGGGGAATTGGCACAATGGCGGTGCAAACTAGGAACAAAATGCAACTATTGGGAAAGTTCCAACTATCGTATCTGCCTGAGATTCAGATCGGGTTGGTCTCAGGATATTCCAGACTCAGCATGTCCGAAAGAAAGTTTGCAACACAAATCGACGAGATGACGTTGCGAGATTCTCGAGATATGAACTACGATAGCAGGTTCCAAAACATGAGCCGGTTCTGCTACATACATGTGAGCATGTTGTCCAAGACAAGAATGACCACATAGTAGTCTTATAGTAAAAACACTATCGAGTTCTGGTTGGGAACCATCATTGGGATAACGAAGTCTTGTGCATATCCATCCGGGCCCTTCAGGGTTAGCGCATGAACTTATTTTCTTTGAACAAATCAATCAATGGCTTGGTGTGCTAGGAAATACCGATGGGATGGCGGTAGCTAATCTCTCGAGCCATAGTATACTTCGCACGTGCATGACTGACTTGGGATGATTCCCGAGGAAGCAAAATTAACTTTCTCGAATTCACGACGGCAACTTGCACCTAATGCACGTGAACTTGGAGAAAGCCACTTCTTGCACCGAACATATACCTCATGAAGGCAACATGAAGGTAATGGTTACAAAGTTCCCAATACTAGCTTAATGTTCAACATGAATCATGGGGAAGACAAAATGCTGCTGATGGGCTCAACAGCAACTCATTGGAGTTTCCATATCACTAGACTTCCACCATCATGTGAACACGGTGATAGCATTGGTTAGACCAAAAGATGTAATGGTGTATGCTCGAGGGATCAACCATGAGTAAGCCAACATTACGAACATCGTTGGTTCTGATTTGACTTGATGAGATCCCACACTCAAGTCAATGTTTTGACAAGACAATAAATCCAACAACTGATCACGAGGACCAATTGGTGAAGATATCATCTTTCTTCAACACACGCACACACAAAAAGATATCCCTTGACAGGAACTAGGTCAGACAAGCTTTTATCTTCCAACTCTCCAAGTTGTTGTTTAGCTTAACCAACTAGCTCAGGGGTATCCAACACCGATTCTTGGAGAAAAGGCGTGGCTACAAGAAACCAACTTGATCACGAACTCAACATAGCGGTCAAGTGACAACCTGGTACTTCTGAGAAGATATTCGGAAAATCACGAACCACCGATATGTTACTAAGCTCGAGAACAACCTTGCTTCTCAGGGCAAGATGATATGATCAAAAGAGTGAGGGATTGACACAATCCAAACTCATGGATCGAAGAGTGCACCAGAAATAAGGACTAGGTAGCACAGTCTATCTTAGAATGATGATTCAATAACCAACACGCTAAGAATGAAACTATTGTCCATTTACTACTAAGAAACATGGTTGCTAGAAGTATTAATTTCTCACATCACAATTCACTTGTCGGTATTCAGGTTACAATAACACAGAGACCGAGGAATGAACGATGGTGGCGAAAGGTATCTGTCACATCCTTAGTTCTAGTATGGTCCTGGGCTTGCTTTGTGCATCATGTTTATTTTTCAAATGAAATTGAAATGGGGATGTTGCGAACCCTAGCACCAAAGTTTTGCCTAATAGGTTCAAGTTTAAAATGGATTTTCAATGAACCCAAAATGTTTTTCAAAAATGTTCATGGTCTTTGGAAAATGTTGGAAACAACAACCAGAAGTGACGCACATTTTTGCTACACATTTTGGATTTTTGAATCAATGCATAAATATTTGATTTGGAGTTGTTTAAATTATATAAATATTTTTAATGGCTCCAAAAATGTTGGGAATTGGTGAGGGCCTCTGGAATATTATATCTAGATGCCACAAATATTTTCAGCATTTATGGAAGTGTTTTAACATTTCTTTTGGATACAAAACAAATGTCAGAAATAGAAAAAGGAAAACAGGAAATAAGAAAAGCACCTACCCAGGCCACTTACCTGGCGGCCCACTGGTTGGCCCAGCCTACCTGGCGGCTTGCCAGTCATCTTCAACCTCTGCCAGTAGGCAGAGGGAGAGACCTCGCACGCGGCCGAGCGCGCCACCTCCTGCTTCATGCTGGCTATCCTCCCCCGAGTCCACCTGCACGCCCAGGAGGTGAGGATGACCCCCTCTCACTTTCCCCTCCTTCCTCTGCCTCGTCCCCTTCCTCTGGCCCCTCTTCCTCGCGCCGCCGAGCACACCCGAGACCGCCGCTCATCGTAGACATGCCCACCGGCCACCCCACTACCTGCCGATGAGACCTCGAGCTCCGCACCATCGTCTTCTTCATCCACGCCGAGCCAAGCAACCGGGGAAGCACCACAACATCGTCCCCGACGTCTTCTTCAACCTTGGTGCCCGGAGATCCTCGGTGTCGATTCACTGCCCACCGGCCGTCCCCGCGCCCGCCAACCCCTACAGTATCCTCTCTATGAGCTTCCGCGTCGAACCCGTCTTCTCCCTCTCTCGTTTATGCTCGCTAGCTATGGTCCCCACCATGTCGTGAGCTCACCGCCGGCGTCCTCTTCGCCGTCATCGCTTTAGTTCGCGGTAGTCGCACCCGAGCGCACGGTCGTGCTCCAGGTTACGCCAGGAAGCCGTAGACAACCCCAGTCGGGCTCCTCGTGCTCCGTATCCCTGTGCATGTGCACCACCGAAATCCGGCCGCCGCCTCCATGGTCGTGGCCGTCGTTTCCGACGACCCCGCGGCCTCCCGGGCAGCCACCTAGATGCGGGCGAGTGCGGGCTATCTTCTGGTGGCCTTTGCGCGTCCACCCGCCGCCTGTAGCGCATTCCGGCGAAGCGCCACCGCGCGGTTTTGGTCGCCGTCGGCCAAACTCCGGCGACTGCCGACATGGCACGATCATTAGAACTAATCCCCATCATTAGCCACCCCACCAGCCGCTGACAGTGGGCCCCAGGGCCAAGTCAAACCCTGGTCAGTGCGGGTTTGACCCCGGGGTTAACCCCAGTGTCACTGACATGTGGCCCCACATGTCAGGTTTGACCTGGTCAGCCCTGCTGACGCCTCTGTGACGTCACGCTGGCACAGTAATTGATTTCTGGATTTTAAATAATTCAGAGAATTCCAGAAAATAGTTAAAACTTCTAAAATTCATAGTAATTCAACCGTAACTCCAAATCAAATAAATTATATATGAAAAATTATCAGAAAAATGCAAGGAATCCATTTATGCCAGTTTCATGCATGAAAAACCAACTGATACTTGCTGTATAAGTGAAAACGTAATAATGGCATGTTATATACTTAATATGGGGTTTGCATATGAACCCTTTGTTCATATGGACTTCAACCAAATTGATGCTAGATGCATTAGAGCAAATCATAGAATCTTTGAAATGTCATCTTCATGCATCATATTGTTGCATATGGTTGTTTATTGATTGCCGACACCGTTCCCTCTCGATAGGTTCTACTCCGGAAGGTGTCCCGAGTACCTGTTTGAGGAGCAGCGTTTCTTCATCGATCTATCAGGCAAGCAACCCTCTTGAGCATTTCGATAAATCCCGCTCTCTCGCTCCTGCTCCTTTTACTGCATTAGGACAACAACGATTCAAACTGCTACTTTCTACTGCGGTAGCTGAACCCATTCCTTTGCATGACCTGTCATTTCCATAGTAAATAGCTGAAACCCACTAGCATGAGTAGGAGTTGCTTGAGCCTTGATGTGCCTACTCATCCATGCTTGATTTCTTTATGCCAGCTATGCTTAGAGTTGTGTCAGGTCTGATTCATCGGAAATGAATCGGAGTGGTGAACATGTCCTACCGATAAAGGCTAAGTGTGTGAACACGTTTTGGTAAAGGTAGCGATGAGAGGCCATGTAGGAGTACATGGTGGGTTGTCTCATTGGAACCGTCCCTAAGCATTGAGTTCTGTGTATGTTATCCAAGTCCAGTTACTACCACACATTGGGTTCCGGTCATCCGGCCCCTCTCGGCCTATTAATCCACTTGATCTCTGTCCAGGAGTTGCAACTAGTTTCTGGCATTTGTAGGTAGTGCTACTTGTCTACCAGGTGGTGTCCTACGGGACGGGCTTGGGACAGACTAGGCACCGTGGCACAGTGTACCAAGTGGCACCCGGATGGTGGGCTTGCGAACCCTGCACACATCGTTTGGGGCCGTGAGCGACACCCCAGCCGGATCTCCTTGCGGATGGAACCCGAATAGGCGATAAACCTGGACGAGAGGCTTGTGTGGTTAGTCAGGTCGTGGCTGACACCCTCGCCCGGCTTCCGCTTGAAGGTTGCCGAGGTACATGACGTGTACAGGGCTATAAGTGGCGAGAGCGTGTGTGACGAAGTACACCCCTGCAGGGTCAACATTATCTATTCGAATAGCCGTTTTCCTCGGATATGGAAACTTGGAGGACTTATGTAGTACATAGACAACTTGAAGTGGATACTCTAAAATACGCAAGATAAGCATGAGTGCTATGAATGGCCTTCTCGTAGGAAGACGGGAACGGATCCATAGTGGAGTATTGATTTGGTGAATATGTGGACTCGTGTGCGTCTTCTTACCTCAAAGAAGTTTCTGATACTCGTAGTACAGGTTAGCCACTAAGTCAAAGCTGGCTTGCTGCTATTAAACTCCACCACCCCCTTTGTTGATAATGTTGCATATGTAGATAGCTCTGATGTAAGACTTGCTGGGTACCTTTGTACTCACGTTTGCTTATTTATGTTTTGCAGTTGGTTACACTAGTGGCTTCGACGAGTAGCTTGTATCCCAGCTACGATCTTGTACCCTTGGGAGGGTCGTGTATAGTCAGGCTTCTTAGTCTTTTTCCTTTTGTAGTTGTCTGTACTCAGACATGTAATGCTTCCGTTGCTTGTATGCTCTGAATGATGGGTCATGAGACCCCTGTTTGTATTGAATGCTATGTGGCTCTTCTGGGCCTTTATCTATATGAGTTTGAGTTATGTTGTGATACCATGTTGTACAGCACATACTTGCATGTTATGCGTACGTGTAACGTGTATTGCTATGTGTGGGATCCGACAACCTAGTTGTTTACCTCTGATAGCCTCTCTTATGGGGAAATGTAGTCTTGTGCTTCCATGAGCCATAGTAGTCCGCTACAGCCCGGTTCACTGGAGTCCTGTTAGCCCAGCACTACTGCTCCGGAACACTTGACTGGCCAGCATGTGATTCACTTCGCTCCTGTGTCTGTCCCTTCGGGGAAATGTCACGCAGTGACCTCCGGAGTCCTGTTAGCCCAGTGCTATAGCCCGGATTCATATGTTGTTGACCAACATGCTCGAGGTTGATTCATGTATGCCTGTCCCTGTAAGTTAATGCTACTTTGGGTTCACGACTAGTCATGTCGGGCCGGGTTCTCTGTCATATGGATGCTAGCGACACTATCATATACGTGAGCCAAATGGCGCAAACGGTCCCGGGCCAAGTAAGGTGGAACCCGTGGGAATACCGTGCGTGAGGCCGCAAAGTGATATGAAGTGTTACATGCTAGATCGGTGTGACTTAGGATCAGGGTCCCGACAGTATCACTGCGTCAAGAATTCATAAGAGTTGGTGCAATTCTCATGACATTCTTGATATAAGATGGTAATACCCCAAGGTAGAACAGAACAAAAACTGGATTGTCATTTTGATCTGTGGAATACAACTACTTTGACCCAATCCTAGATATGGATGAGGTACTGGTGTTTGTTTCTCCTAGTCGTTCCAAAATAGAATGGCTTGACGGACCACAAGAATAAAAGGCATCGATGAACACAAATGCACACACACTCTTGGCTATGAACTGATAGAGGTTGGTCGGGATACAACTGAAGAAGAACAACTCAAGGAACATATAACTTTATGAGTTGTGGATGCATAGATTAGTATGCCGAGCAAAACTCAACATTTCTTCCGGACAACCCATGCAGAAAGGTAGGACTGGCAGATTCACAATGCAAAATGGAGAACTCATCAAGAGCACTGTGGTTGTGATCTTTTGGTCCAAAGTACTTCTGCCATAAGTGGTTCGTAGTATTTGGAAGAAGGAACTACCACGGACCTCGAGGACTAATGCAAAGATTACTAATATCTTAAAGGAACTCGCAAACACTATCGTCATGAGGTAAGTAGGATGAGTCTTGGGTTCAAAACCCAAGAGTAGAATGCCTACTACTAAGTGGCATCACGGGATGCTTTTGAGAATGGTGGCCAGATTCATCACACTGGGAACACAAAACATGGATAGATTACTAGATGGTTTCATAAGACACCTAGAGTCATAATAGTAGCTCCAACATATACGCCGAGGCAACGGAGTACCTCACAAACCATGTAGTGTGCTTAATCTGGCCCAAAGGGACATCGAGAATGGGAAGAAGGAATTTACAAATGCATCAGACTATTTAGAAACCTGGGATGACTCGGACAGCATAACGGCTGTAAATGCTCAAAAATATTTGAGACATCCTGCAAAATGGTGGCATAACCACTCAACACCATCATAATATCATGGTTCTGAGGCCAGCTATGAACATATGGAAGTAGTAGGAACTGAACTGAGGCTTAAACTCAACAATCCTAGGCAACTATGGTTTAGTAACACATCATCCTGATAGATAGATGAAAAGGCCTAGTTCTTAATCCCCGTAGAAAAGAAGAGGTTGACTCAGATCAGAAGGACATAAGGTAAAGGAGTAAAAAGAGCCTTACGTTCCCTTCCACAATCAATTCCCTTATATAACTAAAGCATTTCTAGACTCAACATTGACCAGTCTGGCTTGGTAATCCTACAGGCAGTCAGGCTCTGATACCAAAGCTGTTAGGACCCCGATTCCAAGTCACATCGATCTAGCCGGTAATACCTCATATCACTTTGCGGCCTCACGCACAGTATTCCTACGGGTGTCGCCTTACCATGGCCCGGGACCGTAAGCGCCTTTTGGCTCACGTATGTGATAGTGTTGCTAGCATCCATGTGACAGAGAACCCGAGCCGACATGGCTAGTCGTGAACCCAAAGCGGCACCAACATATGGGGACAGGCATACATGAATCACATCGAGCATGTCGGTCAGCAGCGTGTGAATCCGGGCTGTAGCACTGTGCTAACAGGACTCCGAGAACCCGAGCTATAGCAGGCTAGGCAGGACTCCGGATGTCACCGCGTGACATTTCCCCGAAGGGACAGACACAGGAACGAAGTGAAACAGATGCCGGCTAGTCAAGTGTCCTGAGCAGCAGTGCTGGGCTAGCAGGACTCCGGTGAACCGGGTTGTAGCGGACTACTATGGCTCGTGGAAGCACTAGACTACATTTCCCCATAAGAGAGACTGCCAAGGATAAACAACTAGATTGCCGGATCCCACACATAATCAGCATTTCAATCATACACACAATATGCTAGATATGTGTAAATACAACATGGCATCACAACATAACTCTACGACTCAAGTACTTATTCATTAGGCTCCGAGGAGCGAGATATTACAAACATGGGTCCCATGACCCAACAATCATAGCATACAAATCAAAGCACATGCGGAAGCTTAACATGTCTGAGTACAGATATCTACAAATGGAAAAGGCTAAGAAGCCTGACTATCCACCAGATCCTGCCGAGGGCACAAGATCATAGCTGAGGTATCAAGCTAAACGTCGAAGTCCACATGGAACTACTAGCGAGACTGACGTCTCTCTGCAAAACATAAAAAACGTGAGTACAAATGTACCCAGCAAGACTTACATCAGAACTAACTACATATGCATCGGTATCAACAAAGGGGGTAGTGGATTTTAACTGCAGCAACCCAGCTTTGACTCAGTGGCTAACCTAAACTATGACTGCAAGTAACTCTTTTGAGGTGGCGCACACGAGTCCACATATTCACCATATCAATACACCACTATGGATCCGCTCCAGTCTCCCTATGAGAACGCCATCCATAGCACTCGTGCTTATCTTGCGCATTTTAGAGTATCCACTTTCACTTGTCTATGAACTATGCATGGGGTCCAAGTTTCCATATCCGAGGAATCCGGCTATTTGAATAGATAATGAAAACCATGCAGGGGTGTACTTCTGCACACACGCTCCCACCACTTACCGTCATTTACGCGACATGTACTCGGCAACCTTCAAGCGGAAGCCCAACGAGGGTGTCGGCCACGGCCTACCTAAACACTCAAGTCTCTAGTCCAGGTTTATCGCCTATCCAGGTTCCATCCGCAGGGAGTCCGGCCGAGGTTTCCACATATGGCCCCGAACGATGTGAACAGGGTTCCCGAGACACCAAACGGGCACCCGGTACACCGTGCCACGGTGTATCTACCGCATCATAGCCCACCCCTAGGGTCAGCGCTACGCACGGCTGCCAACACATAACCTACAAACACCAGAAACTAGTTGCAACTCCTGGACAGAGTACTAGGGTGATTAAGAAGCGGAGAGGGTCAATTAAGGATCCCAATGAGTGGTAGTAGCTGTTCATGGATCACAGACACAGAACTCAGTTCCTAAGAACGGTTTCAATGGGACAACCCACCATGTACTCCTACATGGCCTCTCACCGCTACCTTTACCAAATCATGTTCACACACTTAGCTCACACATAGTAGGACATGTTCATCACTGTTCCAATTCATCCCTGATGAATCAGACCTGACTCAACTCTAAGCAGTAGCAGGCATGACAAACAAGCATGAATGAGTAGGCACATCAGGGCTCAAACAACTCCCACTCATGCTAGTGGGTTTCATCTATTTACTGTGGCAATGACAGGTCATGCAGAGGATAAGGGGTTCAACTACCACAACATGTAACAGTTGAATCGTTGTTGTCCTAATGCAGTAAAAGAGAGCAGGAGTGAGAGAGTGGGATTGTATCGGAATGAACAAGGGGGTTTTGCTTGCCTGGCACTTCTGAAGATTTCATTGGGTCTTCATCAGTGTCAATGATCACAGTGTCGGTACAATGTCTATCGAGAGGGGACAACCACCGGCAATAGAGAAGGAACACAATCAATGCAATGCACAACATGATGCATGATAATGACATGGAAATATGTTGTTGATTGAGCTAATGCAACTAGCAACACAATTAAATGAAGTTGGTTTGAACCCAAAGTTCAAATTCAAACTCCACATGTGGTTATTTAAATACCATTCATTTGATTTGTCCTAAACAGTGGCCTTAAGTTGTTCTAACATGCATGAAAATGGTGCAGATGGATAGATTGGATTTTTCTGATAATTTTTCATATATAAATTATTTCATTTGGAGTTACGGTTGAATTTATATGAATTTTGGAAGTTTAAAGCAATCTTGGGAATTTCCATAATTGTTTTTAAACCAGAAATTACATTATTGCGTCAGCACTGCTTCAGGGTGACGTCGGTAGTCAACAGGCGTCGACCAGGTCAAACCTGACCAGTGAGAGTGAGGGAGTCCTGGATTAGGGGGTGTTTGGATAGCCGGACTATACCTTCAGTCGGACTCCTGGACTATGAAGATACAAGATTGAAGACTCCGTCCCATGTCCGGAAGGTACCTTCCTTGGCGTGGAAGGCAAGCTTGGCGATACGGATATGAAGATCTCCTACCATTGTAACCGACTCTATGTAACCCTAACCCTATCCGGTGTCTATATAAACCGGAGGGTTTTAGTCCATAGGACAACATACACATCAACAATCATACCATAGGCTAGCTTCTAGGGTTTAGCCTCCTCGATCTCGTGGTAGATCTACTCTTGTACTACCCATATCATCAATATTAATCAAGTAGGACGTAGGGTTTTACCTCCATCGAGAGGGCCCGAACCTGGGTAAAACTTCATGTCCCTTATCTCCTGTTACCATCCGGCCTAGACGCACAGTTCGGGACCCCCTACCCGAGATCCACCGGTTTTGACACCGACATTGGTGCTTTCATTAAGAGTTCCTCTGTGTCGTCGCCATCAGGAACGATGTCTCGCCCCGTCTTTAAAGACGGCACCGTTGCTAAGGGAGCTTTGGTTGTCGGCCAAACCCTCCGGTTAGGTGGCTTTCTTATGACCGCCTGTTCGGCTTCTGCACCGACGATGACCTCTCGAGCCATCGAAAACAATCTTCATGTCAACTCGGAACTCGCCGAGCATTTAGATCCAATAGAGCTTTCCTCCATAAACGAGCTCTTGGATCGCTTCGCCGCCCTGGGAGTCGCTACGGATTACGACCAGATTGGGCCTAAAACGATCTGAGAGAGATTAACTCTCCTCAAGTCACCCATCACGTTGTCATGGTAGAGGGATAGTGCGGTGACCCTTCATCTATCTTAAGGACTCGCTACATCCGGATTCCCGATCCCACCAAGCCGGATACCCGCGGAGGGGAGGATATCACTCAAGACCTAAACTTAGAGTCAGGCGACGGGCTGGATTCATTAGACAACATCCAGGAATCCAAATTTTTGAGTTCAGAAATTCCTCGGCCTCTGAGCCTTAGATGGGGTGATGCTTCAGATTTAATTCCACCAACCCACCCCAAATAAGTGATCTATCCAAAATCAGGCAAGAACCCGATGAAACAATACATCATTACTAGGCCAGATTCCTCCTGGTTAAGAACAGGCTAAGGGACTGCTGCGAGGAAGACGCAATCTCAATTTTCTGCAATAGCTGCATGGACAAGGGAATACACAACGCCATAAGTCGCTGTGATATTACACGCTTCGCTGACTTGGCATCCGTTGTATGAAAGTACTGTGCGATGGAAAGCGCCTGGAAAACCGAAATAAAATTTTGGGACAATCCGGCCCTGAATACAAACCCAGTCCAAAATAAAAGGCTGCATCATCACCAGTCACCCGGGTCAAGAACTAAAAAGCAAAAACCCTCTACAGGGCATGGAACCGTACTGGAAGGGTGGCTTAATGGACCCTATAAAATTCATAGTACAGAGGATGGCACACCAACTCACAGCCTCAGAGCATGTTGGATACTCCGGCAGGTGGCCAAAATTGGTGAAAATCTCCTAATTCCGGAGGCCACAGAAAGCCACCCCAGAGACACCAATACGGTATCAACAGTCTTCGAGACTTTCGCATCAAATAATATGTGAAAAAGGACACTCCGCAGCCTTGCCGGTGTCTACCAAGTAGCAACAATAAACCCATGGAGTGACACGGCTATTACCTTTAACGCCAGTGATGAACCTAAATTCCGAACAACCCGAGCACCAGCCGCATTGGTCCTCAGTCCAATAGTGGACGGCTTTCGTCTTACCAAGGTACTCATGGACGGCGGCGGTGGATTGAACCTCATTTACGAGGAGAATCTTCAAAAAATGGAAATAGACTGGAACCGCATTGAGCGAAGCAGCACAACCTTTAGAGGAATAATCCCCAGTCGGGAAGCGCGTTGTACAGGAAAAATCACACTAGATGTGGTGTTCGGCACACCGGATAATTACAGATCCGAAGAGATCACGTTCCAGGTGGCTCTGTTCAGCAGGGTTATCACGCTCTGCTAGGGCGGGAAGCGTTTACAATCTTCCAAGAAATACCCCATTACGGGTACATGAAGCGCAAGATGCCCGGGCCTAACGGGATCATCACTCTCGCTAGTGATCCGGACATAGCACTCCGCGCCGAAAACAAGACAGCCGCACTGGCCCTCGAGGCACTATCCGAAGCCCTAGCGGCTAAGGAGCTGACTGCGCTGCGCTCTACGGTGAATAGGGATGATGTCGTACTCGACAAAAGATCCAAGTCCACCTCCTTTAAACCGGCGGATGAAATAGTCAAATTCCAAGTCCATCCAACATACCCCAATAAAACAGCTTCCATCGGGGCACAGTTAAACCCTGATGTCGACGCCGCATTGCAAGAATTCCTACGAGAGAACTGGGACATTTTCGCCTGGCACCCTTCAGACATGCCAGGAATCCCACGCAGGCTAGCCGGGCACAGCTTAAATATCCAAACAGGATTCAAACCTGTCAAACAGGCTCTTCGTCGTTTTTCCAAACCTAAGAGACAGGCCATGGGAGAGGTGCTAGCAAAGCTATTGGAGGCCGGATTCATCAGAGATATAAAACATCCGGACTGGCTAGCAAACCTGGTGATGGTACCAAAGAAGGACAAATCCTGGCGGCTGTGTGTTGATTTTAAAGACCTTAACAAGGCTTGCCCAAAGGATCTCTTCCCCCTCCCCCGCATCGATCAAATTATCGACGCTACCGCAGGACACGATTCGTTGTGTTTCCTTGACGCATATTCTAGCTACCATCAAATCAAGATGGCATAACCAGACCAAGCCGCAACGGCATTTATCACACCATACGGGCCATTCTGCTTCAACACGATGCCCTTCGGGCTCAAAAATGCCAGCGCAACATATCAATGCATGATTCAGACATTTCTGGTAAGCCAGATCGGCAAAACAGTAGAGCCATATGTAGATGATGTGGTCGTCAAAACAAGACATGTTGAATCTCTAGTAGACGACTTGAGGCTCACATTTGATAACCTCCGAACATACGACATCAAGCTTAACCCGGAAAAATGCATTTTCGGTGTTCCAGCCGGAAAGCTCTTGGGCTTCATTGTATCCGGTAGAGGAATTGAAGAAAATCCAGCCAAGATCCGAGCTCTGTCGCAACTGGATATCCCAAAGGACCTCAAACAAATACAAAACTTAACCGGATGCGTGGCGGCTCTAAGCCGCTTCATCTCCCGCTTGGGAGAAAAGGCCCTACCCCTTTACCGCCTCCTTCGGTGCACCGAACACTTCAAATGGACGGACGCAGCCACGGCCGGACTCGACGAAATAAAAGCCATACTGGCAACAAACCCAGTCCTGGCCGCGCCAAACATTGGTGAACCAATGCTATTATATATTGCAGCAACACATCAGGTTGTAAGCACAGTGCTCGTCATCGCTCTTCAAAAGCCGGTCTATTATGTGTCCACTGCCCTCACTCCTTGCAAATCACGGTAGCCGCATTATCAAAAGATTGCGTATGCGGTATTCATGGTATCTCGGAAGCTACGACATTACTTTCAAGAGTGTTCAATAACAGTAGCCTCGGAAGTACCACTTAACGATATTATAAACAACCGTGACGCAACGGGCCGGATTGCGAAATGGGCCATCGAGCTCCTCCCGTTCGACATAACTTATAAGCCACGACGAGCCATCAAGTCACATGTCTTGGCCGACTTCGTCGCAGAATGGACGGAGGCTGAACTCCCTAAAGAGTACGGCACATATTCAAATTGGATCATGCATTTCGACGGCTCCAAGATGTTGGCCGGACTGGGGGCTGGCGTCATTTTGATGTCCCCCACAAGAGACACAGTTCAATGCGTACTACAGATTATGTACACGGACTCCAACAATGGAGCCGAATATGAGGCCCTTTTACATGGTCTCCGGATGGCAGTATCCATGGGCATCCAACGCCTAGAGGTGCGCGGGGACTCGAACCTCGCAATATCCCAAATAAATGGAGACTTCGATGCCAAGGATCCAAAAATGGCAGCTTACCGCAACACCATCCTAAAAATGTCAGCTCGGTTCGAGGGGCTTGAATTTCACCATATAGCCCAGGAAAATAATCAGGCGGCAGATGTCCTGGCATGCATCAGCGCAAAACGCGATGTAGTCCCCCCCCCCAACATCTTCTTGGAAAGGTTGTTCAAGCCATCTGTAGCATGGGAAGGGGAGCCAAACAATAACAGCCCGGACCCAACCGCACTGCCCGACACCGAACATTCTGACACAATCGGAGGCTCTACCAATGAAATAACACCTTCAGCCCACGTAATAATGGCCGTCATCGCCCCGTGGATAGAACCATTCCTCGCCTACCTTACTAGGCAGGAACTCCCCGAGGACCAAAATGAGGCACGCTGCATAGTGTGGCGATCCAAAGCCTACAGAGTCCAGGAGGGAGAGCTTTATAAGAAAAGCACTACCGGAGTCCTTCAAAGGTGCATCTCCAAAATGGAGGGGCGGAATCTCCTGGCTGAAATTCATTCCGGACTTGGCGGTCATCATGCTGCAGCCTGGTCCCTTGTAAGCAAGGCCTTCCGTACAGGCTTTTATTGGCCGACGGCCCAGACAGACGCTCAGGACTTGGTCCAACGGTGCACCGGTTGCTAGCTCTTTGCAAACCAAAGCCATATGCCACCCACCGCCCTCCAAACCATCCCCATTACTTGGCCCTTCGCGGTCTGGGGGCTTGACATGGTTGGATCCCTTAAAGGTGGAACCCACAAGCAAAAATACTTACTGGTCATGGTGGATAAGTTCACCAAATGGATAGAAGCCAAGCCTGTTAAGACAGCCGAATCCGGACCGGTGATAGACTTTATATCCAGGGTTGTACACCGTTATGGCGTCCCCCACAGCATCATCACTGATAACGGCACAAACTTCACGGTCGACGAGGTAAAACTCTGGTGCAAAAACATGGGCATCAAGCTCGATTATGCTTCCGTCTATCACCCACAAACTAACGGTCAGGTCGAACATGCAAATGGTCTTATCATGAGCGGCATCAAACCCAGATTAGTGCGGTCCCTCAAGGAATCTAACATGCACCGGGTAGAGGAGCCCGACTCCGTACTCTGGGGGCTGTGGACCACGCTGAATCGCACCACCGGATACACACCATTCTTTATGGTGTACGGCGCAGAGGCAGTTTTGCCTTGCGACATCATTCATGACTCACCTCGAGTGCGCATGTACGAAGAAAGAGAAGCTGAGCTTGATCGGCAGGACAGCTTGGATGCATTGGAGGAGGAGCGTGACGTGGCAAAAGCCCGTTCCGCATTCTATCAACAGCAGGCTCGAAGATACCAAACTAGAGAAGTACGGGCCAAAAATTACAACGTTGGCGAATTAGTTCTACGACTACCAGACAAGAAAAAGGACAAAGTCAAGACCAAGTGGGAAGGTCCCTTCATAATTGACCAAGACCTAACTGGTGGAGCGTACCGCCTACGGGATGCATCGGATAACCAACTCGAGCCAAACCCATGGAATACAGCCCGTCTCCGAAGATTCTATGCCTAGCGTCGGACTCTGTGTTCGTCTCCTTCGTCTGTCCATTTTTTATATTTTCTGTCTTACATTTCTCTTCTCTCTCTCTCTCTCTCTCTCTCTCTCTCTCTCTCTCTTATAGCCTCTAAAGGCTCATAAAGTGACGTGCTATCCGCGCTCATTAAACTTGGGGGCTTCTTTAAACAGAAGCTTATTCATGCGGGCTTCATGCCCAACACATGTGTCACACTTTCGCATGTACCTTTTATTCACCATTATATGCATCGATATGACTTAGTTTTGGCCAAGCTGGGTTGCCTAGCTCCTGTGCTTACCCCTACGTTCCCGATTGTTCGGCTAGGTGGTAAAGGGAGCACCTGTGCGATTGTTACTGCCAGGTCAACCGGGCGTGTACCTCAGACTAGGTGAAGCCGAAAGCTAGCGTTCTTAAGGGAATATTCGGTCGGTGAACTAAAGATGATCTTTTTTATTTTTATCTATACGCCCCCAGATGTTTTTCCTGCGTTTCTTTTCGCAGCATGGACATGCACCTTAGGGCATGCCTCCCAGGGAAAGGAACCCCTAATGGAACTATTCTCCCTGGAAGATGTTTCTTACTAACCATGTAATATAACATACCTAGTCGGCACTTGTCTGTTCACGCCCTAATGACCCCTACGCCTGGTCTCTATGCATTCCCCGGTTCCTATATAACCGCATGGGAATTTGGACACACTCCGGACCGTCAGGTCCCGAGGCTGAAGCGAAAAGGTCGGCCATGACAAATGATCTACAATCCGGCTAGAAGGCATTATAAATGTCAATTAAATTACATAGTCATTTTGACTGGTTGTATTCCTCTTCAATACCATCTAACAGGCTGTCTAATTTATAGTCCTGCTGGGAATACTTTGCGGCCAACTCTACTTGGCCGTATACTAAGCTTACAGGGATCTCCTTCCCATCGGGCCCTACAGGACCAACCTCGGCCATGTGGTTGGGGTCAGCCTTTGCGTACCGCGTCTTCACCATGGCCCAGGCCTCCCTAGCACCTTGACGGTAGGCTGATATCTTCCACAATCGGAAGCGCCGCCGTGCTCCCTATAGCTTCTCCGCAAGCTCTCCAAGACCTTCGGGCATGGAGATGGATGGCCACAGGGCCTGGGCGACGCCTCACATCGCCTGCCGAACTTGATCGAGCAGTTGCGAGAGCTCGGGAAGAAGGTCACCCGTAGAACCGGGCATCTCCTCTGCAAGACGACCTGTTAGCACACCTACAGACATTGCTCTGTTAGTCGACTTCCCCGCTGAACTTTCTTTCAAAAGGTTCGTTCAAGCACTTACTAAATATGCCGCGCCGAAGCCGCTGATTCTCCTTCACGGAGTCTGACAGCTGGGCACGAACATCTTTCAGCTCGATGCCCAGCCTGGTGTTGGCATCTTGGAGATCGTTCTTCTCCCCCATCACCTTTAATAGCACCCTCTCACCAGCATTTAGCTGGCGTAGGAGGTGTTGCCTTTCTGGATTCAATCCGGCGCCATCTGCAATTTCAATTGTCAGATTCGCACCAAAGCCGTGCTTCGCAAAATACTTATCTTTCGAAGTGTATATTACTAGAGGGGGTCTCCTTAGGCCCCCCTGCCGCGGCTAGTGCGGCCTCGAGTTAGGCTTTGCACTCTTCCAGCTCCTTGGACAGTAGGGAATTCTTTTCTGTAAGAACCTGCATATCAAATGATCCTTAAATCAGTTATTCTAACTATTTCAAGTCTCGGGGGCTACTGCTATATATATAATTACCAAAATTTTCTTACCCGTATGTCTTTTACATATTTCTCCATGGCTCTGGCTAGACCATTTTGAGAAGCACGGAGGTGCGCATCTCCTGAGTTGAAGGCATCTAACGCCCCTTGGGAGAAACAAGCGTCGCGAAGAATTGTCCGGTGACGCCTGTGGTTCATGGCACTCTCCACCTCAGAGTTGGTGGCAGACAACCCATCCACATCCTCCATCGGAGGAGCGTCTGGCGCGCGCCTTGCGTTCACCTCTGCCTCCGGACCAGGCTTTGGAGCCTGGCTGGTGGAGGCGCGATTGGTAGCCTCTCCGGGTATAGTCCGGCGAGGTCTCTTTGTCCTGAAGAGAGCACGAGTGTCAATGTGCCTCGAAGGTATAACACCTGGGATAAGGGGGTGCGCCATACCTTTATGCTGACGCCTCGGTCCGGAGTGCACTTCTTTTCGGCCCACGGGGCCCTACGGCCCCTCGTTGGCTTGTCGCCGCAGGTTCGGCCCTCCACCTTAAAAACCTCCCCTGTAAATTTCGGTTGCAATCAGGAAACTAAACACGAGTGGGCGGACATCTATTCGGGGTACTGGGACTTCGATCTCAGGTACCTGGGGCGTCAGGATTAACCCTGGGTAATCGGCCATAATGGCCACCAAGGCGTTGTCCTCGCTCAATTGATGGAACACTCCATCAATCAGCTCCACAGATATGTCCGGATCCTCTTGAGAGGCCGGGTCGAGGGACCGTCCTGGGTCCTCGGGTTGTGGAGGAGAGCTGCTTATTTCCTTAACAGCCCGGCGCAGTTCCTGCGTTAAAGCCGTCAGACTAAATATTTAACAATGGGAATACAAAACGGATGGACAAGTAAATATGGCCGCTTACCCAGCTCAGCGGATTGTGCATGGAGAATCCACCCCGAGGGTTGACACGGAGAAATTCCTCCTCTTCTCCCTTATACAAAGTGGACAAGATCTTTAGTAGAGCGGCAGCTGAATCCGGCCCCTTACGACCGTAGTGTGTGGCATCGTCCTCCTCGTTGAAGTCCCACATGGGGTGGCTTCTATACTGAAGCGGCTGCACCCCCCGCATAATGCATTCGGCCATAACCCCGATCATGGTTAGTCCGGAATGGGCTAACAATGTTATTCGGCCCATCAGGTAAATGATGTCCCTGTCACTTTCCCTTTGAGGGCTCCGTGGGCGCCAGCTTAGGTGCTTCTTTAAGGGAGCACTGTTGAATTCAGGGAGGCCAATCCGGACAGGATCCGGCAGCGGAACGTCTTCTATATAGAACCATTCCGAGGGCCTGTCTTCGGACGCCTTCTTTGGGGTTCCGGATAGATATCCGGTCCCGGCGATGCGCCACACTTCGGCTCCGCCCACTTGATACATTGACCCCTTCTTGGAACGGGGCACGAGGCAAAATAGCTCCTTCCACAGTCCGAAATGAGCTTCAACACCCAAGAACAGCTCGTAGAGGGCTACAAAGCCCGCGATATGCAATACTGAGGCAGGCGTGAGATGATGTAGCTAGAGGCCGTAGAACTCCAGCAGCCCCGGGAGAAATGGGTGGATTGGAAATCCGAGGCCCCTTATTAAGTAAGGGACAAGGCACACCCGCTCTCCTTTGGAGGGATTAGGGGCATTCTCTGCTTGCTCTCCGCCGTTGTAGACGGCAAGACCGGCTCGAACCGGGACCATATAGGTCGGGGGAGAAATCCCTTGGTCTGGAGCGTCACTAGCTCGCTATGCGGGGTGGAACATCTCTCCCAATATCCAGGCTTAGGGCTGGAAGGGCGAGGGGAGGAGTTGCGACGGCTGGCCATGGTGGAATGGACCTTTGTCGGATGCGCTCTGATGAACACTCGCGGAGGGGAGAAGGTGTGGATTGGATCTAAATCCTCGTCCCCTAAATAGGGCAGCTCATTTACGCGGTTAGGGGTGTGAATTTAAAAACACTCAGACTTTTCATATTCGTTTGACACGTGGGAAGCAGCCATTATTGGGCGTAGAAGCCAAGGAGTGCAACATCTACAAGAAACCGGACTTTATTCAAACAGGTACACGGAATTTGGAGGAGAACCCGCCTTGCAATGCCGAACAATCTGCGCGCCGGACTCATCGTCATTGAAGCCTGGTTTGGGGGCTACTGAGGGAGTCCTGGATTAGGGGGTGTTCGGATAGCCGGACTATACCTTCAGCCGGACTCCTGGACTATGAAGATACAAGATTGAAGACTCCGTCCCGTGTCCGGAAGGGACTTTCCTTGGTGTGGAAGGCAAGCTTTGCGATACGGATATGAAGATCTCCTACCATTGTAACCGACTCTATGTAACCCTAACCCTATCCGGTGTCTATATAAACTGGAGGGTTTTAGTCCGTAGGACAACATACACATCAACAATCATACCATAGGCTAGCTTCTAGGGTTTAGCCTCCTCGATCTCGTGGTAGATCTACTCTTGTACTACCCATATCATCAATATTAATCAAGCAGGACGTAGGGTTTTACCTCCATCGAGAGGGCCCGAACCTGGGTAAAACTTCGTGTCCCTTATCTCCTGTTACCATCCGGCCTAGATGCACAGTTCGGGACCCCCTACCCGAGATCCGCCGGTTTTGACACCGACAGGGACCCACTAGTCAATGACCCAATCAACTAACTAAGTTAGTTAGCCCTAACTAACTGGGCAGGGCCCACTAGTCAGTGACTATAGTAACTAACCTAACTAGTTAATTAGTGCTAACTAGGGTAATTAGTTGGGCAGGGCCCGCAAGTCAGTGAGAGAGGGGGGAGGTCATACCGGGCAGTGGGGTTAACCCACGCCGGCCAACGGGTCAGCGGTCATTGGCGTTTAGCCGCCGGTGAGTCCAGACGCGGTGGAGCGCGTCGGGATCGCGCTACAGACCACGGTTTGGGGCGTGGTTGGGTGCTATGGAGAGCTGGGGCTGAGTCGCGTGTGTGGGTGGTGGAGCTGGACCAGATGGTCGCCGGAATCGACACCGGCGACGAGATTTGCGGTGGCCGTGGTTCGGCCATCGATGGAAACGGGGCTACGGAGCACTAGGGGAGGAGATGGTGAGTGCATTGTGCTCCTAGAGGACGAGGGCATCAACGGGGAGAGGTGCGAGGGGCATAGGATCTCACAGCGGTGCCGAAGAGGGGGGTCAGCGAGCTCGGGGAGGTCCTGGCGGCGCCGAATCGACCGGAGACAGGCTCGGGTGCCCGAGGTTGAAGACGAAGGCGAAGACGGCGTTCGGCGGCGTTTGGAGTCGCGTGAGTCAACATGGGGGCGTAGGCGACGGTGGCGGAGCCCCTAGGCATGTCGGAGAGGTGAGGGGGAGGCTCAGGGCACGGCAGCAACGTGCGACGGCGACGGCTGCGCTCGGGTGGGTGCGCGCGAGAGGGACAGGGGAGGGGATGAGCACGGGGGGAGGAGTGAGAGGGCCTGGGGTGTGTGGCGTCTCCAGGGGGTCGTCGCACAGGCAGGCAGCCTGGAGGTGGCCGGCGTGTGGCCATGCACGGCGGGCACGCGCCCGCGTCCTTCTGGCGCAAGGAGGACGACTGGCAGCTGGGCTCTGGTGGGCTGGCTGCTGCTGGGCCTCTTAGGTAAGGCCATGTAAGTTTGTGTTCTGTTTTATTTTTCTGTTATCTTTTCTATTTTTCTATAATTGTTTTTGACTTAAATAGAATGCTAAGGCATTTTCAAAAACCCTAAAAATAATTGTGGGTACTTTTGAAAATATTTCCAATAGCCCTCAACCACTTTCAGAATTATTTGGGCATTTTAATTATTTATAGCAATTAAATGCCCAAATTCAAATACTTTATGAATTAATTCAAAAATCCAAAGTGACGTAGGAAAATGTGCACCATTTTTGGCAGAGGTTCTAGACCAATTCAAAAATGATGAACTTTTCCAAAGGAATTTTGGGATCATTGAAAATGATAATTTTTTTATTTGAACCTAGTTGGATTCATCTGTGCTAGGGTTTCAATAGTCCCCAATTCAAATTCATAAGAATTTAAACATGATGCAACACATGACTAGCTAGCTCAGAGCATACTAGAACTAGGGATGTGACACGATCCAAGTGCCGAACGGACGGCACCTCCGCGTTCAACACACGTACGGCTTGATGACGCCTTTACCTCCTCGATCCAGCGAGCGATGGTGAAGCAGTAGCTCGAGTCCTCCGGCAGCACGATGGCGTGGTGGCGGTGGTGGTGGTGGAATCTCAGCAGAGCTTCACTAAGCATTATCGAGAGGAAGAGAGATGCGAGTGAGAGGAGAGGCAGCGTCGTGGTGTGGAGATGTGTTCTCTGGGTCCGTCCGCCCTCTCTCCATCTCTCTATATATAGGGGGAAGGGAGGAGGAGGGGGCGCCCTAGATCCAATCTAGGAGTGGCGGCCAAGGCAGATGGGGCCGCCCCTCTGGTGGCTTGCCCCCCATGCCAGGTGGAGGGAACCCTAGATGGGGCGCCCCACCTCTCCTGGTTACGTGAGATGGGGTGAGAGGGGCACTCAGCCTCTTAGTGGGCTGGTTTGACCCTCCCCTTGGCCCATGAGGCCCCCAAACACTTGTCGGGACCCCCCGAAACCCCTTTCGGTTATGCTGGTCATCACCCGGTACCCCGGGAACAATTCCGGACTCCAATACCCTTAGTCCAATAAATCGATATTCACCTTCGGACTATTCCGGAGTTCGTCGTCACATCCGAGACTCCGAACAACCATCGATAGCCACCATAATGACCCAACTATACTTATATCATCATCAAACGTTAAGTGTGTAGACCCTGCGGGTTCGAGAACTATGCAGACATGACCGAGACACCTCTACGGTCGATAACCAATAGTGGGACCTGGATGCCCATATTGGTTCCTACATATTCCACGAAGATCTTATCGGTCGAACCTCGATGTCAAGGATTGAGACAATCCTGAATGTAGTTCCCTTTGTGTGTCAGTATGTTACTTGCCCGAGAGTCAATCGGAGGTATCTCCATACCTAGTTCAATCTCGTTACCGGCAAGTCTCTTTAGTCGTTCCGTAATACAAGATCCCATGGCTAACCCATTAGTCACATTGCTTGCAAGCTTACTATGATGTTGTATTATCGAGTGGGCCCTGAGATACCTCTCTATCATAGGGAGTGACAAATCCCAGTCTTGATCCATGCCAACTCAATAGACACCCTCAGAGATACCTGTAGAGCACCTTTATAGTCACCCAGTTACGTTGCGACGTCCGATAAACACAAGGTACTCCTTCGGTGTCAGTGAGTTGCATGATCTCATGGTCATAGGAACACATACTTGACATGCAGAAAACGATGGAAATAAACTTGACACTGTCATATGCTACGTTTATAGTTTGGGTCTTGTCCATCACATCACTCTCCTAATGATATGATCCCGTTATCAAATGACAACTCATGTATATGGCTAGGAAAACATAGTCATCTTTGATCAACGAGCTAGTCTAGTAAAGGCTCACTAGGGACACGTTGTTGTCTATGTATCCACACATGTATCTGAGTTCCGATCAATACAATTCTAGCATGGATAATAAACAATTATCATGAACAGGGAAATATGATAATAACTAATTTATTATTGCATCTAGGGAATATTTCCAACAATGATGAGATGGATGTGTGGCCACACGAGGAAGGATCGCGTCCGGAATGATGATATACGAGATAGAGTTGGGGTAGCACCAATTGAAGAGAAGCTTGTCCAACATCGTCTGAGATGGTTTGGGCATATTCAGCGCAGGCCTCTAGAAGCTCCAGTGCATAGCAGACGGCTAGAGCATGTGGAGAATGTCAAGAGAGGGCAGCATAGACCGAATTTGACATAGGAGGAGTATGTTAAGAGAGACCTGAAGGATTGGAGTATCACCAAAGAGCTAGCTATGGACAGGGATGCATGGAAGCTTGCTATCCATGTGCCAGAGTCATGAGTTGGTTGGGAGATCTTATGGGTTTCACCTCTAGCCTACCTTGATGTTGTTGTTGCTGTTGCTGTTATTGCTGTTGCTATTGTTGTTGTAGCTGTTGTTGCTGTTGTTGTTGTTGTTGTTGTTGTTGTTGTTGTTGTTGTTGTTGTTGCTGTTGTTGTTGTTGCTGTTGTTGTTGTTGTTGTTGTTGTATCTCTTAACATTGACTCTATGATATACGCAGAATTATTTGGTTATTTATCCCTTTTATCTCTTAATGTTGACTCTGCGATATATGCAGAATTATTTGGTGTTTTTTTTTGCAAAAACCTTAGAAAATCATGTACAGTTGACAAGCAAATGGTTGCAGGAGTGCATGACACACGCATGATTTGTGTTAAAAAAGACACGCGCATGATTTTCCATGTTATACTCAAGATAAACCAAAGTCCATGATTGCTAGTTCCTTTCAAAACAACAGATGGGTAGATATTATAGTCCGCAATAATTTTTTCCCTACTCCTTTGAAATGAACTCTTTTTGATGTAGTCCATTCCTTCCAAAATGGCCCTGATATTTGCAACATTAGTATGCACCTAATTACTTCAATGGAACGATTGTTTATGCCCTTTTTAGAGTAATAAATGGTATATGCTTATTAAATGCAAAAATGACAAACACCAATTGCGTGACTTTTACTCTTCAAACCCGCTAAATTGTGATCTTGACCAAGGGGAGTCAAAGCATGGCTATCTTAGAGTACTCTCTCCAGTTCTTTTTAGTCTGCATATAAGATTTGTCTGAAGTTAAACTTCGTAAAGTTTGACCAACTCTATATGAAAACAAATATCAACATTCACAATACGAAATCAATATCATTAGATGCACCATAAATTTAATTTTCATATTGCATAAATTTAATATACGTGTTAATATTTTCTAATGTAAATATGGTCAAACTCTACGAAGTTTGACTACAGAAAAATCTTAGATGTGAACTAAAAAGGACCGGAGGGGGTACATCGAACTCTTTCCAATAGTAGTATCTTGGGTAGCACGAGTTCACAAAATGACCCGTTTGACCTCGTAGAACACCGATAATGTGACATTTACTCTCGAAATGCTCAATCGTGATCACAACCTAGGACAACTAAGAAGCATGGCTTCTCCTGTAGTCTGTTGAACTCATTACAACAATGTTATCTGCACCATCATGAGTATGAATTTACCTATTGGCCTCCCTCCTAGAAGAAATTCTAAGTAATGTATAGTGCCATCCATGATGAAAAGTGGGGTATTAATTAACCAAGGACATGGGACATAACAAGGGCGAGGAGACACATAAGAATGGTGATGATATGTGATTTAACAATATATTTCACCTAATGGATTTGCAACTATTCCATGGTACCAAGAAGTCTCATGCAACAAAGAAATGGTTGTATTTATGTTGATGATTCAACTCACTAGCCATGCCATCAGATACATCATTACCAAAACTATGGCTTGCATGTGCAAGTTGAGCCCTTGTGGATGTTGATCGTGAAGATGACATCAATAAAACCTTTGAGACTCCTTGAAGTAGAGAATCAACATGGGTGTGCTTTCAAATGGAAATACATCAATTCCTGAATTGGTCCACAATTCACGATCTTCTTATTTCAAATGCCAAACAACATTCTTCTATTTCTGTTGCATATGCCATTAGAAAAGCGGTATTTTATCCAAATGCTGGACAAAACATTATAGTGGCCCCTAAAGCTTAATTGGTCATTTTAATAAAATGTACTTGGGTAATTTATTAAAAAAACGAGGAAGCTTATTTTGTCTTTTTGGTCCACTTCGGATTGTGGATTCTTTTCTTCTCATACTGTGCATGAATTGAATTGTTTCCCATGAAATATATGAGGTCTAAAACTTTGGGCGTTAACCGTAAAAAATATTAAAATATCCTTCCTTTATGTAGTTTCCCTCATATTTCAGAGGGATCTTAAACTAGATTATCAAGATTAAAAAATCAAAAAAATGCAAATGAATTTTTTAGTCTAAACACACTTTGATTTTGTTGATCATAATCCAAATACATTGGAATACAATTTAGATCAGGCGGATTAAGGAGCCACACATGGCGTCCTAAAGGAAGTCTTAATGTGTGTTTAGTAAGGCTATGAGCCTCTACATTTGTATTGTGTCCTTCAAAGATGAAGGAACACTATGACAAATGTGTCAATGTTGCTTTGATCTCTTTGATGATGCTTGCATATAACCCTCCAATGTCCTGATTTAAGTTGATAACGACTTCTTGGCAGTCTAATGCTATCATCACATGAGAGAGAGAGAGAGCTAGAGAAAGGGCTTCTATACATGCCATAGATTCAAGAGAAGCTGGACCAGTAATGCGTGCACATTTTATCACCGAGGACCCCAAGTACTTGCCTCCCTCATCCCTACAAATGGCATTGTATGAACCTTCATTGGAAGAGCTCGAAGTAGATCCATCAAATTTTATCTTGCATAACACGGCCGGCGTAACAGTGCTTGACGAAGTTGTAGCGCATGGTTTCTTTGGCCTACACATCTCTAGCTCCCTGATATAACTGATGATAAAATGATGTGTCGAGTGGGCGGCTGAAAGACTTGCTCATGGACAGCCTTCCGCCGGGCATGCCATAAAGCCCATAGGTGACAAGAGTACCTTTGTGAAATATCACCTTGCGGTAGAGCATCCATTATAGCAAAAAAAATGCAAATGAAGGAAATAACTATGTGTTGTTTTTTTGAGGGATAGCTACATCTTGGTTTTTTAGCAAGAAAGCTAGGTCTTTATTGATTAATAGCAATGTTCACACAAAAAGCAATTGGATCACTCGACGTACCCAACCAAATATGGCGCCCATAAGGGGGAGAAGTACCTGACCAAGATAACCTATGAGCTTTGGTATTTGAAGCTCGAGGTTCGAAAACAAAATTACAAGAAGTAAAATTTCTAACAATTTCTAGAATCTCTTTAATAACATTTCCATACCTTCCTCCAACAGCTTAACGAATATGATTCACAACCTGTTTACAATCTGATGCGATTTGGAGATGATGCTGTAGGGGAACGTCGTAATTTCAAAAAAATTCCTATGCACACGCAAGATCATGGTGATGCATAGCAATGAGGGGGAGAGTCTGATCTACGTACCCTTGTAGATCGCAATGGAAGCGTTGACACAACGTAGAGGAAGTAGTCGTATGTCTTCTTCCCGATCCGACCGATCCAAGCACCGTTACTCCGGCACCTCCGAGTTCTTAGCACACGTTCAGCTCGATGACGATCCTCGGGCTCCGATCCAGCAAAGCGTCGAGGAAGAGTTCCGTCAGCACGACGGCGTGGTGACGATCTTGATGTTCTACCGACGCAGAGCTTCGCCTAAGCACTACAACGGTATGATCGAGGTGGAATTTGGTGGCAGGGGGCACCGCACACGGCTAAGGAACGATCTCAAGGATCAACTTGTGTGTCTAGAGGTGCCCCCTGCCCCCGTATATAAAGGATCCAAGGGGGAGGGGCTGGCCGGCCAAGGGGGGAGGCGCAGGAGAGTCCTACTCCCACTGGGAGTAGGAGTCCCCCTCCAATCCTAGTCCAACTAGGATTCCTCGGAGGGGAAAAGAGGAGGAGGTGGCCGGCCACCCTTTCCTAGTCCTAATAGAACTAGGGGAAGGGGGAGGCGCGCAGCCCATCTAGGGCAGCCCCTTCTCTTTTCCACTAAGGCCCATTATGGCCCATTTAGCTCCCGGGGGGTTCCGGTAACCCTCCCGGTATTCCGGTAAAATCCCGATTTCACCCGGAACACTTCCGATGTCCAAACATAGGCTTCCAATATATCAATCTTTATGTCTTGACCATTTCGAGACTCCTCGTCATGTCCGTGATCATATCCGGGACTCCGAACAACCTTCGGTACATCAAAATGCATAAACTCATAACAACTGTCATCGTAACGTTAAGCGTGCGGACCCTACGGTTCGAGAACAATGTAGACATGACCGAGACATGTCTCCGGTCAATAACCAATAGCGGGACCTGGATGCCCATATTGGCTCCTACATATTTTACGAAGATCTTTATCGGTCAGACCGCATAACAACATACGTTGTTCCCTTTGTCATCGGTATGTTACTTGCCCGAGATTCGATCGTCGGTATCCAATACCTAGTTCAATCTCGTTACTGCCAAGTCTCTTTACTCGTTCTGTAATACATCATCTCACAACTAACATCTTAGTTATAATGCTTGCAAGGCTTATGTGATGTGTATTACCGAGAGGGCCCAGAGATACCTCTCCGACAATCGGAGTGACAAACCCTAATCTCGAAATACGCCAACCCAACATCTACCATTGGAGACACCTGTAGTACTCCTTTATAATCACCCAGTTACATTGTGACGTTTGGTAGTACCCAAAGTGTTCCTCCGGCAAACGGGAGTTGCATAATCTCATAGTCATAGGAACATGTATAAGTCATGAAGAAAGCAATAGCAACATACTAAACGATCGGGTGCTAAGCTAATGAAATGGGTCATGTCAATCAGATCATTCAACTAATGATGTGACCTCGTTAATCAAATAACAACACATTGTTTATGGTTAGGAAACTTAACCATCTTTGATTAACGAGCTAGTCAAGTAGAGGCATACTAGTGACACTCCGTTTGTCTATGTATTCACACATGTATTATGTTTCCGGTTAATAAAATTCTAGCATGAATAATAAACATTTATCATGATATAAGGAAATAAATAATAACTTTATTATTGCCTCTAGGGCATATTTCCTTCAGTCTCCCACTTGCACTAGAGTCAATAATCTAGATTACACAGTAATGATTCTAACACCCATTGAGCCTTGGTGCTGATCATGTTTTGCTCGTGGAAGAGGCTTACTCAACGGGTCTGCAACATTCAGATCCGTATGTATCTTGAAAATCTCTATGTCTCCCACCTGGACTAGATCCCGGATGGAGTTGAAGCGTCTCTTGATGTGTTTGGTCCTTTTGTGAAATCTGGATTCCTTTGCCAAAGCAATTGCACCAGTATTGTCACAAAAGATTTTCATTGGACCCGATGCACTAGGTATGACACCTAGATCGGATATGAACTCCTTCATCCAGACTCCTTCGTTCGCTGCTTCCGAAGCAGCTATGTACTCCGCTTCACATGTAGATCCCGCTACGACGCTTTGTTTAGAACTGCACCAACTGACAGCTCCACCGTTTAAAGTAAACACGTATCCGGTTTGCAATTTAGAATCGTCCGGATCAGTGTCAAAGTTTGCATCAACGTAACCTCTTACGGTGAGCTCTTTGTCACCTCCATATACGACAAACATATCCTTAGTCCTTTTCAGGTATTTCAGGATGTTCTTGACCGCTGTCCAGTGATCCACTCCTGGATTACTTTGGTACCTCCCTGCTAAACTTATAGCAAGGCACACATCAGGTCTGGTACACAGCATTGCATACATGATAGAGCCTATGGCTGAAGCATAGGGAACATCTTTCATTTTCTCTCTATCTTCTGAAGTGGTCGGGCATTGAGTCTGACTCAACTCCACACCTTGTAACACAGGCAAGAACCCTTTCTTTGCTTGATCCATTTTGAACTTCTTCAAAATCTTGTCAAGGTATGTGCTTTGTGAAAGTCCAATTAAGCGTCTTGATCTATCTCTATAGATCTTAATGCCCAATATGTAAGCAGCTTCACCGAGGTCTTTCATTGAAAAACTCTTATTCAAGTATCCCTTTATGCTATCCAGAAATTCTATATCATTTCCAATCAGCAATATGTCATCCACATATAATATCAGAAATGCTACAGAGCTCCCACTCACCTTTTTGTAAATACAGGCTTCTCCAAAAGTCTGTATAAAGCCAAATGCTTTGATCACACTATCAAAGCATTTATTCCAACTCCGAGATGCTTGCACCAGTCCATAAATGGATCGCTGGAGTTTGCACACTTTGTTAGCTCCCTTTGGATCGACAAAACCTTCCGGTTGCATCATATACAACTCTTCTTCCAGAAATCCATTCAGGAATGCAGTTTTGACATCCATCTGCCAAATTTCATAATCATAAAATGCGGCAATTGCTAACATGATTCTGACAGACTTAAGCATCGCTACGGGTGAGAATGTCTCATCGTAGTCAACCCCTTGAACTTGTCGAAAACCTTTTGCAACAAGTCGAGCTTTATAGACAGTAACATTACCGTCAGCGTCAGTCTTTTTCTTGAAGATCCATTTATTCTCAATTGCTTGCCGATCATCGGGCAAGTCAACCAAAGTCCATACTTTGTTCTCATACATGGATCCCATCTCAGATTTCATGGCCTCAAGCCACTTTGCGGAATCTGGGCTCACCATCGCTTCTTCATAGTTCGTAGGTTCATCATGATCTAGTAGCATGATTTCCAGAACTGGATTACCGTACCACTCTAGCGCGGATCTTGCTCTGGTTGATCTACGAGGTTCAGTAGTATCTTGTTCTGAAGTTTCATGATCATTATCATCAACTTCCTCACTTATTGGTGTAGGTGTCGTAGAAACAGTTTTCTGTGATGTACTACTTTCTAATAAGGGAGCGGGTATAGTTACCTCGTCAAGTTCTACTTTCCTCCCACTCACTTCTTTCGAGAGAAACTCCTTCTCAAGAAAGTTTCCGAATTTAGCAAAAAAAGTCTTGCCTTCGGATCTGTGATAGAAGGTGTATCCAATAGTTTCCTTTGGATATCCTATGAAGACACATTTCTCCGATTTGGGTTCGAGCTTATCAGGTTGAAGCTTTTTCACATAAGCATCGCAACCCCAAACTTTAAGAAACGACAACTTTGGTTTCTTGCCAAACCACAGTTCATAAGGCGTCGTCTCAACGGATTTTGATGGTGCCCTATTTAACGTGAATGCGGCCATCTCTAAAGCGTATCCCCAAAACGATAGCGGTAAATCAGTAAGAGACATCATAGATCGCACCATATCTAGTAAAGTACGATTACGATGTTCGGACACACCATTACGCTGTGGTGTTCCGGGTGGCGTGAGTTGCGAAACTATTCCACAATTTTTCAAATGTATACCAAACTCGTAACTCAAATATTCTCCTCCACGATCAGATCGTAGAAACTTTATTTTCTTGTTACGATGATTTTCAACTTCACTCTGAAATTCCTTGAACTTTTCAAATGTTTCAGACTTGTGTTTCATCAAGTAGATATACCCATATCTGCTTAAATCATCTGTGAAGGTGAGAAAATAACGATATCCGCCACGAGCCTCAGTATTCATCGGACCACATACATCGGTATGTATGATTTCCAATAAATCTGTTGCTCTCTCCATAGTACCGGAGAACGGTGTTTTAGTCATCTTGCCCATGAGGCACGGTTCTCAAGTACCAAGTGATTCATAATCAAGTGGTTCCAAAAGTCCATCAGTATGGAGTTTCTTCATGCGCTTTATACCGATATGACCTAAACGGCAGTGCCACAAATAAGTTGCACTATCATTATCAACTCTGCATCTTTTGGCTTCTACATTATGAATATGTGTATCACTATTATCGAGATTTAACAAGAATAGACCACTCTTCAAGGGTGCATGACCATAAAAGATATTACTCATATAAATGGAACAACCATTATTCTCCAATTTAAATGAATAACCGTCTCGCATTAAACAAGATCCAGATATAATGTTCATGCTCAACGCTGGCACCAAATAACAATTATTTAGGTCTAATATTAATCCCGAAGGTAGATGTAGAGGTAGTGTGCCGACCGCGATCACATCGACTTTGGAACCGTTTCCCACGCGCATCGTCACCTCGTCCTTAGCTAATCTTCGCTTAATCTGTAGTCCCTGTTTCGAGTTGCAAATATTAGCAACAGAACCAGTATCAAATACCCAGGTGCTACTGCGTGCATTAGTAAGGTACACATCAATAACATGTATATCACATATACCTTTGTTCACCTTGCCATCCTTCTTATCCGCCAAATACTTGGGGCAGTTCCGCTTCCAGTGACCAGTCTGCTTGCAGTAGAAGCACTCAGTTTCAGGCTTAGGTCCAGACTTGGGTTTCTTCTCCTGAGCAGCAACTTGCTTGCCGTTCTTCTTGAAGTTCCCCTTCTTCTTCCCTTTGCCCTTTTTCTTGAAACTAGTGGTTTTGTTAACCATCAACACTTGATGCTCCTTCTTGATTTCTACCTCCGCAGCTTTCAGCATTGCGAAGAGCTCGGGAATAGTCTTGTTCATCCCTTGCATATTATAGTTCATCACGAAGCTCTTGTAGCTTGGTGGCAGTGATTGGAGAGTTCTGTCAATGACGCAATCATCTGGAAGATTAACTCCCATCTGAATCAAGTGATTGTTATACCCAGACATTTTGAGTATATGCTCACTGACAGAACTATTCTCCTCCATCTTGCAGCTATAGAACTTATTGGAGACTTCATATCTCTCAATCCGGGCATTTGGTTGAAATATTAACTTCAACTCCTGGAACATCTCATATGCTCCATGACGTTCAAAACATCGTTGAAGTCCCGATTCTAAGCCCTAAAGCATGGCACACTGAACTATCGAGTAGTCATCAGCTTTGCTCTGCCAGACGTTCATAACATCTGGTGTTGCTCCAGCAGCAGGCCTGGCACCCAGCGGTGCTTCCAGGACGTAATTCTTCTGTGCAGCAATGAGGATAATCCTCAAGTTACGGACCCTGTCCGTGTAATTGCTACCATCATCTTTCAACTTTGCTTTCTCAAGGAACGCATTAAAATTCAACGGAACAACAGCACGAGCCATCTATCTATAATCAACATAAACAAGCAAGATACTATCAGGTACTAAGTTCATGATAAATTTAAGTTCAATTAATCATATTACATAAGAACTCCCACTTAGATAGACATCCCTCTAATCCTCTAAGTGATCACGTGATCCAAATCAACTAAACCATGTCCGATCATCACGTGAGATGGAGTAGTTTCATCGGTGAACATCATTATGTTGATCATATCTACTATATGATTCACGCTCGACCTTTCGGTCTCCGTGTTCCGAGGCCATATCTGTATATGCTTGGCTCGTCAAGTATAACCTGAGTATTCCGCGTGTGCAACTGTTTTGCACCCGTTGTATTTGAACGTAGAGCCTATCACACCCGATCATCACGTGGTGTCTCAGCACGAAGAACTTTCGCAACGGTGCATACTCAGGGAGAACACTTCTTGATAATTTAGTGAGAGATCATCTTATAATGCTACCGTCAATCAAAGCAAGATAAGATGCATAAAAGATAAACATCACATGCAATCAATATAAGTGATATGATATGGCCATCATCATCTTGTGCTTGTGATCTCCATCTCCGAAGCACCGTCATGATCACCATCGTCACCGGCGCGACACCTTGATCTCCATCGTAGCATCGTTGTCGTCTCGCCAATCTTATGCTTCCACGACTATCACTACCGCTTAGCAATAAAGTAAAGCATTACATCACGATTGCATTGCATACAATAAAGCGACAACCATATGGCTCCTGCCAGTTGACGATAACTTGGTTACAAAACATGATCATCTCATACAATAAAATCAGCATCATGCCTTGACCATATCACATCACAACATGCCCTGCAAAAACAAGTTAGACGTCCTCTACTTTTGTTGTTGCAAGTTTTACGTGGCTGCTACAGGCTTAAGTAAGAACTTATCTCACCTACGCATCAAAACCACAACGATAATTCGTCAAATAGACTCCGTTTTAACCTTCTCAAGGACCGGGCGTAGCCACACTTGGTTCAACTAAAGTTGGAGAGACAGTCTTCCGCAAGCCATCTATGTGCAAAGCACGTCGAGGGAACCGGTCTCGCGTAAGAGTACGCGTAAGGTTGGTCCGGATCGTCTCGTCCAACAATACCGCCAAACCAAAGTATGACATGCTGGTAGGCAGTATGACTTGTATCGCCCACAACTCACTTGTGTTCTACTCGTGCAAATAACATCAAACCATAAAAACCTAGGCTCGGATGCCACTGTTGGGGAACGTAGTAATTTCAAAATTTTCCTACGCACACGCAAGATCATGGTGATGCATAGCAACGAGAGGGGAGAGTGTTGTCTACGTACCAACGCAGACCGACTGCGGAAGCGATCACACAACATAGAGGAAGTAGTCGTACGTCTTCCCGATCCGACCGATCCAAGCACCGTTACTCCGGCACCTCCGAGTTCTTAGCACACGTTCAGCTCGATGACGATCCTCGGGCTCCGATCCAGCAAAGCGTCGAGGAAGAGTTCCGTCAGCACGACGGCGTGATGACGATCTTGATGTACTACCGACGCAGGGCTTCGCCTAAGCACTACAACGGTATGATCGAGGTGGAATTTGGTGGCAGGGGGCACCGCACACGGCTAAGGAACGATCTCAAGGATCAACTTGTGTGTCTTGGGGTGTCCCCTGCCCCCGTATATAAAGGATGAAGGGGGGAGGCTGGCTGGCCAAAGGAGGGAGGCACAGGAGGAGTCCTACTCCTACCGGGAGTAGGACTCCCCCCCCCCTCCAATCCTATTCCAACTAGGAATCCTTGGGGAAAAGAGAGAGGGAAAGAGAGAGAGGTGGCCGGCCACCTCTCCTAGTCCTAATAGGACTAGGGGAGGGGGAGGCGCGCAGCCCTCCTTGGCAGCCCCTTTCACCTTTCCACAATGGCCCATGTAGGCCCATTTGGCTCCCGGGGGGTGCCGGTAACCCTCCCGGTAATCCGGTAAAATCCCGATTTCACCCGGAACACTTCCGATGTCCAAACATAGGCTTCCAATATATCAATCTTTACGTCTTGACCATTTCGAGACTCCTCGTCATGTCCGTGATCACATCCGGGACTCCGAACAACCTTCGGTACATCAAAATGCATAAACTCATAATAACTGTCATCATAACGTTAAGCGTGCGGACCCTACGGTTCGAGAACAATGTAGACATGACCGAGACACATCTCCAGTCAATAACCAATAGCGGGACCTGGATGCCCATATTGGCTCCTACATATTCTACGAAGATCTTTATCGGTCAGACCGCATAACAACATACGTTGTTCCCTTTGTCATCGGTATGTTACTTGCCCGAGATTCGATCGTCGGTATCCAATACCTAGTTCAATCTCATTACCGGCAAGTCTCTTTACTCGTTCCGTAATACATCGTCCCGCAACTAACTCATTAGTTGCAATGCTTGCAAGGCTTAAGTGATGTGCGTTACCGAGAGGGCCCAGATATACCTCTCCGACAATCGGAGTGACAAATCCTAATCTCGAAATACGCCAACCCAACATCTACCTTTGGAGCCACCTGTAGTACTCCTTTATAATCACCCAGTTACGTTGTGACGTTTGGTAGTACCCAAAGTGTTCCTCCGGTAAACGGGAGTTGCATAATCTCATAGTCATAGGAACATGTATAAGTCATGAAGAAAAGCAATAGCAACATACTAAACGATCGGGTGCTAAGCTAATGGAATGGGTCATGTCAATCAGATCATTCAACTAATGATGTGACCTCGTTAATCAAATAACAACTCTTTGTTCATGGTTAGGAAACATAACCATCTTTGATTAACGAGCTAGTCAAGTAGAGGCATACTAGTGACACTGTGTTGGTCTATGTATTCACACATGTATTATGTTTCCGATTAATACAATTCTAGCATGAATAATAAACATTTATCATGATATAAGGAAATAAATAATAACTTTATTATTGCCTCTAGGGCATATTTCCTTCACCTCAGACTCAGAAGGTGCCTCTGTATAGGAGGGCATCGAAGAAGCCCCTCCTATTTCGGACACGGCCTGGAGTTTTTTGCTCCGGCTGCCTCTCCCCCCACCGCCTCCTCCTCTAGGGGCTCTCCCCCCACTGCCTCCTTCTCTAGGGTCTCCTCCCCCAACCCCTCCACCTTCTTGTGAGGTGTCATCCTCGCGTAGTCGGGAGGGAACCTTGTGGGCTCGTCCACTCCGAGTAAGTCCTTTGAATTTACTGAGGAAACTGGCGCCGCTGGACTTGCCCATGATTAGCAAACCTGCATTGAGAAGAGAATAAACAATTAGTAAGGATATCAAATGAACAAGCATACAGGAAAAACATTAATAACAGAAGAGCACATTAAGCATACTATTGTAATGATCATTAAAAGAACTTACATTTTCTAGAACCCATATGAATCATCACTATTGTAATCTATTTGTGAACCGGTCTCATCATCACTATCACGCATATCTTCTTCGTTGTCTAACGGAGGTGGAGGCTCTTCCTCATCGTCAGCGTCTTCATTTAACTTTTCAAGCATAATTATGTCTCTTTGATACACAACTGCCTCACCATCCATCCATGCGTCGTCGTCGTCATCTGGGTCCAGGTCAACATAACCCAAGTCATCATCCTCATTGTTTCCGACCACGTCATCATGTTCCTCTTGATAGAACACTCCCTCGTATGTCATGGGGTTTATGTTGTAGTAATCATCATCGTTCGGGTCCGGTAGCTTACCATGTGGCGACACCTTGAACACAACTTCCCAACCCTTTAGGTACTCTTTCTGACATGGGTAAGGCAGATAATATACTTGTGTGGCCTGGGTAGCGGCGATAAAGAGATCAGCTCTGGCATAGACGGTTGATGGTTTAACTTCAACTAAACCAACAGAAGGTGTATGTCTCAGACCCTTTTTGGGGTCGAACCATCGGCATTTGAACACAGTGAGACTTAGGTGTTCGCGGCCACGTTTGAATGTAAGCTCGTATATTTTTCCTACCCTTCCATAGTAATCTACTTTATTATCTCCTTCAGTGAAGACTCCGGTATTTATGGTTTTGGGATCAGGCCGACTGTTCTGGTGCTCCTCTGTATGGAAGCGATACCCATTCACATCATACTTTTGGCATGTCATGACGGCAGGGTCAAAACCCATGGAAACCCATCTCAATTCTTCATCCATTGATTCGATCAGATCATTTCCCTACAAGTTTAATTGAAATTATAGGGTGCATGAGTTTAATTGAAATTATAGGGTGCATGAGTTTAATTTAAATAGGTAATAGTGAAGTGTGAAAATTACTTTCTCCATGAACCACGCAACGAAATTTTTCCTTCCATCAGCACCCTTTCGGAGAAGAACAAGTGCCTCCGCTTCAGTCGGAGGCAGCATTCCCGTCCACTCTTCTTCAATGAATCGACTACAATAAGAAAAGCGGTATAAGAACTAGGCAAAGTGAACATAATGAATTGACTAAAAGAATGGTGCAAAGGTATTACCTCATCCACTCATCTTCAACTTCCTTGATGTTGTGCAAGATATAGAACATGACATCCTCCCACTCATCTCGTGGCATGAGATAAGGTGTCGAGCATCCAGCCCTGCCACCTTGCCCGGTGAATAGAGGCAACTTGGGTTTATACTTGGGTTCTTCTGTATTGTATCGAGACACCTTGTTGTGCAACGTGGGAACATGGTCCGGATAGTAGGTTGTCCTGAGGTCTGCCACCTCCTCTAGGATAACCGCCTCAGCTATGGAAGCTTCAATCTTAGCTTTGTTTCCACATTTCTGTCTCAGATGCTTGTTCTGTCTCTCAGGGCCGTACTGCCAACGATTCTGCACAGGGCCCCCAACAATACCTCGTTCGTGAGGTGCAAAATGAGAAGTGTCATCGGAGTAAAGAAGCCTGGCGGGAAGATCTTCTCTAGCTTGCATATCAACTCTGGCGCATTTTTATGCATTTCTTTTATCTTCTCAGGACATACTTCTTTAGCACAAAGCGTGCGGAAGAAATGGCTTAACTCCACAAGCACACGCCAGACACGCTCGGGAACATAGCCCCGAACCATCACCGGCATAATCCGCTCAATCCATACATGATAGTCATGACTCTTCAGCCCGGTCACTCTGCCCGTTGAAAGATTGACCACCTTACTTATATTCGACGCATAACCATTGGTGAACTTCACGACGTGTTTCAGCCACTTGAATGCCTCCATCTTATGATCCTTTTTAAGTACGAAGTCAGCATCTGGCATGAACCAAGATTTTCGACTGCCTGTGGGAGGCTGCATGTGTAGACATGGTCTATCACAAATATTCTGTTGATCAACTCTAGCATTAACATTATCCTTTGTCTTATCAGGAATGTTGAGGATCATGTGAAAAAGGGACTCTGCGACATTCTTTTCGGTGTGCATCACATCGATGTTGTATGGAAGTTTGAGGTCCTTAAAATAGGAAAGCTGCGTGAAGGGGGTAATGTGAGTCCAGTTGTGCGTCTCACCATACCCTTCAAAACATTTTTCCCCTTACCTTTTCCTTTGCCCTCGCCCTCGTCTTCGCCTGTGGCTTTGCCTTTGCCTTTGCCTTTCCCTTCACCGGCAGGCTTAAGAGCTGCATAAACACACTCAAATTCTTCCCCGGATATTCAGGCCCCGGAAGTATAAGAGACAGGAACATGGTCTTGCGTTGCATTATGGCGCCGGGAGGGAGATTGAGTGGAATAACAAATACGGGCCAGCAGCTGTATGGATTAGACGACATACCATATGGATTGAACCCATCACCTGTTATAGCAATTCTGACATTCCCAGCCTCGGTTGCTTCCTCCGGGTACTCTACATCGAATGACTTCCATGCTTCACCTTCTGATGGATGTACAATTTTTTTTGGATTGTACTTTTTCCCTTCCTTGTGCCACTTCATCATTTTGGCAGACTCCTCGGTGACGAAAAGGCGCTGTAGTCTTTTTATAAAATCAAGATACCGAAGAACCTTCACATGGATTTTTAGCTGCTGCTTCTGACCATGCTTATCGACCACCTCAATATACCGATAGGAACCACACTTCCTACAGTACTTGTCATCCGCATACTCATGCCTAAACAAAAGGCAATTCTTTGGACAAACATGTATTTTCTCATAGTCCATGGAGAGCGCCTTCATGATTTTCTACGTAGCGTACATGGTTTTCGGTAGTTCATGGCCCTCAGGCAGGCTGTTAGCCCATACTCCCAGAAATGCTTCGAAGCAACCTCGGCTACAGTCGTACTCAGCCTTGACATCAGTTGCGAGATGGCATCCAGCACAGAGAGCTTGGCACCCTCATAGAGAGGTTTCTTTGACGAGGCCAAGATTTCCAGGAAGGCCTTTGCGGTTTCCTCCGGCTCCTCCGGTTCATTGGCTGAATGTGACGGAGGTGTCGGCTGTGCAACAAAGACATCATCTAGCATGTCTCTAACCCCATCGTCCTCATAACCAGCGACGCGTTGTCGTATCACATCCTCTCTACCACGGTCCCGTTGGGTAAAGTTTATCGGCATATTAAAGTTGGGCATAAATCCATGCGTGCGAAGGTGCTTAGTCATCTCACTCTTATCTCTGCGGATACGTCTCTTACATTTGGCACACGGGCATTTTGGCACCATCCTCATTGGACTACAGAATATCTCTTTCAAAAACACATCAGTTTTCTTGACCCACTCTGTTGTTACTTGATTTCGACGGAAAAACCCACTATACATCCACTGATTATCTGCCATCTCTGCTTTATTGGAAGCCACACAACAAAATTAAGGATTCATTTAAATTACTCACATCAATATTTTATTTTTTTACAAGCTTGACGAGAAACGACATTTAATCCATCTACATTTCTAATAGGTAAAGATGGGTCCTAATCCCACCCGAGAATGTGTAGATTAAGTACGTTGTCCATGCTCTACCCCATTCCGAGACAAAATTTCGGCAGCACCTCCCCGCTGTTCTCCAAATACACGTCTCGGAAAAATGCCGAGAGAATGTGCATCTGGAGAACAACAGGGAGGCGCCACTGAAATCATGTCTCGGAACGGGGTAGAGCATGAACAACGTACCCAATCTACACATCCTCGGGCTGTCCGTGGAAAGCGCTGGACAATCTGAAAGAGGTGCGGTGATAAATATGCAATTGAATGCATATTTATCGATGCAAACCTTTCGAACGGGAGACCTAGGTTACGCGACTTGATATGAAAATTTAATCTAGTGACATGGAAAAAAAATGGACGAGGGCATGGAATTGTTGCTCAGCCTCCGATGTAGTCGATCAAAGGAGAGGGACGATCGTGGACCAACACCTCCAACGTCGACGATCACTCCACGAAGATGGAAACACCACAAATCCTGTTAATTACACCGAGTGAAAAAAATTAGGTCATCACCTCACATTAAGCATTGACACTTTAAACTATAAAGAAAAATCATCTTTTGTCAACTGTCAAATTTGGAAGCACTTATCATATCGCAATTTAGGTCATCACCTCACATTAAGCTTTGACACATCATTTTTCTAGCAAGATCATCATGATGAAATAATCACTTATCATATCCCAAATTTGAAGCACATCTCACATAGCTACTTAACAACATCACAAATTGAAAATAAAATCTTCGTTGACAATTTTATAAACTAAGTGACTCAGGTTGCTTTTTTAACTATGATAATTCATTTTGCCGAGATTCATCCATCTAGCAACCTAACCGTAGCAAAATAATTCATTTTGCCGAGATTCCTCCATCCATCTAAGACACATACAACATTCATCCATCTAGCAACCTAACAACATCCAACATCCATCCATGCATCTATTCATACATCCAACAATAGCTAAATAATGCAAAAATGAAAAAAAATGGAGTGTTAGCTCACCGGGCAGAGAGGCGTCGCGGTGGTGGAGTTGGAGGCAGGGGCCGGTGGTGGAGGTGACAGGAGGGCCGGGGTGGGGCTGGGCCGACCGGAGAAGCCCGGCCAACACAGCAGGGGCGCGGGCCGGCGAGAGCCGCGGCCAGCCGTGCTCGGGACTGGCGCCGGTGCCGCACAGGGTCGAGGAGGAGGTGGTGTGGTCGGGGCGGTTGTGGGGTAGGGAGGAGTCCGGGACGGCGGTACGGCCGGTGGGGTGGTCGGGGCGCGGTCGGGGTTGGAGAGGGCAGGCCGGGGCGGGGTCGAGGCGGCGGGGGGTTTGAGAGGCAGGGGCGGGGCTGGGCCGGGGTGGAGGCGAGGCGGCGCGGGGTTCGGCGGCGGCGGCGGCACGGGTGTGGAGGAGGTGGCGGCGTGGGCCGGTGGAGGCGCGCGGCGGCGGCGATGCGGGTTCAGAGGCGCGGGAGGTCAGGGAGAGACGAGGAGAACGAGTGGACGGGGTGCCCCGGGGGATGGATAAGGTGATATATGCTGATGGCTAAGCCGTCAGCATAGGGGAAGGCGCCATGTGGCACCTATGCCGACGGCTTAGCCGTAGGGATATAAATTTTTTTTATTAGCAACAATTTTTATACATGTTTAACATTTTTCAAATATATTATTAACTGTCTTCAAATATATGTTTAGTGTATATTATTGTCATATGCATTGAAAAGTTTCATATACATATAAAATATTTGTACGTACATATTAAATATTTCCAAATACACGTTCTTGAATTTTTTTTTGAATGATACATGGTATATAATTATATTAAAAATGATACATGGTATACATATTTTTGACATGCATGAACATTATTTAAAATGTACCATACATTTTGTTTAATGGTTCGAAACATTATTTTTAATTACATGATCTTTTTTATATTGTACACCAATTTTCTAAAATATCACGTATATTTTTTTTCTAAACCGGATTTTTTCTATGGTCAGCAACATTTGTTTATGATACAATTACTTGCTAAATTGTACCATTACCGAGTGCCTGATCCTCAAGATGGCAACGGGGACGAAACCCATCAGGTTTTGCCTTCCCAAACCCATCCCCACGAGAAAATTGTAAACCCGTCCCCGTCCCCATCACCGTGCGCGGGGCTAATTTTCCGCCCGTCCCCTAAACCCATCGGGTTTAGGGGAACCCACGGGGAACCCACGAGAAAATCAAAATACTTAAACAAACATAGTGGTGGCAAAGAATAACATTTCAGCAACAAAAAAAGCAGATTTCAGCAGCATAACTTGAGCAAATTTCAACAAAAAAACAATAGTAGATGGTTCAACAGCTATATAGAGTGTATTTCAGCAGCATGATACCACATTTCAGCAACAAAGATAATCAGATTTCAGCAACAAAGATGATCAGCTTTCAGCCATACATGGTTCAACAAGATGTGCGATTACCATGGGGTGGCGGCGGCGGTTCGTCACCTGTGGCGACGCCCTTTCTCCATATCAGACCGGCGGCGGTGGAGAAGACGTGGAGGGAGGACGCTCGCCGACGCAGATCATTGTCGGCGGATCTTGCGAGATGGGATCAAGCCAGGTGGCGGCTGGGGTCCTAGGTTTAGGGTTATGTATTATGTGAGGGAGAGAGAGAGATGAGGGCTCGAGCAAGGGGGAAAGGAGCGAGCGATACTGGCCACCTCAAGGGGTTGGGTTGGCCTTCGACGCTGGGGGTGGGGGCTCGGTCGCTCAGGCTCGGTAGTTTTGGGTTGGGCCGCGCCAGATCAGTGCTTGGTAAAAAAATGTATTTTGCCGGGTTTGACGGGTTTCGGGTTCGGGGACTATTGAAACGGGTGCAAACCCATGAAACGTGTCAGGTTGTATAATGTGCCCAACAACAGCCCCACGGGGATGAAAATACGCCCAACCCCATCCCCAAATAGGGTAAAACCCCGCGGGGACGCGGGTTCCGGGGCCCCATTGCCATCTTGACCTGATCCGGTAACCATGCGAGTGCCCGATCCGTCTACTACCGTGTCATCGCCATCCATGAAGGGAGCTACACCCCGGAGACGCGTGCCGCCTCTTCGGACATGCCACAACACCACCCCGCATGTATGAGGGGCCGATGCGACGCTCCGGTGGCATTGCTACCCCCAGGGCCCCCGTCCCGCCTAACCCTGGAGCGGTTGACCACGACATATAACCCTTTGACTTTTCACTGACGGGCTTTGAACAGTGGACCTCTCCACCCGGTTGTGTCAGGTCAGCTCAGAGGGACACCTGGGAGAAACATCCGGGCCAAAACCACAGCTACATCCCCTCCGTGTAGACCCGACGCGTCTGTGTCCCCCCTCCAGGTGTTGGCGGTGGCGCCATCCGTGAGGGGGGCCACATCCCGGAGAAGTGTGTCGCCTCTTCAGACATGCCACAACACCACCCCGCATGTATGAGGGGCCGGTGCGACGCACCGGTAGCATTGCGACCCCCCAGGCCCCCCATCTCGCCTAACCGTGTAGCGTTTGACCATAGGATCTAGCCCTTTAACTTTGCACGGACGTGCTTTGACCAGTGGACCTCCCCACCCAGTTGTGTTAGATCAGCCCATAGGAACACTTTGGAGCAACATCCGGGCCAGAACCACAGCAAGATCCCCTCCATGTAGACCCAACGCATCCGTTTCCCCCTACAGGTGCCGGCGGCGGCGCCGTCCGTGAGCTTTGCCAAACCCCGGAGACGCGTGCCACCTCTTCGGACATGCCACCACACCACCCCGCATGTATGAGGGGCCGGTGCGACGCTCCCGTGGCATTGCTACCCCCCAGGGCCCCCGTCCCGCCTAACCCTAGAGTGGTTGACCACGAGATCTAGCCCTTTGACTTTCCACGGATGTGCTTTGAACAGTGGACCTCTCCACCCCGGTTGTGTCAGGTCAGCTCAGAGGGGCACCTGGGAGAAAAATCCGGGCCAAAACCACATCTACATCCCCTCTATGTAGACCCGACACGTCCGTTTCCCCCCTCCAAGTGCCGGCGGCGGCGCTGTCCGTGAGGGGGGCCAAACCCCGGAGACGCGTGCCGCCTCTTCGAACATGCCACCGCACCACCCCGCATGTATGAGGGGCCGGTGCGACGCTCCGGTGGCATTGCTAGCCCCCAGGGCCCCCGTCCCGCCTAACCCTGGAGAGGTTGACCACGATATCTAGCCCTTTGACTTCCCACGAACGGGCTTTGAACAGTGGACCTCTCCACGCGGTTGTGTCAGGTCAGCACAAAGGGACACCTGGGAGCAAAATTCAGGCCAAACCCACAGCTACATCCCCTCCGTGTAGACCCGACTCGTCCGTTTCCCCCTCAAGGTGTCGGCGGTGGCGCCGTCCGTGAGGGGGGCCAAACCCCGGAGACGTGTGCCGCCTCTTCGGATATGCCACAACAACACCCCGCATGTATGAGGGGCCGGTGCGACGCTCCGGTGGCATTGCTACCCCAGGGCCCCCGTCCCGCCTAACCCTGGAGCAGTTGACCACGAGATCTAGCCCTTTGACTTTCCATGTACGGGCTTTGAACAGTGGACCTCTCCACCCGGTTGTGTCAGGTCAGCTCAGAGGGACACCTGGAAGCAACATCCGGGCCAAACCGATAGCTACATCCCCTTCGTGTAGACCCGACGTGTCCGTTTCCCCACGGCCCTCCAGGTGCCGGCAGCGGGCGGGCTTTGACTTTGCACGGACGGGCTTTGACCAGTGGACCTCTCCACCCGGTTGTGTTAGGCCAGCCCATAGGAACACTTTGGAGCAACATCCGGGCCAGACCCACAGTAAGATCCCCTCCGTGTAGACCCGACGCGTCCGTTTCCCCCCTCCAGGTGCCGGCAGTGCTGCCGTTCGTGAGGGGGGCCAAATCCCGAAGACGCGTGCCGCCTCTTCGGACATGCCACCGCTCCACCCCGCATGTATGAGGGGCCGGTGCGATGCTCCGGTGGCATTGCTACCCCCCCCCCCCAGGGCCCCCGTCCCGCCTAACCCTGGAGCGGTTGACAATGATATCTAGCCCTTTGACTTCCCACAGACGGGCTTTGAACAGTGGACCTCTCCACGCGGTTATGTCAGGTTAGCACAAAGGGACACCTGGGAGCAACAGCCGGGCCAAACCCACAGCTACATCCCCGCCGTGTAGACCCGACGCGTCCGTTTCCCCCTCGAGGTGTCGGCGGTGGCGCCGTCCGTGAGGGGGGCCAAACCCCGGAGACGCGTGCCGCCTCTTCGAACATGCCACAACACCACCCCGCATGTATGAGGGGCTGGTGCGACGCTCCGATGGCATTGCTAGGCCCCCCCCCCAGGGCCCCCGTCCCGCCTAACCCTGGAGCAGTTGACCACGAGATCTAGCCCTTTGACTTCCCACGTACGGGCTTTGAACAGTGGACCTCTCCACCCGGTTTTGTCAGGTCAGCTCAGAGGGACACCTGGAAGCAACATCCGGGCCAAACCGACAGCTACATCCCCTCCGTGTAGACCCAACGCGTCCGTTTCTCCCCTCCAGGTGCCGGCGGCGGCGCTGTCCGTGAGGGGGCCACGTCCCGGAGACCCGTGCCTTCTCTTCAGACATGCCACAATACCACCCGGTTGTGGTAGGTCATCCGATATATATAAACACTTGGGAGCAAAGTCCCCTTCCTATATATAGACCGGATGCAGTTGTTCCCCACTCCAGGTGCCGGCCGGCGGCGGCGCCGTCCGTGAGGGGGGTCACACCCCTCCGTATAGAACCAAAAATAATGTATGTATGCTTATATTAACACATGCTATATGTAAGTTAGTCAAATAATAATATGTAAGAAAACATAAAATATAGCTATGAAAAAAAGCATATATATATATATATATATGCTGACGGCAAAGCCGTCGGCATAGTTGCAGCCAAGGCAAATGGCCGGCGCGGTGCGGATCGATGACATGTCATCTTTTGCCGTCGGCATAGTTGCAGCCAAGGCAAATGGCCGGCGCGGTGCGGATCGATGACATGTCATCTATGCCGACGGCAGGCGCCGTCGGCATAGGCCTTGGCCGGTGCGCTTTGGATCGATGACGTGGTGTTCGTATCGATGCCGACGGCCGCCCGTCCCCGCCGTCGGCATAGATCTGACGCCGTTAGCCGCCTGTCACGGGCATGGTCGCCGGGCCCGCAGCTTTGCCGACAGCGGCTGTAGGCGTAGATTGGTCTATGCCGACAGTGGCGAGGCGAGCGAGGAGGAGAAGCGCGCGTGTAGGTCTCCTCTTCTCATGCTCATACAAGTGGTAGAAGAGCTCACTTTATAAAGAGGTGCAACTCTCTCTCAACTTTTAGGATGGGATTAAACTTTAGCCTCACTCACTCCATTCATATGTGTGCATGAATAGGCCAAGAAAATTTCAGAATTTTAGTTGGGCTTTGGACCAAAGGCCTACTAGCAAAATTCGAACCGCTGCTGGCGCCGCCGCCGCTGCCGTGGCTGCTTGCCTCCTGCTGCGCCGCGTGTTGCTCCTGCTCTGCTGCTGTTCCTAGCCACTACCTTTGCTGCTCCATGTTGCCCGCGCTAGCGCATGCTCGCGGCTGTCCATGCACCTCGTGTGCGTGCTGGCCATGGCCGTGTGCCTGTGTGTGCACAACCAAGTGCATGATGGCCGTGGCAACACAGCCATGGGCATAGCCGGTTGTGCCACTGCCACATGTGGCTGGCCGTTTAATCTATCCATATCTATATCTATTTATACCTATACTAATTCTAGATTTCCAAAAAATTCCCACGTTAACTATACCTATACTAATTCTAGATTTTTAAGAAATTCCCACGTTAATTAGATTTTACAAGCTGTTAATCTGGTGGGACCGAATAATTACGGTGTAGATCGACTCATATGAAAAAAAAACTCAGGTATCTCTCCCACGACCCAACTCTCTCAAACCTCCCCATAAAAAAAACTATCAAAAACTATCTCAATCTTTCACGTCCCATATCTTTCCAACTAAAAAAAACTGACTTATCTCTCTCCCGTGAACCAAAACCTCACGTATCTCCAAAAAACTCTCCCGTAAAAAACTTTTCTCAGAGGCAACAATGAAGCGTCCATATTAATATATATCTTATGTCTCGAGAGCCGTATCAATCTCCAGGACACGCTGCTGTTGTTCTCTCCATCTCCATCCATATAAGATGAATGACCCCAGGAGTCCTCGCCCACAATCCCACACTGACCCCTCTATATAACAAACTGTGGGCAAAGATCCCGTAAAAGAAAAACTCTACGCCAATGAAAAAGACTTCTTCCATGGGCTGCTAAAAACGTAGTGCATCCCTGCCTGCACTATAGATGCACCGGCGCATCGGCGAGGAACGCCGCTGAGCGCTAATCCCCCGGATCCTCCTCCGAGCATGTCCCCTCTGTAGTTTCTCCGCCATCCTAAACCTCCATGGTGTGATCCATCTTAAGAAAAGATGCAACCAGCCTCTCCAGGATCCCTTTTCCTCTCCATCCATTGAGTACCCTCGATCAGCCCCAACCACGCCGAAATCAATTACCACCGCATGTGTGTGTCCATCAAGTTACTTCTATCCATAAAGTACGTATGGGCTGTTGCGATTGCATCTGGGGAGAAAGCATCCGCAACTAGCGGCGGCAGCGGTGTTGTGCCAACGAAAGAAACATGCAAATTTGTAAAGCCGGCATCAATTTTTGGGACAATTAATGAACTGGAGGTGGTGCACCGACTGCAGTTTGATGCAGATCGCGTGGCTGCGGTCTTTGGCGAGGCCGCTGGGCAGAGGAACTATGGCGGCAGGTGGTGCAGCAGTTCACCTCCTCTAAAACTGTACTGAGTCCGAAGCACATTACTCCTGTGGTCCTGCACCAGACTCCATAGGCAAGTAACCCCATATCCTGAAAATTCATTTTCCTATTCTGCAACCGGCCAAGTTCATTACAAAAACCCCAATAAGTTAGCTTAATTGTATTGTTTGGCCAAGAAAAAATCGCACTCTTTGATGTCTATCTATGAGCATCCTGATTGGGGGGGGTGTAGGAGACGGATGAAAGCCAGCTAGGGTGGTCTCCATCACCTACGGGAGCATCATAGGATCCCCACAGCAGGGCTTTGTTCGCTACAACAGTAAATTAAACATTGGCAAACCAGTTCAGCTCTAAGCAGGTTGTCGATTCTTATCAAAAGCTCAGTTTAGAGGTATTTTTCTATGTCACACCATGTTAACTGACAGATTTATGTAATGTTTCCTAAGCAGATGGTTTGCATGTTGCATATTGTTTCTTTTAAATACATGCTAAATTTTCAATTACCGGCATGGTATGTATTCTTATTATGCCTTGCAACGTTAGGTAAACATATGATGATTATTATTTAAATATATTTTTATTGATTTGACATTTAACTTAAGTTCACAGATGTTGAGAGGACCTACTAGTGACATGAACAAGAATAGAGGGACGAAAATGTAAAACCCACCTTGTATATACTACTCCCGTGGAGGGATGGAAGGATAAGGTCAATCCTCAATGTTCCAGACTTCTCTCCCCTTCTTGAGCTAATCAACATGGCATCAGAGCCACCCGTCTCCGGCGAGGCAGCGGCGGCCGTGGAACGGCGTTGAGTGGGTTCGGAGGCGGCGGAAGTTGGTGGTGGTGCTGGTGGTCAACGGCGCTGTGAAGGAGGGCGACCTGGGCCCGTGAGGCGACTCAGTGCAGTGGCGGAACTAAGCAGAGTGTCCTGGGAGGAACAAGGCGGCGAGGAGCAGTGGTCTGATTTACCACGGGTGAGTTGGCTGTTTGTGTGGTTGCGTGTGGAGGTTGCCCAGGCTGGTGGTGTGATTAGGGAGGAGAAAGGAGCCGACGGCTAGCTAGTGCAGGGTGCAGAGGCTTGAATCTAAGAAGTGGAAGTGCAGCGTGTAGAGGAGATGGCTGAAATCAGTGATGCCCCAGCAGTTACTTCCGGTGAGCTTGCGGCTGTATTGCGAGCGATGGATGAGAAATACAGGGCTCTGTTTGATGCAATCAGCAAGCAAGCTAGCAGCTCCAAATCAGAGGCTGAAATAAAGGAGGAGATACATCCCTTACAGATGCCACATGTGAAGTTAGAGGGTCCTGAGAACTATGTAAGCTGAGCTGAGCATGCTGAAACCATCCTGGTTTCAAGGAAATTGGAAGGATACATCCTTGGGACAGTAGAGAAACCTGAGGAAGAAGGTTCAAAAGAAGGCCAAAAATGGAGAGCAACCAATGCTTTGGTCAGGGCATGGCTTCTGAGTTCGATGTCTTCTCAGATTGCAAAGCAGGTTGAGAGAATCAAAGATGCTTCAGAGATTTGGAGGCTCCTGAAAGGCACATATTCAGGAGTGGGAAATGAGATGTTAGCATGCAAAATTCAAAATGAGTTGCAGGAGCTGAGCCAAGGTGAGAGAACAGTGGTGGAATATGTGTCTGAACTTAAAAGGTTGTGGAGTGACCTGGACTACTATGATCCAGTTGAAATGGAGTGTGGGAAATGTATTGAGAAGCATAGTAAGTGGACTGAGAGGAGACGTGTTAGAGACTTCCTAAATGGCCTCCATCCCAGGTTTGAAAATAGGAGAGCAGCTCTATATGGCAGTGGGAAGCTACCAAGTCTTGAGCAAGCAATTTCTGCAATAGCGAGTGAAGAAACTCGGCTAAGGTTGGAGGCAGCAGGATCGGCTTCACAGGGAGTAACGCAAAGGCGCTCAGCTTTCTTGGCTGCAGGAGGTGGAAGATACCAAAGAACAGGAGCAGGTAACGGTGAAAGAAAATGTTTTGAATGTGGATCACCAGAACATCTTGTGGCAGGCTGCCCTAAATTGATGGGAGGAGGTCGTGGTAGAGGCCGGGACTGGCGAGGTAGAGCCAGAGGCAGATTATTTGATGCATGTGGTGGCCGTGGAAGAGGCATGTTGTTTCCCGGAAGAGCAAACACTTCAACTGCCGAGGAAGTGTCTCAGAAATTGAGCATTGAGATAACCCCCGATGAGCTAGAGAAGTGGCGTCAATTCAAGAACCTAAATCTTGGTGTCGAACAGCCTCAGGAGTCACATGCATCACCCTCTTCATCAGCAAATTTTTCTGGTAATAATTCTCATACTGTAATGTGTACTGATTATCTTGCAGCTGGTGCACAATGGTTAATTGACTCAGGGGCTTCGAGACATATGACTGGTTCTATTAGGGAGTTGTCCAACTATATTCCTGTTTTTAAAAAGGAAAATGTGAAATTGGCTGATGGTTCAACCCAAGCCATTGTTGGGTCTGGAATTGTCAAATGCAGCCCAAATATGTCATTATCTTCAGTTTTACATGTTCCAGCATTCCCAATTAATCTTCTATCTATAAGCTGCATCACTAGAGAGCTAAATTGTGCTGCAATATTCTTCCCCACTTGGTGTATTTTTCAGGAACTTGGAACTGGAAAAGAGATTGGGATAGGGAGCATGCGTGATGGGTTATATTACTTGGATAGTAATATATTTCCTGCAGTGGCTGCTACAGTGTCTCCCTCGTCACTAGAAGAATTCCTACTTGAACATCGTCGGTTGGGACATCTTTCTTTTGCTATTTTGGGTCAGATTTACCCTAATCTCTATTGTAAAATTAGTAAAGAACAACTAATGTGTGATGCTTGTCAGTATGGAAAGCAAGTTAGGAGCTCTTATTTATTATCTGATAATAGAAGTGATGTGCCTTTGCAAACTATACATTCAGATGTGTGGGGCCCTAGCAAAGTGACATCTATTAATGGTTATCGCTACTTTGTCACTTTCATTGACTGCTGCACTAGAACTACCTGGGTTTATGTGTTATGCCATAAAAGTGAAACATTTGAATGCTTTAGAGATTTCCATAATCTGATTAGGACTCAATATAGTGCTTGTGTGAAAGTGTTACGAACTGATAATGGCACAGAATATGTGAATGGGGACTTTGATGAATATTTGTCAAACTTTGGAATTATCCATCAAACTAGTTGCCCAGGTACTTCAGAACAGAATGGTTTGGCAGAAAGGAAGAACAGGCATATTTTAGAAATTGCAAGGTGCATAATGTTTGCCATGAATGTTCCAAAGTACTTGTGGAGTGAAGCAGTGATGACTGCAGCTTATTTGATGAATAGGATGCCTTCTCGGGTGCTTGGCTACAAGACACCAATAGAGTGTCTCACTAGGGGAACTACATATGTAGTTCCACCAAAGGTGTTCGGGTGTACATGTTTTGTAAAGGACTATAGGCCTTCGGTTGGGAAGCTAGATCCAAGAGCAGTAAAGTGTATATTTATGGGGTATTCTGGTAAACAGAAGGGCTATAAATGTTGGTGCCCATCCGAGAAGAAAATGTTTGTGAGTATGGATGTGGTGTTTCATGAACATGAACCATTTTATGGGGAATCAGTCGACTTATCTGATGTATTTCCCGATTCGTTTACTGATGACCTCTTAGATGCAAACTATGAAACAGGGGGAGATAAAGAAGTGGAGAACACCGATGCTACATCACAAAAGATGATTATTGGAGTGATACCTGCTGAAGGAAGGGAACAAGATACACCAAATGAGGTACAACAATGGCGAAAACCAAACGAAGAAAGGGAATGCCAAGTGTATACAAGAAGGCGGCAATCAAAAGAGAAACAAATGCAGGGGGAGGAAGTAACTTCTTTGGAGCCTCACCATGAAGCCTATGAACCAGAAAGAACACCATCCAGAGTGGAGCAGCCTGATGCGAATGACTCAACACCAGACCCACCATTACCATCTCAGGCTCCACAGGTAACTCCGTCATGTGATGATAATGCTCTTACATTGGATGATCTAGATATACCCATTGCCCATCGAAAACAACCTCGATTAACTGCTGGGAAATTGCCATCAAGAATGTCACCCTACAATGTCTCCAATTATGTTTCATATTCCTCTGTGGGTCCTCAATACAATTCATTTATAGCTGCTCTAGATTCGATGGCACCACTACCACATGACTGGCAGGAGGCAGTAAGGGACCCAAGGTGGAGAGCAGCAATGGTTGAAGAAATGACTGCACTCGATAAGAATAATACTTGGGAACTCTCTATACTTCCTGCAGGTAAGAAAGTTGTGGGTTGTAAGTGGGTGTTCACCATAAAGCAAACACCTGAGGGCAAAATAGAGAGATATAAAGCCAGACTAGTGGCAAAAGGGTATAGTCAAACATACGGAGTGGATTACGATGAGACTTTTTCCCCAGTGGCTAAGATGAATACTATTAGAACCCTGATCTCATTAGCAGCGAATTATAAGTGGAATCTTTTTCAGATGGATGTTAAGAATGCTTTTCTACATGGTGACTTGCAAGAGGAAGTATATATGGAAATCCCACATGGGTTTAATAGTAAGGAGACAGAGGGTAAGGTGTGCAGACTAAAAAAATCATTATATGGACTCAAGCAATCACCAAGGGCCTGGTTTGGGAAGTTTTGCAAGGAGATCCGCTCACTTGGCTATCAGCAAAGCAATGCTGATCATACACTGTTTTTCAGGAGTAATCATGGCAAACTTACAATTCTTGTGGTTTATGTTGATGACATTGTTATTACAGGTAATGATGATGAGGAGATAAGACAGTTGAAAAAAATTCTAGCAAAAGCATTTGAAGTAAAAGATCTTGGGCATCTAAATTACTTTCTAGGAATTGAAGTTGCATATTCATCACAAGGTATATATCTCTCACAGCGGAAATATGTTCTTGATTTACTTGTTGAAACTGGAATGCTAGACTGTAAACCTGCCTCTACACCAATTGAGGCAAACCATCGAATTAAGGCAGATATGGGTGATCCTGTTGATAAAGGTCAGTATCAACGGCTGGTAGGGAGACTAATCTATTTGTCCCATACTAGGCCAGATATTGCATATGCTGTGAGTATTGTGAGCAGATATATGCATGACCCAAGATCTACACATTTAAATGTTGCATATAGAATCTTGAGATACCTAAAGGGATGCCCGGGGAAAGGAATTCTATTCTCAAATTCTGGACATCTCAGTATAGAGTGTTACACGGATGCTGACTGGGCTGTGTTGGCCCAGACCCGACGCCGAGTGCTTTCCGGCGACGGTGACGATCAAAGACGAACAACGAACCTTGCTGATGCACTCTCGTCGAGATAACTTTACGCCGAGATACACCACACCACAAGGCACAAGGAAGCTTGATCTCCAATATGTATGTGCACAAGCTAGCACAACTCAACCTGATCGGTGTCTTTGACCGAAGCTGACTTCCGGTTGCACTAGCCACAAGGCACAAGCTAGCTTTGCACTAGCCGGAGCTACACGCGCAGGACCACCTTGATCTATCTCGCCGAAACACTATACGCGGATACGCCGATATATGGCCACGGGAGCGTGTCGCTCCCGTTGTAATATCTTTATTACTTTTATCTCTGATTGTTCAAATTACAGGGGCTATACACACGTATATATAGTAGTAGGACTATGAAGCAAACCTAGTCGGTCTCCAGTACTAGTCCTACTCGGACACACACACGTACAAGTAACCTAGCCCACGTACACATATGGAATCTAAGTCCACTAGGTAATTGCTCCATATACGATCCGCATACGGCGACTACGTCGGGTTTAATTCCAAACACGACGTCGTCACGTCACAGCTCTGATACCAATTGTTGGCCCAGTCCCGACGCCGAGTACTTTCCGGCGACGGTAATGATCAGCAACGATGAGCAACGACCGACGAACCAGAGCAACGTTGGCAATCTTGGTTCCTGCCCCAAGTGGGCTCGACCCGATGAGATACTTTTACGTCGAGAGGCACCGCAGTGCAAAGCTAGCTTGTACTAGCTAGTCTGCTTCTTATTGATCTTTTGGCAAGCGACACCAAAAATACACACGCGTACACAACGGCGAGCCGCCGGAATACAAACTCATGCACGTAGTATTTGGATTATCGCCAAAGGCTCATATCGAGCCTTGCTTTGCTTTATTGATCTCACGGTACAATCTTGTTGTTTACAGGGTGCTTGTACGTATATATATATATAGGAGCTACCTAGCATCAAGCAAACCTAGTCGGTCTCCAGTACTAGTCCTACTCGGACACACACACGTACAAGTAACCTAGCCCACGTACACATATGGAATCTAAGTCCACTAGGTAATTGCTCCATATACGATCCGCATACGGCGACTACGTCGGGTTTAATTCCAACAATCACCCCCCTAAACACGACATCGCCGTGTCACAGCTCGACGCCGAACCAAGCCTTGATTAGGATGTCCGCCAGCTGATCATCCGTGCGATTGTAGTTGACCTCCGCCTTTCCTTCTTCCACGCCGTCCTTCATATAGTGATACATCGTATCAATGTGCTTGCTCCTATCATGCCGCACTGGATTCTCGCGTAGAAAAATTGTAGACTCACTGTCAACATTGAGAACCACTTGTTCCAGATCCCGATCCATGAGATCACCATGTAGCCTTCCTAGCCGCACACCTTGACACCCCACAACGGTACCAGTAATATACTCTATTACATTAACTGCGGGTGCTTTGCTCTTCTTACTCAGCTCAAGACGAGGTTTCATTGAAGCATCAACTGAATTGCAATTTTTCATGCCACGGCTTTCAAGTACCTTCCTTCTGTATGCCTCCTGGCATAGTGTGATCCCCCCCGTCTTTTGATGTACTTTTATCCCTGGGTAGTAGCTCAAAAGACCTAGATCATCCATCTTGAAAAGCTCTTTCATCTGTAGCTTGAACTTTGCAATCACCTCTTCATCTGCTCCAGTAATTAATAGGTCGCCGATGTAGATGCCAACTAGTAGACGATCCCTTCCTTCACCTCGCTTGTACATTGCATGCTCTAGTGGGGCTTTCTCAAATCCAAGAGAAACCAATGTCCGATCAAGTTTGACGTTCCACTCTCGAGGTCCTTGCCATAGCCCATACAAGATTTTGTGTAACTTCAGTACCTTGTGCTCCTCTCCCTCTTTGATGAAACCCGGTGGTTGATTAACATACACATCTCCTTCTATCTCGCCATTCAAAATCACGGATTTTACATCCATGTGATGTACTTTCCATGATTCCTGAGCCGCGAGAGCGATGAGTAATCTCACCGACTCCATCTTTGCAATGGGAACAAACACTTCTTCGAAGTCTACACCTTCCTCTTGCACATACCCTTTGGCCACGATCCTCGCTTTGTGCTTCATGCACGCTTCGATATCTTTCTTGACCTTGAATTTCCACTTGAGCTCCATATCCTTTTCATTGTTGGGAAGATCCATAAGCTCCCATGAGTTATTGTTATGGATCGACCTCAACTTTTTTTCCATAGCATGATGCCAACACTCTTCCATATTTGCGTCTTTAAAATTTTCTGGTTCCTCGATGTGCAAACATTGTTGCCCTTTACTCTTCATCTTCACCGAATTTATTTGAAGCGCTTCTTCTGAAGAGAGATCCAATGATCGTCGTCCTAGTGCTGTCGAAGAAGGAACACTTGCGTCTGAACTTGCCAAAGTTCGTGTTTCTGGCAATGTTGTAGCTTCTAAACTGCTTTCTGGACTCTGCCTTAGTCCGTTTGGAGAGCGTACAATACTAGCTGCGCTGCTCCTTGTTTCTGGCATATTTCCTTTTGCTGGACCTTGCTCAACTTCTATCCCATCCACTAAGCCATCACGTGGGTTCCTGGATGGAGTTGTTGTACGCAGCTTGTAGTGGCCACATCCTTCTGGCCCACGTGGGGTAGTACAAGTCCATGCACCAGCTCCGTTGCTGCTGCTGCCTACGTACATGCATGGCCCCTCGTCGGAGGCCTGCTTGTATGCGGGGCGCGTGCTTTTCATTGCATCACTTGACACCGTGTATGCGTCATGCTCGTCTCGCCCGAGTGCAGCTTGCCGCGTATCATGGTCATCTCGCGCCACAACTTCGCCTATTCTCAGACTTTCAGAACTGCTCTTTCGACCACAGCTGACCTTTCTCGGAGGCGCCGCACAAAGACTGTTTCTCCATGGTCGCGCACACGCAGCTATCGCCGCATCCGCTCCAGCAAAATTGGCACTTACGTCCATAGCACTGACATAAGTTTCGGAATCACTCCCCGCATCTGTAGCTTCGACACGAGTTTCCGAACCATAATCTTGATGGCAAACTTTTTCTTCCGCAAGCTCGACAATTTCTTTAGTCAATGCTTGAGAGTCTGGATCCTCCTCGTCCACCAGTTTACACATCAACATCATGTCACCATCATCTCCTTGCTGGGCTATCAGCGCCTTCTGCTTCGGTGCTTCCTCGCAGTCAACCTTGAAGTGACCGAGTAGACCACAGTTATAACATCTCACTTTTCTGATGTCAAACTTTCTCCTCGGTGGCGGTGCAGCCTCGTCGTCTGAGTCGTCGTCCGAGTCGGCGAAGTTCTTTCTCGCCGAACGCTGCTTCCCCTTCTTTTTGCTGTTGCTAGTGGATCCACCTTGCTTTTCCTTTGACAAAGCAACCCACTGCGCCCTTGTGAGCATCACAAGCTCGTCGTTCCTCCCGTCCCCAAGACTGTACCGCATCCGCTCATCGTGAGCCTTGTACCGTCCGACAAGATCGTCGATGGAGAGAGTCTCGAGATCGACGCACTGCTCGATCGCCGTGACAATTTGCAGGTACCGGGGAGGGGCCGCGCGCAAGAATCGCCGGACAACCGAGGTCTCCGTGAGGTTTTCTCCAAGCGCGCGAATCCGATTGACGAGAGTTACTACCCGTGAAGCGAACACGTCCACAGACTCATCGTCGCCCATGACCAAAGTCTCGTAGTTCCTTAGGAGAGTTTGGAGATTGGCTTGCTTGACACGGGTGTGTCCCTCGAACATGAGCTTCAGCGTATCCCACACCTCCTTCGCCGTTTCTTTGGCGATCAGGTGTTGGAGGACATCCATCGGCATCACCGAGTAAATCGCCGACGCCGCCTGCCGATCCTTCCGGTGCTCGGCTCCCTCCTTCTTGAACGCGTCGCCTCCGGGATCCACCGCGTCCCATAGCTCGTTGGCGCGGAGACCACACTCCATGAGGGCCCTCCAGACCTCGAAGTTCTCGCGATCAAACCGTGGATACGACGAACTCGCCGGAGCAGCAATTACTTTAGCCGCACCGGAGTACTCCACCAGCTGCTTGTTCTTCTCGTCGTCCGACATGATCCTCTGTTACTAGAAGATCAACCTTGCTCTGATACCAATTGTTGGCCCAGACCCGACGCCGAGTGCTTTCCGGCGACGGTGACGATCAAAGACGAACAACGAACCTTGCTGATGCACTCTCGTCGAGATAACTTTACGCCGAGATACACCACACCACAAGGCACAAGGAAGCTTGATCTCCAATATGTATGTGCACAAGCTAGCACAACTCAACCTGATCGGTGTCTTTGACCGAAGCTGACTTCCGGTTGCACTAGCCACAAGGCACAAGCTAGCTTTGCACTAGCCGGAGCTACACGCGCAGGACCACCTTGATCTATCTCGCCGAAACACTATACGCGGATATGCCGATATATGGCCACGGGAGCGTGTCGCTCCCGTTGTAATATCTTTATTACTTTTATCTCTGATTGTTCAGATTACAGGGGCTATACACACGTATATATAGTAGTAGGACTATGAAGCTAACCTACTCGGCTAACAATTCTAATCCTACTCGGTGACTGCTACTAGTCCGTCCCGGACAGGGACACCACGTCGTGGTTAATCCCAACAGGCTGGGTGTCTAGATGATAGAAGGTCTACTTCTGGCTACTGCATCTTTGTTGGAGGAAATTTGGTTAGCTGGAGGAGCAAAAAACAAAGTGTAGTGGCCAGGTCTACTGCTGAAGCAGAGTTACGGTCCATGGTCTCTGGAATATGTGAATTAGTATGGCTACGCTTACTACTTACTGAACTACAATTGTACAAAGGGGGCCCTCTTCGGATCTACTGTGATAATCAAGCCACAATAAATATAGTAAATAATCCAATCCAGCATGATAGGACGAAACATATTGAAATAGATAGGCATTTCATCAAAGAGAAGCTAGATGAGGGAACTCTTCAAGTTAGCTTTGTCAACTCAGGTGATCAGCTTGCTGATGTATTAACCAAAGGTATTAGTGTTGTAAATTATATGAAATTATGTAACAAGATGGGGCTCATAGACATATTTGCCCCATCTTGAGGGGGAGTGTTGAGAGGACCTACTAGTGACATGAACAAGAATAGAGGGACGAAAATGTAAAACCCACCTTGTATATACTACTCCCGTGGAGGGATGGAAGGATAAGGTCAATCCTCAATGTTCCAGACTTCTCTCCCCTTCTTGAGCTAATCAACAACAGATTTGTCAGAACCATGTCTAACACAGTAATTTCTACACATGAAGATACTTGAGTGGTGGAGCGGCATGCAAGTTGTCTGTGAATAAAGATCTTCCAGAGATCAATTATTTATTGAAAGGTATGGTCTTTAACATTTCTTTTGGTTCACACTTAGTATTCTGTGTTCCACGGTAAAGAGGTCATACCAACGTCTCTGACGTGGGAGAGTCAGTTACCGTGTCTCTTTATTCTGCTCAGTTGTCGTAGAGTTTCTGTTGCAATAAGCTAGCAGCACAGAGCACTTGAGATGTACAAGTTTTAATTACATGATTGTTCCTATATTATGAATGTTAAAAGGACTCTGTGCTGATCTTCAATGAATCTTCCGTATAGTTGTATCTGTGATGTTCATATTTGCCAAGCCCGTTTCTAACAACATGCTTGATTATTTTTTTCAAATAGTTCCAACATTTAGATTCATAGCTGGTACTTATAGAAATATAGTAGGGTGCTTTCAGTTTCAGAAATAACCAATAGAAAGTACTTTTATGTCTTTTCATTTATAACAGTATGTCAGGTAGGTTGATTAATTAGGCTGTACATATAGGTCTTCACCATCATTTTGAAATTCCACAATGAATTATACCTACAGTTGTAACATTGTGAACAGAATATAGTTACAAACCGAAGAGTTGTTCTTTTATCGGGGATAGACAGATTCATACTCTCAGCTTCCTATATGTGAGTTTTTTTTAATTTTCTTATAAAGTATTATCTATGTGATTGCCTTTTCCCTTTCGCTCTGATAGTTCTATGTCTGACATAGGTAGGTTCATGTTATTTTTATACTATTTAACCTTCACCAAGAGGGTACAAGTCCCTCAGAATCTGTAGTTTTTTTTTAAATAGACATATCTATTCAGTTAAATTAACTTTATATCTTATTACTACTACAACCACTTATACTGAGAGAGTACGAATCTATCAAAGCTGGAAGATGCTTAGCATTCCCATCCTCTACTGTAAGTACATTAGTACAATATGTTAGTATATGTAACATTAATTTGTAAAACCCTACTGATGTTCACTATATTCTAGCCTTACAACTATACTGCATCACCGGCTTATATACAGATTAAAGTTTCCTTTAGTTCGGCTTGACATATAACTGGTTTTTTACTCTTGACCAGATGTTAGGATGCAAGGGCGCCAAGTTGGTGCAATGGTTTACCAGAAAAACCATGGAAAAAATTCTTGCTATTTATCTTTCTCAGTATCTATTTGAAACCTAATTATTCTTTCACGTATTCCCTCTTTTTCGTGGTTAATGCGCTAAACTTATCAACAATAGTTACAGGGGCATGCAGTGGAATATTCGACTTCTGACATGCTTTAACAATTTTAACACTGCTATGTTAAGTGAGTTACTCCAACCACATTGATACCTGAGCTGTGTGAGCAAAACACCTAAACGGCAAATTTTTGTCTACCTGAAATTGTAAAGAAGGATGAGAGGTCACAGTGGAGATTTAAGTTATTTAGTAAACCACTTCTCCACCTAGGTACTAGATTCAAAAAATCGTTTAGTAGTATTATTACTACTGGTGGTATGATTGAAAAGCATCCCTTCGTTTAGTAGTATTGGAACGACTTCAGCTTATATAAGGTATATATTCAAGTTCTTTCTGTAGCAATATAAGATTTTGATAGTTGTACTTTTCTAAATATAGTATCCTATGGAAATTCTGGACATCAATTGTAGAATTTGTTAACCATGGTCAGTGCACACTGCATGCACACCATGTTGTGTATTAGATACTGCTGTTTCCTCGAATTCTAAGCTTCAATGATATCTCTCTCTCTCTCTCTCTCTCTCTCTCTCTCTCTCTCTCTCTCTCTCTTTCTCTCTCTCTCTCTCTCTCTCTCTCATTCAAAAAAAATTCAAACACAAGTTCTGGAGTTAGTATGCTATCCTAAATAACTTATTATGTCGTACAAAACATGTGTATATTTATTGTTAAATTACACTTATCTACAGAGGCTAATTATTATTCCACTGCAAATTAATTTTCATGCCAAGAGAGGGGATACTAAACATAGGTGCGCACACATTGTGAAAATCCAGTGGAATATGTCTTGCATGATGTGTGATATTGTTTTCTTCAATAGTGAAGTTTGCAATGACTAGGTGTGCATCAAGCTCATAGTTAACAACAGACAGGACTTGACAGCCTTTGGAGAACTAGCAAAAACTCATACCGAAGGGTCTACAATTACTGGCAGAGATGATTTAACATTGTATTTGTGTGTACAAGGCCACTCCTTTTCTATTTACAACGTGTATATATACATGTCTGTCGACCGTTCCATCATGCCTAAAGAGGCCAATATGTTGTTTTTATTTACTTCCATGAAACTAAATTGTCTCTAAAATAGAGGCATTGGATATGTGCTTCTCACCCATTGAACTTTCGTCAAGTAAAATACACATGTTATACTTCATAGCATACGGATCGAACAATTCATACATGTTATTTCCTATTAATCTAGGAAGACGTGTTTGTTTCTACTGTGGTTTTGAACAAATTATTTGTTATTAAGTATAATGGTTAGCCCGTGCAGACGCACGGTTGACGACTAGTTAATCTAATTAGGTATTAGTGGTAACTTTAGATACTAATTAGAGTATGTCTTGTGGGTCCCCTTGCTAAATAAACCTTTTTAGTACTTTGGTTAAAATATCAGTCTATGACAGGTGAACCCAGTCAACACCTTGACCAGTCAACTACTGAGTCAGTAGTTGACCAGGCCTACATGTCAGCCTCTCCATGCCACTACTGGGTACACTCTCTGTGTACCAGTAGCAATTTAACAATTTATTTTCGAATTAAAATAATTCCAAAAAATTAGAAAATCATTTAAAACTTTAAAAAAATCATAGAAAATTATCCGTAAGTCGGATGCAAAAGTTTTATATATGAAAGTTGCTCAGAACGACGAGATGAATCCGAATACGCGGTCCGTTCGCCCACCACACATCCCTAGCATAGCGAACATGCAACATTCCCCCTCTGGTCATCTGTCTGACACATGTCCGGAACCGGGAAAGCATTCCCGGTTGCAATGCCCCTTCACCCATATCGTGTAGCCATATGTTAGGTCACACCCGGCACATCATATTGCCATGTTATGCTTTCTGATGCTATGTTTGCTTTATATTTACTGTTTCTTCCCCCTCTTCTCTTCGGTAGACCCCAAGACCGATATTGATGCCCTTGTGATCGACTACGTCGACAACGACACTTCTTCCTTTTCAACAGAGCTTCCAGGCAAGCAAACCCCTCTTGAGCATTCTGATATCGCCCATTTCTTCCCCTCTCATGCTTGCATTAGAACTGCTACTGCTCTCTCTATGATCCTACTCTGATGCATAGCTTGTTTTTGTTACCTGTTTTCATACCTTACCTGATTATTCTAAAGTGCTTAGTATAGGTTGGTTAGCGATCCATCAGTGACCCCCTTGTCCCAGTTGTCCCGCTTTATGTTCGATGACTCGATCAACGTGATCGACTTCCAGGCCCCGACACCGCACATCACCCCCCTTAGTTGTACGACTCTGCAGAGTTACCATCGAGTGTCGAGGGTGTGGAACCTCTTACATCACTCCCGATGAGACCTCTGTAGTGTAGCTATTCGGTCATGGTCATCGAGGGTGATTTCCTCCTTAACCACTTCCGATACGGCTCTGTCGTGAAACCCCTTAAGTGTGAACCTCGAGGGTGGATCCTCTTATGTTCACCTTGATGATTACATCGAGTGAAATTCACTGGGTGTGATTCCCCGGGTTTTCCCCTTGATGTTTGGACACAGGGATACTTGGACTTTACAACTGTTACTTGGAAAGGCGGGTCGACCCTGAGGGGTACCCGCGTGATGTGACCGTAAATGCAAGAGATAATCCTCCAAACATGTTACAAATTGGCTCTTTTAGCTTTGAGGTGCCGCCAACTGAACCGGAGAAGAATGCAGTGAAGCCAAACTTCAGAACCCCTCCAAACTGGAGTAATATTGGTACTATTTTCATGTCCGGTGGAGTAGTTCCAATCGTACGAGCAAAGTTATTCTTTTATTATTTTATAAATTATGTGATCAACGTGGCCAGTGATCAACATGGCCGTATTGATTAATTAGCGTTCTAATTAAAAGAGTACTACCCAGGACAGAGATCCTCGTACAAGTTTGTTATTAGGTAGTTTAGTTTTTTTTTCTCCGAGATGTAAAAGGAGAGGATCTAGCGTGTTAGTTTGGGTCAGATCGGTTAGAGTATTTTAGGGCTTACGGCCGGTGGAATCTCCAATATAAAAGGAGCTCTCCTCTTGTATTCGGAGGCAGGTTGAATTTCGAGGTTTATACATCTAACATGAAGTGGCCCTAGCGTTCGTTTTGTTTATCTTTGTGAAATTTTCTAAATTGAAGATTTTACTTTGGCAAGAGGATTCTAGTGCGTACACTGAGAATTTTCTAGCTATTGGCTTGAGGTCCGTTGTCATCGACGGGTTACGCGCTGGTTACGTCTACCACGGCGGGAGGTTCCTTGTGTGTCGAGGAATTGTCCATTGGTCGTCGTCACCCCGTCTTCAGGTTACGCATACTGTTCGCTTAATTGGGAGATTTTACCGTGGATCTTGGAAGAGTTCGTTGCATCGTAAAAGATCGGGCCGAATCAGTGGCGCGTTCGAGGTCGTGCCTACATCAAGTGGTATCAGATTACTGGGTTTATTACGGTGCAAATTTTCTCTTTAATTTGTCCATACATATTCTAAAACTGCGATGAGGATGGAGTATTATTTTGATGGTGAGATGTCCCAATGTGAGAAGGATCTGTCACGAGCCCTTTCATGGTTTCAAATCTACACAAGAGTGAAGGGCCAACTACTTATGCTGCAATGTTTAATCGTTCTTCAGAAATAAATTTGGTGAGTCAAACCTTGGTTGATGCATTGAAACTAGTAGTAATAGAGCATCCAGACCCATATAAGCTCAGATGGCAGGGAAAATTTGTGACAATAAAACATCAAGTAGAGGTGACTTTTGGATTTTGTGGATTTACAAATTCAGTTTTATGTGATGTTCTTCCATATCATATGTATATGTGTAGCTTGATACTTGGTAAATCTTGGACAAAAAAGAGGGAGCTACATATTGATAAATCTAGCTATTTTTCTAGGTGGAAATTTCAGATTTTTCGTAATGGTCGATGGATTTATTTTGAAGCATACTCTTCCGAACAATATTTGGAAGATCATAAGAGAAGAGACTGAGCACATGCTGCAATTAATGCAAAGAAAGAAGTAGAGCAGATCTTGCTAGAAAAGAAAAAGGCTCAGGATAGTCTTGTTGGAACTAAAAATATTTCTTCGCATGAGAAGAACAAAGAGAAACCAGCACTGCCAACGAGTGGGCTGAATATGCAACTTAAGAGAGTACATGATGAAGATAGCATGGCAGTGAGCGGAGGTCAGCGCACGAGTTTATTTTAGACTCAGTGTGATATTAAGGGTACATCGTGCAAGTTAATAATTGATGGCGGTAGCTGCACTAATGGCATCAGCAAGATGTTGGTGGAGAAGCTTGGTTTGTCGACATGGTGATATGATGAACCATGTCATTTGGAGCGGTTGAAAAATTGTGGGAAGCTCAAATTACATAAGGCACGTGTAACATTTTCTGTTAGGCAGTATGTTGATGAGGTGGAATGCGATGTTTTGCCAATAAAAGTCTGTGGTTTGTTACTAGGCCGACCTTGGCAGTATGACCGCAATGTCCAACATGCTGGAAGGACCAACACATACACTCTTATTCATAATGGAAAGCAAAGGACACTTACATCGATGAATGATAAATTAGTTCGCTCTGATGTGATATTGATAGTGCGAAAGAAGATGGCTCCCAAGAACAACATGAAACCAAAGACGGTTTCTCTTCCAGTGAAGGAGGATGATATTCTTTCAGTAAAGAAGGTCTCTAGAGTTACCACGAAGCCGAGGACGGCTTCATTTCAAGGGAGAGAGGATGATGTGACCGTAAATGCAAGAGATAATCCTTCAAACATGTTACAAATTGGCTCTTTTAGCTTTGAGTGCCGCCAACTGAACCGGAGAAGGATGCAGTGAAGCCAAACTTCAATACCCCTCCGAACTGGAGTAATATTGGTACTATTTTCATGTCTGGTGGAGTAGTTCCAATCACACGAGCAAAGTTATTCTTTTATGGACTTTTATAACTACCAAACGTTCAGATTTTAGCAATAGGTAAGAACGATCTTTATTTCACTCTAATTATATACATGCATGCATTAGAATGATTGATTTTCCTTTCACGTGTGCTCCTCCATCTAATTACATGCATATATGCCCTAAAGGACAAAAAGCTGATGTCGTCCTAGATTTTTTCTTTTTTCAAACTTCAAAATGTTTTGTAACTCAAATTGTCGCTCCGATTGAAAAACCTTCTTCACACAAAAAATCGTCTCGGCAAGATCTTTGAAACTAGATCCCGTTTTGATATGTTTTGATGACTTTTTTGGGACCAAAAATTGCCACATTTAGGCTACATAAGTCATCACGTCTGTCATACATAAGTTACCGTGTCATTTACACAAAATTTTCCGGTGTATGTTTTCAACAAACTTTTATCCCATAGTCAAAAAGTGACTATGATGTTTGCAGTGAGTTATCAGTTTTGTTGTGTATATTACCATGTTACACAAAAGTTATCGGGGTATATTTTTCAACAATTTTCATTCCCTTGGTCAAAAAATTACCGTGATACTTGTATATGAGTTATCAGCTCTCATGTGCGTGTATTATCATGTTGTTTACACATGGGTTATTGGAAGGTATTTTTTAACAATATTTTCCATAGTCAAAAGGTTACCATGTCTGGATTAAGTAAGTTATCGGCTCTGTAGTATGTATATTACCATGTTATTTACACATAAGTTATCAGGGTATATTTTCAACAAACTTTTATCCCAGGGTCAAAAGTTACTGTGAGGTTTGTAGCGAGTTATCACCTTTATTGTGTCTATAATACCATGTTATTTGCACACAAAGTACCGGGAAAAAATGTTTTTCAAGACCCCCCCCCCCCCAGTTCACCTAAGTATCGGGTATGCAGTGCTTCTATTATCATGATATTCATGCAAACGTTATCCAGCTTATATTTTTCAACAATTTTTCCTCGGGGTTCAAGTTATCACTGTGTTTGTACCTAAGTTATCATTTATATAATGCGTCATTACCTTGATGTTTATACAAAAGTTATCGGGTACATTTTTGACAATTTTTTTCCTTCAGGTCAAAGTTGCCGTGATGTTTGTGCCTAAGTTATCAAGGTTGCCATGCAAGAATTACCGTGTTGTTTACACATAAATTACCCGGGAGATGTTTCAATAAATTTTCACCCCGAATTGAAGTTACCATGACATTTCTACGTAAGTTATCAAGTCCCGGTGCACAAATTACCACGCCATTTGCACAGAAGTTATCGGGGCATGTTTCAACCCAAAAAATCCCTCATGTGAAGTTGCCATGATATTTACAATGAGGCTACATGGGCAAGGCATAAAACCCGTTGGTATATGAGAGACTTCAAGACAGCTTGAGAAATCAAAAAAAACACAAGAAGAAAAATACTTTTTTTGGCTCATATAAAAGTGAAAAAAGGGTTAATTATTATTTTTCTACTTATTAGACAACAATCAAGGTAAGGTGAGTTGGTTAGTACACTGCTCCTACATCAGAAGGGTCATGGGTTTGAGTCCCATTTTAGACGATTATATTTTCTTGTATCAACGCGTGCAAAATAAATCCCGATCTAGACATTGGCTGGGCTGGCTAACGGGCTTGTACATACGAACGTTCAGATCAATTGGTATTGCGCCACAATTTTAACGCAGTGGTTTTGATTGGTGTTGTTTATTTTACTCGCATATAATAAAGTACAAAGAACAAGATCAATCTTTACTATAGTGTAAACAGAGCTAGCTTAGGTGGTTCAGAGCATCAAGAGCAACATGTTGGTCGTGGGTTCGAATCCCATATCATGTATTATTTTTGCGCACCTGGAAATTTCGGATTGGACGGCAATCAGATCGTTCAGATCTATTAACAAATCCAGAACGTTTGGAAAATACAAATTTTGTTCTTTTATTATTTCATAAATTATGTAATCAACATGGCCGGTGATCAACGTGGCCGTATTGATTAATTAGTGTTCTAATTAAAAGAGTACTACCCAGGACAGAGGTCCTCGTACAAGTTTGTTATTAGGTAGTTTAGTTTTTTTTTTCCGAGATGTAAAAGGAAAGGATCTAGCGTGTTAGTTTGGGTCAGATCGGTTAGAGTATTTTAGGGCTTACGGCCGATGGAGTCTCCAATATAAAAGGAGCTCTCGTCTTGTATTCGGAGGCTAGTTGAATTTTGAGGTTTATACATCTAGTATGAAGTGGCCCTCTGGGCGTTCGTTTTGTTTATCTTTGTGAAATTTTCTAAATTGAAGATTTTACTTCGGCAAGAGGATTCTAGTGCGTACACTGAGAATTTTCTAGCTATTGGCTCGAGATCCGTCGTCACCGACGGGTTACACGCTGGTTACGTCTACCATGGCGGGAGGTTCCTTGTGTGTCGAGGAATTGTCCGTTGGTCGTTGTCACCCCGTCTTCAGGTTACGCGTACTGTTCGCTTAATTGGAAGATTTTACTGTGGATCTTGAAGGAGTTCGTTGCATCGTAAAAGATTGGGCCGAATCAATGGCGCGTTCGAGGTCGTGCCTACATCACCGCGAGTGATGTGGAGTCGGGTTGACCGGGAAGGTGCCCACGAGATACTTACGAGGCGTGGTCGGGCATTCTTAGCCGTTGCCGCAAGTACTCGAGACGGGGTCACATCTTTCGTGAGTCTCTGCTCGTGACTGCACTACCAACACACTAACGGTTTGGATATTTGACCCAAGGGGCCTCTGGCCTGATAGCACTAACCATCACATGGGCATAGTATGGACGTTCTGTGTCGTATACATTAGCCAAAGTTTATTAGACGTCAGCGACTGAGCGGCGCGCGTCGGGTTGGACTGGTAAGTGAAAGAAATATGCCCTAGAGGCAATAATAAAGTTATTATTTATTTCCTTATATCATGATAAATGTTTATTATTCATGCTAGAATTGTATTAACCGGAAACATAATACATGTGTGAATACATAGACAAACAGAGTGTCACTAGTATGCCTCTACTTGACTAGCTCGTTAATCGAAGATGGTTATGTTTCCTAGCCATAGACATGAGTTGTCATTTGATTAACGGGATCACATCATTAGGAGAATGATGTGATTGACTTGACCCATTCCATTAGCTTAGCACTTGATCGTTTAGTTTTTTGCTATTACTTTCTTCATAACTTATACATGTTCCTATGACTATGAGATTATGCAACCCTCGTTTACTGGAGGAACACTTTGTGTGCTACCAAACGTCACAACGTAACTGTGTGATTATAAAGGTGCTCTACAGGTGTCTCCGAAGGTACTTGTTGGGTTGGCGTATTTCGAGATAGGATTTGTCACTCCGATTGTCGGAGAGGTATCTCTGGGCCCTCTCGGTAATGCACATCACTTAAGCCTTGCAAACATTGCAACTATTAAGTTAGTTGCAGGATGATGTATTACGGGACGAGTAAAGAGACTTGTCGGTAACGATATTGAACTACGTATTGAGATACCGACGATCGAATCTCGGGCAAGTAACATACCGATGACAAAGGGAACAACGTAAGTTGTTATGCGGTCTGACCGATAAAGATCTTCGTAGAATATGTGGAGCCAATATGAGCATCCAGGTTCCGCTATTGGTTATTGACCGGAGACATGTCTCGGTCATGTCTACATAGTTCTCAAACCCGTAGGGTCCACACGCTTAAAGTTTCGGTGACGATTGTATTATGAGTTTATGTGATTTGATGTACCGAAGGTAGTTCGGAGTCCCGTATGAGATCGGGAACATGACGAGGAGTCTCGAAATGGTCGAGACGTAAAGATCGATATATTGGACGACTATATTCGGACATCGGAAAGGTTCCGAGTGATTCAGGTATTTTCGGGGGTACCGAGAAGTTACGGGAATACGAGGAAGAAGTAATGGGCCTCATGGGCCAAGTGGTGGAAGAGAGGAAGCAAGGCACGCGGCCCCCCTAGCCCAAACCGAATTGGACTAGGGGGCCGGCCCCCTTTCCACCTTTTCCTCCTTCTCCTTCCTTCTCCTTCTCCTCCTTCCTTTCCTCCTCCTAGTAGGAGTAGGAAAGGGGAGTCCTACTCCTACTAGGAGGAGGACTCCTCCTCCTGGCGCGCCCATAGAGGGCCGGCCGGCCTCCCCCTTGCTCCTTTATATACAGGGGCAGGGGGCACCTCTAGACACACAAGTTGATCAGTTGATCTCCCAGCCGTGTGCGGTGCCCCCCTCCACCATATTCCACCTCGGTCATATCGTAGCGGTGCTTAGGCGAAGCCCTGCATCGGTAGCAACATCATCACTGTCACCACGCCGTCGTGCTGACGGAACTCTCCCATGAAGCTCTTCTGGATCGGAGTTCGCGGGACGTCATCGAGCTGAACGTGTGCTAAACTCGGAGGTTTCGTGCGTTCGGTACTTGGATCGGTCGGATCGTGAAGACGTTCGACTACATCAACCGCGTTGTGCTAACGCTTCCGCTTTCGGTCTACGAGGGTACGTGGACAACACTCTCCCCTCTCGTTGCTATGCATCACCATGATTTGCGTGTGCGTAGGAAATTTTTTGAAAATGTTACGTTCCCCAACAGTGGCATCCGAACCTAGGTTTTATGCGTTGATGTTGTGCACGAGTAGAACACAAGTGAGTTGTGGGCGATATAAGTCATACTGCTTACCAGCATGTCATACTTTGGTTCGGCGGTATTGTTGGATGAAGCGGCCCGGACCGACATTACGCGTACGCTTACGCGAGACTTGTTCGACCGACGTGCTTTGCACACAGGTGGCTGGCGGGTGTCTGTTTCTCCAACTTTAGTTGAACCAAGTGTGGCTATGCCCGGTCCTTGCGAAGGTTAAAACAGCACCAACTTGACAAACTATTGTTGTGGTTTTGATGCGTAGGTAAGAACGGTTCTTGCCAAGCCCGTAACTGCCACGTAAAACTTGCAACAACAAAGTAGAGGACGTCTAACTTGTTTTTGCAGGGCATGTTGTGATGTGATATGGTCAAGACATGATGCTAAATTTTATTGTATGAGATGATCATGTTTTGTAACTGAGTTATCGGCAACTAGCAGGAGCCATATGGTTGTCGCGTTATTGTATGCAATGCAATTGCGCTGTAATGCTTTACTTTATCACTAAGCGGTAATGATAGTCGTGGAAGCATAAGATTGGCGAGACGACAACGATGCTACGATGGTGATCAAGGTGTCGCGCCGGTGACGATGGTGATCATGACGGTGCTTCGGAGATGGAGATCACAAGCACAAGATGATGATGGCCATATCATATCACTTATATTGATTGCATGTGATGTTTATCTTTTATGCATCTTATCTTGCTTTGATTGACGGTAGCATTATAAGATGATCTCTCACTAAATTTCAAGATAAAAGTGTTCTCCCTGAGTATGCACCATTGCCAAAGTTCATCGTGCCCAGACACCACGTGATGATCGGGTGTGATAAGCTCTACGTCCATCTACAACGGGTGCAAGCCAGTTTTGCACACGCAAAATACTCAGGTTAAACTTGACGAGCCTAGTATATGCAGATATGGCCTCAGAACACTAAGACCGAAAGGTCAAGCGTGAATCATATAGTAGATATGATCAACATATTGATGCTCACCATTGAAAGCTACTCCATTTCACGTGATGATCGGTTATGGTTTAGTTGATTTGGATCACGTGATCACTTAGAAAATTAGAGGGATGTCTTTCTAAGTGGGAGTTCTTAAGTAATATGATAAATTGAACTTAAATTTATCATGAACTTAGTACCTGATAGTATCTTGCTTGTCTATGTTTGATTGTAGATAGATGGCCCGTGTTGTTGTTCCGTTGAATTTTAATGCGTTCCTTGAGAAAGCAAAGTTGAAAGATGATGGTAGCAATTACACGGACTGGGTCCGTAACTTGAGGATTATCCTCATTGCTGCACAGAAGAATTACGTCCTGTAAGCACCGCTAGGTGCCAGGCCTGCTGCTGGAGCAACACCAGATGTTATGAACGTCTGGCAGAGCAAAGCTGATGACTACTCGATAGTTCAGTGTGCCATGCTTTACGGCTTAGAATCGGGACTTCAACGACGTTTTGAACGTTATGGAGCATATGAGATGTTCCAGGAGTTGAAGTTAATATTTCAAGAAAATGCCCGGATTGAGAGATATGAAGTCTCCAATAAATTCTATAGCTGCAAGATGGAGGAGAATAGTTCTATCAGTGAACATATACTTAAAATGTCTGGGTATCATAATCACTTGACTCAACTGGGAGTTAATCTTCCTGTTGATAGTGTCATTGACAGAGTTCTTCAATCACTGCCACCAAGATACAAGAGCTTCATGATGAACTATAACATGCAAGGGATGGATAAGACAATTCCCGAGCTCTTCGCAATGCTAAAGGCTGCGGTGGTAGAAATCAAGAAGGAGCATCAAGTGTTGATGGTCAACAAGACCGCCAGTTTCAAGAAAAAGGGCAAAGGGAAGAAGAAGGGGAACTTCAAGAAGAACAGTAAGCAAGTTACTGCTCAGGAGAAGAAACCCAAATCTGGATCTAAGCCTGAAACTGAGTGCTTCTACTGCAAGCAGACTAGACACTAGAAGCGGAACTGCCCCAAGTATTTGGCGGATAAGAAGGATGGCAAGGTGAACAAAGGTATATGTGATATACATGTTATTGATGTGTACCTTACTAGAGCTCACAGTAGCACCTGGGTATTTGATACTGCTTCTGTTGCTAACATTTGCAATTCGAAACAGGGACTACGGATTAAGCAAACACTGGCAAAGGACGAGGTGACGATGCACGTGGGAAATGGTTCCAAAGTCGATGTGATCGCGGTCGGGACGCTACCTCTACATCTACCTTCGGGATTAATTTTAGACCTAAATAATTGTTATTTGGTGCCAGCGTTGAGCATGAACATTATATCTGGATCTTGTTTGATGTGAGACGGTTATTCATTTAAATCAAAGAATAATGGTTGTTCTATTTATATGAGTAATATCTTTTATGGTCATGCACCCTTGAAGAGTGGTCTATTTTTGATGAATCTCGATAGTAGTGATACACATATTCATAATGTTGAAACCAAAAGATGCAGAGTTGATAATGATAGTGCAACTTATTTGTGGCATTGCCGATTAGGTCATATCGGTGTAAAGCGCATGAAGAAACTCCATACTGATGGACTTTTGGAATCACTTGGTACTTGCGAACCATGCCTCATGGGCAAGATGACCAAAACGCCGTTCTCCGGTACTATGGAGAGAGCAACGGATTTGTTGGAAATCATACATACAGATGTATGTGGTCCGATGAATATTGAGGCTCGTGGCGGATATCGTTATTTTCTCAGCTTCACAGATGATTTAAGCAGATATGGGTATATCTACTTGATGAAACATAAGTCTGAAACATTTGAAAAGTTCAAAGAATTTCAGAGTGAAGTTGAAAATCATCGTAACAAGAAAATAAAATTTCTACGATCTATCGTGGAGGAGAATATTTGAGTTACGAGTTTGGTCTACATTTGAAACAATGCAGAATAGTTTCGCAACTCACGCCACCCGGAACACCACAGCGTAATGGTGTGTCCGAACGTCGTAATCATACTTTACTAGATATGATGCGATCTATGATGTCTCTTACAGATTTACCGCTATCATTTTAGGGTTATGCTTTAGAGACAGTTGCATTCACGTTAAATAGGGCACCATCGAAATCCGTTGAGACGACGCCTTATGAACTGTGGTTTGGCAAGAAACCAAAGTTGTCGTTTCTGAAAGTTTGGGGCTGCGATGCTTATGTGAAAAAGCTTCAACCTGATAAGCTCGAACCCAAATCGAAGAAATGTGTCTTCATAGGATACCCAAAGGAAACTGTTGGGTACAGCTTCTATCAAAGATCCGAAGGCAAGACTTTCGTTGCTAAGAATGGATCCTTTCTAGAGAAGGAGTTTCTCTCGAAAGAAGTGAGTGGGAGGAAAGTAGAACTTGATGAGGTAACTGTACCAGCTCCCTTATTGGAAAGTAGTACATCAGAGAAACCAATTTCTATGACACCTACACCAATTAGTGAGGAAGCTGATGATAATGATCATGAAACTTCAGATCAAGTTACTACCGAACCTCATAGATCAACTAGAATAAGATCCGCACCAGAGTGGTGTTGGGGAACGCAGTAATTTCAAAAAAATTCCTACGCACACGCAAGATCATGGTGATGCACAGCAACGAGAGGGGAGAGTGTTGTCTACGTACCAACGCAGACCGACTGCGGAAGCGATCACACAACGTAGAGGAAGTAGTCGTACGTCTTCTTCCCGATCGACCGATCCAAGCACCGTCACTCCGGCACCTCCGAATTCTTAGCACACATTCAGCTCGATGACGTTCCTCTGGCTCCGATCCAGCAAAGCGTCGAGGAAGAGTTCCGTCAGCACGACGGCGTGATGACGATCTTGATGTACTACCGACGCAGGGCTTCGCCTAAGCACTACAACGGTATGATCGAGGTGAAATTTGGTGGCAGGGGGCACCGCACACGGCTAAGGAACGATCTCAAGGATCAAGTTGTGTGTCTTGGGATGCCCCCTGCCTCCGTATATAAAGGTTGGAGGGAGGGGGGCTGGCCGGCCAAAGAGGTGTAGGCGCAGGAGGAGTCCTACTCCTACCGGGAGTAGGACTCCCCCCTCCAATCCTAGTCCAACTAGGAATCCTTTAAAGGAGAGAGAGAGAGAAGTGGCCGGCCCCTCTCCTAGTCCTAATAGGACTAGGGAGAGGGGGGAGGCGCAGCCCTATGTGGGCTGCCCTCTCACCTTTCCACTAAGGCCCATGTTGGCCCATTTGGCTCCCGGGGGGTTCCGGTAACCCTCCCGGTAATCCGGTAAAATCCCGATTTCACCCGGAACACTTCTGATGTCCAAACATAGGCTTCCAATATATCAATCTTTACGTCTCGACCATTTCGAGACTCCTCGTCATGTCCCTGATCTCATCCGGGACTCCGAACAACCTTCGGTACATCAAAATGCATAAACTCATAATAACTGTCATCGTAACGTTAAGCGTGCGGACCCTACGGTTCGAGAACAATGTAGACATGACCGAGACACGTCTCCGGTCAATAACCAATAGCGGGACCTGGATGCCCATATTGGCTCCTACATATTCTACGAAGATCTTTATCGGTCAGACCGCATAACAACATACGTTGTTCCCTTTGTCATCGGTATGTTACTTGCCCGAGATTCGATCGTCGGTATCCAATACCTAGTTCAATCTCGTTACCGGCAAGTCTCTTTACTCGTTCCGTAATACATCATCTCACAACTAACATATTAGTTGCAGTGCTTGCAAGGCTTATGTGATGTGCATTACCGAGAGGGCCCAGAGATACCTCTCCGACAATCGGAGTGACAAACCCTAATCTCGAAATACGCCAACCCAACATCTACCATTGGAGACACCTGTAGTACTCCTTTATAATCACCCAGTTACGTTGTGACGTTTGGTAGTACCCAAAGTGTTCCTCCGGTAAACGGGAGTTGCATAATCTTATAGTTATAGGAACATGTATAAGTCATGAAGAAAGCAATAGCAACATACTAAACGATCGTGTGCTAAGCTAATGGAATGGGTCATGTCAATCAGATCATTCAACTAATGATGTGACCTCGTTAATCAAATAACAACTCTTTGTTCATGGTTAGGAAACATAACCATCTTTGATTAACGAGCTAGTCAAGTAGAGGCATACTAGTGACACTCTGTTGGTCTATGTATTCACACATGTATTATGTTTCCGGTTAATACAATTCTAGCATGAATAATAAACATTTATCATGATATAAGGAAATAAATAATAACTTTATTATTGCCTCTAGGGCATATTTTCTTCAGTCTCCCACTTGCACTAGAGTCAATAATCTAGTTCACATCGCCATGTGATTTAACAGCAATAGTTCACATCACCATGTGATTAACACCCATGGTTCACATCGTCATGTGACCAACACTCAAAGGGTTTACTAGAGTCAATAATCTAGTTCACATCTTTATGTGATTAACACCCAAAGAGTACTAAGGTGTGATCATGTTTTGCTTGTGGGATAATTTTAGTCGACGGGTCTGTCACATTCAGATCCGTAAGTATTTTGCAAGTTCTATGTCTACAATGCTCTACACGGAGCTACTCTAGCTAATTGCTCCCACTTTCAATATGTATCCAGATTGAGACTTAGAATTATCTGGATCAGTGTCAAAAACTTGCGTCGACGTAACCCTTTACGACGAACCTTTTTGTCACGTCCATAATCGAGAAATATATCCTTATTTCACTAAGGATAATTCTGACCGCTGTCTAGTGATCTACTCCTAGATCACTATTGTACTCCCTTGATAAATCAGTGCAGGGTATACAATAGATCTGGTACACAGCATGACATACTTTATAGAACCTATGGCCAAGGCATAGGGAATGACTTTCATTCTCTTTCTATCTTCTGCCGTGGTCGGGCTTTGAGTCTTACTCAACTTCACACCTTATAGTACAGGCAAGAACTCTTTCTTTGACTGCTCCATTTTGAACTACTTCAAAATCTTTGTCAAGGCATGTACTCATTGAAAGAACTTATCAAGCGTCTTTGATCTATCTCTATAGATCTTGAAGATCAATATGTAAGCAGCTTCATCGAAGTCTTTCTTTGAAAAACTCCTTTCAAACACTCCTTTTATGCTTTACAGAATAATTCTACATTATTTCCGATCAACAATATGTCATTCACATATACTTATCAGAAATGCTGTAGTGCTCCCACTCACTTTCTCGTAAATACAGGCTTCGCCGCAAGTCTGTATAAAACTATATGCTTTGATCAACTTATCAAAGCGTATATTCCAACTCCGAGATGCTTGCACCAGTTCACAGATGGATCGCTGGAGCTTGCACATTTTGTTAGCACTTTTCGGATTCACAAAACCTTCTAGTTGCATCGTATACAACTCTTCTTTAGCAAATCCATTAAGGAATGCAGTTTTGTTTATCCATTTGCCAGATTTCATAAAATGCGGCAATTGCTAACATGATTCGGACAGACTTTAAGCATAGATACGAGTGAGAAAATCTCATCGTAGTCAACACCTTGAACTTGTCGAAAACCTTTTGCGACAATTCTAGCTTTGTAGATAGTAACCCTACTATCAACGTCCGTCTTCCTCTTGAAGATCCATTTATTCTCAATTGCTTGCCGATCATCAGGCAAGTCAACCAAAGTCCATACTTTGTTCTCATACATGGATCATATCTCAGATTTCATGGCTTCAAGCCACTTTGCGGAATCTTGGCTCACCATCGCTTCTTCATAGTTCGTAGGTTCATCATGATCTAGTAGCATGACTTCCAGAAAAGGATTACCGTACCACTCTGGCGCGGATCTTACTCTGGTTGATCTACGAGGTTCAGTAGTATCTTGTTCTGAAGTTTCATGATCATCATCATTAGCTTCCTCACTAACTGGTGTAGGTGTCACAGAAACAGTTTTCTGTGATGTGCTACTTTCCAACAAGGGAGCAGGTACAGTTACCTCGTCAAATTCTACTTTCCTCCCACTCACTTCTTTCGAGAGAAACTCCTTCTCCAGAAAATTTCCGAATTTTAGCAACAAAAGTCTTGCCTTCGGATCTGTGATAGAAGGTGTATCCAATAGTTTCCTTTGGATATCCTATGAAGACGCACTTCTCCGATTTGAGTTTGAGCTTATCAGGATGAAACCTTTTCATATAAGCATCACAACCCCAAACTTTAAGAAACGACAGCTTAGGTTTCTTGCCAAACCATAGTTCACACGGTGTCGTCTCAACGGATTTATATGGTGCCCTATTAAACGTGAATGCAGCTGTCTCTAATGCATGACCCCAAAAACGATAGTGGTAAATCGGTAAGAAACATCATATATTGTACTATATCCAATAAAGTACGGTTATGACGTTCGGACACACCATTATGCTGTGGTGTTCCAGGTGGCGTGAGTAGTGAAACTATTTCACATTGTTTTTAACTGAAGACCAAACTCGTAACTCAAATACTCTTCTCTATGATCAGATCATAGAAACTTTATTTTCTTGTTACGATGATTTTTCACTTCACTCTAAATTTCTTTGAACTTTTCAAATGTTTCAGACTTATGTTTCATCAAGTAGATATACTCATATCTGCTCAAATCATCTGTGAAGATCAGAAAATAATGATACCTGTCGCGAGCCTCAATATTCATCGGACCACATACATCAGTATGTATGATTTCCAACAAATCTTTTGCTTGCTCCATTGTTCCGGAGAACGGCGTTTTAGTCATCTTGCCCAAAAGGCATGGTTTACAAGCATCAAGTGATTCATAATCAAGTGATTCCGAAAGCCCATCAGTATGGAGTTTCTTCATGCGCTTTACACCAATATGACCTAAACGGTAGTGCCACAAATAAGTTGCACTATCATTATTAACTTTGCATCTTTTTGTTGGAAATATGCCCTAGAGGCAATAATAAATTGATTATTATTATATTTCCTTGTTCATGATAATCGTTTATTATCCATGCTAGAATTGTATTGATAGGAAACTCAGATACATGTGTGGATACATAGACAACACCATGTCCCTAGTAAGCCTCTAGTTGACTAGCTCGTTGATCAATAGATGGTTACGGTTTCCTAACCATGGACATTGGATGTCGTTGATAACGGGATCACATCATTAGGAGAATGATGTGATGGACAAGACCCAATCCTAAGCATAGCACTAGATCGTGTAGTTCGTATGCTAAAGCTTTGCTAATGTCAAGTATCATTTCCTTAGACCATGAGATTGTGCAACTCCCGGATACCGTAGGAGTGCTTTGGGTGTGCCAAACATCACAACGTAACTGGGTGACTATAAAGGTACACTACGGGTATCTCCGAAAGTGTCTGTTGGGTTGGCGCGAATCGAGACTGGGATTTGTCACTCCGTGTAAACGGAGAGGTATCTCTGGGCCCACTCGGTAGGACATCATCATAATGTGCACAGTGTGATCAAGGAGTTGATCACGGGATGATGTGTTACGGAACGAGTAAAGAGACTTGCCGGTAACGAGATTGAACAAGGTATCGGGATACCGACGATCGAATCTCGGGCAAGTATCGTACCGATAGACAAAGGGAATTGTATACGGGATTGATTAAGTCCTTGACATCGTGGTTCATCCGATGAGATCATCGTGGAACATGTGGGAGCCAACATGGGTATCCAGATCCCGCTGTTGGTTATTGACCGGAGAACGTCTCGGTCATGTCTGCATGTCTCCCGAACCCGTAGGGTCTACACACTTAAGGTTCGATGACGCTAGGGTTATAAAGGAAGTTTGTATGTGGTTACCGAATGTTGTTCGGAGTCCCGGATGAGATCCCGGACGTCACGAGGAGTTCCGGAATGGTCCGGAGGTAAAGATTTATATATGGGAAGTCCTGTTTTGGACACCGGAAGATTTTCGGGGTTTATCGGTAACGTACCGGGACCACCGGGAGGGTCCCGGGGGTCCACCAAGTGGGGCCACCAACCCCAGAAGGCTGCGTGGGCCAAGTGTGGGAGGGGACCAGCCCCTAGGAGGGCTGGTGCGCCCCCCACAAGGGGCCCAAGGCGCAAGGATAAGTGGGAGGGGGCAAACTCTAGTCCAGTTGGGCCTTAAGGCCCACCTAGTGGGTTCCTTCCCCTCTCCCCCCTCTTGGCCGCCACCCTTGGCCCCATCTAGGGCTGCCGCCCCCCTTAGGGGTGGGAAACCCTAGAGGGGGCGCAGCCCTCCCCTTCCCCTATATATATGAGGCCTAGGGGCTGCCCACAACACGCGATTAGATCTCTCTTGGTGCAGCCCTGCGTCTCTCTCTTCCTCCTCTTCTGTGGTGCTTGGCGAAGCCCTGCAGGATAGCCACGCTCCTCCACCACCACCACGCCGTTGTGCTGCTGTTGGATGAAGTCTTCCTCAACCTCTCCCTCTCTCCTTGCTGGATCAAGGCGTGGGAGACGTCACCGGGCTGTACGTGTGTTGAACACGGAGGTGCCGTCCGTTCGGCACTAGGATCTTCGGTGATTTGGATCACGACGAGTACGACTCCATCAACCCCGTTCACTTGAACGCTTCCGCTTAGCGACCTGCAAGGGTATGTAGATGAACTCTCTTTCTACTCGTTGCTAGTCTCTCCATAGATAGATCTTGGTGATAAGTAGGAAAATTTTGAATTTCTGCTACGTTCCCCAACAGTGGCATCATGAGCTAGGTCTATTGCGTAGATTCTATGCACGAGTAGAACACAAAGTAGTTGTGGGCGTTGATTTTGTTCAATATGCTTGCCGTTACTAGTCTTATCTTGATTCGGCGGCATCGTGGGATGAAGCGGCCCGGACCGACCTTACACGTACTCTTACGTGAGACTGGTTCCACCGACTGACATGCACTAGTTGCATAAGGTGGCTAGCGGGTGTCTGTCTCTCCCACTTTAGTCGGATCGGATTCGATGAAAAGGGTCCTTATGAAGGGTAAATAGAAATTGGCATATCACGTTGTGGTCTTTGCGTAGGTAAGAACCGTTCTTGCTAGAAACCCATAGCAGCCACGTAAAACATGCAAACAACAATTAGAGGACGTCTAACTTGTTTTTGCAGGGTATGCCATGTGATGTGATATGGCCAAAGGATGTGATGAATGATATATGTGATGTATGAGATTGATCATGTTCTTGTAATAGGAATCACGACTTGCATGTCGATGAATATGACAACCGGCAGGAGCCATAGGAGTTGTCTTTATTTATTTATGACCTGCGTGTCAACTTAAACGTCATGTAATTACTTTACTTTATTGCTAACCGTTAGCTGTAGTAGTAGAAGTAATAGATGACGTGACAACTTCAAGAAGACACGATGATGGAGATCATGATGATGGAGATCATGGTGTCATGCCGGTGACGATGATGATCATGGAGCCCCGAAGATGGAGATCAAAAGGAGCAAAGTGATATTGGCCATATCATGTCACTATTATTTGATTGCATGTGATGTTTATCATGTTTATACATCTTATTTGCTTAGAACGACGGTAGTAAATAAGATGATCCCTCATTAAAATTTCAAGAAGTGTTCTCCCCTAACTGTGCACCGTTGCTAAAGTTCGTCGTTTCGAAACACCACGTGATGATCGGGTGTGATAGATTCTAACGTTCACATACAATGGGTGTTGACGAGCCTAGCATGTACAGACATGGCCTCGGAACACATGCAAACACTTAGGTTGACTTGACGAGCCTAGCATGTACAGACATGGCCTCGGAACACAGAAGACCGAAAGGTCGAGCATGAGTCGTATAGAAGATACGATCAACATGAAGATGTTCACCGATGTTGACTAGTCCGTCTCACGTGATGATCGGACACGGCCTAGTTGACTCGGATCATGTAATCACTTAGATGACTAGAGGGATGTCTATCTGAGTGGGAGTTCATAAGATGAACTTAATTATCCTGAACATAGTCAAAAGGATTTTGCAAATTATGTCGTAGCTCACGCTATAGTTCTACTGTTTAGATATGTTCCTAGAGAAAAATTAGTTGAAAGTTGATAGTAGCAAGTATGCGGACTGGGTCCGTAAACTGAGGATTGTCCTCATTGCTTCTTAGAAGGCTTATGTCCTTAATGCACCGCTCAGTGTGCTGAACCTCGAACGTCGTCTGTAGATGTTGCGAACATCTGACATACACGTTTTGATAACTACATGATAGTTCAGTTAAACGGTTTAGAGTTGAGGCACCGAAGACGTTTTGAAACGTCGCGAAACATATGAGATGTTTTGAGGGCTGAAATTGGGATTTCAGGCTCGTGCCCATGTCAAGAGGTATAAGACCTCCGACGATTTTCTTAGCCTACAAACTAAGGAGAAAAGCTCAATTGTTGAGCTTGTGCTCAGATTGTCTGAATACAACAATCATTTGAATCAAGTGGGAGTTGATCTTCCAGATGAGATAGTGATGTTTCTCCAAAGTCATTACCACCAAGCTGCTAGAGCTTCGTGATGAACTATGATATATCAGGGACATATATGATGATCCTTGAGATATTCGCGATGTTTGACACCACAAAAGTAGATATCAAGAAGGAGCATAAATTGTTGATGGTTAGTAAAACCACTAGTTTCAAGAAGGGCAAGGGCAAGAAGGGATACTTCATGAAACGGCAAATCAGATGCTGCTCTGGTGAAGAAACCCAAGGTTGAACCCAAACCCGAGACTAAGTGCTTCTGTAATAATTGGAACAACCACTGGAGCGGAATTACCCTAGATGCTTGGTAGATTAGAAGGCTGGCAAGGTCGATAGAAGTATATTGGATATACATTGTGTTGATGTGTACTTTACTAGTACTCCTAGTAGCACCAGGGTATTAGATACCGGTTCGGTTGCTAAGTGTTAGTAAATCGAAATAAAAGCTACGGAATAAACGGAGACTAGCTAAAGGTGATCTGACGATATGTGTTGGAAGTGTTTCCAATGTTGATATGATCAAGCATCGCACGCTCCCTCTACCATCGAGATTGGTGTTTGCGTTGAAGCATAGACATGATTGGATTATGTCCATCGCAATACGGTTATTCATTTAAGGAGAATAATGGTTACTCTGTTTATTTGAATAATGCCTTCGATGGTCTTACACCTAAAATGAATGGTTTATTGAATCTCGATCGTAGTGATACACATGTTCATGCCAAAGATAGTAATGATAGTACCACCTACTTGTGGCACTGCCACGTAAGTCATATCGGTATAAAATGCATGAAGAAGCTCCATGTTGATGGATCTTTGGACTCCCTCATTTTTGAAAAGTTTGAGACATGCGAACCATGTCTATTGGTATATATGCATGCAGAAACTCCATGCAAATGGGCCGTTTGAACTCGCTTGATTTTGAATCAGTTGAGACGTGCAAATCATACCACATGGGCAAGATGACTGAAAGCCTCGTTTTCAGTAAAATGGAACTAAAAAGGCAACCTGTTGGAAGTAATACATTTTGATGTGTGCAGTCCAATAGGTGCTGAGGCATGTAGTGGATATCGTTATGTTCTTACTTCACAGATGATTTGAGTAGATGTTGAGTATATTTACTTGATGAATCATGAGTCTGAATTATTGAAAGGTTCAAGTAATTTCAGTGTGAAGTTGAAAGATCGTCGTGACAAGAGGATAAAAGATCTATGATATGATCATAGAGATGAATATCTGAATTACGAGTTTGGCACAGAATTAAGACATTGTGGAAATTGTTTCACAACTAATACAGCCTGGAACACCATAATGTGATGGTGTGTCCGAACATCATAAACTGCACCCTATTGGATATGATGCATACCATGATGTCTCTTATCAAATTACCATGATAGTTTATGGGTTAGGCATTAGAGACAACCACATTCACTTTAAATAGGGCACCACGTAATTCCGATGAGATGACACCGTATGAACTATGGTTTAGAGAAACCTAAGCTGTCATTTCTTAAAAGTTTGGGGCTGCGACGCTTATGTGAAAAGTTGATAAGCTCGAACCCAAAGCGGATAAATGCATCTTCATAGGACACCCAAAACAGTTGGGTATACCTCCTGTCTCAGATCCGAAAGCAATAAGGGATTGTTTCTAGAATCGGGTCCTTTCTCGAGGAAAAGTTTCTCTCGAAAGAATTGAGTGGGAGGATGGTGGAGACTTGATGAGGTTATTGAACCGTCTCTTCAACTAGTGTGTGGCAGGGCATAGGAAATTGTTCCTGTGGCACCTACACCAATTGAAGTGGAAGCTTATGATATTGATCACGAGACTTCAGATCAAGTCACTACCAAACCTCGTAGGATGACAAGGATGCGTACTACTTCAGAGTGGTACGTAATCCTGTCTTGGAAGTCATGTTGCTAGACAACAATGAACCTACGAGCTATGGAGAAGCGATGGTGGGCCCGGATTCCGATAAATGGCTCGAGGCCATAAAATCCGAGAGAGGATCCATGTATGAAAACAAAGTGTAGACTTTGGAAGAACTACTTGATGGTCGTAAGGCTGTTAGGTACATATGGATTTTAAAAGGAAGACGGACAATGATGGTAAGTATCACCATTAAGAAAGCTCGACTTGTCGTTAAGATGTTTTCCGACAAGTTCAAGAAGTTGACTACGATGAGACTTTCTCACTCGTAGCGATGCTAAGAGTCTGTTGGAATTATATTAGCGATTACTGCATTATTTATGAAATCTTGCAGATAGGATGTCAAAACATTGTTTCCTCACGATTTTCTTGAGGAAAGGTTGTATGTGATACAACCGGAAGGTTTTGTCAATCCTGAAAGATGCTAATAAGTATGCAAAGCTCCAGCAATCCTTCTAAGGACTGGAGTAAGCATCTCAGAGTTGGAATGTATACTTTGATGATGATCAAAGATTTTGGGTGTATACAAAGTTTATGAGAAACTTGTATTTCCAAAGAAGTGAGTGGGAGCACTATAGAATTTCTGATAAGTATATGTTATCGACATATTGTTGATCAGAAGTGACATAGAATTTCTGGAAAGCATATAGGGTTATTTGAAAAGTGTTTTTCAATGAAAGCCTGGATTAAGCTACTTGAACATTGAGCATTAAGATCTATAAGGATAGATCAAAACGCTTAATGGAACTTTCAAATGAGCACATACCTTGACATGATCTTGAAGGTGTTCAAGATGGATCAGTCAAAGAAGAAGTTCTTGCCTGAGTTGTAAGGTATGAAGTTAAGACTTAAAGCTCGACCACGGCAGAATAGAGAGAAAGGACGAAGGTCGTCCGCTATGCTTAAGACGTAGGCTCTACAGTATGCTATGCTGTGTACCGCACCTGAAGTGTGCCTTGCCATGAGTCAGTCAAGGGGTACAAGAGTGATCCAAGAATGGATCACAGGACAGCGGTCAAAGTTATCCTTAGTAACTAGTGGACTAAGGAATTTTTCTCGATTATGGAGGTGGTAAAGAGTTCGTCGTAAAGGGTTACGTCGATGCAAGCTTTAACACCTATCCGGATAGCTCTGAGTAGAGATACCGGATACGTATAATGGAGCAACAATTTAGAATAGCTCCAAGTAGAACAGTTATTTGGAATAGCTCCAAATAGAACGTGGTAGCTACATCTAGGAGATGACATAGAGATTTGTAAAGCACACACGGATCTGAAAGGTTCAGACCCGTTGACTAAAACCTCTCTCACAAGCAACATGATCAAACCTAGAACTCATTGAGTGTTAATCACATAGTGATGTGAACTAGACTACTCACTCTAGTAAACTCTTGGGTGTTAGTCACATGAGGATGTGACCTTGAGTGTTAATCACATGGCGATGTGAACTAGATTATTGACTCTAGTGCAAGTGGGAGACTGTTGGAAATATGCCCTAGAGGCAATAATAAATTGATTATTATTATATTTCCTTGTTCATGATAATCGTTTATTATCCATGCTAGAATTGTATTGATAGGAAACTCAGATACATGTGTGGATACATAGACAACACCATGTCCCTAGTAAGCCTCTAGTTGACTAGCTCGTTGATCAATAGATGGTTACGGTTTCCTAACCATGGACATTGGATGTCGTTGATAACGGGATCACATCATTAGGAGAATGATGTGATGGACAAGACCCAATCCTAAGCATAGCACTAGATCGTGTAGTTCGTATGCTAAAGCTTTGCTAATGTCAAGTATCATTTCCTTAGACCATGAGATTGTGCAACTCCCGGATACTGTAGGAGTGCTTTGGGTGTGCCAAACATCACAACGTAACTGGGTGACTATAAAGGTACACTACGGGTATCTCCGAAAGTGTCTGTTGGGTTGGCGCGAATCGAGACTGGGATTTGTCACTCCGTGTAAACGGAGAGGTATCTCTGGGCCCACTTGGTAGGACATCATCATAATGTGCACAGTGTGATCAAGGAGTTGATCACGGGATGATGTGTTACGGAACGAGTAAAGAGACTTGCCGGTAACGAGATTGAACAAGGTATCGGGATACCGACGATCGAATCTCGGGCAAGTATCGTACCGATAGACAAAGGGAATTGTATACGGGATTGATTAAGTCCTTGACATCGTGGTTCATCCGATGAGATCATCGTGGAACATGTGGGAGCCAACATGGGTATCCAGATCCCGCTGTTGGTTATTGACCGGAGAACGTCTCGGTCATGTCTGCATGTCTCCCGAACCCGTAGGGTCTACACACTTAAGGTTCGATGACGCTAGGGTTATAAAGGAAGTTTGTATGTGGTTACCGAATGTTGTTCGGAGTCCCGGATGAGATCCCGGACGTCACGAGGAGTTCCGGAATGGTCCGGAGGTAAAGATTTATATATGGGAAGTCCTGTTTTGGACACCGGAAGATTTTCGGGGTTTATCGGTAACGTACCGGGACCACCGGGAGGGTCCCGGGGGTCCACCAAGTGGGGCCACCAACCCCAGAAGGCTGCGTGGGCCAAGTGTGGGAGGGGACCAGCCCCTAGGAGGGCTGGTGCGCCCCCCACAAGGGGCCCAAGGCGCAAGGATAAGTGGGAGGGGGCAAACCCTAGTCCAGTTGGGCCTTAAGGCCCACCTAGTGGGTTCCTTCCCCTCTCCCCCCTCTTGGCCGCCACCCTTGGCCCCATCTAGGGCTGCCGCCCCCCTTAGGGGTGGGAAACCCTAGAGGGGGCGCAGCCCTCCCCTTCCCCTATATATATGAGGCCTAGGGGCTGCCCACAACACGCGATTAGATCTCTCTTGGTGCAGCCCTGCGTCTCTCTCTTCCTCCTCTTCTGTGGTGCTTGGCGAAGCCCTGCAGGATAGCCACGCTCCTCCACCACCACCACGCCGTTGTGCTGCTGTTGGATGAAGTCTTCCTCAACCTCTCCCTCTCTCCTTGCTGGATCAAGGCGTGGGAGACGTCACCGGGCTGTACGTGTGTTGAACACGGAAGTGCCGTCCGTTCGGCACTAGGATCTTCGGTGATTTGGATCACGACGAGTACGACTCCATCAACCCCGTTCACTTGAACGCTTCCGCTTAGCGATCTGCAAGGGTATGTAGATGAACTCTCTTTCTACTCGTTGCTAGTCTCTCCATAGATAGATCTTGGTGATACGTAGGAAAATTTTGAATTTCTGCTACGTTCCCCAACACTTTTGGTTTCAATAATATGAATATGTGTATTATTAAGATCGAGATCCAATGAACTGTTTTCATTGGGTGTTTAACCATATTAGGTTTTATTCATGTAAACAGAACAACAATTTATTCTCTTACTTAAATGAATAACCGTATTACAATAAACATGATCAAATCATATTCATGTTCAACGCAAACACCAAATAACACTTATTTAGGTTCAACACTAATCCCGAAATTATAGTGAGTGTGCGATGATGATCATATCAATCTTGGAACCACTTCCAGCACACATCGTCACTTCACCCTTAACTAGTCTCTGTTTATTCTGCAACTCCCGTTTCGAGTTACTAATCTTAGCAACTGAACTAGTATCAAATACTGAGGGTTTGCTATAAACACTAGTAAAGTACACATCAATAACATGTATATCAAATATACTTATGTTCACTTTGCCATCCTTCTTATCCGCCAATCACTTGGGGTAGTTCCGCTTCCAGTGACCAGTCCCTTTGCAGTAGAAGCACTTAGTCTCAGGCTTAGGATCAGATTTGGGCTTCTTCACTTGAGCAGCAACTTGCTTGCCGTTCTTCTTGAAGTTCCCCTTCTTCCCTTTGCCATTTTCTTGAAACTAGTGGTCTTGTCAACCATCAACACTTGATGTTTTTCTTGATTTCTACCTTCGTTGATTTCAGCATCACGAAGAGCTTGGGAGTTGTTTCTGTTATCCCTTGCATATTATAGTTCATCACGAAGTTCTACTAACTTGGTGATGGTGGCTAGAGAATTCTGTCAATCACTATCTTATCTGGAAGATTAACTCCCACTTGATTCAAGCGATTGTAGTACCCAGACAATCTGAGCACATGCTCACTAGTTGAGCGATTCTCCTCCATCTTTTAGCTATAGAACTTGTTGGAGACTTCATATCTCTCAACTCGGGTATTTGCTTGAAATATTAACTTCAACTCCTGGGACATCTCATATGGTCCATGACGTTCAAAACGTCTTTGAAGTCCCGATTCTAAGCCATTAAGCATGGTGCACTAAACTATCAAGTAGTCATCATATTGAGCTAGCCAAACGTTCATAACGTCCGCATCTGCTCCTGCAATAGGTCTGTCACCTAGCGGTGCATCAAGGACATAATTCTTCTGTGCAGCAATGAGGATAAACCTCAGATCACGGATCCAATCCGCATCATTGCTACTAACATCTTTCAACACAATTTTCTCTAGGAACATATCAAAATAAACACAGGGAAGCAACAACGCGAGCTATTGATCTACAACATGATTTGCAGAATACTACCAGGACTAAGTTCATGATAAATTTAAGTTCAATTTAATCATATTACTTAAGAACTCCCACTTAGATAGACATCCCTCTAATCCTCTAAGTGATCACGTGATCCAAATCAACTAAACCATAACCGATCATCACGTGAGATGGAGTAGTTTTCAATGGTGAACGTCGTCATGTTGATCATATCTACTATATGATTCACGCTCGACCTTTCGGTCTCTGTGTTCCGAGGCCATATCTGCATATGCTAGGCTCGTCAAGTATAACCTGAGTATTCTGCGTGTGCAAAACTGGCTTGCACCCGTTGTAGATGGACGTAGAGCTTATCACACCCGATCATCACGTGGTGTCTGGGCACGACGAACTTTGGCAACGGTGCATACTCAGGGAGAACACTTCTTGATAATTTAGTGAGAGATCATCTTATAATGCTACCGCCAATCAAAGCAAGATAAGATGCATAAAAGGATAAACATCACATGCAATCAATATAAGTGATATGATATGGCCATCATCATCTTGTGCTTGTGATCTCCATCTCCGAAGCACCATCATGATCACCATCGTCACCGGCGCGACACCTTGATCTCCATCGTAGCATCGTTGTCGTCTCGCCAATCTTATGCTTCCACGACTATCACTACCGTTTAGTAATAAAGTAAAGCATTACATCGCGATTGCATTGCATACAATAAAGCGACAACCATATGGCTCCTGCCAGTTGCCGATAACTCGGTTACAAAACATGATCATCTCATACAATAAAATCAGCATCATGCCTTGACCATATCACATCACAACATACCCTGCAAAAACAAGTTAGACGTCCTCTACTTTGTTGTTGCAAGTTTTACGTGGCTGCTACGGGCTTAAGTAAGAACTCATCTCACCTACGCATCAAAACCACAACGATAGTTCGTCAAATAGACTCCGTTTTAACCTTCTCAAGGACCGGGCGTAGTCACACTTGGTTCAACTAAAGTTGGAGAGACAGTCTTCCGCAAGCCATCTATGTGCAAAGCACGTCGAGGGAACCGGTCTCGCGTAAGAGTACACGTAAGGTTGGTCCGGATCGTCTCAACCAACAATACCGCCGAACCAAAGTATGACATGCTGGTAGGCAGTATGACTTGTATCGCCCACAACTCACTTGTGTTCTACTCGTGCATATAACATCAAACCATAAAACCTAGGCTCTGATGCCACTGTTGGGGAACGCAGTAATTTCAAAAAATTTCCTACGCACACGCAAGATCATGGTGATGCACAGCAACGAGAGGGGAGAGTGTTGTCTACGTACCAACGCAGACCGACTGCGGAAGCAATCACACAACGTAGAGGAAGTAGTCGTACGTCTTCTTCCCGATCGACCGATCCAAGCACCGTCACTCCGGCACCTCCGAGTTCTTAGCACACGTTCAGCTCGATGACGTTCCTCTGGCTCCGATCCAGCAAAGCGTCGAGGAAGAGTTCCGTCAGCACGACGGCGTGATGACGATCTTGATGTAATACCGACGCAGGGCTTCGCCTAAGCACTACAACGGTATGATCGAGGTGGAATTTGGTGGCAGGGGGCACCGCACACGGCTAAGGAACGATCTCAAGGATCAAGTTGTGTGTCTTGGGGTGCCCCCTGCCTCCGTATATAAAGGTTGGAGGGAGGGGGGCTGGCCGGCCAAAGAGGTGTAGGCGCAGGAGGAGTCCTACTCCTACCGGGAGTAGGACTCCCCCCTCCAATCCTAGTCCAACTAGGAATCCTTTAAAGGAGAGAGAGAAAGAGGTGGCCGGCCCCTCTCCTAGTCCTAATAGGACTAGGGAGAGGGGGGAGGCGCAGCCCTATGTGGGCTGCCCTCTCACCTTTCCACTAAGGCCCATGTTGGCCCATTTGGCTCCCGGGGGGTTCCGGTAACCCTCCCGGTAATCCGGTAAAATCCCGATTTCACCCGGAACACTTCCGATGTCCAAACATAGGCTTCCAATATATCAATCTTTACGTCTCGACCATTTCAAGACTCCTCGTCATGTCCGTGATCTCATCCGGGACTCCGAACAACCTTCGGTACATCAAAATGCATAAACTCATAATAACTGTCATCGTAACGTTAAGCGTGCGGACCCTACGGTTCGAGAACAATGTAGACATGACCGAGACACGTCTCCGGTCAATAACCAATAGCGGGACCTGGATGCCCATATTGGCTCCTACATATTCTACGAAGATCTTTATCGGTCAGACCGCATAACAACATACGTTGTTCCCTTTGTCATCGGTATGTTACTTGCCCGAGATTCGATCGTCGGTATCCAATACCTAGTTCAATCTCGTTACCGGCAAGTCTCTTTACTCGTTCCGTAATACATCATCTCACAACTAACATATTAGTTGCAGTGCTTGCAAGGCTTATGTGATGTGCATTACCGAGAGGGCCCAGGGATACCTCTCCGACAATCGGAGTGACAAACCCTAATCTCGAAATACGCCAACCCAACATCTACCATTGGAGACACCTGTAGTACTCCTTTATAATCACCCAGTTACGTTGTGACGTTTGGTAGTACCCAAAGTGTTCCTCCGGTAAACGGGAGTTGCATAATCTTATAGTTATAGGAACATGTATAAGTCATGAAGAAAGCAATAGCAACATACTAAATGATCGTGTGCTAAGCTAATGGAATGGGTCATGTCAATCAGATCATTCAACTAATGATGTGACCTCGTTAATCAAATAACAACTCTTTGTTCATGGTTAGGAAACATAACCATCTTTGATTAACGAGCTAGTCAAGTAGAGGCATACTAGTGACACTCTGTTGGTCTATGTATTCACACATGTATTATGTTTCCGGTTAATACAATTCTAGCATGAATAATAAACATTTATCATGATATAAGGAAATAAATAATAACTTTATTATTGCCTCTAGGGCATATTTCCTTCAAGTGGTACGGTAATCCTGTTCTGGAAGTCATGCTACTAGATCATGATGCACCTACGAACTATGAAGAAGCGATGGTGAGCCCAGATTCCGCAAAATGGTTAGAAGCCATGAAATCTGAGATGGGATCCATGTATGAGAACAAAGTGTGGACTTTGGTTGACTTGCCCATTGATCGGCAAGCAATTGAGAATAAATGGATTTTCAAGAAGAAGACTAACGCTGACGGTAATGTTACTGTCTACAAAGCTCGACTTGTTGCAAAAGGTTTTCGACAAGTTCAAGGGATTGACTACGATGAGACCTTCTCACCCGTAGCGATGCTTAAGTCTGTCTGAATCATGTTAGCAATTGCCGCATTTTATGATTATGAAATTTGGCAAATGGATGTTAAAACTGCATTCCTGAATGGATTTCTGGAAGAAGAGTTGTATATGATGCAGCCAGAAGGTTTTGTCGATCCAAAGGGAGCTAACAAAGTGTGCAAGCTCCAGCGATCCATTTATGGACTGGTGCAAGCCTCTCGGAGTTGGAATAAACGCTTTGATAGTGTGATCAAAGCATTTGGTTTTGTACAGACTTTTGGAGAAGCATGTATTTACAAGAAAGTGAGTGGGAGCTCTGTAGCATTTCTGATATTATATGTGGATGACATATTATTGATTGGAAATGATATAGAATTTCTAGATAGCATAAAGGGATATTTGAATAAGAGTTTTTCAATGAAAGACCTCGGTGAAGCTGCTTACATATTGGGCATTAAGATCTATAGAGATAGATCAAGACGCTTAATTGGACTTTCACAAAGCACATACCTTGACAAAGTTTTGAAGAATTTCAAAATGGATCAGGCAAAGAAAGGGTTCTTGCCTGTGTTACAAGGTGTGAAGTTGAGTAAGACTCAATGTCCGACCACCGCAGAAGATAGAGAGAAAATGAAAGATGTTCCCTATGCTTTAGCCATAGGCTCTATCATGTATGCAATGCTGTGTACCAGACTTGATGTGTGCCTTGCTATAAGTCTAGCAGGGAGGTACCAAAGTAATCCTGGAGTGGATCACTGGACAGCGGTCAAGAACATCCTGAAGTGCCTAAAAAGGACTAAGGATATGTTTCTCATATATGGAGGTGACAAAGAGCTCATCGTAAATGGTTACGTTGATGCAAGTTTTGACACTGATCCGGATGATTCTAAATCGCAAACCGGATACGTGTTTATATTGAATGGTGGAGCTGTCAGTTGGTGCAATTCTAAACAAAGCGTCGTGGCGGGATCTACATGTGAAGCGGAGTACATAGCTGCTTCGGAAGCAGCAAATGAAGGAGTCTGGATGAAGGAGTTCATATCCGATCTAGGTGTCATACCTAGTGCATCGGGTCCAACGAAAATCTTTTGTGACAATACTGGTGCAATTGCCTTGGCGAAGGAATCCAGATTTCACAAGAGAACCAAGCACATCAAGAGACGCTTCAATTCCATTCGGGATTTAGTCCAAGTGGGAGACAAAGAAATTTGCAAGATACATACGGATCTGAATGTTGCAGACCTGCTGACTAAGCCTCTTCCACAAGCAAAACATGATCAGCACCAAGGCTCCATGGGTGTTAGAATCATTACTGTGTAATCTAGATTATTGACTCTAGTGCAAGTGGGAGACTGAAGGAAATATGCCCTAGAGGCAATAATAAAGTTATTATTTATTTCCTTATATCATGATAAATGTTTATTACTCATGCTAGATTGTATTAACCGGAAACATAATACATGTGTGAATACATAGACAAACAGAGTGTCACTAGTATGCCTCTACTTGACTAGCTCGTTAATCGAAGATGGTTATGTTTCCTAGCCATAGACATGAGTTGTCATTTGATTAACGGGATCACATCATTAGGAGAATGATGTGATTGACTTGACCCATTCCATTAGCTTAGCACTTGATCGTTTAGTTTGTTGCTATTGCTTTCTTCATAACTTATACATGTTCCTATGACTATGAGATTATGCAACCCCCGTTTACCGGAGGAACACTTTGTGTGCTACCAAATGTCACAACGTAACTGGGTGATTATAAAGGTGCTCTACAGGTGTCTCCGAAGGTACTTGTTGGGTTGGCGTATTTCGAGATTAGGATTTGTCACTCTGATTGTCGGAGAGGTATCTCTGGGCCCTCTCGGTAATGCACATCACTTAAGCCTTGCAAGCATTGCAACTAATAAGTTAGTTGCGGGATGATGTATTACGGAACAAGTAAAGAGACTTTCCGGTAACGAGATTGAACTACGTTTGAGATACCAACGATCGAATCTCGGGCAAGTAACATACGGATGACAAAGGGAACAACATATGTTGTTATGCAGTCTGACCGATAAAGATCTTCGTAGAATATGTGGAGCCAATATGAGCATCCAGGTTTTGCTATTGGTTATTGACCGGAGACATGTCTCGGTCATGTCTACATAGTTCTCGAACCCGTAGGGTCCGCACGCTTAAAGTTCCGGTGACGATTGTATTATGAGTTTATGTGATTTGATGTACCGAAGGTAGTTCGGAGTCCCGGATGAGATCGGGGACATGACGAGGAGTCTCGAAATGGTCGAGATGTAAAGATCGATATATTGGACGACTATATTCGGACATCGGAAAGGTTCCGAGTGACTCGGGTATTTTCGGGGGTACCGGGGAGTTACGGGAATACGAGGAAGAAGTAATGGGCCTCATGGGCCAAGTGGTGGAAGAGAGGAGGCAGGGCGCGCGGCCCCCTAGCCCAAACCGAATTGGACTAGGGGGCCGGCCCCCTTTCCTCCTTTTCCTCCTTCTCCTTCCTTCTCCTTCTCCTCCTTCCTTTCCTCCTCCTAGTAGGAGTAGGAAAGGGGAGTCCTACTCCTACTAGGAGGAGGACTCCTCCTCCTGGCGTGCCCATAGAGGGCCGGCCGGCCTCCCCCTTGCTCATTTATATACAGGGGCAGGGGGGCACCTCTAGACACACAAGTTGATCAGTTGATCTCTCCCAGCCGTGTGCGGTGCCCCCTCCACCATATTCCACCTCGGTCATATCGTAGCGGTGCTTAGGCGAAGCCCTGCGTCGGTAGCAACATCATCACTGTCACCATGCCGTCGTGCTGACGGAACTCTCCCGTGAAGCTCTGCTGGATCGGAGTTCGCGAGACGTCATCGAGCTGAATGTGTGCTGAACTCGGAGGTGCCATGCATTCGGTACTTGGATCGGTCGGATCGTGAAGACGTTCGACTACATCAACCGTGTTGTGCTAACACTTCCGCTTTCAGTCTACGAGGGTACGTGGACAACACTCTCCCCTCTCGTTGCTATGCATCACCATGATCTTGCGTGTGCGTAGGAAATTTTTTGAAATTGCTACGTTTCCCAATAGTAAGCACCTGCCTTTTTTAAGGAGGTAGCTATGTCTGATCATCGGTCGCCCACGCAACGTGCAGGAGTTCCCGGGGCGATGGCCCAAGACCCTTGGGGGCATAGGTTTAGTCTGGCATGCTGACCTCTCTATTAAGCCTAGGTCGGGTTGCGGCGTATTGTTTGGCCGAGGCCGGGCATGACCCAGGAAAGTGTGTCCGGCCGGAGTTAATCGAGCGCGGTGGGTAAGTTGGTGCACCCCTGCAGGGAAGAAAACATCTATCGATAGCCTGTCCTAAGGTAACAGACACTTGGAGTTGTATCCCGATCATTACAACTAGAACTAGATACTTGAGATGAGAAATGGATAGTATGGCTCTGGGATTGCTTTCTCGCAGGGAGTCGAGAAAGGATCTCTGGCCGAGGTTGATAACACTACTACTACTTTACATTATGTTGATCTGTACTCTTCTATATGCTGCAAGATGCTTGAAGATTCTAGTCTTCGATAGGCTAGGTTTTCCCCTTCTCTTCTGGCATTCTGCAGTTTAGTCCACAAATACAGCCCATTTCCTTTGATACAGATGCATACTTAGTTTAGATCTGATGTAAGTCTTGCGAGTACTTTGGATGAGTACTCATGATTGCTTTGCTACCTCTTTTTCCCCTATACCCGGTTGTTGCGAATAGATGACGGATCCCAGGAGCCAAACGACACCACTGATGACTACTACTACCCCGAGGGTGCCTACTACTACGTGATGGCCGCTGACGACCTGGAGTAGTTAGGAGGCTCCCAGGCAGGAGGCCTTGCCTTTTCGATCAATGTTGCTTTTGTGCTAGCCTTCTTAAGGCAAAACTTGTTTAACTTATGTCTGTACTCAGATATTGTTGCTTCCACTGACTCTTGTGTGTTCGAGCTCATGTATTCGAGCCCTCGAGGCCCCTGGCTTGTAATATAAAGCTTGTATTATTTTAATTTGCGTCTAGAGTTGTGTTGTGATATCTTCCCGTGAGTCCTCGATATTGATCGTACACATTTGCGTGTATGATTAGTCTATGATTGAATTGGGGGCGTCACAAGTTGGTATCAGAGCCGACTGCCTGTAGGAACCCCCTCTCCAACTCCTTGGCCGAAGTTGAGTCTAGTCTTTGAAAAACTGATTTACTAACATGGCTGTGTGGCTTATGGGCCCACGTCGCCATTGTGTGGTATTAGGATCTTTTACTCCTCATCTATACTCTGGGAATCTGATCTCTCTTGTATTCGGGTTAAATGATTTTGCTAACTCTAACTCTAGGTTCTCGTAATTACTTCCTCCCGGAGAGCCCCTTCATTCCAGATGATGGCCTGCTTCACCAGAAGATTTTGAAGATACTCTCTGATGTTTTCTCGAGACCCATGTGCCCTTCGCCGTTGCGATCCCTACCACCGATAAATCCTTATGGGTAACTACCTACATTGTCGTTCATACCTTCATCACCAGTTGCTCTTGTTATTACAAGATGTCCTGAAATACTATCTGATGTTCCGAGAATCCTTTATGCTTACCGCCCTGCAGTTCCTTGCCGCATAAATACCCCTATAAATAATTCCTCACACTTTTCGAGGATTTGTTCATTCCTAGTTGATCAAGTGATTCACAAGATACTTTGAAGTACTATCCAATCTTTCAATAATCCTCTGCAACTATTGCGCCGCTAATACTTATCTGCTTGCATTATGGTTACTTCCATATGTCTAGCAATACTCATTAGCATCCTTTGTCATCATAATTTCGAGCATTTGATTCAATTTGTTTGTGAATACTCGCGATCATCAGTCCTAATTAGAACTCTTCCTTTCGGCTCAGATGTCACCCCGGACATGAGCTGGTGTTCGACAAATCAAACCTTGATTGATTGTCGATCTATGTCTATTCTACTTAATTGTCTTTGATTAGAGCCTCTTCTTCTGATCCCCCGTTTTGGAAATCATAATTCCCTTTGCATTCGAGCTTTGAATTAGTCAGTTGTTTCTATAATCCGATATCCTTGAATTCTTTCTTCTTCTGGTTGAGTACCGATGCTCATATCAGATCCCTCGTGAACCACCAGGTCCTTTGTGGGTTCTATCCAACAACATCCTTCATATACAGTAACCTTGTGAGCTTTTCCTCGGATACAAAATGCCTTTGGTAAATGGTATCCCCCGCTCTTGCCAACCATACTCTGCTTCCGGGCTTGAGTTATTTACTCCTGAAGTTTGTGGTATATGTTCCTAAGATGCCTCAATGGGTTGAATTAATGCCTTCCCTAACCTGTGTGAACCCGAAAGGTTTCACGGGCCATACTCATCTGGTATTTCACCAGGTAAAACTTCCAACACTAATGCCATTTCCAAAACAAGAAGTGAATGTAAGGTTATGCATTGAAGAAGTGGGAGTTGACCTTGAACCTTGTGTTCATGCCCATGGACACGATGTAGATCCTATCATGGAAGCTTCTTGCTATAAGAGTAACCCTCCTTGTGATAAGTTCATCTGGTATCTACAGTTGGTACTTTGCCACCGTGGTTCCGACCATATAGTTCTTCTTTGACCCCATTTCTTGGACAAGTTAAAGTACCTGTCTTCTGTAGATCAGTTCACCGGTCCAACCTCTATCCTGATCTACCTTCGAGTTTTACCCTCCGGTATCTCGAGAATAGTAAGGAACTATGCATCCTATGAGTCTTCATCTAGTAATACTTCACACGGATTTCAGATTTTCCCCCGGGTTTTGAGTTACTAGTCACTCGAGAACACCAATAAGTGAATCAATTCTGCACTCTGATTCAATAACTCTAAGTAATTTCCGTTGCTTACGAGTTTAATAATCCTTCAAGTCATTCCTAGCCTGATCGGTTATATCATTATCATGCTAAATTTTAACTGTGCTACCAGGTCCTTTCCGGAGCACAATTTTCGATAATGAGCTAAGCTTACGTCGATCTTCCTCGTTATATCATTTCGCCTTGAACAGCAAGCTTGACTTCGAGTTTATGTCGTACCCATGGTTCCAATAACCTTTCGCTTCATCATTTCTTTGACTTGATGTCACCATCAATCGGTTACATCTTAATGAAATCTCTCGACAAATATGTCGTGATCATCAACAACATTCTGAGCTCTTCCAGGATATCAATCGAATTCATGATGATAAATACCATCCTTGCCCCCTCGATGAATTGTTCCTGAGCCCTCCGGCCACAAAATCATATTTTCTTGCTGAAATTGTATGACTTATTTTATAAGTTGTTCCGATGGATCCTTGGTGAATCCGAAGTCTAACATTTCCCTGATGACCATGTCAACACTATCCCGAAGCATGTGTGTGGTACTCCAATCATCAACAAGAACATTGGGAGCTCAATGCTAACTGTTCTTGATCAATTATCCAAACACCATTGTATGGGTAAACCTCATAAATTCATTGCCCCTTTGTCTAAATGGTTTAATACTTGGAGCCCTACCATGCACTGCCTTTCCTTGGGAAAGTTATACTCTAATACTTGGGTATAAACACCTTTCTTTCCATTAGTCTGATTATCATAATAATCACATTTTCCTTTCCATTGTTTTGTTTCACCTTTCTTGTAATCTAACTTGTCTGAGCAGAGATAAATCCCTGCTTAAGTAAGCACCTTGGTGTACAACTCTGTCAGTAAGACCTTGTTACTATTGTTGATGACATTTCGGTAACCACCAATGGACGAGAACTTTGCCTATTGGTCTGCCTCGTTTCGACAAGCAGGAAAATGGTTCTCTTCTTCCCTCGCCCTTGGTACCAACGTTGTTGCCAACATAACTAACAGGCTATCCTCTGACATGCCTTGCTACCATGACTGTGCAATATGTCGACGTCCTTCCTTTTTTTAACCCACATGGTGGGCCCACAACCCATAGTTCCACAGGATCGAAACCTGATTCTCATGTATACCCCTGTTTTTAAAAGTTTTTCCCCACGCTTGGTCTCGTATGTAATTGACGAGCCACCTTTCGAGAGATCACCAATTCTGGTATCAGACAAAAAACTTATTCCCGTCGCTCTAAAACCCTTTCACACTTTGTTTCACGCAACGAACGGTTGCCTACCCGCTTGAAACTTCTTATTGCACTTTCTTACCTTGCTCTCGATGACTTTATTGAATATCAACTCAAGAGATGCCTCTATGCCACGTTCACTAAGATAGCCCCCACGTACCTATCTTGTGATTGAGCTCCGTGTTGGGGAACGTAGTAATTTCAAAAAAATTCCTACGCACATGCAGGATCATGGTGATGCATAGCAACGAGAGGGGAGAGTGTTGTCTACGTACCCTCGTAGACCGTTCGCGGAAGTGTTATATCAACGCGGTTGATGTAGTCGTACGTCTTCACGATCCAACCGATCCAAGTACCGAAAGCACGGCACCTCCGAGTTCTGCACACGTTCGGCTCGGTGATGTCCCCGCCTTCTCGATCCAGCAAGAGGGGCGAAGTAGTACATGAGTTTCGGCAGCACGACAGCATGGTGACGGTGTTGGTGAAGAACAATTTCTGCAGGGCTTCGCCTAAGCACTACGAAAACTATGACGGAGGATAAACTAGAGGGGACGGGGTTGCCGGCACACGGCTTGGTGTTTCTTGATGTGTCTTGGGTGCTAGCCATGCCCCTCTATTTATATGTTGAGCCTTGGGGTCGAAACTTGGAGTAAAAGCCTCCACAAAGTCGGTTTCACCCGAAAGGCAAGAGTCCTTCTCGGACTCTAGGGCCAGACGCCAGGGTTCCCGGCGTCTGGCCCCAGACGCCAGGGACCCTGGCGTCTGGCCCCTGGACTCTGCAAAACTTCCTTTTGCGCTTTCCAAAAACCTCGTGGGCTTTCCCCTTTGGCCCAGATAAAGTGTTCTCATGCCCAAACATTTCGAGGAACATCCGGAACCCCTTCCGGAGATCAAACACTACTATCCACATATCAATCTTTACTTCCGGACCATTTCGCAGTTCCTCGTCATATCCGTGATCTCATCCGAAACTCCGAACAACATTCGGTCACCAACATACATAACTCATAGTACTATATCGTCAACGAACATCCAGCGTGCGGACCCTACGGGTTCGAGAACTATGTAGACATGACCGAGACACCTCTCTGGTCAATAACCAATAGCGGGACCTAGATGCCCATGTTGGCTCCTACATATTCTACGAAGATCTTTATCGGTCAGACCGCATAACAACATACGTTGTTCCCTTTGTCATCGGTATGTTACTTGCCCGAGATTCGATCGTCGGTATCTCAATACCTAGTTCAATATCGTTACCGGTAAGTCTCTTTACTCGTTCCGTAATACATCATCCCGCAACTAACTCATTAGTTGCAATGCTTGCAAGGCTTATAGTGATGTGCATTACCGAGTGAGCCCAGAGATACCTCTCCGACAATCGGAGTGACAAATCGTAATCTTGAAATACGCCAACCCAACAAGTACCTTCGGAGACACCTGTAGAGCACCTTTATAATCACCCAGTTACGTTGTGACGTTTTGGTAGCACACAAAGTGTTCCTCCGGTAAACGGGAGTTGCATAATATCATAGTCATAGGAACATGTATAAGTAATGAAGAAAGCAATAACAACAAACTAAACGATCAAGTGCTAAGCTAAGGAAATGGGTCAAGTTAATCACATCATTCTCCTAATGATGTGATCCCATTAATAAAATGACAACTCATGTCTATGGTTAGGAAACTTAACCATCTTTGATCAACGAGCTAGTCAAGTAGAGGCATACTAGTGACACTCTGTTTGTCTATGTATTCACACATGTATTATGTTTCCGGTTAATACAATTCTAGCATGAATAATAAACATTTATCATGATATAAGGAAATAAATAATAACTTTATTATTGCCTCTATGGCATATTTCCTTCACTCCGTCCTTCCCGATTCCTTCCCCTTACTCCACCCCTTAAATCTCGGGACGAGATTTCTTGTAGTGGAGGAGATTTGTAACGTCCAGATAATTAAGCTACAGTAATCCCATGTTAATGGCGCCGGGTCATCGCAATTACTGTTGCTAATCTTACTTTGGTTCAAACACGAACCAAATTCAACTTCCAAAACAAGTCAAATTGTTATTCCTTCAAACGGTAAAACAAAAATATTCGTTGGGTTGCAAATATTCACTCGCTAAGTATCATGTGGAAACCAACATCATTTGGATCTCCCTTTAATCCCTAGGAAAATATAAGTGGCCCAGCAACATACTAATTGGCCTTTTCAATTTCTAAAAATGCTTGAACAATTCCTTTGGCTCTGAAGTTTTTTACACAACACTACAATGGTGTGCCTGAATTATATGTTAAGTTTAACGTTCAACTAAATTCATTTGGTCACTCATTTGAATACAAATCAGTAGCTAATTAGATACAGAGAAGGAAAAGGAGAAACCAAAAGAGAAAGGCCCCTCCCCTCCCCCGGGCACTTGGCCCAGATGGCCTGATGGCCCAGCAGCCCAACTCCCCCCATTCATCATGTTCATCCCGCTACAGGAGACAACAGGGGATCGTGGAGGCCATCCATGGCGCCCCAGCCAGGTGCCGGCCATCCATGGCCTCCCCTCTCGTCTACAAGACCCTGACGCCCCTCCTCCCTCCCCAGAACCCTACCCCCAAATCCCCCCATCTCCCTCTCCCTCTCCCTCCCAGATTCTCTCTGGCCCCTTTTCTCGATCTGGAGGAAATCGTCGCCGCCGTCGTCATGGGTTCACCGCCCGCATAGCCAACGAGCACCCCGCAGCAATCCACCACGTCCACCGACCCCGCCGTTGACTCCCTCGTCATCGGCAACAGCCTGTTAGAGTTGGGATCCCCTGCATCGCCCTCGACGTCATCCTCTTCTTCCTCGGGTCGCCAACAACTTGTTTAACTTATGTTTGTACTCAGATATTGTTGCTTCCGCTGACTCTTGTGTATTCGAGCTCATGTATTCGAGCCCTCGAGGCCCCTGGCTTGTAATATAAAACTTGTATTATTTTAATTTGCGTCTAGAGTTGTGTTGTGATATCTTCCCGTGAGTCCTTGATCTTGATCGTACACATTTGCGTGTATGATTAGTGTATGATTGAATCAGGGGCGTCACATTGCTGGTATAGTAGTTTTCCCAAATGTAGTCCATGTTTTTTCAATTTTACAGCTATTTGAGGGCCCAACACGATTTTCTAGCTAATCTTCTCGATGTTTTCTTGATAGCCATGATCATCCTATATGCAAAAGGGCAGATAAAACACCATTCTTTTCAAAATTCCACGCCGAGAAGTCCTCTATGGTTCGGGTGCACACTGGAATCTGCAAGATAGCGGCTATATCATATGGCAAGTAAATTTGCTCAACAAGTTGTGCATCCCACCTTGCGTTACCCTGGTCCAATAACTCAGAGACCAATTGAGGCGGCTGGGTAATCAGTGATATGATTGGACGCATGTTTTCTGCTCTCGGGATCCAATTCATATCACAAATATTTGTTGTGGCACCTGTCCGCATACTCCTGATAAGTCCCACCTTCAATGATTGATCTCTAGATCTGAGATGGATGATTGCCCAATTCAACTGACAGAAATTCTGTGTTGGGGTAATATACTGCCTTTAAATTCCTAGCACTCAGAGAGTCTGGGTTTTCAAGTATATGCCATGCCTGCCTGACCAGAAGAGCTAGATTGAAGATTTCAAAGTCTCGAAAATCTAAACCTCCCATATATGTTTAGGCATTCTCATGGTGTCCCAAGAGACCCAGTAAGGTTTGCGCTGGCCTTTTTTACCGCCCCACTAGAAAGTTTTGATCATGGACGTCAACTTCTCACATAACCCTCTAGGTAGCTTGAAACAAGACATAGAATACACAAGTATTGCTTGGGCCACATTTTTTTATTAAAACATCCTTCCCAGCTGCTCACAACAATTTCTCCATCCATCATTGAATTTTGCTCCATAGCCTATCCTTGACGTAATGATCCATTTTTGAGGTGCCTACATCCGATGGCATACCAAGATATTTCTCATTCAAATGCTCGTTTGGTACATGCAAAATGTTTTTATGGCTCCTCTTACCACCTTAGGACAACCCTTACTGAAAAAGATAGAAGATTTATCCCTATTTACTCTCCGACGAGATGCTTGAGCATATGTTTTCAACAGGAAAGATACCTCTTCAGCTCCCTCATTAGTTGCTTTAAAACACAGCAGGTTGTCATCCACAAACAGCAAATGGTTTACCGGTGGTGCCGATGTGGCCACTTGAAGTCCGCTTAAATTGGATGACTGAACTTTAGATTTCAAAAGGCACAGAAGGCCCTTTGCTGCTAGCAAAAGGAGGTAAGGTGAAATCGAATTCCCCTGACGGGTACCACGTGTTGGTTGGAATTCATCCAGCTTCTGACCATTAAACAAGATAGAAAAAGAGACTGAGATTACCATGTCCATTATTATATCCACCAATCTTCGTGTGAACCCCAGTTTCAACATTATAGCTCTCAAATAACCCCATTCCATCCTGTCATAGGTTTTCATCATGTCCAGTTTCAACGCACAGTATATATACTTTTGGGCCTTATTTCTCTTCATGAAATGCAAACACTCATATGCAACAATGATGTTGTCTGTGATAAGACATCCAGGAACAAAGGCGGACTGCTCCTCAGAGATGATCTCAGGTAGCACAATCTTCAGACGATTTGCTATCACCTTTGACGTCAACTTATAAAGAACATTGCATAGGCTTATAGGTCAAAATTGAGTAACAATCAATGAACTTTTTACCTATGGTATAAGGACAAGAGTGGTTCTATTACTTTCTTGTGCACTTTCTTTTCCTTCAACTATATACTCAAAACCACCTTTTTTTGGAGGGAAATATACTCAAAACCACCTTAGGCCTTGTTCGGTTGCGTGTGAATCCGAATGGATTGAAGGGGTTTGAGGAGGATTTAAACCTCTTCTAAGTCAAAATACGAACCAATCCTTGCCAATCCCCTCCAATCCTCTTTGGCAGAGGATTAACCGAACAAAAACTTAGTGATGCTTCGCCGCAAATGTCCCAATGTTTCTGAAAGAACTGGGCTGGGAACCCGTCCGGGCCTCTTCGTACCTGGGCCATATGTAACCTGCTTCTCATTGGGCCTTTTTAGGCCATTAGAAAGATATCATCTCCATTTGGCCTGCTAACTGACCATTCCTTATATCCTTTCCTCTCGTTAAAGACAAAACCACAGCTCCACAACGCAAAGCAGCGGCTTTCGGACGCGCGCACCAGCACACGCACACACACATCGGAGGGGAAGGAGATGGAGGCGGAGGCGGCGGAGAGGGGACGGAAGGAGCGAGTTGCGGCCGTGGGTCACGCCGGGGTGGAGATGGAGGTGGGTGCGGGTGCGGAGGTGGAGGAAGCGACAGAGGACGGGGAGATCGGCGGAGAAGGCTCGGAAGCGGAGGAGGAGGAGGAGGGGGACGGGACCGGGTGGGAGGACGGCGGCGCGTTCGAGGGGAAGGGGTCGAGGCCGCTGGTCTCGGCGGGGAGCCGCGGGTCCTGGAGGGGGAGGGGCGGGAGGGGCAGAGGAGGGTTTCACCACCGCGCTTGGTACGGCGACAGGTGACGGCCCCGCTCACCTACCTGTTCTTGGTCCTCGATTCGATCTAATGCGTTCTAAGATTATGTTACTAGTCTGATTTCTAGGTGATTTTTGTGCCTGCTTGCTGTGATGCTCCGCCCAGGTTTTGCTCGCCTGTTCTAGACTTGTAGGTGGAGAAAAGTGGGTAGCATTTCCCAATGGAGGCAAACGTGTGGTGATCGTTTTCTGTTTGGGGAGACTTTGGGGGCTAATTCAGTTTCTTGCTAAATGTGGTAATGGTAGGTAGCGGTGTAGAAGAGAAGGAACAGCAGGATCAGGGATGTTTGATCCCTCTATTCAATAATCCGCTGTTGTTATCCGGATCATGCATAATCATTCCCAGCCCCACTGGAAAAATTGTACTAGCACACCATTTGTTATTGTTCTTTGCATTGCATTTGTCTCAGTTTCATGGAACACCTGTATGTACTTGTTATGTCTGTTCTACAAGGCTACAGGCATTCTTGGTCTTTGTCAGGCTCCTTCGGCAGGAGGAAAGCTAACTATATATTGTTAGCACTGCAACCTTCTTTACTCACCTTTATTTTATCTTGTCACTGAGCCTTTGGACCTAGAGCTGGATCATCTTTAATTTGAGTTATTAAGTTGCAATGCTGTATAAATGTTCAGTCACTGACTCAGTTCTTTTCTCCCACCTGTGCTGCTAGGTGTTTAACAACTGCATGTGTTTTCTGAATGTATTGGGTATCTCAAGAGTGAATTTTCACATGGTCTCTTTCTTTTGTTTAAAAGGAATCTGCCACACCACAAATTGGACATATTCAGCATACCTGGTGTATATGGTGGTGCTATTATCCTCTGCAATCATGTGACTAAGCTGGAGAGCTTCAAGCAGAAACTTTTTGCCCTTCCTGATTATGCTACATCATTCATAAGGAAGATCAGAGCTGGTATGCTTCTCTTTGTGTTTGAGCGTGAGGAGAAAAAACTTTCTGGCGTGTTTGAGGCAACTTCAGATGGAGCACTGAATATCCTTCCTAATGCATTTCGTTCATCACGGAAGCCCAGACCAGCCCAGGCAAGTATGCTGTTGGTTTTTATTTATTCTTGGGATTTTATCAGTCTAGGTTATCAGGTTTTGGTCTCTCTTAGGTTCCAATTAATTTCCCCATGATTACCTACCTATTAATATTTTTAGAAATTTCGTTTTCTTGCTTGCGGCTCCTTTTTTCCTTAACCATGTGGAATAATGCTGAGAAAGTTTCTTATGTGGTTCTACCTTGTCATTGAAATCAGGTTCGTTTCAGAAGAGTTTGGTTCTGTAAGCCCCTGACGGAAGCTGAATTTTCTGATGAAATCAAAGGACTTCAACCCCAAATGTCTTTCTTTGGTATATCATACCAGCAGGTTTGCGACCTCAACCCCAAATGTCTTTCTTTGGTATTATCATACCAGAAGGTTTGCTATTTCATGTTTGTGATGTGACTTATTTAGTGCCTTTACTCTTTAAAACTTTGCTTGCTGCTGATCTGATGTTTTTCCTAGTATAGGTTTTAAATCTTGTACACCTGTTTTCTTCAAAGAGGATCAGTCTGGAGCCTTACAAGAAACCAAAATCAAGAGTTATATCGGACTACAATGTCTCTCTGGCTCGTGCTGGACTAGAGTCCAGTTTACACACTGGTGGCAATGCCTTCCCTAACCGTTCATCTTCTATGCTATGCAACAACAGAATCTCGGCACCACGCAGTCCCTTCATGTATGGCAAACAAAATGCCAAGCATGCTGCTTATAACCATGAATCTTCTTTGCACCCTCATATCAAGTCTATGATCTTCAAAGCGCCAGATATCAAAGCGCAAGTCTTGGAACCAAATGCTGATTTTATACCACTTGATCTAGATGATTATAAGTCTGACAGTGATGCAGTCCCTTCAGATCTACTGGGACCTGCAGGCTTATATTTAGCATTACCAGGCAGCATCATCAATGAAGATCAAGGTCCTGAACCTTTCAATGTCAAGCACAATGAGGATGACATGTATCCTGCACCTGTGTTGAGCCAAAGCTTCCATTCTCTATGCGAAACAAGTCAAAACAGTGCCATTGCTCATTTCATGAAAGAGAGGCAATCAAGCATGCAGGGCAGGGGATGCAAACGCATGTCAACCCTCCAGTTTGATGGACACTCACATCTCCCATCCCCAAGGAGTTCCACTATAGCAAAGAAGGTGTCATTTAGCTTTGATGCTGATGAAATTTCGGTTACCTCTGATAAAGCATTGAACAGACCTGCACTTGCTGAACTCGAACAAAACAGAGAAGCAGTTACCAAAGAAAGAAAGCAACAGGTCAGTTACTCGGTTCAGGGCACACAAAGCAAGAGTGGAGATGATTCAAAAAAGAGGAGTAAGCTAATGAGCCTTTCCTTCGCAGAAAGAGTTGCTAGTCTACGTGTCAAGAGCTGCTTCGGCAATAGCCAGTCAATGCTGATGCAGTCAAGCAAGCTGTCCTGCACACTTCTGCCCGATGAGGAATGAAGATAGCTTCACAGAATCAGTGTTTCTAACTCAGTGGTGGGCAGGTAGTAACTTCAGTTGTTACATCAGGTGGTGATGATAATGCGCAACGCTTTCCCTTAAGTCGGTGTTCTAGAGATTTTTTTTTAGCAGTAGCCCAGGATGACTTGACATTTACGATGATCAGGCAGATGTAAATATGTGTCATCGTTCACCGCATTTTGTTTTTTGTTCCAGCTCAACAATATTCAGGGATGAGTGCTGGTTTTGCACTATGTAGAGAGATATGAGTAAAAGTTTTTACTAATTCTGTTCTCTAGCATTTCGTGGGCGATCTGCTGATTATACAATATATCAGCTGCATGACTGTTTGCTTGCAAGTTGTTTTTCCTGGGAAAAAGTTGTATGGTCACCTTCACTGTCATTTGTTCTTGTGGTGTTTAGATATGAATATCTTGTTCACTGTTGCCAAGCATAATGCACCAGTGTGCATATTATCTCCACTTGTAGGTACATGCTAACTATGCCTCCATTCCCTCGCAAAAAAAGAAAAAAGAAAAACAGTGCCTCCGTTTGAGAATTGTGTCATCGTTGTGATTGAGGAAATCGGTGGGAATCATACTTATGTGTTATTTTTGTAGCAAATCATGCTTATGATTGATGGTGCTTAGAGGTTGTGTTGCATCATTACGGAGCCTCTAATCATGGCGCAGTTCTCCAGACAAGAAACTGCCGTTTGGGCCGACACGCGACATTTCACGACCACATCAAACTCTGTGATTGTTATATATCGCTCAATGGCTCATTGCGAGCGATATATAGCGCTCGCCTACATGTAGCGCTCTAGTGGGCTGGACCACCTATACCGGTAAGTCTTGGTTTTGTGTGTAGGGACTCTCTGCTGCTCGCCCTAAACCGTTCTTCATTTTCGGCTCTGTGTATAAGGGCTGCTTGGCCATGCACCGACATAAGCTATTTTTTTAATCTTTTTGGTTATTTTATTCTTGTTCATTTTTCTATTTTACAGTAGCTTTTGCTTTTCTTTGCCTTCTGTTTGTTTTTCCTATTTCTTTCCCCTTTATATTTATATTTATTTTCCTATTTTTATTTAAAATATCATTTTATTGAAAATAGATGAACATTTTCTAAAATTACAAGAATAATGCATGGACACTTATAAATTTTGTATGGAACAGTTTTTAAAATATGTGAACACTTTCTTAAGTACAGAGCACTTTTTGAATAAAATATGTACTCCCTCTGATCCATATTACTTTTCGCTCAAACAGATGTTTCTTGCATCTAAATACATCTGTTTGAGCGAATCAGAGGGAGTAACATTTTTTATTCCATGAGCGTTTTCTAAAATATGACCGTATATTGTTTTCTGTACTTCGGCATTTTTTATCAGTGATAAAGAATTTTTAGATATACTCTAAATGCCTTCAAGATCAATATTTTTCTGAACTACATTGTGACCATTTTTTTTAAACACACTATTAACATTTTTAACATCAGATGCACATTTTTTTTGGAATCCAAAATGAACGATTTTTTTTGAACGTGTCAAACATTTTTATATTATTAGTAAATTAAAATATTTTCATTTTTGGTAAAAAATAGAAAAAGAAATAAACAAAACGAAAAACCTGAAAAAACAAAAGAGAACAAAATATAAAAAAGAACGTGCGTGCATGCGCACCTGCAGCATTAGCTTGCGGCAAACACATTCCTCCCATCGTCTGGTAGCCTGGCCCATTTACGTGCCGCTGTAGGCGAGCACGACATCCAAACCCCTATATGCGATATATAGATGCGCCCATTAAACTCGATTTTCCATTTGTTTTGTTTTTTCGACCGTCAAGCGTTTTTCATTCACTACTATCAAAGCTTGTTGGCCCGACGAAGCTCATACTAATATGCAAGAAAATAATCCACGTAGGTTTTAGGAGAGCAACACCAAATGCATCATGGGACATGGACAAGCTAGCTGAAATTTTCTTGAGCAACACCAAATGCATCATGGGACATGGACAAGCTAGCTGAAATTTTCTTGTCCGCTGATGCCCAAGCAATCGCTTCAATACCATTGTGCACTAGGCAGGTGAACGACTTTTGATCCTGAATACACGAGAATAACGGAAATTTCAGTGTTAGGTCACTGTATAGAATGCTTGTTTTCACAAAGCTGAGGCGTGAAGCATGGCTAGATGGACTCGCCGATTCGTCAAATTCAGATGCAGAAAAGAAGGCGTGGACTAGCTTGTGGAAGACCCAAGTGCCATCGAAAGTAAAATTATTTCTATGGAGGTTAGCACAGCAATCTCTCCCTTCTGCTGATTTATTGCATCACCAAAATATGTGGACTATGTCAAACTGTGGAATATGCGGTTCTGGGGACTCTTAGCAACATTCTCTTCTCCAATGTCATATGGCGAGGTGTGTTTGGGCCCTCAAAGATTACGAACCTGGTCGGGGCTATGGAGAGCAGCAGAGAACCGGATCCAAAAGGTGGCTATTTACCTCATTGGTGGTCTTCCTCATGATGACTTTGTCAAGGTTGTGATCACCCTTTCCCTTTGGGCATGGGAGGATTATATACAGGAATTGTTAGAGAGATCAAAGCGACTACCAAACAGTTCACAGTTTGCTCCTTCATCTATGAGGGACGTGATTCAAATATTGAGGAACATTGTCTCGCTAAGCATACTTTAGAAAAGAATTACACTTTCACAGCAAGCGTAGATTTGCTTCCGCGAGAAACACAACTGTGCTTCTCGAAAAAGAAAAAAAAAGTGCTTTCACAAGAAACACATACTTACTTTTCATGGAGGTACAGATTTACTTCCGCAAGAAGCACAACTGTGCTGTTTGGAAAGGGAAAAATATGTGCTTCCACAAGAAGCACAACTATTCTTCTCGGAAACGGAAAAAATTGTGCCTCCATGAGAAGCACAGATTTGCTTCTTGTGGATGCACAGATTTGCTTCCACGAAAAGCACAACTATGCTTCTCGAAAAAAAACCATCTTTCCACAAAAGGCACATATTTGCTTCTCGTGAAGACGTGAATTTGCTTTCGTGAGATGCATAGTTGTGCTTCTTAGAAAGGAAAAAACATGCTTCCACGAGAAGCACGCACAACTGTGCTTCTCAAAAAGGGGGAAAGGTAAAAAAAATGCTTCGGGCTTTGGTTTTTTTCTTCCTATTTTCGTCATTCAATTTCTTTTGGCTGCTTTTTTTTCTTCCTTTTTTTGGTTTTTAATTGTATTTTTGGGTTTTTTTGGTTTCAAGTTTATTTTGGTTTTTCTAAAAAAAATCTTTAAAACTTATTAATATGGGATGTAGTTTCAAAGATCTCGATGCCAGAAATCCAATGGTGACAACAGTTCGGGATTTGAACGCATGGTTCAAAGGCTAAACGAATCTACGAAGACAAAAAGTGAAACTCTTACTTTGTGACAAGTGGCATACATGCAACCCGCCACTTGCCAGCGGCTGAGAGGGTGGAAGTAACCTTTGCAAAGGGTAATTCTTAACTAGTGATGTCAAGGTTTCAGGGGCAGAACTTAACTTGCTATAGCAAAGGGACGCCTACGACACCCGAGGTCAGGACAAGCGCGAGAAAAGCATGTCTCTGCTAGCAAGCCACGTGTGAGAGTGCAAGCACACACACTTCCTTTACATTTTTTCCATTTTTTTCATAAATATTTTAAGAATATATTTGAACAATAATTTTATTTAATAATTAATAAAAATATAAACATGTATTGAAAAATGGCCATACTATATTTAACAAAATCATCACATGTTTACAAAAGTCAATTCAATTTTTAACATTTTCTGGTATTTCAAAAGATGTCATGTAATTTTCAAAAATATTCATGTAAAAAGGTGTTCATGTTTATTTTTTCAATGTACTTGTTTTTTAAAGTATTCATGTATCTCAGAAAATAATTCATGTAATTTTAAAATGTGTTCACGTCTTAAGAATGTTCACACAGTTTCAGAAAATTGTTTACGTATTTATGTAAATGTTTGTGTATTTTTTGAATCTTTTTAAAATTAAAAAAATAAAAAATTCTAAAACAGCAAAAATAATAAGCAGGGAAAATTGAAATAAGGAAGGAAAAGGAAAAATAAACCAAGAAAAAGTATATATTTTTTAAAGTGAAACATATTGAACACCAAAAATTGAATAGACACAAAAATATAAGTGAGAAGTGGAACAAACACCAAAACATGAGTCCTGGTACACCTAAAAATCAACCAGAAACCATGCATTAAACCGTTTCTGAGAAGAAAAAAAATACTATCTCCATCCCGCAATATAAGATTATTTTTCATGCTAGCTATGTCGGCCTTGTAACACTCAATCGTTGCCCCTCGCCTGATAGAGAAGAGTGCAACCGGCAAGGCAAGCGGTCCTCGATACATTTACTTTGTATAACTATACACAGTTGCAAACTTTGTCGACTATGTATTGTCAGTCACTTTTCTATTGTTCCTATTACTGATTAATTATGTGATGTTTTCTATTGAGAAAATCCCGCTGTCCAAAAGTACCACCACGGCAGCAGAACGCTTCTGTGGTAGCACTTGTGGACAGTTGAAATCAAAAGAACTGCCACGACAGCAAAACACTAGGGTGACATTTTTTTTAATGGCATGAGGAGGTTACCGGTATTAGTTGAGGATACGCACCTCCCATTGGCATGTCAACTACTTCCTCTGTCTCTGGTTTATAAGACATGCTCGTCATTCTAGGTTGACAATTTAACTAGCTAAATATGTATTATATTTGATGAAAATATATATATATGTTTAGACACTATATCCACTTAAGAATCAATGATATACTTTTAGTGACATATAACTCATATTTAGTTAGTCAAATCGATGACCTAAAACTACGCGCACACCCTATAAACCAAGACGGAGGGAGTACCAGTGATGTGTGTTCGTAGAATTATTTTTGGAATGCAGAGTTATTTGTATATTAAGTACTCCCTCCATTTTTGTATACAAGACCACAAACTCAGATTACAGGTACCAATGTAAAATTTAATGCCTGCTTTACAAGTCAACTTTTTTTCCTGTTTACTGGGATCATTAATACTCCACATGCATGCAAAGAAACTGAGTGGAGGAAGTAGCTGACTGTCATTATGACTGCATGCATGCAAGTATTAAACAGGTTGTTAGTACGAGAAAATATCATTAACTTTGCCTCGATTACTGTTGGTGGCCTTGTAGGCTGGTCATAGTGGAGAGTAACTTACAGGGTGCTTGGATCCAAGGGACTATTTTTAGTCTGACTAAAAATAGTCTCTTTTAGAGGCTAAAGTTCCAAGCACCTGTGACTAAAAAGAGACTAGAACTAGTCTTGAGGCTAAAAAGTTTTAGTCAAGGGAACCCTACTAAAATATGGATTAGCTCTCTCTCCCCTCATTTAATTCCTCTCTTTAACACAGCCGGTTCCCCTCCTGTTCCCTCGTCTCCCCCTCGAGCGCTCCTCTCCCCCTCCCTCTGTTCGTGCGAGGACGAAAGCAGCGGGCCTCCGCAGGAGGCGCCGGGCCCCCGCAGAACGCGCCGGCGGCCGCCTCCACCTCCGCTGATCCCCGCCGGCTCGGCCTATCGCCGCGCCTCTGCCTACTGCCGCGGCTCCCGCCTCCGCCTACTGCAGCGCCTCCCGCCTCCGCCTACTCAAGTGCTCCTCTCCCCCTCCCTCTGTTCGTGCGAGGACGAAAGGTGAGACTGAAGGCCAAGATCCATCCGCCATGGACGACGCCCGTTCGATTTCTTTAGTTTTGTGGTTGTTTTTCCATTAATCGGATGAGTGTCTTGTCTCAGATCCATCCGTCATGGACGGTGCCCCGTTCGATTTCTTGTCTCAAACGGAATCATCCGGTGCTGCGGCGGAGGCCATGGACGGCGAAGGGTGGGGCTTGACGCTGCCCCGTCTCCGGCGTGATAGTTCCGGTGGCCGCGTTCCGAGGGCCGGGAACGTCGCCGCACCGCGCATGGACCTGGGGGACCTTGACCTCAACGTCGACTGCGGCGCCGCCTCGTACCCCGACATGACCATGTACACGCATATCCTCCAACGGGACATCGGTGCCGATCAAGGTTTCCTCCCACAGAGGGCTAGATCAGATGGCTTGCCGCTGCGAGGTCGTCCACCTCGCCAAGGTCTGTCCGTAGCGAGGGCACCAGGTGCTCGCGGCAAGGCCGTCGTGGTGCCGGGGGGAGGTGATGCTGCTGCCATGCGAGTTGCTGCACGTCGTGGGGGTTCAAATGGCGCGGGCTGCAGCAGGCAGCCGCAGGTAGCGGCGATTCCGGTGGATGATGATGACGGCATCGAAGAAGACGAAGATGAAGATGAGAACACGCTGAACTAGCATAGGAAGGTATACAATTTTCTTTGAAATTCTGCTCACACCATTTCTTTGAAACAGAGAGATTTAGGCTGTTTACTTATGCATATTTCTTTTAGAGGCCAAAAAGCAAGGCTAATTGGACAGACGAAAATACGTACATTTTGTGTGAGTTAGCTTGTGAGGAGATAGAGGATGGTAATTTTACTGCTAAAGTTTGGACCAGTCAGGGCTACAAAAATATGAAGGAGAAATATTATCAAAAGACAAAATTGTGGCATCCAGGGAGGGAAGTGAAGAACAAAACCCAGAACCTGAAGGGTGTGTACAATGATTGGGTATGGTTGCAGCAACAAACCGGATGCGGCCGCGGCGAACATGGAGAAGTTACGGCAACTACAGCTTGGTGGGAGAGAGGGAGATCAAGGTACGACAACTAAAGCTTTTTCAATGACAAGTACATGAGCAATAGAGACATATGCCAATGTTATACAAATACTATTTTGCAGAGTAGACCAAATCTCAAGAAATTTAGAAAGGGTAACCCTGAGTACATTGGACTGTTGCATGAGATGTTTCATGAGGTAGCTGTGGATGGTACTTCTGCTTACGTACCTGGGCCAGCAGATGATACAGAGGCAAACGACAATGAAGATACAGGGGCAAATGACGATGGCAGCCCAATGAGTACCAGTACCCGCAAGAGGGGTGCCAGCTCAGTTGATTTTAGGAGTACAGCAAGTAGTCCTTTAAAGAAAATCAAAATGAACATGGAGAATGGCAAAACTAAGGGTCCATTTTTGAGGACCTTGAAGGAGATCACCACCAGAATGGACAAGGAAGCTGAGACATCAAACACTATATTGCAAGCAATTGTAGACCAAGGCAAAGAAAAGGCAAAGAGAAGTGAGGAGCATAAGGTAGCAGTAGCTACATGTCAGCAACTTGCCATTGAGTGTGGGGCAGCAGAGGAGTCAATTGAGTACTTTGTAGCATGTGACTTATTCAAGGACAAACACAATAGATTTGTCTTCCAGAACATGAAGACCCCTCAAGCTAGGCTCATATGGTTGAAGAGATGGTGCAAAGCAAATAAGATGTATGACGAAGATGAGTCGTAGCTAGGTTGTCATGTATCAAGTGTCTCCTATTGTGTCATGTTTCCTATGATGAGTTAGGCTAATGTGGACCCTTTATGTTTTGAATTGCTATGTGGACCCTTTATGTTTTGAATCGCTATGTGCACCTAATTACTATGTGTTGAACATAATTCATATGTTGCAGGATGACTCTAGTGATGGTGATAGTATTGATGAGTCCAGTGAAGAGGAAGAGGAAGATGAGGACTCTAGTGACGAGGAAGAGGAAGATGCAAGGAGAAATAGAGTGCTAGCACTACTCCAGTTGAGGCGGAAAAGGCTCAACAATATAGGTATGATCGTCCAAATGTTTGGTTCATATTACATTGAGCGTTTCATGGATAAGGGGGAAAGGAGGATTTTAAAAGCTAAAGAGTCCGGCTATGAATGGGTACTAAGAACTCTGGGACACAGAACAGACTGCTATAAAATGTTTAGGATGTATCCACCTGTGTTTCATAAACTACATAATTTGCTAGTGGATTCTTATGGGCTGAAGTCTACTAAGAAGATGTCATCAATTGAGGCTCTAGCTATGTTTTTATGGATGGTGGGAGATGGTCAGTCCATTAGGCAGAGTGAGAATCGTTTTGTAAGGTCCATGGAGACAGTTGTTAGGAAGTTTGACACAGTATTGCATTGTGTGGTTAAGCTTGCGGCTGACATAATTAAGCCACGAGATCCTGAATTCAGAGTTGTGCATGAAAGGTTAAGAAATGCTCAGTGGCATCCATGGTTCAATGACAACATTGGGGCAATAGATGGGACTCATGTGCAAGTTGTGGTGCCACCTACCAAGATTCCGCAGTACTTAAACAGGCATGGCTACTGTAGTCAAAATGTTATGGCTGTATGTGATTTCGACATGAGATTCACTTTCGTTCTTGCCGGGTGGCCTGGATCGGTGCATGATATGAGGCCCTTCAAGGATGCCCTTAGCCGATTTAGTCACAAGTTTCCTCATCCACCTCGAGGTACCATACTTCACATTCAGTACATGATTGAATTGTTATACATTGACATTGACTTTGACTGAAATGCATTGCCATCAATAGGAAAATTTTATCTTGTTGACTCGGGCTACCCCAACAAGGCGAATTATCTTGCACCATATAGGGGACGGAAGTACCATTTCCAAGAGTTCCAGCAAGGCACCATGCCGAGAGGTAAAAAAGAGCACTTCAACCACACTCATTCTAGACTACGCAATGTCATTGAGCGTTCTTTTGGAGTCTTGAAAAATAAGTGGAGGATCCTTTTTAAAATACAAAGTTATCCTCTACACAAGCAAACAAAAATTATTGTTGCATGTATGGCCTTGCACAATTTTATCCGCGAAAGTCAGTTGGCGGATAAAGAATTCGACAGGTGTGATAGAGATGAGAATTATCAACCTCTCCTTGAGGAAACAAGAAGAAGGCGTCGTAACAGGAGGGATCTAGAAATGGAGCAAGATTCGGTAGACATGAATCAATTGAGAGATAGAATTGCTGATGGTTTGTTCCAGGGCCATTGAGATCAGTGTCATGTTATTTATTTTCTTGTGTATGCACAATACTAATTTCCTTATGTATGGACAATTTTACTTTACTTGTATGGACAATTTTTATTTTCTTGTGTATAGACAATTTTTTCTTGAGAGCAACAGGGGCGGGATGGTCAGTCCATTAGGCACAAATTTTTCTGGGTACTGTTCTCGAGTCTGTAGTGTCAACATTGTTGTTTTCTTATGTTGGTCTGTTGATATATATGCCTACTGTGGATTCACCAGCCTTGTTAGGTCTACTTGTCACCTCTGTTTCCTTGGATTTCTTATGTTGGCTTGTTGATATATATGTCACCTCTGATATATATGCAATACTTCTGCTTGACTGTAGTTGTACAATTTGTACCTGTAGCAATAGGGGCGGGATAGGAGTTGGCGGGAGCCAAACTACCGTGGGGGAGGAGTTGGCTGCAGGGACAAGTACAATTAGGGGAGAGGGAGCATAATAAACGCTCATTAACTAAATTTTAGTCTCTTTAGTTTTTTGGATCCAAGCATGGGTGAGGCTAGCAAGTTTTAGTCCCACTAGTTTTAGTCATGGGACTAAAACGTATCCAAGCATGCTCTTAGACTAGTGTCATACTCCCTCCTTTCCGGTTTATAAGGCTCAATTCAAAAATCTCACCAATCAAGATAGATGATGAGTGGTGGAGTATTTTTTGTAGTTTGCAAAAGCACCCAATTAATGCTCTTGTTTTCCTCAAAAAATTATGTTTACGAATGCATTAATTGCAATGCATGCATGCATAAAGTGCATGCATTGGTTAGTTTTCTCTTAATACTTGCATGCAATGATTTAATGCACCTTGAAGTCTGAACATGTGATGGAGAACAACCAAATTGAGCCTTATAAAATGGAAAAACTAAAATTTTGAGATAAGCCCTATAAACTAGAAAGGAGGGAGTATGCATGACACTAGTCCAAGTTACTACCTTCATAATGCAAAGTAACATAATAGTAGTGTCATAGATGGATTCATTTATTACCTTGTAGTCTCATCTTGTCTTGGAAGCACTATGTTACAGTAACATATTATGTTATCACCTCACATTAAATACTTGCCACGTAAGCAAAAAAAAAATTGGAGTGCGCTATGTTACTAGCTAAGTTACTCCCACTATGACTAGCCGTATAGATGCAAAACGTATATTCCATAATGGCCTTGTATATAAAAATAGAGGGAGTAACATGTTTGCCAAAGTAACATTTTGAAGAGTGTGCCAATCCTAAATGATTTACTTTTCGAATTAGAGATGGTAGTTTTTCTTGGTCTTTTATAGAACACGAGAGCCTATGTGCCATGGTTAGATCGTAGGTGCCCTATTTGAGTTATAGGCAAATATGGCTTATCTTTTTTTTCAGTGACACTAACATGCTTAAGTACTCCGTCCGTCCCATATTAACCGTCACTGAAAGGATATGTCTAGCACTACAGAGGGAGTATGTGGTAAGATTAGCTCAGAACCTTTCATGGAACGTTCATACTATGAACATTAGTCATTGTGAAGTTTGTGTTTATTTTAAATCAAATTAATTATGTTCACGATCAAACATAATACCGAACAGATACATGACACAATATACTATTTACTTAGGAAATTAGTTGGATCAGTGTGCGTGCTAATGACATTACAGCAAAAAAAAATTTGATTGTAGAATATATTAAATAAAATAAAACTTTGGGATGACAGTATAAGAATAATCAAGTAAGATAAGGAATCAACTCAAAAGAGTAAGATAAACAATTGAATAATCATCAACGACAGGTTAAGGAGATGTATATTTGTAGAAAGTAAAGATGCAGCCCATGCAATTGCACGAGCCACTCAATTCATAGAGAAATGTTTGCATCTTGTATAGAGAAATGTTTGCATCTCGTAAATGACGCAAAAATAAGCGGCACCTCCCATGCATGCGTCGACGTCATTTATCTGTTTAACACCGGCCGGATACCCATCGATCATCTATGATCGTTTCAGTGGGTTATTTATTTACTTTTTCAGTTGTTGCCCCAAGTATATATACTGTTAATGTGAATTCCTGTCCCTTTAGAACCCAAAGAAACCCATCTGTGGCAATGGCATCTGCTGCTCATGACTGCTCAAGTCGTTGTAGCAATGCTCGAGCAAGTTGACGGACGCCGCCGCTCTCCTCCTCTTGTAGTTCTCCTTAAAGCAGGCCTGCCTCAGCTTCTTGGTCTGCTCCGTCAGCTCGATCGCCGGGTTCTCCTCCATTATGGCACAATACCTCTCAAGCGCCTCCAGCTCCCCTTGCACCGCCGCCGGCGACGTGGCGCCCTTCCCCATCTCCTGCGCGCAATTTTCTATTACCCTTTGTTCCATAATTCTTGTGGTGATTTTAGTTTAAATTGGAATGGAGGGAATAGCTAACATGCGGTGTGCGACATTTCAAATGTGGTGTTGTACCGATCTGTGTGCACGTACGTACCTGGATGTTGAGGATGAGAGACCTGAGGCTCTTCATCTTCCGGTGAGGCCAACGGGCGACACCGAGCTCACGGCAGCGCTTCTTGAGCACGGTGAGACCGACGTTCATCTCCCGCGCCGCCTTGGTGATAGGCATGTAGAAATACGTACGCAGCTCCTCAAACCCTATGTGATCGAGGCTTTTCCCACCTGCGGCAGGGCGTGACCCACCGCTGCTCTTCCGCACACGACGTGGCGCCGGCCTCACCTGCTTCTGCTCAGCGCACCCAACGGCCGCCGCCCCATAGCCCCCGGCGACGACAGCTGAGTCATCGTCGTCGGGATCTTTGAGCAGGCGCACGCCGTGTGGTGCATTCAGCTGCTGCTGGTTCATGATCACCACGGGGCGCGCCTGTTGCACTTGCGCCGCGAAATCGTGATCCGCCGGCACCATGGCGTCGTCGAGAGGCTCGGTCTTAATCTTGGGGCCGACGGCGTCGGCGAACTCCTCCAGGTCGATGTCGCTGAAGGACTCCATGAGCAGCGCGTCGTCGAGGCCTGCCGTGGGATCATCGAGACCTGCAGGAAACGGCGGGAGGACGTCGACATTGTTGGTGGCGTAGCTGCTGTACTCATCATCGGCAACAGCCTGTGGAGGTATCATCTGCAGGCAGCCCATCTGTTCTTCCGGCCTGATCAATCAAACCATGCCAATCGATCAGCCCAGTCAATCATATTTTAAGCAACTAAGCTTTTAAGCACAATTACATCGAGGGAACCGATCGACCATCACCTAATCATGAGAGCTGACGAGCAATCCCCAAGAGGAAGCGCCGGGGCGGCGGCGGCCATGGGTAAGCAGCTGCCCTCGCTGGTGACGAGAATGCTAAATCAGACTCTATGTCGTGCTAAATAGAGCTCATGGGGCGAAACTTGCAGGACGCGCTGAACTGACCTCATGGGGAGAGGCGGCAGAGACGAAGAGACCGGCAAAGGCGGGAGCAAGGCGAGCTGATGGAACCAGTCAGCATCGCCATCGCCGCCGCCGCCGAAGTACTGCCGCATCTCCATGGAGCAACTCGATCGCAAGGCAGAGCGGCTGACGATCGATGAAAAGAACACAATATGTACAGAGATCACCACGTACTTGTCGCTGTCTGGACGAGAGAGATGGGTCGATGTTGAGCAGTGCGCCCGGCGGCCTATATATACAGGCTGCAGGAAGCAGCAGCATGCATCCATATGGACGCAGATCGAAGAGATACAATAGGAACGCATGCATGGATGATGGGAAAGGGGCTTGAGGGGCAGTAATTGCGTGGATTTGGTGGATCTAGTGCTAACCGATATTGATTGGCCATGCGTCCTTAATTTGCCTTGGTTAATTCGGCATAGTGGTGGGTTTCCAAAGCTCTCATCGATCCATGCATACGTGGCGGCGATCGTAGTGATGGTGTTTTCTCAAAAAGAAAAGAGGGAAAAAAAAGATCGCAGTGATGATGAGGTGAAACGCCTTCGATTGGGCCATCATCATCATCATTAGGTGACGCAGAAAAAGAGTAAATAGTGAGTAGTAACTGCTGCTCCTCTACATTTACACGCACGCGCGCATGCATGGCGCAGTAAACTCGTCGTGCGGCGCTTTATGATGGGCGCTTTGATCGATCCATTTCGGTGGGTTGATCGATGTGTGGGTGTGCCTGGCGCAGCTACGTGGTTCGTACCCGATCGTGGTGGCGTGCGCGTCAGTGTGAGCGCGAGCGAGAAGTGCCATGCGAACGTGATGCGTGAGGGCACGTTCCATGGCGTTTTCTTGATCAATATTTTGCTATTTATCCAGTAAATAAAATTGGAAATTACGACGATACAACGTTCAGAATACAGCCCGGAGGGACATGGAACAGGACTTTGCAAAGTTCATTGCAAACGCCTTCCTTGGCTAGAATGTGCGTGGATCTTGTGAAAGAATGATTTGATCGAAGTATCTTATTTCATTGATGATCACATATTTATACAAGGGAACCGGCGCTTATGAGAAGATGTGCCTGTTCGAGGGGATGCGAGGAGCGGATGCGACGGTTGCCTGGAAAGGTTCCCGCACGAACGAGGCGGCGGTTGCCTCGAAAGGATCCCATGCATGCTGTTATTTACAACAAGGATCATATCTAATAATTAAATCCTAACACTTCCCCTAATCCTTGCTTGTCCATCATCCTTTGGAATCATCTCCTCCAAAAACCCTGCGGGAAAAATTGAGGAGAAATATACAATATGCCATGAAAAACTCCTTCTAAAACCCAGTGGGAAAATAAAGAGAAAACGACAAATATCGTCCATGCTTGCATTGATATTGCCTCATTAAAAACCTTACATGAGAAACCATTTGGAAAAACTCATAAAGGAAAAGAGTGCAATATTAATGATCTTATAATCTTAACAGGCTATATCTTAGGAGATTTCTCCCCCTGAATTTTGCAAGTCTCGAAGTCGTCGCATACCAATTCCAGTTACATATTTATGAAACAGATAACTTGGTAAGGACTTAGTAAACAGATCAGCGAGATTTGTCGCATGACTTTGTTTGCAAAATACTTATCTTCCCCTTTTCTTGCTGATCATGGGGATAAAAAAATTTAGGAGAAATATGCTTCGTAATATTGCTCTTAATATAACATGTTTGCATTTGTGCAATACAAGTAGCATTATCTTCATAGATAATAGTGGGTGATTTTAACGAACCAATCCCACATGAACTTTGGACAAAGTTCATTATTCTGCGAAGCCATACACATTCTCGTGTTGCTTCGAACAAAGCAATTATCTCAGAATGATTGGTGGATGTTGCCACTAAGGTTTGCTTTGTTGACTTTCAAGAGAAGGTCGTACCTGCATGTAAGAAGACAAAACCAGTCTGTGATTTGGCATCATGGGGATCTGACAAGTATCCAGCATCGCAATACCCCACCATGGTTCTCTCTTGATTTTTCTTATAGAATAAACCAAGATCTTTGGTGCCCTGAAGATATCTGAAAATATTCTTCACACCAACCCAATGCCTTTTCGTTGGTGATGCACTGTATCTAGCCAGTAAATTAATTGCAAATGCTATGTCAGGCCTGGTGCAGTTTGCTAGATACATTAGTGCTCCAATAGCACTGAGGTAAGGAAACTCAGGTCCTAATACCTCTTCATCATCACCCTTAGGCCTAAATGGGTCTTTATCTCTTTCAAGAGATCTGACGACCATATGTGTTTTTGACGGGTATGCTTTATCTATATTGAACTTTTCCAATATCTTTTGGATATAAGTAGACTGATGAACAAGTATTCCCGAAGAAAAATGTTCAAGTTGCAAACCAAGACAAAATTTGGTTTTACCCAAATCTTTCATCTCGAATTCCGTCTTCAAATGATTACATGCCTCATGTATTTCTCGTGTAGTCCCAATGATGTTCAAGTCATCAACATACACGGAAATTATACAAAATCCATCAGTGGATTTCTTGATAAACACACATGGGCAATCATTGTTGTTTGAGTAACCCTTCTTCAGAAGGAACTCGCTTAGTCGGTTATACCACATTCTGCCTGACTGTCTCAAGCCGTATAATGACTTTAGTAGCTTTACGCAATACATGTTGCGATTAGCTTTTGGATCTGGAATCTTCAGTCCCTTGGGAACTTTCATATAGATATCCATCTTAAGTGACCCATATAAGTATGCAGTCACCACATCCATCAATTGGATATACAAATTCATTTGCACTGCCAGTGATATCAAGTATCGGTACGTAATTCCACTCATCACAGGAGAATATGTTTCATCATAATCGATGCCAGGTCTCTGTGTAAACCCTTGTGCTACAAGTCTCGCTTTATATCTCACCACCTTATTGTTTTCGTTCCTTTTACGAACAAAAACCCATTTTGCCCCCACGGGGAAAACATTACGAGGAGTAGGTATTACTGCAGTAAATACCCCTCTCTTGGCAAGCGAGCGCAATTTGTCCTCTATTGCAACCTTCCAGTTGGACCAGTCTGAGCGTTTCATACACTCTGCCATGGACTTAGGTTCATGATCCAATGCCAGGTTATCTGCAATCTTTGAGGCGAAAAATATGTCGACAATTGTAGTCTTTCTGTTGAATGATTTTCCTAATTCAACATAGTTGATGGAAATCTCATCAACACCTTCTGACTCATCGTGATTTCCCACAACAATCGAGTCAAGGTGTACCGATGTCCCAGCACCAATATTTGTGTGCACAGTTGTGCTGGGTTCTGGATGCATAACATCCTTCAGGTGTCTTTCAACACTAGGTTGAATATCAACTCGTGGTTGACCTGCATTTACTATTTGAGGAATCCTCACTTCCCGCGGACACTTCTGAGAAGCCTTGTCCTTTTTGTCCAGTTTTCTCCCCCTCTTGGGCAGTTGAGTGGTCTTATGAGATATCTCAACTCTCTGTGGAACATTCATAGCGGGAACATGGGATTTAGTGACACCTTTATAATCAGTAAATGCATCTGGCAGATTATTTGCAATATTTTGCAAATTAATAATCTTCTGAACTTCCAGCTCAGATTCATTTGTACGTGGATCTAAGGACTGCATGCCTTTGACATTCCAATCTATTTCCCGGCATTCTTTGTGGTTCTTTTCTCCCCCTAATGCCGGAAAATTGTCCTCATCGAAGATACAATCAGTGTACCGGGCTGTAAATAGATCCCCTGTTAGAGGTTCCAGGTACTTTATAATCGACGGAGAATTGTACCCCACATAGATCCCCATTTTTCTATGTGGACCCATCGATGTATGCTGAGGTGGTGATATCGGTACGTACACAGCGCAACCGAATCTTTGAAGATGGGAAATACTTGGTTCATTTCCACGTACTAACTGCAACGGGAAGGCCGTATGATATGCAGTTGGTCGAATTTGTATCAACTCCACGGCATGTAATACCGCATGTCCCCAACAAGATGTTGGAAGATTACAGTTCTGTAGGAGTGGTCTTGCTATCAACTTGATCCTCTTGATAAGTGATTCTGCAAGACCATTTTGTGTGTGTACATATGGTATAGAATGCTCCACAGTTATGCCCAAAGCTAGGCAGTAATCGTTGAATGCTTGTGAACTAAATTCAGTAGCATTATCCATTCTGATGGATTTTATCCTGTGTTTAGGATGATTTGCCCTCAGTTTAATGATTTGAGCAATCAGCTTTGCAAAAGCATGGTTCCTTGTTGATAACAGACACACATTGGACCATCTTGTTGATGCATCAATGAGCACCATAAAATATCTAAATGGTCCCGATAACGGTTGAATTGGACCACATATATCTCCTTGAATGCGTTCCAGAAAATTAAGTGGTTCATTCTTGATCTTCAGATATGAAGGTCTTATGATTAATTTCCCAGTTGCACATGCAGTGCATACAAAATATGAGGATTTGGGGAAATTAGCAACCGTTATGTTGTGTCCAGTTGAACCATCAATAATTTTTCTCATCATCCCCACACCAGGATGACCCAGGCGATCATGCCATATCTTGAACTTGTCAAGATTCTGAAAAATTATTTTGTATGCCAAATGTTGCTCTGGCTTGATGTATGTGTAATACAGTCCAGAAGATAGAGCAGGCAGTCTCTCAAGGGTTTCCTTGTCAGATCCCTTCTGCTGAGTTATGAGCAGGCTTTCAACCGCATTTTCTTCATGAGTTTTAATGTGGTAGCCATTCATGCGGATATCCTTAAAACTCAACAGGGTACGAGTTGAATCCGGATACAATAAAGCCTCCTGGATTTCAAGTTTTGTACCATTCGGGAGTGTAAATGTGGCTTGATAAGAACCAACAATTACCGTGTCATGACCACCAATTGTCATTACACTTCCCTTACTCTTTTTGAGACTTCCCGTAGAATTGTGTTAGAGGCACCACTTTCCACTAAAAAATTTTCCTCCTCCATCGGATTGTTTCTCGAAGTTTTCTTTTCCTTTCTTCCCTTCAGGCTCTCTTTTCCGGCGACTGTCGCCGGCATGATTTGCCTATGCGTGCTCTGGGCAGAGACAAGTGCTGATAACGCGTGAAAGAATGATTTGATCGAAGTATCTTATTTCATTGATGATCACATATTTATACAAGGGGAACCAGCGCTTATGAGAAGATGCACCTGTTCGAGGGGATGCGAGGAGCGGATGCGATGGTTGCCTGGAGAGGTTCCCGCACGAACGAGGCGGCGGTTGCCTCGAGAGGATCCCATGCATGCTGTTATTTACAACAAGGATTATATCTAATAATTAAATCCTAACAGATCTGTTAGCAGAGCCCCGCACCCAGCAAACCCTAAAACCTGAAAAGAGCTAAGTAACCATTTAGCTTCTTCTATGATCAGCCCAACTGCATAGAGATTTTTGTCATGATCTTTCAGGATGCTTACTGCTAGGAATAGAGATAAATCTTCTATTGTAATATCAACAGACTCTATCCTCTCTCTCCCTCTCGTACTCTATCCTCTCTCTCTCTCTCGTATCTATCTATTTCTCTGTAACCACCGAATCCTAGCGATCGATTCTTCCTTGTATGCCACGGCAGGGGCTATTCCTGCCTCACATCAATATATACACCGCGGCTCCTCTCACGAGGAGCAGGAACACCTCCATCTAACATGGTATACAGAGCCAACCTCTTCCTATCGATCTAGCCAGAAGCTTTCTCCCCATTACCTTCGCCATGTCCTCCACCTCGGCGACCATCACCCTAAACCTAGGAGCTCCATCAGCCGAGAAACTCACCAAAACAAATTTCATCCTATGGAGAGCCCAGGTCATGCCTGGCCTGCGAGGAGCGCAGGTCACCGGCCTCCTCGACGGAACTGACGCTGCACCACCGAAGACGGTGCAGACGTAGCAGGCGGACAAAACCGTCGCCACGGAGCCCAACCCTCTGTATGCGCAGTGGGTCTCAAAGGATCAGCAAGTCCCGAGTCATCTTCTGAACTCTCTATCGAAAGAGATCCTCGCCCAAGTCGTGAGTAAGGAAACAACCTTTGATCTTTGGACTGCTATCACCACACTTTTTGCCTCGCAGTCCCAATCCCGCATCACAAATTTGCGGATCGCCATCACCAACACAAAGAAGGGACCCATGTCCTGCAACGCCTTCATGGCCTGGATGAAAAATCTGGGAGACGAGCTCGCTACAGCGGGCCGGCCGGTCTCGGATCCGGAGATGGTGGATTATGTCCTTGCCGGCCTTGACAGAGACTATGATCCTGTCATGGCGGCCATCGGCGCTGTCAAGTCCACGATCACCGCTAACGAGCTCTTCGCCCAGATCGCGGCGTTTGATCAGTGGGTGGAGATGCTCGGCGATGGTGCAGACGCCGGCTTCAACTCCTCTGCCAACCGCAAGTGGTTCGTGGTTCTGGTATGAACGTTACTCATATTGGTCATTCAATTGTTCAAACCCCTACAAAAACATTGAATCTTAACAAAGTTCTTCGGGTGCCCCAAACATACAAAAATCTTTCTGTTCATCGCTTTACTCGAGACAATCGTGTCCTTATTGAATTTTACCCCTATTTCTTTTTGGTCAAGGACTTGGACACGAGGAGAATCCTTCTTAGGGGCAAGTGCGTGGGAGGTCTTTACCCTCTCATATCTTCATCATCGTCATCGTTGAATAAACAAGCGCTTATCGCCATCAAGCCTACATCATCAAAGTGGCATAGTCGTTTAGGGCATCCTTCTTCAGTTATTGTCAAGTTTGTTCTTAGCAAAAATAAACTCCCCTACTCAAATGAGTATAGTATTGAGTCAGTGTGTGATCCATGCATGCAAGCTAAAAGTCATCAGCTGCCATATCCTGTATCTACTAGCATATCTACTGCACCCTTACAACTTGTTTTCTCAATGTTTGGGGCCAACTCCCACTTCAGTTGGTAGATACTCATACTATGTAAGTTTCATTGATGATTACAGTAAATATATACTTGGATCTATCTTCTCAAAAAGAGGTCTGAAGTGTTTCAAGTTTTCTCAAATTTTAAGAATCTTGTTGAGAGACGACTGAACATTAAGATCATCCCTATGCAAACTGGCTGGGGGTGAGTACAAGAAGTTGAATTCCTTTTTTCAGAAACTTGGCATCTCCCATCATGTCTCATGCCCTCATGCACATCAGCAGAATGGCTCTTCTGAAAGAAAGCATCGCCATGTCGTTGAAGTAGGCCTAGCCCTACTTGCAAATGCATCTATGCCACTAAAATTTTGGGATGAAGCATTCTTGACTGCCACTTACCTCATTAATTTACTTCCCAGTAAAGTCATCAAGTTTGAAACTCCTGTCACACGTCTTTATGACACCACACCTGATTACTGATACGTCTCCAACGTATCTATAATTTTTGATTGCTCCATGCTATATTATCTACTGTTTTGGACATTATTGGGCTTTATTATCCACTTTTCTATTATTTTTGGGACTAACCTATTAACCGGAGGCCCAGCCCAGAATTGTTGTTTTTTTGCCTGTTTTAGGGTTTCGAAGAAAAGGAATATCAAATGGAGTCCAAACAGAATGAAACCTTCGGGAACGTGATTTTCTCAACAAACAAGACCTGGGAGACTTGGACCCTACGTCAAGACACAAAAGAGGAGGCCACGAGGTAGGGGGCGCGCCTACCCCCCCCCCCCCCCCCCAGGCACGCCCTCCACCCTCGTGGGCCCCCTGTTGCTCCACCGACGTACTCCTTCCTCCTATATATACCTACGTACCCCCAAACGATCAAATACGGAGCCAAAAACCTAATTCCACCGCCGCAACTTTCTGTATCCACGAGATCCCATCTTGGGGCCTGTTCCGAAGCTCTGCCGGAGGGAGCATCGATCACGGAGGGCTTCTACATCAACACCATAGCCTCTCCAATGAAGTGTGAGTAGTTTACGTCACACCTACGGGTCCATAGTTATTAGCTAGATGGCTTCTTCTCTCTTTTTGGATCTCAATACAATGTTCTCCCCCTCTCTTGTGGAGAACTATTCGATGTAATCTTCTTTTTGCGGTGTGTTTGTTGAGGCCGATGAATTGTGGGTTTATGATCAAGTCTATCTATGAATAATATTTGAATCTTCTATGAATTCTTTTATGTATGATTGGTTATCTTTGCAAGTCTCTTCGAATTATCAGTTTGGTTTAGCCTACTAGATTGATCTTTCTTGCAATGGGAGAAGTGCTTAGCTTTGGGTTCAATCTTGCGGTGTCCTTTCCCAGTGACAGTAGGGGCAGCAAGGCACGTATTGTATTGTTGCCATCGAGGATAACAAGATGGGGGTTTCATCATATTGCATGAGTCTATCCCTCTACATCATGTCATCTTGCTTAAGGCATTACTCTGTTTTTAACTTAATACTCTAGATGCATGCTGGATAGCGGTCGATGAGTGGAGTAATAGTAGTAGATGCAGGCAGGAGTCGGTCTACTTGTCTCGGACGTGATGCCTATATACATGATCATACCTAGATATTCTCATAACTATGCTCAGTTCTGTCAATTGCTCAACAGTAATTTGTTCACCCACCGTAGAATACTTATGCTCTCAAGAGAAGCCACTAGTGAAACCTATGGCCCCCGGATCTATCTTTATCATATTAATCTCATACTACTTAGTTATTTCCTTTGCTTTTTTACTTTGCCTTTATTTTACTTTGCATCTTTATCACAAAAATACCAAAAATATTATTTTATCATATCTAGCAGATCTCACTCTCGTAAGTGGCCGTGTAGGGATTGACAACCCCTATTCACGTTGGTTGCGAGGATTTATTTGTTTTGTGCAGGTACGAGGGACTCGCGCGTAGCCTCCTACTGGATTGATACCTTGGTTCTCAAAAACTGAGGGAAATACTTATGCTACTTTGCTGCATCATCCCTTCCTCTTCGGGGAAAACCAACGCAGTGCTCAAGAGGTAGCAAGAAGGATTTCTGGCGCCGTTGCCGGGGAGGTCTATGCAAAAGTCAACATACCAAGTACCCATCACATACCCTTATCTCTCGCATTACATTATTTGCCATTTGCCTCTCGTTTTCCTCTCCCCCACTTCACCCTTGCCGTTTTATTCGCCCTCTCTCTCTCTCTCTCTGTATCCTCCATCTCTTTCTCTATTTGCCTCTTTTTGCCCGCTTGCTTTTTGTTTGCTCATGTGTTAGTTGCTGGGTTGTCACGATGGCTCAAGATAAAACTAAATTATGTGACTTCACCAATACCAACAACAATGATTTTTTAGCACTCCAATTGCTCCTCTTACCGATGCTGAATCTTGTGAAGTTAATACTGCTTTGCTGAGTCTTGTCATGAAAGATCTGTTTTCCGGCCTTCCTAGTGAAGATGCCGCTACCCATCTAAATAGCTTCATTGATTTGTGTGACATGCAAAAGAATAAAGATGTGGATAATGATATTGTTAAATTGAAGCTATTTCCTTTTTTCGCTTAGAGATCGTGCTAAAGCTTGGTTTTCGTCTTTGCCTAAAAATAGTATTGATTCATGGAATAATTGCAAAGATGCTTTTATCTCTAAGTATTTTCCTCCTGCTAAGATCATCTCTCTTAGAAACGATATTATGAATTTTAAGCAACTTGATCATGAACATGTTGCACAAGCTTGGGAGAGAATGAAACTAATGATACGTAATTGCCCTACTCATGGTTTAAATTTGGGGATGATTATACAATTTTTTTATGCCGGATTGAATTTTGCTCCTAGAAATCTTTTAGATTCGGCCGCGGGAGGCACTTTTATGGAAATCACTTTAGGAGAAGCTACTAAACTCCTAGATAATATTCTGGTTAATTATTCTCAATGGCATACTGAAAGATCTACTAATAAAAAGGTGCATGTGATAGAAGAAATTAATGTTTTGAGTGGAAAGATGGATGAACTTATGAAATTATTTGCTAATAAGAGTGTTTCTTCTGATCCTAATGATATGCCCTTGTCTACTTTGATTGAGAATAATAATGAATCTATGGACGTGAATTTTGTTGGTAGGAACAATTTTGGTAACAACGCGTATAGAGGAAATTTCAACCCTAGGCCTTATCCTAGTAATCCCTCTAATAATTATGGTAATTGTACAACAATTCTTATGGAAATTATAATAATATGCCCTCTAATTTTTAATCTAATATTAAAGAATTTATTACTTCGCAAAAGAATTTCAATGCTTTGATTGAAGAAAAATTGCTTAAGATTGATGATTTGGCTAGGAATGTTGATAGAATTACTCTTGATGTTGATTCTTTGAAACTTAGATCTATTCCACCTAAGCATGATGTTAATGAGTCTCTCAAAGCCATGAGAATTTCCATTGATGAGTGCAAAGAGAGAACCGCTAGGATGCGTGCTAAGAAAGATGCCTTTATAAGAGCGTGTTCTTCTAGTTCCTATGAAAATAAAGATGAAGATCTAAAAGTTATTGATGTGTCCCCTATTAAATATTTGTTTTACAATATGAATCTTGATAATGATGGGACTGAATATGATCCACCTTTACCTAGAAGGCCTTCCAAGAATTCAGAATTTTTTGATCTTGATGCTAAAATTGATAAAAGTGGGATTGAAGAAATTAAAACCCTAGATGTTGCTAAACCCACTATTATGGATTTCAAGGAATTTAACTATGAAAATTGCTCTTTGATTGATTGTATTTCCTTGTTACAATCCGTGCTAAATTCTCCTCATGCTTATAGTCAAAATAAAGCGTTTACTAAACATATCGTTGATGCCTTGATGCAATCTTATGAAGAAAAACTTGAATTGGAAGTTTCTATCCCTAGAAAGCTTTATGATGAGTGGGAACCAACTATTAAAATTAAAATTAAATATCATGAATGCTATGCTTTATGTGATTTGGGTGCTAGTGTTTCCATGATTCCAAAGACTTTGTGTGATTTGTTAGGTTTCCGTGATTTTGATGATTGCTCTTTAAACTTGCACCTTGCGGATTCCACTATTAAGAAACCTATGGGAAGAATTGATGATGTTCTTATTGTTGAAAATAGGAATTATGTACCCGTAGATTTTATTGTTCTTGACATAGATTGCAATCCTTCATGTCCTATTATTCTTGGTAGACCTTTCCTTAGAACGATTGGTGCAATTATTGATATGAAGGAAGGAAATATTCGATTCCAATTTCCATTAAGGAAAGGCATGGAACACTTTCCTAGAAAGAAAATTAAATTACCTTGTGAATCTATTATGAGAGCCACTTATAGATTGCCTACCAAAGATGGCAATACCTAGATCTATCCTTGCTTGTTATGCCTAGCTAGGGACGTTAAACAATAGCGCTTGTTGGGAGGCAACCCAATTTTATTTTTATTCCTTGCTTTTTGCTCCTGTTTAGTAATAAATAATGTATCTAGCCTCTGTTTTGGTTGTGTTTTTTGTGTTTAATTAGTGTTTGTTCCAAGTAGAACCGTTGGAAAGACTTGGGGAAAGTCTTGTTACACTTGCTGTAAAAAACAGAAACTTTAGCGCTCACGAGAACTGCTGTCATTTTTATTTGGAAAATGCTATTTAGTTAATTCTTTTTAAAGATGATTAATAGATAAATTACTCACGTCCATCGATTTATTTTAGAATTTTTGGGGTTCCAGATTTTGCGCTAGCTACAGATTACTACAGACTGTTCTGTTTTTGACAGATTCTGTTTTTCGTGTGTTGTTTTCTTATTTTGATGAATCTATGGCTAGTAAAATAGTCTATAAACCATAGAGAAGTTGGAATACGGTAGTTATAACACCAATATAAATAAAGAATGAGTTCATTACAGTACCTTGAAGTGGTCTTTTGTTTTCTTTCGCTAACGGAGCTCACGAGATTTTGTACTTTAAGTTTTGTGTTGTGAAGTTTTCAAGTTTTGGGTAAAGATTTGATGGATTATGGAACAAGGAGTGGCAAGATACTAAGCTTGGGGATGCCCATGGCACCCCCAAGATAATCTAAGGACACCTAAAAGCCAAAGCTTGGGGATGCCCCGGAAGGTATCCCCTCTTTCGTCTACTTCTATCGGTAACTTTACTTGGAGCTATATTTTTATTCGCCACATGATATGTGTTTTGCTTGGAGTGTCTTGTATGATTTAAGTCTTTATTTGTTAGTTTACCACAATCATCCTTGCTGTACACACCTTTTGAGAGAGCCATACATGATTTTAAATTTGCTAGAATACTCTATGTGCTTCGCTTATATCTTTCGAGTTATATAGTTTTTCTCTAGTGCTTCACTTATATCTTTTAGAGCACGGTGGTGGATTTGTTTTATAGAAACTATTGATCTCTCATTCTTCACTTAGATTATTTTGAGAGTCTTAAATAGGATGGTAATTTTCTTAAAATCCTAATATGCTTGGTATACAAGATTAATAATAAAACTTTCTTATGAGTGTGTTGAATACTATGAGAAGTTTGATGCTTGATAATTGTTTTGAGATATGAAGATGGTGATATTAAAGTTGTGCTAGTTGATTAGTTGTGAATTTGAGAAATACTTGTGTTAAAGTTTGTGATTCCCGTAGCATGCACGTATGGTGAACCGTTATGTGATGAAGTCAGAGCATGATTTATTTTTTGATTGTCTTCCGTATGAGTGGCGGTCGGGGACGAGTGATGGTATTTTCCTACCAATCTATCCCCCTAGGAGCATGCGCGTAATACTTTGCTTTGATAACTTGTAGATTTTTGCAATAAGTATATGAGTTCTTTATAGACTAATGTTGAGTCCATGGATTATACGCACTCTCACCCTTCCACCTTTGCTAGCCTCTCTAATACCGCGCACCTTTCGCTAGTATTATAGACCCACCACATACCTTCCTCAAAACAGCCACCATACCTACCTATTATGGCATTTCCATAGCCATTCCGAGATATATTGCCATGCAACTTTCCGCCGTTCCATTTATTATGACACACTCCATCATTGTCATATTGCTTAGCATGATCATGTAGTTGACATCGTATTTGTGGCAAAGCCACCATTCATAATTCTCTCATACGTGTCACTCTTGATTCATTGCATATCCCGGTACACCGCCGGAGGCATTCATATAGAGTCATATTTGGTTCTAAGTATCGAGTTGTAATTCTTGAGTTGTAAGAAAAATAAAAGTGTGATGATCATCATTATTAGAGCATTGTCCCAGTGAGGAAAGGATGATGGAGACTATGATTCCCCCACAAGTCATAATGAGACTCCGGACGAAAAAAAGAGACCATAAAAAAGAGAAAATGCCCAAATAAAAAAATGAGAGAAAAAGAGAGAAGGGACAATGTTACTATCCTTTTACCACACTTGTGCTTTAAAGTAGCACCATGATATTCGTAGTAGAGAGTCTCTCATGTTATCACTTTCATATACTAGTGGGAATTTTTCATTATAGAACTTGGCTTGTATATTCCAATGATGGGCTTCCTCAAATCGCCCTAGGTCTTCATGAGCAAGAAAGTTGGATGCACACCCACTTAGTATCTTTTTGAGCTTTCATATACTTATAGCTCTAGTGCATCCGTTGCATGGCAATCCCTACTCACTCACATTGATATCTATTGATGGGCATCTCCATAACCCGTTGATACGCCTAGTTGATGTGAGACTATCTTCCCCTTTTTGTCTTCTCCACAACCACCGTTCTATTCCACCTATAGTGCTATGTCCATGGCTCACGCTCATGTATTGCATGAAAATTGAAAAAGTTTTGAGAATGTCAAAAGTATGAAACAATTGCTTGGCTTGTCATCGGGGTTGTGCATGATTCAAATATTTTGTGTGGTGAAGATGGAGCATAGCCAGACTATATGATTTTGTAGGGATAACTTTCTTTGGCCATGTTATTTTGAGAAGACATAATTGCTTTGTTAGTATGCTTGAAGTATTGTTATTTTTATGTCAATATTAAACTTTTGTCTTGAATCTTTCAGATCTGAATATTCATACCACAATTAAGAAGAATTACATTAAAATTATGCCAAGTAGCACTCCGCATCAAAAATTCTGTTTTTATCATTTACCTACTCGAGGACGAGCAGGAATTAAGCTTGGGGATGCTTGATACGTCTCCAACATATCTATAATTTTTGATTGCTCCATGCTATATTATCTACTGTTTTGGACATTGTTGGGCTTTATTATCCACTTTTATATTATTTTTGGGACTAACCTATTAACCGGAGGCCCAGCCCAGAATTGTTGTTTTTGGCCTGTTTTAGGGTTTCAAAGAAAAGGAATATCAAACGGAGTCCAAACGGAATGAAACCTTCGGGAACGTGATTTTCTCAACAAATAATACCCGGGAGACTTGGACCCTACGTCAAGACACAAAAGAGGAGGCCACGAGGTAGGGGGGCGCGCCTACCCCCCCCCCCCCCCCCAGGCGCGCCCTCCACCCTCGTTGCCCCCTGTTGCTCCACCGACGTACTCCTTCCTCCTATATATACCTACGTACCCCCAAACGAGCAGATACGGAGCCAAAAACCTAATTCCACCGCCGCAACTTTCTGTATCCACGAGATCCCATCTTGGGGCCTATTCCGGAGCTCCGCCGGAGGGGGCATCGATCACGGAGGGCTTCTACATCAACACCATAGCCTCTCCGATGAAGTGTGAGTAGTTTACCTCAGACCTACGGTCCATAGTTATTAGCTAGATGGCTTCTTCTCTCTTTTTGGATCTCAATACAATGTTCTCCCCCTCTCTTGTGGAGAACTATTCGATGTAATCTTCTTTTTGCGGTGTGTTTGTTGAGATCGATGAATTGTGGGTTTATGATCAAGTCTATCTATGAATAATATTTGAATCTTCTCTGAATTCTTTTATGTATGATTGGTTATCTTTGCAAGTCTCTTTGAATTATCAGTTTGGTTTGGCCTACTAGATTGATCTTTCTTGCAATGGGAGAAGTGCTTAGCTTTGGGTTCAATCTTGTGGTGTCCTTTCCCAGTGACAGTAGGGGCAGCAAGGCACGTATTGTATTGTTGCCATCGAGGATAACAAGATGGGGGTTTCATCATATTGCATGAGTCTATCCCTCTACATCATGTCATCTTGCTTAAGGCATTACTCTGTTTTTAACTTAATACTCTAGATGCATGCTGGATAGCGGTCGATGAGTGGAGTAATAGTAGTAGATGCAGGCAGGAGTCGGTCTACTTGTCTCGGACGTGATGCCTATATACATGATCATACCTAGATATTCTCATAACTATGCTCAGTTCTGTCAATTGCTCAACAGTAATTTGTTCACCCACCGTAGAATACTTATGCTCTCGAGAGAAGCCACTAGTGAAACCTATGCCCCCCGGGGTCTATCTTTATCATATTAATCTCCTACTACTTAGTTATTTCCTTTGCTTTTTTACTTTGCCTTTATTTTACTTTGCATCTTTATCACAAAAATACCAAAAATATTATTTTATCATATCTAGCAGATCTCACTCTCGTAAGTGGCCGTGTAGGGATTGACAACCCCTATTTGCGTTGGTTGCGAGGATTTATTTGTTTTGTGCAGGTACAAGGGACTCGCGCGTAGCCTCCTACTGGATTGATACCTTGGTTCTCAAAAACTGAGGGAAATACTTATGCTACTTTGCTGCATCATACCTTCCTCTTCGGGGAAAACCAACGCAATGCTCAAGAGGTAGCAATTACAAATCCTTATGTGTATTTGGTTGTGCGTGCTGGCCCAACCTTCGACCATACAATTCTCGCAAGCTTGCATTCCGTTCCAAAAAGTGTGTCTTCCTAGGATATAGTCCTATTCACAAAGGAGTAAAGTGTCTTGATATTGCTACTGGAAGAGTTTACATATCTCGTGATGTTGTTTTTGATGAGTCTATATTTCCCTTTGCATCTCTACAGCCAAATGCCGGAGCCATTCTCAAGAAGGAAATCCTTCTTCTTCATCCTAACCTTCAAAAATTTGAGCAAGGGGGCAACGATTGTACTGACCAATATGATAACCCAACCAATTCTAGTTGTGCATCTTGTCCTGTGCAGATCCAAGAAGAAATTGCAGGAGAAAATGGTGCTCAAAATGATCAAGATTTGATTCAAAACGGTCCTATATTGCATGTGTTGGAGAACCAGGAGGCAGGTGCAGATCACGAGGCTAATTTGGAGCAGCCTGCAACCCCGCAGCGACTGGTGCCCTCAGATCGCGCATGGAGATCGACTCCAGATCACGTGTCCATCAGGGGCAATCTTAGCCTGGCACGTCGCTAGCCAGTGGGCTGGGCCCACATCCTATGTGCGGGCGGCCAGTGGCGAACCGTCCCCAGCCCGGCGTGGTTGGCTCGGGATCGCCTTCCCCCACGCGTGCTCAGGAGACATCGATGATTGTGGGATCCTCTATGGCGTGCAGATCTGCAGAGGCTGACCCAGCGAGTGCTAGCACGACTACACGGGGGGCTACAGAGTTTGGAACCGGATCTGCTGTGTAAAGCGAATCTGGTACTTCCTCTGGATCTTCTGTGATGCGGTCACCTATGCTATCTCCTGTGCAGCAACCGGTACCACATGTTCAACCACAGCCAACGCCAACTTCACATGTGATGACTTGCCTACAAAAAGGTATAAAAAATACTAAAGTCCGAATTGATGGCACTATACCCTATGGCATGTTGTGTGTTGGAGGAGAACAAACTAGTTTGAAAGATGCATTTGGAGACTCAAAGTGGAAAATGCAATGGATGAAGATACTCTGCACTCATGAAGAATAAAACATGGCACCTTGTACCAAAAAAACGAGGTAAAAATATTATTGACTGCAAGTGGGTTTACACAGTTAAGAAAAAGGCAGATGGCTCCATTGATAGGTATAAGGCACGTCTAGTTGCAAAAGGCTTTAAACAACGTTATGGTCTAGATTATGAGGACACCTTTAGTCCAGTTGTTAAGGCTGCAACTATTAGGCTTGTGTTAGCTATTGCTATTTCCAGGGGATGAAGCTTGAGACAGTTAGACTTTCAGAACGCGTTTTTGCATGGTGTTCTGGAAGAGGAGGTTTACATGAGACAACCACCTGGGTATGCAGATAAAAAGACACCTCACTATGTGTGCAAGCTTTATAAGGCTCTCTATGGCTTAAAACAAGCACCAAGGGCGTGGTACTTAAGGTTGAGTTCTCAGCTAAGGTATTTTTGGTTTTGTTGCATCCAAGGCTGACACATCACTCTTCATTTATAACAAGGCAAACACAGTCATATTTGTCTTGATTTATGTTGATGATATTATAGTTGCTAGCTCCTCACAAGATGCTACTAATGCTCTTCTGCATGATTTAAGTTCAAAGTTTGCCTTGAAAGATCTTGGTGATCTACACTTCTTCCTAGGCATTGAAGTTAAGAAGATTTCAGATGGCATAGTGGTGAGTCAGAACAAATATGCTATTGAACATATAACTCATATGGGGATGAAGGACTGTAAGCCTTCACCTACACCATTGTCATCTTCAGAAAAACTTTCAGCCTTTGAAGGGGATCCACTCAAGGAAGAAGAAAGAACAAGGTACAAGAGTGCTGTGGGAGCCTTACAGTACCTGACACTGACAAGACCAGATATATCATTTGTAGTTAACAAGGTTTGTCAGTATTTGCATGCACCTACTACTGCACACTGGACAACTGTTAAAAGAATTATACGATATATTAAGCACACTATGAGCCTAGGACTTCAGTTCAACGTTCTAGCTCCACTCTTGTTAGTGCCTTTCCTGATGCTAACTGGCAGGATGTAGTGATGACAGGAGGTCAATAGGAGGATTTGCAATATTCTTTGGTTCTAACCTTATTTCTTGGAGTGCTAGCAAACATGCTACAGTGTCAAGATCAAGCACAGAGGCTGAGTACAAGTCGCTAGCAAATGCGACTGCTGAGATTATTTGGGTTGAATCATTGCTTAATGAGTTGGGTGTTAAACAACACCGCACATCATGTTTATGGTGTGACAACTTAGGAGCTACCTATCTTTCTGCTAATCCAGTTTTTCATGGCAGAACCAAACATATTGAAATTGACTTTCATTTTGTGAGAGAAAGGGTTGTAGAGAAGAAACTGGAGATTAGGTTCATTCCCTCTAAAGATCAGGTAGCAGATGGCTTTACCAAAGCATTGCCAGTCAAACCGTTTGAGGAGTTCAAGAGAAATCTTAATATAGGATAGTTGAGATTAAGGGAAGGTGTTAGGAATAGAGATAAATCTTCTATTGTAATCTCAACAGACTCTATCCTCTCTCTCCCTCCCGTACTCTATCCTCTCTCTCCCTCTCGTATCTATCTCTTTCTCTGTAACCACCGAATCCTAGCGATCGGTTCTTCCTTGTACGCCACGGCAGGGGCTGTTCCTGCCTCACATCAATATATACACCGCGGCTCCTCTCACGAGGAGTAGGAACGCTTCCATCTAACACTTACAAACCCTTTTCAATCAAGCTCAGCAGTCAGCTTTCGCAAAAAAGAAAAAAAATCAGCAGCCATCTTTGGCACATCCGTCTCCAATGCTAGCCCACAACATGCCGGCATGCCAAAATCTCCGTAAGCTCTAGGTTAGAGGTAGAGAGGGATGCCACGCACCACCATGGAATGCTCCATCGCGATCGCACATAACCACGCCACAACCACCCTTTTCGTCAACCTTGGACGGCGTGCCATCATCATTGGCCTTTGACGAATCACAACATAACCGCTAGTACCAGAAAGAGCAGATCGCCTGCACATGAGGAAAGGAGGCGAGCGGGGCTTCCCTTTGCATGCCGCCGGCGCTGCCCCTGGTTCCCTCTCTCTTCGCCGGTCGCTCCGACGACAGAAGGGAGGGGGAACCTTGGATCTGAGCGTGGGGTGGGTTCACGGTAGGGTTAGAGTTTAGGGAGACGTTGCCGAGGCTGTTGCAGTGGCGCATCTGAATAAGTTTCCTCGGGCTCCGTTCACGGTCAGGCGAAGCTCTTGTCTTCGATTGGGGAATAGCAAGGTGGAGGATCCCCGGATCTCGTCGAGGTCGCGGGCTATGGTTGTCTGGAGGTCGAGCAACACTGGCCGGTTGGGGTCCTCGGATGGGAGGTGGTTGTGTGGAGAAGGATATTCTTCTTCCTCCTCACCGGTATGATTTTTCGTCGATGTTCCTCCTCTTACTTTGTGCTGCTGCTGGAGGGATGTCCTGCTTTGCCCGAGCGGTTGGCCCGGACGTGGCGCCGGATAGTTCTCTTCCATCTAGAAGGGACACATATAGCTGTACTCAAAGCCACAAATGGCGAAGGCTGGTGCAGGCGTGCTAGATGCACATGTGTGTCCTTGTCTTTTCGGTACCGTGCAAAGAAAAGGGGAGCAATGCGGCAGTGATTATGCCATGGGTGAAGATGATGACCTGCTTGGGTCTGGTTGCAGATTTTTGTATTGTGGGCGTCTTCTCACAAGGTTCAGGAATGATGACATAGAGCTCCGGAGATCTTCGTGCTTGACCAATTGTTTTAGGGCGCTCTCTGTTTTTTGGTTCTTTGTGCGTGTGTTAGGGTTTGTTTGTACCGGTCAAGAACTTTGTATTATTTCATGATTTGAATGCAAGCATACTTTCTCAAAAAAAGCATTGTCCTTCTTCCACCCCATACTCTAGCAGGAGCCAGCGCTCAATCAGGGTCTTGATGGAAACCTTGAATGAATCTGTTGGACAGCCTGCCATTCCTCTAGGAAGGCGGCGACAGAGTTCACAATAGCATGTAGCTCGGCAATACGCATCTCGTTCTTGGCCAAACACAAACAGTAAAGGCCATGGACAATATTACCTCTTTCCTATGGACTTGAGTCACCTAGGCATGGCAGCATCCATATTCGCAGCACACCCTGAGAGCAAACATAAGTCGGTGGGGTCACCATTGGAACTTCCTTTTTCGAGCGCATGATCTTTCAAAAGAGCACAAAATGAGGGCACGGCCAGAACATGTGCATGCTCGTTCTTCGTAGCCATACATAAAACAAAACACTACTACCTTTATTTTCGGATGTGCATGATTGATCCTCCATTTATTCAGTGCACCCATATCACATAATTCGAGTCGTCCCTTGGGCTCCAGAACTATCGAAGAGGATTTCGGTCGTCTGGTCCTAGCTCACTTCATAGACACGCGTAAATGGTTTATTGATCCCATCGTAAATTGCCCACTCTTGGCATAGTTCCAAGCAACATAGTTGTCCATATCTACGCCACCAATTGGAATGTGTAAAACATCTTGTGCATCATCCGGGGAGAACATACGCTCCACTTTCACCCTGTCCAAGCTATCCTATGAATATTCAGGAGGTCACTCACACGACTAATGCCCGATATGTGGTCCTCGCCTAGTGGCCTGAGGATTCCACTATGTGGTATCCAATTGTCGTGATGGACATTGATGCTATTGCCATCACCATTCCTTCATACTGCACCTTCTCGCAACAAGTCCCATAAGTGCATGTTGCTTTTGAAAGTAAAGGGGCCGCTATTAGGACATGTTGCATTCATTATGTTTCCCTCTCAAAAATATCCAACCTTCAATACATGAGCACATAGAGAGGCTAGAATTTGAAGAATCCTCCATGCTTACTTTGCCAGAAGAGCTTGGTTGAAAGCCTCAAATTCTCAAAAACCCTTCCCACCTTCACACTTCATAGTGCACATCTTTTCCCATGCAATCCATTGCATCCTTTTTTCACCATGACATCTCCAAACCCATTTTCAATAAGAATGTAATCATCATAACTAGGAGGTGTATTCTCACAATAATAAGTTTTATCTTCCATGCAAGGTCTAGGAGGTCTACAAAGTTCATATTCATTCCTTGTATCAAATTCATTACCACAAGCAAGAGGGTAAACATAAGGTTATTTTATAGCTAATATATTTTTAAACACATCATCTTCACTATCAAAATAATTTCAAACCCATCATCCCCAAGCTTATAGATTACCATATCATTAGCAATTTGAGAGGGATACAAGAGTGTGGCAACAAGCCACGCGCATTCATAAAATGTCCAACATGCATTTTAAAAATGTTCTAGAATTTTTTTCCCTTTCTTTTTCCTCACATTCTTGTTTGTCATTTTTAGTTTTTCATAAATGTTCTAGAAGATAGTGTTTTGTGCATTATCCTCTAAGGGGCGGACCTATGTTCACGCAGCGCTTACATGTATACTACTTCGTATTTGAGGCTTGGACACCGGTAAAAAATGAATCTGGACACCCGTTGGACTTAGTTGGAGCGAGCTCAGGCACGGCCCATCTAGTTGAAGGCACATCCGGCTGTCGATCGTCTCGAGGGAGCAAGAAAAACAAGACAGTGATTGATTAGATCCTGCGCCAGTTCGGTTGGTGCCTGCTCGCCTCCTTCCGTCGCGCCGCCGCCCCTCACCCCCTGATCAATTCCCACTCATCAGCCCCCATCTCCTGCGCTCATCCGTTGGCGGCTGCAGATTGCTAAATAATCAAAGGAAATAGTATTGCTCTCGGTAAGGTCGCCAATTTGTCCGAAACATATGTACAATCCTAATTTTCTCTAATTCTTTACGTATATTCACTACAAGAAATATGTCAACTTGTGACCACCACTATTGGTCACTGAATGGTCACAAATTTCCATTTGCGACCTTTTTGTGACCAAAAACATAAGGTCAAAAGCTGGCCGTCATAAACTGACTATAGCGACCTTTCTTCTGGAATGGTCGAAGACATTTACGACCAAAATAAGCCTATTGTTCTGTTTTGGTCACTAGCAACCTCCCCAGGCCACGTAGGCATCCAGCGTGGCAAGCTGATGTGGCACAAGATTCAGCCCGGTCCAATTCGGTTTTCTACATGGGCCTAGCCCATTAATTCAGCCTTTCTATATATTTTTTTCCTGTCAATTTTTTGTCAGACTTCATGGGCCAAGCCCAACAATTCAGTCTTTTATTTATTTCTTGGTCATGGCCTTTAACATTTGTTTGGGCCTAGGCCATTATATTTTGTTGCTGGTCCCACCAATCAGATGGATACCACTTGTCATAATCTCACACATTAGACCCACGTGACAGAAAATTCAAAAGTGATTTCATAAGTGGGCTCCATGAATCAGGTTCCATTTCACACGCTTTGAAACCACATAATGAATATTTCAAACAGAACATAACAAATGTAGTTCGTCAAAGAAGGATAAATAAGTCAACTTCAATCTGTACATAGTCTATTACAATATTATTCAAATCTTTCCAGTCTATTACACATAAGACAGAACATATAACTCTTTGCTACACGGCTTAGAACTTCAAATATACTTCCTAGTTCACTTTGCTGGAGCTCTTGTAAATGAGAGGAAACACCATTTTCGAGTATGTCTGTAGAGGCTGAACCAAGGCATCTAACAATAAACCAAAAGAGTTAGAAAAAATAAAAACAAATATACAAAGCAGATAGGGACTAAATCCTGAAGTATATGTACATGTAACAACCACAATGAATAGCTAGTTAAGAGCAAAATAGAATAATCTTACAACAGAATATAACCACACGTCACCTCTATCTATTCTGTGTGTATAAGTAAAGAAAATTATGTACCAAAAATTATATTATGGGACGGAGGGAGTAGTACATATGATTACTTTTAGGTTATAATTTTTCTTCACCTACAGTCTACTCCTATATTCAGGGAACCTTAGTCAGGTATCACTAGTGAGCATAGAACAAAATAAAACAAAATAAAGGTGTTGGCTATATAAGTGAAGAGTATTCACGGCTTTTTAGAACGTACAATAAACCAACAAGGACTTACAAGTTGCAAATAATCAAAACTTAGTAGCCACTGAACCTTGCAAAACACATATTGTGGCATAGTTCATTGAAAAGAAAGATGATCGCAATAATAATTAACAAGATTGTGGTGGCTAGAAGACCACCACCACAGATGCATCTTAACAAGATTGTGATCGCAATAACAATAACAATTAACAAGATTGTGATGTATGCTATCAGGGAAGAGGGGGAGGGAGATGGAGGAGCTACCTGCCGCGATCGCAATGGAAGCAGAGGAGCAGACCCCTCCTGCCCCTCCCCCATGAGCAGGACAGGGCTGCCGGCTGGGCACGCCCCTACTCCTCCACCTCCTTGATCAGGAGACCCCCTTCCCCTACTGCTGCTTGGTGCGCCGCATCACTAGTCACCTCCTCATGCAAGAAGTACACAATAAATAGACAAACGGTCAGTGAGGTACATTTTCACAGCAACAGAAGCTTAAAATTAACAGAAATACACACATCAAATGAAGTCACTAAGATACTTAAGTGCACCACATGGTGTAGAATTATGTGGTATATAATTGCAACACATGAACCAAAAGAGGAATAACATCATCACCAAGAGTTTCTGATGATAAGCATAGCTCCCTACAAAAAAAGAACTAAGGGCATAGTGACTAAAGCATGCAGACCACAATATTCAAAGTAGAAGCAAGCGGGCAGTATGAGCTACCTACTGGCAAAGTATAAAACCTATATAGTATAAATGAATCAAGAAAACAAGAACTGACAATGAGAACTGCATACTAATGCATCAGATGATCAACATCAATCGTAGTATATTCACATAAGTTTGCTTATTTGGTAAATTATTGTATACAAATAGCTTCAGTTGAAACTTATAGAAAGATTAAGCACTTTCAACTGCCAGATCTAGACCCATAGTCTGCATGTTGCAATGTGACATTCCTATAAGCATACAGTTACAGAACAAAAGCAATTTTAGTTACCCAGGTACCCACGACACAACCCCACTACATCAAAGAACTGCAATGTGAAATTCAAAGAAGAAAAAGTTAAACAACGTGTATAACTATGACCAGCTGATGTTATGATGGCTTCCACATTTGAAAAACAGATATCCTCATGTTATGGGTAAGAACCCAACAGTATACTGTGTTGATCACAATTTCAGTAGTTCTAGACAAATCTATCAACAGAAATCATATTAAATTGATGGAAGAATTTATTCCCAAATTACTTTTTGTTAGAAGCTAAACATTTATATCAAGCGCAGTATATGATGAACTAACCTTGTTATGACTAGCTGTGTTGTACTAGTATGCTAACATAACCCAGGACAAACGGACGTCACCCAGCCATGGTATTTTGGTTTGGAAACCAAAGCAAGCAGAATACTCCTATATGTATAGGAAGTTGGGAACTAGTACTAGACAACACATGGAAAACTGACACAATGTGTTGGTGCATTCATGGTCAGTCTATCTGACAGTAGAAGAGTTTGAAAACATGATTTTACATGCAATGGATGCACAGGCGCGCACATACAAAGAGATGGAGAGAGAGATTGCTAGCTAGAGCCGGTTTGACTCATCCAAAATTGAACAATTTCAGACATGGCATCCACAATCTATATGCATCCAGAAATCATCAGCCTGTATGCTCCAGTCCGGTACCATATCCCCACAAAAACCATGTGGACCAAAGGTGCAAGCACGAGACCAGGATCTATGTGAAATTTCTATCTATGCACCATATTGCTGGATAATTCATGGAGCAAGAAGAAATACAAAGACAAAATCTGATGATGTGCTAACAAATCAGCTGCTTCGTCCATCCAGATCATGGGCGGCGTGATAGAAGAAGAGACTACCTGGACGGCGGCGCGGAGGTCGGGCGAGTCCTTGACGGCCTTGATGTGGTCGACGCCGTTCTAGACGATGTCAAGCCTATCGACGATGCGCTCGAGCGGGTGGACCAAGCACTCCCACGCCGGCTCCACACCCTTCTTGAGCTCCTCCAGCTCGCCCTCCTGCGAGCAACCACAACCACATACGGTCAGATCCGGACGGGCGATGAGCGGGCGAACAAACGGGGATCAGGGAAAGGCGGATAAGGGCGTACGAGGTGGGCGAGGAGCGCGCGGATCCTGGGACGGACGTGCGCAGGCTCGACGCGGTCGAAGGGCGGGAAGTCGAAGTCGGCGAGCAGCGGGTTGCTGCTGCTGTCGGCATCCGCCATGGCGTCGGAGGCGGCGGTGCAGTAGGCAGAGCAGGCGGGGGTGGCGAAAGGGAGGGTGGCTGGGGCAGGGGGGGGGGAGGGGGCGGCGACGGTGGAGGGACCTGCCGGCAAGGTGAGAGAGCCGGCGTGTCGATCTGGATCGAGGAGGAGGCGGCGACGCATTGGATCTAGATCGGGGAGGAGATGGCGGCGCGTTGGATAGCGGAGGAGGCGTTCCGCGTCCTGTGGGAGGGAAGCAGATGGGAGAGGAGAGGCCGTCGGCGGCGAGCTGTGGGAGGGACGAGGCGGTGGGTGGGTGGCGGCGTGCGGAAGCAAGGAAGCACGGGTGGGGCGCGAGGGACACTAGGGTTTGGAGTTTGGACGAGGGGGCTGAGAGGGAAGAGGCCACGAGGGATGAGAGTGTGAGGGGGACGAGGGCTGCCGTCGGATCCGGGAGTATCCGACGGTGTCTGACCCATGATCTGCGTGAGATGCATGTGAACCAATCAGAACGCAGTAAACATTTTGAAGATGTCATGACCATTAAAATTGGTCGTAATTGATTAAAAATAAGTTCTTTTCACAAGAAAAGTATTTTTTATTTTTCGAGTAACAATAATTGTTCTTTTTTGTGAAAAACCTACCAAATATTTGCTGCAGAATGGCACCACATCATTTTGGTGGTGTCTGGGTGGATGGAAAACGGGGGAGAACAGAGCTAGGGTTTCGCCTCACGTGGGGTTGGTGGGGGAGGTGAGGGGCGAGGGCTGCCGTTGGATCCGGGAGGATCCAACGGTGTTTCGTGCATGATCCGCGTGTCTGGTCCACGGACCAATCAGAACGCAATACAACATTATGACCAATTAAATTGGCCGTGATAGATTTAAAAATAAGATGTTAAAATCATGTAAGCTATTTTAGGAAAATAAAAGACCTTCTCATTGTGTCACCAATTGTGAACTACCTTTCAGGAAAATAACAAACATGGAATGGCAAACAATGTTGCCTAAGAAATTTTTCATTTTCTTTGCACGAAAAAAAATCATTTTTCATTTTTCGAGTGCCCAAAATGAGTTTTTTGTGAAGAACCTACCAAATAATTGTTGCAAAATTGGACCAAATCAATTTTCTAAAATACTAGGACATATTTAATGCACAATTGACCAAATGGTTGGGTGTAAAAAGGTTTGATCCACCTCTCGTGAAAAAGACAAATTCCTGCCTATTCAGCTGTAAGCGGGTCAAATTTGAACTGTACCTGCCTTGTAGTTTGCTCTTTATTTTTTCCAAAAATCATTTCTAGGTGCATAAGTACCTATTTAATCAGAGAAACACCAAAAAATTCCAAGATTCAACCACTAGCTAGGAACGGTCATTCCCGCCGTTTTGTCCGCATTTTGAAACAGGCATAAAAAATTCAAAAAAATCAAAAAATCAAAAAAATTGGGAAACCTTCACATTGTGTCATCATATGTGACCAAGTTTTCAGGAAAAATAACAAACTTGTAATACGGTAATTATTTAAAAAAAGTGTTCTCAGAAATGAGCTATCATGGGTGAAGATTCATGGATTTCAAGCCAAATGATCAATCTTATGGCCACATTCATGGCATAGTTTGTTCAAATGATCTCATATTGTGCACAAGGGTGCATATTGGAATGGCAAACAATGTTGCCTAAGGAAGTTTTCATTTTCTTTGGACGAAAAAACCATTTTCCATTTTTCGAGTGCTTGAAAGGAGGTTTTTTTATGAAGGACCTCCCAAATAATTGTTGCAAAATTGGACCAACTCAGTTTGATAAAATACTAGGACATATTTAATGCACAATTGACAAAATGGTTGGTTGTAAAAAGGTTTGTTCCACCTCTCGTGGAAAAGGCAAATTCCCGCCGATTTAGTTGGAAGCGGGTCAAATTTGAACTGCAGCTGCCTCATAGTTTGCTATTTATTTTTTTTAAAATCATTTCTAGGTACATAAGTACCTATTTAATCACAGAAACACCAAAAAAATTCCAATATTCAACCACTAGCTAGGAACGGTCATTCCCGCCGTTTTGACCGCATTTTGAAACGGGCATAAAAAATTCAAAAAAAATCAAAAAATTGGGAAACCTTCGCATTGTGTCATCATATGTGACCAAGCTTTCAGGAAAAATAACAAACTTGTAATAGGACAATTATTTAAAAAAAGTGTTCTCAGAAATGAGCTATCATGGGTGAAGATTCATGGATTTCAAGCCAAATGATCAATCTTATGGCCACATTCATGGCATAGTTTGTTCAAATGATCTCATATTGTGCACAAGGGTGCATATTGGAATGGCAAACAATGTTGCCTAAGGAAGTTTTCATTTTCTTTGGACGAAAAAACCATTTTCCATTTTTCGAGTGCCTGAAAGGAGGTTTTTTTTGTGAAGGACCTCCCAAATAATTGTTGCAAAATTGGACCAACTCAATTTTATAAAATACTAGGACATATTTAATGCACAATTGACCAAATGGTTGGTTGTAAAAAGGTTTGTTCCACCTCTCGTGAAAAAGGCAAATTCCCGCCGATTCAGCTGGCAGCGGTACAAATTTGAACTGCAGCTGCCTCATAGTTTGCTATTTATTTTTTACAAAAATCATTTCTAGGTACATAAGTACCTATTTAATTAGAGAAACACCAAAAAATGCCAATATTCAACCACTAGCTAGGAACGGTCATTCCCGCCGTTTTGACCGCATTTTGAAACGGGCATAAAAAATTCAAAAAAAATTAAAAAATTGGGAAACCTTCGCATTGTGTCATCATATGTGACCAAGCTTTCAGGAAAAATAACAAACTTGTAATAGGACAATTATTTAAAAAAAGTGTTCTCAGAAATGAGCTATCATGGGTGAAGATTCATGGATTTCAAGCCAAATGATCAATCTTATGGCCACATTCATGGCATAGTTTGTTCAAATCATCTCATATTGTGCACAAGCATGCATATTGGAATGGCGAACAATGTTGCCTAAGGAAGTTTTCATTTTCTTTGGACGAAAAAACCATTTTCCATTTTTCGAGTGTGTGAAAGGAGGTTTTTTTGTGAAGGACCTCCCAAATAATTGTTGCAAAATTGGACCAGATCATTTTTATAAAATACTAGGCCATATTTAATGCACAATTGACAAAATTGTTGGGCGTCAAAAGTTTTGATCCACCTCTGGTGAAAAAGACAAATTCCCGCCGATTTAGTAGGAAGCGGGTCAAATTTGAACTGCAGCTGCCTCATAGTTTACTATTTATTTTTTCCAAAAATCATTTATAGTTACATAAGTACCTATTTAATCATAAATACATGGTTTTATGGCGATACGTCGAGGTTTGGGCAGTGGCCAAGGCCCCCAACTCTAGAGCGCGTAAACTCGCATGCCCGACGCGTGGTCACCGCGTGACCATGGCGTTGCCATGTGTTCTGGGCAGCCTAGGCATGTCTAGTGGGTTGGGCACTCCCCAGGTAGGTTCTAGGAAGAAAATTACATCATAAGATTCTCACGAGGAGACCGATCGATGCTCAAACATGAATTAGTAGCCAAGTGTTTGATTAGCGGTACGGGAAATGCACATGGCCAATGGGCGTGAGTTTTTGCTAAGGATGATCATCTACTAATAAGAATGTCTTCGCAAATTTTCAGATCAAAAGGAGGATCCTAGATGGACAGAAACTTGGGAAAACTAGTGAGCGAAATTGGATGAATGAAATGAGCTCAAATTTGGTGTAGGTAAGTTACATAGGTATGGTTATGCCTTGGTAGATTTTCAGATCATTTGGGTAAGCCTAGCTAGTACTTACTTCACAAAGCTTCTCTTGAGGTAGAAACTTTGAAAATTTCCTGAGAAAGATTGACTAGGAAAATGGAGTTGAATATTATCATGTGGCAATGATTTGGGTATGGAAGAGTGCCCAAAGAGTTTGAGGTTAATAGGAGGCGTCTAGATAACACTTGCTTTGCAACGTGCCAATTTGGCCATAAAATATAAATTGAACCTGGGCTCACATAGTTAATTTGCCTGAGCTGCAATTTGGAGGAGGGCGATAATTTGGGCATATAAAGAAACTGTATAAATTTCATGTCATTCGGATATATAAAAAAGGTACTTCCTTCACAATGCTTCTAGGTGGACAAAAACTTTGGAAATTTGCCGAGGAATATTTGCTAGGTAAGTGGAGCTAAATTTTGTCATGCGGTAATGATTTGGATACGAAAGAGTGCCCAAAAATTCCGAGGGCAATCATGAATATATAAATAGCACTTCCTTCATAAAGTGCTGTCGTGAACATAATAGGAAAATGAATATTGTTGAATTAGTTTTGAACTAGGCAAGGAAGGATTTTTACATATTTGATGAAGATATGACCCAAAGAATTTATGAGATTTTTTTGGGAATTTTGGGAATGACAGAAATATAGGTTGCTTCACAACCTAGGGCAAAAACTGCCACATGGACATGACACATAGGCAAAACTGATGAGGTGACGCCTAGTCATAGCAACCCACCACAATTTACAAGGTTATGACCATCTATATTGGTCATGATCAGCTAGAAATAAGGCAGCAGACCAGTGCTATCTGCTTTATGACCATTTTGTGTAAGGAAATTACGACCTTTCTGACCAAAATGGTCGTTATAGTTTAGGTTTTGGAGCCCCCCGAACAACTTTTGACCAATTGGTCTGAAATGGTCATAGATCTATGACCAATTCTTCCAGGGTCACTAACAGAATGTCACAAGTTGACATATTTCTTATAGTGATTGTATGGTTGGTGTCTTCAAATTCAAGGGGATTACAACAGAGATATGGATTCTGTGATTTGATAAATTTTCCTTAGTGATTCACATCCATTTGGAACATTGGATTATTTGTCGACTGCGTGGCAGCATCAAGACACAATGTCAAGTAAGTTTAACTTCACAACCATACATTTCGATCAGCAAGCTTTATTTGTTGTTTCTGCCTGATAACCCACAAGTATAGGGGATCGCAATAGTTTTCGAGGGTAGAGTATTCAACCCAAATTTATTGATTTGACACAAGGGGAGCCAAAGAATATTCTCAAGTATTAGCAGTTGGGTTGTCAATTCAACCACACCTGGAAACTTAATATCTGCAGCAAAGTGTTTAGTAGCAAAGTAATATGATAGTGGTGATAAGGGTAGCAAAAGGTAAAAGTAATGTTTTTGTTATTTTGTAGTGATGATAGCAATAGCAACGGAAAAGTAAAAAAGCGAAGAACAATATATGGAAAGCTCGTAGGTAATGGATCGGTGATGGAGTATTATGCCGGATGCGGTTCATCATGTAATAGTCATAACCTAGGGTGACACAGAACTAGCTCCAGTTCATTGATATAATGTAGGCATGTATTCCGAACATAGTCATACGTGCTTATGGAAAAGAACTTGCATGACATCTTTTGTCCTACCCTCCCGTGGCAGCAGGGTCCTTACGGAAACTAAGGGATATTAAGGCCTCCTTTTAATAGAGAACCGAAACAAAGCATTAACACATAGTGAACACATGAACTCCTCAAACTACAGTCATCACCGGTAAGTATCCCAATTATTGTCACTTTGGGGTTAACGGATCATAACACATAATAGGTGACTATAGACTTGCAAGATAGGATCAAGAACACTCATATATTGATGAAAACATAATAGGTTCAGATCTGAAATCATGGCACTCGGGCCCTAGTGACAAGCATTAAGCATAGCAAAGTCATAGCAACATCAATCTCAGAACATAGTGGACACTAGGGATCAAACCCTAACAAAACTAACTCGATTACATGATAGATCCCATCCAACCCATCACCGTCCAGCAAGCCTACGATGGAATTACTCACGCACGGTGATGAGCATCATGAAATTGGTGATGGAGGATGTTTGATGATGACGATGGCGATGGATTCCGCTCTCCGGAGCCCCGAACGGACTCCAGATCAGCCCTCCCACGAGGTTTTAGGGCTTGGCAGCGGCTCCGTATTGTAAAACGTGATGATTTCTTCTCCTTGATTTTTCTCTCATCGAAACTCAATATATGGAGGTGGAGTTGGAGCCGGAGACGCAACAGGGGGCCCACGAGGTAGGGGGCGCGCCATAGGGGGGCAGGTGCGCCCCCACCCTCGTGGCAAGGTGGTGGCCCCCCTGGCCTTCATCTTTGGCAGGTATTTTTCTTATTTTCTGAAAACTGTCTCCGTGAAGTTTCAGGTCATTCCGAGAACGTTTGCTCCTGCACATAAATAACACCATGGTAATTCTGCTGAAAACAGCGTCAGTCTGGGTTAGTTCCATTCAAATCATGCAAGTTAGAGTCCAAAACAAGGGCAACAGTGCTTGGAAAAGTAGATATGTTGGAGACGTATCAACTCCCCAAGCTTAAACCTTTGCTTGTCCTCAAGCAATTCAGTTGACAAACTAAAAGTGATAAAGAAAGACTTTTACAAACTCTGTTTGCTCTTGTTGTTGTAAATATGTAAAGCCAGCATTCAAGTTTTCAGCAAAGATTATAACTAACCACATTTGCAATAACACATAGGTCTCAAGTTTACTCATATCAATAGCATAATCAACTAGCAAGGCATAATAATAAATCTCGGATGACAACACTTTCTCAAAACAATCATAATATGATATAACAAGATGGTATCTCGCTAGCCCTTTCTGAGACCGCAAAACATAAATGCAGAGCACCTTTAAAGACCAAGGACTGACTAGACATTGTAATTCATGGTAAAAGAGATCCAGTCAAGTCATACTCAATGTAAACTAACAGTAATGAATGCAAATGACAGCAGTGCTCTCCAACTGGTGCTTTTTAATAAGAGGATGATGACTCAACATAAAAGTAAATCGATAGGCCCTTCGCATAGGGAAGCAGGGATTTGTAGAGGTGCCAGAGCTCGGTTTTGAAACAGAGGTGAATAATATTTTGAGCGGTATAATTTCATTGTCAACATAACAACCAAGAGATGGCGATATCTTCCATGCTACACACATTATAGGCGGTTCCCAAACAGAATGGTAAAGTTTATACTCCCCCTTCTACCAACAAGCATCAATCCATGGCTCGCTCGAAACAACGAGTGCCTCCAACTAACAAGAGTCCTAGGGAGAGTTTTGTTTGCAATTATTTTGATTTAGTTTGCATAAAGCATGGGACTGGGCATCCCGGTGACCAGCCATTTATCTCGTGAGTGAGGAGCGGAGTCCACTCCTCTTGAGAATAACCCACCTAACATGGAAGATACAGACAGCCCTAGTTAAGACATGAGCTATTGGAGCATACAAAACAGGATATTTATTTTAAGGTTTAGAGTTTGGCACATACAAATTTACTTGGAACGGCAGGTAGATACCGTATATAGGTAGGTATAGTGGACCCATGTGGAATAACTTTGGGGTTTAAGGTATTTGGATGCACAAGCAGTATTCCCGCTTAGTATAGGTTAAGGCTAGCAAAAGACTGGGAAGCGACCAGCTAGAGAGCGACAACAGTCATGAACATGCATTAAAATTAATCAACACCGAATGCAAGCATGAGTAGGATATAATCCACCATGAACATAAATATCGTGCAGGCTATGTTGATTTTGTTTCAACTACATGCGTGAACATGTGCCAAGTCAAGTAACTTAAATCATTCAGAGGAGGATACCACCCTATCATACCACATCATAACCATTTTAATAGAATGTCGGCACGCAAGGTAAACCATTATAACTCATAGCTAATCAAGCATGGCACAAGAAATTATGATCTCTAGTTGTCATTGCAAACATGTTTATTCATAATAGGCTGAATCAGGAACGATGAACTAATCATATTTACAAAAACAAAAGAGGTCGAGTTCATACCAGCTTTTCTCATCTCAGCCAGTCCACCATATATCATCATAATTGCCCTTCACTTGCACAACCGAACGATGTGAATAATAATAATAGTGCATGTGCATTCGACTAAGCTGGAATTTGCAGGCATTCAATAAACAGGAGAAGACAAGGCAATATGGGCTCTTTTGTCAGATCAACAATAATGCATATAAGAGCCTCTTCGACAATTTAATTATGGTCTTCTCCTATCAACCCGAAGGAAAATAAATAAAACTATTTACACGGGAAAGCTCCCAACAAGCAAAAGAAGAACAGGAAATCTTTTTGGGTTTTCTTTTTAATTACTACTACAAGCATGGAAAGTAAACTAATTAAAAGCTACAACTATGTTTTTTGGTTTTTCTTAAGGTTTATTAAACACACAAGAAGAAAGCATAAAAAGGAAAATAAACTAGCATGGATGATACAATGAAAAAGTATGAGCACCGACATCTAGCAATGAGTGTGTGAGCATAAATGTAATGTCGGTGAGAAATATGTACTCCCCCAAGCTTAGGCTTTTGGCCTAAGTTGGTCTATGGCCACGGCTGGCCTGGCAGATATCCATAATAATAGTTGGGGTCGTACTATGATGCAGAAGAGGAAGACTCCGACTGCCACTGGCTGACAATCATCTCCTGATCCCACTGATAATTAGACTGTCGTGAAGGATCAAATTGTGGTTCCGGCTCTGGCTCCTCGGCTAGTGCAGGGTTCTGGTAGGCGTGAATAGCCATGAACGGAACAAGGTACGTGCCTACAGTCAAATCAAACAAAGAAGGAGCAGGCAAGGTAATAGTCTCAGGATGATGTTTATTAAAGAACAATTGATATTTAAGCTCTCCTTCCCTATTCTTAACAATAAAATCATGCGCCGCCATACTTTTATAATCTAAATAAACACGAGGCAGCTGATAACCCACAAGTATAGGGGATCACAACAGCTTTTGATGGTAGAGTATTCAACCCAAATTTATTTATTCGACACAAGGGGAGCCAAAGAATATTCTAAAGTATTAGCAGCTGAGTTGTCAATTCAACCACACATGGAAACTTAGTATCTGCAGCAAAGTGTTTAGTAGCAAAGTAATATGATAGTGATGGTAAAGGTAACAAAAGAGTAATGAAAGCAAAGTAATATTTTTGGTATTTTGTAGTGATTGTAACAATAGCAACGGGAAAGTAAATAAGCGTAAACCAGTATATGGAAAGCTCGTTGGCATTGGATCACTGATGGATAATTATGCTGGATGCAGTTCATCATATAAAAGTCATAACATAGGGTGACACAGAACTAGCTCCAATTCATCAATGTAATGTAGGCATGTATTCTGAATATAGTCATACGTGCTTATGGAAAATGTAACACCCCGTATGTAACTTGCCATATTTGTATTCCAACTCTTGCGATTTCGAGCACTAAGTTATGATATTTCCTCGTTGTCGGGTTTTTGTCTTCGTGTTGCTTTTGCCTTTGTCATGCATCTCATATCATGTCATCATGTGCATCGCATTTGCATACGTGTTCGTCTCATGCATCCGAGCATTTCCCCGTTGTATGTTTTGCATTCCGGCGCTCCTATGTCCTCCGGTGTCCCTTTCTACCTCTTTTCGTGTGCGGGTGTTAAACGTTCTCGGATTGGTCCGAGATTTGCCAAGCGTCCTTGGTTTACTACTGGTAGACCGCCTGTTAAGTTTCGTGCCATTTGGACTTCATTGATACTCCAACGGTTAACCGAGGGACCGAAAAGGCCTCGTGTGTGTTGCAGCCCAACACCCCTCCAAAGTGGCCAAAAACCCACCTAAACCTCCTCCATCATCTAGGCCGTTCAAACACGGTCACGTGGCCGCAAACCGTGCTCAATTTGGAGCCCCCTAGTTCCCTCTACCTATAAATATAGACACTCCCCCGAAATTTTGGGTCATTTCCAACCCTAATGTCACATCCCTAGTTCTGGTTTGCTCTAGGCTAGCTAGTCATGTGTTAAATTTCAATGAACTTGAAATGGGGACATGTGAAAGCCTCAGAAATCATTTCTAAAAATGACCAAGATAAAAATTGCTTCAAATAAGCCCAAGAAAATGTTCCTGTTAATCTCTGAAAATAATGGCAAGAAGTAAAACTCAAACCAATATTTTTGGAATCACATAAATATTTATTTTGGAATTTTGGAATCTATACAATAATTATTTGCATTGGATTTATATTTGATATATTTCAAATATGATCCAATAACTCTGAAAGTTTGCAAGTGGCCTTGAATACTTTTAAACAGGCCACATAATAATTTTCAGAAGTTTATGAAATAATTTGGTATAAAAATCAAATCAAAACAAATTAAACAAAATAGAAAACAAGAAATAAAATAGAGAAAGGAGAAACGTACCTGGCGGCTTGCTACTGTAGTCAGCCCAGCTTCTGAGCAGCCCAACCGAGCCCACCTGGCAGTCCAGCTACCTGGCCTGGCACTGTTGGCCTAGCCCACCAGCGCCACCGTCCTCAAGCTCCTGCCAGGAGGACGCCGAGCGCGTGCCCGCCACGCGCGCGCGGCACCTCCTACATGCCTGTCTGCGTCCCCGACATCCTGGACGTCGCCACGCGATCCCCCTCGATCCCCTCTCACTTCCGCTCTCTCCCTGGACCTCCTCCCCTCCTCTGTCTCTCGGCCCCAAGCGAGACCGAGAACCGCCGTCGCCGCCGTTCACCGTAGCCGCGGCCTCCGCCTCCCCTTTGCCTTCCCACCTTGTCCGAGAGCTCCGCCTCATCTCTATCGTCCTCTACGCCGAGTCAACCGACCCGAGGTGCACTGCAGCATCGTCCTCGATGTCGTCTTCAACCTTCGGATACCGGAGATCGTCACCGCCGTATGCCGTCATCAGGCCTTCCGCGAGGCCGCTGGGACCTTCTACGGCTTCGCTGTGAGCTCCTACGTCGTCCCTCTCTCTCCACGTGCTCGATTTCACCATGTAGCCGTCGGTTCTGTCGAACCCGAGATCCCATCGCCGCCGGCCGTGTCGCCACCGTGGCTAGAGCTTACGCGCGTCGTGCCCGAGCACACTACCATGCTCAGCACGTCCCTAGCAACCCGCTGACACCACCATCCCGCCCAGAGATGCCCAGTAGCGCCAAACTGAGCATGCCCGTAGCTTCGGTCGCCGCACTTGTGGTCGTCGGCGTTGATTTAGGCAGGCCCGCGATGCGCCACTTGCACCACCCGACGCGCCTCGATGTGCTGCTTCCGTAGAGCCCAGCCACGCGAGCTCTCGTCGCCGGAGATGGCCGGACGAGGAGCGCCGCCGCGTCCTGCTTAGCACCGGCGGCTAATCACCGTTTAGCTGACGTGGCTGGTTTAGATTAGGTGTTAACTAACCCCCACAACCGCTGACATGTGGGCCCAACGCCCCACTAATTTTACTTAGTGCTAAAACTAACTTTTTAACCCTGAATCACTGACACGCGGGACCCACTGGTCAGTTTGACCTAGGCTGCCCCGTTGACTCACCGACGTCATGTTGATGTAGTGCTGACGCGGTAATTCATTTTCTGGAATTAGTTTAATTCTAAATAATTAGAAATTCCATAAAATGTTTAAAACTTGTAAAAATCATAGAAATTAATCTGTAACTCCTAATACAAAGATTTATATATGAAAAATGATCAGAAAAATCTAGTCTATCCATCTGTACTAGTTTCATGCATGTTTAAGCAACTTAACCTTCCTGTTTAGTGCAAAACATGATAAGGCACTATTTAAATTCATGTTTTGAGTTTGAAGTTGAACCTTTGGTTCAAAATGACTCGAACCACCCTGGTTATAGTTGCATTAGGCCAACACACTCATTTTGACATGTCTTGATCATGCATCATATTGTTCAATGCATTGATTGTGGCTTTCCTGTTTGCCGGTATTTGTTCCGTCTCGGTAGACGTGGGTTTGACGATGTGATCGATGACATCGATGAAGAGCTATACTATCTTCAAAAGTGCCAGGCAAGCAAAACCCCCTTGTTCATTCCGATACAATCCCACTCTCTACTCTTGCTCTCTTTTACTGCATTAGGACAACAACGATTCAACTGTTACATGCTGCGGTAGCTGAACCCCTTTCCTCTGCATGACCTGTCATTGCCACAGTAAATAAATGAAAACCACTAGCATGAGTAGGAGTTGTTTGTGCCCTGATGTGCCTACTCATTCATGCTTGTTTGTCATGCCTTCTACTGCTTAGAGTTGAGTCAGGTCTGATTCATTGGGGATGAATTGGAATGGTGATGAACATGTCCTACTATGTGTGAGCTAAGTATGTGAACACGATTTGGTAAAGGTAGCGGTGAGAGGCCATGTAGGAGTACGTGGTGGGTTGTCTCATTGCAGCCGTCCTCAGGAACTGAGTTCTGTGTTTGTGATCCATGAACAGTTACTACCACACATTGGGCTCTGGGCGCTCCAAGCTCTCTCGACTTATTAATCAACTCGATCTCTGTCCAGGAGTTGCAACTAGTTTCTGGTGTTTGTAGGTAGTGTTAGTAGTCTACCAAGTGGCACCTGGTACAGGTGGGCTTGGGACAGACTAGGCATAGTGGCACGGTGTACCAAGTGGCACCCGGATGGTGGGCTTGGGAACCCTGCACACATCGTTTGGGGCCGTGAGCGACACCCCAGCCGGATCTCCTTGTGGATGGAACCCGAATAGGCGATAAACCTGGACCAGAGACTTGTTGGTTAGTCAGGTCGTGGCCGACACCCTCGCCCGGCTTCCGCTTGAAGGTTGCCGAGGTACATGACATGTACAGGGCAGTAAGTGGTGAGAGCGTGTGTGAAGAAGTACACCCCTGCAGGGTTATCATTATCTATTCGAATAGCCGGATTCCTCGGATATGGAAACTTGGACCCCTTGCATAGTTCATAGACAAGTGAAAGTGGATACTCTAAAACTCGCAAGATAAGCGTGAGCGCTATGGATAGCGTTCTCGTAGGGAGACAGGAGCGGATCCATAGTGGTGTAATGAAATGATGAATATGTGGACTCGTGTGCGCCACCTCAAAAGAGTTACTTGCAGTCGTAGTTCAGGTTAGCCACTGAGTCAAAGCTGGCTTGCTGCAGTTAAACTCCACTACCCCTTTGGTGATACCGATGCATATGTAGTTAGTTCTGATGTAAGTCTTGCTGGGTACATTTGTACTCACATTTTCTTAATTTATGTTTTGTAGAGAGACATTAGTCTCGCTAGTAGTTCCGTGTGGACTTCGACGTTTAGCTTGTTACCTCAGCTACGATCTTGTGCCCTCAGGAGGATCTGGTAGATAGTCAGGATTCTTAGCCTTTTTCATTTATAGATGTCTGTCCTCAGACATGTTAAGCTTCCGCATGTGCTTTGATTGTATGCTATGATTGTTGGGTCATGAGACCCATGTTTGTAATATCTCGCTCCTCGGAGCCTAATGAATAATACTCTGAGTCGTAAAGTCTTGTTGTGATGCCATGTTGTATTGCACATATTGAGCATATTGTGTGTATGATTGAAATGCTTGGTATGTGTGGGATCTGACAACCTAGTTGTTTATCCTTAGTAGCCTCTCTTATGGGGAAATGTGGTCTTGTGCTTCCATGAGCCATAGTAGTCCGCTACAGCCCGGTTCACCGGAGTCCTGCTAGCCCAGCACTACTGCTTCGGAACACTTGACTGGCTGGCATGTGATTCACTTCGTTCTTCTATCTGTCCCTTCGGGGAAATGTCACGCGGTGACATCCGGAGTCCTGCCTAGCCTGCTACAGCCCGGATTCACACACTGCTGACCGACATGCTCGATGTGATTCATGTATGTCTGTCCCCATAGGTTGGTGCCGCTTTGGGTTCACGACTAACCATGTCGGCCCGGGTTCTCTGTCATATGGATGCTAGCGACACTATCATATACGTGAGCCAAAAGGTGCAAATGGTCCCGGGCCATGGTAAGGCGACACCCGTGGGAATACCGTGCGTGAGGCCGCAAAGTGATATGAGGTGTTACCGGCTAGATTGATGTGACTTGGAATCGGGGTCCTGACAGCTTTGGTATCAGAGCCTGACTGCCTATAGGATTACCAAGCCAAGCTGGTCGAAGTTGTGTCTATAAATGCTTTAGTTATATAAGGGAATTGATTGTGGATGGGAACGTAAGGCTCTTTTACTCCTTATCCTCATGACCTTCTGCTCTGAGTCAACATCTTCTTTTCTACGGGGGTTAAGAACTAAGCTTCTCTTCTATCTTTCAGGATGACGGGTTACTAAACCGTAGTTGCCTAGGATTGTTGAGTTCAAACCTCATTTCAGTTCCTACTACTTCCATATGTTCATAGCTGGCCTCAGAACCTTGATATTGTGATGTTGAGTGGTTATGCCACCATTTTGCAGGATGTCTCAAATCTTTTTGAGCATTTACAGCCGTTATGCTGTCCGAGCCATCCCAGGTTTCTAAACAATCTGATAAATTTGTAAATCCCTTCTTTCCGTTCTCGATGTTCCTTTGGGCCAGATTAAGCACACTATCGGTCTGTTGAGGTACTCCGTTGCCTTGACATGTATGTTGGAGTTAGTATTATGACCCTAGGTGTCTTCGAGAACCACTCAGTAATCTAGCCATGTTTAGTGTTCCCAGTGTGATGATTCTAGCCATCATTCCTGAAAGCATCCCGTGATGTTATTTAGTAGTAGGTATTCTACTCCTGGGTTCTTGACCCAAGAATCACTCTACTCACTTCATGTTGATAGTGTTGCTAGTTCCTTTATGATATTAGTAACCTTGCGATAGTCCTTGAGGTCTGTGTTATTTCCTTCTTCCGAATACCATGAGCTTCTTATGGCATAAGTTCTTTGAACCAAAAGATCACAATAAGAGTGCTCCCGATGAGTTCCCCATGCTATATTGTGACTCTGCCAGTCCTACCTTTCTGCATGGGTTGTCCGGAAGAAATGTTGAGCTTTGCTCGACATACTAATCTATGCATCCACAACTCAGGAAGTTATATGTTCCTTTGAGTTGTCCCCCTTCAGTTATATTCTGACCTTCATCTATCAATTGATAGTCAAGAGTATGTGAGCATTCGTTCATCGGTGCCTATTATTCTTGTGGTCTGTCAAGCCATTCTATTCCGGAATGACTAGGAGAAAACAAACTCCAGCACCTCATCCATTTCTTGGACTAGTCAAAGTAGTTGTATTTCATAGATCAAAATGCCAATCCAGCTTTTGCTCTGTTCTACCTTGGAGTGTTACCATCTTTATGTCAAGAATATCATGAGAATTGCAGCACCTCTTATGAATTCTTGACGCAGTGATAATTCTCGCCATCATTATTCATTCCTCGGTCCCGTGTTGTTGTAACCAAAATGCCGACAAGTGAATTGTGATGTGTGAAATCATTACTCCTAGCTACCGTGTTGCTTGGTAGTTAATGGACAATACTCATTCTTAGTGTGTTGGTTATTGAATCATCATCCTAAGATTGATCGTGCTACCTAGTCCTTATCTCCGATGCACTATTCGTTCTTTGTGTTAGGATTGAATCCCTTGCTCTTATGATCATATTGTCTTGCCCTGAAAAGCAAGATTGTTCTCGAGCTTAATACCATATCGGTGGTTCGTGATTTTCCGAATGTCTTCTCGGAAGTGTTACCAGGTTGTCACCTAACCTCTATGTTGAGTTCGTGATCAAGTTGGTTTCTTGTGACCACCCCTTCTCCAAGAATCTATGTTGGGTACCCCTGAGCTAGTTGGTTAAGATAAACAACAACTTGGAGAGTTGGAAGATAAGAGCTTGTCTGACTTAGTTCGTGTCAAGGGTTATCTTTTGTGTGTGTGTGTGTGTGTGTGTTGAAGAAAGATGATATCTTCATCGATTGGTCCTCGTGATCAGTTGATGGATCTATTGTCTTATCCAAACTTTGATTTGAGTGTGGGCTATCCTCAAATCAAATCAGAACCAACGATGTTCGTAATGCTGTCTTACTCGTGGTTGATCCCTCGAGCATACACCGCTACATCTTTGGGTCTGACCAATACTATCACATTGTTCACATAATGGTGGAAGTCCAGTGATATGGAAATTCCAATGAGTTGCTGTTGAACATCAACCTAGTATTGGAAACTTTGTAAGCAATGCCTTCGTGTTCCGTTCATGAAGCCTATGCTTGGATGGAAGAAGTGACTTCCTCAAATTCATGTGCATTTGGAGCAAGTTGCCGCCATGAGTTCGAGAAAGATTGTTTTGCTTCCTCTGGAATCATCCCAAGTCAGTCATGCATATGTGCAAAGTATATTGTGGTTTGGAGACTTGCAAACTTCATTCCGTATGTACCCCTAGCACACCAAGCCACTAATTGATTTGTTCAAGGAGAAGAAGTTCCTTCATCCTTCATAAGAGCTAATCATATGACTTATGCAAGGACTCTGTTATCCGCATGATGGTTCCCAGTTAGAACTCGGTAGTGTTTTGTTGTAAGACTCCTACGTGGTCATGATTGTCTGGGACAGCGTGTTCACATGTGTGTAGCAGAACCAGCTCATGTTTTGGAGCTTGCTATCTTAGTTCATCCCTCGAGAATCTCGCACCGCCATCTCCTCGAATTGTGTTGCAAACTTTATTTTCAGACATGATGAGTCTGGAATATCCTGACACCAACCAGATCTGAATCTCAGGCAGATATGATGGTTGGAACATTCCCGACATTGCATTTTGTTCCTAGCTTGCATCGCCTTGTGCCAATTTTCCATGGGCTGCCCTTCCCAGCCATTGCTGCTCAGAATCATCTTCAAAAGTGGTCCTACCATGGGTCCCATCCATTTCTGATGATAAGCAAAAATCAATCCTTGCGTTGTCTTCAACAAGGTAGTCCACATCATCCATTCAAATTCGGATATACCATTCCTTTGAACTCATTCAAATGAACATTTGTAAATTGCCTTAGGCTAGTAAGAAGAGTTTCAATGATCTAGATATCAAAATTAATTCTTTTTGCCACTTAAGGGAATAATTCTACGAGTCACCTTCCCCGAGGTGTCCCGTAATGGAATCATGGCAATTATTTCATCGCTATCTTGAAACCATCCACCATCCTACCTAAGCGTGAAATTGTTGTCTACCAATTTGAACCTTTATCATCCGCTTCTTCCCATCGCTCCTCATTTGTGTTTTGTGTCTTAGCTCAAGAGATGTTTCGACATCTCATTCCGTGAGTTGATCATGTTTTGCTTTATCTTCGTGAAGATCGATCACTGTAGAGTTTCTTTCCTTGTCATCGTGTTGGGTAAGTTCTCAAAAGCAAAGATGTCAAGATCAATGTGATGCAATGAATCAACATCTTCAAGAAGAGCAATTGGATGGAGAAGATGGTGTTAGCCTTGTGTTCCCCCCTGTCTTCTTACCTCACATCTTGAATCTCGGGACGATATTCTTGTTTAGTAGGGGTGAGTTGTCACATCCCTAGTTATGGTTTGCTCTAGGCTAGCTAGTCATGTGTTAAATTTCAATGAACTTGAAATGGGGACATGTGAAAGCCTCAGAAATCATTTTTGAAAATGACCAAGATAAAAATTGCTTCAAATAAGCCTAAGAAAATGTTCCTGTTAATCTCTGAAAATAATGGCAAGAAGTAAAACTCAAACCAATATTTTTGGAATCACATAAATATTTATTTTGGGCTTTTGGAATTAATTCAATAATTATTTGCATTGGATTTATATTTGATATATTTCAAATATGATCCAATAACTCTGAAAGTTTGCAAGTGGCCTTGAATACTTTTAAACATGCCACATAATAATTTTCAGAAGTTTATGAAATGATTTGGTATAAAAATCAAATCAAAACAAATTAAACAAAATAGAAAACAGGAAATAAAATAGAGAAAGGAGAAACGTACCTGGCGGCCTGCTACTGTAGTCAGCCCAGCTTCTGAGCAGCCCAACCGAGCCCACCTGGCAGTCCAGCTACCTGGCCTGGCACTGTTGGCCCAGCCCACCAGCGCCACCATCCTCAAGCTCCTGCCAGGAGGACGCCGAGCGCGTGCTCACCATGCATGCGCGCCACATCCTGCCTGCCTGTCTGCGTCCCCGACATCCTGGACGTCGCCACGCGATCCCCCTCGATCCCCTCTCACTTCCCCTCTCTCCCTGGACCTCCTCCCCTCCTCTGTCTCTCGGTCCCAAGCGAGACCGAGAACCGCCATCGCCGCCATTCGCCGTAGCCGCGGCCTCCGCCTCCGCCTCTGCCTCCCCTTTGCCTTCCCACCTTGTCCGAGATCTCCGCTTCATCTCTATCGTCCTCTACGCCGAGTCAACCAACCCGGGGTGCACTGCAGCATCGTCCACGATGTCGTCTTCAACCTTCGGATACCGGAGATCATCACCGCCGTACGCCGTCATTAGGCCTTCCGCGAGGCCGCTGGGACCTTCTACGGCTTCCTTGTGAGCTCCTACGCCTTCCCTCTCTCTCTCCCCGTGCTCGATTTCACCGCGTAGCCGTCGTTTCTGTCGAACCCGAGAACCCAGCGCCACCGGCCGTGTCGCCGCCGTGGCTAGAGCTCACGCACGTTGTTCCTGAGCTCGCTACCATGCTCAGCACATCCCTAGCAACACGCTGACACCACCATCCCGCCCAGAGACGCCCAGTAGCGCCAAACCGAGCACGCCCATAACTCCGGCCACCACACTTGTGGTCGCCGGTGTTGATTTAGGCAGCGCCGTGATGCGCCACTTGCACCACCCGACGCGCTGCTTCCGTAGAGCCCAGCCGCGTGAGCTCTCGTCGCCGGAGATGGCCGGACGAGGAGCGCCGCCGCGTCCTACTTAGCACCGGCGGCTAATCGCCGTTTAGCTGATGTGGCTGGTTTAGATTAGGTGTTAACTAACCCCCATGGCCGCTGACATGTGGGCCCAGCGCCCCACTAATTTTAGTTAGTGCTAAAACTAACTTTTTAACCCTGAATCACTGACACGCGGGACCCACTAGTCAGTTTGACCTAGGCTGCCCCGTTAACTCGCTAACGTCATGCTGATGTAGTGCTGACGCAGTAATTCATTTTCTGGAATTAGTTTAATTCTAAATAATTAGAAATTCCAGAAAATGTTTAAAACTTGTAAAAATCATAGAAATTAATCTGTAACTCCAAATACAAACATTTATATGTGAAAAATGATCAGAAAAATCCAATCTATCCATCTGTACTGGTTTCATGCATGTTTAGGCAACTTAACCTTGCTGTTTAGTGCAAAACATGATAATGCACTATTTAAATTCATAGTTTGAGTTTGAAGTTGAACCTTTGGTTCAAAATGACTCGAACCACCCTGGTTATAGTTGCATTAGGCCAACACACTCATTTTGCCATGTCTTGATCATGCATCATATTGTTCATTGCATTGATTGTGTCTTTTCCTGTTTGCCGGTATTTATCCCCTCTCGGTAGACGTGGGTTTGACGATGTGATCGATGACACCGATGAAGAGCTACACTATCTTTAGAAGTGCCAGGCAAGCAAAACCCCCTTGTTCATTCTGATACAATCCCACTCTCCCACTCCTGCTCTCTTTTACTGCATTAGGACAACAATGATTCAATTGTACATGCTGCGTTAGCTGAACCCCTTTCCTCTGCATGACCTGTCATTGCCACAGTAAATAGATGAAACCCACTAGCATGAGTTGGAGTTGTTTGAGCCCTGATGTGCCTACTCATTCATGCTTGTTTGTCATGCCTGCTACTGCTTAGAGTTGAGTCTGGTCTGATTCATCGGGGATGAATTGGAATGGTGATGAACATGCCCTACTGTGTGTGAGCTAAGTATGTGAACACGATTTGGTAAAGGTAGCGGTGAGAGGCCATGTAGGAGTACATGGTGGGTTGTCTCATTGCAGCCGTCCTCAGGAACTGAGTTCTGTGTTTGTGATCCATGAACAGTTACTACCACACATTGGGCTCCGGGCGCTCCAAGCTCTCTCGACTTATTAATCAACTCGATCTCTGTCTAGGAGTTGCAACTAGTTTCTGGTGTTTGTAGGTAGTGTTAGTAGTCTACCAAGTGGCACCCGGTACAGGTGGGCTTGGGACAGACTAGGCATAGTGGCACGGTGTACCAAGTGGCACCCGGATGGTGGGCTTGGGAACCCTACACACATCGTTTGGGGCCGTGAGCGACACCCCGGCCGGATCTCCTTGCGGATGGAACCCGAATAGGCGATAAACCTGGACCAGAGACTTGTTGGTTAGTCAGGTCGTGGCCGACACCCTCGCCCGGCTTCCGCTTGAAGGTTGCCGAGGTACATGACGTGTACAGGGCAGTAAGTGGCGAGAGCGTGTGTGAAGAAGTACACCCCTGCAGGGTTATCATTATCTATTCGAATAGCCGGATTCCTCGGATATGGAAACTTGGACCCCTTGCATAGTTCATAGACAAGTGAAAGTGGATACTCTAAAACTCGAAAGATAAGCGTGAGCGCTATGGATGGCGTTCTCGTAGGGAGACAGGAGCGGATCCATAGTGGTGTATTGAAATGGTGAATATGTGGACTCGTGTGCGCCACCTCAAAAGAGTTACTTGCAGTCGTAGTTCAGGCTAGCCACTGAGTCAAAGCTGGCTTGCTGCAGTTAAACTCCACTACCCCTTTGGTGATACCGATGCATATGTAGTTAGTTCTGATGTAAGTCTTCCTGGGTACATTTGTACTCATGTTTGCTTAATTTATGTTTTGCAGAGAGACGTCAGTCTCGCTAGTAGTTCCATGTGGACTTCGACGTTTAGCTTGTTACCTCAGCTACGATCTTGTGCCCCCGGCAGGATCTGGTAGATAGTCAGGCTTCTCAGCCTTTTTCATTTATAGATGTCTGTACTCAGACATGTTAAGCTTCCGCATGTGCTTTGATTGTATGCTATGATTGTTGGGTCATGAGACCCATGTTTGTAATATCTCGCTCCTCGGAGCCTAATGAATAATACTCTGAGTCGTAGAGTCTTGTTGTGATGCCATGTTGTATTGCACATATTGAGCATATTGTGTGTATGATTGAAATGCTTGGTATGTGTGGGATCCGACAACCTAGTTGTCTATCCTTAGTAGCCTCTCTTATGGGAAAATGTGGTCTTGTGCTTCCATGAGCCATAGTAGTCCGCTACAGCCCGGTTCACCGGAGTCCTGCTAGCCCAACACTACTACTCCGGAACACTTGACTGGCCGGTATGTGATTCACTTCGTTCCTGTGTCTGTCCCTTCGGGGAAATGGCACGCGGTGACATCCGGAGTCTTGCCTAGTCTGCTAAAGCCTGGGTTCCCGGAGTCCTGTTAGCCCAGTGCTACAGCCCGGATTCACATGCTGCTGACCGACATGCTCGATGTGATTCATGTATGCCTGTCCCCATAGGTTGGTGCCGCTTTGGGTTCATGACTAGCCATGTCGGCCCGGGTTCTCTGTCATATGGATGCTAGCGACACTATCATATACGTGAGCCAAAAGGCGCAAACGGTCCTGGGCCATGGTAAGGCGACGCCCGTTGGAATACCATGCGTGAGGCCACAATGTGATATGAGGTGTTACCGGCTAGATCGATGTGACTTGGAATCGGCTTTGGTATCAGAGTCTGACTGCCTATAGGATTACCAAGCCAAGCTGGTCGAAGTCGTGTCTAGAAATGCTTTAGTTATATAAGGGAATTGATTGTGGATGGGAACATAAGGCTCTTTTACTCCTTATCCTCATGACCTTCTGCTCTGAGTCAACCTCTTCTTTTCTAGGGGGGTTAAGAACTAGGCTTCTCTTCTATCTCTCAGGATGACGTGTTACTAAACCGTAGTTGCCTAGGATTGTTGAGTTCAAGCCTCAGTTCAGTTCCTACTACTTCCATAGGTTCATAGCTGGCCTCAGAACCTTAATATTGTGATGTTGAGTGGTTATGCCACCATTTTGCAGGATGTCTCAAATCTTTTTGAGCATTTACAGCCGTTATGCTGTCCGAGTTATCCCAGATTTCTAAACAATCTGATACATTTGTAAATCCCTTCTTTCCGTTCTCGATGTTCCTTTGGGCCAGATTAAGCACACTAATCGGTCTGTTGAGGTACTCCATTGCCTTGACATGTATGTTGGAGTTAGTATTATGACCCTAGGTGTCTTTGAGAACCCCTCAGTAATCTAGCCATGTTTAGTGTTCCCTGTGTGATGATTTTGGCCATCATTCCTGAAAGCATCCCGTGATGTTATTTAGTAGTAGGTATTCTACTCCTGGGTTCTTGACCCAAGAATCACTCTACTGGCTTCCTGTTGATAGTGTTGCTAGTTCCTTTATGATATTAGTAACCTTGTGATAGTCCTCGAGGTCTGTGTTATTTCCTTCTTCCGAATACCATGAGCTTCTTATGGAAGAAGTTCTTTGAACCAAAAGATCACAATAAGAGTGCTCCCGATGAGTTCCCCATGCTATATTGTGACTCTGCCAGTCCTACCTTTCTGCATGGGTTATCTGGAAGAAATGTTGAGCTTTGCTCGACATACTAATCTATGCATCCACAACTCAGGAAGTTATATGTTCCTTTGAGTTGTCCCCCTTCAGTTATATTCCGACCTTCATCTATCAATTGATAGTCAAGAGTATGTGAGCATTCGTTCATCGGTGCCTATTATTCTTGTGGTCTGTCAAGCCATTCTATTCCGGAATGACTAGGAGAAAACAAACTCCAGCACCTCATCCATTTCTTGGACTAGTCAAAGTAGTTATATTTCACAGATCAAAATGCTAATCCAGCTTTTGCTCTGTTCTACCTTGGAGTGTTACCATCTTTATGTCAAGAATGTCATGAGAATTGCACCACCTCTTATGAATTCTTGACGCAGTGATAATTCTCGCCATCATTATTCATTCCTTGGTCCCATGTTGTTGTAACCAAAATGCCGACAAGTGAATTGTGATGTGTGAAATCAATACTCCTAGCTACCGTGTTGCTTGGTAGTTAATGGACAATACTCTCATTCTTAGCGTGTTGGTTATTGAATCATCATCCTAAGATTGATCATGCTACCTAGTCCTTATCTCCGGTGCACTCTTCGTTCTTTGTGTTAGGATTGAATCCCTTGCTCTTATGATCATATTGTCTTGCCCAGAAAAGCAAGATTGTTCTCGAGCTTAATAACATATCGGTGGTTCGTGATTTTCCGAATGTCTTCTCGGAAGTGTTACCAGGTTGTCACCTGACCTCTATGTTGAGTTTGTGATCAAGTTGGTTTCTTGTGACCACCCCTTCTCCAAGAATCTGTGTTGGGTACCCCTGAGCTAGTTGGTTAAGCTAAACAACAACTTGGAGAGTTGGAAGATAAAAGCTTGTCTGACTTAGTTCGTGTCAAGGGTTATCTTTTGTGTGTGTGTGTGTTGAAGAAAGATGATATCTTCATCGATTGGTCCTCGTGATCAGTTGATGGATCTATTGTCTTGTCCAAACTTTGATTTGAGTGTGGGCTATCCTCAAATCAAATCAAAACCAACGATGTTCGTAATGTTGTCTTACTCGTGGTTGATCCGTCGAGCATACACCACTACATCTTTGGGTCTGACCAATACTATCACATTGTTCACATAATGGTGGAAGTCCAGTGATATGGAAATTCCAATGAGTTGTTGTTGAGACCATTAGTAGAATTTTGTCTCCTGCATGATTCATGTTGAACATCAACCTGGTATTGGAAACTTTGTAAGCAATGCCTTCGTGTTCCGTTCATGAAGCCTATGCTTGGATGGAAGAAGTGACTTCCTCAAATTCATGTGCATTTGGAGCAAGTTGCCGCCATGAGTTCGAGAAAGATTGTTTTGCTTCCTCTGGAATCATCCCAAGTCAGTCATGCATATGTGCAAAGTATATTGTGGTTTGGAGACTTGCAACCTTCATTCCATATGTATCCCTAGCACACCAAGCCACTAACTGATTTGTTCAAGGAGAAGAAGTTCCTTCATAAGAGCTAATCATATGACTTATGCAAGGACTCTGTTATCCGCATGATGGTTCCCAGTTAGAACTCGGTAGTGTTTTGTTGTAATACTCCTACATGGTCATGCTTGTCTGGGATAGCGTGTTCACATGTGTGTAGCTCTGTTTTGGGCATGTACCATATCAAATTGTCCGTCTCGACGAGTACTTCATTTCATCTCATTGCATCATGTTCATTTGAGCTCATCTTGATGCCCTAAATGCTGTTGGAAGAGTGCTAGTTTCTGTTAGTTTTAGATTCATATCAGTAATTGGACTTTTGTCATTTTTGCCATGATTATTGTGTGCCTCCTATGAACTTGAGTTCTACATGAGTTTTGAAGTATGCCATGCCATCTTTACAGGGGTATATGCCATGTATTTTTGTGATCTCTCTCGTGACTAGCACAAGCATGCAAAGTAGCCCTCTCAATGTTGCTGATTTCAGGGACTTAGAATTTCACTAAGTCCTTTTACTGCTGTAATTTTGATGCCATGTATTCATGTTGCTATTGAGTGATCCATGCCTCTTTTGAGCATGATCAGTAAGGATGTTTTGTAGATATTGTGGTGCTCTATCCATCCATGTCTTTATTTGCAATTATGGAGCACCCTAGCTTGACTCAATCGAGCTCTACTTTTGCTATAAAATGTTCCTGGCAGAATGTTTACATGTTAAGCATTTTTGCCGAGCTTGTTGTAGTTGATCCATGCATGCTATGTTGTTGTCCTTGCCATGTATACTTGCTGGGTGTATGCTTAGCTTGTCATGCAATGCCTTGTGGTGAGTGCATCGAGCTCGTATACATGCCTACTTAATATCTGTTTTGCCATGTTTCAGTTTTTCACTAAGTCTGAATCTGTTAATGATAATTGCTATGTTCACATGGTTGCCATTGTATTTTCTGATCCCTTTTGGCTTATGGTTAGTAAGGGACTTTTGTTTTATGCTTTGAGTAGCTTCATGCCATGCCTTGCTTTGCCATGATATGCTCCTATAGCTTGTAGTTATCTTGCTCTAAACTTTGCTTCTTGATGTTAAATTCCTGACTTGTTATTTTCACCAAGTCTGTAACCTGATATCTTTTGCACTTTTGCCATGCTTGTTTGAACCTACTATTGAGTGAATTAGCTGTAGCTCAGTGTTCATCTTTTGTCAAGCATCTTGAGTGGATCCTTGCCATGTATTTTGTTGCTATGTTTGAGTGCAGTAGCTTGTTGTTCTTGATGCATTTAGATGGCCTCTTGCTGTTAATCGCAGATCGGTGCCATATTTGTTTTGCTTGTCATTTGCAAACTATGCATCCGATTCCGGTGATCTTTATATCGATTTCGACTGAAATCAAGTCCCCTTTCAAGTGGCACTCTTGGATTTCCAAGTTGAGGCCAGGTTCAATCATTCCTTTCCGAAGCATGCATATGCATCGCATATTGCATCCCGCATGTCATGCGTGTTTCGCATCATGTTGTTTGTGCATTGCACGTGGTTGATTGTGTCTCCCTTTCCTTGTGTTTTTGCTTTGGGTAGAGCCGGGAGACAAGTATGTGATCGAGGAGCCTGTTGAGTACGTTTACGAGGATCAAGCTAAGGTCAACTTGGAGAACTTTGCAGGCAAGATGACCATACCCTCGAAATCACTTCTATCTTTGCTTGCTAGATGCTCGCTCTTTTGCTATGCCTATGCTATGATACCTACCACTTGCTTATCATGCCTCCCATATTGCCATGTCAAACCTCTAACCCACCTTGTCCTAGCAAACCGTTGTCTGGCTATGTTACCACTTTGCTCAGGCCCTCTTATAGCGTTGCTAGTTGTAGGTGAAGATTGGAGTTTGTTCCTTGTTGGAACATGTTTATTGTTGGGATATCATTATTATAACTTGTCTATCCTAATGCATCTATATACTTGGTAAAGGGTGGAACGCTCGGCCTTATGCCTGGTGTTTTGTTCCACTCTTGCCGCCCTAGTTTCTGTCATACCGGTGTTATGTTCCTTGATTTTGCGTTCCTTACATGGTTGGGTTATAATGGGAACCCCTTGGCAGTTCGCCTTGAATAAAACTCCTCCAGCAAGGCCCAACCTTGGTTTTACCATTTTCCACCTAGCCTCTTTTTCCCTTGGGTTTCCGGAGCCCGAGGGTCATCTTTATTTAAACCCCCGGGCCAGTGCTCCTCTGAGTGTTGTTCCAAACTAGAGCCCCTTGTAGCGCCACCTCGGGGAAACTCGAGGGCTAGTTTTAGTTGTACGGGTTGCTTATCCGGTGTGCACTGAGAACGAGATATGTGTAGCTCCTATCAGGATTTGTCGGCACATTCGGGTGGCTTTGCTGGACTTGTTTTACCATTGTCGAGATGTCTTGTAACCGGGATTCCAAGTCTGATCAGATTGTCTTGGGAGAAGGAATATCCTTCGTTGACCGTGAGAGTTTGTGATGGGCTAAGTTGGGACACCCCTGCAGGGATTTGAACTTTCGAAAGCCGTGCCCGCAGTTATGGGCAGATGGGAATTTGTTAATGTCCAGTTGTAGATAACCTTAACCTTAACTTAATTAAAATGAATCAACTGAGTGTGTGTCCGTGATGGTCTCTTTTCGGTGGAGTCCGGGAAGAGAACACGGTTTCGAGTTATGTTGGAACGTAGGTTGTTCTAGGATCACTTCTTGATCATAGTTTACCGACCGTGCCTTTGCCTTCTCTTCTCGCTCTCTTTTGCGTAGGTTAGCCACCATATATGCTAGTCGCTTGCTGCAGCTCCACCTCATACCGTTTACCTACCTATAAGCTTAAATAGTCTTGACCGCGAGGGTGTGAGATTGCTGAGTCCCCGTGACTCACAGATTACTTCCAAAACTAGATGCAGGGATCGATGATACCATTCCAGGAGATTCGATTGAGCTCAAGTGGGAGTTCGATGAGGACTCAGGACGATACTACGTTTCCTTTCCAGACGATCAGTAGTGGTGCCCAGTTGGGGCGATCGGGGACTTTGTCGCTTTTGGGGTTGTTCTTTATTTTGGTTCCGTAGTCGAACCTTGATTGTATCTGGATGAATGTAATGTTATTGATGCTATTTGTGTGACGTGGCGAGTGTAAGCCAACTTTGTACCTTTCCCCTTTATTCATTACATGGGTTGTGTGAAGATTACCTCACTTGCGACTTTGCTTACAATGCGGTTATGCCTTTAAGTCGTGCTTCGACACGTAGGAGCTATAGCCGCATCGTGGGCGTTACAAGTTGGTAATCAGAGCCTTCCCCGACTTTAGGAGCCCCCTGCTTGATCGAATCGCTGGTGTTGTTTAGTCTAGAAAAAATGTTTTGAGTCATTTAGGATTATATATATCGGAGAGTAGGATTCTTTTTACTCCTCAGTCCCTTCGTCGCTCTGGTGAGGCATCCTGACGTAGAGTTTTGACTCTTCTCTTCTCAAATTTCACTAAAAAAATTTAGGATCATGCGGGTATCTTGGAATAGTTCCGATGGTTTTGTGATGAGAACATTGTTCTTGGTGCCTCCTGACATTTAGGGGTTGTGACAGTGTCCCGGGGAGTTGAGCTCCGAGGTGTTGTCGTCACAATTTTATCGTTGCAATTCTGGAATACCTGAGTTTCGCCGACATCAAAAATCTCTTTTATGCAGTTGTTGGTGAGATAACCTCGACGCCACCCAGTACTGGGGCGGGAGTTCGGGAGTATTGCCATAACTCATATAACGGATGCTTTTCGAAGGTTGAGGTAAATGATTTCCGAAGGTTTCTTGGTTATGTGTTGAAGGATGGATACATCTGGATGTAGGATTTGCTAGCTTTGGGTGAGATATTATGCTTCCCATGTATCCCCAACACCTGATTGCATAACCGGAAAGGTTCAGGAGTTTCATAGGTGGGAATTCTTGTAGCTCTAGTATTTCTACCACGGATATTTGGTTTGTGATTGGGTAATCCTTACCAAGTATTTGTTCTTATCCGTACCTTGTTGTTTTATTCTTCTACCTCTGTCTAAGTGGCTTCTCAATTTATGGAAGTGTGACCATTTCAATTGGAATGCATTCGTTCATTTTGTTCGGATGTTAAGACTATATGTTGCAATTTTGATCTATCTAGTTCAGCTTGAATACATGTCTATCAAGATGCTAACTGATGTCACCCTCTTCAGGATGGCTTCTCCAATGCGTCAGAATCCTGATCCGCCACCTCCACCTCCACCTCCGGAGGCATGGCAAGCTATGAAGGCCGCTACCAATGCAAACACGCAGATGCTCATGCAACTCTTGCAAGAGCGCAACCAAGGGAATCATGGCCATGGCAACTTTCAGAATCAGTTTGCTACACTCAACCAGCTCCTCACAAATCAGCCAAAGGCCTTCAGCAACTGTGTCAAGGCAACAGACGCTGATGATTGGCTCATGGATATCTGAAAGCATTTCAAGTGCAGCAACGTCAGGCCTGAGGACGTTGTCAAGTTTGCTTTGTTCCAACTCAAGGACCAAGCTGCAGAGTGGTATCAGCAGTACAAAGATTCCAGAGGAGGTCGTGTGATTACCTGGGATGAATTCCGTCAAGACTTGAAAGCTCACCACATTCCTCAGAGTGTTGTTGAGAGCAAGCATGAGGAATTCCGCAACCTGAAGCAAGGCAGCTTGTCTGTTTAGCAGTATAACATCATGTTCCAGAAGCTCGCTCATTTTGCCAAGTAGGACGTCCCCGACGAGAAGTGCATGATTTATCAGTTCAGAGGTGGCCTCAGAGAAGATCTCCAACTAGCTCTCGTTCTGTTTGAGCCGCAGAAGTACGATGAGTTTTACAACATGGCACTGAAACAAGAGACTACTCAGCTCAAGTGCGATGCTTCCAAGAAGCGAGTCAGAGATGCAACTCCTTCTTCCTCAACTTAGGTGGTAACTAAGCAGCAAAAGTATTGGTTGCCTCCTCCTCCTCTGTTCCGTCAGCCTTATCAGCAGAAGAGCAAAGGTGGCAATGGATCTTCCCACCCACCCAACCCAGGCTTTCAGAACAAGACGTCATCTCATGCTCCAAGATCAGGTGCTACGTATCACTGTCCGCTCTCGGAGGTCACGTGCAACAAGTGTCAGCAGAAGGGTCACTATGCCAACAAATGCTTCAATCAGAGGCGTCTTCCTCCTCCTCCTGTGAGATCTGCCAGTAATGTAGTGGTCAAGCATAATCACAAGCATGCCAAGGTCAACATGATAAATGCAGCTCAGGCAGAGGACTCGTCAGATGTGATTTTGGGTAACCTTCCTGTTAACGATATTCCTGCAAAAGTTCCTTTTGACACTGGTGCATCGCATTGTTTCATCTCGAGACCTTTTGCATCTAAGCATGAATTGGTTACTCAAGTTTTGCCGAAACCTTTGGCTATTGTTTCTCCGGCCCGTCAAATGACTTCTCGAGTTTTCGTTCCGGATGTTTCTATCACGTTGGGCAACTATAAGTTTCTGTGTTCTCCTAATGTCCTTGGTGACTCGGATATTGATCTTATTCTTGGAATGGATTGTCTTTCTAAGAACAAGGCTCAGCTTGATTGTGCTGCCAGGCAGTTTCAATTAACACATTCGTATGAGGATGTAATCGTCTTTGCCGCTCGGGATGATACCATTCGACTGTTTTCTCTCAATGAGAAGGGCGAGCTGGATGCCATTTCTCATATTCCAGTCGTTTGTGAGTATCAAGATGTCTTTCCAGAAGAGCTTCCAGGAATGCCTCCTCATCGGCCAGTTGAATTCGTCATTGATCTTGAGCCTGGCACGGAACCTGTTTGCAAACATCCTTACAAACTTGGACCTGAAGAGTTGAAGGAGCTAAAGAAGCAAGTCGATATTCAAGAGCGTATGGGTCTTATCCGACCAAGTTCTTCTCCATGGGGTTGTGGTGTTCTTTTCGTCAAGAAGAAGGATGGAACGGACCGACTTTGTGTCGACTACCGTCCATTGAACAAGAAGACCATAAAGAACAAGTACCCACTTCCCACATCAATGAGCTTTTCGAACAACTCAAAGGTGCTCAAGTATTCTCCAAGCTTGATCTCCGTATGGGCTATCATCAGATTCACATTCGTGAATAAGATATCCCCAAGACAGCATTCAGAACAAGCTATGGTTCATATGAATACACTGTCATGTCTTTCGGCCTTGTCAACGCTCCTCCAACATTCTCTCGCATGATGAACTTCATCTTCAGCGCCTACACAAATGACTTCGTCTTGGTCTACCTCGATGACATTTTGGTCTTTTCCAAGAACAAGGAGGATCATGCCAAGCATTTGAGATTGGTGCTGGATAAACTCAGAGAACATCAGTTTTATGCGAAGTTTTCTAAGTGTGAGTTTTGGCTCGATGAGGTTCTCTACCTTGGGCATATCATCTCTGCCAAGGGCATAGCTGTTAATCCTGAGAAGGTGTCCGCAATTGTGAATTGGGAACCACCTCAGAACGTGAAGCAACTCTGCAACTTCCTTGGGCTCTCAAGCTATTGTCGATGGTTCGTTGAGAACTTCTCTAAGATCGCAAAGCCTCTTTCCAACCTTCTCCAGAAGCATGTGAAGTATGTCTGGTCTCCTGAATGTGACATCGATTTCAACACCCTGAAAGAGAAGTTAGTCACTGCTCTAGTTCTTACTCCTCCTGATGAATCCAAACCGTTCGAGGTCTTCTGTGATGCTTCCCATCAAGATCTTGGTGCAGTGTTGATGCAAGAGAAGAGAGTTGTGGCCTATACCTCTTGCCAGTTGAAGCCCAATGAAAAGAACTACCCCACTCATGACCTCGAGTTGGCGGCAGTTGTCCATGCTCTCTTAACATGGAGACATCTCTTGTTGGGAAGGAAAGTGGACATCTTCACTGATCACAAGAGTCTCAAGTACATCTTCACTCAGCCAAACCTAAACCTCAGGCAGACTCGTTGGGTTGAAATGATTCAAGAGTATAACCTGAGTATTGAATATACTCCAGGGAAGGCCAATGTAATTGTTGATGCATTGAGCAGGAAGGCTTACTGCAACAGTTTGATTATCAAGCCCTACCAACCAGAGCTTTGTGAAGCATTCCGCAAACTCAATCTCCAAGTTGTTCCTCAAAGATTCCTTGCCAACCTCCAAGTCTCTCCTACTTTGGAAGATCAGATTCGTGAGGCTCAACTTCTTGATGCTATGGTGAAGAAGGTGAAGATTGGGATTGCCAAGAGTCAACCCAAGTACAAGTGCTATCGTCTTGATGACAAGGATACTCTATTCTTTGAGGATCGCATTGTTGTGCCTAAAGGTGACTTTCTGTAGGATCAAAAGTATGTCTAGAGGGGGGTGATTAGACTACTTGACCAATTAAAAACTTAGCCTTTTCCCAATTTTAGTTCTTGGCAGATTTTAGCAAGTCAAGCAATCATCACACAATTCAAGCAAGCATGCAAAGAGTTTATTGGCAGTGGAAAGTAAAGCATGCAACTTGCAAGAATGCAGAGGTAAGGGTTTGGAGGATTCAAACGCAATTGGAGACACGGATGTTTTCCCGTGGTTCGGATAGGTGGTGCTATCCTACATCCACGTTGATGGAGACTTCAACCCACAGAGGGTAACGGTTGCGCGAGTCCACGGAGGGCTCCCCCCACAAAGGGTCCACGAAGAAGCAACCTTGTCTATTCCACCATGGCCATCGCCCACGAAGGACTTGCCTCACTAGCGGTAGATCTTCACGAAGTAGGCGATCTCCTTGCCCTTACAAACTCCTTGGTTCAACTCCACAATCTTGTCGGAGGCTCCCAAGTGACACCTAGCCAATCTAGGAGACACCACTCTCCAAGAAGTAACAAATGGTGTGTTGATGATGAACTCCTTGCTCTTGTGCTTCAAATGATAGTCTCCCCAACACTCAACTCTCTCTCATAGGATTTGGATCTGATGGAAAGAAGTATGAGTGGAAAGCAACTTGGGGAAGGCTAGAGATCAAGATTCATATGGTAGGAATGGAATATCTTGGTCTCAACACATGAGTAGGTGGTTCTTTCTCAGAACATATGAGTAGGAATGGAGTGTGTGTTCTGATGGCTCTCTCTTCGAATGAAGAGGTGGTGGAGGGGTGTATATAGCCTTCACACAAAATCCAACCGTTACACACAATCTACCAATCTCGGTGGGACCAAATCAGAAAACTCGGTCTGACCGAAATAGTAAACCTAGTGACCGTTAGGAATTTCGGTGGGACTGAGATGCAACTCGGTAGGACCGATTCGGTTAGGGTTTGGGCATAACGTAATCTCGGTGAGACCGATCGCACAAACTCGGTGAGACCGAGTTCGGCAATTAGCTAACCAGAGAGTTGGTCAGGAAAACTCGGTGGGACCGACTTGCTCTTTCGGTGAGACCGAAACGTTACAAGAAGGAAACATAGAGTTTACCTTGCATTCTCGGTGGGACCGATTCGCTCTTTCGGTGAGACCGAAAAGTTACGAAAGGGAAACAGAGAGTTTGCAAGGCCATCTCGGTGAGACCGAGGACCTTATCGGTAGGACCGAATTGCTAGGGTTTGGCAGTGGCAAATGACAAGTGAAACTCGGTGGCGCCGGATTGATAGAATCGGTATGACCGAGTTTGGCTTAGGGTTTAGGTCATTTGTGGATATGGAAAGGTGGTTGAGGATTTTGGAGCATATCACTAAGCACATAGAGCAAGAGGCTCATTAAGCAACACCTCATCCCTCCTTGATAGTATTGGCTTTTCCTAAAGACTCAATGTGATATTGGATCACTAAAATATAAAATGAAGAGTCTTGAACTTTTGAGCTTGAGCCAATTCTTTGTCCTTAGCATTTTGAGGGTTCCACTTTCACATCCATGCCATGCCAATCATTGAGCTTTCCTGAAATAATCCTCTTGGAATAGCATTAGCTCAATGAGCTATATGTTGTTATGAATTACCAAAACCACCTAGGGATAGTTGCACTTTCAATCTCCCCCTTTTTGGTAATTGATGACAACATATAGATCAAAGCTTCGACAAATGATAATAAGCATGAAATATATCATCGCTTTGAGAAGTATGTGACAAATAAGAGCTCCCCCTAAATTTGTGCATATTTAAAATTTGCTTTGGACTGCAAATGCACATGGAGTTAGAATCATGGGTTACTCTTCCATGTCACATACATCTTGGTGGAGCGCTAAAAAATGATAAGATTGAAATACATGCACTCATCACCAAGATTAGTGAATGATCACAAACGATATATAGAATGATAATATTTAAGCAAGCATTAAGCAACCATTAAGTGTAGCTTATGATCAAACACATGATCATCGATGTCTCATGAATAACGACATAATATCTCACACACAAGCAAACAAAGTTTGAAAAACCACCAAATAAAAACAAGAGAGAAAAGAAACACTCTCTCTCTCGAAGCCTATGATCTATACATCTTCTCCCCCTTTGGCAACAAGTTACCAAAAAGTTCCTAGAAAATGCATAGTGCTAAGTCGACGCTCAGGCTTGATCTTCAGGTGGTGGTGGAGTCCGGAGCACGCCAAGGACGAAGCCTTCAGTAGAAGTGGTCGGAGTTGAGGCTGAAGTGGATGCTGGAGCTGGTGGAACGGAGGCTGTAGCTGGTGCAGACGTTGTGGCTCTGGTGTCAGCAACTGGCAGTGCAGACGACCTCGGACCTCGTGGCACCCTGGAAAAAGCATCAGTTGTGGTCCTGCTTCTCCTCTCATTCATGTCCCCCTGAAGCTGCTCCACGGCGGTTTGTATTTCTGTCACCTTGATGTCCATGTCATAGAATCTCTGTTCCATGATCCTCTCTAGGCTCGCCTGGTTCTGAGTCAGGGTGGCAAGTCCTTGCTCAATACGCAGGGTGGACGCTATCAGGTAACCGAGCTGCTCTTGTTTGGTCTTCAAGAAGTAATCAGATGCCTCTGCTTGAGTAGGCATCCTGGCAGCTTTTTCCTTCCTCGCTTTCTCCTTCCGAGCTTGTGCATGTGCAAATGAGGGTTCATTTTCAGTCATAACCACTTGGTTATCCTCAAAATCTAGATGGATGGGCAGGTGTTCCTTATCCAATAAATACACGCCCGTGCCCATCTTGGAGTTGATGAGCTCCTGAATCTGTGGGGCATACCCACAACTCCTCTTCTGGTCTGCAGCTGTCCTCTTGATTGTTTCCACAATGAGACTCATGACCTTGAATTTCTGAGGCACATCAAATACATGAAGCAAGTTGATCGCGTGACCTCTGATCATCTTGTGATCTCCAGATTTGGGCAGAAGGGTGTGCCTAAGGATCCAGTTGATCGTAGGCAATCCTGAGAGCAGATAGTGCACGGAGCCAAACTTGAACGTGTTAAGTGCTTCATTCGGGATCTCCTTGTACATGTTGGACATGGAGTTGTGATCCATCTTCTTCTTGGCATAGATGTCCAAGTCATTAGCTTGCTCCTCTGGGGCATTGATGAACTTCGCCCATTCTTCAACAGTGGATTGGTACCTTGTACCCTCAGACATCCATGTGATCCTGCCATCCGGATAAAAGTGTGCTGTGGAGTAGAATTGCATGATTAGCTCCTCGTTCCACTTTGTGAGCTTCTGCCAACAAAGTTTGCAACTCCACATGCACTAAAGCTATCAAATACACCGGGGTAGTACTCTTCATTGTCTTTGATGTAGGTCCAGTCGACCCATCTCATGTCACAAACGATTGGCTTCTTGTCAAGCAAAACAGTCTCATAGAAATCTTGTTGCTCCTTGGTATGAAATCTGTAATCCACGGCAGTCCTTCTCCTAGAAGCATATGGATCTGCTTCTCTCCATTTCCTCAGCCCTGAATCCCTCCTGAGCTTCATATCCTCAGCCACAGGATGAGCATCGTTGTGGTCTGGGATCTTGGGCTTGAGCTTCCTAAGGACACTCTCTTCCTCTTCTTTGATAGCTTCAGGCATTGGGGCCTTGTTCTTTTCTGCAGCTGGGATGCTTCGTGTATTTCTCTTTGGTGCACTCTTAGGCTTAGATGCAGCCTTAGGTGCATCCTTGGGCTTGGATGCAGCTGTTCCTGACCTTATAGCATCTCCCATGAGTTTGGCTGCCTTGGGTGCTGGTGCAGCAACCTTTTCTTCTTCTTCCTCCTCATCGACCATGATGGAGGCCTTCCCAAGCACTCTGGCTACAGTCTTTTTCACCCTCTCTTTCCTTTTCTTGCCCTCAGAAGCAATGGGCTCAATGGGAGCAGGCTTCACAGTTGAAGCCCTAGCCTTTGACATGGGCTGCCTACCTGCTGGCCTTTTGATCTTTAGCCCTGGCTTGGTTCCTTGAGCTGGTTCAGCTCTCTTTGATGTGGCCTCTTCCTCTGCCACATAGTCTTCATCCTCAGAATCAGACGTTCTCTTCTTCCTTTGATGTGTGGCAGCCTTAGGCAGGTTGCTAGGGGTGCTCCTGCTGCCATTATCAGAAGAGCTTGAGGGGCTAGTGCCCTCACTCATCACAACTTGCTGCTCAGACACATTCTGGCTGTCACTTTGATCAGACATGTTGCACACTGACTGCTGACCCCTAGTTCGGCGGAGACTCGCTACGGCGGCAACGGCGGGGCAGAAATCCGTTGACGGCGGCGGAGACCAGCGACTGGAGGCTGCTGGCGACGAGAAGACGATCCGGAGACCACGAAGGCAGAGCACGCTATCGCGCGGGCGAAGAGGTTTCGGAGAAATTTCCAAAATTTTGCCCGTCACTATATATAGCCCGACCCTGTCGGTGTGACCGAGTGGAACAACTCGGTGGCACCGAGATGCAAAACTGTGTGCAGTTGTTGCAACTCGGTGTGATTGAAAAGTTCAAATCGGTTGCACCGAGATCGAAAACCTAGATCAACTTAATGAACTCGGTAGGACCGAAAATGGAGTATCGGTCAGACCGAGATTCATAAAGAGGTTATGGAAGTTTAAGTCTATGACGAATCGGGGACTCCGAGCGCTCCTCACATAGAGTGGTTCGAATCTGACTTGATCAAGTTTTGTGATGCAGCATGAATAGAGTTTGAGACGAGAAAAGCATAGATAGCTAGAGGAGGTTCTTAGGCATTCTTGTCCATCCACTTGGCAAAAGAAGAAAGCCAAACAATCAAAACAACAAGTGGATGTCCTCGAACGAGTAAAATATGCAACCAACATGCTCACACAATAAGATGGCAAATGAAATGTGTGGCAAAGCATGCACAACCAATTCTAGCATCTATCAAGCAATTTGCGATGACTAGGTCATCTATATATGAGTATATTGACTTAGGAGTCAAGTGAGAACACTTGATCATAGGTCATACTCATCGTTTAAGCTCAAGTGGGGTTACCACTTTTACATAAAGCATTGTTGTATTCACATCTTTAGAGTTGCTTTAGCTCAAGTCTTAGAGTAAAGCTCCCCCTAGATGTGATATCCCCACTAAGAGGGATGAACTAACCTTGGGTTTTGTCGATGATGACTTCATGTAGATGTTGAAGATGTGGATGCTCAATGTTGATGTAGATCACTTGGAGCTATCCATTTGAGTGAATTGCACTTTCAATACCTACATGGGTTAGTCCCACAAGGAACAAACAAGGATATCCATAGACATAGAGTGATGCACACACAAGATGATGTCCATGAAAACTTTAGGTTACCTTGTCCCTTGTCTTACCAACACGAGGGTTTGTGACTCCTTGAACTAGTGCAAGATGTGGAAGTTGATTGCACTTGTTCTTGCCAAAATGATAAGAGTGAAGTATGTTGGCGGAGTCACCCTCAAGAACTCTCTAGTTCTTCTTCTTTTGGATCCACACCATCTTGATGGGAATCCTTAGAGTTGTAGTCGTACTTGATGTAGTGGAACTTGAAGTAGTCTTGGGAACCCACTTGACTAAGGTCTTGGGAGCTTCTTCAAATGCATCAATCTCCTCTTGAAGCTTGTCCTTGCCTTTTTGCTTGTAGTCTTGTGGTGGAAGATCATCTTGAGCTTGTGTCCCCTTGAAAGAAGTGTCATACTTCTCTTGTTGAGGAACAAACTTTGTCTCGGGGTATTGATCTTCTTCCCATTCAAATCCATTGGCATTGAACTTTCGTTCAAAACCAACACCTTGATTCTTCCGGTGCATTCCTTGCTTGCGCACAATTTCCTCGAATTACTTACTTCTGGCAAGGCTCTTGTAAACACCTTTCTCTATAATTCCCTTCAATAAGCTATTTTCTTGCTCAAGTGTAACTTGGCTAAGAGAATCATTAGTGGAATCAAGATAACTACTAGAAGCAACAATATTGGAATTAGCATGATCATTGTTACTACTAGAGGAAGAATCTTTCTTATTCTTGTTACTAGTCTTGACTTGAGGCATGTAAGTGGATAATAGTAAACGCTTGGCAATGTAAGAAGAACTATTCTTGCGGAGATCATCATTGATTGCTTTTAAGAACTCATGCTCTTGCTCAAGATTGAGCTTTTCAAAGCGTAATTTCTCATGAGCTCTTAAAAGTTCTCGATGATCTTCGAAGATAGTTTCATGAGCTAACTTAAGAGTGTTTAGTTCTTTAGTTAGAGCCTCAATCTTCTCCTTATCATTGTCATTCGTTTCGGCATGATTAATTGATGTTTCATCATAGTACTCATCACTAGAGTTGTCAACAAGCAAATCATCATCACCTAACAAGTCATCTTCATCACTATTAAAATCAACGTACTCGGGGTGTGTTACCTTAGGACCTTTGGCCATGAAGCATCTTCCAATTCCTTCATTTGGGGAGTCAAATATGTCGTAGGAGTTGGCTGACACAAGTGCTAGACCGGCAACACCTTCATCTTGAGTATCTTTGGAGTCGGAGTGATAACTTCTCTCGGAGTGGCTGTCGGAGTCGGAGCCGGATACCCATTCACCAACATGAGCTTGATGTCTTCGTTTTGTATAGCTCCTTGATGATTTTTCCTTCCTTTCCGATTCCTTGCTTCTCCGTGAGTATCTTCGTTCATAACAATCATCTCTACTCCTTCTCTCTCTTGGTGGAGATTCTTTGCTTCTTCTTTTTGGAGAATCTTCTCTTCTCTTGTAGGGAGCCGTACACTCATTGGAATAATGTCCGAGTCTTCCACAATTATAGCAGTTTCGCTCTCGACTAGAAGATCTTTTGTCATTGTAGGACCTTGACTTGAAGCTTCTATCTTTGCTTCTACTCTTGTAGAACTTGTTGAAGTTCTTCACCATTAAGCTCAATTCTTCATTGAAGTTTTGTTTCTCACTTGATGATGCGGGGGCTTCACATGACGCTTTGTAGGCACCACTTGATTTATTGTGAAGGTCCTCTTTATCCTTGAGTGACATCTCATGAGAAACAATCCTTCCAATTACTTCCGTTGGCTTGAGATCTTTGTAGTTGGGCATCATTTGGATTAATGTGCACACGGTATCATATTTCCCATCCAAGGCTCTTAGGATCTTCTTGATGATGAATCTATCGGTCATCTCTTCACTTCCTAAGCCGGCAATCTCATTTGTGATGAGAGCAAGCCTAGAGTACATTTCAGCGACACCTTCACCATCCTTCATCTTGAACTTGTCAAGTTGACTTTGGAGCACATCCAACTTGGATTCCTTGACGGAGTCGGTACCTTCGTGCATATCAATCAAAGTATCCCAAATTTCCTTTGCATTCTCAAGGCGGCTGATTTTGTTGAATTCTTCAGGGCACAATCCGTTGAAGAGAATATCACAAGCTTGAGCATTGTATTGCAACATCTTCAACTCATCCGCGGTAGCTTCACGGTTTGGTTCCCTCCCATCGAAGAACTCACCTTGCAAGCCAACACAAACAATAGCCCATACGGCGGGGTTATGTCCAAGAATATGCATTTTCATTTTATGCTTCCAACTAGCAAAATTAGTGCCATCAAAGTGAGGACCTCTACGATGATAATTTCCCTCGCTAGACGCCATACTCTCCTAGTTTGTGAAACCAAGGCTATGACCACCAAAAGCTATGGAGATCAAGGCAAATGGAGACAAAAGCTCTGATACCACTTCTAGGATCGAAAGTATATCTAGAGGGGGGTGATTAGACTACTCGACCAATTAAAAGCTTAGCCTTTTACCAATTTTAGTTCTTGGCAGATTTTAGCAAGTCAAGCAATCATCACACAATTCAAGCAAGCATGCAAAGAGTTTATTGGCAGCGGAAAGTAAAGCATGCAACTTGCAAGAATGTAGAGGTAAGGGTTTGGAGGATTCAAACGCAATTGGAGACATGGATGTTTTCTCGTGGTTCGGATAGATGGTGCTATCCTACATCCACGTTGATGGAGACTTCAACCCACGGAGGGTAACGGTTGCGCGAGTCCACGGAGGGCTCCACCCACGAAGGGTCCACGAAGAAGCAACCTTGTCTATTCCACCATGGCCATCGCCCACGAAGGACTTGCCTCACTAGCGGTAGATCTTCACGAAGTAGGCGATCTCCTTGCCCTTACAAACTCCTTGGTTCAACTCCACAATCTTGTCGGAGGCTCCCAAGTGACACCTAGCCAATCTAGGAGACACCACTCTCCAAGAAGTAACAAATGGTGTGTTGATGATGAACTCCTTGCTCTTGTGCTTCAAATGATAGTCTCCCCAACACTCAACTCTCTCTCATAGGATTTGAATCTGATGGAAAGAAGATTTGAGTGGAAAGCAACTTGGGGAAGGCTAGAGATCAAGATTCATATGGTAGGAATGGAATATCCTGGTCTCAACACATGAGTAGGTGGTTCTTTCTCAGAACATATGAGTAGGAATGGAGTGTGTGTTCTGATGGCTCTCTCTTCGAATGAAGAGGTGGTGGAGGGGTATATATAGCCTTCACACAAAATCCAACCGTTACACACAATCAACCAATCTCGGTGGGACCGAATCAGAAAACTCGGTCTGACCGAAATAGTAAACCTAGTGACCGTTAGGAATTTCGGTGGGACTGAGATGCAACTCGGTAAGACCAATTCGGTTAGGGTTTGGGCATAACGTAATCTCGGTGAGACCGATCGCACAAACTCGGTGAGACCGAGTTCGGCAATTAGCTAACCAGAGAGTTGGTCAGGCAAACTCGGTGGGACCGACTTGCTCTTTCGGTGAGACCGAAACGTTACAAGAAGGAAACATAGAGTTTACCTTGCATTCTCGGTGGGACCGATTCACTCTTTCGGTGAGACCGAAAAGTTACGAAAGGGAAACAGAGAGTTTGCAAGCCCATCTCGGTGAGGCCGAGAACCTTATCGGTAGGACCGAATTGCTAGGGTTTTGGCAGTGGCAAATGACAAGTGAAACTCGGTGGCACCGGATTGATAGAATCGGTATGACCGAGTTTGGCTTAGGGTTTAGGTCATTTGTGGATATGGAAAGGTGGTTGAGGATTTTGGAGCATATCACTAAGCACATAGAGCAAGAGGCTCATTAAGCAACACCTCAGCCCTCCTTGATAGTATTGGCTTTTCCTAAAGACTCAATGTGATCTTGGATCACTAAAATATAAAATGAAGAGTCTTGAACTTTTGAGCTTGAGCCAATTCTTTGTCCTTAGCATTTTGAGGGTTCCACTTTCACATCCATGCCATGCCAATCATTGAGCTTTCCTAAAATAATCATCTTGGAATAGCATTAGCTCAATGAGCTATATGTTGTTATGCATTACCAAAACCACCTAGGGATAGTTGCACTTTCACCTTCGTAAAGTCATTATGAACGAGGCTCACAATTCACTCCTCTCTATCCACCCTGTAAGTACAAAGATGTACCATGACCTCAAGCGGTCGTATTGGTGGACTCGAATGAAGCGCGAGATTGCTCAGTTAGTGAATGAATGTGATGTCTGCAGAAGAGTGAAAGCAGAACACCAACGACCAGCTGGTCTCCTCCAACCTCTTGCCATTCCAGAATGGAAGTTTGACCATATTGAGATGGACTTCATGACTGGATTTCCAAAGTCCAAGCGTGGAAATGATGATATCTTCGTTGTCATCGACAAACTCACTAAAGTGGCTCATTTTCTTCCTATCAAAGAATCTATCTCAGCAGCTCAGTTGGCAGAGCTATATACCTCCAGGATTGTCTCTCCGCACGGCATTCCGCAGTTGATATCTTCAGATTGTGGCAGCATCTTCACCTCCATGTTTTGGGATTCTTTTCAGAAGGCCATGGGCACCAACATTCGCTTCAGCACAGCTTTTCATCCTCAAACTAGTGGCCAAGTCGAGCGAGTAAATCAAATTCTTGAAGATATGCTCAGGGCTTGTGTCATCTCTTTCGGTATGTAGTGGGAAGATTGTCTTCCATATGCCGAGTTCGCCTACAACAACAACTTCCAAGCGAGTTCGGGCAAGGCCCCATTCGAGATTCTCTATGGCAGGAAGTGCCATACTCCTCTTAACTGGTCAGAGACTGGTGAACGCCAACTTCTTGGCAATGACTTGATCACAGAGGCTGAAGAAATGTGCAGAGTCATTCGTGAAAATCTCAAAGCCGCGCAATCGCGCCAGAAGAGTTACTATGATAGCAAGCATCGTGACTTGGCTTTCGAGATCGAAGACCATGTCTACCTCCGCATCTCTCCAATGAAAGGTACTCGTCGCTTCGGTATCAAAGGGAAGCTTGCCCCTAGATACGTGGGTCCTTTCAAGATCATCAGCAAAAGAGGCGATCTCGCCTATCAACTTGAGCTTCCATCCAACTTTGCAAACGTGCACGACGTGTTTCACGTGTCTCAACTCCGCAAGTGTTTCAAGACCCCTGACCACACCATCAACTTTGAAGAGATTGATCTCCAGGAAGACCTGTCTTATCATGAACACCCCGTTGCTATTCTTGAAGAAACTAAGCGCAAGACTCGCAACAAGTCTATCAAATTCCTGAAAGTCAAGTGGTCACATCATTCCGACCGTGAAGCCACCTGGGAACGCGAGGATCACCTCCGTTCTGAGTACCCGGAGTTTTTCCAGTCCTAGATCTCGGGACGAGATCCTTTCGTAGTGGTGGAGTGTTGTAACACCCCATATGTAACTTGCCATATTTGTATTCCAACTCTTGCCATTTCCGGCACTAAGTTATGATACTTCCTCGTTGTCGGGTTTTTGTCTTCGTGTTGCTTTTGCCTTTGTCATGCATCTCATATCATGTCATCATGTGCATCGCATTTGCATACGTGTTCGTCTCATGCATCCGAGCATTTTCCCCGTTGTCCGTTTTGCATTCCGGCGCTCCTATGTCCTCCGGTGTCCCTTTCTACCTCTTTTCATGTGCGGGTGTTAAACATTCTCAGATTGGACCGAGACTTGCCAAGCGGCCTTGGTTTACTACCGGTAGACCGCCTGTCAAGTTTCGTGACATTTGGACTTCGTTTGATACTCCAACGGTTAACCGAGGGACCAATAAGGCCTCGTGTGTGTTGCAGCCCAACACCCCTCCAAAGTGGCACAAAACCCACCTAAACCTCCTCCATCATCTAGGCCATTTGATCACGATCGCGTGGCCGCAAAGCGTGCTCAATTTGGAGCCTCCTAGCTCCCTCTACCTATAAATATAGACACTCCCCCGAAATTTCGGGTCATTTCCAACCCTAACCTAGCCCTCTTTCCCTCTGCGCAGCCGGACAACGTCCGCCCGCGCCGGACACACCGCTGCCGCCACTCTCTACGCGACACGTGGCACGTTGGCCACCTCCCACCACCGCGGCCCGCTGAGCCCGGAAACGGCCCCGCGGCCCACGTCGCCCGCCGCCACCTACCGCGCCCCGCCGCCATCTTCCTCCCTTGCCACGCCGCCCAAGTCCGCCGGCGCCGCCCTGGTCCACCTCGTCGCCGGCGACGCCCCCGCGCCGCGGCTCGCCTCCACCCGCGCCGCCCGAGGCCGGCGCTGCCTCCGCCGCCAAGTCCGCCGCCTCGCCGCCCTCCTCGTCGACCGCGCCGAGTCTGGCGAGCTCCTCTGGCCTCCCTTGCAGCTCCGGCCACCGCGCAAAGTCCGGCGAGCTCCCCTCCGATTCCGGCAATCCTCGATCTACGCGCCCGATCCCGATCTGGATCCGCGCTACAGTAAACCCTAGTCGGGGTTTACTTTTCCCTCTCTTTCAGTAATTATTTGCATACTTCATCATGCCATAACTCTGCATCCGTAGCTCCATTTTGGGCGTGTAGCATATCAAATTGTTCGTCTCGACGATTACTTCATTTCATCTCATTGCATCATGTTCATTTGAGCTCATCTTGATGCCCTAAATGCTGTTGGAAGAGTGCTAGTTTCTTTTAGTTTTAGATTCATATCAGTAATTGGACTTTTGTCATTTTTGCCATGATTATTGTGTGCCTCCTATGAACTTGAGTTCTACATGAGTATTGAAGTATGCCATGCCATCTTTACAGGGGTGTATGCCATGTATTTTTGTGATCTCTATGGTGACTAGCACAAGCATGCAAAGTAGCCCTCTCAGTGTTGTTGATTTCAGGGACTTAAAATTTCACTAAGTCCTTTTACTGCTGTAATTTTTATGCCATGTATTCATGTTGCTATTGAGTGATCCATGCCTCTTTTGAGTATGATCAGTAAGGATGTTTTGTATATATTGTGGTGCTCTATCCATCCATGTATTTTTTTTGCAATTATGGAGCACCCTAGCTTGACTCAATCGAGCTCTACTTTTGCTATAAAATGTTCCTGACAGAATGTTTACGTGTTAAGCATTTTTGCCGAGCTTGTTGTAGTTGATCCGTGCATGATATATTGTTGTCCTTGCCATGTTTAGCTTCCATGCCATGTCTACTTGCTGGGTGTATGCTTAGCTTGTCATGCAATGCCCTGTGGTGAGTGCATCGAGCTCGTATACATGCCTACTTAATATTTGTTTTGCCATGTTCCAGTTTTTCACTAAGTCTGAATCTGTTAACGATAATTGCTATGTTCACATGGTTTCCATTGTATTTTCTGATCCCTTTTGGCTTATAGTTAGTAGGGGACTTTTGTTGTATGCTTTGAGTAGCTTCATGCCATGCCTTGCTTTGCCATGATATGTTCCTGTAGCTTGTAGTTATCTTGCTCTAAACTTTGCTTCCTGATGTTAAATTCCTGACTTGTTATTTTCGCCAAGTCTGTAACCTGATATCTTTTGCACTTTTGCCATGCTTGTTTGAACCTGCTATTGAGTGAATTAGCTGTAGCTCAGTGTTCATCTTTTTTCAAGCATCTTGAGTGGATCCTTGCCATCTATTTTGTTGCTATGTTTGAGTGCAGTAGCTTGTTGTTCTTGATGCATTTAGATGGCCTCTTGTTGTTAATCGCAGATCGATGCCATATTTGTTTTGCTTGTCATTTGCAAACCGTGCATCCAATTCCGGTGATCTTTATATCGATTTCAACCGAAATCAACTCCCCTTTCCAATGGAACTCTTGGATTTCCAAGTTGAGGCCATGTTCAATCATTCCTTTCCGAAGCATGCATATGCATCGCATATTGCATCCCGCATGTCATGCATGTTTCGCGTCATGTTGTTTGTGCATTGCACATGGTTGATTGTGTCTCCCTTCGCGTGTGTTTCTGCTTTGGGTAGAGCCAGGAGACGAGTACGTGATCGAGGTGCCCGTTGAGTACGTTTACGAGGATCAAGCTAACGTCAACTCGGAGAACTTTGCAGGCAAGATGACCATACCCTCGAAATCACTTCTATCTTTGCTTGCTAGATGCTCACTCTTTTGCTATGCCTATGCTACAATACCTACCACTTGCTTATCATGCCTCCAATATTTCCATGTCAAACCTCTAACCCACCTTGTCCTAGCAAACCGTTGTTTGGCTATGTTACCGCTTTGCTCAGCCCCTCTTATAGGGTTGCTAGTTGCAGGTGAAGATTGGAGTTTGTTCCTTGTTGGAACATGTTTATTGTTGGGATATCATTATTATAACTTGTCTATCCTAATGCATCTATATACTTGGTAAAGGGTGGAAGGCTCGGCCTTATGCCTGGTGTTTTGTTCCACTCTTGCCGCCCTAGTTTCCGTCATACCGGTGTTATGTTCCTTGATTTTGCGTTCCTTACACGGTTGGGTTATAATGGGAACCCCTTGACAGTTCGCCTTGAATAAAACTCCTCCAGCAAGACCCGACCTTGGTTTTACCATTCGCCACCTGGCCACTTTTTCCCTCGGGTTTCCGGAGCCCGAGGCTCATCTTTATTTAAACCCCCAGGCCAGTGCTCCTCTGAGTGTTGGTCCAAACTAGAGCCCCTTGCAGCGCCACCTCGGGGAAACTCGAGGGCTGGTTTTAGGTGTATGGATTGCTTATCCGGTGTGCACTGAGAACGAGATATGTGCAGCTCCTATCGGGATTTGTCGGCACATTCGGGTGGCTTTGCTGGACTTGTTTTACCATTGTCGAGATGTCTTATAACCAGGATTCCGAGTCTGATCGGATTGTCTTGGGAGAAGGAATATCCTTCGTTGACCGTGAGAGCTTGTGATGGGCTAAGTTGGGACACCCCTGCAGGGATTTGAACTTTCGAAAGTCATGGCCGCAGTTATGGGCAGATGGGAATTTGTTAGTGTCCATTTGCAGATAACCTTAACCTTAACTTAATTAAAATGAATCAACTGAGTGTGTGTCCGTGATGGTCTCTTTTCGGCGGAGTCCGGGAAGAGAACACGGTCTCGAGTTATGTTTGAACGTAGGTTGTTCTAGGATCACTTCTTGATCATAGTTTACCGACCGTGCCTTTGCCTTCTCTTCTCGCTCTCTTTTGCGTAGGTTAGCCACCATATATGATAGTCGCTTGCTGCAGCTCCACCTCATACCTTTTACGTACCTATAAGCTTAAATAGTCTTGATCGCGAGGGTGTGAGATAGCTGAGTCCCCGTGACTCACAGATTACTTCCAAAACCAGATGTAGGGACCGATGATACCATTCCAGGAGTTTCGACTGAGCTCAAGTGGGAGTTCGATGAGGGCTCAGGACGATACTACGTTTCCTTTCCAGCCTATCAGTAGTGGTGCCCAGTCGGGGCGATCGGGGACTTTTTCGCTTTTGGGGTTCTTTATTTTGGTTCCGTAGTTGGACCTTGATTGTATCTGGATGAATGTAATGTTATTGATGCTATTTGTGTGACGTGGCGAGTGTAAGCCAACTTTGTACCTTTCCCCTTTATTCATTACATGGGTTGTGTGAAGATTACCTCACTTGCGACATTGCTTACAATCCGGTTATGCCTTTAAGTCGTGCTTCGACACGTAGGAGCTATAGCCGAATCGTGGGCGTTACAGAAAAGAACTTGCTTGACATTTTTTGTTCTACCCTCCCATGGCAGCGGGGTCCTAATGGAAACTAAGGGATATTAAGGCCTCCTTTTAATAGAGAACCGGAACAAAGCATTAGCACATAGTGAATACATGAACCCCTCAAACTATGGTCATCACCGGTAAGTATCCCGATTATTGTCACTTTGGGGTTAACGGATCATACCACATAATACGTGACTATAGACTTGTAAGATAGGATCAAGAACTCTCATATATTGATGAAAACATAATACGTTCAGATCTGAAATCATGGCACTCGGGCCCTAGTGACAAGCATTAAGCATAGCAAAGTCATAGCAACATCAATCTCAGAACATAGTGGATACTAGGGATCAAACCCTAACAAAACTAACTCGATTACATGATAAATCTCATCCAACCCATCACTGTCCAGCAAGCCTACGATGGAATTACTCACGCACGGCGGTGAGCATCATGAAATTGGTGATGGAGGATGGTTGATGATGACGACGGCGATGAATCCCCCTCTCCGGAGCCCCGAACGGACTCCAGATCAGCCCTCTCGAGAGGTTTTAGGGCTTGGCGGCGGCTCTGTATCATAAAACGCGATGATTTCTTCTCTCCTATTTTTCTCCCCGAAAGCAGTTATATAGAGTTGGAGTTGGAGTCGGGGGGTCTCCAGGGGGCCCACGAGGTAGGGGGTGCGCCCTAGGGGGGCGTTAAGGAAATATGCCCTAGAGGCAATAATATAGTTATTATTTATTTCCTTATATCATGATAAATGTTTATTATTCATGCTAGAATTGTATTAACCCGAAACATAATACATGTGTGAATACATAGACAAACAGAGTGTCACTAGTATGCCTCTACTTGATTAGCTCGTTGATCAAAGATGGTTAAGTTTCCTAACCATTGACATGGGTTGTCATTTGATTAACGGGATCACATCATTGGGAGAATGATGTGATTGACATGATGCAATGCGTTAGCTTAGCACACGATCGTTTAGTATGTTTCTATTACTTTCTTCATGACCTATACATGTTCCTATGACTATGAGATTATGCAACTCCGGTTTACCGGAGGAACACTTTGTGTGCTACCAAACGTCACAATGTAACTGGGTGATTATAAAGGTTCTCTACAGGTGTCTCTGAAGGTACTTGTTGGGTTGGCGTATTTCGAGATTAGGATTTGTCACTCCGATTGTCGGAGAGGTATCTCTGGGCCCTCTCGGTAATGCACATCACTTAAGCCTTGCAAGCATTACAACTAATGAGTTAGTTGCGGGATGATGTATTACGGAACGAGTAAAGAGACTTGCCAGTAACGAGATTGAACTAGGTATTGAGATACTGAGGATCGAATCTTGGGCAAGTAACATACCGATGACAAAGGGAACAACGTATGTTGTTATGCGGTCTGACCGATAAAGATCTTCGTAGAATATGTAGGAGCCAATATGAGCATCCAGGTTCCGCTATTGGTTATTGACCGGAGAAGTGTCTTGGTCATGTCTACATAGTTCTCGAACCCGCAGGGTCCGCACGCTTAACGTTACGATGACAGTTATATTATGAGTTTATATGTTTTGATGTACCGAAGGTTGTTCGGAGTCCCGGATGTGATCACGAACATGACGAGGAGTCTCAAAATGGTCGAGCATGAAGATTGATATATTGGAAGCCTATGTTTGGATATCGGAAGTGTTCCGGGTGAAATAGCGATTTTACCGGAGTACCGGAGGGGTTACCGGAACCCCCCGGAGGCTATTGGGCCTTATGGGCCCAAGTGGAGGAAGAGGAGAGGCGGCCAAGGTGCAGTCGCGCGCCCCTCCCCCCCAAGTCCGAATTGGACAAGGAGGGGGGGCCCTTCCTTTCCCCTCTATCCTCCTTCCCCCCAAGTCCTAATCCAACTAGGAAAAAGGAGGGGAGTCACTACAAAAAAATACACTTCCGTGATGATACGTGTTTGTCACAGTAGGTCGCGTTTTCTGTCATGCATGTAAATCCATGACAAATTTATGACAGAATCAAGATAGTCATACCTGTGCTGTCATAGAGTTGTTCCATGACATTACCAAAATTATCATCACGGAAGTGTCCACTTCCATGACGATAAATCGCGCGTCACAGAAGTCATTTCGTCAAGGGTGACCGACACGTGGCATCCACCGTAACGGAACGCCGTTAAGCTATCAGGTCGGCTTTTGGATCCGATAACCCGTTAACAGCCCCGGCCAATGGGGATTTTCCAGGTGTAAAATCATCATTGGCTGGAGGAAACATGTGTCGGCTCATTGTTGGGACAGATGTCAACCACTCATTGGACGGAAGGCGCCTATGATACGTCGACACGTGGCACAGCCCAACAGAGGCCCATTCCTGTGAAAAGGCCGGCCTGTTTGACTTGGTCAAAAGCTGGTGGGCCGGCCCATGGAAAGCCTGTTAACGGCCTGTTCGAATATAGCCCACTTATAGCCCGCTAACCCAAGGCCCGTTACGCCCTATCCGAATTAGGCCCAGTAGCGTCATCTGGGCCATCCAATATGATTCCAGCCCGTTTTCACTTCTGGCCCATGTATGGCCCATGACGTCTTTCGGCCCATATGAGGCCCTATGTAACTCTTAGCCTACTAACGGCCCGTGGTGAAACTGGCCCGTAATGAACAGTGTATCACTTTACACCCATTAACGGCCCGTGGTGAAACTGGCCCGTAATGAACAGTGTATCACTTTATACCCATTAACGGCCTGTTATTCCGTTGGGCCGTTTCCAGCCCATGTTATCTTACGGCATTCTCAGAGCCCATTTATTCTTGAGCTCATTTCCAGCATCCGTTTACTTACGGCCCATTACTGTCATTTTCTGCTTGTGGGCCAAATTCAGCCCGTGGTTACAGTCAGCCCGTTTGTGGTCCGTTAATACGTTGGGACGATTTCATAGCGTCATCAAATACGGCCTATTAATGATGGCCCATTATGGTCGGCCCATGAATGGACGATTCCAACTCTAGCCCGTTTACGGCCATAATGCGGTATGTTTGGCCCATGTTTGGCCAATTGATTATACGGCCCGTATAAGGCCCATTGATAATACGGCCCACAGAAGGCCCATTGTTTCTACGGCCCGTAGAAGGCCCATTGTTTCTACGGCCCGTAGAAGGCCCACTGTTTCTACGGCAAGTAGGAGGCCCAGTGTCACTACAGTAAATATTAGCCCATGGTTATTGTGGCCTAGTTTTAAAAAATAGGTTATTGCAGCCACTAGCTAACCGTGGAAAAAGAACTGCAATGACTACAAGCAAACAAATAAACAAGACAACAAGGAAAGAAATAAGCAAGCAACTAACGCTAGGCTATCACGGCTATTACACATATTACATCCACTGGGCATCCAAGTTCGCCACCAGTGCAAATATAGGGAACAAAGCAGCATATCATATACACTGGTTGTCAAATTTGGCGACCAGCGCAAATAAACGCCGCAGCAAAACAAATCCATAACTGAAACCACTTCAGAAGATCTCAAGAAACAATATCCTCGGTACCCATAATGCTGGCAAGATGCTTAGCAAGCTTATTAACTTTCTCTTGTTTGGCACTTAAATCCTCCAGCGCTTGCTGTTTAACAAGAAAATATGCATCTGAATTCTGCAGGGACTTCCTCAGTCCTTCAGCATCCTGTCGCAGCACATCTGATCGATGTCTTTCAACTTGAAGTTGAGACTCAAGAAGACAAACTGATTCAGGCAGCAAGTTCGAAGGGCTTGTGCCAGCAGTATTGGGCAGTAACTCGAACACTACATCAAGACAGGACTTTTGGGTTCCCTCACTGTCGTCAAGATAGTTTTTATCAGCTTTCTTGGAGACCAACATGGATGTCTCACTATCTTGAACCTTATCTGCATTACTTCCTTTACCATTGGATAATGCGGTACTGTTCTCCAATATTTTGTCCGCATTCTAAAAGAGAAACAAGTAGACGCATCGCATGTTTACCATGTTGTATATGAAACTCATTTTGGTAAATGAGTTCAATAGTAAAGTGGACAGGATAACAGCATGAAACAAACATATATCTATGTACCATGGTCACTTTATGGTCTATATCATTCTAGTTTTTGTTGCCAAATCAAGATAGAGACACAGTTCAAATAATATTTGTTCAAGACAAAGCAAAATAGACAGAATATAAGTGTGGGTAACTATAGAGCAATAACAACACTTGTAATGTGCATGACATGAGAACATAACTGTTTATTCAATTGAAACTGAAATCAACATAGAGCAGGTTACAACAGCAAAATAGTTAAAGAAACAGGTTTAAAACATACCTGTTGCGCCATTGGAGTTTCAATTCCATCCTTCAAATTTGAAAATAGTTGGTATGAGTAAATACAACCATGCAAGAGCAAAGGAGTATGAACCATAGCTACAGAACCTGACCTGAGAACAAATATTCTTCTCCTTTAAGCGTTGAGTTGGGATTCGGAGTGGTGGTCCTCGTGCTTTGGGCACTGTAGTTCCCTTACTAACTGCTCGTGTTTGGGTGCTCTGTGGTGGAGACGGTGCTGTGTCAACTAGAACTGGGTTACTATCTGCCGGGATTGGGGTTAGAATGGGTGTAGCTGGTTCTCTGTCCAACTGGGTAGGGGTACAATCTGCGAGAGTCTGGGTTATGTGTGGTGGATCTGGTCCTTGGGCAAGTACAACCGTGGTTCTATCTGCATCAACTGGTAGCACTATCTTTTCTGAAGACCGTGTTGTTACTCCCTTAGATGCTGCCATCACGCTCTCCAATTCAAATGGTTGATAAACAAGAAAAGTAATTGAAAGTATAGACATTGTATGATAGACAGGTGCAATGGATAGTGGGGAATAAAAGAGGGCATGAAATAATTCATATTTATGTTGTCTAACCAAACAGGATAGCATGACACAATTTCACATATATGATGGCTAACTAAACAGGATACCATGACACAATTTCACATTATGATGGCTAACTAAAAAAGATGGAAAGACATAGTTCAAAATATGAGACTATGTAAACAGGATGACATGACATAACTATATAATGTTTTTATTAAATAGGTTGGCATGCCATAATACACATACATTCATGGATAGAATGCCATAATTCAAAATATGATGACTGTAAACACTAAACAGGATGATGTCGGCGTTCTGGGAATGGGGGTCCCCAGACTTGCCTGCCTGCGGCCTGCGGCATGGCTCAAGTGGGGGCCCAGCGCGGCCCATCTTCACCAACGCGAGACTCAAGACCCTCGCGAGGGGCCAAGCCTCGCGAGGGGGACGACACGGCGCATCCTCAGGCACAGCCTCGTCAGGCTGGATCGCGAAGAGGCGGAGAGTTCAAGGTGGGGTACCTCGCGAGGTGCCCATGACGCGAGCCATGACGACACGGGGCACCAGGCGGGTGCCAGCGCGCACAGCGTCCCTCTTTCCTCTTTGGTGCAAAGGAGGCAAGCGTATCCGCGGAGTACCGAGGCATCAGGCAAAGGTTGCCACTTCGGTGCAACGAGACCAAGACCAGGAGGACTACGAGACGGAGGTCACCATGGAGCCCAGCGCGGCGTCATCACCAGAGCCTTTGGCAGGCGAAGACTATTTTTGTCAGGATAGATGTACTCGTTGTCCCCCTTCAAATTAGCCCGCCATTGTTGGATCCCTTCCCGCTCAATATTTGGGGAGAGGACCAGGGCCTCTATAAATAGGACTAGCCACCCACATAGCTAGGGGTTCGATTCCTGGTTGTTCGGTCCGGGATCTGAGAGAGAAAGAGAGAGAAAGGCGACTGAACTCTTCGTAGCAGTTCATCACCACAGCCAAGAACAGACCCTCGCGAGGTTGTTCTTCCTTGTATTGTTCATCCACACCAGCCCCAGGAGGCAATCCATCCACCACACACTGGAGTAGGGTATTACACCACATCGGTGGCCCGAACCAGTATAAATCTTGTGCCTTTCGTGCAGCTCTTTTAGTAGTTTAGATCCCGTCGAGACGGAGAGGTTGAAGGAGAGATTTCCGCGCGCACCCCAGTGTTCGAACCTTAAGGGTCTGCCGGAACCCAAAATCCGACATTTGGCGCGCCAGGTAGGGGTGCGCCGGGATCCATCTCCCACCGCTCCGCCCTCCTCCGGCCGCCGCAACCATGCGCGGTGCCAGCCGGGCTCGCGCCGCCCCGGCGGCCCTCGCCGGTGGGCGCTCTCGTCGTCCCCCGCCGCCCGCCGTCAACACCGCCACCGGCTCGGCGGGAAACAAGCTGCCAGCGCCACCCCAGCATCCGCCAATGCGACAGAGCGACTGCACCGCGGCACCAACGCCTCCGGTCGTTGCGGCCCTCCTGGGCGGCTCGCAGGAGCCGCCCACAAGTCGCCACGTCAAGCCTTTTGCCCGCCGGGTTAGCACCGCTGCCGCGCGACAGGGGGCTCCCCCGGACCGGGCGGCGAGCGAGGTCGATATGACCTTCAGCCTGGAGGACCACCCCACCAACCCGGTCAGCTCAGGCGAGCTCCCCTTGTTGTGCACCCCCACCATCTGCCAGGTGGCCGTCACCTGGACCCTCGTCAACGGCGGCGCGGGCCTCAGCTTGCTTTCGGTTGAGACTTTCGACCTCTTCCGCATACCCCGGGAGCGGCTGCGACCCAGCCGATCCTTCTCGGGCGTCGGGGGCGGATCATCCGACTCCCGGGGGCAGATCCGGCTCCCGGTGACCTTCGGCACCTACGACAACTTCCGCACGGAGACGGTCGACTTCGACATCGCCCCCATCGGCCTTCCTTGCAACGCCATCCTCGGCTACCCGACACTGGCCCAGTTCATGGCCGCCACGCACCCGGCGTACAACCTCATGCAGATGCCCGGGAGCAATGGTACCCTCACTGTGCGCGGGGACACCGGGGATGCCCTGCGAGTAGTCGAGCTCGCCTTCAAGATAGCGGCGTCGGCACGGCCGGCCAACGCGGAGGCCCCTGAGCCCAAGGGGGTTGCACCCGCCAAGAAGAAGCAGTTGTTCACCCAGGACAAGGCAGAGACCAAGCAGATACCCGCCGACGAGGACGGGTCCTCCAGTGCCACTTTCACCATAGGCGCCAACCTTGAGCCTGAGCAGGAGGAGGCCTTGGTCAAGTTCTTGCGCGTGAATAAGAAGGTATTTGCTTGGGAGCCCGATCAGCTGGCGGGGATCCCCAGGAGCGTCATCGAGCATCACCTCAACATGTGCCCAAATGTGCGCCCCGTGAAGCAGAAGGCCAGGCGGCAGTCCACGGAGAAGCAGACTTTCATCGCCCAAGAGACCCGCAAACTGGAGGCTGCCGGGGTCATTCGCGAGGTCCGATACCCGGATTGGTTGGCCAACCCTGTCGTTGTGCCCAAGAAGGGGGGAAAGAGCGCATGTGTGTCGACTTCACCAACCTCAACAAGGCATGCCCGCAAGATCCATTCCCGCTCCCCCGCATCGACCAGATTGTCGATTCCACTGCGGAGTGCGACCTGCTGTGCTTCCTGGACGCCTTCTCCGGGTATCACTAGATCAAGATGGCAGTGGAGGACGTTGAGAAGACCACCTTCTTGACCCCATGCGGGGTATACTGCTATACATGCATGCCATTCGGGCTACGTAACGCAGGGGCAACCTTTCAGCAACTGATGCATATCACCTTGGGTCAGCAGCTCGGAAGGAATGTCGAAGCCTACGTCGATGACATAGTGGTAAAGTCTCGGGAGGCCAAGACCCTGATACAAGACCTGGAGGAGACCTTCACGAGCCTCAACGCAGTAAACCTGCGGCTCAACCCGGAGAAATGTGTGTTTGGCGTCCCCTCGAGAAAGCTCTTGGGATTCCTCGTGTCCCATCGTGGCATTGAGGCCAACCCCGAGAAGGTCAAAGCAGTCGAGGACATGAGCCCGCCAAAGACCCTCAGAGAAATGCAGAAGCTCATGGGGCGTGTGACCACGCTAGGGCGCTTCATCTCCAAACTGGGGGAGCGAGCGCTGCCTTTCTTCCAGCTGATGAAGAGGAAAGGGACCTTTGAGTGGACTGAAGAAGCAGATAAGGCGTTTCAAGATCTCAAGAGGTACCTGACCAGTCCCCTAGTCATGGTGGCTCCACGCCCTCAGGAGCCCCTGCTACTATACCTCGCCGCCACACCCTACTCCGCCAGCACAGCCCTGGTGGCGGTTAGGGAGGAGCGCCAAGTCAAGGCCGTAGCGGCAGCCCAAGGCAGGACAAAACGGGAACAAGGAAAGCCTGCAGAAGCCGCAACCGCAGCTGAGGAGGGTCAGCTGCCGAGGAATGCGCCGGGGGCAGGAGAGGCCGCCCGACCAGATGGTCCACCTCCCGAGGCCACAACGCCCCGTGAGGCGCCCTTACCTCCCAAGGGCGCAGCAACCCCAGATGCTCCTAGCCTTGTTGAGCATCCAGTTTACTTTGTTAGCACGGTGCTACGTGACGCGAGGGCCCGGTACCCAATGCCTCAGAAGCTCCTCCTCGCACTACTGGTAGCCTCGCGCAAGCTGCGTCACTACTTCCAGGCTCATCCCATCAAGGTCGTCTCGTCGTACCCCCTGGAGAGAGTCCTCAGGAGCCCTAACTCGGCCGGAAGGGTCGCCGAGTGGAACATAGAGCTGCAGGCGTTTCAGCTCGAATTCAGCCCAACCAGGGTCATCAAAGGAGCAGCGTTGGCGGATTTTGTGGCAGAATGGACAGAGGCACCATGCCTCAAGGCCGACGAGGATCGGTCCCTCTCCCCAGAGAGCGAGGCGCCAGAAGGCTGGGTCATGCACTTCGACGGGGCGTTCTCCAGAAATGGTGTTGGGGCTGGGGCGGTGCTTATATCGCCCACTCAGGACAAGCTCTACTACGCCGTACAGCTCTATTTCCAGCAAGGTGAAAAGGTCTCCAACAACATAGCGGAGTATGAAGGTTTGATAGCGGGCTTGAAGGCCGCGGCAGCCCTGGGGGTGAAACGCCTCACCATTAAGGGCAATTCGCAACTCCTTGTTAATTTCTCCAACAAGGTATATGAGCCGAAAGACGAGCACATGGAAGCCTACCTTGCGGAGGTCCGCCGGATGGAGAAGCAGTTCTGGGGGTTGGAGTTACAGCATGTGCCCCGTGGCACCAATCAGGAGGCCGACGACATCGCCAAATGGGCGTCCAGGCGGTTACCTCAGGAGCCTGGTGTCTTCGAGGAGCGGCTCTTCAAGCCCTCAGCCTTGCCGTCGTTGTCAAACACGGCTCAGCCTCGGGAGGAGCTCCCCCAGCCACCTGCCTCAGGAGCCCCGGTCTGTGGCCCAGCCTCGGGAGCACGCCTGCTCCTGACGATGGAGCCTCAGGAGGGGTGCTGGATCACGGAGCTCCGGAGCTACCTAACACAAGGGACCTTGCCAGAGAAGGAGGAGGAAGCGGAGCGTGTGGCACGGCAGGCCGCGGCGTACTGCATCAAGGATGGAGGGCTCTACCGGAGGCGACCAAATGATGTATCCCTGCGCTGCATCTCCAGGGAGCAAGGAAAGGAACTGCTGGACGAAATACACGGCGGAGACTGTGGACATCATTCATCATCACGGACCCTCGTCGGCAAGGTGTTCTGCAGTGGGTTTTATTGGCCCACTGCACTCAATGACGCCATCGAACTAGTGAAAGCTTGTGATGCCTGCCAGTTCCACGCCAAGCAAATTCATCAGCCGTCGGGAGGCCTGCAGACTATACCCCTTTCATGGCCATTCGCAGTCTGGGGGCTGGACATCCTGGGCCCGTTTCCTCGGGCGCTAGGGGTGTCGGTGTAATGGGACACGGATACCCCGAAGACGGTGAGATGGTATTTCAAGACATCGGGGCTAGCAAAGCCCCTCAGTCCGACTGCCCGGCCGCTCCTGCCGGCTCCCCGTCCGGCTGCACTCCCCGGCCGGCTGCCGACTACGCCAACCAGTCGGCTGCCGACTACGCCAACCAGTCGGCTGCCGACTACAACCCGACCCGACATTGACGAGACAACCGTACCGTGGCGCCATCATCTACAGTGTACCGTGTCCCCTGGGTACTGATTTATAAAGTATCCCAGGGGACAAGCATGGCATGTGCCATGCCACTAGCCATGCCTACTTGGCTTGGCATGTAAGCTACCCAAGGTAGCTTACATCCAACGCCACCACCCACATAGCTTACATGGTAAGCTAGCCCACACTATATATACCACCACACATCCATCCATCCAGGAGGATGGCCACTCACGCCCACACAAGCTAGCAAGCAAGCTAGCTATCCATCCATCCATCCATGCACATGAGCATATGTGCTCACGGCCATGAGTATGGCCGGCCACTAGTATGCCTGATGCAGGCATATACAAAGCCAGATGCCTATGGCACTGAGCTTACATACAGCTCTGGGAGCGACTCTGTACCAGATATACCAGATATACTCAGACATGCAGGAGTAAGGGTGTTATCTCTCCGGAGAGCCCCGAACCTGGGTAAACTACTGCGTGCTACTCGCATAGCCGCTCCCGGGCCTATCAGTAGCAGTCCTACCCACACACTAAGCCCTTGTGGCATCTGTCGACTCGCAAGCACCCCGTGAGAAATACCACGACAGTTGGCGCCCACCATGGGGTGGTACTATGCTACCGCACTGCTGCTGGTTTCCGTGCCTGGGTGGGACCCTTTTTTCTTCATCACCTCCGCCGCGGCGTCGCACCGTCTCTCGGTAGCGCTCAGGGGCTCGACATCGACCCGCCCCCGGAGCGGCCGCGAGGGGTGGCGCGTCCTCGCCGTCGGCCTCGTCGTCTTCAGCACCACCGCAACGCCGACCGTCCGTCCGCGCGTGTGCCGTGTGCGGGGCCTCGCCTCGGTCGGCCGTGTCCGTCCATGCGACGCTCGCGTCTGCTTTCCTCCGTGTTGCGCCTTGCTCCGGCCGGCGCGCGCGTTCATTCCTCCACATATTCACTTATGCAAGCTAGCTAGCTGCTAAGTCAACGGTCAACCATGGCCATCCAGCGTGTGCGCGCCCTCAACTCCCCCGCCCGCGCGCCCGCTGGCCCTCGCCGACTCGCCGCTAGCCGGCTGCGCTCCCTCGCGCTGCTCTGCCTCCCCGCGGGCTTCGGCTCTGCTGCGCCTGCGCGCCGGGTCCGCCTGGCCGCCTCCTCCTCGTCCGGCCGGCTCCGCCGCGCGCCGGCTGGCCGGTTCCCGCCCCCGGACCGTGCCCCTGGCCGGCTCCCCGCCTGGGTCGGCTGCTGACTCCGCCCAGTCGCCTGCCGCCCGTGCCGGCTCCGGCTCCGCTCTGGCCGGCTCTTGTCCGCTGGCCCCGGGTCGCCTCCTACGCCTGGCCTGCGTCGGGCCGGCTCGGCCTCGCCTTGGCCGCCTCACCTGCCCCGCGTCCACGCACACCAGCGCCGCGCCTGGCTCCGGCTTCTTCAGCGCTCGACACCGGCCTCCCCAGCGCCCGGCCTCGTCCGGCTCTGCTCGCGCCGTCCTGCCGGCTCCGCGCGCGCTCGCCTCCCGCCGCGCCCGCCGGCCGCGCCCGGGTGCCCCCGACGACCCCCCGCGCTGGGTCCGGCCTGGTCGCCTTCCTCTGTCGCCGCGCCGTTGCGCATGGTCCTCCACAGCGCCTCGACCCCGACCTGCCTCGTCCGCCCACGCGCTCCTCAGCCTTCTTCCCCGCGACGGATCTGCCCCGGCTTCTCGTGCCGGCTTCATTTCGGCGGACTGCCAGCTCCCGCGGGCTGGCTTGATCTCGCCTCGACCGCCCTCACCTACGCGCTTTGCGCCGGCCTCGCTGCCCCCGCCTCCGTCCGCGCCTGCGACTGGCGACGGCCGGCCCGGCTGCCGGTGTCTGCACCGCCCCCGTCTCCTCCGACTTTGCGCCCCCGCGCGCACATGAGCACGCTGTGCCGCGCTTCCACTCGGGCGGTCTGCGCGCACCCGCGACCCAGCCCGTGCGTTTCCGGCTTCTCGCTCGAGCCGACTGCTGGCTCCGCCCGGCCTCTTGCCGCCCACGCCGACTCCAACTCCGGCTAGCGGCTTCACCCGCCCGTCGTCCGCGGCTCCGGGCCGGCTTCCGCCCCGCTCGCAGCACGTCCTCCTCCTGCCCCGCGTCCGCGCACGCCAGCTCCACGCCACTCCGGCTCTCCACCTTGCCCTGCGCGAGGCCGGGTCCGGCCCCCTCCGCTAGTCGCCCTCCCAGCCGGCTTCGCCTCTGTCGGGCTGGTCGCAGCACCTGCTCCTCCTGCGTCCGCCTGCTGGCCCCGGCCGGCCCCTGCCCCGTGCGCCCGCGCTGGTTGCTCCACCTCCCCGCCTGCCGACTGCGCCATGCGCATCGTCCCGCCGGCCCCCTCCGTCTGATGCAGGCCCGCCGCAACTCGGCTGGCCGGCTTGCCGCCTCGCCCACCCGGCCGTCTTGCCGGGTCTGCCCCGCGTCGAATCTCGCCGGCTCCCGCACGCCTGCCGGCTTGCCGCCCAACGCTGGCCGGCTCCAGGCATCTACGCCTCCTTGGCCGGCTCCCTCACGCCAGCTCCGCCGTGGCCGCCGGCTCGCCGCTGCAGCCGGCCCCGGCCGCGTCCCTGCTGCTCCCGGCTTCCTGCCGCCCGCGCCGACTCCGGCTCCGAACGCCCGCGCAGCTCGCTGGCTAGATGCTCCGCCTCCACGCGACCCGCGGGCCTCCTGCCGCCCGCGCCGGCTGCTGGCTCCACCGGCTTCCTGCCGCCCGCGCCGACTCCGGCTCCGAACACCCGCGCCGGCTGTGTCTCGCGGAGGCCCTCCGTCGGCCGCCTCTGGCCCGCGTGTTCGCCGGCTCCTAGCCGCTTCCGCCGCCCTCGCCAGCCGGCTGGCCAACTGCTCGGGTGCCAAAGTAGTGGGCCGGCTACCCACCCGACAGAGAAAGAAAAAAGAAACGGGGCCGGGTAGAAAAGTCAAACCGGCTAAAAAAAGAGGGAGCCGGCTGTCCAAGAAAAGGCCGGGTGCCCACGGCCGACTTGATGAAAAAAAAAGTGTGTCCGACCGCGGACTGCCTGGCCGGCTGCAAAGCGTCCGACTGCTATGTCGGGGTCTGCCTACCCAGCCGGCTGAAGAAGACAAAGTAGTCGCCGGAAGATCCGGCCCAACTGCTTAGCAGTCGGCCCGAATCTCGGGGGCTACACCCAGCGGGTGCGCTGACGCGCCCCCGGGAGAGATAAAGACAAGGTAGTCGCCGGAAGATCCGGCCCGACTGCTCAGCAGTCGGCCCGAATCTCGGGGGCTACACCCAGCGGGTGCGCTGACGCGCCCCCGTGAGAGAAGAGAAGACAAAGTAGTTGCCGGAAGATCCGGCCCGACTACTCAGCAGTCGGCCCGAATCTCGGGGGCTACACCCAGCGGGTGCGCTGACGCGCCCCCGTGAGAAAGAAGACACAATAGCTGCCAGAAGATCCGGCCCGACTGCTCAGCAGTCGGCCCTACACCCAGCGGGTGCGCCGGCGCACTCCGCGAGCGCCGAGTCGCGCCGGCTATCTTCGACGACCGCGACTACACGAAAATCAATGTGAGCTCCTCACCCGCATGTTTTTGCACTATGCAAGCACGGATAACCCCGAGCATTGCTCGGGGGCTGCCTCCGCATTTTATTACAGTAGCATCACTGTTTGCCCCGGCGCCAGCCAGAGTTGGCCCGGGGGCTGGCCGCTTGGCCTGAGACGTCAGTTCCCGCAGACGGCTTAGTACCGTGCACGGTACCAAAGGCCCACTCTTAGTAACAGACCGCAGAGCGGCTGCCGACTAGCAAGAGTGAACGCTGGAGGCCACCCACGCGAAAAACGTCCGGGAAGAAAAACGTTCGGGCGACCCGACCGTTTTCCTTTTACAACTATCTACTCGGTTGAATCTGCTCCCAGACTCTGAGTACTGTACACTCCACTTCGCGGCCCACTCTCAGCCACAGACCGCAGAGCGGCTGTCCGGCAAGCAAGAGCACAAGCCAAAAAGCGGAGGGAACACGAAAAAGATTAAGGGGGCTCGGACGAAACCGAGTCGGCACCCTCCACATAAAACTTGCAATGATAAAAGCAAGCATTCGATATATCTGCATGGACTAACTCTGTCCTTTTTTATGATTATTTTCATGAAAATTTGCCAAAAACCCTCCGCCCAACTTTTCCATGTTGCCCGGAGGCTCGGGAGCTACTGTCGGTGTAATGGGACACGGATACCCCGAAGACGGCGAGATGATATTTCAAGACATCGGGGCTAGCAAAGCCCCTCAGTCTGACTGCCCGGCCGCTCCTACCGGCTCCCCGTCCGGCTGCACTCCCCGGCCGGCTGCCGACTGCCGGCCGCCGACTACGCCAACCAGTCGGCTGCCGACTGCAGCCCAACCCGACATCGACGAGACAACCGTACCGCGGCGCCATCATCTACAGTGTACCGTGTCCCCTGGGTACTGATTTATAAAGTATCCCAGGGGACAAGCATGGCATGTGCCATGCCACTAGCCATGCCTACTTGGCTTGGCATGTAAGCTACCCAAGGTAGCTTACATCCAACGCCACCACTCACATAGCTTACATGATAAGCTAGCCCACACTATATATACCACCACACATCCATCCATCCAGGAGGATGGCCACTCACGCCCACACAAGCTAGCAAGCAAGCTAGCTATCCATCCATCCATCCATGCACATGAGCATATGTGCTCACGGCCATGAGTATGGCCGGCCACTAGCATGCCTGATGCAGGCATATACAAAGCCAGATGCCTATGGCACTGAGCTTACATACAGCTCTAGGAGCGACTCTGTACCAGATATACCAGATATACTCAGACATGCAGGAGTAGGGGTGTTATCTCTTCGGAGAGCCCCGAACCTGGGTAAACTACCGCTTGCTACTCGCATACCCGCTCCCGGGCCTATCAGCAGCAGTCCTACCCACACACTAAGCCCTTGTGGCATCTGTCGACTCGCAAGCACCCCGTGAGAAATACCACGACAAGGGGGCTACTGCTACCTCTACGTCACCGTGGACAAGTTCACCAAGTGGGCTGAAGTGGAGGCCGTCCGCACCATCCCCGCGGGCTCCGCGGTCAAGTTCATCAGTGGCATCGTGAGCCGGTTCGGGGTGCTGAACCGCATCATCACAGACAACGGTTCGCAGTTCACCAGTAACCTCTTCAAAACATACTGTGCTAACCTTGGAACGCAGATATGCTACGCTTCGGTGGCGCACCCTCGAAGCAACGGCCAGTCCGAACGAGCCAACGCAGAGGTCCTGAGAGGCCTCAAGACCAGGACGTTCAAGAAGAAGCTGGAGGCCTGCGGCCGAGGTTGGTACGACGAGCTTCAATCCGTGTTGTGGTCCATCCGCACCACCGCGACCAAGCCGACTGGAGAGACCCCATTCTTTCTGGTCTATGGAGCAGAGGCAGTCCTCCCTCACGAGGTCAGACGTCGCTCCGCGCGGGTCCTGGCGTTCGACGAGGCGCAACAGGACGCCATGCGGGGGACGGACCTCGTGTTGGGGGAGGAACGACGACGGGAAGTCGCACTGCGGGTGGCGAGGTATCAGCAAGCTCTGCGGTGATACCACTGCCACAACGTCCGCCCCCGGACCCTCGAGGTAGGTGACCTCATGCTCAAGCGGGTCCTCTCCAGGGAGGGATTGCACAAGCTCTCTCCCATGTGGGAGGGCCCGTTCAAGGTTGTTCATGTTTCCAGGCGCGGCTCCGCGTGCTTGGAGACTCAGGAGGGAGTGCCGGTCCAGAACGCGTGGAACATCCAGCACGTCCGGAGGTTCTACCCCTAAGAAAGGCCCGGAGCCTATGAAGCAAGGCGAGTGCCTGTGAAGATCATCTCTTTTGGAAAGGCCCGGAGCCTATGAAGCAAGGTGAGTGCCTGTGAAGATCATCTCTTTTGGAAAGGCCCGGAGCCTGTGAAGCAAGGCGAGTGCCTATGAAGATCATCTCTTTTGGAAAGGCCCGGAGCCTGTGAAGCAAGGTGAGTGCCTGTGAAGATCATCTCTTTTGGAAAGTCCCGGAGCCTGTGAAGCAAGGCGAGTGCCTGTGAAGATCATCTCTTTTGGAAAGGCCCGGAGCCTGTGAAACAAGGCGAGTGCCTGTGAAGATCATCTCTTTTGGAAAGGCCCGGAGCCTGTGAAGCAAGGCGAGTGCCTGTGAAGCCCTCGTGCTCAAGGAAAAGGCCCAGAGCCTGTGAAGCAAGGCCAATGCCTGTGGAGCTCGCCGCCCCGTGACACTCTCACGTAATAATGAGTGGGGCTGTACACGCCCCGGAGTCTGAGGAGCACCGGCCTCAGGCCCTGGGGCTCCCTCCCACGCCCAGTGGCAGCACTTAGCTCCGCACTGGTGAGAAGACGTCGAAGACTAGATTAGGTGCCGGACGCGGCTTTTCCATTTGCTTTCCGCAGTTGATGTGTTCGTTTGCATTTGGAGTCTTATTGGAGTTATCGTTGTTGCTGGTTTATGGTTCGTCGATTTTCGCCCCTCGCTTTGGTTTCTCTCATGAACAACCTTGCAAGGGATGCTGCTCAGACGCCCTCGCGAGGGTTTCTGCCCTAGCCACAGGAGGGTTTCATGGCCCTGGCGCATTACAGGAGCACCCCTCCTAGTCCGTGCCCCTCGGGTACCACGACGCGCGCACAGGACCTAGGTCGGTCGCCCCACTCCCCAGCAGGGGTCGAAAGCTATCTACGCATAGGCAGGAAATCAGGAAATGCTAAAATGAGATCAAGGTAATAGCTGAAGCGGCAACATTTCCCAACACGCCCCAAGGGGGCTCCATGCATCTGTTCTGTTTTACACAGGGAACAAAAGAGAAAGGAAAAAGACGAGCCTGGCGCCGCCCCTCCCGCATCAGCCCACGGAGGCGACACAGGCTGCCTCAGGGCCTCAGGCGGACTCCCTCTCGCGCCACACCGGGGCACGATGGTGGGCGGACGAACCACCACCTCCTAGGCAAACCCGGCGGCGCGGGAGAGGACTACTGCCATCACTGGAGGAGTCGCTTGAGGAAGAGCTGACGAAGCTGGGGGAGTCGCTGACGCCGCCGCCCGCTCGGGCGCTATCTCCCCCATCACCATCGGAGCGGGGCCCGCGGACGCGATGATCGTCCTCAGGGCAGCACCCCGCGCGGCGACCATCTTCCCCAAACACCCTCACGTAGAGGGTGGCGTCGCCATCAAACCTGAAGTGCATAGTGCACCGACGCTTCAGGCCGCGAGCGCGGGCGAACGCCTGCCAGCCACGAGTGAAGGCCAAGCCCCTGCTGGCGGAGACCTCCAGCGCAACCCACGAGGACCTGCTGCAGCAGCCCTCCGCCTGGAGCCAGAGGCCGCCAGGAGCGCCGGCCGGGAGTTCGCCAAGGAGGAAGCGAGGGAGCGGGAGCCGGGCGCGAGCCGGCTCCGCCAACCAAACGACGAATTCCAGCGGCGCCTGCACGGCGCGAGAGCGCGGCCTGGGGGAGCGCGCAACCCGGGCGCACCCTCCGGCTGCAGCGGCTTGCCCGCCGCCGCGCTGGGAGCCCCCCCCCCATGGCCGCTGGAAGCTGCCGGGGCGGCCACCGGGTGCTTTCGAGGACGCCCGCGACCACGCTTGGGTGGGGGAGAGGCAGGACCGACCAGGAGGGCCTTCCCCTTCTCTGCGGCCGAGTACCTCCTCGATGGAGCCATCACACCAAGACAGAGCAAGAACTGAGGCAAAGGAGAGAGCAAGAGGAGATGGACTGGACGGGCACGAGCGGTGCCGTACTTATAGCCGGCGAAGGCCAACCGCCGGTCTCCATGACCATAGGTAATCATAACACGTTCTGCATGCAGGGACTTGTCCAACTCGCACGATCACCAAGGCGTCATGGGGTAGCGGAGACGCCACGGCCAATCAACCGCCACGCGGCGCCCAAGGCCGCAGGCTGATAGGGCCCGCGGCGCTTCGCCCTTGCCCTTTCGCCTCTCGGCACGGCCCAGTCCATGCGCGCCTTGGGCCCGGGGGCTACTGTCGGCGTTCTGGGAACGGGGGTCCCCAGACTTGCCTGCCTGCGACCTGTGGCGTGGCTCAAGTGGGGGCCCAACACGGACCATCTTCACCAACGCGAGACTCAAGACCCTCGCGAGGGGGACGACACGGCGCATCCTCAGGCACAGCCTCGTCAGGCTGGCTCGCGAGGAGGCGGAGAGTTCAAGGCGGGGTACCTCGCGAGGTGCCCATGACGCGAGCCATGACGACACGGGGCACCAGGCGGGTGCCAGCGCGCAGCGTCCCTCTTTCCTCTTTGGTGCAAAGGAGGCAAGCGTATCCGCGGAGTACCGAGGCATCAGGAAAAGGTTGCCACTTCGGTGCAACGAGACCAAGACCAGGAGGATTACGAGACAGAGGTCACCATGGAGCCCAGCACGGCATCATCACCAGAGCCTTTGGCAGGCGAAGACTACTTTTGTCAGGATGGATGTACTCGCTGCCCCCCTTCAAATTAGCCCGCCATTGTTGGATCCCTTCCCGCTCAATATTTGGGGAGAGGACCAGGGCCTCTATAAATAGGACTAGCCACCCACATAGCTAAGGGTTCGATTCCTGGTTGTTCGGTCCGGGATCTGAGAGAGAAAGAGAGAGAAAGGCGACTGAACTCTTCGTAGCAGTTCATCACCACATCCAAGAACAGACCCTCGCGAGGCTGTTCTTCCTTGTATTGTTCATCCACACCAGCCCCAGGAGGCAATCCATCCACCACACACTGGATTAGGGTATTACACCACATCGGTGGCCCGAACCAGTATAAATCTTGTGCCTTTCGTGCAGCTCTTTTAGTAGTTTAGATCCCATCGAGACGGAGAGGTTGAAGGCGAGATTTCCGCGTGCACCCCAGTGTTCGAACCTTAAGGGTCTGCCGGAACCCGAAATCCGACAGATGAGATGATATAACTATATGATGTCTTTATTAAATGGGTTGCCATGCCATAATTCAGATAGATGATGTGTATGTACTATGTAAACATGATGGCATGATATAATTCAGATATATGATTTATATAGTAAGCAAGTAAGCAGATGGCAATCCATATATGATGTAAAAACTAAGCAATGCAAGACAACATGCATGACATGGGTAATATAACCCTGCCAAGTTTGAGCATAGACCTCAGGGGGAAAATAGGACTGGTCATCAGTCTCTGAATCCTCCTCTGAGGAGCTCTCTGTAACCAGCAAGATGTCTGCTTCAGCAGGTAGCATTGTCTGCTCTGAATACCTTGTTTTCACTCCAGATACTTCCATCACCGCTTCAAATGGCTGATGCACAGGAAGAGTAGTTGAATATACAAACGTTGTCGACAAATGGAACACGTAATACAAAAAATGATAGCATGATATAATTCACATACATGATGATTGGCTAAACAGCATGGCATTGCATAATTCACATATATAATGCCTTTGCAACAAGATAGCATTGTATAATTCACATATATAATGTCTTGCAACAAGATGGCAATGCATAATTCACATATATGGTAATTAGACACTGAACAGGTGGCATTCACACAAAGCATGTCTAAACTAATCAAATGACATAGCAATGCGAGACACCATACGCACGATATGAGCAACATAACCCTGCCAAGTTGGAGCATACACCTCGGGGGGGGGGGGGGAGGACTGGTCATCTGTCTCTGAATCCTCCTTTGAGGAGCTATCCGTAACCAGCGAGATATGCGCTTCGTCAGATAGCATAGTCTGCTATGAAGACCTTGTTTTCACTCCAGAATTTGCCATCACCGTGTCAAATGGCTGATGCACACGAAGAGCAGTTGAATGTAATAACATTGTTGACAAATGTAATATGTAACCAAAAAAAGGATGGCTTGATATAATTTACATATAAGATGACTGGCTAAGCAGGATGGCATTGCAAAATTCACATATATGATGCTTGGCTAAGCAAGATGGCGTTGCATAATTCACATAAACGATGAATAAACTAATAGCAGGCAGATAATGGCTTCAGTTAAAAAATACAGATAATGGCTTCTTTACTGTTTGTTTCCCACCCAACATGAAACTCATAGTAGACATCGCAGATTAACCAGATAGTAGATAGATACTATTGATAGTGGCCCCGATATGTACCCCACAACCATTTAAAAACTCAAGTTTGACCATTAGTTTGGAGCTGACTCAGAGTCTAATCAGTGAATAGGACGAAAGAGTGATATTAAGTGATGCATAACATAAGCAGACATGAAAGAGTGCGACCTCTCTTGCGGACCTGTGTAGTCCTCGAGGTCATCTGCTCGGTTGATGATGGTAGTGCAGTTTTCATGGCTGCCAGCGGCGGGGAAGAAGATCTGAGGCGGCGAAAGACAGTCTGGAGGCCGGATCCCTGCTGTGCTGGACCCTTCTGTCATTGGAGCAGCTGAGCTGGGGTGGACGACGGCGTAGCAGGAGCGGGACAAACCACGCAAGGTTTTCTTTGACAACTATCTGTAAGAGAAGTAATTCTGTAAGGGCTCGTTTGAATTGGAGGATTCCAACAATGCAGGGATAGGAAATAGACAGGAATAGGATAGGAATGCACGTGCAAAATAGAGAATTTAAAAACACAGGATTTCTGCCAATCTGGGTGTTTGATTCACAACAATTGGAAGATCACAGGATGCAAAGAAGCATGGTGAGATTAAGTCAAACCACAAGAAAATGTACGGTTATAATGCTATTATGCTACTATCTCTTAGTCTTGTGCTTCATGAATAGGAATTTGAAAAGGAGGACAAGTGAAAATTAAAATTCCTACGTTTTTTTCTTTCAAGGAGACACTAAAGGAACAAATTCATGTGCTCAGTGGACAATATATATAACATGTAGAGTAAAAAAGAGATGCAACAAGTGTACAACCTCTTTGGCGAAGCCATGTCGATCTCAGCGTGATTGGGTTAGCCGGTGAGGATGCTCCGGCTGACTTGGCTGTCAGAGGAGGGGAAGAAGATCTTAGGCGTCTGGAGATGGAGCCTGAGGTACTGCTCCGCTGTGATGGAGGGTTTCGTCGTTGGAGCAGCTCCGGTGAGTTGTACGACGCCGAGGCTGAAGCAGGACAAGAGAGACAACGAGCAACGTTAACCTGAGTGGAATTCTAATAGCATCTCCAATACATGACGTAAAATACATAAACACAAAGTGCTAGATGAAAAATACATCAGCCGCTCATCTCTGAACTTAACTATCGAAACTGAATTTAACTGTCAAAACTAAACTTAATTGTCGAAACTGAACTTAACTGTCGAAACTGAATTTTGCTGTCGAAACTGAACGCACTAGCAAGGTGAGGCTACACGTTGGTCGACTGACCTTTTCATCTCTGGTCAGTCGATTTTGCAGCCATTGGATACGAAATCAAGGGCCTGCGGTTCATCTTCAACCTCCACCCCCCTGAGGCGGCCAAACAGTAGCCCCCCGCCGCCCACGGCCGGCGGTGCGCCGCCCCACCCACCCAAAAACACTCCCCACCACCGGTCCACCGCCGCCTCGGCCATCCCTCTAGGCCCCCCCGTGCCGAGCTTTTTCTCCGACAATCCCCACGCCACCTCCCCGCCAATGCCCCGCCACCGCCGGCGACCACCGCCCCCATCATGAACCCTAAGATAGATAGTGGGGTACCTCTCTGGCGAGCCCCCCTCCCCGCTGCGGCTGGTTCTTCCTTCACCCCGGCGGCATCGGAGTGAAGTGTAGCTAAATCGGAGCAGCATCGCAAGCAAGAGCAAGAGCGAGAGCAGCAGCGCGAGCAAGAGCAATAGCAAGAGTAGACCAGGCAGGGGACCGAGAGCAAGAGCAGAGCAGCAGCGCGAGCGAGAGCTAAAGCAGCCGCAGGTCCTACTGATGTGGACGTCGCCGCCGAGGGAGCGACGCCGTGGAGGAAGTGGCCAGCGACGCCGCCGTGGATGGAGCCGCACCGTGTTGGCTCGGGACCGAGCGCCGGCAGCTCCATGAGATCGAATCAAGAAGAAAATGCGGCGATTAGTGTACAACCTCTTTGGTGGCGCCGATTAGGCCGCAACTTCATCCGAGGAAACAGTGATGATGATGCTCTTCCAGTGTTGCAGGTGAAGACGGCGGTGTGGGAATGAAGGTGGCGCGAAAGACGAGGGGAACATCGGGGCAGCTCCTTGGAGGTGGAGGACGGGGTGGCTGAACCGGCGGGACGATGAGATCGACGACGGATCCTCATCTGGTACAGTGGATGAGGGACGTCGAGGTGTTGCTGTGGATGACGTCGTCGGGGAAGAGGCTTCGGCTGGGTGGCGGACGGAGCAGGGTGTGGGGTTTCGTCGCGGGTTTTCGCGGCCTCGGTGTACGAATGGGTGGGCGGATGGGATGGCAGTGGGGCACCATGGCTTAGAGACGCGCTTGTCCGAAATGTGGGGGTAAGTTACGAAAGTACCCCCACCGATTTGAGGCGGTTCTTTCGGTTCAGGGGTACCACGGGCATTTCGCGTGTCGGGATTTCACAGGAGGTGGGAGTTTTCGCGCGCGTTGTAATTTCGGAATACCAAGGCGCGGGTTGAGATGGAGGGAGTTGTCGGAGCACAACAAGACAAAGATATATCTTAAATATTTTGGGCTAACAAGGCGCGGGTTGAAATTTCCGGACAGCCTAACATGTACTGTACCAAATCAATGCGCCCTACAAATGTCATTCAAAACTTTGAATTCATGTTATGTTCAATTAAAATATTTCACTACGTGTATAATGCATGCAACCTACTACTCAAATGAACGTTTTAGTGCATTCCAAACGTATATACTACCGCTTCAATATGAACTAAATTTGAATTTGTTTCTCTATTTGAATAAGATCTACAGTAATAATTGTTGTGAAGTCAAAGCATTTGAATTAATTTCTCTGTTTTAATAAGATCTATAATCATCATTATTGTCAAGTTAAACCATCGTTTGTGTATTATCTTCACAGCACACCACATGATTAGTCTCGAGTTACATATGAACTATGTGTACTATATGAACTCGAACTCGATTTTTTGAATCCACTTTATTTTGATTTCAAATCACATTATATTTATAGCTCTAGCTAGATCTTCATAATCTAAACCATGTCTCATATGTATATGTGTTTATCACATTATGTATGGTGCCCCGCCCCCTACGCCTACAAGTATTTAGATGTGAGCTGCAAACACCACACATTACCACAAATTCAAATAAAATGTGAGAATGTTCGATATATAGTATTCTTTAGATTGTTCGATATTTAGTTGTAAGCTGCAAACGCCACACATTATCACAAATTCAAATAAAATGTGAGATTGTTTGATGTATAGTATGGTTTAGATTGTTAGGCATTCATCTGTGAGTTGCAAACGCCATGCATTATCACATTATGGTATAACATGTGCACAACATGTGTATCACCGCTATATTCATGCATGCAATGTTTAAAACACTATGATCTCCTATTCAAATATATGAATCCGCTTTCATATCAAATTATGATCTTTGTTAGTCTCTTACACCCACACAATCCTCTAACCTTTGTAGCTACCACTAACTTTCTCTTGTGCATGCACACGCCCTCCTCGCCCTCCCCCTCCCTCGGCATTCTATGCACCGGGCACATTCATTTTTTTCTTTAGGTCATTCTCCCAGAGTCTCCACAACTCCTTTCCAACACACACCGATCGATAAACCTCTCCAGCGATGCCTGCCTACAACATACAAACACACCTTCAATCTCCTCCTTTATGTGTGCTTGCCTCGTGTCTCTCATACGGTCAGACACACGTGTAAACTCTCGCCCCTCTTTTCATCGCTCTCACAACCGCACACTCCTCCCCCTATCTAGCTAGTAGTTGGGCCTCTTACACCACCTCCTAGCTCCATTATCTCTGTCTATCCATCTCGCTGGGCCTTATTTGCCTCTAACAAATGGACGTACACCGACCGATCTCTCGCTATACATATAGCTAGCTAGGTCCTTATAACTCGTTTTTACCCACACATCAATCGATCTACCTCATTAGTTGTGTCTCTCCCTTCCTCCGACAAACAACAATTGATCTACCGATCTAGTTTGGTTTGCTTACCAAACACATGGTTCCCCTTCATCATCCATGGATGCGTCTCGACAGATCTATCATGCACAGGCACACACAGAAACACATCCCCACTCTTATTGACAACATTGCAGTTCCACCCTCAGTTTGTGTAGTAGGCCTCTCCCACCATCTTCGAGAAGCAACTCCATCACCCATCCAGCACTCTACCCCTCTCCCTCCCTCTCCCTCCCTTTCTCTCTCATATCTCTCTCTCTCCCATCATATTTCCCGTCCTTCAGTTAAGTATGGATGTCGACCGATCTCCCTCAAGACATAGCTGGGTCTCTCCTTCTCAACACATATACGAGTCGTTCTACCTCTATAGTTAGGCCTCTGCCTACCCCTCCCACCACCCCCCTCCCCCCACACACACACCGATACATCGAGCGCTCTAGTCATGTCTCCCTGCCACACACAAACTTGACGTGTGCCCTCTAACGTTCCGGTAGGCCAGTCGCCCTATATCTTTGACTTGTACACACACAATCTCGATGGCTCTCTTCATCGATCTCGCACCCACCCACTTGATCCTCTCTTCGACTCTATCAATAGCTATGACCCCTCCCTCTCTTCTCGTGGATTGCCCGACCCTCTATGCATGATATGGATAGGCCTCCTTTTCACACACATTGCATGCAAAATTTTGTTTGAGATGCACCGACACATATTCCCGCAAATAATTCACGAAATCAATCCCCCACCCCAGTCCCTACCCCAAAACAAAAAACACTCACGAACGCGGTTTGTATCTCTCACACACACCCACATAGGTGGGGGACGTGCACGAAGAGAAGAGATGCATGCACGGCGCATGTACTTCTGTCTCTTTCCCAACCACACCCGCGCGGGTACACGATGGAGCTCATTTCTATACGAAAAAGGCAGCCCACATGGTAATTTGGCACGTGTACTGGTTGTCCACTTGGTGGAGGGAGGATCGTCTACCACGGGTGAACAAACAAATTGCGACTTGACGTGTTGACGTGTTATGTTAAAAAAAGAGGCAAACCATGTGGGGCCTACCTTAGAGGCAAGGCTCTATACACTGGAGTACTTTTGATGTGTCCCGTCAACTCGCAGAACGAGGAGAAGCTTGCTCAGTACGCCGTCTCCCCCGCCCACGGGCGCGGTGGCTCGCAGGATGAGGTGAAGCTTGCTTACTACGCCTTACGCCCGCTCCCTCGCCCATGCGCGCGGTGGCTCGCATGACGAGGAGAAAAATTTACTACTCCCTCCATTTACTCCTCATCCCTACTACCTTGGTTATAGAGATTATATCATATTGTTTCGAATATATATGACCTTTAGTAGATTTCAATATGAACTACTAGTACATACTCCAAACACTGATGTATATAGACGTATTTTAGAGTGTAGATTCACTCATTTTGCTCCGTATGTAGCACTCTCCCTCGCCCCTCGAACCTCACCCATGTGGTGGACGTGCAGCAATTCATTCGGTCCCATATAGCCAGAACGATATATACTGCACTACCATTGTTGCTTGACTTCCCGAAGAGGCGAAGAGCCAATCGCAAGGTTAATATTTTGGAGATGCCAAGCGCAAGGTTATAGGAGAACGAGTAGTAGGTGCCGCGTCATTTATAAATAAAGTTTTTTTCTTCAGTGGCACGTACGCAATATGATAGGTTCATATGGAGAGAAAAGGAAACCGCTCCACTATACATAGTCAGGACGGGCCAGCCTACACGGTTGCTTGCTGGGGTTGCTCTCTTCACACTCTCTCGCACAAAATGACTGTGGCCACATCTCTAACATCCTGGCGGATCACGTCCGATTGGGGAAGGGGTGGATGCTTAGTGTAGATGTGGTGGCCGTCGCCGACGGCGAAAACCTACTGTCGGCACGTCCCGATCAGGGGTCCCCACCGTTCTCTCTCACAAAGCCGGTGAGGTTGCCTTCGTCCCTTGCTCACTGCCGCGACGTGGGCAGTTGCCGCCTCCCACCGCCCTCCTCAAGGTTGAGCTACGTCCCTCAAGTACAACTCCCTTTACAGCCGGCTTGCACCACTGCTCCAGCTGCCCACATCACTCCCTATGGATATTTCTCTACTTCTTTGCATAGACCAATGAGCCAACAAATCACATAGACCCATCAGTAAGTTGGACGGACGAAGCAACCATCACTCTTGCGCCAGTGAGAGGTCGCGTCCGCTCTGCCCAGGCATTAATGTGGCACCGATTCTTTGGAGCGGCGCTGACCGTTTCGGGCGGGAAGCGCGCGCGGGCGATGGAGGGGCTTTGGGTGGGCCAGGCTGGTCAGGAGCGGGCGTGGCAGCTGTCCGCATGTCCCTACCTGACACACCCGGAAACAAGAGGATGCACCGACTCTCACGGCTAAAATCGTACACTACACAACATCTCTCTGTAGGAGTAGGTCGATCTCTCGCTCTCTCTAACACACACATGGTGTTAAACACACACACACACACACACACACACACACACACACACACGCACACACACGCACACACCTTGGTCCCGTTGCACCTTCTAACGTGACTTATTACACCTAGACGGAGGGAGTAGTAAGTATACGAGATACGGTGGCACACTGACTTAAGTCGAATACAAGTGCCCAAAATTTGTGTGCATGTTATAATAAGGTTTCACTTAAAATAGTACGTGAGCGAACAGAGGGATCAATTGGACAGTGTTCCCGAGCAGTAGCGAGATGTGTGAGGTAAGATACACCACTGGCGCTTTTAATTTTTCTTATTAATTTGTTTGTTTCACCCTCTGACTGGTGGGACCCAATGTACTACATGGAGAGAGGTAAGGTGACTAAGGTTGCATTATTTCTGCACCACTGTGGATAGTCTTACCACCAAAGCCACATGACACGATTATGATTGAAATCCCAATGACTCCCACACACACAAAAAAACACGGCATGCTTGTCACACGAATGTAGGAATGTATAAAAGGTTATTTCCCTCTCGTTGAACGTAACGGGAGGGTTGTGTAGCTAGTTGATGTCTACTACACAACCTTCTTCTTGTAGACGTTGTTGGGCCTCCAAGTGCAGAGGTTTGTAGGACAGTAGCAAATTTCCCTCAAGTGGATGACCTAAGGTTTATCAATCCGTAGGAGGCGTAGGATGAAGATGGTCTCTCTCAAGCAACCCTGCAACCAAATAACAAAGAGTCTCTTGTGTCCCCAACACACCCAATACAATGGTAAATTGTATAGGTGCACTAGTTCGGCGAAGAGATGGTGATACAAGTGCAATATGGATGGTAAATAAAGGTTTTTGTAATCTGAAATTATAAAAACAGCAAGGTAACGAATGATAAAAGTGAGCGTAAACGGTATTGCAATGATAGGAATCTCACACCCTAGCTAGATTATGCATTAGAGTGTGCATCATGTTTACATTCATCAGAAATTGAAATGGGGAAAGCAGAACCCCCAGCACCCCCCCCCCTGAAATCAACTAGGGTTTACTAAAAAATAAATTCAATGAACCTGAAATGCCCTTCAAATATGTTCACCCTCTTTGCCTTGGGTTAGAACCCTTGGGAAAAATGGTGCATATAATTTTTGGTCAACAAAAGGGGCATTGCCTTAATTCATAAATATTTGAATTTGGGCATTTAAATACTATTAAATAATTCAAATGCTCAAATAATGTTGGAATTATTTTTGGGCCACTGAAATATTTCAGAAAGTGTCCATAAATATTTTCAGGATTTTATAAAATGATTTAGTATTTAAACTAAATCAAAACAGAATAACAGAAATAGAAAAAAACAGAATAAATTAGAGAGAGAGAGAGTAGGCCAGTGGGCCACTTACCTGGCGCCACCAACCGGCCCAGCACTGTAGCTGGACGGCCCAGCCCACCAGGCCGACGCCAGTCGTCCCCTAGCTCCTGCCAGGAGGACGCAGGGCGTGTGCCCGCGGTGCGCCGGCACGCGCGCGGCCACCGATGGCCACCTCCTGCTTCGGCCGCCTCCCCGGCGTCGCTATGGACGCCACGCACTCCCCTGGCCCTCTCATTCACTCTCCCTCGCCCTCATCCCCTCCCCTGTCTCGGTCTCTCACACACACCCGAACGCGCCGTCGCCGCCGTTCGCTGCCACCGCGCTCCCCGACCCCCTCTCGCCTTCCCGTGTTGCGTGGAAGTTCCGCCACTGTCGCCTACGCCTTCTGCACCGAGCCAAGCGAGCCGGGAAGCCTTGCTTCGTCCTCGGCGTCGTCTTTTTCAACCTCGGGACCGCCGGCCATCTCCGTCAAATTCGTCGGCTCCGGACCGTCCCCGAGCCCACCGAGCTGCTCTACGCGACCCCAGTGAGCTCCTGCTCCGAATCCCCCTCCTCCCCGCCATTATTTCAAGCTCAAATTGCCGACTCCCTACTGACCGAGCTCAAAGCCGCTCGGGCTCGTCGCCGGCGTCGCTCCGATGCCCATTTGGTCGCGCCAACGTGCCAAACGACACCTCTGCATCGCGTAGTGCCTTGCCCGCGCTTTATTTTGCGTGTTTGCTCGCTGCAGCCGCTTTCCCGTGCACAGCCGAACTCCGGCCGCCACCCGGCTCGTCGCCGCCGCGGTTACGCGCTGCCCCAGCCCCTTTCGTCTGCACCACTAGATGCGCGCGAGTCCCAGGAGCACGTAGATGCCCTCTGCCGCGAGTTTGGTCGCCCGTGGGCGAAACCCGAGCCGTTCCGCCGTGCCTGGCCTCGCCGGCGTCAAGTCGCCGGCAGGTTTGACCCTGCTGGCCAGGGGTTTGACCCCCCCTAACTGACTGACGTGTGGGCCAGGCCCCTTTTTAATTAGTGTTAGATTTAGTTAGTCCTAATTAACTTAGTTACGTTAAATAGACACTGACATGCGGGCCCAGGCTCTAATTAACTTTAGTTAGTTAATTAGTCACTGACCAGTGGGTCCCACTGGTCAGGTTTGACCTGGACGCACCCTGTTGACTTGCTGACATCATCATGACGGTAAGCTGACGCAGTAAATCATTTTCCAGTTTAAAAACAATTCAGGAAATTTCAGAAAATGCCCAAAACTTTGAAAAATCATAGAAATTCAACCATAACTCCAAATGAGACAAATTATATATGAAAAATTATCAGAAAAATTCAAGGAATCCATCTGTACCATTTTCATGCATGTTTGAACAATGCTTGTCCTCTGTTTTGGACAAAACAAATAAAGGGCATTTAAATAATCATATATGGGGTTGGAATTTGAATCTTGTACTCAAACCAACTTCATTTAAGTCATAGCTAGTTGCATTAGCTCAAGACACATCCATATTGCCACGTCATAGCATGCATCATATTGTTGCATATCGTCATGTGTTGATTGTGCTCGGTTGTGTTCTTCGTGGTAGGTTCTGCCTCCGAGGATATTCACGAGTATCCAACTGAAGGGCAGTATCCCGTCACCACTCCATCAGGCAAGCAACCATTGATCATTCCGATACAACCCATGTTCTCGCTCCTGCTCTTGTTTACTGCATTAAGACAACACGATTCAAACTGATGTGTGCTACGGTAGCTGAACCCTTATCCTCTCCATGACCTGTCATTGCCACAGTAACTAGATGAAACCCACTAGCATGTGTAGGAGTTGATTGAGCCATGTTTTGTGATTCCTACCTTGCTATGCCTGCTATGCTTAGAGTTGTGTCAGGTCTGGTTCATCTGGGTGATGGGCTAGAGTGAAATGCTTGTGCCAGTAATATGAGGGATGTGTTGAACATGTTTTGGTAAAGGTATCGATGAGAGGCCATGTAGGAGTACATGGTGGGTTGTTTCATTGAGGCCGTCCATAAGAACTGAGATCTGTATGTGTGATTTAAGATGCAGTTACTACCGTACATTGGGCCCGAAACAAATGGACCCTCTCGGCTTCTTAGCCACCCTAGTACTCTGTCCAGGAGTTGCAAATAGTTTCTGGTGTTTGTAGGATATGTGTTGGCGGCCGTGCGTAGCGCTGACCCTAGGGGTGGGCTATGTTGCGGTAGATACACCGTGGCACGGTGTACCGAGTCACCCGTTTGGTGTCTCGGGAACCATGTTCACATCGTTCGGGGCCGTATGTGGAAACCTCGGCCGGACTCCCTGCGGATGGAACCTGGATAGGCGATAACCTGGACTAGGGGCTTAGGTGTTTAGGTAGGCCGTGGCCGACACCCTCGCTGGGCTTCCGCTTGAAGGTTGCCGAGTACATGTCGTGTAGACGGCGGTAAGCGGTGAAAGCGTGTATGACGAAGTACACCCCTGCAGGGTATATAACTATTCGAATAGCCGCGTCCGCGGTAAAGGACTACTTGGTTGCCTATACAGTTCATAGACAAGTTAATGGATACTACTAAAAGACTCAAGATAAGTGTGAGTACCGAGGATGGCCCCCTCGCAGGATACGAGGGAGGATCCACGGTGGAGTATTGTGATGGTGAGTAGTGGACTCGTGTGCGAAAACTATTTTGCTAAAAGATTCTGTAGGATAGCTTAGCCAAGAGTCAAAGCTGGCTTGCTGCATAAACCCCACCACCTTCTTGAGAATGAGCATGTACAGTAGGTTCTGATGTAAGACTTGCTGAGTACCTTTGTACTCATGTTTGCTTATTTATTGTTTTCAGACGACAACACTGCCCCCTCCGATGGGTTTTACGTAGACCTTGACGTCGACGAGTGACTAGCCACCCAGGTGGTGATCCAGGCCATGGAGGGCCCTATGTAGATAGACAGGCTTCGAGAAGCCTTCTTTCTTTCTAGAGTCTGTACTCAGACTAGTTGCTTCCGCATGTGCTTGTATGACTGTATGACTTGAGTGTCGGGTCATGTGACCCCTACCTGTATGGATATGTTATGTATGGCTCCCTGGAGCCTTTAAATAAAGTACCTGAGTTGTAGAGTTTTGTTGTGATGCCATGTTGTATGTACTCATATCGAGCATATTGTATGTATGATTGAAATGCTTGGTATGAGTGGGATCCGACAATCAAGTTGTTTGTCCTTCGCAGCCTTTCTTATGGGGAAATGTAGTCTAGTGCTCCTCGAGCCAAAGTAGTCCGCTACAGCCCGGTTCACCGGAGTCCTGCTAGCCCAGCACTACTGTTCAGGACACTTGACTGGCCGGCATGTGTTTCACTTCGTCCCTATGTCTGTCCCTTCAGGGAAATGTCACGCGGTGATCTCCGGAGTCCTGTCTAGCCTGCTGCAGCCCGGGATCCCCCGGAGTCCTGTTAGCCCAGTGCTACAGCCCGGAATCACTCGTTGGTGACCGACATGTTCGTTGTGATTCATGTATGCCTGTCTCCATAGGTCTGTGCCGCTTTGGGTTCACGACTAGCCATGTCGGCCCGGGTTCTCGGTCATATGGATGCTAGCGACATTGTCATATACGCGAGCCAAAAGGCGCAAACGGTCCCGGGCCATGGTAAGGCGACACCCGTGGGATACCGTGCGTGAGGCCGCAAAGTGATATGAGGTGTTACCGGCTAGATCGATGTGGCTTAGAATCGGGGTCCTGACAGCGTTGGCATCAGAGCCGGACTGCCTGTAGGTTCGTTCAGCCAAACTGGTCGATGTGGAGTCTAGAAATGCTTTAGTTATATGTAAGGGAATTGATTGTGGGAGGGAACGTAAGGTTCTTTTACTCCTTTACCCTATGCTTCTGATCTGAGTCATTCTCTTCTCATTCAACGTGGGTTAAGGACTAGGCTCTCTTCTTCTATCAGGTTCACGTGTTACTAATCCGTAGTAGCTCATAGGATTATTTCTACGAGTTTCAGTCCAGTTTCTACTATTTTAGTACGTGGCTATTTGAATCAGAACCTTGATATGATGCTGTTGAGCGGTATTGTGAACTGTTGTGGATGTCTCAAATCTTTTCTGAGCATTTACAGCCGTTATGCTGCCCAATTTTCCCTAGGAATTCTGATGTCTTTGTCTTGTGGCTGTGCTTTCAGATGGCCAACCAGTCTCAAAATCAAGTGGTTCGCCTGACCAGGTGCCTCGACGTGCCCGGTCATACTGCTATGTTGGTCCGGGTCATGATCGAGACAGGATACCATTGGTATCCCGAATACACTGTTGAAGAGCAGTTCCGCGACTTTAACCAAAGCCAGTATTTGTGCACCGTCAGGATATTTCCTTCCTATCCTGGATCTACCGAGCCCCTTCACTGTTCCTATGGACTCGGAGATACCATTGAGATGGCTGTGCAGGATGCTGCCTATTCCATGATGACCATCTTGCGAGTCCGGACTGGCCTGCTTCGGAACACTGACTTCCGTTACATGCCAGCTTCACTTCCGGGAGCGCAGGGGTATCTTCAGGCTATCTATGCTGACTCCACTCAGGAGGACTCATTAACTCGTACCACCGCTGAGATGCTCGAAGATAAGGACCGAGAGAATCGGGCCTTGAGGCTGGAGCTCTTTAATACCCGTGCTCATCATTGGGCCACATTGACTCGGTTTGCACCCGCGGTGCAAGCTGGATGTATGGATACCAGGGATTTGTATCCTGTGAGAGCAGCTCTGCCAGACATGGTGGATTGGCGTGATGTGGGAGGCATCACCCCACCCCTTGGTCCCCGCAGGCCACCGTTTGTTGGTCCAAGACCTTATCCTAGCCCCTATGGTCCACAGGTTCCTCACGACCGTCTGTTTCCGGATGATCACGTTGAACTTCCAGGCTATGGAGGTGACTTCTATGAGGACTACTACGGAGCTATCTGAGTTAGTAGTAGTACCACTAGTATTGTAGTAGTTGTATCTCCACTGTCCTGTGTGACTTGTGGAATATGACTTGGTGTGTAATCGATTCCGGAGGTGTAGACAAATAATGTATAGGAACTCGGAATGCCTCCGATGAGATGTAACGTCTACCTTCATAGTTGTACTGTAGCATGGGCTTGTACTAAACTATGTATGACGAGTATGACCGTTGGTGTACATATGGCAGTTTTATATTACCATGGCATACGAATGAGCATCTCTGCATTCCGCGTTATCCTTTACATTCTGCACTTCCCTGTTAAGTTTGAGCCATCCTTGTCTAAACCGTTGTCTTGTTTCCTCCTAGGATGGTCAACACCCGCGGAAACCCTGCTGCCCCGGAGCAGGGGGAAGCCAATGCAGCTAGAGGTGAAAATTTGCCTCACCCGCCTTCCCTGGCCAAAGTGATGCTGGAGGCGGAAAGGAACAAGCGTGAGACCAACCGCCTGCTGGAGCGGATTGAGCAGAACAATGCACGCCACCCACGAAATGACTTGGTGTCAATCAACGACTTTATCAAGCTGTACCCACCAAAGTTTAACCATTCCGTCGAGCCCCTTGACGCGGATGATTGGCTTCGCAGCATCACCCACAAGCTATGTTCTGCCAACGTAGCTGAAGCCGACAAGGTTACCTATGCTGCTTATCATCTTGAGGGCCCCGCTAGCCGTTGGTGGGAAAACTACGAAGCTATGCGCCCGGTCGGCCAAATCACTACCTGGGCTGAGTTCAGCGAGGCTTTCCGTGAGCATCACATTCCGGAAGGACTTATGGATCGCAAGAGGGAGGAGTTCTGTAACTTCACCCAAGGAAGGCTGACTGTGGATGCATATAGCCGAGAATTTGGGAACCTGGCACGCTATGCTCCTGAAGAGGTTTCTACTGACGCCAAGAAGCAGGCAAGGTTCCGTAAGGGACTTAGCCCTGAGCTTCGCCGCGATCTCCGTCTGCACGAGTGCACATCCTTCCAGAAGCTGGTCAATAAAGCTATCAGTGCTGAGACAGGCCAGACTGATTATGACGCTTCACGCAAGCACTCTCGTGATTTTGGGTCTTCATCCAGCTCTGGAGCTCAGAAGCGCCGGGTGTGGATTCCAAGCACCGCACTGCCACCCAGATTCACCCCGAGGCCATCCTTTGAGGCGCCTCGTCCCAACCAGCAATTTGCACCGCCCAAGCCCTATGGTGGCCCCGCTGCTAATGTTGCTCCACGCCCCACTGTGGTAACATGCTTCAAGTGTGGAGAACCGGGTCACTATAGTCGAGAGTGTCCCCAGAACAACCCCAATCAAGCTGGAAAGTCTGTTGGCCGTGGTAAGCCCGCGGGAAAGACTTTCTACGCCAAGCCCGCCACTACTGCACGTGGCCATGTCAACTATGTTTCAGCCGAAGAGGCTCATGAGGATCCCAACGTCGTCCTTGGTACGCTCCTTGTTAACTGCCATCCGGCATCTGTTCTTTTCGATACTGGAGCATCTCATTCATTCATATCCAAGAATTATGCTCGGTTGCATAACACGACATTCGGTGACATGCCCACTTCCATGGTAATTCAAACTCCGGGTTCCAAATGGAAAACTTCTAAGGTAAGCCATGGGAACAAAATTCTTGTCGATAGGCTTGTTTTCCTCGCATCTTTAATAGCTCTCAAGTCCTCCGACATAAACATCATCTTGGGTATGGACTGGATGTCGGCTCATTATGCCAAGATCGATTGTGCCACTAGAACCGTTCAACTTACTCATCCCTCGGGCAAGACAGTTAATGTCTTAACTCGAGTGGCCAAGCGCCAACTTTACTCTCTCAATGCCAACCCCCTTCCAGACCTTGAGGACGTTCCGGTAGTCCGAGACTTCCCGGATGTGTTTCCGGAAGAACTGCCAGGTGTTCCACCTGACCGGGATGTCGAGTTTGTGATAGACCTTGTTCCAGGAACCGTTCCAATTGCTAGAAGACCCTACAAGATGGCACCCTTAGAACTAGTCGAGCTTAAGAACCAACTCGATGAGTCCTTGAACAAAGGGTTCATCCGTCCTAGCTCCTCTCCTTGGGCTTGCCCCGTCCTCTTCGTCAAGAAGAAGGATGGAACGGATCGAATGGTTGTGGATTACCGACCTGTCAATCTGGTCACCATCAAGAACAAATACCCGCTTCCCAGGATCAACGACCTGTATGATTAGCTCGCTGGATCCTCAGTCTTCTCCAAGATGGATTTGAGGCTGGGCTACCATCAAATCAAAATCAGAAACGGGGACATTCCCAAAACGGCCTTTGTTACTCGTTATGGCCAATACGAGTACACCGTCATGTCCTTCGGTTTAACCAATGCCCCGGCCACTTTCTCCCGGTTAATGAACTCGGTTTTCATGGAGTACTTGGACAAATTCGTCGTAGTATACCTCGATGACATACTCATCTACTCCAAGAATGAAGAGGAACATGCTGAACATCTAAGGCTGGTATTGATGAAACTTCGAGAACATCGCCTTTATGCCAAATTCTCCAAGTGTGAATTTTGGTTGTCAGAAGTGACCTATCTAGGCCATGTAATCTCTGGTAAGGGTATTGCTGTCAATCCCGAGCGAGTTCAAGCCGTCCTTGATTGGACTCCACCTGAAACGGTCAAGCAAGTTCGGAGTTTCCTTGGCCTAGCGAGCTATTGCCGCCGCTTCGTCGAGAATTTCTCCAAGGTTGCTAAACCTCTAACTGAACTCCTCAAGAAAGATAAAAAGTTCGAGTGGACTCCGCAGTGCGAGTTCAGTTTTCAGGAACTGAAAAGACGCCTGACATCTGCTCCCGTACTGGTACCACCAGATTTCTCCAAGGACTTTATTATCTATTGCGACGCCTCGCGACAAGGACTAGGTTGCATACTCATGCAAGATCGTCAGGTAATTGCCTATGCTTCACGGCAATTACACCCACATGAGGAAAATTATCCCACACATGATCTAGAGCTTGCAGCTGTAGTCCATGCACTCAAAACCTGGCGACATTACCTTCTCGGTAATCGTTGCGAGATCTTCACCGATCACCAAAGCTTGAAATATATCTTCACCCAACCAGATTTGAATCTCAGGCAAAGACGTTGGGTCGAGTTGATCTCGGATTATGACTTAGGAATAACTTACACCCCTGGCAAGGCCAATGTCATGGCCGATGCACTAAGTCGTAAGTCCTACTGTAACAACCTGATGTTACAACAAAGTCAACCACTTCTCCATGAGGAATTTCGCAAGCTTAATCTTCACATTGTTCCTCAAGGATTCCTATCCACCCTGGTAGCGGAACCTACCCTTACGGATCAGGTCATCAAGGCGCAGAAGATAGATCCGGGAATTTCCCGTATCAAGAGAAACGTTAAGAAAGGAGTCGTGGATTGTTTCTCCATTGATGATCAAGGTGTTGTATACTTTGGGAATCGCCTAGTGGTTCCGAAGGCGCGAAACCTGAGGCGACTGATCCTTAAGGAAGCTCATGAATCCCCTCTCACCATTCATCCCGGTAGTACCAAAATGTATCAAGACCTACGCCAGAGGTTTTGGTGGACTAGGATGAAGAGAGAAATCGCTCAATACATTGCTAATTGCGATGTTTGTCGTCATGTTAAAGCAGAGCATCAACGGCCTGCTGGCACCCTTCAACCTTTGGCTATTCCTGAATGGAAATGGGACAAAATCAGTATGGATTTCATCACTGGGTTTCCCAGGACCAAGAGGGGAAATAATGCCATCTTCGTCGTGATCGACCGTCTTTCCAAAGTAGCCCATTTTCTACCTGTTCGTGACAGTATCACCGCTAGCCAGCTAGCTGACCTATACATCTCCCGAATAGTGTCTCTTCATGGTGTCCCATTGGAAATTAACTCAGACCGTGGAAGTCTCTTCACCTCTCGATTTTGGGAAAGTTTCCAAAATGCTATGGGAACTCATCTCTCCTTTAGCACCGCCTTCCATCCTCAATCAAGTGGTCAAGTAGAGCGAGTCAATCAAATTCTGGAAGATATGCTCCGAGCTTCTGTTATCTCGTTCGGAATGAGTTGGGAGAAATGCCTTCCATTCCCGGAGTTTGCTTATAACAATAGCTATCAAGCTAGTTTGGGCAAGGCTCCCTTCGAAGTTCTCTATGGACGAAAATGTCGAACGCCTCTTAACTGGTCAGAAACCGGGGAAAGACAACTCTTTGGCCCGGATATGATTCAGGAAGCAGAAGAGCAGGTTCGCGTTATTCGTGAGAAATTGAAAACGGCCCAATCTCGCCAAAAGAGTCAATATGATCGTAAGCATAAGCCTATGACATTTGAAATTGACGAGAAAGCTTACCTTCGGGTTACCCCATTAAAGGGAACCCATCGCTTCGGTATCAAAGGCAAATTGGCTCCTCGTTACATTGGACCCTTTTGCATTCTTGCCAAACGAGGAGAAGTTGCCTACCAATTGGAACTACCTCCGCATCTTTCCAGAGTTCATGATGTCTTCCACGTTTCGCAACTCAGGCGTTGCTTCGCGGATCCTATTCGTGGAGTGGACCACGAAACGCTTGATTTACAAGATAACCTCTCTTATCGGGAATACCCCATTCGTATCCTTGATCAAGCCGAGCGTACCACTCGACGTCATAATATCAAGTTTCTCAAGGTTCAATGGTCACACCATTCCGAGGAAGAAGTCACTTGGGAAAGGGAGGATCGTCTTCGACTCGAGTACCCCGCCTTCTTCCCAGATGATCCTAAATCTCGGGACGAGATTCTATTGAGTGGGGGTGAGTTGTCACACCCTAGCTAGATTATGCATTAGAGTGTGCATCATGTTTACATTCATCAGAAATTGAAATGGGGAAAGCAGAACCCCCAGCACCCCCCCCCCCTGAAATCAACTAGGGTTTACTAAAAAATAAATTCAATGAACCTGAAATGCCCTTCAAATATGTTCACCCTCTTTGCCTTGGGTTAGAACCCTTGGGAAAAATGGTGCATATAATTTTAGGTCAACAAAAGGGGCATTGACTTAATTCATAAATATTTGAATTTGGGCATTTAAATACTATTAAATAATTCAAATGCTCAAATAATGTTGGAATTATTTTTGGGCCACTGAAATATTTCAGAAAGTGTCCATAAATATTTTCAGGATTTTATAAAATGATTTAGTATTTAAACTAAATCAAAACAGAATAACAGAAATAGAAAAAACAGAATAAATTAGAGAGAGAGAGAGTAGGCCAGTGGGCCACTTACCTGGCGCCACCAACCGGCCCAGCACTGTAGCTGGACGGCCCAGCCCACCAGGCCGACGCCAGTCGTCCCCTAGCTCCTGCCAGGAGGACGCAGGGCGTGTGCCCGCGGTGCGCCGGCACGCGCGCGGCCACCGACGGCCACCTCCTGCTTCGGCCGCCTCCCCGACGTCGCTATGGACGCCACGCACCCCCTGGCCCTCTCATTCACTCTCCCTCGCCCTCATCCCCTCCCCTGTCTCGGTCTCTCACACACACACGAACGCGCCGTCGCCGCCGTTCGCTGCCACCGCGCTCCCCGACCCCCTCTCGCCTTCCCGTGTTGCGTGGAAGTTCCGCCACTGTCGCCTACGCCTTCTGCACCGAGCCAAGCGAGCCGGGAAGCCTTGCTTCGTCCTCGGCGTCGTCTTCTTCAACCTCGGGACCGCCGGCCATCTCCGTCAAATTCGTCGGCTCCGGACCGTCCCCGAGCCCACCGAGCTGCTCTACGCGACCCCAGTGAGCTCCTGCTCCGAATCCCCCTCCGCCCCGCCATTATTTCAAGCTCAAATTGCCGACTCCCTACTGACCGAGCTCAACGCCGCTCGGGCTCGTCGCCGGCGTCGCTCCGATGCCCATTTGGTCGCGCCAACGTGCCAAACGACACCTCTGCATCGCGTAGTGCCTTGCCCGCGCTTTATTTTGCGTGTTTGCTCGCTGCAGCCGCTTTCCCGTGCACAGCCGAACTCCGGCCGCCGCCCGGCTCATCGCCGCCGCGGTTACGCGCTGCCCCAGCCCCTTCCGTCTGCACCACTAGATGCGCGTGAGTCCCAGGAGCACGTAGATGCCCTCTGCCGCGAGTTTGGTCGCCCGTGGGCAAAACCCGAGCCGTTCCGCCGTGCCTGGCCTCGCCGGCGTCAAGTCGCCAGCAGGTTTGACCCTGCTGGCCAGGGGTTTGACCCCCCCTGACTGATTGACGTGTGGGCCAGGCCCCTTTTTAATTAGTGTTAGATTTAGTTAGTCCTAATTAACTTAGTTACGTCAAATAGACACTGACATGCGGGCCCAGGCTCTAATTAACTTTAGTTAGTTAATTAGTCACTGACCAGTGGGTCCCACTGGTCAGGTTTGACCCGGACGCACCCTGTTGACTTGCTGACATCATCATGACGTCAAGCTGACGCAGTAAATCATTTTCCAGTTTAAAAACAATTCAGGAAATTTCAGAAAATGCCCAAAACTTTGAAAAATCATAGAAATTCAACCATAACTCCAAGTGAGACAAATTATATATGAAAAATTATCAGAAAAATTCAAGGAATCCATCTGTACCATTTTCATGCATGTTTGAACAATGCTTGTCCTCTGTTTTGGACAAAACAAATAAAGGGCATTTAAATAATCATATATGGGGTTGGAATTTGAATCTTGTACTCAAACCAACTTCATTTAAGTCATAGCTAGTTGCATTAGCTCAAGACACATCCATATTGCGACGTCATAGCATGCATCATATTGTTGCATATTGTCATGTGTTGATTGTGCTCGGTTGTGTTCTTCGTGGTAGGTTCTGCCTCCGAGGATATTCACGAGTATCCAACTGAAGGGCAGTATCCCGTCACCACTCCATCAGGCAAGCAACCATTGATCATTCCGATACAACCCATGTTCTCGCTCCTGCTCTTGTTTACTGCATTAAGACAACACGATTCAAACTGATGTGTGCTACGGTAGCTGAACCCTTATCCTCTCCATGACCTGTCATTGCCACAGTAACTAGATGAAACCCACTAGCATGTGTAGGAGTTGATTGAGCCATGTTTTGTGATTCCTACCTTGCTATGCCTGCTATGCTTAGAGTTGTGTCAGGTCTGGTTCATCTGGGTGATGGGCTAGAGTGAAATGCTTGTGCCAGTAATATGAGGGATGTGTTGAACATGTTTTGGTAAAGGTATCGATGAGAGGCCATGTAGGAGTACATGGTGGGTTGTTTCATTGAGGCCGTCCATAAGAACTGAGATCTGTATGTGTGATTTAAGATGCAGTTACTACCGTACATTGGGCCCGAAACAAATGGACCCTCTCGGCTTCTTAGCCACCCTAGTACTCTGTCCAGGAGTTGCAAATAGTTTCTGGTGTTTGTAGGATATGTGTTGGCGGCCGTGCGTAGCGCTGACCCTAGGGGTGGGCTATGTTGCGGTAGATACACCGTGGCACGGTGTACCGAGTCACCCGTTTGGTGTCTCGGGAACCATGTTCACATCGTTCGGGGCCGTATGTGGAAACCTCGGCCGGACTCCCTGCGGATGGAACCTGGATAGGCGATAACCTGGACTAGGGGCTTAGGTGTTTAGGTAGGCCGTGGCCGACACCCTCGCTGGGCTTCCGCTTGAAGGTTGCCGAGTACATGTCGTGTAGACGGCGGTAAGCGGTGAAAGCGTGTATGACGAAGTACACCCCTGCAGGGTATATAACTATTCGAATAGCCGCGTCCGCGGTAAAGGACTACTTGGTTGCCTATACAGTTCATAGACAAGTTAATGGATACTACTAAAAGACTCAAGATAAGTGTGAGTACCGAGGATGGCCCCCTCGCAGGATACGAGGGAGGATCCACGGTGGAGTATTGTGATGGTGAGTAGTGGACTCGTGTGCGAAAACTATTTTGCTAAAAGATTCTGTAGGATAGCTTAGCCAAGAGTCAAAGCTGGCTTGCTGCATAAACCCCACCACCTTCTTGAGAATGAGCATGTACAGTAGGTTCTGATGTAAGACTTGCTGAGTACCTTTGTACTCATGTTTGCTTATTTATTGTTTTCAGACGACAACACTGCCCCCTCCGATGGGTTTTACGTAGACCTTGACGTCGACGAGTGACTAGCCACCCAGGTGGTGATCCAGGCCATGGAGGGCCCTATGTAGATAGACAGGCTTCGAGAAGCCTTCTTTCTTTCTAGAGTCTGTACTCAGACTAGTTGCTTCCGCATGTGCTTGTATGACTGTATGACTTGAGTGTCGGGTCATGTGACCCCTACCTGTATGGATATGTTATGTATGGCTCCCTGGAGCCTTTAAATAAAGTACCTGAGTTGTAGAGTTTTGTTGTGATGCCATGTTGTATGTACTCATATCGAGCATATTGTATGTATGATTGAAATGCTTGGTATGAGTGGGATCCGACAATCAAGTTGTTTGTCCTTCGCAGCCTTTCTTATGGGGAAATGTAGTCTAGTGCTCCTCGAGCCAAAGTAGTCCGCTACAGCCCGGTTCACCGGAGTCCTGCTAGCCCAGCACTACTGTTCAGGACACTTGACTGGTCGGCATGTGTTTCACTTCGTCCCTATGTCTGTCCCTTCAGGGAAATGTCACGCGGTGATCTCCGGAGTCCTGTCTAGCCTGCTGCAGCCCGGGATCCCCCGGAGTCCTGTTAGCCCAGTGCTACAGCCCGGAATCACTCGTTGATGACCGACATGTTCGTTGTGATTCATGTATGCCTGTCTCCATAGGTCTGTGCCGCTTTGGGTTCACGACTAGCCATGTCGGCCCGGGTTCTCGGTCATATGGATGCTAGCGACATTGTCATATACGCGAGCCAAAAGGCGCAAACGGTCCCGGGCCATGGTAAGGCGACACCCGTGGGATACCGTGCGTGAGGCCGCAAAGTGATATGAGGTGTTACCGGCTAGATCGATGTGGCTTAGAATCGGGGTCCTGACAAGGAAACAAGGCCTAGGGTTCATACTTTCACTAGTGCAAGTTCTCTCAACAATAATAACATAGATAGAACATATGACAAGCCCTCAACATGCGACAAAGAGTCACTCCAAAGCCACTAATAGCGAAGAACAAACATAGAGATTATGGTCGGGTACGAAACCACCACAAAGCTATTCTTTCGGATCAATCTATAAAAGAGTTCGTACTGGAATAACACCTTAAGATACAAATAAACCAAAACCCTAATGTCACCTAGATACTCCATTGTCACCTCAAGTATCCGTGGGCATGATTATACGATATGCATCACACAATCTCAGATTCATCCAACCAACATAAAAGAACTTCAAAGAGTGCCCCAAAGTTTCTACCGGAGAGTCAAGAACGTGTGCCAACCCCTATGCATAGGTTCCCAATGTCACGAAACCCGCAAGTTGATCACCAAGACATACATCAAGTGTTCTCATAAAAGACTCAATCCGATAAGATAACTTCAAAGGGGAAACTCAATTCATCACAAGAAAGTAGAGGGGGAGAAACATCATAAGATCCAACTACAATAGCATAGCTCGGGATACATCAAGATCGTGCAATAGAGGGAACACGAGAGAGAGAGAGAGAGAGAGAGAGAGAGAGAGATCAAACACATAGCTACTAGTACATACCCTCAGCCCCGAGGGAAAACTACTCCCTCCTCGTCATGGATAGCGCCGGGATGATGAAGATGGCCACCGGAGATGGATCCCCCTCCGGCAGGGTACCGGAAAGGGGTCCCGATTGGTTTTTCGTGGTTCTGGAGGCTTGCGGCGGCGGAACTCCCGATCTATCTTGCTCTGTGATGTTTTTAGGGTATATGGAGATATATAGGCGGAAGAAGCACGTCGGTGGAGCTCCAAGGGGCCCACGAGGCAGGGGGCGCGCCCAGGGGGGCGCGCCCTCCACCCTCGTGACCTCCCCGGAAACTTCTTGGAGTAGGGTCCAAGTCTCCTGGATCACGTTCGGTGAGAAGATCACGTTCCCGAAGGTTTCATTCCATTTGGACTCCATTTGATATTCTATTTCCTCGAAATACTGAAATAGGCAAAAAAAACAGCAATTCTGGGCTGGGCCTCCGGTTAATAGGTTAGTCCCAAAAATAATATAAAAGTGGAAAATAAAGCCCAATATAGTCCAAAACAGTAGATAAAGTAGCATGGAGAAATAAAAAATTATAGATACGTTGGAGACGTATCACTAGTTATCCTGTTCGCTCATCAAACTTGAGGTCTCAGGTTTGATAACTACACTTGAGCATAATTTGTGCCAGGAGGATTCTTTGACTGGTCAAAATGTTTTCTAGGGTTTGCACGCTTCACCCTCTCTCTCCAGTATATATATACACGGTGGAGCCTCAACGCTTGTAGTTGCTCTCTTCACACTCTCTCGCCCTCTCCCGCTGGAGCCTCAGCACTTGTAGCTGCTCTCTTCACACTCTCTTGCCCTCTCCAGATCTAAACAAGACTTCATTGGCCTGTCTCTCCCCTCACTGCTGCTCAAAGAGCCGGCAGGATCCGTCTGCCGAGAAGGGAAGGAGGCTTAACGCTGTCGCCGTCGGCGAGGGACTACCGGCGCAGTTGTTCACTTTCCACCCAGCGGCGGGGCGGGAGGGCCTCCGACCCCTACTTCTTCGCCGCCGTCCCGTCGCCCACTGAACCACGCCCCAAGAACCTTGAGGTATAATTTACTTACTCCACATGCATTGCTCTAGCTGCATGTATACCATGAATCTAGGACGTGGTTCAAAGAGGAAAGGAGTGGGGGAAAGTAGTGGGAAAAGTTGTATATATCATGAATCTAGGACGTGGTTCAAAGAGGAAATGAAGGGGGAAAGTTGTATAGCATTAATCTAGGACGTGGTTCAAAGAGGAAAGGAATGGGGGAAAGTTGTATCGCATAAATCTAGGACGTGGTTCAAAGAGGAAAGGAAGGGGCGAAAGTACTAGTTCAAAAAGGAAAGGAAGGGACAAGGCTGTAGAGTTTGAGCAGGACTAGATTTGCTGCGCTCACATAGGGAAAGGCGTCTAAAGATAACAAAACTGGGACCAACACAAATATGCTCATTGGTTGTTTGTTCTTTGTTGCAACAGACTGTGCATGACCACAGTACATCGGTAGATGCACATGGTGCTGGTGCATCCATTGTCCCGTGCAACTCATTAGCTGTTGTTAATATAAGGCCCTGTTTGGTTAAAAACTCCCTAGTCCCTACCTGCTGGGTTCCAGGGACTAAACATGGACTAGAGGTCATTAAATGACATGCTAAAAGACCATGTTACCCCTAGTAATGAACTAATAGAGACAAGGTGCGATGCGTGGCAGGGGCAACTGTTGGAAAAAGTCCCAAAAAGACTCCCTCGGGGTATTCTTTCTTTAGTCCCAAATGCCCACTTTTAGTCCCTAAAAGTCCCTCCTCTTTGGTTTAGATGGGACTGACGCGGAGTTTTTTTAGTCCCTACACCAAAATGTCCCTGTAAACAAACACCCTCTAATAATGCCGCTGGAAAATTGATGCAATGCCAAAGTTAAAAGCAAATTACATGTTTAACGAATTTTATTGTTAATATAATCTCTATGTTAATATTAATCAATGCCACCGTTTGAGAAATGCTACTGTCTTGCTTTCTTTCCCATTTAGATAAGGTAGATGCTTCTTTTTGTTGGCTTCTGTGTCATCCACCGTTATTGACCACTAATTGTTTCCTTTGCACCTCTGTGTAAACAGGGTTATCTGCTTCACCTCGTTGCCATTGTGACCTTTTGTTGCACTGCACAAAACACTTTTGTTTTAAGAGTGTTTTGTGCAGTTCGACCAAAATGTCACACCGACAACGTTGCTTGATTGCTTGATCTTAGTGGAACTGCACAAGAGGAGATCTTACTTCCTATCCGCTAAGGCAAAATTGGTTTAGATCTTCTTCTTCTTGTGAGTTGTTTGAATTCCGCATCATGAGAGGTCAGTACTAGCCTTCTTTCACATGATTCTGCAGTGTGCATTCATATGTTATGCTACTTGTACGATAATGTTTCTTGATTTTAGTGAACTGCACAAATGGAGACAAGACTTCCAATCTGTATGTGCACCGTAATATCCCATTGAGGTAAGATAAGGATATTTCACAACTGCTGGCCTGTATTTTGCCACTTTCATCAGAAAATTAAGTTTAGTACTATACTTGTGCTCCCTAATTGACATGCCAAATCTTACATTGGAGGCGAAGCTTGTTTGTTATTGAACCAAGTGATGAAGGGGAAGAACAAGGGGAAGAAAAACAAAAATCAACTCCTGGTGCTGTAATGAAGCACTGGAACTGTGATGACACAAGTAATGATATAGTTTTGCATCTTAATTTATTGCTATGGCTAGAACGAGCAATTGTTTTGCCACTGATTTGATGCCACTCTTGATGTAATATGTAATTATCTCTACTTGTGCAAACCGGGATCTTCTTTGAAGATACCATATATTTTAGTGGAACTGCAGAAGAAGATGTGGGAACCATTAAACTAATCGAGGAGTATATAGTAAGCATGGCCACCATCGTAGATAGCAACAGATGGTTCTAGAGAATTGCTTCATCTGTATGCTCTACACAATAAGCCTCCTGACAAAGGTTGGTACTCGCCCACTGATTTCATCCATATGATTGAGCTTTGTCACCTCTATTGGTGTTGTGCTACTGTTTAGATACTGTCATGAAAAAGTGGTATTGTCCTTGAGAAGTGCTTCATCTGTGTTGTTTTAAATATTTCCTTTCCTTTTTTCGAGCAAATAGTGATGCTAGCATTTAGTAGTCCTCTTGTCTTTGCACAATAGGATCATCTTCCTCTGAAGAAGAATATGGAGTACGTGAAGTGACTAGTTCCGATTATGTCAGGATGAAGAAGCCCTGTCTATCTTATCATCAGAAGGAGCAGTTGAAGGATGGTTACATTACTCCCCACAAGACCAAACTAACTTGAGCTCAGAAGGACTGACAAAATCTCCATTTTTTTTGCTGTGATGCGCGAGTACAATGTTGTTCTAGGATTCTTTCTGGCGAGTGTGCTCTACATGGACCATGTATGTGCGTGTTGAAACTATCAATTCATAGTACAATTTACTCTATAATAATCACTTTTTTGTATTTGTGCAAACAGGGGTGCTCAGCTTGATTCCAATGGGAACTGCACAAAATGTTCATGAATACATCGAATCATTCATTTCCACCGGAAGAAAGGAGGTGCCGATAAGTTCAAGGCGTTGCAACATATAAGGGCGAAATCATACAAGCTACGCGCGAATTTGGTTGATTTTGGTGGAACTGCACAAAAAGAACAGCTGGTTTATTTAGCACGAGGTGCCATGTCAATGTCCGAACTGATGGCAAACCCTGCCCATTCCACAATCGTAGGTGAGGGAGTCCTGGGTTAGGGGGTCTCCGGATAGCCGAACTATCTCCATTGGCCGGACTGTTAGACTATGAAGATACAAGATTGAAGACTTCGTCTCGTGTCCGGATGGGACTCTACTTGGCGTGGAAGGCAAGCTAGGCAATACGGATATGGATATCTCCTCCTTTGTAACCGACCTTGTGTAACCCTAACCCTCTCCGGCGTCTATATAAACCGAAGGGTTTTAGTCCGTAGGACAACAATCACAGCATACAATCATACCATAAGCTAGCTTCTAGGGTTTAGCCTCTCTGATCTCGTGGTAGATCTACTCTTGTACTACCCATATCATCAATATTAATCAAGCAGGACGTAGGGTTTTATCTCCATCAAGAGGGCCCAAACCTGGGTAAAACATCGTGTCCCCTGCCTCCTATTACCATCCGGCCTAGACGCACAGTTCAGGACCCCCTACCCGAGATCCGCTGGTTTTGACACCGACATTGGTGCTTTCATTGAGAGTTCCTCTGTGTCGTCGCCGTTAGGCTTGATGGCTCCTACTATCATCGATAGCGATGCGGTCCAGGGTGAGACTTTTCTCCCCGGACAGATCTTCATATTCGGCGGCTTTTCACTGCGGGCTAATTCGCTTGGTCATCTAGAGCAGATTGAAAGCTACGCCCCTGGCCGTCGGGTCAGATTTGGAAGTTTGAACTACACGACCGACATCCGCGGAGAGTTGATCTTCGACGGATTCGAGCCACAGCCGGGCGCACCGCACTGTCATGATGGGTATGACCTAGCTCTGCCGCCGAACAGTACCCCAGAGGCCGCACCCGCATCAGCTCCGACCCTTAGCTCGGAGCCAACTGTGCCAATCGAGGACGGGTGGTTAGACACCACCTCAAGGGCTGCAGTCTCAACGGCGATCGAGCCGAACACCAGCATAATCCTCTGCGCAGCCCGTGACTCCAAGGTGCCGGACTCTTTTTCTGACTCCAAACTGCCCGCGCCCCTACCAATCAAATCCGATTGGGCCCCGATCATGGAATTCACCACCGCGGATATCTTTCAGCACTCGCCCTTCGGCGAAATTCTGAATTCACTAAGGTCTCTCTATTTGTCAGGAGAGCCCTGGCCGGATTATGGCCAACAGGATTGGGATGCGGACGACGAGGAAATTCGACGCCCACCCACTACCCACTTAATAGCCACTGTCGATGACTCAACCAACATGCTCGACTTCGACTCTGAAGACATCGACGGCATGGATGACGATGCGGGAGGCGAAGAGGAACCACTGCCCACAGGGCGCTGGATGTCCACCTCATCATATGACGTATACATGGTGGACACACCAAAAGAAGACGAGGACGAGGAATGGAAGGACGCACCGAAGGCTTGTTCCCTCGAGAAGCAGTCAAAGCGGCGGCGCAAGCGCCGCCCCAAATCCCGCCTTGGCAGAAATAACAATCATACAAACCCAGCATTGGAGCAGGGCGAACCACTGCCGGACCACGGCAATACGGAGAATCAAACCAAACAAACCAATTCTGTCAAAGATAATAGTCCGAATGACATAACGCTGGACAGGCACCTAGAGCAGCAGAATGCCCGTCAAAGGCTTGTTGCCACCACGAGGAGTCTGAAAAAGCAGAAGCAAAGGCTCAAGGCTGCGTAGGATACACTCCAAATCAGATGGAGTAAAGTACTCAACATAGCAGCGAAGTACGGCGGCAATCGCCCCACCAAGAGCTACCCAAAGCGGAAGTTGCTACCTGAATTCGATGAGGAGGCCTCAGACCCCCCACAACCAAAAATCAAAACGGCCACCTGGCCGGATAGATGACCTCACGGCCAACATAGAGCGACAAACAACGACACTCACAAGCCAATACGCGATCCACGCGAGGGCTCGCACCAAAAATACAGTGCAACCAGATCCATCTATGGACCACGCAAGCGCGCCCCAGCATATGAGGTAACACAACAAACACCCGAACAACGCGGTACACCCAGATACAGGGGTGCCGCACACCCCCTATGTTTCACCGATGAGGTGCTGGACCATGAATTCCCAGAGGGATTCAAACCCGTAAACATAGAGGCATATGACGGAACAACAGACCCTGGGGTCTGGATTGAGGACTATATCATCCATATCCATATGGCTCGAGGAGATGACCTCCACACCATCAAGTACTTACCCCTCAAGCTCAAAGGGCCAGGTCGTCACTGGCTTAAAAGCCTCCCCGAAAACTCCATTGGAAGCTGGGAAGAGCTCGAAGATGCTTTTTGGGCAAATTTTCAAGGGACTTATGTCCGACCTCCGGATGCGGATGATTTGAGTCATATAACTCAACAGCTCAGAGAGTCAGCCCGAAAGCTTTGGAACAGGTTTCTTACTAAAAAGAACCAAATTGTCGACTGTCTGAACGCCGAAGCCTTGGCAGCTTTTAAGCATAGCGTCCGTGACGAATGGCTTGCCAGACACCTTGGCCAAGAAAAGCCAAGAACAATGGCAGCATTAACAAGCCTCATGACCCGCTTTTGCGCGGGTGAGGATAGCTGGCTAGCCAGATGCAGCACCAACGACCCCAGTACATCTGAAGTTAGAGATGGAAATGGGAAATCATGGCGCAACAGCAATAACAAACGCCGGAATAAAGAAGACAGCATGAAGAGCACAGCAGTAAACGCCGGATTCAAAAGCTCTCGGCCAGGTCAGCAAAAGCCGCCCTCTAAAGGTGCCAGAGACGAACTGTCCAGCCTAAACAAAATTCTGGACCAAATATGTCAGATCCATAGCACCCCTGGTAAACCCGCTAATCATACCCACAGAGAATGTTGGGTCTTCAAGCAGTCCGGCAAGCTCAACGCCGTACACAAGGGGGAGGATACACCAAGCGAAGACGAGGATGAGCCTCTCAAGCAAGACACTGGGGAACAAAAGAAATTTCCACCAGAAGTCAAAACAGTAAACGTGTTACACGTGATCAAGGGGAGAAACAAAACGGCACTCCCAGAAAAATATGCCCAAGGGAATATCACCGCGGAGTCCTGCCACTGGTCGTCTCAACCGATCACTTTCGACCATCGTGATTACTCAGCAAGTATCTGGCGTGCAGGATGGGCTGCCCTGGTATTAGACTCAATAATTGACGGATACCACTTCACACGAGTCCTGATGGACGGTGGCAGCAGTCTCAACCTGATATATCAAGATACAATCCGCAAAATGGGGATAGACCCAACGAAAATTTTCCATAGCAATACTACCTTTAAAGGAGTAACGCCAGGCCCAGGGGCTCATTGCACGGGCTCCCTGCTACTAAAGGTTATATTCGGCTTCCCCGATAACTTCCATAGTGAACATTTAACCTTCCACATCGCTTCGTTCCAAAGTGGCTATCAAGCACTACTTGGACGCGAAGCTTTTGCTCGCTTTAATGCAATACCACATTACGCTTCCCCAACGCTCAAGATGCCCGGTCCACGCGGCATCATTACAGTGAACGGAAGTATTAAGCGATCTTTGCGCGTTGAAGAGAATGCGACTGCCTTGGCAGCCGCACACTAAAAACGGCCTCACCAACTAAAGCATTTGATAGGTCGTCAAGACCACGGACATGGTTAGATGAGTCCGGCGCTGCTATCTATAATTTGTACTGGATTGATGGCCACACCACTAGTACAAATACAAGGGGCTCAACGCACGCAGACAAGTGGCAATTTCTACTCATTTTTAGTTATACATGGTTTCTTTAAAAACTATCTTTTTGCACGACAACTTTTTCACCTAAGTTCCCCTCTTTTACAGATGATCATCGTGCTACACCCGTCCAGGATACGGCACAATGGAGACATAGGCGCAGACATGCAGCAGGGACCCACTCCAAGGATTCTTTTTAGATTAAGACCCTGCGTAAACCTTTTTTACTGTCTCTTGTTGATACATATCCACCGAATTCTCAGCACAATTGGGAAGGATGCTGACGTCTTGGCATGTGGCCACGTCAGAATAATGCACGTACCTGGACACAAGGGGCTTCTTACAAAGGGCACTATTTAGGCCCGATTTATACCATAAAGACCGAATACCTTAGGGAGTGTTCGGCGTTGCGAGTTTGGCCTTATATGCATCAGCTCTGAATCATTGCCTTTGGTCAAATGTTGGGTTTGCCTGGCTCCTGTGTTTTGGTGCCTTACGTTCTGCTTTATCGGCTAAGGCAGCACCAGGAGAACTACTGCGATTGTGCCCTGGTTCATCCGGACGAGCACCTCAGTAGACAAAGCTGAAAACTGACTGTCATGATATAGCATGAGACTGGTCAACAACTTGATGACCTATCGGAATGTTAGAATTCCTCCGCCTTAACGAAGGGCCGTTTTCCGGCCAGGCATGTATGCACCCCGAGATCGGGAGAGTATGGAGCCACCAGGGGCTATCTAGTAGCCCCACTGTCAAACTCCTATGGCTAAGTGAAAGTGTTAAAGCGTTATAGTCCAGTTGCCTCGTTCGCTGCGCTATCACCTCCTTAATAGGACCAAGACATTGGGTTAAGTGTGAACACGCGTTTTTTGCGAGCACCTCCACATTATATGCATGGGGGTTAAAGCCGACGACTATAATCTTTTAGGTTATATACATATATACACAAACAGCCGCACAGGAGGCATCACATTACTTTCCGGCAAAAGTATAAATACAGCCTTACTATATTTCATAAAAACATTGTGTTTACAATAGGAATACATGTCATTCAAACATAATATTCTTCGAGCACTGGGACTCTATCAAACGAGCACCCTCAAGAACCTCTTCAAAATAGTGCTCGGCAGCTACTTGGCCTATGGCCGAACCTTGCGCCGCAACAGTGGTAGCATCCATCTCTGCCCAGTATGCCTTGACACGGGCAAAGGCCATCGGCGAGCCTTCTATGCACGCCGACCTCTTCATCGCGTTGATGCGCGGCACCGCACCAAGAAACTGCTGCACTAAGCTGAAATAGTTGTTTGGCTTCGGCTTCTCCGGCCACAAATGATCTACAACAGACCTCATGGCGAGTCCGGACAACCTATTAAGTTCGGCCCATTCGGCTAGCTGATCAGTCAAGGGAAGCCAACGCTCTGGAATGTTGAATTGCGACCAGAATAGCTTGTCCACTTCACGATCTGATTGATCTTGGAAGTATTCGACCGCATCGATAGCACTCGCCGCCAAGTCCATATATGCGTCTGCCGAACTCCACAGCCGATCCAGAGGGGCATACCGCGGATCTTCGAACTTCCTCCACAGTAGAAAGGGCTTCCCAGCCACAATATCCCCAGCTTCATGCAACTCCTCCTTCTTTGCCCTCATAGCAGAGCGACTGTCTTTGGTCACCATAGTGGCCTTCTCAAGGTCCGCTGCCTTCACTCGGTTCTCTTCTTCAAGGAACTGGCAACTGTCGGCAGTGCCTTTTAATTCTACGGCCATCTTGGCCATCTTTTATTTGCTTTCGCAATGAGCGGCCTTCTCGGCTCTTACCTCTTCGGCCGCCTTCAAAGCAGCCACATTACTAACCCTCGCTTGTTCCTTGGCTCGGGCGAGTTCCGCCCGAAGGGTCTCAATGGTGGCAGCTCCGTCTGCAGTCACAACATATTAAAGATATTGGCATCATGCTGCTCTTATTGTGTGACATTCACCAGAAAACATTACTTACCCTGTGATTCATCAAGCCGCTTGTTAACAAGCTCAATGTCGGCGTCTGCCGCATCCATTCGCCGTTTTAATTCGGCAAACTCACTAGTCCGGCTAGCCACCGGAGCTTCCACCACCTGCACATAAAGGCAGTCTGGTTATTGCCTGGGACTATGATCCTCTGTTCGTCGCCATTCTCGATGACAACCAGAGTCTCAGGGGCTACTATCTACACAGGGCACACCTAACATGTGCGGTACTATCACATATTATTTCACGTACCTCAAAGCCTGTCAGTAGACTTATAAAGGCTTCATGTAATCCGCTTTCGACGGACGAGATTCTCTCCATCAGCGTACAGTGTTCTTCTGAGATGGCCGCTCACCCCACCAGCTCCCTCAGAACGTCCGACCGCATACCAGACGGTGCCGGACTCTTTTGTTTGCTCTCTTCGGGAGCCGGACGCTGGGGACTTCGAGGGTTTATGGGATTATCTTCTGGCCTCACCATATCCGGAGAGGCCCTCCGTGACGACACTTCGGGGTCGCCCGCTTCTTGAGCGGAGGAGTCCGGGGGAGGCGTTTCGCTCTCCATCATCTCCGGAAGAAGATCCCCCGAAGACGAGCTCAGCTGAGAAGGGCTAAGACCCGAACTGCAAGATATATGCGGCGGTTATTTTCTCAGAAGAAAGATAATATACCTTCACTATTAAAGTATTTTTTGGATCACTTACGACTCGTTGGAGGGCTGATCCCCCCGCGAACTTTGTGCGGCAAGAGCACCCCCCGAGGCAGGACCCTCTGTTGGAGACTTCTTCTCTCGTTTGGAGGCCTCGGCTTCCGGATCCTCGGAAGCAGTCCTCTTCCTCCCCCGGTTATCCTCCTTTAAGGAGGTGTTCATTCCCTTGGTCGGAACTAGCAGCGATGGGGGCCCGCTTCCGCCCATATTATTCCCCCTGTATCTTCCTTTGAGGGCTCCGGGCAAAGTGCGAGCTTGAGCATCTTTTCCAATACCGGATTTTCCAAACCCTCAGGGAGGGGGGCTGAACACCGAATCATCTTCGCCTTTGTTATCCAGTCCTGGTCAAAGAGCGATCTCTCAGAAATAACTTCATGATGAATAAAGGACATTGTGTTCGGCTAGAGGATTTCTTACTTGTTCGGCGACGCAGTTACTGCTCAGGCCCACGTCCTCAGTAGCATCCGGACACTCTATTTGAGGTCCGAAGAATGACTTGTACATGTCCTCGTGCTTCAGGCCGAGGAAACTTTGAATGGCACGCGGTCCTTCTGGGTTGAACTCCCACAGGCGAAGGGGCCGGCGTTTGCAAGGCTGGACTTGACAAACCAGCATAACTTGTATTACCACGACTAAATTAAAATCTCCCTCGAAGAGATCTCGAATGCGGCTTTGCAGTATAGGCACGTCCTTGGCTGGACCCCAGCTCGGACCTCTGCTAATCCATGACATTAGTCGTGGTGGGGGGCCCGAGCGGAAAGCGGGGGCAGCCGCCCACTTGGCACTTCTGGGAGCTATGACGTAAAACCACTCCCGTTGCCATAATTCGGACACCTTTGGAAAGGAACCTTTCGGCCATGGAGCTCCTGCCATCTTGCCTATTGATGCACCTCCGCACGCTGCATGTTGCCCCTCGATCATTTTCGGCTTCACTTCAAAGGTCTTGAGCCACAGGCCGAAGTGAGGGGTAATGCGGAGGAAGGACGCACACACAACAATAAATGTCGAGATGTGGAGAAAGGAGTCCGGAGCTAGATCGTGGAAATCTAGCCCGTAATAGAACATCAAACCCCTGACGAAGGGATCCAGAGTGAGGCCTAGGCCTCGGAGGAAGTGGGAGACGAACACGACGTTCTCGTTGGGTTCGGGAGTAGGGACAACCTGCCCTCGAGCAGGAAGCCAATGCGAAACCTCGGCGGTCAGGTATCTGGCCTCCCTCAACTTCTGGATGTCCTCTTCCGTCATGGAGGAGGGCATCCATCGGCCTTGAAGGCTGGATATGGACATGATTGAAGACCCGGAGCACCTAACCTGGGCTTTGGGTGTTGGAACTCGAGGCGGGGGAAGGGTTCGATTGAGCACGAGAGGGGAAAAGCGAAAACCTTGTCCCTTTATAAAGAGGGTGAATATCAAGTGACCTCTCCATAGCCGTTTAGGACTTGCCTATAATCTAGGAGTCCTAGACACGGTTGGGTCACCCATGACCGCATTAATGAGAACCCCGTAATTGGGGGGAACACGATCTCTGCTTTGACAAGACGTGTCAAGAAACCGCCTCGCGTTATATGTGGAGCTGGTTAAAGGAAATGGTTCGAATAATCACGGGGCCATGACATAACGTCATGCTGCCAAAACAAGCCAGCAAATTAGATCTGCGAAAATATTATTCTCTCTGCGGTGGAATGTGGAACTTATTTTGCAGGGTCGGACACTATCCTCGTATTCAAATTCTTCTGTGATGTATTCGGAGAAGGAACCCGCCTTGCAATGCCGAAGACAATACTGTGCGCCAGACCCATCGTCATTGAAGCCTGTTTCAAGGGCTACTGAGGGAGTCCTGGATTAGGGGGTCTCCGGACAGCCGGACTATCTCCATTGGCCGGACTGTTAGACTATGAAGATACAAGATTGAAGACTTAGTCTCGTGTCCGGATGCGACTCTACTTGGCGTGGAAGGAAAGCTAGGCAATACGGATATGGATATCTCCTCCTTTGTAACCGACCTTGTGTAACCCTAACCCTCTCCGGTGTCTATATAAAGGGTTTTAGTCCGTAGCACAACAATCACAACATACAATCATACCATAGGCTAGCTTCTATGGTTTAGCCTCTCTGATCTCGTGGTAGATCTACTCTTGTACTACCCATATCATCAATATTAATCAAGCAGGGCGTAGGGTTTTACCTCCATCAAGAGGGCCCGAACCTGGGTAAAACACCGTGTCCCCTGCCTCCTGTTACCATCCGACCTAGACGCACAGTTCGGGACCCCCTACTCGAGATCCGCCGGTTTTGACACCGACAGTAGGCATTTGATATTTTGGAATGGGACAACCTTGTCAAATTTTGCTCATTGATTTTAGCAAGACATGCGTTTGATATTTTTGAATGGGACTCCCTTTGCTGTCAGCAACGTCGATCAATTTTTTCTTTATTCTTTAGTTGTGAACTAAATATTGCCTCTGACATGTGAGTCGCTGAGATGCATAATCATCGATTGTTTTGAATGTTCTCTATGAATTGCCAGGCCTATGTGTTTGATTGCAATGTATAGAAACGCTAAAAAGCTGCTCAAACTCTTTGTACTCCTTCTGTTCCTTTTTACATCACACGTTGTGAAAGTGCATACTTTTTTGTATAAGATTGGTCAAAGTAGAGATACTTTGACTGCAGACAAAACTTGTATGCAGACTAGAAAGGACCGGAGGGAGTACATGTGAAACTGCTGCAAACGAGGTGATCACCCTGGGAATAATGCTAGTATGTATTGTTTTGCATGTTCATCCAATGCCAGTGATACCGGAATTCGAACTAATCGAAATAAATTCATTCATACATGGTCGGATTTCATATAAATATGCCAGATTTCATTACATTTCATACATTCTTCAACTAAAAAGGGGTGCGCTGGAGGTATAATTAAGTAACCAAAGCTACCCACCTGTGTCCCGCCGAGCCGAACAGAAGCTTAAGTGACTTAACTGCAGGTGCAGTTGTGTAACTGACATGTGGCCTGTTGGGCCCACGTGTCAGTCAGCCAACTGCACCAGCAGTTAAGTAGAAGCAGCGTTATTCTCCAGCAGAACTCCCCGACTCCACGTCGCCGCCAAGAAGCTAACCGGCCGTCAATGGTCAACCCGCCTAGCTTGGCTTCAACAGGAGGGTAGCAGCGGTGGCCTTACTTGGACCCGAGCGGCAGTGACCTACCGTGTTCTACTCTTCCTCGTTTTCTGTGTAGCACGGCCTCGTTGGCAGTGGGGCGGGGCCTCGGCGAAGCCGGCGGTGTCCTCTGTCTCGTTGCCGGCGGGCGGCGCCTCAGCGGAGCGGTGGAAATCCTCCCCCGCGTTGCCGATAGGGTGGGGCCTCGGCTGAGCCGGCGATGTCCTCTGCCTCGTTGTTGGCGGGGCGGGCCCTCGGCGGAGCCGGCGGTGTCCTCTGCCTCGTTGTTGGCGTTGCGGGGCCTCGGTGGAGCAGGGCCTCATCGACGCCAGCGGAGCGGGGAGTCGTCGGAGCCAGCATTGTCCTCTGCCTCGTCCTCGGTCTCGCCAAACAGCGCCTCGCCCGCTTCATCGCCCTCTTTGCTAGCCTCTTTGTAGGCGGCCGCAGCCTCCGCCACCTGCATGCGGTACCGCCAGCGCTCGAGGCGGCCCTTGCGGGCGGAGCGGTACGAGTCGAGTAGCGCCTCCTGCTCCGCCCGCTCCATGGCGATCTGCTCCTCCGCCTGCAGGTAATCCTGGAGGAGGTGGTGGTTGTAGGCGGCATCGGCCTGCGCCTCCCAGAACTGCTCCTGACGCATCTGCCTCACACTGTCCATATATTGGGCATGGGCCTCACCGATGGTCATGGTGCAATGCACCGGCGAGGATGGCGTGGAGGAGGGGGTTGCCGCCAGATCGTCGACTACCATGTTCTCCATTGGGACGTCGTCGTCCTCCGGCTGCCTGCCGGCCAGCCGGTCGGCAGCAATGGCTGCCATCTCCTTGTGGTCCATCGTCCGCCCGTCCCGAAGAGTGCTGGAGCGCGAGGAAGCCATGGTGGGCAGTAGTGGTTAGGACAGGAGAAAGGGAACGGATGCGGATGACTGTGGCTATGGCCGGTGCAGCAGTTTATATAGCAATGGTGGGCGGGCGGAGGGACGGATGTGTGGCGCCGGAGTAGCCGCCTCGGCAACCGCGTATCATTAATGTGGGCGGCAGATGGATGGATGGACGACACTTGTGTCGTTTGAATGTGGAGCAATCGCCTGCACCGGGAAGCAGGGCGGGCGGAAAGCGCGCCCGAGCGAGGAGATGACTTTACTTGGAGAGGATGGCAATGGGGACCCACCAGGTCCATAGCCTCACGTACGCAAGTGCCTCCTTATTATATGTGTGTGTGTGTGTGTGTGTGTATAAAACTATACTCCCTCCGTCTAGGTGAATAAGTCATATTAGAAGGTGCATCACGACCTAGGTGCAAGCAGATTGGTGGAAAAGAATAATATTTGTCTCTTCTAAACACAACATTTAATCACAACAGTTAAGAGGATGCCTTATTAGCTACCCATGCAGGCCATCGTAATTCATAGCATGCAAAGCACTTTTATTTCTTGCCTAATAACCGCATGGACGTGCTGCATGCATTGGTCCTTGCCCGAGCAAAAAAAGGAGGAAAGGGGTTTCCATGGGAGACAACGAGGCAGAGGTGGAAGCGCTCGCTGGAGTAATTTATTTTGCTTCCCCCTGGTTTCCTGACATCACGGTCCCACACCATTGTCAACCTATGTAGTAGTCAATAAACGAGAGAATTGCACAAGAAGCGGCCAACAGCTGGGACCAAGCAGCTCGAGCAGTTTTTGTGTTTTTGAGGTGTGAGCACTGCAGAGTTTTTTGATGTTTAGCTCAGATATTAATTTTTCTCCTCTGAACAACAACAACGAAAACATCGCTGCAGGTATTAACTGGGCGGGCTGTGGCCCGTCTAGCCCAGGCCATATATCCAGCCCAGATATTAATTTTTTTCAAGCTGAAAATGGCTAGCCCAGCTATACTTTTTTTAGGAATACCCAGGCAAGGTCAAGTTGTTATTCTCCGCCCCGCTGGGCTGCAAATCTTTCCTAGGAGGGATGCATTAGGCTTAACAAGAAAATGGGCTTTAAGAAATAATAAATGGGATGTAATTATAAAAACTAGGCAGTAACTATAAAAAATGCACCAAACACGTGATTACTTTATAAAATATTATTTTTGGATATTGAAAATTTTAATTTCATTAATTGTTGTGAGCGCAATGTTTCGTTGGATTTTTATGTAATATAAATTTATATTGAAATTGTATTTAATCTGACTAGAAATTTCGGGATAAAAATATTTCGGATCCCATCAAAATGTGGGAAATTTTATTGAATTCTGTTTTGAACGGTTGGTTGAAATGGGATGTACTTTTAAAAACTGTAAATGGGTTGTAGTAAATTCCATTAGAATTCAAAAATGGGCTACACATTCTTACAAATCTCAAATGGGCTATAAGTTCTCTGCCACACACTTCTGGCCTTACTAAGTTGACGCGTCCCCTAAAAAAACAGAGTTGACGCGTATGCAAGGCTTTGTCAACTTATAGTCAACACACGGTTCTAGCAGCAGTGGCCGTTGGATGTCCATCCAATGGATGCCGTGCTTCTTCTTCAATCTCGGATATTCTAGCTTCACCCGCCCAAAAAATGATTCCTCCCCCTGACATCTGTGGCGCACCATTTCGGAAGCTGACCTGTGGGCCTACTAAGTTGACGTACCAAGGGCTTTGTCAACTTAGTCAATATAAACGATTCTAGCTGCAGTGACCATACGATGTCCATCCAACGGCCGTAGTTCTTCTTCAACCTCTGGTCTTCTTGCTCTAACCGCCCAAAGCAGCGTTGGTCGTGCCGCCTGCTCCTGCCTCCCGTGGCCGGCTGTGCTGCCGCGGAGGCCTCACCGGCCCTACTATTCCCACCACTGGCCAGGCCCTGCGGCAACGGCAGCCTCACACCGCAGCCGAACGAGTGAACCCTCATACTCCTCTCCGCGTGGGCATCCACTGCCGTGTCTTCACCGGCTCCCCGTCGTCCCCTTCCTAGGCCACGCAATCGTCCACCACCCTGGTGCTCTCGGCATGGCGTGGTCAACATGGTCAAGGAACGACTTCCATCGGACGTGGACTGTACGTGGAGAGGCTGACAGCTGGGTCCACGGCGGCAGCAAGGAAGTGCCTCCTTATTACGTGGAAAATAATGATTCCTCCACCTGACAGCAGGGACCCATCGGACGGGCCACCAGTATTTTGCAAAAAAAATTGTTTCCCCCTGACAGCTGGGACCCACCAGACGGGCCACCGTATTTCGCGAAAAAAACGTTCCCCCCGCTGTCAGCTCGGACCCACCGGAAGTGCCTCCTTATTACGCACAAAAAAAGAATACTCCCCCGGCTAGCTGGGACCCACCTTGCTGGGAGGCTGACTTGTGGGCCTACTAAGTTGACGGGGACGAAGGGCTTTGTCAACTTAGTCAATATGAACGATTCTAGCTCCAGTGACCGTACGATGTCCATCCAACGGCCGTAGTGCTTCTTCAACCTCTGGTCTTCTTGCTTCAGCCGCCCAAAGCAGCGCCGGTCATGCCGCATGCTCCTGCCTCCTGTGGCCGGCTGTGCTGCTGCAGAGGCCTCACCGCCCCCTACTATTCCCACCGCTGGCCAGGCCCTGCGGCGACGGCAGCCTCACACCGCAGCCGAAGCAGTGAACCCTCGTAGTCCTCTCCGCGCGGGCTTCCACTGCCGTGTCATCCCCTTCCTAGGCCTCGCCGTCGTCCACCGTCGTGGTGCTCTCCACGTGGCATGGTCAACGTGGTCAAGGAACTTCCATCGGAAGAGTACTGTACGTGGAGAGGCTGACAGCTGGGTCCACGGCCATAGCCCAGTTTTTTTGTGATTTGCCAAGTAAGTCGCTTTGTCAGGCCTATTGGGCTGCAAATCTTTTAAGACGAGGAGAGCTTTCATTCGGCTGGCCGAGAAAATGGCCCATCAGTAATGAGAAATGGGTTGTACATTTTTAAAACACATCAAACCGGCAATTAGTTTCAAATATCTTTTTTTCATTTCAAGATTTTAAATTACATTAATTTTTATGGGTGGAGAATTTGTTGGATTTTATATTGATATACATTTATTTTTAAAATCAGTTTGAATGTGAGTCGAAATTTTGGGATTAAAAACAGTTCGAACCGCACCGAAATATGCAAAATTTCGTATAATTTTTTAACCGTTGCCACAATATGGGCTGTAATGCTAACAAAAAGAATATGGGCTCCAAAAAAACCTTAAGAATTAGCAAATGGGCTGTAAATTATTAGAAATAATGGCAGATGGGTTGTATGTTGTTTTCCACAGATTTGAGGCTTTCCTAAAAAAAGGTTGACGCACAAGCACTGACAGTTGGATGTCCATCCAACGGCCATCATGCTTCTTCAATCTCTGCTCTTCCTGCTCCAGCCGCTCAAACAAGCGCCGGTGGGACTGCCTGCTCCCTCCTCCTCGCAGCCGGCTATGCTGCCGCGCAGGCCTCACCGCTCGACCGTACTCCCATCGCTGGCCTAGCCATCCCTCTACTCACCCACATCTGTTGTTATTCCCCGACGATGGCAGACGAACCAGTAAACCCTCGTACAGTCGTACTCCCCTCCGCGTGGGAAACCACTGCCGAGTCTTCCCTGCCTCCGTGTCGTCCCCTTCCTAGGCCTCGCCGTCGTCCATCGCCTTGGTGCTCTCGGCGTGGCATGGTCAGCGTGGTCAACGACCGACATGCATCTGAAGTGGACTATACGTGGAGAGGCTAACAGCTGGGTCCACAGCCGCAGCAAGGAAGTGCCTCCTTATTATGCGGAAAATAATGATTCCTCCACCTGACAGCTGTGACCCACCGGACGGGCCACTGTATTTCGCAAAAAAAACATTTCCCCCTGACTGCTGGGACCCACCAGCTACATCTTCGCACGCAAGGAAGTGCGTCCGGGCAAAAAACGATTCGCCCCCTGACTGCTGGGACCCACCAACTACATCTTCGCACGCAAGGAAGTGCCTGACAGTCGGGACCCACCTGGTCGAAGCGTACGTAGCATTGTCATTCTTGTCACGAATGTGTACGTACATACTGGTTGATGTAGAGGCGTGCACGTGTCGTAGTAGAGGCGCGCACGTGTCGTAGTAGAGGCGGGCACGTAGCATATACACGTACATGCAGCGGCCAGGGTGCAAGAAAAAAATATGGCCATGTATGTGTACATACAGGCGGGGTCTCGAATGCCTACTCGCGCATACGTACGGCCAGGGCTCGTGTACATGGCTGGGTCGGAACGGAGAAACAACGTCGTCGTCGTGTTCATGGGGAGGCAACAGAATGCGTTGTGTTCACGGGGAGGCAACGGAATGCATCGTGTTCATGGGGAGGCAACGGAACGCGTGGGAGCCAACCGGCTGGGTCGGAACAGAATGCGTGGTCGTGTTCATCAGGAGGGCTTGGACGGAACAGGCGATGGAAACAAGGCCTGGCATACCGCAGAACGGAGGAAACGGCCTTGTGTTCGACCGGCCACGTTCGAAATGGGATCCTATTCATCGGGATGGGTCTGGCATGCCGCAAAATGGAGGAAACGGACCTCCTACGCTCGAAACGGGGGTCCTGTTGATCGGGAGGGGTGTGGCGTACCGCAAAACGGATGAAACGGACTTGTGTTGGAGCGCTACAGTCGAAACGGGGGTCCTGTTCATCGGGAGGGGTGTGGCGTACCGCAAAACGGGACTCCACGTGATACTGTTCATCTCCACCGTCGACCCCCTCCAGCCTCCACGAGCTACTGTTCATCCACCGTTGACCTCCTCCAGCCTCCACCTACGACTGTTCATCCACGGGCTCCTATTCATCCAACCTCCACCGCGCGCTACTCCACCGGCTACTGTTCAACCAGCCCTCTCCATGGGCTCCTATTCAACCACCCCTCCGCGGGGCTACTGTTCATCCTGCCCTCCACCGTCTATTGTTCATCCTGCCCTCCACGGGGTGGTCCTGTTCATCCAGCCCTCCACGGGGTCCTATTCATCCTGCCCCAACCGGCTCGATCGATCGGGGTCCTGTTCATCCAGAGGCAACACAACGGGGTCCTATTCATCCACTGTCAGATTTCGGGTACCAGCAGACCCTTAAGGTTCGAACTCTGGGGTGCGCACGGAGATCTTTCCCCTACCGACTCGCGCTTCTATGGCTCGCAAGAAATATAGGCTAGAAAGAAGAACACACAAGGGACACGAGGTTTATACTGGTTCGGGCCACCGATATGGTGTAATACCCTACTCCAGTGTGTGGTGTAGTGGATTGCCTCAAGGGCTGATGATGATTAATACAGGGGAAGAACGGCCTCGCGAGATGTGTTCTGGAGCTGGTGCAGTGTGTTCTACTTGGTCCGGACCTTTCTCTCCTTCTTTCTCTTCTCTCTTTCTTTCTCTCTGGACCTCTCTCTTCTTCTTTTTCCTCCTTGGCCCTCTCTCTCCTTCTTTCTTTGGGGGCTAGTCCTATTTATAGAGGCCCTGATCCTCTTCCCAAAAAATGAGCAGGAAGGGCGCCAACAATTGGCCATTTTGAAGGGGAACATCTAGTACAAGCTATCCTGACAAAAGGTGGTCTTCGACTGCCAAAAGCACTGGTGATGACGCCGTCTTGGGCTCCATGGTGACCTCCGTCCTGCCGCTCTGCTAGTCTTGGTCTTGTTGCACCAGAATGGTAACCTTTGCCCGATGCCTTGGCCTGTGCTTTCTCCCTTTGCACCGAAGGGAAACAAGGACAATGCGCAGGCTGGCACCTGCCTGGCGCCCGCCTAATCTCGATCGTCATGGCTTGCGTCACGGGCTCCTCGCGAGGCACCCCTGCCTTGATCTCTCTGCCTCCTCGCGAGCCTTCCTGGCGAGGCTGCTCCTGAGGAAGCCTCCTGTCGTCCGCCCCGCAAGGCTTGGCCCCTTGCGAGGGTCTTGAGCTTGAGCGGATGAGGCTGGGCCGCACTAGGCCCCCACTCGAGCCACGCCGCAGGCCGCAGGCAGGCAAATCTAGGGACCCCCATTCCCAGAACACCGACAGTAGCCCCCGGGCCGAAGGCGCGCCTGGGCTTGGCTTAGCAGAGAAGCTAAGGGGCAAGTGCGAAGCGCCGCGGGCCCCAATAGCCTACGGCCTTGGGCGCCGCATGGCGATTGATTGGACGTGGGCGTCTGCGCATCGCCACGATGCCTCGACAACCACTCATCTGACAAAGAGGTGCCCAGGCCAGGCTTACTTGCTTTGTTCTCGTTCACCTTGCCCCAGATCCCCTTTCTCGCTCTTCTCCTTCCTGCTCCTGAAATCCTCCAGATCTGTCTCAATCCTTCCCATCTGGCACGCCATGGCGCCTCACAAGTCCCCGACCGAGGCCTGGTACTCTCCGGCTCTGGATCCCCCGAACTTGTCGGAGAAGAACCTTGCCCTCACGCGCCTGATGACGGTCGCGCAGGGCGGCAAGGGGGCGACTGTGCTCAAAACCGGCTCCGACCAGCCTGAGGGCAAGGGGAGCGCCTTCTATCCGTTCTTTGTGAGCGCCATCATCACCGATCTGGTTCCTCCTTTCTCCGAGTTCTTCTTTGCTATTCTCCGCCAATACAACTTGCAAGCTCTGCATCTCCACCCCAACTCTGTTCTTCTCCTAGCGATTTTCGCTTACTATTGCGAGGCTCACGTTGGGGTGAAGCCCTCGGTGGCCTTGTTGCGCCACTATTTTTCCCTCCGGGTTTCTCGTGCCCATGTCTCCGCATGCACGAGCTTTATCGCATACTCCAACTCCAATGCTCTCTCGAAGCCTGGGGAGAGAATCGAAGGCTTCCGGAGCAAGTGGGTCATGGTGGACGTCGGGCGCCTCCACCCCCAACTGGTGTTGTCTACGAGGCAGCCCAAGGCCGTTGACGCGTGGTCCCGCGCGGAGCTCGTCGACCCCCGTGCGAAGGCGGTGCTGAAGAGGATGAATGCGGACCCGAGGCCAGGCAACTTGGGGGCAGCGAAGCTGACCGGGGCTACACTCCTGAGGGAGTTCTTGGAGCACTGGGTGGCTCCACTCCAGGAGCACTCGCTCCCATTGTGGAGGCTTGGGGAAGCGGACGCCGCCTTGCGCCTAAGCTCCGAGGCTCTGGCCGACGAGGATCTGGTCGCGGCCCTCCATTCCTTGGTTGGGGGACACGTGGCGAGCTCGGTGGGCGCCCCCGTCCCCCTGTTCCATCGTGACGACTGGGAGCAGGTGGTGAACTCCATGCCCACCTTCAATGGTGAGGGGCTGGTGCCTGCGGAAGCTCCCGAGGATCTGGCGGTGCTGGCGATGGTGGACGTGTCCTCCGGCAGCTCCAGCGGGAGTGAGAGGGAAGAAGAGGAGGAAGAGTCTGACTCTGAGGCGACTAGCGAGGAGTCGGGGGAGTCCTTCCCTCGGCGAAGGTCTCGGGCCCTCCGCTCCATGCCAGACGACGACAAGGCCGGCGTCAGGCGAGGAGGGGAGGACTCCCCATTGGTCATAAGGAAGGGCAGGTCGGGGCCGGTTCTCCCAGGGTCTGCTCTAGTCCCCGGGCGGTCTGAGGCCATTTCCAACCCTCCTGACATGCCTTCTGCTTCCGGGCCTCCCAAGGCTGACCCCAGCTGCAGGCTCTCGGGCTTCAAGTTTGGCCAGAAGTTGTTCGAGTCCGCGAGCAATGACCAGTAAGTGCTCAATCCATGCTTCACTTGGTTTTTGCCGCTGAGGCTTGACATCTGCATTCTTTTGCCAGGCCCGCACCTGCAGCGAAGAGGTTGAGAGGGGCTTCTGTCGCCCTGCTCGGGGCGAGTCCATCTGCCGAGGTGGCGCCTTCATCTGCTGGGGAAGGAGACGGTGAGGCTCGCGCCTCCCCTGCCCAATCGTCTTCACGAGGCCAACTGGGACTCTTCGGCGAGGAGTCAGCCCTCGTGGCCCCGCTGACCCTGGAGGCGGCTGCGCTCGATGCTGCAGCCGGGGTAGCCAAGGCCCTGGGGGTTCCTTCCTGCCAAGCTGTGATCACGCTGCCGTCCTCTCCGTCCGCTCCACTGGTCCCCGTATCTTCTGATCCCTCTGCCCCCGTCCTGGACCGGGTCGCCAACGAACTCAGCCAGCTGCGGGAGGATCTTCTGAGCGCGGACCCTCGCCTAATGGTCGGGCGCCTGGAGCTAGCTTCTGGTTGGGCCCGTTCTGCCGCCTCCGTCTGAGCAGCGCTGAGCCAGACCATGTCGGCCTCCGATGGGGAGAAGCAGGCCGCCAGCCAAGCCAAGGCCGCTCGCGATGCTGCCCTGGGCGACGCCGCGGCTGCCTAGGGCCGCTGCAAGGCGCTAGAGGTCGAGCTGCAAGGCATGCGTGACGAGCTCGCCAAGGAGGTCCGCGGCCGCCAGGAGAAGGAGAAGGAGATGAAGGCTCGGGAGGCTGCCGTCAAGGACCGGGGCACCAAGCTTGATGACCGCTGCGACCGGTTGGAGACGCTGGAGCGGTTGCTGAAGGCGGAGAGGACCAAGCTAGACGCCAAGGCGAAGGTGCTGGCCGTGGATCAGGTGGCCTTCGCGTAGCTGGAGAAGAAGCTCGCGCCGTGCTGAAGACACTTTACGAGGGTGGCTTGGAGGAGCCGTTGGCTGGTGCGGAGGACGGCCCCGCCGAGCTGCTTCCCTTCCTGGTCCGTGCGCTTGAAGATGTCACAGATGGCCTTGGCCCCACGGCCGAGGCCGAGGCGCGTGCCCTGTCTTCTGCAGCGCTGACTCATGTCCTCAGCCACGTCTACCTGCGCGACCCCAACATCGACTTCAATAGCCTGCTGGAACCCGTGAACCCGTGAGACCATGTCGGCCTCCGATGGGGAGAAGCAGGCCGCCAGCCAAGCCAACCGCCGTTGGCTGCCGCTGAGGCCGTGAAAGGCCGAGCCAAGGCTTTGCTGGGGAAGTTCCACGCCTTCAATACCTTGCCTGGGCGCGGTGCTGCCAGCTCCGTGGCCTCAGGAGGTGGAGTCGCCCAGCGTGACTCCACCATAGATGGTGGCGCTACTGGAGAGTGATCCCTTCGCGGCTCTTGTCCTGTTTTTACCCCTGCAACATGCACCACGCCTCGTGGAGGCGTTTAAACTTGTGTTTGGCGTTGTGAAAAAATCTATGGCTTATAATATTTGCTTTAAATTCCCTGGAATTTGCATTTTTTCCCTCCTATTTGTTTGCGCTCTACATCGGCAGGGCCCGGCCCCGCGCATACCTCAACCGCCATTAGCCCCGACCGGAAACCAGGACGGGACTAAGGAGTGAGGGGCTACGGGCAAGTTAGGCTCCTAAGTCGCGATGCTCGGGAGTCCCCCTTGACACGCGAACAACAAGTAGGGAAGGGGGAGCTAAGGAGAGGATTGGTCGTTCTGCATCGGCAGGGCCTGGCCCCGCGCATACCTCAACCGCCGTTAGCCCCGACCGGAAACCAGGACGGGACTAAGGAGTGAGGGGCTACGTGGCAAGTTAGGCTCCTGAGTCGCGATGCTCAGGAGTCCCCCTTGACGTTCAAACGGGTTTTCATATCTTGGCTCCGCTCCGGGACGGGCGCGCGACGACCAGGTCCGAGGGACCTGGCTGGGTGGCGTGCGCTTGGGCATGGCCCGGGCGCAACCCCCGTGTCTAGCCCCCTCGCGCGGCACTCTTGAGGGGAGGCGTTGCGATGTGGGCCGCCCTCGATTGTTTATCACCAGCGCGGAGCATAGCGCTTCCGTATGTGTACGGGCATAGCCGCTCCTCGACAGTGTCGTCAGCCAGCGCGGAGCATGGTGCTTCCACTTGTACGTGGGAGGGGGCTCCCCTCCGGGAGGAGCCCCCGGGGCGTGTACAGCCCCGCCCTGACACGTGGCCGGCACGGTAGGGCTAGGAGAGGTGTATCTCGGCACTCATGAACCAGCGCGGGACTCACGAGGCCCTACCTCGAGGCGGGTTGCGCCTGGCTCTGTGCCTTTATCAATGGTGTGTTCCTGCAGGGTGGTTAGAATGCAAATGCTCTACGTCCTCAGGTCCCGGCCCTCGAGCGAGTTCAGCCGCCGCTGGAATGACAGGTCGCGATGCCGTGGGTCAAGGCCAGGGGGTGAGGGCTAGAGAGCCAGTAGGAGCCCATGAGTCACGATGCTCAGGTGCCCCCCTTTTAACGTGCAAGCGCTTTGCATGAGAGCGGAGAAGTCCGCGATAAGCAGTAGATGACGATCATGGGAACCAGATTAAGCGCGGAGGAGCAAATTCATTTCAAGTAGATGCGGGAAAAGCAAACGCCGCTGGGCCAGGCCCGAGCAGTTTGGGGATGATGCAGCCCGAGGGGCGCCCCCGACAAGGTAAGTAAAGTGCGTAAGTAAAACGGATATGTGCCGCAGGGACGGACCCACACGACCTGGGAACGACGCGACCCTGTGGGCTCTCCTAGCTAAAAATGGAACTTGAAAGATGTCACCTGATGCTGTTGAAGATGAAGCGATGCCACGGAAGTGGGCGACGCGCGGTGAAGACGTCGACCCTCACGAACCCCCAGGCCCAGGAGCCTCGGGAGGCTCTGGGGGCACAGGTAGTGTCGGGGATATACCCCGCGGTATGACCCGACTGGAGTTGTAAACCGGCTGGGACTTGGTAAATTGGCGAATGGTAAACCGGCAGAGAGTTAAGACAGAGAGTCAAGACAGATGGCTAAGATAGACGGTAAACCGGCTGGTGTTAAACCGGCACACAATGTTAAACCGGCAGAGAATGTTAAACCGGCAGACAATGTTAAACCGGCAGACAATGTTAAACCGGCAGACAATGTTAAATCGGCAGAACAATGTTAAACTGGCAGACGTTAAGAAGCCCAGGAAGGGAAGTCAAAATAGTTTAAGTTAAAGTCCAAGTTGGACTCCACATGTAACCCACCCCTTCAACATATATAAGGAGGGGCAGGGCTCCTCAAAGGGAGAGAGGGAAGAAACAATCTCTAGGGCTAGACACAACTAGAGGAGAGCCGGTTTACGGCGACTCCCTCGTGATGATAATGAGATCTGGCCTCCAACAGCATGTAGGGTTGTTACCAGATGAAGTTCCCCGGGGCCCGAAGCTGTGTAAACCCTTGTCTTGTGTTGCGTCTCTCGATTCCGCTCAACCCCTCTCAAGCTACCACATAGATGCGTTGGCCTCGCGACTAAGTCCTCACACTAAGGACATCTGACGTGACAATTCCACGACAGTTGGCGCCCACCGTGGGGCCTGCGCATGGCGGTGTTGAGTTCTTGGAGGGCTTAAGGGATCTTTCTATAGGGAACGAAGAGCTCGCGATTGATCGGATATAAAAAAACAGCGCGGAGTGACCACGGAGGACAACCCGGTGGGGAACAACCTTGGATAGAGCTATCAAATTCATCGTTTTATGATCAAGAATCAAGGTTAATTTTGGAGTTAGTGATTGATTTTCCGTTGTTGCCTGTTTTGCCGGTGTGTCCAATCCGGATAATAACTTGCCAAAACCAGCATGGTTAAAATTTCCATTGCGTTCAGTACGACTCGCCGAGACGGATGGGAATCCAGAGACACTTTTGCGGTCATGTTTGGGCATCAAACAGTCTGAGGTTCACACACCGCGTGAGATAGAAAGAGTCTAATATCAGTCAAATCAATTATGACTCGGAGAAGAACTGGGACATGGACATAGACTCTGCTTTCGTCCGAGTCGCCCGTGCCTTTAATCCGGTTGCTCAGCCACAGCCCGTCAAGCTGGCGTTCCTCAAAACCGCCACCGATCCTGGCTGTCACCTCGTTCACGAGCCGCCGGCCCCGGTTTAGCCTCTGATGCACCGCTATTACTGTCACCTCTACAATGAAGCCGCCGGCGCTCCTCTGCCTTCGAAGCCCCGTTTTCAATCCTACCTCGCGCCAAGCTGGCCTCGCCTTGAATCTGTTGGCGTTCTGGGAATGGGGGTCCCCAGACTTGCCCGCTTGTGGCCTGCGGCGCGGCTCAAAGGGGGGCCAGCACGGCCCATCTTCATCAACACAAGACTCAAGACCCTCGCGAGGGGCCAAGCCTCGCGGGGCGGACGACATGGACCTTCCTCGGGCATGGCCTCGTCAGGCTGGCTCGCGAGGAGGCGGAGAGATCAAGGCGGGGTACCTCGCGAGGTGCCCGTGACGCAAGCCATGACGACTCAGGGCGCCAGGCGGGTGCCAGCCCGCGCAGTGTCCTCCTTTCCTCTTTGGTGCAAAGGGGGCAAGCACAGCCGTGGAGTACCGAGGCATTAGGCAAAGGTTGCCATTTTGGTGCAACGAGACCAAGACCAGGAGGACTACGAGACGGAGGTCACCGTGGAGCCCAAGACGGCGTCATCACCAGAGCCTTGCGCAGGCGAAGACTGCTTTTGTCAGGATAGTTGATACTTGTTGTCCCCTTTCAAATTAGCCCACCATTGCTGGCTCCCTTCCCGCTCGATATTTGGGAAGAGGACCAGGGCCTCTATAAATAGGACCAGCCGCCCACAGAGCAAGGGGGTTGGTTGCCGGCGAGTAAGAGTAAGGCAGCTAGAGAGAGAGAGAGAGAGAGAGAGAGAGAAAGAGAAAGGTGGCTGAGCTCCTCCTAGCAGTTCATCGCCCCAGCCAAGAACAGACCCTCGCGAGGCTGTTCTTCCTTGTATTGTTCATCATCATCAGCCCCAAGAGGCAATCCACCCACCACACACTGGAGTAGGGTATTACACCACAACGGTGGCCCGAACCAGTATAAACCTTGTGTCTCTTGTGCAGTTCTTTCAATAGTCTAGATCTTTGCGAGACGGAGAGGTAGAAGGCGTAATCTCCGCGCGCACCCTAGTGTTCGAACCTTAAGGGTCTGCCGGAACCCGAAATCCGACCTTTGGCGCGCCAGGTAGGGGTGCGCCGGAATTCGTCTTCCACCGCTCCGTGCCCCGTCGCGTCGTCATCACCATGCCCGGCGACCAGGAGGGCAACCCCGACCCATGGGCTGCGTGGCTCGCCCGCGCAGAACCGCTCGCCTCGGACGACCCCGTGCCCCAGGCAGCTCGCGGTCCGCAGGGCGCTGCGGGCCGCGGGCGACGCGGACAGACTTCGACAACTCTTACACCGCGGCAGGAACGGTCAGCAGCAAGGGCCTCCAATCACGCCGCGACCACAACACCGTACACCCGCCGGGAGCAGGCGAACTCGAGGGCCACGCTCACGGTGGCCCGAGAGCTGCTGCGATGCAGACTGCTGGAGGGCGGCCATGACATGCTGCTAGAGCGAGTGGCGGAGCTCCTGGGCTTCGCCGCCTCGGGGGCTCACCCCTTCTCCACCCAGCTCCCATATCAAGCCAAGGGCGACCCGCGCGGGGGCTCCACGCGCGCCCGCGGGCTCCAAGGCTACTCCGACGCCAGCGAAGCTGTCAGCACCGGACCGGCGGCGGCACTGCCCCCACCCCCGGCCCGCGAAGAAGAAGGACTCAATGCGACCCGCGGCCCCAGTGGGCGGCCGCGCTGCCACCCCGCAGTGGGCGTGGCAGGCGGGACCGCGTGGCATGCGGGGCATCACGGCGTGGCATTTGGGATGACGGCGCTGGAGTAATACGTGCCCCTCATGATGGACCAAGGACACCCTCACGAGAACGGACAAGGCTCGCTCCTCGGCCCAAGCTAGGAGGACGAGGCACTAGAAGCTGAGCCTTTCCAGGAGCCCCGGAACGGTCCCGCTGGCCACGCTGGAGGCAACGATTGTCGGGCGCCGCTAAATCTTCAGGAGCAGGTATACGCTAACCATGGATCGCAGGAGGTGCAGGTCGCCGCGGCAAGCAGCTGCCCCGCTCCCACAGTCTCCTACCCCTCGGGAGGAGGGCGCAGGGGGCTGCAAGAGAGGGGCCGAGATCCGACATCACCACCGCGGCGTTCGGAGCAAGGTGTTCTTAGGAGGTAGGCCCTCTGCTGGGGAGGTGCCTCCGGGCCTGCCCCTGGCGGAGGACCCGTGGTCGTCGGGGGAACCGCTGGCGACCGCTCTACCCCATCGGGCGGCGTCCTGGTTTCCGGTCATTGCTGATGGCACTAGAGTGTGGCGCAAGGCAGGGCCCTCATCTGGCGATATGAAGCAAGGCCAGTACCTGTGAAGAAGGCCCGGTGCCTGTGAAGCTCGCCGCCCCGTGACACTCTCACGTAATAATGAGTGGGCTGTACACGCCCCGGAGTCTCAGGGGTGCCGCCTCAGGCCCTGGGGCTCCCTCCCACGCCCAGTGGACAGCACTTAGCTCCGCGCTGGTGAGAAGACGTCCAAGACTAGATTAGGTGCCAGACGCGGCCTTTTGTCTGCTTTCATTGCCTTTCCCTTTGGTTGTAGCTTTTCCCCCGCTGGATTTAAGTTGGATTCGAATTTGAGATTTGCGTGTGTTCGGGGAAGGGGTGCTTATTCTCGTTCGAGCCATTTCTCGCGTTCTGGTTACCGCTTCGCCACAGCTGCCTCCCCTCGCGAGCCCCTCGCGAGTCGGGTCAGGCCTGGCTCGTGCGCAACCCAAACTGCCGCTGTTGCTCCCTCTCAGGAGGATTTTCGGGTGCCTGCGGAGGTTGTCCTATTGGGAAAAGGCCCAGAGCCTGTGAAGCAAGGCGAGTGCCTGTGAAGCTATCGTGTTTTGGAAAAGGCCCAGAGCCTGTGAAGCAAGGCGAGTGCCTGTGAAGTTATCGCGTTTTGGAAAAGGCCCAGAGCCTGTGAAGCAAGGCGAGTGCCTGTGAAGCTATCGCGTTTTGGAAAAGGCCCAGAGCCTGTGAAGCAAGGCGAGTGCCTGTGAAGCTATCGCGTTTTGGAAAAGGCCCAGAGCCTGTGAAGAAGGCAAATGCATGTGAAGCCGTCGCATTTGGGAAAAGGCTCGGAGCCTGTGAAAAAGGCCAACGCCTGTGAAGCTCCCCGCCGGCGACACTCTCATATCCTACGGATTCAACTAAAGAACACCCCAGGCGTCACGCCCTCCCACAGGCTGCTTCGGGGCTTGCGTGAAACAAAGGTAAACCAGCCAACCACCAGGCATGGGCGCTCGTGCAATATGACAGCTACTAATACGATGAACACAGGTTTTACATGAGGGGCTTCCCCTCCCAAAATGCTCTCACAGCCATCAGGTCAGAAACCTGAGTTCTATTCATGCAGGGTAAAAAAGACAGGAGCGATACACACTCAGTCGGACCAATCCCCCAATGCGTCCTCGGAAGCACCTCCCGAGCCGTCGCTGGCATCGCCGAACTCGCCATCGTTGTCTGCGTTGCTACCAGCGGCGTCAGGGCCGTTCACCGCACCGCCCTTGTCAGAAGCCACGATCACGTCATCGTCGTCTGAAGCGAAGGCCCTGACAAGGGCGTCCACGTTGTCTTCCACCCAGTGCACCAGGTCGCCTCGGACGGCCTGGGGAACTGGGGCGATGACGACGTCAAAATCGAAGTGGGAATCCATGTTCAGGAGATGACTGAAGACACGGGAAAAGGCGCGCCCGAGCAGGGCGCGGCTCCTCTCTTCCACCAACCTGTCGGCCCTGGCCGATCGCGCCTCCAGCTGCGTCACCACGGCGGTGAAGAACTGAAGGTTGCCAACATAGTTGGTTGTGTGCAGCTCGCCAACAGCCACCTCACAGATGTTGCCCAAGGCTGCGCTAGCCCTCTCCCGGAGCGTGGCGAGCATGGGGCCGTGCATGTGCTCCAGGACCTGCCGCTAACATATCTCATCCGCGTTCTGGCATGCGACACCCTCAGCCTCCTCCACCCGCTGGCGAAGACGGAACATCTCGGCCTGCGAGGCTGCTAACTCCCCTTGCGTTACCTCAAGGGCGGCCCGGGAGGCGTCGGCCAGCCGCGTCGCCTCCTCCCGCTTGGCCCTCAAGGCTGCGGTCCTCCCTTCAGCTTTGACCCGGATCAACTCCAGCCTCCCCTCGAACTCGTGCTCGAGGTCTTGGCGCGCCATCGCCACCCGACGTCCGACCTCCTCCAGGACACGAGCCTCCCGTGCAGTGACATCGTTCTCCGCCTGCGTCACCAAGCGCTCCCTCGTCTCTAGCCGCTCGTACTCACGGGTGCGTTCGGCGGCTTCCAGCGTCAACGCTTCTTCACGCTTCTGGAGCTCAGCTGGGTCGCCGGAGGCCACCCGCATCGACGCAAGGGCCAACTCGCGCAGCTCCACTTGCTCCTCCAGTGAGTGGCACCGGGCCAGGAGCTCACAAGCCCGCTCCTTCGCCGCCTCTCGCCGTCGGTCAGCTCCCCGGGCCTCCTCGGCAGCCTGGGATCGGGCCACCCGAGAGGCCTCCAGCGACGCCTTCGCCTCTTCATCGTCAAGATCACGCTGACGGCGCGCGAGGGCGATGGTGGCCTCCAGCTCGCGCCTCCCTGCAGCCAGGCGCAGGCCCTCGGCCTCCAGGCGCACGTCTTCGTCAGCAAGCTCCTCCCCAAGCAGGTTCACCGCGTCGGTTGCCCTTCGAAGGAACCCTTGGCGGCGAGCGCGGCGCTCCCGGGCGTGCTCAAGCACGTCTTCCACACCATCATCTGCCCCAAGCAAGCGCCGGGGGCCACGAATCATCGTTCCTCCTCCGGGCAGGGGGCTGGGGCCTGGCACCCTCGCGATGGCCGGGCGCGCCGCACCAGAAGCCCAGCCTGGAGCCGGCCCGTCCCCAGATGAAGGGCGCAGGGGGCGCCTCAACCAGTCGCAGTCCACGACCAGACGAGAAGCCCACGGCAGGCTGGCTATTCCCCGAGAGGGCCCGCGAAGGAAAATCAGGGGGAATGAAGGGCCGCGGTGCACCTCGGGATGGTCCACCCCTTCAGTCGCCCTCACCACAAGGGCAGAGCTGCTCGGAGCACTTGAGGACGGTAGAGGGGGCGAAGCCACAGGAGGCGGCATCTCAGCTACTTCCGCGAGCTCGGCCGGAAGGGGCCTGCGGAGCAAGGATCAGTGAAAGCAACAAGAGGATCAGGAGCTAGAAAGGGAGAAGACTTACTCGTCAGTGGCGAAGTACTTCCTCCGCTTCAGCACGCGACAAGGGAAGTCATCACCCAGGGCCTCCCTTTTCCTCCGGAGGGCCTCAAAGTCCACGCGGAAGCGGCCCAAGAGAAGAGCGCAAGGATCAACCTGCGATGAAGACGGAGCATCGAAGCGATCCGCGTCAGGGGTGCCTTCCTGGTGCGTGTCGTCCATCACCTCGCCAGAAGACGCGGCTGGGGCCTCCGAGGCCTCAGCCCCGGGCGCTGGGAGCGGCTGCTTACCACCCTCAGCCTCAGCGGCGCGGGTCCCAGGAGCTGTCCCCTCAAGAGCATCACCCGGCGCTGTCACCTCATCGGGAGCCCCCTCGGCCTCCGGCGCCTCCTGCCTCCCTGCTCCGCCACTTGAGGAGGAGTCGCCTTGGCCGATTGGAAGGGCAATCACCACCACTGGATTCTCACGAGGTCCCTGGAGGCCGGCGGGGCGCAGCCCCCACTCATCAAAGACGAGCATCTGCTTCACGAAGTCGACCCTGCTCTGGCAGAGATACAACAAGGCCCCTCCCTGCCGGACGCTGCCGGGGTTGGGGTCCCCGGCCAAGGTCAAAAGCGTCGACTTCAGCACCTCAGGAGCCAGGTCCTCTTCCTGGAGCCTCATGCTATCCTCGCGCCCATGGAAGGCCCACATCCGGCGAGAGTGGCGTTGAAGGGGAGAAACACGGCATAACAGAAACTCCTTCACCACCTTGGACGCTGTCATGCCGAGCTTCCTCAGGAGCGCGAAGCGGCGCCAGACGAAGACGAGACGGGGGCTCTCGAGCGTCTCCTGGCCCCAACCCGAATTGGGGACAGCATGCGAGGTCGGCTCCGATAGCAGGGGGCTGGCCACCCCAGCGTCCAGATACAACCACCGCTCGCGGAACCCAACCGCGGGTAGGGGGAGCTTGAAGTCAATCCCAGAGGCCGCGGTCTCAGGCTCGGCAGCGAAGCTCACGCACGCCCAGCATTGGGTAGGGTCGACAAGATGCAGCGAGAAGAAGTGGCGCAGCAAGGCAACCGAAGGAGGGATGCCCACCATGGCTTCGCAAACAAAGGCGAAGACCGAAAGGAGGGTGATGGACTCAGGACTTAGATGCATCATGTGGATCTGATAATGGGAGAGCACGGCATTGAAGAAATCAGAAAAGGGGGGAACTAGACCCGCCCACAGGGCGTCGGTAAAATATGGGACCTCGGTAGCTATCCTGTCGATGGAGAAGTGGGGCGCGGGCCAGGCCGTCGTCCTCCCGCACTCATTGAAGATGGTGTCCAGAGCCAAGCTGACCTTGCCCAGGCACTCTTGGTTGAGTATGGTCGACCGGCCGACGGCGGGGGCCACCGATGGCGGCACACAAGACAGAGGCACGGGTTTCTTCCCTCTCTCCTCCTTCGTCGGAGCCATGGCAATGGGAAGGAGGGGGAAGATTCAAGATTGGATTGGAGGCAGGAGCTGGTGTTCGAAGGAAGGAAGAACAGGGGACGCTCGAGCAACAGGAAGGGGAGCGGCTGTGTGCAACTACAAGTCCGCCTAGCAGGGCGCAGAATAAGGGGCGTGGGGGAACAGTGCCACCCACGTCCCATCAACTGCCACTCGGCGCCCAAGGCCGCAGGCTGTTAGGGCCCACGGTGCTTCACCTCTGCCCTTTCGCCTCTCAGCACGGCCAAGTCCGGGCGCGCCTTGGGCCGGGGGCTACTGTCTGCGTTCTGGGAATGGGGGTCCCCAGACTTGCCTGCCTGCGGCGCGGCTCAAAGGGGGGCCGGCATGGCCCATCTTCATCAACACAAGACTCAAGACCCTCGCGAGGGGCCAAGCCTCGCGGGGCGGACGACACGGACCTTCCTCAGGCACGGCCTCGTCAGGCTGGCTCGCGAGGATGCGGAGAGATCAAGGCAGGGTACCTCGCGAGGTGCCCGTGACGCAAGCCATGACGACTCAGGGTGCCAGGCGGGTGCCAGCCCGCGCAGCGTCCTCCTTTCCTCTTTGGTGCAAAGGGGGCAAGCGCAGCCGCGGAGTACCGAGGCATCAGGCAAAGGTTGCCATTTCGGTGCAACGAGACCAAGACCAGGAGGACTACGAGACGGAGGTCACCGTGGAGCCCAAGACGGCGTCATCACCTGAGCTTTGCGCAGGCGAAGACTGCTTTTGTCAGGATAGTTGATACTTGCTGTCCCCTTTCAAATTAGCCCGCCATTGCTGGCTCCCTTCCCGGTCGATATTTGGGAAGAGGACCAGGGCCTCTATAAATAGGACTAGCCGCCCACAGAGCAAGGGGGTTGGTTGCCGGCGAGTAAGAGTAAGGCAGCTAGAGAGAGAGAGAGAGAGAGGGGGGGAGAGAGAGAAAGAGAAAGGTGGCTCAACTCCTCCCAGCAGTTCATCGCCCCAGCCAAGAATAGACCTTTGCGAGGCTGTTCTTCCTTGTATTGTTCATCATCATCAGCCCCAAGAGGCAATCCACCCACCACACACTGGAGTAGGGTATTACACCACAACGGTGGCCCGAACCAGTATAAATCTTGTGTCTCTTGTGCAGTTCTTTCAGTAGTCTAGATCTTTGCGAGACGGAGAGGTAGAAGGCGTAATCTCCGCGCGCACCCCAGTGTTCGAACCTTAAGGGTCTGCCAGAACCCGAAATATGACAGAATCGGCTCCGACTGCCACCGGCTCGTCTCGCCACTTCGCCACACCATGGGCTGCCGCCGCAACTGTTTTTGACCCGCCGTTGCCCATGCTGAATCGCCACGGAATCCGTCCAATCGAATCCGGATTGCCACCACGATTTCGTCGAGTCACCCCTACAGACTCGATTTTGCTACGGACTCCATTACCAAGTCCCAGCCTGCTCATTAAGAAGGCATCGGTCTCTATCAAGCCGGCGAGCCGAGTTAGCGCCGGTCTCCGCCTCTCGTCCGAGTCACTGCTGCGCCTCGCGTACTCCCGGTTGCCATTACTGACCCGCAGCCATGCCTCTCCAACCCGCCGCCCGTTCAGCGCGCCTCGCCGGCTGGCGGCCTCGAGCAGCCCTCGCCATGGCTTTGCCTGTGACTCGCCTCGCCGGTTTGCTTCCTCTGTCGCCAACCGCCAAACCACCGTTGCTGCTGGTTACAGCCGTGTTTAAACCACCTTACCACGCTACTCCGAGCCGGTGCCGTTGGCGAGTCACCACGCCTCGGTGGCTGCACCTGCGTCACCATGCTTCAAGCCGGTCCGGCCTCGCGGCTGTCTCTACCATGGCCTCGAGCCTACATTCTGCGCTCTGCTGTTGTTTCCTTCAAAGCTTCCATGGTCAGGCACCATTAAGCCGGCTGCTGCCTCCAGGATTGCCGCTTCTGCTCCAAACCGCCCTTAAGTAGCCTCGTCATCAGGTCGCTTCTGGCGCCGGGTCAGTAGCTGCACTCCGTAGCCGTCGCGCTTTCTTCCTCCAGCCTCGTTCAGCCGTCTCTGCCTCGGGCTCGAGTTGCTGCATCTGTCACCTGTTTGCTCAATAGAGAGATCCGTCTGACTACTACTGGTGAAGATAACAGAATACTACAGCGTGGACGCGTAGGGTTAAAGCCGCCGGATTAACTACAACCCGGACTCGAACTCCGTCCTCGATTTTGTTCCTTGAGCTGTCGGAACTGCCTTGTCGTCACCTGCCCTTTGTCCTCCGACCGTGCCACAAGCCGTACCTCTGGGTTGCTGAGCTATGTAATGATCCGTCTCGGCCCTACCGCGGCGCCTCCTTGGGCCACTCGACCTTAATCCGCTTCGCCGGGGGCCTCTGCCGTTCTACTCCAAGCCGGCCATCGAATGACCCTTTTGCTTGTCTCCGTTAAGTCACCCTGAGAGCCGGCCCTGCTCCTTTTACTCGCCTCGGCCACCGTGAGCCTGCGATCACTGTTGTTTCGCCTCCTTAGCTGTAGTGGCGTCAGGCCAGCGCTACCGAGCCGCCGGGTCTCCACTATGGACGAGTCGCCACTTCCACCACCTCGAATCGCCGCTTCCATCCGCGCATAGTTTGGCCGCCAGCCAGTTCGCCTGCTCCAAGTCAAACCGCCCTCGTGGCCTCGCCTTGACCCGCCTTCACCGGCCACCTCATGAAGTCACCGCAATGGATTTCATTCCTGGCCGTCCTCATCGAAACGCCGTGTCTCGCCGTTTTGGCCTCTGCGTTGAACCGGCGCCAGATCACCATCACACTGTAAAACACCGCGGCTTTGTTCCCTCAAGAATCAACTATGCTGTGTGCCCATAGGTTCTTCCAGTAACAAGAAACAGGCTCTGTTGTTGGATGCTGGAAAAGTCAAAGGACCGTCATCAGGCCCGTGTGTTAATAGCGTAACTGCCACAAGTACAAGTGTTGCGCCGGTTTGACATCGTATAAAAGAGCATGGGATACGGTACAAGGGCCGCATCAGACATCTGGTATGTTTTTTATTACAGTATCCATGTAAAAAAGGAGGGGCACATGGATGTCATGCTACATCGCATCAGCGGAGCTCAATGTGTATATACTATTCAGTATTACATGGCACCGGCATCTACGTTTATCCGACGAAAACAAAATCAGGTGTTATCCCTCCTATATATTTTATCAGTATATTTTTCCTCTGAGCACCATTACACTGCCCTATTGGTGTTTTATATACAGGCAAAATTATTGTTATACTGCGGGTATGGAACACGCACTGGCAATGTTCTACAATGGCATTCTCCTATGTGTCACATGTTGGGGAACGCAGTAATTTCAAAAAAATTCCTACGCACACGCAAGATCATGGTGATGCACAGCAACGAGAGGGGAGAGTGTTGTCTACGTACCAACGCAGACCGACTGCGGAAGCGATCACACAACGTAGAGGAAGTAGTCATACGTCTTCTTCCCGATCGACCGATCCAAGCATCGTTACTCCGGCACCTCCGAGTTCTTAGCACACGTTCAGCTCGATGACGTTCCTCGGGCTCTGATCCAGCAAAGCGTCGAGGAAGAGTTTTGTCAGCACGACGGCGTGATGACGATCTTGATGTACTACCGACGCAGGGCTTCGCCTAAGCACTACAACGGTATGATCGAGGTGGAATTTGGTGGCAGGGGGCACCGCACACGGCTAAGGAACGATCTCAAGGATTAAGTTGTGTGTCTATGGGGTGCCCCCTGCCCCCGTATATATATGTTGGAGGAGGGGGGCTGGCCGGCCAAGATAGAGGAGGCGCAGGGGGAGTCCTACTCCCACCGGGAGTAGGACTCCTCCCCTCCAATCCTATTCCAACTAGGACTCTTGGGGGGGAAAGGAGAGAGAGGGGGCCGGCCCACCTCTCCTAGTCCTACTAGGACTTGGGGAAGGGGGGCGCCGGCTAGGCTTGTGGGCTGCCTCTTCTCTCTTTTCCACTAAGGCCCAATAGGCCCATTAGCCTCCCGGGGGGTTCCGGTAACCCTCCCGGTATTCCGGTAAAATCCCGATTTCATCCGGAACACTTCCTATGTCCAAACATAGGCTTCCAATATATCAATCTTTACGTCTCGACCATTTCGAGACTCCTCGTCATGTCCGTGATCTCATCCGGGACTCCGAACAACCTTCGGTACATCAAAATGCATAAACTCATAATAACTGTCATCGTAACGTTAAGCGTGCGGACCCTACGGTTCGAGAACAATGTAGACATGACCGAGACACGTCTCCGGTCAATAACCAATAGCGGGACCTGGATGCCCATATTGGCTCCTACATATTCTACGAAGATCTTTATCGGTCAGACCGCATAACAACATACGTTGTTCCCTTTGTCATCAGTATGTTACTTGCCCGAGATTCGATCGTCGGTATCCAATACCTAGTTCAATCTCGTTACCGGCAAGTCTCTTTACTCGTTCCATAATACATCATCTCACAACTAACTTATTAGTTGCAGTGCTTGCAAGGCTTATGTGATGTGCATTACCGAGAGGGCCCAGAGATACCTCTCCGACAATCGGAGTGACAAACCCTAATCTCGAAATACGCCAACCCAACATCTACCATTGGAGACACCTGTAGTACTCGTTGTGATGTTTGGTAGTACCCAAAGTGTTCCTCTGGTAAACGGGAGTTGCATAATCTCATAGTTATAGGAACATGTATAAGTCATGAAGAAAGCAATAGCAACATATAAAACGATCGGGTGCTAAGCTAATGGAATGGGTCATGTCAATCAGATCATTCTACTAATGATGTGACCTCGTTAATCAAATAACAACTCCTTGTTCATGGTTAGGAAACATAACCATCTTTGATTAACGAGCTAGTCAAGTAGAGGCATACTAGTGACACTCTGTTGGTCTATGTATTCACACATGTATTATGTTTCCGGTTAATACAATTCTAGCATGAATAATAAACATTTATCATGATGTAAGGAAATAAATAATAACTTTATTATTGCCTCTAGGGCATATTTCCTTCAGTCTCCCACTTGCACTAGAGTCAATAATCTAGATTACACTGTAATGATTCTAACACCCATGGAGCCTTGGTGCTGATCATGTTTTGCTCATGGAAGAGGCTTAGTCAACGGGTCTGCAACATTCAGATCCGTATGTATCTTGCAAATCTCTATGTCTCCCACCTGGACTAAATCCCGGATGGAGTTGAAGCGTCTCTTGATGTGTTTGGTTCTTTTGTGAAATCTGGATTCCTTTGCCAAGGCAATTGCACCAGTATTGTCACAGAAGATTTTCATTGGACCCGATGCACTAGGTATGACACCTAGATCGGATATGAACTCCTTCATCCAGACTCCTTCGTTTGCTGCTTCCGAAGCAGCTATGTAATCCACTTCACATGTAGATCCCGCTACGACGCTTTGTTTAGAACTGCACCAACTGACAGCTCCACCGTTTAAAGTAAACACGTATCCGGTTTGCGATTTAGAATCGTCCGGATCAGTGTCAAAGCTTGCATCAACGTAACCTCTTACGGTGAGCTCTTTGTCACCTCCATATACGAGAAACATATCCTTAGTCCTTTTCAGGTATTTCAGGATGTTCTTGACCGTTGTCCAGTGATCCATTCCAGGATTACTTTGGTACCTCCCTGCTAAACTTATAGCAAGGCACACATCAGGTCTGGTACACAGCATTGCATACATGATAGAGCCTATGGCTGAAGCATAGGGAACATCTTTCATTTTCTCTGTATCTTCTGCAGTGGTCGGGCATTGAGTCTTACTCAACTTCACACCTTGTAGCACAGGCAAGAACCCTTTCTTTGCTTGATCCATCTTGAACTTCTTCAAAATTTTGTCAAGGTATGTGCATTGTGAAAGTCCAATTAAGCGTTTTGATCTATCTCTATAGATCTTTATGCCTAATATGTATGCAGCTTCCCCGAGGTCTTTCATCGAAAAACTTTTATTCAAGTATCCCTTTATGCTATCCAGAAATTCTATATCATTTCCAATTAGCAATATGTCATCCACATATAATATCAGAAATGCTACAGAGCTCCCACTCACTTTCTTGTAAATACAGGCTTCTCCAAAAGTCTGTATAAAGCCAAATGCTTTGATCACACTATCAAAGCGTTTATTCCAACTCCGAGATGCTTGCACCAGTCCATAAATGGATCGCTGGAGTTTGCATACTTTGTTAGCTCCTTTTGGATCGACAAAACCTTCTGGTTGTACCATATACAACTCTTCTTCCAGAAATCCATTCAGGAATGCAGTTTTGACATCCATCTGCCATATTTCATAATCATAAAATGCGGCAATTGCTAACATAATTCTGACGGACTTAAGCATCACTACGGGTGAGAAGGTCTCATCGTAGTCAACCCCTTGAACTTGTCGAAAACCTTTTGCGACAAGTCGAGCTTTATAGACAGTAACATTACCGTCAGCGTCAGTCTTTTTCTTGAAGATCCATTTATTCTCAATTGCTTGCCGATCATCGGGCAAGTCAACCAAAGTCCATACTTTGTTCTCATACATGGATCCCATCTCAGATTTCATGGCCTCAAGCCACTTTGCGGAATCTGGGCTCACCATCGCTTCTTCATAGTTCGTAGGTTCATCATGATCTAGCATCATGACTTCCAGAACTGGATTACCGTACCACTCTGGTGCGGATCTCACTCTGGTTGATCTACGTGGTTCAGTAGTATCTTGATCTAAAGCTTCATGATCATCATCATTAGCTTCCTCACTGATTGGCATAGGTGTCGCAGAAACAGTTTTCTGTGATGTACTATTTTCCAATAAGGGAGCAGGTACAGTTACCTCATCAAGTTCTACTTTCCTCCCACTCACTTCTTTCGAGAGAAACTCCTTCTCTAGAAATGATCCATTCTTAGCAACGAATGTCTTGCCTTCGGATCTGTGATAGAAGGTATACCCAACAGTTTCCTTTGGGTATCCTATGAAGACACATTTCTCCGCTTTGGGTTCGAGCTTATCAGGTTGAAGCTTCTTCACATAAGCATCGCAGCCCCAAACTTTAAGAAACGACAACTTTGGTTTCTTGCCAAACCATAGTTCATAAGGCGTCGTCTCAACGGATTTTGATGGTGCCCTATTTAACGTGAATGCGGCCGTCTCTAAAGCATAACCCCAAAACGATAGCGGTAAATCAGTAAGAGACATTATAGATCGCACCATATCTAGTAAAGTACGATTACGACGTTCGGACACACCATTACGCTGTGGTGTTCCGGGTGGCGTGAGTTGCGAAACTATTCCACAATTTTTCAAATGTACACCAAACTCGTAACTCAAATATTCTCCTCCACGATCAGATCGTAGAAATTTTATTTTCTTGTTACGATGATTTTCAACTTCACTCTGAAATTCCTTGAACTTTTCAAATGTTTCAGACTTATGTTTCATTAAGTAGACATACCCATATCTGCTTAAATCATCTGTGAAGGTGAGAAAATAACGATATCCGCCACGAGCCTCAATATTCATCGGACCACATACATCGGTATGTATGATTTCCAACAAATCTGTTGCTCTCTCCATAGTACCGGAGAACGGTGTTTTAGTCATCTTGCCTATGAGGCACGGTTCGCAAGTACCAAGTGATTCATAATCAAGTGATTCCAAAAGCCCATCAGTATGGAGTTTCTTCATGCGCTTTACACCGATATGACCTAAACGGCAGTGCCACAAATAAGTTGCACTATCATTATTAACTTTGCATCTTTTGGCTTCTACATTATGAATATGTGTATCACTATCTTCGAGATTCAACAAGAATAGACCACTCTTCAAAGGTGCATGACCATAAAAGATATTATTCATATAAATAGAACAACCATTATTCTCTGATTTAAATGAATAACCGTCTCGCATTAAACAAGATCCAGATATAATGTTCATGCTCAACGCTGGCACCAAATAACAATTATTTAGGTCTAATATTAATCCCGAAGGTAGATGTAGAGGTAGCGTGCCGACCGCGATCACATCGACTTTGGAACCGTTTCCCACGCGCATCGTCACCTCGTCCTTCGCTAGTGTCCGCTTATTCCGTAGTCCCTGTTTCGAGTTGCAAATATTAGCAACAGAACCAGTATCAAATACCCAGGTGCTACTGCGAGCTCTAGTAAGGTACACATCAATAACATGTATATCACATATACCTTTGCTCACTTTGCCATCCTTCTTATCCGCCAAATACTTGGGGCAGTTCCGCTTCCAGTGACCAGTCTGCTTGCAGTAGAAGCACTCAGTTTCAGGCTTAGGTCCAGACTTGGGTTTCTTCTCCTGAGCAGCAACTTGCTTGCTGTTCTTCTTGAAGTTTCCCTTCTTATTCCCTTTGCCCTTTTTCTTGAAACTAGTGGTTTTGTTAACCATCAACACTTGATGCTCCTTTTTGATTTCTACCTCCGCAGCTTTCAGCATTGCGAAGAGCTCGGGAATAGTCTTGTTCATCCCTTGCATATTATAGTTCATCACGAAGCTCTTGTAGCTTGGTGGCAGTGATTGGAGAATTCTGTCAATGACGCAGTCATCTGGAAGATTAACTCCCATCTGAATCAAGTGATTATTATACCCAGACATCTTGAGTATATGCTCACTGACAGAACTGTTCTCCTCCATCTTACAGCTATAGAACTTATTGGAGACTTCATATCTCTCAATTCGGGCATTTGCTTGAAATATTAACTTCAACTCCTGGAACATCTCATATGCTCCATGACGTTCAAAACGTCGTTGAAGTCCCGATTCTAAGCCGTAAAGCATGGCACACTGAACTATCGAGTAGTCATCAGCTTTGCTCTGCCAGACGTTCATAACATCTGGCGTTGCTCCAGCAGCAGGCCTGTCATCCAGCGGTGCTTCCAGGACGTAATTCTTCTGTGCAGCAATGAGGATAATCCTCAGGTTACGGACCCAGTCCGTGTAATTGCTACCATCATCTTTCAACTTTGCTTTCTCAAGGAACGCATTAAAATTCAACGGAACAATAGCACGAGCCATCTATCTACAAGCAACATTAACAAGCAAGATACTATCAGGTACTAAGTTCATGATAAGTTTAAGTTCAGTTAATCAAATTTCTTATGAACTCCCACTTAGATAGACATCCCTCTAATCCTCTAAGTGATCACGTGATCCAAATCAACTAAACCATAACCGATCATCACGTGAGATGGAGTAGTTTTCAATGGTGAACATCGTCATGTTGATCATATCTACTATATGATTCACGCTCGACCTTTCGGTCTCTGTGTTCCGAGGCAATATCTGCATATGCTAGGCTCGTCAAGTATAACCTGAGTATTCTGCGTGTGCAAAACTGGCTTGCACCCATTGTAGATGGACGTAGAGCTTATCACACCCGATCATCACGTGGTGTCTGGGCACGACGAACTTTGGCAACGGTGCATACTCAGGGAGAACACTTCTTGATAATTTATTGAGAGATCATCTTATAATGCTACCGTCAATCAAAGCAAGATAAGATGCATAAAAGGATAAACATCACATGCAATCAATATAAGTGATATGATATGGCCATCATCATCTTGTGCTTGTGATCTCCATCTCCGAAGCACCGTCATGATCACCATCGTCACCGGCGCGACACCTTGATCTCCATCGTAGCATCGTTGTCGTCTCGCCAATCTTATGCTTCCACGACTATTACTACCGTTTAGTAATCTAGTAAAGCATTACATCGCGATTGCATTGCATACAATAAAGCGACAACCATATGGCTCCTGCCAGTTGCCGATAACTTAGTTACAAAACATGATCATCTCATACAATAAAATCAGCATCATGCCTTGACCATATCACATCACAACATACCCTGCAAAAACAAGTTAGACGTCCTCTACTTTGTTGTTGCGAGTTTTACGTGGCTGCTACGGGCTTAAGTAAGAACTCATCTCACCTACGCATCAAAACCACAACGATAGTTCGTCAAATAGACTCCGTTTTAACCTTCTCAAGGACCGGGCGTAGTCACACTTGGTTCAACTAAAGTTGGAGAGACGGTCTTCCGCAAGCCATCTATGTGCAAAGCACGTCGAGGGAACCGGTCTCGCGTAAGAGTACGCGTAAGGTTGGTCCGGATCGTCTCAACCAAGAATACCGCCGAACCAAAGTATGACATGCTGGTAGGCAGTATGACTTGTATCGCCCACAACTCACTTGTGTTCTACTCATGCATATAACATCAAACCATAAAACCTAGGCTCGGATGCCACTGTTGGGGAACGCAGTAATTTCAAAAAATTTCCTACGCACACGCAAGATCATGGTGATGCACAGCAACAAGAGGGGAGAGTGTTGTCTACGTACCAACGCAGACCGACTGCGGAAGCGATCACACAACGTAGAGGAAGTAGTCGTACGTCTTCTTCCCGATCGACCGATCCAAGCACCGTTACTCCGGCACCTCCGAGTTCTTAGCACACATTCAGCTCGATGACGTTCCTCGGGCTCCGATCCAGCAAAGCATCGAGGAAGAGTTTTGTCAGCACGACGGCGTGATGACGATCTTGATGTACTACCGACGCAGGGCTTCGCCTAAGCACTACAACGGTATGATCGAGGTGGAATTTGGTGGCAGGGGGCACCGCACACGGCTAAGGAACGATCTCAAGGATCAAGTTGTGTGTCTATGGGGTGCCCCCTGCCCCCGTATATATATGTTGGAGGAGGGGGGCTGGCCGGCCAAGATAGAGGAGGCGCAGGGGGAGTCCTACTCCCACCGGGAGTAGGACTCCTCCCCTCCAATCCTATTCCAACTAGGACTCTTGGGGGGAAAGGAGAGAGAGGGGGCCGGCCCACCTCTCCTAGTCCTACTAGGACTTGGGGAAGGGGGGCGCCGGCTAGGCTTGTGGGCTGCCTCTTCTCTCTTTTCCACTAAGGCCCAATAGGCCCATTAGCCTCCCGGGGGGTTCCGGTAACCCTCCCGGTATTCCGGTAAAATCCCGATTTCATCCGGAACACTTCCTGTGTCCAAACATAGGCTTCCAATATATCAATCTTTACGTCTCGACCATTTCGAGACTCCTCGTCATGTCCGTGATCTCATCCGGGACTCCGAACAACCTTCGGTACATCAAAATGCATAAACTCATAATAACTGTCATCGTAACGTTAAGCGTGCGGACCCTACGGTTCGAGAACAATGTAGACATGACCGAGACACGTCTCCGGTCAATAACCAATAGCGGGACCTGGATGCCCATATTGGCTCCTACATATTCTACGAAGATCTTTATCAGTCAGACCGCATAACAACATACGTTGTTCCCTTTGTCATCGGTATGTTACTTGCCCGAGATTCGATCGTCGGTATCCAATACCTAGTTCAATCTCATTACCGGCAAGTCTCTTTACTCGTTCCGTAATACATCATCTCACAACTAACTTATTAGTTGCAGTGCTTGCAAGGCTTATGTGATGTGCATTACCGAGAGGGCCCAGAGATACCTCTCCGACAATCGGAGTGACAAACCCTAATCTCGAAATACGCCAACCCAACATCTACCATTGGAGACACCTGTAGTACTCCTTTATAATCACCCAGTTACGTTGTGATGTTTGGTAGTACCCAAAGTGTTCCTCCGGTAAACGGGAGTTGCATAATCTCATAGTTATAGGAACATGTATAAGTCATGAAGAAAGCAATAGCAACATATAAAACGATCGGGTGCTAAGCTAATGGAATGGGTCATGTCAATCAGATCATTCTACTAATGATGTGACCTCGTTAATCAAATAACAACTCCTTGTTCATGGTTAGGAAACATAACCATCTTTGATTAACGAGCTAGTCAAGTAGAGGCATACTAGTGACACTCTGTTGGTCTATGTATTCACACATGTATTATGTTTCCGGTTAATACAATTCTAGCATGAATAATAAACATTTATCATGATGTAAGGAAATAAATAATAACTTTATTATTGCCTCTAGGGCATATTTCCTTCATCACATTACCTGATGAGCAGACGGCTAGTTCATGCATCTGTGCCGGCTTACAATACGGACGGCAACTTGCTTGTTCGCACGGGCTTACAATGCCATGACCGGATCATCTGCCAGCTCCTACAGCCGACTCAGCCGTCATTGATTTCAGCTTCACTGTGGTGATCATCAACTCCACGGTGGATAACCCCTGGCATGATATATTAGGTGAAATCCATCCAGTATATTTTATATTACATATTGCCTTCTTTAACAGAGCAATTACTCCGGCTAGCAAAGTTGTCTAATGCAGGACCCTAAACCGCCATATTGGTGCAAATTTAAAGGCCGTCAAAAAATTTCCGACTTAAAAAGAAGGATTCCGGTTTAATATCTGGCTTAAGGGAAAGTTATCTCCCACAAAGCTTTGAAGCTCTCGATAGCCGGTTCAAAATAACAGTTCAAGAAGAATTTATCTCTTGCAAAAAGTTAAAGGTTGCCCAAGAGAACCTGCTGCCCTAACGTGCGGTTCAAACATGGGTGTCCTGCCTTATGGGCTCATCTTCATATGATTACTTGGGGGCTTCCTGTTCAAACATAGGTGTATTCACCAAAGAGAACATGGTGTTACTACCCTCTTGATGCGGCTATCAAGACAATATTATCATCAGGGGCCAAAGAGAGTTTGTTGCACACCACAACTCAAACATAGGCACCCGGTGAGCACAACTCGGAAATATATCACATGGGGGCTTCTGCTTGCAAAGCGGAGTCCTGTTCATTAATCCGGCTATCACGCCATAGCAAAGCTTGGGAGCTTCACACCCAAGGGGCCAAAGAGAGTCTTGTTGCTACGCACAACTCAAACATAGGCACCCATTGAGCACAGCTCACAAAGTTACTTGGGGGATCTTTGTGTAAAGTGACAAAGAGTTTGAAAGGACCCTTGTAATAGGGTATCGACCCACGGCTTGGAAGCCTGGTGTATTCACCTAAAACCCCGGGTTAACCTGCCTTCATCAAGTAAGCCACTCCTATCCAGGTAATCCTGGCATGACCCGCCGAACGTTTGACAAGTTACTCTTATACAGACCCTGAACTTGTCAAAGTTAAAACGACGACAAGTTACTCTTATACAGATCCTGATCCTCGCCCCCTGCGCGGAATGGAGGGCGAGGCAGCGAGAGGGACGGCAAAGGAGAGCCCCCTGCGGCGCTGACAAGCTCGGTGATGCGGGCGAGCCAGTCCTCGTAGAGGTCGTCGACGGGGTGGTAGTGCAGGAGCTCTCTTGCCAGGAGCAGCACGGCGTGCGCATCCGTGGGGGCGCGACGGGCATGGGACGACGAACCAGCTGGAGTCGGTGACAGGGTGGCGGTGCGGCCCTCCCGCCGCACCGAAGGATGCTGGGACGAGGCCTGCTGCTCGTTCCCCGCTGGGCCGGTGGCGGCGTTGGCGGCAGGCGACGGGGAACGACGAGGGCGTCTGCCGACGGGCACCGTCTGGGCGACGCGGGTGGTGAGAGCAGCCCGGTGCTCGCCGCGAGCCCGACGAGCGTCAGTCATGGACACGACAGAAGATCACACGCGAACAGCGGAAGAAAGATTTCGGTGCACCCCTACCTGGCGCACCAAATGTCGGATTTCGGGTTCCGGCAGACCCTTAAGGTTCGAACTCTCGGGTGCGCACGGAGATCTTTCCCCTACCGACTCGCGCTTCTATGGCTCGCAATAAATCTAGGCTAGAAAGAAGAACACACAAGGGACACGAGGTTTATACTGGTTCGGGCCACCGATGTGGTGTAATACCCTACTCCAGTGTGTGGTGTAGTGGATTGCCTCAGGGGCTAATGATGAACAATACAGGGGAAGAACGGCCTCACGAGAGGTGTTATTGAGCTGGTGCACTGTGTTCTACTTGGTCCGGACCTTTCTCTCCTTCTTTCTCTTCTCTCTTTCTTTCTCTCTGGACCTCTCTCTTCTTTTTCCCCCTTGGCCCTCTCTCTCCTTCTTTCTTTGGGGGCTAGTCCTATTTATAGAGGCCCTGGTCCTCTTCCCAAAAAATGAGTGGGAAGGGCGCCAACAATTGGCCATTTTGAAGGGGAACATCTCGTACAAGTTATCCTGACCAAAGGTGGTCTTCGGCTGCCAAAAGCACTGGTGATGACGCCGTCTTGGGCTCCATGGTGACCTTCGTCCTGCCGCTCTGCTGGTCTTGGTCTCGTTGCACCGGAATGGTAACCTTTGCCCGATGCCTTGGCCTGTGCTTGCTCCCTTTGCACCAAAGGGGAAATAAGGACACTACGCAGGCCGGCGCCCGCCTAATCTCGATCGTCATAGCTTGCGTCACGGGCTCCTCGCGAGGCACCCCTGCCTTGATCTCTCCGCCTCCTCGTGAGCCTGCCTGATGAGGCTCCTCCTGAGGAAGCCTCCTGTCGTCCGCCCCGCAAGGCTTGGCCCCTTGCGAGGGTCTTGAGCTTGAGTGGATGAGGTTGGGCCGCACTGGCCCCCCACTCGAGCCACGCCGCAGGCCGTAAGCAGGCAAGTCTGGGGACCCCCGTTCCCAGAACGCTAACCCCCCCCCCCCCCCCCCCCCGCGCGCGCGCAATGCTCACTGTTCATCCATAGGCAGCATCGATCGGCTTCAGTTAGTAGCAGTAGCGAAGGAATCACTCGATCGGGTTCAGTTAACAACCATCGATCGATCGCTCGGGTTCAGTAACGCGTAGCCTGCAGTGCAATCGCTCGGGTTCAGTTAGAGCCCAACGCCTCGCTCGGGTTCAGTTAGAGCCAACGCCTCACACACACGCGCGTACGTGTATGAGAGAAACGCACATCGCTCGGCCCCCGACCTCCCACCGTAACCGGGAACTCCCCAAAATTTTCCTCGCCCTCGCTTCTACCATGGTTTTTTCCGTCATGGACGGCCCAAAGAATGTCATGCAGCTGCGTCTCCGGCCCGCCCAGGACGAAAAGCCCATTTTCTGTCATGATTTTTTGTCATAGAAGTAGGAGCCCACCACATCTATGATGATACTGGGTTTTGTCACAATTATCATCATAGAAGTGTCATATGTATGACAGAAAAATAATTCGTTCAGCCCAAAATGTCACGGATGTGTCTTTTTTTGTAGTGAGTCCTACTCCCGGACTCCTCCGGCGCGCCCTCTCCCCTGGCCGGCCGAACCCCCCCCCCCCCTTGCTCCTTTATATACGGGGGCAGGGGCACCCTACAGAAACAATTGATCATTGATCTCTTAGCCGTGTGCGGTGCCCCCTCCACCATAGTCCACCTCGATAATACTGTAGCGGTGCTTAGGCGAAGCCCTGCGTCGGTAGAACATCAACACCATCACCACGTTGTCGTGCTGACGAAACTCTCCCTCAACACTCGGCTGGATCGAAGTTCGAGGGACGTCATCGGGCTGAACGTGTGCTGAACTCGGAGGTGTCGTACGTTCGGTACTTGATCGGTCGGATCGTGAAGACGTGCGACTACATCAACCGTGTTGTGCTAACTCTTCCGCTTTCGGTCTACGAGGGTACGTGGACAACACTCTCCCCTCTCGTTGCTATGCATCACCGCGATCTTGCGTGTGCGTAGGAAATTTTTTGAAATTACTACGTTCCCAAACAGGGCGCCCCCCACCCTCGTGGCAAGGGTGTGGGCCCCCTGGTCTTCATCTTTAGCGAGGATTTTTTATTATTTATTGTAAGATATTCCGTGGAGTTTTAGGTCATTCTGAGAACTTTTGTTTTCTGCACATAAAACAACATCATGGCAATTCGGCTGAAAACAGCGTCAGTCCGGGTTGGTTCCATTCAAATCATACAAGTTAGAGTCCAAAACAAGGGCAAAAGTGTTTGGAAAAGTAGATACGATGGAGACGTATCAACTCCCCCAAGCTTAAGCCCTTGCTTGTCCTCAAGCAATTCAGTTGACAAACTGAAAGAAATAAAGAAAAACTTTTACAAACTCTGTTTGCTCTTGTTGTTGTAAATATGTCAAGCTAGCATTCAAGTTTTCAGCAAAGATTATAACTAACCACATTTGCAATAATTCTCAGGTCTCATGATTACCCATATCAATAGCATAATCAACTAGCAAGCCATAATAATAAATCTCGGATGACAACTCTTTCTCAAAACAATCATAATATGATATAACAAGATGGTATCTCGCTGGCCCTTTCTGAGACCGCAAAACATAAATGGAGAGCACCTTTAAAGATCAAGGACTGACTATACATTGTAATTCATGGTAAAAGAGATCCAATCATAGTCACACCCAATGTAAACTAATAGTGATGAATGCAAATGATAGCGGTGCTCTCCAATCGGTGCTTTTTAATAAGAGGGTGATGACTCAACATAAAAGTAAATAGATAGGCCCTTCGCATATGGAAGCAGGGATTTGTAGAGGTGCCAGAGCTCGGTTTTGAAATAGAGGTGAATAACATTTTGAGCGGTATACTTTCATTTTCAACATAACAACCAAGAGATGGCGATATCTTCCATGCTACACACATTATAGGCGGTTCCCAAACAGAATGGTAAACTTTATACTCCCCCTCCACCAACAAACATCAATCCATGGCTTGCTCGAAACAACGAGTGCCTCCAACATACACCAGGTCCAAGGGAGAGTTTTGTTTGCAATTATTTTGATTTAGTTTGCATAAAGCATGGGACTGGGCATCCCGGTGACCAGCCATTTATCTCGTGAGTAAGGAGCGGAGTCCACTCCTCTTGAGAATAACCCGCCTAACATGGAAGATACAGACAGCCCTAGTTGATACATGAGCTATTCGAGCATACAAAACAGGATGATTATTTGAAGGTTTAGAGTTTGGCACATACAAATTTACTTGGAACGGCAGGTAGATACCGCATATAGGAAGGTATAGTGGACTCATCTAGAATAACTTTGGGGTTTAAGGGATTTGGATGCACAAGCAGTATTCCCGCTTAATACAGGTGAATGCTAGCAAAAGACTGGGAAGCGACCAACTAGAGAGCGACAACAGCCATGCACATGCATTAAAATTAATAAACATTGGGTGCAAGCATGAGTAGGATATAATCCACCATGAACATAAATATCGTGAAGGCCATGTTGATTTGTTTCAACTACATGCGTGAACATGTGCCAAGTCAAGTCACTTAAATCATTCAGAGGAGGATACCACCCTATCATACCACATCATAACCATTTTAATAGCATGTTGGCACGCAAGGTAAACCATTATAACTCATAGCTAATCAAGCATGGCACAAGCAACTATGATCTCTAATTGTCATTGCAAACATGTTTATTCATAACAAGCTGAATCAAGAACGATGAACTCATCATATTTACAAAAACAAAAGAGGTCAAGTTCATACCAGCTTTTCTCATCTCAGTCAGTCCATCATATATCATCATAATTGCCTTTCACTTGCACGACTGAACGATGTGAATAATAATAAGAGTGCACATGCATTGGACTAAGCTGGAATCTGCGAGCATTTAATAAATAGGAGAAGACAAGGCAATATGGGCTCTTTTGTCAGATAAACAATAATGCATATAAGAGCCATTTCAACAATTTAATCATGGTCTTCTCCTACCGACCCCCAAAGAAAAGAAAAGAAATAAAACTATTTACACGGGAAAGCTCCCAACAAGCAAAAGAAGAACAGGAAATATTTTTGGGTTTTCTTTTTAATTACTACTACAAGCATGGAAAGTAAATTAATTAGAAGCTACAACTAAATTTTTTGTTTTTTCTTAAGGTTTATTAAACACACAAGAAGAAAGCATAAAAGGAAATAAACTAGCATGGATGATACAGTGAAAAAGTATGAGCACCGACATCTAGCAATGAGTGTGTGTGAACATAAATGTAATGTCGGTGAGAAATACGTACTCCCCCAAGCTTAGGCTTTTGGCCTAAGTTGGTCTATGGCCACGGCTGGCCTGGCTGATATCCATAATAATAGTTCTTGGGGTCGTACTGCAATGAGGAAGAAGAAGGCTCCGGTTGCCACTGACTGGCAATCATCTCCGGATCCCATTGATAGTTAGACTGTCGTGAAGGATCAAATTGTGGTTCCGGTTCTGGCTCCTCAGCTCGTGCAGGGTTTCGATAGGCGTGAATAGCCGTCAACGGAACAAGGTACGTGCCTACAGTCAAATCAAACAAAGAAGGAGTAGGCAAGGTAATAGTCTCAGGATGATGTTTATTAAAGAACAATTGATATTTAAGCTCTCCTGCCCTATTCTTAACAATAAAATCATGTGCCACCATACTTTTATAATCTAAATAAACACGAGGCAACACTTTTTCTTCCTTCTCGGCATGCCTAATAGGTATGTTAAAATGTGCAGCTAGGTGTGTAGCATAGATGCCTCCAAAGATGGGACCCTTAGTACGGTTCATACTTAACCGTCTAGCAATAATGCCGCCCATACTAAAAGTATTATCACTGTATAAACCTTGGAGCAAAATAATAATATCAGGTATACTAAGGTTTCCACAGTTTCCACGACCAATTAAGCAACGACTAGCAAATAATGCAAAGTAACGTAAGACAGGAAAATGTATGCTAGTGATTCGTGCATCGAAAACCTTCCTAGTTTCCCCTACAGTGATAGTATTAATAAATCCCTCCACATCATCACGATGTGGTTCTTTTGTCTTGCCCACAAAAAGGACTAAACAAATCCGACAAAAATCATAAAGTGACATCTCCTTATGCTCATCATATAAATGAAACTCCACCATAGGTGGTGAGTTCCTAGAATGAAAATGAAAGTTTTGCACAAAGGTATTTGTGAGTAAGAGATACTAATCGCATTGGTCGTGGAGGAAAGCGGTGAGACCTGCATTATGAGCCAACTCATGAAAATCTTCATAAATCCCGGCTGCTCTTAAGAAATCCTCGGAAGGGCATTCACACGCCCGAACCTCCGTGGTGTGCGGCAAATTATACTTAGGCTTCGGTGCCTTTTCCTTCGAGCTTTGGCTCGATGAGCCCCTCAATAATCTCCTCATCATTCTCTGAAAAATTATGAAATTTTTAGTAACTTCAAAATAAAAGTAAACCAAACTCAATAATATTGATAGCAACTACTCCTGCAAATGCCTAGAGCCTATATCACGCATCAAAACTACTTTGACCATATAAATTTGACATGCAGGCTCAAGAACAGGGTCACCTAAGCAGCAAAAATTTGCAATGAATAAAGCACTAGAACAAAAACTAATTGGACTAATGGAGGAGTCACATACCAATGAACAATCTCCCCAAGCAGTTTTGTGAGAGGTGCTTTGAGCAAGGCGATCGAAAATGGCAGCAAAACAGCTTGGACTCGGGTTTGAGCTGGTTTTTCGTGTTTGGGGGAGGAAGAAGGAGTGTGTGGGTGAAAGAATAAGTGGAGGAGGGCCACCGTGGGCCCATGAGGTAGGGGGCGCGCCCTAGGGGGTGGGCGCGCCCTCCACCCTCGTGGCAAGGTGGTTGGCCCCCCCCCCCTGGTGTGTTCTTTGTTCCATAAATCCTCAAATATTCTATAAAAAATCATATTTAATTTTCAGGGCATTTGAAGAACTTTTATTTTTGAGGTATTTTTATATTGCACAGATAATCGGATAACGGACAGAAAATTATTTATTTTTACTTTATTTAATATAAATAACAGAAAATATAGAGAGGGTACAAAAGGGTGTGCTTCTAGTTTCATCCATCTCATGCTCGTCAAAAGGAATCCACTAACAAGGTTGATCAAGTCTTGTTAACAAACTCATTCCGATTAACATGAAACCGGAGACATTTTGAATAACACTAGGTTACCTCAATGGGGATATGCATATCCCCAATAATAAGTATACCATATTTCTTCTTGACAGTAGGAAGAGGAAATTCAAAACCTCCAAATATAATCGATGGAATTTTTCTGATAGAATTGATACTATGAAGTTGAGGTTGTTTCCTCGGAAAGTGTACCGTATGCTCAATACCATTAACATGAAAAGTGACATTGTCTTTGTTGCAATCAATAACAGCCCCTGCAGTATTAAGAAAAGGTCTTCCAAGAATAATAGGCACACTATCGTCCCCGGGAATATCAAGAATAACAAAGTCCGTTAAAATAGTAACATTTGCAACCACAACAGGCACGGTTTCACAAATACCGACAGGTATAGCAGTTGATTTATCAGCCATTTGCAAAGATATTTCAGTAGGTGTCAACTTATTCAAGTCAAGTCTACGATATAAAGAGAGAGGCATAACACTAACACCGGCTCCAAGATCACATAAAGCAGTTTTAACATAGTTTCTTTTAATGGAGCATGGTATAGTAGGTACTCATGGATCTCCAAGTTTCTTTGGTATTCCACCCTTCAAATTATAATTAGCAAGCATGGTGGAAATTTCAGCTTCTGGTATCTTTCTTTTATTTGTAACAATATCTTTCATGTACTTAGCATAAGGATTCATTTTGAGCATATTACTCAATCGCATACGCAAAAAGATAGGTCTAATCATTTCAGAAAAGCGCTCAAAATCCTCATCATCCTTTTTCTTGGATGGTTTGGGAGGAAAAGGCATGGGTTTCTGAACCCAAGGCTCTCTTTCTTTACCATGTTTCCTAGCAAAAAAGTCTTTCTTATCATAACATTGATTCTTTGATTGTGGGTTATCAAGATCAACAGCAGGTTCAATTTCTACATCATTATCATTACTAGGTTGAGCACCATTATGAACATCATCATTAACATTTTCATTAGGTTCATGTTCATTGCCAGATTGTGTTTCAGCATCAGACATAGATATACCATTTGGATTATGAGGTGGTTCAGCAATAGGTTCACTAGAAGTTTGCACAGTTTTATCATTTTTCTTTTTTCTTCTTTTTAGAAGAACTAGGTGCATCAATATTATTTCTGTGAGAATCTTGCTCAATTCTCTTAGGGTGGCCTTCAGGATACAAAGGTTCCTGAGTCATTCTACCAGTTCTAGTAGCCACTTTAACAACATAATTATTTTTCTTACTATTCATCTCATTGAGCAATTCTTTTTGAGCTTTAAGTACTTGTTATACTTGAGTGGTAACCATAGAAGCATGTTTGCTAACAAGTTTAAGTTCACCTCTAATATTAGCCATATAGTCACCCAAGTATTTAATCATATCAGCATCTTGTTTTAATTGTCTACCAAAATAAGCATTGAAGTCTTCTTGCTTAAACATAAAATTATCAAACTCATCCAAGCATTGACTAGCAATTTTAGTAGGAGGGATTTCAGCTTTATCACATCTATAGAGATAATTTACCTTTACTACCTGTGTCGGGTTATCGAGGTCTGGAGGTTCTTCAATAAGTAAAGGATCAAGATCATATATTTCTTCAATAGGCGGTAAATTAAGACCATGTATTTCTTCAATAGGAGGTAAATTCTTAACATCTTCAGCTTTAATACCTTTTTCTTTCATGGATTTCTTTGCCTCTTTCATATCTTCGGGACTGAGAAATAGAACACCTCTCTTCTTCGGAGTTGGTTTAGGAATAGGATCATTAATTGGAGCAGGAGCTCGCTCAGGAGGTGCCCAATTATTTTCATTTGTCAACATATTATTCAATAAGATTTCAGCTTTATCCGGTGTTCTTTCCCTAAAAAGAGAACCAACACAACTATCCAGGTAATCTCTGGAAGCATCGGTTAATCCATTATAAAAGATATCAAGTATTTCATTTTTCTTAATAGGATGATCAGGCAAAGCATTAAGAAACTTGAGAAGCCTCCCCAAGCTTGTGCGAGACTCTCTTCTTTAATTTGCACAAAGTTATATATTTCCATTAAAGCGGCTTGTTTCTTATGAGCAGGGAAATATTTAGCAGAGAAGTAGTAGATCATATCCTGGGGACTACGCACACAACCAGGATCAAGAGAATTAAACCATATCTTAGCATCGCCCTTTAATGAGAATGGAAATATGTTAAGGATATAAAAGTAGCGAGATCTCTCATCGTTAGTGAACAGGGTAGCTATATCATTTAATTTAGTAAGATGTGCCACAACAGTTTCAGATTCATAGCCATGAAAAGGATCAAATTCAACCAAAGTAATTCTATCAGGATCAACAGAGAATTCATAATCCTTATCAGTAACACAGATAGGTGAAGTAGCAAAAGCAGGGTCAGGTCTCATCCTAGCATTTAGAGATTGCTTTATTCCATTTAGCTAATAACCTTTTGAGTTCATATCTATCTTTGCAAGCTTAAATAGCTAAAGAAGCTTCGTGATCAAATAAATAACCCTCAGGAATAACAAGTGATTCTTCATCATCACTTTCATCATCATAATCAGATTCAATATTTTCAATCTCTCTAGCCCTAGCAAGTCGTTCCTCGAGAAAATCACTAAGTGGCATAGTAGTATCAGGCATAGAAGTAGTTTCATCATAAGTATCATGTATAGCAAAAGTAGCATCATCAATAACATGCGAAATATCAGAACGAATCGCAGAAGCAGGTTTAGGTGTCGCAAGCTTACTCATAACAGAAGGTGAATCAAGTGCAGAGCTAGATGGCAGTTCCTTACCTCCCCACGTAGTTGAGGGATAAATTGTTGTCTTAGCGTCTTTCAAATTCTTCATAGTGTCCAGCAGATATAAATCCCAAGTGACTCAAAGAATAGAGCTATGCTCCCCGGCAACGGTGCCAGAAATTAGTCTTGATAACCCACAAGTATAGGGGGTCGCAACAGCTTTCGAGGGTAGAGTATTCAACCCAAATTTATTGATTCGACACAAGGGGAGCCAAAGAATATTCTCAAGTATTAGCAGCTGAGTTATCAATTCAACCACACCTGGAAACTTAGTATCTGCATCAAAGTGTTTAGTAGCAAAGTAATATGATAGTGATGGTAAAGGTAACAAAAGAGTAATGAAAGCAAAGTAATATTTTTGGTATTTTGTAGTGATTGTAACAATAGCAACGGGAAAGTAAATAAGCGTAAACCAGTATATGGAAAGCTCGTAGGCATTGGATCAATGATGGATAATTATGCCGGATGCGGTTCATCATGTAACAGTCATAACATAGGGTGACACGGAACTAGCTCCAATTCGTCAATGTAATGTAGGCATGTATTCCGAATATAGTCATACATGCTTATGGAAAAGAACTTGCATGACATCTTTTGTCCTACCCTCCCGTGGCAGCGGGGTCCTAATGGAAACTAAGGGATACTAAGGCCTCCTTTTAATAGAGAACCGGAACAAACCATTAGCACATCGTGAATACATGAACTCCTCAAACTACGATCATCACCGGTAAGTATCCCGATTATTGTCACTTCGGGGTTAACGGATCATAACACATAATAGGTGACTATAGACTTGCAAGATAGGATCAAGAACTCTCATATATTGATGAAAACATAATAGGTTCAGATCTGAAATCATGGCACTCGGGCCCTAGTGACAAGCATTAAGCATAGCAAAGTCATAGCAACATCAATCTCGGAACATAGTGGATACTAGGGATCAAACCCTAACAAAACTAACTCGATTACATGATAGATCTCATCCAACCCATCACCGTCCAACAAGCCTACGGTGGAATTACTCACGCATGGCGGTGAGCATCATGAAATTGGTGATGGAGGATGGTTGATGATGACGATGGCGACGAATCCCCCTCTCCGGAGCCCCGAACGGACTCCGAATCAGCCCTCCCGGGAGGTTTTAGGGCTTGGCGGCGGCTCTGTATCGTAAAACATGATGATTTATTCTCTCCTATTTTTTTCTCCCCGAAAGCAATTATATAGAGTTGGAGTTGGAGTCAGGGGGTCTCCAGGGGGCCCACGAGGTAGGGGGGCGCGCCCCCCACCCTCGTGGCAAGGGTGTGGGCCCCCTGGTCTTCATCTTTGGTGAGGATTTTTTATTATTTATTGTAAGATATTCCGTGGAGTTTCAGGTCATTCCGAGAACTTTTGTTTTCTGCACATAAAACAACATCATGGCAATTCTGCTGAAAACAACGTCAGTCCGGGTTAGTTCCATTCAAATCATACAAGTTAGAGTCAAAACAAGGGCAAAAGTGTTTGGAAAGTAGATTCGATGGAGACGTATCAGCAGCACCTTTTCTTCCTTCTCATAATGCCTAATAGGTATGTTAAAATGTGCAGCTAGGCGTGTAGCATAGATGCCTCCAAAGATGGGGCCCTTGGTACGGTTCAGACTTAACTGTTTGGCAATAATGCCGCCCATACTAAAAGAGTTATCACCGTATAAACTGTGGTGCAAAATAATAATATCAGGGATACTCAGGTTTCCATAGTTTCCGCGACCAATCAAGCAACGACTAGCAAATAATGCAAAATAACGTAAAACTGGAAAGTGTATGCTAGTGATTCGTGCATCGGAAACCTTCCTTGTTTCCCCTACAATGATAGTATCGATAAATCCCTCCACACCATCACGATGTGGTTCTTCTGTCTTGCCCTCAAAAGGGACTAAGCAAATCCCATAGAAATCATAAAGTGACATCTCCTTATGCTCGTCATATAAATAAAACTCCAACGTATGTGGTGAGCTCCTAGAATGGAAATGAAAGTTTTGCACAAAGATATTTGTGAGCAAGAGATACTGATCGCATTGGTCATGGAGGAAAGCGGTAAGGCCTGCAGTCTGAGCCAATTCATGAAAATTTTCATAAATCTCGGCTGCTCTCAAGAAATCCTCGGAAGGCCATTCACACGCCCGAACCTCCGCGATGCGAAGCAGATTATACTTAGGCTTTGGTGCCTTTTCCTTCGAACTTTGGCTTGATGAGCCCCTCAAAAGTCTCCTCATCATTTTCTGAAAAATTCTGAAATTTTTAGTAACTTCAAAATAAAAGTAAACCAAACTCAATAATATTGATAGTAACTACTCCTACAAGTGCCTAGGGCCTATAAAAACTACTTTTGACCATATAAATTTGACGTGCAAGCTCAAGAACAGGGTCACCTAAGCAGCAAAAATTTGCAATGAATAAAGCACTAGAACAAAAACTAATTGGACCAAAGGGGGAGTCACATACCAAGGAACAATCTCCCCAAGCAGTTTTGTGAGAGGTGCTTTGAGCAAGGAGATCGAAAATGGCAGCAAAACGAGCTTGGACTCGGGTTTGACCTGTTATTCGTGTTTGGGGGAGGAAGGAGTGTATGGGTGAAAGGATAAGTGGAGGAGGGCCACCATGGGCCCACGAGGCAGGGGGCGCGCCCTCCACCCTTGTGGGCAGGTGGTTGGCCCCCCTGGTGTGTTCTCAGTTCTATAAATCCTCAAATATTCTAGAAAAAATCATATTTAATTTTCAGGGCATTTGGAGAACTTTTATTTTCGAGGTATTTTTATATTGCACGGATAATCAGATAACAGACAGACAAATATTTATTTTTATTTTATTTAATATAAATAACAGAAAGTAAAAGTGGGGTACAGAAGGTTGTGCCTTCTAGTTTCATCCATCTCATGGTCATCAAAAGGAATCCACTAACAAGGTTGATCAAGTCTTGTTAACGAACTCATTCCGAATAACATGGAACCGGAGAAATTTCAAATAACACTATGTTACCCCAATGGGGATATGCACATCCCCAATAACAAGGATATCATATTTCTTCTTGACAGTAGGAAGAGGAAATTCAAAACCTCCAAATATAATCGATGGAATTTTTCCAATAGAGTTGATACTATGAACTTGAGGTTGTTTCCTCAGAAAGTGTACCGTGTGCTCATTACCATTAACATGAAAAGTGACATTGCCTTTAGTGCAATCAATAACAGCCTCTGCAGTATTCAAAAAGGGTCTTCCAAGAATAATAGACATACTATCGTCCTCAGGAATATCAAGAATAACAAAGTCCGTTAAAATAGTAACATTTGCAACTACAACAGGCACATCCTCACAAATACCGACAGGTATAGCAATTGATTTATCAGCCATTTGCAAAGATATTTCAGTAGGTGTCAACTTATTCAAATCAAGTCTACGATATAAAGAGAGAGGCATAACACTAACACCGGCTCCAAGATCACATAAAGCAGTTTTAACATAGTTTCTTTTAATGGAGCATGGTATAGTGGGTACTCCTGGATCTCCAAGTTTCTTTGCTATTCCACCCTTAAAAGTATAATTAGCAAGCATGGTGGAAATTTCAGCTTCCGGTATCTTTCTTTTATTTGTAATAATATATTTCATGTACTTAGCATAAGGATTTGTTTTGAGCATATCAGTTAATCGCATACGCAAAAAGATAGGTCTAATCATTTCAGCAAAGCGCTCAAAATCCTCATCATCCTTTTTTTGGATAGTTTGGGAGGAAAGGGCATGGGTTTATGAACCCAAGGCTCTCTTTCTTTACCGTGTTTCCTAGCAACGAAGTCATTCTTATCATAACATTGATTCTTTGATTGTGGGTTATCAAGATCAGCAGCAGCTTCAATTTCTATATCATTATCATTACTAGGTTGAGCATCATCATGAACATTATTATTGACATTATCACTAGTTTCAGTTTCATTACCAGGTTGTGTTTCAGCATCAGAAATAGAAATATCATTTGGATTCTCAGGTGTTTCAACAATAGGATCACTAGAAGCATGCAAAGTCCTATCATTTTTATTTTTCTTCTTTTTAGAAGAACTAGGTGCATCTAAATTATTTCTTTGAGAATCTTGCTCAATTCTCTTAGGGTGGCCTTCAGGATACAAAGGTTCTTGAGTCATTTTACCACCTCTAGTCATAACTTTAGCAGCATTATCATTATTCTTATTATTCAATTCACTGAACAAATCATTTTGAGCTTTAAGTACTTGTTCTACTTGAGTGGTAACCATAGAAGCATGTTTACTAATAAGTTTAAGTTCACCTTTAACATTAGCCATATAATCACCCAAGTATCCAAGCATATTTGAATTGTATTTTAATTGTCTACCAAAATAAGCATTAAAATCTTCTTGCTTAGCCATAAATTTATCAAACTCATCTAAGCATGGGCTAGCAATTTTAGTAAATGGGACTACAGCTTTATCATATCTATGGAGAGAATTTACCTTTACTACCTGTGTCGGGTTATCAAGATCATGAATTTCTTTAATAGGTAAAGGATTTGGATTATATGTTTCTTCAACAGGCGGTAAATTAAGACCATGTATTTCTTCAATAGGAGGTAAATTCTTAACATCTTCAGCTTTAATACCCTTTTCTTTCATAGGTTTCTTTGCCTCTTGCATATCTTCAGGACTGAGAAATAGAATACCCCTCTTCTTCGGAGTTGGTTTAGGAATAGGCTCGGGAATTGGCTCCGGAGGTGTCCAATTATTTTCATTTGTCAACATATTATTCAATAGAATTTTAGCTTCATCCGGTGTTCTTTCCCTGAAAACAGAACCAGCACAACTATCCAGGTAATCTGTGGAGGCATCGGTTAGTCCATTATAAAAGATATCAAGTATTTCATTTTTCTTAAGAGGATGATCAGGCAAAGCATTAAGTAATTGGAGAAGCCTCCCCCAAGCTTGTGGGAGGCTCTCTTCTTCAATTTGCACAAAAATATATATATATCCCTTAAAGCAGCTTGTTTCTTATGAGCAGGGAAATATTTAGCAGAGAAGTAATAAATCATATCCTGGGGACTACGCACACAACCAGGATCAAGAGAATTAAACCATATCTTAGCATCACCCTTTAATGAGAACGAAAATATTTTAAGGATATAGAAGTAGCGAGTTCTCTCATCTTTAGTGAATAGGGTGGCTATATCATTCAATTTAGTAAGATGTGCCACAACAATTTCAGATTCATAACCATGAAAAGGATCATATTCAACCAAAGTAATTATATCAGGATCAAAAGAGAATTCATAATCCTTATCAGTAACAAAGATAGGTGAAGTAGCAAAAGCAGGGTCAGGTTTCATTCTAGCATTTAGAGATTGCTTACTCCATTTAGCTAATAATCTTTTAAGTTCAGTTCTATTTCTGCAAGCTAAAATAGCTAAAGAAGCATCTTGATCAAAAAATATAACCCTTAGGAATGGCAAGTAGTTCTTCATCATCACTTTCATCAGTATCATCAGATTCAATATTTTCAATTTCTCTAGCCCTAGCAAGTTGTTCATCAAGAAAAGCACTAAGTGGCATAGTAGTATCAGGCATAGAGGTAGTTTCATCATAAGTATCATGCATAGCAGAAGTGGCATCATCAATAACATGCGACATATCAGAACGAATAGCAGAAGCAGGTGTAGATGTCGCAAGCTTACTCAAAACAGAAGGTGAATCAAGTGCAGAGCTAGATGGCAGTTCCTTACCTCCCCTTGTAGTTGAGGGATAGATCTTGGTTTTTGGATCTCTCAAGTTCTTCATAATGATAAGAAAATATATATATCCCAAGTGACTCAAAGAATAGAGCTATGCTCCCCGCCAACGGCGCCAAAAAATAGTCTTGATAACCCACAAGTATATGGGATCGCAAAGTTTTCGAGGGTAGAGTATTCAACCCAAATTTATTGATTCGACACAAGGGGAGCCAAAGAATATTCTCAAGTATTAGCAGGTGAGTTGTCAATTCAACCACACTTGGAAACTTAATATCTGCAGCAAAGTGTTTGGTAGCAAAGTAATATGATAGTGGTGATAACGGTAGCAAAAGGTAAAAGTAGTAAAAGTAATGTTTTTGGTATTTTGTAGTGATGATAGCAATAGCAACGGAAAAGTAAATAAGCGAAGAACAATATATAGAAAGCTCGTAGGCAATGGATCGGTGATGGAGTATTATGCCGGATACGGTTCATCATGTAAGAGTCATAACCTAGGGTGACACAGAACTAGCTCCAGTTCATTGATATAATGTAGGCATGTATTCCAAACATAGTCATGCGTGCTTACGAAAAAGAACGTGCATGACATCTTTTGTCCTACCCTCCCGTGGCAGCGGGGTCCTTACGGAAACTAAGGGATATTAAGGCCTCCTTTTAATAGAGAACCGGAACAAAGCATTAACACATAGTGAATATATGAACTCCTCAAACTATGGTCATCACCGGTAAGTATCCCGATTATTGTCACTTCGGGGTTAACGGATCATAACACATAATAGGTGACTATAGACTTGCAAGATAGGATCAAGGACACTCATATATTGATGAAAACATAATAGGTTCAGATCTGAAATCATGGCACTCGGGCCCTAGTGACAAGCATTAAGCATAGCAAAGTCATAGCAGCATCAACCTCAGAACATAGTAGACACTAGGGATCAAACTCTAACAAAACTAACTCGATTACATGATAGATCCCATCCAACCAATCACCATCCAGCAAGCCTACGATGGAATTACTCACGCACGGCGGTGAGCATCATGAAATTGGTGATGGAGGATGGTTGATGATGACGATGGTGATGGATTCCCCTCTCCGGAGCCCCGAACGGACTCCAGATCAGCCCTCCCGAGAGGTTTTAGGGCTTGGCGGCGGCTCTGTATCGTAAAACACGATGATTTCTTCTCCCTGATTTTTTTTCTCATCGAAACTTAATATATGGAGGTGGAGTTGGAGCCGGAGACGCAACAGGGGGCCCACAAGGTAGGGGCGCGTCCTAGGGGGGCAGGCATGCCCCCACCCTCGTGGCAAGGTGGTGGCCCCCCTGGCCTTCATCTTTGGCAGGTATTTTTCTTATTTTCTGAAAAGTGTCTCTGTGAAGTTTCAGGTCATTCCGAGAACGTTTGCTCCTGCACATAAATAACACCATGGTAATTCTGCTGAAAACAGCGTCAGTCCGGATTAGTTCCATTCAAATCATGCAAGTTAGAGTCTAAAACAAGAGTAAAAGTGTTTGGAAAAGTAGATACGTTGGAGACGTATCACTGCCTACAAACACAAATAGTGCAACTCCTTGTGCACTTGTGATAACATAATAATCAGCGAACTATGAGGGAATTCATGTTGCCTGATCATATTTGTTCCTATTGTTTGGAGATCTTATGTTTTATTGTTTAATTTTACACAATCAACAAGAATTTCAAGGGAACACTTCATTTTGATAATAATTATTTTATTATTGGACATTTTAAGCTATTTAGTGGGTTACTTTTGTGTATATTATTGCTTAGTATCCATCATTTATGGCGTACACATGGATCCCGGGAAGTTTTTGTTCTAGGTCCGCCCCTGATCCTCTCCACAGACTTCATGTCCTTTTCCTCTCTAACCCTAGGCGGTTAGGATAAACTCTTCCCTCCAGACTTCATTGGCTAGCCCGTGGATTCGCCTCCACATTGCCTGCCGCTCCGGCGGCCAATGGCGAGGACTGTGATCCTGGTGCCTTCAATCTAGCTAGTAGTTTAGCTTAGGATTTTTTAGTCCTTGCAGGTGCGGCGCTCGGGCAGATGGCGGCGCTTTTTTCTTTGAGTTTATCTTTTGGGCTCCGATCCTCCTCGAGTTCGCTCTCCTGAACATAGTAGACAGAGTTCCGACGTAGATTTCTGCCGGCACCTTAGAGCGGTGAGATTAGGGTTTCTCGTCATGTGGCGAAATTTGAAGTCAAGTGCTTTAGATCTATCCAAGGGTTCAACGACAACAACTGCGGCAGGGGCATTTGCATGAAGACTTTTTGGGTGTCATCGAAGAGGTCAAGCCGGCTCCGGTTGGGGAGCGACGACAGCGGCACGTCAGCGGCCCGATCTGGCAGCAGTAGTGGTCATTCGGTGGTCAGAATCTCGACATAATTTTTATTATGTTTGAGATGCTTTATACTTCCACTGAACTTCTACAAAAGATCTGATCCTTTTCACACAAAAAATGTTCTAGAAGATATAATTAAAAAATAATAGTTTTATTTACTAAATTTATAAAAATGTTCAACACATATATTCATCATGTCTGCTAGAAAATCTTTGTACAAAAAGTTAGTTCTATATTTCAGAAATATTCATCGTTTGTTTACAAAATGTTTAACATGTATTTTAAAAAAATTATCGCGTAGTCTACAAACAATTTGTGAAGAAATGTTCAATCTGTATTTAAAAATAATCATTGTGCACCACAAAATTTTCATACAATTAAAATAAGCATGTACTTTGGAAAAATATTCATGGATTTTTAAAAAGTTTTCATGTCGCTTTTTAATGTTTAAAATAGTTATGCATTAAAAAATGTTCATGCAATTAGAACACTTTTAGCGTCTTCAAAAAATGCTCATTTAGTTTTAGAAAAATGTCATGCATTTTATAGAAAAAGATTGTGTGAACATAAAAAAGGAAATGCCGAAAATAAAGAGGAAAAGATAGGGAAATGAATGGAAACAGTGGGAAAAAGTAGAAAAGGAATTTATCATATAATTTTCTTAAAATAAATACTAAAAGAGACCACAAAAATAGTATAAATAATATAAAACATAAAATAAAAACCGGAATTCACAAAATACCGAATAAAAACCATACCTAAAAATCTACCGGAAACCAATGCATTAAACTGTTCACGAAAAGAAAAATAACAAAAAAATCGAGACAGTGAAAAAACAGGGTCCATGTCTACGTCTTTTTTTTTTTTTGAGACAAGCGTCCATGTCTAGCTTCCTGCGAGTCGACTGCCACCTCTCTTCTCAAGCAGAGCCTTTAGTGGGGTAGCCCAATGGCATCTTACGTTCCTTAGTTTCCTTGTTTGGTTATTTCATTTCTTTTTTCTTATTTTTAGATTTATTTTTACCATTGTTCATATTTCAAATATTATAAATAAACACACATATATATATATATCAAAATTATTTAATTTTAGAAACTTTTACCGTGTATTAACAAATGTTCATCAGATTGATTAAATGTTGACACAATTTTTTAAAAAATCATAGCATCTAGAAATTGTTTATGACATTTAAAGATATTCACATGTTTAAAATTGGTTTACGCAATTTTAACAAAAATATTCTTGAAAATATGAAAACTCGCGTGATTTCTTGAAAAACTGTACCATTCAAAAAAATGTCCATTACATTTTTTATTTGTTTAAAACATGTTTCATGACATTTTAGAAAAATGTTAGTGAAATGTAAAAGTTTGTTTAGGCAATTTTAGAAAAAAAAATGTTCATAACATATAAAATATCTTCCAGTTTTAATAGTCTAACATATAACAAAAGGATTGCGTGTTTCTCAAAAACGGTTCATTATTTACAATTGTTCGTTGTGTATTAACAAAAAATCAATGCGCATCTAACAAATGTTTCACATGTATTAGCATAAATATTCAACGTGTATTTGGAAAATGTTCATCATCTATCTAAAAAAAGTTTGAACTACATACATCAAATGTTCAACGCATATTTTTGAAAATTGGACATGTATTTCGGAAAACAAACAACTAGAAATAATGCACTCAGTCGCTCCCTTCAACCTGCCACGCGTCACAAGTGCGGACACCATTGTGGCGGGCTACCGCATGACCATGTCATCCTCAGTTTGATGGGTCTGGGCCAGAACCTGGGACGAACCTCTTCACTTCAAGCCAGAGCGCCATATAAAAGACAACATCAATGTGGTGTTTACCAAGAGCGAGTTGCGGTTCGTCTCCTTCAGCACAGGACAACCGAGATGCACCGCAACATCTATAGAAATAACCATGAGTGTCATGCTCTTTTGGCAAGCTCCTACATGGCTTCACCTGGACCAAACCGGCTGGGGTGTCGGCCATCAATCTCAGCGAGTCCAAGCATGACCTCTTCATGGGGAAACCGCTATTGCTACATGTTGAGCCATGTCTTACAGTGCACCTCTACCCTCTCATGCATCGTTGAGCAAATAGCGAGCAATGAAACACTGATATTGCGAGTATATATCAATAATTATTGTGTTCCTTACTTTTTCTTGATGATGCTGATGGACTAGATTCCTCATAGATTGGCAGAGGAAGTGTGTTCCTAGTTTTAACATATGCAATAAGTTGAGTCGTTGCCCTATCTTGCTTGCCAAGTTCCTCAAACATAGCATGTGTAACCTTAGTAAAAGGTGTATGCCTACATTTCCTATCTTAAGAAGATGTGCTCTTAATCTTGAATGGCTGGCCGGATAATCATGCATAACGAAGTTGCAACGGAAACATCTGTTGTCTCCATGACCTGATGGATCTGCTTGCGTTGGCTGACCCAATAGCGCGAGGTTGCTTGCTCGGTCATCGTTCGATCAGTGGAAGATGAAGAAGTTGACCGATGGACTAGTTGGTCGGTCAACCATTGACAGTTAACTTTTTGAAAAATCCAAAAAACATGAAATTCAAAATATTTTTTCACAAATTTATAAAAGTTCATGAACATAAAAAAGTTCATGAACTCAAGAAATGTTCACAAATTCGGAGAGAATTCATGATTTTAAAGCAAATATGTATTTGGAAAAAGCTTCTGAACTTGAGAAATGTTTAGGAATTCAAAAACAATTCGTGAATTTGGAAAAGCTTCACCAATCCGAAAACTTATTAAATTTGCAAATAAAGTTGAGGAATTTGAAAAAGTTCATGAATTTGCAAAAAAGTTCATGCATTTTGATAAAAAGTTCATGAATTTGGAAAAGGTTCATCGATTTTGAGAAAAAGTTCAAGAATTTGAAAAGTATCATGGATTTTGAAACAATATTCGTAAATTTGAAAAAGTTTTGTTGATTTTTATGTTCATACATTTGGAAAAAATTGCGAATTTGAAAAAAAATTGATTTGAATATATTCATGCATTTGAAAAAAGTTCGCTGTTTTGAAAAAAGTAAACATATCTGATAAAAGGTTCACGGGTTTTCTAAAAAAAGGTTCATGAATTTGAGAAAGTCTTCATGAGTTTGAAAAAGTCACATATTTGAGAAAAGTTCACCAGTTTGAAAAAAAATCGAACTTGAAGAAAAGTTCTCACATTTTAAATAAAGGCAAATGGAAAAAAATAAAGATAAAAGTTTTAGAAACCCAAACAAAAACTTGTCCAGAAAAACCGAAAACAAACAACATAAAGCTTCCCAAAACCGGCCCAGGAAGCTTTTGGGAGCTTCCAAAAACCAGGCTGGCCCACAAAAGAAATCTAGCGAGGGAGGGTGTGTGCGCATTCTGCCGATTACAAAGTAACCGGCGCAGTGGGCATCAAACAGGATTTGGCGAGAGCAACTAGTTGAGGAGTACTCTTTCGGAAGTCCCCCCTCCCCCCCCCCCCCCCTCGCAAGGGTCACTTGGGGTGGGCTGATAGCATGCCACTTGACACGCTCTTAGCCACCGCCATGCATCGCACTTTGGGCATTCCCTTCGGGTTTTTTTTCTGTAAGCGTTTTTGGCTTTTAGATGTTTTTTTGGTTTTTTGGCTTTTCTGCTTTTCCATGGTTTTCCTTCGGATTTGGACAAAAAAAATTGCACAAAATAATACGTTTCCTTTTTGTTCTCTTTCACGAGAGACACATATTTACTTCTCGAGGAGGCACGGTTTTACTTCCACGAGAGACACGGGCGTGACTCTTGGAAAGGGGAAAACACGTTTTTTTGTCCCGCGAGAGGCACATATTTACTTCTCGTGAAGGCACGAATTTGCTTCCGCGAGAAACACGGGCGCGCCTCTCGAAAAAGGAAAAAACATGTTTTTTTTCATTCCGCGAGAGGCACGGATTTACTTTTCGTGGAGGCACGGATTTGCTCTGTGCCTCTTGGAAAGGGGAAACATGTTTTTTTTGTTCTATGAGAAGCACGGATTTACTACTCGTGGAGACATGAATTTCTTTCCGCGCGAGGAATGGCCGTACCTCTCGAAAAGGGAAAAAACATGCTCCCGGTTCGGGTTTTTTCGTCCATTTTTTCATGAAAAAAAATTCACTGAAACCTATCAATATGGAATCTAGTTTTGAAGATCTCGACGCGATGGACCCAACAATGAAAATGATTCGAGATTTGGACGCACAATTTAAAAGGTAAAATGTTTTAAACAAAGATATGAAGAAGGGAAAATTTTCAGATCGAAACAAGTGACACGCATAATCTTTGAAAGAAGTACTACTTAATTAGTGATTTCGGGATTTGGCGTGCAAAGCTGAGGTGTGTGCTCGGCCAACTACCACCAAACAAACAACTCGGGCCACTACTAGTTCCTCTTTTTTTTGCGAAATTACTAGTAGTTCCTTTTCTTGGAGAAAGCCCACTGCTAGTATGGACTACCTCCAGCATGGACTGCCCGTTGGAGAGGATCTACAGCGTGCCTACCATGCCCAGCTTCAGCACCAGCATCACCTCCAGAAACTCTCCGTGCATCACCGGGTTCACACACTTCGCTGCCGCGTCGTTGTCCCAGCCGCACCTGGTCGAGTAGTGCGAGCACGTTGTCGTCGCCGAGTCGCCGTACTCCACCACTCGTCCCCCGTGGATCACTGGCGACTGCCGACCAGAACGACTGGCGCAGGCACGTCAGCCAATAGTTGTGTGATTGTGTCAATCACCACCGTGAACCACTCCGCCCATGTTAGTGCCAGGAATACGGCGTCGCCACTGTGGTGGCACGCCGGACGCCCCGAGTACCTAGGATTTGCATCACAAGAGGTGCCAAATAATTTGCTTTTTTTAAAAGCTTCTAATCTATTTATCTTCAATCATGATAGTACAAAGAATAACAGAGGTAATAAAAATTACAATCATGTTCGTGAATTACCTAATGACGACTACAATCACTGAAGCGAGGCGAAGGCACGCCGTTGTCATCGCCCCTCCATCATGGGAGCTGGACAGACCTTATTGTAGTAAACAGTCGGAAAGTCGTCGTGATAAGGGCCGATAGAACCAACACAATAGAGAAGCAACCATCACCGATGAAGAAAGTCGTAGATCAGAAGGGTCAAAACTGTAAACACCCAAACGAAGATGAACGAAGACCGGATCCAAGCAGATCCGCCGAAAACCAGCACCAACTGAATCCCGCGAGATCCGACAGAGACAAACCTTCACATGCCCTCCGACGATGCTAGACGCACCATCGGAACGAGATAGAACGTTGGAGACATTATTCCTGCTAAGGGACATTGCAGCCGCCTCACAGCCCCAATCAAGACGCTAAATCTAACAAGAACGAGAACGCCTCCTGCCGGCGGGGGCCGAGATCCTCCACACCTCCATGGCCTAGAGGCCATCAGAGATGGGGCGGACCGGTGGCGCCGCCGACAGGAGGAGAAGAACTTTTCTTGTAGCGTCCCACCCTGCCCACCTGAGCAAGGGACAAGTACCCGGGTGGCGCAAAGCCACCAAAGGATAGGACGGGTTGAATCTGTGGGCCTCCTTAAAATGGATCCACATCCCTTGGTGGCAATTACCACTTGGGAGAAGTTCAGCCCTCCGGCCACGGCCTGATCAGACTCGACTAGGGTTTGGAGGGGCACCGACCTCAGACTGCCGTCATGGATGGAAGGCAAAGGAGAGCACCACAGTGCCGCCGAGGTGCCACCTCCGGCCGAACCGGGCTATCAAGCTTGCCCATCGCCGGCTGACATCCACCACCGTCATCTAGGGACCCAGCCGCCACAAGCCAGCACAGGTATGGAAGCAGCGCCGTTCCTACCATCTACCTTCGACGCTGCCCCGGGAAGTCGGTACCCGTCGTTGCTCCCCACTGTAGAACGCCGAGCTCAGCAGCCGGTCGTCAGGATCCCGAGCCCCGACGCTCGCCAATGCGCCACCAGAACCTGCTACCCTACAAGCGGAAACGACCTCAAGAAGAGGCCCCGCCGCTACCGTCAGTCGCATTGGCTTCTCTAGGCATCGTCCTTGGGCGGCGGCACGGTGAAAGGAGGGGGAGCGGAACGATGGTGGTGCAAGGGTTGCGAGCTGTGCCCGGGTCGCCCAGGGCTAGGCAACGCGAGGCGATTTTTCATGGACGCTTCTTGTTTGCTATCCGTGTACCATGTGGTGCTCTAACCGTCATACCACATCGCCGCCATGTTCTTACTCACCTCTTCCCACAACAGTCCCTAAAGTCTGGGCTCCTGGAACCGACTCTCTAGCCCTGACCGCACCGAGATCAGCGCCTCCACCTCGTGCCAGGCCACTATAATGACAAGTGTGTCAACGGAAATGTTGTGTCACTGTAGTCAAAGGGACCGAGCTCTCTGCGGACGCCGGTGGCGTCCTGTCTCACCGCGTCGCCCGTTGACATGTGCAAGCATGTGTTGGCCAGCGACAGGGTGATGGTCTTCCCTGAGAGCTTGGTAGGCGATGATGGCGGACCCCCGAGTGGCGGTATTGATTGGCACGGTCATGAGTACGCACCAACAACCTCACGCGTGAACTTGTCAGCCTCCTACCGATACCATGCCTCATCACGCATCGAGCGCTCAACTTCCCATCAATCCATGGCATCGGGGAATTGGAGGTGGAGACCGTCATGGTACATTGGTACTACGTGAGCCACTCCACCGGCTGCTTGAAGAAGGACGTCGTTGCGCTCAATTGTTACTGCTCATGCCACCATGCCTCTTATTCCTTTGATCTAGTTTGGATCGTGAAGTATCATCCTAATTCCAGACTTAGGTTTATAGGTGATGGCAAGGTGACGTCCAAACACCTAGTGCTTCAAAGGAGCAGGTTCACCTTGCCATTGCCTTCGTTATTTCGCCATGTTTGAGGTTACCGCAATGGTTAGCAACACAAAACTTCAAAAACCCAGGAAAGGTTGTACGCTAAACATTGGAATAGGCCTAGGAGAAGGTTCACCTACAACCTTGTGTAGTTGTGCGCATGGATCTCAAGATAAATATTAAGCAATTGTATGATAAAATAAAATAAAGTACTTTGCAATAGATATAGCACGCTTCAAAGAAAACCTCGTCGTTGTACTGAAATTCATTGTCCAACCATGCCCCCTTCGATTTCCAAGGTTGCCACGATTACCAAGACCAAACTGAACCAATGGCCTAGCGTTTATGTACTCCCCAAGGATTTGCATCGGTCACCCCACCTCATCGGCGTGCTTCGAGGGTAATCTTCTACGCCTCTTGCCAGCTAGAGCAGTGGCTCCACAATTGTGATGTACTACCTTCGTCCCGATTTATTAGTCCCTTTTATATTCTATGCCAAATTTTAACTTTAAATTTAACTAACAAAATGTTAATGCATGTCATAAAAATAATATAATTAAAAACTGTGTTCAAATATGAATCCGACAATGACATGCATTAATATTTTGTTAAAATTTGACACAAAATACAAAGGAGACTTATAAATCAGGACGGATGTAGTAGGGTGTAGCCCGTGGCACCTTTGGTGGCACTATCGTGAGCGCGGTTGGTGCGCGGCCTCGAAGCGGGCGAGTGCCTGTGTTGCCATGTGTGGGTTTTTGATTGATTTTTACTATCAACTAGTCAAAGAAAAATTCTTAATGAAAAGGAAAAGCTTCTGCCGGTTGTTGGAAAATATTAGACACCACTCCACAAATACACCGTGCTGTGCGGCATGCCGTGGCGCGCATTCACAACAAGTAACAACATCAGTGGAGGTAAACCACCATACTATTTGGGACGTGGATTTGTGGCACATATGTGGGGCGACACATAAATTTTTGGCCATTCGATTGCTTCAGGATTCAAAAACTTGTTTGATATTTGCATGTGCTTTAACCTTTAATTACCTTAGATGGGTCCATGCGTGCAGCTTTTCGCAGCTCCACCCACCCCGCATCACATGCGTTTCGTTTTACTTTCAAATTTGAACCTATTATATCTTTTGAACCAAAATTTTAATTTACATTTTTTTTCATATTTGTGTTTCTTGTTGTAAGTGCATGTAGTGTCCCTTAATGATTTTGGTGTATTGAAGATTTATAGGTTAAGAGACTAATGCGTTTGTGAGTGTATACAGGTCTATAAGTCTATGAAGAGTTTGATATTTACAGGAAAAGTCGACCCCTAAAATGAATATCTTCGACTGAAGATTTTGGCATTTCTGAAGACTTTGAAAGTGAAGAAAATGGTGTGACCTTGAAGATTTGGTATTCATTCGAGGAATATGAAGCGTGAAGACTTTTGTTTTCATAGTTTTGTTTTTCTCTTTCTTGAGTCATAGGAAACACCGTACTGTTAAAGGGGGTCGAGGAAATACTAAGGAAAAATTTCCATGTGATGCTCAACTCAAAATCCTACACTTACCAATCCCTTCGAGTGAAGCCATTGGAAATCTCATACAGTTCAGTCAATTTCTTCAGTGACAGAGACGAAGTTCTTCTGATCTCTGAGGAATTTGTCCTGACTGAGGAGTTAGGAATTCGCCAGTGCGGATTGCCTACACAGTGAGGAACATGATAGCCCTGAGGATTTTGCTACTCAAAATTCCGACCGTTGCTGTGCTATGCGCCAGCTGTCCCAAAATATCTATCCACCTAACGGTCATATCATTGAAGGGCATTTATGTCTTATCATGTCGGGCTGCTCCCTAGGCTATAAATAGCCCCCCCTACAATCACTAGCTGGTTGGCTGCTCCAAGAGAAACTAACACTTGTCATTTGAGAGCAACCCATCCTCTGAGGACTTTGAGCAAAAATCATCAAGTGAGGAAAAACCAAAAACCCAAAACCCAAACACCTACAAATCCCAAGTGATTGAGCATCACTGAAGAGATTGATCCTGCGTGGATCCGACGCTTGTTACCTTTGAAGACTGTGCTTCTTCCAGACAGTTGGGCGTCATGGTCTAGAGCATCCAAGAGGAATTATGGATCGCCGAGTGACCAAGTTTGTGAAGGTTTGGAAGTCGCCTGAAGACTTACCACGAGTGATTGGACGAGGTCTGTGTGACCTTAGTTCAAGGAGAATATGGTGAGGACTGGGTGTCCTGAGCTGCGTGTTCAGGACTGGGTGTTCGGGACTGGGTGTCCGGGACTGTGTGTCCTCGAGTTTAAATACTCAGCAGCTCCAACCAGACATACAACTGAGACAGCAGTTGGAACTGGTCTACCAAATCATTGTCTTCACCAAGCTTACTGGTTCTATTTCCTCAACTCTTTTATTTCCTCATAATTGTGTTGAGTGCTTGTTCATATCTGTGTTTGAAGACTTTGACTGAAGACTTTCTCAATTTCCTCAGTTTAATTTCTTCAGTCTGTTTGTCTTCATCCTATGTTATCCTGTGATTACGCTTCCTGTACTCTGTGCCTGTCTTTATTTTATCATGATGACTATGCTTGTATTCTGTTATGTTTACTTTTGAGTACTTATTCCGCTGCTAGTAGTTCTTCGCACTTTCAATTGGTATCAGAGCAAGGTACTCCCTTATTCTGTGTGATTTTGGTTTAACCGCCTGGAGTTTTAGTTATGTCGACCGCAGGTATGACGAAGGTGACATGCCCCATCTTTGACGGTCACGAGTATCCCAAGTGGAAGGCCATGATGAAGAAACGCCTCATGACGATGAACAACGAGTTGTGGACCGTCACTGAGATTGGCCTGACTGATTTGTGCAAGATGGAGGATGCTGATGACATTCGCAAATATACTCTTCTCAACCACACGGCGAAGGATGTCATCTGCTCCAGTCTGTCACAAAATCAGTTCAGGAATATCATGCATCTCGATCATGCGAAGCTCATCTGGGACCGTCTCTCTGAGGTCTATGAAGGTCATCGAACCTGTCATGATCCTTGGTTTGAGGACTTCAAGGAATCTCTCAAAACGATGACATTCAAACCAGAATCATCATCTTCTGCATCATGCCTTATGGCAAAAGATGCTGAGGTAACTGAATGCTACCTATCCGAGTCCAGTGATGATGAATCTGGTGATGAATTTGGACCCAGCTATGTCAAACTTGCTTCCCTTGCTACTAAACAACAAAGAGCTTTGGAAAAAGCTCACTATATGCTAAACAAGAGCGATGATATGTTGGGTGAAGAAATGGATCGGTCAAAAGCTTTGGCTGAAAGTCTTCAGAGACTTCATACTAAGTATGACACCCTTCAAGATCAACATAACACTCTCTTATCCGATCATGAGAAACTTTCTTATGAATTTCTTCAAAGAAAGCAAGACCTTGAGAAGCTAAGAGTGAGCTATGAAGATCTTCAGAAGGAGCGCGATTCATTACTTGCTCAACAAATCAGCGCATCTTAGGAAGAATTTGTTCCTCCATGCTTGAAGTGCATTGAACGTGAATCTGCTAATTCTTCACCTGAATGTTCAAATGCTGCTAATGTTTCAAATTCTTCACATGCCTCTGTTATCACTAATTCCTCATCTGAGGACATTGCTAGTATCACTGACGATGCAGGGCTGAAGGAATTGTGCACGACAGGCATGTACAAAAGTCTCAAAGGGCATCAGGCTCTTTGTGATGTGCTTAAAAACAGATCCTCAACAGGAACCCTAGGAAAGAGGGTATCGCCTTTGAGAGGAAACTCAATACTGATGGTACATATTGAAAGCCTAAGCAGTACCCCAAAACTACATGGGTTGCTGCAAAGGGACCTCTAGTTGATCCATCTAACTTATCTGGATTTTCATGTGAATCTCCTTATTCTGATGATGAGTCAATTGACTCCAACTATAAACTGTTTAAAAATCAGAATGGTGAAGTATTTGCTAGATATGTTGGCACTAACTGCAGGAACGGCTCCCCTATGAAGAAAATCTGGGTTCCCAAAATATGCCTTGAAAATCTTCAGGTGAATGTCATCATGACGCCACCTATGAAGAATAGGAACCCCAGATCAAACTCTTCATACAGACCAAATTCCTCATATGGATCAAAGTCCTCGTATAAACATCATCATGCTAACCCGTCTGTTTCGCAAGGAATATCTAAGGATTATGGATATGTGCATTATTCTTCAAATCATTATGTGCATAAGTCCTCGGAGAATTTCTCTGCTTATTCTTATGCTTACTCTAACCCCTCTTATGTGAAACGAAATGGACTGGCTTCTATGTCATCCTTCTCGTTTGGAGCTCGCAGAATGATGAACTCTTTGCCACCCCTTCAGATGTGGGTGGTGAAGAAAAAGAACTAATCTCTTCTGCAGGGTCAGGTCTCCAGATGCACGTAATTGTCTGAAGAATTTGCTGAAGACCTGAGCAATGCCTGAAAGGACGCAGGCTAACCATGAAGAAATGAACTTTCATTTCTCACGTCCTCATATTGCGTTATTAGTTCTTTTACTTGATGAAATTGATCTGATGAATTGATGTCATATTCTTCACTGATGAAGTATATGAGTTTGTAAGCTGCACTAATTCATCTGCAGGATGATAAACCCAAAGCCACTGAGTGGGTCCTCGATAGTGGATGTACAAACCACATGACTGGTGACAAGAATCTATTGATGGATGCTCCATTATATCCGTCGCATCTGAAGCATATCATCTTTGCTGACAAAGGCAAAAGTCAGGTATTGGGTCTAGGTAAGGTTGCGATTACAAAGGATCGACACATGGACAAAGTCATGCTTGTTGAGTCCTTAGGATACAACCTTATGTCTGTCTCAATGCTTTGTGATCTTCATATGGTTGTTGTCTTTGGCAAGTACCGTTGTGTTGTGGTTATGGAAGCTGAAAATTCCAAAGTCTTCGAAGGCTTTAGGAGAGGAGACCTGTATATTGTTGATTTCTCTACAGGACCACAACCAGTCGTGTGCTTACTTGCAAAAGCTTTAGAAGGCTGGCTCTGGCATCGATGACTTGGTCATGCAGGCATGAGGAATTTGCACACGCTTGTGAAGAAGAAGCATGTCATTGGCATCGAGAATGTCAAATTCCTCAAGGATCACCTATGCGGAGCCTGTGATGCTGGGAAGATGACGAAGGCCAAGCATCCAACGAAGACTATCATGACCACCACTCGCCCGTTTGAATTGCTTCACATGGATCTCTTTGGTCCTAATCATTATTCTACTATTTCAAATGAAGCATCTCAATATGGCTTTGTTATTGTTGATGATTATTCTCGTTACACATGGCTACACCTTGTTACTTACAAACATGAAGTGTAGGAAGTCTTCAAACGATTTTTCTCGAGGGCTTCAACCAACTTTGGTGTGAAGATCAAGCACATCAGAAGTGACAATGGCACTGAGTTCAAGAATTCTGGTCTCGATGACTATCTTGATGAACTTGGTATTACCCATGAGTTATCTGCTCCTTACACTCCTCAGCAGAATGGCGTCGTGGAGCGCAAGAACAGGACTCTTGCTAAGATGGCTCGCACTATGCTTGATGAATACAAAACGCCTCGTCGTTTCTGGACTGAGGCAATTGATACTGCGTGCCACATCATCAACAGAGTATATCTTCACAAATTCTTCAAAAAGACTGCCTATGAACTCCTCACTGATAAGAAACCCAATATAAGTTATTTCAAAGTCTTCGGTGCTAAATGTTGGATTAGAGATCCTCATAACTCAAAATTTGCACCGAAAGCACATGAAGGTTTTATGCTTGGTTACGGAAAGGACTCGCACACCTACAGAGTCTTCAACAACGTTCTTCACAAAGTTGTTGAAACTGTAGATGTGCGGTTCGATGAAACTAATGGCTCGCAAAGAGAGCACCTACCTATTGTGATAGATGAACCGGCACCTGAGGAAACTATCAAGTTCAAGGCTACTGAGGATGTCATTCCTACTGAAGAATTCATTCCAGAACATGAAGAACGTTGAGCTAATGCACCTGAAGAAAATGCTGAAGAAAATGGTGCTGAAGAAAACACTGATCAAACTCTTCAACGACAACCAGCTCATCCTCGCATTGCAAAAAAAAGTGCGAGTTGAAAAGATCATCAATGACATCAAAGCGCCAGGTCCTCTCACACGCTCAAAAGCTTCACATTTGTCTAACTTTTGTGGGCAGTATGCTTTTGTCTCTATTACAGAGCCCACTAAGGTAGATGAAGCATTTCTAGAGCCTGAGTGGATTCAGGCCATGCAAGAGGAATTACATCAGTTCGAGCCCAACAATGTCTGGGAACTGGTCAAACGTCCAGATCCTTGCAAGCACAATATCATCGGCACAAAGTGGATCTACCGCAACAAGCAAGATGAAAATGGCCTTGTGGTGAGGAATAAGGCACGGCTTGTAGCTCAAGGCTACACACAGGTTGAAGGAATTGATTTTGATGAAACTTTTGCACCTGTTGCTAGACTTGAGGCTATTCGCATATTACTTGCTTATGCTAACCATCATGATATCACTTTATATCAAATGGATGTGAAAAGTGCATTCCTCAATGGTAAGCTTGAGGAAGAAGTATATGTTGCTCAACCCCCAGGTTTTGAAGATCCAAAGAATCCTGACAAAGTCTTCAGACTCAACAAGGCCCTCTATGGCCTCAAGCAGGCCCCACGGGCTTGGATGGGAGAGTTGAAATTCTTCTTAGGTCTTCAAATTCGTCAACAACGCAATGGCATATTCATATCTCAGGAGAAATACCTCAAGAATGTACTGAGGAAATTCGGCATGCAAGATTGCAAAGGCGTCAAAATTCCTATGCCCACAAATGGCCATCTGTGCACTGATGAAAATGGTATTGACTTCGATCATAAGGTATACCGCTCCATGATAGGTTCCTTATTGTACTTATGTGCATCTAGGCTAGATATAATGCTTAGTGTTTGCATGTGTGCCCGATTTCAAGCTGCACCAAAGGAATCACACCATAAGGCTGTGAAAAATATTCTTCGATATCGAGCTCACACACCAACACTTGGATTATGGTACCCCAAGGGTTCGGCTTTAGATCTTGTTGGATATTCTGACTCTGACTATGCTGGTGATCGTGTGGATCGGAAGTCAACATCTGGTGTTGGAAATATGCCCTAGAGGCAATAATAAATTGGTTATTATTATATTTCCTTGTTCATGATAATCGTTTATTATCCATGCTAGAATTGTATTGATAGGAAACTCAGATACATGTGTGGATACATAGACAACACCATGTCCCTAGTAAGCCTCTAGTTGACTAGCTCGTTGATCAATAGATGGTTACGGTTTCCTGACCATGGACATTGGATGTCGTTGATAACGGGATCACATCATTAGGAGAATGATGTGATGGACAAGACCCAATCCTAAGCCTAACACAAGATCATGTAGTTCGTATGCTAAAGCTTTTCTAATGTCAAGTATCATTTTCTTAGACCATGAGATTGTGCAACTCCCGGATACCGTAGGAGTGCTTTGGGTGTGCCAAACGTCACAACGTAACTGGGTGGCTATAAAGGTACACTACAGGTATCTCTAAAAGTGTCTGTTGGGTTGGCACGAATCGAGACTAGGATTTGTCACTCCGTGCAAACGGAGAGGTATCTCTGGGCCCACTCGGTAGGACATCATCATAATGTGCACAATGTGATCAAGGAGTTGATCACGGGATGATTTGTTACGGAACGAGTAAAAGAGACTTGCCGGTAACGAGATTGAACCAGGTATCGGGATACCGATGATCGAATCTCGGGCAAGTATCGTACCGCTAGACAAAGGGAATTGTATACGGGATTGATTAAGTCCTTGACATCATGGTTCATCCAATGAGATCATCGTGGAGCATGTGGGAGCCAACATGGGTATCCAGATCCCGTTGTTGGTTATTGACCGGAGAGTTGTCTCGGCCATGTCTGCATGACTCCCGAACCCGTAGGGTCTACACACTTAAGGTTCGATGACGCTAGGGTTATAGGGAAAGTATGTACGCGGTTACCGAATGTTGTTCGGAGTCCTAGATGAGATCCCGGACGTCACGAGGAGTTCCGAAATGGTCCGGAGGTAAAGATTGATATATAGGAAGTATGGTTTTGGCCACCGGAAGTGTTCCGGGCATCACCGATAGTGTACCGGGACCACCGGAGGGGTCTGGGGGTCCACCGGGAGGGGCCACCAGCCACGGAGGCTTGCGTGGGCCATAAGTGCGAAGGGACCAGCCCCTATGTGGGCTGGGGCGCCTCCCACCAAGGCTCAAGGCGTCCTCAAGAGGAGAGGGGGCAAATCCTAGGCGCAGATGGGCCCTAAGGCCCACCCTAGGTGCGCCCCCTCTCTCTCTCTCTCCCCCTTGGCCGCCTCCCAGATGGGATCTGGGGGCTGCCGCCACCCCTAGGGAGGGAACCCTAGGTGGGGGTGCAGCCCCTCCCCTCCCCCTATATATACTTGAGGTTTGGGGCTGCCCAACACATGTGATTTTGCTCTCCCTGTTGGCGCAGCCCTACCCCTCTCCCTCCTCGTCTATCGTAGTGCTTGGCGAAGCCCTGCCGGAGTCCCGCGCTCCTCCACCATCACCACACCATCGTGCTGCTACTGGATGGAGTCTTCCCCAACCTCTCCTTCTCCCCTTGCTGGATCAAGGCGTAGGAGACATCACCGGGCTGTACGTGTGTTGAACACGGAGGTGCCGTCCGTTCGGCACTAGGATCATCGGTGATTTGGATCACGACGAGTACGACTCCATCAACCCCGTTCACTTGAACGCTTCCGCTTAGCGATCTACAAGGGTATGTAGATGCACTGTCCTTTCCCTCGTTGCTAGATTACTCCATAGATTGATCTTGGTGATGCGTAGAAAATTTTGAATTTCTGCTACGTTCCCCAACAGTGGTATCAGAGCCAGGTTTATGCATAGTTTCTATGCACGAGTAGAACACAAAGTAGTTGTGGGCGTCGATTTTGTCAATTTGCTTGCTGTTACTAGTCTTATCTTGATTCGGCGGCATCGTGGGATGAAGCGGCCCAGACCAACCATACACGTACGCTTACGTGAGACCGGTTCCACCGACTGACATGCACTAGTTGCATAATGTGGCTGGCGGGTGTCTGTCTCTCCCACTTTAGTCGGATCGGATTCGATGAACAGGGTCCTTATGAAGGGTAAATAGAAATTAGCAATTCACGTTGTGGTTTTGGCGTAGGTAAGAAACGTTCTTGCTAGCAACCTATAGCAGCCACGTAAAAAACTTGCAACAACAATTAGAGGACGTCTAACTTGTTTTTGCAGCATATGCCTTGTGATGTGATATGGCCAAAAGGATGTGATGAATGATATATGTGATGTATGAGATTGATCATGTTCTTGTAATAGGAATCACGACTTGCATGTCGATGAGTATGACAACCGGCAGGAGCCATAGGAGTTGTCTTAATTTATTTATGACCTGCGTGTCAACATAAACGTCATGTAATTACTTTACTTTATTGCTAAAGTGTTAGCCACAGTAGTAGAAGTAATAGATGACGAGACAACTTCAAGAAGACACGATGATGGAGATCATGGTGTCATGCCGGTGACAACGATGATCATGGAGCCCCGAAGATGGAGATCAAGAGGAGCAAAATGATATTGGCCATATCATGTCACTATTTGATTGCATGTGATGTTTATCATGTTTTACATCTTATTTGCTTAGAACGACGGTAGCTTAAATAAGATGATCCCTCACTAAAATTTCAAGAAAGGTGTTTCCCCTAACTGTGCACCGTTGTGAAGGTTCGTTGTTTCGAAGCACCACGTGATGATCGGGTGTGATAGATTCTAACGTTCGAATACAACGGGTGTTGACGAGCCTAGCATGTACAGACATGGCCTCGGGACACATGCGAAACACTTAGGTTGACTTGACGAGCCTAGCATGTACAGACATGGCCTCGGAACACGGAAGACCGAAAGGTCGAACATGAGTCGTATAGAAGATACGATCAACATGAAGATGTTCACCGATGATGACTAGTCCGTCTCACGTGATGATCGGACACGGCCTAGTTGACTCGGATCATGTAATCACTTAGATGACTAGAGGGATGTCTATCTGAGTGGGAGTTCATAAGATGAACTTAATTATCCTGAACATAGTCAAAAGGTCTTCGCAAATTATGTCGTAGATCGCGCTTCAGTTCTACTATTTAGATATGTTCCTAGAGAAAATTTAGTTGAAAGATGATAGTAGCAATTATGCGGACTAGGTCCGTAAACTGAGGATTGTCCTCATTGCTTCATAGAAGGCTTATGTCCTTAATGCACCGCTCAGTGTGCTGAACCTCGAATGTCGTCTGTGGATGTTGCGAACATCTGACATACACATTTTGATGACTACGTGATAGTTCAGTTAAACGGTTTAGAGTTGAGGTACCGAAGACGTTTTGAAACGTCGCGAAACATATGAGATGTTTCGAGGGCTGAAATTGGGATTTCAGGCTCGTGCCCACGTCAAGAGGTATAAGACCTCCGACGATTTTCTTAGCCTGCAAACTAAGGGAGAAAAGCTCAATTGTTGAGCTTGTCCTCAGATTGTCTGAGTACAACAATCATTTGAATCGAGTGGGAGTTGATCTTCCAGATGAGATAGTGATGTTTCTCCGAAGTCATTACCACCAAGCTGCTAGAGCTTCGTGATGAACTATAATATATCAGGGACATATATGATGATCCTTGAGATATTCGTGATGTTTGACACCACAAAAGTAGAAATCAAGAAGGAGCATCAATTGTTGATGGTTGGTGAAACCACTAGTTTCAAAAAGGGCAAGGGCAAGAAGGGATACTTCATGAAACGGCAATTCAGCTGCTGCTCTAGTGAAGAAACCCAAGGTTGAACCCAAACCCGAGACTAAGTGCTTCTGTAATAAGAGGAACAGCCACTGGAGCAGAATTACCCTAGATACTTGGTAGATGAGAAGGCTGGCAAGGTCGATAGAAGTATATAGGATATACATTGTGTTAATGTGTACTTTACTAGTACTCCTAGTAGCACCATGGTATTAGATAGCGGTTCGGTTTCTAAGTGTTAGTAAACTCGAAATAAAAGGCTGCGGAGTAAACGGAGACTAGCTAAAGGTGAGCTGGCGATATGTGTTGGAAGTTTTTCCAAGCTTGATGTGATCAAGCATCGCACGCTCCCTCTACCATCAAGATTGGTGTTTGCATTGAGCATAGACATGATTGGATTATGTCTATCGCAATACGGTTATTCATTTAAGGAGAATAATGGTTACTTTGTTTATTTGAATAATACCTTCAATGGTCTTGCACCTAAAATGAATGGTTTATTGAATCTCGATCGTAGTGATACACATGTTCATGCCAAAAGATATAAGATAGTAATGATAGTACCACCTACTTGTGGCACTGCCACGTAAGTCATATCGGTATAAAACGCATGAAGAAGCTCCATGTTGATGGATCTTTGGGCTCACTCGTTTTTGAAAAGTTTGAGACATGCGAACCATATCTATTGGTGTATATGCATGAAGAAACTCCATGCAAATGGACCGTTTGGACTCACTTGATTTTGAATCACTTGAGACATGCAAATCATACCACATGGGCAAGATGACTGAAAGCCTCGTTTTCAGTAAAATGGAACTAGAAAGCAACTTGTTGGAAGTAATACATTTTGATGTGTGCAATCCAGTGAGTGATGAGGCGTGTAGTGGATATCGTTATGTTCTTACTTCACAGATGATTTGAGTAGATGTTGAGTATATTTACTTGATGAATCACGAGTCTGAATTATTGAAAGGTTCAAGTAATTTCAGGGTGAAGTTGAAAGATCGTCGTGACAAGAGGATAAAATATCTATGATATGATCATAGAGATGAATATCTGAATTACGAGTTTGGCACAGAATTAAGACATTGTGGAAATTATTTCGCAACTAATACAGCCTGGAACACCATAGTGTGATGGTGTGTCTGAACATCATAACTACACCCTATTGGATATGATGCATACCATGATGTCTCTTATCGAATTACCACGATAGTTTATGGGTTAGGCATTAGAGACAACCACATTTACTTTAAATAGGGCACCACGTAATTCCGATGAGATGACACCGTATGAACTATGGTTTAGAGAAACCTAAGCTGTCATTTCTTAAAAGTTTGGGGCTGCGACGCTTATGTGAAAAAGTTTCAGGCTGATAAGCTCGAACCCAAAGCGGATAAATGCATCTTCATAGGACACCCAAAACAGTTGGGTATACCTCCTGTCTCAGATCCAAAAGCAATAAGGGATTGTTTCTAGAATCGGGTCCTTTCTCGAGGAAAAGTTTCTCTCAAAAGAATTGAGTGGGAGGATGGTGGAGACTTGATGAGGTTATTGAACCGTCTCTTCAACTAGTGTGTGGCAGGGCGCAGGGAGTTGTTCCTGTGGCACCTACACAAATTGAAGTGGAAGCTTATGATAGTGATCATGAAACTTCAGATCAAGTCACTACCAAACCTCGTGGGAGGACAAGGATGCGTACTATTTCAGTGGTACGTAATCCTGTCTTGGAAGTCATGTTGCTAGACAACAATGAACCTACGAGCTATGGAGAAGCGATGGTGGGCCTGGATTCCAAAATGGCTCGAGGCCATATAATCCGAGAGAGGATCCATATATGAAAAACAAAGTGTAGACTTTGGAAGAACTACTTGATGGTCGTAAGGCTGTTAGGTACATATGGATTTTAAAAGGAAGACGGACAATGATGGTAAGTATCACCATTAAGAAAGCTCGACTTGTCGTTGAGATGTTTTCCGACAAGTTCAAGGAGTTGACTACGATGAGACTTTCTCACTCGTAGCGATGCTAAGAGTCTGTTGAAATTATATTAGCGATTACTGCATTATTTATGAAATCTTGCAGATAGGATGTCAAAACATTGTTTCCTCGACGATTTTCTTGAGGAAAGGTTGTATGTGATACAACCGGAAGGTTTTGTCAATCCTGAAAGATGCTAACAAGTATGCAAAGCTCCAGCAATCCTTCTAAGGACTGGAGTAAGCATCTCGGAGTTGAAATGTATGCTTTAATGAGATGATCAAAGATTTTGGGTGTATACAAAGTTTATGAGAAACTTGTATTTCCAAAGAAGTGAGTGGGGGCACTATAGAATTTCTGATGAATATATGTTGTTGACACATTGTTGATCAAAAATGACGTAGAATTTCTGGAAAGCATATAGGGTTATTTGGAAAGTGTTTTTCAATGGAAAGCCTAGATTAAGCTACTTGAACATTGAGCATCAAGATCTATAAGGATAGATCAAAACGCTTAATGGTACTTTCAAATGAGCACATACCTTGACATGATCTTGAAGGTGTTCAAGATGGATCAGTCAAAGAAGGAGTTCTTGCCTGAGTTGTAAGGTATGAAGTTAAGACTTAAAGCTCGACCACGGCAGAAGAAAGAGGAAGGACGAAGGTCGTCCCCTATGCTTTTGTCATAGGCTCTATGGTATGCCATGCTGAGTACCGCACCTGATGTGTGCCTTGCCACATGTCTGGCAAGAGGGTACAAAGGTGATCTAGGAGTAGATCACCAGATAGCGGTCAAAATTATCCTTAGATGAATAAGGATATGTTTCTCGGTTATGGAGGTGAGAAAGAGTTCGACGTAAAGAGTTACGTCGATGCAAGCTTAACACCTATCCGAATAGCTCTGAGTAGAGATATCGGATACGTATAATGGAGCAACAATTAAGAATAGCTCCAAGTAGAACAGTTATTTGAAATGGCTCCAAATAAAGCGTAGTAGCTGCATCTACAAGATGACATAGATATTTGTGAACTACATACGGATCTGAATGTTGCAGACCCGTTGACTGAAACCTCTCTCACAAGCATAACATGATCAAACCCAGAACTCTTTGGGTGTTAGTCACATGGGGATGTGACCTTGAGTGTTAATCACATATCGATGTGAACTGGATTATTTACTCTAGTGCAAGTGGGAGACTGTTGCAAGTATGCCCTAGAGGCAATAATAAATTGGTTATTATTATATTTCCTTGTTCATGATAATCGTTTATTATCCATGCTAGAATTGTATTGATAGGAAACTCAGATACATGTGTGGATACATAGACAACACCATGTCCCTAGTAAGCCTCTAGTTGACTAGCTCGTTGATCAATAGATGGTCACGGTTTCCTGACCATGGACATTGGATGTCGTTGATAACGGGATCACATCATTAGGAGAATGATGTGATGGACAAGACCCAATCCTAAGCCTAGCACAAGATCATGTAGTTCGTATGCTAAAGCTTTTCTAATGTCAAGTATCATTTCCTTAGACCATGAGATTGTGCAACTCCCGGATACCGTAGGAGTGCTTTGGGTGTGCCAAACGTCACAACGTAACTGGGTGGCTATAAAGGTACACTACAGGTATCTCCGAAAGTGTCTTTTGGGTTGGCATGAATCGAGACTGGGATTTGTCACTCCGTGCAAACGGAGAGGTATCTCTGGGCCCACTCGGTAGGACATCATCATAATGTGCACAATGTGATCAAGGAGTTGATCACAGGATGATGTGTTATGGAACGAGTAAAAGAGACTTGCCGGTAACAAGATTGAACCAGGTATCGGGATACCGACGATCGAATCTCGGGCAAGTATCATACCGCTAGACGAAGGGAATTATATACGGGATTGATTAAGTCCTTGACATCGTGGTTCTTCCAATGAGATCATCGTGGAGCATGTGGGAGTCAACATGGATATCCAGATCCCGCTGTTGGTTATTGACCGGAGAGTTGTCTCGGCCATGTCTGCATGACTCCCGAACCCGTAGGGTCTACACACTTAAGGTTCGATGACGCTAGGGTTATAGGGAAAGTATGTACGCGGTTACCGAATGTTGTTCGGAGTCCCGTATGAGATCCCAGACGTCACGAGGAGTTCCGGAATGGTCCGGAGGTAAAGATTGATATATAGGAAGTATGGTTTTGGCCACCGGAAGTGTTCCGGGCATCACTGGTAGTGTACCGGGACCACCGGAGGGGTCCGGGGGTCCACCGGGAGGGGCCACCAGCCCCAGAGGCTTGCGTAGGCCATAAGTGGGAAGGGACCAGCCCCTATGTGGGCTGGGGCGCCTCCCACCAAGGCCCAAGCAGGCGTCCTCAAGAGGAGAGGGGGCAAACACTAGGCGCAGATGGGCCCTAAGGCCCACCCTAGGTGCGCCCCCTCTCTCTCCCCCTTGGCCGCCTCCCAGATGGGATCTGGGGGCTGCCGCCACCCCTAGGGAGGGAACCCTAGGTGGGGGCGCAGCCCCTCCCCTCCCCCTATATATACTTGAGGTTTGGGTGCCCAACACATGTGATTTGCTCTCCCTCTTGGCGCAGCCCTACCTCTCTCCCTCCTCGTCTCTCGTAGTGCTTGGCGAAGCCCTGCTGGAGTACCGCACTCCACCACCACCACGCCGTCGTGCTGCTGCTGGATGGAGTCTTCCCCAACATCTCCTTCTCCCCTTGCTGGATCAAGGCGTAGGAGACGTCACCGGGCTGTATGTGTATTGAACGCGGAGGTGCCGTCTGTTCGGCACTAGGATCTCCGGTGATTTGAATCACGACGAGTACGACTCCATCAACCCCGTTCACTTGAACGCTTCCGCTTAGCGATCTACAAGGGTATGTAGATGCACTCTCCTTTCCTCGTTGCTAGATTACTTCATAGATTGATCTTGGTGTTGCGTAGAAAATTTTGAATTTCTGCTACGTTCCCCAACAGAATTGTGGATCGCCGAGTGACCAAGTTTGTGAAGGTTTGGAAGTCGCATGAAGACTTACCACGAGTGATTGGACGAGGTCTGTGTGACCTTAGTTCAAGGAGAATACGGTGAGGACTGGGTGTCCTGGGCTGCGTGTTCAGGACTGGGTGTCCGGGACTGTGTGTCCTCGAGTTTAAATACTCAGCAGCTCTAACCAGACGTACAACTGAGACAACAGTTGGAACTGATCTACCAAATCATTGTCTTCACTAAGCTTACTGGTTCTATTTTCTCAACTCTTTTATTTCCTCATAACTGTGTTGTGTGCTTGTTCATATCTGTGTTTGAAGACTTTGACTGAAGACTTTCTCAATTTTCTCAGTTCAATTTCTTCAGTCTGTTTGTGTTCATCATGTGTTATCCTGTGATTACGCTTCCTGTACTCTGTGCCTGTCTTCATTTCATCATGATGACTATGCGTGTATTCTGTTATGTTTACTTTTGAGTACTTATTCCACTGCTAGTAGTTCTTCGCTAAGGAATTTCCTCACCGACAAATTCCTTAGTGAAGAATTTTATAAAAATCGCCTATTCACCCCCCTCTAGTCGATATAACACACTTTCACTTGTGATGAGTGCTTTGAAATAAAATCCATTTTGAATACGTTTTGATGAGTTTATGAAACTTTGTTAAGTTTCAACTCTTCAACCTTGGTACAAACAGATGACAAAATCGCAAGTTTCAGAAACTGAAACTTAAAACTTGGTCTACCCACGCGCGGTATCCAACGTCTTTGTGGACCGCGAGTCTATCAGGCGTCCAGACAAGTTTCAACTACTAAAACTTGATAGAAACAATGATAAATTCGGCAAATTACGAAAACTTAAACTTAAGCCATAAACCATAAGTCCTAGGCCCTAAACCCTAGGCCCTAAACTCTAACCCCAGAACCTTAAAAGCAGATGAGACTTGATAAAACTCAACCTTACGACTATGAAATACAATATTTGAAACTTGGAAAAAAAAACTAAGTTATCAAAATGTATTCAAGATTGGTCTTTTTCAAAAGTTCTCGTTGCAGTGAACACAAATATGCAAACAAAACTTAATTTGGATTTTTGGTTCAAAAGATATAGTAGATTGAAATAAAGATGAAATGAAAAAAGGCATTAGAAGTGGGATGGATGGCGATGCTGCTCTAGCAAAAGCCGCCAAAAACATGTATGGATAGAACCCAACCTACAGTAATCAAATGGCTTAAATCAAACATGTTCACAAATCTTAAAGCAATTGAACAGTTTCATGCATCCGTGCTCCTGTCCCTGTCCCTGCATGCCTCCCGAGAATTCCATACTACTCCCTCCGTTTTTAAATATAAGTCTTTTTAGACATTTCAAATGGACTACAGCATATGGATGTATGTAAACATATTTTAAAATGTAGATTCACCCATTTTACTTTGTATGTAGTCACTTGTTATAATCTCTAAAAAGACTTATATTTGGGAACGGAGGGAGTATTTGAGTACAATAAACGCTGCCCCGCAGCAAGGCCCGAATATAAGTTACAATCTTCTCAAATAATCTCTTCACCCATCTCCAAAATTATTCCTTTAATATGAATCTAATGCATCCATGATGTATCCTATAAAATACTCCCTCCGTCTTAAAATGTAAGAATATTTTTGTCACTATGATAGTATAAAAATTGGTCTTATATTTTAAAACGGAGGGAGTGCATATTAACAAGTCTAGTCTTAACAGGTCAAAACGCATCTTATATTTTTTTGGGATGAAGTACAATACATAGTTCTATCTTCGCATAAGTTGCATGCGTAACTTCTAAATGTAACCACATTCAGCAAGGATGGAGCATTATTCCTTATTGCACAATACACAAAGATAAATGATGCTGATTTGTGGAAAACGAGACGTACATTACGTCCCATACTAAGACAAATTGCCAGACAACTAAAAAAAGAAGACAAATCACCAGACTACGAGCTGCATGTTTAGTTCGCTGATCTATGAAGCAATTCAAGGGAATTCACCGTTGCCATAACCTGACCCATTCCCTCCACCATTACCGTATCCACCACCTTCGCCATGACCTCCACCATCGCCATTGCCGCCACCGTTAGCATAGCCAGCTGCCCCATAATAGCCTTCACTGTCCACCTTGCTGGAGCCGCTCCCAAAGCCAGACCCATCGCCATGGCCACTAGATCCTTGGTCACCGTCTCCTCTTCCGGCACCCCCACCACCGCCAGCACCTCCGGCGTCAGTGCGCCCACCGCCAATCCATGCTCTTCCGGCACCACGGCTAGTACTTGAGCTAGATCCTGACCCTGACCCAGAGCCATACCCACTGCCACCACTACCACCACCGCCGCCACCACTACCACCACCACCGGAACTAGCCCGGGCATGATCCGGCGACCCAGACGTACTAACGCTACTGCCAGCCGACCCATCGCCACCCCCAGACCCTGCCCCAGCACCGGTTCCGGTTCCACCTCCCACTCCCCCTCCCTGACCTTGCCCCTCTGCACTAGACAATCTAGCTACCCGTGCAGCATTGGATAGTCCAACTACTAGCAGGGCAACGAAACCAAGTGCTACAAGTTTGATACCAGCCATTGCTGGTGTGTGTTGTAAACTTGTAAAGTGGATGCTGAGATGAATATGGTACGTGGAAGTTTGCATGGGTACTTATAGTGCCGCGAGCCCAAGCAAGGGGCGCTCTAGTTTTAGTTTTAGCTGGTTACTGGCTCAGTAGTAGTTGGAGCTGTCTAGCTGATTGATCAAGTTGACTGCAACTTCCATAAGATTCCATGCGCCGAACGATGAACTAGCTTGGGTTGACAATGCAGCGACGACCTCGGAGCTTGCGGTCGAGCTGTACATGCGTACGTATGTGCCAAGATGTACATGGAAACCTGAAATCTACTGCGTGTTGTGCTCAGCACTCAACGGTTTGACAATCAAGTGGAGCTAGAAGCATTTCCATAGATCGTCATGGATATTAGTTACGATGAGTTTGAATCTTGGATCGTCCAACCTTAGTATATTTGCTTGGTTAGATGAAAATGGAGTTGAAGAACTCTGTCTTAGTTGAGGCATCCAGAGCTCAGATGCAGAGTCTCATTCCTTTCCTTGTACTCATGCACTCTTCCTTATCGCTCCTCTCTATCCTACTGTTAAAGCTGTCGCCATTCTTGTTTATTTTAAATGCAAAGTCGTCAGTTGTGGTCACCTTAATTTTGTGTTTTTTCGACAGATAATGGATTTTATTGACTTAAAATAAAGTATCAAGAGGATACAAACAAAATGCGCACATATCCGGTCTCTATATAATTAGGATGCAGACATTCAACACCAATGCACACGCACAAAGAAACACAGTACTGACGAAGAGCAAAGTCATACAAGATGAAATCTATACCAAGACGGAGGGGAAAAAAAGAAACAAATTCAAAGCGATCGAAACAGCGAGCAACAAACTATAGCATGAACATATCTGCACCAACCATCTTTTGACATCACAACGACAAAAGGTTCTTCAATAGCAACGCCTTTAGAAAGAGAATGATGCTCAAGCAACGCCGTTCCATGATCCAGCCATAGAAGGCAAGATCCTAGGTTTAACCCTAAAGATCAACCCAGAGCAATGTCGTCCACAAGGTAACAACGCAAAAACATCGCCATTGTCAGGTATAACCAACTAGGTCAAATTTAGAGTTTTCACCCCGAAGCTCGAGATCGGATACTCGAGAAGCACCACCAAATCAAAGTCATCATATGATGTCACCACACCACTTTCCGTGACCCCAGCAACTACATGTGTCTCATGGTCCTGACATGAGATGCCCTGCAAGTAAAGACCATGCACGTACAAGCAAACAGTCGAGCCATGACAATAGCCTTTCGCCACCGAAGTCGGTTGACGAGAGAGGAAGGTCACTGACATTGCCAAAATCCCAATTCGGGATGTTATGGCAATCCCGCGGGGTCCTCATGATCCACCGTCCTTGCCTGTGGCTCAAGAATCGGTCGGCAAAACCTACTCGTCATTGTTGCCGGATTCGGAGATCCAAGACCCTCTAGTCTAGCCGCAATAATTGCCTTGCAGCACGGGACCATGACGCAGCCAGGGGCGAGCAGGGGTCAGACCCCTGCCAATCGCTCGCCCCCCTCGACAATTCGTGTAGGTAGTATGTACTGTATATATGCCTAATGGCCGAAATTAATTGCATAATTAGCCCAGCCCATATGTTAGCAGTTAACTGAAACATCACCGAACTAGAGTAGCCCATATAACCCAATAACCCATGTACGGTGGTTGTGGCTGGCTATTATTTTGCCACGGTCCCGTGTCTTTTTTAGGGACCATGGTCCGTGTCTAATCCATTCAAATCGATCGATTGATATGTGCGGACATACGTGTGTGTGTGCTGCACATCTGCTAGGGCGTTCGCCGCTGCCGCCGCTGCTTGTATTTTTTTTTTACAATAAAATTTTCAATCTATTCATCTTCTATCATAGCAGTACAACGAATACTAGAAATAATTAAAATTACATCTAGATCTGCGTTTCATGCTAGGGGCGTGGGCGTTTGCCATTGCGGCATTCCCGCTGGCCGCTACTCGCCTGACAGCACATCATCCATTGATCTACAGTCTGCTGTCGAGCGCAGGGAGGGCTAGACGCGGGCGGATCAGAAACGGGTAGATGCCGATGAGCAGAAAATATGCAGGTACACTACAAGATGATCCCCCTGTTTCTAAATATAAGATGTTGGGGGAGTGTAAATTGGGAATACATCCCACCTAGAGCTTATTTGACGACTCATTCTCAGCTCCTTTGATCTTAGGAATTTATGTTCTTGGAAGAAAATAAAGAACTCCGGTATTCCTACCTTATCTTCTTCCTCGAAGAATGAATCAAACCCCTTTTAGAACCGTTCCAAAATAATTATAGTTTTACGTTTGTCGATTAATATTTTAAAAAATATGATAAGATCTATAAAAAGTACTTAGCATGAATATTTTTTTAAGGTTTTAATAAACTAATTTGGTGTTCCAAACATTGGTATATGTTTCCACAAATTTGAAGAAGTTTGACTTAGGATAAACCTAAAACTGGAATTATTTTGGAACGATAGTAATAGGATTTTTTTATAAATTATGAACTTAATGTACTTAATAATGCTTAATATAAAATAGTAAATTATTTTAGTAATTATGTGTCTTTTTTATAGTAGTTAAAGATGAAGTGAAAGACATCAACAACTGATGGGGAAAATACTTTTTCGATCCAATTGCTTCAACTTCAAGTTCCAACAGTTTGCTGAGAATTATCATTTTCTTTGTAGTTATGAACCATAATTTTATGCTTTATCATCGACACTATCATTGAGACTTAACATACGGTGATATACATACTTTTATGTCAAATAGTGTTTCGCCCCCCTCATGTCCAAATCCTGGCTCCACCCCTGGACGCAGCCGCGCGCCCAAGCAGAGAACCATCATTTTGGGACCTAGCAGGCCGCCATGGCCACCCTCGTACATGTAGATAGGATCACAACCACCTATGTCTCGCCACTAGAGATCACAAGGTAGACAAGAAATGCCACTGTCACCGCTGCACAACCATATACCCTCTGCCTCAAGCTGCCCCTAGGAGTTCATACTGATGGTTAGATTATTGTTTGCTTGTGTGCTTATTTTCCTTCCCCACTCAAAAATAAGGTTACAGAATGTTCTTCAATTCAAACAGGTATGATCTCGCCCATCCTTCCAGAGCTAGGCACTTTCTATTGAGAATCTTTGACATATATAGATCATTCCTTCAGTTTAGCAATAAATTAGATCCACTGACTTAGCTTGAAGCATGGTTTGCAGTTTCGAGGCTCGATACTACTCTTGGGAACATCATTCGTTCATAGATAACATCTCACTGATGAAGGCTATCGGGGCGGAGACCTTCCCACCGCCACCTTCATAGACCGGTACCAAGGCTTAGCCCAACCACTAGTCTCTAACACCGGCAAGGGGAAGAGAGGACGGAAAGGTAGGAGGTGGCACCGGCTGGGAAGGGGGATGGGGGTGGAGGTGGCGGCGTGTTTCAGTCTTTCAGATCTCATCCAAAAAAAATCTTTGTGTTCTTTTACCCTTCTTAACGAATAAAAACGGCGTTCCTGCCTTTCACGAAAAAAAAATATCTCAAGTACGGGTTAAATCTAAGTTTATCTTATTTGTTATATAAGAAGAAATCTAGCTATAACTTATGCTCGCAATTAAAAACCACTTTAAATACTGAAAATATGTGTGTTTGTTGTAAGACCTTTTCCTGTCCGAGGAGCAAACTGCTAGAGGTCCTTGTGAGTACAAGAGGTTGGTAGCTAGGACCGTAGGAGCGCTAACTCTACATTTCGTTTTGAGATCAATCTTTCTTTTGACGATCTCACTCACAGATCCATTCAATCGTATCAACTGTGTGTGATACTGTGCTCTCGAGCTTCGTGACAGGCAAACTTGTGTACGAAGACTTATCAGATAAACAACATGTTTATCCACTAATGCACGCAAAGAGCTCCGATCCATCCACTAGTTGTGTATAAGCCTCCACTTGCATATTACTTGATCTCTCATGGAAGTTCTTGCTGCGTATACATCCAACGTACCATGCAACGAAGCATTGACACAAAGAGCCACTCATGGCTTCCGGTCCTATAAGTACACATGCTATTCTTTGAGTTTAGCACACATCTCATCTTGCACTCTAGCAAAGCTCGCGATATGGCAGTCACTAGATGCTTAGCTCTTAGTTTGATTGTTGTGTTCGGCATTGGGTTAGCCAATGCTGCAAGAGTAGCTAGATACTCTAGTTCTAAAGGAACCGGCATGGGAGGAGGAGAAGGTGGTGGGTCTGTCGATGGCGCTGGATCAGGGTCTGGGGCTGCCGCTGGGTCTGCAGGAAATGGTGAAAATGGGGGGTTCGTCCATGGAAGTGGTGGTGGTGGAGGAGGAGGCGGTGGTGGTGGACAAAATGGTGGGTCTGGACGTGGATCTGGATCTGCCTTGGGCTCAGGCTCGACCCAGATTGGTCCAGACCCTTTCGGTGGATCCTCTAGTGCTAGTGGTCATGGTGGCGGTCGAGGCGGAGGACAAGGTAGAGGCTACGATGGATCTAGTGGTTATGGGAATGGTGGCGGCACTGGCTCTGGTGCTAGTGAGTCAAACAATGGGTACTGGCCCGGTGGTGCTTATGCCAATGCTAATGCTTCTGGCAACGGTGGAGGGAGAGGCAATGGTCAAAATGGTGGAAGTGGTGGTGGCGAAGGTGGAGGAGGCGGAAACAGCGATGGACACCCGTAAAATCTTCTTTATCAATCATTATATGGAAATGGACTTCAATTCGGTCTAGTGCCTACATGTCTTTCACCCCGATGTCACAAGTTGCAACTAAACTTTTATCTACTATTATCCATGATTTTGCTTCTTAAGCATATTCTATATTTCTGTGCACGTATTTGAAAAAACTTAATAAAAGGTGCATCATCATAGTCAATGTTATTGTGGTGGAATTGTGTTTCTTAAATGGTGAGACATTACGTCGTTTTGTAATATCAATTGTAACATGGGTCATCCAATTGATTTGAACACACTGTATTGTTGGAAATTTTGATGATATTTTACAATAGTGAGGTGATTACGTTAATATATAGTCTGCGTAAATCATGATTAAATATATAGTTTGGAGTTTAAAGTCGAACAGTGATAATTCAACTTGGTTGAAATCATTTTAAATTCCCCAGTCCATAATAAAATCTTTGCATATTTCATAGTGGCTACTTGCATCAACACGGATTTATGGAACATGGTTCCACGGGAACCCCTTATGAATAGTAATTTTTTTAAAAAAATAGTAGGATGTTTTTTAAAAAACTGATTTTTCCGTAACATAAATGGTCGATCGATATACTCACATATGAGGTTTAACGAATAAATGATATCCATTGTATTTTGGGAAAAATGGTGAAATGAAAGCTATATTCAAAACCACTATTTGAATGAATAGTAAGGTAGGATTATATTTTCTTCACTATGAACTTTTCTACACTGAACTTTTCACATCAAGCTAAAAGATTTTACCATGCCACATTAATTCCATCAACCATAAACCGATGCCCGTTGAATCATTTATTTTCCTTCTCTGAAAGTAACTGACCCTCATCAATTCTTACCAATGTTGAATACCAATCAAATCCAAAGGCATCTACAACAAAAACAGTTATAATTTGGGTCGTACTAGAAACCAAAAAACGGACGCTACACATCGGCTGAGTGATGAATCGATTGGATCAGCTGCCTCAGCAGCCATTGGATGGTGCCCAAGACAGCCCTCTCCCATCGCATTAGCCTCAACCTTTGCAACAAGGGCCATGTTGTGCTCCAAAACTTTGCAACACAAACCTTGTTGCGCTCGCAAGGTCACCAGGTAACGCATGGGCCTTTGGTCACTATTGCAATATTGATCATACTACGATCACCCATTGCAATATAGACCATGTCGCCGTCACCTCTAGCTTGCATGACGTGGGTCTTTGGTCATCCATTGCAACATGCATCATGTTACAGTCATCCATTGCAACATGAACCATGTTGCAGTCACCTCTAACTTGCATGGTGTGGGCCTTTGGTCACCCATTACAACATGGAAAATGTCGCTCCCACCCATTGGGAACATGGATCATGTTGAGGTCACATATAGACATGGTCTTGCAGGCCAGAACTGCCACCCACGCTGATGACCACCTTGCACGACCACCACCTGGCCTAACGACATAGCCGACAACAACCTTGCTGCAGCGCCACCAGCCTCAGTAGCGAAGCTCTTGGCTGGCATGGATTCGAGCTCATGCACCTGACTCCGAGTGTCTCCAACTAGAAATTCATCTCTAAGTTGGTTCATTGAACGAACTCTATGTGGGCCGGAGGAGGAGGAGAGGCGCTTGGGAAGAGGACACATCAAGGGATGAGGCATTGTGGGTCTCCACTTGAGCTCCACCTCCCGATCCCATCTATGGCACTAGTAGGAGAGTTGATGAAAAAGGGGGTGTAATGAGTGGGGACCCATGGGATAGGTGTCGCCTAAATGAGATGGTCGATGAGACGTGAGTAATCCTATTATAAGCGTTTGCCAACAAAAATGATACGCACATTATGAGGAGACTGCCCGGGCGCTCAAGCACAGGTTCAAACGTATACACACTATGCTGATAAAAAGGCCAATATTTGATCCAATTTGAACGGGCTGTGGATTTTTCGGCCTTGTGGGTAGTGCAGCGTAATGCATGCATGTTTGTGCAGATCATTTTAGGTGGATTGGGTTGTTCGAATCTACAAAAAAGGGTATTTTCAGCACAATCACATGCTTCTTCGTTAACAGAAACATAGTCGATTACGATTGCAGAATCAGTGTCGCTTGGCCATCTGATTCACAAAGGGTCGCTTTTATTTATTGAACAAAACAGGAGGACGTAGTACTTTTGAAATAGCGCCGAGCGCAGTAACCGAGTACGTTTGCAAACTAGTACAAAAATTATTGTGCCATTCACCATCTGTCATGATTGGTGGAATTTTTAAATTGAGTCCTATAAACAGAAAGGAAGGGAATAGCTAGTTAGCAGCACCGCTATTCAAACATTCAAAAGGTGGGAGTAAAACCTTGCTGGACTCCGAAGCATCTTAATTCAGCAGTTTTATATTTCTCCTCGACAAAGAAAAATAGATAAACTTTGACCACAACAACAAAAAACAGTATTAGGAGCCAATTTTGTTTTCATATACGACCTCTTCAGATGTCCGAACAATCTGAAATTCTGCACGCGCCTTGCTTGCATGAGCATCTTATTAGCTGCCAAAGAAATTCAGAATATTTTTTTTTGAATCTTCTGATGTACTTTTCTGAATTTACTGTTGAGGCTGGGCGCCGTTTTGAGTTATCGCACATATAAAAGGGAGTACAAGGTCGCACATGAAATGAACGGTCCCAAGGGTCTCACTCAGTGCGTCCAACACGATGTCACGTGAGCGGCCGCAGCAGCATCAACCAAATGAGACGATCCATCACATTCCCATTACCGATCACCAGAGAGGCAAAACTGGCCGTGTCTCGTCCAAAACCAGCAACAAGTTAGCCAGTTAGGGGAGCACGGCGGTATCGTGTACGTACGTGATTACCATTCGGGACGGCAGCACCACGGGCGAGCAAACAGGATCGCCGCGGCAGCTTCGCGGAAGCTTCGTGCCGGTGGCGAGCCAAAACGAGCGCCGCGCCGCTGCACCAGAACGGGAGGGGCACACGATCAGACTTCAGACTGCAACGGAAAGAAACTAACAGAAAAAGAGAAAGGCAAAGCTCGCAGTGAAGACGAGAGAGGGCTAGAGAGAGAGAGAAGGGGATGGGGGGTTCTGCCACCCTCTGACCGCCTCACCAACCCGTCCAGCCTTCCCCTGCCAAGCGAGAAAGCCAAAAGTAAAGGCGAGGAGGGAGGGAGAGGAAAACCCCCACCGGGAAGCCAGGCATTCACCCCTCCTCCTCCTCCTCCCCCAATCCCACCGACGAGCTCGCCGCCTGGCCGGAGCCCGATCCAGTCCGCCGCGCCGCCGCCCTCCTCCTGCATTGGCCTCCGGTACCTTGCTTCTTGCTCTGTTTCTTCCCCTGTTACTCCTTTTTTTTTCAGTTCTTGCTTTGCCCCGCAATCCATGCCTAGACCGCCCCTGTTCTCGCCATGATTTTCCTGTTCCGGCCCCGTAGTCTCGCCCTGCGTTCGTCGCGGCATGCCAGCATCGTCCTTGTAGGAGGGGGGAATCTCTCTAGAAATCGTTCCTGGCAGGGTAGGAAAATTGGGGTTTCTGTTTGTTTTTTTGCGCTAAAACCCTCCCAAGAACCGAAGAGCAGGGGATCCGCCCGCCCGTCCGTCCAAGAACGCCGTGTCTTGGCACGGCATCTTGCCTGCGCGGCGTAGCAATCGGCGGGTTCTTGCTCTTGCGATGGTTTCACAACGGCGGCCAGACCGACAGTTGTGGGGTGCCCCTTCTCTAGCGGGGCGCCCATGGATGGTTCCGTTCGTCAGATGTGCGCATATGTCGTAGCAAGATTTCCTGTGCACAAATCCTGCTAGTTGGAGCTGCTCTTGTTAGCATTACACTTGTTGGAGTGACTAGTAGGGATGGGGATTTTTCAGGCAGGCGTGTTTGAATGTTAAATCTGCAAGTTTTTAATGCTCACTAGAACATCATGTCAGGGGAGAACCTCTGATTCTCATGTTCGAGTTGCAAGAAATAAATGTAAATGGTTCAGTCGAAAGCCATGCTTCATTGCAAAATCAGGCAGTGTAGACCCACAAGGTGGGGAATGGGAATGGATTGCATATGGGGCCCCATTGCTGGTTAGTCAAACTGAAAAGTGTTACGCCATATTTGTGCTGCCATTAAGATGTCCGTGTTTGTGTTTCATGCCAATCCTCTTTTGGCAATTGTTTGTTTGTCTTCAGTTCAGCATGTTTGTTTGTAGGTACGAACTCCCCTGCTGATTTCCTAAAGGAAAAAAAATGAGCTTCTGGTCATGATTGATGATTGGCTTCATACCATCGTATTGTTGCCTTATCTTACTGTTTTATACAATACACTCCCTCCGTTAGGAATTAGTTGACGCTCAAACGGATTTATCTGTACGTATTTCAGTGCTAGATACATTCGTCTGAGTGTCAACTAATTCCGGACGGAGGAAGTATATAACTGCATGTTCTTAGAAAGCATGTTCTAGATTCTTCTCTTTGAATTTGACTTAATTTTTAATATCCTGACCCTTTTTCGTTCTGATTGTTTCATGGTATCAAAGAAAACCAATGAATTTTTGGATGGGGAAGGTACAGAGTAAGAATGTTCCAGCCTATGATGGAGCAATTTTTCTGTGCAACCACCTGACCAGGAAGGAGTGCTTCCACAGAAAGCTTTTTGGCCTTTCGTCTAAATGTACTGAGTTTATACACAAAGTTAAATCTGGTGCGACACTATTCCTGTATGATGTTGAGCAGCGTAAGCTTCATGGGGTGTTTGAAGCAACTTCAGATGGAGCCATGAATATCATTCCTGATGCATATGCCTCATCAGGGTTTCAGTATCCTTGTCAGGTATGAATATGTTTTAGACATACCAAGCATAGTTATATATTCCAGGGTTTCTATGAAATTTCTCAGTGACATGTCTTTGATAACCCACCTGGAGCATCTATCCTCCACTTATTCCATATTTCACACTAATTTGCACCTTTCAGATGGTAAAGGGAAACTGTCAGCAATTTTCTGTGATGCTTTGGAATTTGCCCTTCCTGGCATATTATGGGAGACAGACTAATACTTTTCCTGCTGTGTTCACTAAATACAGATACGCTTTAAGAGGATTTGGTTTTGCAAGCCTTTGATGGAAAGTGAATTTGAAGATGCCGTACAGGATAATTATTACTTTGCAAGAAACAAGTTTAATTACGGTTTAACACATCAACAGGTCTGTTTCACAGTCTTCTGGTGTTATGTTAATTTACGTTAGCTACTGATCCCAGGGTGTTTCTTTGATACAGGTTGTAAAGCTTCTTCACTTGTTTTCTTCAAGGAACAGATTACAGCCTCGTCAAAATCCAAGGTTACAGTATGAACCTCCAAGGGAGTCTGATATTTCTTCTGTGGTTAACCAAACTGATAACCAGTCTGGTTCAAATAGCACTTCACACGGTTCATTGAAAAGCCCCTGTCAAACATGTACCTCCTCCAGTGTTGGGGAACATGCAGCATCGCCGAGTCACAAGTTATCTGAGCCTATGTCATTAAAGCACAGAGAGTTACAACTAGACATCTCTGATGTGGCTAAGTCCAACAGCTCAAGATCTTCCTTGCACACTGCAGATGCAGCAAATACAGACGTTGTCACTGAACCTGGCACCCAAGAAGCAATGGATGACAAGTTTACTGATGATTATATACCATTACAGCTGGAGGATGATTCTTCAGATGGTGTTGATACTCTACTTGATTTGCTTGGAGATGAGAGCCACTCTTCAGAATCTAAAGGCAGTAGTGACTCTGAAGAGAACACAGCTTTCCACCAACCATGTGTCAGGAAGAAAGATGATTGCCATCAGCCCCTGGCAGATTCAAAGCTTCGCGCTGACATTGAAGGGCGAAAAAGCGTGTTTGCTCGGTTAATGGGAAGACCTGAATCTTTTGTTCAAAGACAGAAGTTCAAGACCAAACCATTCCCATCAAAGAATGCTAAGTCTTCCAGTTCCCCTAATCAGAGGAGAAAACGGCGGAGGGCACAGCAGAGCAAGTCCTTTTCATGTGATAATCGTGCAACGTTGGGTATGCCTTCAGCTCATAAGATGATAAAAGGTCCAGCATTGGACTATTCATTTGTCTGGGACGATGACAGAAGATCCAACAAGTTCTCTGGTGGAAAACCAAGCAACATTCAGAGAGTCCTGTGGGATGTATCTACTAAAGAACCTGATCGATATGGTGCATGCAAAAGGCTGTTTGTTTCTGAAGGCAGTAAAAAATTGATCGGGTCCTCTGACAGAATGTCAAATAAACCCCCACTGTTTGCTGAAGTACATGAGAGATGCAAAGTCACTGTTGAAGAAAAAACCAGGACTCCTTTCTTGGATTTTAAGCGGCATGCTAAGGATCTAAATGTTGAAGGAGGAGATCCAGATTATACGGCTGACGTTGAGGAAGCAGCAACGAAGAAGACACGGTTAGCAAGTGCATCTTACCATGGAGACGAGGATGAAAGTGAAACTGCATTGGTTCCAAAACACACCAGACCTTTGGACATGCTGACAGTATCAGATGAGAACTGCAAACTCAAATGCATCAGTTTGTTATCTAATGACACATGTACTCAGATGGCAGGAGCTTATCTCGAAACCGAAGTGCAACTGAAAGATGAACAGCAAAGGATCCAAGGCTGCCGTGAAGATGTTACAGGTGATACTGAGAACATGCCGACAGTATCAGATGAGAACTGTAAACTCGATAGCATCAGTTTGTCATCGAATGATAACTGTACTCAGATGGCTGAAGCTTATCGCGAAACCAAAATGCAACTGCAAGATGAACAGCAAAGGAGCGAAGGCTACTGTGAAGATGTCACAGGTGAAAAATCATCGCTCGGAGATTCTGGAAATGCACAGCTGTTTCGCAAGCTCAGTTTTGGTGACATGCAGACCATTGTTGAAACTGGCATTGAGGTGGGTTTTGGCCATGTGGACACTGAAACGTCCCTCCAAGAGAAACAAAACCAAAGTGGTAGGAGCTGCTATGGAGTGGTTGATACAGATACAACGTTGATCATCGAAAATCCTGAAACCATGGAATCCTTGCCCAACCATGATGAGGATGGAACTTTTGAAATGGTGGCAACTGATCACCAGGACACCAGTACCCTCCCTCAGGGCAAAGATGGTGAGGCTACAAACCAACCGACAGGCTCTGAAGATGATAAAGATAGTACCAACAACTTGTCGCCGAACAGACGTCGAAGCAGTTCACCTCCTTGTGATCTTGAGTTGAGCAAAGAAGAGGAGATGCGATACCAAAGTTACCGAACCAAACATGTAGCAGCCCATGAAATCTCAGACTCCACGGACTCATTTGCGATCTGCGCCGAGGGTTACGGAAGCAAGATTGGAATGTCAACTGACAGCACCTCTGTTCATCTGGTCATCAACGAACTTGGAACAAACTCGGAGTCCAGGACAAGTTTCTTCGACGGCTCTTGTGACAAAGAATCAAATAAACACCCGCTGTTTGCTGAAGTACATGAGATCTGCAAAGTCACTGTTGAAGAAGAAATCAGGACCCCTTTATTGGACTTTATGCGGTGTGCCAAGGATCCAAATATTGAAGGAGGAGATCCATATTATACTGCCGATGTTCAGGAAGCAGCAACGAAGAAGATGCGGTTAGTAAGTGCGTCTTACCATGGAGAGGAATATGAAAGTGAAACTTCATTGGTTCCAAAAGACACCAAACCTATGGACATGCTGACAGTATCTGATGAAAACTGTAAACTCAAGAGCATCAGTCTGTCATCTAATGACACCAGTGCTCAGATGGCTGGAGCTTATCTCGAAACCGAAGTGCAACTGCATGATGAACGGAAAAGGACCCAAGGCTGCTGTGAAGATGTTACCGGTGATACTGAGAACATGCTAACAGTATCAGATGAGAACTCTAAACACAAGAGCATCAGTTTGTCATCTAATGACACCTGTACTCAGATGGCTGGAGCTTATCTCAAAACCGAAGTGCAACTGCAAGATGAACAGCAAAGGATCCAAGGCTGCTGTGAAGATGTCACAGGTGATAAATCATCGGTTCCTGGAGATTCTGGAGATGCAGACCTGTTCCGCAGGCTCAGTTCTGGTGACATGCAGACCATTGTTGAAACTGGCAGTCAGGTGGGTTTTGGCCATGTGGACACTGAAACATCCCTCCAAGAGAAACAAAACCAAAGTGGTAGGAGCTGCTATGGAGTGGTTGATACAGATACAACGCCGATCATCGAAAATCCTGAAACCATGGAATCCTCGCCCAACCATGATGAGGGTGGAACTTTGGAAATGGGGGGTAGTGATCACCAGGACACCAGCACCCTCCCTCAGGGCAAAGATGGTGAAGCTACAAACCCACAGACAGGCTCTGCTGATGATGAAAATACTACTTCCAACGCGCTGTCCCCGAACAGACGTCGAAGCAGTTCACCTCCTGATGATGTTGAGTTGAGCAAAGCAGAGGAGATGCGTTACCAAAGTTACCAAGCCAAACATATAGCAGCTGCCCATGAAATGTCAGACTCGACGGACTCATTTGTGGTCTGCGCCGAGGGTTATGGAAGCAAGATTGGTATGTCAACTAACAGCACCTCTGTTCATCTGGTCATCAACGAACTTGGAACAAACTCGGAGTCCAGGACAAGTTTCTTCGACAGCTCTTGTGACAGAGAATCAAATAAACCCCTATTTGCTGAAGTACATGAGAGCAGCAAAGTCACTGTTGAAGAACAAATCAGTACCCCTTTCTTGGACTTTAAGCGGCATGCTAAGGATCCAAATGTTGAAGGAGGAGCCGATTATACTGCCGATGTTCAGGAAGCAGCAAGGAAGAAGACACGGTTAGCAAGTGCATCTTACCATGGAGAGGAGTATGAAAGTGAAACTGCATTGGTTCCAACAGACACCAAACCTATGGACATGCTGACAGTACCACATGAGAACTGTAAACTCAAGAGCATCAGTTTGTCATCTAATGACAGATGTACTCAGCTGGCTGGAGCTTATCTTGAAACCAAAGTGCAGCTGCAAGATGAACAGCAAAGGATCCAAGGCTGCTGTGAAGATGTTGCTGACGATACTGAGAACATGCTGACAGTATCAGATGAGAACTGTAAACTCAATAGCATCTGTTTGTTATCTAATGACACCTGTACTGAGATGCCTGGAGCTTATCTTGAAACCGAAGTGCAACCGCAAGATGAACAACAAATGATCCAAGGCTGCTGCGAAGATGTCACAGGTGATAAATCGTCGATTCTCGGAGATTCTGGAAATGCACACCTGTTTGGCGGGCTCAGTTTCGGTGACATGCAGACCATTGTTGAAACTGGCAGTGAGGTGGGTATTGGCCATGTGGACACTGAAGCATCCCTCCCAGAGAAGCAAAACCAGAGTGCTAGGTGCTGCTCTGGAGGGGTTAATGCAGATAAAATGTTGATCGTCGAAAACCCTGAAACCATGGAATCGTCGCCCAACCATGATGAGGATGGAACTTTGGAAGTGGTGGCCACTGATCATCAGGACACAAGTACCCTCATGATCCTTGGAATCCCTCAGGGCAAAGATGGTGAAGCTGCAAACCCGCTGACAGGCTCTGAAGATGATGATGAAGGTACTACCAGCAACACCATTTCACCGAACAGACGTCGAAGCTCTTCACCTGCTCATGATGTTGAGTTGAGCAAAGCAGAGGAGACGCGATGCCAAAGTTACCAAACCAAAAATGTGGCAGCTGCTCATGAAATGTCAGACTCCACGGACTTATCAGCTGACAGCACCTCTGGCCATCTGGTCGTCGACGATCTGCTTGGCACAAACTCGGAGTCCAGGATGAGCTTCTTCGACGGCTCCTCGAGCGAGCCTGCCGAGATGATCATCCTCTCGCATGACCCCGGCGTGGAGATGGAACCGCACTGACCGTGCCGCTGCTCAGCGGCGGCACTACCTGGGAGGAGATTTGCACCAGCAACGCCAACGAACCGGCTTCGTCTTTATTGATTCCTGCAAAGCAACAAGATTTATCTGAACTTTTGTATGTAACCCTTTCTGGATTTTCCAAGTACCTCTGCCTGAAACGAAACAATAGAATTACTGTAACAATAATTCTCCGTGGCTGCCTCCTTGTGTTACTTGCGCTGGCTGGGGTTATGGCCTTATGGGGATATGACCTGTGATCTGATCTGGTCGTCGGCCATTGTATTGCGTTGCGTTCCTGACGCAGCAGAAGCAGGGAGCAGTGACAGCGGCGGTGAACGGATTCGGATGGCCGTGCGGCAGCGTTCGCGCCGGCGCCGGTGCCGTGCAGGGAGCAGTGACAGAACCCGAGAACAAATCGATGAACAAGATAGTAAAAGAAAACGATGAGAAGAAACAAATTGCCACCAAAACGAGGATGAATTCAGTACCAAACTTCAAGAAACGATGCAAAGTTCACGGGGATCGAGCCTTTCGGTTACATCTCCCGTCCCGGCAAATGACGGTGAACAGGGGAGGCACCGGTCCATCCGGTGCGTTGATCTTCACCCATGGCGGCGCATCGTAGCCGTCCATCTCCCACACGGCGCACCTCTTCGCCTTGAAGCAATCTTCAGCGTCGGTTTCGTCAGGCCTCGTCAGTTTTGTCAGGTGCGGAGAAGCAGGGACCTGACAACCGACCCCTCCCGAATAAGTAGATCACAGTCGACGGAGGCCATCTTGTGGTTCGGCCGGGCCAACCAAACCCTAAGAATGGCGCCGACCACGCAGGACGAGGCGTCGGGATCCAGGTCGAGGGCAGGGAGGCGGCGGCGCACCCCGGTGACGCCGTGACCGACCGGTCGGGGGAGGCCCAACCGGAAGCTGCGCTGTCATCGCAGCGAGGCAAGAGGAGAGCCTCCCCGGAGCCGTCGCCATCAGCATCACAGCGGGGACGCAAGAGGAAAGCCCCAGTGGACGAGGGCCAACGGCAGCGTTTGGCCGGCTGGCGGGCCGGCGTGATCTCGACGCTGGGGTGGCCTCTGGGCAATTGGGGCGGCGTGGTGTGCGGCGTCTGCCTAGGTCTTGGGCGGCGCTGCGCACGGAGCTGTGGCCGGTGATTGCGGCGGCGCTGCAGCGGGTGGCCGTGCATGGCCTGCTACGTGACGTGACGGCATTGCTGCTGTTCGAATTGAAGTTTGGTTGGGTGTGAGTGCACGGGAGGAGGTGAGCAACCCCAATTCTAGCGATTTCCGTTCCAAAATTCCAATTAGGTTCCACTTAGGTTTCCCTTTGTCATGCTCTTTCCAAATTGCTTTGCCATGCTCCTCCCAAGTAGCTAGTTTGATGTTCCTGTAAGAGCTGGTACCCAGAGAGCTATCGCTTTTGCTAAGAGCCTTTTTTTTTCAAAAAAGGTTATCTGCATTTTACAGTAATATGCTTACTTGTGGTTCTATTCATGTACTTAACACTGTAACTTCATTTTCATAGGTATACTCCATTTTTCCCACAGTGGTGGGTGGTTGTGAATTCACAGTAGGCCGACCAGTCGTGCAACAGCGCCGGTGATTCCCGGCGTCAGGTTTCTTTGACCGCTGGCTTGCTTGTTGATGTGGTTTGCATGTCCTACCATCAAAGACGGTTGGAAACCAGGTCTTCGCCGATGGAGCTCTCCAGTATCACCCCCTCTCCATAAATTTGCAGGAGTATGTGTCCATTTATCCTCCCAATATGGTTAGATTTAGTAAAGAAGTTTAGTTATCTGAATTTTAATATATCATGTCCCAGCAGGCATAGGCTAGGCATTGCAGTTTCAATTTTGATCTCCTCCTTCAATTTATTTGTTTTGGTTATAGATGTCCTACAAGCTTAAAACTCGAGACTAATATCTTTTTTCCTAGTTGGTATGTGTTCGAGCAGGTGCCGTCCTTGTTTTTGCTCATAGACCGTGTCAGTATTAGTTTACTTTTACCCGTCATGTAGATGCCATGGTTGATGGAAGAGTGTCCAACAATGCTGCATACCATGCACATCTTGCCTAAAAAGTTTCTTTTCTTCAAAAACTGAAGCTCTCAATTTTGAAACCGGGAAGACTTAGTTTTATGCCCATAAGTCTCAATCTTTATGGAATTTGTGGCTTCTTTGCTATGGTTAGTTTTTTTTGTTAGTACTAGCTTGTTCTAATGTAGACTATTGGCTTGCATCCCCTTCATTACTAATAAAAATCCCCGTCAACAAACTAGCTTGTATGATATTATTAATTGTGTTCCTTAATTAAAAAAACTGTACGAATTTTGTCATGGATGTAAATTATCATATCAAGATTTGAAATTCAAAATCCTAGAGATTTATGTTTACTTCTTGTTTAGGAGGAGAAATCAGAAGTTTAAGGTTCCATTTGTTCTTGTATAATTTTCTAATTTTGAACATTTACATAATTCTAATAGTTTATGTTCTCTTTGGTTTACTAATTCATTCAGATTCAGAAATTACAGTGTGTAAAACCTTTATTTTTCTAGTCCTTTTTTAGTCTGATGTTGTAACATGTCGTTTTTGTATTTATATATTTATCGAAGTAATGAATGTAGAATTGATAAGTATGTCTAGAGGGGGTGATTAGACTATATACTAAGCACAATAATGCACTCTTTTCCCAAGTTTTAATTTATTGTCAGAGTTTAGGCTTTTCTAGAAAGCTATAGAGCACCCTACACCTGCAAGTCTAGAGTATAGAGCGGAAAGTAAAAGGCAAAGAGGTAGAGTTGAGAAAATCGCAAACACAATTGGCTTGGTGAAGATTTTTCCTGTAATTAAGATAGTTGGCGTTATCTTACGTCCACACTGATGGAGACTTCGATCCACGAAGGATGTAAGAGCACAAGGATCTTGGTTGCGAGATTTCACGGAGGAATGGTCCATTTAGGACACTCACCAACGACGTGTCCACAAAGGAGCAACCACACCTATTCCACCATGACTTACGCCCATGAAGGACTAGCCTCCACTATGGTAGATCTTCAGGAAATAGGTGATCTCCGGGCCCGTACAAACTTTTTGGCTTCTTCACAAACTTGAAGACTTCCAAGTACACCTAGTCGATTTAGGAGGCGCACACCCTCCAAAAGTAACAAGATAATCTCCTCAACACTCGAACTCTCTCAAGATTTGGCTATGGATTTGAAGAGGTAGGAGTGGAAAGAAAGAGGGGACCAGATCTCAAAGGGTTTGATTGGATGGTTGGAGTAGATGTTCCTTTGAAATCAGCACAAAGAGGTGGAGTTCTCTCTCAAAACAAATGATTGGAGTGGAGCTTGCTTGAGTTGAACTGGTGGGATATGTGGGGGTATATGTAGGCTGGACCAGAAATCTGACAATTACACACATTTTTGCACATCTCGGAGGCTCCGACTGATTTGCTCGGTGGCTTCGTAATGAACAAAAGCGTCAACTTTTAGATGCATCAGTAGGTCCGAATGAAATAAAATGGTGGCTCTGAAGTGAGTACCTCAGTGGTGGCACAATCTGTTTACGCTTCAGAAGTTCCGACTGGAATGGATCAGAATTTTCGATGTGTAAACAAAGTTTTCCAAGTTGCTTCAGTGGCTCTAAATGGAATGTTGAAAGCTCCGATTGAACTAGGGTTTGGAATCCATCTGTTTCGGTGGCTCCGAGTAGAAATGCTTTGGCAACACCGAGTTGCATGGAATTAGCTAGATATAGTTGAAAACTTTGAGTAGAATCCTTTAGCTTGTCCAATACTTGTCTTTAAGCATTTTCAGTGGTCACCTTCCATTCCAATGTTGTACCTAAAAGAACTTTTCCTGAAATATACTTTGAAGTGCCATTAGTTCTTTGAGCTTTGTTGACATGAATTACCAAAATTCACCTTGGAGATTTTGATCAAAGATTAAATTAAATTACTATAATTCATCATGATAAAAACAACGCTTTGAGAAGCATGTGGTATACAAGAGCTTCCCCTAAATTTGTGCATTATTTAAAATGTGCGCTTGAATGCAAATGCACAATTGGTTAGGTATACGAGAAACTTTTCTATAGCACATGAAACTTGGTGGAGTGCGTCAACAAAATATAAATTATGTCAATGACCACAAAGGATGCAGAAAAAGAGTATGTCAATGACCACAAAATATGCATTAAAGAACAAACAACTAGCATATCCCAAACAAATTGTTTGGGAGTACACTTGTAACTAGGGCATATCCTTTCAGTTAGAATAAGCTATTCTTCACCCTGATCGATCGATCGAGCAACATCTTGCATCCAACCAAGCCACCATTATGCCGATCTAATCGTCCTCAAAGGATATGCCCCTAGTTGTAGGTGTGCTCTCAAACAAATTGTATTTGTCGGCAAAACTTTGTATAAAGCCATGAAAGATAGTCTCAGAGAGTATGACCTTCGAATTTTTCTTGGATTTGAAACTGAAAATCATTGGGAACACAAAGTTATTGATGCTTCTATGGATAGCCTAGATCTATACTCCCTCCGTTCCAAAATAGACGACTCAACTTTGTACTAACTTTAGCACAAAGTTGGGTCATCTGTTTTGAAACGGAGGGAGTACCTTGCATTGCTAATGCTAAGCGCCTCAAAATTACTAGGCATGCTATCCAGTGTGTTGTTTGTTTCCCGAATAGGTGTAGAAACATTATTGTACCTGATAAACATATTTAGAAAGAGGCATTATACAAACAAAAGTGAAAGATTGGCATCGATCAAGGAGCATGGTGCACCTTTTAATTGAGTAGATTGCAGAAGATAAAAAGGTGTTGATTTCTCCGCCAAGTGCTTCATAATGATCCTCTTGAACAAACCACTTTTGCTAGGGCCTTCTGACTACATCACAGGAAAAGAGTTACACTAACGGAGGACATCACAACGTTGCGCCTGGTGAATTGGGTTAAATTAGTTTTTGATTACATTGGCCATTCCACTCATTCGCGGCGCTCAAAGAAGACCGGTGCTACCAGCCCTCTATTCATGGTTGTGTTGTTTCTTGTTGTGACTATCATATCATTTTTTCTTCACAGTCAAGCATCAACCTGATTTTATCCATGCATATCCTCTTGATATGGAGTTGCGAGTGTCTTAATGTATGATCTTTTATAGGTTTACTTTATGGATAATTTGTTGCGAGAGCCTTCTACCACTCCCATCATTACAACACGCATAACTGATTTATGATGCAACAAATGTTGAATCTCATAGAGCAAGATAACAGAGTGGATGACAGAGTTGAGACATCCGAGGCTTTGTCGGTCAGTTGCTCAACTATCTGATAACATCTTCTAACATTTTTTTAATTTCTTGTACTAATTGAGGTGCCAGCGCAAGACTTGCTACATGAAGGTTGCATCCCCAACAGGTGTCCCTCCTCCACCGAGTTCACCTGATATTCCTTATGGATCCTTTTATGCTTCTTCTGCAACTTTTGTTATCATGCATCATCATCTTGTTGGTTGCTTCGATGATTTGTGGCAGCAACCAGTGAGATGATGATGCATGCTAACAAAAGATGTAGGAGGAGCAAAATGGGATCCAAAAGGTATATTTATTGAACTGGCTGGAGGAGGGACACTCGTTGAAGGGGATGCACCACCCTCGGTGTAGCAAGTGGTGTGCTGTCTCCTAAACTAGTAAAAGAAGAAATTAAAAGAATACCATATGTTAGAAGATGTTATCAAAGAAATGTGTTGGGGAATACAATAGTTGAGCAATTTACCCACAAAGCCCTGAATATTTCAACCCCGTCATCCACTCTTATCTTGCTCTATGAGATTCAACATTTGCTCCCTCATAAAATTAGTTATGCATGGTGTAACGATGTGATTGGTTGAAGGCTCTCACAACAAAATATCCAAATATAACCTATAAAAGAAAACACATTAAGACACTTTAACTCCAATACCAAGATGGTATGCATGGATAAATTCAGGTTGATGCTTGAGTCTGAAGGAAAAATTATATGATACTCACAACTAGAAACAACACACATCCAGGAATAGATGGACTAGTGGCACCGGTCTTCTTTGAGCGCCATGAATGAGTGGAATAGGCAATGTCATCAAAATTAATTTAGCTCGATTTATCAACACAACGTTGATGTCCTTCGTTAGTGCAACCTCCTTTCCTGTGATGTAGTCACAAGGCTCAGGCAAAAGTAGCTTGTTAAAGAGGATCATTATGAAGTATCTGACTTAGAAACAACACCCTTTTTTATCTTCTGCAATTTGTTCAATTAAATATTGCACCCTGACATACACACATTGATCGATGCCAATCTTCTCCTTTAATTTTATAATGCTTCTTTTTGGATGTGTTTACCGGTTACAACAATCTTTGTTTCCTATTCAGCAGACCAAGAACACAATAGATGGTGTGCCTAGTAAATTTTCAGATGCTTAACATTAGCAATGTCCAAGGTAAGCGTACTCGGATGCGGTCTATCCATGTGAAACATCAATAACTTTTTGTTCTCAATGCTTCTAAGTTCCAAATCAAAGAAAATTCCAAGGTCATACTCTCTGAGCTTATCTTTCACAGCTTTAAACAAACTTTTGCCGGCTAATACAATTTGTTTGGGAGCACACTTATAATTAGGACATATCATTTTAGTATGATTAATCAAGCCATGATGACAGAAGACAATAACAGCAATAATAAGGTTAACAACAGGACATGGCAAAAATCGTTGAAAGTATAAATCTCTACTACTTAAAAAATCCGCAAGGTTCCTTTTCCTGCAGAGGACTGCATTCTACCTACCTTTCGTCCCACCTTGTTTCTATTTCTTTTCCTCCCTCGCTTGACTCCTCCATGAAAACACATCCGGATCCTTCCTCCATCCCAAGTTGTTTGTTCCTCTCTAGCTGACCTGACCACCTGAACCAGACCTCTAGGATTCCAGCGCCGCCAACCCTGCCCAGCTCCCATGACCCCTCCTTCCTCCCAGACCGAGCCCTAGCATCATCTCTGTGCGATCCTTGATCCGCTGCTTCGATCATCTGCTGGTATGGATGCACGGTCGCCAAGTGATGCTGTTTGATGTAGCCGCCGGGAATCAGACACTACGGGTTCACCATCGCCAGATCCCGGGGCCTTGGGGCTCGAACTGCTGGACGCCGTGATGTTGTTGTTAGGCAAAGAAGATAAGCGGACAATGCTATGCAGTGGGCGGAGGCGGAGGCCCAATCACCACCCTCTTCTCCCCGCTGACTTCAGGTCCAAGCTACCGACGTGGGATCCAGGCCACTGCGCTGCCGTCACCCTGAAAAATCGAGGTGGCTGGACGACGGCGACCAAAACGATTCCCAGAAGGTGAGTCCTGTTATGAAAAGCAGGTGAAAAAAAATCTACCTAATTGTCTCTTATACCATGTTATGAAAAGCAGCTTAATATTACTTAGAGGCCAAAGCCGACATATATAACTCTAACAAGTGCAAGGCGGCTGGACGACAGCGACCATGATGAGGTGAGCCCGTGGCAGCTGCACGACGACGAGCACGGTGATCCGTCGTCCTCGACCGTGGCTGGTTCCCTCGGACAGCGGGTGGCGGCGGATCCAATCATGCTCCTCGAGCTTTCCGTCGTCGTGCTACCAAGGGCATCTTCACCCACATCTCCTCACACTGGTTAGCCTATCCTCCCCGATCTCATGCTCCTCTCCGTCCCGATATCACACTGCATTGTTTGGACATGTGAATTCAAATGGCAGAGCCAGCCGTGGTGCAGTGGCAAGATAATTTAAGATTTCAGGCTTTCAGTTGCTGCTAGCTCTACTCTGCTTCATCCTTTCATAATGGCAATATAAAATATTCATTGCACGCACCATCCTGAACCAATTATGCGGACATGAAATTCTAACTGAATTCGATATTCAGCTGGCAAGTCCCTTTCTGCAAATAGGAAACAAAATTATTCAATTCTTCATTCCACATAGTCCTAATTGCTTCCAGTTTTATCTCTCTGTTTTAATCTATCTTGACTGAATTTCTAAACAACCAGGGTTGCTAGCACGTGGTGTGGTGGGTTTGGTTTTTAGAATTTTTTTCACAGCTATTTAACTGAAATGATGAGCTCCCAATCAAGCCAGGCTCCAGGAAAAGAGAACAAGTGGTGTGTCTCTACCCAGCTGAACATAATCTGAACGACTCCAACTGCTGCGTACAAATCCTGGTATGCAAGTGCAGGTACAAGGCTGGCCATGTGAGACAGTATGACTGCAAGTCTACAAGGATCTATAGTACTGACATGGCTCAGTCTACACAAGGTATAAATCTGTAAGCTGAGAGTGTACATCACCCCTTGATCATTTCTGAAATGAGATGAATTTCAGTGGATTGATCTGTGAGCTGAGAGTGTACCGATTCTCTTCTGCACTAATCTGAATTACATGTGTCTGATTGGTTAATTGTTGTCCATGTGGTTTCCATGATTTATGGATATAAGCTTGAGATAGTTCTTATTTCCCAGACTAGATCTGACTGCGGGTATAAGACTTTCTTATTTACTCAGTTTGCTACTCATGCAGGGGGTGCCTCAGTTTGGTCTGCCATAGGCCTTCATCGCTATGTTGAATCACATGCTACTTTTAACCGGAGGTGAGGTGCTCAGATTTGGAAAATTGGTTACGCTTGTTTTGTTCACTTCCTAACTTGCAATGAACAGAGCAGTCTCTGCAATATGTTGTTTTGTTATTTTCATTTTATGAGCACAAATATGTCTATCATAAGATTATTAGAGTTGACAACCAGGAACTAGCTACTTAAGCATTAACATTGTATATGCATTGTATACATTAAAACAATCAGTGGCGGTGCTAATTTCAGCTTTTTTTATTTCTGGACTCAAGAAATAAACTTTCTCTGAAATGTTTACATATTTATCTGAATTGGAAACAATCTTGCTGCACCATTGCAGTTATTTAATGAGGGATACTTCTTTTCTATTTTAGCGTATCAATGGCCCCAGGAACTCGAGTGAGGAACACGTCATGCCCCTTCAAAGTGACATATCAATATTATCATCATGTATCGAAGATACTAGGCACCATGACTTTCTGATATATATTCTTATGTCTTAGAAGTTTCTCACTTCAAAATTAAATTTAACTCACCATATAGAATGCACTCAATACAATCGAAAAGATTACAACTGAAGTAGCAATTTTCCAAAACAATTATGTTTACACTTGTTCTACTGTTTAGAGGTTCGTTTAGTTTTACCCTCTGAAGACAAAATGAAATATACTTCTCCAAAATTGGTCTGGCTTATCACATTGTGAAGATCCACGCTGTTGTAGTTCCTTTTGTAAACATGTACTTTCAGTTGTGGTGATATTTTTATCACATCATGCAATTTAAGATAAGGAATACGAAGAAGAAATAACTAGGTCATATCAGGGGTGGTTTCATTCTAAATATGACTAATAAAGAAAACAAATCTTTTAGAGCTTCGAATGTAGGAATTATATATGATCTATTAGATTTGGAACTTCCTAGACATTTAGAAGAAAACACCTAACTCGGCAAAGCAAATGATCATATATTGGTTTGTCTTTCAAAAAGCAATTGTAACAATAAAGTGGACGTGGTAGAAAAATAAGGCCTAAGAGGAAAAGAAAGGCGAGGAGGAAGAGATGCACAAGAGATTTGGTTGCACACATAAACACTCTCGGTATTTAGTGACTTGAATCTACGAGGTCTATTTGAATCTCTATTTGACATTTTCTTCCACAAATCAACGATAACTTATACTCGCTCTATCTGGAATTACCTGTCGCTCAAACAGATGTATCTAGCACTAAAATACTTTTAGATACATCCATTTGAACAACAAGTAATTCCGGACAGGGGAAGTATATCTTAAAGAGCTAGTTTTAATGGCAACATTAGTAGGGGGAACTGTCGCCGCCTAGAGGGGCTTCGACATCTTGAGTTATGTAAAGCCTTGAGGCCGCAAACCACATTTTAAGATGATAGCTGAACACATCCCGATGTTCTTGACCCGCAAACCACATTTTAAGATGATACCTGAACACATCCCGATGTTCTAGGCCATCTCTTGAGTCTCAACTTTTCGATGTATCCAAATGCCCCTCTGATACACCGAGAAATGGAGAGACGAGGAAGAGAAAGCCGAAGTAGATCTAGATAGGTCGAGATGCTCCTCTCATTAGATTGTGACTCAAGACCTCAAATATGCTACCTAAGTCAATATATGGTGAGCATAATTGCTGTGGATCAAGTAGAAACTAACATCCATCCCAATATTCATCTGAGTATTCATCTCAACCCTAATCCATCAACTCATTTAAGCCCTAATCCATGTACAACCAATGCATTTATCCATTCATTTCTGCAACTTGCACTTTCTTGTATCTACTCCTAAGCATCAATCCATCCATCCATTTATTTATCTACAGCACACCCAGCCATGCATTCTAGGGTTAGAGAACGGGGAAAACTCGAAAACTCACCATGGGGAGGAGGAAGAGGCAGCAACATCAGAGATGTTGGCCTGGACGCACTCGACAAGGTCTTGGAAAAAGCCACGACAGAGCCCACGCCATGATCAGGGATGAGCAGCCGGTGGAGCCCATACCACGTTCAGGGGAAGAGGAGGAGGTGGCGGTATTGATTTTGACCTCTAAAACTCTTTATCACGCGGACGCTGCTTTTGGCATAAATCGTCGAGGGCCAAGTGTACATTTCTCTCGGCATCATCATAATTTGGATGTTTTTGTTATGGTGCTCCTAGAAAGAGGGTGCAAGAGGGCCGGCCGAAGGTCTCTTTGCCCACGGCCGGGCAAGAGGAAAAGGATTTCCTTCTTAATTCTCGCTTGATTAGACTGATACATCTTCTTCCCTTATATAGAGAGATTTACTTGACTCCCCAGCAAGGCTTACTTGATCGCTAAGTAAGCGACCCTTATCTCTAATTAACCCTAAGACTAACAGGCTATACCGCCAGTCCAGGCCCATTAGGCCTATTACGTACTCTAACACTACACCTCACCTGGATATCCAGCTTGTCCTCGAGCTGCAACCTAACCAACTTATAACCATGACTCGACGCAACACAAACCTAATACCTAAAAACAAGCCTTTTACATCTCGGCTTGTTTTATTACTCTCAACCTGAAATGGACTGGGATGCTTTATTTTGGACCCCTCAACATAAAGTGGACACCATCCGCACGTCGGACATGCACGTGTACAGCCATCTGGATCCCATGGACACCATCTGAACAGAAGGATTGCATGTGTATGGCCACTTGGAAGTGGTTGCAAGAGCGACCAGAAGAGGCGCCCTCGCGGTGGCCGGCGGCGGAATGCAGTGGTGCTACGTGGTGCGCTCCTGTCGGTGACACCATGCCTTCTCCCCACCGGACGGCTGTCGGTCTGCACCGCACAGAGAAGAGTGGAGGGCTTTTGATGGAGAATGGCGAGGAGGGGTGCGCCCCCCCCCCCAACCGCCGATGTCGCGGACTTTGAGGTCGCTGTCCGTGGGGAAAACAGCATGCCCAAGATCCCCGACACAGCGGACGGGATCGAGGTCCTTTGCGCAGCGAAGCGCAACTGGGAGGAGCGGCAGTTGCAGACCACGCAACGCCCACACACGCGGACGCGCTAGGAGGCCGCGCGCAGCAGCCTGTAGCCTCACGGCCGCCGACACGTGGCGGATAGCGATCCAAGCCGGAAGCGGTGACGGCGACGGCGGGAACTTGATCTGCTGAATGGGGACACCCTGTTACGGCGGCGGCGCTGATGGGAATGAGGTCGTCGCAGTCCCGTCGTAGGACATCCCATACTAGTACGAGATGATCGGCGTCGTGGTTGCGTCCGAGGGCGGCGGCGGCAGGGGTAGCTGATGTTGGTGTGGCGGAGGAGGTGGTTGCTGGGGATGCGGCTGGGGCGCATAGGGCCCGACGAGGAAGACCCTGATGCCCACCACGGCCTGCCGTAATTCCAGGATTGCGGCTGTCATCTGCTCCGGGGTGAGGACGAGGGCGGACGGCGCCGGGGCAGAGGCGCCCTTGCAGGCTGAGGGTGCAATCGCCCCCGAGTATGCCAGCACGCCCAATGCCGGCGTGCCTGCCGTGTGGGGCAGCAGCGCCATTGAAGACGCTGGTGGTAGCGGGTAGGTGTGCGGCGGCGGCGGGTGGGAAGAACTCGGTGGAGGGCTGGACATGATCAAATTCGGGAAAACTAATACCAAATTATTATGTTGCTTCTAGAAGGAGGGTGCAAGAGGGCCGGCCAGGAGCTTCTTTGCCCACGGCCGAGCAAGAGGGAAGGGATTTCCTTCTTAATTCTTGCTTGATTAGATTAATCCATCTCCTCCTCTTATATAGAGAGGTTTACTTGACTCCCCAGTAAGGCTTACTTGACCCCTAAGCAAGCAACCTTTATTTTTAATTAACACTAAGACTAACAGGCTATACCGCCAGCCCAGGCTCATTAGGCCCATTATGTACTCTAACAGTTTTGCTCTGTCATTGTTGTTTGTTTCATGTCGACCTGATTGTGTTGTGCCTATATGTGTTCCTTATGCGGTTACCATGATGGCAATGCGCCTAATTTGTGTGCGTGGCATGCAAAATGTGTGGTGAATGTGCCGGTGTCAGAAACTGAACTTGTTAGCTTGGTAAGAATTGTTTCATATTTCTGTAACTCTCTCATATTGCGGCCCAATTTCAAACCAAGTTTATTTGTATGATGCAATGAAAACCTCAATATAGATTGTTGCGTTCTCATACGGAGGCGTCAGGGCGCAGCAAAGCTCCCAAGACGTTTCTAGTCTGTTTGGACGGGCGCTGGAAATAGCATGATACAGGATTGGCGTCAAGCGTCTCCTATGATCCGAATATGGCAAAGCCCTCTTCGATCCACCCGGCGTCACGATCTGATGTTTACATTGATGCGAATGAAGCGGACGGCGAGCCGAGCGAAACAAAATACTCCCTTCATTCCTAAATATAAGCATTTTTAGAGTAACTCTAACGCAAGGACTCAAACGGATACGGATTTTATTTGTTTTTTATCTGTTTGGGTCTCATGTCCGCTTAACGGACATGAGGCGGACACTACATGCATCCAACGCAAGAACCCAAAAGCAGACAGAGCGGACAGTAGCTACACCGGCGCCCCGCCTCCTCCGTGCCGGCGCCGTCTCCCTGGCGATCCACGGGGGCTCCAGCTCCTCCTCGCCGACCATGGCGAGGTCCTCGAGGCACGAGCTTGCCGAGCTCCTCCTCGCTCGCCTGTCCAACGACCCAGCGGCAAGGGCGCCGTCTCCTCGACGACCCGCTCCTTCTCTTCCTTGACTGGGACCTCGCAGCACGAGCTCGCCGAGTGCGGTGAGGGGGAGATCATGGCCTTCGACGTCGCGGCGGCCGCCTCGTAGTCCCCGCTGAGCTGCAGGAGCAGGTCGGCGGCCGCCAGCTCCGCGGCCGTGAAGAGGCCCCGGAGCCAGCCGAGCTCCCACTCCAGCCCGCAGCGGACGGCAAGCGACGACATGGATGGACGGAGCAACGACCGTTCGGTTGCTACGCTTGGCCCGGCGGCGAGAGGAGGCAGAGGAGTAGGATTGAGATGGAAGGGGAGATTTTTTTTTTCTTGTTTTGGACATGTGTGGATGCGGATGAGAAGAAACGGGATGGAGGCATGGGTTGCACGGGCGGCTTTAGCGGGGAGCCGGCTCGGTTGGTGTGTGGGCGGGGCACTGCTAGGTGGGACCAGAAGCAGACACGAGCGGTCGACGAGAGCGTCCGCTTCTGTCCGCTTCATACCCAAATTTTCCTATATTTGGGCCAAGTTTAGGACAGCACGCGGACACCCGCGGCCGTTTGGGTCATCCCGTTGGGTTAAGTTTTTGTGTCCGGATGACCTAAACGGACAAAATGGGTCTCTTCCTTGGAGTTGCTCTTAGAGATTCAACTACTGATTACATACAGAGCAGAATGAGTGAATTTAAACTCTAAAATACATCTATATACATTCATGTTGAAATCTCGAAAAGGGCTTGTATTTAGAAACAAAGGGAGTATTTGCACCCGCAAAGAAAAGGGAGTATTTGCAACCTGGATTGGACCCTTGCCAGCATACGAGTTGCTGAAACCATGTAAGCACACCCCACCCACAGCAACGGTGGCTACACAACACAACACAACGGTCCCACTCCAACGTTGAATGAGCAAGGCACTCGATTACGTTCCAAACCACAATCCAAGGCGTCACAATTACAGAATAAATAGCAGGTCCGTCCTCCTTTCTCTTTCTACACACAAAAAATAATTTCGCAACGGTCGCTCTCCTGGGCAGGGAGACAGACATACAGTGGACACAAGCACACACCACCAGACGAATTTATATGCCCCTGGGCCCTCTCACCGGATGCAAGTCGGCAAGGTGAAGCCGTGGCAAACGAAGAAGAGGGCGATGTATACTATTACAAGGAGGAGGAGTATCAACGCGGCCCTGCAGGAAAGAAAAAGGAGGAAATATATGAGATGCTTAATTTTTGCCGACAAGAGGTTGAAAAGGCAGCCGACTAAAGAGAACATCAGTTGGTTTAGGTAGCCACCCTTGGTAGATAAATACAAGTCTCTGTTAGGTCATGTAAACTGCGCAAGCAAGCTGCTTGGCACAGAAAAAACAGAGCAGCTTCAGACTAAACCTACACTTCAAGTTCATATAGCACATGGCTTCAAGTATATTGAGAGATGATTCATAACATACAGTGTATACGACATGTTCCATATCAGGGTAATCTACTTATTCACATACAGCAATTTCCAGTCTTTGTGCCCACCAGAAGATAACCTATGTCAGAATCTACGCTGCTCACTTTGTTATTGACAGAACCAACAAGTACTGATGTACATACAGGGGCCAGTCTATGTTGCACTCGAAATACTGCCACAAAGTCGCATTCACTAATCCTGAATAAAACCCTGTCAGAAAGTGCTTACTGCACAAATGTTACGAGTGCGACAAAACTGCAGCTTTCACTTCGCATAGATTGAAGTGAATATGAGGACAACTGGGGAAAAGTTTATGGTGGGTGTAAGAGATTGGCGCAGAGAAGTTCATTAACCAAGCACAGTAACTCATGGAATGAAAAATGAGTGTAAAAAATTAATAGGAGAGGACTACATACGTGAGTTTGACATTTCTCCACCAAGTTGTGCTTCTGTAGCGGCGAGCCTGTCTTTTGAATCGAACTGTATTCCCTTGCATAGTTGTAGTCTTGTCCACCAATAGGTCTAAACGGTCACCTCTTTCAAGGACTTTATCAATATTATCAATCATAACACTCCTAACCTGCAAGAGAATAATGAAGAGTAGGTATCATTCTGAACTGACAAATCTATCGGGTAACATGCATCTGACACGGAAGCAATGCAAGTCTGACAACTAGCAATTTAAACAAAATGCCAGTTCAAGTACACAACAGACCACTGCATGTTTACTAGATTTAAGAATGCCAGCATGAGCTCAATTAACTTCTAGAACATAAGCTTTTCAATATTATACTCCAGGAAACACCTGCATATTGGCCAAAATATATCTATGGTGTTCACAAAATAAAACTGAAAAAGAAGGCTATACCTGACTGATTTCGCCTCTCATACGGTTGATTTGATCTGCACTAGGGTCATTTGAATAGTAGTCCATTTGCTGACTGAGAACCCTTGAGAATTCGTCATTCATTGCATAAGCAAGAGCTGTCAGTGCAGCACGGCCATATGTCTTAACAAACTTTCCATGGATATCCTCGAGGAAAGCAAATGGGATACGTCCTACAACAAAAAGAAGCTCATAAGGAGATTGATAGGTGATACATATCACAAGAGAGACACAGTAAGCCACAGAGATTTGGTTAGCACATAATAGACTCGATTTGCTACAAGGGATTTGACGGATTGTGTTAGCAAAGAACTCGACAGTATACCAGGCGGCCAAGCAACTTTAGCTTAAACACCTCTGGTTGAACATCAAACAATCATCACCATCCCCACCAAACTCCATACACAAGGAATATACAACAAATTACAGCAGAGTTTTGCAAGAATTGCACAATTTTCCAGACTAGAATGCTTAGGCTCGATAATATTTTGCAATTCGAGCTGGCTGAGATTTTAAAAAGGTGAGACAGCTAGAGTTAGCTAAGCGATAAACACTGGCAGCACTTTCACAGCATGTAACGCGTTTGACCTCGAGGTCAAAATCCAGGGGGGCAGCCGCTGGAGTCCATGTATCCTCGAACGGACGGCAATTGGCGAGCCCTGAATCAATCCGAACAATTTGCCCCGTTTGACCCGATCTAGCAATCCCCCAAAACAGGCCTGCAACGACTGGAGCAGCAGCAGCAGACAGAGACCGGGGACGCGCGTACTGACAAACCCCAGCACAGCACAGCACATTAAATTCCCCCGGATCTCCGATATTCCCCCGCTGACGAAACCAAAACCCCAGAGAGATTCGAAATTCCGTCCACCCCGGCCGCTTCCTTCGATTAATAATAAAGAAAAAAAACAACAGAGCCGCGGCGCTCCGGCGCGACGGAGCGCCAGAGCAGATGGGGGGAGAGAGGAGAGGGGAGGGGCGGGGGCCTTACGTCCGGCGGCGTCGTCGGCCATGCAGAGGGCGGTGATGCCGTCGGTGCGCTTGGCGTGAAAGACGTAGCGGTCCTGGGTGTAGGAGACGTGGCTGTCGGCGCCGCCGCCGGGGAGGCGCTCGAGCACCTGGCGCGCGACGGCGCCCGCGTTGGTCGCCGCCGCGCTGTGCTCCGCCAGCACCGTCGCGCCCCGCGCCACCACCGCGTACAGGATCGGCATCCCGCCGCTCGCCTCTGCCGTGTGGACTCTGTTCTTCTTTCTTTCTTTCCTCGGGGGCAGGGCGGGGGCAGGGGGAGGAGAAAGTGGAGGGAGGGAGGGGAGACGGGGTATGTAGGTAGGCAGGAGTAGGAGGAGTAGGATGATCTGGCAGCAGCGAGGGACAGCTCGGGTTGGGTGGAGCCGTTGTTTAATTGGCGGCGGGGCCCGGTGAGCCGACGTGAGCTGTTGCGGTTGGGCGCGGCCTCGGCTCGCTGGCCGCCCCGGGTTCGCTGGGCTGGGCTGGGGCTTGGGGAACGTAGTCCGGCTCGGGCCCGTTCCTGTCCTTGGGATTTAGTTTTTTCTTTTTTTTTGAGAAATGACCTTGGAAATTCTCCAACGTGCTCTGCACTCTGGCACGCGTGAAAAAACGACAAAATTGGCCCTTAGGCCAAAGTTCAGCGCAAAATTACATAACGCCCCGGTCAAGGACTCCATACATGTCGGCGCTGACTACCATGTCGGTCTGGCCTTGGGTGCATGACGCCGCGGCCCAGGGCGCCATGCTCTGTAGCACGACGCCCCGCCCTTGGGTGCCATACCCCTTCACTTATCCCTGCTCGCATCCTCTCCTCCCTGCTTTGTTCTTCCCTCCTCTTTGTTTCTTTCCCCCACCATGGCGCCCCTCAATTCACGCCTACCTCTCCCCACTCAAGTGCTGTGGATCTGAACCAAAAATCGATGGATCTGGTTGTCCTTCCAATCCCGAAGGTATTCTCCTCCCTTTCCCCTCTTTCTATTGGTTTGATTTGGGTGAAACCCTGGTTCATCCTTTTCTTGAAATTATCATTGGATTTTGGTGTGATAATGTAGGCATTAGTGTGATTGTATGTCTTAGGATATGTATGATATAGAATAATGAAAGTGCTATGAATTTGGTTAGGATATGTACGCACATATATGGTGTATGGAAGAATTAGTGTAAAATTAGGAAGGCGGATGGATGGATATTTGCAATTATTGCAAATATATGGTGTATGATATTGTAGAAAATTACATGCACATATATTGTGTATGGAAGAAGAATTAGTGTAGAAATTTTGCACATTTATGTATGTTTTTGCACTAGTGCGGATATTTGCAAATGTCAACGGGGCTTAGCATATACATTTGTAATTTGCAGGATGGCTTCTCTTATCCATCCATCGTACGATCAATTGCATTGTGGACGGTTCATGGCAGATGAAGGAAGGGTTTTTGATCGGCTTCACCTGAGGTCCGATTCGGTTCGGTTCATCATACGCTCGCCCCTGCTGTCTTTTGAGTTGCTATTATGTGTGTGCATGACGATAAATAAGGCCCCACTATGATATCGAACTACGATATTATATAGATTGTGAATATATTATCATACACTAGTATCATATCGAACTACGATATTATAGATTGTGAATATAGTACTAGTACTTTATAAATGCGTGGTGTCATGGGAGCAAGTCTGACAGTAAGAATAGGGGGTATGTAGGAGGAGGCAAGGCCCTAGCTACGGCAAGGTTGTGCACGCAAGATTTACAAGTTCAGGCCCTTCTCGGAGGAAGTAATAGCCCTACGTCTCGGTGCCCGGAGGCTTTGTCGACTGGATTATGCGTGAGAGTTACAGGGGTGCGAACCCTTGTGCCAGAGGAGGGGGTGGCTTATATAGAGTGCGTCAGGGCCCTCCAGCCCTCAGTTACACAGGGTTCAATGTATGTTTAAGGCAGGGGTGTTACTGGTAATGCTAGCAATAGATGACTATAATGATCTTTAAGACTACAGAGTGAACGCCTGACCGTTGCCATCCTGGGGTGGCTTTAGATCTTCTGTTCTTCGAGTGATTCTTCGTATGGTCGAGTGGAATTGGGGTATCCGAGTGAGATAGCTGGTCGAATGGATTGCACTCCTAGGTGATTTTAGTCGGTATCTTCTGTTGTACTTTGAATGTTCTTGACTCTAGGGTAGTGTCCTTGGGTAGGGCGTCTAGGTCAGGCCTATGACCTTACCCTAGGTACATGTCATCGTCATTAGCCCCTGAATGGATTGAGGTCCGAGTGAATAAGGGTTGAAGTTGGTTCCAACTCGATTCCATGCTTCAGAGGCATTTCACTGGAGTCTGGAAATCATGCTGAAGCTTCAACCTTGTTTCAGTTGCCTTGATCAATTCATAGGTCCTCGAGTGAATTACAGTGATAATCTTCGAGTGTTGTTATGGTGCGAAATCTTTGGCGTGATTGGTTGCACTGCAGTTTTCGGATCTCACGAGATTCGAAATTTTGGAGAAGCGCGCGGGACGGAGCGTGGCGCAGTAAGCGGAATGGACAGACATAGGCTCCTCGATTTTCGTGTCGTCTTTTTCGCCATGTATCGGGTGAGCGTCTGCTGCGGGATGCGATAAGATCGTTTGGATCCACTGGTCAGCCACTCGGAACCAGCCTCATAAAGAGCACCCGGGCCGATGCAATGCACAGTGTGCCTCATTCGGTCCTCTTCTCCTCTGCCTCTCCATCGCGCATCTCTCTGCTCTCGTTGCCTCCGTCCAGTCCGCGAGTACTTTGCCGACATGGGGAAGGACAAGACCGTGGCCCTGGAGCGCGCGAAGAAGGTGTCGGCAGCGGCGAAAGGCAAGAAGACGGCTCAGGGGTCATCGTCGCGGTCCGGTCTGCCTCCTGGTTGGGTCCAGGGGGACTGGATCTGCTCCACAATCGTGCAGGAAGACTTGGAGAGGCTCGTCGAGGACGATATGATTGCTGACAAATCTTGGAGGTTGCCGGAGGGGGAATCTGAGCCCCAGTCGCGCGAGGGTGAGCGCGTCCTCCTCACCACTCACGTTGATCGGGGGTTTTCTCTTCCTCCGCATCCTTTCTTTTGACGTTTCTTGAACTTTTTGGTGCCCAAATTCACCATTCCCCCCAACACAATCATATATCTTGTCGCATACATCTCTTTGTGCGAAAACTTTCTGGGCTGCCAACCACACTGGGGTCTCTTCAAACACATCTTCACTTGTCGCTCCCAGACGGTGAAGAAAGCAAATCCGACTGACGAAAAGATGTGCATGATCCAGATGTGCGGGGGTTTAGGGGTTCAAACTAGGTGTAGAAGCACTTTTCCTTCCATGACCCTTCCCGAGTCAGACCGCGAATAGCAGTCGACCTGGTTCTACTACAAAGACGTCCCGACTCCTGGTCAGTCGACCGGTCTCCCCCCTTTCACTATGGAGCGACTCTGCCAACCTTCTTCACTGATTGTGACCACAGAGGAGAAAGGCGAGGTGTCTCTTTTAGTCGACTAAGTCATTAACTTGGTTCGGGAGGGTGTCACTGGCTTGGATCTGCTGGAGGTGCTCCTCAGTCGGCGAATCCAGCCTCTCCAAGCCCGTGATCATCCGATGTGGATGTACTCGGGCCCTAGAGACACCGCTTGGGTCCACCCAGAAGAGGTCACCGAGGAGACGGTGGCCCAGCGGCTGAGGAGCATTACTGGGAACAAAGATAACCCTAGGGGTCCAGGAGGATTCGGCCATTCGACGCCGAACATGAGCCAGAAGAGGCCAAGCTCAAAAATCCCGAGTGTTTTCTCCTTCCGATACGCAATTGTTCTTGAATCCGACTGATACTTGTAGTTTTGTCTTGCAGATTTATACCAAGATGTATTCGATGCCAAATGGGGAACAGCTCCAGGAGGGAGAGGAGAGCACAGATGAAAGCGCCGACTGGCGATCTAGAGATGATAGTGAAGATGACAGTGACGACTCGAGCAGCAGCGAGGAGGTTGACTCGCCGCCCCGCTCAGAGCGCCTCTCCAAACAATCCCAAGATCCTGCAGGTGCGCGGCAAGGCAGTTCCACCAAGCACGCAAGCACCAAAGCGCACTCGGACCTCGACTCTAGATCCGTCGGAGAAGGCCGCTAAGAAGCCCAAGGTTGTTCCACCAAAACCTCAGAAGGCCCTTCCCAAGATCAAGGTGGATGTTCCTGTTGCTTCTGCTAAGTGCTCGTTTCTTCTCTTTGTCTTCTATGTTATTGTTGACTCATTCGCTTGCATGACTGAGTGAATTTCAGAGCTTTCAATGCTGCTACCTCCGGGACTTCCATGGACATTGATAAGGAGTAGGACGACGTGGAAACTTTGGACGTGACCACCTCTCGGGCAGGTGCATCTCCACAGTCATGCTCTTAATTCGCCAACTGTTCTAATGGTCGACTGAATTCTTACGGTCGAATGGTTTGTAGTGCCACCAAATTTTATTCAACTTCCAGATGATGACGATGATGAAGAAGCGCCATCAAGGAACACATGGAGAAGGGACGGGACTCTGAGCAAGAAGGTGCCTGCCAGCCAAGTGTCCCACTCGACATCAACATCAGAGCCAGTCGTTCAGCAACTTGGAGACTTAGTTCAGACTTATGTTTCTTTTGTTGATCCTTTGTCGACTAACCAGCCTTCGGCATCGACTGCTCAAGCCCCTGTTCCGACTATGCAACTTCAAGCTTCAGCTCCTTCAGCTACCTCATCTATTCCACCGACCCCTCTTTTCGTTACTCATCATGTCCCAGAGGACCAGGTAGGTGCTGCCAAGGAAGTCATGCTCCAAGTAGGCTTAATGATGGACCGAATGGAGGCGGTGTATGAAACCAGCAAGGCTGCCTATGATGCCAGCTCCGCCCTTCAAATCAATGTCCGAGTAAGTGGGATTGTAAGTTGATTTCCGATTGGTTTCCAGCTTAACCTTTGCTCTGCTAGGATATGCTATCTGAAAACTGCTGCTTTATTATTCGTAAGATGTCCGTGGATGAGCGTTTTGGAACCTTACAGTACAAAAAAAAGACACATTCGTGACATTTTGGGCCGAACAATTTTTTTTTCTGTCATACTTATGACACTTCTATGACGATAATTGTGATAAAACCTGGTATTGTCATAGATGTGGTGGGGTCCTACTTCTATGACAAAAAATCATGATAGAAAATTGGCTTTTCGTCCTGGGCGGGTCAGAGACGCAGCTGCATGACATTCTTTGGGCCGTCTATGACGAAAAAACCGTGGTAGAAGCGAGGGCGAGGAAAATATCGGGGTGTTCCCGGTTATGGTGGGTGGTCGGGGCCGAGCGATGCGCGTTTCTTTCGTACACACACGCACATGGGTGTGAGGCGTTGGGCTCTAACTGAACCCGAGCGAGGCGTTGGGCTCTAACTAAACCCGAGCGATTGCACTGCAGGCTACACGTTACTGAACTCGAGCGATCGATCGATGGGTGTTAACTGAACCCAATCGAGCAATTCCTTCGCTACTGCTGCTAACTGAAACCGATCGATGTTGCCTCTGGATGAACAGTGAGCGTTGCTGGGGGTTTGGATGAACAGTTCCCGGTGGGGGTGGATGAACAGGCCCCCGTGGTGTTGCCTCTGGATGAACAATGAGCGTTGCTGGGGGGTTTGGATGAACAGTTCCCGGTAAGGGTGGATGAACATGACCCCGTGGTGTTGCCTCTGGATGAACATGACCCTGATCGATCAAGCCGGTTGGGGCTGGATGAACAGGACCCCGTGGAGGGCTGGATGAACAGGACCACCCCATGGAGGGCAGGATGAACAGTAGACGGTGGAGGGCTGGATGAACAGTAGCCCGTGGAGGGGTGGTTGAACAGGAGCCCGTGGAGAGGGCTGGTTGAACAGTAGCTGGTGGAGTAGCGCGCGGTGGAGGCTGGATGAACAGGAGCCCGTGGATGAACAGTCGCAGGTGGAGGCTGGAGGAGGTCGACGGTGGATGAACAGTAACCCATGGAGGCTGGAGGGGGTCGACGGTGGAGATGAACAGTATCCCGTAGAGTCCCGTTTTGCGGTACGCCACACCCCTCCCGATGAACATGACCCCCGTTTCGACCGTAGCACTCCAACACAAGTTCGTTTCCTCCGTTTTCCGATACGCCACACCCCTCTCGATCAACAGGACCCCCGTTTCAACCGTAGCAGGTCCGTTTTCTCTGTTTTGCGTTACGCCAGACCCCTCCCGATGAACAGGATCCCGTTTTGACCATGGCCGGTCGAACACAAGGCCGTTTCCTCCGTTCTGCAGTACGCCAGGCCTCGTTTCCATCGATTGTTCTGTCCAAGCCCTCCCGATGAACACGACGATGCATTCCGTTCCGACCCAGCCGATTGGCTCCCCATGAACACGACGACGACACAGTTTCTCCGTTCCGACCCAGCCATGTACACGAGCCCTGGCCGTATGTATGCGCGAGTAGGCGTTCGAGACCCTGCCCGTATGTACGTACGTGGCCGTATTTTCTTTCTTGGACACTGGCCGCTGTACGTACGTGTACATGCTACGTGCACGCCTCTACTATGACACGTGCGCGCCTCTACATCGACCAGTATGTATGTACACGTTCGCGACCAGAATGACAACGCTACGTACGCTTCGACCAGGTGGGTCCCGACTGTCAGGCACTTCCTTGCGTGCGAAGATGTAGCTGGTGGGTCCCAGCAGTCAGGGGGGCGAATCATTTTTTTTTCAAACGCACTTCCTTGCGTGTGAAGATGTAGCTGGTGGGTCCCAGCAGTCAGGGGGGCGAATCGTTTTTTTTGCCCGGACGCACTTCCTTGCGTGCGAAGATGTAGCTGGTGGGTCTCAGCAGTCAGGGGGAAATGTTTTTTTCATGAAATACGGTGGCCCGTCCAGTGGGTCCCCACTGTCAGGTGGATGAATAATTATTTTGTGCGTAATAAGGAGGCACTTCCTTGCTGCGGCCGTGGACCCAGTTGTCGGCCTCTCCACGTACAATCCACGTCCGATGGAAGCCGTTCCATGGTCATGTTGACCACACAGTGCCGAGAGCACCAAGGCGGTGGACGACGGCGAGGCCTAGGAAGGGGATGACGCGGAGCCGGGGAAGACGCGGTAGTGGAAACCCGCGCGGAGAGGAATACGAGGGTTCACTGGTTCGGCTGCGGTGTGAGGCCGCCGTCGCTGTAGGGCTTGGCCAGCGGTGGGAATAGTAGGGGATGGTGAGGCCTCCGCGGCAGCACAGCCGGCCATGGGAGGCAGGAGCATGCGGTACGACCGGCGCTGCTTTGGGCGGCTAGAGCGAGAAGACCAGAGGTTGAAGAAGCACTACAACCGTTGGATGAACATCGTACGGTCACTCGAGCTAGAATCGTTCATTTGACTAAGTTAACAAAGCACTCTATCCCCGTCAACTTAGTAGGCCCACAAGTCAGCCTCCCACAAAGGTGGGTCCCAACTAAGAGGGGGTATTCATTTCTTTGTGCGTAATAAGGAGACACTTCCTTGCGTGAGAAGATATAGCTGGTGGGTCCGACCTGTCAGCAGTGGGAACATTTTTTTCCGCAAAATACAGAGGCCCTTCCAGCGGGTCCCAACTGTCAGGTGGAGAAATCATTATTTTGCGCGTAATAAGGAGGCATTTCCTTGCATGCGGCCATGGATCCAGCTGTCAGCCTCTCCACGCACAGTCTACTTCTGATGGTGTCGTTCGTTGACCACATTGACCACTCCGCGCCGAGCGCATCCAAGGTGGTGGATGGCGGCGAGGCCCCGGACAGCAACGAGCTGGAGATGGGAAGACGCGGGAGTAGAGTCGCAGACGGAGAGATGTACGAGGGTTAACTGGTTCTGGTGCGGTGTGGTTCGGCAGTCGGTGGAGAAGAACAGGAGGTGTGGAGGGGTGGAGGGATGGCCTGGCCAACGGTGGAGTAGCGCTTCACAATGAAGCGTGCTAAGCGGAGTTTCTAGTAGCAGGAGGCGGGAGCAGGTGGTCCCAGCGTCGCTGTAGGAAGAAGACGAGAGATTGAAGATGGCTGCCGGTCGTTGGATGTAAATCCAACGGCTAACGATGTCAGAATCATTTGTTGACTAAGTTGACAACGACTTGCATTGGCTTCGGCCTATTGGCCCACATTTCAGCCTCCAAAAATGTGGCATGTATTCAACCCATTTTTTAGAATTTACAGTCTTTTTTGCGGGGTAGAATTTACTGTCCATTTGATCCTTTTTTTGAATTACAGTCCATTAGCTAGGCTGGGTGAATAAATAATGTAGTGTCCATGCGGCCATTTATGTTTTTTCTAAAAAATTACAGGCCATTTGCACTTTCTCGAAATACACGATTTTGCTAGGCTGATTCTAATTATAATGTTGGGGTGGGCGCAACAATGTTATCAAAAAATAAACACGGGCTGAGCATTTTGTTATATATATATATAAATAAATAAAATAAGTGATTTATTATTACATTGGTCCTTAAATCTTATCAAGCTTTTGTACACAATTATGAGGATTTTTGTTGCCAAAAAAATCCAGGATTTTATTGTTAAGAAACTAACAAGATGTGAGATATTGTTTTCTTACATATGTAAGTATCCGTTAAATATATGATGACAATAACAATAATATATAATAACATGTAAAATAATTTAAATATATATAATATAGTTAGAAAAAAAATATAAGTTGGACCAGGCGTTCCTATTCTTATATAGAAAAATAGAACAAACCTCTCGTTTTTAAAAAAAAATTACATAAATTGGGCTGCCGATGTTTCAGAAAAAATAAAACCTCGGATGGGCCTCCCATCCGAGGTCGTGGGCTGCGCATGTTAAAAAAGAAAGCCTAGACGGGGCAGCCCAAAACCCAGCTGATACTTACTGCCCCAGTGATAATAAATGATACCTGCCAGTTCCCCGGCTTCGTTGTGAATTTATCTCCTATAGTAACTACGTTGAAGCACCTAAAAAAATGTAACTATGTTGACAAACCCGTGGGCCCCAACGTCAGTATAGCATTAGGAGGAAGTATTTTTTTCGATGAGGCACTTGCTTGCGTACGGCCATAGACCTGGTGGGTCTCGACTGTCCGCCTCTCCACGTACAGTTGATACGTCTCCAACGTATCTATAATTTTTGATTGCTCCATGTTATATTATCTACTACTTTGGGCATTATTGGGCTTTATTATCCACTTTTATATTATTTTTGGGACTAACCTATTAACCGGAGGCAAAGCCCAGATTTGCTGTTTTATGCCTATTTCAGTGTTTCGAAGAAAAGGAATATCAGACGGAGTCGAAACGGAACGAAATCAACTGGAGAAATTATTTTTGGAAGGAAACACACCTGATGGACTTGGACCCCACGTCAGGGGAGACACGAGGTGCTCACGAGGGTGGGGGGCGCCCCCCCTAGGGCGCGCCCCCTGTCTCGTGGGACCCCCGTGGCTCCTCCGACGTCCTCCCTGCACCCATATATACCCACATGACCTAAAACTTCCAGAACGCAAGATAGATCGGGAGTTCCGCCGCCAGAAGCCTCCGTAGCCACCGAAAACCAATCGGGACCCTGTTTCGGCACCCTGCCGGAGGGGGGAACCCTCACCGGTGGCCATCTTCATCATCCCGGTGCTCTCCATGACGAGGAGGGAGTAGTTCTCCCTCGGAGCTGAGGGTATGTACCAGTAGCTATGTGTTTAGTCTATTTCTCTCGTGTTCTTGAGATGATACGATCTTGATGTATCGCGAGATTTGCTATTATATTTAGATCCTATGATGTTTCTTCCCCCCTCTACTCTCTTGTAATGAATCGAGTTTCCCCTTTGAAGTTATCTTATCGGATTGAGTCTTTAAAGACTTGAGAACACTTGATGTATGTCTTGCCGTGGATATCTGTGGCGACAATGGGATACCGCATGCCACTTGATGTATGTTAAGGTGACCAACTTGCGGGTTCATGAACCTATGCATAGGGGTTGGCACACGTTTTCGTCGTGATTCTCCGGTAGATCTTTGGGGCACTCTTTGAGGTCCTTTGTGTTGGTTGAATAGATGAATCTGAGATTGTGTGATGCATATCATAGAATCATACCCACGAATACTTGAGGTGACATTGGAGTATCTAGGTGACATTAGGGTTTTGGTTGATTTGTATCTTAAGGTGTCATTCTAGTACGAACTCTAGGGCTGTTTGTGACACTTATAGGAATAGCCCAACGGATTGATTGGAAAGAATAACTTTGAGGTGGTTTCGTACCCTACCAGAATCTCTTCGTTCGTTCTCCGCTATTAGTGACTTTGGAGTGACTCTTTGTTGCATGTTAAGGGATAGTTTTATGATCCAATTATGTTAGTATTGTTGAGGGAACTTACACTAGCGAAAGTATGAACCCTAGGCCTTGTTTCAACGCATTGCAATACCATTTACGCTCACTTTTATCGCTTGCTACCTTACTGTTTTTATATTTTCAGATTACAAAAACTATTATCTACTATCCATATACCACTTGTTTCAGATTACAAAAACTATTACCTACTATCCATATACCTTGCTGTTTTTATATTGTATTGGGTGTGTTGGGGACACAAGAGACCCTTTGTTATTTGGTTGCAGGGTTTCTTGAGAGAGACCATCTTCATCCTACGTTTCCTATGGATTGATAAATCTTAGGTCATCCACTTGAGGGAAATTTGCTACTGTCCTACAAACCTCTGCACTTGAAGGCCTAACAACGTCTACAAGAAGAAGGTTTTGTAGTACACATCAAGCTCTTTTCTGGCGCCGTTGCCGGGGAGGTTAGCGCTTGAAGGTATATCTTTAGATCTTGCAATCGAGTCTTTTAGTTTCTTGTTTTACCACTAGTTTAGTTTATAAAAGAAAACTATAAAAAATGAAATTGAGTTTATCTCATACGCTTCACCTTTTTAATATCTTTCGTAAGTATGATGGAAAGGAAAATTGTGCTCAAGTGCTAGAAGAAGAAATCTATAAAATGTTTGGCACTAAATATTTGAATGATGAGCATGATTGCAATGTTGTTAGTATGAATTCCTTGAATATCCATGATGCTAATGATATGCAAAGCCACAAGCTTGGGGAAGCTATGTTTGATGAAGATGATATTTTTTGTCTCCCAAGTTTTGATGAGCAAATTTATTATGATGAAAGCATGCCTCCTATCTATGATGATTATTGTGATGACACGTATGCTTTAAAGAATAATGATAACCATGAAACTTGTCATCTTGATCTTAATTTTCAATCACATGATAGTTATTTTGTTGAGTTTGCTCCCACTATTATTCATGAGAAGAATTTTGCTTGTGTGGAGAGTAGTAAATTTTGCATGCTTGTAGATCATGAAAAGAATGCTTTAGGTGCTGGTTATATTGTTGATTTAATTCATTATTCTACTGAAAATTATTATGAGGGAGGAATATATGCATGTAGGAATTGCAATAATATCAAGTTTCCTCTCTATGTGCTTAAAATTTTGAAGTTATGCTTGTTTTACCTTCCTATGCAAGTTGATTCTTGTTCCCATAAGTTGTTTGCTCACAAAATCCCTATGCATAGGAAGCATGTTAGACTTAAATGTGCTAGTCATATTCTTCATGATGCTCTCTTTATGTTTCAATTCTTATCTTTTATGTGAGCATCGTTGAAATCATCATGCCTAGCTAGTTGCATTAAACGATAGCGCTTGTTGGGAGGCAACCCAATTTTATTTTAGTTCCTTGCTTTCTTTTCCTGTTTAGTAATAAATAATTCATCTAGCCTCTGTTTAGATGTGGTTTTTATTCTTTTAATTAGTGTTTGTGCCAAATAGAACCTTTGGAAAGACTTGGGGAAAGTCTTGTTGATCATCCTGTCAAAAACAGAAACTTTAGCGCTCACGAGAATTGCTGCCATTTTTATTTGAAGAGTGTTGTTTAGTTAATTCCTTTTTCAGATGATTAAAAGATAAATTCCTCACGTCCAGCAATTTATTTTAGAATTTTTGGGGTTCCAGATCTTGCGCTAGCTACAGATTACTACAGACTGTTCTGTTTTTGACAGATTCTGTTTTTCGTGTGTTGTTTGCTTATTTTGATGAATCTATGGCTAGTAAAATAGTTTATAATCCATAGAGAAGTTGTAATACAGTAGGTTTAACACCAATATAAATAAAAAATGAGTTCATTACAGTACCTTGAAGTGGTGATTTATTTTCTTATACTAACGGAGCTTACGAGTTTTCTGTTAAGTTTTATATTGTGAAGTTTTCAAGTTTTGGGTAAAGATTCGATGGACTATGGAATAAGGAGTGGCAAGAGCCTAAGATTGGGGATGCCCAAGGCACCCCAAGGTAATATTCAAGTATAGCCAAGAGCCTAAGCTTGGGGATGCCCCGGAAGTCATCCCCTCTTTCGTCTACTTCCATCGGTAACTTTACTTGGAGCTATATTTTTATTCACCACATGATATGTGTTTTGCTTGGAGCGTCAATTTATTTTGTTAGTATTTGCTTGCTGTTATTTATAAAAATGTTTTGCATCTTTTATTTCAATAAAATTGGCATTGATAGCCTTTACTATACCTATGTTACAAGTATACATGTTGCTGTTTGAAAACAAAAAGTTTACCGCTGTTGAAATAATTCTCTAGAAAAGTCAGAATGTGATAAAATGTTGAAACCTTCTGCATATTAAGCTCTGATAAATTTACTACAGTGGGAATTTTATTTCATATTTTTTGGAGCTAGGGAAGTATGGATGTTGCAACATTCTTTACAGACTATTCTGTTTAGGCAGATTGCTGTTATGTTTGCATTGTTTGCATATGTTTGCTTCTTTAAAGATTCTATTTGAGGATAGGACTATTAAATATGCAGAGGCATTTAGTATGCAATGTTGAATAATAATTTTAGTGATTTGCTAGAGTAGAGTATGATAAGGTTTTTGCAATGGTTTATACTAACTTATCTCACGAGTCCTTATTGAGTTTTGTGTGGATGAAGCTTTTGAGATTTAGGGAGACCGTGATATGAGAGGAATTAAGGAGACACAAAAGCTCAAGCTTGGGGATGCCCAAGGCACCCCAAGACAATATTTTAAGAAGTCTCAAGCATCTAAGCTTGGGGATGCCCTGGTAGGCATCCCACCTTTCTTCTTCAACAACTATCGGTTAGTATCAGTTGATCCTAAGTTTTTGCTTCTTCACATGATGTTTGCTATTCTTAGAATGTCATTTTATTTATCTTTGCTTGCTGTTTGAATAAAGTACCAAGATCTGAAATTATTAAATGTTAGAGAGTCTTCACATAGTTGCATAATTATTCAACTACCCATTGATCTTCACTTATATCTTTCGGAGTAGTTTGTCATTTTCTCTAGTGCTTCACTTATATCTTTTAGAGCATGGTGGTAGCTTTATTTTGAAGAAATATATGAACTCTCATGATTCACTTAGATTATTTTGAGAGTCTTAAATAGCATGGTAATTTGCTTAAAATCCTAATATGCTAGGTATACAAGATTAATAATAAATTCTCTTATGAGTGTGTTGAATACTATGAGAAGTCTGATACTTGATAATTGTTTTGAGATATGGAGATGGTGATATTAGAGTCATGCTAGCTGAGTAGTTGTGAATTTGAGAAATACTTGTGTTGAAGTTTGTGATTCCCGTAGCATGCACGTATGGTGAACCGTTATGTGATGAAGTCGGAGCATGATTTATTTATTGATTGTCCTCCTTATGAGTGGCGGTCGGGGACGAGTGATGGTCTTTTCCTACCAATCTACCCCCCTAGGAGCATGCGCGTAGTACTTTGTTTTGATAACTAATAGATTTTTGCAATAAGTATGTGAGTTCTTTATGACTAATGTTGAGTCCATGGATTATACGCACTCTCACCCTTCCACCATTGCTAGCCTCTCTAGTACCGCGCAACTTTCACCGGTATCATAAACCCACCATATACCTTCCTCAAAACAGCCACCATACCTACCTATTATGGCATTTCCATAGCCATTCCAAGATATATTGCCATGCAACTTTCCACCATTCCGTTTATTATGACACGCTTCATCATTGTCATATTGCTTTGCATGATCATGTAGTTGACATTGTATTTGTGGCAAAGCCATTGTTCATAATTCTTTCATACATGTCACTCATGAGTCATATCTTGTTCTAAGTATCTAGTTGTAATTCTTGAGTTGTAAGTAAATAAAAGTGTGATGATCATCATTATTAGAGCATTGTCCCAGTGAGGAAAGGATGATGGAGACTATGATTCCCCCACAAGTCGGGATGAGACTCCGGATGAAAATAAATAAATAAAAGAGGCCAAAGAAGCCCAAATAAAAAAAGAGAAAGAAAAGATGCCATAAAAAAAGAGAAAAGGACCAAATAAAAAAATGAGAGAAAAAGAGAGAAGGGACAATGTTACTATCCTTTTACCACACTTGTGCTTCAAAATAGCACCATGATCTTCATGATAAAGAATCTCCTATGTTGTCACTTTCATATACTAGTGGGAATCTTTCATTATAGAACTTGGCTTGTATAGTCCAATGACGGGCTTCCTCAAAATGCCCTAGGTCTTCATGAGCAAGCAAGTTGGATGCACACCCACTTAGTTTCTTTTTGAGCTTTCATATACTTATAGCTCTAGTACATCCATTGCATGGCAATCACTACTCACTCACATTGATATCTATTGATGGGCATCTCCATAGCCTGTTGATACGCCTAGTTGATGTGAGACCATCTTCCCCCTTTTTTGTCTTCTCCACAACCACCACTCTATTCCACCTATGGTGCTATATCCATGGCTCACGCTCATGTATTGCGTGAAGATTGAAAAAGTTTGAGAACATTAAAAGTATGAAACAATTGCTTGGCTTGTCATCGGGGTTGTGCATGATTTAAATGTTTTGTGTGGGGAAGATGGAGCATAGCCAGACTATATGATTTTGTAGGGATAACTTTCTTTGGCCATGTTATTTTGAGAAGACATAATTGCTTTGTTAGTATGCTTGAAGTATTATTATTTTCTATGTCAATATGAACTTTTGTCTTAAATCTTTCGGATCTGAATATTCATATCACAATTAAGAAGAATTACATTGAAATTATGCCAAATAGCACTCCGCATCAAAAATTCTCCTTTTATCATTTACCTACTCGAGGACGAGCAGGAATTAAGCTTGGGGATGCTTGATACGTCTCCAACGTATCTATAATTTTTGATTGCTCCATGCTATATTATCTACTGTTTTGGGCATTATTGGGCTTTATTATCCACTTATATATTATTTTTGGGACTAACCTATTAACCGGAGGCCCAGCCCAGATTTGCTGTTTTATGCCTATTTCAGTGTTTTGAAGAAAAGGAATATCAGACGGAGTCGAAACGGAACGAAATCAACTGGAGAAGTTATTTTTGAAAGGAAACACACCTGATGGACTTGGACCCAACATCAGGGGAGACACGAGGTGCTCACGAGGGTGGGGGCGCGCCCCCCTAGGGCGCGCCCCCTGTCTCGTGGGACCCCCGTGGCTCCTCCAACGTCCTCCCTGCACCCATATATACCCACGTGACCTAAAACTTTGTCACACCCTAGCTAGTCCATGCATTAGAGTGTGCATCATGTTTACTTTCATCAGACACTTGAAATGGGGAAGGCAGAACCCCCAGCACCCCCCCTGAAATCAACTAGGGTTTACTAAAAATAAATTCAATGAACCTGAAATGCCCTTCTAAAATGTTCACCCTCTTTGCTACAGAATAATAGAAAAGAAAACAAAATCAAAAAAAAGGGGAGAATAATCTTACTTGGCGCCACCCACCAGGCCCACCCGCTGGCCCAGCCCAGCCGCCGCGCCAGCGAGAAGCTTGGCTTGGCCAGGCAGGCAGGCAGGTGCTCGACGGCGGCACCAGCACGCGCCACGCAGCTGGCTGCCGTCCTGCTTCCTCCCCTCGCCGCCCTGCCGGCTTGGACAGGCTCCACGTCGCCGCCTCGACCCCCTGGACACGTTCACTCGCCCCCTGCCTCCCTCCTTCGCTCCCCTCCGCCATGGCCGACGCTGCTGAGCTCGCGCCACCGTGAAACCCCCGTCCACCGACGTCCCCATGATGCACCACCGTGTCCATCCTCTCCGCCGTCGTCAACTCCTTTGAGCAGCCAAGCCCCGAGCGCTCACACGCTCTGCAACGTCTTCTTCGACCTCGTCTTCACCGAGCCTCGCCGGAGATCCCCTTCGACGTCGCCGCCGCATCGACTCGTCCCCGACCGCGCCGTCTACCTCTTCGTGATCGCCGTGAGCTGCTGCACCTCCCCAACCTCTCCGTTCCTCTTCTCGTGCACAACAGCGAGCACACGAAGCTCACCCGCACCCGCCACCGTGGAGCTCGTCGCCGACGTGTCTCCGGCCAAACTCCGGCCACGCCACCTAGCCTAACATCTTCACTGCATCCCTAGGGGCACAACGCACCTCACCACGCGCCTCGACGTGCCCTGTAGCCTCGGGCTCACTTTCGCCCGACTCCGGCGACCGCAAGGCTCGTCGCCGGCGACGTTTCCGGCCACCCCGAGCCCAACCACCACCACCAAACGCCGCGGGTTGTCCCCAGCTACCCGTAGCTGCTCTCCGCGCACCAAATGGTACCCCGTGGGCGGTTTCCGCAGCGCGCCACCGCGTCTGGCCTCGCCGGTGGCTAAACGCCGGCAGGCTTTGACTCACTGACCGGCGGGGTTTGACCTGCTGACGTGGGTTGACTCCCCCCTCTCTCACTGACACGCGGGCCCCGCCCGGCTAATTACCCTGTTAGTGCTAACTAAATAGGTTAGTTAATTAGTATAGTCACTGACTAGTGGGCCCTGCCTGTTAATTAGGCTAACTAAGCGTGGTTAGTGCACAGAGACACTGACCAGGGGGCCCCACCAGTCAGGTTTCACCTGGCTAGCGCCTTTGACTTGCTGATGTCACACTGACGCATTGCTGACGCAGTAATTGTTTTTCTGGAATTATTTTTATTCAAAAAATTCCAGAAAATAGTTCAAACTTCAAAAATTCATAGAAATTCAACCATAACTCCAAATGAGACAAATTATATATGAAAAATTATCAGAAAAATTCAATATATCCATCTGTAATGGTTTCATGCATGACAAAACAAGTTTACCCTGCTGTTTAAGCAGAATAAGGAAATGCCCTATAAATGCAATAATTAATGAGCTAATATTTGAATCTTGGATTCAAATGAGTTCACCCCTTTCTGTTTTAGATTGCATTAGGCCAAAACACAATCATATTGCCATGTCATAGCATGCATCATATTGTTGCATATCGTCATGTGTTGATTGTGCTCGGTTGTGTTCTTCGTGGTAGGTTCTGCCTCCGAGGATATTCACGAGTATCCAACTGAAGGGCAGTATCCCGTTACCACTCCATCAGGCAAGCAACCATTGATCATTCCGATACAACCCATGTTCTCGCTCCTGCTCTTGTTTACTGCATTAAGACAACGCGTTTCAAACTGCTGTGTGCTACGGTAGTTGAACCCTTATCCTCTGCATGACCTGTCATTGCCACAGTAACTAGATGAAACCCACTAGCATGTGTAGGAGTTGATTGAGCCATGTTTTGTGATTCCTACCTTGCTATGCCTGATATGCTTAGAGTTGTGTCAGGTCTGGTTCATCTGGGTGATGGGCTAGAGTGAAATGCTTGTGTCAGTGATATGTGGGATGTGTTGAACATGTTTTGGTAAAGGTATCGATGAGAGGCCATGTAGGAGTACATGGTGGGTTGTTTCATTGAGGCCGTCCCTAAGAACTGAGTTCTGTATGCGTGATTTAAGATTCAGCTACTACCACACATTGGGCCCTGAAATATGACCCCGCTCGACTTACTGACCCCTCTCGCCTCAGTCCAGGAGTTGCAACTAGTTTCTGGTGTTTGTAGGTTAAGTGTTGGCGGCCGTGCGTAGCGCTGACCCTAGGGGTGGGCTATGTTGCGGTAGATACACCGTGGCACGGTGTACCGAGTCACCCGTTTGGTGTATCGAGAACCCTGTTCACATCGTTCGGGGCCGTTAAGGACACCCCGGCCGGATTTCCTTGCGGATGGAACCTGAATAGGCGATGACCCTGGACTAGAGACTTGTGAGGTTAGTCAGGTCGTGGTCTACACCCACGTCGGTTTTCGCTTGAAGTCTGCCGAGCACATTTCGTGTGCAGACGCTAAGTGGTGGAAACATGTGTGACGAAGTACACCCCTGCAGGGTATAAAACTATTCGAATAGCCGCGTCCGCGGTAAAGGACTACTTGGTTGCCTATACAGTTCATAGACAAGTTAATGGATACTACTAAAAGACTCAAGATAAGTGTGAGTACCGAGGATGGCCCTCTCGCAGGATAGCGAGGGAGGATCCACGGTGGAGTATTGTGTTGGTGAGTAGTGGACTCGTGTGCGAAAACTATTTTACTAAAATGGTTCCGCAGGATAGCTTAGCCAAGAGTCAAAGTTGGCTTGCTGCATAAACCCCACCACCTTCTTGAGAATGAGCATGTATAGTAGGTTCTGATGTAAGACTTGCTGAGTACCTTTGTACTCATGTTTGCTTGTTTATTGTTTTCAGACGACAACACTGCCCCCTCCGATGGGTTTTATGTAGACCTTGACGTCGACGAGTGACTAGCCACCCAGGTGGTGATCCCGGCCATGGAGGGCCCTATGTAGATAGACAGGCTTCGAGAAGCCTTCTTTCTTTCTAGAGTCTGTACTCAGACTAGTTGCTTCCGCATGTGCTTGTATGATTGTATGACTTGAGTGTCGGGTCATGTGACCCCTATCTGTATGAATATGTTATGTATGGCTCCCTGGAGCCTTTAAATAAAGTACTTGAGTTGTAGAGTTTTGTTGTGATGCCATGTTGTATGTACTCATATCGGGCATCTTGTGTGTATGATTGAAATGCTTGGTATGAGTGGGATCCGACAATCTAGTTGTTTATCCTTCGCAGCCTTTCTTACGGGGAAATGTAGTCTAGTGTTCCTTGAGCCATAGTAGTCCGCTACAGCCCGGTTCACCGGAGTCCTGCTAGCCCAGTACTACTGTTTAGGACACTTGACTGGCCGGCATGTGTTTCACTTCGTCCCTATGTCTGTCCCTTCGGGGAAATGTCACGCGGTGATTTCCGGAGTCCTGCCTAGCCTGCTACAGCCCGGAACCCCCGGAGTCCTGTTAGCCCAGTGCTACAGCCCGGAATCACTCGTTGATGACCGACATGTTCGATGTGATTCATGTATGCCTGTCTCCATAGGTCTGTGCCGCTTTGGGTTCACGACTAGCCATGTCGGCCCGGGTTCTCTGTCATATGGATGCTAGCGACATTGTCATATACGTGAGCCAAAAGGCACAAACGGTCCCGGGCCATGGTAAGGCGACACCGTGGGATACCGTGCGTGAGGCCGCAAAGTGATATGAGGTGTTACCGGCTAGATCAATGTGGCTTGGAATCGGGGTCCTGACAGCGTTGGCATCAGAGCCGGACTACCTGTAGGTTCGTTGAGCCAAACTGGTCGATGTTGAGTCCAGAAATGCTTTAGTTATATGTAAGGGAATTGATTGTGGGAGGGAACGTAAGGTTCTTTTACTCCTTTACCCTATGCCTCTGATCTGAGTCATTTTCTTCTCATTCAACGTGGGTTAAGGACTAGGCTCTCTTCTTCTATCAGGTTCACGTGTTACTAATCCGTAGTAGTTTATAGGATTATTGCTACGAGTCCCAGTCCAGTTTCTACTATTTTAGTATGTTGCTATTTGAATCAGAACCTTGATATGATGCTGTTGAGCGGTATTGTGAACTGTTGTGGATGTCTCAAATCTTTTTCTGAGCATTTACAGCTGTTATGCTGTCCAATTTTCCCTAGGAATTCTGATGTCTTTGTCTTATGGTTGTGCTTTCAGATGGCCAACCGTCCTCAAAACCAAGTGGTTCGCCTAACTAGGTGCCTCGACGTGCCCGGTCATACTGCTATGTTAGTCCGGGTCATGATCGAGACAGGATACCGTTGGTATCCCGAATACACTGTCGAAGAGCAGTTCCGCGACTTTAATCAAAGACAGTATTTCTGCACCGTCAGGATATTTCCTTCCTATCCTGGATCTACCGAGCCCCTTCACTGTTCCTATGGACTCGGGGTTACCGTTGAGATGGCTGTGCAGGATGCTGCCTATTCCATGATGACCATCTTGCGAGTCTGGACTGGCCTGCTTTGGAACACTGACTTCCGTTACATGCCAGCTTCACTTCCGGGAGCACAAGGGTATCTTCAGGCTATCTATGCTGACTCCACTCAGGAGGACTCATTAACTCGTACCACCGCGGAGATGCTCGAAGATAAGGACTGAGAGAATCGGGCCTTGAGGTTGGAGCTTTTTAATACCCGTGCTGATCATTGGGCCACATTGACTCGGTTTGCACCTGCGGTGCAAGCCGGATGTATGGATACAAGGGATCTGTATCCTGTGAGATCAGCTCTGCCAGACATGGTGGATTGGCGTGATGTGGGAGGCATCACCCCACCCCGTGGTCCCCGCAAGCCACCGTTTGTTGGTCCAAGACCTCATCCTAGCCCCTATGGTCCACAGGCTCCTCAGGACCATATGTTTCCGGATGATCACGTTGAACTTCCAGGCTATGGAGGTGACCTCTATGAGGACTACTACGGAGCTGTCTGAGTTAGTAGTAGTACCACTAGTATTGTAGTAGTTGTATCTCCACTATCCTGCGTGACTTGTGGAATATGACTTGGCGTGTAATCGATTCCGGAGGTGTAGAAAAATAATGTATAGGAACTTGGAATGCCTCCGATGAGATGTGACGTCTATCTCCATAGTTGTACTGTAGCCTGGGCTTGTACTAAACTATGTATGACGTGTATGACCGTTGGTGTATATATGGCAGTTTTATATTACCATGGCATACGAATGAGCATCTCTGCATTCCGTGTTATCCTTTACATTCTGCACTTCCTTGTTAAGTTTGAGCCATCCTTGTCTAAACCGTTGTCTTGTTTCCTCCTAGGATGGTCAACACCCGCGGCAACCCTGCTGTTCCGGAGCGGGGGGGAAGCCAGTGCAGCTAGAGGTGAAAATCTGCCTCACCCGCCTTCTCTGGCCGAAGTGATGCTGGAGGCGGAAAGAAACAAGCGTGAGACCAACCGCCTGCTGGAGCGGATTGAGCAGAACACTGCACGCCACCCACGAAATGACTTGGTGTCAATCAATGACTTTATCAAGCTGTACCCACCAAAGTTTAACCATTCCGTCGAGCCCCTCGACGCGGATGATTGGCTTCGCAGCATCACCCACAAGCTACGTTCTGCCAACGTAGCCGAAGCTGACAAGGTTACCTATGCTGCCTATCATCTCGAGGGCCCCGCTAGCCATTGGTGGGAAAACTACGAAGCTATGCGCCCGGTCGGCCAAATCACTACCTGGGCTGAGTTCAGTGAGGCTTTCCGTGAGCATCACATCCCGGAAGGTCTCATGGATCGCAAGAGGGAGGAGTTCTGCAACTTCGCCCAAGGAAGGCTGACTGTGGATGCATATAGTCAGGAATTTGGGAACCTGGCACGCTATGCTCCTGAAGAGGTTTCTACTGACGCCAAGAAGCAGGCAAGGTTCCGCAAGGGACTTAGCCCTGAGCTTCGCCGCGATCTCCGTTTGCACGAGTGCACATCCTTTCAGAAGTTGGTCAATAAAGCTATTAGTGCTGAGACAGGCCAGACTGATTATGACGCTTCACGCAAGCACTCTCGTGATTTTGGGTCTTCATCCGGCTCTGGAGCTCAGAAGCGCCAGGTGTGGATTCCAAGCACAACACTGCCACCCAGATTCACCCCGAGGCCATCCTTTGAGGCGCCTCATCCCAACCAGCAATTCGCACCGCCCAAGCCCTATGGTGGCCCCGCTGCTAATGCTGCTCCACGCCCCACTGTGGTAACATGCTTCAAGTGTGGAGAGCCGGGTCACTATAGTCGAGAGTGTCCCTAGAACAACCCCAATCAAGCTGGAAAGTCCATTGGCCGTGGTAAGCCTGCGGGAAAGACTTTCTACGCCAAGCCGGCCACCACTGCACGTGGCCATGTCAATTATGTTTCAGCCGAGGAGGCTCATGAGGATCCCAACGTCGTCCTTGGTACGCTCCTTGTTAACTGCCATCCGGCATCTGTTCTTTTCGATACTGGAGCATCTCATTCATTCATATCCGAGAATTATGCTCGGTTGCATAACATGACATTCTGTGACATGCCCACTTCCATGGTAATTCAAACTCCGGGTTCCAAATGGCAAACTTCTAGGGTAAGCCATGGGAACGAAATTCTTGTCGATAGACTTGTCTTCCTTGCATCTTTAATAGCTCTCAAGTCCTCTGACATAAACATCATCTTGGGTATGGACTGGATGTCGGCTCATTATGCCAAGATCGATTGTGCCACTAGAACCGTTCAACTTACTCACCCCTCGGGCAAGACAGTTAATGTCTTAACTCGAGTGGCCAAGCGCCAACTTTACTCCCTAAATGCCAACCCTCTTCCAGATCTTGAGGATGTTCCAGTAGTCCGAGACTTTCCGGATGTCTTTCCAGAAGAACTGCCAGGCGTTCCACCCGACAGGGATGTTGAGTTTGTAATAGACCTTGTTCCAGGAACCGTTCCAATTTCTAGAAGACCCTACAAGATGGCACCCTTAGAACTAGCCGAGCTTAAGAACCAACTCGATGAGTCCTTGAACAAGGGGTTCATCCGTCCTAGCTCCTCTCCTTGGGCTTGCCCCGTCCTCTTCGTCAAGAAGAAGGATGGAACGGATCGAATGGTTGTGGATTACCGACCTATCAATCTGGTCACCATCAAGAACAAATACCCGCTTCCCAGGATCAACGACCTGTATGATCAGCTCGCTGGATCCTCAGTCTTCTCCAAGATGGATTTGCGGTTGGGCTACCATCAAATCAAAATCAGAAACGGGGACATTCCCAAAACGGCCTTTGTTACTCGTTATGGCCAATACGAGTACACCGTCATGTCCTTCGGTTTAACCAATGCCCCGGCCACCTTCTCCCGGTTAATGAACTCGGTTTTCATGGAGTACTTGGACAAATTTGTCGTAGTATACCTCGATGACATACTCATCTACTCCAAGAATGAAGAGGAACATGCCGAACATCTAAGGCTGGTATTGATGAAACTTTGAGAGCATCGCCTTTATGCCAAATTCTCCAAGTGTGAATTTTGGTTGTCAGAAGTGACCTATCTAGGCCATGTAATCTCTGGTAAGGGTATCGCTGTCAATCCCGAGCGAGTTCAAGCCGTCCTTGATTGGACTCCACCTGAATCGGTCAAGCAAGTTCGGAGTTTCCTTGGCTTAGCGAGCTATTGCCGCCGCTTCGTCGAGAATTTCTCCAAGGTTGCTAAACCTCTGACTGAACTCCTCAAGAAAGATAAAAAGTTCGAGTGGACTCCACAGTGCGAGTTCAGTTTTCAGGAACTGAAAAGACGCCTGACATCTGCTCCCGTACTGGTACCACCAGATTTCTCCAAGGAATTTATTATCTATTGCGACGCCTCGCGACAAGGACTAGGTTGCATACTCATGCAAGATCGTCAGGTAATTGCCTATGCTTCGCGACAATTACACCCACATGAGGAAAATTATCCCACACATGATCTAGAGCTTGCAGCTGTAGTCCATGCACTCAAAACCTGGCGACATTACCTTCTCGGTAATCATTGCGAGATCTTCACCGATCACCAAAGTTTGAAATATATCTTCACCCAACCAGATTTGAATCTCAGGCAAAGACGTTGGGTCGAGTTGATCTCGGATTACGACTTAGGAATAACTTACACCCCGGGCAAAGCCAATGTCATGGCTGATGCGCTAAGCCGTAAGTCCTATTGTAACAACCTAATGTTACAACAAAGTCAACCACTTCTCCATGAGGAATTTCGTAAGCTTAACCTTCACATTGTTCCTCGAGGATTCCTATCTACCCTGGTGGCGAAACCTACCCTTATGGATCAAATCATAGCTGCCCAAAAGCGTGATAAGGGCATATCCCGGATTAAGGAAAACATTGCTAGCGGAGTAGCTAAATGTTTTTCCATGGATGAACAAGGTGCTGTCTTCTTCGAGAACCGTCTGGTGGTTCCCAAGAAACTACATCTACGCCAGATGATCCTTAAGGAAGCTCATGAATCCCCTCTCACCATTCATCCCGGTAGTACTAAAATGTATCAAGACCTACGCCAGAGATTTTGGTGGACTAGGATGAAGAGAGAAATCGCTCAATACATTGCTAATTGCGACGTTTGTCGTCGTGTTAAAGCAGAGCATCAACGGCCTGCTGGCACCCTTCAACCTTTGGCTATTCCTGAATGGAAATGGGAGAAAATCAGTATGGATTTCATCACTGGGTTTCCCAGGACCAAGAGAGGGAATAATGCCATCTTCGTTGTGATCGACCGACTTTCCAAAGTAGCCCATTTTCTACCTGTTCGTGAGAGTATCACCGCTAGCCAGCTAGCTGACTTATACATCTCTCGAATAGTGTCTCTTCATGGTGTCCCATTGGAAATTAACTCAGACCGTGGAAGTCTCTTCACCTCTCGATTTTGGGAAGTTTTCAAAATGCTATGGGAACTCGTCTCTCCTTTAGTACCACCTTCCATCCTCAATCAAGTGGTCAAGTAGAGCGAGTCAATCAAATTCTGGAAGATATGCTCCGAGCTTCTGTTATCTCGTTCGGAATGAGTTGGGAGAAATGCCTTCCATTCGCGGAGTTTGCTTATAACAATAGTTATCAAGCTAGTTTGGGCAAAGCTCCCTTCGAAGTTCTCTATGGACGAAAATGTCGAACGCCTCTTAACTGGTCAGAAATCGGGGAAAGACAACTCTTTGGACCGGATATGATTCAGGAAGCAGAAGAGCAGGTTCGCGTTATTCGTGAGAAATTGAAAACAGCCCAATCTCGCCAAAAGAGTCAATATGATCGTAAACATAAGCGTATGACCTTTGAAGTTGACGAGAAGGCTTACCTTCGGGTTACCCCGTTAAAGGGAACCCATCGCTTCGGTATCAAAGGCAAATTGGCTCCTCGTTACATTGGACCCTTTCGCATTCTTGCCAAACGAGGAGAAGTTGCCTACCAATTGGAACTACCTCCGCATCTTTCCAGAGTTCACGATGTCTTCCACGTTTCTCAACTCAGGCGTTGCTTCGCGGATCCTATCCGTGGAGTGGACCACGAAACACTTGATTTACAAGATAACCTTTCTTATCGGGAATACCCCGTTCGTATCCTTGATCAAGCCGAGTGTACCACTCGACGTCATAATATCAAGTTTCTCAAGGTTCAATGGTCACACCATTCCGAGGAAGAAGCCACTTGGGAAAGGGAGGATCGTCTTCGACTCGAGTACCCCACCTTCTTTCCAGATGATCCTAAATCTCGGGACAAGATTCTATTGAGTGGGGGTGAGTTGTCACACCCTAGCTAGTCCATGCATTAGAGTGTGCATCATGTTACTTTCATCAGACACTTGAAATGGGGAAGGCAGAACCCCCAGCACCCCCCCTGAAATCAACTAGGGTTTACTAAAAATAAATTCAATGAACCTGAAATGCCCTTCTAAAATATTCACCCTCTTTGCCTTGGGTTAGAACCTTGGGGAAAATAGGTGCACATTTTTCTAGGTCAACAGAAGGTCACTGATTTAATTCATAAATATTTGAATTTGGGCATTTAAATGCTATTAAATAATTCAAGTGCTCAAATAATTCTGAAAATAATTGTTTGCTGTTAGGAATAATCCCAATAGGGCTCACAAATATTTTCAGGATTTTAGAAAGTGCCTAGGTATTTTAATTAAAGCCCTAAAGCTACAGAATAATAGAAAAGAAAACAAAATCAAAAAAAGGGGAGAAGAATCTTACCTGGCGCCACCCACCAGGCCCACCTGCCGGCCCAGCCCAGCCGCCGCGCCAGCGAGAAGCTTGGCTTGGCCAGGCAGGCAGGCAGGTGCTCGACGGCGGCACCAGCACGCGCCACGCAGCTGGCTGCCGTCCTGCTTCCTCCCCTCGCCGCCCTGCCGGCTTGGACAGGCTCCACGTCGCTGCCTCAACCCCCTGGACACATTCACTCGCCCCCTGCCTCCCTCCTTCGCTCCCCTCCGCCATGGCCGACGCTGCTGAGCTCGCGCCACCGTGAAACCCCCGTCCACCGACGTCCCCGTGATGCACCACCGTGTCCATCCTCTCCGTCGTCGTCAACTCCTTCGAGCAGCCAAGCCCCGAGCGCTCACACGCTCTGCAACGTCTTCTTCGACCTCGTCTTCACCGAGCCTCGCCGGAGATCCCCTTCGACGTCGCCGCCGCATCGACTCGTCCCCGACCGCGCCATCTACCTCTTCGTGATCGCCGTGAGCTGCTGCACCTTCCCAACCTCTCCGTTCCTCTTCTCGTGCACCACAGCGAGCACACTAAGCTCACCCGCACCCGCCACCGTGGAGCTCGTCGCCGACGTGTCTCCGGCCAAACTCCGGCCACGCCACCTAGCCTAACATCTTCACTGCATCCCTAGGGGCACAACGCACCTCACCACGCGCCTCGACGTGCCCCGTAGCCTCGGGCTCACTTTCGCCCGACTCCGGCGACCGCAAGGCTCGTCGCCGGCGATGTTTCCGGCCACCCCGAGCCCAACCACCACCACCACCAAACGCCGCGGGTTGTCCCCAGCTACCCGTAGCTGTTCTCTGCGCACCAAATGGTACCCCGTGGGCGGTTTCCGCAGCGCGCCACCGCGTCTGGCCTCGCCGGCGGCTAAACGCCGGCAGGCTTTGACTCACTGACCGGCGGGGTTTGACCTGCTGACGTGGGTTGACTTCCCCCCTCTCTCACTGACATGCGGGCCCTGCCCGGCTAATTACCCTGTTAGTGCTAACTAAATAGGTTAGTTAATTAGTATAGTCACTGACTAGTGGGCCCCGCCTGTTAATTAGGCTAACTAAGCGTGGTTAGTGCACAGAGACACTGACCAGGGGGCCCCACCAGTCAGGTTTGACCTGGCTGGCGCCTTTGACTTGCTGATGTCACACTGACGCATTGCTGACGCAGTAATTGTTTTTCTGGAATTATTTTTATTCAGAAAATTCCAGAAAATAGTTCAAACTTCAAAAATTCATAGAAATTCAACCATAACTCCAAATGAGACAAATTATATATGAAAAATTATCAGAAAAATTCAAGCTATCCATCTGTAATGGTTTCATGCATGACAAAACAAGTTTACCCTGCTGTTTAAGCAGAATAAGGAAATGCCCTATAAATGCAATAATTAATGAGCTAATATTTGAATCTTGGATTCAAATGAGTTCACCCCTTTCTGTTTTAGCTTGCATTAGGCCAAAACACAATCATATTGCCATGTCATAGCATGCATCATATTGTTGCATATCATCATGTGTTGATTGTGCTCGGTTGTGTTCTTCGTGGTAGGTTCTGCCTCCGAGGATATTCACGAGTATCCAACTGAAGGGCAGTATCCCGTTACCACTCCATCAGGCAAGCAACCATTGATCATTCCGATACAACCCATGTTCTCGCTCCTGCTCTTGTTTACTGCATTAAGACAACGCATTTCAAACTGCTGTGTGCTACGGTAGTTGAACCCTTATCCTCTGCATGACCTGTCATTGCCACAGTAACTAGATGAAACCCACTAGCATGTGTAGGAGTTGATTGAGCCATGTTTTGTGATTCCTACCTTGCTATGCCTGATATGCTTAGAGTTGTGTCAGGTCTGGTTCATCTGGGTGATGGGCTAGAGTGAAATGCTTGTGTCAGTGATATGTGGGATGTGTTGAACATGTTTTGGTAAAGGTATCGATGAGAGGCCATGTAGGAGTACATGGTGGGTTGTTTCATTGAGGCCGTCCCTAAGAACTGAGTTCTGTATGCGTGATTTAAGATTCAGCTACTACCACACATTGGGCCCTGAAATATGACCCCGCTCGACTTACTGACCCCTCTCGCCTCAGTCCAGGAGTTGCAACTAGTTTCTGGTGTTTGTAGGTTAAGTGTTGGCGGCCGTGCGTAGCGCTGACCCTAGGGGTGGGCTATGTTGCGGTAGATACACCGTGGCACGGTGTACCGAGTCACCCGTTTTGTGTCTCGGGAACCCTGTTCACATCATTCGGGGCCGTTGAGGACACCCCGGCCGGATTTCCTTGCGGATGGAACCTGAATAGGCGATGACCCTGGACTAGAGACTTGTGAGGTTAGTCAGGTCGTGGTCTACACCCACGTCGGTTTTCGCTTGACGTCTGCCGAGCACATTTCGTGTGCAGACGCTAAGTGGTGGAAACATGTGTGACGAAGTACACCCCTGCAGGGTATAAAACTATTCGAATAGCCGCGTCCGCGGTAAAGGACTACTTGGTTGCCTATACAGTTCATAGACAAGTTAATGGATACTACTAAAAGACTCAAGATAAGTGTTAGTACCGAGGATGGCCCTCTCGCAGGATAGCGAGGGAGGATCCACGATGGAGTATTGTGTTGGTGAGTAGTGGACTCGTGTGCGAAAACTATTTTACTAAAATGGTTTCGCAGGATAGCTTAGCCAAGAGTCAAAGCTGGCTTGCTGCATAAACCCCACCACCTTCTTGAGAATGAGCATGTATAGTAGGTTCTGATGTAAGACGTGCTGAGTACCTTTGTACTCATGTTTGCTTGTTTATTGTTTTCAGACGACAACACTGCCCCCTCCGATGGGTTTTATGTAGACCTTGACGTCGACGAGTGACTAGCCACCCAGGTGGTGATCCCGGCCATGGAGGGCCCTATGTAGATAGACAGGCTTCGAGAAGCCTTCTTTCTTTCTAGAGTCTGTACTCAGACTAGTTGCTTCCGCATGTGCTTGTATGATTGTATGACTTGAGTGTCGGGTCATGTGACCCCTATCTGTATGAATATGTTATGTATGGCTCCCTGGAGCCTTTAAATAAAGTACTTGAGTTGTAGAGTTTTATTGTGATGCCATGTTGTATGTACTCATATCGGGCATCTTGTGTGTATGATTGAAATGCTTGGTATGAGTGGGATCCGACAATCTAGTTGTTTATCCTTCGCAGCCTTTCTTATGGGGAAATGTAGTCTAGTGTTCCTCGAGCCATAGTAGTCCGCTACAGCCCGGTTCACCGGAGTCCTGCTAGCCCAGTACTACTGTTCAGGACACTTGACTGGCCGGCATGTGTTTCACTTCGTCCCTATGTCTGTCCCTTCGGGGAAATGTCACGCGGTGATTTCCGGAGTCCTGCCTAGCCGGCTACAGCCCGGAACCCCCGGAGTCCTGTTAGCCCAGTGCTACAGCCCGGAATCACTCGTTGATGACCGACATGTTCGATGTGATTCATGTATGCCTGTCTCCATAGGTCTCTGCCGCTTTGGGTTCACGACTAGCCATGTTGGCCCGGGTTCTCTGTCATATGGATGCTAGCGACATTGTCATATACGTGAGCCAAAAGGCGCAAACGGTCCTGGGCCATGGTAAGGCGACACCGTGGGATACCGTGCGTGAGGCCGCAAAGTGATATGAGGTGTTACCGGCTAGATCGATGTGGCTTGGAATTGGGGTCCTGACAAACTTCCAAAACGCAAGATATATCGGGAGTTCCGCCGCCAGAAGCCTTCGTAGCCACCGAAAACCAATCGGGACCCTGTTCTGGCACCCTGCCGGAGGGGGGAACCCTCACTGGTGGCCATCTTCATCATCCGGGTGCTCTCCATGACGAGGAGGGAGTAGTTCTCCCTCGAGGCTGAGGGTATGTACCAGTAGCTATGTGTTTGATCTCTCTCTCTCTCTCTCTCTCTCTCTCTCTCTCTCTCGTGTTCTTGACATGATACGATCTTGATGTATCGCGAGCTTTGCTATTATATTTAGATCCTATGATGTTTCTTCCCCCCTCTACTCTCTTGTAATGAATCGAGTTTCCCCCTTGAAGTAATCTTATCAGATTGAGTCTTTAAAGACTTGAGAACACTTGATGTATGTCTTGCCGTGGATATCTGTGGTGACAATGGGATACCGCGTGCCACTTGATGTATGTTAAGGTGACCAACTTGCGGGTTCATGAACCTATGCATAGGGGTTGGCACACATTTTCGTCATGATTCTCCGGTAGATCTTTGGGGCACTCTTTGAGGTCCTTTGTGTTGGTTGAATAGATGAATATGAGATTGTGTGATGCATATCGTATAATCATACCCACGGATACTTGAGGTGACATTGGAGTATCTAGGTGACATTAGTGTTTTGGTTGATTTGTATCTTAAGGTGTTATTCTAGTACGAACTCTAGGGCTGTTTGTGACACTTATAGGAATAGCCCAACAGATTGATTGGAAAGAATAACTTTGAGGTGGTTTCGTACCCTACCATAATCTCTTCATTCGTTCTCCGCTATTTGTGACTTTGGAGTGACTCTTTGTTGCATGTTAAGGGATAGTTTTATGATCCAATTATCTTAGTATCGTTGAGGGAACTTACACTAGCAAAAGTATGAACCCTAGGCCTTGTTTCAACGCATTGTAATATCGTTTACGCTCACTTTTATCGCTTGCTACCTTGCTGTTTTTATGTTTTCATATTAGAAAAACTATTATCTACTATCCATATACCACTTGTTTCACCATCTCTTCGCCGAATTAGTGCACCTATACAATTTACCATTGTATTGGGTGTGTTGCGGACACAAGAGACTCTTTGTTATTTGGTTGCAGGGTTGCTTGAGAGAGACCATCTTCATCCTACGCCTCCTATGGATTGATAAACCTTAGGTCATCCACTTGAGGGAAATTTGCTACTGTCCTACAAACCTCTGCACTTGGAGGCCCAACAACGTCTACAAGAAGAAGGTTGTGTAGTAAACATCAACAGTCCTCTCCAGATTCCTCTCGTTGTTCAGCATATTCACAACGGCAGGCAGCGGCATCGCGGTGAGCGCACAAAGGCGCAGGAGGAGACCCGGCCACCTGAGGAAGTGCCTTATTAGCAACGAAACAACCGAACTAGCCCAGTGGCCGAGTGACACTACCCGACAGCTGTTCCGCCCGGATTCGATTCCACCTGTGCATAGAAAATATCTCCAAAATTTTTGCCTCTGCCTTTATTGACATGTGGGTCCCAATTTTCATCTACGCACACCATGTCCTACACTTGCCAAAACTTCGTCCCTCGTTTTCTCTGTTTTTCGCACACTCGATATTGTGTGGGCATTTTGAAAATAGCATATCTTTTTGACTGTGCATCATATGAAGATGTGCTATGCATGAATGTTGATCAGCATGATGTTAACTGGCTGGTAGTTCCAGTTTTGACCATGAATAAAACTTCTAGCATGATGTTAACACTGTTTGAAAAGGCCATGTCAATATAAATGCTCTGCCTCTGAAAGTTGTAGTTTCTTATCTGAAACCGAACTTGGGGTTTCTTATCTGAAACTGAAACTTGCAGTTTCTTCTCTGGGAATCACATTGTCTGCACTTTGATACTCCTATGAAACTACATTTTTAAGTGCTAAAAATAGAACTCTAGAATTCATAAAATACTTCATATGCTCAATACTGCAAATCTGAAATTCAAAATACATTCATATCTGAAAGTACTCTCAAAATATACAACACAAAACACAATTCACAACCTGCAAATAGTAACAACCATAAACTCCTCCTGACAATTCACAACCTGCGTCGTCGGGCCAATTGTTTTTCTCCTCTTGCAGTTGGGTTCGGTCGACGAAGACTCCACCGGCTCAGTCTGGCATGACACCCTCACAAATGACACCCTGTAGATGCTCGATCCTTCAATCTCTGGTGGATGCTCCAACTGGGATCGATACTCCCACCACCGCTCCCTCACGATCGGATTCGGTGAATCTGTTTGCTCCATGGCCTAGAGGAGCAGCTCTATGTACTCCCCGCGTGACTCCCTCTAGGAGTATCGCCGCCTTTTCGCTCTGTTGCAGATATTTGGCCATGGATGTCGCCGTCACCGCTAGTTGGTCCTTGTTGTCAAACCAAGACTGTATCTCCAACATCCTAGCTAGCTTCACAGGGTCGCCGTCTGCGATCCTCGCGTATCGGTTGTACTCCTCCATCGATCTACTTCTCCACAGCACCTTCACTCACCGGCGGTGGTTTTTGAATGGAAGAGGAGAGGAGCAGCGCTGGTTTTGGTTTAGAACGGGAGAGGAGCGACGCTGGTTTTGGATTGGAACAAGAGAGGAGGGCGGTGGTTTTGAAATGGAAGAGGAGAGGAGCGGCGCTGGATTTAGATTGGAACAGCAGAGGAGCGGCGGTGGTTTAAGAGGAGAAGAGCGGAAGAGCGGCGCTGGTCTTGAAAGTATTTTTTTACGTATTTTGGGTCAAAGTTTGAGTACGTACTATATTTGACAAGCAAAATGTGAATACATGTCACCAATATCGTTTGGTTCGTATCTGAATGTACTTTCAAATTATATTATTTTTGCAACGTATAACATATATTTTATTTGCGAAAATCATGGTTAATCATGACCCAGAATAAAAGGGAGACTAGTTAATGTGGGGTCGCTTTCTTAATTGAAAGGTAAATTGATTTTGATTTTGATCCAGTCACAGCGCGCCGGCCCTCTCGTCCAATCCTAAATCACTGCTGCACGCTCCTCTCCCTCTTCTCCATTGCAAAACCACCTCCTTTCCTCTCCATCATCTCCATTCCAAAACCACCGTCTCGCCTCTCCCTCTTCTCCATTGCAAAACCACCTCCTCTCTCCTCAGTCCGGAGATAGCGGTAGAGGTACTTGACACGCCACCATGTAGTCATACACTTATCGGAGAGGACCTTGCCGTCTCAGTATGAAGTCGTTCGGGCATCGGTCTTGCCGGTGGGGTACTTGGCGAATCCCAAAACGGTCGTCGGTGGTGAAACTTGACGCCGTTGTAGTCAATCTTGCCAGCCTTGACGATCCAACACAAAACAACACAAGGGGCCTCGGGATGCCAGCAGCAAGGAGGTGATGGTGGTGGTCAGCCGCAGGAGATGGTCGACACCTTGAGCGGAGGCAGACCGACAAGGCGCTGGCTGGGCCTTGCAGCAGAAGCAAACCACGCATGCGGCTGCGCGGGCGCTCGCTCAACGCTGGAGGCCAGCGGGGCAGAGGAGGTCGAATGGGCTGCCGGAGAGCAGTTGCAGGGGAGGCATGGCGGCGCATGGTGGTGGCTGCGAGCTCCTGCGCATGGGAAAGGAGAGGGCATCCTGGTGGTGGTGCTGGTTGCCGACAGGGGCGACTCCAGTCGAGGCCAGGTGTTGGAGGAGCACGGCGCCAGCTTCGGGGAGCTCCTCTCCCGTTGGGCTCGTGCGCGGGGAAAGACGCAGAGGAGACGGCGCTGGAGGGAGCAGCACGGAGAAGAAACCGAGGCCGCGGCTTCCATGGACGACCTCCGACGACGACCAAGGAACCGGCGGCGGAGGAGCTCGACCTGGCGGCGGACAAGGAGGCGCGCAAGAATTGGGCGAGGCGAGGTCGTGGCGAAGGGGAGGCGAGGCGGCGATGCAGGGGAAAGGAGAGCGGGGTCGAGCGAGGGGATCAGCTCCTGGCGTTGGCTGCATGCGCGGAGGGAGGTGGGTGGCGCGAGGTGGAGGAGAGGAACGCGGGCGCTCCTCCTGGCGCGTGAGGAAGAGAGCGAGAGGAGGAAGAGATGCGCTCGAGCGATGCGGGTGTGGCGGCGGGCACATGAACGAGAGGGAGAGGTCGGGGCCTAGGGTTGGGGGCGCGCGGGCTGGGCCTTAGAAGCCGGCCCAGTAGAGAAAAGGAGTGGCCAGAGGCCTAGCTAGAGGACCTAGGAGGTTGCGGGAGGCCTTAGAGGAGGCCGACCTGGGTTGGGTCAGTGAGGCCCAGTTGGGCTAGCTTTCTCTTCTTCCCTTCTCTTATTATTTTTTAAGCAGAAAAGAATTCAAGAGAAGAAAAAGAAAGAGGAGGGTAGGGGAAGAAGTTGGACACACGGATAAATTCCCCGGACTCACAAAATGAGTTTGACCCGAGAAAAATAGAAATGGCATGATTGAAAGATATAAATTCAAACTCATTTGAATTTAATTCAAATGGGTTTGAACTGGGACTTGGTAAAAGGAAGGTCCATAAATGTTCGGATTTTTGGAGGAAACCCGGTAAAAGGGAAAAGAATTATTGGGCAAGGTTTTGACGTCCCACTAGAAGTAGAAAAGGCATGGGGAATATTGCAGGTGTGTTATGGTTAATTCCCAACTAATGGAATATTTAATATAGCCCCCTAATATGGGGAGGATATGTTATAAAGAGAATTCCCTCGGTTTAAATGAACCGAAGATCCATACAATTTAATTGGTTGAGTTTTAGTTAGCTTTGAAAAAAAATAAAGGCACGATGACATGATGCAATGCACATGATGCAATGATGAAAGCAACAGACAAACGAAACACATGACAACAATGAAAAACATGGAAGCCGTCTGGAGTGTCGGTCTCGGGGCATTACATCAGGCAAGTAGTCTTCGTGCATGTGCCCCCAATGACTAGCCCAACTCAGTTGTCGTTGTTTAACCCTCGCAGTGATCCGAAGCACATGACACCTAATTTTGCGAGATGATAAGAAACCTTTTTTAGATTTCTCACCAGAACTACAGCCCTGTACAACACAGCCTGCACGATATGTAGACGATACCCAATCCAGGCGTGTCTGCCGGAGTCTGGTCACATGCATGGACGAACTAATCTTCCGTGCCTTGCAGGGATCGTCCAGGTACCAACGTATGTACTTCTATCAACTCACCAGACTTGCGGGGCCGGGCAGTGTGCCTATGGTCAGTTCTCAATTGCGGTCCCACATGTGTTTGCAAACGCAATATGACGCGCGTTCCATTCAGAGAGCGGCGTGTTAGACCGACTGACCGTCTGGGGTGCGACGCGAATGCGACGGGCGTGCTGTATACTCCATACATGTGTGCCGCCGTTTTCTTGAGGCTTTGCTCCATGGCGCAATCCATGGATACAAAATTAGTATACTATACTACTCCCTCCATTCCTAAATATTTGTCTTTCTAGATATTTTAACAAGTGACTACATACGGAACAAAATGAGTGAATGTACACTCTAAAAGATGTCTACATACATCTGTGTGTGGTAGTCCATTTGAAATGTCTAGAAAGACAAATATTTAGGGACGAAGGGAGTATTTAAAAGTCGAGGGCGGGGCTTTTCCCACGCGGTAGGCGGGGCAGTTCCGCCTAGTCGGTTCGACAGAGATGCGAGAAGATGAGGGAGTAGGCTGTTGGAAACGTAGGGCTGTGTGATTTGACAGTGAGTTACTGCTGGACAGGTGGGGTCCGGTGATTTGACTTGCCATTATCATTTTAAATGCGGCACTACGACCGGCTTGAGTCTCTCGATTCTTGACCACCTCCATACAGGCGCCTCTCCCGATGCTCTACCATGTAGAGGCCGGCTCTTGCTTGAGAGCCCACTCCTCCACTTTTTCCTTGTCTCTTTCCCCCACATATGCAAAAATGCCATGTAAAGAGGGCTTATAGCCCACTATTGTAGTTGATCTTATAGGTGCTAAGCCTACCACATAGGCATAAAGTCTGATGTGGCAAGTTAATTAAGAAGAGAGAGGCTAGTTTGGTGACCCCAAGAAGAAACGGTGATAAGCGCATGTACCTAGATGAAGCAAACTTAGCAACAAAAAACTAAGCACCTATGCATTGGGGACTTGAGTTGCTAAGCCATTTAATGGCCATAGCACCTCATCTAAGCACCATTTCATTGGAAGAGGTCACTCCTTGGCAAATGCAATAAATACTACGAAGAAAGAGATAGAGAGAAGTAAACAAAAAATACTCCCATAGCCAACCTTATAGCTAACCTTGTTATATGAGTGACTAAGTGATGACTATGTATGACATGCCAACATCAGATAGCCTAACGCACCGTGTTAAATCTCCAAGGGCGCGACCGCGCGAGCGAGGCGACGGTCGTGGTAGGCGCGACCATGATACGGGTTGCTGGCAGCCCTTGGATCTGAGATCGAACGGTCACATGCTAAGTTACTGAAAATTTGCAGAATAACCCTCCAGGATAGGATATTCACCCATAGGTCTAGAATCACGCCATGCAACCGTTCGATCTCAAATCCAAGGGCTCTCGGAAGCCTGTATCATGGGAGAATGGAAAGCTTCGTATCACCTGTAATTTTCCCGACGCTTGACATGACATCGAAAGCCATTTAATTGGGCGTCGAGTAGACATGACATCTAATTGGGCACCCATAGTACTGTGCATGAATCCATTTATCCACCAGGCAAGCCACTACCCTGCCATTCGCACGCGCCCCCACTCGACATTTTTACAATCGATAAACCGCTCCTAGTTGTCCCGTCCTTTCACATTACGGTAGTTCCACTAATCCTAACCCTCTTCCCAAATCCATGGCGTCCCAAATCTCCATGATCGGCGGTGAGTACAAGGTTAGAACCATCACCGGCGATGAGTTCGACGTCATCTACACCCGTTCTTCCGCAACGGTGAAAGAATGCCTTGCTCGCTTCAAACGCATGTTCAAAAACTCAAATGATGAGTGGGTCGCTGGCTAGATGTTGAGTACACCACAGTCTTGGGAAGCGAGGAGAAACTAAAGGAGGCAGAGAAGAAGAAGCCCGCCGTGATCCAGGTTTGCGTGCATGACTTATGCTTGGTCCACCACATATGCCATGCCGACGTTGAGTGCGAGGAATTTAAAGGCTTCCTCAAGGGCGACCGAGTCAAATTCGTTACTGTAGACTTTAGGAACGACAAGGAAATCCTGGGCCGGATATGCCTCATTGTAGGTGACCCCTTCGACCTCCAGAAGGAAGGGCTAGTACCCTCCCTTGATCAGCCTTCAATGCTGACCCTGGTAGGAGCCATGGTTCATCCTATGTACAGTGAACTGAAGAAAGCTCCGCACACGTTTCATCGTGCATGGCACTGGACTGTACTAGATATAGACCACATCCACTACGCTGCAATGGATGGCTACCTTTGTTTCAATATCTACAAGGGTTGGATGAAGAGCAAGAGCCAAGTGTGTGGTTCAAGCAAAGAAGTATCACCCAAGAGGAAGAGGGACAAGGACGAAGTCGAGGACGTGGACGAGGACTCCGAGAATAATCACCCAGTTACGTTGTGACATTTTATAGCACACAAGGTGTTCCTCCGGTATTCGGGAGTTGCATAATCTCATAGACAAAGGAACATGTATAAGTCATGAAGAAAGGAATAGCAATAAAACTAAATGATCATTATGCTAAGCTAACGGATGGGTCTTGTCCATCACATCATTCTCTAATGATGTGATCCCGTTCATCAAATGAAAACACATGTCTATGGTCAGGAAACTTAACCATCTTTGATTAACGAGCTAGTCAAGTAGAGGCATACTAGGGACACTCTGTTTGTCTATGTATTCACACATGTACTAAGTTTCCGGATAATACAATTCTATCATGAATAATAAACATTTATCATGATATAAGGAAATTTAAATAACAACTTTATTATTGCCTCTAGGGCATATTGCCTTCAGTCTCCCACTTGCACTAGAGTCAATAATCTAGATTACATAGTAATGATTCTAACACCCATGGAGTCTTGGTGCTGATCATGTTTTGCTCGTCAAAGAGGCTTAGTCAACGGGTCTGCAATATTCAGATCCATATGTATTTTGCCAATCTCTATGTCTCCCTCCTTGACTTGATCGCGAATGGAATTGAAGCGTCTCTTGATGTGTTTGGTTCTCTTGTGAATTATTGATTCCTTCGCCAAGGCAATTGCTCAAGTATTGTCACAAAAGATTTTCATTGGACCCGATGCACTAGGTATTACACGTAGATAAGAACTCCTTCAACCGGACTCCTTCATTTGCTGCTTCTGAAGCAGCTATGTACTCCGCTTCACACGTAGATCCTGCCACGACGCTCTGCTTGGAACTGCACCAACTGACAGCTCCACCATTCAATATATATATATATATGTATGTATCCGGTTTGTGACTTAGAGTCATCCGGATCAGTGTCAAAGCTTGCATCGACGTAACCATTTATGATGAGCTCTTTGTCACCTCCATAAACGAGAAACATATCCTTAGTCCTTTTTAGGTATTTCAAGATGTTCTTGACTGCTGTCCAGTGGTCCACTCCTGGATTACTTTGGTACCTCTCTGCTAAACTAATAGCAAGGCACACATCAGGTCTGGTACACAGCATTGCATACATGATAGAACCTATGGCTGAGGCATAGGGAATGACTTTCATTTTCTCTCTATCTTCTACAGTGGTCGGGCATTGAGTCCGACTCAATTTCACACCTTGTAACACATGCAAGAACCCTTTCTTTGATTGATCCATTTTGAACTTCTTCAAAACTTTATCAAGGTATGTGCTTTGTGAAAGTTCAATTAAGCATCTTGATTCATCTCTATAGATCTTGATGCCCAATATATAAGCAGCTTCACCGAGGTCTTTCATTGAAAAATTCTTATTCAAGTATCCTTTGATGCTATCCAGAAATTCCGTATTATTTCCAATCAACAATAATGTTATCCACATATAATATTAGAAATGCTACAGAGCTCCCACTCACTTTCTTGTAAATACAGGCTTCTCCAAAAGCCTGTATAAAACCATATGCTTTGATCACACTATCAAAGTGTATATTCCAACTCTAAGAGGCTTGCACCAGTCCATAAATGGATCGTTGGAGCTTGCACACTTTGTTAGCACGTTTAGGATCGACAAAACCTTCTGGTTGCATCATATACAACTCTTATTTAAGATATCCATTAAGAAATGCAATTTTGACATCCATTTGCCAAATTTCATAATCATAAAATGCGGCAATTTCTAACATGATTTGGACAGACTTAAGCATCGCTATAGGTGAGAAGGTCTCATCATGGTCAACTCCTTGAATTTGTCGAAAACCTTTTGCAACAAGTCGAGCTTTGTAGACAATAACATTACCGTCAGCGTCAGTCTTCTTCTTGAAGATCCACACTTTGTTCTCATACATGGATCCCATCTCAGATTTCATGGCCTCAAGCCATTTCATGGAATCTGGGCTCATCATCGCTTCCTCATAGTTCATAGGTTCATCATGGTCAAGTAACATGACATCCAGAACAGGATTACCATACCACTCTGGTGCAATTCGTACTCTGGTGGACCTACGAGGTTCGGTAGTAACTTGATCTGAAGTTTCATGATCATTATCATTAGCTTCCTCACTACTTGGTGTAGGAATCACTGGAACTAATTTCTGTGATGAACTACTTTCTAATTCGGGAGAAGTTACAATTACCCCACTCACTTCTTTCGAGAGAAACTCCTTCTCTAGAAAGGATCCATTCTTAGCAACGAATATCTTGCCTTCAGATTTGTGATAGAAGGTGTGCCCAACAATCTCCTTTGGGTATCCTATGAAGACACATTTCTCCGATTTGGGTTCGACCTTATCAGGTTGAAGCTTTTTCACATAAGCATCAGCCCCAAACTTTAAGAAACGACAGCTTAGGTTTCTTGCTAACCACAGTTCTTATGGTGTCGTCTCAACGAATTTAGATGGTGCCCTATTTAACATGAATGCAGCCGACTCTAAAGCATACCCCAAAATGATAGCAGTAAATCAGTAAGAGACATCATAGATCGCACCATATCCAATAAAGTATGGTTACGACATTCGGACACACTATTACGCCGTGGTGTTCCAGGTGACGTGAGTTGCGAAACTATTCCACATTGTTTCAAATGAAGACCAAACTCATAACTCAAATGTTCACCTCCACGATCAGATAATAGAAAATTTATTTTCTTGTTACGATGATTTTCCACTTCACTCTGAATTTCTTTGAACTTTCCAAATGTTTCAGACTTATGTTTCACCAAGTAGATATACCCATATCTTCTCAAATCATCTGTGAAGGTCAGAAAATAACGATATCCGCCGCGAGCGTCAACACTCATCGGACCACACACATCAGTATGTATTATTTCCAACAAGTCAGTTGCTCGCTCTATTGTTCCGGAGAACAGAGTCTTAGCCATCTTGCCCATGAGGCATGGTTCGCAAGCATCAAGTGATTCACAATCAAGTGATTCCAAAAGCCCATCAGCATGGAGTTTCTTCATGTGCTTTACACCAATATGACCTAAACGATAGTGCCACAAATAAGTTGCACTATCATTATTAACCTTGCATCTTTTGGCTCTAATATTATGAATATGTGTATCACTACAATCGAGATTCAACAAAAATAGACCACTCATCAAGGGTGCATGACCATAAAAGATATTACTCATATAAATCAAACGACCATTATTCTCTGATTTAAATGAATAACCGTCTCACATCAAACAAGATCCAGGTATAATGTTCATGCTTAACGCTGGCACCAAATAACAATTATTCAGGTCTAAAACTAATCCCGATGGTAGATGTAGAGGTAGCGTGCCGACGGCGATCACATCGACTTTGGAACCATTTCCCACGTGCATCATCACCTCGTCCTTAGCCAATCTTCATTTAATCCGTAGCCCCTATTTCGAGTTGCAAATATTAGCAACAAAACCAGTATCAAATACCTAGGCGCTACTATGAGCATTAACAAGGTACACATCAATAACATGTATATCAAATATACCTTTGTTCACTTTGCCATCCTTCTTATCCGTCAAATACTTGGGGCAGTTCCGCTTCGAGTGGCCAGTTCCTTTGCAGTAGAAGCACTCAGTCTCAGGCTTATGTCTAGACTTGGGCTTCTTCACTTGAGCAGCAATTTGCTTGCCATTCTTCTTGAAGTTCCCCTTCTTCCCTTTGCCCTTTTTTCTTGAAACTAATGGTCTTGTTAACCATCAACACTTGATGCTCCTTCTTGATTTCTACCTTCACGGCCTTTAGCATTGCGAAGAGCTCGGGAATTGTCTTATCCATCCCTTGCATATTATAGTTCATCATGAAGCTTTTATTGCTTGGTGGCAGTGATTGAAGAGACTCTGTCAATGACACTATCATCAAGAAGATTAACTCTCAGTTGAGTCAAGTTGTTGTGGTATCCAGACATTCTGAGTATATGTTCACCGACAGAACTAGTCTCCTTCATTTTGCAGCCATAGAACTTATTGGAGACTTCATATCTCTCAATTCGGGCATTTGCTTGAAATATTAACTTCAACTCCTGGAACATCTCATATGTTCCATGACGTTCAAAAGGTCTTTGAAGTCCCGTCTAAGCCGTAAAGCATGGCACACTGAACTATCGAGTAGTCATCAGCTTTGCTCTGCCAGACGTTCACAAAATGTAGAGTCTCGAGCTTTTGCCAATATGTGTCCTTAGCATTTTGAGGGGTCCACATCCTTTAGTCCATGCCATGCCAATCATTGAACTTTCTGAAATGATTATCTTGAAAGAATATCAGTCCAATGAGCTATATATTGTTAAGAATTACCAAAACTACTCAGGGATTAGTTGCCTTTCAAACCGGTCTTCAACACCTCGACCTTGTGTTGGCCTTGGTCGAGGACCGGACCCGGACCACCGCCTAGATTTCCGCCCAATGCCAGGACCGGATCAGTGACCAACTCTTCAAAATAGGGTTGTCCTAGTCCGAGCGTGCCCCATGTGCCCTCGGCAAGAGAATGGCCAAGGGCGGCCGAGCTGGGGCGACGTCCGTGGCCAACCATTGCCACCAGGATGACACGGCCGAGTGCCCATGCCAAGCAGCGAAGGCAGCCGACTGGCTGTGCCGCAAGTGCCACGCGAGCGCCAATCAGTTCTGCCATGACCCTTTGCACCCTTCCGCTGCTGGAAGGACCACGACTCCGATGGCGAGGACGACCGAGGTGTCACCAGCGGCCGGCGGGCGGGCGGGAGTATCCGCGCGACAGTTGTGGGTATGCACGTGACCGCCTGCATTTTGCTCAGGCGTGGCTGGTGATGCAAAGTTGCATCACCAAGTGCGCTATTTTACATGTGAAGCAAATATGGAGTAAATTTTGCATCTATATGTTGAAGCATCATTTTTGGGTCTTGGTGATGTAAAATTTGATTATTTATACATGTACATCATCGGTTGGAGATGCTCTTAGCCAGTATAAAATGATGGAACAAGATACAGAGGAGTCTTCCTACACAACAGTTGTCTGCCAGTCCCTTCCATGCTGATGTCTTCTTTATTCATGCCTTTGGGAAACTCCCAATCAAACGAATGCAGCAAACTGGCAAGCGTGAACTCCACCATGGTGGATCCCATGGGGATAGCAGGGCAGATCCGCCGCCCGGCGCCAAACTGAAGGAGCTCATAGTGTGACCCATAAAAATCAGTGTCAACTCCGTCAAATCTCTCCGGGTAGAACTCCTCTGGTTTGTCCCAGGAGGCAGGGTCCCTCCCCATAGCCCACACGTTCACGAAGATCCTTGTCTTGGCGGGGATATCATAGCCGAGGACCTTCACATGGTCCATGGTCTCCCTAGGAACGAGCAGCGGCACCGGCGCATGCAGTCGCAGCGTCTCCTTGACAACCATCTTCATGTACTTGAGTTTAGAGAGGTTGTCGACCTTCACTAGTCTCTGTTTGCCACTGACCAAACTCCTTATCTCGGCCTGTGCCTTCTTCATCACCGTCGGATTCTTGACGAGCTCGGACATAGCCCACAACAATGTCACCGAGCTCGTCGCCGTGCCACCGATAAATGCATCCTGATTAAAAAAAGCATATGAAACCATATTAATTAGGATTTCCTACTTTTTAATTAGGATTCCCTACTTAAAAGTAGGAGTATAAGAAAATGTATGTGCAGTTGAGAAGCTTCAGAGAAGACCAAGCTAGTTTAGTATGTACCCCTAGAAGAGCCTTGACGTGGTCCTTTGTGATCTTCCCTTGCCCCTTCCAAAGACTGATCAACACATCCACATGGTCATCTTTGTCGGGCTTCACCCTCCCAGGATCCATATGTTGGCTGAGCACCATCTCCAAGTAGGAGTCTATCTCAAGGAATCGTTTCTGCTCCGGTGCTGCCCCCCTGGGCTGAACGCGGGGTGGGCAAACACATCGACGGCCAGGATGAACCAAAAACGCTTCATAACGAGGGGCACGATCATCTTTGTTGCCCCCGCGTATAGCCGTCGAGGAGCCCTGGGAGGCCCGTACGGGCCCGGTTAGATCGTATGCCCGTCCGTATACGTATGCCCGTCCGTATACGGCGGCCTTTCATGCACGCGTGAAGCCGCCCGCGCCCGCGTGCCCCCCGCAAAAAAAAGAAGCCGCCCGCGCGTGGGGCAACACGTGTCACGGGTAGTTGCCAAAACTATCCCATCATATAAATGTGGACGGCAACCACCTCCGGCCGCATCGCCCACCATTTCCCCCCGCCGCATCGTCTCCCTCTCTCCACTCTCCACTCCCTCTCCTCTCCAACCTCCTCATCTCCCTCACCGCATCCTCTCCATTGCAATGGCGGACGCAGGAGGCGAGCGCCCCGAAGGCGCAGATCTGGTGGAGCAGGCGCGGCAGATCGCTGCGGGCACCTTTGTGAGGGGGCGTGCCGGCGTCCAGCGCGGTGCTCCCTCTGCTGGAGATCTGGAGAAGGCGGGGGCGGACCGCATCGGCGCGGTCCAGCTAGATGCGCCCGCTCTGGCCAACTCCGGCGAGGCACAGAAGGTGGAGGCGGGCTCTGGCGAGGCGCAGAAGGTGGGGGCGGGCTCTGGCGAGGCGCAGAAGGTGGGGGCGGGCTCTGGCGAGGCGCACGAGGTGGAGAAGGTGGAGAAGGTGGAGGCCGGCTCCGGCGAGGAGGAAGCGGAGCAGAAGGTATGTGCGGGTAACTTTTAGTTGGTAGTTTTTAGATTGTAGGGTTTGTGGCCAGAACTTTGGTTGGTTAGATTTGTTGGAGGTAGGGTTTTCTCTGCATTAGGGTTTTCGTGTATTTGATTCGTGCAAGAATGGTGGACCACATATGATTATTAGATTAGGTTAGAAGTAGCAAGATTGAGGGATGGGGTTTTTTCAGATGCTTATTAGATTAGTAGTGGAATTATTGCAATTCTTTAGGTGTTTGGAGTCAAATATATACTTCTGTATTGGTTTGGGTTGGTGCCTACTTTAGTTCTTTGGCTTGATGATTAATTAAATGGATGCTTAGTTCTAGGGATTATGGCTGTCATAGTTGCAATTCTTAGATGCTTGATTGATGCATGTTGTCATAGTTGCAGTTATTTGTTGCTTGATTGATGCCTGTCAGGCAGAGGCTATGAGATGGGTTGTGCATGGCCTTGTGTTTTTGGAAATTGTCTACGTGAGGTGATTACATGGTGCATTAGTTTGGTTGTAAATATAGTGAAGGATGTGCTCATGTACTGAGTGTTGTCATGTTAATCAAAAAGAGCTTCTCAAGGGCTGGATTTTGTTGTGCTGGATTGGGGCTTCTGAAGGAGAGGGGAAGCATGGTCGAGGGGAAGGGGCAGTCTGCTTATTTACTTTGGGTTAGTAGAGGAATTTTGTTGTTGCTTCAGAGATGTTGAGAGCATTGAACATCCTCTGCAATGCCATTGCTTCAGAGATAAAACCATCTTGGGGTTTTTTCAGATGCTTATTAGATTAGTAGTTGAATTTTTGCTTGTTAGAATTTAATTAGTATGAGGATGACTACCTTATTTAAGGGGGGATTTAAGGTCAGATAGATGTCATATGATTATTAGATCTGTAGTTCAATGCTGCTGACATTTATGATTATTTGATTTGATCTGTGGTTCAATGATACTGGATGGAAACATATTTGATTTGGAATGCATTAATTAAGATGTGCCAATGAATTGATTTAGATGATACAAGATTCATCTATAGTATAATTTGTTGTTGTTTAGGTAAGTAATGAAATTTTAGATGTTTGTTGGAGATGTATGCATTTATAGTTGAAGTTGTACCTAATTAACTACTGCATTATGTTAATATGTGTAGGAGCTTTGCTGCATTGTCCCCAAAACAGTAATTTGTGCATATTAAATTTTGTAGTTGGCTTCTGTAATTAGTATATACTATATGTAAAGTGTGAAGTAAACATTCCAACGCAGGATCCTAGCAACAAAATATACTATATGTTTCCATTAAGTAGTGTGGGAGGGGGGGGGGGTAATTCCCTCAAAAGTAAAGTGTCGGGTTTATCCAGGGAATGTCAAGAATCCAGCTTGCATTTTCATTAGCATTTATGAAGGACATCATTTGTCTGTTGATTGATTGCTTAGATTCTGTATTTATAAGGAAAGCATTTGGTCACTTGCAACATACCAATGTGGTTCACATTCACAATTTTGTTTGTAATGACATTCTGTGAACTACAATTCAATTCATTGTAAATGATGTGCTTGTTTGACAATATAGCAGGAGGAGGAGGATCTTGTGGGCAACAAGAGGAAGTGGGACAAGACTGGGTTCTACCCATATGAGTCTGATGATGATGAGCCGTACGAGGTAAGGCCTAGTTCAAATGTTATTTCTGCATTGAGTTAGTATTATGTGTTTATAGTTTTTGAATGCATAATGTATTAATGTCAGTCATTAATTTGTGCAGTATGAATCTGGAGATGATGTGGTCGAGGGGAACTTCGAGTCCTTTGAAGAGAAGGAGTTGTTGAAGATCAGGGCCCAAGGACCTGCCAAGTACTACAACTAGAGGAATGAAAAGTACCGGTGCCCCTACTGCAGCAAGCCCAAGCCCAGGTCTGGGTTATTGGAGCATCTGATGGAACATTGCCGGGCTACATCGATCTCCAGTCATGACTATAGGATCATTGGTCAGCATAAGGCGCTCCTGAAGGTCCTGAGAAACTCTGACCTATAGTCGTACATCATGCTGATCATCGGAAGCTGGAAGCCGTACTCATCATCAGTATATTTGATGATGTTTTACTTTTGGGAAAGCTGCATCTGGGTCTGAACTGTGAGAAAACTTGATATATTAATGTAATGTAATGTATTGTGTGGTTGAACTGGATCTGTTGTGAACTGCCTGCTACCTATTAGAGTGCAATCTATATATGTGTGGCCTTATCTTTAATGGTGGTGAATGCTTCCTTCATGTTTAGTTGTTGTTTCGATGGTGCGAAAAAAACAAATGGCGCTTCAGTGTTGCTTGAGACATGCTGCAACACTTGTCTATGCTGTGGGCAAGTGCAACATGCTGTGCCCATGTGCCAATTATACCAAATATTGAATGTCGCAATGTTCCAAAATGGTTGTCATGAATTATAGTACATGGGGTTTAGTAAAGTTACTGATAATTGTTCATCCTCACACATTCCACCAACTCATAATTTGAATAAGCAAAAAGATGAAATGTTCCATCATTTGAACCTATGTTGCAATTACAGAGCAAATATTCCATCATCAAAGTGTGAAGGAATTAAATATAAATTTAGAAGAACAGAAAATATAAATTTAGAACAAAAGGAAAAGCATGGGCCATCCTAGCCATCTTGTAAACCTAGTTCAATAAATAAAAAATTCAAAAAAAATAAGAGGGCATTAAAAAGGTAAACAAATTTAAGAGGGCATTATAAATTCAAATAATTTCAAAAATATAGAAAGAATTTTTTACAATGCCCCCCTTAGGTACAGACCGATGTTTTGACCAGTCAGTCTAGAGGGCATTATGAATTAATAAAAAATTCAAAAAAATATAAAACCTTTGGAACCCACCTTTGTTTGTGCAATAGATCATGTGTGCCAAAGTTGAGGTCATTTGGAGGTGGTCGAAAAAACGACCGCATTCCGGAGGGGCCATTTGGTCTAACTTAAGCCAGTTTTTGAAAAAATGTGATTTTTCCACCACCTCCAAATCACACAAACTTTCTTGAACATGGTGACCCACATGTGCCAATCATGGCTATGAAACAAAATTTGGAAAAAGAATTATTTACAATGCCCCCCTGGGGTATAGATCGATGTTTTGACCGGTCAGTCTAGAGGGCATTATGAATTAATAAAAAATTCAAAAAATATAAAACCTTTGGAACCCACCTTTGTTTGTGCAATAGATCATGTGTGCCAAAGTTGAGGTCATTTGGAGGTGGTCGAAAAAACGACCGCATTCCGGAGGGGCCATTTGGTCTAAACTTAAGCCAGTTTTTGAAAAAATGTGATTTTTCCCACCACCTCCAAATCACACAAACTTGCTTGAACATGGTGACCCACATGTGCCAATCATGGCTATGAAAGAAAATTTGGAAAAAGAATTATTTACAATGCCCCCCTGAGGTATAGACCGATGTTTTGACCGGTCAGTCTAGAGGGCATTATGAATTAATCAAAAATTCAAAAAAATATAAAACCTTTGGAACCCACCTTTGTGTGTGCAATAGATCATGTGTGCCAAAGTTGAGGTCATTTGGAGGTGGTCGAAAAAATGACCGCATTCAGGAGGGGCCATTTGGTCTAAACTTAAGCCAGTTTTTGAAAAAATGACTTGAAGGTCAAAACATTAACTTGTCATATATGCAAAAAAATATGTGTATGGAACGCAAGTGAGCATGTGTATAATTTAGTGTGTGATTTCAAGATCAAATCAATACAGAATGGCAATATGGCAAAAAAATTGCCCATGTGTATAATTTAGTGTGTGATTTCAAGATCAAATGAATACACAATAGCAATATGGCAAAAAAAATTGCCCACCTACCAGAGCAGGAGAATTCATACTCCACGACCTGCATACGACTAGGAACCCTGCGGTGCATGGGCCAGGATGCAGGCCCGTGGTGCAGATCATCTCTTCTGCTAGTAGGGCCCACGGGGCAGAAGGGACGAGAATTAGGCAATGTACTGCCTGCAATTGATAGGAGCTTGAGAGGGGAGTCGCAGCCGGGTATATAAACCGGTGCGGCGCTTCCTTGCTTGGCGAGGTGGGACTAAACTCCCAGCACCCAACGGCTGTGCGCTGCGATGTGCCCTGCGCGGCTCCGCCTTGGGCCCAATTCGGGCGGGCTGGCCCTGGCAGCCTTACTCCGCTCGCTGATACGTTTTAAATTTTCTTTGTTTCTTTTCTTGTTTGTATTTGTAATATTTAAAATCAAGTCTCTTTTTTTCTATATTATTTCTAACAGTGTTTACTAAAATTTAAAACATATGCCAAATTCTGTTGTGTTTTATTTCATTTGTTCGTACTCTTTTGTATATCGATACTATTTATGAAATATGAACTACAATGTTGTGTTTTAATTCAATTCTTCATTCCAATATTTCTTATCTTTATTTTTTTTAATATTTTTAGTTTGTAAGATAAAATGTTCTGTTTTATTTCACTTATTCATTGTAAGATTTGTTCTCTTCTTAATATTTGAAATATTTCTAAAATGTAAGATAATATGTTGTCTTTTATTGCACTTATTCATTCAACTTTTTTCTTCTGTTTTCTATATTCTCCTCTTTTCTTTGTTCTGACAGTTATAAATTGAAATAATGTATGATATATTGTTCTCTCATATTTCACTTTTCATGGGTTTCTTTCGTAATTATAAATTTTATTTTCTGTTTCATAGTTGAAATATTATTAAATCAAATATAGTTGGGACAATCGCATGTATGCCTCCACTTGCACCATGTACTACAAGCAGGTTCTTCTTCTCGGTCTCACCAATTGATACCAAACTTTTATGCACACCCTACGATGACCATAGCAAGCATGCCTGGCAACTACCATTCATTTCCGACACTCTATGCATCTTGCATGCATGTGGTAGTAGAATTCATACACCACGGCCTCATTTTTGTTGAAATCCAATTAATATCCATGTGTATTACATGTAAGTGAGCATGTGTAAAATTTATTAGATGACTTGAAGGTCAAAACATTAACTTGTCATGTATGCACAAAAAAATTGTGTATTGAATGCAAGTGAGCATGTGTATAATTTAGTGTGTGATTTGAAGATCAATACACATGGCAATATGCCAAAAAAAGTGCCCACCTACCAGAGCAGAAGAATTCAAACTCCACGGCCTGCATACGACTAGGAACCCTGCGTTGCATGGGCCAGGATGCAGGCCCGTGGTGCATATTGTCTCTGCTGCTAGTAGGCCCCTCGGGGCAGAGGGGACAAGAGTTAGGCAATGTACTGCCTGCAATTGATAGGAGCTTGAGAGGGGAGTCGCAGCTGAGTATATAAACCGGTGCAGCGCTCCCTCGCTTGGCGAGGTGCGGACTAAACTCCCACCACCCAACGGCTGTGCGCTGCGATGTGCCCTGCGCGGCTCCGCCTTGGGCCCAATTCGGGCGGGCTGGCCCAGGGCAGCCTTACTCCGCTCGCTGATACGTTTTAAATTTTCTTTGTTTCCTTTCTTGTTTATATTTGTAATATTTAAAATCAAGTCTCTTTTTTCTATATTATTTCTAACAGTGTTAACTAAAATTTAAAAAATATGCCAAATTCTGTTGTGTTTTATTTCATTTGTTCGTTCTATTTTGTATATTGATAATATTTACGAAATATGAACTAAAATGTTGTGTTTTAATTCAATTCTTCATTCCAATATTTCTTATCTTTATTATTTTTGAAATATTTTTAATTTGTAAGATAAAATGTTCTGTTTTATTTCACTTCTTCATTCTAATATTTGTTCTCTTCTTTATATTCGAAATATTTCCAAAATGTAATTGATAATATGTTAAGTTGTATTGCACTTCTTCATTATTTCAATTCTTCATTCCAAATTATAAATTTTATTTTCTGTTTGAAACTTCAAATATTATTAAATCAAATGTAGTTGGGACAGTCGCATGCATACCTCCAGATGCACCATGTACTAGGAGAATATTTATCTTCTCGGTCTCACGAATTCAGACCAAACTGTATGCAAACCCTAGGATGACCATGGCAAGCATGCATGACGAGTATCGTTCATTTCCAAAACTAGATGCATTTTATAGGGTTTTTCCATTGGCAAAACCCTACAACACTGCCCCCACGTGACACAACGTGTGTTTTGTGTCCGAACTCGTGCACACCTTGCCTGGGGGGGGGGAGGGGGCACATTGGCCATCCTCACATGCTCCCAAAAGTTGGGGCCATCTCATGCATGCCCCCACATGCACTATGTACAACCAGGACCATTCGGGTCTGCCGGAGATCAGGTCTGAAATTGGTTTTCCTTGACGGTCCCACCAAATGGTCCCAAACTTCATGCATACCCTACGATGACCATGGCATGCATGCGTGACAAGTATCGTTCATTTGCGACACTCGATGCATTTTCTAGGGTTTTCCGGCGACAAAACCCTACAACATTACCCCCACGTGACGCAACGTGCGTTTTGTGTCCGAATTCGTGCACACCTTGCCCGGGGGACCACATTGGCCAAGCCCACAAGCTCCCAAAAGTTGGGGTCATCTCATGCATGCGTCCACGTGCACCATGTACAAGTAGGACCATTCAGGTCTGCCGGAGGTCAGCTCTGAAATTGGTTTTCCTTGATGGTCCTACCAAATGATCCCAAACTACATGCATACCCTACGATGACCATGGCTTGCATGCATGACAAGTATCGTTCATTTGCGATACTCGATGCAATTTCTAGGGTTTTCTTGCGAGAAAACCCTACAACACTGCCCCCACGTGACGCAACGTGCGTTTTGTCTTCGAATTCGTGCACATCTTGCCTGGGGGACCACATTGGCCAAGCCCACAAGCTCCCAAAAGTTGGGGTCATCTCATGCATGCTTCCACGTGCACCATGTACAAGCAGGACCATTCAGGTCTGCCGGAGGTCAGCTCTGAAATTGGTTTTCCTTGATGGTCCCACCAAATGATCCCAAACTACATGCATACCTTACGATGACCATGGCTTGCATCCATCACAAGTATCGTTCATTTGCGACACTCGATGCAATTTCTAGGGTTTTCTTGCGAGAAAACCCTACAACACTGCCCCCACATGACGCAACGTGCGTTTTGTGTCCGGAGGGCAGGTCTGAAAGTGGTTTATGCGTAACCTACGATCTCACGAAATGATCCCAAACACTCGATGCATGTATAATATTGTAGAAATGATAGATATACTATAAATATTGTTGAACATATACAAGTATACAATAAGTAATACGTGTCACAAATAGTTTTTTTACGGATGAACCAATGATATTTATTTTGAGGGAAGAAACAATGCAGGTAGGTGGGCCGGCCCAGACCGCAAATAAGTGTCGGATCCATATTGTGGAGCCCACAACGCTGCGCTTTCCATGCACGTCGATCACACGCATGTCGATCACGGGAGTAGTTGCCGTTCTGTTACACAATTCTGGAATCGTGCTAATCCATATGTTCCTAATCCCTACGATTGAGGACCACGTTCAGCCTCACTTCAACGGAGGAAAATATAGATCGCGAGATTGGCCACAGGGAAGTTATGACGACCTAGGCATCGACCTCGTATATAATCTACTCCTCCTCGCACATGTCATCGACTAGATCGACTCCTGCCGGCGAGGCGTCAACAGCTCCGTCCGCCGCATCCCACACGCCACAAAAAACACGAGAAGATCAAGGTCGTCCGCACGTGCAGGCCGACCTCGACGAACTACGTCGAGAACGCATCGCCGACTTCTTTCATCTTCGTCGGCCGATCAAGTAAATTGTCCTCCTTCCCTCGCGCTTTCATAGCAAGCTACTTCCTCCGTCTCGTTGCTTTGATGGACTTAGGTTTACCACATATTTTCAACTAGTATGAACTGGACTAGATGCGTTCTGACCAGATGGCGTAGATGAAATCATTCTTTGGTTCTTTCATAGCATGGTAGAATAAGATGTTGTTTCTCAAGAAGCATGATGCAATAAATTTGTTGTCACAAGATCCAAATATATTTTTGTCACACGATCCAATTATATTTTTGTGCACATAGAACATTAAAGAGTTATTAACATTAGATGTTGATGAATCTCAAATAGGTACCATTGCTATAGACTCTAGTTTATTTACAGGTGAACAATTTGTCACCCTGTTAGTAAGACAACCAGACGAATAAGTAACAGTTTACCATATTAAATTTATTGCTTATATAATTTAAATGGTACTCAAAGAACTTGACCAGATGCAAGTAAATTCAATTACCAATTGTAGTTATTTTTTTATTGCCTCATGTCAGCACACACTTGGCTGCATGTTGCAGTATACATGGTGATAGTATTGTATTTCCATTAGTGTTATTTTTGCATTAGTGTTAGCTACTGCCAGAAAGTTTTATATTTTTGCATGCCTATTGTTATTTTTGCTTTAGTGTTAGCTAATGTCACGAAGTTATATATTTTCTTTCAACAGGATGGACGAGTTGAATGGAGAAACAGTATGCGCATTTGAGAAATGGTGCAAGCTTGTTGCAGATATATCGAGCGGTTAACGCGCTAGACTGGCTGATACATCGTTGCGCAGCATGCTGCAAATACCATCTATTAAGATGCGTACCCTGCTGATTAGGTATATGATTGAGAATTTTCAGGCCAGCACGGGCAGATTCATTATACAAGAGCAGGTTGGGGAGGTGACTCTCGGTGCGGTCGACGTCGAGTGCATCTTTAACCTCGAGAACCAAGGACTGTCCGCTTCGGACATTCTGACTGAAGAAGGTGAGGACATGAAGAGCGGGTGCCGCCACAATTTCTCAGTAAGACGTCAGAAAACATAGTGATAGATAATCTCATTGAGGACATAATTAAAAGTAAAGCCACCGACGACGATTTCCTTCCCAAAGTAGTGCTGGTCCTGTTAGGAACAATTATTGCTCCCATGTCGAGCAAGATTGTGCCAAAGCAGCACTATGCTTTGGTCTACGTTGTGAAACGTATTTCAAAGATTAATTGGAATGCCTTCACCATGCGTGTTCTCCTTGATCGCCTTCGCATAGTGAAGAAAGGCAAACACCTCCGCCAATGGCCGAAAGGCAATTTGGCTCTCTTGCAGGCACACATATCAGACCTGTTGCATAATGTCAATTATCATATCATTGCAAATTTTATGTGATGTATTTTACTAACTCTAAATCCTTATATTTTTTTGTAGTACTTGTACTGGGAGAAGGTGCAACCGGTCGAAGGCGAATGCGCCTATAATCCCAACTTGTCCATACAACCTCTTATGAGGAACTGGACAGAAGGCGCAGCCACTAGGAGAGATAGGTTCGACTATGATAATGGGTGCGGCCGTGGTAACGTAAGGGTAAGTCATTATCTTTCGTCTTTATTAAATGTTTTGTAACTTAATACTATTTATTTTTTATTCATCACATGTACTTCAATTCGCATGCAGATCGAAAATAATATCACCCAGGAGTATAGGGCTCAGGAGCCCAACATCCCAAATAATGCGCCTACCATGAAGCCAAAAACCAAGCCTGCAACTGGAAACGCAAAGAAGTTGATGTCAGCCGCATTGTCGGAAGATTTGATGGAGCTTCTAATGAAGCAGTGCATGGACTTCATACACACCGAGATGAGGCGAATCCCTGATCAAGTAGCTGAGGTATCACACCCAAACATTATACTTTACAGTATGTTTCCTCTTTTAAACCATCCTACCATTACTAAGTTTATATTTGTATTGCAGAGGTTGTTGGAGAAGTTTAACAAAGAAGGTGTCATGTACAAGCCGGCTGCTGCCGTGCCATCCGCGGAGAATGATCCAGACGAAGTGGATTCATTCGAGAATGGTCCATATGAAAAGAAGGAATTCGTGTACAAGGAAGACATGGACAATGATGGAGAGCCGATCATTGACATGACGCAGCCTGAAGTGCTTCCCGACCATAAAACTGTACCTGAGGTACTATGTATTTATCTTTCTGTCTATAATTTTCTCGTTTAATTTTTTTCATCTAGAAATGTTCACACGATTTAGTTTGCGAAACAGAAAACCCCATCGAAGCTGAAAGGACACAAGGAAGCTTCACCTATTAAGCGTAATGATGTATGTGGGGGTACACCGGAAAACCCTTGGGTGGTTGGTACTTCTACTCAAGCACCTTCATCGGACATAGACATTTGTCCATCTTCTGTCGGCAAGTTCATGGCTAATGCGAATGGAAAAAAAGGTGGAACAATCGATAAGGATGAGGAGGTTATGTCCGGTAAGCGGAAGCGGACCGTTCCCAAGAAATTTGATTCCCCCTACGCACTTGACAAGCCCGGCAGGCGTACTAGCCGTGGTCAGAGAACCTCTTGTACTAGTACTGCTACTAGAGGTCTCGTAACTAACATTCTTAATTTTTTTATTTACTACCAATGCATATGATCACCATTGTTGACGTTCATATTATTTCATGCAGCTCTATTTTCAAACAACAATGTGCCGGAGGATGTGGCAGATGAGTTGACGCCGGAAATAATTGATGCAACTGTTTCATTTGTGAAGTTAGCTGCTAGCACTGAGAAGAACAAGAACAAAAAAAATTACTACAGTGAAGGCCGCGGCATAACTCTGACTTCCGAAAGGATTCTACCGGTACTATCTCATAGATGGCTGTCGGACGATGTAAGTACTACTTGCATGTCCTCTTTATAAGATGCTCAAAAATCTATGTCTCAACTCTCAACATGTAATGCACTGATATCCTATGCAGGTTATTGATGCTTATATGGGACATTTGGAGCTGCGTGTTGGTCATGATCGTTACCTCTGTCCAGCGTGGAGGTCCAAATTCCTTGTAGATCGTGCTATCGCACATGACGATCCATTGCCATCGAGCTGCAACATGGATAGTGCTCTGACCAAAGCTGGGGCAGTTAATAGAGTCATGAAAGAGTATACTGTGCGTGATAAGGTACGTAATGTTTGTGATTCTTCACTACATGATAGTTCATCAAGTATTTATTTTGATCCATAATGGTTTTTTGCACTGTAGACGTATATCACGTTGAATATCGACAATAGCCACTGGATGACCGTGGTCATGCACATGATCAAGAAAGAATTCCAAGCTCTCGATTCGCTCTATCCTCTGGACCTGACTGAGAGGACTGTTAAAGCACTGGTAATGTAACCAACATTTGTACCATTGCTCTTACATATTGTTTATGATTGATCTTTAACACTATCTTCTTTATAGCGAATGTCTATAGCACACGATATGCGTCAGGCAAATCTTATTACACCAGGGAAATATCCGGACGTAAGTAAGTGGCCTATCAAGGAGTATGACATACCCCAGCAAGAGGATGGGTGAGTTAATATGACACCATGCACAATCAAACAACAACACACATGTGTGTATTGCCCACCGCTAATGTTTGCATATGTACCAGGAACTCTTGTGGCCTTTTTGTCACAGAATGTCTAGAACATTGGGACGGGGACAAAATCACCCGCAAATTTACACAGGTATGCTGTTATTTTCGTTTGTAGACTAGCTACTATGATGGTGTAGCAACTTCGGTTCATGCAACGTTTATGTCATTTTTTGCAGGCCACCGTTAACGCAAGGAGAGGACGTTTCGTCGCAGAGTTGATTATGTCATCTTCAAACTCGATGGACTGTGTGAAGAACAAAATTCGCGAAATCGCAAGCAAGACGCGCCTGAAGAATTCATGCGGCATGAAAGATTGAAATTTTAGTGGTTTGGATTTAGTCCGGTCGAAGGTTTCGACGGCATGATTATCTTAGGGGTTCTATCATTTTTATGTAATAAACAGACCACATGCATGTGTATTGTGTCTGTCAGACAATTCGCTCGTACAAGACAATTCGGTCATAAAATTCGCTCGGAGAAGACAATTTGGTCGTACCAATAAAGTTTTGGCTTCACTTATCAATTGTTCTTGCTTAATATTTTTCTCCTTCTCCAATTTTTTATAATTGTATTTTTCACGGCTTCACTTATCAAGTGTTCTTGATTAATATTTTTCTCCTTCTCCAATTTTTTATAATAGTCTATTTTTCTCTTCAACTACTCTCGTAAGTTTCATATTAAAATTTTCACAATCTTAACTTTTTTTAAAACTCTACCAAGCTTAGCATTCTGCCTTAGCTATGTGCATGTCATCATCTTGCATAATCTCCTAGTAATTCCCCCTCATCACATTATTATGAAAAGTAGTCATGGTAGATAAGTAAATATATCGAGCCATAATGTAATATTACACTCATCAAAGTCATGTCAGCTCGTTGGCTCTATCGCGTGTTATCAGGCATCATGTTTTTCTAGTTTGTTTTACAAACCCGTCGTTTTTTAATTATATGTATAATTAAATTTTTCTGTCCTCATCATAATGTCAGGCACGACCCATCTAACCACGTGAGGGTACCCACAGGCGGTCTATCTTCCCGACAGCGCTACACCAGCCCATTTTGCCAGGTTCACATCGATCTTTCCGCTTTTCTCGTTTCGCTTTCCAAATCCCTAGCCCTCCCTCTCTATTTGCACATCCGAATCTCGACGGCGAAAGCATGACAGCGAGCTGGGCGTCGGGCGGCGGCTGCGGCGGCGAGAAGAGCTGTGGCGACCGCAAGTTAGGTCGAACCCTGGGTCCTGCAAGCAGGTGGGCCGGATTCAGTGGCACAGGAGGCAGCGGTGGCGGATCTAGTGGAACAGGGGACGGGGGTTTCGTGGGCGGCGGCGGGCCGGGAGAACCCACGGCTAGGGTTTCTTCAGTGCTACACTTTGGTGGCAAAAAGGTAAGTTCTTTACCGTTGTTCTTTACATCCCAGCATTATCGCCCATAATTCATCACCTGTGGCCATGACAAGCTTCATCTATGTGGTCATCAGGAAACTCCTAGTGGCCGTGTCTGCATAGATGCATACAATTTTGGCAGCGCACTCGGGGGATGTGTGTTTCAGGTTAGTCTACTGACCATGATCTTCAAACTAGTACTGCTATTGCGGTCAAGCTGCAAAAAAGTTCAGTGTTTAACGCTTGCAGCGACAAGTTCAGTTATAAAATGACTTTACTTGCTGATGATTTATTTAGGATGATATCACTTCTGAGTATGTTGAATGGGTTGATGGGGAGTGGGATAGCAAAGCAAAGTCAGTCATTAAGTATCTTGCCATGAAGAACAAGAAACTGGAGACTAAGATTATAGAATATGAAGCTGAAATTAAAAGGAATGAGAAAGAAAAGAGGGCAATGGTTAAGATGTACAAGGAGATATTGCTCTACAGGGATAGGATTTTAGGATTTGAAGGTCTTCTGTATCTTGGCCTGCTTGCCATTATGATTGCTGTCATAGTTAGCAAGTAGATTGTTCATACAGTTATTGGCATCATTGTAATTGACATGATGAAATGATACTGAATTATTTGCTATTCAGTTTATGGGCAAAGTGTAACAGAGATTGCAGCATAAATAACATGGGGCCATCATGATTGGTAGACAGTGCACTTTTGGCATGTTCTATATTTGGCAGACAATGCACTTTTGGCATGTCCTGTATTTGACAGACAATGCACTTTTGGCATGTTCTATATTTGGTATGTGATGCACATGGGCACATGACCTAGCAACACTACTGATTTATGTAGCAGACTAGTTCATTGTCTTGTTGCAACATAGGAGCAACATCTAGCAGCTTCCATGCAACACTGAAGCAAAGCAACAATACCTATTCAATAATCAGAAATTTAACTGAACTTGGCACTTAGGGTGAGCGGTAGATATTCAGTTCTTCAGCCACAAAGAACCCGATCAAACCGTACCGATTGCATAACTTATATACTTACATATAAAAGCATACCTAACCAACATCAAACCCAAAATAATGTTAACTTATATGCTGAAACATATAACAGCATACCTAACTTAATAACCAGCAGCTTCCTCCTCCTTCAGCAAATGTGCCCATCTTCACTTCTTCAGAAATTTGAGGCGGCATGAGCGGCGCACCACACACGGAGAAGCCTTCTTATTGACCACCGTTCTGTTGGACAGCTGCGCCACCTGATCCTGAGCCACCTCCTCTGCTTCCACCTTCACTATGTTAGGGAGGAGGGGAAGGAGCTCGACGTCGATGGGCATTGTCTTGCCACCCTCAACGGCGACCGGCGCTACCATTTGCACAGCGTCCTCCTCGCCCTCCTCATGCTCATCAGGGATGACCAGTACCTCCTCCATGACGTCAGAGCCGAACGGCAGCACTGGCTTCGACACATGGCGGACCTGGTAGTCCGGGGTGACGGGCGCAGGGACAGCGACCTCGACGTCGACGCGGCCCGCCCTCGACGCGACGCGTGCTGAATCTGGCCGCAACGTCATGGTGGTGGAGCGGTACATCCACCACCTTGCGCGCTGAACATGGGAGTCGCTCAGCTTGTCGAACCACCGGCTCACAGGCGACGCCGGGAAGAAGTCCTGTGCGGAGAAGGCGGAGAGGGCCACCGTGGCCTCGCTGAACACCCGCTGGAACTTGGCGTACTTCATGAGCTTGGCGCCTTTCATGCTCCCGAATGCCACCGTGCCGATGAAGCTGTCGATGAGCGTGAAGAGGATCTCGTTGAGGTTGACGGGCTCCGTCATCGGTGAGAGGGATTGGATCAACTCGCCAACCTGAGCTTCTAGTGCGTGAGAGAAGGTGTGGACGCGTTTGCTCCCCACGAGCTCTGAGACGAACAGCTTGCGCAACTCGCGCCAACTCGCGTTGTATGGCGAGAAGGCGATGTCTTGTTGCCTGTAGGTCATCAATTTCGCTCCTGGAATTCAATACTACTAGCTTTAGGTTTTCAGATTCAGAAAAATTTCAGCACCAATCGAAATCACGGAAATTCAGTAAATCTTAGTGATTTCGGTTTAAATTTCAGCCAAAAGGTAGAAATATTCACTTGAATTCAATTAACTATTTGAATTTCTTGAAATTAATTTTGAAAATATTTGAATTCCCGTGTACTACTGAAATATTTTGGCCATAAGGTAAATATTTCAGTGTCTACCGAAATTACTGAAATTCAGTGAATTTCGTCAAAATCTCACTGAAAGTGAAAACCACCTGTACTCAGATAGAGGTGAACATATGAAGAGGAGTATGGTAGCCAGCGAAAGGACTTGCCTGGCGAGGGGGGCCGGCTGCAGCAATGGACATCGTGCGTCTTGAGCACCTCCTTGGCCGCCTCCGGCGACGAAAGCACGACAGTGGTGAGGCCGCCGAGCTGCAGGTAGATGACGGGGCCTAGGCTGCGAGCCAGCCTCTGCAGTGACCGGTGGGGATCGTGCACCATGAGGTGCAGATGCCCTATGATGGGTAGTCGCAGGGGGCTCGGGGGAAGACGGATGGGGTTCCCCTTGTTGCCAGCAGCTTGCAGGTACCAGAAGATTACCGTAGGAGCTACGATGAGTAGTGGTACTGACCACATGAGGACATGCTTGAGTTCTGGAGAGGGGTTCACAAGATCAGGCACCATTCTTGCTGCTGTGCTCTTGGAGAAGCCAATGGGGCACAGTAGGCAGCTGGATATATGGTTATATACACACGGAGAGATGGGGAGAGTGTGCGTCTTCACTGATTGGGCTGTGCAATGCATGTGAATATTTGAGATGACTATGGAGGATTGACAATTCGCGATTGTGTTGTCATACTCATTTTTCTGTTAGCAAAAAATGCTTCGTCAACCCCTGCTTTCGCGGTTGCTTCCCTCGCTCACCTACAAGAAAAATAGGGAAGGGCCCTACTGCATGTTGTCATTCTCTTCGTTTTTAGCAAAAGATGACAGTAGGCCGGACGGTATTGTTGTGGTATTATTATCAGTCTTGCTAAGTCTCAATGCTCGACTAAGACTTAACGAAGTCTCAGTCGATGCTATATCTATGAGATTTTACATTGAGATTAGTGCAAAATTTTCTTTTCAGGTTTTTTCTTTTTCTCTCTTGCATGTTATATCATTTGACTTAGATTTGATTAAATCTTAGTCGTCTGAGACCTAACCACACCCTATTGTTTTATTAGCTCAGGGTGAATTTTATTAGCTCAAAATGAAACATCAAGAGGATACAAACACTATGAGCACACACCCGGCCTTTACATAGTTAGGATGCACACAGTCAATACCGACACACACAAAAACACGCCGACACGTAGCGAAGTCATACAAGACCAAAGCTACGTGTGGGCAAGGAGAAAAAAAACCCAAAGCATTATTATTATTTGTTCTAAACTAGTATGGTGGCCCTCACAGATTATAGGGCACCAATATTTATTTATATATTGCTATACATTGTTTTCATTAAATTCACCAATTAATTTCAAAAGTTTTTTAGTCACCGTCTGCTAATGGGTATATCTCGTGATCTATCTATTATATATTGAAAGTAGTCAACGGGCTAACCGAATAAAAGAACCCAAATTCTAAAAAGTGCACGCATGCTATTCAACTGAAACGAGCACACCCTGCGTGAGCCATCGGATGCGATGCGATCGCGGCCAGGTGGAACCTGGTCGGTACGAGACGTCGCGCGTATACCTGGTCGGGAGTAACGTCTAGCGCGTGGTGGGGCCCGCCATTATCTGTGTCTTCTCCACCTCGCGCAACGGCACTCTCCCCCCATTCGGCGGTGTGGGCGGTTTTTCCTTCCTCCTTCCTCCTCGCCCAAATTGATGAAATCGACGATGCGCCTGCCCAAATCCGCCTCACTGCAGTCCAAACCGGCGCTCTCGGGGAGTGGTCAGGCGTCGCGTGGTGGTCGGCGCTTCGAGTTGCTCTCCTGCGCGGCTCGTCGACCCGTTGGGGGAGCTGCTCTCGCAAGCGAGATCGGCGGAAGGAGACAAAGCGAGACGGGAGTCGTTCTGTGCGCGCGGTGGCGAAGGAAGGAGGGGGTTCATCGACGTGAAGGTAAATCCCGCTCTGGATCTCTCCGTTGCTGGTGGCGTGAAGGTAAATCCCGCTCTGGATCTCTAGATATCCATGGATGCATGTTCGCCCCCATGGCTGGTTAGTGCGATTTTCGTGGTCGAAAATAGGTTTTGGAGGTGTGCGTGCCCCCGTTGCAGATTGCGGAGGAATTTCCCTCGACTTTTTTCCCAGCAGGCAAGTTTATGCCAAACGTCAGGCAAGTTTGGCCTTGGTTTTTGTTGGTTCGGGACAGGAGTCCGTGTTTTTATTAGGTACCACGCAAGTTGATGTTCACTATCAGGCAAGTTAGGTAAAAACGTCAGGCAAGTTTATTGTCCACTAGTCCTTTGTGTAGCAGGCAAGTCTTGGGCAGGGTTGGTTTTGGGCAAGTTTTTGGTGTCAGGAACTTGCCTGCTATCCAAAAATGTTTTGCTATCAGGTAGGCTGTGGGACGTGCTTATGCTAATTGTTAGTAGTCTTTTTTGTCCCTTATTGGCGTTCAATTTTCATGTAGGTTTTTACATAAAACAAATACGATTCTGAAATGAGCATTGCAACATGTGAAGAGTTTAATCCTTTGCTAATTTTCTGTTATTTTTTTCAGGCAAACATGGCTGGTCCGTCAAGCAAAAAGCGTGATTATCTGGAGTCAACATCGTCGCAGCACGATAGGGTCCCATCTCCTGCATCTGAAGTCCGAGTGGAGGTTTAACCGGGCCCCACCCCACCCCCCATACCTCGCTCTACCCCTTTTTTTCATAAGCGCATCTTAGTGTTTTATCTTTCTTGCTTTTTTGGCAGGCACCTGTATCAGAAGAGCAAGCTATTAACCGAACAATTGTTTATGAGCGGAAGCGGCAAAAGCGTCTAGTAAACCGAGGGAAGCGGCCTCCTAGCAACAGCAGTAACGAGGATGCTCCAGTCGAAGGTGTGAATGAGGGGGATGTTTCTCGAGAGGAACAACCAAAGAAGAAGCGCCGTAAAGTTGCTGACACTGAGGTATTATTGAATCCTTGTAAACTACACTTCAAATCCATTAGTCAGAAAGTTTTTTATGTCCCAAAAGCAGATGCGATGTTTCTTTTCCTGTTTTTTGCTATATATTGGTTGCTTATGTGCCAACACACACAAAAAAATGGATTATAATCATGTTTTTAATAGGCAAAAAAAGGAGGGGGTGAGGCAAATCATGTGCCCAACCCACACATAAGTTGCCCCCCCCCCACATGTCCCTGGATCATGTTTCCCCTAGCATAGCACACCCCAAGAGGTGAGGGTGGGGGGGGGTGGGCAACTCATGTGCCGAACCCACACACAAGTCATTTTCTTGTTGCATTTTTATGCCATTTTTAATATTGAACTATTCAAGGTGATTTCATATCTATACAACCTTTCTTAGGGTCCCAGGAACAGGCCATCACCTGCAAGGCTTTTCAAGTTAAACAAGGACCTTGTTGATGACCAAAAGATTGTTATCAGAGACATAGAGTTTGGTGGCTTGTTGGATATAAAATCCACTAGCATGCCAGGGGATCTCAGTCAGTGGATCATGAAACACTATGACCCAGAGATGTCTCAAATAGTTATACCTGACAGGGGCAAGATCCCGGTTGATGCAGAAAGTGTTCACAGGATATGGGGTTTGCCAAACAAAGGGAGGAAAGTTTTCTTCAAAATGAATCCCGATGTCATAAGGGAATTCAACAGCATCTACAAAATTGAGGGCAAAAACTCCCCTACGCTGACATCGTGGTGCAAAATGATTGAAAATATGAACGGGGCCGCCGATGATGATTTTCTACGTGCTTGGCTGGCAGTTGCCTTTTCTTGTTTCCTCGCTCCAACAACAAGCTTGAGCATTTCGCCAAGGTTCTTCCCCGCTATCTTGAACACAAATGTCAGCAAAGACTCGAAGATATGCGACTTTGTTGTTGATCAACTAAGGCTAGCATTCATGGGGTTTGGGGAGAAGAAGAAAGCAGTTTGCTGCTGTGTCTTCCACCTAGTAGTAAGTACAAATAAAATATTTAACAATTTTTTTGTTTGTTCATTCTTTTTATCCTAATTTCAAAACACACTATGGGAATGAAATTTGATGCTTATTCAATCCAAAACAATGCAGATACTATACCTTGATTCATTGGAGGTAGATGAGCCAATTCCTAGCACGCTGCCCAGGGCGGCCATTTGGAATGATGATCTCATAACCAAAGTCATGAAGAAAGACAAGAAAGGGCCAGGCGTGTATGGAAAGTTGCGTGTAAGTTTTCCCCTCTGCTAAACATAAATAGCATGATAGCATGACAAACAACCTTTTTTCAAATAGGCACTAATGAAGTTGTTGTTAATTGGATAAGGAGAGGAGGTGTGTCTATTTTTCTTGGTCTCCTTTTTATGAGTGTTTGCAAATTTACGTTATGTTCCGGCAATCGATGGTACAAACACCAGCGACTCCCACTTGTTTTCTGTTGTTTAGGGTTTTTCCAGCAGGCAAAAAGAGGTTGCCAGACAGGCAAGTTATGTGCCCCACATACACATAAGTTGCCCCAACTTGTCTTCTATTTTTTTATAGCACCAAGGGAAACTTACTGTTCTTCATCCCTCTTTCTAGTCATATCCACACATGGGTGTGATGTTAGCTTGTGATTCAAAAATCAAGCAAATTGATGCTAGAAACACCGGCCACTGTCTATGTATTGTTAGTTTTCTATCAAACCAACTACATTTATTCGAAAACTAGCCGAATCAAACCTTTCTTTAGGTGTTGTTTTTGCCTTTTCCCCCATATAATCGCAGACACTTTTCTATTTTATTTTGTACTCAAAACCTACAAACCACTAAAATTTCCATGTTTTCATGACAACTCCCATAACTTGAGTTCTGGCAATTGATGGCACAAACACCAGCAACTCCCAATTGTTTCTGTTTTGTTTTAGTGTTTTTTCTAGCAGGCAAAAAGAGGTAGCCAGGCAGGCAAGTTATGTGCCCCACATACACATAAGTTGCCATGCAGATTAGTGTTTCTATTTTTATAGCACCAAAGGGAAACTTATTGTTATTCATCCTTCTCCCTAGCCATACAGTCGCGGATACTTTTCTGTTTTTTTACAAAACATGTTTCTGTTGCAGCTCAAGACAGAATTTTCCCGGTGCACAAAAGACAGCTTGTTTGGCAGCATGGATCACATCACAAAAATTGTTGCAGCCAGGCTCCCACAAAGCTACAACAAAACTGTAAGTATGCAAACTATACATCTTGTCAGGAAAGTCTTTTTTTTCATTTTCAAATTTTGTGACATCGTTGTTTTTCCAACGGCCTACTTGTGTTTTCGTGCCTTGTGTAGAAACAAAAGAGGCTAACAGAGATGGTTCATGAGATGTGCACTGAAATGTCACATGCTGTTGGGAAGCTGGTAGTTGGAGTAGGCAAGCTTGATGACGGCGAAGCAACGACAAGCACAGATGCACACTGTACAATGGGGGCAACGTCTTAGAGGGGCAGTAAGAAGGGGAAATCAATCCCAAAAGTGATTGAGCATAGCTCTACCGAGGATGAAGAGTCATACAAGTCTGATAGCGAGAGTGATGAGGACGAACTGGCTGAAGACAGCGAAACCGAATTAGACAATGATGACCCAGGTGGCAGCGAAGATGATGATCTGGACAATGATGATGAGGAGCCACAAACAGGCAATACTAACACCAATACAGCTGAATAAGATGATGATCTGGAGGAGGACCAGGGAGCGGGCGAGAAAAAACACGCTGATGAGGATCAGGGGAAGGGGGATGGTGAGACCAGCTCAGATGGAGGTAATGGAAGCCACCCCACTAAAGAGGTACACGGTGAGGAGGGATCAAAAAAGGTTGGAACGGAGAAGGATGAGCAAGAACAACCGAACGAAGATGATGATCGGGACGATCGGGACAAGGACGACGATGACCAAACAAGTGAAAAGAGAGGGGGTAATAGGAAAGGGAATGACGAAGACGATGAGGACAGGGGTGGAGGTCACAACACCGGAGCAGGTACCCCGGGCGGTAATTCTGAAGATGAGCCGGCAGCAAGTTCAGGTAGCACCAACGAAGGCGATTGCTCTACAGACTTCTTCATTCAAGAGCATGGCAGCAAAGCAAAAGGGGCAGATGACCCAAAAAGTATATCTCTTATAGACATTGTTATGATGGAGTTCAACAAGCAATGTAAAACGCTAGAAGGCGAGAAGCTTGATCTGCCGAAAGTTTATGACGAACGAACACCTGCTTCATATAGCAACATCATATTCCAAAGCATTCTGGAGGATGAGAACATGCAAATGGCATGCACTTTCAACATGGAAGAGTTATGCCCACTACACACACAGGAGGAGCTTATGCAAGAAATTTGTGGATTCCACGCCCCGATAGCAAAAAGAAAAGAAGAACCAAAAATGCATATACCCCCACTACCACCAAGGAAGCAAAAGAGGGTATCATTCAACTTGGCGCCAATTGAAGCTGGAGCATTCGAGCCAAGACATGAAACTAGGCAGCTTGTTTCATCACTCAGGAATAAACATCAAACTGAAAAAGTTCACCGAGTCGAGCTGAAAGATGGAGGAAGTCAGGTAAAAGTTGGGGCAACTTGTGTGGGAGCCCAGGCAGTACGAAGAACAACTGAAGCACCAATTGCTGACGCTCCAATTTTTACAGAAAAGGGAACAGTGCAGCCCTTAGGCACCACATGCAAGCAAGGATCAGCTAATGAAAAGCTTAAGAAGGAACTGAATGATGAAACCAAGGGAGCAAGTGAGCTGAAAGATGGAGCAAGTGAGCTGAAAGTTGGGGCAACTTGCATGGGAGTTAACAAGCAAGCAAGTTTTTGTGCAAAGCTGCCCAAAGTTGGTCTCAATTTGCCCGCAGCCTGCCCAAAAAACACACGCCCACCTTTTACTGATTTCAGAGAAGCAAGCTCACATGCAACTTTTGTACAGAATGATCCCAAGCCCCCTAGCAAGCTAAGGCACAATGACAGCAAGCTGGCTGCAACATTGCCAAATTTCACGAGTCGGACAAATAATGCAGTGAGGCAGGCAAGTCCACTTGAAAACTTGCCACAGACTGATGCCAAGCTACCTGTACCAGTACTACCTTTTCTCAGGCAGCCATTCACTACGATTAGTCAAGGGAGATGCCCTGAGATGATCACCAAGGATGCCAAGTTACATGTAACAAGCCCCCAACTTGATAGGCAGCCTACAACTCATCTCAAACCATCCAAGTCAGTCGCAAATTTGCTCAAGACTAATCTCATGCTACCTACAGGGAGCCAGCAAGTTGTTGGGAATCCAAACACCGACATGAAACAACCAGTCCCAGTACCAGAGTCGCCCAAGGTTGATACCAAGGTGCCTGCGATGAGCTCCAAATTCAGCAGACCTCCTACAAAGGATGCAAACAAGGAAAACTGTCCACCGGAGACACACCAGGAGCACTCCAATGACACACTAAACATAGATGAGATATTAGCAAGATGTGTTATTCCAACCAATAAAGAAATCAACCTTCCAGCAGCAAACACATGTGAAGAGCCAGTTGATGACCCCCCCCCCCCCCCCCCAAGCAAAAGTTGAAAGGGATATGGGACGAATACTATCCAGCACCCAACTTCGGGATTATCTTAGATGATTTTATTCCAAGTCATAAAGAAGCAACCAATGTGAAGAGTCATAAAGAAGTAACCAACACCAGCAGTCAATCTACATGGACAATGAGTTTGAAACAACCAATTCTTGATGAAGATGATGTGGATGAACTTATTAATGTAGAAGATGATAATTGGGATGCTATAGAAGAAGCGTGTGAAGCAGCAGAGCGAAGGCGAAAAGAATCAATTGGTGGGCAAGACGTCAGTAGCTTGCACACACCTATTAAAGACACCCAAGCTATGACTGAAACAGATTTATGTTCGGGCAGCAAGTATTACAGTAGTAGTAGTTCAGGCGAGCCAGTCACATTTCAACATGAGAGGAGGCTCATCAAGCTGCCTCCATGCCTGAGATCACCATTCATGATTCCTGGGAACAAGAAAGAGTTCCATTGCGAACCTGAAGCAAACCGTTTATACGCATCAATGATTTTGCATGCAAGGATCAGCGCAGATGAATCAAAAGATACAGACATCAGGTACCAAACTTGTCTAATCATAGCAAATGGCCAATGTTTGCTCCAGGGATCTTAATGCGTTTAGGTTACTTTTTTGCTTGTTCATTTTTAATCGCCTTGTTTCTTTTCTGTTTTCTAGCCCAAAAATCATTGATTACAATGGATATGATGTCACCCTGAGGGAACTTGCAGACTCAATGAAGGTTGAGGGTGTTGTTCTTTCGCACGTGTTCGAAGTTGGCATCGAGTCTATAATGCTGAATTTGCCTGCGGATTCAAAGAAGGTCGTCATGCCTCTTCGATTCTCGGTAGGAGTTTTGCCTTCAAGCTTTTCTATTTATATGTATTTTTTTGCACTTTTTCTTCTTTCTTCTGCGCAATATAGGTCATCATGTGTTGATGGTCTTCCTTTTTCTTTTTTAGATCAGGCTACAACAGATGGAATGGAACACATAAGAAATGAATGGCAGATTCAACAAGTCTAACCATTTGGACCGAAAAGACATGGTGAGTCATTTTCTTGATGTCTACACAAAATATATCCCAAGTTATATATGTGTTCACTTACTTTTTGGAGACACAAGTTGCCTGCAAAATGAAGGGAGTCCATTTTTCTTGTACATTTTGATAAGGCATTCATTCGATTTTTTTTTCATTAACTTTTTTTTTGTGCAACAAAAACAGATTATGTTTCCTATATTGGAGAACCTTAATTCAGCAAAGAAGAAAACTTCGAACCATTATTGGGTCTTTAATCTGAATATAAGAGACCGAAGATTTGAGGTGCTTGACTCCTGGAGGACGCTCGATGATGTAGATTTGGACACTAATGCAAGGAAAATAGCAGCAACTATCCGTACCATGTGGGACCACCACTACCACAAGTCCCACATTGTGCTGGATGAGTTCAGTCTTGTAAACATCGACGTTCCCAAGCAAAATAATGAGTAAGCAAAGTCCTGTTTTATTTCTTTTTTTTGTGTGTACTTTTTTTGTTGCTCCCCCCCTTCGTTTAATGTTTCCCGACGAGTAAGCAAACAAAAAAGGATGGGTGGGGGAGGCAACTTGTGTGTCTAGATCACATTTTTTAGGAAACTTGTGTGCCCAGAGCACACACAAGTTGCCTAACACCCCCCCCCTCCCAAAACTTTACCTAATTAGGCGGGTGGGTAGGAGGGGTGGGAGGCAACTTGTGTGCCCAGAGCACACATAAATTGCCCCAACTCCCCTTCTCCTTTTCTTTATACCTCTCTAACATGTTGCCCTCAGAATCAAGAAAGTGGTGGGTGGGTGGGGGGAGGCAATTTCTGTGCCCAGACCGCACGTATAGGTGCCTACATGTGAGGCAACTTGTGTGCCTAGAACATTTTTTAAGTTGCCTTACATGTTTAGGCAACTTGTGTGCCCAGAACACACACAAGTTGCCTAACACCCCCCAAAAACTTCACAAGATTTGGGAGGGTTTTGTGGGAGGTAACTTGTGTGTCCAGAGCACACATAAATTGCCCCAACTCCCTTCTCATTTTCTTGTACCCCTCTAACATGTTGCCATCAAAATCAGGAAAGTGGTGGGTGGGTTTGTGGGAGGCAACTTGTGTGCCCAGAGCACACATAAATTGCCCCAACTCCCTTCTCCTTTCTTGTACCCCCCCTCCCCCTCTAACATTTGCCATCAAAAAGCAGAAAAAGGGCGGGTGGGGGGAGTCACCTTCTGTGTGAGGCAACTTGTGTGCCCAAAACACACACAAATTGCCCAACAGTCTTTGTGTGAGGCAACTTTGTGTACCCAGAACACACACAAGTTGCCTAAAAGTCCCTTATGGGTTTTCATACTTTGTAAATCCAGTCTCATGCACGAAGATAGGCTAACCCACACACATGTTGTTTTTTGCTTCTTCTTTTTTTGTGTGTGGTACAAAAGCGTTGATTGCGGGATCTACGGGCTGACCAATACAAGCAAATGGGATGCAAGGGTTGTACCCAAGTATGAACCAGATGACATACCGAACATTCGGAAGCAACTCACCAACACATGGGTTACAAGTGTCCACAAGAAAGCTCCATGGAAGGATATTCTGAAGTTGCCATAGGTAAGTTTTACTTTCTATTGACAAGTTTGGTAATTATTTTTTCCTTTTTTCTTTTTTTTTGTGAAACAACACTTTGAAATTCACCTATTTACCACCTGCAAATCAGCGAACTAACAAAATTCTGGTAGCACGCAACTACGGAAAAAAGATTTAAAACTAGGCAACTAACACCTGGGGAACCAGGCAATTAACATATGTGAAAAGCAAACAACAATGCACACGAATTACTCAAAAGGGTTCAAGCTCAGGTAGAAATGACATAGAGTTGCGCAAAAAAAATCTACGATACAAGGTCAACTCATGATATTCATATCATGGACCAGAATTACAAAAACAGCTCATATTCAACAACTTCATTTCTTTTTTTTCCCAAAACCTGCTTGCATTTGTGCCTATCAAACCAACCTTGCCTCACATTGTCCTGCAGTGTGTTCAACAGATCCACAAAAGCTGCATTTGTTTTTTCGCTTCGGGTGTAGCTCAAGTGCTGATTGAAGTCGTTTAGACTTTGCTCTTCCTTTCGTCGTAGATTTTGGGGGATCTCTAGGGATGGGTTGAGCAGAATCAAGAGTTTTGTGCACGGGCTGAGGAATTGAGTGTGTTGAAGTATGAGCAGATCCAGGGCTTGGTGCAGCAGTTGAAGTTGAGTGCACACCCCTCCCCTCTGCTAGCGGCATAGCAACACCTGTTGGTGGCACAGCTGCTTCAGGAGGCTGCGCACGGCCCCCGAATGTTGGTGGACCACTAGTAGACGGCCGAGACTTGTTGCATTGTGCATGTGTAGGGACTGCTGCTTTTTTCTTCTTAGATAAATGTAGGTGTCCAATCTTCGTCCGAGCTGCACGCATATGCCTCTTAAGAATTTCCGCAGCAGCATCGGTTGCACAGGCAACTTTGGCCAAGCTTGAAAAATTCATCTGCAAGTTGGTGTGCCGAATTTTCCTCTTTGATGCTGGCGGCATTTCTGCTTCTGCCGCTTCCACAACAGGGGGTGCATTAGGCACTGCTAGCGGAGTCCACCTGTGAATGATGTATTGCGCTGGTATCTCATCAACTCCGAGGTGGGTGAAAACCTTCAAGATATGGCAGAAAAGGATACCATCTCTGTCCATCTTGCAGCATTCACATGTGTAATTGCCTGCATCAACTTCTGCTGTTACATAATAGTGTCTGGACCCATAGTTAGCAACCCATTCTCTGTTAGGTTCAAGCACATACAAATGTGCACCACAGGGGCGTACATTGTACCTCCCAATCATCTCGAACTCCTCATGGAACTTACGGTACAAGTCTCTAGCGTAGGCTTCATATGCTTGCTTTTCAATGGGGAAACGTGACCACATTTCAGTCTCTAAGTGGCCCGTCCTATAATCTTGTGCACCCTCCCTAGCAAGCACATGAGTTTGAATCTTCTGATACTGTTTCACAAAGTTTAGCATAGAGCCACGCGGGTTCACATACCGCTTGAGGACAGCATTGAAGCCCTCGCTTTGCTGTGTTGACTGCAGGAAAGGGAAGAATCTGTGCTTGAAGTAGCACGGCACCCATGTTGTCCGGTACTCAAAGAGTTTGTCAAAGTGTGTACCAACAGCAGCCTGATATTTTGCCATTAGAGCAGCCCATTTTGCCTCAAATTCTTCGGGTGTGAAGCTGAAGTCAACACACTCGTTGAAATCCTTTGACAAACCAGGGTTCCTACCCAGCAGTGTCCCAAGTTTCTTTTAAGCCTTCTTCATGATGTGCCAACGACAGTGCCGATGCACACTTGTAGGGAAGATGTTCTTAATAGATTCAGCCATCGCAATGTCTTGGTCAGTTATGATGTTGGTAGGGGCCAGTCCATGCATTGCTTCAAGGAAAGTCCCAAACAACCAATCAAAGCTCGACTCCAATTCTTGCCTGACAAATCCACACCCCAACATGAATGACTGCCCGTGCCGGTTGATACCAATGAACGGTGCAAAAGGCATGTTGTACATGTTTATCATGTATGTCGTGTCGAAGGAAACACAATCATGATAAGCCTCAGCGTACGCCTTCCGTGCTGGTCCATCAACCCAGAAAATGTTCATAACCCTGTCCTCCTCATCATACTTGACCTTGTAGAAAAAATCAGGATCTGTTTTCTCTTGCTCCTTGAAGTAGGCCACTATCTCTATCATATCTCCTTCACTAGTAGCTGCCTTGTTCAAGCTCGATTTAAGAGTTGATATTGCTTTAGATGTATAAGGAACAATTAGTTCCGTCCCATAAAATTCAGACATAATTTCCATCATACGACCTGCACAAAATCGCATGCAGAAACATAGTTAGGATATGAAAGAAAACAAGCAACATAGTTACTGGAAAGCAGAACAACAGCAAACCAACACACAAAAAACAATGAATCAATTTTCTTTTTTCCACTTAAGCTCAACTATATTTTTTGCGTGGTGGCGGGGCAACTTATGTGCATGAAGGACACAGGAGTTGCCATCCTTTTTCTGAACAAGCAACTTGTATGAACCAAAAGGCAACTCCGTGCAAATTATTTTTCCAAAGGACCACAAAGCTTGTCTACTTAATTTCATCTTGCTAATATCTCATCTACTTAATTATTTTTCCACTGAAGCTCGACTATATTTTTTTGCGTGGTGGGGGGGGGGGGCAACTTATGTGCATGAAGGACACAGGAGTTGCCATCCTTTTTCTGAACAAGCAACTTGCTTAAGCAGAACAAGCAACTTGCATGAACCAAAAGGCAACTCTGTGCAAATTATTTTTTCAAAGGACCACAAAGCTTGTCTACTTAATTGCAAGCAATTCTGTAGAAACCACAGAAAAAGTTACCCCTGTGATACCAAAAACAAGAACTAAGTACAGGCAACTTGCAAAATAATAACAGGCAACTTTATGAAAAAAATACCACAAGAAAACAGAGTTTTTTGGGGGTTTAATGTGGGCACACACCTGTGGTCAAGTTACAGTTATGAAGATTCTTCAGGAATAGTTTTTCTTCCGGAGGAATCCCTTGATGTGATCGGAGGTACTTAGTTAGTGATGGTTTGTCAATCAATGCATGATTGTGTTCACGAACAAAGAAAATCACCTCCCACCGATTGTCCACTAGCTTCACAACCATTCTTTCTCTGCACCCTGTTTGGACTATTGTGTCTCGCTTTCTTCTCTTAGATTTCTTCTTCTTTTTACACTCATCATCAAGGAAGACAATCTCATCATCCTCACCTTCATCGGCATCTCCATTAAAATCTTCAATCACATCTAGGACTGGGGCAGTTTCTGCACCTCCATCATCAACTTTGGGTTTTCGGAATTTGTTGCAAACAAATTGTTGCTTTTCCAACAAACCAGATTTCGTTGATTTCCTAGAAGTTTTCGTCTTGATTGAAAACCCAAGTCGGAGAGCATAGGCATTATAGTGTTCTTTTGCACCCTCGAGAGTATCAAACCTCATTCCTATGAAAGGCTCTTTTGGTTATGACCAAGCTTCATCATCATTGTCATTTCTTGCAACTCCCTGTCCAATAGTTCCACCTGTCTCTCCAATTGTGGTGGTGTCATCAAAAGTATCACCTTCTGTCTGCATAGCTTCTTCAGGTGCAGCAGGAGCTTGGTGAGTGCTCATGGGATTAGGAGATTCTCCTACAACTTCATTGTATTCTCCACCAGGGGGCTGGGCAACAGGCTGCGTACAGTACATGGGGTCTTCGCCTCCAATTCCACCCGTAAAACGCATTTCAGAATTAGCGTCATCGGGCAATTCGTTTAAGTCAATCATCTTTCAAACCTGAGGAGAAAAGAAACAACAATGACACTGATTTCCAGGGAAAATAAGAACAAAAAATGAAAGGCAACTCTAGATGCAAAAACATGTGACACCAATCTACGAAAACACTCGAAATGGTCATTTTTTCAGGGTTGCTTTTAGTTCCTTTGAATTTCATTTTTATTTCTTCATTTTTTTTGTGTCTGTTCCATGAGTTTTTGATTTTTATCCTTGTTCTTTAACAGGAATCGAGAAGAAGCAAAGACATGTTTTTTCTGAATTCTTCACTCCGTGCTCAAGCTACAGCTGCAAAAAAGAATCTCCAGGCCAATGTGGATTTTATCAAGGAGTAGATGAACTGTGGATTTTTTCTTTTTTTCCCTAAACAGCAATGTGTAGTGCGTTACATCTGCGATACGCAACTCAGACTCATGTGTTTTGACGTATCTCGTGTTGTCACATCATGTTTTAGTTTGCAAAAAACCTCTACTACCACTAGTGTATACCTGTTTACTTGCCTAATGTCTACTAACTTTGCAAAGGATCAGCAAATTACTACCACTTTGCAAACATCTCATTTTATCAGGTGACTACATCATCCCCCCATCATTCTTGAATTGTGTAGGGATATGAAGGTCAAAACAAGTCTAAAAGAAGGCAATTTATTAGGTACTTCTTCTATCTATATATCCTTTTTCCCCCTCCAGTATCCTTCTTTTATGATTTTTGTCGCCTGTTTTTTTGCAATGCAGCACAGTAATTGCCTGTTGTTTTAATAGAACTTGCCTACCAAAAAAATCAAGTGTTTTTAGACTCATAAAACATGAAAAACATGCATGCCTGATAACTCAATTTATTTAGGAAATTTCATCTATATGAACATAGTGGGGAAACCAGTGTTGCCTGCCTGCTTGTAGGGGGACTTGCCCATGTGCAGGGTTTTCAACCTTGTTTTGCCTGCCTAAGCACCATTTTTTTTCGAATTTGTAGGGATATGAAGGTCAAAACAAGTCTAAAAGAAGGCAATTTATTAGGTACTTCTTCTATCTATATATCCTTTTCTCCCCCTCCAGTATCCTTCTTCGTGAATTTTGTCCCCTGTTTTTTTTGCAAATGCAACACAGTAATTGCCTGATGTTTTAATAGAACTTTCCTACACAAAACAATCAAGTGTTTTTAGACTCAAAAACATGAAAAAACTGCATGCCTGATAACTCAATTTATTTAGGAAATTTCATCTATATGAAACATAGTGGAAAACCAGTTTTTGCCTGCCTGCTTGTAGGGACTTGCCTATGTACAGGGGGTTCAACCTTTTTGTTTTGCCTGCATACTTGTGCTGTTAGGGGTGAAACAGAACTAGTGTAAATGCATACATCCCAACAAATAATGTGCTGTTAGGGGTGAAACAAAACTTGCTTGCAGATATATCTCAACTTGCCAACCATGTGGACGCAACTTGCCTACAAGCATGTGTTTTTTGGAACAACACCTGCTTTTCCAGATCTGAGTCTTGTTAACCATATGGATGCTAATTCTCTACAATTTCCTTTTGTTTTTGCCTGCATACTTGTGCTGTTAGGGGTGAAACAGAACTAGTGTAAATGCATACATCCGAACAAATAATGTGCTGTTAGGGGTGAAACAGAACTTGCTTGCAGATATAACTCAACTTGCCAACCATGTGGACGCAACTTGCCTACAAGCATGTGTTTTTTGGAACAATACTTGCTTTTCCAGATCTGAGTCTTGCTAACCATATGGATGCTAATTCTCTATAATTTCCTTTTGTTTTGCCTGCATACTTGTGCTGTTAGGGGTGAAACAGAACTAGTGTAAATGCATACATCCCAACAAATAATGTGTTGTTAGGGGTGAAACAGAACTTGCTTGCAGATATAACTCAACTTGCCAACCCTGTGGACGCAACTTGCCTACAAGCATGTGTTTTTTGGAACAACACCTGCTTTTCCAGATCTGAGTCTTGCTAACCATATGGATGCTAATTCTCTACAATTCCTATGCTTTTTTGACTGTTTTTTTGTCCCTCCTATGTCTTATGCTTTTTTGACTTGCAAATCCTTTTTTTTGCTGCAATAAAGAGGGAGGCCATGGGGGGAAGGATAAACATGGACATACCAGCAGATGTAGGAGAAGGCAGGGCTAACAGGGGAGGAGGTGTGGGGGCAAGAGTTTCCTGGTAGGTGTCGTTGGATTTTTGGGGCTGGGTCAAACTTCAGCTGTAGCCATGGAGCTCTGGATCCAGCAACAATGGCGCCCTTGAGGGCAAATGATGGTTAGGAAGAAGGAGAAGCAGGGGGGAGAGGGTCCAGATGCGTGGGGGTAGGTATGATGCTACCTGGGGTCAGCGTACGATGGACGCTGGTTTGGGCAGCGGCGTCCAGCTGCGCGGTCCTTGATTTGGTGGGGTAGCGAATCTTTTCTGTTGCGAGATGGGCGCGGGTGTGTTTTCCTTTTTACGTACGACAGCTGGCAAGGGGGTTTCCTTTTACAGGTGTGTGCCGTGATCAGCTATCTGGCCAACGGGTGCCGGCGAGTAGCGTCCATAAAAGAATAGGATAAAAAATCTCTTGATAATGAAAAACATCGGACCCTCAGCTTAGATAAACTTTAAAATGAAGAGATTACTCATTAATACCACCGGAAAATATCACAAACACGCGGTAGTCGCCAGCCGCCCCTACCTAATCCTCCCCCAAGCCCTACAAAATCCCAATCCTCCTCTAATCATGCGGCGTCGGCCGCCCAAAAGATGAAGTGATCGTGATGTTGGTAGATTGATTGACGTACATAGCTTAACTGCTCCTTCCTTAACAGTTTATCAAATACTCACTCCATCCCATAATATAAAACGTTTTTGCGGAGACATTCGCCTTGCAAGAAACTTGGCAAAGCATGATGACCCAAAAGGATGCATGAGAGGAGACGAAGCGCTAAGAAAAAGAGGAGCAAATGAAGACCTACATCGAGATGCAAAAGAAGAAACTCGAGATCGAGGAGAACGTCCAAACGAAGAAGCTCGACATTGAGGCGATCAATGCCAAAACCCAAGCAAAAGAGGTGGCACTAACTTTCATAGCGAAGGAGGCGGAGATCATGAAGGTGGACTTGAGCAAAGTATCACCGAGGAGAAAGGTTTGGTTTGAGAAGAAGCAAAAGGTGATGCTCGAGCTAAATGGATGGTCTATGACCAAGAGTGCCATCATTTTTGTATGCCGGCATATGCGCTGGCATGTCTAAGATGCATGAACTATGACCCTTTTGTGTGCTGGCAAGCGTGCCAGCATAAACTATGACCCTTTTGTGTGCTGGCAAGCATGCCAGCATGAACTGTGGCGTATTTTTAGCCCCTGGCAAGCATGCCGACATGAATTATGGCTGCTGACATGAACTACGGCCCTTGGCCCTAAATTTAAATTAAATTTACTTGCCAAAAAAATTAAACACGCGGACGAAATGCGTCGGGCGGTTGGACGCACCGGCCAGGTTCTGGCGGACGTGGCCGAACAACGCGCCTCCAGCCGACTCAGATGAACAAAATGCAGACAAAACAACATCTGTTTATGTCAGCACGTTAGAGTTGCCCTTAGTAGCACCCCAAGTCCTGAGTTCGACTCCTAACTGCAGGGTTCTTGCACTACAATAGATAGTAAAAAAACATGTATATACAATGACTAAGAGGTGTGCTCAGACATCGTGCTTTGGGACACGTGCACAAAGGTTTTTCGGCTGTTATCGGCAAGGTCAGGCCGGCTCCGGTAGAGAAGCGGCGACATCGACGCTTCGTTCTGGCGGTGGCAATGATTGTTTGGTGGTCCATGGACCTCGATGTAATTTTTATTATGTTTGAGATGTTTTGTATTTTCGATGAATCCTTATAATAGATTTGATCTTTTTGCAAAAATAAAATAAAATAATGGTAGCATCCCCACGCGGGCTACAGATTATCGCCCGCGGTCATTTTCACCCGTCTAAGGCCATCTTTTACCCCTAAAAAGAATCACACCACATGACGCTGGTCCTTTTCACATTTCAGCGAAGACTTTGGCAAACAACTCAATAGCCGCCCCCAAAAATGTCAGTCTGTGGCACGTTTAGACAAATCATTTTCTTTATTCCTAGCGTTTTATATGGCAATACACTGTGGTAAGAGCGACGGTAATGGTATGAATAAGTTTAACATGCAACTTTTTCTCGAGAAGTTAACATTCAAATTGATAGGCTGTGATGTGTGGCATCACCAATTAAGTCTAATGATGATGTGGTACATTGTAGATAAAATCATCCATAATTGGTCTGCGTGTGCAAGAGCGGCAATGCCCGATCCAAAAGAGTCTCCTTCTTGGCCAACAAAGTCTTAGGCCTCATTCAGTCTGGAGGAATCTAAAAGGTAGGATTTAAAAACAGTATCAAAAGTTGATAGGATTGCACTTGCCATCCTAAGGATTTGTCTTGCCATCCTAATGGTATGAATAAGATTTGAATGAATGTGTAGATTTCTTTAAAAACACAGGAAATAAATAGTATTTCTACAAAATGCTTGCACGCATTTCCTATCAACTAAATGCATTTATAGGAAATGTACCTCCGAAATCCTTATTCCTATACAAATCCTCCAAACCGTGGGCTCATTCCTGTGCATGTGGCTGCCAAATTCTTCTTCTTCTTCTTCTTCTTCTTCTTTGAACCGAGCTGACAAATTCTTCATGTGGCACTTCTAGTCGTTGGTCCAACCAATGAGGGAAATGAATACCACTGACACCTCTACTACTCCAACCAATCAGTATATGGTTCATAGAAAGGAATTGGTACTTCCCATACGCAAAGAAGCAATGACCAGGTCCCTAATCTTGACATTCAAAGCACCGTCGATAGAGATGTGCAGCTGTCACTGTGAGATGCCACAATACTACTCCCTCCGTTTCTAAATATAAGTCTTTTTAAACATTTCAAATGGATCACAACATACGAATGTACGTAGACATATTTTAGAGTGTAGATTCACTCATTTCGCTCCGTATGTAGTCATCTGTTAAAATCAGTAGAAAGACTTATATTTGGGAACGGAGGGAGTATAATATTGCAACTTTTTTTCTCTTTTCTTTTGTATGAGTACTTATTGCCATGCACCTTTGATCATCAGTATGAATAGTTAATTCCTCTTACGTTCAATTTATGACATGAACTTTGATTTATGTTTTTGAATAGAAATGATTGTTTTTATGCAGCCATACATGCTATGAAGGACAGACCATTGTGTATATAGGATAGTTTCTCTCGTATATTTATATCTCTGACCTTTTAGTTTATGGTTGCCCGATGCATCCATTTGAGCGACAAGTAATATGGATTGGAGGGAGTACCTTATTTAAATTTTGCTACTCCAGAATAGGTAACTATTTTTAACCAAAAATATACAATTGTCTGACATGGCTAAAATAATAGTGTCAAAAACGTTCTTATATTATGGGACAGAGGGAGTATATTGTTTAATAAATTTGCCAACCAAACCAAGCTAGTACACCGTCCAGCCTATCTTTTATGCACTTTACTATATCAACTACTATTATGCTAAGTGGAATCATTGATCCTTGGAAAATGTCTATTTACGAACTAGGTGAATGGACATAATTCCATCCTTTTCTAACCTTTTCCTACAATTTCTTGCACACGTTAAAAAAATGCTGAGATGTTACTATACTCTAATTCATATAGCCATCTTGAATTCTTGATTCTTGACTTTCCGACATATAGCCATACACTGAGAAGCAGAGACACAAGGAATAGAAAGTCAAGTAGATATGGATAGATCTTGATCCCCTTGGACCCCTTCTGAGTAGATTGTAACTTGAGGCCTCAAGATGCTTGCTATCTACTCTCTCTGTTCCAGAATGTAAGGTGTACTGTTTTTCGTGCAAGTCAACCATTTGAATGTTTGACCATGATTAGAGAATAAACCAACAACATATGGAATACCAAATCGATGAAATATGAAACCACTTTTCATGATGGTTCAAATGATATAAATTTTGTATTATGGATATGGATATATTTTTCCAAAATCTCGGTCAAACATGGCCTAGTTTGACTTCTGAAAAAACAAATACATCTTATATAAAGGAACGGAGGGAGTATATCAATAGATGATAAGCATCCCTATCATTAGAGTTGTGAATCGAGTGCAAAATAACATCCATGAATTCATTATTAAACGAAATCCATCTCAGTATTCATCTAAGCAGTCATCTCAGATTTGATCCATCAACTCATCTAAGCCCTAATACTTTATATGCATATCCAATGCATTTACCCATTCATTTCTCTAACATGCCCTTCTTTATCTAACATGAGCAAGCATAAATCCATCCATCCATTTCTTTATCTATGCCACACACATCCATGCATTCTAGGGTTAGAAAATGGGGAAACTCACCTTGGGGAAGAGGAAGAGGCGGTAACGGTGGCGAAAAGCTGTTAGCTTCGAATACTAACTAGCCTAAGCAACATTTTAGAAGTGTAATTTCCAAAGTTTCCTCCATACTACAGCTGTAAGCTACCAGCTGAAGAACCCAATTACATTATTGAGAAGCATGCATCAGCACCATGTGCAATAATAGACTATTACAAGTTGTATCAGAAAGCAAAAGCACATTATTGCAAGCAAATAAGTTGGAGGGTGTTTTATAGTTTAAGCTTTATGTTCAGATTTTACATATGTGCTAGAGTTGACAAAGTAATTAAACAGATTATTAAGTCATAAAGATAGTATTTTCATTAGTGAAACATGCATGTGACAACTTTTTTTTTCAGATTTTAAATACTAAAGGGAAGAGCGAGAAATACTGCTATCTCCTTTAGAAAATACAAGATGTGGTTTCATAGTCTAAATTCATGCTTTAGCCAGTATTAACAGATGGAACAAGATACAGAGGAGTCTTCCTACAGAAAACCTGTCTGCCAGTCCCTTCCATGCTCACGTCTTCTTTCCTCATGCCGTCAGGCAACTCCCAGTCGAACGAATGCAGCAAGCTAGCAAGCGTGAACTCGACGATTGTGGCGCCCATGGGGATAGCAGGGCAGATCCGCCGCCCGGCGCCAAACGGAAGGAGCTCGTAGTGCAATCCATAGAAATCAGTGTCCATGCCGTCAAACCTCTCCGGGTAAAACTCCTCAGGTTTCTCCCAGCAGGCAGGGTCCCTCCCCATGGCCCACACGTTCACGAAGATCCTTGTCTTGGCGGGGATGTCGTACCCAAGGACCTTCACATGGTCCATGGTTTCCCTAGGGACGAGCAGCGGCGCGGGCGGGTGGAGGCGCAGTGTCTCTTTGACGACCATCTTCAGGTAGTTGAGTTTAGAGAGGTCGTCAACCTGCACTAGTCTCTGTTTGCCGCCAACCAAACTCCTTACCTCTCTTTGTGCCTTCTGCATCACCGTCGGGTTCTTGATTAGCTCAGACATAGCCCACAACAATGTCACCGAGCTCGTCGTCGTGCCACCGATAAATGTATCCTAATCAAAAGAATATGTAACCACACTATCATTACTAAAAAAGTATAAGAAAATGTATATGCAGTGTTAGCTTCAGAGAAGAACAGGTTTAGTACCATTAGAAGAGCCTTGAGGTGGTCCTTTGTGACCTTCCCTTGCCCCTTCCATAGACTGATCAACACATCCACAAGGTCATCTTTGTCAGGCTTCACCCTCCCAGGATTCATATGCTGGCTGAGCACCATCTCAAAGTACGAGTCCAGCTCTAGGAATATCCTTTGGTATCGCGCCTCCAGCCCGACGAGCTTATCGAACCACCGGCTCATCGGTGACGCCGGGAAGAAGTCCTGCGCGGAGAAGGCGGAAAGGGCGACCATGGCCTCGCTGAACACCTGCTGGAACTTGGTGTACTTCATGAGCTTGGCGCCGTTCATGCTCCCGAACGCCACCGTGCCGATGAAGCCGTCGATGAGCGTGAAGAGGGTCTCGTTGAGGTTGACGGGCTCCGTCGGCGGAGACCGTAGTGAGAGTGATTGGATCAGCTCGCCGACCTGAGCTTCTAGTGCGTGAGCAAAGGACTGGACGCGTTTGCTGCTTACAAGCTCTGAGACGAACAGCTTGCGCCTCTCGCGCCAGCTTGCGTTGTACGGTGAGAACGCGATGTCTTGTTGGCCGTATGTAATTAATTTTGCACCTGAAAGATTCAAATAGATGATGATATTCCATTCCAGCACAAACAACAATGAGTTAGTATGCAACTTTATTTACTTACGAATATATTTTCAAACAATTGTTGATGTTTACAGAATCTTCATTATTTTTCTAAATGTTTCTGAACTTGCCTGGTGATGAGGGTCGGCTGCAGCAATGCACATCGTGCGTCTTGAGCACCTCCTTGGCAGCCTCAGGCGACGAAACCACGATGGCCGCAACGCCGCCGAGCTGCAGGTGGACGACCGGGCCGAGGCTGCGGGCCAGCCTCTGCAGCGACCGGTGGGGCTCGTGCACCATCAGGTGCAGATGCCCTATGATTGGCAGCCTCAGGGGACTCGGAGGAAGACGGATGGCGTTCTTCTTCTTGCCAACAGCTTGCATGTACAAGAAGATCACCGTGGGAGCTATGATGAGTAGTGGTACAGACCACAGGAGGGCATGCTTGAGTTCTGGAGAGGGGTTAAGATCAGGCGACATTGTTGTTGCGCTCTTGGAGAAGACAGTGGAGCACACTGGGCAGCTGGATATATACACAGAGAGAGATGAGAGATTGAGTTAGTTCCCGTCTTCACTGATTGGGCTGTGCAGTGCGGGTGAATGATTGAGGTGCCTGTGGAGAGTTTGGCAGGTCGTGATCACCATGGGGCTCAGCCAACGCAGAAACTTGTCTGCAATATCTTTCAGTCTCGATCACGCCTATCACGCATTGGACTTTGAGAAACAGTGCACGTGCACAAAATATTAATACTCAATTTGGAATCCTTTGTATGGACAAATCACAAGGAAATAATTCGGAGCAGATAGAAGACTCGCTGGCTAGCTAGATGGGTAAACTATTAGAAGGGAACTCGTCGGTAATTAGTGGTCGGAGAACTGCAACTGACCCCTCTCGGTTCCTACCGCTGGCGGAAGATACAAGTATCAGGAGCACAGTTTAAAAGAGTGTAAAAACCCGGCCTCCGCATCAATAGATACATGTAGCCTTTCACTGATTCGTTCTCACAGTCGATAATATGATAGCATGTTGAATATAAACATGCTACTTTCTAGGTCAATAAGCATATTTACAATGGTGTACGCCCGAACCCACATTCTAGGTTTTGAAAAACAAAACTGTGAACATTGAAAAAAAAACAATCAGGCTTATATATCTTGAGTTGAAACTTGGGCTCTGTCTGGATGTATGAACTGGAGAGCATTGGGCTGGAATACAACTCACCAAGAAAACTGAAATGGGTCTAAATACGAATTCCGTTGTTTCTCATAGAATCTTAGGATTCAATTCCAAATCATGATTGGATGACAAACTTTGGAATTGCATTGATCTAAAAAAGAGACGCCCCCCTTCCTGTTTCTATAATAATCTCTCTTGACAACTTGCCTGACTGATAGAAGACGAACACTGACTTTAGGAGAGGTGGTGGCCCAACTTCCAAATGTAGCTGCTTGTGTCGACCAACCGATTCAACTGTGTCTCCAGTTGCTACCAGTCCATGTAAAACAGCCACTGGATACACATGTCTGCACTCTGCAGCACTAAACATCTTCACCGAATGCAATACTCTCGAGCCACCAAAAGGAGCCCAGCACTCTTCACTCCGTGGCGGCAGGGCAGGCTCCATCGAGCGGAGCTGAACACCGTCTCCCAGCCCACAAATGGCCAAGCCCTTGCATTGATTCACTCCTGTGCCACTGGATACATACATGTCTGCAGCTCGAACAAGCCGGCTGTATATGAGCGCCTCCTGTCAAGCATGCCGTCGAGCCGAGCTGATCTGAGCATCGTCTCCCAAATCACTAATGACCAAGACTTTGCATTGATTCCTACAGTACGACCGCAAATGGCCAAGACTTTGCATTGATCCCTAAGTACGCTTCTCCTCTGCTGGGCCTTTGATCGAACACAAACTCCATCGTCCGGCATTTCGTCGAACATCTGGCCCTCGCTACCAGGACCAGCGACCACTGCGCAAGGAAGAGTGGTTGCCGGTTCGCCGCTGGCGTTCCCTTCCATCACGCCGCATGGCGGCCGCCAGGGAGAGCGTCGCGGGTGAAGATGCAGAGGCCGCGGTGGAGGCGGCGCAGCGTGCGACGGTGGGGGAGCCCCATGTGCAGCTTCGACGCGGCGGAAGGGGAGCTCGGAGAGAGAATGGAAGGGGCGGGGAGATTGAGGTCCGGCAGTAGAGGGGACGCGGCCGTCGTTGCCCGCATCTTCCTCGGCTTGCCGCGCAGACATCTCCTCGCCTCTGTGTTTTCGGGGGAGAGAAGGAAGAGGGTATTTTTTTTGCGGAAGAGGGGCAGCGAGACGAATTCAGCGCAGCCTGAGCACCCCCTCGCATGAAATATTAATTTTTTCATTCAAAATATTAATTTTTTCAATCGCATGCACTTTTTTATTAATAGAAGATCTTTTGATATGCCACTTAGAGTAATTAGCCATAATATTATATAGAAGTTTAATAGCTTCTTCTAAGGTAATTTCTATAAAAATAACTTCCGCGGTAGAATCTAAAAGATTTCTAAATGCAAAATTCAATCCAATATAAAAAAATGTATGATCATCCATAAACTTAAATCATGAGTAGGGCAATTTCTTAATCAAATCAATAGATCAGAGAGAAATACAAAGCTATCTTAATCATTCATAAAAGAGTTCAGAGAAGACTCAAATAATATTCATAGATAAGGTTGATCATAAATCCATAATTCATCAGATCTCAACAAACGCGCCGCAAAATAAGATTACATCGAATAGATCTCCAAGTACACCAACGAGAACATTGTATTGAAAATCAAAGAGAGAGAAGAATCCATCTAGCTACTAGCTATGGATCCTTAGGTCCGTGGTAAACTACTCACACATCATCGCAAGAGCAATAATGTTGGAGTAGAGGCCCCCTGTGATCGAATCCCTCCCCGACAACAGCACCAGAAATTCTTCCTGCCACTTCTTGAGTTTGCGTTGATTTTTCCCTTGAAGAGAAAAGAGTGATGCAGCAACATAGAGATAAGTATTTCACCCAGTTAAGAACCAAAGTATTAATACAGTAGGAGGAACACACAAATCCCCAATAGATGCATATGCACAAACTAACAAATACTTGCACACAACGTGAAAAAGGGGTTGCCAATCCCTTCACGGTCACTAGCAAGAGTGAGATCTGATAGAGATAGGTGTAAAAGATAAATAAAAGGGTAAAATAAAGTGAAGATAAATAAATTGCAACAAGCTATTTGTAGCCTTTTGGTTTTATAGATCTGAAAATAATACAATAGGAAATAGATCCGAGGGCCATAGGTTTCACGAGAGGCTTCTCTCTTGTCGGAGTAATGGGCCACGGGTAGGCTAACCCGAGTCCCAGAACCTTTCAAGACATTGCGGCAGGTTGCGCCCCTCAAGACCCAGGACGAAGAGCCGCCTTCTGAGAAGTCGGCAGCAAGGCAACCGACTGCCCACTCGCGGCCGAGTCCCGAGGACGACTTCAGGATAAGCCGACTCCTGACTAGCGACTTCCAGAGAAGCCGGCTTTGGGGAGTCGGCCCGCGACTCCAACAAACCCCATGCCCTCATCAAGAGGGACGGGGCGAGGAGTGGCTGCAGTCAAGCCCACTCCCACCCCTTTCCAAAGGCAGGCATGGCCATAGTACGCCGTACCCATGGAGATCTCCGTCCGGCGTGGCACTATTGCCGTGCCGGCCCTGACATCAGCGCCAAAGGACCGAATCCCGCGCCCACGACGGCTTGTCTGTACGACCCTGGGGCAGCGGGTCCCACCAGCCAGTGGGACCCCAGGAGACGGCAAGTGCGCCACCAGTCGGCCCCCGAGAGTCGGCCAGACCCTCTCCCGGGGCCCACACGCCATTAATCAGATGTGACGAAGAGTGGCAATAGTGATCGCCCGCCAGGCGGTGGGGCTGTTGCCACGACTCCATGACCAAGCCCGCGTCATCAGAAGCACGGCTACAGTAATCAGCAGCCGGCAAAACCCGCCCGCGGCGGACGCGGCCTGTCGGCTCCGTACCTGGCCAGTCGGCGGAGAAGACGGAGGCCGGAGAGACTGACGGCTGGGCCGCGCCCAGCCGGATTACCATTGTACCCCTGGGGGGTAGGCCTAGATAAACCCCCCAGGGCACCCATGCAAAGGGTTGGAATCCATTAGCACTAGACCAGACCATATAGGAAGGAGAGAGCTAGCCTTGCCTTCTCCTACCTTCAGGAAACAGCTCAAGGAGCAATCGTGTAAACACTTTGCCGTAGTGACCATGCGGAGACCCCGCAGAGCAGCAGTAGGGGTATTATCTCCCCGGAGAGCCCTGAAGCTGGGTAAGATTCTCCGGCGTGCATGTCTTCGCCTCATCCCGTTTCCAGGCACCAGCGACGTTCTACTCGCCCCCACCATGATAAGCCATCCTTTGGCATATGTCGCACCCAACCCCCGACATTTGGCGCCCATCGTGGGGCCTGGTGCACTGTCATCCGGAGACCTGTTCTGGACGGGAACCCTTTTCCTCCCTGGCTAGTGCAGCCAGCCAGGCACGCCAGACGGAGTTTGCGCCGATGCGCTGCACGGCGTTGAGATCGCCTGCGTAGCTAGCCGCCTCACCGAGCTTGTCGGCGAGGTTTGCATCTCCGACGAACCTGCATCCGACGCAGGCACGGGCGGCTCCGAGAGCCTCCTCACGGGCCTCCTTGATCAACTCCACGTCGCCGGCGAGCCTGCCATGGACTTGGAGTCTGTAGGTTCCGCCGACCCGATGCTGGTCGACTCCGACACCGCGTCGCTCGACGCGTTCCTCACCAATGTGGTGGTCTATGACGAGCCTCTCCCTCGTGCGGAAAGCGGCAGAAGCACCATCACCGAGGTGCTCGTCATTAGTCATGACGAGCTCCCCGGCGGAGGAGCGCATGACCCACTTGGCGCGGCGCTACAAGACCTGACTGCGCCCATTCCGGAAGACGCTAACGCGGAGATGTTGGAGGCGCGCCGCCTTCAGCTCGTCGAAGGCGCGAAGAAGCTGGCTAGCATGAGACGCTTGTCAAAAGCCTACCAGCGGGAGATGGATCGCGCTATTGGCGACTCGCCAGCCCCAGCTGGGCCCAGCCGCCTCGGCGCGGTCCAGCAGCGCGGCGTAGCCATCGCCAACCTGTTCGGGGCAAGTCCCCTTGTGTACGCCACGCCTGTGGATAGGGATGGCAATGGGTCAGGTTTGGGGCGGGTGGAGCTGGTCCAAATCCAACCCATGACCCATCTTCCTACCCTCTGCCCATCCACCAAATTATCCATGGGCACAACTTGTGCCCATGCCCAAACCCACTGGATACCCACATACCCATGGAGCTCCATGGGCATAGAAAAGTCAGCATGAAGCCTTCCCAAAGATCAAATTAACTCATCATCATTCACTCACAAATGACAACATAAGCTACATGCATAAGTAGGCAACAAGTATTATGATGAGTCCTTAAGTGTGACATACCAGAGGTTGATTCTGCAGCATATAGCTCATGGCACAATTTGCATATTTCCTATCATTTCCCATTGATTCGCTCTTTCTACTATCACTGGCATATGCCCCACGTGTCATACAGGTATCCATTGGATATCCATGGAGCACAAACTATAACCATGCCCAACCCGGCTATTCGTGGGTATCCATATCCACGGACCCATGGGCGAAAATGTGCTCCATACCCTTGCCCAACCGGGTCGGGTATCCATGGGTATCCAGATCCATGGATAAAATTGCCATCCCTACCTGCGGAGAACATTCGAGCCGCCCAGGCGGCGGCGGACGAGCTGGACAATTTCGAGGGCGAAGAGCGCCGCCTGATGATGGAGCGAGTCCAGCGGCTCCTCGACGCGGCTGCCGCGCAGAACGAGGCCGGCTGTCGCACGGAGGCGCCGCAGCGGCAAAACGATGACCTTCGTCGAGATCAAGGCGCGACGTCTCGGACGCCGACTGGCGGTGCCCGAGGAAGAAGAGACAAGGATCCGACTGTCAGCCACAGTCGGACTCACATTACCAAAGAGCGCGACCAAGACGGCCGCCCGAGAGCAGTGGAACGACGGGACGACTGTCTGCCTCACCCTCCGCGCAAGGAAAGGCGAGTCTCCCCGCCGCCTGTTGATCATCCGACTCTCGACGACCACCTTGGCCGCCGCGAGGGAGTCGGGGAAAACGACGCCCGCCACCGGATCGACCGACTTCACCGATCCCTGGCGCTGGAAGAAGAAGATGAGTTGGGTCTGCCTTGTTTCGGGCCCCGCATTCGAGACGAGCCCTTTTCCAAAGGGTTCACACTCTCAAGAGACACGCCCAAGTACACCGGCTCCGTGAAGCCGAAAGACTGGCTGGTCGACTACTCCACGGCTGTCAGCATAGCGAACGGCAACAAGCGTGTCGCCGTAAAATACGTTCCGCTCATGCTCCAGGGCACGGCCCGGACATGGCTGAACAGCCTGAAGCCCCACAGCATCAACAGCTGGGTCGACTTCACCGAAGCATTCGTCCGCAACTTCACCAGCACATACAAGCGTCCTCCCAAGCCTCGTCAGCTTTCCTTGTGCATGCAAGGTCCCGACGAGTCGACTCGCGACTACCTCACGCGTTGGGCCGAGCTTCGGAACTCCTGCGAGGGCGTGCACGAGGTACAGGCTATCGAGTACTTCACAGCCGGGTGCACAGAAGGCACCCTCCTCAAGCACAAGCTCCTCTGCGACAAGCCAGAAACCCTCGACGAGCTGCTGATCATAGCAGACAAGTACGCCACCGCCGGCTCCTCCATGAAGGCGGAAATTCAAGTTAGCGCGACTGGCAAAGTGGCCCCTCAGGCTCCAAGAACTCCGGCGGGAGACGCCAGTCGGCGACAACAGTAGAGCGACCACAAGCGCAAGGCCCCGCAGCCGGCTTCCAGCAGTCGGCAGGTCGCGACAGTTGAAGCCCAGCAGCCGGATGGGCAGCCTCCACCTAAGCAACAGAAAGGTGGCAAGCCCAACTGGTTGCCGGCCTTCTCATACGAGCAGACCCTGGATGGTCCTTGCAAATTCCATAGCGGTGCGAAGCCGTCAAAACACACCACTCGGAAGTGCCACTGGCTCACCAGGATCGCCAAGGGAGATGGCCTCTTACCTTCCCCGCCTGCTGGGCAGCCGCCTCCGCCCCAGCAGCCGGCTGTCAGGCCAGTCGGCGCAGTACAAGACGAATACCCCGAAGAGCACGGAGCCTACGTGGTGTTTACCAGTATGGCTAATGATCGACGCAGCAGGCGGCTGCAGCGACAAGAGGTGAATGCAGTAGCATCAGAGACACCAGAGTTCATGCACTGGTCCGAGAAGCCTATCAGCTGGAGCAGAGCTGATCACCTAGAGGTGATGCCGAGTCCAGGCTCTTATGCTTTGGTCTTAGATGCCACCTTTGCCATGGATAGACGAGCTGCTCGTTTCTCGCGAGTTCTGATAGACGGAGGCAGCAGCATCAACATCCTGTATAAGGACACCATGGAGAAGTTAGGAATCAAGCAAAGACAGCTTTAGAACAGCCGGATTATGTTCCACAGCATTGTTCCTGGGCTTTCCTGCTCACCAATCGGCAAGATCCTGATGGACGTCCTCTTTGGAGACAAAGCTCACTTCCGTCGAGAGTCAGTTTGGTTTGAGGTGGTGGACCTCGAGAGCACATACCATGCACTACTTGGCCGACCCGCCTTGGCCAAGTTCATGGCGGTCCCCCACTACGCCTACCTCAAAATGAAGATGCCCAGTTCCAGGGGAATTCTGACTGTAGCCGGCGACTACCGGAAGTCGTCTGCCTGTGCGGCTGAGAGCCGGCTAGCCGAGCCCCTGGTGATCGCAGCCGAGAAGCGACTCCTTGAACGGGTTGTGGCGATGGCCGGCAAGCAGCCAGAGGTGTCGCCTAACCCAAAGGAGTCAGAGGCTGAGGGTTCGTTCAAGCCGGCCAAGGAGACAAAGAAGATACCCTTGGATCCAGAGCACCCAGAGAGGTACGCAGTCATAGGCGCAAATCTCGACAGCAAATAGAAAGGCGAGCTCGTCGATTTCCTCTGTGAGAATCGGGACATCTTCGCATGGTCCCCCAAAGACATGCCAGGTGTACCGACGGAATTCGCCGAGCACAACTTACATGTCTGATCTGATGCAAAGGCCCCTGCGCCGCCTGTCAGAAGAGAAGAGAAGAGTTGTCGGAGAAGAAATAGCCCGACTCCTAGCAGCCGGCTTCATTATGGAAGTATTCTTTCTAGAGTGGCTAGCAAATCTGGTCCTGGTACTGAAGAAGAACAAGCAGTGGCAAATGTGTATTGACTACACGAGCCTCAACAAGGCCTGCCCCAAGGACCCGTTTGCTCTACCAAGAATTGATCAGGTGATAGACTCCACCGCCGGATGCGAGCTGTTGAGTTTTTTGGATGCATATTCAGGATATCACCAGATCAAGCTGAACCCAGCTGACAGACTGAAGACCGCCTTCATCACGCCGTTTGGAGCCTTCTGCTACCTCGCCATGACGTTCGGCTTGAGGAATGCCGGTGCCACCTTTCAGCGTTGCATGCAGAAGTGCCTCCTCAAGCAACTCAGGGGAAACGCCCACATCTACGTGGACGATGTGGTGGTGAAGACGGAAAAGCGTGGAACACTGCTAGAAGACCTCAAGGAGACCTTTAAGAACCTGCGTCGCTTCCAGATCAAGCTCAACCCCGAGAAGTGTGTCTTCGAAGTACCAGCCGGCCAGCTCCTTGGCTTCCTGGTCTCTGAACGCGGCATAGAATGCAACCCTATAAAGATCAAGGCCATTGAGAGGATGGAGGTACCCAGCCGACTGCTGGACGTGCAAAAGTTCACCGGCTTCCTGGCATCCATCAGCCGATTCATCAGTCGGCTGGGCAAGAAAGCTCTCCCCTTATACCAACTCATGAAGAAGACCACCTTTTTCGAGTGGAACCACAAGGCGGACGAAGCTTTTCTCCAGCTGAAGAAGATGCTGACTACTCCACCCGTTCTGGCGGCTCCGACTCCTAAGGAACCTATGCTCCTGTACATCGTCGCCACCAGCCGGGTAGTCAGCACGGCCATTGTAGTGGAACGCAAGGAGGAAGGCAAGGTACTACCTGTCCAAAGACCGGTATATTACTTAAGCAAAGTACTGTCAGCCTACAAGCAGAACTACCCTCACTACCAGAAGATGTGCTATGGCGTGCACTTTACCACCAAGAAATTGAAGCCTTACTTTCAAGAGCATCCAATCACTGTGGTCTGCACGGCCCCACTTGCCGAGATGATCGAAAGCCGAGATGCCTCTGGCCGAGTGGCCAAATGGGCCATAGAGCTGGCTCCCTACACCATCTACTACCAGCCCCGCACCGCCATCAACTCGCAAGCACTGGCCAACTTTCTCGTCGACTGGGCTGAAACCCAGTACCTACCTCCAGCGCCCGACTCTGCCCATTGGCGGATGCATTTCGACGGCTCCAAGATGCGCACCGGCTTGGGAGTCAGCGTTGTCCTCACTTCTCCTAAAGGCGAAAAGCTCAAGTACGCACTGCAAATCCATTTTGCTGCCTCCAACAACGTCGCCGAGTACGAGGCACTCATTCACGGGCTCCGGCTTGCCAAAGAACTTGGCATTTGCCGGATCCTATGTTATGGCGACTCGAACTTAGTGGTCCAACAGTCATCTGGCGACTGGGACGCCAAAGATGCAAACATGGCGAGTTACCGTTTCCTCGTGCAGCAACTCAGTGGGTATTTCGAGGGGTGCGAGTTCCTCCATGTGCCAAGAAACGACAACGACCAAGCAGACGCCTTGGCACGAATCGGCTCTACCCGCCAAGCAATACCATCTGGCGTCGCCCTTCAATGCCTCCTCAAGCCGTCTGTCAAGCCTTCACCAGAATCAGACTCCATCTTCGTGCCGGCTCCTCCCGAAGAAGTCGGATCTGACTCCAGAGCCTCGGCAGACAGTACGGGGATTTTGGCTGATGGCTCCAAAGTCACCACAGTCAAGGCCGGCCCGGGATTGCGACGGCGGGCTCGAAGACTCCAGAACTCGACCCAAGAGCCGCGCCAGTCGGCCTGGGGACTTCGTTAACCCAGCAAGCGGTTGTTGACTCCAACCCGCCGCCTCCCAGCCCAACCGCCCTCGTCCAAGTCGCAGTTCTGGCAGCCGAAGAAATAGCAACACCCTCATGGGCCCAGCCCATCCTCAAATTCCTAGTGAGCAAAGAGCTGCCGACTGATGAGACCTCAGCTCGGCAAGTACAACGCCGAGCGGCAGCCTACACCATAGTCAACAGAGAGCTGGTCAGGCGCAGCGTCACTGGTGTCTACCAGCGCTGCGTAGAGCCAGAGCAAGGCCAAGCAATTCTCAAAGACATCCATCAAGGCGAGTGCGGCCACCATGCGGCTTCAAGAGCACTCGTCGCAAAAGCCTTTCGACACGGTTTCTTCTAGCCGACTGCCTTAGAAGAGGCCAAGGAATTGGTCCAAAAATGCAAAGGGTGCCAGAAGTTCAGCTCCAAGCCGCACCAGCCGACTTCTGCACTCAAGACCATCCCCATTGCCTGGCCTTTCACAGTTTGGGGTCTAGACATGGTGGGACCATTCAAGACGGCACGAGGTGGCTTAACTCACTTACTTGTCGCAATGGACAAGTTCACCAAGTGGATAGAAGCGAAGCCAATCAAGAAACTGAACGATCCAACTACCGTGACTTTCATCTCCGATATCACAATTCGGTACGGCATACCACACTGCATCATCACCGACAACAGCACAAATTTTGCCAAAGGCGCCTTGGCCCATTTTTACGCAACACAGGGCATCCGACTGGACCTAGCGTCCGTTGCCCATCCATAGTCAAACGACCAGGTGGAGCGAGCAAACGGCCTCATCCTGTCCGGCATCAAGCCCCGGCTGGTCGAGCCTCTGGAGCGCTCGGCTGGCTGCTGGCTCGGTGAGTTGCCAGCCGTCCTCTAGAGTCTGTGCATGACTCCAAACAAGTCAACCGGCTTCACACCTTTCTTCCTCGTCTACGGTGCCGAAGCCGTCATCCCAACGGACATAGAGTTCGACTCCCCGTGAGTCACCATGTACACCGAGGAGGAAGCAGAAGAAGCACGTCAAGACGGTGTCGATCTGCTGGAAGAGGGCTGGCTGTTGGCACTCAGCCGGTCCAGCATCTACCAGCAGAGCCTGCGCCGATACTACAACAGGAAGGTCAAGCCAAGATCTTTCCAAGAAGGCGACCTTGTGCTCCGGCTGATCCAGCGAACAGCCGGCCAGCACAAGCTGTCGGCACCTTGGGAAGGCCATTTCATCATCAGCAAAGTGCTGGGCAACGACTCCTACTACCTGATTGACGCTCAGAAGCCCCGAGCACGCAAGAGGGACGACTCTGGCAAAGAGACAGAGCGGCCATGGAATGCAAATCTCCTCCGAAGATTTTACAGTTGATGCAGTATGTTCCACGCTACCTTTTGTATTAAAGTACCAAGACTTCGGGCCCCCCGAGACGAGCTCGGGGACTGCCCTCTTTTGTCTATATGATAAAAGTTATGCCTACGAGTATGTTACTCTTTGTTATGCCGCTTGGCACCGGGCTCGACAGGTCAGCCCAGGGACTTGCCGCCTTGCACTATGAAATGCTTCCTGCAGCCGGACAAGTAGTGTGTGGCGCCTAAGCCATCTCCTGTCAGAAGCCGCAGCTCGTAGAGCGACTGTACGGTGGGCAGGAGTAAGGTAGAATGGGCGTTCGCATGAAAAATGGTAAGGACTCAAAGCATAAAACATAGCTCAAGACGGCTTCCAGCCTTTTTTCGCAAACCGACTCTGAATAGTCAGCTTGCCGCCTTCTATTCAACTTGCTCAAAAACTCTAAAACGTCTAAGTACTTGCCTTCCCAAAGTAGCCAAGCATTTGATCCAACGGCAGTCCGCAGAGCGACTGTCCAATTGGCAAGACAGGCAACTAAGGGAAAGCGGCAAGGAAAAAACCAAAAGAGCAATGAGCAAGAAAAGATAGAATTCGGATAAATATTTACATAGCATAGGCCCTTGGCCGAATCTTCGAGCAGAAGTTCGAAATACACCCCGCGGGTGGAATTGTGTGAATTAACAAGTTCTTCAAAGACTGCTAAAGCAGATAAAATAAAGATAAGGCGGCAGCTTAGGAAGCGGCAGACGGATTCGGAGGGTCGGAAGAGGCGGCAGCGCCAGGCGTTGGGGCGGCCGGCTGGGCAGTCTCGGCTTGATTGCCTCCGGCGGCAGTCAGCTCGGTCGCACACGGCTCATTGCTGGAGGCACGGTCGAGCTGAGGCTGGCCGTCTGCTCCGTCTTCTGGTGCTTCCGTCTCGCCTCCGTCCTCTGCCTCGCCTTCCTCCTTGACGCTGGAGCCGATCACCTCCGCCGAGTCCTCGCCATAGTCTGGGTTCATCCCAAACCACTCCGGCGGTACCTCCTCGCCGTCTTCTGACCGCTCAGGGACGAAGATGTTGGTGTCGGTGTACTCGGCGATCGCCGCAGCACGCTTGACGAGGGCGTCTTCCGCGGCTGCCAGCTCCGGCTGGGCCTCCGACCGGAGTGTGGCCAGCCGGTCTAAGTCCAGCCCCGGATACCATGCCTTGACGAACTCCAAGGCCCGGCGCGCTCCAGATCGGGCCGAGGAACCCTTCCAGGCCTCAAGACGACCAGCCGCGACCTCCAGCCAGTCGGCAGTCCGACCGGGGGTGCGCGGAGCCTGCATGTCCGGCCACAGGGCGGCAATCGCCTTTGCGCCGACACGTTGAAGCCGGTGCAGCATCTGGTGAGTCGGCCGAAGGCGAGCCTCGATGCTAAGGATATGCTCATCAAGGGTTTGGGGAGCGTCGGCAGTGATCTCTGCGCCTTCCGCCCTCCGACCTTCACGATCAGCCTCGATGGCTTGGATGGCAGCCTGCGAATGCCCGGAAAGAAGTCTGTCAAGACGGAAGAAATGAAGAAGCAAGTCAAAAACTAGGAGTCGGCACGACTTATAATCGGCAGCTCGAAAAAAGAAAGTAAAAGATACTCACCATCCACAATGTCTTCAATCTCATGGAAGCTGGAGGCCAGCATTGCCTCTTTGTAAGTCCAGGAGGAGCGCTTGCTCGCGAACTCGGCCAGGAGGGTGGCTTCCGCCTCTTCCGCCTCCTTCTGCGTCTTCACAAGCAGCTCCCTCTGCTCTGTCAATTGCGTGGCCAGCAGATCACGCTCTGTGGCGAGCTTGCTGCACTCCTCCCCCTTGGCGTGCAACGTGGAGTTGGCTTCGCTCAGCTGCTATTGAAGAATAGCGTTGGCTTCTGAAGAGAAGGAAGAAAGAAGGCGTTAAGTCATCAATAAAGAAGGTCGCCAGGGAGATCCGGCCTGACTGCTCAGCAGTCGGCCTGAATCTCGGGGACTACAGCCCGCGGGTTCGCCAGCGTGCCCCCGCAAAGAAGAAAAAGGACTTACTCTGGCTCTCCGACAAGTCGGCGGTTCGCTTGCCCAGCTCTTCAACGTTACGGTTGAAGGCAGTAACGCGGAGGTTGTGGTAGTCCTGCGACAAATATTTCAGACAAAAGTTAGTACCCGGAGCTCACCAGGTGGAGTTTCGGGCCGCCTGCTCAGCAGCCGGCCCGAAATTCGGGGACTACACCCAGTGGGTGCGCTGGCGCGCCCCCATAGAGAGGAACAAGAAAACAAGGACCAAAGAGAAAACATACCCGAACGGCTGCCCGTGATGCCAGGTACGCCTTGGTGCAGTTCTGGATGGCGTCGCCCTCAGCTCAAAGCTTCGTTTGGACGTTCAGAAGCGCCCGGTTCAGCGGCCCTGTGCCGCCTCCCCGCACCCACCCAATGGGCACAGCGCTCGTCGCTTCGGCATCCGGGATCGCCGAGCTGGCAGTGCCGGTCTCCAAGGGGCGTGGCGCTGAGGTCGCTTTCTCAAGACGACGGCGCGTTGGCGAGCCGACTTGAAGGAGTAGCCTCGCCACGGCCTCGTCTTCAGTCGGCGGCACCGGAGGGTCCGCTTGCTGTTTGCCTTGCGCGCTCCCAGACGGCGGCGGCGGCGGCGGAACGATCACGTTCGGCGTGGAGGAGTCGTCGCCTTCCTTCTCCATGACGGGGTTCTCGCGGCCGGCTTCCCCAGTCTGCCTCGTGAATTCTGGAGGCGGCGGCGGAGAGTTCAGCGGGGTGACGAACACCGCCGATTGGTGGTGCGCGGCCTCCTCAGCCTACCGCTTCGTCGCGGCGACGGATTCGGCCTCCGCCAGTTTCTTCTTGGCAGAGGCCTCCGCCTTATCGGCCTCCACCTTCTCCAGGCGGGCGGCCTCTTCCTCGTTGCGCTTCTCCTGCGCGTTCCGCTCTGTCGCCTCCCAGAGGTCAGCAGCAGGGTCAATCCGCCGAGTGGTGGAAGACGTCTCCGCTGAGCCCATGACGGAGGCGGCGACAGCCCTCTCAAGAGTGAGGGGAGCCCTGAAGCGAGGGAAGCCAGTAAAAGACTCAGACAAAGCTACAGAAAAAGAATAAAGTGTTAAGACGGAATACTCACGCGGAGACCAGTGGCGGCTTCTTTACTTCCTTGCGGAAGCGGATGGCCTTCGCGGCCGCCTCGTCCCGCTTGGTCGCCGCAGCCGAACTCTTGGGCTTCTTCGGCCGACTGCCGAACAAAGTCGGCACGGCCCTGCGCTTCTTCCCGCCGCCTGGAGCACCCGGCACGGCAGAAGAGCCCGCGCCGGGATGGCTAGCTCCTGACTAGGGGCAAGGGGCGACCTCCTCATCATCGTCAGGCCAGTCCTCTAGACTGGCCTGGAGCCGCGGGCCACCTCCTCCTTCTGCGTCATCTTCCAAAGCCGCCGGCCCCAGATCAGGGTCATCGACGTCGCTCTCCGCTCGGTCGGCAAGGAAATCACGGGCCAGCCCCGAGGTGTCGGTTGGTGGATGGAGGAGGGGATTTTGACCAAAGCCGACTGGTCAGGTCGCACAAAACAAACTCGGCAAGAAAGAAGCAAATCGAAGAAAGAAAGAAAGAAAGGGCAACTCACAGAAGGTGGGGGGTTGGCGCGGAAGTATGGCTCCTTGCCGAACCGCCAGTCCTCCAACAGCTTGCTATCCGAGAGGTAGTTCACCATATAGGCCACCTCCTCGTGAGGCATGTCCTTGGTGCACATCCGACTCGGGTCACGGCGCCCGCTCATTTGGCATATCATGTGGGGGCAGCCTTGGAGCGGGAGAGCTCGGTGCGCCACGAAGGCGGCCAGCAGGTCCGTACCGGTCAGGCTTTCCGACTGTGTCAGCACTTGGAGTCGTGCGACGGCGCCGGCTCCCGCAGGCGTCAGCGACTTGGCCCGGAACGACCAGTTGGGCAGTCTCCCAGTCGGCGGGCCGGCTTCGAAGGCCGGCAGGTTGACCCAATCGCCCCCTGCGGAGACACTCTTCACGTAGAAGTACGATCGCTGCCACATCTTCACTGACTTTATCAACTTGATGGTGGGGAAGGGGTTGTCGGCTCCTGACCTCCGCCCGGCGATGAACGCGCCGCATTGAGCCGGCACGCCTGCAGCCTGGGTGCCGATCTTGGAGTAGAAGAACTATCCCCAGAGCTCGAGGGTGGTGTTGGGGATATTACTACTGGGCGTAAACCGGCCTATCTGGGTCGGGTTAACTTCGTCAGTAGTTAAGTATGTTAAAGCCCAAGAAGGCAGATGAGGGCTCAAGGCCCATGGTCGGTTCAAGGCCTGTAGCCATAAACCGGCATTAGTAGTTAACTTGTATTGTAAGTTAGGAATAAGTAGAGACCAAACCGGACACATTTATGAGCCGGTATTGGGACTCTGTAAGCCGACGGGAGTCACCCGTGTATATAAGGGGACGACTCGGTGGCGGTTCGAGGACAACAGATAACAACTCGAGACATAGGCGAAGCTTGTTTGCTCCCTAGTCATCGAAACCCCATCAATTCCATCACAACTAGACGTAGGCTTTTACCTTCATCGAAGGGGCCGAACTGGTATAAACTCTCTTGCGTCCCTGTGTCCGCTTTAACCCCTTCAAGCTAACCCGTCGCGATGGCTCCACGACTAAGTCCTTTCTCTAGGACATCTGCCGTGACAAAACCACGACAGTTGGCGCCCACCATGGGGCAATCGCACGATGGTTTCCGGTTCTTGGAGGGCCGCTTTGAAGGACTCGAGGGTTACACTATAGGCCGGATGACTAAGAGTCGTCGCGGCAAGTTCTACATCGACGACGCGGGCTGGGGCCCCGAGGCCAGCTCAATTGAGTACGGATACCGGGTCCCCTTTGGTGGCATTCACGTTTTCATTGGCAAGATCGGTGAACCGGGCCCTGAGCCGGACATCTGCACCGACCTCGTCGAGACGGCTCAGCGTGCACGATTCGCCCGGGTCAAACCGGCCATGAAGCGTGCCTTCGTGGGAGTCATCCATGGAGGAAGTTATGAGGATGCATCGGAATCTCGCGGCGATACCGTCGTTTATTCCGGCGATGAGTCATCGACCGGAGAAAGTGAATCTCTTTATCAGCTACAAGATGGCCGGATTGGGGGCTGTTCCGATGGCGACAGTATTCCAGACCCCTCTAATCTGCCCAACCGGGTTGGAATATTCATGACTGGCACACAAGCAGCACTTCATTCTTCAACCACTGGGGCAACAACCTCCGGTTCAGCAGCGGCGACAGCTGCCGGGGCAGGAGGCCCTGTGCGCCCGCCGGCTCAAGTTCTATCAGAGCTATTTGATGCATTGGTTGTGCTTATGGAGGAGGCTAATCCGGCGGATCAGGGCGTTCACAACGCCGAGATTGCAAAAGTGAAGGAACAGATCACCCAGGCCAAGGCAGATCTGGCAGCTGAGGACACCAAGATGGCCATAGAGCGGGCCGCTTTAGACGCACAGGCCTACAGGCTCATGTTGGACCAGAGTGCATCGCAGGAAGTCATGAGGAGGAAGTACCGATCCCGTTTGCCTCCGGTTTTGAGGCCAGAGACGTTTTCAACACTCCAGGAGTAGGAAACGGCAATCCGCTGGAGGGAAACCGGGTGGAAGCTCCCGGGACCGGTGTACCGGTTCAGCCTCGTCAGATGGACCCGCCTCATCAAAACACCGTTATACCTCAGGCTGCTTTAACACCTCCAGGTCACTACTCCAACCCAATGGACAATCTTGTTGCTGCTGTTGTACGGCTGGAGGCCAGCAGTATCGAGTAATGAACGACGTGGAGCACCCCGTGGCAACAACCCGGCGGGTGGTGCTGATAATGCTCAAGGAGTGGTGGACCGGGCCCGCGCGCGCAGGGAGGCCGAGTTGGCCGCACAGCATCAGGCTCGGCAGCTCACGCTGGTTCGTCCAACCATCTCGATCGAACCTGGTGTTACTTCTAGTTCTTTGGGGGTGCCTTGCCTTATCCCCGCTTTGCGCAACGTGCGCCTGCCCAAGGATTTCAAAGGCCTGCGCAAGGTACCAAATTACACGGCGGATCAACCCCCAGAGACATGGGTGGAGAGCTATGAGATGGCCATGGAGATGCTTGATGTGGATGACGCGACGTGTGCAAAATACTTCACCATGATGCTTGAGGGAACGGCCCGTACTTGGTTAAAAAGTTTGCCGGCTAATTCTATCAGTTCATGGGCCCAATTACGAGCCCGGTTTATCAGCAATTTCAAGGATACATGTAAACAGCCTATGTCGATAGTGGACTTAGCTGCCTGCGTCCAGGAGGAAGGAGAGTCAACGACTCATTGGGTGCGCCTGGTTTCACAAGTGTTGCACTCCTCAGACCGCATCAACGCCGACACCGCAGTATTAACCCTAGAAGGCAACTGCCGGTTTGGGCCCCTGAAGCTGAAGTTGGGACGGATGAAGCGTCATTGCACTGACATGGGGACCCTCATGGCCGCTTTGGTGAAATATGCTGATTCTGATAGTACCAAGGATCCCGAATCTGATGATGACAAGACAGGGAAGGGAAAGAGGAACAGCAACTCCAAAGGTCAGCAGCATCACTGGGCAGGCAATGGTGGTGGAGGCAAGCGTAAAACGGATGGTAACATGGACTTTGTGGCTAATACCAACACACAGGACAATGGCCAGCGATGCAAGGGTAAACCGAAAAATCATAATGGGGCACCCAACCCTAACCCAGACCGCCTAAACTATCTGCTAAGCCAGCCCTGTCCAAGACATGGGACGAAGGAGGCGCCAGCAAACCACCTTTGGAAGGATTGCTTTATTATGCAGGAGTTCAAGAATTCTAATAATTTCTGGTATGATCACGAATCTGGCGATGGCTCAGGATCTGGGCCGGGTTACGGTGGAGGAAGTTCCGGTTCAGGATTTAATGGTAATCCGGGCGGACATAATGGTCAAAATAGTCAGAACAACCAGGGTGGTTACAACCAACAGCAGCAACAGTCAGGTTACCAGAGCAACCCAAAGCAGTTGAGTAGCGGGCAGTACCATGTATTCACAACTAGCTTGGACAAGCGAGACCGGAAGGTTCAGAGGTGGGCGGTTAACTCCGTTGAACCGGCCGTACCCCGTTACCTACGTTGGTCTGAACAGCCAATCATATGGAGCAGAGAGGATCACCCTCCCCAGGTTGATAATCCGGGTCAGCTAGCTCTAGTGGTGGCGCCTTAGGTGGGAGGTTAAAAGTTCACCAAGGTGCTCATGGATGGAGGGAGCAACATTAACATCCTGTACTATGAGACCTTCCGTCGTATGGGACTAACAGATAAAAACCTCAAACCATCGAATACAGTGTTCCACGGTGTAGTGCCTGGCAGATCAGCATATCCCGTTGGTAAGATAGCTCTGGAAGTGGCCTTTGGGGATGATCATGATTCCAGGTCGGAGACACTGAAGTTTGAAGTGGTGAAAATCCAAAGTCCATATCATGCCCTGTTTGGACGACCAGCCTATGCCAAGTTCATGGCACGACCCTGTTATGTGTATTTGCAGCTCAAGATGCCGGGTCACAAGGGGACAATAACGGTTCACGGAAGCCGCAAAATCGCTTTGGAGTGTGAGGAAGGAGATGCGGCCTATGCAGAGTCGGTCTGTGCCACCGAGGAGTTGAAGTATTATAAAGACAATGTTGATCCGGCGGACATGACTCCGTTAAAGAAGCCAACTACGGAGCATGATCCGGCCCTGAAGTTCAAATCGGCAGCAGAAACTAAGCTTGTTGACTTCGTACCTGGTGATTTGTCCAAGCAGTTCAGCATCAGTGCCAACTTGGATCCGAAATAGGAAAGCGCGCTCATCGAGTTCATCCGTGAGAATCGGGACATTTTTGCATGGAAGCCCTCTGACATGCCAGGTGTACCAAGGGAACTCGTTGAGCACAATCTTAATGTGGATCCTCAATATAAACCGGTGAAACCGTTCCTCCACCGGTTTAACGAAGAGAGACACAAGGCGATTGGAGAAGAGGTAGCCAGGCTCTTAGCAGCTGGCTTTATTGTTGAAGTTTTTCACCCGGAGTGGCTTGCCAATCCGGTGTTGGTCCTCAAGAAAAACGGCACCTGGCGTATGTGTGTGGATTACACAGATCTTAATAAGGCTTGTCTAGCAGATCCTTTTGCCCTCCCCCGTATTGATCAAATTATTGATGCTACGGCGGGTTGTGAGCGTTTAAGTTTTTTGGATGCATATTCTGGCTATCATCAGATCAAAATGGCAGTTAAGGACCAGGAGAAGACGGCATTTATAACTCCCTTTGGAGCCTTCTGCTATGTGTCTATGCCCTTCGGGCTCAAGAGTGCCCAGGCAACTTATCAACGGTGTGTACAAAATTGTCTTCACAAGCATATTGGCCGTAATGTACATGCTTACGTGGATGATATCGTGGTTAAGTCCAGGGAGAAGGAGACTCTGATTGATGATTTGAAGGAAACCTTTGATAACCTGAGAACATACAAGATGATGCTTAATCCGGACAAGTGTGTCTTTGGTGTACCGACGGGCAAGCTATTGGGTTTTCTGGTGTCCAATAGGGGAATTGAGTCTAATCCGGAGAAGATCACGGCCATCACCTCCCTGGCTAAACCGAAGTGTATCAATGATGTTCAACGCCTGGCAGGCCGGATTGCCGCTTTAAGCCGATTTATCAGTCGTCTTGGTGAGAAGGCAATCCCTTTGTATCAGATGTTGCAAAAATGGATCAGTTTGTTTGGAGTTCCGCCGCTGATGAAGCATTTGAGGACTTAAAGCGACAGTTGGCCAATCCTCTTGTGCTCGCCGCTCCCATTGACAAGGAGCCGTTACTACTATATGTTGCTGCTAATGCTCGGGTAGTCAGCGTGCCTATTGTGGTGGAGCGAAAGGAGGCAGGTAAGGAGCATCCGGTTCAATGCCCGGTTTATTATATCAGCGAGGTACTAATCGAGTCCAAGCAAAGGTATCCGCATTGGCAGAAGCTGGTGTATGGAGTTTTTATGGCAAGCCGGAAGCTTAAACAATACTTCCAAGGGCACCCAATTACGGTGGTCAGTTCTGCTCCTTTGGGAGATATCATCCAGAACCGGGAGGCAACTGGCCGGATTGCAAAGTGGGCTATAGAGCTGGGGCTGCACGGTTTGAAGTATGTGCCTTGGACAACGGTTAAGTCTCAAGCACTTGTTGATTTCATCAATGATTGGACGGAAATGCAAGCACCTGAAGAAAAGCCGGATCACACATATTGGACCATCCACTTTGACGGATCCAGGCAATTGGAAGGCTCGGGGGCTGGAGTCGTATTAACTTCCCCACGAGGTGATAAGTTTTGTTATGTTCTCCACTTAATGTTCCCTTGTACTAACAATGCAGCTGAGTATGAAGCCTTGCTCCATGGTCTCCCGATGGCTAAGGAGATGAATCTAAGTCAAGTTAAGTTCTTCAGTGACTCGGACCTTGTGGCTCAGCAAGTGTCTGGCACTTGGGATTCCAAGGACCCACTCATGGCAGCATATCGTCGTGAGGTGGATATTGTTGCAGGTCATTTCAAAGGCTATCAGGTGGACCACGTTGACCGGCAGAAAAATGAAGCGGCGGATGCCTTAAGCCGGCTGGGCTCTCAGCGCAAACCGGTCCCGCCCAATGTTTTTCTGGATGTGCTGCACAACCCGTCGGTCAAGATCCCTAGAGAAGCGGATTTGGCTATTCCTAATCCGGAGGCTCAATTGGTGGCAGCTCTTCATGTTATTCCGGATTGGACGCTTCCTTACCTGGCGTACAAGAACCGGGGCGAGTTACCAGAGGATGAGACTCTGGCCCGACAGATAATTCGGTGATCCAAGTCTATGACTATTATCAACGGCGAGTTGCATCATTGCAGTGTGTCAGGAGCGTTTCAACGCTGTGTGTCTCCTGTAGAAGGCCGTGAAATTTTGCGTGAGATCCACGAAGGAGATTGTGGTCACCACGCCAGTTCAAAATCTCTGGTAGCCAAAGCGTTTCGCCACGGTTTCTATTGGTTAACTGCTCATGCTGATGCGGAGGATCTGGTCAGACGATGTGATGGTTGCCAAAGGTTTTCAAGACGTGCTCATGTACCGGCTCAAGAATTGAGAATGATTCCAATTACTTGGCCGTTTGCGACTTGGGGGCTGGATATGGTTGGGCCTTTCAAAAGGTCCAAAGATAAGAAGACCCACCTCCTGGTGGCGGTTGACAAGTTTACAAAATGGGTGGAGGCAGAACCTGTTAGCAAGTGTGATGCGGCCACGGCGGTTCAGTTCATCAAAAAAGTGATTTTCCGGTTTGGCTTTCCGCACAGTATCATCACAGATAATGGTACCAATTTGTCCAAAGGTGCCATGAAGGAGTTCTGCGAACGGGAGCACATCCGGCTCGACGTTTCATCAGTGGCACACCCACAGTCCAATGGTCAAGCAGAAAGGGCTAATCAAGAGATCTTGAGAGGCATCAAACCACCGCTCATGATTCCTTTACAGAGAACGTCGGGTTGTTGGGTAGAAGAATTACCATCTGTGTTATGGAGCATCAATACAACACCCAATAGATCAACAGGATACACACCGTTCTTCATGGTTTATGGAGCGGAGGCGGTTCTCCCCAGTGATATCCGTCATGATTCACCTCGTGTGACGGCTTATATTGAAGCGGACAACGAGACAGCACAGCAAGATGCTTTGGACTGGCTGGATGAAGAGCATGACATAGCAGCCGCCCGATCGGCGATTTACCAACAGGATCTTCGTCGTTATCACAGTCGCCGAGTCAGAACCAGAACCTTCCAGGAAGGAGATTTGGTGCTTCGGCTCATCCAAGATCAGACTGATATGCATAAGTTATCCCCACCTTGGGAGGGGCCTTTCGTGGTCAGCAGGAATCTGCACAACAGGTCATACTATCTGATCGATATTCGAGAGCATAAGGACTCACGTACGTCAGAGGAGGAGACCAACAGGCCATGGAACATAGCTCATCTTCGGCCTTATTATACCTGAGCCATTGGTTCTACTTATGTACATATTACAACGATGTATATATTATGATTAATTATAATAAACCGGAACCTCAGCTAAAGCGGGGTATTTGTTCTCTTACATCATGTGTGGTTACACGGAGTTGTTCTAAAGCGGCCTCCGGTTTACCCCTTGAGTTTGCTTTTTAAAAAGCATCATGTTATATCACTTGGAGGATTGGTCGTGTCCGAACCAATACCATACCTCTTGATAGGCGAGAGCCACAAGATCACTGTGGGACTTGGTCACGTCTGAACCAGTCATGCCTCTTGATCGGCCTAAGGCCACAGAATCACTTGGGGGGTTGGTCGAACCCAAACCATCGCCATGCCACTTGGTCGGCATAAATGCCATGGTTTCATTTGGGGACCTGGCTGACTAGAACCATAGTTACACCTAACGGGAGCTTGGTCGTGTTCGGCCATGGTAACAACATTTGATCAGCTCAAATAAAACTTTTTTGCAAACGGTTTTGTCATTGCTTTTGCTTCGCATTTTTCTTTGCAAGATACTTTTTCTTTTTTATTGCATTTTTTTAAACCGACAAAGTTTTCAACCAATCAATTGACGGAACATAGTTCACGTCAATCCGGAGACTATTGGCCCGGTTTGGTCCTTGTTGTTAACATCCTCTTATGGAGTAACACGGTGTTTATTATAACCCGGCACGGTTTACATGGTAAACCAGCGTCATATATATACAGGAGCTGTAATCCCCTCCAACAGTGTGGGTTTGCAAAACTCCGCTTCAAGATTGGCCAAGCCAACTTCACGCTCAATGATGGCAGGTATTATGTATCTCAAAATTTTGGTTATATACTTAATTTTTTTTGGGTGTTTTGATTTCATATATGCAGACATCATATTCCGCCTGACGGTACAACCGTGGTGGCACTTGAAGAGTTTCTTATTGCAGAAAGTGCTTTGGAAAAATTCATCACCACAGGAAGAACAAATTATGCACGAAGGCATATCAACATCAAAAGTATCAGCTAGCCTATTACAAGGCAACACGGTGCCCATAATAATATCATTGTTTTTCGCAAAGGTGAGGCAATTCTAAAACCGGCTTCCGGTTTAAGCTTGGTCACCAGCCTGGCCTGATGGTTGTGGGTCATCCTGCACCGCTTCAGCCTCCGTTTCTCTACCCAGTGGCTAGAAATCAACAGTTGTCCAGTCGATTCCCATTAATGCTTGAAAAACAACTTCATCATGGATCAGCAATGACGGGTCAATATCGGGAGCGTAAGTATGCTTACGGATTGGAGGGATCAGATTTTCCGATTCATGGATTGGCGCAGCTATTCGCTTCTTCTGATTGTCATATTGGGCTTGATAATGAGACAAGTCTGCTTCTTCAGCCAATTGACAAGCTAGCGGACGTATCTCCCGGTTTATTGCTCGCAGATCTGCTTCACCAAATTCTGACCTGTCTTCCTTCAAGCTGGGATAGCCCTGAGCCGCTTCAATAGGATCAAAATCAGGCACCCAGGCTTTTGCTCGGATTAAGGCATTGATCGCACCGGTTCGAGCAGCAGATTTCTTCAGCTCTTCAACCCGGGCAGGAAGCACCGAAAGTTTCATCAGAGTGTCTTGAATCAAAGTGGGCACCGGTTTGTTATGGGATGCGGTACAGATGATCCGCTGGGCACCAGTATATAATTGTTCAACCGATGTATAGGCGGCTTTCAGTTTCTTCCGCACATCTGACCCCAAGTGACCAATGTGTGTCCCTGAAATACCATAAAGGGTTAATAAACCGGCAACTCTGTAAGAAGGCAGAGCCAATTCAGAAGTCAAACTGACTTACCAAAGATAGCAGTAGTCATGGCATGCACGTGCCGCTTTATGCTGGTCAGTTCATCCGCCACTGGTTTTAGTGCAGCCTCGGCATCCTTTGCTCGTTTGATTAAAGCGGACTTTTCAGTGGCCCAATCCGCCCGCTTCTTCTTGAAGCTCTCCTTAAGCTGTTCCATGGCGCTTAAAGCGTTGGCTAATTCCTCTTTTTCTTTGGAGGTTTCAGCTTGTTGGGTTTTCAGGTTATCTTGGAGATCGGCGACTTGGCTTTCTTTCGTTTTCAGCTCCGCCTGTATGCAGACAGTTATATGCTTCAACAAAACGGTACAAGGATTGAAGTACCAACCACATAACAAGTTATGCACTTAGTACTTGGGGGCTAATGCATATTCGATCTTCATCTTTCAATTGCTTACAAAGTCCCAAGATCAATACAAGTATTCAACTTGGCACTTGGGGGCTAATGGCTATTTGCTCGTATATATATTCTGATGCGGCAATCTCAATTACTTAAAGTACCGGTTTAACTACGCTAAGTTGAACCGGCCCTTGGGGGCTACATCAGCGAATTTCAAAGTATTAAGATTTATGTTAGTAAGTCCCGGTTTGAAAGAAGATTACAAACCGACCCTTGGGGGCTAGGAGAGTCAGCAAGTATTGAAGCATACAAGCAGGAAAGAGCATATGGAAGTTACCTCATATTTATCCTTCATCATATTAACCAGACTGGCTTCATAGTCACGGCTGGTATACAGCCGGTTCAGGTAGCCGGAATGGATATCTTGGGCACTCAGAGCAGCATAAGTTGCCAGGTCAGCATTCCACTTGCCTTTACCAAAGGCAGCAAATTCTTCCTTGGCAGAATGTTTGGACAAAGCAACAGGATTTCTTGGCTCGGTATGGCCAGTGCGAGTAATGACAACCTCGTCCTCCTGAGTATCGCCAGTTTGCACTGGGGCTGTTGGCTTGTCGGTAGATTTTGCTGGACCGGTGGATCTCTCAATCCAGATGGAGCCTGTGGGCTGATTGACAGGACCTGAGGTATCAGTAGGTCTCTCTTCAGCAATAAGATCGTCGTCTGGCTGCGGTGGATCATTGGGTATATCCTCAGGAATAGCCGCTTCATGATCGGGTGTCTTGCTTGGCTCAAGAACGGCATCTTCTTCGACCGCTTTGTCCAGGCGGGCCTTCTTGCTTGGCCTAGGCTTGGCCCCGAAAAGAATAATAAAATCAAATACAGCATATGTTCTAAGGCGATGTGCTGCAAGTATCACAATAAGTATAGCTTACCCAAGCACTGTTTTGAGCGGTGGCAGCTGAGTAGCCGATGACTCGCCAGAAGATGAGTGGGAAGTAACCTGGTAATCGGAGTCAGATGGATTAAGAGGTTGACGAAAGCAGCCCGCTTTAGGACAATCACTGACAAGCAAATTAGAGACCTCTGAACGGCGTTTTCGAGCCAGTCTGTTCGGTAAACCGGCGGAGGTAACTACCTGGCCGTTGTGCCGGGTTGTGCGATGAGCTTCGTGCTGTTGGGTCTTCAGAAGAAATTTGGGATCCAAATAAGCAAGAGGATGAGAAATTTTAACTTTCTGGTTTGCTTGACGGATTTTTAGTGAAGGCAAAGGTTCTGAATCGAAAGAGAGAATAATTACCTCTGCAGCATCAGCGTGGCTGGCTTCGGCATCATCCTAACAAATATCATCATCAATAAGACGCATGAAAAATAAGCCAAGTGAGTCAAGCTCTAGCTCAAGGTCTAGATTATCCACATCATCATCAGGGGCCGGATTAGAAGATGCAGTAGTTCTTTTCCTGTGGGCAGTCTTCTTTACAGCTTTAGTCTTTTGCCGGGTTGCTCTTTCCGGTTTGTCTGGTTTTTCCGGTTTCTCCTGCGGCAATTTCTTGCTCCAAAATGGATCATTGCCCTGATTACACAGACACTGATATTAAACAATGGCCAGATATATCAATAACAGATTCAGCAAAAGGAAAAATCAAGGTCTTACAGCTGGCGGTTTGTTGGTGGCACAGAAGGGAAGCAGGCCGTTTTTAGCACAGATATGTTCCGGTTCATTCAGCATCTTATTCACAGCCTCTGTAATTTCTTCATCGGTGAGCTGGATTTTGGAATGTCGCAGAGGGTCATCAACACTGCCGGTATACTCGCACATTAAACCGGAGCGCTGACTAAGGGGCAGTATGCTCCATGATATCCAACAGCGAGCGAGATCAACCCCTATTAAACCGTTGGCCATAAAGGCTCTAAGCTTCGACAGTTGAGGAGCATATTTGCTTCTCTCCTGGGCAGTCAATCTTTGCGGAAAAGGGTGTGTATTGCTGAGCCGCTCCGGACGAAAGCCGGGCAAGGGATTCTCACCAGCAGGGGAGGTGTATTTGCAGTAGAACCATGTCTGATTCCACTCTTTGGGGTGGCTGTGTAGTTTGGTGTGAGGGTATGTGACCTCTTTCCTTTTCTGGATCGCCACGCCACCCAACTCCGTATTGGAACCGTCAGTAAACTCCGTACGGCGGTTTAGATGGAAAAGGTCTCGGAACAATTCCACTGTGGGCTCCTCTTGAAAGAACGCTTCACAGCGCACTTGGAAGTGACACATATTTGTAACAGAATTGGGGCTAGTGTCTTGTGGATGGAGTTGGAAATCGGCCAAAACATCTCGGTAAAATTTAGAACCAGGTGGCTTAAAGCCCCGAGCTAAGTGATCTACGAAAACAACAACCTCTCCTTCTTGAGGAGTGGGGAGGGCATTCTTTGCCAGGAGCCCTCCAATGGATGGTATCTGTGCTGCCTAAAGCGCCGATCAGGACTAGATTGTCCAGCTGAGCCTCTGTGACGCGAGAAGGAACCCAATTGCATTCATATACTTGCTTGGCCATGATGGAATCTACAAGGTAGAAGATCCCGGTTCAAAAATGCATTTGATCAAGGTACATTGGTATGTGCAATGTTAAGCCAGAGACAGATCTATCTGAACCGGAGTTTTATGAAGCAACAACATCTGGCAGTTCAACAAGGGGACTAATGGTATATACCGGTTTGGTAATTTTTTCCTACAAAGTTAAACCGCTGGGTTTAAACATTGAAGCAGATGAGTAAGTTTATAGAAACAGATTTCGTAAGATTTCTCTACAGCGATGGATCTGAAGCAAGTTCAGAAAAAAGATAAATATTCAGAGGTCCAAAAGGAGCAGTACCGAATCAATGAGCAAGACGTACATACAGATCTATGGTTTTGAGATGTGTAAGTGAAAGCGAAGGATAAACAGCTACCATTGCACAGAATAAAGATTTGCGGAGCCATCTAAAGATCTATCATATGAGCAAGAGGCAGATGATGAACACTAAAGAACTGTGAAACCCTAGGTCAGATCTGCGGGGGAAAGGATAGAAGATTTACCGGAGCTGAGGAAGACGCGGAAGGTTGCCATGATGCTCTGGTGCGCTCAGGTTGATGTAGCGGCCAAGGTTGAGGCATAGGTTGACGGTGGCGGCGGAGCTTCGAGGCTGGCGACGCGAGGAGGACGAAGAAGGAATGAAGGGGAGAAAAGAAATGACCCTTCGGTCCTATTTATAAGGCGAAAGAACATGTGTCCGGCGCGACAATCAAGGGGCCACGAAACGAAGCTGTCGCCTCGATTTCCGCAGATCTATTAAACAAAGAAGCATAATGGATAGCTTCGTAATGACAGGTGACGTCACTCCGGTTTACAGCAATTAGAGAAGATGACCTCATGGCGGTTTACCAAGTTATGAAAAGATGTTAAAGATGAAGCTTTTGTTAAAGGATTGACATGAACCAGTTCAAATCAATCTGGGGCCTAATGTTGGGGATATTACTACTGGGCGTAAACCAGCCTATCTGGGTCGGGTTAACTTCGTCAGTAGTTAAGTATGTTAAAGCCCAAGAAGGCAGATGAGGGCTCAAGGCCCATGGTCGGTTCAAGGCCTGTAGCCATAAACCGGCATTAGTAGTTAACTTGTATTGTAAGTTAGGAATAAGTAGAGACCAAACCGGACACATTTATGAGCCGGTATTGGGACTCTGTAAGCCGACGGGAGTCACCCGTGTACATAAGGGGACGACCCAGCGGCGGTTCAAGAACAACAGACAACAACTCAAGACATAGGCGAAGCTTGTTTGCTCCCTAGTCATCGAAACCCCATCAATTCCATCACAACTAGACGTAGGCTTTTACCTTCATCGAAGGGGCCGAACTAGTTTAAACTCTCTTGCGTCCCTGTGTCCGCTTTAACCCCTTCAAGCTAACCCGTCGCGATGGCTCCACGACTAAGTCCTTTCTCTAGGACATCTGCCGTGACAAAACCACGACAGGTGGGGAGGACTCCGAGGAAGCCTTCGCACAAGGCCACGAAGGCGGACAGCAGCACCACCGTGTTGGGCGTGAGGTGGTGCGGCTGGAGGCCGTAGAACTACAGAAAAGAGCAGAAGAAGCTGCTCGTCGGTAGCCCCAATCCGCGCAGGCAGTGCGAGCGGAAGATGACCCGCTCGCCCTCCTCCGGCGCTGGGGAAATCTCCTCCCTCGGTGCAAGACGCACCCGCACGTAATCTTCGCTGGGGAGCCGACGAGTCTTGCGGACGAACTCGATGTGGTCGTCGTGAACTTCTGAGCCGTCCTAGGTGCCGGAACGCACCGAGGGAGGCGCGGCGGCAGAAGAAGAACTCATCGTGAGCTGATCGCCGCGGCGTTCGTCAAAACTTGGGCGCACGGCGGGGTGAGGAAGAAGAAGAAGGAGAAGAGCAAGGATTAGTGGGAAGGAGGGGCGCGCATGCTCTGCCACGCCCCCTCCCCCCCTACTTATAGCCTCATGGGCTGTGAAGCCGAGGGGGCGGTCATGGGATTTACTGCGCCGATGACCCCACGACCCCCACGTTTCCGAGACAAAGTTACTGTGCGCAGTAACTTCACAAGAATCCCAACCGTCCGCACAGGCCACAGCGGATCCGCTCAAGCGCCGAGGCGCGGTAATGGCGGGCCCGTCCTACGGGCATGTCTTGGCACGCACGTAAGCTAGCAGACTGGCCTGGCCGTGCATTGCCACATGATGGGCCCAGAATGGGCGGCGGCCTGGAAGCTTAGCCGGCATGCTACTTGGGTCCCGCCATGATGTTCGAAATATTGCACAAGTCAGAATTGGGCGAGTCCGACTCCTTCTAGTCGGCCCAGCAGAAGTCGAGCAAAATCCATGTCTCGGGCACTCGGAAAGAGAAATTGCTGAGGCTCCTTGGCCGATCGTTCGCGGCGCCTCATCAGCTTCGGGGACTACTGTCAGAGTAATGGGCCACGGGTAGGCTAACCCGAGTCCGAGAACCTTTCAAGACATCGGGTCAGGCTGCGCACCTCAAGACCCCAGGACGAAGAGCCGCCTTCTGAGAAGTCGGCAGCAAGGCAACCGACTGCCCACTCGCGGCCGAGTCCCGGGGACGACTTCAGGATAAGCCTACTCCTAACTAGTGACTTCCAAAGAAACCGACTTTGGGGAGTCGGCCTGCGACTCCGACAAACCCCATGCCCTCATCAAGAGGGATGGGACGGGGAGTGGCTGCAGTCAAGCCCACTCCCACCCCTTTCCAAAGGCAGGCATGGCCACAGTATTCCGTACCCGTGGAGATCTCCATCCGGCGTGGCACTGTTGCCGTGCCAGCGCTGACATCAGTGCCAAAGGACCGAATCCTGTGCCCACGACGGCTTGTCTGTACGACCCTGGGGCGGCGGGTCCCACCAGCCAGTGGGACCCCAGGAGACGGCAAGTGCGCCACCAGTCGGCCCCCGAGAGTCGGCCAGACCCTCCCCCGGGACCCACGCACCATTAATCAGATGTGACGGAGAGTGGCAATAGTGATCGCCCGCCAGGCGGCGGGGCTGTTGCCACGACTCCATGACCAAGCCCGCGTCATCAGAAGCACGGCTACAGTAATCAGCAGCCGGCAAGACCCGCCCGCGGCGGATGCGGCCTGTCGGCTCCGTACCTGGCCAGTCGGCGGGCCCCAGCAGTCGGCGGAGAAGACGGAGGCCGGAGAGACTGACGGCTGGGTTGCGCCCAGCCGGATTACCATTGTACCCCTGGGGGGTAGGCCTATATAAACCCCCCAGGGCACCCATGCAAAGGGTTGGAATCCATTAGCACTAGACCAGACCATATAGGAAGGAGAGAGCTAGCCATGCCTTCTCCTACCTTCAGGAAACGGCTCAAGGAGCAATCGTGTAAACACTTTGCCGTAGTGACCATGCGGAGACCCCGCGGAGCAGCGGTAGGGGTATTATCTCCCCGGAGAGCCCTGAAGCTGGGTAAGATTCGCCGGCGTGCATGTCTTCACCTCATCCCGTTTCCAGGCACCGGCGACGTTCTACTCGCCCCCACCATGATAAGCCATCCTTTGGCATATGTCGCACCCAACCCCCGACATCTCTTGAAGAAAGCATACGATGGGTGAACAAATTACTGTTGAGCAATTGATGGAAAAACGCATAGTTATGATGATATCTAAGGTAATGATCACGAATATAGGAATCACGTCCATGACAAGTAGACCGAAATGATTCTGCATCTACTACTATTACTCCACACATTGACCGCTATCCAACATGCATCTAGTGTATTAAGTTAACAAGAACGGAGTAACGCCTTAAGCAAGATGACATGATGTAAAGGGATAGACCCAAACAATATGATAAAACCCTATTTTTTTATCCTTAATGGCAACAATACAAATACGTGCCTCGCTACCCCTAGTGTCACTGGGTGAGAACACAACAAGATTGAACCCATTACAAAGCACCTCTCCCAAGATTATGCAACATGTTCATGACCAAATTGCTTAAAATTCATTATATAGTTCCTAAGGGAGATGATCTTAGCGGGAGGAAAATACTTGGAAATAAAAAGCATCTTTACACTTATTCCATGAATCAATACTATTTTTAGGCAAAGATGAAAACCAATGAAACTAACTCTACAAGCTAATATCCTAAATATTGCAACTAACAAGCAAGTGCAAATACCTCCTGCTCGTTGCCAGGCTATGCATCGGGGGTATCAGGATGGACTGCGCCGCTCAACGCCGTCACCTTCTGCTCCGGCAGCACTGAGGCAGAGCCCGCCACCTCCTTCTCCACACCCGCAGCGGTTGCAAGTTCCCCGCACCACCGTGGACGCCGCCAACGTCCTTCACTTCATCTGCGGTCACCGCGCCCTGCAGCTCCACTACATCTCCGGCCGCTGCGCCAGCGTCGCCACGAGCTTTCGCCATCGGACATATGGAAGCGATGAGGGTGACACTAGTAGAAAAAGGGTCAAATGTGAAGCACATTAGTGCCGGTTTGAATTTGAGCCGGCACTAATGTGACCATTAGTGCCGGTTCCAACGGCTAGGCGGGCGGGCATCATTAGTACCGGTTCGTGGGCAACCTTTAGTACCGGTTCATGCCACGAACCGGTACTAATGTGACCAGTGCGGCTGTGGTCAGGCTGGGGCCCCCACGAAGACCTTTAGTACCGGTTCATGGCATGAACCGGTACTATAGTTTCTTAGTAAGCTGATTTTTAGTCCCACCTCGCCAAGAGAGAGGCAGTATGAGCAATTTATAAGCCGTGAGTGCAGAGACAATGATGAAGAGGCGCAATGCTCACCTGCATGTTGATTAGCTTCAAGCCTTTCGGAATAGCATAGATTGCACTGAGCTATGTGCAGTGCAGTCTACACTATTCCGAAAGGCTTGAAGCAAATTAACCAGCATTGCACCTCTTTTTTATTTTTAATAACTTATTTGAACTCCGGACTTCTTTTGTGTTCAATATGCAGCATTCAAAGCGACGTCATCAATTTCCAACATGTTCTGACATCATTTGTTGTTTTTCGGTCATTTACCTAATTGTTTAGAGAGCTAAATGACCGTGAAATTGAAAATCACTACAAAATGAATTCTGAAAATGTTGAAACTTGGCATGGTATCATCATTTCACCCGCATAGCATGTGCGAAAGAGTAGAGAGGGTCACGGCAAAAACTGGACGCACTTCGTGTATAAACTGGACAAACTCTTTCGAAGTATCAGGGTTTCGGACGAGAACTCATCTGTTACACGGGCACTTCAATATTTTTTAAACTTATTTGAACTCCGGACTTCTTTTGTGTTCAGTATGCAGCATTCAAAGCGACGTCATCAGTTTTCAACATGTTCTGACATCATTTGTTGTTTTTCGGTCATTTACCTAATTGTTTAGAGAGCTAAATGACCATGAAATTGAAAATCACTACAAAATGAACTCTGAAAATGTTGAAACTTGGCATGGTATCATCATTTCACCCGCATAGCATGTGCGAAAGAGTAGAGAGGGTCACGGCAAAAATTGGACGCACTTCGTGTACAAACTAGACAAACTCTTTCGGAGTATGAGGGTTTCGGACGAGAACTCATCTATTACACGGGCACTTCAATATTTTTTAAACTTATTTGAACTCTGGACTTCTTTTGTGTTTAGTATGCAACATTCAAAGCGACGTCATCAATTTCCAACATGTTCTGACATCATTTGTTGTTTTTCGGTCATTTACCTAATTGTTTAGAGAGCTAAATGACCGTGAAATTGAAAATCACTACAAAATGAACTCTGAAAATGTTGAAACTTGGCATGGTGTCATCATTTCACCCGCATAGCATGTGCGAAAGAGTAGAGAGGGTCACGGCAAAAATTGGACGCACTTCGTGTACAAACTAGACAAACTCTTTCGGAGTATCAGGGTTTCGGACGAGAACTCATCTGTTACACGGACACTTCAATGTTTTTTAAACTTATTTGAACTCCGGACTTCTTTTGTGTTCAGTATGCAATATTCAAAGCGACGTCATCAATTTCCAACATGTTCTGACATCATTTGTTGTTTTTCGGTCATTTACCTAATTGTTTAGAGAGCTAAATGACCGTGAAATTGAAAATCACTACAAAATGAACTCTGAAAATGTTGAAACTTGCAATGGTATTATCATTTCGGAGTATCAGAGTAGAGAGGGTCACAAAAAAACTACTCAGAAATATATATAAGAAAATAAATAAAGTAGAAAAGAATAAAACTATAAAAAAATACTCAAAAATAAATAGAAGAAAATAAATAATGCAGAAAAGAAAAAACTATATAAAAAATTACTCAAAAATAAATAGAAGAAAATAAATAATGCAGAAAAGAAAAAACTATATAAAAAATTTGTTGGGGCGCTGCACAGTGGGCCTGCCAGACCTAGGGTGTGCAAATGCAGGCCTAGAAGGGCTAGCAGACTCACAGGGTAGCGCGCCCTAGTTAGGCCCAGAAGTCTGCTATATAGAGAAGCTCGAAGGAGCAGCCGCGGCTGGGTTTATAAACCAGTGCGGCTGCCCTTCGCTCGGCGAGGTGGGACTAAACATTGTGCACCGCCGGTGGCAGCGCACAACCATTAGTACCGGTTGGTGGCTCCAACCGGTACTAATGATTGGGCCTTTAGTACCGGTTCGTGGCACGAACCGCTACTAAAGGGGCCGTTTCCCGCCCCTTGGCCTGGCGAAAATTGGTCTTTAGTACCGGTTGGTGGCTCCAACCGGTACTAAAGACCCCTCCTATATATATGGCACTTATGAAAAAATCAGTTTCATCGACCACCACTTCTTCTCGATCCAACTTCTTCAACGCGCCCGTCGCCCATCGCGCGCCGCCCTTGCCGCCCCCGCCGCCCGTCGTCGTCGTCGCCCCCGCCACCCGTCGTCGCCGTCACCGCCGTCGCCCCCGCCGCGCCCGTCGCCGCCGCCTCTCGCCCGCCGCCCGTCCCCGTCGTCGCCCGCCGCCGCCCGTACGCACCCGCCCCCTTCTCTACACACACATACACACACCCACCCACACACACACACACATACACACACACACACACTGTTTTTACTTATTTTCTATTTTCTGTTGTTTAGATTAATGTTAGATAAATTACGTAGATAATAATGTTAGAATGTTAATGTTAGATGAATTATATGGAAAAAATGTTAAATATTAATGTCAAATATATTTTACATGAACTAGAACAAGTTGAACTAGTTGAATTAGTATAGCTAGATATTAATTAGGTATATATATGAGATTTGAACTAGTTGAATTAATATAATTAGTTTATTTTTAGTATGAAAATTAATAGAACAAGTTTATTTTTAGTAAAAAAAATTAGGTATATGAAATTTGATGATCTAATCAAAATATTACTATATAGAACTACCTACTTTATTTTAGTAAGAAATTCATAGAACCAGTTTATTTTTAGTAAATGCTTAGTTGAATTAATAGAACTAGTAAGTGTTTAATATTTCACCTATATATGAACATATGTTAGATATTAATGTCAAATGTTAGATGAATTAGATATAAATTATATGTTAGATATATATTTAATTTAGTTATATGAGATTTCATTATCTAATTAACATTTTATTATATAGAACTAGCTACCTTATTTTTAGTAAGAAAATTAAAAGAACTAGTTTAGTTGAATTAGTTGAATTAATTAGTCGAACTAGTTAGTTGAATTAGTTCAATTAATTAGGTATATTTTTCGTAAGTGTTTAGTTGAATTAGTTCAATTAATTAGTTGAACTAGTTGAATTAACAGAATTAGTTGAATTAATAGAACTAATAAGTGTTTAATGTTTCACCTATGAACATAGGAATGTCGTCTGACGACGAACACGATTTCATTATATGCGAATACTGCGAAGACCAGCGCGGCCTGTGCGGCAGAAAATTTCTAGTCGATGATAGATGCTTCAGCATCAAGTTGGATGAGAACTTCGACGTGGATACAGTAAGTCACAACGACAAGCCTTTTTCGTAATTAAGCATGATTTATGCTTCATTTGCTTCAACTTTTAATTTTAATTTTTCACTATTCTACTAGCGTATCCCCTGCCATGCAAGAATATTTGTCTTGGATAAGATAGGTTTCAGTCCTAACGAAACTATGGAGGTAAAAAGAGTTTACTTGAAGACCGAGCATGGTTATACCTTCAACGTCAAATTATACAATGCAGACACATAAACCTATTTTGAATGCAAAACTTGGCAAGCACTATGCAAGGCTTATGCATTTGAGCCTGATATGGTTATCACCTTTGATATTCGTCCGGAAGATGATATTGAAGGTAATAGAGATATCTGGGTCGATGTGCAGACGCCTCCAGTTCTACCATTATGTGAGTTTCTCAACCATATTTATGTCTTTGATATGAGATTATTTGAACCACTTCAATAATTAATAGATCTCAATTTATATTGACAGCTTACTTCCAATCAAGCAAACATGTCCGGCGCTTGGTAGACAGGCCCGTCCACTGTCCCGGGGCTGAACTAAACTGCGAGGAGACAAGTCATTATGTTTCATGGCTTGAGGATCTTGATGATGTCAAGACAAATTTCTTTCCTGCACTTAGAAATGTTAGTACTCAAAACGTGCGACCAATAGTGTTCGTACTGAACTACGGTCACATATATTTAGGAAAGATGGTAAGATTTCTACTATTTCTCCCGAGTGCATCTTTTGCATACATTATTTTTTTAAGCTAAACTTCATTGCTAAGTATGTTACTATACGATGTTCTTCAACAGGGACTCCCGATGAATGTTGTGCCTGATTGGATCGAGACTAAAGGTACCATGAATATTGTTAGCTTACGGCCAAGATATCCTACAATGCACTTTAGTGCATTCAGGATTTCTAATAGCGAGGAATGCTTAATAGTAAAACACTGGAGCAAAATTGTGAACGATCACAGAGAAGTACTAGGGGGCAGCAATCAGAAGCGCAACCCACGATTAGGAGACAGGTTCATCTGCATGCTCCAATATGATGAATCAGCAAAGCTATACATGTTCTATGCTATTTTACCTGAGAGAGAGCAGCATGAGTGATTAATTAGCTAGTTCATGCTCTTAGTACTTGTCCTCTCATGTCCGTGTTCTTCGTCCTGAACTTAATCTCAAAGAGTGATTTGCTTTTGTGGTGTTATGAACGCTTATAATATCATTACCATGTTGAACTCGATGATATCTGTGCTATGAAAACTGTTGTTGGTGATGATATATATGATGCAAGAGTTTTTATATTAATATGATGATGATGATGAGTTATTATATCATTTATGAAAGAAACTGCATATTAGTTTCAACTGGATGGATTCTAGCTAAGTGATCAAGTATATGCCATATCCATATTACCTCGATCACTTAATTAGGTGATCAAGTATATGTAATATGGATATGACATATACTTGATGACTTAGCTAGGATCCACGCATCCAGTCAAACTAATCTGCGGTACATTCACCTAATGATTTAACAACTCATTATAATGTAAAACAATCACTAAATTAAATTGAAAACACAAAATTAAAGTAAAAATAAAAAAATAAAACCAAAACATACCCAAACATTTAGTACCGGTTGGTGTTACCAACCGGTACTAATGTCCTACGCGCCCACGGAGCTGGCTCGTGCCACGTGGTTGCCCTTTAGCACCGGTTCATGTTGAACCGATACTAAAGGGGGGGGCCTTTAGTGCCTATAATTTAGTGCCGGTTACCGAACCGGCACTAAAGGGCCTTACGAACCGGTGCTATTGCCCGGTTCTGCACTAGTGTGAGGAAGAGGATGCGGTGGGGAGAGGGAGACAGTGCGGTGGAGGCAGTGGAGGAGAGCAAGATGACGCCGGTGGGGGAGAGGAAGACGATGCGGCAGGGAGGGGATTTGAGGGGAAATGGTAGGGGCGATGGAGGTGGTTGCCCCTCTTTATATGATGGGACATTTCAGGCATGTCCCATGGACACGTGCTACCCCACGATCGCGGTCAGTTGCATGAGCCCACGTATATGAATACCATTGTATGGTCAGCATACGAAACCACTACAGGGTAAACGGTTAAAGGTGGACTCGGCCCTACGTGGCCCCACTCGTAAGAGTTAACGGTCAAAGGCATTGACCCGACGGCAACGTCCGTTGTAACCTATTCTAAGGGTTTCGGGCAAGGGAGCAGGGAAAAGTGAGCAACAGTTAGCAGCGTGGGGATGAATGAGTACAACTAACGAACCAGGGGCACAGAAATAAAAATCCCTACATTAAAATGGTTATGATATAGTATGCTAATATGGTATCCTCCTCTGAATGTTTCAAGTGGCTTGACTTGACACATGTTCACGCATGTAGTTGATTCAAAACCAACATAGCATCCACGATATTTATGTTCAGGGTGGTTTATATCCTACTCATGCTAGTATTCAATGTTAATTATTATCAATGCATGATTATGACCATTGTCTCTCTCTAGTTGGTCGCTTCTCAATTTATTTGCTAGGCTTCACTTGTACTAAGCGGGAATGCTGCTTGTGCATCCAAATCCTTAAACCCGAGTCGTTCTAGATGAGTTCACTATATCTACCTATATGCGGTATTACTCTGCCATTCCAAGTAAATTTGCATCTGCCACCTCTAATCATTCAAATGAACATATGTTTTGTGTGCCCGTACTACTCACGGAGCGATAGGGGGCGGTCAGTATCTTCCATGAGAGAGGCTGGTAATTGGGATGCCCAGTCCTATAATCAAAATGAAAACAAACTCCCTCGAAAAGTTGTTGGTATGGAGGACACCCGTGGATTCGGCTAGCCATGACTTGTGTTTGTATGGTGGAAGCGAAGTAAATTTTACCTTTCCTCTTGGGAACCGCTGATAATGTGTTTAGCATGGAAGATATTAAAAATCCTCGGTCGTGACATTGATAGGAAAGGCATGCCTCTCAAAATTATATTTATATTTGATTTAAGCTTCGAGCTCTGACACCTCTACAAATCTCTACTTCCCTCTGCAAAGATCCTATCTATTTACTTTCATGTTATTTTACTTTTATTGTTGAGTCATCGCCTTCTCAAATAAAGCACCAATCCTGAGAGCACTATTGTCATTCTTATGCATTGAGTATAGTTTATGTTGTGTGCATCATGACTGGATCTCTTTTACCCTGAATTACAATGTTTAGCCATTGCTTGAACTTTGGAGGTGCTCTGAATTTATGTTTTGCGGTCTCAGAAAGGGCTAGCGAGATACCATGCTATCATATTATATCATGATTGTTTTGACAAATTATTGATATTTGAGATATGCTATTATTGCTCACTAGTTGATTATGCTATTGATATGAGTGAATATAATTTCTAAGTGTTATCATTTGCATGGTTAGTTCATGATCGTTGCTGAAAACTTAGGTGCTATTTCAGCTTATATGCAGATACAAGAAGAAAATAGTTCATAAAAGTTTTTCTTTACCACTTTTAGTTTTTCAACTGAATTTCTTGAGGACAAGAAATGAGTTAAGCTTGGGGGAGTTGATATGTCTTCGTCGTATCTATTTTTCCAAACACTTTTCCTCTAGTTTTGGACTCTAATTTGCATGATTTGAATGAAATTAACCTTGACTAACGTTGTTTTCAGCAGAACTATCATGGTGTTGTTTTTGTGCAGAAATAAAAGTTCTTGGAATTGGAAGAAACTTTTTGGAGATTTTTTTACGGAATATATGAGAAATACTAGAGCAAATACCTACAAGAGGGGGGCCACCAGTTGCCCCCAAGGCAACAGGGCGTGGACACCCCCCCCCCCAAGCGCACCCTGGTGCCTTGTGGAGCCCACATGGCTTCGCTGACCCTAATTCCAACGCTATAAATTCAGTTTCACCGAGAAAAAAACTCATGTTCTTCATCGGGAGGGCTATTCTGGAGTCCGTTCGGGGCTTCAGAGAGGGGGATTCATTGCCATCATCATTACCAACCCTTCTTCATCGCCAATTCCATGATGCTCACCACCAGGAGTGAGTAATTCCTTCGTAGACTTGTTGGACGGTCATGGGGTTGGATGAGATTTATAGTGTAATCGAGTCAATTTTTTAGGGCTTGATCCCTACTATCCACTTTGTTATGAGATCGATGTTGTTATGATTCTTTTCTATGTTTAATGCTTGTCACTAGGGCCTGAGTACCAAGATTTCATATCTGAACCTTTTATGTTTTCATGAATATATTTGACTTCTTGATCCTACCTGCTAGTCATATGCACTTGTTATTGTTCTGATACGTAGACCCCATAGTGACAATTGTTTGGGATACTCTCCGGGGATGACTTTAATTCGAGGAGTTCATGTGTTCACCATGTGTTAATGCTTTGTTTTGGTTCTCTATTAAAAGGAGACCTTAATATCCCTTAGTTTCCTTAAGGACCCCGCTGCCACGGGAGGGTAGGACAAAAGATGGCATGTAAGTTCTTATTATAAGCATGTATGACTATATACGAAATACATGCCTACATTACATTGATGAATTGAAGCTATTGTGTACTGCTCTAGGTTGTGACTGTTACATGATGAATGTCATCCAACACAAATATCCATCACTCATCCAATGCCTACACTTTTCGCATATTGATCTTTGCTAAGTTATTTTTGCTGTTGTTGCTGTTACAATCGCTACAAAACTGCTACTGTTACTATTGCTACTGTTACCACTGCTATCAAACTATCATACTATTGTGGTACTGATCACTTTGCTGTAGATATTTAGTTCTTCAGGTGTGGTTTAATTGACAACTCAACTGCTAATACCTACAAATATTCTTTGGCCCCCCTTGTGTCGAATCAATAAATTTGGGTGAAATACTACCCTCGAAAATTGTTGCGATCCCCTATACTTATGAATTATTAGCGGTTCGCATGATCGTTCATCGACAGTTCGAGAGAATCCAAGTACTATTTACACCGACACGTTGTTCTTCCGCTGCAACTTGATGACGATAATGATCGTGATCCCAACCCATAATACATCTTCATATTGATCTTGGGTGTGTGTGTGTAGGTGCGATTTTTTTGTTTGTTTTCTACTACGTTTCCCAACAGGAGTGTCTTCGATGGATCTCGCGGTATTCGGTCGATATTGGTCTTTGGTGGATCTGTTTTAGATTTAGTCTTCCTTCATGTGTCTATGAGTTGGATTTTTTTTATATACGCTTCTCTTCATTGACGACGGTTCCTGTTCTGGTGTGTTGGTCCTGCGGAGAGTTAGCACGACGACTTCCCAATGTCTATAACGACAAGTTTTCCTGGTTTTGGTACGACAGGAGTGATGAGAGATGTGTGGCTTGACTTGCTTTAGTGATTGTAGCCGTCGCTAGATGGTCGATGTGCCCATTTTTTACGTGATACTCTGATATGTTCATTTTTAATCATGATAGTAGAATGAACATTAAAAATAATAAAAATTACATTAAGATCCGTAGACCATTTAGCGACGGCTACAAGCACTGAAACGAGCTGAAGGCGTGCCGCCGTCAATATCCCTTCCTCGTCGGAGCCGGATAAAATTTGTTGTAGTAGAAAGTTAGGAAGTCGTCGTGTTAAAGCCTCATAAGACCGATTAAAAGAAGCAGAGATCGAAATAATCCAATCTAAATACGCATGAACATAGACAAACAGAAATCAGATTTGAACAGATTCATCAAAGACAATCATCAACAGAATCTTGTCAAATCTGTCAAAGACACACCGACATATGCTCTCCGATGATGCTAGATGCACCATCAGAATTTAAATATATTTTTTGTTATTTTTGATATTGTTTGTACTGGTATAAGACGAATAGGTCAAAAGTACTACCTTCATCCTGGTTTATTGGCACCCTTCATATTTTGTGTTAATTTTTTTTAATAAAATGCTAATGCATGTCATTAAAAAATCATTGACATTATTTTCAAATACGAATGCAATGATATAATTTTCAGTGACATACATTAGCATACGAATCCAATGTTATAATTTTCAGTGACATGCATTAACGTTTTGTTAGTTTAATCTTTAGTCAAAATTTGACATAAAATACAATGAAGATCGATAAACCAGGACGGATTGATCTATCCTTGGAAATGACTATGAAGAGTGAAAAGAGTACGAGACATATTCCAAGAAAACTTTCAAACTTCTTTAATTACGCACGGAGAGGTGTACCGACGGTACCTTGCATGTATGCGCACTTCCCAAGAGGTGCCCTTTCCCACTGTGTTTCACTCGGGTCAAAGCAGAGAGCTCAAGGCCACACTAACACAGCACGACTCCTCTGCTTCCCCTCGGCTATTTTATCCATCCCATTCCATTCCACACGAGTACGCAGCAATGTCACAAGCACCCAACGCGATGCTTCCGAGTCCGAGTCCGACTCCTCCACGTCCTCCGTCGAGTTCCTCGGAGCCAACCCGCCTCACTCCACCCTCGCCACTGGAGCTATCAGGTCCCGTCGCCGCCGAGCGCTACGCCTCGTCGTTCCTCACCCAGGGCGCGGTGGATGACGTCTGCAGAAAGTACCCTGTCCCGACGGGGTACACCGCGCGTCCTGCCGGCGACCGGCGCGCCTGCACGCCGACGCAGGACGGCGCCGTCTGCGTTTACGAGCACGCTTTGGAGGCTGGAGTATGCTTCCCGCTGCCCAGCTTTTTCTGCCAAGTGCTCAAACACTTTGGGCTTGCTCTAGGCCAGGTCGCCCCTAACGGGTGGCGCATCCTGGTGGCCTTCGTGCGGCACTGCCATGACGTCGAGGTCGAGCCGTCGCTAGCCGTGTTTCTGCATTTCTACTCGCTGATCAAGTTGGTGGGGGGCTGGTACTTTTTCCGGAGCAAGGAAGGGGCCGGACCTCTCTTCACCGGGCTGAAGTATTCCAAGCGCAACAAAGAGTGGAAAACCCGCTTCTTCTTCCTCACGGCACCGGAGACAGAGAAGAAATGGCCGTTCCCTGTTATTTGGGGTGAGGCGCCGGCGTCCAACTCCAGGACTGATCTGGTGCTGACTAGTGAGGATGATAAATCACTGAAAAAGCTACAGAAGAACATGGCACTGTGATTGATCTCCGAACGTACGTTTTCAAGACCAACCTTGCCACGGTTTTGTCATCTAGCCTGGCCGGCGAGTCCACACCGCCGCCACAACCGCCCCAAAATTCTGTTGGCTCCAGTGTGGCTAAAGGTATACATTTTTTCAACTATCCAATCCATGATTCTTGAGCAAACAATTCACTTTTGACATAGATTCAAATAACCCGCGAAATAGCCGCAATAGCTGCGCTATAGCTGCCCAGGAGCCTCGCCGCTAAGCTATGGCTGTTGTCGCGGAAACCTCAACATATCCCTCTAAATGATAGAAAAATCAACAAAAACCTCTAGAAATCATCTCTCCCACTAGAAAATTTTCTGCTATTTGCCGCTATTGCCCGCTATGGCGGCCGCTATAGCTACTGGGAGAGGCCGCCGCGAAATTGTTTCTTCCGCGATTTTAATCTATAGATTTGTGCTGCATGATAGGGTCGGGTCTATCCGTGAAGAATGGTGTGGCGCCGGCGCTCGGAACTGGACAGATGAAAACAGAGCCCGACCGCACCATGCCAACGTTGGCGTTATCCGGGAAAAAGAGGAAGCATGAAGAGGCTGAGATGAGTAAGCCGCTGCGTACTGAGGCCAGCGTCCCGCCGGGCTTCGGCCCAATCCCACTGCACTTGCCCCTGCCGGACACGCACGACATCGACAGCGGCCATGACAGCACAACGAAGGCGCAGCAGCGCCCTTTGACGGCGGCAAAGCCCTCGGGCGTCGTCACGCCGGCCGACGAATCGATGCTCCAGGTATGCTGCATGAGCAAATTGTTCGTCTTTTCGTAGGTGCGTGTGTTTGGTCAGAATCACATTGTTTATTTCTCATGCGGAAACAATGTACGCATGCAGACAGTGATCTACGCGTCCTCGTAGGCGCTGGAGCTGGAGAAGAAGTTGGCGGCAGGTAATGCCGAGCTCGAGAATGTGAAGAAAGATAGAACTGCGCTGGAGAAGATGCTGGCTGCACTGGGTGCCGAGCTCGAGACGGAGAAGGCAGAGGGCGTTGTGCTCGAGAATAAGGTGGCGGCACTGGATGCCGAGCTCGGGAAGGTGAAGGCAACGAGAGCTGGGTTGGAGAAGGAGCTGGCTGCGCGGGACGCCGAGGTTGTGGCTCTATGCAAGCAGCTACAGAAATCAAAGGGGGGTCATGAAAACGCCCCAGTACAGCAGTCTGAAGCTTGAGGACGAGGTGAGGCGTCGTGCGGAGCAGGCGTTGGAGGGATACCATCGATGGAAGAGCAACGACGCGACAAGGAGGACATGAGGCGCCCGCTGGTTATGCCACCGAGTGAGGCCACCTGAGTGGTTCCTTGATTTGGAATGCATTTTGTTTGTTTTATTTTAGTCGTCAAGTTGATTGTCCTTTATGCATCTTTATAATTCTCAAAAATCGGTTGTCACTCTTTAGTCTAAACTTTGGATAAAATATTTTCATCTTAGTCTATTTATTATTTCTCTCAAAATTTAAGTTTGACCAACAATTAATAAATGTTGTAGTATTTATTTCATTAAGACATTTTTGCGCCGTTCATTTTACGCGCGCTCTCAAGGGTTTAATCTTTGTGGGTGCTAAGCACTTAGCTGATTTCTTGAGGGTCCATGATGCATGGACAATGAATACGAATTTTTGATTAATATATTTACTATTTTTCTAAGGTTTAATCATGTGAAATTACACATACATATGTACCTCACGTTCTCAATTATACCCATCTACACTAATTTCTCTATGGCATCTATGACCTTCAAAGACCATGTGAGAACCTCGTCAGGAACGCCGAGGTCTGATGTGAGTTTCACCAAATGTACAACCACGGGAAGGCCGTTTGCCGACACTTTGAGGGGATCTGAGGAAAAATCAAGGGATCCCTAAAAAAAGAGTTAGTAGGCTTGCCCCAAAAATTCAAACCTCCATCTAAAATAACTATTAATAGTACTCTTTTTAGCATGCAGCAAGGCACTTGGATGATAGCGGCAAGGCCCAATCCCACACCAAGGCTCGACACTTGGTAATATGGTTCATTAGAATGTAGCAAGACATCCATACCCGATTGTCGTTGGCTTCCCCTACCCCCCTCCCCCACCCCCATTGTGTTGGCTAAGGCTGGTTGTAATGGGGAGTATCATATACTAATATCATGCATATGGTACTAGTCTATGATATTACATCCCTAATGCATAGTGTCATATGTTGGTATCACAGAGGACTATATTTATTATCATGCATGACACAAAGTAGCACATCATTTAATATGATACGGCATTATGATGTGATACTCAAACCTTTCTTTCTTCATTTAATTTTATGCCACCTCATCGAAATTCCGTGGCCATCCGCTCCTGCCCACTGGTCCACAGAGATGGCATACTCCCCCAATGCATGCTCGTCCATCCTTCCTTAGTGCTTAGACCCTAAGGGTATGGTCCATGGTTCTTCCCATTTTGTTCTATTTTTCTATTTCATGTGAAGATCAAAGATTGTGATTTAGCATTTGTTTAAAATTCAAAAATTTAGCGTTTGTTTTTATGGTAGGATACCATTTGCCTTGAATATGATCCAAGGTTGTCGATTTGGTAGATGAGGCATTAGAAGATTCAATCGTATATATGGTAATTGTTATGGTCACTTTGACAAACATTCATCTGTAAGTCACGTATGTCTTCAGATTGCAATTTTTTTTGTTTGAAAACTCGGCAGGAGTGATGCCGATTCTATTAGCAGGAGAAGATTATAATTTGGATGTTAACATCACTTTTGTCCATAAAAAATCAGTCAGAGTGTCAGATCAACTATTATATACGTGAGAGGTCTGTACAAAAGGACCATAGGATACATACTTCCGTGTACACTTTTTAGTAGAAATATTTAAAATATTCAATCTATAACTCATTTGTTCGAACATATATTCTTGAATAGGCAATCAATATCTTTTCTCTTGCCCCCACTTTCATTTGCAGAAAAATGAATAATATATTTTCATGGACAGTTTGTACAGTTTTGCTTCCAACTTGAAAATTTAGTATTTGTTTATGCGCTTCTTTTTTTGCGAGAAATTTTCAATCTTTTTATCTTCAATCATGGCAGTACAAAGGATAACAAAAATTACAACCATTTACGTGGACCACCTAGCAGCGACTACAAGCACTGGAGCAAGCCGATGACGCGCCATCGTCATCGCCCCTCCCTCACCGGGATCGAGCAAACCTTGTTGTAGTAGATAACCGGGAAGTCATCGTGCTAAGGCCCGGTAGGACTAGAGCACCAGAGTAGCAGCCATCACTGATGAAAAAAATCGTAGATCAGAAGGATCAAACCTATAAACACCCAAACGAAGACCGGATCCAAACAAATCCGCCAAAGACCAGCACCAACCGAATCCTGCGAGATCCGACGGAAACACACGTCCACACGCCCTCCAATGATGATAGACGCACCATCGGGACGGCATAGAACGTGGGAGACATTATTTCTACTAATAAGGGAGATCGTTGCCGCCACACAACTCCAACCAAGACGTTGAACCCAACAATAACGAGAACAAGATCCCTCCCACCGGCAGACAGCGGAGATCCTCCGCACCTCAATGGCATAGAGCCATCGAAGATGTGGCGGATAGGCGGCGGCACCGACAAGAGGAGAAGAGCTTTTCTTGTGGAGGATGAAAGAGATTGTTTGCGTGCTTCAGTCTACAAAGATTTTCTTCGGTGTGTTAATCATAGTGATTAATTGGTGCAACCATATGCTTCTCTTTATTTGCTCTGTTATTTTCTGGACAACAATGAACTATATGGTTCAACTATAAAAAAATTGTAAATGGTGAATACATTGCTTCCATTTTCTTGATCGTAGACAATGACTAAACACTCTCGCTTATGTCCCTTGCATTTTCAGTACATTGGAAAATTGATTTGCAATAATGAAAGCATTGCTTGATTATACTTCCCCACTTGTGGACCAACTTATAACTATTATGTTGTGATTCCTCTGTCTACGATGAACTAGAGATTTAATCCATGGAGGGGGTGCTGTAAAAATAATATAAAAAGAGTCCTATCACTCCAAACTCAATGTTCTATAAGGATCTAGGAATATAGGAGCATAGATTGTACCAAATTCTACAAATTGAGCTTCATTATGGTAGACTGCAAGCTAAATATCAGGTCATGCTTGGTTCATAAGTCCTATGACTTTTTTAGTCCCAACTAAAAAGTCCCTAGTTCCTAAAATGTCCCTCCGTGTTTGTTTCCATGGACTAAAAAGTCTCTAGTCCCTCCCTAGAGGTTATTAAATGACCATGTTACCCCTAGTATATAGAAAAATAACAACCAAACAACACCATGGGGTGGCGGGCCAATGGGTGCATGGAGGGGCATTGTTGGAAAAGTATCAAAAAGTCTCAAAAAAGACTCTCCTTAAGAGTCTTCTTCATTTAGTCCCAAAAAACAACTTTTAGTCCCTAGTAGTCCCTCCTGTTTGGTTAATAAGTCTCTAAGAGAGACTTTTTCTAGTTTCTACACCAAAAAGTCCCTGCAAACAAACACCCCGTCAATGTACTAGCCTGTGGCCACATAATGCAATTCATCAAGATGTCTGTAGCCAAAGCCGAAGAGGTTCTGGTAAGGAAAATACCATCGCCGATTGTTCAGACATTGACCACTGTTTCATCTTGGATAGTTCGTTCAAAGAAGCAATAAAGGATCACATAAAACTCTTTTTCTGGTTTGCAGTGTTAGAGAGATTTACTTGATAAGTTCATTTTCTTAAGTTTGGTTGATGCAAAACCAAACTTGCAGTTTTTCACCGCGTGGGATTCTGTATCCATCAGCCATGGATTTATGGTTGATCAAAATTGTATCGGCTTATGTTCTAACTTCTGATGAATACACATCAATTCTGAATTTTGATGATTTTTCCGCAAATGAACACTAGCCACTGTTGTCATTACAGTTTGGATGATTATGTTATTTTTAGTTCCTGCTAACTGATGATCAGTTTCATGTTATTGTATTACATGTACCAAAACCATTTTCCCACTATTTGCAGCTATGTACCTTCCAACCAGACAATATAATCCACCACTTTTTCATCACAGTCTTTACAGATTCCACACACCACCTCCTTCGCCCTTCTTATTCTTTGCTAGCTTTACTCAAGTTTTCAAACAAAAACATCAACCAAGAAAAATCAACAACATGCTGAAGCACCGGCGCGACGTGCCGCCGTGCATCCGCCTACTAGTACTTATTTATTTTTGCTAAGAAGAATGCATTCCAAAAAAAAAAAACTAGGGTGATTTTTTTTCGAGTTGGTAAACATGCATATGTAGTCCATTTGGATCCGTTGCAACATACGTGCACTTTGCAAGTCTTGGGACTGGCTAGACATTAGGCGGCTGGATTTAGAATTTGTACAAGTCACTTTTTGATCTGCCGTTTTTTATTTTAGATCAAATGGACAAAGAACATTCATCTACAACAGAAAATGACTTGTTCAGTCGATTTTGTCTATTGCCTTACGAGGGACGGGCCCATCTGCATGCATGTGAGCGTTTTGACTAGCATGCGTCCGCTGGTTTTCTGCGCCGGTTTGTGGGCTATGCATGTACATGCCCCTATATTTAATTGCTAATTATACTTATGGTGCATGTGGTACAGGTGCGTGCATGATGTACTACTAACTATGCATGTACACGCCCCTATATTTAATTGCTAATTATACTTATGGTGCATGTGATTTGCGGATGGGTCACTATATAAGTAATTTTTTTACGAGGGTAAGGGAGTTTTATTAATGAGTAACAGTGTTACAATCAAGAGGCCATATTTCCTCGATACATGGTGGAGCCGAGGTCACCTACACAGCAGTTGTGCTCTCGGTGCGGCTATAATTGGCCAAACAATCTGCAACTCTATTTTGACTACGAGAAATTTTCTGCTGATAAAACTCCCTATCAGACATTAACTCTTTGATCTCACTAACCAAATGCCCATAAGCTGAGCGCTCGAGTCCCCGGTTCAACAAGCAAGCAAGCGCCTCTGTTGAATCTGACTGAACAACCACCGGTAAAGACGAGTGTTGGATTGCCAATGCCATACCCTGCATGATCGCATGAATCTCGGCTTCCAGAGTCGTTGCAGTTGAATATCACACGGTAAGCCGAGAAGATGATGTGACCGGTGCTGTCTCGCAGTACCATCCCAGCAGCCGCCGAGCCGTCCGAAGCACTAAAGGAACCATCCACGGAGAGTGCAACTTGCCCTGGTACTGGATTCGTCCATGGCTCAACTGGCGGCACTGTTTTCTCAGCCATAAGAGGGATAGCCGAAGATGGCATCTTCCCTTTGATGATTTCATTCGTTGAAAACCTCCCAGCTAACCTGACCGACTGGTAGTAGCTATCCAGGAAGTCTACCGTTACATCAGCTGGAGGAACTTCTTTCCCATGGGTTTGGTCTGACTGCAGCTGCCATATACGCCAACAAAGCATAATGACCATATCCCGTGTATTCTCTGAACACCTAGACAGAAGTTGTAGCAGCCATTCCTTTCCATTGCCAATAAGCATTTCATCTCCCGGTAGTGGCCATCTTGTCCTCATGCTGATCCAAATATTTCTGGCATGAGGACACGCTACCAGGGCATGATAGGAACCTTCCTCCTCGATACCACATAAGGGGCACGTGGACCTAGTTGAGAGATGTCTGAACCTTTTACATTTTTGTGTTGGGAGGGCCCCCGTAGCTACTTTCCATGCTGATATTTTCATTCGTTGGGGAACCGAAGAATTCCATATGCAGTTTCATAGCGTGCGTCGGCCACACGGTTCGGAGCTGGAAGACCCTCCTGCAAGGGCGACATCATGATCACATGTAGCCACTTTGTAAGCGCTCCTCACCGTGAACATCCCACTTTTCTCCGGCGCCCACGCGACAAAATCAGTCCGCAACCTCGGAGAAGTCCGTATCTTTAATATATGCTCTATATCCATTGCCCAGAAATGATCTCTTAGTCTGTCCATCATACAAGCACCATTCATATCCAAGAAATCAGAAACTCTATTAAAATGGCAATTGCGCTTCGGGGTGATAGGTTTGTAAGAGTACGGCCGTGGGATCCAAGGATCTCTCCAGGTCCTGATAAGCGTTCCGTTCCTGACGCGCCAAATTATACCCTTCTTTAATAGCTCAAGCCCATGCAAAATTCCCTTCCACACCGCCGAGCCATTACTTGTGAATACTGTATCAAGAAGATGGCCCGCAGCAACGTACTTGGCTTTCAGCAGTCTAGCACACAAACTATCAGGTGTTTCAATAAGCCTCCAAGCTTGTTTAGCAAGAAGAGCCTGGTTGAAAGCTCTCATATCTCTGAAGCCCATGCCGCCCATGGCTTTCGGAAGTCTCATCTTCTCCCAACTAAGCCACGCCATTTTCCTTTTTCCTTTTTCCACTCGCCACCAGTACTGACGAATCATACGTGTGAGTTCATCACATACAGACATGGGAAGCTTAAAGACACTCATTACATAAGTCGGAATCGCTTGGGCCACTGACTTAATAAGTATCTCTTTATTGCCTGAGGACATATACTGCTCCCCCCAATCTACCAATCTCTTCCGGAGCCTGTCTTGGACAGTTTCAAATTTACCTTGATGCGTTCTCCCCTCTGGCACTGGGAGACCAAGATACTTAGGCTCAAAACATTCCTGAGTAATTTCGAGAACACTCTTTACTTCTGTAACGACTTCCGGCGGGCAATGATCGGCGAAAAGGATGGAGCACTTTGATGGGTTAATTAATTGGCCCGTGGCCACCGCGTAAGTGTTCAACAAACCCTTCACCAATACTGCCTGCTGCTGAGACGCTTGGAAAAATAACAAAGAGTCATCTGCAAATAAAATGTGAGATATCTCGGGAGCACCTCTACAGATTCTTACCCCTTTCAAACCATCCTCTAGCATTGACTTGTTTAAGAGGGCTGACAAGGCATCTGCTACAAAAAGGAATAGAAAGGGGGATAAGGGATCACCTTGGCGCAGGCCCCTCGAAGGAGTGAATATCTCCGTCAACTTGCCATTGATCTTCACAGAGTACTTGACTGAAGAGACGCATGCCATGACACGAGAAAACCAGTGCTGGGAGAACCCCCACTTAAGAAGTGCCTTCTCCAAAAACTCCCAATCAACACGGTCGTATGCCTTCGACGGGTCAAGCTTGTAAGCATAATAATTCTCCGAATTTTCTGATAAAGTCTGAATATGATGGATACATTCGAAGGCTATAATGGAGTTATCTGTGATCAGCCTTCCCGGGATGAAGGCACTTTGATTCTCCGAGATAAGTTCTAAGAGCAGAGGCCGAAGCCTGTTTACCATACACTTGGACACTATCTTATACACGACATTACAGAGACTAATGGGTCGGAAGTCCTTCAGTTCCTTTGGATGGGGAACCTTTGGAATCAACACAATGGACGTGTCATTAATCCCATCCGGCATGTCTCCCGTAATGAAGAACTCCTGCACTGCTGCAATAATTTGTTCCTTGCACACAATTTACTAGGAAAATGTACTTTTTACAATATGGAAGAATAAACTTATAAGCATATAGAATTTCCGCAAAAAAGAAGTTTTCTAAGAAGGAAGGAAATTAGTGACATTGGTATTACCCTTGAAGAAGATAAAAAATTAGATAAAACTAAAAATAAATCAAAATAATGAAGTTTTCTGAGAAAGAATGAATTAGTGGCAATGGTATTACCCTTCCAGAAGATAGAAAATGAAAACGAAAGTCAAAATAATGAAGTTTTCTAAGGAATAATGAATTAGTAGCATTGATATTACCCTTCCAAAAGAAAGAAACTGAAAAAATAAAAAATAATTACAAAATTTGCATACAATTTACACAAAAATTACGTCTTCTTATAATATGCAAGGATAAACATGTAATAGTGGAATTTCTGCAGAAGAAAATTTTGTAAGAAGTTATTAATTGGTGGCATTAGTACTACCCTTAAAGAGGAAAGAAAATGAAATGACTAAAATCAAAATGAAAATAATGAAGTCTTTCAGAATGAATTAGCGGCATTAGTATTACCTTTTAAGAAGAAAGAAAATGAAAAATAAACTAAATCAAATAATGAAAAAATTTGCATACAATTTACAAAGAATTTGCATCTTTGTTGAATGTGCAAGAATAAGCATGTAATAGTGAAATTTTCGCAAAACAAAGTTTCCTAAGAAGTAATGGATTTGTGGCATTGGTATTACTCCTAAATGAAAAGGAGAGAAAAACCAAAAAAAATTCAAAATAACGAAGTTTGCTAAGAAAGAATAAATCATTGGTATTGGTATTACCCTTTAAGAAGAATGAAAACGCAATAAATATTGGAACAAAATTAAAATGATAAAGTTTTCCGAGGAAGAATAAAAAATAATTATAATGAGGTTTTATGAGGGAATGAATTAGTGGCATTGGTGTTACACTTTAAGGCAAAAGATAATAATAAAAGTTAAAACAAATAGTGACAAAATTTGCATAGAAGTTAAGAAACAAAATGGAATAAAAACTGAAACAAAATCAAAATAATAAAAATTTCAGAGGAAGAATGAAATCAAAATAATGAAGTTTTTAAAGACAAAATCAATTAGTTACATTGGTATTACCATAAAAGAAGAAAAAACACATAATAGTGAAATTTACACATAATTTACAAATAAAATGTGCTTTTTTATAATATGCACGAATAAGCATATGATAGTGGTACTTCCAAAAAAATGTTCTCTAAGAATGAATGAATTATTGGCATTGATATTGCCCTTAAAAATGAAATGTAAACTACCAATAAGTCAAAATAATGAAGTTTTTTGAGAAAGAATGAGTAAATGCATAGGTATGTACCCATTAAGTATAAAAAAGATTAATAAAAATAATGACAAAATTGGCACACAATTTACTAGGAAAATGTACTTTTTACAATATGGAAGAATAAGCTTATAAGCATATAGAATTTCCGCAAAAAAGAAGTTTTCTAAGAAGAAAGGAAATTAGTGGCATTGGTATTACCCTTGAAGAAGATAAAAAATTAAATAAAACTAAAACTAAATCAAAATAATGAAGTTTTCTGAGAAAGAATGAATTAGTGGCAATGGTATTACCCTTCCAGAAGATAGAAAATGAAAACGAAAGTCAAAATAATGAAGTTTTCTAAGGAAGAATGAATTAGTAGCATTGATATTACCCTTCCAAAAGAAAGAAACTGAAAAAAATAAAAAATAATTACAAAATTTGCATACAATTTACACAAAAATTACGTCTTCTTATAATATGCAATGATAAACATGTAATAGTGGAATTTCTGCAGAAGAAAATTTTGTAAGCAGTTATTAATTGGTGGCATTAGTACTACCCTTAAAGAGGAAAGAAAATGAAATAACTAAAATCAAAATGAAAATAATGAAGTCTTTCAGAATGAATTAGCGGCATTAGTATTACCTTTTAAGAAGAAAGAAAATGAAAAATAAAACCAAATCATATAATGAAAAAATTTGCATACAATTTACAGAGAATTTGCATCTTTGTTGAATGTGCAAGAATAAGCATGTAATAGTGAAATTTTCGCAAAACAAAGTTTCATAAGAAGTAATGGATTTGTGGCATTGGTATTACCCCTAAATGAAAAGGAGAGAAAAACCAAAACAAATTCAAAATAACGAAGTTTGCTAAGAAAGAATGAATCAGTGGTATTGGTATTACCCTTTAAGAAGAGTGAAAATGCAATAAATATTGGAACAAAATCAAAATGATAAAGTTTTCCGAGGAAGAATAAAAAAATAATTATAATGAGGTTTTATGAGGGAATGAATTAGTGGCATTGGTATTACACTTTAAGGCAAAAGATAATTAAAAAGTTAAAACAAATAGTGACAAAATTTGCATAGAAGTTAAGAAACAAAATGAAATAAAAACTGAAACAAAATCAAAATAATAAAAATTTCAGAGGAAGAATGAAATCAAAATAATGAAGTTTTCTAAGTAGAATGAATTAGTGGCGTTAGTATTACCCTTAAAAATGAAAACAAAAACTAAATCAGATAATGATAAAATTTACGTACAATTTACATAGAATTGCATCTTTTCGGAATGTGCAAAAATAAGTGTGTAACGTCTTTTTATAATATAAAAAAAGTTGACCTTGACGTCGACACAACACACCCACACGCACGCGCGACACAACAGACCCACACACGCACGCCTGTGCGCGCACACACATTTAAAAATGAAAAGGAAAAGACAGAAAATAAAGGAGACACAAAGAAAAGACATAGAAAACATTTGGACTTGCACGTTGCACACGATAGACAAAATTCATAAAAAGATGTTGCTAAATTCAAACTAAAACGATGTCGTTGGGTTGATCGTAATTACTCTCCACAAACATGCATGCACCATTAACGCTCTCAATGGCTGCGTGTGTACGGACGAGCTATGCCGCATGCATGCAGTAGTGTACGCGTGTGTGCACACTTTGGAAAACAGAATCGATTGACCATAATAATTTTTTCAGTAACCTGAAGTATATCTAAAGTATAAGCCTGTAGTTGCTCGAGAGCAATTCCTTCGTTTGGGGGTCACTGTAACATCTGAATTGAAGCGAAGACATATCCCCCAACCACCAAATAAAAATGTTCAGCAAATGTAGCACCCTAACACAAATCTCTATACAATGATACAATCCCGAGAGATTTTCACAGATCATAAGCACGAGGAGTCCACAAGAGCAACAATCATCACAAGAACCACCCCGGTGACAGCCTGCAAGAGACTGGGAGCCCCTGCCTGCCGGCGTGCACTCGACGGTAACTTATGAGGGAGCGCGCACTCCTCGCCGTCGAAGTAGACCCGCTTGGGGAAGCCTCCTCCTTTGGGGATATTGATGTTTGGCACGTCCTTCTTCTTGAACGAGATGACGGACTGCTGCTTCCCGGGCAGCCTCGGGTACGCCGACGTTCTGCCGTCGGTGATGGGGTCCAGGTATTCGAGCCCCGGCAGGGCCTGCATGAATATGGTGTTGTTGAAGGGCGCGTCCAACCGGGTCCCGTTGAAGGAGTAGACGTTCTCGTAGCCGCTGTAGTGCTCGCCCATTTTGACGGCGGCGAACCAGTTCTTGAAGGTGTAGTCCTGCCAGTTGAAGATGCTGATGCGCACCGACCAGCCGGACTTGTAGTTGTTCATGACGTGCCAGTTGATGCTGACGCCGCAGTTGTCGCCGCAGGGCATGGGGTTGGGCACGCGCCAGTGCTTGATCTTGGCCCACGCCCGGGCCTTGGCGGTGCGGTTGTCGAAGGGCACGAGCATGGCCTCCGCCGGCAGCAGGACTGGGTGGGCGTCCGGGTCGCACGTGGCGGTGTCGTTGCCGCAGCCGCATGCGCAGGTGTTGCATGGCACCGTGGAGTCGTTGTAGTAGGCCGAGAAGGAGACGCAGCATTTGGAGGCGCGCTTCTTGGGGCGGGTGATGTTGCAGGCCACCTGCCACGACGCCACGGCGGGGGTCGTCGACATGAGCCCCGACCCGTCTGGGAACTCCATGGGGCTCACCCGGATCGGCTGCCTGCACACGTAGTGCGGGTTGAGCTTCCCGGTGATCTTCCAGTTGGACGGCGGGTAGAGCGCCGTCCGGTTGAGGTCCGGCGGCATCTTGTAGACGGTGAGCTGGAAGATGGCCCGCGACTTGGACTCGTCCATGATGGGCGGCAGGAGCGTGCCGTTCTTGCAGCAGAAGGGCAGGTTGCCCACGTCGTTGTCCTTCTCCCGGTCCGGCGGGAGGTCGACGATGACCGGCCTCTTCTCGCAGTTGTACACGGGCGTGAAGTCGAAGTCCTTGTAGTAGCTCGCCGCCGGGCTGTAGACGCAGGCCGGGCCCTCCTTGAGGAGCGTGTAGGCGCCGCGCATCTTCTCAATGAACTCGCCGCGCTTCCACTCCCAGGTGAGGTTCCAGTTGTCCAGCCGGCTCATGGGGCTCCAGTTGTCGATGGTCACCTGCGCAATGTACTTGTTGCCGTAGGACGTGAGCACGTCGTAGGCCATGGTCAGGTCGGCCTTCTGCCGCGGCAGGTACCGCGTGCTGTTGGCCTTCTTCACCTTGAACTTGGGATCTTTAACGCAGCACACGTACATCACGCTATCTGCACGCACATTCCAACCTTGATCAACTTTTTCTGACACAGCAAGCAAGAATGCATGTATGCATGCAGAAACATGTCGTGAGGGCGGCGAACAAGGTACCTTTGTGGGTGGGCGCGGGGCATCGGTAGCCGGGATTGGTGAGCTTGATGGTCTTGGGCATGGGCTTGCCTGGGGGCTTGACGCCGAACTGCGTGCCGGTGATGTCCATCTGGACCTGTATCTGCGTCAGGTCGCCGGCGGTGTCGATGGAGTTGAGGAGGTCGGCCATCGGGTATCCCGCAAATGTAACGCCACCGGAGACGTTTGCGGGGAAGTCAGTGCCGTCGAGGAGCACGGCGCCGCTGACTGACACAAGGATCTCCTTCTGCTGGAACCCGACGAACATCTGCCACGCCTTGAGGTCCGTCGTCATGGTGTTGAGCACGGTCGCCTGCGCCTTGAACGCGTACGCCTGCGCCGTCGCGTTCTTGAGGTGCGGGAACTCCTTGGCGCGCTCAATGAACGTGTACGACAGGAACGCGCCGTTGCACGCCTCCTGCGCCTTGAGCTGCGGCTTAGGCTTCTCTTCCTCGTCATCGCCGTTATTGTAATCCTGCGCCCGTGCGGCGGTGACGACGGCAAGGACGACCGCGGCGGCGAGCAAGTACGCCGGCCATCGCCATCGCCGCCGCCGAGGCGGCATAGGCGCTGCCTTGGTCATTTTATTTAGCTCGATCGATCCAGGACTAATGCCACGCGCCGTCGCCCGATCGAGCTGGCTAGCGTGGGAGCGATCGAGACAAGAAGGGCTAGCTCGCTCGCTCGAGGGGTAAGGCCAGGAATGGTGGGAAGCAAACGCGTTCCAACCGAGGAGGTGGTGGAAAGAGGGTATAATTAGGCATGCAGAATTTAGGAGGTCGGAGGCGTGCTGCGTTGATGGCTGCGGTCGTTTTGGGTCGTTTGTTCAGAGAAAGATGGGAGACCATGTCAAATGGCCGGAATTGGACGCCGGGGTTGGCAGTGCCGGAGCCAGGATTCAAATAAACCCGGGCCTAAAATTTTTTATGGCAAGATGGGAAAATTTTGGCACCTATAATAACTATCCGAAAACATGGAACACATTATAACGTTCCCAGTTCCATCACCTAAAAAAACTTGACACAAAAATGAATCAATTTGAGTACAGACATTGATCAAATGCATGAATTACTTTCAATTCTATTTCACTAGTTGAATAAATTGTACTCCTAGCTTTCAAATATTTTCCAAGCTCGCAAAATTACAGCATGAAATGACATTCGTGAAAAATGCGGCAAAAAAAAAATCGGTGCTCCAAAATGTGTTTGAAAAGAACATTTTGGAGAATTGATTTATTTGTTTTCTTGCCACGATTTCCACGAATGTCATATGGCGATGTAATTTTGCAAGCTAACAAACATTTTGTCAATGTTTCACACAAAAAAAATTAGAATTTTTTGTATTTGTTTCTATTTTTTCTTTAGGTTACTGTTCACCCGAGCTCATATGAGCTCAGGATTAGAATAGTTGCATCCCATTTGTGCTAGCTTTATATATCGGTATAACATGAGATAACTTTTCCTATGTAATAAGTAATGTTGAAGAGAGGAATACAAATGCATGTGTCAGCTTGTGTCCGCTTCAATAGGAGAGAGTCAAGAGAGTGGACAGAAGGACAATTGCATGCCTCTCTCTCCATGTAAAAGATGGGTACTTTATTTTGTAGTCATATTTTGAATGATCGTTATATTTCGAACTAAATCTTCATTTTTGAAACATTTTATATATTGGAATTCGTAGTGCGGAGATCGTCAGAACAAGATCAATTATGGATGTTGAACTAGTTTTACTTTTACCGATTTCATAAAACAAATTTCACTCATTATATAAAAACATATTTCACACAATTCAAAAATGTATTTCCCTCATTTCAAAAATAAACTTCACTCATTAAAAAAACATATTTGACTCATGTTACAAACTGATTTCACTCATTTCAAACAACTGATTTCACTCGTTCCAATTGAAAGAAAGACACATGTTTCAATTATTTTCAAAAGCTAATTTCACCCATTTGAAAAAAAATCTATTGGTTTCAAGAAGAGGGATATGTGAAATATAACTAAAATTGAAAGGAGCGAACGAAGCAACTTCAAAATAAACACACTGAAAAATGGAGTGAAACAAATCATATTTCAATTTAAAAGACTAGTTTCACTCGTTTCAAAAGACGAATTCCACTCGTTTCATTTGAAAGGCATGCTTCAATTATTTTCATAGCTAATTTCACTCGTTTCATTAAAAGAATTGCTCATTTTAAATAAAATTTTCAAATAACCAGTTTCACATGTCTGAATTAACTAGTTTCAAAATTTTCAAATAAAAAGTTTCACGTATTTCACACCAAAATATGTGTCATGTATATTAAACAAAGATTTCACCCATTTAAAAAATTTAGTTTTCAGATAACTGTTTTCACTTATTTCCAGAAAACATCATTTAGAAAATCAATTTCACCAGTTTCAAAACTAGATTTCACTCGCTTTTTTATGAAATAATCAGTTTCTCATTTTTTAATAACTACTTTCACAAATTTGAAATAACAAGTTTCACATATTGCACACTGAATTATGTTTAGTATGCATGAAAAACAAATTTTACTCATTTCAAAAAATTGATTTCACTTAATTCAAAGAACTTATTTTGCTTATTCCAGTCATTTGAAACATTGAAATCTAAACATATTTGAATGTATTCAAGATTGATCTTGTTCTAAAGGTCCCGACGCCAGGAGTTCAAATCCATAAATATTTTTAAAATGAAATTATATCTTGAAAGACATGAATGAATGAAATTGACAAAGAGAGAATAAAGGATAGGATGTAATCTCGCATGATAATGCACCTTCACGTGAAAGAAAAGAGAGAATGGATCAGACATGCATCAAGTACTACTTTATTACTAACATGGGCCCGCCATCTGATGTGACATAATGTTGAATATGAAAAACTATTTGGGAATACGCTAATATACATGAGATGTGGCCTCGAAACCGCACGAACCGTGGCACGGGCGGACGGCGGATGCTTCGCCGCTAGCTCCCAGAAACACTAAAAGGCTCTTTTCGGGGGGGGGGGGGGGGGGGGGGGGGGGGGGGGGGTAGCGGAGACAGGATGCGAAAACGCGAGAGGCGGGAGCCACACGAGTGACATACCATGTTGAGTGCGTGCGAGCCAACCTGGGGTTCGGGCTTTAATTTGCTAGGGCTGCTGCTATGTGACACGTTCTGCGTCAGGTTGATGGGGTTTCGCACAGGGAACCTAGCTGGCGGGCTTAGTGGGCCGTGCGAGCGATTCTTGTGTTTGAATACAGTCGACGATTAGCTGATGACCTACAACAGGCACGCTAAAGCTGCTAGCTAGTGCGACACGGTTACTTTCGTGCAAATTTAACTGTGTGACCTTTAAAGAAACAAACAGCAGTGACAAAACTTAAACAAAAAAGTGTGCGTGAGTAGGATCTAACACACGATCTAACGTGAGTGAACCACGTCCCTGCCCACTGTAATACATAAATTTTGTTGTCTAAATTTGGCAACTCAGTTTATATAAACTATAGGCAGCGAAAGATTGAATCTTTTTTTTGAAATTTCAAACAAAATTTTTATTTTTCACATAAGTCAATGCTTTTTGAAAATTGAATAAAAATTTGTAAAGACTCAAACATTTTTTGAAAAAAGGAACGAAATTGAAAATGATTACATTTTCGAAACTATGAATAAATTTTTGAAAATGCGAACAATTTCCCCAAAACAAGAACAAAAATGGGAAAAGCAAACATTTTATGAAATTACCCAAACATTTTTTTAATTTGTTAAAAATTATGAAAACATGACATTTTTGAATTTGAGAACATGAACGTTTTTTTGAAAAGCATGAACATTTTATGAAATTGCCCAAACATTTTTTAAATTTGCAAACAAAATTGGGAGACATAAACTGTTTAGAATTTGTGAACAAATTTAAAAAACAGGAACATTTTTTGGAAAATGCAAATATTTTATGAAATTACCCAAAGTTTTTTGAATTTGTGAACAAATTTTGAAAACGTGCCATTTTCGAACTTGTGAACTAAATTCGGAAACAGGAAAATTTTCTGTAATTCGTGAACATTTTTAAATTTGTGAACAAAACAAAAAGGATTTTTTGAATATCTTAAATTTCTTTGAATTTTAGAACATTTTCTGAAAATAAGTGAACAAATTCGGGAATACTAAACGTTTTTGAAATTTTTGAACAAAATTTGAAAACAGAAACATCTTTTGGAAAATGACCAATTTTTGACAGTTGCAAACATTTTTAAAATTTGTGAACATTTCTTGAAAAGCAAAATATAGTCAATAATAAAAATGAGAAATGAAAGAAAAAAACGAAAAAGGAAAAATAAAAAAGGAGAAAAATGAAAGGAAAAGAAACTAGAAAAAAGATAAAGATAAAACGAAAAACAAAGAGGAAAAACATGGGGGGGGGGGGGCTTGGGAACCTCTGAGAAAGTTCCAAACCGGAAAAAACCAACTGCGAACCACCTAGAAGGTTCCAAAAACCGTATATCGCTCAAATGTTTAACGGGTCGGCCCATCCCGAGTGATCTTCAATCTCCCTGTGCTTAGCCCTGACAACTTGCCACAACGAGCGACAAATAGAGATTCTACGCGTGAGCGACATACCAAGCTGCGTGCGTGCGAGCCAGCCTGGGGTTCGGGCTTTAAATTGCCAGGGCTACTCCTAGGGTCAAATTTGAACCTTGGGCCTAACATGAAATGTATACAAGTAACACGCTGGAAAAAACCATATCCCGGCATGGGCCCTGGGTGCGTGGGGCCCAACTCCATATCTGGGGGTTAGCACAGGAAGTCTCGAATAGCTCCCCATGTTGTCAGCCAAAAACACATTTTATCCCATCTCGCCCGCATTACAGGAATCAGCTAATTTGTCGTCTGTGAGGGGTCTTTGCCGTTAGCCTTTCGTCGGGGCTCTTTGTCATCTTAGAAAGCACACCACAGACGGATCGATGATGTGGCAAGATCTTGACACACGCACACCACACAACCCCATGACGTACGCGCACCACACCCCCTCACCCACCACGCCTGTCGTACTAGCCCCCACCCACCTCTTCTTCTCCTTTCTCTCTCTCTCCCTAATTATCTCCCGAAGCCCCCATGGTCACCTGTGTTCCTCTCTCCTCATCCTTCTCCTTCTCTACTTCTCTCTCACACTTTAAGCTCTCTTTCTTCGCTGGCCCCGCAAGGAGCCGCCCGCCCTCGCAGGGAGCCACCAGAGCTTTCTCTCTCCACCGGCCATGCAGGGAGCCGCCCGGCCCCGACCCCGCCGGCTCTATACCGACGGCGGCAACTAGCCGGATCGCTCACCGATGGAGCTTTCTCTCCCCGGCAAGCCAATGGAGCTCCGCCCTAGAGCAACTCCGCGCCCGACGCCGGTAGAGCCGGGACATCTGCGTCTGCTACCGCCCGCATCAACTGGAACCCGCAAGGTCCAGTGAAAGACTCGCATGCATCCACATCGAGAGGAGTTGTGCCTCCGCACGTTGAGTCCGTCCTCCAACCGCGCCTGCTCATGGATTTCCTTGACCGCATCGACCCTCCCGTGCGATATTTGCTATCTCACCCTCACCTGCGCTCTGTTGGTGAAAATCTTTGCCATCTGTAACGTAGTCTATCTGAAGGCAAAACGTAGTCCGGCTGATGGCAAAGATGATTTTCTTTGACGTCTGTTGTTATTTGGTTGACAACAAAGACGGAGATTGGCTGGTGGCGAAGTCTTTGTCGGAACTGCGATGAATTATTGACGGCAAAACAACTCTTTGCCGCCAGACTTTCCTATTATAAGATTCTTTGTCGTCTGTTTTCAGGCCTTTGCTGTCTATTTACCACAAACGACAAATTAGCAGATTCATGTTGTGATGTCCTGCTCCCTAATACGTCTCCAGCGTATCTATAATTTTTGATTGTTTCATGCTATTATATTATCTGTTTTGGATGTTTAATGGGCTTTAATTTACCTTATTATATTATTTTTAGGACTAACCTACTAACCAAAGGCCCAGTGCAAATTGCTATTTTTTGCCTATTACAGTGTTTCACAGAAAGGGAATATCAAACGGAATAAAACCTTTGGGAGAGTTATTTTTGGAACAAATGTGATCCAGGGGACTTGGAGTGGGCATCAAGAAAGAAGCGGGGAGGCCACGAGGCAGGGAGGCGCGCCGCCACCCTCATGGACCCCTCGCAGCTCCACCAACGTACTTCTTCCTCCTATATATACCCATATACCCCGAAAACATCCAGGAGCACCAGGAAACCCTATTTCCACCGCCGCAACCTTCTGTACCCGTGAGATCCCGTCTTCGGGCCTTTTCCGGCGCTCTGCCGGAGGGGGAATCGATCATGGAGGGCTTCTACATCAACACCATAGCCTCTCCGATGATGTGTGAGTAGTTTACCACAGACCTTCGGGTCTATAGTTATTATCTCGATGGCTTCTTCTCTCTCTTTGGATCTCAATACAAAGTTCTCCTCGATTCTCTTGGAGATCTATTCGATATAATTCTTTTTGCGGTGTGTTTGTCGAGATCCGATGAATTGTGGGATTATGATCAAGATTATGTATGAACAATATTTGATTATTCTCTGAAATCTTTTATGCATGATTTAAATATCTTTTCAAGTCTCTTCGAATTATCAGTTTGGTTTGGCCTACTAGATTGATCGTTCTTGCAATGAGAGAAGTGCTTAGCTTTGGGTTCAATCTTGCGGTGTCCTTTCCCAGTGACAGCAGGGGCAGCAAGGCACGTATTGTATTGTTGCCATCAAGAATAAAAAGATGGGGTTTATATCATATTGCTTGAGTTTATTCCTATACATCATGTCATCTTGCCTAATGCATTACTCTGTTCTTATGAACTTAATACTCTAGATGCATGCTAGATAGCGGTCGATGTGTGGAGTAATGGTAGTAGATGCAGAATCGTTTCGGTCTACTTGTCGCAGACGTGATGCCTATATACATGATCATGCCTAGATATTCTCATAAGTATTCGCTTTTCTATCAATTACTCGACAGTAATTTGTTCACCCACCGTAGAATTTTCTATCTTGAGAAGCCACTAGTGAAACCTATGGCCCCCGGGTCTAACTTCCATCATATTATTTTCATATCAATTTGCTATTTCTATTACCGTCTATTCAATCTTTATTTTCCAATCTATATCATAAAAATACCAAAAATATTTATCTTATTATCTCTATGAGATCTCACTTTCGTAAGTGACCGTGAAGGGATTGACAACCCCTTTATCGCGTTGTTTGCGAGGTTCTTGTTTGTTTGTGCAGGTACTAGGTGACTTGTGTGTTGCCTCCTACTAGATTGATACCTTGGTTCTCAAAAACTGAGGGAAATACTTACGCTACTGTGCTGCATCACCCTTTCTTCTTCAAGGGAAAACCAACGCATGCTCAAGAGGTAGCAAGATGGATTTTTGGCGCCGTTGCCGGGGAGATCTACGCACAAGTCTAGACATACCAAGTACCCATCATAAACTCTTATCCCTCGCTTTACATTATTTGCCATTAGCCTCTCGTTTTCCTCTCCCCCACTTCACCTTTGCCTTTTCTTCGCCTTCTTCCCGTATGTATCTTTGTTTGTGTTTCCATGTGCCTTCTATTTGCTTGCATCTTTGCTTGCTAAAAATCTATTGATATGAATCCATTTAAAGTGTTCTACTTGGATCATCTTCGATCCTTATGCGCTCGTGCTGAAACCCCAACTAGCCTAGTTGATGGGAAATCTTTAGATGAGCATGCTCATTTTGTGCGTCACCATTTGTCTGAAAAAGGGAGACTCTTATGGGATCAAATAAAGAGATTACTGTGTTATGCTTGGAATCTTTGTGAAATTTATGATTTTACTTGTTGCTCTAAGAACCCTAAAAATTACCTCCCCTACCTATGTGAGTCTAATGACAATGAAATCTTATCTTCTTATGCAAAGGTGTTTATAGTTACTACGATATCGGAAAAAATGAAGTTTTAAGGGTGCTTATGAAGTTGCTTCTTTGATTGAAAAGTATGATATTACTCTCCACGAATCTGAAAATTTTGACATAGTTAAATATTGCTATGAAAACTATGCTCATAATGTCTATGTCAAAGAATTTATTGAAAGAATGACCGTTGCTTCAGAAGAAAATAATGATATGGATGAATCTATAGATAATTATGATTCTGATGATTTGATTGAAATATCCCTTGATGAACATGATTCTTGCTATTCTTGTGGCCATGATGCCAATATTTATGAAGATGAATTTGCTATAGTTCCTTATGTTAAACATGAGATCGTTGCTATTGCACCCATACTTGATAGTTCCTTTGATGAAAAGCATGATTGCAATGATGTTATTATAAATTCTATTAACGTCAATTGTGCTAATAATATGCAAAACCCTAAGCTTGGGGATGCTAGTTTTGTTATAACTACTATTTGTTGCAATGATCATGATTGGGGTGATTCTTCTTTTGATCTTGAAAATTTGTTTAAGCCCCATGATGAATATGAGATTGACAATAGTGTTTGCAATATTATTGAAAGTGGGTTTGGAAGAGTGTCAACTTTAGATTCCACATATTTGTAGAATGTTCAATCTTATATTTTTTTTGATAAAAGTGGGTTTGGAGAGGTCATGACTTTAGTTAATGTTAATCCCACTATTTTGGAAGAGTATCAACTTTGCATACATGTGGATCGCGTTAAAAATATGTTTTGTGATAGCTATATTATTGAATTTGCTTATGATCCTACATGTAATTATTATTAGAGAGGAAAATATGGTTGTAGAAATTTTCATGTTACTAAATTACCTCTCGTTATGTTGAGATTGCTACTATTTCTTTCCACTTCCTTGCATATGCTAGTTTTTGCTTGCCTTGATAATTTGTTTGCCTATAAGATGCCTATGCATAGGAATTATGTTATACTTAGATGTGTTTGTCACGTGTTTTATGATGCTCTCTTTGTGCTTCAATTCTTGTAATTCATGTGAGCATCATTGAAATCTCTTTGCCTAACTAGGGGCGTTAAACGATAGCACTTGTTGGGAGGCAACCCAATTTTATTTTTGTTTCTTGCTTTTTGTTCCTGTTTAGTAATAAATAATTCGTCTAGCTTCTGTTTATATGTGGTTTTATGCTTTTAATTAGTGTTTGTTCCAAGTAGAACCTTTGGGAAGACTAGGGGGGGGGTTGTGATCTTGCTGTAAAAAACAGAAACTTTAGCGCTCACGAGATTTGCTGCCATTGTTTACTGGAGAGTGCGATTAGGTTGATTCTTTTTGCAGATGATTAATAGACAAAGTCCTCATGTCCACCAATTTATTTCAGAATTTTTGGGGTTACAGAAGTATTTTAAACCTACAGATTACTATGGACTATTCTGTTTTTGACAGATTCTGTTTTTCGTGTGTTGTTTGCTTATTTTGATGAATCTATGGCTAGTATCGGGGGGTATGAACCATAGAGAAGTTGGAATACAGTAGGTTTACCACCAATATAAATAAATAATGAGTTCATTACAATATCTTGAAGTGGTGGTTTGTTTTCTTATACTAACGGAGCTCATGAAATTTTCTGTTGAAGTTTTGTGTTGTGAAGTTTTCAAGTTTTGGGTAAAGATTTGATGGATTTTGGAATAAGGAGTGGCAAGAGCCTAAGATTGGGGATGCCCAAGGCACCCCAAGGTAAAATTCAAGGACAACAAAAAGCCTAAGATTGATATGCCCATCCCCTCTTTCGTTTTCGTCTATCGGTAACTTTACTTGAGGCTATATTTTTATTCGCCACATGATATGTGTTTTGCTTGGAGCGTCTTGTATGATTTGAGTATTTTCTTTTTAGTTTACCACAGTCATCCTTGCTGTACACATCTTTTGGGAGAGAGACACATGAATCGGAATTTATTAGAATACTCTATGTGCTTCACTTATATCTTTTGAGCTAGATAATTTTGCTCTGGCGCTTCACTTATATCTTTTTAGAGCACGGTGGTGGTTTTATTTTATAGAAATTATTGATCTCTCATGCTTCACTTATATTATTTTGAGAGTCTTATAGAACAACATGGTAATTTTCTTTGGCTATAAAATTAGTCCTAATATGACAGGCATCCAAGATGGGTATAATAAAAACTATCATAAAAAATGCATTGAATAATATGAGAAGTTTGATACTTAATGATTGTTTTGAGATATGAAGATGGTGATATTAGAGTCATGCTAGTTGAGTAGTTGTGAATTTGAGAAATACTTGTGTTAAAGTTTGTGATTCCCGTAGCATGCACGTATGGTGAACCGTTATGTGACGAAGTCGGAGCATGAATTATTTATTGATTGTCTTCCTTATGAGTGACGGTCGGGGATGAACGATGGACTTTTCCTACCAATCTATCCCCCTAGGAGCATGTGCGTAGTACTTTGTTTCGACTAATAGATTTTTCCAATAAGTATGTGAGTTCTTATGACTAATGTTGAGTCCATGGATTATACGCACTCTCACCCTTCCACCATTGTTAGCCTCTCTTGTACCGCGCAACTTTCGCCGATACCATTGTGACGCCCCTAATTTGACCATATACTAATCATGCACGCAAATGTGTATGACCAAGATCAGGGACTTATGGGAAGATGTCACAACACAACTCTAGACACAAATTAAAATAATACAAGCTTTATATTACAAGTCAGGAGCCTCGAGGGTGATCCCCTCGTCACCCTGTGAGAGAGCGATCACCGGGTTGTATCTGGCACTTGGAAGGGTGTATTAAGTATCCGGTTCTAGTTGTCATAAGGTCAAGGTACAACTTCGGGTCGTCCTTTTACCGAGGGACACGACTATTCAAATAGATAAACTTCCCTGCAGGGGTGCACCACATTTCCCAACACGCTCCATCCCCTTTGGTCGGACACACTTTCCTGGGTCATGCCGGCCTCGGAAGGTCAACACGTCGCAGCCCCATCTAGGCACAACAGAGAGGTCAGCACGCCGGTCTAAATCCTATGGCGCAGGGGTCTGGGCCCATCGCCCATTGCACACCTGCACGTTGCATGGGCGGCCGAAAGCAGACCTAGCCTCCCTAATACAAGAGCAGGCGTTCCAGTCCAATCCGGCGCGCGCCGCTCAGTCGCTGACGTCACGAAGGCTTCGGCTGATACCACGACGTCGAGTGCTCATAATTGTTCCCGCGTAGTTGGTTAGTGCGTATAGGCTAGTGGCCAGACTCAGATCAAATACCAAGATCTCATTAAGCGTGTTATTTTGAAGTAACCGCGGACGCCGACCAGGGCAGGCCCACCTCTCTCCTAGGTGGTCTCAACCTGCCCTGTCGCTCCGCCACAAAGTAACAGTCGGGGCCATCAGGAACCCAGGCCCACCTCTACTGGGATGGAACCACCTGTCCCTTCAGCCCCCACATCGAAATCACTTGCGGGTACTCTACAAGCCGACCCGACCCGACTTTAGTCACCGCCATGTATCATGTATAATAGTGTAGTATGAATATACCTGTGATCACCTCCCGAAGTGACCACGACCCGATAATATTGCATAGCAGACGGACAAGAATGTAGGGCCACTGATGGAATACTAGCATCTTATACTAAACATTTAGGATTGCAGGTAAGGGTAACAACTGTAGCAACAATGACAGGCTATGCATCAGGATAGGATTAACGAAAAGCAGTAACATGCTACACTACTCTAATACAAGCAGTAGAGAGAAGAATAGGCGATATCTGGTGATCAAGGGGGGGCTTGCCTGGTTGCTCTGGCAAGAAGGAGGGGTCGTCAACACCGTAGTCGGTCGGGCAACAGCGGCGTCAGTGTCATAGTCTACCGGAAAAGAAAAGAGAAGAAGAAACAGTAAATACGGAGCAAACAAAGCATAAAAAAATAACAAGGCAATATGCGGTGCCGGGGGTGATCTAACGCAGGGATAGGTGATACCGGCGAAGGGGGGAAACATCCGGGAAAGTATCCCCGGTGTTTGGCGTTTTCGGACAAACAAATCGGAGGGGGAAAGTTGCGTGTTCGCTATGCTAGGGGTGTGTGGCGGGCGAACGGGCTACGTATCTGGATTCGTCTCGTCATTCTGAGCAACTTTCATGTACAAAATATTCTCATCCGAGTTTCGAATTATTTTATACAAATCTTCAAAGTTTTAACAATATTTAGGAATTTCTGAAATCATTATATTTAAATAAACCGAATTGACCTATTCAAATTGACTGGTCAAAGTGAACAGTGTTGGGAGTCCCACATGTCAGAGTTTTATTAATTTCTAAAATGATTTATTTAATCTAATTAAATGGGACCCACATGTCATTTGTTAGTATACTAATTTAGCATTAAACTAATCCTACTCTGTTTAACCCACACAAACTCACGCATACACACGGGCACTCCTGGCCATGGCCTTGACATGGACAGTTGAAAGCAGGAGCAGGCGCAGTAGCATAGCAACGCAGCAGCAGGGTTGAGCAGTAGGAGCGCCGGCAGTAGCTGCGGCTAAGAGCATCTCCAGCCGTTGCGCCCTCAAGACGCGTCAAAAATCGCCGTTTGGGGTGAGCCGACGGTTTTTTTTAGCATGGGCACGAGTACATCCCCAGCCGTCGGGCCTCAGATGTCCTCACAGTTTGGCCAAATTTCAACAAACACGTCATATTTAGGTCAAATTTCAACAAACACGTCATATTTGAGCGAAATTTAGACGTTTTTTACACGAATAAAATGCACGGAAAAAACCGTAAACTATGGGCCAAAGTAGGCGCTGAGAAGGGCGTAGTCGTCGCCGGCGTCGTCCTCCTGCTTCTCCTCCTTGACACGGACGGCGCCGCTGCTCGACCCCTCGCCCCGGCGCGCTGCTTCACGGCGGCGGCGTTCAGCGATCTCCTCCAGGGCGCGGCGCTGGCGGTCCAGCTCTATGTGCGCGTAGTCCTCGCGCACCCACTGCAAGGCGGCCTCTTCTTGGTCGGCCTCCTCAGCGAGAGCAGGCTCCGGCTTCACGGCGGCGAGCCCCGGCTCCAGCTTCAGCGTCGCCAGCCCTGGCTCCCTCTTCGGCTTGACCAGGCGAGGAGTGGTCGAGGAGGAGGAGCCACGGCCGCCGTCGTTGATGACGAGGCCGGCGCCGCGGGTGCGCCTACCGAGCGGCATCTCGGACGGCTCTGGCTTGACGCTGACAAACGCCGGCGCGCCGGAGGAGTGAGAGGAGGATCGGGAGGAGGAGGAGGAAGAGGAGGATGACCATCCCATCATCCTCCTCGGCAGCCACGCGCCACCGCTCCGAGTGGTCGGGTACTCAAACGGCGGGTCGTTGCCGCCCTCGAGGTGCGCGAGGATGTCGCTGAGCGTGCGGCCCAAGACGCCCCACCACAGGTGGCGGCCCTCGCTGTTGTTGCGGCCGCGCGACGCGTTGTTGGTGGAGGCGAGCCGCTCCTCCTGCCGGCGTTGGAAGTACGCTGCCCACGCCACGTGGTTGTCGGCGGCGTACTCCGGGAGCGCCTGCTCCACGGCCCTCAGGGACGCCCTTGCACGCTCGATCTCGGCGTGGAAATAGGTGGGCGCCTCGGGGACGGGCAGAGGAGGGACAGGGACCCCGCCGGGCTGAGCCTCCACCGCGACGGAGCGCGTACGTCGGGCGGCACGGGGTAGTTCGCCTCGTGGAGGAGGTGGGCCTCCCACTCATGCAGCGAGCGGCGGCCGAAACCGTTGGCCGCCGCCGCGTCGCCGGGGTACCTCGTGCTCTTGGTTACCGGGGGGGGAGAGGGGCTCGAACGGCGGAGAGAGGGGAGGAAGTGCAGCGACGAGGAGGGGGAGGATTGGTGCCTCACCGGCACGGCCAGGGGCGCCTTTTATAGTGGCTCAGGGGCGGCCGCGTGCAAACGCGTGGCGGAAGGCGGGGCGGCGTCGCCACACTTCGCCGCTCGTGAATCAATGGCAGGCTGACCGGCGGCAGCCTTGGCATTGATTCCCCGCGAGAAAACTGAGACGATGAGGACGACCAACCTTCGTCTCGCTGACGCGCCGGTCTCGCCACTCTTTCGCGCCAAAATGGTCGAGTCGGCGCCTCGGGCGCCCCCCAGCGCGTCGGGTTCGGGTTGAGTGCGCCGGCGCCAATTTCGGTCCAATCCGGCGAAAAACAGGCTCGTGGGGGCGCGACTGGGCCGATTTTTCGGCGCCGACGCTAAAAAACGGCCTTGGGGGCCTGTTGAGGGCGCGGCTGGAGATGCTCTAAGCAGCAAGAAAGCAGCAACGCAGTGGCCTGAACAGTAACACTTAGCAGCCATACGCAGCGCCGGCAGCAGAACGCAGCAGCCGTAGCGGCAGTTCAGCAGGGGCGGCCGGCTGCGCTAGCCGAAGCAGCGAGCAGCAGCGCGCGGGAGGAGGTGCGCAGGCGCGGCCGGGGCATAGTGGGGACCGGGGTTCGGCGGGCGCGGGGCTGGGCCCGGTCAGGGGGTCGTGAGCGCAAAGCACCAGACGTTGACGACGAGCACGGGTTTGATCGGGCGCAGCACTATAGCGCAAGATCGAGCGAGCCTAGAGGCTAGTCAGCGTCTACATGAGCGCGGGAGCACTCCCATGTGCCTAGCTAGCCCCGGGACGGCCGGTAGCCATGGCGGGGAGCATCACCGCAGCGGCGTGTTTAGGTCGGAGCAAAACGGGGACAACGATGGGACTACGGCTATGGATCGAGCGGTTAGTGAGGGGGAACGTAACACAACTCACTGCGAGCCGGAAGAGGAGCTCGTGGAGGTCGGGGATGCAGTGAAGGCGACAAATTCGTCGATGGCGTCGCGGTGGCCGGAGGTTGAAGACGACATCGATCCCCGAACTTGGCAGCGTACTGGCTTGATCTCGAAGGCACGGACGATGTGGACGAGCGCGGCGGAGCTATCGAGCATGCTCACAGGGTGCGGGGTGGACGATGGACGCAAGAACGAGATGAGCCATGGAGACGACGACATTGGGCATGTCCGGATCGGGACGAGGGAGCACGAGGGAAGGGGGAAAGGCGGCTAGGGTTTCGGGAGAGGGACACCGGCACCGTTTTAACCCCGCACGGGGGGGGGGGGGGGTGGCCGACGCGTGCCACCTCCACGCATCTCCCATGTCTCGGGGGGGGGGGATGGCCGACGCGTGCCCCAGGCACCATGGATGCCCTCCACGCATCTCCCATGTCTCCTGTAGCGCAAGGAAGGAGAGGAGGTGAAGTGGGCTGGGCCACTTCTATTACTAAATGGGCCGAGAGCACAAAAGCAACTTTGTCCTTCTCTCTGTTTATATCAGTTACTCTCTTTTTTTAGTTTTCCTTTTTCTTAAAACTTCTGTTTCTAATTCCTTTAACTACCAAAAATATTTTTACAAAATATAAAACTGCACCTAATTTAGTTTAATAAAATTAGGCCACTGCCACATGAGTTTCAGGCTTAAATAAAAATAGTTTCGTATTTTTATAAATTAAAACGTATTTAATTTATTGTTTTGGCCCCGGTTTTATTTATTTAAGAGCATTAGAACACTTCACAAAAATGTGGTTTTCCCACCCTAATTACCCATGATTTAGTTGACACCTTTAGAACATTTTAGTTTTGGCTTTAGAAAACTTAATTGTTTGACTTGATTTTGAATTTGAATTCGAACGAGACTTGAATCATCACGAGTTTAACAACAGTAATTGTGGTGATGTGGCATCATTAGTAGGGGATTACTGTAGCTTAATTATCCGGACGTCACAATTCTCCTCCACTACAAGAAATCTCGTCCCGAGATTTAAGAGGTGGAGCAAGGGGAAAAGTTTTGGTTGTGAAATTCTAACGGGTCTTCTCATTCTTGGTTGCTCTTCTCAAAGAGGTCGACCCACTATGTTGATGTCTTCCTTCCTCTGTTTTAGGTCTTCATGATGAACCCGACATTCTTTCTTCGAGAACTCCATCGTACTTACGAAAGTATAAAGGATGGGTATTCTGGGAGAACGGACCTCTGCAAGGTTGACTATTTGGTTGATAGCATCGGGGAAGGTGGCGGAAGTAACTCTTGAATTGAAACTTAAGAAAATATCGAGAGCAAAGTAAGGAGGTATCCTGGGAAGTTTCAAGCGGGTAGGCAATCGTTTGATGCCTGTTATAGGGCGTGAAAGGGGTTCAAAGCAACGGGAATAAGTATTTTGTGTGATACCAGATTTGAAGGTGGCTCATGAATTACATACGAGGCCACGCGCGAGGAACAACCTTGGGAACAGGGGGTGTATAGGAGAGCTAGGTTTCGATCTTGTGGAACTGTGGGTTATGGGCCCACCATGCGGACTGATCGTAGGCTGTGCTAGCCTTTTAACAGGCTTTGAGGTAAGTAATGTAATTGTAGAAAGGATATCACAGTGTAGAGAGTAGCGCCTGATGCTCTGTTCGGTGTTCGAAAAGAAAAAGCCGAACAGAGGATCAAAATGATTTTCGCACGAGTCTAACATAACATGTCTATGTGAATAAGCAAGCGCCGCTGCTGGCTGATGCCGCTCATACTGCGGAAGTCTCCGGCCTGAAGCAGAGCCTGGAGCGGGCCGAAGAAGAGCTCGGCCTCATGAAGAAGCAGCTGAAGGACAACCAAGGTATGCAGTGACCTGCACGTGAATTGAGGAATAATGAATGTTTCGTGCTGACTAAAGTGTCATGAGTTTTATTAGGAGCCACGACCGAGGTGGCGGCCCTCAAGAAGGCGCTAGCCGAGGCGAGGACAAAGCGGCCAAGGAGCGCGCCGCGTGCGAGAAACACGAGGCCCGGGTCAGTGAGGTCCAGCAAGAGCTCCAGGAGGCCGTCAAGAAGTATGAGTCCTTGGAGCGTGATTCTAAGACGCAAGCGTCCGAACTTGCGAAGGCCCGCCAGAGGCACAAGAGGCTCGAGTCGAGGCCCAGAGCACCCTTCAGGAAATCTAGGCGGCCAAGAAGATCGCGGCGGGTAAGGCTTTCATTATGCAAAGCAAGTCTGTGAAGGAAACGTTCCTTTTACTTACCCGAATTTGGAGCTCTCCAGGAGCGTTTACGGATTTGTCGCGCAGCGTATCAGATGCTGCTGAGTTCTATCGAGCCGAAGAAGGGAGTTCTACAAAGAAGTTGTTCTGGTCTCAATATCTTGGGCCAGAACATCTGGTGCCCTTCAGCGACCAGCTGAAACAGCCGGCCGAGCTGCACAAGGCGGCCGAGCTAGCCATGAAGGACCTGATAGTCCGACTATGGCCTGCCGCGCCGATACCTACAAGCTACTTCGGACTTGTGAAGCGACTTGTTAGTGCCTGCCCACGGCTTGAGGTCATAAAGCGATCGGTTTGTATTGAAGGTGCTCGGATGGTCTTTACCCGTGTCAAGATGCACTGGGCAAAGATGGATGCCAAGAAGCTGATGACCGAGGGGCTGCCTGAGGGCAAGGAGCACCGCCGTCCCAAGTTATATTTTGATAGTGTCCTGGAGGGATCCCGCCTTGTGGCGGAGTAATGTGCGAAGGACTTTATATTCCCATGAAAATATTCGTATTATCCTATCATGTAACTTGAATCAATGATGTTGTGCAATATAATGCTTGTTATGTTTTAATTTTTTCCTCCTGTGTGGCCGCGTTGTATGAAATCTGAGGGTTGGCCAGTGTTCGGGATGGAATCTAAACAATCTTGATCCAATTATATGGTCCTTGAAGGAGTTATTTAGCGCAACGAACCAGGCAACCAGACTATGCGGCTTGAACGCCCTCACTTAGCCATAGGAGTTTTATAATAAAAACATGGGCACAGCCCCTAGTATCCAAACTAGAGTGCTATAAGCGTCTGATCGGGAAGTACCGATCCTTCGCGTAATGCGGAAGAAATCTCCAACGATTTGTAACCTCTGAACAGCTGATCGGCTCTCGCCGCATCATGACAGTCAGTTTTCGGCTTTCTCTACTGAGGTGCTCCTTTGGATAAACCAAGGCACAATCGCAGTAGTTCTCCTTTTACTACCTTTCACGATATAGTGGAACGTAAAGTAGCAAGCACATGAGCCGAACAACCCAACTATTGACCAAAGACATGATTCGGAGCCAATGTATATAATGCTAAATTCGGGGTGTCAAACTATACTTATAAAAAGTGTTTGGACTTTTGTTGCCGTAATGTGGGGTGCTATGAAGCCCCTAGCGAACATCAAACGTACCAAAGCGTACGGGTGCTACCTGATAGGGTTATTCACAGGGGAGCTGAAAAAGAGAAAGAAAATAGGAAAAGTACAAAGGTAAAAAGCTGGGGTCCTAAAGCTCCAGCCACAAACTGTTCTTATTGTAACTTAATTAGCATGTCAAGGCGCATTGATACAGGTAGTACGATAAGCAACAAGCTATTTGACATGCCGAAACCAAGGGAGATCTGCATGTGGGTCCTGAAAAACAGGTAGAGTTATCGTTAACGGAATCACCTAAAAAGTCCCCATATGTCTGCATTTCTCATCGTCTTGGTGTGTTTATCCTTCAAGAGGACCGATGACCAGACCACCAGATGGGGTCCGTGGGATTGAGACCTGAAAAGGAAACAAGTAAAAGTGAAAGTATGTGTGCATCCGATGTCGGTTGAGCCGTACTATGGACCACAAGCTGGCTATGCCTCCATCGATGCCCATGGGATTTTGAGTGCGTAGTTATGTATGCGCGGCACGAATGCCACCACTTTATCAGGACGGAGACGGAGGCCGGATTGCTAGTCGAGCTCCTGACGAGTCGAGCTCTTAACGGTGTCCGTGGGCTCGGCAGCCGAATTAAGGTTCTGCTTGAGAAGGCCGCTCTGTACTTCTGTTGCTAAGGCAGCTGTGTGCTCTTCTGTACGGAGGGAGCGTTTCGTATTTCCGTTTACCGCTATGACGCCGCGTGGACCAGGCATCTTGAGCTTGAGGTAAGCATAGTGTGGTACTACGTTGAATCGAGCAAACACAGTTCGTCCGAGCAGTGCGTGATAGCCGCTGCGGAAGCGGATGATGTCGAAGATTAACTCCTTGCTTCGGAAGTTGTCCGGAGATCCGAAGACAACCTCTAGTGTGATTGAGCCCGTACAACGGGCTTCTACACCTGATATGACTCCTTTGAAGGTAGTCCTGGTGGGCTTGATCCGTGATGGGTTAATGCCCATTTTTCACGCTGTATCCTGATAGAGCAGATTGAGGCTACTGCCTCCATCCATAAGGACGCGAGTCAGGTGGAACCCATCAATTATTGGGTCTAAGACCAGTGCGGTTGAGCCACCGTGACAGATACTGGTCGGATGATCCCGGCGATCAAAAGTGATCGGGCATGACGACCATGGATTAAATTTTGGGGCGACTGGCTCTATCACGTAGACGTCCCTGAGCGCGCGCTTGCGCTCCCTCTTGGGGATGTGGGTAGTGTATATCATGTTCACCGTTTTGACCTGAGGGGGAAACTTCTTTTATCCCCATATGTTCAGTTTCCAGGGCTCTTCATCATCGTCCTCGCTTTGCGATCCCTTTTCCCTGTTCTCGGTGTTTAATTTGCCGGCCTATTTAAAAACCCAGCAATCTCTATTTGTATGATTGGGTGGTTTGTCCGGGGTGCCATGAATCTGGCACGGACGATCAAGTATGCAGTCCAAGCTGGATGGGCCCGAATTGTTCTTTTGGAACGGCTTCTTCCGCTGATCGGACTTAGATCCACTGAATTCGGCATTGACCGCCGTATCCTTGGTGTTATCACTGTTGTTTCGATGCTTGTATCTATTGCGTCGAGACCTGTCTTTGTTATTTTTAACTTCAGGGGTGCCGGCATCGCTTGCATTGTTTTTGCTACGGGCCAACCAACTGTCCTCGCCCGCGCAAAAGTGGGTCATGAGTGCCGTGAGGGCCGCCATGGATTTTGGCTTTTCTTGGCCGAGGTGGCGAGCGAGCCATTCGTCGCGGATGCTGTGTTTGAAGGTTGCTAAGGCTTCGGCGTTCGGACAATTGACGATTTGGTTCTTTTTAGTTAACAACCTAGTCCAGAATTTCCTGGCGGACTCTCCAGGTTGTTGAACTATGTGGCTTAAGTCATCGGCGTCTGGTGGCCGGACATATGTACATTGGAATTTGTCGAGGAAGGCTTCTTCCAAGTCCTCCTAGCTGCCGATAGAATTTGCAGGCAGGTTGTTTAACCAGTGTCGAGCTGGCCCCTTGAGTTTTAAAGGAAGGTATTTGATGGCATGGAGGTCATCGCCGCGGGCCATATGAATGTGGAGAATGAAGTCTTCGATCCACACTGCAGGGTCCGTAGTTCCATCGTATGATTCTATATTCACGGGTTTGAACCCTTCTGGGAATTCATGATCCATGACCTCATCAGTGAAGCAATGAGGGTGTGTGGTGCCTCTATATCGGGTCGTATCATGACGTAGCTCTAATGGAGTCCGTCTGCGGTTTTCAGCCCACGCATGACTAAGTTTGTCTTGTCCGAATAGGTGGCTGTTGTCGCATGTCGAGGCACATCCTCGAGATCCGTAGATTCACTACACCACGACACTTTATTCCCCACTGATGTGTGTTGGCAAAAGTCATTTTCGCCGACCGATAGTTAGTTGATGAAACTTCTAAGTGATAGTTGGTTGGGAAAACATTTGTACAACGAGAGACGGTCGGTCGGGAATACAAAAGTCTCTGCTGTCGAACAGTCGGTCGGGAAAGATCGTATCCTCATCTAACGATCGGTCGGCAAATAGCGCCCAACAGCAGGTGGTAAATGGGCCTGCGCGCACAGACGAAAACATTTACCGTGGCCCAGCCCGTGATTTTTTCTTTTTTCTCTCAAAACCTAGAACTGCCCAGGGCGCCTCACTCAATCCCCTTTCCCTCTCGTCTCAATCCACCCCTCTTTCGTACGGCGCCGCCTAGGGTTGCGACTCACGCCGCCGCCGGCGGCCATCGCAGGGGCCACTTTCCTTCCACCACCAGCCACCCCAGTCACGAGCGTCCACCTCCCCCTCTCTCCCATGGCGCCACTGCCCCAACCCATGCCCAGCTCCCTCTTCCCACCTTTCCATGGCAGCAGATCTGAGGGGCGCAAGGGCCCTTCGCTCCCGGTGGTCTGAAGTGAGGCAGGCGGCCTCTGCTTCCTCCGCGTCCAGCGAAGTAGGAACAGGGCGGCAGGTGGCCCCATCTCTCCCATCTACTTTCAGTGACCACGAGTAGCCACCCATGGCAGCAACGACATGGGTATGATCTTTCTCCCTCATATGGTCTCCATCCTCTCCTCTCTGCCTGTAGTATACAGATTTCAACCCCCAACGATGGACCCAGGCACCACATTGGCTCAACAATTTTATCTTAAGAAAACTAACTCTGCTTTGATTCATGGATTGGTTTTGCTATGAGCAGCAGTGTTTCCTTCTTTCAGCATGTTATCTATTCAATATCTATTTTACGTGTGTGAATCCTTTGTTTCAGACCTAAAATGTTTCCTCAGAATGAATAATTTGTGCCCTGTGAATCATTGCTGCCATCATCTGAATAATTCGAGATTGATCTGTTATTCAATGCCATTTAGTGGATGTGTGTCAGCTTATAATATTACAAATACATGAAGCATTTCTCCTCTTGTTATTGTACTTAGCTTTCCACTGATGACAGAAAGAAGGCCGTTCACAAGACTACGACCACTGATGACAAGAGGCTTCAAAGGACCTTGAAAAGGGTAGGAGCGAACATCATTCTTTGTATCCAAGAGGTCAACATTGTCAAGGATGACGTAGTTATCCAATTTCAGAATTCAAAACGGGAAATGTTGACATGTTAAACCATTAATTCTATAGAACTGAGGATCTGCTTACACATTTCTTCTAACATTCGTGATTCTTGATTTCCCCCAGTGCAAGCATCCATCACTTCAAACACATGGGTTGTCACTTGTCAAAGGAACACCACGGACAAAAAGTAAGTCTTTCTTTAGAATTTCATGGCTTAATTGTTTCATCAAGTAGCTTTGTTTCTCTGGAGCAATATAAATATCTTTAAGATATGTCAAAAGGCTTTGGCTGTGGTCCGATCATTATTTGTACATCTGGTATTAAGTTTGATCGGTATGTATATATTATTAATGTAGATGGCATATGATATCAACTTGAACTGCTTGTCCATCTAAATCAGTCCCGTTATGTTTTCAAAGTGAGGTTGCAGTGTACTTCTGCTAATATCAGACTTGAATATGTACACCTTGCCTCAAACTCCAGTCTTAGTTACTTTGTAGTTTATTTTTATATGGAATAAAAGTAGTTGCTAACCAAACTATTAAATTCCACTTGTACCATACATGTTCTTTCAGAGCAGTACTACATTCTTTGACTTGACATAACTGCAATTTCACCTTTGGCTCTTTACTTTTTACAGAGCTGCAAGACCTGCGGGCAACACTTATCAACCAACTTCTGTAAGGTCTGACTGGTTTTTGATAGGTGAGAATTTTGACACATCTTGAGTTTTGTCATACTATTTGACTGGTTTTTGTTGCATTCTTTTTTCTTATTCTCACTTCCGCTGTGTAACTGAGGTTATGCCAGGTTGCTTGTGTTTCCTTATCTGGTCATATCGTCATGAATGATATGCCAAATCTTTTTTTTTGAGCATGCAAGTGATGAAACCTAGATTTGATTATTGTTTTGTCTTTGTGGTCGGTATCTAGCTGAAATAAATTTTGCATCATAGACATTAGCCACTAAAGATGACCAACTCCTTGATTTATAAGTGAGTCTGCATACTTTGTTAAGTTTGAGGATTGGTAATAAAATAGGTACTTACCATGATACATGAATTTGGTGGTTCCAGGGTAAGTACCTATTTTATTATTTCAGCAGTATACACGATTAATGCTGTTATATTAAGTGTAATGAATACATGATTGATGTACGCGCATCCATTATTATTTTCTTTGGGAGATACTATATTTTTCTTTATAATAAGTGTAATGAATACATCCATTTCCGTGCGACGGCATTGCAGAAATATTCGATAGAGAACTCAGTAATCAAACCTACCCACATGTTAACATGTGAAGGTGCAACTGAATTGTTGTACATGAATCTGGAATAAGAGAGGAAGAACTGAGGATTCTTCAAGAAGCTGCTTCTATTTATGCACAATGGTGTCGTAGACAGGTAAGATGTACATAGGCCTTTTCTGGTTGCTCGTCTATCGATCATCCTTAGTCATTTGTGATTAGCATATGAAAGCACAAGTATGATTGTACTTTTCTTATAATGAATAGAAGAACCACACCATCAGACTGACGTACATTCATACTACTATATTGCGGCCCATTTCGGATAATAAGATAGGTTACAAATTGAAAATCAAAGAGTTGGCTGGTCATTTTGCATCAGTCCTGATATCATTTTGCATCATTTCGGATAATATGATTTTCTGAAGTTTTAAGTGTGTACCAAACCAACTGAATATTATAGATGCACTTGTTACTTTTACTTCAAACCATTGACACCCTGAAGTTTGGAGGGTTCAATAGACACATGATGTGTTAGCATTTGCCTATCTACCTGAAAGGTTTGCGAGGAGGCTACCAAAATCAGCGTGTCGTGTGCTGCAGAAATGGACTTTCCGATACAAGCAAGTGTGTGGACTTACCATGTAGTATTTGCGACACTTGAATTCACAATAGCTTGACCATCCAATCGGTACATAAGTTTATCATTGTTCTCTCCATCAAAAGAACTAATTGCTCAATTAAAAGAGAAGTGAAACAGAGCCGTTGTCAATTTTTTAACAATGTTCAGATTCATTTAATTGGTTTCCCTGTGTTTTATTGAAGACTACAATATGATTTATGGTATACGGGTACAGAGCCTACTTTCTGCAATTAGTACAGAACACTGCTCGTGGCTCTTAATAATAGTTAAATTTGTCAAAACATTATATCTTGTTTACACTGCTAGCCGATTATTGCTTAATAGTAATAGTTAATTTGGCATTACAGAACACTCCAATTAGCACATCCATAGTACAGAACAGAGCATAATACATCGCTAGTTGCTTTTAAAGTTGCTATTTCTAAATCCTGTTTCTAGGCCAATATAGTACAGAACAGAGCATAATACATCGCTAGTTGCTTTTAAAGATCTTGACTAACTATATCTCAATATGTCAGCACGCGTAATTTTTCCATTCTACCCAGCCATGAAGAAGGCGCCCACCCATGAGCTATTAAACAGTAAGTATCAGGAAAAACCTAGTATTTATAATCTGTATGTACAGATTAATAAGCAGTGTACATATATTTAGTTATCATGCAGATGCTGGTTATGCCTTTATAAATTGCAAAAGAAATGTGTAAACTAGTTCTACGTTTGAGATACTAATTCTATATTTTTGATATATTTTTCCTTGTATGGCCTGAATAGTATAGCAAATATTGGTCATTCGCACAACTCATTTTTATTTCTCTTATACCTATGAAACTGTATTTCCTTCGGGCGTTTAATTTTTTTTGGAAACAAGTGTTGGAATATTGGCTGTTGGTACCTATGCACAGTAACTTAAGTATGTCCCTAGGAACACTAAAGGCTCAACAATCGTACAGAGGGCTTCTATGCCACATCCATGGCCACAGCTGGGAGTCGATTGGTGGTCTTCATGTTCCGCTACTTTTATAGATTAGATAAGTGTATTCCTCATTTTGTGCTCATGTGTGTGCACAGTGTAGATATGATTTTTGCATGTATTCAATTTCATAAATTAATTGAACATTCTAATAATTGAGACTTCTTTATCTTCTGTAGGAAGCAAACATAAGGAAATGAACCATGAAGCCGGTGATCCGCGTCAACTCGATGTTTTAGCTTTCATTTTGCACAACTGATGTCTCATAATTGTGTCTTTTTTGCTGTCTTTATGTAAACCTGATGTATGGTATCTTGTCTTGGTGGTTAGAACAGATTGAACTGTATGTATGTGACAATTAGTTAATGGAATAAAAATGGTTTGGTGCACCTGATGTGAACCCGATGTATGATGTCTTGTGATTATGCTTAGAACACATGAACTATATGTATGTTACAATCAATACGATATGCTAATTAAAGTTGTGGTTGGCTAAACAAAATGTTGAGGAATTATTGGTGGGGAAAAGAAAACGCCATCAGATTGTTGGTCGGCAAAAGAAACCCCATCAAACAGTCGGTCGGGAAAGGCTAACACAAGGCCCGGGAAAGAATACCCATCTGATAGTCGGTCGGGAAAGGCCCATGGTTACCCTAACGGACTGTTGGTCGGGAAAGGCCCATGGCAGGCCCAACAAACTGTTGGTCGGGAAAAATACCCCTTAGCCATCAAGTAGTCGGTCGGGAAAGATATGTCGGTCGGGAAAAGGCTTTTCCGTCTGGACTTTCCCCAACAGACAGCATCGGTCGGCAATAGTCTTTCCCAACCGACTGTTTGTCGGCGGACGTTGTTTTTCCGACCAACTTGTGTGTCGAGGATGTAGTGTTGTGGTGTAGTGATTGATCTGGTGTGTCCTGCTTTATTGTTCAGGTTTTGACGGAGGTTGTATGTATGGTCGTGGGCTAATTTACCCCTACCTGTGCGATGAGGCGGGGCGGGCTGGTGTCCAGCGTGAGTTACTGTTTTGTCCTGACCATGTGGTGGTCGGTCAGCCGCATTGTACGATGGTGGTATGTATTCCGGCACCTCCTCGTCAAACTGAGGTAGCAATTTGTGCTTTGGGTAACTTTTGGTTGGGCGCTTGAGGTCGTATTCTTCGGTTGCCAGGACATCGGTCCATTTAACATTGAGCAGATCTTGATCAGCTTGAAGCTGCTGCTTCTTCTTTTTCAGGCTCCTTGCAGTGGATATTAGCTGGCGCTTGAAGCGCTCCTGCTCAAGAGGTTCCTCGGGCACGATGAAATCATCGGTGCCGGGGCTCACCTCATCCTCGAAGAGCAAAAGATAACTTCCGTCCTCCGAGTCTTCGTGCTTGGCCTGTTTACCAGGGCTAACCTGCCCATCTTCCCGTTCATCTTGTTCATTAGCTGTTTCAACGGGGTCTTCATTGTCTTCGGCACCTTCTGGAGTGTTATCTTCTCCTGTGCCGGTGTTGCTGTCTTTACTGCGGCGTGCCTTAGAGCAGCGCCGTTGATGCCGGTGCTTGGATTGTATTTCAGAAGGTTTATCCTCAACTGGATCTTCCTTGTCATCGCCGCTGTTCTCCTTTCGTGCATCCACCATGTATACATCATACGAGGAAGTGGACGTCCAGCGTCCGGTGAACGGCGGGTTCTGGGCCTCTTCTTCTCCGGCATCGTCATCCATACCGTCGATGTCTTCACAGTCGTAATCAAGTGTGTCGGTCAAATCCTCGACCGTGGCTATGAAGTGGGTGGCGGGTGGGAAGCAAAATTCTCCACTGTCAGCCCCTAGTTCGAACCGGATATAGTTCAGTTGTGAGTCCTCCGCCAAGGACAGGTTCTTTAATGAGTTTAGCACATCGCCCAAAGGCGAGTGATGGAAGATGTCTACGGCATTGAATTCGAAGATCGATAAACGATCAAGTTCGGCGTCCGCGGGCTCACGCGGTTCGGAACTTACAGCCGGAGACGAGTCCGGAGTTCTGGTGACAAAGACGTCGTGAGAGGTTAAGTCTACGTGCGGCTCCAACGCCGTGGAATACGTGGCCTCCGTGGTGGGGTTGATCCTCCCGTCCTTGGACATCGCAGTCTCCTCCGGATCTAAGGCCAGAGTGGTTACAGAGTAATCTCCTGGATGCAGTCTGATGACAGATTTAGGTCATGATCATCGGGGTGACCAGGAGTGGCTACCGCGGTCTCGAATCTGGCGAAGATCAAGTCTCCACGGATGTCCGCAACGTAGTTCAAGCTTCCAAATCTGACCTGATGGCCAGGGGCGTAGCTTCCGGTCTGCTCCAGATGGCCAAACGAATTGGCCCGCAGTGCGAAGCCGCCGAACACAAAGATTTGCCCGGGGAGGAAAGTTTCTCCCTGGACCGCGTCATTATTGACGATTGAAGGAGCCATCAAACCTTTTGGCGACAGCACAGTGGAACTCTCAATGAAAGCACCAATGTCGGTGTCAAAACCGGTGGATCTCGGGTAGGGGTCCCGAACTATGCATCCAAGGTCGATGGTAACAGGGGACAGGGGACACGATGTTTACCCAGGTTCGGGCCCTCTCTATGGAGGTAATACCCTACGTCCTGGTTGATTGATATTGATGAATACGAGTATTACAAGAATTGATCTACCTCGATATCGTAATGGATAAACCCTAGAAGTCTAGCCTGTATGAATATATACTTTCCGGACTAAGTTCTCCGGTTTATATAAGCACCGGGAGGATCTAGGGTTACACAAGGTCGGTTACAAAGAAAGGAATCTACATATTTGGTCGCCAAGCTTGCCTTCCATGCCAAGGAGAGTCCCATCCGGACACGTGTGTAGTATTTGGTCTTCGTATCTTCATAGCCCATCAGTCCGGCCCATGGCTAACAGGCCGAACGCTCGAGGACCCCTTAGTCCAAGACTCCCTCACCCCTAACCTCGTGTCTCCCCTCTCGGTGACTCGAGGGAGCTAGGTCTTTGCTGCAACCATGCCTCTACGCCTGAGCTCCCCTCCTAGCCGCCACCACCGGTGGCTTCTGGTCGTCCCGGGGTGATAGGGGTCTCCCCAACGCCTTCCCTCAACACTTGGCATTTCTCTCTGGCTCTCCTCTTCCCTCTCTCAGAGTGGCTTGAACGACGTGGGTATGGCCATGGAGGTGTGTTTTGGTGGTCTAGTCGGCCATGGTGGCGCGGCTTCTCACGTCGGTGACGTCGCAAAAGGAATGGGAGTGGTCTTGCTGGCTTGTGAGGTGACGCTCCTTTATCAGTGACCCGTGCAACAAGCACAAGATCCACTCCCACCTCGGTATCCCTTTCTATATTCCCGTCCAAGCTCCGAGGTCAGTGCGTTCATCGTTCGATGGTGTGACGCCCATCGATCCAATGCAAGGTGGCAGGGGGCTCCTTTCAGCGATGGAGTTGGTTGGCATGGTTGTGTTTGACTTATGAGTGTTGGTGATGGCATGCCTCCTACAACGGGTAGCCTTCCTCTCAAATTGGTTCTGTTCTCCGGTTGTAATGTTGGTTGTAATTCCTAGTTGTTTCTTTATATATAAAGCGCGGTGAAAGCCTTTCTCGATACTATCTTCAAAGATCCATGAATCTTTTGTTGAGCAGTTTTAGTTTGTGATGCTTTGAAGTCTTCTCCACAAGGAAAATCTCCTCTACAAACCAAAGTCGAGTCATTTCAGTAGTCTACCAACCATTCATCTCTCTCACCATGTGCCTCTCTACTAGTGGAGTACACCACAAGATGGGAGACTAGGACGATCCCACTCGCTTCGCGATGCCTTCTTCCTCCTATTCGCCCCCCCTTCCTCCCTCGTCTCCCGACTTGGACTACCAGCTCACCACCTTCGCCCTTGATGACGCTGTTGTGAGCCTTTAAGGTCTCTGAACCTCAACACTTTGGTCCATATGGCTCTCCACTTCTTGAGGTGGATGTAGATCTAGATCGAGGTGACCTATTTGTTGGGGAACGCAGTAATTTCAAAATTTTTCCTACGCACACGCAAGATCATGGTGATGCACAGCAACGAGAGGGGAGAGTGTTGTCTACGTACCAACGCAGACCGACTGCGGAAGCGATCACACAACGTAGAGGAAGTAGTCGTACGTCTTCTTCCCGATCCGACCGATCCAAGCACCGTTACTCCGGCACCTCCGAGTTCTTAGCACACGTTCAGCTCGATGACGTTCCTCGGGCTCCGATCCAGCAAAGCGTCGAGGAAGAGTTTCGTCAGCACGACGGCGTGATGACGATCTTGATGTACTACCGACGCAGGGCTTCGCCTAAGCACTACAACGGTACGATCGAGGTGGAATTTGGTGGCAGGGGGCACCGCACACGGCTAAGGAACGATCTCAAGGATCAAGTTGTGTGTCTATGGGGTGCCCCCTGCCCCCGTATATAAAGGCCAGGGGCAAGGGGGTCGGCCGGCTAGGAGGGAGGCGCAGGGAGGAGTCCCACTCCTACCGGGAGTAGGACTCCTTCCCTCAAATCCTATTCCTAATAGGACTCTTCGGGAGAAAGAGAAGAGAGGGGGGCCGGCCCCTTCTCCTAGTCCTAATAGGACTAGGGAAGGGGGGTTCGGCCGGCTAGCCTGTGGGCTGCCCCTTCTCTCTTTTCCACTAAGGCCCAATAGGCCCATTTGCCTCTCGGGGGGTTCCGGTAACCCTCCCGGTAATCCGGTAAAATCCCGATTTCACCCGGAACACTTCCGGTGCCCAAACATAGGCTTCCAATATATCAATCTTTACGTCTCGACCATTTCGAGACTCCTCGTCATGTCCGTGATCTCATCCGGGACTCCGAACAACCTTCGGTACATCAAAATGCATAAACTCATAATAACTGTCATCGTAACGTTAAGCGTGCGGACCCTACGGTTCGAGAACAATGTAGACATGACCGAGACACGTCTCCGGTCAATAACCAATAGCGGGACCTGGATGCCCATATTGGCTCCTACATATTCTACGAAGATCTTTATCGGTCAAACCGCATAACAATATACGTTGTTCCCTTTGTCATCGGTATGTTACTTGCCCGAGATTCGATCGTCGGTATCCAATACCTAGTTCAATCTCGTTACCGGCAAGTCTCTTTACTCGTTCCGTAATACATCATCTCACAACTAACTTATTAGTTGCAGTGCTTGCAAGGCTTATGTGATGTGCATTACCGAGAGGGCCCAGAGATACCTCTCCGACAATCGGAGTGACAAACCCTAATCTCGAAATACGCCAACCCAACATCTACCATTGGAGACACCTGTAGTACTCCTTTATAATCACCCAGTTACGTTGTGACGTTTGGTAGTACCCAAAGTGTTCCTCCGGTAAACGGGAGTTGCATAATCTCATAGTTACAGGAACATGTATAAGTCATGAAGAAAGCAATAGCAACATACTAAACGATCGGGTGCTAAGCTAATGGAATGGGTCATGTCAATCAGATCATTCTACTAATGATGTGACCTCGTTAATCAAATAACAACTCCTTGTTCATGGTTAGGAAACATAACCATCTTTGATTAACGAGCTAGTCAAGTAGAGGCATACTAGTGACACTCTGTTGGTCTATGTATTCACACATGTATTATGTTTCCGGTTAATACAATTCTAGCATGAATAATAAACATTTATCATGATGTAAGGAAATAAATAATAACTTTATTATTGCCTCTAGGGCATATTTCCTTCAGTCTCCCACTTGCACTAGAGTCAATAATCTAGATTACACTGTAATGATTCTAACACCCATGGAGCCTTGGTGCTGATCATGTTTTGCTCGTGGAAGAGGCTTAGTCAACGGGTCTGCAACATTCAGATCCGTATGTATCTTGCAAATCTCTATGTCTCCCACCTGGACTAAATCCCAGATGGAGTTGAAGCGTCTCTTGATGTGTTTGGTTCTTTTGTGAAATCTGGATTCCTTTGCCAAGGCAATTGCACCAGTATTGTCACAGAAGATTTTCATTGGACCCGATGCACTAGGTATGACACCTAGATCGGATATGAACTCCTTCATCCAGACTCCTTCGTTTGCTGCTTCCGAAGCAGCTATGTACTCCGCTTCACATGTAGATCCCGCTACGACGCTTTGTTTAGAACTGCACCAACTGACAGCTCCACCGTTTAAAGTAAACACGTATCCGGTTTGCGATTTAGAATCGTCCGGATCAGTGTCAAAGCTTGCATCAACGTAACCTCTTACGGTGAGCTCTTTGTCACCTCCATATACGAGAAACATATCCTTAGTCCTTTTCAGGTATTTCAGGATGTTCTTGACCGCTGTCCAGTGATCCATTCCAGGATTACTTTGGTACCTCCCTGCTAAACTTATAGCAAGGCACACATCAGGTCTGGTACACAGCATTGCATACATGATAGAGCCTATGGCTGAAGCATAGGGAACATCTTTCATTTTCTCTCTATCTTCTGCAGTGGTCGGGCATTGAGTCTTACTCAACTTCACACCTTGTAGCACAGGCAAGAACCCTTTCTTTGCTTGATCCATCTTGAACTTCTTCAAAATTTTGTCAAGGTATGTGCATTGTGAAAGTCCAATTAAGCGTTTTGATCTATCTCTATAGATCTTTATGCCTAATATGTATGCAGCTTCCCCGAGGTCTTTCATCGAAAAACTTTTATTCAAGTATCCCTTTATGCTATCCAGAAATTCTATATCATTTCCAATTAGCAATATGTCATCCACATATAATATCAGAAATGCTACAGAGCTCCCACTCACTTTCTTGTAAATACAGGCTTCTCCAAAAGTCTGTATAAAGCCAAATACTTTGATCACACTATCAAAGCGTTTATTCCAACTCCGAGATGCTTGCACTAGTCCATAAATGGATCGCTGGAGTTTGCATACTTTGTTAGCTCCTTTTGGATCGACAAAACCTTCTGGTTGTACCATATACAACTCTTCTTCCAGAAATCCATTCAGGAATGCAGTTTTGACATCCATTTGCCATATTTCATAATCATAAAATGCGGCAATTGCTAACATAATTCTGACGGACTTAAGCATCGCTACGGGTGAGAAGGTCTCATCGTAGTCAACCCCTTGAACTTGTCGAAAACTTTTTGCGACAAGTCGAGCTTTATAGACAGTAACATTACCGTCAGCGTCATTCTTTTTCTTGAAGATCCATTTATTCTTAATTGCTTGCCGATCATCGGGCAAGTCAACCAAAGTCCATACTTTGTTCTCATACATGGATCCCATCTCAGATTTCATGGCCTCAAGCCACTTTGCGGAATCTGGGCTCACCATCGCTTCTTCATAGTTCGTAGGTTCATCATGATCTAGCATCATGACTTCCAGAACTGGATTACCGTACCACTCTGGTGCGGATCTCACTCTGGTTGATCTACGTGGTTCAGTAGAATCTTGATCTGAAGCTTCATGATCATCATCATTAGCTTCCTCGCTGATTGGCATAGGTGTCGCAGAAACAGTTTTCTGTGATGTACTATTTTTCAATAAGGGAGCAGGTACAGTTACCTCGTCAAGTTCTACTTTCCTCCCACTCACTTCTTTCGAGAGAAACTCCTTCTCTAGAAATGATCCATTCTTAGCAACGAATGTCTTGCCTTCGGATCTGTGATAGAAGGTATACCCAACAGTTTCCTTTGGGTATCCTATGAAGACACATTTCTCCGCTTTGGGTTCGAGCTTATCAGGTTGAAGCTTTTTCACATAAGCATCGCAGCCCCAAACTTTAAGAAACGACAACTTTGGTTTCTTGCCAAACCATAGTTCATAAGGCGTCGTCTCAACGGATTTTGATGGTGCCCTATTTAACGTGAATGCGGCCGTCTCTAAAGCATAACCCCAAAACGATAGCGGTAAATCAGTAAGAGACATCATAGATCGCACCGTATCTAGTAAAGTACGATTACGACGTTCGGACACACCATTACGCTGTGGTGTTCCGGGTGGCGTGAGTTGCGAAACTATTCCACAATTTTTCAAATGTACACCAAACTCGTAACTCAAATATTCTCCTCCACGATCAGATCGTAGAAATTTTATTTTCTTGTTACGATGATTTTCAACTTCACTCTGAAATTCCTTGAACTTTTCAAATGTTTCAGACTTATGTTTCATTAAGTAGATATACCCATATCTGCTTAAATCATCTGTGAAGGTGAGAAAATAACGATATCCGCCGCGAGCTTCAATATTCATCGGACCACATATATCGGTATGTATGATTTCCAACAAATCTGTTGCTCTCTCCATAGTACCGGAGAACAGTGTTTTAGTCATCTTGCCTATGAGGCACGGTTCGCAAGTACCAAGTGATTCATAATCAAGTGATTCCAAAAGCCCATCAGTATGGAGTTTCTTCATGCGTTTTACACCGATATGACCTAAACGGCAGTGCCACAAATAAGTTGCACTATCATTATTAACTTTGCATCTTTTGGCTTCTACATTATGAATATGTGTATCACTATCTTCGAGATTCAACAAGAATAGACCACTCTTCAAAGGTGCATGACCATAAAAGATATTATTCAACACACTACCACCCCTACATATCGATCATACTTGCAAAGTAGCATACTAAACATGATATGATTCACAAGCTAGTATCACATCTACCATGGTATCATCGAAACCAACACGGAAAACAACATCAAAGCCTACCGAAGGCCAATGGCTAGCCTGGTCCGGGTTAACCACATCATCCTTCCATCAAGCGAAAGGCCTCCTGACAAGCGCACCGTTGATCTCCCCATCAGCTAGAGCACGACTTTGTCGCCGCCGTTGCTAGGGCTGTCGTCGGAGTGAGTTCAACCCACCGTTGGATTCGTCGTGCTAGGTTTTGGCCTCCGTCCTCAAGCTCCCTGGCCGCCGCTTCTAGCTCGACCAGACGGACCAAGAGAGGAAAAATGGCGTTCCCCTGCCATCTCAAATTCATCCACGTGGACTTGCTGGATGGTCCATCCATATCATAATCACTCTCAAACTTAACCAACAGTCTCACTAGTGTTCTCGTCAAATCAAAAGCCAAAAACGTGGTAGGTATGAGTGACAAAAAAATAGTTCTATGGAACTCTTACCTTAAAACATGTAGTTTTATGCTATATGCTCTACTAAATTTGGCCACACAAGCCCGGAAACATTCCGCCCACTTGTCTGATCTCTTTCGTTTAGATTGCACGCAACCTCCAATAGAGATGATAAAAAAGGTTATTCGTATAGATTAGATGCACCACATTAACGTTTAACACTTTCATTTGTAGTCATCTTGGGGACATTTTCAACGCTGACCCGTAAACCGCCCGGATCCGTTCGAACCGAGCGGTCCGGTCGTGATTTGTCATTCAACGTTCTTGCAAAACAGAGGCAAACTAGGGGCATGGTGTCCAGTCCGCTACCACGTACATAATGGACACGTCGAACCCACCCACAGACCACTCACGTGTGGAGCGATTACCGCGCATTAATGCCACTCTAGAGCGCCAACACCGTATTTATGCCGGCGTAGAGCGGACGCGACCTCTCAATGGCTATGGCATTGCACATGCGCGTCGGCCGAAAAATGTAATGAATTTGGTTCGGTTTGTTTAAAATATGTCGGACACTTTGGTTTAGTTGAAATACGTCAGAAAGGTAATGGATTTATTCTGGTTTAAATGAAAATTATATGGTTTGCATGAAATTTGTTTGTTTTGTATAAATTTGTATTCAGCTGTACGCGGACATGATTAGATGGCTAGCTCCTGCATCACCGTTATGGACTGTTTTAGACCTATCCACGGACAAGTATGTTCGTTTTGAAGGTCGGCGTTGAAGATGCTCTTACAATGTTTTTAAGCGAGTCAAAATCTTATGTCAACCCGCTGATTAGTAGGTTCAGTGATATATAATTATTCTTGACTAATGTACCACAAAAATCTATTAATAAAATGATAACTACAAAAATCATCGATAAGAATTTTATGTTGTATACACTACACTTTTATAGATCAATTGTTGGTCAAACTTAAAATTTTGAGTTTCCTCTCACCTGTTCAATCTCCGAGAGAACTTTTCATGGCTAGACTTCACGGTGTGCACGGTCTCAAGAAACTTTAACAGCCGTGTGTGAACTTTTTACTAGTTGGACCGCGAGCGATGCATAGTCCCCAAGGATATTTACAGTCCCCGCATAATTATGGCCAAAAGATTTACTGCGAGCGATGCATAGTCCCAAGGGATATTTACAGTCCCCGTATAATTGTGGCCAAAAGATTTGCTGCGAGCGTGAGATTTCTGCCACGGGGCACACTTCCCCGACCAGGCGTGCACAGCTCCCTCTTGGGTTCTTCCTGCGCCGCGCATGCACCTAGACCCCACGCCAGCCTTTCTTGTACGCACCGTCACATCGGCCGCTTCCTCCATCGTAAGTATTTTTCTGGTTTGCAGAGACGATCTCGGTAACGCCCGCAAGCGGCAGCACTCGCTTGTACTCTTGTACTAGTGCATGCCCGTCCGTATTCTGCCGTTTGTTTGCCATGCATCTCGGTGTAGCTCCGCGACCGATGTGAGCCGCTCCCCGTAATTAGCATGCACGCATGCCTTGGCTGGCTTGAGTTGCATGTCGCCTCGCATGCACGCGCGCGTTCAATCCACCTAGGCTTGCGGGCGCATCTCTCTCCTCGGCTCCAAGCAAACTAGCGCCGTCTTCCCAGCATGCAAATCCGTAATATCTGGCTCTCAATTGCTAATGCAAACGGTGAAATCGATAACGGATGGACGGTAATTTTGAGAAAATCTGAAAACGCTGGGTGACGGGCGGAGGGTACTCATCTTCTTTGAAAGTAGCCTACGATCTGACCCGACCCGAGTAGTATAGCTGTATAGGGCACATGAAAACATGTGTGAATCAGCCCGCGGAGCAAGCTGGGTTGCGAATTGACTCCCCAGTGCAGCAGACGATAAAACTACGCACGTGCAGGTCTGCTGCATGTAGTACTCCCTCCATTTCAAAATATAGTTTCAATGTTCAACTTTTTTTTGCGGGGTCCCGATGTTCAACTTTGATCATAAATATAATCAACGAGACCAACTACAGCGGGGAAAAAATTATATAATTGAAAACTTCTTTTAAATACGAATTCACTGATATAATTTTTGCTTCCGCTGCAATCAGTCTTGAAAATTAAATTTATGGTTAAAGTTAAAGTACGGAGATAAAAAAAACACTACATTATGAAATCCGGAGAGACTACAGTTCAGAGTTAATCTTTGGCTTCTGCAGTTCTCACCTTTGACGATACCGTGAAGCATCCAGCAGTCAAGACATCAACTCAGTCTTTGCACAAACTCATCCACGGGAAAAGAGCAATGCTACGTCTACAAGGACTTACTTAAAGATTTTACGTACAAATTGATGTGGGAATTGCGATTTGTAACAGGGGATGGAAGACAATTAGTTTGAAATGTTAAGTAAACCTTTGTAATTCCAGCACTATCGCGAGGAAAAACTCCTTGGGAAGGTAAACCACAGTCGTTGGAGTAGTCTACGGACGCAGTCTAGTGACTTAATTGTAGCAGGCGTACTCAAAAGTCACTGGAGCTGGAGCTGCGTCCGTGGTCTTCAAGTAGGAGTAGCACAACAGGAGACGGGAGACCCCAGGACGGACACACAGGGCACCTTGGTGCGCCATGCCTTCTTCTTCCTCCTCCTCCTCGTATTCTTCCTCCGACGACTACTCATCCTTTTCCTACTCGTCATCGTCCTCTGACCCAGACTACAACATTGAGGATGACGCCGCCGGCGCCTACCTCCGGTTGACGGCGGAGGAATTCGTCTCGGTCCTGCGCACGCAGAACGACGTCGACGCGGTGGCCAAGAAGTACGACATCTCGGAGGACCAGTACACAGCCCGCCCCGCCGGCGACCTGCGCGCGAGCTCGTCCCCGCCGCATGGCGCCGTCTGCGTGTACGCGCACGCGCTGGAGGCCGGGATGCGCCTCCCGCTGCACCCGTTCTTCCTGGACGTTCTCAACCACTTTAACCTCGCGCCGACGCAGCTCGCACCCAACGCTTGGCGCATCATGGCGGGCTTCCTTGTGCTCTGCCACTTGGCCCGCGTGCCGCCGCCCCTCGCCGTGTTCCGGCGTTTCTTCCTGCTCCACCACAAGCACAAGATAGCCTGGTACTTCTTCAAATCCAGGCGCGGCTCCGGCTTGCGCATCACGGGGTTGCCGGATTCCATCAAGGGTTGGAAGAGCGGGTTTTTCTTCCTTTATTCGGCGAACCCGTGGCCTTGTCCCGTGGAGTGGGGCAAGCCGTCCAAGAGCTCTCTGGTGGACCCTGTGCTCTCCGCCGAAGATAGGCAAACGGAGGCGAAGTTGCTGAGCGCTTACGGAGCCTCCCCTGTTGATCTTAGAAAGTATCTTTGCCGCAGCAATCTTGCCGCCGAGATGATATCTCCCTTGTCGGCACCGAAGTCTTCATCACCGGAGCCCCCGGTACTGCAGCCGTCGCCACCACAGCCCCCGGCGCCGTCATCACCGGAGCCCCCGGCACCGAAGCCGTCGTCACCGCAGCTCCCGGCGCCGTCATCACCGCTGGCCCCGGCACCGAAGTCTTCGTCACCGCAGCTCCCGGCGCCGTCGTCACCGGAGCACCCGGCACCACAGCCTTCGTCACTGCTGTCCCCGGCACCGCAGCCTTCGCCTTCTTATACTGGTACTGCTACCAAAGGGATGGATCCTGCAGTCTACGTCATGATGAAAGCCATGCTGTCGGCGAACAAGGTGAAGTCCGAGCCGGACGGCAACACGACGGGGTCGTCGGCGTTGCGTGGGAAGAAGAGGAAATTGGACGAAGCATACGGTGACGACGGCCCGCCTTCTTATGTGTTGCCAAACACTCAGCCTACTCCCCATGACAGCTCCGACAGCCCGCCTGGGGGGTTCTCCCGGAGCCGGAAGATGCGGCATATTCCCAGCGGACACGACGGCGACAGCATGGACTGGGAAGCCGCACGGGAGAGGCTGCGGGGCGTCGTCCCTCCGCAGCTGGAGCGCGTGTTTGCGGCGACCGAGCCCTCCGACATCGTCAAGTCTACATACGTCGCTATTCTTCAGGTACGCACGGTAGCAAATTCAGCGTAGGTGTTGTGCTTGTCCGGTGTCCGGTCGCTCACGTTGTCTTGTGTGCGGGTGGCGTCGACGCATGCGTGTAGGCAGCGAACCACGCGTCCTTCTCCTTTTCCTACGCGCTGGAGCTGGACACGGAGAACGCCGCACTGCGGACGCAGCTGCAGAAGACGGAGGCCAAGCTCACCGCGGCGGAGGCGGAGGTGCAGACGGTGAAGGCCGAGCTCGCCGTGCGGCAGCGCGCGCAGGACGCGATGGATGGCTACAAGCGCTGGCGGGGTGCAGACGCCGGGCGGAGGACGTGAAGCGCGTTGCGTGCTCTGGGTAGAGGCAGTCCGGCAGATCAAACGGCCGCTTGACTACCTCATCGACTGATCTTTTGGAGTTCTCGTCTTATTTTGCATGTCCCCGGGTTATGCTGCAGGGTTTGTTTGTTGGTATTCGCAAAACAAAAGTGTATAATTTGTCGCCGCAATGTTTTCAGATCTCCACTTTATTCAGCAAGTACTTATATATGTGTTCACACGCAACTGGAACTTTATGTTGCATTAATTGAGCTGTTTTTTTTTGCGAAACTACTTCCTTTGTCCCGTGAAGAGTATATATTTGGCTTTTCAATTTATTAGAAAAAGTTTATTTCTATCTTTTCAATGCACTTTAAAGTAAGAAAAAATGTTTCTCTCTCATGACACGGTAATCAAGACTAATAACATTCTACATATGGTCTCCTTAATTTCTACATGCATTAAGCTTATTGGGGTTGGGTAATCAAAGAGGAGAGAGGTGGTGGTTTGCATTTTTCCAATGTGTTTACTGCATTTCATAATTTATTCTAAAATTTCTACATATACTCTTTTCATTGAACGGAAGGAGTATTTGCAATTATAAAAGTTATCAGAATTCCAAAGTATTTCAATCATAATTAAAATTTTATCAAGATTCTGAGGTTACCAAACGACCACTCCTAGTGCTAGAACAACGCGTTGATGTCGCCGTTTCCCTACCGAAGCCGGCTTGACCTTGTTGACCTTGTTAGTGATAGTCAGAAAGTCTTGATGCATCTGTCTCTAAAGATCAGCACACCAAATATTACCAGATGACAAGAAACACTAACCTCACCATCGAAGGACACGACAAAAATCGACACCGGTGCTCCATCGACTACGTCCAAACGGACAAATTCAAGCAGTATCAGAGCCCGGAAGGCAAACCCAAAAAAGTAACGATGACATGTGCCCAAGCGTCGTATCTGCAAAAACTAGAAAAAAAATCCTAACCTAAACTACTAACCGGAGCGAAGACACCGGGGTTCTCCTCCAGGTGATAACTTAGCTTAGCTTAAATGGCTATGTTGCTTGGAACTGCTCGGGTTTAAGTCACTGGATTTGCTAATACTCGTCTACAGGAGAATTAGTGAAATATATATGTAGCGACCAGATCTCAAACGGTCCAATCTCTGTGCTCCGGTGTCATCCCTGAATCAGTAATGCTGACACCACACAGTACTTAAAGGATTTACAACAGAGTAGCAATCACACACTTAGTTCATCGAGTGTCTCAATAGAGATCTTATTACAAAAAATGTGGCTTAAGGCCATCTATTAATGATAACAGCGGAAGGCTTGGAAGATAAGTGAGTCCATCAACTCCAACGGCAGCACTGAGTATAGAATCACGACATAAAACTCCTTAATCGTCGTCTGACAAGTCTGCAACATTAACGTTGCAGCCCGAAAACGGGTCAGCACATGGAATATGTTGGCAATGTAACACATAGAGAATAATGGAATGAAACAACTATACTATATGCATATTTGGCTAGTGGTAAGCTCTATGGTTACAGTTTTGCGTAAAGCCAATTTTTCCCTACTGCAAAGAAATAATTTATTTAACTATTATGGTTGTTGTTGAACATTGAGAATGGTTGACGGCATTCTCAATCCCAATTAAATAACATCATTAACAAACCCATCAAATTAAATTTTATAGTAACATGTTGAGATTCACATGATAATCCAGGTACTAGATACTCAAGATGTCCATAACAGGGGACACGGATAATCATGATTAGTTTATACACTCTGCAGAGGTTTGCGCACTTTTTCCCACAAGACTCGATCGCCTCCGTTTGATTTCTCGCACTACACGGTGTTTGAGAAACGGATGACCGAGACATAGTCTTTCAGAAACGCTAGCACCTTACGATGGGTAGACCGTACCACCTACATCCCCTACATCCGCTAGTCTACCACTGTAAGAGTTCGCACGACTTAGTCAACTATGCTAGAGCCCATAATAGCTTGTGACTGCACACGGAAGTTTCTAGTATGAATAATCTCATGATCCCTTTGAGCCTGGGTGGCGGTCCAAAAGAAAACAGGCAATCCTGGAATACCCAGGTACCTCAATCCACCCAGATGTGTATTTAAGTTGCCACCTTAGATAAACCATTGATTTAAAAATCTCACATCTTTCATGGATATCACTTACCCAATCTACGTCTACTCTATCTTTCATGAAAAAACCATTGAGTAGCAAGCGGCGCACTCCGGGTACTCTATCGCAAACAAACAAACATACAATGAGTACTCAACTAATGCACAGGTAAAACTCAAATAAGAGATCTAACCAGAAAGTTCAACTTAAGAACTCCGGTTGACAAAAAGAATCAAATCGAACGAAGCAACAAAATACAAACGACAAAAGAAACAGGCTTCGTTTATTATTCTGAATCTAAGGCAATTTTTACAGAAGCAAAAACTTGTTTAAATTGGTTAAACAGAAAGAGAGTTTCGAGATGAAAATCCAGGCGCTTGAATCGCCTGATTCCGATAAACGAGCGGGAAGTTATACTAAAATGAAAATCGGATCAGAAATCGCGATCAGAAAATCACGGATTGAATCCAAAAAAAAAACGACGAACAGTTTAACGAACGAACGTTCGTTAACTGGATCTAAACGACGAACACATTCGTTAAAACGAACGGACGAGCGAACGCTCGCTAATTAGCCTAAACCGTTCTAAAAAAACCGACGAAAACCGAACGGTTTTTTCGGGAAAACCGGCGGCGGGATCGAGGTAAACCTCGGGCGGTAGGACAGCGGCGGCGGGGTCCGGCGGGGCGGCGGCGGCGGTGGCGGCGTCGGGCGGGGCGACAGCGCTGGGCGGCGGCGGGGTCGGGCGCTGGCGGCTACGGTTTCGGCCCGGGTGGGCTGACGGTTTATAAAGGCTGGGTCCGGGGAGTCCGGGCCTACCACGGCCCGTAGGTCGGTTCGGACGTTTTTTTGATAATTCCGCGCAGAAAAACTAACGAAAGAAATACTAAACGGACTCCAAAAATCCGGAAATAAATTTGTCCCGGCTTCTACAATCAAGCCGCACAGAATGAACATTTATTTGGGGCCTAAATGCAATTTTGAAAAACACACATTTTTCCTAAATTCAAATAAAATAGCAAATAAAACCAAATAAAATCTTATTTGATTTTTTTATTAAATCCACAATATTTCTTTATTTTGGAAAAGTCATTTTATTCCCTCTCTCATATTTTTGCAATAGAGATTATTGAAGATAAAATAAATAAAATCAAATGATCATATTTTCAAAATTTGAGACACTCAAATATGAAAATAACGAAATCCCCAACTCTCTCCGAGGGTCCTTGAGTTGCGAAAAATTTCTAGGATCAACCAAAATGCAATAAATATGATATGCAACGATGATCTAGTGTATAACATTCCAAATTGAAAATTTGGGATGTTACAAACCTACCCCCTTAAGATGAATCCCGCCCTCGAGATTTGGGTTGGCAAGAAAATAGGTGAGGGTGGTCCTTCAGCAATTCTTCCTCTCGTTCCCAGGTGGCTTCATCCTCCGTGTGGTGGCTCCACTGAACCTTGCAAAACTTGATAACCTTGCTGCGGGTGACTCGACTGTCATACTCTAGAATCTTAACTGGTTTCTCCTCATAGTTCAAATCACTGTCCAACTGAATTGCTTCCAGTGGTACCGTATCTCTCAGCGGTATGTCAGCCACCTCTGAGTGGCACGTATTCAACTGGGATACATGAAGCACGTCGTGAACTCCTGACAGTCCTTCGGGTAATTCCAATTTGTAGGCTACTTCTCCCATACATTCCAACACTTTGTATGGGCCTACAAAACGTGGCGCTAACTTTCCCTTAACTCCAAAGCGCTTAACTCTTCGAAGTGGTGATACTCGAAGATAGACTCGGTCTTCGACTTTGTAAACTGTCTCCTTGCATTTAGAATCTGCATAACTCTTCTGCCTGGATTGAGCTACGTTCAGCCTGTCGCGAATTAATTTTACTTTCTGTTCAGATTCCTTTATCAGATCCGGTCCAAACAACTGGCGATCTCCAACTTCATCCTAGGACAATGGGGTCCTGCACCTCCTTCCGTACAAGGCTTCGAAAGGGGCCATCTTCAAACTGGATTGATAGCTGTTGTTGTAAGAGAATTCTGCATACGGCAAATTCTCGTCCCAACTAGATCCGTAATCTAGCGCACAAGCTCTTAGCATATCCTCCAAGATCTGGTTGACTCTCTCAGTCTGTCCATCTGTGTGCGGGTAGAAAGTTGTGCTAAACTCTAGTCTGGTTCCCAAAGTCTCACACAACTGATTCCAGAACTTTGAAGTAAACTGGGTTCCTCTATCCGATACAATGCTCCTTGGAACTCCATGCAGACATACGATCCTGGTCATGTATATCTTTGCCAACTTTGCACTAGTATAGGTAGTCTTCACTGGAATGAAATAAGCTACCTTTGTCAAACGATCGATACAACCCATATCGAGTCATAGCCTGAACGTGTTCTGGGCAATCCTGTAATAAAATCCATTCTTAGCTTATCCCACTTCCATTCGGGTATCGGCAATGTTTGTAGCAATCCTGCTGGCTTCTGATGCTCTGCCTTCACTCTCTGACATACATCACAAACTGCTACGTACTCCGCAATATCCTTCTTCATTCTGTTCCACCAGAAAATATCCTTCAAATCCAAATACATCTTGGTATTTCCTGGGTGAATCGAATATGGTGAATCATGGGCCTCTTGTAAAATTAACTTCCTGATCTCCGAATCATTTGGTACATAAACACGGTCTTCAAACCATAAGGTATCGTGCTCATCCTCATGAAATCCCTTAGCTTTTCCTTTGCTCATTTTCTCCTTAATAGAGGCAATCTCCTTGTCAGTCTTTTGGGCTTCTCTAATCCTATCCATCAACGTAGACTGAATCTCCAATGCTGCTACATAGCCTTTCGGGACTATTTCTAAACATAACTCTCGAAGATTTTCGGCTAACTCCCTTGGTAAATCTCCCGTCATTAAGGTGTTGACGTGGCTCTTACGGCTTAATGTGTCAGCTACTACGTTAGCCTTTCCAGGGTGATAATGCAATTTCATATCATAATCCTTGATGAGCTCCAACCATCTCCTTTGTCTGAGATTCAACTCCTTCTGTGTGAAAATATACTTCAAACTCTTATGATCCGTATACACTTCGCAATGGTTTCCAATCAGAAAATGTCTCTAAGTCTTCAGTGCATGCACTACAGCTGCTAACTCCAAATCATGCGTAGCATAATTCAACTCATGAGGCTTAAGCTGTCGTGAGGCATATGAAACAACTCTCCCTTCCTGCATAAGCACTACTCCAAGTCCTCGACGTGAAGCGTCGCAATACACCTCATAATCCTTGGTCTGGTATGGCAAAATCAACACTGGTGAAGTAACCAAACGTTTCTTCAACTCCTGAAAACTAGCCTCACATTCCCCCGTCCATATGAACTTGGTATCCATCTTCAACAACTCAGTCATAGGCTTCGCAATCTTTGAGAAATTCTCAATAAACCTCCGGTAGTATCCTGTGAGTCCAAGAAAACTCTGGATCTCTCCCACGGTGGTTGGTGCTTCCCACTTGGTCACGGTATCAACTTTAGTGGGATCTACTACTATACCTTCTCCGGATATAACGTGTCCGAGAAATCCAACTTCCTTCAACCAAAACTCACATGTGCTAAACTTGGCGTGTAATTGATGTTCTCTAAGCTTTCCAAGAACCAAACGTAAATGTTTCTTATGCTCCTCTTCATTCTTTGAGTAAACCAGGATATCATCAATGAACACTACGACGAACTTATCCAAGAACTCCATAAACACTTTGTTCATCATGTTCATAAAATATGCAGGTGCATTAGTCAGACCAAATGACATAACGGTATACTCGTACAGCCCATACCTGGTGGTAAAAGCCGTCTTGGGTATATCCTGTTCCCGAATCTTCAATTGGTGGTATCCTGATCGCAGATCGATCTTGGAAAATACCTTAGCTCCTTGCAATCGATCAAACAGATCATTGATCATCGGTAGTGGATACTTGTTCTTGATGGTCACTTCATTCAATCATCGATAATCGACAACCATCCTTAACGATCCATCCTTCTTCTCCACTAGAAGTACTGGCGATCCCCAAGGTGAAGAACTTGGGCGAATATAACCTTTATCCAGTAACTCCTTAATTTGCTTCTTAATTTCCACCAAATCCTTTGCAGGCATCCTATATGGTCTCTTTGATGTTGGCCCTGTGCCTGGCAATAGCTCAATCAAAAACTCAATATCTCTATCCGGTGGCATGCCTGGCAACTCTTCTGAAAATACTTCGGGGAAATCCTTCACTACTGGTACTTCCTCCTGCACAACTCCGGTTAAATAATTTATTTGAGTCCTCTTTGGCACATGTCAGGATACATACTTGATCCTTCTCCCTTCTGGGGTGGTAAGCAAAATTGACTTACTAGCACAATCAATATTCCCTTCATACTTTGATAACCAATCCATGCCTAATATCACATCCAATCCTTGGGATTCCAATACTATTAGGTCCGAGGGAAAAACATAGTTACCAATCCTTAATGGTAACCGATCACACCATAGACTAGCCATATATTCTGCTCCAGGCGAGGTTACTAACATGGGTGACCTAAGGGCTTGGGTTGGCAGTTTATACTTATCCACAAATCCCCTTGATATGTATGAATGCGATGCACCAGTATCGAAAAGAATGAGTGCAGTAAATGACTTAACCAAAAACTTACCAATTACTGCATCCGGCTGCTCCTCAACCTCCTCCACATTAACGTGGTTCACCTGTCCCCTGTTGAAAGGGTTCGGCTTCTTCTCAGAGCTTCCATTGCCATTTCCATTCTGTGATTCATGACATTCATTGGCATAATGTCCGGTCTTCTGGCACTTAAAACAAGTGACTTGGCTCAGGTCTTTCTTGGCTGGGGTTGATGGGTGGGTGCGGTTCTGGCTGTTGCTTTCTCCATTCCCATTACCATTCTTGGGGCCATTGTGATTGTGCGAGCTACCTCCTCCATGGGTATGCTGAAAATGTCCTCCCGGTCTAGGGGTAAATCGTGGCTTCTGCTGAGCTCCTGAATTGTACTTTCCTTGTGTATGCTTCCTCTTGCGATTTTCAATTTGCTGCTGCTTCCCTTCAATCATAAGAGCACGATCTACCAACTCCTGGTAGTTGTTGAAGGTTGTGTTGGGTAACGTAGTAATTTCAAAAAAATTCCTACGCACACGCAAGATCATGGTGATGCATACCAATGAGGGGAGAGTGTGATCTACGTACCCTTGTAGACCGACAGCGGAAGCGTTATATTAACGCGGTTGATGTAGTCGTACGTCTTCACGATCCGACCGATCCAAGCACCGAAACTACGGCACCTCCGAGTTTCAGCACACGTTCAGCTCGATGATGATCCCCGGACTCCGATCCAGCAAAGTGTCGGGGAAGAGTTCCGTCAGCACGACGGCGTGGTGACGATCTTGTTCAACTGTCGCAGGGCTTTGCCTAAGCACCACTACAATATTATCGAGGATTATGGTGGAAGGGGGCACCGCACACGGCTAAGAAAACGATCACGTGGATCAACTTGTTTCTAGGGGTGCCCCCTGCCTCCGTATATAAAGGAGCCAAAGGGGGGTGCGGCCGGCCCTAGTAGGAGGCGCGCAGGAGGAGTCCTACTCCTACCGGGAGTAGGACTCCCCTCCCTTTCCTTGTCCAAGTAGGAGAGGGGGAAGGAAGGGAGAGAGGAGAGGAAGGAAAGGGGGGCGCCGCCCCTCCCTCCTTGTCCAATTCGGACTAGGGGGAGAGGGGGCGCGCGGCCTGCCCTGGCAGCCCCTCCTCTTCTCCACTTTAGGCCCATGAGGCCCATTAACCCCCCGGGGGGTTCCGGTAACCTCCCGGTACTCCGGTTTTATCCGAAACTTCTCTGGAACACTTCCGGTGTCCGAATATAGCTGTCCAATATATCAATCTTTATGTCTCGACCATTTCTAGACTCCATGTTATGTCCGCGATCATATCCGGGACTCCGAACCAACTTCGGTACATCAAAACTCATAAACTCATAATATAACTGTCATCGAAACCTGAAGCGTGCGGACCCTACGGGTTCGAGAACAATGTAGACATGACCGAGACATGTTTCCGGCCAATAACCAATAGCGGAACCTGGGTGCTCATATTGGCTCCCACATATTCTACGAAGATCTTTATCGGTCAGACCGTATAACAACATACGTTGTTCCCTTTGTCATCGGTATGTTACTTGCCCGAGATTCAATCGTCGGTATATCAATACCTAGTTCAATCTCGTTACCGGCAAGTCTCTTTACTCGTTCCGTAATACATCAGCTCGCAACTAACTCATTTAGTAGCATTGCTTGCAAGGCTTAGGTGATGTGCATTACCGAGAGGGCACAGAGATACCTCTCCGACAATCGGAGTGACAAATCCTAATCTCGAAATACGCCAACCCAACATGTACCTTTGGAGACACCTGTAGAGCTCCTTTATAATCACCCAGTTACGTTGTGACGTTTGGTAGCACACAAAGTGTTCCTTCGGTAAACGGGAGTTGCATAATCTCATAGTCATAGGAACATGTATACGTCATGAAGAAAGCAATAGCAACATACTGAACGATCGAGTGCTAAGCTAACGAAATGGGTCAAGTCAATCACATCATTGTCCTAATGATGTGATCTCGTTAATCAAATAACAAATCTTTGTCTATGGTTAGGAAACATAACCATCTTTGATTAACGAGCTAGTCAAGTAGAGGCATACTAGTGACACTCCGTTTGTCTATGTATTCACACATGTATTATGTTTCCGGATAATACAATTCTAGCATGAATAATAAACATTTATCATGAAATAAGGAAATAAATAATAACTTTATTATTGCCTCTAGGGCATATTTCCTTCCGTCTCCCACTTGCACTAGAGTCAATAATCTAGATTATACAGTAATGATTCTAACACCCATGGAGCTTTGGTGCTGATCATGTTTTGCTCGTGGAAGAGGCTTAGTCAATGGGTCTGCAACATTCAGATCCGTATGTATCTTGCAAATCTCTATGTCTCCCACCTGGACTAGATCCCGGATGGAATTGAAGCGTCTCTTGATGTGCTTGGTTCTCTTGTGAAATCTGGATTCCTTTGCCAAGGCAATTGCACCAGTATTGTCACAAAAGATTTTCATTGGACCCGATGCACTAGGTATGACACCTAGATCGGATATGAACTCCTTCATCCAGACTCCTTCGTTTGCTGCTTCCAAAGCAGCTATGTACTCCGCTTCACATGTAGATCCCGCCACAACACTTTGTTTAGAACTGCACCAACTGACAGCTCCACCGTTTAATGTAAATACGTATCCGGTTTGTGATTTAGAATCGTCCGGATCAATGTCAAAGCTTGCATCAACGTAACCATTTACGATGAGCTCTTTTTCACCTCCATATATGCGAAACATATCCTTAGTCCTTTTCAGGTATTTCAGGATGTTCTTGACCGCTGTCCAGTGATCCACTCCTGGATTACTTTGGTATCTCCCTGCTAGACTTATAGCAAGACACACATCAGGCCTGGTACACAGCATTGCATACATGATAGAGCCTATGGCTGAAGCATAGGGAACATCTTTCATTTTCTCTATATCTTCTGCATTGGTCGGGCATTGAGTCTTACTCAATTTCACACCTTGTAACACATGAAAGAATCCTTTCTTTGCTTGATCCATTTTGAACTTTTTCAAAACTTTGTCAAGGTATGTGCTTTGTGAAAGTCCAATTAAGCGTCTTGATCTATCTCTATAGATCTTAATGCCTAATATGTAAGCAGCTTCACCGAGGTCTTTCATTGAAAAACTCTTATTCAAGTATCCCTTTATGCTATCCAGAAATTCTATATCATTTTCGATTAGTAATATGTCATCTACATATAATATCAGAAATGCTACAGAGCTCCCACTCACTTTCTTGTAAATACAGGCTTCTCCAAAAGTCTGTACAAAACCAAATGCTTTGATCACACTATCAAAGCGTTTATTCCAACTCCGAGAGGCTTGCACCAGTCCATAAATGGATCGCTGGAGCTTGCACACTTTGTTAGCTCCCTTTGGATCGACAAAACCATCCGGATGCATCATATACAACTCTTCTTCTAGAAATCCATTCAGGAATGCAGTTTTGACATCCATCTGCCAAATTTCATAATCATAAAATGCGGCAATTACTAACATGATTCGGACAGACTTAAGCATCGCTACGGGTGAGAAGGTCTCATCGTAGTCAATCCCTTGAACTTGTTGAAAACCTTTTGCGACAAGTCGAGCTTTGTAGACAGTAACATTACCGTCAGTGTCAGTCTTCTTCTTGAAGATCCATTTATTCTCAATTGCTTGCCGATCATTGGGAAAGTCAACCAAAGTCCATACTTTGTTTTTATACATGGATCCCATCTCAGATTTCATGGCTTCAAGCCATTTTGCGGAATCTGGGCTCACCATCGCTTCTTCATAGTTCGTAGGTTCATCATGATCTAGTATCATGACTTCCAGAACAGGATTACTGTACCACTCAGGTGCGGATCTTACTCTGGTTGATCTACGAGGTTCAATAGTAACTTGTTCCGAAGTTTCATGATCATTATCATTAGCTTCCTCACTAATTGGTGTAGGTGTCACAGAAACCTGTTTTTGCGATGTACTACATTTCAATAAGGGAGCAGGTACAGTTACCTCATCAAGTTCTACTTTCCTCCCACTCATTTCTTTCGAGAGAAACTCCTTCTCCAGAAAGGATCCATTCTTAGCGACAAATGTCTTGCCTTCGGATCTGTGATAGAAGGTGTACCCAACAGTCTCTTTTGGGTATCCTATGAAGACACATTTCTCCTATTTGGGTTCGAGCTTATCAGGTTAAAGTTTCTTCACATAAGCATCGTAGCCCCAAACTTTTAGAAACGACAACTTTGGTTTCTTGCCAAACCATAGTTCATAAGGCATCGTCTCAACGGATTTTGATGGTGCCCTATTTAACGTGAATGCGGCTGTCTCTAGAGCATAACCCCAAAACGATAGCGGTAAATCTGTAAGAGACATCATAGATCGCACCATATCAAGTAAAGTACGATTACGACGTTCGGACACACCATTACACTATGGTGTTCCAGGTGTCATGAGTTGCGAAACTATTCCACATTGTTTCAAATGTAGACCAAACTCGTAACTCAAATATTCTCCTCCACGATCAGATCGTAGAAACTTTATTTTCTTGTTATGATGATTTTCAACTTCACTCTGAAATTCTTTGAACTTTTCAAATGTTTCAGACTTATGTTTCATTAAGTAGATATACCCATATCTGCTTAAATCATCTGTGAAGGTGAGAAAATAACGATATCCGCCACGAGCTTCAACATTCATTGGACCACATACATCTGTATGTATGATTTCTAATAAATCTGTTGCTCTCTCCATAGTACCGGAGAACGGTGTTTTAGTCATCTTGCCCATGAGGCACGGTTCGCAAGTACCAAGTGATTCATAATCAAGTGGTTCCAAAAGTCCATCAGTATGGAGTTTCTTCATGCGTTTTACACCGATATGACCTAAACAGCAGTGCCACAAATAAGTTGCACTATCATTATCAACTCTGCATCTTTTGGCTTCAATATTATGAATACTAGATGATACCCCGCGCGTTGCTGCGGGAACTCTAAGTCCTATGAACATGATGGTACATACATTGAATACCTTTTTGGATAGTGTATATACGAACTTAAGATGAAAAAATGGCAATGGATACAATACTTCGCATAATTATAAATATTGCAAAATGTGAATATGCAATTTTTTGGCTAAATATAGTGATATGACATAAGTAATATCAGATTATTTACATGAATATGAATGCGATTTGCACAAAGAATGAATACTAAACATATATTGGACACTATAGTTTCTTGCAATACTTGACATTGAGTAATGGAGCTCCAATAACAACAATATGAATAGATTCCTATCTCTCTTTCTCTTTTTTCTTTTGCCAACGTGAGCACCAATTCCTACAGTTCAGTACCAACATAAACTTAAGATGTGTCAATCAAAATATTTGTAACCCTTCGGAGTAAAAAATATATACATGATATACCTATGACTTATAAAAGACGCATTCCTCTTTTAGTAAACTATAGTCCGGATGGTCGCTCCTTCAGATGGTTACGTTCAAAAAACTTTGTCACTATTGTATCAGAACCGAGTGGTAAAACGTGTATGTACATCAGTACATTAATCGTTTATGATTGTCATGCCAAACAAAAGGCCAAGGATATATCTCACCGAACCATTTGAACATATAAACCAGAGTAAGCACCCGACCTGCTACTTTTTACTTTTGCAAATTCAGATCAAATGCGCAATCTTGGTCTAAAACTACAATAGAACTAACTCAGTATTGTCTGCCTAAACAAACTATAATATGATAATACATGTAAATTTGGCATCAAGAATGCATAAGATAGAAAATGGGGTATGTGAGGTTCAGAACATGTTGCAGCACTGATGTAGTGACTGGGTCGTCCTAGAAAAGCACGGCTGTATATGGTGGCCGACAGTCAGATCATTATTCTTGATATTCCTGTCAATGGTTGTGGAATCGACATGAACCAAAGCACAAGATCTTCTGTGAGGAGGATAGTTAAGGGAGATGTACGGCTTATTCATGAGTGTCTTCATGGTTGCTCCCAGATGGCCAGATCTTGATGGCATGGCTACCTGATGTACTTCGATGGAGGAGTACTGGAGAGACGGAGGGCGGGTGAAACCGAGGGAAGGAGAGCAAGACTAGAGCAGGGTGTCTCCAGCGCAGACACTTGTGAACCTGGAAAGGGCTACCGAGGTCAGCCGGACGCCCGGATCACAGTCGTTCGTAGCGATCGGCTAGCATCTACCTGATTCACGTGGCCCTTAACACCTCAAGTGTCGTTGATTGCAGGTCCTTGTAAGCCTGTAGGAGTGACGATAGATCATGCATGAACACAACCATGGAGCCGTCAACGTAATTTTGCAGGACAACAGGAGGGGCTAGGAAGTAAATCCAATCATGGGGGAAAATAAAACTTACAAACTCACTGAATCCTCTGAATATTACTTCTCCATCAATGTTCCCGAGCAGGCAATGGTGGTGAGAAGATTGCCTGGGCCATGGCGGACGATGGCTGTTGGGCAAGGAGAAGGCGTAATCCCTTTGTAAAGACTGGGATGGAGAAAAGATTGATTCCAAAAAGATGCTATTTGCAACTTATATAGAAGATGCAGGAAGGGGAAGAGATGGCATTGGGTGACCACCCAAAATTCTAGTGGAACTTCTCGTATGCCTCCATCAGTTTCTTTTTTCGTTGTTGTGTGCAGTAGTTTTTTTGTGGATTTGGTGAGCATGTAATAATGGTCCGCATGTAGGCTGGATTAATGGGCTGCATGTCGTTGAGAGTTTAATGGCGAAGAAAACTGAACACGCACAATCTCAATGGGGTTTGGTCAAAGAAAAAGGAAAATCAGAACTGATCATTATTTTCCAAGGTTGAAGGGTTGTTGGAGGCGCTGATGTGGCAGATTGCTGAGGTGGATAGGCTGCATGTTTAGATAAATCAAGTAGTGGGGGTGAACTTCTTAAGTATATAGGATGTGTATCACTACTATCGAGATTCATCAAAAATAGACCACTCTTCAAGGGTGCATGACCATAAAAGATATTACTCATATAAATAGAACAACCATTATTCTCTGATTTAAATGAATAACCGTCTCGCATCAAACAAGATCCAGATATAATGTTCATGCTCAACGCTGGCACCAAATAACAATTATTTAGGTCTAATACTAATCCCGATGGTAGATGTAGAGGTAGCGTGCCGACCGCGATCACATCGACTTTGGAACCATTTCCCACACGCATCGTCACCTCGTCCTTCGCCAGTGTTCGCTTAACCCGTAGTCCCTGTTTCGAGTTGCAAATATTAGCAACAGAACCAATATCAAATACCCAGGTGCTACCGCGAGCTCTAGTAAGGTACACATCAATAACATGTATATCACACATACCTTTGTTCACGTTGCCATCCTTCTTATCCGCCAAATACTTCGGGCAGTTCCGCTTCCAGTGACCAGTCTGCTTGCAGTAGAAGCACTCAGTTTTAGGCTTAGGTCCAGATTTGGGTTTCTTCTCTTGAGCAGCAACTTGCTTGCTTTTCTTTTTGAAGTTCCCCTTCTTCTTCCCTTTGCCCTTTTTTCTTGAAACCAGTGGTCTTGTTGACCATCAACACTTGATGCTCCTTTTGATTTCTACCTCCACAGCTTTTAGCATTGCGAAGAGCTCGGGAATAGTCTTATTCATCCCTTGCATATTATAGTTCATCACAAAGCTCTTGTAGCTAGGTGGCAGTGATTGGAGAATTCTGTCAATGACGCAATCATCTGGAAGATTAACTCCCAATTGAATCAAGTGATTATTATACCCAGACATTTTGAGTATATGCTCACTGACAGAACTGTTCTCCTCCATCTTGCAGCTATAGAACTTATTGGAGACTTCATATCTCTCAATCCGGACATTTGCTTGAAATATTAACTTCAACTCCTGGAACATCTCATAAGCTCCATGACGTTCAAAACGTCGTTGAAGTCCTGATTATAAGCCGTAAAGCATGGCACACTGAACTATCGAGTACTCATCAGCTTTGCTCTGCCAGACGTTCATAACATCTGGTGTTGCTCCAGCAGCAGGCCTGGCACCCAGCGGTGCTTCCAGGACGTAATTCTTCTGTGCAACAATGAGGATAATCCTCAAGTTACGGACCCAGTCCGCGTAATTGCTACCATCATTTTTCAACTTTGCTTTCTCAAGGAACGCATTAAAATTCAACGGAACAACAGCATGGGCCATCTATCTACAATCAAACATAAACAAGTAAGATACTATCAGGTACTAAGTTCATGATAAATTTAAGTTCAATTAATCATATTACTTAAGAACTCCCACTTAGAAAGACATCCCTCTAATCTTCTAAGTGATTACGTGATCCAAATCAACTAAACCATAACCGATCATCACGTGAAATGGAGTAGTTTTCAATGGTGAACATCGCTATGTTGAACATATCTACTATATGTTTCACGCTCGACCTTTCGGTCTTAGTGTTCCGAGGCCATATCTGCATATGCTAGGCTCGTCAAGTTTAACCTGAGTATTCTGCGTGTGCAAAACTGGCTTTCACCTGTTGTAGATGGACGTAGAGCTTATCACACCCGATCATCACGTGGTGTCTGGGCACGACGAACTTTGGCAACGGTGCATACTCAGGGAGAACACTTTTATCTTGACATTTGGTGAGAGATCATCTTATAATGCTACCGTCAATCAAAGCAAGATAAGATGCATAAAAGATAAACATCATATGCAATCAATATAAGTGATATGATATGGCCATCATCTTCTTGTACTTGTGATCTCCATCTCCGAAGTACCGTCATGATCACCATCGTCACGGGCGCGACACCTTGATCACCATCTTAGCATCGTTGTCATCTCGCCAATCTTATGCTTCCACGACTATCGCTACCGCTTAGTGATAAAGTAAAGCATTACAGTGCAGTTGCATTGCATACAATAAAGCGACAACCATATGGCTCCCGCCAGTTGCCGATAACTCGGTTACAAAACATGATCATCTCATACAATAAAATTTAGTATCATGTCTTGACCATATCACATCACAACATGCCCTGCAAAAACAAGTTAGACGTCCTCTACTTTGTTGTTGCAAGTTTTACGTGGCTGCTACGGGCTTAAGCAAGAACCAATCTTACCTACGCATCAAGACCACAATGATAGTTTGTCAAGTTGGTGCTGTTTTAACCTTCGCAAGGACCGGGCGTAGCCACACTCGGTTCAACTAAAGTTGGAGAAACTGACACCCGCTAGCCACCTTTGTGCAAAGCACATTGGGAGAACCGGTCTCGCGTAAGCGTACACGTAATGTCGGTCCGGGCCGCTTCGTCCAACAATACCGCCGAACCAAAGTATGACATGCTGGTAAGTAGTATGACTTATATCGCCCACAACTCACTTGTGTTCTACTCGTGCATATAACATCAACACATAAAACCTAGGCTCGGATGCCACTGTTGGGTAACGTAGTAATTTCAAAAAAATTCCTATGCACATGCAAGATCATGGTGATGCATAGCAACAAGGGGAGAGTGTGATCTACGTACCCTTGTAGACCAACAGCGGAAGCGTTATATTAACGCGGTTGATGTAGTCGTACATCTTCACGATTCGACCGATCCAAGCACCAAAACTACGGCACCTCTGAGTTTCAGCAGACGTTCAGCTCGATGACGATCCCCAGACTCCGATCCAGCAAAGTGTCAGGGAAGAGTTCCATCAGCACGACGGTGTGGTGACCATCTTGATGTTCAACTGTCGCAGGGCTTCGCCTAAGCACCACTACAATATTATCGAGGATTATGGTGAAAGGGGGCACCACACACGGCTAAGAAAACGATCACGTGGATCAACTTGTGTCTAGGGGTGCCCCCTGCCTCCGTATATAAAGGGGCCAAGGGGGGTGCGGCCGGCCCTAGTAGGAGGCGCGCAGGAGGAGTCCTACTCCTACGGGGAGTTGGACTCCCCTCCCTTTCCTTGTCCAAGTAGGAGAGGGGGAAGGAAGGGAGAGAGGAGAGGAAGGAAAGAGGGGGCGCCGCCCCTCCCTCCTTGTCCAATTCGGACTAGGGGGAGAGGGGGCGCGCGGCCTGCCCTGGCAGCCCCTCCTCTTCTCTACTTTAGGCCCATGAGGCCCATTAACCCCCCGAGGGGTTCCGGTAACCTCCCAGTACTCCGATTTTATCCGAAACTTCTCCGGAACACTTCCGGTGTCTGAATATAGCCGTCCAATATATCAATCTTTATGTCTCGACCATTTCGAGACTCCTCGTTATGTCTGCGATCATATCCGGGACTCCAAACCAACTTCGGTACATCAAAACTCATAAACTCATAATATAACTGTCATCGAAACCTTAAGCGTGCGGACCCTACGGGTTCGAGAACAATGTAGACATGACCGAGACATGTCTCCGGTCAATAACCAATAGCGGAACCTGGATGCTCATATTGGCTCCCACATATTCTATGAAGATCTTTATCGGTCAGACCGTATAACAACATACGTTGTTCCCTTTGTCATCGGTATGTTACTTGCCCGAGATTCGATCGTCGGTATATCAATACCTAGTTCAATCTCGTTACCGGCAAGTCTCTTTACTCGTTCTATAATACATCATCTCGCAACTAACTCATTTAGTAGCATTGCTTGCAAGGCTTAGGTGATGTGCATTACCGAGAGGGCCCAGAGATACCTCTCCGACAATCGGAGTGACAAATCCTAATCTCGAAATACGCCAACCCAACATGTACCTTTGGAGACACCTGTAGATCTCCTTTATAATCACCCAGTTACGTTGTGACATTTGGTAGCACACAAAGTGTTCCTCCGGTAAACGGGAGTTGCATAATCTCATAGTCATAGGAACATGTATAAGTCATGAAGAAAGCAATAGCAACATACTGAACAATCGAGTGCTAAGCTAACGGAATGGGTCAAGTCAATCACACCATTGTCCTAATGATGTGATCTCATTAATCAAATAACAACTCTTTGTCTATGGTTAGGAAACATAACCATCTTTGATTAACGAGCTAGTCAAGTAGAGGCATACTAGTGACACTCTGTTTGTCTATGTATTCACACATGTATTATGTTTCCGGTTAATACAATTCTAGCATGAATAGTAAACATTTATCATGAAATAAGGAAATAAATAATAACTTTATTATTGCCTCTAGGGCATATTTCCTTTAGGTTGCTACCATCAACTGCATGCTCAACTCATCATTCAGTCCTTCCAGAAACTTCTCCTGCTTAGTGACATCCGTAGCAACGTCATCCGGGGCATAACGTGCTAACTTACTAAAGTCCTCCACATACTGGCCAACTGTCCGTCCTCCTTGGCGCAAGTTGCGAAACTCTCGCTTCTTCATGGCCATAGCTCCTGCTGAAACATGGGCAGTTCAAAATGCCTGCTGAAACTGGTCCCGTGTGACAGTATCGACAGGGAAAGTGGCTGTGAAATTTTCCCACCATGATGCTGCGGGTCCTTCAAGCTGATGTGCGGCAAACGTCACCTTATCCTCATCAGTGCATCCTGCTGTGGTCAACTCTCTAGCTGTCTTGCGGATCCAATCATCTGCTACTATCGGCTCGGTGCTACTGGAAAACACCGGCAGATTCAGCCTAAGAAAACAGGCTAAGTGGTCAACATGTGGTGGTGGTGGTGGTCGTGGGTTGTTGTTGTTATTCCCCTGATTCTGATTCGGGACTAGCAACTGCATCAATGTGTTCTGCTACTGGATCAACTGGGTGAGCTCCGGTGGAAAGGTAAATCCGGGGTCACATCTCGGAGGCATCTGAGGGTTTAGAAAATATGAGATTTAAGAATAGAGGGGGTCTAAATAGAAAACACTACCCATATGCACATGAGGCAAAAGCAAACAATTCACTCATTCAATCAAACAAGGGCATACAATCGATCTAACTATCGCAAAAGTGCTCGGACTACTATATTTACATGGTGGACTACTACTACTGATGAGGTGGTCTGCTAGAAATATTCTTCGGTTGTAGACTCCATGATATCTGCTCCAGCTTCATCAACATAGTCATCATCGCTATCATCTGGAACCGAGTCGGTGTCGTCGATGATGATGTAGTCTTCCGGGCGAATCTCCTTCGGTTCTTCATCTTCTTCTACTGGTGTAGGGCCTCCAATAAATATTCCAATCTTCTTGATCAGATCATTATTCTTCCCCACTAATACTTCGATTTCCTCTTCATAATCTTCACGTGTAGCCTTGAGTTCTTCTTCCAGTTCCTTGATTCTTGTCTTTGCCTTCTTCAGGTCTATCATGTCGGCGCACATCTGGTTCTCTTGACGTCGAATGTGCTGGTTTAACTCCTGGATAAAAGCTGTAATTGATCTATCCTTTCTGGTGCTGATCATCTCCCAGTGCTCATCTCGGCGCCCACAAATCTGGTAGATAGTATCCTTGAGATCATTTCGGTAGACTTCTCCAATGAGTCCCATGGCGATGTGAGCTGCCATGCTCTTTCCTAGACTCCAAGTTGGTGCATCAAAAGAAAACTCTATGGGCTCAGTGACTGGCATGAACGTCCTTCCTGGAACTTGACCTTGAATCATCCAGCGCTCTTCTTCAGGTAAAGTGGCGTTGTAGGTTCCGGTGAAGCTTGGTACTCCTATGTTTAGATATCTAGTGACTTCCTTCAACTGACGTCCAAAGGGTGTATCTTCATCCGGTTGCGTGAACTTGTTCCTTGCATCTGCCATCCTAAAGAGTAGAAAAGATGAGAGGTCAGAAGAGAAGAGAGCGAGTAGTGATCTAGGTCTTTAGCTTAGTGGTCGTGTCCTACAGTCAGCGTGTGCTCTGATACCATCTTGTAGCGACCAGACCTCAAACGATCCAATCTCTGTGCTCCAGTGTCATCCCTGGATCAGTAATGCTGAGACCACACAGTACTTGAAGGATTTATAACAGAGTAGCAATCACACACTTAGTTCATCGAGTGTCTCAAGAGAGATCTTATTACAAAAAATGTGGCTTAAGGCCATCTACTAATGATAACAGCGAAAGGCTTGGAAGATAAGTGAGTCCATCAACTCCAAGGGCATCACTGAGTATAAAACCATGACCTAAAACTCCTTAATCGTCATCTGAAAAGTCTGCAGCATTAACGTTGCAGCCCGAAAACGGGTCAGCACATGGAATATGCTGGCAATGTAACACATAGAGAATAATGGAATGAAACAGCTATACTATATGCATATTTGGCTGGTGGTAAGCTCTATGGTTACAGTTTTGCCTAAAGCCAATTTTTTCCTACTGCAAAGGAATAAATTTATTTAACTATTATGGTGGTTGTTGAACATTGAGAATGGTTGACAGCATTCTCAATCCCAATTAAGTAACATCATTAACAAACCCATCAAATTAAATTTTATAGTAACATGCTGAGATTCACATGATAATCCAGGTACTAGATACTCAAGATGTCCATAACCGGGGACACGGCTAACCATGATTAGTTTATACACTCTGCAGAGGTTTGCGCACTTTTCCCCACAAGACTCGATCGCCTTCGTTTGGTTTCTCGCACTACACGGTGTTTGAGAAACGGATGACCGAGACATAGTCTTTCAGAAGCGTTAGAACCTTACGATGGGTAGACCGTACCACCTACATCCCCTACATCTGCTAGTCTACCACTGTAAGAGTTCGCCCGACTTAGTCAACTATGCTAGAGCCCATAATAGCTTGTGTCTGCACACGGAAGTTTCTAGCATGAATAATCTCATGATCCCTTTGAACCTGGGTGGCGGTCCAGAAGAAAACAAGCAATCATGGAATACCCAGGTACCTCAATCCACCCAGATGTGTATTTAAGTTGCCACCTTAGATAAACCATAGATTTAAAAATCTCACATCTGTCATGGATATCGCTCACCCAATCCATGTCTACTAGCATAGCATAGCAATAATAAGCAAACGTAGAAGTAACTCCCAAAGGTTTGATAATAAACAGGTAATAGGTACTACCTCAACTACTTCCCAAACCCACAATTTAATTAGTTCCAAATCATGCAATGTGTAAGGATTGATCTAATGCAATAAAACTGGATAGTAGAAGGTATGATCAAAGTGTTACTTGCTTTGCTGATGATCCGGAAAACCTAACGATTCAAAGTAGCAAGCGGCGCACTCCGGCTACTCTATCGCAAACAAACAAGCATACAATAAGTACTCAACTAATGTACAGGTAAAACTCAAATAAGAGATCTAACCAGAAAGTTCAACTTAAGAACTCCGGTTGACAAAAAGTATCAAATCGAACGAAGCAACAAAAGACAAACAGTAAAAGAAACAGGCTTCGTTTACTATTCTGGATCTAAGGCAATTTTTACAGAAGCAAAAACTTGTTTAAGTTGGTTAAACGGAAAGAGGGTTTCGAAACGAAACTCCGGGCGCTTGAATCGCCTGATTCCGATAAACGAGCGGCAAGTTATACTAAAATGAAAATCGGATCAGAAATCGCGATCAGAAAATCACGGATTTAATCCGAGAAAAAGAAAAACGACGAACAGTTTAACGAACGAACGTTCGTTAACTGGATCTAAACGACGAACACGTTCGTTAAAACGAACGAACGAGCGAACGCTCGCTAATTAGCCTAAACCGTAAAAAAACCATTCTAATAAAAACGGATCTAAAAAAACCGACGAACATCGAATGGTTTTTCCGAGAAAACCGGCAGTGGGATCAAGGTAAACCTCGGGCGGCGGGACGGCGACAGCGGGGTCCGGCGGGGCGGCGGCGGCGGGCAGCGGCGTCAGCGGCGGGTTCGGGCGCTGGCGGCTAGGGTTTCGGCCCGGGTGAGCCGGCGGTTTATAAAGGCTGGGTCCGGGGAGTCCGGGCCTAGCACGGCCCGTAGGTCGGTTCAGACTTTTTTTTAATAATTCCGCGCAGAAAAACTAACGAAAGAAATACTAATTGGACTCCAAAAATCTCGAAATAAATTTCCCCGGCTTCTAAAATCAAGCCGCACAGGCTGAACATTTATTTGGGGCCTAAATGCAATTTTTAAAAACGCGCATTTTTCCTAAATTCAAATAAAATAGCAAATAAAACCAAATAAAATCTTATTTGATTTTTTTATTAAATCCTCAATATTTCTTTATTTTGGGAAAGTCATTTTATTCCCTCTCTCATATTTTTGCAATAGAGATTATTGAAGATAAAATAAATAAAATCAAATGATCCTATTTTCAAAATTTTAGACAACTCAAATATGAAAATAACGAAATCCCCAACTCTCTCCGAGGGTCCTTGAGTTGCGAAAAATTTCTAGGATCAACCAAAATGCAATAAATATGATATGCAACGATGATCTAGTGTATAACATTCCTAATTGAAAATTTAAGATGTTACAATATAACACCCATATTATTTGATTATTTAAAAATATAAAAAAGTCACATAAATCTTCATATAAAATTAAATGGTACTCCATCTATTCCATAACTGCTATGTTCCATACATTATGAAATGGAGGGAGTATAGCAGATAGATGAGACTTAGTTAAATCTCACCCAAATGAGAACTGCCGCATAATTAAGTCATAGACTTGGCCTGGACGATGACATTTTTCTGATTTGATGGTATAATTTTTGCTCTCGCCGCAGTTGTTCATGTTGGTTAAATTTATGGTCAAACTTAAATCTCGAAAAGCACCGGTGCAATACATTATGGAGTGGAGGGAGTATAGGAATTAGATGAAACTTAGTTAATTCTCATCCAAATGAGAACTGGCCACAGAATTAAGTGTTAGACTTGGCATGGACGGTGACATTTTTTCTGGATTTGATCAAGCGCTTATGTTTCAACGGCTTGACATGTGCCTCTACTATGAGTGTGTTATGGCTACTTGGTCAATCTCGAAATCTGTTGGCTACGTCTTCTGAAGGTGCGCATGGAGGTAATGTTTGTGTGTCTATGTTCACGGGTCGAGTGTGCGTGTTTGTTTATCGTAAGCTCTATACTATGTTTTTTCAAAAGAAAATTTATGCTCCTTTTTTATTTAAAAGTAAGTGCGTGTAGGGAAACTTAATATGCAATTTTAAAAAAAATTGTACAATCGCGCAAGATCTATCTAGGAGATGTATAACAACGAGAGGGGGAGAGTGTATCCATGTACCCTCATAGACCGAAAGCGAAACCGTTAGGTTAACACGGTTGATGTAGTCGAACGTCTTCGTAATTCAATCGATCAAGTACTGAACATACCGAGTTCAGCATACGTTCAGCTCGATGACGTCCCTCGAACTCTTGATCCAGCAGAGGGTCGAGGGAGAGTTTCGTCAGCACGACGGCGTGATGACGGTGATGGTCATGTCATCCGCACAGGCACTACTGAGAAAACGGCTATAGATAATATGGACACTAATGGCACACTGCCCATGTGGTGCGCCACTACTAAATAGCAATGGCGCACCATGGCTTGGTGCGCCATTAGTGCCCCTGTTACTAATGGCGCATCCCTCCCCCCGTGCGCCATTGATTAGTTGCTCCTGGACCAGCACCCCTTCCCCGGCTTACCAATGGCGCATCATGGCATCGTGCGCCATTAGTATTCCTAAACAATAATGGCGCATATCCGTATGGTGCGCCATTGTTGTTCCATTTTCTTGGGCCCACCTCGCCTCAGACCTGGGTCCACCTCTCCCCAGATCCCCTAATCCCCCTACCCTCCCGCAAACCCTATTCCCCCACCCCCACAACCCGCGCGCGGCCCCGATCCAATCTAACCCGCCGTCGCCGCCCTGCGCAACACCAGCCGCCGCCGCCCTCCGCCCTCTCCCCTCACCGCCGCCGTGACCCCGCGCCCCTCCGGTAAGCCTCCCCTCCCCCCCCCTCTCTCTCTCTCTCACCGTGCGTGCTCGCAGATCGACAATGACGACACCCGCCATCGACGCGTCCCCGAGCCATCGACGCCCGCCGCGGGAGTCTTCTTCCTCGACGTCGGCTATGTCATCTTCTTCCCCTACGGCGTGTTCGAGCTCATCTCCAAGCCACCCTAGGTGAGCTTCGACTCCTCCTTTAGCCGTCTGTGATCTGATTTGATCTGTCAACAACAACAAAAAAAGTGGTCGCAATGCACCAACCAGGAAGTGAGAAAAATGCACTCCAACAAAGACATGCATGTTCATAGGCTTACTTGCGCACTTTTAAATTTAAATCCCAACTCCCAAGTGCCTCATTCTATATGCCCATGAGGCTGCTATTTTCCTTGCCAGCCCGACACCTAAGTGTCACCATCGACTAGCTAGCTACTTTTCCAGTACTATATACATAAACCAGCACTCCGTAACTATGGTTTATTGATGCCTAGGGCGATCCTGACAACATGCCAAATAGTTTTAGCAAGAATACAGTCAAAGAAGAGATGTTGTACACTCTCGTTATGATTTTTTTTGGGATAAGAATTGTCTACCTTATATATTCCAAACAGACTAGAAGTCTCAACCTGAACAAGTCAGGTCAAAACAGCAAGGAAGAAAAGCAAAAACGACTGAAAAGAAGAAAAAGAACAACATATGTATATGAGCGAGATGATTACAAAAACTGCATTTGAGGCTTTCTATCCAATTCTGTACAGATGTATATGAGCGAGATATATATCAGATAAACCGTAGTAAAATCTTTCGGGAAATCTAGCTACGAAACAGATGTATATGAGCTGAGGGGTGAATTCTGTAAAGATTCAGATATTGCTGAGCAATTAGCAATACAACATATGCACGAGGGTTTATACGTAGCCATACAGAAGGCCTTAATATGCCAGACACAAACAATGTCACAGATTACAGTATATTAGGACTATTAGTCATCACTGCTGTCTGACTAACACACATTGTAAGGAATTACATGGCCCCATTAGGCAATAATTTGTCCCAAGGGATGAAATCCAAATCAAACAAGCGAAGAAAGGATCAAATCAACTCACTTAAAATTGTCCCCTTTTCTGCCTGATGCAAGGTTACTTTCGTTATAATATGTTGTGCTTGTTCAAACTGTTTTGCTACAAGTACCATATGTTGTTAAATTTGAACTGCCTTAAATATTTACCTTCTGCATGTTGGATTACTTTTTTATTAGAGGCATGATGTTGAATTACTTGAATACCATTCATGTACATATGTGTGATATGCACATATGTATTATAGCCAACCTAATAGCACACTCATACAATAGTTAGTCATACTATTACTATGGATATCATTAATATATGACACACTAGCTTCAGGTTCATATGCTAAAACTAAATGCTTCAGGTTCATTTGCTGAATTTAAACCCTGCTGTTAACCAAATTGTGTTTACCCAGATTGGGAAGACTAGCAAAATCTGAATATATGCAAAAACAGTTTGAATCTGTAATTGCTTATTGCTATGTTTGAAGCCCTGTATTACTTGTAACTTGTAAACTGAAATCAAAGTATACTCATGTAAATTCATCTTTTGACATTGATTACAGTTAACTCAAGATGGATTCGAATTTCACACTGTTTGACCACTGTCATCAAAGTATACTCATGTAAATCTGAATATATGCAAAAACAGTTTGAATCTGTAATTGCTTATTGCTATGTTGGAAGCCCTGTATTACTTGTAACTTGTAAACTAAATCAAAGTATACCCTGTATTTGAAGCTACATTCTGCTCTTAATACTCACTGACTACCACTGTTATTTATCACTGTTTTTGTGTTGCCTTTGCAGTCCCTTTTCCCCTCCTCCTCTTCGCCATGGTTCGCTTCATCAAAACCTGCCACATTAGCACCGGCGGCCGTATAGTACATGGTGCCGCCGCCCCCTTGCCGCCAGCACTAGCGCCAGTGTCAGCCTTGTCGGGCTCCTCCACGGGCTTGCGCCTCTCTGTTTTCCAGTAGTGTGAAGACCGGTTTCATCGCGATTATGCTCATCGTGATGATCGCAGCTCTCTTCTATGTGATGGTAGTTTAGATGATCGATATCAAATTGTAATGTGAAGACAAACTCGCTACTCGCGGTTTCGAGACTTGTAATGTTCTAACTTTGTTCAGTATTTTAAATTCAGAGACTAATATGATGAATTGTATTCGGAGACTAATCTTCTATTGTATTCGATAAATCTGTTGTTTATATGTTGTGCTCTCTATATTCTGTGCAGTAATATGTTTTGTAACCTGTGCAAATATCAGAAAAGAAAAAAAATCCCTAATATTCATACTAATGGCGCACCACTCAGCACACTAATGGCGCACTACAAAAAGGACACTACTAGCGCATCATCCAGTAGTGCGCCATTAGTAAGCCAAAGCACATGGGTAAATATGGCCCCTGTGAGGCATACTAATGGCGCACCCTGGGCAATACTAATGGCGCACTGCCTGGTGCGCCATTAGTATACCAGATACTAATGGCGCACTAGTGGTGCGCCATTAGTAAAAAATTCTAATGGCGTGGTACTAGTGGCGCACCTGTAGTGCGCCATTAGTAGGCAAAATAGGTGCGTCACTAGTAGGCCTTTTCCTAGTAGTGAGGGCTACGCCTAAGCACTACGACGCTATGACCGAAGGAGTAAACTATGGAGGGGGCACCACACACGGCTAAAAGAACAATTGATGTGCTATGTGAAGGAAATATGCCCTAGAGGCAATAATAAAGTTATTATTTATTTCCTTATATCATGATAAATGTTTACTATTCATGCTAGAATTGTATTAACCGGAAACATAATACATATGTGAATACATAGACAAACAGAGTGTCACTAGTATGCCTCTACTTGACTAGCTCGTTAATCAAAGATGGTTATGTTTCCTAACCATAAACAAAGAGTTGTTATTTGATTAACGAGGTCACATCATTAGTTGAATGATCTGATTGACATGACCCATTCCATTAGCTTAGCACCCGATCGTTTAGTATGTTGCTATTGCTTTCTTCATGACTTATACATGTTCCTATAACTATGAGATTATGCAACTCCCGTTTACCGGAGGAACACTTTGGGTACTACCAAACGTCACAACGTAACTGGGTGATTATAAAGGAGTACTACAGGTGTCTCCAATGGTAGATGTTGGGTTGGCGTATTTCGAGATTAGGGTTTGTCACTCCGATTGTCGGAGAGGTATCTCTGGGCCCTCTCGGTAATGCACATCACATAAGCCTTGCAAGCACTGCAACTAATAAGTTAGTTGTGAGATGATGTATTACGGAACGAGTAAAGAGACTTGCCGGTAACGAGATTGAACTAGGTATTGGATACCGACGATCGAATCTCGGGCAAGTAACATACCGATGACAAAGGGAACAACATATGTTGTTATGCGGTCTGACCGATAAAGATCTTCGTAGAATATGTAGGAGCCAATATGGGCATCTAGGTCCCGCTATTGGTTATTGACCGGAGATGTGTCTCAGTCATGTCTACATTGTTCCCGAACCGTAGGGTCCGCACGCTTAACGTTACGATGACAGTTATTATGAGTTTATGCATTTTGATGTACCGAAGTTAGTTCCGAGTCCCGGATGTGATCACGGACATGACGAGGAGTCTCGAAATGGTCGAGACATAAAGATTGATATATTGGATGACTATATTCGGACACCGGAAGTGTTCCGGGTGATTTCGGAGAAAACCGGAGAGCCGGAGGGTTACCGGAACCCTACCGGGAGAAGTTATGGGCCTTATGGGCTTTAGTGGAGAGAGAGAAGGGCTGCCAGAGGTGGGCCGCGCGCCACCTCCTCCCTGGTCCGAATTGGACTAGGGGAGGGGGGCGGCGCCCCCCCTTTCCTTCTCCCACTCCACCTCTTTCCCCCTCCTAGTAGGAGTCCTACTCCTACTAGGAGGAGGACTCCTCCTTGGCGCGCCACACCTGGCCGGCCGGCCTCCTCCCCTTGCTCCTTTATATACGGGGGCAGGGGGCACCCCAAGACACACAAGTTGATCATTGAGATCGTTCCTTAGCCGTGTGCGGTGCCCCCTGCCACCATATTCCACCTCGATCATATCGTTGTAGTGCTTAGGCGAAGCCCTGCGTCGGTAGAACATCAAGATCATCATCACGCCGTCGTGCTGACGGAACTCCTCCCCGAAGCTTTGCTGGATCGGAGCCCGGGGATCGTCATCGAGCTGAACGTGTGCTAAGAACTCGGAGGTGCCGGAGTAACGGTGCTTGGATCGGTCGGATCGGGAAGACGTACGACTACTTCCTCTACGTTGTGTGTTCGCTTCCGCAGTCGGTCTGCGTTGGTACGTAGACAACACTCTCCCCTCTCGTTGCTATGCATCACCTGAAGGAAATATGCCCTAGAGGCAATAATAAAGTTATTATTTATTTCCTTACATCATGATAAATGTTTATTATTCATGCTGGAATTGTATTAACCGGAAACATAATACATGAGTGAATACATAGACCAACAGAGTGTCACTAGTATGCCTCTACTTGACTAGCTCGTTAATCAAAGATGGTTATGTTTCCTAACCATGAACAAGGAGTTGTTATTTGATTAACGAGGTCACATCATTAGTAGAATGATCTGATTGACATGACCCATTCCATTAGCTTAGCACCCGATCGTTTAGTATGTTGCTATTGCTTTCTTCATGACTTATACATGTTCCTATAACTATGAGATTATGCAACTCCCGTTTACCGGAGGAACACTTTGGGTACTACCAAACGTCACAACGTAACTGGGTGATTATAAAGGAGTACTACAGGTGTCTCCAATGGTAGATGCTGGGTTGGCGTATTTCGAGATTAGGGTTTGTCACTCCGATTGTCGGAGAGGTATCTCTGGGCCCTCTCGGTAATGCACATCACATAAGCCTTGCAAGCACTGCAACTAATAAGTTAGTTGTGAGATGATGTATTACGGAACGAGTAAAGAGACTTGCCGGTAACGAGATTGAACTAGGTATTGGATACCGACGATCGAATCTCGGGCAAGTAACATACCGATGACAAAGGGAACAACGTATGTTGTTATGCGGTCTGACCGATAAAGATCTTCGTAGAATATGTAGGAGCCAATATGGGCATCCAGGTACCGCTATTGGTTATTGACCGGAGACGTGTCTCGGTCACGTCTACATTGTTCTCGAACCGTAGGGTCCGCACGCTTAACGTTACGATGACAGTTATTATGAGTTTATGCATTTTGATGTACCGAAGGTTGTTCGGAGTCCCGGATGAGATCACGGACATGACGAGGAGTCTCGAAATGGTCGAGACGTAAAGATTGATATATTGGAAGCCTATGTTTGGGCACCGGAAGTGTTCCGGGTGAAATCGGGATTTTACCGGATTACCGGGAGGGTTACCGGAACCCCCCGGGAGGCAAATGGGCCTATTGGGCCTTAGTGGAAAAGAGAGAAGGGGCAGCCCACAGGCTAGCCGGCCGAACCCCCCTTCCCTAGTCCTATTAGGACTAGGAGAAGGGGCCGGCCCCCCTCTCTTCTCTTTCTCCCGAAGAGTCCTATTAGGAATAGGATTTGAGGGAAGGAGTCCTACTCCCGGTAGGAGTGGGACTCCTCCCTGCGCCTCCCTCCTAGCCGGCCGACCCCCTTGCCCTTGGCCTTTATATACGGGGGCAGGGGGCACCCCATAGACACACATCTTGATCCTTGAGATCGTTCCTTAGCCGTGTGCGGTGCCCCCTGCCACCAAATTCCACCTCGATCGTACCGTTGTAGTGCTTAGGCGAAGCCCTGCGTCGGTAGTACATCAAGATCGTCATCACGCCGTCGTGCTGGCGGAACTCTTCCTCGACGCTTTGCTGGATCGGAGCCCGAGGAACGTCATCGAGCTGAACGTGTGCTAAGAACTCGGAGGTGCCGGAGTAACGGTGCTTGGATCGGTCGAATCGGGAAGAAGACGTACGACTACTTCCTCTACGTTGTGAGATCGCTTCCGCAGTCGGTCTGCGTTGGTACGTAGACAACACTCTCCCCTCTCGTTGCTGTGCATCACCATGATCTTGCGTGTGCGTAGGAAAGTTTTTGAAATTACTGCGTTCCCCAACAGTGGCATCTGAGCCTAGGTTTTATGGTTTGATGTTATATGCACGAGTAGAACACAAGTGAGTTGTGGGCGATACAAGTCATACTGCCTACCAGCATGTCATACTTTGGTTCGGCGGTATTGTTGGTTGAGACGATCCGGACCAACCTTACGCGTACTCTTACGCGAGACCGGTTCCCTCGACGTGCTTTGCACATAGATGGCTTGCGGAAGACTGTCTCTCCAACTTTAGTTGAACCAAGTGTGACTACGCCCGGTCCTTGAGAAGGTTAAAACGGAGTCTATTTGACGAACTATCGTTGTGGTTTTGATGCGTAGGTGAGATGAGTTCTTACTTAAGCCCGTAGCAGCCACGTAAAACTTGCAACAAACAAAGTAGAGGACGTCTAACTTGTTTTTGCAGGGTATGTTGTGATGTGATATGGTCAAGACATGATGCTGATTTTATTGTATGAGATGATCATGTTTTGTAACTAAGTTATCGGCAACTGGCAGGAGCCATATGGTTGTCGCTTTATTGTATGCAATGCAATCGCGATGTAATGCTTTACTAGATTACTAAACGGTAGTAATAGTCGTGGAAGCATAAGATTGGCAAGACGACAACGATGCTACGATGGAGATCAAGGTGTCGCGCCGGTGACGATGGTGATCATGACGGTGCTTCGGAGATGGAGATCACAAGCACAAGATGATGATGGCCATATCATATCACTTATATTGATTGCATGTGATGTTTATCCTTTTATGCATCTTATCTTGCTTTGATTGACGGTAGCATTATAAGATGATCTCTCACTAAATTATCAAGAAGTGTTCTCCCTGAGTATGCACCGTTGCCAAAGTTCGTCGTGCCCAGACACCACGTGATGATCGGGTGTGATAAGCTCTACGTCCATCTACAACGGGTGCAAGCCAGTTTTGCACACGCAGAATACTCAGGTTAAACTTGACGAGCCTAGCATATGCAGATATGGCCTCGGAACACAGAGACCGAAAGGTCGAGCGTGAATCATATAGTAGATATGATCAACATGACGATGTTCACCATTGAAAACTACTCCATCTCACGTGATGATCGGTTATGGTTTAGTTGATTTGGATCACGTGATCACTTAGAGGATTAGAGGGATGTCTATCTAAGTGGGAGTTCCTAAGTAATTTGATTAACTGAACTTGAACTTATCATGAACTTAGTACCTGATAGTATCTTGCTTGTTTATGTTGCTTGTAGATAGATGGCTCGTGCTATTGTTCCGTTGAATTTTAATGCGTTCCTTGAGAAAGCAAAGTTGAAAGATGATGGTAGCAATTACACGGACTGGGTCCGTAACCTGAGGATTATCCTCATTGCTGCACAGAAAAATTACGTCCTGGAAGCACCGCTGGGTGACAGGCCTGCTACTGGAGCAACGCCAGATGTTATGAACGTCTCGCAGAGCAAAGCTGATGACTACTCGATAGTTCAGTGTGCCATGCTTTACGGCTTAGAATCGGGACTTCAACGACGTTTTGAACGTCATGGAGCATATGAGATGTTCCAGGAGTTGAAGTTAATATTTCAAGAAAATGCCCGAATTGAGAGATATGAAGTCTCCAATAAGTTCTATAGCTGTAAGATGGAGGAGAACAGTTCTGTCAGTGAGCATATACTCAAGATGTCTGGGTATAATAATCACTTGATTCAGATGGGAGTTAGTCTTCCAGATGACTGCGTCATTGACAGAATTCTCCAATCACTGCCACCAAGCTACAAGAGCTTCGTGATGAACTATAATATGCAAGGGATGAACAAGACTATTCCCGAGCTCTTCGCAATGCTAAAAGCTGCGGAGGTAGAAATCAAGAAGGAGCATCAAGTGTTGATGGTTAACAAAACCACTAGTTTCAAGAAAAAGGGCAAAGGGAAGAAAAGGGAAACTTCAAGAAGAACAGTAAGCAAGTTGCTGCTCAAGAGAAGAAACCCAAGTCTGGACCTAAGCCTGAAACTGAGTGCTTCTACTGCAAGCAGACTGGTCACTGGAAGCGGAACTGCCCCAAGTATTTGGCGGATAAGAAGGATGGCAAAGTGAGCAAAGGTATATGTGATATACATGTTATTGATGTGTACCTTACTAGAGCTCGCAGTAGCACCTGGGTATTTGATACTGGTTCTGTTGCTAATATTTGCAACTCGAAGCAGGGACTACGGAATAAGCGGACACTAGCAAAGGACGAGGTGACGATGCGCGTGGGAAATGGTTCCAAAGTCGATGTGATCGCGGTCGGCACGCTACCTCTACATCTACCTTCGGGATTAATATTAGACCTAAATAATTGTTATTTGGTGCCAGCGTTAAGCATGAACATTATATCTGGATCTTGTTTAATGCGAGACGGTTATTCATTTAAATCAGAGAATAATGGTTGTTCTATTTATATGAATAATATCTTTTATGGTCATGCACCTTTGAAGAGTGGTCTATTCTTGTTGAATCTCGAAGATAGTAACACACATATTCATAATGTAGAAGCCAAAAGATGCAAAGTTAATAATGATAGTGCAACTTATTTGTGGCACTGCCGTTTAGGTCATATCGGTGTAAAGCGCATGAAGAAACTCCATACTCATGGGCTTTTAGAATCACTTGATTATGAATCACTTGGTACTTGCGAACCGTGCCTCATAGGCAAGATGACTAAAACACCGTTCTCCGGTACTATGGAGAGAGCAACAGATTTGTTGGAAATCATACATACCGATGTATGTGGTCCGATGAATATTGAGGCTCGCGGCGGATATCGTTATTTTCTCACCTTCACAGATGATTTAAGCAGATATGGGTATATCTACTTAATGAAACATAAGTCTGAAACATTTGAAAAGTTCAAGGAATTTCAGAGTGAAGTTGAAAATCATCGTAACAAGAAAATAAAATTTCTACGATCTGATCGTGGAGGAGAATATTTGAGTTACGAGTTTGGTGTACATTTGAAAAATTGTGGAATAGTTTCACAACTCACGCCACCCGGAACACCACAGCGTAATGGTGTGTCCGAACGTCGTAATCGTACTTTACTAGATATGGTGCGATCTATGATGTCTCTTACTGATTTACCGCTATCATTTTGGGGTTATGCTTTAGAGACGGCCGCATTCACGTTAAATAGGGCACCATCAAAATCCGTTAAGACGACGCCTTATGAACTATGGTTTGGCAAGAAACCAAAGTTGTCGTTTCTTAAAGTTTGGGGCTGCGATGCTTATGCGAAAAAGCTTCAACCTGATAAGCTCGAACCCAAAGCGGAGAAATGTGTCTTCATAGGATACCCAAAGGAAACTGTTGGGTATACCTTCTATCACAGATCCGAAGGCAAGACATTCGTTGCTAAGAATGGATCATTTCTAGAGAAGGAGTTTCTCTCGAAAGAAGTGAGTGGGAGGAAAGTAGAACTTGACGAGGTAACTGTACCTGCTCCCTTATTGGAAAGTAGTACATCACAGAAAACTGTTTCTGCGACACCTATACCAATCAGTGAGGAAGCTAATGATGATGATCATGAAGCTTCAGATCAAGATACTACTGAACCATGTAGATCAACCAGAGTGAGATCCGCACCAGAGTGGTACGGTAATCCAGTTCTGGAAGTCATGATGCTAGATCATGATGAACCTACGAACTATGAAGAAGCGATGGTGAGCCCAGATTCCGCAAAGTGGCTTGAGGCCATGAAATCTGAGATGGGATCCATGTATGAGAACAAAGTATGGACTTTGGTTGACTTGCCCGATGATCGGCAAGCAATTGAGAATAAATGGATCTTCAAGAAAAAGACTGACGCTGACGGTAATGTTACTGTCTATAAAGCTCGACTTGTCGCAAAAGGTTTTCGACAAGTTCAAGGGGTTGACTACGATGAGACTTTCTCACCCGTAGCGATGCTTAAGTCCGTCAGAATTATGTTAGCAATTGCCGCATTTTATGATTATGAAATATGGCAGATGGATGTCAAAACTGCATTCCTGAATGGATTTCTGGAAGAAGAGTTGTATATGGTACAACCAGAAGGTTTTGTCGATCCAAAAGGAGCTAACAAAGTATGCAAACTCCAGCGATCCATTTATGGACTGGTGCAAGCATCTCGGAGTTGGAATAAACGCTTTGATAGTGTGATCAAAGCATTTGGCTTTATACAGACTTTTGGAGAAGCCTGTATTTACAAGAAAGTGAGTGGGAGCTCTGTAGCATTTCTGATATTATATGTGGATGACATATTGCTAATTGGAAATGATATAGAATTTCTGGATAGCATAAAGGGATACTTGAATAAAAGTTTTTCGATGAAAGACCTCGGAGAAGCTGCATACATATTAGGCATAAAGATCTATAGAGATAGATCAAAACGCTTAATTGGACTTTCACAATGCACATACCTTGACAAAATTTTGAAGAAGTTCAAGATGGATCAAGCAAAGAAAGGGTTCTTGCCTGTGCTACAAGGTGTGAAGTTGAGTAAGACTCAATGCCCGACCACTGCAGAAGATAGAGAGAAAATGAAAGATGTTCCCTATGCTTCAGCCATAGGCTCTATCATGTATGCAATGCTGTGTACCAGACCTGATGTGTGCCTTGCTATAAGTTTAGCAGGGAGGTACCAAAGTAATCCAGGAATGGATCACTGGACAGCGGTCAAGAACATCCTGAAATACCTGAAAAGGACTAAGGATATGTTTCTCGTATATGGAGGTGACAAAGAGCTCACCGTAAGAGGTTACGTTGATGCAAGCTTTGACACTGATCCGGACGATTCTAAATCGCAAACCGGATACGTGTTTACTTTAAACGGTGGAGCTGTCAGTTGGTGCAGTTCTAAACAAAGCGTCGTAGCGGGATCTACATGTGAAGCGGAGTACATAGCTGCTTCGGAAGCAGCAAACGAAGGAGTCTGGATGAAGGAGTTCATATCCGATCTAGGTGTCATACCTAGTGCATCGGGTCCAATGAAAATCTTCTGTGACAATACTGGTGCAATTGCCTTGGCAAAGGAATCCAGATTTCACAAAAGAACCAAACACATCAAGAGACGCTTCAACTCCATCCGGGATTTAGTCCAGGTGGGAGACATAGAGATTTGCAAGATACATACGGATCTGAATGTTGCAGACCCGTTGACTAAGCCTCTTCCACGAGCAAAACATGATCAGCGCCAAGGCTCCATGGGTGTTAGAATCATTAGAGTGTAATCTAGATTATTGACTCTAGTGCAAGTGGGAGACTGAAGGAAATATGCCCTAGAGGCAATAATAAAGTTATTATTTATTTCCTTACATCATGATAAATGTTTATTATTCATGCTAGAATTGTATTAACCGGAAACATAATACATGTGTGAATACATAGACCAACAGAGTGTCACTAGTATGCCTCTACTTGACTAGCTCGTTAATCAAAGATGGTTATGTTTCCTAACCATGAACAAGGAGTTGTTATTTGATTAACGAGGTCACATCATTAGTAGAATGATCTGATTGACATGACCCATTCCATTAGCTTAGCACCCGATCGTTTAGTATGTTGCTATTGCTTTCTTCATGACTTATACATGTTCCTATAACTATGAGATTATGCAACTCCCGTTTACCGGAGGAACACTTTGGGTACTACCAAACGTCACAACGTAACTGGGTGATTATAAAGGAGTACTACAGGTGTCTCCAATGGTAGATGTTGGGTTGGCGTATTTCGAGATTAGGGTTTGTCACTCCGATTGTCGGAGAGGTATCTCTGGGCCCTCTCGGTAATGCACATCACATAAGCCTTGCAAGCACTGCAACTAATAAGTTAGTTGTGAGATGATGTATTACGGAACGAGTAAAGAGACTTGCCGGTAACGAGATTGAACTAGGTATTGGATACCGACGATCGAATCTCGGGCAAGTAACATACCGATGACAAAGGGAACAACGTATGTTGTTATGCGGTCTGACCGATAAAGATCTTCGTAGAATATGTAGGAGCCAATATGGGCATCCAGGTCCCGCTATTGGTTATTGACCGGAGACGTGTCTCGGTCATGTCTACATTGTTCTCGAACCGTAGGGTCCGCACGCTTAACGTTACGATGACAATTATTATGAGTTTATGCATTTTGATGTACCGAAGGTTGTTCGGAGTCCCGGATGAGATCACGGACATGACGAGGAGTCTCGAAATGGTCAAGACGTAAAGATTGATGTATTGGAAGCCTATGTTTGGGCACCGGAAGTGTTCCGGGTGAAATCGGGATTTTACCGGATTACCGGGAGGGTTACCGGAACCCCTCGGGAGGCAAATGGGCCTATTGGGCCTTAGTGGAAAAGAGAGAAGGGGCAGCCCACAGGCTAGCCGGCCGAACCCCCCTTCCCTAGTCCTATTAGGACTAGGAGAAGGGGCCGGCCCCCCTCTCTTCTCTTTCTCCCGAAGAGTCCTATTAGGAATAGGATTTGAGGGAAGGAGTCCTACTCCCGGTAGGAGTGGGACTCCTCCCTGCGCCTCCCTCCTAGCCGGCCGACCCCCTTGCCCCTGGCCTTTATATATGGGGGCAGGGGGCACCCCATAGACACACAAATTGATCCTTGGGATCGTTCCTTAGCCGTGTGCGGTGCCCCCTGCCACCAAATTCCACCTCGATCGTACCGTTGTAGTGCTTAGGCGAAGCCCTGCGTCGGTAGTACATCAAGATCGTCATCACGCCGTCGTGCTGACGGAACTCTTCCTCGACGCTTTGCTGGATCGGAGCCCGAGGAATGTCATCGAGCTGAACGTGTGCTAAGAACTCGGAGGTGCCGGAGTAACGGTGCTTGGATCGGTCGGATCGGGAAGAAGACGTACGACTACTTCCTCTACGTTGTGAGATCGCTTCCGCAGTCGGTCTGCGTTGGTACGTAGACAACACTCTCCCCTCTCGTTGTTGTGCATCACCATGATCTTGCGTGTGCGTAGGAAATTTTTTGAAATTACTGCGTTCCCCAACATCACCATGATCTTGCGTGTGCGTAGGAAAATTTTGAAATTACTACGTTCCCCAACAGTGGCATCCGAGCCTAGGTTTTATGGTTTGATGTTATATGCACGAGTAGAACACAAGTGAGTTGTGGGCGATATAAGTCATACTGCCTACCAGCATGTCATACTTTGGTTCGGCGGTATTGTTGGATGAAGCGGCACGGACCGACATTACGCGTACGCTTACGCGAGACCGGTTCTCCCGACGTGCTTTGCACAAAGGTGGCTTGCGGGTGACTGTTTCTCCAACTTTAGTTGAACCGAGTATGGCTACGCCCGGTCCTTGAGAAGGTTAAAACAGAGTCTATTTGACAAACTATCGTTGTGGTTTTGATGCGTAGGTAAGATTGGTTCTTGCTTAAGCCCGTAGCAGTCACGTAAAACTTGCAACAACAAAGTAGAGGACGTCTAACTTGTTTTTGCAGGGCATGTTGTGATGTGATATGGTCAAGACATGATGCTAAATTTTATTGTATGAGATGATCATGTTTTGTAACTGAGTTATCGGCAACTGGCAGGAGCCATATGGTTGTCGCTTTATTGTATGCAATGCAATCGCGATGTAATGCTTTACTTTATCACTAAACGGTAGCGATAGTCGTGGAAGCATAAGATTGGCGAGACGACAACGATGCTACGATGGAGATCAAGGTCTCGCGCCGGTGACGATGGTGATCATGACGGTGCTTCCGAGATGGAGATCACAAGCACAAGATGATGATGGCCATATCATATCACTTATATTGATTGCATGTGATGTTTATCTTTTTATGCATCTTATCTTGCTTTGATTGACGGTAGCATTATAAGATGATCTCTCACTAAATTATCAAGAAGTGTTCTCCCTGAGTATGCACCGTTGCGAAAGTTCTTCGTGCTGAGACACCACGTGATGATCGGGTGTGATAGGCTCTACGTTCAAATACAACGGGTGCAAAACAGTTGCACACGCGGAATACTCAGGTTATACTTGACGAGCCAAGCATATACAGATATGGCCTCGGAACACGGAGACCGAAAGGTCGAGCGTGAATCATATAGTAGATATGATCAACATAATGATGTTCACCGATGAAACTACTCCATCTCCCGTGATGATCGGACATGGTTTAGTTGATTTGGATCACGTGATCACTTAGAAGATTAGAGGGATGTCTATCTAAGTGGGAGTTCTTAAGTAATATGATTAATTGAACTTAAATTTATCATGAACTTAGTACCTGATAGTATCTTGCTTGTTTATGTTGATTGTAGATAGATGGCTCGTGCTGTTGTTCCGTTGAATTTTAATGCGTTCCTTGAGAAAGCAAAGTTGAAAGATGATTGTAGCAATTACAGGGACTGGGTCCGTAACTTGAGGATTATCCTCATTGCTGCACAGAAGAATTACGTCCTGGAAGCACCGCTGGGTGCCAGGCCTGCTGCTGGAGCAACACCAGATGTTATGAACGTCTGGCAGAGCAAAGCTGATGACTACTCGATAGTTCAGTGTGTCATGCTTTACGGCTTAGAATCGGGACTTCAACGACGTTTTGAACGTCATGGAGCATATGAGATGTTTCAGGAGTTGAAGTTAATATTTCAAGCAAATGCCCGGATTGAGAGATATGAAGTCTCCAATAAGTTCTATAGCTGCAAGATGGAAGAGAACAGTTCTGTCAGTGAGCATATACCCAAAATGTCTGGGTATAATAATCACTTGATTCAATTGGGAGTTAATCTTCCAGATGATTGCGTCATTGACAGAATTCTCCAATCACTGCCACCAAGCTACAAGAGCTTCGTGATGAACTATAATATGCAAGGGATGAACAAGACTATTCCCGAGCTCTTCGCAATGCTGAAAGCTGCGGAGGTAGAAATCAAAAAGGAGCATCAAGTGTTGATGGTTAACAAAACCACTAGTTTCAAGAAAAAGGGCAAAGGGAAAAAGAAGGGGAACTTCAAGAAGAACGGCAAGCAAGTTGCTGCTCAGGAGAAGAAACCCAAGTTTGGACCTAAGCCTGAAACTGAGTGCTTCTACTACAAGCAGACTGGTCACTGGAAGCGGAACTGCCCCAAGTATTTGGCGGATAAGAAGGATGGCAAGGTGAACAAAGGTATATGTGATATACATGTTATTGATGTGTACCTTACTAATGCTCGCAGTAGCACCTGGGTATTTGATACTGGTTCTGTAGCTAATATTTGCAACTCGAAACAGGGACTACGGATTAAGCGAAGATTGGCTAAGGACGAGGTGACGATGCGCGTGGGAAATGGTTCTAAAGTCGATGTGATCGCGGTCGGCACGCTACCTCTACATCTACCTTCGGGATTAATATTAGACCTAAATAATTGTTATTTGGTGCCAGCGTTGAGCATGAACATTATATGTGGATCTTGTTTAATGCGAGACGGTTATTCATTTAAATCAGAGAATAATGGTTGTTCTATTTATATGAGTAATATCTTTTATGGTCATGCACCCTTGAAGAGTGGTCTATTCTTGTTAAATCTCGATAGTAGTGATACACATATTCATAATGTAGAAGCGAAAAGATGCAGAGTTGATAATGATAGTGCAACTTATTTGTGGCACTGCCGTTTAGGTCATATCGGTGTAAAGCGTATGAAGAAACTCCATATTGATGGACTTTTGGAACCACTTGATTATGAATCACTTGGTACTTGCGAACCGTGCCTCATGGGCAAGATGACTAAAACACCGTTCTCCGGTACTATGGAGAGAGCAACAGATATGTTGGAAGTCATACATACAGATGTATGCGGTCCGATGAATATTGAGGCTCATGGCGGATATCGTTATTTTCTCACCTTCACAGATGATTTAAGCAGATATGGGTATATCTACTTAATGAAACATAAGTCTGAAACATTTGAAAAGTTCAAAGAATTTCAGAGTGAAGTTGAAAATCATCGTAACAAGAAAATAAAGTTTCTACGATCTGATCGTGGAGGAGAATATTTGAGTTACGAGTTTGGTGTACATTTGAAAAATTGTGGAATAGTTTCGCAACTCACGCCACCCGGAACACCACAGCGTAATGGTGTGTCCAAATGTCGTAATCTTACTTTACTAGATATGGTGCGATCTATGATGTCTCTTACTGATTTACCGCTATCGTTTTGGGGATACGCTCTAGAGACGGCCGCATTCACATTAAATAGGGCACCATCAAAATCCGTTGAGACGACGCCTTATGAACTATGGTTTGGCAAGAAACCAAAGTTGTCGTTTCTGAAAGTTTGGGGCTGCGATGCTTATGTGAAAAAGCTTCAACCTGATAAGCTCGAACCCAAATTGGAGAAATGTGTCTTCATAGGATATCCAAAGGAAACTATTGGATACACCTTCTATCACAGATCCGAAGGCAAGACTTTTGTTGCTAAATTCAGAAACTTTCTTGAGAAGGAGTTTCTCTCGAAAGAAGTGAGTGGGAGGAAAGTAGAACTTGACGAGGTAACTGTACCCGCTCCCTTATTGGAAAGTAGTACATTACAGAAAACTGTTTCTGCAACACCTACACCAATAAGTGAGGAAGCTAATGATAATGATCATGAAACTTCAGAACAAGATACTACTGAACCTCGTAGATCAACCAGAGTAAGATCCGCGCCAGAGTGGTACGGTAATCCAGTTCTGGAAGTCATGCTGCTAGATCATGATGAACCTACGAACTATGAAGAAGCGATGGTGAGCCCAGATTCCGCAAAGTGGCTTGAAGCCATGAAATCTGAGATGGGATCCATGTATGAGAACAAAGTATGGACTATGGTTGACTTGCCCGATGATCGGCAAGTAATTGAGAATAAATGGATCTTCAAGAAAAAGACTGACGCTGATGGTAATGTTACTGTCTATAAAGCTCGACTTGTTGCAAAAGGTTTTCGACAAGTTCAAGGGGTTGACTACGATGAGACCTTCTCACCCGTAGCGATGCTTAAGTCTGTCCGAATCATGTTAGCAATTGCCGCATTTTATGATTATGAAATATGGCAGATGGATGTCAAAACTACATTCCTGAATGGATTTCTGGAAGAAGAGTTGTATATGATGCAACCAGAAGGTTTTGTCGATCCAAAGGGAGCGAACAAAGTGTGCAAGCTCCAGCGATCCATTTATGGACTGGTGCAAGCATCTCAGAGTTGGAATAAACGCTTTGATAGTGTGATCAAAGCATTTGGTTTTATACAGACTTTTGGAGAAGCCTGTATTTACAAGAAAGTGAGTGGGAGCTCTGTAGCATTTCTGATATTATATGTGGATGACATATTGCTGATTGGAAATGATATAGAATTTCTGGATAGCATAAAGGGATACTTGAATAAGAGTTTTTCAATGAAAGACCTCGGTGAAGCTGCTTACATATTGGGCATTAAGATCTATAGAGATAGATCGAGACGCTTAATTGGACTTTCACAAAGCACATACCTTGACAAAATTTTGAAAAAGTTCAAAATGGATCAAGCAAAGAAAGGGTTCTTGCCTGTGTTACAAGGTGTGAAGTTGAGTCAGACTCAATGCCCGACCACTGAAGAAGATAGAGAGAAAATGAAAGATGTTCCCTATGCTTCAGCCATAGGCTCTATCATGTATGCAATGCTGTGTACCAGACCTGATGTGTGCCTTGCTATAAGTTTAGCAGGGAGGTACCAAAGTAATCCAGGAATGGATCACTGGACAGCGGTCAAGAACATCCTGAAATACCTGAAAAGGACTAAGGATATGTTTGTCATATATGAGGTGACAAAGAGCTCACCGTAAGAGGTTACGTTGATGCAAGCTTTGACACTGATCCGGACGATTCTAAATCGCAGACCGGATACGTGTTTACATTAAACGGTGGAGCTGTCAGTTGGTGCAGTTCTAAACAAAGCGTCGTAGCGGGATCTACATGTGAAGCGGAGTACATAGCTGCTTCGGAAGCAGTGAACGAAGGAGTCTGGATGAAGGAGTTCATATCCGATCTAGGTGTCATACCTAGTGCATCGGGTCCAATGAAAATCTTTTGTGACAATGCTGGTGCAATTGCCTTAGCAAAGGAATCCAGATTTCACAAAAGGACCAAACACATCAAGAGACGCTTCAACTCCATCCGGGATCTAGTCCAGGTGGGAGACATAGAGATTTGCAAGATACATACGGATCTGAATGTTGCAGACCCGTTGACTAAGCCTCTTCCACGAGTAAAACATGATCAGCACCAAGGCTCCATGGGTGTTAGAATCATTACTGTGTAATCTAGATTATTGACTCTAGTGCAAGTGGGAGACTGAAGGAAATATGCCCTAGAGGCAATAATAAAGTTATTATTTATTTCCTTATATCATGATAAATGTTTATTATTCATGCTAGAATTGTATTAACCGGAAACATAATACATGTGTGAATACATAGACCAACAGAGTGTCACTAGTATGCCTCTACTTGACTAGCTCATTAATCAAAGATGGTTATGTTTCCTAACCATGAACAAAGAGTTGTTATTTGATTAACGAGGTCACATCATTAGTTGAATGATCTGATTGACATGACCCATTCCATTAGCTTAGCACCCGATCGTTTAGTATGTTGCTATTGCTTTCTTCATGACTTATACATGTTCCTATGACTATGAGATTATGCAACTCCCGTTTACCGGAGGAACACTTTGGGTCCTACCAAACGTCACAATGTAACTGGGTGATTATAAAGGAGTACTACAGGTGTCTCCAAAGGTAGATGTTGGGTTGGCGTATTTCGAGATTAGGATTTGTCACTCCGATTGTCGGAGAGGTATCTCTGGGCCCTCTTGGTAATGCACATCACATAAGCCTTGCAAGCATTGTGACTAATAAGTTAGTTGCGAGATGATGTATTACGGAACGAGTAAAGAGACTTGCCGGTAACGAGATTGAACTAGGTATTGGATAACGACGATCGAATCTCGGGCAAGTAACATACCGATGACAAAGGGAACAACGTATGTTGTTATGCGGTCTGACCGATAAAGATCTTCGTAGAATATGTAGGAGCCAATATGGGCATCCAGGTCCCGCTATTGGTTATTGACCGGAGATGTGTCTCAGTCATGTCTACATTGTTCTCGAACCGTAGGGTCCGCACGCTTAACGTTACGATGACAGTTATTATGAGTTTATGCATTTTGATGTACCGAAGTTAGTTCGGAGTCCCGGATGTGATCACGGACATGACGAGGAGTCTCGAAATGGTCGAGACATAAAGATTGATATATTGGATGACTATATTCGGACACCGGAAGTGTTCCGTGTGATTTCGGAGAAAACCGGAGAGCCGGAGGGTTACCGGAACCCTACCGGGAGAAGTTATGGGCCTTATGGGCTTTAGTGGAGAGAGAGAAGGGCTGCCAGAGGTGGGCCGCGCGCCACCTCCTCCCTGGTCCGAATTGGACTAGGGGAGGGGGGCGGCTCCCCCCTTTCCTTCTCCCACTCCACCTCTTTCCCCCTCCTAGTAGGAGTCCTACTCCTACTAGGAGGAGGACTCCTCCTTGGCGCGCCACACCTGGCCAGCCGGCCTCCTCCCCTTGCTCCTTTATATACGGGGGCAGGGGGCACCCCAAGACACACAAGTTGATCATTGAGATCGTTCCTTAGCCGTGTGCGGTGCCCCCTGCCACCATATTCCACCTCGATCATATCGTTGTAGTGCTTAGGCGAAGCCCTGCGTCGGTAGAACATCAAGATCGTCATCACGCCGTCGTGCTGACGGAACTCCTCCCTGAAGCTTTGCTAGATCGGAGCCCGGGGATCGTCATCGAGCTGAACGTGTGCTAAGAACTCGGAGGTGCCGGAGTAACGGTGCTTGGATCGGTCGGATCGGGAAGACGTACGACTACTTCCTCTACGTTGTGTGTTCGCTTCCGCAGTCGGTCTGCGTTGGTACGTAGACAACACTCTCCCCTCTCGTTGCTATGCATCACCATGATCTTGCGTGTGCATAGGAAAATTTTGAAATTACTACGTTCCCCAACACTATGGGGTGCCCCCTGCCCCCGTATATAAAGGAGGGGAGGAGGAGGCCATCGCGCGCCATAGGGGGGAGTCCTACACTCCTAGTAGGATTCGCCCCCGCCCCCCTTTTTTTCCTTTCTCATCGGAGGGGAAAAGAAAGGAGAGGGAGAGGGAAAGGTAAAGGGGGGCGCCGCCCCCTCCCCTAGTCCAAGTCGGACCCCCATGGGGGGGCACCCCTTGTGGGCTCCCCTCTCTTTCCCCTAAGGCCCATGTAGATGTTGGGGAACGCAGTAATTTCAAAAAAATTCCTACGCACACGCAAGATCATGGTGATGCACAACAACGAGAGGGGAGAGTGTTGTCTACGTACCAACGCAGACCGACTGCGGAAGCGATCTCACAACGTAGAGGAAGTAGTCGTAGGTCTTCTTCCCGATCCGACCGATCCAAGCACCGTTACTCCGGCACCTCCGAGTTCTTAGCACACGTTCAGCTCGATGATGTTCCTCGGGCTCTGATCCAGCAAAGCGTCGAGGAAGAGTTCCGTCAGCACGACGGCGTGATGACGATCTTGATGTACTACCGACGCAGGGCTTCGCCTAAGCACTACAACGGTACGATCGAGGTGGAATTTGGTGGCAGGGGGCACCGCACACGGCTAAGGAACGATCTCAAGGATCAAGTTGTGTGTCTATGGGGTGCCCCCTGCCCCCGTATATAAAGGCCAGGGGCAAGGGGGTTGGCCGGCTAGGAGGGAGGCGCAGGGACGAGTCCTACTCCTACCGGGAGTAGGACTCCTTCCCTCAAATCCTATTCCTAATAGGACTCTTCGGGAGAAAGAGAAGAGAGGGGGGCCGGCCCCTTCTCCTAGTCCTAATAGGACTAGGGAAGGGGGGTTCGGCCGGCTAGCCTGTGGGCTGCCCCTTCTCTCTTTTCCACTAAGGCCCAATAGGCCCATTTGCCTCCCGGGGGGTTCCGGTAACCCTCCCGGTAATCCGGTAAAATCCCGATTTCACCCGGAACACTTCCGGTGCCCAAACATAGGCTTCCAATATATCAATCTTTACGTCTCGACCATTTCGAGACTCCTCGTCATGCCCGTGATCTCATCCGGGTCTCCAAACAACCTTCGGTACATCAAAATGCATAAACTCATAGTAACTGTCATCGTAACGTTAAGCGTGCGGACCCTACGGTTCGAGAACAATGTAGACATGACCGAGACACGTCTCCGGTCAATAACCAATAGCGGGACCTGGATGCCCATATTGGCTCCTACATATTCTACGAAGATCTTTATCGGTCAGACCGCATAACAACATACGTTGTTCCCTTTGTCATCGGTATGTTACTTGCCCGAGATTCGATCGTCGGTATCCAATACCTAGTTCAATCTCGTTACCGGCAAGTCTCTTTACTCGTTCCGTAATACATCATCTCACAACTAACTTATTAGTTGCAGTGCTTGCAAGGCTTATGTGATGTGCATTACCGAGAGGGCCCAGAGATACCTCTCCGACAATCGGAGTGACAAACCCTAATCTCGAAATACGCCAACCCAACATCTACCATTGGAGACACCTGTAGTACTCCTTTATAATCACCCAGTTACGTTGTGACGTTTGGTAGTACCCAAAGTGTTCCTCCGGTAAACGGGAGTTGCATAATCTCATAGTTATAGGAACATGTATAAGTCATGAAGAAAGCAATAGCAACATACTAAACGATCGGGTGCTAAGCTAATGGAATGGGTCATGTCAATCAGATCATTCTACTAATGATGTGACCTCGTTAATCAAATAACAACTCCTTGTTCATGGTTAGGAAACATAACCATCTTTGATTGACGAGCTAGTCAAGTAGAGGCATACTAGTGACACTCCGTTGGTCTATGTATTCACACATGTATTATGTTTCCGGTTAATACAATTCTAGCATGAATAATAAACATTTATCATGATGTAAGGAAATAAATAATAACTTTATTATTGCCTCTAGGGCATATTTCCTTCAGTCTCCCACTTGCACTAGAGTCAATAATCTAGATTACACTGTAATGATTCTAACACCCATGGAGCCTTGGTGCTGATCATGTTTTGCTCGTGGAAGAGGCTTAGTCAACGGGTCTGCAACATTCAGATCCGTATGTATCTTGCAAATCTCTATGTCTCCCACCTGGACTAAATCCCGGATGGAGTTGAAGCGTCTCTTGATGTGTTTGGTTCTTTTGTGAAATCTGGATTCCTTTGCCAAGGCAATTGCACCAGTATTGTCACAGAAGATTTTCATTGGACCCGATGCACTAGGTATGACACCTAGATCGGATATGAACTCCTTCATCCAGACTCCTTCGTTTGCTGCTTCCGAAGCAGCTATGTACTCCGCTTCACATGTAGATCCCGCTACGACGCTTTGTTTAGAACTACACCAACTGACAGCTCCACCGTTTAAAGTAAACACGTATCCGGTTTGCGATTTAGAATCGTCCGGATCAGTGTCAAAGCTTGCATCAACGTAACCTCTTACGGTGAGCTCTTTGTCACCTCCATATACGAGAAACATATCCTTAGTCCTTTTCAGGTATTTCAGGATGTTCTTGACCGCTGTCCAGTGATCCATTCCTGGATTACTTTGGTACCTCCCTGCTAAACTTATAGCAAGGCACACATCAGGTCTGGTACACAGCATTGCATACATGATAGAGCCTATGGCTGAAGCATAGGGAACATCTTTCATTTTTCTCTCTATCTTCTGCAGTGGTCGGGCATTGAGTCTTACTCAACTTCACACCTTGTAGCACAGGCAAGAACCCTTTCTTTGCTTGATCCATCTTGAACTTCTTCAAAATTTTGTCAAGGTATGTGCATTGTGAAAGTCCAATTAAGCGTTTTGATCTATCTCTATAGATCTTTATGCCTAATATGTATGCAGCTTCTCCGAGGTCTTTCATCGAAAAACTTTTATTCAAGTATCCCTTTATGCTATCCAGAAATTCTATATCATTTCCAATTAGCAATATGTCATCCACATATAATATCAGAAATGCTACAGAGCTCCCACTCACTTTCTTGTAAATACAGGCTTCTCCAAAGTCTGTATAAAGCCAAATGCTTTGATCACACTATCAAAGCGTTTATTCCAACTCCGAGATGCTTGCACCAGTCCATAAATGGATCGCTGGAGTTTGCATACTTTGTTAGCTCCTTTTGGATCGACAAAACCTTCTGGTTGTACCATATACAACTCTTCTTCCAGAAATCCATTCAGGAATGCAGTTTTGACGTCCATCTGCCATATTTCATAATCATAAAATGCGGCAATTGCTAACATAATTCTGACGGACTTAAGCATCGCTACGGGTGAGAAAGTCTCATCATAGTCAACCCCTTGAACTTGTCGAAAACCTTTTGCGACAAGTCGAGCTTTATAGACAGTAACATTACCGTCAGCGTCAGTCTTTTTCTTGAAGATCCATTTATTCTCAATTGCTTGCCGATCATCGGGCAAGTCAACCAAAGTCCATACTTTGTTCTCATACATGGATCCCATCTCAGATTTCATGGCCTCAAGCCACTTTGCGGAATCTGGGCTCACCATCGCTTCTTCATAGTTCGTAGGTTCATCATGATCTAGCATCATGACTTCCAGAACTGGATTACCGTACCACTCTGGTGCGGATCTCACTCTGGTTGATCTACGTGGTTCAGTAGTATCTTGATCTGAAGCTTCATGATCATCATCATTAGCTTCCTCACTGATTGGTATAGGTGTCGCAGAAACAGTTTTCTGTGATGTACTACTTTCCAATAAGGGAGCAGGTACAGTTACCTCGTCAAGTTCTACTTTCCTCCCACTCACTTCTTTCGAGAGAAACTCCTTCTCTAAAAAGTTTCCGAGTTTAGCAACAAAAAGTCTTGCCTTCGGATCTGTGATAGAAGGTGTATCCAATAGTTTCCTTTGGATATCCTATGAAGATGCACTTCTCCGATTTGAGTTTTGAGCTTATCAGGATGAAACTTTTTCATATAAGCATCGCAACCCCAATCTTTAAGAAACGACAACTTTTTCTTGCCAAACCATAGTTCATAAGGTGTCGTCTCAACGGATTTTGATGGTGCCCTATTTAACGTGAATGCAGCTGTCTCTAATGCATAACCCCAAAACGATAGTGGTAGATCGGTAAGATACATCATAGATTGCAACATATCCAATAAAGTACGGTTATGACGTTCGGACACACCATTATGCTGTGGTGTTCCATGTGGCATGATTTTGTGAAACTATTCCACATTGTTTTAATTGAAGACCAAACTCGTAACTCAAATATTTTACCTCTGCGATCATATCGTAGAAACTTTTATTTTCTTGTCACGATGATTTTCCACTTCACTCTGAAATTCTATGAACTTTTCAAATGTTTCAGACTTATGTTTCATCAAGTAGATATACTCATATCTACTCAAATCATCTGTGAAGATCAGAAAATAATGATACCTGTCGCGAGCCTCAATATTCATCGGACCACATACATCAGTATGTATGATTTCCAATAAATCTTTTCTCGCTCCATTGTTCCGGAGAACGACGTTTTAGTCATCTTGCCCAAAAGGCATGGTTCGCAAGCATCAAGTGATTCATAATCAAGTGATTCCGAAAGCCCATCAGCATGGAGTTTCTTCATGCGCTTTACACCAATATGACTTAAACAGCAGTGCCACAAATAAGTTGCACTATCATTATTAACTTTGCATCTTTTGGTTTCAATATTATGAATATGTGTATTATTAAGATCGAGATCCAATGAACTATTTTCATTGGGTGTGTAACCATATAAGGTTTTATTCATGTAAACAGAACAACAATTTATTCTTTTACTTAAATGAATAACCGTATTACAATAAACATGATCAAATCATATTCATGCTCAACGCAAAAACCAAATAACACTTATTTAAGTTCAACACTAATCCCGAAATTATAGGGAGTGTGCGATGATGATCATATCAATCTTGGAACCACTTCCAACACACATCGTCACTTCACCCTTAACTAGTCTCTGTTTATTCTGCAACTCCCGTTTCGAGTTACTACTCTTAGCAACTGAACTAGCATCAAATACTAAGGGGTTGCTATAAACACTAGTAAAGTACAGATCAATAACATGTATATCAAATATACTTATGTTCACTTTGCCATCCTTCTTATCCGCCAATCACTTGGGGTAGTTCCGCTTCCAGTGACCAGTCCCTTTGCGGTAGAAGCACTTAGTCTCAGGCTTAGGTCCAGACTTGGGCTTCTTCACATGAGTAGCAACTTGCTTGCCGTTCTTTTGAAGTTCCCCTTCTTCCCTTTGCCCTTTTCTTGAAACTAGTGATCTTGTCAACCATCAACACTTGATGTTTTTCTTGATTTCTACCTTCGTTGATTTCAGCATCACGAAGAGCTTGGGAGTTGTTTCTGTTATCCCTCGCATATCATAGTTCATCACGAAGTTCTACTAACTTGGTGATGGTGACTAGAGAATTCTGTCAATCACTATCTTATCTGGAAGATTAACTCCCACTTGATTCAAGCGATTGTAGTACCCAGACAATCTGAGCATATGCTCACTAGTTGAGCGATTCTCCTCCATCTTTTAGCTATAGAACTTGTTGGAGACTTCATATCTCTCAACTCGGGTATTTGCTTGAAATATTAACTTCAACTCCTGGAACATCTCATATGGTCCATGACGTTCAAAACGTCTTTGAAGTCCCGATTCTAAGCCATTAAGCATGGTGCACTAAACTATCAAGTAGTCATCATATTGAGCTAGCCAAACGTTCATAACGTCCGCATCTGCTCCTGCAATAGGTCTGTCACCTAGCGGTGCATCAAGGACATAATTCTTCTATGCAGCAATGAGGATAAACCTCAGATCACGGATCCAATCCGCATCATTGCTACTAACATCTTTCAACACAATTTTCTCTAGGAACATATCAAAATAAACACAGGGAAGCAACAACGCGAGCTATTGATCTACAACATGATTTGCAAAATACTACCAGGACTAAGTTCATGATAAGTTTAAGTTCAGTTAATCAAATTACTTAGGAACTCCCACTTAGATAGACATCCCTCTAATCCTCTAAGTGATCACGTGATCCAAATCAACTAAACCATAACCGATCATCACGTGAGATGGAGTAGTTTTCAATGGTGAACATCGTCATGTTGATCATATCTACCATATGATTCACGCTCGACGTTTCGGTCTCTGTGTTCCGAGGCCATATCTTCATATGCTAGGCTCGTCAAGTATAACCTGAGTATTCTGCGTGTGCAAAACTGGCTTGCACCCGTTGTAGATGGACGTAGAGCTTATCACACCCGATCATCACGTGGTGTCTGGGCACGACGAACTTTGGCAACGGTGCATACTCAGGGAGAACACTTCTTGATAATTTAGTGAGAGATCATCTTATAATGCTACCGTCAATCAAAGCAAGATAAGATGCATAAAAGGATAAACATCACATGCAATCAATATAAGTGATATGATATGGCCATCATCATCTTGTGCTTGTGATCTCCATCTCCGAAGCACCGTCATGATCACCATCGTCACCGGCGCGACACCTTGATCTCCATCGTAGCATCGTTGTCGTCTCGCCAATCTTATGCTTCCACGACTATTACTACCGTTTAGTAATCTAGTAAAGCATTACATCGCGATTGCATTGCATACAATAAAGCGACAACCATATGGCTCCTGCCAGTTGCCGATAACTTAGTTACAAAACATGATCATCTCATACAATAAAATCAGCATCATGTCTTGACCATATCACATCACAACATACCCTGCAAAAACAAGTTAGACGTCCTCTACTTTGTTTGTTGCAAGTTTTACGTGGCTGCTACGGGCTTAAGTAAGAACTCATCTCACCTACGCATCAAAACCACAACGATAGTTCGTCAAATAGACTCCGTTTTAACCTTCTCAAGGACCGGGCGTAGTCACACTTGGTTCAACTAAAGTTGGAGAGACAGTCTTCCGCAAGCCATCTATGTGCAAAGCACGTCGAGGGAACCGGTCTCGCGTAAGAGTACGCGTAAGGTTGGTCCGGATCGTCTCAACCAACAATACCGCCGAACCAAAGTATGACATGCTGGTAGGCAGTATGACTTGTATCGCCCACAACTCACTTGTGTTCTACTCGTGCATATAACATCAAACCATAAAACCTAGGCTCTGATACCACTGTTGGGGAACGCAGTAATTTCAAAAAATTTCCTACGCACACGCAAGATCATGGTGATGCACAGCAACGAGAGGGGAGAGTGTTGTCTACGTACCAACACAGACCGACTGCGGAAGCGATCTCACAACGTAGAGGAAGTAGTCGTACGTCTTCTTCCCGATCCGACCGATCCAAGCACCGTTACTCCGGCACCTCCGAGTTCTTAGCACACGTTCAGCTCGATGACGTTCCTCGGGCTCCGATCCAGCAAAGCGTCGAGGAAGAGTTCCGTCAGCACGACGGCGTGATGACGATCTTGATGTACTACCGACGCAGGGCTTCGCCTAAGCACTACAACGGTACGATCGAGGTGGAATTTGGTGGCAGGGGGCACCGCACACGGCTAAGGAACGATCTCAAGGATCAAGTTGTGTGTCTATGGGGTGCCCCCTGCCCCCGTATATAAAGGCCAGGGGCAAGGGGGTCGGCCGGCTAGGAGGGAGGCGCAGGGAGGAGTCCTACTCCTACCGGGAGTAGGACTCCTTCCCTCAAATCCTATTCCTAATAGGACTCTTCGGGAGAAAGAGAAGAGAGGAGGGCCGGCCCCTTCTCCTAGTCCTAATAGGACTAGGGAAGGGGGGTTCAGCCGGCTAGCCTGTGGGCTGCCCCTTCTCTCTTTTCCACTAAGGCCCAATAGGCCCATTTGCCTCCCGGGGGGTTCCGGTAACCCTCCCGGTAATCCGGTAAAATCCCGATTTCACCCGGAACACTTCCGGTGCCCAAACATAGGCTTCCAATATATCAATCTTTACGTCTCGACCATTTCGAGACTCCTCGTCATGTCCATGATCTCATCCGGGACTCCGAACAACCTTCGGTACATCAAAATGCATAAACTCATAATAACTGTCATCGTAACGTTAAGCGTGCGGACCCTACGGTTCGAGAACAATGTAGACATGACCGAGACACGTCTCCGGTCAATAACCAATAGCGGGACCTGGATGCCCATATTGGCTCCTACATATTCTACGAAGATCTTTATCGGTCAGACCGCATAACAACATACGTTGTTCCCTTTGTCATCGGTATGTTACTTGCCCGAGATTCGATCGTCGGTATCCAATACCTAGTTCAATCTCGTTACCGGCAAGTCTCTTTACTCGTTCCGTAATACATCATCTCACAACTAACTTATTAGTTGCAGTGCTTGCAAGGCTTATGTGATGTGCATTACCGAGAGGGCCCAGAGATACCTCTCCGACAATCGGAGTGACAAACCCTAATCTCGAAATACGCCAACCCAACATCTACCATTGGAGACACCTGTAGTACTCCTTTATAATCACCCAGTTACGTTGTGACGTTTGGTAGTACCCAAAGTGTTCCTCCGGTAAACAGGAGTTGCATAATCTCATAGTTATAGGAACATGTATAAGTCATGAAGAAAGCAATAGCAACATACTAAACGATCGGGTGCTAAGCTAATGGAATGGGTCATGTCAATCAGATCATTCTACTAATGATGTGACCTCGTTAATCAAATAACAACTCCTTGTTCATGGTTAGGAAACATAACCATCTTTGATTAACGAGCTAGTCAAGTAGAGGCATACTAGTGACACTCTGTTGGTCTATGTATTCACACATGTATTATGTTTCCGGTTAATACAATTCTAGCATGAATAATAAACATTTATCATGATGTAAGGAAATAAATAATAACTTTATTATTGCCTCTAGGGCATATTTCCTTCAGTAGACCCAATACTTCCCCGGGGGGTTCTGGTAACCCCTGGGTACTCTGAAATATACCCGAGCCTTTCTGAAACCATTCGGTGTCCGAATATCATTGTCCAATATATCAATCTTTAACTCTCGGTCATTTCGAGACTCCTCGTCATGTCCGTGATCTCATCCGAGAATCCGAACAAATAAACTTTGGTCACCAAAACACATAACTCATAATACAAATCGTCATCGAACGTTAAGCGTGCGGACCCTACGGGTTCGAGAACTATGTAGACATGACCGAGACACATCTCCAGTCAATAACCAATAGCGGAACCTGGATGCTCATATTGGTTCCTATATATTCTATGAAGATCTTTATCGGTCAAACCGCAATAACAATATACGTCATTCCCTTTGTCATCGGTATGTTACTTGTCCGAGATTCGATCGTCGGTATCCTCATGCCTAGTTCAATCTCGTTATCGACAAGTCTCTTTACTCGTTCCGTAATGCATAATCCCGCAACTAACTCATTAGTCACATTGCTTGCAAGGCTTATAGTGATGTGCACTACCGAGAGGGTTCAGAGATACCTCTCCGATACTCGGAGTGACAAATCCTAATCCTGATCTATGCCAACCCAATAAACACTTTCAGAGACACCTGTAGAGCATCTTTATAATCACCCAGTTATGTTGTGACGTTTGATGGCACACAAGGTGTTCCTCCGGTATTCGCGAGTTGCATAATCTCATAGTCAGAGGAACATGTATAAGTCATGAAGAAAGCAATAAAACTTAACGATCATTATGCTAAGCTAACAGATGGTTCTTGCCCATCACATCATTCTTCTAATGATGTGATCCCGTTCATCAAATGACAAGACATGTCAATGGTCATGAAACTTAACCATCTTTGATTAACGAGCTAGTCAAGTAGAGGCATATTAGGGACACTTTGTTTTATCTATATATTCACACATGTATCAAGTTTCCGGTTAATACAATTCTAACATAAATAATAAACATTTATCATGATATAAGGAAAAATAAATAACAACTTTATTATTGCCTCTAGGATATATTTCCTTCAGTGCGTTATACAGTATGATTTACCTTCTTTATGAAAATTAAATGATTAACGTGATCCTTCTTTTGTCGACGCGTGTTGGCCTCATGGGAGTAGATCCATGGTCAGGCAGGTTGTGGGGTCTCTCCCCGACGGGGCAGCGCCAAGGTTCTGCCTAACTCGGGATGTGACGGCGTCCATTTTCAGCTAGGTGATTGTGCTTGAGAGCCATGACAAGTAGTTGCAGCAGCACTGTTGCATGGCCTCTGGCCAGATCAACATCATGTGCATCTATGTGTCGTTGTTGTCAGGGTGTGCCTCTCACCAATCTATCCGTGATGGCCGTTTTGTGGTCTTGATCGACATGCGTTGGGAGGGTGTGATAGTCCTCTCTTCTGGTTGATCGTCAACCCATGTCCTAGGGTGGCACGGGTGAGGTACAGAGTGATAGCTTCCTGCTTCCGCGCCGATGACGACGACGACAATGCCTGTGAATTTTGCCTCCCTGTTCACGGGGTTGCAACAAAGCTCATGTTGTAGAGCGCTGAGCACAACACAAGGTCTACAAAGACTCAACGAGTAGATTGGACACAGAAATTACAAAAAAAAACTATTCGAAAGATTTGCAACATGACTCATGTTTTGAGAACAATAGGAGGCTTATTACAAAGCCTCACTGACTAGATCAAACATAGAAAAAAATTGAGGGATTGCAACAAGGTTCATGTTGGAAAGCACTAAGCGCAACATGATGCTTGTTGCAAAGGCTCGAGTAGATCCGATGGTTGTCGCGCCAGAAAAACATTTAGGGGTGGTAACAAGGCTCGAGTTGCAAAGCATCGAGTGCAACACAAGGCTTGTTGCAAAGACTCGTCGGCTCACGGGGAAGGATCAAATGGTTGTCTGTGGCTCCATCATATGGTATCTCGAGTAGTCGATCTTCTGGTATTATCATCCGACCCACACGTAGCATGTCCCATATTGTATAGAGAGGTGTAGACTGTGGAGTCTAGTGTAGCTTTCCATCAGCGAACACTCTTCCATTGCCTGAGAAACCCAATATGCATGTCAACTCTCTCTCCCTTCCTCCCTCTCTCTCTCTCTGTGTGCATGTGCAGAAACAATTCTCTCCCTTTTTAGGGTTGGCAAACAACTGGACCTTTGTTTTTTTAAATGAACAACAATTGGACTTGTTTGGTTACCAAGAAATGGGATTACTCTTTGTGTACCTAGGGCATGGGACCTCGAAATCCCCGACCTACGTGGCGCCTGACCCCAAATCACGCATAAGGATGGCAATGGGCAGGGTAGAGCAGTACAATGTCCATACATGTATAGTCAGTGGGTACAAAAATCTATCCATACCCGTATCCATGGGTATGAAACATTACCCATACCCATACCCGACGGGTACCCGCACCCATTGGGTACTTAGCGGATAGAACAAATAGTACATAAGTTGTTCACAATTTTACGCTCTTTGATAGCACATTTAACAAAAAAAATCAATTATCTTAGCTGAATAACAGGTCAATGAGTAAATGGCCACTATCAAAATTTAGAAGTAATAACATCCTCTTATGTCAATAGGAGTAGACGAGTCACATGACAAATTAATGACTAATTGACAGCAACTTAATATTAGTTCACAAACGGACAGGGTATGGGTATACCCACGCGTACAAGGATATACCCATACCCTATTCATGACTTCATGGGTAGGATATGGGTACTACTCATGGGTATAAAAATGTGCCCATACTTTGCCCATGCGAGTACGGTACCCGCATGTACCCATACCCATGGGTAAAATTGCCATGCTTAGTCAAGCACCCCTCACCCCATCACAGGCATAGCAGGTCGGCCCAGTATAAAAGTTTTTTCTCCTTGTACCACAAAAAACACAAATAATTCCTGTAGAAACAGGATTCTCTCCATGTCGGCTGGCTTGAAAGCTTAGGCAATAACAACTAGGTCGAAGCCTCCTTGTTGTCCTCTATGAGGAAAATACCCTATTTGACAGTTCTTTTAGTACAGCATTAGCATTTTCTTGAATCACAACAATAGCATGTAGGAGTAATATGTTCCCTATTTGTTATGTGTATTATTTTATGTTATAAATAAAAAAAATGAAAAAATCATAATAAAAAATGTGAACTTGAAGAAAGTTCATAAATTTGAAAAAGTTCTTACAAATTGGAAAATGTTCATGAATTTGAGAAAAGTTCACGAATTTGAAAAATGTTCATCAATTTTGAAAAAATATATCTAATTTCATAAAAGTTAACAAATTTGAAAAAAATTCATCGATTTTCATAAAAAGTTCATCAACTTTGAAAAATTTCATTGATTTTGAAAAAAGTTCATCCAATTTGAACTTTTTATTGAATTCAAAAAAGTTCATCAATTTAGAAAAAAAATCTTTGGCTTTTGAAAAAATTATTCAATTTTGAAAAATAGTTCATCGAATTTGGAAAAAGTTTATTAATTTGAAAAATAGTTCATCCATTTTGAGAAAGAGTTCATTGATTTAAAAAAGTATAAAATTTTGGAAAAAAAAGTTCGTGAATATGAAAATTGTTCATCTATTTTGAAGAAAATGTTCACGAATTTGAAAAAAGTGCATCTATTTTGAGAGAAAAACCATGAATTAGAATAAAGTTCGCACAATTAAAGAAACAGAAAAATAAAATGTAGCAAGGAAAAAAGAAAGAAAAAAGGTCTCAGCGAACCGAAGAAGAAAAAAAGAAAAAGAAATGAAAGTTAGAAAGCACATGTGTGTGCAAATGTCCTAATGGCTATACGGTTCTCTGTTAATCGAGAGGTCTCAAGTTTGATTCCTTCTGCCGCACCATTCTTTGGAGTTTGAGAGGAAAGAGAAGAAAGGTCAATGCGCCGGCCCAGTTTGGACCGGGGTGTGCCCTAATGGCGAAAACGCCTTTATCAGGCGCCTTCAGCGCCAAATAGAGTTTCTTGGCTGCTAAAGTTGCTCGTTGTGTGTTCAACATCAAGGTATACGTCTAAACCTGGTCAACTGGGCCTTTTTAGGCGTGCCGGCATGTCAGCCCACGTGCCTGGCCTGTCACGTGGATTATCGGCCATGCCTGGCACGTGGCCTGGCTATGGTGTGCTTGGGTTGCCTAGTCCGACACGTGCTGACACGTCACACCTAACAGCAAGGGCGGGCCCACTTCAATTCAAGGGTATTCAGTTGAATACCTATTATTTTTACCCAAAATTATGTGTATATAGTCCATATAGCATACATACGTGTAGAGAAAAAGGAAACTTATGGAAAATTTGAGGTCGTGCACGGACTCAACCCAATACAAGGACAACCAACCTCTGGTTTTCCATCCTCCCCATCCCACATGGCCAGCGGCCCATTATTTTTTCTTCTCCAAGCCCAATACGACAACCATACGACCTGATCGCTCGCAACAACACAACGATCGAGCACACTCACACGCATGAGGCTGCATGCCTGTTTGGTTCTTGTCCTTGAGCAAACTTGTCTGGCCTGAAGCTTGTGTGAGATCTGCCTGTACTCTGTTTGGTTGGTGCATGAATAAGTTGAAGCTAGCTTGGGAATCTCAACGAGTCATTAGCCCGTCTTGAAGCTAGCCTCCCCAAATTCCAATCTCACATGCGGCCGCAGACTCGAGGTAGGGTTGATCAACATGCCGGCAGGGGTGCACGGTGGGCGGCTGTGCAGCTGACGTGTGTGTCCATTGTCGTGGGTCCGGGTGTACGAGAAAAATGTTTGGTGTCATTTCTTCGGTTGTTCTTCAAACTTCGGTACTTTTTCTCCTGTAAATGGATGAGTTAATCCACCTGATTGGCTTCCTATTTTAGTATAGGATGACATTATTTTGTTTATATACTGAAATCTGAGACTTGTTTGGGATTTGAGACTTTCTATTTCAGTAAAGTATAAGATATTGAAATTCGAGACTTGTTTGTAGATTCACAAGATTGAATTGTTAAGACAAGAGAATTATGTAGGGTTATTAAGTAGTACTATAATGCAATAATATTATTTGCAATTTGTGATGTGATTTTCAGTAGTAATATTATTTAGTACTCCCCCTGTCCCATAATGTATAATGTTTTTGCAAGCTAACATAGCTTGTAAAAATATCTTACATTATCGACGGACGGAGTAGTATAGAACAATATGGTGTTAATAGGGTTATACAACCCAAAAAAAGAAGGGCTTTAGGATTTAAGAAGAAATCAACATTTGAAATTTTGAATACACAATCTCCAAATCCTGGGCCCGCCCTTGCCTTTTTTTTGGGACAATCACACGAAGCTTTATTATATCGTCACCACATTTACAGGGACGGAGGGAAGATTCCCCGGATGACCTAGCCATACATGAGGGCCCAGACCCAAGCGTAAAGTATGCTTCGCTAGATTGTGAGCCTCGAAATTTGAGCTCCTACTTTCATAAATTGTATTACAAGAGATAAAAGCACTAACACCTAGTTTAACCTCCTGGATGATTGCACCATAACTTGATCTGCTTCCCTCCTTGATTTCATGCACCACATTCATGCAATCTGGGGCTATATGAATCCTCTGACTCTTTAGATCCGTTGAGAGGGCAATGCCTTCCCTAACCGCCATGGCCTCCAACGTTGCTGAATCACTCACAGAAGGAATGACAACCAAAGAAGCCCCCTCAAAACTTCCATCCCTTCTTCGACTAATAGCAGCTACAACCCCATATCTGCTGGTGCGACTGACGGCGGCGTCAACATTGACTTTTGCATGGTTCTCTGGTGGTGACACCCATGCCCTGCCAACGGGAGGAGACCTTGCTGTACCAGGCTCTGGATGTGTGTCCAGTTTCCGTAATTCTGCCAGGTAAGAATTTATAAAACTGTTAATTGCATGCGGACTTTGGAAGATACCTTCATGAAGAGCTTTTTGCCTGGCACTCCAGATTGCCCAAAGAGATACTGTCAGCCGAATGAACTCGTCCATATCAAGTTTTTCGCTCATACTGAAGATCCAGCTCCTTGCATTGTCATCCTGATTGACGCTAATCTGCTCAAGAACAGAATCGGAAGACAGGGCCCATGTACACCGAGACATAGGGCAACTCAAGAGGGCATGGCGCCAACTATCGTGTGCTCCGCATAACATACACGTCGGCGAAGTGGCCATGTTCCTGTGATGAAGTAGTTCTCGTGATGGTATGGAGTGTTGTGCTAAACGCCACATGAATAGCTTCAGCTTGGCCGGAACATGCAGCCTCCAGAGATCATTCCAGCCTCCCTGGTTCCTTATCGCATGTGATGTACTTTCCCTTTCTTCTAGCCATGCTTCCCTTTCCGTCTTGATCCTCACAATCATTCTATATGCTGAATGAACAGTGAATATGCCTCGTCTTTCCTCGTTCCATGCCCAAAAATCTTGTACTCTTCTATGACAAATAGGAATCTTGAGTGTTGCTTCTGCATCAAAGGGCGTAAACACCGCCCGAATGACTCCTTCCCTCCAGCTTGTTGTACTGCTGTCGATAAGCTCTGCCACTCGTACTGGAGGGTTTTAGATCAGAGACGTGATCGGGTGCTTGACGTTGTCCCGTGGTAACCAGTTTTGCTCCCATATCATCGTTGATTCCCCATCTCCAATCCTTTTAATGATCCCCTGAGACAGAACGTCACGCCCGTCAAGTATGGCTCGCCAAATCTGAGAAGGGTGTGAGCCCAACTCAGCTTCTAGTATATCTGATTCTGGGAAGTAAGCAGCTTTCAAAATTTGAGCACTTAAAGATTCAGGTTCGGTTAGCACTCTCCACGCCTGCCTAGCAAGTAGCGCTAGATTGAAAATCTCCATGTCTCAAAAACCAAAACCTCCCACATGCTTTGGCCGAACCATTACATCCCATGCTACCCAACACGGCTTTCGTCTGCCTCTTTTACTTCCCCACCAAAACTGGCGTATGATAGAGGTAATTTTGTCACACAATCCTCTAGGTAATCTAAAGCATGACATGGAGTAAACTGGGATTGCCTGTGCAACTGACTTGATTAAAATCTCTTTGCCACCAACTAACAGCAATTTCTCCATCCATCCTTTCAACTTGTCCCATACTCTGTCCACCAGGTATTTGAAAGTACCGTTTTTTGAGTGTCCCACCTCAGTAGGCATACCCAAGTAGCAGTCTGTCAATGACTCATTCTGCACTTGCAAGATGTTTTTTATGCTATCTTGCAATGGTTGGCTGCATCCCTTACTAAATAAAATTGAAGATTTCCCATGGTTTATTCTTTGGCCCGAAGAACCACAGTAAGATCCCAGTAGGTTTGACATCGTATTTGCTCCCTCCACACTAGTCTTGAAAAGCAGCAGGCTATCATCTGCAAAAAGAAGGTGATTAATGGGTGGCGCTGTAGGAGCCACCTTCACACCGACCAAATCTGATGACTGAGAACTGGATTTCAGGAGGCACGAAAGGCCCTCTGCTGCAATCAAGAAGAGATAGGGGGAGATTGGGTCTCCCTGCCTGATTCCCCTTGTAGGCTTAAAACTGTCAAGTTTCTCTCCATTCAACAGAACTGAAAAGGAAACCGAAGACACCATACCCATTACAGTGTTAATCCATTGCTGCTCAAAACCCAATTTGCTCATGATGGCTTGCAGATAGGACCATTCCAATCTGTCATAAGCTTTCATCATATCCAACTTCACCGCACAGAAATTATTGCTTTTGGACTTGGTCCTCTTCATGAAGTGTAAACACTCATATGCACATATTATGTTATCTGTGATTAACCTCCCAGGAACAAAGGCAGATTGCTCCCTTGAAATAATATCCGGTAGGATGAGCTTCAATCTGTTAGCCACCACTTTGGAGGCAATCTTATATAACACATTACACAAGCTTATGGGCCTGAACTGTGACAAGAGAGAGGGGTTAGTAACCTTGGGAATAAGAACCAAAACTGTATCATTTATACTGTCAGGGCTATCTTCCCCCTGACTATCCTGAGCACCACTCGAGTAATTTCCTCTCCACATATATCCCAATAGTGCTGGTAAAAATGAGCTGGAAATCCATCAGGCACAGGCGCCTTTGTGTGGAACATCTGAAACAGCGCTGTTTTGACCTCATCATTAGTATAAGGTGCACAAAGGTTAGCATTCATACAAGCTGTTACCTTCCTCAGTACATGTTGTAGAACAACCTCCATATCATGTACTCCCTCTGACCTGTACAGATCTTGATAAAACTCACATGCCAAAGCTTCTAGTTCAGCCGGGTCCTCAACTAGCACCCCCAATGAATTCTGTAGCGCTCTAATCATGTTCTTCTTCTGCCTTATACTAGCCCGCAAATGGAAGAACTCGTGTTTTTATCACCCGTAGCTAGCCATTGAACTCTTGCCCTTTGCCTCCACATGATCTCCTCGCGGTGATATAGTTCAACGAGCTTCTCGTTAATTTTGAGCTCCGCATGGTTCGGCCCCATCCTCGTGGGATCATCTTGCAGCCTTTTAAGCTCTTGTTGCAACGTTTTTATCTCTTTGTGAACACTCCCAAAAGTGTCACGGCTCCAAGCCTCAAGATTCTTAGACATGGCAGCTAACTTCGGTCTCATGTCCTCGATAGACATGCATGGCGGGCCGGACCATCCACCGCTGATCGTGTCCAAATTCCTCATGCGTCTCCCACATCATTTCATAGCGAAAATCCTGTTTCGCCGGTGTTCGGTGCGATCCGTTCCATTGCAATAGGATCGGATTATGGTCAGATGTAGCCGCTTCCAAGTGATCCAAGTGAACCAAAGGAAACATAGTAGTCCACTGTGCATTAGAGAGCGCTCTGTCCAACCTGCATCTGGTGAAAGAACCCCCTGTTACCTTCTTTTCAAAAGTCCAAAAGTGGCCTCTGTAGCCAATATCAAGCAACTCACAAACATCTGTAGCTTCCCGAAAGGCTTGCATCTGAGCATTGCTACGTCTCCCAACTCCTTCGTGTTCCTCCAAGCGTAGAACATCATTAAAGTCCCCAATGCTTAGCCACGGCAAGTCACTAGATGTACTGATGTTTTTCATAACATCCCACATTTGATGTCTAAGGTGAGTCTGAGCTTCACCATATACACATGTCATGCGCCACATCTCATTTCCCGGCTCGTCCACAGAGACATCTAGGTGATACATAGAGTAACCCAACACTTCAATCTTTATTTCTTTATACCAAAACAAACATATACCTCCACTTCTACCCTGGCTATCGACTGCATAAGCGCAATCAAAGCCTAAAGTTTCTGATAAAGCTTCTACCCTACCTCTATCTATTTGAGTTTCAATGATACATAGGAGGGTAGGGGTAAACTTCTTCGCAAGATTGCGAATTTCATGAACCGTCGCGGCATTACCCGCTCCGCGACAGTTCCACACCAAAGCACTCATTGTCCCCGGTGGCGCCCCTCGAGGGAGCCCGCCAAAGGGTTTTTTGGGGATAGTGGCACCATCTTTTCCTTCTGAAATCTTGTTGCGTTTTGGGTCTCTCTTCGGGGGAGGGCTCAAAGGAGTAGCACCGTGCGGTATGATTTCCATCTGAGCTAGTCGCCTCTCCATCCATGACTCTGACGATCTCCTTTGGTGCAATCTCTGTCATGATCACCCTCTTTCTATTGCTTTCCTCCCTAGCCGCATCCCTTTGTGGTTCCTCAGCGCCACCATCCTCATCCGTATACTCGTCATCATACTGCTCATTATCCCTCTCATAGGTCTTCGCTCGACCGCCCGACCGGCCGCCACGGCGACCTCCCCTGCGTCCTCCTCCTTCTCCCGGACCTTTCTCAGATCGCATGTACCAAGTAGCGCGCAGGTCTTTGAAGACCAATGCAGAAGGAGGGTGTATACCATTGCCGTGCTCCTTGTATAGGTGCCCCAACATACCACACACGGCGCACCAGTCCGGCAACCTCTCAAACTTAACTCTGTAGATTTGATGTTTGCCATCTCTAATCATCGACACAACATTCTTCAGAGGTTTATCAACCTTGATGCGAACCCACACACGGTAGAAATTCCCCTAAAGTCCTGAGACGGCTGTTCGACGTGCAGAACCTCACCCACTTTTGCTGCGAGAGGGCCGGCGAGATGTGCATACAGGTCCGGCAGATCATGTATCCGAACCCAGATATCGATATAGTCAAGCTTGATCAGCGGCGGTTTCGTCACTCCGTCATATGGCACCAGAATCACTGCATCTCCTCTAAAATTCTAAGGTCCATCATGCATGACCCTCTCCCAATCCCCCAAACATGAGAAATTCACCGTGTACAGATTATCCTCTAAAGGCCGGAACTTCGATTCCTGTGCGATGTCCCAAGCAGCTCTCATATTGCGATAGTGCCAAGTTCTGCTATAGGTTTTCTTGGTGTTCACCCTAACTAGGGCAACCCACCTCGCCGCCTCCTGTGGCGCCTCCTTCTCATCAAACACAACGTCGTCCAGATCCTCCTCACGCAGCCCCAACTCCTTCATCATTGCTTCAACATCACTAACTGCAGATGAGCCAGAGGCCCCGGTCGAATCCATGGAGAGCACTAACCTGATGTAGAAGACCGGGCCTTTCGTGAAAACCCTAAACACCCCGTCGAAGCCAGGAACACAGACCGGGAGCTGGTAGCGATCCCAGTGATCGCCCCTTGATCGCTCCACGGACATGCTCTGGTTTGATCGGCGGGAGGGAAGCAAAGATTTCGACGGCGGCGGAGATCGCCACCGGGAGGACCAAAATCCTAACTAGAGGGAAAAGTTTCTTTGGGCATCGTGTGTCCAACATCGAGGTGTACATCCAAACCTAGTCAACTGGGCATGTTTAGGCGTGCCGACATGTCAGCCTGTGTGCCTGGCCCGTCATGGGTCGGCCAGGCACATGGCTTATCGGGCCGTGCCTGGCACGCGGCTCAGCTAGGGTCGTGCCTGGGCATCCTAGTCCAACACGCGCTGGCACGGCACGTCTAACAAAAGCACAGCGAGGAGTGAGTTAGCCAGCAAGCTAATCGTTGCGTGTTTATGAAGAAAAAAGAGCAAGTTCTTGCCCGTGTCATGGAGGAGCAGGGGGAGCGTGTATCCTGGGACAAGGTGACGAACACATTTAGGCCAACTCCACCACGCGACCCATCTATTTCGGTTTTGTCCGTATGGAGTAAAAATTGCTCCCAGCGGGCATACCCAAACGGACAAGCACGTCCGTTTGCGTCCACTTTTGTCCGGCTCAACTCCAAATCCAGACCAAACTTGAGCCACGTATTCTCCCGAACGGACAAAAAACGGACGCTCTCCTTGTCCCTCTCGTCCGCTCTTGTCCGTCCTTGTCTTCTCTCTGGCCCACAAATCAGCGACACATAGAGCAACCGCGCCACCGCAGCACATCCTGTGCGCCGCTGGTTGCCGTCCTTCCGCCTCCGGCATCCACGTCCATGCGCCTGCGAGGCCACCGGCGCAGGACGTGGCCGGCATGCGCGGGGCGCGGCCGGCACGCACGGGGGGCGGGGTGCGGCCGGCGCGCGCGTGTGGGGCGGCGTGGGGCTGGGCGCCAAGGGCGCGCGCGGGGGCACTCTCGATTGTTTAGGCGGAGTATCCAGTGAAAATCACTAATCATTGAAAATCTAGAAACTTGTGACCTTGAGCGTTGGATCATTGGCAGATGGTATAGATGAAAGATGGGTTTGCTAACCAGCCACTTAAGGGTATTCTTCAGATAACCCCTTGTGGCGCTCGCCCGCCGCCGGAGGTGATGACTGCTCCTTCCTATCCCATGGCCCCGCCTTCTCGTAGACCTGCACCGGCCCTCGTCGCCGTCGACGCCCTCACTCTTTTGTCCTCTCTCATGCCCCTTGCCTCGACCTAGCCCTGCACCGGCCCCTGTACTGAACGCCCTAGCATTATGTTTTGAGCTTTTGAGAGGTTGAGATTTTTTTGTATCCTCGAAAATAAAGAGAGCTTGAGCGTCCTGTTGAGAGTTCTTGTAATTATTTGAAGCTCCACAATATTTTCTGTTAAGAAATCATAGTTTGTCAGATTTGTAGCTGTACATGCACTGTGGCTGTCACTTCTAACAGAGAAGAATTCCAGATTGTATGATTTGGTGTAGGACAAGAAGTCCATGCCTTGCATGATTTCAAAATTCTGTTTGCCCATATTTTGCTTGGATGGCCGCATTCTGTATCATTGGATATTGTACTACCGTTGAGAGCTTCAGGATTAGGATTTGAGAGACATGTCTTTCGTTTTATTTTGCCAACTTGAAGTTGTAGACTGGGCATTCATGTATCATGCCTCAGGCTGGACGGAGCGAGCGGGCTTTTTGGCCCGCTCGTGGCCCGTTGTAGACCGGACCGATCGGTCCTGACCCGCTGAAAAAATTGGCCGGTCCGGTCCCTAATTTTCAGCCCGAAATTTGCTCGGTCCGGTCCGGTCTATAACCGGTCCGACCGGGCGGACCGAAGCTGCAGATCGTTCCTCGACGTCGTAGCCGTGGCTGTCGTTCTCAGCTCCGACCGCCGTCGGGGGGCTTCCTTCGACAAGATCAAATCAGGGCAGCTGGGTAAGTTTCCGAATCTTAATCCCTGAGCTGCGTGTCACTGTAACTGCTGTAGATCCTATTTATCAGAAGCGGGCTGTTTGGATTCATGCGTGTGGCAGCTAAAAAAAGTTTTAGAATTATGTGGGCGAAGCCAAGGCACAACCCTAAACCCCTGCCCCCTTCTTGTATCTCTGCAACATGTATCTAAAACATCTCATTTTTGTTGTTTATCAACAGAAGAAACACATAGCTAGTTGTTGTCTCTGGTTTCAATTTTGTTTATGAATGGCATAGATTGCATGAATTTCTGAAACAGCAAAATACAACTGTTGATGCCATGTATCTATCTAGGCCATGTATCTATTGATGCATTGTAGATGAAATTCTGAAATTCCGGCAATTCTGAAAATTCTAAAACAACAAATATAACTCTTGATGCCTTGTAGATGAAAAAAGTGATTGTTGCACAACATCTGCTATATTTTACAAAAATAAAAACTTGTGCCTCATTTTAGGAAGCTGCGACTGAAGGGGAAGGGAGCTATGTCCAAGGGAACTTCTCTGTCCATGATAATGAAGATTCAGATGGTTTGTTGCATGCTAATGATGCAATGCAAGATGATTCAGATGATGGAGATGTTTCGTCGCAGCCACTACCACCCTATGTTGGCATGATCTTTGACACAATTCAGGATGCAAAGAAATTCTACAATGACTATGCCTTCAAGTTGGGTTTCGGGACACACATATCTTCAACAAAGTACAGCCAGAAGAAGGGACGGATGATGGGGAACGCAGTAATTTCGAAAATTTTCCTACGCGCACGCAAGATCATGGTGATGCACAGCAACGAGAGGGGAGAGTGTTGTCTACGTACCAACGCAGACCGACTGCGGAAGCGATCACACAACGTAGAGGAAGTAGTCGTACGTCTTCTTCCCGATTCGACCGATCCAAGCACCGTTACTCCGGCACCTCCGAGTTCTTGGCACACGTTCAGCTCGATGACGTTCCTCGGGCTCCGATCCAGCAAAGCGTCGAGGAAGAGTTCCGTCAGCACGACGGCGTGGTGACGATCTTGATGTACTACCGACGCAGGGCTTCGCCTAAGCACTGTAACGGTATGATCGAGGTGGAATTTGGTGGCAGGGGGCACCGCACACGGCTAAGGAACGATCTCAAGGATCAAGTTGTGTGTCTTGGGGTGCCCCCTGCCCCCGTATATAAAGGCCAGGGGCAGGGGGTTCGGCCGGCTAGGAGGGAGGCGCAGGGAGGAGTCCTACTCCCACCGGGAGTAGGACTCCTTCCCTCCAATCCTATTCCAACTAGGACACTTGGGGGGAAAGGAGAAAGAGGGGGCCGGCCCACCTCTCCTAGTCCTACTAGGACTTGGGGAAGGGGGGGCGCCGGCTAGGCTTGTGGGCTGCCTCTTCTCTCTTTTCCACTAAGGCCCAATAGGCCCATTTGCCTCCCGGGGGGTTCCGGTAACCCTCCCGGTAATCCGGTAAAATCCCGATTTCACCCGGAACGCTTCCGGTGCCCAAACATAGGCTTCCAATATATCAATCTTTACGTCTCGACCATTTCGAGACTCCTCGTCATGTCCGTGATCTCATCCGGGACTCCGAACAACCTTCGGTACATCAAAATGCATAAACTCATAATAACTGTCATCGTAACGTTAAGCGTGCGGACCCTACGGTTCGAGAACAATGTAGACATGACCGAGACATGTCTCCGGTCAATAACCAATAGCGGGACCTGGATGCCCATATTGGCTCCTACATATTATACAAAGATCTTTATCGGTCAGACCGCATAACAACATACGTTGTTCCCTTTGTCATCGGTATGTTACTTGCCCGGGATTCGATCGTCGGTATCCAATACCTAGTTCAATCTCGTTATTGGCAAGTCTCTTTACTCGTTCCGTAATACATCATCTCATAACTAACATCTTAGTTATTATGCTTGCAAGGCTTATGTGATGTGTATTACCGAGAGGGCCCAGAGATACCTCTCCGACAATTGGAGTGACAAACCCTAATCTCGAAATATGCCAACCCAACATCTACCATTGGAGACACCTGTAGTACTCCTTTATAATCACCCAGTTACGTTGTGATGTTTGGTAGTACCCAAAGTGTTCCTCCGGTAAACGGGAGTTGCATAATCTCATAGTTATAGGAACATGTATAAGTCATGAAGAAAGCAATAGCAACATACTAAACGATCGGGTGCTAAGCTAATGGAATGGGTCATGTCAATCAGATCATTCAACTAATGATGTGACCTCGTTAATCAAATAACAACTCTTTGTTCATGGTTAGGAAACATAACCATCTTTGATTAACAAGCTAGTCTAGTAGAGGCATACTAGTGACACTCTGTTGGTCTATGTATTCACACATGTATTATGTTTCCGGTTAATACAATTCTAGCATGAATAATAAACATTTATCATGATATAAGGAAATAAATAATAACTTTATTATTGCCTCTAGGGCATATTTCCTTCAGTCTCCCACTTGCACTAGAGTCAATAATCTAGATTACACAGTAATGATTCTAACACCCATGGAGCCTTGGTGCTGATCATGTTTTGCTCGTGGGAGAGGCTTAGTCAACGGGTCTGCAACATTCAGATCCGTATGTATCTTGCAAATCTCTATGTCTCCCACCTGGACTAAATCCCGGATGGAGTTGAAGCGTCTCTTGATGTGTTTGGTTCTTTTGTGAAATCTGGATTCCTTTGCCAAGGCAATTGCACCAGTATTGTCACAGAAGATTTTCATTGGACCCGATGCACTAGGTATGACACCTAGATCGGATATGAACTCCTTCATCCAGACTCCTTCGTTCGCTGCTTCCGAAGCAGCTATGTACTCCGCTTCACATGTAGATCCTGCTACGACGCTTTGTTTAGAACTGCACCAACTGACAGCTCCACCGTTTAAAGTAAACACGTATCCGGTTTGCGATTTAGAATCGTCCGGATCAGTGTCAAAGCTTGCATCAACGTAACCTCTTACGGTGAGTTCTTTGTCACCTCCATATACGAGAAACATATCCTTAGTCCTTTTCAGGTATTTCAGGATGTTCTTAACCGCTGTCCAGTGATCCACTCCTGGATTACTTTGGTACCTCCCTGCTAAACTTATAGCAAGGCACACATCAGGTCTGGTACACAGCATTGCATACATGATAGAGCCTATGGCTGAAGCATAGGGAACATCTTTCATTTTCTCTCTATCTTCTGCATTGGTCGGGCATTGAGTCTGACTCAACTTCACACCTTGTAACACAGGCAAGAACCCTTTCTTTGCTTGATCCATTTTGAACTTCTTCAAAATCTTTTCAAGGTATGTGCTTTGTGAAAGTCCAATTAAGCGTTTTGATCTATCTCTATAGATCTTTATGCCTAATATGTAAGCAGCTTCCCCGAGGTCTTTCATCGAAAAACTTTTATTCAAGTATCCCTTTATGCTATCCAGAAATTCTATATCATTTCCAATCAGTAATATGTCATCCACATATAATATCAGAAATGCTACAGAGCTCCAACTCACTTTCTTGTAAATACAGGCTTCTCCAAAAGTCTGTATAAATCCAAATGCCTTGATCACACTATCAAAGCGTTTATTCCAACTCCGAGATGCTTGCACCAGTCCATAAATGGATCGCTGGAGTTTGCACACTTTGTTAGCTCCCTTTGGATCGACAAAACCTTCAGGTTGCATCATATACAACTCTTCTTCCAGAAATCCATTCAGGAATACGGTTTTTACATCCATTTGCCAAATTTCATAATCATAAAATGCGGCAATTGCTAACATGATTCTGACAGACTTAAGCATCGCTACGGGTGAGAAAGTCTCATCGTAGTCAACTCCTTGAACTTGTCGAAAACCTTTTGCGACAAGTCGAGCTTTGTAGACAGTAACATTACCATCAGCGTCAGTCTTTTTTTTAAAGATCCATTTATTCTCAATTGCTTGCCGATCATCGGACAAGTCAACCAAAGTCCATACTTTGTTCTCATACATGGATCCCATCTCAGATTTCATGGCTTCAAGCCACTTTGCGGAATCTGCGCTCACCATCGCTTCTTCATAGTTCGTAGGTTCATCATGATCTAGTAGCATGACTTCCAGAACAGGATTACCGTACCACTCTGGTGCGGATCTTACTCTGGTTGATCTACGAGGTACAGTAGTATCTTGATCTAAAGTTTCATGATCATCATCATTAACTTCCTCTCTTATTGGTGTAGGTCTCATAGAAACAGTTTTCTGTGATGTACTATTTCCCAATAACGGAGTAGGTACACTTACCTCGTCAAGTTCTACTTTCCTCCCACTCACTTCTTTCGAGAGAAACTCCTTCTCAAGAAAGTTTCCAAATTTAGCAACAAAAGTCTTGCCTTCGGATCTGTGATAGAAGGTGTATCCAATAGTTTCCTTTGGATATCCTATGAAGACACACTTCTCCAATTTGGGTTCGAGCTTATCAGGTTGAAGCTTTTTCACATAAGCATCGCAGCCCCAAACTTTAAGAAACGACAACTTTGGTTTCTTGCCAAATCACAGTTCATAAGGCGTCGTCTCAACGGATTTAGATGGTGCCCTATTTAACGTGAATGCGGCTGTCTCTAAAGCATAACCCCAAAATGATAGCGGTAAATCAGTAAGAGACATCATAGATCGCACCATATCTAGTAAAGTACGATTACGACGTTCGGACACACCATTACGTTGTGGTGTTTCGGGTGGCGTGAGTTGCGAAACTATTCCACAATTTTTCAAATGTACACCAAACTCGTAACTCAAATATTCTCCTCCACGATCAGATCGTAGAAACTTTATTTTCTTGTTACGATGATTTTCAACTTCACTCTGAAATTCCTTGAACTTTTCAAATGTTTCAGACTTATGTTTCATTAAGTAGATATACCCATATCTGCTTAAATCATCTGTGAAGGTGAGAAAATAACGATATCCGCCACGAGCCTCAATATTCATCGGACCACATACATCGGTATGTATGATTTCCAATAAATCTGTTGCTCTCTCCATAGTACCGGAGAACGGTGTTTTAGTCATCTTGCCCATGAGGCACGGTTCGCAAGTATCAAGTGATTCATAATCAAGTGGTTCCAAAAGCCCATCAGTATGGAGTTTCTTCATGCGCTTTACACCGATATGACCTAAACGGCAGTGCCACAAATAAGTTGCACTATCATTATCAACTCTGCATCTTTTGGCTTCAACATTATGAATATGTGTATTACTACTATCGAGATTCAATAAGAATAGACCACTTTTCAAGGGTGCATGACCATAAAAGATATTACTCATATAAATAGAACAACCATTATTCTCTGATTTAAATGAATAACCGTCTCGCATCAAACAAGATCCAGATATAATGTTCATGCTCAACGCTGGCACCAAATAACAATTATTTAGGTCTAATATTAATCCCGAAGGTAGATGTAGAGGTAGCGTGCCGACCGCGATCACATCGACTTTGGAACCGTTTCCCACGCGCATCGTCACCTCGTCCTTTGCTAGTGTCCGCTTATTGTGTAGTCCCTGTTTTGAGTTGCAAATATTAGCAACAGAACCAGTATCAAATACCCAGGTGCTACTGCGAGCATTAGTAAGGTACACATCAATAACATGTATATCACATATACCTTTGTTCACCTTGCCATCCTTCTTATCCGCCAAATACTTGGGGCAGTTCCGCTTCCAGTGACCAGTCTGCTTGCAGTAGAAGCACTCAGTTTCAGGCTTAGGTCCAGACTTGGGTTTCTTCTCTTGAGCAGCAACTTGCTTGCCGTTCTTCTTGAAGTTCCCCTTCTTCTTCCCTTTGCCCTTTTTCTTGAAACTCGTGGTTTTGTTAACCATCAACACTTGATGCTCCTTCTTGATTTCTACCTCCGCAGCTTTCAGCATTGCGAAGAGCTCGGGAATAGTCTTGTCCATCCCTTGCATATTATAGTTCATCACAAAGCTCTTGTAGCTTGGTGGCAGTGATTGGAGAATTCTGTCAATGACGCAATCATCCGGAAGTGTAACTCCCAATTGAATCAAGTGATTATTATACCCAGACATTTTGAGTATATGCTCACTGACAGAACTGTTCTCCTCCATCTTGCAGCTATAGAACTTATTGGAGACTTCATATCTCTCAATCCGGGCATTTGCTTGAAATATTAACTTCAACTCCTGGAACATCTCATATGCTCCATGACGTTCAAAACGTCGTTGAAGTCCCGGTTCTAAGCCGTAAAGCATGGCACACTGAACTATTGAGTAGTCATCAGCTTTGCTCTGCCAGACGTTCATAACTTCTGGTGTTGCTCTTGCAGCAGGCCTGGCACTCAGCGGTGCTTCCAGGACGTAATTCTTCTGTGCAGCAATGAGGATAATTCTCAGGTTACGGACCCAGTCCGTGTAATTGCTACCATCATCTTTCAACTTTGCTTTCTCAAGGAACGCATTAAAATTCAACGGAACAACAGCACGAGCCATCTATCTACAATCAACATAAACAAGCAAGATACTATCAGGTACTAAGTTCATGATAATTTTAAGTTCAGTTAATTTACTTAAGAACTCCCACTTAGATAGACATCCCTCTAATCCTCTAAGTGATCACGTGATCCAAATCAACTAAACCATAACCGATCATCACGTGAGATGGAGTAGTTTTCAATGGTGAACATCAATATGTTGATCATATCTACTATATGATTCACGCTCGACCTTTCGGTCTCCGTGTTCCGAGGCCATATCTGTATATGCTTGGCTCGTCAAGTATAACCTGAGTATTCCGCGTGTGCAACTGTTTTGCACCCGTTGTATTTGAACGTAGAGCCTATCACACCCGATCATCACGTGGTGTCTCAGCACGAAGAACTTTTGCAACGGTGCATACTCAGGGAGAACACTTCTTGATAATTTAGTGAGAGATCATCTTATAATGCTACCGTCAATCAAAGCAAGATAAGATGCATAAAAGGATAAACATCACATGCAATCAATATAAGTGATATGATATGGCCATCATCATCTTGTGCTTTGTGATCTCCATCTCCGAAGCACCGTCATGATCACCATCGTCACCGGCGCGACACCTTGATCTCCATCGTAGCATCGTTGTCGTCTCGCCAATCTTATGCTTCCACGACTATCACTACCGCTTAGCAATAAAGTGAAGCATTACATCGCGATTGCATTGCATACAATAAAGCGACAACCATATGGCTCCTGCCAGTTGCCGATAACTCGGTTACAAAACATGATCATCTCATACAATAAAATCAGCATCATGCCTTGACCATATCACATCACAACATGCCCTGCAAAAACAAGTTAGACGTCCTCTACTTTGTTGTTGCAAGTTTTACGTGGCTGCTACGGGCTTAAGTAAGAACTCATCTCACCTACGCATCAAAACCACAACGATAGTTCGTCAAATAGACTCCGTTTTAACCTTCTCAAGGACCGGGCGTAGTCACACTTGGTTCAACTAAAGTTGGAGAGACAGTCTTCCGCAAGCCATCTATGTGCAAAGCACGTCGAGGGAACCGGTCTCGCGTAAGAGTACGCGTAAGGTTGGTCCGGATCGTCTCGTCCAACAATACCGCCGAACCAAAGTATGACATGCTGGTAGGCAGTATGACTTGTATCGCCCACAACTCACTTGTGTTCTACTCGTGCATATAACATCAAACCATAAAAACCTAGGCTCGGATGCCACTGATGGGGAACGCAGTAATTTCGAAAATTTTCCTACGCGCACGCAAGATCATGGTGATGCACAGCAACAAGAGGGGAGAGTGTTGTCTACGTACCAACGCAGACCGACTGCGGAAGCGATCACACAACGTAGAGGAAGTAGTCGTACGTCTTCTTCCCGATTCGACCGATCCAAGCACCGTTACTCCGGCACCTCCGAGTTCTTGGCACACGTTCAGCTCGATGACGTTCCTCGGGCTCCGATCCAGCAAAGCGTCGAGGAAGAGTTCCGTCAGCACGACGGCGTGGTGACGATCTTGATGTACTACCGATGCAGGGCTTCGCCTAAGCACTGTAACGGTATGATCGAGGTGGAATTTGGTGGCAGGGGGCACCGCACACGGCTAAGGAACGATCTCAAGGATCAAGTTGTGTGTCTTGGGGTGCCCCCTGCCCCCGTATATAAAGGCCAGGGGCAGGGGGTTCGGCCGGCTAGGAGGGAGGCGCAGGGAGGAGTCCTACTCCCATCGGGAGTAGGACTCCTTCCCTCCAATCCTATTCCAACTAGGACTCTTGGGGGGAAAGGAGAAAGAGGGGGCCGGCCCACCTCTCCTAGTCCTACTAGGACTTGGGGAAGGGGGGGCGCCGGCTAGGCTTGTGGGCTGCCTCTTCTCTCTTTTCCACTAAGGCCCAATAGGCCCATTTGCCTCCCGGGGGGTTCCGGTAACCCTCCCGGTAATCCGGTAAAATCCCGATTTCACCCGGAACGCTTCCGGTGCCCAAACATAGGCTTCCAATATATCAATCTTTACGTCTCGACCATTTCGAGACTCCTCGTCATGTCCGTGATCTCATCCGGGACTCCGAACAACCTTCGGTACATCAAAATGCATAAACTCATAATAACTGTCATCGTAACGTTAAGCGTGCGGACCCTACGGTTCGAGAACAATGTAGACATGACCGAGACATGTCTCCGGTCAATAACCAATAGCGGGACCTGGATGCCCATATTGGCTCCTACATATTCTACGAAGATCTTTATCGGTCAGACCGCATAACAACATACGTTGTTCCCTTTGTCATCGGTATGTTACTTGCCCGGGATTCGATCGTCGGTATCCAATACCTAGTTCAATCTCGTTATTGGCAAGTCTCTTTACTCGTTCCGTAATACATCATCTCATAACTAACATCTTAGTTATTATGCTTGCAAGGCTTATGTGATGTGTATTACCGAGAGGGCCCAGAGATACCTCTCCGACAATCGGAGTGACAAACCCTAATCTCGAAATATGCCAACCCAACATCTACCATTGGAGACACCTGTAGTACTCCTTTATAATCACCCAGTTACATTGTGACGTTTGGTAGTACCCAAAGTGTTCCTCCGGTAAATGGGAGTTGCATAATCTCATAGTTATAGGAACATGTATAAGTCATGAAGAAAGCAATAGCAACATACTAAACGATCGGGTGCTAAGCTAATGGAATGGGTCATGTCAATCAGATCATTCAACTAATGATGTGACCTCGTTAATCAAATAACAACTCTTTGTTCATGGTTAGGAAACATAACCATCTTTGATTAACAAGCTAGTCTAGTAGAGGCATACTAGTGACACTCTGTTGGTCTATGTATTCACACATGTATTATGTTTCCGGTTAATACAATTCTAGCATGAATAATAAACATTTATCATGATATAAGGAAATAAATAATAACTTTATTATTGCCTCTAGGGCATATTTCCTTCAACGGAAGCGAGAGGATGTCGTAATGATCAAGAGGGTCTTTGGGTGTGTGCATGCTAGAACAGCTGATAAACCGGAAACAAGTAGCACATCGGAGATCATTGCAACAGAAGCAAGCAACACCAGCAAGCGGCTTGTATAGACATGTAGACCACTCAAAGCTGCGACAGAGGCAGTGGCAGCACCACATAAATGTCAATTTTACTCAGAGTTGGACATGTTGTACCAAACTGTGTGTACTTGAGAGCGGTGATGAAAAATGCTCCGAGAAGTGCCCAAGCAATGCAACTCAACCTATAGGAAAAAAATGCTCCATAAGATGTTTTCGATTTTCTTTTGAGCCTCACATTGTGCTTGAGGAAAAAACATTCATAGTTTCTATTTTGCAACATTTATGATGCATTTAAGATATATTTCCATTTTGCAAAAACTATGTTACGGGAAAACAGAGGAAATAAAAAGATCTCATATTCTTATGTGTGACTGAAATTGATACCTATGTGTGCCTGAAAATAGAGGAAAACATAGCACTATCCTGCAAGAAAACAGGCCAGAAAGGCTCACATTTTGTATCTTGAAATAGTTTTGAATTTGCTGTTTTCTTCATTTTGTCCTTCTTACAATATTTTTGTTTTCATGTTACGACAAAACATGTTTCCAGTACTTGAAACATCTTGTGTATTGAACAGTTTTTTGAGGTCTGATCCAGAACATGAATAATGCTTTCAGCATATGTTGACATATTCCTAATATTGCTAAGTACATTTTGTCCTCCCTCCAGTAATTTACATACATACATGATGATGCAAGATGGTTTCAGTTAAAAATGAACTATTTCAGCAATATAATCCCAGTAAATATACATGGCACATGAAGTGTGATTTCACTGTTTCAGCACAAAAAAACCAATGAAAACAAAAATATACCAAGCTGCAAAAAATGCCTGTCATTTTCATTACCAACTCTCCATCAATCTCTAGTTCACATTCACATGGGTCAGCATGAATCATCATGGATGATGCTCCAGCATTTTAAAACAAACTAAAAAAGAAAAAGAAAAAGGACATGCCCAGCATGATAGATGCTCCAATCTTGAGTTCAACAAAAAACATCTAGGTAGCTCCAACATGATACTTGTTGTTTTCAGTTACATAAATGGATGTTTCGGACACATGGACTCACAAAATAAAAAATAAAAACTAAGCTAGCGAGCTTCTGTTCCGATTGTCATCTTCTACGAGCTTCTCAGCAATTTATGGAATTCTTCGGCTGAGTTCAGAGTGTTCTGAGGGTGCTTGAAAAGCTTCGGTGATACGAATGTTCGAAAATTGAGCAACGACTTCGTGTCCCGAGCATAGAAAAGGCAGAAATACAAAAAAACATGGAGACGATTAATATTCCGCGCAGCTGCTTTGCCGACCAACGAGTTTGGAAGATAGGCATGCTGCAAAACAAGAGCAAAAAAGAAAACATGGAAACTATCAGCAATGCATGTCTACTTATCAGAGAATGAAAAGTATTGAAGCAAAAGTTGAAGATTGCATATATAATTGCAGATAAAATGCAGGTTTGAAAGAACATTAGTTAATCCAACTAACTTCAGATAAACATGAGCTAAAAAATCATGGAAAAGTATTGGACAGTAGCTAAATTTCAAAGAAAAGATATATGTAGTTTCAGAAGCAAAAACTGAGTTCCCTGTGCTATAACCTAGGAGTACAAACATTCCTGTAGTTTCAGAAATATAAGCTACAGACATAACCTACAAACTAGTTTCAGAAAGGTAAGTTTCTCTGAAATTTAGCTACTGTTTCTCTAAAATTACATATATGTTTCCTTCCCTCTCTGAAACTACATATATGTTTCTCTGAGACTACAAACTGGATAACTGCATGAGCTACAGAAGCTTTGAACTAAAAAGAAAAATCCTGCATCACTAGTCTCCTGTAGCACATCAAGTCTGTACCACTAATTCCGTACAACACATCAAAATCTTGCATCACTAACTTCCAAGTAAAAAATGCTACAGAAGTTTTGAGCTACAAACATTCAGAAAAGATAGTATCAGCTACAGCACAGCAAGGGGATAGCATGAGCTCCAGCAGCGTATTCTAAAAGTCAAATAAACAATTCTGCAACACTGGATCTGCAACATCCAAATCCCTACTGCACATCTACCATTTACACCACCTATATCATCTACACCATCCACCTCGGCGCCGACAACGAGAGCATCTCCCTACGTCAGAGCACCGCTACGATGAGCTGCAAAAATTCAGAAACTAACACAAAAATGGGATCCTGCAACTTTAAGTTCTCTCTGCATCACAACATAAACTATGAGCTCCAGAAAAAATAAAACAAAGAGGATCCTACAGAAACTACGTGCTCCGGAAATTCAGAAACACACAAATGGGATCCAGTGCACAAATTTTCAGCAGAAGGGGATCCAGTGCACAAATTTGTATCACAACATAAACTATGAGCTTCAGAAAAATGAAACAAGGGGATCCTACAGAAACTGCACGCCCCAAAAATTCAGAAACACACCTATGCGTTTTCAGAACTATGCGCTCCATTGCACAAATTTTCAGCAGCATAAACACTGAAAAAATGATCCTGAAACTCGTTGTCGTGCCGTCGAACTACCTACAACGCTGCCGAACTACCTACAACCGCTCTGCTCCTTGTCGCGCCATCGTGTCCATCATGGTGACATGCCATCTATTTTTTTTTTTGAGGAAATGAACTATGAAGGTAGCTAAAACTGACTAAACGGGACTTATAGACGCCACTTATTTGCCATTTACATCCCCACCGGTCCACCTCCTCCCAGCGAATCGTTCGCCAACTAAGAAGGTCCTATTTCAGTTACGTTTTGTTTCTTTTAACAGTTCCCTAGTAAAAAAATCAAACCATCTGCATCCAAATTGCCAAGATCTAGAGTTGATTCTAAGAAAAACCTCCAAACTAGGTGAGAGCACGTCCGCTAATTTGCAGCAGCAAATAACTGAACTACCATTTCAGTAACCTAACACAGATATCCAATGCAACAAATGAACAAGTCCGCTCGTTTATGGTTCCAGCTCAGCCAGTAAAACCAGACGAACAAGATGCTCCAAATCAACATTCCAATTCATCAGGACGGCAACAGAATGCCTTCCAGTAGAACAGCAGCCGCAACAGAATCACATCAACAGTTGGGGAACACAATCCATCCGCACAAGGAAACCTACAATTCTGACACTGTTTTGTTCCTTCGGCCAAATGCATGCTCAAGAAATCAAACAAGGAACCAAAATCAATCAGTGCAGGAAAATACGCGCTAATTTTCGGCCGCCGCCCGTCTTCCGGAGCATCTTGTTCGGGGGAGGGAGCGGTTGCCCGATCCATACCTGTTGGCCACCGCCGAACCCGTCATCGTCGTCGCCACCGCGGAGGATATGCGCTACCGCCCCTGCCGCCCAACGCCCTGCGCCGCCCGCCGCCGCCCTCCCGAATCCAGCCGCGTATCCCTAGCCCTCTCAGAGACAAGAGTCAATAGAGCTGGTCGGTTGCAAGAATAACTGTACTGAAACAATGGCTCTGTTTCAGAAACGCACGCGCGTCAGGCGGCGGGGAGGCTGTCGTCCGTCCGATCAACAGGCGATCCGACGGACGCGGAGCCGGCGGATGCGGCGCGAGTGATCGGTCGGGTGAAGGAGAGCTTTTCCCATAATCAAGGCACCATCCCACGACTAACTCCACGCTGCCGTTTCCCTTTATTCCACATTGTTGTTTCCTTTTATTCAATCGAACAGAAAACACAAGGAAACTCCTATTCCTACGTAAGAGGCTTACCAAATCTGTATGTGCAATCACGGTTCAGTTTCTTCAGAATCTTCAGTATTTCCAGTCTCGTCAGAATCTTCAGTATTTTCAGCAGCGGCAGACCCTGATGAAGAAGCCCCCCAAAACACTAGTTGCACGCGGTGGTAATCGTGGGTCGTGGCTGCCCCGCCCGCACACAGAAAATCGTGGGCCGTTACTTTCTTTCCTTCTTTTCGTTGATCAGATAATAAAAATAACCAGAGAAACGAGGTTTAATCGGTCAATTACGGCGTCATCCACCCTCAAAAAAAAAATTTACGGCGTCATCCCACGACTAACCCCATGTAAAACTTGATCCTCTAATCACGGCAAGGCCAGTACATTGTAAATTGCTTGCATGCAGCGGAAAAACTGCTAAAAAACAAACGTGCACATGTAACACTCGCGGCCCGGGCAGCGCCACCGCGTCCCGTTGCTTCCATATGTGAACCGTCGTTGTTCTCGACCGTGTCAGGAGCTCGCAGGAGTCGTCTCTTGCGGCTGCCGTGGTCATGACCTCGCCGCCACCGCCGGTCCTCTCGGTGCGGCCCCAGCTTTACCTCCGCCGGTCCGGTCCAGGAAAAGAGGACTGCCGCACTGCTCGGTCCGGTCCGGTCCGCCGCCGGCCGGTCCAAATGGTGGCTCGGTCAGGGACCGGACCGTGTCCACCCTGAATCATGCCTATGTTTTTCAGTTTTGCTCCATACATCTTGTCATTTTTGTCAAAGCAAAGTTGTGAAATAATAATTCAGCAAACATGCATTGTAACCATCACTCATAACATATATACGTGTTGCATATGTTTCTTCTTCAACAAAAGCTTCACTGGTACATTCACTTTATGGGCGGAGCCAGGATTTGAGGTTGGGGGGGGGGGGGGGGGGGGGGCAACTGGCAAGACACAAGCAAAAAAAATCTAGCATTGCAAAGATGATACTAATTTTTCATGGTTCGGTATAGACCATACGGTCAATCAAACAATGCAAAGAAGTTACATCTCTATTAGTTTGAAATCGGCTTTGCGACAAACAAGAAGATCAAATATGTCTATAATTTCATCCGAACTAAACTTTGACGCTATATCCTTCTCGATGTAGATTATCATACAATGTCGAAGAAAATCATCACCCATTGTACTTCGAAGACGAGTCTTGACAAGTTTCATAGCTGAAAATGCTCTCTCTGCTGTTGCAGTCGACACCGGGAGAGTTATTACTAATCGTAATAACCTGTCGACCATTGGATACATAGATGATTTACCTGTTTTGACCAGACCATGTGCCAAAGCTGCAAGTGATGGTAACATTTTCAGTTCTTGATGGTTGCATGTGTCAAGTTGAAAATGTGGTAGCTGACACTCCAACTGAGCTCTTTCTTGAGAAGAAAAATCTGCAGGATATAATTTTTCAACTAGCATGCATATTCTTGATCTATCAAATGTGTCACGTCTTGGATCCAATGATGCACAAAGGCTTAAAAGCTCTGTTGCTTGAAGACTGAAACGATCATCTAAATCTGTCAATTGTTGGTCTATGGCAACATTAAATACATCCATTTTGTAGTGATGGAGTGTTGTGGTGTTGTCATGCTTGTTTCTGGATTTGGTCACATCAACGTACCTAATAATAATATACATAAGAATTAGTTTCACTAGGTAATAAATATGTAACATAATCTTAAGTACAGAGTTGGGAAAAGGTGCATATATACTTGCGATTAAAATCCGGAATATCAATCTCGTGCTTCAGGCAAAAAGAATTAACCTCTTCAAGAAGAGATTCCCAACCATTTTCTCTCAAGTCAGCAAGCAGCACCTTTGTGTTGGACACACAATCCAATGCATTCAAAATATCCAAAAATTTAGTTTGCAGTCTTACACACAACACATCAGTGATCTTCATGATTTTTTCCATTAGATGCAGAATAAACACAAAATCAAATGAGATGAGAATCCTAAGGGCACCAACAACATCTTCTCGAGAAAATTGTGAGACCGAATGATCACTTGCTATACTTCTTAAAACAGAAACAGAAACAGAAGCAGCAAACATCTTTCTTAAGCTTTGGATTGATTTATAGTGGGAGCTCCATCTAGTGTCTCCTGCTCTTTGTAAAGAGCCTAACTGATTTGCCCCTCGGCCAGTATCAAGTTCTCCTAGTTCGATCTCTCGTTCAATTTGAGCTGCCTGGTTTGCTAGCAATTCATTGTTGCGTTTGGAAGAAGCACTAACAACATTGACTATAAAGTTTGCATGCTGAAAGAAGTTGTGCACCTCATGCACCTCTCTGGATGCTGCAACAAGAGCTAACTGCAGCTGATGAGCCATACAATGAATGTAGTATGCATACGGACACTCCCGAAGAATAAGAGCCTTCAATCCATTCCACTCTCCCCTCATGTTGCTAGCCCCATCATATGCTTGGCCCCTGATATCTTGCGCATTCAGGTTATTGAAAGCTAGAACAGCAAGAACTTGTCTTTGAGAGTTGTTGCAGCAGTATCTTTAACATGCACTACATCAAGAAAGCGCTCTGTAATAATTGATTCTTCATTGGCAAATCTAATAACAACCGCCATCTGCTCTTTTTCGGATTCATCCCTTGCTTCATCAATCATTATACAAAACTTGCGATTGCCAATTTCTTCTTTAATTGATTTCTGCACTTTACGAGCAATTATGCTTACAATTTCTTTCTGGACTTCTCGCAAGTGTACTTTGCATTTCTTGGAGCATTTTCTAACACCACTTCATTGACCTCTTTATTATACGACGCCAGAATCTTGAGCATCTCAATAAAATTACCTCGGTTTTTAGATCCCGGAGATTCATCATGGCCTCTAAAGGGACACCCTTGAAATGCTAACCACCTGTAGATGCAACAATTGCTTAGTATAGAATTTACAAGTAACAAGTCCACTTGGGACATAATAGATATAGAAATCATGCTTACCTGATGGCATCAATTGTAGTCTTGAGTCTTAGTCTCGCATCTGCCACTCTTTTCTCACATTGCTTCACCATTACCTTGTCTATATGAGACATGCTATTCTTAAGATTTTCAAAACATCTAACAGCAAAGTTATGAGCTGAGTTAGGATCACGACCCATGTGAGTTAGAAAAGCACATTCTTTCCCATTATTGACCTTGTTCCAGTTTTGAAATCCCTTGACTGTGAATGTATCTGAGCCACACCTTCCAATTGGCTTTTTGGAAAAGAGGAAACAAGGCAAGCAGTATGCCTTATGTGTGTCAGTTGAATACTCTAACCAAAAATGGTTTGTAAACCAATCTTTCTCGAATCGACGGCGATGAATACCCGTTCCAGCAAATGGGTATTCCTCTGGTTGTAGGATCGGTTGATATGCACCCTCAGATATGTAAAAACGCCGAGCTTCATCTTGCTTGGCAGGAGGGAGTTGCCAAATTTGAAGACGTTTGCCGGGGTCTCTAATATAATCTGTTTCTGTTGTTACAACTGTCTCTTGCTATGGACCTTCTACAGATGCTGAAACATTCTGATCAAGAGTGTTACTCTGTCCACTACTTTGTCCTTGTTCGGCTGTGTTGGAATCATCAACACCGGTAGCAGTAGGTTCAGGTTGGGAGCCAGGGCAGGAGCTTGATCCAACCTTCTCAAAAAAAGAAAGCATTGTCTTCCTCTTCATGACTACACAAACACAAAAATACAGATCGGTGGCAACAGACAATAAATCCAAACAAAAGAGCAGGCCTAATTTGTGCCATGCCTAATTTGCAGCACATGTTTGTGAGGATAAACAAGATATTAGTTCCCCTAATTCCCCTGATCCCATTTAACCTAAGTACCTAACTCAAGAATTTCTGTAGTACGGATCAGTTCGCCGGCATATAAATTGCATAGCATGAATTAAAGAAGACTCACTTGCAGGTTCGCCCGTCTGCGCCGCCGGAGCCGGCGCTGATTGGAGTCGCAGGACGGCAGGAGCCAGGAGGGACGAGGGAGAGGGAGAGACCGAGAGATGCGTTCTCGTCTGTTGTGCGTGCGTGACTGCGTGCGTCGATCGATTCCTATTCTGTAGGAGTCTAGGAGACCTCAGGCCTGCCTCTTTGTCTTCCGCGTTGGGCTAGTTTGCTAAACATATGCTACTGGGCTTGAGATCACCGTTGGGGGTGGGGGGGGGGGGGGGGGCTGGCCCCCGCTCGTCCCCCCTAGCTCCGCCCCTGCTTTATTTCGAAAAAAAGATGCATACACTTTAGATAGAACCACTAAGAATGTTTCTTCAGATCAAAGCTTCTTCCTGCGCTGAGGATCACCACATAGGTGCATGAACAGACCAGCTTGCACTGAATTCTGTGTAGATTTTCATCCAACAAACTCCAATGGAGCTCAACAATACATAGCATTAGGAAGCTAATATTCAGAATTTTTTGTCATCTACAAATTCCCAGAATACAGCAATGGAGAACCACCCAGTCTAAATAAAGAGAATCAACAATGCTCTCACGTTCAGTGATAACACTTCACAACATCAAAATTGCATTCAGAAATTTTGTCTCTCCATGACAAACTCGCACACAAAATTGGATAAATCAGGTAGAAGGAGGCATGGTAGAATCAAAATTTAAAGGATCAACAGCCCATTTCGCGGCCGGCGTCGCCGGTGCACGAGTCGTCGCCCACGCAGTCCTGCTGGCTAGGCCGAACGTCACGGGCAGCCTGGGCAGCATGCCTTGCGGAAGCCCTCCCCGCTGAGGCGAACTTCGATGCAGTGGACGCCTTCATTAGCGCCGCCGGCTCTAGCCGCCTCGTCTCAAACTTGGCCGATGTGGGTTGTGTCCGCGCCGGACGCCTCCGTGGCATCCACACGGCGGCAGAGCCATGGGGGACGACTCCGCCTTCAGTCGTCGCGATGAGGGACGGCAGCAGCGCCATGCGGGGTGGCCGGTGGGGAACGACCATGGATATCATAAGGCCAGATCGAAGATGAATCGTTCATGGGCTGCGGCATTAAAAGATTTCCTGCCCCGTGAGTAAGATAAAGGGTTGTCTAAAAAATACCCTTAAGTGGCTGGTTAGCAAACTCATCTTTCATCTGTACCATCCGCCAGTGGTCCAACGCCCAAGATCACAAGTTTCCAGATTTTCACTGATTAGTGATTTTTACTGGATACTCCGCCGTTTAAGAAACCCAGAAAAAGGTTTACGTTGGATGTAGGGAGTAGCCGCAGGAGCGAGTTCTACTCGCAGAATACATTTTGCAGTTGTGGAGGAAGCAGTAGCGGGTGGAGAGAGCAGGATTGTGACTTGACTCTTGGGTCCACGCCGCTGGACTACTAGCGCATCAGACGGACGTCTTCTGTCGTTTGGATAGAACTAGACACTGCAGGGGTGCAGGGTTGCAGCCTGCTATTAGCACTAGTACTCGAGAGAGTAAAGTTCAGGAGTGTATCTTTTTCGCATGTGTCAACCGGAAAATCGCGTGAGTACAGGGCACGCACCAGCCAAGTCTTGAAGTCCATTCGATTTGGTTCACAATTCACAAAGTGGTTGAATCCCACGTGAGGGCAACTGTCAAAAAGGAAATCCGTCAAAAAGTTTTAAGTTTCAACAATGAAAATTAGAATTTTTGCATCTAAAGCAGCAAAGTTTCAACAAGTTCCAGAGATATAATTTTAAACATTTTTTATCATAGACGCAAAATAATTGATTTGTATCGATCGTTCATACTAAGTTTCAACACTGAAAGTTAAACATATATATTTTTTAAATTGCCAAAATATATTCAAAATGTTGATCACAAAAAAACATGATTATAAAAACATAACTCGCTAAGTGGTGATTCAACATGGATTCTACATCTTGGAACCAGGCCAATTTGGGAGCGGCTTTGTGATAATGGAACCAACCAGCAAAAAGCATTAACGTTGCAAAAATCAATGCACCAATTGCAGTACAATAGAGTTGTAATTCACTAGTTATTCCAGATGCTCGCCAAAGCTGAAAAAATCCAGAGGTTATTTGGATTCCTCGGACCCCCCCCCCCCCCCCCCCCCCCGGTTCATGCGGATAGGCAAAAGTCTTTTTAGCCCCAAAAGACGTAGTAAAGGATCCTATCCTATTTCTTGTATTACCTTGAATTTTTGGTATATTTTGTGAAAAAAAAGAAACTCCACTCTTCGTTGTTGATAAAACGAAATCCCTATTCACTCCTTTGGGTATCCTTTTTCCCCATAAGGATATTGAACAATAAAAATACAATTCAATGGAATTCATTTTTTGTTTTTCTTTAGATTAGTTAATCTTTTTTGAAAAGTAAAAAGGGGTGGAGTAAACCTGTTTTTATTTTCTTCGAAACTAGCGCCCTCTTCCTCCGCGTGTAGAAAAGGAAGAAATAAATCAATCAAATTACGAGAAGCCTCATAAAGTGCTTCCTTAGGGGTTAAACTTCCCTTTACGCACAAGGCTTGTTAGTGCATGTCTCACTCCCTTGAGACATGCTCAGTCCTATGTTAGGAAACCTAACAATTCTTCACTTCCCCGCCATTCTTGTAACCGTCACCTGTAATCCGCGCAGGTGTGTCCGCACCCCCTAGAGTGGACGAGAAAGAAAGGATTTTTTTCAAACCAATCATATACTTTATTGAGATAGGTAACTAACCCGAGTCCCCCTCTAAGAGCCGTATATGAAAATTTCATCTCGTACGGCTCAAGCATTCTAGAGAAGTATGTATGCAGGAAGTAAATTCTAACCGCTTTCTTTTGAATCCAATTTCAAATTAGATTAGAAAGATAGAAAGGCCATGAGGATGGGAAAATCAAAATAAAATCTTTTTAATTAGTTCTCCTTTTTTGGAATTTTCTTAATTTGAAATTTTCATTTAAAAGATATAGAACTTTGCAAATCGGGAGCCAAAATAAAAAGGCGGCCCCAGGGACTCGCGTGCCCCCCACTTGTTGCCACAGTTCCTCTTCCCTGTGACGACCAGTAGTCAAGCTATTTAAACACCTCTATACAAACGCATCCACAAAACCAGAGTCATTCCTCACTGGAGTAGTCTACGGATGCAACTTTAGTGACTTAACTGCACGCAGACACAATTAAGTCACTGAAGCTCGGTTTGTAGTCTATCTTTGTTATACTACAAGAGACCAGCGCGTTCGTGTGCGATGCCTTCTTCTTCCTCCTCTTCTTGCTTGTCCTTGTCCTGCTCCTCTTTGTCGTCCTCTTCATCCTTGTCCTTCGACCTGGACTACAAGGTCAACAACTCCGACGTCGACAATGACGCCACTCGCGTCGTCCTCCCGTCGTTCGCCGCCGAGGAATATGTCTCGGTGTTGCGCAAAACCAAAGAAACCAAAGTCATCCCCTGTTGCACGCAAGCACACTTAAGTCACTGAAGCTCAATTCGTAGTCTATCGTCTTTCGTGTACAACAAGAGACGGAAGACGAGAGATCAGGGCCTTTGTGCGCGATGCCTTCTTCTTCCTCCTCGTCTTCCTCATCCTCCTCTTCTTGCTCATCCTCCTCTTCTTGCTCATCCTCATCCTACTCTTCGTCCTTGTCTTCCGACCTGGACGATGTGCACTGACATCGTCCTCCCGTCGAGGAGTACGTCTGTCATGTGCACGCAGGACGAGGTTGGCACGATGCACAAAAAATAAGGCATCCTGGATGATAAAGTACACCGCCGGCCCGCCGGCAACCTGCGTGCGAGCTCGTCGTGTGAAGTAGGGGAATGTTGATGAGTAATCAAGCCATCAATTTGTCTTTACACTCCATAAGCCAAACTATAGTCATCGGAGTAGTCGGGAGAAGGGGGGTGGAGGATGGATTCGGGTGATGATAAGTGGACGCACGTTGTGGTTAGTGGACAATGGAAGTCGATATCAGGGTGACAACCAACTCAGGACTAAATACGGAGCCTGGCGGAGGTGATAGCTTTGGGGCTCGAAGGACGTTGAATTGGTGGAGGAGCTCGACTCGGCAGGGATGAACTAGGCTTGAGCCATACTTGGTGCAGAGACAACCTGATGCGACGATAGTGGAGAGTTGGCAGGGACTTAGACTCGGGATGTGACTGTGGCGGTGGCGATGCAAGTCGTAGACCATGGCATGAGAGATATGGAGCGAGAGTTGAAGGTGAAGGCGAGTCTTGGGGTGGAGAACCCTAACGCTCGTTCAATTGCAAAATGTGAAGGAAAAACCCATAGGACTAAGGGGAAGAGAGAATTGAGATGTCACCGGAAAAAAAAAGAATTGAGATGTCACCAAAAAAAAAAGAATTGTGATGTCACGTGCCGTAAAATCCAATAGGATTTTAAATCACCCCTCTGAAGTCATCATCACCAAAGAGTCAGGGAGCGATCGGCCATGCCTGGCCTCCATCTCCGACACGAATCTAGTTTTGAGATTTTCTGGTTCACACAGACGATGGCAAATGATCTCAGTACTACTCCTGGCCGCAAGCGGCAGGACCCGCTCGTGCTACATGGCCGTCAACATTTTCCCACCCGTGTGAGCCACTCCTCGTTAATACTCCTTCCGTTCCTAAATATAAGTCTTTGTAGAGATTCCATTATGAACCACATACGGATGTATATAGATGCATTTTAAGTATAGATTCATTCATTTTGCTCCGTATGTGATCCATAGTAAAATCACTCAAAAGACTTATATTTAGGAACGGAGGGAGTAGCATGCATGCCTTGGCGCTGGCTTCAATTGCTTGTTGCCTCGCATGCACTTGCTCTCGATTGTTAAATGCGAAGAGGTAAAAGTACTAGAGGTCTTAGAATTTGTCTAAGATGTGATTGTTTAGTTCTATAACTTGCAAAAGTGCACTATTTAGTCCTAAAACTTGTTCAAGATGTGCAAGTTTAGTCCTGAGCCAATCACACATAGCCAAGTGGCGCCAGCAGTACCGAGCCAGTCAACTGCTGAACATTTATAGATACCCCTGCCATTTCGTGAATTCTACCCGCAACACGAAGGAAAGGAGAAGAAGAAGAGCTCGTCTGCCAGCCATGGAGAGCTCCTCCTCGGCCCTGTTTGGATACTCTAACATAGTTAGAGTTAGAGTTATTTTCTAACCCACTCTAATTCAAATAAGCACCTTTCCATCGGGATAGTTGGGTTAGATGAAACTAACCCACTAACCCTACCTGTTTGGATACTTTTGAATTATTTAAGCCCCCAACTAACCCAAACTAGCTCTAACCCCATGATCCAAACAAGACCCTCGTCTATGATGTTTGGTTCGTATACCGGCAACAACAAGAGGGCCAGGGAGGCCGACCTTGATGCGGTCGTGTCTGCAGAGGCGGAGGCCACAAAGAGGATGAGGCCGAAGGACCTGCTCGACGACGACATCGACGCCGTGGAGGCCGACCACCTGGCACCGCTGCAGCGGAGCTCGGTTTCCTGCTCAGGGCCTCCTCCTCGTCAGACGACGCCGGGGGCTGGGAGTCAGAGGAGCTACTATTACATTCAGATAGCACTAATAATTTAACCGTAGAATTAGATTTAAATATCTTCGTACAATCGTAAAGATAACACTAACCAGAGAACATCATCGATGAGCCACTGGGCATGTCAGATTCATGTGACACAGTTAATCGAAGCAGCAATGAGTAACAGAGCAAGTCATCAGGCACACGAATTGAGAAGACAGAGAACTAGTCAACTGAGATTCAGGTCACATATGTACTAGCAATGTGCCACCAATGGTGCCCATAAGTTTGTGAAGTACTCTAACTAGTGTAGTTCTTCGTGGTTCGACGACGATGATGACGATTGTCTTGCAGCTTCAGTTCCTTGAGAGATCCCTAGGCGATCGAATATGAATCATCAAAATACTGGAGCTCTTCATCCACAAGCAAGTGCCCAAGGGTCGGATAAGTCTGATAATATTGAAGAAAAATAGTCAGAGAAGCTAAAACCGAAGCTCCAATTAAACGGTTATGACTTCAAGTATGCTTTTCTACCACCTTGAATTCGCAGGCCATGCCATGCTCTTGGAGAAACGTGCAGCCAGCGTACCTGGCTTCAAATAGTACCACCCCGTCTGCCATCCCATGAAACCATAAAATCGGCATCTGCAGGTTTGCAAGAATTCAGAGACAAGACATTTGCAAGAGGATTCAGCTACGAAATATAATTGGTTTAACCATGATTTGGTCAGCTGTTGTTACCTTTCTGGCTTCAGGCATCACCCTGTCAGCAAATGATTTGCTCAGAGGAATTGAACCACTGAAAACACGTAAGTCTTGGGGTAGAGCAGAACACTTGCTATGGCTAGAGCACCTGTGGAGACAGAATGGAAATCAAATTCTCAGTAAGTACTATCTTGAAACCAGAAATGATTAGATGCATATTTCACCGCCGTACCTCCTTGGCTTAATCCACAAACGAAATTTTGTTTCTAGGACTCGTCCCGGCAGCCAGTTCTTTGTCTAACATATCGTGCACATGCTCAACAGCTTCTAGGACTCCTTCCTCATCTCTAACAGTGGTCTAAGAAACAAATTGGGAAGAAAAGCATATAATGTTAAAACTCTCTAAAATGAAAAGGTGTTAGCCTGTAAATGTTTAACGAGGGAACAGTTTATCTGTTCTTCATCCAATTTGGTGGTCTAATACAGGGATACAGAAGTACTAGAACATTAGAACAGCAATCCACTCTGCTCGGTATATCCAGGCTCTAGTTAATCTGCTTTATAACATTAGAACACACACCGATGAGCTTAAATAGCCATGAGGATTCCATACACTTAGTGCAAGAGATTCGTTGTAGTGCAAAGTGCTATAAAACTTGCTTTGTACTTAAAATATTCGAACAGAGATTTTTGACGCTGACGAGAATTTTTTTTCTTTGTATTTAAAATATTCAAACGCTGATGAGAAAAATGGTGTCATATCATTCTATAAAGTAACAATGAAAAGATACTAAACCTCATTAGTCTTGAACAATGTTTACTTTGTAATATGTAGGTTGACCTGCAAATCTGGCAGCTCCGAATTACTGATTATTTGCTGGAGGGGGAGCACAGCCAGAGTCAAAGTGCGAAGCAAGCTTGATTTCTGACGCATGCATACTCTGAAGCATCGGCAAATAACACTAACCAATTCTTTAGCAACAATTATGACACACTGAAGAGACATTTGCGAATGGGAGAATGGCTACAGTATACGTAAATCACTCAACAGCAAGCGATTATTTCTGGGATTAAATTGAGCTGGGGATGATTACGGCGGTTATCGGGACCTCCGGCGAGGCGAAGGGTACTCGCAGGAGTAGACTGCTAGTGCTAGCAGAGTCCTTCAGTCCGGGGGTGGGGTAGCTGGCTCGTGACTTGACTCTTCGGTCCACGTGGCTGGACTTTCATACGGCGTCTTCTGTCGTCTAGACAAAACTAGACACTGCAGCTCGCTGCAGCCTGCTACTGACTGCATCTTCAGTGCATATTTCTTTCCCTGCAGTAAATTTCTGCCGATGACGGTATAGTGGAGTGTCCACCGTCTTTGCACAAACCCATCCGCGGGGAGAAAGTTCTTTGGGAAGCAAATCTGAAGCCATTGGAGTAGGACCTTCGCCCACCATGGCTGCTTCTTCTTCTTCCTCCTCCTCGTCCTCCTCCTCCTCTTCCTCCTCCTCGTCCTCTCCGTCCTCCCCCTCCGACCCGGATTACAAGGTCACCACCTCCGACATCGAGGACGACGCCGCCGGGGTCGAGCCCCCATCGTCGGACGAGGAATTCCCCTCCGTCTTCCGCACGCAGGGCCACGTGGACGCGGTGTGCATGAAGTACGGCATCCCAAAGGACCAGTACACCGCCGTCCCCGCCGGCGACCTGCGCGCGAGCTCGTCTCCGCCGCGTGGCGCCGTCTGCGTGTACGCGAACGCGCTGGAGGCCGGGATGCGCGTCCCCCTGCACCGGTTCTTCGTCCACGCGCTCAACCACTTCGGCCTCGCGCCCACACAGCTCGCGCCCAACGGGTGGCGCATCATGGCGGGATTCATTGTGCTCTGCCGCTCCGCCGGCGTGCCGCCGTCCCTCGCGGTGTTCCGGCGCTTCTTCGTACTGTCCGCCCTCCCCCACAAGCACCAAAAAGGCTGGTACTACTTCCAGCCCAGGTCGAAGGGCAGATCCGGCTTGCGCTTCACGGGGTTGCCGGAGTCCATCAAGGGTTGGAAGCGCGGGTTCTTCTTCCTCTGTTCACCCACCGCGTGGCCTTGTCCTGTGGAGTGGGGCAAGCCGTCCAAGAGCTCCCTCGTGGACCCCGTGCTCTCCGCCGAAGATGAGGCATCGGCGGCGAAGTTGCTATCTGCTCAGGGAGCCTCCTCCATTGATCTCAGGAAGTATCTTTGCATCAGAAATCTTGCCGAGGCCGGGATACCTCCCTTGCCGGCGCCGGCACGGGCGCCGTCATCACCGCAGTTCCCGGCACCGGAGCCGTCGAAACCGCAGCCGCCGCCTTCATATACTTGTACTGCTACCGAGTCCAAAGGGATGGATCCGGCAGTGTACGGCATGATGAAATCCATGCTGGCAGTGAAGGCGGCGGTGGCAAGAACATTGGCATCGAAGAACAAGGTGGAAATTGAGCCGGGCAGCGACGTGACGAGATCGCCGCCGTTGCGTGGGAAGAAGAGGAATCTGGGAGAAGCAGACGGCAGCGACGGCCCACCATCTGTGCTGCCAGACACTCCGCCTACCGCCCGTGACAGCTCGGCGCCGACCGGAATTTGTTCCCCGCCCGAGGCCTTCTCCCGGAGCAGCCGGAAGATTCAGCATATTCCCAGCGGACACGACGGAGACAGCACCGACTGGGTGGCCGCGCGGGAGAGGCTGCGGGGCGTCGTCCCGCCGCAGCAGGAGCGCGTGTTCGCGGCGACGGAGCCCTCCGACATCGTCGCGTCCACCTACGTCGCCGTTCTTCAGGTATGCTAGTACATTCATCGGAGGTTGCTTGTCTGCGGTCAGATCGATCTCATTGGTGGTATTTGTGTGGTCGGCAAGCAGGCTGCAAACTACGCGTCCTTCTCCTTGGCCTACGCGCTGGAGCTGGAGCAGCGGCTGGACGCGCGGGACGCGGAGGTCGCCGCACTGCGGGCGCGGCTGGAGAGGTCGGAGGCCAAGCTCGCCGCGGCGGAGGCGGAGGTGGAGACGGTGAAGGCCGAGCGCGCCGTGCGGCGGCGCGCGCAGGACGCGCTGGATGGTTACGAGCGCTGGCGGGGCGCGAACGCGGGGCAGAGGACGTGAAGCGCGCTGTGCGCTCTAGCTGTCCTCTCTACGCCGTCCGGCAGGTCAGGCGGACGCTTAATTACCTTGTAGATGTAGATTAATCTTTTGGAATACTACTCCTGAAGCCTCGTTGATGATCTTTTGCACACGACTGTTCTGTGTTCCAGATCGACCAACATTTTGGGGCCAAATTCACTGTTCTAAACCTTATGCAAAATTTTAGCACGATTTGACCCTGTTTGTAAAAAACTTCGGATTTGACCATTTTCCTACCGCCATTGGCATTGGCGGTAGAATATTCGAGGCTACCGTCATGGTCAACGACGGTAGACTTCTGGTCAACATGATGATGTGGCAGCGATGTGGCGAGTACGGCCTGACCTTGTCCACGGGCCGGGCCTGGGCCTAATTTTTGAGTCCGAAGGTCGGGTTGCGCATGGGCCTGCCATATTAGCGATTTATCAAAAAGGCCTAGTGGGCTTTTACACCGGCGGACTAGGCTTGGGCCTGATTTTTAGGCCTGACGCCCGGGGCGGGCTGGACCCAACCTTAACCCGAGCCTAGGTTTTCTGTATTGGGCTTGGTTAGGGCTGGTCTGGCCCGATATGAGGGATGGCCAGGTATAATGGAAAGTGGCTACCACCACAGCCTCTCAGCTGACCTGAATGGCATAGATAGCGTGCGTTGCTATGTTATACTAGTGGTTGGGACGCTCCTTCGATGCGACGCATGAGGCGTTCCTAGACGGTGCCAGATAGGTGGCAGCACTTTCTCTTTCTTTTTACAACTTCTGAATAGAAAGGCAAGGTAAGAAAATGCCCCTTTCAGTGTTTTTTTTTTGCAGTTGACAGGACAAGTGCATATACAACTGGTTATCAAACTCAATAAATAAACAAGCAATCTTAACACTATGTCTCTAGAAAATACTCCTCTCCGCTGTATTGCATCACATCCGCCTTCACATCCTCACCGCTCTCCGTTGCCCCAATGAGCCGACGCTCAACTTCATCATCGCCTTCTTGAGCAGCTACTCCTTCGCCATCTTATTAGTGCCCAACACGTCCCATGTCGCGAGCATCGCAGAAAAAGTAGCAGTCCTTGTCGTAGACATCAGGGGTTTGCAGGATGAAGGGCATGATGCAGGACATAAACTGGAGCACACACATGGAGGGGGTGCGGAACTGGAACGCTAGCATTTGAACGATGGAAAATTCCTGCTCGTTGTCGTTGTGGTGCCTGCCGCCAAGGCCAACGTGACTGTGCCGCATGTAGTGTCTTAGAGCAGGCGGAGATTGTGCGCCGCACTCCCATTGCGCGCCCACTAGCAAAGAGGACCACCTTTGATCATTGAACCCTTGCCAATGTTGAAAGCAAATGGCTCCTGCCCAGGGTCTTTGGTTCTGGAAAAATAAACATAATACCATAAGATAAATTTCTAATGCAAAAGAATGTGCAAAATGTTGCATCCAAGAGTTATGATCTATAAGGCATGGTAGCACAATTCTTACATTTATACACGAAACATGGTAAGAGAAAATGCTGCATTGTTCATAATATTTACTGCACGGAAGCTAAGCTATGGCCCGTGAACCACAAAAAATATAGAAGACTATTCATGATTTACCTCTAAAACTTGGTGGACAGATAAATTAACACTGGATAGCAACATGACAAGAAACAAAAGTTAGCCAGCCCTTAAATAATACAGGATAAGAAGTCTAAAATCTATCAGAAAAGGTAGCTATACTGGACAATGGTACACTTGCAACTCGAAAAAAATCATGGTAAACTTTCGCATAAGGTTCAGAAACGGTGAATTTGGCCACATTTTGTTGGTTCTTTGCAGCACACAAGTGGTTAATTTTCTGACATAATATTCGCCGGATTTGTTATTTGTGGTTTGCTAACTTTCTGTTCATACAGTTTTGCTAAACAACATTTAGAGCATATGCCATTGATTTTAGGTGATGATTCATGCGGGTATCTTATTTTTCCTTTTTATGTTTGCTAGACTTACTTAGATGAGTAATAACTAGGGCACATTTAGATATGCTATAGACAGACTCATATTCATACTTTACTAATTATCATCTGCATAAAAAGAAGTTAAGTCTTATCTAATTCCTTGATTACATGATCTGCACGTCCATATTCTTGTTTTCGCTGCGTTGCATTGCTTGTGGTTTTTCCGTGCCATACCGCCAGGGCGCACCTATGTTAACGAGATTATGGGCTTGTTTGGTTTGTGTCCTGGCTACCGTGCCTGAAAAAAGTCAGTGCCTGGAACAAGCCTGAGAGCATATTTGTTCTATGCCTGGGCAGGCTGGCCTGAGAGGAGGACGTTTGGATGATGCCCTGGCCTGAAAAAGCATTGGGAATATTTTATAGGATCAAAAGTATGTATAGTTGTGGAGCCCACTGTACCAGCAGAATATTTTAACACTAATATGTAACCAGGCACGCACCAGGCGTTTGGAATCGTTCGCCTGGCACCAGGCTAATGGTGGTGCCTGTATTTGCCCAGGCTAATGATCACGACAGCTTTTTCAGGCCAGGCATTGTGTCAAACCCTCAGGACACTATCCAAACATGTCTCAGGCAGGTTTCAGGCACACTTATGGCCAGGCACGAAATCGCGAGGAAGGCAACCAAACTGACCCTATGTCTTGCTTGAAGGGAACCCTCACGTGAAGGGAAGCCCGAGACGGGCCAACCCAGGCGCACACAAGGCCCAAGCCTTTTTTCCATGGTTTTTTGTTCGTTTTTGCTTTATTTTTTTATTTTTGTTTATGCTTTCAAATATTCTAAATATATATATGACAAAAAAATACTCTACATAAAATTTTGAAAATGTTAACAAAGAATTAAAAAAAGTTAAATGTGTATATAGAAAATGTTTATCATATATACAAAAATATGTATTTAAAAAAATTAATCAAGCATTTGAAAAATATTTAACAATTATTTGGAAAATTATAAATGTGTATACAAAAATGTTGACACTGTATTAAAAAGTGATGAATTTTTTTGATCATTTATATAAATATGTGGATCAAGCATTTGATAAACTAGATGATCCCCTGCACGTTGCTGCGGGAATTTGTAGTAGCAATATGCATCCTAAATGTTTATGTATTGAGTAATAGTAGTTAAAGTCAAAATGTGATAGTTCCCCTATAAAAAAGTGAATATTGTAACTACATAAAGTTTGTTATGTTTGCATGAATAACTCATTGTTCAATTGTAAACATAACAACTTGTAAGAGGTGTGCTTGTGGTTTGTGCCCTCTTCTGTAAAATGTGTGGAGATCTGTCATTACATTTCTAATGCAATCATCTATTACAGCCGGGTAAGCATATGCTTCGGGTTGTTTCATAGGATTCTCAATTTCACCAGTGAACAAACTTTAGTATAGAGGTGTAGAGGTATCACATGCCTATTACTTTATTGTGAGTGTTGAATTCATCCCCTCTATACCAACCATTAGTATTCAAGTGCAGAAACTTACTTGGAGGGCAAAGAGTGTACATGATGTGATAGTGACTACTTGCAGTCATTATGTCAAGCATATTTGAAAAATGAAATGTAGCAAGTAGCAATAGCTTACTCAGGACAATATTCTAGGAAAATAAGCCTATAGGGGAGTAAAATTCTTGCAATCAGGAATCTATAATCTATAATACCTAAATAGTTTATCCCCACTAATCTATTTCTCTTGACATGCAAGCTATCCACGTCAACGGCCTAGCCACATCAGCATTTCACTACATTGTCATGCGTCCACATCATCATCTTGCTTGCACCATCCTACAGGTTCCCTTCCATGATTGATTTATTGCCAGTACTGGTCTACGACGCCGCATTATCCGAGTGCTGAGGCCCACACCTTGCCATCTGATCCCCTTCCCTTGAGTGACACACCTTCCCGTCCTATCCCCTCCCCGTACGATATTGGCAACTGAAGAGGCGGTGATCCCTTAACTCTCCCCTCCGATCTGTAAAGGCGCGCGACCTTATGAACTTCGGGTGGGAAATCAAGAGCCCTTCATATTGGCACTACTGCTCTTCCAGTTGTCTCCGAGTTAGTATATATAGGAGTAGATAGTACATTTGTGTCTCCGTGCAACATCAAAAATCAAAGCAATCAATCTCCTTCTGTTATCAGGGCTTCCTGCGGCCAAATCTGTCGATCTGTCTACCCCCACCAGGAGTTCTCGGCAGATGGAGAGGGATGAGGGAGGTGGTGCGCTAGAGCAGAGTGTAGAGTTGTATCTAGGGTTTCTGTGGTCGTGCATGTCAGGTGGACGAGGGTGGGCTGAACAGGAATAAAGCCCCCTGACTCCTGTTGACACCTGATTTTGGCAAGATATAGATTGCAATGAAAATGGTCTCGAGTGAACGGGTTTTCAGCATGAAAAGATTCACGTCGCCGAGTGGAACAACTTTGATGTTTCAGTTATATTCATTCGACCTTATCTTACGGACCGAAACTATACTCTGAGTGGCATAATTCAATGTTCCGAATGGTTTTTGGCCAATCACGTCTTCAAGATGACCTCGGATGAAGGAGCACTCTTAAGGAATTGTCTTCGTCTCGTCGAGGCAATCGATTTTGATATATAAATCATCTCAATCCGAGTTCATATGCAAAAGTTAGAGGCAATACACTGCAGACCGAACCTCAACGGAAATATGGCTCGAGGTGCCAGACACTTGTCTGATAGGTTGCGCGAGTAATTCGGCCATCAAGACGGCCTTGAATCCAAAAACCTTCAACACGAAAAGTTTTGTCTCGTCGAGCCGATCATTTTTCATATAAATTTTGTCTCAATCCGAGGTCGTATGCAACCTGGAGAGGCAAATCAAGATCAGGCTGTGTTTTCAGTCGGGAAATCCGAGTGAAAAGTTTACCATCTGAGTGAAAACCTACGGATCGAGTAAAAGGTCGAGTGAAAACTTATTGATCGAGTAAAAGATTGGCTTACGAGTGAAAATATAGTAATCCGAGTGAAATTATCATCCGAGTGAAGTTATTCCGAGTGAAAAGATTACCGTCGGATGAAAACTTGACGTTCGAGTAAGATATTGCCTTCTGAGTGAAATATAGTAATCCGAGTGAAATTATCATCCGAGTGAAGTTATTCCGAGTGAAAAGATTACCGTCGGATGAAAACTTGACGTTCGAGTAAGATATTGCCTTCGGAGTGAAAGATTGTCTTCCGAGTGAAATTATAGTCATCCGAGTGAAAGATTGTCTTCCGAGTGAAAGACTCTAACATCCGAGTGAAAAGGTCTATTCGGACCAAAAAATCTAATATCCGAGTGGATGAGCTCGGATCCGAGTGAAAATGAAGATGTGCCCGAAAGGTAATCCAGATGACCTCGGATGGAAAAGTGATCAACACGGAAGTTGTGGGCATCGTCAAAACGGTGAACTTTGGTTTTGGAGTCATTATCATCTGATATAGTATGATCAAGTCCGACTGGATATTAAAGATGGCTTCGTAGAATATTCAAGATGGTCTTATTTGGAAAAGTGTTCAACATAAGAATTGTTCGTCTCGTCGAGGCGCACAAGTTTCATATTTGGGCCGTCTTGATCGGAGGTCATATGCAAGCTCGACGGACCGCACAAGGAGGAAGACAGAAGTTGGGCCAGATTCAGACTGAATCCGAGTTGGAATAGAACTAGGACTCTAGGATGTGAATTGATGTAATTTTTTGTAAGGAAAGCCTAGATGAATCCTTTGCTTGTACGGGAAGTCTAGCCGCCTCTTATATATGTTGGGGGTGATGGCCGATTGAACAACATCAATCGAACCAATCAATCTATTACACTTTTGTGTTCATCTACTTTTTATCTCTCCCTTGTATCTTTCTTCTCGTTCTTAGCTAGTTCTTCATGCCGGAGGGTTGCGGAATCACGAGGCTCTAGGGGCGAGCGAATTGACCTGGAGCAGCCCATAGCCGCCGCGAGCCCTGACGGGGTCCCTCCCGGGTAAGCGGGGCTTCGGGTCTACAAAAGCGTCTGTCGGCTGTCCTGCGTATCACGCTGCCGATCGGACCTCCTTCAACGCGAGCTGCGGTGCATCATCCCTGGCGTCGAGAGTACACAGTGACGTGTTCATGTGCGAACAACTCCATCCCTGCCGTGGTCGTGTGAGTTCTGGTAAGGTCGGGTATGCTCCTTCATGGTGCTGCTGCTAGGTATGTGGGGATAGTAATCAGATAATGTACACTAGTCCTTTTTTTTTGCCTTGAGGTGGGGGGCGGCTGTAGCTGTATGGATTGTGTTGAATCGGTGACGCCGGTAAGTGGCTTCTCATGTTTTCCTCCGATCATTGGGGTGATTGCAGGGGGCAGGGGAGCATGCGGTTGTGGAGAAACAACGGCCATGTTCGTCAACTGGAAAACATCCTCATTTGCTCTTGTAATTCTTGCGGCCAGAAAAAACTTCTCATGGTGCTGCTCATGGTCGGAGTGTCCATTTTTTGTCCCTGCTACGACATGCTCATCGGCGACAGCGTAAATTGGCCAGGTGCGGTGCCGCAACCGGGCTGTAAGGTGCATATTTTGAGGGTGCTCTGCGCTAATTGCTTGAACAGCTGTCCTTCGTGTTAGGCGGCTGCAGATTACGCTGACCTGTTTGGTTGTGCACATGGTCAATTCCCAATTAAATATCTGGGAATACCAGTTCACTATCGGCATCTCGCCATTGCGGAGTGGAAGCATGTTGAGGAGCGTCTAGAAAAACGACTGAGCAGTTGGAAAGGCAAGTTGCTCTCAGTTGGAGGACGGTTGGTTTTAATTAACTCTGTCCTCACAAATATGGTTCTCTATATGCTTTCTTTCTTCCAACTCCCAAAAGGGGTCCTCCAAAGATTGGACTATTTTAGATCCAGATTCTTTTGGCAGGGAGACGGTGAAAAGAAAAATATAGGCTGGCAAAATGAAGCGTGGTTTATAGGCCGAAAGACCAAGGTGGCCTTGGAATTCATGACCTGCAGGTCAAGAATTGGGCCCTACTTCGTAAATGGTTGTTCAAACTTCTTACTGAGAATGGTGTTTGGCAAACCATATTGCGCAACAAGTACCTAGGCCAAAAGGCGGTGTCTCAGGCTTATTGGAAACCTGGTGACTCACACTTTTGGGCTGGCCTAATGCTGGCAAAGAAACATCTTTTTCGCTTTGGGTCTTTCGCGATAAAGGATGGGTCAGAGGTTCGTTTCTGGGAAGACATATGGCTAGGCAATGCCAGTCTCCGAGAGCAATACCCAGCCTTATACGCCATTGCTCGCGATAAGAGTAATACTATTGCGCAAGTGCGTAGTTCATCCCCACCGAATATTTCGTTCAGGCGGGATTTGATTGGCCCCCGACTTTTGTCATGGCATAATCTTTTATCCCGTCTGAATTCGATTAATCTGACACAAGGTCGGGATGTGTTTCACTGGAAACTCACAACATCAGGGTCTTACACAGTAGACTCGATGTACCGTGCGCTTATGCATTCCGAGGTGCCAGTGAGTAATAACAAGAAAATCTGGAAGTCAAAGATTTCACTAAAAGTTAAAATCGTTATGTGGTATCTTCGTAGGGGAGTTGTGCTAACCAAAGACAATCTTGCACGGCGCAACTGGCCAGGAAGTAAGAAGTGTTGCTTTTGTGCTCATGACGAGACAATCAAACACCTCTTTTTTTAATGCAAGTTTGCACGGTCTACATGGTCAGTCATCCAAATAGCGTCAAATTTGTATCCGCCAACGAGTATTGCCAATATATTTGGTCATTGGTTGGACGAAATTTCAAATAGTTTCAAAACGCTAATAAGGGTGGGGCGTATGCCTTACTATGGTCACTTTGGCTATGTAGAAATGATTTGATTTTTAATGACAAAAATGCTTCTCCTCTGCAGGTTATTTTCCGTTGTGCGCACTCGCTTCGTACGTGGTCTACGCTACAACAGGCGGAGCACCAACCGCTGTTCAAGGCGGTGTGTACGCGGTTGGAGCAGGCGGCTATGGAGGTTTTTTCCCAATATGGGTGGCAGCATAACCTCCGGATCCATCCACCGCCGAGTTCGACATAGGCAAAGTGTCGGTCCATAGGACTCTACTGTTGTCGTATTGTCGGTTTTCTTACTTTTTCTAGTGTCAGACTTTGGTGTTTGGCTGTGTGCATCCTAGTTATGCAGAGGCCGGGTGTTACTCATAATGTTTTGTATCCGCTTGATGCTACATTTGAGATAATAAAATCGCCCTTTATCGAAAAATGTACCGTATGTGTATGCATTGTGTCACGGCTACCCCACCAGCCGCGACGGCCCCACTGGCCAGTGGGGCGACCGAGCCACGACCGGATGGAGCTGACGGAGCCCAGACAAGTGGAAAGGAGGCGATCGGTGGACCCACGTAGTCAGGGCGCGTGCGTGTGTGTGGCCTACGTGCCGTGGGTATTTCTAGGCGCTTCTGAGAGAGAGTTGGCATCGAGAATTATGACGTCAAATTGATTAAGAGAAGCTGATCTTCTCCTCTGGCCTCCTTCGTCCTCCTTCCCCACCTAACCTCTCCTTGGATCTAGATCGGGACCCTTACAACTTGGTATCAGAGGTCAATCATCCTGGATCCACTCTACCAGAAGCCCCGCTACCACACCAAAGCAGCGCAGCAGGCGGCAGCCATGGAAGAGCAGATCGCAGCCCTCATGAAGGCGGTCCACGACGGGCGCACCGCCAACGACGCTCCCCTCAACGCGATCCAGCAATCGCTTGAGCTCTGGCGGCCGGCGGTGACCAACCTGCAGCAGCAACTCGACGAGCTGCGTACCCAGGTCGGCCGGATCGCCCTCCACCCCGTGCTGACGACGCCTTCGACATCTCCCGAGGACGCGGTGGTGCAGCCGGCGTCCCCTTCTCAGATCGGCGACCTTGGGCACCACGGGCCAAGTGGCCACGGCGGGAACATCGACTCCGGGGGCTTGGCACACGGGGTAGTCACTACCCTGGCGCCGCCTCCGGTCACGGGTGAGCCTCTCCGACCCCCTTTTCCTTCGAAATCAGGCGAATCGGGTAGGGATCTGGCATATCCTGTTGATCTTCCACCTCCGTTGCCTCACGGTTCGTTCGGGGGGCACAACAATTGGGCCCTTCCGCGGCTCGATTTTCCGCCCTTCGATGGCGAAAATCCCCAATTCTGGAAAAACAAATGTGAGAAATACTTTAGTGTCTATGGGGTTCAGAGAGAGATGTGGGTGCGGGTATCAACCCTTCATTTCGAGGGCAATGCCGCGCGTTGGCTGCAGGTGCAGGAAGCGCACGGCACATCCTTCACCTGGGAGACGCTCTGTTCTGCTGTGTGTGCCAAATTTGGCCGCGAGCAGTACCAGGTTTAGCTTAGACAGTTTAATACTCTCCGTCAGACTGGATCAGTTACAGAATACATGGAACAATTTGAGGAACTCATGCATCAGTTGTTAGCTCATAACCCTGCCTTTGATCCGTTGTTCTTCACTACGCAATTCCTTGATGGTCTCAAAAACGATATTAAAATTGGCGTTGCCTTACATCGCCCGCAAGACTTGGACTCCGCCTTTTCCCTTTCTCTGTTACAGGAGGAGCTGATGGGACTGATGCCACGGAAGGACCCAGGCCAGGCGAGACACCCTGCTCAGCCTCTGCCAGCGGCGGGTGGATTACTGCCCCGCCCGGTGCCGCCCGCGCCTCCGGCAGCAGCAGAAGATCACCGGGCCTTGGACGCGGCTCGAGCAGCCGATCGACGCGCCGAACCAGCGCGGGGCGAGGACCGTGTTACCGCACTGCGCAATTACCGGCGAGCGCGCGGTCTCTGCTTCAAGTGCGGAGAACGATGGGGCCAAGGCCACCAGTGCGCGGCCACCGTCCAACTCCATGTGGTCGAGGAATTGTTGGAACTGTGGAAGGCCGAAGCGCAAGACAGGCAAGAGGCGGAATCAGATTCTGATGAGGAGCAACTCATGTCCATCTCCAAGGTTGCGACCATAGGGGCAACAACTCCGCGAACTGTTCGACTGCTGGGTTGGATTGACAACCATGAGGTGCTGATTCTGGTGGACTCAGGTAGTTCGCACAGTTTCATCAGTGAGGAAACAGCCCAGAAACTGAAAGCGCAGGTACAACCAATGCAGCCAGTGTCAGTAAAAATTGCGGACGGGGGTACTTTGACTTGTTCTGGGTACATACCTGCTTGCAAATGGACAACTCAAGAACAGCGGTTTGAGACAGATGTCCGAGTTCTCCCTCTTGGTTCGTATGACATGGTGGTAGGGATGGACTGGCTCGAAGCATGCGGACCAATGCTGGTCGATTGGACAGCGAAAACGCTGCAGTTCCAGCACCAGGGGGCTTCTATCACTCTGGTGGGTTTGCAGCCCAAGCTTCAGCAAGTCGAGCAAGTGACAATGGATCAGTTACTCAGGATGGAGCAGAGTGATTCTATTGCTCATGTGATATCGCTGTGTGCAATAGATCGCCCTGATAAAGCCATGGAAGTGCCCCCAGCCATTCAACACGTAGTCGACAGCTTCCACTTGGTGTTTGCAGAGCCGTCCAAGTTGCCTGATCGTCAACCCTAGGATCATACAATCCCTCTGCTCGAAGGGGTTAAACCAATCAATATCAGACCGTACCGCTACACTCCTGAACAGAAAGATGAAATAGAAGCTCAGGTCAAGGAGATGTTAGAAAAAGGGCTCATCACACCCAGCACAAGTGCTTTTTCGTCGCCCGTGCTGCTAGTCAAGAAGAAGGACCAAACGTGGCGTTTCTGCGTCGATTACCGTCATCTCAATGCCATAACTCTCAAAAAGACGTACCCAATGCCAGTGATCGACGAGCTGCTTGATGAGTTGGTTGGCTCTAAATGGTTCTCAAAGTTGGACTTGCGAGCTGGATACCACCAAATCCGCTTGGTCCCGGAGGATGAGCACAAGACAGCATTTCGAACGCACTTGGGGCATTTTCAGTTCAAGGTGATGCCGTACGGCCTCGCGTACGCTCCCGCAACGTTCCAGGGAGTGGTCGACACAGTGCTCAAGCCAGTACTTCGCCACGGGGTTTTGGCATTCATGGATGACATCTTAATCCACTCTGAAGAGCTGGAAGAACATCGACAGCTGCTGAAACGCGTCTTGTAGTTGCTGGCCGAGAAGGATCTCAAGGCCAAGATGTCCAAATGCATGTTTGCCCAACAGGAAATCAGTTACCTGGGACATGTCATCAGCGACAAAGGGGTGGCCACAGACAAGAGCAAGATCCAAGCTGTTCAAGAATGGCCGCAGCCGCAGAATGTCAAAGAGTTACGTGGATTCTTGGGATTGGCGGGTTATTATTGCAAATTCATTCGCTTCTTTGGAGTACTCAGCAAACCCCTCACTGAAATGCTGAATAAAGGAGCACTTTTCATCTGGACGCCAAAGGCCGAAGCCGCGTTCTCCGCGCTGAAACAAGCCCTGGTGCAAGCTCCAGTGCTCGCACTACCCGATTTTCGCAAGCAGTTCATCATCGAAACGGACGCGAGTGCCACGGGAATTGGCGCTGTCCTGATGCAAGGAGGACATCCAGTTGCGTATCTCAGCAAAGCTTTGGCTCCCCGCAATCTAGGCCTCTCGGCGTACGAAAAAGAGTGTCTGGCCTTGTTTCTGGCCATCGACCACTGGCGGCCCTACCTGCAACATTCAGAGTTCGTGGTTCGCACAGATCAAAAAAGCATGTTGAACTTGACAGATCAACGACTCAATACCCCAATTCAGCAACAGGCGTTTACAAAACTGATCGGCCTGCAATATACCATCCAGTACAAGACAGGAGTCACAAATCGAGCAACAGACGCGCTGTCGCGACGCGAGCACACATCAGAAACAGAGATGGCAGCGATATCGGTATGTAAACCTACGTGGTTGGAAGCCATCAAACGCAGCTATCAAGCAGATCCAGCGGCGCAGCAGCGTATGACAAAGCTAGCCCTAGCGCCGGACAGCGAGCCTGAGTATACTCTGCAGGATGGCATCCTGCGCTTCCGAGGGAGAGTGTGGATTGGGGAAGATACTGACATCCAACAACACTTGATCCGAGCCCTACATGACAGTGCTGTGGGGGGACATTCAGGCTTCCATGCCACCTACAACAGAGTCAAACGGCTGTTCGCGTGGAAGGGCATGAAACTGCAGGTCAAGACCCTGATACGCAACTGTATGGTGTGCCAGCAAGCAAAAACGGAGCGTATATCGCCAGCGGGGCTCCTTCAACCACTGCCAATACCTCAAAAACCATGGCCGGTCATCTCGCTTGACTTCATTGAGGGTTTGCCTCACTCAGGAGGGTACGACACTGTCTTGGTGGTAGTTGACAAGTTCTCCAAATATGCGCATTTTCTGCCTTTGACTCACCCATTCACAGCTCTCCAAATTGCCAAAGTATTTATGAAGGAAATTTTCCGGCTCCACGGCTTACCACTAGCCATCATATCAGATCGGGACCGGATTTTTACGGGGCAGGTGTGGAAAGAACTGTTCAAGCTCTGCCGGACAGACCTACGTCTCAGCTCATCATACCACCCCCAAACAGACGGGCAAACTGAACGTGTCAACCAGTGTCTAGAAGGACACCTCAGGTGCGCAGTCCACTCCTGCCCTGGCAACTGGTCCAAATGGCTGTCTCTCGCAGAATACTGGTATAATACATCTTTTCATTTGGCTCTGGGCAAGACTCCATTTGAAGTCATCTACGGCCACCTTCCCCGGGAGTTTGGCGTCGCACAGATCGACGAATGTGCAGTCCCTGATCTTGCAGCATGGCTCCAGGAAAGAGAAGTGATGCTTGAGCACTTGCAGCAACAGCTCAAGCGCGCTCAGGACCGCATGAAAGTTCAGGCTGACCGCCACCGTACAGACAGAGAATTTGCGGTGGGGGATGCAGTGTTGCTCAAATTGCAGCCTTTCATCCAGTCGTCAGTGGCACAGCGGCCGCACCAGAAGCTCGCCTTCCGCTACTATGGCCTATACAGAGTGTTGGCTCGAGTCGGTGCAGTGGCATACAAACTCCAATTGCCTGCTTCCAGCCGTATCCACCCGGTGGTGCATGTCTCACAACTGAAAAAGGCCTTTGGAGCCACGGTACCAGTAAGTCCTGATCTTCCTCCAGATAACTCGATTTTGCAGGCAGAACATGTTCCGGAGCTGGTGCTCGACCGCAAGATGGTGCGCGTGGCCGGCGACACACGCCCTCGCATCCGGGTGCAATGGAGCAACCTTCCCTCGTCGCTGTCAACTTGGGAAGATCCAGTGGCGCTGCAGCAGCGGTTCCCCTCTACGCCGCCTTGGGGAGAAGTCGGCACACAAGCGGGGGGGGGGGGATGTCACGGCTGTCACGGCTACCCCACCAGCAGCGACGGCCCCACTGGCCAGTGGGGCGACCGAGCCACGACCGGATGGAGCTGACGGAGCCCAGACAAGTGGAAAGGAGGCGATCGGTGGACCCGCGTAGTCAGGGCGCGTGCGTGTGTGTGGCCTGCATGCCGTGGGTATTTCTAGGCGCTTCTGAGAGAGAGTTGGCATCGAGAATTATGAAGTCAAATTGATTAAGAGAAACTGATCTTCTCCTCTGGCCTCCTTCGTCCTCCTTCCCCACCTAACCTCTCCTTGGATCTAGATCGGGACCCTTACACATTGGTATTGTACATGCGTGTGGTACTGTCACTCATGGACATGTTGTAATGAAACCGTGCAATACTTTTCTAGAAAAAGAATCTTTGCTGTTATAGCGGATGGTGACCCCTTGATAGAAGAAACTTTTTTTTTTTGCGGGTGACAGAAGAAAAAACTAGACTATAACTTTTGCGTAAAATAAGGAATTACAAAAGTGAACGGAAGGAGTAACAAGTACTTCTTTTGTTCACTTTTATAAGACCTTGAAGACATTCCAGACAATGTGTAAAACAGTCCATTTTAAGTTGTTTGAAACGACTTACAAAAGTGAACGGAGAGAGTGATACATATTATATGTTTTGACAGCAGCTGATTAGAAATTCTGTTTTTTCATGTCCACAATCCTCGATCCTATTTTTGTTCACATTCTTTTCTTTTATTATATAGGCCGGCCTGATGTTTTGGACTCATGTGAATCTTTCATATGAAAGTTATTTTGACACATACTACATCGTCGACCATTCATGGAAACTTCTCACAAAACTAGACTATGGCTTTTGCATAAAATAAGGAATTATGTTGTTCTTAAATTAAAATTAGTTATCACTAGAGTGATCACCTTCATTTGTAGTCAAGATGAACTTTCATTAGTACTCCTGACTGCTGTTCCTTACCTCATGGCTCGCCGTGACCCTGTAATTAAATATTCATGTCTATATGGTAACCACTTTGATCTATATATATTCGTTACACTAATGGTAGACCTGGCAAACTTTCATTGTTTCATTATTTGCCAGTCGATGAATTTTTATTTTCATGCCACTTTCCATGACATGCACACCCTCCACATCATCAAGCGGCCATGCAACCATTTAACTTTTTTACTTAACACTTTCTACCACATACAAGCCCTTCACACCATCGAAAACATGAAAACCCTTCATGTCATTAATTTTTTTAATAAGTTTGTTGCTAAAAAATTCCGCAGCAACGCGCGGGGCGTTATCTAGTTAGTATTAGAGACTAGAGACGTTTCTCAAGTAGTTAATAGGCACTCAAGCAGGTTTCAATAAATGGCATTCAGATAAATTTGTGTACAATAGAATCACAATTCAGTACCTAAATTATATAAACACAAAGCATAGAGGTCGACAGAACTAAGTGTTGTTGATAGTTGGCCCTGCCTTGTTTGCATAATTAATTACATGGGATGCATTCATATGGAATAAATGGGTAAAGAAAACTCACATGTAGAGAAAAGGCATCTGCCCTGCACACAGATTGACGCCAGATATTTCAAGTAAGGCCAGTACATGGTGTGTACTTGCATCAATTGTGATTCAATAAAGCCAGTGTGGGTGCTTGAGAGGTGAGACCGTATTTTCATACACAACAGCAACGACCATCGAGGGTTGGGACATACTGCATCAATACCAATTGAGCAAAAATGAACAGCATCTTCTGCACCTCCATCTAAATTAGATAGAATGTTGAACCTGTTAGGGAACGCAGTAATTTCAAAATTTTCCTACGCACACGCAAGATCATGGTGATGCATAGCAACAAGAGGGAAGAGTATCGTCTATGTACCCTTGTAGGCCATAAGCGGAAGCGTTATGACAATGCGGTTGATGTAGTCGTACGTCTTCATGATTAACCGATCCTAGTACCGAACGTACGGCACCTTCGCGATCTGCACACGTTCAGCTCGGTGACGTCCCACGAACTCACGATCCAGTAGAGCTTCGAGGGAGAGTTCCGTCAGCACGACGGCGTGATGATGGTGTTGATGAAGCTACCGACGTAGGGCTTCGCCTAAGCACCGCTACGATATGACCGAGGTGGATTATGGTGGAGGGGGCATCGCACACGGCTAAAAGATCAATGATCAACTTGTGTGTCTATGGGGTGCGCCCTGGCCACGTATATAAAGGAGTGGAGGAGGGGGAGGGCCGGCCCTCCTATGGCGCGCCCTGGGGAGTCCTACTCCCACCGGGAGTAGGATTCCCCCCTTCCATGTAGTAGGAGTAGGAGAGAAGGAAAGGAAAAAAGAGAAGAGAAGGAAGTAGGGGGCGCCGCCCCTCCCCCTAGTTAAATTCGAACTAGGCCTTGGGGGGACGCGCAACCTCCTCTCTCTCTTTCCCCTAAGGCTCAATAAGGCCGATATACTCCCCGGCGAATTCCCGTAACTCTCCGGTACTCCGAAAAATACTCGAATCACTCGGAACCTTTCCGATGTCCGAATATAGTCATCCAATATATTGATCTTTACATATCGACCATTTCTAGACTCCTCGTCATGTCCCCAATCTCATCCGGGACTCCAAACTACCTTCGGTACATCAAACCACATAAACTCATAATATCGACCGTCACCGAACATTAGGCGTGCGGACCCTACGGGTTCGAGAACTATGTAGACATGACCGAGACTCATCTCCGGTCAATAACCAATAGCGGAACCTGGATGCTCATATTCGTTCCTACATATTCTACAAAGATCTTTATCGGTCAAACCGCATAACAATGTACGTTGTTCCCTTTGTCATCGGTATGTTACTTGCCCGAGATTCGATCATCGGTATCTCAATACCTAGCTCAATCTCGTTTCCGGCAAGTCTCTTTACTCGTTCCGTAATGCCACATCCCGTAACTAACTCATTAGCTACATTTCTTGCAAGGCTTATTATGATGTACATTACCGAGAGGGCCCAGAGATACCTCTCCGACAATCGAAGTGACAAATCCTAATCTTGATCCATGCCAACTCAACAAACACCATCGGAGACACCTGTAGAGCACCTTTATAATCACCCAGTTACATTGTGACATTTGGTAGCACACAAAGTGTTCTTCCGGTATTCGGGAGTTGCACGATCTCATGGTTATAGGATCAAGTATAGTTATGGAGAAAGCAATAGCAATAAACTATACGATCATCGTGCTAAGCTAATAGATGGGTCAAGTCAATCACATTATTCTCTAATGATGTGATCTCGTTAATCAAATGACAACTCATATCTATGGTTAGGAAACATAACCATCATTGGTTCAACGAGCTAGTCAAGTAGAGGCATACTAGTGACATTCTGTTTGTCTATGTATTCACACATGTATTAAGTTTTCGGTTAATATAATTCTAGCATGAATAATAAACATTTATTATGATATATGGAAATATAAATAACAACTTTATTATTGCCTCTAGGGCATATTTCCTTCAGTGTCCCACTTGCACTAGAGTCAATAATCTAGTTCACATCGTCATGTGACTAACACCCAAAGGGTTTACTAGAGTCAATAATCTAGTTCACATCGCTATGTGATTAAACACAAATAGTTCACATCTTTATGTGATTAGTTCACATCTCCATGTGACTAACACTCAAAGGGTTTACTAGAGTCAATAATCTAGTTCACATCGCTATGTGAGTAACACCCAAAGAGTGATCATGTTTTGCTTGTGAGAGAAATTTAGTCAATGGGTCTGCCACATTCAGAGCCGTATGTATTTTGCAAATTTTCTATGTCTACAATGCTTTACACGGAGCTACTTTAGCTAATTGCTCCCACTTTAAATATGTATCTAGATCGAGTCTTAGAGTCATCCAGATCGGTGTCAAAGCTTGCATCGATGTAACTTTTTACGATGAACTCTTTGTCACCTCCATAACTGAGAAACATTTCCTTATTCCACTAAGGATATTTTTAACCGCTGGCCAGTGATCCACTCCTGGATCACTATTGTACCCTCTTGCCAAACTTATGGTGAGGTACACAATAGGTCTGGTACACAACATGGCATACTTTATAGAACCTATGACTGAGGCATAGGGAATGACTTTTCATTCTCTTTCTATTTTCTGCCGTGGTCGGGTTTTGAGTCTTTACTCAACTTCACACCTTGCAACACAGGCAAGAACTCCTTCTTTAACTTTTCCATTTGAACTACTTCAAAATCTTGTCAAGGTATGTACTCATTGAAAATATATCAAGCGTCTTGATCAATCTCTACAGATCTTGATGCTCAATATGTAAGTAGCTTCACCGAGGTCTTTCTTCGAAAAACTCTTTTCAAACAATTGTTTATGCTTTCCAGAAAATTCTGCATTATTTCCGATCAACAATATGTCATTCACATATACTTATCAGAAATGTTGTCGTGCTCCCACTCACTTCGCGGAATCTGGGCCTCAAGCCATTTCGCGGAATCTGGGCTCATCATCGCTTCCTCATAGTTTGTAGGTTCGTCATGGTCTAGTAACATGACTTCCAGAAAGGATTACCGTACCACTCTGGTGCGGACCATACTCTGGTTGTCCTACAAGGTTTGGTAGTAACTTGATCTGAAGTTGCATGATCATCATCATTAGCTTCCTAGCTAATTGGTGTAGAGATCACTAGAACTGATTTCTATGATTTACTACTTTCCAATTAGGGAGAAGATATAATTACCTTATCAGTTCTACTTTCCTCCCACTCACTTCTTTCGAGAGAAACTCCTTCTCTAGAAAGGATCCATTCTTAGGAACAAAATATCTTGCCTTCGGATCTGTGATAGAAGGTGTACCCAAATGTCTCCTTTGGGTATCCTATGAAGACGCACTACTCCGATTTGGGTTCGAGCTTATCAGTTTGAAATTTTTTCACATAAGCATCGCAACCCCAAACTTTTAAGAAATGACAGCTTTGGTTTCTTGCCAAACCCTAGTATATACGGTGTCATCTCAACGGATTTAGATGGTGCCCTATTTAACGTGAATGCAGCTGTCTCTAATGCATAACCCCAAAGCGATAGCGGTAAATCAGTAAGAGACATCGTAGATCGCACCATATCTAGTAAAGTGCGATTACGACATTCAGACACACCATTACACTGTGGTGTTCCAGGTGGCGTGAGTTGCGAAACTATTCTGCATTGTTTCAAATGAAGACCAAACTTGTAACTCAAATATTCTCCTCTATGATCAGATCGTAGAAACTTTATTTTCTTGTTATGATGATTTTCCACTTCACTCTAAAATTCTTTGAACTTTTCAAATGTTTTAGACTTATGTTTCATCAAGTAGATATACTCATATCTGCTCAAATCATTTGTGAAGGTCAGAAAATAACGATACCCGCCGCGAGCCTCAACACTCATCGGACCCCATACATCAGTATGTATTATTTCCAATAAGTCAGTTGCTCACTCCATTGTTCCGGAGAACAGAGTCGTGGTCATCTTGCCCATGAGGCATGGTTCGCAAGCATTAAGTGATTCATAATCAAATGATTCCAAAAACCCATCAGCATGGAGTTTGCTTTACACCAATATGACCTAAACGGCGGTGCCACCAATAAGTTGCACTATCATTATTAACTTTGCATCTTTTGGCTTCAATATTATAAATATGTGTATCACTATGGTCAAGATTCAATAAACCATTCACCTTGGGTGTATGACCACAGAAGGTTTTATTCATGTAAACAGAATACCAATTATTCTTTGACTTAAATGAATAACCGTATTGCAATAAACATGATCCAATCATATTATGCTCAACGCAAACACCAAATAATATTTATTTTAGGTTCAACACTAATCCCGAAGGTAAAGGGAGTGTGCGATGGTGATCTTATCAACCTTGGAATTACTTCCAACACACATTGTCACCTCGCCCTCAACTAGTCTTTGTTTATTTTGCAACTTCCATTTCGAGTTACTACTTTTAGCAAGTGAACCGGTATCAAATACCGAGGGGTTTGCTATAAACACTAGTAAAGTATACACCAATAACATGTATATCGAATATACCTTTGTTCACTTTTCCATCCTTCTTATCCGCCAAGTATCTAGGGCAGTACCACTTCCAGTGACCATTTCCTTTGCAGCAGAAGCACTCAGTTTGAGGCTTGGGTCTAGCTTTGGGCTTCTTCATGGGAGTGGCAGCTTGCTTGCCATTACTCTTGAAGTTCCCTTTCTTTCCCTTGCCATTTTACTTGAAACTAGTGGTCTTGTCAACCATCAACACTTGATGCTTTTCTTGATTTCTACCTTCGTCGATTTCAACATCACGAAGAGCTTGGGAATCGTTTCCGTTATCCCTTGCATATTATAGTTCATCACGAAGTTCTAGTAACTTGGTGATAGTGACTAGAGAACTCTGTCAATCACTATCTTATCTGGAAGATTAACTCACGCTTGATTCAAGTGATTGTAGTACTCAGACAATCTGAGCACATGCTCACTGGTTGAGCTATTCTCCTCCATCTTGTAGGCAAAGTACTTGTCAGAGGTCTGATACCTCTTGACTCAGGCATGAGTCTGAAATACCAATTTCAGCTCTTGGAACATCTTATATGCTCCGTGGCATTCAAAACATTTTTGACGTCCCGGTTCTAAGCCGTAAAGCATGGTGCACTAAACTATCAAGTAGTCATCATACCAAGCTTTGTCAAATGTTCATAACATATGTATCTGCTCCTGCAATAGGTCCGTCACCTAGCGGTGCATCAAGGACATAATACTTCTGTGCAGCAATGAGGATAACCCTTAGATCACGGAGCTAGTCCGCATCATTGCTACTAACATATTTCAACTTATTTTTCTCTAGGAAGACATAAAAAATAAACGGGGAGCTACATCGCAAGCTATTGATCTATAACATAGATATGCAAATACTATCAGGACTAAGTTCATGATAAATTAAAGTTCAATTAATTATATTACTTAAGAACTCCCACTTAGATATGTTGGAAATATGCCCTAGAGGCAATAATAAAATGGTTATTATTATATTTCCTTGTTCATGATAATTGTCTATTGTTCATGCTATAATTGTGTTATCCGGAAATCGTAATACATGTGTGAATACATAGACCACAACACGTCCCTAGTGACCCTCTAGTTGACTAGCTCGTTGATCAAAGATAGATATGGTTTCCTGACTATGGACATTAGATGTCATTGATAATGGGATCACATCATTAGGAGAATGATGTGATGGACAAGACCCAATCCTAAGCATAGCTCAAAGATCGTGTAGTTCGTTTGCTAGAGCTTTTCCGAATGTCAAGTATCATTTCCTTAGACCATGAGATTGTGCAACTCCCGGATACCATAGGAGTGCTTTGGGTGTGCCAAACATCACAACGTAACTGGGTGACTATAAAGGTGCACTACGGGTATCTCCGAAAGTGTCTATTGGGTTGGCACAAATCAAGACTAGGATTTGTCACTCCGTATGACGGAGAGGTATCTCTAGGCCCACTCGGTAATGCATCATCATAATGAGATCAATGTGACCAAGTGGTTGATCACGGGATCATGCATTACAGTATGAGTAAAGTGACTTGCCAGTAACGAGATTGAACGAGGTATTGGGATACCGACGATCGAGTCTCGGGCGAGTAACGTACCGATTGACAAAGGGAATTGTATACGGGATTGATTGAATCCTCGACATCATGGTTCATCCGATGAGATCATCGAGGAGCATGTGGGAGCCAACATGGGTATCCAGATCCCGCTGTTGGTTATTGACCGAAGAGTCGTCTCGGTCATGTCTGCGTGTCTCCCGAACCCGTAGGGTCTACACACTTAAGGTTTGGTGACGCTAGGGTAGTTGAGATATTAGTATGCGGTAACCCGAAAGGTGTTCGGAGTCTCAGATGAGATCCCAGACATCACTAGGAGTTCCGGAATGGTCCGGAGGTGAAGAATTGTATATAGGAAGTCCAGTTTCGGCCACCGGGAAAGTTTCGAGGGTCACCGGTATTCTACCGGGACCACCGGAAGGGTCCCGGGGGTCCATCGGGTGGGGCCAGCTATCCCGGAGGGCCCCATGGGCTGAAGTGGGAGGGGATCCAGCCCCATGGGCCTCCTCCTGTGCCTAGGGTTGGAAACCCTAGGGGTGGGGGGCGTCCCACTTGGCTTGGGGGGTAAGCCACCCCCCTTGGCCGCCGCCCCCCTCTAGATGGGATCTAGAGGGGCCGACGCCCCCCCTTGGACCCCTATATAAAGAGGGGGGAGGGCTGCGCACCCTAGCCCCTGGCGCCTCCCTCTCCCTCCCGTGACACCTCTCCCTCTCGCTGAGCTTGGCGAAGCCCTGCCGAGATCACCGTTGCTTCCACCACCACGCCGTTGTGCTGCTGGATCCCCATCAACCTCTCCTTCCCCCTTGCTGGATCAAGAAGGAGGAGACGTCTTCCCAACCGTACATGTGTTGAACACGGAGGTGCCGTCCGTTCGGTGCTCGGTCATCGGTGATTTGGATCACGACGAGTACGACTCCATCAACCCCGTTCTCTTGAACGCTTCCGCTCGCGATCTACAAGGGTATGTAGATGCACTCCCCTTTCCCTCGTTGCTAGATAACTCCCTAGATTGATCTTGGTGATGCGTAGAAAATTTTAAATTCTGCTACGTACCCCAACAAGATAGACATCCCTCTAATCATCTAAGTGATCACGTGATCCATATCAACTAAACCATGTCCGATCATCACGTGAGATGGAGTAGTTTTCAATGGTGAACATCACTATGTTGATCATATCTACTATATGATTCATGCTTGACTTTTCGGTCTCAGTGTTCCGAGGCCATATCTGCATATGCTAGGCTCGTCAAGTTTAACCCGAGTATTTCTACGTGTGCAAAACTGGCTTGCACCCGTTGTATGTGAACGTAGAGCTTATCACACCGATCATTACGTGGTGTCTCGGCACGATGAACTTTGGCAACGATGCATACTCAGGGAGAACACTTGTACCTTGAAATTTAGTGAGAGATCATCTTATAATGCTACCGTTGAACTAAGAAAAACAAGATGCATAAAGGATAAACATCACATGCAATCAAAATATGTGACATGATATGGCCATGATCATCTTGCGCCTTCGATCTCCATCTCCAAAGTACCGTCATGATCTCTATCGTCACCGGCATGACACCATGATCTCCATCATCTTGATCTCTATCAATGTGTCATCATATGGTCGTCTCGCCAACTATTGCTCTTGCAACTATTGCTATCGCATAGCGATAAAGTAAAGCAATTATTTGGCGCTTGCATCTTATGAAATAAAGAGACAACCATAAGGCTTCTGCCAGTTGCCGATAACTTCAACAAAACATGATCATCTCATACAACAATTTATATCTCATCACATCTTGACCATATCATATCACAACATGCCCTGCAAAAACAAGTAAGACATCCTCTACTTTGTTGTTGCAAGTTTTATGTGGCTACTACAGGCTGAGCAAGAACCGTTCTTACCTACGCATCAAAAACCACAACGAGGTATAGTGATTGCTTTTTGATCTTTAGAAAGAACCCTGTTCATTGAATCTGATTCAACTAAAGCTGGAGAAACAAACACCCACTAGCCACCGGTGTGCGAAGCACGTCGGTAGAACCAGTCTCGCGTAAGCGTACGCGTAATGTTGGTCTGGGCCACTTCATCCAACAATGCCGCTAAATCAAGAATCAACTAGTGACGGCAAACAATATGTATATACCCACGCCCACAACTCCTTTATGTTCTACTTGTGCAAATGACATCTACGCATAAACCTGGCTCGGATGCCACTGTTAGGGAACACAGTAAATTCAAAAATTTCCTACGCACATGCAAGATCATGTTGATGCATAGCAACGAGAGGGAAGAGTATCGTCTACGTACCCTCGTAGACCGTAAGAGGACGCGTTATGGCAACGCGGTTGATGTAGTCGTACGTCTTCACGATCGACCGATCCTAGTACCGAACGTACGGCACCTCCGCGATCTTCACACGTTCAGCTCGATGACGTCTCATGAACTCACGATCCAGTAGAGCTTTGAGGGAGAGTTCCGTCAGCACGACGGCATGATGACGGTGTTGATGAAGCTACTGACGTAGGGCTTCGCCTAAGCACCACTACGATATGACCGAGGTGGATTCTGGTGGAGGGGGGCACCGCACACGGCTAAAAGACCAATGATCAACTTGTGTGTCTATGGGGTGCCCCCTGGCCACGTATATAAAGGAGTGGAGGAGGGAGGAGAGCCGACCCTCCTATGGCGCGCCCTGGGGAGTCCTACTCCCACCAGGAGTAGGATCCCCCCATTCCATGTAGTAGGAGTAGGAGAGAAGGAAAGGGAAAAGAGAAGAGAAGGAAGGAGGGGGCGCCGCCCCTCCCCCTAGTCAAATTCGGACTAGGGCTTGGGGGCACGCAGCCTCCTCTCTCTCTTTCCCCTAAAGCCCAATAAGGCCCATATACTCCCCGGCGAATTCCGTAACTCTACGGTACTCCGAAAAATATCTGAATCACTTAGAACCTTTCCGATGTCCGAATATAGTCGTCCAATATATCGATCTTTATGTCTTGACCATTTCGAGACTCCTCATCATGTCCTCGATCTCATCCTGGACTCCGAACTACCTTCGGTACATAAAAACACATAAACTCATAATACTAATCGTCACCGAACGTTAAGCGTGCGGACCCAACGGGTTCGAGAACTATGTAGACATGACCGAGACTCATCTCCGGTCAATAACCAATAGCGGAACCTAGATGCTCATATTGGTTAATACATATTCTACGAAGATCTTTATCGGTCAAACCGCATAACGGTATACGTTTAGTCCTGGCCATGGGCAGCCCGACCCGGCCCGGCCCGATGTTGCTCCCGGGCCGGGCTCGGGCCTACATTTTGAGCCCGATGGCCTGGCCGGGCCGGGTCCGGGTGAGGGAGTCCTGGACTAAGGGGTCCTCGGGCGTCCGACCTGTTAACCATGGGTCGGACTGATGGGCTGTGAAGATACGAAGACCGAAGACTACACCCGTGTCTAGATAGGACTCTCCTTGGCGTGGAAGGCAAGCTTAGTGACCAAATATGTATATTCCTTTCTTTGTAACCGACCTTATGTAACCCTAGATCCTCCCGGTGTCTATATAAACCAGAGGACTTAGTCCGAATAGGGGAGACTCATCATCATAACCATACAAGCTAGACCTCTAGGGTTTAGCCATTACGATCTCGAGGTAGATCACCTCTTGTAATACTCATATTCATCAATATCAATCAAGCAGGGCATAGGGTATTGCCTCCATAGAGAGGGCCTGAACCTGGGTAAACATCGTGTCCCTTGTCTCCTGTTACCATCGACCATGGACGCACAGTTAGGGACTCCCTACCCGAGATCCGCCGATTTTGACATCGACATTGGTGCTTTCATTGCGAGTTCCACTGTGTTGCCGTCAAAAGGTTTGATGGCCCCTTCAATCGTCCATAATGACGCTGTCCAAGGAGAAACTTTCCTCCCCGGATAGATCTTTGTGTTCGGCGGCTTCGCACCACAGGCCAATTCGTTTGGCCATCTGGAGCAGATCGAAAGCTACGCCCATGGCCATCAGGTCAGATTCGGAAGCTTGAGCTACGTTGCGGACATCTGTGGAGACTTGATCTTTGCCGCATACGAGACCGCGGTAGCCGCTCCCGGTCACCCCGATGATCATGACCTAAATCTGTCATCAGGCCGCATCCAGGAGATTGCTCCTGTAACTGCTCTGGCTCCAGATCTGGAGCAGGTTGCGCCATCCAAGGACGGGAGGATCAACCCCACCACGGAGGCCACAGATTCCAGGGCGTTGGAGCCGCACATAGACTTAACCTCTCACGATGTCTTTGTTAGCGGAACTCCAGACTCGTCTCCGGCCGTAAGTACCGAACCACGTGAGCTTGTGGACGCCGAGCTTGATCGTTTATCGATCTTCGAATTCAGCGCCGCAGACATCTTCCAGCACTCGCCTTTGGGTGATGTGCTAAACTCTTTAAAGAACCTGTCCTTGGCGGAGGACTCATAGCCGAACTATATCCGACTCGAACTAGGGGCTGACGGTGGAGAATTTGCTTCCCACCCGCCACCCACTTCATAGCCACGGTCGAGGATTTGACCGGCGAACTTGATTACGACTACGAGGACATCAATGGTATGGACGATGATGCCAGAGAAGAAGAGGCCCAGAACCTGCCGTTCACCGGACGCTGGATGGCCACTTCCTCGTTTGATGTATACATGGTGGATGCACCAAAAGAAAATAGCGGCGATGACAAGGAAGATCCATCTGAGGATAAACCTTCTGAAATACAATCCAAACACCGGCGTCAGCGGCGCAGCTCTAAGTCATGCCGCAGTAAAGACAGCAACACCGGCACAGGAGAAGATAATACTCCAAAAGGTGCCGAAGAGAACGAAGACCCCGTTGAAACAGCTAATGAACAAGACGAACGGGAAGATGGGAAGGCTAGCCCTGGCAAGCAGGCCACGCACGAAGACTCAAAGGACGGAAGTTATCTTCCGCTCTCCGAGGATGAGGTCAGCCTCGGCACCAACGATTTCATTGTGCCTGGGGAACCTCTGGAGTAGGAGCACTTCAAGCGCCAGCTAATCGCCACCGCAAGGAGCCTGAAAAAGAAGCATCAGCAGCTTCAAGCTGACCAAGATCTGCTCAATGATAAATGGACTGATGTCCTAGCAGCCGAAGGATACAACCTCAAGCACCCAACCAAAAGCTACCCAAAGCGCAAATTGCTACCTCAGTTTGACGAGGAGGCGCCGGAGTACATACCATCATCGTACAATGCGGCTGACCGACCACCACGTGGTCGGGACAAAATAGCAACTCACGCCGAACACCAGCCCGCCTCGCCTCATCGCACAGGTAGATGTAAATTAGCCCACGGCCATACATATGACCTCCGGCAGAACCTGAACAATAAATCAGGACATGCCAGATCAATCTACGGATCGCGACGACGTGCCTCGACGTGCGATGAAGGCCACCAATTTGGACGTGACAAACTTAGTCATGCGCAGGCTGAAAACTGCCGACGGACTCCATGACGGCTACGTCGTGATACGACCCGATATAGAGGCGCCGCACACCCTCATTGCTTCACTGATGAGGTCCTCGATCATGAATTCCCAGAAGGGTTCACACCCGTGAATATAGAATCATACGATGGAACCACAGACCCCGCGGTGTGGATCGAAGACTTTATTCTCCACATTCATATGGCCCGCGGCGATGACCTTCACGCCATCAAATACCTCCCTTTAAAACTCAAGGGGCCAGCTAGGCACTGGCTCAACAGTCTGCCTGCAAATTCTATTGGCAGCTGGGAGGACTTGGAAGAGGCCTTCCTCGATAACTTCCAAGGTACATATGTTTGACCTCTGGACGCTGATGACTTAAGCCATATAGTTTAGCAGCCTGGAGAGTCCGCCAGGAAATTCTGGACTAGGTTCTTAACTAAAAAGAACCAAATCATCGATTGTCCGGATGCTGAAGCCCTAGCATCCTTCAAACACAGCATCCGCGACGAATGGCTCGCTTGCCACCTTGGCCAAGAAAAGACAAAATCCATGGCAGCCCTCACGTCACTCATGACCCGCTTTTGTGCGGGCGAGGACAGTTGGTTGGCCTGTAGCAAAAATAATGCAAGCGACGCCGGCACCCCTGAAGCTAAAACTAGCAAAGACAAGTCTCGACGCAACAGATACAAGCGTCAAAAGAGCAGTGATAACACCGAGCACACGATAGTCAATGCTGGATTCAGGGGCTCTAAGTCCGGTCAGCGGAAGAAGCCGTTCCAAAAGAACAATTCAGGCCCATCCAGCTTGGACCGCATACTTGATCGTGTGTGCCATTTTCGTGGCACCCCAGACAAACCACCCAATCATACAAATAGAGATTGCTGGATTTTTAAATAGGCCGGCAAATTGAACGCCGATAATAGGGAAAAGGGATCGCAAAGCGAGGACGATGACGAAGATCCCCAGCAACCGAACACAGGGGGACAGAAGAATTTTTCCCCTCAGGTCAAAACGGTGAACATGATAAATGCTACCCACATCCCCAAGAGGGAGCGCAAGCGTGCGCTCAGGGACGTCTACGCGATAGAGCCAGTCGCCCCAAAGTTTAATCCATGGTCGTCATGCCCGATCACCTTTGATAGCCGGAATCATCCGACCAGTATCCGTCATGGTGGCTCGGCCGCACTGGTCCTAGACCCAATAATTGACGGGTTCCACCTGACTCGCGTCCTTATAGACGGAGGTAGCAGCCTTAATCTGCTCTATCAGGATACAACGCGAAAAAAGGGCATTAACCCATCTCGGATCAAGCCCACCAGGACTACCTTCAAAGGAGTCATACCAGGTGTAGAGGCCCGCTATCTGGGCTCAATCACACTAGAGGTTGTCTTCGGATCTCCGGAAAACTTCCGAAGCGAGGAGTTAATCTTCGATATCATCCCCTTCCGCAGCGGCTATCACGCACTGCTAGGATGAACCGCGTTTGCTCGATTCAACGCAATACTACACTATGCTTATCTCAAGCTCAAGATGCCCGGTCCACGTGGTGTCATAGAAGTTAACGGAAATAAGGAACGCTCCCTCTGTACAGAAGAGCACACAGCTACCTTAGCAGCAGAAGTACAGAGCGGCCTTCTCAAGCAGAACCTTAATTCGGCTGCCGAGCCCACGGACACCGTTAAGAGGGTCCGAACTACTCTGTAGCAGGAGAGCTCGGCTCGCCAGGAGCTCTACTAGCAATCCGGCCTCCATCGCATTTCCGATCAAGTGGTGGCACTCGTGCCGCACGTACATAATCACGCACTCAAAATCCCATGGGCATCGACGGAGGCATAGCTAGCTTGTGGTCCGAAGTACGGCTCAACCGACATCGGATACACACATAGTTTCACTTTTTCTTGTTTCCTTTTCAGGTCTAAATCCCATAGGCACCATCTAGTGGTTTGGTCATCGGTCCTCTTGAAGGATAAACACACCAAGATGGCGAGAAATGCACACATATGGGGGACTTTTTAGGTGATTCCATTAACGATAACTCTACCTGTTTTCCAGGACCCGCGTGCAGCTCTCCCTTGGTTTCGGCATGTCAAATAGCATGTTGCTTATCGCACTACCTATATCAATGCGCCTTGACGTACTAATTAAATTACAATGAGAACAGTTTGCCGCTGGAGCTGTAGGACTCCAGCTTTTTACCTTCATACCTTTTCTGTTTTCTTTTTTTTTCAGCTCCCCTGTGGATAACCCTATCAGGTAGAGCCTGTACACTTTGGTACGTTTCATGTTTGCCAGGGGCTGCACAGCACCCCACACTATGGGAACAAAAGTCCGAAGATTTTATAAGTATAGTTCGGCACCCCGAATTTAGGATTATATGCATTGGCTTTGAATCATGTCTTTGGTCAATAGTTGGGTTGCCCGACTCCTGTGCTTGCTACCTTACGTTCCGCTAAATCGACTAAGGTAGTAAAGGGAGAAGTACTGCGATTGTGCCCTGGTTTATCCAAAGGAGCACCTCAGTAGAGAAAGCCGAAAACTGACTGTCATGATGCAGTGAGAGCCGGCCAGCTATTCGGAGGTTGCAAATCGTTGGAGATTTCTTCCGCATTACGCGAAGGATTGGTACTTCCCGATCAGACGCTTATAGCACTCTAGTTCGGATACTAGGGGTTGCGCCCATGTTTTTATTGTCGCACTCCTATGGCTAAGTGAGGGTGTTATAGCCGCATAGTCTGGTTGCCTGGTTCATTGTGCTAAAAAACTCCTTCATGGACCATCTAATTGGATCAAGATTGTTTAGATTCCATCCCGAACACCCCCGTACTACCTACGTCGGGGCAGAAGCCGACGACTGGTTAACCCTCAGATTTCATACAACACGGCCGCACAGGAAGTAAAAATTTAAAAACATAACAAAGCATTATATTGCATAAACAATTTGTTTTATATAAAGCAGAGGGAGCTCGAGTACATTCATTCAAAGATGGTGTCCTTCACACAATGATCCGCAACAATGCGGGACCCCTCTGAAACATCGCCGAAGTATCGCTCAGGTGTGCGGTGCTCCTTGCCCTCCCGCGGCCCCCCGATCGCTAACTTGACAGCGTCTAGCTTCGCCCATCAGACCTTGCAATAAGAGAAGGCCAAACGCGCGCCCTCAATGCAAACGGACCGCTTGATGACATGCAGCCGAGGACAGGCATCCACCAGCTTCTTCACGAGGCCGAAGCAGCTGCCAGGAATAGCTTCGGCTAGCCACAGCCGGATTATCATATCGTTCATGTCCAGTTCGGCCAGCCTGTGCAGCTCGACCAGCTGTTTTAGCTGATCGCTGAAGGGCACCGGATGTTCTGGCGCGCAATATTGTGACCAGAACAGCGTCTCCGTGGAGCTCCCTTCTTCGGCTCGGAAGAACTCCGCAGCATCGGTCACACTGTCTGGCAGATCAACAAAGTCCCCTAGAGAACTCCAAATCCGTGTTAGTAAAAGAAATTTCCCCTTCACACTCCTGCTTTGCATATTGAATGACTTACCTGCCACGATCTTCCTGGCCTCCTAGATCTCATGGAGGGCGTCCTGGGCTTCAATCCGGGCCGCCTCCGCACTCTTACGAGCATTGGCAAGTTCGGCCTCTTGAGCCGACGCATTGTGCTCCAAGGTCTCGCACTTCCTCACCGCGTCCTGGAGCTCCTGTTGGACTTCGTTGACCCGGGCCTTGAGCCTCTTACTGGTGGCCTGCTCCTTGACAGCCTTCCCCTCGGCTTCGACAAGGGCCACTTTCAGGGCCTCGACCTCAGTCGTCGTCTCTGTTCACATCATGGTATTTCGGTCATTGCATATCATTTTCCCTTTTTCGAATCCATTATAGGTTATTACTTACCTTGTTTTTCTTGGAGCTGCCTCTTCACCTGGCCCAGCTCCTCCTCGGCCTCCGCCAGTTTCTGATTCAGTCCAGAGACTTCGGCAGTATGCGAGGCCGCGGCCAACAGCGACGCATGCGCATACATTTTAGACAAATTTAGTTAGTTTCCTGCAATAGGAGATTGATCCTCTGTCCAGTTTTTTATTTTCCAGCACCGGACAGTGTCTCAGGGGCTACTGTCTATATTGGGATTTTCTCCTTTTTTGCGTTGCTTACCTCAAAACGTGTTAACAGGCTGCTGCAGGCTTCGGTTAGTCCGCTCTTGGCGGGCTGAACCCTTTCAATTACTGTGCCCATAAGGACATGGTGCTCATCAACAATGGAAGCACTTCACAGTGCTTACAGCAGATTATCCAGGGCCCCTGGTTGGACAGGGATCACTGGGGGAATAGGCATCCCCCTTCTTCCGAAGCAGGTCGCATGCCGGATTCTGGAGCAGTCTCGGTCTCCGGAATTGAGTCCGGCTAAGGGTCGAACTAAGTACGACCCTCCCCACCAGTCTCCATGGGGATTGATTCCCCTTGGTGTTCGACGACGGGGATTTCGCCTTCTGGTGCCTCCTAAGCCTCTCCCCCGCCTGGAACAGTCCTTCGGGATAGCACCTCCGTATCATCCTTGGCCTTGGGGGAGTGAGCGGCTGGCAGCGAATCGCTGGCCATCGCCTTGGAATCAAGTGACCCTCCTGATGAGGATCGCGGGGAGCCATTGTGGGCCGGACTACAATAAACATAACCAATCATCTCAATGCAGTGAGGAGGAGAAACTTTATGTGTGGATACAAGCCTTGGTACTTACGATGCGTCCAGAGGCTTAGCGCGGGCCGTCTCTCCGGACTGTTGTCGACGTCCCATGCGGAGTTATCCATGAGCGAGCCCTTCCCCTTCTTGGGTGCCTCTGCCTCCAGAGTTGTGGAGGCCTCCCTCTTCTTCCTCCCCCCATCGGGGGGAGAGTCACTTTCCTCCTCCTCCTCATCCTCGTCGTCTTCGACGGCGGGCGAACGGGTCTTGTCTTCAGACATCACGTCCAAAGTGCTCTTGCGGTGGGGGCCACTCCGGACCCCCTTGGCCTTTACTGTGGCCTTCTTTTTTGGTGCCTTATAAGGTGCTAACTCCAGCATCTTCGCTAAACGCGGGATGACTGGTTCTTCGGGCAGGGGAGCCAGACATCGGATCTGCTTCGCCTTCTTCAACCAGTACTGAAAAAGCAATGATAATAAAAGCTTAGATATCACCCTTGGAACAAGCAAGTAGGGGATGTGTTGAAAATAACATACCTCGTTGGGGAGGTGATTTATGTCGTGACCATGGTCCGAATCTGTGGCCGGCGGTATCTCGTTGCCCTTGAAGAGCAACTTCCAGGCATCTTCGTGAGCTGTGTCGAAGAGCCTTTCCAAGGTGTGGTGCCTTTTCGGGTTGAAATCCCATAGAGGACGGCTTCGGCTCTGGCAGGGGAGGATCTGATGCACCAGCATCACTTGAATTATGTCGACAAGCTTGATGTCCCTATCGATCATGCTTTGATTGCGCGTTTGCAGCGCAATCAGCTCATCTGACGAACACCAGTTCGGGCTCTTCTCGACCCAGGAGTTGAGTCAGACGGGAGCACCGGAGTTGAATGCGACAGCCACGACCTAGGTGGCACCACGGGGTTTAGTGATGTAGAACCATTGTTTCTGCCATTCCTTGACAAACTCCACGAATGTGCCTTTTGGCCAAGAGACATTGGTGAGCTTGCTCACCATGGCGCCCCCGCACTCTGCGTGCTGTCCATCCACCACCTTGGGCCTCACGTTAAAGGTTTTGAGCCACAGCCCGAAGTGGGTTTGGATGCGGAGGAAGGCCTCGCACATGACGATGAACGCCGAGATGTTGAGAAAGGAGTTCGGGGATAGATCGTGGAAGTCTATCCCGTAGTAGAACATTATCCCACGGACGAAGGGGTGGAGTGGAAATCCTCGCCCACGGAGGAAATGGGGGAGGAACACTACCCTCTCGTCGGGCTTAGGTGTGGGAATGATTTGTCCTTGGGCTAGAAGACGGTGGGCGATTTCCTTCGCCAGGTACCCGGCCGCCCGAAGCTCGGTGATGTCCTCCTCCTTGACGGAGGAGGCCATCCACTTGCCTTGACCTCCGGATCCGGACATGGTTGAGTGCTTTCTCAAGTGGGAAACAGATGAGAACTTGGGCGCTGGAGCTCAAGAGTGGAAAGGCAGGAAGAAGGCGGGGGAAGAAGGAGGAATCTTATCTCCTTATAAGGGCAATGAATATTGGACGCCACCCCCCTCGCCTCAAAATTCGCCTGCTCCCAAGGGCTATATAAACAACACGGTTGGGTTACCCACGCTCGTATTGATGAGAGTACCGCGATAAGGGGACACGATCTCTGCTTTGACAAGACGTGCCAATGGCAACCGCGTCTCGAAACATGGAGCGGCAATCGAAAAATGGTTCGAAATTATGACCGGACGGACGTGATGTCATGTTGTAAAAAGTTGTCAGCGGATTGGACTCGTGGATTATTGTATTCTCTCTACAGTTGTGTGCGGTGTCTGTTACAGGTCCAGACATGATCAATTCGTCCGAAGACTATTTTGGAGTTCGGAAGGAGGAACCCGCCTTGCAATACCGAAGACAGAACTACGCGCCGGATATCTTGTCATTGAAGCCAGGTTCAGGGGCTACTGAGGGAGTCCTGGAGTAAGGGGTCCTCGGGCGTCCGGCCTGTTAGCCATGGGCCGGACTGATGGGCTGTGAAGATACAAAGACCAAAGACTGCACCCGTGTCCTGATGGGACTCTCCTTGGCGTGGAAGGCAAGCTTGGCGTCAGATATGTAGATTCCTTTATTTGTAACCGACCTTATGTAACCGTAGATCCTCCCGGTGTCTATATAAACCGGAGGACTTAGTCCGGATAGGGGAGACTCATCATCATAGCCATACAAGCTAGACCTCTAGGGTTTAGCCATTATGATCTCGAGGTAGATCAACTCTTGTAATAATCATATTCATCAATATCAGTCAAGCAGGACGTAGGGTATTACCTCCATAGAGAGGGCCCAAACCTAGGTAAACATTGTGTCCCTTGTCTCCTGTTACCATCGACCTTAGACACATAGTTCGGGACCCCCTACCCGAGATCCGCCAGTTTTCACACCGGCAGCAATGACAAGGAAGATCCAGCTGAGGATAAACCTTCCGAAATACAATCCAAGCGCCAGCGTCAGCGGCACCGCTCTTAGTCACAGCGCAGTAAAGACAGCAACACCGGCACAGGTGAAGATAACACTCCGGAAGGTGCCGAAGACAACGAAGACCCCATTAAAACAACTAATGAACAAGATGAACGGGAAGATGGGCAGGCTAGCCCTGGTAAGCAGGGCACGCATGAAGACTCAGAGGACGGAAGTTATCTTCCACTCTCCGAGGATGAGTTGAGCCTCGGCACCGACGATTTCATCGTGCCCAAGGAACCTCTTGAGCAAGAGCGCTTCAAGCGCCAGCTAATCGCCACTGCAAGGAGCCTGAAAAAGGAGCAGCAGCTTCAAGCAGACCAAGATCTGCTCAATGATAAATGGACCGATGTCCTAGCAGCCGAAGAATATGGCCTCAAGCGCCCGACCAAAAGCTACCCAAAGCACAAATTGCTACCTCAGTTTGACGTGGAGGCGCCGGAATACATACAACCATCATACAATGCGGCTGACCGACCACCATGTGGTCGAGACAAAACAGCAACACATGCCGAACACCGGCCAGCCCCGCCTCATCACACAGGTAGAGGTAAATTATCCCACGGTCATACATATGACCTCCGGCAGAACCTGAACAAAAAAGCAGGACATACTAGATCAGTCTACGGATCGCGAGAACGTGCCTCGGCACGCTACGACGGCCACCTATTCGGACGTGACAAACTTAGTCATGCGCAGGCAGAAAACCGCAGACGGACTCCATTAGAGCTACGTCGCGATACAGCCCGATATAGAGGCGCCGCACACCCTCATTGCTTCACTGATGAGGTCCTGGATCATGAATTCCCACAAGGGTTCAAACCCGTGAATATAGAATCATACAATGGAACCACGGACCCCGCGGTGTGGATTGAATACTTCATTCTCCACATTCATATGGCCCGCGGCGATGACCTCCACGCCATCAAATACCCCCCTTTAAAACTCAAGGGGCCAGCTCGGCATTGGCTCAACAGTCTGCCTGCAAATTCTATTGGCAGCTGGGAGGACTTGGAAGAGGCCTTCCTCGATAACTTCCAAGGTACATATGTTCGACCTCCGGACGCTGATGACTTAAGCCATATAGTTTAACAGCCCGAAGAGTCCGCCAGGAAATTCTGGACTAGGTTCTTAACTACAAACTACCAAATCGTCGATTGTCCGGATGCCAAAGCCCTAGCAGCCTTCAAACACAGCAACCGCGACGAATGGCTTGCTCACCACCTCGGCCAAGAAAAGCCAAAATCCATGGCAGACCTCACGGCACTCATGACCCGCTTTTGTGCGGGCGAGGACAGTTGGTTGGCCCGAAGCAAAAACAATGCAAGCGATGTCGGCACCCCTGAAGCTAAAACTAGCAAAGACAAGTCTCGACATAACAGATACAAGCGTCGAAACAACAGTGATAACACCGAGGACATGGCAGTCAATGCCGGATTCAGGGGCTCTAAGTCCGGTCAGTGGAAGAAGCCGTTCCAAAAGAACAACTCAGGCCCATCCAGCTTGGACCGCATACTTAATCATCCATGCCAGATTCATGGCACCCCAGACAAGCCACCCATGTTGGAAATATGCCCTAGAGGCAATAATAAAATGGTTATTATTATATTTCCTTGTTCATGATAATTGTCTATTGTTCATGCTATATTTATATTGACCGGAAACCGTAATACATGTGTGAATACATAGACCACAAAATGTCCCTAGTAAGCCTCTAGTTGACTAGCTCGTTGATCAATGGATGGTTACGGTTTCCTGACCAGGGAGATTGGATGTCGTTGATAACGAGATCACATCATTAGGAGAATGATGTGATGGACAAGACCCAATCCTAAGCATAGCACAAGATCGTGTAGTTCGTCTGCTAAAGCTTTTCTAATGTCAAGTATCATTTCCTTAGACCATGAGATTGTGCAACTCCCGAATACCATAGGATTGCTTTGGGTGTGTCAAACGTCACAACGTAACTGGGTGGCTATAAAGGTGCACTACAGGTATCTCCAAAAGTGTCTGTTGGGTTGGCACGAATCGAGACTGGGATTTGTCACTCCGTGTGACAGAGAGGTATCTCTGGGCCCACTCGATAGGACATCATCGTAATGAGCTCAAATGTGACCAAGGAGTTGATCACGGGATGATGTGTTCGAACGAGTAAAGAGACTTGCCGGTAACAAGATTGAACAAGGTATAGGGATACCGACGATCGAATATCAAGCAAGTATCATACCGGTAGACAAAGGGAATTATATACAGGATTGATTGAATCCCCGACATCGAGGTTCATCCAATGAGATCATCGTGGAACATGTGGGATCCAACATGGGTATCCAGATCCCACTGTTGGTTATTGGCCAGAGAGCTATCTCGGTCATGTCTGCATGATTCCCGAACCCATAGAGTCTACACACTTACGGTTCGGTGACACTAGAGTTGTTATGGGAATTAATGTGCAATTACTGAATGTTGTTCAGAGTCCCGGGTGAGATCCCGGACGTCACTAGGAGTTTAAGAATGGTCCGGAGGTAAAGATTTATATATGGGAAGTCCTATTTTGGCCACCAAGATCCCCCCTTAGAAGGAATAAGATCATATCCCGAAGGGATAAGAGCAAGATCCCTAAAAAGGGGGATAACAATCGGTGGGGAAGGGAAATGATGGGATTTCTTTCCCCCACCTTTGCCAACGCCCCAATGGACTTGGAGGGCAAGAAACCAGCCCCTCCACCCTATATATAGTGGGGAGGCGCATGGGAGCCGCACCCCTTCCCCTGGCGCAGCCCTCCCCCTCCCCGACACCTCCTCCATAGAAGTAGTGCTTGGCGAAGCCCTGCCGGAGAACTGCAAGCTCCACCACCATGCCGTCGTGCTGCCGGAGCTCTCCCTCAACTTCTCCTCTCCCCTTGCTGGATCAAGAAGGAGGAGACGTCCCCAAGCTGTACGTGTGTTGAACGCGGAGGCGCTGTTGTTCGGCGCTTAGATCGGAATCAACCACGATCTGAATCGCTATGAGTACAACTCCTTCATCTGCGTTCTTGTCACGCTTCCGCATTGCGATCTTCAAGGGTATGAAGATGCACTCCCCTCTCTCTCGTTGCATGGGGTTTTCTCAGGATTATTAAAGTAGTACATAATATCTTTCACATAACCAGCATCGAGGGTTTTAGGAGGTTCCCCATCTCCATGAGTAGCAGGTACACCTAATTTGTTTTGGTATTTCTTGTTCCATATCCATAACTAAAGATAGAGAACAACTAAGAACAGCAAATAAAAATTACTTAGTGATAAAGCAAACAAGCACACACGAGAATATTCACCCCACGCTATTACTCCCCGGCAACGGCGCCAGAAAAAGGTCTTGATAACCCACAAGTATAGGGATCGCAACAGTTTTCGATAAGTAAGAGTGTCGAACCCAACGAGGAGCTAAAGGCAGAACAAATATTCCCTCAAGTTCTATCGACCACCGATACAACTCTACGCACGCTTAACATTCGCTTTACCTAGAACAAGTATGAAACTAGAAGTACTTTGTAGGTGTTGTTGGATAGGTTTGCAAGATAATAAAGAGCAAGTAAATAAAGAGTAGGGGTTGTTGTAAATAAAGAAGCAATAAAGTAAATATAGCGAGTGTGGAAAAGTGGTGGTAGGAGTTGCGAAATTGCCCCTAAGCAATTGACTACTTTACTAGACCGATAGCAAGTATTATGTGGGAGAGGCCACTGCTAGCATGTCATCCCTGACTTGGAATTCTATGAACTTATGATTAGAACTATTAGCAAGCATCTGCAACTACTAACGTTCATTAAGGTAAAACCCAACCATAGCATTAAGATGTATTGGTCCCCCTTCAATCCCGTATGCGTCAATTTCTATGCTAGGTTGAAGCTTCTGTCACTCTTGCCCTCCAATACATAGTCCTATCAACATACAACTAACCCTAGGGTGTGATCCACGCGCGCAATCATATGATGGGCACCAAAGGACAGCAACATAACCACAAGCAAATTAAATCAATCATAGCAATTCATCAACCACCGATAGGACCACGAAAATCTACTCAGACATCATAGGATGGCAACACATCATTGGGTAATAATATGAAGCATAAAGCACCATGTTCAAGTAGAGGGTATAGCGGGTTGCGGGAGAGTGGACCACTATAGATAGAGGGGGGAAGGTGATGGAGATGTTGGTGAAGATGGCGGAGGTGTTGGTGTAGATCACGGTGATGATGATGGCCCCCGGTGGCACTCCGGTGCCACCGGAAGCGAGGGGGGAGAGCCCCCCTCCTTCTTCTTCTTCCTTGACCTCCTCCCTAGATGGCAGAAGGGTTTCCCCTCTGGTCCATGGCCTCCATGGCACGGGAGGGGCGAGAGTCCCTCCGAGATTGGATTTGTCTCTCTCTGTTTCTGCGTTCCCAGATTCCCTTTCACCATTTCTTATATTCCCGGAGATCCGTAACTCCGATTGGGCTGAAATTTTGACACGATCTCTATCCAGATATTAGTTTTCTTGCGGCGAAAGAAGGGCTCCAACTGCCTTACGGGGTGGCCACGAGGGTCAGGGGCGCGCCTGACACCCTGGGGAGCGCCCCCTACCTCGTGCCCCCCTCGAGCACCGTCTCGCGATGATTCTTCTTCCCAAAAATCATATATATTCCAAAAAAAATCTCCGTCAGTTTTTATTCCGTTTGGACTCCGTTTGATATGGATATTCTGCGAAACAAAAAACATGCAACAAACAAGAACTGGCACTGGGCACTGGATCAATATGTTAGTCCCAAAAATAGTATAAAAATTTGCCAAAAGTATATGAAAGTTGAATAATATTGGCATGGAACAATCAAAAATTATAGATACAACGGAGACGTATCAGCATCCCCAAGCTTAATTCCTACTCGTCCTCGAGTAGGTAAATGATAAAAAGGTTAATTTTTGATGTGGAATGCTACCTAGCATAATCTTGATCACATATCTAATCATGGCATGAATATTAAGATAGAAGTGATTCAAAGCAATAGTCTATCATTTGACATAAAAACAATAATACTTCAAGCCTACTAATAAAGCAATCATGTATTTTCAAAATAACATGGCCAAAGAAAGTTATCCCTACAAAATCATATAGTCTGGCTATGCTCCATCTTCACCACACAAAATATTCACATCATGCACAACCCCGATGACAAGCCAAGCAATTGTTTCATAAGTTTGATGTTCTCAAACCTTTTCAACTTTCACGCAATACATGAGCATGAGCCATGGACATAGCACTATAGGTGGAATAGAATGGTGGTTGTGGAGAAGACAAAAAGGAGAAGATAGTCTCACATCAACTAGGCGTATCAACGGGCTATGGAGATGCCCATCAATAGATATCAATGTGAGTGAGTAGAGATTGCCATGCAACGGATGCACAAGAGCTATAAGTGTATGAAATCTCTAACTGAAACTAAGTGGGTGTGCATCCAACTTTCTTGCTCATGAAGACCTCGGGCATTTGAGGAAGCCCATCATCGGAATATACAAGCCAAGTTCTATAATGAAAATTCCCACTAGTATATGAAAGTGATAACTCAAGAGACTCTCTATATGAAGAACATGGTGCTACTTTGAAGCACAAGTGTGGAAAAAGGATAGTAGCACTGCCCCTTCTCTCTTTTTCTCTCATTTTTTATTTTTTTTATTTTTTTATTTTTTGGTGGGCTTCTTTGGCCTATTTTTTTATTTGGGCTTCTTTGGCCTCTTTTATTTTTTTTGTAAAGTCCGGAGTCTCATTCCGACTTATGGGGGAATCATAGTCTCCATCATCCTTTCCTCACTGGGGCAATGCTTTAATAATGATGATCATCACACTTTTATTTACTTACAACTCGATATTACAACTCGATACTAGAACAAAGATATGACTCTATATGAATGCCTCCAGCGGTGTACCGGGATGTGCAATGATCTAGCGTAGCAATGCTATCAAAAAACGGGCAAGCCATGAAAACATCATGCTAGCTATCTTATGATCATGCAAAGCAATATGACAATGAATGCTCAAGTCATGTATATGATGATGATGGAAGTTGCATGGCAATATATCTCAGAATTGCTATGGAATAGGTAGGTATGCTGGCTGTTTTGAGGAAGGTATATGGTGGGTTTCTGGTACCGGCGAAAGTTGCGCGGTACTAGAGAGGCTAGCAACGGTGGAAGGGTGAGAGTGCGTATAATCCATGGACTCAACTTTAGTCATAAAGAACTCACATACTTATTGCAAAAATCAATTAGTCATCGAAACAAAGTACTACGCGCATGCTCCTAGGGGGATAGATTGGTAGAAAAAGACCATCTCTCGTCCCCGACCGCCACTCATAAGGAAGACAATCAATAAATAAATCATGCTCCGACTTCGTTACATAACGGTTCACCATACGTGCATGCTACGGGAATCACAAACCTCAACACTAGTATTTCTACAATCCACAACTACCCACTAGCATGACTCTAATATCACCATCTTTATATCGCAAAACTATTGCAAGGAATCAAACATATCATATTCAGTGATCTACAAGTTTTATGTAGGATTTTATGACTAACCATGTGAATGACCAATTCCTGTCATCTCTCTAAATAGGTATAAGTGAAGCAAGAGAGTTTAATTCTTTCCACAAAATATATGCCCACGCTCTAACAAATATAAGTGAAGAAAAAGAGCATTCTACAAATGGCGGTTGTCTAAGTGAAGAGAAATAGGCAATCCAAACTTCAAATGATATAAGTGAAGCACATGAAGCATTCTATAAAGCCATACGCAAAAGATATAAGTGAAGTGCAATGAGCATTCTATAAATCAAGCAAGGACTATCTCATACCAGCATGGTGCATAAAAAGAAAAATAAAAACCTAAATGCAAAAGACGCTCCAAGATTGCACATATCGCATGAACGAAACGAATCCGAAAACATACCGATATTTGTTGAAGAAAGAGGGGATGCCTCCCCAGCATCCCCAAGCTTAGACGCTTGAGTCTCCTTGAATATTTACTTGGGGTGCCTCGGGCATCCCCAAGCTTGAGCTCTTGCCTCTCTTCCTTCTTCTCACATCGAGACCTTCTCAATCATCGAACACTTCATCCACACAAAACTTCAACAAAAAAACTCGGTAAGATCCGTTAGTATAATAAAGCAAATCACTACTCTAAGTACTGTTGCAAACCAATTCATATTTTGTATTTGCATTGTTTCTACTGTAATATAACTTTTTCATGTCTTAATCCACTAATATGAATAGATAGTTTCATCAAAACAAGCAAACTATGCATCAAAAACAGAATCTGTCTAAAACAGAACAGTTTGTAATAATCTGAACATTAACCATACTTCTGATACTTGAAGAATTCTACCAAAATTAGGAAAAATAAAAAATTTGTATAGGAAGACATTGCAAAAAGAATCAGAACCATTTGATGTTCCAGCTAAAAACGTAAAATCTCACAATACAGCCAAAGTTTCTGTCTTGCACCGTACAAACCATCTAGCAAATGTAAACATCCTAAAGGCAAACCTTGGCACATTATTTTTATAATACAATGGAATTGTACAAGGGGATAATTATTTTTGTTGAAAATTTTCTGTAATCAAGATTCACAAAGTTTCCGTGAGCATGAACAAAGTCCAAGGCTAGCTCCCACTTCAACAATGCTTGTCTTTCTCACTTTCTCTTTCCATTTTGAAAAAGTTTTGGGTTCCCCTCTTTATTTTTGTTGTTTTTAAACTATATGAAAGCACTCAACAGAAATAAATGACTCTCTAAAACTTCCGGGTTGTCTCCCTGGCAGCGCTTTCTTTGAAGCCATTAAGCTAGGCATATAGTGCTCAAGTAATGCATCCACCCGGATCCCAAGGTATATCAAAGACAATTTTAATTAACAATGTTTTGTAATTTAGTGGTGAGCACAAAGCAACATATATCAAGTAATGACGAAGTCTAACTCTCTTCCTATGCATCGGCATGTCATAAAAGAACAACTCATGCACACATAGTAAAGGCCAATGCATAGTATAAATAGTTTCTTGCAATTTTGTTGTATTGGAAACATAGAGAGGTGGAGATATAGATCCTCTCTCATAATAATTGCAAGTAGGAGCAGCGAGCACATGCATATTATACTCATCAAAATCATCATGTGGTGTAGTAAAGGGCAACCATCAATATAATCCTTAATAAGGGCAAACTTCTCCGATATAGTGTAGTCGGGAGAATTCAAAATGATAATAGGACTATCATGCGTGGGTGCAATAGCAACAATTTCATGTTTAACATAAGGAACTATAGCAAGTTCATCTCCATAAGCATAATTCATATTGGCATCTTGGCCACAAGCATAGCAAGCATCATCAAAAAGGGATATTTCAAAAGTATCATAGGGATCATAACAGTCATCATAGCAATCATCCTTCGGTAAGCACGATGGGGAATTAAACAATGTATGAGTTGAAGAGTTACTCTCATTAGAAGGTGGGCACGGGTGATCAATCCGCTCTTCCTCCTTTTGTTCTTCGCTCTCCTCCTCATCTTTTTCATCCAGATGAGCTCACAGTGTCATCAATTTCTTCTTCCATAGATTCCTGCAAAATATTAGTCTCTTCTTGGACAGCAGAGACTTTCTTAATAAGTGCATTAATTTCATAATTGTATTCATAATTCTCATAGCAATATTTGAGGATAGCTAAATTTTCAGATCTATAACAAGCATCATCAATATCATCAAACTCTTTAAACATAGATTCAATTTCATAAGCACCCATAAAAGCAACAAATTCTTCTATTTGTTCCACATCATAGTAATCATATATACCTCTAGCATCACAAGCCAAGGTTTCATTATCATTAAATTTGCATGAAAAGGGGAGGTGTGGAGAATTCATCCTAGAGCAACAAGTATAATCATATTCTGAGCATAGTTGTCTAGCATACCACTTCAATATATAAATTTGATCCCATAATAGTTTCCCTTTTTGTGTCAAGCGGTAATCCCTAAAGTATTCACGTTGATCCAACGTTACTCCCATTACATAATTGAATGGGGTTTTCTCAGGATTATTAAAGTAGTACATAATATCTTTCACATAACCAGCATCGAGGGTTTTAGGAGGTTCCCCATCTCCATGAGTAGCAAGTACACCTAATTTTTTTTGGTATTTCGTGTTCCATATCCATAACTAAAGATAGAGAACAACTAAGAACAGCAAATAAAAATTACTTAGTGATAAAGCAAACAAGCACACACGAGAATATTCACCCCACGCTATTGCTCCCCGGCAACGGCGCCAGAAAAAGGTCTTGATAACCCACAAGTATAGGGGATCACAATAGTTTTTGATAAGTAAGAGTGTCGAACCCAACGAGGAGCTAAAGGCAGAACAAATATTCCCTCAAGTTCTATCGACCACCGATACAACTCTACGCACGCTTAACATTCGCTTTACCTAGAACAAGTATGAAACTAGAAGTACTTTGTAGGTGTTGTTGGATAGGTTTGCAAGATAATAAAGAGCAAGTAAATAAAGAGTAGGGGTTGTTGTAAATAAAGAAGCAATAAAGTAAATATAGCGAGTGTGGAAAGTGGTGGTAGGAGTTGCGAAATTGCCCCTAAGCAATTGACTACTTTACTAGACCGATAGCAAGTATTATGTGGGAGAGGCCACTGCTAGCATGTCATCCCTGACTTGGAATTCTATGCACTTATGATTGGAACTATTAGCAAGCATCCGCAACTACTAACGTTCATTAAGGTAAAACCCAACCATAGCATTAAGATGTATTGGTCCCCCTTCAATCCCGTATGCTAGGTTGAAGCTTCTGTCACTCTTGCCCTCCAATACATAGTCCTATCAACATACAACTAACCCGAGGGTGTGATCCACGCGCGCAATCATATGATGGGCACCAAAGGACAGCAACATAACCACAAGCAAATTAAATCAATCATAGCAATTCATCAACCACCGATAGGAGTACGAAAATCTACTCAGACATCATAGGATGGCAACACATCATTGGATAATAATATGAAGCATAAAGCACCATGTTCAAGTAGAGGGTACAGCGGGTTGCGGGAGAGTGGACCGCTGTAGATAGAGGGGGGAAGGTGATGGAGATGTTGGTGAAGATGGCGGAGGTGTTGGTGTAGATCGCGGTGATGATGATGGCCCCCGGTGGCACTCCGGTGCCACCGGAAGCGAGGGGGAGAGAGCCCCCTCCTTCTTCTTCTTCCTTGATCTCCTCCCTAGATGGGAGAAGGGTTTCCCCTCGGGTCCATGGCCTCCATGGCACAGGAGGGGCGAGAGCCCCTCTGAGATTGGATCTTTCTCTCTGTTTTTCTGCGTTCCCAGATTCTTCCCTTTCACCGTTTCTTATATTCCCGGAGATCCGTAACTCCGATTGGGCTGAAATTTTGACACGATCTCTATCGGATATTAGCTTTCTTGCGGCGAAAGAAGGGCTCCAACCGCCTTACAGGGTGGCCACGAGGGTCAGGGGAGCGCCTGACACCCTGGGGCGCGCCCCCTACCTCGTGCCCCCTCGGGCACCGTCTCGCGATGATTCTTCTTCCCAAAAATCATATATATGTCAGTTTTTATTCTGTTTGGACTCCGTTTGATATGGATATTCTGCGAAACAAAAAACATGCAACAAACAGGAACTGGCACTGGGCACTGGATCAATATGTTAGTCCCAAAAATAGTATAAAAATTTGCCAAAAGTATATGAAAGTTGAATAATATTGGCATGGAACAATCAAAAATTATAGATACGACAGAGACGTATCAGCTGGCAAGGCCGACAGAAGTATATTGGATATACATTTAATGTGTACTTTACTAGTACTCCTAGTAGCACCAGGGTATTAAAATACCAGTTCGGTTGCTAAGTGTTAGTAACTCGAAATAAAAAGCTATGGAATAAACGGAGACTAGTTGAAGGTGAGATGACGATATGTGTTGGAAGTGTTTCCAAGGTTGATGTGATCAAGCATCGCATGCTCCCTCTACCATCGAGATTGGTGTTAAACCTAAATAATTGTTATTTGGTGTTTGCGTTGAGCATAGACATGATTGGATTATGTTTATCGCAATACGGTTATTCATTTAAGGAGAATAATGGTTACTCTGTTTATTTGAATAATACCTTCAATGGTCTTGCACCTAAAATGAATGGTTTATTGAATCTCGATCGTAGTGATACACAAGTTCATGCCAAAAGATATAAGATAGTAATGATAGTACCGCATACTTGTAGCACTGCTATTCGAGTCATATTTGTATAAAACACATGAAGAAGCTCCATGTTGATGGATCTTTGGACTCACTCGTTTGTTGAAAAGTTTGAGACATGCGAACCATGTCTATTGGTTTATATGCATGAAGAAACTCCATGCAGATGGATCGTTTGGACTCACTTGATTTTGAATCACTTGAGACATGCAAATCATACCACATGGGCAAGATGACTGAAAGGCCTCATTTTCAGTGAGATGAAACAAGAGAGCAACTTGTTGGAAGTAATACATTTGATGGGTGCAATCCAATGAGGGCTGAGGCACACAGTGAATATCGTTATGCTCTTACTTCACAGATGATTTGAGTAGATTCTAAGTATATTTACTTGATGAAACACAAGTCTGAATTATTGAAAGGTTCAAGTAATTTCAGAGTGAAGTTGAAGATCGTCCTGACAAGAGGATAAAATGTCTATGATATGATCATAGAGATGAATATCTGAGTTAGGTGTTTGGTACACAATTAAGACATTGTGGAAATAGTTTCAGAACTAATGCCGCCTGGAACACCATAGTGTGATGGTGTGTCTGAACATCATAGCTGCACCCTATTGGATGTGGTGCAAACCATGATGTCTCTTATCGAATTACCACTGTCATTTATAGGTTAGGCATTAGAGACAACCGCATTCACTTTAAATAGGGCACCATGTAATTCTGTTGAGATGACACTGTATGAACTATGGTTTAGACAAACCTAAGTTGTCATTTCTTAAAAGTTTGGGGCTGCGACTCTTATGTGAAAAAGGTTTAGCATGATAAGCTCGAACCCAAAGCGGATAAATGCTTCTTCATGGGACACCCAAAACAGTTGGGTATACCTCCTATTTCGGATCCGGAAGCAAAAGTGATTGTTTCTAGAAACGGGTCGTTTCTCGAGGAAAAGTTTCTCTCGAAAGAATTGGGTGGGAGGATGGTTGAGACTTGATGAGGTTATTGAACCGTCACTTCAACCAGTGTGTAGCAGGGCATAGGAAGTTGTTCCTATAGCGCCTACAACAATTGAAGTGGAAGCTGATGATAGTGATCATGAAACTTCAGATCAAGTGACTACCAAACCTCGTAGGTCGACAAGGATGCGTACTATTTCAGAGTGGTACGTAATCCTATCTTGGAGGTCATGTTGCTAGACAACAATGAACCTACGAGCTATGGAGAAGCGATGGTGGGCCCGGATTCCGACAAATGGCTCGAGGCCATAAAATCTGAGAGGATCCATGTGTGAAAACAAAGTATAGACTTTGGAAGAACTACTTGATGGTCGTAAGGCTATTGGGTATAGATGGATTTTAAAAGGAAGACGGACAATGATGGTAAGTATCACCATTAAGAAAGCTCGACTTGTCGTTAAGATGTTTTCAAGTTCAAGGAGTTCACTACGTTGATACTTTCTCACTCGTAGCGATGCTAAGAGTCTGTTGGAATTGTATTAGCAGTTACTGCATTATTTATGAAATCTTGCAGATAGGATGTCAAAACATTGTTTCCTCGACAATTTTCTTGAGGAAAGGTTGTATGTGATACAACCAGAAGGTTTTTGTCAATCCTTAAAGATGCTAACAAGTATGCAAAGCTCCAACAATCCTTCTAAGGACTGGAGTAAGCATCTCGGAGTTGGAATATACGCTTTGATGAGATGATTAAAGATTTTGGGTTATATACAAAGTTTATGAGAAACTTGTATTTCCAAAGAAGTGAGTGGGAGAACTATAGAATTTCTGATGAGTATATGTTGTTGATCAGAAATGATGTAGAATTTCTGGAAAGCATATAGAGTTATTTGAAAAGTTTTTTTCAATGGAAAACCTGGATTAAGCTACTGGAACATTGAGCATCAAGATCTATAAGGATAGATCAAAAACACTTAATAGTACTTTCAAATGAATACATACAGTGACAAGATTTTGAAGGAGTTCAAATAGATCGGCAAAGAAGGAGTTCTTGGCTGTGTTATAAGGTGTGAGCATTGAGTAAGACTCAAGATCTGACCATGGCAGAAGAGAGAGAAAGAACGAAGGTCGTCCCCTATGCTTTAGACGTAGGCTCTACAGTATGCTATGTTGTGTATCGTACCTAAAGTGTGTCTTGCCATGAGTCAATCAAGGGGTACAAGAGTGATCCAGGAATGGATCACATGACAACGGTCAAACTTATCCTTAGTAACTACTGGACTAAGGAATTTTCTCGATTATGGAGGTGGTAAAAGAGTTCATCGTAAAGGGTTATGTCGATGCAAACTTCGACACTAATCCGGATGACTCTGAGTAGTAAACCGGATTCGTATAGTACATCAGTTATTTGGAATAGCTCCAAGTAGCGCATGGTAGCTGCATCTACAAGATGACATAGTGATTTGTAAAGCACACACAGATCTGAAAGGTTCAAGACCCGTTGACTAATAACCTCTCTCACAAGCGAGATATGATCAAACCCCATGGGTGTTGGATTCATTACAATCACATAGTGATGTGAACTAGATTATTGACTCTAGTGCAACTGGGAGACTGTTGGAAATATGCCCTAGAGGTAATAATAAAATGGTTATTATTATATTTCCTTGTTCATGATAATTTTCTATTGTTCATGCTATAATTGTATTGACCGGAAACCGTAATACATGTGTGGATACATAGACCACAACATGTCCCTATTAAGCCTCTAGTTGACTAGCTCGTTGATCAACAGATGGTTATGGTTTCCTCACCATGGACATTGGATGTCGTTGATAACGGGATCACATCATTAGGAGAATGATGTGATGGACAAGACCCAATCCTAAGCATAGCACAAGATCGTGTAGTTCGTCTGCTAAAGCTTTTCTAATGTCAAGTATCATTTCCTTAGACCATGAGATTGTGCAACTCCCGGATACCGTAGGAATGCTTTGGGTGTGTCAAACATCACAATGTAACTGGGTGGCTATAAAGGTGCACTACGGGTATCTTCTAAAGTGTCTGTTGGGTTGGCACGAATCGAGACTGGGATTTGTCACTCCTGTGACGGAGAGGTATCTCTGGGCCCACTCGGTAGGACATCATCATAATGAGCTCAAATGTGACCAAGGAGTTGATCACGGGATGATGTGTTACAAACGAGTAAAGAGACTTGCCGGTAACGAGATTGAACAAGGTATAGGGATACCGACGATCGAATCTCGGGCAAGTATCATACCGGTAGACAAAGGGAATTATATATAGGATTGATTTAATCCCCGACATCGTGGTTCATCCAATGACATCATCGTGGAACATGTGGGATCCAACATGGGTATCCAGATCCCGCTGTTGGTTATTGGCCAGAGAGCTGTCTCAGTCATGTCTGCATGATTCCCGAACCCGTAGGGTCTACACACTTAAGGTTCGGTGACGCTAGAGTTGTTATGGGAATTAGTGTGCAGTTACCAAATGTTGTTTGGAGTCCCAGGTGAGATCCCGGATGTCACTAGGAGTTCCGGAATGGTGCGGAGGTAAAGATTTATATATGGGAAGTCCTATTTTGGCCACCGGAAAATGTTCGGGATTTTTCGGTATTGTACCGGGAAGGTTCTAGAAGGTTCTGGAGTGGGGCCCACCTGCATGGGGGGACCCACATGAACGTTGGTACTGGGGGCAAGGCCCCACACCCCTGGTCAAGGCGCACAAGATCCCCCCTTAGAAGGAATAAGATCATATCCCGAAGGGATAAGATCAAGATCCCTAAAAAGGGGGGAAACAATCGATGGGGAAGGGAAATGATGGGATTTCTTTCCCCCACCTTTGCCAACACCCCAATGGACTTGGAGGGCAATAAACCAGCCCCTCCACCCCTATATATAGTGGGGAGGCGCATGGGAGCCGCACCCCTTCCCCTGGCGCAACCCTCCCCCTCCCCAACACCTCCGTAGTAGTAGTAGTGCTTGGCGAAGCCCTGCCGGAGAACTGCAAGCTCCACCACCACGTCATCGTGCTGCCGGAGCTCTCCCTCAACTTCTTCTCTCCCCTTGCTGGATCAAGAAGGAGGAGACATCCCAGAGCTGTACGTGTGTTGAACGCGGAGGCGCTGTTGTTCGGCGCTTAGATCGAAATCAACCGCTATCTGAATCGCTACGAGTACGACTCCATCCGCGTTCTTGTCACGCTTCCGCATCAAGATCTTCAAGGGTATGAAGATGCACTCCCCTCTCTCTCGTTGCTAGTCTCTCCATAGATTGATCTTGGTGATGCGTAGAAATTTTTTAATTTCTGCAACGATCCCCAACAACCCAATCATACTAATAGAGATTGTTGGGTTTTTAAACAGGACGACAAATTAAACACCGAGAACAGGGAAAAGGGATCACAAAGCGAGGACGATGACGAAGAGCCCCAGCAACCAAACACAGGCGGACAAAAGAAGTTTCCCCCTCAGGTCAAAACGGTGAACATGATATACGCTACCCACATCCCCAAGAGGGAGCGCAAGCGTGCGCTCAGGGACGTCTACGGGATAGAGCTAGTCGCCCCAAAATTCAATCCATGGTCGTCATGCCCGATAACTTTTGATCGCCGGTATCATCCGACCAGTATCCGTCACGGTGGCTCAGCCGCACTGGTCCCCACTAATTGATGGGTTCCACCTGACTCGCATCCTTATGGACGGAGGCAGCAGCCTCAATCTGCTCTATCAGGATACAGCGCGAAAAAAGGGCATTAACCCATCTCAGATCAAGCCCACCAGGACTACCTTCAAAGGAGTCATACCAGGTGTAGAGGCCCGCTATACGGGCTCAATCACACTAGAGGTTGTCTTCGGATGTCTGGACAACTTCCGAAGCGAGGAGTTAATCTTCGATATCGTCCCCTTCCGTAGCGGCTATCACACACTGCTCGGACGAACACTGTTCGCTTGATTCAACGCAATACCACACTATGCTTATCTCAAGCTCAAGATGCCCGGTCCACGTGGCGTCACAACAGTCAACGGAAATTCGAAACGCTCCCTCCATACAGAAGAGCACACAGGTGCCTTAGCAGCAGAAGTACAGAGCGGCCTTCTTAAGCAGAACCTTAATTCGGCTGCCGAGCCCACGGACACCGTTAAGAGGGTCTGAACTACTCTGCAGCAGGAGAGCTTGACTCGTCAGGAGCTCGACTAGCAACCCGTCCTCTGTCTCAGTCCCGATCAAGTGGTGGCATTCCTGCCGCGCGTACATAACTACGCACTCAAAATCCCATGGGCATCGACGGAGGCATAGCTAGCTTGTGGTCCATAGTACAGCTCAACCGACATCGGATACACACGTACTTTCACTTTTACTTGTTTCCTTTTCAGGTCTCAATCCCACAGGCACCATCTGGTGGTCTGGTCATCGGTCCTCTCGAAGGATAAAGACACCAAGACGGCGAGAAACGCAGACATATGGGGGACTTTTTAGGTGATTCCGTTAACGATAACTCTAGCTATTTTTCAGGACCCACATGCAGCTCTCCCTTGGTTTCGACATGTCAAATAGCTTGTTGCTTATCGCACTACCTATATCAAGGCGCCTTGACATACTAATTAAATTACAATGAGAACAGTTTGCGGCTGGAGCTGTAGGACTCCAGCTTTTTACCTTCGTACCTTTTCTGTTTTCTTTCTCTTTCTGAGCTCCCCTGTGGATAACCCTATCAGGTAGCACCCGTACACTTTGGTACGTTTGATGTTTGCCATGGGCTTCATAGCACCCCATGTTACGTCAACAAAAGCCCGAACACTTTTTATAAGTATAGTCCGACACCCCGAATTTAGCATTATATGCATTGGCTCCGAATCATGTCTTTGGTCAACAGTAGGGTTGCCCGCCTCCTGTGCTTGCTACCTTATGTTCTGCTATATCGGCTAATGTAGTAAAGGGAGAACTACTACGATTGTGCCTTGGTTTATTGTAACAGCCCCAAAATTGGGTTATCAATTTTTATGCTGTTATTCCTTCCTGGCACTCATGTTTCAAAAAAAAATCTCCTGGGTTTGCTGGATGACTCTGACAATTCTTGTCATTTTAAAACTTTCAAAAACATTGCTCATGTATTTTTCAGTGGGCAAGCCCTCATCTGCATCATCCCAACCTTCACAAACCCTAATTCCATTTTTTTGGAATTTGGATATGTCCTTTGTGCTTACAAAGGAGCCATCACTTTCCTTGATCTGTTGATCCTCCCAATTGTTCCCAGAGATCCTCATATCTTTCTGATCCTTGGATGTGCAAAAATATTGCTAAGTCCCACGCAATATTTTTGAATTGGGATTTATTCCTTTTCTTGCCTTTCTGAGGAATAAAATCCAAAGGCATAACTAGCCATGTCCTAAATTCATGAGAATTGATGGAGTTGATGCTTATGCCTAATCCAAGCTCTGGCAAATATATTGGTCATAATTATATAAGGAAAATTGTCTTTTCTTATTTAATGCCAATATTGCATTTATGCCACTTTCTAAAGGAACTACCATTTTTATAGCAAATAAAATTCCCACATAAAGTGTGGAGCTTGTCCTTGCTATATAATCACTAGTTCCATCCTTATTTCATGTTCCATAGATCAAAAATGGAGCACATGATCCAATGCAAGTTTCTGCCTTCTCTAAAATTTTGCAAAGGAAGTGCTTTATTCCTAATCCCAATGGAGCTGCAATTTGGCAGGGTGGTTAACATTGTTAAATAATCCATGGACGCGAAATATGAGCTCAATCCATTCATCCTAGCTCCCTACGCAATTTTTCAAAGTTCCTGACCAGAACACAACTTTGTGAAGGAAGTACCTTCATATACTTTCCAAATGGGATGAAACTTTTCCGTCATCCCAAGTATCTCCAATAATTAGCCTCTACCCAAATTAAGTTCCTTTTATTGATTTATGTGAGCACAAGAGCAATTCTTGGTTTCTGTCAAAACTTTCAATTTGTGAAGCAAGTATATTTTGTCTTGATCCATTTTGGCTAAAACGTTTTCCAGACCTTCTCCTATCCATATGATCCATCTCCACAAAGTATGGCTCATTTCAATTAGCCATTTGCCTTGAGGAATTTCTCAAGTTTTAGGACAAAGGAGATGTTTGTGAAACAACTACCATGTTGGCAGGTCCATTTGGTATGAAAGTTTTACAACATCTTACTATGTCCATATCCCTAAGCCTTGCCAAATTTGAGCTCAAGTTTATGCTCAGAGGAGTGCATCATCCAAATCTTGATTCTGAACTAAATATGCAGTTGTGAAGCAACTACGGTGTATCTTGGTCCAAATCATCTCAAAATTAACATGATCATAGTCCTTCCTAAGCTAACCCCCCCCCCCCGACAAACTCTCTGGCTCCAATCACTTCCCTGTTGATTACCAGTACACGACTAAGTTTACTACAGTAAACTTCAGAGGTTGCTTACCATTTAACCATAGCCCTTTTAACCAAACTACCACCACAGTTGCCACCTTCCCAGGAAGGACTCCACCCCAGACATCATTTGGATTAGCTTGTGACACTGTGGGCAACAGTGCACGCGGTGACCACCGCTTTGGCATGCACCGGCCGCGTCCAGAGCGTCTTCTAGCTCCGGCCCCTTCTCTGCTCAGCGTCTCAGCGAGCACGGACCTGTCTACCGTGTTCCTCGCGTCGTCGCCGTCCTCCTGAAGCCACTTCCCCCTCCGTCCGCTTCTCCGTCGGTGCTCGTCGCCGCGCGCCCACGAGCGAGCTGTAGCCGACAAGGCTTTAATGGCGTTCGGCAGCTTCTCCTCTCTGCCCGTCGGCCCCTCCTACCCTGTCCTCTACTGTTGCTCGTCTGGTCCTCCCTCGTCGCGTTCCCGCGCCTCCCCGTGATCGCTGGCCTCGCCAGAGCATGGCCGGACGCGAGCGGCGGCACCCGAGCCACGGCCACGCGTCCATGGCCTCCCCTCCTCGCCCCGCCTATTTATAGGCCCTCCTCGCGGCCTCCGAGCACACCAGCAGCCCTCCCTCACTCCCAGAGACCCGACTAGCCAGCCCCTCGAACTCTAGGAGCTCTCCTGCCCCTCCCATGGCCAAAGCCCCGCCGACGGCCTCTGCTCGAATCTGAGCGAGGCCGAGCCCCTCTCCTTCTTTCGCCACCACCGGAAGACCACAACACCACCGCAGCACCTCCCCAACCCTTCGCCTCGTCACCGGAGCGCCGTATCCCTGAGTTCCACCTCTGTCGAGGCCGCCGTCCGCCGCGGCTGACGTCCCGCTCCGCCAAGCTCCCCCGCGGCTGCCTCGTAGCTGGACGGGATCTCCCCGGCCCCTGAGTCCATCGGTGGGTCGGGCGCCGCCTTAGGTGGCCGGATTCGCCGGCAGGCCTCGCCGGCGCCGAACCCAGTCCTCTGCTCTGCGGGCGAGCTCGGGCAGGAGATGAAGACGAGGCCTCTCCCCGCCAGCTGGGCGGTGGGACCCGTGGCCCCCACCCGTGAGCGTCCCAGCGTTGACCCCGCGCCTCCGCTGACGTGGATAAGTGGAGGCGTATTCCCGTAAATACGTCTCCCCCACACGACTACTCTGGTCTTCCTCGGACAGTAATGCGTTTTCCTTTCAAGAAAACGTGTTTTCGGAGAAGCCGCTTTCTGTTTTTCTCACTCAGGGGCCTGTTTGTGATGATTTCTTTACAGATAGGTCCCTGGCAGAAAAACACTCATAACTTTTTGCTCACAACTCCAAATGAGGTGATTCCAAAGCCCACGTCTTCGTTTCATCGAGCCCGTTCTGTTGGTAACATTTTCATGATGTTTTGACATTCTGAAAATGACCTTTTTGCCCTTGCACGTAAACAGCCCCTCCGAGAGAGAACTGTTTCTGGCAAATCTTTTCGCGATCCTTCCGCACTTCTTCCCGGAGTATTTGTCGACCCCAGGCAAGCTAACCTCTTATCATGAGCCCCGAACTTGCATGTTGACTTTGCTTGCACCTCGTGTGTGTGTGTGTGTGTAGTTACAGTTGTTCCTTATCGTTTTCGTCTGCAGTTATTCTGTTAGGATCATCATGCATGCTTATGTTTTCATGATATCTTTTGCCATGCTAATTAGAATGTTATTATCGATATTGCTTGCAGTTCTAGAACTTATATTTTGATGATTATGTGGATGACATGTTGCCTTTGGATTCTTAGTGGCTATTGCGATTATATTCATGATGGTAGTATGCTTTGGAGTATTACTTTGGATGACATGTTGCCTTTGGATTCTTAGTGGCTATTATGATTGCTATAATGATTGTAATGCATCGTTGATATGCTAGTTCTTTATGCTATAGTTGTTCATCTGAAAAGTTCGGTATTTTATTAAAGCATTTGTATGATGCATGCTCATTGTTGCATCCATGTTCATGATGATGGAGAACCTAATAAATTGACTTAATAATGACAAACCTCCTCCGTCATCGATGGGATCGAGTCATAGTGCCACCAAATCGAACTTTTTCAGTGCAGCCACATTTTGCCTTTATGGGAAGGCCTTAATGCGATCTATTGTCGTGCCTCTTGCCGGTGCCTCCAAAGAGGGAAGGTTATGGGCGCGCACTACCCTGATCAGGTAGGCGGACATAACCTTGTGTGCCCGTTGTTGAGATTTTTGGTACCGGTCCCCGTGAAGGACGTTTGGGCCACGACGGTGTCGTTGTGTCTTTGGTAGACACGGGGCCACCCAGGACTAGCCTAGTGGGGAGTGAGTCGGAGTGGCCGGGAGGGTGTCATGGAAGTAGGCCAGTTTCGTCGAAATGTCGTTGGTCCACCCGAATGGGATGTCGAGGCCATGGGTTCCGTGGTGTGGGTACAGTGTGCTACCTCTGCAGAGTGTCTATAAAGTCTATCGATAGCAACACAGTTCGTAGTAGGTCACACTATCAGGTCTTGGTCGAAATGGAGGATAAACCTGAAATAATTAAGTAAGTTAATGTGATAACAAGAATGTGGTGACTTTGACTATGAGATAGTCGTGAGAAGTCACGGCGATGTTTTGATATGATCACGAGATGAGGTCTCGGTGAGTGTTGGAGACCAAGGGTTGGTCGTGGTCGTGATCGCCGGAAAGATCATTATGGAGACCAAGTGTTGGTCGTGGTTGTGATCGCCGGAAAGATCACTGTTGGAGACCAAGTGTTGGTCGTGGTTATGATCGCCGGAAAGCTCATGGATTGGTTGCGAGGCAACCCGTTGGTAAAAGAGTCTGAGGGACTCAGTGCACAAGTTTGGTTGCATTGCATGAGTAATATGTTGTTATTTGCATTTAAAGAACCATGGCAGAACAGAAGATGGCTGCATATATTTATCTTGTTATGTCTACATTGAATATGATCGGTAGTTTATTTCTAGCATAGTTTCATGATGACATGCCATGCTTGGATTGATCATGCCATGATTGAGATGATATGCTATGTTTTACTGTCGCCATGTTAGAAGCATGTTTTGATATGCCATGTGATGACCATGATTAGTAAATGCTATGATCTTGTTCATGCTTAGTTGATATTTTTATCATGCCATCTTATATTTACTAATTGGAGGCACCAAACAAGCGACCACGTTAATTCTCAAAAACTAAGAATATTATCCATCCGATCTCCGTATTAAGTATCTACAGCTGTCCAAAAGAAAACAAGAGTCATGGCTTACTGTCCCACGTCATGCTCCATGTAATGTAAAAAACATCTCCCTGGCCAAATTCCGATCTCCGTATTAATTATCTAGAGCCGTCCATGAGAAAACTCAAGATTCCTGGCTTACTATCCCACGCCATGCTCCATGTAATGTTAAAAAAATCATCTCCCTGGCCAAATTCTTCCTCCCCCGATCTATCTCGTGAGGCACCGGTGCATCATCCAGAAATCCATAGCGCTGCTCTTCCAGATCGTCCTCCTCCTTCCTATCTTCTGTAGTCTTAATGCAAAACGATTCCGTGAGATCCTTGCGACCCTCTTCATCTTCAAGCAGAAAATCTGAACTCTCCCAACCACACTGCAGACCTGTGGTCCAACTTGGACAAGGAGAAGGTCCTTTCAATCTCCACAGATGACATGCCCCAACCAAACCACAACCCATGATAATCGATGCTGTTGAGAAGGAGGCACTACCTAAATCTGATCGAGCATATGCCATTGTTGGGAAGCTGCAGAGTCGCAGAACTATGGTAGACGGATTGCAGGTAATTAAGGAGCTAGCAACGATCCAGTAGATTTTTGTTATTAGGATTTTTTTATGTAGTGGGACTTGATCTCAAAGAACAAGTGTAACATTAGGGTTAGTTTTGTAAGATTTTGATAATGTGCGTTTAGTTACAGACCTATCTAGAATTCTAGATACATATAACTAGGACGGATAAGATTTGTAGGAGCCATACAATCCAATTAGGGATTCAGTTCATCAAAGATGTTTCTACAGATCGTCAGATCCCTAGCGCAACTCTTTCAGATTGCCCCATTGCTTCCTATCTGCAGTCTTCAAGTAAAACGATTCAATGAGCCTCTTGCTGCAGAAATTTCAACTGCCACAAGAAGGATGCCGACCTGCGGTTCATCTTGGCTAAGGTGCCATACAATCCAGTTAAGGGATTATTCATTGAAGATGTGGCCGTACTTTCGCACAACAAACTCAAGCACATCTGATGTGTTGTTAGAAACAGGATGAGTTGTTTTGGATCTTTGTTTGGTCTACTCATCTCTGCTTCTTATTGGGAAAAACTACAGGTTTGATTTTGTTCTGTACTTTCAATTTTATGCTTCCCTAATTAAGGCCATGTCCATCATAGAAGCACAAACGATACTCCGTTCTGGTGCTTTTTATTTATCTATAGTGCCGTCTGCAGGCCTATTTATATGTTATTTGTAGACATGGAATGTTCATGCGTTCAAGAGGTCAAGAAGATGACACCTTAGCAGTATCTATTTGAAGCAACACGAGAGATCTAAAAAGATGCTCAAGGTAACCTCATGGTCTATTCACCTCCTCAACACTATTGAAATGTAGCTCTGTGTGGAAAATAAAAATGCCACTTTTTTTCAACTTCATGTCTTCTTATTTATGTCTATATTATGTAACAAGTGCTAACTGTTACTGTTTCTTCCGTCTCTAAAAGATCAAATTAGTGGTTGGTACTTTGTTTCTCACGTAAAGAAACTGTTGTAGTAGTAGGAGGATTCTCCTAACAAAGAGAGCCTTTATTTTTTTTCTTAGAGATCTATATGATTAAGGTTTGCTTGATGTTGTTCAGATCATGTTTCGGCCTGTCTTACATTGTAGATTGTTTACAGTTTCTACGCCAAGCTGAAAGCGTAAAGGTCCAAAGGTCTCTAAGCAACCAATTTATATGGTCTCTGATTCATGATAATTCTGAGCCTAAATCACATATATTTGGAGGTAATCAAATGTTAGTTGCAAACTAGATTAGATAAGCATAGGAGGTTAGATGATCTCATAGTTCTTCAGAAGTTGTTGCTATTCTCTGTTTTAGAACATATCAATTCTGTAAAAATAGCAGAGAACGTAACACCTTTGCACCTACTATTGCTTATTAAATATTTAAGCTTGCTCTTCTGTTCTGCAAAGTTGTTGCCCTGTCATTGCATGGAAAACATATTAAAATATTTCAAGACCCTGGATTTGTTTTCTGAGAAGTTTTTATATATGCTTAAATAGTTGGAATTTTTCTTCTGAGTATTGTTTTCCGTGTAATATAAGAATCATTGTATATTGTGTTTTTGTCATACCTTTCGCCGATAGGTCCAATCTCCGTTTATTTTGTACTTTTGGTTCCTTTAATAATGCCTCGTTGATAACTTGAAATTCCTTAGCACAACAAATCTGTACTGATTTGATTTCACATATATTTTTTTGTTATGGTATTTAGGATTTGTGTCACGATCCAGGAGATAAATTTAGGAGGTTCCCACTGCCTCAGGCAATTTCATATGGTATAGGTCATTAGGTCAAGTCAAAGAAATCTACAGGCATATTGATTGAAAATAGATCGCCGCATCGAATCAGAAGAGCAGACAAACTAGCAGGTAAGTAATATTTATTTTGGTTTTTGTTGTGTTGTTTTGGTTCTGACTACAGAACTTGAATTATATACAATTTTAGTGCACTTCTAAAATTTATGCTTCATTATGCATGATGCAAGATTCAACCGACCAAGTTATATGGCGTTCTGAACATGGGTGTCCACTATATTGACTTCTTGATATGCTTCTATTATATTTCCCTAAAAGAGACAAAAAAGAAAGAAATAATAGAAAGTTTCCCCCAATCTAGCGGCGACGATCGAGTTCCAACCGGCCGATGGATAGCGAGGACATCTCCCTGTTGTCTAGATTGTGTGCCACAGTCAGTTTAATTTGCTTCGTCTCCAACACGTACTTCATGCTGCCATCAACTGCAGCGCTGCCTGGGCTGATGGACAACCATGACATCAGTATTGTGTGGATTTTGTTTTTTTTTGGAAAAGGAGGATGGCCCCCAGCCTGTGTGGATTGTGTGCAACGCCCACTGAAGTTTGCTTGGTCTCTAACACGTAGCTCATGCAACCATGAACTGTAGGGTTGCCTGAGATCTGTACTCGTCTCCTTCTCAGGTACAAACGTTGTTCTTTGGTGTTTTATGATAAGTGCATGCTCGCAGCTTTTCAATTAGATGGGTAAGAGTGTTTCTCCTTCTCAGGTACAAACGTAGTCGTTTGGTGTCTGGCCATTTTAATCTTGGTTCCGTTGGTCGTCAAACACCGGCTGCCCCTGTCTCAAGGAGAAAAAAGGCATGACTGTGCCAAGCACGGGCTGCAGTGAGGGATCTACACAAGGAGAGAGAAAAAATCTGATCAAATAGTACAAGAGGAGGTTTGGGCGAAAATCAGCTCAAGTTTCAAGTATCTGCTCCTTTTCGTTTTAGCTATACTTTTCTCTCCCTGTGCACTTTTTGTGGGCTTCATGGTGTGTCACTTTGTGTGAGAAATAGCCTGATATGACTTAGTACATTCTCCCGCCATATTAACAAGAGTGCTCAGTTAACAGTTTGCAAGATAATTGTTTTTTTATCATTTATTAGTTGCAGCCCACAGATACTAACTTACCAGAAAAATAAGATTACGCAAGATTATAATTCGCTACTCAGGATTTGAAATCCTTGATAATTTCAACCATTTCCACTTTAGGTATTAATGATGTTAGAGAAGAATGAATATCACATATTAGGTACCACGACAGAAATAAGTATCACATATTAGGTACCTCACGATGTACATTTTTTTATCTAAGTTTGTTCAAGTATTGAAACAATGCAAATCTACTACACTGATAAGATGTCCGCATATTAGAACTACACAAGCAAGAAAAGAAATCATGTTATGGCAGCATATGCTTCTTGCATTAGTTTTTCAGTTGTGAATTTCTGTAATTTTCTAATACTTTGCTACTAAGGGTTTTAAGAGCATGAATATTGCAATGATATTCCTTTCAGGTGTAGGAAAGTAGTTGTGATGTGCAGAATACGTGGTGGGTGAGATTGATCAATCATGCATGTGTTAACTTAAAATACATAACTTAGAGAGCTAAATTTTGGTCCAAAACAGGATTCCGAAGGGGGCTTTAGAGACATTTCATTCATGGTACTTCATTCTGCTTTTAGGTCGATGAAAGCGTGCACCTAACTTTTAGTATATTCTAATAATTTTGGACCTAATAATCATAACAAATGTTTAGTAGCATGATAATGATTTGACTTATCCAAGTCCTTCAAGTTGAAGAGAAGTAACAACATTCCTCATCTGTAACAACCATGCATGATTCCATTTTTCCTTCTTAGGGAATATATGTACGATATCAAACTAACGGTTCTAATTCTCAGGACCTTTAATATCTGATGCTCATTTTTCTCTACTGGGTATGTGGTCCCTTCTAAGTGTTTCTTCAAAGTCCATATTATAATTCCACTTTCCAGTTGTATTGTCTCATAATGTTAATTGTATTTCTATATATGGCGTATATGATTAGTTGGGAGATATTGGAGGTTCCAGTCCAAGTTCTAATATATTTCGAACCCCTACTGTATTATTGTACATTCGTGTTTCGAAAATCACTAGACCGTGCAGGCGCACGAGTTGATGACTAGTGTTTAGTAATTGATATGAGATAGGTTGTTGCATGCACTTGGTTCTTGCCTTGTCTTCTGCTTGTTTGGATGCTATATATTTGGTTGTCTTGCGAGTACATTCAATGTACTGACCTGACGTGTCATGCCAGTTTTGTAGGTCATACCCGAAGTGATCGCTTGACCCATCATGCTAGGTCGTAACCTTGCCAGTCCTATGAGTTGTGGAGCCCAACCAGAGTTGTTATGCTGCCAAACCAAGACTTCCGCCGCCATTTAAATAGATTTACGCTGCCATTTAAATAGCCTTAAGGCTAGGACACATAATTGTATTCATCAATAATGTAATCTTCTATACATGTATTTGATGAATATTCTTGTACCTGGAATGTTGTATTATGGATCTATCATGTGTCAGGTGTTATCTTGGGCTGACGTGCGAAGCCCCCCTGCTCCATGCGGATCGGGGTGCCACATTTATCCAAAGGAGCACCTCAGTAGAGAAAGCCGAAACTGACTATCATGATGCGGCGAGAACCGGTCAACTGTTCGGAGGCTACAAATCGTTGGAGATTTCTTCCGCATTACGCGAAGGATTGGTACTTCCTGATCAGATGCTTATAGCACTCTAGTTCGGATACTAGGGGTTGGGCCATGTTTTTATTGTCGAACTCCTATGGCTAAGTGAGGGCGTTACAGCCGCATAGTCTGGTTGCCTGGTTCGTTGCGCTAAACAACTCCTTCAAGGACCATCTAATTGGATCAAGATTGTTTAGATTCCATCCCGAACACCCCCGTACTACCTACGTGGGGGCAGAAGCCGACGACTGGTTAACCCTTAGATTTCATACAACACGGTCGCACAGGAAGTACAAATTTAAAAACATAACCAGCATTATATTGCACAATCACTTTGTTTTATCATACAAGGTAGAGGGAGCTTGAATACATTCATTCAAAGATAGTGTCTTTCGCACAATGATCCGCAACAATATGGGACCCTTCCAAGACATCGCCAAAGTATCGCTCGGGTGTGTGGTGCTCCTTGCCCTCAGGCGACCCCTCAGTCGCCAACTTGACGGCGTCATCTTCGCCCAACAGAGCTTGACATAGGAGAAGGCCAGACGCGCGCCTTCAATACAGACGGGCCGCTTGATGACGACCAGCCGAGGACAGGCATCAACCAGCCTCTTCACGAGGCCGAAGTAACTGCTGGGTATAGCTTTGGCTGGCCACAGCCGGATTATTAAATCCTTCATGGCCAGTTCGGCCACTCTGTGCAGCTCGACCAGCTGTTTTAGCTGATCGCTGAAGGGCACCGGATGTTCCGGCGCAAGATATTGCGACTAGAACAGCTTCTCCGAGGAGCCCCCTTCTTCGACTCGGAAGAACTCTACGGCGTCGGTCACACTCCGTGGCAGATCAACAAAAGCCCCTGGAGAACTCCAAATCCGGGTCAGTAAAAGATATTTCCTCTTCACATTCTTGCTTTACATATTGAATGCCTTACCCGTTGCGATCTTCATGGCCTCCTAGATCTCCTGGAGGGCGCCCTGGGCTTCACTCGGGGCCGTCTCCATACTCTTACGAGCCTTGGTGATTTCGGCCTCTTGAGCCGACGCATTGTGCTCCAAGGTCTCGCACTTCCTCACCGCGTCCTGGAGCTCCTGTTGGACTTCGTTGACCCTGGCCTTGAGCCTATTACGGGCGGCCTGCTCCTTGATAGCCTTTCCCTCGACTTTGACCAGGGCCGCTTTCAGGGCCTCAACCTCGATCGTCGCCTCTGTTCACATCATGGTATTTTGGTCATTGCATATCATTTCCCCCTTTTCGAATACATAATAGGTTATTGTTGGGGAACGTAGCAGAAATTTAAAAAATTTCTATGCATCACCAAGATCAATCTATGGAATCATCTAGCAATGAGGGGAAGAGGAGTGCATCTACATACCCTTGTAGATCGCGAGCGGAAGCGTTCAAGTGAACGGGGAGGATGGAGTCGTACTCGTCGTGATCCAAATCACCGATGACCGAGCGCCGAACGGACGGCACCTCCGCGTTCAACACTTGTACGGTTGGGAGAGACGTCTCCTCCTTCTTGATCCAGCAAGGGGAGAAGAGAGGTTGATGAAGATCCAGCAGCACGACGGCGTGGTGGTGGAAGCAGCGGGATCTCGGCAGGGCTTCGCCAAGCACCAACGAGAGGGAGAGGTGTCACGGAGGGAGATGGAGGCGCCAGGGACTTGGGTTCGGCTGCCCTCCCTCCCCTCCACTATATATAGGGGCTAGGGGGCGCTGGCCCCTCTAGATCCCATCTAGATGGGGGGCGGCGGCCAAGGGGGTGGCTTGCCCCCCAAGCCAAGTGGAGGCGCCCCCCACCCCTAGGGTTTCTAACCCTAGGCGCGGGGGGAGGCCCAAGGGGGGCGGGCGCACCAGCCCACCAGGGGCCGGTTCCCTTCCCACTTCAGCTCATGGGGCCCTCCGGGATAGGTGGCCCCACCCGGTGGACCCCCGTGTAACACCCTTGATGTGACTATATCTCCCACGTGTCGAGGCACGACTTAGAGGCATAATCGCATTGAAGGCATATGTCGCAAGTCAGGTAATCATCACAAACATCCCATGTAATATAGATAATGAAAAAGGGATAACATAGTTGGCTTACACTCGCCACGTCAATCAAGTACATAAATAACACCAATCAACCAAACACTCATGGCCCGACTACGGCGCCAAAATGAAAGATAACCCAACAAGCGACATGGTCCCGATCACCCCCAACTGGGCACCACTACTGATCATCAGGAAAGGAAACATAGTAACGCTGAGAGTCCTCGTCGAACTCCCACTTGAGCTCGAACGCGTCACCTAGAGCGGAATCACCTAGACCTGCATCTGGTGTAATAGTAATCTGTGAGCCACAGGGACTCAGCAATCTCACACCCTCGCGATCAAGACTATTTAAGCTTAATAGGTAGGGTAAGGTAAATATATGTGGATCTGCAGCAAGCGACTAGCATATATGGTGGCTAACTTATTCGCAAAAGAGAGCGAGAAGAGGAGGCAAAGCGCGAGCGAGAAACTAGAGAGCAACCTGCACAAACATTACTCCAACACCGTGTCCACTTCTCGGACTCCACCGAGAAGAGGCCATCACGGTAACACACACGGTTGATTCATTTTAATTAAGTTAAGGTTTAAGTTATCTACAACCGGACATTAACAAATTCCCATCTGCCCATAACCGCGGGCACGGCTTTCGAAAGTTCAATCCCTGCAGGGGAGTCCCAACTTAGCCCATGACAAGCTCTCACAGTCAACGAAGGAATAGACCTCCTCCCAAGACGTTCCGATCAGACTCGGTATCTCGGTAATTCAAGACACTTCGACAGGTTAAAACAAGACCAGCAACACCGCCCGAATGTGCCGACAAATCCCGATAGGAGCTGCACATATCTCGTTCTCAGGGCACACTCAGATGAGCAAGACGTCGGGTAAGCTAGCCCAGAGTTGCCCCTGGTAGCCTCAGACATCGCTCAGTGGGACCAACACTCAGAGGAGCACTGGCCTGGGGGGGTTAAAATAAGATGACCCTTGAGTCTGCAGAACCCAAGGGAAAGAAAAAGGCTAGGTGGCAAATGGTAAAACCAATGTTGGGCATTGCTGGAAAAGCTTCAATCAAGGCGAACTATCAAGGGGTTCCCATTATAACCCAACCGTGTAAGGAACGCAAAATCCGGGAACATAACACCGATATGACGGAAACTAGGGCGGCAAGAGTGGAACAAAACACTAGGCGAGAGGCCGAGCCTTCCACCCTTTACCAAGTATATAGATGCATTAAGATAACAAGATAATGTAATGGTATCCCAACAAGTAAATAAGTGTTCCAACAAGGAACAGCCTTCAATCTTCACCTGCAACTAACAACGCTATAAGAGAGGCTGAGCAAAGCGGTAACATAGCCAATCAATGGTTTGCTAGGACAAGGTGGGTTAGAGGTTTGACATGGCAATTTGGGAGGCTGACAAGCAAATGGCAGGCATCATAGCATTGGCATAGCAAAAGAGCGAGCAAACTAGCATAGCAAAGATAGTTGTTATGGCATAGCAAAAGAGCGAGCGAACAAAAGCTAGAACGGAATTGTTGGAAAACCAACAACGAAAAGAATAAGCTTTATATGGTCTTATGGGATACATCTCAAATCATGAGGTGACAACCTGCCACTCATGGGAAAAAGAACTGGATTGGAATGAACAAGGAGACGAGAAACTTATCCCCGGAAGGATATATGAAGAACTTGGATCATATATGAGCACAATTATAGCAACAATCCTTAGGGAAGGCTTTAGGTGAAATATAACCCAAGGTAACTCCAATGAAGAGATTGATGGATTTAAAATACCTCATTCATAATAATATGTGAATCATGAAACATGATTCCCGAATTATCAAGAATGACATAATACCACCTCCGATAATATGGTAGAAAGGATTTTACTCCGGACTGCAAGATGAAGAATGCTTGAGCTCATCTGAAAAGAATCTTGATGAACACTTGGAGAAGGAATTAAATCCTTGATGGACCAACATGTAGAACCTTCACAAAGAACTCCGGTAATGAAAGGATCACGAGAAGAAAGAGAAGTTGAAAACACAAGGTGAAACCTTGTAATGATTTAGATGGACCTCCGTGATAATTAGAGCTTGGAACTTCGGGAAGAAAAGATAAAGCATCTCGAACTGAGAATATGATATGATGAACCACTCCGGAAAAAAGGAATTAATCACTTGGATGTGACAAGAATAAGAATTATTTTATGCTTATCCTTCACCAATTTAAACTGATGACAAGCAATGGATTCGACATATTACTTATTCTCGTAGAAAAGATTAAGATAGATATAGCGCCAACTTGAGAAGGTCTTCCAAGAACCGCCGGTAGAATTTGAAAGAATGAAAGAATTGATATGATAAACAAAGGAAGAGAAATGTTGAATGAACCACCGGTAGAATTGGAAATGAATGATTAAAATATGAAGAAATACCGGGAAGAATTATGAAATGAACGAAGATACTTGAGAGAATTTAGATGGAATTTAATATAATAGATCATGGACCGATTAGGGATCACTTGAACGCTGCACCGGTAAGATCGGAGAATGATAACTGAAAGCTGAGAAAGAATAAACCTGACTTGATGGACTCCGGATAACAAACTGAGAAGACTCTTAAATTTCTCCGGAAGGGTGCAAAGAATTCTCACGATCAAAACAATTACGAGAGGATGGCAACAAGCTAGAATCACGAATCTTGAAGAGAATTGATTAGATTAGGAGGAAAAACTCGTCTTCTGTCTTCAAATGTTGAGAATGACGACAAGAAACACCACCAAGAATTATTTAGACACTCCGGAAGAATCAAAACGAAGAGGTTCAGACAACGATGAAAAGAATTTGAAAGATCTTGGAGAAATACATTTGACTAATGATCATTCATTCTTACGTCAAACTTTGACAAGAAATTTGAGGATATCTCCGGGAAAATTGGAAGAGTCGGGTAAGATCCTGGGAAAAGACCTGTGGGTTAGGGCCCACTCGAAAGAAACACCATTGAAATGATTTAAAAGAGATGTTTCACTGGTTGAATTAAATGACTAGAATGAAATAACATCCCCGAACGAGTTTGAAAGGATTACGAAAGCAGAGTGGAAACACGAATCTTCGAGATATCTTGAGCACTCCAGAATAATTGAATAGCGAGAAGTGGATGATTAAGGATTGCACCGGCATGAGAAGGTATTTGAAACAAGGAAAAAGGATATGATCCACAAAGCTTGACTTGGTTCCACCGGAGAAGAAAAGAACGAAAGATGATGAACTTGAAACTCCGTTAGAATCTTCATGAGAATCACCGGATAAGAACATGAAGGAAAAAAGAATGGAGAGACTTCTCATCAATGAGATGATACTTGATTAAGAAATCCGAGTCCTCGAAGAAAAAGGGTGGGTGGGCGGGAAAAACAAAGGGAACTTGGAGATGGATGAAACAAACACCGTTGAGAAAAGCTGAGATTGGATCTTACGGATGTTGAAAATGAACGGATCCGCTTGAAGAGAAACACGCCGGTTAAAAGGGATTGACAAAAGACAACCTTGATGATCAAGAAGGATTAGTATTCACATAGGAATATGAGAACACTGTTTAGGAAAGGTATGGAATCAACATTTGACTTCGAAGCAACTCGAATACCACAACTCAAAACAAAAAAAAAGAATTGGCTTGCGGAATAAGCTGGAACAAACATATGATAGAGATTTCGTCCGAAGTTTTCATGGTGGGGCCTACACGGGCTTGATCGTACAGCACCATCATGTACAAGGCAGTGCACATGACATACGAAGCATCCCCGCGTCGGCATAGCCAAGGACTCTTTAAGACACAATGAGACCACTGTAAAACCAACCGTGAATAGGCGGACCACTAGACGTCGAACCCCAATTACATCTCATACATCTGTCGGAAAGATATCCTAAGAGCTACTTGAATTCCCACCTATGAAACTCCCGAAATTTTCCGGTTATGCAATCAGGTGTTGGGGATACAGGGGAAGCATAATATCTCACCCAAACTAGCAAATCCTACATCCAGCTGTATCCATCCTTCAACACATAACCAAGAAACCGACGGAAATCATCTACCTCAACCTTCGAAAAGCATCCATTATACAAGTTATGGCAATACTCCCGAACTCCCGCCCCAGTACTAGGTGGCGTCGAGGTTATCTCACGAATGAATTGCATAAAAGAGATTTTCGATGTCGGCGTACTAGACTCAGGTATTCCAGAACTGCAACGATAAAATTATGACGACAACACCTCAGAGCTCAACTCCCCGGGACACTTCCACTAAACCCCTAACAGGAGGCACCAAGACAATGTTCTCATCATAAAACCATCGGAACGATTCCAAGATACCCGCGTGATCCTAAAAAAAATTTTAGTGAAATTTGAGAAGAGAAGAGTCAAAACTCTACGTCAGGATGCCTTACCAGAGCGATGAGGAGACTGGGAAGTAAAAAGAATTCCTAAACTCTCCGATATATAATTCCTAAATGACTCAAAACATTTTTCTAGACACAACCCGGCTGCTAAAACGATCAAGCAATGGGGCTCCTAAGGTCGGGGAAGGCTCTGATACCAACTTGTAACACCCTCGATGCGACTATATCTCCCACATGTTGAGGCACGACTTAGAGGCATAATCGCATTGAAGGCATATGTCGCAAGTCAGGTAATCATCACAAACATCACATGTAATATAGCTAATGAAAAAGGGATAACATAGTTGGCTTACACTCGCCACATCAATCAAGTACATAAATAACATCCATCAACCAAACACTCATGGCCCGACTACAGCGCCAAAATGAAAGATAACCCAACAAGCGACATGGTCCCGATCACTCCCAACTGGGCACCACTACTGATCATCAGGAAAGGAAACATAGTAATGCTGAGAGTCCTCGTCGAACTCCCACTTGAGCTCGAACGCGTCACCTGGAGCGGAATCACCTGGACCTGCATCTGGTGTAATAGTAATCTATGAGCCACAGGGACTCAGCAATCTCGCACCCTCACGATCAAGACTATTTAAGCTTAATAGGTAGGGTAAGGTAAATATATGTGGATCTGCAGCAAGCGACTAGCATATATGGTGGCTAACTTATTCGCAAAAGAGAGCGAGAAGAGGAGGCAAAGCGCGAGCGAGAAACTAGAGAGCAACCTGCGCAAACATTACTCCAACACCGTGTCCACTTCCCGGACTCCACCGAGAAGAGGCCATCACGGTAACACACACGGTTGATTCATTTTAATTAAGTTAAGGTTTAAGTTATCTACAACCGGACATTAACAAATTCCCATCTGCCCATAACCGCGGGCACGGCTTTCGAAAGTTCAATCCCTGCAGGGGAGTCCCAACTTAGCCCATGACAAGCTCTCACGGTCAACGAAGGAATAGACCTCGTCCCAAGACATTCCGATCAGACTCGGTATCTCGGTAATTCAAGACACTTCGACAGGTTAAAACAAGACCAGCAACACCGCCCGAATGTGCCGAAAAATGCCGATAGGAGCGGCACATATCTCGTTCTCAGGGCACACTCAGATGAGCAAGATGTCGGGTAAGCCAGCCCAGAGTTGCCCCTGGTAGCCTCGGACATCGCTCAGTGGGACCAACACTCAGAGGAGCACTGGCCCGGGGGGGTTAAAATAAGATGACCCTTGAGTCTATAGAACCCAAGGGAAAGAAAAAGGCTAGGTGGCAAATGGTAAAACCAATGTTGGGCTTTGCTGGAAAATCTTTAATCAAGGCGAACTATCAAGGGGTTCCCATTATAACTCAACCGCGCAAGGAACGCAAAATCCGGGAACATAACACCGATATGACGGAAACTAGGGCGGCAAGAGTGGAACAAAACACTAGGCGAGAGGCCGAGCCTTCCACCCTTTACCAAGTATATAGATGCATTAAGATAACAAGATAATGTAATGGTATCCCAACAAGTAAATAAGTGTTCCAACAAGGAACAGCCTTCAATCTTCACCTGCAACTAACAACGCTATAAGAGAGGCTGAGCAAAGCGGTAACATAGCCAATCAATGGTTTGCTAGGACAAGGTGGGTTAGAGGTTTGACATGGCAATTTGGGAGGCTGACAAGCAAATGGTAGGCATCGTAGCATTGGCATAGCAAAAGAGCGAGCAAACTAGCATAGCAAAGATAGTATTGATTTCGAGGGTATGATCATCTTGCCTGCAAAGCTGTCAGAGTTGACTGGATCCTCGAAAGCAAACTCAACGGGCTCCTCGTTAGCGAACTCGTCTCCCGGCTCTACCCAAACAAGGCAAACAAGCAACAAGAACACAATCAACCACGTGCAAGGATCAATCAATATGATGCAATGATGATATGCTATGCGGGACGTGATGCGGGATGCAAAATGCAAGATATGACAGGAAATGCATGAACCTGGCCTCAACATGGAAATCCAAGGGTGCCACTGGAAAGATGAGATGAAATCGCTTGAAAACGATATAAAGATCGCCGGAATCGGAGTTACGGTTTGGAAATGGCAAGCGATTCAAATATGACCGCGATCTGCGATTTACAGCAAGTAGCCATCTAAATGCAATGAGATGAACATGCTATAGCACTTAGACATGGCAACAAAATACATGGCAGGGATGCATTCATGAAGCTTAACAAAAGTCTAGCACTGAGCTATGGCCAATTCATCCATTAACAGGTTCAAACAAGCATGGCAAAAACGCAAATGGTAAACAAATCTCAGACTTAGTGAAATTAACACTTGTCTGAAATTTCAGATCATATAGCCCTCTTCGGAGCAACAAAACAACATGCTACAAGACCTGAACATGACAAAGTAAAACATGGCATGGAGCTACTCAAAGAGCTTAACAAAAGTCCCTTAGTGACCTTGAGCCAAAAGGGATCACAACATATACTAACAAGCACATAAACATCGTAAAAACATAATCAGTTTTCAGACTTAGTGAAAACTGGCACATGCTGAAACTTAACTCAAGTAGGCATGTTTACGAGCTCGATGCACTCACTATGGTGCAAGTCATGGCAAGACAAGCATACATCCATTAAGAAGGCACAAAAAGCAAGCTAGACATGGCAAGAACAATGGCATAGCATACACGGATCAACTACAACAACATCGGCAAAATCGCAAACAAGTTGACGATAAGCAATCCCAGGACTTAGTGAAATTACTAAGTCCCTGAAAACAGAGTTACCGGGTGCCTCACTTTGCAAGCTTGCACTAGGCACCACACACATCACAAAAATACATGGGTTGCACCTCTGGAAAGATGACAAAACCCTTAACAAAACGTATGTAGAGCATCAGGGCATATCATGCACACAATAATCATGGCAAAAATGACAAATGTCTAAGATGGAGTAACAGATCTGACAATTAACTCAAGTAGCCTCCTTCTAACAGCATTTCGGGCATCAAGAAGAACTCAAATGAAAATGATGCAATGGAATGAAATGATGTACTCTCAGGGACGAACATTTTGATATGCTATATGCATGAATCGGAGCTACGGATGCAAAGTTACGAGGCCATGAAGAAGAGCACATGGATCTGGGAATTTCCGGGACTTAGTGAAAATTATACCTCCGGGAAAGTCAACGCGGGACGGAGGGATCTGGGACGGAGTGGATCTGGGACGAGGGCAAGCATTTGGTTGAGCGAGCGGGTGCATCTGATCCAGTTCCATGGGATCTCGCCGGAGTCAATGGCCGGCCGGAGTTCGTGCTCGCCGGAGTAGCCGCGGTGGTGGCCGGACTAGAAGAAGAAGGCCGGGGCGAGGCTGGCCGAGGCGGCAGAGGAGCGGCGCGATGGAGGCGAGGCGGTGGCGGCGAGGTCTGGCCCGGGGCGAGCATGGCGAGGAGCGCAGGCGGTGGAGCAAGGGCGGCGGGAGGCGCGCCGGCGAGGTGGCGGTGACCGGCGCCGAGGCCTGCGGGCAGTCGGGTGTCAAACGGCTCGACCGCGATGCGGGCTGACGACGGCGGCGGTGCGGGCTCGCGCGGGCCCGAACTGGGTCCCGCGGGCCGGCGGCGGGGCTGAGGAGAGAGAGGGAGGCGCGGGGACAAGTGGCGAAGTGCGGTTGGTGGAGGGCGGCGGTCGGCTGACGTGGCGAGGCACGGTTGGCCGGAGCGAGGTGGCAGCGGCAGCTGGACATGTCCAGCGGCGGGACGGACATGTCTGGTGGCGCGAGGAGGTGGTAGACTAGGGTTTCGTCCGCGAAAATGGACGGGGAGGACATATTTATAGGTAGAGGGAGCTAGGACAGTCCAAATGAGGTGCGGTTTTCGGCCACGCGATCGTGATCGAACGCTCTAGATGATGGAGATGTCTTAGGTGGGTTTTGGGCCACTTTGGAAGGGTGTTGGGCTGCAACACACACGAGGCCTTTTCGGTCCCTCGGTTAACCATTGGAGCATCAAACGAAGTCCAAATGGTACGAAACTTGACAGGTGGTCTACCCGTAGTAAACCAAGGCCACGTGACAAGTCTCGGTCCAATCCGGAAATGTTTAATCCCCACACGTGAAAGAAAGGTAGAATTGACCACCGGAGGAGAACGAAGCGCCGGAATGCAAAACGGACAACGGGGAAAATGCTCGGATGCATGAGACGAACTTGTATGCAAACGAAATGCGCATGATGACATGATATGCAATGCATGACACGCAAGCAAAGATAAGGCAACCACAGCGAATAACTACGCGACACCTGGCACATCAGTCTCGGGGCGTTACAACACTCCACCACTACGAGAGGATCTCGTCCTGAGATCTAGAATGGCACCGGGGGAACAAAACAGAAGATAAAGAGAAGGGGTAAAGCTAAGTTGCTTCTTTGACAAACGAGTGAAACCACGAACCTTGAAGGGTTGAACAAATTGAAAGAAAGAATGCAACGAGTATGAACGAAGTTGAAAGCACTCCGTTAGGGCAGAGTAAGAAGGAAGAACAAATTTCGACAGCACTCCGGTAGAAAAGAGGTGCACGGCTTGACAAGGCGAAAATAATTTGAACAAAAGGGCACAACACTCCGGTTAAATGGATAGGCACAGGAAAGAACAATATCTTAAATGAAACGAGATGATGGTTGAAGAAAGCACCATCACAAGGCCTCCGGAACAAAAGTAAGATTGAATGGAATGAACAAAGGGAAACAAGATCTTGAGGGAGCACGCTTACAACAAAAGCTAGAACGGAATTGTTGGAAAACCAACAACGAAAAGAATAAGCTTTATATGGTCTTATGGGATACATCTCAAATCATGAGGTGACAACCTGCCACTCATGGGAAAAAGAACTGGATTGGAATGAACAAGGAGACGAGAAACTTATCCCCGGAAGGATATATGAAGAACTTGGATCATATATGAGCACAATTATAGCAACAATCCTTAGGGAAGGCTTTAGGTGAAATATAACCCAAGGTAACTCCAATGAAGAGATTGATGGATTTAAAATACCTCATTCATAATAATATGTGAATCATGAAACATGATTCCCGAATTATCAAGAATGACATAATACCACCTCCGATAATATGGTAGAAAGGATTTTACTCCGGACTGCAAGATGAAGAATGCTTGAGCTCATCTGAAAAGAATCTTGATGAACACTTGGAGAAGGAATTAAATCCTTGATGGACCAACATGTAGAACCTTCACAAAGAACTCCGGTAATGAAAGGATCACGAGAAGAAAGAGAAGTTGAAAACACAAGGTGAAACCTTGTAATGATTTAGATGGACCTCCGTGATAATTAGAGCTTGGAACTTCGGGAAGAAAAGATAAAGCATCTCGAACTGAGAATATGATATGATGAACCACTCCGGAAAAAAGGAATTAATCACTTGGATGTGACAAGAATAAGAATTATTTTATGCTTATCCTTCACCAATTTAAACTGATGACAAGCAATGGATTCGACATATTACTTATTCTCGTAGAAAAGATTAAGATAGATATAGCGCCAACTTGAGAAGGTCTTCCAAGAACCGCCGGTAGAATTTGAAAGAACGAAAGAATTGATATGATAAACAAAGGAAGAGAAATGTTGAATGAACCACCGGTAGAATTGGAAATGAATGATTAAAATATGAAGAAATACCGGGAAGAATTATGAAATGAACGAAGATACTTGAGAGAATTTAGATGGAATTTAATATAATAGATCATGGACCGATTAGGGATCACTTGAACGCTGCACCGGTAAGATCGGAGAATGATAACTGAAAGCTGAGAAAGAATAAACCTGACTTGATGGACTCCGGATAACAAACTGAGAAGACTCTTAAATTTCTCCGGAAGGGTGCAAAGAATTCTCACGATCAAAACAATTACGAGAGGATGGCAACAAGCTAGAATCACGAATCTTGAAGAGAATTGATTAGATTAGGAGGAAAAACTCGTCTTCTGTCTTCAAATGTTGAGAATGACGACAAGAAACACCACCAAGAATTATTTAGACACTCCGGAAGAATCAAAACGAAGAGGTTCAGACAACGATGAAAAGAATTTGAAAGATCTTGGAGAAATACATTTGACTAATGATCATTCATTCTTACGTCAAACTTTGACAAGAAATTTGAGGATATCTCCGGGAAAATTGGAAGAGTCGGGTAAGATCCTGGGAAAAGACCTGTGGGTTAGGGCCCACTCGAAAGAAACACCGTTGAAATGATTTAAAAGAGATGTTTCACTGGTTGAATTAAATGACTAGAATGAAATAACATCCCCGAACGAGTTTGAAAGGATTACGAAAGCAGAGTGGAAACACGAATCTTCGAGATATCTTGAGCACTCCAGAATAATTGAATAGCGAGAAGTGGATGATTAAGGATTGCACCGGCATGAGAAGGTATTTGAAACAAGGAAAAAGGATATGATCCACAAAGCTTGACTTGGTTCCACCGGAGAAGAAAAGAACGAAAGATGATGAACTTGAAACTCCGTTAGAATCTTCATGAGAATCACCGGATAAGAACATGAAGGAAAAAAGAATGGAGAGACTTCTCATCAATGAGATGATACTTGATTAAGAAATCCGAGTCCTCGAAGAAAAAGGGTGGGTGGGCGGGAAAAACAAAGGGAACTTGGAGATGGATGAAACAAACACCGTTGAGAAAAGCTGAGATTGGATCTTACGGATGTTGAAAATGAACGGATCCGCTTGAAGAGAAACACGCCGGTTAAAAGGGATTGACAAAAGACAACCTTGATGATCAAGAAGGATTAGTATTCACATAGGAATATGAGAACACTGTTTAGGAAAGGTATGGAATCAACATTTGACTTCGAAGCAACTCGAATACCACAACTCAAAACAAAAAAAAAGAATTGGCTTGCGGAATAAGCTGGAACAAACATATGATAGAGATTTCGTCCGAAGTTTTCATGGTGGGGCCTACACGGGCTTGATCGTACAGCACCATCATGTACAAGGCAGTGCACATGACATACGAAGCATCCCCGCGTCGGCATAGCCAAGGACTCTTTAAGACACAATGAGACCACTGTAAAACCAACCGTGAATAGGCGGACCACTAGACGTCGAACCCCAATTACATCTCATACATCTGTCGGAAAGATATCCTAAGAGCTACTTGAATTCCCACCTATGAAACTCCCGAAATTTTCCGGTTATGCAATCAGGTGTTGGGGATACAGGGGAAGCATAATATCTCACCCAAACTAGCAAATCCTACATCCAGCTGTATCCATCCTTCAACACATAACCAAGAAACCGACGGAAATCATCTACCTCAACCTTCGAAAAGCATCCATTATACAAGTTATGGCAATACTCCCGAACTCCCGCCCCAGTACTAGGTGGCGTCGAGGTTATCTCACGAATGAATTGCATAAAAGAGATTTTCGATGTCGGCGTACTAGACTCAGGTATTCCAGAACTGCAACGATAAAATTATGACGACAACACCTCAGAGCTCAACTCCCCGGGACACTTCCACTAAACCCCTAACAGGAGGCACCAAGACAATGTTCTCATCATAAAACCATCGGAACGATTCCAAGATACCCGCGTGATCCTAAAAAAAATTTTAGTGAAATTTGAGAAGAGAAGAGTCAAAACTCTACGTCAGGATGCCTTACCAGAGCGATGAGGAGACTGGGAAGTAAAAAGAATTCCTAAACTCTCCGATATATAATTCCTAAATGACTCAAAACATTTTTCTAGACACAACCCGGCTGCTAAAACGATCAAGCAATGGGGCTCCTAAGGTCGGGGAAGGCTCTGATACCAACTTGTAACACCCTCGATGCGACTATATCTCCCACATGTTGAGGCACGACTTAGAGGCATAATCGCATTGAAGGCATATGTCGCAAGTCAGGTAATCATCACAAACATCACATGTAATATAGCTAATGAAAAAGGGATAACATAGTTGGCTTACACTCGCCACATCAATCAAGTACATAAATAACATCCATCAACCAAACACTCATGGCCCGACTACGGCGCCAAAATGAAAGATAACCCAACAAGCGACATGGTCCCGATCACTCCCAACTGGGCACCACTACTGATCATCAGGAAAGGAAACATAGTAATGCTGAGAGTCCTCGTCGAACTCCCACTTGAGCTCGAACGCGTCACCTGGAGCGGAATCACCTGGACCTGCATCTGGTGTAATAGTAATCTATGAGCCACAGGGACTCAGCAATCTCGCACCCTCACGATCAAGACTATTTAAGCTTAATAGGTAGGGTAAGGTAAATATATGTGGATCTGCAGCAAGCGACTAGCATATATGGTGGCTAACTTATTCGCAAAAGAGAGCGAGAAGAGGAGGCAAAGCGCGAGCGAGAAACTAGAGAGCAACCTGCGCAAACATTACTCCAACACCGTGTCCACTTCCCGGACTCCACCGAGAAGAGGCCATCACGGTAACACACACGGTTGATTCATTTTAATTAAGTTAAGGTTTAAGTTATCTACAACCGGACATTAACAAATTCCCATCTGCCCATAACCGCGGGCACGGCTTTCGAAAGTTCAATCCCTGCAGGGGAGTCCCAACTTAGCCCATGACAAGCTCTCACGGTCAACGAAGGAATAGACCTCGTCCCAAGACGTTCCGATCAGACTCGGTATCTCGGTAATTCAAGACACTTCGACAGGTTAAAACAAGACCAGCAACACCGCCCGAATGTGCCGAAAAATGCCGATAGGAGCGGCACATATCTCGTTCTCAGGGCACACTCAGATGAGCAAGATGTCGGGTAAGCCAGCCCAGAGTTGCCCCTGGTAGCCTCGGACATCGCTCAGTGGGACCAACACTCAGAGGAGCACTGGCCCGGGGGGGTTAAAATAAGATGACCCTTGAGTCTATAGAACCCAAGGGAAAGAAAAAGGCTAGGTGGCAAATGGTAAAACCAATGTTGGGCTTTGCTGGAAAATCTTTAATCAAGGCGAACTATCAAGGGGTTCCCATTATAACTCAACCGCGCAAGGAACGCAAAATCCGGGAACATAACACCGATATGACGGAAACTAGGGCGGCAAGAGTGGAACAAAACACTAGGCGAGAGGCCGAGCCTTCCACCCTTTACCAAGTATATAGATGCATTAAGATAACAAGATAATGTAATGGTATCCCAACAAGTAAATAAGTGTTCCAACAAGGAACAGCCTTCAATCTTCACCTGCAACTAACAACGCTATAAGAGAGGCTGAGCAAAGCGGTAACATAGCCAATCAATGGTTTGCTAGGACAAGGTGGGTTAGAGGTTTGACATGGCAATTTGGGAGGCTGACAAGCAAATGGTAGGCATCGTAGCATTGGCATAGCAAAAGAGCGAGCAAACTAGCATAGCAAAGATAGTAGTGATTTCGAGGGTATGATCATCTTGCCTGCAAAGCTGTCAGAGTTGACTGGATCCTCGAAAGCAAACTCAACGGGCTCCTCGTTAGCGAACTCGTCTCCCGGCTCTACCCAAACAAGGCAAACAAGCAACAAGAACACAATCAACCACGTGCAAGGATCAATCAATATGATGCAATGATGATATGCTATGCGGGACGTGATGCGGGATGCAAAATGCAAGATATGACAGGAAATGCATGAACCTGGCCTCAACATGGAAATCCAAGGGTGCCACTGGAAAGATGAGATGAAATCGCTTGAAAACGATATAAAGATCGCCGGAATCGGAGTTACGGTTTGGAAATGGCAAGCGATTCAAATATGACCGCGATCTGCGATTTACAGCAAGTAGCCATCTAAATGCAATGAGATGAACATGCTATAGCACTTAGACATGGCAACAAAATACATGGCAGGGATGCATTCATGAAGCTTAACAAAAGTCTAGCACTGAGCTATGGCCAATTCATCCATTAACAGGTTCAAACAAGCATGGCAAAAACGCAAATGGTAAACAAATCTCAGACTTAGTGAAATTAACACTTGTCTGAAATTTCAGATCATATAGCCCTCTTCGGAGCAACAAAACAACATGCTACAAGACCTGAACATGACAAAGTAAAACATGGCATGGAGCTACTCAAAGAGCTTAACAAAAGTCCCTTAGTGACCTTGAGCCAAAAGGGATCACAACATATACTAACAAGCACATGAACATCGTAAAAACATAATCAGTTTTCAGACTTAGTGAAAACTGGCACATGCTGAAACTTAACTCAAGTAGGCATGTTTACGAGCTCGATGCACTCACTACGGTGCAAGTCATGGCAAGACAAACATACATCCATTAAGAAGGCACAAAAAGCAAGCTAGACATGGCAAGAACAATGGCATAGCATACACGGATCAACTACAACAACATCGGCAAAATCGCAAATAAGTTGACGATCTGCCCAGATTCACAAAGTAGCAAAAATAGAGCTCGATTGACTCAAGCTAGGGTGCTCCATATATGCAAACAAAGACATGGATGGATAGAGAGTTACAATATTAACAAAACTCCTTTACTAATCATCCTCAAAAGAGGCACGGATCACTAGGAAACAGCATGAACATATGGCATCATGAACTAAACAATCCCAGGACTTAGTGAAATTACGAAGTCCCTGAAAACAGAGTTACCGGGTGCCTCACTTTGCAAGCTTGCACTAGGCACCACACACATCACAAAAATACATGGGTTGCACCTCTGGAAAGATGACAAAACCCTTAACAAAACGTATGTAGAGCATCAGGGCATATCATGCACACAATAATCATGGCAAAAATGACAAATGTCTAAGATGGAGTAACAGATCTGACAATTAACTCAAGTAGCCTCCTTCTAACAGCATTTCGGGCATCAAGATGAACTCAAATGAAAATGATGCAATGGAATGAAATGATGTACTCTCAGGGACGAACATTTTGATATGCTATATGCATTAATCGGAGCTACGGATGCAAAGTTACGAGGCCATGAAGAAGAGCACATGGATCTGGGAATTTCGGGGACTTAGTGAAAATTATACCTCCGCGAAAGTCAACGCGGGACGGAGGGATCCGGGACGGAGTGGATCTGGGACGAGGGCAAGCGTTTGGTTGAGCGAGCGGGTGGATCTGATCCAGTTCCACGGCATCTCGCCGGAGTCAATGGCCGGCGAGAGTTCGTGCTCGCCGGAGTAGCCGCGGTGGTGGCCGGACTAGAAGAAGAAGGCCGGGGCGAGGCTGGGCCGAGGCGGCGGAGGAGCGGCGCAGTGGAGGCGATGCGGTGGCGGCGAGGTCCGGCCCGGGGCGAGCATGGCGAGGAGCGCAGGCGGCGGAGCAAGGGCGGCGGGAGGCGCGCCGGCGAGGTGGCGGTGGCCGGCGCCGAGGCCTGAGGGAAGTCGGGCGGCGAAGGGCTCGGCCGCGATGCGGGCTAACAACGGCGGCGGTGCGGGCTCGCGCGGGCCTGAACTCGGTCCCGCGGGCCGGCGGCGGGGCTGAGGAGAGAGAGGGAGGTGCGGGAAGTGGTGAAGCGCGGTTGGTGGAGGGCGGCGGTCGGCTGATGTGGCGAGGCACGGTTGGCCGGAGCGAGGTGGCAGCGACGGCTGGACATGTCCAGCGGCGGGACGGACATGTCCGGTGGCGCGGGGAGGTGGTAGACTAGGGTTTCGTCCGCGAAAATGGACGGGGAGGACATATTTATAGGTAGAGGGAGCTAGGAGAGTCCAAATGAGGTGCGGTTTTCGGCCACGCAATCGTGATTGAACGCTCTAGATGATGGAGATGTCTTAGGTGGGTTTTGGGCCACTTTGGAAGGGTGTTGGGCTGCAACACACACGAGGCCTTTTCGGTCCCTCGGTTAACCGTTGGAGCATCAAACGAAGTCCAAATGGTACGAAACTTGACAGGTGGTCTAGCCGTAGTAAACCAAGGCCGCGTGACAAGTCTCGGTCCAATCCGGAAATATTTAATACCCACACATGAAAGAAAGGTAGAATAGACCACCGGAGGAGAACGAAGCGCCGGAATGCAAAACGAACAACGAGGAAAATGCTCGGATGCATGAGACGAACATGTATGCAAACGAAATGCGCATGATGACATGATATGCAATGCATGAAACGCAAGCAAAGATAAGGCAACCACAGCGAATAACTGCGCGACACCTGGCACATCGGTCTCGGGGCGTTACACCCCGGGACCCTTCCGATGGTCCCGGTACAATACCGGTGACCCCCGAAACTTTCCCGGTGGCCGAAACTGGTCTTCCTATATATAAATCTTTACCTCCGTACCATTCCGAAACTCCTCGTGACGTTCGGGATCTCATCCAGAACTCCGAACAACTTTCAGGTTACCGCAATACTAATATCTCTACAACCATAGCGTCAACGAACCTTAAGTGTGTAGACCCTACGGGTTCGGGAACCATGCAGACATGGCCGAGACAACTCTCCGGCCAATAACCATCAGTGGGATCTGGATACCCATGTTGGCTCCCACATATTCCACGATGATCTCATCGGATGAACCACAATGTCAAGGATTTAATCAATCCCGTATTCAATTCCCTTTGTCAATCGGTACGTTACTTGCCCGAGATTCGATCCTTGGTATCCCAATACCTCATTCAATCTCGTTACCGGCAAGTCACTTTACTCGTGCCGTAATGCATGATCCCCTGACCAACTACTTAGTCACACTGAGCTCATTATGATGATGCATTACCGAGTGGGCCCAGAGATACCTCTCCGTCATATGGAGTGACAAATCCCAGTCTTGATTCATGCCAACCCAACAGACACTTTCGGATATACCTGTAGTGTACCTTTATGGTCATCCAGTTACGTTGTGACGTTTGGTACACCCAAAGCACTCCTACGGTATCCGGGAGTTTCACAATGTCATGGTTTAAGGAAATAATACTTGACATTCAGAAAAGCTCTTGCTGACGAACTACATGATCTTGTGCTATGCTTAGGATTGGGTCTTGTCCATCACATCATTCTCCTAATGATGTGATCCCGTTATCAATGACATCCAATGTCCATGGTCAGGAAACCGTAACCATCTATTGATCAACGAGCTAGTCAACTAGAGGCTTACTAGGGACATGTTGTGGTCTATGTATTCACACATGTATTACGATTTCCGGATAACACAATTATAGCATGAACAATAGACAATTATCATGATCAAGGAAATATAATAATAACCATTTTATTATTGCCTCTAGGGCATATTTCCAACAGTCTCCCACTAGCACTAGAGTCAATAATCTAGTTACATTGTGATGAATCAAACACCCATAGAGTTTTGGTGTTGATCATGTTTTGCTCGAGGGAGAGGTTTAGTCAACGGATCTGCGACATTTAGGTCCGTATGCACTTTACAAATATCTATTTCTCCATTTTGAACATTTTCACGAATGGAGTTGAAGCGGCGCTTGATATGCCTGGTCTTCCTGTGAAACCTGGGCTCCTTGGCAAGGGCAATAGCTCCAGTGTTGTCAGAGAAGAGAATCATCGAGCCCGACGCATTAGGAATAACTCCTAGGTCGGTAATGAACTCCTTCACCCAGATTGCTTCTTGTGCTGCCTCCGAGGCTGCCATGTACTCCACTTCACATGTAGATCCCGCCACGACGCTTTGCTTGCAACTGCACTAGCTGACTGCCCCACCATTCAAAATATACACGTATCCGGTTTGTGACTTGGAGTCATCCAGATCTGTGTCGAAGCTAGCATCGACGTAACCCTTTACGACGAGCTCTTCGTCACCTCCATAAACGAGAAACATATCCTTAGTCCTTTTCAGGTACTTCAGGATATTCTTGACCGTTGTCCAGTGTTCCATGCCGGAATTACTTTGGTACCTTCCTACCAAACTTACGGCAAGGTTTACATCAGGTCTGGTACACAGCATGGCATACATGATAGACCCTATGGCCGAGGCATAGGGGACAACGCTCATCTTTTCTCTATCTTCTGCCGTGGTCGGGCATTGAGTCGTGCTCAATCTCGTACCTTGCAACACAGGCAAGAACCCCTTCTTTGACTGATCCATATTGAACTTCTTCAATATCTTGTCAAGGTACATACTCTGTGAAAGACCAATGAGGCGTCTCGATCTATCTCTATAGATCTTGATGCCTAATATGTAAGCAGCTTCTCCAAGATCCTTCATTGAAAAACACTTGTTCAAGTAGGCCTTTATGCTTTCCAAGAATTCTATATCATCTCCCATCAACAGTATGTCATCCACATACAATATGAGAAATGCTACAGAGCTCCCACTCACTTTCTTGTAAACGCAGGCTTCTCCATAAGTCTGCGTAAAGCCAAACGCTTTGATCATCTCATCAAAACGAATGTTCCAACTCCGAGATGCTTGCACCAGCCCATAGATTGAGCGTTGGAGCTTGCACACCTTGTCAGCATTCTTAGGATCGACAAAACCTTCCGGTTGCATCATATACAATTCTTCCTTAAGGAAACCATTAAGGAATGCCGTTTTGACGTCCATTTGCCATATCTCATAATCATAGAATGCGGCGATTGCTAACATGATTCGGACGGACTTCAGCTTCACTACGGGTGAGAAAGTCTCATCGTAGTCAACCCCTTGAACTTTTCGATAACCCTTAGCGACAAGCCGAGCTTTATAGATGGTCACATTACCATCCGCGTCTGTCTTCTTCTTAAAGATCCATTTATTTTCTATGGCTCGCCGATCATCAGGCAAGTCAGTCAAAGTCCATACTTCGTTTTCATACATGGATCCTATCTCGCATTTCATGGCTTCTAGCCATTTGTCGGAATCTGGGCCCGCCATCGCTTCTTCATAGTTCGAAGGTTCACCATTGTCTAACAACATGATTTCCAGGACAGGGTTGTCGTACCACTCTGGTGCGCAACGTGTCCTTGTGGACCTACGAAGTTCAGTAGCAACTTGATCTGAAGTTTCATGATCATCATCATTAACTTCATCTCTAGTCAGTGCAGGCACCTCAGGAACATTTTCTTGAGCTGCACCACTCTCCGGTTCAAGAGGCAATACTTCATCAAGTTCCACTTTCCTCCCACTTACTTCTTTCGAGAGAAACTCTTTCTCTAGAAAGGATCCATTCTTGGCAACAAAGATCTTGCCTTCGGATCTGAGGTAGAAGGTACACCCAATAGTTTCTTTAGGGTATCATATGAAGACGCATTTTTCCGATTTGGGTTCGAGCTTTTCAGGTTGAAGTTTCTTCATATAAGCATCGCATCCCCAAACTTTTAGAAACGACAGCTTAGGTTTCTTCCCAAACCATAATTCATACGGTGTCGCCTCAACGGATTTCGACGGAGCCCTATTTAAAGGGAATGCGGCAGTCTCTAAAGCATAGCCCCAAAATGACAGCAGTAGATCGGTAAGAGACATCATAGATCGCACCATATCCAATAGAGTGCGATTACGACGTTCGGACACACCATTACGCTGAGGTGTTCCAGGCGGCGTGAGTTGTGAAACTATTCCACATTTCCTTAAGTGCGTGCCAAATTCGTGACTCAAGTATTCTCCCCCACGATCTGATCGCAAGAACTTGATTTTCCTGTCACGTTGATTCTCAACCTCACTCTGAAATTCCTTGAACTTTTCAAAGGTCTCAGACTTGTGTTTCATTAAGTAGACATACCCATATCTACTCAAGTCATCGGTGAGGGTGAGAACATAACGATAGCCACCGCGAGCCTCAACACTCATTGGACCGCACACATCAGTATGTATGATTTCCAATAAGTTGGTTGCTCGCTCCATTGTTCCGGAGAACGGAGTCTTGGTCATTTTGCCCACGAGGCATGGTTCGCACGTGTCAAATGATTCATAATCAAGAGACTCCAAAAGTCCATCTGCATGGAGTTTCTTCATGCGTTTGACACCAATGTGACCAAGGTGGCAGTGCCACAAGTATGTGGGACTATCATTATCAACCTTACATCTTTTGGTATTCACACTATGAATATGTGTAACATCACGTTCGAGATTAAATAAGAATAAACCATTGACCAGCGGGGCATGACCATAAAACATATCTCTCATATAAATAGAACAACCATTATTCTTGGATTTAAATGAGTAGCCATCTCGTATTAAACAAGATCCTGATACAATGTTCATGCTCAAAGCTGGCACTAAATAACAATTATTGAGGTTTAAAATTAATCACGTAGGTAAATGCAGAGGTAGCGTGCCGACGGCGATCACATTGACCTTGGAACCATTCCCGACGCGCATCGTCACCTCGTCCTTCGCCAGTCTCTGCTTATTCCGCAGCTCCTATTTTGAGTTACAAATATGAGCAACCGCACCGGTATCAAATACCCAGGAGCTACTACGAGTACGGGTAAGGTACACATCAATAACATGTATATCACATATACCTTTGGTGTTGCCGGCCTTCTTGTCTGCTAAGTACTTGGGGCAGTTCTGCTTCCAGTGACCACTTCCCTTGCAATGAAAACACTCAGTCTCGGGCTTGGGTCCATTCTTTGGCTTCTTCCCGGCAGCTTGCTTACCGGGCGCGGCAACTCCCTTGCCGTCCTTCTTGAAGTTCTTTTTACCCTTGCCTTTCTTGAACTTAGTGGTTTTATTCACCATCAACACTTGATGTTCCTTTTTGATTTCCACCTCCGCTGATTTCAGCATCGAATATACCTCAGGAATGGTCTTTTCCATCCCCTACATATTGAAGTTCATCACAAAGCTCTTGTACCTAGGTGGGAGCGACTGAAGGATTCTGTCAACGAACACATCATCCGGGAGATTAACTCCCAGCTGAGACAAGCGGTTGTGCAACCCAGACATTTTGAGTATGTGCTCGCTGACGGAACTATTCTCCTCCATCTTACAACTGTAGAACTTGTCGGAGACTTCATATCTCTCGACCCGGGCATGAGCTTGGAAAATCATTTTCAGCTCTTGGAACATCTCATATGCTCCGTGTTGCTCAAAACGCTTCTGGAGCCCCGGTTCTAAGCTGTAAAGCATGCCGCACTAAACCAGGGAGTAATCATCAACACGGGACTGCCAAGCGTTCATAACGTCTTGGTTTGCTGGGGGTGGTGCTTCACCCAGTGGTGCTTCAAGGACATATGCTTTCTTGGCAGCTATGAGGATGATCCTCAAGTTTCGGACCCAGTCCGTATAGTTGCTACCATTGTCTTTCAGCTTGGTTTTCTCTAGGAACGCGTTGAAGTTGAGGACAACATTAGCGTGGGCCATTTGATCTACAAGACATATTGTAAAGATTTTAGACTAAGTTCATGATAATTAAGTTCATCTAATCAAATTATTCAATGAACTCCCACTCAGATAGACATCCCTCTAGTCATCTAAGTGATACATGATCCGATTCAACTAGGCCGTGTCCGATCATCACGTGAGATGGACTAGCCATCATCGGTGAACATCTTCATGTTGATCATATCTTCTATACCGACTCATGTTCGACCTTTCAGTCTTCCGTGTTCCGAGGCCATGTCTGTACATGCTAGGCTCGTCAAGTCAACCTAAGTGTATTGCATGTGTAAATCTGGCTTACACCCGTTGTATGCGAACGTTAGAACCTATCACACCCGATCATCACGTGGTGCTTCGGAACAACGGACCTTAGCAACGGTGCACAGTTAGGGGGAACACTTTCTTGAAATTATTGTGAGGGATCATCTTATTTATGCTACCGTCGTTCTAAGCAAATAAGATGTAAAACATGATAAACATCACATGCAATCAAATAGTGACATGATATGGCCAATATCATTTTGCTCTTTTTGATCTCCATCTTCGGGGCGCCATGATCATCGTCGTCATCGGCATGACACCATGATCTCCATCATTGTGTCTTCATGAAGTTGTCTCGTCAACTATTACTTCTACTACTATGGCTAACGGTTAGCGATAAAGTAAACTAATTACATGACGTTTATGTTGACACGCAGGTCATAAATAAATTAAGACAACTCCTATGGCTCCTATCGGTTGTCATACTCATCGACATGCAAGTCGTGATTCCTATTACAAGAACATGATCAATCTCATACATCACATATATCATTCATCACATCCTTTTGGCCATATCACATCACACGGCATATGCTGCAAAAACAAGTTAGACGTCCTCTAATTGTTGTTGCAAGTTTTACGTGGCTGCTATAGGTTTCTAGCAAGAACGTTTCTTACCTACGCCAAAACCACAACGTGATATGCCAATTTCTATTTACCCTTCATAAGGACCCTTTTTATCGAATCCGATCCGACTAAAGTGGGAGAGACAGACACCCGCTAGCCACCTTATGCAACTAGTGCATGTCAGTCGGTGGAACCAGTCTCACGTAAGCGTACGTGTAAGGTCGGTCCGGGCCGCTTCATCCCACGATGCTGCTGAATCAAGATAAGACTAGTAACGGCAAGTAAATTGACAAAATCAACGCCCACAACAACTTGTGTTCTACTCGTGCATAGAAACTACGCATAGACCTAGCTCAAGATGCCACTGTTGGGGAACATAGCAGAAATTTAAAAAAATTCTACGCACCACACCAAGATCAATCTATGGAATCATCTAGCAATGAGGGGAAGAGGAGTGCATCTACATACCCTTGTAGATCGCGAGCGAAAGCATTCAAGAGAACGGGGTTGATGGAGTCGTGCTCGTCGTGATCCAAATCACCGATGACCGAGCGTCGAATGGACGGCACCTCCGCGTTCAACACACGTACAATTGGGAGAGACATCTCCTCCTTCTTGATCCAGCAAGGGGAGAGGAGAGGTTGATGGAGATCCAGAAGCACGACGACGTGGTGGTGGAAGCAGCGGGATCTCGGCAGGGCTTCGCCAAGCACCAACGAGAGGGAGAGGTGTCACAGAGGGAGAGGGAGGCGCCAGGGACTTGGGTTCGGCTGCCCTCCCTCCCCTCCACTATATATAGGGGCTAGGGGCGCCGGGCCCTCTAGATCCCATCTAGATGGGGGGCGGCGGCCAAGGGGGTGGCTTGGCCCCCAAGCCAAGTGGAGGCGCCCCCCACCCCTAGGGTTTCTAACCCTAGGCACAGGGGGAGGCCCAAGGGGGGCGCACCAGCCCACCAGGGGCTGGTTCCCTTCCCACTTCAGTTCATGGGGCCCTCCGGGATAGGTGGCCCCAACCGGTGGACCCCCGGGACCCTTCCGGTGGTCCCGGTACAATACTGCTGACCCCCGAAACTTTCCCGGTGGCCGAAACTGGTCTTCCTATATATAAATCTTTACCTCCGGACCATTCCGGAACTCCTTGTGACGTCCGGGATCTCATCTGGGACTCCGAACAACTTTCGGGTTATGGCATACTAATATCTCTACAACCCTAGTGTCACCGAATCTTAAGTGTGTAGACCCTACGGGTTCGGGAACCATGCAGACATGGCCGAGACAACTCTCCGGCCAATAACCAACAGCAGGATCTGGATACCCATGTTGGATCCCACATATTCCACGATGATCTCATCGGATGAACCACGATGTTGAGGATTCAATCAATCCCGTATTCAATTCCCTTTGTCAATCGGTACGTTACTTGCCCGAGATTCGTTCGTCGGTATCCCAATACCTTGTTCAATCTCATTACCGGCAAGTCACTTTACTCGTGCCGTAATGCATGATCCCGTGACCAACTACTTAGTCACACTGAGCTCATTATGATGATGCATTACCGAGTGGGCCCAGAGATACCTCTCCGTCATACAGAGTGACAAATCCCAGTCTCGATTCATGCCAACCCAATAGACACTTTCGGAGATACCTGTAGTGCACCTTTATGGTCACCCAGTTACGTTGTGACGTTTGGTACACCCAAAGCACTCCTACAGTATCCGGGAGTTGCACAATCTCATGGTCTAAGGAAATGATACTTGACATTCAGAAAAGCTCTAGCAGACGAACTACACAATCTTGTGCTATGCTTAGGATTGGGTCTTGTCCATCACATCATTCTCCTAATGATGTGATCCCGTTATCAATGACATCCAATGTCCATGGTCAGGAAACCGTAACCATCTATTAATCAACGAGCTAGTCAACTAGAGGCTTACTAGGGACATGTTGTGGTCTATGTATTCACACATGTATTACGATTTCCGGATAACACAATTATAGCATGAACAATAGACAATTATCATGAACAAGGAAATATAATAATAACCATTTTATTATTGCCTCTAGGGCATATTTCCAATAGTTATTACTTACCTTGTTTTTTCTGGAGCTGCCTCTTCACCTGGCCTAGCTCCTCCTCGACCTCCGCCAGTTTCTGCTTCAGTCCGGAGACTTCGGCAGTATGCGAGGCCGCGGCTAACAGCGACGCCTGTGCATACATTTCAGACAAATTTACTTAGTTTCCTGCAATAGGAGATTGATCCTCTGTCCGGTTTTTTCTTTCCGAACACCAGACAGTGTCTCAGGGGCTACTGTCTATATTAGGATTTTCTCCTTTTTGCGTCGCTTACCTCAAAACCTATCAACGGGCTGTTGCAGGCCTCGGTTAGTCCGATTTTGGCAGGTTGAACCCTTTCAATTACCGTGTCCATAAGGACACGGTGCTCATGCATAGTGGAAGCGCCTCGCAGCGCTTCCAGCAGATTATTCGGTGCCCCTGGTTGGACAGGTTTCACTGGGGGAACAAGCATCCCTCCTTCTTCCATAGGAGGTTGCGTGCCGGATTCCAAAGTCGCATTGGACTCCGGAATCGAGTCCGGCTGAGGGCCGAACTGAATACGGCCTTCCCCGCCAGTCTCCATGGGGATTGACTCCCCCTGGTGTCCGGCGACGGGGGTTTCGCCTTCTGGCGCCTCCTGAGCCTCTCCCCCACCTAGAACAGTCCTTCGGGACAGCACCTCCCCTTTGTCCTTGGCCTTGGGGGAGTGAGCGGCCGGCGGTGAATCGCTGGCCATCGCCTTTTAGTCCAGCGAACCTCGTGATGAGGATCGCTTGGAACTGTCGTGGGCTGGACTGCAATAGCATAACTAATTATATCAATACGACAAAGAGGAAAGACTTGGTTTATGGGCGGATATGGGTTTTAGCACTTACGATGTGGCCCGAGGCTTAGTGTGGGGGCGTCTTTCCACACTATTGCCGATGTCCCACGTGATGTTATCCGCAAGGGAGCTCTCTCCACCTCCAGGATCACCGAAGTCGCCCTCTTCTTCCTCCCCTCATCAGGGGAGGGTTGTTCTCTTCCTCCTCTTCATCGTCGTCGTCTTCGACGGCGGAGGAGCGGGTCTTATCTTCGGACATCGCGTCCGAAGCACCCCTGCAGCGGGGGCCACTCCGGACCCCCTTGGCCTTCCCTGTGGCCTTCTTCTCCGGTGCCTTATAGGGCGCCGGTACCAGCATCTTCGCTAAACGCGGGATGACTGGTTCTTCAGGCAACGGAGCCGGACATTGGATCAGCTTCGCCTTCTCCGTCCACTCCTGAAGAAGCCATGATAGTAAAGGCTTAGACCTCACCCTTGAAACAAGCAAGTAAGGGATGGAGTAAGAATAATATACCTCGTTGGCGAGGTGGTTGATGTCATACCCGCGGTCAGAATCTGTGGCCGGCGGTGTTTCGTTGCCCTTAAAAAGCAACCTCCAGGCATCTTCGTGAGTGGTTTCAAAGAGCCTCTTCAGGGTATGGTGCTTCTTCGGATTGAACTCCCAGAGAGGGCGGCTTCGGCTTTGGCATGGAAGAATCCGGTGAACTAGCATCACCTGGATTATATCGATGAGTTTGATATCCCTATCCACCATGCTTTGAATGCGCGTCTGCAGCGTTGTCAGCTCGTCTGACGCACACCAGTTCGGGCCCTTCTCGACCCAAGAGGTGAGCCACATGGGAGCACCAGAGTTGAATTCGGCAGTTGCGGCCCAGGTGGTGCCGCGGGGCTCTGTGATATAGAACCAATGTTTCTGCCATTCTTTTATAGTCTCCATGAAAGAGCCTTTCGGCCAGGAGACATTGGCCAGCTTGCTAACCATGGCGCATCCGCACTCTGCGTGCTAGCCATCCACCACCTTTGGCTTCACGTTAAAGACCTTGAGCCACAGCCTGAAGTGGGGTTGGATGCGAAGGAAGGCCTCGCACACGACGATGAACGCCGAGATGTTGAGGAGGGAGTTCGGGGATAAATCATGGAAGTCTATCCCATAGTAGAAGATCAACCCATGGACGAAGGGGTGGAGTGGAAATCCTAACCCGCGAAGGAAACGAGGGATGAATACTACCCTCTCGTTGGGCTTTGGCGTGGGAACGATTTGTCCCTGGGTCGGAAGGCGGTGGGCGATTCCCTTCACCAGGTACCCAGCCGCCCGAAGCTCGGCGATGTCCTCCTCCTGTACGGAGGAGGCCATCCACTTGCCTTGACCTCCGGATCTGAACATGGTTGAGTGCTTGCTCGAGACAGAGAAGATGAGAACTTGGGCGCTGGAGCTCAAGAGTGGAAGGGCAGAGGAAGAGAGAAGGCGTGGGTGAAGAAAAGGGATTTTTATCTCCTTATAAAGGCAGTAAATATTGAACGCCTCCCCACTCACCTTAAAATTCGCCTACTCCCAAGGGTTGTGTAAATGGCACGGTTGGGTTACCCATGACCGTATTGATGAGAATCCCGCAATAAGGGGACACGATGGTTTGACAAGACGTGCCAATGGAAATTGCATCTCAAGACACGGAATGGCAGACAAAATGGTTCCATATAGTGACCTGGCAGACATGATGTCATGTTGTAAAAAGTTGTCAGCAGATTGGATTCGTGAAATATTATATTCTCTCCACGGTTGTGTGTGGTGTGAGTTATAGGTCCGGACACATCGGTACATCCGAAGACTGTTTTGGAGTTCGGAAGGAGGAACCCGCCTTGCAATGCCGAAGATAGATCTACGCATCGGATACCTTGTCACTCAAGCCAGGTTCAGGGGCTACTAAGGGAGTCTTAGACTAAGGGGTCCTCGGGCGTCCGGCCTGTTAGCCATGGGCCGGACTAATGGGCTATGAAGATACGAAGACCGAAGACTGCACCCGTGTCCGGATAGGACTCTCCTTGGCGTGGAAGGCAAGCTTGGCGACCAAATATGTAGATTCCTTTCTTTGTAACCGACCTTGTGTAACCCTAGATCCTCCCGGTGTCTATATAAGCCGGAGGACTTAGTCCGGAGGGGCGAGATTTATTATCATAGCCATGCAAGCTAGACCTTTAGGGTTTAGCCATTACGATCTCGAGGTAGATCGACTCTTGTAATACTCATACTCATCAATATCAATCAAGCAGGACGTAGGGTATTACCTCCATAGAGAGGGCCCGAACCTGGGTAAACATCGTGTCCCTTGTCTCCTATTACCATCGACCTTACACGCACAGTTCAGGACCCCCTACCCGAGATCCACCGGTTTTGACACCGACACCGGGCCCATCATTTTTGCAGTTTTCTGAAGGGGCCCGGCCCGAGGCCTGAGGCTCAGCGGGCTTTTGCGTGTTCAGGCCGGGCTTCGGCCCAAAAACTAGGCCCAATGGCCGGGTCGGGCCGGGCCGGGCTCGGGCCCAGGTTTTTTGGCTCGGGCTTGGCTAGGCCCGGCCCGAAGCCCGGCCTGGCCCGAGGTTTGGCCAGGTATATATACGTTGTTCCCTTTGTCATCGGTATGTTACTTGCCCGAGATTCGATCGTCGGTATCTCAATACCTAGCTCAATCTCGTTACCGGCAAGTTTCTTTACTCGTTCTGTAATGCCACATCCCATAACTAACTCATTAGCTACATTGCTTGCAAGGCTTATTGTTATGTACATTACCAAGAGGGCCCAGAGATACCTCTCCGACAATCGGAGTGACAAATCCTAATCTTGATCCATGCCAACTCAACAAACACCATCGGAGACACCTGCAGAGCACCTTTATAATCACCCAGTCACGTTGTGACATTTGGTAGCACACAAAGTGTTCTTCTGGTATTCGGGAGTTGCATGATCTCATAGTTATAGGATCATGTATAGTTATGGAGAGAGCAATAGCAATAAACTAAACGATCATCGTGCTAAGCTAACAGATGGGTCAAGTCAATCACATCATTCTCTAATGATGTGATCTCGTTAATCAAATGACTACTCATATCTATGGTTAGGAAACATAACCATCATTGATTCAACGAGCTAGTCAAGTAGAGGCATACTAGTGACATTCTGTTTGTCTATGTATTCACACATGTACTAAGTTTCCGGTTAATACAATTCTAGCATGAATAATAAAAATTTATCATGATATAAGGAAATATAAATAACAACTTTATTATTGCCTCTAGGGCATATTTCCTTCAGAACCGCAAGTTTGCAGATTCAAATTTAGTCAGTATTTATCATCATGTCGTTCCTTCCCGATCGTCCTGACCAAAAAAGGGGCCAACTCAGTAATACTGGTGGAACCAACCTCCCCAGCGGCGCTGGAGCAAGCTTTGTTGGAATGAAGACAATATTTAGGGGAGGATGAAAGGCAAATCAACACCGTGTCCGAGCAGCTGTAGGAAAGAAGACCAACAGCCATAGCTGGAAGAGCCCACATCAATGGGACTGCTGCATGAGATAATCTCAGAGAGCCGCCGAAGGGGAGGGAGATCGGCGGTCGTGCCGAAGCCTGAGCGCCATCGCAGGTGAGGGGGACCAGCGGGTCGTGCAGGAACTTGAGAGTAGTCAGTAGTGGGAGGCAGGGCGGACCGGCGTTCGTGCTGGAGGCAAAGAGTCGTCGGATCCAAGCGGACAGGCAGGCACTCAAAGCAGAGATCGCCGCCCAGCTTCCACACCCTTCACGGAAGGGATTGGTTTTTCCTTTCTGGATGGAGAGAGGGATCGATGGGTTGAGACTTGAGACTCGAGGGGAAGCAACACGCTCATTATATAGACACAAAGCAGAGGGCTCAGGTGAGAGACGAAAGGCCTATGTCATAGTGGATGGAAGAAGATGGACAAGCCCTCGTTTTGTCTTCCACGTACAATACGTGCAATGCAGCGTGGTAGAAATTATTATAGGAAAGTTAATAGAGAGGAAAAAAGTGATTTCACATGTGGAGCCTATTTGATGATGTGGATAGACTGCATGTCAAGAAAAATAAGATAGTGGGATGAACTATTTAGGTATTATAGATGTTGAACGCATATTTTTTTCTTAATTTTTCCTATGCCACTCTAAAATTTGACACTTTGCTTTTGTCACTCCTAGCTTTTGGTAATGTATCATAACTGCTATTTCGTGACAAAAATGAAAATAAAACATTTAACTTTTGAAAAACTTAGATTTGACAATGTATCACAATTGTGGCTCTGAAATTTTTGCTTTTGTCATCAAATGACAATTGTGATGCATTGTTAAAATCTAAAAGTGATGAAAGTGAAATGTTAGAGTGACATAAGAAAAAGAGGCGGTAAGAGCAACTCCAATGGGGCGACCCATTTTGTTCGCGGTCGTCGGTTTGGGTCGGCGTGGACAAAAAAGCCGGCCCAACGTGCCGACCCAAACGGACGCGTGTTCGCTTTTGTCCGCCTGCCGACCCATTTCTGGCCCATTTTTTAGCCTGATTTGCGTCGGCGCGGACACAAGACGGACGTGCGCGCGTTCGCCCTCTTTCCTCACTGGGCCCGCTGGTCGGTGGCACATTGAATTCACACCCTCGCCCGCCTGCTACGTCGCCGACGCCGCCGGTCATTTTTTCAGATAAAAATGGACACATAGATAATTCTAGCGTACATAGATAAAAAGAAAAGACCACTACTCGTCGATTTCTGACTCCGTCTCGGTAATGTCCTCCTCCGACGTCTGAATGTAGGTGTCAGCATACGCCTCGTATTCAAAGTCCCAACCCGCCGTTTCTCGTAGCTTTAGTTTCAATTGAGCTGCATGCTTCCGCGAATGCTTGTCCTCCCGATAGGTGGCTCGCTCCCTCCTCCTCGCGTCCCTCTCCAACCTCCTTTGCTTGTAGAACTGGCGCTCGTCGACGATGTCCTGCGAGAAGCCTCCGCGCCACACCACCAAGGCTTCCATGTCTTTCTCCGCGATGGCGAGGCGACACTGCCGCCTCCGGTGGACACGACAATCCTCGTCGGTGAAAAGCCGCGGGAGAGGCGCCAGATCCTATGCCCGCTGGCTCGACGTGTTGAGAAAATTCATATCCCGACGAGGACTCAGGAGGCGCCACGCCGCCGCGTCGTGCGCGCGGGCCGCCTCCTCTGCGGTGTCGAAGGTGCCGGGGATGAGACGTTTCTCGCGAAATTAGATCTTGGAGGAGAAGGCGCCAGAGCGGCGCTCGTGGACTCCGCGAAAATCCGAAGCGCCCAGGCGGCGGATCGACATGGTGGCGCAGAGGCGGCGAGAGTGGGCGGCGAGCAGAGGCGGTAAGAGTGGGCGGCGGACAAAGTGTGAAGGGAGCGCCTTCTTTATAACGAGCGCCGGCCGCGGCCCGTGCGCGAACCTTTCCTGCGCACTGGAGCACCAAAACCAGCGCAGTAGGCCGCTTTCCTCCGCGAGCGCGAACCTTTCCCGCGCACTGGTGCGCCAAAATCGGGGCAACGACATGATCTAAAACGCGCGCGGTCATGAAATGGGTCGGCCCGTTAGACGCACTGCCGACCCAAAACTAAAAGAGAGCGGACGGCGGGCGGCCAGCCGACTCGAACGGACAAAAAACAGACAAAAACACCGTCCGTTTGGGTCGGCCCATTGAAGTTGCTCTAAAAACTATACTCCTTTGCCAACGGACCTGGGCTAGTTTGCACGATGGATGGAGCTTTGATTCATTTTGACTATCCGTTGGATGAGAGTAAATTACATAGAAGTACCACAATTGAGCCATTGGAAGCAGATTGGTACCAAGATTGGTAATTTTTACGTGTCAGTACCAAGATTGGGGCTAGCCGTTGCAAAAAAGACTAAAAGTGCGTTTTATACGTATTGACAGAAAAGCTGACTGGTTGGGCCCGCCCGTCAGGCGCCACGCTGGCCAGTGCGCGCGTGCCCGCGCGCTGACTGCGCGTTGACTAGGACGAGGCCGACTCGCACCGTTTAGGGCGCGGCTGGTGCGACCGAGCCACACCCTGCTCACTCCCCCCGCTCGTTCTTCTTCCTTCTCTCTGCCTCGCCGCTGCCTGCGCCCGCCCCCACCGGCCGCCACACGAAGCTGCCGCAACCATGGTTTTTAAAGACGAGAGCAGCGACGACAACTCAAGCCTCCCGTACATGCACTCGGAAACCTCCACCGATGGGCTCAACCAGGTCAGTTACTCCATTGGAGCTAGTGTTAGGGCTAGGTTTAGGAAATTTTGGGGATTTTTCTATGTAGGTGGTCTTTGGTGTGAGGATTTCGTTTGATTTGCTTTGTCCTCGTCCTCTGCACATGATGCCAACTTGGATTTTGCTTGGGCAGGTGCCTTTCTCTCTTGAGGACCCGGATTACAATGGTCTTGAGCTAGATCTGATAGTGTTGTGCGAGAAGCATGGGAAGCCATCAGAGAGGCTTGTTGCATTTGAAGGAACAATGACTGGGAGAAGGTTCTTAGCATGTGCAGAGCCGGTATTTTTCTTGCCTTATTGATTATGCACAGGATATGTTCATTGGAAGTGACAGAGTCTTGTTTGCCAATTGTGATTCAGTTATGTGTATGGTAATTTTGTTAGTCATATATGCCATATTGTAGTTCTCATTTTAGGAATGGTGAATATTATGGTCAGTGGAGTGCATTTAGGCTAAATATAGGCTCAAGCATGCTCTGTTGTGCACACATGAATGCTCTGTTGTGTGCAGATGCTATTTATTTATGCTTGTATGCAATGTTGCTTAGTACTCACATTAGCCCCTCCATTAGCTGATGTGTGACTCTTAATAAGTAACTGTTGCTTACTGCTGACAGTAGGTACTGTCATTAGCTAGTTTGTTCCTGTAGGCTAATGTAGTGTATTTAGCTAGGCTAATGTAGTCTGGTTTGATAACTCTTCATTCAGTGATTTCTATGTTCCATTTGTTAGTGATATATGGCAAAGTAGTTCACTGCTAGAGTGGTAGTGCAGATTGTAGGATTCCATTATATTAATGGCCAATTGTAAGTTGGTTATTATGCAAAGTTGAATGGAGTGTTACTCTGCTAATTATATACTGATCACCCTCTTGCTTAGCATGAACTAACTGTTGCTTACTACTCATAGTAGTTGTATTGTACTAAATTTTGCCTTGCTATTTTTCCAGGAAGGTCAGAATTGTGGGTTTGTTCAGTGGGTTGATGAGCAGTGGCCCCCAACAATGGAGAATGCATTGCTGAAGCTTTGGTCAATGGTTGAAGAGAGCAAGTCTGCTAGGATGAATGATAATCTTGAAAGTGCTTTAACTATTCACCATTTGACAGAAGAAAAGAAGAAGCTGGATGCAGATTATGACAAGTTAGTGAAAGATGTGCATCAACTTGTGGACTTTCAGCAGGATAGGGTTGTGGATTTTAGTTATCTGCAGTCAGCTGTCACATACCAGCACGAATGCAGAGCTGAATTGGTGGCTCGTAAGAATGCAGAAATGCGAAAGAAAGATGCAGCTACAGAGAAGCTTGAACAGAAGTATGAAATCCTGTGCAACCTGACAAGTGCTCAAGCAATTACCATCCAAAACCTCAAGTTGAAGAATATGAAAGAGAAGGAATTGCTGAGTGAGGCTAGGATGAATTTGGAGTTGAAGAATGCAGAGTTCACAAAGTTTGAGGAGAAGCTCACCCAAGAGAAGCTAGAGTTGAAGTTCCAGGTTGCTGATCTGCTGAAGCTCAAGGAAAACCATAATGAAGAGAAGCAGATGTAAGAGTTTAAGATAACTGAGCTCATGAAGGCAGAGGAGAAGCTGAAGGAGAAGATCAAGGGGATCCAGACCATCTTGGAGAACTGAACAAGATGAATTGAGATTAGTGGGCATTGGAGACCTTTTGGAAGGATGGTTGTGCAATGACCTAGTAACTTAGAATTATGGTTGTGTAATGTATGGTTCTAATACTAATTGTGAACTCTGGCTGTTTATGTACCTAGTAATATGCTATTCATCCTTTTGTGAGAAAAGGATGGATTGTGCATTTGAACTCCACTATGTAATGTGAACTCCAGTGATGCTTATGTTAGACTGAAAATCTTTACATACTGATGCTTATGTTATTCTGATGGTTAAATGCTTCTTAAATGCATATAGTTACATATGTTAGAGTGATTCTTAAATGCTTAAATGCATTTGGAAAAGGAATAGTTTGTTATGCTACAGTGATGCTTTAGGTGGTTCCGTCGACCCCGAGCCACCGTAGACCCTAGTTGATGGCTTTGGGTGGTTTCGTCGGCCCCGAGTCACCCTAGACCCTAGTTGATGGCTTTGGGTGGTTCCGTCGAGCCCGAGCCACCAAAACCCAAAATGATTGCTTTAGGTGGTTCCGTCGAGCCCGAGCCACCAAAACCCAAATTGATGGCTTTAGGTGGTTCCGTCGACCCCGAGCCACCCTAGACCCTAGTTGATGGCTTTAGGTGGTTTCGTCGACCCCGAGCCACAAAAACCCAAAATGATGGCTTTAGGTGGTTTCGTCGACCCCGAGCCACCGTAGACCCTAGTTGATGGCTTTGGGTGGTTTCGTCGACCCCGAGCCACCAAAACACAAAATGATGGCTTTAGGTGGTTCTGTCGACCCCGAGCCACCCTAGACCCTAGTTGATGGCTTTAGGTGGTTTCGTCGACCCCGAGCCACAAAAACCCAAAATGATGGCTTTAGGTGGTTTCGTCGACCCCGAGCCACCGTAGACCCTAGTTGATGGCTTTGGGTGGTTTCGTCGACCCCGAGCCACCAAAACACAAAATGATGGCTTTAGGTGGTTCCGTCGACCCCGAGCCACCCCAGACCGTAGTTGATGGCTTTGTGGTTTCGTCGACCCCGAGCCACAAAAACCCAAAATGATCGCTTTAGGTGGTTTCGTCGACCCCGAGCCATCATAGACCCTAGTTGATGGCTTTGGGTGGTTCCGTTGACCCCGAGCCACCAAAACCCAAAATGATGGCTTTAGGTGGTTCCGTCGACCCCGAGCCAGCCTAGACCCTAGTTGGTGGCTTTAGGTGGTTTCGTCGACCCCGAGCCACCCTAGACCCTAGTTGATGGCTTTAGGTGGTTCCGTCGACCCCGAGCCATCAAAACCCAAAATGATGGCTTTAGGTGGTTTCGTCGACCTCGAGCCACCCTAGACCCTAGTTGATGGCTTTAGGTGGTTCCGTCGACCCCGAGCCATCAAAACCCAAAATGATGGTTGTAGGTGGTTCCGTCGACCCCGGGCCACCGTAGACCCTAGTTGATGGCTTTGGGTGGTTCCGTCGACCCCGAGCCACAAAAACCCAAAATGATCGCTTTAGGTGATTTCGTCGACCCCGAGCCATCGTAGACCCTAGTTGATGGCTTTGGGTGGTTCCGTTGACCCCGAGCCACCAAAACCCAAAATGATGGCTTTAGGTGGTTCTGTCGACCCCGAGCCAGCCTAGACCCTAGTTGGTGGCTTTAGGTGGTTTCGTCGACCCCGAGCCACCCTAGACCCTAGTTGATGGCTTTAGGTGGTTCCGTCGACCCCGAGCCATCAAAACCCAAAATGATGGCTTTAGGTGGTTTCGTCGACCTTGAGCCACCCTAGACCCTAGTTGATGGCTTTAGGTGGTTCTGTCGACCCCGAGCCATCAAAACCCAAAATGATGGCTTTAGGTGGTTCCGTCGACCCCGAGCCACCGTAGACCCTAGTTGATGGCTTTGGGTGGTTCCGTCGACCCCGAGCCACCAAAACCCAAAATGATGGCTTTAGGTTGTTCCGTCGACCCCGAGCCATCAAAACCCAAAATGATGGCTTTAGGTGGTTCCATTAATATATCCAGCATATCAATAACTCCATTTTGAGTACTCATCAACATATGAATCATAAAAAGAACATACACACTATGAAGATATCCAATTATATATTGATCCTATTGATGATATCCAATAACTTAGAAAAGCCATAGATACACACTATGAAGATATCCAATATAATGAGTACTCATCAATAACTCCAAAATATCAATAACTCCAGCAATATATCCAATTATATATTGAGTACTCAGCAACATATCACATGAAGATATCCAATAATATGCGTCCACATGAACAAAAGCTATACATGGCATTGATTCTTAAAGTACATCATCAAAGCAAGATCACCATTGTATCATAGGATGCAAGAACACACACATGAAGTATCTAGTTGCCACTTGCATAGAAGTACCTCCTCCATCCACTATGTGTAACACCAGCACCTGTCCCAGCAGTAGATGTGGATGGACCAGATTGCCTTGGGGCAGAGAATGTACCTCTCCCTCTCCCAGCACCTCTACCAGCACCTCTCCCAGCACCTGCAGCTGCAGCACCTCTCCCAGCACCTCTCCCAGCTCCTGTCCCAGCACCTCTCCCAGCAGCACCAGCATCTCTCCTAGCAGCACCAGCACCTCTCCCAGCTCATGTTGGTGTTGTTGTAGGAGCTGGTTGAGAAGTTCTTGCTGCTGGTGTACTAGCAGTAGCACCAGCATTGGGATTACTTGCAAGAGGCTTGCATAAACAAGAAGGAAAAGGAGTTAGTACTTAAAAAATGGAATGTACAAGAAGGAAAACATGTTACTGCTTATAAGAGAATTATCACATGTTTGTTCTTCCTCAAAGCCAGCTCAGGCTTCAACTGCTTCATGCAGCTAGTGTACCTATGTCCTTGTAGTCCACAATTGCCACATGTTATAGTCCCCATTCTGGATGTGTCCTTAGGCTTTGGAACTTCAAATTTACCCTTGATCCTTTTCTCTTTCTTTCTTCCTCTCTTCACTTTAAATGCAGGTGGGTCAATGTCAGGACTAGGGGTCCTTGTCCAGTCATGCTCACCAGGAACTGGATAGATCATTGGTTCATAAGCTGCCACATAAAATTCTTTTTTGAAGAACTTGCTGACATAATCCTCTGGTTTTCTTTTGCCCTTGTTTATTGCTGAGATGGCATGGTTACATGGGATGCCACTGAGGTCCCATTTTCTGCACCCACATGTGTGCAGTTGCAAGTTAACAACATGGGTTTGCTTCCCACTTGTAACTTGCCACAAGTCCATACCAGCTTGAATTGGTTTGCAATATTTGGCCCTCTCCTTCTCAACCTCTAGCTTCTCACTATAATGGGGTGTTATGTCCCATCTAGCTGTCTTTGCACTCTCCCTATTCCTATGCCACCTGATCATCTGCTTATCCTTTATTCCATCACACATTGTCCTAATTGGTTTCTTCCTAACATCTAGGACATACTTGTTGAACACCTCAGACAAATTGTTGACTACAAGGTCAGTCTTGAAGTTTGTGTCAAATGCATGCCTTGCCCATGTTTTCTTGGGTATTTGACAAAGCCACTCCCAAGCTTCCTTACATTCAGCTCTAAGGTCATTCATTGCAATGTTAAATTTATGTTCACTATATGCATAGGCAGCATTATCCATACACTTCTTCAGATCTTCCCCCCTAAACCCAGCAGTTTGGAAGTTTGCATAGATATGCCTAAGGCAGAACCTTTGGTTGCACTTAGGAAAGACAGCATTCACTGCATATAGTAGGCCCTGGGACACACAATTAAACTAGCTAAGCTAATATCTAGCACAAAACAACCTTATAGGAACAAGGACATAAGATGCAAGCACATACCTTTTGCCTATCTGACATTATTGTATATGGACCAAACTGTCCCTCTTCTCCTCCTAGGCAGATTTTAAGTTGGTGTAGAAACCAACACCAATTAGCTTTGTCCTCTTGCCCAACAATTCCAAATGCTAGTGGGTATATATTGTTGTTGCCATCTCTACTAGTGGCAGCAAGTAGTTGAGCACCAGTAGTTAACTTAATGAAGCACCCATCAACACCTAAATGAGCAAGCAAATTCAATATTTAGAACATTCAAATGCATTTCAAGATGAAACAATATATAACTAATGCACAAGGTGAACAAACTAACCAAGGAATGGTCTGCACCCCTTGAGAAACCCCTCTCTTGCTCCATTGATGCAATAGAACATAGCATGAAATCTTGGGCCTGGATGGGGGATTTTTGCATTGGGTGTTAGAGTTACAGTAGTGACAACTACTCTACTCCCAGGGTTTGTATCCATCACTGTCTGAGCATAGTCTTTCAACCTAGGGTATTGCTTCTTGTGGTCTCCTAGCACAGCATCAATGGCTAGGTTCTTTGCCCTATATGCCATTGACTTGGGCACATCCACACCATACTTCTCCATGCAGGCATCAATCAAAGTCTGAATGCCAGTTGTTAGATCAGATCTGAACAGTGACTCATACTTCTGTGCAAGCCACTTGGCACTTACCCTTGTTGTCTCTGTACTAATAGGGCAAGTGTGCTTAATTCTCATCTTCTTAATTACAAAAGTAGTTTCACCTTTTATAAGTGCTGCCACCATAAAGAAGTTGCAATGTTTTTGGTTGCATTCTACAATTATTCTTTGATCTGAGTTCCCATGATATCTGAAGTTTCTGCCTTGAGTGATGTGTAAGTTCAACAAAGCCTCTCTAAATTGATGTTGATCCAAGAAACACATCTTTAGACATAATTGCTCATGTGGTGCCTCCATCTTCTCATTGTACCATTTTCTAGGAGGCCTCTGCTTTGCCCTGCTCTTCCTTTTCTTTGGCAGTACAAATGACAATGGCTCATAACCATCATCATCAGCCTCCTTCAACAATCCTTTCTCTTCTTCATCAGATGAAGGTTTGAAACCAGGTTCCTCCTCTTGAACTACACTTGAATGTGTCCTTGTTGTAGGCCCTTTCCTAACTGGAAGCTTTTGTTTCTTCTTCTTCTTCTCTTCCTGTACAATTACAGTTTCTTCATCCTGTGAAACAACTTTCTCATCTTCATCCATTTGGAAAGGTTCCTCAACCTCTGTGTCACCCTCATAATGCACCACTTCTTCCACCTCAGATTCTTCATCATCTGTTTCTTCCTCTTCTATTTCATCATACTCTCTCTGTTTCTTTCCCTCCTCCATCTCTATATCACCAGCATCACCCATATAAAAAGGGTTTACATCACTGTCATCTTCACCTTCACAATCAGAACCACCACTGCCATCATATCCCTCTTCTTCTTCTATTTCCAACACAGCTTTCAGTTTTCCTTTTACATTCTTGCTCTCTTGTGTGCAAACACCAGTACCATGAGCTACACTGAAGCTGCTACTCTGACTTTCAAAGGCAACTCCTTCTTCATCAATAGCATAGATGGGTGGCTCACTGAGATCATATAACACAGGCTCTTCATACACAACGGTGGATAATTCTTGTCTCTTAAACTGGCTGCAAAGAGTTGGAACAGTGGATAATTCTTGGCTCTCAAACTGGCTGCAAGGAGGTGGACATGCTCTCACTAACAAATTTAAAACCTTATACTCCTCAGCCTGCCTCTTTACTAGTTGCAACTCAGCATTACTCTCTACCATCTCCAATCCTTTCTCCCCTAAATCTGGATTCTCAATGTGAAACAGCAAATCATATTCACTAAATCCTTGGGTTTCCATCACTGCAATCATATTCATGTATGTCACATCTGAACTGCAGAGCTTCAGCTCAAACATTTCTGAAGCATCAAAATGGAACCTAACATCCAAAATGTCATCATACAAACTGCAAAATGAAATAACAGACAAAATTGGTTAATAAACAATTTTGCTTAACAGATGTGCTAACATATAAACAAAGCTTTGTTTAATTTAGCCTTGCAATATGAATGAACTAAACAATTACTACAAAATCAAACAATGTAAACAACTATCTCAATGCAACCTTAATTACAGAGTGGGTACTTAACTCACAGCAAACTGATGTGAGTTAATTTTCATATAAGTAGTTAACAGAATTATCCACTAATGGCACTCTGCTCTAGTTAGGACTCATTTAATCCACTATGCTTCTCTACTCTGCTCTGGTCTAATGGTGCTCTGCTCTAATGGTGCTCTGCTCTAGTTAGGACTAAGAAATAACAATGTAAGCCACTAATGATGCTCTGCTCGGCTCCAGTTAGGTAACACATAATGCTGCTCTGACAATTTGGACTAACAAATAACAATGTAATCCACCAATTTGGACTAGATGGGACTCATGTAATCCACTATACTTATCAGCTCTAGTTAGGACTAGCTATTAGAGTGCTAAACATGCAGGCAGTAGAAACCTAACCCTAATCCACAATTTCAGTGAGCAAGAATGGAACAGTTGACCATTTACAGAACACCACCGAAGCCATGAGTCCAGTGATGGGCGGTGCTAGGGTTGGCCACCCAAATTCGCGCCAACTGCAGCCTCTGCTCCATCGACAATGCCGGCTCCGCAAAATCTTCGTCCTCGCTACTATGCTCCGAGCTGGAGTAGCCGCCACTGCCATCGAGGCCTAAGCGGGGGAGGTCGCCGCCGCTCACATCGCCCCGGCCATCGCCGCCTGCCGGAGTCGCCGTGGCCATCGTCTCCTAGGGAGGCACAACAGCTTGGGGGGGAGAGGAGGGCGCGAGGGAGGAGCAGCCGCGGGGGAGGTGACAGTGCCTAAGCACTTCGATCCTAGGCTACGACGGCGTGCTGTGGCGGGCAGCGGGGCGGGCGGGGAGGCAGCCGCCGGCGAGGGGGAGGCAGCGGTCGGCGAGGGTGCGAGGGCAGAGCGGGGTCGGGGTGTGGCTCGGTCGCACCAGCCGCGCCCTAAACGGTGCGAGCCGGCCTCGTCCTAGTCAACGCGCGGGCACGCGCGCACTGGCCAGCGTGGCACCTGACGGGCGGGCCCAACCGGTCAGCTTTTCTGTCAATACGTATAAAACGCACTTTTAGACTTTTTTGCAACGGCTCGCCTCAATCTTGGTACTGACATGTAAAAATTATCAATCTTGATACCAATCTACTTTCAATGCTTGAATTGTGGTATTTTTGTGCAATTAACTCGTTGGATGGGGGCGTCCTGCCTTGGCCTAGAGAGGACATCGAGCGTCCGCGTCCACCACCACAAGGCTAGGCCCCTCGGGAAGCCACTACACTCCACTGCCAGTCTGCCACACTCCTGCCACTGCGAGAGGAAGACAAGCAGGACCCCATGCCTTTGTCCTCCTCGTGCTCCGTCGAGCCGGACCACCACGCTACCAAAGGCGACACCGACGGCGCCGTCTCGTTCCTGCGAAGGCAGCACGACGTCGACGCGGTGTGCGACAGGTACGGCGTCCCCAGGGACCGGTACACCGCGCGCCCTGCCGGCAACCTGCGCGCGAGCTCGCCCCCGCCGCCGGGGTGCGTCTGCGTGTATGCGGAGGCGCTGGAGGCCGGGATGCGCGTCCCGCCCCACGCCTTCTTCTGCGACGTGCTCGCCCATTTCGGCATCGCGCCGACCCAGCTCACGCCCAACAGGTGGCGCATCTCGGCGGGCTTCCTGGTGCTCTGCCACTCCGCCGGCGTGCCGCCGTCGCTCGCCGTGTTCCGGCACTTCTTCCTGCTGTGCGAACTCAGCCACAAGCACAAGGGATGCTACTTCTTCCGCTCCAGGGACACCTCCGGCCTGCGCTTCAGGGGGATGCCGAGTTGCATCAAGGACTGGAAGAACTCGTTCTTCTTCCTCTCGTCGCCGGAGCCGTGGCCTTTCCCCGTGGAGTGAGGCGAGCCGTCCAAGATCTCTTTCACGGAGCCGGTACTTAACAGCGAGGAGAAGAAACACGCGGCGAAGCTACTGCGCAGTTACGCCGGCGGCGCCGTTGACATCGACAAATGTCTCTCCGACAGCAACCTTGCAGCCGCCATGGCACCTGCCGGATCTGCGCCGCCGCCGCCGACGCCTTCTTTTACTCGCATTGCTTCCGATTCCAAAGGTAATTGAACACCGTCCGTAACCACTCCGATTCCCCTGTTTTTAATCGAGCTCTGATGTTGCTGCCTATCGTGTGCTAGGCATGGATCCCTCTGTCTACGAGATGATGAAGAATATGCTGGCGGAGAAGGCGGCCGCTCAGGCGTCGGCGTCGGCGAAGAAGGTGAAAGCCGAGCCGGGCAACCACGCGCCAGGATCGCCGCCGTTGTGCGCAAAGAAGAGGAATCGGGAGGAAGCCAACAGCGAGGAGGGCCCGCCTCGTTCTCTGCTGAACGCGCCGCTGTCCGGGATGCGGTCGCCACCGCCGGGGTTCCCCATCAGCCACGACGGAGACGGCACGGACTGGGAGGCTGCACGGGAGCTGCTGCAGGGCACGGTCGCGCCACCGCAGCAGCGAATGTTTGCGGCGAACGAACCGTCGGATGTCGTCGCGGCGAGCTATGTTGCCATCCTCCAGGTATGCCGTATGCCAGTGAATACAATGTCAAATTCTTCACTGGTTGGCGTATGTCTGGACTCTGGAGTCTGATCGACCATTGTGATTTGTCTGCAGGCGGCGAACTACGTGTCTTCCTCCTTGGGCTACGCGCTGGAGCTGGAAGAGAAGCTGGCGGCGCGGAACGCGGAGGTCGCGGCGCTAGAGAAGCAGCTGGCGAAGACGAAGGGCGAGCTCGCCGTGGCGAGGGCGGAGCGGGACAGTGCGAGAGGGGCGCGCCCTGGAGCGCTGGAAGAGTGGTAGGAGAGCGGCACGGAGGACACGAGGCCACGTCGCTACGAGCCTCGTTGTCCCGTGCGCAAAGAAAAGGAAAAAAATTCCGTGTTGCAAACTCAATCCCGTGCATACCCTTGCCCATATGCGCCCACCTGTCCCGTGTTTCCATCCGACGACCGCCGCTCGTTCCGCTCCGTTCGTCCCTTCTCTCGGCTCAGAAACGTCCGTTCGGCTCCAAAACGTGCGATCCCGGCTCCCTGGGCTGCGCTCGGCTGCAAGAACTGCACACAATCCGGCTGCCACCATTATGCAGCCGTGATCTCCTTCCAGATCTATACGCATCTTCGTGATTGATTCAGACTGATGCTTCCATCATCCAGCGGCGATCTGATCAACGGTGGTCAGGCTGGCGGCGGCGGAGCGAACACAGGACTGGCGCTCAATGCACTGGGCGAAGACACCACCATGTCTGGCTCACGCCCAAACGCATCGTCGTCCTCTCCTATGCATGGCTGCATCAGTCCGGAAGGACATCCATGGCCGCCGCGGGCACTGCCGCAGTTCAAAGATGCACTACCGTCGAGAAGGGCAGGAGCGACCTTGCTGGAATCCGTCATTGTGGCTCGCAAGGACGACCACCGACCACGATGGCTCGCCGACCACTTGTATCACATAAACACAGGAGCATGGATTCCACTACAAATCTGCAATACATCTGAATTTTCAGACAGATAGTGTTGTCTTCTTTCAACTGAGTTTGGGCCTACTAAATGACAACACCAAAAAATAGCATATTCTCTAATGACACACCCATCAAAGTGAATATCTCAAATCATTCATATGTATTTTAGGTGAAAAGATACGGTGTACAACTGTACATTATAGTTGGATATTTGTCAGGGAGAACAATCAGCTATAGACCGGTACAACATTTCTCATGAATTCTACTGTACTTTCAGATTTGCAATATCTCAAAATCCTACCCTTAAGTCTACTCATCAGGAAACATTGCATCTTATTCAATTGTTTCCTTGGCGTCAGCTGTGTTGTTCCAGTTGTGTACTTGTGAGTCTTCGTCCAGAAGAATGATGGCGGAGCATGACGGCTGCACAAGTAGATGGCCTCCTGGTACTCTTTGCTCCATTGCCTATCATCTTAAATAATTGTACCAGGGGGACTCCTTCATACAATTTGAAAACTTCTCTTTGATGGCTGCAAACACCTGCACAAATTACATCAGCTTATTAGTGCATATGAGTTTGGTCAGATAGTTGTTAGACAGAGCGAAATAATTGTACAGTTCGTCCTCCTGAAAGCTACACTCTCTTCAGTCTGAACCTAGTGATGCGATTTTTGACTGTGTAGTTTGAGTGATCGAGCCAAATGATCCAATCAATTACGAGCTGGGCATTCTCCAATTTTTTTGTGCCGATTTCAATCAAAACATTCGATTAACATGTGCGATTACCAAATCAAACCTCGTCTCTGAAGGAACTACATGCATGCTAGCAGGGAAAGTCCACAGGAAACACAAAAATTCAGAAACTTATAATAACAGGGGAGGGGGTTACCAGTTCTGGGCGAGAGAGGCGATCGTGCGGCAGGTTTGGGTTCTGCGGCGAAAGAAAGCGACTTACTGGATCTGAGAACCAGCGACGTGCCACGGAGGATTAGGCGGCGGCAGTAAGGGCGACTGCGAGACGATAGCCGGCCTTGGCTCGTCAGGGATCGCACGTGTTGGAGCCGAGCGGACGAACAGAGCGGAACGAGCAGCGGTCGTCAGATGGAAACACGGAACACGTGGACGCATCTGGGCGAGGGTATGCACGGGATCGAGTTTGCAACCGTGTGCTTCATTGAACTGGCATCGAAAGATTGGTTCGTAGACTCTGAAAAAATACAAAGGAGCGTAGTCCTCAAGTCTCCATGGCGAAATTTCAGCTTTGAGAAATACTCATTCACCTTATCGATCTTTCTTCAGCTCAAAGGTCTTGTATGCATGAACGGGGGAAGACAGGCAGAGAGTAAGATATGCATTTGAGACAGCCAGTCTCTGAAGTCTGAATACTCATTCCTGGGAGGCAACCGTGGTCGGTGTCTCGGTGATGCATGCCTAACGCTGGGAATGGTTTGGACTGAAACCATAGTTTCAGTCAGTTTTCGTATTGGGCTGCTCTTAGTTTGGATGAAATGGGCCAAGTCCCTAAACAATTTAATTTGGTCTGGGCTTTTAGTATTGTTGGACTGGGTTGGCTCGGTCTGGACAGGAACCAAACTGGTCTCAGACCGTTTTGACCCATGGTCTGAAACCAAATCGAAGATCCAGCGCAGCCGCAGGTGACCTAGCGAGAAGAGCGCCTCTACGGGCTACGGTCGCCGCCGCCCGCCCCCCGCTCACCGCCGCCCGCCACCCACCGCCCGCCGTCGTCGTTGCCGCCGACTGGAGCTTGTTCGCGGCCTTCCCATCCCTCTGACTCCATCCGTCCAGATCGAGTAGATCGCCGTCTTGGCCGCCGATCAGTGGGTCGTCGGTTGCCGCTGCCATTGCCACTCGCTGGAGCTCGGCAGGTCAGTGCATCACCAGTCTTATCTCCCTCTCTCCCTCTCTCTCTCTCTCTCTCTCTCTCTCTCTGAAGAATACGTTCAGGTTCATATTGTTCGTTCAGGTTCAGGTTCATATGGTTCGTTCAGGTTCAGTGAATTAAGAAAGAAAACTGAGCCTGGTTCAGGTTCATATTGTTCGTTCAAGAATTGAGCCTGGTTTTCGGAGTGATTAAGAAAGAAATTGTTTTCCTTCGCATTTTAGGTCCGATTATGATGCTCCTGTGTTTGATGTCAATTTTTTTGCATAAATATCACCTCTGCTGTTTGGTTTGGATGCTAGCTTAATTATTTTGGTTTGGTTTGGTTTGGTTCCTGGAGGTGTAGTCATATGGTTTGGGCTGGGTTTAGTTTGGATGTCAAACTATTACCAGGTTTATGCATGCCATGCGCAGCGCTACCTTGCACTCGTGCACGGTACAAATTTTGCTTTCTCCCGTGAGACGAGTGGGCTACATTTAACTCTGAGCTGATAGGAGGTGCAGCCACTTGTGCCAGCCACGCCCCGGCTTTCCGGAAATCACTCTACAAATTTCCAACCAAATAAAAATTATTTTAGCACCCAGACATAATGTAAATATCTACTCCCTCCGTTCCATAATGTAAGACGTTTTTTGACACTAGACGTTTTTTGACATTATAGAACGGAGGGCGTACCATGTCACTGAAATTCAAAAGCTAATTCAAACTATAATTTGAGAAGCAGAAACAATAACTGTAAATCGTGTTAGTGGGCCCAATTTAGAACCAGCACAATTCATAGCATGAATTGTATTTTTTATTCTAGAGTTATAGGTCTAATTTAAATCCGAATTTTTGAGACATGGTGAATGTATGATATGCCTACATGCTAAATTATTTTCATATGGTTTGACATTTGTAGAGTGTATGCCGGCAAACTATGCCACCACCAAGTTAGGGAAACACAACTGTCCATCAGAACTTTGGTAAACGCCCGGACAACTCAGTCTGGACACCTTTTGTCATCCGAAAATGCTAAACCAACGGAGTAATACGGGGTGTTTATGGATCTATCCATAACAATTCTTCTCCCCCCTATTTTCAGTGGGGGTGGGCCCCTCACCATAATTTTTGTCCAATCAAGCTGTCACATCTAAGCACATCCGTAAACCCCGTAATAACCTGTCCATGTGTGTAGCATAGCCCTTTGTCATCCAACGCGTGCATCAAACGTCCGTGCATCGATCTGCACATCCAAATTCTGGCAAAAGAGAAGCAAAATCTAGAGGGGGTCTTCGGGCATCCGGGAAGCCGCCACGTAGGCGTTCGACACCTCGGCCCACCCAAAAACCCTGCCAGGAGCCCCGATTTTCTGGCTACATCCCTCGCCTTGCTTTTGTACCTGTGTAATCCAAGACCGACCGCCGCTAGGCCTTGCAGACCTCCGCCGCTGCAACCGGACGCCTGGTCTGACTGCCATCCCTTCCATCCTTGGTCCGACCGCCGCCCAGGTACCCTCTGCCCCTGCACATTTAGCAAATTTTTGATGGTATTGTTGTTTACTTTGAAGCAAAGATGATGGGTTCCGATGAGGAGCACTTCTATGTGTAGTTCATTTATACGCCCACATCAGATGAGAACGAATATGAGAATGAATGGCGACGATGCGTGCGGTTATTGAAGTGCCTAATGTGCGGAGGAGCATGTTCTCAATTTCAAGGGATCTATCAAGGGGCATCGGGTGATGAATCAGAATAGGGCACAAGGCGCGTGATGCTAATGGACGACTACTTTGTCCCTGATGCGCTATTTGAGGCCTATTTCCGACGTCAATTCCAGAAGAGACAGAATGTGTTCGGTCGCCGGCCTCTACAATGGTGTCAGGGCCTATGATGACTACTTCATTTTGAAGTATGATGTTACTGGAAATATTGGATTCTCTGGTTACCAGAAATGCACGGCTGCATTAAGAATACTTGCCTATGGCACAACTGTAGATTCATGGGACGAGTACCTCCGGATGCCCTAAAGCACATGTCTCGAAGCCACAGTCAAGTTTGCTACTGCAGTAGTCAAGGTGTTTGGATTGGAGTACTAGAGATAACCAACGGCCGAAGACACCGCATGGCTGGTGGCACTGTCTGAAGTAAGAGGGTGGGCAGATATGCCCAAGTGTTGGACCCGCCGAAGACACCGCATGGCTCGTGGCACTGTCTGAAGTAAGAGGGTGGCCAGATATGCCCAAGTGTTGGACCCCCAAACCACCGTCTGGAATTTGAGCGCATGCTTGATCTTATTCAACTTTCAGAGTCGTATCCAACGACATTTGAGGATTTTATCCGAATACATCCGTCGATTAGCCAACGAGCAATTAATGAGCAGCTTCAAAATGATCTGGTTAAGCATTTCTGGGCGCTTCGGGGGTCGAAGTAAAAAATGTGTCTAAAAAAGTTGAATTCAATTTTAACCATTTTATTGTAAAACTTCATGTTTGGATTGTAATATCTATATTTGAATTATTGTTGCATTCGGATATTTGCACAACAGCATTTCTGGACGAAGAATGATATTTATCTTTAATTATTGTGCGTGCTCTAGATATATATATAGGGAAAAACAGGGACGAACATTTGGTGCATGGGGTTGGATGGCCACCCCCTATCTGCTATCTGCGAACACGTCCGACATTGCTGTGTCCGATAAGATGCACAACGTGGAGAGGGGCGGGGGGGGGGGGGGGGGTCCGAAAACTATGCCACCATGTATATATGTTCAATGAAAATGTTTCTAACCCCAAACACTTAGAGCATCTTCAGCCGTTGGCCCTCAGGGGGCCCCTAAAATCGCCGCCTGGGGGTGAGCCGGCGCAAAAATTGGGCCTGGGGCCGAGTTGGTCCCCAGCCGCCGGCCCCAGGGCCGCCCCCAGGCGCGTTTAAAAATAAAATTTGTATAGCAAATTTCGGCACAGTTCGGCGAAGTTCGGCTAAACACAATAAATTTTGGCAAACTTGGGCATATATTAGACATGTTCGTGGATTTTCATTACATAGCAAAATAGATAACTAATCTAAAAAAGAAATTCGCTGAACGCCGAGTAGTCGCCGTCGTCGCCGCCGCCGTCGTCGGACTTCTCCTCCTTAACGCGGCCGTCCCTGGTGGACCCCTGACCAGCGTCGCCAACGCGGGCTGGTGGCGGTGGCGCGTCGTCGTCGTCGCTGTCGCAGATGACGACGACTCCGCCTTCGTCGCAGCCGCGTCGGCGCTCCGCGAAGCGGCGCAGGGCGGCGCACTGGCGCTCCTTCGCCATCGCTATGGAGTCCCTCGTCATCGTCGAGCTCCGTCTTCATCGGCGCGGCCGGCTCCTTCTTCACCGGCGCGAGCCCCGGCTCCGTCTTTGGCTTGACGGAGCGCGGAGGAGGAGACGACGAGGAGGCGCGCCGGCCGCCCTCGTTGATGACGATGCCGGCGCTGCGAGTGCGCCGGCCGAGCGGCGTCTCCGCCACGGGCTCGGCCTTGACGCCGAGCAGGGTCGGAGTACCGGAGGAGTGCGAGGAAGATCGCGAGGAGGAAGAAGAGGAGGAGGACCCGAACCTCCTTGGCGCCCATGGCTCGGCGCGTCGGTGGTGCGCCGGGGCGGCCACCCTCGCCGGGTACGCCAACGGCGGGTCGTTGCTGCCCTCGAGGTACGTCAGCACGCCCTCGAGTGTGCGGCCGGGGACGCCCCACCACAGGTGGCGCCCCTCGCTGTTCTTTTGGCCGCCGACCACTGCCGCGCCGTTGGTGGACGCCAACCGCTCCTGCTGGCGGCGGCCGAAGTACGCCGCCCAAGCCGCGTGGTTGTCGGCAGCGTACTGGGGGAGGGAGAGCTGGGCGTCGGTGAGGGAGGCGCGTACGACCTCGACCTCCTCGGCGAAGTATTTGGGCTTGGCCACGGCGTCGGGCAACGGGGGAATGGGCACTCCCCCGTCGCTGAGTCTCCACCCCGTCGGTCCGGCGCGCATGTCCGGCGGCACCAGGATGTTTGCCTGGAACAGGAGCCAGGACTCCTGTTCGCGCAGCGAACGGCGGCCGAAGCCGTTGGCCGCCGCCTCGTCTCTGGGGAAACGCTCTGCCATGGCGACGGGCTCGGGAGAGGTAGAGAGGGAGAGGGAGGGGCTGGGCGGCGGCGCTCGGGAGAGGTAGAGGGAGGGGCTGGGCGGCGGCGCTCGGGAGAGGTAGAGGGAGGGGCTGGGCGGGGCTGGTGTGGGCACAGGCGAGTGAGGCCACCGGCTATATAGCCGCGCCGCGCCCGTGTGTACGCGTGCGAGGGAGGGAGGCGTCGGCGTGCCGTCCCGTGACGCGCCGCCCGTGAGGAGCGGTCAGCCTTGCCATTGATTCCCCGCGGGAACCGAGGCCGTTGGGGGGAAGACGAGGCGCCGTATCGCTGACGCGGCTGGCCTGCGGTTTTTTCGCGCCAACGGCTCGCCCCTGCGCCCCCGGACGCCCCTCAGCGCGCCGGGTTCGGCCTGAGTCCGCCGACGCTGTTTTCGGCCCAGGCCGGCGAAAATCGGGCTCTTGGAGGCGCGACTGGGCCGTTTTTTCGGCGCTGGCGCGAAAAAATCGCCTGGGGAGGCCTTCCTGGGAGGCGCGGCTGGAGATGCTCTTACATATCACCAATATAACTTCGACATAACAAATTCTACACCGACTTTAGATGTAGACATACCCTTAAATCTAAAACCTAAGAGTTTTCTTTTTGAGAGAAAGGCTCTTGGCACCTTATTTAAGTTTAAAAAATGTTACATCATTGATCACATGTGGCAAGAGAAAATCAGGTGGATCATCATCCCACCAATACACCAACTTTGAATCATAGGCATGTCTAGCTAAAAAGTGTGCCAAGCCATTAGCTTCCCTAGGGCAATGTTGAAATCTAAGAATTGGTATTTTATGTGCAAGTTGAAAGCAAAATCCTCCATCACAGTGTGCCAAGAACATCCATGGTACCATTTGCAAGCATCTACGATCTCCAAACTATCCAACTTCGCAATCACTCTAGCACAGTTAATCTCATCAACTAGTTTGAGTCCTCGTCGAGCAAGAGCTTCAGCGGTAGTTGTGTTGAGTACATGATCAAACAACTCAGTCACGCCAGACACCGCTTCTCCTCTTCCACTGCGAAGCATAACAACAATAGCACCAGTACCGGCCTCAAGATATGATGCATCGATGTTCAGCTTGTTCATACCCATCGGTGGCTTCTCCCAGAGAACTTCCGGAATAGGTTCTTTTGGCGAACTTCAAAGAATAAAATCAAGGGATTAAAATCGAGTTGAGTCGGTGCATCCATCTATGCATAGGCTTCTCTGCCCTTAAAAAATGTAGTGTTTGGTTAGCTGTTAATTTATTTGCAAAACCACACAACCATAGGACAAAGGGGCAACCACCACTCTTGAAGAATCTCTATGACTATAGTGTTGCTTTCCATATTGATCATCCAACTACTCCTCGTTTGATCTATCCCTCTATTTCTATATACAAGGACACTTTATTTTTGTGTTAATTTTTAACTTATAATTTGATCAACAAAATATGGGTTATATGTCAAAAAAATACAACATCAGAAAGTTCTTTGAAATGTGCATCCAATGGCATACTTTTTCTGGCATATTACTCACTTTTTTTGATAAAATTAATTATTAAAGTTGTAAATACATAGAAATATGGAGTGACCTTGTACATAAAAATGTAGAAATGGAGGGAGTAATAATTTTGCAAGACAAATTGATGCTTCTTCTGTAATGTACATAAACTATGCTCTTTTATTCGGATATACAATACAAAGAGAGGTCTGTTTTCATCTCAAATTCATACTACTACACTAGTAGTAGTACTACTACTAGTAGTTTTCATCTCAAACAGACGTTCACATACTTTGGCTGGATTCTACGTTTGGGCAGCTGTGGGTCGGGAGCGAGGCAGGGTGAAGAACACGAGCAGAGGATCGCATCACATTGCCGCAAGCTCGGCAAGGAAGGCGGCGGCATGCTCCGGCTTGACGCAGAGCGACTGCACATTGACCCCGTCCTTGCCTTTCCACGGCGGGCACACGATGCACTCCGGCACCACCATCCGATCCTCCTGCCACATCACCCGCGCCGGCGTCCCGCCGCCGAAGTCGGCCGCGTCGAACCCGATGCGCCGCCAGCTCGACACGGCCAGTCTGTTGTACAAGTCTCCGCCGGCCTCCGCGCCCTCGGCCTCGAGCAGAGTCTCCTTGCCGCGCCTGACGAGCCGCACCACGTCCATGATGTCGCCGTCGGCCACCTGGGCGCGCGTCGCTCGCACCGACTTCATGATTGTGCAGTTGCCGTAGTAGCCGTCCTGGGCGCCGAAGAGCTCGCGCACGTTGTTGGGGAAGATGAGCGGCGTAGGGGCCTCGGGGTGCTCGACGGCCGCGCGGGTCCGGCACCGCCACAGCACCGCCGCGACGGCTTCGAACACCGTGCAGGCGCACTGGGCTTTGACGCGGCCGATGAGGGTCGACGGGACGGTGATGTCGAGGAAGGCGCCCTGGCCCTCCTTCTCCTTGGGCTTCATCAAGGAGCGCCTCTCCGCCGTGGCCGTGGGCGGCGGAATATCCCGGACCGCGTCAGCCGACCTGACCGGGATGACGGACGGCCGCGGCATCCCGCGGGCGAGCTCGCCGACGGCCTGCAGGAACTGCCCCATCCCGGTGCCGTCGGCCAGGACATGGTTCCACGTGACCCCGACGACGAAGCCGCCGCAGGGGAACTCGGTGACCTGCATCTGCAGCAGCGCGTCGGCGCGTCGGCAGAAAGGACCAGCGTAGGCGACGGCGAGATCCGCGAGCAGCGCCGGGGTGATCCCCTCCAGGTCTAGGGCGCAGCTGGCGGACGCCCCCACGAACGGCACGCCCTCGTCGCTGCACTTGATGCGGTGGTCGGCCCCGGCGAGGCGGCCGCACACAGGGCGGTAGTAGACGAGCGCTCGCGAGAGCGCAAGCTTGACGGTCTCGATGGGCTTGTCGATCGGATGGTCGAACATGAGGATCGATGTGACCGCGAAAGGGGGGATGCGCTGGTCGAAAGAGGAGAGCTGGACGTCGCCGGCCGGCGCCCGGGGTTCGGCGGGGTACACGACCACCGGCGAGGACTTGCTCACCACAACGCTCATCGCTATCGATCTGCCCAGCCCAGCGCTGCCACAAGGAGGATTTGCTTTACTTTATTTCGTTTGTTGGTCTTTGATTTTTTATTGGGAAAAACTATTAGGTTGTTATCAGCGCACGCACTATCCGACAAACCGCACACGTCGCTCCCTTCCAAAAAGAGCCAGCACACTGATCCATCCGTTCGCTATCGCTCTCTATCAAGAAAAAAATACCTTATCCTTATCCCTTTCCTCGTCTCACCACGGAGGTGGAGAAGAAGCACGGGAGCACGCCGGCGCGACGCCTGGGAGGTCGATGTGGAGGCGGCGGATCGGACGAGCCCGACGAGAGGTCCGCCGGGGAACTGGAGCTGCAGCGCCACCGGCTTTTCCTCCCAATTTCTTGGAGCGGAGCTGGAGCGATGTCGCCGCTGGCGTCGTCGAGCCGTCGAGGCACCTACTCCTCTTGTGCACCGTGATTTGCCTTCTCATCCATGTTGGCCGCGAGGGTTTCTGCCCCGCCGCCGGGAAGCCGTGCGCGGAGTCTGCACATTAAGGTGTTGGGGATGCCAAAGACAGAGAAGAAGGGCAATGGAGAAGCCGATTTGTCGTTGGTTAGAGGTAATGGCACAGTAGCGCCTCCAAATCCAGGATTGGTATTCCAGTTTAGAAGTATGGGTTTGGGGATCATCCCATTCGATTGCGTGCTTAGGTATTGGTTGCTGGCAGCCGGGCCATATTGCTTATGCTGCAACGTGATGCCAATGTTCTGCTCGTGAACATTTGTACTGCTGTATAAAAAACGAGAGATGAGAAAAGACACACTATATTTGTACTCCTAGATCCCCAAGTCTGAGATCAGCTTGCTAGATGTGTGTACTAGTTTCAGTTTCTCAAGTAGAAGAACATGTGAGTAAGGAAACTAGATTTGTTTGTGTGTTGCTAAGTCTGTACTAGTTTCTAAACTAGAACAAGTTCTTGTTGTTTCTCGAGTGTCTCTGACATGGGGTTAGGTGGATGGATGGATACATATATCTAGCAAATGAACATGTGTTTTGATTAAGTCGATTGATGCAAGGTGTTCATCCTTTTCGCAGGAAGTTGCCTACAGAAATAGCACATGTTGGATAACCCTGTGTGTGCGTAGTTGCTCAAGTTTTTAATATAGTTGCCTGGAATTAAGCGGAAGGTTGCTTTAACTTTTACTAAATCCATAGGGCCTGGAAACAAGAGGGAGGGGGGAGGGGGGTAAGATAGTTGTCTACAAAGGTTATTCAAGTTGCTCATATATTTTTCTGTCTAAAATAGACAATCTAAGTAGTAATGCTAGGGACATCTACTTGCTTCTGCTAGAACAGTTTCTCACTTTTTTGTGTTTCTTTGTAATTGAGTTGCTTTGGTTTTTGCTACAACATGCGAGAAGGTGCATGAGATGGGTGGGTGGGGGGGGGGGGGTAGATTGGATAGTTGTTCATAAAAGGCTATTCAAGTTGCTCATGCATTTTTCTCTGCCTAAAGTAGATAATCTAAGTAGTGATGCTAGGAAAGTTGCTTGATTTTGCTAGGACAATTGCTTGTTTTTGCTAGGGCAGTTGCTTGTTTTTTTTTTGCTAGAACAATTTTGCATTTTTTTTGTTTTTTATATTGAGTTACAAGCAAAAGGGTCGCTCAACCTGATGCTTCATAGGGCCAAATGGTGGATCAACATGAGGTACTTGTGATTTTTTCAGATATACTTTTGATGAGATGATGAAGATGGAGAAGGAAGGCAACCGAAACGGGCGAAGAGAGGTGGATAGAAAGTAATTCTAAAAAATACAGTATTAGTCGCATCACACGGTTGAGGGAGTTGCTCGGTCCATACCCGTAGTTGCTCAAAAAACCTGATGCATCGTTTTTTATACTTGTGTATATATATATATATATATATATATATATATATATATATATATATATATATATATATATATGTGTGTGTGTGTGTGTGTGTGTGTGTGTGTGTGTGTGTGTGTGTGTGTGTGTGTTACTGCCACCTATATATGTTGTCTTCTACTTGTTATTTTGTGGTTCTTTTATTATTTTACATAAGGGTTGCCTGATATTATTGCAAGGAGCTTATAGGGGCTGCAGCCGGATTGAGATCCAGTGACATGCCATGGGCATGTCACGTATGAACAGTATGGTGCCTTGCTCCCCTCTCCCCTCCGTCAGATCATGATCTAGCGGCCAGGGGCGGCATGAACAATACCCAGTCTACAGTACATGTACAGTACAGTATCTACAGTGATTCGTCTACAGGACCACGTCCACAGTGTTTTGCTGCTACAGTAATCGATCTGGGCTGTCCATTCCAGATCCAAGGCCCATGTTACAGTGTGACATGCTGAAGGCATGTCATTGGATCTCTGTCCGCTGCAGCCCCCCTTTTTAATGCCTAACATTAGTTGCTTCAAATTTTAGTATGAGTTGTTTGGAATCACAAAGTTGCTGCATTTAATCGGGAAAAAATTGCAGTTGCTTACTTTTCCTAGGACAGTTGCTTCCTTTTTACTAGAACAGTTTTGCACTATATGTTTTCTAATTGAGTTGCTTGGATTTTTGCTAGACCAGATGAGAAGTTGCATGGGGAGGGGGTCAGATAGTTTTCGACAAAGGTTATTCAAGTTTCTCACACGATTTTTTCTGCCTAAAGTAGTAGATAATCTAAGTAGTAATGCTATAGACAGTTACCTGCTTTTGCTAGAACAATTTCACACTTCTCTGTTCCAAGTTGCTTGGATTGTTTGCTTGTAAGTTTTTTAGATTACCATCTCAGATTTGAATACGTATACAGACTGAGAAGATACACCTAGGAAGTAGTTCCTGACGGCCTAGAACTGATGTGATGATTGGTTTGCATGGCTATTTTGACAAAGGGTGCAGAATATGAGTAAACCGACCATGATAGTTTTAGGATTAGAAAGTTGGGATACACGTTGATATTAGCAAGAGTAGTAGCTTAGTTCGGTAGTGCACACTCAATTTTCAGGAAATATAGCTAGAACCAATTCAAAGATAAGTTGTACACGATAACAGTCAATGCACACCAAGCCTTAAGATTTCTTGATGGAATAAGCTCTTATTGATTGTATAGGTTGGTTTAGACAAGTGTTCTTTTTTGGCCCTGCTACTCCTGGTTGCATGTGTTTGTTAGGAATTCCCATAGTTGCCCACAATCAACCGTACAGTTGTTCAAAACCATGTATCCAGTTGCCCACAATCACACTTGTCTAAAACCATGTATCCAATTGTCCAATCCTCATGAACAATAACATTACCAAGACCATAATTTAGCTAATATGCAAAGGTTTTAGATACCTTTCTAGTTTGTGTCATAGAGATGTGTCAAGAATTTATCTCCTTGGGGGTGGGATCCCTTTTGGTATGATCGTAAATACTTGGCGAAAATCATACAGGGGGAGCAGGGGTGATCCTCCTCCTCCCAGCCATGCTCCTCCTCCTCCCAGCTACACGGCTATCGCCCCGATCCTCCTCCCGTCGACGCGCTCCGCGCGAAGCACAACACCGCCCCCATCCTCCACCCTAAAGTAGATGCCAGGGGAGTTGCTTGATTTTTCTAGGGGAGTTGCTTGGTTTTGCTAGGGCAGTTGCTTGTTTTTTTGCTAGAACAGTTTTGCATTTTGTGTCCTTTTATAGTTGAGTTGTTTGGATTTTTGCTAGAACAAATGAGAAGTTACATGGGGGGGGGGGGGGGGGGGTTAAGATAGTTGTCCATAAAGGTTATTCAACTTGCTCATATGTTTTCTTCTACCTAAAATAGACAACCTAAGTAGTAGTGTCGGGGACATCTGCTTGTTTCTGCTACAACAGTTTCACATCTTTTGTGTTTCTTTGTAATTGAGTTGCTTTGATCTTCTGCTACAACATACGAGAAGGTGGATGAGAGGGGTGGGGGGTAGATTGAATATGTGTCCATAAAAGACTATTCAAGTTGCTCATACATTTTTTTCCTCTGCCTAAAGTAGATGTTAGGGGAGTTGCTTGGTTTTGCTAGGGCAGTTGCTTGTTTTTTTTTGCTAGAACAATTTTGATGATCCAGGTTGGAGTTGTCCTTATGATAGGCGATTTGGAGGTGAAGCTAGTCAATTGGTAGTCATGGTAACCAATTTATAATGATCCTTCGTTGATAGGTAGTCATACTAGGGGGAAAAGGGAGTTGCTTTTCTATAGCACTAAAGTTGCCTTTGTAACACACAAAGATGCTCGGAAAAAAAATTGTCGAAACCTACTGACATGGGATCTAGTTTTGAAGAACTCGTCGTGAGAAACCCAACGGTGAAAACGGATTTAAATTTTGACTTCTAATGAAAAGTTACAACTTTTTAAAGTTTTTGAGCCCCTAATAAATGCGGATGGGATAGATAGTGTGAGCGTGATCGTCCATGGGTGGGTAGGTTTTTTTTTGGGTTGTCCTAGTTGAGTGGGTGGGTTTCCTTTTTGGGTTGTCCTGGTCGCGTGCGGGGTTGCTTTTTCCTTTTCTAAAAGAGCGCTCGCTCCTGCGATCGGGCGTCCGTGCGCCAGCTAGTCACGTCCAAAACTATATTATGGACGTATGCACAGCCGCGTTCATGTGAAGTAAAAAAATGGTGATATTATTTCGTTTGTTGATTTTTTTATTGTGCGCGGACGCGCTACAGTGCAATGTATACTATTCGCTACTGTATGCTATAGTATGATATACTATTCGCTACACTAGCTGATGTTGGTGATATTATTTGCTCTAAAAAATAGCACTGTCCACGACAGGTCATGGAAGTCAGGAAGTGGTTGCTGCGCGCTACACTGCCATTTTTACTTTTGTGCCGAAGATTACTTCACGGGTTGATGCTGTCTTTTTATTTTTCGGTAGGCACCATCGAGAAGCTTGTAGTCCACTAACACGGCGGAAAATGCCAATAGAGTCCGAGCTACAGGGAGCTCGTTTTGAAATTCATATTTCCAAAGCATGATTTTATTTTATTTTATTTGTGAAAGACACTTACACATGTATACTAAATTCCACAGCATTATACTTTCACATGTGAAGTACAAAAAAAAACAAATACACACTTTTAAATGTGCCTTTTATTTTTGTTGTTGGGCCCTTTTTTGTTTTTTGTACAGCCTACAAATCACAATATTTTCAAATGAAATTTAACACGTTCTTGCAGAATACATATATGTTCCCATGGAATTTTTTCTGACTTTTTTGAAACTTTTAAGTATGTATTTTGGTGTTTTCAAAATACTGAGCTTTGGCCAAAGAAAAAGGCCGGGCTCGTTTGCAACCGAGGCAAAAAAAAGGGTCCGGCTCACTTGCAAGTTATTGATGGAATTGCAACTTTGGCCAAAAAAGGTTAGGGCCCAATCGCTAGTTGTGGGTGACTTTGCAACTAAGTCAAAAAAGTGTCGGGTTCAGGATGAGCCTAGTTGCGAGTTGACGGTGGACTTGTAACTGGGACAAAATACTTTTGTCTCAGTTGCAAGTTGATGGTGGTCTTGTATCCGGGACAAAAAAAATCCGGATCCAGTTGCGAGTCGAGAGTGAACTTGTAACTGAGGTGAAAAATGTTCCAAATCGGGGATACCAATATCGCTTGTTTTGCTTGCTGATACACAAAAATACGTTATGTTGTTTGTGGAATAGATCTAATTTGCTCAACAATCAAAATTATCTGCTGGTTCTATTGTTCGCCGTGAAAGATTTAGTCCAAAAACCTTAGAATCTCTACTAAATCCTTATCGCTGATGTTCAAGTTGCTGACCCCTGACATCATGAGGGTGACCATCTTCATCGACGAGGGCGTGGAGGTGGTCATCAAGTGCAAGGAGCATGACGATGCCTTTGCCGTGACCGCCTGAGCTCATATTGCTCGTTCTTTGTTGGTTGTTGATTTAAGACTTGAGTTTCGTTTAAAACTTATTGTACCACATTGGTTTAAAACTTCTGATACGTGGTTATGACTTGTGTTTGTGTTTAAGTTTGTTTTGTTCCTCTAGTTATGTTCTTAGTTGTCCACGTGTGCCTCTAGTAACCTCGCCATATCGAGGAGGAGATGCAAGCCAAACAGTCATGGATGTAACCAAACAACTGGACTTGTGTTTTCCTCTGAAACAAATCGGCAACCAAACAACAGGCCTTCCGTTTCACGACATGCATGCTAGAAGGGATGCCAGCAACCGATCAATATGCAGATGTTGGTTCTTTTGCTTGCATATGCTCAGCCAATCCCAACTGGGGCAAATATGCAAAAGAGCGAAAAACGACGCTGGCAACCAAACGCATCCATAACGTCTCTCTCCTCCCGACGGCACCCTCGCTCCACTCCACTCCACGTGTATGAAGTTTGTCGTGTATCCATAAATTTTGCTTTTTTTCCCATGCAAGACCCTCTTTGCAAATGGCAGACCTTAGAGCGATTATGGAGCACAAGCGGGAAAAAAAAAGCTCTAGCAGAGTCGTCATGTGGGTCATTATCTTTTTATGGGTCATTATGATCATGCATTATGCAGCGCCCTCCATATCCGACCTCTCAGCCTTCATATTTGGCATCTCGAAACCAACTTTAGAGCCATTCAACAAAGTTATTGACACGAAAAGAACTCCACATGGTGTTTCACCTCATGGTGTGGATGTGGACAAAAGGACACCTCTCCGGGCAGAAGGAATTTGGAGGCCCGAATATAGCGGTTCCGAGTTGGCCTCCGACCTCCTTGGAGCATCCATAAATTTTGATGACTGCCATTGTGGTAATCTAAGAGCATCTCCAACAGCCGCACTAAAAGACGCGCGCGCGGTAAATTGGCTTTATAGCGCGCGCAGGACGTTTACGCGCGTTCCAGCGGTGGAGCGAAATTAGCGCGCGGGAAAAGGCGGCCGCTCGTGCGCTACATTTGGCGCGCCGCGTCCGGCGCGTCTATAAATTGCAGCGCCTCCGCCGCTCTCTCCATCGCCCTTTGCCGCTCTCTTTGTCTCTCCATCGTCCCCTGTCGCGCTCTGCCGCCGACACGCCACCACTGCGCCACGATGCCGCCTCGGCGCCAGGGAGGTACGAGTTACCGCGGCGTCCGTCCGGCACCTACTCCGCCGAGATTCGGTCAGGCGGCGGCATGCGGCTCCGTCTCGAAACTTTCGACACCGCCCAGGAGGGCGCCCGCGCGTACGACGCTGCGGCGTGGCGCCTCCTGCGGTCCCGTCAGGACATGAACTTCACCGACGTGGCGATGCGGGAGCGCGCACAGGAGTTGGCGCCTTTCCCGTGGCTTCTCACTGACGAGGATCATCGCAAGCATCGGAGGCGGGAGCATCGTCTCAGGCTGGCCGAGATGGACGAGCAAGCCATGGCGCTGTGGAGTCATCGCTTCCCGGAAGACGCCAACGAGGAACAGTTCTTCGCCCAAAGGAAGGCGAGGAGGGCGAAGAGGAGAGAGGAGCGAGCCGACTATCGCGAGGACAAGCAAACGCGGAAGGCGATCGCTAAATACAACCAAGCGCTAGGAGATGCGTCCTCCTGGAACTCCGACGACAAGCGGTTCCTTGACGCCTATGCTCCGACGTCGGAGACGGACATCACTGAGATAAAGTCCGAGTCGGACGAGTAATAGTAGGAGAACTATCTACGAAACCAAATATGTAGTAAGGGAACTATCTACAAAACTAAATATGTAGTAGAAAAAACTGAAATATAGCGCGCCTGCTGGAGCCGCATGAACGCGCTTTAATTTACGACGGCCGTTGAAGCCAGCGCACCGCTGCGCGTAAAAGCTGGCTAACCCAGCGTTGTATCGTAACTTTTAGCGCGCGGCGCATTGCGCGGCTGTTGAAGATGCTCTAAAATTTGACGGCCGCTAGAGCTGCTCGTATACCATGGGATGCTTTCCCGCGCGCGGCCCATTGCTCGTAGCGTCAGTTTTCTTTTATGCATTTTTCTCTCTTTCTATTAATTTCTTCATTTATGCTGTTTGTTTCTAGGTGGAGTTGCCTTGAATGAAGAAGACGGCAAGAACGGACAGAGAAGCTCAGTCGCACGAATGAGATAGCTGCTGCAATCCTGCCCACATGACGGTGCACGTTGCGGACACGTAAAAGAGGCGTATGATCCTGTCACACGTTGCGGCGTTCTTATGTGTGAGAGGGATCCCGCCGCGGTCGCCGGTCGGTCTGCGTCACCGTCGCTGTTCGCCCCTGGCTTCTATGCCGACGGCGAGCCACGTGCCTCGTCAGATCACGCTGACAACTTGACTGTCCATGCCGGCCACACGTCCATCGCCGGTAGCTTCCGATAAGTTCTACCGCCAACTACCGCTGACTGCTCGCCGTTTCTTTCTTTCACTTGTCTCAAGCCCTCCCGTTTCCACCCACGCCGTCGATCGGCCGTTGGACGCCACCGGCGACATGGATCCCCTCCGCCTGCTCCTCCCCCGCGCCCAGGCCCAGCCATTGCTCCCGCTCCCCGCCGGCGTCCCAGCGCCGAGCGTCAGGCCCCGCCTCGTCCCGCGGCGACGGGCGCGCCGCCACCGCAACGGGGCCGCACGGATGCTGCCGGCGTCGGCCGTGGCGTCCGAGTCGCCGTGGACGGAGCAGGATCCGGCGTCCGGGGAGAAGGAGGAGCGGTTCGACTGGCTGGACCAGTGGTATCCTTTCGCCCCCGTGGAGGACCTGGACCCCGGCGCGCCGCACGGCAAGATGGTGCTGGGCATCCGCGTGGTGGCCTGGTACGACCGCGGCGCCGGCGAGTGGCGCGTGTTCGAGGACGCGTGCCCGCACCGCCTCGCGCCGCTCTCGGAGGGCCGCATCGACGACAAGGGCCGGCTCCAGTGCGTGTACCACGGCTGGTGCTTCGACGGCCGCGGCGCCTGCAAGTTCATCCCGCAGGCCCCCGCCCTTGGCCCCCCGGTACGCCACGCCATGCCACCGATCATCTTCTTTACGGACGCGTCTCTCGACTGATCGATCCTGGCTTGCATGAATCTGCAGGTGCACACCAACAGCAAGGCGTGCGTGGCGTCGTACCCGTGCGTGGTGCAGAACAAGCTCCTCTGGTTCTACCCACGCGCCGGGCCGGAGCACAGCAACGTGCTGCAGAGGAAGCGGCCGCCGTTCATCCCGGAGATCGACGACCCGTCCTTCGTCACCTCCTTCTTGATAAGGGACATGCCTTTCGGGTAAAGCTAGGGCGCGCATGCATGCAGCTCCATCGTGTTCCTTTTCTCCCTTTTCTGAATCTTCCATTGATCAACGGAAGCTGCACTGTATTTTGTCGCAGGTACGATGTGTTGGCGGAGAACCTCATGGACCCTTCTCACGTGCCCTACGCGCACAAAGGCTTGTTCCGCGGCCTCCCCAGGCTCGTAGACCCCGGCAGATATGTCCCTGCCCTCATATTACTCAAATGATCCACCATGGCAGCTTCCCTGAATTTCACTAACCGGGACGAACCTTCATTTCTTCTTCTTCTTCTTCTTCACAGAGGAGTACGACGAAGAAGGCGGCGTGCCGATGGCGGTGAAGGTGGAGGAGTCGAGCGTGAACGGGTACGCCTCGTCGCAGGGCCCCGGCTACTCCAAGTTCGTCGCGCCTTGCACGTACTACGGATCGCCGACGTCCAAGAAATCAGAGGTGCGTACGTGGGATGGGAGTAAGAACTGGCCAGTCCCCTCCTAGTTACTCCCCTGTCAAACACGGAACAGCAGTTGATCCTGGTCTGTGTGTATGCAGAAGAACAAGCCTCACCTCATGATCGTGTTCATCATCGTCCCGGTCGCTCCGGGGAGGAGCAGGGTGATGTGGGCCTACCCGAGGAACTTCGGCCTCTGGCTGCACAAGATCACGCCGCGGTGGTTCGACCACATCGGCGTCAACGTCGTCTTGGATTCCGACATGTACCTCCTCCACCTCGAGGTACGCAGCAGCCATTCCCCTCTCACTTCATGGTCAGTGATTCCACTGGATCCGATTCATGCCATTAAGTGAACCAAAATCTTCTTCATCTTCTTCGTTTCGTTTCAGGAGCGCAATTTCGCCAAGGCGGGCATCGAGAACTGGCAGAAGAGCGTGTACGTGCCCACGACGTCGGACGGCACCGTCGTCGCCTTCAGGAACTGGTTCAGGAAGCACTGCAGGTTCCAGGTCGGCTGGGCGGCCCCGACGGTCGACCAGCTGCCGCCGACCCCCACCAAGGACAAGCTCATGGACAGGTACTGGTCGCACGTCGCGCAGTGCACGAGCTGCAGCGCCGCACTCAAGGCCATGAAGGCGCTGGAGGTCGCCCTGCAGGTGGCGTCGATCGCCGTCGTCGGGCTCCTCGCGGTGGCCAAGGGGACGCTGCTCAAGTCCGTCGCCCAGCGGGCCGCCGTCGTGTCCGCGGCCGTCCTCTGCTTCGTGGCGTCCCGGTGGCTCGCCGACTTCATCCAGAAGAAATTCTATTTTGAGGATTATGTCCATGCTTACAAGTGACTTGGCAAATCATCCGGTAGGGAAAAGTATGTGTAGGGATATACTAGAAAATACATCTAGGGCCGTTGTTTTTGTAAATCAAATTTTAGTGCATCGAAAATCGGTGTATTTTAGTCCAAATATCAGTTTTGAGCAGAGATCAGCACGCCTGCATCAGGTACCACACGTTCTGAAACAGTGTTGGCCCTCCCGGAACAAGCCAAGGATTGCACTAGGATGTGAAACCTATTGAGTGACAGTCTCACGGCACCACGCAATTTGGCCAGTTTGTCCTTTTGTATGAATTTCATCACGATAATGAAACATCTCCGTCGTAAGGTTTCGATCAAGGTGGTGGTTGAGCACTACGAGCATCTCCACCCACAATGAGCAAATCTCATTCTCAAACATCCGTGGACACGCCCGAACAGACAGTGACCGGGCATGTCTATTTTGACACGCCCGGGCGGTGACCGGACCACTATTGAGTAAGTTCTCATCATCATCTTGAAGCCCCATGCATGAACCTCCATCTTCCTTCGACTTGAACCATTACCATGAGCTCCGCTGCTAATTCGTTGACTTTGACATGGATATGCAACAATGGTCCCTTCCTTTTATCCATCACAGCCAATGCTCGCACGAAAATCAAACTACTATAGCCGAAATGCTTTATGTATTCTCACTCTCACCCTAGTAGCTCCTTCCCTGATCCACTTGATAGTGAACAATTCACACGTTGGACGTCACGTAAAGATTTTCTGAACTCACTGTCTTTACTATTGTTGACTGCATGTCTCGACTTGAAAAAATTACATTGTTGCACATATTTTTTTTCCTTTTTGATAATCACAAGCAAATATGTGCTTTTCGTGGAAACACTTTTTTTAGAAAACAGTTGTGCAACTTGCGGAAGCAAATATGTGCTTCTACTAGAAGCAAATCTGTACTTCTTATCGAAACACAATTTTTCCCTTTTCGGAAAGCACAACTATGCTTGTTACGAAAGCAAATACGTACTTCCACGAGAAGCACGACCGTGTTTTCTTTTTCTGAGAATCACAGCCGTGCTCCGCAAAAAAAAACATTTGCTTTTACTCTAGGACATAGAGAAAACCAGCCAAAACACAAAAACCCAAAAAATAACACAAAAATCATCTAAAATCCAAAAACGCGTACAAAAAAATCCATGGGGAACCGCCAGCACACAGCACGTGGCGACGGCTGAACACACCACTTGGTATGCTCGTATGCCAAGAAAGGGGCCCTTGCGTAAGCCCCGGAAGGGGTAACCCTTGAATAGTTGCTCCCCTCTTCAAGGCCGTACAGGGGGGCTGTGCGAGAGGTGCGACCGCACAGGGCCCCTGAATCCCAAGGGCCCCTATTTTGGGCCAATGTTGTGTATTTTTTTATTAGGCTATCTTATTTCTTTGCATTTTTTGGGCCTGAGGCCTGGTCTGATCGCTTGAACGCTCCCCCCAATTTGGTTTGGTTGATCGCAGGCCCCGAGCCTTTTCCCAACTTCCTCTCGGTCAGCCCTCTGGCCCACAATTCATTCTAGTCTCCTTGAGTGCCACGGCTCGAGTTAGCTAGTTATGGAGCTGTCCTTCGGGAGATATCAAAACACTCTTCTAGTTTTTTTATCATGCAATATAGGTTATGAATTTAGGAGCTCAAACTATGAAACTCACAATCTAGCGAAACATTCTCTCTCCATCGTGGTTGGCCGTCATGTATGGTTAGGCTAGCCGGGAGATCTTCATTTTGTCCCTGTAAACATTATAACAAATTAATAAAGTTTCGCGAGATTGTCTCAAAAAAAGAAAAAAAGAATGCCACAGCTCGATCTAATCTGCTTTGGGGAGGCGGAGCAAGAAACAAGATGGCGGCAGAATTCACCCCACAAATCGGGCAGCAGCCAGCGTGAGCAAGGGCCAACGGCATCAAGAAAGGCAGAATGCAGCCGCTGCTGGCCGGTGGTCAAGCGCCTAGGATTAGGATCGATTTGCAGATTAATCAGGTGCGCCCAAGACCAAGAAGGTTCAGTTTACGTTATTTTTTGTTGAATAACTTAATGGGCAGTGAGTATATTGTATATGCACATCAGTTCTTAAGTCAATTAATAAATTACCGTATGTTTAATGTTTAGCCGATGCATCCTTTATAATAGAAGATAGTTTGTGTATCAGATATATTTCATATATTGTACGGAATATCATATAATAAAAGTTAATATGACTTAAAAGAGAGTATTGTATAGTTTACAAATATTTTGGCTACAAGAGTTTTTCAGATTTTAAGGCATCATTTTCATTTCGCACCGGGGCCTCAAATTTCTGGAGACGCTCTGCCTCTCTTTGGCTACATCCTTGTTCGCGCTTTCAGGGTGGGACTGCCAACTCCTTGAACCGTCTGCCTTAGGCACACCTTGGGCCTTGCCTAGTCCTTGGACTGCCCGACCCTGGCCTTATTGCCTACGCGCATTGTGCCGCTCCTTGGGGCCACAACTATTATGCGTTGGTCTCTATGAGAAGTGCAGCGCTGCACGCAGCGGCAGTTGCACGCAGCGCATCCATGGCTGGTACTGCGTCGCGATTTGGACCAGCTGCAAGTGCTATTTGGAGTATAGAGCTGCGGAAGCGAGCGATATGCTTAGTATTTGCTGTATTCGGTGTACCGCGCACTGACAGGGCGACTGACGCACACTTGCAGAGCACTGTGCGAGCGCAGGATGAAGGACACAATATTATCATTGCGACCAACACTGTATAACATAAACACTTTACACTTAGATGCATGTATTTAAGGCCCATGCACCAGCCGTTGTCCCAGTACCGATTGTTTTGCACGTTCCGTTCAAACAAGCACACAAGCACAGCTTGTTGCCCCGATCCATCGACGCCGCCGTGCCGCGATGTCCCAGAGCTCATCTTCTGCGCGTCGTCTCCGTACCCCCCCCCCCCCCCTTCCCCGTCCCCGCTGCCATTGATCCTGTGCCCGAGATGCGCCGGAATGAGGACTAGATGGTTTGTCTTCGGGACAGACCGGAACCCCGGTGTTCGTTTCTACAAGTGCCCGAATCAGGGAGTAAGTTTGTTTATTTGAACAAAGATCCATCGGATGTTGCAGTTTCCGACTTTGCTTTGCGTTTTCTTGTTCATCATCTAGTTTTGAAACTGACGCAGGATGAAGGGCCATGCGACTTCTGGTTGTGGGAGGACTAGTACGCGTTCTTCATCACCGGCGTTGGCATCAACCTTCTCATCGAGGCGGCCGGAGGTGGGACCAACGTGATGTTCGGTATCGGCAGGGCCATGGAGGATGTACGCATTGCAACTAGGAACACCATGATGATTTGCTTGTTCATGCTCCTGCTGCTGCTCGCCAAGGCAGTCGGTGGGCAGTGACGATCCCACAGTGCCGGTGTTCGACGCGGAGAGGTTCGTGCATGGGCATCATTTTAGGATTAATGAATTTAGCAGCCGCGTGTGCATGAGTAGTTCCGTTAGGATCCGGCTTGCCTGTTCCCTCCCCATGCTCCCATCCGTGCTCCCACTTCATCCTATGGCTGTTTTATTCCCTTTTTCCTTTCTAATCTAATCATCTCCCCCCTGATTTTAAGGGGGTGGGGCCGGGCCTTATTTTGTCCAATCAAATCAATCCACATATGCGAGAGCACGGATGGGCACACGGGAAGGGAGCAGGCAAGTCTCGTCCGTTCCGTTAGCGCATATGGTGCAATAGAATCTTATGTAATCGGCAAGGTATTTCTAATCTTCATTTAGATGTAATAAATCACCCGGACTGATGAGTCTCCTGGACTGTTATGTATCATTTGCACCCACGGCCGACGAGTTTTGTGCACGCCTGCGGAGGCACATGGGCCAGCGGCCGGTCGGTCAAAAAGTGCACAGAGGAGGACACGCATGGTCGAACGTAACCCAATCCCCAACCACTCTGCAATTAATTAAAGCGACCGCACGCACATGCTGGGGCCACCCCCTCCCTTAGCACGGTACACCATGCGTTGTGTCCATCTGCAGGACAGAGCATGGGAGAAGTGCCCGCTCTCGCCGGGCGACGCATCAGGTGGCGTTTCCGCCGCGCAGCTAGGTACGGTGCGAACCTCAGCCACGGGCGCTTGGCATAGCTACCCCAACCTCTAGACTAACCCCACTCCTCCCCCCACCCGCCCCTTGTAGATTTTTCGATGGGAGAAGAAGAACACCATCTCAGATGGCAGATCCAAACTCCGGGCGCCATGGCGATAGAGGGAGAGAAGGAGCCAGAAGGCGGTGAAGTAACAGCTCTTGCCGGATCATCAAGAAGGTCCACACCATACACATCTAGAATAGCTATTCAGAAAGTAGTAGAGGTCATAGCTGCATTATCCGACTACAGAAGATTTCTGGTAGAGAAGATTGGTTTTGAGGGAGTATTGCGCATTCCCATGATACCGAAAATCAACTTAAAGTTTAGCAAGTTCCTCATGACTAAGGTGGATGTCAAAGACCACTTCATCATCTTGAGAGACGGGGGACGCCAATTAAATTCTACCCAGAGGATTTCCACAAAGTTTTTGGCATCCCATGCGGGCAACGAGATATACATGGAATGGACGCACACATCACAAGCGAAGCAATTGATTTCATCAGGAACTTCATAGGATGGACAGACAAATCCGATTGCAGTTTAAGCTCGCTTGAAGCGTTCATTTGCAAGGAAATAAATGAACTATCTAGCCGCTTAGAGAAGGATTGCTTCAAGACGGCGTTTGTCATCTTCGTGATGGGCAATCTGTTCGCTCCATGCACCAAGCATGACTACTCGACCATTGACTACTTGGGGGCCATTAAGGACGTCGACAACATCGCCCTCTTCAATTGGTGCAAATATTTATCTAAAGGTCTACTGGAAGCAGTTCGCAAACTGAAGTTGGAAAAAGATGCAGACATAACTCTGAACCACCTCTCCGGGTGTCATCTATTTCTTCAGGTAAATGCCTCAAAATCGAAGCCAACATGCCCAAGGGAATCATCCCTTTTACATACATGGTTGGTTATGTGGAACCTAGGAATGTCAACACTAATAGATTGAAATGTATTTTATGCATACAGGTTTTCATACTGGACAATGTTGAGTTGGGCATTATGAACTTAAAGCAAACTACCATGCCACGGATACAATTATTCGATGGAGCGATCCTGAAACGGATGATCCTCGTGTGCTTAGCAAGAAAGCTAGGGGAAACAATTTTCATTATCCCGGAGGTAATCACCACACCAATCTATGTTTTATACACATTAATTAGAATCATGAACTGGGCTAACTAGGCGCTAGCTCACGCAGGCAAGACACTGGAACGCCATGTGCTACACCTGGCACAACTACAAAAACGAGATGCACGTCAAGAAGAAGGCAATAGAGACCAGGACTGAAGGTTCAGCAAATCAGTACGCAATTGTCAAACACACCCCAGTCGTAACACGAAAGGAAGAGCACATCAACCCGGACATAGCCATTGGGCACCTTACACAGACACCAAGCAGCAGTGTCGACTTCAGCCCTGGAGACTATGCTCGCTGGATTCAGATGCAAAAACCAGAACTAGTGAGTGATGTTACGTACAAATCACGCCCAAGATGGGAAGACTATGAGAGCATTTTGGTTCTGTGCACGTCTCAGGGGAGCGCTCATTTTATTTTTTCACATCTCATGATGCTAATAATCGGCTGTCTCTTTTCATTTCAGGCTGCTTCTCCCTTAGGTTGGGCACTGAAAGAGCACAACGCAAAGTGTGTCCACATTGCAAACGAAATGAAAAGGAACATTGCAAATGAGAACATTCGATTCATGAAAAAGCCGCTTCAAGTTTATTCTGCCAAACCAAAACTTGCCACACCCGCACCAAAACCATCTTATTGTGCCGGCTGATAACCCACAAGTATAGGGAATCAATTGTAGCCTCTTTCGATAAGTAAGAGTGTCGAACCCAACGAGGATCTAAAGGTAGAACAGATATTCCCTCAAGTTTTATCCACCACCGATACAACTCTACGCACGCTTAACATTTGCCTTACCTAGAACAAGTATGAAACTAGAAGTACTTTGTAGGTGTTGTAGGCTAGGTTTGCAAGATAATAAAGAGCATGTAAATAAAAGCTATGGGTTGTTTAGATAAAGACAAAACTAAGTTAGTTTCAGTAGAGAGCTTTTTGTCACGAGAAAGTTATTTGTCCCTAGACAATCAATAACTAGACCGGTAATCATTATTGCAATTTTATTTGAGGGAGAGGCATAAGCTAACATACTTTCTCTTCATGGATCATATGCACTTATGATTGGAACTCTAGCAAGCATCCACAACTACTAAAGATCATTAAGGTAAAAACCCAACCATAACATTATAAGGCATCAAGTCCTCTTTACTCCCATACGCAAACAAGCTACTTACTCGGGCCTGTGCTTCTATCACTCACGCCACCCACCATAAGCAAATCATGAACATATTGCAAACCCTACAGCAGGGATCCCTCACGCTTGCGCAACGCGGAGAGCACCATAGGACAACACCAATAATAAAACATGCAACTCAAACCAATCACAATCAACAATTAACCCATAGGACAAAACGGATCTACTCAAACATCATAGGATAGCCATACATCATTGGGAAATAATATATGTCATTGAGCACCATTTTTAAGTAGAGATTACAGTGGGTAAAAGAGGGGTTACACCGCTGCATAGAGGGGGGAAGAGTTGGTGATGACGGCGGTGAAGTTGTTGGTGTAGATAGTTGTCACGATGATGGCCCCGATGCCGTTCCGGCACCATCGGGAGAGAGGGAGGAGAGTCCCACTTCTTATTATTCTTCCTTGACCTTCCCCCTAGATGGGAGAAGGGTTTCCCCTCCGGTCCATGGCCGCGATGGCGGCGGAGGGGCGAGATCCCCTTCGAGATTGGATCTCTCCTCTCTGTTTCCTTCTGTTTCTGCGCTCCCCGATTTTGTGAAGGAAATATGCCCTAGAGGCAATAATAAAGTTATTACTTATTTCCTTATTTCATGATAAATGTTTATTATTCATGCTAGAATTGTATTAACTGGAAACATAATACATGTGTGAATACATAGACAAACATAGTGTCACTAGTATGCCTCTACTTGACTAGCTCGTTGATCAAAGATGGTTATGTTTCCTAACCATAGACATGAGTTGTCATTTGATAAACATGATCACATCATTAGAATAATGATGTGATTGACTTGACCCATTCCGTTAGCTTAGCACTTGATCGTTTTAGTTTACTGTTATTGCTTTCTTCATGACTTATACATGTTCCTATGACTATGAGATTATGTAACTCCCGATTACCGGAGGAACACTTTGTGTGCTATCAAATGTCACAACGTAACTAGGTGATTATAAAGGTTCTCTACAGGTGTCTCTGATGGTACTTGTTGAGTTGGCATAGATCAAGATTAGGATTTGTCACTCTGATTGCCGGAGAGGTATCTCTGGGCCCTCTCGGTAATGCACATCACTATAAGCGTTGCAAGCAATGTGAATAATGAGTTAGTTGTGGGATGTTGCATTATGGAACGAGTAAAGAGACTTGCCGGTAACGATATTGAACTAGGTATTGAGATACCGACGATCGAATCTCGGGCAAGTAACATACCGATGACAAAGGGAACAACGTATGTTGTTATGCGGTTTGACCGATAAAGATCTTCGTAGAATATGTAGGAACCAATATGAGCATCTAGGTTCCGCTATTGGTTATTAACCGGAGACATGTCTCGGTCATGTCTACATAGTTCTCAAACTCATAGGGTCCGCACGCTTAAAGTTCTGTGACGATCGGTATTATGAGTTTTTGTGTTTTGATGAACAGAAGGTAGTTCGGAGTCACGGATATGATCACGGACATGACGAGGAGTCTCAAAATGGTCGAGATGTAAAGATCGATATATTAGATGACTATGTTCAGACATCGGAAGTGTTTCGGGAGGTTTCAGACATTTACCGGAGTAACGGGGGGGTTACCGGAACCCCCCGGGGAGTATATTGGGCCTAATGGGCCTTAGTGGGAGAAGAGAAGGGGCGGCCAAGGGCATCCGCGCGCCCCCTCTCCCTCTAGTCCGAATTGGACAAGGAGAGGGGGCGACGCCCCCCTTTCCTTCTCTTCCTCTCTCCCTTCCTTCTCTCCTACTCCAAAAGAGGGAGTCCTACTCCCGGTGGGAGTAGGACTCCCCCCTTGGCGCGCCCTCCTCCTTGGCCGGCCGCCTCCCCCTAGCTCCTTTATATACGGGGGCAGGGGGCACCCCAGAGACACAACAATTGATCTGTTGATCTCTTAGCCGTGTGCGGTGCCCCCCTCCACCATAATCCACCTAGGTTATATCGTAGCGGTGCTTAGGCGAAGCCCTGCGTCGGTAGCTTCATCAACATCGTCACCATGCCGTCTTGCTGACGGAACTCTTCCCCGAGCTCTACTGGATCGTGAGTTCGCGGGACGTCACCGAGCTGAACGTGTGCTGAACGCGGAGGTGCCGTACGTTCGGTGCTGAGGATCGGTCGATCGTGAGGACATACGACTACATCAACCGCGTTGTTAAAACGCTTCCACTTAACAGTCTACGAGGGTATGTGGACGACACTCTCCCCTCTCATTGCTATGCATCACCATGATCTTGCGTGTGCGTAGGATTTTTTTTGAAATTTCTACGTTCCCCAACAGTGGCATCAGAGCCAGGTTTATGCGTAGATGTTATATGCACGAGTAGGACACAAGTGAGTTGTGGGCGGTACAAGTCATACTGCTTACCAGAATGTCATACTTTGGTTCGGCGGTATTGTTGGATGAAGCGGCCCGGATCGACATTACGCGTATGCTTACGCGAGACTGGTTCTACTGACGTGCTTTGCACACAGGTGGATGGCGGGTGTCAGTTTCTCCAACTTTAGTTGAACCGAGTGTGGCTATGCCCGGTCCTTGAGAAGGTTAAAACAACACTAACTTGACAAACTATCATTGTGGTTTTGATGCGTAGGTAAGAACGGTTCTTGCTCAGCCCGTAGCAGCCACGTAAAACTTGCAACAACAAAGTAGAGGACGTCTAACTTGTTTTTGCAGGGCATGTTGTCATGTGTATGGTCAAGGCATGATGTTATACTTTATTGTATGAGATGATCATGTTTTGTAACGGAGTTATCAGGAACTAGCAGGAGCCATATGGTTGTCGCTTTATTGTAGGCAATGCAATCGCCCTTTAATTGCTTTACTTTATCACTAAGCGGTATCGATAGTCGTAGAAGCAATAGTTGGCGAGATGACAACGATGCTACGATGGAGATCAAGGTGTCACACCGGTGACGATGGTGATCATGACGGTGCTTTGGAGATGGAGATCAAAGGCACAAGATGATGATGGCCATATCATATCACTTATATTGATTGCATGTGATGTTTATCCTTTATGCATCTTATTCTGCTTTGTTTGACGGTAGCATTATAAGATGATCTCTCACTAAATTTCAAGGTAAAAGTGTTCTCCCTGAGTATGCACCGTTGCCAAAGTTCGTCGTGCCGAGACACCACGTGATGATCGGATGTGATAAGCTCAACGTTCATCTACAACAGGTGTAAGATAGTTTTACACATGCAGAATACTCAGGTTAAACTTGACGAGCCTAGCATATGCAGATATGGCCTCGGAACACTGAGACCGATAGGTCGAGCGTGAATCATATAGTAGATATGATCAACATAGTGATGTTCACCATTGAAAACTACTCCATTTCACGTGATGCTCGGTTATGGTTTAGTTGATATGGATCACGTGATCACTTAAATGATTAGAGGGATGTCTATCTAAGTGGGAGTTCTTAAGTAATTTGATTAATTGAACTTAAATTTATCATGAACTTAGTACCTGATAGTATTTTGCTTGTCTATGTTATTGTAGATAGATGGCCCGTGCTGTTGTTTCGTTGAATTTTAATGCTTTCCTTGAGAAAGCAAAGTTGAAAGATGATGGTAGCAATTACATGGACTGGGTTCGTAACTTGAGGATTATCCTCATTTCTGCACAGAAGAATTACGTCCTGGAAGCACTGCTGGGTGCCAAACCCGCTGCAGGAGCAACGCCAGATGTTATGAACGTCTGGCAGAGCAAAGCTGATGACTACTCAATAGTTTAGTGTGCCATGCTTTACGGTTTAGAACCGGGACTTCAACGACATTTTGAACGTCATGGAGCATATGAGATGTTCCAGGAGTTGAAGTTAATATTTCAAGCAAATGCCCGCATTGAGGGATATGAAGTCTCCAATAAGTTCTACAGCTGCAAGATGGAGGAGAATAGTTCTGTCAGTGAACATATACTCAGAATGTCTGGGTACCATAATCACTTGACTCAGCTGGGAGTTAATCTTCCGGTTCATAGTGTCATTGATAGAGTTCTTCAATCACTGCCACCAAGCTACAAGAGCTTCGTGATGAACTATAATATGCAAGGGATGGATAAGACGATTCCCAAGCTCTTCGCAATGCTAAAGGCTGTGGAGGTAGAAATTAAGAAAGAGCATCAAGTGTTGATGGTCAACAAGACCACCAGTTTCAAGAAAAAGGGTAAAGGGAAGAAGAAAGGGAACTTCAAGAAGAACGACAAACAAGTTGCTGCTCAAGAAAAGAAACCCAAGTCTGGACCTAATCCTGAGACTGAGTGCTTCTACTGCAAAGGGACTGGTCACTGGAAGCGGAACTGCCCCAAGTATTTGGCGGATAAGAAGGATGGCAAGGTGAACAAAGGTATATGTGATATACATGTTATTGATGTGGACCTTACTAGAGCTTGCAGTAGCACCTGGGTATTTGATACTGGTTCTGTTGCTAATATTTGCAACTCGAAACAGGGACTACGGATTAAGCGAAGACTGACTAAGGATGAGGTGACGATGCGCGTGGGAAATGGTTCCAAAGTCGATGTGATCGCCGTCGGCACGCTACCTCTACATCTACCTTCGAGATTAGTTTTAGACCTAAATAATCATTATTTGGTGCCAGCGTTAAGCATGGACATTATATCTGGATCTTGTTTGATGCGAGACGATTATTCATTTAAATCTGAGAATAATAGTTGTTCTATTTATATGAGCAATATCTTTTATGGTCATGCACCCTTGAAGAGTGGTCTATATGTATTGAATCTCGATAGTAGTGATACACATATTCATAATGTTGAAGCCAAAATATGTAGAGTTGATAATGATAGTGCAACTTATTTGTGGCACTGTCGTTTGGGTCATATTGGTGTAAAGCGCATGAAGAAACTCCATACAGATGGACTTCTGGAATCACTTGATTATGAATCACTTGGCACTTGCGAACCATGACTCATGGGCCAGATGACTAAAACGCTGTTCTCCGGAACAATGGAGCGAGCAACGGATAAATCATACATAATGATGTATGTGGTCCAATGAATATTGAGGCTCACGGTGGGTATCGTTATTTTCGCACCTTCACAGATGATTTGAGCAGATATGGGTATATCTACTTAATGAAACATAAGTCTGAAACATTTGAAAAGTTCAAAGAATTTCAGAGTGAAGTGGAAAATCATCGTAACAAGAAAATAAAGTTTCTATGATCTGATCGTGGAGGAGAATATTTGAGTTACGAGTTTGGTCTACATTTGAAACAATGTGGAATAGTTTCGCAACTCACACCATCCGGAACACCACGGCGTAATGGTGTGTCCGAACATCGTAATCGTACTTTACTAGATTTGGTGCAATCTATGATGTCTCTTACTGATTTACCGCTATCATTTTGGGGTTATGCTTTAGAGACGACTGCATTCACGTTAAATAGGGCACCATCGAAATCCGTTGAAATGACACCTTATGAACTATGGTTTGGCAAGAAACCAAAGTTGTCGTTTCTTAAAGTTTGGGGATGCGATGCTTATGTGAAAAAGTTTCAACCTGATAAGCTCGAACCCAAATCGGAGAAATGTGTCTTCATAGGATACCCAAAAGAGACTGTTGGGTACACCTTCTATCACAGATCCGAAGGCAAGACATTTGTTGCTAAGAATGGATCCTTTCTAGAGAAGGAGTTTCTCTCGAAAGAAGTGAGTGGGAGGAAAGTAGAACTTGATGAGGTAACTGTACCTGCTCCCTTATTGGAGAGTAGTTCATCACAGAAACCGGTTCCTGTGACACCTACACCAATTAGTGAGGAAGCTAATGATGATGATCATGAAACTAAAGATCAAATTACTACTGAACCTCGTAGGTCAACCATAGTAAGATCCACACCAGAGTGGTACGGTAATCCTGTTCTAGTGGTCATGTTACTTGACCATGACGAGCCTACGAACTATGAGGAAGCGATGATGAGCCGAGATTCCGCAAAATGGCTTGAAGCCATGAAATCTGAGATGGGATCGATGTATGAGAACAAAGTATGCACTTTGGTTGACTTGCCTGATGATCGGCAAGCCATCGAGAATAAATGGATCTTCAAGAAGAAGACTGACGCTGACGGTAACCTTACTGTCTACAAAGCTCGACTTGTGGCGAAAGGTTTTCGACAAGTTCAAGGAGTTGACTATGATGAGACCTTCTCACCTGTAGTGATGCTTAAGTCTGTCCGAATCATGTTAGCAATTGCCTCATTTTATGATTATGAAATTTGGCAAATGGATGTAAAGACTGCATTCCTGAATGGATTTCTGGAAGAAGAGTTGTATATGATGCAACCTGAAGGTTTTATCAATCCAAAGGGTACTAACAAAGTGTGCAAGCTCCAGCGATCCATTTATGGACTGGTGTAAGCCTCTCGGAGTTGGAATAAATGTTTTGATAGTGTGATCAAAGCGAATGGGTTTATACAGACTTTTGGAGAAGCATGTATTTACAAGAAAGTGAGTGGGAGCTCTGTAGCATTTCTAATATTATATGTAGATGACATATTGTTGATTGGAAATGATATAGAATTTCTGGATAGCATAAAAGGATACTTTAATAAGAGTTTTTCAATGAAATACCTCGGTGAAGCTGCTTATATATTGGGCATCAAGATCTATAGAGATAGATCAAGACGCTTAACTGGACTTTCACAAAGCACATACCTTGATAAAGTTTTGAAGAAGTTCAAAATGGATCAAGCTAAGAAAGGATTCTTGCCTATGTTACAAGGTGTGAAGTTGAGTAAGACTCAATGCCCAACCACTGCAGAAGATAGAGAGAAAATGAAAAGTGTTCCCTATGCTTCAGCCATAGGCTCTATCATGTATGCAATGTTGTGTACCAGACCTGATGTGTGTCGTGCTATTAGTTTGGCAGGGAGGTACCAAAGTAATCCAGGAGTGGATTACTAGACAGCGGTCAAGAACATCCTGAAGTACCTAAAGAGGACTAAGGATATGTTTATCGTTTATGGAGGTGACAAAGAGCTCGCCGTAAATGGTTACGTCGATGCAAGCTTTGACACTGATCCGGACGATTCTAAATCGCAAACCGGATACGTGTTTATATTGAACGGTGGAGTTGTCAGTTGGGGCAATTCTAAACAAAGCGTCATGGCATGTGAAGCGGAGTACATAGCTGCTTCGGAAGCAGCAAATGAAGGAGTCTGGATAAAGGAGTTCATATCCGATCTAGGTGTCATACCTAGTGCATCGGGTCCAATGAAAATCTTTTGTGACAATACTGGTGCAATTTCCTTGGCAAAGGAATCCAGATCTCACAAAAGAACCAAGCACATCAAGAGACGCTTCAATTCCATCTGGGATCAAGTCCAGGTGGGAGACATAGAGATTTGCAAGATACATACGGATCTAAATGTTGCAGACCCATTGACTAAGCCTCTCTCACGAGCAAAACATGATCAGCACCAAGGCTCCATGGGTGTTAGAATCATTACTGTGTAATCTAGATTATTGACTCTAGTGCAAGTGGGAGACTGAAGGAAATATGCCCTAGAGGCAATAATAAAGTTATTATTTATTTCCTTATTTCATGATAACTGTATATTATTCATGCTAGAATTGTATTAACTGGAAACATAATACATGTGTGAATACATAGACAAACAAAGTGTCACTAGTATGCCTCTATTTGACTATCTCGTTGATCAAAGATGGTTATGTTTCCTAACCATAGACATGAGTTGTCATTTGATAAATGGGATCACATCATTAAAAGAATGATGTGATTGACTTGACCCATTCCGTTAGCTTAGCACTTCATTATTTTAGTTTACTGCTATTGCTTTCTTCATGACTTATACATGTTCCTATGACTATGAGATTATGCAACTCCCGATTACCGGAGGAACACTTTGTGTGCTACCAAACGTCACAACATAACTGGGTGATTATAAAGGTGCTCTACAGGTGTCTCCGATGGTACTTGTTGAGTTGGCATAGATCAAGATTAGGATTTGTCACTCCGATTGTCGGAGAGGTATCTCTGGGCCCTCTCGGTGATGCACATCACTATAAGCCATGCAAGCAATGTGACTAATGAATTAGTTGCGGGATGTTGCATTACGGAACGAGTAAAGAGACTCTCCGGTAACGAGATTGAACTAGGTATTGAGATACCGACGATCGAATCTCGGGCAAGTAACATACCGCTGACAAAGGGAACAACGTATGTTGTCATGCGGTTTGACCGATAAAGATCTTCGTAGAATATGTAGGAACCAATATGAGCATCCAAGTTCTGCTATTGGTTATTGACCGGAGACATGTCTCGGTCATGTCTACATAGTTCTCGAACCCGTAGGGTCCGCATGCTTAAAGTTCTGTGACGATCAGTATTATGAGTTTTTGTGTTTTGATGTACCGAAGGTAGTTCGGAGTCCCGGATATGATCGCAGATATGACGAGGAGTCTCAAAATGATCGAGACGTAAAGATCGATATATTGGATGACTATGTTCAGACACTGGAAGTGTTTCGGGAGGTTTCGGACATTTACCGGAGTACCGGGGGTTACCGGAACCCCCCGGGAAGTATATTGGGCCTAATGGGCCTTAGTGGGAGAAGAGGAGGGGCGGCCAAGGGCAGCCGCGCGCCCCTCCCCCTCTAGTCTGAATTGGACAAGGAGGGGGCGGCGCCCCCCTTTCCTTCTCTTCCTCTCTCCCTTCGTTCTCCTCTCCTACTCCAAAAGAGGGAGTCCTACTCCCGGTGGGAGTAGGACTCCCCCCTTGGCGCGCCCTCCTCCTTGGCCGGCCGCCTCCCCCCTAGCTCCTTTATATAAGGGGGCAGGGGGCACCCCAGAGACACAACAATTGATCTGTTGATCTCTTAGCCGTGTGTGGTGCCCCCCTCCACCATAATCCACCTCGGTTATATCGTAGCGGTGCTTATGCGAAGCCCTGCGTCGGTAGCTTCATCAACATCGTCACCACGCCGTCATGCTGACGAAACTATTTCCTGAGCTCTGCTGGATCGTGAGTCCGTTGGACGTCACCGAGCTGAACATGTGCGGGACGCGGAGGTGCCATACGTTCGGTGCTGAGGATCGGTCGACCGTGAAGACGTACGACTACATCAACCGCGTTGTTATAACGCTTACGCTTAACGGTCTACGAGGGTACGTGGAAGACACTCTCCCCTCTTGTTGCTATGCATCACCATGATCTTGCGTGTGCGTAGGATTTTTTTTTGAAACTGCTACGTTCCCCAACATTCTGCCCTTTCACCATTTCTTAAATTCCCGGAGATCCGTAACTTCGATTGGGCTGAAACCTTGACACGATTTTTATCCGGATATTGGCTTTCTTGCTGCGAAAGAAGGGCACCAACTGCCTAATGGAGTGGCCACGAGGGCCCAGGGCGCACCCCTCACCCTCGTGGGTCCCTCAGGCATCGTCTTGCGTTGATTCCATTTCCCAAAATTCACATATATCCAAACAAATCTCCTAAGTATTGTGTTGGTGTCAAAACCGGCGGATCTCGGGTAGGGGATCCCGAATTGTGCGTCTAAGGCGGATGGTAACAGGAGGCAGGGGACACGATGTTTTACCCAGGTTCGGGCCCTCTTGATGGAGGTAAAACCCTACGTCCTGCTTGATTAATATTGATGATATTGGTAGTACAAGAGTAGATCTACCACGAGATCAGAGAGGCTAAACCCTAGAAGCTAGCCTATGGTATGATTGTATGTTGTCCTACGGACTAAAACCCTCCGGTTTATATAGACACCGGAGGGGGCTAGGGTTACACAAGGTCGGTTACAAAGGAGGATATATACATATCCGTACTGCCTAGCTTGCCTTCCACGAGTAGAGTCCCATCCGGACACGAGACGAAGTATTCAATCTTGTATCTTCATAGTCTAACAGTCCGGCCAAAGGATATAATCCGGCTGTCCAGAGACCCCCTAATCTAGGACTTCCTGTGTAGCCCCTGAACCAGGCTTTCAATGACGATGAGTCCGGCGCGTAGTATTGTCTTCGGCATTGCAAGGCGGGTTCCTCCTCCGAATACACCACGGAAGAATTTGAATACAAGGATAGTGTCCGACCCTGCAAAATAAGTTCCACATACCACCATAGAGAGAATAATTTTTCCACAAATCCAATTTGCTGACTTGTTTTGGCAACACGACATTATGCCATGGCCCAGTGATTATTCAAACCGTTTCCTTTAACTAGCCCCGCACATAACGCGAGGTGGTTTTTTTGACACGTCTTGTCAAAGCAGAGATCGTGTCCCCCTTATCACGGGATTCTCATCAATACGGGTGTGGGTAACCCAACCGCACCATCGATTACGATGCTTGGGGGATAAGCGAGTTTTACCAGGCTAGTGGGGACGCATAGTTTCGTCCACCCATATAAAGGGATAAGGATTCACCTTTTCATCCACGCCTTCTTACTCCTTTGCTCATCCACTTTCGCGCACTCGAGCTCCAACGCCCAAGTCCGCACTTCCCACCTCAACCTTCTCCAACCATGTCCGGAGCGGGAGGCAGGTGGATGGTCTCCTCCGTCACGGAGGGACACATCAAGATGCTGAGGAGAGCCGGATACCTGCCGACGACATCGCGCACCGGCTCCCAGATGAGGGGCAGCTCATCCCCACCCCCAGGCCCCATGAGAGGGTAGTGTTCCTTACCCATTTCCTCTGCGGACTGGGATTCCCTCTCCACCCATTCGTCTAGGGGCTCATGTTCTACTACGGCCTGGATTTCCATGATCTGGCCCCGAAATTCATCCTCAACATCTCGGCGTTTATCGTCGTGTGCGAGGCCTTCCTCCGCATCAAGCCCCACTTCGGCTTATGGCTGAAGACCTTTAATGTCAAGCCGAAGTTAGTGAGCGGCCGCCAGGCGGAGTGTGGAGGCGCCATGGTGGGCAAGATGCCCAACATCACATGGCTCGAGGGCTCCTTTGTGGAGACCGTAAAGGGGTGGAAATTGGGGTGGTTCTACATCATCGAGCCGCGTGACCCTAAATGGGCAGCGGCCCCCGAGTTCCGATCTGGCATCCCCACGCGGCTCACCTCCTGGCAAGAGAAGGGCCTGTCCTAGGGTAGTTCGGGATAGCTGACCGGACTCCAAACATGTATTCAAAACATGGTGAACAAGAAGCTGAAACTCGTTAACGTAGTCCAGGTCATGCTCATCCGCCGGATCCTCCCGTGCCAACAACGGGCATTCAACTTGTGGGAGTTCGACCCGGCCCAGCACCAAACTCTGAACAGGCTCTTCGACACAACTCACAAGGATGCCTGGAAGGTGCTATTCAAGGGCGCTGAGGTTCCCCCTCCCACTACCGAGGATCACGGATTCTGCGCGAAGCGCCAAGCCAGCGCGGTAAGCTGTTTTACCTCTCACAGGATACTTGTTTTTCATAGTTTGACTCTATGCGGGATCTAAGCTCCCGTACCTTTGACAGGACTGGCAGGAGACGGCCGGACAGATCGACTGTCCGGCTCCTTTGCCCGAAGGCCCAGCAGACGCTCTCCTGACTAAGATGTTGACTCCGGCTCCTTACAAGGTGCCGGAGAAGACCAAGAAGGTCAAGGGAACCCGAAAGAGTTCCCGACGCCAGGCGTCATCGGACTCATCATCCGATAACTCTGTGACACACTCCTCCCCCGAAGACGAGGAGGAAGAAAATAATGCTCCCCCTTCATATGGGGGAGACAAGAAAAGGATGGCCGCCCCAACTGGGGAGGCTGAAGGGTCCAAGAAGGGAAGGACTCTCCTTCCGGATAGTTCCACCACCACCGCCGAAGACAAAGACGAGTGGCTGCTCAGGGCCAAACCCCTGGCGAAGTCGTAAGTATTCGGATACCAAAGTAACTGATAGCATTCCTTTGTCGCACTGCTTCCCCTAACGCCAAATATGATTATGCGGGCCACCATGAACCCATATCGATGTATCGTCGGACGGCTCCCTGGGCTCGTCGGATATGGTAGCGATCCACTTCCAACCACCACCTCCCCTTGCCCTGCGGACGACGCCGAGGTATTGTCTCAAGAGGCACCGGGTCGAGGGGAGACAGTCCCGGAGGCGCCTCAAGGCGACCTTCTGGACTCCGGGAGCAGAGGGAACAAGGCCCCTGAGGGCTCCGAGTTCGGCCCTCAGCCAAACACCGCGCCGGAACCTCCAGTGGTTCCGGACTCGGGCAGGCGGTCTCCTTCCAAAAGGGGCAAGACGCCTGTGCCGGTGACCTCTGTCCATCCAGAGGCGCCAGACAATCTGCTGGGAGCACTTCACAACGCTTCCATCGACGAGGAGCACCGTACTATTATGAGTGCGGTGGTCCAGAAGGTTCAGTCCGCCAAGAGCGGATTGACTGAAGCCTGTGCCAGCCTTCTAACAGGCTTTGAGATAAGTGTTAAAATATAGGAAAAATATTACCGTATAGACAGTAGCCCCTGATGCTCTGTTCGGTTTTCAAAAAGAAAAGCCGAATAGAGGATCAAATAATACCGCAGGAGTCTAACATAAGTATGTCTATATGCGTATGCAGGCTTCGCTGCTGCCCTCAGCCGCACTGACTGCGGAGGTTGCCACACTGAAGCGGGACCTTGAGCGGTCCAAGAAAGAGCTCGGCCTTGCCAAGAGGTAGCTCGAGGAGAACAAGGGTAAGTAATACCCTGTCTATAGATATGTATATATAAAAGAAGACGCGATTGCAAAATGACAGGATCATCGTATATTTGCCAGGGGCCACAACCGAGGTGGCGACCCTGAAGCAAGCGCCATCCGAGGCCGAAGACAAAGCGGTCAAGGAGCGCACCGAGCGGGAAAGGCAAGAGGCACGGGTGGGCGAGGTGCAGCAAGAGCTCCAAGCTCTCGTGTCGAAGTATGAGGCGTTGGAGCGTGACTCGAAGATGCGAGAGTCCGAGCTTGCCGCCGCCCGTGAAAGTGCAAAGAGTGCTAAGGCCGAAGCACAGAAGGCCCTCCAGGAGATTGATGCGATGAAGAAGATAGCGGCGGGTAAGGCATTCTATATGCAAAGCAAGCATGTGAAAGTAAATTACCTGTTACTTACCCGAATCCGGAGCTCTCCAGGAGCATTCGCAGATTTGCCCCGCAGCGTGTCGGATGCCGCAACTTTTTACCAGGCCGAGGAGGGAAGCTCAATGGAGAAGTTGTTCTGGTCTCAACATACTGGGATTGAACACCCGATGCCTCTCAGCGACCAGCTAAAGCAGCTGGTCGAGCTACACAAGGCGGCCGAACAGGCCATGAAGGGCCTTATAGTCCGGCTGTCGCCTGGCGACATCCTTCCAAATAGCTACTTCGGCCTGGTGAGGCGGCTTGTGGATGCCTGCCCACGGTTGGAAGTCATCAAGCGGTCCGTCTGCATCGAAGGTGCATGCCGGGCTTTTGCCCATGTGAAGGTGCAATGGGCCAAGCTAGGCGCCGTGAAGCTGATTAAGGAAGGACCGCCGCAGGGCAAGGAGCATCGCACCCCCGAAATTTATTATGAGGGTGTCCTGAAGGGTGCCTGTCTTGTAGCGAACGAATGTCCAAAGGATGTAATATTTGAGTAAACTTGCTCGTGTGATCCTGTATGATGAAAACTTGTTTCATATGCACTATGCAACGTTTGTTTGAATTTAAAATATTACCTTCTGTTTGGCTATTTATCCAATCTGAGAGATGGCTAGTCCTCGGCTTCTGCCCCCATGCCGCGAGTGCTGGGGTGTTCGGGATAAATCTGAGCACTCTTGTTCCCATTTTTGGGTCCTTCGAGGGAGGTGCTCAGCACAACGAACAAGGCAACTGGACTAATAATGCTTTATCACTCTCACTTAGCCATAGAATTCTATAATTTTAAATTTCGGCGAAGCCCCTGGTATTCGGAAGGCCGAATTCGGGGCGCGATACACGCCTTTAAGCCGGACAGGACCGACTCCTCGCTCTAAGCGGCATAAGTCTTTAGGGACTCGAAACCTTGCCGAATAGCGACCAGTCTCTCGCCTTATCGTGACAGTTAGTTTTAGCTTTCTCTAATGAGGTGCTTAGCCCAGCAGAACCGGGGCACAATCGCAGTAGTTCTCCTGGTGCTACCTTAGCCGATAGAGCGGAACATAAGGTACCAAAACATAGGAGCCGGGCACACCCAACATTTGACCAAAGACGTGATTCGGAGCTGATGCATATAATGTTATAAGTTCGGGGTGCCGCACTTGTGAAAGTGTTCGGACTTCTCACACCATACTGTGGGGTACTTAAGCCCCTGGTGTATTGGCCGCTGTCGGTGTCAAAACCGGCGGATCTCGGGTAGGGGGTCCCGAACTGTTCGTCTAGGCCGGATGGTAATAGGAGGCAGGGGACACGAAGTTTTACCCAGGTTCGAGCCCTCTCGATGGAGGTAAAACCCTATGTCCTGCTTGATTAATATTGATGATATGGGTAGTACAAGAGTTGATCTACCACGAGATCGGAGAGGCCAAACCCTAGAAGCTAGCCTATGGTATGATTGTCGATGTGTATGTTGTCTATATCATCTATCGACTAGCCTGGCCCTGGTTTATATAGTGCACCAGAGGCCTAGGTTAACAAGAGTCGTAGCCGAATACGCCGGTGGGGAGAAGTCCTTGTCTTGATCACCAAGTCTTGTGGAATCTTCCTTGTATGCGGCAGCTGTCCGAACTGGCCCATGAGTATACGGCCACGGGGGTCCTCGGCCTAATCTATCAGATCGGGAGATGACGTGTTGAGTACCCCCTAGTCCAGGACACCGTCAGCCGCACCAAAGTGTACGGTTGCAAGGCGTCATTAATGAACACATATATAAAAAAAGAAGAATGCAATAATAGTCTTAATGCTATGCATTGTTTATTAAAAAAGGTGTGTTAAAGCAGAATGATACAGATAGTGCGATAAGCGAAAAGTAGGACTATGTCCCTTCCAAGGGCAAGCTGAGGAATAGTATTAAAGCAAATATTTCACTCATTATCGTAATCCACCTGGGAGTTCCATGGTGTGACGTAGCTTTCTGCCTCCTTGGTTGCTGCATCATGTGTTCGGCAATCATGCTGTCGGACAGGGTTTCCAGAGATTAAAGTCCTGAAAGAGAAAAATAACAAAGCGGGAAGCCCCTAGTGCGGTTTAAGCCGCGTATTGGGGCGTGTCGTAGTTGTGCCCCCTCCCCGCCTGTGCCCATGGTATTTTTAATGCGGAATTATGTACGTGTGGCACAAATTTCGCCGTTTGGGTTGGCCGGGGTGGGGGCCGCATTGCTACGCGAGTTCAGATCGTGCCAGGCGGTCTAGTTGCCGATTACTCCGAGCGCGCTTGAAGGTGTCCGGGTCTTGAAACGCCGAACTGGCGGATTGCCTTGAGAGGCCACTTTGCGCTTCCGCTGCGAGGGCCGCAGTGTGCTCCTCCATTGGGAGAGAGCGCTCTGTGTTTCCATTAACTTTGATAACCTCCCGAGGTCCTGGCATCTTGAGCTTGAGGTATGCATAATGTGGTAACGCATTGAATTTCGCAAATGTGGTTCGCTCGAGCAGTGCATGATAGCCACTGCGGAACGGGACTATATCGAAGATTAATTCTTCGCTTCAGAAGTTATCCGGGGATCCGAAGACCACTTCCAGTGTAATTGAGCCTGTGCAATGGGCCTCTACACCTGGTATGATGCCTTTAAAGGTCGTTTTCGTGGGTTTGATCCTTGAGGGGTCTATACCCATTTTGCACATTGTGTCCTGATAAAGCAGGTTCAGGCTGCTGCCGCCATCCATAAGAACTCGAGTGAGGTGAAATCCGTCAATGATTGGGTCTAGGACCAGTGCGGAGAATCGGCCATGACGGATACTAGTGGGGTGGTCCCTGCGATCGAAGGTGATCGGACGGGAGGACCATGGGTTGAAATTTGGGGCGACTGGCTCCAACGCATATACGTCCCTGAGTGCACGCTTCCGCTCCCTCTTGGGGATGTGGGTTGCTTATATCATGTTTACCGTCTGCACTTGTGGGGGGAACCTCTTTTGTCCTCCGGTGTTCGGCTGCCGGGGCTCCTCTTCGTCATCGGTGTGTGATCCCTTATCTTTGTCTTCGGCAATTAACTTGCCGGTCTGCTTGAACACCCAACAATCCCTGTTGGTGTGGTTGGCTGGCTTGTCGAGGGTACCGTGTATTTGACACGAGTGGTCGAGTATACGGTCCAAATTGGACGGCCCCGGAGTGCTTCTTTTAAATGGCTTTTTCCGCTGACCGGGTTTAGAGCCTTTGAATCCGGCATTGACTGTCCTATCCTCGGTATTGTCGCTGTTAATGCGACGCTTATGTTTATTTCGACATGACCCGCCATTGCCGTCCTTGGTATCCGAAGTACCACGGTTCTTTGATATGTTATTACTGCGAGCCAGCCAGCTGTCTTCTCCCGCATAAAAGCGGGTCATGAGTGTCGTGAGGGCTGCCATAGATTTCGGCTTTTCCTGACCAAGGTGCCGGGCTAGCCACTCGTCGCGGATGTTGTGTTTGAAAGCAGCTAGGGCCTCTGCATCCGGACAGTCGACGATTTGATTTTTCTTTGTTAGGAACCGAGTCCAGAATTTCCTGGCCGATTCTTCTGGCTGCTGAATTATGTGGCTCAAGTCATCGGCATCTGGTGGTCGCACATAAGTGCCCTGAAAGTTGTCGAGGAATGCGGCCTCCAGATCTTCCCAACAGCTAATGGACTCTGCCGGCAAGCTGTTAAGCCAATGTCGTGCTGGTCCTTTGAGTTTTACTGGGAGGTATTGGATGGCGTGTAAGTCATCACCGCGGGCCATGTGGATGTGGAGGAGGAAATCCTCGATCCATACCGCGGGATCTGTTGTGCTGTCGTATGATTCAATATTTACGGGTTTGAAACCCTCTGGGATTTGATGATCCATTACTTCGTATGTGAAGCATAGGGGGTGTGCGGCGCCTCTGTATTTGGCTAGATCGCTACGCAGCTCGAATGGGTCTTGCCCACTGTGTTCGGCTTGGCCGGATTTACTTTTACTGTATCTAGCGTGACGTTTATCATCTCGCAAAGTGGCGCGCCCTTGTGATCCATAGATCGATCTTGCATGCTTTGCTTTGTCCTCCAATACGTCTAGCAGGTCTGGCGTATTTCCCCATGCCTTTTTATTTGAATGGCGTCAGGGTGCAGGCTAAGCTTTTGGCTAGAATGCCTCTCTGTCGCGGCAACGGGGTGGCCGATCAGCCGCATCATACGCTTCTTCCTCCATTCGGGGTAGCAACCTGCATTTTGGGTAACTCTTTGAGGGGCGTTCGAGTTTATATTCCTCGGCCGTGAGGACTTCAGTCCATCTGTCAGCTAGCAGATCTTGATTAGCTCGAAGCTGCTGCTGCTTTTTCTTAAGGCTATTTGTCGTGGCCATAAGCCGGCGCTTGAAGCGCTCTTGTTCGATGGGATCCTCTGGCACGGTGAATTTGTCATCGTCGAGGCTTGCCTCGTCTTCGGAGGGGGCATGTAATTATCATCCTCCACCTCTCCATCTGCCGCTCTCTCAGGAGGGCTGGCTCCTCCATCCTCCTGCTCTAAATCTTGCTGGAGGGGATTGTTGTTGTCTTCGGCACTATCTGGAGTGTTATTATCTCCTATGCCGGTATCACCACTTTTGCTTTGGCGGGACTTAGAGCGGCGCCGCTGATGTCGGCGCTTGGGTTGCTTCTTGGAGGGGTCATCCTCCGCTGTCTCGTCGCCATTGCCTTCTTTGGGTATGTCCACCATGTATATATCGTATGATGAGGTGGTTGTCCAGTGCCGTGTGGGTAGTGGTTCCTCTTCATCTCCCGCATCGTCGTCCATACCGTTGATGTCTTCGGAGTCGAAGTCGAGCATGTCGGTTAAGTCATCGACAGTGGCTACTAAGTGGGTGGTGGGTGGGCCGTGAATTTCTTCGTCATCCGCATCCCAATCCTGTCGGACATAGTTTGGCCAGGATCCTCCTGACAAGGAGAGAGACCTTAATGAGTTCAGTATGTCGCCAAAGGGCGAGTGCTGAAAAATATCCGCGGAGGTAAACTCCATGATCAGCGCCCAATCGGATTCGCTAGGAACGGGCGCAGGCGGTTCAGAGTCCGTGGCCGGAGAAGGGTCCGGCAGTCTGACAACACGGCTCTCGCACAGGGTAAGGTCGATGTTCGGCTCAATCGCCGCTGAGGGTAAGGCCTCCGTGGCGGGGTCTATCCACCCGTCCATGGACGGCGCAACTAGCTCTGAATTGAGGGTCGGAGCGGCTGATGGTGCGATCTCTTGAACACTGTCTGATGGTAGAGCTAAATCATACTCATCGTGACCGCGTGACGCACAGGGCAGAGGCTCGAATCTGTCAAAGATCAAGTCTCTGCGGATATCGGCCGTGTAGTTTAAGCTTCCAAACCTGACCTGGTTGCCAGGGGCATAACTTTCGATCTGCTCGAGATGGCCAAGCGAGTTGGCCCGCAGTGTGAAGCTGCCGAATACAAAAATCTGTCCGGGGAGAAAAGTCTTACCCTGGACTGCATCTCTAACGATGATCGAAGGAGCCATCAAGCCTAACGGCGACGACATAGAGGAACTCTCAATGAAAGCACAAATGTCGGTGTCAAAACCGGCGGACCTCGGGTAGGGGGTCCCCAACTGTGCGTCTAAGGCGGATGGTAACAGGAGGCAGGGGACATCATGTTTTACCCAGGTTCGGGCCCTCTTGATGGAGGTAAAACCCTACGTCCTGCTTGATTAATATTGATGATATGGGTAGTACAAGAGTAGATCTACCACGAGATCAGAGAGGCTAAACCCTAGCAGCTAGCCTATGGTATGATTGTATGTTGTCCTACGGACTAAAACCCTCCGGTTTATATAGACACCGGAGGGGCTAGGGTTACACAAGGTCGGTTACAAAGGAGGAGATATACATATCCATACTGCCTAGCTTGCCTTCCACGCCAAGTAGAGTCCCATCCGGACACGAGACGGAGTCTTCAACCTTGTATCTTCAAAGTCTAACAGTCCGGCCAAAGGATATAATCCGGCTGTCCGGAGACCCCCTAATCCAGGACTCCCTTATATTGAGTTGTAATTGTTGAGTTGTAAGTAAATAAAAGTGTGATGATCATCATTTTTAGAGCATTGTCCCAAGTGAGGAAAGGATGATGGAGACCATGATTCCCCCACAAGTCGGGATGAGACTCTGGACTAAATAAAAAAAAGAGGCCATAAAAAAGAGAGAAAATGCCCAAAAAATGAGAGAAAAGGAGAGAAGGGACAATGCTACTATCCTTTTACCACACTTGTGCTGTAACATCCCAAATTTTCAATTTGGAATGTTATACACTAGATCATCATGCATATCATATTTTCTTGCATTTTGTCGATCCTAGAAATTTCACGCAACTCAAGGACCCTCGGAGAGAGTTGGAGATTTCGTCATTTTCATATTTGAGCTTTCTCAAATTTTGAAAAGGGGATCATTGGTTTTGTAGGAGTTTATTTGCCTTTTTATTTGGATAGGGAAAAATGCGCATTTTCAAAATTTGCATTTTAGGCCCGGAGAAAAGTTCATTTTGTTCGACTCATTTTCAGGAGTCGGGGAAAATTTACTTTGAGAGTTTTGGAGTTCGTTTAGATTTTATTTTCTGTGTTTTTCTGCACGCGTAACCGTTTAAAAAAATCCGCAGCACCGCTTGGGCCAAAGGCCCAGCCGGCCGGGCCTCTCCCGCGCCCCCTAGCGCCGCGCCAAGGCCAGTGCCGCCGCCTGCCTTGTGCTGCCGCCGCCCTAGGAGTCCTAGTAGGACTCCGTTTCATTTTTTTTCTTTCCTCTCCTCTCTTTTCTTGCCCCCTCCCCCAAGTATCCTCTCCCCTCACCTATAAAAATACTCACCCCCCCTCTAAAACCCACATCAAACCAAGCCCCAAGCCGCGCCCCTCCCCTAGCGCCGCCACCCCGCGCCCTTGCTCACCCGCGCCGCCGCCCTTGTGCCCCGCCGCCGCCGCCTACATCGCCGCTGCCGCCGGAGCCCCCGTTCGCCGGAGCCTCGCCGAGGTAGCCCCGCGCTGCGTCTCTCTTTTCCTCGGTTCGGTTTTTCTTGTAAACCGTTCCGGATTCTTTTCTTCTCTTCCGATTCGTTTTCTTTTCGTTCTTCGTTTCGATTTCTTTTTCCAAAACCCTAGATCGGTTCCGTTTTCTTTTCCGATTTAGTTGCCCAGAGACCATTCGCCGGACCGTTCGTCTTAACGAACGTGATCACCGGATTCTTCTAGGTTAACGAACGTCCGTTCGTTTAACCGTTCTTCTTTTTCTTTTCGTCGGATTTATTCCGCGATCGCGATCTCAGATCCGATCTTCGTTCTAGTTTATCTTCTCGCTCGTCTATCGGAATCAGGTGATTCAAGCGCCTGGAGTTCCGTTGCGAAACCGCCGTTCCGACTAATCAACTTAAACCAGTTTTTGCTACGGTAAAACTTGACCTAGTTTCACCTTGCTAGAACCGAGTTGTTTTCTTCCGCCGTTTGTTTTCGGTTTCTTTGTTCGGTTCGTTCATTCTTTGCAACCGGAGTTCTTAAGTTGAACTTTCTGGTTTGATCTCTTGTTCGAGTTTTACCTGTGCATTAGATGAGTACTTATTGTATGCTTGTTGTTTGTCTGCGATAGATTACCCGGATTGCGCCGCCTGTTACTTCGAATTCCTAGGACTCGCGGATCATCAGCAAGGCAAGTAACACTTTGATCATACCTTTTCTACAACCCAGTTTTAATGCATTAGATCCATCCTCACACATTGCATGATTAGGATCTAATTAAATTGTGGGATGGGAAGTAGAAGAGGTAGTACCTATTACCTGTTTATTATGAAACCTTTGGGAGTTACTTCTACGTTTGCTTATTATGCCATGCTATGCTAGTAGACGTGGATTGGGTGAGTGATATCCATGACAGATGTGAGATTGATAATTTTAATGGTTTATCTAAGGTGGCAACTTAAACACACATCTGGGTGGATTGAGGCACCTGATGTCTATCAGGACTTGCCTGTTTTTCTTTGGACCGCCACCCAGGCTCAAAGGGATCATAAGATCTTTCATGCTAAATACTTACGTGTGCAGCCACAAGCCATTATGGGCTCTGGCATAGTTGACTAAGTCGTGCGAACTCTTACAGGGTAGACTAGCAGATGTAGGGGAAAGTAGGTGTACCGGTCTATCCATCGTAAGGTGCTAGCGCTTCTGAAAGACTGTGTCTCGGTCATCCATTTCTCAAACACCAGTAGTGCGAGAAATCCAACGGAGGCGATCGAGTCTTGTGGGGAAAAGTGCGCAAACCTCTGCAGAGTGTAACAAACTAATCATGATTAGCCGTGTCCCCGGTTATGGACATCTTGAGTATCTAGTACTTGAATATCATGTGAATCTCAACATGTTACTTCTAATTAATATTATTGGGTTATTGATGACTACTTTTAATTGGGATTGAGAATGCTGTCAACCATTCTCAATGTTTAACAACCACCATGATAGTTAAATAAATTTATTCCTTTGCAGTAGGGAAAAACTGGCTTTACGCAAAACAGTAACCATAGAGCTTTCCACCAGCCAAATATGCATATAGTATAGCTGTTTCATTCCATTACTCTCTATGTGTTACTTTGCCAGCATATTCCATGTGCTGACCCGTTTCCGGGCTGCAACGTTAATGTTGCAGACTTTTCAGACGGCGATTAAGGTGCTTTTAGGTCGTGGTTCTATACTCAGTGATGCCGTTGGAGTTGATGGACCCATTTATCTTCCAAGTCTTCCGCTGTTATCGATATTAGATGGCCTTAAGCCATATTATTGTAATAAGTTCTCTTTTGAGACACCGATGTAATAAGTGTGTGATTGCCACTCTGCTATAAATCCTTCGAAGTACTGTGTGGTGTCAGCATTACTGATCCAGGGATGACACCGGAGCACAGTATACTTGATCCATTAGGGTCGGGTCGCCACAGAGATGGTATCAAAGCACACGCTGACTATAGGACACGACCACTAAGTAAAAGCCATAGATCACTATTCTCTCCTCATTTTCTAACTCCTCATCTTTTCTACTCTTTAGGATGAAGGACGCGAAGATTAAGTACGCTCAACCGGATGAAGGCACACCTTTCGGATTTCACTTGAAGGAAGTCACCAAGTACCTAAACATTGGATTACCAAGTTTCACGGGAACCTTCAACGCCACTCTGCCTGAAGAGGAGCGCTGGAAGATTCAAGCTCACGTTCCGGGAAGGACATTTGCGCCAATCACGAAGCCCATAGATAGTGTTTTCAATGCACCAACTTGGAGTCTAGGAAGGAGCATGGCAGCCCATATCACCATAGGACACATTGGAGAAGTTTATCAAGAAGACCTCAAAGACACTATCTACCAGATTTGCGGACGCCGAGATGAACAATGGGAGTTAGTCAGCACCAAGAAGGATAGATCGATTGCAGCATTCATCCAGGAGTTAAACCAGCACATTCGACACCACGAGAACCAGATGTGCAATGATATGATAGAGTTGAAGAATGCGAAGGCAAGGATCATCGAGCTAGAAGGAGAACTGAAGGCTACACACAAGGACTACATGGAGGAGATAGTAGCCCTAGTAAGACACAACTGCGATCTTAAGCAAGAGATTGAAGAACTCAAGAGGGACCTAGCAGCCAGGAAGGAAGACATGTACGTCGCATGTCCGGACAACTACATCATCATCGACGACACCGATTCGGATCCAAGTGAACCCGACTTTGAAGACGAAGCTGGAGCAGACATCATGGAGTCTTCCACCGGTTCAAATTTTTAGATGACCACCAAATATTAGTAGTATTTCCCCCATGTAAACACTATAGTTCGAGCACTTTTGCGATAGCTAGATCGATTGTAAGCCCTTGTTTGATTGAATGAAGTGATTTTGTGTGAATTTGCTCATGTGCATTGGGGTAGTGTTTTCTCTTTAGACCTCACTCTATTCTTATTTCTCATCTTTTCTAAACCCTCAGATGCCTCCGAGACATGACAATGGATTTCCACCGGAGCTCACTCAATTGATCCAGCAGCAGAATCAATTGATGCAGATGTTAGTTCAGAATCAGCAGAACAACAACAACAACCCACCACCACCACCACCTGTTCACCACTTAGCCCGTTTCCTTAGGCTGAATCCGCTGGTGTTTTCTAGTAGCATCGAGCTGATAGTAGCAGACGATTGGCTCCGCAAGATAGGAAGGGAGTTGACCACTGCAGGATGCACGGATGGTGAGAAAGTGAAGTTTGCCGCACATCAGTTAGAAGGACCCGCGGCAGCATGGTGGGAGAATTTCACAGCCACTTTCCCAGTTGACACTGTCACATGGGATCAGTTCCAGCAAGCTTTCCGCACTGCACATGTTTCAGCAGGAGCTATGGCCATGAAGAAGCGTGAGTTTCGCAACTTACGCCAAGGAGGAAGGATAGTTGGCCAGTATGTTGACGACTTTAGCAAGTTAGCACGTTATGCCCCAGATGACGTTTCTACGGATGCCACTAAGCAGGAGAAGTTCCTGGAAGGATTGAATGATGAGTTAAGTATGCAGTTGATGGCAGGAAGTTTCAACAACTACCAGGAGTTGGTAGATCGTGCCATCATGATTGAAGGGAAGCACCAGCAGATTGAGAACCGCAAGAGGAAGTATGGACAAGGAAAGTATAACTCTGGAGCCCAGCAGAAGCCCCGTTTTACCCCTAAATCGGGATTTTAGTTTCAGCATACCCATGGAGGAGGTAGTTCGCACAACCACAATGGCCACAAGAATGGTAATGGGAATGGAGGAAGCAACGGCCAGAACCGGACCACCCCATCAACCCCAGCCAAGAGAGATCCGAGTCAAGTCACCTGTTTCAAGTGTTCCAAGACCGGACATTATGCCAATGAATGTCCTGAAGGCCAGAATGGAAATGGCAATGGAAGCTTAGGGAAGAAGCCGAACCCTTTTAATAGGGGACAGGTGAACCACGTTAGCGTGGAGGAGGTTGAAGATCAGCCTGATGCAGTAATCGGTAAGTTTTTGGTTAAGTGATTTACCGCACTCGTTCTTTTTGATACTGGTGCATCACATTCATACGTATCAAGGGGATTTGTGGAAAAGTATAGCCTACCCACTAGGATTCTTAAAACACCTATGCTAGTAAGTTCGCCAGGAGCAGAATACATGGCCATTCAAGGATGTTTTCAAGTGCCATTAAGCATAGGAAGGCATGTTTTCCCAACAGATTTAATTATTCTGGAATCCCAAGGTCTGGATGTAATTCTTGGTATGGATTGGCTGTCGATGTATGGAGGAAACATCGATTGTGCCAGTAAGACAATTTTGCTTACAACGCCGGAAGGAAGAAGGATCAAGTATGTATCCCGGCATGTGCCAAAAAGGACACAAGTAAATTGCCTAACAGGAGTTGTGCAGGAGGAAGTACCAGTGGTAAAGGATTTTCCTGATGTATTTCCAGAAGAGTTGCCAGGCATGCCACCGGATAGAGACATTGAGTTTTTGATTGAGTTGTTGCCAGGTACAGGCCCAATATCAAAGAGACCATACCGGATGCCAGCAAAGGATTTGGTAGAAATTAAGAATCAGATTAAGGAGTTACTGGAGAAAGGTTACATTCGCCCAAGTTCTTCGCCTTGGGGATCACCCGTACTTCTAGTGGAGAAGAAGGATGGATCATTACGGATGATTGTTGATTACCGTGGATTGAACAAAGTAACCATCAAGAACAAGTACCCACTGCCAATGATAAATGATCTGTTTGATCATTTGCAAGGAGCTAAAGTGTTTTCCAAGATCGATTTGCGATCAGGGTACCACCAGTTGAAGATTCGAGAGCAGGGCATTCCTAAGACAGCATTCACCACAAGATATGGATTGTATGAGTATACCGTTATGTCATTTGGATTGACTAATGCGCCTGCCTATTTTATGAACCTGATGAACAAAGTGTTTATGGAGTTTTTGGATAAGTTCGTCGTAGTGTTCATTGACGATATCTTGGTTTATTCGAAGAATGAAGAAGAGCATAAGGAACATTTGCGTTTGGTTTTGGAGAAACTAAGGGAACATCAGTTATATGCCAAATTTAGCAAATGTGAGTTTTGGTTGAAGGAAGTAGGATTCCTCGGACACATTATATCCGGAGAAGGGATAGCAGTTGACCCCGCAAAGGTTGAGACCGTAATGGAATGGGAAGCACCAACGACAGTTGGAGAGATCCGGAGTTTTCTTGGACTCGCAGGATACTACCGGAGATTTATTGAGAACTTTTCAAAGATTGCGAAGCCTATGACGGAGTTGTTGAAGAAGGATACCAAGTTCAATTGGACTGAGGAGTGTGAGGCTAGTTTTCAGGAGTTGAAGAAACGTTTGGTTACCTCACCAGTGTTGATTTTGCCAGATCAGACCAAGGATTATGAGGTGTATTGCGACGCTTCACGTCGAGGACTTGGAGCAGTGCTTATGCAAGAAGGGAGCGTTGTTTCGTATGCTTCATGACAACTGAAACCTCATGAGTTGAATTATGCCACACATGATTTGGAGTTAGCAGCCGTAGTGCATGCATTGAAGACATGGAGACATTTCCTGATCGGAAATCATTGTGAGGTGTACACGGATCACAAGAGTTTGAAGTACATTTTCACGCAGAAGGAGTTGAATCTTAGACAAAGGAGATGGTTGGAACTCATCAAGGATTATGATATGAGATTGCATTACCATCCCAGAAAAGCTAATGTAGTAGCTGACGCATTGAGCTGTAAGAGCCATGTCAAACGTTAATGACGGGAGAAATACCCAAGGAGTTATCAGAAAACCTTCGTGAACTAAGTTTAGAGATAGTTCCGAAAGGCTATGTAGCAGCATTGGAGATTCAGTCAACATTGATGGATAAAATCAGAGAGGCTCAGAAATCTGACAAGGAGATTGCTGCTATAAAGGAGAAACTAAGCAAAGGAAAAGCAAAGGTATTTCGTGAGGATGAGCACGATACCCTATGGTTTGAGGACCGTGTTTATGTGCCAAATGACCCGGAGATCAGGAAGTTGATTTTACAAGAGGCACATGATTCACCATATTCGATTCACCCAGGAAATACCAAGATGTATCTGGATTTGAAGGAAACATTCTGGTGGACCGGAATGAAGAAGGATATTGCAGCATATGTAGCAGTTTGTGACGTATGTCATAGAGTAAAGGCAGAACATCAGAAGCCAGCCGGATTGTTGCAACCATTGCCGATACACGAATGGAAGTGGGATAAGATAGGCATGGATTTTATCACAGGACTACCCAGGACGAAAGCAGGATATGACTCGATATGGGTAGTAGTTGATCGTTTGACGAAGGTAGCACATTTCATTCCAGTTAAGACCACTTACACCAGTGCTAAGTTGGCAAAGATATGCATGACTAGGATCATTTGTTTGCATGGAGTTCCGAGGAGTATTGTATCAGACAGAGGAACCCAATTTACCTCAAAGTTTTGGAATCAGTTGCATGAAATTTTGGGAACCAGGCTAGAGTTCAGCACCGCTTTTCATCCACAGACAGATGGACAGACTGAGAGAGTCAATCAGATTTTGGAAGATATGCTGAGAGCTTGTGCACTAGATTATGGATCTAGTTGGGACGATAACTTGCCGTATGCGGAGTTTTCTTATAACAACAGTTACCAAACCAGTTTGAAGATGGCACCTTTCGAAGCTTTATACGGAAGGAGGTGCAGGACACCGTTGTCATGGGACGAAGTTGGAGATCGTCAGTTCTTTGGACCAGATTTGATTAAGGAGTCTGAACAGAAGGTTAAGTTGATACGCGATAGGCTCAAGGTAGCCCAGTCCAGGCAGAAGAGCTACGCAGATTCTAAACGCAAGGAGACAGTTTACGAAACCGGAGACAGAGTTTATCTCTGAGTATCCCCACTTCGAGGAGTTAAGCGCTTTGGAGTTAAGGGAAAATTAGCACCGCATTTTGTTGGACCGTATAAGATTTTGCAACGTATGGGAGAAGTCGCTTATAAGTTGGAATTGCCAGAGGGACTGTCAGGAGTTCATGACGTATTCCATGTTTCTTAGCTAAAGAAAGGTCACGCCGAGATGGCGGAGGTACCGTTAAGAGATACAGTGCCGCTTGAAGCGATTCAGTTGAAGGACGACTTAACGTATGAAGAGAAACCAGTCAAGATTCTCGAGTTTGCCAGCAGAGTTACCCGCAGCAAGGTTATCAAGTTTTGTAAAGTTCAGTGGAACCACCACTCTGAGGATGAAGCCACCTGGGAGAGAGAAGAAGATTTGCTCAAGGACCACCCTCACCTATTTTCTAGCCAACCCGAATCTCGAGGGCGAGATTCATCTTAAGGGGGGTAGGTTTATAACATCCCAAATTTTCAATTTGGAATGTTATACACTAGATCATCATGCATATCATATTTTCTTGCATTTTGTCGATCCTAGAAATTTCACGCAACTCAAGGACCCTCGGAGAGAGTTGGAGATTTCGTCATTTTCATATTTGAGCTTTCTCAAATTTTGAAAAGGGGATCATTGGTTTTGTCGGAGTTTATTTGCCTTTTTATTTGGATAGGGAAAAATGCGCATTTTCAAAATTTGCATTTTAGGCCCGGAGAAAAGTTCATTTTGTTCGACTCATTTTCAGGAGTCGGGGAAAATTTACTTTGAGAGTTTTGGAGTTCGTTTAGATTTTATTTTCTGTGTTTTTCTGCGCGCGTAACCGTTTAAAAAAAATCCGCAGCGCCGCTTGGTCCAAAGGCCCAGCCGGCCGGGCCTGTCCCGCGCCCCCTAGCGCCGCGCCAAGGCCAGCGCCGCCACCTGCCTTGTGCCGCCGCCGCCCTAGGAGTCCTAGTAGGACTCCGTTTCGTTTTTTTCTTTCCTCTCCTCTCTTTTCTTGCCCCCTCCCCCAAGTATCCTCTCCCCTCACCTATATAAATACTCACCCCCCCTCTAAAACCCACATCAAACCAAGCCCCGAGCCGCGCGCCTCCCCTAGCGCCGCCACCCCGCGCCCTTGCTCACCCGCGCCGCCGCCCTTGTGCCCCCCCGCCGCCGCCTACATCGCCGCCGCCGCCCTACGCCGCCGCCGCCGGAGCCCCCGTTCGCCGGAGCCTCGCCGAGGTAGCCCCGCGCCGCGTCTCTCTTTTCCTCGGTTCGGTTTTTCTTATAAACCGTTCCGTATTCTTTTCTTCTCTTCCGATTCGTTTTCTTTTCATTCTTCGTTTCGATTTCTTTTTCCGAAACCCTAGATCGGTTCCGTTTTCTTTTCCGATTTAGTAGCCCAGAGACTGTTCGCCGGACCGTTCATCTTAACGAACATGATCACCGGATTCTTCTAGCTTAACGAACGTCCGTTCGTTTAACCGTTCTTCTTTTTCTTTTCGTCGGATTTATTCCGCGATCGCGATCTCACATCCGATCTTCGTTCTAGTTTATCTTCTCGCTCGTCTATCGGAATCAGGTGATTCAAGCGCCTGGAGTTTCGTTGCGAAACCGCCGTTCCGACTAATCAACTTAAACCAGTTTTTGCTACGGTAAAACTTGACCTAGTTTCACCTTGCTAGAACCGAGTTGTTTTCTTCCGCCGTTTGTTTTCGGTTTCTTTGTTCGGTTCGTTCTTTCTTTGCAACCGGAGTTCTTAAGTTGAACTTTCTAGTTTGATCTCTTGTTCGAGTTTTACCTGTGCATTAGATGAGTACTTATTGTATGCTTGTTGTTTGTCTGCGATAGATTACCCGGATTGCGCCGCCTGTTACTTCGAATCCCTAGGACTCGCGGATCATCAGCAAGGCAAGTAACACTTTGATCATACCTTTTCTACAACCCAGTTTTAATGCATTAGATCCATCCTCACACATTTCATGATTAGGATCTAATTAAATTGTGGGATGGGAAGTAGCAGAGGTAGTACCTATTACCTGTTTATTATGAAACCTTTGGGAGTTACTTCTACGTTTGCTTATTATGCCATGCTATGCTAGTAGACGTGGATTGGGTGAGTGATATCCATGACAGATGTGAGATTAATAATTTCAATGGTTTATCTAAGGTGGCAACTTAAACACATCTGGGTGGATTGAGGCACCTGATGTCTATCAGGACTTGCCTGTTTTTCCTTGGACCGCCACCCAGGCTCAAAGGGATCATAAGATCTTTCATGCTAAATACTTACGTGTGCAGCCACAAGCCATTATGGGCTCTGGCATAGTTGACTAAGTCGTGCGAACTCTTACAGGGTAGACTAGCAGATGTAGGGGAAAGTAGGTGTACCGGTCTATCCATCGTAAGGTGCTAGCGCTTCTGAAAGACTGTGTCTCGGTCATCCGTTTCTCAAACACCAGTAGTGCGAGAAATCCAACGGAGGCGATCGAGTCTTGTGGGGAAAAGTGCGCAAACCTCTACAGAGTGTAACAAACTAATCATGATTAGCCGTGTCCCCGGTTATGGACATCTTGAGTATCTAGTACTTGAATATCATGTGAATCTCAACATGTTACTTCTAATTAATATTATTGGGTTATTGATGACTACTTTTAATTGGGATTGAGAATGCTGTCAACCATTCTCAATGTTTAACAACCACCATGATAGTTAAATAAATTTATTCCTTTGCAGTAGGGAAAAACTGGCTTTACGCAAAACAGTAACCATAGAGCTTTCCACCAGCCAAATATGCATATAGTATAGCCGTTTCATTTCATTACTCTCTATGTGTTACTTTGCCAGCATATTCCATGTGCTGACCCGTTTCCGGGCTGCAACGTTAATGTTGTAGACTTTTCAGACGACGATTAAGGTGCTTTTAGGTCGTGGTTCTATACTCAGTGATGGCGTTGGAGTTGATGGACCCATTTATCTTCCAAGTCTTCCGCTGTTATCGATATTAGATGGCCTTAAGCCATATTATTGTAATAAGTTCTCTTTTGAGACACCGATGTAATAAGTGTGTGATTGCCACTCTGCTATAAATCCTTCGAAGTACTGTGTGGTGTCAGCATTACTGATCCAGGGATGACACCGGAGCACAGTAGACTTGATCCATTCGGGTCGGATGGCCACATGTGCTTCAAAGTAGCAGCATGATCTTCATGATAGAGAGTCTCCTATGATATCAATTTCATATACTAGTGGGAATTTTTCATTATAGAACTTGGCTTGTATATTCCGATGATGGGTTTCCTCAAAATGTCCTAGGTCTTCGTGAGCAAGCGAGTTGGATGCACACCCACTTAGTTCCTTTTGTTGAGCTTTCATATACTTATAGCTCTAGTGCATCTGTTGCATGGCAATCCCTACTCACTCACATTGATATCTATTAATGGGCATCTCCATAGCCCATTAATATGCCTAGTTGATGTGAGACTATTTTCTCCCTTTTTGTCTTCTCCACAACCACCATTCTATTCCACATATTGTGCTATGTCCATGGCTCACGCTCATGTATTGCGTGAAGATTGAAAAAGTTTGAGAACACCAAAAGTATGAAACAATTGCTTGGCTTGTCATCGGGGTTGTGCATGATTTAAATACTTTGTGTGGTGAAGATAGAGCATAGCCAGACTATATGATTTTGTAGGGATAACTTTCTTTGGCCATGTTATTTTGAGAAGACATAATTGCTTAGTCAGTATGCTTGATGTATTATTCTTTCTATGTCAATATTAAACTTTTGTCTTGAATCTTTCGGATCTGAATATTCATCCCACAATTAAGATAATTACATTGAAATTATGCCAAGTAGCATTCCACATCAAAAATTCTGTTTTTATCATTTACCTACTCGAGGACGAGCAGGAATTAAGCTTGGGGATGCTTGATACGTCTCCAACATATCTATAATTTTTGATTGTTCCATGCTATATTATATTCTGTTTTGGACATTATTGGGCTTTATTATACACTTTATATTATTTTTGGGACTAACCTATTAACTGGAGACCTAGCCCAGAATTGCTGTTTTTTGCCTATTTCAGAGTTTCGTAGAAAAAGAATATCAAACGGAGTCCAAACGGAGTGAAACCTTCTTGAACGTGATTTTTGGAATGAATGTGATCTAGAGGACTTGGACCCTACGTCAAGAAAGCAACCAGGAAGGCACGAGGTAGTGAGGCGCGCCTACACCCCTAGGCGCGCCCTCCACCCTTGTGGGGCCCATGTTGCTCCACCGACGTACTTCTTCCTCCTATATATATTACGTAACCCTAAACTACCAGATACGGAGCCAAAAACCCTAATTCCACCGCCGCAACCTTCTGTACCCGTGAGATCCCATCTTGGGGCCTTTTCCGGAGCTCCGCCGAAGGGGGCATCGTTCACGAAGGGCTTCTAGATCAACAACATAGCCTCTCCGATGATGTGTGAGTAGTTTACCTCAGACCTTCGGGTCCATAGTTATTATCTAGACAGCTTCTTCTCTCTTTTTGGATCTCAATAAAATGTTCTCCCCTCTCTTGTGGAGATCTATTCGATGTAATATTCTTTTGCGGTGTGTTTGTTGAGACCGATGAATTGTGGGTTTATGATCAAGTTTATCTATGAAAAATATTTGAATCTTCTCTGAATTCTTTTATATATGATTGGTTATCTTTGCAAATCTCTTTGAATTATCAGTTTGGTTTGGCCTACTAGATTGATCTTTCTTGCAATGGGAGAAGTGCTTAGCTTTGGGTTCAATCTTGCGGTATCCTTTCCCAGTAATAGTAGGGGCAGCAAGGCACGTATTGTATTGTTGCCATCGAGGATAACAAGATGGGGTTTATATCATATTGCATGAGTTTATCCCTCTACATCATGTCATCTTGCTTAAAGCGTTACTCTGTTCTTTTGAACTTAATACTCTAGATGCATGCTGGATAGCAGTCGATGTGTGGAGTAATAGTAGTAGATGCAGGCAGGAGTCGGTCTACTTGTCTCGGACGTGATGCCTATATACATGATCATACCTAGATATTCTCATAACTATGCTCAATTCTGTCAATTGCTCAACAGTAATTTGTTTACCCATCGTAATACTTATGCTCTCAAGAGAAGCCACTAGTGAAACCTATGGCCCCCGAGTCTATTTCCTATCATATTAATCTTCCGTAAACAAGCTATTTCTTTTGTCATTTTTATTTTGCTTTATTTACTTTGCATCTTTATCATAAAAATACCAAAAATATTATCTTATCAATCTATCGGATCTCACTTTCGTAAGTGACCGTGAAGGGATTGACAACCCCTTTATTGCGTTGGTTGCGAGGATTTTATTTGTTTGTGTAGGTGCGAGAGACTCGTGCGTGCCCTCCTACTGGATTGATACCTTGGTTCTCAAAAAAAATGAGGGAAATACGTACGCTACTTTGCTGCATCACCCTTTCCTCTTCAAGGGAAAACCAACGCAGTGCTCAAGAGGTAGCAAGAAGGATTTCTGGCGCCGTTGTCGGGGAGTCTACGTAAAAGTCAACATACCAAGTACCCATTGAAGGAAATATGCCCTAGAGGCAATAATAAAGTTATTATTTATTTCCTTATGTCATGATAAATGTTTATTATTCATTCTAGAATTCTATTAACCAGAAACATAATACATGTGTGAATACATAGACAAACAGAGTGTCACTAGTATGCCTCTACTTGACTAGCTCGTTGAATCAAAGATGGTTTAGTTTCCTAGCCATAGACATGAGTTGTCATTTGATTAACGGGGTCACATCATTAGAGAATGATGTGATTGACTGGACCCATTCCGTTAGCATAGCACTTGATCGTTTAGTTTGTTGCTATTGCTTTCTTCATCACTTATACATGTTCCTATGACTATGAGATTATGCAACTCCTGTTTACCGGAGGAACACTTTGTGTGCTACCAAACATCACAATGTACCTGGGTGATTATAAAGGTGCTCTACAGGTGTCTCCGAAGGTACTTGTTGGGTTGGCGTATTTCGAGATTAGGATTTGTCACTCCGATTGTCGGAGAGGTATCTTTGGGCCCACTCGGTAATGCACATCACTATAAGCCTTGCAAGCATTGCAACTAATGAGTTAGTTGCGAGATAATGTATTATGGAACGAGTAAAAAGACTTGCCGGTGACGAGATTGAACTAGGTATTGAGATGCCGACGATCGAATCTCGAGCAAGTAACATACCGATGACAAAGGGAACAACGTATGTTGTTATGCGGTCTGACCGATAAAGATCTTCGTAGAATATGTAGGAGCTAATATGAGCATCCAGGTTCCGCTATTGGTTATTGATCGAAGACCTGTCTCGGTCATGTCTACATAGTTCTCGAACCCGTAGGGTCCACACGCTTAACGCTACGATGACAATTATATTATGAGTTTATATCTTTTGATGTACCGAAGGAGTTCGGAGTCCCGGATGAGATCAGGGACATGACGAGGAGTCTCGAAATGGTCGAGACGTAAAGATTGATATATTGGACGACTATATTCGGACTTCGAAAAGGTTCCGAGTGATTCGGGTATTTTTCGGAGTACCGGAGAGTTACGGGAATTCGCCGGGGAGTATATGGGCCTTATTGGGCCATATGGGAATAGAGGAGATAGGCCAAAAGGAAGGAGGCCTGCGCCCCCCCCCCTCTGGTCCGAATTGGACAAGGAGTGCAGCCCCCTTTTCCTTCTCCCTCTCCTCCTCTTTCCTTCACTCCTACTCCAACAAGGAAAGGAGGAGTCCAACTCCCGGTGGGAGTAGGACTCCCCCCCCTTGGCGCGCCCTCCTCCTAGGCCGGCCGCCTTCCCCCTTGCTCCTTTATATACAGGGGCAGGGGGGCACCTCTATACACACAAGTATCAAGTTGATCGTCTCTTAGCCGTGTGCAGTGCCCCCCTCCACCATAATCCACCTCGATCATATCGTAGCGGTGCTTAGGCGAAGCCCTGCGTCGGTAGAACATCATCATCGTCACCATACCGTCGTGGTGACGAAACTCTCCCTCAACACTCGGCTGGATCGGAGTTCGATGGACGTCATCGAGTTGAATGTGTGCAGAACTCGGAGGTGCCGTGCGTTCGGTACTTGATCAGTCGGATCGTGAAGACGTACGACTACATCAACCGCGTTGTGCTAACGCTTCCGCTTTCGGTCTACGAGGGTACGTGGACAACACTCTCCCCTCTCGTTGCTATGCATCACCATGTTCTTGCATGTGCGTAGGAATTTTTTTTGAAATTACTACGTTCCCCAACAGTGCTATCAAAGCCAGGTTTTATGCGTTGATGTAATATGCACGAGTAGAACACAAGTGAGTTGTGGGCGATATAAGTCATACTGCTTACCAACATGCCACACTTTGGTTCGACGGTATTGTTGGATGAAGCGGTCTGGACCGACATTACGCGTACGCTTACGCGAGACTGGTTTTACCGCCATGCTATGCACACAGGTGACTAGCGGGTGTCAATTTCTCCAACTTTAGTTGAACCGAGTGTGGCTACGCCCGGTCCTTGAGAAGGTTAAAATATCACCAACTTGACAAACTATCGTTGTGGTTTTGATGCGTAGGTAAGAACGGTTCTTGCTAAGCCCGTAGCAGCCACGTAAAATTTGCAACAACAAAGTAGAGGACGTCTAACTTGTTTTTGCAGGGCATGTTGTGATGTGATATGGTCAAGACGTGATGAGATATAACTTGTTGTATAAGATGATCATGTTTTGTTGAAGTTATCGGCAACTGGCAGACGCCTTATGGTTGTCTCTTTATTGCATAAGATGCAAGCGCCAAATAATTGCTTTACAATTATCGCTATGCGATAGCAATAGTTACAAGAGCAATAGTTGGCGAGACGACCATGTGACGACACATTGATATAGATCAAGCTGATGGAGATCATGGTGTCATGCCGGTGACGATGGAAATCATGACGATGTTTTGGAGATGGAGATCAAAGGCACAAGATGATGATGGACATATCATGTCACATATTTTGATTGCATGTGATGTTTATCTTTTATGCATCTTATCTTGCTTTAATTGACGGTAGCATTATAAGATGATCTCTCACTAAATTTCAAGATAAAAGTGTTCTCCCTGAGTATGCACCGTTGCCAAAGTTCGTCGTGCCCAGACACCACGTGATGATCAGGTGTGATAAGCTCTACGTCCATCTACAACGGGTGCAAGCCAGTTTTGCACACGCAGAATACTCAGGTTAAACTTGACGAGCCTAGCATATGCAGATATGGCCTCGGAACACTGAGACCGAAAGGTCGAGCGTGAATCATATAGTAGATATGATCAACATAGTGATGTTCACCATTGAAAACTATTCCATTTCACGTGATGATCGGTTATGGTTTAGTTAATTTGGATCACGTGATCACTTAGAAGATTAGAGAGATGTCTTTCTAAGTGGGAGTTTTTAAGTAATATGATTAATTGAACTTAAATTTATCATGAACTTAGTCCTGGTAGTATTAGCATATCTATGTTGTAGATCAATAGCTCGCGTTTAGCTCCCCTGTTTTATTTTTGATATGTTCCTAGAGAAAAACTAAGTTGAAAGATGTTAGTAGCAATGATGCGGATTGGATCCGTGATCTGAGGTTTATCCTCATTGCGGCACAGAAGAATTGTGTCCTGAATGCACCGCTAGGTGACAGATCTATTGCATGAGCAGATGCAGATGTCATGAATGTTTGGTTAGCTCAATATGATGACTACTTGATAGTTAGTGCACCATGCATAACAGCTTAGAATCGGGACTTCAAAGACGTTTTGAACGTCATGGATCATATGGATGTTCCAGGAGTTGAAGTTAATATTTCAAGCAAATACCCGAGTTGAGAGATATGAAGTCTCCAACAAGTTCTATAGCTAAAAGATGGAGGAGAATAGCTCAAGCACTGAGCATGTGTTCAGATTGTCTGGGTACTACAATCACTTGAATCAAGTGGGAGTTAATCTTCCAAATAAAATAGTGATTGACAGAATTCTCTAGTCACCATCACCAAGTTAGTAGAACTTCGTGATGAACTATAGTATGCAAGGGATGATGAAAACGATTCCCGAGCTTTTCATGATGATGAAATCGATGAAGGTAGAAATCAAGAAAGAGCATCAAGTGTTGATGATTAACAAGACCACTATTTTCAAGAAAAGGGCAAAGGGAAAGAAAGGGAACTTCAAGAAGAACGGCAAGCAAGTTGCTGCTCAAGTGAAGAAGCCCAAGTCTGGTCCTAAGCCTGAGACTAAGTGCTTCTACTGCAAAGGGACTGGTCATTGGAAGCGGAACTGCCCCAAGTATTTGGCGGATAAGAAGGATGGCAAAGTGAACAAAGGTATATTTGATATACAGATTATTGATGTGTATTTTACTAGTGTTCGTAGCAACCCCTCGGTATTTGATACTGGTTCAGTTGCTAAGAGTAGTAACTCAAAACGGGAGTTGCAGAATGAACAGAGACTAGTTAAGGGTGAAGTGACGATGTGTGTTGGAAGTGGTTCCAAGATTGATATGATCATCATCGCACACTCCCTATACTTTCGGGATTAGTGTTGAACCTAAATAAGTGTTATTTGGTGTTTGTGTTGAGCATGAATATGATTTGATCATGTTTATTGCAATACGGTTATTCATTTAAGTAAGAGAATAAATTGTTGTTCTGTTTACATGAATAAAACCTTCTATGGTCATACACCCAATAAAAATGGTTTGTTGGATCTCGATCATGGTGATACACATTCTCATAATATTGAAGCCAAAAGATGCAAAGTTAATAATGATAGTGCAACTTTTTTATGGCACTGCTATTTAGGTCATATTGGTGTAAAGCGCATGAAGAAAATCCATGTTGATGGGCTTTTGGAATCACTTGATTATGAATCAGTTGATGCTTGCAAACCGTGCATCATAGGCAAGATGACTAAGACTCCGTTCTCCGGAACAATGGAGCAAGCAACTGACTTATTGGACATAATACATACTGATGTATGCAGTCCGATGAATGTTGAGGCTCGTGGCGGGTATCATTATTTTCCGACCTTCACAGATGATTTGAGCAGATATGGGTATATCTACTTGATGAAACATAAGTCTGAAACATTTGAAAAGTTCAAAGAATTTCAGAGTGAAGTGGAAAATCATCGTGACAAGAAAATAAAGTTTCTACGATCTGACCGCAGAGATAAATATTTGAGTTACGAGTTTGGTCTTCAATTAAAACAATGTGGAATAGTTTCACAAAATCGTGCCACCTGGAACACCACAGCATAATGGTGTGTACGAACGTCATAACCATACTATTATTGGATATAGTGCAATCTATGATGTTTCTTACCGATTAACCACTACAGTTTTGGGGTTATGCATTAGAGACAGCTACATTCACGTTAAATAGGGCACCATCTAAATCCGTTGAGATGACACAGTATGAACTATGGTTTGGCAAGAAACCTAAGCTGTCGTTTCTTAAAGTTTGAGGTTGCAATGCTTATGTGAAAAAGTTTCAACCTGATAAGCTCAAACCCAAATCGGAGAAGTGCGTCTTCATAGGATACCCAAAAGAAAATGTTGGGTACACCTTCTATCGCAGATCCGAAGGCAAGATATTCATTGCTGAGAATGGATCCTTTCTAGAGAAGGAGTTTCTCTCGAAAGAAGTGAGTGGGAGGAAAGTAGAACTTGATGAGGTAACTGTACCTGCTCCCTTATTGGAAAGTTGTTCATCACACAAATCTGTTCCTGTGACTACTACACCAATTAGTGAGGAAGCTAATGATGATGATCATGTAACTTCAGATCAAGTTACTACCGAACCTCGTAGGTAAACCAGAGTGAGTTCCACACCAGAGTGGTACGGTAATCCTGTTCTGGAGGTCATGTTACTTTACCATGACGAGCCTACGAACTATGAGGAAGCGATGATGAGCCCAGATTCCGTGAAATGGCTTGAGGCCATGAATTCTGAGATGAGATCCAGGTATGAGAACAAAGTATGGACTTTGATTGACTTGCCCAATGATCGGCGAGCCATTGAGATTAAAGGGATCTTCAAGAGGAAGACGAACGCTGATAGTAGTGTTACTATCTACAAAGCTAGAATTGTCGCAAAAAGGTTTTCGACAAGTTCAAGGTGTTGACTACGATGAGAGTTTCTCACTCATATCTATGCTTAAGTCTGTCCGAATCATGTTAGCAATTACCGCATTTTATGAAATCTGGCAAATGGATAAACAAAACTGCATTCTTTAATGGATTTATTAAAGAAGAGTTGTATATGCTGCAACCAGAAGGTTTTGTCAATCCTAAAGGTACTAACAAAATATGCAAGCTCCAGCGATCCATCTATGGACTCGTGCAAGCATCTCGGAGTTGGAATATATGCTTTGATAAGTTGATCAAAGCATATAGTTTTATACAGACTTGCGGTGAAGCCTGTATTTACAAGAAAGTGAGTGGGAGCACTACATCATTTCTGATAAGTATATGTGAATGACATATTATTGATTGGAGATAATGTAGAATTATTCTGCAAAGCATAAAGGAATGTTTGAAAGGAGTTTTTCAAAGAAAGACCTCGGTGAAGCTGCTTACATATTGAGCATCAAGATCTATAGAGATAGATCAAGACGCTAGATAAGTTTTTCAATGAGTACATACCTTGACAAGATTTTGAAGTAGTTCAAAATGGAATAGTCAAAAAGGAGTTCTTGCCTGTGTTACAAGGTGTGAAGGTGAGTAAGACTCAAAAACCCGACCGCGATAGAAGATAGAGAGAGAATGAAAGTCATTCCCTATGCCTCAGCCATAGGTTCTATAAAGTATGCCATGCTATGTACCAGACCTATTGTATAACCTGCCCTGAGTTTGGCAAGGGAGTACAATAGTGATCTAGGAGTAGATCACTGGACATTGGTCAAAATTATCCTTAGTGGAATAAGGATATGTTTCTCGATTATGGAGGTGACAAAAGGTTCGTCGTAAAGGGTTACGTCGATGCAAGTTTTGACACTGATCCAGATGACTCTAAGTCTCAATCTGGATACATATTGAAAGTGGGAGCAATTAGCTAGATTAGCTCCGTGCAGAGCATTGTTGACATAGAAATTTGCAAAATACTTACGGATCTGAATGTGGCAGACCCGGTGACTAAACTTCTCTCACAAGCAAAACATGATCACACCTTAGTACTCTTTGGGTGTTAATCACATAGCGATGTGAACTAGATTATTGACTCTAGTAAACCCTTTGGGTGTTGGTCGCATGTTGATGTGAACTATGGGTGTTAATCACATGGTGATGTGAACTATTGGTATTAAATCACATGGCGATGTGAACTAGATTATTGACTCTAGTGCAAGTGGGAGACTGAAGGAAATATGTCCTAGAGGCAATACTAAAGTTATTATTTATTTCCTTATATCATGATAAATGTTTATTATTCATGCTAGAATTTTATTAACCAGAAACATAATACATGTGTGAATACATAGACAAACAGAGTGTCACTAGTATGCCTCTACTTGACTAGCTCGTTGAATCAAAGATGGTTAAGTTTCCTAGCCATAGACATGAGTTATCATTTGATTAACGGGGTCACATCATTAGAGAATGATGTGATTGACTTGACCCATTTCGTTAGCATAGCACTTGATCGTTTAGTTTGTTGCTATTGCTTTCTTCATGACTTATACATGTTCCTATGACTATGAGATTATGCAACTCCCGTTTACCGGAGGAACACTTTGTGTGCTACCAAATGTCACAACGTAACTGGGTGATTATAAAGGTGCTCTACAGGTGTCTCCGAAGGTACTTGTTGGGTTGGCGTATTTCGAGATTAGGATTTGTCACTCCGACTATCGGAGAGGTATCTTTGGGCCCAGTCGGTAATGCACATCACTATAAGCCTTGCAAGCATTGCAACTAATGAGTTAGTTGCGAGATGATGTATTACGGAATGAGTAAAGAGACTTGCCGGTAACGAGATTGAACTAGGTATTGAGATGCCGACGATCGAATCTCGGGCAAGTAACATACCGATGACAAAGGGAACAACGTATGTTGTTATGCGGTCTGACCGATAAAGACCTTCGTAGAATATGTAGGAGCCAATATGAGCATCCAAGTTCCGCTATTGGTTATTGACCGGAGACCCGTCTCGGTCATGTCTACATAGTTCTCGAACCCGTAGGGTCCGCACGCTTAACGCTATGATGACAGTTATATTATGAGTTTATATGTTTTGATGTACCGAAGGAGTTTAGGGTCCCGGATGAGATCCAAGACATGACGAGGAGTCTCGAAATTGTCGATACATAAAGATCGATATATTAGACGACTATATTCGGACTTCGGAAAGGTTCTGAGTGATTCGGGTATTTTTCGGAGTACCGGGGAGTTACGGCAATTCGCCGGGGAGTATATGGGCCTTATTGGGCCATACGGGAATAGAGGAGATAGGCCAAAGGAAGGAGGCCTGCGCCCCCCCCCCCCCCTCCCTCTGGTCCAAATTGGACAAAGGGTGCAGCCCCCTTTTCCTTCTCCCTCTCCTCCTCTTTCCTTCACTCCTACTCCAACAAGGAAAGGAGGAGTCCTACTCCCGGTGGGAGTAGGACTCCCCTCCTTGGCGCGCCCTCCTCCTAGGCCGGCCGCCTCCCCCCTTGCTCCTTTATATACAGGGGCAGGGGGCACCTCTAGACACACAAGTTGATCAAGTTGATCGTCTCTTAGCCGTGTGCGGTGCCCCCCTCCACCATAATCCACCTCGATCATATCGTAGCGGTGCTTAGGCGAAGCCCTACGTCGGTAGAACATCATCATCGTCACCACGCCGTCGTGCTGACGAAACTCTCCCTCAACACTCGGCTGGATCGGAGTTCGAGGGACGTCATCGAGTTGAACATGTGCAGAACTCGGAGGTGCCGTGCGTTCGGTACTTGATCAGTCGGATCATGAAGACGTACGACTACATCAACCCCGTTGTGCTAACGCTTTCGCTTTCGGCCCATGAGGGTACGTGGACAACACTCTCCCCTCTCGTTGCTATGCATCACCATGTTCTTGCGTGTGCGTAGGATTTTTTTTGAAATTACTACGTTCCCCAACACCCATCACAAACCCTTATCTCCCGCATTACATTATTTGCCATTTGCCTCTCGTTTTACTCTCCCCCACTTCACCCTTGCCGTTTTATTTGCCCTCTCTCTCCATCCTCCTTCTCTTTCCCGATTTGCCTCTTTTTGCCCGTTTCTTGTTTGCTTTGTGTTGGACTGCTTGTCTGTCACGATGGCTCAAGATAATACCAAATTGTGTGACTTTACTAATACCAACAACAATGATTTTATTAGCACTCTGATTGCTCCTCTTACCAATGCTGAATCTTGTGAAATTATTGCTGCTTTGCTGAATCTTGTCATGAAAGATCCGTTTTTCGGCCTTTCTAGTGAAGATGCCGCTACCCATCGAAACAACTTTGTTGATTTGTGTGATATGCAAAAGAAGAAAGATGTGGACAATGACATTGTTAAATTGAAGCTATTTTCTTTTTCGCTTAGAGATCGTGCTAAAGCTTGGTTTTCGTCTTTGCCTAAAAATAGTAGTGATTCATGGAATAATTGCAAAGATGCTTTTATCTCTAAGTATTTTCCTCCCGCTGAGATCATCTCTCTTAGAAACGATATTATGAATATTAAGCAACTTGATCATGAACATGTTGCACAAGCTTGGGAGAGGATGAAATTAATGATACGTAATTGCCCTACACATGGTTTGAATTTGTGGATGATGGTACAAAATTTTTATGCCGTATTGAATTTTGCTTCTAGAAATCTTTTAGATTCATCCACGGGAGGCACTTTTATGGAAATCACTTTAGGAGAAGCTACTAAACTCCTAGATAATATTATGATTAATTATCCTCAATGGCACACTGAAAGATCTACTAATAAGAAAGTGCATGCGATAAAAGAAATTAATGTTTTGAGTGGAAAGATGGATGAACTTATGAAATTATTTGCTAATAAAAGTGTTTCTTCTTATCCTAATGATATGCCTTTGTCTACTCTGATTGAGAATAATAATTAATCTATGGATGTGAATTTTGTTGGTAGAAATAATTTTGGTAACAACACGTATAGAGGTAATTTTAATCCTAGGCCATACCCTAGTAATTCCTCTAATAATTATGGTAATTCCTACAACAATTCTTATGGAAATTTTAATAAGATGCCCTCTGAATTTGATACTAGTGTTAAGGATTTCATGAATTCGCAAAAGAATTTCAATGCTTTGCTTGAAGAAAAATTGCTTAAGATTGATGAATTGGCTAGGAACATTGATAGAATTTCTCTTGATGTTGATTCTTTGAAACTTAGATCTATTCCACCTAAACATGATATCCATGAGTCTCTCAAAGCCATGAGAATTTTCATTGATGAGTGCAAAGAAAGAACCGCTAGGATGCGTGCTAAGAAAGATTGTTTTGTGAAAGCATGTTCTTCTAGTTTCCATGAAAATAAAGATGAAGATCTAAAAGTTATTGATGTGTACCCTATTAAATCTTTGTTTTGCAATATGAATCTTGATAATGATGGGACTGAATATGATCCACCTTTACCTAGAAGGCGTTCTAAAAATTCGGAGTCTTTAGATCTTGATGCTAAAATTGTTAAAAGTGGGATTGAAGAGGTCAAAACTTTAAATATCAATGAACCCACTATTTTGTATTTCAAGGAATTTAATTACGATAATTGATCTTTTATGGATTGTATTTCCTTATTATAACCCGTGCTAAATTCTCCACATGCTTATAGTGAAAATAAAGCTTTTACTAAACATATCGTTGATGCTTTGATGCAATCTTATGAAGAAAAACTTGAGTTGGAAGTTTCTATCCCTAGAAAACGTTATGATGAGTGGGAACCTACTATTAAAATTAAAATTAAAGATCATGAATGCTATGCTTTGTGTGATTTGGGTGCTAGTGTTTCCACGATTCCAAAGACTTTGTATGATTTGCTAGGTTTCCGTGATTTTGATGATTGCTCTTTAAACTTGCACCTTGCGGATTCCACTATTAAGAAACCTATGGGAAGAATTAATGATGTTCTTATTGTTGCAAATAGGAATTATGTGCCCGTATATTTTATTGTTCTTGACATAGATTGAAATCCTTCATGTCCTATTATTCTTAGTAGACCTTTCCTTAGAACGATTGGTGCAATTATTGATATGAAGGAAGGGGATATTAGATTCCAATTTACCTTAAGGAAAGGTATGGAACACTTCCCTAGAAAGAAAATTAAATTACCATATGAATCTATTATGAGATCCACTTATGAATTGCCTACCAAAGATGGCAATACCTAGATCTATCTTCGCTTTTATGCCTAGCTAGGGGCGTTAAACGATAGCGCTTGTTGGGAGGCAACCCAATTTTATTTTTATTCCTTGATTTTTGCTCCTGTTTAGTAATAAATAATTTATCTAGACTCTGTTTTTGTTGTGTTTTTTGTGCTTAATTAGTGTTTGTGCCAAGTAGAACCGTTGGGAAGACTTGGGGAAAGTCTTTTTGATCTTGCTGTAAAAAACAGAAACTTTAGCGCTCACGAGAATTGCTGCCATTTTTATTTGTAAAGTGATATTTAGTTAATTATTTTTTCAGATGATTAATAGATAAATTCCTCACGTCCAGCAATTTATTTTAGAATTTTTGGGGTTCCAGAAGTTTGCGTTAGTTACAGATTACTACAGACTGTTCTGTTTTTGACAGATTCTGTTTTTCGTGTGTTGTTTGCTTATTTTGATGAATCTATGGCTAGTAAAATAGTTTATAAACCATAGAGAAGTTGGAATGCAGTAGGTTTAACACCAATATAAATAAATAATTAGTTCATTACAGTACCTTGAAGTGGTGTTTTGTTTTCTTTCGCTAACGGAGCTCACGAGATTTTCTATTTTGAGTTTTGTGTTGTGAAGTTTTCAAGTTTTGGGTAAAAGATTTGATGGATTATGGAACAAGGAGTGGCAAAAGCCTAAGCTTGGGGCTGCCCATGGCACCCCAAGCTAATATAAGGACACCTAAAAGCCAAAGCTTGGGGTTGCCCCGGAAGGCATCCCCTCTTTCGTCTACTTCCATCGGTAATTTTACTTGGAGCTATATTTTTATTCACCACATGATATGTGTTTTGATTAGAGCGTCTTGTATTATTTGAGTATTTATTTGTTAGTTTGCCACAATCATCTTTTCTGTACACACCTTTTGAGAGAAAACACACATGATTTGAAAATTATTAGAATACTCTATGTGCTTCACTTATATCTTTTGAGTTATATAGTTTTTGCTCTAGTGCTTCACTTATATCTTTTAGAGCACGGTGGTGGATTTGTTTTATAGAAACTTTTAGTCTCTCATGCTTCACTTATATTATTTTGAGAGTCTTAAACAGCATGGTAATTTACTTAAACTGGGAAATTAATCCTAATATGCTAGGCATTCAAGATTAGTAAATTTTCTTATGAGTGTGCTGAATACTAAGAGAAGTTTGATACTTGATAAATGTTTTGAGATATGGAGATGGTGATATTAGAGTCATGCTAGTTGAGTAGTTGTGAATTTGAGAAATACTTGTGTTGAAGTTTGTGATTCCCGTAGCATGCACATATGGTGAACCGTTATGTGATGAAGTCAGAGCATGATTTATTTATTGATTGTCTTCCTTATGAGTGGCGGTCGAGGACGAGCGATGGTCTTTTCCTACCAATCTATCCCCCTAGGAGCATGCGCGTAATACTTTGTTTCGATAACTAATAGAGTTTTTGCAATAAGTATGTGAGTTCTTTATGACTAATGTTGAATCCATGGATTATACGCACTCTCACCCTTCCACCATTGCTAGCCTCTCTAATACCGCGCACTTTTCGCCGGTATCATACACCCACCAAATACCTTCCTCAAAACAGCCACCATACCTACCTATCATGGCATTTCCATAGCCATTCCCAGATATATTGCCATGCAACTTTCCACCGTTCCGTTTACTATGACACGCTCCATCATTGTCATATTGCTTTGCATGATCGTGTAGTTGACATTGTATTTGTGGCAAAGCCACCGTTCATAATTCTTTCATACATGTCACTCATGCATCATTGCACATCCCGGTACACCGCCGGAGGCATTCACATAGATTTATATTTTGTTCTAAGTATTGAGTTGTAATTGTTGAGTTGTAAGTAAATAAAAGTGTGATGATCATCATTTTTAGAGCATTGTCCCAAGTGAGGAAATGATGATGGAGACCATGATTCCCCCACAAGTCGGGATGAGACTCCGGACTAAATAAAAAAAGGCCATAAAGAAAAGAGAAAAGGCCCCAAAAAATGAGAGAAAAGGAGAGAAGGGACAATGCTACTATCCTTTTACCACACTTGTGCTTCAAAGTAGCACCATGATCTTCATGATGGAGAGTCTCCTATGATATCACTTTCATATACTAGTGGGAATTTTTCATTATAGAACTTGGCTTGTAATTCCAATGATGGGCTTCCTCAAAATGCCCTAGGTCTTCATGAGCAAGAGAGTTGGATGCACACCCACTTTGTTGCTTTTGTTGAGCTTTCATATACTTATAGCTCTAGTGCATCCGTTGCATGGCAATCCCTACTCACTCACATTGATATCTATTAATGGGCATCTCCATAGCCCGTTAATACGCCTAGTTGATGTGAGACTATCTTCTCCCTTTTTGTCTTCTCCACAACCACCATTCTATTTCACATATAGTGCTATGTCCATGGCTCACGCTCATGTATTGCGTGAAGATTGAAAAAGTTTGAGAACACCAAAAGTATGAAACAATTGCTTGGCTTGTCATCAGGGTTGTGCATGATTTAAATACTTTGTGTGGCGAAAATAGAGCACAGCCAGACCATATGATTTCGTAGGAATAACTTTCTTTGGCCATGTTATTTTGAGAAGAAATAATTGCTTAGTTAGTATGCTTGATGTATTATTATTTCTATGTCAATATTAAACTTTTGTCTTGAATCTTTCGGATCTGAATATTCATACTACAATTAAGAGTATTACATTGAAATTATGCCAAGTAGCATTCCACATCAAAAATTCTGTTTTTATCATTTACCTACTCGAGGACGAGCAGGAATTAGCTTGGGATGCTTGATACGTCTCCAACGTATCTATAATTTTTTATTGTTCCATGCTATATTATATTCTGTTTTGGACATTACTGGGCTTTATTATACACTTTTATATTATTTTTGGGACTAACCTATTAACCGGAGACCTAGCCCAGAATCGCTGTTTTTTGCCTATTTCAGAGTTTCGCAGAAAAAGAATATCAAACGGAGTCCAAACGGAATGAAACCTTCGGGAACGTGATTTTTGGAACGAACGTGATCCAGAGGACTTGGACCCTACATCAAGAAAGCAACCAGGAAGGCACGAGGTAGGGAGGCGCGCCTACCCCCCCCCCCCCCAGGCGCGCCCTCCACCCTCGTGGGGCCCACCTTGCTCCACCGACGTACTTCTTCCTCCTATATATACCTACGTACCCCCAAACTACCAGATACGGAGCCAAAACCCTAATTCCACCGCCGCAACCTTCTGTACCCGTGAGATCCCATCTTGGGGCCTTTTTCGGAGCTCCGCCGGAGGGGGCATCGATCATGGAGGGCTTCTACATCAACACCATAGCCTCTATGGTGATGTGTGAGTAGTTACCTCAGACCTTCGGGTCCATAGTTATTAGCTAGATGGCTTCTTCTCTCTTTTTGGATCTCAATACAATGTTCTCCCCCTCTCTTGTGGAGATCTATTCGATGTGATCTTCTTTTGCGGTGTGTTTGTTGAGACGATGAATTGTGGGTTTATGATCAAGTTTATCTATGAACAATATTTGAATCTTCTCTGAATTCTTTTATATATGATTGGTTATCTTTGCAAGTCTCTTCGAATTATCAGTTTGGTTTGGCCTACTAGATTGATCTTTCTTGCAATGGGAGAAGTGCTTAGCTTTGGGTTCAATCTTGCGGTATCCTTTCCCAGTGACAGTAGGGGCAGCAAGGCACGTATTGTATTGTTGCCATCGAGGATAACAAGATGGGGTTTATATCATATTGCATGAGTTTATCTCTCTACATCATGTCATCTTGCTTAAAGTGTTACTCTGTTCTTTTGAACTTAATACTCTAGATGCATACTGGATAGCGGTCGATGTGTGGAGTAATAGTAGTAGATGCAGGCAGGAGTCGGTCTACTTGTCTCGTACGTGATGCCTATATACTTGATCATACCTAGATATTCTCAAAACTATGCTCAATTCTGTCAATTGCTCAACAGTAATTTGTTTACCCACCGTAATACTTATGCTCTCGAGAGAAGCCACTAGTGAAACCTATGGCCCCCGGGTCTATTTCCTATCATATTAATCTTCCGTCAACATGCTATTTCTTTTGCCGTTTTTATTTTGCTTTATTTACTTTGCATCTTTATCATAAAAATACCAAAAATATTATCTTATCATATCTATCAGATCTCACTTTCGTAAGTGACCGTGAAGGGAACAACCCCTTTATTGCATTGGTTGCGAGGATTTTATTTGTTTGTGCAGGTGCGAGGGACTCGTGCTTGGTATCCTACTGGATTGATACCTTGGTTCTCAAAAACTAAGGGAAATACTTATGCTACTTTGCTGCATCACCTTTTCCTCTTCAAGGGAAAACCAACGCAGTGCTCAAGAGGTAGCGACAACCCCGATGACAAGCTAAGCAATTGTTTCATAGTTTTGATGTTCTCAAACATTTTCAACTTTTTCGCAATACATGAGTGTGCGCCATGGATATAGCACTATAGGTGGAATAGGATATGATGATGGAGGTTATGTGGAGAAGACAAAAAAGGGAGGAAGTCTCACATCGACGCGGCTAATCAACGGCTATGGAGATGCCCATCAATTGATGTCAATGCGAGGAGTAGGGATTGCCATGCAACAGATGCGCTAGAGCTATAAGTGTATGAAAGCTTAAACTGAAACTAAGTGGGTGTGCATCCAACATGCTTGCTCATGAAGACCTAGGGCACTTCAAGAAGCCCATCGTTGGAATATACAAACCAAGTTCTATAATGAAAATTCCCACTAGTATATGAAAGTGATAACTCAAGAGACTCTCTATATGAAGAACATGGTGCTACTCTGAAGCACAAGTGTGGTAAAAGGATAGTAACATTGTCCCTTCTCTCTTTTCTCAAATTTTTTTTATTTTTTTTCTCTTTTTTTGTAGGCTTCTTTGGCCTTTCTCTCTTTTTTTGGGCTTCTCTGGCCACTTTTATTTTGATAACCTCACATGGGACAATGTTCTAATAATGATGATCATCACACTTTTATTTACTTACAACTCAATATTACAACTCGATACTAGAACAAAGATATGACTTTATAGCAATGAAATCAAAAAACGGACGAGCCATGAAAACATCATGCTAGCTGTCTTACGATCATGCAAAGCAATATGACAATAAATGCTTAAGTCATGTATATGATGATGATGGAAGTTGCGTGGCAATATATCTCGGAATGGCTATGGAAATGCCATGATAGGTAGGTATGGTGGCTGTTTTGAGAAAGATATAAGGAGGCTTATGTGTGATAGAGCGTATCATATCACGGGGTTTGGATGCACCGGTGAAGTTTGCACCGACTCTCGAGGTGGGAAAGGGCAATGCATGGAACCGAAGAGGCTAGCAATGATGGAATGGTGAGAGTGCGTATAATCCATGGACTCAACATTAGTCATAAAGAACTCACTTACTTATTGCAAAAATCTATTAGTCATTGAAACAAAGTACTACGCGCATGCTCCTAGGGGGATAGATTGGTAGGAAAAGACCATCGCTCGTCCCCGACCGCCACTCATAAAAAATACAATCAATAAATAAATCATGCTCCGACTTCGTTACATAACGATTCACCATACGTGCATGCTACGGGAATCACAAACTTCAACACAAGTATTTCTACAATCCACAACTACCCACTAGCATGACTCTAATATCACCATCTTTATATCGCAAAACTGTTGCAAGGAATCAAACATATCATATGCAGTGATCTATAAGTTTTATGTAGGATTTAATGACTAACCATGTGAATGACCAATTCCTATCGACTCTCTAAATAGATATAAGTGAAGCATGAGAGTTTAATTCTTTCTACAAAAGATATGCCCATGCTCTAACAAATATAAGTGAAGCAAAAGAGCATTCTACAAATGACGGTTTTCTATGTGTAGAGAAACAAGCAATCCAAACTTGAAATGTTATAAGTGAAGTGCATAAAGCATTCTATAAAGTCATACTCAAAAGATATAAGTGAAGTGCATGAAGCATTCTATAAATCAACCATGGACTATCTCATACCAGCATGGTGCATCAAAGAAAAGTGAAAACTAAATGCAAAAGACTCTCCAAAATTTGCACATATCACATGAAAGAAACGAAACCGAAAACATACCGATACTTGTTGAAGAAAGCTGGGATGCCTTCCGGGGCATCCCCAAGCTTAGTGTGACGCCCGGATAACTAAACTATAGTGAAACTCTACTAATGATACCACGTCACCTCCGTTACTGTTGCTAATCTCTCGTTAGTTCAAAAAAACTGGTTCAAAATTCAAATTGCAAATAACAAGTCAAATTCTTATTATTTATACTGTCAAACTAAAATGTTCGATGGATTGAAAATATTCACTAAGTAATTAACATGTAGAAACGAACATGTAATGGATTTTTAATTGCCCCTGGAAATATTTAAAGTGGCCAAGAAGCACTTATTATGCCTATTTTAATATAAACTTAATTTCAAACATTTTTAGTTAACCTCAAACTTTTGGGGCAGCACCAAAATATTGGGAGTAAATTATGTGAGAAGTTTCAACTTTAACTAAAATCTTTTAGTGCCAAAAATTAATACAAAATAGGAGATAAATAAACTAACAAAAAGGAAAGAGAGAAGTAACGGATAGGCAAAGTGCTACTGTGCACTTTGGCCCAACTACTATAGTTAAGAGCCAAGCCCAGCACAGGCCTTTCCCCTTCCCCTGTACAGAGAAGGAGGCAGAGACATGTGCATGGCGCACATCCACCCCACCATGGCCGTCGGTGCCACTGCTATCGATCATCCCACGGTCGAGGGGATGCCTAAGAGCAAAGCCCCGAGTCCCCCCCTCTCCCCCTCGTAACCTAATCCACCGACACTCTCACTCTCCCTCCCACGAAAATATCCCCCTCTCCCCCGACTAGATCGGGATCGAGGGAGGAGGACCTCGTCGCGCCAGGACGCCGCCGCCCGGATCGCCGTCACCGACGATCACCTCGCCGGCGCCCGCTCCCTCACCGGCTTGCCTCCCCCTCGCCGCCTCGTCCTCGTCATCCACCCCACGCCCCGCTGCCCCAATCCCTGCTTTTCCCCCGTGAGCTCACCCTCTCCTCCCCTGTTTTTCCCTCGAGCGCGCGCGCACCACCGCGCCCGTCCGCGCTCACCGTCCCGCGTCGGCCATGCGCTGCATCGTCCCGGCCGTGCTCATCGCGGCCCCGCCCCACCCAGCGCTCATGCCGTCCGCTTCGGCCCCCGCCGCAGCCGCACCCTGCGAGCCCCACCCGCCGAGCCCTCGCCCGCGGCCACGTTGCTGGCGCTGCTGTTGGCCGCCCCGCCTCCGCCCGCTGAACTGCGCTGCTACTACCATCTCGCCTCCCGCGCACGCCGCCCGCTGTTGCCTTCAACCCCTCGCCCCCGAGGCCTCCCGCTCGTCGCCCTGCGCCCAGACGCGCACCCGCGCCGCCTGCATCGCCACGCCCGCAGCCCCGCACGGCGCTGCCGCAACCCGCGTCGCCTGCAGCCTCGCCTTGCCCCGCACCGTCGCGCTCCCGCCGCAGCCTGGCTCCGCTGCTCCTCTGCCTCCTTCACGCTCACGCGCGCCCGGCCGCACTTGTTGCCACCCCGGGCCGCGGCCTCCTCTCCGCCCCGACGCGCCGCGCCTCACACCGCGGCTCCCGCTGCCGCCCCTGGCCTCGCCGTCCCGCTATGGTGGCCGCGCCCCGCGTCACCTCACCGCTGACGCCCGGCGCCCGGCGTGCCTCGCCGCCGCGCCTGAGGTCTGTGGTCGGGCACCCACACGCCCTTTCGCCTGTTACGCCCGATCCTCTTAGGCCCCAGGGGCCACTGGACAACGGGCCCCGTCCTCGGAACGTAAAAAAGGAAACAAAATAATAATAATAAATATAATTAATTAATTAATTACATAAATAATTAACTTAATTAATTTTGATTAATTAAACTAAACAAATAATTAAACTAATTAAACATTAGTTATCTAATTAACCTAGTTAGTTAATTAGTATGACAGTGGGGCCCACCCCCTAATTAATTTTGATTAGTTTAATTAAACAGTTTAATTAAAATGTGTCTTTGACCAGTGGGACCCACTCGTCAGGTTGACCAGTCAACCCCCGTTGACTGCTGACATCAGCATGACATCATGTTGATGTCATAAATCCATTTTCAAATTAATTTAAATAATTAATTAAATTCTAGAAATTAATAAAAAAATTAGAAAATCATATCTTTTAATCCGTAACTCGGATTAAAATATTTTCAACATGAAAGTTGCTCAGAACGACGAGACGAATCCGAATACGCAGCCCGTTCGTCCACAACGCATCCCTAGCATAGTGAACACGCAACTTTCCCCCTCCGGTTCACCGGTCCGAAAACGCGAAACACCGGGAATACTTTCCCGGATGTTTTCCCCCTTCACCGGTACCACCTCGTACCGCGTTAGGGCACACCTAGCATCGCGCTTTGTCATGTTATGCATCGTCATGCATTTGTTTGCATTATATTTATTGTTTGTTCCCCCTCTTCTCTCGCTAAACACCAAGACCGACGCTGCTGCTACCCAGTACGACTACGGTGTTGACGACCCCTCTCTCTTGCCAGAGCAACCAGGCAAGCCCCCCCCCCCTTGATCACCAGATATCGCCTACTCTCCTCTATACTGCTTGCATTAGAGTAGTGTAGCATGTTACTGCTTTCCGTTAATCCTATCCTGATGCATAGTCGGTCCTTGCTACTACTGTTGTTACCTTTACCTGCAATCCTAATGCTTAGTATAGGATGCTAGTTTATCATCAGTGGCCCTACATTCTTGTCCGTCTGCCATGCTATACTATCGGGCCGTGATCACTCGGGAGGTGATCACGGGTATATACTATATAATTTATATATGATACATGTGGTGACCAAAGACGGGTCGGCTCGTAGGAGTACCCGCGAGTGGAACTTTGTGGCGGAGCGACAGGGCAGGTTGAGGCCACCTAGGAGAGAGGTGGGCTTGGCCCTGGTCGGCGTTCGTGGTTATTTCAAGATAACACGTTTAACGAGATCTTGGTATTTGATCTGAGTCTGGCCACTGGCCTATACGCACTAACCATCTACGCGGGGACAGTTATGGGCACTCAACGTCGTGGTATCAGCCGAAGCCTTCATGACGTCAGCGACTGAGCGGCGCGCGCCGGATTGGAATGTAAGCCTGCTCTTGTATTAAGGGGGCTAGTTCTGCTTCCGGCCGCCCTCACAACGTGCAGGTGTGCAATGGGCGATGGGCCCAGACCCATGCGCCATAGGATTTAGACCGGCGTGCTGACCTCTTTGTTGTGCCTAGGTAGGCTACGACATGTTGATCTTCCGACGCCGGGCATGACCCAGGAAAGTGTGTCCGGCCAAATGGGATCGAGCGTGTTGGGTTATGTGGTGCACCCCTGCAGGGAAGTTTATCTATTCGAATAGCCGTGATCTTCGGTAACAAGACGACTTGGAGTTGTACCTTGACCTTATGACAACTAGAACCGGATACTTAATAAAACACACCCTTCCAAGTGCCAGATACAACCGGTGATCGTTCTCTCACAGGTCGACGAGGGGAGGATCATCGGTTAGGATTATGCTATGCGATGCTACTTGGTGAACTTACCATCTACTCTCTTCTCCTGCTGCAAGATGGAGGTTACCAGAAGCGTAGTCTTCGAAAGGACTAGCTATCCCCCTCTCATTCCGGCATTCTGCAGTTCAGTCCACAAATGATACCCTTATTCCATTTGATACCAATGCATACATATGTAGTGTAGCTCCTTGCTTGCGAGTACTTTGGATGAGTACTCACGGTTGCTTTTCTTCCCATTTTCCCCTTTCCTATATCCGATTGCTGCAACCAGACGATGGAGCCCAGGAGCCAGATGCCACTGTCGATGACGACTACTACTACTCGGGAGGTGCCTATTACTACGTACAGCCCGCTGACAACGACCAGGAGTAGTTTAGGAGGATCCCAGGCAGGAGGCATGCGCCTCTTTCGATCTGTATCCCAGTTTGTGCTAGCCTTCTTAAGGCAAACTTGTTTAACTTATGTCTGTACTCAGATATTGTTGCTTCCGCTGACTCGTCTATGATCGAGCTCTTGTATTCAAGCCCTCGAGGCCCCTGGCTTGTAATATGATGCTTGTATGACTTATTTTATTTGTAGAGTTGTGTTGTGATATCTTCCTGTGAGTCCCTGGTCTTGATCGTACACGTTTGCGTGTATGATTAGTGTATGATTAAATTGGGGGTGTCACACTTAGACTCTTGAGTCTCCTTGAATATTAACTTGGGATTCCTTGGGCATCCCCAAGCTTGAGCTCTTTCCTCTCCTCCTTCTCCTCATATTGAGACCTCCTCAATCCTTGATCACTTCATCCACACAAAACTCAACCGAAAGTTCGGTAAGATTTGTTAGTATAATAAAGCAAATCACTACTCTAAGTATTGTTGCAAACCAATTCATATTTTGTTTTTGCATTGTAGCTACTGTAATATAACTTTTCCATGGCTTAATCCACTGATGGAAATCGATAGTTCATCAAAACAAGCAAACAATGCATCAAAAATAGAATTTGTCTTAAACAGGACAGTTTGTAGTAATTTGAACATTCACCATACTTCTGGTACTCCAAAAATTCTGAAAAATTTAGGAAAAATAAAAAATTTGTATAGAAAGACAGTGCATAAAGTTTCAGAACCGTTTGATGTTCCAATAAAAAAATGTAAAATCGCGCACAACCAAAGTTTCTGTTTTGCACCGCACAAACCAACAAGCAATGTGAACATCCTAAGGGAAAATCTTGGCACATTATTTTTATAATACAATGAAAATGTACAAGGGGATAATTATTTTCGTTGAAAAGTTTCTGTAATCAAGATTCACAAAGTTTCCGTGAGCATGAACAAGTTCAAGGAGCTCCCTCACTTCAACAATGCTTGTCTCTCTCACTTTCACTTTCCTTTTTGAAAAGTTTTGGGTTCCCCTCTTTATTTTTATTTTTTTATTTTTAAACTCTAAAAAGCACTCAATAGAAATAAATGACTCTTTAAAACTTCCGGGTTGTCTCCCTGGCAGCGCTTTCTTTAAAGCCATTAAGGTAGGCATAAGGTGCTCAAGTAATGAATCCACCCGGATCCCAAGGTATATCAAAGCCAATTTAAATTAGCAATGATTTGGCATTTAGTAGTGAGCAGAAAGCAACATATATCAAGCAATGACGAAGTCTGGCTCTCTTCATATGCATCGGCATGTCATACAAGAAAAATTCATGCACACCAAGTAAAAGTCAATGCATAGCATAAGAAGTTTCTTGCAATTTTATCGTGTTGGAAACATTGAGAGGCGGAGATGTAGTTCCTCTCTCATAATAATTGCAAGTAGGAGAAGCAAGCACATGCACATTATATTCATCAAACTTATCATGTGCAATGGTAAAAGGTCACCCATCAATATAATCCTTAATAAGTGTAAACTTCTCCAATATAGTGTAGTTTGGAGAATTCAAAAAGATAATAGGACTATCATGTGTGGATGCAATAGCAACAATTTCATGTTTAACATAAGGAACAATAGCAAATTCATCTCTATAAGCATAATTCATATTGGCATCTTGGCCACAAGAATAGCAAGCATCAAGTCATCAAAAAGGGTTATTACAAACGAATCAAGGGAATCATAGCAATTATCATGGCATTCATCCTTCGGTAAGAACGAAGGGACATTAAATAATGTATGAGTTGGAGAGTTACTCTCATTAGAAGGCGGGCACGGGTAGCTAATCCGACCTTCCTCCTTTTATTCTTCGCTCTCCTCATCATCTTTTTCATCCAATGAGCTCACAGTTTCATCAATTTCTTTTTCCATAGACTCCTGCAAAATATTAGTGTCTTCTCGGACAGCGGAGACTTTCTCAATAAATTCATCAATATCATAATTGTATTTATAATTCTCATAGTAATATTTAAGGATAGCTAAATTTTTAGGTCTATAAACTGAACCATGAAAATCTTCAAACTCTTTAAACAAAGATTCAATTTCACAAGCATCCTTAAAAGCAACAAATTCTTCTATCTGTTCAACATCATAGTAATCATATATACCATTAGCATAAGAAGCTAAGGTTTCATTATCATTAAATTTGCATGAAAAGGGGGGGGGTGGAGCCTTCATCCTAGAGCAACAAGTATAATCATATCTCAAGCATAGTTGCCGAGCATACCAATGCAACATATAAATTTGATCCCATAATAGTTTTCCTTTTTGATTCAAGTGATAATCCCTAAAGTATTCACGTTGATTCAACGTGTCTCCCATTATATAATCGAATGGTGTTTTCTCAGGATTATATAATTTCTCGCACGTTGGATCTCTCTCTGTTTCTGCGCTTCGCGATTCTGCCCTTTCATCATTTCTTAAATTCCCGAAGATCCGCAACACGATTTTTAAACCAAATTTTGACACAATTTTTATCCGGATATTGGCTTTCTTGCGGCGAAAGAATGGCACAACCGCCTTACGGAGTGGCCACGAGGGCCCAGGGCGTGCCCTACCCCCTGGGGCGCGCCCCTCACCCATCATGGGCCCCTCGGGCATCGTCTCGCGTTGATTCCACTTCCCAAAATTCACATATATTCCAAAAAAAATCTCCATAAGTTTTTATCCCGTTTGGACTCCGTTGGATATGGATTTTGTGCAAAACAAAAAACATGCAACAAACAGGAACTGGCACTGGGCACTGGATCAATATGTTAGTCCCAAAAATAATATAAAAAGTTACCAAAAGTATATAAAAGTTGTAAAATATTGACATGGAACAATAAAAAATTATAGATACGACGGAGACGTGTCACCGGCCAACCAATTAGACCCTTCGGTGTTCATGCTAAGATCAGTTAGCAGGGACATTTGCACGCCTTTAAGCCGTTCTATGTTGTTGTGCAGGCAGACACAATGATGTGATGCCGTCTAGACTCCATGCCAACATAGTCGGAAGACTGCTAGAGTTGTCGTCTCCACCCCAACGCCCAGCCTACGCGCCAGCCGGCTGTTATGCCCACTGCGGATCAGCTGTCCACCACACCGACCATATGCCAAAACCGATCAAGGATAGACTAAGCGGCCGGTAAGACTTCTCAAACAATTCCACCGCTCTGCATTCACGTTTGTTGCACCACATGGGGTGTAGTAAAAAAATATGTTTCACAGATGCACCACCATTCGAACTCGACATAGATGGCGACAATGAAGCCAGCACGCCTATCAAGAAGGATGGAAAGGGCAGCCCGCTTTCACCTACATCGGCGACGAAAGCATACTCTGACAACCTCGTTGGACAGCTAATGATGCTCAATGATGAGACCGGGGACACCGAGGGGCACATTGTATTTGGACAAGTGAACAATATGCATATAACCAAAATCAAGGTTACTCACACCAGGTTCACCAAAGACCCATGGTCCAGTAACCGGACCGTGCACACACATGGGAAGTTGTCCGGAAAGCCATCAAGGACTGGATGCAATCAAGAACACCATTCCATCTATCAAGGTAACCAAAAACACAAAGCCCCATTCATTCTGAAGAGACAACCTGGTAGCCTGACCCGCCACACCTAGCTTGATGTTTCTCTCATGTAACTAACCTTTCTTTTTGCATTGATCCCGCAGGCAGGGTCTTGATCCGTCAAAGTGCATGCTACTGCAGCACCGAGCACTTCATGGCACGGACCCGCGCGAGGATCATGTGCCTGTCCAAACGACATGGCTAGGAGCAACTAAACGCGTCGACCCAGACGAACGATGATTTTGTTCGTTTTTTTGTTTGGATTGGTCGCCCGCTGGGCGTCCGCCCTTTTTTTTTAAAATCAGCCGTGCGCTCAACACCTGCAATCTATTTCATGTTTGCATGCAAATTTGAAAAAGTCCACGGTGATAGATCATGTCAGCGGCTATACCGTCGCCCAAAGTTCATGACAGCCCTGACCGCCCGCCGCCTAGCGGCCGCGACGCAGCCGATTGGCTTCCTCCGCCGCTGGACTGGTCCTCAGCCCAAGACAATGCGAGGTTGAGGTCCGCCCGAACACACTACAGTGCGATGTTCAACGTCGTGAATGCAGCCTGGCGATGTGCATTGCGCCGCTCCCGTCAAGCCCCTCCCTATTGTATGCCGTCACATTACTCCATGATGACGTGCCATCGCCTCCGCGGCCAAGGTAGTGGAGGAGGTGCCTGCACGCGTTCACGGTCGCCGAGGAGGGCTCCTTCTTATTCATTGCGATCGGGCAGGGATGGCGGCACCCTCGCCTTGCCACACTAGAGGTAGCTCAACGATGACGCTGAGGAGGGTGTTTGGTGTGGGTGAGCTACAGGAAGGGCACCTACTCCTTTACCTCCTCAACGCGGCATCCGATCTAGACGTCGTGGTTGCATGGCGGGAGGGCGATTGCTCCTTGGTGAATTACAGTGAATAATCAATCAGCTCACAGGCCAAAACAAATGTTATGTTGTAATCTAAATTCATATATAAATATAAAGGGTAACTTTTGACGAGCAGAGCGGAGCGGAGGCCCGTCGCCTGGATGCTCATGTCCCGTCTGGTGTTGGGCGCCCGCATACATTCTCCCGGTTTGGTGCCGGTTTGCCGAAATGAACCCGATGATGCCACCGGCGGCAACATCAGGGGACCAGACAATGACGGAGGTTCCGCCGGCCAGGGTGGCCATGTGTATGAGCTCACCAACCGGTACACACGCGTAGTCTTATTTATGTTTTACTAGCAAGATGTCTATGCGTTGCACGGAACATCAAGATGCATTTGTATAAGAAGTTTATCTTGTGGGAAAAAAGGATGAACGAGGGAATGCCTTATATGCAAATGCGGAGAGGGGTGTGGGTATCTTTTTGCAAAATTGCCATAGTTTCCTTCCTGTCCGTCGGATATAAATCGGATGGCGTATATTGCAGGATGACAGAAACATCATCATCATCAACTCTGTTTTTTTATAAGAATAGAGATATTTTAATTGAACTTATGTAATATCGTCTGGTTAATTACGAGCCAACTAACAATGCAGATTTTTTTTGTGAGGGAACAATGCAGAATTAGGTAGCGGTCAAATATTTAGCTCAAAGGTCAAAACAAAAATAAAAATAAAAACCCGCCGACTGACAACATGGAATTAGCTAGAAACAAACATTTACTACTAATTACACTAAATAATCAGTCAGTTTGCAATTTAAAATAAAAACATAATTTAAATGCTTGTTACAGTACTTTTTTTTGAAACGAGGCAAAAGGCTTGCCAATTTCATTGATTAATGAGTGAGAATTACCTGGTTAGTTGACGGAAAACCAGGCTAAAACCGATACAATCCAACCCACATAATATGGATACTAGCAGTCAATCTGGCTACCGACATGGGATCACAGAGCTACAAACAACTGCATAAAAACCATGACGGCACATGCCAACAAAGACCACACGCGTGAACAACCGACAGCTCCGATTATCTTTGATTCTACTTGTACGTAGTTGCACACGCTAGCAAACACACCCCAAGTCCACATAATCATTTGTTTAGTTACTAATTGTGCTATGGATTGGGCTGGGGCAAACGCCAGCTCCTGTGGCGTCTCTGCTTTGCCACATTGGCACCACCTAGTGTGTGTGGGCCAGATTCAAACTTCATAGATTATGACGTCTACCGTGTAACCAAAACGCTGATGATGGCGTTTTGGAAAAGGTCAGATTCTGAAAAAGTTTTGAAGTAGGATCAAATCATGTTAAACTTTAGTAAACGGGTCAGAACAGTAAAAATGTCCCATAATCTATCAGGGATGCATCCTAGAAGCAACTTCAGTGGGGCCATCTATTTCGTCCGCCCGCGTTCGTTTGGACCGACCTGGACAAAAATGGCGGCACAATGCGCCGACCCAAACTCAAATTGTGTCCGTCTGGCGTCCACGCCAACCCCATTTCCGGGCCAAAATTGCACCTGGAATGCGTCGGCGCGGACATGAAGCGAACGCGTCGCGCGTCTCCTCGCGTCCGCCGCATCCCCACCTGGAGGCCACCCAACCACCACCGGTCGTCTTATTTATGATGACCACCGACAGCGGGCCCACGCGTCAACCAGTGGAAGCGTCTTTTTTTAACCACGCGTGCGGCGGGATCGGCCTCCCGTCCACATATGCCCCCCCCCCCACCACTCCCTTTGCTTCCTCGCCAGCGACTGCAAACCCTAGCCATGGGCCTCTTCGGCAGCAGCAATGGCAAGGGCAAGGGCAAGGGCACCCCCGGTGCCTCGTCCTCCCGTGCTCCCCTTCCCCCTCCTCCTCCTCCGACGGCGACGCGTTTCCGCCCTGGTCGTCGGCGCTTACACATCCTGGTGCACCAAGCATGGTGGCACTGGGATTACAGGCAGCCATTGTCGTACCCCGATGTCACGCTGTCGCACCATTGGCATCTGGATCTGCAGCGGATCTCGGTGCCGGCGGTTCCTCGTACCCAACGGGCGCACGACGACGAGGTGCGCAGGCGCCGCGCGCAGCTCACGCCGAAGCAGCGTCGGTTGCCATAGTACGCCGCCGGCTCCCCCAACTGGGAGGCGTGGTCCGCCCTCGAACACGAGGAGCAACGGCGCTCGGGTGTCGATGTTGTCCCGTCGCCGTTCCCACCGCCGCCCCCGCAGGTAGAGCCGGAGGACATGGAGGCGAAGGCGGAGTACCAAGCCGCCCTCGAGGAGGCCCTGCAGCATGCGCTGAAGGCTAGCCGCCTCGAGGAGGACGCGCACTGGGATGGCCTGGAGCAAGCCCTTGCCCTGTCGGTAGCGGGGGACTCTGTCCACACCCCGCTCTTCGTGCCGCCACCGCCACCGTCGCCGCCCGTCCAGCCCAAGCCGGAGCCGGAGTCGGAGCCGACGCGTAAACGCTCCCCGCCTCCACCCACTTGGCCGGAGGAGGCCTACTCGTGGACGGGTCAGTACCGCGAGTGGGTGAGCGCGCCTCCTGTGCACTTCGCGGCGACGCCGGAGGAGGAGGCGGCCCACCTCGAGCGATGGAAAGAGCACTGACTCCGCCAGGAGCAGGCCGACGGCGAGGAGCAGATGCGCTACGACGCCATGCTCCAACGCGACGCGGAGGCGCCCCGGCTCGAGGAGGAGGAGGAGGAGCGCGCGCGGCTTGCCGCAATGCCGCCGCCCCAGCAGACGCCGGAGGAGGCTGCCCTGGCAGCATACCAGGCGACGTTCGGGTGGGTTGGCCCTGCTCCGTTCTTCATCGACCTCACCGTCGACGGCGGCGTCGACGGCAAGGGCAAGAGCAAGGCCAACGACGTCTAGGAAAGCGTGCCGGGCGGCAGCAGGCGGGTGCAGACTTTTTTTAATGTTTATTAGATTTAGGTGGACTTTGACCGGCGTTTGACCGGCCACTTTATGTTTAATTATGTTTATTTCGTGTATTTTTTTTCGCGATGGCACATTTGGGTCGGCCTTCTCATTGGGTGGTCAAGCCGACCTATTTTAAAATAGGGACGTTGACAAAAAGTGGACAAAACATGCATCCGTTTGGATCTCCGTTGGAGTTGCTCTAAGGTACAGATCGACTCTACTCTGCCATTGTGGTGATGATACACAGGTGTGATGGCGGTGGCGCGGAAGGGCAGTCCGTGATGACCAAATTAAAAAATGATGGATCTTCGCCTGCTATGATATGCTGGATATGTGCCAGTGAAGATGTTGATGACCTAATGTGAGGCCGTCATGGTCTACCAAGGCATGCCCAACTAGCGAGAACTGCCCAAGCCAAAGGTCCGGGTAGTTGTGGCATCGCCGTGATTTTTTTATTTTTTTATTTTTTTTTGCCATGAATAACGAGAAGAGTCGTTGTCCGTCTTATCCCGCGCCAGGGCAACGAGCATGATCCGATTGGTGACCGCCTCAGCGAGTACGATCTAGGAGTAATAAGCATAGCCTTCTTTCTCTCTCAAAAAAGAAGAAGCTTCCCTTGTAATACAGGTCAGTCAAAGCAGCTCTCGCAAACGACGCTTGGATAGTTGATCTAGCGCATGGCAACATACAGCCGTTGTGGGCAGAGGTGCTGCGCCTCCGAAGATGGTTGCAGTCCAAAAACATTCAGCTGAACGAGAACTGCCGCGACGCGATCAGTCCAAAAACACGAGGCTTCAGGCGTCTACACAACCAATATGCATACAACTGTCAGTTTCAAGGGTCTGATCAAGTCACGGCTCAGGAAGCTGTTCTGGCAGGCTTGGGTGCCAGGTCGGCTGTTTTTTTTTTGTCTGGCTCCTGCACAAAAATCGACTTTGGTGCAACGACCGTATGCAAACAAGAGGTTGGCCAAATGGCTACTTCCGCCAGATGTGCCTACGTAACCTGGAATCCCCCAAACACCTTTTCTGAAATTGCAACATCTCCTACTCTGTTTGGCTCACGGCAGCGCAATGGTATGGATGCACTTCTTTACATCCAGATACATGGACTCAGAGCAAGAAGAGCACAGAAATCATCACGTCCGTGATAACAGGAGCTGTACAGAGACAACCACGCCCGCTTACGCAACTGTTAAAATTTGTTCTTTTCATAACACGCATACAACACCTTTTTCCACAGCAATATCGCTAGCACATGATGTCATCATCTTACATGTTAAACATACCAAGTCCACCACATGAGTATCCTACTCACACATTGCTTTGCTTGTACAGCTTCGTGTCCAGCACTTGCTTGCCACACATCGCACACACCCCTGAAATTTGCCACCAGTATGAACATAAATTTGGAAACTACTACAAAACATGCTAAAAATTGGCAGCAGACAAACTTAATGTGCCAAAAATAACCACCGCCAAAGAAAAACAATACATGTTGTATAAGTTGTTCCAAAAGGAGTTTTACCTTTTGAGTAGGCACAGGTGTGGCAGTATTTACCGTCCTGGTGCACCTGTTGCTTACAGATTATGCATTTGGTATTTCCGTAAGGAGTCCACCTGATATTTAGCAGTACAGCAGAGTTAGACTATAATATCTTGAAATAACAATTTGAACATGTGCAATTTAAGAGGAGAAGGGGGGGGGGGGGGTATATCGCTTTGGTGAATTGGCGCCCTAAGGCCAATATATCGTCCATACAGATGTCATCCTCTCCTTACCATCTCTCCTCTGTCATACCACCCTCTACATCTCACCCCGGCTGACGAACACTGGCTCTAGGTGCACACTACATCAAGATCATTCACCATGGAGGAGTTTACATATGGATATCACAAGTGGACACAAGGATCTTGGCCAATAAATGAAGATAATAAATAGCACAATGAGATCTCAAGGCTTCAACATAAAGCAATATTTGAGTCTTAAGGTTCAACCATCAAAGGTGCAATTGAAAATATTTGTTCCTTCTCCATATCTTAAGGCCACAAAACCGAAAACCGGATCAAGACCAAAACCGAAATAGCTGAATTCTCGGTTTTGGAATCCTCTTTTACGTTTTCTATTTCAGTTTTGCTGGATGTAAGTCGCCTAATTTCAAATTTGGATCAGTCGATTCCGTGGAGAAGGAAGCAACTGCTACAGAGCCGGCGGCAGTTTGATCTTGTCTATCTTAGGATTGGGGGGGAGCAGCCTCCTTGTCTATCTTAGGGTGCAGGGGGGAGAAGCATCCTTGTCTATCTTAGGGGTGCTCGTGGTGCAGGTTCGCCGGCCAAATCGGTAACTCGCTGGCTGTAGAGGCCTAGAGGGATGGCCCGGGGCGGCGGCAAGCATGGCGGTGGGGGAAGTGCGGGACGGCGAGGCAGTCGCGGGAGCGCCGCCGGCCACGGGCAGTGGAGGTAGGCGGTCCGGCCGGCGGCTGTTGGCGGTTCATCGGGAGGATGAAGATGATGAACAGTGTTTCAGAGGTAGAAGAAGAAGATCTGGCCATTCCTTTTGCATCCAACGGCAGGGAACAAATCGACTGACCTCAAAAACAAATTCAGTTAACTGGTCTCTAGTCATTTCCTTTCTATTTCTACTAAACCAAGTTAAATTCAGCAGAACAACAACCTGGGCCTAAATCCCATTGTTCCATTGAGACCTAAGCTGGTACTACCTCCGTCCGGGTTTATTGGTCCCCATTGTATTTTGTGCCAAATTTTGACCATAGATTAAACTAACAAAATGTTCACGCATGTCACTAAACATTATGTTTTTGAAAACTATGTTCAAATACGAATCCAATGAAATAATTTTTCTTGACATGCATTAACATTTTGTTAGTTAAATCTTTAGTCAAAATTTGGCACAAACTACAAAGGGGACCTATAAACCAGGACGGAGGTAGTACTAAGGTACATGCTGCTGGCCACAACTCTACTAAAGAAAGAGATGCTGACTGCTCATGTAAGCCTGAAGCCCACAAGTCACAACCCTGGCCACGTCTTCATTAGATCCCCTCACGACATTTTGAGCGAAAACCGAGCACTACGGAATTGCAGCCGCCTCGACCTCTACAGCAGGCACATCCATCTCCTACGACGAATGCGTCCGCTGTACCAGCACAGCGAGCGCCGCCACCGTAGAATCTCCAGCAGCAGTCGGCGGCGCCGGTCATGCTCTGCCGCCCCAACCAACGGCATCTCCAGGTCCTCTGGAGGCCAGTATCGATTTTTGCCAAGCATGCATGCCATGCCATCTTTAGATCATCCTCTCACCTGTTCTAATAATTTCTTCACGCCTCTCCCTGCTTTAAAACTACGTTCGGTGCAGCTGGGTTTAAACCGAAAACAAAACCAAATTTACATTTAAACAGAATTATTTTAGTTTGTTGTTGTTGCTAAATTTGGTTGTCAGCTGTGGCTAACCTAATTTGGAAAAAAAATCTACAAGAAGCAAATTGCGCCCACCCCTATTCCGTATGAATCCCTACCCTATCATGAGCCACGTAAAATCAATACACTTGTATTACAATTCCTGCCCTCTTCCTTCCCCTTTCCTTTTAATCCATTATTACTCAACACTGCATGCTCTTGGTGGCTGGAGATGGTTGCATTGTCACGAAATAATCTGGACAGCCTGATCTAGTTAGGAGAGGAATGAGTCCACAAAGACAACTCTTTTCTCAAATTTCCTTTGGGTGGTTCGAGCGTCAAGTATACAAGACTGGTATGAAAACTGAACCATAAAAAAATGTAGTTACTGCCGATATTCGCATGATGATCCATTACCTCTTACTCCCTCCGTTCCTAAATATAAGCCTTTTTAGACATTTCAAATGGACTACAACATACGGATGTATGTAGACATATTTTAGATGTAGATTCACTCATTTTGCTCCGCATGTAGTCATTTGTTGGAATCTCTAAAAAGACTTATATTTAGGAACGGAGAGAGTACAACCAAAGATCCGCCGTGATTGATTGCAAGATGCATTATCCTATTACTCTGCAACAGCTGTTTTAACACAGGCTAACAAAATTGAAATCGGCGTATTCACCCCAGTACTACTTTCCTTAACAAACAAGTGAAATCAGCTATTAGCAACTAATCTACAGCGATCTAATACAAGAACTAATAGTGAATTCGTGACGGGATGGATTTTTCAACTTGCTCAAAATCCTCCATCCAACCAATCACCCCAGCACTGAGATTTCCGTAACCGATACCGGTCAGAAAGATTCCGCTCAAAATAGGGAATTACAGCCTCTTCAACGTGAAAGGATCGACTGGGGAAAGGAAGGGGGATCCAACCTGCTCTTCTTGGAGAGGAGCTTGTTCTCGTTGATCTTGCGGCCGCCGCCCTCGTAGGTGTTGCTGGCGCCCTCCTTCCACTTGTCCGGGACGATCACCTTCCCCAGCTTCTTCTCGCCTGCAAAAGGAGGACCGCGCACGAATTAGAAGAAGACAAGATCCGCATGGAAGACACGAACCCTAATTCTAGGACGGAAGAAATTGACGAGATCGAGTGGAAAGATTGGCCGATTCAGGAGGGGAGGGGTAGGGTTCCTACACTTGGTGCACACCATCGCCGCCGCCGCCGCCGCCGCCGGTGATCGGGTTTTTTTTTTCTTGAGATGCTGGTGATGGGGGATCTGTCTGGAAGGGAAGAGGAGAGGAGGAGATAGGACGGACTCGGGTCGTCGGGTCGAATCGGGAAGCCTCGCGTCGCGGCTGCCCCAGATGGGCCGGCCCATCCGCGCGGGAGGCCACAGCCAGTTTTTTTTTTCTGTTTTCTGTTCTAGTTTTTTGCTTTATTTTTGAAGTTTCATTATACTTTAAAATATTCTACATATTTGGAACACTCTTAAAAAACATATATTAAAAAATTTGAACAAGTATTTTTAAAAATATTGAATAAATATTAAAAATTATTGAACAAGTATTTAAAATATGTCGGACAAATATTCAAAAATGTTGAATAAGTACTAAAAATGTTGACGAGTATGTAAAAAATGTTGAAGAGTATTTTAAAAATGTTGAAAGATTAATTAGAAAATTTTGAATGAGTATTGAAAGTGTGTACTAAAAATGTTGATCACTAATTAAAAATGGTTTTAACATGTACGAAAATGTAGAGTGAAAACGAAAACAAACATAAGAAAAAAAATAGAAACAAAAGAGGAAGAAACAAGAAAATAAATAAAATGCAAAAAAGCATGAAAGAAAAACGGCTCGAATGGCCTTAAGTAGGATGCGGCACTTGTTCTTACCACAAAAGGAACTTAGGCAGAGTGACTAGCGCAGCGTGCAAACTACTACTTGGAGACCAGGGATTGAACCATGCTTCTTGCATATTTTCTCTGCTCTTTTTATATACTGTGCGCGCCTGAATGTGCCGGCCCAATACGATGCAATAAGAGGAAAAGGTTCAGCGAGACAAAGCTATCGTCTCACTAAAAGCGAGAAATAGCTGTCGCAGGTCGAGTCTGTCGTGACTGGCGACACTGATATTTTAATCGCTATTTATAATTTCAGTAGCAAAGGCGGGTGAATAATAAAAAAGTTGGTCAAGCAGGAATTCTTGTGCACAACGAAGTATCTTACAAAAAACTAGAATTAGCTGTTAGGGTCTACCACCGAGAAATCTGTACAAAATTGACAGTATATATAGCAGTAAAGTTAGATGCAATGCTACAGAAAACATGGAAAAATAAACAGAACGCTTTTAAAAAAAGGATCAAATACTACCCAACAAAGACAAACCCCGACAAACCACAAAAAATTACCCTAAAAATAATAAACTTGGAATTACACAGTGATTACCCTAAGACTGAAGTGTAATTATACTAAAAGTAGACTGCAAATTGCACTGAAATTTCTCTCAATGTACACTGTAATAACCAGGGTAATTACACTGAAATTATGCGTTTAAATTACATTGTAACTTCCCTCAACTTACAGTGTAATTGCCATGTGCATGCAGTGTAAGTACAATGTGATTTATAGAGTAATTACAGTGAAAGTCACTGTAAAATTGAACTGAAACTATACTATAAGTTCCCCGAACTTACAGTGTAAATACCCTTAAATTACACTAAAAATACACCTGAAATTACAATTCCCGGTGATTGCCCCTGAAAAAAAATCCAGTGTACCTACTCCTAAAATTACAGTAAAAATTAGTACTTGATAGTCCCTGAAAAAATCCAGTGTAACTACCCCTGAAATTACACTGTAATTACAGTAAAAAATTAGTACTGTGATTGCCATGAAAATTACAGTGTAATTACCCCTAAAATTACTGTGTACTCATTGTAATTGCACTATGGATTGACACTGAAAGTTGCAGTATTATAACTATGTAATTACCCTTGAATTTACACTGTAATAGAAGTGTAATTACACAGAAAAACCTATGAATGTGGCTTTTCATTAGGTTTCAGAAAATGAAATAAAAGTAAATCTAATATTAGAGTGAAGGTTTACCAAGGAAACAATCAGAGGAATAGGAGAATAAAGAAGGAAGTGGTAGCAGAAACAAGATCACGGCAAGCCTACAAAATGAGGACCATGAGAAGCCCTGTAACTCCCGGATAATCATGCTACAGTAATCCCACGCAAATCATGCCATGACACCTCAGTTACTGTTGCTAACCTCGCAATGATTCGAAACCTTTTCAAATTCAAATTCAAATTAATGTCAAACGACAAAGTTTTTAAAATAGTAAACTAAAATTTTCGGGGTGTGCAGTTAAATGCCTAGGTAATTATAATAAAGCAAACCCATTTTTTAAAAATGCCTATATGATTTAAAATGAAATAAAACAGAAAAGAAAATAAAAATAAATGCAAAACAGAAGAAAAAAAGGAGCAAGCCCCTCCCCCCTCAACTGGGCTGACTGGCCCAGTGGGCAACCGCGCCCCCCTTGGGCCTCAACCCACCGGGCCGCCAGGCCGGCCCACCCCCTAGCCTATAACCAACCCCAGTGAAACCCTAACCCGATCCCACTCCCCCACTCCCCCACTCGCCCCCCCACCCCACTCGCTCCCCCTCCTCCCCGATCCAGATCGGATCGAGGGGAACGCCCCCCCCCCCCCGCCCCCCGACGCCTCCTTCCCACGCCGGACCGCTGCCTCACCGGCGCCTCCTCCCCGATGGTCTGCTTCCTCTCCGTCAAGCCGTCCCTGTCGACCACCCCGACACCCACTGCCCCGTTCCCTAAGCGCCAATGTGAGCCCCGCCGCCGCGCTCGTCTCCGTGCGCCCCTCCTCGCTCCTTCTCTCGCTCGCGCGCCCGCCTCACCACGCGCGCACAAGTCGCCGCGCCCCTGCTCCTGGACGTGCATGCTCGCGCCGCAGCGCGCGCGCTCGCGTGTCCCGGAGCCGCGGCACCCTTCCCCGCGCCGCTCCTGGGCCGCAAGCCCCGCCCGTCTTGCTCCTTGCTAGCCGCGCCGCACCCGTCGTTGCCCGCGACGCCAGCTTCTGGCCGCGCCACCCCGTTCCTCCCCGTCGCCGCTACCCCCCGTCGTGGCCTCACCCTAGCTCGCCGGCACCCTGCCGTTCCTGCCCGCAACAGCCCGTGCCTCGCCCGGTCGTCTGGCTCGACCACGGCCATTCCCCCCCTTTTGGCCCTCGGCCTCGTCTGACGGCTTCCCCCCTCCGTGGCTCCTCGCCGGCCACCGCTCCGGCCGCCTGGCTGGCGCCGTCGCCACCGCGCCCCGCATTGCTCTGGGGCTACGCCCGCAGCGCCCACGCCCATTCGGGCGGCTCCTGCGCCCTGCACCCAGTACCCGACGCCCGCTATGGCCCTCCGGGCCAATGACAGTGGGGGCCCACACCCCAGAACGTTAAAAAATAATAATTAATAAAATTAATTAATTAACTTAATTAATTTTGATTAAATTAACTAATTAAGATTAATTAATCTAATGGCTGATTAACCTAATTAACTGTTGGTTAATTAGTATGACAGTGGGGCCCACCCTCCTAATTAATTTTGATTAGTTTAATTAAACTGTTTAATTAAAATGTGGCACTGACCAGTGGGACCCATTGGTCAGGTTGACCAGTCAACCCCCGTTGACTGCTGACGTCAGCATGACATCATGCTGATGTCATGAATCCATTTTTGAATTAGTTTAAATAATTGATTAAATTCCGGAAATTAATAAAATCTTTAGAAAATCATATCTTTTAATCCGTAACTCGGGTTAAATTATTTTCAACATGAAAGTTGCTCAGAACGACGAGACAAATCCGGATACGCAGCCCGTTCATCCGCCACGCATCCCTAGCATAGCGAACACGCAACTTTCCCCCTCCGGCTCCTCTGCCCGAAAACGCGAAATACCGGGGATACTTTCCCGGATGTTGCCCCCTTTCATCGGTACCACCTCGTAGCGCGAAAGGGCACACCTAGCATCACGCTTTGTCATGTCATGCATCGTCATGCATTTGTTTGCATTATATTTATTGTTTCTTCCCCCTCTTCTCTCGCTAGACATCGAGACCGACGCCGCTGCTACCCAGTACGACTACGGAGTTGACGACCCCTCTCTCTTGCCAGAGCAACCAGGCAAGCCCCCCCCCCCTTGATCACCAGATATCGCCTACTCTACTCTCAATACTGCTGGCATTAGAGTAGTATAGCATGTTACTGCTTTCCGTTAATCCTATCCTGATGCATAGCCTGTCCTTGCTACTACTGTTGTTTCCTTTACCTGCAATCGTAATGCTTAGTATAGGATGCTAGTTTATCATCAGTGGCCCTACATTCTTGTCCGTCTACCATGCTATAATATCGGGCCGTGATCACTCGGGAGGTGATCATGGATATATACTATATACTTTATATATGATACATGTGGTGACCAAAGACGGGTCGGCTCGTAGGAGTGCCCGCGAGTGGATCTTTGTGGCGAAGCGACAGGGCAGGTTGAGACCACCTAGGAGAGAGGTGGGCCTGGCCCTGGTCGGCGTTCGTGGTTATTTCAAGATAACACGTTTAACGAGATCTTGGTATTTGATCCGAGTCTGGCCACTGGCCTATATGCACTAACCATCTACGCGGGGACAGTTATGGGCACTCGACGTCGTGGTATCAGCCGAAGCCTTCGTGACGTCAGCGACCGAGTGCCGCGCGCCGGATTGAAACGTAAGCCTGCTCTTGTATTAAGGGGGCTAGTTCTGCTTCCGATCGCCCTCGCAACGTGCAGGTGTGCAATGGGCGATGGGCCCAGACCCCTGCGCCATAGGATTTAGACCGGCGTGCTGACCTCTCTGTTGTGCCTAGGTAGGGCTGCGACGTGTTGATCTTCCGAGGCCGGGCATGACCCAAGAAAGTGTGCCCGGCCAAATGGGATCGAGCGTGTTCGGTTATGTGGTGCACCCCTGCAGGCAAGTTAATCTATTCGAATAGTCGTGATCTTCGGTAACAGGACGACTTGAAGTTGTACCTTGACCTTATGACAACTAGAACCGGATACTTAATAAAACAGACCCTTCCAAGTGCTAGATACAACCGGTGATCGCTCTCTAATAGGGCGACGAGGAGAGGATCGCCGGGTAGGATTATGCTATGCGATGCTACTTGAAGGACTTCAGTTTACTCTCTTCTACATGCTGCAAGACGGAGGCTGCCAGAAGCGTAGTCTTCGACAGGACTAGCTATCCCCCTCTTATTCCAGCATTTTGCAGTTTAGTCCACATAAAATACCCCTTTTCCATTTGATAACAATGCATACATATGTAGTGTAGCTCCTTACTTGCGAGTACTTTGGATGAGTACTCACGGTTGCTTTACTCCCCCTTTTCCCCCTTCCTATACCCGATTGCTGCGACCAGACGTTGGAGCCCAGGAGCCAGACGCCACCGTCGACAACGACTACTACTACTTGGGAGGTGCCTACTACTACGTGCAGCCCGCTGACGACAACCAGGAGTTGTTTAGGAGGATCCCAGGCAGGAGGCCTGCGCCTCTTTCGATCCGTATCCCAGTTTGTGCTAGCCTTCTTAAGGCAAGTTTGTTTAATTTATGTCTGTACTCAGATATTGTTGCTTCCGCTGACTCGTCTATGATCCAGCTCTTGTATTCGAGCCTTCAAGGCCTCTGGCTTGTAATATGATGCTTGTATGACTTTTTATTTATTAGAGTTGTGTTGTGATATCTTCCCGTGAGTCCCTGATCTTGATCGTACACGTTTGCGTGTATGATTAGTGTACGATTGAATTGGGGGCGTCACAAGTTGGTATCAGAGCCGACTGCTTGTAGGAATCCCCCTTCCACACTCCTTGGCCGAAGTTGAGGCTAGGCATTACAAAACTTTTTACTAACATGGCTGTGTGCCTTACGGGCCCACGTCGCCATCTGGGTGGTATTAGGATCTTTTACTCATTGATCCTTACTCTGGGACTCTGAACTCTCTCCTACTCGGGTTAAACGATTTTACTAACTCTAACACTAGGATCCCGTGACCACGTTCACCCCAAAGTTGGATAAGCCCTAGTTATTCTTTAGAGTAGTATTTGAACATTATCCACATTGTCATTTGACTCGTGTGAAAACATCTTTGTTTTTAGATGGAACCCACGAGGCAGGTCGTGCGCCACACGACGGCCATTGGTGCCTCAGGATCAACTGATGTCCGCGTTCTGGGAACGGGGGTCCCCAGACTTGCCTGCCTGCGGCCTGCAGCGTGGCTCGAGGAGGGGCCCAGCACGGCCCATCTTCATCAACACAGACCCAAGACCCTCGCGAGGGGTCAAGCCTCGCGGGGCGGACGACACGGAGCTTTCTCAGGCACGGCCTCATTAGGCTGGCCCGCGGGGAGGCGGAGAGATCAAGGCGGGATACCTCACGAGGTGCCCGTGACGCAAGCCATGACGACCAAGGGTGCCAGGCGGGCGCTAGCCCGCGTGGTGTCCTCCTTTCCTCTTTGGTGCAAAGGGAGCAAGCGCAGGCGAGAGCATCAAGCAAAGGCACCCGTTTTGGTGCAACAAGACCAAGACCAGTCCAACGGCAGGGAGGAAGTCATTGTGGAGCCCAAGCCAGCGTCACCACCAGAGCCTTTGGCAGGCGAGGACTAACTTTAGCCAGGATAAGTGTACCAGATGTTCCCCTTCAAAATAGCCAATTGTTGGTGCCCTTCCCGCTCAATATTTGGGAAGAGGCCCAGGGCCTTTGCCTATAAATAGGACTAGCCACCCACAGGGTAGAGAGGAAAGTTGGAATCGGAGAGAGAATCAAGAAGAGAGAGAGAGAAGGGTAACTGAACCCCTCCTAGCAGTTCATCCCCCCGGCCAAGAACAGACCCTCGCGAGGCTGTTCTTCCTTGTATTGCTCATCATCATCAGCCCAAGAGGCAACCCACCACACCTCACACTGGAGTAGGGTATTACACCACAACGGTGGCCCGAACCAGTATAAACCCTGTGTCTCTTGTGCTGTTCTTTCCATAGCTTAGATCTTAGCGAGGCGGAGGGGTGCAGGTAGGTAGTAGGCGAAATCTCCGCGCGCACCCCAGTGTTCAAACCTCGAGGGTCTGCCGGAACCCGAAATCCGACATTTGGCGCACCAGCTAGGGGTGCACCGGAGTTTTCCCTTCCGCCACCGCCACGACCTGCCTCGCGGTGAGTAGCGCGCCGCCCGCTCCGGCCGCCAGCGCCATCACGGGGGCCAGGGGGCTCCGAGCCCTGGCCCCAGCCCTGCAACGGGTACGGTGGCCGGACAAGTTCAAGCCAACGACGCCGCCGCGCTACAGCGGCGCGACTGATCCGCTGGCCTCCTTGCTGGCGTACGAGGAGGCCATCCTCGAAGCTGGAGGTGACGATAGGGTCATGGCCAACTGGCTCCCCATGGCCCTCACCGGCGCTCCGCGCGCATGGCTGCTCCACCTGCCGGCAGCCTCCGTGGCCTCTTGGGAAGAGCTCCGCAGCCTCTTCCCTGCCCACCGCGCTACACCAACACCCCCGGTCGTCGCGGCCCTCCTGGGCGGCTCGCAGGCGCCGCCTATGAGTCACCACGTCAAGCCGTTCATCCGCCGGGTCAGCGCCGCTTCCACGCGGCAGGGGGCTCTCCCGGACCGGGCGGCGCCCAAGGCCGGCCTGACCTTCAGCTCGGAGGACCACCCCTCCAACTCGGCCTGCTCGGGTGCGCTCCCCATGCTGTGCACCCCCACCATCTGCCAGGTGGCCGTCACTAGAACTCTCATCGATGGCGGTGCGGGCCTCAGCGTGCTCTCGGTTGAGGCCTTCAACCTCCTCTGCATACCCCTGGAATGGCTGCAACCCAGCCGACCCTTCTCAGGCGTTGGGGGCGGATCATCCAGCTCCTTGGGACAGATCTGGCTCCCAGTAACCTTCGACACCTACAACAACTTCCGCACGGAGCTGGTTGACTTCGACATTGCCCCCATCGGCCTCCCCTACAACGCCATCCTCGGCTACCCAGCGCTGGCCCAGTTCATGGCCGCGACGCACCCGGCGTACAACCTCATGAAGATGCCCGGGAGCAGCGGTGTCCTCACCATGCACGGGGACACCGGAGACGCGCTGCGAGTGCTCAAGCTCGCCGTCAAGACGGCGGCGACGGCACAGCCCGTTGACTCGGAGACCCCGGAGCCCAAGGGGGCTGCACCCGCCAAGAAGAAACAGTTATTCACCCAAGACAAGGCAAAAACCAAGCAGATACCCGTCGATGAGGACGGGTCCACCAATGCCACTTTCACCATAGGCGCCAACCTCGAGCCCGAGCAAGAGGAGGCCCTGGTCTGGTTCCTGCGCGCAAACAAGAAGGTATTCGCTTGGGAGCCTAACCAGTTGGCGGGGATCCCTACGAGCGTAATCGAGCATCACCTCAATGTGTGCCCCAACGTGTGCCCTGTGAAGCAGAAGGCAAGGCGGCAGTCCACAGAAAAGCAGGCCTTCATTGTCCAAGAGACCCGCAAACTAGAAGCCGTTGGGGTCATTCGCGAGGTCCGATACCCGGATTGGTTGGACAACCCTATCGTTGTGCCAAAGAAGGGAGGGAAGGAGCGCATGTGTGTCGACTTCACCAAGCTCAACAAGGCGTGCCCGCAAGATCCGTTCCCGCTCCCCCGCATCGACCAGATCGTCGATTCCACCGCAGAATGCGACCTGCTATGCTTCTTGGATGCCTTCTCTGGGTATCACCAGATCAAGATGGCGGTAGAAGACGTCGAAAAGACAGCCTTCCTAACCCCGTGTGGGGTGTACTGCTACACCTGTGTAACGCGGGGGCGACCTTTCAGCGGCTGATGCACATCACCTTGGGCCCGCAGCCCGGGAAGAATGTCGAGGCTTACGTCGATGACATTGTGGTGAAGTCTCGGGAGGCCGGGACCCTGATACAAGACCTGGAGGAAACCTTCGCGAGCCTCAACGCAGTGAACCTGCGGCTCAACCCAGAGAAGTGTGTGTTCGGAGTCCCCTCGGGCAAGCTCTTGGGTTTCCTCGTGTCCCACCGAGGCATCGAGGCTAACCCGGAAAAGGTCAAGGCAGTCGAGGATATGAGCCCGCCAAAGACCCTTAGAGAAATGCAGAAGCTCACTGGGCGCGTGACCATGCTAGGGCACTTCATCTCCAAGTTGGGGGAGCGAGCGCTACCCTTCTTCCAGCTAATGAAGAAAAGGGGCCCTTTGAATGGACTGAAGAGGCCAACAAGGCGTTCCAGGATCTCAAGAGATACCTGACCAGCCCTCCGGTCATGGTGGCTCCGCGCCCTCAAGAGCCCCTGGTGCTTTACCTCGCCGCCACTCCCTACTCTGCTAGCGCAGCCCTGGTGGCGGTTAGGGAGGAGCGTCGAATCAAAACCACAGCAGCAGCCCGGGACAAGGCAAAACAGGAACAAGGAAGGCCCACAGAAACCGCCACCGCGGCTGAGGAGGATCAGCCGCCGCAGAGGAGTGCACCGGAGGCGGAAGAGGCCCCTCTCCCAGATGGCCAGCCTCAGGAGGCCTCATCGCCTCAGGAGGCGCCATGGTCTCCAGAGGGCGCCACCAGCACTGACGCACCCAACCTCGTTGAGCACCTAGTGTACTTCGTCAGCATGGTGTTGTCGGATGCGAGGGCACAGTACCCCATGCCTCAGAAGCTCCTCCTCGCGCTACTGGTGGCCTCGCGCAAGCTGCGCCACTATTTTCAGGCGCACCCCATCAAGGTCGTCTCGTCATATCCCCTGGAGAGAGTGCTCAGGAGCCCTAACTCAGCTGGAAGGGTCGCTGAGTGGAACATAGAACTGCAAGCGTTTCAGCTCGAATTCAGCACGACCAGAGTCATCAAGGGAGCAGCATTAGCGGATTTTGTGGCAGAATGGACGGAGGCACCAGGCCTCAAGGCCGACGAGGATCGGTCCCTCTCACCGGGAAGCGAGGCGCCAGAAGGCTGGGTCATGTACTTCGATGGGGCGTTCTCCAGGCATGGCGCTGGGGCTGGGGCGGTGCTTATATCGCCACTCAGGACAAGCTCTACTACGTTGTACAGCTCTGTTTCCAGCAAGGTGAAAAGGTCTCCAACAACATAGCGGAGTATGAAGGTTTAATAGCGGGCTTGAAGGCCGCAGCTGCCCTGCGGGTGAAACGCCTCACCATCAAGGGCGATTCGCAACTCCTTGTCAATTTCTCCAACAAGGTGTACGAGCCGAAAGATGAGCACATGAAAGCCTACCTTGCGGAGGTCCGCATGATGGAGAAGCAATTCTGGGGGTTGGAGTTGCAACATGTGCCCCGCGGCACCAATCAGGAGGCCGACGACATCGCCAAATGGGCGTCCAGGCGGTTACCTCAGGAGCCTGGCGTCTTCGAGGAGCGGCTCTTCAAGCCCTCAGCCCTGCCATCATTGTCAAACACGGCTCAGCCTCGGGAGGAGCTCCCCCAGCCACCTGCCTCAGGAGCCCCGGTCTGTGGCCCGGCCTCAGGAGTACGCCTGCTCCTGACGATGGAACCTCAGGAGGGGTGCTGGATCACGGAGCTCCGGAGTTACTTAACACAAGGGACCCTGCCGGAGAAGGAGGAGGAAGCGGAGCGTGTGGCACGGCAGGCCACGGCATACTGCATCAAGGATGGAGAGCTCTACCGTAAGCGACCAAATGATGTATCCCTGTGCTGCATCTCCAGGGAGCAAGGAAAGGAACTGCTGGAAGATATACACGACGAAGACTATGGACATCATTCATCATCGCGGACCCTCGTCAGCAAGGCGTTCCGCAGTGGGTTTTATTGGCCCACCGCACTCAATGACGCCATCGAACTGGTGAAAGCTTGTGAGGCCTGCCAGTTCCACGCCAAGCAGATCCATCAGCCGACAGGAGGCCTGCAGACTATACCCCTTTCATGGCCGTTCGCAGTCTGTGGGCTGGACATCCTGGGCCCGTTTCCTTGGGCGCCAGGGGGCTACCGTTACCTCTACGTCGCCGTGGATAAGTTCACCAAGTGGGATGAAGTAGAGGCCGTCCGCACCATCCCCGCGGGTTCCACGGTCAAGTTCATCAGGGGCATCGTGAGCCGGTTCGGGGTGCCGAACCGTATCATCACAGACAACGGTTCACAGTTCACCAGTAACCTCTTCAAAACATACTGTGCTAACCTTGAAATGCAGATATGCCACGCTTCGGTGGTGCACCCCCGAAGCAACGGCCAGGCCGAGCAAGCCAACGCAGAGGTCCTGAGGGTCCTCAAGACCAGGACGTTCAAGAAGAAGCTGGAGGCCTGCGGCAGAGGTTGGTACGATGAGCTTCAGTCCATGTTGTGGTCCATCCGCACAACCGCGACCAAGCCAACTGGAGAGACCCCGTTCTTCCTGGTCTACGGAGCCGAAGCGGTCCTCCCTCACGAGGTCAGACGTCGCTCCGCGCGGGTCTTGGCGTTCAACGAGGCGTAGCAGGAGGCCATGCGGGGGATGGACCTCGTGCTGGGGGAGGAACGTGGCCGAGAAGCCGCGCTGCGAGCGGCGAGGTACCAGCAAGCACTGCGACGATATAACTGCCGCAACATCCGCCCCAAAACTCTCGAGGTAGGAGACCTCGTGCTTAGGCGAGTTCTCTCCAGGGAGGGACTGCACAAGCTCTCTCCCATGTGGGAGGGCCCGTTCAAGGTTGTTCATGTTTCCAGGCCCGGCTCCGTGCGCTTGGAGACTCATGAGGGGGTGCCGGTCCAGAACGCATGGAACATCCAGCACCTCCAGAGGTTTTACCCCTAAAAAGGCCCAGAGCCTGGGAAGAAGGCGAATGCCTGTGAAGCTGTCGCGTTTTGGAAAAGGCCCAAAGCCTGTGAAGAAGGCGAATGCCTGTGAAGCTGTCGCATTTTGGAAAAGGCCCAGAGCCTGTGAAGAAGGCGAATGCCTGTGAAGCTATCGCGTTTTGGAAAAGGCCCAGAGCCTATGAAGAAGGCGAATGCCTGTGAAGCTGTCGTGTTTTGGAAAAGGCCCGGAGCCTGTGAAGAAGGCGAACGCCTGTGAAGCTCACTGCCCGTGACACTCTCACGTAATAATGAGTTGGGGCTGTACACGCCCCGGAGTCTCAGGAGCGCCGGCTGTCGTGGTTCTAAGTCTGACAGTAATGTAGGGGGGTGTGTATGGAGAGGCTAGATCTTAGCTATTGGGAAGTTGTAGCACACAAGGTTTACGAGTTCAGGCCCTTCTCGGAGGAAGTAACAGCCCTACGTCTCGGTGCCCAGAGGTGGTCGATTGGATTATGTGTGTGTAGATAACAGGGGTGCGAACCCCTCTTACTGAGGAGGGGGGTGGCTTATATAGAGTTTGTCGGGCCCCTCCTGCCCTCAGTAATGCAGGGGTTTAGGTACATTTAAGGTTGGGCGTTACTGGTAACGCCCCTAATAAAGTGCTATAATGACCATAAAGACTACTTAATAGCCGACCGTTTGCCTGCGGAGTGACTTTAGGCCTTCTGGCAGTCGAGTGGTTGGCTTCATGGACGAGTGATAGCTTCTTGGTCGAGTGTCTTGAACCCGTCGAGTGGAATACCTTCAAGTCGATTGAAAGGTGACTTCTTCTAGGGATGTCCTCGGGTAGGGCTCTTTAGGACGGGTCCGTGCCCCTACCCTAGGTACATAGCTTCATCATTAGCCCCCGAATGGATCGAGGTTAGAGTGAGAAAGGGTTGGTGACCTTTCCGACTGGTTCTTTGGACTATATATGAGTGCCTCGTTCTGGGTCGACCGTCATGGATGACGTCATCAACCTCTTTCAGTCGCCTTGATCCATTCCAGGCCTTTCGTCGAGTGGATTTCTTTACCTGTGACATACTGAGCGCCGGTGCGTGCGGGGTCTTCTGTTTTGACAAGTTGTTCTGCAGCCAGCGGATATCACGGGATTCGGATTTTTGGGAAGTGCACGGGACGGGGGCGGCCGCAGTAATCGGAAGTGACAATGCAGAGGCTCCTCGATCCCCGCACCACCTTTTTCACCACGTACTGCACGCGCGCCTGCTACGGGATTTGACTGGATAGCCTGGGCCTACCGGTCAGCCACTTGGGAGCGGCTCCTTATAAGTTGCCGGCTCGGAGTTTCCCATCAGTGCGCTTACTTCTCTCTTCTTCTTCTTCCTCTCTCCCTTCGCAACTCCTTCCGCCACCTCCGGTCTCGCCCTAGCGCCACAAACCCGTTCGAGATTTCGCCGGCGATGATGGTGAAGGGCAAGACGACTGCTCTGGAGCGCGCGAAGAAGGCGGCGGCGGCGGGGAAAGGGAAGAGGTCTGCACGTGGCGGATCTTCCTCCAGGACCGCCCTGCCCAAAGGTTGGATCCAGGGTGACTGGATGTCGTCGGTGCTCCGGCAAGAGGATCTTGACGACATGGTCGAAGGGGGAGCCATTCCCCACAAAGCCGCGCGTCTTCCGGGGGGAGAGATCGAACCGCAACCCCGTGATGGTGAGTGCGTGCTCCTGGCCACTCACATCGACCAAGGGTTTTCTCTGCCGCCCCATCCTTTCTTCCGGAATTTCTTGAACTTCTTCGGAGCGCAGCTCCATCACTTTACTCCAAATTCCATTGTCTACCTCGCTGCTTTCATTTCCATGTGTGAGGCGTTCTTGGGTTGCCGCCGACATTGGGGGCTTTTCAAGCACATCTTTACTTGTCGTTCTCAGTCGGTCAAGAAGGCCAAGTCGAGTGATGAGAGGACGCAAGTGATCCAGTTGTGCGGGGGCTTGGCGATCCAAACAAGGGGAAAGAGCTGTTTTCCATCCATCACTTTCCCGGAGTCGGTCCGAGGTTGGCAGGCAACTTGGTTCTACTGCCAGGACCAGGCGACCCCAGGGCAGTCGACTGGTCTCCCGTCTTTCTCTCTCGACCGAGCCAAAAAACCTGCTTCTCTAAAGGTGACGCCGGAAGAAAAGGCCCAGGTCAAGGTGCTGGCGGGTCGAGTGGTTGAGCTTGTTCGTGAGGGTGTGACTGGAATGGATCTGCTGGAAGTCTTCCTCAAGAGGCGAATCCAACCGCTCCAGGCTCGTGACCACCCGATGTGGCTGTACTCAGGCCTCGAGGACACCACTCGGATCCACCCGGAGGAGGTCACTGACGAGATGCTGGAGGGGTGGCTGTCGAGCATCACGGGGCAAAAAGACAATCCCCGAGGAGCCAGGAGGGTCATTCCACTCGACAATTCATACGAAGTGGACCAGGTATGTCTTTATGCTCCCGACTGAAATCTTGTTTTCTGCGTTGGTCTTCTTTGAGTAGGTCGATTGACTCTCGTCTTGTCTGCTGTTTTCCAGGCGACCACCGAGATGTACTCGACACCCAACGGGGCACAGGGGTCGACTGAGGAAGGGGAGGCGAGTGGAGGCGAGAGCGGGGATGACCAAGGTGAGTGGGAGTCTGATGGTGAAGGAGAGGGAGGCGACGACATCTTCTCCAACGAGGAGGAGGAGGAGGAGGTTGAACCCCCCCGCCCGGAGAGGCGATCCAAGCTCGCACACGACCCGGCGCAGGAACGCGGCAAGGCGACTGCATCCGTTGGGCCGTCGTCAAAACGCCCTCGGACCTCTTCTCCAACGCCGACTGGGAAGGTTCCCAAGCACCCACGCACGACACTGTCCAAGCCGCCCAAGGCTCTGCCCAAGATGAAGATAGTTGTCCCTACCATTTTCGGGTAATAAAGCTTGTTTTCCTTCGTCGACCGTGGACGGATCCTTGGTCGATTCATTGAGCCAACCGACTGACTTTTCGAGATTTGCAGCGCTGCTACTTCTGAGGTCTCCGCCAAGGACGATGACCAAGAGATGGGGGATGCTGTTACCTCCAACCCTGGTATGATTACTGACGTTCTGTTTTTGAGTCGACTGGTCATTTCTTGCAATTCTGGTCGATTGAATGTTTCCCTTGCAGCCCCTCCTCATGTTATTGACCTCCCGGATGACGACGACAACGAACCGCTGAGGATGAGGAGGAACAAGAGGTCGTCGGTTGACAGGACTCCCCAGCCTACTCCGGCGTCTGAGACCATGGCTCGGGATGGTGGCGACACCACTCGGGCTTCTGTGACTTTCGCCAACCCTCTGTCGAGTGTGCGGCCTTCGGCGTCAACTGCGGATCCACCTTCGCTTTTTGCTGCGTACCCCGTCCATGAGGACCAAGTGGCTGCTGCAAAGGAGGCTATACGCCAGGCTGGGGTCATGATGGAGCAAGTGAAGATGGCTCGGGAGGCCAGCCAAGCAGCCTATGACGCGAGTTCGGCTCTTCAGAGCAACGTCTAGGTCGGTCGACTCGACACTTGATCATTTGAAGAGTCTCTCTTTTTTTTGCAGATCTTTTGTATCTGTACACCCAGTGGGTGTGTTTACCAATTCTTGGACGAGTGGGGGCACGCTGAGTGCACCCACTGGGTGTAGTCCCCGAGACTACGGTGGACTGCTGGCAGTCGACTGTAGTCTTTACATTGTGTTACTGTATCTGTATTTCTTCACTCGGTCTGGTCAGGCCACGTCGAATGGAACTGTATCCGGTCGACTGTGGGCCGTCGACTTTCTCTCTTTTTTTTTGGTCGAACCAGTGGGGGCACGCTGAGTGCACCCACTGGGTGTAGTCCCCGAGACTACTGTCGAATGTTTTTGATTCGGCTGTGGTCTTAGAAACGTCATCTTTTTCTCTTAGTTACTCGGAAGCAACTTATCTTGGACGTCTGTCGACTAATTTTTCCTTTTACAGAAATCCTGCGAACTTGCATCTCGCTATACTGAGTTGGAGAAGCAGCGGATTCAACTGAACCTTGATCTGGAGCTGGCCAGAACAGAGCTGCAGAAGGTCAGAGACGGCGCCGCTGGTAAGACGACTTTGTCGACTGGTTTTGTTTTTAGGCTTGAGTACCCTTCTGCTGTTTCCGAACCAATCATCATTTCTTTTGCAGGAGAACTAAGCGAGGCTCTGGCGAAGAAGGATCAGGACTTGGCTGCTGCCCGCAAGGAGGCTGACGACAAGATCGCTCTGGCTGAACAGAAGTTGGCTTCGGCCGGCCAATTAGAAGAAGAGAATACCAAGCTGAAGACCGCTCTGAATGAAGCCAACAGGGAGTGCACACGTTGGAAGAAGGAGAACCTCGCCCTGACCGAGAAGATGAATGGCGCCGTTCGCAGGAGGGATGACCTGGAGAGCTACTTGAGGAGCCTCGCCAAGAATTTGTACATCAAGCTTGAAGGTGCACATTCAATTCCGACTGGTTTTCTTTTTGTGTCGACTCAGTCTATTGACTTATCCTTGGATCGTGTATGCAGAGCTTTGCCAGAACTTTGAGGAGGAGACTGGGCGGACTGAAACAGGTTTGGATCCAATCAACTCTCCGGTGAATGATGAAGCTGCCATGAATCTGCTCCGACTGGAATCTCACATTGACGGCGTCGTGGATTACTTGGCTCGGCTAAAGGTTGCCATGTCGCGGATCGACCCGACACTTTGGCCAGAGTCTACGCCCCAGAACGATCTCGAGTCTCTGATGACTCGACTTAACGGAATCCCTGACCGAGTGCAGGAGTGGAAAAAGTCTTCTGCTCGGTGCGGCGCTGATGTGGCTCTGTCTCTTGTCCGTGTCCATTGCAAGGAGGCGCGAGAAGAGAAGCTGGCCGCCATCCAAGTCGCCAATACCAAGAGGCACAGCTTCCAAGACTTCATGGAGACCTTTATTGCTGCTGCCACCCGTATTGCAGACGGGATCGACTTGGATGAGTTCGTCGCCCCTGCCAGTCCTCCGCCTGAGGAATGAAAAACTTTTATGCTTCTCCTTAAATTTGCCTCGGAATGCCGAGTGGATTTGTAACCGTTAAACTCTGCCGAGCCGAGGTCTCGAGTACTTTGATCTGAGGTCTGGAACCTTTTAGGCTTTATCCGAACTTGATTTTTTGTTGAATATCTTCGCGGTTTGATCTGTCGAGTAGAACTTGATCTTCGCTCGGAATACCCTTTGTATTTGTGGCATAAGTTCTTGCAGATTGGGTCGAGTCCTGTACTTAGGCGAGCACTGGGCTGCTGCTAAGCCTCTGAGCGGGAGGTTTGCTCTTCACTCGGTAGGATTTCTCAAACTTAGGCGAGTGCCTGACTGCAGCTAAGTCTCTTAGCGGGAGAGCTTAGGCGAGTATGGGACTGCAGCTAAGCCCCCGAGTGGGAGGGCTGCTCTCCACTCGGTAGGATTTTTTAAACTTAGGCGAGTGTCTGACTGTAGCTAAGTCTCTTCGTGGGAGAACTTAGGCGAGTGCTGGACTGCAGCTAAGCCCCCGAGTGGGAGGTTTGCTCTCCACTCGGTAGGATTTTTTAAACTTAGGCGAGTGCTGACTGCAGCTAAGTCTCTTTGTGGGAGAACTTAGGCGAGTGCTGGACTGCAGCTAAGCCCCCGAGTGGGAGGTTTGCTCTCCACTCGGTAGGATTTCTTAAACACTTAGGCGAGTGCTGACTGCAGCTAAGTCTCTTTGTGGGAGAACTTAGGCGAGTGCTGGACTGCAGCTAAGCCCCCGAGTGGGAGGTTTGCTCTCCACTCGGTAGGATTTCTTAAATACTTAGGCGGGTGCTGACTGCAGCTAAGTCTCTTTGTGGGAGAACTTAGGCGAGTGCTGGACTGCAGCTAAGCCCCCGAGTGGGAGGTTTGCTCTCCACTCGGTAGGATTTCTTAAACACTTAGGCGAGTGCTGACTGCAGCTAAATCTCTTTGTGGGAGAACTTAGGCGAGTACTGGACTGCAGCTAAGCCCCCGAGTGTGAGGATTGCTCTCCACTCGGTGGGGTTTTTCAAACTTAGGCGAGTGCTCGACTGCAGCTAAGCCTCCGAGTGGGAGAACTTAGGCGAGTACTGGACTGCAGCTAAGCCCCCGAGTGGGAGGATTGCTCTCCACTCGGTAGGATTTTTTCAAACTTAGGCGAGTGCTCGACTGCAGCTAAGCCTCCGAGTGGGAGAACTTAGGCGAGTACTGGACTGCAGCTAAGCCCCGAGTGGGAGGTTTTCTCTCCACTCGGTAGGATTTTTCAGAGTTAGGCGAGCGCCTGACTGCAGCTAAGTCTCAGAGTGGGAGAACTTAGGCGAGTACTGGACTGCAGCTAAGCCCCCGAGTGGGAGGATTGCTCTCCACTCGGTGGGGGTTTTCAAACTTAGGCGAGTGCTCGACTGCAGCTAAGCCTCCGAGTGGGAGAACTTAGGCGAGTACTGGACTGCAGCTAAGCCCCCGAGTGGGAGGGCTGCTCTCCACTCGATAGGATTTTTTTAAACACTTAGGCGAAACGGATTCGCAGCCAAGTCACCCACTGGGGGATTTTGTATGCAAACAAAGTGACACCAATTATTGGAACACTCTTGTCTTTGATAAAAATGAACTGTAGAATTTTTTTTCTTATTACATCTCGTCTAAGGGAGAACTCAAGTGTAAAAGGGGCGGAGCAGTTCCGCGTTCCAAGCTCATGGCTCGTCGATCTGGCGATCAACGTTGTAGAGGTGGTACGCTCCATTGCGGAGGACTCTGGTGACGATGAAGGGGCCTTCCCAAGTAGGAGCAAGCTTGTGTGGTTTCTGTTGATCCACTCGGAGGACCAGATCTCCTTCTTGGAAGGCTCGACTCTTCACATTCCGGGCGTGAAATCGGCGCAAGTCTTGCTGATAAATAGTTGATCTGATCATGGCCATCTCCCTCTCTTCTTCTAAGAGGTCGACTGCGTCTTGCCGGGCCTGTTCTGCTTCATGCTCGGTGTAAAGTTCGACTCGGGGTGCGTTATGAAGAAGGTCACTCGGCAGAACTGCTTCGGCTCCATAAACCAGAAAGAATGGAGTTCTTCCAGTCGACCGGTTAGGGGTGGTCCTTAATCCCCACAGAACTGACGGAAGCTCGTCGACCCAAGCGCTTGCCGCGTGCTTGAGATCACGCATCACTCGAGGCTTTAGTCCTTTGAGAATCAGACCATTTGCTCTCTCAGCTTGTCCATTCGACTGGGGATGGGCGACCGATGCGTAGTCGACTCGTGTGCCTTGAGAGGCGCAAAAAGCTCTGAACTTTTCCGAATCAAAGTTTGACCCATTGTCAGTGATGATGCTATGCGGGACTCCATATCTGAATGTTAACCCTCTGACGAAACTGATAGCAGTGCAAGCATCGAGATTCTTGATGGGCTTAGCTTTGATCCATTTGGTAAACTTGTCGACTGCCACAAGCACGTGAGTGAATCCACTCCTGCCCGTTCTTAGTGGACCAACCATGTCCAGTCCCCAGACGGCAAAGGGCTAGACGAGTGGAATGGTCTTCAGGGTTGATGCAGGCTTGTGTGACATGTTGGAGTAGAACTGGCACCCTCCACACTTGTCGACTATCTCTTTTGCCATCTCATTTGCTCTTGGCCAGTAAAATCCCGCTCGGTATGCTTTAGCCACAATAGTCTGAGAGGACGCATGGTGACCACAGGTGCCCGAGTGGATATCATTAAGGATTGTCTGACCCTCTTCTGGTGTTATGCATTTCTGACCGACTCCAGTCGCGCTCTCTCTCTATACAGCTGTCCCTTTATGACTGTGAAGGCCTTGGATCGGCGGACGATCTGTCGAGCCTCTTCTTCGTCTTCCAGGAGTTCTTTCCTTAGGATATACGCGATGTATGGTATCGTCCAGTCAGGGGTGATTGCCAAGACTTCCATGATTAGGTCGACCACCGCAGGTACTTCAACTTCAGTCGGATCTGTGGCACTTTTCGGCTGCGGGGCTTCTTTTGTGAAAGGATCCTCTTGGACTGATGGCGAGTGAATGTGTTCCAGGAACACGTTGCTGGGAATGGCTTCTCTCTTGGAGCCTATCTTTGCCAAATCGTCAGCTGCTTGATTTTTCAGTCGGGGGATGTGATGAAGCTCTAACCCCTCGAATTTCTTTTCTAGCTTTCGCACTGCATTGCAATAACCAGTCATTGCCGGACTCCTGACGTCCCACTCCTTCATCACTTGATTAACCACCAAATCTGAGTCGCCATAGACCATGAGGCGACGGACGCCGAGTGAAATGGCCATGCGCAACCCATACAAAAGTGCTTCATACTCTGCTTCATTATTGGAGGAATCGAAGTGGATCTGGAGAACATATCTGAGCTTATCTCCTCGGGGGGAGATTAGGACTACCCCCGCACCGGAACCATTCAGCATCTTAGATCCATCGAAGAACATGGTCCAGTGCTCCGAGTGAACTTGAGTCGAAAGTTGCTGTTCAATCCACTCGGCGATGAAATCTGCGATTGCTTGGGACTTGATAGCCTTCTTTGCTTCAAACTTGATATCTAAGGGAAGGAGTTCAATCGCCCACTTGGCCACTCGACCAGTTGCGTCTCTGTTATGCAGAATCTCTGATAGTGGGGCGTCGCTGACGACTGTAATGGAGTGGTCAGAGAAGTAATGTGCAACTTTCTTCGTGGTCATATAAATCCCATATACAAGCTTCTGGTAGTGAGGGTATCTTTGTTTTGAAGGGGTCAAAACTTCAGACACATAATATACTGGGCGTTGTACTTTGAAGGCCTTTCCTTCCTCTTCCCGCTCGACCGTAAGTACTGTACTGACAACTTGTCCTGTGGTTGCAATGTAAAGCAGCAGAGGCTCTTTGCTAATTGGGGCAGCAAGCACCGGCTGGGTGGAGAGCAGAGCTTTGAGCTCTGCAAACGCTGCATCAGCTTCTGGAGTCCACTCGAACTTGTCAGACTTCTTCATTAGTCGGTAAAGAGGCAACGCCTTTTCACCGAGACGAGAAATGAATCGACTTAAAGCGGCCAAGCAGCCTGTAAGCTTTTGGACATCGTGCACGCGTACAGGACGCTTCATCCGGAGTATGGTGCCAATTTTTTCAGGATTGGCGTCGATCCCCCATTCGGAAACGAGAAAACCGAGTAACTTTCCACCTGGAACTCCGAAAGTGCACTTTGATGGATTGAGCTTGATATCGTACCTCCTGAGGTTGGCAAACGTTTCAGCAAGGTCAGCCCGTAGGTTGGAACCTTTTCGGGACTTGACCACAATATCATCCATGTATGCCTCCACATTCCGACTGATTTGAGTGAGTAAACACTTCTGAATCATTCTCATGAATGTGGCTCCGGCGTTCTTGAGGCCGAACGGCATGGTGACATAACAAAAGCATCCGAATGGAGTGATGAAAGCTGTTTTGATCTCGTCGGGCCCATACAGACGGATCTGATGGTACCCGGAATTTGCATCTAGAAAAGACAATCTCTCGCACCCCGCAGTCGAGTCGACTATTTGGTCGATGCGAGGGAGAGGAAAATGATCTTTCGGGCAGGCCCGATTGATATGTTTGAAATCAATGCACATGTGAAGTGACTTGTCCTTCTTGGGGACCATGACGACATTGGCGAGCCACTCGGAGTGGTAAATCTCTCGGATGAACTCCGCTGCTAAGAGCCGAGCCACCTCCTTGCCAATGGCTTGCTTCTTCTGGACGGCGGACCGTCGAAGATGTTCCTTCACAGGCTTGAATTTTGGGTCGACTCGTAGACAGTGCTCAGCCAGCCCTCTGGGAACTCCAGGCATGTCAGAGGGTTTCCATGCGAAGATGTCCCAGTTCTCACGGAGGAGCTGGATGAGCGCTTCTTCCTATTTGGAGTCGAGCGTCGTCGAGATGTGAGTCGGAGCAGCGTCGGGGTCGGTCGGGTGAATGTGGATTGTCTTTGTTTCACCAGACGACTGAAAAGCCGACTCTGAGGCAGGCTTCTTAGCTCGCAGCAATTCGCTCGGATCGGCAGTCTTTTGGTACTCTTTCAGCTCGACCACTGCCATCTGAGCATCAGCGATCTTTGATCCCTTCTAAAAACACTCTTCTGCTTTCTTTCGGTTGCCCGTAACAGTGATCACACCCTTGGGGCCAGGCATCTTCAGTTTGAGATACACGTAACATGGTCGAGCCATGAAGCGTGCGTAAGCTGGCCTGCCCAAAATGGCATGATAAGCACTCTGGAAGTCCACAACCTCGAATGTCAACTTTTCCTTGCGGTAATTCTTTGAATCACCAAAAACCAGATCAAGAGCAATCTGGCCGAGTGACTCGGCTTTCTTCCCAGAATGACTCCGTGGAAGCTCATGTTACTGGTACTGAGTCTGGACATCGGAATGCCCATTCCTTTCAAAGTTTCAGCGTACAGTATGTTCAGGCCACTGCCACCATCCATCAGGACTTTGGTTAGTCGAGTGCCTTCGACAACTGGGTCGACCACCAAAGCTTGCCTCCCAGGGGTGGCAATGTGCATCGGGTGATCAGACTGGTCGAATGTGATGGCAGTCTGAGACCACTTCAGGTAACTGGATGTTGCCGGAGCGACCATGTTCACCTCACGGTTAATGACTTTCAGTCGACTTTTGCTTTCAACATCAGCAAAAATCATCAAGGTGGAATTGACTTGGGGGTATCCATCGTCACTATCATCCTTGTCCTCAACTCTGTCTGGCTCTTTTTCCTTATCTTTGGGCTGCTTGCCCTGAAACTGCTGGATCAGGAGCCGGCACTGTCGAGTGGTATGCTTTGGGAAAATAAAATTACCCTCTTAATCTTTCTTGGTGTGGATGTGACACGGCAGATCCAAAACATCATTTCCATCTTGATCCTTGACTTTCTTGGGCTTCCAGGCGCCCTTGGGTTTTCCCTTGGAGTTTCCCTGGGCTACGGCCAGGGCCTCCCCAGGAGCGGCTGGCTCGGCCTTCCGCTTCTGTTTCCGACTGGAGTTTCCTCCGGTTTCTTGGGCGACTGCCTTGAGCTTGCCGCTTCGGAGTCGGTCTTTGTCTTCACCATTAGCGTACTTGGTGGCAATCTCCATCATCCGATTCAGAGACATCTCTCCAGTTCGACCGAACTTCAGATTCAATTCTCTGTATTTAACGCCTTCTTTGAAGGCACAAACTGCTTGATGGTCTGGCACATTCTCAACCGTGTGATGCAGTGTGATCCACCTCTGGATGTAATCCCTCAGTGTTTCATTCGGCTTCTGTACGCAGGACCGCAACTCTGTAAGGCCTGCAGGTCGCTTGCAGGTTCCTTCGAAGGTTGTGATAAACACTCGGGAGAGGTCCTCCCAAGTGTAAATACTGCTGGGTGCCAACTGATTCAGCCATGCTCTGGCTGAGCCTTCTAACATGAGAGGCAAATGCTTCATCGCCACCTCATCATTGCCACCACCAATCTGCACAGCCACTCGGTAATCTTCGAGCCAAGTGTCAGGCTTGGATTCACCGGTAAACTTGCTGACTCCAGTCGCCAGTCTGAAGTTGGGAGGAATCACCGCGGCCCTGATGGCTCGACTAAAAAATTCTGGCCCCGAAGCATGTACCCTGCTGCCGGCGGGCGCATCTCTATTGTGGCCCTCTCGATGAGCTCTGTTCCTGTCAACCAAACCTTGAACGAGGATGGATCTCGCGTCAAAGCCTGGGTCCCTGGGGTCGACTGGAATCCTTTGCCCAACATTATGGGGGCGCCTGTCATCTCGATGTCGAGGCGCATATGACCCACTCCTCGGGGGAGGGGTTGGCACTCGACGTCGATCATCACGGTCGGGTCGGTGATCATACTGCTCATTTCTTCTGTACTGATCGTGCCGGTCTCCACGTCCCTCACGCCTTGGGGGTGATCTCAGGCTGTGAGCCGACTGGACTGTTTCTGTTGCAACGGATCGACTGTGGATCCTATTCCCCGACTGAGAAACGGCGGAATTCTGGTTTCCCGCCGCTCGGAGCAACGCTCTGATCTGCAACAAGCCCCTGCCAGCCTCCGACTGGGAGGGCTGAATTGACTCCGCTATACGGGCCGCGGCGGCCAAATTCTGAACTGGGGTTCGGTATACCTGCGGCGGCGGGAAGAGCTGACGTCGACTGGACTCGGGAGCTTGCTGTCGTCGACTGGACTCGGGAGCTCGCTGACGCGCTTGCTCGTCGAGTATTTGCTGTAGATTCTCCAGTCGAGTGCGCTCGGCCAGGTTAGCCAAGCGCGCGTCCTCCAAGGCCTGGGCCTCGGGGGTTTCTCCAACAATAGGAGTGTGGAGCGCGTCCATGTTTCGGCGGCGAAGCTCCTCTCGCTGCAATGACGTGAGAGGTTCGGGGAGGTACTCGTCGTGGGGATGCGACGGGTCGCCTCCACCCGCGCCCCCATCAGCGCGAGGGAATCCGGGAGGACTGTGTGTCCCCTCGACCGCCAGAACCTCAGCCAAAGGGTCGCTGCTATCGCACTCGGATGTGGTCTCCGCGGAGCCAGTCGAATAGGCCGCAGAGGGATTCGTCGGGCTCGATTGCCGCGACTTGTGGGGCCGCCAACTGGCGGGCCACGGCGTGCCTCACCCACCGCTGGAGTCTCGACCGACCTGAGCGCTTGCGCTGGTGGGAGACGGGCGGGGAGATGACACGGGGGCCGAAAAATATTGGATCGACGGCTGCCGCAGGAGGACGCCACGAATGCACGCGCGGAAGTGCGTCGCACCGCGGACGGGGAGCGCGTCGATGTCGAGTGGCGCCTCCTGGAGCCAGGCGGAGTCGTCGGCGATGAAGGTGAGCGCGCCGAGACGGATCTCGCGGCCCTCTACCAAAACTCCGCAGGAAACCATGATCAAATGGATCGGAAAAATCGCAACTTCTCCAATTAGGCGCTAAGACTCCTGCCCCATGGTGGGCGCCAACTGTCGTGGTTCTAAGTCTGACAGTAATGTAGGGGGTGTGTATGGAGAGGCTAGATCTTAGCTATTGGGAAGTTGTAAGCACACAAGGTTTACGAGTTCAGGCCCTTCTCGGAGGAAGTAACAGCCCTACGTCTCGGTGCCCAGAGGCGGTCGATTGGATTATGTGTGTGTAGATAACAGGGGTGCGAACCCCTCTTACTAAGGAGGGGGGTGGCTTATATAGAGTTTGCCGGCCCCCTCCTGCCCTCAGTAATGCAGGGGTTTAGGTACATTTAAGGTTGGGTGTTACTGGTAACGCCCCTAATAAAATGCTATAATGACCATAAAGACTACTTAATAGCCGACCGTTTGCCTGTGGAGTGACTTTAGGCCTTCTGGCAGTCGAGTGGTTGGCTTCATGGTCGAGTGATAGCTTCTTGGTCGAGTGTCTTGAACCCGTCGAGTGGAATACCTTCAAGTCCATTGAAAGGTGACTTCTTCTAGGGATGTCCTCGGGTAGGGCTCTTTAGGACAGGTCCGTGCCCCTACCCTAGGTACATAGCTTCATCACCTGCCTCAGGCCCTGGGGCTCCCTCCCACGCCCAGTGGCAACACTTAGCTCCGCGCTGGTGAGAAGACGTTGAAGACTAGATTAGGTGCCGGACGCGGCTTTTTCATTTGCTTTCCGCAGTTGGCTTGTTCATTCTCATTCGAAGTTTTATTGAAGCTGTTGCCGTCTTTGGCTTGTGGTTCTTCGACTTTTCACTCTCCTGCCTCGATTTCTCTTATGAAAGGCCTCGCGAGGGGGGCAGCCGAGCGCCCTCGCGAGCGTTCCTGTCCTAGTCGTTCAAAGGTTTCGCGACCTGGGTCCATTACAGGAGCACCCCTCCAGTCCGTGCCCCACGGGCACCACGACACGAACACAGGGCCTGGGTCAGTCGCCCCCCCCCCCCCCCCCACGGCTGGGGCCGGGAACTATCCATGCGCGGGCACGTAGCCGGAAGGCACGATAATGGAAGCAAAGCGATGATTAACAGCAATAACCCAAACACGCCCCCGCGGGGCACCACGCTACTGTCTTTTTACGCAGGAAAAGGGAAAAGAAAGAACAAATCAGGCGCAGCTCGCCTCACACCGGCCTGCAGGGAAGACTCGAGCTGCCTCCGGGGCTTAGGCAGACTCCCTCTCGCGCTTCACCGAGGCGCGATGGCGGGCAGACACGCTACCACCTCCCAAGCAGGTACACCGGCGTGGAGGCTGACCGTGGCCACCGCTAGAAGAGTCGCCGCCTGAAGAAGAACCGGTGAAGCTTGGGGAACCCTGAGCGCCGCCAATCACGCGAGCGCTGTCCTCTCCATCATCGCCGGGGCTGGGTTCCCGGCCACGGTCGTCGTCCTTAGGGCAGCACCCTGCGCGGCGACCATCTTCCCCAAACACCCTCACATAGAGGGTGGCATCGCCGTCAAACTTGAAGTGCAGGGTGCACCGACGGCTCAGGCCACGCGTGCGGGCAAACGTCTGCCAACCATGGGTCAAGGCCAGGCTCCCGGCTGCGGAGACCTCCAGTGAAGCCCATGAGGCCCGGCTGCAGCAGCCGTCTGCCTGAAGCCAGAGGCCGCCCGGGGCGCCGGCCGGGAGCTCGCCGAGGAGGACGCAAGGAAGTTGAAGCCGGGTGCTCGTCGGCACCGCCGACCACACAACGAACTCCGGCAGCACCTCTGCAGTGCGAAAGTGCGGCCTAGGGGAACGCGCGACCGAAGCGCGCCCCCCGACCACAGCAGTCCGCCCGTCACCGTGCTGGAAATTGTCTCCACGGCCGCGGAGAGCTGCCGTGGTGGCCACAGGATGTTTGTCAGGGCGTCCTCGGCCGCGCTTGGGCGGGGGAGAGGTAGGCTCAACCTGGCGAGCCTTACCCTTCTCTACGGCCGAGAACCTCCTCGACGGGGCCAGGAAGAAGAAGCAGAAGCAAGGGGGGATGAACTAGAAGGGCGCGTGTCGGTCCGTACTTATAGCCAGCGAGGGCCAACCGTCGGCCCCCACGATCACAGGTAATCATGACCCGCTTTACATGCAGGGACTTGTCCAATCCGTGCAGTTGCCGAGGCGCCATGGGGAAGTGGAGACGCCCACGTCCAATCAACCGCCACGCGGCGCACAAGGCCGCAGGCTGTTAGGTCCCGCGGCGCTTCGCTCTTGCCCTTTCGCCTCCCTGCACGGCCAAGTCCGGGCGCGCCTTGGGCCCGGGGGCTACTATCGGTGTTCTGGGAACGGGGGTCCCCAGACTTGCCTGCCTGCGGCCTGCGGCGTGGCTCGAGGAGGGGCCCAGCACGGCCCATCTTCATCAACACAGACCCAAGACCCTCGCGAGGGGTCAAGCCTCGCGGGGCGGACGACACGGAGCTTCCTCAGGCACGGCCTCATCAGGCTGGCCCGTGAGGAGGCGGAGAGATCAAGGCGGGGTACCTCAGGAGGTGCCCGTGACGCAAGCCATGACGACCAAGGGTGCCAGGCGGGCGCCAGCCCGCCCAGTGTCCTCCTTTCCTCTTTGGTGCAAAGGGAGCAAGTGTAGGCGAGAGCATCAAGCAAAGGCACCCGTTTCGGTGCAACGAGACCAAGACCAGTCCAACAGCAGGGAGGAAGTCATTGTGGAGCCCAAGCCAGCGTCACCACCAGAGCCTTGGGCAGGCGAGGACTAACTTTAGCCAGGATAAGTGTACCAGATGTTCCCCTTCAAAATGGCCAATTGTTGGCGCCCTTCCCGCTCAATATTTGGGAAGAGGCCCAGGGCCTTTGCCTATAAATAGGACTAGCCACCCACAGGGTCGAGAGAGGAAAGTCGGAATCGGAGAGAGAATCAAGAAGAGAGAGAGAGAGAGAGAGAGAGAGAGAAGGGTAACTGAACCCCTCCTAGCAGTTCATCCCCCCGGCCAAGAACAGACCCTCGCGAGGTTGTTCTTCCTTGTATTGCTCATCATCATCAGCCCAAGAGGCAACCCACCACACCTCACACTGGAGTAGGGTATTACACCACAACGGTGGCTCGAACCAGTATAAACCCTGTGTCTCTTGTGTTGTTCTTTCCATAGCTTAGATCTTAGCGAGGCGGAGGGGTGCAGGTAGGTAGTAGGCGAAATCTCCACGCGCACCCCAGTGTTCGAACCTCGAGGGTCTGCCGGAACCCGAAATCTGACACCTGCTGTGTTGGTTGAGATGATGACCTATCTGGGTTATCGCTGGCACCCTGAGTACACCGTCTATGAGGAGTATCAGGACTTCAACCAGGAGCAGTATCGTGCCATCGTCCACCTCTACTCTCGGGAGTATGACTCCACTACCGTGCTACACACTGCTCATGGTGTTGGAGTGACTATCGACATGGTGGTCCATGATGCTGCTTATGCTGCTCTGACACGTCTTCATGGAGAGTATCAGGAGTTGGATACCTCCCCCTTCAGGCACATTGCTATCACATCCGATGTTGGTGCGGAGGGATACTACACTGCTGCCTACTCCACTGTCACCCGAGAGCCCTTCTACCATCAGAACCTGGTTCTGCATGCTGATGGGCTGGATAGAGCTAACTGAGCTCTTCGCCATGAGTTGTACACCACCCGTCAGCACCTGTACCGTGCCCTGACATTGTTTCACCCCTCTGTCCGATCTGGTGATCTGTCGCGTTCTGCGATCTACCCTGCCAAGACCGTGATGCCCCAGGGCATCGGCTGGCCAGATGTGGGAGGCTACTCTCCTACACTTGGTCCTCTCCTGCCACCTACGCATCGGGTTCCGCACTAGAGTATCCGCGGACCGCAGGCTACTCGCGTGGAGGACTTCCCTTCGCATCACTACCAGCTGTCGGGCTACACCTACCTCCGCAGTACCGCGTGGGACTGATGTAGACTTGCTTGTTAGTGTTAGATGCATTCGCCGTGAGCCTGTGTGCCGCCTATGATGTCTTAGTCTATGTACCAAACTCTGTGTACCGAACTCTATGCATGATCTCTTTTGTAAGATATGCCGACTGCTATGTAGTATCTATCGTGCTGCTTTCGTTGTGCATGTATGATGTCTTAGTCTATGTACCAAACTCTGTGTACCGAACTCTATGCATGATCTCTTTTGTAAGATATGCCGACTGCTATGTAGTATCTATCGTGCTGCTTTCGTTGTGCATGTTTCATCATGAATGATTCTTGTCTTTGCAAATTTCCCAATGCTGAACTACCCCTGTTATATATTAGCAGGATGGTTAGACCAGGTGGTCGTGGTCGTGGTGGCAATGCCCCACCACCGCCTGAGTACATGGCTAGGATGATGCAACAGTTTGAGCTGAATCGTCAGTTCATGGAGAATATTATGGCTCAGTTTCCTCGCCCTAATATGAACCAGCAGCCAACCCAAGTGACTCTGCAGGATTTCATGCGCCTCAACCCAACCGTGTACCGCAGCTCAACTCAGCCTCTGGATGCTGATGACTGGCTCCGAGACATCACCTATGAGATGGAGTCTGCTGATGTAGCCCCTGCCAGCTACGTCACCTTTGCTTCTTTCTTCCTGAAAGGGCCCACGGCTCAATGGTGGGACAGCCACAGGCATACTCTGCCAGCTGGAACAATCATCACCTGGCCAGACTTCCAAGCTGCCTTCCGTGCTCGCTTCATTCCTCAGGGAGTCATAGACCGTAAGAAGCGCGAGTTTCACAATCTCACCCAAGGCAACAAGACTATTGAAGCTTATTAGCGGGAGTTTCTTGACTTGTCCCGCTATGCTGAAGAAGACATTGCAACTGATGCACGCAGACAGGAGAAGTTCTGTGATGGCCTTCAAGCTGACATCAAGCTCGCACTTCTAGTGCATGACTTTGCTGATTTCGCCACCCTAGTGAACAAGGCCATCAATGTCAAAACTGGTCTGCAGGAATACCAGAGCTCTCGCAGGCGCAACCGTGACACGAGCTCATCTTCGGGCCCGTCCTCGCAGAAGCGCAAGATATGGATTCCCAACAGCATGTACCAGCCGAATGCACCTGCCCCAAGGCAGTCCTATGCTGCACCTCGTCTGCCTACTCCTCCAACTAGGCAGTCAAGACTTCCAGTTCCACCACCACAAGCTCCTGTTCCCACTCCCAATAATGGTCTGTGCTACAAGTGTGGTCAACCAGGTCACCGTGCTAGGGATTGCAATCAGAACCAGAATCAACTGGCCCTCCCAGCAACTGGCCGTGGAAGCAACCAGCCCCGCAACAACAATGCCAAGTCTTATGGTCGTGTTCATGCCAACCACTTTGATCTCAATGAAGTTCTAGACCAGCCCGCTACTGTGATGGGTACACTCGTAAATTCAGCACCAGCATCTGTTTTATTTGATACAGGTGCATCACATTCCTTCATGTCAGAGGATTTTGCATTCATGCATGGCATTAAAAGCGAGGACCTGAACACTTCGCTATTAGTACATACTCCCACGGGCTAATGTCGGACCTCCATGATTTGCAACGACGTCCCCGTTGAAATCGAAGGACTGGAATTCCTTGCCTCTCCCATCATACTGAAGTCTTGTAGCATCGACCTCATTCTAGGAATGGATTGGTTGAAAGCGCATACTGCTTCTATAGTTTGCGCCACTAAGGTCGCCCATCTGCTACACCCTTCTGATGAAATAATAGCTTACCAAGCTCATCTAGTTCAGAACGCCGAGGCACGTCTTTATGCCCTGAATGCGTTGAACGCTGCACCACTCGAGGGCATTGAAAACATTCCCGTCGTTCGTGAATTCCAATACATCTTCCCAGAAGAACTTCCAGGGATTCCCCCTGCTAGAGCTGTCGAATTCATCATCGACTTGAAGCCCAGCACCACCCCTATAGCTAAACGACCCTACAAGATGCCGCCGCATGAACTCATTGAGCTTAAGGAGGAAATCCATAAATCTCTTGTCAAAGGTTTCATTCGCCCAAGTTGCTCTCCTTGGGGAGCACCTTCTCTCTTTGTTAAGAAGAAGGATGGGACAAACCGATTAGTCCAAGACTACCGTCCTATAAACCAAGCTACCATTCAGAATAAATACCCTCTTCCTCGGATCAATGATCTTTATGATCAACTGGCTGGATCATCAGTGTTCTCCAAACTCGACTTGAGGTTGGGTTACCACCAGATCCGTGTTCGTGAAGAGGACATCCCAAGAGCCGCCTTCGTGACTCGATATGGATCATACGAGTACACCGTCATGTCATTCGGCTTAACGAATGCTCCCGCCACCTTCTCTCGTCTGATGAACTATATATTCATGGATTACCTCAACAAGTTTGTCGTGGTTTATCTAGACGATATCCTTGTATTTTCCAAGAACGAGGAAGAACATGCTGGACATCTGCGTCTTGTGCTGGAGAAGCTTCGAAAACATCAACTGTATGCTAAGTATTCCAAGTGTGAATTCTGGCTCCCCGAAGTAACCTATCTTGGGCATGTCATCTCCAAGGATGGTATTGCCGTCAACCCTGAACGAGTTTGGGCTATTCTTGATTGGACTCCTCCGAAGAACGTCAAGCAAGTCCGAAGTTTTCTCGGTCTCGCCAGCTATTGTCGTCGATTCATCGAGAACTTCTCCAAGATTGTCAGGCCTCTGACTAATTTGTTGCATAAGGGTGTCAAGTTTGACTGGACAGACAAGTGTTAGGAAAGTTTCCAGGCGCTCAAAGACAAGTTGACTTCTGCCCCCGTGCTTGCTCCACCTGATACTAAGAAGGACTTCGTCATTTACTGTGACGCTTCCTGTCAAGGATTAGGTTGTGTCCTAATGCAAGAGCGCAGAGTGATTGCTTATGCCTCTCGTCAACAGCGCCCTCACGAAGAAAACTACCCAGTTCACGACCTCGAGCTTGCTGATGTCATTCATGCACTGAAGCAGTGGCGACATTACCTTCTCGGTAATCGTTGCGAAATCTTCACCGACCACCAAAGTCTGAAGTATCTGTTTACTCAGCCAGATCTGAACCTCCGTCAGCAAAGAGGATGGAGACTGTTGCAGACTTTGACGTGGGTATATCCTATACCCCCGGCAAAGCTAATGTAATGGCTGATGCCTTGAGTTGCAAGTCTTACTGCAATCACCTCCAGGTTCACAAAGTTCAGCCCTCGCTTGTCGAAGAATTTAGAAAGCTGAACCTCCATATTGTTCCTCCTGGAGCACTCGCTCCCCCTCCCCCGGAGATCCGCAAGATGAATCTTCTTGTTGCTACTAAGGGTTCCCTAAATACCCTGGCTATTGTACCAGATCTCGTAACTGGTATAAAGACTATTCAAGGTTATGACTCTGAAGTCCATAAGATTAAATGCCGTCTAGCAGAAGGAAAGCCCTCATTCTTCACTATCGCCGACGATGGCGCCTTGTATTTCAAAGGCCGCCTAGTGGTACCATGTTCGAAGAAAAACCTGGATAAGACTAAAAGGGTTATGCAAGAAGCTCATGATACGCCTCTGTCCATCCATCCTGGTAGTACAAAGATGTATCAGGATATTCGCCAAAGATTCTGGTGGTCTAATATGAAGCAGGACATTGCTCGTTATGTTGCTGAGTGTGACGTTTGCTGCCGTATCAAAGCAGAGCATCAAAGGCCTGCAGGAACTCTGCAACCTATCTCTATTCCTGAATGGAAATGGGACCATGTTGAAATGGACTTCGTCACTGGATTTCCCAAATCACAAAAAGGTAATGATGCTATTCTTGTCGTCATTGACCGGCTTTCCAAAGTTGCCCATTTTCTGGCGATCAAAGAGACAATCACTGCTAGTCAGCTTGCTACTCTCTACATGGCCAGAATTGTTTCACTTCACGGTATTCCACTGGTTATCAGTTCAGACCGTGGCAGCTTATTCACTTCAAGATTCTGGGCAAGTTTTCAAGAAGCTATGGGAACTCATTTGTCGTTCAGTACGGCGTTTCATCCTCAGTCGCAAGGACAGGTTGAACGTGTCAACCAAGTTCTCGAAGACATGCTTCGAGCTTGTGTAATTTCCTTCGGCAAGAAATAGGAGGAATCTCTTCCATATGCCAAGTTCTCTTATAATAATAGGTATCAAGCTAGTCTGAAGATGTCCCCCTTCGATGTGCTATATGGACGAAAGTGTCGGACCCCTCTGAACTGGTCAGAAACTGGGGAACGTCCACTCTTTGGTCCGGATATTATCCAACAGGCCGAAGAACAAGTTCGCATTATTCGCGAGAACCTCAAGACTGCTCAGTCACGTCAGAAACGTCAGTATGACCGTCATCACCAAGACATGGTCTATCAACCTGGAGAAAAGGCTTATCTCCGAGTTACACCAATGAAGGGTGCTCACCGCTTCGGGATCAAGGGCAAGCTAGCTCCCCGCTATATTGGTCCTTTCACTATTCGAGAGGCGTGGAAAAGTGGCATATCAACTGGAGCTTCCACCGAACCTTTCTCAGGTTCACGACGTGTTCCACGTGTCACAGCTCCACCGATGCTTCAAGGACCCAATCCGAGCAGTGGATCATGAAGTGCTCGAATTGCAACAGGATCTCTCCTATAAAGAGCATCCGGTCCGTATTCTCGACCAAGCGGAACGCCGCACACGTCAGAACGCGATCAAGTTCCTCAAAGTCCAGTGGTCGAATCACTCTGAAGACGAAGCCACTTGGGAACGCGAGGACCGCCTGCGTGATGAATACCCCGCACTGTTTCCTTCTACCTCCTAAATCTCGGGACGAGATTTCTTGTAGTGGAGGAGATTTGTAGCGCCCGGATAATCATGCTACAGTAATCCCACGCTAATCATGCCATGACACCTCGGTTATTGTTGCTAACCTCGCAATGATTCGAAACCTTTTCAAATTCAAATTCAAATTAATGTCAAACGACAAAGTTTTTAAAATAGTAAACTAAAATGTTCGGGGTGTGCAGTTAAATGCCTGGGTAATTATAATAAAGCAAACCCATTTTTAAAAAATGCCTATATGATTTAAAATGAAATAAAACAGAAAATAAAATAAAAATAAATGCAAGACAGAAGAAAAAAAGGAGCAAGCCCCTCCCCCCTCAACTGGGCTGACTGGCCCAGCTGGCCACCGCGCCCCCCTTGGGCCTCAACCCACCGGGCCGCCAGGCCGGCCCATCCCCTAGCCTATAACCAACCCCAGTGAAACCCTAGCCCGATCCCACTCCCCCACTCGCCCCACACTCGCTCCTCCCTCCTCCCCGATCCAGATCGGATCGAGGGGAACGCCCCCCCTCCCCCCCCCCCCCCCGACGCCGTGCCCTTCGCCGCCGAACGCCGTCGCCTCCCCGTCTCCTTCCCACGCCGGACCGCTGCCTCGTCGGCGCCTCCTCCCCAACGGTCTGCTTCCTCTTCATCAAGCCGTCCCCGTCGACCACCCCGACACCCACTGCCCCGTTCCCTAAGCCCCAATGTGAGCCCCGCCGCCGCGCTCGTCTCCGCGCGCCCCTCCTCGCTCCCTCTCTCGCCCGCGCGCCCACCTCACCACGCGCGCACACGTCGCCGCGCCCCTGCTCCTGGACGTGCATGCCCGCGCCGCAGCGCGCCCGCTCGAGCGCCCCGGAGCCGCGACACCCTTCCCCGCGCCGCTCCTGGGCCGCAAGCCCCGCCCGTCTTGCTCCTTGCTAGCCGCGCCGCACCCGTCATTGCCCGCGACGCCACCTTCTGGCCGCGCCGCCCCGTTCCTCCCCGTCGCCGCTACCCCCCACCGTGGCCTCGCCCTAGCTCGTCGGCGCCCTGCCGTTCCTGCCTGCAACAGCCCGTGCCTCGTCCCGGTCGTTTGGCTCGACCACGGCCATTCCCCCCCCCCCCTTTTGGCCCTCGGCCTCATCTGACAGCTTCCCCCCTCCGCAGCTGCTCGCCGGCCACCGCTCCGGCCGCCTGGCTGACGCCGTCGCCACCGGCGCCCTGCATCGCTCTGGGGCTACGCCCGCAGCGCCCACGCCCATTCGGGTGGCGCCTGCGCCCTGCACCCATTACCCGGCGCCCGCTATGGCCCTCCGGGCCAATGACAGTGGGGGCCCACACCCCAGAACGTTAAAAAAATAATAAATAATAAAATTAATTAATTAATTAACTTAATTAATTCTGATTAAATTAACTAATTAAGATTAATTAATCTAATGACTGATTAACCTAATTAACTGTTAGTTAATTAGTATGACAGTGGGGCCCACCCCCCTAATTAATTTTGATTAGTTTAATTAAAATGTGTCACTGACCAGTGGGACCCACTGGTCAGGTTGACCAGTCAACCCCCGTTAACTGCTGATGTCAGCATGACATCATGCTGATGTCATAAATCCATTTTTGAATTAATTTGAATAATTAATTAAATTCCAGAAATTAATAAAATCTTTAGAAAATCATATCTTTTAATCCGTAACCCAGATTAAATTATTTTCAACATGAAAGTTGCTCAAAACGACGAGACGAATCCGGATACGCAGCCTGTTCGTCCGCCATGCATCCCTAGCAAAGCGAACACGCAACTTTCCCCCTCCGGCTCCTCTGCTCGAAAACGCGAAACACCGGGGATACTTTCCCGAATGTTTCCCCCTTTTACCGGTACCACCTTGTAGCGCGAAAGGGCACACCTAGCATCACGCTTTGTCATGTCATGCATCGTCATGCATTTGTTTGCATTATATTTATTGTTTCTTCCCCCTCTTCTCTCGCTAGACATCGAGACTGACGCCGCTGCTACCCAGTACGACTACGGAGTTGACGACCCCTCTCTCTTGCCAGAGCAACCATGCAAGCCCCCCTCCTTGATCACCAGATATCGCCCACTCTACTCTTTATACTGCTTGCATTACAGTAGTATAGCATGTTACTGCTTTTCGTTAATCCTATCCTGATGCATAGCCTGTCCTTGCTACTACTGTTGTTACCTTTACCTGCAATCCTAATGCTTAGTATAGGATGCTAGTTTATCATCAGTGGCCCTACATTCTTGTCCGTCTGCCATGCTATAATATCGGGCCGTGATCACTCGGGAGGTGATCACGGATATATACTATATACTTTACATATGATACATGTGGTGACCAAAGACGGGTCGGCTCGTAGGAGCGCCCGCGAGTGGATCTTTGTGGCGAAGCGACAGGGTAGGTTGAGACCACCTAGGAGAGAGGTGGGCCTGGTCCTGGTCGACGTTCGCGGTTATTTCAAGATAACACGTTTAACGAGATCTTGGTATTTGATCCGAGTCTGGTCACTGGCCTATACGCACTAACCATCTACGCGGGGACAGTTATGGGCACTCGATGTCGTGGTATCAGCCGAAGCCTTCGTGACGTCAGCGACTGAGCGGCGCGCGCCGGATTGGAACGTAAGCTTGCTCTTGTATTAAGGGGGCTAGTTCTGCTTCCGGTCGCCCTCGCAACATGCACGTGTGCAATGGGCAATGGGCCCAGACCCCTGCGCCATAGGATTTAGACCGGCGTGCTGACCTCTTTATTGTGCCTAGGTAGGGCTGCGACGTGTTGATCTTCTGAGGCCGGGCATGACCCAGGAAAGTGTGTCCGGCCAAATGGGATCGAGCGTGTTGGGTTATGTGGTGCACCCCTGCAGGGAAGTTAATCTATTCGAATAGCCGTGATCTTCGGTAACAGGACGACTTGGAGTTGTACCTTGACCTTATGACAACTAGAACCGGATACTTAATAAAACACACCCTTCCAAGTGCCAGATACAACCGGTGATCACTCTCTAACAGGGCGACGAGGAGAGGATCGTCGGGTAGGATTATGCTATGCGATGCTACTTGGAGGACTTCAGTTTACTCTCTTCTACATGCTGCAAGACGGAGGCTGCCAGAAGCGTAGTCTTCGACAGGACTAGCTATCCCCCTCTTATTCCGGCATTCTGCAGTTTAGTCCACATAAGATACCCCTTTTCCATTTGATACCAATGCATACATATGTAGTGTAGCTCCTTGCTTGTGAGTACTTTGGATGAGTACTCACGGTTGCTTTACTCCCCCTTTTCCCCATTCCTATACCCGATTGCTACGACCAGACGTTGGAGCCCAGGAGCCAGACGCCACCGTCGACGACGACTACTACTACTTGGGAGGTGCCTACTACTACGTGCAGCCCGCTGACGACGACCAGGAATAGTTTAGGAGGATCCCAGGCAGGAGGCCTGCGCCTCTTTCGATCTGTATCCCAGTTTGTGCTAGCCTTCTTAAGGCAAGCTTGTTTAACTTATGTCTGTACTCAGATATTGTTGCTTCCGCTGACTCGTCTATGATCGAGCTCTTGTATTCGAGCCTTCAAGGCCTCTGGCTTGTAATATGATGCTTGTATGACTTTTTATTTATTAGAGTTGTGTTGTGATATCTTCCCATGAGTCCCTGATCTTGATCGTACACGTTTGCGTGTATGATTAGTGTACGATTGAATCGCGGGCGTCACAAGCCCGCGGAAAAGAAGAACAACAGATAATGGAGAAAGAGAGCAAAGGAAAAACAAAGAAGAGAAAGTTAAAGAGACGAAGGGAAATGAAGTAGTATACTAGAGGAGAGGAAAGTTAATAAGTAACGATTGAGTTGCAATTTGATAGAAAGCATTGATGCTACTTATTAAGTACAAAAAATCAACTTCTTTCCCTGGATTTATATTACATTTTTCTTATTTACATGATAGTATTTTGGTACTTAGTCTTACAAAATTGTAACAACCGAATGAATATGCTGACTAGGCTAGCATAATCGTATAAGAGTTTTTCAAATAAAAATAAAAATAGTAAACCACGTTAAAAAGAACTGCAAAATTAAACTTACTGTCAATGTTTTTATATCCACTTAATAGGAGTCGTATGCATGTATTGTGAGTGGCGGCTGCTACAAATCAGCCGACTGATTTCCTGAAGCAGTCAATCAGGTGTTGGGCCGTCGGATCCTTCCTCTCGCCGCGTTGGAATAGGTGTATATTGACTTCATGCTCCCTATTAGTAGTAGAGAAGTCGTAACGCCACTTGGATAAATTGCAAAACAAAACAACAAAGAAAGGGACTGTCTGTTTGACATAAAATAGAGATTACAAAGGTTTATTACAGCAATATAGAAAGTGTAAATTACATCGTTTCTTGATCTACGGAAGTTAGTACAATCTAGAAAGAGCTGGAAATACATGGGGCGCTGATGTAAGAACTAAAAAATACAGTAGAAAAACAAATTAAAAAATTGCAACATTGATCTAAGAAAAATTACAGTGTAGAAAGAGCTGGCAATACAGAACAATGATGATGCAAGAATTGCTCAAGTCAAAATAGAAAAGTCCAGCGTGTAAAATTACAGCGATAACCTATGAAAAAAAGGAAAACAATATAAGGAGTAGGCTAAAAAATTGGTATTACCAAAGATAAAATCATGCATCAAGATCTTACACAGTGACATGAAAACAGTAAAAATACCTAAGAAGCAGGCTAGGACAACAATAGAGACAAGAGTACCAAAATGAAAGTACTACCTAAGTACCTATTACTGTGACCATGAAACTGTAAATATTACAAAAGCTTACTATAAAAGCGAAGAACGGACACCTTGCTTATTTTTCAAAAGTAATACGACTGGCTATATTTGATTGTCAAGTGTATAACTACCTACAATGGAAGCAAACATGTAGGAGCTCACTGTAAAAAAAGAAACAACCTAAGGAGTGGGCTAGAAAAATAGTATTACCTGATATACATACATGCATCAAGCCATTTACAGTGACACATACACAGTAGAAGCCTTTAAGGTCACTATAAAAGGGGGGGAGGGGGGGGGGGGAACCTAAGTGGGAGGCTAGAAAATTGGTGTTACCCAGCAATACATAAAAAACCTTTAAGCTCACTGTAAAAGGGGGAACATGTTAGCCTAAGAACCAGGCTATAAAATTGGTATCACCAAACACATACTCCTGCATCAAGCTACTTTACAGTGGCATGTAAACAGTAAAACTACAAAAAAAATCAACATTGAAGACACCACATAATCAAGACAACAACGTATGTTGGAATCTACAAAAAAAAAACTTCGTCAGCTAAGAAACCCCTAGAAATCAAAATATCCCCAACCCAAGCTGAGCACAACCACTAACTCATGAGTAGCTAGCAACACTGCGGGAAAGCAAGTTCAGAAATAAACTTCAGTTCCAAAGGAAAAATTTAAAAATCACCGTAACACATATACATTTGAACTGAACAATACATAAAAATCACTAAACTAAGAACTAGAAAATGCAATGGCCTAATTATCGAAACTCTACATCATCACAATTGTATGAAAGGTATACCAACAAAATTTTAATCATTATAGTGGCCTAAAAACAGTAATTCATTCTTGTTACAGAGGACTCCAGAAATTGGTACCAACCAAAAATGTGCAAAATGATTACATGGAAGTTTCAACTTAATTTACTAATTTCTGAATATTTTAACTTCAATGCGTTTTAACTGCAAAAGGAAGACATGGAAGAGTAAAATCCAGTGTAATGCTCCATTAATCAAGTTCAGACAACAATGAAAGTCAGATACATCTGCTTAAGAAATTACAGAGAATTGAAACCTCAAAAACGAAATATACTTGTACAATACCTCCTCGCGAAGAAATACCACAATATCTAGCAATAATCACTCATAGAGTATGTCCAATCAATTGGGACCCCCCTAACAACAAGTACGGACCTTCCTGTAACAGAAGGGGATGGGGAATCAAGCTAAATGAACATTGCCCACAAGATTTAGCAACACTAGCTCCATATGAAATACAGAGCACACCAAAACTTGTACAATCGAAGCAAAAATCCATCCACAAGCCTGGATCAGCAACTGCAAACCCTTGGAATATCTAACAAGCAAAGGGGAGGACAACCACCCGAACGAAAATCCCACCTCCCATACAAATCACCTAAACAACTAGGAATAGGAAGGGACAACTAGGAATTCCTAGAAATTGGAGGATGGAGGGGGAAAACAATCTAAGCAAAACAAAATCAAGACCTAGAGATGAACAAAAACAAACAATCAAGAGCAGAAGGGGGAAGGTTGAACAAACAAGGTGACAAACCGCTACACCCCAAATGAATCTGATACCGGGGGTTCTTCGCTCCCATGTCCTGATGATTGTGGTCTTCTTTTAGTTATATGGTTAGGTTTTTAGAGTCATAAAGTGTGGCAAACCTTGTTATGTTTAAATAACTGGCACCGGTTTGGTGGCATGTAGTTTTTCGCTTTTGTGTCCTTCGTGGCACCTTGAACCTGGCGTTTTAGCCCAGATGTTCTCACTTTTGTAAAGTTTTGGTTTCGTTTCTATGGAATGGAGCCAGGGGCTCCCCTTTGATTGAAATTTGATACCAAGGGTAGGAACCTCGACTTCAAACACTCAATATCGCCATGGGAAGAAGATGAGGTAGTGTTCCCCGTAGCTTCTATTATCTACTCCCTCCGTTCCCAAATACTTGTCTTTCTAGGCATTTCAAATGGACACAATATACGGATGTATGTAGACATATTTTAGAGTGTAGATTCGTTCATTTTGCTTCGTATGTAATCACTTGTTTAAATATCTGGAAAGACAAATATTTGGGAACGGAGGGAGTATTCAGCAATGCTATACACACGATGCCATGCAGACGATTTGTGGACGATGCTAAATTCAAGCCATGTGATGCACAGCAGCAGCACTGTTCTACGGTTGGATTTGACTGTCGGCTACACATCGTGCGTGCAGTTTCGTCTGCACAGCAATTTCGTTATCTATTCTCCCTCTCTTTCCTTGTAGCTTCTCTCCTCTCTGACCCCTGTTCTCCCTGTCCCTCGAGCGACACGAAATGAACAAACAGACAAACAGGCGGGCAGCTTGCGAGCAGGAGGGGAAGCAATTAATAAAAAATACTAAAGAGAACCACTATTGGGCGGCTTGCAGGCAGCCCGAACAGAAACCCAGGCCTGAGAAAAACCGAGATGGGGAATCAACATGAATCTTGGCAGTTGATCAAACGGACCACAATTTGAATGAAAGCCAATTGCTTTTCAGCCAGCTGAAAAATAGCAAAACCGTAGAAAAATCATCAAAATGAAACATGAAAGGTGAGCTTTTATCTAAAGCTTGACAAGTATTCACTGCATGCACCGGTGAGTCGATTTCCACATAAAAGTGGTCTCTAGATATCAGCCTTAATTTGCCCATGAAATCAATCTTGACCATGAACAAACCTTCAACTAATAACAAATTTAGGATAGGCATATGTCCAGAATCCAGATCATGGCTCGGCAGTTCTCCGGAGCAGTTTTCCCATGCACAAAAAGATCAACAAAAACGGCTCCAAGTTCAAAGCATCAAGCTACGTAATAATCATAATCAGCTAATCAAACGGCAGGACCAGCTTGGCGGCGTCGAGGCGCGGGTAGTGCCGGAGCACGACGCCCTTCATCTCCTCCGCGCCGCTCTCGTACCCCGCCGCGGCGTGCTCGGCGAGCCGCCGATTGTACTCCTCGGACCCCAGGAACCGCTGCACCGCCGTCGGCTTGGCGCTCTCCAGAGTTGCCCGCTTCACCGCCGCGAGTTCGGCCTTCACCGCCTCCAGCTCCGCCAGCGCGGCCTGCCTCGCCGTCTTCTCCTTGTCCATCTGCTCCCACAACGCCACGTTGTCGCGCTCCCGCGCCACCAGCTTCTCCTCCAGGTCCAGCGCGTAGCCCGAGGAGAAGGACACGTAGTTCACAGCCTGCACACAAACAAATGTGATTCGGGTCCGGTCCGCACGTACACCCACGGACGAACGGCTTGGTTGCAAAAATACCTGGAGCATTGCCACGTAGCTCGACGCGACGATGTCTGAGGGCTTCGCCGCCGCGAACTTGTCCTCCCGCGACGGCGTGACGATGCACTCTAGCACCTTCCGTGCGACCTTCCAGTCGGCCGTGTCGCCGTCGTCTGTGTCGGGCACGGGCGAGTGCGGTGACCGCGGCTCGGACACCGGGGCGGCGCAGCCAAGCCCATCTTTTGCAGTGTACTCCTCCCGTTTCCTCTTCTTTCCGGACAATGGAAGCGTGTCGCCGTGCCCCTCGCTTTTCACCTGCTCCGTCACTGCCGCCGGCGCCGCCGTCTTCTCCACTGGCATAGTGTCAGTCATGTCGCGGACGGGTGGATCCACCACCACTAGCGCACAAACAATAGGAGTAAAATACCTTTCGCTGTGAGTATGCGCCAATTGGACAAGGGGGGATCGAAGTCTTACCTTTGGCAACAGTAGGACGGGGAGGAGCCAGAGGTGGCGGAGGTGGCGGAGGAGGTGCGCCGGAGGAGAAGACTGCAGCAAGGTTTGCGTCGCGGAGGTAAATCCGGAGGTCAAGCGGGACGCCGTGTGCCTGTAGCAGCTTACCCGCCGACTCCTGATGGCTCATAAGCACCGGATCCGCGACGGAGCTCTTGGGCGGCGAGTCGCCCCAGTTCACGGGGCACGGCCATGGCCCCGGCGACGTCAGGAAGAAGAACCTGCCTTTCCAATCACTCTCAAATTTGGAGCAGCTAAGGCCAGTGAAGAGCGTTGGGGAGGCCCCCTTTCCCCTGCAGCGGAAGAAGTACCAGCCGTTCCCGTTCTTCCACGTCGACAGGGAGAAGAAGTGCCGGAACAGCGCCGTCGACGGCCGCACGCCGGCCTCGTGGCAGAGCACGACGAACCCGACCAGGACGAGCCACCCATTGGGCGTGAGCTGGCCCGGCGCGAGGCGGAAGTGGGTGAGCGCCTTCCCGAAGAACGCGTGCAGCGGGAAGCGCACCCCGGCCTCCAGCGCGTGGGCGTACACGCAGACGGCGCCCGGCGGCGGCGCGCTGCACGCGCGCAGCTCGCCGGCGGGGCGCCGGGCGAACTCCGCCGGCACGCCGTGCTTCCTGCAGAGGGCGTCGACCGCGGCTTGGGTGCTCAGGGTGGAGGCGATGCGCTCGGCGGCGGGCCCCGAGGGCGCGGCGTCGCTTTCGCCGGCGCTTTCGGTGTCGCTGAGGACGACGACGGGGGATGGGGCGGGGGAGGAAGGCATCGCGTGGCGCTTCTGCGGCCGGCGCGCTTGGCCGCTTCCGCCTCGACGGCGATCAGCCCTGCCGGAGAAGCAGATGAGTCGCGGTGGCTTCGTGGAGGGTGGCTTCTACAGTTCTGGCAAAGTGTTCTTTTCCGCTTTGGGTCGTGGCAAAGTGTTTCGAGAACTGTTTTACCCTTTTACCATGTGGAATACGTGTCGGCAGGGCAGGGCTGGGTCAGGGTTTTATTTTCCGCACACCCAGTTAGGAACCTTAGAAGTTTTACAAATGCAGAAGACTTTCATACTGAAACAAAACATAAATTTCGAAATCCTCTAAATTTTTTAGAAATTTCCTAAAATTTAAGGAGGCACTAAAGCTTTATGCTATTGAGAGAATAGGACACTTGGAGAATGCAAACGTTTATCGTGAGCAAGTTAGAATTTCTTATATTATTTTTGCATCCATTCCGCGGATAAGTGTTGGAGTATACAAACTACGTGTGGAAAACATGATTTACCCTGCACACTTACACAAAAAAAAGATGTGTTGAAATTCACCCAAGATTTTGCATATAATACCCCATTCTCCGAAATTTAGGATTTTATTGGGGTCGTAGAAGAAAAATAAACGATGAACTGGATGTTGGCATAGTGTAACGTAAGTCGTTTGGTTGCCCAAACTGAAAATGCATGCATGTTCTTTAGATATAGGTGCATGCCATCGTTAGAATATGCAGAGATGAAATGTGGTGAAATTTGAACCGGACAGAAAAAAATTCATTCAATAGTCGATGCGATGTGATTCACAAGGAAAATGTCCAAAAATTACAGTGTTTCAAATCAAACAAGGTATATGTAAAACAAGTTAAAAAAAACTAGGTATGCATAAAACCGAGTAACTCTGCATCTACGAGCAAGTTAACAAATTCTCATAAGTCTAGCAGTTTCTGCAAAACATTTAAGTCTACTGTTGAAACTGAGTAATTAGACTTGTGATTGGAAGAGGCACTTTCGTGGAAACTTGTTTCCCGATGGAAGCTATTTACACCAAGCAAACCGTCCCCGGTAGGATGTGTTCCAAATTCAAAACCCATTGGTGTCCAGTTGGCCCCAGTGTTTGTTTTCTCCGAAGAAAAAAAATCAAAGCGGATGAGGTGTTGAGTCAAGGGTCGGTCCTCCGAGGATGACCTCCTCACGGACCACCGGATCAGCAGTCAGGTCAATTCTTTTTGACTCGCCAGCCGGTCCTCCTCCTCGGGCATGTGGCCACTGTGAAACCACCTGTTGCCCAAGGCCGATCGCTCGCTCGCACGCACGCACCTGTGGTTTCTCGTCTGCACGGAGCACACCTTGCGTGAACCGGCAACCAGGCACGGAGGCAGTGTCTTGATCGGTGAAAGACTGGAAGTGCGCACCTGACTTTGGTTTTTTGGAGTATACCGTGGCTTGACGAGCTGCCGGGCTGCGTGAGAGTGGACGGAGGGAGGGGGCGTGCCTTAGCCTCGTTCGGCCCACCCACACTCCCCCGTCAGCACCCAGGACTATGGACTACTGGTGGACCAGCTAGGCAGCTCACCCCCCCCCCCCCCCCCCCCCGACGCGATCTCTACCCTAGTTGCTCATGGCGACTAGGGTTTCCCTACTCCGCCGGCATCCCACCAGCGTTGAGTTTTCCCTACTGCCCTCCGCACCTACCCCTCACCTCCGATCTCTCCGCTTGTCCTTCGGGATGATGGGAACAGCTAGTCTGTCTTCTCAGCTTTGGGGTTGGTGGGGGCTTGGCGGCAGAGGTAGATTGATTCTGCCAGTCGAGGAGGTGACAGTTTTATCGGCCATGGCTGTATGGAGAACAGCCAAGGAACGGAAGAAGTCAAGGAAAATAGTTGCATCGGGGAACAAGGAAGCGAAGGCAACAAATGACAAGATGGCATCAACGGCGGCCTCCTCCAGGGAGGACCGCCGCGCCTAATGGCTATTTTATGCTGGAACTGTCGTGGGTTGGGCGACCCCACGACAGTTCATGAGCTGCGCGACCTTGCGCGGGAGAGTGCGCCGGCAATCTTATGCGTGGTGGAGACACAAATCGCTAAGGCTCGCATGAAAGGTTTGGCAAGTACTTTGGGTTTTGACGGAGCTTATGGAGTCGGCAGTTTAGGGCGTAGTGGGGGCCTTTGTGTTTACTGGAAAAAGGAGATGGGCTTGGAACTTCGAAATTTTTCCAAATACCACATCGACATGGAGGTGAAAGAGGAAGGGAAAGAGCCATGGCGGTTAACATGTTGGTATGGAGAAGCTAATACTAGCATGCGATATAAAACATGGGATATGATGAGATTTCTAAAGGCTGATTGCGATCTTCCATGGCTATGTATTGGGGATTTCAATGAAGTCTTGAGGCAAGAGGAGCAGTTCGGACCAAACTTGCGAGAGATGGCTCAAGTTAATTTATTTCAGGAAGTTGTAGATGTTTGTCAACTCTATGATATTGGATATAAGGGGCTGGACTAGACATTTGAAAGACGTATATGAAGGAAATATGTCCTAGAGGCAATAATAAAGTTATTATTTATTTCCTTATATCATGATAAAAGTTTATTATTCATGCTAGAATTGTATTAACCGGAAACATAATACATGTGTGAATACATAGACAAACAGAGTGTCACTAGTATGCCTCTACTTGACTAGCTCGTTAATCAAAGATGGTTATGTTTCCTAACCATGGACAAAGAGTTGTCATTTGATTAACGGGATCACATCATTAGTTGAATGATCTGATTGACATGACCCATTCCATTAGCTTAGCACCCGATCGTTTAGTATGTTGCTATTGCTTTCTTCATCACTTATACATGTTCATATGACTATGAGATTATGTAACTCCCGTGTGCCGGAGGAACACTTTGTGTGCTACCAAACGTCACAACGTAACTGGGTGATTATAAAGGTGCTCTACAGGTGTCTCCAAAGGTACATGTTGGGTTGACGTATTTCGAGATTAGGATTTGTCACTCCGATCGCCGGAGAGGTATCTCTGGGCCCTCTCGGTAATGCACATCACTTAAGCCTTGCAAGCATTGCAACTAATAAGTTAGTTGTGGGATGATGTATTATGGAACGAGTAAAGAGACTTGCCGGTAACGAGATTGAACTAGGTATTGGATACCGACGATCGACTCTCGGGCAAGTAACATACCAATGACAAAGGGAACAACGTATGTTGTTATGCGGTCTGACCGATAAAGATCTTCGTAGAATATGTAGGAGCCAATATGGGCATCCAGGTCCCGCTATTGGTTATTGACTGGAGACATGTCTCGGTCATGTCTACATTGTTCTCAAACCCGTAGGGTCCGCACGCTTAAGGTTTCGATGACAGTTACATTATGAGTTTATACGTTTTGATGTACGGAAGGTTGTTCGGAGTCCCGGATGTGATCAGGACATGACGAGGAGTCTCGAAATGGTCGAGACATAAAGATTGATATATTGGAAGCCTATGTTTGGATATCGGAAGTGTTCCGGGTGATATGGGGATTTTACTAGAGTACTGGGAGGTTACCGGAACCCCCCGGGAGATATATGGGCCTTAGTGGGCCTTAGTGGAAAAGAGAAGCGGCAGCCAGAGATGGGCCGCGCGCCCCTCCCCTTCCTTGGTCCGAATCGGACAAGGAGAGGGGGTCGGCCCCCCTTTCTCTTTTCCCCCTCCGCGAATCCTATTCCAACTAGGATTGGGGGGGGGGGATCCTACTCCCGGAGGGAGTAGGACTCCTCCTGGCGCACCTCTCCTAGGCCGGCTGCACCCCCCTTGAGCCTTTATATACGGAGGTAGGGGCACCCCAGAGAAACACAAGTTGATCCGCGTGATCATATTCTTAGCCGTGTGCGGCGCCCCCTGCCACCATAGTCCTCGATAATATTGTAGCGGTGCTTAGGCGAAGCCCTGCGACAGTAGTACATCAAGATCGTCACCACACCGTCGTGCTGACGGAACTCTTCCCCGACAGTTTGCTGGATCGGAGTCCGGGGATCGTCATCGAGCTGAACGTGTGCTAGAACTCGGAGGTGGCGTAGTTTCGGTGCTTGATCGGTCGGGCCGTGGAGACGTACGACTACATCAACCAAACGCTTCCGTTGTTGATCTACAAGGGTACGTAGATCACACTCTCCCCTCTCGTTGCTATGCATCACCATGATCTTGCGTGTGCGTAGGAAATTTTTTGAAATTACTACGTTCCCCAACAGTATACAGGGGGGTGATTTCTGCCGTGTTAGACTTGATCGTGCATTGGCCACCGCAGAATGGTGTAGCATGTTCCCTCTAGCTACATTACACCACTTGCATGCTGCTAAGTCAGATCACTGTCCTATTCTGTTAACCAATCACTCTGCAGCCAATGATACAAGATCAAGGAACCCAAAATTGTTTCGTTACGAAGTAATGTGGGAGCGACATGGGGAATTCTTGCTGTTGCTTGAGCAAGCATGGGGAACAGCTAAGGACGGAACTGTTGGAGAAATCTGTGACAAACTTAGAGCAACAACAAGCGCCGTCATGACATGGGAAAGTTCAGAGTTTGGAGCAGTTCGACAGGAGCTGCGACAGCTCCGGAGGCAGCTTGCAGAATTGCGATCCGCTCCAGCACGTGTTGGCCCAACTTATGAAGAGTTAAAAGTCGAGGGTCGCATCATCGAATTGTGCTTCCGCGAGGAGGTGATGTGGCGTCAGCGGGCACGTGTCCAGTGGCTCGCTGAAGGTGACAAAAATACATGTTTTTCCAGCAAAAAGCTTCGAATCGACGCAAGAAAAATCGCATTACACGTTTGGTTAAAGAAGATGGTTCAGTCTGTGTTGATCACACACAAATGGAAAACATGACAGTGGAGTTCTATGAGCATTTGTTTGCCTCGGAGGGGGTGATTGGTATAGAGGAAGTACTTTCACATGTGCCTTGTAAAGTAACTAATGATATGAATGCCAATCTGGATAAGCCTTATAATCAAGCTGAAATAAAAAAGGCATTATTCCAAATGTTCCCGACAAAGGCACCGGGGCCAGATGGGTTTCCAACACATTTTTTTCTAGAAATATTGGCATTTATGCGGTGAAGAGGTGACCAAGGTTGTTATTCGGATTTTGAAGGGGGGAGACTCCCTTGAGGAGATCAACAGGACGTACATTGTTATTATCCCTAAGGTAAATAACCCAACTTTTTTGTCTCAGTTCCGACCCATTAGCTTGTGCAATGTGATTTTCAAGATCGCATCAAAAGTGCTAGCTAACAGACTGAAGCAGATTCTCCCTAAATCATTTCCGAAGAGCAGTCGGCCTTTGTGCCAGGTAGACTCATTACTGATAATGTCATAACGGCGTATGAGTGCTTGCATTACATGAAAAATAATAGAAGTAAAAAAGAATTCCCTTTGTGCTGTAAAGTTGGATATGCAGAAAGCCTATGACCGTCTAGAATGGAACTATCTCGAAGCAATCATGAAGAAGTTTGGAATTAGTAACCAGTTTGTAGATGCAGTTATGAGGGGAGTAAAATCAGTTTCTTACTCGGTCCTCTTCAATGGAGGTCCAACAAGGGAATTTTTGCCATCCAGAGGGATTCGACAAGGTGACCCAATTTCGCCATATTTATTTTTCTTAGCAAGCGAAGGCCTGTCTTGTTTAATGCAGCATGCAAGCAGAGTTGGCGGTCTAGAAGGAATGCAAATTGCACCCCAAGCACCTCGCATTAACCTGCTACACTTTGCTGATGATTGTATTTTATTCAGTAAAGCATCAAGAGAGAAGGCGGAAGCATTGAATAATGTGCTGAATATATATTGCCAAGCATCAGGGCAGCGGATCAACAATGACAAGTCCTCCATTTATTTTGGAAAGGGCTGCCCAGAGGCTGTCCAGCAAGAGGTAAAGACCACGCTGAATGTTACAAACGAAACCTTAAATGAGAAATTCTTGGGTCTTCCTTCTGATGTTGGAAGGTCGAAGAATGGAGCATTTGCCTATCTCAAGGACAGGGTGTGGAAAAGGGTGCAAGGATACATGGAGAAATTGTTGGCGGGAAGTGGAAAAGAAGTTCTTATCAAATCTGTTGTGCAGGCGATACCCACGTATTCCATGCCGGTTTTCAAGTTACCTAGAGGACTATGCGAGCATATTACGTCCCGGATCCGCAAATTCTGGTGGGGAAGTAAAGCGGGAGAGAGGAAAACAGCATGGGTGGCATGGGACGACATGACTATGCCAAAATACAAGGGAGGTCTTGGTTTCTGAGATATGGAAATTTTTAACTTGGCACTACTTGCTCGCCAAGCTTGGAGATTGTTGCAAGAGCCGGAATCACTCAGTGCACGCATCCTAAAAGCAGTTTATTTTCCCCTTGGAGAACTTCTGACGGCTGAATTGGGTACCCGACCATCTCAAGTGTGGAGAGCCATCTGCGAGGGGAGGGATACGCTCAAGGTTGGCATCATCAGGAGAATTGGAGACGGGCGCGACACACAGATATGGGAAGATGATTGGTTACCACAGGACTTTAAACTCCGACCAATTAGTGCCATTTCATCGAGTCCATCGAAGAAGGTCTCGGAGTTGATGTGTCTGGTTACCAGAACGTGGGATGGGACAACTTTGAACATGAACTTGCTGCCAATGGATGCAGAAGTCATTCGTCAAATACCCTTAGGACATCTGAATCAAAAAAACTGTTGGGGCTGGCATTATGAGAGGAATGTAAACTTCTCTCTGAGATCCTGCTATCGACTAGTAGTGGAAACCAAAATGAGGCGTGAAGCATGGATGAATGGGGAAACTGAAAACTCAAATGTTGAGAGCCAGGATAGAAATTGGATGAAGTTGTGGAAGGTACGAGTCCCGCCAAAATTGCGCTGGTTCGCATGGAGGCTGGCGCGCTCGTCACTACCGACGGGTGAGGAGCGGACAAAATGTCACATGACCACATCACCTGTTTGCTCAATATGTAGTGCAGCTTATGATTCCTGGAGACATGCCCTTCTAGACTGTAACATGGCTAAGAGTGTGTGGGCACTCAGAGATGACGATTCTGTTGGGGAACGTAGTAATTTCAAAAAAAATCCTACGCACAGGCAAGATCATGGTGATGCATAGCAACGAGAGGGAAGAGTGTTGTCTACGTACCCTCGTAGACCAACAGTGGAAGCATTATGTCAACGCAGTTTATGTAGTCGTATGTCTTCACGGCCCAACCAATCAAGCACCGAAACTACGGCACCTCCGAGTTCTAGCACACGTTCAGCTCGATGACGATCCCCGGACTCCGATCCAGCAAAGTGTCGGGGAAGAGTTCCGTTAGCATGATGGCGTGGCGACGATCTTGATGTTCTACCGTCGCAGGGCTTCGCCTAAGCACTGCTACAATATTATCGAGGATTATGGTGGAGGGAGGCACCGCACACGGTTAAGAGAATGATCACGAAGATCAACTTGTGTGTCATGGGGTGCCACTGCCCCCGTATATAAAGGAGCAAGGGGGGAGGCGGCCAAGGGGAGGAGGTGCGCCCAAGGGGGGGGCAATCCTACTCCAAGTAGGATTCCCCCCTCTTTCCTAGTCCAAGTAGGAGAGGGGAAGGGAGGGAAGGAGAAGGAGAAGGAAGGAGAGGGAGGAAAAGGAGGAAAGGGGGCCGACCCCCTAGTCCAATTTGGTTTGGGCTAGGGGGGCGCGCGCCCTGCCTCCTCTCTTCCACCACATGGCTCATGAGGCCCATTGCTTCTTCCTCGTATTCCCGTAACTCCCCGGTACCCCCGAAAATACCCGAATCACTCGGAACCTTTCCGATGTCCGAATTGAAGGAAATATGCCCTAGAGGTAATAATAAAGTTATTATTTATTTCCTTATATCATGATAAATGTTTATTATTCATGCTAGAATTGTATTAACCAGAAACATAATACATGTGTGAATACATAGACAAACAAAGTGTCACTAGTATGCCTCTACTTGACTAGCTCGTTAATCAAAGATGGTTATGTTTCCTAACCATGGACAAAGAGTTGTTATTTGATTAACGGGATCACATCATTAGTTGAATGATCTGATTGACATGACCCATTCCATTAGCTTAGCACCCGATCGTTTAGTATGTTGCTATTGCTTTCTTCATGACTTATACATGTTCCTATGACTATGAGATTATGCAACTCCCGTTTGCCGGAGGAACACTTTGTGTGCTACCAAACGTCACAACGTAACTGGGTGATTATAAAGGAGCTCTACAGGTGTCTCCAAAGGTACATGTTGGGTTGGCGTATTTCGAGATTAGGATTTGTCACTCCGATTGTCGGAGAGGTATCTCTGGGCCCTCTCGGTAATGCACATCACTTAAGCCTTGCAAGCATTGCAACTAATAAGTTAGTTGCGGGATGATGTATTACGGAACGAGTAAAGAGACTTGCCGGTAACGAGATTGAACTAGGTATTGGATACCGACGATCGAATCTCGGGCAAGTAACATACCGATGACAAATGGAACAACGTATGTTGTTATGCGGTCTGACCGATAAAGAACTTCGTAGAATATGTAGGAGCCAATATGGGCATCCAGGTCCCGCTATTGGTTATTGACCGGAGACATGTCTCGGTCATGTCTACATTGTTCTCGAACCCGTAGGGTCCGCACGCTTAAGGTTTCGATGACAGTTACATTATGAGTTTATGAGTTTTGATGTACCGAAGGAGTTCGGAGTCCCGGATTGTTTTAATTGAAGACCAAACTCGTAACTCAAATATTTGTCTCCACGGTCAGATCGTAGAAACCTTATTTTCTTGTCACGATGATTTTCCACTTCACTCTGTAACTCTTTGAACTTTTCAAATGTTTCAGACTTATGTTTCATCAAGTAGATATACTCATATCTGCTCAAATTATCTATGAAGGTCAGAAAATAACGATACCCGCCGCGAGCCTTAACACTCATCGGATCGCATACATCAGTATGTATTATTTCCAATAAGTAAGTTGCTCGCTCCATTGTTCCGAAGAACGGAGTCTTAGTCATCTTGCCCATTAGGCATGGTTCGCAAGCATCAAGTGATTCATAATCAAGTGATTCCAAAAGCCCATCAGCATGGAGTTTCTTCATGCGCTTTACACCAATATGACCTAAACGGCAGTGCCACAAATAAGTTGCACTATCATTATTAATTTTGCATGTTTTGGTTTCAATATTATGAATATGTGTATCACTATGATCGAGATCCAACGAACCATTTTCATTGGGTGTGTAACCATATAAGGTTTTATTCATGTAAATAGAACAACAATTTATTCTCTTACTTAAATGAATAACCATATTGCAATAAACATGATCAAATCATATTCAAGCTCAACACCAAATAACACTTATTTAGGTTCCACACTAATCCCGAAAGTATAGGGAGTGTGCGATGATGATCATATCAATCTTGGAACCACTTCCAACTCTCATCGTCACTTCACCCTTAACTAGTCTCTGTTCATTCTGCAACTCCTGTTTCGAGTTAATAATCTTAGCAACTGAACTAGTACCAAATACTGAGGGGTTGCAATGAACACTAGTAAAGTACACATCAATAACATGCATATCAAATATACCTTTGTTTACTTTGCCATCCTTTCTTATCCACCAAATACTTGGGGTAGTTCCGCTTCCAGTGACCAATCCCTTTGCAGTAGAAGCACTTAGTCTCAGGCTTAGGACCAGACTTGGGTTTCTTCACTTGAGCAGCAACTTGCTTGCCATTCTTCTTGAAGTTCCCCTTCTTCCTTTTGCCCTTTTCTTGAAACTAGTGGTCTTGTCTACCATCAACACTTGATGTTTTTCTTGATTTCTACCTTCGTCGATTTTAGCATCACGAAGATCTTGGGACTTGTTTCCGTTATGCCTTGCATATTATAGTTCATCACGAAGTTCTACTAACTTGGTGATGGTGACTAGAGAATTCTGTCAATCACTATTTTATCTGGAAGATTAACTCCCACTTGATTCAAGCGATTGTAGTACCCAGACAATCTAAGCACATGCTCACTAGTTGAGCGATTCTCCTCCATCTTTTAGCTATAGAACTTGTTGGAGACTTCATATCTCTCAACTCGGGTATTTGCTTCAACTCCTGAAACATCTCATATGGTCCATGACGTTCAAAACGTCTTTGAAGTCCCGATTCTAAGCCGTTAAGCATGGTGCACTTAAACTATCAAGTAGTCATCATATTGAGCTAGTCAAACGTTCATAACGTCTGTATCTGCTCCTGCAATAGGTCTGTCACCTAGCGGCGCATCAAGGACATAATTCTTCCGTGTAGCAATGAGGATAAACCTCAGATCATGGATCCAATCCGCATCATTGCTACTAACATCTTTCAACACAATTTTCTCTAGGAACATATCAAAATAAACATATGAAAGCAACAACACGAGCTATTGATCTACAACATAGATATGCTAATACTACCAGGACTAAGTTCATGATAAATTAAAGTTCAATTAATCATATTACTTAAGAACTCCCACTTAGATAGACATCCCTCTAATCCTCTAAGTTATCACGTGATCCATATCAACTAAACCATGTCCGATCATCACGTGAGATGGAGTAGTTTCAATGGTGAACATCACTATGTTGATCATATCTACTATATGATTCACGCTCGACCTTTCGGTCTCCGTGTTCCGAGGCCATATCTGTTATATGCTAGGCTCGTCAAGTTAAACCTGAGTATTCTGCGTGTGCAACTGTTTTGCACCCATTGTATTTGAACGTAGAGCCTATCACACCCGATCATCACGTGGTGTCTCAGCACGAAGAACTTTCGCAACAGTGCATACTCAGGGAGAACACTTATACTTTTATAATTTAGTGAGGGATCATCTTATAATGCTACCGTCAATCAAAGCAAGATAAGATGCATAAAGGATAAACATCACATGCAATCAATATAAGTGATATGATATGGCCATCATCATCTTGTGCTTGTGATCTCCATCTTCGAAGCACCGTCATGATCACCATCGTCACCAGCACGACACCTTGATCTCCATTGTAGCATCGTTGTCGTCTCGCCAATCTTATGCTTCTACGACTATCGTTACCGCTTAGTGATAAAGTAAAGCATTACAGGGCGATTGCATTGCATACAATAAAGCGACAACTATATGGCTCCTGCCAGTTGCCAATAACTCGGTTACAAAACATGATCATCTCATACAATAAAATTTAGCATCATGTCTTGACCATATCATATCACAACATGCCCTGCAAAAACAAGTTAGACGTCCTCTACTTTGTTGTTGCAAGTTTTACGTGGCTGCTACGGGCTTAGCAAGAACCAATCTTACCTACGCATCAAAACCACAACGATAGTTTGTCAAGTTGGTGCTATTTTAACCTTCGCAAGGACCGGGAGTAGCCACACTCGGTTCAACTAAAATTGGAGAAACTGACACCCGCCAGCCACCTGTGTGCAAAGCACGTCGGTAGAACCAGTCTCGCGTAAGCATACGCGTAATGTCGGTCCGGGCCGCTTCATCCAACAATACCGCCGAACCAAAGTATGACATGCTGGTAAGCAGTATGCCTTATATCGCCCACAACTCACTTGTGTTCTACTCGTGCAAATAAGATCAACACATAAAACCTAGGCTCAGATGCCGCTGTTGGGGAACGTTGTAATTTCAAAATTTTCCTACGCACACGCAAGATCATGGTGATGCATAGCAACGAGAGGGAAGAGTGTTGTCTACGTACCCTCGTAGACCGACAGCCGAAGCATTATGTCAACACGGTTGATGTAGTCGCACGTCTTCATGGCCCGACCGATCAAGCACCGAAACTACGGCACCTCCGAGTTCTAGCACACGTTCAGCTCGATGACGATCCCCGGACTCCGATCCAACAAAGTGTCGGGGAAGAGTTCCGTCAGCACGACAGCGTGGTGATGATCTTGATGTTCTACCGTCGCAGGTCTTCGCCTAAGCACTGCTATAATAGTATCGAGGATTATGGCGGAGGGGGCCACCGCACACGGTTAAGAGAACGATCACGAAGATCAACTTATGTGTCATGGGGTGCCCCCTGTCCCCGTATACAAAGGAGAAAGGGGGAGAGGCGGCCAAGGGGAGGAGGCGCGCCCAAGGGGGGGGAATCCTACTCCAAGTAGGATTCCCCCCTCTTTCCTAGTCCAAGTAGGAGAGGGGAAGGAAGGGAAGGAGAAGGAGAAGGAAGGAGAGGGAGGAAAAGGAGGAAAGGGGGCTGGCCCCCTAGTCCAATTCGGTTTGGGCTAGGGGGCCGCGCGCCCTGCCTCCTCTCTTCCACCACTTGGCCATGAGGCCCATTGCTTCTTCCTCGTATTCCCGTAACTCCCCGGTACCCCCGAAAATACCCGAATCACTCGAAACCTTTCCGATATCCGAATATAGTCGTCCAATATATCGATCTTTACATCACGACCATTTCGAGACTCCTCGTCATGTCCCCGACCTCAACCGGGACTCCGAACTCCTTCGTTACATCAAAACTCATAAACTCATAATATAACTGTCATCGAAACCTTAAGTGTGCGGACCCTACGGGTTCGAGAACAATGTAGACATGACCGAGACACGTCTCTGGTCAATAACCAATAGCGGAACCTGGATGCTCATATTGGCTCCCACATATTCTACGAAGATTTTTATTGGTCAGACCGCATAACAACATACATTGTTCCCTTTGTCATCGGTATGTTACTTGCCCGAGATTCGATCGTCGATATCTCAATACCTAGTTCAATCTCGTTACCGGCAAGTCTCTTTACTCGTTCTGTAATACATCATCTCGCAACTAACTCATTAGTTGCAATGCTTGCAAGGTTTAAGTGATGTGCATTACCGAGAGGGCCCAGAGATACCTCTCTGACAATCGAAGTGACAAATCCTAATCTCGAAATACACCAACCCAACATGTACCTTTGGAGACACCTGTAGAGCACCTTTATAATCACCCGTTTACGTTGTGACGTTTGGTAGCACACAAAGTGTTCCTCCGGTAAACGGGAGTTTCATAATCTCATAGTCATAGGAACATGTATAAGTCATGAAGAAAGCAATAGCAACATACTAAACGATCAAGTGCTAAGCTAATGGAATGGGTCATGTCAATCACAGCATTCTCCTAATGATGTGATCCCGTTAATCAAATAACAACTCTTTGTCCATGGTTAGGAAACATAACCATCTTTGATTAACGAGCTAGTCAAGTAGAGGCATACTAGTGACACTTTGTTTGTCTATGTATTCACACATGTATTATGTTTTCGGTTAATACAATTCTAGCATGAATAATAAATATTTATCATGAAATAAGGAAATAAATAATAACTTCATTATTGCCTCTAGGGCATATTTCCTTCAGATTCAGGTGTTGCCCTGTATGGAGATGAGACGCTGGATGCTAAGTTGTGGCTGTTCGGTTTATTTAGCAGACTCAGCAGTGACAAAGTCGTGGAGGTTTTGGTTACACTGTGGTCCATATGGTACGCATGACGGCGGGCTATCCATGAAAATGAGTTCCAGAGTCCTCTCTCAACACATCTTTTTATAAACAAGTATCTTGATGAACTAAAGGGCCATGACTCTATGTCACCAAAGCATGGCCCAACGAGCAAACCAGCAGCGCCAAAGTGGATTCCCCCAGTTCCTGGAAACATCAAACTCAATGTGGATGCAGCAGTGGCCAAATCCACCAGCAGAGGAGCTGTGGGGGTGGTATGCCGAGATGAGCAGGGAAGCTTTAGAGGGGCTTCCGCTGTTGTTTTTGAGGGCTGACGGAGCCTGAAACTTTAGAAGCTTTGGCTTGTAGGGAGGCCTTGGCTTTGGGACATGATCTTCACTTGGGAAAGCTTCAAGTAGCAACTGACTGTCTGAGAGTCATCAAGGAGATAGAGTATGATAAGAACTTTGGTGGTCATTGCATGATAATTAGAGAGATTAGATCTTTAAGTTCTTCTTTTTTGGCTTGTACTTTTAGCCATGAGCAACATAGCCGCAACAGTGAGGCTGATAGATTAGCTAAGATGGCATCTTCTCACAGTCTGGGACGCCATGTGTGGCTGGTGGAGCCTCCTGAACATTTATGTATTCCCTGGAACATTGAGATGTAATAAAGCCGTGTTGTTCTCTAAAAAAAACTAGTGGACCAGCTGCGGGAGGTGGATCCTGATCATGTGCATGCCCGGGTTTTTCTTTCAGACGCTCTGAACGTCTTGCGTACTGTCCAACAGACGATCTACATCACCCGCAAATAAAGAAAAAAAACAGACGCTCCATATGAACGAGCATGAACAGAGCCAGCCTGCCCACACGGGAGGAGGGTGCTAGAAGTACTCCTTGCATATATCCCTCCCTTTCGGTTTAGGGCATCTTCAATAGATTGTATGTTAGTCTTGTTGGTAAAATGTCCATGTCATCAACCAACAAGCTATCATACAACTACTCCAATAGATTGTATCTAAGCTGTCCAATATATGATGAGAAAATAAATATGGTTGCTCTCTATTTCACCTTGAAGCTTGTGCAAAGGTTGTTGGTTATTCTACATACTTCCTCCGTTTTTATTTACTCCGCATATTAGTTTTGGTCAAAGTCAAGCTTTACAAACTTTGACAAAGTTTATAGACAAAAATATTAACATATACAATAACAAACCAATACCATTAGATTCGTTGTTGAATGTACTTCCACATCATATAGATTTGTTATGCTAAATATGTATATTCCTTTTATAAATTTGGTCAAGCTTTACAATGTTTGACTTCAGTCAACTCTAATATGCGGAGTTAATAAAAACAGAGGGAGTACAACTTTGCTCTCTCTCCACATTTATTACATGCCACATCATCACTATGTCCTAAATGGCAAATTTACCAACACCTATCTTACCGCTGTTGGAGATGCCCTTAGAGGCCTATATATTTTTTGTGTCTCATTTTTATTGTTTTCATCACATGTTCATATTTCGAGGCATTTAGTGATCACGCATGTAGAAGTATTTGGTCATTTAGTGATCACGCATGCGTATGCCGCAGTTAATGCATCAGTATGCATGATTTTTTTAAAGAAAAACAAGTGCATTAATTGAGTACTTTTGTAAAATATAAATAATATTCTACCACTCACCATCTGTCTTGGTGAGCCTTTTGTATTGGTCCCATTAAGCCGGAAAGAAGAAAGTAGTGTCCAGGTATGATCTTTCCCCACACCCAGAACACACTTGCCCACGGGAATACACACACACACACACACACACACACACCCTCTTGTGCAAGTGGGCAAGGAACACCGTGAACAAATTAGACCATGCAGAAGAAGAAAAGAAGATTTGCCTTGCTATGATCCCATGAGCCATCAAGCTATCTTGTGTTTCCTTGTTTGAATTGAATGTTGGTATGGAACCCAATGAATCGAATTAGGGTTCCATAGAATCCCATTGGTTTCGATGGCAAGTGAAATCATAAATTCATTCAGGACCAGGCCTCATTTCCATATTCTTTTCAAAATAATGTTGGTCTCTTTTTTAAAAAAAATCCTACATATCGAGACATAAGAGTGGATGAAGATGGTGGTCATGGTCAAAGTTGAGGGAAAAAAGGAGGCGGTAACCAGAGTTGAGCAAAAAGGTCGCCTTTTTCTTTGTTGAGATGCAATCAGCCCCGATTTAAGCTCCCCCACCCCCACAGCCCCACTGGATTGGCAGCCAAGGAGTGCCAAAATCTGAGCACATTCGCACCGGCGGCCTAGAGTGATCGATCCCAATGCGAGCTCCTCCGCGTCATTGATCGAAACGACCGACCCCACCCAAGAAGCCCCGTGCTAAACAGGGCCTAATGCGAAAGTTGGTGACTTTTTACACTTTTCGACTTATAAGTTGGTGACTTATTTGAAACCAAACAGGGCCTAATGCGGAATAGTAGGATGAGGAGGTGATCCGAGTTGAGGAAGACGAGGATACACAACATCGGCGTTAGTGGCTACCGGGAGTGGTAGGTACCATCAACTTGTCGGAGAGTCTACCCATGATGCTGGATCATGGAGCGGTCCAAATTCCCACTAACATAGAGGGGTAAGGCTCGGTATCCAAAAGGGGTTAATACCAAGAAAATGAATTAGAGTCCTAATTTTGAATTATGTAGACAACTAAATAGAAACAATACAATTTGAAGCCCATTTTCAGTTCTGAATCCCAAGCTTCAATATATATACAAATAGGGAGAAGCAAAATTTTGGATTCTCCCCCGTAGAGTTGCACACGTTCTTTTTTCATTTTAACCTATCATTTTATATATATTTGCAACCCCCCCCCCCCCCCCGGTACCCTTCGTGCAACCAACCGCGACAGCACACGCAACTAGAGTTGAACATGTGTTTTTTTCACTTGTACGTAACCTTCTCTCTCATTTTATTTTTGCACACATTTTTAAATTGTTTATCTTATCATTTTACTTTTGCATGGTGCCCCATTATAGTGCCCCGTGCGCAACCACATTTGGGCGCCCAACTAAAGTCGTGCATGTTATTTTTCTTTCTTAATGTATCCTTTTCTTTTCCATGGTTTCCACTTACTTTTCATAACAAAGAAAATAGTATATTAAGCCAACCAACTTTTTCAAGATCATCTTAAGAAACACAATAGAAATTAAACAGAAACTTTGGATAAACGATGGATTCTTTCTCCCAAACTCATCAATGATTCGTCATGTGTGAAGCTTCATCCCCATCTGGATATCTAAAACACCATTGAAGCCAGAAAAAAGGTGTTGACGCAGCACCCGAGGAGTGAAATTGGACGTTGTGCTGGGAAAAAAATGCGATAAAGAGGACTGGACAACAATGCCATATTCGATCAGACATACTCCGAACCTCATCATCGCCCCAACAAAACCGAAACTGACCAAATGTCGCCGATTGGAGAAAGGAAGACAAGATAGGGCCAAGTCTTCCCATAGGCAAGGGTCACTCCAATGCCTGGTTATTGATTGCACTACATCTGACTGTCATGTGATATAATGAAATATGTTCATACTTTTGTTAACATTTTGGAGCATATTCATCATTTTTCAGATGACACCAGACATCAGAGCATAGAAACCATTGTTCATGAACATAGTTTGCACCAAATGGATATGAAATGCTTCTGTTGATTATCATCCTTGGCTCCCCTGTCCATAGCTCCCCTATCGCTCCCGCGGGCGGCTCAGGAGCTAACCCTAGCCGCCGCCGCGAGCACCCCCCCCCCCCCCCCCCCCCCCCCACCGTCTCTTCCACCACTCGCCGCCGCCGGTGGCAGTCGCCGGGCAAAGCCCGTGCGGCTCGGCGGCGGTGGGGCCTTTCTCCTCCTCCGTCTGTGGCTGGCTAGCGCGGGCCGGTTGCTTCGGCGGATGCTCGGGCGGCAGCGCACGTCCGGGGCGGCCCTTCTGGCTGGCGAGGCTGCGCACGAGGGCGCGGGTGAGCGGGGCGCGCGTAGGAGGCGCGCTGGACTGCAGATCTGCTGCATCGAGGGTGCGCGGTGCTGCATGGTGACCGCGTCCGGTTCGCGGGCGCGGATGGTGGCGGCGACTCAGCAAGGCAACGACGGTCGCCGTGGTGGGCTCGACGCGAAGGCTTGGCTGGTCGCTGGGCGTCCGCGCTGGTGGCGGCACGGCTTCGGCCGTGTGATCTCTAGCTGGGGATCTGGATCTGGCTGGTCTGCTCCCGATCTGCGATCGATGGGCTGGCTATCGGCGGTTGGTGGTGCCCGGATGTCTCTGCCTGGAGCAGGGGGCTCCGGCCGTGGTGGATGCCTGGAGCGGAGAGGCTCCGGCCGTGGTGGTTTGCGTGGGGTGCAGGGCCCGATCTGGTTTTTGCAGGCTCGGCGTAGAGGATGGTGGTGGCCCGGTGCAGCGTTGGCGTGCTCGTTGCATTGGGGGTGTGCGATCCAGTGGAGGTACCTGTCGGCCTTTGGTCGGCTGCGTGGGAATGGTTGCTCCGGGTGAAAGCCTGGCCGGTGCTCGCCGGCCGGCGGCGACGGCGCCTGTGGGCGTCGTTATCCTCCTTGGAGGCGTCGTCAAGGATATTTGCAGCCCTACTCCCGGATCAAGACCTTTAGGTGAAAACCAAGATCCTGCTGTAGGATCAGGTGGTGGCGTCGTCTTCAGCGTCGTTTCCCCTCTTGGGGGCACCGTCTTGAAGATCTTGATCCCAGTGGTGCTTTCTATGGACTGGATGTGCACGGTGGCTTCAGTGGCAATGATGATGGGGTGAGCAAGGTCGAAGGCATGGCATTGGTCGAGGTAGTCGGCTCTTCTCCGGCGTTTCCGTGAGATTGTCTCGGCTGTTTGTTGTTGTGAAGTCGAAACTGCGGTGAAGAGGCCCAGGTGGTGTACGATGACATGCGACAGGTGGTCCGTTCGGCGATCTTCCATGACGCCTACTATGCCTAGCTTTTCGTAGTTCATCATCAGAGTCGGAGCTGCGTTGCCTTGTAGTGGATGGATGGCGTTCCGTAGAGTGTAGTGTTGTTCTGCAACTAATAGGGTTGCTGTTTTTTCTTTTTCTTTGATCTTCGGATCTTCACCATGTTATGCTTCCGTTGCTTCTTGCTTAATCTGAATCAAGCCAGCAATTTGCTGGATTTTTCAAAAAAAAATTATCATCCTTGGCACTCATGAACCATTCGTAGAACACAAACGCAAACCGCATTTTGCTAGAAGGCCGCATGCAACAAACAGCATTGGACCTGGATCTTCACAGAATCATGGCACATTCGGTACTATTCCCCATTTTGGATCAGTCTCCGAAGATAAAAATCCCCATGGCCGATCCAGTAATCACACACATGAACAGTGAATGGTGAGCTTTTATCTGAACCATGAACAGACCAAACCAGGCAACCAGCAACAAATCATGGCCCGGCTATGATGTTGCTATGTGCTAGAGCAGTTTCCCCATGTACAAAAGATCAACAAAAACGACTCCCAAGTTCCAACTAATCAAGCGGCAGCTCCAGCTTGCCGGCGTCGACGTGCGGGTAGTGCCGGAGCGCGACGCGCTTCATCTCCTCCGCGCCGCGCAGGTACGCCGGCAGCGCATGCTTGGCCAGCCGCCGCGTGTACTCCTCGGACCCCAGGAACTGCTGCACCGCCGTGGCCTCGGCGCTCTCCAGCTCTGCCTTCACCTTCTCCAGCTCGGCCTCCGCGGCCTGCCTCGCCGCCTTCTCCTTCTCCACTTGCTCCCACAGCGCCAGGTTGTCGCGCTCGCGCGCCACAACCTTTTCGTCCAGCTCCAGCGCGTAGTTCAGGGAGAAGGTCGCGTAGTTCGCGGCCTGCACGCGCCATTGTTGCCGCCGAACGGCACAAACAGACAATGTAATGCTGGTCTGGACATGCACCGACGGACGAACGATTTGTTTGTTTGGAAATGTACCTGGAGCACTGCAACGTAGCTCGACGCCAGGAGGTCGGAGGGCTTGGACGCCGCGAAGTGCCGCTCCCGCGACGGCGTGACGAGACCCTCTAGAACCTTCTGCGCGGCCTTCCAGTCGGCGCTGTCGCCGTCGTGTGTGTCGGGTACGGGGGAGCGCGGTGACCGCGGGCCAAAGCCCGACGGGGCACGCGGGTCGGACACCGGGGCGGCGCAGTCAAGCCCGTCTGTTGCAGTCGCCTCCTCCCGTCTCCTCTTCTTTCCGGACAACGGAAGCGTGTCGCCGTGCGCCTCGCTTTTCACCTGCTCCGTCCGTGCCGCCGGCGCCGCCGTCTTCTCCACTGGCATTTTGTCAGTCATGTCGCGGACGGGTGGATCCACCCCTAGCACACAAACAACAACAGTCAAACACCTTTCGTCGTGAGTATGTGCCAATAGAACGCTTACCTTTGGCAACAGTAGAACGGGGAGAAGGCTGAGGTGGTGGCGGTGCGCCGGCGAGGTCGGCGGACAAGGCCGCAGCAAGATCCGTCTGACGGAGGTAAGCCCGGAGATCACGCGCTGTGCCGTGTACGCCTAGCAGCTTTTCCGCCGACTGCTTCTGGTGGCTCGTGAGCGCCGGACCTGCGGCGGAGCTCTTGTACGGCGGCTCGCCCCAGCGCACGGGGCACGGCCATGCCTCCGGCGACGTCAGGAAGAAGAAGCCCCCTTTCCACTCCCTCTCAGATTGCGAATAGCTCGTGCCAGTGAAGAGCACTCCGGCGAACGCCCTGCAGCGGAAGTAGTACCAGTCGTTCCGGTTGTACAGCTTGAAGAAGTGCCGGAACAGAGCCATCGACGGCCGCACGCCGGCCTCGTGGCAGAGCGCCACGAACCCCACCAGGACGCGCCACCCGTTTATGGAGAGCTGGCCCGGCGCGAGGCCGAAGTGGGTGAGCGCCTCGCAGAAGAAGGCGTGCAGCGGGAAGCGCACCCCGGACTCCAGCATGTGCGCGTACACGCAGACGGACCCCGGCGGAGGCGCGCTGCACGCGCGCAGCTCGCCGGCGGGGCGCGCGGCGAACCCGCTCGGCACGTGGTGGTTCTTGCAGAGGGCGTCGACCGCGGCCTGGGTGGTCAGGGTGGAGGCGATGCGCTCGGCGACGGACCTCGAGGGCGCGCCGGATGCGGCGCCGTCGTCGCCGCTCTCGTCGTCGCTGAGGACGACGACGGGGGATGGGGCGGGGGAGGAAGGCATCGCGTCGAGTCGCTTCCGCCTCGACGGCGCCGGAGGAGAAGCAGATGTGAGTCCTTGTGGCGAGGGTTTTTCTCTTTCTGCCACTCTGCTCTGGCTCGAGTCTGAACTCTGCTTTGGCTCGTTTTGGGAATGCACACATATCTGTCCCTTGCATTCATGGTAAATTTAGATATCCGAGAATTTTACCCTTTTTTCTCCTGGAGGATGGAATATGGGTAGTCAGGGAAGAGTCAAGGTTTTAGTCATGGTAAATGCTGCGTGAATTTGTTGTGGATTTTTTAAGTAATAGCCACATATCAAATAAGATAACATGATGAAGTATTTGATATATTGGTACTAATGATTCGAAGATAATAGTAGTGCACTACAAATTGCAGTGTAGAGCCTAAACAAACTGCGGCTTGTAATTCTTCTCATGCACATGACTTCACTTAACCAATAGAATAGTGATATATGCATATCATTCGAATTGCATGCTGGGGAATATTATACTTCCTCCTTCCGGAATTACTTGTTGCAGAAATTATATAAAAACATATTTATTTGAAATTAAAATGCATCTACGCACGTCCATTTTTCCGATAAGTATTTCCGGGGAGGAGGAGCGGGTCGGGGGAGGGGGCTATCACAACAATTAAAATCCATAGATATAGCAGTAAAGTAGTGACAAATTGTCTTAGAAACACATGAGGAAAATAATTGGATTTAAGAACCACCTGCAGGCTACATTCTCTTTCCTCTTCAATATAAACCTGGATGAGCGGGGCAGAATCAATGGATGCCTCAATAAGAAGAGATGTGTCATGGCCAACACGGGCGGCACCAGCTTGAGATGGGTGTCAAATATCAATGTCCTTGACAATGGTAGATCACAACAATGAGCCCAATTGGTCTACGTAGTTTCGTACCGAAATGTTATCAACGCTCGAGAAATCATGAGGGATCATTGTTGTTTGTAGTAACCCTGCGACTTGCAAGGTAAAAAAAGAACTCTTCATCTGATGATGCAACACTCAAAAAAATTTAGGGCATCTAAAAAGGTTTTAGGTAACTAGAAATTTTTCTTTCGTAGCTGATGATGTAAAATAGGGCATCAGAAAAAATCTACAATAGAAGATGATGTAGAATAGGTCACAAACTATCTTCATCTCCACCGTTGCACACATATTGAAACATAACATGAGCTATGAATACAATTGGAACATTGCAAGATCATCATACACATATCAACAACATATCAAAGTGTAGAATAGCACCAACTTAGCACATTTTGAGGTTGCCGATATTCGTTGTAGCGCACTATTTAAACTTTGCCCAAAGAGAATGAGGAGCTAGAAAGGTTCTAGAGAGAATATTTAGGGTACTCCAAGCCCATTTTGAAGTTGTTTGAGGACATGCAAAAAAATTGTAAACGTTGTGTGAGATGATGATAGCTAGTGTGATCATGCCTAACATGATTATCTGGGAAAAGGGTGACGGAGTTCGCCACGATTTGGAATCTGAGCACATAAGTATTCCTATCAAACTTCCATAGCATAACACAACAATGTTTGAGGAATTTATACAAACTAGTAAATGCAACCATGCAATGCATGTTGATATATGGTAGAATACTAATTGCAAATTGATTGTTAATATTTGGTAGAATGTTACTTGCACATTGATATTAGGTGCGATATCAGTGGTATGGTAATAGTGTGATTAGCGTACATATTGATATTTGATATGGTATTAATTGCACGTTAACATGTTGAACGCTTACCATCAGAGCAATTCATATCATTGGATTGGTTAATGGCCGAGATTAGTTGGATATGCCCCTCTAGGTCTTTTTATATCGATATAGATGTAGATGCATCAACGGATTTGCCACCGAGCAACTCATGGCAACTTTGGAATGACCGGGTTGAAGATCTGTAGGCGCTTTGACAGGAAAACTACAAAATATGTCTGAATAAATTGAATTCAAATTTGGAAATTTTTATTCCAATTTTTTATTTTGGCCGTAATATTTATATATTTAAATTACCGTTGTGTTAGAATGTTTTCCCATTGTGACTATGGAAGAAGGATAATTTAATTTTTATTTTTTTAGTACTTTGGATAAAACAAATTGGACAGATATTTAATGCATGCATGGACATGTCCAACAACGTTTGATGTGTTCAATTTAATGCACGGTGTTGGAATGCCCTTAGAGCATCTACAATAGCTAATCCGAACCCTATACACCCGCGGATGAGTCCACGGACAGGTCCGAGTTGTCCCTCTCCACAACCACACTTCTCAAATCTTGATACCCAAATCTATGCAAATCCATGCACGATGATCATACAACACAAATTCATCATGCATTCAACAATAAAAACATAGTTTAGCCTGAATAAATTCAGTGCATGCTAAAATAAAAATCTAATAGTTCATACATAGATATGTGATAAACAAATGAATCAATGACTTCAGTAGGCGCAGTCATTGATCATCTTCTTCATGCGGAGGAATCACTTCTTCCCTTCCTCGTCCAAGAAGTTGATATCTTGCAACATGATCCTCGACTTCTTCGTCTCTCTTGCAGGCCTTCTCCGCCGCTATCTTCTCTGCCACCTCACGCTCGCGTTGCCTCCGGCGGCACTCCTTTCGAGCAAGGTTCTCCGCTTTGCAAGGATCCACCGCCAAGCCGAGCAGCCCGACTGTCCGCCAAGGCATGATCCGTGGCCATGGTGACGGACAAGATCGTCGGCGACGATATCTGCGAAGGCCGACGAGGACGGTGAGCAAGTAACGGGGTGGGCAGCTCCACGGAGGCGAGAGAAATGAAGGAGGAAGGCTTGACAGAGCCTACGCGGCGAGCATGCCCGGACGCGCCCAGGCCTCTCCATACCCGCGTCAGGTTTGGGTCGAATATAGAGAGTGTCGGTCAATTCAGGTGTTTGGGCCAGAAATGAGATGTTTGGTTAGGTGGTTTTTTTTCATCCCGCCACTCATCGGACAATCTGGCCGGGTGTTTAGGACTGGTACGGTTCCGGTTTCAGATGCGCTCGTGCTCTCGAGAAATCCTACACGGTCGGGTCGGGTGTGGACTCATGGACAAGTCTTGTGTCGTCCTAAGCGCTGGTCCTCCTTTTCTTTTCCGTTCTGGCACGATCAGTCACAGTCTCACAGACCACCGGATCAACATCAAATCCCATGCTTCCGCAGCTTGGCTCTGCAGTCCCGCTAGCGCCCAAGCGCTTAGGACGTGGGGCATTGCACAGTGCGCACACACCACAGTTGCCATGGTCTGCACAAGACCTACGTGCATACAGACAACCGAGCCGGCCAGCCGGGTTGCAGGCTGCTGCCAAAGTCTTTTAGTACCAGCCAGGTGCGAAAAAGGAAGCAAGTAAATGCCCACACACGGCGCTGCAGCGTGGCCGGACGGTCGCGAGATACCTTCAAGACGAAGAAGCTAGGAACCATTGCTCCGTCCGAGTACTTGGTCCACTGCCCGAGAAGGCGAGGAGCATGTGTCGTGGCCAATCTTTCGGCCACTGTTCAGTCTCACGAACCAACCTCTGGTCTACCGGTGAAACCAGTGCGTGATGGTGGCGTTCGTGGTCACCGAAGCATCTGTTTGAAACTTGCTTGGTCGAGGTGGTAAAAAAACAAGATAACAACTTCAAGTGTTGATGGACATAACTTAGGGCATCTCTGTCACGCCTGCCGCGGCGGCCCCGCTGAACAGAGTGGACAAAAGCACCGCGAGTGGGGCGAATCGAGTTGCATCCCGCGCTGGCAGTATCATCAACAACACCATAGTACGCGATGGTTTGGCTAGCATCGTCTCTTCCGATCAACGACTCAGGGCACCACAGGCCAAGTGGCCACAACGAGAACATCAACTCCGGGGGCTCTGGCACACGGGGTGGTCACCACCCTGGCGCCCCCTCCGGTCATGGATGCGTCTCTTTGATCTCTCTTCATATCCCTAGCACTCATAGCTTAGATCTGGCGAATCATGTTGATCTTCCACCTCGGTCTCCACAATCTTCTCATTCTCAGTATGCTGCGCACATCAATTAGGCCCTTTGGCGGCTCGATTTTCTGTCCTTCGATTGTGAGAACCCTTAGTTTTGAAAAACCAAATGTGAGAAGTACTTCGATGTGTATGGGGTTCAGAGAGGAGATGTTTTACAGTGACCTAAAACTAATATGGGCCGTCTATTTCTCCCGATCCAATGGTGATCGTGATTTGGTACTCCACCACTAGTCAGACAGAGTACTAACTAAAAAAGTCACGGAGTACCTTGATCCAAGGGGCAAAACTGTAATCATAACAAACCTTTTTTGGATCTTTTTTCTCCCATCGGTAACCTCTGAGTATTCAGCATCTAAACAAGTCATTCGTTTTTACCGAACCCCATTTTATTCATGGCGGCCGGAGCTTGGATTGCCGGCCACCACCACGGCACCACCACCCTGGAGTTGGGGCGACTTGCATGCTGTCCCAAGGCAGCTTCTGCATGTCCGTAGTGGGCGAGGAGCCGGGGATGAACCTGAAAAAGATCAACGCCGTTCAGGTCCCCATGGCTGATCGTTTCCTGGAAGAAATTTAAGTTGGATGTATGAACGAATTAGTAGAAAAATGTCTCGCCTGCTATTTCATGACAGCCATACTCGTTCTACAAATTATTCTATCTAGTTCATCTACACATGAATTAACAACTTCAGTAGTATTCGGGAGCAATCAATTGAGGTCGAATCTGCTGCCCCTGATTTCATCTGTACTCCTAGTTTTCCTGATCCAGACGTCAGCACATGAGAAATCAATCTCAAGCAAGCGTCACGAAGACAAATCAATCAGCACGCCCGGGGCAACACGATATGCCATACGAGCCGCGGAGTTGAGCGATCGGTGCTGGAGGGCAGAGCAGCGTGCGGCGGAGAAGTGTATCCGGCTGAAGGCGGCACCGCCACTCTTCCAGGATTTTCTTCTTCTGGTAGCTGAATGATCAGGACGGTAGCCACCAGAGGATGAAAAAAAAACAAATTACCCTTGAAGAAATGACTAAACAGCCCTTGACCATGGACGGCCAGATATGCTTAGTACTCCGGTGTATAGTTTTGGAGTACCAGGATACTGTAACATAGCTCTCAGAGAGACATGTGAGTGCGCATAGCTACTCTTCATTTTTCTGGCAATGCAACGCGCTAGCTTCAATTCCACAAAGCACACAGTGCCCCCTTCACATGGGAGATGCTCGTTCGTCCATGTGTGCCAAATTTGGCCACGAGCAGTACCAGGCTCAACTTAGGCAATTTAACATTGTTCATCAAATTTGTTCTGTTAGTGAGTATATGGAGCAGTTTGAAGAACTTGTGCATGATTTGCTAGCTAACAATCATGCATTTGATCCTTGGTTTTTCACTACTCAATTCCTTGATGGTCCTAAAAGTGAAATTAAAGTTGTTGCTTGACATCGCATGCAAGACTTGGACTCCGCCTTCTCTCTTGCTCTCTTGCAGGAGGATCTGCTGGGACAAATACCTTGGAGGGTTCCAGGGCAGGCGAGGCAACCTGCTCGTCCATTGCTGGCCATAGGCGGACCGCCTCCACGTCTCACATTACTGACGAATGTGGCGGCTATGGAAGATCGCCGTGCGCTTGTGATAATCTATAAAGGATCGCGACAGTCCTCGCTGGTATTATTTCACCCAATGTATTGATTCGATACAAGAGGTGCGGTGCGTCAAGACTGCAGCCTCCCCTTCCCCCGGCCAACAATTTTGCTATCCGTATTTGGTTACCCTCAAAACACAAAAATGATACTTACTCCCAACTTTAATGTCGATGGACTATTAGCAAATATAGGTTATATGTCATGAAAAGCATATTACTAAATTTCTATATGGATGCAGTTTCCAAATATATATTTTTTGTCACATATAATACTCTTTCTTGTAACTTGTAGCTGGGAGAACCAAGTTTTAGTTCCCCAGCTACAAGTATTATGGTACATAGAAAGTACACATATTTAGATAGTTAAATTGTCGATCCAAAACTACATGAATGACTTGTATACCGAGACGGAGGTAGTAGTAATCCACATTTTGCTAGTATATCACATACATCATCATTAGCATGAAATCAATCTTGACCGTGAACAAACCTTCCACCACCAACAAATTAGGATAGGCATATGTCTAGCTCATGGCCCAGCAAAAAACTCCTGCACATGATGTTGCTATCTAGAGCAGTTTCCCCATGTACTCCAAAAAGATCAACAAAAACGACTCCCAAGTTCCAACTGATCATCAGACCGAGCTAATCAATCGGCAGCTCCAGCTTGCCGGCGTCGAGGTGCGGGTAGTGCCGGAGCACGAGGCGCTTCATTTCCTCGGCGCCGCGCAAGTACGCCGGCAGCGCTTGCTCCGCCACCCGCCGCGTGTACTCCTCCGACCCCAAGAACTGCTGCACCGCCGTCGCCATGGCGCGCTCTCGCTCCGCCTCAGCTGCCCGCTTTGCCCTCTCCAGCTCCGCCTCCACTGCCTGCCTCGCCGCCTTCTCCTTCTCCAGCTGCTCCCACAGCGCCAGGTTGTCGCGCTCCAGCGCCACCAGCTTCTCGTCCAGCGCCAGCGCGCAGGTCGTGGAGAAGGTCGCGTAGTTCGCGGCCTGAACACGCCGCCGAACGGCACACACAAGACACAAACAATGTGATTCTACTGGAATATCTGTGTCCGGACATACATCTACGGACGAACGAATTGTTTGGAAATGTATACCTGGAGCATTGCTATGTAGCTCGACGCCACGACGTCGGAGGGCTCCGACGTCGCGAATTGGAGCTCCCGCGACGGCGTGATGATGCCATCTAGGACCTTCCGCGCGGCCATCCAGTCAGCGCTATCTCCGTCGTGTGTCTCGGGTACGGGCGAGTGCGGTGACCGCGGGTCAAAGCTCGGCGGCGACGGTGGGGCATGCGGGTCAGACACCGGGGCGGCGCAGCCAAGCCCGTCTGTTGCAGTCACCTCCTCCCGTCTCCTCTTCTTTCCGGACACAGGAAGCGTGTCGCCGTGCGCGTCGCCTTTCACCTGCTCCGTCCCTACCACCGGCGCCGCCGTCCTCCCCACTGGCATAATGTCAGTCATGTCACGCGCAGGTGGATCCATGCCTAGCACACAAACAACAACAGTCAAACACCTTTCGCCAGGAGCTGACTGGACAAGAGAAATCGGGAGTAGAATGCTTACCTTTGGGAACAGTAGAACGAGGAGAAGGCGGAGGTGATGCGCCGGCGAGGTTGGAGGAGAAGGCCGCAGCAAGATTTGCCTTACGGAGGTAAGCCCGGAGATCGACCGCGACGCCGTGTACTTCCAGCAGCTTTTTCGCCGACTGCTTCAGCTGGCTCGTTAGCACCGGATCTGCGGGGAAGCGCTTCGACGGGGGCTCGCCCCAAAGCACGGGGCACTGCCACGGCTCCGGCGACGTCAGGAAGAAGAAGCCCCCTTTCCACTCTCTGTCAGACTTGTTGTATTTCAGGCCAGCGAAGAGCACTCCGGCCTCTGCCCTGCAGCCGAACCAGTACCAGCCGCCCTTCCTGGCGATGGTGAGCAGCTTGAAGAAGTGCCGGAACAGCGGCACCGACGGCCGCACGCCGGCCTCGTGGCAGAGCGCCAAGAAACCGACCAGGACGCGCCACCCGTTGGGCGCGAGCTGCCCCGGCGCGAGGCCGAAGTGGGTGAGCGCGTCGCGGAAGAAGGCGTGCAGCGGGAAGCGCACCCCGGCCTCCAGCGCGTGGGCGTACACGCAGACGGCCCCCGGCGGCGGCGCGCTGCACGCGCGTAGGCCGCCGGCGGGGCGCGCGGCGAACTCCCTCGGGACGCTGTGCTTCCTGCAGACGGCGTCGACGTCTTCCTGGGTGACCAGGGACGATGTGATGCGCTCGGCGGCGGGCCCCGAGAGCGCGGCGGAGGCGGAGGCGGCGTCGTCGTCGCTGTCGCTGAGGAGGACGATAGGGGGCGAGGGGGAGGAGGGGCGGGAGGAAGGCATCGCGTTGCGCTTGGTGGCTTCCGCCTCGACGGCGTGCTCGCCCTGCCGGAGGAAAAGCAGAGGTTTTTTGTCTTTCTACTCGGTGTACGCATGCACCGCTCTCTCTAATCTCCTGAGTCCTGACTCTCTATGCTTGTATTCATGGCAAATTAAGATATTTCCGAATTTCCCCTTTTTTCTACTGGAGTATATGTGTCAAATTATAAAGTTCAAAGTAGAAAAATGTAATAATCCAAGACCTGAGTAGATTAGAAAAAACATGCATAAAAAACAAAAATGCGAACTCAAGACATCCCAAGTCGGCACTTAGAAGAAATAAGAATGTCGGGGGAGCCTCAAGCTTCGGATCCAGGTGGTGGCGAGTAGACAGGCGCTGCTAGCCACTCGAGCTTTGCTAAGGTCTCATGCATGAAAAAAAAACTCCTTATTTGATATATCTAACTCGCATGGAATTGCAATTCGAGTTAATCGGTTCAATGGAGGGAATGTCGAGCCAGCAGTGACTCAGTGCTGAGGACGATGTTGCAGTGGCGTTCCCAGCTGAAAGGAGTCAAAGGTTGATGGGCCAGGAAAAGGATGGGGAGGACATGTCGCCTTCAAAAAAAAAGAGATGTAGGTGGTTTGAAAGGATGGTTGAGGGTAAAGACATACACGAGGGCGCATTTGAGTGCCACCTGCCACGTGTAGTGGCAACAGGTGGTTGGGTTGGCATTGCATCATGCAGATACGAGGAAGGGGGAGACACCTAGCTGGAGGTAGGAGAGAGTACCGACGTTGTCCAATTTCGGTCCAACTGTCAAAAAATTGACTAACGGTAAAAAAGATCCAAACCACTTATAGTGGGTGCCTAAATAGCTCACAAAGTCTGATATGTGATCATACCTCCTGTTAATTCCACCAAGTTAAGATATAGATAGAATGGTGTGCTTTGCTTTGCTGAACTATAGTCGGGTTCTCCTCACTAATTGGTTGACCGTAAAGAATGTCACCGAATGCAAGGAACAATGCCTAAATAATCAAGTCTGGCCCGACCAAACAAAAGTTGAGTTCTATCATTAATGTCACCAATTAAAAACCAGATATAATTTTTTTTCTTAGCCTAAAGAGAAAAACACTTAGGCATTTCACTTTGAGTTTGGGGAAGTTAGCAAGGTGGAATTCTTCGGGGCGTACTGTAATTTTTCACCGAGGGGGTGGATCGAAGTGTTTGGTGCAAAAACTGGATTGAGGTGTTTGCTATGAAAAATTTACTCCAAACAAAGCACTTCGAGAAAAGGCATGCATATTACTCCCTATCTTCTAGATGCAAGAGAATGAAACCTTACAAGATTTATTCAACATTTTACAAAACTGCTATACCATATTGAAAGGAAACATAGTATTAAAACTTCACCACATTGCCTTATTTAAGCAACAATAAATAGATAACATGCCTCTGCCAATTTGCAGGAGAAACCTTCATGCAGCCACTTGATGGGTGAGAAGTGGTATATTATATATGTCCAACGTTATGGAGCTAAACAGTCGAATTTCTAACTAGAATGAATTCCTCTTAACCTTGTTTTTTCGAGAAGTTTGAAAACAGCATTATCACATTGAACAATAATAAGGTGAAGCATGTAAATAATGTTAAAACATGACACCTTTCAAGGCAATGATGCCCAGATAGGATAGGCAAAAATACACAAGAAAATTGAACCGTTGTTTTTCCTATTATCTAAGAGAGATCGAGACCAAGTAAATGCAACTACATGAAAAATTGAAGGATCATCAACCAATAGTTCACCCTTTTCCTCTTACGTTATCCATATGTGTCTAAGAACGTAAGAATTTATTACAGTGGCTAGCAATTAACATGTTATTTCGCATGATTGTGTAAAAGATAGAGCATGCATCACATGTTTGGATGAAAAACTGGTTCATTATGCAGGTACATCTACACTTGCTAATCTCCTTCAAAATTATGTGTGGCTAGATTGGCCAACGCTGAGGCTATCAGATGGTTCGCAATCGCTAACATGTGGGCCTCAATGTTGTGGTTTTTAGGGGCACAGTTTGCAGTTTTTTTTAACACAGTACAGACACAAGCGCTCATATAAATGTTCATACACTCACCCCTATGAACGCACACACGCATACCCTACCCCTATGAGCACCTCCGAGAGACTGAGCCGGCATATCATCTTGAGATTTTACGAACACAGTATCGCCGGAATTCCTGAAATAAATCCAGAATAAATGCGAGCACCAGGATTTGAACCCTGATGGGTTGGGGATACCACTGTCCACCTAACCATCTGAACCAGAGGTTGGTTCGCCCGTTTGCAGTTGAATTTCGGGAATTTGGCCACTTGGGGGCAGCTGACTTAAGCGGGTGCCCTCAAAAAAGAAAAACCTTAGTTAAGTGGTGCACTAAATGACATGTGGGCCCGATTGTGGGGTTTTAGCTGGCCGTGTTTATGATTTCTTAAAAGAGAAGCTGCATGTGTTTACGTTTGTCCTTGGGTTGCATGTTTGGTGACCCAGGTCTGATTTTTAATATAGAAAAAACAGTCTACTTTGTCCTCTGCGCAGAAAATTTTATGTGCTCTAGAATGTGTACGAATTAAATAATTCCCCACAAATTTATGAATTGATGTTTGAATTTTTAAAATGTTCCTGCATTTAGAAATTGTCCCTAGTTTTCAAAACATGAATTAATTTTGAAAACGACACATGAATGTGTTTACGTAGCTATTCCACGCGTTACACGCGGAATATGACTTGTCCTAGGCCAGCTCTTCGATGGTCCATGGTTTTTTAGGGTTTGTTCTTTTGCTGGAGCTTTGTTCAGGGGAGGAAGTATATATGCGCTTGGCTGAAGACTAAAATAAAAAGTAAGACACACGAACACACACTACTCAGCCCATCACTGAAGCTCACATCATCTAAAATCGCATACAAACTACTCGCTCATGGCCGGGCGCAGCGGAGCGCGCCACTTTGTCTAGTTAGCAATACCTGCAGCCACATGAGCAATTTCTTATGCAAAGATAATTATCTATTAAGCAGGCGATCCAATATAGTTGTTCTTTTAATCAAGGTAAGCATAAAACTGATCCGGTATACTTTTCATTTGTAAATATACTATGGGGCGTTGGGAATCCTCACTGATAGAAAAAGGGCCTATAGTCCCGATTCGTAAGGGCCTTTAGTCCCGGTTCCTGAACCGGGACTAAAGTGTCGGTACTAATGCCCCGACCCCTTAGTCCCGGTTGACCCTTTGGTCCCGGTTGGTGGCACCAACCGGAACCAATAGGCATCCACACGTTAGCATTTCTGTGGCTGGGGTTTTTGTTTTTTTTTTTGAAAGGGGGGGGGGGGGTTTGGGGGTTTTGGGGGGTTAATTTAGGTGTTTCATATATTGTGTTAGGTAGCTATAATTAATAGAGAGAAGTGTCCTCTCTTATGTCCGTACTTGGTCGACGCTACGTACTATACATACGTATAGAGAGGACTAGACACGCTGACTAGCTAGTAAGCAAACGAAGGAAACAGAAAATCGTCATGAACATATATGCATACAGAGATAAGTGATATCGACCACCTCTCCTTCTCCGAGAGATTGGTCGAACAACAAGTTCTCGTATATCTATCTGACACTACCGGCTACATATATACAATAATTATCTCTTACAAATATAATCATACGGACTCAGGGTCAACATAGAATTCTCCGTCTTCAGGGATCACCTGGTCAAGAAAGAATGCCGCCAATTCCTCTTGAATTGCTCGCATGCGAGCTGGTGCTAGGAGTTCATCCCGCTTCCGAAACATCTAATTTAAAGAAGGGGGTCAATACATATATATATGAATGAATGAAACTCAACACAAATGATGGTAATAAAATACAATTGTGAATGTTGTTATTTACGTACTTCATATTGTTCGTCAGTGTAGCCCCGCTCACAGGTTGTGTGGCGGATGGACTCGCAAACATAGTATCCACAGAAATCATTCCCTTGTTCTTGCCACAATCACTTTACAAGAAATAGAGGTTAATCAAACTGATAAGCAAGAATGCCAAATGGTATTGATGAAACTAGCGCTTGAATGACTAGTAGATGTGCTTAAAATGCTACTATAGTTAGTACTTACTTTCGGGTGTCTAAATTGCAGCTCCTTCGGCAGTCCTGGAGCTTTTCTGGTGAATTTTCTCCAAACCCTGCCGGACAAAGAAAACAATTACTTGATATATCAGGAAATGAACAAAGTTGCTGATATGGTGGATAATGATCGATTTAACTTACTTCTCGAGTATTTGAGTCATGTCTGCATAGTCCTTGGGATCTTTTCATCTTGAGTCTAAGACGGTTACTAGTCCCTGCTCAAGCTTAATATGTAGGAGAATATAGTGGAAACTGCACACGCATGCATAACTTATCAATTACATTACTATAACCTTGACTAATATATAAGGGAAACCGAATACGCACAAGACAGTAACACTCACTTGAAGTTGTAAGGAAAGAGTATTATATCTTTGTTTTGATTTATTATCAACGATTGTAGCATGTTGGCCTCGGTTTCTGCGGCATGAAATTTAACCTGAGTTGCATCTATGAGATATGTGTTAATGAACCCAATATCACCGACTTGTCTTTTCGTCAATTCGACGATCTTCAATCTGCATAATATAGTGAGGATGATTATAAATACATGCAATGAAAGAGCTAAGCTATATAGAGAAACTTAATGACAGAAGTAGTACTACTTACAGACAGTAGCAGGCGACCGTTGTTTTATCGAGGGCCAATTGATTGAAAAACTGATAGAACTCCTCAAATGGAACAGGCAACAGATCAATTCCAACGAGGTCATGCTCCTTTTTAACTTTCACATACAAAGTACTCCTCCCCCCAGAGTCTCTGCAGATTTTCAAGTACCAATCATGCAATCTTCGCATCATCGTTGATAGAGATCTTTCATCTTTGACGAGAGGCTTCCCGTACTCGTATCTTTGTATCTGCATGTCCATGGGTTCATAATGTACTTCGTCGGGCAGGTAATCTGCAAGATTGCTATAACCGGGCACCATCCTCGGATCATTAGCGACGTTGTGGCTAGGCACCTTGAGCGGGGGGCATGATTGCTTCGCTTGTTCGCCGAGCTGGGCAATTTGTTTCCCAGCTCATTGTTCTTTCAGCCTTTGATCACTGACAGTACTTACCGACCGCTCCGCTTCGGCAAATTCCTTTCCAATAATGCGGTCATAGTTTCCTTTCGGTGGATCAGACTTCGGTGGTTTTGTCAGGGCAGCCAGAGTGCGCTTCACTTTCACCCGATCTACCTTCTCCTCCGGAGGTGGATGTTTCTTTGCTTTCACCCCTTCAACGAAGTTCCTCACTTCTTCTCGCGCGATCTCGGCGTTCTCCTCCAGGGCCCTCTCATATGGTAACTTGTCTGGAGTCTTCAGAGAAGGACCGAATCTGTATGTCCTCCCGCCTCTGGTTGTACTGCTAGATGCCGACCGAGCAGACGGAGCAATTGTCTTCTTTACTTGCTTAAGAGGCGGAGGAGAAGGACTACGACGCGCCGGAGCAGCTGGAGCGGTGGCAGGTCTCTTCCGCCCTTGCTGACGAGGCGGAGAAGGAGGAGGCTGGCTGCTCGGGCGCGTCGGCGCACGCGAAGAAGGAGGCGGGGTGCCGCCACGCGCCGGAGAAGGAGCCGGCCGAGGGCCCTGATCGTCACTCGCCGGAGGAGGAAGTGGTGGAGGCGGAGTGCCCTGACTTGCCGGAGGAGGAGGAGGCGACGGAGGCGTCCAGTTCGAAAGGTTGATGAGATCCTTCCGCCGTAGGCATGGAGTCTTCAGAGCAGACCCCAGCCGAGTCTCCCCTTCACCGGTAGGGTGGTCAAGCTAGAGGTCCTCAAATCCCTCCGTTATCTCATCCACCATCACCCTAGCATATCCTTCTGGAATAGGCCGGCAGTGAAAAGTTGCGCCGGGTTAAGTAGGATAAACAGAGCCAACAGCCGCCTTGACCTTCAAATTCATCCATTGCGTCATAAGGTGGCAATTTTGAGACTCCGTTATAGCATCCACGGGATAGCTGGCAGGAGCCGTCAAGGCATGCTTCGGCTGAAGCAGCTCGGTGGAAGCCACGCTGCTTCTGCGCTGAGATGGCGGGGTAGCTTCGGGGGAGGCTTCGACAGTACGTTTGCTGCGATTTGCTTCTCGTTCCTCTATCGCGTCTACCGTTGCTTGCAGCGCCTGTTGGAGAACGTAGTAATTTCAAAATTTTCCTATGCACACGCAAGATCTTGGTGATGCATAGCAACAAGGGGGAGAGTCTGATCTACGTACCCTTGTAGATCGCAACGGAAGCGTTGACACAACGTAGAGGAAGTAGTCGTACGTCTTCTTCCCGATCCGACCGATCCAAGCACCGTTACTCCGGCACCTCCGAGTTCTTAGCACACGTACAGCTCGATGACGATCCCCGGGCTCCGATCCAGCAAAGCTTCGGGGAGGAGTTCCGTCAGCACAACGGCGTGGTGACGATCTTGATGTACTACCGACGCAGGGCTTCGCCTAAGCACTACAACGGTATTATCGAGGTGGAATATGGTGGCAGGGGGCACCGCACACGGCTAAGGAACGATCTCAATGATCAACTTGTGTGTCTAGAGGTGCCCCCTGCCCCCGTATATAAAGGATCCAAGGGGGAGGGGCTGGCCGGCCAAGAGGAGGGCGCAGGAGGAGTCCTACTCCTACCGGGAGTAGGACTCCCCCCCAATCCTATTCCAAGTAGGATTCCCAAGGGGGAAAGAGAGAGAGAGGTGGCCGGCCGCCTCTCCTAGTCCTAATAGGACTAGGGGAGGGGGGAGGCGCGCAGCCCATCATGGCAGCCCCTTTCACCTTTCCACTAAAGCCCAATAATACCCATATGGCTTCCGGGGGGTTCCGGTAACCTCCCGGTAATCCGGTAAAATCCCGATTTTACCCGGAACACTTCCGATATCCAAATATAGGCTTCCAATATATCAATCTTTATGTCTCGACCATTTCGAGACTCCTCGTCATGTCCGTGATCACATCCGGGACTCCGAACTACCTTCGGTACATCAAATGCATAAATAATAACTGTCATCGTAACGTTAAGCGTGCGGACCCTACGGTTCGAGAACAATGTAGATATGACCGAGACACGTCTCCGGTCAATAACCAATAGCGGGACCTGGATGCCCATATTGGCTCCTACATATTCTACGAAGATCTTTATCGGTCAGACCGCATAACAACATACGTTGTTCCCTTTGTCATCGGTATGTTACTTGCCCGAGATTTGATCATCGGTATCCAATACCTAGTTCAATCTCGTTACTGGCAAGTCTCTTTACTCGTTCCGTAATACATCATCCCGCAACTAACTCATTGGTTGCATTGCTTGCAACGCTTAAGTGATGGGTATTACCGAGAGGGCCCAGAGATACCTCTCCGACAATCGGAGTGACAAATCCTATTCTCGAAATACGCCAACCCAACATCTACCATTGGAGACACCTGTAGAGCTCCTTTATAATCACCCAGTTACGTTGTGACGTTTGGTAGCACACAAAGTGTTCCTCCGGCAAACGGGAGTTGCACAATCTCATAGTCATAGGAACATGTATAAGTCATGAAGAAAGCAATAGCAACATACTAAACGATCGGGTGCTAAGCTAATGGAATGGGTCATGTCAATTAGATCATTCAACTAATGATGTGACCTCGTTAATCAAATAACAACTCTTTGTTCATGGTTAGGAAACTTAACCATCTTTGATTAACGAGCTAGTCTAGTAGAGGCATACTAGTGACACTCTGTTTTCTATGTATTCACACATGTATTATGTTTTCGGTTAATACAATTCTAGCATGAATAATAAACATTTACATTGATGTAAGGAAATAAATAATAACTTTATTATTGCCTCTAGGGCATATTTCCTTCAGTCTCCCACTTGCACTAGAGTCAATAATCTAGATTACACAGTAATGATTCTAACACCCATGGAGCCTTGGTGCCGATCATGTTTTGCTCGTGGAAGAGGCTTAGTCAACGGGTCTGCAACATTCAGATCCGTATGTATCTTGCAAATCTCTGTGTCTCCCACCTGGACTAGATCCCGGATGGAATTGAAGTGTCTCTTGATGTGTTTGGTCCTCTTGTGAAATCTGGATTCCTTTGCCAAAGCAATTGCACCAGTATTGTCACAAAAGATTTTCATTGGACCCGATGCACTAGGTATGACACCTAGATCGGATATGAACTCCTTCATCCAGACTCCTTCGTTCGCTGCTTCCGAAGCAGCTATGTACTCCGCTTCACATGTAGATCCCGCTACGACGCTTTGTTTAGAACTGCACCAACTGACAGCTCCACCGTTTAAAGTAAACACGTATCCGGTTTGCGATTTAGAATCGTCCGGATCAGTGTCAAAGCTTGCATCAACGTAACCTCTTACGGTGAGCTCTTTGTCACCTCCATACACGAGAAACATATCCTTAGTCCTTTTCAGGTATTTCAGGATGTTCTTGACCGCTGTCCAGTGATCCACTCCTGGATTACTTTGGTACCTCCCTGCTAAACTTATAGCAAGGCACACATCAGGTCTGGTACACAACATTGCATACATGATAGAGCCTATGGCTGAAGCATAGGGAACATCTTTCATTTTCTCTCTATCTTCTGCAGTGGTCGGGCATTGAGTCTGACTCAACTTCACACCTTGTAACACAGGCAAGAACCCTTTCTTTGCTTGATCCATTTTGAACTTCTTCAAAATCTTGTCAAGGTATGTGCTTTGTGAAAGTCCAATTAAGCGTCTTGATCTATCTCTATAGATCTTTATGCCTAATATGTAAGCAGCTTCCCCGAGGTCTTTCATCGAAAAACTTTTATTCAAGTATCCCTTTATGCTATCCAGAAATTCTACATCATTTCCAATCAGCAATATGTCATCCACATATAATATTAGAAATGCTACAGAGCTCCCACTCACTTTCTTATAAATACAGGCTTCTCCAAAAGTCTATATAAAACCAAATGCTTTGATCACACTATCAAAGCATTTATTCCAACTCCAAGAGGCTTGCACCAGTCCATAAATGGATCGCTGGAGCTTGCACACTTTGTTAGCTCCCTTTGGATCGACAAAACCTTCCGGTTGCATCATATACAACTCTTCTTCCAGAAATCCATTCAGGAATGCAGTTTTGACATCCATCTACCAAATTTCATAATCATAAAATGCGGCAATTGCAAACATGATTCTGACAGACTTAAGCATCGCTACAGGTGAGAAGGTCTCATCGTAGTCAACCCCTTGAACTTGTCGAAAACCTTTTGCGACAAGTCGAGCTTTATAGACAGTAATATTACCGTCAGCGTCAGTCTTTTTCTTGAAGATCCATTTATTCTCAATTGCTTGCCGATCATCGGGCAAGTCAACCAAAGTCCATACTTTGTTCTCATACATGGATCCCATCTCAGATTTCATGGCTTCAAGCCACTTTGCGGAATATGGGCTCACCATCGCTTCTTCATAGTTCGTAGGTTCATCATGATCTAGTAGCATGACTTCCAGAACTGGATTACCGTACCACTCTGGTGCAGATCTCACTCTGGTTGATCTACGAGGTTCAGTAGTATCTTGTCCTGAAGTTTCATGATCATCATCATTAGCTTCCTCACTAATTGGTATAGGTGTCGCAGAAATAGTTTTCTGTGATGTACTACTTTCCAATAAGGGAGCAGGTACAGTTACCTCGTCAAGTTCTACTTCCCTCCCACTCACTTCTTTCGAGAGAAACTCCTTCTCTAGAAATGATCCATTCTTAGCAACGAATGTCTTGCCTTCGGATCTGTGATAGAAGGTGTACCCAACAGTCTCCTTTGGGTATCCTATGAAGACACATTTTTCTGATTTGGGTTCGAGCTTATCAGGTTGAAGCTTTTTCACATAAGCATCGCAGCCCCAAACTTTAAGAAACAACAACTTTGGTTTCTTGCCAAACCATAGTTCATAAGGCGTCGTCTCAACGGATTTTGATGGTGCCCTATTTAACGTGAATGCGGCCGTCTCTAAAGCATAACCCCAAAACGATAGCGGTAAATCAGTAAGAGACATCATAGATCGCACCATCGCTTCTTCATAGTTCATAGGTTCATCATGATCTAGTAGCATGACTTCCAGAACAGCATTACCGTACCACTCTGGTGCGGATCTTACTCTGGTTGATCTACGAGGTTAGGTAGTAACTTGATCTGAAGTTTCATGATCATTATCATTAGCTTCCTCACTAATTGGTGTAGGTGTCATAGAAACCGGTTTCTGTGATGTACTACTTTCCAATAAGGGAGTAGGTACAGTTACCTCATCAAGTTCTACTTTTCTCCCACTCACTTCTTTCGAGAGAAACGCCTTCTCTAGAAAAACTTCGAATTTAGCAACAAAAGTCTTGCCTTCGGATCTGTGATAGAAGGTGTACCCAACAGTCTCCTTTGGGTATCCTATGAAGACACATTTCTCCGATTTGGGTTCGAGCTTATCAGGTTGAAGCTTTTTCACATAAGCATCGCAGCCCCAAACTTTCAGAAACGACAACTTTCGTTTCTTGCCAAACCACAGTTCATAAGGCGTTGTCTCAACGGATTTCGATGGTGTCCTATTTAATGTGAATGCAGCCGTCTCTAAAGCACAACCCCAAAATGATAACGGTAAATCAGTAAGAGACATCATAGATCGCACCATATCTAATAAAGTACGATTACGACGTTCGGACACACCATTACGTTGTGGTGTTCCGGGTGGCGTGAGTTGCGAAACTATTCCACAATTTTTCAAATGTACACCAAACTCGTAAGTCAAATATTCTCCTCCACGATCAGATCGTAGAAACTTTATTTTCTTGTTACGATGATTTTCAACTTCACTCTGAAATTCTTTGAACTTTTCAAATGTTTCAGACTTATGTTTCATTAAGTAGATATACCCATATCTGCTTAAATCATCTGTGAAAGTGAGAAAATAACGATATCCGCCACGAGCCTCAATATTCATCGGACCACATACATCGGTATGTATGATTTCCAACAAATCTGTTGCTCTCTCCATAGTACCGGAGAACGGTGTTTTAGTCATCTTGCCCATGAGGCACGGTTCGCAAGTACCAAGTGATTCATAATCAAGTGGTTCCAAAAGCCCATCAGTATGGAGTTTCTTCATGCGCTTTACACTGATATGACCTAAACAGCAGTGCCATAAATAAGTTGCACTATCATTATCAACTCTGCATCTTTTGGCTTCAACATTATGAATATGTGTATTACTACTATTGAGATTCATCAAAAATAGACCACTCTTCAAAGGTGCATGACCATAAAAGATATTACTCATATAAATAGAACAACCATTATTCTCTGATTTAAATGAATAACCGTCTCGCATCAAACAAGATCCAGATATAATGTTCATGCTTAACGCTGGCACCAAATAACAATTATTTAGGTCTAATATTAATCCCGAAGGTAGATGTAGAGGTAGCGTGCCGACCGCGATCACATCGACTTTGGAACCGTTTCCCACGCGCATCGTCACCTCGTCCTTTGCCAGTGTTCGCTTAATCCGTAGTCCCTGTTTCGAGTTGCAAATATTAGCAACAGAACCAGTATCAAATACCCAGGTGCTACTGCGAGCTCTAGTAAGGTACACATCAATAATATGTATATCACATATACCTTTGTTCACCTTGCCATCCTTCTTATCCGCCAAATACTTGGGGCAGTTCCGCTTCCAGTGACCAGTCTGCTTGCAGTAGAAGCACTCAGTTTCAGGCTTAGGCCCAGACTTGGGTTTCTTCTCCTGAGCAGCAACTTGCTTGCCGTTCTTCTTGAAGTTCCCCTTCTTCTACCCTTTGCCCTTTTTCTTAAAACTAGTGGTCTTGTTAACCATCAACACTTGATGCTCCTTCTTGATTTCTACCTCCGCAGCTTTCAGCATTGCGAAGAGCTCAGGAATAGTCTCGTTCATCCCTTGCATATTATAGTTCATCATGAAGCTCTTGTAGCTTGGTGGCAGTGATTGGAGCATTCTGTCAATGACGCAATCATCTGGAAGATTAACTCCCATCTGAATCAAGTGATTATTATACCCAGACATTTTGAGTATATGCTCACTGACAGAACTGTTCTCCTCCATCTTGCAGCTATAGAACTTATTGGAGACTTCATATCTCTCAATTCGGGCATTTGCTTGAAATATTAACTTCAACTCCTGGAACATCTCATATGCTCCATGACGTTCAAAACGTCGTTGAAGTCCCGATTCTAAGCCGTAAAGCATGGCACACTGAACTATCGAGTAGTCATCAGCTTTGCTCTACCAGACGTTCATAACATCTGGTGTTGCTCCAGCAGCAGGCCTGGCACCCAACGGTGCTTCCAGGACGTAATTTTTCTGAGCAGCAATGAGGATAATCCTCAAGTTACGGACCCAGTCCGTGTAATTGCTACCATCATCTTTCAACTTTGCTTTCTCAAGGAACGCATTAAAATTCAACGGAACAACAACACGAGCCATCTATCTACAATCAACATAAACAAGCAAGATACTATCAGGTACTAAGTTCATGATAAGTTTAAGTTCAATTAATCAAATTACTTAAGAACTCCCACTTAGATAGACATCCCTCTAATCCTCTAAGTGATCACGTGATCCAAATTAACTAAACCATAACCGATCATCACGTGAGATGGAGTAGTTTTCAATGGTGAACATCGTTATGTTGATCATATCTACTATATGATTCACGCTCGACCTTTCAGTCTCCATGTTCCGAGGCCATATCTGCATATGCTAGGCTCGTCAAGTTTTAACCTGAGTATTCTGCGTGTGCAAAACTGGCTTGCATCCGTTGTAGATGGACGTAGAGCTTATCACACCCGATCATCACGTGGTGTCTGGGCACGATGAACTTTGGCAACGGTGCATACTCAGGAAGAACACTTCTTGATAATTTAGTGAGAGATCATCTTATAATGCTACCGTCAATCAAAGCAAGATAAGATGCATAAAAAGATAAACATCACATGCAATCAATATAAGTGATATGATATGGCCATCATCATCTTGTGCTTGTGATCTCCATCTCCGAAGCACCGTCATGATCACCATCGTCACCGGCGCGACACCTTGATCTCCATCGTAGCATCGTTGTCGTCTCGCCAATCTTATGCTTCCACGACTATCGCTACCGCTTACTGATAAAGTAAAGCATTACATCGCGATTGCATTGCATACAATAAAGCGACAACCATATGGCTCCTGCCAGTTGCCGATAACTCGGTTACAAAACATGATCATCTCATACAATAAAATCATGTCTTGACCATATCACATCACAACATGCCCTGCAAAAACAAGTTAGACGTCCTCTACTTTGTAGTTGCATGTTTTACGTGGCTGCTATGGGCTTAAGCAGGAACCAATCTTACCTACGCATCAAAACCACAACGATAGTTTGTCAAATAGACTCCGTTTTAACCTTCGCAAGGACCGGGCGTAGCCACACTCGGTTCAACTAAAGTTGGAGAGACAGTCGCCCGCAAGCCACCTGTGTGCAAAGCACGTCGGGGGAACCGGTCTCGCGTAAGCGTACGCGTAAGGTTGGTCTGGGTCGTCTCGTCCAACAATACCGCCGAACTAAAGTATGACATGCTGGTAGGCAGTATGACTTGTATCGCCCACAACTCACTTGTGTTCTACTCGTGCAAATAACATCAAACCATAAAACCTAGGCTCGGATGCCACTGTTGGAGAACGTAGTAATTTCAAAATTTTCCTACGCACACGCAAGATCATGGTGATGCATAGCAACGAGGGGGAGAGTCTGATCTACGTACCCTTGTAGATCACAACGGAAGCGTTGACACAACGTAGAGGAAGTAGTCATACGTCTTATTCCCGATCCGACCGATCCAAGCACCGTTACTCCGGCACCTCCGAGTTCTTAGCACACGTACAGCTCGATGACGATCCCCGGGCTCCGATCCAGCAAAGCTTCGGGGAGCAGTTCCGTCAGCACGACGGCGTGGTGACGATCTTGATGTACTACCGACGCAGGGCTTCGCCTAAGCACTACAACAGTATTATCGAGGTGGAATATGGTGGCAGGGGGCACCGCACACGGCTAAGGAACGATCTCAATGATCAACTTATGTGTCTAGAGGTGCCCCCTGCCCCCGTATATAAAGGATCCAAGGGGGAGGGGCTGGCCGGCCAAGAGGAGGGCGCAGGAGGAGTCCTACTCCTACCGGGAGTAGGACTCCCCCCCAATCCTATTCCAAGTAGGATTCCCAAGGGGGAAAGAGAGAGAGAGGTGGCCGGCCACCTCTCCTAGTCCTAATAGGACTAGGGGAGGGGGGAGGTGCCCAGCCCATCATGGCAGACCCTTTCACCTTTCCACTAAAGCCCAATAAGGCCCATATGGCTCCCGGGGGGTTCCGGTAACCTCCCGGTAATCCGGTAAAATCCTGATTTTACCCGGAACACTTCCGATATCCAAATATAGGCTTCCAATATATCAATCTTTATGTCTCGACCATTTCGAGACTCCTCGTCATGTCCGTGATCAGATCCGGGACTCCGAACTACCTTCAGTACATCAAATGCATAAACTCATAATAACTGTCATCGTAACGTTAAGCGTGCGGACCCTACGATTCGAGAACAATGTAGACATGACCGAGACACGTCTCCGGTCAATAACCAATAGCGGGACCTGGATGCCCATATTGGCTCCTACATATTCTACGAAGATCTTTATCGGTCAGACCGCATAACAACATACGTTGTTCCCTTTGTCATCGGTATGTTACTTGCCCGAGATTTGATCGTCGGTATCCAATACCTAGTTCAATCTCGTTACTGGCAAGTATCTTTACTCGTTCCGTAATACATCATCCCGCAACTAACTCATTGGTTGCATTACTTGCAAGGCTCAAGTGATGTGTATTACCGAGAGGGCCCAGAGATACCTTTCCGACAATCGAAGTGACAAATCCTATTCTCGAAATACGCCAACCCAACATCTACCATTGGAGACACCTGTAGAGCTCCTTTATAATCACCCAGTTATGTTCTGACATTTGGTAGCACACAAAGTGTTCCTCCGGCAAACGGGAGTTGCATAATCTCATAGTCATAGGAACATGTATAAGTCATGAAGAAAGCAATAGCAACATACTAAACGATCGGGTGCTAAGCTAATGGAATGGGTCATGTCAATCAGATCATTCAACTAATGATGTGACCTCGTTAATCAAATAACAACTCTTTGTTCATGGTTAGGAAACTTAACCATCTTTGATTAACGAGCTAGTCTAGTAGAGGCATACTAGTGACACTCTGTTTGTCTATGTATTCACACATGTATTATGTTTCCGGTTAATACAATTCTAGCATGAATAATAAACATTTATCATGATATAAGGAAATAAATGATAACTTTATTATTGCCTCTAGGGCATATTTCCTTCAGCGCCTGCATTTGGGTCTGCTGCACTTTTTTCCTCCTCTCATGGGATTTGTAACCGCCTGCGTCCGGAAACCCAACCTTCCACGAAACGGAGCCTGGCGTGCCTCGTGTCCGTCCAGGGTGCTCAGGATTTCCGAGGGCCATTGTGAGCTCGTCGTTCTCTCTGTGTGGAAAGAACGTCCCTTCCTGCGCTGCTTCAATATACTGCTTAAGCTTACTGACTGGTATGTCCATTTGATCGTTCGTCCAAATGCACTTCCGTGTTACAGGGTCCAAGGTTCCACCAGCCCCGAAGAACCAAGTCTGGCAACGGTCTGGCCAGTTAATTGTCTCTGGTTCGATCCCTTTATGAACCATATCATTCTCAGTCTTGGACCACTTAGGCCGGGCTACGAGGTAGCCACCTGACCCCGTGCGATGGTGAAGCTTCTTCTTCGCAGCATTTTGCTTGTTTGTCACCGACATCTTCTGACTCTTTTCCAATGTCTTGTGGGCCACAAATGTGGGCCAGTGATCTCTGATCTTCTCATATCTGCCCTTGAATTCTGGTGTCTCATTATTTTCGACAAACTTATTCAGCTCTTTCTTCCACCTCCTGAATAGTTCTGCCATCCTCTTCAGAGCAAAAGACTTGATTAATTTCTCTTTAACTGGGTTCTCTGGATTATCCTCAGGCGGTAGGGTGAAATTTGACTTCAGCTCAGTCCAAAGATCATTTTTCTGCATATCATTGACATAAGACACCTCAGGGTCTTCTGTAGCCGGCTTAAACCATTGCTGGATGCTTATCGGGATCTTGTCCCTAACTAGAACCCCGCACTGAGCAACAAATGCGCTCTTTGTCCGGAGGGGTTCAATAGTTGGCCGTCGGGCGCGATTGCTATGATCTCAAACTTTTCATCCGAGCTCAACTTTTTCTTCGGGCCTCGTCTCTTTACCGAAGTTGTGCTCGATCCGGAGGGCTAGAAAAAAGAACAAAGACTTAATTAATATGTGTGCATACCAAAACAATGAATGCATCAATCAGCTAGTCAGCATAGGCTTAACTAATATATATACCTGGCCGGACTCGGTTCGGTCACCGGAGCCGTCATCACGGTCTCCTTCTTGCACCGGCATTGGGTCACCGGAGCCGTCCTCATGTTCTTCTTCTTGCACCGGCATTAGGTCACCGTAGCCAGCTTGTTCACCCTCTCCTTCCAGACCATCGGTTTCGTTGAGAAACAACGAGATGGCTGTTGAGGAACGTAGTAATTTCAAAAAAATTCCTACGCACACGCAAGATCATGGTGATGCATAGCAACGAGAGGGGAGAGTGTTGTCTACGTACCAACGCAGACCGCAGCGGAAGCGATCACACAACGTAGAGGAAGTAGTCGTATGTCTTCCCGATCCGACCGATCCAAGCACCGTTACTCCGGCACCTCCGAGTTCTTAGCACACGTTCAGCTCGATGACGATCCTCGGGCTCCGATCCAGCAAAGCGTCGAGGAAGAGTTCCGTCAGCACGACGGCGTGGTGACGATCTTGATGTACTACCGACGCAGGGCTTCGCCTAAGCACTACAACGGTATGATCAAGGTGGAATTTGGTGGCAGGGGGCACCGCACACGGCTAAGGAACGATCTCAAGGATCAACTTGTGTGTCTAGAGGTGCCCCCTGCCCCCGTATATAAAGGATGAAGGGGGGGAGGCTGGCCGGCCAAGCTAGGAGGCGCAGGAGGAGTCCTACTCCTACCGGGAGTAGGACTCCCCCCCAATCCTATTCCTAATAGGATTCCCCAAAGGGGAAGAGAAAGAGAGAGGTGGCCGGCCCCTCTCCTAGTCCTAATAGGACTAGGGAGAGGGGGGGAGGCGCAGGCCTATGTGGGCTGCCCTCTCACCTTTCCACTAAGGCCCATGTTGGCCCATTTGGCTCCCGGGGGGTTCCGGTAACCCTCCCGGTAATCCGGTAAAATCCCGATTTCACCCGGAACACTTCCGATGTCCAAACATAGGCTTCCAATATATCAATCTTTACGTCTCGACCATTTTGAGACTCCTCGTCATGTCCGTGATCACATCCGGGACTCCGAACAACCTTCGGTACATCAAAATGCATAAACTCATAATAACTGACATCGTAACGTTAAGCGTGCGGACCCTACGGTTCGAGAACAATGTAGACATGACCGAGACACGTCTCCGGTCAATAACCAATAGCGGGACCTGGATGCCCATATTGGCTCCTACATATTCTACGAAGATCTTTATCGGTCAGACCGCATAACAACATACGTTGTTCCCTTTGTCATCGGTATGTTACTTGCCCGAGATTCGATCGTCGGTATCCAATACCTAGTTCAATCTCGTTACCGGCAAGTCTCTTTACTCGTTCCGTAATACATCATCTCACAACTAACATCTTAGTTATAATGCTTGCAAGGCTTATGTGATGTGTATTACCGAGAGGGCCCAGAGATACCTCTCCAACAATCGGAGTGACAAACCCTAATCTCGAAATATGCCAACCCAACAACTACCATTGGAGACACCTATAGTACTCCTTTATAATCACCCAGTTACGTTGTGACGTTTGGTAGTACCCAAAGTGTTCCTCCGATAAACGGGAGTTGCATAATCTCATAGTTATAGGAACATGTATAAGTCATGAAGAAAGCAATAGCAACATACTAAACGATCAGGTGCTAAGCTAATGGAATGGGTCATGTCAATCAGATCATTCAACTAATGATGTGACCTCGTTAATCAAATAACAACTCTTTGTCCATGGTTAGGAAACATAACCATCTTTGATTAACGAGCTAGTCAAGTAGAGGCATACTAGTGACACTCTGTTTGTCTATGTATTCACACATGTATTATGTTTCCGGTTAATACAATTCTAGCATGAATAATAAACATTTATCATGATATAAGGAAATAAATAATAACTTTATTATTGCCTCTAGGGCATATTTCCTTCAGTCTCCCACTTGCACTAGAGTCAATAATCTAGATTACATCACCATGTGATTAACATCGATAGTTCACATCATCATGTGATTAACACCCATAGTTCACATCGCCATGTGACCAACACCCAAAGGGTTTACTAGAGTCAGTAATCTAGTTCACATATTTATGTGATTAACACCCAAAGAGTACTAAGGTGTGATCATGTTTTGCTTGTGAGATAATTTTAGTCAACGGGTCTGTCACATTCAGATCCGTAAGTATTTTGCAAGTTCTATGTCTACAATGCTCTACACGGAGCTACTCTAGCTAATCGCTCCCACTTTCAATATGTATCCAGATTGAGACTTTAGATTCATCTGGATCAGTGTCAAAAACTTGCATCGACGTAACCCTTTACGACGAACCTTTTTGTCACGTCCATAATCGAGAAACATATCCTTATTTCACTAAGGATAATTCTGACTGCTGTCCAGTGATCTACTTCTAGATCATTATTGTACTCCCTTGCCAAATCAGTGCTGGGTATACAATAGATCTGGTATACAGCATGCCATACTTTATAGAACCTATGGCCAAGGCATAGGGAATGACTTTCATTCTCTTTCTATCTTCTGCCGTGGTCGGGCTTTGAGTCTTACTCAACTTCACACCTTGTAATACAGGCAAGAACTCTTTCTTTGACTGCTCCATTTTGAACTACATCAAAATCTTGTCAAGGTATGTACTCATTGAAATAAACTTATCAAGCGTCTTGATCTATCTCTATAGATCTTAAAGCTCAATACGTAAGCAGCTTCACCGAAGTCTTTCTTTGAAAAACTCCTTTCAAACACTCCTTTATGCTTTACAGAATAATTCTACATTATTTCCGATCAACAATATGTCATTCACATATACTTATCAGAAATGGTGTAGTGCTCCCACTCACTTTCTTGTAAATACAGGCTTCACCACAAGTCTGTATAAAACTATATGCTTTGATCAACTCATCAAAGCGTATATTCCAACTCCGAGATGCTTGCACCAGTCCACAGATGGATCGCTGGAGCTTGTACATTTTGTTAGCACCTTTCGGATTGACAAAACCTTCTGTTGCATCATATACAACTCTTCTTTAATAAATCCATTAAGGAATGCAGTTTTGTTTATCCATTTGCCAGATTTCATAAAATGCGGCAATTACTAACATGATTCGGACAGACTCAAGCATAGATACGAGTGAGAAGCTCTCATCATAGTCAACACCTTGAACTTGTCGAAAACCTTTTGCGACAATTCTAGCTTTGTAGATAGTAACACTACTATCAGCGTCCGTCTTCCTCTTGAAGATCCATTTATTCTCAATTGCCTGCCGATCATCAGGCAAGTCAACCAAAGTCCAAACTTTATTCTCATACGTGGATCATATCTCAGATTTCATGGCCTCAAACCATTTCGCGGAATCTGGGCTCATCATCGCTTCCTCATAGTTCATAGGTTCGTCATGGTCAAGTAACATGACCTCCAAAACAGGATTACCGTACCACTCTGGTGCGGATCTCACTCTGGTTTACCTACGAGATTCGGTAGTAACTTGATCTGAAGTTACATGATCATCATCATTAGCTTCCTCACTAATTGGTGTAGTAGTCACAAGAACAGATTTTTGTGATGAACTACTTTCCAATAAGGTAGAAGGTACAATTACCTTATCAAGTTTTCTACTTTCCTCCCACTTACTTCTTTCAAGAGAAACTCCTTCTCTAGAAAGGATCCATTATAAGCAACGAATGTCTTGCCTTAGGATCTATGATAGAAGGTGTACCCAACAGTCTCCTTTGGGTATCCTATGAAGACATATTTCTCCGATTTGGGTTTGAGCCTATCAGGATGAAACTTTTTCTCATAAGTATCGCAACCCCAAACTTCAAGAAACGGCAACTTTGGTTTCTTGCCAAACCATAGTTCATAAGGCGTCGTCTCGACGGATATAGATGGTGCCCCTTTTTTTACGTGAATGCAGCTGTCTCTAATGCATGACCCCCAAAACGATAGTGGTAAATCGGTAAGAAACATCATAGATCGCACTATATCCAATAAAGTACGGTTATGACGTTCGGACACACCATTATGTTGTGGTGTTCTAGGTGGCGTGCATAGTGAAACTATTTCACATTGTTTTAACTGAAGACCAAACTCGTAACTCAAATATTTCACCTCTGCGATCATATCGTAGAAACTTTTATTTTCTTGTCACAATGATTTTCCACTTCACTCTGAAATTCTTTGAACTGTTCAAATGTTTCAGACTTACGTTTCATCAAGTAGATATCCCCATATCTGCTCAAATCATCTTGTGAAGGTCAGAAAATAATGATACCTGCTATAAGCCTTTAATATTCATCGGACCACATACATCAGTATGTATGATTTCCAACAAATCTGTTGCTTGCTTCATTGTTCCGGAGAACGGCGCTTTAGTCATCTTGCCCATAAGGCATGGTTCGCAAGCATCAAGTGATTCATAATCAAGTGATTCCAAAATCCCATCAGCATGGAGTTTCTTCATGCGCTTTACACCAATATGACCTAAACGGCAGTGCCACAAATAAGTTGCACTATCATTATTAACTTCACATCTTTTGGTTTCAATATTATGAATATGTGTATTACTAAGATCGAGATCCAATGAACTATTTTCATTGGGTGTGTAACCATATAAGGTTTTATTCATGTAAATAGAACAACAATTTATTCTTTTACTTAAATGAATAACCGTATTACAATAAACATGATCAAATCATATTCATGCTTAACACAAACACCAAATAACACTTATTTAGGTTCAACACTAATCCCGAAAGTATAGGGAGTGTGCGATGATGATCATATCAATCTTGGAACTAGTTCCAACACATATCGTCACTTCACCCTTAACTAGTCTCTGTTTATTCTGCAACTCCTGTTTCGAGTTACTACTCTTAGCAACTGAACCAATATCAAATACCGAGGGGTTGCTATAAACACTAGTAAAGCACACATCAATAACATGTATATCAAATATACTTTTGTTCACTTTGCCATCCTTCTTATCCGCCAATCACTTGGGGTAGTTCCGCTTCCAGTGACCAGTCCCTTTGCAGTAGAAGCACTTAGTCTCAGGTTTAGGATCAGACTTGGGCTTCTTCACTTGAGCAGCAACTTGCTTGCCGTTCTTCTTGAAGTTCCCCTTCTTCCCTTTGCCCTTTTCTTGAAACGAGTGGTCTTGTCAACCATCAACACTTGATGTTTTTCTTGATTTCTACCTTCGTTGATTTCAGCATCACGAAGAGCTTGGGAGTTGTTTCCGTTATCCCTTGCATATTATAGTTCATCACGAAGTTCTACTAACTTGGTGATGGTGACTAGAGAATTCTGTCAATCACTATCTTATCTGGAAGATTAACTCCCACTTGATTCAAGCGATTGTAGTACCCAGACAATCTGAGCACATGCTCACTAGTTGAGCGATTCTCCTCCATCTTTTAGCTATAGAACTTGTTGGAGACTTCATATCTCTCAACTCGGGTATTTGCTTGAAATATTAACTTCAACTCCTGGAACATCTCATATGCTCCATGACGTTCAAAACGTCTTTGAAGTCCCGATTCTAAGCCATTAAGCATGGTGCACTAAACTATCAAGTAGTCATCATATTGAGCTAGCCAAACGTTCATAACGTCTGCATCTGCTCCTGCAATAGGTCTGTCACCTAGCGGTGCATCAAGGACATAATTCTTCTGTGCAGCAATGAGGATAAACCTCAGATCACGGATCCAATCCGCATCATTGCTACTAACATCTTTCAACACAATTTTCTCTAGGAACATATCAAAAATAAACACAGGGAAGCAACAACGCGAGCTATTGATCTACAACATAATTTGCAAAATACTACCAGGACTAAGTTCATGATAAATTTAAGTTCAATTTAATCATATTACTTAAGAACTCCCACTTAGATAGACATCCCTCTAATCCTCTAAGTGATCACGTGATCCAAATCAACTAAACCATAACCGATCATCACGTGAGATGGAGTAGTTTTCAGTGGTGAACATCGTTATGTTGATCATATCTACTATATGATTCACGCTCGACCTTTCGGTCTCCGTGTTCCGAGGCCATATCTGCACACGTTCAGCTCGATGACGATCCTCAGGCTCCGATCCAGCAAAGCGTCGAGGAAGAGTTCCGTCAGCACGACGGCGTGGTGACTATCTTGATGTACTACCGACGCAGGGCTTCGCCTAAGCACTACAACGGTATGATCAAGGTGGAATTTGGTGGCAGGGGGCACCGCACACGGCTAAGGAACGATCTCAAGGATCAACTTGTGTGTCTAGAGGTGCCCCCTGCCCCCGTATATAAAGGATGAAGGGGGGAGGCTGGCCGGCCAAGCTAGGAGGCGCAGGAGGAGTCCTACTCCTACCGGGAGTAGGACTCCCCCCCCAATCTTATTCCTAATAGGATTCCCCAAAGGGGAAGATAAAGAGAGAGGTGGCCGGCCCCTCTCCTAGTCCTAATAGGACTAGGAAGAGGGGGGAGGCGCAGCCCTATGTGGGCTGCCCTCTCACCTTTCCACTAAGGCCCATGTTGGCCCATTTGGCTCCCGGGGGGTTCCGGTAACCCTCCCGGTAATCCGGTAAAATCCCGATTTCATCCGGAACACTTCCGATGTCCAAACATCTCGACCATTTCGAGACTCCTCGTCATGTCCGTGATCACATCCGGGACTCCGAACAACCTTCGGTACATCAAAATGCATAAACTCATAATAACTGTCATCGTAACGTTAAGCGTGCGGACCCTACGGTTCGAGAACAATGTAGACATGACCGAGACACGTCTCCGGTCAATAACCAATAGCGGGACCTGGATGGCCATATTGGCTCCTACATATTCTACGAAGATCTTTATCGGTCAGACCGCATAACAACATACGTTGTTCCCTTTGTCATCGGTATGTTACTTGCCCGAGATTCGATCGTCGGTATCCAATACCTAGTTCAATCTCGTTACCGGCAAGTCTCTTTACTCGTTCCGTAATACATCATCTCACAACTAACATCTTAGTTATAATGCTTGCAAGGCTTATGTGATGTGTATTACCGAGAGGGCCCAGAGATACCTCTCCGACAATCGGAGTGACAAACCCTAATCTCGAAATACGCCAACCCAACATCTACCATTGGAGACACCTGTAGTACTTCTTTATAATCACCCAGTTACGTTGTGATGTTTGGTAGTACCCAAAGTGTTCCTCCGGTAAACGGGAGTTGCATAATCTCATAGTTATAGGAACATGTATAAGTCATGAAGAAAGCAATAGCAACATACTGAACGATCAGGTGCTAAGCTAATGGAATGGGTCATGTCAATCAGATCATTCAACTAATGATGTGACCTCGTTAATCAAATAACAACTCTTTGTCCATGGTTTGGAAACATAACCATCTTTGATTAACGAGCTAGTCAAGTAGAGGCATACTAGTGACACTCTGTTTGTCTATGTATTCACACATGTATTATGTTTCCGGTTAATACAATTCTAGCATGAATAATAAACATTTATCATGATATAAGGAAATAAATAATAACTTTATTATTGCCTCTAGGGCATATTTCCTTCAATGGCATCACTTCCTTCCGCGATTATGTCCCTCAACAACGCTTCTTTTGTTGCTTCGTCTAGGGCGGTGTCCATAGTTTCTACAAATATTTACAACATGGCAATTATTATTCAAACATGACAGATGGATATATTAGTGCCAAACGTAGAACTAGCTACCTAATCATAGTAAGCTATCGGGAGGGGGTATATATCGACAACGACGACACTACATCTATGTCCCTCGACGACCCTCGTTCCCGATAAAAAAAAGAGGAAGAAGAAGAAAAAAAAAGAGGAGAAGAAAGAATAGAGGAGAAGAACTCCTCTATTCTTTCTTCTCATCTTTTTTTTCTTCTTCCTCTTCTTTTTTTATCCTCTTCTTCCTCTCATGTTCGAGAGGATCGTCGAGGAGTCGGGAGGTTGCCTAGTGTCAAAGGATTCAACAAAACCATGTCTTCATCATTAGGCGAAAGTAACATGTGCATGATGGTACGAAGCTCTTCAAAGTTGTTCTGGAACGGAGTCCCAGATAGGATAATTCGCTTTTTGGTACAAAGTTCAGAAAGAGCCTTCCGAATATCGCTATTTGGAAGGCCTTTGCTGAATTTGTACCAAAAGGCGGATTATTCTATCCGGGACTCCATTCCAGAACAACTTTGCAGAACTTCGTACCAACATGCCCTGGTTACTTCCGGCTAATGATGAAGGCATGGATTTCTTCAATACTTTGACACTACGAAACCTCTCTCGACCCCTCGGCGATCCTCGACCCCTCGAACCCTCAACGACCCTGAAAACCTCGACCCCTAGATGACCCTCTTCTTCCTCTCATGTTCGAGAGGATCGCCGAGGGGTCGGGAGGTTGCCTAGTGTCAAAGGATTCAACAAAACCATGTCTTCATCATTAGGCGAAAGTAACATGTGCATGATGGTACGAAGCTCTTCAAAGTTGTTCTGGAACGGAGTCCCAGATAGGATAATTCGCTTTTTGGTACAAAGTTCAGAAAGAGCCTTCCGAATATCGCTATTTGGAAGGCCTTTGATGAATTCGTACCAAAAGGCGGATTATTCTATCCGGGACTCCATTCCAGAACAACTTTGCAGAACTTCGTACCAAAATGCCCTGGTTACTTCCGGCTAATGATGAAGGCATGGATTTCTTCAATACTTTGACACTACGAAACCTCTCTCGACCCCTCGGCGATCCTCAACCCCTCGAACCCTCGACGACTCTGAAACCCTCGACCCCTAGACGACCCTCTTCTTCCTCTCATGTTCGAGAGGATCGCCGAGGGGTCGGGAGGTTGCCTAGTGTCAAAGGATTCAACAAAACCATGTCTTCATCATTAGGCGAAAGTAACATGTGCATGATGGTACGAATCTCTTCAACGTTGTTCTGGAACGGAGTCCCAGATAGGATAATTCGCTTTTTGGTACAAAGTTCAGAAAGAGCCTTCCGAATATCGCTATTTGGAAGGCCTTTGCTGAATTCGTACCAAAAGGCGGATTATTCTATCCGGGACTCCATTCCAGAACAATTTTGCAGAACTTCGTACCAACATGCCCTGGTTACTTCCGACTAATGATGAAGGCATGGATTTCTTCAATACTTTGACACTAGGAGAAGAAGAAATGAATAGCTAGAGGAGAAGATCGAAGAAAAAAAGAAGAAAAAAAAGAGGAGAAGAAGAAAGGAATAGTGGAGAAGAAGAGAAAATAGAATATATTCTATTTTCTCTTCTTCTCCACTATTCCTTTCTTCTTCTCCTCTTCTTTTTCTTCTTTTTTCTTCTTATTTATTTCTCCTCTTCTTTTTGGTAGAGGAAACCCTAAATGGCAAGTATCGTGGGTGTGAGATACATGTGGTCGTCGGTGTCGGACACTACATCCACGTTCCACAAGTGACGTGGGCGTCGAAGCCCGCGCCACTTGTGGGATGTGGATGTAGTGTCCGACACCGAAGGTACATGTATCTCACACCGACGATACTTTCTATTTAGGGTTTCTCCTCTACCGCTCGACGACCCTCGTTCCCGATAAATTAAGAGGAAGAAGAAGAAGAAAAAAAAAGAAAAGAAAGAATAGAGGAGAAGACTTCCTCTTCTTCCTCTCCTCTTCTTCTCCCTCTTCCCCCATGTGTCAAAGAAAAAAAGAAGAAAAAAAGAGGAGAAGAAGAAAGGAATAGAGGAGAAAAGAGAAAATAGAATATATATTCAAATTTTCTCTTCTTCTCCTCTATTCCTTTCTTCTTCTCCTCTTCCTTTTCTTCCTCTCCTCGTCTTCTCCTTCTTCTTCTCCTTCTTTCTCTACTTATTTTCCTTTTCCTTATTTTACTTTTTCCTCTTCACTAACATAAAATGCACTAACCTAAAATGCAACAAACATAAAATGCACTAAAGAGGCTCAACTAACCTAAAATCAGTGATAAAATGCACTAAACTAAAATCGATATCTACTAACAACTTAAAAAAATTAATACATATATGAAAAAATGCATATATAAAAAAACATCATCATATCATCAACAGAAAAAAAACATGATCATATCATCAACAGAAAAAAACATCATCATATCATCAACAGAAAAAAAACATCATCAACATCATCATATCATCAACCTAAAGGGCCAGCGCCGGCGCGGGGCGATGACGGGGCAGGGCGGCGACGGGCTCGAGGCGGCGACGGGGCGGGGTGACGGCGACGGGCTCGGGGCGGCGACGGGGCGGGGCGACGGCAGCGGGCGCGGGGCGACGACGAGCTCGGGGCGACGGCGCGGGGCGACGACGTACGGGCTCGGGGCGGGGCGGGGCGGGGCGACGGCGCGGGGCGACGACGGGCACGGGGCGGCGACGACGACGACGAACGGCTTGGGGGCGTCGCGGCGAATGGGAGCGATTGGCCAAAATTTCACAAGTGTTGGCTTATATAGCCAGAGCAATCGTCCCGGTTCGTGCTACGACCCGGGACTAATGCCCCCTTTAGTCCCGGTTCGTAGCACGAACCGGGACCAGAGGCCATTTTTCGGCAGCCGAAAGGGCGGGAAGCCCAGGCCATTGGTCCCGGTTGGTGGCACCAACCGGGACTAAAGGGGGGCAATGGTCACGGTTGGTGCCACGAACCGTGACCAATGCCCCCTTTAGTCCCGGTTGGTGCCACCAACCGGGACCAATGGCCTTGTGCTGCATCGCTAGCTGAAGTTTAGTCCCACATCGCTAGCTGAAGGGCGCCCGCACTTGTTTATAAGCGCTGCTCTGCCTCCCCATTCGAGCTCCTCTCTAATGCAGGCTTTCGGGCCTAAACTTTCTACTATCTGTGGGCCTATTGGGCCTCTGCGGGCCTGAATCCTGGCCCATGTAGGGTTTCTAGTCGTATTCAGGCCGTGGAGGCCCAGTAGGTGGCATTTTCTGGTTTTTTCTTTTTTATTTCTACATTTTTTTGGTTTTTTTATTTTTTTATTTCTACTTAAAACTAAATACTTACAGTTTTTTAGTGATTTCTTTTTGCTTTTAGGTCACAAAAATTATAAACTTTCTGTTAGTGCCATTAGTTTTTAAATTTTGAATTGTTTAAATTTGAATTTTTAAAAATTTATGTGAATCACCAGTTTATGAATAACTTTACTATAAAAATTGAATTTTTTTTCTATTTATTTTTTATTTATACTTACAACTAAATACTTATAGTTTTTTAGTGATTTCTTTTTGATTTTAGGTCACAAAAATTATAAACTTTCTGTTAGTGCCATTAGTTTTAAAAGTTTGAATAGTTTAAATTTGAATTTTATAAAATTTGTGTGAATCACTAGTTTATGAATAACTTTACTATAAAAATAGAATTTGTTTTCTTCTTTGATATTTATTTTTTATGTATACTTACAATTAAATACTTATAGTTTGATTTTAGGTCACAAAAATTATATTCTTTTTGCTATTGAAGAATATTATAGTTTTATTTTAGTTGATCATAACATAATATTTTAATTGATTGTTTTTATTTTCATAAAAGTTTTGTAGTTCATTCTGTTTGCTATTAATTCATTCTTTGAGCTAAATGAATCTGAAATTGGAAAGCATTTCAAAATGATCTCTGAAAAGGTTGAAAGTTGGCATGGTATCATCATTTCACCCACATAGCATGTTCCAAAAAGTAGAGAGGGTTACGACAAAAACTTGATGCACTTCGTGTACAAAATGGACAATCACTTTCGAAGTATCAAAGTTTCGAACCATAAGACATGAAAGCATTTCAAATGAACTATGAAAAAGTTGAAAGTTGGGATGGTATCATAATTTCACCCACATAGCATTTGCTTATTGCGGGAGAAAGTCTTCACTTTTTCTTCGCTTGTGTCATTTGCTTATTGCGCCGTAACCATGGATAATCTTCATTGTTTATCAGGATGCTTGGGTCAGCCTTGACATTGAAGGGAGGAATTTCATGAAACTTTTCATAATCTTCAGACATGTCTGTCTTGCCGCCCACTCCCAGGATGTCCCTTTTTCCTGAAAGAACTATGTGGCGCTTTGGCTCATCGTATGATGTATTCGCTTCCTTATCTTTTCTTTTTCTCGGTTTGGTAGACATGTCCTTCACATAGATAACCTGTGCCACATCATTGGCTAGGACGAACGGTTCATCAGTGTACCCAAGATTTTTCAGATCCACTGTTGTCATTCCGTACTGTGGGTCTACCTGTACCCCGCCGCCTAACAGATTGACCCGTTTGCACTTAAACAAAGGGACCTTAAAATCAGGTCCGTAGTCAAGTTCCCATATGTCCACTATGTAACCTTAATATGTGTCCTTTCCGCTCTCGGTTGCTGCATCAAAGCGGACACCGCTGTTTTGGTTGGTGCTCTTTTGATCTTGGGCGATCGTGTAAAATGTATTCCCATTTATCTCGTATCCTTTGTAAGTCAATGCAGTCAAAGATGGTCCCTTGGACAACAAGTACAACTCATCACAAACAGTGTTGTCACCTCTGAGACATGTTTCCAACCAACTACTGAAAGTCCTGATGTGTTCACATGTAATCCAGTCGTCGCATTGCTCCGGGTGTTTGGAGTGCGGACTGTTCTTGTGTTCATCGACATATGGGGTCACCAAGGTAGAGTTCTGTAGAACTGTGTAGTGTGCTTGAGACCAAGAATATCCGTCACTGCATATTATTGAGTCTCTTCCAAGAGTGCCTTTTCCAGTCAGTCTCCCCTCATACCGCGATTTAGGGAGACCTATCTTGTTAAGGCCAGGAATGAAGTCAACACAAAACCCGATAACATCCTTTGTTTGATGGCCCATGGAGATGCTTCCTTCTGGACTAGCACGGTTACGGACATATTTCTTTAGGACTCCCATGAACCTCTCAAAGGGGAACATATTGTGTAGAAATACGGGCCCCAGGATGACAATCTCGTCGACTAGATGAACTAGGACATGCGTCATGATATTGAAGAAGGATGGTGGGAACACCAGCTCGAAACTGACAAGACATTGCGCCACATTACTACTTAGCCTTGGTGCGATTTCTGGATCGATCACCTTCTGAGAGATTGCATTGAGGAATGCACATAGCTTCACAATGGCTAATCGGACGTTTTCCGGTAGAAGCCCCCTCAATGCAACCGGAAGCAGTTGTGTCATAATCACGTGGCAGTCATGAGACTTTAGGTTCTGAAACTTTTTCTCTGGCATATTTATTATTCCCTTTATATTCGACGAGAAGCCAGTCGTGACCTTCATACTGAGCAGGCATTCAAAGTAGATTTCTTTCTCTTTTTTCGTAAGAGCGTAGCTGGCAGGACCTTTATACTGCTTCGGAGGCATGCCGTCTTTTTCGTGCAAACGTTGCAGATCCTCCCGTGCCTCAGGTGTATCTTTTGTCTTCCCATACACGCCCAAGAAGCCTAGCAGGTTCACGCAAAGGTTCTTCGTCACGTGCATCACGTTGATTGAGGAGCGGACCTCTAGGTCTTTCCAGTAGGGTAGGTCCCAAAATATAGATTTCTTCTTCCACATGGGTGCGTGTCCCTCAGCGTCATTCGGAACAGCTAGTCCACCGGGACCCTTTCCAAAGATTACGTAGTGTAAATCATTGACCATAGCAAGCACGTGATCACCGGTGCGCATGGCGGGCTTCTTCCGGTGATCTGCCTCGCCTTTGAAATGCTTGCCTTTCTTTCGACATTGATGGTTGGTCGGAAGAAATCGACGATGGCCAAGGTACACATTCTTCCTGCATTTGTCCAGGTATATACTTTCAGTGTCATCTAAATAGTGCGTGCATGTGTGGTATCCTTTGTTTGTCTGTCCTGAAAGGTTACTGAGAGCGGGCCAATCGTTGATGGTCACGAACAGCAACGCCTTAAGGTTAAATTCCTCCTGTCTGTGCTCATCCCACGTACGTACACCGTTTCCATTCCACAACTGTAAAAGTTCTTCAACTAATGGCCTTAGGTACACATCAATTTCGTTGACGGGTTGCTTAGGGCCTTGGATGAGAACTGGCATCATAATGAACTTCCGCTTCATGCACATCCAAGGAGGAAGGTTATACATACATAGAGTCACGGGCCAGGTGCTGTGATTGCTACTCTGCTCCCCGAAAGGATTAATGCCATCCGCGCTTAAAGCAAACCATACATTCCTTGGGTCCTTTGCAAACTCATCCCAGTACTTTCTCTCGATTTTTCTCCACTGCGACCCGTCAGCGGGTGCTCTCAACTTCCCATCTTTCTTTCGGTTCTCACTGTGCCATCGCATCAACTTGGCATGCTCTTCGTTTTTGAACAGACATTTCAACCGTGGTATTATAGAAGCATACCACATCACCTTCGCAGGAACCCTCTTCCTGAGGGGCTCGCCGTCAACATCACCAGGGTCATCTCGTCTGATCTTATACCGCAACGCACCACATACCGGGCATGCGTTCAGATCCTTGTATGCACCGCGGTAGAGGATGCAGTCATTAGGGCATGCATGTATCTTCTCCATCTCCAATCCTAGAGGGCATACGACCTTCTTTGCTGCGTATGTACTGTCGGGCAATTCGTTATCCTTTGGAACCTTCTTATTCAATATTTTCAGTAGCTTCTCAAATCCTTTGTCAGCCACAGCATTCTCTGCCTTCCACTGCAGCAATTCCAGTACGGTACCGAGCTTTGTGTTGCCATCTTCGCAATTGGGGTATAACCCTTTTTTGTGATCCTCTAACATGCGATCCAACTTCAGCTTCTCCTTTTGACTAATGCATTGCGTCCTTGCATCGACAATGACCCGGCGGAGATCATCATCATCATCGGGCACATCGTCTGGTTCCTCTTGATCTTCAGCAACTTTACCCGTGGCAGCATCATTGGGCACATCGCCTGGTTCCTCTTGATCTTCACCAGCTCCCTCGTTGCAGCATCACCGTATTCAGGGGGCACATAGTTGTCATCGTACTCTTCTTCTTCGCCGTCTTCCATCATAACCCCTATTTCTCCGTGCCTCGTCCAAACATTATAGTGTGGCATGAAACCCTTGTAAAGCAGGTGGGAGTGAAGGATTTTCTGGTTAGAGTAAGACCTCGTATTCCCACATTCAGTGCATGGACAACACATAAAACCATTCTGCTTGTTTGCCTCAGCCGCATCGAGAAACTCATGCACGCCCTTAATGTACTCGCGGGTGTGTCTGTCACCGTACATCCATTGCCGGTTCATCTGCGTGCATTATATATAATTAAGTGTCCAAATTAATAGAAGTTCATCATCACATTAAAACCAAAGTGCATACATAGTTCTCATCTAATAACATATAGCTCTCCAGAGCATCTAATTAATTAAACCATACATTGAAACTATGTAAAACATTTCAATGCGAAAACAAATGCGATCATAATCGCAACCAAGGTAACAATTGATCCAACGGTATAATGATACCAAGCCTCGGTATGAATGGTATATTTTCTAATCTTTCTAATCTTCAAGCGCATTGCATCCATCTTGATCTTGTGATCATCGACGACATCCGCAACATGCAACTCCAATATCATCTTCTCCTCCTCAATTTTTTTTATTTTTTCCTTCAACAAATTGTTTTCTTCTTCAACTAAATTTAACCTCTCGACAATAGGGTCGGTTGGCATTTCCGATTCACATACATCCTAGATAAATAAAATCTATGTCACGTTGGTCGGCATAATTTTCATAAACAATAAATGAACCAATAGTTATAAAGATAATATACATACCAAATCCGAATCATAGACAGGACGAGGGCCGACGGGGGCGGATACCAAAACCATCGCACTATATAAGATGCAATAAAAAATGTAAGAAAATGATACAAGTATCTATCTAAACATACAAGTAAGAATATTTTTCCTTTCAGAAAGAAGATAAGAACAAGAGGCTCACCACGGTGGTGTCGGTGATGAGATCGGCGCGGGTGATCGACGGCGGTGAAGACGGGGACGGGGCGTGACGGACCACTAAATCTAGACAAATCTCAAGGAAAATGAAGCTTGGAGGTCGAGCTTCGAGAGGAGAAAGCTTAAGTACTGTGGCTCGGGCATTCCATCGAACACCTCATGTGCATAGGAGGTGAGCTAGAGCACCACAAAGCCCTCTTCCCCTCGGCCAGAAAAAACAGAGCACTGTGCTCTGCTCTTGCGCGAGGGGGTATATATAGGCACCTCATTGGTCCCGGTTGATGACAAGAACCGGGACTAAAGGGAAGCCTTTGGTCCCAGTTCAAGCCACCAACCGGGACCAATGGTGGTGGGCTAGGAGCGAGGCCCATTGGTCCCGGTTCGTCCCACCAACCGGGACCAAAAGGTCCAGACGAACTGGGACCAATGGCCTACGTGGCCCGGCAGGCCCCCTGGGCTCATGAACCGGGACCAATGCCCACATTGGTCCCGGTTCTAGACTGAACCGGGACTAATGGGCTGAGCCGGCCTGGACCATAGCCCTGTTTTCTACTAGTGCCTATATCCTATATATGTAAGAGCATCTACAACCACGATTGCCTAATACCGATCCCCAAACGTCAGCGGACATGCCTGGTAAGTGACTGGGCATGTCTGTTTTGACCCTCCATTTATGCATGCATGCAACTGTGTCCCCTGCATTCTCCTCATATTCTCTGGTCAAATGTATGGGATTAGTGTGGATGGAGAGAGAAAGAGAAAAGAAAGAATAACAAAAGAGCAAAAGTGGTCCGGAGTGGGCAAAATCCTACGTGGAGGGCTTCCTGGACATCCCCCGACATCTCCTCATATTTGGTATAGATATGGAGATTTCCGGACAGCCCGGTCATAGTGAGGGTCCGTTTGGGTACCTTTTTCCTTCTCTCTCCTGTCCGGACAGTAATCATGATGTCTAATTAGACATTTTGGGTGCCAGTTTTGGACGCTCTAACAGAGTTAATCCCCACTAACTCTATTGATTTCAACATCGAGCATGCCCACCTCAACAATTGTTGGGGAACGTAGTAATTTCAAAATTTTCCTACGCACACGCAAGATCATGGTGATGCATAGCAACGAGAGGGGAGAGTGTTGTCTATGTACCCTCGTAGACCGATAGCGGAAGCGTTATGACAACGCGGTTGATGTAGTCATACGTCTTCATGATCCGACCGATCCAAGCACCGAAAGCACGGCACCTCCGAGTTCTGCACACGTATGGCTCGGTGACGTCCTCGCCTTCTCGATCCAGCAAGAGGGGCGAAGTAGTAGATGAGTTCCGGCAGCACGACGGAGTGGTGACGGTGTTGGTGAAGAACAATCTTCGCAGGGCTTCGCCTAAGCACTACAAAAACTACGACGCAGGATAAACTAGAGGAGACGGGGTTGCCGGCACATGGCTTGGTGTTTCTTGATGTCTCTTTGGTGCTAGCCCTGCCCCTCTATTTATATGTTGAGCCCTGGGGTCGAAACTTGGAGCAAAAGCCTCCTCAAAGTCGGTTTTGCCCGAAAGGCAAGAGTCCCACTCGGACTCCAGGACCAAACGCCACAAACCTTGGCGTCTGGCCCAGACGCCATGGGCCTCGGCGTCTGACCCAGGGCCAGACGCCAGGGTCTCCGGCGTTTGGCCCCCTGGCCTCCGCAAAACTCCTTTTGCACCGACTTATAGCCCTGTGGGCTTGACCCCTTGGCCTAACCATATCATCCAATATATGAATCTTTACCTCTGGACCATTCCGGAGCTCCTCGTCATGTCCGTGATGTCATCCGGGACTCCGAACAACATTCGGTCACCAACATACATAACTCATAGTACTATATCGTCAACGAACGTTAAGCGTGCGGACCCTACGGGTTTGAGAACTATGTAGACATGACCGAGACACCTCTCTTGTCAATAACCAATAGCGGGACCTGGATGCCCATATTGGCTCCTACATATTCTACGAAGATCTTTATCGGTCAGACCGCATAACAACATACGTTGTTCCCTTTGTCATCGGTATGTTACTTGCCCGAGATTCGATCGTCGGTATCTCAATACCTAGTTCAATCTCGTTACCGGCAAGTCTCTTTACTCGTTCCGTAATACATCATCCCGCAACTAACTCATTAGTTGCAATGCTTGCAAGGCTTATAGTGATGTGCATTAACGAGTGGGCCCAGAGATACCTCTCCGACAATCGGAGTGACAAATCCTAATCTAGAAATACGCCAACCCAACATGTACATTCGGAGACACCTGTAGAGCTCCTTTATAATCACCCAGTTACGTTGTGACGTTTGGTAGCACATAAAGTGTTCCTCCGGTAAACGGGAGTTGCATAATCTCATAGTCATAGAAACATGTATAAGTCATGAAGAAAGCAGTAGCAACATACTAAACGATCAAGTGCTAAGCTAACGGAATGGGTCATGGCAATCACATCATTCTCCTAATGATGTGATCCCGTTAATCAAATGACAACTCATGTCTATGGCTAGGAAACATAACCATCTTCGATTAATGAGCTAGTCTAGTAGAGGCATACTAGTGACACTCTGTTTGTCTATGTATTCACACATCTATTATGTTTCCGGTTAATACAATTCTAGCATGAATAATAAACATTTACATTGATATAAGGAAATAAATAATAACTTTATTATTGCCTCTAGGGCATATTTCCTTCAACAATACCGCCACATCATTTTTTGTCGCATGCATCCGCCACATCATTAATATTTTTTTAATTTTAACCACTAAATAAATCTCCTACTTTGAGTTAATTGCAATTATAGGGGGTAAATTATCACTTCGCCCACCCCAATACATCTTTTTATCTCCAGAATAGTTTTGAACTATTGGCAAGGATCACAATTTCATTGTTTAATTTTGTCACTATGTACTATGCGGTAATATGTCCATTTTGGCCACCCGTCAAATATTCTGTATTTTAATTGTTTTGCATCGTCACATTTTGCTGATTGTTTCTACCTGCATCATTTGTTTCCTAGGTTGTATAAATCGCATGCCATTTGGTCGAAAAGCCTCGTTAACTATTTTTCATGTATTAGAGTCATGTTATATTATGCTATCATAAAAAAAACACTATAACAACACAATTGGCTCAGTCCAATGGAGCTTCTATGGTGTTCCGTCGTCCGAAACAATTATTCTACGATGATTAGACAAATATTATTTGTGATGAGCAACTATTACCAGACAATATTATTACTTTAGCAATGTATTTTACAAATAGGTCGCGTGTTGATTGCTAACTTTGGCGTCCATGATTTGATTGTTGACTTTTTTCCACTAGCACTGGCTGGATATCACTTTTTATCTAGAGGTGTTAGGTAGAAGAACAATATATGTAAATCATAAGGCACATTCAGTATTTTGTTTCAAATAAAAATCAAAAATATTAAACTTCATTATGTTGCTTTACTAAAGTTATTATAAGAGTGTTGATTACTACAAAAACATACTTTTAGCAAGGTTGTCTGTGAAAAGCATAGGGTATCATGTAGTATAAGGAAACCACGAACTTTCAAATACATGAAAGAGTGGCCATGCCACTGTAACTTTCAGTTTTATTACATGTTTTTATAGGGCTAATATTTAAGAAAAGAGGTTGTGTGATTACCAATATTCAGATGGTGATATGCTCATATGTTACCTCATTTCATCACTAATACGTGATTATAGTTGCTATAAAGTGGAATTTCTTATTATTGCCAAGACAAAATATATTCTTTTTGGAATATAGTGTGAAACTGTTGACGGTAAGTACATGGTATCATCCTTTCATGACATACTACTCAAGTTAGGTTGAAGTACAACCAACGAAGGCTATCAAGCAACCCACAAAGGCTATCAAGCAACCGACACAAATCTACTCATCATGGATTTTTTTCTCCTTTTATCATGTGGGTCCCAAGTGTAACCGAGAGAGAGAACAATGGTCCTGATTAATTCTTTTTAATTATTTTGTTTTGTTTTCAAGGCCAGATCCCACGTGTAAGTCGTATAGCCCCTTTACCAGGTACCTGGGGCAGTTTGGTCCAGAGTAACGACCAAAGGCCTTTGACCAAACGGAATCTTGACGGAAGGGCATCCGGACAGCCTCAGAGGAAACTAAAGGAAAAACTGAGCAAACTCGAAAAGTAAGAGCAAAACCAGTGTGTAGGAACCAACTGAGGTCAATTGTCCCAACTTTTTGTATGTGGTCTGATAGTTTAGTTCTTTATTTTTATCATTTGAGTGTTATAATTTGCTAGACAGTATGAGATTGTACAAACAATCAGAGGTAGAGCTAAGCACATACTGTTGGCGAATTAGATTGGATTTTCTTAGCAAGCTCTGCCACCACATACAATAGTTAGTTCATGCCCCAAATCCTTAGTGAACTCATTAGCAAAATTTCCTGTCTCCGTCACTGATACTCCAGTCATGGACGATGAAGAGAACTAACACGAGCAAGAAGACGGGCATTTTTGTCAGGCAATCCAGGCACGACAGAAAGGCAGGCGCAAAGGTAACCGCGTGATAGTGGACCGCACTTGCCTGCTCCATTGCTAGCATTGTGAAGAAGAGCATCTCACGTTTAACCACTAACTAAATCTCCTAGTTTGAGTTAATTGCAATTATTGGGGCTAAATTATCCCTTCGCCTACCTCAATACTCCTTTTTATCTCTAGAATAGTTTTGAACTATCTGCCAGGATCAAAATTTGGTTGTTTATTTTTGTCATTTTGGGCTACCCGATAATATGTCCATTTTGGCCACCCGTCAAATATTCTGTATTTTAATTGTTCTGCATCATCACATTTTGCTAATTCTTTCTACCCGCATCATTTGTTTCCTAGGTTGTAGAAATCGCATGCCATTTGGTCAAAAAGCTTCGTTAATTATTTTTCATGTATGTTATTCAACTCTTCATATATTAGAGTCATGTTATATTCTGCTATCATAAAAAAGACACTATGTCAACACAATTGCCTCAGTCCAATGGAGCTTCTATGGTATTTCGTCGTCCGAAACAATTATTCTACGATGATTAGACAAATATTATTTGTGATGAGCAACTATTACCAGACAATATTATTACTTTAGCGGTGTATTTTACAAATAGGTCACGTGTTGATTGCTAACTTTGGCACCCGTGATTTGATTGTTGAGTTTTTTCCACTAGCGGTGCCTGGATATCACTTTTTACCTAGAGGCGTTAGGACAATATATGTAAATCATAAGGCACATTCATTATTTTGTTTCGAATAAAAATCACAATTATTAAACTTCATTATGTTGCTTTACTAAAGTTATTTGAAGAGTGTTGATTACTATAAAAACATACTTTCAGCAAGGTCGTCTCTGAAAAGCATAGGGTTTCATCTAGTATAAGGAAAGCACGAACTTTCAAATACATGAAAGAGCGGGCATGTCACTATAACTTTCAGTTCCAATACATGTTTTTATAGGGCTAATATTAAGAAAAGAGGTTGTGTGATTACCAATATTGAGATGGTGATATGCTCATATGTTAGCTCATTTCATCACTAACACGTGATTATAGTTGCTATAAAGTGGATTTTCTTATTATTGCCAAGAGGAAATATATTATTTTTGGAATATAGTGTGAAACTGTTGATGGTAAGTACAGGGGTATCATCCTTTCATGACATACTACTCATATTAGGTTGAAGTACAACGCATGAAGGCTATCAAGCAACCCAGAAAGGCTATCAAGCAATCAACACAAATCTACTCACCATGGATTTTTTTTCCTTTTATCATGTGGGTTCCAAGCGTAACTGAGAGAGAGAGAGAGGACGGTGGTCCTGATTAATTCCTTTAATTATTTTGTTCTGTTTTCAAGGCCAGATCCCACGTGTAAGTCGCATAGCCCTTTTGCCAGGTACCTGGGGCAGTTTGGTCCAAAGTAACAATCAAATGTCTTTGATAGGAAGGAATCTTGATAGAAGTGCATCCGGACGGCCTTAGAGGAAAGTAAGGAAAAAACTGAGCAAACTCGAAAAGTAAGGGCAAAACCAGTGTGTAGAAACAACTGAGGGCAATTGTCCCAACTATTTGTATGTGGTCCGATAGTTTGGTTCTTAATTTATTATTATCATTTTAGTGTTATAATTTGCTAGATTGTAGTCCCTCCGTCCCAAAATAAGTGACTCAATTTTGTACTAACTTTGTACTAATCTTAATACAATGTTGAGTCACTTATTTTAAGACGGAGGAAGTATGAGATTGTGCAAACAATCAGAGGTAGAGCTAAGCACATACCAAGGAGGGGGAAGCCTTGGATAAAATTGTGAAGGATTTTTTGGTGAGTTAGATTGGATTTTTTTAGCAAGCTCCGCCATCGCATACAATAGTTAGTTCATGCCCCAAATCCTTAGTGAACTCATTAGCAAAATTTCATGTCTCCGTCACCAACACTCCAGTCAAGGATGACGAAGAGAACTAACACGAGCAAGAAGACGGGCATTTTTGTGAGGCAATTCAGGCATGGCAGAAAGGCAGGCGCAAAGGTATCCGCGGGATAGTGGAGCGCACTTGCCTGCTCCATTGCTAGCATTGTGAAGAAGAACATCTCACGATTTGCACTCCCCCTCTCTCCCCTCTCTCTCTCTCTCTCTCTCTCTCTCCCCCATTGAGCACGAGCACGCTAACTACGATTCAATACATCGCAATATGCTATTTAGGCTAGAGATGTCTATGAGGAGTTGACTGCAATGTGACTAACCAATGTACAAACATTGTGTTCAAGTGATCCCAACAGATTTTCTCGGCCACCAACATATACATATAGGTATGTATTTGCTTGACTTGAACCCAATAGAAGTCTAGGATGACCCCATCGAATAATGTAATGCGGACAACCAAACAAGAGGCCCAAAACCCCACAATCAAATTACTCTACGCACATGCTTAAATTATGACTTGGTTAGTCACGTAAGTTTTTTAGCAACATTAGTGACATACGTTGTTGTGTAGAGACAACAACCGCACACCACATATGCCCCGTCTCTTCTGAGTTGGTATTTCCAACTCGCATCTCACGTATGTTTGTGTATAGCTTGGCCGACGGACACCAGGGGCAAGCAAATCGCTGCAGATCCACAGCGGCAAGACGACAATTGTAGCCCAAAATTTGAGATGATTAATATTATCACATCTCCTTATGCATGTTCTATCCAGCCTAATAGCCTAGTGTGATGATGAATATTTTTTGCCCATGTTTTCTAATTGTTTTTTCCATGGACTTTGATTGATCTATGCTATGGAATGCATTATTAAAAGGGAAATCGGACACCGGATCTTGTAACAACGCAGGCAAGTCAAGGTCATCCATTAGGCTGGCCATAATGAGGTAACATAATCGATAACATGCACTTGGGACTAGCAAACATGCTTATGTGGCACATAATTAAATAAGAGAGAGAGGGTTAGAGTAACATAGGTAGATACTGTATCATGTTAAATGCTATGCTATTTTGTGTCATGCATGACAATAAATATGACCATCTATGATAGTACTTCCTCCGTTTCGGTTTATAAATCCTGCGCGTATATCTAGATTGTCAATTTTATCATCCTAATATGAATTATATAACATAAAAATTATAGCGTTTCAAAATAAAACATCTAAAGTTTGTATTGATATATTTTTTTATAATATATGACTTGTATTAGGTTGGTCAAATTGACGATCTAAAGATACGCGCACACCCTGTAAACGGAGAGAAAGAGAGTATGCATTATACAAATAGTATCATATACATGATACTAGTATATGTTACTCTCCATTATAAATAACCTTAGACGTAGGCAAAGTGCATCAAATGTCATCCCACCTAGTCGTCAAGCCCGGTGTGCTTGGGGATTTTCTCCGCCCCTGGTGGTACCCCGTTAAATCCTGCCGCCGCCATGTACGACAGTACTGAAAAGGCCATATTCACCCGCAAAAAAAAGACCATATCCAGGGCAAAAGTTTTGAATCAGGGTTACTCCCGTTTAGCACTTGGACCAAAAGTTCAATACAGTGATCTTGAAGAAAAAGGTCAAACCCGTTTCCCCTGATCCCAACCGGGCAGCGCGCGTATCTTGTCTCCTTTCTTCAGACTAGTCATAATGAATAGTAACATACACTAATAACATACACATATTCCTAGACTATGTTACTATCTTTATAGTGGATAGTAACTTAAGGGTGATAACATACAAAGATTCATTTATTAGGTTATAGACTCATATTGCATTGGGACATGTGATGTTACAGTAACTAGCTAAGTTACTACAACTACCTCTCTCCTCATTAACTCATTGTCACATAAGCAATTTGCTGAGTTGGACTTAAAATTACTGCTGAAGTTACTCCCACTATGGCTAGTCTCACACGTGCGGAGCTGCTCCGTCGCCTCATCACGCGGTGCTCAAGTTATCTTTTTTTTTGTTCTCACATGACTTGTCCCAATCCCACAGAGAATCGGCAGCAAATCTTTTGCTTCCTTTGCAGACTTATCACACGTACCACACTACCACAGTTGCACTGGCTGTCTGCAGAAAATCTTCCTGCATACAAACACGCACACACATGCCTACGACTACGAACGCCATATAATACTCTCTCCATTTCATAATGTAGTGCCTATAGATTTTTCTGAAAGTCAAACTTTGTCAACTTTGAACAAATGTATAGAGAAAACTCTCTACACCTACAATACCAAACATGTAGATTCTGAAAATATAACTTATGATGTATTCAATGATGTGCATTTGGTATTCTAGATGTACCTACTTTTCTCCATAAATATGATCAAAGTTTGTAATGTTTGACTTTTGAAAATATCTATAGCCACTACATTATGGAATGGAGAGAGTAGTACACGAAAGCAAGAAGTAAATGCGAGGCATGCCCCTGCAGCGTGGCTGGGCTGAGCAGGTGCCTTCGACTTCGAGGGAAGGTAGCTGCATTGCCCGATGATCATGTGCCATGGCCAGTCTTTTGGCCTACCGCAGGGTGAAGGGGAACAACCGCTCTTGTCTCGCGCCGGAAGACAAATAGCACGGGGCGCGCGCAACAACGCGAAGTCTTCCTCCTTCGACCCGGACGACATCGGCCCTTTTTTGATTCATGGGTTAGAGTTAGTTTGGATTAGTCTCGACACAACTAACCCAAAAATATTCAAATAGGAGGGTTAGTTTGGGTTAGATGCATCTAACCCTTTCAAAAAATCTAACCCATTCAAGAGGTGCTTATTTGGGTTAGTTCTTTTTAGGACCACAAAAGACATATTTTTCTCTCGCTCTTCCCGCAGCAGATCCCTCCCTCTCGCACTATCCGTGAAGGCGTCTAGCCGAATCCGCGCTTCATCTAACCCTGCCATCCAAACACCTCTCTGACTAGAGTTAGTTCAGGGTTAGAATCTAACTCTAATTTTTAACTGAGTTAGAGTATCCAAACAGGGCCATCGTAGCACTGCACGCTCGGGTCAATCACGATGTCGTGTCAAGATAAAGTCTCGTGCTCTTTCACATTTGTACGCCCGGCAAAACTACCGTATTCCATTTCTTTTGTTGCGCATATGACTCGTCGGTCTCTCTTCCCACAGACAACTCGATCAGCAGCAAATCTTTGATCCACGACCTTGCACACACATCACGGATCACTGTTGCCCTGGTGTCCGCACAATCGACACCCATGGACACATGTCTACATCCAGATGCATACAAGACGCATACACATACCCACTTGCTTGAATCCACAAGCAGGCATGGACACACGCCTACGAGCAGGATTAACGGGGTATGCCCATGATCAAGACTCTCACAGGCTACGGCCAGAGTCTTGATCAGTCAGGTACAAATAAAGGAAAAGCCGTGACGAAGGCCGCTGCAGCATGGCAGGAACGACGCGAGCAAGCAGCCTTCAGGACGAAGCTATTGCTAGCATTGCCGTCCTTCGACCCGCGGTAGACGGCTGGACACCAGCGAGAGCCGAGAGTAGGCTGAGGATGATGTGCTATTGGCCAGCCTTTCGTCCGGCCATGATGTTTGGATGGCGGGGCCATTATTCAAGCTCCGGAACTGCTCCCTTCTTTATCATTGTCTTTCTTCTCAAGCTAGTCATAATGAAGAGTAACTTAGAGCAACTCCAACGTAAGGATCCAAAATAACACCGATTTTGTCCGTTTCGTGTTCGTTTGGGTCATCTGTCCGCCTACTGGACATGGGGCGGACAAGCCTTGTATCCAACGCACGTCGATCCAAACTCTCCGCGCCGTCCGCCCCCTCCTCTCTCCCTCGCCCCGCCCGCCCCCTCCTCTCTCCCTCGCGCCGGTTGCCCCCTTCTCTCTCCCTCGCGTCGCCCCTCCTCTCCTCCTCGCGGATCCCCTTTCCCGTGAGACTTTTCTCTGCTCGCGCCTCTGCTGCAGCCACCCTCTGCTTGCGCAGCCGTCCGGGCCTCGAGCCCCAGCAGGAGCGCGCGGAGGAGCCCTGCGTCGGTGGCCTCGCTGGGGCGTGGAGGAGCGGCCGAGCGCGCTGTGGCGACCTGCTTCGGTGGCCTCGCGGTGGTGCGGAGGAGCAGCCTAGCGCGCGTCGACGACCTGTGCCGATGGCCTCGAGGAGCGGCCGAGCGCGCGTCGGCGACCTGCGCCGGTGGCCTTGCTGCGGTGCGAAGGAGCGGCCGAGCGCGCTGTGGCGACCTGCTTCGGTGGCCTCGCGGTGGTGCGGAGGAGCGGCCTAGCGTGCGTCGGCGACCTGTGCCGATGGCCTGGAGGAGCGGCCGAGCGCGCGTCGGCGACCTGCGCCGGTGGCCTTGCTGCGGTGCGAAGGAGCGGCCGAGCGCGCGGTGGAGACCAACACCGGTGGCCTTGCTGCGGGCGTTGCAGTCGCTAACATATGGGACCAGGGGCGGACACGAGCGGACGACAGCGGTGGACGAAAGCGTCCGCTTCCGTCCGCTTCATACCCATTTGTTCCCAGATTTGGGTCAGGTTTGGGTCAGGGACGGACAGCACGCGGACACGGACGTCCGTTTGGGTCGCCCCGTTGGGCCAAGTTTTCTGTCCGGATGACCCAAACGGACAAAATGGGTCCTCCCATTGGAATTGCTCGACTAGTGTCATGTATATGTTTCTAGTCTATGTTATTATCCTTATAGTGTAAAGTGTCATATAGATAGTAAAATGTATGGTTGTATTTACTGGCTTGTAGACTTAATTTTTCTTGTAAAACGCTATGTGATGGTAACATAATATGTTACTTCAAACGCGTGTCTTCTCATTAACTAGATGTCACATAAGCAAACTTTTCTCGAAATATGTTATGTTACTTGCTATGTTACTCCCGCTATGACCAGCCTCATAAGTTCATGTCCCGTGTGTCTTCACTTCTTCACTCGCGGACCCCCTCTGTTCCTTCAACGCTCCCACCCCATGTCTCATGAGAAGCACTACCAGTCTATATTAGTCAACCAACACACTACATGGATCAAAGGGGAAATATATGGTGCGCTCGTTCATTACATGCGTCCAAGCTGAGCTCCTGTTTTTAAAAACCCATTTAAATGTTTTATTGTTTGCAGATTTTCACAAAAGATGTGTATTCAATCCTAAAAATCGTATCCAAATTACACGTCAAGAAAAATAAGAGCCAAATCCAGATGTTTGCAGTGTCGTTTTTTGCTTTTGTATTTTTTATGACACCATTAGTGCTGGATTTTTTGTAACACGGTATAGATGCATACGAACATAGATTCACCATTATGGACGACGCACGGACATCCTATCCCTATGAGCATCTCCAAGAAACTAGGCTGGCTCGTCATTTTAAGATTGATGAAGTCTTCACCGACGTCTTCGAAGTAGACATGAACGTCATATTTCACAAAAACTTCCTGAAGGCCTGAAATAATTTCAGAAAAATGCAAGCATCGGCGTCAAGTCTAGGGCTTCAACTTGAATAGACTGGGATACCACTTCCTCCCTACCATCTAAACACAAATTGGTTCACAATATCCGATTTTCTTGACAATGCTCAACATGAAGTTCTCATTTTCTTTCTCCATGTGTGAAATGAATTTTGATCTGAAGTTTGTAGGGGTCGCAGACAGATGTCTTATGACATCCATGAAATGTTTCAGAATTTTCTGAAACATTTAAATTGTATTTTTTTTTAGTGCGGGAGGATGGTGGCTTGTGATGAATGAGGGCATTGGATACTCACCCTCTCATGGATTAGAACCGACACATAATTTACATGTTCGCACGCGCACAAGTTACATGAAGCAACCAACACAAATGAATGATGTGTGCGTGTGTGAGTGTGACACGACTCGTTAGTAATGGCGCATTGTAAACGGAGGCAACATTGTCGATTTTGGCACGGGCAATACAAGGGGGTGACACTCCCTGGCAGCTCCGAGTAAATGGTACACCTCGCTTTCATAGGCAATACTCGAGGAGTATTCAAAAACTTTATGCATGTGTCTTTTTTTGAGGAATACATATGTTACTTTGTCCCTTACTCCCTCATTTGAGTAAAGCATTTTGGAAAAAAGTTCACGGTGAAAAATAAATTGATGCATAGACCAACACTTTACAATGAGAGTAGTAAGCTAAATGTCGAATTCTGAGACTCTTTTCTCCTAAGAAAATTCAAGTGGAGTCCAAATAGTGCCAAACTGGAACGAATGTGTCATTCTGCTGGCGAGCTCAAATGCTCCCTCCTGAATAGTAAAATCAAAATAAATAAGAATCACATTAAAAACTTTATTTCTTTGTCCAGAACACTAACGAATTTTCTATATACATGCAAATTTCAGTGAAGAAGTTTTTTTGCTAATGCTCTAGAAAACAATCATTTCGCCAAAATGCTTGAAAAAGTGTGTTTTTGGAGCATTGACTTCTTTCCAGAGTATTTATGTTCCTTCACCAAATTTTTCACGGATGTAGACAGTTCATGAATGTTTATTGACAAAACCTATCAGATTTGCAAGATTTATCACTATTTTTTAGTGTTTGTGAGGGAGCAGTTGAGTTTGGGAGCAGAAACTCCATGTCCCAAATTAGAATACTTCTTTTTTTTCCCTCATGGTTTGTTTCAATTCAAAAGATGAACTGAGACGATGAAATTAACATAAGCTTTTTTAAAACTGCCAGAAATGACAATTTAGGGAAAGACACTGAGAAATTTGAATGGTGATACCACTTAATCACTCCATAGGTCATTGAATATCAGACAACGAGTCTCGTAGCAAGGAAACAGATTACTCGTGTGTTTGGTAAGGTGCATGAGAGCCAAAGTTCCCTTCCCAGCCCACTTTTGGGTGTTTCGTAGAGTGCATGAAGGGTGCATAAGTCCACACTAGTTTAATACAAATACACTAAGAGGGTATGCATGAAAATAGGTGCTGAGATGAGCATGCACGAAAAGTGAACAACTATGATGAGATGATAATGCAACCAATGAAGCAAACACACAGAGAGTAGCGGAAGCAAGAAAAAGATCCGCGGTGCGCCTCATGTCCTCCGTCTCGCTCTCCTGCTATCCTTCCAGCGCTCGAAACTCCTCTGGGTGAGTCCATTCTTCGGGGCTGATCCAAACAGGTACCAAGACACACGAGCAAGCCAAATTTTTGATAGGGTCGACATTGGTCGAAACAGCCCCTGTCACTTTTGTACACTCGGCCAAGTATTTCTTTTCTTTTGTTGCGCACATGACTCGTCGGTCTCTCTTCGCACAGACAAGTCGATCAGCAGCAAATCTTTGGCCCCTGCAACTCGTTCTCGACAGTCCATATGGTAGAGTTTAGAGTAGAGCGGTGGCACCTCGGACACGACCTTGCACACACCTCACGTATTATCAGTGTCGCCCTGGTACCTGCACGATGGACACGACCTTGCCTACATCTACATGCATACAAGCGCATGCGCATACAAATAGTACCCTTCTTTTGCGTGAATCAACCAGCAGACATGCCTAGCAGAACGAGCTGGGCTACGGGCTACGGCCAGAGTCTACATCAGTCGGGTGCAAAAAGGGGCAAAGCCAGTAAATGTGACGCATGCCGCTGCAGCAGGGTACGAGTGGGCAGCCTTCGAGACGAAGATATTGCCAGCATTGCCGTCCATCGGGTACGGCTGACCTGAGGATCATGTGTCATTCAGCCATTGGCCAGCCTTTCGTCGGGCCATGACGTTTGGATGGCAGGGCCATTATTCAGTCTCGGGAAGTGCTCCTCTCCTGGCCTCCTCACCATTGTGTTTTTTCTCTTGCGAGGTCCTCACCATTGTATTTCTTCTCAGAAGTTCATGCCTCGTGCCCTCACTTCGTCACCGACCCCCGCTGTGTTCAACGCTCCCATCCATGTCTCCTGAGAAGCACTACTGCATGGATATCTCGTTCATTACATGCTCCCAAGCTGAGCTCCTGTATTAAAAAAATCGATTTAAATGTTTCACAAATGTTTTTATTGCTTGTGGATTTTTACTACAATCCGAAAAATCATATCCGAATTTGACTAAACGTACATCGCTAGAAGGCCTGAAAAATGCGAGCGGTGGTGTCTACTCTAGGACTTCAACTCTGATGGACTGAAGACACCATTGTCTTCCTAATCATCCAATCGTTGTTGGGTCACAATGTTGAATTTTCTTGACAATGGTCTAGCATGGATTTCTCTTCTTTTTTCTTCATGTGTGAAATGAATTTTGATCTCAAGTTTCTAAGGGTTGCGGACATATGTCTTGCGACATGCATGCAATGTTTCAGAATTTTCTGAAATATTCAAATTGTTTTTTTAATGCAGGAGGATGGTTACTTGTGATGAATGGGAGCATTGGATACTCGCCCTTTGATGGATCGAACCGACACATAATTTGCATGTACGCACGCACGTTGTGTGTGTGTGCGTGACTTGACTCATTAGTAATGGCGTGTTGTAGACGAAGGCAGCATTGTCGATTCTGGCACGGGCAATACAAGGGGGTGACACTCCCTGGCATAATCGAGGAATATTCAAAAACTTTAGGCATGTGTCTTTTTTTAGAAAAAGAAAACAAACATACCTTTTTTTTGAGGAATGCATATGTTACTTTGTCCCTTACTCCCTCATTTGAGTAATGCATTTTGGGAAAACGTCGACGGTGAAAAATAATACTTCCTCCTTTCATCTATATAAGGTCTAACCCCAAATTTCATTTTTCATCTATATAAGGCCAAACGAGCTAACCAATGCATCTCCCACTTAATTCTCCCTCGCAAATCACATGGTCGTCCTTGTGAAAACGCAATGGCGGCAGCAATGATTTCCATGCATGCACAGAGCAGTTATTAGGAGTGCTTCACCTCGCCTCCTCCTCCTTTTTTCTACACAAAGCTGCTTCTTTTGGCCAATGCATGCAAGACCGGAGGAGTTATTGTTGGCTGCATGCAAAAAAGGAAAGGAGGAGAGGAAGTTGCGTGTGACTGTGTGAGGGATTAATGAAGTACTATTCCCAATATTTGTTCCTCTTTTTATGCAACAACCTTGGTATGAGATATTCAAAACTTAGGCCATGTATAGATGAAAGGAGGGAATAGGTCGCTGGAAGTGGATTATGAGCACTCGGCGACGCAGCCCTCTGGAATCACCGCCGCTCACCTACTAGCTCGGGATCAGTGCCACCTTTTACAAAATGTTTTGTTCGTGCGAATACAAATCCAACGCGTAGAAACAAACAGTTCATACCTGTGCTTATAATGACGGATGGTAAGCGTGTGAGGTTTGGTTGTGTAAGGTGGTAATAAATGACTGTGCACTCATTTAATATGTCTGCAATTTCGTGGACAAAAAACTTGGTGGAGGTCTTTTGGTTTGTGGGATTTGACATGGTAAAAGGTGTGTTGAGGTAAAATAGTGCACGAGAGAGGGTTGGAAGTTGACGTGGCTGCAATAAAAATGTCCAGTGTACATGGTAGGATTCGTACGACCATGTGCATGGAAGGGTCATATGAAAAAACCTAATGAATATCATCATTGGTGGCTAGATTGATGAAAACATTATTAAGATTAGCAATAATAGAGATTACATATTATTTGTTGGCCATTGTCTGCCAGTTGATGACAGATGACATTAATGCCCTAGATTAGATACAAATCAATCTAGACTTAACCTTGCGACATGGTATAACTATTTTGTACTACTGATGTGGTAACATGGCCTGAATGTGCTGACTAGGTCTCACAAGTACAATTTTCCTTGAAGACGAAGGTTTAAAGCAACCTCGGCGCAGACGAATAGTACAACAAGGAGATTTAGTGTTAGCAGGGCGATGATGATGCGGTGGAATTTCCTGTCTACGGTAACATGAAATGGATGGAAGAGGCCGGTGCATGCATTAACATGAAATAGGTGGTTGCTGTTGGTAGTCGAGTTCAATCTCTGTGATAAGGACAGAGACTTTGCTCTCCGGGGACAGAAGCGCGTGGACCTCACTTTTGATATATGGAACAATGGAAAGCGCATACAATCTGAAAATGTTATGAATACAGTGGGGCTACTTTAGTGTGTGCGGATCCCAAGACGCCTGCATGGTCAGGATTCCGATGAGCGTCCGCGCCGAGTGTTCCTATGCAATTTCGATAGGTCGCCGCTTTAAAATGAGAATAGTAAACTAAATGTCGAATTTTGAGACTCTTTTCTCATCTAAAATCCAAGTGGTGTCCAAGTAGTGGCAAACTGGGACGAAATAGATTTAAGAACGTTTTCCTTCACCAAAAATTTCACGTATGTAGACAGTTCATGAATGTTTGTTGACAAATTATATCAGATTTGTCACTGTTTTTTACTGTTTATGAGGGAGCATTTGAGTTTGCGAGTAGAAATTCCGTGTCCCTTCAGGGTTAGTTTCAATTCAAAAGACTAATTGAGACGACGAAATTAACATAAGCTTTCTTAAACTGCCAGAGATGACAATCAGTAGGTTTTCTTAGTTTATGGAAAGATATTGAGAAATTTGAATGGTGATACCGCTTAAACACTCCAGAGGTCACTGGATCTTAGACAGCGAGTCTCGTATAGCAAGGAAACGGATCACTCTCCTGCTACCCTCCTGACTACCTCCGCGGCACCTTCGCCTGGGCGAGCTCGCCGTTCGTCTCCTCCAGCTGCATCCGCAGCGCGGCGATCTCCGCCTCCCGCGCCAGCAGCTTCTCCTCCAACTCCAGAGCGTAGTCCAAGGAGAATGACACGTAGTTCGCCGCCTGCGCACAAATAATGTGAGCATGCTCCGGCGAGTGAAGAGCTTGAATTTGACACCGCCTTCTCTGGCATACCTGGAGAATCGCGACATAGCTTGACGCGACAACATCGGATGGCTCGGTCGCCGCAAACACGCGCTGCTGCGGTGGCTCGACGGCGCCCTGCAGCAGCTCCCGTGCAGCCTCCCAGTCTGTGCCGTCTCCGTCGGCGAAGTCTCGTGGCTCCCGCAAGATTCCCGGCAGTGGCGAACACACGCTGGTGGGCACCGAGTGGCCACGGGCGGCAGGTGGAGCGTCCGAAGAAGGGGGACGGCCCTCCTCGCCGTTGGCCTCGTCCGGGCTCCCTTTCTTCCCGCACAACGGCGATGACCCTGGCTCTGTTTTCACCTTCTTTGCCGATGCCGACGCTTGCCGGGCCATCTTCTCCGCCAGCATGGTTTTCATCATGTCGTAGACGGAGGGATCCATCCCTTTGGAATCGGTAGCAGCAGGAGTATAAGAAGGCGGTGGCTGTGGTGACAGCGACTCCGGCACCGGAGATATCATGGCGGCGGAAAGATTGCTGCTGCAGAGATACGCCCCCAGATCAACGGGGGAGCCTCCGTGAGCGCGCAGCAGCTTCGCGGCCAATTTCTTGTCCTCGGCAGAGAGCACGGGGTCCATGAGCGAAATCTTGGACGGCTCGCCCCACTCCACAGAGCAAGGCCAAGGCGCCGGCGACGAGAGGAAAAAGAACGCGTGCTTCCAATCCTTGATCTCATGCGGCAAACCCGTGAAGCGCAGGCCGGAGGTGTCTTTAGATCGGAAATAGTACCAGCCTCTGCGCTTAAGGTTGAGGACGACCAGCCGGAAGAAATGGCGAAAAACGGCCAGCAGCGGCAGCGACACGCCGGCGAGGTGGCAGAGCACCACGAAGCCCGCCATGGTGCGCCAGCCGTTGGGCGCGAGCTGCGTCGGGGCGAGGCCGAAGTGGGCGAGCACCTCGCGGAAGAAGGGGTGCAGCGGGACCCGCAACCCGGCCTCCAGCGCGCCCGCGTACACGCAGACGGCGCCCGGCGGCGGGGACGAGCTCGCGCGCAGGTCGCCGGCGGGGCGCGCGGCGTAGCGATCCTTGGGGACGCCGTATTTCTCGCACACCGCGTCGACCTCGTCCTGCGTGCACAGAAACGAGACGTAGTCCTCCGCGTCGGCGCGCCTCGGGGGGACGACGGCAGCGGCGTCATAGTCTAGGTCGGAGGCGGCGACATGGTAGTCTGGGTCGGAGGACGAGGAGTTGGAGGAGGGAGAAGACATCGCGGGCGTGGGTGCTCGTCTAGGAGGACGGGAGGAGGACGGGAGACTCTGCTTTGTCTTGCCGAGGAGCTTTTCCTTGTGGACTGTACAGTCAAGTCACAGTCCAGCTGTGTGAACTCTGAACGAGAAAAGAGATTCTACTCCCTCCTTTCCGGTTTATAAGGCTTAATTCAAAAATCTCACTAATCAAGGTAGATGATGAATGATGGAATATTTTTTGTAGTTTGCAAAAGCACCCAATTAATGCTCTTGTTTTTCTTAAAAAATTAGGCTCTGTTTGGTTTAGGACTTTTTTTAGTCCCAACTTATAAGTCATAAGTCCCTAAAAAATCCCTACCTGTTTGATTTCGGGGACTTATAAGTCTCTATAAAACTATGAGGGTATTTGTTTCCAGGGACTTAAATAAGTCCCTATAAGTCCCATCTAAACCAAACAGGAGGGACTTATAGGGACTTAAAATGGGCATTTGGGACTTATAAAATAAGCCTCTCAAGGAGGGACTTATAGGGACTTATAGTTGTAATATGGTCTTATAGAGACTTATAAGTCTCAGGAACCAAACAGGTAGGGACTTTTTAGGGACTTAGAACTTATAAGTTGGGACAAAAAAAGTCTTAGGACTTATGAACCAAACAAGGCCTACATTATAACTATAAGTCTCTATAAGTCTCTCTTTGAGAGTCTTATTTTATAAGTCTCAAATGCCCACTTTAAGTCCCTATAAGTCCCTCTTGTTTGGTTTAGATGCGACTTATGGAGACTTATTTAAGTCCCTAAACTAATAAGTCCCTGGAAACAAACACCCTCTTTTGTTTACCAATGCATGCATGCATTGGTCAGTTTTCTCTTAATACTTGCATGCAATTATTTAATTCACCTTGAAGTCTGAACATGTGGTGGGGAACAACCAAATTAAGCCTTATAAAATAAAAAAATTAAAATTTTGAGATAAGCCTTATAAACCGGAAAGGAGGGAATATCATGCATGGGATATTCATCTTGTAGGAGATTCATGCACATGCACTTATCCCATGTAATCATTCTTTTATCTATAGCCATCGGACAACTTTATGAAGCAAGGATGCAACAGAGTACTATGCTAGATCGCTGCACTATATTCCTACTAGTTCTCTCTCCGACACACTAGTATATGGATTTTATTTTCAATCTTATAAACTTTAAACAAATACATTTTAAAATAAATATAGGATGAATAATCTGTATGAATGTGTGTCTTTCTTTCAATGATATGTTCGAAACAAATTCAATATTTAATATTTTTGCCAGTTTTGAATTTTGAGTTTTTGAAACACGGTGAAACATGTGCAAAAATAGATTATTACATGACGATGGTTTTCACGTGGATATGTAACTACGTTCGTGTTCTTGCACACAATAGTAAGTTTAATAACAACGAAAAATAACATCTACAAATTGGCATAAAACAAGGCTAACAATCATTGTTTCATCAACTTTTAAAATTCATATTTTAAAAAAAGATCTCGTCGCCAGGAACGGAAATATGTAAGATCATAAATAAACAAAATTATTTAAAAACTATGACGGTTTTTAAATATGGGACTGGACTTAAAATGCATCAGTGGATTGAGGAGAGAGAGGGAGAATCTAGGGGGGCTATAGGGGATAGGATGGAGTAGGTGTGCTCGCTGTCATAATGTAGGTTATGTTGTTCAATGCACGGGATCTCCCGTGCATGGTAGAAAAATCAGTCTCAACTCTGAACAGATAGTTCTAATATTTTTGCATGCAGAAGAGAGAGATAGAGTGCATGCGGAGAAACCCAACTGGGCCGTTCCCGTTAGCACGAGCGCTACGGGCTCTTTGGAGCCCCAGGAGCAAGGAACCGAGCTTGAAAGCGAGCTCGGGGGGGGGGGGGGGGGGCGAGGCCGCGATGGTGAGACGAGCTAGAGGGGGGAACATGAGCACAGGGGACGAGAGGAGGCGCAGGGGCTCACCGCGAGGCACACGTAGGCCCGGCGAGCGCTTAGTAGCTGCAATGTCGCGACAATCGATGGTGAACGACGGCGGCGACCCGAGGAAGAAAAGGAAGCGGGCGGCGGTCTTGGAGGTCCTCGGCGTTGCCACGATGGTGTAGACAGGGCCGCGGAGCACGACGGTTCTTCAGGGCAGGGTCTCAGGCGACACCTAGCACGGTGGGTGCGCGAGCAAGCTTGGCCATGGCGACGGGTGTGTCGGATCCGGCAGATCTGGCGAGGCAGAGAGGGGCAAGAACTTGCACCATTATCAGAGTTGTAAGTTAAGCCACTGCCACGAAAAGTTTGGGGTTTAAATAAAATAGTTTATATTTATTATAAAAAATCATTTAAATTATTGTTTTGGCCCTTGTTCTATTTATTTTAGGGCATTTAAACACTTTATAAAATGTCGGTTCCACCATGGAATTTATCCAGTGATTATTTGCAACACTTTTAACATTTTTTTCATGTTTATGAATTTCTTTATTTCACTTATAATTTGAATTTGAAAACAAGTGGGATTTGAAATGAGATTTGGATCAAAAGGAGATCAAGCATGTGATGGCCTGGCTTATTAGGGATGGTAGACTACTCATATCAATAAGGAATTCCTTCTTTTCCGGAGACTATCGGACAGAACTCTAAAGTTAAGCGTGCTTAGCTTGGAGTAGTGTCAAGATGGGTGACCGACCGGGAAGTTGCTCCCGAGTGCGCATGAGTGAGGAAAAAGTGCACAGAAAAGACTAGTATTGATCTGTGGGGCCAGTCTAGATCCCGCCAGGAGTAGCGACCATCGGCGGGTGTGTCCGGGGCGTTACAATTTGGTATCAGAGCCGACCCTCGCGGTTACACGGATGGTTGCGGACAGGTGCGTGGTCATGTTGTTCATGACGTTTGTGACCCGTCGTGGCACACGATATGGCACATGTACTGGAATGGAAGCACAGACGTATGTGCCAAAAGGGAACGTTCCTGTGGCCCGACGAGGACGTCGGTTCCTGTGAATGGGGGTGTATGTGATGGACTGGCTTATTAGGGATGATAGACTACTCATATCAATAAGGAATTCATTCTTTTCCGGAAGTCCATCAGACGTAACTTCAAAGTTAAGCGTGCTCAGCTTAGAGTAGTGTCAGGATAGGTGACCGACCGGAAAGTTGCTCTCGGGTGCGCATGAGTGAGGACAAAGTGTGCAGAAAAGACAAATATTAATCTGTGGGGCCAGTCTAGATCCCGACAAGAATAACGACCACCAGCGGGTGTGTCCGGAGCATTACAAAGCACTATTTAGCAAATGACTTAGATTAATCATGCAGGGTTATTGTAGCTCATTACACCCTGAGTGTTACACAATCTACGCACAGCGGAAATGCAGACGCAAACGTAACCGCGGGGTAGTGGAGTGCGCTTCCGTGCTCCTTTCATAGCATTGTCACGAAGAACATCTCACGGGTTTCTCTCTCTCTCTACCTTCGAGTACAAGCGCGCTAACTACGGTTCGATACACCGCAACATGCTATTTAGGCTAGAGATATCTATGAGGAGTTAACTACAATGTGATGCACCACAACTGTGGCGAAACCAAGGTACAAACGTTGTGTTCAAGTGATCCCAACGGATTTTCTCGGCCAGCTAGATATACATATAGGTATGTGTTTGCTTGACTTGAAACCAATCAAAAGTCTAGGATGACCCCACCGAACAATGCGATGCGGACAACTAGACGAAAAGGCCCAAAAGCCCACAATCAAATGACTATGTATATGCCTAAATGATGACTTGATTAGTCACATATGTTGTTGTTTTTTGCGTATTGTGCAATACCGCACAATCCGTCGCTATCTTTCCCATTTTGGTGTGCTCTTGTTGGGGCACGTCACATATGTTGTTGTATAGGCACAGCAGCGGCACGCCACATATGCCTCGTCTCTTGATAGTTGGTATTTCCAACTTGCATCTCTCTTATGTTTGTGTATAGCTCGGCTGACAAAGGCCAAGGGTTAGCAAATAGTCGCATATTCACAACGGCAAGCCGATAATTGTAGCCTAAAATTTGATAATTAATGTTGCCACATGTCCTTGTTATGCATGTTCTATCCAGCCTAATAACCTAGTGTGATAATGAATAATTGTTTGCCTATTTTTTTAGTTGTTTTTTCATGAACTTTGATTGATCTATGCTATGGAATGTATTATTAAAAGAAAAATTGGACACCGGATCTTGTAATGACGCAGGCACATCAAGGTTACCCATTAGAAGTAGGCAAACTGTATCAAATGTCATTGCAGCTAGTCTTCAAGCTCGGTGTGCTTGGGGATTTTCTCCGGCCCTGGTGGTACCCCGTTAAATCCTACCGCCGCCATGTAAGACAGTAGTGAAAAGGCCATTTCCGGGGCAATAGTTTTGAATCAAGGTTAAATGGTTTAGCACTTGGACCAGAAGTTCAAAATAGTGATCTTGATGAAAAAGGTCAAACCCTCGGTTCAAAACAGACTTATCCCGACTGGGCAGCGCGCGGGCCTCGTCTCCTTCCTTCACACGCGCGGAGCTGCTCCGTCGTGAAGTCCTGTCAGCAATGTTGGGTGCTCTAGTTGTCCTTTAATTTTTTCTGTTCTCACATGACTCGTTCCAATCCCAAAGAGAATGGGCAGCAAATCTTTTGCTTCGTTTGCAGACATATCACACGCACCACAGTTGCACTGGATGTCTGCAGAAAATCTTCCTGCATACACACATGCCTACGAGCGCCATATGCTACACGCAGAAAAGATACACCAGTAGAGAGCAAGAAGTAAATGCGAGGCACGCCCCTGCAGCGTGGCTGGACTTGAGCAATTGCCCGAGGATCTTGCGCCATGGCCAGTCTTTTGGCCTGCCGCGGGGTGAAGAGAAGCAGAGGCACGTAGTTCCCAGCCCTTTTATCCATGCATGTAGACGTAGGAGAACACGGAGAGAACAGCACCGGCGTTTTTTGGCTGCACACTTTCATCTTTCCTCTCCTCTGGCCGGAAGACCAATAGCACCGGCGCATGCAACATGGCAATGTCTTCCTCCTTTTGACCCGGACGACATCGTAGCACCACACGCTCGGGTCAATCACGATGTGGTGTCAAGATAAAGTCTGGTGCTCTTTCACATTTGTACACTCGGCGAAGCATCCCTTTTCTTTTGTTGCGCATATGGCTCGTCTGTCTCTCTTCCCACAGACAACTCGATCAGCAGCAAATCCTTTGCCCCTGCAACTTGTTTTCGATAGTCTATTAGTCTCTAGGTAGAGGGTAGACCGGTGGCACCTCGGACACCTATCACTGTTGGCCGCACAATCGACGGGCATGGGCAGACGCCTACATCCACATGCATACAAGCGCATACAGATACCCAGTTGCTTGAAGCAACCAGCTAGCAGGCATGGACACATGGCTACCAGCACGAGATTCGCTATAGGCTACGGCCAGAGTCTTGATCAGTCAGGTGCAAAAAAAAGGAAAAGCCAGTAAATGTGACGCATGCCGCTATCGCTAGACCCGCGGTAGACGGCTGGACGCTCCCGAGAGAGAGCCGAGAGTAGACTGAGGGACTGTTTGGTTCTAAGCCTAATCATGTCACATTTTGCCATACAATGTTGTCACACTTGACTAAGATTAGTTTTTCAAAATGAGAGGCACAAGTTGGCAAGCCTAAGGGAATCTTGCCACACTTTTTGAGAGTATGTGATGTTGGACCATAGTGTGGCTTGCCTAAGGTGTGGCTTGAACCAAACACCCATCTAAGTTGGTCAAACTTGCCTAACCTTAGGTGTGGTAACCTTAGGCAAACTTAGTCTCAAACCAAACAGCCCCTAAAAGCCACAAGTTGGCAAGCCTAAGGGAATCTTGCCACATTTTTTAAGAGTATGTGATGTGGGATCATAGTGTGGCTTGCCTAAGGTGTCACTTGAACCAAACACCCACCTAAATTGGTCAAACTTGCCTAACCTTAGGTGTGGCAACCTTAGGCAAACTTAGTCTCAAACCAAACAGGCCCTGAGGATCATGTGCCATTGGCCAACCTTTCGTCCGGCCATGACGTTTGGATGGCGGGGCCATATTCAGACACTGGAATTGCTCCCCAACTCACCATTGTCTCTGTCCTCAGAAGGTCATGTCTTGTGAGTCTTCAGGCCAACTCCATCGCACGACCCCAAACGGACGTCCGTTTTGTCCTGTTTTTGTCCCTTTGGTTAAGGATCTGGAGTCGTGTCCGGGCCTGTTCTGAGATGCGGTGGCTGTGCGCCCAGCGCGCGGGCGCATCCTTTTGCCCTATCCTGTCCGTCAGGGCCAAGAAATGCCCAAATTTGCATTAAAACTACTTTCGAACCCAAATATTTGTCTGAAAATTAAAATAGTTTTACAACCCAATTGAAATTGTCTTTAATAAAATAGTTTTACAACCAAATTAAAATTGTCTTGACTAAACATAAAATGGAGAAATACATCTATTGATTGCCAATGTGATCCCACACGTGCTCAACCAAGTCATTTTCAAGATTCACATGAGTGTGCCAATCACGCATCTCACGGTGGAATTGGGCAAACTGTTCAAATGTGGCCGGGTCTTGGTGCGGGGGCTCAATATTTTCACCTTGGTAATCAAATCCTTGGTCGAAGATACTCTCATCCCGCTCGTCCTCGACGATCATGTTGTGCATGATCACACAAGCAGTCATCACCTCCCAAAACTTCCCTTCATCCCATGACAGTGCAGGGTTTCGAACGATACCCCACCGGGATTGAAGCACACCAAAAGCACGTTCCACATCCTTTCTAACACTCTCTTGCATTTGGGCAAATCTCTTTCTCTTCTCACCTTGGGGTTTCGAGATTGTCTTCACAAAAGTTGACCACTGAGGATATATACCATCTGCTAGTCGTGTCCGACTCTGCCACCGGTAAGGACGGCCACGGCCAAACCTCCTCCGATCGACGATCAAAACTACGGTGGAAGCGCGGGTGTGGTGGCGGCCATGTCGAGACGTGGTTTGGTATGGACGGCGGGGGGGCTGCGCGGCGGGGAGGCGGCCGGAGAATAGCGGCGGCGCCGGCGGCGGGGCGGAGCGTGGAGAGAGGGTGAAGCGTTAGGAGCGGAGGGACTGCTAGTGTCCCCGACAGGCGGGCCAGGGGAGGACAAGCGCGTGCGTCCCGCCCGTCCGCGTGGTGTCCGTTTCATCTCAAAACCGGCGCAAGTTTGGGCCGGGAATGGGTCGAAAGCGGACACAAAGCGAACAAAAGTCCGTTTGCTCCCGCGCGTTGGACCGCTTTTTTTGTCCCTTTTATCCCAAACAGACAGGGCCGAACAGGATAGGGTCGCGCGGTGGAGTTGGCCTCACTTCGTCACCGACCCGTCTGTGTACAACGCTCCCACCCATGTCTCACGAGAAGCATTGCTACCACTCTATATTAGTCAACCAGTACGCTGCATGGATATCTCGTGTATTACATGCTCCCAAGCTGATCTCCTACATTTCAAATAGTCAATTTAAACGTTTCACAAATGTTTTTATTGTTTGTGGATTTTTATAAAGGATGTGTCTACAATCCTAAAAATCATATCCGAATTTGGATTACACGTCAAGAAAAAAAGAGAGAGACAAATCCATATGTTAGTAGTGTCTTTTTTGCTTTTGAATTTTTTGACACCATTACTGCAGGATTTTTTTTAACACGGTACATATGCAGACACACATACATTCACCCTTATGTACGACACACACACACATCCTATCCTGGCGAGCATCTCTAAGAGACTAAGCCGGCTCATGATTTTGAGATTGACAAAGTCGTCACAGATGTCTTTGTAGTCAACATAAACATTATTTTCGACTAAAGATACATCGCTAGAAGGGGTGAAAGAAAATCCGGAAAAGTGCGAGCATAGGTGTCAAGTTTAAGACTTCAACTCTGATGGACTGAAAATACCACTGCCCTCATAAACATCCAATCCTAGATTGGTTCACAATATTGAATTTTCTTGAGAATGGTCACACATAGATTCCCCTTCTTTTTAATTCATTTGTGAAATGGATTTTGATCTGAAGTTTGTAGGGGTTGCAAACATATGTCTTACGGCTTGCATCAAATGTCTCAGGATTTTTTGAAATATATAAAATGATTATTTACATGCGGGAGGATGGTTGCTTGTGATGAATGGGAGCATTGGATACACACCCTCTCATGGATCAGAACCGCCACATAATTTACATGTACGCACCCGCGCAAGTTACATGAAGCAACGTTCCCGCAAAAAAAAGTTACATGAAGCAACGAACACAAATGCAATGAAGGAAGCACAATGGATGTCGTTTTGTGTGTGTGACTTGGCTCGTTAGTAATGGTGCGTTGTAGACTAAGGCAACATTGTTGATTATGGCACGGGCAATACAAGGGAGTGACACTCTCTAGCAGCTCCGAGTAAATGGTACACCTCGCTTTCGTAGGCGATACTCGAGGAGTATTCAAAAACTTTATGCATGTGTCTTTTTTTAGAAAAAAAAATAACAAACATACTTTCTTTTTGAGGAGTACTCATTTGAGTAAAGCATTTTGGAAAAATGTCCATGATGAAAAATAAGACTGCCAATTGATGCATAGACTGATGCTTTAAAATAGGAGTAGTAAGCTAAATGTCGGATTTTGAGACTCTTTCCTCCTCTGAAAATCCAAGTGCAGTCCAAATAGTGGCAGACTGGAACGAAAGTGTCATTCTACCGGCGAGCTCAAATGCTCCCTCCTGAATAGTACAATCAAAATAAATAGTAACTATATTAAAAAATATATCTTTTTTGTCCAAACATTGACTAAATTTTTACATATATTCAAATTTTCGTGAATATTTTTTTCTATTGCTCTGAAAAACAATCATTTCTTCAAAATGCTTGCAAAGAGTATTGAGCATTGACTTTTTTCAAGAGTATTTAGGAATGTTTTCCTACACCAAAAATTTCACGTATGTACGCAATTCATAAATGTTTGTTGACAAAAAAATATTAGATTTGTTAGATTTGTCACTGTATTTTTACTGTTTATGAGGGAGCATTTGAGTTTGCGAGCAGAAACTCCATGTCTCAAACAAAAACCGTCTTTTCTTTTTCTTTCATGGAAAGTGGGCGCGTGTGCCCCGACGCGCGGGCCAGGTGAGGAGAAGGGCATGCGTCCCACCTGTCGACGCACTGTTTGCTTTGACGCAAGCGCGGTCGAAATTTTGGTCAGGAATATGTCGAAAGTATATCAGAAACGGACATTGGTCCGTTTGGAACACATATTCCATCCATTTACCTTCAAAGGGATGTGGCCGGATGATTTAGGGGCATGCGTTGAAGTTGGGCTTTGCCGTACACGCTCGGGTCAATCACGATGTCGTGCCACGATAAAGTCTTCTGCTCTTTCTTTCACTTGTGTACACTCGGCGAAGTATTCTTTTTCTTTTGTTTCGCACAAGACTCGTTTGTCTCTCCTCGCACGGACAACTCGATGAGCAGCAAATCGTTTAGCCATGCAAACAAGCGCACAAACATACCCACTTGTTTGAATCAACCAGCAGACATGGACACATGGCTACGAGCATGAGCTGGGCTACAGGCCACGGCCAGAGTCTTGATCAGTCAGGTGCAAAAAAGGGAAAAGCCAGTAAATGAGACGCATGCCGCTGCAGCAGGGCTGGACCGACGCAACGAAGCTATCGCAAGCATTGCCGTCCTTTGGCCCTCGCCAGGCCTGTGACACTCCCGGAGCGAGAGCCGAGAGTGCACAGAGGATGATGAGCCATTGGCCAGGCTTTCGTCCGGGCATAATGTTTGGATGGCGGGGCCATTATTCAGAGTCGGGAACTGCTCCCCTCCTCACCATTGTCTTTGTTCTCACAAGTTCATGTCTCGTGAGTCTTCGCTTCCTCACCGACCCCCTCTATTCCTTCAACACGCTGCATGGATCGAAGGGGAATTTCTGTTGAGCTCCTATATTTTAAATCAATTTAAATGTTCCAAAAATATCTTATTCTTTGTGTATTTTTATAATAGATGTGTCTTTCATCCTAATAATCGTATCCAAATTTGAATTACACGTCAAGAAAAACAAGAGCCAAATCCAAATGTTAGTATTGTCGTTTTTTAAAACGGAGACGCAAGAAGCGTCCGACTTTAAATTAATAAAATCCACCAACAGGCAGCATCCAAGTTTGAGACACACTTAACAAAGCACAGGGTCGAGGCCCAAGTCATAATACATGCAACCGGCCGAAGTCTGGAATAAAAGGTAGATAGTCTAAACAGCAGGCGAGAAGGAGTCCAACTCCCGCAAAACAACCATGGGGATCAATGTCGAGCAGCAATCTGAATGGCCAGGATCTTCTCCATGGCTTCTTCCATCCGCTCAGTGTCCCGCCGTTTCCCTAACGGCATCCAGGTCTGGAGGAATAAATGGCATTTGAAAATAATGTCAGCAAGATGGGAAGGCAACTTGTGTTCAATAGTAATCTTCTTACGGATGGTTCACAGAGACAACAACGGCGCCCCTACGCAACGCCAAAGGATCCTTGCAAAACCACCCTCATGGACGACGCCCAATCATTCTACCATGTGAGCATCTTCGAAAGACTTAGCCGGCTCATCATTTTAAGATTAACAAGTCGTCACGAACGTCTTTATGGTCGACGCGAATGTCTCCTAGTAAATGTGCATCGTCGAAAGATAAAAAATGAATCCAAAAAAATACAAACATCAGTGTCAAGTCTAAGAACTCAACTTTAATAGACTAAGGACAGCCTCCTAACCATCTAACCACAGGTTGGTTCACAATATTTAATTTTTTGACAGTGCTAGCACATGGAGTTCTCCTTTCCTTTCTCCATGTGTGAAATGAATTTTGATCTGAAGCTTGTAGGGGTCGCAGACGGATGTCTTACGGCATCCATGAAATGTTTCAAAATTTCCTGAAATATTTAATTTCATTTTTTAATTTGGGAGGATGGTTATAAATGAGAGCATTGGATACTCTCACCCTTTCATGGATCAGGACCGACACATAATTTACATGTACGCCCGCACACAAGTCACATGAAGCACCCTACACAAATAGTACAACGGAGGAAATACTATGGATGCCGTTGTGTGTGTGGGGTGAGGGGCAGCTCCGAGTAAATGGCACACTTCACTTTCGTAGACGATACTCGAGGAGTATTCAAAAACTTTATGCATGTGTCATTCTTTTTAGAAAGGGAAAACAAACATCCTTTTTCCAAGGAATACATATGTTAGTTACTTTGTCCCTTCTCCCTCATTTGAGTAAAGCATTTTGGGAAAATGTCCACGGTTAAAAAATAAGATTGTCAATTGATGCATAGACCGACGCTTTAAAATGAGAGTGGTAAGCTAAATGTTGAATTTTGTGACTCTTTTCTCCTCTGAAAATCCAAATGGAGTCCAAGTAGTGGCAAACTGGAACGAAAGTGTCATTCCGCTGGCAAGCTCAAATGCTCCCTCCTGAATAGTAAAATCAAACCAAATAATAATTATATTAAAAATTCTATGTTTTCTGTCCAAAACATTGACGAATTTTCTACATACATGCAAATTTCCGTGAAGAATTTTTTGGTTGTGCTCTGGAAAACAACCATTTCTTCAAAATGCTTGAAAAAAAGTGTTTTTGGAGCACTGACTTTTTTTCCAGAGGATTTAGGAATGTCTATGTAGACAGTTCATGAATGTTTGTTGACAAAACATATCAGGTGTGCTATATTTGTCACTATTTTTACTGTTTATAAGGTAGCATTTGAATTCGCAAGTAGAAGCTCCATGTCCCAAACTAGAATCCTTCTTTTCTTTTCCCTTCATTGTTAGTTTCAATTCAAAAGACGAATTGAGACAGCAAAATTATCATAAGCTTTGTTAAATCACCAGAGATGACAATTGGTAGGTCTTCTTAGTTTATGGAAAGATATTGAGAAATTTGAATGGTGATACCGCTTAAACACTCCAGAGGTCACTGATGAATCTTAGATAACGAGTCTCGTATAGCAAGGAAACGGATCACTCGATTACAGAGTAGCGAAGCAAGGAAAAGATCCGCGGTGCGCCTCACGTCCTCCGTGTCGCTCTCCAGCTACCCTTCCACCGCTCGAAACTCTTCTGGTGGTAAGTGCTCCTGGACTACCTCTGCCGCACCTTCGCCGTGGCGAGCTCGCCCTTGATCTCCTCCAGCTGGTTATGCAGCGCGGCGATCTCCGCGTCCCGCGCCAACAGCTTCTCTTCCAGCTCCAGAGCGCAGTCCAATGAGAACGACATGTAATTCGCCGCCTGCGCGCAAATAATGTTAACGGCCGGACTCCAGACATGATCCTGATTCCTGCGAGTGAAGAGCTTGAACTTGACACAGCGTTCTCTGGCATACCTGGAGAATCGCTACGTAGCTCGACGCGACGACATCTGATGGCTCGTTGGCCGCAAACACACGCTGCTGCGGTGGGGCGACGGCATCCTGCAACAGCTCCCGTGCAGCCTCCCAATGTGCTCCGTGTCTGTCGGCGAAGTCTTGTGGCTGCCGAGAGATTCCCGGCAGTGGCGAACACACGCTGGTGGGCACCGAGTGGCCACGGGCGGCAGGTGGAGCGTCCGAAGAAGGGGGACGGCCCTCCTCGCCGTTGGCCTCGTCCGGGCTCCCTTTCTTCCCGCACAACGGCGATGACCGTGGCTCTGTTTTCACCTTCTTTGCCGATGCCGACGCTTGCCGGGCCATCTTCTCCGCCAGCATGGTTTTCATCATGTCGTAGAGGGAGGGATCCATCCCTGAACATCAAGGGTAAGATCAGCCGTTGCACGAAACTTGGGGTCTTGGGGATGAGGGGAATTTCAGCGTTTACCTTTGGAACTGGCACTAGCACGAGCAGAGGGCGGCGCCGGAGATGCGGCAGTTACCACGGTAGCGGCAATGTTGCTGTGGGACAGACATGTCGTGATATCAACGGCGGCGCCGCCGGAAGCACGCAGCAGCTTCTCCTCGGATTTCTGCTCCTCGTTTGTAAGCAGCGGGTCCACGAAGGAGCTCTTGGACGGCTCGCCCCACTCGACGGGACAGGGCCACGGGGTCGGCGAGGAGAGGAAGAAGAACCCGCGCTTCCAGCCGTAGATGGAATCCGGCAACCCAGTGAAGCGCAAGCCGGAGTTGTCCTTGAACCTGGGTTGGAAGTAGTACCATCTTTTCTTGTGCTTGTGGTTGAGGACGGACAGCTGGAAGAAACGCCGGAACACCGTGAGCGACGGCGGCACGCCGGCGGAGCGGCAGAGCACGAGGAAGCCCGCCGTGATGCGCCACGCGTTGGGCGCAAGCTGCGTCGGCGCGATGCCGAAGTGGGCGAGCGCCTCGCAGAAGAAGGGGTGCAGCGGGACGCGCATCCCGGCCTCCAGCGCGTGCGCGTACACGCAGACGCACCCCGGCGGCGGGGGCGAGCACGCGCGCAGATCGCCGGCGGGGCGCGCGGTGTAGTGGTCCCTCGCGCTGGTAGTTCGGGTCGGGGGAAGGGGAGGAAGAACTCATGGGTGTTGGTCTCTGTCTTTCATTGCCTGCTGTTGGAGTACAGCAGAGATATGAGCAGGCTGGTGGACTACTTTGAAGGGTCGGTGTAAAGTCGATTTAAAGGCCGATTGTGATTACTGGACGATACTCACTGCATCACAAACAAAAATTGCTCGATAATTCGGTGTATTTTTTTCTTCATATGACACTTTTTTGAGAATCAAGAGCTTCATTGCTTTAAGTAGCCGGAGTACATTCCTTCGTCACACAAGCCATGAGGAAGGCTGGAACATAATTTATCCAAAGATATCGTTTCCTAAAGGAATTACAGAATTTAGCGCAAAGATGTGCTAATTCATTCGCCTCTCTCGGAATGAAAGTTAAGCGAAACTCCTCAAAACTCACGCGAAGTTCTTGAATTTCTTTCATTGTGGTCGCAATCTCCGAACGATCAATGTTTAGAGAATTCTACAACTTCACCAAACTCTGGGCATTAGTTTCAACTATCACCTTTCTATAACCAAGGTCCAACGCAAGCTGGGTATCATCTCAAATTGCAAATGATTCCATGCATGGCACTTTGATTATCATGCATGGTGCTACGGCGCCTATGGCATCTCTGGAATGAACTCTCTCATGAAAAATCTGCAGTGTCAATTTCTTTTCTGAGCAGCTACTATAGCAAGTTCTGCCAAATCTCATCAAGCGTAGAAGAGATTATCAAAGGGAAATCCCATATGGTTTTGGAGCAGCAGCGAAACATTTCTGTCCTTATGCCATTGCGTTTGCAACTGGGAATCGGCCTCCCATGTCAAAAATTCCGCCGGTGATGCCTTAGGAGGCGCTATTTTTGCTCGAAAAACGCTTTTGCGGAGTCGAACAGCTGGAGATGCTCTTGGGACACGCTCGGGTCAGTCACGATGTCGTGTCATGATAAAGTCTTGTGTTCTGTTAACTTTTGTACACTCGGCAAAGTATTCCTTTTCTTTTGTTTCGCACATGACTCGTCGGTCTCTTTTCCCACAGACAGCTCGCACGGGCAGCTTGATCAGCAACGAATCTTTTTCCCTTCAACTTGTTCTCGATAGTTCATAGGGTAGAGCGGTGGCACCTCGGACACGACTGAGGGAGTCCTGGATTACGGGGTGTTCGGATATCCGAACTATACCGTCAGCCGGACTCCTGGACTATGAAGATACAAGATTGAAGACTCCGTCCCGTGTCCGGAAGGGACTTTACTTGGAATGGAAGGCAAGCTTGGCGATACGGATGTTCAGATCTCCTACCATTGTAACCGACTCTATGTAACCCTAACCCTCTCCGGTGTCTATATAAACCGGAGGGTTTTAGTCCGCAGGACAACATACACATCAACAATCATACCATAGGCTAGCTTCTAGGGTTTAGCCTCTCTGATCTCGTGGTAGATCTATTCTTGTACTACCCATATCATCAATATTAATCAAGCAGGACGTAGGGTTTTATCTCCATCGAGAGGGCCCGAACCTGGGTAAAATTTCGTGTCCCTTGCCTCCTATTACCATCCGCCTAGACGCACAGTTCGGGACCCCCTAGCCGAGATCCGCCGGTTTTGATACCGACATTGGTGCTTTCATTGAGAGTTCCTCTATGCCGTCGTCGTCAGGCCCGATGGCTCCTACGATCATCAATGACGATGCAGTCCACGGTGAGACCTTCCTCCCCGGACAGATCTTCGTCTTTGGCGGCTTCGCACCGCGGGCCAATTCACTTGGCCATCTAGAGCAGATCTAAAGCTACGCCCCTGGCCGTCCGGTCAGATTCGGAAGTTTAAACTACATGGCTGACATCCACGGGGACTTGATCTTCGACGGATTCGAACCACTGCCGAGCGCGCCGCACTGTCATGACGAGCATGATCTAACTCTGCCGCCGAACGGTGCCCTGGAGGCCGCACCCGCACCGGCTCCGACCCTTAGTTTGGAGTCAACTGCGCCGATCAAGGATGGGCGGTTGGAGGCCACCTCGGGGGCTGCGATCCGAACGACGATTGAGCCGAACACCAGCCCCGTACTCTGCGAGACTCGTGACTCCAAGGAGCCGGACTCCTCTCCGGACTCCGAACGCTCCGTGCCCCTACCAATCGAATTCGATTGGGCGTTGATCATGGAGTTCACTGCCACGGACATCTTTCAGCCCTCGCCTTTTAGCGATATTCTGAAGACACTGAAATCTCTCTCTTTATCAGGAGAGCCCTAGCCGGACTACGGCCATCAAGGTTGGGATTCGGACGATGAAGAAATTCAAAGCCCACCCACCACCCACTTCGTAGCCACTGTCGATGACTTAACCGACATGCTCGACTTCGACTCCGAAGACATCGACGGTATGGACGCCGATGAAGGAGATGATGAAGAACCAGCGCCTACTAGGCCCTGGAAAGCCACCTCGTCGTATGACATATACATGGTGGACACCCCAAAAGAGGGAGATTGCGATGGAACAGCGAAGGATGACCCCTCCAAGAAACAGCCTAAGCGCCGACGTCAGCGGCGCCGCTCAAAATCCCGCCAAAACAAAAACGGTGATTCCAGCACGGGAGATAATAATACTCCGGAAAGCGCCGAAGAAAACACCCTCCAGCAAGATTTAGCACAGGAGGATGGAGAAACCAGCCCTCATGAGAGAGCGACAGACAGAGAGGTCGAGGACGATAATTATATGCCTCCCTCCGAAGACGAGGCAAGCCTCGACGACGAGAATTCGTCGTGCCAGAGGATCCCGTCGAGCAAGAGCGTTTTCAACGCAGGCTTATGGCCACGGCAAGAAGCCTCAAGAAAAAATAGCAACAGCTTATAGCTGATCATGATTTTCTAGTTGACAGATGGACTGAGTTCCTTGCGGCCGAAGAGCATAAACTCGAGCGCCCCTCCAAGAGCTACCCAAAGCGCAGGTTGCTACCCCAATTAGAAGAGGAAGCACTTGATGCGACCGACCGGCCACCTCGTGGCCACGACAGAGAGGCCTCTCGGCCCTCCACTCAAGCCGCACCCCGTACCAAGGCACGGGACTATGCGCCGGACTTACGAGATATGTTGGAGGACAAGGCAAGGCAAACAAGATCGATCTACGGATCGCGTGGGCGCCCCACGGCTCGAGACGGCAACCGTCACACCAGCCACAAATTCGGCAGGGCCGAACACAGTAGACAAAGCTCATTGGAGCTATGTCATGATATAGCCCAGTACAGAGGCGCCGCACACCCACTCTGCTTTACACACGAAATAATGGATCATCAAATCCCCGAGGGTTTCAAACCCGTAAACATCGAATCATATGATGGCACAACAGATCCTGCGATATAGATCGAGGATTATCTCCTTCATATCCACATGGCCCGCGGCGATGATTTCCACGCCATCAAATACCTCCCACTCAAGCTTAAAGGACCAGCTCGGCATTGGCTTAACAGCTTGCCAACAGGATCAATCAGCTGTTGGGAGGACCTGGAAGCCACATTCCTCGACAATTTCCAGGGCACTTATGTGCGACCCCCAGACGCCGATGACCTAAGTCACGTAATTCAGCAGCCAGATGAATCGGCCAAGCAATTCTGGACACGGTTCCTAACAAAGAAAAATCAAATAGTCAACTGTCCAGACGCTGAGGCCCTAGAAACCTTCAAGCACAATATCCGCGACGAGTGGCTGGCCCGGCACCTTGGACAGGAAAAGCCGAAATCTGTGGTAGCACTCACGACACTCATGACCCGCTTTTGCGTGGGAGAAGACAGCTGGCTCGCTCGTAGCAACAATATGACCAAGAACCCTGGTAGTTCGGACACCAGGGACATTAGTGGCAGGTCGCGTCGCAACAAGCAGAAGCGCCGCATTAACGGCGACAATGCTGAGGATACGGCAGTTAATGCCGGATTCAGAGGCTCTAAATCCGGTGAGCGGAAGAAGCCATTCGAAAGGAATCCTCGGGGCCCGTCCAGCTTGGACCGAATACTTGACCGCTTGTGCCAAATACATGGCACCCCCGAAAAGCCGGTCAATCACACCAATAGGGATTGTTGGGTGTTCAAGCAAGCAGGCAAGTTAAACGCCGAAAATGAAGACAAGGGGCTGCATAGCGATGACGACGAGGAGCCCCGGCCGCCGAACAACAATGGACAGAAGGGTTTTCCCCCACAAGTGTGGACGGTGAACATGATATACGCCACCCACATCCCCAAAAGGGAGCGGAAGCGCGCGTTAAGGGACGTATACGCGATAGAGCCAGTCGCCCCAAAGTTCAACCCATGGTCCTCCTGCCCGATCACCTTTGATCGAAGGGACCATCCCACTAGCACCCGTCACGGCGGATTCGCCGCATTGGTTCTAGACCCAATTATTGACGGATTTCATCTCATTAGAGTCCTTATGGACGGCGGCAGCAGCCTGAACCTGCTTTACCAGGATACAGTACGGAAAATGGGCATAGATCCCTCGAGGATTAAGCCCACCAAAACGACCTTTAAAGGCGTAATACCAGGTGTAGAGGCCAACTGTATAGGCTCAGTCACACTTGACGTGGTCTTCGGATCTCCGGATAATTTCTGAAGCGAAGAGCTAATCTCCGACATAGTCCCGTTTCGCAGTGGTTATCACGCACTGCTCGGGCGAACCGCATTCGCTAAGGTCAATGCGGTACCGCATTACGCATACCTTAAGCTCAAGATGTCGGGCCCTCGAGGAGTAATTACGGTCAATGGAAACACCGAACGCTCCCTCCATACGGAGGAGCACACGGCGGCCCTTGCAGCGGAAGTACAAAGCCGCCTCTCCAGGCAATTCTCTAGTCCGGCCACTAAACGACCGGACACCGTCAAGCGCGCCCAAAGTAACCTTCAACAAGACCGCCTGGCACGATCCGAGCATGCGTAGCAATGCGGCCCCAACCCCAACCCTCGCGAAAAGGCGACGCCAGTACTTCGCGTACATAACTACGCTCTAGAGATACCATGGGTATAGGGGGAGGGGCACCATCACGGCATGCCCAAAACACGGCTTAAAACGTACCAGGGGCTGCCGATTTTTTTAATTTTCTCTTACTTTCAGGACTCCACTCTTCGGAAGGCCTGTTCGGCAGTCCAATTGCCGCACAAACGATGCAAGAACCAGGGAAGCAGACAAGCCATGCCGCATTACGGAAATCCCAGGTGGTCTTTATCACGAGCAATATACCTGTTTCGCATACTATTCCGCAGCTTGCCCCTGGAGCAGACATGTTAAATAGTCCAACTTTTCGTTTATCGCATTACTTGTATCGTTCTGCTTTGATCGCAGCTATTTTTAATAAACAATGCATAGCTGCTGGAAGACCTCAAAGAGACCTTTGAGAACCTGCGCCGGTTCCAGATCAAGCTCAACCCCGAGAAGTGTGTCTTCGGAGTACCAACTGGCCAGCTGCTAGGTTTCCTGGTCTCTGAACGCGGCATAGAATGCAACCCAGTAAAAATCAAGGCCATCGAGAGAATGGAGGTACCCAGCCGACTGCTGGATGTGCAGAAGTTCACCGGCTGCTTAGCGTCCTTCAGCCGATTCATCAGTCGGTTGGGCGAGAAAGCTCTCCCCTTATACCAACTCATGAAGAAGACCACTTTTTTCGAGTGGAACCATAAGGCGGACGAAGCTTTTCACCAGTTGAAGAAGATGTTGACTACTCCGCCTGTCCTAGCGGCTCCGACTCCCAAGGAACCTATGCTCCTGTACATCGCTGCCACCAGCCGGGTAGTCAGCACAGTCATTGTAGTGGAGCGCAAGGAGGAAGGCAAGGCGCTGCCTGTCCAGAGACCAGTATATTACCTGAGCGAGGTACTGTCGACCTCCAAGCAGAACTACCCCCACTACCAGAAGATGTGCTATGGCGTACACTTTGCTGCCAAGAAATTGAAGCCTTACTTTCAAGAGCATCCAATCACGATGGTCTGCACGGACCCACTTGCCGAGACCATCGGTAGCCGAGATGCTTCTGGTCGAGTGGCCAAGTGGGCCATAGAGCTGGCTCCTTACACCATCTACTACCAGCCCCGCACGGCTATCAAATCACAAGCACTGGCCGACTTCCTCGTCGACTGGGCCGAGACCCAGTACCTGCCTCCAGCACCTGATTCCACCCATTGGCGGATGCATTTCGACGGCTCCAAGATGCGCACTGGCTTGGGAGCCGGCGTCATCCTCACCTCTCCCAAAGGTGACAAGCTCAAGTATGTGCTGCAAATCCACTTTGCCGCCTCCAATAACGTCGCCGAGTACGAGGCGCTCATCCACGGGCTCCGCCTTGCCAAAGAGCTTGGCATCCGCCGGATCTTGTGTTATGGTGACTCAGGCTTAGTGGTCCGGCAGTCATCCAGCGACTGGGACGCGAAAGATGCAAACATGGCGAGCTACCGTTTCCTCGTGTAGCAACTCAGCGGGTATTTCGAAGGATGCGAGTTCCTTCATATACCAAGGAATGACAACGACCAAGCAGATGCATTGGCACGAATCGGCTCTACCCGCCAAGCAATACCATCTGGTGTCGCCCTTCAACGCCTTCTCAAGCCGTCCGTCAAGCCCTCGCTAGAATCAGACTCCATCTTCATACCGGCTCCTCCCAAAGACGTCGGATCCGACTCCAGAGCCCCGGCAGGCGGCACGAGGATCTCGGCAGATGACTCTGGAGCCGTCACAGCCGAGGCTAGCCCCGGGACTGCGGAACCCGGCCCGGGGACTGCGGTGGCGGACTCGAAGATTCCAGAACTCGACCCAAGGACCGCGCCAGTCGGCCTGGGGACTTCATCAACCCAGGAAGCGGCTGTTGACTCCAACCCGCTGCCTCCCAGCCCAGCCGCCCTCGTCCAAGTCGCAGTTCTGGTAGTCAAAGAAATAGCAGCACCCTCATGGGTCCAGCCCATCCTCAAATTCCTGGTGAACAAAGAGCTACCAACTGATGAGACCTCAGCTCGGTAAGTACAAAGCCGGGCGGCAGCCTATACCATAGTCAACAGAGAGCTGGTCAGGCCGCAGCGTCATTGGTGTCTACCAGCGCTGCGTAGAGCCAGAGCAAGGCCAAGCGATTCTCAAAGACATCCATCAAGGCGAATGCGGCCACCATGCGGCTTCAAGAGCACTCGTCGCCAAAGCCTTTCGACACGGTTGCTTCTGGCCGACTGCCTTAGAAGAGGCCAAGGAGTTGGCCAAAAATGCAATGGATGCCAAAAGTTCAGCTCCAAGCCGCACCAGCTGGCTTCTGCGCTCAAGACCATCCCCATTGCATGGCCTTTCGCAGTTTGGGGTCTAGACATGGTGGGACCATTCAAGACAGCACGAGGTGGTTTAACTCACCTACTTGTCGCAGTGGACAAGTTCACCAAGTGGATAAAAGCGAAGCCAATTAAGAAACTGAACGGTCCAACTGCCGTGACTTTCATCACCGATATCACAATTCGGTACGGCATACCACACAACATCATCACCGACAACGGCACCAATTTTGCCAAAGGCGCCTTGGCCCGTTTCTGCGCAACACAGGGCATCCAACTGGACCTAGCGTCCGTCGCCCACCCACAATCAAACGGCCAAGTGGAGCGAGCAAATGGCCTCATCCTGTCCGGCATCAAGCCTCGGTTGATCGAGCCTCTGGAGCGCTCGGCTAGCTGTTGGCTCGACAAGCTGCCAGCCGTCCTCTGGAGTCTGCGCATGACTCCAAACAAGTCAACCGGCTTCACGCCCTTCTTCCTCGTCCATGGTGCCGAAGCCGTCATCCCAACAGACATAGAGTTCGACTCCCCATGAGTCACCATGTACACCGAGGAGGAAGCAGAAGAAGCACGGCAAGACGGCGTCGATCTGCTGGAAGAGGGCCGGCTGTTGGCACTCAGCCGGTCCAGCATCTACTAGCAGAGCCTGCGCCGGTACCACAATAGGAAGGTCAGGCCAAGATCTTTCCAAGAAGGCGACCTTGTGCTCCGGCTGATCCAGCGAACAGCCGGCCAGCACAAGCTGTCGGCGCCTTGGGAAGGCCCTTTCTGTTGGGAAACGTAGTAATTTCAAAAAATTTCCTACGCACACGCAAGATCATGGTGATGCATAGCAACGAGGGAAGAGTGTGATCTACGTACCCTTGTAGACCGACAGCGGAAGCGTTAGCACAACGCGGTTGATGTAGTCGTACGTCTTCACGGCCTGACCGATCAAGCACTGAAACTACGGCGCCTCCGAGTTTTAGCACACGTTCAGCTCGATGACGATCCCCGGACTCCGATCCAGCAAAGTGTCAGGGAAGAGTTCCTTCAGCACGACGGCGTGGTGACGATCTTGATGTTCTATCATCGCAGGGCTTCGCCTAAGCACCGCTACAATATTATCGAGGATTATGGTGGAAGGGGGCACCGCACACGGCTAAGAATATGATCATGTGGATCAACTTGTGTGTCTAGGGGTGCCCCCTGCCCCCGTATATAAAGGATCAAGGGGAGGAGGCCGGCCGGCCCCTATGGCGCGCCAAGGAGGAGTCCTCCTCCTAGTAGGAGTAGGACTCCTACTAGGAGGGGGAAAGAAGTGGGGAGGGAGAAGGAAAGGGGGGCGCCGCCCCCCTCTCCTAGTCCAATTCGGACCAGGGGGAGGAGGCGCGCGGCCCACCGTTGGCTGCCCCTCTCTCTCTCTCTACTAAGGCCCATATGGCCCATTACTTCTCCCGGGGGGGGGGTTCGGTAACCCTCCGGCTCTCCGGTTTTCTCCGAAATCACCCGGAACACTTCCGGTGTCCGAATATAGCAGTCCAGTATATCAATCTTTATGTCTCGACCATTTCGAGACTCCTCGTCATGTCCGTGATCACATCCGGACTCCGAACTAACTTCGGTACATCAAAACTCATAAACTCATAATATAACTGTCATCAAAACCTTAAGTGTGCGGACCCTACGGGTTCGAGAACAATGTAGACATGACCGAGACACGTGGATGCTCATATTGGATCCTACATATTCTACGAAGATCTTTATCGGTCAGACCACATAACAACATACGTTGTTCCGGTCAATAACCAATAGCGGAACCTGGATGCTCATATTGGCTCCTACATATTCTACGAAGATCTTTATCAGTCAGACCACATAACAACATACGTTGTTCCCTTTGTCATCGGTATGTTACTTGCCCGAGATTCGATTGTCGGTATCTCAAATACCTAGTTCAATCTCGTTACCAGCAAGTCTTTTTACTCATTTCATAATACATCATCTTGCAACTAACTCATTAGTTGTAATGCTTGCAAGGCTTATGTGATGTGCATTACCGAGAGGGCCCAGAGATACCTGTCCGACAATCGGAGTGACAAATCCTAATCTCGAAATACGCCAACCCAACATTCACCTTTGGAGACACCTATAGAGCTCCTTTATAATCACCCAGTTACGTTGTGACGTTTGGTAGCACACAAAGTGTTCCTCCGGTAAACGGGAGTTGCATAATCTCATAGTCACAGGAACATGTATAAGTCATGAAGAAAGCAATAGCAACATACTAAACGATCGGGTGCTAAGCTAATGGAATGGGTCATGTCAATCACATCATTGTCCTAATGATGTGATCCCACTAATCAAATGACAACACATGTCTATGGTTAGGAAACATAACCATCTTCGATTAACAAGCTAGTCAAGTAGAGGCATACTAGTGACGTTTGGTTTGTCTATGTATTCACACAAGTATTATGTTTCCGGATAATACAATTCTAGCATGAATAATAAACATTTATCATGATATAAGGAAATAAAATTATAACATTATTATTGCCTCTAGGGCATATTTCCTTTAGTCTCCCACTTGCACTAGAGTCAATAATCTAGATTACACAGTAATGATTCTAACACCCATGGAGCTTTGGTGCTGATCATGTTTTGCTCGTGGAAGAGGCTTAGTCAATGCATCTGCTACATTCAGATCCATATGTATCTTGCAAATCTCTATGTCTCCCACCTAGACTAGATCCCGGATGGAATTGAAGCATCTCTTGATGTGCTTGGTTCTCTTGTGAAATCTGGATTCCTTTGCCAAGGCAATTGCACCAGTATTGTCACAAAAGATTTTCATTGGACCCGATGCACTAGGTATGACAACTAGATCGGATATGAACTCCTTCATCCAGACTCCTTCGTTTGCTGCTTCCGAAGCAGCTATGTACTCCGCTTCACATGTAGATCCCGCCACAACGCTTTGTTTAGAACTGCACCAACTAACAGCTCCACCGTTTAATGTAAACACGTATCCAGTTTGCGATTTAGAATCGTCCGGATCAGTGTCAAATCTTGCATCAACGTAACCATTTACGATGAGCTCTTTGTCACCTCCATATATGAGAAACACATCAGGTCTGGTACACAGCATTGCATACATGATAGAGCCTATGGCTGAAGCATAGGGAACATCTTTCATTTTCTCTCTATCTTCTGCATTGGTCGGACTTTGAGTCTTACTCAATTTCACACCTTGTAACACATGCAAGAATCCTTTCTTTGCTTGATCCATTTTGAACCTTTTCAAAACTTTGTCAAGATATGTGCTTTGTGAAAGTCCAATTAAGCGTCTCGATCTGTCTCTATAGATCTTGATGCCCAATATGTAGGCAGCTTTACCAAGGTCTTTCATTGAAAAACTTTTATTCAAGTATCCTTTTATGCTATCCAGAAATTCTATATCATTTCCGATTAGTAATATGTCATCTACATATAATATCAGAAATGCTACAGAGCTCCCACTCACTTTCTTATAAATACAGGCTCCTCCAAAAGTATGTATAAAACCAAATGCTTTGATCACACTATCAAAGCGTTTATTCTAACTCCGAGAGGCTTGCACCAGTCCATAAATGGATCGCTGGAGCTTGCACACTTTGTTAGCTCCCTTTGGATCGACAAAACCTTTCGGCTGCATCATATACAACTCTTCGTGCAGAAATCCATTCAGGAATGCAGTTTTGACATCCATTTGCCAAATTTCATAATCATAAAATGTGGCAATTGCTAACATGTTTCGGACAGACTTAAGCATCGCTACGGGTGAGAAGGTCTCATCGTAGTCAATCCCTTGAACTTGCCGAAAACCTTTTGCGACAAGGCGAGCTTTGTAGACAGTAATATTACCGTCAGCGTCAGTCTTCTTCTTGAAGATCCATTTATTCTCAATTGCTTGCCGATCATTGGGAAAGTCAACCAAAGTCCATACTTTGTTATCATACATGGATCCCATCTCAGATTTCATGGCTTCAAGCCATTTTGCGGAATCTGGGCTCACCATCGCTTCTTCATAGTTCGTAGGTTCATCATGATCTAGTAGCATGACTTCCAGAATAGGATTACCGTACCACTCTGGCGCGGATCTTACTCTGGTTGATCTACGAGGTTCAGTAGTATATTGTTCTGAAGTTTCATGATCATTATCATTAGCTTCCTCACTAATTGGTGTAGGTGTCACAGAAACAGGTTTCTGTGATGTACTACTTTCCAATAAGGGAGCAGGTACAGTTACCTCGTCAAGTTCTACTTTCCTCCCACTCACTTCTTTTGAGAGAAACTCCTTCTCCAGAAAGTTTCCGAATTTATCAACAAAAGTCTTGCCTTCGGATCTGTGATAGAAGGTGTATCCAATAGTTTCCTTTGGATATCCTATGAAGACACATTTCTCCGATTTAAGTTTGAGCTTATCAGGTTGAAGCTTTTTCACATAAGCATCGTAGCCCCAAACTTTCAGAAACGACAACTTTGATTTCTTGCCAAACCACAGTTCATAAGGCGTCGTCTCAACGGATTTTGATGGTGCCCTATTTAACGTGAATGCGGCCGTCTCTAGAGCATATCCCCAAAACGATAGCGGTAAATCAGTAAGAGACATCATAGATCGCACCATATCTAGTAAAGTACGATTACGACGTTCGGACACACCATTATGCTGTGGTGTTCCGGTTGGCGTGAGTTGCGAAACTATTCCATATTGTTTCAAATGTACACCAAACTCGTAACTCAAATATTCTCCTCCACGATCAGATCGTAGGAATTTTATTTTCTTGTTACGATGATTTTCAACTTCACTCTGAAATTCTTTGAACTTTTCAAACATTTTAGACTTATGTTTCATTAAGTAGATATACCCATATCTGCTTAAGTCATTTGTGAAGGTGAGAAAATAATGATATCCGCCACGAGCCTCAACATTCATCGGACCACATACATCTGTATGTATGATTTCCAACAAATCTATTGCTCTCTCCATAGTACCGGAGAACGGTGTTTTTGTCATCTTACCCATAAGGCACGGTTCGCAAGTACCAAGTGATTCATAATCAAGTGGTTCCAAAAGCCCAACAGTATGGAGTTTCTTCATGCACTTTACACCGATATGACCCAAACGGCAGTGCCACAAATAAGTTGCACTATCATTATCAACTCTGCATCTTTTGGCTTCAACACTATGAATATGTGTGTCACTACTATCGAGATTTCATAAGAATAGACCACTCTTTAAGGGTGCATGACCATAAAAGATATTACTCATATAAATAGAACAATCATTATTCTCTGATTTAAATGAATAACCGTCTCGCATCAAACAAGATCCAGATATAATGTTCATGCTTAACGCTGGCACCAAATAACAATTATTTAGGTCTAATACTAATCCCGAAGGTAGATGTAGAGGTAGCGTGCCGACTGTGATCACATCGACTTTGGAACCATTTCCCACGCGCATCGTCACCTCGTCCTTAGCCAATCTTCGCTTAATCCGTAGTCCCTGTTTTGAGTTGCAAATATTAGCAACAGAACCAGTATCAAATACCCAGGTGCTACTGCGAGCATTAGTAAGGTACACATCAATAACATGTATATCACATATACCTTTGTTCACCTTGCCATCCTTCTTATCCGCCAAATACTTGGGGCAGTTCCGCTTCCAGTGGCCAGTCTGCTTGCAGTAGAAGAACTCTGTTTTAGTCTTAGGTCCAGGTTTGGGTTTCTTCTCTTGAGGAGCAACTTGCTTTCTGTTCTTTTTGAAGTTCCCCTTCTTCTTCCCTTTGCCCTTTTTCTTGAAACTAGTGGTCTTGTTGACCATCAACACTTGATGCTCCTTCTTGATTTCTACTCCGCAGCTTTCAGCATTGCGAAGAGCTCGGGAATAGTCTTATTCATCCCTTGCATATTATAGTTCATCACGAAGCTCTTGTAGCTTGGTGGTAGTGATTGGAGAATTCTATCAATGACGCAATCATTTGGAAGATTAACTCCCAATTGAATCAAGTGATTATTATACCCCGACATTTTGAGTATATGTTCACTGACAGAACTGTTCTCCTCCATCTTGCAGCTATAGAACTTATTGGAGACTTCATATCTCTCAATCCGGGCACTTGCTTGAAATATTAACTTAAACTCCTGGAACATCTCATATGATCCATGACGTTCAAAACGTCGTTGAAGCCCCGATTCTAAGCCGTAAAGCATGGCACACTGAACTATCGAGTAGTCATCAGCTTTGCTCTGCCAGATGTTCATAACATCTGGTGTTGCTCCAGCAGCAGGCCTGGCACCCAGCGGTGCTTCCAGGACGTAATTCTTCTGTGCAGCAATGAGGATAATCCTCAAGTTACGGACCCAGTCCGTGTAATTTCTACCATCATCTTTCAACTTTGCTTTCTCAAGGAACGCATTAAAATTCAACGGAACAACAGCACGGGCCATTTATCTACAATCGAACATAAACAAGCAAGATACTATCAGGTACTAAGTTCATGATAAATTTAGGTTCAATTAATCATATTACTAAAGAACTCCCACTTAGATAGACATCCCTCTAATCCTCTAAGTGATTACGTTATCCAAATCAACTAAACCATGTCCGATCATCACGTGAGATGGAGCAGTTTCATTGGTGAACATCGCTATGTTGATCATATCTACTATATAATTCACGCTCGACCTTTCGGTCTCTGTGTTCCGAGGCCATATCTGTATATGCTTGGCTCGTCAAGTATAACCTGAGTATTCTGCATGTGCAACTGTTTTGCACCCGTTGTATTTGAACGTAGAGCCTATCACACCCGATCATCACGTGGTGTCTCAGCACGAAGAACTTTCGTAACGGTGCATACTCAGGGAGAACACTTCTTGATAATTAGTGAGAGATCATCTTAAAATGCTACCGTCAATCAAAGCAAGATAAGATGCATAAAAGATAAACATCACATGCAATCAATATAAGTGATATGATATGGCCATTATCATCTTGTGCTTGTGATCTCCATCTTCGAAGCACCGTCGTGATCACCATCGTCACCGGCGCGATACCTTGATCACCATCGTAGCATCGTTGTCGTCTCGCCAATCTTATGCTTCCATGACTATCGCTACCGTTTAGTGATAAAGTAAAGCATTACAGCGCAATTGCATTGCATACAATAAAGCGACAACCATATGGCTCCTGCCAGTTACCGATAACTTGGTTACAAAACATGATCATCTCATACAATAAAATTCAGCATCATGTCTTGACCATATCACATCACAACATGCCCTGCAAAAACAAGTTAGACGTCCTCTACTTTGTTGTTGCAAGTTTTACGTGGTTGCTACGGGCTTAAGCAAGAACCAATCTTACCTACGCATCAAAACCACAACGATAGTTTGTCAAGTTGGTGCTGTTTTGACCTTCGCAAGGACCGGACGTAGCCACACTCGGTTCAACTAAAGTTGGAAAAACTTTCACCCGCTAGTCACCTTTGTGCAAAGCACGTCGGGAGAACCAGTCTCGCGTAAGCGTACGCGTAATGTCGGTCCGGGCCGCTTCGTCCAACAATACCGCCGAACCAAATATGACATGCTGGTAAGCAGTATGACTTATATCGCCCACAACTCACTTGTGTTCTACTCGTGCATATAACATCAACACATAAAACCTAGGCTTTGATACCACTGTTGGGGAGCGTAGTAATTTCAAAAAATTTCCTACGCACACGCAAGATCATGGTGATACATAGCAACGAGGGAAGAGTGTGATCTACGTACCCTTGTAGACCGACAGCGGAAGCGTTAGCACAACGCGGTTGATGTAGTCGTACGTCTTCACGGCCCGACCGATCAAGCACCGAAACTACGGCACCTCCAACTTTTAGCACACGTTCAGCTCGATGACGATCCCCGGACTCCGATCCAGCAAAGTGTCGGGGAAGAGTTCCGTCAGCACGACGGCGTGGTGACGATCTTGATGTTCTACCGTCGCAAGGCTTCGCCTAAGCACCGCTACAATATTATCGAGGATTATGGTGGAAGGGGGCACCGTACACGGCTAAGAATATGATCATGTGGATCAACTTGTGTGTCTAGGGGTGCCCCTGCCCCCGTATATAAAGGATCAAGGGGAGGAGGCCGGCCGGCCCCTATGGCGCGCCAAGGAGGAGTCCTCCTAGTAGGAGTAGGACTCCTACTAGGAGGGGGAAAGAAGTGGGGAGGGAGAAGGAAGGGGGGGGGGCACCCCCCTCTCCTAGTCCAATTCGGACCAGGGGGGAGGAGGCGCGCAGCCCACCTTTGGCTGCCCCCCTCTCTCTCTCTACTAAGGCCCATATGGCCCATTACTTCTCCCGGGGGGTTCCGGTAACCCTCCGGCTCTCCGGTTTTCTCCGAACTCACCCGGAACACTTCCGGTGTCCGAATATAGCCGTCCAATATATCAATCTTTATGTCTCGACCATTTCGAGACTCCTCGTCATGCCCGTGTTCACATCCGGGACTCCGAACTAACTTCGGTACATCAAAACTCATAAACTCATAATATAACTGTCATCGAAACCTTAAGCGTGCGGACCCTACGGGTTCGAGAGCAATGTAGACATGACCGAGACACGTCTCTGGTCAATCACCAATAGCGGAACCTGGATGCTCATATTGGCTCCTACATATTCTACGAAGATCTTTATCGGTCAGACCGCATAACAACATACGTTGTTCCCTTTGTCATCGGTATGTTACTTGCCCGAGATTCGATCGTCGGTATCTCAAATACCTAGTTCAATCTCGTTACCGGCAAGTCTGTTTACTCATTTCGTAATACATCATCTTGCAACTAACGCATTAGTTGTAATGCTTGCAAGGCTTATGTGATGTGCATTACCGAGAGGGCCCAGGGATACCTCTCCGACAATCGGAGTGACAAATCCTAATCTCGAAATACGCCAACCCAACATTCACCTTTGGAGACACCTATAGAGCTCCTTTATAATCACCCAGTTACGTTGTGACGTTTGGTAGCACACAAAGTGTTCCTCCGGTAAACGGGAGTTGCATAATCTCATAGTCATAGGAACATGTATAAGTCATGAAGAAAGCAATAGCAGCATACTAAACGATCGGGTGCTAAGCTAATGGAATGGGTCATGTCAATCACATCATTCTCCTAATGATGTGATCCCATTAATGAAATGACAACACATGTCTATGGTTAGGACACATAACCATCTTCGATTAACGAGCTAGTCAAGTAGAGGCATACTAGTGACGTTTGGTTTGTCTATGTATTCACACAAGTATTATGTTTTCGGATAATACAATTCTAGCATGAATAATAAACATTTATCATGATATAAGGAAATAAAATAATAACATTATTATTGCCTCTAGGGCATATTTCCTTCACTTTCATCATCAGCAAAGTACTGGGCAACGATTCCTACTACCTGATCGACGCTCAGAAGCCCCGAGCACGCAAGAGGGACGACTCCGGCAAGGAGACAGAGCGGCCATGGAAAGCAAATCTCCTCCGAAGGTTTTACAGCTGATGCAGTATGTACCACGCTACCTTTTTGTATTAAAGAACCAAGACTTCGGGCCCCCCGAGGCGAGCTCGGGGACTGCCCTCTTTTGTCTGTATGATAAAAATTATGACTGCAAGTATGTTAGTCCTTTTTATGCTGTTTGGCACCGGGCTCGACAAATTGGCCTGGGGACTTGGCGCCTTGCACTATGAAATGCTTCCTACAGTCGGACAAGTAGTGTGTAAACGCCCCAACCGTCTCCTGTCAGAAGCCGCAGCTCGCAGAGCGACTGTACGGTGGGCAGTAGTAATGTAGAATGGGCATTCGCATGAAAACTGGCTAAGGACTCAAAGTATAAAACATAGCTCAAGACGGCTTCCAACCTTTCTCGCAAATGGACTCTCGGATATTTGAATTGCCGCTTCCTATCCAACTTGCTCAAAAAAATCTTGAAATCGGCTAAGTACTTGCTTTCCCAAAGTAGCCTAGCACTTGATCCAGCAACAGTCCGCAGAGCGGCTGCCGATTGGCAAGGCAGGCAACTAAGAGAAAGCGGCAAAGGAAAAAAGCCAAAAGAACAATGAGCAAGAAAAGCTAGATATATATATATATATATATTTACATAACATAGGCCCTTGGCCAAATTATCGAGTAGAGGTTCAAAATACACCCCGCGGGTGGAATTGTGCGAATTAACAAGTTCTTCAAAGACTACTGAAGCAGATAAAATAAAAGATACAGCGGCAGCTTAGGAGGCAGCAGACGGATTCGGAGGATCGGAGGAGGCGCCAGCGTCAGGCGTCGGGGTAGCCGGCTGGCTAGTCTCGGCTTGATCACCTCTGGCGGCAGTCGACTCGGTCGCACGCGGCTCGTTGCTGGAGGCGCGGTCGGGCTGAGGCTGGCCGTCTGCTCCGTCTTCTGGTGCCTCTGCCTCGCCTCCATCCTCCGCCTCGCCCTCCTCCTCGACGCTGGAGCCAATCACCTCCGCCGAGTCTTCGCCGTAGTCTGGGTTCATCCCAAACCACTCCGGCGGTACCTCCTCGCCGTCTTCAGACCGCTCAGGGACGAAGATGCTGGTGTCGGTGTACTCGGCGATCGCCGCAGCACATTTGACGAGGGCATCTTCCACAGCCGCCAGCTCCGGCTGGGCCTCCGACCAAAGCGTGGCCAACCGGTCTAGATCCAGCCCCGGGTACCACAGCTTGACGAACTCCAAGGCCCGGCGCACTCCAGCCCGGGCCGAAGAGCCCTTCCAGGCCTCAAGACGACCAGCCGCGACCTCCAGCCAGTTGGCCGTTAGGCTGGGGGTGCGCGGAGCCTGCATATCCGGCCAAAGGGCGGCAATCACCTGGGCACCGACGTGCTGAAGCCGGCGCAGCATCCGGTGAGCCGGCCGGAGGCAAGCCTCGATGCTCAGGATGTGCTCGTCAAGAGTTCGGGGGGCATCGGCGGCCATCTCTGCGCCCTCCGCCCTCCGACTTTCACGGTCGGCCTCGATGGCTTGGATGGCGGCCTGCGACTGCCCAGGGAAGAAGTCTGCAAAGACGCGAAGAAACGAGGAAGCTAGTCAAAAACCAGGAGTCGGCACGATTTAAATCGGCAGCTCGAAGAAAGAAAATAAAGAGACTCACCATCAACGATGTCTTCAATCTCGTGGAAGCCGGAGGACAGCAGCGCCTCCTTGTCAGACGAGAAGGATCGCTCGCTCGCGAACTCGGCCAAGAGGGCGGTTTCTGTCTCCTCCGCCTCCCTCTGCGACTTCACAAGCAGCTCCTTCTGCTCTGCCAACTGAGTGGCCAGCAGATCGCACTCTGTGGCGAGCCTGCTGCACTCCTCCCCTTTGACGCGCAGGGCGGAGTTGGCTTCGCTCAGCTGCTGTTGAAGAGCAGTGTCGGCTCCTGAAGAAAAGGAAGAAAGATAACAGTCGTCAATAAAGTAGGTCGCCGGGGAGATCCGGCCCGACTGCTCAGCAGCCGGCCTGAATCTTGGGGACTACAGCCCGCGGGTGCGCTAGCGCGCCCCCGCAGAGAAGAAAAAATGACTTACTCCGGCTCTCTGCCAAGTCGGCGGTCCGCTTGCCCAGCTCTTCAACGTTACAGTTGAAGGCAGTGACGCGGAGGTTGTGGTAATCCTGCGACAAGCATTTCAAACAAAGTTAGTACCCAGAAATTCATCAATTGGAGTTCCGGGCCGCCTGCTCAGCAGCCGGCCCGAAACTCGGGGACTACACCCAGTGGGTGCGCTGGCGCGCCCCCACAGAGCGAAACAAGAAAACAAAGACCAAAGGAAAAAAACATACCCGGACGACTGCCCGCGACGCTAGGAATGCCTTGGTGCAACTATGGAGAGCGTCGCCCTCAGCACGGAGCTTCGCCTGGACGTCCAGGAGTGCCCGGTTCAGCGGCCCTGTGCCGCCTCCTCGCACCCACCCAATAGGTGCGGCGCTCGTCGCTTCGGTGTCTGGGGCCGCCGAGCTGGCGGTGCCGGCTTCCAGGGGGCGGGGTGCCGAAGTCGCCTTCTCCAGACGACAGCACGTTGGCGAGCCGACTTGGAGGAACAGCCTCCCCACGGCCTCGTCTTCGGTCGGCGGCACCGGAGGGTCCGCTGGCTGCTCGCCTTGCGCGCCTTCAGACGGCGGCGGAACGTTCGCGTCCGGAGTAGAGGGGTCGCCGCCTTCCCTCTCCTCGACGGGGTTCTCCCCGCCGGCTTCTCCAGTTGGCCCCGTGAACTCCGGAGGCGGCGGCGTAGAGTTCAACGGGGTGACGAGCACTGCCGACTGGCGGCGTGCGGCTTCCTCAACCCGCTGCTTCGCCGCGGCGGCGGCTTCGGCCTCAGCTAGTTTTTTCTTAGCGGAGGCCTCCGCCCTGTCGGCCTCCGCCTTCTCCAGGCGGAGGGCCTCTTCTTCGTTGCGCTTCTCCTGCGCATTCCGCTCCATCGCCTCCCGGAGGTCAGCAGCGGGGTCAATCCGCCGAGTGGTGGCAGACGTCTCCGCTGACCCCATGATGGAGGTGGCGGCGACCCGCTCAAGAGAGAGGGGAGCCCTGAAGCAAGAGGGGCAAGCAGAGACTCAGACAAATCACGAAGAAAGAATAAAACTTTGAAGACAGAATACTTATGCGGAGACCAACGGTGGCTTCTTCACTTCCTTACGGAAGCGGATGGCCTTCGCGGGTGCCTCGTCCCACCGGGTCGCCGCAGTCGAGCCCTTGGGCTTCTTCGGCCGACTGCCGAACAAGGTCGGCACGGCCATGCGCTTCTTCCCGCCGCTTGGAGCGCCCGGCGCGGCAGAAGAGCCCGCGCCAGGCTGGCTAGCTCCTGGCCGATGGCGAGGGGCGACTTCTCCCTCGGCGTTGTCTTCAGGCCAGTCGGCGAAGGTAGCCGAAGGCCTGAAGTCGCCTGCTGTCCCTCCTCCTCCCTCGGCGTAGTCTTCCAGAGCCGCCGCCCCCAGATCGGGGTCGTCGACGTCGCTTTCCGCCCGGTCGGTGAGGAACTCACGGGCCGGCTCCTAGGTGTCGGCTGGTGGGTGAAGAAGAGGATTCTAACCAAAGCCGACTGGTCAAAACAAAACTTGGCAAGAAGAAGACAATCTAAAGAAAGAAAAGAAACGCGACTCACCACGGGCGGGGGGTTGGCGCGGGAGTACGGCTCCTTGCCGAATCGCCAGTCCTCCAGGAGCCTACTGTCCGAGAGGTAGTTCGGCATGAAGGCCACCTCTTCGTGAGGCATGTCCTTGGTGCACATCTGACTCGGGTCGCGGTGCCCGCTCATCTGGCATATCATGTGAGGGCAGCCTTGGAGTGGGAGAACTCGGCGCGAAACGAAGGCGGCCAGCAGGTCCGGACCAGTCAGACCCTCCGACTGCATCAGCACTCGGAGTCGCATGATGGCGCCGGCTCCCGCAGGCGTCAGCGACCTGACCCGGTACGACCAGTTGGGCAGTCTCCCAGCCGGTGGGCCGGCTTCCAAAGCCGGCAGGTTGACCCAGTCGCCCCTCGTGGCGATGTTCCTGACGTAGAAGTAGGATGCCACATCTTCACCGACTTTATCAGTGAGATGGAGGGGAAGGGATTGTCGGCCCCCGACCTTCACACGACGATGAAGGCGCCGCACTGAGCCGGCACGCCCGCGGCCTGGGTGCCGAGCTTGGAGAAGAAGAACTCCCCCCAGAGCTCGAGGGTGGGGAGGACTCTGAGGAAGCCTTCGCACAGGGCCACAAAGGCGGACAGCAGCACCACTGCGTTGGGGGTGAGGTGGTGCGACTGGAGACCGTAGAACTCCAGGAAGGACCGAAAAAAACTGCTCGCCGGCAGCCCCAGCCCGCGCAGGCAGTGCGAGCGGAAGATGACCCGCTCGCCCTCCTGCGGTGCGGGGGAAATCTCCCCCTCCGGCGCAAGACGCACCTGCACGCGATCCTCGCCGGGAAGCCGACGGGTCCGGCGGAGGAACTCAATGTGGTCTTCATGAACTTCGGAACCGTCCCAGGTGCCAGAGCGCACTGGGGGAGGCGCGGCAGCGGAGGAAGAACTCATGGCGAGCTGTCGCTGTAACGTTCGCCGGAGCTTGGGCGTGCGGCGGAGCAAAGAAGAGAAGAGGAAGGAGGAGAGCGAGGAGCAGCCAGGGGGAAGAGAACGAGGAGTAGTGGGAAGGAGGGGCGCGCGTGCCCCCCTCTTCCCCCTACTTATAGCCCCGTGGGCTGCGAAGCCGAGGGGGCGGACGTGGGGATTTACTGCGCCCACAACCCCACGACCCCCACGATCCACGTAAAGTTACTGCGCGCAGTAACTCCACGGGAATCCCAACCGTCCACCGGGGCCACAGCGGATCCGCTCGGGCGCCGAGGTGCGGTAGTGGCAGGCCCCGCCTATGGGCCTGTCCCGTCGCACGCGTAGGCTGGCAGGACGGCCTGGCCACGTGCCCTCGCGTGACAGGCCAAGAACGGGCGGCGGCCTGGAGGCTTAGCTAGCACGCCACTTAAAATCCCGCCGCGATGTTCGAAATACTGAGCAAGTCGAAATTGAGTGAGTCCGAGTTGAGCAAGTCCGACTCCTTCTAGACAGCCTGGCAGAAGTCAGTCAAAGACCATGTGTTGAGCACCCGGAAAGAGAAACTGCTGAGGCTTCTCGACCGATCGCCCGCGGCGCCTCACCAGCTTCGGGGACTACTGTCGGAGTAATGGGCCACGGGTAGGCCAACCCAAGTCCCATAACCTTTCAAGACATCGGGGCAAGCTGCGACCCTCAAGACCCCAGGGCGAAGAGCTGCCTCCTGAGGAGTCGACGGCAGGGCGGCCGACTGCCCGCTCACGGCCGAGTCCCAGGAACGACTTCCAGAGAAGCCGGCTTTGGGGAGTTGGCCGACGACTCCAACAAACCCATGACCTCATCGAAGGGGACGGGGCAGGGGCGTGGCTACAGTGAAGCCCACTCCCGCCCCTTACCAAGGGCAGGCATGGCCACAGCACGCCGTACTCAGGAAGATCTCCGTGCGGTGTGGCACTGTTGCCCTGCCAACCCTGACATCAGCACCACAGTACCGAGTCCTGCGCCCACGACAGCTTGTCTGAACGGCCTGGAAGCAGCAGGTCCCACCAGTCAGTGAGACCCTAGGAGACGGCGAGAGGACCGCCAGTCGGATCCGTCAAGAGTCAGCCCGGGGAGTCGGCCGAGCCCTCCCCTGGGCCCCATGCGCCATTAATCAAGATGTGATGGGGAGTGGCAATAGTGATCGCCCGCCAGGCGGCGGGACTGTTGCCACGACCCCATGACCAAGCCCGCGTCATCACAAGCACGGCTACAGTAATCAGCAGCCGGCAAGACCCGCCCGCGTCGGACGCGGCCTGTCGGCTCCGTACCAGACCAGTCGGCGGGGCCCACCAACTGGCGGGCCCCAACAGTCGGCAGAGAAATCGGATGCCAAAGGCACTGACGGCTGGGCCCACCAACCGGCGGGCCCCAGCAGTTGGCAGAGAAATCGGAGGCCAAAGGCACTGACGGCTGGGCCCGCGCCCAGACGAATTACCATTGTACCCCTGGGGGTAGGCCTATATAAACCCCGCAGGACACCCATGTAAAGGGTTGGAACCCGGTAGCTCTAGACCATACCAGATAGAAGGAGAGAGCTAGCCTTGCCCTCTCCTACCTCTAAGAAACAGCTCAAGGAGCAACCGTGTAAACACTTGGCCATAGTGATCATGCGGAGACCCCGCAGAGCAGCAGTAGGGGTATTATCTCCCCGGAGAGCCCTGAAACTGGGTAAGATTCGCCGGCGTGCATGTCTTCGCCTCATCCCGTTTCCAGGCACCGGCGATGTTCTACTCGCCCCCACCATGATAAGCCATCCGTTGGCATATGTCACACCAAACCCCTGACAGGGTGTTCGGATAGCCGAACTATACCTTCAGCCGGACTCCTGGACTATGAAGATACAAGATTGAAGATTCCGTTCCGTGTCCGGAAGGGACTTTTCTTGGCGTGGAAGGCAAGCTTGGCGATACGGATGTTCAGATCTCCTACCATTATAACCGACTCTATGTAACCCTAACCCTCTGCGGTGTCTATATAAACCGGAGGGTTTTAGTCCGTAGGACAACATACACATCAACAATCATACCATAGGCTAGCTTCTAAGGTTTAGCTTCTCTGATCTCGTGGTAGATCTATTTTTGTACTACCCATATCATCAATATTAATCAAGCAGGACGTAGGGTTTTATCTCCATCGAAAGAGCCCGAACCTGGGTAAAACTTCGTGTCCCTTGCCTCCTGTTACCATCTGGCCTAGACGCACAGTTCGGGATCCGCCGGTTTTGACACCGACAGCGATCTTGCAGACGCATCAAGTATCACCGTTGGCCCTGGTGTCTGCACCATCTACATGCATACAAGCACTGCTTGAATCAACCAGCAGGCATGGACACATGCCTACCAGCACGAGCTGGGCTACAGGCTACGGCCAGAGGTTAGGATCGGTCAGGTGCAAAAAATAGGAAAAGCCAGTAAATGCGACGCATGCCGCTGCAGCCCGCCTTCGAGGTATAGCTGGCCAAATGGGCCGGGCCAAACAGGCCAGCCCGCAAGCATGCCGGCACGGGCTAAACGGGCTGTGCCTGGGCCTGGAGCCTGGGCACGCGGGCTGGCACGGCACGGCCCGTTTAATTTTTTTATATATATTTCAGATTTTTTATAGATGTATACGTAAAATATAGCTCAATAGACCTAAAAACCAGCCCAACTAAATGAAAATATGCAGCCCAATGTGCTAAATGAGCCATCGGGCCGGCTCGTTTACTAATCAGGCCGTGCCTGGGCCAAGGAGCTGCGCCCATGGGCCGGCACGGCACGGCCCGGCTATTAAACGTGCCACGGCGGGCCGTGCCGGGCCAGGCACGATTAGCACAGGCCGTGCCGTGCCGTGCCGGGCCGGCCCGTCTGGCCAGGTATGCTTCGAGGCGAAGCTATCGCAAGCATTGCCGTCCTTTGGCCCGCGCCAGGCCTGTGAGTGTGACACTCCCAGAGCGAGAGCCGAGAATGCACGGAGGATCATGGGCCATTGCCCAGGCTTTCGTCCGGGCATGACGTTTGGATGGTGGGGCCATTATTCAGGGTCGGGAACTGCTCCTATCCTCACCATATATTAAGAGAGTGTTCAATTTATATTACAAAAATGTCCAATGTATATTTAAAAAAATGTTCAACGCGTGTTACAAAAAAGTTCTCCATATATTAAAACAATGTTAAGAGGGTATGTGAATTAATGTTCACCATATATTATAAAAATATTTATAGTACGAAAATTATAAAAATGACAAAGTGAAAAAGAAAAATATAAAAGACCAAAGGAACAGGGTGTATTCTATACCAGGCATTATCGCTTTTTTTGCATAATAATACGCGCGTCATCCATATGATAAAGATCAAAATACAAGTCACGTAAAAACCGACATAACAAAATTGAAAGGCAGCATATAGCGTCTCTGAGCTTGGCACCAAGGCCCATCACCAGCCTCCGGCACCACCAAGCAGCCACCGAAGAAAAAAAAATGACGGATCACCTTCTCAACCGAGCTCGACGCGGCTCCATCACCGATATGCAGCTTTGCAGATCACTAAGGTGACGAACCAAAATTGAAGCAATCGTCGTTGAACGAATCAGACCAAGGCAACACCCCATACACGTCATCGAACTCCAGATCTAGCACCCCGCCACGACTAAGATGTCGAAGAAGGAAATCATGCTTGCCATCCATCAACCATGAACTCAGCACATGTTTCATCTTCCAGATGTTCTAGATACAAACCACAATCTACATCTGCTCCTGGACTATCTCCCAAGCTCCGTGCCGATGTTGGAGCACACACCGTCGCAACGGTGGAGTCTGAGGACACATGTACACCACAAGGATGTCGTCGCCACAACATCCCTGCTTGAACGGACTGGTTCTCAAATCCATCACCGACGGTAGGGATGATCGTCTCGCCGGAGATGAATCCGGAGCTTCTTTATTTAGCATCTCCGTCGTCGTCGAACGATCCAAAAACCTAAGCTACTAGTAGGTTTGAGCGCGTTGAGTGCGGTTGCGCAGTCGGACTAAAGTTGTGTAGGTAGACTTGATCGTTCTAACGCCAACCAGAGCCCTTCATCAATCGCTTGGATTTCAGTTTCTAAAGCCTTATTGGAGTGAACTATACTTGTAAGCAGCAAATATCTACCCTAGTCATCTCGTAAAATCATCCCTGTCCCGGCCTTACCATCATTTGAACTGAAAGATCAATGTACTGAAAGTGCAGCCCATCCCGGAGGTGGACTTGGCCATGGTATGCTTGGGGAGATTTGGCAGAACGTGAGCTGCTCAGAAAAGAACATGACACTACATATTTTCCATGAGAGAGTTCATTCCAGATGTGCCATATGCGCCATAGGAGTACCATGGTGATCAAAGTGCCATATGAACAAAAATATACACCGAATTATCCTACGCACAGTAATGTTGAGCAGTTTTTGTTTGTGATGTACTTCCTCCATTTCAAAATATAGTGCGCCCGCGCTTTCCGAGGTCCAATTTTGACCATAAATTTAACCAATGAGACCAACTACGGTGGAAGAGAAAAATTATATAATTGAAAACATCTTTCGAATACGAATTCACTGATATAATTTTTGCTCCCGCCGCAATCGGTCTTGATAGTTAAATTTACAGTCAAAGTTGAAGCACGGGGATAAAGGAAGCACTATATTGTGGAATGGACGGAGTAGTGAGTATCATCGAGTAATCACAATCAGCCTTCAAATCGACTTTACAACACGAGACCCCTTCACAGCGGAAGTGGATCCTCTAACATGAAGAAGGAAAGTCACCTAAGCTACAATTCCCTAACTTCCCTCCTTCACTTTTATATGATTAAGGCAAAAATGACTTAAATTAATTTACAATTTACAAATCTATTTTATACATTTACAAAAATTACATACAAATAAAATAATGATGCAATAAAATTAATTTTAAATTTCTTTATATCAACAGTAACTATGTACAGTACCGACTTAAGTAGATAATTAAGTGTTCGCAGCACAAGGATCCACTTCCCTTCACAGCACAAGGACAACAACTCCTCGATAAGCCATCAGACTAGTAGTCCACCAGCCTGCTCATACCTCTGCTGTACAACACGAGACGGGAGACACCACAGACACAGACCAGCAAGCCCGCGCCCATGAATTCTTCTTCCTCGTACTACCAGGTCGCCACCTCCGACCACGACGACGCCGCCGCTACCGCCGTCCTCCGGAGGCCCGCCGACGCTGCTACCGCAGTCCTCCCGAAGCGCGCCGACGCCGAGGGCTTCGTCTCGTCCCTGCGCTCGCCGGACGACGCCGATGCTGTGTGCAAGAAATACGGCATCCCGAGGGACCACTACACCGCGCGCCCCGCCGGCGACCTGCGCGCGTGCTCGCCCCCGCCGCCGGGGTGCGTCTGCGTGTACGCGCACGCGCTGGAGGCCGGGATGCGCGTCCCGCTGCACCCCTTCTTCTGCGAGGCGCTCGCCCACTTCGGCGTCGCGCCGACGCAGCTCGCGCCCAACGCGTGGCGCATCATGGCGGACTTCCTCGTGCTCTGCCGCTCCGCCGGCGTGCCGCCGTCGCTCGCGGTGTTCCGGCGTTTCTTCCTGCTGTCCGTCCTCAACCTCAAGCACAAAAAAAGATGGTACTACTTCAAACCAAGTTTCAGGGACGGCCCCGGCCTGCGCTTCACGGGGTTGCCAGATTCCATCTACGGCTGGAAGCGCGGCTTCTTCTTCCTCTCTTCGCCGACCCCGTGGCCTTGTCCCGTGGAGTGGGGCGAGCCGTCCAAGAGCTCCTTCATGGAGCCGGTGCTTACAGACGAGGAGAAGAAATCCGTGGCGAAGCTGCTAGGTGCTAACGGCGGCGCCGCCGTTGATATCAGGACATGTTTGTGCGACAGCAACCTTGCCGCTGCCGTGGCAACTGCCGCACCTCCGCCGCCGCCCTCTACTCGTTCCAATTCCAAAGGTAAACGCTGAAATCCCGCTCATCCCGAAGTTCCGTGCGGCGGCTGATGTTACCCTTGATATTCAGGGATGGATTCCGCCGTCTACGACATGATGAAAACCATGCTGGCGGAGAAGATGGCCAGCCAAGCGTCGGCATCGGCAAAGAAGGTGAAAGCAGAGCCAGGGTCGTCGCCGTTGTGCGGGAAGAAAGGGAACCTGGACGATGCCAACGACGAGGACGCTCCACCTGCCGCCCGTGGCCTCTCGGTGCCTACCAGCGTGTGTTCGCTACTGCCGGGGGCCTCTCGGCAGCCACAAGACTTCGCCGACGGAGACGGCACAGACTGGGAGGCTGCACGGGAGCTGCTGCAGGGCGCCGTCGCGCCACCGCAGCAGCGCGTGTTTGCGGCGACCGAGCCATTAGACGTCGTCGGGTCGAGCTATGTTGCGATTCTCCAGGTATGCCAGAGAACGCGGTGTCAGAATCAAGCGCTTCACTCGCCGGAGCATGCTCACATTATTTGTGCGCAGGCGGCGAACTACGTGTCGTTCTCCTTGGACTACGCTCTGGAGCTGGAAGAGAAGCTGTTGGCGCGTGAGGCGGAGATCGCCGCGCTGCAGAAGCAGCTGGAGGAGGCCAAGGGCGAGCTCGCCACGGCGAAGGTGCGGCGGACGTAGTCCAGGAAGCACTTACCACCAGAGCAGTGGTGCCGCTCAATGGCAGGAGTGCCCACGTCGCACCTTCAGCAAGTCCGGCAAGTCGTTTCAGCGTCCCACACACATCTTTCGCGTGCTTCGCTACATCGTAATCGAGTGATCCGTTTTCGTTGGGGAAACGTTTACACCCGCCGCACCGGCCGAGTCTTCCGCTGGTCAAGGGAGACGCGATTCAAGGGTAGCCTGCAACATTTCAAGTTTTAGCATAAGAATCCTTGACTGTGTTGACCTCTGCAGTCTACCCTCTCCAAGAGTAGCTGCAACATTTCAAGTTTTAGCATAAGACTCCTCGGGAATCCAGGTGTGTGGACAGAAGTCTCGAGTCACAAATCAGCTCCGTGGAACCCGTGAACACTCCTCTTTCTCATTTTCTCATCTAGACCTAAAGTAACACCAACGTGCTAACCAAATGGACGCGTGTTTTGTTCGCTTTTCGTTTCTCCGTCCGTCCCTTTTTGCGTTTGGATCCAAACTCATTTTTGTCCTCGTGGCAGGTCTGCCGTGTAACAAAATACAAACATACCACATAGTTTCACAACCAAACTCATTTTTATTCTCGTGGCGGGTCTGCCGTGTAACAAAATACAAACATACTACATAGTTTCACAACCAAACTCATTTTTGTCCTCTTGACGGGTCTGCCGTGTAACACAATACAAACATACTACATAATTTCACAACCAAACTCATTTTTGTCCTCGTGGCGAGTCTGCCGTGTAACAAAATACAAACATACTACATAGTTTCACAACCAAACTCATTTTTATCCTCGTGGCGGGTCTGCCGTGTAACAAAATACAAACATCTCTACTCCTAATGGACGGATTGGTTGAATAGTCCCTCCCACTTTCAACCGGTTTATTTTCAACCGGTTTTTTTCCGTCTCCCCTTCCACCCCTTTTCTATGGGTTTACTTTCCTCTACACAGTTTCCTTATAAACCAACACTTTCCTAACGTATAAAAGATCACAAGTCTAACTTTCCTAATTTACCTAAATCAATCAATTCCTCCCATCAATGCAATTTGCTTTAGTAGGAAATAAAATAACGAATTGGAAGGAAACAAATAACAGAATTTAAGGACACTTTCCTAACGTATAAAAGATCACAGGTCTAACTTTCCTAATTTACCTAAATCAATCAATTCCTCCCATCAATGCAATTTGCTTTAGTAGGAAATAAAATAACGAATTGGAAGGAAACAAATAACAGAATTTAAGGACACTTTCCTAACGTATAAAAGATCACAGGTCTAACTTTCCTAATTTACCTAAATCAATCAATTCCTCCCATCAATGCAATTTGCTTTAGTAGGAAATAAAATAACGAATTGGAAGGAAACAAATAACAGAATTTAAGGAAAAAAATCCCCCCTCCCGGAATCTCTCCCTCCTCCATGAGCAACTGCCCTGGCCATAGTGCGTCGGTTGCCTCCCTCCCCCCAGGCATCGACCACCTCCCTTCCCGCATAGCCGGTCGCCTCCCTCCACCGGTTGCCGGCCTCCTGCTTGCCCTGCGCTGGCCACCAACATCCCTGCCGCTGTCCAAGGCCTTCCACCATGCGACGGCCGCATCTGTGCTGCCGGCGCCTCCATCTCTCTCTCTCCACCGCACGCCACCGCCTCCATCCTCTCACTCCACCGCACGTCGCCTGCTGGATCTCGTTGTCGAGCACATCGGCCACCTAGGCCACCAACCTCGCAATTGGCCATCTCGACCACCATGATCTGCACGGACCACGCCCGGACCCCTACTCTGTGCCATCTACGGCCTCAGACGACGAGGCGCCCCTCCGTTGCATCTATGTATGTTCACCATTGGGTCTACTTTCTCTGTTCCCATCTAATCACACAGCGTGACCACCAAAACATGACGACATGGCATCGGCGAGGGTGGAGAGGAGGCAGAACATGGAGGCCCTTCCTCTCAATGGCAGCGAGGAACGTAGAAGGAGTGGAGGCGCGCCATGTGGACAAGAAGCCGTCGTGACATCCGGTATGTTTGCTTCAGTGCGCCTTTTCTTTTAACATCTATCCCATGGTGTGTGGCTTCAATTGCTTAAACTCCACCGCGACATAGGCTATGAATGTGCCCTAGAGAGGGATAATGGATATGAAGGACGTTCATATGAATATTGAAGCAATTCTGACTAAGAGGGTTGGTGAGCCTGCTAAGAAGATATATACTACTAGGAGCTGCAATGGCCTAATTGTCACGGGTCATAGACTGGTGTCAAGATGCTATTGACAAGATTTTGATTTGCATCAAACAGTTTCAGGTTTTTTCTTTAATTTCAATCATGATGTTCATGATGTGCGCTTATAATCGGGTTTAAATATCTCGTGTACATACTATTGTTTCTCCTGTGTCATTTGTTCACATTTGTTCACACGGACATTACAGATTCATCTACACATGAATTTGTGTTAGATCAATTGACATTTTTAAATTATTTTGGCCTGGTATACCACTTCAACATTTGTGAATTTATTTGAAAAGCCTAAAATATTTATTGTTATTTCTCCAGTAAGATATCCGCCTTTGTAAATTCTGCCCTATTCCTTTTCCTTCTTTCAGGAAAGTGGAAGGAATGATGAAGAACTGAAACATAGTTACATTGGGATTTTTTATGGGAACAAGACCGAATAATTTGACATTAACATAATTTTAGTACTAATTCAGGTGTCCCTGATTTTATGTGTTCCTGAATGCATTGGCGGCAGTTTGCGTATTCTTGCAGGTACATTTTCTATTAGCTTTAGTGAGGATCAATTATTTCTGTGTACCACTATAAAGATGGTGGAGAAGAGGCCATCACAGAGGGGAACAAAGCCAGATGCATTATCTACTGGGGGCGATGAAGCTGCTCAGACCTACATTAGTGTTGAATAACGCGGGGAGCTGGAGAAACATGACAATGGTGCCGCTTAATCTTCTTGTTATGCAGGTGAGTTAAAAAAATCAAACATGTCAACGCTGTTGTGTTTGGACTAACCTTTTTAGTCTAGAATCTTGATCTAAATCACCATGGTTATTTCTGATCCAAGGACATAAAACTGCTCTAATATCTGTTTTGCTAATTGTGCTTTTATATTGTAAAACAACAGATGGGAAACAAAAGGAGAATACGTATATTTGGGCTTCCCCATAGTTGCCGTTTGTTCTTTGATTGTTTAGATCCTCCATAGAATTTCAGGAACCTCTATTAATGTGTTCACAATAATTATATATCTTTTTTTGCGGGGTAATCCTATATCTATTTATTAGAAGTCACAAGTAAAATATGAAGAAGAGCATGTAAAAAGACAGTATGTTTTTAACAGCTTTTCTTTTACGTCATATGTGCTTTTGGAAGTTCAGGATGAGCTTCTCTCAGTACTTCGCTGATGATGAAGCAGATATCAGGGCACTTCATTTTGCCGTTGTCTGATTTGGCTTGCAGTTTCTACCAATGATGTGGGGCTTAGGCTTTGGATAGTGCACTCTTTTATGTTGACCATCTCGTCTTTACGGAAAGTAGGCAGTTTGATATACTCCTGGCCTTTACTTATTTTACAATGAAAATTCTCATGTATGCATGTTTACATATATTTTGTCTAAGAGATTATTTTAGCCGGTCCTCGTAGCAAATTTTTTCCAGTGAGTGGCCTTACATACCAAAGGGGAAAATAAAATTTAGTACTCCCTCCGGTCCTTTTTAGTTCGTATATAAGATTTGACTGAAGTCAAGCCTCGTAAAGTTTGACTAACTTTGTAGAAAAAAGTGCCAACATTCATAATCTGAAATCAATACCACTAGATGTGTCATGACTTAAAGTTTCATATTATATAGCTTTAGCATGGCAGATGTTGATATTTTTTCATATAAATACGGTCAAACTTTGTGAAGTTTGATTTCAGAGAATTCTAATATGCAGAGTAAAAAGGACCGGAGGGAGTAGCAAACTAATCAAACTCAAGTCTTACATCAAGGTATTAATCCCACGTGCTGCATCTCGTGTTAGTATAGTTGAAGCACCACATGTCACATATTGATGATTTACAGGTCTCATTTGTCGCCTCTAAGAAAATTCTGAGATACTATCGAATTTCTTGAGGTTTGTGGTAATTCAGAAAAAGCAAGTTATCCTTTTTCTGTATTTACTGCATATCTACTATGGGATCTTGTTGCTTGCATGTTTGCTTTTAGGATTTGCGAAGATGTGCATGTTGTATCGAAAACATTAGTTGACGAGTGTTTCTAAAGGGCACTTCGGCACAGGAGTTCAGAATTTGCCAGCGACCGCACTCGGGCGCGACGCTTCCCATGATGCCACATTATGAGCTTTACAAGCAGGTGCCTGCTCCACGGCTGTTATGGCGCTGCTAGAAGGAGGGCGCGAGAGGGCCGGCCAGGGGCCTTTTGCCCACGGCCGGGCAAGATGAAAGGGATTTCCTTTTTAATTCTTGCTTGATTAGATTGATACATCTCCTCTCTTTATATATAGAGGTTTACTTGACTCCCAAGCAAGGCTTACTTGACCCCTAAGAAGGCGACCCTTATCTCTAATTAACCCTAAGACTAACGGGCTATACCGCCAGCCCAGGCCATTAGGCCCATTACGTACTCTAACAACGGCACTATGACTGCTAAGCCGATGGCCTCATCGCGATAGCGCACCATTGCGGGTGGTGGCGACAGGACCACGAGGACCAGGAGGGTGCCTTCTACCGGGAGTTGCAGCTGCCCGGCTGCCTCAGCCATGGGTACATCGCCAGGCTCCGATGATTCTTGAGGAGGACGCGACAGGTTCACCCACCACTCTTGTCTAACTTCCCTGATTTTGTTTCTCCTGATGAATTTTTATTATCTTTATGTGTTCGGGGTTCCTGATGTTTAATCTGATGGATAACATGAGCCTGAAGGAATGCCTTCATGGTAGTAATGAACACCTTAGATGATATATTCTTTTGTTTTTCAGCTAAGCTATCACACTGATCATGCATCCAAAGCTTGATGATCATGCATACAGGAAGAGCGGAGAAGAACAAAAAAGCTGAAATGATTATCTGCGAAATGCTAGGCCCGAAGCTTGATGATCTTGACGTTAAGTGCTCATAATTGATTGAGTTGTTCGTTTAGTGAGTTGTCTTGCTACATAAACTTCATGAGATGATCTCGCCGTTGTGATGGATGTCATATATTTTATGTTTACCTGTGAAATGTTATTAATGGGTTGGCAGATTGGGTGAGTAATACATAAGTGCTACGTTGAATTAACATATGTTTGGAATGAAATTTCATATAATTCTGATTATTTAAGCATGAAAGCTCTGATGTGTCTTATTTTGTTTTATTCTTTTTTTCTTAAATGTTTCCTCCCATGATTATATATGAAATGCTAATTGTTGTTGCTTTCATGCCTACATTGTTTGGCTAGGATTTTTCCCACTTGGAAGATCTGAATATTAGGAACTCAAGGGTAGATCTTACAACAGACTAGATTCAGGATTGTTGATCATGTCCTTATCCCTTAATGCCCTCATATGGTTGATCATCATCATGTGCTTCCTAACAGTGAGCTAGAAATGAAGATGAACGTCACTGCATTGCAAGTTGGGTGTTTCCATTTGTCAAATGTCGTCGGGTTTGTATTTGTTGAGGGGTAGTTGATGGAAGGGAGAGTAGGAAGAGAAACATGTGACCGACAATCTGTGAAATGCTATTAGGAATGCCCAGTATCCTTGGTTCCTTGCAATTTGCAAAAGCTTCCCAAGGCCTTCGAGCATCTACAACCACAATACCCATAAGGCGGCCCCTAAATGCCCGCGAATGCGCCCCCAATACCCAAAAGTCGGCCCCAAATGCCCGCGGACGCAGCCACAATACCCAAGAGCCGCCCCCAATGCCCGGGCGCGTCCATGGGCAGTGACTAGACACTGCACCAAAACCGTCCTCCACACAACGAGGATGGCGGTCTGCTCCGCTCTTGTCATCGCTTGGGCGGCCTCATACTCTATGTATGCCATGGCAAAGCCCACTTCTCCGACTCCGCCGCCTCCTCCTCCATGGGCCCCAGATCCTCCTCCACCCGCTCCTCATACTCCGACGGCACCGGCAAATTCGGAGGATGGTCGGCAGCAAAACAAGCAACCTGTCTCGCCTGGATCTTCTCCAGAAGCTGTACCCGGTGCTCCGACGTTAGCATGGCATTGGTGGTGATCCATCGCCTCGGCATCGCTAGAGGTAGACGGAAGAGGAAGTGTCGATGATGGAGAGGAGAAAGGGGAAGAAATGGGTGGGATAGGGTTCTGATGTCGCCGTCCGGCTGAAATAGTTGGCTTCCTCCCTTGGGCAGCAGGCCGGAGCAGCGCCACGCGGCGAGGAGCAGAGGAGGCGTCCGTTGGACCAGCAGTCTCTTCGCTTCCCAGCATGGGCCCTATCCGTTAGTCCGATGTGTTGGGCGTGCCCGGGTGCGTCCGGGCCTCCCTATATCCGGCCCGGATTTGGGCCGGATATGGGGAGTGTCGATTAGTCAGGGCGTTTGGGCCGGCTATGGGGAAGCCGGCTGGGTTGCGTTTTTGCGTCCGCTCACTGGCCAGGCAACCCGTCTCGGCGTTTTGGGCGGGTATGAGGGTATCGGGTTATAGATGCTCTTAGGAAGAACAAAACACATGTTGAAATATGGGGTGGGCTTTAAGCCCATCTAACAATTTCAAAAAAATCACCAAGGGCCCATGTAAGATACCATGACAAGGGGAGTGGTCAGGTTTAGTACCACACCAGATTTGGAGAAAGAGTTGAATCTCTTTATAAGGGTTCTTCTCCCACATGCTATTGGAGCTTGAGAAGAGAAATGGTTTCACACCATGCCACGTCTTGTGTCACTCGCGCGCTTTCCAGCCCACGTCTCTTCACTCGACCACGCGTATATATTGGACGTGTCGGCTAACCCTAGCCGCCACAAAGAACAAATCACGTTTGCTCTGCCTCCACACACATGCCCACTGTCGTTCCACTCCATGTTGCTGCGGCTGGTGATCTCATCCTGTCCACCGGGTGCACGATTGTACGGGAGAGGAGGCCTCCGGAACCCCATCCCTTGAGATCCTGTGCGGATAGGGGCAATTAAGTTTTTGGGGAGCATCTCCTACGCGACTGCTGGCCGCCGTTCGTCCACGTCAACTTCGTCATCTCCATGTCTACCATCCTCGAAGCCGACCGACTCACTGCTGAGAAGGCTGCTGCTGACAAGAAGGCCGCTGAGGAGACCGCGGCTTCTACCTGGCCTACTAGAGGTATAACATGTTTACTTCGCTCATGTTTATTTCCATGTGTGCAGTACTAGCTACTAGCTATTAGTTGAGACAACATTGGTCTCAAATATTTTAGCTCCATGATTGGCATCATAACGTTTTTAAGAAGCCCGTGGCAACGCACGGGCATTCTACTAGTACTACATAGTTTCACAACCAAATAAATATATCATAACTTACAAGCCAAATAAAAATATTATAGTTTACAAGACAAATAAAAATTCAATTGTCTTAAATACATTTTTAAAACGATACGTCAATTGGTTGCCAATGTGAGTCCACATATGCCCAACCAAATCATTTAGCAGCTGAATGCGAGGTTCCCAATCACGCATTTGATGATGAAATTGGATGAACTGTGCAAGCGTAGCCGCTTCTCCATGCTCAGGCACAACATTGTCAGCCTGAAATTGAAACCCTTGGTCATAGATACGTTTCGGGCGCTCATCCTCTACGATCATATTGTGCATGATCACACAATCAGTCATCGCCTCCCATAACTTCTTGATGCTTCAAGTTCTAGCAGGATACCGAACGATGCCCCGTCGTGATTGCAGAACACCGAAGCACGCTCCACACCCTTTCTAGCACTCTCTTGCGCCTGAGCAAATCTCTTCCTCTACTCTCCTATAGGGTTGGAGACTGTCTTCACTAGAGTAATCCACTGAGGATAGATACTGTCAGCTAGATAGTATCCTTTGTTGTAGTGGTGGTCATTGATATTAACATTGACCTCCGGTTTTTATCTGGTGAGGCAGTCACTCTAGAGTCCTTTATTTGGAATTTCCTGTTTATAAACGTCTGTGTCACTCAAATTGCTCTTGACATGAGAGTATCACCGTTTCAATTGGGTCAGTAGATGTCGTGTTTGGATTTAATTAGTTGACTTATAATGCTGCCAAAATTTGCTTCTTGGCTCCTAGAAAGTATCACCATTTCATTTGTTTTCATTGCATTCCAAAGTATCGTAGCTAGGTTTTTTCCCGGGCTATATCTGATAGAGATATACTTTCTCTGTAATCTAAACGCTCTTATATTTCGGTCTACGGAGGGAGTATGTTTTACAATTAAACTTTTTTTGAGGAACTGTTTTTTGAGGAATTTGTTTTACGGTTAAACTTCATAGTTCATAAAGCATACATAATTTGTACTCCTCTTTAACATGTTTTTTTAATCAAGCCTCAACATGATGTGCTTGTTATAACCATCATCTAACCTGGAGTACAAGGCATGTATCTACCCATTGTATCGGGTCTTAGTTGTAACTAAATACGCAGTCTATTTGTAGCTGACTAGGACTTCATCTTGTAAACCGCTCCGGGCCAAGGCACCAACTTTGGCTCACTGAACTTTGTCGTCAACTCGGAAGGGCACATTTCATCGGCCATAGATTCCCTCACCCTCTCCCATGTAACTTCGCTTGTTTTCGGGACACCATGAGGGGACCCATACAGGACGTGGTGGATTTTGCCGCCTTCACGCCCTTTGGATTTCCATTCACGTTGGGAGCCCAGTAGTTGTCGACTTTGTACCGTTATGGCTGCATAGGGGTGGGAGATGGGCTCGACATTGCCAATGAGGAGATAACCTCGCATGCGTGAAGGAGTTGGAGCTAAAATGTCTACCGCGCAAGTCATTTTTAAGATGGAGTCTTGTCAAAATATCCCTCTTCGTCCAAAATTAAGGCATTAGGGCTCGTTTTAGAGAACACTCAGTAATTTTTGGTGATGGGTTCTTGGTTGGCGACTCTACATAAGTGACAATTTCCGTCCCATTCACGAGAGCCCTAGTTATTCTGGATAGGCCTTTTTTAACGATTCTGCTTGAGTTTCTCTAAGTCCCCCCCTCTAATAACTTAAATTTCTCATAAATATGGACTTAACTAAGAACTAGCCCTTCGCTAGAAGTTTTAGCTGCTAATTTTTTGAGTTACTCCTTGAAAACAACTCAACCCGCTCAAATTTGAGGAGCACCATAAACTTAACTCTCAAAAACACGGATGATCTCTCTGGCTACCGCTCGCTCAGACAAGCGGTGCCACTCTGCCCCCATGGCCCTGCCCTGCCCATTCTTGGTCGTGTTGCCACCTACCGCTGGCTTCTGAACTCTGCTGGCCATTGCAACCTACGGACGCCGATAGACGTGAATTGTTCGATGAAATGCCTAAAATTATTATTTTCTTTGCGCTTTTTGTGTTATCGTGGAAATATGCTTAATGCAAAAGAACGTGCAAATTAGGCTAAATATAATAGAGGGTTAAGTTTAGAGGAATTGTTAGTTGCAAAATCTTCAACTACTCAAAAAATAATGATCTTCAGCTACTCAAATTTTGTAAGGATATAAAGTTTGAAAGTGGTTCGAGAGGAAAGGCTAGAGATGATTTAGACCTCCTTTGATTCATAGGATATGAATGTTACATGAATAGGAAAATCATAGAATGTGAGATGACATGCATCTCAATTCCTATAGAAAAAGAGATGTCATTTAATGTATAGGATAGAAATTTTTCCATTAAGTCTTAGTTAATGTTTCTTTTTCTCTAAAATGTGAAGGATTGATTCCTATCCTACATAGGAATAGGAATCCATCCCTACAAACCAAAGAGGTTCAAAGAAATTTTTTCTTTGCAAATTTCATCCTATAAAAATCTGATGAAATTCCTACAAAATCAAAGAAGGCCTTAATCTAGTCAAACGACAGTAGCTTTTCTCTTTGATGCCTCGGGAACCCGGCCGGGCCGTGCCTCCTCTACTTCCTCCGAAGTGGCCGTGACTCCTCTAGTTCCTATTAGTTAGGGTAAAGTCTATTTTCAACCTTGAACTGGTAGACATAGTCGAAAATGAATCCTGAATTTTCAATCCCTGAAGTTGACACCCCGTACTTACTAATCCTGGTTAATTTCAACCCTATACCGACCCTGGACATATTTGGTGCATCGGGAAAAAAAGGCAATCCCGACCGGGATCACTCGTTTCTTTCACCGACAATGCGGGCCTACGTGTCATGTCCATCTTCCCACTCTGTCCATACCGCAATGTGATTCTTGCGCTCAACGCTCTGCTGCCGTCTCCCGTTCCTGTTGGGCACTCAGCTGCGAGAGGCCAGGAGGAGGAGGAGAAACACGGCAAGGATGACATGCGTCGTGAAGGTCTGCACAGACGTGCACCGCCGTTACAGGCTGCCCGACCGGAGCCGCGCGGCGGCGAGCACGTACAGGCAGACCCCTGTATATCAGCGTCCTAAGCTTCTCTAGTTCCCTTGGCGTCGCTACGACCGGGTGAGCTCAAGGCCCGTCGACTTCGCTGTCCTCCATGACGCTCCCCCTCGTGCCCGCCTCCATGAACTGCTCTGTCTTTTGATCGAGCACTTGTTGTGCACTCACGACGGAGAGCCGGAGCTCGCCTATGAGGCATCCCAGAACACGAAGGTGCAACACGTCGACGAGGTGAAGTGTTGTGTCCAGGAGCCTGAACGGAGCAGCGGGGTTCATGGGCGGTCGACGTTGAGCTCGCCGTGTCCGCATGGGTGCAGACGGCGTGATGCGGGTTCCCTGCTGCCGCCCTATGCTGTCCACCGGGCGTATGCGTACAAGGTCTCTCCACGCGCGGCTGCTCGGGTCATGGTCACCACTGTTGCCTGTTGGCACAAGGTCCGGAAAGGCAATAGCTGATACAACTCGTCTAGTCCTCCTTTCTCGGCCAGAAGCAACAAACGCAGCCTCAATTGCATGGATGTGCTGCTGGGCGGTGCTTTTGGCCAACGGTCAGTCGTAGCAAGGCTGGCTCTTGGACATCAGCGACACCGACAGTGACGACGCCGCCGCGGCCGCCCTCTCGAGGCCCGTCGCCGACCGTGTCGCCTCGTCTCTCCTCACCCAGGACGCCGTCGACGCCCTCTGCAAGAAGCACGGCCTGCCGACGGGCTATACCGCGCGCCCCGCCGGCGACCGGCGCGCCAGCACTCCGCCGCCGGAGCGGGCCGTGTGCCTGTACGCACACGCGCTGGAAGCCGGGGCGCGCGTCCCGTTGCATGGCTTCTTCTCCGAGGCGCTCACCCACTTCGGCCTCGCGCCGGGCCAGCTCGCGCCCAGCGGGTGGCGCGTCCTCGTCGGGTTCGTGGTGCTCTGCCACGACGCTGGCGTGCAGCCATCGACGGACGTGTTGGTACTGCTTCCGAACAAAGGACGCCGCCGGCGCCCTCTTCACGGGGCTTCCGAAACCCGACGAGGCGTGGAAGGGCAGGTTCTTCTTCCTGACATCGCCGGAGCCATGGCCGTGCCCCGTGCGCTGGGGCGAGCCGCTGCTTTGCAAGAGCTCCATCGCTGATCCGGTGCTCACAGGCCAGCAAAAGAAAATCGTGGGAAAGCTACTGAGCGCACACGGCACCGCGGTTGACCTCCGGACATACCTCGGTGATGCCAAAAAACTTGCCGCGGCATTCGCCTCGCCACCTCTTCCTTCCCATGGCATCAAATCCGAAGGTAAATTCCTTTTAACAGTACTCCTGAGTCCCAACTCCGGACTCCCGATCCCGATTCCCGTACCGAGTGAGCAGATAATTTACTCATGTGTTTTGAGCTAGGCATGGGTTCGTTCGCGGCGAAGGTGAAACCCGAGCTGGACGATGACACCCCATCGTTGTCCCTGAAAAAAAGGAAACACGAGGAGGCCGCCAGTGCAAAAGACGGTCTCTGCCGTTCTGAGCAGAGCACGCCGCATGCTGCCCCACCATCGCCAGGTTTCGACCCGAAGCCGCCGCAGTCGCCCGTGCCCGACGCACACGACGGCGACAGCGCCGATTGGCAGGCCGCAAAGAAGCTGTTAGAGTCCATCACCACGCCGTCGCGGACGCAATCGTTCGCCGCGGCAACGCCGTCCGACGTTGTCGCTTCGAGCTACTCGGCAATGCTCCAGGTATGCAGCGTCCAAACCGGACATCGTTACGTCCATGCCATTTATCTGACCACGTTGTGTCTCTGGCGCGTGCAGGCTGCGAACTACGCTTCCTTCTCCTTGGACTACACGCTGGAGCTGAAAGAGAAGCTGACGGCACGGGACGCAGAGGTTGCCGCTCTGAAGGAGCAGCTGGAGAGCGCGAAGGGCGATCTGACCGCGGCGAAGCTGGCAGCGGAGGCTGTGGTGGAGAGCGCCAGGACGACGGCGGTGCAGCAGTTCCTGGCGTCCGAGGAACACAAGCGGCGGCTCGCGGAGCACGCGCTGGCGGGGTACGAGCTCGGCGCCGAGGAGATGAAGCGCGCTGTTCTCCGGATATACCCGCACCTCGACGCCGCCCGGCTGGTCGTGCCGCTAGATTAGCTTAGCTCTGCTCTCCGTTATTGTTGGTCTCTTGTGCGTGCCTTCTCTTGAGAGATCATGTGTGGAGTTGCTGGATTATGTGCGTAGCATCAAGGATCGAAGAATGTCACTGAGTTGGCCATGCATGCCCGCAGTTTGATTGTGGGCTGCAAACGTTCGCCGCTCGGCTCGCGGCGTGTTTGACCAAATCGAGCACGGGAGCGAGCATCGCTCGTCGTCGGCTTGAGGACAGATGCATGTCGTCTTTTTTTTATGGCAACGGCGACCGCCGAACCGTACCTTGACTGGCGCTGGGGCCCGCTACCCCGCAGGAACGGCGACGAGCAAGAGCGGTGGTTGTCCTGCGAGACGGCGGCAAGGTCGCCTGAGGCAACGCAACTCGCCATGTTGCAACATCGGTAGCTCTTGAGAAACATGGACGGTTGCATGGCTAGCAGGGGATGCTATTGCAACCAGGGCCCTGTTGCAGTGAATGTTTGCAACAAAGGTTTTGCTGCAACAGTGACCGGCACCGCCGATCCGGATATGCTTCTGCAACAATGTTCATGTTGCAAATGCAGCTCTTGTTGCAATGAAGGCTTGGTGAGCATCACAAATCGGACTGATCTTTTCAAATAATCACTCGACCCACACATAGCACTCCCCATTAAACTTGGTACCATTTTTTTTCGAGTTGCACTTGCTACAATTTAATAGCAATGTAATTATGTGACAGCCGTTAGTTTTTTTAAATCATTCCATCGACTAGATAATTGCTCTAATCAAATAAGATCTTTCCATAGAAATTGGTTCCATGGACAAAAAAATATCACTCCATAGTTTGAGGGACAAACAATTTAAATTGCAAAAATGGTAAACGCACGGAAGAACTACGGACATTCAACAGACCCTTCCAGCTAATCAAACATGCCCCTCCCCCAGATTTTCAGCTGGGTGGGGTCCAGCCCTCCCCTTTAATCCAATCACGATTTGCCACTTCAAATCTATCCCGAAATAAGCCCGTGAATGTCCGTTGATGCAACTCCTATTAGTTTCCTACTTTGCTCATGTACAAGATCACATAAACACATCCATCAACTACAAGTTAGACAAAATTCACACATTGTATTAGCTCACAGATGATTTACATACAAGGGAGAGACCCCAACAGGCTCCCTGAAGGTCAGGCATGTCCTTCCTATACGTGCGAGACAACCTTATCTAGATCCTACAGAGTAGGAGATGATTACAACAAGTCCATGTCATACAAGAGACGTTACAAACAGAGATAATATACAACACACTAACACCCACCCACCCCCACCCAGATAGCCGGAATTCCTTCTGGAAGGACGTTGAGGTTGAATCTGAAGTCTTGAAACACGGTGGTGGGAAGCCCTTTGGTGAAGACATCGGCAAACTGTGAGCTTGAGGGAACATGAAGGACCCATGCTTCCCCAAGAGCAACATGATCACGGATGAAGTGCAAGTCAATCTCCACATGTTTGGTCCTTCGATGCTGAACGGGATTGGTGGACAAGTATGTGGCACCGATGTTGTCACAATATACCAGGGTGGCACGAGAGGGTGAGCGATGCAATTCATAAAGAAGCTGGTGCAACCAACTGGACTCAGCGACACAATTTGCAACAACACGATATTGGGACTCTGCGCTGGAGCATGAAACAATGGGTTGGTGTTTGGATGACCAGGAGATAAGGTTTGATCCAAGAAAGAGACAGAAGCCCAAGGTGGACTTGCGTGTATCGGGGCAGCCGATCCAGTCGGCATCGGAGTAGTTCACCAGATCATGTGAGGAGGATTTATGCAACCGAAGCCCATAGTTGGATGTGCCTTTGAGGTAACGCGGAATGCGTTTAATGAGATTCATGTGCGAGGTGCGGGGATCATGCATAAACAAGTAGACTTGTTTTACGACATAGGACACATCCGGCCTTGTCAAAGTGACGTACTGTAAGGCCCCTGCAAGGTTGCGGTATAGAGTAGGATCCGAAACAGAAGGGCCATCAAAGGTGGATAACTTGGCTTTTGTGTCAATAGGGGTGGCGATGGTGTTGCAATTGAGCATGTGTGCACGATCTAGTATCTCTAGGATCTATTGCTGTTGGGACAAAAAAAGGCCATCGGATGAGAGAGTGACATTTATCTCGAGGAAGTGGTGAAGATCTCCTAAATCTGTCATGGAGAATTCGGACTTGAGTGAAGATATGATGGAATGAAGGGTGGCCGTAGTGTTGGCAGTGGGGATAATGTCATCGACATATAGTAGGAGGTAAGCCACATGGTACCCACAATGATAAATGAAAAGTGAGGAGTCACACTTGGAAGGAACAAAACCTAGAGATATAATGAATGACTTAAAGCGAAGAAACCAAGTCCGATGAGCTTGTTTTAAGCCATAAAGAGATTTTTTTGAGGAGGCGCCCATGGTTAGGATGAGTGGCATCAATAAAACCCGCCTGTTGAGCACAATAGACAGTTTCACGGAGGTTGCGATGAAGGAATGCATTTTGACATCAAATTAGTGGATTGGCCAAGAGTTGGATGTGGCAATGCTGAGCACAACACGTACCATGGACGGTTTGACAACCTAGCTAAAGGTTTCAGTGTAGATAGCACCCTCTCGTTGTGTGAATCCGCGCACCACCCAACGTGCCTTGTAATGAGCCACGCTGCCATCTGTATTGAACTTGTGGTGCCAGCGTCCAAGGAAGGGGGCGCATAGATCCTCGGGTGGATTACGCCAAAAGATGGGTTAGACATGGGATTCGGTGTGGGGAGTGATAACCCACAAGTATAGGGGATTGCAATAGTTTTCGAGGGTAGAGTATTCAACCCAAATTTATTGATTCGACACAAGGGGAGCCAAAGAATATTCTCAAGTATTAGCAGCTGAGTTGTCAATTCAACCACACCTGGAAAATTAATATCTGCAGCAAAGTAATATGATAGTAGTGGTAACGATAGCAAAAGGTGATGATAACGAAAGTAATGTTTTTGGTATTTGTAGTGATTGTAACAATAGCAACGAAAAAGTAAATAAGCAAAGAACAATATATGGAAAGCTCGTAGGCAATGGATCAGTGATAGAGAATTATGCCGGATGTGGTTCATCATGTAACAGTCATAACCTAGGGTGACACAGAACTAGCTCCAATTCATCAATGTAATGTAGGCATGTATTCCGAATATAGTCATACGTGCTTACGGAAAAGAACTTGCATGACATCTTTTGTCCTACCCTCCCGTGGCAGCGGGGTCCTAGCGGAAACTAAGGGATATTAATGCCTCCTTTTAATAGAGTACCGAACCAAAGCATTAACACATAATGAATACCTGAACTCCTCAAACTACGGTCATCACCGGGAGTGGTCCTGATTATTGTCACTTCGGGGTTGCCGGATCATAACACATAGTAGGTGACTATAGACTTGCAAGATAGGATCAAGAACTCACATATATTCATGAAAACATAATAGGTTCAGATCTGAAATCATGGCACTCGGGCCCTAGTGACAAGCATTAAGCATAGCAAAGTCATAGCAACATCAATCTCAAAACATAGTGGATACTAGGGATCAAACCCTAACAAAACTAACTCGATTACATGATAAATCTCATCCAACCCATCACCGTCTAGCAAGCCTACGGTGGAATTACTCACGCACGGCGGTGAGCATCATGAAATTGGTGATGGAGAATGGTTGATGATGACGATGGCGACGGATTCCCCTCTCTGGAGCCCCGAACGGACTCCAGATCAGCCCTCCCGAGAGGTTTTAGGGCTTGGCGGCGGCTCCGTATCGTAAAACGCGATGAATTCTTCACTCTGATATAGTTGGAGTTGAGGTCGGAGGAGCTCCAGGGGGCCCACAAGGTAGGGGGGAATGCCCAGGGGGGCAAGCGCGCCCCCACCCTCGTGGCTATGGTGTGGGCCCCCTGGCTTTGATCTTTTGCCAGTATTTTTATTATTTCCAAAAATACGCTCCGTGGAGTTTCAGGTCATTCCGAGAACTTTTGTTTCTGCACATAAATAACACCATGGCAATTCTGCTGAAAACAACGTCAGTCCGGGTTTGTTCCATTCAGATCATGCAAGTTAGAGTCTAAAACAAGAGCAAAAGTGTTTGGAAAAGTAGATACGACGGAGACGTATCAACTCCCCTAAGCTTAAACCTTTGCTTGTCCTCAAGCAGTTGATAAACTGAAAGTGATAAAGAAAAACTTTTACAAACTCTGTTTGCTCTTGTTGTTGTAAATATGTAAAGCCAGCATTCAAGTTGTCAGCAAAGATTATAAACTAACTATATTCAAAATAACGCTTAGGTCTCATGTTTACTCATATCAATGGCATAATCAACTAACGAGCAATAATAATAAATCTCGGATGACAACACTTTCGCAAAACAATCATAATATGATATAACAAGATGGTATCTTGCTAGCCCTTCCTGAGACCGCAAAACAAAAATGCAGAGCACTTTTAAAGATCAAGGACTGACTAGACATTGTAATTTATGGTAAAAAAGATCCAGTCAAGTCATACTCAATACAAACTAACAGTAATGAATGCAAATGACAGTGGTGCTCTCCAACTGGTGCTTTTTAATAAGAGGAGGATGACTCAACATAAAGTAAATAGATAGGCCCTTCGCAGAGGGAAGCAGGGATTTGTAGAGGTGCCAGAGCTCGGTTTTGAAATAGGGATGAATAATATTTTGAGCGTACTTTCATTGTCAACATAACAACCAAGAGATGGCGATATCTTCCATGCTACACACATTATAGGCGGTTCCCAAACAGAATGATAAAGTTTATACCCCCCTCCACCAACAAGCATCAATCCATGGCTTGCTCGAAACAACGAGCGCCTCCAATTAACAAGAGTCCCATGGGGAGTTTTGTTTGCAATTATTTTGATTTGATTTGCATAAAGCATGGGATTGGGCATCCCGGTGACCAGCCATTTTCTCGTGAGTGAGGAGCGAAGTCCACTCCTCTTGAGAATAACCCGCATAACATGGAAGATACTGACAACCCTAGTTGATACATGAGCTATTCGAGCATACAAAACATGATATTTATTTGAAGGTTTAGAGTTTGGCACATACAAATTTACTTGGAACGGCAGGTAGATACCGTATATAGGTAGGTATGGTGGACTCATATGGCATAACTTTGGGGTTTATGGGATTGGATGCACAAGCAGTATCCCCGCTTAGTACAGGTGAAGGCTAGAAAAAGACTGGGAAGCGACCAGCCAGAGAACGACAACAGTCATGAACATGCATTAAAATTAATCAACACCGAATGTAAGCATGAGTAGGATATAATGCACCATGAACATAAATATCGTAGAGGCTATGTTGATTTTGTTTCAACTACATGCGTGAACATGTGCCAAGTCAAGCCACTCGAATCGTTTAAAAGAGGATACCACCCTACCATACCACATCACAACCACTTTAATAGCATCTTGGCACGCAAGGTAAACCATTATAAGCTCCTAGCTAATTAAGCATGGCATAAGCAACTATGATCTCTAGTTGTCATTGCAAACATGTTATTCATAATAGGCTGAATCAGGAACGATGAACTAATCATATTTACAAAAATAAGAGAGGTCGAGTTCATACCAGCTTTTCTCATCTCAGTCAGTCCATCATATATCGTCATAATTACCTTTCACTTGCACGACCGAACAATGTGGATAATAATAATAGTGCACGTGCATTGGACTAAGCTGGAATCTGTAAGCATTCAATAAATAGGAGAAGACAAGGCAATATGGGCTCTTTTGTCAGATCAACAATAATGCATATAAGAGCCACTTCAACAATTGAATTATGGCCTTCTCCTATCGACCCCCAAAGAAAAGAAAAGAAATAAAACTATATACACGGGAAAGCTCCCAACAAGCAAAAGAAGAATAGGAAATCTTTTTGGGTTTTCTTTTTAATTACTACTACAAGCATGGAAATTAAAACGAGCTAAAAGCTATAACTAATTTCTTTTGGTTTTTCTTAAGGTTTATTAAACACGCAAGAAGAAAGCATAAAAAGGAAATAAATTAGCATGGATATTACAATGAAAAAGTATGCATCGACATCTAGCAATGAGTGTGTGAACAAGAATGTAATGTCGGTGAGAAATACGTACTCCCCCAAGCTTAGGCTTTTGGCCTAAGTTGGTCTATGGACACGGTTGGCCTGGCGGATATTCATAGTAATAGTTGGGGTCGTACTGCGAAGAAGAAGACTCTGATTGCCACTGGTTGGCAATCATTTCCGGATCCCACTGATAATTAGACTGTCGTGGAGGATCAACTTGTGGTTCCGACTCTGGCTCTGTGGCTGATGTAGGGTTCCGGTAGGCGTGAATAGCCTCTAACAGAACAAGGTACTTGCCTGCAGATAAATCAAACAAGGAAGGAGCAGGCAGGGTAATAGTCTCAGGATGATGTTTATCAAAAAACAATTTGTATTTGCGCTCATTTCCCCTATTCTTAACAATAAAATCGTGTGCTACCATACTCTTATAATCTAAATAAACAGGAGGCAACAATTTTTCTTCCTTCTCATAATGCCTAATAGTTATGTTAAAATGTGCAGCTAGGCGCGAGGCGAAGATGCCTCCAAAGACTGGGCCCTTAGTACGGTTAAGATTTAACCGCTTTGCAATAATAGCACCCATGCTGAATGTATCATCACGAAATAAGGCATGGCACAAAATAACAATATCGGGGGCACTCAGGTTTCCATAGTTTCCGCGCCCAATTAAGCATCTACTAGCAAATATAGCAAAGTAACGTAGAACAGGAAAGTGTATGCTAGTAGTTCGTGCATCAGAAACCTTCCTCGTTTCCCCTACAATGATGGTGTCAATAAACCCATCCACATCGCCGCGATGTGGTTCCTCTATGATGCCCTCGAAAGGGATCAAACAAACCCGACAAAAATCACGAAGTGACATCTCCTTATGCTCATCATATAAATAAAACTCCACCGTAGGTGGTGAGCTCCTAGCATGGAAATGAAAGTTTTGCACAAAGATATTGGTGAGTAAGAGATATTGTTCACGCTGGTCGTGGAGAAAGGTGGCGAGGCCTGCATTCTCAGCCAATTCATAGAAATCATCATAAATCCCGGCTGCTCTCAAGAAATCATCACAAGGCCATTCACACGGCCGAACCTCCGCGATGCGAGGCAGATTATATTTGGGCTTCTTTGCTTCTTCCTTTTGTTTTTCCTTCGAGCTTCGGCTCGATGAGCACCTCAAAAATCTCTTCATTATTTTCTGAAAAATTCTGAAATTTTAAGTAACTTCAAATAAAAGTGAATCAAACTCACCAAAATTGATAGCAACTACTCCTACAAGTGCCTAGAGCCTATATCATGCATCAAAACTACTTGGAACCACATAAATTTGACATGCAAACTCAAGAACATGGTCACCTAGGCAGCACAAATTTGCAATGAATAAAGCACTAGAACAAAACTAATTGGACCAATGGAGGAGTTACATACCAAGGAACAATCCTCCCAAGCAGTTTTGTGAGAGGTGCTTTGAGCAACGAGATCGAAAATGGCAGCAAAATGAGCTTGGACTCGGGTTTGAGCTGGATAATGGTGTTTGTGGGAGGAAGAAGGAGTGTGTGGATGCAGGAATAAGTGGAGGAGGTCCACCGTGGGCCCACGATGCAGGGGGTGCGCCCTCCACCCTTATGGCCAGGTGGATGCCCCTCCTGCTGTGTTCTCAGTGCCAAATATTCTCAAATATTCTAGAAAAAATCATATTTAAATTTCAGGGCATTTGGAGAACTTTTATTTTCAGGGTATTTTTATATTGCATGGATAATTCAGATAACAGACAGGAAATACTATTTTTATTTTATTTAATATAAATAACAGAAAGTAGAAAGGGGGTACAGAGAGTTGTGTTTTCTAAATTCATCCATCTCATGATTATCAAAAGGAATCCATTAACAAGGTTGATCAAGTCTTGTTAACAAACTCATTCTGAATAACATGGAACCGGAGAAATTTCGAATAACACTAGGTTACCTCAATGGGGATATGCACATCCCCAACAATAGGAATATCATATTTCTTCTTGACAGTAGGAAGAGGAGATTCAAAACCTCCAAAAATAATCGATGGAATTTTTCCAATAGAATTGATACTGTGGACTTGAGATTGTTTCCTCAAAAAGTGTACCGTATGCTCATTACTATTAACATGAAAAGTGACAAGGCCTTTGTTGCAATCAATAACAGCCCCTGTAGTATTCAAAAAGGGTCTTCAAGAATAATAGACATACTATCGTCCACGGGAATATCAAGAATAACAAAGTCCATTAAAATAGTAACGTTTGCAACCACAACAGGCACATCCTCACAAATACCGACAGGTATAGCAGTTGATTTATCAGCCATTTGCAAAGATATTTCGGTAGGTGTCAACTTATTCAAATCAAGTCTACGATATAAACAGAGAGGCATAACACTAACACCGACTCCAAGATCACATAAAGCAGTTTTAACATAGTTTCTTTTAATGGAGCATGGTATAGTCGGTACTCCTGGATCTCCAAGTTTCTTTGGTATTCCACCTTTAAAAGTATAATTAGCAAGCATGGTGGAAATTTTAGCTTCCGGAATCTTTCTTTTATTTGTAACAATATCTTTCATATACTTAGCATAAGGATTCATTTTGAGCATATCATTTAATCGCATACGCAAAAAGATAGGTCTAATCATTTCAGCAAAGCGCTCAAAATCCTCATCATCCTTTTTCTTGAATGGTTTGGGAGGAAAAGGCATGGGTTTCTGAACCCATGATTCTCTTTCTTTACCATGTTTCCAAGCAACAAAGTCTTTCTTTACCATGATCCTGTTTAGTAATAACTAATTTATCTAGCCTCTGTTTTGGTTGCGTTCTTGTGTTTAATTAGTGTTTGTGCCAAGTAGAACCCTTGAGAAGACTTGGGGAAAGTCTTGTTAATCTTGCTGTAAAAAACAGAAACTTTAGGGCTCACGAGAACTGCTGCAATTTTTATTTGGAAAGTGCTATTTAGTTAATTATTTTTGCAGATGATTAATATATAAATTCCTCACGTCTAGCAATTTATTTTAGAATTTTTGGGGTTCCAGATCTTGCGGTAGCTACAGATTACTACAGACTGTTCTGTTTTTGACAGATTCTGTTTTTCGTGTGTTGTTTGCTTATTTTGATGAATCTATGGCTAGTAAAATAGTTTATAAACCATATAGAAGTTGGAATAAAGTAGGTTTAAAACCAATATAAGTAAAGAATAAGTTCATTACAGTACCTTGAATTGGTCTTTTGTTTTCTTTTGCTAACGAAGCTCACGAGATTTTCTACATTAAGTTTTGTGTTGTGAACTTTTCAAGTTTTGGGTAAAGATTTGATGGATTATGGAACAAGGAGTGGCAAGAGCCTAAGCTTGGGGATTCCCATGGCACCCCCAAGATAATCTAAGGACACCTAAAAGCCAAAGCTTGGGGATGCCCCGGATGGCATCCCCTCTTTCGTCTACTTCTATCGGTAACTTTACTTGGAGCTATATTTTTATTCACCACATGATATGTGTTTTGCTTGGAGCATCTTGTATGATTTGAGTCTTTATTTTTTAGTCTACCACAATCATCCTTGCTGTACACACCTTTTGAGAGAGACTCATGATTCGGAAATTATTAGAATACTCTATGTGCAATCCCTACTCACTCACATTGATATCTATTGATGGGCATCTCCATAGCCCGTTGATACACCTAGTTGATGTGAGACTATCTTCTCCCTTTTATATTCTCCACAACAACCATTCTATTCCACCTAAAGTGCTATATCCATGGCTCATGCTCATGTATTGCACGAAGATTGAAAAAGTTTTGAGAATGTCAAAAGTATGAAACAATTGCTTGGCTTGTCATCGGGGTTGTGCATGATTTAAATACTTTGTGTGGTGAAGATAGAGCATAGCCAGACTATATGATTTTGTAGGGATAACTTTCTTTGGCCATATTATTTTGAGAAGACATAATTGCTTAGTTAGTATGCTTGAAGTATTATTATTTTTATGTCAATATTAAAATTTTGTCTTGAATCTTTCAGATCTGAATATTCATACCACAATTAAGAAGAATTACATTGAAAATATGCCTAGTAGCATTCCACATCAAAAATTCTGTTTTTATCATTTACCTACTCGAGGACGAGAAGGAATTAAGCTTAGGGATACTTGATACGTCTCCAATGTATCTATAATTTTTGATTGCTCCATGCTATATTATCTACTGTTTTGGACATTATTGGGCATTATTATACACTTTTATATTATTTTTGGGACTAACCTATTAATCGGAGGCCCAATCCAGAATTGCTGTTTTTGCCTATTTTAGGGTTTAGAAGAAAAGGAATATCAAATGGAGTCCAAACGGAATGAAACCTTCGGGAACGTGATTTTTGGAACTAACAAGATCCAGGAGGCTTGGACCCTACGTCAAGCAACCAACAGGGAGGCCACGAGTTAGGGGGGCGCGCCTACCCCCCCTAGGCGCGCCCTCCACCCTCGTGGGCCCCCTGTTGCTCCACCGACGTACTTCTTCATCCTATATATACCTACGTACCCCCGAACGATGAGATACGGAGCCAAAAACCCTAATTCCACCGCCATAACTTTCTGTATCCACGAGATCCCATCTTGGGGCCTGTTTCGGAGCTTCGTCGGAGGGGGCATCGATCACGGAGGGCTTCTACATCAACACCATAGCCTCTCCGATGAAGTGTGAGTAGTTTACCTCAGGCCTTCGGGTCCATAGTTATTAGCTAGATGGCTCTTTTTGGATCTCAATACAATGTTCTCCCCCTCTCTTGTGGAGATCTATTCGATGTAATCTTCTTTTGCGGTGTGTTTGTTGAGACCGATGAATTGTGGGTTTATGATCAAGACTATCTATGAAAAATATTTGAATCTTCTCTGAATTCTTTTATGTATGATTGGTTATCTTTGCAAGTCTCTTCGAATTATCAGTTTGGTTTGGCCTACTAGATTGATCTTTCTTGCAATGGGAGAAGTGCTTAGCTTTGGGTTCAATCTTGCGGTGTCCTTTCCCATTGACAGTGGGGGCAGCAAGGCACATATTGTATTGTTGCCATCGAGGATAACAAGATGGGGTTTTCATCATATTGCATGAGTTTATCCCTCTACATCATGTCATCTTGCTTAAAGCGTTACTCTGTTTTTATGAACTTAATACTCTAGATGCATGCTGGATAGCGGTCGATGTGTGGAGTAATAGTAGTAGATGCAGGCATGAGTTGGTCTACTTCTCTCGAACGTGATGCCTATATACATGATCATACCTAGATATTCTCATAACTATGCTCAATTCTGTCAATTGCACAACAGTAATTTGTTCACCCACTGTAAAATACTTATGCTCTTTAGAGAAGCCACTAGTGAAACCTATGGCCCCCGGGTCTATCTTCATCATATTAATCTTCCAATACTTAGTTGTTTTCATTGCTTTTATTTTACTTTGCATCTTTATCATAAAAATACCAAAAATATTATCTTATCATATCTATCAGATCTCACTCTAGTAAGTGACTGTAGGGATTGACAACCCCTTATCGCGTTGGTTGTGAGGATTTATTTGTTTTGTGTAGGTGCGAGGGACTCGCGTGTAGCCTCCTACTGGATTGATACCTTGGTTCTCAAAAACTGAGGGAAATACTTACGCTACTTTGTTGCACCACCCTTTCCTCTTCAAGGGAAAACCAACGCAAGTGCTCAAGAGGTAGCAAGAAGGATTTTTGGCGCTGTTGCCGGGGAGGTCTACGCAAAAGTCAACATACCAAGTACCCATCACAAACCCTTATCTCCCGCATTACATTATTTGCAATTTGCCTCTCATTTTCCTCTCCCCCACTTCACCCTTGACGTTTTATTCGCCCTCTCTCTCTATCCTCCCTCTCTTTCTCTATTTGCCTCTTTTTGCCCGTTTCTTGTTTGCTTGTGTGTTGGATTGCTTGCTTGTCACGATGGCTCAAGATAATACTAAATTGTGTGACTTTACCAATACCAACAACAATGATTTTATTAGCACTCGGATTGCTCCTCTTATCGATGCTGAATCTAGTGAAATTAATGCTGCCTTGCTGAATCTTGTCATGAAAGATCCGTTTTCCGGCCTTCCTAGTGAAGATGCCGCTACCCATCTAAATAGCTTCGTTGATTTGTGTGATATGCAAAAGAAGAAAGATGTTGATAATGATATTTTTAAATTGAAGCTATTTCCTTTTTCGCTTAGAGATCGTGCTAAAGCTTGGTTTTCGTCTTTGCCTAAAAATAGTATTGACTCTTGGAATAAGTGCGAAGATGCTTTTATCTCTAAGTATTTTCCTCCCGCTAAGATCATCTCTCTTAGAAACGATATTATGAATTTTAAGCAACTTGATCATGAACATGTTGCACAAGCTTGGGAGAGGACGGAATTAATGATACGTAATTGCCCAACACATGGTTTGAATTTGTGGATGATTATACAAAAAATTTATGCCAGATTGAATTTTGCTTTTAGAAATCTTTTAGATTCGGCCGCGGGAGGCACTTTTATGGAAATCACTTTAGGAGAAGCTACTAAACTCCTAGATAATATTATGATTAATTATTCTCAATGGCACACTGAAAGATCTACAAATAAGAAAGTGCATGCGATAGAAGAAATTAATGTTTTGAGTGGAAAGATGGATGAACTTATGAAATTATTTGCTAATAAAAGTGTTTCTTCTGATCCTAATGATATGCATTTGTCTACTTTGATTGAGAATAATAATGAATCTATGGATGTGAATTTTGTTGGTAGGAACAATTTTGGTAACAATGCGTATAGAGGAAACTTTAATCCTAGGCCTTATCCTAGCAATTCCTCTAATAATTATGGTAATTCCTACAACAATTCTTGTGGAAATTATAATAAGATGCCCTCTGATTTTGAATCTAATATTAAAGAATTTATTACTTCGCAAAAGAATTGCAATGCTTTGATTGAAGAAAAATTGCTTAAGATTGATGAGTTGGCTAGGAACGTTGATAGAATTTCTCTTGATGTTGATTCTTTGAAACTTAGATCTATTCCACCTAAGCATGATATCAATGAGTCTCTCAAAGCCATGAGAATTTCCATTGATGAGTGCAAAGAAAGAACCGCTAGGATGCGTGCAAAGAAAGATTCCTTTATAAGAGCGTGTTCTTCTAGTTTCCATGATAATAAAGATGAAGATCTAAAAGTTATTGATGTGTCCCCTATTAAATCTTTGTTTTGCAATATGAATCTTGATAATGATGGGACTGAATATGATCCACCTTTACCTAGAAGGCGTTCCAAAAATTCGGAGTTTTTAGATCTTGATGCTAAATTTGATAAAAGTGGGATCGAAGAGATGAAAACCCTTTATGTTAATAAACCTACTATTTTGGATTTCAAGGAATTTAATTATGATAATTGCTCTTTGATAGATTGTATTTCCTTGTTGCAATCCGTGCTAAATTCTCCTGATGCTTATAGTCGAAATAAAGCTTTTACCAAACATATCGTTGATGCTTTGATGCAATCTTATGAAGAAAAACTTGAGTTGGAAGTTTCTATCCCTAGAAAACTTTATGATGAGTGGGAACCAACTATTAAAGTTAAAATTAAAGATCATGAATGCTATGCTTTGTGTGATTTGGGTGCTAGTGTTTCCACGATTCCAAAGACTTTGTGTGATTTCTTAGGTTTCCGTGATTTTGATGATTGCTCTCTAAACTTGCACCCTGCGGATTCCACTATTAAGAAATCTATGGGAAGGATTAATGATGTTCTTATTGTTGCAAATAGGAATTATGTGCCCGGAGATTTTATTGTTCTTGACATAGATTGCAATCCTTCATGTCCTATTATTCTTGGTAGACCTTTCCTTAGAACGATTGGTGCAATTATTGATATGAATGAAGGAAATATTAGATTCCAATTTCCGTTAAGGAAAGACATGGAACACTTTCCTAGAAAGAAAATTAAATTACCTTATGAATCTAATATGAGAGCCACTTATGGATTGCCTACAAAAGATGGCAATACCTAGATCTATCCTTGCTTTTTATGCCTAGCTAGGGGCGTTAAACGATAGCGCTTGTTGGGAGGCAACCCAATTTTATTTTTATTCCTTGCTTCTAGCTCCTGTTTAGTAATAAATAATTTATCTAGCCTCTATTTTGGTTGTGTTTTTGTGTTTAATTAGTGTTTGTGCCAAGTAGAACCGTTCGGAAGACTTGGGGAAAGTCTTGGTAATCTTGCTGTAAAAAACAGAAACTTTAGCGCCCACGAGAACTTCTGCCATCTTTATTTGTAAAGTGCTATATAGTTAATTCTTTTGCATATGATTAACAGATAAATTCCACGTCCAGAAATTTATTTTAGAATTTTTGGGGTTCCAGATCTTGCGCTAGCTACAGATTACTACAGACTGTTCTGTTTTTGACAAATTCTGTTTTTCGTGTGTTGCTTGCTTATTTTGATGAATCTATGGCTAGCAAAATAGTTTATAAACCATAGAGAAGTTGGAATACAGTAGGTTTAAAACCAATATAAATAAAGAATAAGTTCATTACAGTACCTTGAAGTGGTCTTTTGTTTTCTTTCGCTAATGGAGCTCACGAGATTTTCTACTTTAAGTTTTGTGTTGTGAAGTTTTCAAGTTTTGGGTAAAGATTTGATGGATTATGGAACAAGGAGTGGCAAGAGTTTGGGGATGCCCCAGATGGCATCCCCTCTTTCGTCTACTTCTATCGGTAACTTTACTTGGAGCTATATTTTTATTCACCACATGGTATGTGTTTTGCTTGGAGCGTCTTGTATGATTTGAGTCTTTATTTTTTAGTTTACCACAATCATCCTTGTTGTACACACCTTTTGAGAGAGACATTCATGATTTGGAAATTATTAGAATACTCTATGTGCTTCAATTATATCTTTTGAGTTATATAGTTTTGCTCTAGTGCTTCAGTTATATCTTTTAGAGCACGGTGGTGGATGATACGCCTCCGTCGTATCTACTTTTCCAAAAACTTTTGCCCTTGTTTTGGACTCTAACTTGCATGATTTGAATGGAACTAACCCGGACTGACGCTGTTTTCAGCAGAATTACCATGGTGTTATTTATGTGCAAAAACAAACATTCTCGGAATGACCTGAAACTTCACGGAGCAACTTTTTGGAAAATATAAAAAATACCTGCAGAAGATGAAGGCCACGAGGCCCACCACCTCTCCACGAGGGTGGGGGGCACGCCTGCCCCCCTAGGGCGCGCCCCCTACCTCGTGGGCCTCCTGGTGCCTCTCTGACTCCAACTCCAACTCCATATATTGTGTTTCGAGGAGAGAAAAATCAGAGAGAAGAATTCATCGCGTTTTACAATATGGATCCGCCGCCAAGCCCTAAAACCTCTCAGGAGGGCTGATCTGGAGTCCGTTCGGGGCTCCGGAGAGGGGAATCCGTCGCCATCGTCATCATCAACCATCCTCCATCACCAATTTCATGATGCTCACCGCCGTGCGTGAGTAATTCCATCGTAGGCTTGCTGGACGGTGATGGGTTGGATGGGATCTATCATGTAATCGAGTTAGTTTTGTTAGGGTTTGATCCCTGGTATCCACTATGTTCTGAGATTGATGTTGCTATGACTTTGCTATGCTTAATGCTTGTCACTAGGGCCCGAGTGCCATGATTTCAGATCTGAACCTATTATGTTTTCATCAATATATGAGTGGTCTTGACCTATCTTGAAAGTCTATAGTCACCTATTATGTGTTATGATCCGTTAACCCTGAAGTGACAATAATCGGGATACTTACCGGTGATGACCGTAGTTTGAGGAGTTCATGTATTCACTATGTGTTAATGCTTTGTTCCGGTACTCTATTAAAAGGAGGCCTTAATATCCCTTAGTTTCCGTAAGGACCCCACTGCCACGGGAGGGTAGGACAAAATATGTCATGCAAGTTCTTTTCCATAAGCACGTATGACTATGTTCGGAATACATGCCTACATTATATCAATGAACTGGAGCTAGTTCCGTGTCACCCTAGGTTATGACTATTACATGATGAACCGCATCCGGCATAATTCTCCATCACTGATCCATTGCCTATGACCTTTCCATATATTGTTCTTCGCTTTTTTACTTTCCCGTTGCTATTTCTATCATCACTACAAAATACCAAAAACACTACTTTTACTACTGTTACCTTTTGCTATTGTTATCACTACGATCATATTACTTTGCTACTAAATACTTTGCTGCAGATATTAAGTTTCCGTGTGTGGTTGAATTGACAACTCAGCTGCTAATACTTGAGAGTATTCTTTGGCTCCCCTTGTGTCGAATCAATAAATTTGGGTTGAATACTTTACCCTCGAGAACTGTTGTGATCCCCTATACTTGTGGGTTATCAAGACTATTTTCCGGCGCCGTTGCCAGGGAGCATAGCTCTATTCTTTGAGTCACTTGGGATTTATATCTGCTTATCATTATGAAGAACTTGAAAGATCCAAGAACCAAGATCTATCCCTCAACTACGAGGGGAGGTAAGGAACTGCCATCTAGCTCTGCACTTGATTCACCTTCTGTTTTGAGTAAGCTTGCGACACCTAAAACTGCTTCTGCTATTCGTTTTGATATGTCACATGTTATTGATGATGCTACTTCTGCTATGCATGATACTTATGATGAGACTACTTCTATGCTTGATACTACTGTGCCACTTGGTGATTTTCTTGATGAACAACTTGCTAGGGCTAGAGAGATTGAAAATATTGAATCTGATAATACTGATGAAAGTGATGATGAAGAATCACTTATTATTCCTGAGGGTTATGTTTTTGATCAAGAAACTTCTTTAGCTATTTTAGCTTGCAAAGATAGATACGAACTTAAGAGGTTATTAGCTAAATGGCACAAGCAATCTCTAAATGCTAGAATGAAACCTGACCCTGCTTTTGCTACTTCACCTATCTGTGTTACTGATAAGGATTATGAATTCTCTGTTGATCCTGATATAATTACTTTGGTTGAATCTGATCCTTTTCATGACTATGAATCTGAAACTGTTGTGGCACATCTTACTAAATTAAATGACATAGCCACCCTATTCACCACTGATGAGAGAACTCGTTACTTTTATATCCTTAAAATATTTCCATTCTCATTAAAGGGTGATGCTAAGATATGGTTTAATTCTCTTGATCCTGGTTGTGTGCGTAGTCCCCAGGATATGATTTATTGCTTCTCTGCTAAATATTTCCCTGCTCATAAGAAACAAGCTGCTTTAAGGGATATATATAATTTTGTGCAAATTAAAGAAGAGAGTCTCCCACAAGCTTGGGGGAGGCTTCTCCAATTACTTAATGCTTTGCCTGATCATCCTCTTAAGAAAAATGAAATACTTGATATCTTTTATAATGGACTAACCGATGCCTCCAGAGATTACGTGGATAGTTGTGCTGGTTCTGTTTTCAGGGAAAGAACACCGGATGAAGCTGAAATTCTATTGAATAATATGTTGACAAATGAAAATAATTGGACACCTCCGGAGCCAATTCCTAAGCCTATTCCTAAACCAACTCCGAAGAAGAGGGGCATTCTATTTCTCAGTCCTGAAGATATGCAAGAGGCAAAGAAATCTATGAAAGAAAAAGGTATTAAAGCTGAAGATGCTAAGAATTTACCTCCTATTGAAGAAATACATGGTCTTAATTTACCGCCTGTTGAAGAAACATATGATCTTAATCCTTTACCTATTGAAGAAACTCTTGGTCTTGATAACCCGACACAGGTAGTAAAGGTAAATTTTCTCTATAGATATGATAAAGCTGAAATCCCATTTACTAAGTTTGCTAACCCATGCTTAGATGAGTTTGATAAATTTATGGCTAAGCAAGAAGATTTTAATGCTTATTTTGGTAGACAATTGAAATACAATTCAAATATGCTTGAACACTTAGGTGATTATATGTTTAATGTCAAAGGTGAACTTAAACTTATTAGTAAACATGCTTCTATGGTTACCACTCAAGTAGAACAAGTACTTAAAGCTCAAAATGATTTGCTCAATGAATTGAATAGTAAGTGTAAGTGCATCTAGTGCCACCCCTAGTTGGTTTTGGAGTATTGACGACAAACCTAGTTGAGGGACTAATGTGTTTGTGAGAATTGCAGGATAACACAGGTAGAAGTCCCTCATCGATTTGGTTTTCCTACCAGAGATGACCCCTAAAAATGTATGAAGACATTGAAGTCAAAGGTGGTATATGAAGATATTCACATTGAAGACTATGACAAGAGAAGACACCGCATGAAGCCTATGGAGCTCGAAGACTTAGATCTTTCGTAGTTCTTTTTCTTCTGTGTTGAGTCATAGGAACCACCGTACTGTTAAGTGGGGTCCAAGAGAACCAGTCAGAATGACTGAAGAAGACTTTGAGAGCGAATCTTGTCCAGAGTCGGACAAGTCAGCTTTGCTTGTAGCCCAAGTAAAGTTGTCGTGTGAGTTTGAAATCTGACCGTTGGAACACGTGTCAGTTCCTTAGTGACCCAGGGTCATTTCGGACAAATCAGGTCGGGTTGCCATGTGGCTATAAATAGCCCACCGCCTACAACCATAAACGGTTGGCTACTCAGATTCAGAGTACGGCTTTTGTCGTTTGAGAGCAACCACCTCGAAGCCTTTGAGAGGGAATTCCTTGCGAGGATAAAGCCCTAACCACCCAGAGCCAAAGAGAATTAGGCATCACTTAAGTCTTCTTGTCTGTGTGATCTGAAGACTTATTACACTTGAAGACTGTGCATCCTCCAGCCGGTTAGGCGCCGCGTTCTGAGCATCCAAGAGACATTGTGGATTGCCGGTGAACGAAGTCTGTGAAGGTTTGGGAGTCTACCTTGAAGACTTACCAGAGTGATTGGGCGAGGTCTGTGTGACTTTAGCTCAAGGGAAATACGGCGAGGACTGGGTGTCCTGAGCTGCGTGTTCAGGACTGGGTGTCCGGAAGTGTGTGTCCTAAGGTTTAAATACCTAGCCGCCCTAACCAGACATACAGTTGTCACAGCAACTGGAACTGGTCCAACGAATCATTATCTTCAGCGAGTCACTGGTTTCATCTTCCCTTCCCTTTACTTACTGTTACTCCTTGTGAAGTCATTGTATGTTCGCACTATCTTTTGTCTTTACTGAGTGACTGCATGTTCTGTGTGGCTTCACAATATCTTCCTACTTGATCCTTACTACGTTGCTGCTATTAGTCATTGTGCTTTCACTCTATTGAATACTTGACTATGGCTTGCCTAGTGTAGTCTACCTTCCGCTGCAGGGTAATAGGTTTATTTCTATCGTTTGTCTTCATAACTTCCATGTTTTGAAGACTTTCATAAAAATCGCCTATTCACCCCCCTCTAGTCGATATAACACACTTTCAATTGGTATCAGAGCGAGGTGCTCCCTTGTTCTGTGTGATTCGGTTTAACCACCTGGAGTTTTAGCTATGTCGACTGCAAGGTTAATTAAAGTCTCCGTTGCATGCCCCGTCTTCGATGGAACTGAATATCCCTACTGGAAGAATAAGATGCGCATGCACCTTGAAGCCATTGACGTCGACCTATGGTATGTCGTCAAGAACGGCGTTCCCAAGGATGGAGAAGGTGTCACTGCTGCTGATGTCAAGAAGTTCATCCAACTGGACTCTATTGCCAAGAATATCAACTATGGTCATCTGACCAAAGGACAGTATGGCCGTGTGAGTGCTTTGGAAACATCTAAGCTGGTCTGGGACTGGCTCTCCAAGGTCAATGAAGGCGTCTCAACCCAGAGAGATCAGAGAATCAGTGTCCTTCGCAACCTCTTCAACCGCTTCAAGCGAAATGACAATGAGAATGTCCAGCTCACATTTGACCGACTCACTGACATCACAAATGAGCTTAATGCCCTCGGCGCTACTAAGATCACCAAACATGACGTCGTCAAGACACTACTGAGATCACTTGATAGTTCGTTTGACACCCTAGCCCTGATGATTCAAGAACGTCCTGATTTCAAGACACTCGATCCGCCTAACATACTTGAGAGGCTCAACACACATGAGTTTCAGCTTTCTGAGAAAAGAGATATCTACGGTCCAAACTATGGGCGAACTCGTGCCTTGAAGGCAAAAGCTGTCTCCTCATCTGAAGAAGAATCTGACAGCAGTTCGGATGATCCTGAAGACATTGGAAGGGAACTTGCTATGCTTGTGAAGAAGTTCCAAAAATTCACCAAGAAGAAAGGTTTCATAAAGTCTTCCCGATCAAGCTCAAGGAATGATGAAGCTTCTGCTCACGACTATAAGAAGAAAACATGTCACAAGTGTAATAAACCTGGCCACTTCATCTCTGAGTGTCCGCAGTGGGACAATGAGAACAAAAAGAAGAAGAAGAGCAAGGAATATGACTCTGACGACAAGAAGAAGAAGAAATACTCAAAGTCTTCTTCCAAGTATTCCTCAAAGTCTTCATCACACAAGAAGAGCTCATCTGGCAAGGCACGTGCGTTTGTTGGCAAGGAAATAGATTCGGAGGAGGAGTCCGCTTCTGAGGAGGCGGAGGTGGAGTCTGAGGAGGAGTCCGATTCAGGCGTCGCAAGTCTGGCTACAGCATACGTTGCCAAGTCCATCTTCAACACTAAAGACAATGACTTCATCACCGACACTGATGCAAATGACAAGGACTACTCCGCTTCTACCTACTGCTTCATGGCACGCGGTGCCAAGGTAAACACACGCACTACTCACTATCAAACATCTAGTGACGATGACTCTGATTGTGGTTCAAAACCAAGCTACAAAACACTTGCTAAAATTGCAACTGAACAACAGAAAGCTATGGAACATATTCAAAAACTGCTAGACAGAAGCGATGATCTGTTAGGTGCTGAAATGACTCGATCTGAATCCTTAATTAAAGACATAAAAAATCTTCACGTTAAGTATGAGGAACTTGAAAGTCGTCATGAAACTCTCTCAACAACTCATGAAAAGCTTTCCTATGATTATCTTCAAACGAAGCAAGATCTTGAGAAATTGAGAGCGGCTCATGAAGATCTTCAAAAGGAAAACGAGTCATTTCGTGCCGAACAGATCAGCTCCGCTCAGGAAGGATTTGAACCACCATGTCTTAAATGCATTGAGCGTGATAATGCTACTACTGTTGCTGAATGTTCTACTGCTGCTACTGTTGCAATATCTTCAACTGTTGATGTGGGAACTAACCCCTCTGCTGAGGATTCCACTGCTATTGCTGATGAGAATGCTAGGTCAAAGACATTGCTTGAAACAGGGATGTACAAAAGTCTTAAAGGGCATCAGACACTATGTGATGTCCTCAAAAAGCGGATTTTGAACCGAAACCCGAGGAAAGAGGGTGTTGGGTTCGTAAGGAAAATGAATGCTGATGGCTCTTACTGGAAACCTAGGCAGTACCCCAAAACCACATGGGTTGTTGCAAAGGAATTTTCAGCTGATCCATCCACTCTATCTAGGTTCACTTGTGCTAACCCCATCGTCATTGATGAATCCTTTGATGCAAACTATAAACTGTTTAGGAATCAGAATGGTGAAGTGTTTGCCAGGTACATTGGTACTAACTGTAGGAATGGACCGCCTATGAAGAAGATCTGGGTTCCGAAAAGGTGTCTGGAGAATCTTCGTGTGAATGTCATCATGACACCTCACGTGAAGAAGACAAACCTCAGACCAAAGGCTTCATACGGTCCAAAGGCTTCATACAGACAGAGGACTCACCTGAGTCGCACTAACGCAAATGTTTTGCAGGGAAACCATACTCAGCCTATGAATATGAGAGCGGCTCATCAAACCGCCATGTTCATAAGACCAAGAACTACTCTGCTTATTCTTATGAGTACTATTGTTCGCCTGCAAGACTGTTTGCTAGGGCTCCAAAGCCAAAGTTCTCGGATGCTGCACTTAGAGTTATTGCTTCTAAGCCACCCTTGAAGATGTGGGTGGCTAAGAAAGCTTAACTCTCTTTTGTAGGGAAAGGTCTCCAGCAGAAAACCAAAATCGTCTGACGCTATTGCTGGGGACCTTAAACATCTTGTAGGGCGCAAGATCAAATGCCCGAATGGTCTTACTATGTACTTCGTTCCTGAATCGCTTGCTACTCTCCCTATTAGTCCTAATCTGGATCTAAGCTTTCATAACCCACTGGTTCATCAAATGTTTTTGCTTCACAATTCTCTTCGTGAAGCCTATCCCCCTAACTGCACTGTAGGGTATGACATCAGCGTCTTCAGAATGGATTATTCATAGTGGGTGTACAAATCACATGACTGGCAAAAGAAGCCTCCTTATGGACTCAACCTTATGTCCATCCGACAAGAGCCACATCACATTTGCTCACACTGATAAAAGTAAGGTATTGGGTCTAGGTAGAGTTGCAATCTCAAGGGATCAACACATGGATAAAGTCCTGCTTGTTGAATCCCTTGGCTTCAACTTAATGTCTGTCTCAATGCTTTGCGATTTAAACATGATCGTAATATTTGGAAAATATCCTTGCCTTGTTCTAATGGAATCTGACAAGTCTCTAGTATTTGAAGGGTATCGAAAAGATGATTTGTACGTGGTAGATTTCTCAGCAGACCACAGCTTGCCGTATGTCTTCTAGCAAAAGCTTCAGAATGCTGGCTCTGGCATCGGAGGCTTGGGCATGCTGGCATGAGGAACCTCCACACCCTGGCAAAGAAGAAGCATGTCATAGGCATCGAGGGTGTCAAGTTCAAGAAAGATCACTTATGCGGTGCCTGTGAGGCAGGAAAGATGACGAGGGCCAAACATCCCTCGAAGACAATCATGACTACTACTCGACCCTTCGAACTGCTTCACATGGATCTTTTTGGTCCCACTCATTACTCAACTCTTACTACTATTGCTTGTCTCTATGGCTTTGTCATTGTTGATGATTATTCTAGATATACTTGGGTGCACATAATCCTTTACAAGACTGAAGTGTAGGATGTCTTCAGACGCTTCGCCAATCGAGCAATGAACAACTATGGCGCCAAGATAAAGCATATCAGAAGTGACAATGGCACTGAATTCAAGAACACTGGCCTTGATACATATCTTGATACCTTGGGCATCACACATGAATTCTCAGCCCCGTACACGCCACAGCAGAATGGCGTCGTCGAACGCAAGAACAGAACACTCATTGAGATGGCCAGAACGATGCTAGATGAATACAAGACTCCAAGAAAATTATGGCCTGAAGCCATTGATACTGCATGCCATACAATCAATCGTGTTTATCTTCATAAGCTTCTGAACAAGACATCTTATGAGCTGCTTACTGGCAAGAAGCCAAATGTCACTTACTTTAGAGTATTTGGCGCCAGGTGCTGGATCAAGGACCCACATCACACCTCAAAGTTTGCACCAAAAGCACATGCGGGTTTTATGCTTGGATATGGAAAGGATTCGTACTCCTACAGACTCTTCAGTCTCTTTCATTACAAAGTGGTTGAAACAGTGGATGTGCGGTTCGATGAGACCAACGGTTCACAAAGAGAGCACCTGCCAATTGTGCTAGATGAAGTTCCATCCAGTGAATCAATCATGCTAATGGGAACTGGAGAAATTATACCTTCTGAAGCTCATCCTGAAGAAGAACTTATCATCTCAGCACCTGATCAACCTGAAGACAATGCTCAGCCTGAAGACATTCCTTCTAAAAACGACAATGATCAGCAAGAGCAAAATCTTCGCCCTGTACATCCTCGTGTTGCCAATGGAGTGCAGATTGAAAGAATAATTGATAGCATCAATGCACCCGGTCCACTCACTCGTTCAAGGGCAACTCAGCTAGCAAATTTCTGTGGGCACTTCGCATTCGTCTCAATAACAGAACCCAAGAAAGTTGAAGAAGCCTTCATGGAACCTGAATGGATTCAAGCTATGCAAGAAGAGCTTCAACAGTTTGAGCTGAATAATGTATGGGAACTGGTCAAGCGTCTCAATCCTCAGAAGCACAACATAATAGGCACAAAATGCATATACCGCAACAAACAAGATGAGCACGGTCAAGTTGTCAGAAACAAAGCTCGTCTCGTTGCTCAAGGATATACTCAAGTGGAAGGAATTGACTTTGATGAAACATTTGCCCCTGTGGCTAGACTTGAAGCCATACGCATACTGCTGGCCTATGCAAATCATCACAACATACTTCTTTATCAAATGGATGTGAAGAGCGCCTTTCTCAATGTCAAGATTGAAGAAGAAGTGTATGTTGCACAACCACCTGGCTTTGAAGATCCAAAACATCCTGACATGGTATACAAGCTCAACAAGGTACTGTATGGCCTCAAACAAGCCCCTCGGGCCTGGTATGACACACTCAAATACTTCCTGAAGAGCAAAGGCTTCATACCTGGTTCCCTCGACCCCACTCTCTTCACGAAGACATATGATGGTGAACTGTTTGTGTGCCAAATATATGTGGATGACATTATCTTTGGCTGCACCAATCAGAAGTACAATGAAGAGTTTGGATATATGATGCAAGAGCAATATCAAATGTCTATGATGGGAGAGCTGAAGTTCTTTCCCGGTCTTCAAATACGACAGCAACGCAACGGCATCTTCATATCTCAAGAAAAGTATCTCAAAGATTGCCTGAAGAAGTTCGGTATGCAAGACTGCAAAGGCTTCACGACGCCAATGCCAGCCAAGCATCATCTGGGTCCTGACGACAATGGTAAAGAGTTCGACCAAAAGGTATACTGCTCCATGATTGGTTCTTTACTTTATCTATGTGCATCTAGGCCAGATATTATGCTTAGTGTTTGCATGTGTGCTCGATTCCAAGCGGCACCAAAGGAGTCGCATCACTTAGCTGTGAAGCGAATTCTTCGATATTTGGCTCACACCCCAACTCTAGGATTATGGTATCCAAAGGGCTCAGAGTTTGATCTGGTTGGATTCTCGGATGCTGATTATGCTGGTGACAAGGTGGATCGCAAGTCTACATCAGGCACATGTCATTTTCTGGGACGATCACTTGTATGTTGGTCTTCAAAGAAGCAGAACTGTGTATCTCTCTCCACTGCTGAATCTGAATACATTGCTGCTGGATCTTGCTGCGCTTAGCTTCTGTGGATGAAGCAAACACTCAAGGACTATGTCATTCATCTGAAGCAAGTGCCACTCTACTGCGACAACGAAAGCGCCATCAAGATTGCCAACAACCCAGTTCAGCACTCGAAGACAAAGCATATTGAAATTCGTCATCACTTTCTCAGAGATCATGTTGTGAAGGAAGATATCAATATCATACACGTCAACACTGAAGAGCAATTGGCAGATATCTTCACCAAGCCCTTGGATGAGAAGAGATTTTGCAAGTTACGGTGTGAGCTAAATATCCTGGAATCCTCAAATGTCCTGTGATGAGGCACACATCCTAACCCTTATGCATATTGATGACTTAGATGTGCAACACATGAAGTAAAGTATATCTTCAATCAATGAAGACATACATTCTAAGTGTGAATACATTAATGTGGAATTTGACTTCGGAGCGCCACGATAATTGTGCGCCGTGTCTGGGTCTAATACTTCCTCTACGGTGGGTAACGACACCACCAAATGTTCTATTTGAAGTGTTTCACTCATGGCGTTACCTTGCTATGTCTTCACATTTGGTTTGGCTTCAATCTCAACATGTCTTCATGATTATCTTCACTATGTTGATTATATATATATACTAGTGTTCTATCCTCTACAGCATTCACTTATAGCTATGTCTTCTTGTTGAATTTTTTGAACTAAGTGAATGTGATCGGACCCTAACCTCTCTGTGCTTTCTATCTCAAACTCTATCTCTCCAAATCATATGCATTCTATTGAAACTGTCGAATGTCTTCTCTGCGTCCTTGTCAGCAGAAGATGTAGAGAGAAACCTTAAGTCCGCTTTCAATGCTCTTTCCTCCACATGAAACCCGGAGAAGTAGGAATGACCACCCGACAATCCAGGCGTGCGTGGGACATGGAACAAACCCCAAAATTCTCCATGATGGCCACGTGTTCCTCAGATGCGAATCGCGAGGGCCACCTGTGTAATAACGCAGTGCCGCCCCTGTACCGATAAATACACACTTCACGACGGTCATTATCTCTTCTTCCACTCTCGCACAAACCCTAGCACCACCGCTAGCCCTCGACGACGCCGGCGACGAAGCGCTTCGCTGCCGCAACCCCTCCGACACCGTCTTCACGCCGACCGCGGACATCGTCCTCTCCGTCGTCGCCGTAGGTGTCCTCCGTCGCCAAGTTAGGGCATGGAAGATCGAACTGCTCGGCCTCATCTTCCACTCCGTCTAGCAGTTCTTAGTGTGGTAAATAAAACTTCCTTTTTACGGCACCGTTGATCCTATGGCTTTGTCACTTTCTACCACCAGCAGTTTCTATTCACACAAGTTAGATCTCTCTCATACTGCATCTCATACATGCCTAGTATATTCACTTATGCTTCACAAAGTAGTTAGATTCCTCACTTGTACTGATCTCTGGATTCGTACAAATCTGGAACCAACTCCTTATCTATGAGTGAATGTCTTCGCACAATGAGGTCAATGTCTTCTAAACTGATTTATATTCAAAATCTTCTGAGAATGCATATGACCTCTTCCCCTTCCCTCGCACCTTAATGCTGTCACAGGTACATGTCCGTGGGAGAATCCCTTGGTTCTCATAGTCTGCATTCATTTGCAGAATTCTTACAGCATCATATCAATTCTCCCAAAGCCAGTTCCTGTCTGTCCAGCAAGCGAAAGCCCTTGAAGCCTTTGAACGTATTGAAGCCTTTCAGTTTAAAGTTCATGGCTTCAGAGAAATCAGCAAGGAAGGGTGGCAGAAAGCGTCGTGGAGAAACATCAAGAGATCTGCCGGATGACCTCTTAGAACTGTACAAGACAGATCCTGAAGAGGATTACAATCAGCGCAAAACACGAATCCAATGGATTCGACGCTATTGGGCAGAACAGTGGTTCAAGTACCGATTTGTGACAAAGGAATATGCTGAAAAGAATGCCATCAAGCGACCATGGGGAGACATCCTCTACAAAAATCTTCAACCCAGGACCAGAGATGAAGCCATTGAACAAGGCTTCTATCCCTGCATGGTCCGTGGATCACAACCTGCGGATGCTGACCCATCGTCCCTGCTATGGTGTCGTGACGACATCCTGTTCAAGCGCAACTTTCAGTTTGCCCAGAACTCAGCGAAGCAAAACAAGAAGACATTGGGACTAGACTTCAACCCTGGTCCTTCTGCTCCAAGGGCTGACGGCACACGTGATGCAGAACCCAATGTCGTCGGTCCTTTCTACAACCTTGAAGGTCTCATCACCCATATCTTGGTTCAAGGGACTGCAGTGAATGAGCCTGCAGCTGACGCTGAATCAGATGAAGTGCCTGCAGCGCCGAAGCCAAAGAAGTTGAAGAAGCCTAAAGCTTCAAAGCCTGCCCCTTCACCAAAAATCTCACGGGCGAAGCCACTGGCAACTGCACCTCCTGAAGACAGTGTGCAGTCTGAAGATTTATCACGCATCTCCAAGCCCCAGAAGGTCAAGATGCCTCTGCCACACACCGGCCAAGAGCTAACAGCTGCTGCCATTCTGCGCAATGATGCCATTGATCTGTCAAGTGATGAAGATCTTGCAGATGACGCTCTTGAGCAACTCATCAAGAGCAAAGAAGAAGCAGAAATCTTCAATGATCTGCCTCTCTTTGATGTAACATTCATTCACAACTTCATTGATGAATGGTTTGACACGCCAAACATCAGCTTCGACAATCTCAAACTACCCATTGGCCTCAGTGTCGCCTTCCATGGCGCCATTGCTTCAGAGTTAGCTATCGCCCAGCGCATTGTTGAACTGAAGCAGAAGATTGAATTTGACCAATGCTCAGCCTGCAGACATTCCTCCCCATGACAACATAGATCAGCAAGAGCAAAGTCTTCGACCCATAAATCCTCGTGTTGCCAATGAAGTGCAGATTGACAGAATAATTGACAGCATCAATGCACCTGGTCCACTGACTCGTTCAAGGGAAACTCAACTGGCAAACTTCTGCGGACACTTCGCATTCGTTTCAATCACAGAACCTGAGTGGATTCAAGCAATGCAAGAAGAGCTTCATCAGTTTGAGCTGAACAATGTATAGGAATTGGTTAAGCGTCCTGATCCACGGAAGCATAACATAATAGGCACCAAATGGATATACCGCAACAAGCAAGATGAGCATGGTCAAGTTGTCAGAAACAAAGCTCGTCTCGTTGCTCAAGGATATACTCAAGTGGAAGGCATTGACTTCGATGAAACATTTGCTCCTGTGGCCAGACTTGAAGCCATCCGTATACTGCTGGCCTATGAAAATCATCACAACATACTTTTATATCAAATGGATGTGAAGAGTGCCTTTCTCAATGGCAAGATTGAAGAAGAAGTGTATGTTGCACAACCACCTGGGTTTGAAGATCCAAAACATCCTGACATGGTTTACAAGCTCAATAAGGCACTCTATGGCCTCAAACAAGCCCCTCGGGCCTGGTATGACACACTCAAATACTTCCTGAAGAGCAAAGGCTTCATACCTGGCTCCCTAGATCCCACTCTCTTCACGAAGACATATGATGGTGAACTATTTGTGTGCCAAATATATGTGGATGACATTATCTTCGGCTGCACCAATCAGAAGTACAGTGAGGAGTTCGGATATATGATGCAAGAGCAATATCAGATGTCTATGGTGGGGGAGCTGAAATTCTTCCTCGGTCTTCAGATACGGCAACAACGCAATGGCATCTTCATATCTCAAGAGAAGTATCTCAAAGATTGCCTGAAGAAGTTCGGTATGCAAGACTGCAAAGGTTTCACAACACCAATGCCAGCCAAACATCATCTGGGTCCTGACGACAATGGTAAAGAGTTCGATCAAAAGGTATACCGCTCCATGATTGGTTCTTTGCTTTATTTATGTGCATCTAGGCCAGATATTATGCTTAGTGTTTGCATGTGTGCTCGATTCCAAGCGGCACCAAAGGAGTCGCATCACTTAGCTGTGAAGCGAATTCTTCGATATTTGGCTCACACCCCAACTCTAGGGTTATGGTATCCAAAGGGCTCAGAGTTTGATCTGGTTGGATTCTCGGATGCTGATTACGCTGGTGACAAGGTTGATCGGAAGTCCACGTCAGGCACATGTCACTTTCTGGGCCGATCACTTGTATGTTGGTCTTCAAAGAAGCAGAACTGTGTATCTCTCTCCACTGCTGAATCTGAATACATTGCTGCTGGATCCTGCTGCGCTCAGCTTCTATGGATGAAGCAAACCCTCAAGGATTACGGCATTCATCTGAAGCAAGTGCCACTTTACTGCGACAACGAAAGCGCCATCAAGATCGCCAACAACCCAGTTCAGCACTCGAAGGCAAAGCATATTGAAATTCGTCATCATTTTCTCAGAGATCATGTTGCAAAGGAAGATATTGATATCATACACGTCAACACTGAAGAGCAATTGGCAGATATCTTCACCAAGCCCTTGGATGGGAAGAGATTTTGCAAGTTACGGTGTGAGCTAAATATCTTGGAATCCTCAAATGTCCTGTGATCAGGCACACATCCTAACACTTATGCATTTTGATGACTTAGATGTGCAACACACGAAGTAACGTATATCTTCAATCAATGAAGACATACATTCTGAGTGTGAATACATTAACATGGAATTTGACTTCGGAGCGCCACGGTGCGCCGTATCTAAGTCTAATACTTCCTATACGGTGGGTAACGCCACCACCAAACGTTCTATTTGAAGTGTTTCACTCATGGCGTTACCTCGCAATGTCTTCACATTTGGTTTGGCTTCAATCAATTTGTCTTCATGATTATCTTCATTGCGTTAATTATATAGATATATATATATATATATATATATATGTACTGGTGTTCTGTCCTCTACAGCATTCACTTATAGCTATGTCTTCTTGTTTCAATCTTTTGAACTAAGTGAATGTGATCGGACCCTAACCTCTCCTTGCTTCCTACCTCAAACTCTATCTCGCCAAGTCGTATGCATTCTATTGAAACTATCGAATGTCTTCACTGCATCCTTGTCAGTAGAAGACACAGAGACAAACTTTAAAACCGTTTTCAATGCTTTTTCATCAACAAGAAATCCGGAGAAGTAGGAACGACACCCGACAATCAAGGCGTGCGTGGGATGTGGAACTGCCCCCAAAATACCGCATGATGGCCACGTGCTGTTCAGATGCGAATCGCTAGGGGCACCTGAGTAATAGCGCAGTGCCGCCTCTATCCCTATAAATACACGATTCATGGCGGTCATTATCTCTTCTTCCACCCTCGCACGAACCCTAGCGCCACCGCTAGCTCTCGACGACGCCGGCGACGAAGCGCTTCACTGCCGCAACCTCTCCGACGCCGTTTTCACGCCGACCGCGGACCTCACTCTCTCCGCCGTCGCCGTAGGTGTCTTCCATCGCCAAGTTAGGGCACGGAGGATCGAACTGCTCGGCCTCAACTCCCACTTCGTCTAGCAGTTCCAAGTGTGGTAAATAAAACCTCTTTTTACAGCCTCTTTTGATCCCATAGTTCAGTCACCTACTGCCATAAGAAGTTTCTGCTCTCACAAGTTACATCTCTCTCAATCTGCATCTCATAACCTGCCTAGAATATTCACTTGTGCATCATGAAGTAGTTAGATTCCTCACTTGTACTGATCTATGGGTTCGTACAAATCTGGAACCAACTCCTTATCTATGAGTGAATGCCTTCGCACGATGAGGTCAATGTCTTCTAAACCGATTTATCTTCAAAAGTCTTCTGAGAATGCATATGACCTCTTCCCCTTCCCTCGCACCTTAATGCTGTCATAGGTACATGTCCGTGGGAGAATCCTTTGGTTCTCATAGTCTGCATTCATTTGCAGAGTACTTGCAGCATCACATCAACTCTCCTGAAGCCAGTTCTTGTTGGTCAAGCAAAAGGAAGCCATTGAAGACTTTGAACATCTTGAAGCCTTCCAAGTTAAGATTCATGGCTTCAAAAACAGCAACCAGAAAGGGAGGCAGACAGAGACATGGTGAAACGTCCAAAGATCTGCCTGATGAATTGGCAGAAATGTACAAAACTGATCCTGAAGAGAGCTATGGTCAGCACAAGACACGAATCCAATGGATTCGAAGATATTGGGCAGAGCAGTGGTTCCAATACCGCTTTGTCACTCAGGAATATGCAGAAAAGTGCGCCATCAAGAGACCGTGGGAGACGTATTATACAAAAATCTCGTACCCCGGTCCAGAGACGAAGCCATTGCTCAAGGCTTCTATCCATGCATGGTCAGAGGACCGCAGCCTGCTGATGCTCATCCGTCGTCACTACTCTGGTGCCGCGATGACAATCTGTTCAAGCGCAACTTCCAATTTGCTCAGAACTCTGCGAAGCAAAACAAGAAGACACTGGGGTTGGACTTCAACCCTGGTCCCTCTGGACCAAGGGCGGATGGCACACGCGACGCCAATCCCAATATCATCGGGCCGTATGCCAATCTCGCAGGCCTCATCACTCGCATTCTAGTCCAAGGGACTGCCGTGAACGACCCTCTAGCAGACACTGAGTCTGATGACGCTCCTGCTGCACCGAAGCCGAAGCAGACGAAGAAGCTAAAAGCTTCAAAGCCAGCCGCTTCTCCCAAAATCTCCAGAGCGAAGCCATTGGCAACTGCACCTCCTGAAGCCAGTGTGCAGTCTGAAGACTTATCACGAGTCTCCAAGCCCCAAGAAGCCAAGAAGCCTCAGCCACACACAGGCAAAGAGCTCACAGCTGCTGCCATTCTGCGCAGCGAAACCATTGATCTGTCCAGCGACGAAGATCTTGGAGATGACGCTCTTGAGCAGCTCATCAAGAGCAAGGAGGAGGCTGAAATCTTCAACAATCTGCCTCTATTTGATGTGGCAATCATCCACAACTTCATCGATGAGTGGTTTGCTACACCAAATATCAGCTTCGATGATCTGCAGCTGCCCATTGGCCTCAGCGTCGCCTTCCAAGGCGCTATTGCTTCAGACTTGCAATTGCCCAGCGCATTGTTGAACTGAAGCAGAAAATTGATTTTGAAAAGGCTTAGTTCAAGCAGAATATGGCCAGGCTCAGCGTCCAAGAAGTCAAGGACTTCAAGATCATGTTGCACGAGTTAAAGGAAAACTTTCTGAAGAAACGTGCAGAAGCTCAGGGTTCGCGGGAGCGAATGAAGACTCTGGCTGATCGTTGTGTGCAGGCCTACCATGAGGCCAAGAAGCGCAAGGCACTTGGGCGTCCCGGCATCGACCCCAGGATGGCCGCGAAGAAAAAGAAGAAGCCTGCTGTGGCTGAACCAGAGGCACCAAGGCAAGAAGATGTTCCGATTGTCTTCCCCACTGCTACGACTGGCTCGAAGCCAAAGAACCGGTCAACCGCTTCAGAGCTCAAGATGACACGGACAGCCGAAGCTGAAGCAAGGAAGAGGAAACACTCTGAAGCCTCTCCTTCTGACCCCACCAAGAAGAAGCGCAAGATCAAGAAATCTCGGGCTGCTCCCACAGAGCCCTTGATAGTCGAACCCCTCTCCGTTCGCTATCCTGACGAAGATCGTCAGTTGACAGTGCATGAGCCTGCTTTCATAGAGGCTCCGCACGCTGAAGACATTCCAGCAGCCGACCCCAACGCTGTTGAAGACATTGGTCTCCAAGACAATGTACAAGGTGATACAGCCCTTCCTCAGCTTGAAACAAGCGAACTGATCAGCATTGATCGTCCATTGACACCAATCACACAAGATGCATCGTGGGCAGATCGCCCACAGGAGGAAGATAATGAGCCCCAGCCCACTGTAACTCCACCGGCATCACCTACATTCCGTAGGCTTCGCAAAGGGCCAAGGGCTCAGGCTGCTGACAACATTCTGGCTGCATCCGCCGAAGATATTGAAGAAGAACCTCAAGCTCCATCTCCCCCGCACCAACAAGAAGCAATTTTCCAGGAGAACGTACCTAGATCCATCCCTCTCACTACACGTGTTGAGGCTGAAAACGTTGAGGCTGCCACAACCAACACTGAAGCAATTGTGGAGCCCTTCCCAACAACAGCTTCAAGAGACACTGAAGCTACTACACCTGAACCTTCTGTGCCTGAGTCTGCTGCCGGTCCACAATTCAACTATCATGTTGCGCACAGGCCCCAGGTCCAGAAGCCTATCCCACGACTGCCAAGGTTCCCAGGTCCTACATCAGCTCCTGGCTCCTTCAACATCAACAGCTTCAGGGCAGATAACACGTTCTTCAACAGCTCCACGAACCCTTATTCAAGGGAACGGATTGTATCAGATAGGTTCTAGAGCTACCCACAACGCAACTATTATTCATGCATCCTATACAACCAAGGCCGCATCTTTCCTCACATGTGCCTTGAGGTTGAAGCTGTTGCTAGTCTGCCTGGTCTGGAAGAAGCACTGGATTGCTTCAAGCAAGTGGGTTTGCTGCCGTTTATCACCGATGAAGAGCACTAGAATGAAGAGCTTCTGCTCCAGTTCTATGTCACCCTGCATATCAAAGGCCATAACAGAGATCCAAAGACTTGGGTCCTGGAGTGGATGACCGGCAATGTCCATCATGAAGCTAATGCATTCGATATCATTGAGCTTACCGGCCTACCCACTCCTGGCGAACTCTTCGAAGAAGGCTGCCAACTCCATACTGAAGCAATTGCGAGCATATTCCAGCGGCCTGAGCCAAATATGAGTCAGATGCTCTCAATGATGAAGACATTGCCTCATGATCCACCTTATCCAACTGAGTTCTTCGTTGAAGACTTAGAGTACCTGCCTAGAACCATATATCACATCGTCAGGCGGACTCTATGGCCCATTAAGGGGCACTCTCCATATGCCAAGGTTGAAGGTGCAATGAAGACTCTCATCTTCTGTATCCTACATGGCAAATGCTTCAACGCACAGGATCTCTTTATACACCAACTTGCAGCGTCTGGCTCAGATCTCTTTGGTTTGAAGTTTTATGCTCCTTGGGTTATGAGGCTGATCAAGCTTCACTCTGCTATCTCCTATCAGCCCTCAACCCGCAACCATAGGATCTTCTTACCCGATGTGGACACCTCTGCTGAAGCAATATATCTTGAGCCTGCCAAGCAACCATTAAGTCTTCAGAATGCAGAAAACCAGAGCTTCACTTAGAATGATGAAGGTGTTTAAGCCATCTCAAGAATGTATCCAATGGCTGGCACCACACGTGCTCCTGCATCAACTGAAGCCACTGGCAGCACAGCTGCACCGAGACCCACGAAACGCACTCGTGCACTCAACGACCGAGAACTTCTTGTGGCTCTTCACCAAAAGCAAGATAGGCATCACGACTGGCTCAAGAGGCAGATGAGAAGTATCATGCAAGACGTCAATCGCATCAGAAATCTGGCCACCAAGAATGCATTCGTCACACACGAAACCTGTCGCCGCACTTGGAAAGGCCTCACCATGATGTGTACTGAAGCTGAACTTCAAGAGGATGGCTTCAGAGAGAGATTCAAGTTTGACTCCACACCCCCCAGAAGAGCTGTGCTGCGCGGAACTCTGTCCCTTGAAGATTCTGAGTTCTCTTCCTCCGCTGCCACCATGACTGCAAGAATCATTGAGGAAGAAGACGACGCTACATCACCACCACCTCCTTCAGCGCGCGTCGACCCTGCACCAAGCTCTTCAGCACCACCAAATGCCTCCACCGACCCTGTTGCGCCTGGGAACGCGTAGAAAACTCTATGTCTTCAAACCTTTTTGGTCATCACTGACAAAAGGGGGAGAAGCATATGATTTTTATAGTCTTCAAGCGGGTCAATATGGGCGGGTGCTTTATATTTTGCTACATTTTGCTTCGTGCTTACAACTCTCGTTTTACTACATTTGGTTCTTTGAGTTGTAACACTTAAACTTGATGGTCGTCTACTACTTGTTTGCCACTATGTTTTTGCGAAGATAAATTCCGCATGTACGACGATAATTTCCGCACTTATATCATTTCGCAGACGTCCATTTTTCATTATGCATGTCATTCTCTTCATATACTTTTACATGCATGGTGGATTGTCATCATAAGTTGAAGTGGATTTCAACAAGTACAACCTGCCATGTGCATTTGTGTTCCAGAAGCAAATTACTTACATGCACATCTTCAGGGGGAGCCCTTGCAGCTTATGAAGACAATTCCTTTACAATTTCACAAATTATGTTCCCCGTTGAAAACTTCAACTAGTTTGTCATCAATCACCAAAAAGGGGGAGATTGTAAGTGCATCTAGTGCCACCCCTAGTTGGTTTTGGAGTATTTATGACAAACCTAGTTGAGGGACTAATGTGTTTGTGAGAATTGCAGGATAACACAGGTAGAAGTCCCTCAATGATTCGGTTTCACTACCAGAGATGACCCCTAAAAATGTACGAAGACATTGAAGACAATGGTGGTTTATGAAGATATTCATATTGAAGACAATGACATGTGAAGACTCCCTATGAAGCTTATGGAACTCGAAGACTTAGATCCTTCGTAGTTTTACTTCATTTATGTTGTGTCATAGGAACCACCGTACTGTTAAGTGGGGTCCAAGAGAACCAGTTAGGATGGCTGAAGTGATGCCTAATTCAAATCTTATGTCTTCGAGCGAAGACTATGAGAGAAAATCTTGTCCAGAGTCAGACAAGTCAGCTTTACTTGTAGCCCAAGTAAAGTTGCCGTGTGAGTTCGAAATCCGACCGTTGGTACACGTGTTAGTTCCTTGGTGACCCAGGGTCATTTCGGACAAATCAGGTCGGGTTGCCAAGTGGCTATAAATAGTCCACCCCTACAACCATAATCGGCTGGCTGCTCAGATTTCAGTGTACGACTTTTGTCGTTTGAGAGCAACCCACCTCGAAGCCTTTGAGAGAAAATTCCTAGCGAGGAGAAAAGCCCTAACCACCCAGAGCCAGAGTAAATTGGGCATCACTTAAGTCTTCTTGTCTGAGTGATCTGAAGACTTATTACACTTGAGGACTGTGCATCCTCCAGCCGGTTAGGCGTCGCGTTCTGAGCATCCAAGAGAAATTGTGGATTGCCGGTGAACGAAGTCTGTGAAGGTTTGGGAGTCTACCTTGAAGACTTACCAGAGTGATTGGGCGAGGTCTGTGTGACCTTAGCTCAAGGAGAAAACGGTGAGGACTTGGTGTCCTGAGCTTCGTGTTCAGGACTGGGTGTTCGGGACTGTGTGTCCTTTGGTTTAAATACCTAGCCGCTCCAACCAGACGTACAGTTCTCACAGCAACTGGAACTGGTCCAACAAATCATTGTCTTCAGCGTGTCACTGGTTTCATCTTCACTTCCTTTTACTTTCTGTTTCACACTATGAAGCCATCGCATGCTTGCTTTATCTTCTGTCTTCACAACATAAATGTATGATCTATTTGGCTTCATAACTTCTTCCTACCTGATCCTTATTACACTGCAGCTACTTATCTTGCGTTTTCACTCTATTGAATACTTGACTATGGCTTGCCTAGTGTAATCTAACTTCTGCTGCTTAAGTGATTGGCATATCTGTACTGTTTGTCTTCATAACCTTCACGTTTTGAAGACTTTCATAAAAATCGCCTATTCACCCCCACTAGTCGATATAACGCACTTTCATGATCCCATCGCTGCTGAAGACATTGGTCACCATGACCATGTTGAAGATGATGCAGTCCTTCCTCAGCTAGAACACCAACAGGTATCATCGCCTGTGCTAACGCACAACGAACTCATCAGCATTGGTCGTCCACTGATGACAATTGCACAGGATGCTTCATGGGCGGATCGCCCACAAGAGAATGAAGAACTTGAGGCCCAGCCAACAGCAACTCCACAGGCGTCACCCGCATTGCGCAGGCTTCGCAAAGGTCCAAGGCCTCAAGTCTCTGCTGAAGACAATCTGGTTGCATCAGCCGGGGAAGAAGAAGTCCCACAAGTTGCCACTCCCCTGTCCCACCAAGAAGCGGTTCTCGAGGAGAACGTGATCGTGACCGACCCTCCTGCTCATCAAGTGGAGGTTGAACATCTTGAGGCTGCCACCACCAACACCAGTGAAGCCACTAACGCTGTCATGGCTGAAGCTAATGTGGAGCCCTCACCAAAAAAAGCACCAGAAGTCAGCGAAGCCACTGATCCCGCCGCTTCTGTTCCTGAGTCTGCTGCCGGTCCCCAGTCCGACTATCATGTTGAGCACAGGCCTCAGGTACAGAAGCCAATCCCAAGATTGCCAAGGTTCCCAGGTCCTGCATCAGCACCTGGCTCCTTCAATATCAATGGCTTCAGAGCAGACAACACATTCTTTAACAGCTCCAGGAACCCCTACTCCAGGGAAAGAATATCATCTGATCGGTTCTGGAGTTATCCGTAGCGAAGCTATTACTCATGCGTTCTTTACAACCAAGGTCGCATCTTCCCACACAAGCGCCTTGACATTGAATCAATAGCTGGTCTGCCCTGTCTGGAAGAAGCTCTGGATTGCTTCAAAGAGGTTGGACTGCTGCCGTTCGTCACTGACCAAGAGCATTGGAATGAAGAGTTGCTGCTCCAATTCTATGCCACACTTCACATCCGCGGGTATAGCAGAGATCCGAAGACTTGGGTCCTGGAGTGGATGACAGCAAACGTTCATCAGGAAGCCAAAGCCTTTGACATCATTGAGCTCACTGGTTTGCCCACTCCTGGCGATCTCTACGAGCATGGCTGTCAGCTTCATAGTGAAGCTATTGAGAGCATCTTTCGGAAGACTGAACCTAATATGAGTCAGATGCTCAGTATGATGAAGCCATTGCCCCAAGATGCTGCTTATCCCACAGATTTCTTTGTTGAAGACCTTGAGTATCTGCCAAGAACCATTTATCACATCATAAGGCGAACTCTCTGGCCAATCAAAGGACATTCTCCCCATGCCAAGCTGGAAGGTGCAATGAAGACTTTGGTCTTCTACATTCTTCATGGAAAATGCTTCAATACACAGGATTTCTTCATTCGCCAACTTGCTGCATCTGGCTCTGATCTGTTTGGTTTGAAGTTCTACGCCCCTTGGGTGATGCGGCTGATCAAACTTCACTCCGCTATCTCATATCAGCCCTCGGCCCGCAATCATCGGATCCTTTTGCCTGATGTGGATATGTCTATTGAAGCCATCTATCCCGAACCTGCCAAGGAACCTCTCAGTCTTCAGAATGCAGAGCATCAAAGTTTTTCTCAGAACGTTGAAGGCGTTGAAGCCGTAACTCGTGTGTATCCTTTGGCTGGCACTACGCGTGCACCGCATCCTGCTCTCACTGAAGCCACTGACAGTACAACTGCTCCACGACCCAAGAAGCGCACTCGTGTTCTCAATGACCGAGAGCTTCTTGTGGCTCTTCATCAGAAACAGGATAGGCATCATGACTGGCTGAAGCGTCAAATGCAAAGCCTCTTGGTGGATGTTAATTGCATTCGCAATCTTGCCACCAAGGATGCTTTTGTTGCCCATGAAACCTCTCGCCGCACATGGAAAGGGCTCACGCTGATGTGTTCTGAAGATGATCTTCAAGAGGATGGCTTCACTGAGAGATTCAAGTTTGACTCCACACCTCCTCGAAGGGCAGTGCTGCGACAAACTCCTTCCCTTAAGACTCTGAGTTCTCTTCCTCTGCTGCAACTGTGAATGCCAGAGTGATCGAGGATGAAGACGATGCTACTTCAGCGCCACCTCCTTCAGCACGCTTCGACTCTACTCCAAGCTCTTCTGTACCACCAAACACCACCAACGACCCTGCTGCTTCATCTACTCCTCATGGGAATGAGTAGATGCTCTATGTCTTCAAACCTTTTTGGTCCTTACTGACAAAAGGGGGAGAAGCATATGAGTTTGATAGTCTTCAAGCGGGTCCATATGGGCGGGTGCTTTATATTTTTCTTCGTGCTTACAACTCTCATTTTGATACGTTTGGTTCTTTGAGTTGTAACACTTAAACTCGATGGTCGTCTGCTACTTATTTTCCACCTTGTGTTGCGATGATAAATTCCGCACTTAGATCATTTTGCATACGTCCATTTTCCATTATGGATGTCATTATCTTCACATACTTTCACATGCATAGTGGATTGTCATCATAAGTTGAAGTGGATCTCCACAAGTACAACCTGCCATGTGCATTTGCATTCCAAAAGCAAATTACTTATATGAACATCTTCAGGCGGAGCCCTTGCAACTTATGAAGACAATTCCTTATCCTTTAAAATTTCACAGATTATATTCCCCGTTCAAAACTTCAACCAGTTTGTCATCAATCACCAAAAAGGGGGAGATTGTAAGTGCATCTAGTGCCACCCCTAGTTGGTTTTGGAGTATTGATGACAAACATAGTTGAGGGACTAATGTGTTTGCGAGAATTGCAGGATAACACAGGTAGAAGTCCCTCATTGATTCGGTTTTCCTACTAGAGATGACCCCTAAAAATGTATGAAGACATTGAAGTCAAAGGTGGTATATGAAGATATTCACATTGAAGACTATGACAAGAGAAGACACCGCATGAAGCCTATGGAGCTCGAATACTTAGATCTTTCGTAGTTCTTTTTCTTCTGTGTTGAGTCATAGGAACCACCGTACTATTAAGTGGGGTCCAAGAGAACCAGTCAAAATGACTGAAGTGATGCTTAAACAAAACCTATGTCTTCGAGTGAAGACTTTGAGAGCGAATCTTGTCCAGAGTCGGACAAGTCAGCTTTGCTTGTAGCCCAAGTAAAGTTGTCGTGTGAGTTTGAAATCTGACCATTGGAACACCTGTCAGTTCCTTAGTGACCCAGGGTCATTTCGGACAAATCAGGTCGGGTTGCCAAGTGGCTATAAATAGCCCACCCCCTACAACCATAAATGGTTGGCTGCTCAGATTTAGAGTACGGCTTTTGTCGTTTGAGAGCAACCCACCTCGAAGCCTTTGAGAGAGAATTCCTTGCGAGGATAAAGCCCTAACCACCCAGAGCCAAAGAGAATTAGGCATCACTTAAGTCTTCTTGTCTGTGTGATCTGAAGACTTATTACACTTGAGGACTATGCATCCTCCAGCCGGTTAGGCGTCGCATTCTGAGCATCCAAGAGACATTGTGGCTTGCTGGTGAACGAAGTCTGTGAAGGTTTGGGAGTCTACCTTGAAGACTTACCAGAGTGATTGGGCGAGGTCTGTGTGACCTTAGCTCAAGGGGAATACGGTGAGGACTGGGTGTCCTGAGCTGCGTGTTCAGGACTGGGTGTCCGGGACTGTGTGTCCTAAGGTTTAAATACCTAGCCGCCCTAACCAGATGTACAGTTGTCACAGCAACTGGAACAGGTCCAACAAATCATTGTCTTCAGCGAGTCACTGGTTTCATCTTCCCTTCCCTTTACTTACTGTTACTCCTTGTGAAGTCATTGTATGTTCGCACTATCTTTTGTCTTCACTGAGTGACTGCGTGTTCTGTGTGGCCTCACAGTATCTTCCTACCTGATCCTTACTACATTGCCGCTATTAGTCATTGTGCTTTCACTCTATTGAATACTTGACTATGGCTTGCCTAGTGTAGTCTACCTTCCGCTGCAGGGTAATAGGTTTATTTCTATCGTTTGTCTTCATAACTTCCACGTTTTGAAGACTTTCATAAAAATCGCCTATTCACCCCCCCTCTAGTCGATATAATGCACTTTCAGTAAGAATAATGACAATGCTGTTAGAGTGGCTACTAGAACTGGTAGAATGACTCAGGAACCTTTGTATCCTGAAGGCCACCCTAAGAGAATTGAGCAAGATTCTCAGAGAAATAATATAGATGCACCTAGTCCTTCTAAAAGGAAGAAAAAGAAAAATGATAGGACTTTGCATGCTTCTAGTGAACCTGTTACTGAAACACCTGATAATCCAAATGATATTTCTATCTCTGATACCGAAACTCAATCTGGTAATGAACCTGAAACTAGTGATAATGTTAATGATAATATTCATGATGATGCTCAACCTAGTAATGATAATGATATAGAAATTGAACCTGTTATTGATCTTGATAACCCACAATCAAAGAATCAATGTTATGATAAGAAAGACTTTGTTGCTAGGAAACATGGTCAAGAAAGAGAGCCTTGGGTTTATAAACCCATGCCTTTTCCTCCCAAACCATCCAAGAAAAAGGATGATGAGGATTTTGAGCGCTTTGCTGAAATGATTAGACCTATCTTTTTGCGTATGTGATTAACTGATATGCTCAAAATGAATCCTTATGCTAAGTATATGAAAGAAATTGTTACAAATAAAAGAAAGATACCGGAAGCTGAAATCTCCACTATGCTTGCTAATTATATTTTTAAAGGTGGAATACCTAAGAAACTAGGAGATCCAGGAGTACCTACTATACCATGAGCCGTTAAAAGAAACTATGTTAAAACTGCTTTATGTGATCTTGGAGCCGATGTTAGTGTTATGCCTCTCTCTTTATATCGTAGACTTGATTTGAATAAGTTGACACCTACTGAAATATCTTTGCAAATGGTTGATAAATCAACTGCTATACCTGTCGGTATTTGTGAGGATGTGCCTGTTGTAGTTGCAAACGTTACTATTTTAACAGACTTTGTTATTCTTGATATTCCCGGGGACGATAGTATGTCTATTATTCTTGGAAGACCCTTTTTGAATACTGCAGGGGCTGTTATTGATTGCACTAAAGGCAATGTCACTTTTCATGTTAATGGTAATGAGCATACAGTACACTTTCCGAGGAAACAACCTCAAGTTCATAGTATCAACTCTATTGGAAAAATTCCATCGATTATATTTGGAGGTTTTGAATTTCCTCTTCCTACTGTCAATAAGAAATATGATATTCTTATTATTGGGGATGTGCATATCCCCGTTGAGGTAACATAGTGTTATTCGAAATTTCTCCGGTTCCATGTTATTCGGAATGAGTTCGTTAACAAGACTTGATCAACCTTGTTAGTGGATTCCTTTTGATGAGCATGAGATGGGTGAAACTAGAAAGCACAACCTTCTGTACCCCACTTTTACTTTCTGTTATTTATATTAAATAAAATAAAAATAAATATTTTTCTGTCTGTTATCTGATCATCCGTGCAATATAAAAATACCTCAAAAATAAAATTTCTCCAAATGCCCTGAAATTCAAATATGATTTTTTCTAGAATATTTGAGAATATTTGGCACTGAGAACACAACAGGAGGGGGGTCAACCACCTGCCCACGAGGGTGGAGGGCGCGCCCTACCCCCCTGGGAGCGCCCCCTGCCTCGTGGGCCCACGGTGGCCCTCCTCCACTTATCCTTTCACCCACACACTTCTTCTTCCTCCCATAAAAATGAATATCCAGCTCAAGCACAAGTTCTAGCTCATCTTGCTGCCATTTTCGATCTCCTTGCTCAAAGCACCTCTCACAAAACTGCTTGGGGTGATTGTTCCTTGGTATGTGACTCCTCGATTGGTCCAATTAGTTTTTTTCTAGTGCTTTATTCATTGCAAATTTTTGCTGCTTAGGTGACCCTGTTCTTGAGCTTGCATGTCAAATTTATATGGTCAAAAGTAGTTTTGATGCATGATATAGGCCCTAGGCACTTGTAGGAGTAGTTGCTATCAATATTACTGAGTTTGGTTTACTTTTATTTTGAAGTTACTAAAAATTTCAGATTTTTTTCAGAAAATGATGGAGAGATTTTTGAGGGGCTCATTGAGCCAAAGCTCGAAGGAAAAGGCACCGAAGCCTAAGTATAATCTGCCTCGCACCACGGAGGTTCGGGTGTGTGAATGGCCTTCCGATGATTTCTTGAGAGCAGCCGGGATTTATGAAGATTTTCATGAATTGGCTAAGAATGCAGGCCTCACCGCTTTCCTCCATGACCAATGCGATCAGTATCTCTTACTCACAAATACCTTTATGCAAAACTTTCATTTCCATTCCAGGAGCTCACCACCTACGGTGGAGTTTCATTTATATGATGAGCATAAGGAGATGTCACTTTGTAATTTTTGTCGGGTTTGTTTTGTCCCTTTTGAGGGCAGGACAGAGGAACCACATCGGGATGATGTGGACGGGTTTATTGATACTATCACTATAGGGGAAACAAGGAAGGCTTCCGATGCACAAATCACTAGCATACATTTTCCTGTTTTACGCTATTTTGCATTATTTGCTAGTCGTTGTTTAATTGGTCGCGGAAACTGTGGAAACCTTAGTATCCCTGATATTATTATTTTGCTCCAGGGTTTATACGGTGATAACTCTGTTAGTATGGGCAGCATTATTGCTAAACGATTAAGTCTGAACCGTACCAAGGGCCCCATCTTTGTTGGCATCTATGCTTCAGGCCTAGCTGCACATTTTAACATACCTATTAGGCATTATGAGAAGGAAAAAAAGTGTTGCCTCGTGTTTATTTAGATTACAAAGTATGGTTGCACATGATTTTATTGTTAAGAATAGGGAAGGAGAGCTTAAATATAAATTGTTCTTTGATAAACATCATCCTGAGACTATTACCCTGCCTGCTCCTTCTTTGTTTGATTTATCTGCAGGCCAGCACCTTGTTCCGTTGAAGGCTATTCACGCCTATCGGAACCATGCACCAGCTATGGAGCCAGAGCCGGAACCACAATTTAATCCTTCACGACAGTCTAATTACCAGTGGGATCCGAAGATGATTGCCAGCCAGTGGCAATCAGAGTCTTCTTCTTCTTCTCAGTACGACCCCAACTACTATTATGGATATCCTCCAGGCCAGCCGTGGCCATAGACCAACTTAGGCCAAAAGCCTAAGCTTGGGGGAGTACGTATTTCCCACAGACATTACATTTATGTTCACACACTCATTGCTAGATGTCGGTGCTCATACTTTTTCATTGTATCATCCATGCTAGTTTAATTTCCTTTTTATGCTTTCTTCTTGTGTGTTTAATAAACCTTAAGAAAAAAATAGTTGTAGCTTTTAATTAGTTTAGTTTCCATGGTTGTAGTAGTAATTAAAAAGAAAACCCAAAAATATTTCCTGTTCTTCTTTTACTTGTGGGGAGCTCTCCCGTGTAAATAGTTTTATTTCTTTTCTTTTCTTTGGGGGTCGATAGGAGAAGACCATGATTAAATTGTTGAAGTGGCTCTTATACGCATAAATGTCGATCTTACAAAAGAGCCCATATTGCCTTGTCTTCTCCTATTTATTGAATGTTTGTAGATTCCAGCTTAGTCCAATGCACGCGCACTATTATTATTATTCACATCGTTCGGTCGTGCAAGTGAAAGGCAATTATGACGATATATGATGGACTGACTGAGATGAGAAAAGCTGGTATGAACTCGACCTCTTTTGTTTTTGTAAATATGATTAGTTCATCGTTCCTGATTCAGCCTATTATGAATAAACATGTTTGCAATGACAACAAGAGATCATAATTTCTTGTGCCATGCTTGTTAACTATTGAGATGGTTAGGATGTGGTATGATAGGATGGTATCTTCCTCTGAATGATTTAAGTGACTTGACTTGGCGCATGTTCACGCATGTAGTTGAAACAAAATCAACATAGCCCTCACGATATTTATGTTCATGGTGGATTATATCCTACTCATGCTTGCATTCGGTGTTGATTAATTTTAATGCATGTTCATGACTGTCGTCGCTCTCTAGCTGGTCGCTTCTCAGTCTTTTGCTAGCCTTCACCTGTACTAAGCGGGAATACTGCTTGTGCATCCAATTCCTTAAACCCCAAAGTTATTCCACATGAGTCCACTATACCTACCTATATACGGTATCTATCTACCGTTCCAAGTAAATTTGTATGTGCCAAACTCTAAACATTCAAATAAATATCATGTTTTGTATGCTTGAATAGCTCATGTATCAACTAGGGCTGTCTATATCTTCCATGTTAGGCGGGTTATTCTCAAGAGGAGTGGACTCCGCTCCTCACCGATGAGATAAATGGCTGGTCACCGGGATGCCCAGTCCCATGCTTTATGCAAACTAAATCAAAATAATTGCAAACAAAACTCCCCCTGTGACTCTTGTTAGTTGGAGGCACTCGTTGTTTCGAGCAAGCCATGGATTGATGCTTGTTGGTGGAAGGAGGAGTATAAACTTTACCATTCTGTTTGGGAACCGCCTATAATGTGTGTAGCATGGAAGATATCGCCATCTCTTGGTTGTTATGTTGACAATGAAAGTATACCGCTCAAAATATTATTCACTCTATTTCAAAACTGAGCTCTGGCACCTCTACAAATCCCTGCTTCCCTCCGCGAAGGGCCTATCTATTTACTTTTATGCTGAGTCAGCATCCTCTTATTAAAAAGCACCAGTTGGAGGGCACCGCTGTCATTTGCATTCATTACTGTTAGTTTACATTGAGTATGACTTGACTGGATCTCTTTTACCATGAATTACAATGTCTAGTCAGTCCTTGGTCTTTAAAGGTGCTCTGCATTTATGTTTTGCGATCTCAGAAAGGGCTAGCGAGATACCATCTTGTTATATCATATTATGATTGTATTGAGAAAGTGTTGTCATCCGAGATTTATTATTATTGCTCGCTAGTTGATTATGCTATTGATATGAGTAAACTTGAGACTTAAGCGTTATTGCGAATGTGGTTAGTTATAATCTTTACTGAAAACTTGAATGCTGGCTTTACATATTTACAACAACAAGAGAAAACAGAGTTTGTAAAAGTTTTTCTTTATCACTTTTAGTTTTTCAACTGAATTGCTTGAGGACAAGGAAAGGTTTAAGCTTGGGGGAGTTGATACGTCTCCGTCGTATCTACTTTTCCAAACACTTTTCCCTTGTTTTGGACTCTAACTTGCATGATTTGAATGGAACTAAACCGGACTGGCGCTGTTTTCAGCAGAATTACCATGGTGTTATTTATGTGCAGAAACAAACGTTCTCGGAATGACCAGAAACTTCACGGAGCAACTTTTTGGAAAATATAAAAAAATACCTGCAAAAGATGAAGGCCAGGGGGCCCACCAGCTCTCCACGAGGGTGGGGTGCTCGTGGGCCCCCTGGTGCCTCTTCGACTCCAACTCCAACTCCATATATTGTGTTTCGGGGAGAAAAAAATCAGAGAGAAGAATTCATCGCGTTTACGATATGGAGCCACCGCCAAGCCCTAAAACCTCTCGGGAGGGCTGATCTGGAGTCCGTTCAGGGCTCCGGAGAGGGGAATCCGTCGCCATCATCATCATCAACCATCCTCCATCACCAATTTCATGATGCTCACCGCCGTGCGTGAGTAATTCCATCGTAGGCTTGCTGGACGGTGATGGGTTGGATGGGATCTATCATGTAATCAAGTTAGTTTTGTTAGGGTTTGATCCCTAGTATCCACTATGTTCTGAGATTGATTTGCTATGACTTTGCTATGCTTAATGCTTGTCACTAGGGCCCGAGTGCCATGATTTCAGATCTGAACCTATTATGTTTTCATCAATATATGAGTGTTCTTGATCCTATCTTGCAAGTCTATAGTCACCTATTATGTTTTATGATCCGTTAACCCCGAAGTGACAATAATCGGGATACTTACCGGTGATGACCGTAGTTTGAGGAGTTCATGTATTCACTATGTGTTAATGCTTTGTTATGGTACTCTATTAAAAGGATGCCTTAATATCCCTCAGTTTCCGTAAGGACCCCGCTACCACGGGAGGGTAGGACAAAAGATGTCATGCAAGTTCTTTTCCTTAAGCACGTATGACTATGTTCGGAATACATGCCTACATTATATCAATGAACTGGAGCTAGGTCTGTGTCACCCTAGGTTATGACTGTTACATGATGAACCGCATCCGACATAATTCTCCATCACTGATCCATTGCCTGCGAGCTTTCCATATATTGTTCTTCGCTTATTTACTTTCCCGTTGCTATTGCTATCATCACTACAAAATACCAAAAACACTATTTTTACTATTGTTACCTTTTGCTACCGTTACCACTACTATCATATTACTTTGCTACTAAATACTTTGCTATAGATATTAAGTTTCCAGGTGTGGTTGAATTGACAACTCAGCTGCTAATACTTGAGAGTATTCTTTGGCTCCCCTTGTGTCGAATCAATAAATTTGGGTTGAATACTTTACCCACAAAAACTGTTGCGATCTCCTATACTTGTGGGTTATCAGTGGATTTTTTTATAGAAACTTTTGATCTCTCATGCTTCACTTAGATTATTTTGAGAGTCTTAAATAGCATGGTGATTTGCTTAAATAATCATAATATGCTAGGTATACAAGATTAATAATAAAATTCTCTTAGGAGTGTGCTGAATACTAAGAGAAGTTTGATGCTTGATAATTGTTTTGAGATATGGAGATGGTGATATTAGAGTCATGCTAGTTGAGTACTTGTGAATTTGAGAAATACTTATGTTAAAGTTTATGATTCCCGTAGCATGCACGTACGGTGAACCATTATGTGATGAAGTCGGAGCATGATTTATTTATTGATTGTCTTCCTTATGAGTGGCGGTCGGGGACGAGCGATGGTCTTTTCCTACCAATCTATCCCCCTAGGAGCATGCGCGTAATACTTTGCTTTGATAACTTGTAGATTTTTGCAATAAGTATATGAGTTCTTTATGACTAATGTTGAGTCCATGGATCATACGCACTCTCACCCTTCCACCATTGCTAGCCTCTCTAATACCGCGCACCTTTCGCCGGTATCCTACACCCACCATATACCTTCCTCAAAACAGCCACCATACCTACCTATCATGGCATTTCCATAGCCATTCCGAGATATATTGCCATGCAACTTTCCACTGTTCCGTTTACTATGACATGCTCCATCATTGTCATATTGCTTTGCATGATGATGTAGTTGACATTGTAATTGTGGCAAAGCCACCGTTCATAATTCTTTCATACATGTCACTCATGAGTCATTGCATATCCCGGTACACCGCCGGAGGCATTCACATAGAGTCATATTTTGTTCTAAGTATCGAGTTGTAATTGTTGAGTTGTAAGTAAATAAAAGTGTGATGATCATCATTATTAGAGCATTGTCCCAAGTGAGTAAAGGATGATGGAGACTATGATTCCCCCACAAGTCGGGATGAGACTCCGGACGAAAAAAAAGAGGCCATAGAAAAGAGAGGAGAAAAGGCCCAAATGAAAAAATGAGAGAAAAAGACAGAAGGGACAATGCTACTATCCTTTTACCACACTTGTGCTTCAAAGTAGCACCGTTTTCTTCATGATAGAGAGTCTCCTATGTTATCACTTTCATATACTAGTGGGAATTATTCATTATAGAACTTGGCTTGTATATTCCAATGATGGGCTTCCTCAAAATGCCCTAGGTCTTCGTGAGCAAGCGAGTTGGATGCACACCCACTTAGTTCTGTTTGTTGAGCTTTCATATACTTATAGCTCTAGTGCATCCGTTGCATGGCAATCCCTACTAACTCACATTGATATCTATTGATGGGCATCTCCATAGCCCGTTGATACGCCTAGTTGATGTGAGACTATCTTCTCCCTTTTGTCTTCTCCACAACCACCATTCTATTCCACCTAAAGTGCTATATCCATGGCTCACGCTCATGTATTGCGTGAAGATTGAAAAAGTTTTGAGAATGTCAAAAGTATGAAACAATTGCTTGGCTTGTCGTCGGGGTTGTGCATGATTTAAATACTTTGTGTGGTGAATATAGAGCATAGCTAGACTATATGATTTTGTAGGGATGACTTTCTTTGGCCATATTATTTTGAGAAGACATAATTGCTTACTTAGTATGCTTGAAGTATTATTATTATGTCAATATTAAACTTTTGTCTTGAATCTTTCGGATCTGAATATTCATACCACAATTAAGAAGAATTACATTGAAAATATGCCTAGTAGCATTCCACATCAAAAATTCTATTTTTATCATCTACCTACTCGAGGACAAGCAGGAATTAAGCTTGGGGATGCTTGATACGTCTCCAATGTATCTATAATTTTTGATTGCTCCATGCTATATTATCTACTGTTTTGGACATTATTGGGCTTTATTATACACTTTTAAATTATTTTTGGGACTAACCTATTAACCGGAGGCCCAGCCCAGAATTGCTGTTTTTTGCCTATTTTAGGGTTTTGAAGAAAAGGAATATCAAACAGAGTCCAAACGGAATGAAACCTTCGGGAACATGATTTTTGGAACGAACAAGATCCAGGAGACTTGGACCCGACGTCAAGTAACCAACAGGGAGGCCACGAGGTAGGGGGGCGCGCCTACCCCTCCCCCCAGGCGCGCCCTCCATCCTCGTGGGCCCCCAGTTGCTTCACCAATGTACTTCTTCCACCTATATATACCTACGTATCCCCAAACGATGAGATACGGAGCCAGAAACCGTAATTCCACCACCATAACTTTCTGTATCCACGAGATCCCATCTTGGGGCCTGTTCCGGAGCTCCGCCGGAGGGGCAATCGATCACGGAGGGCTTCTACATCAACACCATAGCCTCTCCGATGAAGTGTGAGTAGTTTACCTCAGACCTTCAGGTCCATAGTTATTAGCTAGATGGCTTCTTCTCTCTTTTTGGATCTCAATACAAAGTTCTCCCCCTCTCTTGTGGAGATCTATTCGATATAATCTTCTTTTGCGGTGTGTTTGTTGAGACCGATGAATTGTGGGTTTATGATCAAGTTTATCTATGAACAATATTTGAATCTTCTCTGAATTCTTTTATGTATGATTGGTTATCTTTGCAAGTCTATTCGAATTATCAATTTGGTTTGGCCTACTAGATTGATCGTTCTTGCAATGGGAGAAGTGCTTATCTTTGGGTTCAATCTTGCGGTGTCCTTTCCCATTGAAAGTAGGGGCAGCAAGGCACGTATTGTATTATAGCCATCGAGGATAACAAGATGGGGTTTTCATCATATTGCATGAGTTTATCCCTCTACATCATGTCATCTTTCTTAAAGTGTTACTCTGTTCTTATGAACTTAATACTCTAGATGCATGCTGGATAGCAGTCGATGTGTGGAGTAATAGTAGTAGATGCAGGCAGGAGTCGGTCTACTTGTCTCGGACGTGATGCCTATATACATGATCATACCAAGATATTCTCATAACTATGCTCAATTTTGGCAATTGCTCAACAGTAATTTGTTCACCCACCGTAAAATACTTATGCTCTTGAGAGAAGCCACTAGTGAAACCTATGGCCCCGGGGTCTATCTTCATCATATTAATCTTCCAATACTTAGTTGTTTTCATTGCTTTTATTTTACTTTGCATCTTTATCATAAAATTCCAAAAATATTATCTTATCATATCTATCAGATCTCAGTCTCGTAAGTGACCTTGTAGGGATTGACAACCCCTTATCGCGTTGGTTGCGAGGATTTATTTGTTTTGTGTAGGTGCGAGGGACTCGCGCGTAGCCTCCTACTGGATTGATACCTTTGTTCTCAAAAACTGAGGGAAATACTTACGCTACTTTGCTACACCACCCTTTCCTCTTCAAGGTAAAACCAACACAAGTGCTGAAGAGGTAGCATTTCATCATAAGTATCATGCATAGCAGAAGTGGCATCATCAATAACATGTGACATATCAGAATGAATAGCAGAAGCAGGTTTAGGTGTCGCAAGCTTACTCAAAACAGAAGGTGAATCAAGTGTAGAGCTAGATGGCAGTTCCTTACCTCCCCTCGTAGTTGAGGGATAAATCTTAGTTCTTGGATCTTTCTAGTTCTTCATAATGATAAGTAGATATAAATCTCAAGTGACTCAAAGAATAGAGCTATGCTCCCCGGCAACGGCGCCAGAAAATAGTCTTGATAACCCACAAGTATTGAGGATCGCAACAGTTTTCGAGGGTAGAGTATTCGACCCAAATTTATTGATTCGACACAAGGGAAGCCAAAGAATATTCTCAAGTATTAGCAGCTGAGTTGTCAATTCAACCACACCTGGAAACATAATATCTGCAGCAAAGTATTTAGTAGCAAAGTAATATGATAGTAGTGGTAGCGACAACAAAAGTAAAGACAACAAAAGTAATGTTTTTGGTATTTTGTAGTGATTGTAACAATAGCAACGAAAAAGTAAATAAGCGAAGAATAATATATGGAAAGCTCGTAGGCAATGGATCGGTGATAGAGAATTGTGCCGGATGTGGTTCATCATGTAACAGTCATAACATAGGGTGACACAGAACTAGCTCCAATTCATCAATGTAATCTAGGCATGTATTCCGAATATAGTCATATGTGTTTATGGAAAAGAACTTGCATGACATCTTTTGTCCTACCCCCCCCCCTCCCCCCCCCCGTGGCAGCGGGGTCCTAGCGGAAACTAAGGGATATTAAGGCCTCCTTTTAATAGAGTACCGGACCAAAGCATTAACACATAGTGAATACATGAACTCCTCAAATTACGGTCATCACCGGGAGTGGTCCCGATTATTGTCACTTCAGGGTTAACGAATCATAACACATAGTAGGTGACTATAGACTTGCAAGATAGGATCAAGAACTCACATATATTCATGAAAACATAATAGGTTCAGGTCTGAAATCATGGCACTCGGGCCCTAGTGACAAGCATTAAGCATAGCAAAGTCATAGCAACATCAATCTCAGAACATAGTGGATACTAGGGATCAAACCCTAACAAAACTAACTCGATTACATGATAAATCTCATCCAACCCATCACCGTCCAGCAAGTCTACGATGGAATTACTCACGCACGGCGGTGAGCATCATAAAAATGGTGATGGAGGATGGTTGATGATGACGATGGCGACGGATTCCCCTCTCCGGAGCCCCGAACGGACTCCAGATCAGCCCTCCCGAGAGGTTTTAGGGCTTGGCAGCGGCTCCGTATCGTAAAACGCGATGAATTCTTCACTCTGATTTTTTTTCTCCCCGAAACACAATATATGGTGTTGGAGTCGGAGAGGCACCAGGGGGCCCACGAGGTAGGGGGGCGCGCCCCCACCCTTGTGGCTAGGGTGTGGGCCCCCTGGCCTTGATCTTTTGCCAGTATTTTTTATTATTTCCAAAAATACGCTCCGTGGAGTTTTAGGTCATTCCGAGAACTTTTGTTTCTGCACATAAATAACACAAATGCAATTCTGCTGAAAACAGCGTCAGTCCGGATTAGTTCCATTCAAATCATGCAAGTTAGAGTCCAAAACAAGGGCAAAAGTGTTTGGAAAGTAGATACGACGGAGACGTATCAGGGAGCGCCCGTGTGGCCGTTTGTGGGGGTGGCTCGTACGGAAAAACGGATTCATCAAACCTGACATGTCTAGAGACAATAAATTTGTGGGAGGTTAGATCGAAGCAACGATATCCTTTATGTTCGAGTGGGTAGCCGATGAAGACGCACCTAGTAGAGCGGGGCGAGTTTGTGAGGGCTCGTGGCATACAAATCTGGGAAGCATAAGCACCCAAACACACAGAGGTGACCGTAGCTCGGATGGTGGCCGGTGAGAAGAAAGTGGGGTGTGAGGGAGCGTATGGTAGTAGAAGGTCTCCGTTTGAGTAAATGTGCAGCAGTGTGTAGGGCTTCGACCCAAAATTGAGGTGGAAGATTGGCTTGGACAAGAAGGGTTCGAATGATGTCGTTGGTGGTGCAGAGTAAGTGTTCGACCTTGCCATTTTGAGGAGAAGTCTGTGGGTAGGAGGGGCGAAAGGAAATCCCATGAGAAGCAAAAAGAGTTCGAAGGGTCATGTTAATGAATTCTCCCCCGTTATCACATTGCATGCATTGAATAATGACGTGAAATTGTGTGAAGATGTATTGAAATCAACGTCGGAGAGTGGAAGATGCATCGGACTTGGCACGTAGGGGAAAGGTCAAGGAATAGTATGTATAATCATCTAAAACAACAAGGTAATATTCAAAACTCGAGAAACAGGTACCGGGGAGGTCCAAAGATCACAATGAACTAGTTGGAACGAGGCAGTAGTTACATTATTGGAAGAGGGAAAAGCCAAACGAGGTTGGCCCCCTAGTTGACATGCCTCGCAAAAGGAGGGAGTAGCATTATTACAATCAGGTAAAAAGTTCCTAAGTATGCTGGCTAATGAAGATTTGCCAGGATGCCCAAGTCGGCGATGCCACAAGTCGCCGGTGGTGATGGAGAAAGTGCGGCCGCCGGTGGAATTATTGCCATAGAAGGGGTAGAGGTCGTCAGAGCTACTGGACGTCATGAGAACCCTTTGGGTGTGAAGGTCCTTCACATAAAAACCATAGGGGGCGAATGTGACAGAAACATTGTTATCAATAGTGAATTGATGAACAAATATGAGACTAGGAACAATAGAGGGTGAAGCTAAAACATTGTGCATAGAGAATGGGGTAGAGGAGAGAGGAACTGAACTGGTGGCCACAATTGGTAAGTGATGTCCATTGCCTACAATAATGCTCGAGAAATCATGCCTTGGAAATCATGCCCATCCGGCTACTACCTCCACAACGCACAAGCATCCCGCTGCATCTCGCCTTTGCACAACCAATACACGGCATGTTGCAAGTTCCCCATGCCGCATGCGGATCTCGTGCCGCTGTTGCACCACTGCCTAAAGCTCCACGTAGAATCCGACCGGTGGCACCCGACCAGATCTACCGCAACCCTCACAGGCCCACCCCGTTGGCCGCCCAGCACACACCAGCAAGGGCCAGCACGCAGTGGATCCGGAGCCGCGCGCGCTTCTAGCCCAGCAGAACACCACCGGCTCGCCCAGGTTGTGCCCCTCCATGCCCGCACGTGCGTCGTGGCCGCAGTCCATCCACGGCACGCCTCGGTGGCGACCCGCAGTAGCCCAGAAGCGCCCCGCATTTCCGAAGGTGAGCCACCGCCGTGCTGCTCTTGGTCCTCGCAAGACGGCACATGCCCGCGGCGTCCTCCGGCGAAGACGAGGGAAGGGGTAGGCTGGGGTGGGGGTGGCGGCGGCGATTTAGGGTTTCTCCCACGTCACTGCGGGACTGGGAGCGACACAGGAGTAGGGAATGATTGGTATAATTGGCTATTTTCACGGTTCAGTTTTTCCTCTTCGCATAACGCACCAGTAATCAAGGACAGAAGATTTCTCGATGACGCCTCGGGTACCCCAGCACTCCGCGCTTCGTCGAAACCAATATTTAACTCCCCGCAGCAGGCCTGCAAGTTCCCCACCCTATGTTACTGCTGAACTTACTCTCACTATGGGCAGTCTAAGCTGATGGTTTAAACTAAATCCTCCAGCTTTCACCTTGTAATTCAAATCGTAACATGATTTGCATTTTGAGAAAGAGTCAAATTCCGCGAAACTTCGCAAAACAGATCATTTTGTTCTAAACTTTGATTCCAGGGTCAATTTTGTAATCTCGGCCTCCGCTACTGATATCTGTGAAGTCCAATCTCTTAATTGCGTGAGTTGAAAAAAGAATCATGCAGCGGTAGTAGCACTGTAGTGTCTAATCAAGACTTTTGTTTGACGCCTCGGGAACCCGGCCGTTGCTCCTCTGCGCTTCCACGAAAATTATTTGACGCCTCCTCTTCCTCCAAACCGGCTCTAATAACTCTTCTATTTCTCTTTCCCATTCTCCTACCTGCAGTCTGCACATACGTATGGCACGAACGGAGAGCGCAACAGGCGCCGACGTGATGCCTTCCACCAACGCATCCTCCTCCTCATCCACCGCCATGGACATCAGCGACGCCGCCGCCTCCGCCGCTGTCTCGTGGCCCGCAGCCTACCGGGTCACGTCGTCTCTCCGTACCCAAGACGCGGTCGACGCCCTGTGCGAGAAGTACGGCGTGCCGACGGCCTACACCGCGCGCCCCGCTGGCGACCGGCGCGCCTGCATGCCACCGCCAGAGCGGGCCGTGTGCCTGTACGCGCACGCGCTGGAGGCCGGGGTGCGCTTCCCGCTGCACAGCTTCTTCTCCGAGGTCCTCACCCACCTCTGCCTCGCGCCAGGCCAGCTCACGCCTAGCGGGTGGCGCGTCCTTGTGGGGTTCGTGGTGCTCTGCCACGACGCCGGCGTGCAGCCATCGATGGACGTATTCCTCAGCCATTTCTCGCTGGTCGAATTCAGGGTCAATGGCTGGTACGGCTTCGAAGAAAAGTACCACGCCCGCAAGCTCTTTTTACAGGAAAACGACCGCAAGCTCTTCACTGACCGCGAGCTCTTCTTCTTCCTGACTTCGCCCGAGCCATGGTCATGCCCTGTGCTTTGGAGCGAGCCGCCGTCGAAGTACAAGTACTACAGCATGGTCCGTGATGCATTGCCCACAAGCCAGCAAAAGAAAACGATGGCAAAGCTACTGGAAGCACACGGCACTGCGGTTGATCTCCGGACTTACCTCTCTGATACAAAACTCGCAGCGGCTTTCTCTCCCAACCTCGCCTCATCACCTCCCGGGCTTGTCCTTGATTCTACTGGCGCCAAAGGTAAACTTGCTTCTGACACTCCCGATACCTGGTTCCTGTTCGAGCATCGACTCTCGACTCTCGAGTGAGCAGATAATTTACTGATATTTTCCTAGGGATAGATTCCTCATCCGCCGCCGCCTATCGGGTGATCTCGTCTCTCCGTACCCAGGACGCGGTCGACGCCCTGTGCAGGAAGCACGGCCTGCCGACGGCCTACACCGCGCGCCCCGCTGGCGACCGGGCCGCCTTCACTCCGCCGAGATAATTGCATCTATAGTCCTCGTACTCGCTGGCAACGTCCACTTCAGTCCTGGAACTTGCGTATTGCTCCAATACGGTCTTGGTACATGAAAATACGGCATCGATACGGTCTCTGAGGTTGAGGCGCCAGTCCTGGCTCTACACGTGCACTACATACAGCGTACTCCGCCGTATGCCACGTCAGCCCGGGACCCGCACGTCAGGTTGGACCCACCCGTCAGCTTGAGGCCCACCCGTGGTACTGGATAAGGCGCTGTTCTGTTTCGTCGAGGAAAAAAATCCCCAATTCCCACACCCGCATCCTGCAAACCTAGTTTTTCTCCGATGGCCGGCGCGAGCGTGACCTCCACCACCATGTCCATCGACGCGGCGACCGAAGACGGCGGTAGCTCGTCGGCGGCGCTCGGCGGCGGCGATGGGTCGAGGCTTAGTTTGCTTGCGAGGGCATATCCGCAGGAGGTTTGGCGTCGGGGCGAGCTGTGTCTCCGACCGGAGAGGAGCCATGTCCTGCTCGCCCGCACTCCATCCATGGATGCAGCGGAGGCTCGGTACCGTGGTCTGGTCCTGCTGGCCACTGCGGTTGGTGACGGCGAGGAGGCTGTGACGCCGGCTGCGCTGCTGGCCGCCATTGAGGAGCGCTGTGGCGTGTTGCCGCCGGAGGTGAGCATCGAGGTTGCGTGCCCCCCACATGACTTGTGGTTGCATTTCTCAACAGAGGAGAACTGCACGGTGGTGCTCCAATCATCGATGAAGCTCAAGTGCAACCGCCGGTGGATTAAGTTTGAGCGGTGGGTGAGAGAGATCCGCGGCAGTCCGGGTGCCCTGGAGTACAAGTCCAAGTTAAGTTTTGAAGGCCTTCCCGACCAAGCATGGTCGAGTCGTTCAGTCAAAGGTTTACTGAAGGACTTGGGCGGCGAGCTGATTGAGATTATACCGCCGAAGAACAGGCGTGAGCTTGAGGTAATGGCGTGGCTCCGTGACCCGTCGAAAGTTGGCAAGGTGGTTGACGTGGAGATACCCGAGCCAAAGCTTGCGTTGTGCACAGATCCGCTTGCACAGTCTCTGGAAGAGTTTGTTGCGCGTGAAAGCATTAGTAAGTACGGACCAACGTCGCCGAGGAAGAAGAAGACAATTATGTATCCAGTGATCTGTCACATGAAGGAGGTAACTGATCGTGGTCCGCTGCTCGTTGAAGACCTGCCTGATGAATGGCTGCCCAACGAAGGGGAGGATCTTACCCGCAAGCACCAATTCACCACAGTGCTTGGCAAAGTGGACGGCACTATCTACGATTATTGAGCTATCTAGTTTATCTGTGTAGTTTAGCTATGAAAGTTGTCAGTTGGTCTATGTACTTTCTGAAGCAGTATGAATTTGGTATGTAATGTGGCCTTTTGTGAATTTTGTATGTCCAGTGACCTTATATGTTTCTGAATTTGGTACGTCGAGTGGTCTTTTGTCAACTTGCTATGTAATATTCAGTTGACATATTATCTATAGATGAACTAGGTATGTAATTGTGATATTATGTATGAAGCTATGTATGAGTTCTTGATGTTGAAATAAATTTCACACACATTGTATGTCGAGTGACTTGACGACATGATAATCCAACAACCACATTGTATAGAGAAGAGCATTATATTTTTCACAGACAAGAGCATTTCACACACAAGAGCAACCACTTAATTATATTTTCTGAAGCATCACAAACTACAAAGCACTTTAGAAGTCATAACCACATGATATCAGAAACTACAGTGCATAATAGAGGTTTTAAATTCAGTACTAATATCATATTACAAAAGATTTGACGACATGATCTGGAGCATGATCATGAACAGAACATGTTCATTAACATGTTCTACAGCTGATCATAAGCAGAACACAAAATAAAACCATCTTCTTTCCTATCTCAGTTCATCAAACATGTTCACCCTTCTAGGTTTTTTAAATCCTCTCTTGTTTGCACTTGAAGTTGTTGCACCTCTCTTCATTTGTGTTGGTTTCAACTGACATGCAATCATTCTCTCTTCCTCTGCCATTGCAGCTCTTGCTTGTTGGGCTTCCTTATTGCTTTTCTCTTGCAATTCTGCCTCAAGTCTTGTTTCTTCCTCCTGATTTCTCTTCTGCTCCCAAGCTTCTTGTCTTGATGCCTCCTGTGTTTGTAGAAACATTTGCCTTCTTTCCAACTCTTCAGCTTGATTTATAAGAAACATGGCCTCTTCTGCATCATATGCAGTCCTACAAAGTCTCTTCTTCTCTTCTGCAATCTTCATTTTCTCTTCTGCTCTTATTCTTTTTGCCTCTTCTGCAATTCTTTTCTTTTCCTCCATAGCTTCTCTTCTTTTGTCTGCTCTGGCAAGTTTTTCCTGTAGGGCATTTCTTTTCTTTTCCTCAGTAGCTTTTTTCTTCTCTTCAGCAGCAAGTCTTTTCTGTTCTAGAACAGCTTTCTTTCTCTCCTCAGCAGCATTTTTCTTGGCAAGTAGCTCATCTTTCCTCCTTTGAGCAGACAAAATAAGTTTTTCTTCCTCTTCCTTCAATTTTGCCATAGCTGCATCATACTTGCCCTGATCTGCTATCTCCCTTCTCTCTGCTGCAGCCTTCAGTCTGGCAAGTGCTATCACTTCTCTTTTCCTGTGAACATCTCCCCCTTTTGTTGCTGTACTGTGTTGAACTGGAGGCTGTGAGAGGGATTGCTCCTGTATGAAAGCACTCTCAGGCAGTGGCCCTTGCACAACCTCTTGTACAAGCCTTGTCTCTCTCTGCATTAGAGTGTAGGTAGCTGTCAGTGTGTGGAAAATATATTGACAGATATTTAACCTTGTCCAAAAAGTTGAACATATACCTCCTGTGTTAGTGCAGTTATTATTTCTGGCTCATACAATGGTGGGTCTTGGTGAATGACACCAGCTGTTTGAAGATTAATATCCTGCTGACAAGGAACACATTAGTGTACAGTGCTTAGAGAAGTACCCACATTACTATTTGGAAATCATGCAATGTTTGGAGAAGTACATTACCTGAGTTAGGCCCACAGTTTCTTCATCAGAAGATGACACATCTAGCTCTGCTCTAACTCTGTGTTTTTTTCTCTATTCTTTGGTTTAAGGCCCAACTTCCAGTCCAAACAGCCATTTATGTTATGGCCAGCACCACCACAATAGCCACAGTGTATGACAGCACCTGCCCTTGTGATTTGCACTCCTCTTTTTCCTTTCTTCTCTTCTGGTTGTTGTCTTCTGTTTTTTGCCCTTCTTCCTTTCTTCGTCTGAATTGGTGGTGGTAAGATTTTTCTGCCTTTCATCTTTGCCCACTCACTAACATCTTGACAAGGCATAATTATGTGCTCATATGCTTTGCAATAAGTTGCAATGGAGTAACATGAGTTGACCCTATACTCAGGTGGAATTTTGTCATACCTAAGAGCAAAAACCCCATGACAACAAGGTATACCTGACAAATCCCATCTTTTACAACTGCACATTTCCCTCCTTGTGTCCACACTGAAATCCACTCCTCTATCATTCACTACAAACAGTCCTTTTCCAGCTGGTGCAGCTTGACAAGTTCTAGAAAATTCCACACTCTTATCCAGTTTCTTTCTTATCTTTGGACATATAGCACCATGCCACTTCAAACTCTCTTGCTGCTTTGCAAAATTTCTTCCCATATTCTGCCCTTTGATCCTTTGGATCATGCTTATGATTGGCATTTCCCTAGCTTCCAAAATATACCTGTTGAACACCTCACAATTGTTATTTAACAACACATCACACTTGGGGAAATCATTCTGGTAAGCCCTAACCCAGGTTTTTGGGTCCAACTCTGCAAGCCAATCATGAGCCTCTTGGCTCAGCACTAACATCTGGTTCATATTTTCCTTAAATCTACCCTCTGTAGTACTCCTGGCACACTTCCATAGTTGATTTTTCAAAGCTTCTCCTTTGAAGTTCTTGTTGAAATTCTACCATAAATGCCTCACACAAAATCTATGAGGTGATAGAGGAAACAACTCTTTAACTGCCTTTATTAAACCCTGCATGGAACATATTACAGAATTATATCACAGACTTTTATGAACACACTAATTTGACAGAAATGTATCACAAAATTATATGAAGACAATGATTTGACAGAAATAAATCACATAATTATAGTAACAAATTTATTTGACAGAAATTAAAGACATACTTTTTGCTTGTCTGACATTATTGTCCATAAATCAGTGTTCTCAATTCCTAAATCTTGCTTCAATGCAGTTAGAAACCACCTCCAAGCTTTGGTGTCCTCGCACTGAACCACTGCATGAGCAATAGGAATAATGCAATCACTCCGCCTCCTGAGCGGGCCGTGTGCCTGTACGCGCACGCGCTGGAGGCCAGGGTGCGCTTCCCACTGCACAGCTTCTTCTCCCAGGCGCTCACCCACTTTCGCCTCGCGCCGGGCCAGCTCACGCCTAGCGGGTGGCGCGTCCTTGTGGGATTCGTGGTGCTCTGCCACGACGCCGGCGTGCAGCCATCGACGGACGTATTCTGCTACTTTTTCTCGCTGTGCCCATACACGTCCGGTTGGTACGGCTTCCGGGCAAAGCACGACGGCTGTGCGCTCTTCAAAGGGTGGTATTTTTCGGGATCCGAACAGACGTGGAAGGACAGGTTCTTCTTCCTGACATCGCTGGAGCCATGGTCGTGTCCCGTGTTTTGGGGCGAGCGGCCGTCGAAGTACAAGCGCTCCTGGATAGCCCGTGATGAAGCTCCAGCGCTCACAACCCAGCAAAAGAAAACGGTGGCAAAGCTACTGGACGCACACGGCACAGCGGTTGATCTCCAGACTTACCTCTCTGACACAAAACTTGCAGCGGTTTTCTCTTCCAACGTCGCCTCACCACCGCCCGGCGCCAAAGGTAAACTCGCTTACACTCGCGATACTGGTTCCTGTATCGACTATCGAATGAGCAGATAAGTTACTGATGAGTTTTGAGCTAGGCATGGATTCGTCCGCGGCCAAGGTGAAAACTGAGCCGGACGGCGAACCGACGGTGTCCCTGAAAAAGAGGAAACACGAGGAGGCAACCATTTCAAAAGACGGTGTCCCTGAGCACAGCACGCCCCATGCTGCCCATGGCTGCTCGGCCTCCGCGTCCGGCTTGGGTGCCCCGCCTGGTTTCGACCCAAAGGCACGGCACCTGCCCGTGCCAGACACACACGACGGCGACAGCGCCGACTGGGAGGCCGCGAAGAAGGTGCTAGAGTGCATCACCACGCCGTCGCGGGAGCGTGGGTTCGCCGCTGCAAGTCCCTCCGACGTCGTCGCGTCGAGCTACTCAGCAATGCTCCAGGTATGCTGCGACCAAATCGTCCATCCATTAGCAGTGGCATGTGATTTGTCCGGTCTCATTGTGTTTTGCGTGCACCTCCCGCACGTGCAGGCCGCGAACTACGCGTCATTCTCCTTCGGCTATGCGCTGGAGATGGAGAAGAAGCTGGCGGCGCGGGACAAGGAGAATGCCGCTCTGCGGGTGCTGCTGGAGAGCGCCAAGGCCGAGCTGACCGCGGCGAAGCGCGCAGCGGAGGAGGAGGTGAAGGCCAAGACGACGGTGATGTAGAAGTGCGACGCTCTCAGGATATGGCCGCGCCTCGACGCCGCGCGGCCCGACTCGTCGTCCCGCTTGATTTAGCTTGTCTCTACGGTTTAGTTGTTCTTTTGTGCGTGCAAGTCCTCTTCAGAGATTTAGCATGTCTTCAGAAGTACTCCACCCATTCCAAATTACTCGTCATAGAAATGAATGTATCTAGAACTAAAATACATCTAGATACATTCATACATGCGAAGGACCAGGTAACCCAAGTTAAATCGAAGGACAAGGTAACACCAGTTAAATCCAGCGAAGAATTTGCAGCCACTGTAGGCATCTCCGACGTCGGCTCGTAAAACATAAATTAGTGATGAATATTTAGAAACAGGGCTGAGCTAGGACTTCCTATAAAATGGACTTTGATCGGTAGCTTCGGTCTCCCTTACCCAAATTAAGTTACCAACGTGAAATGACATTTTAAACCTAAATTAAATTACCAACATGAAATGACACTTTCAACCTCACTTCCCGTTTGTATTGGAAAGCACGGAAGTTCCTCCTAGTAAATAATACAACAGGTCAAAATATAAAAAAGGTATTTTCGGAGCATTGTCTTTTTTTTCTAAATTACTTTTTATTCACAAAAATTTACACTGTATGTAGAACATTCAACAATACTTGTTTACAAAACAAGTAAATAAGTTTCCATTTTTTACTGTTCATAAGGATGCATGTGAGTTTGAGATCACAAATTCCATGTTCGAGTTTTGTTTAATATGATGATGAGAATGGATGGCAGAACCACAACTGGCTCTTTGTAGTCCGAGATCACAAATTCCATGTTCAAGTTTTGTTTAATATGATAATATATGATGATGAGTATATATCAGTCACATTAAGCATGCCGACGTGTCATCACTCGATGAAACCTCTACTGTAATGAAAGTTTCTCCTGCTACTCCTTATCTTACTTGAAGTTTTGTTGCACATTTATCGTATAAAAGGTCTGCGTTGTAACCAATAAGTGGTGTTATATGTTGTATATGCATAACTTAAAAACGAGCTGTCTTAGTCAGAACAAACTCCATTCTTTTAGTCAATATTAAACAACCGCCTCCTTCTTCTCCTCCAAGAAAGAAAGTTATTAGGGTTCGTGCCTCTAGCCAGCGCCGGCACATATCCGCCTCATCTCTGATGGCACTAGAGCCATGAAGGCGCAGTGGATCCTGTCAAGGGCCGGCGGGAGGGCTCTGTTTTTGGTCGTTTTTTCAATCTTGTTAGGGTTTGTGTCCTGTTCAGAAAGGCGGGATGGCGGCGGCTCTCTGAAGATGGAATAAAGGTCTGCCCGCCTAGCCTCCGTTCCAACAGTGCATCTAGCATGGTTGGAGGGCGTGTGAATGTGTGTCTCCAGCAAATCTATCTTTGGTGGATTGGCTCGGATCTCGTCGTTGTTCGTCTACGTTCGTGTCTTTGGTTTGGATCCTTTCGATCTACGTTATTCTTCATCGGCGATGGTTATTGTTCTGGGGTGCTGGTCCTATGGGGCCTAAGCACAATGACTTTCCGATTGTGTACTACTCCCTCCGTTTTTTTAGTCCGCATATAAGGTTTTCTCAAAGTCAAGCTTTGTAGAGTTTGATTAACTTTTTATTAAAAACTATAAACATTCACAATATGAAATCGATATTATCAGATGCACCATGAAACGTACTTTCATACTATATAGTTTTAATATTATAGATGTTCATATTTTTTATATAAATTTGGTCAAACTTTGTGTAGTTTGACTTTGACCAAATCTTATATGCGGAGTAAAAAGAAATGGAGGGAGCACAACAAGTTGTGCCAGACCCCGGCGATGGAGGGGCGATGACGATGACACACCTTCAGCTCGCTTCAGTGTTTCTAGTCGTCGCTAGATGATCTATGAATCTAGATGTAATTTTTATTTCTGATGTTCGTTGTACTGTCATGATTAAAGATGAATAGATTGAAAGTTTTTTTGAAAAAAAAAACTCCATTCTTTTTATGAGGGTCTTGATTGTTCTGATGGGTATGGGATGACAAAGAAGCATGAGACCAGAAGGTTACACCATTTAACCTTTTCGAAGCGTTTCAAATAAAACATGTGTTTATTCATCATCGCATCTCACAATTATATATTTACTGTTGCTACCCGTGCGTCATGCGGAGGAACAAGATGAGGAAAAAGTAGTAATTCCAAAAAGGGTTCCCTCTAATTTTCTTTTTTTATACAAGGTAAGAAGGTAAGAATTACTCAGACCAACTGTTTTAAAAAAAATCGACGCCTTACATCTAGGTCAGCAGCAAATCTTTTGCCTCTGTAGCGCGGCAGTATCGCCTCGGATGCGGGCATGCGGCCTTGCACACACATGACACAGACCACAGTCTAGTCTTAGACTCTAGAGGTCTGCACGAATCCTACGTGCGTACGCACACACACCATATCGGCGCATGCCTAGGAGCACGGCAGGGCTACGGGCTACGGTTCTCGATCATTCAGGTTAACAAAAAAAAGCAAATAATGCGGTAATGCCCACGCATGCCACTGCAGCGTGGCTTGACGGACGTGACAAGACAGAGGAGAGGTGCCTTCGAGACGACCGCACAGAACCCTACTCATAGCATCCAACCCGAGATTTGCTCTCTCTTTTCTTCTTTCTCTCCTTTTCAAATCCTTTTCCAAATCTTACAAATTTAAAAATGTTGTCCGTGAATATCAAACTCAAACCCTCTCTCAAGGTAATCTTCTCCGATTCCCTTATTTTGATCCAAGTAATGTTAACAAATTGCTCATTTGTTGCTAGTTTGGGGAAACCCTAGTTTTGTATGGATCTAGAGATTTGCATGAAGATGTGAGATGTTTGTTTGCCAATTTTCTATGATTAGGTTTGTTACTATGTTAGGGTTATTCTTATGGGTGTTTTTATGTTGGTGCTAGGGTTAGGGTTAGGGTTGTTGTTTGTATTCCGTGTTAATTCTTGGATTATAACTCATGGAAGCAATGTTACGTTGTGTTGTTTGAATGCTTATAAGGATGAGAAGAACATGTGTGTTTGTTCATCATGGGGACAAAGACGCCTTCTTGAAAGGCAATATTGAACCGGACCCGGAGTTTAAAATGGTGTTCGATAGTAGTCCTAGCTATGCGGAGCTCTTGCAACAAGTGAGAAAAGAGTTGAATTGGATGGACCCTAGTGATATCGTTGAGTTGGAGGGAAGACATAATGTTGGTTTTGAAATGCACATCAGCTGGAAGACAATGCGTGTCAACTCGGAGCAACGTTGGGTTGCATACAAGGAGACGGTGGCTGAATCACTAGACAAGGCTCTTGAGTTATTTGCAAAGAAGAAGATTGATTTAAGTTTGCATTTGGACTTGAACCGGAACCCCTCCCCTTTGGTTGCTAGTAGCCCCCACCCTTGAAGCAAGATGAAATTGTTGAACCTCTTTTGGCCCAAGAAGTGAGGCCAACATTGAGCACGTTTCCAAACAACCAAAATGAAGCTTTGCAAGAGGAGAATGATGAGTATGCAGACGATGACAATGATGTTGATCTCCATGACAACAATGTGAGTGATCTCGACAAATATCATTTGCAAGAGACAATGGACCATTCCATCCCTTATTCCCGTGGCTATGCATCATATTCGGACGACGAAGGTCCCGATGAACAAGTTGATGAGGAGGGGTTCACGGTGAAGGAGGCCGAAGCTTTTGAGAAGGTATTCAGTCGTGATCATCGGACTACATTGTTCAAGGATGTTAGTCTCGCAGATGAAGCTGTGGTAGATGGTGGCCAAGGTATATCTCTTGGGGTTAGGCCAAGATCTCACCGTGATTTGGATGACGGCAAGAATGGGATTGCTAAAGGGTCTAAGTTCGATACCTTCTTGGAATTAAAGATGTGGCTCAACAACTACTCGGTTACACATTATCGTCCACACAAGGTGATGAACTCGGACGTCAATGTGCGCTACACGGTTGCATGTGCATGTGAAGATGAAATATGTCTGTGGATTGTGCGTGCAAGACCATGGAAAGGAGGTCCCACTTGGCACGTAGTGAGTTGTGTGCCAACTCACATGTGCCGAGGCAAAAGGGTGGATGGCAAGATTGTGTCCCAAAACCACAGACAACTCACGTCCGAGTTCATCGTTTACAGACTCTCCAACTCAATATCCACACTTCCAACAATGAGCGTCCAACATGTCATTGACCTTGTGAAAGCCATCTTTCATTACAAGGTGAAGTACGGCAAGGCATGGAAGGCGAAGCAAGCCACATTTAAGATGTTGTATGGTACTTGGGAGGAAGCATACAACCGAATCCCTAGGTTGTTGTTAGCCATGGCCGCCACAAACCCAGGCATGGTTCATGTGGTCGAGCCTCATGGGAAAAAAAATAACGGTTCGTGAAGAAAGGGAAGTTCGAGTATTTGGCCATGGTTTTTGGGCGTTCTAGCAATGCGCGAGGGCTTTCGAACACTGTAGGCCGGTCATTGCCATTGACGGCATGTTCTTGACTGGAAAATATAAGGGCACCTTGTTGGTTGCGATAGCAACTGATGCCAGTAACCGGGTGTTGCCATTGTCATCTGCTTTGGTTGAGGTCGAGAACAATGACAACTGGGAGTGGTTTTTGTGTCTTTTGAGGATGAAGGTGTTATCCGTTCAGAGGGAAATTTGTGTCATATCAGATCGGCATCAAGGAATTCTTAACGCGGTGGAGATTGACATTCCCGGGCATGCTCCGTTTCACCATCGATGGTGCATGAGGCACTTTTGTTCCAACTTCTATAGGGCATGTGGCCTTAAGAAGTTGGCCGATGATCTTCAAGATTGTTGTCTCGCTTTCTCCGACAAGCGGTTCGCCACTTTGTACAACAAATTGCTCGCACACAAAAAACTTGATCCCGGTGGTCAAGACTTTCTCAATAGGCACATTCAATATCGGAACAAGTGGGCACGTGCTTTTGATGAAGATGGCCGGAGATACGGTCAAATGACAAGCAATATGGCCGAATGCTTCAATAGGGTGCTCAAAGGTGCACGTGGATTACCCGTAACGACAATAATTCAATATAAATTTGACAAGATGAATGCGTACTTTCTAAAGTACTCTATGGAAACGGATGCACAGATAGCGGGTGAGAACAATCGCAAGTACAAGTACAAGTTCCCACCCAAGGTTAATGAATGGTTGGAATTTCAATCACGGAAGACGGACTCACAAGAAGCTATACAATATGACAACGAAGAGTGGAAGTACCAAGTGAAAGAGCCAGGAGGAACCACAAACGATGGCCGCCAACCTGGAGGTTGGGCTTTCAAGGTGTCGCTAACATGTTGTGATTGCTCTTGTGGTAGGCCATTGTTGCTTCATCTCTCATGCTCACACTTATATACCGCCGGTCGCGTTAGGAATGTGGATGTCAATCATCCACTCACCGTAAGGGGGAGTCGGAGTTCTCAATCATGACGGTCAAGAAAACATGGGCTCCCCGCTTTCACCCATACTTTGACCAATCACAATGGTCGGAGTATCATGGAATTCAACTATGGCCAGATCTGGAGTTGAAGGTTGTTAAAAGGGGTAGACGTAAGACAAAGCGTCTTAGAGGCGACATGGACGGATGGGGCCATGGTGGCCGCCGCGAAGCGGGCAACGACCAATTCGAAGAGCCTCGTGAGAGCTCCCATTGTGGGGAATGCAAAGGTCATGGCCACAGCGAAAGAAACTGTACGAAACCAAGGAAAAGGTCCAAGAAAAATGATGCAAGCACAAGCCAACAAGGAGCTACACAAGAGAGCCAACCAAGTGGTAGCCAACAAGTGCCAAGGCAACCTAGTGGTAGCCAACAAGTGCCAAGGCAACCAAGTGGTAGCCAACAAGTGCCAAGCCAACCAAGTGGTAGCCAAAGAGGATCTAGGCAACAAAGAGGGCGGCAATTAGGACTTACAAGAGGCCGTGGTGGTGGTGGTCTAGGTCGTGGTGGTGGTGTTGGCCGTGGTGATGGTCTTGGCCTTGGTGGTGTACTTGAACGTGGTGGTGGTCAAGGGCAAGGTCGTTATAGAGGAATGTCTGGATACCTCGATGGACCATTTTCGTATGTTGCTCACTAACTATAACGTTCCATATGTTCTTGTTTTTCATATGTTCTTCTTGTCCTTATTCACTAATATGTTGCAATGTACATGTTCTTCTATTTGTTCTTATTGTCATTACTAACTATTATGTTTCACTCATTGTAGGTATGCCGGCTTCTCAACCCAACAAACCAACAATGAAGAAGGATGGCGAAGATGAGATGGCGGGATGGTGGGAAAATGCTGCGAAGAAGCTGAGAGAGGAGGATGCAGCCGCACTAAAGAAGATGGAAGAGGAGCTTGAAGAGAAGAGAAATGAGAGAGAGAGAGAGGGAGATAATGGACCGTGAGTATTGCGCTAGGGAGCATGCTTTGAAGAGGAAATGTGAGGAGGCACAGAAGAAGCGTATCAAGGATTTTCAAGAAAGGACCTTGAAACTTTGGGCATTTGAAGATGAAAAAAAGGAGGGAGAACAAGATATTCATGGAGAGGGTGGTTAAGCAGGCTCATCGCATAAGGAAAAGGGAGGAGGAAGAGGAAGAAGGGAGGAAGAAGAAGAAGTAGGGAAAGGGGCTTAGCTCTACGCAATAGAGCTATGTCATCTTTAACTTTCTTGTGGATGATGACTGTGTTATCCTCTAAACTATGCTCTTCGATTTGGTTATGAACTACTATGTGTCATGAACAACTATGTATTTTGGACTCCTCCTCGATTTGGTTGCGAACTACTATGTGTCGTGAAGTACTATGTATTTCCTTCTCGAGTGCTCTCGGGATAGCTCTTCCCAGGTGTGGCACCACGGCTCAGAGCGACCGGTTTACCATGCATTGCCAGCCCAGAGACCATGTCTTCTGGCAACACACAGCATCTTGGTATAGAAAACAACCTCTTTATTGATGCTAGCGGAACAGAGTTTATATTGCAACAGATGTCGAGGCCAAGCGGCACACCCCGTGCGGCTGAACAATATGTACATTATTTAGTGAACATAAAGGGGCCTCGATCAGGAAAACTACGTGGCAGCGGAATAACGTCGTAGCGGAAGGTCCATATCACAGGGACACTGATGTGGACACAATCTAGACTCGAGCATCGCTCCTCTCCAACGAGACTTTCCTGAAATCTGGCATGACACGCCAGGTCAGTACATTGAATGTACTTGCAAGCTCACAATAGACATAATCATAATGGCAAACAATATCATGATACTTAACCAAGTATTAATAATGCAACACTACATGTCAAACATGCTGTGGTCATGCTCGAACGTCCCTCGGGACAAATTATCAACTGTGATCATTCCCGGATCATAGACAAACCACCAACATGGTCTTAACAAGAGTAACTCGTGATCCTTACGACGATCACAACCAGGACCGAATATCCCGATGGCCTTTCTGCCATCCTCAACAATGCAAAGTTCATAGCTTAGTGTGAAAATTTTATTAAACATTGACTCATGGCAGGACCTACTACGAGGTGTCGGTGACCGTGGACTCGGCTATCGATAGATTATACACTCTGCAGAGGTATCACACTGTACCCACACCACGGAACCCATGGCCTCGCACTCCCATTCGGGTGGACCAATGGCATTCCGACAACCCTTCCATTGCCATGACACTCTCCCGGCCACTCCGACCCAATCCCCAACGGGCTAGTCCTGGGTGGCCCCGTGTCAACCAAAGACACACCGACCACCGTCGTGGCCAAAACAATCCCACTCGGGGACCCGGTACCATAATCTCAACAATGGGCACACAAGGTTATGCCTGCTTACCGGGCCAGGGTGAGCACGACACAACCTTCCCTAGTTGGAGGCACCGACCAAAGGCAATGTCAATGGACCGAATCAAGGCCTTCCCAAAAAGGCAAATTTGGCTGCACTGGGAAAAACTCGATTCAGCGACACCATGACCCAGTCAACATTATATTCAAGTTGAGTTATAATCAGGTTCAACTTAAGATGAAAATGACCGGTGTCATAGCATGCCATGAAATGCAAAACTATACATGCATCACTTAATATTGAAAAAGACCGATTGTCATCCGTATACACACTAAGCATAAACATCAACAACTCATATTACTTGACTGATCAATATAACTCACATATTAACCATAATATTTTGTAGCAAGTTTTAAAATTTTGTCATGCAAGAACGTAACTCCGATTAATTTTTCACGTGAATAATAAAGATTTTCCCACAAACAATTCCTAATTTCTTTCCCATCCAAGTTAGGTTCACACCTTCTGCAAGTCAAGTAAAATGACTAAACAAGTACTTAACAGAATATTTTCTTAGCAAATTTTTATCATTTTATTTAAGGCAAGAGAATAACTCTAAATAATTACTAACATGCATAACAAAATCATTACTATCATCACCCCAAATAAATCTTATCTTGGCTCTCCCAACTTAAACTAATGTCAACATTCTGTAAATCAAGCATAATAACTCACAAACATTTAACAGAATAAAAATAACACCATAGTTATTTAAATGCATGGATTAATCATTTAATTCAAGTAAGAAAATCACAAATATTGAAATGACACCATGAAAATGTTGTTGTGGCTTGCCTTAGTGCAGATGAGGTTCATAAGCCTTCTGGTGATCCTCAAGACAAGCCTCACCCCCTGAAAATAAATTTAAACGTAGAAAGAAAATATCAAGAAAATTTCTGAAAATCACCAAAAATTCTAAACAGCTCAGAAAATCTCATCTTTGGTGAGTTGCTAGATTTCTTTTCAAAGAACACAATGCAAAAAGAATCAATTCATTTGGACTTATGGTTGAAGAGTTATAACTGTTTGAAGCTCTCTGGAATTTAAATGATTTCGAATTTAAATAAACAGCTGAGGGGGGGGGGGGGGGTGACATCGAAGGCGTAAAACCTCATGGCGCCACCACTCGTACTGCTTCATGCGCGTACAGAGTGGCTGACTAGCGGGCCCCGCTAGTCAGGTGGGGGAAGGGGGAGAAGGAAACGGAGGAGGCCACGGCTTCGCCGGAGCTCTCGCCGATGATGAGGGCTTCTTGGCCAAAACGAGAGGGAGGGATTTAGCGAGGGGACGGTGGCGCACCTGCCCGTATCCGTAGCATGGCTAGGGGTGGTCGGACGGCGTCAGAATCAAGCTCGCAAGCGGAGGCAGAACATGGTGGTTGCCGGAGTTGAGGAAGACGGCGAATGGAGGCCACTCCAGGGGCTCCAAGCGGGTGAGACAGCCTCACCGGAGAGAGGCGGAGGCCCTGGAGGGGTCGCCCAGGCCTGGGAGGGGCTGGAGCTACTGAGGCGACCAGAGGGGATCGCCGGCAAGCTCGAGCTCGGGGACGGCGGCCCGAGGCCTGGCCAGACGGGCTCCGGCTTCCTACGCGATTGTGGAGTGTGTGGGAGTGCTGGATGGTGCTTGAGGAGGCTGGGGGTGGCTCCATTTACGGGCGAGCGGCGAGGGGGGTTTCGGGCTCCGCTGGTGGACACCTGTCCACGACGCCCGGCGACGAGTGGCATCAGTGAGAGGGGGTGAAGGCGATGCAGGTTACGCGGCAACTGTGGGCGGACGGAGACAAGCACATGATCGAGGGGAAGGCGACGAGCACAGTGCGCTCCGTACTGTTGGGCTGGCCGAACCTTGCCCGTGCTCGCTGTGGCGAGCTCCGGCGTCGGCGAGCGCTAGAGGGAGGTTAATGGCGATGCGACAAAGATGGTGGCGCGGTTTTGCACGCTCGGGTAGGCGAGGGAAGCGAGCACGCGCCAACAGAGCGCTCGGCGGCACTCAGAGCGCGTCAACACGCATGCCAACACCCCTGGACGAACGTGGTCACCGCGTGAACTATGACATCAGGCCGATCTAAGCATAAACTTCATGTCTGGCATGTTGTTCGTGGTAGTTTTGAGTGTTACCAAGATTTGGTTTGGATCCAGGTGCAATAGAGAGGTTTTTACAAGCCACGTAAGTTTCTGATCAGTAACTTTGAACAGTTACTGCGGTCAAACGAGTGGGAGTTAAAGGCTGTGCTTTGGAGGCTAGTCATGAGTTACTACGGTAAAGATGCACAAGAAAGTTCAGGTCAAAAGGAGCAAGTAAAATGGTAGTTGATGTAGAAACCACCATTTCTGTCTAGAATAGAAAATATTTTCTGTAGAAAAAATATTCCAAAAAGTGATGAAATATTTTTGCTCAGGGAGGTTCCCTAGGGTTCACAGAATATTTGTGAATTATCTCATATTTTTCTGAGCCATAAAAATTAGGGTTGCTTTGAAGAAAACTGATCTGGCTAGGGTTTTTGAGAGAAAATGAATATTTTTCATTTAATAAAAATATTCCAAAGATTATTTTGGGGGTGGATCAGAAGAGAAATGATGATTTAGGAGGGAAGTGGAGCACTTGGGTGAAAGCCAAGGATGGCCAAATGTTTAACTCCATATGAAAAGATTCAAGAACTCCAAGTTTCAGAAAATTTTCGAATGGAGATCAATCAAATAAGAGAGGGCAAAAACCAGGCTGTCACAAACCTCCCCCCTTAGAATGAATCTCGTCATAGAGATTCGGTTGCTTGGGAAAACCACTCTGGATACTGATCGCTAAGGAATTATTCCCGCTCCCAAGTCGCTTCTGATTCTGTGTGATGCTCCCACTGAACCTTGTAAAATTTTCTGACTTTACTGCGAGTGACCCTTTCCATCTGATCCAAAATTTTAAACGGCCTCTCTTCATAAGTTAAATATTTTGTCAACTCTATCTCAGCCATAGCAGTCCTTTTCTCAGGCGGGGATATGCATCGTCTCAATTGCGAAACATGGAACACGTTGTGCACGTCTGCCAATTCAGGGGGTAGTTCTAGTTGATATGCAACAGTACCCACTCGAGACATAATCGGGAATGGACCAATAAATCTGGGTGCCAGTTTTCCACGAGTCTGAAATCTCTTGACTCCTTTCATAGGAGTGACTCGGAGGTATACGTGTTCTCCGGGTTCAAAACTGACCTGCCGATGCTTTGCATCATAATAACTCTTCTGTCGAGATTTGGCCAATTGCAATCTGTCTCTGATTTCCCTAACTTGCTTCTCAGCTTCCATCATGAGATCCGTTCCGAAGATACGGCTATCTCCAGTTTGAGACCAATTTAAAGGAGTGCGGCACTTACGGCCATACAGAGCTTCATATGGTGACATCTTTAGGCTGGTCTGGAAACTGTTGTTATAAGAAAACTCGGCATATGGCAAGCAATCTTCCCATTTAGCCCCTTTGGCTAGTACACAGGCTCGCAACATATCTTCGAGTATTTGATTTACCCGCTCTGTCTGTCCATCTGTCTGAGGGTCATAAGCAGTACTATATTTCAGAGCTGTCCCCAAGGCTTGATGGAGACAGGACCAAAAAGCGGAGGTAAACAAGGAACCTCGGTCGGAAGTGATAGTTCGGGGTACTCCATGCAGACTGACTATTCTGGATACATACAGCTGTGCAAGTTCATTTGCCCTGTATCTGGTGCTCATGGGAATGAAGTGAGCGACCTTGGTTAGGGTATCGACTATAACCCAGATTGCATCCTTGCCTCGCTGAGTCTTAGGCAATCCCGTAATGAAATCCATACAAACGTCATCCCATTTCCATTGTGAAACTGGCAGCGGTTGGAGGAGTCCGGCTGGCTTCTGATGCTCTACCTTCACCTTGTTGCATATGTCGCAACAGGCTACGAAATAGGCAATGTCCTTCCTCATTCCATCCCGCCAGAATATTTTTCTAAGATCCTCATACATTTTCGTACCTCCCGGTTGAATGGAATATGAGGATTCGTGTGCTTCTGACAGGATTTTCCTCTTCAAGTCCGGTTGATTGGGCACACAAATTCGTCCACGGAATCGGAGGGTACCGAATTTGTCCTTGGAGAAATCAGGGGCCTGATCTGCCATCTGGCTCTTGGCACGTCTTTGTAGCTTGGCGTCTGCGGACTGGGCCTTGTGGATCTCCATCTCAAGTGTGGGAGTAACTTCCAAAATATTAGCGAGGCCAGCATCCACTATGATCAAGTTGAGGTGAGCGATCTCCTCTTGGAGTTCGGCTGACAATGATCTCAAGATGACATTTAAGCTGGCGGGCTTTCGTCTGAGTGCATCTGCAACCACGTTGGCCTTACCCGGGTGGTAATTTATTCCAAGGTCATAATCCTTGACCAACTCTAGCCATCTTCGCCGACGGAGATTTAGGTCTGGCCGAGTAAAGATGTATTTGAGACTCTTGTGGTCGGTAAAAATTTGGCACTTTTTTCCAATGAGATAGTGTCTCCAAATTTTTAACGCATGAACCACCGCAGCCAATTCCAAATCATGAGTAGGGTAATTTCCTTCATGGGGTCATAGCTATCGCGATGCATATGCCACAACCTTGCTGTCTTGCATAAGTACGCAGCCAATGCCTTGCCTGGAGGCGTCACAATACACATCAAAACTGCGGTAAATGTCTGGGAGAGTCAATACAGGTGCGGTTGTCAGACCTATATTTAACTCATTAAAACTTTTCTTACAGTCCTCAGTCCATTCAAACTTCTTGTCCTTTTTGAGAAGTTCTGTCATGGGTTTAGCAATCTTGGAAAACCCTTCATGTGTTGGGTTGGTCATGGAATTCTTGACTTGAGTGGTGGTCTTGTTAACATTCTGCTGCAAATTTAGCTTATATTCCACCTGAGTCTGCTGCTAGGTACGAGCTTTTTGCGCGGGTTGCCCATCCTTCTTTGGCTCAAACTTACGCTTGTTGTCGTTGTTAACAGGCCTATTATCTGCTATAAGCTTGTGCTCCCGTTCAGCAATGAAAGCCTTGTTCACCAGAGTTTGGAAATCTAGGAAATCAAGCATACTAAGAGTACACCGGAGTTGCGGATTTAGGCCTCCAAGAAATCTGTCAATCTTCCTTTCTTCGGTGGCCACGTCATAAAGAGAGTAACGGGCCAGATGATTGAAGTTTTGCAAATATTCTTCCACAGACTGATTTCCTTGGACGAGTGCGAGAAATTCATGTTGCTTGGTCTTCATAACTCGCGCAAGGATATGATATTTTCGAAACTGGTCTTTAAACCTTTCCCAAGTGATTTCATCATCAACCGGCCACATGGCTTTTGTATTTTCCCACCATATGGCAGCTGCGCCTTCAAGATAATGAGTTGCAAATGGAACTTTATCATTTTCTTCAGTACGAGCAATCTCAAGATTTTTTCAGTGGTGCGCAACCAATCGTCTGGATCCAATGGGTCAATAATCTGACTGAAACTGGGTGGCTTGGTCATTTGAAAATCTGACAGCTTTGAGTGATGACCGTTCTGATTTCCATTCTGTCCAACCATAGCTTGCACACTTCTTAATATTTCAATCACACCATTGTTCCTTCTTTCCTCAAACATACGCAGAATTTGCTCGGTGGAGGACGGATTTGGCGGTGGAGGTGGTGGCGGAACGTACGGTTCGGGAGAATGTCCTGCCTGTCGTGCGGAACGACGAACAGGGGTTCCCTCATGAATGTTGCTACTGCTGCCTCCCCGCGTCATCCTATTGTTGATTTTTCCCAAGCCAACGCAATCGAGATGAGAAACATCCAAGAATAAAATTGGGGAAAAGCCAGCGACACATCCCGGAAGAAACAAAAGAGCGAAGAAAATACGACGAATAAAGTCTCAACATGATTATACATAGACTCATACATGAAAGATAAACAACATGACTGGTTCAACTACTCTCATACATGCAACGAAACATCATGACTCGTACGACTACATCTGTACATCATCCAGATGAGTGCGAATACTCAAAGATACTACTGCTCAGCTGGTGCTGCGGCGTCCTCCCCTGAAGCGGTCTCGGATCCCGAACTGACGTGGTTAACGGAAACCTCCAGGTTAAAGGTAACACGACGGTGCTGCCTTGAGGGCTCTCCCTCAGGGGCAGGGGTAGGATGAAGCATCGGGGCTACAGGAGTAGCGAGAAGTGAGACCCACTCGGCAGGAGTACGGAGAGGGTTCACGGCCGAGACACCCGTGCTACTCGGAGGAGTTACCGGCGAAATAGGGGAGCTGGAGTTAACGGGAATATATGGGGTAAATCCTATAGAAGATGGAGTAGTGGAGGATCTAGAAGTGACTAAAGTAGCGGCTAAAGCAGTACGGGCATGATTCAGCTCTCGAGCCAGCTCGTGGATCATGAGATAGCTAGCAGTGACATAACGAGCAAGGTGGCTAGCAACACTATCAGACTCCGGATCAATGAGAGGGAAACGGACACGACCGTCGTCGTGCAGAGATGGGTAGTAATAGAAACCTGGGTGGTTCTGCATTCGGACCTCGTTGTAGCGAAGCTCGACAAGGACCTCGAATGCAGCAAACTGGACAGCCTGAGAAGCGGTGGAGGCGTAACCGCTCCGAGAAGTACGAGTGTAAGAGCTGGAATCGGAACTAGTGCGCAGAGTGACCACTGCGTGATACTCATACACGGAATCAGCTAGATGCTCCCGGTACACACTATAGACTGGGTCGTCTCCGAGAGGGTACAACCGACGCCACACATTGCGAAGGAGGTGCGGTGACGTGTACGGCATCAACTGCAACTGGCACGGATACGGCACCGGAGCCATCTACACCCACAACCATTAGCAGGTTAGCATAAAAAAATATAAACCATATGCATGCAACGCAACAATCAGCACAAATTACTACCGGCACTCAACTTAAACGCGTATCTAACGTCTAGTTAACACGTCGCAGTCTAGCGTGGCCTATAGTCAGCGCGGCTCTGATACCAAGCATTGTGGCACCACGGCTCAGAGCGACCGGTTTACCATGCATTGCCAGCCCAGAGACCACGTCTTCTGGAAACACACAACATCTTGGTACAGAAAACAACCGCTTTATTGATGCTAGCGGAATAGAGTTTATATCACAACAGATGTCGAGGCCAAGCGGCACACCCTGTGCGGCTGAACAATATGTACATTATTTAGTGAACATAAAGGAGCCTCGATCAGGACAACTATGTGGCAGTGGAATAACGTCGTAGCAGAAGCTCCATATCACAGGGACACCGATGTGGACATGATCTAGACTCGAGCAGCGCTCCTCTCCAACGAGACTTTCCTGAAATCTGGCATGATATGCCAGGTCAGTACATTGAATGTACTTGCAAGCTCACAACAGACATAATCATAATGGCAAACAATATCATGATACTTAACCAAGTATTAATAATGCAACACTACATGTCAAACATGCTGTGGTCATGCTCGAACGTCCCTCGGGACAACTTACCAACCGTGATCATTCCCGGATCACAGACAAACCACCAACGTTGTCTTAACAAGAGTAACTTGTGCTCCTTACGACGATCACAACCATGACCAATATCTGGTCCCGAATATCCTGATGGACTTTCTTCCATCCTCAACAATGCAAAGTTCATAGCTTAGTGTGCAAATTTTATTAAACGTAGACTCATGGTGGGACCTACTACGAGGTGTCCGTGACCGTGGACTCGGCTATCGATAGATTATACACTCTGCAGAGGTAGCACACTGTACCCACACCACGGAACCCATGGCCTCGCACACCCATTCGGGTGGACCAATGGCATTCCGACAAAACCCTTCCATTGCCATGACACTCTCCCGGCCACTCCGACCCAATCCCCAACGGGCTAGTCCTGGGTGGCCCCGTATCTACCAAAGACACACCGACCACCGTTGTGGCCAAAACAATCCCACTCGGGGACCCGGTACCATAATCTCAACAATGGGCACACAAGGTTATACCTGCTTACCGGGCCAGGGTGAGCACGACACAACCTTCCCTAGTTGGAGGCACCGACCAGAGGCAATGTCAATGGACCGAATCAAGGCCTTCCCAAAAAGGCAAATGTGGCTGCACTGGGAAAAACTCGATTCAGCGACACCATGACCCAGTCAACATTATATTCAAGTTGAGTTATAATCAGGTTCAACTTAAGATGAAAATGACCGGTGTCATAGCATGCCATGAAATGCAAAACTATACATGCATCACTTAATATTGAAAAAGACCGATTGTCATCCGTATACACACTAAGCATAAACATCAACAACTCATATTACTTTACTGATCAATATAACTCAAATATTAACCATAATATTTTGTAGCAAGTTTTAAATTTTTCTAATGCAAGAACGTAAGTCTGATTAGTTTCTCACATGAATAATAAAGATTTTCCCACAAACAATTCCTAATTTCTTTCCCATCCAAGTGAGGTTCACACCTTCTGCAAGTCAAGTAAATGACTAAACAAGTACTTAACAGAATATTTTCTTAGCAATTTTTTATCGTTTTATTTAAGGCAAGAGAATAAATTTAAATACTTACTAACATGCATAACAAAATCATTACTATCATCACCCTAAATAAATCTTATCTTGGCTCTCCCAACTTAAACTAATTTCAACATTCTTTAAATCAAGCATAATAACTCACAAACATTTAACAGAATAAAAATAACACCATAGTTATTTAAATGCATGGATTAATCATTTAATTCAAGTAAGAAAATCACAAATATTGAAATGACACCATGAAAATGTTGTTGTGGCTTGCCTTAGTGCATATGAGGTTCACAAGCCTTCTGGTGATCCTCAAGACAAGCCTCACCCTCCGAAAATAAATTTAAACACAAAAAGAAAATATCAAGAACACTTCTGAAAATCACCAGAAATTCTAAACAACTCAGAAAAATCTGATCTATGGTGAGCTGCTAGATTTCTTTTCAAAGAATACAATGCAAAAAGAATCAATTCATTTGGACTTATTGTTGAAGAGTTATAACTGTTTGAAGCTCTCTGGAATTTAAATGATTTTGAATTTAAATAAACAGCTGAGGGGGGGGGGTGACGTCGAAGGCGTAAAACCTCAGGGCACCACCACTTGTACCGCTTCGCGCGCGTATAGAGTGGCTGACTAGCAGGCCCCGCTAGTTAGGTGGGGGAAGGGGGAGAAGGAAACGGAGGAGGCCGTGGCTTCGCCGGAGCTCTTGCCGGCGACGAGGGCTTCTTGGCCAAAACGAGTGGGAGGGATTTAGAGAGGGGACGGTGGCGCACCTGCCTATACCCGTAGCGTGGCTAGGGGTGGTCGGACGGCGTCGGAATCAAGCTCGCAAGTGGAGGCAGAACACGGTGGTTGCCAGAGTTGAGGAAGACGGCGAACGGAGGCCACTCCAGGGGCTCCAAGCGGGCGAGACGGGCTCACTGGAGAGAGGCGGAGGCCCTGGAGGGGTCGCCCAGGCCTGGGAGGGGCTGGAGCTACCGAGGCGACCAGAGGGGATCGCCGGCAAGCTCGAGCTCGGGGACGGCGGCCCGAGGCCTACCCGGCCAGGCTCCGGCTTCCTACGCGATTGTGGAGTGTGTGGGAGTGCTGGATGGTGCTCGAGGAGGCTGGGGGTGGCTCCATTTATAGGCGAGCGGCGAGGGGGGTTTCGGGCTCCGCCGGTGGACACCTGTCCACGACGCCCGACGACGAGTGGCATCAGTGAGAGGGGGAGAAGGCGACGCAGGTCATGCGGCAATTGTGGGCGGACGGAGACGAGCACAGGATCGAGGGGAAGGCGACGAGCATAGTGCGCTCCGCACTGTTGGGCTGGCCGGGCCTTGCCCATGCTCGTTGCGGTGAGTTCCGGCGTCGGCGAGCGACAGAGGGAGGTTAATGGTGATGAGACGAAGATGGTGGCGCGGTTTGGCACGCTCGGGCAGGCGAGGGAAGCGAGCACGCGCGAACAGAGCGCTCGGCGGCACTCAGAGCTCGTCGACACGCATGCCAACACCCCTGGATGAACGTGGTCACCGCTATGACATCAGGCCGATCTAAGCATAAACTTCATGTCTGGCATGTTGTTCGTGGTAGTTTTGAGTGTTACCACGATTTGGTTTGGATCCAGGTGCAGTGGAGAGGTTTTTACAAGCCAGGTAAGTTTCTGATCAGTAACTTTGAACAGTTACTGTGGTCAAATGGCTGGGAATTAGATGTTGTGCTTTGGAGGCTAGTCATGAGTTACTAAGGTAAAGATGCACAAGAAAGTTCAGGTCAAAAGGAGCAAGTAAAATGGTAGTTGCTGTAGAATTCACCATTTCTGTCCAGAACAGAAAATATTTTTTGTAGCAAAAATATTCCAAAAAGTGATGACATATTTTTTCTTAGGGAGGTGCCCTAGGGTTCACATAATATTTGTGAATTGTCTTAGATTTTTCTGAGCCATAAAAATTAGGGTTTCTTTGAAGCAAACTGATCTGGATATTCCAAAGATTATTTTGGGGGTGGATCAGAAGATAAATGATGATTTAGGAGGGAAGTGGAGCACTTGGGTGAAAGCCAAGGATGCCCAAGTGTTTAAGTCCATATGAAAAGATTCAAGAACTCCAAGTTCCAGAAATTTTTCAAATGGAGATCAATCAAATAAGAGAGGGCAAAAACCAGGCTGTCATACCAGGCATGCAACGCCTCAGATCTAGGCATTGTACTGCTTTGTGTGGCGCCTCCAGGCTAGGCGCCACACCAACCTGTAGCTTGCAAACTTTCTGTTGCTCTCTGGTTAGCTCTTCTCAGGCGTGCAACGCCTCAGAGCTAGGCGTCAGACGAAGCAGTGCAACGCCAAGCTCTGAGGTGTTGCATGCATGGGAAGAGCTATCCAGAGAGCAACAGAAAGTTTGCAAGTTACAGGCAGGTGCGGCGCGTAGCCTAGAGGCGCCACATGAAGCAGTGCACCGCCCACGAGCTAGGCGCTACACTGCTTCGTGTGGTGCCTCCAAGCTAGGAGCCACATGCTACCTCCTGAGCACTGCGTTGGTTTTCCCTTGAAGAGGAAAGGTGATGCAGTAGAGTGGCGTAAGTATTTCCCTCAGTTTTTGAGAACCAAGGTATCAATCCAGTAGGAGGCCACGCACGAGTCCCTCGCACCTACACAAACAAATAAACTCCTCGCAACCAACGCGATAAAGGGGTTGTCAATCCCTTCATGGTCACCTACGAGAGTGAGATATGATAGATATGATAAGATAATATTTTTGGTATTTTTATGATAAAGAGTAATAAAGATGCAAGTAAAATAAATGGCAAAGGAAATAACTAAGTATTGGAAGATTAATATGATGGAAAATAGACCCGGGGGCCATAGGTTTCACTAGAGGCTTCTCTCGAGAGCATAAGTATCATTGTGGGTAAACAAATTATTGCTGAGAAATTGATAGAATTGAGCATAGTTATGAGAATATCTAGGTATGATCATGTATATAGGCATCACGTCCGAGACAAGTAGGCCAACTCCTGCCTGCATCTACTACTATTACTCCATGCATCGACCGCTATCCAGCATGCATCTAGAGTATTAAGTTCAAGAGAACAGAGTAACGCTTTAAGCAAGATGACATGATGTAGAGGGATAAACTCATGCAATATGATATAAAGCCCATCTTATTATCCTCGATGGCAACAATACAATACGTGCCTTGCTGCCCCTACTGTCACTGGGAAAGGACACCGCGAGATTGAACCCAAAGCTAAGCACTTCTCCCATTGCAAGAAAGATCAATCTAGTAGGCCAAACCAAACTGATAATTCGAAGAGACTTGCAAAGATAACCAATCATACATAAAAGAATTCAGAGAAGATTCAAATATTGTTCATAGATAAACTTGATCATAAACCCACAATTCATCGATCTCAACAAACACACTGGAAAAGAAGATTACATCGAATAGATCTCCACAAGAGAGGGGGAGATCTTTGTATTGAGATCCAAAAAGAGAGAAGAAGCCATCTAGCTAATACCTATGGACCCGTAGGTCTGAAGTAAACTACTCACACTTCATCGGAGAGGCTATGGTCTTGACGTAGAAGTCCTCCGTGATCGATACCCCCTCCGGCGGAGCTCCGAAAAAGGCCCCAAGATGGGATCTCATGGATACAGAAAGTTATGGCGGTGGAATTAGGGTTTTGGCTCCGTATCTGTTAGTTTGGGGGTACGTAGGTATATATAGGAGGAAGGAGCACATCGGTGGAGCAACATAGGCCCCACGAGGGTGGAGGGCGCGCCTGGGGGGGGGGGGGAGGCGCACCCCCTACCTCGTGCCTTCCTTGTTGATGTCTTGACGTAGGGTCCAAGTCCTCTGGATCACGTTCGTTCCAAAAATCACGTTCCCGAAGGTTTCATTCCGTTTGGACTCCGTTTGATATTCTTTTTCTGCGAAACTCTGAAATAGGCAAAAAAACAACAATTCTGGGCTGGGCCTCCGGTTAATAGGTTAGTCCCAAAAATAATATAAAAGTGATAAAATAAAACCAAATAATGTCCAAAACAGGATATAATATAGCATGGAACAATAAAAAAATATCAATACGTTGGAGACGTATCAAGCATCCCCAAGCTTAATTCCTGCTCGTCCTCGAGTATGTAAATGATAAAAACAGAATTTTTGATGTGGAATGCTACCTGGCATAATTTCAATGTAATTCTCTTAATTGTGGTGTTAATATTTAGATCCGAAAGATCCAAGACAAAAGTTTAATATTGACATAGAAATAATAATACTTCAAGCATACTAACTAAGCAATTATGTCTCTTCAAAATAACATGGCCAAAGAAAGTTATCCCTACAAAATCATATAGTCTGGCTATGCTCCATCTTCACCACACAAAGTATTTAAATCATGCACAACCCCGATGACAAGCCAAGCAATTGTTTCATACTTTTAGTGTTCTCAAACTTTTTCAATCTTCATGCAATACATGAGCGTGAGCCATGGACATAGCACTATAGGTGGATTAGAATGGTGGTTGTGGAGAAGACAAAAAAGGGGAAGATAGTCTCACATCAACTAGGCGTATCAATGGGCTATGGAGATGCCCATTAATAGATATCAATGTGAGTGAGTAGGGATTGCCATGCAACGGATGCACTAGAGCTATAAGTATATGAAAGCTCAACAAAAAGAACTAAGTGGGTGTGCATCCAACTTGCTTGCTCACGAAGACCTAGGGCATTTTGAGGAAGCCCATCGTTGGAATATACAATCCAAGTTCTATAATGAAAAATTCCCACTAGTATATGAAAGTGATAGCATAGGAGACTCTCTATCATGAAGATCATGGTGCTACTTTGAAGCACAAGTGTGGAAAAAAAGATAGTAGTATTGCCCCTTTTAATTAATTAATTTATTCTCTTTTTTTGGGCCTTCTTTTTTGGCCTTTCTCTCTTTTTTATTGGGACAATACTCTATGGATGATGATCATCACACTTCTATTTATTTACAACTCAATGATTACAATTCGATACTAGAACAAAGTATGACTCTATATGAATGCCTCCGGCGGTATACCGGGATAGCAATGATGCATGAGTGGCTTATATGAAAGAATTATGAACGGTGGCTTTGACACAACTAAAATGTCAACTACATGATCATGCGAAGCAATATGACAATGATGGAGCGTGTCATAGTAAACGGAACGGTGGAAAGTTGCATGGCAATATATCTCGGAATGGCTATGGAAATGCCATGATAGGCCGGTATGGTGGCTGTTTTGAGGAAGGTAAATGGTGGGTGTATGATACCGGCGAAAGGTGCGCGGTATTAGAGAGGCTAGCAATGGTGGAAGGGTGAGAGTGCGTATAATCCGTGGACTCAACATTAGTCATAAAGAACTCACATACTTATTGCAAAAATCTATTAGTTATCGAAGCAAAGTACTACGCGCATGCTCCTAGGGGGATAGATTGGTAGGAAAAGACCATCGCTCGTCCCCGACCGCCACTCATAAGGAGGACAATCAATAAATACATCATGCTCTGACTTCTTAACATAACGGTTCACCATACGTACATGATACGGGAATCACAAACTTCAACACAAGCATTTCTCAAATTCACAACTACTCAACTAGCATGACTCTAATATCACCATCTCCATATCTCAAAACAATTATCAAGTTTGAAACTTCTCATAGTATTCAACGCACTCATAAGAAAGAAAATATTAATCTTGAATTTTAGGCTCTTTCCACTCCTCGTTCCATAATCCACCAAATCTTTTACCCAAAACTTGAAAACTTCACAACACAAAACTTAAAGTAGAAAATCTCGTGAGCTCCGTTAGTGAAAGAAAACAAAACACCACTTCAAGTTACTGTAATGAACTCATTATTTATTTATATTGGTGTTAAAACTACTGCATTCCAACTTCTCTATGGTTTATAAACTATTTTACTAGCCATAGATTCATCAAAATAAGCAAACAACACACGGAAAACAGAATCTGATAAAAACAGAACAGTCTGTAGTAATCTGCAGCTAACGCAAGTTGTGGAACCCCAAAAATTCTAAAATAAATTTCTGGACGTGAGGCATTTATATATTAATAATATGCAAAAATAATTAACTAAATAGCACTTTCAAAATAAAAATGGCAGCAGTTCTCGTGAGCGCTAAAGTTTCTGTTTTTTACAGCAAAATTAAAAAGACTTTCCCTAAGTCTTCCCAACGGTTCTACTTGGCACAAACACTAATTAAACACAAAAAACACAACCAAAACAGAGGCTAGATAGATTATTTATTACTAAACAGGAGCAAAAAGCAAGGAATAAAAATAAAATTGGGTTGCCTCCCAACAAGCGCTATCGTTTAACGCCCCTAGCTAGGCATGAAAGCAAGGATAGATCTAGGTATTGCCATCTTTGGAAGGCAATCCATAAGTGGCTCTCATAATATATTCAGAAGGTAATTTAATTTTCTTTCTAGGGAAGTGTTCCATGCCTTTCCTTAATGGAAATTGGAATCTAATATTCCCTTCCTTCATATCAATAATTGCACCAATCGTTCTAAGGAAAGGTCTACCAAGAATAATAGGAGATGAAGGATTGCAATCTATGTCAAGAACAATAAAATCCACGGGCACATAATTCCTATTTGCAACAATAAGAACATAATTAATTCTTCCCATACGTTTCTTAATAGTGGAATCCGAAAGGTGCAAGTTTAAAGAGCAATCATCAAAATCACGAAAACCTAGCAAATCACACAAAGTCTTTGGAATCGTGGAAACACTAGCACCCAAATCACACAAAGCATAGCATTCATGATATTTAATATTAATTTTAATAGTAGGTTCCCACTCATCATAAAGTTTTCTAGGGATAGAAACTTCCAACTCAAGTTTTTCTTCATAAGATTGCATCAAAGCATCAACGATATGTTTGGTAAAGGCTTTATTTTGACTATAAGCATGAGGAGAATTTAGCACAGATTGCAACAAGGAAATACAATGTATCAAAGATCAATTATCATAATTAAATTCCCTGAAATCCGAAATAGTGGGTTCATTAATATTTAAAGTTTTGACTTCTTCAATCCCACTTTTAACAATTTTAGCATCAAGATCTAAAGACTCCGAATTTTTGGAATGCCTTCTAGGTAAAGGTGGATCATATTCAGTCCCATCATTATCAAGATTCATATTACAAAACAAAGATTTAATAAGGGTCACATCAATAACTTTTAGAGCTTCATCTTTGTTATCATGGAAACTAGAAGAACACACTTTTATAAAGCAATCTTTCTTAGCACGCATCCTAGCGGTTCTTTCTTTGCACTCATCAATGGAAATTCTCATGGCTTTGAGAGACTCATTGATATCATGCTTAGGTGGAATAGATCTAAGTTTTAAAGAATCAACATCAAGAGAAATTCTATCAACGTTCCTAGCCAACTCATCAATCTTAAGCAATTTTTCTTCAATCAAAGCATTGAAATTCTTTTGCGAGGTAATAAATTCTTTAATATTAGATTCAAAATCAGAGGGTATCTTATGAAAATTTCCATAAGAATTGTTGTAGGAATTACCATAATTATTAGAGGAATTACTAGGATACGGCCTAGGATTGGAGTTTCCTCTATACGCATTGTTACCAAAATTATTCCTACCAACAAAATTCACATCGAAAGATTCATTATTATTCTCAATCAAGGTAGACAAAGGCGTATCATTAGGATCAGAAGAAACACTTTTATTAGCAAATAATTTCATAAGTTCATCCATCTTACCACTCAAAACATTAATTTCTTCTATCGCATGCACTTTCTTATTAGTAGATATTTTAGTGTGCCATTGAGAACAATTAACCATAATATTATATAGGAGTTTAGTAGATTCTCCTAAAGTGATTTCCATAAAAGTGCCTCCCGTGGCCGAATGTAAAAGATTTCTAGAAGCAATATTCAATCTAGCATAAAAAAATTGTATAATCATCCACAAATTCAAACCATGTGTAGGGCAATTATGTATCATTAATTTCATCCTCTCCCAAGCTTGTGCAACATGTCCATTTCTAAGAGAGATGATCTTAGCGGGAGGAAAATACTTAGAGATAAAAGCATCTTTGCACTTATTCCACGAATCAATACTATTTTTAGGCAAAGACGAAAACAAAGCTTTAGCACGATCTCTAAGCGAAAAAGGAAATAAATTCAATATAACAATATCATAGTCCACATCTTTCTTCTTTTGCATATCACACAAATCAATAAAGTTGTTTAGATGGGTAGCGGCATCTTCACTAGGATAGCCGGAAAACGGATCTTTCATGACGAGATTCAGCAAAGCAGCATTTATTTCACAAGATTCAGCATCGGTAAGAGGAGCAATCGGAGTGCTAATAAAATCATTGTTGTTGGTATTGGTAAAGTCACACAATTTGGTATTATCTTGAGCCATCGTGACAAGCAAGCAATCCGACACACAAGCAAACAAGAAACGGGCAAAAAGAAGCGAATAGGGAAAGAGAGGGAGGATGGAGAGAGAGGGCGAATAAAACAGCAAGGGTGAAGTGGGGGAGAGGAAAACGAGAGGCAAATGGCAAATAATGTAATGCGGGAGATAACGGTTTGTGATGGGTACTTGGTATGTTGACTTTTGCGTAGACTCCCCGGCAACGGCGCCAGAAATCCTTCTTCCTACCTCTTGAGCACTGCATTGGTTTTCCCTTGAAGACGAAAGGGTGATGCAGCAGAGCAACATAAGTATTTCCCTCAGTTTTTGAGAACCAAGGTATCAATCCAGTAGGAGGCCACGCACGAGTGCCTCTCACCTACACCAACAAACAAACTCCTCGCAACCAACGCGATAAAGGGGTTGTCAATCCCTTCACGGTCACCTACGAGAGTGAAATCTTTTAGATATGATAAGATAATATTTTTGGTATTTTTATGATAAAGAGAAATAAAGATGCAAGTAAAATAAATGGCAAAGGAAATAACTAAGTATTAGAAGATTAATATGATGCAAAAAACCCCGGGGGCCATAGGTTTCACTAGAGGCTTCTCTCGAGAGCATAAGTATTACGGTGGGTAAACAAATTACTGTTGAGGAATTGACAGAATTGAGCATAGTTATGAGAATATATAGGTATGATCATGTATATAGGCATCACACCCGAGACAAGTAGACCGACTCCTGCCTGCATCTACTACTATTACTCCACACATCGACCGCTATCCAGCATGCATCTAGAGTATTAAGTTCAAGAGAACAGAGTAACGCTTTAAGCAAGATGACATGATGTAGAGGGATAAACTCATGCAATATGATATAAAGCCCATCTTATTATCCTCGATGGCAACAATACAATACGTGCCTTGCTGCCCCTACTGTCACTGGGAAAGGACACCGCGAGATTGAACCCAAAGCTAAGCACTTCTCCCATTGCAAGAACGATCAATCTAGTAGGCCAAACCAAACTGATAATTCCAAGAGACTTGCCAAGATAACCAATCATACATAAAAGAATCCAGAGAAGATTCAAATATTGTTCATAGATAAACTTGATCATAAACCCACAATTCATTGATCTCAACAAACACACCGCAAAAGACGATTACATCGAATATATCTCGACAAGAGAGGGGAGAACTTTGTATTGAGATCCAAAAAGAGAGAAGAAGCCATCTAGCTAATAACTATGGACCCATAGGTCTGAAGTAAACTACTCACACTTCATCGGAGAGGCTATGGTGTTGATGTAGAAGCCCTCCGTGATCGATACCCCCTCCGGCAGAGCTCCGGAAAAGGCCCCAAGATGGGATCTCGTGGATACAGAAAGTTACGGCGATGGAATTAGGGTTTTGGCTCCGTATCTGGTAGTTTGGGGTACATAGGTATATATAGGAGGACAGAGTACGTCGATGGAGCAACATGGGCCCCACGAGGGTGGAGGGCGTGCCTTGGGGGGGGGGGGGTAGGCGCCCCCTACCTCGTTCCTTCCTGGTTGATGTCTTGACGTAGGGTCCAAGTCCTCTGGATCACGTTCGTTCCAAAAATCACGTTCCCAAAGGTTTCATTCCATTTGGACTCCGTTTGATATTCTATTTCTGTGAAACTCTAAAATAGGCCAAAAACAACAATTCTGGGTTGGGCCTCCGGTTAATAGGTTAGTCCCAAAAATAATATAAAAGTGTATAATAAAACCCAATAATGTCCAAAACATGATATAATATGGCTGAAGGAAATATGCCCTAGAGGCAATAATAAAGTTATTATTTATTTCCTTATATCTTGATAAATGTTTATTATTCATGCTGGAATTGTATTAACCGGAAACATAATACATGTGTGAATACATAGACAAACAGTATGTCACTACTATGCCTCTACTTGACTAGCTCGTTGAATCAAAGATGGTTAAGTTTCCTAGCCATAGACATGAGTTGTCATTTGATTAACGGGATCACATCATTAGAGAATGATGTGATTGACTTGACCCATTCCGTTAGCTTAGCACTTGATCGTTTAGTTTGTTGCTATTGCTATCTTCATGACTTATACATGTTCCTATGACTATGAGATTATGCAACTCCCGTTTACCGGAGGAACACTTTGTGTGCCACCAAACGTCACAATGTAACTGGGTGATTATAAAGGTGCTCTACAGGTGTCTCCGAAGGTACTTGTTGGGTTGGCGTATTTCGAGATTAGGATTTGTCACTCCGGTTGTCGGAGAGGTATCTCTGGGCCCACTCGGTAATGCACATCACTATAAGCCTTGCAAGCATTGCAACTAATGAGTTAGTTGCGGGATGATGTGTTACGGAACGAGTAAAGAGACTTGCCGGTAACGAGATTGAACTAGGTATTGAGATACCGACGATCGAATCTCGGGCAAGTAACATACCGATGACAAAGGGAACAACGTATGTTGTTATGCGGTTTGACCGATAAAGATCTTCGTAGAATATGTAGGAGCCAATATGAGCATCCAGGTTCCGCTATTGGTTATTGACCGGAGACGTGTCTCGATCATGTCTACATAGTTCTCGAACCCGTAGGGTCCGCACGCTTAACGCTACGATGATAGTTATATATGAGTTTATATGTTTTTATGTACCGAAGGAGTTCGGAGTCCCGGATGAGATCGGGGACATGAAGAGGAGTCTCGAAATGGTCGAGATGTAAAGATCGATATATTGGACGACTATATTCGGACATCGGAAAGGTTCCGAGTGATTCGGGTATTTTCGGGAGTACCGGGGAGTTACGGGAATTCATATTGGGCCTTAGGCCAACTCCACCCCGCGACCCTATCCTGTCCGGCCCCGTCCGTTTGGGGTAAAACGGACAAAGGAGGCGGCCCAGCGCGCGACGGCCTGGACCCATCTTGTCCGTTTTTTGTCCGGGCCGACCCATTTCGAGCGCAAACTTGCGCCGGGTTTGGGTCGCGACGGACAACAAACGGACGCGCGCTCGTCCGCGTCTGGGCCGTGTGGCAGGCGGCCACCTACCTCCCACCCGCCCACATCAATGCGCACGAGCGGACGGCCCCACCTGTCATCCACACATCGAACGGTCGCCGTCCTTCTTTAAGTGGGAAGCGTGGACGGGTCGTCGTCCACACTGCCCCACGCCACCCCGCGGCCTCCTCAAAACCCGAAAGACCCAGTCCCAAACCCTAGCCAACACCTCGCCGGCCGGCCGCCCGCAGCAATGGGCCTCTGGAAGTCCAGCTGCAAAGGCAAGCACGACCGCGAGGATGGTTCCTCGTCGGGACACCGCCGCGGCTCGCCATCGCCACCACGCCGGGCCCCCGCGCCGCCCGCCTTCTCCATCGCGCCCACGTCCACCGGCGACCGCGACCGGCATTACGTCCGCTCGTCGGTGTGCCGCCGTTATTGGGAGACGAGGATGCCGCTCCCCTGGAGTGACGTCCATCTCCCTAATAACTGGCATCTCGCCGCCGACCGGGTCCCGATCCCGCCGGTCTCAACGAGCGGTCGTGCACGCGAGAAGGAGATCGAGCGCCGCCGCCGCCTCCTCCCCGACGACCTCTTCTACGACCCCAGGTATGCCCCCGACTCCGGGCTCTGGGACACCTGGTTTTGTGACGAGCACGACACCAGGCGCGCGTCCTTCTTCGCCGGCACCTCGACGGGGCCGCAGCGGCCACAACAGGAGCGTGCAGCGCCTGCTTCCCAGGAGCGCGGGCGTAGGCTGGTGCGCGGCGTCACGCCCACGCCGTCGCATTCGCCGTCTCCATCGCCACCACCACCTCCTCGCATGACGGACGAGGAGGAGGCCCGTCTCATGGCGCGTGTCATGGAGGACTCCATGTACACGCACGATGAGCAACAATGGGAGGGCCCGGAGTAGATGACGGCCCGCTCCGCTGCCGGCGAGGTAGCCATCCCCGAGGAGGAGCTGCTGGGCCAAGGGTGGGGCTGGTCCTGCACTGCTCCCGAGATGGCCGCCGGCGTGGGCGTGAACTGGTGCCCCACTCCGCCGTGGTCACCGGAGCGGGAGGCGTCGCCACGGGAGGAGGTGGTGCAGGCACCTCCGGCCGTCCAGCCTGCCCCCGTCTACCATGCAACGCCGGCCCACCTGTGGACGCCGCCGGCCTACGTCGACCTCGTCAGCGACGACGACGACACCGGCAGCCAGTGAAGACGGCGACGGTCACGGCACCGACGGGCGCAGCAGGAGCACGCGGGAGGCGTTTTTTTATTTTGTTTTTATATGTTAATTATGAAACTGGGCCTTTTAAGTGGCCATGGAAACTAGGCCGTTTTGTGGCCGACCCCTATATATGTTTCATGTTTTTTCTAAATGCGTTTATTTACTTTTTTAGTTATTTCATTCTGGTTTTTTTAATTTTTTTATTCACGTCCACCCCGGACACGATTTGGGGTGCGACCGCGCGGTGGGCGCACGCATGACCCATCGGACAAATCCGGACACGGGCGAACCCATCGGCGCCCCAAAGGGACAAAATCCGGCCAATCCGGACATCCGTTTGGGGTCGCGCGGTGGAGTTGGCCGTAATGGGCCATACGGGAAAGGAGAGAAAGGCCTCAAAGGGTGGCCGCACCCCTCCCCATGGGCTGGTCCGAATTGGACTAGGGAGGGGGGCGCCCCCTTCCTTCCTTCTCCTTTTCCCTTCCCTTTCCTTCCCTCCTACTCCTACTACTTGGAAGGGCTCCTAGTTCTACTAGGAAAAAGGGAATCCTACTCCCGGTGGGAGGACTCCCCTAGGGCGCGCCATAGAGAGGGCCGGCCCTCCCCCTCCTCCACTCCTTTATATACAGGGGCAGGGGGCACCCCAAAGACACAACAATTGATCTCTTGATCTCTTAGCCATGTGCGGTGCCCCCCTCCACCATAATCCACCTCGATCATATCGTAGCGGTGCTTATGCGAAGCCCTGCGTCGGTAGAACATCATCATCGTCACCATGCCGTCGTGCTGATGAAACTCTCCCTCAACACTCGGCTGGATCAGAGTTCAAGGGACGTCATCGAGTTGAACGTGTGCAGAACTCGGAGGTGCCATACGTTCGGTACTTGGATCGGTCGGATCGTGAAGACGTACGACTACATCAACCGCGTTGTCATAACGCTTCCGCTTACGGTCTACGAGGCTACGTGGACAACACTCTCCCCTCTCATTGCTATGCATCACCATGATCTTGCGTGTGCGTAGGAATATTTTTGAAATTACTACGTTCCCCAACAGTGGCATCCGAGCCAGGTTTTATGCGTAGATGTCATATGCACGAGTAGAACACAGGCGAGTTGTGGGCGATATAAGTCATACTGCTTACCAGCATGTCATACTTTGGTTCAGCGGTATTGTTCGATGAAGCGGCCCGGACTGACATTACGTGTACGCTTATGCGAGACTGGTTCTACCGACGTGCTTTGCACACAGGTGGCTGGCGGGTGTTAGTTTCTCCAACTTTAGTTGAACCGAGTGTGGCTACGCCCGGTCCATGCGAAGGTTAAAACAACACCAACTTGACAAACTATCGTTATGGTTTTGATGTGTAGGTAAGAACGGTTCTTGTTAAGCCCAGTAGCAGCCACGTAAAACTTGCAACAACAAAGTACATGACGTCTAACTTGTTTTTGCACGACATGTTGTGATGTGATATGGTCAAGACATGATGAGATATAAGTTGTTGTATGAGATGATCATGTTTTTTTGAAGTTATCGGCAACTGGCAAAAGCCTTATGGTTGTCTCTCTATTGCATAAGATGCAAGCGCCAAATAATTGCTTTACTTTATCGCTATGCGATAGCAATAGTTGCAACAACAATAGTTGGCGAGACGACCATGTGATGACACATTGATATAGATCAAGATGATGGAGATCATGGTGTCATGCCGGTGACGATGGAGATCATGACGATGCTTTGGAGATGGAGATCAAAGGCACAAGATGATGATGGCCATATCATGTCACATATTATGATTGCATGTGATGTTTATCTTTTATACATCTTACTTTTCTTAGTTCGGCGGTAGCATTATAAGATGATCCCTCACTAAATTATCAAAGTATAAGTGTGCTCCCTGAGTATGCACTATTGCGAAAGTTCTTCGTGCTAAGACACCACGTGATGCTCGAGTGTGATAGGCTCTACGTTTAAATACAACGGGTGCAAAACAGTTGCACACGCGGAATACTCAGGTTAAACTTGACGAGCCTAGTATATAACAGATATGGCCTCGGAACACGGAGACCGAAAGGTCGAGCGTGAATCATATAGTAGATATGATCAACATAGTGATGTTCACCATTGAAACTACTCCATCTCACATGATGATCGGACATGGTTTAGTTGATTTGGATCACGTGATCACTTTGAGGATTAGAGGGATGTCTATCTAAGTGGGAGTTCTTAAGTAATATGATTAATTGAACTTTAATTTATCATGAACTTAGTCCTGGTAGTATTAGCATATCTATGTTGTAGATCAATTTCTCGCGATATTGCTCCCCGTTTAATTTTTTATATATTCCTAGAGAAAACTATGTTGAAAAATGTTAGTAGCAATGATGCGGATTGGATCCGTGATCTGAGGATTAACCTCATGGCTGCACAGAAGAATTATGTCCTTGATGCACCGCTTGGTGACAGACCTATTGCAGGAGCAGATACAGACATCATGAACGTTTGGCTAGCTCAATATGATGACTACTTGATAGTTTAGTGCACCATGCTTAACGGCTTAGAGTCGGGACTTCAAAAACGTTTTGAACGTCGTGGACCATATGAGATGTTCTAGGAGTTGAAGTTAAATATTTCAAGCAAATACCCGAGTTGAGAGATATGAAGTCTCCAACAAGTTCTATAGCTAAAAGATGGAGGAGAATAGCTCAAGCAGTGAGCATATGCTCAGATTGTCTGGGTACTACAATCGCTTGAATCAAGTGGGAGTTAATCTTACAGATAAGATAGTGATTGATAGAGTTCTCTAGTCACCATCACCAAGTTACTAGAACTTCGTGATGAACTATAGTATGCAAGGGATGACGAAAACGATTCCCGAGATCTTCATTATGTTGAAATCGACGAAGCTGGAAATCAAGAAAGAGCATCAAGTGTTGATGATTAACAAGAACACTAGTTTCAAGAAAAGGGCAAAGGGAAAGAAAGGGAACTTCAAGTAGAATGACAATCAAGTTGTCACTCCCGTGAAGAAGCCCAAAGCTGGACCAAAGCCTGAAACTGAGTGCTTCTACTGCAAAGGAAATGATCACTGGAAGCGGAAATACCCTGAATATTTGGTGGATAAGAAAGATGGCAAAGTGAACAAAGGGTATATTTGATATATAGGTTATTGATGTGTGCCTTACTAGTGTTTACAGTAGCCCCTGAGTATTTGATACTTGTTCGGTTGCTAAAATTAGCAACTCGAAACAGGAGTTACAGAATGAACAGAGACTAGTTAAGGGTGAAGTGACGATGTGTGTTGGAATTGGTTCCAAGATTGATATGATCATCATCGCACACTCCCTATACTTTCGGGATTAGTGTTGAACCTAAATAAGTGTTATTTGGTGTTTACGTTGAGCATAAATATGATTTGATCATGTTTATTGCAATACGATTATTCATTTAAGTTAGAGAACAATTGTTGTTCTGTTTACATGAATAGAACCTTTGATGTTCATACACACCAACAAAAATGGTTTGTTGGATCTCGATCGTAGTGATACACATATTCATAATATTCAAGCCAAAAAGATGCAAAGTTAATGATGATAGTGCAACTTATTTGTGGCACTGCCGTTTAGGTCATATTGGTGTAAAGCGCATGAAGAAAATCCATGCTGATGGGCTTTTGGAATCACTTGATTATGAATCAGTTGATGCTTGCGAACCATGCCTCATGGGCAAGATGACTAAGACTCCGTTCTCTGGAACAATGGAGCGAGCAACAGTTTTGATGGAAATCATACATACTGATGTATGTGGTCCGATGAATATTGAAGCTCAAGACAGGTATCATTATTTTCTGATCTTCAGAGATGATTTGAGCAGATATGAGTATATCTACTTGATGAAACAAAAGTCTGAAATATTTGAAAAGTTCATATAATTTCAGAGTGAAGTGGAAAATCATCGTAACATGAAAATAAAGTTTCTATGATCTGATCGTGGAGGAGAATATTTGAGTTACAAGTTTGGCCTTCAGTTAAAACAATGTGAAATAGTTTCACTACTCACGCCACATGGAACACCACAGTGTAATGGTGTATCCGAACATCGTAACCGTACTTTATTAGATATGGTGCGATCTATGATGTCTCTTACCGATTTACCACTATCGTTTTGGGGTTATGCATTAGAGACAGCTGCATTCACGTTAAATAGGGCACCATCTAAATCCGTTGAGACGACACAGTATGAACTATGGTTTGGCAAGAAACCAAAGTTGTTGTTTCTTAAAGTTTGGAGTTGCGATGCTTATGTGAAAAAGTTTCATCTTGATAAGCTCAAACCCAAGTCGGAGAAGTGCGCCTTAGTAGGATACCCAAAAGTAACTGTTGGGTACACCTTCTATCACAAATCCAAAGGCAAGACATTCGTTGCTAAGAATGGATCCTTTCTAGAGAAGGAGTTTCTCTCGAAAGAAGTGAGTGGGAGGAAAGTAGAACTTGATGAGGTAACTGTACCTGCTCCCTTATTGGAAAGTAGTTCATCACAGAATTCTGTTCCTGTGACTACTACACCAATTAGTGAGGAAGCTAATGATGATGATCATGTAACTTCAGATCAAGTTACTACCGAACCTTGTAGGTAAACCAGAGTGAGATCCGCACTAGAGTGGTACGGTAATCCTATTCTGGAGGTCATGTTACTTGACCATGACGAGCCTACGAACTATGAGGAAGCGATGATGAGCCCAGATTCCGCGAAATGGCTTGAGGCCATGAAATCTGAGATGAGATCCATGTATGAGAACAAAGTATGGACTTTGATTGACTTGCCCATTGATCGGCGAGCCATTGAGATTAAATGGATCTTCAAGAGGAAGATGGACGCTGATATTAGTGTTACTATCGACAAAGCTAGAATTGTCGCAAAAAGGTTTTTGACAAGTTCAAGGTGTTGACTACAATGAGAGTTTCTCACTCGTATCTATGCTTAAGTCTGTCCGAATCATGTTAGCAATTGCCGCATTTTATGAAATATGGCAAATGGATAAACAAAACTGCATTCCTTAATGGATTTATTAAAGAAGAGTTGTATATGATGCAACCAGAAGGTTTTGTCAATCCTAAAGGTACTAACAAAATATGCAAGCTCCAGCGATCCATCTATGGACTGGTGCAAGCATCTCGGAGTTGGAATATACACTTTGATAAGTTGATCAAAGCATATAGTTTTATATAGACTTGCAGTGAAGCCTGTATTTACAAGAAAGTGAGTGGGAGCACTACAACATTTCTGATAAGTATATGTGAATGACATATTGTTGATCAAAGATAATGTAGAATTATTCTGCAAAGCATAAAGGTATGTTTGAAAGGAGTTTTTCAAAGAAAGACCTCGGTGAAGCTGCTTACATATTGAGCATCAAGATCTATAGAGGTAGATCAAGACACTTGATAAATTTTTCAATGAGTACATACCTTGACAAGATTTTGAAGTAGTTCAAAATGGAACAGTCAAAGAAGGAGCTCTTGCCTGTGTTACAAGGTCTGAAGTTGAGTAAGACTCAAAACCCGACCACGGCAGAAGATTGAGAGAGAATGAAAGTCATTCCCTATGCCTCAGCCATAGGTTCTATAAAGAATGCCATGCTGTGTACCAGACCTATTGTATACCCTCCCCTGAGTTTGGCAAGGGAGTACAATAGTGATGTAGGAGTAGATCACTGGACATTGTTCAAAATTATCCTTAGTGGAATAAGGATATGTTTCTCAATTATGGAGGTGACAAAAGGTTCGTCGTAAAGGGTTACGTCAATGCAAGTTTTGACACTGATCCAGATGACTCAAAGTCTCAATCTGGATACGTATTAAAAGTGGGAGCAATTAGCTAGAGTAGCTCCGTGCAGAGCATTGTTGACATAGAAATTTGCAAAATACATACGGATCTGAATGTAGCAGACCCGTTGACTAAACTTCAACATGATCACACTTTAGTACTCTTTGGGTATTAATCACATAGCGATGTGAACTAGATTATTGACTCTAGTAAACCCTTTGAGTGTTGGTCACATGACGATGTGAACTATGGGTGTTAATCACATGGTGATGTGAACTATTGATGTTAAATCACATGGCGATGTGAACTAGATTATTGACTCTAGTGCAAGTGGGAGACTGAAGGAAATATGCCCTCGAGGCAATAATAAAGTTATTATTTATTTCCTTATATTATGATAAAATTTTATTATTCATGCTAGAATTGTATTAACCGGAAACATAATACAAGTGTGAATACATAGACAAACAGTATGTCACTAGTATGCCTCTACTTGACTAGCTCGTTGAATCAAAGATGGTTAAGTTTCCTAGCCATAGACATGAGTTGTCATTTGATTAACTGGATCACATCATTAGAGAATGATGTGATTGACTTGACCCATTCCGTTAGCTTAGCACTTGATCGTTTAGTTTGTTGCTATTCCTTTCTTCATGACTTATACATGTTCCTATGACTATGAGATTATGCAACTCCCATTTACCGGAGGAACACTTTGTGTGCCACCAAACGTCACAACGTAACTGGGTGATTATAAAGGTGCTCTACAGGTGTCTCCGAAGGTACTTGTTGGGTTGGCGTATTTCGAGATTAGGATTTGTGACTCCGGTTGTCGGAGAGGTATCTCTGGGCCCACTCAGTAATGCACATCACTATAAGCCTTGCAAGCATTGCAACTAATGAGTTTGTTGCGGGATGATGTGTTATGGAACGAGTAAAGAGACTTGTCGGTAATGAGATTGAACTAGGTATTGAGATACCGACGATCGAATCTCGGGCAAGTAACATACCGATGACAAAGGGAACAACGTATGTTGTTATGCGGTTTGACCGATAGAGATCTTCGTAGAATATGTAGGAGCCAATATGAGCATCTAGGTTCCACTATTGGTTATTGACAGGGGATGTGTCTCGGTCATGTCTACATAGTTCTCGAAGCCGTAGGGTCCGCATGCTTAACGCTACGATGATAGTTATATTATGAGTTTATATGTTTTGATGTACCGAAGGAGTTTGGAGTCCCGGATGAGATCGTGGACATGACGAGGAGTCTCGAAATGGTCGAGACGTAAAGATTGATATATTGGATGACTATATTCGGACATCGGAAAGGTTCCGAGTGATTCGGGTATTTTCGGGAGTACCGGGGAGTTACGGGAATTCGTATTGGGCCTTAATGGGCCATACGGGAACGGAGAGAAAGGCCTCAAAGGGTGGCCGCACCCCTCCCCATGGGCTGGTCCGAATTGGACTAGGGAGGGGGCGCCCCCTTCCTTCCTTCTCCTTTTCCCTTCCCTTTCCTTCCCTCCTACTCCTACTACTTGGAAGGGCTCCTAGTTCTACTAGGAAAGGGGAATCCTACTCCCGGTGGAAGTAAGACTCCCCTAGGGCGTGCCATAGAGAGGGCCGGCCCTCCCCCTCCTCCACTCCTTTATATACGGGGGCAGGGGGCACCCCAAAGACACAACAATTGATCTCTTGATCTCTTAGCCGTGTGCGGTGCCCCCCTCCACCATAATCCACCTCGATCATATAGTAGCGGTGCTTATGCGAAGCCCTGCATCGGTAGAACATCATCATCATCACCACGCCGTCGTGCTGACGGAACTCTCCCTCAACACTCGGCTGGATCGGAGTTCGAGGGACGTCATCAAGTTGAACGTGTGCAGAACTCAGAGGTGCCGTACGTTCGGTACTTGGATCGGTCGGATCGTGAAGACGTACGACTAGATCAACCGCGTTGTCATAACGCTTCCGCTTACGGTCTACGAGGGTACGTGGACAACACTCTCCCCTCTCGTTGCTATGCATCACCATGATCTTGCGTGTGCGTAGGAATTTTTTTAAAATTACTACGTTCCCCAACAATGGCATGGAACAATCAAAAATTATAGATACGTTGGAGACGTTTCACCACACCAGCCTGTAACTTGCATACTTTCTGTTGCTCTCTGGTTAGCTCTTCCCAGACATGCAATGCCTCAGAGCTAGGCGTCTCACGAAGCAGTGCAACACCTAGCTCTGAGGCGTTGCACGCCTGGGAAGAGCTATCCAGAGAGCAACAAAAAGTTTGCAAGTTATAGGCAGGAGCTAGGCGCTGCACTGCTTCGTGTGGCGCCTCCAGGCTAGGCGCCACACTAGCCTATAACTTGCAAACTTTCTGTTGCTCTCTGGTTGGCTCTTCCCAGGCATGCAACACCTCAGAGCTAGGCGTCACACGAAGCAGTGCAACGCCTAGTTCTGAGGCGTCGCATGCTTGGGAAGAGCTATCCAGAGAGCAACAGAAAGTTTGCATCTTGTTTGTGGACAAAAATTTGCTAAGTGTTTGTGTGGCGCCTAGCACGGAGGCGCCACACGAAGCAGTGCAATGCCCGCGTACTAGGCGCCGCACTGCTTGGTGTGGCACCTCCAAGCTAGGCGCCACACCAACACTTAGTGTTTTTTTGTCCCTCATACCGGGTCATTTCTAGCACATTATCAAGTACATACACTTGCATCACAGAATAAACAGTAATGGTCTTCATTATGACATTTTCAACACCTCTTCAACTTCAACAAAGACAAGAATTCTCAGAGTGACCATCACTTCAAGTTCAACATTACTAAGACATACATCAAATTCAACATTACTAGGAGCTACCACCACTCCAAGTTCAACGACATAACAAGTTCGACATAAGCAAAACGCCCACTAGGCAAGTTACATAACAAATAGAGGACGACGACTAGTTCCTTGTGCGCTTTTTGGCTCCTCCTCCCTCCTGCTGGCTATCTTCTTCGCCTTCCTAGGAAGAGCAACACGCTCCGGCTCCGGTTCCTCCTAGTCATCCACGTAGTCATCCAAAGCCACCACCCGCGAGGTGTCGACCATCCTTTTGCCTCTTTGGGAGAAGTCTTCAGGTGTGTATTTACCGATTCCCTTCCTAGGCTTTAACTCATATGCTGACCGAACTTGATAGGTCCCCAAGGTCATATCTGAAGGAAATATGCCCTACAGGCAATAATAAAGTTGTTATTTATATTTCCTTATATCATGATAAATGTTTATTATTCATGCTAGAATTGTATTAAACCGGAAACATAGTACATGTGTGAATACATAGACAAACAGAGTGTCACTTGTTTGCCTCTACTTGACTAGCTCGTTGAATCAATGATGGTTATGTTTCCTAACCATAGACATGTGTTGTCATTTGATCAACAGGATCACATCATTAGAGAATGATGTGATTGACTTGACCCATCCGTTAGCTTAGCATGATGATCGTTTAGTTTGTTGCTATTGCTTTCTTCATGACTTATACATGTTCCTATAACTATGAGATTATGCAACTACCGAGTACCGGAGGAACACTTTGTGTGCTACCAAACATCACAACGTAACTGGGTGATTATAAAGGTGCTCTACAGGTGTCTCTGATGGTTCTTGTTGAGTTGGCATAGATCGAGATTAGGATTTGTCACTCCGATTGTCGGAGAGGTAACTCTGGGCCCTCTCGGTAATGCACATCACTATAAGCCTTGCAAGCATTGTGACCAATGAGTTAGTTGCGGGATGATGCATTACAGAATGAGTAAAGAGACTTGCCGGTAACGAGATTGAACTAGGTATGAGGATACCGACGATCGAATCTCGGGCAAGTAACATACCGATGACAAAGGGAACAATGTATGTTGTTATGCGGTTTGACCGATTAAGATCTTCAAAGAATATGTAGGAGCCAATACGAGCATCTAGGTTACGCTATTGGTTATTTACTAGAGACGAGTCTCGGTCATGTCTACATAGTTCTCGAACCCGTAGGGTCCGCACCCTTAACGTTCGGTGATGCTCGGTATTATGAGTTTATGTGTTTTGGTGTACCGAAGATAGTTCGGAGTCCCGGATATGATCACGGACATGATGAGGAGTCTCGAAATGGTAAAAACATAAAGATCGATATATTGGATCACTATGTTTGGACTTTGGAAGGGTTCCGGGCAAGTTCGGACAAAAACCGGAGGACCGGGGGGGTTACCGGAACCCCCCGGGGAGTGTAATGGGCCTATTGGGCCTTAGTGGAGAAGAGGAGGGGCGGCCAGGGCAGGCCGCGCACCCCCTCTCCCTCTAGTCCGAATTGGACAAGGAGGGGGGCGGCGCCCCCCTTTCCTTTCCCCTCTCTCCTTCCCTCTCTCCTACTCCTACTCTTAGAAGGGTTGGAGTCCTACTCCCGGTGGTAGTAGGACTCCCCTTGGGGCGCGCCTAGGAGGGCCGGCCTCTCCCCCTCCTCCCCTCCTTTATATATGGGGAGGGGGCACCCCATAGACACACAAGTTGATCAATTGATCTTTTAGCCGTGTGCGGTGCCCCCTCCACCATAATCCACCTCAGTCATATCGTAGCGGTGCTTAGGCAAAGCCCTGCGTCGGTAGAATCATCATCACCGTCATCACGCCGTCGTGCTAATGGAACTCTCCCTTGAAGCTCTGCTGGATCGGAGTTCGTGGGACGTCACCAAGCTGAACGTTTGCTAAACTCGGAGGTGTCGTACGTTCGGTACTTGGATCGGTCGGATCATGAAGACATACAACTACATCAACCACATTCTCATAACGCTTCCGCTTACGGTCTACGAGGGTACGTGGATGACACTCTCCCCTCTCGTTGTTATTCATCACCATGATCTTGCATGTGTGTAGGATTTTTTTTAAATTACTGCGTTTCCCAACTGTGGCATCCGAGCCAGGTTTATGCGTAGATGTCATATGCACGAGTAGAACACAAAGGAGTTGTGGGCGTGGGTATATACATATTGCTTGTCGTCACTAGTTGATTCTTGATTCAACGGCATTGTTGGATGAAGTGGCCCGCACTGACATTACGCGCACGCTTACGCGAGACTGGTTCTACCGACGTGCTTCGCACACAGGTGGCTAGTGGGTGTCTGTTTCTCCAGCTTTAGTTGAATCAGATTCAATGAACAGGGTTCTTTCTGAAGATCAAAAAGCAATCACTATACCGCATTGTGGTTTTTGATGCGTAGGTAAGAACGGTTCTTGTTTAGCCTGTAGCAGCCACGTAAAACTTGCAACAGCAAAGTAGAGGACGTCGAACTTGTTTTTGCAGGGCATGTTGTGATGTGATATGGTCAAGACATGATGGTAAATTTTATTTTATGAGATGATCATGTTTTGTAACACAGTTATCACCAACTGGCAGGAACCATATGGTTTTCGCTTTATTGTATGAAATGCAATCGCCTTGTAATTGCTTTACTTTATCACTAAGCGGTAGCGATAGTCATGGAGGCAATAGTTGGCACTACTAGGAAAAGGCTAATTAGTGGCGAACCTGTTTTGGACATTAATGGCGCACTACAGGTGCGCCACTATTAACAAGTATACCAGATAATAGTGGCGCACCTGGCAGTGCGCCATTAATATGTCCCCAGGTGCGCCATTACTATGCCTCCCAGGGGGCCATATTTACCTTGTGCTCTGGGTTACTAATGGCGCACTTCTAGGTAATGTGCCACTAGTATGTTTATTGAAGTGCGCCACTAATGTGCAGTATGGTGCGCCACTAGTATGAATATTAGGATTTTTTTTCTTTTCTGATATTTGCACAGGTTACACAATATATTACTGACCAGAATATAGACAGGACAACATATAAAGAACAGATTTGTCGAATACAAATAGAAGATTAGTCTCCGAATACAATTCATCATATTAGTCTCCGAATTCAAAAGACCGAGCAAAGTTAGAACATTAGAAGTCTTGAGACCGCGAGTAGCGAGTTTGTCTTCACATTACAAGTCGATATCGATCATCTAAACTACCATCACATAGAAGAGAGCTGCGGTCATCATGATGAGCATCATCGCGATGAAACTGGTCTTCATCCGGTTCCTCCTCTGCTCCCTCCTCTCTCCCGCTAGATAGCGCGCGTATCTAGCTTCCGCCTCCGCCCTAGTGGTGTACCCTTTGTAACTGTTACCGCTGAAACGGTGAACCTGTCTCCGACACTCCTCCCAGTCGTCGTAGACTCCGGGAACCTTACCCTTGTACACGACATACGATGGAATCTCTATGCACTAGACAAACAAAACGTTAGTAGAAATTCACAGAAAATACATAAGCAATATATAAGTATGCAACAAAAGGATCGGAAGAGAAAAGCAACACATTAATAGCACGATTCATGGTCCTACTAATAAATAGCATCGATATATAAGTTGAACGACTGTCCAAACCAAAGAGACATACAAGTTCGTTAAAGTTTAATTACAACATGAGCTAATCGATATTTCAGAACTACATAGCATCACTACTTTTGACTCGACTCAGGGACCGGAGCATGGATGAAGCCGCCGCCTTTCGTGATGGTCATGAAATCGCGATCGTTGTCAGCCTGCATTTGTAGCGTTGTTTCTATTTCACAGTTGGACGGTTGATATCTGAGGTAGAACTGCCCCAAGGTACGAAGGACATATTGATGGATGATTTCCACAAACTCTGACTGGATGCGAAAGAATTCTTGTCTGAGGTCCGCGTCCTGGATTGCCGACAAGCGTGCGGCCCAATCTTTGAGACTATTTGGTAGCAGAAGTTGATTATAGTCCCGTACGATCGCCCGCATGTGATGGAGGGTGTAGTAGGCATTCTTCGGACCGCGAGGCGGCTGCTTGACGCAGGGGAACGTCGTTACATGGGTGAACACATGCTTGCCGTACCTAAGAATTGGCCTCCTGAAGGTGCCTCCAGATTTGGCGTAGTCGGGGAGAACATCATCAAGAACTTTCTTGATATTTGTGTAGTCTTTATTCGACTGATGGTCCGAGTCGAAATACGTGGCCATGGAATAGTTTGGGCTTAAGAGGATGAGTGTTCAACGTGTGTCACTGCACAAAACACGGAATGTTAGAAAGAAAAGAACGATCGAAATCTAAGAAATCATACGTTATGGGGCGGTGAGGGGATGACTTACTCGGGAAAGTAAGGCACGAGGAAGTTATCCTTATCAGGGTTCGCCAGAATGATGCCTTCGAGGTATGAACTCGCGACTTGCCGGTCCCCAATGCTGCCCAAGATCTTGGCACGCATGTAGAATGGGTCGATTATCAAAATGTTTGGGGTCTTGTCTCTAATGATCCGCATCTCCATACTCAGCGAAAATAGCCGAATGAAGGTGTAGTGCAGCGGATGAAGGTTAAACAAAGTGAAGATGTCATCAAACCGCAGGACGATCATACCCCCGATGGCGCTATCAACAAAGCCCTTGCCCTCTGGCACCTTGGCCACAAAAACCGAGTATGCGACATCATTCTCGGAGAGAAGCCGCTTCTCCAAAGAAAGAACATTGTCATGCAGACTCCGCATAGCACCGGTTGCAGCATTGAGCAGATTAGTTGGTAGCATCGGCCTACCCGCCACATGCACCCTCCTCGAGATATCCTTAGATGTAGGTGGCCCATCCTGAGCACGGATCGTACTCGGTGCCGGCTGGCTTGCACCCTTGTTATTCTTTCCTTTCTGTCCCTTTTTCTTCTGTTGTAATGGGATCGAGTTCTGCTCAGAGACTGCCTTGTTGAGTGTGTTGGGGCTGATAATATTTCGCACCTCGGCTATCTGAGGCTCGGTGAAGGCGGTAGCTGGAGGCGTCTCCTGAGAAATGAATGCCAGACGATGCCTGTTGCAATTCGGTTTCTCCGTGGTACCAGCTAGATCGCGATCGTCTTTTGCAGGGTTGGGTTCTTGAGAAGGAGGCCCCAAGAATTCGTCACCATACCCATGTTCGTTGAAGTACTTATCGACCCTGGTAAATGTATCGTCGTCATCGTCCGGATCCTGTGCCATATGCATGTCTGGATCAGCCATATGTTCGTCGTCGTCATCCGGTAGCGTTGCGGCGGTCTTGCCATGGCTTGGCGCCGGCACAACTGGCGGTGTTGTCTGTGGGGTGGTGTTGTAACGCCCCATATGTAACCTTCCCCAATTGTACTCCAACTCTTGCCGTTTCCGGCATTAAGTTATATTTAATTCTCGGGTTCGGGTCTTTGCCTCCGTGTGTTGTTTTGTTTTTCGTGCATCTCATATCGTGTCATCACGTGCATTGCATTTGCATACATGTTCATCTCATGCATTCGAGCATTTTCCCCGTTGTCCGTTTTGCATTCCGGCGCTTCGTTCTCCTCCGGTGGCCATTTCTAGCTTTCTTTCATGTGTGGGGATTAAACATTTTCGGATTGGGCCGAGACTTGCCATGCGGCCTTGGTTTACTACCGGTAGACCGCCTGTCAAGTTTCGGGTCATTTGGACTTCGTTTGATACTCCAACGGTTAACCGAGGGACCAAAAAGGCCTCGTGTGTGTGCAGCCCAACACCCCTCCATTTTGGCCCAAAACCCACCAAACTCAGCTCCATCGTCTCGGTCGTTCGATCACGATCGTGTGGGCGAAAACCACACCTCATTTGGACTCTCCTAGCTCCCTCTATGCCTATATATACACCCCCCCAAAATTCGGATCTCTCCTCCTCTCGAAACCCTAAAAAAATCCCCGCGCCGGTCGGACACGTCCAATCCGACCGGACGCATCGCCGCAGCCTACCAGACGCCGCCACGTGGGAGGGCGGACCACTTCCCCGCCGCCGCTCCCGCCGGCCCGCCCGGCCCGCGGGGAGCCCGCTCCCGCGCCGCACCGGGCCAGAGCCACGCCGCCTCTCCGCTTCTTCTCCTCCGGCGCCGACCGCCGCACCGCCGCCGCATCGCCATCGTCGCCTCGCGCCGGCGCACTCCGACCTCGCCGCCACCCGACGCCGGCGGGCGTCCTTCCGCAGCCGTCCGCGCCGCCCCGCGCCTCGGCTTCCACGCCAACCTCGCCGTCGGCCTCCTCCGCGCCGCGCCCACGTCGGACCGCGTCCCCGCGCCGGCGTCCGAGCTCGCCGTCGCCGGATTCCGCCGTGTTGACCTCGGGTGAATAGTAGCGCCGTCCGGTGAACAGTGCTTCGCCGGATCTGAGATCTGCGCTACAGTAAAACCTAACCCCGTTGACTTTTCCCTCTCCTCTCAGATTTTTGTGCATACTTTGACCGCTTGTATCTCCGCAACCATAGCTCCGATTTGGGCATATGATATGTCAAAATCTTCGCCTCGATGAGTACATCATTTCATTCCATTGCATTATTTGCATTTGAGGTCATCTTGTTGCCCAAAATACTGTTGGAAGGAGGCATGTTGAGTTAAATTGCAGATCCGTTAGTCCAACATGCACTTTTGTCATTTTTGCCATGTTTATTCCGTGCATGATATGCCTGTGCCCCTTTGGGATGAATTGTTAAGCATGTTGTCTTCTTTCCAGAGGTGCCTTCCATGCATTTTTAGGATGTGTGTGTTGTCTTGTGCAAGCTTGCGAAGAGGGCTGCCTGAGTTTACCGATTTCAGGGACTTAGTGATTTTCTCTAAGTCTGGGCCGTTTTAGTTCACGATGCTATATGTCCGGCTTGTTTCCTAGTGATCCGTGCCTCTTTTGAGGATGATCAGTAAGAGTGATTTGTTATGCTTGTTGTGCTTAATCCGTCCATGTCTTTACTTGTTATGTTGGAGCACCGTAGGTTGACTCAATCGAGCTCAACTTTTGGATAGTTGCTGTTTTGGGCAGATCGTGAACTCTTTTGCGATTTTGCCGGAGTTTTTGCTAGTGATCAATGCATGCTATGCCATTGTTCTTGCCATGTATAGCTAACTTTTTGTGCCTTCTTAATGGATATATGCTTGCCTTGCCATGACTTGCACCGTAGTGAGAGCATCGAGCTCGTTTACATGCCTCCGTGAGTTATTATTTCAGCATGTCCCAGTTTTCACTAAGTCTGAAAACTGATTGTGTTTCATCAATGTTCGTGTGCTCGGTAGAGTATTTTGTGAACCCTTTTGGCCCCAGGTCATTTTGGGTGTTTAGATAAGCTTGTTGAGTATCTCCATGCCATGCTCTTACTTGCCATGTTCAGGTTTTCCTTCATGTTGTTTTGCTGCTCCGAAGAGAGCATCGTGGTCTGAAATTTCAGACTAGCGTTAATTTCGCTAAGTCTGAAATCTGTTTTGCTTATTCAGTTTTGCCATGCTTGTTTGAAGCCCTTAATGGATGAATTTGCCTATGCCTCAGTCCTGATGATTTGTTAAGCTTGATGAGTACATCACTGCCATGCAACTTGTTTTCATGTTGGGTGGCTGTAGCATGTTCATTTTGTTGCATTTAGGAGCCTACTTGCTGTAAATCGCAGATCGGTTCGTTTAGTAAAACGCTTGCCATTTCTAAACCGTAGCTCCGATTGCCATGATCTTTATATCGTTTTCAGGGGATTTCTTCCCCTCTATCCAGTGGCACACTTGGTTTTCCAAGTTGAGGCCAGGTTCATGCATTTCCTGTTACATCCTTCATTTTGCATCCCGCATAGCATATCATCTTTGCATCTTATTGGTTGCCTTTGCACGTGGTTGATTGTATCCTTGTTGCTTGTTTGTGTTGTTGGGTAGAGCCAGGAGACGAGTTCGCTAAAGAGGAGCCCGTTGAGTTTGCTTTTGAGGATCCAGTCAATTCTGACAACTGTGCAGGCAAGATGATCACATCCTTGAAATCACTACTATCTTTGCTATGCTAGTTTGCTCGCTCTTTTGCTTTGCCAATGCTACGATGCCTACCACTTGCTTGTCAGCCTCCCAATTGCCATGCTTGAGCCTCTAACCCACCTTTGTCCTAGCAAACCATTGATTGGCTATGTTACCGCTTTGCTCAAGCCCTTCTTATAACGTTGATAGTTGCAGGTGAAGATTGGAGCCGTTCCTTGTTGGAACATTTATTTACTTGTTGGGATATCACTATACTGCTATGTTATCTTTACTCATCTATATACTTGGTAAAGGGTGGAAGGCTCAGCCTCTCGCCTAGTGTTTTGTTCCACTCTTGCCGCCCTAGTTTCCGTCATATCGGTGTTATGTTCCCGGATTGTTGCGTCCCTTACGCGGTTGGGCTATATGGGAACCCCTTGATAGTTCGCCTTGATTAAAGCTTTTCCAGCAATGCCCAACATTGGTTTTACCATTTGCCACCTACCCTTTTCTTTCCCTTGGGTTTCCGGAGCCCGAGGGTCATCTTTATTTTAGCCCCCACGGGCCAGTGCTCCTCTGAGTGTTGGTCCGAACTAGAGTCCTGTGCAGCGCCCCCTCGGGGAAACCCGAGGTTTGGTTTTAGTTGTATGGAGCGCTCATCTGAGTGTGCCCTAAGAAAGAGATATGTGCAGCTCCTATCGGGATTTGTCGGCGCATTCGGGCGGTGTTGCTGGTCTTGTTTTAACCTGTCGAATCATCTTGTTGTACCGGGATACCGAGTCTGATCGGTGGGTCCTGGGTGGAGGTCTATTCCTTCGTTGACCATGAGAGCTTGTTATGGGCTAAGTTGGGACCCCCCTGCAGGGATTGATCTTTCGAAAGCCGTGCCCGCGGTTATGGGCAGATGGGAATTTGTTAATGTCCGGTTGTAGATAACTTGAACTTAATTAACTAAAATGAATCAACTACGTGTGTTGCCGTGATGGCCTCTTCTCGGCGGAGTCTGGGAAGTGGACACGGCATTGGAGTTATGTTTGCGTAGTCTACTCTATTTAGTTTTCCGCTCGTGCTTTGCCTCCTCTTCTCGCTCTCCTTTGCGAATAAGTTAGCCACCATATATGCTAGTCGCTTGCTGCAGCTCCACTCACATTACCCCTTTCCTACCTATTAAGCTTAAATAGTCTTGATCGCGAGGGTGCGAGATTGCTGAGTCCTTTGTGGCTCACAGATTACTATTACACCAGATGCAGGGACCGATGATACTCCTCCGGATGGCGCGCTCAAGCTGAAGTGGGAGTACGACGAGGACTCTCAGCGATACTATGTTTCTTTTCCTGATGATCAGTAGTGGTGCCTATTCGGGGTTCGATTCAGGGATTAGTCGCTTGTTGGGGGTCTTTTCTATTTTGGCGCCGTAGTAGGGCCATGAGTGTTTTGTATGATGGATGTTATTTATGTACTTTGATGTGACATGGCGAGTGTAAGCCAACTATTATTATTATTCCCCCTTTAATTTATATATGTACTTGGGTTGTGTAATGATTCCCGACTTGCGACATTGCTTTCAATGCGCCTATGTCTCTAAGTCGTGCCTCGACACGTGGGAGACATAGCCGCATCGAGGGCGTTACAAGTTGGTAATCAGAGCCTTCCCCGACCTTAGGAGCCCCATTGCTTGATCGTTTTTAGCAGCCGAGTTGTGTCTAGAAAAATGTTTTGAGTCCTTAGGAATTATATATCGGAGAGCTTAGGAATTCTTTTTACTTCCCAGTCTCCTCATCGCTCTGGTAAGGCATCCTGACGTAGAGTTTTGACTCTTCTCTTCTCAAATTTCACTAAATTTTTTTTAGGGATCACGCGAGTATCTTAGTTTTGTTCCGATGGCTTATGATGAGAATACTGTCTTGGTGCCTCCTGTCAGGGGTTTAGTGGAAGTGTCCCGGGGAGTTGAGCTCTGAGGTGTTGTCATCATAAGTCTATCGTTGCAATTCTGGCATACTTGAGATATGTGCGCGACATCGAAAATCTCCTTTATGCAGTTCATTGGTGAGATAACCTCGACGCCACCCAGTACTGGGGCGGGAGTTCGGGAGTATCGCCATAACTTGTATAACGGATGCTTTTCGAAGGTTGAGATAGATGGTTTCCGAAGGTTTCTTGGTTATGTGTTGAAGGATGGATGCAGCTGGATGTAGGATTTGCTAGCTTGGGTGAGATATTATGCTTCCCCTGTATCCTCAACACCTGATTGCATAACCGGAAAGTTTCGGGAATTTCATAGGTGGGAATTCAAGTAGCCTTAGGATATCTTTCCAACAGACGTGTGATATGAAATTGGGGTTCGACGTCTAGTGGTTCGCCTATTCATGGTCGATTTTACAGTGGCCTCGTTGTGTCTTAAAGAGTCCTTGGCTATGCTGACTCGGGGACGCTTCGTATGTCATGTGCACTGCCTTGTACATGATGGTGCTGTACGGTCGAGCCCGTGTAGGTCCTACCACGAACACTTCGGACAAAATTTCTATCATGTGTTTGTTCCGGCTTATTCTGCAAGCCAACCCTTGGTTTTATTTCGAGTTGTGGTATTCGTTCTTCTTCGACGTCTTATGTTGATTCCATCCCTCGTTGATGTACCTCTTCTACCTGATTCTTCGTGGCTTCGCAATTTAGGAATATGTGACCACTTCAAGAGAAGTGCATTCGTTCATTTTGTTCGGATGTGAAGACTTTATGTTGCAATTTTCATTCCGTTGGTTTCACCTTCAATATTTCTCTATTTGTGTGCTAATGGTGGTCAACCTCTTCAGGATGGCTCCCGCTAAGAGCACCAGTCAGAACCAAAATCAAGATCCTCCGCCACCTCCGCCTCCTCCGGAAGCATGGCAGGCTGTGATGGCTACTACTAATGCAAATACTCAGCTGATCATGCAAATCATCCAAGAGCGGAATCAAAGCAGTCAAGCGAATCAAGGCAACAACCAGAACCAGTTTGCAACTCTGAATCAGTTCCTCACAAATGGTCCAAAGACGTTCAGCAACTGCGTTGAGGCTACCGATGCTGATGATTGGTTAGTCTATCTGGGCAAGCATTTTGAGTGTAGCAACGTCAGACCTGAAGATTTCGTCAAGTTCGCGTCTTTCCAGCTCAAGGATCAGGCCGTAGAGTGGTTTCAGCATTACCGGGATTCCAGAGGTGGACGTTTGATCACTTGGGATGATTTCCGTCGTGATTTCCGAGCTCATCACATTCCTCAAAGTGTGACTGAAAGCAAACGTGAAGAATTCCGCAATCTGAAGCAAGGCTCTTTGTCTGTCTATGACTACAACAAGTTGTTCCAGAAGCTCGCCCGTTTTGCCAAGCAGGATGTTCCTGATGAGAAGAGCATGATCTATCAGTTCAGGGGTGGTCTTCGTGAAAAAATTCAGCTCGCTCTTGTCCTCTTCGAGCCGCTGAGATACGATGAGTTCTACAACATGGCACTGAAGCAAGAGGCTGCTCAGCTCAGGTGTGATGCTTCCAGGAAGCGAGTCAGAGACACTACGTCTTCGTCCTCTACTCAAGTGGCCAAGCAGCAGAAGTATTGGCTTCCTCCTCCTCCGTTCCGTCAGCCGTATCAGCAGAAGAGCAAAGGTGGCAGTGGTTCGTCCCACCCACCCAACCCAGGCTTTCAGAACAAGACTTCGTCTCAAGCTTCAAGATCAAGTGCTCCGTACCACCGTCCGCTCTCAGAGGTCACGTGCAACAAGTGCCAACAGAAGGGTCACTACGCCAACAAGTGTTTCAACCAGAGGCGTCTTCCTCCTCCTCCCGTCAGATCGGCAAGTACAGCTGTGGTCAAGCATAATCCCAAGCACGCCAAGGTCAATATGGTGAATGCAGCTCAAGCAGAGGATTCGTCAGATGTGATCATGGGTAACCTTCCTGTTAACGATATTCCTGCAAAAGTTCTTTTTGATACAGGTGCATCGCATTGCTTCATTTCCAAGCCTTTTGCATCAAAGTATGAGTGTGATTATCAGTATCTACAAAGTGCCTTGCAAATTGTGTCACCGGGCAAGCAGATGACAGCAAACACCTGCGTTCCAGAGGTTACTATCACTTTGGGCGACTACAAGTTCCTTTCTTCTCCAATTGTTCTTGGCGATTCCGACATTGATCTTATTCTTGGGATGGACTGGCTCTCTAAACACAAGGCTCACCTCGATTGTGCAGCCAGGCAGATTCAACTGACTCATTCTTCTGAAGATGTCATTGTTTTTGCTGCTCGGGATAATACCATCCGATTATTCTCTCTCAATGAAAAGGGTGAATTGGATGCTATTTCACAGATTCTGGTTGTTTGTGAGTATCAAGATGCCTTCCCTGAAGAACTCCCAGGCATGCCTCCAAACCGGCCTGTTGAATTCGTTATTGAACTTGAGCCCGGTACGGAACCGGTGTGCAAACGGCCTTACAAGCTCGGCCCCGAAGAGTTGAAGGAGTTGAAGAAACAGCTCGATGTGCAAGAAAGGATGGGTCTCATTCGGCCTAGTACTTCTCCGTGGGGTTGTGGTGTTCTTTTTGTGAAGAAGAAGGATGGAACGGACCGACTTTGTGTTGATTATCGTCCATTGAACAAGAAGACCATCAAGAACAAATATCCACTTCCCAACATTAATGAGCTATTCGAACAACTCAAGGGTGCCCAAGTATTCTCCAAGCTTGATCTCCGTATGGGTTATCATCAAATTCGCATTCGTGAGCAAGATATCCCAAAGACGGCATTCAGAACAAGCTATGGGTCATATGAATACACAGTTATGTCTTTTGGCCTCGCCAATGCTCCTCCGACGTTCTCTCGCATGATGAACTTCATCTTCAACCCCTACACCAACGACTTTGTTTTGGTCTATCTCGATGACATCCTGGTTTTCTCGAAGAACAAGGAAGATCATGCCAAACACTTGCGTTTGGTTCTTGACAAGTTAAGGGAACATCAATTCTACGCCAAGTTCTCCAAGTGTGAGTTTTGGCTCGATGAGGTTCTTTATCTTGGCCATATTATCTCTACCAAGGGCATTTCCGTGGATCCTGAGAAGGTGTCTGCAATCGTTAATTGGGAACCTCCTCAGAATGTGAAGCAACTCCGTAGCTTCCTCGGTCTTGCAAGTTATTGCCGAAGATTCGTTGAAAACTTCTCCAAGATCGCGAAGCCTCTCTCAAATCTTCTTCAGAAGCACGTCAAGTACGTTTGATCTCCGGAGTGTGATGTTGCTTTCAACGCTTTGAAAGAGAAATTGATCACTGCTCCAGTTCTAATTCCGCCTGATGAAACCAAGCCGTACGAGGTCTTTTGTGATGCCTCTCTCCAAGGTCTCGGTGCAGTACTGATGCAAGAGAAGAAAGTTGTTGCTTATACCTCTCGCCAGTTGAAGCCAAATGAGAAGAACTACCCCACTCATGATCTCGAGTTGGCGGCAGTTGTGCACGCATTGTTGACTTGGAGACATCTTCTCTTGGGAAGGAAAGTGGACATCTTCACTGATCACAAGAGTCTCAAGTACATCTTCACTCAGCCTAATCTCAACCTCAGGCAGACTCGATGGGTCGAAATGATTCAAGAGTACAATCCGAGTATCGAGTATACTCCAGGCAAGGCTAATGTGATTGCTGACGCTTTGAGCAGAAAAGCATATTGCAACAGTCTGATTCTCAAGCCTTATCAACCCGAGCTTTGTGAAGCCTTCCGCAAACTTAATCTGCAAGTTGTTCCTCAAGGTTTCCTTGCCAACCTTCAAGTTTCCCCAACCTTGGAAGACCAGATTCACCAAGCCCAGCTTCTTGATGCTATGGTGAAAAAGGTGAAGATCGGTATTGCAAAGAGTCAGTCCAAGTACAAGTGCTACCGACTTGATGACAAGGACACTCTCTTCTTCGAGGATCGAATTGTTGTGCCCAAAGGTGAACTTCGTAAAGTGATCATGAATGAGGCTCACAACTCTCTCCTCTCCATCCACCCTGGGAGCACGAAGATGTATCAAGACCTGAAGCAAACTTATTGGTGGACTCGAATGAAGCGCGAGATCGCTCAATTCGTGAATGAATGTGATGTCTGCAGAAGAGTGAAAGCAGAACACCAAAGGCCAGCAGGTCTCCTCCAACCTCTCGCCATTCCAGAATGGAAGTTTGACCACATTGAAATGGACTTCGTGACTGGGTTTCCTAAGTCCAAGCGTGGCAATGATGCTATATTCGTTGTCATCGACAAGATCACCAAAGTGGCTCATTTCCTGCCTATCAAAGACTCAATCACTGCAGCTCAATTGGCGGAGCTCTACACCTCCCGCATTGTCTCTCTGCACGGTATTCCTCAAGTGATATCTTCAGACCGTGGCAGCATCTTTACCTCCAAGTTCTGGGATTCTTTTCAGAAGGCCATGGGCACCAACATTCGCTTCAGCACTGCTTTCCACCCTCAAACAAGCGGTCAAGTCGAGCGTGTCAACCAGATTCTTGAAGATATGCTCAGGGCTTGTGTTATCTCCTTCGGCATGAAGTGGGAGGATTGCCTTCCTTATGCTGAATTCTCGTACAACAACAGTTTCCAAGCAAGTTCCGGCAAGGCCCCGTTTGAAATTCTGTATGGTAGGAAGTGCCGTACACCTCTCAACTGGTCTGAAACCGGTGAACGTCAGCTGCTGGGTAATGACCTGATCACAGAGGCAGAAGAAATGTGCAAGGTCATTCGTGATAACCTGAAAGCAGCCCAATCTCGTCAGAAGAGCTATTACGACAGCAAGCACCGTGATTTGGCCTTCGAGATCGGAGATCATGTCTACCTCCGCGTCTCTCCTATGAAAGGGACTCGTCGCTTCGGTATCAAAGGGAAGCTTGCCCCAAGATACGTCGGGCCTTTCAAGATCGTCAGCAAGAGAGGCGACCTCGCCTATCAACTCGAGCTTCCTGCAACCTTTGCCAATGTTCATGATGTGTTCCACGTCTCGCAACTCCGTAAGTGCTTCAAGATGCCTGAGCGCACCGTCAACTTCGAGGACATTGAGCTCCAAGAAGATCTCTCCTACCGTGAGCACCCAGTTGCAATCCTGGAAGAGACTGAACGCAAAACTCGCATAAAGTCAATCAAGTTTCTCAAAGTTAAGTGGTCACACCATTTCGACCGTGAAGCTACCTGGGAACGCGAGGATCACCTCCGTTCTGAGTACCCGGAGTTCTTTCAGTCTTAGATCTCGGGACGAGATCTTTTCGTAGTGGTGGAGTGTTGTAACGCCCCATATGTAACCTTCCCCAATTGTACTCCAACTCTTGCCGTTTCCGGCATTAAGTTATATTTAATTCTCGGGTTCGGGTCTTTGCCTCCGTGTGTTGTTTTGTTTTTCGTGCATCTCATATCGTGTCATCACGTGCATTGCATTTGCATACATGTTCATCTCATGCATTCGAGCATTTTCCCCGTTGTCCGTTTTGCATTCCGGCGCTTCGTTCTCCTCCGGTGGCCATTTCTAGCTTTCTTTCGTGTGTGGGGATTAAACATTTCTGGATTGGGCCGAGACTTGCCATGCGGCCTTGGTTTACTACCGGTAGACCGCTTGTCAAGTTTCGGGTCATTTGGACTTCGTTTGATACTCCAACGGTTAACCGAGGGACCGAAAAGGCCTCGTGTGTGTGCAGCCCAACACCCCTACATTTTGGCCCAAAACCCACCAAACTCAGCTCCATCGTCTCGGTCGTTCAATCACGATCGTGTGGGCGAAAACCGCACCTCATTTGGACTCTCCTAGCTCCCTCTATGCCTATATATACACCCCCCCCCCCGAAATTCGGATCTCTCCTCCTCTCGAAACCCTAAAAAAAATCCCCGCGCCGGCCGGACACGTCCAATCCGACCGGACGCATCGCCGCAGCCTACCAGATGCCGCCATGTGGCAGGGCGGACCACTTCCCCGCCGCCGCTCCCGCCGGCCCGCCCGGCCCGCGGGGAGCCCGCTCCCGCGCCGCACCGGGCCAGAGCCACGCCGCCTCTCCGCTTCTTCTCCTCCGGCGCCGACCGCCGCACCGCCGCCGCATCGCCATCGCCGCCTCGCGCCGGTGCACTCCGACCTCGCCGCCACCCGACACCGGCGGGCGTCCTTCCGCAGCCGTCCGCGCCGCCCCGCGCCTCGTCTTCCACGCCAACCTCGCCGGCGGCCTCCTCCGCGCCGCGCCCACGCCGGACCGCCTCCCCGCGCCGGCGTCCGAGCTCGCCGTCGCCGGATTCCGCCGTGTTGACCTCGGGTGAACAGTAGTGCCGGCCGGTGAACAGTGCTTCGCCGGATTTGAGATCTGCGCTACAGTAAAACCTAACCCCGTTGACTTTTCCCTCTCCTCTCAGATTTTTGTGCATACTTTGACCGCTTGTATCTCCGCAACCATAGCTCCGATTTGGGCATATGATATGTCAAAATCTTCGCCTCGACAAGTACATCATTTCATTCCATAGAATCATTTGCATTTGAGGTCATCTTGTTGCCCAAAATGCTGTTGCAAGGAGGCATGTTGAGTTAAATTGCAGATCCGTTAGTCCAACATGCACTTTTGTCATTTTTGCCATATTTATTCCGTGCATGGTATGCCTGTGCCCCTTTGGGATGAATTGTTAAGCATGTTGTCTTCTTTCCATAGGTGCCTTCCATGCATTTTTAGGATGTGTGTGTTGTCTTGTGCAAGCTTGCGAAGAGGGCTGCCTGAGTTTACCGATTTCAGGGACTTAGTGATTTTCTCAAAGTCTGGGCCGTTTTAGTTCACGATGCTATATGTCCGGCTTGCTTCCTAGTGATCCGTGCCTCTTTTGAGGATGATCAGTAAGAGTGATTTGTTATGCTTGTTGTGCTTAATCCATCCATGTCTTTACTTGTTATGTTGGACCACTCTAGGTTGACTCAATCGAGCTCAACTTTTGGATAGTTGCTGTTTTGGGCAGATCGTGAACTCTTTTGCGATTTTGCCGGAGTTTTTGCTAGTGATCCACGCATGCTATGCCATTGTTCTTGCCATGTATAGCTAGCTTTTTGTTCCTTCTTAATGGATATATGCTTGCCTTGCCATGACTTGCACCGTAGTGAGAGCATCGAGCTCGTTTACATGCCTCCGTGAGTTATTATTTCAGCATGTCCCAGGTTTCACTAAGTCTGAAAACTGATTGTGTTTCATCAATGTTCGTGTGCTCGGTAGAGTATTTTGTGAACCCTTTTGGCCCCAGGTCATTTTGGGTGTTTTGATAAGCTTGTTGAGTATCTACATGCGATGCTCTTACTTGCCATGTTCAGGTTTTCCTTGATGTTGTTTTGCTGCTCCGAAGAGAGCATCGTGGTCTGAAATTTCAGACTAGCGTTAATTTCGCCAAGTCTGAAATCTGTTTTGCTTATTCAGTTTTGCCATGCTTGTTTGAAGCCCTTAATGGATGAATTTGCCGATGCCTCAGTCCTGATGATTTGTTAAGCTTGATGAGTACATCACTGCCATGCAACTTGTTTTCATGTTGGGTGGCTGTAGCATGTTCATTTTGTTGCATTTAGGAGCCTACTTGCTGTAAATCGCAGATCGGTTCGTTTAGTAAAACGCTTGCCATTTCTAAACCGTAGCTCCGATTGCCATGATCTTTATATCGTTTTCAGGGGATTTCTTCCCCTCTATCCAGTGGAACACTTGGTTTTCCAAGTTGAGGCCAGGTTCATGCATTTCCTGTTACATCTTGCATTTTGCATCCCGCATCGCATCCCGCATAGCATATCATCTTTGCATCTTATTGGTTGCCTATGCACGTGGTTGATTTTATCCTTGTTGCTTGTTTGTGTTGTTGGGTAGAGCCGGGAGACAAGTTCGCTAACGAGGAGCCTGTTGAGTTTGCCTTTGAGGATCCAGTCAATTCTGACAACTGTGCAGGCAAGATGATCACACCCTTGAAATCACTACTATCTTTGCTATGCTAGTTTGCTCGCTCTTTTGCTTTGCCAATGCTACGATGCCTACCACTTGCTTGTCAGCCTCCCAATTGCCATGCTTGAGCCTCTAACCCACCTTTGTCCTAGCAAACCATTGATTGGCTATGTTACCGCTTTGCTCAAGCCCTTCTTATAGCGTTGATAGTTGCAGGTGAAGATTGGAGCCGTTCCTTGTTGGAACATTTATTTACTTGTTGGGATATCACTATATTGCTATGTTATCTTTACTCATCTATATACTTGGTAAAGGGTGGAAGGCTCAGCCTCTCACCTAGTGTTTTGTTCCACTCTTGCCGCCCTAGTTTCCGTCATATCGGTGTTATGTTCCCGGATTGTTGCGTCCCTTACGCGGTTGGGCTATATGGGAACCCCTTGATAGTTCGCCTTGACTAAAGCTTTTCCAGCAATGCCCAACATTGGTTTTACCATTTGCCACCTACCCTTTTCTTTCCCTTGGGTTTCCGGAGCCCGAGGGTCATCTTTATTTTAGCCCCCACGGGCCAGTGCTCCTCTGAGTGTTGGTCCGAACTAGAGTCCTGTGTAGCGCCCCCTCGGGGAAACCCGAGGTTTGGTTTTAGTTGTATGGAGCGCTCATCTGAGTGTGCCCTGAGAAAGAGATATGTGCAGCTCCTATCAGGATTTGTCGGCGCATTCGGGCGGTGTTGCTGGTCTTGTTTTAACCTGTCGAATCATCTTGCTGTACCGGGATACCGAGTCTGATCGGTGGGTCCTGGGTGGAGGTCTATTCCTTCGTTGACCCTGAGAGCTTGTTATGGGCTAAGTTGGGACCCCCCTGCAGGGATTGATCTTTCGAAAGCCGTGCCCGCGGTTATGGGCAGATGGGAATTTGTTAATGTCCGGTTGTAGATAACTTGAACTTAATTAACTAAAATGAATCAACTGCGTGTGTTGCCGTGATGGCCTCTTCTCGGCGGAGTCTGGGAAGTGGACACGGCGTTGGAGTTATGTTTGCGTAGTCTGCTCTATTTAGTTTTCCGCTCGTGCTTTGCCTCCTGGAGTACGACGAGGACTCTCAGCGATACTATGTTTCTTTTCCGGATGATCAGTAGTGGTGCCTATTCGGGGTTCGATTCAGGGATTAGTCGCTTGTTGGGGGTCTTTTCTATTTTGGCGCCGTAGTAGGGCCATGAGTGTTTTGTATGATGGATGTTATTTATGTACTTTGATGTGACGTGGCGAGTGTAAGCCAACTATTATTATTATTCCCCCTTTAATTTATATATGTACTTGGGTTGTGTAATGATTCCCGACTTGCGACATTTCTTTCAATGCACCTATGTCTCTAAGTCGTGCCTCGACACATGGGAGACATAGCCGCATCGAGGGCGTTACAGGTGTCCCCTGTCCCCAAACGAATCTGGCTCTTCGGCCAAAGCATGGACCAGCCTATGCAGGCGCTGAGGGTCATCACATCATCTTCGTCGGCCCCAGGGGGTCAATACGGAGGTAACAAGTCATCGCAGCCCCGCAGCACCCGAACCAGTTGAACCCTATACACGTTGGGTGGCATCAGATTACCGTGGAACAGGTAGTTGCCGGGTTGAATGACTCTAGCCTTGGCGACATTGATCAACTCGCCGTTCATGAAGTGCAGGAGAGTGCATGGAACGTCGGCGGTGCCCTGCGAAAACATGTAGGGCGTCAGGGATGCCCAGTCAAAGGCAAGGAGATGAAGTCATCGGCCAAGAGGCTTAGTTACCGTGATGGCGTCGAGCTCGACTAATGTCGAGGCACCGCCAACGGCGGGCGTGCAAGTGACGGAGGGGCCGCTTGCTACCGAGGTGCCGGCCGGCGTATTCTTCCCACACCCGGGTGCATTAAGCTCCAATGCCGGCACCGACGCCGGAGACACCAATTGAGAGAGTCCTAGATTAGGGGGTCCTCGGACTGCCGGACTATATACTTTGGTCGGACTGTTGGACTATGAAGATACAGGATTGAAGACTTCGTCCCGTGTCCGGGTGGGACTCTCCTTTGCGTGGAAGGCAAGCTTGGCAATTTGGATATGTAGATGTCCTCCCTTGTAACCGAATCTGTGTAACCGTAGCCCCCTCCGGTGTCTATATAAACCGGAGGGTTTAGTCCGTAGTGAAAGAAATATGCCCTAGAGGCAATAATAAAGTTATTATTTTCCTTATTTCATGATAAATGTTTATTATTCATGCTAGAATTGTATTAACCGGAAACATAATACATGTGTGAATACATAGACAAACAGAGTGTCACTAGTATGCCTCTACTTGACTAGCTCGTTAATCAAAGATGGTTATGTTTCCTAACCATAGACAAAGAGTTGTTATTTGATTAACGGGATCACATCATTAGGAGAATGATGTGATTGACTTGACCCATTCCGTTAGCTTAGCACTCGATCGTTTAGTATGTTGCTATTGCTTTCTTCATGACTTATACATGTTCCTATGACTATGAGATTATGCAACTCCCGTTTACCGGAGGAACACTTTGTGTGCTACCAAACGTCACAACGTAACTGGGTGATTATAAAGGAGCTCTACAGGTGTCTCCAAAGGTACATGTTGGGTTGGCGTATTTCGAGATTAGGATTTGTCACTCCGATTGTCGGAGAGGTATCTCTGGGCCCTCTCGGTAATGCACGTCACATAAGCCTTGCAAGCATTGCAACTAATGAGTTAGTTGCGAGATGATGTGTTACGGAACGAGTAAAGAGACTTGCCAGTAACGAGATTGAACTAGGTATTGGATACCGACGATCGAATCTCGGGCAAGTAACATACCGATGACAAAGGGAACAACGTATGTTGTTATGCGGTCTGACCGATAAAGATCTTCGTAGAATATGTAGGAGCCAATATGGGCATCCAGGTCCCGCTAATGGTTATTGACCGGAGACGTGTCTCGGTCATGTCTACATTGTTCTCGAACCCGTAGGGTCCGCACGCTTAAGGTTTTGATGACAGTTATATTATGAGTTTATATGTTTTGATGTACCGAAGGTTGTTCGGAGTCCCAGATGTGATCACGGATATGACGAGGAGTCTCGAAATGGTCGAGACATAAAGATTGATATATTGGAAGCCTATGTTTGGATATCGGAAGTGTTCCGAGTGAAATCGGGATTTTACCGGAGTACCGGGAGGTTACCGGAACCCCTCGGGAGGTATATGGGCCTTAGTGGGCCTTAGTGGAAAAGAGAAGAGGCAGCCGGAGATGGGCCTCGCGCCCCTCCCCTCCCTTGGTCCGAATAGGACAAGGAGAGGGGGCCGGCCCCCCTTCCTCTTGTCCCCCCTCCGCGAATCCTATTCCAACTAGGATTGGGGGGGGAGGGGGAATCCTACTCCCGGAGGGAGTAGGACTCCTCCTGGCGCTCCACCTCTTGGCCGGCCGCACCCCCCCTTGAGCCTTTATATACGGAGGTAGGAGCACCCCAGAAGAACACAAGTTGATCCATGTGATCATATTCTTAGCCGTGTGCGGCGCCCCCTGCCACCATAGTCCTCGATAATATTGCAGTAGTGCTTAGGCGAAGCCCTGCGACAGTAGTACATCTAGATCGTCACCACGCCGTCGTGCTGACGGAATTCTTCCCCGACACTTTGCTGGATCGGAGTCCGGGGATCGTCATCGAGCTGAAGGTGTGCTAGAACTCGTAGGTGCCGTAGTTTCGGTGCTTGATCAGTCGGGCCGTGGAGACGTACGACTACATCAACCAAACGCTTCTGTTGTCAATCTACAAGGGTACGTAGATCACACTCTCCCCTCTCGTTGCTATGCATCACCATGATCTTGCGTGTGCGTAGGAATTTTTTTGAAATTACTACGTTCCCCAACAGTGGTATCAGAGCCTAGGTTTTATGTGTTGATGTTATATGCACGAGTAGAACACAAGTGAGTTGTGGGCGATATAAGTCATACTACTTACCAGCATGTCATACTTTGGTTCGGCGGTATTGTTGGATGAAGCGGCCCGGACCGACATTACGCGTACGCTTAGCGAGACCGGTTCTCCCGACGTGCTTTGCACATAGGTGGCTTGCTGGTGACAGTTTCTCCAACTTTAGTTGAACCGAGTGTGGCTACGCCCGGTCCTTGCGACGGTTAAAACATCACCAACTTGACAAACTATCGTTGTGGTTTTGATGCGTAGGTAAGATTGGTTCTTGCTTAAGCCCGTAGCAGCCACGTAAAACTTGCAACAACAAAGTAGAGGACGTCTAACTTGTTTTTTCAGGGCATGTTGTGATGTGATATGGTCAAGACATGATGCTAAGTTTTATCGTACGAGATGATCATGTTTTGTAACCGAGTTATCGGCAACTGGCAGGAGCCATATGGTTGTCTCTTTATTGTATGCAATGCAATCGCGCTGTAATGCTTTACTTTATCACTAAGCGGTAGCGATAGTCGTGGAAGCATAAGATTGGCGAGACGACAACGATGCTACGATGGAGATCAAGGTGTCGCGCCGGTGACGATGGTGATCATGACGGTGCTTCGGAGATGGAGATCACAAGCACAAGATGATGATGGCCATATCATATCACTTATATTGATTGCATGTGATGTTTATCTTTTATGCATCTTATCTTGCTTTGATTGACATTAGCATTATAAGATGATCTCTCACTAAATTATCAAGATAAAAGTGTTCTCCCTGAGTATGCACCGTTGCCATAGTTTGTCGTGCCCAGACACCACGTGATGATCGGGTGTGATAAGCTCTACATCCATCTACAACGGGTGCAAGCCAGTTTTGCACACGCAGAATACTCAGGTTAAACTTGACGAGCCTAGCATATGCAGATATGGCCTCGGAACACAGAGATCGAAAGATCGGGCGTGAGTCATATAGTAGATATGATCAACATAGTGATGTTCACCATTGAAAACTACTCCATTTCACGTGATGATCGGTTATGGTTTAGTTGATTTGGATCACGTGATCACTTAGAGGATTAGAGGGATGTCTATCTAAGTGGGAGTTCTTAAGTAATATGATTAATTGAACTTAAATTTATCATGAACTTAGTACCTGATAGTATCTTGCTTATGTATGTAGGATTGTAGATAGATGGCCCGTGCTGTTGTTCTGTTGAATTTTAATGCGTTCCTTGAGAAAGCAAAGTTGAAAGATGATGGTAGCAATTACACGGACTGGGTCCGTAACTTGAGGATTATCCTCATTGCTGCACAGAAGAATTATGTCCTGGAAGCACCGCTGGGTGCCAGGCCTGCTGCTGGAGCAACACCAGATGTTATGAATGTCTGGCAGAGCAAAGCTGATGACTACTTGATAGTTCAGTGTGCCATGCTTTACGGCTTAGAATCGGGACTTCAACGACATTTTGAACGTCATGGAGCATATGAGATGTTCCAGGAGTTGAAGTTAATATTTCAAGCAAATGCCCGGATTGAGAGATATGAAGTCTCCAATAAGTTCTATAGCTGCAAGATGGAGGAGAACAGTTCTGTCAGTGAGCATATACTCAAAATGTCTGGGTATAATAATCACTTGATTCAGATGGGAGTTAATCTTCCAGATGATTGCGTCATTGACAGAATTCTCCAATCACTACCACCAAGCTACAAGAGCTTCGTGATGAACTATAATATGCAAGGGATGAATAAGACTATTCCCGAGCTCTTCGCAATGCTGAAAGCTGTGGAGGTAGAAATAAAAAAGGAGCATCAAGTGTTGATGGTCAACAAGACCACAAGTTTCAAGAAATAGGGCAAAGGGAAGAAGAAGGGGAACTTCAAGAAGAACAGCAAGCATGTTGCTGCTCAAGAGAAGAAACCCTAGTCGGGACCTAAGCCTGAAACTGAGTGCTTCTACTGCAAGCAGACTGGTCACTGGAAGCGGAACTGCCCCAAGTATTTGGCGGATAAGAAGGATGGCAAGGTGAACAAAGGTATATGTGATATACATGTTATTGATGTGTACCTTACTAGAGCTCGCAGTAGCACCTAGGTATTTGATACTGGTTCTGTTGCTAATATTTGCAACTCGAAATAGGGACTACGGATTAAGCGAACACTGGCAAAGGACGAGGTGGCGATGCGCGTGGGAAACGGTTCCAAAGTCGATGTGATCGCGGTCGGCACGCTACCTCTACATCTACCTTCGGGATTAGTATTAGACCTAAATAATTGTTACTTGGTGCCAGCGTTGAGCATGAACATTATATCTGGATCTTGTTTAATGCGAGACGGTTATTCATTTAAATCAGAGAATAATTGTTGTTCTATTTATATGAGTAATATCTTTTATGGTCATGCACCTTTGAAGAGTGGTCTATTTTTGATGAATCTCGATAGTAGTAACACACATATTCATAATGTTGAAGCCAAAAGATGCAGAGTTGATAATGATAGTGCAACTTATTTGTGGCACTGCCGTTTAGGTCATATCGATATAAAGCGCATGAAGAAACTCCATACTGATGGGCTTTTGGAACCACTTGATTATGAATCACTTGGTACTTGCGAACCATGCCTCATGGGCAAGATAACTAAAACACCGTTCTCCGGTACTATGGAGAGAGCAACAGATTTGTTGGAAATCATACATACAGATGTATGTGATCCGATGAATATTGAGGCTCGTGGCGGATATCGTTATTTTCTCACCTTCAGAGATGACTGAAGCAGATATGGGTATATCTACTTAATGAAACATAAGTCTGAAACATTTGAAAAGTTCACAGAATTTCAGAGTGAAGTCGAAAATCATCGTAACAAGAAAATAAAGTTTCTACGATCTGATCGTGGAGGAGAATATTTGAGTTACGAGTTTGGTGTACATTTGAAACAATGCGGAATAGTTTCGCAACTCACGCCACCCGAAACACCACAGCGTAATGGTGTGTCCGAACATCGTAATCGTACTTTACTAGATATGGTGCGATCTATGATGTCTCTTACTGATTTATCGCTATCGTTTTGGGGTTATGCTTTAGAGACGGCCGCATTCACGTTAAATAGGGCACCATCAAAATCCGTTGAGACGACGCCTTATGAACTATGGTTTGGCAAGAAACCAAAGTTGTCGTTTCTTAAAGTTTGGGGCTGCGATGCTTTTGTGAAAAAGCATCAACCTGATAAGCTCGAACCCAAATTGGAGAAATGTGTATTCATAGGATACCCAAAGGAGACTGTTGGGTACACCTTCTATCACAGATCAGAAGGCAAGACATTCGTTGCTAAAAATGGATCCTTTCTAGAGAAGGAGTTTCTCTCGAAAGAAGTGAGTGGGAGGAAAGTAGAACTTGACGAGGTAATTGTACCTGGTCCCTTATTGGAAAGTAGTACATCACAGAAAAATGTTTCTGCGACACCTACACCAATTAGTGAGGAAGCTAATGATAATGATCATGAAACTTCAGAACAAGATACTACCGAACCTCGTAGATCAACCAGAGTAAGATCCGCGCCAGAGTGGTACGGTAATCCTGTTCTGGAAATCAAGCTACTAGATCATGATGAACCTACGAACCATGAAGAAGCGATGGTGAGCCCAGATTCCGCAAAATGGCTTGAAGCCATGAAATCCGAGATGGGATCCATGTATGAGAACAAAGTATGGACTTTGGTTGACTTGCCCGATGATCGGCAAGCAATTGAGAATAAATGGATCTTCAAGAAGAAGAATGACGCTGACGGTAATATTACTGTCTACAAAGCTCGACTTGTCGCAAAAGGTTTTCGACAAGTTCAAGGGGTTGACTACGATGAGACCTTCTCACCCGTAGCAATGCTTAGGTCTGTCCGAATCATGTTAGCAATTGCCGCGTTTTATGATTATGAAGTTTGGCAGATGGATGTCAAAACTGCATTCCTGAATGGGTTTCTGGAAGAAGAGTTGTATATGATACAACCAGAAGGTTTTGTCAAACCTAAAGGTGCTAACAAAATGTGCAAGCTCCAGCGATCCATCTATGGACTGGTGCAAGCATCTCGGAGTTGGAATATACGCTTTGATAAGTTGATCAAAGCATATAGTTTTATACAGACTTGCGGTGAAGCCTGTATTTACTAGAAAGTGAGTGGGAGCACTATAGCATTTCTGATAAATATATGTGAATGACATATTGTTGATCAGAGATAATGTAGAATTATTCTGCAAAGCATAAAGGAGTGTTTGAAAGGAGTTTTTCAAAGAAAGACCTCGGTGAAGCTACTTACATATTGAGCATCAAGATCTATAGAGATAGATCAAAACGCTTGATAAGTTTTTTCAATGAGTACATACCTTGACAAGATTTTGAAGTAGTTCAAAATGGAACAGTCAAAGAAAGAGCTCTTGGCTGTGTTACAAGGTCTGAAATTGAGTAAGACTCAAAACACGACCACGACAGAAGATAGAAAGCGAATGAAAGTCATTCCCTATGCCTTGGCCATAGGTTCTATAAAGTATGCCATGCTGTATACCAGATCTATTGTATACCCTACACTGATTTTGGCAAGGGAGTACAATAGTGATCTAGGAGTAGATCACTGGACAGCGGTCAAAATTATCCTTAGTGGAATAAGGATATGTTTCTCAATTATGGACATGACAAAAAAAGAGTTCGTCGTAAAGGGTTACGTCGATGCAAGTTTTGACACTGACCCAGATGACTCTAAGTCTCAATCTGGATACATATTGAAAGTGGGAGCAATTAGCTAGAGTAGCTCCATGCAGAGCATTGTTGACATAGAAATTTGCAAAATAAATGCGGATCTGAATGTGGCAGACCCGTTGACTAAACTTCTCTCACAAGCAAAACACGATCACTTTTTGGGTCTTAATCACATAGCGATGTGAACTAGATTATTGAATCTAGTAAACCCTTTGGGTGTTAGTCACATGGAGATGTGAACCAATCACATAAAGATGTGAACTATTGATGTTAAATCACATGGCGATGTGATCTAGATTATTGACTCTAGTGCAAGTGGGAGACTGAAGGAAATATGCCCTAGAGGCAATAATAAAGTTATTATTTTCCTTATTTCATGATAAATATTTATTATTCCTACTAGAATTGTATTAACCGGAAACATAATACATGTGTGAATACATAGACAAACAGAGTGTCACTAGTATGCCTCTACTTGACTAGCTCGTTAATCAAAGATGGTTATGTTTCCTAACCATAGACAAAGAGTTGTTATTTGATTAACGGGATCACATCATTAGGAGAATGATGTGATTGACTTGACCCATTCCGTTAGCTTAGCACTCGATCGTTTAGTATGTTGCTATTGCTTTCTTCATGACTTATACATGTTCCTATGACTACGAGATTATGCAACTCCCGTTTATCGGAGGAACACTATGTGTGCTACCAAACATCACAACGTAACTGGGTGATTATAAAGGAGCTCTACAGGTGTCTCCAAAGGTACATGTTGGGTTGGCGTATTTCAAGATTAGGATCTATCACTCCGATTGTCGGAGAGGTATCTCTGGGCCCTCTCGGTAATGCACATCACATAAGCCTTGCAAGCATTGCAACTAATGAGTTAGTTGCGAGATGATGTATTACGGAACGAGTAAAGAGACTTGCCAGTAACGAGATTGAACTAGGTATTGGATACCGACGATCGAATCTCGGGCAAGTAACATACCGATGACAAAGGGAACAACGCATGTTGTTATGCGGTCTGACCGATAAAGATCTTCATAGAATATGTAGGAGCCAATATGGGCATCCAGGTCCCGCTATTGGTTATTGACCGGAGACGTGTCTTGGTCATGTCTACATTGTTCTCGAACCCGTAGGGTCCGCATGCTTAAGGTTTCGATGACAGTTATATTATGAGTTTATATGTTTTGTTGTACGGATGGTTGTTCGGAGTCCCGAATGTGATCACGGACATGACGAGGAGTCTCGAAATGGTCGAGACATAAAGATTGATATATTGGAAGCCTATGTTTGGATATCGGAAGTGTTCCGAGTGAAATCAGGATTTTACCAGAGTACCGGGAGGTTATCGGAACCTCCCGGGAGGTATATGGGCCTTAGTGGGCCTTAGTGGAAAAGAGAAGAGGCAGCCGGAGATGGGCCTCGCGCCCCTCCCCTCCCTTGGTCCGAATAGGACAAGGAGAGGGGGCCGGCCCCCCTTCCTCTTTTCCCCCCTCCGTGAATCCTATTCCAACTAGGATTGGGGGGGGGGATCCTACTCCCGGAGGGAGTAGGACTCCTCCTGGCGCGCCACCTCTTGGCTGGTCGCACCCCCCTTGAGCCTTTATATACGGAGGCAGGAGCACCCCAGAAGAACACAAGTTGATCCACGTGATCATATTCTTAGCCGTGTGCGGCGCCCCCTGCCACCATAGTCCTCGATAATATTGCAGCAGTGCTTCGGCAAAGCCCTGCGGCAGTAGTACATCAAGATCGTCACCACGCCATCGTGCTGACGGAACTCTTCCCCGACACTTTGCTTGATCGGAGTCCGGGGATCGTCATCGAGCTGAACGTGTGCTAGAACTCGAAGGTGCCGTAGTTTCGGTGCTTGATCGGTCGGGCCATAGAGACGTACGACTACATCAACCAAACGCTTCTGTTGTCAATCTACAAGGGTACGTAGATCGCACTCTCCCCTCTCGTTGCTATGCATCACCATGATCTTGCGTGTGCGTAGGAATTTTTTTGAAATTACTACGTTCCCCAACACGTAGGACAACAACAATCATAATCATAGGCTAGCTTCTAGGGTTTAGCCTCTACGATCTCGTGGTAGATCAACTCTTGTAATACTCATATCATCAAGATTAATCAAGCAGGAAGTAGGATATTACCTCCGTCGAGAGGGCCTGAACCTGGGTAAACATTGTGTCCCCTGCCTCCTGTTACCATCCGCCTTAGACGCACAGTTCGGGACCCCCTACCCGAGATCCACCGGTTTTGACACCGACATTGGTGCTTTCATTGAGAGTTCCACTGTGCCACCACGATAAGGCTTGATGGCTCGTCTTGTTGTCAAGGACAACATTACCTCGGGGGGAGCCCTGGCTGTAGGCGGCTTCGTCATGACCGCCCGTTCGGCCGTCGCGCCGATGATGACTTCTTAGGTCATCAAAAACAGCCTCCATGTCGGCTCAGAATTCGCCGAGCAGATGGATCCAATAGAGCTCTCTTCCTTGAATGAGCTCTTGGATCGCATCGCCGCCCTGGGAGTCGCAACGGACTGTGATCGGATCGGGCTTAAACCCGACCAAAGGGAGATTAACTCTCCGCCGGTCACCCATAAGATAGCGGTGGTGGAGGAGCAATGTAGCAATTCTTCCTCTATTTTGAGGACAAACTATGTCCGGATTCCTGAGCTCTCCGAGCCGGATACCCGTCCACGGGAGGATATGGCCCAAGCTTCGAACCTAGAATCAGATAGCGGGCTAGAACTATTGGGCAACATCCCGAAGTCCCAACTGCCAAGCTTGAAAACTCCTCCGCCCCTGGTCTCAGATTGGGTCAGGGTTCGGACCTAAATCTGCCCACCCACCCAGACTCAAGTGATATTTCCCACATTAGACAAGAGCCCCAAGAGATAGTACATCACTATTGCGCCAGATTCCTCCTTGTAATGAGCAATGTCAAGGACTGTCGCGAGGAAGACGCAATTTCATTCTTTTGCAAAAATTGCACGGACAAGGGAATCCTCAACACCATAAGTGGCCGTGACATAGCACACTTTGCTGACTTGGCGGCCATAGTACAGAAGTACTGGGCGATGGAAAGCGCCTGGAAAACCCAAAAGAATTCTGGGACCCTCCGGCTCTCACTAAACCCCCCGTCCAAACTAAAAGGGTGTACTCTTGTAAGTCACCCGATCCAATTACAAAGAAACAAAAGCCCACTACAGGGCGTAGAACTGTATTGGAGGGATGGCTCAATGGGCCAAGCAAAATTCATAGTACATCGGATACCATGGCAACACACAGCCTTAGAGCATGTTGGATACTCCGGCAGGTGGCCAAGAGCGGCAAGGATATCCTCATCAACAATACAACAGAGAACCATCCCATGGAAAATAACAATACAGTATTGACAGTCTTCGAGACCTTCGCCTCAAATAATAGGCGCAAGCGAACACTCCGCAGCCTTGCCGAAGTCTGCCACGTTGGAGCAATAAATCCATGGAACGACACGGCCATAACCTTCAATGCCAGTGATGAAACCCAATTCCGAACATCCTGAGCACCGGCCGCTTTGGTCCTTAGTCCAATTGTGGACGGCTTTCGGCTTACTAAAGTGCTCATGGATGGTGGCAGCGGATTAAACCTCATCTACGAGGAAACTCTTAGCAAAATGGAAATAGACAAGAGCCGCATTGAGCAAAGCAGCACGACCTTCAGAGGAATCATCCCTAGTCGGGAGGCACGATGTGCGGGAAAAATCACACTAGATGTGGTATTCAGCACGCCGGAGAATTATTGGTCTGAAGAAATCACACTCCAAGTGGCCCCGTTCAGTAGCGGATACCACGCCCTTTTAGGGCGGGAGGCATTCACGATCTTCCAAGCTATACCCTATTACGGGTACATGAAGCTCAAAATGCTCGGGCCCAATGGAATCATCACTCTGTCTAGTGATCCGGACATGCACTCCGCGCAGAAAATAAAACTGCCGCACAAGCCCTCGAGGCATTATCCGAAGCCCTTGCGGCCGAAGAACTAACCGCGCCGCGCTCCATGGTGGATGCTACCTCTTGAGCTTGCGTTGGATTTCCCCGAAGAGGAAAGGATGATGCAGCAGAGTAGCGTAAGTATTTCCCTCAGTTTTTGTGAACCAAGGTAACAAGGCTTGCCCCAAAGATCCCTTCCCCCTCCCCTACATCGATCAAATTATCGACGCTACCGCAGGACATGACACATTATGCTTCCTCGAAGCATACTCCGGATAACATCAAATTAAGATGGCGGAGCCCGATCAAGCCGCAATGGCATTCATCACTCCATACGGCCCCTTCTGTTTTAACACCATGCCTTTCGGGCTCAAAAATGCTGGTGCAACCTATCAACACATGATTCAGACATGCCTGGAAACACAAATCGGCAAAACAATGGAGGCATACGTAGACGATGTGGTCATTAAAAAAGACACGTCGAATCCTTAATAGATGACTTGAGGTTCATGTTCGACAATCTCCGAACATATGACATCAAGCTCAATCCGGAAAATGCATTTTCGGCGTGCCCGCCGGAAAGCTCTTGGGCTTCATCGTTTCCAATAGAGGAATTGAAGAAAATCTGGCTAAAACCCGAGCTTTGTCACAGTTGGCTATACCAACAGACCTCAAGCAAATCCAGATATTAACTGGATGCATGGCTGCCTTAAGCCGATTTATCTCCCGATTAGGAGAAAAGGCACTACCTCTTTATCGCCTTCTTCGACGCACCGAACACTTTGAGTGGATGGATGCGGCCATGGCCGGATTGGAAGAAATAAAAGCCGTATTGGCCACCAACCCAATCTTGGCCGCGCCAAATGTCGGCGAACCAATGTTGTTATATATAGCGGCAACACACCAAGTTGTAAGCGCAGTGCTCGTCATCGAACGAGAGACGGACGGACATAAGTTCCCGCTTCAAAAGCCGGTATACTATGTATCCACCGTCCTCACTCCATGCTAATCACGGTACACACATTATCAAAAGATAGCATACGCGGTCTTGATGGCATCCCAGAAACTATGACACTACTTTCAAGAGTGTTCAATTAAGGTGGCCTCCGAAGTACCACTCAACGACATAATAAATAACCGCGATGCCACGGGCCGGATTGCTAAATGGGCTATCGAGCTCCTCCCGCTCGACATAATATATAAACCACGACGAGCCATTAAGTCGCAAGTGCTGGCTGATTTCGTCACCGAATGGACGGAAGCCGAACTCCCTAAAGAGTACGGCGCTTACTCCAATTGGATCATGCACTTTGATGGCTCTAATATGCTGGCTGGTCTGGGGGCAGGCGTCGTCCTGACATCCCCCACCAGAGATACAGTCCAATACGTACTCCAAATATTATACACAGACTCCAACAATGCGGCAGAATATGAGGCCCTGTTGCATGGTCTCCGCATGGCAGTCTCCATGGGCATTCAACACCTAGAGGTGCGGGGGGATTCGAACCTCGCAATATCTCAAATAAATGGGGACTTTGACGCCAAGGACCCAAAAGGGTGGCTTACCGCAACGCCGTCCTCGAAATGTCAGCTTGGTTCGAGGGCCTCGAATTCCCCCATGTGGTCCGAGAAAACAATCAAGCGGCGGATATCCTCGCCTGCATCAGCGCTAAGCGCGACCCTGTCCCACCTAATATCTTCTTGGAAAGGTTTTTTAAGCCATCCATGGTGTGGGAAGGGGAGACCGGCAAAAACAGTCCGGATCCGGCCACAACACCAGACCCCGAACACTCTGACGTAATCAGAGGCTCTGCCACCGAAATAACACCTTCGGCCCACGTGATTATGGCTGTCATCCCCACGTGGACAGAACCCTTCTTGGCTTACCTAACTAGGCAAGAACTCCCTGATGACCCAAACGAGGCACGTTGCATTGTGCGGCGGTATAAAGCCTACAAGGTCCACGAGGGAGAGCTTTATAAGAAAAGCACTACCGGAGTACTTCAAAGGTGCATCTCCGAAGAGGAAGGACGGCAACTTTTGGCAGAAATTCATGCTGGACTTGGTGGCCACCATGCCATGATAACCCACAAGTATAGGGGATCGCAACAGTTTTCGAGGGTACAGTATTCAACCCAAATTTATTGATTCGACACAAGGGGAGCCAACGAATATTCTCAAGTATTAGCAGCTGAGTTGTCAATTCAACCACACCTAGAAATTTAATATCCGCAACAAAGTATTTAGTAGCAAAGTAATATGATAGTAGCGGTAACGGTAGCAAAAGTAATGTTTTTGGTATTTTGTAGTGATTGTAACTGTAGCAACGGAAAAGTAAATAAGTGAAGAACAATATATGGAAAGCTCGTAGGCAATGGATCAGTGGTGGAGAATTATGCCGGATGCGGTTCATCATGTAACAATCATAACATAGGGTGACACAGAACTAGCTCCAATTCATCAATGTAATGTAGGCATGTATTCCGAATATAGTCATACGTGCTTATGGAAAAGAACTTGCATGACATCTTTTGTCCTACCCTCCCGTGGCAGCGGGGTCCTAATGGAAACTAAGGGATATTAAGGCCTCCTTTTAATAGAGTACCGGACCAAAGCATTAACATATAGTGAATACATGAACTCCTCAAACTACGGTCATCACCGGTAAGTATCCCGATTATTGTCACTTCGGGGTTAACGGATCATAACACATAATAGGTGACTATAGACTTGCAAGATAGGATCAAGAACTCTCATATATTGATGAAAACATAATAGGTTCAGATCTGAAATCATGGCAGTCGGGCCCTAGTGAAAAGCATTAAGCATAGCAAAGTCATAGCAACATCAATCTCAGAACATAGTGGATACTAGGGATCAAACCCTAACAAAACTAACTCGATTACATGATAGATCTCATCCAACCCATCACCGTCCAGCAAGCCTACGATGGAATTACTCATGCACGGCGGTGAGCATCATGAAATTGGTGATGGAGGATGGTTGATGATGACGATGGCGACGGATTCCCCTCTCCGGAGCCCCGAACGGACTCCAGATCAGCCCTCCCAGGAGGTTTTAGGGCTTGGCGGTGGCTCCGTATCGTAAAACACGAAGAATTCTTCTCTTTGATTTTTTCTCCCCGAAAGCAAATATATAGAGTTGGAGTTGAGGTCGGAGGAGCTCCAGGGGGCCCACGAGGTAGGGGCGCGCCCTAGGGGGGCAGGCGCGCCCCCACCCTCGTGGATAGGTGGTGGGCCCCCTGGTCTTCATCTTTTGCAAGGATTTTTTATTATTTCCGAATAGATGTTCCATGAAGTTTCAGGTCATTCCGAGAACTTTTGTTTCTGCACATAAATAACACCATAGCAATTCTGCTGAAAACAGCGTCAGTCCGGGTTAGTTCCATTCAAATCATGCAAGTTAGAGTCCAAAACAAGGGCAAAAGTGTTTGGAAAAGTAGATACGTCGGAGACGTATCAACTCCCCCAAGCTTAATCCTTTGCTTGTCCTCAAGCCATTCAGTTGACAAACTGAAAGTGATAAATAAAAACTTTTACAAACTCCGTTTACTCTTGTTGTTGTAAATATGTAAAGCCAGCGTTCAAGTTTTCAGCAAAGATTATGAACTAACCATATTCACAATAACGCTTAGGTCTCAAGTTTACTCATATCAATGGCATAATCAACTAGCGAGTAGTAATAATAAATCTCAGATGACAACACTTTCTCAAAACAATCATAATATGATATGACAAGATGGTATCTCACTAGCCCTTTCTGAGACCGCAAACATAAATGCAGAGCACCTTTAAAGATCAAGGACTGACTAGACATTGTAATTCATGGTAAAAGAGATCCAGTCAAGTCATACTCAATGTAAGCTAACAGTAATGAATGCAAATGACGGTGGTGCTCTCCAACTGGTGCTTTTTAATAAGAAGATGATGACTCAACATGAAAGTAAATAGATAGGCCCTTCGCAAAGGGAAGCAGGGATTTGTAGAGGTGCCAGAGCTCGGTTTTGAAATAGAGATGAATAATGTTTTGAGCGGTATACTTTCATTGTCAACATAAGAACCAAGAGATGGCAATATATTCCATGCTTCACACATTATAGGCGGTTCCCAAAGAGAATGGTAAAGTTTATACTCCCCCTCCACCAACAAGCATCGATCCATGGCTTGCTCGAAACAACGAGTGCCTCCAACTAACAAGAGTCCCAGGGGGAGTTTTTTCTGCAATTATTTTGATTTAGTTTGCATAAAGCATGGGACTGGGCATCCCGGTGACCAGCCACTTTCTCGTGAGTGAGGAGCGGAGTCCACTCCTATTGAGAATAACCCACCTAACATGGAAGATACGGACAACCCTAGTTGATACATGAGATATTCGAGCATGCAAATGATGATATTTATTTGAAGGTTTAGAGTTTGGCACATACAAATTTACTTGGAACGGCGGGTAGATACCGTATATAGGTAGGTATGGTGGACTCGTATGGAATAACTTTGGGGTTGATGGACTTGGATGCACAAGCAGTATTCCCGCTTAGTACAAGTGAAGGCTAGCAAAAGACTGGCAAGCGACCAGCTAGAGAGCGAAAATAGTCATGAACATGCATTAAAATTAATCAACACCAAATGCAAGCATGAGTAGGATATAATCCACCATGAACATAAATATCGTGAAGGCTATGTTGATTTCGTTTCAACTACATGCGTGAACATGCACCAAGTCAACTCACTAAAATCATTCAGAGGAGGATACCACCCTATCATACCACGTCACAACCCTTTTAATAGCATGTTGGCACGCAAGGTAAACCATTATAAGCTCCTAGGTAATCAAGCATGGCATAAGAAACTATGATCTCTAGTTGTCATTGCAAACATGTTTATTCATAATAGGCTGAATTAGGAACAATGAACTAATCCTATTTACAAAAACAAGAGAGGTCAAGTTCATACCAGCTTTTCTCATCTCAATAAGTTCATCATATAATCATCATTATTGCCTTTCACTTGCACAACCGAACGATGTGGATAATAATAATAGTGCACATGCATTGGACTAAGCTAGAATCTGCAAGCATTCAATAAACAGGAGAAGACAAGGCAATATGGGCTCTTTTGTCAGATCAACAATAATGCATATAAGAGCTACTTCAACAATTTAATTATGGTCTTCTCCTATCGACCCCGAAAGAAAAGAAAATAAATAAAACTATTTACACGGGAAAGCTCCCAACAAGTAAAAGAAGAACAGGAAATCTTTTTGGGTTTTCTTTTTAATTACTACTACAAGCATAGAAAATGAAACTAGCTAAAAGCTACAACTAATTTTTTTGGTTTTTCTTAAAGTTTATCAAACACACAAGAAGAGAGCATAAAAAGGAAAATAAACTAGCATGGATGATACAATGAAAAAGTATGAGCACCGACATCTAGCAATGAGTGTGTGAACATAAATGTAATGTCAGTGAGAAATACGTACTCCCCCAAGCTTAGGCTTTTGGCCTAAGTTGGTCTATGGCCACGGTTGGCCTGGCTGATATCCATAGTAATAGTTGGGGTCGTACTGCGAAGAAGAAGACTCTGACTGCCACTGGTTGGCAATCATTTCCGGATCCCAATGGCAATTAGACTGTCGTGGAGGATCAACTTGTGGTTCCGGCTCTGGCTCTGTGGCTGATGTAGGGTTCCGATAGGCATGAATAGCCTCTAATGGAACAAGGTACTAGCCTGCAGATAAATCAAACAAGGAAGGAGCAGGCTGGGTAATAGTCTCAGGATGATGTTTATCAAAGAACAATTTGTATTTAAGCTCCCCTTCCCTATTCTTAACAATAAAATCATGTGCTACCATACACTTATAATCCAAATAAACACGAGGCAACAATTTTTATTCCTTCTCATAATGCCTAATAGGTATGTTAAACTGTGCAGCTAGGCGTGAAGCATAGATGCCTCCAAAGATGGGGCCCTTTGTATGGTTCAGACTTAATCGTTTAGCAATAATACCGCCCATACTAACAGAGTTATCACTGAATAAACCGTGGAACAAAATAATAATATCAGGAACACTAAGGTTTCCACATTTTCCGCGACCAACTAAGCAACGACTAGCAAATATTGCAAAGTAGCGTAAAACAGGAAAATGTATGCTAGTGATTCGTGCATCAGAAACCTTCCTTGTTTCCCCTACAGTGATGGTATCAATAAACCCATCCACATCGCTGCGGTGTGGTTCCTCTGTTGTGCCCTCGAAAGGGACCAAACAAACCCGACAAAAATCATAAAGTGACATCTCCTTATGCTCATCATATAAATAAAACTCCACCGTAGGTGGTGAGCTCCTAGAATGGAAATGAAAGTTTTGCACAAAGATATTTGTGAGTAAGAGATACTATTCACGTTGGTCGTGGAGGAAGGCGGTGAGGCCTGCATTCTCAGCCAATTCATAAAAATCATCATAAATCTCGGCTGCTTTCAAGAAATCATCGGAAGGCCATTCACACGGCCAAACCTCCGCGGCGCGAGGCAGATTATACTTGGGCTTCTGTGCCTTTTCCTTCGAGCTTCGGCTCGATGAGCCCCTTAAAAATCTCTTCATTATTTTCTGAAAAAATCTAAATATTTTAGTAACTTCAAAATAAAAGTGAACAAAGCTCAATAATATTGATAGCAACTGCTCCTACAAGTGCCTAGAGCCTATATGATGCATCAAAACTACTTTTTACCATATAAATTTGACATGCAAGCTCAAGAACAGGGTCACCTAAGCAGCACACATTTGCAATGAATAAAGCACTAGAACAAAAACTAATTGGACCAATGGAGGAGTCACATACCAAGGAACAATCTCCCCAAGCAGTTTTGTAAGAGGTGCTTTGAGCAAGGAGATCGAAAATGGCAGCAAAATGAGCTTGGACTCGGGTTTGAGCTGGATATTAATGTTTGTGGGAGGAAGAAGGAGTGTGTGGGTGCAAGGATAAGTGGAGGAGGGCCACCTTGGGCCCACGAGGCAGGGGGCGCGCCCCTGACCCTCGTGGACAGGTGCCAGCTCCTCCTGCTGTGTTCTTAGTGCCAAATATTCTCAAATATTCCAGAAAAAAATCATATTTAAATTTCAGGGCATTTGGAGAACTTTTATTTTTGGGGTATTTTTATATTGCACGGATAAATCAGAAAACAGACAAAAAAAATACTATTTTACTTTTATTTAACATAAATAACAGAAAGTAAAAGGAGGGTACAAAAGGTTGTGCCTTCTAGTTTCATCCATCTCATGATCATCAAAAGGAATCCACTAACAAGGTTGATCAAGTCTTGTTAACGAACTCATTACGAATAACATGGAACCAGAGAAATTTTGAATAACACTATGTTACCTCAACGTGATATGCACATCCCCAATAATAAGAATATCATATTTCTTCTTGACAGTAGGTAGAGGAAATTCAAAACCTCCAAATATAATCGATGGAATTTTTCCAATAGAGTTGATACTATGAACTTGAGGTTGTTTCCTCGGAAAGTGTACCGTATGCTCATTACCATTAATGTGAAAAGTGACATTGCCTTTAGTGCAATCAATAACAGCACCTGCAGTATTCAAAAAGGGTCTTCCAAGAATAATAGACATACTATCGTCCGCGGGAATATCAAGAATAACAAAGTCCGTTAAAATAGTAACGTTTGCAACTACAACATGCACATCCTCACAAATACTGACAGGTATAGCAGTTGATTTATAAGCCATTTGCAAACATATTTTAGTAGGTGTCAACTTATTCAAATCAAGTCTACGATATAAAGATAGAGGCATAACACTAACACCGGCCCCAAGATCACATGAAGCAGTTTTAACATAGTTTCTTTTAATGGAGCATGGTATAGTTGGTACACCGGGATCTCCAAGTTTCTTTGGTATTCCACCCTTAAAAGTATAATTAGCAAGCATGGTGGAAATTTCAGCTTCTGGTATCGCATATGCAAAAAGATAGGTCTAATCATTTCAGCAAAGCGCTCAAAATCCTCATCATCCTTTTTCTTGGATGGTTTGGGAGGAAAAGGCATGGGTTTCTGAACCCATGGTTCTCTTTCTTTACCGTGTTTCCTAGCAACAAAGTCTTTCTTATCATAATGTTGATTCTTTGATTGTGGGTTATCAAGATCAATAGCAGGTTCAATTTCTATATCATTATCATTACTAGGTTGAACATCATCATGAACATTATCACTAACATTATCACTAGTTTCAGGTTCATTACCAGATTGTGTTTCAGCATCAGAGATAGAAATATCATTTGGATTCTCAGGTGTTTCAATAACAGGTTCACTAGAAGCATGCAAAGTCCTATAATTTTTCTTTTTCTTCCTTTTAGAAGGACTAGGTGCATCTATATTATTTCTCTGAGAATCTTGCTCAATTCTCTTAGGATGGCCTTCAGGATACAAAGGTTCCTGAGTCATTCTACCACATCCAGTCATAACTCTAACAGCATTATCATTATTCTTACTATTCAATTCATTGAGCAAATCATTTTGAGCCTTAAGTACTTGTTCTACTTGAGTGGTAACCATAGAAGCATGTTTACAAATAAGTTTAAGTTCACCTTTGACGTTATCCATATAATCACCCAAGTGTTCAAGCGTATTTGAATTGTATTTCAATTGTCTACCAAAATAATCATTGAAGTATTCATGCTTAACTATAAATTTATCAAACTCATCTAAGCATGGGCTAGCAAACTTAGTAAATGGGATTTCAGCTTTATCATATGTATAAAGAGAATTTACCTTTACTACCAGTGTCCGGTTATCAAGACAATGAGTTTCTTCAATAGGTGAAGGATTAAGATCATATGTTTCTTCAACAGGAGGTAAATTAAGACCATGTATTTCTTCAATAGGAGGTAAATTCTTAACATCTCCGGCTTTAATACCTTTTTATTTCATAGATTTCTTTGCCTCTTGCATATCTTCGGGACTGAGAAATAGAATACCCCTCTTCTTCGAAGTTGGTTTAGGAATAGGCTCAGGAAGTGTCCAATTATTTTCATTTGTCAACATATTATTCAATAGAATTTAAGCTTCATCCGGTGTTCTTTCCCTGAAAACAGAACCATCACAACTATCCAGGTAATCTCTGGAGGCATCGGTTAGGCCATTATAAAAGATATTAAGTATTTCATTTTTCTTAAGAGGATGATTAGGCAAAGCATTAAGTAACTTGAGAAGCCTCCCCCAAGCTTGTGGGAGACTCTCTTCTTCAATTTGCACAAAATTATATATATCCCTTAAAGTAGCTTGTTTCTTATGAGCAGGGAAATATTTAGCGGAGAAGTAATAAGTCATATCCTGGGGACTACGCACATAACCAGGATCAAGATAATTAAACCATACCTTAGCATCACCCTTTAATGAGAACAGAAATATTTTAAGGATATAAAAGTAGCGAGTTCTCTCATCATTAGTGAACAGGGTGGCTATATCATTTAGTATAGTAAGATGTGCCAAAACAGTTTCAGATTCATAGCCATGAAAAGGATCAGATTCAACCAAAGTAATTATATCAGGATCAACAGAGAATTCATAATCCTTATGAGTAACACAGATAGGTGAAGTAGCAAAAGCAGGGTCAGGTTTCATTCTAGCATTAAGAGATTGTTGCTTCCATTTAGCTAATAACCTCTTGAGTTCGTACCTATCTTTGCAAGCTAAAATAGCTAAAGTAGCTTCTTTTTCAAAAACATAACCCTCAGGAATAACAGGTGAGTCTTCATCATCACTTTCATCAATATTATCAGATTCAATATTTTCATTCTCTCTAACCCTAGCAAGTTGTTCATCAAGAAATTCACCAAGTGGCACAGTAGTATCAAGCATAGAAGTAGTTTCATCATAAGTATCATGCATAGCAGAAGTGGCATCATCAATAACATGCGACATATCAGAACAAATAGCAGAAGCAGGTTTTGGTGTCGCAAGCTTACTCAAAACAGAAGGTGAATCAAGTGCGGAGCTAGATGGAAGTTCCTTACCTCCCCTCGTAGTTGAGGGATAAATCTTGGTTCTTGGATCTTTCAAGTTCTTCATAACGATAAGAAGATATATATCCCAAGTGACTCAAAGGATAGAGCTATGCTCCCCGGCAACGGCACCAGAAAATAGTCTTGATAACCCACAAGTATAGGGGATCACAACAGTTTTCGAGGGTAGAGTATTCAACCCAAATTTATTGATTCAACACAAGGGGAGCCAAAGAATATTCTCAATTATTAGCAGCTGATTTGTCAATTCAACCACACCTAGAAACTTAATATCTGCAGCAAAGTATTTAGTAGCAAAGTAATATGATAGTAGCGATAACGGTAGCAAAAGTAATGTTTTTGGTATTTTGTAGTGATTGTAACAGTAGCAACAGAAAAGTAAATAAGCGAAGAACAATATATGGAAAGCTCGTAGGCAATGGATCAGTGATGGAGAATTATGCCAGATGTGGTTCATCATGTAATAATCATAACATAGGGTGACACAGAACTAGCTCCAGTTCATCAATGTAATGTAGGCATGTATTCCGAATATAGTCATACGTACTTATGGAAAAGAACTTGCATGGCATCTTTTGTCCTACCCTCCCATGGCAGCGTGGTCCTAATGGAAACTAAGGGATATTAAGGCGTCCTTCTAATAGAGTACCAGACCAAAGCATTAACACATAGTGAATACATGAACTCCTAAACTACGGTCATCACCGGTAAGTATCCCGATTATTGTCACTTCGGGGTTAACGGATCATAACACATAATAGGTGACTATAGACTTGCAAGATAGGATCAAGAACTCTCATATATTGATGAAAACATAATAGGTTCAGATCTGAAATCATGGCACTCGGGCCCTAGCGACAAGCATTAAACATAGCAAAGTCATAGCAACATCAATCCTAGAACATAGTGGATACTAGGGATCAAACCCTAACAAAACTGACTCGATTACATGATAGATCTCATCCAACCCATCACCGTCCAGCAAACCTACGATCGAATTACTCACGCACGGCGGTGAGCATCATGAAATTGGTGATGGAGGATGGTTGATGATGACGATGGCGACGGATTCCCCTCTCCGGAGCCCCGAACGGACTCCAGATCAGCCCTCCCGAGAGGTTTTAGGGCTTGGCGGCGGCTCCATATCGTAAAACGCGATGAATTCTTCTCTCTGATTTTTTCTCCCTGAAAGCAAATATATAGATTTGGAGTTGAGGTCGGAGGAGCTCCAGAGGGCCCACGAGGTTGGGGGCGCACCCTAGGGGGGCAGGCGCGCCCCCACCCTCCTGGACAGGTGGTGGGCCCCCTGGTCTTCATCTTTTGCATGGATTTTTTATTATTTCCGAATAGATGTTCCGTGAAGTTTCAGGTCATTCCAAGAACTTTTGTTTCTTCACATTGCTACCTCTTAAGCACTGTGTTGGATTTCCCAGAAGAGGAGAGGATGATGCAGCAAAGTAGCGTAAGTATTTCCCTCAGTTTTTGAGAACCAAGGTATCAATCCAGTAGGAGGCTACACGCGAGTCCCTCGTACCTACACAAAAACAATAGCTCAACGCAACCAACACACTTAGGGGTTGTCAATCCCTTCACGGTCACTTACGAAAGTGAGATCTGATAGAGATGATAAATAATATTTTTGGTATTTTTGGTATAGAGATGCAAAGTAAAAAGTAAAAGCAAAGTAAAAGCAAAGCAATAATAAAGTAATGGAGATTGATATGATGAGAAAGAGACCCAGGGGCCATAGGTTTCACTAGTGGCTTCTCTCAAGAGCATAAGTATTCTACGGTGGGTGAACAAATTACTGTTGAGCAATTGACAGAATTGAGCATAGTTATGAGAATATCTAGGTATGATCATGTATATAGGCATCACGTCCGAGACAAGTAGACCGACTGCTGCCTACATCTACTACTATTACTCCACTCATCGATCGCTATCCAGCATGCATCTAGAGTATTAAGTTAAAAACAGAGTAACGCCTTATGCAAGATGACATGATGTAGAGGGATAGTTTCATGCAATATGATAAAACCCCCATCTTGTTACCCTCGATGGCAACGATACAATGCGTGCCTTGCTGCCCCTTCTTTCACTGGGAAAGGACACCGCAAGATCGAACCCAAAGCTAAGCACTTCTCCCATGGCAAGAACAACCAATCTAGTAGGCGAAACCAAACTGATAAATCGAAGACTTGCAAAGATAACCGAATTCAGAGAAGATTCAAATATTATTCATAGATAGAGTTGATCATAAACCCACAATTTATCGGTCTCAACAAACACACCGCAAAAAGAAGATTACGTCGAATAGATATCCACGAGAGAGGGGGAGAACATTGTATTGAGATCCAAAAAGAGAGAAGAAGCCATCTAGCTACTAACTATGGACCTGTAGGTCTGAAGTAAACTACTCACACTTCATCGGAGGGGCTTGGATGATGATGTAGAAGCCCTCCATGATCGATGCCCCCTCCAGCGGAGCTACGGAACAGGCCCCAAGATGGGATCTCGTGGATACAGAAAGTTGCGGCGGTGGAATTAGGTTTTTGGCTCCGTCCCCGGTCGTTTGGGGGTACGTAGGTATATATAGGAGGAAGAAGTGCATCGGTGGAGCTTCGAGGGGCCCACGAGGCAGGGGGCGCACCCTGGGGTGGGCGCCCTCCACCCTCATGACCGCCTCGTGGCTTTCTTGACGGAGGGTCCAAGTCTCCTGGGTCTTATCTGATGAGAAAATCACGTTTCCGAAGGTTTCATTCCATTTGGACTCCGTTTGATTTTCCTTTTCTTCAAAACCCTAAAACAGAAAAAACAGCAATTCTGGGCTGGGCCTCCGGTTAATAGGTTAGTCCCAAAAATAATATAAAAGAGGAAAATAAAGCCCAATATAGTCCAAAACAGCAGATAATGTAGCATGGAGCAATCAAAAATTATAGATACGTTGGAGACGTATCAAACATCCCCAAGCTTAATTCCTGCTCGTCCTCGAGTAGGTAAATGATAAAAAGAGAATTTTTGATGCGGAGTGCTACTTGGCATAATTTTAATGCAATTCTTCTTAATTGTGGTATGAATATTCAGATCCGAAAGATTCAAGACAAAAGTACATATTGACATAAAAATGATAATACTTCAAGCATACTAACTAAGCAATTATGTCTTCTCAAAATAACATGGCCAAAGAAAGTTCATCCCTACAAAATCATATAGTTTAGTCATGTTTCATTTTCATCACGAAAGAATGCTCTCATCATGCACAACCCCGATGACAAGCCAAGCAATTGTTTCATACTTTAGTAATCTCAAACCTATAAACTTTTACGCAATATATGAGCGCGAGCCATGGACATAGCACTATGGGTGGAATAGAATATAATGAGGGGGTTATGTGGAGAAGACAAAAAAGGACAAAGTCTCACATCAATGAGGCTAATCAATGCGCTATGGAGATGCCCACCGATTGATGTTAATGCAAGGAGTAGGTATTGCCATGCAACGGATGCACTAGAGCTATAAATGTATGAAAGCTCAACAAAAGAAACTAGTGGGTGTGCATCCAACTTGCTTGCTCATGAAGACCTAGGGCACTTGAGGTGGCCCATTGTTGGAATATACAAGCCAAGTTCTATAATGAAAAATTCCCACTAGTATATGAAAGTGATAACATGAGAGACTCTCTACTATGAAGATCATGGTGCTACTTTGAAGCACAAGTGTGGTAAAAGGATAGTAACATTGTCCCTTCTCTGTTTTTCTCTCATTTTTTGGGCCTTCTCTTTTTTTATGGCCTTTATTTTGTTTTTTGGGCCTTCTCTTTTTTTATGGACTTTCTCTTTTTTATTCCTCACTTGGGACAATGCTCTAATAATGGTGATCATCAAACTTCTATTTATTTACAACTCAACAATTACAACTCGATAGTAGAACAAAGATGACTCTACATGAATGCCTCCGGTGGTGTACCGGGATATGCAATGAACCAAGAGTGACATGTATGAAAGAATTATGAACGGTGGCATTGCCACAAATACTATGTCAACTACATGATCATGCTAAGCAATATGACAATGATGAATGTGTTATGATGAACGGAATGGTGGAAAGTTGCATGGCAATATATCTCGGAATGGCTATGGAAATGCCATAATAGGTAGGTATGGTAGCTGTTTTGAGGAAGATATAAGGAGGTTTATGTGTGAAAGAGCGTATCATATCACGGGGTTTGGCACCGGCAAAGTTTGCGCTAACTCTCAGTGTGAGAAAGGGTAATGCACGGTACCGAAGAGGCTAGCAAGGATGGAAGGGTGAGAGTGCGTATAATCCATGGACTCAACATTAGTCATAAAGAACTCACATACTTATTGCAAAAATCTACTAGTCATCAAAAACCTCGGCACTACGCGCATGCTCCTAGGGGGATAGATTGGTTGGAAAAGACCATCGCTCGTCCCCGACCGCCACTCATAAGGAAGACAATCAAATAGCACCTCATGTTTCAAATTTGTTGCATAACGTTTACCACACGTGCATGCTACGGGACTTGCAAACCTCAACACAAGTATTTCTCAATTTCACAACTACTCAACTAGCATGACTTTGATATTATTACCTCCATATCTCAAAACAATCATCAAGCATCAAACTTTTCTTAGTATTCAACGCACTCATATGGAAGTTTATTATTAATCTTGCATACCAAGCATATTAGGATTTTAAGGAAATTACCATGCTATTAAGACTCTCAAAATAATCTAAGTGAAGCATGAGAGATCAATAGTTTCTATAAAACAAATCCACCACCGTGTTCTAAAAGATATAAGTGAAGCACTAGAGCAAAACTATAAAGCTCAAAAGATATAAGTGAAGCACATAGAGTATTCTATCAAATTCCAAATCATGTATGGCTGTCTCAAAAGGTGTGTACAGCAAGGATGATTGTGGTAGACTAACAAGCAAAGACTCAAATCATAAAAGACGCTCCAAGCAAAACACATATCATGTGGTGAATAAAAATATAGCTCCAAGTAAAGTTACCGATATAAGTAGACGAAAGAGGGGATGCCTTCCAGGGCATCCCCAATCTTTGGCTTTTAGGTGTACTTAGATTATCATGGGGGTGCCATGGGCATCCCCAAGCTTAGGCTCTTGCCACTCCTTGTTCCATAATCCATCAAATCTTTACCCAAAACTTGAAAACTTCACAACACAAAACTTAAAGTAGAAAATCTCGTGAGCTCCGTTAGCGAAAGAAAACAAAAGACCACTTGAAGGTACTGTAATGAACTCATTATTTCTTATATTGCTGTTAAACCTACTGTATTCCAACTTCTCTATGGATTATAAACTATTTTACTAGCCATAGATTCATCAAAATAAGCAAACAACACACGAAAAGCAGAATCTGTCAAAAACAGAACAGTCTGTAGTAATCTGTAGCTAGCGTAAGATCTGGAACCCCAAAAATTCTAAAATAAATTTATGGACGTGAGGAATTTATCTATTAATCATCTCCAAAAATAATTAACTAAATATAACTTTCGAAATAAAAATTACAGCAGTTCTCATGAGCGCAAAAGTTTCTGTTTTTTCCAGCAAGTTCAACAAGACTTTCCCCAAGTCTTCCCAACGGTTATACTTAGCACAAACACTAATTAAACACAAAAAACACAACCAAAACAGAGGCTAAATAATTTATTTATTGAATAACAGCAAGGATAAATATTGGGTTGTCTCCCAACAAGCGTTTTTCTTTAAGGCCTTATAGCAAGGCATAATATTTCAATGATGCTCACATGAAAGACAAGAATTGAAGCGCAAAGAAAGCATCATAAAACACGTGACAAATACATCTAAGTCTAACATAATTCCTATGGATAGGCATATTATAGGCAAACAAATTATCAAGGCAAGCAAAAACTAGCATATGCAAGGAAGCGGAAAGAAAAATTGGCAATCTCAACATAACGAGAGGTAATTTAGTAACATGAAAATTTCTACCACCATATTTTCCTCCCTCATAATAATTACATGTAGGATCATAAGCAAATTCAACAAAATAGCTATCACATAAAATATTTTCAAGACGATCCACATGCATGCAAAGTTGACACTCTTCCAAAATAGTGGGATTAACATTAACTAAAGTCATGACCTTTCCAGACCCACTTTTATCAAAAAATTCATAAGATTGAACATTCTTCAAATATGTGGGATCTAAAGTTGACACTCTTCCAAACCCACTTCCAATAATATTGCAAACACTATTATCAATCTCATATTCATCATGGGGCTTAAATAAATTTGCAATATCATAAGAAGAATCACCCCAATCATGATCATTGCAACAAGTAGAGGACATAGTAAAACTAGCATCCCCAAGCTTAGGGTTTTGCATATTATTAGCACAATTGACATTCATAGAATTTATACTATCATCATTGCAATCATGCTTTCTATTCAAAGATCTATCATGAATCGCTTCATAAAGTAATTCATCACACTTTTCAGATTCACGAATTTCAATCAAAACCTCCTAAAGACAATCTAATGCACAAAACTCACTAGCAATTGGTTCATCATAATTGGATCTCTTAAAAAGATTAGCAAGTGGATGAGGATCCATAGATCTTAGGTTCTCTGTTTAGTACTAAATAAACAACTATTCCAACCATACGAGCAAACAAGAAACGGGCAAAAGGGGCAAATTGGGAAAGAGAAGGGGAACGAAGAGAGAGGGCGAATAAAACGACAAGGGTGAATTGGGGGGAGCGGAAAATGAGAGGAAAATGGCAAATAATGTAATGCGGGTGAGGGAGTCCTGGATTAGGGGGTATCCGGACAGCTGGATTATATCCTTTGGCCGGACTGTTGGACTATGAATATACAAGATGGAAGACTTCGTCTCGCGTCTGGATGGGACTCTACTTGGCGTGGAAGGCAAGCTAGGCAATACGGATATGTATATCTCCTCCTTTGTAACCTACCTTGTGTAACCCTAGCCCCCTCCGGTGTCTATATAAATCGGAGGGTTTTAGTCCGTAGGACGACATACAATCATACCATACGTTAGCTTCTAGGGTTTAACCTCTCCGATCTTGTGGTAGATCAACTCTTGTAATACTCATATCATCAAGAATAAATCAAGCAGGACATAGGGTTTTACCTCCATCAAGAGGGCCCAAACCTGGGTAAAACATTGTGTCCCCTGCCCTATGTTACCATCCACCTTAGACGCATAGTTCGGGACCCCCTACCCGAGATCCGCCGGTTTTGACACCGACATTGGTGCTTTCATTTAGAGTTCCTCTGTGACGTCTTCGTCAGGAAGGATGCCTCATCTCATTGTTAAAAACAACATTACCGCCGGGGGAGCTCTGGCTGTCGGCCAAACTCTCCGGCTAGGCAGTTTCGTCATGACCGCGTGTTCGACCGATGCACCGATGATGACTTCTCGGGTCATCAAAACTAGCCTCCACGTCAGCTCGGAATTCGCCGAGCAGATGGACCCAATGGAGCTCTCCTCCCTAAATGAACTCTTGGATCGCATCGCCGCTTTGGGAGTCGCTACGGACTACGATCGGATTGGGCTTAAACCCGATCGAAGGGAGATTAACTCTCCACCGGTCACCCATCATGTTGCGGTGGTGGAGGAATGATGCGGCGATTCTACCTCTATCTTGTAGACTAACTATGTCCGAATTCCTGAGCTCTCTGAGTCGGATACCCGTTCACGGGAGGACACCACCCAAACCCTGAACCTAGAGTCAGGCAGCGGGTCAGACTCATCGGGCAACATACCGGAATCTGAACTTCCAAGATCGGAAACCCCTCGGCCCCTGGGTCTCAGATCGGGTAGGGATCCGGACTTAAATCCACCCACCCACCCAGACATAGACGATCTTTCCCACATCAAGCAAGAGCCCCATGAAACAGTACATCATTATTAGGCCAGATTCCTCCTTGTGATGAACAAGGTTAAGGACTGCCGCGAGGAAGACGCAGTCTCACTTTTCTGCAATAACTGCACGGACAAGGGAATCCTTAACGCCATAAGTCACTGTGACATATCACGCTTCGCCGACTTGGCGTCCATAGTACGAAAGTACTGTGAGATGGAAAGTGCCTAGAAAACCAAAACGAAATTTTGGGATAATCCGGCTCCGTATACGCACCTAGTCCGAAGTAAAAGGGTGCACTACCATAAGACACCCGATTTCATTACAAAGAAGCAAAAACCCTCTACAGGGCACGAAACTGTATTGGAGGGATGGCTTAACGGACCCTGCAAAATTCATAGCACAACGGATACAATACCAACGCACAGCCTTAGAGCATGTTGGATACTCCGGCAGGTGGCCAAAAGTGGTGAGGATCTTCTTATCCCAAATACCACAGAGCACCATCCCGTGGATAACAATATGGTGTTAATAGTCTTTGAGACCTTCGCGTCAAATAATAGGCGCAAGCGCACACTCCACAACATAGCCGAAATCTGCCACGTAGTAGCAATACATCCATGGAGTGACACGGCTATTACCTTCAATGCGAGTGATGAACCTAAATTCCGAACAACCCGAGCACCAGCCGCACTGGTCCTCAGTCCAATCGTGGACGGCTTTCGACTCACCAAAGTACTCATGGACGGCGGCAGCGGATTAAACCTCATCTATGAGGAAACTCTTCAAAAAATGGAAATAGATTGGAACCGCATTGAGCAAAGTAGCACAACCTTCAGAGGAATCGTACCCAGCCAAGAGGCACGATGCGCTGGGAAAATCACACTAGATGTGGTATTCGGTACGCCAGAGAACTATAGGTCCGAAGAAATTATATTTCAAGTGGCCCCGTTCAGCAGTGGATACCACGCCCTTTTAGGACGTGAGACTTTCACAATCTTCCAAGCCGTACCCCATTATGGGTACATGAAGCTCAAAATTCCTGGGCCCAATGGAATCATCGCTCTCGCTAGTGATCCGGACACAGCACTCTGCGCCGAAAAAAACAGCCGCACTGGCCCTCGAGGCATTATCAGAAGCCCTCTCGGCCGGGGAATTAACCATGCTACGCTCCAAAGTGGACAGGGACGACGTGATACTCGACAAGAGATCCAAGTCCACCTCTTTTAAACCAGTGGACGAAATAGTCAAATTCCAAGTCCACCCAACGGACCCTACAAAAACAGCCTCCATCGGGGCATAGTTAAACCTCGCCATGGACGCCGCACTATGAGAGTTCCTGCGTGAGAATTGGGACATATTCGCCTGGCATCCCTCAGACATGCCAGGAATCCCACGCAGGCTGGCCGAGCATAGCCTCAATATCCTAAAGGGATTCAAGCTGGTCAAGCAAGCTCTTCGGCGTTTCTTCGAACCTAAAAGACATGCCATGGGAGAGGAACTAGCCAAGTTATTGGAAGCCGGATTCATCAGAGAAATAAAACACCCGAACTGGCTAGCAAACCTGGTGATGGTACCGAAGAAGGATAGATCCTAGTGCCTTTGTGTCGATTTCAAGGACCTCAATAAAGCTTGCCCAAAGGATCCCTTTCCCCTCCCTTTCATCGATCAAATTATTGATGCTACCGCAGGACACGAGTCATTGTGTTTCCTCGACGCATACTCTGGTTACCACCAAATCAAGATGGCGGAGTCCGACCAAGCCGCAACGGCATTCATCACACCATACGGTCCCTTCTGTTTCAACACAATGCCTTTTGGGCTCAAAAACGCCGGCGCAACATATCAGCGCATGATTCAGACATGTCTGGAGAAACAAATCGGCAAAACAGTAGAGACATACGTAGACGATGTGGTCATCAAAACCAAACACATCGACTCTCTGATAGACGACTTGAGGCTCAGATTCGACAACCTCCGAACATACGACATCAAGCTCAATCCGGAAAAATGTGTTTTCGGCGTACCAGCCGGAAAGCTCCTGGGTTTCATTGTCTCCAGTAGAGGTATTGAAGCTAATCCGGCTAAAATCCGAGCTTTGTAACAGTTGGCTGCCCCAACAGACCTCAAACAAATCCAGAAGTTAACTAGATGCGTGGCGGCTCTAAGCCGCTTTATCTCCCGCTTAGGAGAAAAGGCTTTACCCCTGTATCGCCTCCTTCGGCGCACCGAACACTTCGAGTGGACGGACGCTGCCATAGCCGGATTGGAAGAAATAAAAGCCATTTTGGCAACCAACCCAATCCTGGCCGCGCAAACATCAGTGAACCAATGTTGTTGTACATTGCGGCAACCCATCAAGTTGTAAGCGCAGTGCTCGTCGTCGAACAAGAAGCCGACGAACATAAATTCCCTCTTCAAAAGCCGGTATACCATGTATCCACTGTCCTCACTCCATGCAAATCACGGTACCCACATTATCAAAAGATAGCCTATGCAGTATTCATGGCATCCCGGAAACTGCGACACTACTTTCAAGATTGTTCGATTACAGTAGCCTCAGAAGTGGCACTTAATGATATTATAAACAACCGCGACGCTACGGGCCGGATTGCCAAATGGGCCATTGAGCTCCTCCCGTTCGACATAACATACAAACCTCGACGATCCATTAAGTCGCAAGTATTGGCCGACTTCGTCGCCGAATGGACGAAGGCCAAACTCTCTAAAGAGTATGGCGCATACTCCAATTGGATCATGCACTTCGACGGTTCTAAAATGCTGGCCGGTCTAGGGGCTGGCGTCGTCCTGACGTCTCCAACCGGAGATACCATTCAGTACGTACTGCAAATATTGTATACGGACTCCACCAATGCAGCCGAATACGAAGCTCTGTTGCATGGTCTTCGGATGGCAGTCTCCATGGGCATTCAACGCCTGGAGGTGCGTGGGGATTCAAACCTCGCAATATCCCAAATAAATGGAGACCTTGACGCCAAGGATCCGAAAATGGCGGCATACCGAAACGTCGTCCTAAAATGTCAGCTCGGTTCGAGGGGCTTGAATTTCACCATGTGGCTCGGGAAAACAATCAGGCGGCGGATATCCTCACCCGTATCGGCGCAAAATGCGATGCGGTCCCCCCAACATATTTTTGGAGAGGCTATTAAAGCCCTCCATAGTATGGGAGGGGGACACCGGTAATAATAGTCCGGACCCGGCCAAAATACCCGATACCGAACACTCTGACACAATCAGAGGCTCCGCCACAGAAATAACACCTTCAGCCCACGTAAAAATGGCCGTCATTGCCCCGTGGACAAAACCATTCCTGGCCTACCTAACTAGACAGGAACTCTCGGAGGACCAATATGAGGCACGCTGCACAGTGCGGCGATCCAAGGCCTACAAGGTCCATGAGGGAGAATTATACAAAAAAAGCACTACCGGAGTCCTTCAAAGATGCATCTCCGAAGAGGAGGGGCGGAACCTTTTGGCAGAAATTCACGCCAGACTCGGCGGTCACCACGCCGTAGCTCGGGCTCTTGTAAGCAAGGCCTTCCGTACAGGATTCTATTGGCCAACGGCCCGGGCAGATGCACAGGACTTGGTCCAACGTTGCGCCGGTTGCGAGCTCTTTGCAAATCAAAGCCACATGCCACCCACCGCCCTCGAAACAATCCCCATTACGTGGCCATTCGCGGTCTGGGGGCTTGACATGGTTGGACCCCTTAAAGGGGGAACCCATAAGAAAAAATACTTACTAGTATTGGTGGATAAATTTACCAAATGGATAGAGGCCAAACCTGTTAAAACAGCCGAATACGGACCGGTGATAGACTTCATATCCGGGGTCGTACACCGTTATGGCGTCCCCCACAGCATCATCACTAACAACGTCACGAACTTCACGGCCGATGAGGTAAAACTCTGGTGCAGCAAAATGGGCATCAAGCTCGATTACGCTTCAGTCTATCACCCACAAACAAACGGCCAAGTCGAGCGAGAAAACGGTCTTATAATGGGCGGCATTAAACCCAGATTAGTGCGTACCTTAACAAAGTCTAACACACACTGGCTAGAGGAGCTCGACTCCGTACTCTGGGGGCTGCGGACCACGCGGAATCGTAGTACCGGATATACACCCTTCTTTATGGTGTACGGCGCAAAGGAAGTATTGCCCTGTGACATAATCCATGACTCACTTTGAGTGCGCATGTACGAAGAAAGAGAAGCCGAGCTCGATCGGCAGGACAGTCTAGACACCCTGGAGGAAGAGCGCGACATAGCAAAAGCCCGTTCCGCATTCTATCAGCAACAGGCTCGCAGATACCAAAGCAAAGAAGTACGGGCCAAAACTTATAACGTTGGCGAACTAGTTCTACGCTTGCCGGATAAAAAAAGAACAACCTCGAGCCCAAATGGGAAGGTCCCTTCATTATTGACCAAGTTCTGACCGGTGGAGCATACCGACTGCGGGATGCATCGACTAATCGACTCGAGCCGAACCCATGGAACGCGGCCAGGCTCTGAAGATTCTACGCCTAGCGCCGGAATCTATGATCGTTTCTTTCCTCTATCATTTTTTGCATATACTTTATCTGTCTTGTTTTTTCTTTCTTCCTTTCTTTTATTCTTTCTCTAGGCCTTCAAGGGCCAACTTGTGCCTCGCTCGCACATTATAGATGCGCTAGCCGCGCTCATCATACTTGGGGGGTCTTTCACAGAAGCTTAATTATTTATCTGGGCCTCATGCCCCGCACATGTGTTATACTTCCGCATGTACCTTTTTTCGCCATTATATACATCGATATGACTTAAGTTTTGGCCAAGCTGGGTTGCCTGGCTCTTGTATTTATGCCCTACGTTCCCGTTAATTCGGCTAGGGCATAAGGGGAGCACCTCTGCGATTGTTACTGCCGGATTAGCCGGATGTGTACCTCAGATTGGGTGAAGCCGAAAGCTAGCGTTCTTAAGGGAATATTCGGTCGGTGAACAAAAGATGATTTTTATTTTTTCCATATCTGCCCCCAGATGTTTTTTCTGCGTTTCCTGTCGCAGTCCGGACATGCACTTTGGGGGCAAGCTTACCCAGGGAAAGGAACCCATAACGAAACTATTCTTCGTTGAAGATGTTTCTTACTATCCATGTAATATAACATAACTAGTTGGGCACTTGTCTTTTCAAGCACTAATGACCCCTACGCCTGGTCTCCACGCATACCCCGGTTCTTATATAACTGAGCGGGTATTCGGATACACTCCGGACTATCGGGTCCCGAGGTTGAAGCAAAAAGGTCCGCCAAGAAAAATGATCTACAATCCGGCTAGAAGGCATTATACATGTCACTTTACTTACATAGTCATGCAGACTGACTAAATTCCTCTTCTATACCATCCAACAGGCGGTCTAGCCTACAATCCTGTTGGGAATACTTTGCGGCTAATTCTACTTGCCCATAAACTAAGCTTACGGGGATCTCTTTTCTGTCGGACCCCACAGGTCCGACCTCGGCCATGTGATTTGGGTCAGCCTTGGTATACCGTGTCTTCAGCATGGCCCAGGCTTCTCTAGCACCTTGACGGCAGGCCGATATCTTCCATAATCGGAAGCGCCGCCGTGCTCCCTTGAGCTTCTCCGTAAGCTCTCCAACGCCTTCTGGTAGGGAGACGGATGGCCACAACGCCTGGGCAACACCTTGCATCACCTGCCGAACTTGTTCATGCAGATGCGATAGCTCGGATTGAAGATCACCCACAGACCCGGGCATCTCCTCCGCAGGACGACCCGTCAGCATACCTACACACATAATGCTGCTAGTCGGCTTCTTCGTTGAATTCCTTCAAAGCGATTCATTCAAGTACTTACTGAAAATGCCGCGCCGAAGCCGCTTATTCTCCTTCTCGGAGTCTGCAAGCTGGGCTCGAACGTCTTTTAGTTCCATGCTCAGCTTGATATTGGTGTCTTGGAGATTTTTTTCTCCCGCCTAACCTCAGTCAGCATGCATTTGCCAGCCTCTAGCTGTCGCACGACATGTTGGTCCTCCGGATTCATCTGCAACATCTATGGTTAGATCGCCACGCCGCACACTATATGGTAATAATCATTCTTTAAAGTAAATGCTTCCAGCGGGAGAATTTTTTGGCTCCTTCAATGCGGCAACAGCGGACCGCGGTTGGGTCTTGCATTCCTCCAGCTCCTGTGACAGCCTAGTATTCTTCTCTGTAAGAACCAGCACAATAAAGATGATCCTTAAATCAGTTCTGCTAACTGTTTCAAGTTTCAGGGGCTACTGATACATATAAATCGTCAGATTTACTTACCCATACATCCTTTACATATTGATCCGTGGCTCTGGCTAGACCATCTTGAGTAGCACGGAGGTACGCTTCTCCAGAATTGAAGGCACCAAGTGCCTCTGGTGAGAAACAAGCATCACGGAGTACGGCCCGGCGGCGCCTATGATTCATGGCGCTTTCCACTTCTGAGTTTGTAGCGGATAATCTATCCGCATCCTTTGTAGGGGGGTTATCCAGCGCCCGCCCCATATCGGCTTCTGCCTCTATGTCCGGTCCTGGCGCCCGACCGGTGGAAGCGTGATTAGCAACATCGCCGGACATATTCCGGCGAGCGTTTTTTCTGTTAAAGAAACACGGGCGTCGTTACATTTCGAGAAAGATGACAACCACGGAGCGGGGTTTCTATTATACCTTTGCGCCGACGTCTCCCTCCTGACCGCCTTCCTTTTTGGCCTGCCCGGCCTCGCTGCCTCTTGTTGGCGAGTTGCTGCGGGTTCGGCAGGGCGTCCCGAATTCCTTCCCTGTAAAAACGCCATATGCATATGATAGGTGAAGTGTCTAACAGGGGATCCTAGTTTTTGGAGTTGGGATTTTTTGGTTTTCTTACATGCGATGCAGGAAGCAGTCCGGGATAGTCGGTTGTGATGGCCACCATGGCATCATCACGGCTTAATTGATAGAATTGTCGGTCTATCAGCTCCACGAATATAAGCGGATCTTCTTTGAGTCTGGAGTCAAGGGCCCGGTCAGAGTCCTCTAGTTGTGGAGAGGGGCTGCTGACCTCCTTTATGGCTTTTCACAGTTCCTGCTGCGGAATGGCAAGGTAAGTACTTACGACAAAGAATGCGGGAAGAATGGGAGTAAGAAGATGTAACTTATCCAACTTGGAGGGTTGTACATCGAGAATCCATCCCGTGGCTTGATGCGGATGAATTCCTCTTCCTCTCCCTTGAAAAGTTCGGACAGAATTTTTGCCAATGCGGCAGCGTTGTCCGGACCCTTACGCCCGCAACGGGTGGTATCATCCTCCCCATTATAACACCACAAGGGGTGCCCTCTATATTGAAGTGGTTGCACTCCCCGCATTATACATATTGACATAACTTCGATTATTGTCAATCCTGATCGAGCCAGCGCTTTAATCCGGTTCATCAGGTAAAGGACTTCTCCGTTGTCTTCCGCCTGGGGGCTCCGTGGGCGCCAACTTTGGCGTTTCTTTAGAGGAGCATTGCTGAACTTAGGAAGACCCCACCGAACAGGGTCCAGAAGGGGGACGTCCTCCATATAAAACCATTCCGAAGGCCAGTCTTTGGACGTCTTCTTTGGAGTGCCGGACGGGTATCCGGTTTCGACGATGCGCCATATTTCGGCTCGGCTCACTTGATAATGTGACCCCCTCTGTGTGCGAGGGACGAGGCAAAATAGCCTTTTCCACAGCTTGAAGTGAGCCTCGCGGCCCAGGAACAACTTGCAAAGAGCGACATAGCCGGCGATGTGTAGAATGGAGGCATGGGTGAAATTGTGTAATTGGAGGCCGTAGAACTCCAGGAGCCCGCGGAGGAACGGATGAATTGAAAATCTGAGTCCCCTTAATAGATAAGGAACAAGGCCGACCCGCTCCCCCATAGAGGGACAGGGAAAGCTCTCCGCTTGCTCCCCGCCATTATAGGTGGCAAGCCCGGCTCGAACGGGCACCATATACACCGGAGGGAGAAATCCCTTAGTCTGCAGTTCGACTAATCAACTGTGTGGGACTGAAAACCTCTTCCAATCACCGGGCTTAGGGCTTGGGGCGGGAGGAGGAGTTGCGGAGGTCGGCCATGCTGGAATGGATCTTTCCGAAACGCACTCTAATGGATTCTCACTGGGGGAGGATGGTATGGATCGGATCTAAGGATCCCCATCCCTTTAATAGACAATTTATTTATCTGGCTAGGGGCGCGAATGTAAAAACGCCCTGACGCCTCGTATTCATTCAACGCGTGGGAGATAGCCCTTATTGGGCACAGAAGCCAAGAAGTCCAAACATTTATGGGACCGGACACTGCTTTACAAACGTTCGGAACATGGAGAAGAACCCGCCTTGCAATGCCGAAGATGACACTACGCGTCGGACTCATCGTCATTGAAGCCTGGTTCGGCGGCTACTAAGGGAGTCCTGGATTAGGGGGTATCCGGACAGCCGGATTATATCCTCTGGCCGGACTGTTGGACTATGAAGATACAAGATTTAAGACTTCGTCTCGTGTCCAGATGGGACTCTACTTGGCGTGCAAGGCAAGCTAGGCAATACGGATATGTATATCTCCTCCTTTGTAACCGACCTTGTGTAACCCTAGCCCTCTCCGGTGTCTATATAAACCGGAGGGTTTTAGTCCGTAGGACGACATACAATCATACCATAGGCTAGCTTCTAGTGTTTAGCCTCTCCGATCTCGTGGTAGATCAACTCTTGTAATACTCATATCATCAAGAATAAATCAAGCAGGACGTAGGGTTTTACCTCCATCAAGACGGCCCGAACCTGGGTAAAACATCGTGTCCCCTACCTCCTGTTACCATCCGCCTTAGATGCACAGTTCGGGACCCCCTACCCGAGATCCGCCGGTTTTGACACCGACAGCGGGAGATAGGGATTATGATGGGTACTTGGTATGTTGACTTTTGCGCAGACTCCCGGCAACGATGCCAGAAATGGATCGTTGTCGGGAGTCAAATCTTGACTTGCGCGAACCTCCGTGGCAACGGCGCCAGAAATCCTTCTTGCTACCTCTTGAGCACCGTAATGGATTTCCTCGAAGAGGAGAGGATGATGCAGCAAAGTAGCGTAAGTATTTCCCTCAGTTTTTGAGAACCAAGGTATCAATCTAGTAGGAGGCTACGCGCGAGTCCCTCGTACCTACACAAAAACAATAGCTCAACGCAACCAACGCGCTTAGGGGTTGTCAATCCCTTCACGGTCACTTACGAAAGTGAGTCTGATAGAGATGATAAATAATATTTTTGGTATTTTTGGTATAGAGATGCAAAGTAAAAAAGTAAAAGCAAAGTAAAAGCAAAGCAATAATTGTTGGGGAACGTTGCAGCAAACAAAAATTTTCCTACGGTTTCACCAAGATCCATCTATGAGTTCATCTAGCAACGAGTCATCGGATGCATCTACATACCTTTGTAGATCGCGAGCGGAAGCGTTCAAAGAACGGGGATGAAGTAGTCGAACACGACGTGATCCAAATCACCGATGACCAAGCGCCGAACGGACGGCACCTCCGCGTTAAACACACGTATGGAGCGGATGACGTCTCCTCCTTCTTGATCCAGCAAGGGGGAAGGAGAGGTTGATGAAGATCCAGCAGCACGACGGCATGGTGGTGGATGCAGGGCGTCACAGTAGCAGGGCTCCGCTTATACTACGAGAGAGAGATGTAACGGGGAGAAAGGGAGGTGCCAAGGGCTGGTGTGTCAAGTCCCTCCTCTCCCCCCACTATATATAGGGGTGCTAGGGGGGGCGCCGTCCCTAGGAGATGGGATCTCCTAGGGGGGCGCCGGCCAAGGGGTGGGGCTTGGCCCCCAAGCAAGGGGGCGCCCCCTTTAGGGTTTCCCCCCCAACCCTAGCCGCATGGGCCCTAGGGGAGTGGCGCCCCAACCCACTTTGGGCTGGGTTTCGTCCCACTTTAGCCCATGGGGCCCCCGGGATAGGTGGTCCCACCCGGTGGACCCCCGGGACCCTTCCGGTGGTCCCGGTATAATACCGGTGACCCCGAAACTTGTCCCGATGGCCGAAACAACACTTCCTATATATAATTCTTTATCTCTGGACCATTCCGGAACTCCTCGTGACGTCCGGGATCTCATCCGGGACTCCGAACAACATTCGGGTTACTGCATATACATATCTTCGCAACCCTAGCGTCACCGAACCTTAAGTGTGTAGACCCTACGGGTTCGGGAGACAAGCAGACATGACCGAGACGACTCTCCGGTCAATAACCAACAGCAGGATCTGGATACCCATGTTGGCTCCCACATGTTCCACGATGATCTCATCGAATGAACCACGATGTCGAGGATTCAATCAACCCCGTATGCAATTCCCTTTGTCAATCGATATGTTACTTGCCCGAGATTCGATCGTCGGTATCCCAATACCTCGTTCAATCTCGTTACCGGCAAGTCACTTTACTCGTACCGTAATGCATGATCCTGTGACCAGACACTTGGTCACTTTGAGCTCATTATGATGATGCATTACCGAGTGGGCCCAGTGATACCTCTCCGTCATACGGAGTGACAAATCCCAGTCTTGATCCGTGTCAACCCAACAGACACTTTCGGAGATACCCGTAGTATACCTTTATAGTCACCCAGTTACGTTGTGACGTTTGGTATACCCAAAGCAATCCTACGGTATCCGGGAGTTACACGATCTCATGGTCTAAGGAAAAGATACTTGACATTGGAAAAACTCTAGCAAACAAACTATACGATCTTTATGCTATGTTTAGGATTGGGTCTTGTCCATCACATCATTCTCCTAATGTTGTGATCTCGTTATCAATGACATCCAATGTTCATAGCCAGGAAACTATGACTATCTGTTGATCAACGAGCTAGTCAACTAGAGGCTTACTAGGGACATGTCGGTGTCTATTATTCACACATGTATTACGATTTCCGGATAACACAATTATAGCATGAATAAAGACAATTATCATGAACAAGGAAATATAATAATAATGCTTTTATTATTGCCTCTAGGGCATATTTCCAATAGTCTCCCACTTGCACTAGAGTCAATAATCTAGTTACATTGTGATGAATCGAACACCCATGGAATTCTGGTGTTGATCATGTTTTGCCCTAGGGAGAGGTTTAGTCAACGGATCTGCTACATTCAAGTCCGTATGTACTTTACAAATCTCTATGTCTCCATCTTGAACATTTTCACGAATGGAGTTGAAGCGACGCTTGATGTGCCTTGTCTTCTAGTGAAACCTGGGCTCCTTGGCAAGTGCAATAGCTCCAGTGTTGTCACAGAAGAGCTTGATCGGCCCCGACGCATTGGGTATGACTCTGAGGTCGGTGATGAACTCCTTCACCCAAATTGCTTCATGTGCTGCCTCCGAGGCTGCCCTGTACTCTGCTTCACATGTAGATCCTGCCACGACGCTCTGCTTGCAACTGCACCAGCTTACTGCCCCACCATTCAAAATATACACGTATCCGGTTTGTGACTTAGAGTCATCCAGATCTGTGTCGAAGCTAGCGTCGACGTAACCCTTTACGACGAGCTCTTCGTCACCTCCATAAACGAGAAACATTTCCTTAGTCCTTTTCAGGTACTTCAGGATATTCTTGACCGCTGTCCAGTGTTCCTTGCCGGGATTACTTTGGTACCTTCCTACCAAACTTACGGCAAGGTTTACATCAGGTCTGGTACACAACATGGATACATAATAGAACCTATGGCTGAGGCATAGGGGATGACACTCATCTCTTCTATTTCTTCTGTCGTGGTCGGACTTTGAGCCGAGCTCAATTTCATACCTTGTAACACAGGCAAGAACCCCTTCTTAGATTGATCCATATTGAACTTCTTCAATATCTTCTCAAGGTATGTGCTTTGTGAAAGACTTATGAGGCGTCTTGATCTATCTCTATAGATCTTGATGCCTAATATATAAGCAGCTTCTCCAAGGTCCTTCATTGAAAAACTCTTATTCAAGTAGGCCTTGATGCTGTCCAAGAGTTCTATATCATTTCCCATCAAGAGTATGTCATCTACATATAGTATGAGAAATGCTATAGAGCTCCCACTCACTTTCTTGTAAACGCAGGCTTCTCCATAAGTCTGCGTAAACCCAAACGCTTTGATCATCTCATCAAAGCGAATGTTCCAACTCCGAGATGCTTGCACCAGCCCATAAATCGAGAGTTGGAGCTTGCACACCTTGTCAGCATTCTTAGGATAGACAAAAACCTCCGGCTGCATCATATACATTTCTTCCTTAAGGAAACCATTAAGGAATGCCGTTTTGACGTCCATTTGCCATAACTCATAATCGTAGAATGCGGCAATTGCTAACATGATTCGGACGGACTTCAGCTTCGCTACCGGTGAGAAAGTCTCATTGTAGTCAACCCCTTGAACTTGTCGATAACCCTTAGCGACAAGCCGAGCTTTATAGATGGTCACATTACCATCCCCGTCTGTCTTCTTCTTAAAGATCCATTTATTTTCTATGGCTCGCCGTTCAACAGGCAAGTCAGTCAAAGTCCATACTTCGTTTTCATACATGGATCCTATCTCGGATTTCATGGCTTCTAGCCATTTGTCGGAATCCGGGTCCGCCATCGCTTCTTCATAGTTCGAAGGTTCACCGTTGTCTAACAACATGATTTCCAAGACAGGGTTGCCGTACCATTCTGGTGCGGAACGTGTCCTTGTGGACCTTCAAATTTCAGTAGGAGCTTGATCAGAAGTATCTTGATCATTATCATTAACTTCCTCTCTAGTCGGTGCTGGCACCTCAGGAACATTTTCTTGAGTTGCGCCATTTTCCGGTTCAAGAGGTAATACTTCATCAAGTTCTACTTTCCTCCCACTTACTTCTTTCGAGAGAAACTCCTTCTCTAGAAAGGATCCATTCTTGGCAACAAAGACCTTGCCTTCGGATCTGAGGTAGAAGGTATACCCAATAGTTTCTTTTGGGTATCCTATGAAGACGCATTTTTCCGACTTGGGTTCGAGCTTTTCAGGTTGAAGTTTCTTGACATAAGCATCGTATCCCCAAACTTTTAGAAACGACAGCTTAGGTTTCTTCCCAAACCATAATTCATACGGTGTCGTCTCAACGGATTTCGACGGAGCCCTATTTAAAGTGAATGCGGCAGTCTCTAAAGCATAGCCCCAAAAAGATAGCGGTAAATCGGTAAGAGACATCATAGATCGCACCATATCTAATAGAGTGCGATTACGACGTTCGGACACACCGTTACGCTGAGGTGTTCCAGGCGGCGTGAGTTGTGAAACTATTCCACATTTTCTTAAGTGTGTGCCAAATTCGTGACTCAAGTATTCTCCTCCACGATCTGATCGTAGAAACTTGATTTTTCTATCACGTTGATTCTCAACCTCACTCCGAAATTCCTTGAACTTTTCAAAGGTTTCAGACTTGTGTTTCATTAAGTAGATATACCCATATCTACTCAAGTCATCACTGAGGGTGAGAACATAACGATAGCCGCCGCGAGCCTCAACACTCATTGGACCGCACACATCAGTATGTATGATTTCCAATAAGTTGGTTGCTCGCTCCATTGTTCCTGAGAACGGAGTCTTGGTCATTTTACCCATGAGGCATGATTCGCACGTGTCAAATGATTCATAATCAAGAGACTCTAAAAGTCCATCTGCATGGAGCTTCTTCATGCGTTTGACACCTATGTGACCAAGGCGGCAGTGCCACAAGTATGTGGGACTATCATTATCAACTTTACATCTTTTGGTACTCACATTATGAACATGTGTAGCATTACGTTCGAGATTCATAAAGAATAAACCATTCACCATAGGAGCATGACCATAAAACATATCTCTCATATAAATAGAACAACCATTATTCTCGGATTGAAATGAGTAGCCATCTCGAATTAAACGAGATCCCGATACAATGTTCATGCTCAAAGCTGGCACTAAATAACAATTATTAAGGTTTAAAACTAATCCCGAAGGTAAATATAGAGGTAGCATGCCGACGGCGATCACATTGACCTTGGAACCATTCCCGACGCGCATTGTCACCTCGTCCTTTGCCAGTTTCCGCTTATTCCGCAGCCCCTGCTTTGAGTTACAAATGTGAGCAACTGCACCGGTATCAAATACCCAGGAGCTACTATGGACACTAGTAAGGTACACATCAATTATATGTATATCACATATACCTTTTTTTTGCCGGCCTTCTTGTCTGCTAAGTATTTGGGGCAGTTCCGCTTCCAGTGACCGCTTCCCTTGCAATAAAAGCACTCAGTCTCGGGCTTCGGTCCATTCTTTGGCTTCTTCCCGGCAGCTTGCTTGCCGGGCGCGGCAACTCCCTTGCCGTCCTTCTTGAAGTTCTTTTTACCCTTGCCCTTCTTGAACTTAGTGGTTTTATTCACCATCAACACTTGATGTTCCTTCTTGACTTCTACCTCCGCTGATTTCAGCATTGAAAATAACTCAGGAATGGTCTTTTCCATCCCCTGCATATTGAAGTTCATCACAAAGCTCTTGTAGCTTGGTGGAAGCGACTGGAGGATTCTGCCAATGACCGCATCATCCGGGAGATTAACTCCCAGCTGAGTCAAGCGGTTATGCAACCCAGACATAGTGAGTATGTGCTCACTGACAGAACTATTTTCCTCCATCTTACAGCTGAAGAATTTGTCGGAGACTTCATATCTCTCGACCTGGGCATGAGCTTGAAAAACCATTTTCAGCTCTTCGAACATCTCATATGATCCATGTCTCTCAAAACGCTTTTGGAGCCCCGGCTCTAAGCTGTAAAGCATGCTGCACTGAACGAGGGAGTAGTCGTCAACACGTGTCTGCCAAGCGTTCATAACGTCTTGGTTCTGTGGGACGGGAGCTTCACCTAGCGGTCCTTGTAGGACATAATCTTTCTTGGCAGCTATGAGGATGATCCTCAGGTTCCGGACCCAGTCTGTATAGTTGCTGCCATCATCTTTCAGCTTGGTTTTCGCTAGGAACACGTTGAAGTTGAGGACTACGTTGGCCATTTGATCTACAAGACATATTGTAAAGAATTTAGACTAAGTTCATGATAATTAAGTTCATCTAATCAAATTATTCAATGAACTCCCACTTAGATAGACATCCCTCTTCTAGTCATCTAAGTATAACATGATCTGAGTCAACTATGCCGTGTCCGATCATCACGTGAGACGGACTAGTCAACATCGGTGAACATCTTCATGTTGATCGTATCTTCTATACGAGTCATGCTCGACCTTTCGGTCTTCTGTGTTCTGAGGCCATGTCTGTACATGCTAGGCTCGTCAAGTCAACCTAAGTGTTTGCATGTGTAAATCTGTCTTCGACCCGTTGTATGTGAACGTCTGAATCAAACACCCGATCATCACGTGGTGCTTTGAATCAACGAACTGTCGCAACGGTGCACAGTTAGGGGGAACACTTCTTGAAATTATTATGAGGGATCATCTTATTTACTACCGTCGTTCTAAGTAAACAAGATGCAAAACATTATAAACATCACATGCAATCAAATAATAAACGTCACATGATATGGCCAATATCACATAGCTCCTTTGATCTCCATCTTGGGGCTCCATGATTATCTTGTCACCGGCTTGACACCATGATCTTCATCATCATGTCTCCATGAAGTTGCTCGCCAACTATTACTTCTACTACTATGGCTAACGCGTTTAGCAATAAAGTAAAGTAATTTACATGGCGTTTCTCAATGACACGCAGGTCATACAAAAAATAAAGACAACTCCTATGGCTCCTGCCGGTTGTCATACTCATCGACATGCAAGTCGTGATTCCTATTACAATAGCATGAACATCTCATACATCACATATAGATCATTCATCACAACTTTGGCCATATCATATCACAAAGCACTTGCTGCAAAAACAAGTTAGACGTCCTCTAATTGTTGTTGCAAGTTTTACGTGGCTGAATTAGGGTTCTAGCAAGAATGTCTTCTTACCTACGTGAAAGCCACAACGTGATTTGTCAACTTCTATTTACCCTTCATAAGGACCCTGTTCATCGAATCCGCTCCAACTAAAGTGGGAGAGACAGACACCCGCCAGCCACCTTATGCAACTAGTGCATGTTAGTCGGTGGAACCGGTCTCACGTAAGCGTACGTGTAAGGTTGGTCCGGGCCGCTTCATCCCACAATACCGCTGAAGCAAGATAAGACTAGTAGCGGCAAGAAAGTTGACAAATCTACTCCCACAACAAATTGTGTTCTACTCGCGCAAGAAGAACTACGCATAGACCTAGCTCATGATGCCACTGTTGGGGAACGTTGTAGAAAACGAAAATTTTCCTACGGTTTCACCAAGATCCATCTATGAGTTCATCTAGCAACGAGTCATCGGATGCATCTACATACCTTTGTAGATCGCGAGCGGAAGCGTTCAAAGAACGGGGATGAAGTAGTCGAACACGACGTGATCCAAATCACCGATGACCAAGCGCCGAACGGACGACACCTCCCTGTTCAACACACGTACGGATCGGATGACGTCTCCTCCTTCTTGATCCAGCAAGGGGGGAGGAGAGGTTGATGAAGATCCAGCAGCACGACGGCGTGGTGGTGGATGCAGGGCGTCACAGTAGCTGGGCTCCGCCTATACTACGAGAGAGAGATGTAACGGGAAGAGAGGGAGGCGCCAAGGGCTGGTGTGTCAAGTCCCTCCTCTCCCCCCACTATATATAGGGGTGCTAGGGGGGGAGCCGGCCCTAGGAGATGGGATCTCCTAGGGGGGCGGCGGCCAAGGGGTGGGGCTTGCCCCCCAAGCAAGGGGGCGCCCCCTTTAGGGTTTCCCCCCAACCCTAGCTGCATGGGCCCTAGGGGAGTGGCGCACCAGCCCACTTTGGGCTGGGTTTCGTCCCACTTTAGCCCATGGGGCCCCCGGGATAGGTGGCCCCACCCGGTGGACCCCCGGGACCCTTCCGGTGGTCCCGGTATAATACCGGTGACCCCGAAACTTGTCCCGATGGCCGAAACAGCACTTCTTATATATAATTCTTTATCTCCGGACCATTTCGGAACTCCTCGTGACATCCGGGATCTCATCCGGGACTCCGAACAACATTTGGGTTACTGCATATACATATCTTCGCAACCCTAGCGTCACCGAACCTTAAGTGTGTAGACCCTACGGGTTCGGGAGACAAGCAGACATGACCGAGACGACTCTCTGGTCAATAACCAACAGCGGGATCTGGATACCCATGTTGGCTCCCACATGTTCCACGATGATCTCATCGGATGAACCACGATGTCGAGGATTCAATCAACCCTGTATGCAATTCCCTTTGTCAATCGATATGTTACTTGCCCGAGATTCGATCGTCGGTATCCCAATACCTCGTTCAATCTCGTTACCGGCAAGTCACTTTACTCGTACTGTAATGCATGATCCCATGACCAGATACTTGGTCACTTTGAGCTCATTATGATGATGCATTACCGAGTGGGCCCAGTGATACCTCTCCGTCATACGGAGTGACAAATCCCAGTCTTGATCCGTGTCAACCCAACAGACACTTTCGGAGATACCCGTAGTATACCTTTATAGTCACCCAGTTACGTTGTGAAGTTTGGTATACCCAAAGCAATCCTACGGTATCCGGGAGTTACATGATCTCATGGTCTAAGGAAAAGATACTTGACATTGGAAAAACTCTAGCAAACGAACTATACGATCTTTATGCTATGTTTAGGATTGGGTCTTGTCCATCACATCATTCTCCTAATGATGTGATCTCGTTATCAATGACATCCAATGTCCATAGCCAGGAAACCATGACTATCTGTTGATCAACGAGCTAGTCAACTAGAGGCTTACTAGGGACATGTCGGTGTCTGTTATTCACACATGTATTACGATTTCCGGATAACACAATTATAGCATGAATAAAGACAATTATCATGAACAAGGAAATATAATAATAATGCTTTTATTATTGCCTCTAGGGCATATTTCTAACAATAATAAAGTAATGGACATTGATATGATGAGAAAGAGACTCGGGGGCCATAGGTTTCACTAGTGGCTTCTCTCAAGAGCATAAGTATTCTACGGTGGGTGAACAAATTACTGTTGAGCAATTGACAGAATTGAGCATAGTTATGAGAATATCTAGGTATGGTCATGTATATAGGCATCATGTCTGAGACAAGTAGACCGACTCCTGCTTGCATCTACTGCTATTACTCCACTCATCGACCGCTATCCAGCATGCATCTAGAGTATTAAGTTAAAAACAGAGTAACGCCTTAAGCAAGATGACATGATGTAGAGGGATAGTTTCATGCAATATGATAAAAACCCCATCTTGTTACCCTCGATGGCAATGATACAATACGTACCTTGCTGCCCCTTCTGTCACTGGGAAAGGACACCGCAAGATCGAACCCAAAGCTAAGCACTTCTCCCATGGCAAGAACAACCAATCTAGTAGGCCAAACCAAACTGATAAATCGAAGACTTGCAAAGATAACCGAATTCAGAGAAGATTCAAATATTATTCATAGATAGAGTTGATCATAAACCCACAATTTATCGGTCTCAACAAACACACCGCAAAAAGAAGATTACATCGAATAGATCTCCACGAGAGAGGGGGAGAACATTGTATTGAGATCCAAAAAGAGAGAAGAGGCCATCTAGCTACTACCTATGGACCCGTAGGTCTGAAGTAAACTACTCACACTTCATCGGAGGGGCCTGGATGATGATGTAGAAGCCCTCCGTGATCGATGCCCCTCCGGTGGAGCTCCGGAACAGGCCCCAAGATGGGATCTCGTGGATACAGAAAGTTGCGGCGGTGGGAATTAGGTTTTTGGCTCCGTCCCTAATCGTTTGGGGGTACGTAGGTATATATAGGAGGAAGAAGTACGTCGGTGGAGCTTCGAGGGGCCCACGAGGCAGGGGGGTGCGCCCTCCACCCTCGTGACCGCCTCGTGGCTTTCTTGACGGAGGGTCCAAGTCTCTTGGATCTTATCTGACGAGAAAATCACGTTTCCGGAGGTTTCATTCCGTTTGGACTCCGTTTGATATTCCTTTTCTTCGAAACCCTAAAACAGGCAAAAAAACAGCAATTCTGGGCTGGGCCTCCTGTTAATAGGTTAGTCCCAAAAATAATATAAAAGTGGAAAATAAAGCCCAATATAGTCCAAAACAGCAGATAATATAGCATGGAGCAATCAAAAATGATAGATACGTTGGAGACGTATCACACATAAATAATACCATAGCAATTCTGCTGAAAACAACGTCAGTCCAGGTTAGTTCCATTCAAATCATGCAAGTTAGAGTCCAAAACGAGGGCAAAAGTGTTTGGAAAAGTAGATACGTCAGAGATGTATCACGCCGCAACTCGGGCCCTTGTAAGCAAGGCCTTCCTTACAGGTTTTTGCTCGTCGATGGCCCGACCAGACGCACAGGACCTCGTTCAACGTTACGTCGGTTGCTAGCTTTTTGCAAACCAAAGCCATATGCCACCTACCGCTCTCCAAACAATCCCCATTACTTGTCCCTTTGCAGTCTGGGGGCTTGATATGGTCGGACCCCTTAAAGGGGGAATCCATAATAAAACATACCTATTGGTCATGGTGGATAAATTCACCAAATGGATAGAAGCCAAACCAGTTAAAACGGCCGAGTCCAGACCAGTGATAGACTTCATATCCGGGGTTGTACACCGTTACGACATCCCCCACAGCATCATCACCGATAACGGCTCAAACTTTACAACCAACGATGTGAAAACTTGTTGCAGCAACATGGGCATTAAGCTCGATTATGTCTCTGTCTATCGCCCGCAAACTAACGGTCAAGTCGAGTGAGCAAATGGTCTTATCATGAGCGGCATTAAACCCAGATTAGTGCGATCCTTGAAGGAATCAGATACGCACTGGGTGGAGGAGCTAGACTCCGTACTATGGGGGCTACGGACCACGCCGAATCGCACTGCGGGATACACACTGTTCTTTATGGTGTACGGCGCAGAGGCGGTACTGCCCTGCGACATCATTCATGACTCACCTCAAGTGCGCATGTACGAAGAGAAAGAAGCCGAGCTTGATCGGCAGGACAGTTTGGACGCCCTGGAGGAGGAGCATGACGTGGCAAAAGCCCGCTCTGCATTCTATCAGCAACAGGCTCGGCGGTATCAAAGCAGAGAAGTACGGGCCAAAACTTATAACATTAGCGAACTCGTTCTACGCGAACCGGAGAAAAAAAGAACAAGCTCAAGCCCAAATGGGAAGGTCCCTTCGTTATTGACAGAGTTCTGACCAGTGGAGCGTACCGTCTACGGGATGCATCGGACAATCAACTCGAGCCAAACACATGGAACGCAGCCAGACTCCGAAGGTTCTCCGCCTAGTGCCGGACTCTATGTTCGTCTCCTTACCTCCATCAATTTTTTATATATCCGTTATCTATATTTTCTTTCTTTCTTTCTTCCCTTTTTCTTCACGGCCTTAAAAGGTTAAAATGTGTCTTGACTACACAATCTTGACACGCTAGGCGTGCTCATTATACCTGGGGGCTTCCTATACAGAAGCTTAATATAACTATGTTCCGGGCTCTATGCCCCCCTCACATGTGTTACTTTTCCACATGTACCTTTTTCTTCGCCATTATATGCATCGATATGACTTAAGTTTTGGCCAAGCTGGGTTGCCTAGCTCTTGTGTTCATGCCTTATGTTACCGTTAATTCGGCTAGGGCATAAGGGGAGCACCTCTATGATTGTTACTGCCGGGTCAGCCGGATGTGTACCTCAGACTGGGTGAAGCCGAAAGCTAGCGTTCTTAAAGGAATATTCGGTCAGTGAACAAAAGATGAATTTTATTTATTGTAATACATGCCCCCCAAATGTTTATATCCTGCGTCTCTTTTCGTAGTTCGTACATGCACATTAATGCATGCGTACCCAGGGAAAGGAACCCTTAACGGAACTATTCTCCCTAGAAGATGTTTCTTACTATCCATGTAATATAACATAGCTAGTCGGGTACTTTTCTGTTCAAGCACTTATGACCCCTACGCCTGGTTTCCACGCATACCCCGGTTTTTACATAACTGAGCAGGTATTCGGATACACTCCAGACTGTCGGGTCCGGAGGTCGAAGCGAAAAGGTCCGCCATGACAAATGATTTGGAATCCGGCTAGGGACAATATATGTCACTTGAAGTACACAGTCACTTAGACTGACTAAATTCTTCTTCTATTCCATCCAACAGGCTGTCTAGCCTACAATCCTGTTGGGAATACTTTGCGGCAAATTTCACCTGGTCATACACCAAACTGACAGGGATCTCTTTCCCATCAGACCCCACAGGTCCGACCTCGGCCATGTGGTTCGGGTCAGGCTTGGTGTATCGCGTCTTCACCATGGCCTAGGCTTCCCTTGCACCTTGTCGGTAAGCTGATATCTTCCATAATCGGAAGCGCCGCCGCGCTCCCTTGAGCATCTCTACAAGCTCCCCCATGCCTCCTGGCAGGGAGGCGGATGGCCATAAGGCTTGGGCAATGCCCTGCATCACCTGCCGAACTTGTTCGTGCAGTTGTGAGAGCTCTGGCAGAAGATCACCCGCAGACCCGGGCATCTCCTCTATGGGACGACCCGTCAGCATACCTCCAGATATAACTCTATTAGCCGGTTTCTTCGCCGAACTCTATAAAAGTTCATTCAAGCACTTACTAAAAATGCCGCGTCAAAGCCTCTTATTCTCCTTTACAGAGTCAACAAGCTGGGCCCAAACATCTTTCAGTTCGACGCCCAGTCGGGTATTGGCATCTTGGAGATTGTTTTCCCCCGCCTAACCTGCGTAAGCACGCACTCGCCAACTTTTAGCTGTTGTTGAGCATGTTGCTCATCCCCTCGCACGACCTCCAGATTCACTCCGGGATCATCTACAGATTCTATTGTTAGATTTGCATGCATGCCGAATACTAACTGGTACATGTCATTCTTTTAGATAGAAACAAGTGTTACCAGATGGGGCCTTCTCGGACTTCTTCATCGCGGAAACTGCGGCCCGTAGCTGGGCTTTGCACTCCTCCAGCTCTTGAGACAGCTGGGTATTCTTCTCCGTAAGAACCTACGCAAACAATGATCCTTAAATCAGTTGTGCCAACTATTTCAAGTCTCAGGGGCTACTGACATACATAATTATTAGATTTTCTTACCCATATATCCTTTACATACTGGTCTGCGGCTCCGGCAAGACCATTTTGAGCAGCTCGAATGTACGCCTCTCCTGAGTTGAAGGCATCAAACGCCTCTTGAGAGAAACAAGCATCGCGGAGTATGGCCCGGCGACACCTGTGATTCAGGACACTCTCCACTTCGGAATTCGTAGCGGACAGCCTACCCGCATCCTCTGTAGGAGGAACATCCGGTGTTGACCCCACGTCGTCTGCCTATAAGTCCGGCTCTGGAGCCCGGTAGGTGGAGGCTTGGCCAGTAGGCTCTCCGGATATGGTCCGGCGAGCGTTTTTCCTGCCAGGAACCATGGACGTTATTATATTTTAAAAGACGACAACCACGGAGCGGGGTTCTTTTTCATACCTCTGCGACGGCGTCTTAGTCTTGACCGCCTTCCTTTTAAGCGTACCCAGCTTCGGTGTCCCTTGTTGGTGAGTCACTGCGGGTTCGGCATGGAGTCTTGAGGGCCTTCCATGTAAGACACCATATGTGTGCGGTAGGTGAAGTGCGAAAAAGGGATCCTTCTCGGAGGTTGGGACTCCGATTTTACTTACATGCGATGTAGGGAGCAATCCAGGATAATGGCTATGATGGCCACCAAGGCATCGTTGCAGCTTAACTGATAGAACGTCCTATCGATGAGCTCCACAAACGTGTCCAGATCTTCTTCGAGTCCGGGATCGAGGGCCCGGTCAGGGTCCTCTAGTTGTGGAGACGGGCTGTGGACCTCCTTCACATCTTTTCGCAGTTCCTGCTATGAAATAGCAAGGTAAATACTTATGACGAAGAATGCGGGAAGGTCTGGAGTAGAGAGTAGCAACTCACGCAGTTTGGGGGGTTGTACATGGAGAATCCATCCCGTGCCTTAATGCGGATGAACTCCTCTTCCTCTCCTTTATATAAATCGGACAGTATTTTCGCTAGAGCGGCGACGGAGTCCGGTCCCTTACGGCCGCAGTGGGTGGCATCGTCTTCTCCATTAAAGTGCCACATGGGTTGTCCCCAATATTGAAGTGGCTGCACCCCCCGCATTATACATATTGACATAACCTCGATTATTGTCAATCCTGATTTGGCCAGCGTTTTTATCTGGCCCATCAGGTAAAGGACCTCTCTGTTATCTTCCTCCTAGGGGCTCCGAGGGCGCCAGCTGCGGTGTTTCTTCAAAGGGGCGTTATTGAACTCAGGAAGGCCCATCCAAATAGGGTCCGGAAGGGGGACGTCCTCCATATAAAACCACTCCGAAGGCCAGTCTTTGAATGTCTTCTTCGGAGTACCGGACAGGTATCCGGTCCCGGCGATGCGCCATATCTTGGCTCCGCCCACTTGATATATTGACCCCTCCTGTGTACGGGGTACGAGGCAGAATAGCCTCTTCCATAGCTCGAAATGAGCTTCACAGCCCAAAAATAGCTTGCAAAGGGCGACGTAGCCAGCGATGTGTAATATGGAGGCGGGAGTAAAGTTATGCAGGTGGAGGCCGTAGAACTCCAGGAGCCTGTGGAGGAACGGATGGATTGGAAATCCAAGCCCCCGTAATAGGTAAGGGACAAGGCATACCCGCTCCCCCATGGATGGGTTGGGAAAGCTCTCCGCTTGCTGCCCGACGTTGTAAGTGGCAAGTCCGGATCGAACGGGGACCATATACGCTGGAGGGAGAAACCCCTGGATCTGTAACTCTACTAATTGGTTGTGGGGGTGGAACACTTCTTCCAATGGCTTGGCTTAAGGCTACGGGAGCGAGAGGATTAGCTGTGATGGCCGGCCGTGATGGGATGGACTTCTCCGGGCGCGCTCCGATGGATACTCGTTGTGGGAGGATGGTGTGATCTGGATCTGAGGATCTCCGTCTCTTTAAATAGACAATTTACTCACATGGTTAGGGTGGCAAGTGTAAAAATGCCCCAACTTCTCGCATTCGCTCAACACGTGGAGGATAGCCATTATTAGGCGCAGAGGCCAAGGAGTGCAACATTCATGGGAAGCCGAACACTACTCGACAGGTATTCAGAATTTGGAGAAGAACCTGCCTTGCAATGCCGAAGACAATCTGCGCGCCGGACTCATCGTCATTGAAGCCTGGTTCAGGGGGTACTGAGGGAGTCTTGGATTAGGGGGTCCTCGGACTGCCGGACTATATACTTTGGCCGGACTGTTGGACTACGAAGATACAAGATTGAAGACTTCGTCCCGTGTCCGGGTGGGACTCTCCTTTGCATGGAAGGCAAGCTTGGCAATTTGGATATGTAGATCTCCTCCCTTGTAACCGACTATGTGTAACCCTATCCCCCTCCGATGTCTATATAAACCGGAGGGTTTAGTCCGTAGGACAACAACAATCATAATCATAGGCTAGCTTCTAGGGTTTAGCCTCTACGATCTCGTGGTAGATCAACTCTTGTAATACTCATATCATCAAGTTCAATCAAGCAAGAAGTAGGGTATTACCTCCGTCGAGAGGGCCCGAACCTGGGTAAACATTGTGTCCCCCGCCTCTTGTTACCATCCGCCTTAGATAGACCCCGTCCCCGAGATCCGCCGATTTTGACACCGACACCAATGCCGCCTCCGCCGGAGACACCAATGGCGCTGCCGGTGCATTGTGCGAGTTGCTGCCCGTGAAGCTGGGTATCGGGGGTGGCCCCTGTTGGCCGCCCGCAATCCACGCCTGCACCCCCTCAAGCAAGGTAGGCATAATAGCGGTGATCGTCGCTCCCAATTGGTCTCGCACTTGCTCTTCGACTATCTCCGGAATCCGTGCCACTTTTTCCTTGAGTTCTTGAACCTCACGCTCCTGGCTTTCCGAGCTGGTCTTTCTCTCCTTGCGCCCAACGGTATAGTATTCCGACCATTTCGTGGACAAGCCTTTGTCGGCCACACGACCAGTTGACGACGGATTACTGAGCTTATCCTTGTTTTTCATTACGTTCAACGCCCTATCTAAAGGGGTGTCGAAAGGGGAACTCTGAGATGACCCCGCGCTACTGCTTTCAGTGTCCTGCGGAAGGAACATGAACCATTTAGAAATTTGGCTTCATTAATTAAAATGCAACCATATGGAGCTAATTACGCGGGGGGTGCATTCCTTACCAGAACAAGCTCAAGCGCCTTGGTCTTCAGATCCGTGGTAAGCTCCTTGGTTACCGGGTCAATCTTGTACCGGGCCCTGACATAGTTCCTGGTCTGCTTGTCACGGTATTTCTCAAAGAGGGGCGGTAGGCCTTGCTCGGCACGCTCCGCGTCCTCCTTGTCCCATATAGGTTCCGCCACTCTGTAACCACCGGGACCGAGTTTGTGGACCCCTAAGTTCAAGTCCCGCATCTCTTTCCCCCACTGACTTGATTCCACGGTTGCATTGCTCTCGCACTTGATCTTGAACTCCAGGTAGTCATCTTCGCTAATCGAAGGATTTTTCTCCTTGATCTTGTCATAACTATCACCTTTTTCAATCATTCTCTTCACCGCGGCTCTCCAAGTAGCCAGGGCTGTGCTCATCTTCGTGAGGGCGGCACTTTTCACTTTATTCCCTGAGAGGCATGTGTTTGCGAAGTCACCGGGGAACATGTATCATTCGTGCAGCTTCGTGAAGAGGAGGTTGCGCAAATTCCCTCGGTCACGATGCCTTAGGTTCTCGGTGTTGATCGAGACGGTGCTCCGGAGAATGCACCCGAGCTGTCCCGCGTACCCCTTGACTAATTCTTTGGGCGTCGTTGGACGCCCCTCGGAGGACACTTCAGTAAATTCCTCCTTGATGGTGTTGAGCATGTTCGGGCGCCGGTCCATCCGTTGCCTCTTCGGTTGGCTTTCATCTGTGCGTGCGCTGCCATCATCAGTGGTGGCATCCTCGGCGGCACCATCAGTGGTGTCATCCCCGACGCCACTAGGGGTTGTGTAGTCGGGATCGGTGTCTTCCGCGGCGTCCTCATAGCGGTGAGGTTCTTCCTCCATCTCCTGGGACAGCTCCCAGAATGCCTTGCCCGAACCGCCAGCTTCATCGTTGTGGGCCATGTTTCGCTCTAAATAGGAAAAAAAATTGGTCAAAAAGTTGGTTATTGTCAAGGAACAAGATCTCTAAGTTGACCAAATAAACTAATTCTTGAGGGATGTCGCCAAAAAGTTGGCTTCGGTGTGCGGTACAAAACTGGATTTTGGAAATCTACAGAATGAACAAGCTAAGGGCTGCAAATGCCCGCAAGGCTTCAAGGGTGACGACATAATGGCTTGGTGTTATTTAAGGGTTGGTTTGTGAGGAATTATCATCGTCTCATCATTTAGGGTTTGTCGACACCGAGGCATCCTAAAAGCTAAGCTTTTATCATTTAGCGTTTGTCGACACTGAGGCACCCTAAATGCTAAGTTAAGTGTTCATCATATAGGGTTTATCAATGCCGAGCCACCCTAAAAGCTAAGGTTTTATAATCTAGGGTTTGCCAACGCCGAGGCACCCTAAAAGCCAAGGTTATATCATTTAGGGTTTGTCGACGCCGAGGCACCCCAAAAGCCTAAGTTTTCATCATTTAGGGTTTATCGATGCCGAGGCACCCTAAAAGCCAAGGTTATATCATTTAGGGTTTGTCGACGCCGAGGCACCCCAAAAGCCTAAGTTTTCATCATTTAGGGTTTATCGATGATGAGGCACCCTAAAAGCCATCATCATCATATCATCTTGTAAATATTATAACAACTAAGTTCATCCTACTTAATTAAGTAATATTGACATTTTGTTAAATCTTAATTAAGTAATAGAGTTTCATTCACTTCTTGCACTAATAGATTGCATTTCCAAGTTCTTATAAGTTATAACGAGACCCTACGAGGACCTGGAAGCTTGCATGCGTTCTAGGGAAAATTCTGGTGGAGTTCTTCTAATAAGGACTTGATTGGTTGATATAAAAAGTTCTAGGGAAAATTCTAGTGGAGAAATGGAACTGGTTAAGAGTTGAAAGAAAGGTATCTAATTAGAAACATAGGTGGAGGGTCTTCTAGAGGATAGATAGGTAGCAGGATCCATTCAGATGGAAAGCTTTAATGAGGATGGATCAAGATTTGGATAATTCATGCCTTTAGGTGAATAGGAAGTTACTTCTACAAATATCTGTTGGGTCCAATAAGATAATCCACAGTGTGGTGAAAACACGCCCTTCGAACTGGTTTGAGCTATTGGTGAATGGAGATGGTCTAAGATTTTCAGTAGTATGAAGTGAAGTGGTAATTTTGAGAGAAAATGGTTAGGATGAGTGGTTCCTCTTTCCTGTTTAGCTTTACAATAGAATATTGTTAGTCATGCACACTTGTGCATTTTCAGCCAGGCCCAATGGAGTTGGCCTAAAAACATTTCTTTCTTTAAGCTTGCTATATCCATCTCAAGTATTTATGGTCAAGGGTTAGCAGGGCCATCCAAATAGAATATGTGGTATGGGCTTTTTTAGTAGGTCATCCTACCAGATTAGGGTTTATCGATGACAAGCAATTGACATTAGTAATAACTATGAGTTGATATCACACTTCTATATGTATAACACAAGAGGCAGTTGATCCTACTTAATTAAGTACTAAGATACCCCAGCCATGCATTAGTGGCAAGTACCCCATATGTCCTATTTTTAGCAAAGTCATGCTAAAATTCCCGGAAAATTTCAGCATGACCTTTGTTGAAAATAGGACATATGGAGTACCCGAATTTGCCAGAACGGAAGTTAATCCACATTCCGGCAAAGTCAAGGGCCTCTCGGGGTACCTGCAAAATCATTATCCCTGCGTAATGAAGTCGCCAATGGGTCATTTCAGAAGATCACAAGTACGACATCATCACAAGTACAGCAGCAGCAGCAGTGAATAGAGGCATAACAGTAGTAAAAAATTATAGCATAGATACTCCATTCTTCATATTATCAACATGATGTTCAAGATAGCGCGAGCTGTTGATTCAGCATTGGCTGATGTTTAGCAGCAGCGAAGCTTCAGCCATACAAAGTGTATGCAGTACTAAAAGAAGTAGTAAGAATAAAGAACGGATAACATGTTTCTCAAAAACTAAAAATGAACGACAACATGACTGATTTGGGTTAGAGGCCGCAACATGAGCACATCTTCAACTCCTCTTTTTGAGTAAAACTGACAAAGAACAACCTAACAGCGGAGCTGAGTGCCAGCAGTAAACGAACACTAGCTAACAGAATTGTAAACAGACTATCACCAGCCTTCCATGAGACCAACACATGATGATTAAGATTGCACATCTTGTAACCTATTCCTACCCCCCAAAAAAGGCTCAAATCCTGGACACAAAAAGCTTCAGCCAATCTCTATTGGGCAACATGGTGAAAGCCAATGGAACAAGAAGTACTGCTTGCCATTTTTTGATAGAAAGAAGTTTACATTTCAACAATAGGATCAAGGTGTGTACTGAACATGAAACATGAAAATATTGCGCTACACTACAGAAGAGAATATCAGAACTAACCATTTCAACAACCAAAATACCATAACTTCTCATGGATAAATTAGCATTTCAAACTGCAACTGCCTTTCATGCTTTTCAACATTACAAACTGAAAGTTAACATGGAAGAACAGTAGAACTAAAAGTAAACTGCAACAGTTCAATAGCACGGATATTCCATTGTTCAGAACATTAACATGGTGTTCAAGATAGCATAACGAGCACCGAATGATGATAATATGGTCGCTACTTCCTCCATCCAAAATCCTAATAGCTCGACGGATCGACTTACCTTGGTAGCTCACCGGGGAAGCCGACGGAGGGGACGAAGGGGCGGTGGGCGGCGGAGCGGAGACCGGAGTTGAGGTGGAGCTCGAACGAATCCTCCAAGACGGCGTAGCAAAGCTTGGTGCAACTCCTAGGCACGACGACGGAGCACGGGGCGGGCGGTGCCCACGGTGACGCGCGGCGACTGCGCTCAGCGAGGCGGGGGCCGCGGAGGGTTCGGCCGGCTGGGCGCGCCGCGACGGAGGGCCGACAGCAGCGGCTTAAACCCTAGGTCTCGTGCTCGGGAAGGGCTCCAGTGGTGGGCTCAGGGAGGAGGTGGCACTCAGGGGGGTGGGAGGGAGGGGGTTGGTGGGTGCGACGAAGGCGAGGGAGGGGGTGGGTGGGGGCGGCGGAGCCCGGGAACGAGGTCACCGGTGGGTGGGGGCGGCGGTGGTGGTGGAAGGGGACCGGCGGCGGTGGCGAGAGGGGAGAAGGACGAACGGGTAGGCGAGGGGCGAGATGGGAGAGGGGACGAGGGGTGGATATTTTAGTGGGGTTAGCAATGGCACACCTCCTAGGGGTGCGCCATAAAATACTGCGATAGCAATGGCGCACCCATCCGTGGTGCGCCATTACTAACTTTTTTTTGGATTTTTAGTTGCATCTAATATATTTTTTAGAAAATGACGATCAAATTTGAAAACATTTATGAATGTGAAAAAAATATCATCAAATTCGAAAACATTTATGGAAAAATATGAATATGAAAAAATATCATCAAATTTGTTGTTTGAAAATATATTTTTTGGATTTTTAGTTGCATCTAATAATTTTTTAGAAAACATTTATGAATATGAAAAAATATCATCAAATTTGAAAAAATATTCATGAATTCAAAAGGCGCCCATGAAATTTAAGCAGGAAAAGGAACACTGAAAAATAAAATACCAGAATAAACATAAATAAAAATCTGTATATCAATGGCGCACCTCCTTCGGCCGCGCCATAAATACCTTGATAACAATGGCGCACCTTCCCCGGATGCGCCATTACTAACTCTTTTTTTGGATTTTTAGTTGCATCTAATAATTTTTTAGAAAATGACGATCAAATTTGAAAACATTTATGAATGTGGAAAAATATCATCAGATTTCAAAACATTTATGGAAAAATATGAATATGAAAACATTTATGAATATGAAAAAATATCATCAAATTTGTTATTTGAACATATTTTTTTGGACTTTTAGTTGCATCTAATAATTTTTTAGAAAACATTTATGAATATGAAAAAATATCATCAAATTTGAAAAAATATTCATGAATTCAAAAAGTGCACATTTCCATATGTCAAAATACAATCGAGAAATGAAGGCTGCAATTTAAATACAATCGATCTTAGCTATCTTTCCACAATCTTCTTGCCCTTCTTTTTCACAAATGGAGTTCTTCTGTTGAACGGACGTCCTTTAGGTAGGGTGGTCATGCTGCTTCTTGTGGTGTATGGCACTTCACCGTCGTCGTCATGTTCCATCTTTGGGTCGCCGTACTTGTCGAAGTCTTGCTCATTGGCGACTCCATCCATTCAAATGATCTTCCTTTTGCCTCTCCTCACGACAACACGAGTGGGCTTTGACAGGTCTGTAATGAAGAAGCATTGGTCCACTTGGGAAGCCAGTACCCATGGCTCATTTTTCACGGTGACGTTTGCGCCTGCGGTCTTGGATTTGGCTTCGGGTATAACCATGGTGGTGAAATACCGGTCTTCTTTTAGGACGCTCTTGGCCCATCTGACACGGAACATTGGGACCTTCTCTCCAACGTAGCTCAGCTCCCAGATCTCCTCGATCCTTCTATAGTATCTCTCCTTGTCGTTACTAGTGCAGGATTCCATCGTTATCCCGGAGTTTTGATAACCATCGCTCTTCATGTCCTTGTCCTTGGTGTAGAATGTGTAGCCGTTGATATCGTACGCCTCATAGGTCATCAGCTTGTGCTCGGTGCCCTGTGACAAGGGGAATATGAATTTTTCTTCCGTAGAAGAATCCTCATGTAAAGGGTACGACAGAAGCTTCTCCTTGAACCAATGCGTGAAACATGAGTTGTGCTCTTTGATTATATCTCCGTCCGTCCTCTTTTGGCCCCGGTCATTGTACGTCTTCTCAATAAAGGTTTTGTGCTCTACCACCCAAGGATCGACCACGTCTATGTGTTGTAGCGCGACTAGGTTTTCTCTTTCAAAGTCGGCGAGTCGACCCTCGAAGTCGACATGCATTTCGCAGCGACCATCGCGGTGACCCCATCCAGGAGCCTGCCGAGGTGCATGTTGACGGCAGACCAACGGGGTTCTCGATGCATAGATAATTCGTGCAGTAGGAGATGCACTCTTCGGTCAGAAAGCCCCTGGCTATGCTTCCCTCTGGACGTGACATGTTGCGAACGTATCCTTTGATGACACCATTCATCCTTTCGAACGGCATCATGTTGTGCAGGAACGTCGGCCCGAGTTGGATGATATCCTCCATGATATGGACCAGCAGATGTACCATAACATCGAAGAATGCGGGCGGGAAGTGCATATCAAGCTCACATAGTATCACCACGATCTCTTCCCGTAGCCTTCTGAGTTGCCTCACGCCAACCGACTTCCCAGAGATGACGTCGAAAAAGTTGCATAGGCCAACTAGCGTTTCACGGACGTGCGCGTCCATGATCCCACGGATTGCAACTAGAAGTATCTGCATCATCAGCACGTGACAGTCGTGAGACTTCATCCCGCTAAACTTCTGCTTTGCTGAGTCTAGGTATCTGCTTATCTTCCCCGCGTAACCGTAAGGAAGTTTTACTCCTATGAGGCAGGTGAAAAACTGCTCGATCTCCTCCTGACTTAGAGTGAACCACGCGGGAGGGTAGTCATTTCCAGTCTTCTTGGCCTTTTTGACTTTGCGACGACTTTCCATGTCCTGCTTCGCCTCATCATCATCATCATTATCGTGATGCTCCTCCTTGATGTCCATTGATTTCAAGTCTGCCCTTGCTTTCGGGCCATCTTTGTTCTTCTCTGGCATGTTGAGCAGGGTATCAAGCAGACTCTCGCACACATTCTTCGTGATATGCATGACATCAAAGCTGTGAGGCGCACAGAGGATCTTCCAGTACGGCAAGTCCCAGAAAACAGACCTCGCTTTCCATACCTTGAGCAGCGGCTCAGGCGCCTTTCTCTTCTTTCCCGGCTCTGGCGCCTTTTGCTTCTTTCCCGGCAGTGGGCAATCTTTCCAATTTTTGAACAGCTCGTCTATTTCCTCGCCGCTCCTCGTACGCTTCGGGGTTCGGTTTCACCATCGAACAAATCCTTGCGTTTTCTCCATGAGTCATCGTCGCGAAGTCACCTTCGATGTCATATGAACACGGTTTTCGAAGACCCGGGATCTCTATCTAGCTGGTGATATGTTGTGTCATCCACGCACCTTACGCATCCAAAAAATCTGTGGACCACCTGCCCCACGACATATCCGTAACCGAGATAGCCGTGCACCGTCATGAGCAGTGCGACTCTCATAGGGAAATATTCTTTCTCTGCGGCATCCCATGTATTGGCTGGTGTTTTCCACAGCGTGTCTAGCTCCTCTTTCAGCAGCCCCCGATACAGATTGATGTCGTTCCTTGGTTGTTTCGGCCCTTCAATTAGCATACTCATGTGAATGTACTTCCTCTTCATGCACAACCAGGGGGGAAGGTTGTACATCCACACAACCACAGGCCAGGTGCTATGTGTGCTTCTCTGGCTGCCAAACGGATTGACTCCATCGGTGCTCGCGCCCAGCATGATGTTCCTTCAATCGTCCCCAAATTTTGGGTGTTCGAAGTTCAACGCTTGCCACTGGCTCGCATCCTTAGGGTGACTCAGCATCTTCTCTTTTTTATTTATCTCTGGATCATTTCCGTCATCTTCTCGCTTCTTCTTCTCCCTATCCGCGTGCCAACGCAGGAGCTTTGCTTGCTTAGGGTCCACGAAATACCGCTGCAGATGAGCACTGATCGGAAAGTACCACACACTTTTCGAGGAGCTTTCTTCCTCTTCTTGTATCAAGTGACGCCGCACACCGGACATATGATAGACTCCGCATGCTCGTCCCGATAAATGATGCAATTGTTCATGCACACATGGTATTTCACGTGCGGTAAATTGATACGTCTCCAACGTATCTATAATTTTTGATTGTTCCATGCTATTATATTATCAACCTTGGATGTTTTATATGCATTTATATGCTATTTTATATGATTTTTGGGACTAACCTATTAACCTAGAGCCCAGTGCCAGTTTCTGTTTTTCCCTTGTTTCAGTGTTTCCCAGAAAAGGAATATGAAACGGAGTCCAAATGGAATGAAACCTTCGAAAAAGTTATTTTCGGAAAGAAAGCAATACAGGCGACTTGGAGTGCATGTCAGGTGATCAACAAGGAGAGCACGAGGCAGGGGGCGCGCCCTCCACCCTCGTGGGCCCCTCGTGGCTCCCCTGATGTATTTCTTCCGCCTATATATATCCATATACCCTAAAACTATCAGGGAGCACAGTAGATCAGGAGTTCCGCCGGCAGAAGCCTCCGTAGCCACCGAAAACCAATCTAGACCCGTTCCGACACCCTATCGGAGGGGGAAATCCTTCTCCGGTGGCCATGTTCATAATCTCGGTGCTCTCCATGACGAGGAGGGAGTAGTTCTCCCTCGGGGCTAAGGGTATGTACCAGTAGCTATGTGTTTGATCTCTCTCTCTCTCTCTCTCGTGTTCTTGAGGTGGTACGATCTAGATGTATCGCGAGCTTTGCTATTATAGTTGGATCTTATGATGTTTCTCCCCCTCTACTCTCTTGTAATGGATTGAGTTTTCCCTTTGAAGTTATCTTATTGGATTGAGTCTTTAAGGATTTGAGAACACTTGATGTATGTCTTGCCGTGCGTATCTGTGGTGACAATGGGATATCACGTGATTCACTTGATGTATGTTTTAGTGATCAACTTGCGGGTTTCGCCCATGAACCTATGCATAGGGGTTGGCACACGTTTTCGTCGTGATTCTCCGGTAAAAACTTTGAGGCACTCTTTGAGGTTCTATGTGTTGGTTAAATAGATGAATCTGAGATTGTGTGATGCATATCGTATAATCATACCCACGGATAATTGAGGTGACATTGGAGTATCTAGGTGACATTAGGGTTTTGGTTGATTTGTGTCATAAGGTGTTATTCTAGTACGAACTCTAGGGCTGTTTGTGACACTTATAGGAATAGCCCAACGGATTGATTGGAAAGAATAACTTTGACGTGGTTTCGTACCCTACCATAATCTCTTCGTTTGTTCTCCGCTATTAGTGACTTTGGAGTGACTCTTTGTTGCAAGTTAAGGGATAGTTTTATGATCCAATTATCTTATTATTGTTGAGAGGACTTGCACTAGTGAAAGTATGAGCCCTAGGATTTGTTTCAACACATTGCAATATCGTTTACGCTCACTTTTATCATTCGTTACCTTGTTGTTTTTATATTTTCAGATTACAGAAACTATTTTCTACCATCCATATACCACTTGTATCACCATCTCTTCGCCGAACTAGTGCACCTATACAATCTACCATTGTATTGGGTGTATTAGGGACACAAGAGACTCTTTGTTATTTGGTTGCAGGGTTGCTTGAGAGATACCATCTTCATCCTACGCCTCCTACGGATTGATAAACCTTAGGTCATCCACTTGAGGGAAATTTGCTACTGTCCTACAAACCTCTGCGCTTGGAGGCCCAACAACGTCTACAAGAAGAAGGTTTTGTAGTAGACATCAAGCTCTTTTCTGGCGCCGTTGCCGGGGAGGTTAGCGCTTGAAGGTATATCTTTAGATCTTGCAATCGAATCTTTTTTTCTCGTTTTAGCACTATTTTAGTTTATAAAAGAAAACTACAAAAAATATGGAATTGAGTTTGCCTCATACGCTTCATCTTTTTAATATCTTTCGTGAGTATGATGGAAAGGAAAATTGTGCCAAAATGTTAGAAGAAGAATGCATTAAAATGTTTGGCACTAAATATTTGAATGATGAGCATGATTGCAATGTTGTTAGTATGAATTCCTTGAATATCCATGATGCTAATGATATGCAAAGCCACAAGCTTGGGGTAGCTATGTTTGATGAAGATGATATTTTTAGCCTCCCAAGTTTTGAGGAGCAAATTTGTTATGATGATAGCACGCCTCCTACTTATGATGATTATTGTGATGACACCTATGCTATAAAAAGTAGTAATGATTATATTTATAAAACTTGTCATGATTATGATTACCCTTTTTCTTAACATTACTCTTTTAATGTGGAAACAATTTATAGTATTCGAGTCTCTTATGATACTCCCACTATTCCAAAAGAGAAGAATTTTGCATATGTGGAGAGTAGTAAAATTTCTATGCAAGTAGATCATGAAAAGAATTCTTTAGGTGCTGGTTATATTGTTGAATTCATTCATGATGCTACTGAAAATTATTATGAGGGAGGAATTGCAATAATATCAAGTTTCCTCTCTATGTGCTTAAAATTTTAAAGTTATCCTTGTTTTTGTTGGAAATATGCCCTAGAGGCAATAATAAATTGGTTATTATTATATTTCCTTGTTCATGATAATCGTTTATTATCCATGCTAGAATTGTATTGATAGGAAACTCAGATACATGTGTGGATACATAGACAACACCATGTCCCTAGTAAGCCTCTAGTTGACTAGCTCGTTGATCAATAGATGGTTACGGTTTCCTGACCATGTACATTGGATGTCGTTGATAACGGGATCACATCATTAGGAGAATGATGTGATGGACAAGACCCAATCCTAAGCATAGCACTAGATCGTGTAGTTCGTATGCTAAAGCTTTGCTAATGTCAAGTATCATTTCCTTAGACCATGAGATTGTGCAACTCCCGGATGCCGTAGGAGTGCTTTGGGTGTACCAAACGTCACAACGTAACTGGGTGGCTATAAAGGTGCATTACAGGTATCTCCGAAAGTGTCTGTTGGGTTGGCACGAATCGAGACTGGGATTTGTCACTCCGTGTAAACGGAGAGGTATCTCTGGGCCCACTCGGTAGGACATCATCATAATGTGCACAATGTGATCAAGGAGTTGCTCACGGGATGATGTGTTACAGAACGAGTAAAGAGACTTGCCGGTAACGAGATTGAACAAGGTATCGGGATACTGACGATCGAATCTCGGGCAAGTATCGTACCGATAGACAAAGGGAATTGTATACGGGATTGATTATGTCCTTGACATCGTGGTTCATCCGATGAGATCATCGTGGAACATGTGGGAGCCAACATGGGTATCCAGATCCCGCTGTTGGTTATTGACCGGAGAACGTCTCGGTCATGTATGCATGTCTCCCGAACCCGTAGGGTCTACACACTTAAGGTTCGATGACGCTAGGGTTATAAAGGAAGTTTGTATGTGGTTACCGAATGTTGTTCGGAGTCCCAGATGAGATCCCGGACGTCACAAGGAGTTCCGGAATGGTGCGGAGGTAAAGATTTATATATGGGAAGTCCTGTTTTGGACACCGGAAGAGTTTCGGGGTTTATCGGTAACGTACCGGGACCACCGGGAGGGTCCCGGGGGTCCACCAAGTGGGGCCACCTGCCCCGGAGGCTTGAGTGGGCTAAGAGTGGTGAGGGACCAGCCCCTTAGTGGGCTGGTGCGCCTCCACAAGGGCCCAAGGTGCCCAAGAGGTGGAAAGGGGGCAAACCCTAATGGGATATGGGCCTTAGGGCCCATATTGGGGCGCCTCCCTCTCCCCTCCCCCTCTTGGCCGCCAACCCCTTGGCCATCTAGGGCTGCCGCCCCCCCTTTGGGGTGGGAAACCCTAGAGGGGGCGCAGCCCCTCCCCTTCCCCTATATATATGAGGCCTAGGGGGCTGCCCAACAGACACGCGATTCAATCTCGTTGGTGCAGCCCTGCGTCTCTTCTTCCTCCTCTTCTGTAGTGCTTGGCGAAGCCCTGCAGGATAGCCACGCTCCTCCACCACCACCACGCCGTTGTGCTGCTGATGGATGAAGTCTTCCTCAACCTCTCCCTGTCTCCTTGCTGGATCAAGGCGTGGGAGACGTCACCGGGCTGTACGTGTGTTGAACGCGGAGGTGCCGTCCGTTCGGCACTTGGTCATCGGTGATTTGGATCACGACGAGTACGACTCCATCAACCCCGTTCACTTGAACGCTTCCGCTTAGCGATCTACAAGGGTATGTAGATGCACTCTCTTTCTACTCGTTGCTAGTATCTCCATAGATAGATCTTGGTGATACGTAGGAAAATTTTGAATTTCTGCTACGTTCCTCAACAGTTTTACCTTCTTATGCAAGTTGATTCTAGTTCCCACAAGTTGTTTGCTCACAAAATCCCTATGCATGGGAAGTGGGTTAGGCTTAAATGTGCTAGTAATATTCTTCATGATGCCCTCTTTATGTTACAATTCTTATCTTTTATATGAGCATCATTGACATCATCATGCCTAGCTAGGGGCGTTAAACGATAGTGCTTGTTAGGAGGCAACAAAACTTTATTTTTGTTCCTTTCTTTTTTATCATGTTTAGCAATAAATAATTTATCTATCCTATGTTATGATTGAGTTTTTATGTTTTAATTAGTGTTTGTGCTAAGTAGAACTGCTGGGAAGACTTGGGGAAAGTCTTTTCAATCTTGCTGTAAAAAACAGAAACTTTAGCGCTCACGAGAACTGCTGCCATTTTTATTGGAAAGTGATATTTAGTTAATTCTTTTTGCAGATGATTAATAGATAAATGGGGTTCCAGAAGTATATGTTTGATCCAGATTACTACAGACTATTCTGTTTTTGACAGATTCTGTTTTCTATGTGTTGTTTACTTATTTTGATGAATCTATGGCTAGTAAAAGAGTTTATAAACCATAGAGAAGTTGGAATACAGTAGGTTTAACACCAATATAAAGAAAGAATGAGTTCATTACAGTACCTTGAAGTGGTGTTTTGTTTTCTTTCGCTAACAGAGCTCACGAGATTTTCTATTTTGAGTTTTGTGTTGTGAAGTTTTCAAGTTTTGGGTTAAATTTTGATGGATTATAGAACAAGAAGTGGCAAGAGCCTAAGCTTGGGGATGCCCAAGGCACCCCTAGGTAATATTCAAGGACAACCAAAATCCTAAGCTTGGGGATGCCCCAGAAGGCATCCCCTCTTTCGTCTTCGTTCATCGGTAACTTTACTTGGAGCTATATTTTTATTTGCGACATGATATGTATTTTGCTTGGAGCGTCATCTTATTTTATTTTGTTTTTCTTGCTGTTTTAATAAAATACCAAGATATGAAATTATTAATGTTAGAGAGTCTTCACATAGTTGCATAATTATTCGACTACTCATTGATCTTCACTTATATCTTTTGGAGTAGTTTGTTGTTTGCTCTAGTGCTTCACTTATATTATTTTGAGACTCCTAAACAGCATGGTAATTTGCTTTGGTTATGAACTTAGTCCTAATATGATGGGCATCCAAGAGGGATAAAATAAAAACTTTCATATCAAGTGCATTGAATACTACGAGAAGTTTGATACTTGATAATTGTTTTGAGATATGGAGATGGTGATATTAGAGTCATGCTAGTTGAGTAGTTGTGAATTTGAGAAATACTTGTGTTGAAGTTTGTGATTCCCGTAGCATGCACGTATGGTGAACCGTTATGTGATGAAGTCGGAGCATGATTTATTTATTGATTGTCCTCCTTATGAGTGGCGGTCGGGGACGAGCGATGGTCTTTTCCTACCAATCTATCCCCCTAGGAGCATGCGTGTGGTACTTTGTTTCGATAACTAATATATTTTTGCAATAAGTATGTGAGTTCTTTATGACTAATGTTGAGTCCATGGATTATACGCACTCTCACCCTTCCACCATTGCTAGCCTCTCTAGTATCGCACAACTTTCGCTGGTACCATAAACCCACCATATATCTTCCTCAAAACAGCCACCATACCTACCTATTATGGAATTTCCATAGCCATTCCGAGATATATTGCCATGCAACTTTCCACCGTTCCATTTATTATGACACACTCCATCATTGTCATATTGCTATGCATGATCATGTAGTTGACATCGTATTTGTGGCAAAGCCACCGTTCATAATTCTTTCATACATGTCGCTCATGCATTATTGCACATCCCGGTACACCGCCGGAGTCATTCATATAGAGTCATATCTTGTTCTAAGTATCGAGTTGTAATTCTTGAGTTGTAAGTAAATAAAAGTGTGATGATCATCATTATTAGAGCATTGTCCCAGTGAGGAAAGGATGATGGAGACTATGATTCCCCCACAAGTCGGGATGAGACTCCGGACGAAAAAAAGTGGCCAAAGAAGCCCAAATAAAAAAAGAAGAGAAAAGAGGCCATAAAAAGAGAAGGCCCAAATAAAAAAATAAAAAAATGAGAGAAAAAGAGAGAAGGGGCAATGCTACTATCCTTTTACCACACTTGTGCTTCAAAGTAGCACCATGATCTTCATGATAGAGAATCTCCTATGTTGACACTTTCATATACTAGTGGGAATCTTTCATTATAGAACTTAGCTTGTATATTCCAATGATGGGCTTCCTCAAAATGCCCTAGGTCTTTGTGAGCAAGCGAGGTGGATGCACACCCACTAGTTTCTTCTGTTGAGCTTTCATACATTTATAGCTCTAGTGCATCCGTTGCATGGCAATCCCCACTCACTGACATTGATATCTATTGATGGGCATCTCCATAGCCCGTTGATACGCCTAGTTGATGTGAGACTATCTTCTCCTTTTTGTCTTCTCCACAACCACCATTCTATTCCACCTATAGTGCTATGTCCATGGCTCACGCTCATATATTGCGTGAAGATTGAAAAAGTTTGAGAACATCAAAAGTATGAAACAATTGTTTGGCTTGTCATCGGGGTTGTGCATGATTTAAATATTTTGTGTGGTGAAGATAGAGCATAGCCAGACTATATGATTTTGTAGGGATAGCTTTCTTTGGCCATGTTATTTTGAGAAGACATGATTACTTGATTAGTATGCTTGAAGTATTATTATTTTTATGTCAATATTAAACTTTTGTCTTGAATCTTACGGATCTGAATATTCTTGCCACAATAAGGAGAACTACATGGATAAATATGTTAGGTAGCATTCCACATCAAAATTTCTGTTTTTATCATTTACCTACTCGAGGACGAGCAGGAATTAAGCTTGGGGATGCTAATACGTCTCCAATGTATCTATAATTTTTTATTGTTCCATGCTATTATATTATCAAGCTTGGATGTTTTATATGCATTTATATGCTATTTTATATGATTTTTGGGACTAACCTATTAACCAAGAGCCTAGTGCCAGTTTCTGTTTTTCCCTTGTTTCAGTGTTCCGCAGAAAAGGAATATCAAACGGAGTCCAAACGGAATGAAACCTTCGGAAAAGTTATTTTTGGAAAGAAAGCAATACAGGAGACTTGGAGTGCACATCAGGGGATCAACGAGGAGAGCACGAGGCAGGGGGGGTGCGCCCACCACCCTGGGCGCGCCCTCCACCCTCGTGGGCCCTTCGTGGCTCCCCTGATGTATTTATTCCGCCTATATATATCCATATACCCTAAAACTATCAGGGAGCATAATAGATCAGGAGTTCCGCCGCCAAAAGCCTCCGTAACCACCGAAAACCAATCTAGACCTGTTCCGACACCCTGCCGGAGGGGACAATCCTTCTCCGGTGGCCATCTTCATCATCCCGGTGCTCTCCATGACAAGGAGGGAGTAGTTCTCCCTCGGGGCTGAGGGTATGTACCAGTAGCTATGTGTTTGATCTCTCTCTCTCTCTCATGTTCTTGAGGTGGTACGATCTTGATGTATCACGAGCTTTGCTATTATAGTTGGATCTTATGATGTTTCTCCCCCTCTACTCTCTTGTAATGGATTGAGTTTTCCCTTTGAAGTTATCTTATCGGATTGAGTCTTTAAGGATTTGAGAACACTTGATGTATGTCTTGCCGTGCGTATCTGTGGTGACAATGGGATATCACGTGATTCACTTGATGTATGTTTTGGTGATCAACTTGCGGGTTCCGCCCATGAACCTATGCATATGGGTTGGCACACTTTTTTGTCGTGATTCTCCGGTAGAAACTTTGGGGCACTCCTTCAGGTTCTATGTGTTGGTTGAATAGATGAATCTGAGATTGTCTGATGCATATCGTATAATCATACCCACGGATACTTGAGGTGACATTGGAGTATCTAGGTGACATTAGGGTTTTGGTTGATTTGTGTCTTAAGGTGTTATTCTAGTACGAACTCTAGGGCTGTTTGTGACACTTATAGGAATAGCCCAACGGATTGATTGGAAAGAATAACTTTGAGGTGGTTTCGTACCCTACCACAATCTCTTCGTTTGTTCTCTGCTATTAGTGACTCTTTGTTGCATGTTGAGGGATAGTTTTATGATCCAATTATCTTATTATTGTTGAGAGGACTTGCATTAGTGAAAGTATGAACCATATGCCTTGTTTCAACACATTGCAATACCGTTTACGCTCACCTTTATCATTCGTTACCTTGTTGTTTTTATATTTTTCAGATTACAAAACTATTTTCTACCATCCATATACCACTAGTATCACCATCTCTTCGCTGAACTAGTGCACCTATACAATCTACCATTGTATTGGGTGTGTTGGGGACACAAGAGACTCTTTGTTATTTGGTTGCAGGGTTGCTTGAGAGAGACCATCTTCATCCTACGCCTCCTACGGATTGATAAACCTTAGGTCATGCACTTGAGGGAAATTTGCTACTGTCCTACAAACCTCTACACTTGGAGGCCCAACAATGTCTACAAGAATAAGGTTGTGTAGTAGACATCATAAATCCAGAGGACACACGATTTTCTTCGCCTCCTCGAAACTGGTCGGGCACTTGTTCCCCTAGGGTAGACGTTCATGCCAGAATGACATGTTCTCGTCGAAGCATGCGTCGGTCATTTTGTGTTTTACCTTCATCTCCAGAGCCATGAGTGTTACTTTCAGGCAGGTATCCTCGGGCCTGCATCCTTCATACAATGGAGTAACCGCTTCTATCTCTAGTTCATCTAGATTGGCTTTCTCTCGGGAGGCAGCTCTTGCGTTATCCATCTGCTTGAGAAGAAGCTCTTGAATATGAGGGTCCTGCACCCAGCCCATCGATGGTCCATCGTCGTCTTCTCCGGTATCTTCATCTTCATGATCATGCCCTTCGTCTTCTCCGGCATCTTCCTCATCATCATGTCCGGCATCTTCTACATGATGACTGTGTACTGAATCTACTTCGTGATCATGTCCTGGAGATTCTTCGTCTTCTCGCCCGCCCTCACCGCGGTTGTCTTGCTGCCCTTCCTCATTTCTTGCCCGGTCCCCATGGACGACTTTAGAATCATCTTCATCACCTTGCCACCGATAGCCCTCCATGAAACCACGCAAGAGCAGGTGGTCCCGCACCTGTACGAAATCCGGGTCCATAAGGCTCCTCAGCTTGCATCTTCGACACGGACATCTTATCTTCGTCTCGTTCTTTTGAAGCATCTCGGCCTTCACGGAGCTCAAAAACCTATTCACTATTCCTTCGGTCATCGTGCGGACCATGGTCGCCTGCGGGGTAGAGCAAAACGATATTTATAGCCAAAAAAATTTTGGCATGACTTTGCCTAAAAATAGGACAAAAAAGAATGCATATTGCCAAATTCTCGCCGAAACGGAAAGGAATCAACATTCTGGCAAAATATTGGCAACTATCGCATTTCAAATACCGGTACCTACAAACACAAACATATGCAACACCACAAACATATGCAACACCACAAACATACGTAGATCTAGGCCATAAAAAGTGCATGTGCACGTTGTTGGAGGGAGAAAAAAGTAGATCTACAACATAAAGAAAGCTTTCCCCTTACTTACCTATCAAAAAAAGGTAATTTAACCACTTAATTTGGGTGAATCTATGGTGCAAATGAGGTGAGGAGGAGGAGGAGGTGAAGAGAATGAAGTGGGGAAAGTGAGTGTGGTAGGTGGCTGTCCAAAATATCTAGTTGCTCTCAGGTTACCAATGGTGCACCACCTAATAATGCGCCATTAGTAACCCTGGTTACTAATGGCGCACCTGTTATGTGGTGCGCCATTACTAGTTTTGCAATATATATATATATATATATATATATATATATATAATTGCTAGTAGTGGTGCACCATGGTTGTGGTGCGCCATTACTAGTTTGAACTAGAAATGGCGCACTGTACCCTGGTGCGCCATTACTAGTTTTGAAAAAAAAAGTAAAAAAATTGTTATTAGTGGCGCACAGAGAGAGTGGTGCGCCATTACTAGTTTTGGAAAAAATTGCTAGAATGGCGCACCGTGTGTCTGGTGCGCCATTAGTAATGTGGACACTAATGGCGCACATGTATCTGGTGTGCCACTGCTATATAGCAGTGGCGCACCACATACATGGTGCGCCATTAATGTCCATATTAGCTATAGCCCTTTTCCTAGTAGTGTGGTGTGACGACAATGATGCTTCGATGGAGATCAAGGTGTCAAGCCGGTGACGATGGTGATCATGACGGTGCTTTGGAGATGGAGATCACAGGCACAAGATGATGATGGCCATATCATATCACTTATATTGATTGCATGTGATGTTTATCTTTTTATGCATCTTATTTTGCTTAGATTGACGGTAGCATTCTAAGATGATCTCTCACTAAATGTCAAGGTATAATTGTTCTCCCTGACTATGCACCATGCGAAAGTTCATCGTGTCGAGACACCACGTGATGATCGGGTGTGATAAGCTCTACATTCACATACAACAGGTGCAAGCCAGTCTTGCACACGCAGAATACTTGGGTTAAACTTGACGAACCTAGCATATGCAGATATTGGCTCGGAACACTAAGACCGAAAGGTCGAGCGTGAATCATATAGTAGATATGATCAACGTAGTGATGTTCACCATTGAAAACTACTCCATCTCACATGATGATCGGACGTGGTTTAGTTGATATGGATCACGTGATCACTTAGATGATTAGGGGGATGTCTATCTAAGTGGGACTTCTTAAGTAATATGATTAACTGAACTTTAATGTATCATGAACTTAGTACCTGATAGTATGTTGCATGTCTATGTTGTTGTAGATAGAAGGCCCGTGATGTTGTTCCGTTAAATTTTAATGTGTTCCTTGAGAAAGCAAAGTTGAAAGATTATGGTAGCAATTACACGGACTGGGTCCGTAACTTGAGGGTTATCCTCATTGCTGCATATAGAAGAATTACATCCTGGAAGCACAGCTAGGTGCCAAACCCGCTGCAAGAGAACCGCCAGATGTTATGAAAGTCTGGTAGAGCAAAGCTGATGACTACTCGATAGTTTAGTGTGCCATGCTTTACGGCTTAGAACCGGGACTTCAACGACGTTTTGAACATCATGGAGCATTGATACGTCCATTTTGCATCATGCTTTTATATCAATATTTATTGCATTATGGGCTATTATTACTCATTATGTCACAATAATCATGCCTTTTCTCTCTTATTCTACAAGGTTTACATGAAGAGGGGGAATGCCGGCAGCTAGAATTTTGGGCTGGAAAAGGAGCAAAGATTAGAGACATATTCTGCACATCTCCAAAAGTCCTGAAACTCCATGGGGGTTACTTTCAGAATATATAAAAAATACTGAGCGAAGAAAGTACCAGAGGGGGCCACCCAACATCCACAAGGGTGGGGGCGCGCCTTACCCCCCTGGGCGCGCCCCTGCCTCGTGGGACCCCTGGTGGCCCTCTGATGCCCATCTTTGTCTATATGGAGTCTTTCGTCCAGGAAAAAATCATAAAGAAGGTCACGTGACGAAACTCCGCCGCCACGAGGTGGAACCTTGGCGGAACCAATCTAGGGCTCCGGCGGAGCTATTCTGCCAGGGAAACTTCCCTCCGGGAGGGGGAAATCATCACCATCGTCATCACCAACGATCCTCTCATCGGGAGGGGGTTAATATCCATCAACATATTCACCAGCACCATCTCATCTCAAACCCTAGTTCATCTCTTGTATCCAATCTTTGTATCCAAACCTCAGATTGGTACATGTGGGTTGCTAGTAGTGTTGATTACTCCTTGTAATTGATGGTAGTTGGTTTACTTGGTGGAAGATCATATGTTCAGATCCATTATGCATATTAATACCCCTCTGATTATGAACATGAATATACTTTGTGAGTACTTATGTTTGTTCCTGAGGACATGGGAGAAGTTTTGCTATAAGTAGTCATGTGAATTTGGTGTTCGTTCGATATTTTGATGAGATGTATGTTCTCATCCCTCTAGTGGTGTCATGTGAACGTCGACTACATGACACTTCACCATTGTTTGGGCCTAGAGGGAGGCATTGGGAAGTAATAAGTAGATGATGGGTTGCTAGAGTGATAGAAGCTTAAACCCTAGTTTATGCGTTGCTTCGTAAGGGGCTGATTTGGATCCATAAGTTTCATGCTATGGTTAGGTTTACCTTAATACTTCTGTTGTAGTTGCAGATGCTTGCAATGGGGGTTAACCATAAGTGGGATGCTTGTCCAATTAAGGAAAGTACCCAAGCACCGGTCCACCCACATATCAAATTATCAAAGTACCGAACGTGAATCATATGAACGTGATGAAAACTAGCTTGACGATAATTCCCATGTGTCCTCGGGAGCGCTTTCCTTCATATAAGAGTTTGTCCAGGCTTGTAGTTTTCTACAAAAAGGATTGGGCAATCTTGCTGCACCTTATTTACTTTTATTACTTGCTACTCGTTACAAATTAACTTATCACAAAACTATCTATTACCGATAATTTCAGTGCTTGCAAAGAATACCTTACTGAAAACTGCTTATCATTTCCTTCTCCTCCTCGTTGGGTTCGACACTCTTACTTATCGAAAAGACTACGGTAGATCCCTTACACTTGTGGGTCATCAAGCATATGAGATGTTCCAGGAGTTGAAGTTAATATTTCAAGCAAATGCCCGGATTGAGAGATATGAAGTCTCCAATAAGTTCTACAACTACAAGATGGAAGAGAATAGTTCTGTTAGTAAGCATATACTCAAAATGTCTGGGTATAAAAATCACTTGATTCAAATGGGAGTTAATCTTCCGGATGATAGTGTCATTGACAGAATTCTTCAATCACTGCCACCAAGCTACAAGAGTTCGTGATGAACTATAATATGCAAAGGATGGATAAGACAATTCCAGAGCTCTTCGCGATGCTAAAGGCTGCGGAGGTAGAAATCAAGAAGGAGCATCAAGTGTTGATGGTCGACAAGACCACAAGTTTCAAGAAAAGGGGTAAAGGGAATAAGGGAAACTTCAAGAAGAAAAACAAGCCAGTTGCTGCTCAAGTGAAGAAACCCAAGTCTGGACCTAACCCTGAGACTGAGTGCTTCTACTTCAAAGGGACTGGTCACTAGAAGCGGAACTGCCCCAAGTATTTGGCGGATAAGAAGGATGGCTAGGTGAACAAAGGTATATGTGATATACATGTTATTGATGTGTACCTTACTAATGCTCGCAGTAGCACCTGGGTATTTGATACTGGTTCTGTTGCTAATATCTACAACTCAAAACAGGGGCTACGGATTAAGAAGATTGGCTAAGGACGAGGTGATGATGCGCGTGGGAAATGGTTCCAAAGTCGATGTGATCGCGGTCGGCACACTACCTCTACATCTACCTTCGGGATTAATTTTAGACCCGAATAATTGATATGTGGTGCCAGCTGTTGAGCATGAACATTATATCAGGATCTTGTTTGATGTGAAACGGTTATTCATTTAAATCTGAGAATAATGGTTGTTCTATTTATGAGAGTAATATCTTTTGTGGTCATGCATCCTTGAAGAGTGGTCTATTTTCGATGAATCTCGATAGTAGTGATACACATATTCATAATATTGAAGCTAAAAGATGCAGAGTTGATAATGATAGAGCAACTTATTTGTGGCACCGCCATTTAGGTCATATTGGTGTAAAGCGCATGAAGAAACTCCATTCTGATGGACTTTTGGAATCACTTTATTATGGATCACTTGGTACTTGCGAACCATGCCTCATGGGCAAGATGACTAAAACGTCGTTCTCTGGAACAATGGAGCGAGCAACAGATTTGTTGGAAATCATACATACTGATATGTGTGGTACGATGAATGTTGAGGCTCGCAGCGGGTATCGTTATTTTCTCACCTTCATATATGATTTGAGAAGATATGGGTATATCTACTTGATAAAACATAAGTCTGAAACATTTGAAAAGTTCAAAGAATTTCAGAGTGAAGTGGAAAATCATCATAACAAGAAAATAAAGTTTCTACGATCTGATCGCGGAGGAGAATATTAGAGTTACGAGTTTGGTCTTCATTTGAAACAATGCGGAATAGTTTCGCAACTCACGCCACTTGGAACACCACAGCGTAATGGTGTATCCGAACGTCGTAATCATATTTTTACTAGATATGGTGTGATCTATGATGTCTCTTACTGATTTATCGCTATCGTGTTGGGGTGATGCTTTAGAGATGGCTGCATTCACGTTAAATAGGGCACCATCTAAATCCGTTGAGACGACGCCTTATGAAATGTGGTTTGGCAAGAAACCAAAGTTTTCATTTCTTAAAGTTTGGGGCTGCGATGCTTATGTGAAAAAGATTCAACCTGATAAGCTCGAACCCAAATTGGAGAAATGTGTCTTCAGAGGATACCTAAATGAGACTATTGGGTACACCTTCTATCACAGATCCGAAGGCAAAACATTCGTTGCTAAGAATGGATCCTTTCTAGAGAAGGAGTTTCTCTCGAAAGAAGTGAGTGGGAGGAAAGTAGAACTTGATGAGGTAACTGTACCTGCTCCCTTATTGGAAAGTAGTTCATCACAGAAATCTGTTCCTGTGACTCCTACACCAATTAGTGAGGAAGCTAATGATGATGATCATGTAACTTCAGATCAAGTTACTACCGAACCTCGTAGGTCAACCAGAGTGAGATCCGCACTAGAGTGGTATGGTGATCCTGTTCTGGATGTCATGTTACTTGATCATGACGAACATACGAACTATGAGGAAGCGATGATGAGCCCAGATTCCGCGAAATGGCTTGAGGCCATGAAATCTGAGATGGGATCCATGTATGAGAACAAAGTGTGGACTTTGGTTGACTTGCCCGATGATCGGCAAGCCATCGAGAATAAATGGATCTTCAAGAAGAAGGCTGACGCTGACGGTAATATTAGTATCTACAAAGCTCGACTTGTTGCGAAAGGTTTCCAACAAGTTCAAGGAGTTGACTACGATGAGACCTTCTCACCCGTAGCGATGCTTGTCCGTCCGAATCATGTTAGCACTTGCAGCATTTTATGATTATGAAATTTGGCAAATGGATGTAAAGACTGCATTCCTGAATCGATTTCTGGAAGAAGAGTTGTATATGATGCAACGCGAAGGTTTTATCGATCCAAAGGGAGCTAACAAAGTGTACAAGCTCTAGCAATCCATCTATTGACTGGTGCAAGCATCTCGGAGTTGGAATAAATGTTTTGATAGTGTGATCAAAGCATATGGTTTTATACAGACTTTTGGAGAAGCCTGTATTTACAAGAAAGTGAGTGGGAGCTGTGTAGCATTTCTAATATTATATGTGGATGACATGTTGTTGATTGGAAATGATATAGAATTTCTGGATAGCATAAAAGGATACTTGAATAAGAGTTTTTCAATGATTGACCTCGGTGAAGCTGCTTATATATTAGGCATCGGGATCTATAGAGATAGATCAAGATGCTTAATTGGACTTTCACAAAGCACATACCTTTATAAAGTTTTGAAAAAGTTCAAAATGGATCAAGCAAAGAAAGGGTGCTTGCCCGTGTTACAAGGTGTGAAGTTGAGTCAGACTCAATGCCCGACCACTGCAGAAGATAGAGATAAAATGAAAGATGTTCCCTATGCTTCAGCCATAGGCTCTATCATGTATGCAATGTTGTGTACCAGACCTAATGTGTGCCTTGCTATTAGTTTAGCAGGGAGGTACCAAATTAATCCAGGAGTGGATCACTGGACAGCGGTCAAGAACATCCTGAAATACCTGAAAAGAACTAAGGATACGTTTCTCGTTTATGGAAGTGACAAAGAGCTTGTCGTAAATGGTTACGTCGATGCAAGCTTTGACACTAATCCAGATGACTCTAAGTCACAAGCCGGATACGTCTTTTTATTGAACGGTGGAGCTGTCAGTTGATGCAGTTCTAAGCAAAGCATCGTGGCGGGATCTACGTGTGAAGCGGAGTACATAGCTGCTTCGGAAGCAGCAAATGAAGGAATCTGGATGAAGGAGTTCATATCCGATCTAGGTGTCATACCTAGTGCATCGGGTCCAATGAAAATCTTTTGTGACAATACTGGTGCAATTGCCTTGGCAAAGGAATCCAGATTTCAGAAAAGAACCAAGCACATCAAGAGATGCTTCAATTCCATCCGCGATCAAGTCAAGGAGGGAGACATAGAGATTTGCAAGATACATTCAGATCTGAATGTTGCAGACCCATTGACTAAGCCTCTCTCACGAGCAAAACATGATCAGCACCAAGACTCCATGGGTGTTAGAATCATTACTGTGTAATCTAGATTATTGACTCTAGTGCAAGTGGGAAACTCAAGGAAATATGCCCTAGAGGCAATAATAAAGTTGTTATTTATATTTCCTTACATCATGATAGATGTTTATTATTCATGCTAGAATTGTATTAAACTGGAAACTTAGTACATGTGTGAATACATAGACAAACAGAGTGTCGCTAGTTTGCCTCTACTTGACTAGCTCTTTGAATCAATGATGGTTATGTTTCCTAACCATAGACATGAGTTGTCATTTGATTAACGGGATCACATCATTAGAGAATGATGTGATTGACTTGACCCATCCATTAGCTTAGCACGATGATCGTTTAGTTTGTTGCTATTGCTTTCTTCATGACTTATGTCTTATAAATGTTCCTATAACTATAAGATTATACAACTCCCGAGTACCGGAGGAACACTTTATGTGCTACCAAATGTCACAACATAACTGGGTGATTATAAAGGTGCTCTACAGGTGTCTCCGATGGTGCTTGTTGAGTTGGCATAGATCGAGATTAGGATTTGTCACTCCGATTGTCGGAGAGGTGTCTTTGGGCCCTCTCGGTAATGCACATCACTATAAGCCTTGCAAGCATTGTGACTAATGAGTTAGTTGCGGGATGATGCATTATGAAACGAGTAAAGAGAGTTGCCGGTAACGAGATTGAACTAGGTATGAGGATACCAACGATCGAATCTCGGGCAAGTAACATACCAATGACAAAGGGAACAACGTATGTTGTTATGCGGTTTGACCGATAAAGATCTTCCTAGAATATGTAGGAGCCAATATGAGCATCCAGGTTCCGCTAATGGGTATTGACCCGAGATGAGTCTCGGTCATGTCTACATAGTTCTCGAATCCATAGGGTCCACACGCTTAACGTTCGGTGACGATCGGTATTATGACTTTATGTGTTTTGATGTACCGAAGATAGTTTCGAGTCCCGGATATGATCACGGACATGAAACAGAGTCTTGAAATGGTCGAGACATAAAGATCAATATATTGGATGATTATGTTTGGACTTCGGAAGGGTTCCGGGCAAGTTCGGACAAAAACCGAAGTACCGAGGGGTTACCGGACCCCCCGGGGAGTGTAATGGGCCTATTGGGCCTTAGTGGAGAAGAGGAGGGGCGGCCAGGGCAGGCCGCGCGCCCCCTCTCCCTCTAGTCCGAATTGGACAAGGAGGAGGGGGCGGCGCCCCCCTTGCCTTCCCCCTCTCTCCTCCTTCACTCTGTCCTACTCCTACTCTTGGAAGGGTTGGGGTCCTACTCCCGGTGGGAGTAGGACTCCCCTTGGGGCGCGCCTAGGAGGGCCGGCCTCTCCCCCACCTCCACTCGTTTATATATGGGGCGGGGGCACCCCATAGACACACAAGTTGATCAGTTGATCTTTTAGCCGTGTGCGGTGCCCCCCTCCACCATAATCCACCTCGGTCATATTGTAGTGGTGCTTAGTCGAAGCCCTGCGTTGGTAGCATCATCATCACCGTCATCACGCCTTCGTGCTGACGGAACTCTCCCTCGAAGCTCAGCTAGATCGGAGTTCGTGGGACGTCACCGAGCTGAACGTGTGCTGAACTCGGAGGTGCCGTACGTTCGGTACTTGGCTCGGTCGGATCATGAAGACGTACGACTACATCAACCGCGTTCTCATAACGCTTCCGCTTACGGTCTATGAGGGTACGTGGACGACACTCGCCCCTCTCGTTGCTATGCATCGCCATGATATTGCATGTGCGTCGGAATTTTTTTGAAATTACTACATTCCCCAACAATATCATCAGGAACCTATTACAAAAACAAAAGATATGGAAAAGACCGTGTGTGAGGATAAAGTTAGCAATGCATCAACAATTGAATATATGCTCATGCCATACCTCTTGGGTGACCACACCCACATCCTCATCCTCCAAAGGATCACCATGGCCAGAAGTGGGATATGATGGTGTCGCCGACCTAAACCGTTCTGGTGATACATACTTGGGGTCACGACAATCGACAAGGTTTGATAGCCGCCTTAACCTTTAGCCCTGGCGCTGCAACATTTACAAGTGAATGAGATATCGAATGTAGCAAGACATGTTAAGTGGTAGTTTGAAGGAGATGTGAACCTTAATGAATGCTTGAAGTGCACCTTCCCCATCACTTTTCCCAACCGGGGTTTCATTATTCTATTTATTCTGACCTCCGTACTTCGATCGAGATATTGGACATAGAATGCCACGTCTCCAGAATAGTCTCGGTCTCATCAGCTGTTTTCTTGATCTTGGCACGCTATGAATAGAAACGGCATTATCGTGTTAGGCAAGTGAAGATGTGAATAGTGCGAATGGAAAAGCAAAAAGGGGGAATACCACAAAGTTCATCATTGGAGCTGAAGGGACTAAGGTGCCTTTCCTGACTAATGTGTTGTACTCGTGCTGGGTTAACTCATCGAAAACGGTGGGATCTTCCAAAATCTCCTCAACATATGCCGGCTTGCATACCTCCACATGGGTACTTGCAAGAAACCATGTGAGATAGTTGTTGTACGCGATTGGGCAGTGCTCACGAAGCTGGGCTCATTTTCCAGCCTTAGCTTGCTCCACACTAAGCGCGAGCTGTACGACATACTTCCTGTGATGCTTGGCCCAATCCTTTACCTTCCGCTGCCTTCTCCTATCCAACCTGCAAGTTAGAAACAGACTATTAGCACCATCAAAACCGTCGAGAAGCTACTAAGTGCTCAAGGTTAATTATATCTTACGCGTGTAGCAACTTGTCAGTGTCCTCCCACTCCGACAGGTGTGGCTGGAACAAACCAAACTGGCGGTACACCTGTTGTGGCACGTGAAGCTCAACTTCCCAGTTGCATACGAGTGGGCACCGAATGTGTCAAAGATCCCTATCCCTAGTGCACGTCAGATTCAGCTGAACTCTATAGGGTTGCCAAAACTATCCCCTCTTCCATATGGCTCCCATTCCACCTGCAAAATAGCATAGAATGCAAAATTGATTTCGAGCTACGATAGAAGCATGAGAATCAGTTATGCAATGTCGAGTCACCTGCTCAGCCGTGATCGTGTCTAGCTCGCTCTTGTACAACTTGTACATGACCGAGGGATCATCCGTTGTCTCATTTAACACATCCCACTTGTAAGACCAAGTGGGGAGCCATAGTGGGTCGTCTTTGTCGTCCCAATCCTCGTACTTCATGGTCTTCGGTCGTCCAACCGGCAAACGCTCCCAGCTCCATATGGAAAGTGCGAGCATACAACCACCAATACCTCCAGATGGCCTACAACAGGTGTCGTCCAACTGCACTTAAAAGAGTACAAGGTTGAATTAATAGGAAGATCGCATTGATAATGTAGCAATGAAGTGAAAAAGAAACAACTTTATACCTATCTATACAAGTAAGCTAGTGTCGCCGAACCCCAACTCCGTTTGCTATCGAAGACGGTCAACGCCTTCAGCCGCATCCATGGAGCATTCTTGCCTGTGCCATCAGCAAACATAGTCCTGGATATAATGTACCACATGTAGACACGAGCATATGTCTTGACCTCATCCTCATTAGCTTCCTAAGGGAAGTACCAAAGTTCCATGCAATCCACGTGAAAGGAGCACCGGCTGCGACACTTTCCTTCTTGTCTTTTGCTTCTGGTTCCCGAGGCTCCGGAGGAACCATACCGATAATTAAGGGCATGCATCTGCGCGCGCCACCCATCAAAATCGATGTTCCTACATAGAGGATTCCCCTCGTTAGGAAGACCGGCGATCATAGCAATATTCTGGAGTGTCACGGTCATCTCCCGGGTCCGAAGATGGAAATTGTGTGTCTCCGGCCTCCAACGATCAATAAGCGCGCTGATTGCTGCATTGTGGGGTTGCGTCGACTGGCTGACCAACTGAATGAAAGGGAGAAGTCCTGTCTCCCTTACATACGGTGTGCATCGCTCATCATAGCGCATCCCCCCAAGGTTGACCCTGTGAGACTGAAGCTTCAAAGGTGCAAGCTCCTACAAACAAACAAATCATAAAATTACATATCGGGCATTTGTGTTTGAAATAAACACGAAATTCATAACATCGGCCACTTCCATTATTACCCGCTGCTCCACCGACATAGCGTACGACCGGTGTTGATATGGTCCCAGTGATCATCGAGAAGCCAAACCATCCTAACAATTTAAAGCAAAGGTATCTTGTCAACACGATTATCTTTTGAATACAAATAAACTAAAGTACGCCTACTATATGAAAAATTCAAAGCATATGTATCCAAAGCATTCTTGTCAATACGAATCTAATTTCAACACAAATAAACTAAACTAGGCCTACTTCATGCAAGATTCAATACAAATATCTTTTCCATAGAAATAACATGTCATCCTATGTATCCAAACCCTATCTTCTCAATAAAATCAACTAAACTAGGGTTGCAAAATTAGGTATCTAATACATGCAAGATTCTAATACATGCAACATTCTAATCTAATCAAATAAAACAAGGGTTCCCCAAAATCTTCAAACTAGCATACATTACATGGACAGAAAGAAGGGGATCGGAGGAGATTACCTTCTAGCATGGATTGGTGAAGGAATCCACGGACCAAATCGTCAGATCTGAAGGATTTGGGAGAGGGGGTTGAGAGGGGGAGAGGACAGGGTCGTCGCCGCGGCTTCTTCTATTTTCTGTAACTGGTGCAATGGGGTGGGTGGGGGAGGAGAGGGCCGCCGCGGCTGAATCTAAGTCACGGCGCAACGCCTAATGGCTAGGCGCTGCACATTACATGTGCGGCGCCTAGCTCTGAGGTGTTACACTGCTGGGTGTGGGCCCAGGGGCTGCCACGGTGGACAGATGTGCAACGACCCAGAGCTAGACGCTGCACCGTAGGGTGTGGCGCCTGCGTGTCGGGCGCCACACAAAAAGGTCAACCGCGTGAAATAGTTTCACTGGCAGTTCATTCGTTGATTTGATTTCGTCCCGAGGTCAAAATTGTCATTTGCCGACTTTTGAAGCCAGATGCTCATATGGATGTGAATTACACATGTGACATGTGTAACGTTTGGTTGTGAAATAAGTAAACACGTGTACCATACAAAACTGATAAAATGGTAGTGTATAATGCATACACTTTCATCTCCTCAAAATCATGATTTTATTTATTTATTTTTGTGTAATTCACACCGTTATTTATTTCAACATCAAAATTTACACATGTCACATGTGTTTACTCATTTCACATCCAAAATTTACTTACTTTTGTGTAACATTATGTATTTATTTCATTTTGCAACTATTCGAAAGCTCATCTTTCAAAGTGGCTTTTTTGTGCACGAACTAGGTACACCAGCAGCAGCCACGGGATGATTCCCAACTGAGTCCCGGCTACACTCGGACTCGGCCTATGGTTGAGGCCTGCTGATATTGCTCAACCATGTGGTTTTTCCATCATATTGATGGCCAATGCTGAAAATACATGATCGACACATATGGTAAAACAAAACAGTTTATATCGCGGATCTAAGTGACGTTAAAGCATCTTTAGCAGACCCCTTAAAACCGCGACCCTTATAAGCGGGATAAGGACCGCAAAAATTGTTGGGGAACGCGGTAATTTTAAAAAAATTCCTACGCACACGTAAGATCATGGTGATGCATAGCAACGAGAGAGGAGAGTGTCGTTCATGTACCCTCGTAGACCGTAAGCGGAAGCGTTATGACAACGCGGTTGATGTAGTCGTACGTCTTCACGATCGACCGATCCTAGTACCGAACATACGACACCTTCGCGATCTGCACACGTTCAGCTCGGTGACGTCCCACGAACTCACGATTCAGTAGAGCTTTGAGGGAGAGTTCCGTCAGCACGACGGCGTGATGATGGTGTTGATGAAACTACCGACGCAGAGCTTCGCCTAAGCACCAGTACGATATGACCGAGGTGGATTATCGTGGAGGGGGGCACCGCACATGGCTAAAAGATCAATGATCAACTTGTGTGTCTCCATGGGGTGCCCCCACCCCCGTATATAAAGGAGTGGAGGAGGGGGAGGGTCGGCCCTCTATATGGCGCGCCCTGGGGAATCCTACTCCCACCGGGAGTAGGATTCCCCCCTTCCATGTAGTAGGAGTAGGAGGGAAGGAAAGGGAAAAGAGAAGAGAAGGAAGGAGGGGGCGCCGCCCCTCCCCCTAGTCCAATTCGGACTAGGCCTTGGGAGGGCGCGCAGCCTCTCCTCTCTCTTTCCCCTAAAGCCCAATAAGGCCCATATACTCCGCGGCGAATTCCCGTAACTCTCTACTACTTCGAAAAATACCTGAATCACTCGGAACCTTTCCGATGTCCGAATATAGTCGTCCAATATATCGATCTTTACGTCTCGACCATTTTGAGACTCCTCGTCATGTCCCCGATCTCATCCGGGACACCGAACTACCTTCGGTACATCAAAACACATAAACTCATAATACCGATCGTCACAGAACTTTAATCGTGCGGACCCTACGGGTTTGACAACTATGTGGACATGACCAGGACATGTCTCCGGTCAATAACCAATAGTGGAACATGGATGCTCATATTGGTTCCTACATATTCTATAAAGATCTTTATCGGTCAAACCGCATAACAACATTTGTTGTTCCCTTTGTCATAGGTATGTTACTTGCCCGAGATTCGATCGTTGATATCTCAATACCTAGCTCAATCTCGTTACCGTAAAGTCTCTTTACTCGTTCTGTAATGCATCATCCCGCAATTAACTCATTAGTTGCATTGCTTGCAAGGCTTATAGTGATGTGCATTACCGAGAGGGCCTAGACATACCTCTCCGACAATCGGAGTGACAAATTCTAATCTCGATCTATGCCAACTCAACAAGTACCATCGGAGACACCTGTTGAGCACCTTTATAATCACCCAATTACGTTGTGACGTTTCATAGCACACAAAGTGTTCCTCGGGTAATCGGGAGTTGCATAATCTCATAGTCATAGGAACATGTATAAGTCATGAAGAAAGCAATAGCAGTAAACTAAAATGATCAAGTGCTAAGCTAACGGATTGGGTCAAGTCAATCACATTATTCTCTAATGATGTGACCCCGTTAATCAAATGACAACTCATGTCTATGGCTAGGAAACTTAACCATCTTTGATTCAACGAGCTAGTCAAGTAGAAGCATACTAGTGACACTCTGTTTGTCTATGTATTCACACATGTAATAAGTTTCTGGTTAATACAATTCTAGCATGGATAATAAATATTTATCATGATATAAGGAAATAAATAATAACTTTATTATTGCATCTAGGGCATATTTCCTTCAGTCTCCCACTTGCACTAGAGTCAATAATCTAGTTCACATCTCCATGTGACTAATACCCAACGGGTTTACTAGAGTCAGTAATCTAGTTCACATCGCTATGTGATTAACACCCAAAGAGTGATCATGTTTTGCTTGTGTGAGAGAGAAATTTGGTCAACGGGTCTGCCACATTCAGAGCCGTATGTATTTTGCAAATTTTCTATGTCTACAATGCTTTGCACAGAGCTACTCTAGCTAATTACTCCCACTTTCGATATGTATCTAGATCGAGACTTAGAGTCATCCAGATCGGTGTAAAAGCTTGCATCGACGTAACTCTTTACGACGAACTCTTTGTCACCTCCATAACTGAGAAACATTTAATTATTCCACTAAGGATATTTTGACCACTGTTCAGTGATCCACTCCTGGATCACTATTGTACCCTCTTGCCGAACTTATGGTGAGGTACACAATAGGTCTGGTACACAGCATATCATACTTTATAGAACCTATGACTGAGGCATAGGGAATGACTTTTCATTGTCTTTCTATTTTCTGTCATGGTCTGGTTTTGAGTCTTTACTCAACTTCACACCTTGCAACACAGGCAAGAACTCCTTCTTTGACTTTTCCATTTTGAACTACTTCAAAATTTTGTCAACGTATGTACTCATTGAAAATATATCAAGCGTCTTGATCTATCTCTAGAAATCTTGATGCTCAATATGTAAGTAGCTTCATCGAGGTCTTCCTTTGAAAAACTCTTTTCAAACACTCCTTTATGCTTTCCAAAAAATTCTACATTATTTCCGATCAACAATATGTCATTCACACATACTTATCAGAAATGTTGTAGTGCTCTCACTCACTTTCTTGTAAATACAGGCTTCACCGCAAGTCTGTATAAAACCATATGCTTTGATCACTTTATCAAAGCATATATTCCAACTCCAAGATGCTTGCACCAGTCCATAGATGGATCGCTGGAGCTTGCTCACTTTGTTAGCACCTTTAGGATCGACAAAACCTTCTGGTTGCATCATATACAACTCTTCTTTTAAGAAATCCATGAAGGAATACAGTTTTGACATCCATTTGCCAGATTTCATAAAATGCGGAAACTGCTAACATGATTCGGACAAACTTTTAAGCATCGATACGAGTGAGAAAATCTCACCATAGTCAACACCTTGAACTTGTCGAAAAAAAATTGCGACAATTCGAGCTTTGTAGATAGTAACACTACTATCAGCATACGTCTTCCTCTTGAAGATCCATTTATTCTTAATGACTCACCGATCATCGAGCAAGTCAATCAAAGTCCATACTTTGTTCTCATACATGGATCCCATCTTAGATTTCATGGCATCAAGCCATTTCGCGGAATCTGGGCTCATCATCGCTTCCTCATAGTTCGTAGGTTCGTCATGGTCAAGTAACATGACATCTAGAATAGGATTACCGTACCACTCTGGTGCGGATCTCACCCTGGTTGACCTATGAGGTTCGGTATTAACTTGATCTGAAGTTACATGATCATCATCATTAGCTTCCTCACTAATTGGTGTAGGAGTCACAGGAACAGATTTCTGTGATGAACTACTTTCCAATAAGGGAGTAGGTACAGTTACCTCATCAAGTTCTACTTTCCTCCCACTCACTTCTTTCGAAAGAAACTCCTTCTCTAGAAAGGATCCATTCTTAGCAACGAATGTCTTGCCTTCGTATCTGTGATAGAAGGTGTACCCAACTGTCTCCTTTGGGTATCCTATGAAGACACATTTCTCCGATTTGGGTTTGAGCTTATCAGGATGAAACTTTTTCACATAAGCATCACAACCCCAAACTTTAAGAAACGACAACTTTGGTTTCTTGCCAAACCACAGTTCATATGGTGTCGTCTCAACGGATTTAGATGGTGCCCTATTTAACGTGAATGCAGTTGTCTCTAATGCATAACCCCAAAACGATAGTGGTAAATCGGTAAGAGACATATTAGATTGTACCATATCTAATAAAGTGCGGTTAGATGTTCGGACACACCATTACGCTGTGGTGTTCCAGGTGGCGTGAGTTGCGAAACTATTCCACACTGTTTTGAGTGAAGACCAAACTCGTAACTCAAATATTCTCCTCCACGATCAGATCGTAGAAACTTAATTTTCTTGTTACGATGATTTTCCACTTCACTCTGAAATTATTTGAACTTTTCAAATGTTTCAGATTTATATTTCATCAAGAAGATATACCCATATCTTACTCTAATCATCTGTGAAGGTCAGAAAGTAACGATACCTGCCGCGAGCCTCAACACTCATCGGACTGTATACATCAATATGTATTATTTCCAACAAGTCTGTTGCTCACTCCATTGTTCCGGAGAACGGAGTCTTAGTCATCTTGCCCATGAGGCATGATTCGCAAGCATCAACTGATTCATAATCAAGTGATTCCAAAAGCCCATCAGCATGGATTTTCTTCATGCGCTTTACACCAATATTACCTAAACGGCAGTGCCATAAATAAGTTGCACTATCATTATTAACTTTGCATCTTTTTGGCTTCAATATTATGAATATGTGTATCACTACGATCGAGATTCAATAAACCATTCACCTTGGGTGTATGACCATTGAAGGTTTTATTCATGTGAACAGAACAACAATTATTCTCTGACTTTAAATGAATAACTGTATGGCAATAAACATGATCAAATCATATTCATGCTTAACGCAAACACCAAATAACATTTTTTTAGGTTCAACACTAATCCCAAAAGTATAGGGATTGTGCGATGATGATCATATCAATCTTGGAACCACTTCCAACACACATCGTCACTTCACCCTTAACTAGTCTCTGTTCATTTTGCTACTCCCGTTTCGAGTTACTAATCTCAGCAACTGAACTAGTATCAAATACTGAGGAGTTGCTATAAACACTAGTAAAGTACACATCAATAACATGTATATCAAATATACTTTTGTTCACTTTGCCATCCTTCTTATCCGCCAAATACTCGTGGCAGTTCGGCTTCAAGTGACTTGTCCCTTTGCAGTAGAAGCGCTTAGTCTCAGGCTTAGGTCTAGACTTGGGCTTCTTCACTTGAGTAGCAACTTGCTTGACGTTTCTTCTTGAAGTTCCCCTTCTTTCCTTTGCCCTTTTCTTGAAACTAGTGGTCTTGTCAACCATCAACACTTGATGCTTTTCTTGATTTCTACCTTCGTCGATTTCAGCATCACGAAGAGCTTGGGAATCGTTTCCGTTATCCCTTGCATATTATACTTCATCATGAAGTTTCAGTAACTTGGTGATATTGACTAGAGAACTCTGTCAATCACTATCTTATCTGGAAGATTAACTCCCACTTGATTCAAGTGATTGTAGTACTTAGACATTCTGAGCACATGCTCACTAGCTGAGCTATTCTCCTCCATCTTGTAGGCAAAGTGGTTGCCAAAGGTCTCATACCTTTCGACATGGGCATGAGTCTGAAATACTAATTTCAACTCTTGGAACATCTCATATGCTCCGTGGCGTTCAAAACATCTTTGAAGCCCCGATTCTAAGCCGTAAAGCACGGTGCACTAAACTATCAAGTAGTCATCATATCGAGCTCGCCAAACGTTCATAACGTCTGCATCTGCTCCTGCAATCAGTCTGTCACCTAGCGGTGCATCAAGGACATAATTCTTCTGTGCAGCAAATAGGATAATCCTTAGATCACGGATCCAATCCGCATGATTGCTACTAACATCTTTCAACTTAGTTTTTCTCTAGGAACATATCAAAATAAACGGGGAGCTACATCGCGAGCTATTGATCTACAACATAGTTATGAAAATACTATCAGGACTAAGTTCATGATAAATTAAAGTTCAATTAATCCTATTACTTAAGAACTCCCACTTAGATAGACATCCCTCTAGTCATCTAAATGATCACGTGATCCAAATCAACTAAACCTTATCCGATCATCACGTGAGATGGAGTAGTTTTCAATGGTGAACATCACTATGTTGATCATATCTACTATATGATTCACGCTCAACCTTTCGATCTCCAGTGTTCCGAGGCCATATATGCATATGCTAGGCTCGTCAAGTTTAACCCGAATATTTCTGCGTGTGCAAAACTAGCTTGCACCGGTTGTATGTGAACGTAGAGCTTATCACACCCGATCATGACGTGGTGTCTCGGCACGACGAACTTTAGCAATGGTGCATACTCAAGGAGAACACTTGTACCTTGAAATTTAGTGAGAGATCCTCTTATAATGCTACCGCCGAACTAAGCAAAATAAGATGCATAAAGGATAAACATCACATGCAATCAAAATATGTGATATGATATGGACATGATCATCTTGCACCTTTGATCTCCATCTCTAAAGTACCGTCATGATCTCTATTGTCACCGGCATGACACCATGATCTCCATGATCTTGATCTCTATCAATATGTCATCATATGGTCGTCTCGCCAACTATTGCTATCGCATAGCGATAAAGTAAAGCAATTGTATGGCGCTTGCATCTTATGCAATAAAGAGACGACCATAAGGCTTCTACCAGTTGCCGATAACTTTAACAAAACATGATCATCTCATACAACAACTTATATCACATCACGTCTTGACCATATCACATCACAACATGTCCTGCAAAAACAAGTTAGACGTCCTTTACTTTGTTGTTGCAAGTTTTACGTGGCTGCTACGGGTTGAGCAAGAACCGTTCTTACCTATGCATCAAAAACCACAACGCGGTATAGTGATTGCTTTTTGATCTTCAGAAAGAACCCTGTTCATTGAATCCGATTCAACTAAAGTTGAAGAAACTGACACCCACCAGCCACCTGTGTGCGAAGCACGTCGGTAGAACCAGTCTCACATAAGCGTACGCGTAATGTCGGTCTGGGCCGCTTCATCCAACAATGCCGCTGAATCAAGAATCAACTAGTGACGGCAAGCAATATGTATATACCCATGCCCACAACTCCTTTGTGTTCTACTCGTGCATATAACATCTACGCATAAACCTGGCTCGGATGCCATTGTTGGGGAACGCAGTAATTTAAAAAAATTCCTACGCACATGCAAGATCATGGTGATGCATAGCAACGAGAGGGGAGAGTGTCGTTCACGTGTTCACGTACCCTTGTAGCCCGTAAGTGGAAGCGTTATGACAACGCAGTTGATGTAGCCATACGTCTTCACGATCGACCGATCCTAGTACTGAACATATGGCACCTCCATGATCTGCACACGTTCAGCTCGGTGACGCCCCACGAACTCACAATCCAGTAGATCTTAGAGGGAGAGTTCCGTCAGCACGATGGCGTGATGACGGTGTTGATGAAGCTACCGATGCAGGGCTTCGCCTAAGCACCGCTACGATATGACCGAGGTGGATTATGGTGGAGGGGGCACCGCACACGGCTAAAATATCAATGATCAACTTGTGTGTCTCCATGGGTGATACGTCCATTTTGTACCATGCTTTTATATCGATATTTATTGCATTATGGAATATTATTTCAGTTTATGTCACAATACTTATGGCTATTCTCTCTTATTTTACAAGGTTTACATAAGGAGGGAGAATGCCGGCAGCTGGAATTCTGGGCTGGAAAAGGAGCAAATATTATAGACCTATTCTGCGCAACTCCAAAAGTCCTGAAACTCCATGGAACATCTTAAAATAAATAAAGAAAAATCCTCGCCAAAGATGAAGGCCAGGGGCCCACACCCTGCTCCTGAGGGTGGGGGGCGCCCCCCCCCCTAGGGCGCCCCCCTACCTCGTGGGCCCCCTGGTGGCTCTCCGATGTCCATCTTCTCCTATATGAAGTCTTTCGATGAGAAAAAAATCAGAAGGGACTTTTCGGGATGAGACTCCGCCGCCACGAGGCGGAACCTTGGCGGAACCAATCTAGAGCTCCGGAAGAGCTGTTCTGTCGGGGATACTTCCCTCCAGAAGGGGGAAATCATCACCACCGTCATCACCAACGCTCCTTTCATCGGGAGAGGGCAATCTCCATCAACATCTTCACCAGCACCATCTCATCTCCAAACCCTAGTTCATCTCTTGTATCCAATTCTTGTCTCAAAGTCCGGGATTGGTGCTAGTAGGTTGCTAGTAGTGTTGATTACTCCTTCTAGTTGATGCTAATTTGTTTATTTGGTGGAAGATCATATGTTCAGATCCTATATGCATATTATTACCCCTCTGATTATGAACATGAATATGCTTTGTGAGAAATTATGTTTGTTCCTGAGGACAAGGGAGAAGTCTTGCTATTAGTAGTCATGTGAATTTGGTATTCGTTTGATATTTTGATAAGATGTATGTTGTCTAGCCTCTAGTGGTGTTATGTGAACGTCGACTACATAACACTTCACCATTATTTGGGCCTAGAGGAAGGCATTGGGAAGTAATAAGTAGATGATGGGTTGCTAGAGTGACAAAAGCTTAAACCCTAGTTTATGCGTTGCTTCGTAAGGGGCTGATTTGGATCCATATGTTTCATGCTATGGTTAGGTTTACCTTAATACTTTTGTTGTAGTTGCGGATGCTTGCAATAGAGGTTAATCATAAGTGGGATGCTTGTTCAAGTAAGAACAGCACCCAAGCACCGGTCCACCCATATATCAAATTATCAAAGTATCGAACGCGAATCATATGAACATGATGAAAACTAGCTTGACGATATTCCCATGTGTCCTCGGGAGCGCTTTTCCTATTATAAGAGTTTGTTTCGACTTGTCCTTTGCTACAAAAAGGATTGGGCCACCTTGCTGCACTTTATTTACTTTATTTACTTGTTGCTCGTTATAATTTATCTTATCACAAAACTATCTGTTACCTCTTATTTCAGTACTTGCAGAGAATACCTTACTGAAAACCGCTTATCATTTCCTTCTGCTCCTCGTTGGGTTCGACTCTCTTACTTATCGAAAGGACTACGATAGATCCCCTATACTTGTGGGTCATCAAGACTCTTTTCTGGCGCCGTTGCCGGGGAGTGTAGCGCCTTTGGTAGGTGGAATTTGGTAAGGAAAAATTTATATAGTGTGCTGAAATTTACTGTCACTTGTTACTATGGAAAGTAATTCTCTGAGGGGCTTGTTCGGGGTATCTTCACCCCGTCCAGTAGAGCAAAGAGTTGCTCCTCAACCAACTGAACCTATTGAAAATGAAACTCCTTTTGAATTTCCTTCGGGTATGATGGAAAAACTATTAGCTAACCCTTTTACATGAGATGGAACAAAGCATCCTGATGCGCACTTAATATATGTGGATGAAGTTTGTGGATTATTTAAGCTTGCAGGTATACCCGATGATGTTGCTAAGAAGAAGGTCTTCACTTTATCTTTGAAGGGAGACGCATTGATATGGTATAGGCTATGTGATGATATGAAATCATGGAACTATAAAAGATTGAAATTGGAATTTCATCAAAAGTATTACCCTATGCATCTTGTTCATCGTGATCGCAATTATCTATCTATACCTATACTAATTACAGACTCCCTAAAAATTTACACGTTAATTAGTAATTATGAGCCGTTAATCTGATGCGGCCTACGAGTTATTACGATGCAATTAGATTGACCATATAATTCTCTCCTGAGAAAAAAAAGACCCAAAGGCCTGAAACGCACGGTTCTTGAAAGTTGAGTACACCTCAGTTCGGCCCAAGATGTTCTGATTACGAAGCCCAGCGAATTGAACATGCCTACTCCACGTTTTTCTCAAAAAAAAGAACTCCACATATAGCCATTAAAAAAAACTACTACACGCAGCCCTCAAAACAAATCTATCCACGTCTCTTCCTCTCCCCGTAAACAAATCTATCAACACCATACGAGTCTCTCCTATCTCTCCTCCTCCCCTTGGAAAACAAATCAATATCTCTCAAATTGGAGCCAACAAGTTGGAGAATTGATAGCTGATGGATTGATCTGGTGTGCTCACGCCAATGAGTCTCGATCTCTCCTATCTCTCCTCACCCCACGGGAAAAAAACTATGTCTCTCTCAAATTGTAGCAATCAAGTTGGGCAATTGATCTGCTGCGCTCACGAAGTCTATTCCTCATCTAGATCAGGTTCGTCTTCTCAGACTTATTTGTTTTGATTTTTTTTGCTGTTCTAAAATTGAATCAGCCATATCTTTTCAATTGTATTAGTTGATGGATTGATCTGGTGCACTCACGCCAATGAGTCTCTCTCCTATCTCTCCTCCCTCATGGGAAAAATATCCATGTCTCCCTCATATTAAAGCAACCAAGTTGGGGAATTGATCTGCTGTGCTCGCGAAATCTATTCCACATCTAGATCAGGTTTGTCTTCTCACACTTATTTGTTTTAATTTTTTTGCTGGTTTGAAATTGAATCGGACATATCTTTTCAAGTGTATTTGGACTCATGTTTTCTACCATGTTCTTTGACAGTCCTAGGATTCAATCTTTGATATTCTCACGTACTCATGTTTTCTACCATGTCCTTTGACAGTCCTAGGATTCAAATCTTTGATATTCTCACGTACACTAGGATACTTCATGAAGATCGGTATGGAGCACAACTAAGCCCAGAAGTCTAGCTTACCGCAACCTGCCCCACGGTGGCACACTTGAGGTCGCTGCTGCCGCCTCACTTCGTTCTCCACATATTGCCGTTGCCTGCTCCAAGCTAGATCGGTGAATATTGAGATTCCTTGAAGGCCCCGACTGCTCCAAGCTAGATATCTGTGAATATTGAGATTCCTTAAAGGCTCTTGAAGGCCCCGACTGCTCCAAGCTAGATATCTGTGAATATTGAGATTCCTTAAAGGCTTGGGCTCCACAGCCTTCCACGACATCAACCTGGCAACTCAGGATAAGAATTAGTCCATCCTTTGGTCACGCATTGCTTCCAGAAAACCAAGTTTTGGAACAGATGACCAACAGACCAAAGCGGCTATGGCCACGTGATTACCGATCGCCTCTCAGCTGAGCTAGGAGACCAGGTCGTTCTACTCCGACAAATCGTATTGCGTACACACACAAGCGCGTGAGATGAAAGCTGCAAGTTGATTTCAAATATAAGAGGTATGATTCTCGATAATACTCCCATCACTTGGCAGTTCTTGATGTTTCTTTAGCTGGACCCTGTTGGTAAACCAGTGTACATGCACGCTACCAATAGTTTACATGCATGCATAGGTGTGTCCGATTTGCATTGCTATCTGTTTGATGGCCAGGTGAAGGGGAACTAAAACTAATGCATGCTCTTTTGATGCCCAGATTTATTTTTATTCTGGGATTAAAAGGAGTAAGAGATTTATTTTTATTCTGGAACTAAAACTAATGCATGCTCCTTTTTTATATTTATTATTTTTGACTTTATTTGGAACATTGCATTCCTGGATGCATAAAAAAAGAAGTATGTAAAGAATAGTGTACAAAATATCAATATCCTACACATCTCCATGCAGATGGCCGTTCTATCTTAGTACCCACCCGAGAAATATACAAAGTATCCCTCCATAGGGTCGCTTCTATAGAATGTCGGCCACTCTGGATGCCCTCAATACACAGGATGTCACCTATAGTATTCATGCTCTCTCTAATAGTTGATTTTATTTTACTCACTCAGTACCAAAATATACTGCATATTATTCTTCCTCCCCTAATTAAAGAAGGCTTCATGTCTAAAGCAAAAGCTTATCTATCTTTCAGTTCCAGACAATTCATGCAACAAATGGAATCCTACCTAGCCATCTCTCTGATCCCACCCTATGTGACCTTGCCATGATCCATCTACACGTACAGCTTCTTCCAATCTTCCTTTCTTGCTTTCCGCCATCACAGCAGCCGTGAATCAGCAGGGCAACGATCTTTGGTCTGCTCACAGCCTTGGCCTGTGGTTGCCTCTCCGCTCTTCTCCTAGCAACTAGCCCACTACTGTTGGTACAGATCCAATGTCCAGCACCATCTCTATGACGATCCGGTCTCCCTTGCCTGTATTCTTGGACCCTTCTTGCTGTTTCATAGGTCCACGGTCACGCAAAACAGGTTGTACACCATCTTCTTTGAAACCAATTCGTACATCATCTACTTCCACCCCAATTTATGGAGATTAGATGTATGCTGCAACATGATACTGTAAAATCTACGATTCTTTCTATTAGCTAATTAGTTTTCTTTCCACAGTTTGCATGTGCTAGGTGACGTCCGTGATAGTTTTAGGAGTGCAAAACTGCTACAATTAGGCTTTGTTAAATCTCTCCACTGAATAGTCTTACGTTATCCATCCTTCATGGCGTACACACGATAATTAATTATCTCACAGGCAAGCTGAAAGGAGCAGACGAGTTGCGTGTCCATACTTGCAGGTAATGTTCCGATTTATCGTTTAATGGGTTTATTCCAAATGTGTGTGCAGTAATGCGATTCAATTTTTATCGTAGATTCACAGTTTAATGCGTTTTTCTCAGGAACGCAGTGTTCAGGTAGTTTTTGAGGCCTCGAGCCACTCCTGGCAGGTACAATTTAATCTTTGCTTGGTTTCCCCTTTAATAGTAACTTCAACTTTGGGAATTTGTTGATTATGTAATACACTAAATAAAGATTAGATAGAGATAAATCAGTCCTTTGTATTTTTTTTTGACCCGGGCCATACCCCTTTCCATTAATAGCATAACGGAAATACAAAGTTCAAAGTTCCACGAACACCAACCCAGCATAAACGACTACCGCATAAGGAAGCAGGAAAGGGATAAGGCGAGATCAAAGCATCATTGGGAAACCCACTATGAGCACTCGTCATCGAGCAGCCCATCGCGGGGCGAAAACCCAGTGACACCTAGCATCACGCAAACCACTAGACCTAACCAGATCAAGACAAACTCCAACAGGAAACATAACAGTGCTACAAACGCCCTGCTCGCAGGCAAAACACAGGAGAGCAAAAGATCCTCGCGCAGGAGTACGGTCCGCCAAACGGCTAAACATAGTCTCGAAGTTTTCTGCCTTGGTAGAGTAGAGTCAGTTCGTCGCCGATGGAGGTGCACAAATCCTCATCATCGTCGAGGCATTCGATCTCAGCATCTTGGCTCCGCGCTCCATGGACTCTCGATCCTCACCAGCCATCAAACCTGCCCAGTATGTCAAAAAGCCACAAGCAGCATAAACCACATTAAAAGGACTTTGAAGATATTTATGTTCAAAGGTAGCCTGATTGCGACTGGTCCAAATTGCCCAGCAAATAGCTGCCAAACCAAATGTATAAAACTTGGCCCCATCGGGAAGGAAAATGTAACACCATGAGAAAAACTGCCAAAGGTTGTTTGGACACAGCGACGTGCCAAACACACACCCAACCGTCCTCCAAACCACCCGAGCAACAGGACAAGTAAAGAAAAGGTGCTGTGAGGTCTCCATCTCATTGCAGAACGAGCATTTGGGATTTCCTGCCCACTTCCTTTTTTTCATAACTTCTCGAGTCAAAACTGCATCTTGGAACAATTGCCAGAGAAAGATTTGAATCTTAAGGGGGATTTTTGCTTTCCATATCCATCTGAAATCACACCCCGCCAGGTTTCTTTCCAAATAGGCATAGACCGATTTGGTCGAAAATTTACCTTTCTTTTTTCCCAATCTCCAGTTAATATAGTCCGTCTCATCCGACAATTGCCAAGAGTTCACCACTTTAACTAGCTCATTCCATTGATCCACCAGAGGTGGATGCAGGTTCCTTCTAAACAGGTCACCACCCTCAAATTTTTTGAATTCAGCAACAGTAATCTCCTGATAGTTACAGATACTGAACAGGATCGAAAATTTGACACACAATGGAGCAGCACCCCCAATAGAATCATTCCAGACTCTGGCTATATTCCCATAGTTTAAAATCACCTCTCTACCCGCCATATAAGTTTCCTTTACTTTCATAATAGCTTTCCAAACGGGGGAATCCCAAAATTTACTCTTCACCGAAGGAACCGTGTCATTTCTAAAGTATTTAGCATGATAGTCCTTTGTATATATCTCACTGGATCTTCCAACTCTCGTGTCAATTTACTGATCATCTTATATTCTAAGAGAAACCAATCAAAAGCTATCAGGTCAAGATCAAAGGAAGATAAACATTGTTAGATTCCCCTAATCAATCACAAGACATGGAGGTATCACTGTGTTACTGTAGCTTCACCTCGGCGTTCTCAATTGAGACCTCGAAGGCTCGACTAATCCATGTGATTTGATGTCGACAGGTTGCTCCTTGCTTGAGCATGAACTCCAACTGACAAGCTGTTGTGCCAGTGTTGTGCCATGAACGCCCAATGTCACCCGTCCCATATTATGACGCAGTTTGTTATCATTTACGTCATGGAGGAGACATGCTGGTATTCCAGTATGTATGTTTTCATTGTTTGGGTCGAGTTGTTAGATTATCCAATCAACATAGCTAGGTTGTACATGAGGTTTGTGGTAGGGAGTAGGTACACAAGATTATCTCTACTGAGTTCCTAATACCTTCCCTTAATATATTTTATGTCAGCGACGCTAGCTCGAAGTAGATGGCAATTTCTGCATAGAATTTGAATTCCTAGCGCTCTTCTTTGAATTGTATGCTCACTCAATCTTCCAATTGGATATGTGCATCTTACAAGAAAAAATGGCACGATCTGCTCGGTGATGATTTTATATATGCATTAATAGGTAAAGAAGGTGGCGCCTTGCAGTATTTATCTGAATCAGCTAGGAGATTGAAAAATGATGATCAAGTTAACCTTTGGGTTGTTTCTGCTCATATATCTACTTGGTTAGTTCTAATGTTGATCCTTGGTTAAATTGATGTCCTAAATAATTAAGAATATATGCCATCTGATTTTGTACAATTTATTTATTCTGTCGTATGCAACATGGGCTTGCTTAGTAAGACCAAGAAACTTCCAATAAATTATCCATACTAATTAACTAGATGATACTAAACTGTATGATGTTGTAGTTGATATCTATGTTATACATACATGTGCAGATTTTAGTAGACATGCATCGTGACTTTCTAAGTCATGTCTGTTTTTCTTTACTTTAAGTAGAAAATATGGCCTAACATATATTTCCATTCTCATATAATGGGATATATTAAAAGGAATAATCATTATGTAAGCTCAAATATCTTCTGCACAGTGAACTGAAGCACCTCTTCTATTTTTAGTTTAAAGTAGACAAGTCGTTTTGGAGAATTTCATAGTTCCTTCACGACTTCTCTCTGTTTTTTATGAGCAAAAACTAAGGCTTTATTTACTTTGACATGTTCTTTCAATTTTATGCTCACCAAGTAATCCAATTGGATGTGAATATCTTGCAGGCAAAATATATGATGCATTATGATTTAATTATTTTTGATAGTGTTGTTTGCAGATATTGTGTGTCTATACATTTGAAGAGCCTTGGGCAGCATTTATTCGAAGCAACAAGTGGGTTCAAGAAATTATGCTCAAGTTAAAACCTCAGTAGTGTTTCCTCAATTTTTTCTAATTGGTTAGTTTTAATGTTGTTTCTTTGTTCATTTATTTATTAAATAATTAAGAACACATGTGAGCTGATTTTCGTATGGTTTATTTATTCTATTGTATAGAGCTTGGACTATCTTAGAGTAATAGCTCCTATGTAATTGAAATCAGATCCAGTAATACAGCAAACTTCCAAGACAATTTATATGTACTTATTGATTCCATGATATTAAATTGTACATTTTTGTCTGCATTGGGTGCAACAATTCAATCATGGTGGCTCTTACTTCTTTTCTATTTCAGGTTACATCAATTAATTAGTAGTAGACAAAAACGTAAGATATTTATCTATAATTCGGTATACATAGTGATATTGAAATTAATATTTTGTCAAGTGTAAGATGTTTCCTTGCAATTTTGTTAAATAACAATGGATTGTTTTGGGCTATCTATATATGATTTTATGGATCATGAAGTATATTCCATAATTATCACCATGACCACTTTGCCAAAAAACTTTATAAAAGTACTATTACTAGGATTTTGAAATCCGAGAGACAAAGAAAACATTCAATGGAATCTCAAAATAACTACCCCGTGCGGATGCACGGGTTGACGACTAGAATATTTTAATTTGTGGTGGGTAAATGTTAGAGGTTGCAGCAAATATATTGTACACTGCGGGTCTTTCAGCCAAGTTTAGAGGCAAGCATGTGGGGCCAGTGCTATGATGTGTCTTGTCAACTCATACAATGAGGAGAAGCTTGATTTACTACACGCCTTCTCCCTCACCCATGTGCGCGGTTGCTCGCAAACGAGGACATGCTTTTGCTTAGTAGTACTTCTACAACAAGCTATCCGTCCCGCTCGCGGTGGACGGACATGCAGCAGTGTATTCGACACTGTAGAAGCAGTAGTAGTAACATCATTGTTCGTCTTCTCGAAGAGGCGAAGAGCCAAGCACAAACTGAACATTGCAGTTGCGAACATTGGAGCACGCATATAGCCAGGCTCTTGCATGAGACAAAATTGCTATGTGAGCCCACTATTGTACTAGTATGTATAACTACTTGCTAGTATAGCCCCACCACTCCAATCCATCTACTCCCAAGTCTCTGCGCAACACTGCCCACTCCAATCCAAGACCAAGTGACCAGAAGCCACAAGCACCTATGGAGGCGATGGACGCGAGCGGCAGTCGGCTGTGCCAAATCATCCAAGGCGCGGGCCTGCGGCCCCGCAGCGCGCAGCGTTTCCAGACGGTGCTGGCGACCGCAAGCATCGTTCACGCGGCCATCGCCGCTGCGGGAGGAAACACATAGCTGTCGGAGGGGCTTGATCCTCTGCCCGTGTCGTTCTCTCTGACACAGCGCCGGCTCGGGAGGTCCTCCGACCCTTCTTCCTCCCTGCCGTATTTTCCGCAGATCCGACCTGTCGCCGCCGACATCTCGGCGACCCTTAGGTATAAGTTCTTCGAAAGCGGCCTTGCTCTAGTGCCCCAGCTCCCCACGTGTCTGCATGTGCATCTTTTTCTACTCCCATCAGCTCTTCCAAAGCCACCTAAATTTTTAGTATTATTAAAGGTAAAGCTACTTCATGCATTTGAACCCAGGGCTTTGTTCAAACAACGAAGAAAGGGGGGAAAGTTGTAGCATGAATCTAGGACTTGATTCAAAGAGGAAATAATATGGTGAAAGTAGTAGAGACCGGATACCCAACCGGTCTCTTGGTTGAAAAGGGAAATAATGGGAAAACGCAGTACAAACTGGATAAGGAACAGATCTATTATTGGTCAAAAAAGGATAGAAAATGGCGGCTGGTGGACAAGTCAACAGAGTATGTCCAGGATTAGATTTGCTGCCATCACATAGTAAAAGGTCTCCAGGATTAGATTTGCTGCCCTCACATAGTGAAAGATCTCAGGATTAGATTTGCTGACCTCGCATAGTAAAAGGTCTCAGGATTAGATTTGCTGTCCTCACATAGTAAAAGGTCTCCAGAATTAGATTTGCTGCCCTCACATAGTAAAAGGTCTCCAGGATTAGATTTGCTGCCCTCACATAATAAAAGGTCTCCAGGATTAGATTTGCTGCCCTCACATAGTACAAGGTCTCCAGGATTAGGTTTGCTGCCCTCACATAGCATGAACAAACTCGACATCACCACTTTACGCCTCCTTGTAGGTACATTGTGCTGATGCGTCCACTGTCGCATGTCCTTATACCAACCTTTTGCTGTTGTTAATGTAAGGGCGCATGTAAAATGAAGCGATCAAACTGTTATCTTAGAGACATGTCTAACGAGTGTTATTGTTAATCTAATGCCTCCAGTGATAAGATGCAATTAAACTGTATTACAAATGGCACTCATGTTGTTTTCCCCAGTATGATAAGTAAGTTGCTCCTTTACGTTGCTGAGTGTCCTGGTGTCCCCACGGTCCCATGCCCTTAGACCAACTCTTTAGCTGCTGTTGATTTACTGTGTCTGGTAAACAAGCAATGCCACCATTAAAGTAATCCCATATTTTAGGAATCTCATTGTTGATCGTAATGCTTCTGGTAACATGAAGCATTGATGACGCTTTAAAATTTCTACTGTCATTGCGTGATTGCCATGAACATAATTAAGATGCTTCTTTTCATTTTGTATATGTTTCGTATATTCTTATTGACCAACAACTGTTTACTTTCTATCTTTTTATGCAGATAGGGATATCCATTTCACCTTGTTGCTATTGTGACCTTTTGGTGAACTACAAAAAGCACTTTTTTGGAATGAGTGTCATGTGCAGTTCAACTAAAATGTCACGTGGGCAACATCTCTCAATTTTGGTGGAACTGCACAAAATGGTGATTGGAGTTTCCAAAATCTCCGTCAAGTTCTGCTAGTAATCTCGTGCAACATTTTATTAGCCTTTGCAAGATGGAGCCATCACTGTCACCGCAATGACACTTTATTTTAGTGGAACTTCACAAAAGGATAAGAAAATTATAGTTGCACCTTACATGAGTCGGACAACCAACCTTAATGTTCCTCAATTTTAGTGCAAATACTAAAGAAGAACCTGCTAGCTCACAAGAGCATGTACTTCTTGCTAGCTGAATGATGCAATCTTTGCTTCATTTCAGGTGAACTGCAGAAAAAGGCGCATGAATTGAATCATGGAACTCCAGGCAGACCACATCCAAGTAGAGCTGGAGGTTGAGTTCAAGGAGGCCGCTATTAAAGCGAAATCATGCTCTCCTGTCTCCTTGTTTGTGATGTGCAAACAGGAATACTCAACTACATATGTTATGACGGTCAAGAGCATTCGCCAAGTTCTTCAATTGTATGACATGGCTAGCCAAGATGGATTTAATCCCGATATTCACGTTATCAAAAGGCTCTAATGGATTGGTTCTGAATCTTCCAAGCTGGGAATTAGTGAGATGTGTAGGCATCTTTGTTGCACTTATTATTTGAGTCTTATTTGTTGGTTCTGAATCTTGCAAGCTGGGAATCAATGAGATGTGTAGGCATATCTGTTGTACTTATTATTTGGATCTTATTTGTTGGTTCTGAATCTTGCAAGCTGGGAATCAATGAGATGTGTAGGTATCTTTGTTGTACTTATTATTTGGATCTTATTTGTTGGTTCTGAATCTTGCAAACTGGGAAACACGGCATGATGATGCAGAGGACAACCATAACAAACAGTTCAAACTTGGTAGTATTATGTTTGTGAAAGTGCGACAAATGTGCTGATCGTGTGCGTCCTGAGAATAATAATTCTAATTGTTGTGCATGTTGATCCTGTGGCACTGATTGAATGAGTGAATGCATTACTTGTTTTAAAGCTAATTAAATTTAAGTAAAGTGACCACTAACTCCTGTTATTACAGTACCAATACAGACCCGCTCGTGAACCGACGTGTGGCCGAGGGTGCATCTTCTGCCGGGCGTGCAGCGGACGAGGAAGGGGTAGTAACTGTTGTCGCCTGTACACACTCAGCTTACTGTTCAATCCAGTTCCCCAAGAGCTGAAAAACAAACTGCTGCCGCCGCCTGCACACTCGTATATACAATTTCTGGCCTTGCGAAGGAGAAAGCATCGCTCAAGCTTGAGAGAGGCTTAAATCAATGTTATATTCATGCCCCAATCATGAGCTCTCGAGAGAAATAATTATGCAAAGTTTTTATGCTCGGCTTTCTGAAAACAATCGCACCATGCTCGATACTTCTTGTGCTGGCTCTTTTATGATGAAGACTATTGAATTTAAATGGAATTTATTGGATAGAATTAAACGCAACTCTGAAGATTGGGACCTCGGTGAAGGTAAGGAGTCAGGTATGACACCTAAGTTTGATTGTGTTAAATCTTTTATGGACACCGATATTTTCCGTAAGTTTAGCACTAAATATGGACTTGACTCTGAGACAGTAGCTTCTTTCTGTGAATCTTTTGCTACTTATGTTGATCTCCCTAAGGAGAAGTGGTTTAAATATCATCCTCCCATAGAAGTAAAAGTAGCTACACCTATTAAAGTTGAAGAAAATACTGTCACTTATAATGATCCTATTATTCCTGCTTCTTATGTTGAGAAACCACCTTTCCTTGTTAGAATAAAGGATCATGCTAAAGCTTCAACTGTTGTTCGTAAAAGCAATATTAGAACTTATACAGCTCCTGAGCAAGTTAAAGTAGAACCTAATATTGCTATTGTTAAAGATCTCTTGTCTGATAATATTGATGGGCATGTTATTCAGTTCGAAGGTGAAACTGCCAGAATTGCTAAACCTTGTGATAAAGATAAACATAGACCTATGGTAGGCGTGCCTGTTATTTCTGTTAAAATAGGAGATAATTGTTATCATGGATTATGTGATATGGGTGCTAGTGCTAGTGTTATACCTTATGACTTGTATAAAGAAATCAAGCATGAAATTGCACCTGCGGAGTTAGAAGATATTGATGTCACAATTAAACTTGCCAATAGAGATACTATTTCAGCGATGGGAATTGTTAGAGATGTTGAAGTCATGTGTGGGAAAACTAAATATCCTGCTAATTTTCTTGTTCTTACTTCTCCGTAAGATAGCTTTTGTCCCATTATATTTGGTAGACCCTTCTTGAACACTGTTAATGCTAGGATAGATTGCAAAAAGAATGTTGTTATTATTGGCTTGGATGATATGGTTCATGAGTTTAATTTCTCTAAATTTAGTAAACAACATCGTGAGGAAGAATTACCTAGTAAGGATGAAATTATTGGTCTTGCTTCTATTGCCATACCTCCTAGTGATCCTTTAGAACACTATTTGCTAGACCATGAAAATGATATGTTCATGAATGAAAGAAGGGAAATAGATGAAGTATTCTTTAAACAAGAACCTATTCTGCAACACAATTTGCCTGTTGAAATCTTAGGGGATCCTCCTCCACCCAAGGGTGATCCCGTGTTTGAGCTTAAACCGTTGCTTGATAATCTTAAATATGCTTATCTTGATGAAAAGAAGATATATCCTGTTATTATTAGTGCTAACCTTTCAGAGCATGAAGAAGAAAGATTATTGACAACTCTGAAGAAGCATCGTGCTGCTATTGGATATACTCTTGATGATCTTCAGGGCATTAGTCCCACTCTATGTCAGCATAAAATAAATCTGGAAGCAGATGCCAAACCAGTTCATGATCCTCAATGACGTCTGAATCCTAAAATGAAAGAAGTGGTAAGAAAATAAATACTAAAGCTTCTGGAGGCAGGTATAATCTATCCCGTTGCTGATAGTGAGTGGGTAAGTCATGTCCATTGTGTCCCTAAGAAGGGAGGTATTACTGTTGTTCCTAATGATAAAGATGAATTGATTCCACAAAGAATTATCATAGTTTATAGGATGGTAATTGATTTCCGCAAATTAAATAAAGCTACTAAGAAAGACCATTACCCCTTACCTTTTATTGATCAAATGCTAGAAAGATTATGCAAACATACACACTATTGCTTTCTAGATGGTTACTCTGGTTTCTCTCAAATACCTGTGTCGACTAGAGATCAATCAAATACTACTTTTACATGCCCTTTTGGTACTTTTGCATATAGACGTATGCCTTCTGGTCTGTGTAATGCACCTGCTACCTTTCAAAGATGCATGATGGCTATATTTTCTAACTTTTGTGAAAAGATTTGTGAGGTTTTCATGGATGATTTTTCCGTCTATGGTTCCTCTTTTGATGATTGCTTGAGCAATCTTGATCGAGTTTTGCAGAGATGTGAAGAAACTAATCTTGTCTTGAATTGGGAAAAGTGCCACTTTATGGTTAATGAAGGTATTGTCTTGGGGAATAAAGTTTCTGAAAGAGGTATTGAAGTTGATAAAGCCAAGGTCGATGCTATTGAAAAGATGCCATGTCCCAAGGACATCAAAGGTATAAGAAGTTTCCTTGGTCACGCCGGATTTTATAGGAGGTTCATTAAGGACTTCTCAAAAATTTCTCGGCCTATAACTAATTTATTGCAAAAAGATATACCATTTGTCTTTGATGATGATTGTGTAGAAGCATTTGAAATACTTAAGAAAGCATTAGTCTGTGCACCTGTTGTTCAGCCACCTGATTGGAATTTAACCTTTGAAATTATGTGTGATGCTAGTGATTATGCTGTAGGTGCTGTTCTAGGGAAAAGAGTTGATAAGAAATTAAATGTTATTTATTATGCTAGTAAGACTCTAGACAATGCTCAAAGAAATTATGCTACTACTGAAAAAGAGCTTTTAGCAGTTGTATTTGCTTGTGATAAGTTCAGACCTTATATTGTTGATTCTAAAGTAACTATTCACACTGATCATGCTGCTATTAAATACCTTATGGAAAAGAAAGATGTTAAACCTAGACTTATTAGATGGGTTCTCTTGCTACAAGAATTTGATTTGCATATTGTTGATAGAAAGGGAGCTGGGAACCCCGTTGCAGACAACTTGTCTAGGTTAGAGAATGTTCTTGATGACCCACTACCTATTAATGATAGCTTTCCTGATGAACAATTAAATGTTATAAGTACTTCTCGTAGTACTCCATGGTATGCTGATTATGCTAATTATATTGTTGCTAAGTTTATACCACCTAGCTTCACATACCAGCAAAAGAAAAAGTTTTTCTATGATTTAAGACATTACTTTTGGGATGACCCACATCTTTATAAAGGAGTAGATGGTGTTATTAGATGTTGTGTACCTGAGCATGAATAGGAATAGATCCTACGCAAGTGTCTTTCCGAGGCTTATGGAGGACACCACGCTGGAGATAGAACTGCACATAAGGTATTGCAATCTGGTTTTTATTGGCCTACTCTCTTCAAGGATGCCCGTAAGTTTGTCTTGTCTTGTGATGAATGTCAAAGAATTGGTAATATTAGTAGACGTCAAGAAATGCCTATGATTATTCTCTTGTTATTGAACTGTTTGATGTTTGGGGCTTTCATTATATGGGACCTTTTCCTGCCTCTAATGGATACACACATATTTTAGTTGCTATTGATTACGTTACTAACTGGGTAGAAGCTATTCCAACTAGTAGTGCTGATCATAACACTTCTATTAAAATGCTTAAGGAAGTTATTTTCCCGAGGTTTGGAGTCCCTAGATATTTAATGACTGATGGTGGTTCACACTTTATTCATGGTGCTTTCCGTAAAATGCTTGCTAAGTACGATGTTAATCATAGAATTGCATCTCCTTATCACCCTCAGTCTAGTGGTCAAGTAGAGTTGAGCAATAGAGAGCTCAAATTAATTTTGCAAAATACTGTTAATAGGTCTAGAAAGAATTGGTCTAAGAAACTTGATGATGCATTATGGGCTTATAGAATTGCATACAAAAATCCTATGGGTATGTCTCCGTATAAAATGGTTTATGGAAAAGCATGTCACTTACCTCTCGAACTAGAACATAAGGCATATTGGGCTATTAAAGAGCTCAACTATGATTTCAAACCTGCCGATGAAAAGAGGTTATTTGATATTAGCTCACTCGATGAATGGAGAACCCAAGCTTATGAAAATGCCAAGTTGTTTAAAGAAAAAGTTAAAAGATGGCATGACAAAAGAATACAAAAGCGTGAGTTTAATGTAGGTGATTATGTATTTCTATACAAGTCTCGTTTAAGATTTTTTTTGCAGGGAAACTTCTCTCTAAATGGGAAGGCCCGGCCCCTTTGTTATCGAAGAGGTCTATCGTTCCGGTGCCATAAAAATCAACAACTTCGAGGGCACAAATCCGAAGGTGGTAAACGGTCAAAGAATCAAGCATTATGTCTCACGTAATCCCATAAATGTTGAAACCAATATTATTGAAACTGTAACCCTGGAGGAGTACATAAGGGACACTTTCCGGAACGTTTCAGACTCCGAAAAGGAATAGGTATGTGGTACGGTAAGTAAACCGACTCCAAAACAATTTTTAAGGTAATATTTCTCCATTTTGGAATATTTAGAAAAATAGAAAAATAAGTAGCAGTCCGGGAAGGACACGAGGGCCCCACGAGGGTGGTGGGCGCGCCCCCCTACCTCGTGAGCACCTCGTGTGCCTTCCGGACTCCGTTTTCTTGCAAGTTACGTATTTTGGTCGGTAAAAATTCATTATATAACGTCCCGAAGGTTTTGACTCCCGTATCACGCAAATCTCCTCTGTTTTCGTTTCCAGCTGTCCCGTTGCAGATTAAATCAACATGTCTTCCCAGGATTCGGAAGGAGAAAGCTATGTGGATGATTACTTAGCAAATCCAAAGGTTTATGGAGATATGGAACATGATGGTTGGACCATGGAGGAAGAAGAGGACTATGAACCCAAGGGGAAGGAAGAGACGAGCTCAGATGAAGATGAAGCACCATTACCTCAACCTGGGGACATGCACGTGGAGTTCCAAAAGTCAAGTCTCCCTGATAGGGTAAAGAAACCCAAGTTCGAGTTTATCCCTTTTCGTCTCTTGCAGGAAAATAAGCAGGACCTATGCAAAAAGATATTAACCCTCGAGTGGGAGATTGATGATCTGAGGGATCAAAATGCCGTCCTCAAGCGCAAATTAAGGGAGAAGCCTAAGCCATCAACTAAGCCAACATCACCTCCACCTTCTTCACCGACAAAGGAGATATAATCACATGGGTATGGGCACTCCCCTTGGCAACTGCCAAGCTTGGGGGAGGTGCCCCGGTATCGTATCACAATCACAACTCCTATCTTTACCGTTTTTTCTTAGTTCGATCCTATTAGAAGTATCTTGATCTAGTAGAATAAAGTTTATGGCATGATCTAGTTTTGAGTTTGCTTTATGATCTCTCTTTGTAATCGAGTCCGTGAGCTATATATATTAAAGATTAGTGTTGAGTCAAGGGCTTGATTATTTTGCCATGATCTTGGGTGAATAAAAGAAAAGAGAAAAGAATAAAAAGAAACAAAAAGTTCATATTGATCTTATTGAGAGTAATGACTTCACATAGAAGAGTATGATGATTAAAAGTTGTTGGGAGTTGGCAGACATAGCTTTGGTAATTGTTGCAATTAATAGGAAGTAATCAGGAAAGAGAGGTTTTCACATATAGATATATTATCATTGACATCTTTTATGATTGGGAGCACTCATTAAAATATGACATGCTAAAGGGTTGATGTTGGACAAGGAAGACAACATAATGAGTTATGTCTTTCTTATATCTGAGATAAAGTATGTTGTCATGGATCCTCTAACTTGTTGAGCTTGCCTTTCCCCCTCATGCTAGCCAAATTCTCAGCAGCAAGTAGAAATACTACTTGTGCTTCCAACTAACCTTAAACCAGCTTTGCCTTGAGAGTCCACCATATCTACCTATGGATTGAGTAAGATCCTTCAAGTAAGTTGTCATCGGTGCAAAGCAATAAAAATTGCTCTAAATATGTATGATTGATTGGTGTGGGAGAAATAAGCTTTATACGATCTTGTGATGTGGAAGTAATAAAAGCGATGTACTGCATAATAAAGGTTCATATCACAAGGGGCAATATAAAGTGACGTTCTTTCGCATTGAGATTTTATGCATCCAACCATAAAAGCGCATGGCAACCTCTGCTTCCCTCTGCGAAGGGCCTATCCTTTATTATTATCTTCTACCTTATGCAAGAGTCATGGTGATCTTCACCTTTTCTTTTTCATTTTATCCTTTGGCAAGCTCAGCATGTTGGAAAGAACATGATATATATATATATATATATATATATATAATTGGATGTAGGGGAGCATGAACCATTATTGTTGACATTACCCTTGAGGTAAAAGGTTGTGCGGCAAAACTATAAGCCCCTATCTTTCTCTGTGTCCGATTAAAACTTCATAACCACAAGTATTGCGTGAGTGCTAGCAATTATGGAGGACTAAATGATAATTGAGTATGTGGACTTGTTTTTTAGCTCTGACATAGACTCTTTCCGATGTTATGATAAATTGCAATTGCTTCAATGACTGAGATTATAGTTTGTTGGGCCCAATAAGGTTTATGATTTATACTTTTGCATTGTGAATAGATCATCACTTGAACATAAGTAATCATATGACAAAATCTATATATGTTGATGTTATGAGAATAATCATGATGCCTTCATGTCCGTATTTTATTTTTATCGACACCTCTACCTCTAAACATGAGGACATATTTATTGTTATCGGCTTTTCGCTTGAGGACAAGGGAGGTCTAAGCTTGGGGGAGTTGATACGTCCATTTTGCATCATGATTTTATATCAATATTTATTGCATTATGGACTGTTATTTCACTTTATGTCACAATACTTATGGCTATTCTCTCTTATTTTACAAGGTTTACATAAGGAGGGAGAATGCCGGCAGTTGGAATTCTGGGCTGGAAAAGGAGCAAATATTAGATACCTATTCTGCGCAACTCCAAAAGTCCTGAAACTCCACGGAACATCTTAAAATAAATAAAGAAAAATCCTCGCCAAAGATGAAGGCCAGGGGGCCCACACCCTGCTCACGAGGGTGGGGGCACCCCCCTAGGGCGTGCCCCCTACCTCGTGGGCCCCCTGGTGGCTCTCCGACATCCATCTTCTCCTATATGAAGTCTTTCGATGAGAAAAAAATCAGAAGGGACTTTTCGGGACGAGACTCCGCCGCCACGAGGCGGAACCAATCTAGAGCTCCGGTAGAGCTGTTCTGCCGGGGATACTTCCCTCCGAGAGGGGGAAATCAACCATCGTCATCACCAATGCTCCTCACATAGGGAGAGGGCAATCTCCATCAGCATCTTCACCAGCACCATCTCATCTCGAAACCCTAGTTCATCTCTTGTATCCAATTCTTGTCTCAAAGTCCGGGATTGGTGCTAGTAGGTTGCTAGTAGTGTTGATTACTCCTTGTAGTTGATGCTAATTGGTTTATTTGGTGGAAGATTGATACGTCTCCAATGTATCTATAATTTTTTATTGCTCCATGCTATATTATCTACTGTTTGGACTATATTTGGCTTTATTTTCCACTTTTATATTATTTTTGGGACTAACCTATTAACCGGAGGCCCAGCCCAGAATTGCTGTTTTTTGCCTACTTCAGTGTTTCGAAGAAACAGAATATCAAACGGAGTCCAAATGGAATAAAATCTTCGGGAACGTGATTTTCTCACCGAACGTGATCCATGAGACTTGGACCCTACTCCAAGGAACAAAATAGCGGTCACGGGGGTGGGAGGCGCCCCCCTAGGGCGCGCCCCCTGCCTCATGGGCCCCTCGTTGCTCCTCTGGCGTACTTCTTCCTCCTATATATACACACGTACCCCCAAACGATCAGAACAGGAGCCAAAAACCTAATTCCACCGCCGCAACTTTCTGTACCCACGAGATCCCATCTTGGGGCCTTTTCCAGAGCTCCGCCAGAAGAGGGCCGTCATCACAGAGGGCTTCTACATCATCCTAGCCCCTCCGATGAAGTGTGAGTAGTTTACCTCAGACCTTCGGTTCCATAGTTAGTAGCTAGATGGCTTCTTCTCTCTCTTTGAATCTCAATACAAAGTTCTCCCCCTTTCTTGTGGAGATCTATTCGTTGTAATCTTCTTTTTGCGGTGTGTTTGTTGAGTCCGATGAATTGTGGGTTTATGATCAAGTCTATCTATGAATAATATTTGAATCTTCTCTGAATTCTTTTATGTATGATTGGTTATCTTTGCAAGTCTCTTCGAATTATCCGTTTGGTTTGGCCAACTAGATTGGTAGTTCTTGCCGTGGGAGAAGTGCTTAGCTTTGGGTTCGATCTTGCGGTGTCCTTACCCAGTGACAAAAGGGGCAGCAAGGCACGTATTGCATCGTTGCCATCGAGGATAACAAGATGGGGTTTATTTCATATTGCATGAATTTATCTCTCTACATCATGTCATCTTGCTTAAGGCGTTACTCTATTTTTAACTTAATACTCTAGATGCATGCTGGATAGCGGCCGATGAGTGGAGTAATAGTAGTAGATGCAGAATCGTTTCGATCTACTTGTCACGGACGTGATGCCTATATACATGATCACGCCTAGATATTCTCATAACTATGCTCGATTCTGTCAATTGCTCAACAGTAATTTGTTCACCCACCGTAGAATACTTATGCTCTTGAGAGAAGCCACTAGTGAAACCTATGGCCCCCGGGTCTATTCTCATCATATCAATCTCCATCACTTTAATCTTGCTTTGCTTTTTTACTTTGCTTTTACTTTTTACTTTGCATCTTTATTCCAAAAATACCAAAAATATTATATCTATCAGATCTCACTCTCGTAAGTGACCGTAAAGGGATTGACAACCCCTAATCGCGTTGGTTACGAGTAGCTATCGCTTTGTGTAGGTACGAGGGACCTGAGCGTGGGCTCCTACTGGATTGATACCTTGGTTCTAAAAAACTGAGGGAAATACTTACGCTACTCTGCTGCATCATCCCTTCCTCTTCGGGGAAAACCAACGCAAGCTCAAGACGTAGCAAGAAGGATTTCTGGCGCCGTTGCCGGGGAGTCTACGCAAAAGTCAACATAACAAGTACCCATCACAATCCCTATCTCTCGCATTACATTATTTGCCATTTGCCTCTTGTTTTCCTCTCCCCCCCCCAATTCACCCTTGCCGTTTTATTCGCCCCCTCTCTCTCTATCCTCCCTCTCTATTTGCCTCTTTTTGCCCGTTTGCTTTTTGTTTGCTCGTGTGTTAGATTGCTTGTTTGTCGCGATGGCTCAAGATACTACCAAATTGTGTGACTTCACCAATACCAATAATAATGATTTCCTTAGCACTCCGATTGCTTCTCTTACCAATGCTGAATCTTATGAAATTAATACTGCTTTTTTGAATCTTGTTATGAAACATCAATTCGCCGGCCTTCCTAGTGAAGATGCCGCTACTCATCTGAATAGCTTCGTTGATTTATGTGATATGCAAATGAAAAAAGATGTCAATAATGATGTCGTTAAATTGAAGCTATTTCCTTTTTTGCTTAGAGATCATGCTAAAGCTTGGTTTTCATCTTTGCCTAAGAATAGTATTGATTCATGGAACAAGTGCAAAGATGCTTTTATCTCTAAGTATTTTCCTCCCGCTAAGATCATCTCTCTTAGAAACGATATTATGAACTTTAAACAACTTGATCATGAACATGTTGCACAAGCTTGGGAGAGAATGAAATTAATGATATGTAATTGCCCTACTCATGGTTTGAATTTGTGGATGATCATACAAAAATTTTATGCCGGATTGAATTTTGCTTCTAGAAATCTTTTAGATTCGGCCGCGGGAGGCACTTTTATGGAAATCACTTTAGGAGATGCTACTAAACTCCTAGATAATATTATGGTTAATTATTCTCAATGTCATACTGAAAGATCTTCTAATCAAAAAGTGCATGCGATAGAAGAAATTAATGTGTTGAGTGGAAAGATAGATGAACTTATGAAATTATTTGCTACTAAGAGTGTTTCTTCCACTACTAGGAAAAGAGCTATAGATGGAATTGACACTAATGGCGCACCAGACATGTGGTGCGCCATTACTATATACTAATGGCGCACCATCTGTTGGTCCGCCATTAGTGTGGAAGACACTAATGGCGCACCAGGCACACGGTGCGCCACTAGTAACAAAATGTTTTTTTCATTTTTTCAAACATACTAATGGCGCATCCGGGCAGAGTGCGCCTCTACTGTATTTTTTTTACTTTTTTGCAAAACTACTAATGGCGCACCGTTGCATAGTGCGCCATTACTAGTTTAAACTAGTAATGGGCACTTTTTTTACGTTTTGATATCATGAATATTTTTAAATTTCATGGGAACTTTTTGAATTCATGAATATTTTTTCAAATTTGATGATATTTTTTATATTCCATATGAAAAAATATTGAATATTCATGAGGACACTCGATCTCGATCCCCCTCCCTCTCGATAGCTATCCCCCTCGTCAGATCCCTCTCGTCGCCGAGCACCCCGCCCCCCACACCCTGCCCCCGCTCCACCGCCGACGACGACCCCCCGCACCCTCCCCCGCTCCACCGCCAACGACGACCCACCGCACCCTCCCCCGCTCCACCGCCGTCGACGACCCCCCGCACCCTCCCCCGCTCCACCGCCGCCGCCGACCCCCCACACCCTCCCCCGCTCCACCGTCACAAATGAATGCAACTAAAAATCCAAAAAAACAAATTTGTTTATATTTTCAAATAACAAATTTGATGATATTTTCAAATAATAAATTTGATGATATTTTTTCGATTCATAAATATTTTCAAATAACAAATTTGATGATATTTTTAAAAAATTATAATAATAATAAATTACTTATGCAAAAAAAGTTACTTATGGCGCACCTCTGGGCGGTGCGCCATTGCTATCAAAAAAAAGATTACTTATGGCGCACCGCTCTGGGGTGCGCCATTGCTAATTCGACTGATCCCTTCGTCCCTCCCTCGCCAGATCCACTTCAATCCCCCCTCGCCACACCCTCACGCGCGCCCCCTCCTTCCGCCGCCCGGCCGACACCATAGCCGCGCCACCGTGCTCGCCCTCTCGCCCTCTCCGCCGCTCGCCTTCTCCGCCAGATCCCGAGCCTCGTCGCCGTGTTAGCCGCGGCCATCGCCGTCCCCGCACCTCGGTGGCAAGTCCACGAGCTCCGCTTCGTCCTCCCCGACCCCGGCCTTGAGCTCATCTTCGCTGCATCACCCTCGTCTTCCCCCTCGGGCACCGCCACCCTCTGCTGCTACTAAGCTCTCGCCGGCCTCCTTGTGCCACCCGATGAGCTTCCCCTCTCCCCATGCTGCTCTCCTCTTCCACCTGGTGCACCGTCGAGCTTTCCAATTGAAACATGTTCAACAATTGAAACAAGTTCAGAAATGTACAGTCTTAGCTAAAGTAATTCAGATGTTTGGGCTTGAACTTGGAGTAGAAAATCTACTTTAAATTCAGATGGTTACTGGATTCAGTTTGAGTTTGCTACTGTACATTGTTATTCACAGTAATCTTCAGCTTTTCCTCTTCAGTTTGCTACTGCATTCGAGCAAGATCTATAGGCTTCCTTGCAGATTAACTGAAGCAAGATCTATAGGCTTTTCTTAAACTTGTAAATGCATGCCTTATTACTGTCCTAGTAGATTGCATTGACTGTTCCAACCAAGGTAGTATGGGTGACATCTGTACCTAAGTCTGCTTTGAAATATTCAGCTAACAACTAAGTTTGGTAATTGGTGGTGTCTGGCTAGCTAGTACCCCAAATAACTATTCTGCTCTTAGTTCCATGTTACTGAAGTTGCGTTGTTTATTTAAATATAAACAACAGAAACCAACAGAATTTGAAATTCAAGTGCTCCTGAAGTGTTCTAGGATTCTGGTTTTTTGACTTGGGGATCTGTTGTTTCTAAATAAACCAGCAGAAATCAAATGCCATTGTTATTCATTAAAAAACTAATTATTACTGAACAAGAGGAAACAAAATTTTATGTTATGTTTCATGAACTAAATAGTCCTACCTTCGAAAATATTCAGCTCAGCTTGGAGTATTACATTGTAAATCACAGTGCTATTTTGTTGTAAGGGAAAAGTATATTTAGATCGCATCAATTTGTAGTTTGTGTTTTTATTTGTTCCTGATTTGAGGTTGTGGCTTTGGCATTGTTCTGCTCCTTACATCTATCACTATCGTATATGTCAAACTTGAGATCAAGCCAATAACTATTCTGGATACTCCTGTTTACTTCATGCTGAGAACTTCACAAAAGAATTTTAATCAGGAGGGAATTTTAATCCTAGGCCATATCCTAGTAATCCTTCTAATAATTATGGGAATTCCTACAACAACTCTTATGGAAATTATAATAAGATGCCCTCTGAATTTGAGAATAGTGTTAAAGAGTTTATGAATTCACAAAAGAATTTTAATGCTTTGCTTGAGGAGAAATTGCTTAAAGTTGATGATTTGGCTAGAAACATTGATAGAATTTCTCTTGAGGTTGATTCTTTAAAGCTTAGATCTATTCCTCCTAAGCATGATATCAATGAGTCTCTCAAAGCCATGAGAATTTCCATTGATGAGTGCAAGGAAAGAACCGCTAGGATGCGTGCTTCCAAAGATGCCTTTATTAAAGCGTGTTCTTCCAATACCTATGAAAATCAAGATGAAGATCTAAAAGTTATTGATGTGTCTCCTAATAAATCTTTATTTTGTAATATGAATCTTGATGAAACTGAATATGATCTTCCTTTACCTAGAATGCGTTCCAAAAATTCGGAGTATTTAGATCTTAATGATGAAATTGATGAAAGTGGGATTGAAAGAAATAAAAATCTAGATGTTGCTAAACACACTATATTGGATTTCAAGGAATTTAATTATGAAAGTTTCTCTTTAATTGATTGTATTTCCTTGTTGCAATCCATGCTAAATTCTCCACATGCTTATAGTCAAAATAAAGCCTTCACCGAACATATTGTTGATGCCTTGATGCAATCTTATGAAGAAAACCTTGATTTGAAAGTTTCTATCCCTAGAAAACTCTATGATGAGTGGGAACCAACTATTAAAATTAAAATTAAAGATCATGAATTTTATGCTTTGTGTGATTTGGGTGCTAGTGTCTCTACTATTCCCAAGACTTTGTGTGATTTGCTAGATTTCCGTAATTTTGATGATTGCTCTCTAAACTTGCATCTTGCAGATTCCACTATTAAGAAACCTACGGGAAGGATTAATGATGTTCTTATTGTTGCAAATAGGAATTATGTGCCCGTAGATTTCATTGTTCTTGATATAGATTGCAATCCATCTTGCCCTATTATTCTTGGTAGACCTTTCCTTAGAACGGTTGGTGAGATTATTGATATGAAGGAAGGGAACATTAGATTTCAATTTCCATTAAAAAAGGGCATGGAACACTTTCCTATAAAGAAAATAAAATTACCATATGAAACTATCATGAGAGCCACTTATGGATTGCCTACCAAAGATGGCAATACCTAGATCTTTCCTCGCTTTTATGCCTAGCTAGGGGCGTTAAACGATAGCATTTGTTGGGAGGCAACCCAATTTTATTTTTATTCCTTGCTTTTTGCTCCTGCTTAGTAATAAATAAATTATTTAGCCTCTGTTTTGTTTGTGTTTTTTGTGTTTAATTAGTGTTTGTGCCAAGTAGAACCGTTGGGAAAACTTGGGGAAAGTCTTGTTGAACTTGCTGTAAAAAACAGAAACTTTAGCGCTCACGAGAACTGCTGTCATTTTTATTTTAAGAGTGCTATTTAGTTAATTATTTTTGCATATGATTAATAGATAAATTACTCACGTCCAGCAATTTATTTTAGAATTTTTGGGGTTCCAGATCTTGCGCTAGCTACAGATTACTACAGACTGTTTTGTTTTTGACAGATTCTGTTTTTCGTGTGTCGTTTGCTTATTTTGATGAATCTATGGCTAGTAAAATAGTTTATAATCCATATAGAAGTTGGAATACAGTAGGTTTAACACCAATATAAATAAAGAATGAGTTCGTTACATTACCTTGAAGTGGTCTTTTGTTTTCTTTCGCTAACGGAGCTCACGAGTTTTCTATTTTGAGTTTTGTGTTGTGAAGTTTTCAAGTTTTGGGTGAATTCTTTTGATGGATCATGGAACAAGGAGTGGCAAGAGCCCAAGCTTGGGGATGCCCATGGAACCCCCAATATAATCCAAGGACACCAAAAAGTCAAAGCTTGGGGATGCCCCGGAAGGCATCCCCTCTTTCGTCCACTTCCATCGGTAATTTACTTGGAGCTATATTTTTATTCACCAACATGATATGTGTTTTGCTTGGAGCGTCTTGTATTATTTGTGTCTTTGTGTCTTAGTATGCCACAATCATCCTTGCTGTACACACCTTTTGAGAGAGCCATACATGAACTAAAATTTGATAGAATACTCTATGTGCTTCACTTATATCTTTTGAGCTAAGTAGTTTTGCTCTATGTGCTTCACTTATATCTTTCGAGCTAAGTAGGTTTGCTCTATGTGCTTCACTTATATCTTTTAAGCTAGATAATTTTTCTCTATTTGCTTCACTTAGATCTTTTAGAGCACGGTGGTGGATTTGTTTTAAAGAAACTATTGATCTCTCATGCTTCAAATAAATTATTTTGAGAGTCTCTTAATAGCATGGTAATTTGCCTAATAATAATATGCTTGGTATTCAAGATTTGTGAAACTTTCTTTTGAGTGTGTTGAATACTAAGAAAAGATTGAAGCATGATAATTGTTTTGAGATATGGAGGTGATAATATTAAAGTCATGCTAGTTGAGTAATTGTGAATTTAAAGAATACTTGTGTTAAGGTTTGTGATTCCTGTAGCATGCACGTATGGTGAACCGTTATGTAACGAAGTCGGAGCATTTTTTATTTATTGATTGTCTTCCTTATGAGTGGCGGTCGGGGATGAGCGATGTTATTTTCCTACCAATCTATCCCCCTAGGAGCATGCGTGTAATACTTTGCTTTGATAACTTCTAGATTTTTGCAATAAGTATATGAGTTCTTTATGACTAATGTTGAGTCCATGGATTATACGCACTCTCACCCTTCCACCTTTGCTAGCCTCTCTAATACCGCGCACCTTTCGCCGGTATCATACACCTACCATATACCTTCCTAAAAACAGCCACCATACCTACCTATTATGGCACTTCCATAGCCATTCCGAGATATATTGTCATGCAACTTTCCACCACCTAGTTCATCATGACACATTCATCATTGTCATATTGCTTAGCATGATCATGTAGTTCACATAGTATTTGTGGCAAAGCAACCGTTCATAATTCTTTCATACTTGTCACTCTTGATTCATTGCATATCCTGGTACACCGCCGGAGGCATCCATATACAGTCATACTTTGTTTTAGAATCGAGTTGTAATCATTGAGTTGTAAATAAATAAAAGTGTGATGATCATCATTCAATAGAGCATTATCCCAATAAAAAAAGAGAAAGGCCAAGGAAAAAAGAAGGCCAAAAAAAGAAAATAAATAAAAAGGGGCAATGCTACTATCCTTTTACCACACTTGTGCTTCAAAGTAGCACCATGATATAGCAAGTCTCATATGTTGTGCTTCAAAGTAGCACCATGTTCTTCATATAGAGAGTCTCATATGTTGTCACTTTCATATACTAGTGGGAATTTTACATTATAGAACTTGGCTTGTATATTCCAACGATGGGCTTCCTCAAATTTCCCTAGGTCTTCGTGAGCAAGCAAGTTGGATGCACACCCACTAGTTTCTTTTGTTGAGCTTTCATACATTTATAGCTCTAGTGCATCCGTTGCATGGCAATCCCTACTCACTCACATCGATATCTATTGATGGGCATCTCCATAGCCCATTGATACGCCTAGTTGATGTGAGACTATCTTCCCCTCCTTTTTGTCTTCTCCACAATCACCATTCTATTCCACCTATAGTGCTATATCCATGGCTTATGCTCATGTATTGCGTGAAGATTGAAAAAGTTTTGAAAAAGTTAGAGTATGAAACAATTGCTTGGCTTGTCATCGGGGTTGAGGGAGTCCAGGATTAGGGGGTGTCCGGATGGCCGGACTATACCTTCAACCGGACTCCTGGACTATGAAGATACAAGATTGAAGACTTCGTCCCGTGTCTGGAAGGGACTTTCCTTGGCGTGGAAGGCAAGCTTGGCGATACGGATATGTAGATCTCCTACCATTGTAACCGACTCTATGTAACCCTAACCCTACCCGGTGTCTATATAAACCGGAGGGTTTTAGTCCGTAGGACAACATACTCATCAACAATCATACCATAGGCTAGCTTCTAGGGTTTAGCCTCCTCGATCTCGTGGTAGATCTACCCTTGTACTACCCATATCATCAATATTAATCAAGCAGGACGTAGGGTTTTACCTCCATCGAGAGGGCCCAAACCTGGGTAAAACTTCATGTCCCTTGCCTCCTGTTACCATCCGGCCTAGACGCACAGTTCGGGACCCCCTACCCGAGATCCGCTGGTTTTGACACCGACATTGGTGCTTTCATTGAGAGTTCCTCTGTGTCGTCGCCATCAGGCTCGATGGCTCCTACGATCATCAATAGCGATGCAGTCTAGGGTGAGACCTTCCTCCCCGGACAGATCTTCGTCTTCGGCGGCTTCGCACTGCGGGCCAATTCGCTTGGCCGTCTGGAGCAGATCGAAAGCTACGCCCCCGGCCGTCAGGTCAGATTTGGAAGTTTAAACTACACGGCTGACATCCGCGGGGACTTGATCTTCGACGGATTCGAGCCACTGCCGAGCGCACCGCACTGTCAGGACGAGCATGATTTAGCTCTGCCGCCGAACAGTGCCCTGGAGGCCGCACCCGCGTCAGCTCCGACCCTTAATTCGGAGCCAACTGCACCGATCGAGGATGGGCGGTTGGACGCCACCTCGGGGGCTGCGACCCCAACGGCGATTGAGCCGAACACCAGCCCCGTACTCTGCGAGACTCGCGACTCCAAGGAGCCGGACTCCTCTCCGGACTCCGAACCCTCCGCGCCCCTGCCGATCGAATCCGATTAGGCGCCGATCATGGAGTTCGCTGCCGCGGACATCTTTCAGCACTCGCCTCTCGGTGATAACCTGAAGTCACTAAAGTCTCTCTCTTTATCAGGAGAGCCCTGGCCGGACTACGGTCAGCAAGGTTGGGGTACGGATGATGAAGAAATTCAAAGCCCACCCACCACCCACTTTGTAGCCACTTTCGACGACTTAACCGACATGCTCAACTTCGACTCCGAAGACATCGACGGTATGGACGCCGATGAAGGAGATGATGAAGAACCAGCGTCTACTAGGCCCTGGAAAGCCACCTCGTCATATGACATATACATGGTGGACACCCCAAAAGAAGGAGATGGCGATGGAACAGCGGAGGATGACCCCTCCAAGAAACAGCCTAAGTGCTAGCGTCAGCGGCGCCGCTCAAAATCCCGCCAAAACAAACACGGTGATTCCAGCACGGGAGATAATAATACTCCGGAAAGCGCCGAAGAAAACCCCCTCCAGCAAAATTTAGCACAGGAGGATGGAGAAACCAGCCCTCATGAGAGAGCGACAGATAGAGAGGTCAAGGACGATAATTATATGCCTCCCTCCGAAGACGAGGCAAGCCTCGACGACGACGAATTCGTCGTGCTAGAGGATCCCGTCGAGCAAGAGCGTTTTCAACGCAGGCTTATGGCCACGGCAAGAAGCCTCAAGAAAAAACAGCAACAGCTTAGAGCTGATCAAGATTTGCTAGTCGACAGATGGACTGAAGTCCTTGCGGCCGAAGAGCATAAACTCGAACGCCCCTCCAAGAGCTACCCAAAGCGCAGGTTACTACCCCAATTAGACGAGGAAGCACTTGATGCGGCCGACCGACCACCTCGTGTCCGCGACAGAGAGGCCTCTCGGCCCTCCACTCAAGCCGCACCCCGTACCAAGGCACGGGAATATGCGTCGGACTTACGAGATATGTTGGAGGACAAGGCAAGGCAAACAAGATCGATCTACGAATCGCGTGGGCGCCCCACGGCTCGAGACGGTAACCGTCACGCCGGCCACAAATTCGGCAGGGCCGAACACATTAGACAAAGCTCATTGGAGCTACGTCATGATATCGCCTAGTACAGAGGCGCCGCACACCCACTCTTCTTTACAGACGAAATAATGGATCATCAAATCCCCGAGGGTTTCAAACCTGTAAACATCGAATCATATGATGGCACAACAGATCCTGCGGTATGGATCGAGGATTATCTCCTTCATATCCACATGGCCCGCGGCGATGATTTCCATGCCATCAAATACCTCCCACTCAAGCTTAAAGGACCAGCTCGGCATTGGCTTAACAGCTTGCCAACAGGATCAATCAGTTGTTGGGAGGACCTGGAAGCCGCATTCCTCGACAATTTCTAGGGCACTTATGTGCGACCCCCAGACACCGATGACCTAAGTCACGTAATCCAGCAGCCAGAGGAATTGGCCAGGCAATTCTGGACACGGTTCCTAACAAAGAAAAATCAAATAGTCGACTGTCCAGACACTGGGGCCCTAGCAGCCTTCAAGCACAATATCCGTGACGAGTGGCTGGCCCGGCACCTTGGACAGGAAAAGCCGAAATCTATGGCAGCACTCACGACACTCATGACCCGCTTTTGCGCGGGAGAAGGCAGCTGGCTTGCTCATAGCAACAATATGACCAAGAACCCTGGTACTTCGGACACCAAGGACAGTAGTGGCAGGTCGCGTCGCAACAAGTAGAAGCTCCGCATTAACGGCGACAATGCAGAGGATACGGCAGTTAATGCCGGATTCAGAGGCTCTAAATCCGGTCAGCGGAAAAAGCCATTCCAAAGGAATCCTAGGGGCCCGTCCAGTTTGGACCGAATACTCGACCGCTCGTGCCAGATACATGGCACCCCCGAAAAGCCGGCCAATCACACCAACAGGGATTGCTGGGTGTTCAAGCAGGCAGGCAAGTTAAACACCGAAAATGAAGACAAGGGGCTGCATAGCGATCACGACGAGGAGCCCCGCCGCTGAACAACAGTGGACAGAAGGGTTTTCCCCCACAAGTGTGGATGGTGAACATGATATACGCAACCCACGTCCCCAAAAGAGAGCGGAAGCGCGCGTTAAGGGACGTATATGCGGTAGAGCCAGTCGCCCCAAAGTTCAACCCATGGTCCTCCTGCCCGAACACCTTTGATCGAAGGGACCATCCCACTAGCATCCGTCATGGCGGATTCTCCTCATTGGTTCTAGACCCAATTATTGACGGATTTCATCTCACTAGAGTCCTTATGGACGGCGGTAGTAGCCTAAACCTGCTTTACCAGGATATAGTGTGGAAAATGGGCATAGATCCCTCGAGGATTAAGCCCACCAAAACGACCTTTAAAGGCGTAATACCGGGTGTAGAGGCCAACTGTAGAGGCTCGGTCACACTTGAAGTGGTCTTCGGATCTCCGGATAATTTCCGAAGCGAGGAGTTAATCTTCGACATAGTCTCGTTTCGCAATGGTTATCACGCACTGCTCGGGCGAACCGCATTCGCTAAGTTCAATGCGGTACCGCATTACGCATACCTTAAGCTCAAGATGTCAGGCCCTCGAGGAGTAATTACGGTCAATGGAAACACCGAACGCTCCCTCCGAACGGACGAGCACACGGCGGCCCTTGCAGCGGAAGTACAAAGCAGCCTCTCCAGGCAGTTCTCCAGTCCGGCCACTAAACGACCGGACACCGTCAAGCGCGCCCGGAGTAACCTACAACAAGACCGCCCGGCATGATCCGAGCAGGCGTAGCAACGCGGCCCCAACCCCAACCCTCGCAAAAAGGCGATGCCAGCACTTCACGTACATAACTACGCTCTAGAGATACCATGGGCACAGGGGGAGGGGCACCATCACAGCACGCCCAAAACACGGCTTAAACCGTACCAGGGGCTGCCGATTTCTTAATTTTCTCTTACTTTCAGGACTCCACTCTTCGGAAGGCCTGTTCGGCAGTTCAATTGCCGCACAAACGATGCAAGAACCAGGGAAGCAGACAAGCCACGCCGCATTAAGGAACTCCCAGGTGGTCTCTATCACGAGCAGTATACCTGTTTCGCATATTATTCAGCAGCTTGCCCCTGGAGCGGACATGTTAAATAGTCCAACCTTTTGCTTATCGCATTATTTGTATCATCCTGCCTTGATCGCAGCCCTCTTTAATAAACAATGCATAGCTTTTGTCTATTTTTGCATTACTTCTTTTACTTATTTATTTATATATGTTCCCTAACGACATGTTGCACCCGTACACGTTGGTACGGCCAAAATACGCCAGGGGCTTTAGTACCCCTCAATATGGTGTGAGAAGTCCGAACACTTTAACAAGTGCGGCACCCCGAACTTATAGCATTATATGCATCGGCTCCGAATCATGTCTTGGGTCAATAGTTGTGTTTGCACGGCTCCTATGTTTTGGTGCCTTACGTTCCGCTATATCGGCTAAGGTAGCACTAGGAGAACCACTGCGATTGTGCCCCAGTTGAGCTGGGTCGAGCACCTCAGTGGAGAAAGCTAAAACTGACTGTCATGATGAAGCGAGAGCTGGTCGCTGTTTGAGAGGTCTTTTCGAGTCCCTAAAGACTTATGCCGCTTAGGGCGAGGAGCCGGCTCTGTCCGTCCAAGGCGTGGATAGCGCCCCGAACTCGGTCTTCCGAATACCGAGGGCTTCGCCGAAATTTAAAATTATAGAATTCTATGGCTAAGTGAGAGTGTTCAGGCATTATAGTCCGATTGCCTTGTTCGTTGGGCTGAGCGCCTCCCTCGAAGGACCCAAACATGGGAGAAAGAGCGCTCAGGTTTATCCCCGAACACCCCAGCACTAGCGGCACGGGGGCAGAAGCCGATGACTTGCCATCTCTCAGAATTGATAAACAGCCACACAGAAGGTAATATTTTAAATTCAAAAAGCATTGCTTAGCGCATATGAACAACTTTTCAGCGCACAGGACAAAACGAGCGAGTTTTACTCAAAAATTACATCCATAGTACATTCATCCACCACAAGGCGGGCACCCTTCAGAACATCCTTATAATAATTCTCGGGCTTGCGATGCTCTTTCCCCGGCGGTGACCCGTCCTTCACAAGCTTCTCAGCATCCAGGTTGCCCAGTGCACCTTAGCACGGGCAAGGGCCCTACGGGAACCTTCAATGCAGACGGAGCGCTTGATGACTTCGAGCCTTGGCCAGGCCTCCACCAGCCGCCGCACCAGCCCGAAATAGCTCCCAGGCAGAGCCTCTCCAAGCCACAGCCGAACTATGAGGCCCCTCATGGCCTGTTCGGCCGCCTTGTGGAGCTCGACCAGTTGCTTCAGCTGGTCGCTCAGGGGCACAGGGTGTCCGGCCTCAGCATACTGAGACCAGAACACCTTCTCTGTCGAGCTGCCCTCCTCAGCTCAATAGAATGCGGCGGCATCAGATACACTCCGGGGAAGATCTACGAACGCTCCTGGAAAGCTCCGGATTCGGGTAAGTAACAAGTAACTCACGTTTATGTGTTTGCTTTGCATAAAGAATGCCTTACCCACCGCTATCTTCTTCACCTCATCCAACTCCTGGAGGGTCTTCTGGGATTCGGCCTTGGCAGACTTGGCATTTTCAATAGCCACCGCAAGCTCGGACGCTCTCGTCTTTGAGTCAAGCTCCAAACTCTCATGTTTTTCCATGAGAGCCTGGAGCTCTTGTCGTACCTTGCCAACCTCGGCCTCACACTTCTCCCGCTCGATGCGCTCTGTGGCCGCCCTCTTCTCGGCCTTGACCAGCGCTTGCTTAAGGGTCGCCACCTCAGACGTGGCCCCTACAATAGCCACGATAATCCTGTCATTTTTCGCAATTGCACCTTTTTATATATATTTAAACAAGGTATTTCTTACCTTCATTGTCCTCGAGCTGCTTCTTGGCACGCCCGAGCTCTTGCTCGAACCGCTCGAGGTTCTGCTTTAGCGTGTCCACTTCTGCAGTCAGTGTGGCGGACGACAGCAGGGAAGCCTGCACACGCATATTGACTCCTTTTTGTTAGACTCCTGCGAATTTTATTTGATCCTCTATTCGGCTTTTCTTCCCGAACGCCAAACAGAGCATCAGGGGCTACTGTCTATGCGGTAATATTATTTACACATTCTTTACTTACCTCAAAGCCTGTTAAAAGGCTAGTACAAGCTTCTGTTAGTCCGCTCTAGGCGGACTGAACCTTCTGGACCACCGCACTCATAATGGTGCGGTGCCCCTCATCGATGGAGGCGCCTTGGAACGCCTCCAACAGATTGTCCGGCGCCTCCAGTTGGATGGAGGTCACCGGCATGGTGGGCTTGCTCCTCTTGGAAGGAGGTCCCCCGCCGGACTCTGGAACCTTTGAAGGTTCCGGAGCGGTGTCCGGCCTAGGGCCGGACTTGGAGCCCTGGGGGGTTTCATCCCCTTTACTCCTGGAGTCCGGGAGGTCGCCTCGCGGCGCCTCCAGGACCACCTCCTTCCGGATTGGAACCTGTTGGGGCAACACTTCGGTGGCGTCCGTAGGGCGGGGGGAGGAAGCCGTCGGAAGCGAGTTCACATCCGACGAGTCCAGTGAGCCGCTCGACGACGCGTCGAGACGGTCTTTGGGTGGGCTGCATAAACATATTCGACATAAGGGAAAGCTGTGCAATAAATGAATACTATGAGTTACTCGTATCCGTATACTTACGATTTGGCCAGGGGCTTGGCCCTGGGCGCCCGCTCCTCTCTGCCGTCGTCGGCGTCGATGGAGTAGTCTGGAGGAAGGGTTTTTCCCTTCTTGGACCCTTCGGCCTCCCCAGTTGGGGCGGCCTTCCTTTTCTTCCCTTCCCCCGCTGGAGGGGGAGGGGTCTCTTCTTCCTCCTCCTCGTCTTCATGGGAGGAGTGCGTCTTGGATTCGTCGGATGGTGAATCCGACACCTCCAGACGCCAGGCACTCTTTCGAGTCCCCGTGGCCTTCTTCTTGGCCCTCTTCTCCGGCACCACATGGGGTGCCGGAACCAGCAGCTTCGTCAAGTGAGCGTCCGCTGGGCTTTCGGGCAAAGGAGCCGGACAGTTGATCCGTCCGGACGTCTCCTGCCAATCCTGTCAAAGGTAAGGGAGTTTAGATCCCGCATGGAGTCAAACTATGAAAAACCGATACACTGTAAAAGGAACAAACAGCTTACCGCATGAGCGTGACGCTGTGTACTGAATCAGCGATCCTCGGTAGCGGATGCGGGGGCCTCGGCGCCCTTGAAAAGCACCTTCCAGGCATCTTCGTACGTCGTGTCGAAGAGCCTGCTCAGAGTTTGGTGCTGCGCCGGGTCGAACTCCCACAGGTTGAAAGCCCGTTGTTGACACGGGAGGATCCGGCGGATGAGCATAACCTGGACTATGTTGACAAGTTTGAGCTGCTTGTCCACCAGGGTTTGGACGCATGTTTGGAGTCCGGTCAGCTCTCCTTTTTTACCCCACGACAGGCCGGTCTCCTTCCAGGAGGTGAGCCACGTAGGGGGTCCGGGCCGAAACTCGGGGGCTGCGACCCATTCGGGGTCGCGCGGCTCGGTGATGTAAAACCGCCCCGATTGCCACCCCTTCAGGGTCTCCACGAAGGAGCCCTCAAGCCATAAGACGTTGGCCATCTTGCCCACCATGGCGCCTCCGCACTTCGCCTGGTTGCCACGCACCACCTTCGGCTTGACGTTGAAAATCTTGAGCCATAGGCCGAAATGGGGGCGGATGCGGAGGAAAGCCTCGCACACGACGATAAACGCCGAGATGTTGAGGACAAAATTCGGGGCCAGATCGTGGAAATCCAGGCCATAGTAGAACATGAGCCCCCGGACAAATGGATGGAGAGGAAACCTAGTCCGCGGAGGAAATGGGGGGAGGAACACCACCCTCTCATGGGGCCTAGGGGTGGGGATGAGCTGCCCCTTTTCGGGAAGCCGGTGCGCAATGTCGTTAGACAAGTATCCTGCCTTCCTTAGTCTTTTGATGTGCCCCTCCGTGATGGAGGAGACCATCCACTTGCCTCCCGCTCCGGACATGGCTGGAGAAGGTTGAGGTGGGGAGTGCGGACTTGGGCGCTGGAGCTCGAGTGCGCGAGAATGGATAAGCAAGGGAGGAAGAAGGCGTAGGTGAAAAGGTGGATCCTTATCCCCTTATATGGGTGGACGCAACTACATGTCCCCACCAGCCTGGTAAAACTCGCTTATCTCCAAGCGCCGTAATCAATGGCACGGTTGGGTTACCCACGCCCGTATTGATGAGAATCCCGGAATAAGGGGACACGATCTCTGCTTTAACAAGACGTGCCAAGGAAACCGCCTCGCATGACGCGCTGAGGTGGGATAATGAAACGACTCGGATAAAGGCTTGGTCATGGTGTGTCACACTACGGAATACGTCAGCAGATTAGATTTGTGTAAATGTTATTCTCTCTATGGCAATATGTGGAAACTTGTTTTGCAGAGCCGGACACTATCTTCGTGTTCAAAATCTTCTATGAAGTCCTTGGAGGAGGAACCCGCCTTGCAATGCCGAAGACAATTTGCGCGTCGGACTCGTCGTCATTGAAGCCTGGTTCAGGGGCTACTGAGGGAGTCCCGGATTAGGGAGTGTCCGGATGGTCGGACTATACCTTCAGTCGGACTCCTGGACTATGAAGATACAAGATTGAAGACTTCGTCCTGTGTCCGGAAGGGACTTTCCTTGGCGTGGAAGGCAAGCTTGGCGATACGGATATGTAGATCTCCTACCATTGTAACCGACTCTATGTAACCCTAACCCTACCCGGTGTCTATATAAACCGGAGGGTTTTGGTCCGTAGGACAACATATCATCAACAATCATACCATAGGCTAGCTTCTAGGGTTTAGCCTCCTCAATCTCGTGGTAGATCTACTCTTGTACTACCCATATCATCAATATTAATCAAGTAGGACGTAGGGTTTTACCTCCATCGAGAGGGCCCGAACCTGGGTAAAACTTCGTGTCCCTTGCCTCCTGTTACCATCCGGCCTAGACGCACAGTTCGGGACCCCCGACCCGAGATCCGCCGGTTTTGACACCGACAGGGGTTGTGCATGATTTGAATACTTTGTGTGGTGAAGATGGAGCATAGCCAGACTATATGATTGCTTTCTTTGGCCATGTTATTTTGAGAAGACATAATTGCTTTGTTAGTATGCTTGAAGTATTAATATTTTTTATGTCAATATAAACTTTTGTCTTGAATCTTTCTAATCTGAATATTCATACCACAATTCAGAAGATTTGCATTGAAATTATGCCAAGTAGCACTCCGCATCAAAAATTCTCTTTTTATCATTTACCTACTCGAGGACGAGCACGAATTAAGCTTGGGGATGCCTCATATGTCTCCAACGTATCTATAATTTTTTATTGCTCCATGCTATATTATCTACTGTTTTGGACTATATTGGGCTTTATTTTCCACTTTTATACTATTTTTGGGACTAACCTATTAACCGGAGGCCCAGCCCATAATTGCTATTTTTTGCCTATTTCAGTGTTTCAAAGAAACGGAATATCAAACGGAGTCCAAATGGAATAAAATCTTAGGGAACGTGATTTTCTCACCGAACGTGATCCAGGAGACTTGGACCCTGCTCCAAGGAACAAAAGAGGTGGTCACGAGGGTGGGGGCGCCCCCCCCCCCTCCTAGGGCGTGCCCCCTGCCTCGTGGGCCCCTCGTTGCTCCTCCGGCGTACTTCTTCCTCCTATATATACACACGTACCCCCAAATGATCAGAACAGGAGCCAAAAACCTAATTCCACCGCCGCAACTTTCTGTATCCATGAGATCCCGTCTTGGGGCCTGTTCCGGAGCTCCGCCGGAAGAGGGCCATCATCACGGAGGGCTTCTACATCATCCTAGCCCCTCCGATGAAGTGTGAGTAGTTTACCTCAGACCTTCGGGTCCATAGTTAGTAGCTAGATGGCTTCTTCTCTCACTTTGAATCTCAATACAAAGTTCTCCCCCTCTCTTGTGGAGATCTATTCGATGTAATCTTCTTTTTGCGGTGTGTTTGTTGAGACCGATGAATTGTGGGTTTATGATCAAGTCTATCTATGAATAATATTTGAATCTTCTCTGAATTCTTTTATGTATGATTGGTTATCTTTGCAAGTCTCTTCGAATTATCCGTTTGGTTTGGCCAACTAGATTGGTAGTTCTTGCCATGGGAGAAGTGCTTAGCTTTGGGTTCGATCTTGTGGTGTCCTTACCCAGTCACAGAAGGGGCAGCAAGGCACGTATTGCATCGTTGCCATCGAGGATAACAAGATGGGGTTTATTTCATATTGCATGAATTTATCTCTCTACATCATGTCATCTTGCTTAAGGCGTTACTCTGTTTTTAACTTAATACTCTAGATGCATGCTGGATAGCGGTCGATGAGTGGAGTAATAGTAGTAGATGCAGAATCATTTCGATCTACTTTTCACGGATGTGATGCCTATATACATGATCATGCCTAGATATTCTCATAACTATGCTCGATTCTGTCAATTGCTCAACAGTAATTTGTTCACCCACCGTAGAATACTTATGCTCTTGAGAGAAGCCACTAGTGAAACCTATGGCCCCGGGGTCTATTCTCATCATATCAATCTCCATCACTTTAATCTTGCTTTGCTTTTTTACTTTGCTTTTACTTTTTACTTTGCATCTTTATACCAAAAATACCAAAAATACTATATCTATCAGATCTCACTCTCATAAGTGACCGTGAAGGGATTGACAACCCCTAATCGCGTTGGTTGCGAGTAGCTATCGCTTTGTGCAGGTACGAGGGACTTGAGCGTGCGCTCCTACTAGATTGATACCTTGGTTCTCAAAACCGAGGGAAATACTTACGCTACTCTGCTGCATCATCCCTTCCTCTTCGGGGAAAACCAACGCAAGATCAAGACGTAGCAAAGATCATATGTTCAGATCCTATATGCATATTATTATCCCTCTGATTATGAACATGATGCTTCGTGAGTAATTACGTTTGTTCCTGAGGACAAGGGAGAAGTCTTGCTATTAGTAGTCATGTGAATTTGGTATTCGTTTGATATTTTGATAAGATGTATGTTGTCTAACCTCTAGTGGTGTTATGTGAACGTCGACTACATAACACTTCACCATTATTTGGGCCTAGAGGAAGGCATTGGGAAGTAATAAGTAGATGATGGGTTGCTAGAGTGACAGAAGGTTAAACCCTAGTTTATGCGTTGCTTCGTAAGGGGCTGATTTGGATCCATATGTTTCATGCTATGGTTAGGTTTACCTTAATACTTTTGTTGTAGTTGCGGATGCTTGCAATAGAGGTTAATCATAAGTGGGATGCTTGTTCAAGTAAGAACAACACCCAAGCACCGGTCCACCCATGTATCAAATTATCAAAGTATCGAACGCGAATCATATGAACGTGATGAAAACTAGCTTGATGATATTCACATGTGTCCTCGGGAGCGCTTTTCCTATTATAAGAGTTTGTTCCGGCTTGTCCTTTGCTACAAAAAGGATTGGGCCACCTTGCTGCACTTTATTTACTTGTGTTACTTGTTGCTCGTTACAATTTATCTTATCACAAAACTATCTGTTACCACTTATTTCAGTACTTGCAGAGAATACCTTGCTGAAAACCGCTTATCATTTCCTTCTGCTCCTTGTTGGGTTCGACACTCTTACTTATCGGAAGGACTACGATAGATCCCCTATACTTGTGGGTCATCAATGGGGTGCCCCCCTCCCCCGTATATAAATGAGTGGAGGAGGGGGAGGACCGGTCCTCTACTATGGCGCGCCCTGGGGAGTCCTGCTCCCACCGGGAGTAGGATTCCCCCCTTCCATGTAGTAGGAGTAGGAGGAAAGGAAATGGAAAAGAGAAGAGAAGGAAGGAGGGGGCCCACCCCTCCCCCAAGTCCAATTCGGACTAGGCCTTGGGGGCGCGCAGCCTCTCCTCTCTCTTTCCCCTAAAGCCCAATAAGGCCCATATACTCCCCGGCGAATTCCCGTAACTCTTTGGTACTCCGAAAAAATACCTGAATCACTCGGAACCTTTCTGATGTCCGAATATAGTCGTCCAATATATCGATCTTTATGTCTTGAACATTTCGAGACACCTCGTCATGTCCCCGATCTCATCAGGGACACCGAACTACCATCGGTACATCAAAACACATAAACTCATAATACAGATCGTCACAGAACTTTAAGCGTGCGGACCCTACGGGTTTGAGAACTATGTAGACATGACCGAGACACGTCTCCGGTCAATAACCAATAGCGGAACCTGGATGCTCATATTGGTTCCTACATATTCTACGAAGATGTTTATCGGTCAAACCGCATAACAACATACATTGTTCCCTTTGTCATCGGTATGTTACTTGCCCGAGATTCGATCGTCGGTATCTCAATAACTAGCTCAATCTCGTTACCGGCAAGTCTTTTTACTCGTTCTGTAATGCATCATCCCACAACTAACTCATTAGTTGCATTGCTTGCAAGGCTTATAGTGATGTGGATTACCGAGAGGGCCCAGAGATACCTCTCCGACAATCGGAGTGACAAATCATAATCTCGATCTATGCCAACTCAACAAGTACCATCGGAGACACCTGTAGAGCACCTTTATAATCACCCAGTTACGTTGTGACGTTTGGTAGCACACAAAGTGTTCCTCCGGTAATCGGCATTTGCATAATCTCATAGTCATAGGAACATGTATAAGTCATGAAGAAAGCAATAGTACTAAACTAAAACGATCAAGTGCTAAGCTAAGGGAATTGGTCAAGTCAATCACATTATTCTCTAATGATGTGACCCAGTTAATCAAATGACAACCCATGTCTATGGCTAGGAAACTTAACCATCTTTGATTCAACGAGCTAGTCAAGTAGAGGCATACTAGTGACACTCTGTTTGTCTATGTATTCACACATGTACTAAGTTTTCGGTTAATACAATTCTAGCATGAATAATAAACATTTATCATGATATAAGGAAATAAATAATAACTTTATTATTACCTCTCGGGCATATTTTCTTCAAAAATCACATTTTAAGGGCTCTGTTCCGCCGCAGCCAATTTCGGCCATTAAACAATAAAAGCACACAAATGAATTGACCGTGGTTTTGAAAAAATAAAACGTAAAAATGCCGAGAATTCAAACACGATCTTTGCCACCGCCACATAGTTTTGGCGGCCTTGCAACATAGTTTTTGCACCAAAACCCAAAATACATCGCATTCGTCATCACTCCATCATCATCACAAGCTGGAATCTTCATTGCCACCATTGCCACCACCACTTGCAGAACCACCATGCTCACCGCATGGCCTCTTCCGACTAGCCTCCTCCTCTCCAAGATCTCCAACATTGCCATGTCATGCCATTCTGTGGTGACCTCGTCCATCTCATTTCGGTTCATCATCATGATCTTGTTCTCCTCTTGAAGGAGTTTGGCCATGGCTTTGTCCTCCTCGGCCTTGGCTCTTCTCTCCTCAATGGCGGCCTTGCGGTCGGTCTCCTCCTTGAGTAGTTGCCGCTTCTCTTGCTTCTCTTGACCCTTCTTCTCGGCCAACTCCTTTTTTACCTCCAATATCTTGATCACCAATATCTCATTGGACTTGACCATGTCATCTAGCTTCTCCTGCAAGCTTGATGCCTTTGTTTCCTTCTTGATCTTGTCTTTGGCCTTCTTGTTTCCATCAGGCTTATTCTTGTTTCTTGGGCCATCGTCCTCTTCATCATCAATAGCAACATCCATCTTGATGAGGGCACCTCTCTTTGGTGGGGATTCTTTCTCAATCACCTTCCACTTCTCGCTATCTTTGGGAAGTTCCCAACAATGCTCTAGTTGAAATGCCTTTTTGCATGAAGCTTCCTTGTCCTTGTACCTTTCTTGCGCAATTTTTTCCTACAAAATGGAAACAATGTCAAATTGTGCAACCGCTTCGAGTTGTACAAAAGATTTGCACTAATTGGGACATGAAACGAACTCACACAATCGGCTTCAACGACGCCACTTGGAGGTGCATTGCGGACTTGCGTCAAGCAAGCAAGCCAACAGCTACAAATCGGCTTGATCACGTCCCAACGACCTTGAAGAGACCGAAAGGTGTGTGGCGTCCTGTTGGGATACTTTGCCATCATGCAGAGGAATTGATCCTTGATCCTTTTCCAATTCCACTTCGCGGTTTGGTCGGTGCCGGTGCACGCATCAACAGACACCGACTCCCAAGCCTTGATCAAAACTTTATCTTCCAATGGAGTTTAGTTCTTCGATCTTGAGCGTTCTTCTTGTGCTTCGTCGTACACCCCCTCATCAACCTCCTCCACATCATCTTCTTCCCCGTGACCGTGCACACCACCATCCATCTCGTTGCAGCCGTACTCACAGATCGGTGATTGATCGATGTCGAAGGTGTTGTCGTCCAAGGTTTGCACGAAGCCAGCCATCTCATCATGCTTACCGGCGCTACAATTGCGCTCTAGAAGTCACGTACAAGTGGAATGAACTCAAACGAAAGAAGTGCAGGAAATCAAAGAATCATACATTGTGTTCATTCTGTCGAACACCTCGGGGGCAGCAGTAGCGTCATCACTGGGAATCCTCACGCCAGCTCTTGCCGGAGCAATCGGGGAGGTGTTGGCGGGGTAACTCTTCCTGCGAACTTCTTGTATTTCACACCGGAAGCCTTCCCCTTCTTCGTCGGTGGGTGCCCGACCGGATTCGCATCGGAGGAGGCAGGGCGGGCGTGCGTGCCTTCTCGGCTGGGCCGCCGGGAGCGCCGCCCTGGATGACGACGTTGCCCTCCCGCTTGTGGGGTGGCGCGGTGCAACCCTGAATGGCGACGGGTGCAACATGGCCGCCGACGAGATCTGCCGAAGGAGGTGGCGCGTGGATGGCGTCCACGGTGACGGCCGACAGCTGGGAGGCTTTCATGGGGGCGGAGGGACTCCGGGGAAGGTGCTTCGGGGCGAGCAGAGGGAGGTAGTTGGCAGCGGAGGGAGAGGGAACCGGGAAGAGCCACGTGGAAATTTCCCTCCCGCCAAATCTCGCAGCTGATAGGAGTTGAGCTCGGGTCGGCCTTCCGCCCCGTGAATCTAAAGGCTGAGGGCGAAACTTTTCCGTGCCCTACAATTTCTTTTACAGTTCATGGGCTGATACGATGTGTCTTGTTGGGCCGTTTTTTTCGCCAACACTTTAAAGCAGCAGTTATTTTGCTGGTCGACACATTTTAAAAGATTTGTTAGAGATGCTCTTAAAAAGTAAATGAAGTGAGACTAAAAAAATCAATAATTGCGCTGCTTGTTTGGTCTCCAAATCTCGGGTGTAAGAAACACATAATGATCATGCTGCTGTTGTTCATTCATGTTCGAATTCGTACTCCCTCCACAACATAACGGTTTGTACTCCCTCCGGTACCACATACTTCTATGTAACAAATCAGTCGGCTCAGAGTTAACCAAGTACTCTCACTGTCCCATAATATAAGAGCGATTTTGGCACTACACTAGTTTATAAAATGCTTTTATATTATGAAACAGAGGAAGTATTAATCAAATGATGGATGATTTAGTTCAGCTTATAGCTGGATTCATTTTATACTCCCTATGATTCGGTCTATAGGTGGATTCAAGCTTTGGTCTTTTATACACTAAAAATGACATCTGTGATTTTGTTACTCCCTCACTAAATTATTCCCCCGATCACTGGATCAGAGTTATGCATATAACCTGTTTATTAAGCAAAGTATACGAAAGGACTGCGGTCCAGTACAAGCTCGCCCAGAGCGGAAAAAGTAATCAAAGTGGTAAAAAATGACACAACATGTGAAAATAGAACAAGATGACTAAATAGCTAGCTTATTTCTGGACTGCCATCCAAACCGGTTGTAGGTATCTCCAGTTACCATTTTTCATCGGGTAGATCCAGTAAACAAATGCTCCCTGGCTTCCACAGGCGTGAGTATAACCACGTACTGATCCAAGCGGTGGCTCTGTAGATAATCTGCAAAAAAATTATTCAAGTTTGTCTATTAAAAACTATATCATTTCTGCAGATCCATATATATAGCCCAAAGTAATGTGCAAACTCCTATCCAAATATGTCTCGCAGTATTTGGCTCTACTCCACTTAGTCACGTCTCAAATAACGTGTGAATACTATTTGGATGGGTGATATTAAAGGCTATATGTATTGAACGCCATAATAGTTTGGTGAGCAGATTATCTCCTACTAAAGATCTCCAGAATTGAATATTTAAACGATTAGACTATAATATTGTAGCAACATAAGCCCCCTTACATTGTACAATATTATAGGAAAACGGATATTGTGTGGCTAAAGGCGTCTCCCTTAACTAAGTATCCTTTCAGAATCTAGTCGAATTATTGTTTCCAATGATGAATTTAGTCCTATGAAAGAAAGTTGCTTTCGTTCTCATTAACCCCTTCCAAAAAGGTGAATCATTGGATCTCACAGTAACCTGGGCCGAGGTCTTATATTGTAGGTACTTATTTCGTAAAATTTGTACCCACATGTCATCGGTCCCAACATAAAACATGCACAGTCATTTAATAAGCAGACATCTATCCTTTACCTCTAAATTCTCAATCTCGAGACCACCCTGGTCTTTCGGCCTACAAATGATATCCTACTTAATAAGCATGTATTTTCTCTTTATTTCATCGTTCTGCTAAAAGAATCGTGATCGATAGAAGTCTAACCTTTTTCGTATGATTATAGGTACTTCGAAGAAAGATAGAAGGAACATCGACATACTCATGAGCACTGAGTTTATTAGTACTAGCCTACCTCGGTACGACATAAGCTTACCCTTCCAACAACTTAGTTTTTTTTTCAAATCGATCTTCAATACATTTCCACTCCTTGCTAGATAGCTTGCGATGGTGAATTGGTATGTCTAGATAACTAAATGGTAGGGCACCCAGTTCACATCCGAACAGTTGTTTATAAGCATTTTTTTCATCTTTGGATCTCTTGAAAAAAACAATTCACTTTTGTTAACATTAATCTTCAATCCCGATAATTGTTCGAATAAGCATAGTTCAAGCTTCATATTCTAGCCTTTGCCACATCATGTTCCATCAAAATTATAGTATCGTCAACATATTGTAGTATGGACACCCCACCATTTACAAGATGTGGTACCATCCTCCTATTTGGTCGTCCTCTTTACCTCTACCTATGAGAATGGCCAACATATCTGCCACTATGTTGATCAATATATATAGGAGATATCGGGTCCCCTTGTCTTAAACCCTTTTGCGTTTGGAAGTAGTGAACTAGTCGTTGTTCACTTTAATCCTGAGGCTGCATTTTTGTACAAATGAATCGACCTAATTCCTCCAGGAATCGTCGAAATCCTCCATATGTAACGCTTGTTGGAGCAACGACCATTTGACCATATCGTACGCTTTTTCGAAATCCACCTTGAAGACCACCTCATCCAGTTTCTTCGATTGGATCTCATGTAGTGTTTTATGTAGGACAACCACACCCTCTAGTATGTTTCTGCCCGGCATGAATGCCATCTGAGTTTCTTACATCATATTATGTGCAATCCGTGTCAGTCGGTTTATACCACCTTTAATAAATAATTTAAAGCTCACATTGAGCAGACATATCGGTCGGAACTACTCAATACGCACTGCCTCCTCCTTCGTTGGCAACAATGTCATTGTTCCAAAGTTTAGGTGGAATAGCTGTAGTTGGCCACTAAACAAGCCATGGAACATTGGCATTAGGTCACCCTTAATGATATGTCAGCATTTCTTATAAAATTATGTCGGGAAGCCATCTGGGTCTGGTGCCTTATTATTCTTCATCTGTGATATTGCCTCAAACACCTCTTTTTCTCTGTCCGGAGCTGAGGAATGTCCCCAACCATGTGCTCGTTTAGAGACGCAAAATTGTCCTCGGGAGCACCAAGTAGTTGTTTATAGTAGTTAGAGATATACAATTTTAGGTTCTCATGCCCTACAATTGTACCCTCATTCTGTTCAAACTGAAATTTTTCTTCTTTGTGTGTTTTTCGTTTGCGATCATATGAAAAAACCGGGTATTGTCGTCCCCTTGGATGACCTGCCACACTTTAGCTCTAAGTGTCCATTTCATCACTTCTTCTTTGGGAAGTGTTCGTAATTTATGGTCAGCTTCCATTTTAGGTGCCGTTCTTCTGCATCTTATAAGATAGATTCGACCTTTAGATCAAGTTTTTTTATAAGGTGGATAAGCCTATCTTTTTCCACTAGATATATCCCGCTTCATTTTTAGACCAGACCCTTAGGAATTGCCTCAAATGCCTAATCTTATTTTACCATCGCTTAATATTTCAGTGACACAAAAAATGGCATGCTGTGATTCTGGGACACTTTGCAGGTGGATTCAGTTTATACTCCCTGTGATTCAGTTTATACTCTGGGACATGCATGTTAAACAAGGAGTAGGTCCTTCACATGTTACTGTAAATTTACATGGTTTGGTTGACTTGCAGCAACAGGGAAATCATCCATGTACGCTGTAGATGGAGTACAATAGAGATAGGTTGATCCATGATTTCGTTAGCAGACCGTATAGAGCAGCATTGGGCCTGAATCTTCTCAAACTGTGACATATTTCGTATTGACTGAGAAAAAATCAGTGCATGCAACATCATTGAGTTGACTTCCTCATAAAAGTTGTAAATAAGAGCCAAATCTGGAACCCTATATGTCCAAGGACGCGCTCGCGGATGTTGACCAGACACACATTAAAAGTCCTTCACAAATCGTTAAATCCATAAAAGTTGTAGATAAGAGCCAAATTCGTCCTTGGCATAGATCGCCCTCCTTTGCCCCTTCTAGACGATGCGGTCACGGAGGGCTTCCTCCTCCCTGTCTAAGTCGTGGGAATCCATCGGCTCCCCCTCACATGCTGCCAAAGCCGTCTTCGCCTTGAGGGCTGTCACGACGTCCCGCGCCTATACCTCGCTCGGCGGTCACACCGCACCTCCTAGGCGTAAACCATAGTGGCATTGGCCTCTGTTTCGTCTCTCGACAACGCGGGAACGAGGCGCCACCGAAACGGTTCCACCACTTGATCCGGGTGCGCCGCCATGCGTTGGTCACTGCTTTAAGCGAGGCTGCTATCACGCGCCTTGAGCCACCAGCCCCGACGGATCCTAGTTCTATTTGAGCAGAGGTAATGGATTCCTGCCGAATCAATTTCAACCGCAAGCGGGCACACTCCTCCTAGGAGCGTCAGAGAGCCGTGCAGACGGCAATCTACTCGTAGAGACTACATGGCGTGAGGTCTCGATTGACAGATCCGGATCTCTCGGAGTCAGATCCATTGCCATCCATGCCGGAGACGGTCGAAGTTTGCTAGAGAAGAGCTAGGAGGCGGAGGACAGTAAAGTGAAGTGAAGTTGACTGGCTAGTGTTTGGTCCGGAGTGCAAATGGGATTAAATATATGTGGGGTCGTGTCAGGCCATAATGAGTTGGATCCGACGTGGCGAACACACCCGAAGGTGCCCGGGTGGGCTAGATACAGGGATTGCCAATTAGAGCATCTCTAGTAGATCCCCCTAACGGCTATCCCGTTAAACTCATTTGAGGGCTCCCACACAAAAATATGGGACGGCGAGCCCTCCGTGGAACAGTTCCCGTAAATCCATCCCGCAAATGTTTTGCGGGATCTATTCCGCGCCGGAGGGCTCACGGTCCAGCAAATACAATAGGCAAATATTGTCAAGTTCATCATCACAAGTGCATAAAAACTAGTTCATCATCATACTAGTTCATCACATCCAAAATCGTGCGCAACAAACAAGGTATCAAGTTTAGCCTCATGAATGCGTGATAAAACAAGACAAAAGTTGCTCAAATGACATAGATCAATCAAGCAACATTCTCATTGTTGCGAAGAACGTCGCCACTAGCACCTCCATCGCCACGATCCACATTGACCGGCGGGCACACTATGATTACAAAAATCAACGGCCAAAGCTCAAGCAAGTCTTCCGAAGGACCGAAACATAGATGACCGGAGCAAAGAAAGCAAAAGAATTTTTATTTACCTCAGACCGTTTCATCGAACACGTTGTAGGCGTGGCCAGCGGCTTCGTCGTCAATGTGGATGCCGGGGTCGCCTGAAGGCAGAGGAGGAGCCAGACCCCTGACGTGATTGCCTTCTTCCTCGGGGGCTTCGTCTGCTCACTAGCAGGGCGGGTCGAGACGGTCTTCTTCCTCTTGGCCGGGGCGCGTGGAACCAGAGCTGAGCCCACACTAGGTGATGTCGCGTCACCTGCGCCATCTTGAACGAGATGGCTCCCTTGCCGCTTTCTCTTGATGTTGGCGGTGGCGGTGGGAGGAGTTAGGGCCGTGGGAGGCCGGGCGCACGAAGCGGCAGTGGTCAAGGCGGCGGCGACACATGGTATGGCGCACCCGGGGGCGGCGAGTACTTCATCCGGCTGAATTCCGGCGCCGCGTGGCTGGATGGCGGGGTCAGAGGACGGATTGGCAGCGGCTACAGCGGGGGCGGGAGGCAAGAAGTGAAACCGACGAAAGTGGGTTCGCGTCAACCGAAACGGGATCTAACAAAATCAGGTGGAATCCCGCACATATGAAAGAATTGGGCTCGCATATGCAAGATCTATTTTTTTTACGAGACAGCCGAATTTTCTTTGTTCAGACCGGATTTACGGACTGATCCCGCAAATTGGTTAGTAAGCGTTCATTATTATAGCAAACGGCCATGTTTGCGGGATCAGCTAGAAATGCTCTTAGGCCGGGTATTTGAGGCAATTTTGCGTCCAGAGAGTGACCAGGAAGGCCGCTCGGATGTTTGGGTACCCTTGATTGAAATCAATATTGACGATGAACTTGATAAGTGGCTCAGCAGTTCTCCGGAGCAGTTTCCCATGTATACAGAAGATCAACAAAAACGGCTCCAAGTTCAAAGCATCAAGCTGATAATCAAATGGGCTAATCAAATGGCAGGACCAGCTTGGCGGCGTCGAGGCGCGGGTAGTACCGGAGCACGACGCCCTTCATCTCCTCCGCGCCGCTCTCGTACCCTGCCGCGGCGTGCTCGTCGAGCCGCCGCTTGTACTCCTCGGACCCCAGGAACTGCTGCACCGCCGTCGCCTTGGCGCTCTGCAGAGTTGCCCGCTTCACCGCCGCGAGCTCGGCCTTCGCCTTCTCCAGCCCCGCCTCGGTGGCCTGCCTCGCCGCCTTCTCCTTGTCCAGCTGCTCCAACAGGGCCACCTTGTCGCGCTCCCGCGCCACCAGCTTCTCGTCCAGGTCCAGCGCGTAACCGGAGGAGGAGGACACGTAGTTCGCGGCCTGCGCACGCCACCGTCGCCGCCGCATGGCACACACAAACAATGTAATTCGGGTCCTGTCCGAACATACCTACGGGCTACGGACGAACGATTTGGTTGGAAGAATACCTGGAGCATTGCTACATAGGTCGACGCGACGACGTCGGAGGGCTTCGACGCCGCGAACTTGTCGTCCCGCGACGGCGTCACGATGCACTCTAGTACCTTCTGCGAGACCTTCCAGTCGGCGCTGTCGCCGTCGTGTGCGTCGGGCACAGGCGAGTGCTGTGGCTTCGGGTCGAAAAAACCCCGCCGGGCACACGGGTCGGACACCGCGGCCGAGCCGTCAGACAACGGCCGTGCAGGCAATCCTGGTGGGGAAGCAGGCGGCGGCGTGGTCAGCGGAGAACGGCAAACATCGTCTTCTACATTAGCGGTCTCCCCCTGTTTCCTCTTCATTCCAGGCAACGGCAGCGTGTCGCCGTCCGGCTCGGTGTTCACCTTAGCTGTTTCTGCCGCACTCTCTTCCAATGGATCGATGCCTGGCGCATGAACCACAACAGTAAATTGTGTGCTAATAATTGGACAAGGGGAATTGTGCTGGGAGCGCGTTTACCTTTATCACCAGTAGTACGAGGAGAAGGCGGAGGTGGTGGCGGTGATGCGCCGGCGAGGTTCGAGGAGAAGGCCGCCGCAAGATCGGCCTCACGGAGGTAGGTCCGGAGATCAACTGCCGCGCCGTGTTTGTACACCAAATCAGCCACCGATTTCTTATCCTGGCTCGATAGCTCCGGGCCTGCGGCGGAGATCTTAGCCGTCGGCGCGCCCCAGCGAACGGGGCACGGCCATTCCTCCGGCGACGTCAGGAAGAAAAACACCCTTTTCCACTCCCCGTCGGATTCGGAACAGCCCAGGCCAGTAACCAGCGCGCCGGCACCTTCCTTGCACCGGAAGCAGTACCAGCCCTTCCTGCTTCGGAGCGAGAAGAAATGACGGAACACGGCGACCGACGGCGGCACGCCGGCGTCATGGCAGAGGGCGAAGAAGCCGACCAGGACGCGCCACCCGTCGGGCGTGAGCTGGCCGGGCGCGAGGTCGAAGTGGGAGAGCGTCTGACAAAAGAAGGCGTGCAGCGGGAAGCGCACCCCGGCCTCCAGCGCGTGCGCGTACACGCAGACTGCCCCCGGCGGCGGCGGCGAGCACGCGCGCCGGTCGCCGGCGGGGCTCGCGGCGAGCTTCCCCGGGACGCCGTGCTTCTCGCAGAGGGCCTTGACTTCGGCCTCGGTGGTCAGGGACGAGGTGAAGCGCTCGGCGGCGATCAGCAAGAGGGCGGCCGCGTCGTCGTCGTCGTCGCTGTCGCTGAGGATGACGACGGCGGACGAGGGCGGGGAAGGCATCGCGCTGGCTTACAGGAGAAGCAGAGCGGGCGGTATCGTCCCGGCTCTGCTCCCTGCGGTGCGTCGTGCAGAGGAGCAGCCGAACTACTAGTGGAGACCTGTTTACTAGTCTTCTCCTCTTGTGACTCGAGTCCATGCATCAACTTAATCTCATTTATCACCGTGTGACTTCAATGTCGTATAGTACACCCTCCTTGGGAGTACGATCACTAGTTTGACCATGTTTGTGGAGTCAAGTCTTATTTTTATTGTCACCATCCCATTTTCAGATTTCGAAATGCATTGAATCAATGGATGCAACGATTAAGAAAAGACTCACCTATGCATGTAAAGTTCTTGATCGTTTATTGATTATGCATGCATGCTTTGAAATTAATGCATTGACAAACACAACTTTTTGAAAAAATGACCGTATTAATTGATTACTTTTGAAAACTACAAATACAGCACTATCTTGATTTGTGAGACTTTTGAATTGAAGCCTTCAAAATGGAAAGGGAGGGAGTAAAAAATAGGTACGTAGAAAGTCCCCAACTCCTCCCGTGCACAAACAAGTTTGCAATAAGCAATAAATTCAGAAAAAAGTAAAAAATAATAATTCTTAATTTTTTATAACTTTGAAAAAAATCTGTGCTTGTAAAATTTCATCATGGAGTGGCATTCCTGGTAGCCGCTGCAAGAAAATCAGCACTTCAAAATGTTTTAGAAAATGGCATTTTTGGAGCATCGTTTTTTTCTCCACGACTTTCACGAATGTAATTTCACGATCAAACTTAACATGTGTCAATATGTTGCACAAAACAAATTCAGAATTTTTTTAATTTCATTTTATTTTATTAGGATTTACTGTTCACCCAGGCTCATTTGAGCTCAAGCTAACAATAGAATTTTGGTGTTCCTTGTTTCACTTCAGGCTCTCTCTTTAAAGCATTCGATGTCGGTGCATCAAAACGGATGCACCACATGTCTGCTAGCATGTTCGGCCATGTCCACAAACAGCTAGGGGGGCGGCCATCAAACCCAATGCATCAAATGTTCATCTTTGTTTTTTTTATATTTATCTGAAGCACGTAAAATAATTAAACATAAACACCATAATCATGATGTGCACATTTTTAAAATGCAACCAATAGTTCCAATATAAATATTACAAGCAAACATAAAGTTTTACAATAAAGTATATCCTATTTGAATTAAAATTAATCGGACACATTTTTTACTTGCCCCTCGAAGCGTCTACAAATGCTCAATCAGATCATTCCGAACGTGCTCATGACTACCCCGATGGCGAACCTGTTCATGCATTTGAATAAATTCTCAAATATCGTCGTATTTTGCTTTGGAAGTTGGATATCACCCATGTGCTCAAATTCCAGATTATGGCGAACTCTGTCACCCTCGTCCTGCACAATCTTGTTGTCATGATCACACTAGTTGTCATGGGAGATCCTCAAATAACTGCAAAACGGGTTGAAGCACTCTAAATGCCCCTCTTGGCATCTTTTTTTAACTCCTTGTCTTTGGGAAAAGTGGGATCTTTTCTCACACCTTTGCTCAGAGATGGTCTTGACGAAGATCGCCCACTAAGGATAGATACCAGCAGAAAGATAATTGCTCATTTACAGTCATGATCATTGATGGTATAGTTGCACACAGGAGCTTCTTCCGCACACAGCCTTGCAAACAATGGAGGTCGCTACAACACTTTGATGTCATTGTGAGACTTGGGCATCCCCTAGAAAGAGTGTCAAATCCAAATGTGGCGGCCCAGATATTTCCCTTCTTGAGCATATCGACAATTCTTGTCATATTGTAGCACCAATATAGTCATGTAGCCACCGACACAGAAATTTTCCAACATAACTATGGGTTGATTAGCAGATAACATAGAATCACAACGCGAAAGACCCACCAAAAACACCACATTATATAAAATAGAAATAAAAAATACACTCTATCATCTTCCCCACTCGCCAAACTAAATATTCCATTAGTTCCAAAATATAAGGTATACTATTTTTTGAAAAGTCCAATTTCTTTAACTTTGACCAAATTCAGAGCCAAAAATATTAACATCCACAATACTAAATAAATAAACTATGAAACTTCATTTCATGATGAATCTAATGTTGTCAATTTGATATTATGGATTTTGGTATACTTATCTACAAATTTGATCAAATTTAAAGAAGTTTGACTTTTCAAAAAACTAATACGACTTATATTTTGAAACAAAGTGAGTAAAAAAGCTATGAAAACTCAACAACCCCAACGGCGCAGCAAAGCGCGCCCAACTCTTCTAATAATGACTATTTTGAAAATTTTGATAATTCATACAACTACGATTATGTTTTACATAATTTCAAAAGCAAACTCGACAATATTCATTCTGTTTCATAAAAGTAAACATGCAACTCTACATAGTGATAAAGTTTCTCAGCACCCACGCTTCTCCAACATATTTAAAATTTAGGTTTATTTAGCTCTTTTGATGTTCAATAGTGCATCTAACATTAGTGGCTACACCTCATATATGTTTCAAAAACAAATCTAGGTTTTGTTATGTTCACTGTGCTTGAAATTGCATCAGGACATTTTGGTAAGTGTGCTTCAAATTCAATCCATGTTAGTCTTAGTAGAAGCAAACACAAATATATTTTGTGATTCATTGTGATTTGTCGTGCTCAAGAGTGTACCACATGTTTCTTGCGGTATTACCTTCCATGCGACTAGTAGCAGAGCTAGCCCATTGGGCCAGGGTGGGCCAATAGTGCAAACTGTTCATATAATTATAATTTTTTCATTTTTAAGCCTTGCATCCAAGGGTGGCCCCTGATGATGACATGTACCTAGGATAGGGCAATAGACCTAGTCTAAGCACCTTACCCAAGGACACTGTCCTACAATCAAAGACATTCAAAGGACAGCAGATTTTACCGACTGGAATCACCACAATACTCAACTCACTCGACTGAGTGTTCACTCGGATACCCCAATTCCATTCGACCATACCAGAATTCACTCGGAGAACAGAAGGTCTAAAGTCACTCTGAATGACAACGGTCGGCGTTCACTCCGTAGTCTTAATGGTCATTTATGTAACTTTAATGCTGGCATTACCAGTAACGTTCCTATCTTTATATACATTGAACCATGTGTAACTGAGGGTCGGAGGGGTCTGGCGAACTCTATATAAGCCACCCCTCCTCAGGCACAAGGGTTCGCACCCCCTGTAACTACACACTCATAATACAATCGACTGAGCTCCCGAGCACCGAGACGTAGACCTGTTACTTCCACCGTGAAGGGCCTGAACTCGTAAATCTTGTGTGTACAACTTCACCATAGCTAGGATCTTGCCTCCTCATACCTACCCCCCATTCTACTGTCAGGCTTAAAACCACGACAGCCCCCACCAGGCCACCCCTAGCTCCGCCACTGCACGTGACTAGCGACCAATCCTATTTAGCGCGTGGATCGGTAGTTTGCGACCACGCACGCACCACCCAGCTCCATGCATGTACATTTTTGGCCCGACCCAATTAGCTTTTTCCCAGTTTTAGGGGGGTAACATAATCTTTTGTGGTGGGTTTTTTGTGCTTTTTATTTTTCATTTTTATTATTTCCTTTTCCATTTTTGTCTTTTCTTATCTTTTTTTATGTTATTCTTTTCTTTTCTTTTCCTTTTTCCTTTTATTTCTTTCATTTGTCCATTTTGTGATCATCCTTTCAAATTTGTGTTTTTTTAATCATGAACACTTTCTGATATTTATGATATTGTAAACATTTTTTAATTCATGAATATTTTTTGAATTTTGAACATTTTTTAATATGCAAACATTTTCTAAATTCATGGATTTTTTTTGAAATTGTGAACATTATTTGAAATGCGTGAACATTTTTTGGAATAGGTGAACATTATATGAACTGACAAACATTGCTTTTGGAATTTTTTTTCTGAAATAACATACATTTTTTCTAATTTCTGAATGTTTTTTTTACAAATTTATGAATATTTTCTATGAATCCCGTGAACAACTTTTTGAATTGATGAACATTTTTGGAAATTATGGAATAATTTTTGAAATTTACAAACACTTTTTTGTTTGGAGGAACATTTTTTGGATCTGCGAATATGTTTTGAAGCAATGAGTATTTTTTTTCATTTCATGAATATTTTTTTGAAGTTTTGTGGACATTTTTATAAATTCATGTTTTTTTTAATTTGCAAACTTTTATCAATTCTCGAATACGTTTTTCACAATCATAAACAAATTTTTATTTCCCAAATACTTTTTGAATATGTGAACATATTCGCAGTGCGCCCGTCTCAACGCCACAAGCACACGCAGGACGCAGCGCCCGTCTCAGGTCCTTTCCTGCGTGCAGCAGCTCCGCCCAACGCCCCAACCACACGCAGGACGCAGCCCAACCCCGGCTCAGGCGAGCTCCATTGCTGACCTGCCTTCGTACTGTACCACACTAGGGCTAGTGATCATCACTCCGTTTTTGGTTCTCACCAGTCACATGTCTCCTCGACATGTTTCATGGCGCAGGCCATTATTGCATGAGTACTTGGAGCAGCTTCAGCTTTTTTTTGGAACGAAGCAGCTCCAGCTATTTTTTATTTCAACGAAGCAGCTCCATAATTATCTCCAGACACCCGTCCCATCCCTCCTGGCCAAAAATGGAAAGATGAAAGAGAAGTTCCCGCAGACCTCTCGCACCGGATCTGGCTTACCTGCTCCTTTCCCATGCTCTCATCCATGTTCCCACTTCATCTTACGGTTGTCTTTTTTCTTCTTTTCTTTTTAATCTAATCATCTTTTCCTGATTTTAAAGGAATGGGGTCGGACCTTATTTTCTTCCAATCAAATCAAGCCACGTATGCGGGAGTACGGATGGGCACACGCCGAGAGAGCAGGCAAGTCTCGTCCTCTGGCCCCCACCCTCTATCATGGAGGCCCCGTCCTAAACCCTGCTTGGGATTGAGTTGTCGTGTGCTAGCTCACAAATTGCTAAACCATAGGTTTTGATTTAATTTTTATTTGTTGAACCATGCGCATCTGGAATACTCCCTCCATAAGTAAATATAAGAGCATTTAGATCACCATTTTAGTGATCTAAACGCTCTTATATTTATTTGTAGAAGTATTTTTCAATTTCTAGGTATTTATGAAGGTGGTTTACTCATTTTGTGTTTGCTTCTAGTCACTTTGTGAAGTACATTTGTTTTCTTTTTTGAAAAAATCCAAGTCAATTTTGTGAAGTTTGGCCCATTTAAATAGAGCGCTCACTTTTGTGTGATTCAAGTAACCATGTGTTTGTTTTTCGTGTTTATTTTTTTTTATTTTTCACTATTATGGTTTCTTTTGTGCAGTTGCGACTTGCAACGAAGCAGCCTCATCTAAAAAAACTAGGTTTCCTCCGCCTCCCGTCCGCATGTCAGTGATCAGCCTCGTCTTCGATGGCATTAGGGCAATAGGGGCGCGGTGGATCCCGGTCCTTGTCTGTGGGAGGGCTTCGCTTCAGATGTTCCTCCGAGTTTTGTTAGGGTTTGTGTTCTACTCAGAAAAACAAGACGGCAACAACTCCTTGAAGATGGAATAAGGTTATCCCCGCCTAGCCCCCGCCCCGGTGGTGAGTTTAGCATTGTCGATGGGAAGGTCTGTGATTTGTCTTTGGTGGATTTGCTCGGATCTGGTTATCGTTTGTTGACGTTCATGTGTCTTCAGTTTGGATCCTTCCGGTCTACACTACTCTTCATTGGCGGCGGTTAATGTTCTATGTGCTGGTGCTATGGGGCCTTGGCATGACGACTTTCCAATTGTCTACTACAACAAGTTTTGCCCCGCTTCGGCAAGGGGGGGGGGGGGGGGGGACGATGACGAGGGCGAGACTTCGGCTCCCTTCGGTGCTTTTAGTCGTCGCTAGGTGGTCTACGGATCTAGATGTAAATTTTATTATTTCTAGTGTTCATTGTACTACCATGAAGATGAATTGATCAGGAATTTTCCCGCAAAAAAAAACAATTGTGTTGTACCATTTTCATTGTTCTTTACTTGTTTTTTTTTGGCATATTTGTTGCGATTTTATTTTTATTTTGCAATTACACTTTAGCTTTGTGGTACAAAAGTTACTTAAACTTCCAATTTTATCACTCACATTTGTCCTAGGCACTCCCTTTCCATATCATCTGTGATTTATGATATCGATTGATGTTTTAGATGGAGTACACATAAATGCACATATTTTTTTATTTTTTTCGAAAAGGGGGACTCCCCGGCCTCTGCATCAGAACGATGCATACAACCATCTTATTAAACCACAAATATAAGTTCCAACAAGGTCTCAAAGTCTCCTACTGGAAAGTAAAAACCGCTCACACAGAGCCAAAATGGGCTAGAAACACAGACTAGCCAGAAAAAAAGACGCCACAACCGGTTGGCAGAAAAAGAGATAGGTAAACTAATTGCCTATCCTATTACATGATCGCCATCCAAACCGGTTGGAGATACCCCGAACTACCATCTCCCAGCAGATAGATCCAGTAACCAAATGCTCCCTGGCCTCCGTCGGAGTGAGTAGCGACCACGAACGGATCAACGCCGTGGCTCTGAAAATAACCTGCACAAAATGAATATGTGTTGTCCTGTTAAAAACCAAATCATTTCTGCAATTTCAGAGCGCCCACACCAAGGCACAGACTCCTACACGAATATGTCTCGCTAACTCGGGCTCTACCCCGTTAAGCCACGTTCCAAATAACGTGTTGACTGAACTTGGTGGAGTAATATTAAAAGCAATATGGATCGTACTCCATAAAACTTTAGCTAGCGGGCAATCAAGAAAAAGTTGTTTGATCGTCTCATCCCGATCACAGAAGCTACACCTAGTAGATCCTGTCCAATTACGCTTTGTCAAGTTGTCCTTGATTAAAATAACTTGTTTATGGAGAAACCAAATAAACACTTTGATTTTCAAAGGGACTTTGACAGCCAAGACATGTTTGGAACTAGGAATCGAGCTTGAATTGATAACATCAACATACATTGATTTAACAGTAAAAACTCCAGACCTAGTAAGCTTCCAGCGTAATTCATCTGGATGTTGGGAAAGCTGAATGTCCATCAGTCTCCTTACTAGATGTAGCCATTCTTCCCACCGATTACCCACTAAAGCCCTTCTGAACTGAATATTAAGGGGGGTCGATTGTAATACCATAGCAACGAAGGACTCACGTCTTTGAACTATACGATACAAAGACGGGTATTGGATTGCTAAGGGTGCCTCTCCGAGCCAAGTATCTTCCCAGAATCGCGTACTGGCCCCATCACCAACAATAAACTTTGTCCTATTAAAGAAGGAAAGCTTTACTTTCATAAGCCCTTTCCAAAAGGGTGAATCAGTCGGTCTTACTGTCACCTGAGACAAAGTTTTGGTTTGAAGATACTTGCTATAGAGTATTTGCGCCCAAGTGGCGTCAGTCCTACTTGATAACTTCCACAACCACTTGCTGAGAAGACATTTCTTCTTAACTTTAAGATTCTCAATACCAAGACCCCCTTGGTCTTTCGGTCTACAGATGATATCCAATTTGGCTAACCGGTATTTTCTTTTTACCTCATCACCTTGCCAAAAGAAACGCGATCGATAGAAGTCCAGTCTTTTCCTAGCTCCAACTGGGACTTCGAAGAAAGACAAAAGAAACATAGGCATACTCGTGAGAACCGAATTTATCAGAATTAAACGGCCTCCGTACGGCATGAGCTTGCCCTTCCAGCAACTCAGTTTCTTTTCAAATCGATCCTCGATGCACTTCAACTTTGTGTTTGTCAGCTTACGATGGTGGATTGGTATTCCTAAGTAGGTAAAAGGCAAAGCCCCCAAATCACACCCGGACAATTGCCTATAAGCCTCTTGTTCATCATTGGCTCTACCAAAGCAGAACAACTCGCTTTTGTGAAAGTTAATTTTTAACCTGGTCAATTGTTCAAATAAGCATAACACCAGCTTCATATTTCTCGTTTTTTTCCAAGTCATGCTCCATAAAGATGATTGTATCATCAGCGTACTGGAGGATGGACACACCTCCATCAACTAGGTGAGGTACCAGGCCACCCACTTGACCAGGCTCCTTTTCCCTTCCTATCAGAATTGCCAACATATCCACTACAATGTTGAACAAGATAGGGGACATCGGATCCCCTTGTCTCAGGCCCTTTTGTGTCTGGAAATAATGACCGATCTCATCATTCACTTTGATTCCAACACTCCCTTTTTGCGTATATGACTCAACCTGGCGTCGCCAGATTTCATCAAAACCTTTCATACGCAACGCCTGTTGTAGGAATGGCCATTTTACTTTATCGTACGCTTTCTCGAAATCCACCTTAAAGATGACTACATCCAATTTTTTCGAGTGGATTTCATGGAGTGTTTCATGCAGGACCACCACCCGTTCTAGGATGTTTCTGTCCGGCATGAAAGCAGTTTGGGAATGCTGCACCACAGAATGCGCAATCTGTGTGAGCCGATTAGTCCCAACCTTGGTGAAAATTTTGAAACTAACATTGAGAAGGCAGATCAGCCTAAACCGCTCGATTCTAACAGCATCCGTTTTCTTAGGAAGCAGTGTTATTGTTCCAAAATTTAAGTGAAATAACTGAAGCTGTCCAAAGAAAAGATCGTGGAACATTGAATGTAAATCCCCCTTAATAATGTGCCAACATCTCTTGTAAAACTCCGTCGGGAATCCATCAGGCCCGGGAGCCTTATTGTTTTTCATCTGCGCTATAGCATCAAACACCTCCTTCTCCGAGAAAGGGGCAACCAGAATATCATTATCATGAGCAGTTAGTTGAGGCACATCCTCAATCCTGGACTCATCAAGGGATACACAACTCTCCTCCGGAGGTCCAAATAACTGCTTATAATATTCGGTGATATAAAGTTTCAGGTTGTCCTGCCCTACAATCGTTCCTTCATCTTGCTTAAGCTGAAAAATTCTCTTCTTTCTGTGCTTGCCATTAGCAATCAAGTGAAAGAATTGAGTGTGTGCGTCCCCCTGGACCACTCTGCGAACCTTAGCCCGCAACGCCCACTTCAATTCTTCTTCGCGGAGAAGTTCTTTCAACCTCATCTCCGCATCTAGCTTAACCTGGAGCTCAGCAGGTTGCAAAATCGTGGACTCGGCTTTTATATCTAGGGACTGAATCAGTGAAAGGAGCCTCTCCTTTTCAACTTTATAAACCCCACTAAGGTGCTTAGCCCATCCCCGTAGGAAACTTCTCAAATGCCTAATCTTGTTCTGCCAACTCTGGACAGAGGTCGTGCCTCCTGCATCTTTAGCCCATTCCCTGGCTACCAGATCCAAGAAACCTTCTCGTTCAAACCATGCAAGTTCGAAAGAAAAGATGTTTTTGTTTCCCATGTGATTTGGCTCACCTGAGTCCACGAATAAAGGTGTGTGATCCGAGATCCCGCGCGAGAGAGCCTGGACCGTTACGAGAGGGAACTTTTGTTCCCACTCGACACTCGCGAGAACTCGATCCAACTTCTCATACGTCGGGTTTGGCAAAGCGTTAGCCCAGGTAAACTTTCTATCGGAAAGCTCTATCTCTCTCAGATCCAAGCTTTCAATGATGGTATTGAACATAAATGACCATCGGCCGTCAAAATTATCGTTATTCTTTTCCTCTCTCCTCCTAATGATATTGAAGTCACCCCCAACCAAAATTGGGAGCTGCTCGGATCCGCAAATTCGAACCAGGTCCGCGAAAAACTCCGGTTTAAGCTCAGGTTGTGCGGCACCATACACCGCCACCAGAGCCCAGTTAAACCCATCAGCTTTGGACCTAACCCGAAATTTAACCGCGAAGTCCCCCATTACTACACTTCGAACTTCCAGTGAATCGCATCTCACTCCAAGCAAGATCCCACCCGATCTACCTCTCGGAGGAAGGCAATGCCAATCAAAATCGACACCACCCAATAAAGTGTTGAGAAACTGGAGCGCAAAATTATCCCTACCAGTTTCAGAGAGAGCAATGAAATCTAATCGATGCTCAAGAGACGCCTCAGCAAGAAACCTTCTTTTAGCCAAGTCCTTGAGACCTCTGCTATTCCAAAAGATTCCTTTCATAAGTCATCATGAATTTTTTTTTGCCGTTTGAATCCTAGCACTCCTACGAACCGCGGAAGCAGCATACACCTTCCGCTTCCACTTATGCTTGGGGTTTATCATAGTCCTCCAATCGGTCCTCATAACCGGGGTCATTTGGTCTTGCTACTGCATCCTCTAGGACTACATCCTCTTCCTCAGATTCGAGAGTGGATGGGGCAAGATCCGCACAAAAATTATCGAGCACTCTTACCCCTAACGCATCAATCTCTGCATCATTCATAGGTTTTACTGCTGCTAGGTTTCGAATAGTATCTAGAGCGCGTTCCGCTTCCAAATCTAGGAGATCATTAATCGAGTGAGAAATTTCATTACTAGTACTCCCTAGCGAAACTCCTAACTAGTTGGCATTATTAATAATCTCATCATTAGAAAAATGCAAAATAGAATTAGACATGTTGACTGACATACCAGTGGTGACCTCAATGTCACAAAGCTTGGCCGCCCTCATAGCGCACCTCTGCTGCATGTCATCAACCTCCGGGTGGTCCTGGAGACGAGAACTCATCCGTCGCCCCGCAGAAACCGGGTCAGGGATCCCTCCAAAGGCAACGACCTCCTCCCGAGTAAAACCTCGCGTTGAGGAGTCAGCCAATGATACTGGAGGAGGCGGCGGAGGACTCCCAAGCCCCATTGACGGGAAGCCGGGGGAGGGAAGTGCGGGCGCCGCCTGCCCGAACACTCCTCCTGCCTCAACCCCCTCGCCTGAGGGTGTCGCTGTCCTGACTGCCGAAGAAGGAGGAGGGGTCGAGGCCACCTGCCCCAGACCCCCACCCAGCACCACTGTAGGAGTGGCCGTTGTAACCACCATCGTAGGGGGAGGAACCGGGTCCCCCTGACCCAGAAAGTCTCCCCCACGGCCGGCCAACGTCGGTGTACCGGCGTCACCGATGCCAGGATAGGAGGAGGAGAGATCATGGCCACCTGCCTCGGACCTCCCCCCACGCACGACCTCCGAATCAGACGATGTCTCCCGGCCCGAGACCACTGGGGAAGCGGGGGAAAGCGAAACCACCTGAGGCTCCATCTCCCCACCCCCCACCAAGGTCGTCGCCGAGTGCGTCCCCATCAAGCCTCCCGCCATAGGACTATCAGCAGTATCAAGCTCCAGCACCGGAAGCGTGCACTCAAAAACATCATCAGATTCCACCTAGTCGCTCCAAAGTTTGGGAGGGGCAGACGCTGGCTCAAAGGACCCAAACCGCAAAGTACTCATTGGCACCGACGGAGCTGGGGCCGGCTCTACCCCGGTCCCATCCCCGGGCAACTGAGCAACATTTCCCGATCCATTGGACCTCTCTCGTCCAGCCTCATCAGTCGGATCCCCACTAGCACCAGCGTTGTCGTCACCCTCATGCATATCCACATCATTCCCATTAACCGCGTCGACAAACAACTCAGCATCCTCAAACGCAATCTCTAGAGGAAACACCTCTCCCCTATAAGTCCAGTTGACCACATCCGGGACGAACTCGATGTCCAGAACACTCACTAGGAGTCGGGCCACCCCATGGGTGCGGGTGAATGCCATATCCACTTTCTCAGTTTTTCCAACCATTATACCCAGACTAGCCACAACTCGAACATCTGTCAAAGGCTCAGAAGGAGCCCCGGAAAACCGTAGCCACACCTGAGTGAGCGGCTTTCCCTTAGGCTCCACCTTCTTCCACTCGTGAAATTCCAGAATGCATTTAGTACCAGGGACCTTGCACAACCCAAAGCTCAGCAACCTCTGCAAATCGTCCACAGTTGGGAAGTCAACCCTAAACACACTGTCCTCAATATGGACAAGCTCCCACTGAAAATCTCCTGGGGCCAGTTCCTGAAGTCTCTGCACAATCTGAGCCTCAGAAACTACTCCCTGGGTAGCTTTGACAATTCCAGTAGTCAAGCTCTACGTCTCCACCGGAATCTCCCTCGCAGCTGGGGACTCAAACAACATGAGCTCAGCACAGGATACTCCATACATCGTAAGAGCCAGCACCTGATCACGCAGAAGCGGGCAGTCCCCAGTGGCATGTGCTGGCTTACCACACGAATCGCACAACTCCGCCACACACTCAGCAATGAAGTGACCCTTCTCACCACATCGATAGCATAGCATTTTTTTCTTTCTTACGCGCCCACTTGGACGCTCTCTCAGACTCCGACCTGTCACCTGCCTCAGCAGATACACCAGCAGCAGGAACCTCCACGTTGGCCAAAGCCGTCACTACCTCCATCGCCTGGCTAGGAAGTTTGGTCGACTGAACGGGATCGGTCGCCACATCATTAGCCTGATGGTTAACAACGACCGGTGGCGGAGGCTGTCTGTGGTACCGACCACGACCACCATCGCGATGTCACATCCCTAGTTCTGGTATGACCTGGACTAGCTGGTCATGTTTGCATCATGTTTAAATTCCATTTAAATTTGAAATGGGGATTTGTGAAACCCTCAGAATCATTTCTAGAAATGACCCATATAAAAATTGCTCCAAAAAGGTCCAAGAAAATGTTCATGTTGCTCTCTGAAAATATTGGACAGAGATAAAAATCAAACCAATATTTTTAGGAGCTCATAAGTATTTATTTTGGGCATTTGGAATTAATGCAGTAATTATTTGCTTTGCATATATATTGTTATATATATACAATATTGTCCAAAAATTATGCTAGTTGTTGAGGAGCTCTGGAATAATACCATTAACTCCTACAAAAATTGGCATAAGAAAATAAAATAGTTTAGTATTTTTATTAAACCAAACAAATGTCAGAAAAATAGAAAACAGAAAAGGAACTTACCCGGGCCACTTACCTGTGCAGCCGGGCACTATGCAGCCCAACGGCCCAACAGGCCGGCCCAGCCGACTGGCACTGCCAGTCATCCCCTTCCTCGCGCCAGGAGGACAGGGGCACGGGCTCGGTGCACGCGGCCACGCGTCCGGCCACCTCCTGCTTGCCTGCCTCACCCCCTCGTCGCCCTGGATGCCCTGGACGAAGCCACGCGCCGCCCCGGACCTCTCGCACTCTCTCTCTCGCTCTCCCTCCTTCCCTGGATTCCTCCCTCTCCCCGCGACCGAACGCTGCCGTCGCCGCAGCTTGTCGCCGTCGTAGCCACCGCCTCCCCCTCGCCCTCTCTCCGTGTCTGCAAGCTCCGCCATGTCTCCGTTCACCTCTCCGTCGAGCCACGTGACGCGGGAAGCCCTGTGGAGCCGCCATCACTGTCGTCTTCAACCTCCAGCACCGGAGATCGCCATCGCCGTTTCGGCTACACCAAGCCTTCCCCGAGCTCGCCGACCCCGCCATTGGATTCGCTGTGAGCCCCGCCGTCGAACCCCCTCTCCCCTGCTCTTCCGGCGCCCTCTAGCCCTCTGTCGCTCGAAGCCGTGCCCCGGCCGCCGCCGCGAGCCTCGCTTCGGTGAGCTCCGGCCACCCCTCCTCCTCCTACTTGCCCCACCAGATGCGCGAGGGCCCGGGCTATGCCCCAATGGCCTTAGCCGCCGCCCCCGTTGCCTGAATCGCGGACGCCGCCGCGTCCAGAGGTCGCCGCCGATGACCCTAGATGGCCTGACGTGTGGGCCCGGCCTGCCAGGTGATTAGCTTAAGGCTAATCACCGTTTAATTAATCCCTGATGCTGACTCTGGGCCCATGCGCCCTAATCCTTTAATTAGATTAGTAATAACCCCTGTTAACTAACCATGTCACTGATGTGTGGACCCCACACGTCAGGTTTGACCTGGTCAGCGCCGTTGACCTGCTGACGCAGGCATGACGCGGTGCCGACGCAGTATTTGACTTTCTTTATTTAAAATAATTCAGAAATTCTAGAAAATGTTCAAAACTTCAAAAAAATCATATAAATTCAACCGTAGCTCAAATTGAAATAATTTATATATGAAAAATTATTAGAAAATTTCAATCTATCCATCTGTACTAGTTTCATGCATGACAAACCAACTTATACCTGCTGTATAAGTGAAAACATATAAATGGCATTTAAAAGAGCTTATTTTGGAGTTGCATTTGAACCTTTGGTTCAAATGGACTTCAACCAAATGAATGCTAGTTGCACTAGATCAAAGAACATCACATCTTCATGCCATGTTCATGCATCATATTGTTGCATATAATTGTGTATTGATTGCCGACACCGTTCCTTCTCGATAGGTCCTGCTCCAGAGACCGATCCAGAGTACCTGTCAGAGGAGCAGTGCCCCCTGCTGATCTACCAGGCAAGCAAACCCCCCCTTGTTCATTCCGATACAATCCCACTCTCTCGCTCCTACTCTCTGTTATTGCATTAGGACAACAACGATTCTACTGCTACTTTATGCTGCGGTAGTTGAACCCATTCCTCTGCATGACCTGTCATTGCCACAGTAAATAGTTGACTGGACTAGAGTCTTGTGTGGTTAGTCAGGTCGTGGCCGACACCCTCGCCAGGCTTCCGCTTGAAGGTTGCCGAGATACATGACGTGTACATGTTCATAAGTGGTGAGAGCGTGTGTGAAGAAGTACACCCCTGCAGGGTTATCATGATCTATTCGAATAGCCGTGTCCTCGGTTATGGACTTCTTGGATGCTTATGTGGTACATAGACAACTTGAAGTGGATACACTAAAATGCTCAAGATAAGTGTGAGTGCTATGGATGGCCTTCTTGTAGTGAGACGGGGATGAATCCGTAGTAGTGTATTGATGTGGTGATTAGTGGACTCGTGTGCGCTGCCTCACCTCAAAGAAGTTTCTCGTAGTCGTAGAACAGGATAGCCACTGAGTCAAAGCTGGCTTGCTGCAACTAAACCCCACATTACCTTCTTGATACAAATGCATGCATGTTAGGATCTGATGTAAGTCTTGCTGAGTACCTTTGTACTCACATTTTCTTTATTTATGTTTTGTAGATGAGACATCTGTCTCACTAGTAGTTCCGCTTGGACTTCGACAAGTAGCTTGTACCTCAGCTACGATCTTGTACCCTTGGGAGGGTCTTGTAGATAGTCAGGATTCTCAGCCGTTTTTCTTTTGTAGTTGTGTGTACTCAGACATGTAATGCTTCCGTTGCTTGTATGCTCTGAATGATGGGTCATGTGACCCCTGTTTGTATATTATGCTATGTGGCTCTTCTGGGCCTTTATCTATATGAGTTTGCGTTATGTTGTGATGCCATGTTGTACAGCATATACTTGCATGTTATGCGTACGTGTGACGTGTATTGCTATGTGTGGGATCCGACAACCTAGTTGTCTATCCTTGGTAGCATCTCATATGGGGAAATGTAGTCTAGTGCTTCCATCGAGCCATGGTAGTCCGCTACAGCCCGGTTTACCGGAGTCCTGCTAGCCCAGCACTACTGCTCTGGAACACTTAGACTGGCCGGCATGTGATTCACTTCGCTCCTATGTCTGTCCCTTCGGGGAAATGTCACGCGGTGACATCCGGAGTCCTGCCTAGCCTGCTACAGCCCGGGTTCCCGGAGTCCTGTTAGCCCAGTTGCTACAGCCCGGATTCACACGCTGCTGACCGACATGCTCGATGTTGTTTCATGTATGCCTGTCCCCATAAGTTAGCGCCACTTTGGGTTCACGACTAGTCATGTCAGCCCGGGTTCTCTGTCATATGGATGCTAGCGACACTGTCATATACGTGAGCCAAAAGGCGCAAACGGTCCCGGGCCATGGTAAGGCGACACCCGTGGGAATATCATGCGTGAGGCCACAAAGTGATATGAGGTGTTACATGCTAGATCGGTGTGACCTAGAATCGGGGTCCTGGCAGCTTTGGTATCAGAGCCTTACTGCCTGTAGGATTTCCAAGCCAACCTGGTCGAAGTTGAGTCTAGAAATTCTTTAGTTATGTAAGGGAATTGATTGTGGAAGGGAACGTAAGGCTCTTTTTACTCCTTATATCTCATGCCCTTCTGATCTGAGTCATCCTATCTTTCCTACGGGGTTAAGGAACTAGGCTTTCTCTTCTGTCTATCAGGATCACGTGTTACTACTCTGTAGTCTCTTAGGATTGGTTGATCAGAGTCATATTCTAGTTTTCAAGTACTTCCGGTGTAGTCTGTTTAGTAATATCTCAGAACCTTGAGTGATGATGTTGAGTATGGTGCTACCCCGTCTTTTGCAAGATGTCTCATTTTGAGCATTTTACTGCCGTTATGCTGCCAGAATTGTCCTAGGAGTTTGAGAGATACTAAATTCTTGTGCTACCTTCTGCATCCTATAGTTGATGCTGAATCCATCCTTGTTTTCCTTGGTTTCGTTCTTCAGGATGTTGCCGGTTAACCGAAGTTCTATTGCTCATAGCCGGAACCACGGAGATGGTAGGGATGAGGATCCTCCCGATCAGTCTTCGTTGGCAAAGTTCATGTTAGAGGTTGAGATGAACAAGCGTGAGACTAACCGCTTGTTAGCACGTATTGAGGAGAACACCGCACATCAATGCAAATAGTCAGCGACCATCTATGATTTCATTGGTCTGAAACCACCTACCTTCCATCATTCCATTGAGCCACTCGATGCAGATGACTGGCTTCGTAGTATCACTCACAAGCTGCGTTCCGCGAACGTGGCTGAAGGAGACAAGATCACCTATGCTACATACCACCTGCAAGGTCCTGCTAGTCTTTGGTGGCAGAACTATGAGGCTATGCTTCCAGCTGGCCAGATACCTACCTGGAGAGATTTCACTGAAGCCTTTCGTGAACATCACATTCCTCAAGCTCTCATTGACCGCAAGAGAGAAGAGCTCTGTAGTTTCACATAGGGTAAGATGGCTGTTGATGCTTACAGTAGAGAGTTTGAGAACCTCGCCCGTTATGCTACAGAAGAAGTGTCCACAGATGCCAAGAAGAAGGCTAGGTTCCGGAAGGGTCTCAACCCCAAGTTGCGTCGTGATCTCCACTTGCACCATTGCAATACATTCCAGGCCCTTGTGAACAAGGCCATTAATGCAGAGACAGCTCAGCTCACTTATGAGGAGTCTCGTAAGCACACCCGTGATTTGGTTTCTTCCTCCGGTTCTAGTTCTCAGAAGTGCCGGATTTGGGTTCCGAACTCCGCTCTTCCACCCGGTTATACACCGAGGCCATCTTGTGTGGCACCTCACCCAGTTCAGTTACATGCTCCACCCAGACCTATTGGTAGACCGCTTGTCAATGCGGGTCCACGTCCTACTTCAGGGACTTGCTTCACATGCGGAAAGCCAGGACACTATGCACGTGACTGCTCTCAGGCCAGTTATGCTCCACCCCAGCCCGAGAAGTCTATTGGTCGTGGTAAGCCATCACGCAAGACGATCAGTGTCAAGTCAGCTCCCACTGAACGTGGACGTGTGCATCACGTCTTAGCTAAAGACGCTCATGATGATCCGGATGTCGTTCTTGGTACCCTCCTTGTCAATTGCCATCCAGCTTCGGCTCTTTTCGATACCGGAGCATCTCACTCCTTCATCTCTGAAGGCTATGCTCGTTTGCACGACATGTCATTTTGTGATATGCCAACTCCGCTTGAAATCCAAACTCCAGGGTCTAGATGGCAAACTACCAGAATAAGCCATGGTAATGAAATCCTCGTTGATAGACTTGTATTCCTTGCATCCCTTATAGCACTCAAGTCTACAGATATTAACATCATCTTGGGTATGGACTGGATGAAAGCTCATTATGTCAAGATTGATTATTACACCAGGTTTGTTCAGCTCACACACCCATCTGGCAAGATAGTCAGCGTCTCCACCAGAGTTGCAAAGCGTTAACTCTACTCTCTTAATGCCAGCCCTCTTCCAGACCTTGAAGATATCCCGGTAGTCCGTGACTTTACGGATGTCTTTCTAGAAGAACGGCCAGGTATTCCACCTGACAGGGATGTAGAGTTTGTCATAGATCTTATCCCAGGAACCGCCCCAATTTCTAGGAGACCTTACAAGATGGCACCCTTAGAACTAGCCGAGCTTAAGAAACAACTTGATGAGTCCTTGCAAAAGGGTTTCATCCGTCCTAGTTCTTCTCCCTGGGCTTGCCCCGTCCTCTTCGTCAAGAAGAAGGATTGTATGGACCGGATGGTTGTAGATTATCGTCCCGTTAATTTGGTCACAATAAAGAACAAGTATCCGCTCCCCAGGATCAATGACCTGTATGATCAGCTCGCTGGATCCTCAGTCTTTACCAAGATGGATTTGAGGTCAGGCTACCATCAAATCAAGATTAGAAACGGGGACATACCTAAGATAGCTTTCGTCACTCGTTATGGCCAGTATGAGTACACCATCATGTCCTTTGGTCTAACCAATGCTCCAGCCACATTCTCCCGCTTGATGAACTCGATCTTCATGGAGTACTTAGATAAGTTCGTCGTGGTTTACCTCGATGATATTCTTATTTACTCGAAGAACGAGGAAGAGCATGCCGAACATCTTAGACTTGTGTTAGAAAAACTCAGAGAGCACTGCCTTTATGCCAAGTTCTCCAAGTGCGAATTTTGGTTGCCAGAAGTGACCTACCTAGGCCACGTGATCTCTGGTAAGGGCATTGCTGTCAATCTCGAGAGAGTTCAGGCCGTTCTTGATTGGACTCCACCTGAAACAGTTAAACAAGTTAGGAGTTTCCTTGGTCTAGCTAGTTATTGTCGCCGCTTCATTGAAAACTTCTCCAAAGTGGCCAAACCTCTCACGGAACTTCTCAAGAAGGATAAAAAGTTTTAGTGGTCCCCATAGTGTGAGTACAGTTTTTAGGAACTGAAAAGATGCCTGACTTCTGCTCCCATACTTGTGCCACCAGATTTCATTAAGGAGTTTGTTATCTATTGTGATGCCTCACGACAGGGACTAGGTTGCATTCTTATGCAGGATCATCATGTGATTGCCTATGCATCTCAATAGTTGCATCCACATGAGGATAATTATCCTACACATGATCTAGAGCTTGCAGCCGTAGTCTATGCACTTAAGACATGGCGATATTACCTTCTTGGTAAACGTTGCAAGATTTACACCGATCACCAGAGTCTCAAGTATATCTTCACCCAACCTGATTTAAACCTTAGGCAAAGACGTTGGTTGGAGTTGATCTCAGATTACAACTTAGGGATTACCTACACCCCAGGCAAGGGCAATGTCATGGCTGATGCGCTAAGTCGTAAGTCCTATTGCAACAATCTTATGTTGCAGCAGGGCCAACCACTTCTCCATGAGGAATTCTGTAAGCTTAACCTTCACATTGCTCCTCACGGATTCCTTTCTACCTTGGTGGTGAAGCCTACTCTTGTGGATCATATCATAGAAGTCCAGAAGCATGATACGGGAATCTCTCGAATCAAGAAAAATATCTCCAAGGGAGTAGCTGGTTGTTTCTCTATGGATGAACGAGGTGTTGTTTACTTTGGGAACCGCTTGGTGGTTCCCAAGAGTCGGCAGATGCAGCAATTGGTCCTTAAGGAGGCGCATGAATCCCCTCTCACGATTCATCCTGGTAGTACTAAGATGTATTAGGACCTACGCCAGAGGTTCTGGTGGACTAGGATGAAGAAAGAAATCACTGAGTTCATTGCTAACTGTGACATTTGTCGTCGCATTAAGGCAGAGCATCCAAGGCCTGTTGGCACCCTTCAGCCTTTAGCCATTCCCGAGTGGAAATGGGATAAAGTTGGTATGGACTTCATCACCGGCTTTCCCAGGACCAAGAAAGGGAATAATGTTATCTTTGTAGTCATTGATCGTCTTTCCAAAGTGGCTCACTTCCTACCTGTTCGGGAGAATATCACCGCTAGTCAGCTCGCTGACTTATATATTTCTCGAATAGTTTCACTTCATGGTGTTCCACTAGAGATCAATTCAGACCGTGGTAGTCTTTTCACTTCTCATTTCTGGGAGAGTTTCCAAACTGCCATGGGAACCCATCTTTCCTTCAGTACCGCTTTCCACCCTCAGTCAAGTGGTCAGGTGGAACGGGTCAACCAAATTCTCGAAGACATGCTTAGAGCTTGCGTTATCTCATTCGGTATGGATTGGGAGAAATGTCTTCCTTTCGCCGAGTTTGCTTATAACAATAGCTACCAATCCAATCTCAAGAAAGCTCCTTTCGAGATTCTGTATGGACGAAGATGTCGAACACCTTTGAACTGGTCAGAAACCGGTGAAAGACAATTCTTTGGACCGGATATGATTCAGGAAGCAAAAGAGCAAGTTCGCATTATTCGTGAGAATTTGAAAACAGCCCAATCTCGTCAAAAGAGCCAGTATGACCGTCGTCATAAGGAAGTGGCTTATGAAGTTGGCGACAAGGTTTACCTTCGGGTTACTCCTTTGAAGGGTACCCATCGTTTCGGTATCAAGGGAAAGTTGGCTCCTCGTTATATTGGTCCTTTTCGCATTCTCGCCAAACGAGGAGAGGTTTCCTACCAATTGGAACTACCCCCACATCTTTCTCGAGTACATGATGTCTTCCACGTCTCTCAACTCAGGCGTTGCTTCTCGGATCCCATCCGTGGAGTGGACCGCGAAACGCTTGATCTCCAAGATAACCTCATATATCGAGAGTACCCTCTTCGCATTCTTGATCAAGCAGAGCGTGTTACTCGACGTCAGAACATCAAGTTTCTCAAAGTTCAGTGGTCTCATCATTCTGAGAGAGAAGCTACCTGGGAGCGAGAAGATCGTCTTCGACTGGAGTACCCCACTTTCTTTCCGTCGACCCCTGAATCTCGGGACGAGATTCTTTCGAGTGGGGGCGAGTTGTCACATCCATAGTTCTGGTATGACCTGGACTAGCTGGTCATGTGTGCATCATGTTTAAATTCCATTTAAATTTGAAATGGGGATTTGTGAAACCCTCAGAATCATTTCTGGAAATGACCCAGATAAAAATTGCTCCAAAAAGGTCCAAGAAAATGTTCATGTTGCTCTCTGAAAATATTGGACAGAGATAAAAATGAAACCAATATTTTTAGGAGCTCATAAGTATTTATTTTGGGCATTTGGAATTAATGCAGTAATTATTTGCTTTGGATATATATTGTTATATATATACAATATTGTCCAAAAATTATGCTAGTTGTTGAGGAGCTCTGGAATAATACCATTAGCTCCTACAAAAATTGGCATAAGAAAATAAAATGGTTTAGTATTTTTATTAAACCAAACAAATGTCAGCAAAATAGAAAACAGAAAAGGAACTTACCCGGGCCACTTACCAGTGCAGTCGGGCACTGTGCAGCCCAGCGGCCCAACAGGCCGGCCCAGCCGACTGGCACTGCCAGTCATCCCCTTCCTCGCGCCAGGAGGACAGGGGCACGGGCTCGGTGCGCGCGGCCACGCGTCCGGCCACCTCCTGCCTGCCTGCCTCACCCCCTCGTCGCCCTGGATGCCCTGGACGAAGCCACGCGCCGCCCCGGACCTCTCGCACTCTCTCTCTCCCTCCTCCCCTGGATTCCTCCCTCTCCCCGTGACCGAGCGCTGCAGTCGCCGCAGCTCGTCGCCGTCATAGCCACCGCCTCCCCCTCGCCCTCTCCCCATGTCTACAAGCTCCGCCACGTCTCCGTCCACCTCTCCATCGAGCCACGCAACGCGGGAAGCCCTGTGGAGCCGCCATCGCTGTCGTCTTCAACCTCCAGCACCGGGGATCGCCATCGCCGTTCCGGCTACACCAAGCCTTCCCCGAGCTCGCCGACCCCGCCGTTGGATTCGCTGTGAGCCCGCCGTCGAACCCCCCTCTCCCCTGCTCTTCCGGCGCCCTCTAGCCCTCTGCCACTCGAGGCCGTGCCCCGGCCGCCGCCGCGAGCCTCGCTCCAGCCACCCCTCCTCCTACTACTTGCCCCACCAGATGCGCGAGGGCCCGGGCTACGCCCCAGTGGCTTTAGCCGCCGCCCCCGTGGCCTAAATCGCGGACGCCGCCGCGTCCAGAGGTCACCGCCGACGACCCTAGCCGGCCTGACGTGTGGGCCCAGCCTGCCAGGTGATTATGAAAGTGCGTTATATCGACTAGAGGGGGGTGAATAGGTGATTTTTATGAAAGTCTTCAAAACGCGGAAGTTATGAAGACAAACAGAGTGAACAAGCCTATCACTATGCAGCGGAAGGTAGATTACACAAAGCAAGCCATAGTCAAATATACAATACAGTGAAAGCACAGAGACAAATAGCTTCAGTGTAATGAGGATCAGGTTGGAAGAAGTTATGAAGCCAAACAGATCATACAGTCAGGTTGTGAAGACAGAGGATAAAGCAGGCATGCAATAGCTTCACAATGTGTATTGGTAAGTAAAGGGAGGTGAAGATGAAACCAGTGACACGTTGAAGACAATGATATGTTGGACCAGTTCCAGTTGCTGTGACAACTGTATGTCTGGTTGGAGCGGCTAGGTATTTAAACCAAAGGACACACAGTCCCGGACACCCAGTCCTGAACACGCAGCTCAGGACACCCAGTCCTCACCGTTTTCTCCTTGAGCTAAGGTCACACAGACCCCGCCCAATCACTCTGGTAAGTCTTCAAGGTAGACTCCCAAACCTTCACAGACTTCGTTCACCGGCAATCCACAATTCCTCTTGGATGCTCAGAACGCGACGCCTAACCGTCTGGAGGATGCACAGTCCTCAAGTGTAATAAGTCTTCAGATCACTCAGACAAGAAGACTTAAGTGATGCCCAATTACTCTGGCTCTGGGTGGTTAGGGCTTTTCTCCTCACTAAGGATTTTCTCTCAAAGGCTTCGAGGTGGGTTGCTCTCAAACGACAAAAGCCGTGCACTGAAATCTGAGCAGCCAACCGTTTATGGTTGTGGGGGTGGACTATTTATAGCCACTTGGCAACCCTGACCTGATTTATCCGAAATGACCCTGGGTCACTAAGGAACTGACACGTGTACTAACGGTCGGATTTTGAACTCTCACGGCAACTTTACTTGGGCTGCAAGTAAAGCTGACTTGTCTGACTCTGGACAAGATTTTCTCTCATTGTCTTCACTCGAAGACATAGGATTTGAATTAGGCATCACTTCAGTCATCCTGACTGGTTCTCTTGGACCCCACTTGACAGTACGGTGGTTCCTATGACACAACATGAATAAAGTAAAACTACAAAGGATCTAAGTCTTCGAGTTCCAACGGCTTCATGGGGAGTCTTCATATGTCATTGTCTTCGACATGAATGTCTTCATGAACCACCATTGTCTTCAATGTCTTCGTACATTTTTGGGGGTCATCTCTGGTAGCTAAACCGAATCAATGAGGGACTTCTACCTGTGTTATCCTGCAATTCTCACAAACACATTAGTCCCTCAACTAGGTTTGTCGTCAATACTCCAAAACCAACTAGGGGTGGCACTAGATGCACTTACAATCTCCCCCTTTTTGGTGATTGATGACAAACTAGTTGAAGTTTTCAACGGGGAATATAATTTGTGAAATTGTAAAGGAATTGTCTTCATAAGCTGCAAGGGCTCCCCCTGAAGATGTGCATATAAGTGATTTGCTTCTGGAATGCAAATGCACATAGCAGGTTGTATTTGTGGGAATCCACTTCAACTTATGATGACAATCCATCATGCACGTAAAGATATATGAAGATAATGATATGCATAATGAAAAATGGACGTCTGCGAAATGATAAGAGTGCGGAAATTATCGTCGTACATGCGGAATTTATCTTCGCAAAAACACAGTGGCAAACATAGTAGCAGACGACCATCAAGTTTAAGTGTTACAACTCAAAGAACCAAATGTAGCAAAACGAGAGTTGTAAGCACGAAGCAAAATGCAAAATATAAAGCACCCGCCCATATTATTGACCCGCTTAAAGACTATAAACATCATATGCTTCTCCCCCTTTTGTCAGTGATGACCAAAAAGGTTTGAAGACATAGAGTTTTCTATGCGTTCCCAGGCGCAGCAGGGTCGGTGGAGGCGTTTGGTGGTGCAGGCAAGCTTGGTGCAGTGACGACGCGCGCTGAAGACATTGGTGGTGATGTAGCGTCGTCTTCTTCCTCAATGATTTTCCCGTCACGGTGGCAGCAGAGGAAGAGAACTCGGATTCTTCAAGCGACGGAGTCCCACGCAACACAGCTCTTCTGGGGGGTGTAGAGTCAAACTTGAATCGCTCCTTGAAGCCATCCTCTTGCAATTCAGCTTCAGTGCACATCATTGTGAGGCCTTTCCAAGTGCGGCGACAGGTTTCATGTGCGACGAAGGCGTTCTTAGTGGCCAGATTCCTGATGCGATTGACGTCTTGCATGATACTGTGCATCTGCCTCTTGAGCCAGTCGTGATGCCTATCTTGCTTTTGATGCAGAGCCACAAGAAGTTCACGATCAGTGAGTGTACGAGCGCGTTTCTTGGGTCTCTGTGCAGCTTCGCTGTCAATGGCTTCAGTGGATGCAGGGGCACGTGTGGTGCCAGCCATTGGATAGACTCTGGAAATGGCTTCAACACCTTCATCATGTTGAGTGAAGCTTTGGTGTTCTGCATTCTGAAGACTGAGTGGCTGTTTGGCAGGCTCAGGATAAATAGCTTCAGCAGAGGTGTCCACATCAGGTAAGAAGATTCTGTGGTTGCGGGCTGAGGGTTGATATGATATTGCAGAGTGGAGCTTGATTAGCCTCATAACCCATGGAGCATAAATCTTCAGACCAAAGAGATCTGAGCCAGACGCAGCAAGTTGACGTATGAAGAGATCCTGGGCATTGAAGCATTTGTCGTGCAGGATGCAGAAGATGAGAGTCTTCATGGCACCTTCAACCTTGGCATATCGAGAGTGCCCCTTAATGGGCCATAGAGTCCACCTGATGATGTGATAGATAGTTCTAGGCAGGTACTCTAAGTCTTCAACGAAGAACTCCGTTGGGTAAGGTGCGTCAGAAGGCAATGGCTTCATCATTGAGAGCATCTGACTCATATTTGGCTCAGGTCACTGAAATATGCTCTCAACTGCTTCAGCATGGAGTTGGCAGCCTTCTTCGAAGAGTTCGCCTGGAGTGGGTAGGCCGGTGAGCTCAATGATATCAAATGCATTGGCTTCATGATGGACGTTGCCGGTCATCCACTCCAGGACCCAAGTCTTCGGATCTCTGTTGTAGCCCTTGATGTGCAATGTGGCATAGAACTGAAGCAGAAGCTCTTCGTTCCAGTGCTCTTCATCCGTGACAAACGGCAGCAGGCCAACTTGCTTGAAGCAGTCCAGGGCTTCTTCCAGACCAGGCAGACCAGCAAAAGCGTCAACTTCAAGGCGCTGATGTGGAAAGATACGGCTCTGGTTGTAGAGGACGCAGGAGTAGTAGCTGCGCTGTGGGTAGCTCCAGAACCTGTCTGACACAATCTTTTCCCTTGAGTAAGGGTTCTTGGAGCGGTTGAAGAAGGTGTTGTCTGCCCTGAAGCTATTGACATTGAAGGAGCCAGGAGCAGTGACTGGACCTGGGAACCTTGGCAGTCGTGGGATTGGCTTCTGTACCTGGGGCCTGTGCGCAATATGATAATTGAACTGTGGTCCGGCAGCAGACACAGGCACAGAAGGGTCAGAGGTAGTGGCTTCAGTATCTCTTGAAGCTGTTGGTTGGTCGGGCTCCACAAATGCTTCAGTATTATGTGTGGCAGCCGCAGTGATGTCAGCCTCCTTGAGAGCTTCTTCTTGCTGGTGTGGGGGAGATGGAGCTTGAGGTTCTTCATGCTCTTCTGCATGTTCTTCGGCTGATGCAGCCGGAATGTCGTCAGCAGTCGAAGCCCTTGGTCCTTTGCGAAGCCTACGGAATGCAGGCGATGCCGGTGGAGTTGCAGTGGGCCGGGGCTCATCCTCTTCCTCCTGTGGGCGATCGGCCCACGATGCATCTTGTGTGATTGGCGTCAGGGGACGACCAATGCTGAGCAGTTCACTCGTTTCGAGCTGAGGAAGGACTGCATCATCTTGTACATTGTCTTGGAGACCAATGTCTTCAGCAGCGTTGCGGTCGGCTGCTGGAATGTCTTCAGCATGCGGAGCCTCGGTGAGAGCAGGCTCATGGACGGTCATCTGACGGTCTTCATGAGGAAGGCGAACGGAAAGGGGTTCGACTATCAAGGGCTCTGTGGGAGCAGCCCGAGACTTCTTGGACTTGCGCTTCTTGATGGTGGGGTCTGAAGGAGAGGCTTCAGGGTGTTTCCTCTTTCTTGCTTTAGCTTCGGCTATCCTTGTCTTCTTAAGCGCTGAAGCGGTTGAGCGCTTCGGCTTCGAGCTAGGCTTGGCGGTGGGGAAGACAATTGGAACAGCTTCTTGGCGTGGGGCCTCTTCTTCAGGCACGGTGGGCGTCTTCTTTTTCTTAGCGGCCATCCTGGGGTTGATGCCGGGACGCCCAAGTGCCTTTCGCTTCTCGGCCTCATTGTAGGCCTGTACACAGAGATCAGCCGAATTCTTCATGCGCTCGCGTGAACCCTGAGCCTCTGCACGTTTCTGCATAAAGTTTTCCTTCAACTCATGCAACATGACTTTGAAGTCTTTGATTTCTTGGACGCTGAGCGTGGCCATGTTCTGCTTGAACTGAGCCTTTTCAAAATCTATCTTTTGCTTCAGTTCCACGATGCGCTGGGCATTTGCGAGTTCTGAAGCAATAGCTCCTTGGAAGGCTACGCTGAGGCCAATGGGCAGCTGCAGATCATCAAAGCTGATGTTGGGTGTGTCAAACCACTCATCTATGAAGTTGTGGATGATTGTTGCATCGAACAGAGGCAGATTGTTGAAGATTTCAGCCTCCTCCTTGCTCTTGATGAGCTGCTCAAGAGCGTCATCACCAAGATCTTCGTCACTGGACAGATCAATGGCTTCATAGCGAAGAACGGCAGCGGCAGTTAGCTCTTTGCTGGTGTGTGGCTGTGGTTTCTTTGCTTCTTGAGGCTTGGAGACTCTTGATAAGTCTTCAGACTGCACACTGGCTTCAGGAGGTGCAGTGGCCAATGGCTTCGCTCTGGAGATCTTGGGAGAAGCGACTGGCTTGGAAGCTTTTGGCTTCTTCTTCATCTGCTTCGGCTCTGGGGCAGTAGGAGCATCGTCAGACTCAGTGTCTGCTGGAGGGTCGTTCACGGCAGTCCCTTGGACTATAATATGAGTGATGAGGCCTTCGAGATTGGCAAATGGCCCGATGACATTGGGATTAGCGTCGCGTGTGCCATCTGCCCTCGGTTTGGAGGGACCAGGGTTGAAGTCCAACCCAAACTCCTTCTTGTTTTGCTTCGCAGAGTTCTGGGCAAATTGAAAGTTGCGCTTGAACAGAGTGTCATCGCGACACCAGAGAAGGGATGATGGATGTGCATCAGCTGGCTGTTGTCCCCTGACCATGCATGGAAAGAAGCCTTGAGCAATGGCTTCGTCTCTGGTTCGGGGTACGAGATTCTTGTACAAGGCATCTCCCCATGGCCTCTTGATGGCGCACTTCTCTGCATATTCCTTGGTGACGAAGCGGTACTGGAACCACTGCTCAGCCCAATATCTTCGAATCCATTGGATTCGTGTCTTGCGCTGACTATAGCTCTCTTCGGGATCTGTTTGGTACATTTCTGCCAAATCTTCAGGCAGATCTTTAGATGTGTCACCACGTCTCTGTCTGCCTCCCTTCCTTGATTGTTTCTCAGATGCCATGAAGCTTAACTTGGAAGGCTTCAAAAGATTCGAAGGCTTCAAAGGATTCAAAGGCTTCAAAGGCTTCCTTTTGCTTGACCAATAGGAACTTGCTTCGGGTGAATTGATGTGACGCTGTAGGAACTCTGCAAATGAATGCAGACTATGAGAACCAAAAGATTCTCCCACGGACATGTACCTGTGACAGCATTAAGGTGCGAGGGAAGGGGAAGAGGTCATATGCATTCTCAGAAGATTTTGAAGATAAATCAGTTTAGAAGACATTGACCTCATCATGCGAAGACATTCACTTTATAGAAAAGAAGTTGGTTCCAGATTTGTACGAACCCATAGATCAGTACAAGTGAGGAATCTAACTACTTCATGAAGAACAAGTGAATATGCTAGGCAAGTTATGAGATTCAGATGAGGGGGATGAAACTTGTATGAATGGAAACCTCTTTTGGCAGAAAGTGATGGAGCCATAGGATCAAAAAAGGCAGTAAAAAGACTTGTTATTTACCGGACTTGGAACTGCTAGACGAGGTGGGAGTTGAGGCCGAGCAGTTCGATCCTCCGTGCCCTAACTTGGCGACGGAAGACACCTAGGGCGACGGCGGAGAGACTGATGTCCGCTGTCGGCGTGAGAACGGCGTCGGAGAGGTCGCGGCAGTGAAGCACTTCGTCGTCGGCGTCGTTGAGAGTTAGCGGTGGCGCTAGGGTTTGTGCGAGGGAGGAAGAAGAGATAATGACCGCAGTGAAACGTGTATTTATAGGGATATGGGCGGCACTGCGCTATTACTCAGGTGCCCCTGGCGATTCGCATCTGATTAGTACGTGGCCAGCATGCGGAATTGTGGGGGCAGTTTCACCCCACGCACGCCTGGTTTGTCGGGAGTCGTTCCTACTTCTCCGGAATTCTAGTTGATAGAAAAACATTGAAAGTTGTTTTAAAGTTTGTCTCTGTGTCTTCTTCTGACAAGGATGCAGTGAAGACATTCGACAGTTTCAATAGAGTGCATATGACTTGGAGAGATAGAGTTTGAGGTAGGAAGCATGGAGAGGTTAGGGTCCGATCACATTCACTTAGTTCAAAAGATTCAAACAAGAAGACATAGCTATAAGTGAATGCTGTAGAGGACAGAACACCAGTGCATATATAATCAACATAGTGAAGATAATCATGAAGACATGTTGAGATTGAAGCCAAACCAAATGTGAAGACATAGCAAATGTAATGCCATGAGTAAAACACTTCAAGCAGAAAAATTTTGGTGGTGGCGCTACCCACCGTATAGGAAGTATTGGACTCAGACACGGCGCACAATTATCGTGGCGCTCCGAGGTCAAATTCCACGTTAATGTATTCACACTTAAACGGTAAGTCTTCATTAATTGAAGATATACGTTACTTTGTGTGTTGCACATCTAAGTCATCATCATGCATAAGTGTTAGGATGTGTGCCTGATCACAGGACATTTGAGGATTCCAAGATATTTAGCTCACACCGTAACTTGCAAAATCTCTTCTCATCCAAGGGCTTGGTGAAGATATCTGCCAATTGCTCTTCAGTGTTGACGTGTATGATATCAGTGTCTTCCTTTGTAACATGATCTCTGAGAAAATGATGACGAATTTCAATGTGCTTTGTCTTCGAGTGCTGAACTGGGTTGTTGGCGATCTTGATGGCGCTTTCGTTGTCGCAGTAAAGTGGCACTTGCTTCAGATGAATGCCATAATCCTTGAGGGTTTGCTTCATCCATAGAAGCTGAGCGCAGCAGGATCCAGCAGCAATGTATTCAGATTCAGCAGTGGAGAGAGATACACAGTTCTGCTTCTTTGAAGACCAACAGACAAGAGATCGGCCCAGGAAGTGACATGTGCCTGATGTGGACTTCCGATCAACCTTGTCACCAGCGTAATCAGCGTCCGAAAATCCAACCAGATCAAACTCTGAGCCCTTTGGATACCATAACCCTAGAGTTGGTGTGTGAGCCAAATATCGAAGAATTCGCTTCACTGCTAAGTGATGTGACTCCTTTGGTGCCGCTTGAAACCGAGCACACATGCAAACACTAAGCATAATATCTGGCCTAGATGCACATAAATAAAGCAAAGAACCAATCATGGAGCGGTATACCTTTTGATCGAACTCTTTACCATTGTCGTCAGGACCCAGATGATGTTTGGCTGGCATTGGTGTTGTGAAGCCTTTGCAGTCTTGCATACCGAACTTCTTCAGGCAGTCTTTGAGATATTTCTCTTGAGATATGAAGATGCCATTGTGTTGTTGCCGTATCTGAAGACCGAGGAAGAACTTCAGCTCCCCCATCATAGACATCTGATATTGCTCTCGCATCATATATCCAAACTCCTCACTGTACTTCTGATTGGTGCAGCCGAAGATAATGTCATCCACGTATATTTGGCACACAAACAGTTCACCATCATATGTCTTTGTGAAGAGAGTGGGATCCAGGGAACCAGGTATGAAGTCTTTGCTCTTCAAGAAGTATTTGAGTGTATCATACCAGGCCCGAGGGGCTTGTTTGAGGCCATATAGTGCCTTTTTGAGCTTGTACACCATGTCAGGATGTTTTGGATCTTCAAACCCAGGTGGTTGTGCAACATACACTTCTTCTTCAATTTTGCCATTGAGGAAGGCACTTTTTACATCCATTTGATACAGGATTATGTTGTGATGATTTGCATAGGCCAGCAGTATACGGATGGCCTCAAGTCTGGCAACAGGAGCAAATGTTTCATCGAAGTCAATGCCTTCCACTTGAGTATATCCTTGAGCAACGAGACGAGCCTTGTTTCTGATGACTTGGCCATGCTCATCTTGCTTGTTGCGGTATATCCATTTGGTGCCTATTATGTTATGCTTCCGTGGATCAGGACGCTTAACTAACTCCCATACACTGTTCAGCTCAAATTGTTGAAGCTCTTCTTGCATAGCTTGAATCCATTCAGGTTCCATAAAGGCTTCATCAATTTTCTTGGGTTCTGTGATTGAAACAAATGCGAAGTGTCCGCAAAAGTTTGCCAGTTGAGTTGCCTTTGAACGAGTCAGTGGACCAGGTGCATTGATGCTATCAATTATTCTGTCAATTTGCACTTCATTGGCAACACGAGGATGTAGGGGTCGAAGACTTTGCTCTTGCTGATCTACGTTGTCATGGGGAGGAATGTCTTCAGGCTGAGCATTGTCTTCATGTGGATCAGGTGCTGAGATGATAAGTTCTTCTTCGGGACGAGCTTCAGAAGGTATAATTTCTCCAGTTCCCATTAGCTTGATTGATTCACTGGCTGGAACTTCATCTAGTACATCTGGTAGTTGCTCTCTTTGTGACCCATTGGTCTCATCAAACCGCACATCCACTGTTTCAACCACTTTGTAGTGAAAGAGATTGAAGACTCTGTAGGAGTGCGAATCCTTTCCATATCCAAGCATGAAGCCCTCATGTGCTTTTGGAGCAAATTTTGAGGTGTGGTGAGGGTCCTTGATCCAGCATCTTGATCCAAATACTCTGAAGTAACTTACATTTGGCTTCTTGCCAGTCAGAAGTTCATAAGATGTCTTGTTCAGCAGCTTGTGAAGATATACACGGTTGATAGTATGGCATGCAGTGTTAATGGCTTCAGTCCAGAATTTTCTTGGTGTCTTGTACTCATCTAACATTGTTCTGGCCATCTCAATGAGTGTTCTGTTCTTGCGTTCGACGATGCCATTCTGTTGTGGCGTGTATGGAGCTGAGAATTCATGAGTGATGCCCAATGTATCAAGATATGTGTCAAGGCCGGTGTTCTTGAATTCTGTGCCATTGTCACTTCTGATGTGCTTTATCTTGGCGCCATAATTGTTCATTGCCCGATTTGCGAAGCGTCTGAAGACATCCTGCACTTCAGTCTTGTAAAGGATTATGTGCACCCAAGTATATCTAGAGTAATCATCAACAATGACGAATCCATAGAGGCAAGCAGTAGTGGAGAAAGTTGAGTAGTGGGTAGGACCGAAGAGATCCATGTGAAGCAGTTCGAAGGGTTGAGTAGTGGTCATGATTGTCTTCGAAGGATGTTTTGCCCTTGTCATCTTCCCAGCTTCACAGGCACCGCATAAGTGATCTTTCTTGAACTTGACTCCCTCGATGCCTATGACGTGCTTCTTCTTCGCAAGGGTGTGGAGGTTCCTCATGCCAGCATGCCCAAGTCTTCGATGCCAAAGCCAGCATTCTGAAGCCTTTGCGAGAAGACAAACTGCAAGCTGTGGCCCTGCTGAGAAATCTACCACGTACAAATCATCTTTTCGATACCCTTCAAACACTAGAGACTTGTCAGATTCTATTAGTACCAGACAACAATATTTTCCAAAGATTACAATCATGTTTAAATCGCAAAGCATTGAGACAGACATTAAGTTGAAGCCAAGGGATTCAACAAACATGACTTTATCCATGTGTTGATCCTTTGAGATTGCAACTCTACCTAGACCCAGTACTTTACTTTTACCAGTGTCAGCGAATGTGATGTGGCTCTTGTCAGATGGACGTAAGGTTGAGTCCATAAAGAGACTTCTCTTGCCAGTCATGTGATTTGTACACCCGCTGTCAATAATCCATTCTGAAGACTCTGAAGTCACTGGTGTCGTACCCTACAGTGCAGTTAGGGGGATAGGCTTCACCAAGAGTGTTGTGAAGCAAAAACATTTGACGAACCAGTGGGTTATGAAAACTGAGATCCAGGTTAGGACAAGCAGGGAGAGTAGCATGCGATTCAGATATGAAATACATAGTGATGCCATTCGGGCATTTGATCTTGCGCCCCATGAGTTTTTTAAGGTCCCCAGCAATAGCATCAGAAGATTTTGGTTTTGTGCTGGAGACCTTTCCCTGCAAAAGAGAGTTAAGCTTTCTTAACCATCCACATCTTCAAGGGTGGCTTAGAAGCAATAAGTCTAAGTGCAGCATCTGAGAATTTTGGCTTTGGAGCCCTAGCAAACAGTCTAGCAGGTGGGCAATAGTACTCATAAGAATAGGCAGAATAGTTTTTGGTCATATGAGAATGACGGTTTGAAAAACCGTTCTCATAAGACTGAGCATGGTTTCCCTGCAAAACATTTGCGTTAGTGCGGCTCAGATGAGTCCTCTGCCTGTATGAAGCCTTTGGACCATATGAAGTCTTTGGTTTGAGGTTTGTCTTCTTCATGTGAGGTGTCATGGAGACATTCACAGGAAGATTCTCAAGACACATTTTTGGAACCCAGATCTTCTTCATAGGCGGTCCATTCCTGCAGTTAGTACCAATGTACCTGGCAAATACTTCACCATTCTGATTCCTAAACAGTTTATAGTTTGCATCAAAGGATTCATCAATGATAATTGGATTAGCACAAGTGAAGCCACATAGATTGGATGGATCTGATGAGGATTCCTTTGCAGCAACCCACGTGGTTTTGGGGTACTGCTCAGGTTTCCAGTAAGAGCCATCTGCATTAATTTTCCTCACGAACCCAACACCCTCTTTGCTAGGGTTTCGGTTCAGAATCTGCTTCTTGAGGACATCACATAGTGTCTGATGTCCTTTGAGACTTTTGTACATCCCTGTTTCAAGCAATGTCTTCAACCTAGCATTTTCATCAGCAATAGCAGTGGTATCCTCAGCAGAGGGGTTAGTTACCACTTCAACAGTTGAAGATATTGCAACAGCAGTAGCAGTGGAACATTCAGCAACAGAAATAGCATTATCACGCTCAATGCATTTAAGGCATGGTGGTTCAAATCCTTCCTGAGCAGAACTGATCTGTTCGGCTCAAAGTGACTCATTTTCCTTTTGAAGATCTTCATGATCCGCTCTCAACTTCTCAAGATCTTGCTTCTTCTGAAGATAATCATAGGAGAGCTTTTCATGAGTAGTTGAGAGAGTCTCAAGACGATCTTCGAGTTCCTGATACTTAACATGAAGATTTTTTATGTCTTCAATTAAGGATTCAGAACGAGTCATTTCAGCACCCAACAGATCATCGCTTCTGTCTAACAGTTTTTGAATATGTTCCATGGCCTTTTGTTGTTCAGTTGCAATTTTAGCATGTGTTTTGTAACTGGGTTTTGAGTCACAATCAGAGTCATCGTCACTAGATGTTCGATAGTGAGTAGTGCGTGTGTTTACCTTGGCACCACGTGCCATGAAGCAGTAGGTGGGAGTAGAGTCGTCCTTGTCATTTGCATCGGTGATGGTGATGGAGTCATTGTCTTCAGTGTTGAAGATGGACTTGGCGACATAGGCTGTAGCCAAACTTGCAATACCTGAATCAGACTCCTCCTCAGACTCCACTTCTACCTCCTCAGAAGCGGACTCCTCCTCTGAATCCATTTCCTTGCCAAAAAACGCACGAGCCTTGCCAGATGAACTCTTCTTGTGTAATGAAGACTTTGAGGAAGACTTGGACGAAGACTTTGAGTATTTCTTCATCTTCTTATCGTCAGAGTCATATTCCTTGCTCTTCTTCTTCTTTCTGTTCTCATTGTCCCACTGTGGGCATTCAGAGATGAAGTGTCCAGTTTTGTTGCATTTGTGACAAGTTTTCCTCTTGTAGTCATGCACAGAAGCTTCATCATTCCTTGAGCTTGATCGTGAAGACTTTCTGAAGCCTTTCTTCTTGGTGAATCTCTGGAACTTCTTCACTAGCATAGCAAGTTCCCGTCAAATGTCTTCAGGATCATCAGAACTGCTGTCAGATTCTTCTTCAGATGATGACACAGCTTTTGCCTTCAGGGCACGAGTTCGCCCATAGTTTGGACCGTAGATATCTCTTTTCTCAGAAAGCTGAAACTCATGTGTGTTGAGCCTCTCAAGTATGTCAGACGGATCGAGTGTCTTGAAGTCTGGACGTTCTTGAATCATCAGGGCTAAGATGTCAAATGAACTGTCAAGTGATCTTAGCAGCGTCTTGACGATTTCATGTTTGGTGATCTCAGTGGCGCCGAGGGCTTGAAGCTCATTTGTGATATCAGTGAGCCGGTCAAATGTGTGCTGGACATTCTCATTGTCATTTCGCTTGAAGCGGTTGAAGAGATTGCGAAGAACACTGATTCTCTGATCTCTCTGGGTTGAGATGCCTTCATTGACCTTGGAGAGCCAGTCCCAGACCAGCTTGGATGTCTTCAAGGCACTCACACGGCCGTACTGTCCCTTGGTCAGATGACCACAGATAATATTCTTGGCAGTGGAGTCCAGTTGAGTGAACTTCTTGACATCAGCCGCAGTGACACCTTCTCCAGCCTTGGGAACGCCGTTTTCGACGACATACCATAGGTCGACGTCAATGGCTTCAAGATGCATGCACATCTTATTCTTCCAGTAGGGATATTCAGTTCCATCGAAGACGGGGCACGCAGCGGAGACTTTAATTATCCCTGCAGTCGACATAGCTAAAACTCCAGGTGGTTAAACCGAATCACACAGAACAAGGGAGCACCTTGCTCTGATACCAATTGAAAGTGCGTTATATCGACTAGAGGGGGGGTGAATAGGCAATTTTTATGAAAGTCTTCAAAACGCGGAAGTTATGAAGACAAACAGAGTGAACAAGCCTATCACTATGCAGTGGAAGGTAGATTACACAACGCAAGCCATAGTCAAATATACAATACAGTGAAAGCACAGAGACAAATAGCTTCAGTGTAATGAGGATCAGGTTGGAAGAAGTTATGAAGCCAAACAGATCATACAGTCAGGTTGTGAAGACAGAGGATAAAGCAGGCATGCAATAGCTTCACAATGTGTACTGGTAAGTAAAGGGAGGTGAAGATGAAACCAGTGACACGTTGAAGACAATGATATGTTGGACTAGTTCCAGTTGCTGTGACAACTGTACGCCTGGTTGGAGCGGCTAGGTATTTAAACCAAAGGACACACAGTCTCGAACACCCAGTCCTGAACACGCAGCTCAGGACACCCAGTCCTCACCGTTTTCTCCTTGAGCTAAGGTCACACAGACCCCGCCCAATCACTCTGGTAAGTCTTCAAGGTAGACTCCCAAACCTTCACAGACTTCGTTCACCGGCAATCCACAATTCCTCTTGGATGCTCAGAACGCGACGCCTAACCGTCTGGAGGATGCACAGTCCTCAAGTGTAATAAGTCTTCAGATCACTCAGACAAGAAGACTTAAGTGATGCCCAATTACTCTGGCTCTGGGTGGTTAGGGCTTTTCTCCTCACTAAGGATTTTCTCTCAAAGGCTTCGAGGTGGGTTGCTCTCAAACGACAAAAGCCGTGCACTGAAATCTGAGCAGCCAACCGTTTATGGTTGTGGGGGTGGACTATTTATAGCCACTTGGCAACCCTGACCTGATTTATCCGAAATGACCCTGGGTCACTAAGGAACTGACACGTGTACTAACGGTCGGATTTTGAACTCTCACGGCAACTTTACTTGGGCTGCAAGTAAAGCTGACTTGTCTGACTCTGGACAAGATTTTCTCTCATTGTCTTCACTCGAAGACATAGGATTTGAATTAGGCATCACTTCAGTCATCCTGACTGGTTCTCTTGGACCCCACTTGACAGTACGGTGGTTCCTATGACACAACATGAATAAAGTAAAACTACGAAGGATCTAAGTCTTCGAGTTCCAACGGCTTCATGGGGAGTCTTCATATGTCATTGTCTTCGACATGAATGTCTTCATGAACCACCATTGTCTTCAATGTCTTCGTACATTTTTGGGGGTCATCTCTGGTAGCTAAACCGAATCAATGAGGGACTTCTACCTGTGTTATCCTGCAATTCTCACAAACACATTAGTCCCTCAACTAGGTTTGTCGTCAATACTCCAAAACCAACTAGGGGTGGCACTAGATGCACTTATAGATTAGCTTAAGGCTAATCACCGTTTAGTTAATCCCTGATGCTGACACTGGGCCCATGCGCCCTAATCCTTTAATTAGATTAGTAATAACCCTTGTTAACTAACCGTGTCACTGACGTGTGGACCCCACACGTCAGGTTTGACCTGGTCAGCGCCGTTGACCTACTGACGCAGGCATGACACAGTGCTGACGCAGTATTTGACGTTCTGGATTTAAAATAATTCAGAAATTCCAGAAAATGTTCAAAACTTCAAAATATCCATATAAATTCAACCATAGCTCAGATTGAAATAATTTATATATGAAAAATTATCAGAAAAATTCAAACTATCCATCTGTACTAGTTTCATGCATGACAAACCAACTTATACCTGCTGTATAAGTGAAAACATATAAATGGCATTTATAAGAGCTTATTTTGGAGTTGCATTTGAACCTTTGGTTCAAATGGACTTCAACCAAATGAATGCTAGTTGCACTAGATCAAAGAACATCGCATCTTCATGCCATGTTCATGCAGCATATTGTTGCATATGATTGTGTATTGATTGTCGACACCGTTCCTTCTCGATAGGTCCTGCTCCAGAGACCGATCCAGAGTACCTGTTAGAGGAGCAGTGCCCCCCTGCTGATCTACTAGGCAAGCAAACCCCCTGTTGTTCATTCCGATACAATCCCACTCTCTCGCTCCTGCTCTCTGTTATTGCATTAGGACAACAACGATTCTACTGCTACTTTATGCTGCGGTAGTTGAACCCATTCCTCTGCATGACCTGTCATTGCCATAGTAAATAGTTGACTGGACTAGAGTCTTGTGTGGTTAGTCAGGTCGTGGCCAACACCCTCGCCAGGCTTCCGCTTGAAGGTTGCCGAGATACATGACGTGTACATGGTCATAAGTGGTGAGAGCGTGTGTGAAGAAGTACACCCCTGCAGGGTTATCATGATCTATTCGAATAGCCGTGTCCTCGGTTATGGACTTCTTGGATGCTTACGTGGTACATAGACAACTTGAAGTGGATACACTAAAATGCTCAAGATAAGTGTGAGTGCTATGGATGGCCTTCTCGTAGTGAGACGGGGATGAATCCATAGTAGTGTATTGATGTGGTGATTAGTGGACTCGTGTGCGCTGCCTCACCTCAAAGAAGTTTCTCGTAGTTGTAGAACGGGATAGCCACTGAGTCAAAGCTGGCTTGCTACAACTAAACCCCACATTACCTTCTTGATACAAATGCATGTATGTTAGGATCTGATGTAAGTCTTGCTGAGTACCTTTGTACTCACGTTTGCTTTATTTATGTTTTGCAGATGAGACATCTGTCTCACTAGTAGTTCCGCTTGGACTTCGACAAGTAGCTTGTACCTCAGCTACGATCTTGTACCCTTGGGAGGGCCTTGTAGATAGTCAGGCTTCTCAGCCTTTTTTTCTTTTGTAGTTGTCTGTACTCAGACATGTAATGCTTCCGTTGCTTGTATGCTCTGAATGATGGGTCATGTGACCCCTGTTTGTATATTATGCTATGTGGTTCTTCTAGGCCTTTATCTATATGAGTTTGCGTTATGTTGTGATGCCATGTTGTACAACACATACTTGCATATTATGCGTATGTGTGACGTGTATTGCTATGTGTGGGATCCGACAACCTAGTTGTCTATCCTTGGTAGCCTCTTTTATGGGGAAATGTAGTCTAGTGCTTCCACCGAGCTATGGTAGTCCGCTACAGCCCGGTTTACCGGAGTCCTGCTAGCCCAGCACTACTGCTCCGGAACACTTAGACTGGCCGGCATGTGATTCACTTCGCTCCTATGTCTATACCTTCGGGGAAATGTCACGCGGTGACATCCAGAGTCCTGCCTAGCCTGCTACAGCCCGGGTTCCCGGAGTCCTGTTAGCCCAGTTGCTACAGCCCGGATTCACACGCTGCTGACCGACATGCTCGATGTTGTTTCATGTATGCCTGTCCCCGTAAGTTAGTGCCACTTTGGGTTCACGACTAGTCATGTCGGCCCGGGTTCTCTGTCATATGGATGCTAGCGACACTGTCATATACGTGAGCCAAAAGGCACAAACGGTCCCGGGCCATGGTAAGGCGACACCCGTGGGAATATCATGCGTGAGGCCGCAAAATGATAAGAGGTGTTACATGCTAGATCGGTGTGACCTAGAATCGGGGTCCCGACACGCGACCACCACGATGACCACGGTAGCCACCTCTCTGCCGGTAGTCCGGGCCAGAAGCTCCCTCGACAAAACCACCCAGAGGTCCGAGAAAAGGTCTCTCAGCAGAACCATCACTCTGCCAAGCATAACCACGTCCACCTCCCGTAGACGAGATCCACGGTGCTGGCCATCCCCATAAGCATCATATCCATCGTCCTCCCACTGTCCCCGGGGCGGTTCAGTAGACTCGCCAGCAGCCGCGTTCTGCCTCGCCTGAGTTGGTCCCGACCGTTTTTGCGTCAGCCTCGCAACGTAGTGCGGCGGTGGCGCGGCACGAGGCAGCGGCGGCGCAGCTCCACGTCCCACCGCCGCAGGAGCCGGAGGCCTCGAGGGAGCAGCGCCGCGCCCCATAGAAGCATTAGCCGGCGCTGGAGGCCGAAGTCCACCACGCCCGACCGCCGATGACACCCCGACCCAACCAGAGGCGGCGACCGCGAGCCAAGGCCAGAGCCTCCCCGACCCGAGGCGGCAGCAGCCACCGGAGTCAGCGGTCTCAGGCCAATTGCGCCACCACCATGACCCCCGGCAGTGGGGTTAGCACCGGCGAGCGCCGGCGGCCGCGGTGCAGCCGGCAACGGACCGCCACGCCCAGCCCCAGACGCCGGCAACGATGCAGCGGCATGGCCGGTTCCCGCGGCCGAATTTTTTCCAGGCGGCGCGGCTGACCCGCGGCCCACCATAGCCCGGGAGGCGGGGATACGCCGAGCTCTACCAGAACCGCACACCTGGAACCCCGGCTTGCCGTGCTTCGGAACCCTAGACCGAGGAGACGACGGCGAAACCAGAGGGGACGTGATCGATCGATTGCATGGGGCGGCGCTGCGAGAAGGAATACCGGTCGGGTTAGCCTGGGCCAAATACCCAGCTACCCCCAGCCCGTCTATGCTCTGGCCCAACTCACCCAGAGTCGGCCCAACTGCAAACGCACCCTGCTCGAGGCCCAAAATGCGATTCAAATGCTGCGCCCGCTTAGCAGCGATCCCGATCGCTGGAGCCGTCGGCGATGACGCCACAGCCGCCGTCGGCGCCATAGACGCGGGTGGTCGGCGGGCATTCTTCTTCCTCTTAATAGTGATCCACGATTCCAGCCTGATCAAATCGAAAAGAGTAAGATTTGGAAGACTTACCTTCGGGAGGGAGCCTTTCCATGGTCTGATTGCCGTCGCCGCCGTTCTCCGGTGAACTACGCGACGGATCATTTCTTTCTTCTCTCCCGCGTGCAATCCAATCCTTGCCGGATCATCAGGTGGCAAAACATGATCGACCGTTGTTGCCACTTCATCCTCGTCGTACCCTGAATGAAAAAACTCACATATGAGATCTGACGGAGTTGGAGACGGAGGAGAAATCGCCGAGATCCCATCCCCGTCGTCGTCCAAATCTTCCTCATCCGGATCGGCAAGAGCCCAGAACCGTCCTCCGACTCGCCGGTCAACACCGCCGTCTAGGGACGGCGCAGCGGCGGCCGCGGCCGCGGCCCCGGTCGCCCGTTCGCCCATCCTATAAATTATTCCCCCAACCGATTCTAGAAGGAGGATTCATAAGAAACGGGACAGTCCATCCAGAAGTTCTCATGCAAATACACATGCCTCTGTTTTCGTTTTCCTGTTAGCCTCTTTGCGGCAGTGTTATGTGGAATTTTTTCTGCTTTCATTTGTTCGTCCCGTTATCCTTTGATAGTGGAATCCATTCCCTTTTCGAGAGAAAAATACTGCATGCCCCGTCTTAGTCTTTTTCTTGTTCAGTGACAGAGAAACTCGCGAACTAGCAACATATACTATTACTCCTTGGATATTTTGGGCGTGGTCGGCTCGAGTAATCCTCTTTCTCTATGAAACAACAACGATGGATCATTTACCCCCAAAAAAACGATGGATTATTTATTAGCAAAAAAGGTTACCCAAAAACATTTATTAGCAAATAAATAGTTGGAGAGTTTTGGGAGGGGAAGCGTTGGCCCATTTATAAGAGAAACTAACATGAAAACTACACAGACTTAGCTAATTAAGGAAAATCATATGAAAAATGCATGTAAAACAAGATAAGTAAGCTGGGTTTAAAGCGCCACCAAACAAAGTGAGTGTTGTGAAAACAATCCGACATTATAAACATTCACAGACAAAACACATCGGCCTTATTAACCCCCCACCATCGATCACACCCTTGACCCAATGCCTCGTAAGAGCATCTCCAGCCGTTGCGCCTTTGAGGAGACATTTTTTTCAGCCTCCTGGGGTTGCGCCGGCGATAATTTTGCACTAGGGTCGAAAAAATTCAGTCGCTCCCCCGTCCCGCCCGCGCCGCGCCGCGTCGTCCAGGCCAAGGCGTCCTCCACTGTCTCCGGCTCCTTCCCGACGACGGCGTCGCCGAGGCACCACGCGAGGACGACGACATCCTCTAGTGCGACGCACGCGCCTCGCGCCAGGTCTGGAAGCCATGGCATGCCCCCGCGTGGCCCTGCGCCGTCCCGCCCACGGCCGCACCGCGCCCACCCTCGACCGCGCTGCGCCCTCCCGCCCACGGCCGCGCTTGCCGGCCCTCGCCGAACGCGCCGGAGTCCACCCACGCGGTGGCGGTCTCCCGGTCGACGCGCACGGCAATGGCCTCCTGGACGTGGCGCACACCACGGTGTCCGCCAGCAGCCTCTGTCCGAGGCTTGTCCGCGGCGAGCTCCGGCCACACCCGCACCCTGGAGCACGTCCTGGAGCGCGCGCGCGGCCGCGGATGCGCGCCGGTGTGCCGCACTCGGCCAAGCCCTCACGCCGGCGAGCCTCGTCAAGCGCGCCGACCAGGCGACCTCGTCGAGCACGTCGGACGCCGGCCACGCGACCTCGCTGCCCCGCACGCCGGACGCCGGCCTCGCTGCCCCGCTGCCTCGTCGGCGCGCTCGAGAGAGAGACATGGGAGAGGAGAGAGGAAAAGAGATGAGAGGGGTGAGGGCACGTGGGTAGGACCAGATGAAAAGAGAGGAGACAGGGAGGTGGGAGGCTGAGGGTGGGCCAGGCGCAAGAAAAAGACACCACCGACACGCCCAGCTGCCCCCAGGGGGCTGGGTTTGCCGGCGCCAGTTTTCTCCAAACCCGGCGAAGAGTGGGGCTTTGGGGGCACAAGTAGGAGCTTTTTTTACTGCCGGTGCTCAAAAAATGGCTTTGGTGAGGGGAGGGGGGGGGGAGGGGGAGAAGGGTGGAGATGCTTTTATTGTGGCGGCACCGCCGTGTGAGTGACTTCTGATCCACCAAAGCAATCCTAACCTTTAGTGGAGTTTTGACACTCTCTGTGTGTACAGGACATTTGTGCAAGAAACGACCCCTAATGAAGCTCATCGGAGCACACATAGGAATCCAACAATGTGATATGTCAGGCTGTCAATTCATCTATTGTCCCGAAGAGAAACAAGGAGGTTTTCAACTAATACATTTGTTTTCTATACGCAATCCATTTTGAAACACACGCACACACATCGACTCAAAATGACAGACAAAAAATATGAGAAAAAACCCAACAACAACTATGGCACCTGCAAAATGAATGGCTAGATCACTTTCTTTATTCTCCTACCCAACCTTCTGTTCATCTTCTTCCTTGAAACTGCCCCACGTACACACCGACCTTCGCCGTCCGCCTTCCCCTCAGCCGCCGCTCCGCCCAGATGTTTGGGTGGGTCGGAGGGAGGGACAAAAGACTTTATTTCTCTTCTTTTTTTTGCGAGGGACTTTATTTCTCTTAATCGACTCCTCCAAAAAAAAGCTTTCTCATATTTTAATCAAGCTTGGGGGCTATCAACATAACTCCGCCGTTGGCTCCGACCAACCCTCTAACCTTGACGATGAGCAAATTTTTCGGCGAATCTGTACCCTTCTCCAAGATGGACATCGGGCAAGCCTGCCAAGATCCAATAGAGCTTCTCTGGCAAGCCGATGGCCGCTCCTTCCTCCGGCGGCTGCTTTCTTCATGTGAAAAATCGACTGACCCAAATATTATTCCTAGGAAATTGGAAATTTTACATAGAAACACCTCATAAAACACCTAGAAACATCGCGGGAAAAATAAAGACCAACCAGCAAAGTCCAAAAGAGTCATTGCACTTTGTACGCACATCTCCGTCTTTCCGCTGCGCACCGCCCCTGCCACAGGACAACAGGAGTGAGTGCAGGAGACGGGCGCGATGCCTTCCTCCTCCGTCGACCCGGACAACGGCGTCGCCACCGCCGCCGAGATCGACGACGCCGAAGCTGTGCTGCCGTCGAGGCCCACCGGCGACGAGCGCCTCGTGTCCTCCCTACGCACGCAGGCCGACGTCGACAACCTCCGCAAGAAGCACGGCATCCCGAGCGTGTACGCCGCACGCCCCGCCGGCGACGACCGCCGCGCCTGCACGCGGCCGCCGCCGGGGTCCATCTGCGTCTACGCGCACGCGCTGGAGGCAGGGATGCGCGTCCCGCTGCCCGGCTTCTTCTGCGAGGTGCTCGTCCACTTCGGCATCGCGCCGGCCCAGCTCATGCCCAACGCGTGGCGAGCCATGGCGGGATTCCTCGCGCTCTGCAACTCCTCCGGCGTGCCGCCGTCCCTCGCCGTGTTCCGGCGCTTCTTCCTGCTCTCCATCGTCAACAAGAAGCACAAAGGCTGGTACTGTTTCCGAGCCAGGGACAGCTCCGGCTCCGGCTTGCGCTTCACGGGGATGCCAGGGACACCCATGGACTGGAAGAAATTGTTTTTCTTCCTCTCCTCGCCGGAGCCGTGGCCTTGCCCCGTGGAGTGGGGCGAGCCGTCCATGAGCTCCTTCGTAAATCCGGCCCTCACCAGCGAGGAAAATAAGTCCGCGGCGAAGCTATTGCGCGCTTACGGCGGCGCCGCCGTTGATATCAAGACATGTCTGTGCGATGGCAACCGTGCGGCCATCGCCATGATCCCCGCCGCATCTCCGACGCCGCCTTCTTGTACTACTACTAGTGTCAATTTCAGTTCCAAAGGTAAGTGAACATCGAATTCCCTCTGATTCCCCTGTTTATTTCGAGCGCTCATCTTGCTGTTGAGTGCTATCTAGGTATGGATCCCTCCGTCTACGACATGATGAGGACTATGCTCGCGGAGAAGGCGGCCGCGCAAGCGTCGGCGTCGGCGAGGAAGGCGAAAGCCGAGCCGGGCAGCAACGCGCCAGCGCCGCCTCCTTTGTGCGGGAAGAAGAGGGGTCAGGAGGAAGCCAACGGCGAGGACAGTTCAGCTCATTCTTTGCTGAACACGCCGTTGTCCGGCATGTGTTCGCCGCCGCCGGGCTTCCCTGGGAAGCCACGGCACTTCCCCAGCAGGCACGACGGAGACGCCACGGGCTGGGAGGCTGCACGGGAGCTGCTGCAGGGCGCCGTGGCGCCGCTGCAGGAGCGCGCGTTCGCGGCGAAGGAGCCCTCCGACGTCGTGAGGTCAAGCTACGCTGCGATTCTGCGGGTATGTCTTGCCGGCAAATGCAACGGCGAATTATTCATCGGGCTGCCCGGAGTCCAATCGACCGCACTGACTGTTTGCAGGCGGCGAACTACGCGTCGTACTCCCTGGGCTACGCGCTGGAGCTGGAGAAGAAGCTGGCGGCGCGGGACGCGGAGGTCGCGGCGCTGCGGGAGCAGCTGGAGGCGGCGAAGGCGGGGCTCGCCGCAGTGCAGCGCGCGGCAGAAACACAGGGGGAGAAGGCAAACGCGGAGCTCGCCGCCGAGCAGCATGTCCTGGGGCCCGAGGAGCGCGCGCGGCGGCGGGCGGAGCACGCGCTGGAGGGGTACGAGCGCTGGCGAGGTAGTAGGAGAGCGGCGCCGAGGACATGGGGCGCGCTCCGGCCGCCTGATTATCTCGTTGATTGATTTTTTCTCTCTCTCTCTCTCTACGTTGCTGACCCATTTCGTGCTCACGTTCACCTGATGATGGCCAGATGACTCGTCGGCACATGTCACGGCCGCAGCTGCTCCGACTAGCTCGACTGCAACCACCCAGCAGATGATCCACGCCAATGGCCGGCACAGGAGAGCGTGTGCATCCACCAAGTATGACCAGAAGCAGTGGGTTCTGTAGCCATGATGAGTTGAGCCGGTGGATGAACTCAACTGAATACTAAGTACGTACTGTATTAAAGAACTCTGATATTTCCCAATCTCTGACGATTTTCAGTCCAAAGTTTCACCAAGTTTTAACTTCTTTTTGCTTACTACTCCTACCAAATATATAGTTTTTTTTTCTTTTCAAAGGAAAGTAATCACCAGCCTCAGGTTGATTGATGCATAGACTTGGTTTATTGCGAAAATGAGTCATACAAAGTTTCACCAACGGATTTTTTTTTTGAACCGGGTGTTACCCCTTTCCATTGCAAAACAACGGAAATACAATCAGTTCCGAATACAGAGTCAGAAGAAGGGAAAGAAATAAGGCGAGTTCAAGCATTACCAAGAAACCCATTGCCATTCGGTCGCCGTCGACCCGAACACTGTGGGGTGCAAACCTGGCAACACCTACAGTTCAAGAGCACCAAGCTCCACACAACCCAGAGAGAGATACATGCTACCACATCAAAATATCACAGAAACGAAAAGGGGAAATCTACTATGAGGAAGATGGCCCTCCCAGCAGCACGTCCACTTCGTCCGCTTCGAAGCAGCATGTGTCCACAACGTTCTTCACGCTCCTCCAATCGGCTGGGCGGCAGTCCTGCAAAGTCTCATCAGCTGCATCGTGCTGGTCCTGATCATCTCAGCACTTGAGCGTAGCTTGTTGGTGTCCTCACCTTTCTGCAGCCCTGTCCAATACAAAAGAAAAAAGCACATAGAGAACACGATTTCAAAAAGAGACTTAATTTGCTTTTTCTCAAAGGTAGCCTTATTGCGAGCGAGCCAGATTGCCCAGCAAGTGGCCGCAAGTCCAACAGTATAGAATTTATCCCCTCCTGGAAGAAAGGAATAGCACCAAGCAAAGAATTGCCAATAGTTATCACACTTATCGGTGCCAATAGCCACCCCAATAGATAGCCACACCACCCTGGCGACCGAACAGGTAAAGAACAAATGTTGGGAAGTCTCTATTTCGTTACAGAATGAACATACAGGGTTCCCAGGCCATTTCCTATGGCGCATCACCCGTCTAGTGAACACTGCTTCTTGCGCGAGCTGCCACATAATTTTTTTGATCTTGAGTGGAATTTTGGCCTTCCAAATCCACTTATAATGGCACCCATTGAGGGGTTTTTCAAGCCACTTATAAACAGATTTGGTGCTAAATTTACCATTCTGGTTCAGGCTCCAAACCACTCTATCCTCTTTATCAGTCGGGGGAAGTTTGTTAACTGTATCTAAAATGGCCCCCCATTGTTCAGTTAGAGCATGAGTGAGCCTTCTTCTGAAAAAGGAACCAGCATCCACATTTAACACCTTGTTGATAGTACATTCAGGGGTATTGCAAATGTCAAAGAGTTGGGGGTATTGATCCTTGAACGGAAGCAATCCGTTAATAGGGTCACTCCACACCCTACCAATGTTTTCAGATTCGATATTAATTTTTCTACCAGCCATATAAATTTCCCTGACTTTCAGCAGGGCTTTCCAACAAGGAGAGTCAGAAAACCTTGGGTCAACATCAGCCACCGTCCTATTCCGCAAGTAACGAGCACGAATGATATCTTGCCACACCCCACTTTGTGTTTCAAGTTTCCACCACAATTTTACCATCAGACTAATGTTCTGTTTGTGCATGTCCTTAATACCTAGACCCCCCTTTTCTTTGGATCTGCAGATCCTGCTCCATTTCACAAGATAATATCTTTTTTTCTTGAGACATACCTGCCAGAAGAATCTTCTTCTATGCTTATCTAATTTTTCGATGAATGTTTTGTTCATCAGCCACATAGACATATGGTATAATGATAACTAGGTGACAACAGAATCTAATAAAGTGTATCTCCCTCCCATGGAGGCAGCATTACCCACCCAAGCTTCAAATCTCTTTAGATATTTGCAAACAATGAACTCCCACTCATAGTTTCTGAGTGGTATAACTAACAGGCATGCCTAGATATTTGATGGGGAAGCTGCCTATGTCACAATTGAAGAGGTCGGCATATTGCTTAATCACAGCATCATCTCCCCCCGCAGTCAAAATCTCGCTTTTTTGAAAATTGACTTTTGACCCAGACATTATTTCGAACATGTACAGCAGCAACTTCAGGTTTACTGCTTTATCGATGGCATGTTCAAGACATATAATTGTGTCATCAGCGTACTGAAGAACCACAACTCCATCAGGGATCAAATCCGCAGCTAAGCCAACCAGCAACTTATTACGCTGGGCATTTTTTATCATTTTCGTGAGGCATTTGGCAGCTAAGTTGAACAGGAATGGAGAGTGAGGGTCACCTTGCCGCGCCCCTTTCGCACTTTGGAAGTACGGCCCCACACTGTTATTCAATTTAATGCTAACCGTGCCATTCTGAAGAATCTGGTTAACCCACCCACACCAGGTTTCATTGAATCCCCGCAGCTTATGGCATTCTAATAAGAAATCCCAGTTGACCTTATCATATGCTTTCTCGAAGTCCAGCTTCAACACCACCCAACCTTTTTTTTCACATGAGTGTAATTAAGGATTTCATGAAGTGAGAGCACACCATCCATAATGTTCCTCCCTTTGACAAAGGCATTTTAGACTGGACTAATTAGCTTGTCAGCATAAACCGAGACTCGGCGATCTAGGACTTTTGTGATAAGCTTATAGGGGAATCTAAGCAAGCAAATGGGTCTGAACTGTTGTATTTTGTCAGCCCCTGAGAGCTTCGGGAGCAACGTGATAATCCCGTAGTTCAGCCGCTGAACATCCAACGTCCCTAGGTGAAAGTGTCTAAACAAGGCCATGATATCATCTTTGACAATATCCCAGCATACTTGGTAGAATTCTACTGGGATATTATCAGGTCCTGGGGCTCTATTGGGGGCCATTTCAAACAGGGCCTCCCGGACCTCCTCATCCGAGAACTCTCTGCACAGGTTAGCGTTATCCTCCTCACTAAGCTTTTCTTCCAGCGCCCAAGTGTCAGGATCCAGGTGAAACTGGTTTCCAGGAGCTAGTCCGAACAGTTCTTTATAAAACTATGTGGCGTGGGCAATCAGTTTATCAGTGCCCTCTATCTCCATGTCACCAACGGATTTACCATGCCCACACTTATGTGGCACAAACACTAGTGCTGGACTGTCACCAAACCGGTTGAACATAGCAAGCTCGTGCTCCTATTCCCAAGTGTCTGCATTAGAGACCTGAGAATCTTCCAAAGTATACGGAGGGAGTATATGGAACCTTTGCATCCTCGCTGTAAATCTATTTAAGGCGTGATGTACTATTTTTATTTTATGTTCATATACATGATAAATATAGTGAAACTCCTATATATTTTCAAGCATAGTTGAAGTTTTTTTTTCTTATTCTTTATTTTGTTTGATCATTTTGAGGTCAAGGGGATGAGTCAGCCTAATTGAGCCCATGTGCAAAATAAAAACGTACACAAGATAAGATTCCACCTTTTTTTAAGATGAGATAACATTCCACTTGTTTATCGAGAGGAGAACCCTCGGAGGACCTCGTCCTCCAGTTTTTGTAAACAAGCCACTAGTATTTAATTGTTTCTTTACACAAACAGTATTTGAGTAGTTTCTCGAGTGTGGCATTTTTGCTTCCGAGCTCATCTGCATCCGCCTTTATGAAAAAAAATCAAAACAAATACTAAAAAAATTCAAAAAATTTCAATTTTTTTGTGTGGTAGATAAGTTTATGCGTGAGGTGCGCTCCAAGTTTCAACTCATTTGGACATCTGAGCAACTCTCAGAAAAAGACAAATTCAGGGTCTATAAAAAAGTTTACTGTTCTGACCCGATTTTTTTTGCTGAGAGCTGTTCGGATGTCCAAATAAGTTAAAATTTGGAGCGAACTCGCGCATAACATTATCTATCACACAAAAAATTGGATTTTTTTTGAATTTGTTTTGATTTTTTCTGATCGGGGGTGCAGATGAGCCTGGGTTGGGTTTTCGTAGTTTCTCGTCTTTTATTTTGAGCGGTGAGTCTTTTTTTTTTCTTGAGGGGTTGAGGGGTGTGTATTTGACTTTTTTTTAGCAAAGGTAGTTAGGCTTTTATTGATTGATAATAATAATTATAGTAAAAGCGATTGGGTCACTCGGCGTGCCCAGCCATAGATGTGGCCCCGGGGGAGAGAAACACCTAACCTAGCTAACCTATGAGCTTCAAAATTAGAAGCTCGAGGTTCAAATGAAAACTTACATGAATTAAACTGTCTAACAGTTTGTAAGATCTCTTTGATAATGTTCCCATAGAGTATTTGACTAGTTGATTTGAACAATCCTATTGTGGGTGGGGCGAGGTGGGCACGCCTAGTTCTAGATTTTTTTTCCTTTGTGGGGGTCGCTGCTGTTTGTACGACTGGTTTTCTTTCGTTTTTTACTTTTGTGTTTTTCTTCAAGTTTTTTTCTTCACTAGAAGTTTTTTTGTATCTTGTTTTTTCAAAACCAAATCATTTATTTTGTTTTTTCCGTAGAAAATGTTCAATGTTTTCAACAAATGTTTGGGATTTAAATAAATGTTCCAATATATAAAATTTGTTCACGAATTCAAGAATCATCAAGTTTTCCAAAAGTGTTCCGCTATTTCAAACAAAATGTTCGCATTTTTAAGAAATTGTTCAAAAATTTGAATATTTACTGAAAAATGGTCAGAACTAAAAAAATTCCAAATTCCAAATTTTGATAGAAAATTTTAAAAAAGGTTCACCGTGTATTATAAAACTATTCATCATATATTACAAAAATCTTAAATATATATTTCGAAAATCTTAAGCATATATTAGAAAAAGTATCCACGGTATATTAGAAAAATGTTCACGTAAGCTAAAAAATGTTTGAAAGTTTGTCCAGGATTTTTATAGTTTTTGAGAAATTCAAAATCGATGAATTTTTGAAAACGTTACATTTTTGGGCCCGTCCATTTGATGATTTTACAAAAAAAGGTTACACTTTTTATATGTAAAACCGACTGAAAAGGCTACAAATAATAATTGCTACAACACCTCTACTACCTACAATTATCTCATTGTTGGGCCCGTCCATTTGATGATGGCCTGTGCGAAAGCTCAACTATTGGACATAGTCCAATAGGAGCACTTAGTTGATTTGTGGACTACTGCTTCAAATTTGCTGATAGTGACACCTTACACGGTAAGGTAAATATTACTGTAAATCATTCAGGTATGTAGATCAGCCATATCAAAATAAATTATATCAAACAATATTTAAAACTATATTTTTTGCAAATATTAATGGCGTAAAATATCCACAAGAGTTAGAATAAATTAACGTTCAAACTATATATGTTTAAAATCCTTTAGTGGTGAGAAAGTGAAGATTACACTATATGTGAGGATATATTCTAGCAAATAAAGTAGACATAGAGAATTTGGGTAAAATGATAGCGATAATCACATCAACTTTGGTCAATACATTCAATGTTGATATCTTTACTATCTTTTCTGACCCCAAGTATACTTAGGTGTTTTAGCTAAAACAAACTGATGCATCAAAGAATCAAGTTTTCCACCACACTTTTTAGAGCTTGATCGCCAACGGAGACTGGGAAGGAGCAATCTTTAGCCACAGATGCGAAGGACTAGCGGACACCAAAGTTTATGTTCAGAGTCCATGTTCCAAATATTTCTAGGATACAATACAAAGAAGCAAAACATACCAATTCATTTCTAAAATAAATCTTACTATATGTAAAAAGATTGTTAATAACAAACAACTTAAGTGAGATTTATTTCATGATATATCCACCAAAACAATAAAGATGTTGCCATGGAACACTTAAGTGAAACTTAAACATTGCATGGGCCATTTTCCTAGTTTGAGGAAAACCAAAATTATTGGTAAGTGGGTGAATATATAGGGTGCAGCTATACCTCGCTTCTAGCGAAGCAACCTTCCGACTCGCTAAAGTCATGAGAGCGTATGGGCCGGCCAAGTGAGCGGGAGGCCACTGCCTCATTTTCTTTCTTTTCACTTTTTTATGTTCATTTTTATTTCATTCTTTTAGTTTGTATTCTAAATAAGTTTATTACAAAACAAATATATTTTGAAAAAAAATGTTAACCAAGCATTTGAAAAATGTTAAATGCACATAGAGAAAATGTTTCTCAGTATATGAAAAATATATACAAAAAATACATAATGTTTGTGAAAAAACTTGATCATGTACTTAAAAAATGTTGATCTAAGCATTTAATTTTTTTTAATCCTAGCATATTTAGAATGTTACACAAGTTCTAGAAAAATGTTAATCTACCAGTAAAAAAATGTTAATTGTGTATAGAAAAAGGTTGACCATTTACTGAAATATTAAGCTTGTATTTGAAAAATGTTAATCAGGCATTTGAAATTTTTAATGTGTATAAAAAACCTTTGACCATGTATTAAAGAAATGTTAAACTTGTATTTGAAATTTTTTAATCAAGCATTTGAAAAAAATGAAATGTGTAAAAATAAAATATTGACCATGTATTAAAAAATGTTAGTCTATTGTTGAAAAATGTTAATCAAGCACTTGAAAAAAATGTTAAATGTGTATAAAAAAATGATGACCGTGCATTCAAAAAATGTTAATCAAGCATTAGATGAAATATAGTGTGTAGAAAAAGTATTGAGCATCTATGAAAAAAATGTTAATCTCGTATTGAATAATGTAAATTAAGCATTTGAAAAAAGTTAAATATGTATAAAAATGTTGACCATGTATTGAAAAACAATTGAACTTGTATTTGAAAAATGTTAATCAAGGATTTGAAAAAAGTGTAAAATATGTATGGAAAAAATGTTGACCTTGTACTAAGAAAATGTTAATATGATATTATAATTTTTAGTCAAGCATTTAAAAAGTGTTAAATGTATATATAAAAACTGTTGACGATGTATTCAATAAATATTAATCTTTTATTTAAAAAATATTGAACATTTATTAGATATATACAGAAAATGTGTATAGAAAAACAATGATACCCGGGAGAAAACAAATGAAAAGCAAAGAAAAACTTAGAAATTAAGAAAAATAAAGAAAAGAAAAACGCTAGTGAAAACACAAAGAATACCAAAGCAAAAAAATAAAATCATTAAAACAGAGAAAAGAAACAAAGAAAAACTGGTGAAAAAAACCCAGTGAAAACAGGCTCTTTTTCTTTAACGAAGCCGTGGCCGGGTAATCCACATGAACTGGATGGTGGCCATATGGCTAGCAGCGCAACGCTGCAACCAGGAGATCGTGGGATCGCTATCAGCGAAATATAGCCTTTGTGGAATATACACCGCAAAAAGTTATGATTATGTGATATTTACTCAGTTATTTATCGGTTTCATCTTTTTCATGCAGAGATGCCTATGGCTTTTGTACATCCGTGAGTTGGGTGCTCTCTTCCTTTTTTGCGTGGACGCCACGTGCACGCATAGATACGAGAATCAAATGAGAAAAAAAGAAGAAGCAGGGAAGCGGCAGCCCTTTGTGTCCTCGCACCGGTCAGAGGAAAGTCTTTCGGGGCGTGTTTGGTTGCAGTTTGCTACATTAGCCGCATTGCGTACATATTTTCAGTTAGTCTGGTTCTTCATATGTAGCAGATGCAACCTGTTTGGTTGCCTGCATCGCATGAAGGGGCACTTACTCCCTGCTGTTTGGTTGTTATTTTTATGCTTAGGACGTGAGCAGATGCAAACTTCAGCTGTTTGGTTGCAAACAATGTTTGTGTTCTATTCACCCCATTCAAATGTGATGGCCTTACCACCACATGATCAACACAACAACAAGCACATATGAGATCAAACAAAGCAAGCAACCAAATGAGATCAAACAAAGCAAACAAAGAAATGACAACAAACTATTTAGATTAACAGCAGGGGCATCCTCCTTCCCTGCTCCACGCCAGGGTGCTGCTCCTGGCCAAAATATTAACAAGTTCCCAGCATAGGTACCATAAGTCTAGGCACACGCCATAAAAGTTCAACACTAACGCCTTAGTTAACTACATTGCATGCTCAATGTCACCAACGCAGTTGTGCCTGCTGCAACGAAACATGCACATGACCGAGGAGTCATGGTTGTAGATTTGGACCTTGAGGCCGAGTCTTGAGATGCGCACAATGACGAGGTCGTCGGGGACGATTCGGTGGCGGTGACAGAAGTAGTTCCAGCCCCGGGCAAGCACCATGTGCCCCTCGAAGTTCTGGACCTGTGCCCAGAACACGCACCGCTTGTTCGCCGATAGCTTGACCACGCGCGGGAGCCGTTTGATGACCAGACAGGCGTTCACCACCTCCATGAACTTGCAGGGATGATGAGCATGGCGAGGTCCTCGTTGTCTTTGATCTGCTGGTAGAAGCGCAACGGCTCCTGGGCCCCCTCCTCGTGGCCCTGCCTCGGAGATCGTCCCCTTGAACGAGGCAGGCTCATGAAGGCGATCCTGCCAGGAAGGTCCACCATCTTGAGCCACCTGTTTGTAGGGATGAAATCCTCGGCGCCCTCAGTTCCGACCACCACCTGAGCTCCTCCATCCACCACATCCCAGTCACTCTTCAATATCTTGCCAAGTAAGATGACAAGTATTAGTGCACAAACTCTTTGCCAAATGCCACCGATCAGTTGCGCTAGCACTACAACAAATGGTACTGACCAGAGACATTTGCCCAAGAGCAAATGCCACTCATCAGTACACAAACTCTTTGCCAAATGCCACTTATCAATGGCACTTGCTCTTGGGCAAATGCCACTGATCAGGGGACTTGCCCAACAGCAAGTGCCACTGATCAGTGGTAGTTTCCCATGAGCAAATGCCACTGGTCAGTGGCATTTGATTTTCTGCAACTGCCACTCATCAGTGCACTATCCTAAGCATGAAAACATCTAAAAAGAGCAACAGCAAGTGCTGCTCATCAATAGCACCCATGTGCACCCATGCACATTTGGCAACATCCTAAAATGGTCCTACTACATGCACGTATAACAATCTAGAGCATGCAACACAAACCCTGTTAGGGAACGTAGTAATTTCAAAAAAATTCCTACGCACACGCAAGATCATGGTGATGCATAGCAACGAGAGGGGAGAGTGTTGTCTACGTACCCTCGTAGACCGAAGCGGAAGCGTTGACGCAACGTAGAGGAAGTAGTCGTACGTCTTCCCGGTCCAACCGATCCAAGCACCGTTACTCCGGCACCTCCGAGTTCTTGACACACGTACAGCTCGATGACGCACCCCGGGCTCCGATCCAGCAAAGCTTCGGGGAGGAGTTTCATCAACACGACGACGTGGTGACGATCTTGATGTTCAACTGTCGCAAGGCTTCGCCTAAGCACCACTACAATATGATCGAGGTGTAATATCGTGGAGGAGGGCACCGCACATGGCTAAGGAACGATCACGAAGATCAACTTGTGTGTTCTAGGGTGCCCCCCTGCCCCCGTATATAAAGGAGCAAGGGGGAGGCCAGCCGGCCCTTGGGTGCGCCAAGGAGAAGGGGGGAGTCCTACTCCTAGTGGGAGTAGGACTCCCCTTTCCTAGTCCAACTAGGAATAGGGAGGGGGAAGGAAAGAGAGGGAGAGGGAGAGGGAAAGGGGGGCCGCGCCCCCCTCCTAATCCTATTCGTACTCCCCATGAGGGGGGGGGGCGCCACCTCCTGGGCTCCTGCCCTCTGTCTCCCCTCAGGCCCAATAAGGCCCATTACTTCCCCGGGGGGTTCCGGTAACCCCTCCGGCACTCCGGTTTTATCCGAAATCACCCGGAACAATTCCGGTGTCCGAATATAGTCGTCCAATATATCGATCTTTATGTCTCGACCATTTCGAGACTCCTCGTCATGTCCGTGATCACATCCGGGACTCCGAACAACCTTCTGTACATCAAAATACATAAACTCATAATGAAACTGTCATCGTAACCTTAAGCGTGCGGACCCTACGGTTCAAGAACAATGTAGACATGACCGAGACACGTCTCCGGTCAATAACCAATAGCGGGACCTGGATGCCCATATTGGCTCCTACATATTCTACGAAGATCTTTATCGGTCAGACCGCATAACTACATACGTTGTTCCCTTTGTCATCGGTATGTTACTTGCCCAAGATTCAATCGTCGGTATCCAATACCTAGTTCAATCTCGTTACCGGCAAGTCTCTTTACTCGTTCCGTAATACATCATCTCACAACTAACACATTAGTTGCAATGCTTGCAAGGCCTATGTGATGTGTATTACCGAGAGGGCCCAGAGATACCTCTCCGTCAAACGGAGTGACAAATCCTAATCTCGAAATACGCCAACCCAACATGTACCTTTGGAGACACCTGTAGAGCTCCTTTATAATCACCCAGTTACGTTGTGACGTTTGGTAGCACACAAAGTGTTCCTCCGGTAAACGGGAGTTGCATAATCTCATAGTCATAGGAACATGTATAAGTCATGAAGAAAGCAATAGCAACATACTAAACGATCGGGTGCTAAGCTAATGGAATCGGTCATGTCAATCAGATCATTCAACTAATGATGTGATCCCGTTAATCAAATAACAACTCTTTGTCTATGGTTAGGAAACACAACCATCTTTGATTAACGAGCTAGTCAAGTAGAGGCATACTAGTGACACTTTGTTTGTCTATGTATTCACACATGTATTATGTTTCCGGTTAATACAATTCTAGCATGAATAATAAACATTTATCATGATATAAGGAAATAAATAATAACTTTATTATTGCCTCTAGGGCATATTTCCTTCAGTCTCCCACTTGCACTAGAGTCAATAATCTAGATTACACAGTAATGATTCTAACTCCCATGGAGCCTTGGTGCTGATCATGTTTTGCTCGTGGAAGAGGCTTAGTCAACGGGTCTGCTACATTCAGATCCGTATGTATCTTGCAAATCTCTATGTCTCCCACCTGGACTAGATCCCGGATGGAATTAAAGCGTCTCTTGATGTGCTTGGTTCTTTTGTGAAATCTGGATTCCTTTGCCAAGGCAATTGCACCAGTATTGTCACAAAAGATTTTCATTGGACCCGATGCACTAGGTATGACACCTAGGTCGGATATGAACTCCTTCATCCAGACTCCTTCGTTTGCTGCTTCCGAAGCAGCTATGTACTCTGCTTCCCATGTAGATCCCGCCACAACGCTTTGTTTAGAACTGCACCAACTGACAGCTCCACCGTTTAATGTAAACACGTATCCGGTTTGCGATTTAGAATCGTCCGGATCAATGTCAAAGCTTGCATCAACGTAACCGTTTACAATGAGCTCTTTGTCACCTCCATATACGAGAAACATATCCTTAGTCCTTTTCAGGTACTTCAGGATGTTCTTGGCCGCTGTCCAGTGATCCACTCCTGGATTACTTTGGTACCTCCCTGCTAAACTTATAGCAAGGCACACATCAGGTCTGGTACACAACATTGCATACATGATAGAGCCTATGGCTGAAGCTTAGGGAACATCTTTCATTTTCTCTCTATCTTCTGCAGTGGTCGGGCATTGAGTCTGACTCAACTTCACACCTTGTAACACAGGCAAGAACCCTTTCTTTGCTTGATCCATTTTGAACTTCTTCAAAATCTTGTCAAGGTATGTGCTTTGTGAAAGTCCAATTAAGCATCTTGATCTATCTCTATAGATCTTTATGCCTAATATGTAAGTAGCTTCACCGAGGTCTTTCATTGAAAAACTCTTATTAAAGTATCCCTTTATGCTATCCAGAAATTCTATATCATTTCCAATCAGTAATATGTCATCCACATATAATATCAGAAATGCTACAGAGCTCCCACTCACTTTCTTGTAAATACAGGCTTCTCCGAAGGTCTGTATAAACCCAAATGCTTTGATCACACCATCAAAGCGTTTATTCCAACTCCGAGAGGCTTGCACCGGTCCATAAATGGATCGCTGGAGCTTGCACACTTTGTTAGCTCTCGTTGGATCGACAAAACCTTCCGGTTGCATCATATACAACTCTTCTTCCAGAAATCCATTCAGGAATGCAGTTTTGACATCCATCTGCCAAATTTCATAATCATAAAATGCGGCAATTGCTAACATGATTCGGATAGACTTAAGCATCGCTACGGGTGAGAAGGTCTCATCGTAGTCAACCCCTTGAACTTGTCGAAAACCTTTTGCGACAAGTCGAGCTTTGTAGACAGTAATATTACCGTCAGCGTCAGTCTTCTTCTTGAAGATCCATTTATTCTCAATTGCTTGCCGATCATCGGGCAAGTCAACCAAAGTCCATACTTTGTTCTCATACATGGATCCCATCTCAGATTTCATGGCTTCAAGCCATTTTGCGGAATCTGGGCTTACCATCGCTTCTTCATAGTTCGTAGGTTCATCATGATCTAGCAGCATGATTTCCAGAACGGGATTTCCGTACCACTCTGGCGCGGTTCTCACTCTGGTTGATCTACGAGGTTCAGTAGTATCTTGTCCTGAAGTTTCATGATCATTATCATTAGCTTCCTCACTAATTGGTGTAGGTGTCGCAGAAACAGTTTTCTGTGATGTACTACTTTCCAATAAGGGAGCAGGTACAGTTATCTCATCAAGTTCTACTTTCCTTCCACTCACATCTTTCGAGAGAAACTCCTTCTCCAGAAAGTTTCCGAATTTAGCAACAAAAGTCTTGCCTTTGGATCTGTGATAGAAGGTGTATCCAATAGTTTCCTTTGGATATCCTATGAAGACACATTTCTCTGATTTGGGTTCGAGCTTATCAGGTTGAAGCTTTTTCACATAAGCATCGCAGCCCCAAACTTTTAGAAACGACAACTTTGGTTTCTTGCCAAACCATAGTTCGTATGGCGTCGTCTCAACGGATTTCGATGGTGCCCTATTCAACGTGAATGCGGCCGTCTCTAAAGCATAACCCCAAAACAATAGCGGTAAATCAGTAAGAGACATCATAGATCGCACCATATCTAGTAAAGTACGATTACGATGTTCGGACACACCATTACGCTGTGGTGTTCCAGGTGGCGTGAGTTGCGAAACTATTCCGCATTGCTTCAAATGAACACCAAACTCGTAACTCAAATATTCTCCTCCACGATCAGATCGTAGAAACTTTATTTTCTTGTTACGATGATTTTCAACTTCACTCTGAAATTCTTTGAACTTTTCAAATGTTTCAGACTTATGTTTCATTAAGTAGATATACCCATATCTGCTTAAGTCATCTGTGAAGGTGAGAAAATAACGATATCTGCCACGAGCCTCAATATTCATCGGACCACATACATCTGTATATATGATTTCCAACAAATCTGTTGCTCTCTCCATAGTACCGGAGAACGGTGTTTTAGTCATCTTGCCCATGAGGCACGGTTCGCAAGTACCAAGTGATTCATAATCAAGTGGTTCCAAAAGTCCATCAGTATGGAGTTTCTTCATGCGCTTTACATCGATATGACCTAAACGGCAGTGCCACAAATAAGTTACACCATCATTATCAACTCTGTATCTTGTGGCTTCAACATTATGGATATGTGTATCACTACTATCGAGATTCAATAAGAATAGACCACTCTTCAAGGGTGCATGACCATAAACGATATTACTCATATAAATAGAACAACCATTATTCTCTGATTTAAATGAATAACCGTCTCGCATTAACAAGATCCAGATATAATGTTCAAGCTCAACGCTGGCACCAAATAACAATTATTTAGGTCTAATACTAATCCCGAAGGTAGATGTAGTGGTAGCGTGCCGACCGCGATCACATCGACTTTGGAACCGTTTCCCACGCGCATCGTCACCTCGTCCTTAGCCAATCTTCGCTTAATCCGTAGTCCCTGTTTCGAGTTGCAAATATTAGCAACAGAACCAGTATCAAATACCCAGGTGCTACTGCGAGCATTAGTAAGGTACACATCAATAACACGTATATCACATATACCTTTGTTCACCTTGCCATCCTTCTTATCCGCCAAATACTTGGGGCAGTTCTGCTTCCAGTGACCAGTCTGCTTGCAGTAGAAGCAGTCAGTTTCAGGCTTAGGTCCAGACTTGGGTTTCTTCTCTTGAGCAGCAACTTGCTTGCCATTCTTCTTGAAGTTCCCCTTCTTCTTCCCTTTGCCTTTTTTCTTGAAACTAGTGGTCTTGTTGACCATCAACACTTGATGCTCCTTTTTGATTTCTACCTCCGCAGCTTTCAGCATTGCGAAGAGCTCGGGAATAGTTTTATTCATCCCTTGCATATTATAGTTCATCACAAAGCTCTTGTAGCTTGGTGGCAGTGATTGGAGAATTCTGTCAATGACGCAATCATCTGGAAGATTAACTCCCATCTGAATCAAGTGATTATTACACCCAGACATTTTGAGTATATGCTCACTGACAGAACTGTTCTCCTCCATCTTGCAGCTATAGAACTTATTGGAGACTTCATATCTCTCAATCCGGGCATTTGCTTGAAATATTAACTTCAACTCCTGGAACATCTCATATGCTCCGTGATGTTCAAAACATCGTTGAAGTCCCGATTGTAAGCCGTAAAGCATGGCACACTGAACTATCGAGTAGTCATCAGCTTTGCTCTGCCAGACGTTCATAACATCTGGTGTTGCTCTAGCAGCAGGCCTGGCACCCAGCGGTTCTTCCAGGACGTAATTCTTCTGTGCAGCAATGAGGATAATCCTCAAGTTATGGACCCAGTCCGTGTAATTGCTACCATCATCTTTCAACTTTGCTTTCTCAAGGAACGCATTAAAATTCAACGGAACAACAGCACGGGCCATCTATCTACAATCAAACATACATAAGCAAGATACTATCAGGTACTAAGTTCATGATAAATTTAAGTTCAATTAATCAAATTACTTAAAGAACTCCCACTTAGATAGACATCCCTCTAATCCTCTAAGTGATCACGTGATCCAAATCAACTAAACCATGTCCGATGATCACGTGAGAGGGAGTAGTTTCATTGGTGAACATCGCTATGTTGATTATATCTACTATATGATTCACGCTCGACCTTTCGGTCTCCGTGTTCCGAGGCCATATCTGCATATGCTTGGCTCGTCAAGTATAACCTGACTATTCTGCGTGTGCAACTGTTTTGCACCCGTTGTATTTGAACGTAGAGCCTATCACACCCGATCATCACGTGGTGTCTCAGCACGAAGAACTTTCGCAATGGTGCATACTCAGGGAGAACACTTCTTGATAATTTTAGTGAGAGATCATCTTATAATGCTACCGTCAATCAAAGCAAGATAAGATGCATAAAAGATAAACATCACATGCAATCAATATAAGTGATATGATATGGCCATCATCATCTTGTGCCTGTGATCTCCATCTCCGAAGCACCGTCATGATCACCATCGTCACCGGCGCGACACCTTGATCTCCATCGTAGCATCGTTGTCGTCTCACCAATCTTATGCTTCCACGACTATCGCTACCGCTTAGTGATAAAGTAAAGCATTACAGCGCGATTGCATTGCATACAATAAAGCGACAACCATATGGCTCCCGCCAGTTGCCGATAACTTGGTTACAAAACATGATCATCTCATACAATAAAATTCAGCATCATGTCTTGACCATATCACATCACAACATGCCCTGCAAAAACAAGTTAGACGTCCTCTACTTTGTTGTTGCAATTTTTACGTGGCTGCTACGGGCTTAAGCAAGAACCAATCTTACCTACGCATCAAAACCACAACGATAGTTTGTCATGTTGGTGCTGTTTTAACCTTCGCAAGGACCGGGCGTAGCCACACTCAGTTCAACTAAAGTTGGAGAAACTGTCACCCGCAGGCCACCTATGTGCAAAGCACATCGGGAGAACTGGTCTCGCGTAAGCGTACGCGTAATGTCGGTTCGGGCCGCTTCATCCAACAATACCGCCGAACCAAAGTGTGACATGCTGGTAAGCAGTATGACTTATATCGCCCACAACTCACTTGTGTTCTACTCGTGCATATAACATCAACACATAAAACCTAGGCTCGGATGCCACTATTAGGGAACGTAGTAATTTCAAAAAATTTCCTACGCACACGCAAGATCAGGGTGATGCATAGCAACGAGAGAGAAGAGTGTTGACTATGTACCCTCGTAGACCGAAGAGGAAGCGTTGATGCAATGTAGATGAAGTAGTCGTACGTCTTCCCGGTCCAACCGATCGAAGCACCGTTACTCCGGCACCTCCGAGTTCTTGACACACGTACAGCTCGATGACGCACCCCGGGCTCCGATCCAACAAAGCTTTGGGGAGGAGTTTCGTCAGCACGACGGCGTGGTGACGATCTTGATGTTCAACTGTCGCAGGGCTTCACCTAAGCACCACTACAATATGATCGAGGTGTAATATCGTGGAGGGGGGCACCTCACACGGCTAAGGAACGATCACGAAGATCAACTTGTGTGTTCTAGGGTGCCCCCTGCCCCCGTATATAAAGGAGCAAGGGGGAGGCCGGCCGGCCCTTGGGTGCGCCAAGGAGAAGGGGGGAGTCCTTCTCCTAGTGGGAGTAGGACTCCCCTTTCCTAGTCCAACTAGGAATAGGGAGGGGGAAGGAAAGAGAGGGAGAGGGAGAGGGAAAGGGGGGCCGCGCCCCCCTCCTAGTCCTATTCGGACTCCCCATGAGGGGGGAGGGCGCCACCTCCTGGGCTGCTGCCCTCTCTCTCCCCTCAGGCCCAATAAGGCCCATTACTTCCCCGGGGGGTTCCGGTAACCCCTCTGGCACTCCGGTTTTATCCGAAATCACCCGGAACAATTCCGGTGTCCGAATATAGTCGTCCAATATATCGATCTTTATGTCTCGACCATTTCGAGACTCCTCGTCATGTCCGTGATCACATCCGGGACTCTGAACAACCTTCGCTACTTCGTAACCTTAAGCGTGCGGACCCTACGGTTCGAGAACAATGTAGACATGACCGAGACACGTCTCCGGTCAATAACCAATAGCAGGACCTGGATGCCCATATTGGCTCCTACATATTCTACGAAGATCTTTATCGGTCAGACCGCATAACTACATACGTTGTTCCCTTTGTCATCGGTATGTTACTTGCCCGAGATTCGATCGTTGGTATCCACTACCTAGTTCAATCTCGTTACCAGCAAGTCTCTTTACTCGTTCCGTAATACATCATCTCACAACTAACACATTAGTTGCAATGCTTGCAAGGCTTATGTGATGTGTATTACCGAGAGGGCCGAGAGATACCTCTCCGTCAAACGGAGTGACAAATCCTAATCTCGAAATACGCCAACCCAACATGTACCTTTGGAGACACCTGTAGAGCTCCTTTATAATCACCCAGTTACGTTGTGACGTTTGGTAGCACAAAAAGTATTTCTCCGGTAAACGGGAGTTGGATAATCTCATAGTCATAGGAACATGTATAAGTCATGAAGAAAGCAATAGCAACATACTAAACGATCGGGTGCTAAGCTAATGGAATGGGTCATGTCAATTAGATCATTCAACTAATGATGTGATCCCGTTAATCAAATAACAACTCTTTGTCTATGGTTAGGAAACACAACCATCTTTGATTAACGAGCTAGTCAGGTAGAGGCATACTAGTGACACTTTGTTTGTCTATGTATTCACACATGTATTATGTTTCCGGTTAATACAATTCTAGCATGAATAATAAACATTTATCATGATATAAGGAAATAAATAATAACTTTATTATTGCCTCTAGGGCATATTTCCTTTAAACCCTAGCTTGAACATGTATAACAATCTGGAGCATGCAACATGAACAACAACATGAACATGATCCTAGCTTGAACATGAACATGCCATTTGCATGAACACAGATCCTAGCAAGACCCTACCATGAACACAGATCCTAGCAAAGCACACTAGCATTGGGGATTCTAGTATGAACACAGATCCTAGCATGAACACAGATCCTAGCATGAACACAGATCCTAAGAAAGCACTAGCAGAAGAACATTATCCTAGGACACACACTGTAGCAAACAAGAACAGATCGACCGGATTGGATTCGATTGGGATCGCATGAGGAGGGGGTTTGACTCACTATCATATCTAATCCTATCGAATCATATCTAATCCTATCGAATCCACTAAGTACTAGCACATGCCTAAGAAATAAACCCCTAATCTACATCTACGAGCAAGCATGGGGGGGTTTGATGAAGGAAATATGCCCTAGAGGCAATAATAAAGTTATTATTTATTTTCCTTATATCATGATAAATGTTTATTATTCATGCTAGAATTGTATTAGCCGGAAACATAATACATGTGTGAATACATAGACAAACAAAGTGTCACTAGTATGCCTCTACTTGACTAGCTCGTTAATCAAAGATGGTTGTGTTTCCTAACCATAGACAAAGAGTTGTTATTTGATTAACGGGATCGCATCATTAGTTGAATGATCTGATTGACATGACCCATTCCATTAGCTTAGCACCCGATCGTTTAGTATGTTGCTATTGCTTTCTTCATGACTTATACATGTTCCTATGACTATGAGATTATGCAACTCCCGTTTACCGGAGGAACACTTTGTGTGCTACCAAACGTCACAACGTAACTGGGTGATTATAAAGGAGCTCTACAGGTGTCTCCAAAGGTACATGTTGGGTTGGCGTATTTTGAGATTAGGATTTGTCACTTCGTTTGACGGAGAGGTATCTCTGGGCCCTCTCGGTAATACACATCACATAAGCCTTGCAAGCATTGCAACTAATGTGTTAGTTGTGAGATGATGTATTACAAAACGAGTAAAGAGACTTGCCGGTAACGAGATTGAACTAGGTATTGGATACCGACGATCGAATCTCGGGCAAGTAACATACCGATGACAAAGGGAACAACGTATGTAGTTATGCAGTCTGACCGATAAAGATCTTCGTAGAATATGTAGGAGCCAATATGGGCATCTAGGTCCCGCTATTGGTTATTGACCGGAGACGTGTCTCGGTCATGTCTACATTGTTCTCGAACCATAGGGTCCGCATGCTTAAAGTTACGATGACAGTTTCATTATGAGTTTATGTATTTTGATGTACTGAAGATTGTTCGGAGTCTCGGATGTGATCACGGACATGACGAGGAGTCTCGAAATGGTCGAGACATAAAGATCGATATATTGGACGACTATATTTGGACACCAGAATTGTTCCGGGTGATTTCGGATAAAACCGGAGTGCCGGAGGGGTTACCGGAACCCCCCGAGGAAGTAATGGGCCTTATTGGGCCTGAGGGGAGAGAGAGGGCAGCAGCCCAGGAGGTGGCGCGCCCCCCCTCATGGGGAGTCCGAATAGGACTAGGAGGGGGGGGGGCGGCCCCCCTTTCCCTCTCCCTCTCTTTCCTTCCCCCTCCCTATTCCTAGTTGGACTAGGAAAGGGGAGTCCTACTCCCACTAGGAGAAGGACTCCCCCCTCCCCTTGGCGCACCCAAGGGCCGGCCGGCCTCCCCCTTGCTCCTTTATATACGGGGGCAGGGGGCACCCTAGAACACACAAGTTGATCTTCGTGATCGTTCCTTAGCCGTGTGCGGTGCCCCCCTTCCACGATATTACACCTCGATCATATTGTAGTGGTGCTTAGGCGAAGCCCTGTGACAGTTGAACGTCAAGATCGTCACCACGCCGTTGTGCTGACGAAACTCCTCCCCGAAGCTTTGCTTGATCGGAGCCCGGGGTGCGTCATCAAGCTGTACGTGTGTCAAGAACTCAGAGGTGCCGGAGTAACGGTGCTTGGATCGGTTGGACCGGGAACACGTACGACTACTTCCTCTACGTTGCGTCAACGCTTCCGCTTCGGTCTACGAGGGTACGTAGACAACACTCTCCCCTCTCGTTGCTATGCATCACCATGATCTTGCGTGTGCGTAGGAATTTTTTTGAAATTACTACGTTCCCTAACAGTGGCATCCGAGCCTAGGTTTTATGTGTTGATGTTATATGCACGAGTAGAACACAAGTGAGTTGTGGGCGATATAAGTCATACTGCTTACCAGCATGTCATACTTTGGTTCGGCGGTATTGTTGGACGAAGCGGCCCGGGCCGACATTACGCGTACGCTTACGCGAGACCGGTTCTCCCGACGTGCTTTGCACATAGGTGGCTTGCGGGTGACAGTTTCTCCAACTTTAGTTGAGCTAAGTGTGGCTACGCCCGGTCCTTGCGAAGGTTAAAACAGCACCAACTTGACAAACTATCGTTGTGGTTTTGATGCGTAGGTAAGATTGGTTCTTGCTTAAGCCCGTAGCAGCCACGTAAAAATTGCAACAACAAAGTAGAGGACATCTAACTTGTTTTTGCAGGGCATGTTGTGATGTGATATGGCCAAGACATGATGCTGAATTTTATTGTATGAGATGAATATGTTTTGTAACCAAGTTATCGGCAACTGGCAGGAGCCATATGGTTGTCGCTTTATTGTATGCAATGCAATCGCGCTGTAATGCTTTACTTTATCACTAAGCGGTAGCGATAGTCGTGGAAGCATAAGATTGGCAAGACGACAACGATGCTACGATGGAGATCAAGGTGTCGCGCCGGTGACGATGGTGATCATGACGGTGCTTCGGAGATGGAGATCACAGGCAAAAGATGATGATGGCCATATCATATCACTTATATTGATTGCATGTGATGTTTACCTTTTATGCATCTTATCTTGCTTTGATTGACGGTAGCATTATAAGATGATCTCTCACTAAAATTATCAAGAAGTGTTCTCCCTGAGTATGCACCGTTGCGAAAGTTCTTCGTGCTAAGACACCACGTGATGATCGGGTGTGATAGGCTCTATGTTCAAATACAACGGGTGCAAAACAGTTGCACACGCGGAATACTCAGGTTATACTTGACGAGCCAAGCATATGCAGATATGGCCTCGGAACACGGAGACCGAAAGGTCGAGCATGAATCATATAGTAGATATGATCAACATAGCGATGTTCACCAATGAAACTACTCCATCTCACGTGATGGTCGGACATGTTTTAGTTGATTTGGATCACGTGATCACTTAGAGGATTAGAGGGATGTCTATCTAAGTGGGAGTTCTTTAAGTAATTTGATTAATTGAACTTAAATTTATCATGAACTTTGTACCTGATAGTATCTTGCTTATGTATGTTTGATTGTAGATAGATGGCCCGTGCTGTTGTTCCGTTGAATTTTAATGCGTTCCTTGAGAAAGCAAAGTTGAAAGATGATGGTAGCAATTACATGGACTGGGTCCGTAACTTGAGGATTATCCTCATTGATGCACAGAAGAATTACATCCTGGAAGCACCGCTGGGTGCCAGGCCTGCTGCTGGAGCAACACCAGATGTTATGAACGTCTGGCAGAGGAAAGCTGATGACTACTCGATAGTTCAGTGTGCCATGCTTTACGGCTTAGAATCGGGACTTCAACGACGTTTTGAACGTCATGGAGCATATGCGATGTTCCAGGAGTTGAACTTAATATTTCAAGAAAATGCCCGGATTGAGAGATATGAAGTCTCCAATAAGTTCTATAGCTGCAAGATGGAGGAGAATAGTTCTGTCAGTGAGCATATACTCAAAATGTCTGGGCATAATAATCACTTGATTCAGATGGGAGTTAATCTTCCAGATGATTGCGTCATTGACAGAATTCTCCAATCACTGCCACCAAGCTACAAGAGCTTCGTGATGAACTATAATATGCAAGGGATGAATAAGACTATTCCCGAGCTCTTCGCAATGCTGAAAGCTGCGGAGGTAGAAATCAAAAGGAGCATCAAGTGTTGATGGTCAACAAGACCACTAGTTTCAAGAAAAAGGGCAAAGGGAAGAAGAAGGGGAACTTCAAGAAGAACGGCAAGCAAGTTGCTGCTCAAGAGAAGAAACCCAAGTCTGGACCTGAAACTGAGTGCTTCTACTGCAAGCAGACTGGTCACTAGAAGCGGAACTGCCCCAAGTATTTGGCGGATAAGAAGGATGGCAAGGTGAACAAAGGTATATGTGATATACGTGTTATTGATGTGTACCTTATTAATGCTCGCAGTAGCACCTGGGTATTTGATACTGGTTCTGTTGCTAATATTTGCAACTCGAAACAGGGACTACGGATTAAGCGAAGATTGGCTAAGGACGAGGTGACGATGCGCGTGGGAAACAATTCCAAAGTCGAAGTGATCGCGATCGGCACGCTACCTCTACATCTACCTTCGGGATTAGTATTAGACCTAAATAATTGTTATTTGGTGCCAGCGTTGAGCATGAACATTATATATGGATCTTGTTTAATGCAAGACGATTATTCATTTAAATCAGAGAATAATGGCTGTTCTATTTATATGAGTAATATCTTTTATGGTCATGCACCCTTGAAGAGTGGTTTATTCTTATTGAATCTCGATAGTAGTGATACACATATTCATAATGTTGAAGCCAAAAGATGCAGAGTTGATAATGATGGTGCAGCTTATTTGTGGCACTGCCGTTTAGGTCATATCGGTGTAAAGCGCATGAAGAAGCTCCATACTGATGGACTTTTGGAACCACTTGATTATGAATCACTTGGTACTTGCGAACTGTGCCTCATGGGCAAGATGATTAAAACACCGTTCTCCGATACTATGGAGAGAGCAACAGATTTGTTGGAAATCATACATACAGATGTATGAGGTCCGATGAATATTGAGGCTCGTGGCGGATATCGTTATTTTCTCACCTTCACAGATGACTTAAGCAGATATGGGTATATCTACTTAATGAAACATAAGTCTGAAACATTTGAAAAGTTCAAAGAATTTCAGAGTGAAGTTGAAAATCATCATAACAAGAAAATAAAGTTTCTATGATCTGATCGTGGAGGAGAATATTTGAGTTACGAGTTTGGTGTTCGTTTGAAGCAATGCGGAATAGTTTCGCAACTCACGCCACCTGGAACACCACAGCGTAATGGTGTGTCTGAACGTCGTAATCGTACTTTACTAGATATGGTGCGATCTATGATGTCTCTTATGTTGGGGAACGTAGCAGAAATTCAAAATTTTCCTACGTGTCACCAAGATCTATCTATGGAGAGACTAGCAACGAGGGGAAGGAGAGTGCATCTACATACCCTTGTAGATCGCTAAGCGGAAGCGTTCAAGTGAACGGGGTTGATGGAGTCGTACTCGTCATGATCCAAATCACCGATGATCCTAGTGCCGAACGGACGGCACCTCCGCGTTCAACACACGTACAGCCCGATGATGTCTCCCACACCTTGATCCAGCAAGGAGAGAGGGAGAGGTTGAGGAAGACTCCATCCAGCAGCAGCACAACGGCGTGGTGGTGGTGGAGGAGCATGGCAATCCTGCAGGGCTTCGCCAAGCACCACGGGAGAGGAGGAGATGTTGGAGAGGGAGAAAGAGGAAACCAAAGGCCTATCACAAGAGCCCTCCTTCCCCCACTATATATAGGAGGGCCAAGGGAGATGGGGGGCGCTGGCCTAGGAGATCCAATCTCCTAGGGGCGGCGGCCAAGGGAGGTTTCCCTCCCCCCAAGGCACCTAGGGGTTGCCTTCCACTAGTAGGACTCTTCCTTTAGGGTTTCCCTAGGCGCATGGGCCTCTTGGGGCTGGTGCCCTTGGCCCATGTAGGCCAAGGAGCACTCCCCACAGCCCATGTGGCCCTTCGGGGCTGGTGGCCCCACTTGGTGGACCCCCGGGATCCTCCCGGTGGTCCCGGTACGTTACCGATAAACCCCGAAACCTTTTCGGTGACCAAAACAGGACTTCCCATATATCTTTACCTCCGGACCATTCCGGAGCTCCTCGTGACGTCCGAGATCTCATCCGGGACTCCGAACAACATTCGGTAACCACATACAAACTTCCTTTATAACCCTAGCATCATCGAACCTTAAGTGTGTAGACCCTACGGGTTCGGGAACCATGCAGACATGACCGAGACACCTCTCCGGCCAATAACCAACAGCGGGATCTGGATACCCATGTTGGCTCCCACATGTTCCACGATGATCTCATCGGATGAACCACGATGTCAAGGACTTAATCAATCCCGTATACAATTCCCTTTGTCTAGCGGTATTGTACTTGCCCGAGATTCGATCGTCGGTATCCCTATACCTTGTTCAATCTCGTTACCGGCAAGTCTCTTTACTCGTTCCGTAACACATCATCCCGTGATCAACTCCTTGATCACATTGTGCACATTATGATGATGTCCTACCGAGTGGGCCCAGAGATACCTTTCTGCTTATACGGAGTGACAAATCCCAGTCTCGATTCGTGCCAACCCAACAGACACTTTTGGAGATACCTGTAGTGCACCTTTATAGTCACCCAGTTACGTTGTGACGTTTGGTACACCCAAAGCATTCCTACGGTATCCGGGAGTTGCACAATCTCATGGTCTAAGGAAATGATACTTGACATTAGAAAAGCTTTAGCATACGAACTACACGATCTTTGTGCTAAGCTTAGGATTGGGTCTTGTCCATCACATCATTCTCCTAATGATGTGATCCCGTTATCAAGGACATCCAATGTCCATGGTCAGGAAATCGTAACCATCTATTGATCAACGAGCTAGTCAACTAGAGGCTTACTAGGGACATGGTGTTGTCTATGTATCCACACATGTATCTGAGTTTCCTATCAATACAATTCTAGCATGGATAATAAACGATTATCATGAACAAGGAAATATAATAGTAACTAATTTATTATTGCCTCTAGGGCATATTTCCAACAGTCTCCCACTTGCACTAGAGTCAATAATCTAGTTCACATCGTCATGTGATTAACACTCACAGGTCACATCGCCATGTGACTAACACCCAAGAGTTTACTAGAGTCAGTAGTCTAGTTCACATCACTATGTGATTAACACTCAATGAGTTCTGGGTTTGATTATGTTGCTTGTGAGAGAGGTTTTAGTCAACGGGTCTAAACCTTTCAGATCCGTGTGTGCTTTACAAATCTCTAAGTCATCTCCTAGATGTAGCTACCACGCTCTATTTGGAGCTATTCCAAATAACTGTTCTACTATACGAATCCAGTTTACTACCCGAATAATCTGGATTAGTGTCAAAGTTTTCATCGGCGTAACCCTTTACGACGAACTCTTTTACCACCTCCATAATCGAGAAAATTCCTTAGTCCACTAGTTACTAAGGATAACTTTGACTGCTGTCCTGTGATCCATTCTTGGATCACTCTTGTACCCCTTGACTGACTCATGGCAAGGCACACTTCAGGTGCGGTACACAGCATAGCATACTGTAGAGCCTACGTCTTAAGCATAGGGGACGACCTTCGTCCTTTCTCTCTATTCTTCCATGGTCGAGCTTTAAGTCTTAACTTCATACCATACAACTCAGGCAAGAACTCCTTCTTTGACTGATCCATCTTGAACACCTTCAAGATCATGTCAAGGTATGTGCTCATTTGAAAGTACCATTAAGCGTTTTGATCTATCCTTATAGATCTTGATGCTCAATGTTCAAGTAGCTTAATCCAGGCTTTCCATTGAAAAACACTTTCCAAATAACCCATATGCTTTCTAGAAATTCTACGTCATTTCTGATCTACGATATGTCAACAACATATATTCATCAGAAATTCTACAGTGCTCCCAGTCACTTCTTTGGAAATACAAGTTTCTCATAAACTTTGTATAAACCCAAAATCTTGATCATCTCATCAAGGCATACATTCCAACTCCGAGATGCTTACTCCAATCCTTAGAAGGATTGCTAGAGCTTTGCATACTCATTAGCATCTTTCAGGATTGACAAAACCTTCCGGTTGTATCACATACAACCTTTCCTCAAGAAAATCGTCGAGGAAACAATGTTTTGACATCCTATCTGCAAGATTTCATAAATAATGCAGTAATCGCTAATATAATTCCAACAGATTCTTAGCATCGCTACGAGTGAGAAAGTCTCATCGTAGTCAACTCCTTGAACTTGTCGGAAAACGCCTTAACGACAAGTCGAGCTTTCTTAATGGTGATACTTACCATCATTGTCCGTCTTCCTTTTAAAATCCATATGTACCTAACAGCCTTACGACCATCAAGTAGTTCTTCCAAAGTCTACACTTTGTTTTCATACATGGATCCTCTCTCGGATTTTATGGCCTCGAGCCATTTATCGGAATCTGGGCCCACCATCGCTTCTCCATAGCTCATAGGTTCATTGTTGTCTAGCAACATGACTTCCAAGACAGGATTACGTACCACTCTGAAGTAGTACGCATCCTTGTCATCCCACGAGGTTTGGGAGTGACTTGATCCGAAGTCTCATGATCAATATCATAAGCTTCCACTTCAATTGGTGTAGGTGCCACGGGAACAACTCTTTGTGCTCTGCTATACACTAGTTGAAGTAACGGTTCAATAACCTCATCAAGTCTCCACTATCCTCCCACTCAATTCTTTCGAGAGAAACTTTTCCTCGAGAAAGGACCCGATTCAAGAAACAATCCCTTATTGCTTTCGAATCTGAGACAGGAGGTATACCCAATTGTTTTGGGTGTCCTATGAAGATGCATTTATCCGCTTTGGGTTTGAGCTTATCAGCCTGAAACTTTTTCACATAAGCGTCGCAGCCCCAAACTTTTAAGTAATGACAGCTTAGGTTTCTCTAAACCATATTCATACGGTGTCATCTCATCGGAATTACGTGGTGCCCTAATTAAAGTGAATGTGGTTGTCTCTAATGCGTAACCCATAAACTATTATGGTAACTCGATAAGAGACATCATGGTATGCATCATATCCAATAAGGTGCAGTTATGATGTACGGACACACCATCACACTATGGTGTTCCAGGCTGTATTAGTTATGAAACAATTTCCACAATGTCTTAATTCTGTGCCAAACTCGTAATGATCATATCATAGATATTTTATCCTCTTGTCATGATGATCTTTTAACTTCACCCTGAAATTACTTGAACCTTTCAATAATTCAGACTCGTGATTCATCAAGTTAATATACTCAACATCTACTCAAATCATCTGTGAAGTAAGAACATAACGATATCCACTACACGCCTCAGCACTCATTGGACTGCACACATCAAAATGTATTACTTCCAACAAGTTGCTTTCTAGTTCCATTTTACTGAAACCGAGGCTTTCAGTCATCTTGCCCATGTGGTATGATTTGCATGTCTCAAGTGATTCAAAATCAAGTGAGTCCAAACGATCCATCTGTATAGAGTTTCTTCATGCATATCTACCAACAAACATGGTTCGCATGTCTCAATCCTTTCAAAAATGAGTGAGTCCAAAGATCCATCAACATGGAGCTTCTTCATGCGTTTTATACCGACATGACTTACGTGGAAGTGCCACAAGTAGGTGGTACTATCATTACTATCTTTTGGCATGAACATGTGTATCACTACGATCGAGATTCAACAAACAATTCATTTTAGGTGTAAGACCATTGAAGGTATTATTCAAATAAACAGAGTAACCATTATTCTCCTTAAATGAATAACCGTATTGCGATAGACATAATCCAATCATGTCTATGCTCAACGCAAACACCAATCTCGATGGTAGAGGGAGCGCACGATATTTGATCATATCCACATTGGAAACATTTCCAACACATATCGTCAGCTCACCTTTAGCTAGTCTCCGTTTATTCCATAGCTTTTATTTCGAGTTACTAACACTTAGCAACCGAACTGGTATCTAATACCCTGGTGCTACTAGTACTAGTAAAGTACACATCAACACAATGTATATCCAATATACTTCTATCGACCTTACAAGCCTTCTCATCTACCAAGTATCTAGGGTAATTCTGCTCCAGTGGCTGTTCCCCTTATTACAGAAGCACTTAGTCTCGGGTTTGGGTTCAACCTTGGGTTTCTTCACTAGAGCAGTAGCTGATTTGCAGTTTCATAAAGTATCCCTTCTTGCCCTTGCCCTTCTTGAAACTAGTGGTTTCACTAACCATCAACAATTGATGCTCCTTCTTGATTTCTACTTTCGCGGTGTCAAACATTGCAAGTATTTCAAGGATCATCATATCTATCCCTGATATGTTATAGTTCATCACGAAGCTCTACCAGCTTGGTGGCAATGACTTTGGAGAAACATCACTATCTCATCTGGAAGATCAACTCCCACTCGATTCAAATGATTGTTGTACTCAGACAATCTGAGCACAAGCTCAACAATTGAGCTTTTCTCCTTAGTTTGCAGGCTAAGAAAATCGTCGGAGGTCTTATACCTCTTGACGTGGGCATGAGCCTGAAATCCCAATTTCAGCCCTCAAAACATCTCATATGTTTTGTGACGTTTCAAAACGTCTTCGGTGCCTCAACTCTAAACCATTTAACTGAACTATCACGTAGTTATCAAAATGTGTATGTCAGATGTTCACAACATCCACAGACGACGTTCGAGGTTCAGCACACTGAGCGGTGCATTAAGGACATAAGCCTTCTATGAAGCAATGAGGACAATCCTCAGTTTACGGACCTAGTCCGCATAATTGCTACTATCAACTTTCAACTAAATTTTCTCTAGGAACGTATCTAAACAGTAGAACTGAAGCGCGAGATATAATTTGCGAAGCCCTTTTTGACTATGTTCAGGATAATTAAGTTCATCTTATGAACTCCCACTCAGATAGACATCCCTCTAGTCATCTAAGTGATTACATGATCCGAGTCAACTAGGCCATGTCCAATCATCACGTGAGACGGACTAGTCATCATCGGTGAACAGCTTCATGTTGATCGTATCTACCATACGACTCATGCTCGACCTTTCGGTCTCTTGTGTTCCGAGGCCATGTCTGTACATGCTAGGCTCGTCAAGTTAACCCTAAGTGTTTTGCATGTGTAAAACTGTCTTACACCCGTTGTACGTGAACGTAAGGATCTATCACACCCGATCATCACGTGGTGCTTCGAAACGACGAACTTTAGCAACGGTGTACAGTCAGGGGAGAACACATTCTTGAAATTGTTTATGAGGGATCATCTTATTTACTACCGCCGTTCTAAGTAAACAAGATGCAAAAACATGATAAACATCACATGCAATCAAATAATAATAGTGACATGATATGGCCAATATCATATAGCTCCTTTGATCTCCATCTTGGGGCTCCATGATCATCTTGTCACCGGCATGACACCATGATCTCCATCATCGTGTCTCCATGAAGTTGTCTCGCCAACTTATTACTTCTACTACTATGGCTACCGGTTAGCAATAAAGTAAAGTAATTACATGGCGTTGTTCAATGACACGCGGGTCATACAATAAATAAAGACAACTCCTATGGCTCCTGCCGGTTGTCATACTCATCGACATGCAAGTCGTGATTCCTATTACAAGAACATGATCATCTCATACATCACATATATCATTCATCACATCCTTTGGCCATATCACATCACATAGCATACCCTGCAAAAACAAGTTAGACGTCCTCTAATTGTTGTTTGCATGTTTTACGTGGCTGCTATGGGTTTCTAGCAAGAACGTTTCTTACCTACGCAAAACCACAACGTGATATGCCAATTGCTATTTACCCTTCATAAGGACCCTTTTCATCGAATCCGATCCGACTAAAGTGGGAGAGACAGACACCCGCCAGCCACCTTATGCAACTAGTGCATGTTTGTCGGTGGAACCGGTCTCACGTAAGCATATGTGTAAGGTTGGTCCGGGCCGCTTCATCCCACAATACCGTCGAATCAAGATAAGACTAGTAACGGCAAGCATATTGAACAAAATCAACGTCCACAACTACTTTGTGTTCTACCCGTGCATAGAATCTACGCATAGACCTAGCTCATGATGCCACTGTTGGGGAACGTAGCAGAAATTCAAAATTTTCCTACGTGTCACCAAGATCTATCTATGGAGAGACTAGCAACGAGGGGAAGGAGAGTGCATCTACATACCCTTGTAGATCGCTAAGCGGAAGCGTTCAAGTGAACGGGGTTGATGGAGTCGTACTCGTCGTGATCCAAATCACTGATGATCCTAGTGCCGAACGGACGGCACCTCCGCGTTCAACACACGTACAGCCCGATGATGTCTCCCACGCCTTGATCCAGCAAGGAGAGAGGGAGAGGTTGATGAAGACTCCATCCAGCAGCAACACAATGGCGTGGTGGTGGTGGAGGAGCATGGCAATCCTGCAGGGCTTCGCCAAGCACCACGGGAGAGGAGGAGATGTTGGAGATGGAGAAAGAGGCAACCAAAGGCCTATCACAAGAGCCCTCCTTCCCCCACTATATATAGGAGGGCCAAGGGAGAGGGGGGGCGCCGGCCTAGGAGATCCAATATCCTAGGGGCGGCGGCCAAGGGAGGTTTCCCTCCCCCCCAAGGCACCTAGGGGTTGCCTTCCACTAGTAGGACTCTTCCTTTAGGGTTTCCCTAGGCGCATGGGCCTCTTGGGGCTGGTGCCCTTGGCCCATGTAGGCCAAGGAGCACTCCCCACAGCCCATGTGGCCCTTCGGGGCTGGTGGCCCCACTTGGTGGACCCCCGGGACCCTCCCGGTGGTCCCGGTACATTACCGATAAACCCCGAAACCTTTCCGGTGACCAAAACAGGACTTCCCATATATAAATCTTTACCTCCGGACCATTCCGGAGCTCCTCGTGACGTCCGGGATCTCATCCGGGACTCCGAACAACATTCGGTAACCACATACAAACTTCCTTTATAACCCTAGCGTCATCGAACCTTAAGTGTGTAGACCCTACGGGTTCGGGAACCATGCAGACATGACCGAGACACCTCTCCGGCCAATAACCAACAGCGGGATCTGGATACCCATGTTGGCTCCCACATGTTCCACGATGATCCCATCGGATGAACCACGATGTCAAGGACTTAATCAATCCCGTATACAATTCCCTTTGTCTAGCGGTATTGTACTTGCCCGAGATTCGATCGTCGGTATCCCTATACCTTGTTCAATCTCGTTACCGGCAAGTCTCTTTACTCGTTCCGTTACACATCATCCCTTGATCAACTCCTTGATCACATTGTGCACATTATGATGATGTCCTACCGAGTGGGCCCAGAGATACCTCTCCGCTTACACGGAGTGACAAATCCCAGTCTCGATTCGTGCCAACCCAACAGACACTTTCGGAGATACCTGTAGTGCACCTTTATAGTCACCCAGTTACGTTGTGACGTTTGGTACACCCAAAGCATTCCTACGGTATCCGGGAGTTGCACAATCTCATGGTCTAAGGAAATGATACTTGACATTAGAAAAGCTTTAGGATATGAACTACATGATCTTTGTGCTAGGCTTAGGATTGGGTCTTGTCCATCACATCATTCTCCTAATGATGTGATCCCGTTATCAACGACATCCAATGTCCATGGTCAGGAAACCGTAACCATCTATTGATCAACGAGCTAGTCAACTAGAGGCTTACTAGGGACATGGTGTTGTCTATGTATCCACACATGTATCTGAGTTTCCTATCAACACAATTCTAGCATGGATAATAAACGATTATCATGAACAAGGAAATATAATAATAACCAATTTATTATTGCCTCTAGGGCATATTTCCAACATCTTACTGATTTACCACTATCGTTTTGGGGTTATGCTTTAGAGACGGCCGCATTCACATTGAATAGGGCACCATCGAAATCCGTTGAGACGACGCCTTATGAACTATGGTTTGGAAAGAAACCAGAGTTGTCGTTTCTAAAAGTTTGGGGCTGCGATGCTTATGTGAAAAAGCTTCAACCTGATAAACTCGAACCCAAATCGGAGAAATGTGTCTTCATAGGATATCCAAAGGAAACTATTGGATACACCTTCTATCACAGATCCGAAGGCAAGACTTTTGTTGCTAAATTCGGAAACTTTCTGGAGAAGGAGTTTCTCTCAAAAGATGTGAGTGGGAGGAAAGTAGAACTTGATGAGGTAACTGTACCTGCTCCCTTATTGGAAAGTAGTACATCACAGAAAACTGTTTCTGCGACACCTACACCAATTAGTGAGGAAGCTAATGATAATGATCATGAAACTTCAGGACAAGATACTACTGAACCTCGTAGATCAACCAGAGTGAGAATCGCGCCAGAGTGGTACGGAAATCCCATTCTAGAAATCATGCTGCTAGATCATGATGAACCTACGAACTATGAAGAAGCGATGGTGAGCCCAGATTCCGCAAAATGGCTTGAAGCCATGAAATCTGAGATGGGATCCATGTATGAGAACAAAGTATGGACTTTGGTTGACTTGCCTGATGATCGGCAAGCAATTGAGAATAAATGGATCTTCAAGAAGAAGGCTGACGCTGACGGTAATATTACTTTCTACAAAGCTCGACTTGTCGCAAAAGGTTTTCAACAAGTTCAAGGGGTTGACTACGATGAGACCTTCTCACCCGTAGCGATGCTTAAGTCTGTCCGAATCATGTTAGCAATTGCCGCATTTTATGATTATGAAATTTGGTAGATGGATGTCAAAACTGCATTCCTGAATGGATTTCTGGAAGAAGAGTTGTATATGATGCAACCGAAAGGTTTTGTCGATCCAAAGGGAGCTAACAAAGTGTGCAAGCTCCAGCGATCCATTTATGGACTGGTGCAAGCCTCTCGGAGTTGGAATAAACGCTTTGATAGTGTGATCAAAGCATTTGGGTTTATACAGACTTTCGGAGAAGCCTGTATTTACAAGAAAGTGAGTGGGAGCTCTGTAGCATTTCTGATATTATATGTGGATGACATATTACTGATTGGAAATGATATAGAATTTCTGGATAGCATAAAGGGATACTTGAATAAGAGTTTTTCAATGAAAGACCTCGGTGAAGCTGCTTACATATTAGGCATAAAGATCTATAGAAATAGATCAAGACGCTTAATTGGACTTTCACAAAGCACATACCTTGACAAGATTTTGAAGAAGTTCAAAATGGATCAAGCAAAGAAAGGGTTCTTGCCTGTGTTACAAGGTGTGAAGTTGAGTCAGACTCAATGCCCGACCACTGCAGAAGATAGAGAGAAAATGAAAGATGTTCCCTATGCTTCAGCCATAGGCTCTATCATGTATGCAATGCCGTGTACCAGACCTGATGTGTGCCTTGCTATAAGTTTAGCAGGGAGGTACCAAAGTAATCCAGGAGTGGATCACTGGACAGCGGTCAAGAACATCCTGAAGTACCTGAAAAGGACTAAGGATATGTTTCTCGTATATGGAGGTGACAAAGAGCTCATTGTAAACGGTTACGTTGATGCAAGCTTTGACACTGATACGGACGATTCTAAATCGCAAACCGGATACGTGTTTACATTAAACGGTGGAGCTGTCAGTTGGTGCAGTTCTAAACAAAGCGTCGTGGCGGGATCTACATGTGAAGCAGAGTACATGGCTGCTTCGGAAGCAAAAAACGAAGGAGTCTGGATGAAGGAGTTTATATCCGATCTAGGTGTCATACCTAGTGCATCGGTCCAATGAAAATCTTTTGTGACAATACTGGTGCAATTGCCTTGGCAAAGGAATCCAGATTTCACAAAAGAACCAAGCACATCAAGAGACGCTTCAATTCCATCCGGGATCTAGTCCAGGTGGGAGACATAGAGATTTGCAAGATACATACGGATCTGAATGTAGCAGACCCGTTGACTAAGCCTCTTCCACGAGCAAAACATGATCAGCACCAAGGCTCCATGGGTGTTAGAATCATTACTGTGTAATCTAGATTATTGACTCTAGTGCAAGTGGGAGACTGAAGGAAATATGCCCTAGAGGCAATAATAAAGTTATTATTTATTTCCTTATATCATGATAAATGTTTATTATTCATGCTAGAATTGTATTAACCGAAAACATAATACATGTGTGAATACATAGACAAACAAAGTGTCACTAGTATGCCTCTACTTGACTAGCTCGTTAATCAAAGATGGTTGTGTTTCCTAACCATAGACAAAGAGTTGTTATTTGATTAACGGAATCACATCATTAGTTGAATGATCTGATTGACATGAGCCATTCCATTAGCTTAGCACCCGATCGTTTAGTATGTTTCTATTGCTTTCTTCATGACTTATACATGTTCCTATGACTATGAGATTATGCAACTCCCGTTTACCGGAGGAACACTTTGTGTGCTACCAAACGTCACAACGTAACTCGGTGATTATAAAGGAGCTCTACAGGTGTCTCCAAAGGTACATGTTGGGTTGGCATATTTCGAGATTAGGATTTGTCACTCCGTTTAACGGAGAGGTATCTCTGGGCCCTCTCGGTAATACACATCACATAAGCCTTGCAAGCATTGCAACTAATGTGTTAGTTGTGAGATGATGTATTACGGAACGAGTAAAGAGACTTGCCGGTAACGAGATTGAACTAGGTATTGGATACCGACGATCGAATCTCGGGCAAGTAACATACCGATGACAAAGGGAACAACGTATTTAGTTATGCGGTCTGACCGATAAAGATCTTCGTAGAATATGAGGAGCCAATATGGGCATCCAGGTCCCACTATTGGTTATTGACCGGAGACGTGTCTCGGTCATGTCTACATTGTTCTCGAACCGTAGGGTCCGCACGCTTAAAGTTACGATGATAGTTTCATTATGAGTTTATGTATTTTGATGTACCGAAGGTTCTTTGGAGTCCCGGATGTGATCACGGATATGACGAGGAGTCTCGAAATGGTCGAGACATAAAGATCGATATATTGGACGACTATATTCGGACACCAGAATTGTTCCGGGTGATTTCGGATAAAACCGGAGTGCCGGAGGGGTTACCGGAACCCCCCGGGGAAGTAATGGGCCTTATTGGGCCTGAGGGGAGAGAGAGGGCAGCAGCCCAGGAGGTGGCGCCCCCCCCCCTCATGGGGAGTCTGAATAGGACTAGGAGGGGGGGGGGGGCGCGGCCCCCCTTTCCCTTTCCCTCTCCCTCTCCCTCTCTTTCCTTCCCCCTCCCTATTCCTAGTTGGACTAGGAAAGGGGAGTCGTACTCCCACTAGGAGAAGGACTCCCCCCTCTCCTTGGCGCACCCAAGGGCCGGCCGGCCTCCCCCTTGCTCCTTTATATACGGGGGCAGGGGGCACCCTAGAACACATAAGTTGATCTTCGTGATTGTTCCTTAGCCGTGTGCGGTGCCCCCTTCCATGATATTACACCTCGATCATATTGTAGTGGTGCTTAGGCGAAGCCCTGAGACAGTTGAACATCAAGATCGTCACCACGCCGTCGTGCTGACGAAACTCCTCCCCGGAGCTTTGCTGGATCGGAGCCCGGGGTGTGTCATCGAGCTGTACGTGTGTCAAGAACTCGGAGGTGCCGGAGTAACGGTGCTTGGATCGGTTGGACCGGGAAGACGTACGACTACTTCCTCTAAGTTGCGTCAACGCTTCCGCTTCGGTCTACGAGGGTACGTAGACAACACTCTCCCCTCTCGTTGCTATGAATCACCATGATCTTGCGTGTGCGTAGGAAATTTTTTGAAATTACTACGTTCCCTAACATTTGACTCACCGGAGCTTGCGCAGTCACAGCGAACCGAGGCCAGGGTGAAAACCCTGGCGGGAAGAAGAGAGGTGGCGGAGCAGAGGAGGAGCTGGCCCTGGCCACGGCCTGCGGCATCGGCCCCGTGCTCATGGCCACGCCGGAGGTCGAGGAGGACGGCGCGTCGACAGGAGAAGCCCTTGGACAGGGGGTCAAGAAAACCCCCCCTACCCAATGGGGTCCCAAGAAGCGGCGGCTCCGTGGACGGCGCCAGCGCCGAGCCTAGGACCACGAGGTCCGGAATCGGCGGCGGAGCAGGAACGGCCGACACCGCATTGGCCGACGCTCATGGTGGCCGGCAGCAGATGGGGGACGACGCTCGCGGCGCTGACGCCAGGTCCCTGCGCGAGTTCTGGTGCCCGGCCATAGAGCGCTCTTGGATGCTGGCGATGCGCTGGTTGACGGGGGTCAGAGGACGGCGCGGCGGTGGGCTAGGTGGAGCCATCGGAGGAGAGGAGAGGGAGCGGTGGGAACAGTGCGGGCGGGGCGATGACAGGAGAGTGGGGGGAGTTATGAGACGTCCCCTCCATCTCCCGCACTGCCCGAGGCGTGCAACCCCCTCATACGCGTGGCCGCGCCGAGCCAGGCTCGCGACCGGCAGTTTCTGCCGGGCCAGGCTCAGGCCTGCTTTAAGGTCCGTGCGGGCCACAAAGCGCATGTAGCCCAGGAAACCAAACAGGCCACGCACATCCCGCATGGACTAGGTTGGGTTGCATGCGGGCAACCAAACGTGCCCTTGATATTTTTTTCCTCTGCCAGCAAGTCTTCTGTCGTCTTTCTCTTTTTCCGTCAGTCTATTTTTTCTTTTTTAAAGACAATGACTGCTTTCTTTTGTTTCCGCTCTCTCGACAGTTTCATACCCGTACTAGTATCAGCGAACCACTCTATCAATGGCAAATTAGTCTTTTTGCTTCCGCTGCTCACTCTGGGACAATTTCCGTGTTTTGACACTTTTGTTGAAATTTAGCTGGATTTGGCCCCGGTTCAAATTTTTTCGACATTTGACCCTTTTGCTACTTCCACAACCTATGGCGGTAGGGTAACAACAGCCGCCGTCACATAAACGGCCAGATGCTGACCTGACAGAAATCCTACCGCCAGAGCTATGGGTGATAGGGTGTGCAATCCTACCGCCAGTGCAACTCTACCGCAGATCAACTTCCACTTCTGGTCACAGCACCCATGGCCACGGGGTGAGGCCCCCTACCGCCTTAGACCCTGGCGGTAGGCTGTGTAAACCTACAACCACATTCCTCGATGGTAGGGCCTGATCATAGTGCATTTTTCGCACAACTTGTATTTTGAAGTAGTAGTTGTTGAAGAAACTGTGTTCTTTTCAGTGTTGTAATGATTCTCTTTTTTCACATGAAAGTACACCCATATTAACAAGAACAGTTGGCATGAAGTTAACTGAATGTTCAAACTGAATTTGACAGACAGACTTATGGAAAAACTGAATTTGACAGCATATATATTCATATTCATTGAGAACATAATTGAAAGGCACAAGGCATTACAAGAGGAAACTGAATTTGGCATTACAAGAGCAAACAACCACAAGCACAACTGCACTATAAAGTGCTTTGACAGACAAACTAATAGGAAGATCTTCAGACAAGTTCAGAGAGCGGGCAAACCTCTTCAGAGCTCGTCGTATGTTAGCCCTGGCCGTGGAGACAGAAACGTGGATCCACCGGTTCAGGCGGAGGCGGAACTTTGGTCGGCATCCGACCTGCCAAGCACTCCCTCTTTGCCTTGCCCGCTGGAGTTCTCGCTTCCACCCTAGCCCAGTTGATGATCTCGAACGCCGTTGCACTTGGGGGCGGCATCTCGACTCTCTCCTCCACATTGCTCTCGAAGTAGATTCTTCAGCCCAAATTGCGCAGCTCCTGGTCGGTGCTTGGCAACTTCAATGCACCCTTTCCGACGGACATGGGAGATAGTTGCATCTGCCTCCATCTCCGCCTTCACTCTCTTCCACTCCTTAACGCTCTGCGACCAAGACCAAACATTATCGAGGATCCGCTCTGCCCTCTCCTGCCACCGCATTGCCCTCGTCGCCTCTAGGACCTCGTCTGAGATAGATCCCACCAGCTGCAACAGCTGGGGCAAGGCTTCGTACACATACGGGAGTGACATGGGGGACGGGACATGCTGGAGAGGAGTGGGAGGAGCGGGCGGTGATTGCACAAAGGTTCTGTACCTAAACATATAGATGCATCACAAAGGTTCATCACCTCCAAAAAAACCTAAACCTAGGAAATATGAGTTCAATATTTCAATAAGCATATGAAGACTTTTTTTAACATGAACATGAATTAGGGTTCATCATGTGGTAAAAAATATATAAATATATCAAGATGCAATCACCAAGGTTCAAATGCATCATATCATACCATATTTCTCCACTATACATCATGCATCATATCATATCAACATGCATCATCACATCTAAATAAATTCCACCAACATGCATCATATAAAAAAATTGACGCTACAAAAAAATTTAAATCTAGTTCAAAAAGGGGAGTGATTTGAATCAAATAATGCGACGAATCGGAAGCTATTTGACTCAAACTAATTGGAGGGATCAGAGGAGCTTACTTTTCTCGTTTCGGGGCAATCTCGATCCGCAAAAACGGTGAAGACATGAAAAAGATCCAAGGGGGGGAGTAGAGGAGATGAGAGAGGGGGCGAGAGGAAGAAGAACTCTGTTCTTCGGGCGGCTGAGTGGGGGGATAAGGGGGTGGGGCGGGCGGCCCGCGGCTTATAATTGTCCCAAACCCTACCGCCAGGGTCCCCGGCGGTAGGATCACCCTACCTACCGCCAGGACCAGCGGCGGTCGGGTGGCACGGAGGGGGCGGCGGCTGTTTGTGCTACTGACATGGATTAGTTTCCTACCGCCGAGCCCCATGGTGGTAGGCTATGTAACCCTACCACCGCCCCCCTGGCGGTAGGAGGAAGGGTCAGATTTGAAAAAAAACGAACAGGGGTCAGATCTCGTCAAAGTTCAACAAAAGGGTCAAAGCACGAAATTTGTCCGAGGGAGGGAGGGAGGCTCGCACACAAAGCGCGTACATTTGTCCTGGCGTGGGCGTTGTCAGATGGGCAGAGCGAGGGCTAAATTTCGTGTTTTGACCCTTTTTCAAAACTTGATCGGAGATCTGACCCCGCCTTGTAAAAATTTCAGGATTTGACCCTTTTCTTACCCCGGGCGTATGAGATGGATATAGGGCGCCCGGTTGTAGATTCTCTTACAGATTCGAATGTTCATAATTCAGAAATTAAGATGCTTGAAATTCATCTTGTTTTTCTTGGACTTCTTCATAAACTAGAAGGGCAGTGCGCGCTTTTGCTGCGCCGCTTATGTTCTTGGGGTTGGACTGTTGGGGAACGTAGTATTTCAAAAAAATTGCCAACAATCACACAAGATCTATCTAGGAGAAGCATAGCAATGAGCAGGGAGAGTGTGTCCACGTACCCTCGTAGACCGAAAGCGGAAGCGTTTAGTAACGCGGTTGATGTAGTCGAATGTCTTCGTGATCCAACCGATCAAGTACTGAATGCACGACACCTCCGCGATCTGCACACGTTCAGCTCGGTGACGTCCCTCGAACTCTTGATCCAGTTGAGACCGAGGGAGAGTTCCGTCAGCACGATGGCGTGGTGACGGTGCTGATGAAGTTACCGGCGCAGGGCTTTTCCTAAGCACTACGACGATATGACCGAGGTGTAAAACTGTGGAGGGGGGGGGCACCACACACGGCTAATGATCAACTTGTGTGTCTATGGGGTGCCCCTCCCCTGTATATAAAGGAGGGGAGGAGGAGGCCGGCTGGCCCTAGAGGGCACGCCCAAGGGGGGAGTCCTACTCCAAGTAGGAATTGGCTCCCCCCTTTCCTAGTCCAAGTAGGAGAAGAAGGAAGGAGAGGGAGAGGAGAGGGAAAGAGGGGCCGCGCCCCCTCCCCTAGTCCTATTCGGAATCCCCTTGGGGGGGGGGGGCGCCACCTCCTAGCCGCTGCCCTCTCTCTCCCCTAAGGCCCATTACTTCCCCGGGGGGTTCCGGTAACCCCTCCGGCACTCCGGTTTTATCCGAAACACTCCGGAACACTTCCGGTGTCCGAACAACATGGTCCAGTATATCAATCTTTATGTCTCGACCATTTTGAGACTCCTCGTCAGGTCCGTGATCTCATCCAGGACTCCGAACAACATTCGGTACATCAAATCACATAAACTCATAATACCAATCGTCATCGAACGTTAGGCTTGCGGACCCTACGGGTTTTAGAACTATGTGTTGGGGAACGTAGCAGAAATTCAAAATTTTCCTACGTGTCACCAAGATCTATCTATGGAGAGACTAGCAACGAGGGGAAGGATAGTGCATCTACATACCCTTGTAGATCGCTAAGCGGAAGCGTTCAAGAGAACGGGGTTGATGGAGTCGTACTCGTCGTGATCCAAAGCACCGATGATCCTAGTGCCGAACGGACGGCACCTCCGCGTTCAACACACGTACAGCCCGGTGACGTCTCCCACGCCTTGATCCAGCAAGGAGAGAGGGAGAGGTTGAGGAAGACTCCATCCAGCAGCAGCACAATGGCATGGTGGTGGTGGAGGAGCGTGGCAATCCTGCAGGGCTTCACCAAGCACCACGGGATATGAGGAGAAAGAGAGGGAGGGCTGCACCAACAGGGAGAGATCAAATCGCGTGTGTTATGAGCAGCCCAAACCTCAACTCTATATAGGGGAAGGGGAGGGGCTGCGCCCCCTTTAGGGTTTCAACCCCTAGGGGTGGCAGCCAGCCTAGATCCCATCTAAGGGGGGCGGCCAAGGGGGAGGGGAAGAGGGAGGCGCACCAGGATGGGCCTTAGGGCCCATCTGCCCTAGGGTTTGCCCCCTTCTCCTCTCCCTTGCGCCTTGGGCCCTTGTGGGGGGGGGGGGGGGGCACACCAGCCCACCTGGGGCTGGTCCCCTTCCACACTTGGCCCATGAAGCCCTCCGGGGCTTGTGGCCCCACTTGGTGGCCCCCGGGACCCTCCCGGTGGTCCCGGTACGTTACCGATAAACCCCGAAACTTTTCCGGTGACCAAAACAGGACTTCCCATATATAAATCTTTACCTCCGGACCATTCTGGAACTCCTCGTGACGTCCGGGATCTCATCCGGGACTCCGAACAACATTCGGTAACCACATACAAACTTCCTTTATAACCCTAGCGCCATCGAACCTGAAGTGTGTAGACCCTACGGGTTCGGGAACCATGCAGACATGACCGAGATGTTCTCCGGTCAATAACCAACAACGGGATCTGGATACCCATGTTGGCTCCCACATGCTCCACAATGATCTCATCGGATGAACCACGATGTCAAGGACTTAATCAATCCCGTATACAATTCCCTTTGTCTAGCGGTACGATACTTGCCCGAGATTCGATCATCGGTATCCCGATACCTTGTTCAATCTCGTTACCGGCAAGTCTCTTTACTCGTTCCGTAACACATCATCCCATGATCAACTCCTTGATCACATTGTGCACATTATGATGATGTCCTACCGAGTGGGCCCAGAGACACCTCTCCGTCACACGGAGTGACAAATCCCAGTCTCGATTCGTGCCAACCCAACAGACACTTTCGGAGATACCCGTAGTGTACCTTTATAGCCACCCAGTTACGTTGTGACGTTTGGCACACCCAAAGCACTCCTACGGTATCCGGGAGTTGCACAATCTCATGGTCTAAGGAAACGATACTTGACATTAGAAAAGCTTTAGCATACGAACTACACGATCTACTGCTATGCTTAGGATTGGGTCTTGTCCATCACATCATTCTCCTAATGATGTGATCCCGTTATCAACGACATCCAATGTCCATGGTCAGGAAACTGTAACCATCTATTGATCAACGAGCTAGTCAACTAGAGGCTTACTAGGGGCATGGTGTTGTCTATGTAACCACACATGTATCTGAGTTTCCTATCAATACAATTCTAGCATGGATAATAAATGATTATCATGAACAAGGAAATATAATAATAACCAATTTATTATTGCCTCTAGGGCATATTTCCAACAGTCTCCCACTTGCACTAGAGTCAATAATCCAGTTCACATCAATATGTGATTAACACTCAAGGTCACATCCCATGTGACTAACACCCAAAGAGTTCTGGGTTTGATCATGTTATGCTTGTGAGAGAGGTTATAGTCAACGGGTCTGAAACATTCAGATCCGTATGTACTTCGCAAATCTCTATGTCATCTCCTAGATGCAGCTACCACGTTCTATTTGGAGCTATTCCAAATAACTGTTCCACTATATGAATCCGGTTTACTACTCAGAATAATCTGGATTAGTGTCAAAGTTTGCATCGGCGTAACCCTTTACGACAAACTCTTTTACCAGCTCCATAATCGAGAAAATTCCTTAGTCCACTAGTTACTAAGGATAACTTTGACCGTTGTCCTGTGATCCATTCTTGGATCACTCTTTTACCCCTTGACTGACTCATGGCAAGGCACACTTCAGGTGCAGTACACAACATAGCATATTGTAGAGCCTATGTCTTAAGCATAGGGGACGACCTTCATCCTTTCTCTCTATTCTGCCGTGGTCGAGCTTTAAGTCTTAACTTCACACCTTACAACTCAGGCAAGAACTCCTTCTTTGACTGATCCATCTTGAACATCTTCAAGATCATGTCAAGGTATGTGCTCATTTGAAAGTACCATTAAGCGTTTTGATCTGTCCTTATAGATCTTCATGCTCAATGTTCAAGTAGCTTAATCCAGGCTTTCCATTGAAAAACACTTTCCAAATAACCCTATATGCTTTCCAGAAATTCTACGTCATTTCTGATCAACAATATGTCAACTACATATACTCATCAGAAATTCTATAGTGCTCCCACTCACTTCTTTGGAAATACAAGTTTCTCATAAACTTTGTATACACCAAAATCTTTGATCATCTCATCAAAGCATACATTCCAACTCCGAGATGCTTACTCCAGTCCTTAGAAGGATTGCTGGAGCTTTGCACACTTATTAGCATCTTTCAGGATTGACAAAACCTTCCGTTTGTATCACATACAACCTTTCCTCAAGAAAATCGTCGAGGAAACAATGTTTTGACATCCTATCTGCAAGATTTCATAAATAATGCAGTAATCGCTAATATAATTCCAACAGACTCTTAGCATCGCTACGAGTGAGAAAGTCTCACCGTAGTCAACTTCTTGAACTTGTCAGGAAACTTCTTAATGACAAGTTGAGCTCTCTTAATGGTGACATTTACCATCATTGTCCGTCTTCCTTTTAAAATCCATATGTACCTAACAGCCTTACGACCATCAAGTAGTTCTTCCAAAGTCTACACTTTGTTTTATATATGGATCCCCTCTCGGATTATATGGCCTCGAGCCATTTTGGAATCCAGGCCCACCATCGCTTCTCCACAGCTCGTAGGTTCATTGTTGTCTAGCAACATGACTTCCAAGACAGGATTACTGTACCACTCTGAAGCAGTACGCATCCTTGTCACCCTACGAAGTACGGTAGTGACTTGATCTGAAGTTTCATGATCACTATCATAAGCTTCTACTTCAATTGGTGTAGGTGCCACAGGAACAACTTCCTGTGCCCTGCTACACACCAGTTGTAGTGACGGTTCAATAACCTCATCAAGTCTCCACCATCCTCCCACTCAATTCTCGAGACAAACCTTTCCTCGAGAAAGGACCCGATTCTAGAAACAATCCCTTATTGCTTTCGAATCTGAGACAGGAGGTATACCCAACTGTTTTTGGGTGTCCAATGAAGATGCATTTATCCGCTTTGGGTTCGAGCTTATCAGCCTGAAACTTTTTCACATAAGCGTCGCAGCCCCAAACTTTTAAGAAATGACAGCTTAGGTTTCTCTAAACCATAGTTCATTCGGTGTCATCTCATCGGAATCACGTGGTGCCCTCTTTAAAGTGAATGTGGTTGTCTCTAATGCCTAACCCATAAACTATCATGGTAATTCGATAAGAGACATCATGGTATACATCATATCTAATAGGGTGCAGTTATGATGTTCGGACACACCATCACACTATGGTGTTCTAGGCTGTATTAGTTGTGAAACAATTCCCACAATGTCTTAATTCTGTGCCAAACTCGTAATTCAGATATTCATCTCTATGATCATATCATAGATATTTTATCCTCTTGTCACGACGATCTTTCAACTTCACCCTGAAATTACTTGAACCTTTCAATAATTCAGACTCGTGATTCATCAAGTAAATATACTCAACATCTACTCAAATCATCTGTGAAGTAAGAACATAACGATATCCACTACACGCCTCAGCACTCATTGGACTGCACACATCAAAATGTATTACTTCCAACAAGTTGCTTTCTATTTCCATTTTACTGAAAACGAGGCTTTCAGTCATCTTGCCCATGTGGTATGATTTGCATGTCTCAAGTGATTCAAAATCAAGTGAGTCCAAACGGTCCATTTGCATGGAGTTTCTTCATGCATACACACCAATAGACATGGTTCGCATGTCTCAAACTTTTCAAAACGAGTGAGCCCAAAGATCCATCAACATGGAGCTTCTTCATGCGTTTTATACCGATATGACTTAACTGGCAGTGCCACAAGTAGGTGGTACTATCATTACTATCCTATATCTTTTGGCATGAACATGTGTATCACTACGATCGAGATTCAATAAACCATTCATTTTAGGTGTAAGACCATTGAAGGTATTGTTCAAATAAACAGAGTAACCATTATTCTCCTTAAATGAATAACCGTATTGCGATAGACATAATCCAATCATGTCTATGCTCAACGCAAACACCAATCTCGATGGTAGAGGGAGCGTACGATATTTGATCATATCCACATTGGAAACATTTCCAACACATATCGTCAGCTCACCTTTAGCTAGTCTCCGTTTATTCCGTAGCTTTTATTTCGAGTTACTAACACTTAGCAACCGAACCGGTATCTAATACCCTGGTGCTACTAGGAGTACTAGTAAAGTACACATCAACACAATGTATATCCAATATACTTCTATCGACCTTACAAGCCTTCTCATCTACCAAGTATCTAGGGTAATTCTGCTCCAGTGGCTGTTCCCCTTATTACAGAAGCACTTAGTCTCGGGTTTGGGTTCAACCTTGGGTTTCTTCACTAGAGCAGTAGCTGAATTGCTGTTTCATGAAGTATCCCTTCTTGCCCTTGCCCTTCTTGAAACTAGTGGTTTCACCAACCATCAACAATTGATGCTCCTTCTTGATTTCTACTTTTGTGGTGTCAAACATCGCGAATATCTCAAGGATCATCATATATGTCCCTGATATATTATAGTTCATCACGAAGCTCTAGCAGCTTGGTGGTAATGACTTCGGAGAACTATCACTATTTCATCTGGAAGATCAACTCCCACTTGATTCAAGCGATTGTTGTACTCAGACAATCTGAGCACAAGCTCAACAATTGAGCTTTTCTCCCTTAGTTTGCAGGCTAAGAAAATTGTCGGAGGTCTTATACCTCTTGACGTGGGCACGAGCCTGAAATCTCAATTTCAGCCCTCAAAACATCTCATATGTTTCGCGACGTTTCAAAACGTCTTCGGTGCCTCAACTCTAAACCGTTTAACTGAACTATCACGTAGTTATCAAAACGTGTATGTCAGATGTTCGCAACATCCATAGACGACGTTCGAGGTTCAGCACACTGAGCGGTGCATTAAGGACATAAGCCTTCTATGAAGCAATGAGGACAATCCTCAGTTTACGGACCTAGTCCGCATAGCTGCTACTATCAACTTTCAACTAAATTTTCTCTAGGAACATATCTAAACAGTAGAACTGAAGCGCGAGCTACGACATAATTTGTGAAGACCTTTTGACTATGTTCAGGATAATTAAGTTCATCTTATGAACTCCCACTCAGATAGACATCCCTCTAGTCATCTAAGTGATTACATGATCCGAGTCAACTAGGCTGTGTCCGATCATCACATGAGACGGACTAGTCAACGTCGGTGAACATCTTCATGTTGATCTTATCTTCTATACGACTCATGCTCGACCTTTCGGTCTTCTGTGTTCCAAGGCCATGTCTGTACACATGCTAGGCTCGTCAAGTCAACCTAAGTGTTTCGTGTGTGTAAATCTGTCTTACACCCGTTGTATGTGAATGTTAGAATCTATCACACCCGATCATCACGTGGTGCTTCGAAACAACGAACTGTCGCAACGGTGCAGAGTTAGGGGGAACACTTTCTTGAAATTTTAATGAGGGATCATCTTATTTACTACCGTCGTTCTAAGTAAACAAGATGTATAAACATGATAAACATCACATGCAATCAAATAGTGACATGATATGGCCAATATCATATTGCTCCTTTTGATCTCCATCTTCAGGGCCCTATGATCATCTTGTCACCGGCATGACACCATGATCTCCATCATCGTGTCTTCATGAAGTTGTCTCGCCAATGATTACTTCTACTACTACAGCTAACGGTTAGCAATAAAGTGAAGTAATTACATGACGTTTATGTTTTCACGCAGGTCATAAATAAATTAAGACAACTCCTATGGCTCCTGCCGGTTGTCATACTCATCGACATGCAAGTCGTGATTCCTATTACAAGAACATGATCAATCTCATACATCACATATATCATTCATCACATCCTTTTGGCCATATCACATCACATAGCATACACTGCAAAAACAAGTTAGACGTCCTCTAATTGTTGTTTGCATGTTTTACGTGGCTGCTATGGGTTTCTAGCAAGAACGTTTCTTACCTACGCAAAACCGCAACGTGATATGCCAATTGCTATTTACCCTTCATAAGGACCCTTTTCATCGAATCCGTTCCGACTAAAGTGGGAGAGACAGACACCCGCCAGCCACCTTATGCAACTAGTGCATGTCAGTCGGTGGAACCGGTCTCACGTAAGCGTACGTGTAAGGTTGGTCCGGGCCGCTTCATCCCATGATGCCGTCGAAACAAGATTGGACTAGTAACGGTAAGCATATTGAACAATATCAACACCCACAACTACTTTGTGTTCTACTCGTGCATAGAATCTACGCAATAGACCTAGCTCATGATGCCACTGTTGGGGAACGTAGCAGAAATTCAAAATTTTCCTACGTGTCACCAAGATCTATCTATGGAGAGACTAGCAACGAGGGGAAGGAGAGTGCATCTACATACCCTTGTAGATCGCTAAGCGGAAGCGTTCAAGAGAACGGGGTTGATGGAGTCGTACTCGTCGTGATCCAAATCACCGATGATCCTAGTGCCGAACGGACGGCACCTCCGCGTTCAACACACGTACAGCCCGGTGACGTCTCCCACGCCTTGATCTAGCAAGGAGAGAGGGAGAGGTTGAGTAAGACTCCATCCAGCAGCAGCACAATGGCATGGTGGTGGTGAAGGAGCGTGGCAATCCTGCAGGGCTTCGCCAAGCACCACGGGATATGAGGAGAAAGAGAGGGAGGGCTGCACCAACAGGGAGAGATCAAATCGCGTGTGTTATGAGCAGCCCAAACCTCAACTATATATAGGGGAAGGGGAGGGGCTGCGCCCCCTTTAGGGTTTCCACCCCTAGGGGTGGCGGCCAGCCTAGATCCCATCTAAGGGGGGCGGCCAAGGGGGAGGGGAAGAGGGAGGCGCACCAGGATGGGCCTTAGGGCCCATCTGCCCTAGGGTTTGCCCCCTTCTCCTCTCCCTTGCGCCTTGGGCCCTTGTGGGGGGGGGGGGGGGCGCACCAGCCCACCTGGGGGTGGTACCCTTCCACACTTGGCCCATGAAGCCCTCCGGGGCTGGTGGCCCCACTTGGTGGACCCCCGGGACCCTCTCGGTGGTCCCGGTATGTTACCGATAAACCCCGAAACTTTTCCAGTGACCAAAACAGGACTTCCCATATATAAATCTTTACCTCCGGACCATTCCGGAACTCCTAGTGACGTCCGGGATCTCATCCGGGACTCCGAACAACATTCGGTAACCACATACAAACTTCCTTTATAACCCTAGCGTCATCGAACCTTAAGTGTGTAGACCCTACGGGTTCGGGAACCATGCAGACATGACCGAGACGTTCTCCGGTCAATAACCAACAGCGGGATCTGGATACCCATGTTGGCTCCCACATGCTCCACGATGATCTCATCGGATGAACCACGATGTCAAGGACTTAATCAATCCCGTATACAATTCCCTTTGTCTAGCGGTACGATACTTGCCTGAGATTCGATCGTCGGTATCCCGATACCTTGTTCAATCTCATTACCGGCAAGTCTCTTTACTCGTTCCGTAACACATCATCCCGTGATCAACTCCTTGATCACATTGTGCACATTATGATGATGTCCTACCGAGTGGGCCCAGAGACACCTCTCCGTCACATGGAGTGACAAATCCCAGTCTCGATTCATGCCAACCCAACAGACACTTTCGGAGATACCCGTAGTGTACCTTTATAGCCACCCAGTTACGTTGTGACGTTTGGCACACCCAAAGCACTCCTACGGTATCCGGGAGTTGCACAATCTCATGGTCTAAGGAAACGATACTTGACATCAGAAAAGCTTTAGCATACGAACTACATGATCTAGTGCTATGCTTAGGATTGGGTCTTGTCCATCACATCATTCTCCTAATGATGTGATCCCGTTATCAACGACATCCAATGTCCATGGTCAGGAAACCGTAACCATCTATCGATCAACGAGCTAGTCAACTAGAGGCTTACTAGGGACATGGTGTTGTCTATGTATCCACACATGTATCTGAGTTTCCTATTAATACAATTCTAGCATGGATAATAAACGATTATCATGAACAAGGAAATATAATAATAACCAATTTATTATTGCCTCTAGGGCATATTTCCAACACTATGTAGACATGACCGAGACACATCTCCGGTCAATAACCAATAGCGGAACCTGGATGCTCATATTGGCTCCTACATATTCTACGAAGATCTTTATCGGTCAAACTGCATAACAACATACGTTGTTCCCTTTGTCATCGGTATGTTACTTGCCCGAGATTCGGTCGTCGGTATCACCATACCTAGTTCAATCTCATTTACCGGCAAGTCTCTTTACTTGTTCCATAATGCATCATCCCGTAGCTAACTCATTAGTCACATTGCTTGCAAGGCTTATAGTGATGTGCATTACCGAGAGGGCCCAGAGATGCCTCTCCGACAATCGGAGTGACAAATCATAATCTCGATCTATGCTAACTCAACAAACACCATCGGAGACACCTGTAGAGCATCTTTATAATCACCCAGTTACGTTGTGACGTTTGATAGCACACTAAGTGTTCCTCCTGTATTCGGGAGTTGCATAATCTCATAGTCATAGGAACATGTATAAGTCATGAAGAAATCAATAACCATAAACTAAATGATCATAGTGCTAAGCTAACGGATGGGTCTTGTCAATCACATCATTCTCCAATGATGTGATCCCGTTCATCAAATGACAACTCATGTCTATGGCTAGGAAACTTAACCATCTTTGATTAACGAGCTAATCAAGTAGAGGCATACTAGTGACACTCTGTTTGTCTATGTATTCACACATGTACTAAGTTTCCGGTTAATAAAATTCTAGCATGAATAATAAACATTTATCATGATATAAGGAAATATAAATAACAATTTTATTATTGCCTCTAGGGCATATTTCCTTCATGGACATGTTTTTTTTACGTGGTAATTTTTTTAAACTTGCTAGTTGGTTTGGTGTGTGCGTGGGGCAATGGAGTGTGTTCTTTTTATCACAGATGCTACACCTACGGAAAACTTTATGGAGTCATTGTTACGGATGGATGTGTCAATTTATGATTGGAGATTATGGGAAGAGTGGCCCAATGGTGAAATCAGGGAAGTGATTTGTGGGAGAGTGTTTGGTATGACCAATCCGTAACGAATCGTCCGTGAGTGTATCATTTTTCTTTTTTGTTGTGGTGTCTGAGTGGGTCTTTTTTCCTGTGTGATTGTGGGGCGTCTTTTAATTAATACAAATACATGAGAAAGTTACCTATGTTGTTGGGCACGTGTGCTATGCTAGTGCTAAACGTGTCATAGGTGGCACTTCCTTTTGTCAATGAAGGCCCACACCAATCCAGGCACTTACAAAGGGACCCATTCACCGAGGGATTCCACCACGAAGCCCAGGTCAATGACCCAATCAGTTGTGTATCCAATCCAAATTGAAGACCTCAATTGAATGAGGGGGATTTTAAAATTAAGGAGCTTAACGAAGTTAGAGATTTCATTGCCACAACCAAAGATTGACTGAGTCAAAATTAAAGCATTAAAATTGTATACCTCAGTCGAATGGGAGAGTTCTAAAATTAAGGTGCATAATGTACTAAAAAATATAAATGAGAGAGCTCCTTGTGGAATAGTTGATTCGGTCAAAATTGGGTGACCCAATTTTAAATTAGAGACCACAATTGATTGTGAGGCATTAAAAATTAGGAAGCACAATGTATTGGATATTTTATAGCCAGCCAATGCAAACCGAACTCAAAATTTACTGGATGCTACAATAGTTAATCAAAACAAAATTAGGAAATGAAGATAATCCTCTATTCATAGCTAACAATTTAGAGAAATTCTCACAAAAAAAATTCAGAGAAATCAAGAATAACCACTCACTGACTCGCAAAAATCAACCTGACAATGGGAGAACTGCCCACGCCGCCGTTGTTGCCGACTTTCCTGCTAACACACCCGCACACATTACATGAACCAACCAAAATGAAACACACAGGTCTGAGACGTAAAATGCCAACGAGCGTGGTAACTGCCTATACATGCAACGAGGGTCCTGGCTCGACGCCGACGGTCGTGTGCAGCGAGAGTTAGGGCATGTACAACGGTGCTTTGTCAGCCGTCTGTAAGGTATACCACGTAGGAAATTTATCTACGTGGAGGAGAGAGAACAAGGAGAGAGAAGGAGGGCGTCGGTAATTAGGCAGACGGTCGATAGCCCCAAAATATCGCCACTATCGACAGCCTTCCGCCCGTTGTACGCGAGGGTGTCGGTAATTTACTGCTTTCCCTGCCAAGCCGTGATATCCCGTGCTGCACAAATCCAATCCCGTGAAAATCTCTTGCTTTCTCCGTCGTCATCTCCTCCGGCGAGAACTGCACGGCTGGGCCGCCGAACTGCTTGATGCATGCCGTGCAGCCGGCCGAGCAGCGAGGACTGCGTGGTGTGGCGGACGAAGAACTTGCTACCATCAAAATAATCGATCAATCCCGTTGTGCAGCTAGCTCGGCGAGTAGCACATCAAATTGATCTATCTAGTTAGTTTACATGCAGGTTTTGCACAAGCCCAAGATCAAGACTTGGTGGACGCGGTGGCGTCGGCGGCCGGCCGGCCGGAGACGTAAAAGCCGGAGTAATTTCAGTTAATTTCATTATTTGAGGTGCTACAGTTACCATATAAAAGACAGACTGTTGTACAGGGTGTTTTTACCCCTGTCTATAGGTGACGTGGATGGTTACTCTAGACAGGCAGGTGTCTTAACCAATGTACATGCCCTTATTGGGTCTTTCGGCCAGCGCGGACAGGCGTTCGGATCGTGAGACCATTTAAAGCATGTTCGTTCGTCCATGGTGGTGGTTGTGGTGCTGGGGTAAAAAACATACAACTTTTGTCAGGCCAAACAATCACGTGTTTGCTTCTCTCCAACAAAAGCTTGTTTTCTTTTCTCCCTATGCTTTTGTACGACCACGCAAGTCCTCACTTTTTTTTGTAGTCACCAACTCATGTACCATGCTTCATGAAGACATTTCCTAGCATACATCGACTCAAACCTATGTTCTCACCAACGCAACTCCTCCCTTCCGATGCAGTCCAGCTTGCGCTTCACGGGGTTGCCGAGCCCGACTTCCAAATCCGTCCAGAGCTGGAAACACGACTTCTTCCTCTCATCGCCGGACTCGTGGCATTGCGCCGTGGAGTGGGGCGTGCTCCTTCAGAAGAAACCTGAGGCTCACCGTTGAGCCGTACGTGCGGTTAACCTTGGCAGGGCCACAAATATTTCAAAAGAACTTAGCAAGTGGTTTGCTTTTGCATTAAGTAGGGAAAAATGTACAATCATAGACCAAAACCGGTCAGGAAGGAATGTGAAAAGAGCAGAAAACTTCATGCACACAGTTCGACTGCACACGCTAAACATATGACAATCAACATCTCATCCAAATACCTCTTCAAGTAGGCCTGTGTCATCTCTGGTCAAAAGCAATCAAATGCAAATAATAGCAGCCCGCAGCGATTTTCCTCGAAACTCAATATCCTCATTTAAAATTCAAGAGCACTTTCGGTGGCAATTCAAGTTCACGTGTGCTCCCTTCTAGCATCTCTACAACTCTTGTCATTGTTGGACGATCACTACCACTTATCTGTATGCACCACAACCCGACCACTATCATCTTTCTTACAGCGTCTCTGATCTCATCATCAATCTCAGAAGCACTAACACAATATTCATCTAAATGTTCATAAATCCACCATGGAAAATATTGGCTGCTTGACTCACTATTTGCACTGATATTCTTGTCCCTTGCCCCAACCATCTCAAGAACCATCATTCCATAACTATAGACATCAGACTTGCTACTTACTGCTCCAAATTGCTTTGAATAGACCTCAGGGGCAATATAGCCTATTGTTCCTCTTGCACCACCAATGGAAAAAACACTTTCTTTACTGAGACACAACTTTGCCAATCCAAAATCAGATATCTTAGGACAAAAATATTGATCCAATAGAATGTTGTGGGGCTTGATATCGAAATGCACAATGCGTGTATTGCATCCTCTGTGGAGATATTCAAGCCCTCGAGCAATGCCAACTGCTATATTCAATAATTTCTCCCATCCTAGTGTACTTTTACCTTTGGAATTTTCTTTGAAAGCAAACCGTTCAAGTGAACCATTAGGCATATACTCATAGATAAGTGCCCTTTTGGATCCTTCCAAGCAGAATCCTAAGAGGGCCACAACGTTAACATGAGAAGTTTTGCTAATGCTAGCTACCTCATTGATGAAATCCTCGCCATCGGTCTTGTAGTCTTTTAGCATCTTGACTGCAATCTGACGGCCATCAGAGAGGCCGCCTTTGTAAACAGCACCAAATCCACCCTGACCTAGCTTTTCAGCAAAAGATTTTGTCATTCTTTTTACTTGTGTATAAGTGTATCTTTTCGGATGTATGGTTCCATTCTTGCGTAAGAAGGACTCAATCACTTTTGTTTCCTTTGATTTCCTTTGGCATCCATACTTCTTGTAGCCCAACCAAAATAGAAAGAAAAGCAGACATAACAAAACTATGCCCGAGCTGCCTGCTATTTTATCCGCATAGTCAATTTGGACAGGAAAAGACATCAAAAGGTGCTCACAAGGACATGTTATCCATTTTTGAAGTTCCAAAAAAGGGCTTGGCAAACGTTTATATTTCTATAGATCAATTTTCTGGTAAAGCGACAACCATAGACATAAATATAGGCTCGCAACGCGGGACATCATCTCTTGCATACTTAGAGACTAAGAGGATGGACACTTATTCAAAATATGTTATTTAAGAATACATACATGATTGGTGCACCTCTTTCAAATGCAACATAGAAGAATAAGAATTTGTTCTTAATTTGGGTCTTTTAGAGTCAACCATGAATTGTCAGTTGGCTGTGATCCCGATCTTCAGTAAAATGATGAGAGAATCAAGAAAACTTATTGATGGACATTAACAAGTTGGATGAAGTTGTCAGGAGCTTTACGTCACAATACGGTGATGTTTTAGCAAGCTACATAATACTTGAAGTTTCTACTTTACGGCAACTCAGTGCTTTTGTTTAAAATTTTGATACATTGTAATAAATAATTAAGATTGTGTGCATGTTCACATGTGAAGGTCAGGGGCAACACTTTCATCCTTATCTAAAAAAAATTGAATTTCTTTGCTTGCATTTTTCTTATTACCCCAAGAAACCAAAGAGGTTAGAATGAGTGCAAATATGTAAGTGAAAGTGCATCTTAGGCCCTACTGGTGTTGAACTTTTGATGATTGACAGAGCAATAAGGAGAAAATCATGGTTTATCGAGTTTATTTCATAAATATAGTTCATTTTGATGGGTGGAAACATCAACTGTGACCCCTACGTTTTGTGCTTACGAGTGGCTATTTCCTTGAGCACTATTTTGTAATTTATAGGATTATAGTGGATCCAATATCCACAACGAGGTTAGGAACAACCTTATTATCAAGATAAGCGCGTGCAAATAGCTAGCGCTGACCTATATCTCAAGACCCGCAATCAAATCCTGAGGATTTTTATTTCTTCTACTCAATTCGTCAAGTTTTCCTACATCCTAGTGCTTTCGAGTATTTCCTACCTGGTACCACCGACCATGTAAAGATTGAGTGCTTTAGTTCAGCTAGCCATGCCTTTTAAGTGTTTTCGGAATCCATCGAGACATTTCTGTCAACACCAGAGAGCTTTTATCCTGCCAAGATCATTTCTATTAGCTCTGGTATCTCCGAGCTTAACCTTTTCGAGAACTTGGCACCTCTCAATTTGCTTCAGCGCAGGTTCTCATTGTTGTTCTAGTACTCCTAAACAAAATGCATTTGGTACTCTCACTTGAGACTTAGTCATTATCGAACCATTTATTCCCAATGTTGCTCTTTTGACCCTAGTACTTTTGATTTCTTTTTCTCTCTCTGGTACTTCCGAGCGAGTTGGTCCTTCGCACCAAGACTAATCTGTTGTCTGGTACCTTCGAGTCTTTTCCATCAGGTACCTTCGGGTATTGGGATTTCTAAGAGGGTTACTAGGCAAACCAGTAGTTGTAGTGTGAGTCACTTCGATGAATGTTATTTTTCTCTCCTAGTCATTCAAATTTTAAATGAGGCTATATCTTACTACTAGGCTACTTATCTTTTACTGTGTAAAGGTCAGATTTCTACTTTTCTACAAATAGACCTCTACCCTCTTGCATGGGCTGGCATTCTTTGTGAGATATTTAAGAGGATTTGAATGTAGAACTCCACCATCTCTTGGACCCCTTGCTTTGTGCTCCATCTGTATTTGCTATATCATTTGATTCTTGTGAGTGAGATGGAGATCCTATGGATTCTTGAGAGCTTATTGAAAATCTTTGGAGGAGTTCATCCAATTGAGGTTACTGTGCATGTCTCTTGGAGGGTTTGCACCTCCAAGAGAGCCTTCAAGGTGTGCTAAATTCATAAGTTTGTACAAGGATCGGTGACTACCTTCTTTGTGAAGATCGACACCAAGTGGGGCTTCGACCTTTGTGGTATCAAGACATGGTGGTATAGGTGGGCTAACGCTTCGTGTTCCCTAGTTAGGAGTCTTGACCGAGGCCTTGGTAGCCTTAAGATTTTGTGTCAAAATTACATTCACCAACGAGGAGTAGGATTGCACTAAAAGTCCGAACCTCGCGAAAAGATAATCATGTTTGTCGTGTTTATAACCTCTTTTTACCTTCTTCTACTTACTTGCAAATCCCTCTTTCGCGCACCATTTTGTTGTAGGTTACATGTGTAGGTTTCTCTAGCCATCTTGGTATAAAAGTTTGGAACTTAACCATTAAGTTCTATACGAGAAAAGTTTACTTGTATTTGGATTTATCGTCTAAGGAAATATCATCATGGCAAATGCCTGAGGCCTCATAAAGATAACAACTTTGATGGCTTTGACTACCATGCTTGGAAATCACATATGATAGATGTATTTCAGAAAAAGGTCCCGAACTAATGCATATTCTTGGAAATGGATCCTCTCCTCCTTTGGACCCTCTGATCCCACTTTGGAATAGGAGGGAAATCTTTATCTCAACGCCCAAGCTACCAATGCAATGTTGAGAGCCATTTGTGATGATGTGTTGGAAATGTTGTCATCATTAGAGAGTGCTTGTGAGGTTTGGTTGGAACTCCAAGACATCTATGGGGTTTAAACTGATAGTCTATAGCACTCTCCAATTCAAGGTATGGCTAAGGTAAGTGATGATGACACTTCTACTCTAGACGACTTAACGATTATATCCTCATGCACCAAATTCACTATCAATGATATAAATTACAACTGTGCTATATGTGAAAATTTAATTAAGAACAAGTCCGATATCATTTTGTGCTTAATTGTAGCAAAGTGGAAACTCTATCTTCTAATAGCGAGACTAACACTTAAGTGTGACAAAAGGGGGAAAATGGAACACCAAAATGCCTCATGGATAAGGGTCAAATGAGATACTCCTCCGGTGAAAAAAATGGGTGCTAGATAGCGGATGCACTAACCACATGACTAGAGATAATGATATCTTTCATGACTTCGATCCATGCACGACCCCAAAACAAAGTGTAACCATTGGGACAATTCCAAAGGAACGATGGTGGGTCTTTGTAAGGTCGCTATATCTAAAGATATATCCATTATGAATTTCATTTATCAACCCGAGTGAGGTTTTGACCTTTTTGGTATCAACCCATGGTGGCATAGGTGTGTAAGCACCTTTGTGGGCACTCATGTTGAGGCCTGGTTAGCCTTAGGAACTTGTATCCGAACCTTTACCAACAAGTAGTAGGATTGTGCTAACAATTGGAACCTCAATAAAATATTATCGTGATGGCCATGTTTGCAAAATATTCTCCCTAACTCCTACTTATTTGCATGTTTTGCTTCAACCATCTATTTTATTGTATATTTGCATCTACAGATTCCTCTAGGCAAACGTGGTATAAAAGTTTAAAACTTGACCACTAAAATCAGGGTAGAATTTTGATAGGCCTATTCACCCCCACACACATGTGCCTCTACATCATAACCACGATTGTATAGTAAACATACACTTGTGGACAAACCTACCACATTAGGTATTATAAATGTGTGTTTGTGTGTGTGTGTCCTTATTTGCATCATAAACTCCAAATTTAGCATGCATATTAAGAACTTAAGCTTATTTTAGATAAACCGAGCACATGAAACAAAAATATATATATGATTGAAGCAGAGTTTGTCAAGATAGAAACAAAAGGAAAGATGCAAAACAATCATGTGGTGGATGGATATTTCTTACATATTTTTATCCTGCTCTTCGAATATCCATCCCCTGTAAAACATTCTTGTAAGTGATCATAAGTACATGCAAATTACATTATTTATTCACAAAATATAATGCTTGCATGAAGTGAACAACACATTAAAAAGAAGTGAACTTATTACTCATGTGTGAGTCCAATTATATCACATGAACTGTATTGTGTGGTAAGGTCACCACTAGTGAGAAGGGGTGACTACAAAATTAGGCCCTGCACCAACCAACCATTATGCTTTGCACCTTCACATCCATAACCCCCAACTGTTGTCAACCAAATGCCATGCATCAAATGAACCTCTGATGCAATGCAGGCAACCAAACGATGTGTAGAACTTGGGTTATAACATATGTACTTAATCAAGAAGGATGAGCTAAGCCACAAATGCAAATAGCCCAAAATTGATGTAGGTAAAAAACATGCCCTTAGCTCCCCATGGCTTCGAACAAATCCACACATACAACTCTAATCTCTCAAGTCCATATATGGAAAGTGCTAGCTCCAAGTATTTTTTACTAGCTCCTTCAATTCACTTGTGGACTCCATGCAACAAATACTTTTCTAAGTACATAGATTCCCCAATTCTTGGTTGCGGGTGTTGGATTCGTCGCATAGCATCATTGTAAATATTTTCCAAGTTCCTTGGTAATTTTTATCTAAAAAATTCCTGCTATGAGTTGTGGCCGCCGAATAAGGTTGTGTCTTTTCAGCTTAAAAAATCCCTCGCCCCCATCTTGCGACATCTTGGACTGGCTTGCAACAACGTCGACTGGCCTTTGCAGCGATGTCAACGTCCTGCCTTGAACTAGCATCGACCAACCTTGCAATAGCAGCGGTCAGCCTTGCAACTGCATGCTTCCCGGTCCGTAGCATCGTGAAAGGCGCTTGTAGCATGACACAATATTGAAGCATGCACTACATGGTCAATCGCAACATATCGCTTATGTGTCATATTTTCTTGTAGTGCATCATAAAAATGCTTGCATCAAAACACAACATTGCGAAGATGGTCATCACAGCATGTTGAATGTGTGCTGTATGAAAAGGCGGATATGCTTGAAGCGTCTTACGTTCACATCATTGATTTTTCTTTTACAAAAGCCATTGACTTCCCTTTTTTAGCCCGCCTTGTCAGATCCCCATCAATGTTGGATGCGGCGACCCCGGGCCCTTTACCTTCTAGTCCATGGCCCTCATATCAACCACAAGCTTATCGTCTGAAGGCTCAAAATCCAGTTCCTTCCATGCAGTCATTCATCGGAGATCCATTTTAGGGAAGAGAAGGGAGAAGTTGTTATCTTTATGAGGGGAGTGTTGAAATATATTTCCCGCCTCTCTTCATTAGTCCGAACTTTTGAATAAATTGGTTGAAGTTGAATTCAGTACATAGAGTGTCAATCCCAATGGAGCCAATGAGGGATAGTAGGACCAAGCAAGCAACAAGATGGAAATAGTGCGACAGAAGCGCAGCCACCACGCGTGGAACGGAGATACATGGATCACGCTCACGCAGATACACACGCAACGTATGGGCGCATATACACAAATCCATTTTTATAAGCGAGCGACTAATTTCTATCAGAAATCAGTTGGTCAATACCCATCACTTTTCTTAATTTTACATTAATGGATTAAATACTTTTGTCTATGTAGAAGAACATGGTTTGTTCACAGAGTCGCATTTCAGTACCCAGTCTCAGATGGACCTAATAACTTGTCCCTTGGTTGTTATTTTGGGACTTGGGAAATAGCCCCCAAAGTGTCAGGCCTGGTGCATTGAAAAAACCTCAGATGGGAAGAATACACACGTGAAAAGTGCAATACGACGGGGGCAGTATGTACCGTGTGAGGGAGACTGGAATTAGGGTTAGATCTTAGATGGTGTCGTCTAGTGGTTGATCCCTTGCTCGCGATCATCGTGTTTCATCTAGGTCATCGCTCGGCCTCTCCAGCAAGTCCATAGTGGCGTTGACCTCCATGTCCGACAAATTCTAGAGGTACCCAATGGCACCATGCGAGACCATAAGCTTATTGCATTGCTCCGTGAACGATAGCGATGTCGATACATAGAACTGCCAGTACCATTGATAGGGTGGCGAACACGCCTAGAAGTACCAGAAGGGAGGTCACATGAGGAAGTTACCCAGGTTCGGGCTCGCAAACCTGCGGTGCATCCTGTCGCCGGCCCTCGGCTCCAACCGTGCTGAAGGAGGCCTCTTCGCCACAACCTCTCTTTAACCTCTACGAGGGAGAAGTCATCACCATTCCTTCATAACCCGCGAGCCTCCTTCTCCCTCACTTCCTTAATACGTGACGGTCGTCTTTCGCTGTCGTTGTACCGCAACAACGTTGTTGTTGTTGCAGAAACTTGAAGTGGATGTGGACGTAAGGCGTGGTGATGTGGCTGCTGCTAGCGTTGGTGGTGCCAGGACGGCAGGGAGGTTGATGGTGCTCCATGCCTGCGTGGTCGACCTCGTCTGATCCGGTAGCCGAGAGGCATTTGGCAGTGGAGATCCGGCATGGATGGGCTTGCGACGACGACCTACATGCAGGGGCGCTTGGCTTGGCTGCTAGTCACGAGTGCTCGGGCGAGTTGCAAGAACTATACTAGGAATTTTTTTGCGAGAAAGGGTGGATTTTATTGCCTCAACATGAAGCATCAAGAAGATACCAAACACAATGAGCACACACCCAGCCTCTACATAACTAGGATGCACACAGCCAATACCAACTCAATCAAATACAAAAACATGACGACAACAAGCAAAGTAATATAAGACCAAAGCTATGCATAGGCGAAAAGAACCCCCCCCCCCCCCAAAGCGATCAGATTTGCGATCGACAAAATAGAACAATGACCATATCTGCATCAATCATCTCATGACACACATTAATGATGAGGTTCTTCAATAACAACGCCTTCTGAAAGGGAGTGACACTCAAGTGTCATCGTCGCCGGATCCAACCACAAGGCTGGAATCTAGATTTTCATCCTGAAGAATCTGTCTGAGCATACCCGAGTAATGCCTTCAACAAGGTAACGACGTAAGAAATACATCGCTATTGCGAGATATAACCACTCGAGTCTGACCTAGGATTTTGCAGCTCGAGACCGGGTGCTTGAGTAGCTTCGCCATCAAAGTCACTGATGTGTTGTCGCCACCACTTTTCTACGATCCCGACAGCTACATGCGATGCAACCGCCACCACTGCACAACCATCCCTCTGCGTCAAGCCGTTGTTCATAATTTATATCTCACACCCGAAGTCAACCACCGGATCAGGAGAGATGAACCCTTCTGTAGACCGTTCGATGACCACCGCCGTCGTGGAGCCATAGGAAGTCACCAAACATCATCTGGACGATCGGATCTGAATCACCATGTCATGAACCGTTTCGCCACGGGTCGACCACTGCATGCGTGGAAGTCACCAAACATCATCTGGACGATCGGATCTGAAGCACCCCGACAGCGCGGTCCACAACCAGCAAAGAGACATACGCACACCAACCCCGACACCGCATCTGATTGGATCTGGCCGGAGATCTGACGCCGGCCTAGGCAGCGAGATGACGCCGGCCTGCTGAAAACCATCCGGTCTAGCACCCGCGAAACCACGAGCTATTGATGATATAGCCGCCAAAAAAGCACCCGGGCCAGACGGGTTCTCTGGAGGTTTCTTCAAATCTTGTTGGGAAATTATCAAGACCGACCTGTTGGTAGCCGTGAACCAGCTCTACCACATGGACAGTCGGGGCCTGAATCGCATTAACACTGCTATCGACACGCTCAAGGATTTCCGACCAATATCTCTCTTGCATAGCCTCATCAAGATCCTGACCAAGATCCTTGCATCCAGGCTGGCCCCTAAACTTGCAAGCTTAGTTGACCAATGCCAAGGTGATTTTATCAAAAAGCGGAGCATCCAGGAGAACTTCCTATATATACAAAGCACCATCAGAAAACTGCACAAAGCAAAGCAACCTGCAATTCTGCTAAAACTTGATATTGCGAAAGCTTTCGACTCTCTCTCTCCTGGCCTTATGTCTTGGACATGCTTGAGGCGCGAGGGTTCGGTGCACGCTGGCGCGAGTGGATCGCCATGTTGCTCCGGACATCCACTTCTCGGGTGATCATCAATGGACAGCTAACTGAGGCCATTCAACACCAGCAAGGCCTAAGGCAGGGGGGCTCGCTCTCCCCATTCCTTTTCATCCTGGCCATGGATCCGTTGCAAAGGTTGTTCAGCCTCGCAACTACGCGTGGTCTCCTCATCAAACTACCTGGACGTTCCCCTCTGATGCGCTGCTCCTTCTACGCCGACGACGTCGCCATGTTCATGAACCCCAACGTGAATGATGCCCGTATGATCCACTTGATTCTCCACTGCTTTGGACAAGTCTCAGGGCTAAAAGTTAATGCAGACAAGAGTATGGCCTTACCAATAAGATGTGCAACAATTGACTTAGCATCTGTCTTGGCACCCCTCCGCATTCCATGCAAATCCTTCCCGGCCACCTATCTGGGAATGCCACTTTCCCTCAGGAATTTAACCAAGGCAGACTTTGATCCTTTTTTGATGAAATTCGGAAATAAAACTGCAACATGGAAGGGTGGTCTGATGGCAAAGAGTGGCCGACTAGTATTGCTGAAATCCGGTCTCACCGCTCTGGCCATCTATATGATGACGGTGCATAAGTTGCCCGCCTGGGTCTTAAAACGCCTTACTCAGCTCTGTCGCTCCTGGCTTTGGAGTGGTGAGGACACCTGTAGCGGGGGAAAATGCAGAGTCGGATGGAACCAAATATGTCGCCCCAAGAATCTTGGAGGGCTAGGGGTGCTGGACTTACGGAGGTTCGGAACGGCGCTGCGTCTAAGTTGGTTATGGTTGGCTTGGCAGGATCCGCCCCGCCCTTGGGCACGGTCACCTCTCCCTTGCGTTGACAAGGAGCCATGGCAACAGAGATCAAACTCGGCGACGGGCGAAAAGCTAGCTTCTGGCTTGATCGATGGTTGCACGGACAGTCCCTGAAAATTTTAGCCCCTACCCTCTTTACCGTTTCAGCGAGGAAAAACCGGACAGTTAATGATGCGCTAACGAATCAGACATGGTTGGGTGACCTTGCACATGGCCTGACAGACGACATGCTGCATGAGCTTTCAATCCTTGCGGACAAGCTGGATAGTGTGGTGCTTCAGGATGGCCAGCCTGACGCGATTGCATGGCGCTTCACACCGAACCATGAATATTCCGCCCGCTCAGCCTACCTGCTTCAGTTCGAAGGATCCGTGCCCTCCGAGGGGCACAACCTCATTTGGAAGGGATGGGCACCGGGTAAATGCCGTTTCCTCTTGTGGACGACCATTCTTGGCAGAATCTTAACCGCGGATGCTCTGCTGCGTTGGGGATGGGAAAACAACTATTTCTGCCCCCTCTGCGAGAGGAGTCTGGAAACCCCGATTCATCTACTCTTGGAATGCCCCTGGTCACGGTATGCTTGGGAAAAGATGGCTCATCTAACACGCATGCCTGCGCTTCTACCGGCGACATGGGAAGGTCTGGACTCCATCAAAGCATGGCTATCAAATTGTCATGAAAGGACAAGGGAAGATACGAGGAAAGGGGCTCTATCCATCATGCAGCTCATGTCGTGGGAGATATGGCGTGAACGTAACAGACGTATATTTCAGAAAGAAGCCATGAGCAGGGAGACTTTCATTGAGAAAGCAAGAGAAGAGGTCTGGCTTTGGAACATGGCTGGAGCGGGCATCCTTTTTGACCCAGGTTGAATTCATGCAGTCCTGTTTGCCCCGCTTTTTTCTCTTCTTCCGTTTTTTGCCTACGGGGCTTTGGTCGAGCCTTCTCGCCGTCTACCTGCCTTGGGTACGCTTGTAGCCCGACCTTTTTCTCCCTCTAATCAATGAATTTGGTAGATACTACCAACATTCAAAAAAAACCACGACACCCAAGACCCCAGTCGCCAGCGCACGCAGACATCCTGGTGCCACCTGCGTCGGCGGCAGGCCGATCTGCAAATCTTGAGTAAGACTCTCACAGATCAAGGACGTAGCATGTCCACGCTGCTGCAGCAGCACCGCATCGGAGGACAAAACTCCAATGAAGCCACAAGCCTCTGGATCGCTGACGCTGCCGGTCTTTGTTCCACCGCTGCCCATGCACAGACCAACGGGAGCGCCACCACCACACACCCACCACGCCCTCCACCTTTGACGGTAGGGCGCCGCCGCCGTCGCCGCGGAGCCGGCGACGACGGCGACGGGGAGAGATCGAGGATGAGGGTGGTTGGCTAAGGGCTCGTATCGCCTCTGGAGTCGCCCAAGCGACTGGCATCGGATGCAGTTACGGGAGCCGCGTAGGCCTCTGAGTCACTTTTTTTTTGACGAAAAGATGGCCATAGGGCCATATTTCATTGATTAATCAGAAGGAGAAATACAAATTGCAGTAGAGCTATAGTTAGGGAGATCAGCGTGTTTTGAAGCTGGTTTTCAGCCGGCACGACCAGTATATAACAACAACAAAAAGATGATTTGCAGCACTCAAGGTGGCTCAAAGAGTCTGTCTAACAGGTTTATATCAGCCGCCTCTGAGTCACTTGATCCACAAATCAAATCCAACGGCTACGGTGGTGGTGGACGCGCGCACAAAGATATGTTGGTTGAGGATAGGGTTTTCCTTGTGATCCTCAAGATGTTTAAATGATCTTTTATCCTGCTGGAGGCTAAGATGCCGCTTGAATTTACGATTTCTTTTAATGGAAATCGGGAAGGAAACTCCCTTCCCCAAACAAATTTTTTTGCAGCAGCGCGGGAATGATTAGCAATGCATATTAAGTTGGGATTGCAGTACCTGATGATCCCGATCCCGCGGCGGCGTCCAGATTCCAAAACAGCCGCGTGGAGTAGCGTAGGTAACAGCCGGTGTATAGTCCGCGCCCCTCCATTCGGGGCACGCATTTCTGGAGAATGGTGTCCGCCGCCGCCCCGAGGCACTGGCCGCACGCGGTTTTGTTGAGGCTCTCCCAGCACTGCGCGAGCACGAAGGCCGTTGCGCCTCCCACCTCCGCCGAACCGACAGCATACCCGTTCCGACGCACTGCCGCCTTGGTCACGTTCGCCACCGCAGTATAGACCGCGTCAGAGAATCCATCCAACGTGGTGGAGTTTCTCCCGGAGTCGCACACGGCCGCATCCGTCGGCCCGACAGCCTCACCAAAGAACGAGTAGTTGTTGTAGCGGCCGAAGCAGCCGTCGAGGAAGAGGCGTCCTCCGACGCGCGGGTAGCACTTGGGAAGCTGAGAGCGGACCTCGGCGAAGCAGAGCTTGCAGTCGACGGGGGAGAGGTCGCGGAGGCACTGGCCCAGGGCGAAGACCGTGTTGGGGTCCCCGGTCTCCTGTCTCTGTCTCCCCACGGCGTAGGTGCCGAAACCGTTGGCGCTAACGTTGAGCTGGACCACGTCCATGGCGGGGACAAAGTTCAAGGCCACGTCGATAGGGGAGACGGCCGATCCCTGCGCGCAGGTGTTGCCCGCCACCGCCGTGCGCGGGTCACCCTCTGCGGTGCCGCAGAGAGCGCACGCGAGAGCAAGGAGGAGCGCGGCCATGCCTGGGCCTGGCCGCTGGTGCGTTGCCATGATTCTTGATCGAGGGGATGCGTGGAGCTAACGCACGGGTGGAAGCAGAATGCAGGTGACCGGAGATTGGTCTAACGTAACGGAGATTGGTCTAACGTAATACGGAGTAACTTCCTAACAAGGAAATGTGGTTGGGGCGGCGACGACGACGACCGTCCAAGCAGGGCCGAGTCGCACCTCCCGCGTAATGGAGATTGGTCTAACGTAATAACTTCCTAACAAGGAAATGCGGCTGGGACGACGACTCGCGCGACGACCACGACGTCCAACCAGGGCCAAGTCGCACCTCCGGCGTAATGGCATCTCCGACCACATATTAGTCCGGACCTTAAAAAGTCATTCAACCTGAACATGTATCAGTCTACAAATCAGTTTGGACGTACAATTTACCGTAAATCAAAGACAACGTGAGGGTTTTGTGGGTGTCCGGACCGCTGTCATATCCGGAAGCCGTGACCCACTCAAAACCATCCTCCCTCTCACTCTATGGGTTTAGGGTCATACCCGGCAGCCGTTACCCACTCAAAACCATCCTCCCTCTCACTCTATGCGTTCGGTTTATTTGGTTTACAAGGTTCGGTTTATAGGTTTTTCGGTTCGTACATTATTAATACATCGGTAAATACGGTACAGAATTTAGATAGGGTTCGGTTTCGGTATGGTGCATACCGTAAAAACCAAAGTTGACGCGAATTTGAAAATGACATATAATACTATGTCATTAAAAACTATATGTGAGTGCATATGCATGCATGGATTCGATGGTTATGGACGTGCTTAGCATTCTTTTGAAGAGAAGTATGACTATGTTACAATAAAAATGGATGCGCTTAACAGGAAATTTAGCTTATGTACAAAAATGACTACTTGTATGGTTGTTCTCTCCAAGATATATACATATTTTTTTACTTCGGTTTATTTGGTAAACCGTTCGGTTTTTCGGTATATCCATAAAAACCGGAATTCAAAACGGTATGAAAAGTTCTTACCATACCGAAATCATAAAAACCATAAAAATTGGTTCGGTTTGGTTTATTTTCGGTATGATTTTTCAGTTCGGTTTTAAAATGCACAGTGTGACCTTCCTCGCCCATCCCCAGCTTCCCGCATTCATGTTGCTGTAGAGCGGCCGCTCCGCACTGACATTAGCCCAGAGCAGACGCGACCTCTCGTTGCAGGCATTGAAGCGGCGTGCTAGCCAAGAGAGCACCGCCCACTGCACAGCCCACTGCACATGCCTTCTGGCCGCATTCGAACAGTTGCGGACTGCCGCCTTTCTCCAAACTCGCATGTGTGTCGATAAACCAACTCTGACCACATGTCCGTTCGCTAACTCGTCGGCATTAAACATAATGTTGGTTCGCTCCTCGCATCCGCCTGCTATTTAAATGAGGCTAGACGTCGCGTGAAGAATCACACCACACCTCCGCTCCACATCTCCGCCTTGCATCATATTCTCCATACTATTCATGGCATCCGGAGAGTAGGAAGAGGACTTCTCCGGCATAAAAGCCGGTTGGGTGGCCCGCTGAGCCCGTCAAATACGAGCCAGGCAACTTGCTGCTCCATCTTCCTCGCCGCTCCAGGAGGAGTAAGTGGCCACTCCAAGACCACGCATGGTTCAGCAACTCGACGCTCCAAGCCGACGCGTGGTTCAACAACTCGCTGCTCCAAGCCATCTCGTGGAGGAGTGGCGAGTTACTGTCGTGGACGAGGCCCGCTCCTTCCGTGTCCGGGACCACGTCATCCGCCGTCAACGTACACGGAACCGTGCCCTGCCTGCAGAAAAAGAAGTCGGCTATGTGGAGAGTTTCGAGGCGACGGCCAGCACGTTCACGGCCGCCGCCTACAGTTAGGAAAAGTAGAACATGGGAAGCCGCCGCTTGGGTCCCAGGAAGGCCACTGCGGACGCATCGTCCGTGTCCACAACTGCTGTCTTGCCCGCTCGTAGGCCATCGTCACCTTGATACGTCTCCGTCGTATCTACAGTTTTTGATTGTTCCATGCCAATATTATACAACTTTCATATACTTTTGGCAACTTTTTATACTATTTTTAGGACTAACATATTGATCCAGTGCCCAGTATTTGATGCATCATGCTGGTATGAGATAGTCCATGTTTGATTTATAGAATGCTCTTTGCACTTCACTTATATCTTTTGAGTATGGCTTTATAGAATGCTTCATGTGCTTCACTTATATTATTTGAAGTTTGGATTGCCTGTTTCTCTTCACATAGAAAACCGCCATTTGTAGAATGCTCTTTTGCTTCACTTACATTTGTTAGAGCGTGGGCATATCTTTTGTAGAAAAAATTAAAACTCTCTTGCTTCACTTATATCTATTTAGAGAGTTGACATGAATTGGTCATTCGCATGGTTAGTCATAAAATCCTACATAAAACTTATAGATCACTGAATATGATATGTTTGATTCCTTGCAATAATTTTGCGATATAAATATGGTGATATTAGAGTCATGCTAGTGGGTAGTTGTCGATTGTAGAAATACTGGTGTTGAAGTTTGTGATTCCCGTAGCATGCATGTATGGTGAACCCTTATGTAACGAAGTTGGAGGATGAGGTATTTATTGATTGTCTTCCTTATGAGTGACGGTCGGGGATGAGCGATGGTCATTTCCTACCAATCTATCCCCCTAGGAGCATGCGCGTAGTACTTTGTTTCGATGACTAATAGACTTTTGCAATAAGTACATGAGTTCTTTATGACTAATGTTGAGTCCATGGATTATACACACTCTTACCCTTCCATCATTGCTAGCCTCTTCGGTACCGTGCATTGCCCTTTCTCACCTTGAGAGTCGGTGCAAACTTTGCCGGTGCATCCAAACCCCGTCATATGATACGCTCTATCACACATAAGCCTCCTTATATCTTCCTCAAAACAGCCACCATACCTACCAATCATGGCATTTCCATAGCCATTCCGAGGTATATTGCCATGCAACTTCCATCATCATCATATACATGACTTGAGCATTTATTGTCATATTGCTTTGCATGATCGTAAGATAGCTAGCATGATGTTTTCATGGCTTGTCCGTTTTTTGATTTCATTGCTACGCTAGATCATTGCACATCCCGGTACACCGCCAGAGGCATTCATATAGAGTCATATCTTTGTTCTAGTATCGAGTTGTAATATTGAGTTATAAGTAAACAAAATTGTGATGATCATCATTATTAGAACATTGTCCCCATGTGGGGTTATCAAAATAAAAGTGGTCAAAGAAGCCCCAAAAGAGAGAGAGAGAGAGAGAGGGGCCAAAAATCCTACAAAAAAGAAAAAAGAAAAAAATTGAGAGAAAAGAGAGAAGGGACAATGTTACTATCCTTTTACCACACTTGTGCTTCAGAGTAGCACCATGTTCTTCATAGAGAGAGTCTCCTATGTTGTCACTTTCATATACTAGTGAGAATTTTTCACTATAGAACTTGGCTTGTATATTCCGATGATGGGCTTCCTCAAATGCCCGAGGTCTTCATGAGCAAGCAAGTTGGATGCACACCCACTTAGTTTTCAGTTTGAGCTTTCATACACTTATAGCTCTAGTGCATTCGTTGCATGGCAATCCATACTCCTCACATTGACATCAATTGATGGGCATCTCCATAGCCCATTGATTAGCCGCATCGATGTGAGACTTTCTTCCTTTTGTCTTCTTCACACAACCTCCACCATCATTTTCTATTCCACCTATAGTGCTATATCCATGGCTCACGCTCATGTATTGCGTGAAAGTTGAAAAGGTTTGAGAACATCAAAAGTATGAAACAATTGCTTGGCTTGTCATCGGGGTTGTGCATGATTTGAATACTTTGTGTTGCCATAACATATGATTTTGTAGGGATAACTTTCTTTGGCCATGTTATTTTGAAAAGACATGATTGCTTTATTAGTATGCTTGAAGTATTATTGTCTTAATGTCAAATGATAGACTATTGCTTTGAATCACTCGTGTCTTAATATTCATGCCATGATTAGATTACAATGATCAATATTATGCTAGGTAGCATTCCACATCAAAATTTATCTTTTTTATCATTTGCCTACTCGAGGACGAGCAGGGATTAAGCTTGGGGATGCTGATACGTCTCCGTTGTATCTATAATTTTTTATTGTTCCATGCCAATATTATACAACTTTCATATACTTTTGGCAACTTTTTATACTATTTTTGATACTAACATATTGATCCAGTGCCAGTTCCTGTTTGTTGCATGTTTTTTGTTTCGCAGAAAATCCATATCAAACGGAGTCCAAACGGGATAAAAACTTACAGAGATTTTTTGGAATATATGTGATTTTTGGGAAGAAGAATCAACGTGAGACGATGCTCGAGGGGGCCACGAGGCAGGGGGCGCGCCCCTGGCCCTCGTGGCCACCCCATAAGGCGGTTGGTGCCCTTCTTTCACCGCAAGAAAGCCAATATAAGGATACAAATCATGTTAAAATTTCAGCCCAATCAGAGTTACGAATCTCCGGGAATATAAGAAACGGTGAAAGGCCAGAATCTGGAACGCAAAAACAGAGAGAGACAGAGAGACATATCAAATCTCGGAGGATCTCTCGCCCCTCCACCACCATGGAAGCCATGGACCAGGGGGTAAACCCTTCTCCCATCTAGGGAGAAGGTCAAGGAAGAAGAAGAAGAAGAAGAAGGGGGGCTCTCTCCCCCTCTCTCCCGGTGGTGCCGGAACACCGCCGGGGCCATCATTGCGACAACGATCTACACCAACACATATGTCATCTTCACCAATGTCTGCATCACCTTCCCCCATCTACCTACAGCAGTCCACTCTCCCGCAACCCGTTGTACCCTCTACTTTAACATGATGTTGTATGCTTCATATTATTATCCAATGATGTGTTGCCGTCCTATGATGTCTGAGTAGATTTTTGTTATCCTATCAGTAATTGGTGAATTGCTATGATTGGTTTAATTTGCTTGTGGTTATGTTGCTGTCCTTTGGTGCCCATCATATGAGCGCACGCATGGATCACACCATAGGGTTAGTTGTATGTTGATAGGACTATGTATTGGAGGGCAAGAGTGACAGAAGCTTCAACCTAGCATAGAAATTGATGCATACGGGATTGAAGGGGGACCAATATATCTTAATGCTATGGTTGGGTTTTACCTTAATGAACGTTAGTAGTTGCGGATGCTTGCTAATAGTTCCAATCATAAGTGCAAAGAATTCCAAGTCAGGGATGACATGCTAGCAGTGGCCTCTCCCACATAAAACTTGCTATCGGTCTAGTAAAGTAGCCAATTGCTTAGGGACGATTTCGCAACTCGTACAACCACTTTTCCGCACACGCTATACTAAATTTATTGCTTCTTTACCTAAAGAAGCCCCTAGTTTTTATTTACGTGCTCTTTATATTCTTGCAAACCTATTCCGTTACACCTACAAAGTACTTCTAGTTTCATATTTGTTCTAGGTAAAGCGAACGTTAAGCGTGCGTAGAGTTGTATCGGTGGTCGATAGAACTTGAGGGAATATTTGTTCTACCTTTAGCTCCCCGTTGGGTTCGACACTCTTACTTATCGAAAGAGGCTACAATTGATCCCCTATACTTGTGGGTTATGACACCTCTTCCTCTCCCCCCACCGCAAAAACGAGCCACAGCCCGTGTTTCACGGAAGTGGACCTCCGATGAGCGGCGTTGTCGAACAAAGAGAAGGCGGGAGCTCTTCTTCCCCTCTCGGTGAAGCACATACCTCTAGGGGTCCTGGCAGTATGACAAGCGGGTTGCCGGGCATGGGGAGGAGATGTCGTCGGAGCGGAGAGCTGCAGAGGCATGCAGAGGAGGCATGGCTTCATTTTCCGAGGCTCATGGCCGGCCTAGGTTGGGATACGAGTGTCAGCGGTCATTTTATTCTAGGTTTAGAGTCCAGTCTAGTTGAAATGTGTAAATGTAATGAATTTTCTCTGGTTAAGATGAAAAGCATTCGGTTTTATGTAAAAATCATCCAAGTATGAATGAATATCGTCCAGCTTGTTTGAGTTTGCATCATATTTGTTCATTTGCGTCAAAATCTATTTGAAATGTAAACGGACATATGCAGCTAGCTTTGGATAGCTAGCTCCTGAATCCGTGTCCATGGACTGCCCCTGTCTCCAGTCGAATGCCGAAGCAAATTTGGAAGTCAGCGTTGGATGCCTTAAGGTAGATTGGTACTTAACTCCACACACTCAAACACCCATGAGTTGCTATGGCGGCAAGTAGTCTACATCTATGTTTCGATGTATGCATTGTGAGGCTATATTGGCTTTTGCCATTCTAAACTCTTGAATAGCAGTGTTTGGATGTTCTCGGTGTTGTGTCATGGAATCGAAGCGCAATATTGGATAGAGCCTGCTGAGGCTAGCGAGTTCATGCCCGAATTCATCTCCTCCGCGCTTGGTTTTCGCATGATATTGGCCAACCGTCGCGCCCTTACCCTTTCGACCCTTCTCGAAAACAGAAGAACGCACGCGGGAGCAGGGAGAAGTGGTGTCAAGCAGGGCTAACGGTGGCCCAATTCAAGTGCACATGGAAGTCACTCTAGGATATCGCATACTCTGACTTCCTCGCTAATGCTAATGACTATCACTTTCATGCATAAGGGCTCACAAACCTTAACACCAATATTCATACTTAGCTTTAATTATTTACCAACACAACCACATATTACTACCTCAATATCGCAAAACTATTGTAAGGACTCAAACTTATCATATTCAATGATCTACAAGTTTCATGCAAATTTTTATTATAGCACCATTATATACCCATTATTTTTTGTCAACCATATAATTCATGCAAATTACCACTTCCCATTCAACTATATAAATGAAGCAAGAGAATACTAATAATTTATTATTTATCGCCATGCTCTAACAAATATAAGTGAAGTACAAGAGAAATTGCCTCAACTCAAATAGATATAAGTGAAGAACAAATGAGCATTATATAAATATAAGATGCATGTGTGTCTCTCCTAATAGGTGTGATCGGGAAACAATGATTGTAAAGACCAGCAAACAAAACTAAACAAAAGCAAATCACGCTCCAAGCTAACACATATCAAGTGAAGAATTAAACTATAGCTCCAAATAACATATAACGATAGTTTTGAAGACGAAAGAGGGGATGCCATCTAGAGCATCCCAAGCTTAGTCGCTTCAGACTTCCTTAGATATTACCATGGGGTGCCTTGGGAATCCCCAACCATAGGCTATTACCACTACTTATTCTTCACATATCTCAATATCACCCAAAACTTGGAACCTTCATTCACACAAACCTTAACAAAACTTGTGAGATAGGTTAGTATAACAAAAATAATCATTCACTCATGTAAGGTCAAGAAAAGATTCATAATCATTCCCAATTGACATCTACTATATCCTGTCATTTCCACAATTTATATCCCCTGATATATGCCATGGAAACTTTAAAATAAGAAAACAAAGAAAACGCTATAGAATATGTCATTTCCACAATTTATATCTCCAAATATATGCCATGGAAACTTTAAAATAAGCAAACAAAGAAAACGCTGTAGAATATGTCAAAAAACAGAACAATATGTAAAGATCTAATTAACTATCATAATTTTATGAATCCAACAATTCTGAAAAATATGAAATATTGTGTAAAAATGTCAGCAATTGATCACGTTCTAGTAGAGAAAAACAATTCAATAAATGGCGAAAACTGCTTATGTCTCTGTACAAGACCCAATAAACATGCATTTGTAGCATCCTAAAGGTCTAACTTGGCACAAAAATAAAAATAGATACAAACACAATTACTATGGTAACAATAATCATGCTGACACACTCAAAACAAAATAAAATGATAGCTCTTGGGGTGTCTCCCAGGAAGCTCTTTCTTTATAGACATTAAGATATGCTTGAGATTTTAATGATGATCACATGAAAATCAAGAATTAAAAAGAAAGCATCAAAAAGCATGTAAAAAGCACATTTAAGTATAACTCATTTCCTATGCATATGCACTTTACAAGTAAACAAATTAATAAGGCAAGAAATATTTAACATATGCAAGGAAGAAGAATGAAACACTAACAATTCTACAACAAAGAGAGGTAGTCGGGTAACATGAAAATTTCTATAACCATATTTTATTCTCCCAAAATAATTACATGTTGGATCATAATCAAATTTAACAACATAACTATAATGTAAAACATTCTATTATGATCCACATGCATACAAATTTTATAATCTTCCAAGATAGTGGGATTAACATCAACTAGAATCACTTACGGTGTCCTGGACTAGGGGGTGCTAACAACCTCGACCTGCTAAGTCATGGGCTGGGCCGAGGGCCCCTAGACGACCGAAGAATGTGCCATGTTTATCATGAACCTCGGCACACTCAAGATAGACTTCTCCGAAGACTTGGCGCATACTCCAAGGCATGATCGAATCACCAACATGGTTATCCCTAGATGTAGCTGACCTACATGTAACCCTAGGTTCATCAGTTCATGTATCTTTCAATGTGTTCTATTTTGTCAATATTTGCCGTCTTGTTTCTTGGAGATTGTTGATAGAAACAGGTGTGGACTGATTTGTTTGCTAGTGCACACAAGGAGAAATAGTCATGCAAAGCCGAAGAGAATGCTATCTTTAGGTGTCAAATTTTGAGGAACTTCACCAAAGAATATTTAAGATGCAGAGATGACTTAGTTATATCTTTTGAGGCCTTATAGGCGAAGATTGATATGAAGAAGATGAACCATTAAATTACTGCTCAGGTTAAGCAATTGCTTCGGTGTTTGTCCGAAGAAAAATGACTACAGCTAAGAAGATCAAAGGCGAAATGAAGATGTAGCATTCAGTCCGTTGTTCTTCTTCTCTTTCTTGAGTCATAGGACCATGTACTATTAAGAGGGGTTTTGGTTCTCGAAGCTTAGATCCGTTGTGATGCTTAGCCCAAACCTATGAAAGACTGAGAGAAATCTCTTTATGCTTTGGATGATTACCGGTCAGCAGAAGACGTAGTTCTTCGGTGCTGGAGGAGTAATCTTTCGGATTGAGGAGATAGCATTTCTTGCTTCGCAAGGAATATCACCATTGTGCTCAAATTCTGACCATTGGACTCGTGTCATTCGGCCATTAGCTGATCCGCATGTCCAATTTGGTCATTTCCCTTCTGGGAAGGCTGCGGCAATAAATAGACACCCGCTGTAACATTGTTCGTTGGCTACTCCACTTAAGATTTCTGAAAAGATTGATTGAGCATCACCTCTCCAAGAGATTTGAGTTTAAGATGCACCGAGAGAAAACCAAGAGCCAAAACTTAGACAATGGTTGAGCATCATAGTAGTTCTGAGTTAGAGTTCTTGTGTCTATTACTCTTGAGAGCTGCACACTCTCTAGACAGATAGGTGTCGGCTCGAGTATTGAAAAGTTGTTGTCTTCACCAAGCAGGATCTTCAGCAACCAAGAGTAATTGTGGTTTTCGAAGGAAGTCCGTCGAAGGGTTGGAGATCATCGATAAGTATCTACCCCGAGTGAAATCAACTCGAGTCTGATCAGCTCCGAGTTAAAGGAGAACATGACTGAGAGAGGTTTGCTCCGGTGTCCAATCACAACTCCCTCGAACCAGACGTAGTCCTTTGGCAGAAGGGCGAACTGGTCTACCAAACTTACCTGTCACCATCGAGCACCACTAGTTCTTTCTAGTACTCTACATTTCTTTTAGTAGTTATCTTTCATGATCTATGATGACTGTGTATCACTTTGCACTTTGATCTTTTATCCTTTGTTCGTGATCAGATTATCTTTCGAACCTCATTCAGGTACCATCGAGTATCACTATGTACTCCTTTCAGATAGCAATTACCTTGTTGTTTTCCTTCTAGTTTATCCATGCTTCTGCAACTGTTTGTGTATTGCTTTACCATCGTGATAGTTAAGCCCATAGTCTACTATGCTCGAACCATTATTGCTTCCTGTATCGAAGATTTTTTTCATCAATAGGATACATACTTAAGTTGCATATCTATCGTTTTATTTCCACTGCCATGTTTGGGCTCGATTGCTACTTCTTAAGCTTGTGTTGATTTTTCCCTTGAAGAGGAAAGGGTGATGCAGCAAAGTAGAGATAAGTATTTCCCTCAGTTAAGAATTAAGGTATCAATCCAGTAGGAGGCACAAGCAAGTCTCCAATATATGCACCTGCAAAAACTAATAAACACTTGCACACAATGCGAAAAGGGGGTTGTCAATCCCTTCACAGTCACGAACAAGAGTGAGATCTAATAGAGATAGGTGTAAAAGGTAAATAAAAGAGCAAACTAAAGTAAATATAAATAAATCGCAACAAGGTATTTTTGGGTTTTTTGGTTTATAGATATGAAAATATATGATGGAAAATAGGCCCGGGGGCCATAGGTTTCACTAAAGGCTTTTCTCTTGAAGAGAGCATACAGTGGGTAAACAAATTACTGTTGAGAAATTGATAGAAAGGCGCATAATTATGACGATATCTAAGGCAATGATCATGAATATAGGCATCACGTCCATGACAAGTAGACCGAAACGATTCTACATCTACTACTATTACTTCACACATCGACCGCTATCCAGCATGCATCTAGAGTATTAAGTTCATAAGAACGTACTAACGCCTTAAGTAAGATGACATGATGTAGAGGGATAAACTGAAGCAATATGATACAAACCCCATATTTTTATCCTTGATGGCAACAATGCAATATGTGCCTCGCTACCCCTTCTGTCACTGGGTGAGGATACCATAAGATTGAACCAAGAACTAAGCACCTCTCCCATTGCAAGAAATATCAATCTAGTTGGCCAAACCAAACCGATAGTTTGAACAGAAATACAAAGATACATTAATCATGCATAAAAGAGTTCAGAGAAGACTCAAATAATATTCATAGATAATCTGATCATAAATCCACAATTCATTGGATCTTAACAAATGCACCGCAAAAGAAGATTACATCGAATAGATCTCTAAGAACATCGAGGAGAACATTGTATTGAAGATCAAAGAGAGAGAAGAAGCCATCTAGCTACTAGATATGGACCCGTAGGTCTGTGGTAAATTACTCACGCATCATCGGAAGGGTAGCAAGGTTGATGTGGAGGCCCTCCATGATTGAACCCCCCTCACAGGAACAGAGGCTTGCGGCGACGGAAAAGTATTTTGGTTGACGCTTCTGATGTTCGGGGAATATTTGACAATACATAGAGCTGGAATTAGGGTTAGAGGACCCTCGAGGGGCCCACAAGACAGGGGGCGCGCCCTGGAGGCTGGTGGCCTCCTCGGGACTCCTCTGGCCGTCTCCCCAAGTCTCCTGGGTGTCTTCTGGTCCAAAATAATCATCGTAAAGTTTTATTCCGTTTGGACTCCGTTTGATAGTCCTTTTCTGTAAAACTCAAAAACAAGGGGAAAAACAAAAAGTGACACTGGGCTCTAAGTTAATAGGTTAGTCCCAAAAATAATATAAAATAGCATATTAATGCATATAAACATCCAAAATAGATAATATAATAGCATGGAATAATCAAAAATTATAAATACGTTGGAGACGTATCAAGCATCCCCAAGCTTAATTCTTACTCGTCCTCGAGTAGGTAAATGATAAAAATAGAATTTTTGATGTGGAATGCTACCTAACATATTTATCAATGCAATTTTCTTTATTGTGGCAAGAATATTCAGATCCATAAGATTCAAAAAACATTTTAATATTGACATAAAATAATAATACTTCAAGCATACTAATGAAGAAATCATGCCTTCTCAAAATAACATGGCTAAAGAAAGTTATCCCTACAAAATCATATAGTCTAGTTATGCTCCATCTTCATCACACAAAGTATTTCATCATGCACAACCCCGATGACAAGCCAAGCAATTGTTTCATACTTTTGGTGTTCTCAAACTTTTTCAACTTTCACACAATACATGAGCATGAGCCATGGATATAGCACTATAGGTGGAATAGAATATGGTGGTTGTGGAGAACACAAAAATAAGGAGAGAGTTTCACATCAATTAGGAAAATTAATGGGCTATTGTAACATCACAAATTTCCAATTTGAAATGTTATACATAGGTCATCATATGCATATCATATTTTATTTTGCATTTTGGGTGTGATCCTAAAAATCCTAAGCAACTCGAGAACCCACACAGAGAGTTGGGGATTTTATTGTTTTCATATTTGAATTTTCTCAAATATTGAAAAGTGGATCATTTTGGTTTTAATTATTTTTCTCTCCAAAAATATTTCATAATTAAAATATATGAGAGGAGATAATATGACTTCTCCAAAATAAATGAAATATTGGAGGAAAAATATTAAAATCAAATAAATATTATATTTGGATTTTATCGCTATTTTATTTGAATTAGAAAAATATGCATTTTTCAAAATTGCATTTTAGGCCAAGAAAATGTTCACTTTGTTCTAAATACTTTATTTAGACGGTGAAAATTTGTTTTAGCATTTTTAGATTTTTTTTTATTTATTTAGGATTTTCTCGGCGGAATCTGTTTAAAAAAAAATGAACCGACCTAACGGGTCGTGCCCGAGCCGGACTCCGTCTGAGCTTAGGCTTTATAAGCCAGCCCGAGGGCCCCCTAGAGGCCCAAGTCGCCAGCGCCCGAAACCCTAACCCTAGCCGCCGCACGCCGCGCCGCCGCCCGCTTGCCGCTGCCGCCCGCGCCGCCGCCGCCCGTGCCGCCTTGCCGGAGTTCGTCGCCGTCGGTTTTTTTCACCGGTTTTCGTCGGTTTTATTTTCGGTAAAAACCTATATCTTTTTTTAGATTGTGTTTTATTTTGGGTTTTTTTGTTTAGTTTATTTAACGAACGTTCGTCCGTTCAGATCTGTTAGTGAACGATTTTCGTTAGATTGGTTTTGTTAGCGAACGTTCGTTCATTAGTCGTTTCTTTTTATTTTCTTTTTCGGCCAGGGACCTATCTGCGATTATTTTATCACAGATTAGCCCCTGATCTTCGAACCATCGCCGTTTCTTAACCATTTGTCCAAATCCAGTGAAACCAACGCCAAAATCTTCTTCTCGAGACCCTCTTTCTGTTTAATCAACTTGAATAATGTTTTGACAAATTTAAAATTTGGTTTCAAGCAGATTTGTCTACGATGTTCTTTTGACCGTAGTTTCAGTTTTATATCTCCATTTTGATCGATTCTTTTTGCAAATCGAACCTCTTCAGCTGAACTGAAAGTTTGAATCTTCTTATTTGAAGTTTTCTTCTTGCATCTTTGCTTGAGTGCTTATGTATGCTATTGTTTGTTACACATTGATCGTACCCCTTTATTACCCAGTTTTTATGCATTAGTTTCAACCCTCAAACATTGCATGAGTAGGATCTCTTAACATGTGGGTTTTGGGAAGTAGATGATGAGGTAGAACCTACTACCCGTTTTACTATCAAACCCTTGGAGTTACTTCTACGTTATGCTATTTATTGCCGTGGTATGCTCGTAGACGTGGATTGGGTTTGAGTGTATCCATGGCAGATGTGAGATTATTAATTAATGGTTTACTTAAGGTGGCTACTTAAACACACATCTAGGTGGATTGGTTGTGGGCACCTGGGATATACCAGTGCTGTCCTTTTTGGTTCGCCACCCAGGCTCAAAGGGATCATAAGATTATTCATGATAGAAACTTCTGTGTGCAGCCACAAGCCATTATGGGCTCTGGCATAGTTGAGTAAGTTGTGGGAAACCTTTCCATGATGGGCTAGCAAATGTAGGGGATTGTAGGTGTACTGGCCTATCTATCGGTTAAGGGAACCTCTTCGGAAAGACTGTGTCTCGGTCATCCGTTTCTCAAACACCATGCAGTACGAGAACTACAACGGAGGAGATTAATTCTTGTGGGGAAAAGTGCGCAAACCTCTGCAGAGTGTACAAACTAATCATGGTTAGCCGTGTCCCCGGTTATGGACATCTTGAGTATCTGGTTCTTGGATTATCATGTGGATCTCATCACCCTAAATTAATTTGTTGGGATGTTAATTACTTTTAATTGGGATTGAGATGGGGTTACCATTCTCAATGTTTTTCAACTACCATGATAGTTAAATAAAATATATTCCTTTGTTGTAGGGAAAAATTGGCTTTTCGCAAAAACATTATAACCATAGAGCCTCTACCAGCCTTATATGCACGTAGTGATAGCATTTTCTTGTTTCATTGCTCTACTGTGTTATCTTGCTAGCATATTCCATGTGCTGACCCATTCCGGGCAGCAACATATCATGTAGCAGGCTTTTCAGACGAAGAGTAAGGTGTGCTAGGTCGTTGTCATGCACTCAGGTATGCCATTGGAGTTGATGGACTCACTTTATCTTCCAAGCCTTCCGCTGTTATCTTATTTAGATGGCCTTAAGCCATATTTAATGTAATAAGTTCTCTTTTGAGACTATTGATGTAATAAGTGTGTGATTGCTACTCTGTCATAAATCCTTTGAAGTACTGTGTGTGTCAGCATTATCGATCCAGGGATGACACTTATGCACAGAGATTTGACCGTATGAGGTCAGATCACTACAGCTATGAAGATGCCCATCAATTGATATCGATGCAAGTGAGTAGGGATTGCCATGCAACAGATGCACTAGAGCTATAAGTGTATGAAAGCTCAAACAGAAACTAAGTGGGTGTGCATCCAACTTGCTTGCTCATGAAGACCTAGGGAAATTTGAGGAAGCCCGTCATTGGAATATACAAGACAAGTTCTATATGAAAAATTCCCACTAGTATATGAAAGTGACAAAATAGGAGACTCTCTATCACGAAGTCATGGTGCTACTTTGAAGCATAAGTGTGGGAAAAGGATAGTAACATTGTCTCTTCTCTCATTTTTCTCTCATTTTTTGGCTTCTTTGGCCTCTTCTATTTTTTTTAAAGTCCGGAGACTCATCCCAACTTGTGAGTGAATCATAGCTACCATCATCCTTTCCTCACATGGGACAATGCTCTAATAATGATGACCATCACACTTTTATTTCCTTACAACTCAAGAATTACAACTCGATACTAGAACAAGATATGACTCTATATGAATGCCTCCGGCGGTGTACCGGGATGTGAAATGATCAAGAGTGACATGTATAAAAAATATGAATGGTGGCTTTGCCACAAATACTATGCCAACTACATGATCATGCAAAGCAATATGACAATGATGGTATGTGTCATAGTAAACAGAACGGTGGAAGTTGTTGGGGAATGTAATAATTTCAAAATTTTCCTACGCACACACAAGATCATGGTGATGCATAGCAACGAGAGGGGAGAGTGTGATCTACGTACCCTTGTAGATCGACAACGGAAGCGTTTGGTTGATGTAGTCGTACGTCTCCATGGCCCGACCGATCAAGCACCGAAACTACGGCACCTCCGAGTTTCAGCGCACGTTCAGCTCGATGACGATCCCCGGACTACGATCCAGCAAAGTGTCGGGGAAGAGTTCCGTCAGCACGACGGCATGGTGACGATCTTGATGTACTACTGTCGCAGGGCTTCGCCTAAGTACCGCTACAATATTATCGAGGACTATGGTGGCAGGGGGCGCCGCACACGGCTAAGAATATGATCACGTGGATCAACTTGTGTTCTCTAGGGTGCCCCTGCCTCCGTATATAAAGGCTCAAGGGGGGGTGCGCCCGGCCTAGAGGTGGCGCGCCAGGAGGAGTCCTACTCCCTCCGGGAGTAGGATCCCCCCCCCCCCAATCCTAGTTGGAATAGGATTCGCGGATGGGGAAAAGAGAAAGGGGGGCCGCCCCCCTCTCCTTGTCCTATTCGGACCAAGGGAGGGGAGGGGCGCGCGGCCCATCTCTGGCTGCCTCTTCTCTTTTCCACTAAGGCCCACTAAGGCCCATATAGCTCCCGGGGGGGTTCCGGTAACCTCCCGGTACTCCGGTAAAATCCCGATTTCACCCGGAACACTTCCGATATCCAAACATAGGATTCCAATATATCAATATTTATGTCTCGACCATTTCGAGACTCCTCGTCATGTCCGTGATCACATCCAGGACTCCAAACAACCTTCGGTACATCAAAACGTATAAACTCATAATATAACTGTCATCGAAACCTTAAGCGTGCGGACCCTACGGGTTCGAGAACAATGTAGACATGACCAAGACATGTCTCCGGTCAATAACCAATAGCGGGACCTGGATGCCCATATTGGCTCCTACATATTATACGAAGATCTTTATCGGTCAGACCGCATAACAACATACGTTGTTCCCTTTGTCATCGGTATGTTACTTTCCCGAGATTCGATCGTCGGTATCCAATACCTAGTTCAATCTCGTTACCGGCAAGTCTCTTTACTCGTTCCGTAATACATCATCTCGCAACTAATTCATTAGTTGCATTGCTTGCAAGGCTTAAGTGATGTGCATTACCGAGAGGGCCCAGAGATACCTCTCCGACGATCGGAGTGACAAATCCTAATCCCGAAATACATCAACCCAACATGTACCTTTGGAGACACCTGTAGAGCACCTTTATAATCACCCAGTTACGTTGTGACATTTGGTAGCACACAAAGTGTTCCTCCAGCACACGGGAGTTACATAATCTCATAGTTATAGGAACATGTATAAGTCATGAAGAAAGCAATAGCAACATACTAAACGATCGGGTGCTAAGCTAATGGAATGGGTCATGTCAATCAGATCATTCAACCAATGATGTGATCCCGTTAATCAAATAACAACTCTTTGTCCATGGTCAGGAAACATAACCATCCTTGATTTAATGAGCTAGTCTAGTAGAGGCATACTAGTGACACTCTGTTTTGTCTATGTATTCACACATGTATTATGTTTCCGGTTAATACAATTCTAGCATGAATAATAAACTTTTATCATGATATAAGGAAATAAATAATAACTTTATTATTGCCTCTAGGGCATATTTCCTTCAGTCTCCCACTTGCACTAGAGTCAATAATCTAGATTACACAGTAATGATTCTAACACCCATGGAGCTTTGGTGTTGATCATGTTTTGCTCGTGGAAGAGGCTTAGTCAACGGGTCTGCTACATTCAGCTCCGTATGTATCTTGCAAATCTCTGTGTCTCTGGACTAGATCCCGGATGGAGTTGAAGCGTCTCTTGATGTGTTAGGTTCTCTTGTGAAATCTGGATTCCTTTGCCAAGGCAATTGCACCAGTATTGTCACAAAAGATTTTCATTGGACCCGATGCACTAGGTATGACACCTAGATCGGATATGAACTCCTTCATTCAGACTCCTTCGTTTGCTGCTTCCGAAGCAGCTATGTACTCCGCTTCACATGTAGATCCCGCCACGACGCTTTGTTTAGAACTGCACCAACTGACAGCTCCACCGTTTAATGTAAACACGTATCCGTTTTGCGATTTAGAATCGTCCGGATCAGTGTCAAAGCTTGCATCAACGTAACTGTTTACGATGAGCTCTTTGTCACCTCCATATACGAGAAACATATCCTTAGTCCTTTTCAGGTACTTCAGGATGTTCTTGACCGCTGTCCAGTGATCCACTCCTGGATTACTTTGGTACCTCCCTGCTAGACTTATAGCAAGGCACACATCAGGTCTGGTACACAGCATTGCATACATGATAGAGCCTATGGCTGAAGCATAGGGAACATCTTTCATTTTCTCTCTATCTTCTGCAGTGGTCGGGCATTGAGTCTGACTGAACTTCACACCTTGTAACACAGGCAAGAACCCTTTCTTTGCTTGATCCATTTTGAACTTCTTCAAAATTTTGTCAAGGTATGTGCTTTGTGAAAGTCCAATTAAGCGTCTTGATCTATCTCTATAGATCTTTATGCCCAATATGTAAGCAGCTTCACCGAGGTCTTTCATTGAAAAACTCTTATTCAAGTATCCCTTTATGCTATCCAGAAATTCTATATCATTTCCAATCAGTAATATGTCATCCACATATAATATCAGAAATGCTACAGAGCTCCTACTCACTTTCTTGTAAATACAGGCTTCTCCGAAAGTCTGTATAAAACCAAATGCTTTGATCACACTATCAAAGCGTTTATTCCAACTCCGAGAGGCTTGCACCAGTCCATTAATGGATTGCTGGAGCTTGCACACTTTGTTAGCTCCCTTTGGATCGACAAAACCTTCCGGTTGCATCATATACAACTCTTCTTCCAGTAATCCATTCAGGAATGCAGTTTTGACATCCATCTGCCAAATTTCATAATCAAAAAATGCGGCAATTGCTAACATGATTCGGACAGACTTAAGCATCGCTACGGGTGAGAAGGTCTCATCGTAGTCAACCCCTTGAACTTGTCGAAAACCTTTTGTGACAAGTCGAGCTTTGTAGACAGTAATATTACCGTCAGCGTCAGTCTTCTTCTTGAAGATCCATTTATTCTCAATTGCTTGCCGATCATCGGGCAAGTCAACCAAAGTCCATACGTTGTTCTCATACATGGATCCCATCTCAGATTTCATGGCTTCAAGCCATTTTGCGGAATCTGGGCTCACCATCGCTTCTTCATAGTTCGTAGGTTCATCATGATCTAGCAGCATGATTTCCAGAACAGGATTACCGTACCACTCTGGCTGGATCTCACTCTGGTTGATCTACAAGGTTCAGTAGTATCTTGTCCTGAAGTTTCATGATCATTATCATTAGCTTCCTCACTAATTGGTGTAGGTGTCGCAAAAACAGTTTTCTGTGATGTACTACTTTCCAATAAGGGAGCAGGTACAGTTACCTCATCAAGTTCTACTTTCCTCCCACTCACATCTTTCGAGAGAAACTCCTTCTCCAGAAAGTTTCTGAATTTAGCAACAAAAGTCTTGCCTTCGGATCTGTGATAGAAGGTGTATCCAATAGTCTCCTTTGCATATCCTATGAAGACACATTTCTCTGATTTGGGTTCGAGCTTATCAGGTTGAAGCTTTTTCACATAAGCATCGCAGCCCCAAACTTTCAGAAACGACAACTTTGGTTTCTTGCCAAACCATAGTTCATAAGGCGTCGTCTCAACGGATTTTGATGGTGCCCTAATTAACGTGAATGCGGTCGTCTCTAAAGCATAACCCCAAAACGATAGCGGTAAATCAGTAAGAGACATCATAGATCGCACCATATCTAGTAAAGTACGATTACGACGTTCGGATACACCATTACGCTGTGGTGTTCCGGGTGGCGTGAGTTGCGAAACTATTCCGCATTTTTTCAAATGTACACCAAACTCATAACTCAAATATTCTCCTCCATGATCAGATCGTAGAAACTTTATTTTCTTGTTACGATGATTTTCAACTTCACTCTAAAATTCTTTGAACTTTTCAAATGTTCCAGACTTATGTTTCATTAAGTAGATATACCCATATCTGCTTAAGTCATCTATGAAGGTGAGAAAATAACGATATCCGCCATGAGCCTCAATATTCATCGGACCACATACATCTGTATGTATGATTTCCAACAAATCTGTTGCTCTCTCCATAGTACCGGAGAACGGTGTTTTAGTCATCTTGCCCATGAGGCACGGTTCGCAAGTATCAAGTGATTCATAATCAAGTGGCTCCAAAAGTCCATCAGTATGGAGTTTCTTCATGCACTTTACACCGATATGACCTAAACGGCAGTGCCACAAATAAGTTGCACCATCATTATCAACTCTGCATCTTTTGGCTTCAACATTATGAATATAAGTGTCACTACTATCGAGATTCAATAAGAATAGACCACTCTTCAAGGGTGCATGACCATAAAAGATATTACTCATATAAATAGAACAACCATTATTCTCTTATTTAAATGAATAACCGTCTCGCATTAAACAAGATCCAGATATAATGTTCATGCTCAACGCTGGCACCAAATAACAATTATTTAGGTCTAATACTAATCTCGAAGGTAGATGTAGAGGTAGCGTGCCGACCGCGATCACATCGACTTTGGAACCGTTTCCTACGCGCATCGTCACCTCGTCCTTAGCCAATCTTCGCTTAATCCATAGTCCCTGTTTCGAGTTGCAAATATTAGTAACAGAACCAGTATCAAATACCCAGGTGCTACTGCGAGCATTAGTAAGGTACACATCAATAACATGTATATCACATATACCTTTGTTCACCTTGCCATCCTTCTTATCCACCAAATACTTGGGGCAGTTAAGCTTCTAGTGACCAGTCTGCTTGTAGTAGAAGCACTCAGTTTCAGGCTTAGGTCCAGACTTGGGTTTCTTCTCTTGAGCAGCAACTTGCTTGCTATTCTTCTTGAAGTTCCCCTTCTTCTTCCCTTTGCCCTTTTTCTTGAAACTAGTGGTCTTGTTGACCATCAACACTTGATGCTCCTTTTTGATTTCTACCTCCGCAGCTTTCAGCATTGCGAAGAGCTCGGGAATAGTCTTATTCATCCCTTGCATATTATAGTTCATCACGAAGCTCTTGTAGCTTGGTGGCAGTGATTGGAGAATTCTGTCAATGACGCAATCATCTGGAAGATTAACTCCCATCTGAATCAAGTGATTATTATACCCAGACATTTTGAGTATATGCTCACTGACAGAACTGTTCTCCTCCATCTTGCAGCTATAGAATTTATTGGAGACTTCATATCTCTCAATCCGGGCATTTGCTTGAAATATTAACTTCAACTCCTGGAACATCTCATATGCTCCATGACGTTCAAAACGTCGTTGAAGTCCCGATTCTAAGCCGTAAAGCATGGCACACTGAACTATCGAGTAGTCATCAGCTTTGCTCTGCCAGACGTTCATAACATCTGGTGTTGCTCCAGCAGCAGGCCTGGTACCCAGCGGTGCTTCCAGGACGTAATTCTTCTATGCAGCAATGAGGATAATCCTCAAGTTACGGACCCAGTCCGTGTAATTGCTACCATCATCTTTCAACTTTGCTTTCTCAAGGAACGCATTAAAATTCAACGGAACAACAACACGGGCCATCTATCTACAATCAAACATACATAAGCAAGATACTATCAGGTACTAAGTTCATGATAAATTTAAGTTCAATTAATCAAATTACTTAAAGAACTCCCACTTAGACAGACATCCCTCTAATCCTCTAAGTGATCACGTGATCCAAATCAACTAAACCATGTCCGATCATCACGTGAGATGGAGTAGTTTCATTGGTGAACATCACTATGTTGATCATATCTACTATATGATTCACGCTCGACCTTTCGGTCTCTGTGTTCCGAGGCCATATCTGTATATGCTTGGCTCGTCAAGTATAACCTGAGTATTCCGCATGTGCAACTGTTTTGCACCCATTGTATTTGAACGTAGAGCCTATCTCACCCGATCATCACGTGGTGTCTCAGCATGAAGAACTTTCGCAATGGTGCATACTCAGGGAGAACACTTCTTGATAATTTAGTGAGAGATCATCTTATAATGCTACCGTCAATCAAAGCAAGATAAGATGCATAAAAGATAAACATCACATGCAATCAATATAAGTGATATGATATGGCCATCATCATCTTGTGCCTATGATCTCCATCTTCGAAGCACCGTTATGATCACCATCGTCACCGGTGCGACACCTTGATCTCCATCATAGCATCGTTGTCGTCTCGCCAATCTTATGCTTCCACGACTATCTCTACCACTTAGTGATAAAGTAAAGCATTACACCGCGATTGCATTGCATACAATAAAGCGACAACCATATGGCTCCTGCCAGTTGCCGATAACTCGGTTACAAAACATGATCATCTCATACAATAAAATTCAGCATCATGTCTTGACCATATCACATCACAACATGCCCTGCAAAAACAAGTTAGACGTCCTCTACTTTGTTGTTGCAAGTTTTACGTGGCTGCTACGGGCTTAAGCAAGAACCAATCTTACCTACGCATAAAAACCACAACGATAGTTTGTCAAGTTGGTGCTGTTTTAACCTTCACAAATACCGAGCGTAGCCACACTCGGTTCAACTAAAGTTGGAGAAACTGTCACCCGCAAGCCACCTATGTGCAAAGCACGTCGGGAGAACCGGTCTCGCGTAAGAGTACGCGTAATATCGGTCTGGGCCGCTTCGTCCAACAATGCCGCCGAACCAAAGTATGACATGCTGGTAAGCAGTATGACTTATATCGCCCACAACTCACTTGTGTTCTACTCGTGCATATAACATCAACACATAAAACCTAGGCTAGGATGCCACTGTTGGGGAACGTAGTAATTTCAAAATTTTCCTACGCACACGCAAGATCATGGTGATGCATAGCAACGAGAGGGGAGAGTGTGATCTACGTACCCTTGTAGATCGACAACGGAAGCGTTTGGTTGATGTAGTCGTACGTCTCCACGGCCCGACCGATCAAGCACCGAAACTACGGCACCTCCGAGTTTTAGCACACGTTCAGCTCGATGACGATCCCCGGACTCCGATCCAACAAAGTGTCGGGGAAGAGTTCCATCAGCACGACGGCGTGGTGACGATCTTGATGTACTACTGTCGCAGGGCTTCGCCTAAGCACCGCTACAATATTATCGAGGACTATGGTGGCAGGGGGCGCCGCACACGGCTAAGAATATGATCACGTGGATCAACTTGTGTTCTCTGGGGTGGCCCTGCCTCCGTATATAAAGGCTCAAGGGGGGTGCGGCCGACCTAGAGGTGGCGCGCCAGGAGGAGTCCTACTCCCTCCGGGAGTAGGATTCCCCCCCCCCCAATCCTAGTTGGAATAGGATTGGCGGAGGGGGAAAAGAGAAAGGGGGGCCGGCCCCCTCTCCTTGTCCTATTCGGACCAAGGGAGGGGAGGGGCGCGCGACCCATCTCTGGCTGCCTCTTCTCTTTTCCACTAAGGCCCACTAAGGCTCATATAGCTCCCGGGGGGGTTCCGGTAACCTCCCGGTACTTCGGTAAAATCCCGATTTCACCCGGAACACTTCCGATATCCAAACATAGGCTTCCAATATATCAATCTTTATGTCTTGACCATTTCGAGACTCCTCGTCATGTCCGTGATCACATCCGAGACTCCGAACAACCTTCGGTACATCAAAACGTATAAACTCATAATATAACTGTCATCGAAACCTTAAGCGTGCGGACCCTACGGGTTCGAGAACAATGTAGACATGACCGAGACATGTCTCCGGTCAATAACCAATAGCGGGACCTGGATGCCCATATTGGCTCCTACATATTCTACGAAGATCTTTATCGGTCAGACCACATAACAACATACGTTGTTCCCTTTGTCATCAGTATGTTACTTGCCCGAGATTCGATCGTCGGTATCCAATACCTAGTTCAATCTTGTTACCGGCAAGTCTCTTTACTCGTACCGTAATACATCATCTCGCAACTAACTCATTAGTTGCATTGCTTGCAAGGCTTAAGTGATGTGCATTACCGAGAGGGCCCAGAGATACCTCTCCGACGATCGAAGTGACAAATCCTAATCTCAAAATACGTCAACCCAACATGTACCTTTGGAGACACCTGTAGAGCACCTTTATAATCACCCAGTTACGTTCTGACGTTTGGTAGCACACAAAGTGTTCCTCCGGCACACGGGAGTTACATAATCTCATAGTTATAGGAACATGTATAAGTCATGGAGAAAGCAATAGCAACATACTAAATGATCGGGTGCTAAGCTAATGGAATGGGTCATGTCAATCAGATCATTCAACCAATGATGTGATCCCGTTAATCAAATAACAACTCTTTGTCCATGGTCAGGAAACATAACCATCTTTGATTTAACGAGCTAGTCTAGTAGAGGCATACTAGTGACACTCTGTTTTGTCTATGTATTCACACATGTATTATGTTTCCGGTTAATGCAATTCTAGCATGAATAATAAACTTTTATCATGATATAAGGAAATAAATAATAACTTTATTATTGCCTCTAGGGCATATTTCCTTCAGAAGTTGCATGGCAATATATCTCAGAATGACTATGGAAATGCCATAATAGGTAGGTATGGTGGTTGTTTTGAGGAAGGGTATATGATGGGTTTAATGCACCGGTGGAAGTTGCACAGTACTAGAGAGGCTAGCAATGGTGGAAGGATTAGAGTGCGTATAATCCATGGACTCAACATTAGTCATAAAGAACTCACATACTTATTGCAAAAATTTATTAGCCATCAAAACAAAGTACTACATGCATGCTCCTAGGGGTATATATTGGTAGGAAAAGACCATCGCCCATCCCCGACCGCCACTCATAAGGAAGACAATCAAAAAATAAATCATGCTTCGACTTCATCACATAACGGTTCACCATACATGCATGCTACGGGAATCACAAACTTTAACACAAGTATTTCTACCAATCCACAATTACTCACTACCATGACTCTAATATCACCATCTTTATATCTCAAAACAAATGCAAGGAATCAAATTTATCATATATTCAATGCTATTTATATGAAAGTTTTTATTATATCCCTCTTGGATGCCCATCATATTAGGACTAAATTCATAACCTAAGAAAATTACCATGTTGTTTAAGACTCAAAATAATATAAGTGTGGCATGAGAGTTCATCAATTTCTATAATATAAAGCCACCGCCATGCTCTAAAAAGATATAAGTGAAGCACACAGAGTATTCTTATAAATTAACGATTAATGCGTGTCCCTCTCAAAAGTTCTGTACAGAAAGGATGATTGTGGAAAAACTAAAAATCAAAGACTCATATCATACAAGACGCTCCAAGCAAAACACATATCATGTGGTGGATAAAAATATAGCCTCAAGTAAATTTACCGATGGATTGAAGACAAAAGAGGGGGTGCCATCCGGGGCATCCCCAAGCTTAGATGCTTGGTTGTACTTGAATATTTCCTTGGGTGCCTTGGGAATCCCCAAGCTTAGGCCCTTGCCACTCCTTATTCCATTGTCCATCAAATCTTTACCCAAAACTTGAAAACTTCACAACACAAAACTCAACAGAAAACCCATAAGATCCGTTAGTATAATAAAATAAATACCCACTTTTGGTACTGTTGTGAACTCATTCTAAATTTATATTGGTGTTATCTCTACTGTATTCCAACTTCTCCATGGTAATCTGGAAAACTTCCCCAATACTACAAATAGATTCATCAAAACAAGCAAACAACATATAGAAAACAGAATATGTCAAAAACATAACAGTCCGTAGTAATCTGCAAATTTCGTATACTTATATAAATCCAACAATTCTGAAAAATTATGAAAATGTAGGAAATTTGTATATCGATCTTTTGTAAGAAATTCAGATCAAAAGCACATTTCTGTGATTTTCTAGAATTCTAGCAATGAGCGCATTTTTTTGTTTTTCATCAAGATCAAATCAACTATCACCATAGACCATCCCAAAGGTCTTATTTGGCTCAAACACTAATTAAAACACCAAATCACAATTACTAGAGAGGTAATAATTTGTATTTATTGAAAGAATTAGCAAAAACAAAAAGCTCAAAAACAAATATTGGGTTGCCTCCCAACAAGCGCTATTGTTTAACGCCCCTAGCTAGGCATAAAACATAGATCTAGTTATTGTCATATTTGGCATGCAATCCATAAGTAGCCCTCATAATAGATTCATATGGAAACTTAATTTTCTTTGTTGGAAATTTTTCCATGCCCTTCCTTAATGGAAATTGAAATCTAATGTTTCCTTCTTTCATATCAATAATTACACCAATCGTTCTAAGGAAAGGTCTACCAAGAATAACAGGACATGTAGGATTGCAATCTATTTCAAGCTCAATAAAATGTACGGGCACATAATTCCTATTTGAAACAATAAGAACATCATTAATCCTGCTCATAGGTTTCTTAATAGTGGAATCCTCTAGATACAAATTCAAAGAACAATCATCAAATTTATGGATACCCAGCACATCACATAAAGTTTTCGAAATAGTGGAAACGTTAGTTCATCCATAGTCTTGAATTTTAATATTAATAGTATGTTCCCACTCATCATAAAGCTTTCTAGAGAGAGAAACTTCCAACTCAAGTTTTTCTTCAAACGATTTCATCATAGCATCAACGGTATGTTTAGTAAAAGCTTTATTTTGATTATAGGCATGAGGTGAATTAAACATGAATTGCAACAAGGAAATACAATCTATTAAAGAGAAATTATCATAATTAAATTCCTTGAAATCCAAAAGAGTGGGTTCATCGCTACTTAAAGTTTTGACCTCTCCAATTCCACTTTTATCAATATTTTCATTAAGATCTTCACCCTCCAAATTATTGGGACGCCTTCTAGCTAAAGTTGACTCATCTTCAGTCCCATCTTTATCAAGATTTATATTATCAAACAAAGATTCGATAGGAGTCACACCAATCACTTTAAGATCTTCATCATTATTATCACAAAAACTAGAAGAACATGCTTTTTCTAGCCAATCTCTCTTAGCACGGATCCTAGCGATTATTTCTTAACATTCATCCATATAAATTTTATTAGCTTTCAGAGAATCATTAATATCAATCTTGGGTGGCTTAGATCTAATCTTAAAAGAATCAATCTCAAGAGAAATTATATGAACGTTCCTATCCAAATCATCAACCTTAAGCAATTTTTCTTCCACCATAGCATTGAAATTCTTTTAAGAATTAATGAAATATTTAATATTATTCTCAAGATCAGAGGGTATTTTATTATAATTTCCATAAGAATTGTTGTAGGAATTACCATGATTATTAGAGGAATTACTATGAAACGGCCTAGGATTGAAATTACCTCTATATGTGTTATTACCAAAATTGTTCCTACCAACAAAATTCACATCCATAGATTCATTATTATGCTAAATCAAAGTGGACAAAGGCATATCATTAGGATCAATAGGAGCACTCTTACTAGCAAAAAAATTCATAAGTTCATCCATCTTTTCACTCAAAGTATTACTTTCTTCAATTGCATGCACTTTTTTACTAGTAGAAGATCTTCCGGTACGCCATTGAGAGTAATTTGCCATAACATTATCTAGAAGTTTATTAGCTTCTCCTAATGTAATTTCCATAAAAGTACCTCCCGCGGCGTAATTTAAAAGATTTCTAGATGCAAAATTCAATCTGGCATAATTTTTTGTATGATCATCCGTAAACTTAAACCATGAGTAGGGCAATTTCTTATCATCAATTTCATCCTCTCCCAACATTGTGCAACATGTTCATGATCAAGCTGCTTAAAATTCATTATATCGTTCCTAAGGGAGATGATATTAGCGGGAGGAAAATACTTGAAAATAAAAGCATCTTTACAATTATTCCATGAATCAATACTGTTTTTAGGTAAAGATGAAAACTAAGTTTTATCACGATCTCGTAGTTAGAATGGAAATAGCTTTAATTTAACAATATCATTATCCACAGCCTTTTTCTTCTGCATATCGCACAACTCAATGAAAGTATTTAGATGGGATGCGACATCTTCATTAGGAAGACCCGAAAATTGTTCTTTCATAATAAGATTCAACAAAGAGGCATTAATTTCATAAGATTCTGCACTAGTGGCGGGAGCAATCAGAGTACTAATAAAATCAAAGTATTATTAGTGCTGGAGAAGTCACACAACTTAGTGTTTTCTAGAGATATCGTGACAAAGCAAGCAATCTAGCACACAAGCAAACAAAAAGACGAACGAAAGAAGAGCGAATAAAAAGGCACATATTTTTGTATTTTTCTGAAAACGTTTAGAAGTGGGGGAGAGGAAAACAAGAGACAAATGACAAGTAATGTAAATGCAAGAGATGAGAGTTTATGATGGGTACTTGGTGGGCTTGATGTAGAACCTCCCCGGCAACGGTGCCAGAAATTCTTCCTGCTACTTCTTGAGCTTGCGTTGATTTTTTCCTTGAAGAGGAAAGGGTGATGCAGCAAAGTAGAGATAAGTATTTCCTTCAGTTAAGAACCAAGATATCAATCCAGTAGGAGGCACAAGCAAGTCTCCAATATATGCACCTGCACAAACTAACAAACACTTGCACACAACGCGAAAAAGGGGTTGTCAATCCCTACACGGTCACGAACAAGAGTGAGATCTGATAGAGATAGGTATATAAAAGGTAAATAAAAGAGCAAACTAAAGTAAATATAAATAAATTGCAGCAAGGTATTTTTCAGTTCTTTTGGTTTATAGATATGAAAATATATGATGGAAAATAGACCCGGGGGCATAGGTTTCACTAGAGGCTTCTTTCTTAAAGATAGCTTATGGTGAGTAAACAAATTACTGTTGAGCAATTGATAGAAAAGTGCATAATTATGACGATATCTAAGGCAATGATCATGAATATAGACATCACGTTCATGACAAGTAGACTGAAACGATTCTGCATCTACTAGTATTACTCCACACATATACCGCTATCCAGCATAATCTAGAGTATTAAGTTCATAAGTACGGAGTAACATCTTAAGTAAGATGACATGATGTAGAGGGATAAACTCAAGCAATATAATATAAACCCCATCTTTTTATCCTTGATGGAAACAATACAATACATGCCTCGCTACCCCGTCTGTCACTGGGTGAGGACACCGCAAGATTGAACCCAAAACTAAGCACCACTCCCATTGCAAGAAAAACCAATCTAGTTGGCCAAACCAAACCGATAGTTTGAAGAGAAATACAAAGATATCTTAATAATGCATAAAAGAGTTCAGAGAGGACTCAAATAATATTCATAGATAATCTGATCATAAATCCACAACACATCGGATCTCAACAAACGCACCGCAAGTGAAGATTACATCGAATAGATCTCCAAGAACATCGAGGAGAACATTGTATTGAAGATCAAAGAGAGAGAAGAAGTCATCTAGCTACTAGATATGGACCCGTAGGTCTGTGGTAAACTACTGACGCATCATCAGAAGGACAACAAGGTTGATGTAGAGGCCCTCCGTGATCGAATCCCCTTCGGTAGAGTGCCAGAAAAGGCCCCAAGATGGGATCACACGAGGATAGAAGCTTGCGGCGGCGGAAAAGTATTTTGGTGGACGCTTCTGATGTTTGGGGAATATTTTGGGATTTATAGAGGTGGAACTAGGGTTGGAGGACACCCGAGGGGCCCACAAGCCAGGGGCATCCCCCCTGGGGTGCGCCCTGGAGGCTTGTGGCCTCCTCGGGACTCCTCTGGCCCTCTCCCCAAGTCTCATGGGTGTCTTCTGGTCTAAGAAAAATCATCGTAATGTTTTATTCCGTTTGATATGCATTTTCTATAAAACTCAAACACAAGGGAAAACAGAAACTGGTACTGGGCTCTAGGTTAATACGTTAGTCCCAAAAAATATAAAATATCATATTAATGCATATAAACATCCAAAACAGATAATATAGTAGCATGGAACAATCAAAAATTATAGATACATTGGAGACGTATCATCGATGCATAACATTCGCAAGAATTTTTGAATTTTTCATTCACCCCCTATGGTCAATATACTCTCGGGCCCAATAGAGGTGGCCCAGTGTCATGCAGATCTTGCAAACAGACCATATTGATGAGGTCTACTACGAAAGCAGAACTAACTACTTTAGACACAGCCACTATTGAAGCAGAATGGTTGCGTGAGCTCTTGATGGACTTGTCTGTGGTTGAAAAACCTATACCGACTATTCTTACGAATTGTGACAACCAAACGGTTGCCCCTAAAGTGAATAATTCTAAGGATAATGTGAAGTCATCAAGACACGTGAAGTGACGTTTGAAGTCTGTCAACTAGTTGAGAAACTCTGGAGTAATAACTGTTATGTATATTCAAATAGACAATAACCTTGCAGATCCCTTTACAAAGGGACTATCACAAAATGTGATAGGTATTGCATCGAGGGAGATGGGTATGAGACCCGTTGATATTACACCATAGTATTAACCCAACCTTTGTGATCGGAGATTCCGTGAATTAGGACCTGGGAAGAACAAGCTATTGGTTAACTAAGGAGAGTAATTAGTGACCGTCACATGCAGAACTCTCAGAGCTGTAAGGCATGTTGGCAACATGCCTTAGCGTGGTTCTATTGGCTATTATAGCAAAGATGTTGTCCTACGTAGCAGACTTGAAATAGCGCACCTATATGAGCTTCAATAGTAAACGTCGCAATCTATGAGACTTGGGTGAACTCTAGTAAGCTCACAAAGAGATCAGGGAGTACGACGTATATGCTCCAAACCGCGGGGTAGCCTACTGGCAGCCAGGCACTAATAAGGATCAACGTGATGATCCTACAGTTTTTGCCCGATTTCACCACAAGACAAACTAGAGAGCAAACCTACTAATCACGGGAGCAATCCACGCAACCTGAAGGTGAGGAGACGAATCCAGCCAGCAACGTGGAGATGAACAACACAGCCCCCTAGTCAGCCTTAGTAAGAAAATTTCCTTGTATTTTCTTCGATCTATTTAAATTTCAAACTGCTTCCAATTTAAAATACTATATTCATTTGAATTTTAAATTGCCATATTTGTTGATTAATGTTTTGAAAATAGTAGAACCTTACATTCATTTTGATGAGAAAAATGAGAGGCAATCCCAACCGTGACTAGTTTTCAAAATTGATCCTTATTTTTCAATTTGAAATTATGAAAAGCCTTTTAAATTTTGGAAATTCATAACTTAAGTTGTATAGTTTCAGTTTGAACAAGTAATTTACACGACGCGCACATCCCCGGCCATGAGCCTTACATGAGTTAATTAAAAAAACATAATGTAACGTAGGCTTGTAGCTGTACTAGTAAAAACGTAAAATGCCACGCAGTGATTCTATCTCTTTGTTTTCTTTCAGAGACCATGCGCTACGAGCGTACTACTAGCTGGCTACAACAAGAGTGACTTGGCGGCCGTTTTAAAGCATGTTCCGCAATGGTGGTCGTCTTTTTTTTTGCGAGGGTAAAAGTGTTTTATTTCATATTCATAGGGTTACAATCAAATGGCAAAACTCCTCTATACACGGAGGGCCCTATCCAAGCCATACAGCAGTAGTGCTCTCTGTACGACTATACGTAGCCAAACGATCTGCTACCCTATTCTGTTCTCGCTTAAGTTTCAATGGAATAAACTCTCTATCACACAATAGACGACGAATCTCAGCAACTAAATGACCATAAGCCGACCGGGACAGACTCTCACCGGTCAGAGACGAAAGAGCTTGGGCAGAATAGGATTGAACAACGATCGGCAAGTTGCAATGCTGGATTGCTAGTGCCATCCGTTGCATTATTGCATGTAGTTCCGCCTCTAAAGCATCGTTGCAGTTGAAGATACACCGGTAAGCTGCAAATATGACCGACCCATCAACTCTTCTAAGTATCATACCTGCAGCAGCTGATCCATCCACTGGTGAGAAAGATCCATCGACCGACAAGGCCGCTTGGCCATCCTCAGGACGAGGCCAAGGTAACCGCACTACCGTACCGGGCGACCTGACCGGCTCCTCTCCAAGTAGTGGCATCTTCCCCTTTATGATATCCTCCGTAGAGTATCTCCTGACCAAATGTATCGAGTGCATATAACTTTGCAAATAATCTGCCGTAGCCGCCGGACTTGGAACATCTTTACCATGCGCCATATCAGACCTCAGTGTCCAAATCCTCCATATTAACATTATAGTGCAGTCCCGCATCTCATCATTGCACTCCATCAGTACATTCAACAGCCACTCCTTTCCTGTGTCTCGAAGCAGTTGGGGATCAGGGAGGTTCCAAACTGCACGCATTTGCATCCACACTGCCCGAGCATACTCACAAGTAACCAACGCATGGAAGCTGGTCTCCTTATCTGAGCCACAAAGAGGGCAAGTATCATGCGTAGATATGTGTCTATATTTCTTGCAAGAGTTTGTTGCGAGTGCTCCTGACACCACTTTCCACGCCATGATCTTCATCTTGAGAGGTACCCGTGCATCCCACACCCGACTCCATATCGACCTGTGTCCGCTTGGGTTAGAGCTAGACGCGCTCATCAAGTCTGACAAATGGTATTCTCTTGCGAGGTGATAAGCGCTCTTAACAGTGAACAAACCACTCTTTTCTGGGAACCATGCCAAAAAAATCCTGCCCCCGATTTGGTGACGTTCGGATCTTCACAATTTCACGTATGTCCATATCCCAGAAATATTGCCTCAGCATTTGCATATTCCATGCACCAGATTCATCCAAGAAGTCCGCAACCCAATTGTGTCTACAATTCCTCTTTGGGGTGATCGGTTTGAAGTCATACTTCCTTGGGATCTAGGGATCCTGCCAAGTCTTAATTAACGAGCCATCATCCACACGCCATATCAGCCCCTTTTTCAATAGTCAAGTCCATGCATGATGCCTTTCCACACAGCCGACGAATTTGAAGGAAAGACGGTATCAAGCAAGTTACCATTGGGGTAATATTTGGCCCGGAGTAAACGGGCGCACAAACTGTCCGGACTGTCAAGCAATCTCCAGGCTTGCTTCACGAGTAGCGCCTGATTAAAAGATCTCATATCTCTAAAACCCATTCCTCCCATATCCTTGGGCAAGATCATATTCTCCCAACTGAGCCATGCCATTTTCCTTTTACCATTCTCCACACCCCACCAGTATTGCCTCATCATACGTGTTAAGTCATCGCAAACAGAGGCCGGTAGCCGAAACACACTCATGACATATGTAGGTATAGCTTGCGCCACCGCCTTGATCAATATTTCCTTGTTCCCCGCCGAGACAAACCGTTCACTCCAATCAATCAATCTCTTCCTCAATCTCTCCTGAAGAGATTCAAATTGTCCCTTGTGCACTCTTCCCTCTGGCACCGGAAGGCCAAGGTACTTTGGCTCGAACACCTGCTGCGTAACCTCGAGGGTGCTTTTGACTTCATCCGCCACTGCATCCGAGCAATTGTCAGAAAAAAGGATGGAACACTTCTCTGGGTTAATAAGTTGACTCGTCGTAGAAGTATAAGTGTTCAACAGCCCCTTCACAATGCTCGCTTGCTCGCCAGACGCCTCAAAAAGCAACATAGTATCATCTGCAAATAACAGGTGAGAAATAACCGGTGCACCACGACATATAGCCACCCCCTTTAGCGAGCCTTCCTCCACTGATTTTGAGAACAGGGCAGAAAGGGCATCAGCAACAAAAAGAAATAAGAACGGCGACAAAGGATCACCTTGCCTTAATCCTCTAGAGGGTATGAAACTCTCAAGCAATTGTCCATTGAATTTGACCGAATATTTCACTGATTTCACACACTCCATAATCCATGCAATCCACTGTTGGGCGAAGCCCCGTCTCCCTAGTGCCTTCTCCAAGAAGTCCCAATCCACGCGGTCATATGCCTTCGACAAGTCAAGCTTGTAGGCACACGCTGCGGGTCTGTTTTGTTTCAGCGATTGTATGTGATGAAGGCACTCAAAAGCAATAATAGAATTGTCAGTGATAAGCCTCCCTGGAATGAAGGCACTCTGGTTCTCTGCGATGAGCTCCGCAAGCAACGGCCTTAGTCTGTTCACAAGGCATTTTGAAACAATCTTGTATATGACGTTACACAAGCTTATCGGTCTAAAATCCTCGAGTTCCTTTGGAAAAGGAATTTTCGGAATAAGAACGATAGCCGTATCGTTCACCCCCTCCGGCATATCTCCTGACTTAAAGAACTCCAGCACAACAGCTATGATTTCAGATTTCAGCACGGCCCAGTTTTGTTGAAAGAACCTCGCCGGGAGGCCGGCCGTCCCTGGCGCTTTAAGCGGGCCGATTTGAAAGAGGGCATTTGATACCTCCTCCTCCGAGAAGGGAGCACATAGGGTATCGTTCATACCTTGAGTTACTTTAGATGCGATACCCTCCAAAACACTCTCCGGAGTGAGAGTTGGATCTTTCGTATAGACCTCCTTGAAGTATGATGTGGCCATACGTTGCATATGTGTCAGGGATGAGCACCACGTACCATCCTCTCGCTTCAAGCACTGTATATAGTTCCGCCGAGCACGCCACACGGCACGGCGATGAAGATATGATGTATTTCGCTCACCTTCTTTTAACCATGTGTTCCGAGATCTCTGAAGCCATAGCATCTCCTCCTTATAGAGGAGTTCATCAAGTTGGTGCATTTTCTGTTTTATTAAATTTTTGTCCGCATCATGAAGTTGCAACTCTGCTAATTCTGCCCGTGACTTTCCAGGTCAGATATGACGTGACCAAAGTTCTCTCGACTCCATGACCGCAGCTTGATCATCATCTCCTTAAGGGCATCGCGAACTGCGCCCAGGTTCCCATCTGGCCGACTTTGGCCCCACCGTTCTGCCACCACCGCCGTCAAGCCGGGGTGCCGCTCCCACATAATCTCGTATCGTGACACCGATCTCGTTCTCGATGGTGCCTCAGATAAGCGAACGAGGACCGGGCAGTGGTCCGAGCAAGAGGTCGCCAGGTGAACCACCTGCGTGAGTGGAAACAGATCCCTCCATGCATCGTCCGCACAGGCCCTATCCAACCTGACCCGTACGTTCCTCCCACCTTGTTGGCCATTATCATATGTAAACGGAACGCCACTGAATCCAAGATCCAAAAGTTCACATGCTAGCAAGCAATCACGGAACACTTGCATTTAATTTTCAGATCGCTGTGACTGAGAAAAGTGCTCATGTTGCCACATAGCTTCGATGAAATCGCCGCATACTAACCAAGGCTCAGCAGAAAACGCCCTTAGGTTAGATAGCGAGCTCCACATACGGTGTCGATTCTCCACTCTCGGCTCCCCGTACACAAAAGTTGTCCTCCATGATTTGTCATTCGCTGCGTCCACTATCCGCACGTCTATATACCGTGCACACGAGTCCAGAATTGTAACTTGCAAGCTTTCGTCCCAGTAAAGGGCAAGGCCTCCACTCAGACCCTGGCTCGACACCCCCACAAAACCCTTCATCTGTAATCTCCACTTGAGTCGCTCCATTTTATTTGAGGCCTGTCTGGTTTCAGATAACAATATAAGCCTCGGGGAATTGGCTTTAGAGAGGGCCAAAACCTCACGAACTGTCTGGCGGTCCCCCCCGGCAGTTCCAAGCTAGGATATTCATTGCATCCGGCGGTCCTCCTCGAAGGAGGCCGCCGATCTATCACCTGACATACCGCTTGAGTCAACACGAGCCCTCTTACTGCTAGCACTGCTGGTAGGCGAGGCTTGTGCACCATCCTCACCATTCCCCTGGGTAAGTGCTAGCACACCTCTCGGCCCTACCAACGCATTGGCATCTGGTCCAACATCCTCCATGGAGAGTCTCTTGCGAGCTGCTGGATCTCCTTGCTTGGACATGTGTCCTTCCTTGGCAGGGCTTGTAGCCGTATCTAGCATATCCGGGTCGACCACTGTCTATCCCGGCGACTTCTGCTGATGAGATTGAGGCGTCTGTTGCTTCTGACTCCTTCCCTGGCCATAACTGTCGTTGGATGGCAGTTTATTTAGTCCATCAGCATAGAGCCAAGACCCATACTTCTTGTCCTTCTCCTCATGCACCCCTGACCCGCACTCTTTGCAATCATGACCAATGAGTCCACACACACTGCAGAAGCGTGCCAGTTTCTCCTAACGCACCAAGTAGACTTGGCGTTCTTTCCCCCTGACAATACTGACAAACTTAGTGAGAGGCCGGCGAACGTCATGCCGAACTCTAACCCTAATGTAGTCACCACGGGTATTCCTGTTCAGTCTCATCTCCAGAATCTCGCCAGAGTTTTTCAGCAAATTTTTCACAATGTTCTTCCTGCAGAAACCCTCTGGAATCTTGTGAATCTGTAGCCAAATTGGCATAAACACCATGGGAACTTCCTCTGCCTTTGTGAAACCATCATATGGAACCATCAACACGAGTAAATTCCTGAATAGCCAAGGCCCTTGATACAGCATACGTTCCCAGTCTCCCAAGCAAGATGCTTGTACAACAAAGAGCTTCGGCCCAACCGGGCGAAACCTTACCGGCTGCGCGGGGTTCCAAGCCGCCCCCATATCCTTGTAGAAGGCCGCTTGGCTGAAGGTTTTATCGGTATGAACCCTAGCCAGCGCGAGCCATCTCACGCTCTCATTGATCTCCGGATCAGCCTCATCTATCACCAGATCATCAAAGTCTTCATCTTCCAGGATGAGTTGTTCCATGAAATCTCCAAGGTCCGGCGTACCGTGAGAGCCGCCGCCAGCGCTGGTGCCTGACAGGGCGTCCGCGGGAAGCTCCATCGCTACCGAGGGGCAGGGTGGAGCGAGGTTTGGCCGATCGAGAGAGCCGCACTCGGGGAGGGAGATCGATCGGGATGGGATACTCAGGGGCGACGGCGTCGCCCGAGAGGAGAAACCCTAGCCTTGCGCGAGGGGAAAACTTTATTCCGCAATGGTGGTCGTCGTGGTGTACTGGTTTTGCTTCTCAGCAAGACTGCAACCAAAGGCAGTTCTGTTCATTCAAACAAGAAAAAGACCAACTTCTCATGCGTGGGGAGGCAGGAGAATCAATGAGGCAGAGCACGATGACGTAATGTATGCCGGACAGTGATTATTTTTTTTTACCTTTTTTTAGCTCCCAATGGTTATTTATGCTAACCACTCAATCAAGTAATGGTATTACCTTGAACATACGTCCGCAAATATTGTCTGACAAATAAAACATTTTAATTAATTGAGCTGCCGTTACTTTGAATAAATATGACGGTTCAATGTTTCAAAATTAGAGATAGTGCTTGAGTTGCTCTCTGCAATACTACATGCACTAACCTTAATTTTCCCAATGGATTTGTCAGAACTGGTTGCGTCCACACCCTATTTTAAGAATAATATACATCCCAAAGTTTCATATTTTTTTCTGAAAAAACTCATGGATGTGTCACATGTTATAACATAAAGCTTCTTGCCAGAAGTTTCACAAAACCATTCGTACATGTAGGTGATTATAAAAAATGCTTAAAAATCAAAACAGTAGTATGATATGCACACATTATTTTTGCATGTATGTTTATTGCATGTTGTCAAACCGGCCACCTTACGCGTTGTTCTCAGTCTTGCCACTTCTCATTCTTCGCCCATTCATCAACTTGAAGCCAAGAACGCCTTCTTACATGGTGATCTTGGCGAGACGGTTTATTGCATGTAGCCTACTGGATTCATCGACACCTCTCACCCCAACCATATTTGTCTCCTTTAAAAGTCGTTGTACGGGTTGAAACAAGCTCCTCGCACTTGGTTCTTGTGGTTCAAATCCTTCATTCTTTCTTTAGGGTTTATTTCTTCCAAACGTGACACATCCCTCTTAATTTATTGACATGGCTCATCCATTGTATATCTCCTACTCTATGTAGATGACGTTATTCTTCCTGCCAACAATTTAGCCACACTAAATTCCATCATCACATCTCTACACTTTGAGTTTGCCATGTCTGACCTTGGTGATATACATCACTTTCTCGGTGTTAATGTCATTCGCTCTCCCACCGGCTTGTTTCTATCCCAACAGCAGTACACACTCGAGATATTGGACCGCGCCAACATGGTTCAGTGCAACCCGATTCCCACTCCCGTGGATACTAAATCCAAACTTTCCTCCATGGATGGCGATCCCGTATCTGATCCTACTCTTCATAGGAGTCTTTACCATCACTCGACTCGATATATCGTATTCTGTCCAGCAAGCTTGCCTATTTATGCATGACCCTCGTACCTCCCATCTACAACTCAACAAAAGAATCCTACCCTATGTCATGGGCACCTCGCGCTTTGGGCTTCAACTCTACAGGCCCACGTCCTATGATCTCGTGGCCTATTCTGACGCTGATTGGGAAGGATGCCCCGGCACCAGGAAGTCCACATCCGGCTTTTGTGTTTTTCTTGGATCTAATCTCATCTCTCGATCCTCAAAAAGACACCCCGCTGTATCACGATCAAGCGCAGAAGCAGAATACATGGCCGCCGCGAATTGCGTTGCAGAAACTACATGGCTGCGCCAGCTACTTCAGGAACTCCATCGCCCTCCAACGCGCGTCATCATTGTCTACTGTGATAATATCAGCGCCATCTACCTCTCCTCCGACCCGTTTCAACACCAGCGCACGAAGCATGTCGAAATCGACCTCCACTTCGTCCGGGATCGTGTTGCCTTGGGAGAGGCAAGAGTTCTACATGTACCCTCCGGATTGCAATTTGCTGATGTGTTCACCAAAGGATTGGGGCATATGTGTGTAACTGTAAACTGCATGTATTTGTTGTAACATCCTCCTCTTCCTTAGGACTCTGAGCCACGTCTCCACGTCAAAGGGCCTGCGTGCCTCTGATCACGGGAGTAGTTACTGCAGTGAATAACATAGTAGTGTGCACAGATCTCTCTTCTAGCTAGCACGACCACCAACTCGCACCATGCCTTCCGTCGACCCGGAACATGGCGAGGTCACCACAGAGGAAATCCTCGCCCCCGACGCTGCCATGCCAACGAGAGCCACGGGCGCCGAGGGCTTCGCCTCCTTCCTGCGCACCCAGGGCGAGGTGGACGCGGTCTGCGACAAGTACGGCGTGTCCGAGGACCAGTACACCGCGCGCCCCGCCGGCGACCTGCGCGCGAACTCACGGCCGCCACCGGGGGCCATCTGCGTGTACGCGCGCGCGCTGGAGGCCGGGATGCGCGTCCCGCTGGACGGCTTCTTCCGGGACGTCCTCGCCCACTTCGGCATCGCGCCGGCCCAGCTCACGCCCAACGGGTGGCGCGTCATGGAGGGCTTCCTGGCGCTCTGCCGCTCCGCCGACGTGCCTCCGTCGCTCGCGGTGTTCCGGCGCTTCTTCCACCTCTCCGTCTACGACCGAAAGCGCAAGAAAGGGTGGTACTTCTTCGTGTCCAGGGGGGGCAGCTCCGGCCTGCGCTTCACGGGGATGCCCAACCGGAATTCCAAATCCATCGTGGGCTGGAAACACGACTTCTTCTTCCTCTCGTCGCCGGCGCCGTGGCATTGCGCGGTGGACTGGGGCGAGCCGCCCAGGCGCTCCTTCGGAATCCCGGCGCTCACCGTTGAGGAAAACGAATCGGCGGTGAAGCTGCTGGCTGCTCACGGTGGCGCCGCTGTTGATCTCAGGGACCTGCTCCCTGCTACGTGCCCATGGCAGCGCCGCTATCCCTGCAAAACCAACCTTGCTGGCGCCATGATAACCGCAGCATCCCCGCCGCCGCCGCCGCCGCCTTCTACAACTCGTACTACTTCCTGTTCGAAAGGTATGGATCCCTCTGTCCACGACATGATGAAGATTATGCCGGCGGGGAAGGCGGCCGCGTCGGCGTCGGCGAAGAAGAGGACCTGGGAGGAAGCCAACGGCGTGGAGGAGGTTCCGCCTCTTTCAGTTCTGCCCTCAGTGCACTCGCCACCGCCACAGCACTTCCCCAGCAGGCACCACGGACACACCACAGACTGGGAGGCTGCACGCGAGCTGCTGCAGGGCGCCACCGAGCCGCCGCTGGAGCGCCTGTTCGCGGCTAACGAGCCATCAGATGCCATGGGAAATCGGGCTGGCATCGACGCAGCGATTCGTCAGGTATTGCCAGCGAATACCATGGGAAATCGTTACATTGACGCAGTCCAATCGATCTTATTGTTGTGTTCAGCATGCGAACTATGCGCTGGAGCTGGAGAAGAAGCTGGTGGCCAGGGAGCGCGAGGCCGCGTCGCTGCGGAAGCAGTTGGAGGAGGCGAAGAACGAGCTCGCCGTGGTGAAGAGAGCGGCGTACGCGGAGCGGGAGAAGGCTAAGTCTGAGCTGGTGAAGACGAAGGCCGAGCTCGCCGTGTCTCTGGCGGATGTGGTGAAGATGAAGGGCGAGCTCACCGCGGCAGAGGCCGAGGCGGTGAAGACGAAGGCCGAACTAGCCGCGGCCGAGGCGGAGAAGGTGAAGACGAATGCCGAACTGGCTGCCGCGAAGCGAGCCACCGAGACGGCGGTGGCCAAGGCGAACGCCGAACTCGCCGCGGCGAACCGGGCCGTGCAGGCGGAGCTGGTGAAGGCGAAGGCCAAGCTCGCCGCGGCGGAGAAGGAGCTGGACAGCGCCAAGGCGGCGGCCACGGCGCAGGAGCTTCTTGCCTCCGAGGAGAAGTTGCGGCGGCGCGCGGAGCTCGCGCTGGAGGGGTACGAGCGCTGGCGAGGCCGTCATACTCCGGCTGGTCGTGCCGCTTGAATAGCTCGTCGATCGTTTACTTTTCGGAACCTATAACTCCCGAACCTACAACGTTTTAGAATCTCGGTCCGAAGGTCTTTGCTGCCGCTAGTTTCCACGCACCGAATCTCAGCGCTGAATTCTATTCCATGTCAACATGCGAAAGGCGTTCGGATATTTAGCAATTCGTCCCGGCCAGCCCCCCGAGACAGCCTAATCCCCCTACAGTTCTCCTCTCCACCCACTCAATAGCTCCGTCCTCTTCCTCCCCCGCATCCGCCATGCGCATCATCGGCGAGGAGCTCCGCAGCCCGGCGACGGCCATGGAGAGCGGCAGGCCCTGTGACGGCGACCACGCGGCGAGGAGCTCCACAGCTTGGCGGCGGCCACAAGGAGCGGCAGGTCCTGCGGGGCGACCGCGCGTTGAGGAGCTCCGCAGCCCGGCGCCGGCCACGAGGAGCGACTTCAGCGGCGATCGCGGTGCGAGGAGCTCCGCAGCTCGGCGGTCCTTGGCGGAAGGAGCACGGCAGGCTCCTGGCGGTGGTCCTTGATGCGGTGGTGGTGGCTGACGAGATTCGGCACCGCGCCCGACGTCAGCGGTGGCGAGGGAGAAGGATGGAGGTGGAGGCTACGATGGAGACGAGGTCTATGGTGAGGTGCGGTGGACGCTGACCATGGGATGGTCTCGAGGTGGCGGCGGTGGCGGCCGAGTTCCGGGATGGCGCGCCCGGTGTTAGCGACGGCGGAGGTACTTGCAACGTTGGAGGGCAATGGTGTTGCTGCTCGCCTGCTCGAGGGGTAGGCCGATGTGAACGGCGCATGTTGGAGATGCCTGACGAGGCAGCGGTTGTTGGACTTGGAATTGACGTGAGTGGAGTGGCAACAACAGTTGTCCATCTTGGAGGTATGATTTTTTCAGCAGATGGCAAGATCTTTTGGACAAAAACAGAGACAGTGCAGGCAACAATCTTACTGTATCTTCTCCCTAGCCTTTTTTCCAAGTCAAACTGAAGGCTATACACATCTGCATTAACAGTAACCATGTTTCAGTCAACTGAATGCTCATCAAGTATGGCGAATCTTAATTTGCAGCATGCACATTTTACTTTGTTGTCATGGCAAATATACCTACATTTTGCCATGCAATTTTAACCATCTATTTTGTCATGTCAAAATTTACTTTATTTTTGCCATGGCAAAACTTTACCTACATTGCCATGACAAATTTATATTAACATACATGGCAATTTTTTCTCTACTTTGCCGTGTCAATTTTTACTTTATTTTGCCATGGCAAAATATTACCTTCATTTGTCATGGCAAATTTACATTTAACTACATGGCAAATTTAATCTAACATATATGGCAAATTTTACTCCAATCGCTCATGGCAAATACACCTTTTTTGGACCATGCCAAATTTACTTTATCTAACCATGCCAAATTACATATATTATTGCCATAGCAAAACAAAGAAGAGAACAAAAATTTGCCATGTCAATTTTACTTCATTTTGCCATGGCAAAACTTTACCTTCAACAGGAGCATTAGGAGGCTCACGTCAACTTGAGTATTAGCCACTTGGGTTGGTTCAACAGGAGCATTAGGAGGCTCAAAAACATGGCAAACTTGCCATGGAAACTTTTCCATGTTCGAAAACATGGAAAAGTTATAGATATTCAAAACATGGCAACTTAGCATGTTTCAAAAAGTTGCCATGTTCAAAAACATGCAGAGTTATAGATGTTCAGAAACATGGCAACTTAGCATGTTTCAAAAACATGGCAAACTTAAGATGTTTTTGGCAAATTGTACATGGCAATTGTAGTTCACAGGGCATGGCAAAAATACTTTTATTCACGGCCAAAAGTGGGATTTTTCTATGTTTTCCTTGCCATGGCAACTTTACTTTTTAATGACATGGCAAATTTTACTCTAGTTTTTTGACATGGCAAATTTATTGTATAGAGCATGGCAATTTTTTATTTAAATATGATGGCAGATTGACATTTCCAGAACATGATTTTTTTAATATGTAACATGGCAAATATACTTGTGTAGCCATGGCAACTTTTAATTTATTTCAATGGCAAAATTACTCCATTTTTTCCATCGTCAAATTTAATCCATTTTTGCCATGATATACTTTTTAATAACATGGCAAATTTTACTTTCTTTTTGCCATGTCAAATTTATTGTAAAGAGTATGGCAATTTTTAATTTAAATATGATGGCAAATTTACAATTTTCGGAACTTGCCAAATTTTACTATGTACATGGTAAATATACTTGTGTTTCCATGGGAATTTTTAATATTTTCCATGACAAAAATACTTCTATTTACATACATGGCAAATTTTCCTGCTTTTTACATTGTGTATTTGAAAGATGGTAAAGTTAAGAAATTTTCGATCGATTGATATGACATTGCTCAGAATTTTTTTTATACACACCCAATGGCAATTTTTTGTAGAAATCTTTTTTCTTCTATCCTATATGTCCATTTTTTGTTTTTTTTTCTATTTTTTCATAATTTCATGGCATACTTTCCCCACTCAGTTGTAATGAAGTGTGTATGAACATTATGGCAAATCATGTAAATATAAGTACCCTTTTTTCATGATTATATGGTGGTTTTGTTCATTAGAGCATGGCAACTTTTTTACCGTGGTATGGATTTTCTAGATTATTTTCTAGGAGAGTTTTCTTGGTCCAGTGCATTTTTAGGCCTCTTTTTGTTTCTATCTATTTTTTGGAAGACGCAGTAGCAGTTTGTGGACCAACAGAAAATGCAATTCTTTGTTTTTTTAATTCTTCAATTCATTGGCGTTTTTGGGCCTCTCTGTTGGAGCCATTAGGCTGACCCGCTGAAGGTGAGCGGTAGGTCGTTCGGGAGGGATGGAGATCGTAACGAACAAAATTGTTCGTTCGGTCCTCTCTCCCGATCGAACGAAACGTTCGGTCTGATCCCTCCCCTCCCCGAACGTTCAGGTGTTATCGTGGTCCTTACTTTTTTGGAAATCACATTGCTCGTCGATTGTTTTCGGATATGGATTTTTCCTAACTCTATGCGCGCGCAACTCGAATCGCTGCTGCTCATCAAGCATGGTGTCCAATCGATGAGGCCCACCACTGTGTCAGCCATGCAATGCATGGTACAACCCTTTATATTCTTTATCACAAGCGCTGCATTGATGACGTTCTGGGGAGGCAATACTGAAGTAGATTTCTTTTTAGTTGTGTGCCTAACCTATCTGGATGCTAATTAAGATCTGGCATACAAATTGATATTCTGGAGATTCCTTTTTTTAACCCATCACACTGTGTATATAAATTTCTTCTGATTTTTATGACAAAGTTCAGACAACGTGTTAACAAAGTTCTTCGGTTCCGGATAAAATTTCTAGGGAAGTTATTTAATATTTCTAATAAAGTGCAAACCCACTATTCAGAAAGTTCTTCACTGTTTCAAACAAAAATGTATTTCAACTGTATCCAAAACTGATTTTGTTCTGAAGGGCTTGACGCCACGAGTTCAAATATGTAAAAAGTTTCAAAAACGCAATTATGGTTTTAAAGATATAAACCATCTAAATTGTCAAGACAAAATGAAAAATGATGAAATTAGAGAAGAGAGGGAAGATAAGGTACGCATGCATGTCTTGATGTAAGACATGCATGTGTCAGTGCGTGTGCAAGAAAAGAGAGGGAAAAGAGCCAGACACATGCAAGGTGCTCGCATCCACATGATTCATGTTGCGCGCGCAAAGTATTAGGATTGGCCATATTTGGTCGTTTTGCGCAAAGTATTCATTGAAGGAAATATGCCCTAGAGGCAATAATAAAGTTATTATTTATTTTCTTATATCATGATAAATGTTTATTATTCATGCTAGAATTGTATTAACCGGAAACATAATACATGTGTGAATACATAGACAAACAGAGTGTCACTAGTATGCCTCTACTAGACTAGCTCGTTAATCAAAGATGGCTAAGTTTCCTAACCATGAACAAGGAGTTGTTATTTGATTAACGAGGTCACATCATTAGTTGAATGATCTGATTGGCATGACCCATTCCATTAGCTTAGCACCCGATCGTTTAGTATGTTGCTATTGCTTTCTTCATGACTTATACATGTTCCTATGACTATGAGATTATGCAACTCCCGTTTACCAGAGGAACACTTTGGGTACTACCAAACGTCACAACGTAACTGGGTGATTATAAAGGAGTACTACAGGTGTCTCCAAAGGTAGATGTTGGGTTGGCGTATTTCGAGATTAGGATTTGTCACTCCGATTGTCGGAGAGGTATCTCTGGGCCCTCTCGGTAATGCACATCACTTAAGCCTTGCAAGCATTGCAACTAATAAGTTAGTTGCGGGATGATGTATTACGGAACGAGTAAAGAGACTTGCCGGTAACGAGATTGAACTAGGTATTGGATACCGACGATCGAATCTCGGGCAAGTAACATACCGATGACAAAGGGAACAACGTATGTTGTTATGCGGTCTGACCGATAAAGATCTTCGTAGAATATGTAGGAGCCAATATGGGCATCCAGGTCCCGCTATTGGTTATTGACCGGAGACGTGTCTCGGTCATGTCTACATTGTTCTCGAACCGTAGGGTCCGCACGCTTAACGTTACGATGATAGTTATTATGAGTTTATGCATTTTGATGTACCGAAGGTTGTTCGGAGTCCCGGATGTGATCACGGACATGACGAGGAGTCTCGAAATGGTCGAGACATAAAGATTGATATATTGGAAGCCTATATTTGAATATCGGAAGTGTTCCGGGTGAAATCGGGATTTTACCGGAGTACCGGGAGGTTACCGGAACCCCCCGAGAACCATATGGGCCTTATTGTGCCTTAGTGAAAAGGTGAAAGGGGCAGCCCAAGGTGGGCTGCGCGCCTCCCCCCTCCCCTAGTCCTATTAGGACTAGGAGAGGTGGCCGGCCCCCTTCTCTCTCTCTCTCTCTCTCTCTCTCTCTCTCTCTCTCTCTCTCTCTCTCTCTCTCTCTCTCTCGGAATCCTATTAGGAATAGGATTGAGGGGGGAGTCCTACTCCCGGTAGGAGTAGGACTCCTCCTGCGCCCTCCTCCTTGGTCGGCCAGCCCTCCCCCTTGGATCCTTTATATACGGGGGCAGGGGACACCTCTAGACAGACAAGTTGATCATTGAGATCGTTCCTTAGCCGTGTGCGGTGCCCCCTGCCACCATATTCCACCTCGATCATATCGTTGTAGTGCTTAGGCGAAGCCCTGCGTCGGTAGAACATCAAGATCGTCACCACGCCGTCGTGCTGATGGAACTCCTCCCCGAAGCTTTGCTGGATCGGAGCCCGGGGATCGTCATCGAGTTGTACGTGTGCTAAGAACTCGGAGGTGCCGGAGTGACGGTGCTTGGATCGGTCGGATCGAGAAGAAGACGTACGACTACTTCCTCTACGTTGTGTCAATGCTTCCGTTGCGATCTACAAGGGTACGTAGATCAGACTCTCCCCCTCGTTGCTATGCATCACCATGATCTTGCGTGTGCGTAGGAAAATTTTGAAATTACTACGTTCCCCAACAGTGGCATCCGATCCTAGGTTTTATGGTTTGATGTTATTTGCACGAGTAGAACACAAGTGAGTTGTGGGCGATACAAGTCATACTGCCTACCAGCGTGTCATACTTTGGTTCGGCGGTATTGTTGGACGAGACGACCCGGACCAACCTTACGCGTACGCTTACGCGAGACCGGTTCCCTCGACGTGCTTTGCACATAGATGGCTTGCGGGCGACTATCTCTCCAACTTTAGTTGAACCAAGTGTGGCTACGCCCGGTCCTTGAGAAGGTTAAAACGGAGTCTATTTGACAAACTATCGTTGTGGTTTTGATGCGTAGGTGAGATGAGTTCTTGCTTAAGCCCGTAGCAGCCACGTAAAACTTGCAACAACAAAGTAGAGGACGTCTAACTTGTTTTTGCAGGGCATGTTGTGATGTGATATGGTCAAGGCATGATGCTAAATTTTATTGTATGAGATGATCATGTTTTGTAACCAAGTTATCGGCAACAGGCAGGAGCCATATGGTTGTCGCTTTATTGTATGCAATGCAATCGCGATGTAATGCTTTACTTTATTACTAAGCGGTAGTGATAGTCGTGGAAGCATAAGATTGGCGAGGCGACAACGATGCTACGATGGAGATCAAGGTGTCGCGCCGGTGACGATGGTGATCATGACGGTGCTTCGGAGATGGAGATCACAAGCACAAGATGATGATGGCCATATCATATCACTTATATTGATTGCATGTGATGTTTATCCTTTTATGCATCTTATCTTGCTTTGATTGACGGTAGCATTATAAGATGATCTCTCACTAAATTATCAAGAAGTGTTCTCCCTGAGTATGCACCGTTGCCAAAGTTCGTCGTGCCCAGACACCACGTGATGATCGGGTGTGATAAGCTCTACGTCCATCTACAACGGGTGCAAGCCAGTTTTGCACACGCACAATACTCAGGTTAAACTTGACGAGCCTAGCATATGCAGATATGGCCTCGGAACACAGAGACCGAAAGGTCGAGCGTGAATCATATAGTAGATATGATCAACATAACGATGTTCACCATTGAAAACTACTCCATCTCACGTGATGAACGGTTATGGTTTAGTTGATTTGGATCACGTGATCACTTAGAGGATTAGAGGGATGTCTATCTAAGTGGGAGTTCTTAAGTAATTTGATTAACTGAACTTAAACTTATCATGAACTTAGTACCTGATAGTATCTTGCTTGTTTATGTTGATTGTAGATAGATGGCTCGTGTTGTTGTTCCGTTGAATTTTAATGCGTTCCTTGAGAAAGCAAAGTTGAAAGATGATGGTAGCAATTACACGGACTGGGTCCGTAACTTGAGGATTATCCTCATTGCTGCTCAGAAGAATTACGTCCTGGAAGCACCGCTGGGTGCCAGGCCTGCTGCTGGAGCAACACCAGATGTTATGAACGTCTGGCAGAGCAAAGCTGATGACTACTCGATAGTTCAGTGTGCCACGCTTTACGGCTTAGAATCGGGACTTCAACGACGTTTTGAACGTCATGGAGCATATGAGATGTTCCAGGAGTTGAAGTTAATATTTCAAGCAAATGCCCGAATTAAGAGATAGGAAGTCTCCAATAAGTTCTATAGCTGCAAGATGGAGGAGAACAGTTCTGTCAGTGAGCATATACTCAAAATGTCTGGGTATAATAATCACTTGATTCAGATGGGAGTTAATCTTCCAGATGATTGCGTCATTGACAGAATTCTCCAATCACTGTCACCAAGCTATAAAAGCTTCGTGATGAACTATAATATGCAAGGGATGAACAAGACTATTCCCGAGCTCTTCGCGATGCTAAAAGCTGCGGAGGTAGAAATCAAGAAGGAGCATCAAGTGTTGATGGTCAACAAGACCACTAGTTTCAAGAAAAAGGGCAAAGGGAAGAAGAAGGAGAACTTCAAGAAGAACAGCAAGCAAGTTGCTGCTCAGGAGAAGAAGCCCAAGTCTGGACCTAAGCCTGAAACTGAGTGCTTCTACTGCAAGCAGACTGGTCACTGGAAGCGGAACTGCCCCAAGTATTTGGCGGATAAGAAGGATGGCAAGGTGAACAAAGGTATATGTGATATACATGTTACTGATGTGTACCTTACTAGAGCTTGCAGTAGCACCTGGGTATTTGATACTGGTTCTGTTGCTAATATTTGCAACTCGAAACAGGGACTACGAATTAAGCGAACGCTGGCAAAGGACGAGGCGACGATGCGCGTGGGAAACGGTTCCAAAGTTGATGTGATCGCGGTCGGCACGCTACCTCTACATCTACCTTTGGGATTAATATTAGACCTAAATAATTGTTATTTGGTGCCAGCGTTAAGCATGAACATTATATCTGGATCTTGTTTAATGCGAAACGGTTATTCATTTAAATCAGAGAATAATGGTTGTTCTATTTATATGAGTAATATCTTTTATGGTCATGCACCTTTGAAGAGTGGTCTATTTTTTATGAATCTCGATAGTAGTGATACACATATTCATAATGTTGAAACCAAAAGATGCAGAGTTGATAATGAAAGTGCAACTTATTTGTGGCACTGTCGTTTAGGTCATATCGGTGTAAAGCGCATGAAGAAACTTCATAATGATGGACTTTTGGAACCACTTGATTATGAATCACTTGGTACTTGCGAACCGTGCCTCATGGGCAAGATGACTAAAACACCGTTCTCCGGTACTATGGAGAGAGCAACAGATTTATTGGAAATCATACATACCGATGTATGTGGTCTGATGAATATTGAGGCTCGTGGCTGATATCGTTATTTTCTCACCTTCACAGATGATTTAAGCAGATATGGGTATATCTACTTAATGAAACACAAGTCTGAAACATTTGAAAAGTTTAAAGAATTTCAAAGTGAAGTTGAAAATCATCGTAACAAGAAAATAAAGTTTCTACGATCTGATCGTGGAGGAGAATATTTGAGTTACGAGTTTGGTGTACATTTGAAAAATTGTGGAATAGTTTCGCAACTCATGCCACCCGGAACACCACAGCGTAATGGTGTGTCCGAACGTCGTAATCGTACTTTACTAGATATGGTACGATCTATGATGTCTCTTACTGATTTACCGCTATCATTTTGGGGATACGCTTTAGAGACGGCCGCATTCACGTTAAATAGGGCACCATCAAAATCCGTTGAGACGACGCCTTATGGACTGTGGTTTGGCAAGAAACCAAAGTTGTCGTTTCTTAAAGTTTTGGGCTACGATGCTTATGTGAAAAAGCTTCAACCTGATGAGCTCGAACCCAAAGCGGAGAAATGTGTCTTCATAGGAGACCCAAAGGAGACTGTTGGGTACACCTCCTATCACAGATCCGAAGGCAAGACATTCGTTGCTAAGAATGGATCATTTCTAGAGAAGGAGTTTCTCTCGAAAGAAGTGAGTGGAAGGAAAGTAGAACTTGACGAGGTAACTGTACCTGCTCCCTTATTGGAAAGTAGTACATCACAGAAAACTGTTTCTGCGACACCTATACCAATTAGTGAGGAAGCTAATGATGATGATCATGAAACTTCAGGACAAGATACTACTGAACCTCGTAGATCAACCAGAGTGAGATCCGCACCAGAGTGGTACGGTAATCCAATTCTGGAAGTCATGCTACTAGATCATGATGAACCTACGAACTATGAAGAAGCGATGGTGAGCCCAGATTCCGCAAAGTGGCTTGAAGCCATGAAATCTGAGATGGGATCCATGTATGAGAACAAAGTATGGACTTTGGTTGACTTGCCCGATGATCGGCAAGCAATTGAGAATAAATGGATCTTCAAGAAAAAGACTGACGCTGACGGTAATATTACTGTCTATAAAGCTCGACTTGTCGCAAAAGGTTTTCGACAAGTTCAAGGGGTTGACTACGATGAGACCTTCTTACCCGTAGCGATGCTTAAGTCTGTCAGAATCATGTTAGCAATTGCCGCATTTTATGATTATGAAATTTGGCAGATGGATGTCAAAACTGCATTCCTGAATGGATTTCTGGAAAAAGAGTTGTATATGATGCAACCGGAAGGTTTTGTCGATCCAAAGGGAGCTAACAAAGTGTGCAAGCTCCAGCGATCCATTTATGGACTGGTGCAAGCCTCTCGGAGTTGGAATAAACGCTTTGATAGTGTGATCAAAGCATTTGGTTTTATACAGACTTTTGGAAAAGCCTGTATTTACAAGAAAGTGAGTGGGAGCTCTGTAGCATTTCTGATATTATATGTGGATGACATATTGCTGATTGGAAATGATATAGAATTTCTGGATAGCATAAAGGGATACTTGAATAAAAGTTTTTCGATGAAAGACCTCGGGGAAGCTGCTTACATATTAGGCATAAAGATCTATAGAGATAGATCAAGACGCTTAATTGGACTTTCACAAAGCACATACCTTGACAAGATTTTGAAGAAGTTCAAAATGGATCAAGCAAAGAAAGGGTTCTTGCCTGTGTTACAAGGTGTGAAGTTGAGTCAGACTCAATGCCCGACCACTGCAGAAGATAGAGAAAAAATGAAAGATGTTCCATATGCTTCAGCCATAGGCTCTATCATGTATGCAATGCTGTGTACCAGACCTGATGTGTGCCTTGCTATAAGTTTAGCAGGGAGGTACCAAAGTAATCCAGGAGTGGATCACTGGACAGCGGTCAAGAACATCCTGAAATACCTGAAAAGGACTAAGGATATGTTTCTCGTGTATGGAAGTGACAAAGAGCTCACCGTAAGAGGTTACGTTGATGCAAGCTTTGACACTGATCCGGACGATTCTAAATCGCAAACCGGATACGTATTTACTTTAAACGGTGGAGCTGTCAGTTGGTGCAGTTCTAAACAAAGCGTCGTAGCGGGATCTACATGTGAAGCGGAGTACATAGCTGCTTCGGAAGCAGCGAACGAAGGAGTCTGGATGAAGGAGTTCATATCCGATCTAGGTGTCATACCTAGTGCATCGGGTCCAATGAAAATCTTTTGTGACAATACTGGTGCAATTGCTTTGGCAAAGGAATCCAGATTTCACAAGAGAACCAAACACATCAAGAGACGCTTCAATTCCATCCGGGATCTAGTCCAGGTGGGAGACATAGAAATTTGCAAGATACATACGGATCTGAATGTTGCAGACCCGTTGACTAAGCCTCTTGCACGAGCAAAACATGATCGGCACCAAAGCTCCATGGGTGTTAGAATCATTACTGTGTAATCTAGATTATTGACTCTAGTGCAAGTGGGAGACTGAAGGAAATATGCCCTAGAGGCAATAATAAAGTTATTATTTATTTCCTTATATCATGATAAATGTTTATTATTCATGCTAGAATTGTATTAACCGGAAACATAATACATGTGTGAATACATAGACAAACAGAGTGTCACTAGTATGCCTCTACTAGACTAGCTCGTTAATCAAAGATGGCTAAGTTTCCTAACCATGAACAAGGAGTTGTTATTTGATTAACAAGGTCACATCATTAGTTGAATGATCTGATTGACATGACCCATTCCATTAGCTTAGCACCCGATCGTTTAGTATGTTGCTATTGCTTTCTTCATGACTTATACATGTTCCTATGACTATGAGATTATGCAACTCCCGTTTACCAGAGGAACACTTTGGGTACTACCAAACGTCACAACGTAACTGGGTGATTATAAAGGAGTACTACAGGTGTCTCCAAAGGTAGATGTTGGGTTGGCGTATTTCGAGATTAGGATTTGTCACTCCGATTGTCGGAGAGGTATCTCTGGGCCCTCTCGGTAATGCACATCACTTAAGCCTTGCAAGCATTGCAACTAATAAGTTAGTTGCGGGATGATGTATTACGGAACGAGTAAAGAGACTTGCCGGTAACGAGATTGAACTAGGTATTGGATACCGACGATCGAATCTCGGGCAAGTAACATACCGATGACAAAGGGAACAACGTATGTTGTTATGCGGTCTGACCAATAAAGATCTTCGTAGAATATGTAGGAGCCAATATGGGCATCCAGGTCCCGCTATTGGTTATTGACCGGAGACGTGTCTCGGTCATGTCTACATTGTTCTCGAACCGTAGGGTCTGCACGCTTAACGTTACGATGACAGTTATTATGAGTTTATGCATTTTGATGTACCGAAGGTTGTTCGGAGTCCCGGATGTGATCACGGACATGACGAGGAGTCTCGAAATGGTCGATACATAAAGATTGATATATTGGAAGCCTATATTTGGATATCGGAAGTGTTTCGGGTAAAATCGGGATTTTACCGGAGTACCGGGAGGTTACCGGAACCCCCCGAAAACCATATGGGCCTTATTGGGCCTTAGTGGAAAGGTGAAAGGGGCAGCCCAAGGTGGGCTGCGCGCCTCCCCCGTCCCCTAGTCCTATTAGGACTAGGAGAGGTGGCCGGCCCCCTTCTCTCTCTCTCTCTCGAGGAATCCTATTAGGAATAGGATTGAGGGGGGGAGTCCTACTCCCGGTAGGAGTAGGACTCCTCCTGCGCCCTCCTCCTTGGCCGGCCAGCCCTCCCCCTTGGATCCTTTATATACGGGGGCAGGGGGCACCTCTAAACAGACAAGTTGATCATTGAGATCGTTCCTTAGCCGTGTGCGGTGCCCCCTGCCACCATATTCCACCTCGATCATATCGTTGTAGTGCTTAGGCGAAGCCCTGCGTCGGTAGAACATCAAGATCGTCCCCACGCCGTCGTGCTGACGGAACTCCTCCCCGAAGCTTTGCTGGATCGGAGCCTGGGGATCGTCATCGAGCTGTACGTGTGCTAAGAACTCGGAGATGCCGGAGTGACGGTGCTTGGATCGGTCGGATCGGGAAGAAGACATACGACTACTTTCTCTACGTTGTGTCAACGATTCCGTTGCGATCTACAAGGGTATGTAGATCAGACTCTTCCCCTCGTTGCTATGCATCATCATAATCTTGTGTGTACGTAGGAAAATTTTGAAATTACTATGTTCCCCAACATTCATATGCGATAGAGTAACGCAGAGTCGCATACCAATTCTATGTAGTTGCAGGTTCGTCAGATACACAATGCATCAGCCATTGCTATGTGGCTTTGTTGTTTCATGCTCAGGAGACAATCGACTACCGTGGGCAAATGAAACAAAAATGTTTTGCCTGATGTGTGTTCAGCAGACATTTATGAAGCTACAACAACGACGCGTCGTTTTTGAAGGCCTTTTATGTTTTTTGAATGCTGTCTTTGGTGTTGGTTGTGTGGTGATGCTGAGAGGAGTTTATCACTTTACCGAGGCCAATTTTGTTTCAGGATGTGTGCATTTTAGATGTTTTTATAATTTCTTGTTGATGCACGGGTTGGATGTAATTGGTATCTCCATGATATTAATATATTAAAAAAATCTATGAAGCTGCAAACATCTTAGTACTTGTTTACTACTTTCTTCGTTCCGATTTACTCGTTGTGGTTTTAGTCCAAATTAATGCCTATTTAACTTGTGGTGTATAGGCACCTGGTCTCAAGTCAAAGTATTTAGATCGGCATTTTAAAGTTGGGACCACCTGTGTGACAGGTGCCTGATTTTTTCTGGTTTTAGCCATTTTTTTCCTATGAACAATCACTGTATGACCATCACAGTTTATATATTGACAAGTATATTTACTTGCACACACGTACATCGAAATTATATGACTAATGGAAGGAGACAAAAAAGGGAATTAAGGAATTTTTCTTAATTAGTCACATGATAAGTACACCGGTCATATCGGATTCCAACAATATTCTTACACTATGGACTTTAAGATGGTGGAACTAAGATCGACACAACGACCCGGTTAAACAAAAATTGTTGCGGTAAAAAAAACAAATACAAAAATGAAAACAAAAACAGAAGCCTTGGGAGGAATGAATTACATTGGTATTATCCTAAAGAAGAAAGAAAATGAAAGAAAAACTTGGTAATGTGAATGTTCATACTCATTTCTATAAACTTTCGGATGTATATTCGCAGAATAGGGGTGCAGACGCAACCAATTTCGATACATCCATTGTGGGACGGAGGAAGCAAGTATCTAAAATCACTCATTTAACATTAAAAATCACATCCAAAAGACTAATCGACATCAATAGACATACGTCGTGCTCCGCCTCGCTGACCCACCACCCACGCAGTAGTTAAAATCGCACGAAGCAATAATTTTCACCCGACCGACCCAATGCAACGTCCATCGCCTCACCGAGAGCCCCTACTTTTTTCTCGTCGCATCTTTTCTCTCGAAGCCCCCGATCGATCCCTTTTCTCCTGCCTCCCCACGCACGCATGAGTTGGGTTGGCGAGAGCGAAAAGAAAGCGAGGAGCAGCCAGCGTGGTGCAGTGTCGCAGAAGAAGCTGGTCTTTATCCTTTTTTGAACGAACAGAACTGCATGCCTTTGGTTGCAGTGTCGCAGAGAAGCAAAAACCTGACGAAAGCTGTTTTCTTTCTACATGGTTAAAAACTACGAGACTGGGCCCGGCCCGGCCCAACCTTCGGGCTTAAAATCTAGGCCCAAGCCTGGCCCAGGGGCAGCATCGGGCCGGGCTTCTCATGGCCAGGTATATAGCCAAGGGACTGGATAGGATAGTTCCCGTAACATGATTCGTGTAACTTGGGGCTGAGCAGCCCCCTTTCTCTGGCTCACGGGATTCCCTATTGTCGTCTCTCTGTGCACGACAAGACGAAACCATAACTTCGTATTCTCTACCCTATCTATCAATGGAATGATACACCTTCAAGCGTATTCGCGAAAAAAAAACAGTTGGCAAATGTACACCGCAAGGACTATGATTTACTCAGGAACCAATCTATGGTTGGATGGTTAGAGAGACTATGGTATTACCAGCCCATCAGGGTTTTAATTCTGATGCTCACATTTGTTTATGCTAAAAAAGGATTATGATTTACTCGATTAATTTTTTTATTTTTATGCAGAGAAGACGGATGAGTACCCGTGCGCCGGGCGCTCCCTTCAGTTCGTGTGTGGGTGTGGACGCCCATATGCACGCACAGAAAGGAGAGTCAAATGAGAAGAAGAAAAAAAGCGGAGAAGTGGCAGCCCTCCTCGGTCCAGCTCCAGCTTAACCGGTCGTGTTTCCAACATGGTGAGTCGTTGGAAAGTCTTTTGTCGTTGCTTCCTCCGTCGCCTGTTTCCGCCACAGTCTGCTGCAACCACGGCTGCTTTCTTTTCTTTCGTTTCCGTTCTCTCGCCTGCTCCATGGATCAGGATCGCAAGTACAGTACTAGTACTAAAATGCAACGCAGTGATTCTTGCATGTTTCCGAGACCATGCGCATGCATGAGCGACCAGCCAACGAGGCTGCTCCGTTGCCGCTCGGATCGTGAGGCCGTTTTGAACCATGTACAGAGAAAACAGCTTTGTGTTCAGAAAAAAAGAAGAAGCAGAACAATAAGAAAGAAACCAGCTTTTGTCAGGTTTTTGCTTCACTGCAACAGTGCAACCAAAGGCAGGCAGTTCTGTTCGTTCAAAAAAGGAAAAAAAGACCAGCTTCCTCTGCAAGACTGCACCACGCTGGCTGCTCCTCGCTTTCTTTTCGCTCTCACCAACTCAACTCATGCATGCGTGGGGACTGGGGAGGCAGGAGAAAAGGGATCGATCGGGGGCTTCGGGACAAAACATGCGGCGAGACAGAGTATATGCAAAAAAAAATAGTAATTCAACATCAAACATGATCAAGTATTGTAGTCCTATAAAAAGATCCATCGGAGAATGACTTGTGTTGCATCCTAGGTCGAAGATTTGGCAAAAAACGCTATATACAAGTACTATACAAGCTATATTGTCGTCGTAAACTTCTCTTATTTGCCCTAAAGTCGAAATGAGTCATTTTTTGTCCAAACTTTTTATACGAATAGAATACCTGATCATGTTTGATTCCAAAGAAGATTTATAATTTTTTGAACTTTTTGTGAATTACTAAATTTTTTGGCGCATATAGGGTGCGCCAGAACCCGAGAGCACCAAGTTCCCGTCCCTCTCGGTGAAGCAATGGATGCTGCATTGGGTAGGTTGGGTGAAAATTATTGCTTCGTGCTACTGCGTGGGTCAGCGAGTATGCCATAGCTCATGCCTCGCTGACCCTTTAAGTTTTTTTGGTAGACATTTGACCCTTTAAGTCTCAAAACTGAATAAGTTTTGTCCAAAACTACATTTTGAGTACGTTGACCAGGTTTGATCATGTTGACCAAGTTTGACCGATGAACAGTAAATTCAAAAAAATACTCCCTATGTCCCAAAATAATTGTCTTAAACTTAGTACAACTATGTATTAGAGCTAGTACAAAGTTGAGACACTTATTTTGGGACAAAGGGAGTTGCAAGCAAATTCAAAAAATAACTGAAATTTTGTGACAACCAGGACGCTTGGCTGCGCTAAGTGGCTGTAAATATTTGTGGTCAGATAACATCCGAGGAGCTCTAGCAAAAAAATGAATTTTTTTTATGAACCAAAGTTTTGTATTTTTTGCCACAAGCTCCATGAATGTCGAAACACCACACAAATAGCGCACCCAAGCATCTTGGTTGCCACAAAAATTCAGTTTTTTTGCTATTTTTCCAAATTTACTATTCGTCGGTCAAAATCTAGTTTGGGACGAAACTTATCCGGTTTTGAGACATGAAAGGACCAAATGTCTACCAAAAATTCTTGAGGGACCAAGTCTGTATTTTGCAGGAACTTGACGGACTAAAAACTTACTTTTCTTCTTTTTAGATTGTTGTGAATCAAAGAGGCCCATAAAGGATATGTTTTGCACGTTTTTCCCTTCTAAATTCTTCTACTATTGCATATAGTAAGCATCTTTTAATTCACTATGCTCCTTAACATAGAAGCGCTCTCTCATTCAATCGAAGTGTTCAATTTTGAATCTAGTTCACAATTTTGACTGGGTCAACGATTTCTCAAGAATCCCTCTCATTCAAATGAGGTGTTCAATTTTGAATTTGGTTCAAGATTCTCTTTAATTCGCTACGCTCCCTAACTTTGGAGCTCTCCCATTTAATAGAAGTGTTAAATATTGAATTTGGTTAATAGTTTTGACCTGATCAATGAGTTTTAAGGAGCTCTCTCATTCAATTTGAGGTTTTCAATTTTTGATTGGTCACGATTTTGACTGGGTAAGTGATTTTTCAAATCAATCGACAACAGCCGGCCTGTAAAAACACATAAATCCCGCCCACCTTCTCACCACCTAGAAAAACAGCATCAACATTTCACAATATAGAATCAATTAATTAGAAGATAACATAAAACCATAGTGCCAAGAAGAGGCACCAAAACACGGCATTACGAAAAAAACACTACATGATCTTCCCCAAATGCCAAGCCAAATAATAAAAGAAACATGAAATTCCAACAACATCAATAGGAAGCACACCCAACCCTCCTAGCACAAACTATGTCACATCTTACAAAGTCACTAAGGTTCTCGTTTCTCATTCCAGTTTTGCTAAGTCTCAGTCGATTAAGACTTCGTTATGTCTCAATCGATGCTATATTCCTTGTTTTTAGAACGAAGGCTCAAGAAGATCCCGATTTTGAATTAACAAAGCCATCAACGGGTCAGAATTACAAGACTGCAACTTGCAACGAGGAAGAAAGAAAAACAAAATTAAAGATTCAATGTGCTGAGTAGAACAACTCGAAGGCAGCAAGCACACAACACCAATGCCAACGAACGCCGCTATGCTGAAACGAGCTAACCTACTAAGGCGACGGGAGGAGAGCACCACCATGCAGGTTTTGTCTTGTTGACTGCCACCAAAGGATAAAATAGGGGCAACACATGATCTGGCCCCGCCGCCGCAAAGGGCATCTACCCTTTCACCCATGGTCGAAGGGTGCCGCCCCAGCGGTCGATTGAGTGGTTCATCCTAGAACCGAAATCGAAGTGCCCAAGTTGCCAAAGGAGAGGCACAAGGAACATACCCACATGAAACAGAGAACCGACCACCCAATCACTGTCGCCAGCAGCAGCAAGGCAGAACACCAGACGAGAGTTGTCCAACGAAACCGCTGAACCCGGCAGAAGGCCAAAAGGATGCAACACCATGCATCGGTCAAGGATAGGAATCGCCAAAGCCGAAGCTCTACCGCCGACACCGAGGAAGGGACACCAATCCCCTCGCACCAGAGGCTGGAACTCTCCGCACTTGGACCAGAGCAGGTCGCCGACGATGAGATAAGGCCACCACATGCCGTATTCGAATCACTCCCAACTCCACAACCACTCAAGCAGTCCCTGGACAACACCTTCAGGAAGGAACATGACACCAAAATGCCTTTGTCCCCAGGAAAAGGGGACCTGAGGCTTTCACCTGAGCTCATGGGCGAGGTGGAAGGAAAGGGATCCCACCGAAGCCTCCAGCAAGGGAAATGACGCCCAAAGGCGACGTCTTTGGTGTGGCCGCCGCGCCGGCTAGGGGTTTGCCCCGGACCTGCCCCCACTCACCAGATCCGTGCAGCCGACGTCCGAGAACCGACGACCAAAGCCGTCAGGGACCGGGATCGGCGCAAATCGGAGTAGATCGAAGTTGAGGACTCCTCTTCTACATGGCACATCCAACCTGCGAGGGGTAGCATCTTAAGTATTGATTTTGTTTTTTGCCGCGCCTTTCAGAAATGTAATTTCATAATGAAATTTTATAAGATCTTAGAACATTTGGCAAAACAATATTATATATATTCTGATTTTTTTTTTGATTTTACTCTTCATCCAAGCTTCGAGAAACTCCACTTCCGTTTGTCTCATCCTTTTCTTTGGAGACCAGCCAACGAAGCCCAAATCGGCCTCAAGCCTGAAAGATTCTCGGTCAAGATATAGTCAAAAGGGGCCATTGCAGCCTGCAGGACAGGGCAGGAACGGAGGAGACGCCGCCGGCTGGCAGCAGCACCGACGCGCACCATGCCTACCTCCTCCTCCGTCAACCCGGAACATGGCGTCGTCACCGCGGCCGAACTCCTCTCCGCCTACGCCGCCGTGCCGTCGAGGGCCACGGGCGCCGAGGGCTTCGCCTCGTCCCTGCGCACCCAGGACGAGGTCGACGCGCTCTGCGAGAAGTACGGCGTACCCAAGGAGTTCACCGCGCGCCCCGCAGGCGACCTGCGCGCGAACTCGACGCCGCCGCCGGGGGCCATCTGCGTGTACGCGAGGGCGCTCAAGGCCGGGATGCGCGTCCCGCTGCACCGCTTCTTCCGCGAGGTGCTCGCCCACTTCGGCATCGCGCCGGCGCAGCTCTCGCCCAACGGGTGGCGCGCCATGGCGGGCTTCCACGCGCTCTGCGACTCCGCTGGGGTGCCGCCGTCGCTCGCGGTGTTCCGGCGTTTCTTCGTGACGTGCAGTCTCTGCCAGGAGCACGAAAAAGGCTGGTACTCATTCCGGCCCAGGCGGGACAGCTCCGGCTTGTGCTTCAGGGGTTTGCCGAAGCCGGATGCCAACTCCATCAAGTGGAAACACGAGTTCTTCTTCCTCTCGTCGCCGGAGCCGTGGCTCTGCGCCGTGGAGTGGCGCGAGCGGTCCAACAACTCCTCCAGCAATCCGGTGCTCACCGTTGAGGAAAGCCAGTCGATGCTGAAGCTGCTAAGTGCTCACGGTGGCGCCGCTGTTGATCTCAGGAACCTGCTCCCACCTAGGTGCTCAAGGCCGCGCAGCCGTCTCTGCAACAGCAACCTTGCTGCCGCATCCCCGCCGCCGCCGCCTTCCTCAACTCGTATTATTCTGTTCCAAATCCCTCTGATTCCCCTGTTTCATCGAGCCCTTAGGATGGTGTTTCGTGCTATCTAGGTACGGATCCCTCCGGCCATGACATGATGCCGGCGGAAAAGGCGGCCGCGCAAGCGTCGGCGTCGGGGAAGAAGAGGACTTGGGAGGAAGCCAACGGCGGGGAGGAGGTTTCGCCTCTTTCAGAGCTGTCCAGCGTGCGCTCGCCACCGCCACAGCATTTCCCCTGCAGGCACGACGGAGACACCAGGAAGGCTGCACGGGAGCTGATGCACCTGCATTGCTCCGTTGCGCAGCCGCGGGAGCGCGCGTCTGCGGCGAACGAGCCTTCCGACGGCGCAGCGATTCGGCAGGTATTGCCAGCAAATGACATGGGAAATCGTTCGATCGGTAGGTGCTTGTCGGGAGTCCTCGATCATCTTGTTTGCGTTCAGGCCTGGGAGCGCGAAGCCGCGGCGCTGCGGGAGCAGCTGGAGGGGGCGAAGAACGAGCTCGCCGCGAAGGTGGCGGAGCTGGAGGAGACCAAAGCGGAGCTCGCCGCAGTGAAGCAAGCAGCGGACGCGGAGGTGGTGAAGACGAAGGCCCAGCTGGCCGCGTCTCTGACGGATGTGATGAAGACGAAGGCCGAGCTCGCCGCGGCAAAGCAAGCGGCGGAGGCGGAGGCGGGGAAGACGAAGGCCGAACTCGCCGCGGCCGTGGCGGAGGCGGTGAAGACGAAGGCCGAGCTGGCCGCCGTGAAGCGTGCCACGGAGACAGAGACGGCTAAGGCGAACGCCGAACTCGCCGCGGCGAACCGGGCCGTGGAGGCGGAGCTGCTGAAGGCGAAGGCCCAGCTCGCCGCGGCGGAGGCGGAGCTGGAGAGCGCCAAGGCAGCGACGGCGGTGCAGGAGCTTCTGGCCTCAGAAGAGAACGCCCGGCGGCGCGCGGAGCTCGCGCTGGAGGGGTACCAGCGCTGGCGAGGCCGTCACGCTCCGGCTGGTCGTGCCGCTTGACTAGCTCGTTGATCGTCTTTTTTTTGGGGGGGAAATCACATTGCTCGTTGATCGTCTTTTCCTCCTCTATGCAACCGGGAGATCATCAAATTTTGCAGCAGAGATAGCTATGTGGCTTTGCTTGTTGTTTCATATTATCGAGAAGTCGGGACCTTTGATAAAACTAAAGAAATGGTTCAATGAGGACATCGTTTTGGTGCTAAGGTGCATCGCCCCTGCATGAACAGTATATTCAGACATGTTTTTTGGAGGAAAATTATTATTTTTTACACTAAATATGCTCGAGTGTGCTAGGAGTTGTTAGAATTGTGTCGAATATTATTGTACAAGGTAGGTTACAGTTGGACTTGGTTTTGGACTGTGTGTAGACAGGGTAGGAGTTGTGTCCTAATAGGACACCTGTATCCTAGGCCTCTCATATATATCGGGGGTAGACACACGATGTAACCTATGCCAACATAATAGCACGGGCACGCGCGGGAGCCGGCGGCGTGTGCCGGTGCCCGGGCGGCCGGGGTGCGGTATTGTGACGGTGTCATGGGGAGGAGCGCCCGTAGTCATGCCCCGGGGATGTAGCCATGATGATGAACCTCGTTAACAAATTTCGGTGTCGTGCTCGTGTGATTGCTTGGTCCTCGGTAGATCGACGGAACGCCTTGGATTTATTCTAAAAGAGGCTGCGGTGGTTGATCTAGAGGAAGCGAAGTCGAAAGATCACGGTTGTGGAGTAACAACGAAATCTATTCAGACGGCGTAATAGCAATCGGAGCAGCAGGCGGCCGTAAGCATCGACGTCCTAGATCGAATCGGTCTCGGCGAGTGGGCAGGAGATGTGGCGATCAGGGGAACACAAGGACAACGGCGTCATGCAGTGTGCAGCGACAGGATTCTTCAGAGGCAACGGCGAGTGACAGGCGGCCCAAGGCCCAGGAGACGAGCGTGCGCGTTGCATGTTGGAGAGGTCCATGAGCGGCAGGAGCTGGACACGGGATTGGTTTGAGAAAAAAGAAAGATCTGCAGCACTATGGTAATTGACGTGGCAAGGACAGCAATTGGATGGATTGCTAATTGCACACGGTGTTTTACTAGGAGGCGGGCAGGTTGGAAACATGCACATAAGTCTCGAAGGAGTCTGAAGTGTGTGTGTGTGTGTGTGTGTGTGTGTCAGGATCATGTTCTATAGGGCGTCGAGCAATGCACGGAGATGTGCGGACGGACACGATGCAGGGTGGAGCATGGTTGCAGTTAGATAATTTCGGCTGGGTCGGACTGGACTGTCTGACGGACCGACATGGATGTCGGTCAATGCAGAAGACGGCGGTGATTTCAGCGACGACGACATAGGAGCGTGATGCTGATGGTGGCCGACTTCTGGGGCGTGGAAACACGTGGTGCAGGCTTAAGGGCTTGTGCGGCTTTGATAGACTATTGCGTAGGGTTGACTCAAGACGGTGCACATGAGAGTTTGGAGTCGACAGGGCGCGGGTGGGTGGCACGTACAACCACCATGGAGTCATGTTGAAGATGGAGCTGGAGTCTGACGGATGACTACACTCTGTGCTGATGGAGGGGCTATGGCGTAAGTTAACGGAGAGTCGAAGCCTATTTCAGCGGGATAACGAGAGACACGTGGTTTCATACTGGGTACCAGTGGTCTGATGGAGGCGTGATACTCGGCATCGGTCGGTGATGATCGATGGTTCTCTGCAGTGGGAGTTGAGATAGTGGGGGCTAGCTACCCGGGAGACTCGACCAGGACAGCAGAGGCTCGACGCGGTGATAGCGGCGAGGCGTGCAATAAGTACGGGGACACAGCGACAGACCAAGGCACTGGTGGTCAGACATGTGGTCAGACAAAGTGTGCAAGGATGCTGAAGCAGTGTTGACGAGTACCAGATTCAAGTTGGTGACTGGGTCTATCGGTGCTAGTTGATGGACAAGAGTTGACCGTGGAGAATCTGAGAAGGGGCGGAGAGTCTAAAATTGTCAAAAGTTGAGAGTACATGGCCGCATATTCTGTGGTATTCAGTGCACATGGCAAAGTGCGGGTGATAGGGCAGAAGGATGCGGAGTGCTATAGCGGTGGGACATGTCACAGACTATCCGGGGAAAAGGATGAGACAACTGTGAATTTGACTCAGGGTGACACAAGGCGACGGTGAAATTCCTTCAAGTTTCAGACAGACGGTCAAGAAAGAGCGGTGATGTTGAGTTCAGGTAATTCTTATATGTGGCGTCTAATACGTGAGTTGTTCACCTTCACGCAGACAGTGGTCGGTGTGGGATGGCGGTTCTACGGAAGTTGGGAGCACGCGGACTAGAGTAACAAGGAACTTAATTTTGCTCGAGTGTTGATTGTGGACAAGTTGCAGGTGGAGTCACATGGAGTCTGGGAGTAGCAGCGGTGCTCATGGCGTATCTCAAGTCCAATGTACTAGGAGGTTCGATGCATGGATGAATTCAAGGTGGTGAAGAATATTCGCCAAGATGGAGTTTGTTAGAATTGTGTCGAATATTATTGTATAAGGTAGGTTACAGTTGGACTTGGTTTTGGACTGTGTGTAGACAGGGTAGGAGTTGTGTCCTAATAGGACACCTGTATCCTAGGCCTCTCATATATATCGGGGGTAGACACACGATGTAACCTATGCCAACATAATAGCACGGGCACGCGGGTTAGCCGGCGGCGTGTGCCGGTGCCCGGGCGACCGGGGTGCGGTATTGTGACGGTGTCATGGGGAGGAGCGTCCGTAGTCATGCCCCGGGGATGTAGCCATGATGGTGAACCTCGTTAACAAATCTCGGTGTCGTGCTCGTGTGATTGCTTAGTCCTCGATAGATCGACGGAACGCCTTGAATTTATTCTAACAGGAGTGTGCAAAATTTCATGGACAAATAACATTCCAGAAGCTCTCACAAAAAGAACAAAATCGACTCTCAAAGAACTTTGGAAAAAAAATACATTTTGGAGACCCCTTTTCTTGTCTACACCTCCTCGAATGTGATTTCGCCACAAAAAAAATGAACATCCCCAACACACCCGAGCATCTTTGGTGCGAAAACATTTCATGATTTCTTTTGTTTATGTTTGCTAGTTTTTTGAATTTGCTGTTTGTAAGCCTAGGCTCATGTATGGATTATCATGGTTTAGTCGAGAAATATTTATATCACAAAAGATATGAACGTGTGATATTTGGTCCGTTAATTTCAATTTTTGATATATCTGTGTTGGGTGCTCTCTTATGTTTCTATGTGGATGATCATAGGCACACACAGAATTAAGTGTTGTTAGGAATAATTTGGAAGTCCTCTTCTACTCCTGAGCTCAAATGAGCTCGGGGTGAACAATAAAAAAGAAAGAAAATTTAAAAAGTTTCATCATGAAAGAACATTCGACGAAGTCATGGCAGAAAAATAAAATCAGCACTCCAAAATGCTTTCAAAAAATAGCATTTTTGGAGTGTTGTCTTTTTTCAAAGACTTCAATGAATGTTCTTTCGTGACGAAATTTGGCAGGCACACAAAACATTTGTCGAAGTTGATCTCAGAAAAAATTCAGACATTTGTACATTTTTTTTTCAATTTTACTGTTCACCAGGGAGCATTTGAGCGTAAGCTGAATTCATGGAAGCTTATTAAAATGTGTTGTTAGGTAAGTTGTTGTACCACTTTTACGGGATTTTCACGATTATTAAAATGGAAGCTTATTAATAAAAAACAAGCATCTTTTGTGAGGCCAAGCCATCATGTGTTGGCTCCTCTCCAAGAAAAGCTACAGTAGTTTTCTCCCTGTGCCTTTTGCAGGTCTATCGGTTGTAGTTGGCTCCTATACATGCCTGTTGCCCGACCGTCCTTTTGCAGGCACACCGCAGGTCCTCGCTTTCTTTTTGTTCTCGCCAACGCAGGTCTATCGGTTCGCCAAAAGATGCAGAAAATGTGTTAGCAGACAGATCACCCATTCTCCATCACAAGGAGCCCCCTAAAACCCAACTTAAGATTACCATGTTTGTAAGCTAGAGAAGTTTTAACATGATCCCTCTTACCTCACCGGGGGTAAGACGGGAAGGTAAGAGCGTCTACATCCAGACCGCTCAAGCCCGCTCTATACGTCTGGCCAGACAGTCTGACCATTTGACTGGTCACATTTTATGCATCGGTAAATTAAAAAAGTTACTAATTATCATGAATATAGTAAAAAATTACAAGCTTAGAGCATATCTAACCGATCCCTAAAAAACTTTGCTGGAGTAAAATTTCACTCTTCTTCCTCTAAATTGCCCCTAAACTATTTAAATTTAAATACATTATAACCGAGCACTTTTCCAGCCGTCTCAGACCATCAACACTCGTAGCCGTCCGATCATCACTTGAGGAGTTTGTTGGCCGTCCGATTGTTCCTCCATCCCACGTTCGCTCGCTTTGACCGCTACCAACGAGCGATCACCTTTGCTGGGCCGGTGTTCTGATGAAATTTTTGGGCCTCTAGCATTAAATTGGGCCCAATGAGTCAACCTTTCTCTGTGCAGGGTCTGCTCCGCGTCTTCGTAGTGCTCCACAGCCCCGACCCGGTTCGCCGCAGCTATCGTCGTTGCCGCAGAGAGAGGAAGAGAGTGATGACAATGGTAACGGTGGGCCAAACGGATCGCCAAGAACATCATGCGGAGTGGTGCCGCTCGGATCGCTGCCCTTCTACACCGAACCTCCAAATCTCGCACGAAAAAGGGGATCTTGGCGATGGCGGCGGCCGGCGTCACTTCCTCCATCCTCTAGGTCTGTGTGCATATGCTCCTTCTGTGCATCTCCTATTTTCTACGAGGCGCTTTGTAGGATCGAAAGTGTGTCTAGAGGGGGGGGGGGGGTGATTAGACTACTTGACCAGATAAAAACTTAACCTTTTCCCAATTTTAGTTCTTGGCAGATTTTAGCTATTTTAGGACAAGTCAAGCAATCATCACACAATTCAAGCAAGCATGCAAAGAGTATATTGGCAGCGGAAAGTAAAGCATGCAACTTGGAAGAATGTAAAGGGAAGGGTTTGGAGAATTCAAACGCAATTGGAGACACAGATGTTTTTCCCGTGGTTCGGATAGGTAGTGCTATCCTACATCCACGTTGATGAAGACTTCAACCCACGAAGGGTAACGGTTGCGCGAGTCCACGGAGGGCTCCACCCACGAAGGGTCCACGAAGAAGCAACCTTGTCTATTCCACCATGGCCATCGCCCACGAAGGACTTGCCTCACTAGCGGTAGATCTTCACGAAGTAGGCGATCTCCTTGCCCTTACAAACTCCTTGGTTCAACTCCACAATCTTGTCGGAGGCTCCCAAGTGACACCTAGCCAATCTAGGAGACACCACTCTCCAAGAAGTAACAAATGGTGTGTTGATGATGAACTCCTTGCTCTTGTGCTTCAAATGATAGTCTCCCCAACACTCAACTCTCTCTCATAGGATTTGGATCTGGTGGAAAGAAGATTTGAGTGGAAAGCAACTTGGGGAAGGCTAGAGATCAAGATTCATATGGTAGGAATGGAATATCTTGGTCTCAACACATGAGTAGGTGGTTCTCTCTCAGAACATATGAGTTGGAAGTGTAGATGTGTTCTGATGACGCTCTCCAGGAGTGAAGAGGAGGTGGAGGGGTATATATAGCCTCCACACAAAATCCAACCGTTACACACAGTTTTCCAATCTCGGTGGGACCGAATCAACAAACTTGGTCGGACCGAAAAGTAAACCTAATGACCGTTAGAGATTTTCGGTGGGACTGACATGCAACTCCGTAGGACCGATTTTGTTAGGGTTAGGGCATAACGTAATCTCGGTGAGACCGATTTTGGTAATAATCTAACCAGAGAGTTGGTCAGGTAAACTCGGTGGGACCGATTTGCTCTTTCGGTGAGACCGAAAAGTTACAAAAAGGAAACACTGAATTTACATTGCAATCTCGGTGGGACCGATCCGCTCTTTCGGTGAGACCGAACAGTTACGAAAGGGAAACAAAGAGTTTGCAATCCCATCTCGGTGAGACCGAGATCCCTATCGGTAGAACCGAATTGCTAGGGTTTGGCAGTGGCTTATGACAAGTGAAACTCGGTGGCGCCGGATAGAAAGAATCTGTAGGACCGAGTTTGGCTTAGGGTTTAGGTCATATGTGGATATGGGAAAGTAGTTGAGGGTTTTGGAGCATATCACTAAGCACATGAAGCAAGAGGCTCATTAAGCAACACCTCATCCCTCCTTGATAGTATTGGCTTTTCCTAAAGACTCAGTGTGATCTTGGATCACTAAAATATAAAATGAAGAGTCCTGAGCTTTTGAGCTTGAGCCAATCCTTTGTCCTTAGCATTTTGAGGGTTCCACTTTCACCATCCATGCCATGCCAATCATTGAGCTTTCCTGAAATAATCATCTTGGAATAGCATTAGCTCAATGAGCTATATGTTGTTATGAATTACCAAAACCACCTAGGGATAGTTGCACTTTCAATCTCCCCCTTTTTGGTAATTGATGACAACATATAGATCAAAGCTTCGACAAATGATAATAAGCATGAAAAATATCGTCGCTTTGAGAAGTATGTGATAAGTAAGAGCTCCTCCTAAATTTTTGCATATTTAAGATTTGCTTTGGACTGCAAATGCACAAAGAGTTAGAGTCATGGATTACTCTTCCATGTCACATACAACTTGGTGGAGCGCTTAAAATGATAAGAATGAAATACATGCACTCATCACCAAGGAAAAGTGAATGACCACATAAGATAGATAAAATATATCAAGCATGCATAAGTGTAGCTTATGATCAAACACATGATCATCAATGTCTCACAAGCATATCAAAGTATCTCGACCAAAAGCAAACAATGTTTGAAAAACCACCAAATAAAGCAAGAGAGAAAAGCAACACTCTCTCTTGAAGCCTATGATCTATACATTTTCTCCCCCTTTGGCAACAAGTTACCAAAAAATTCCTAGAAAATGCATAGTGCTAAATCGACACTCAGGCTTGATCTTCAGGTGGTGGTGGAGTGCAGATCACTCCAAGGACGAAGGCTTCCGTAGACGCGGTTGGAGTTGGAGCTGAAGTAGATGCTGGAGCAGGTTGGGCTGGTGCTGCGGCTGGAGCTGAGGCGGTTGCTCTTGTGTTAGGAACTGGCACTGCAGACGACCTCGGACCTCGTGGCACTCTGGCAAATGCATCAGTGGTTGTCTTCCCTTTCCTCTCCTGCATGTCATCTTGGAGCTGCTCCACTGCAGTCTGAATCTCTGTCACCTTGATATCCAAGTCATAGAACTTTTGTTCTACGATTCTCTGTAGGCTTGCCTGGTTCTGAGTTAGGGTGGCCAGTCCTTTCTCAATCCGCAGGCTGGATGCAATCAAGTAACTGAGCTGCTCTTGCTTGTTCTTCAAGAAGTACTCAGATGCCTCCTCTTGAGTTGGCATCTTGGCAGCTTTCTCCTTTATTGCCTTCTCCTTCTTGACTTGTGCATGGGCTGAAGATGGTTCATCTTTGGTCATCACAACTTGGTTGTCCTCAAAATCTGGATAGATAGGCAAATGTTCCTTGTCCAACAAGTATGTGTCTGTGCCCATTCTTGAGTTAATCAACATCTGGATCTGAGGGGCATATCCACAGCTCCTCTTCTGATCTGCTGCAGTCCTCTTGATAGTCTCTACCATGAGGCTCATGACCTTGAATTTCTAAGGCACATCAAAGATATGTAGCAAGTTAATGGCATGACCTCTGATCATCCTGTGATCTCCAGACTTGGGCAACAGTGTGTGCCTAAGGATCCAGTTGATGGTTGGCAGCCATGACAAAAGATAATGCACAGACCCAAACTTGAAAGTATCAAGTGCCTCGTTTGGAATTTCCTTGTATATATTGGACATAGAGTTATGATCCATCTTCTTCTTGGAATAGACATCCAAGTCATCTTCATTTTCCTCTGGGGCATTGATAAGCTGTGCCCACTCAGCAACTGTTGATTGGTACCACTTACCTTCAGACATCCAAACAATCCTCCCATCTGGATAAAAATATGCTGTGGAGTAGAACCGCATGATAAGCTCCTCATTCCACTTTGTGAGCTTCTGCCCAACAAAGTCTGCTACTCCACATGCCTTGAAGCTGTCCTGCACTCCAGGGTAGTGCTCTTCATTCTCCTTGATATATTCCCAGTTGACCCATCTCATATCACATACAATTGGCTTCTTGCCTAACAAGACTGTCTCATAGAAGTCCTGCTGTTCCTTAGTGTGGAACCTGTAGTCAACAACAGTTCTTCTCCTTGAAGCATATGGATCTGCTTCTCTCCACTTCCTCAGCCCTGAGTCTCTTCTGAGCTTTATGTCCCCAGCCACAGGATGAGCATCATTGTGGTCTGGGATCTTGGGCTTGAGCTTTCTCAGAACATGCTCTTCATCATCTTCTTTAGCAGCTTCAGGCACTAGGGCCTTGTTCTTCTCAGTTGCAGGTATGCTCCTCGTATTTCTCTTTGGGGCAGACTTGGGCTTGGAGGCAGCTTTGGGTGCTTCTTTGGGCTTGGATGCAGCAGCCCCTGTCCTGATAGCATCACCCATAAGCTTAGGTGCCTTAGGTGCTGGTGCAGCAACCTCTTCTTCTTCCTCTTCTTCCATGATGGAAGCCTTTCCAAGCACTCTGGCTATGGTCTTCTTGACCCTTTCCTTCCTTTTCTTTCCTTCAGCAGTAACTGCCTCTATGGTTGCAGGCTTTTCAGGAATCTGAGTTGAAGTTCCGGCCTTTGGCATAGGCTTCCTGCCTGCTGGCCTTTTGACCTTTAAGCCGTGCTTGGTGCTCTGTCTTGAGCCATGCTCCTTTTTGAGTGCAACTCTCTTTGATGTGGCTTCCTCTTCCTCTGCCACATAATCTTCATCCTCTGATTCTGAGGTTCTCTTGTTTCTTGTCTTGTGGCAGCTTTTGGCAGGTTACTAGGGGTGCTCCTGCTGCCATCATCTGAAGAACTGGAGGGACTAGTGCCCTCACTCATTTTTGCACTGGCTGCTCTGACAAATTCTGGCTATCACTTTGGTCTGACATGATGAACAAGCTGACTGCTGACCCTGTGAACAGTTTATAGATGAGGTAGAGTGGATGAGCATCACAAAATGCAGAGATTTTTGCAAAAGAATGATTCAAAAACTTAGTTTTAGTTTCCCACAGAAAGCATTCCGGATCTACCGATTTTTAAACTCGGTGATACCGAAGCAGTTTTTGGAACCTAACTAGTGAAATCGGTCAGACCGAGTCACAGTTCGGTGGCACCGAGACTACTAGGGTTTCACAAAGTTCCAAAATCGGTCACACCGATTAGTAATACTCGGTCAGACCGAGTCTTACTTGTGCAATGGCATGAGCCAAATTGGTGGGACCGAGTTTTTCAACTCGGTGGGTCCGAGATGGTTTCGGCGGAAACCTAACCCTAAAATTTTTGAATCAAACCTAATCTACGAGTTCATTGACTGGATAGAAGTTTATCAAACGTGGCAAGAATCATTATGATCACAATGTGCTAAGAATCGGATTGGGGAATAGCACAAAGATCGAGTCCATACCCTAGTTCGGCGGAGACTCGCTACGGCGGCAACGGCGGGGTTGATTCCCATTGACGGCGACGGAGACCAGCGACTGGAGGCGGCTAGCGGCGAGGAGACGATCCAGAGACCACGTTGGCAGAGCGAGCTATCGCGCGGGCAAAGGGGTTCAGAGAAATTTCCAAATTTTTGCCCGTGACTATATATAGCCCGACCCTGTCGGTGTGACCGAGTGGAACAACTCGGTGGCACCGAGATGCAAAACTGCATACAGTTATTGCAACTCGGCGTGACCAAATGGTTCAAATCGGTTGCACCGAGATCGAAAACATAGATCAACTTAATGATCTCGGTAAGACCGAAAGTGGGGTATCGGTCAGACCGAGAATCACAAAGAGGTTTTGGAAGTTTAAGTCTATGACGAATCGGGGACTCCGAGTGCTCCTCACACAGAGTGGTTCGAATATGACTTGATCAAATTTTGTGATGTAGCATGAATAGAGTTTGAGATGAGAAAAGCATAGATAGCTAGAGGAGGTTCTTAGTCATTCTTGTCCATCCACTTGGCACAAGGAAATAAAACCAAACAGTCAAAACAACAAGTGGATGTCCTAGAATGAGTAAAATATGCAACCAACATGCTCACACAATAAGATGGCAAATGAAATATGTGACAAAGCATGCACAATCAATTCTAGCATCTATCAAGCAATTTGCGATGACTAGGTCATCTACATATATGAGTATATTGACTTAGGAGTCAAGTGAGAACACTTGATCATAGGTCATACTCATCGTTTAAGCTCAAGTGGGGTTACCACTTTTACATAAAGCATTGTTGTGTTCACATCTTTAGAGTTGCTTTAGCTCAAGTCTTAGAGTAAAGCTCCCCCTAGATGTGATATCCCCCCTAAGAAAGATGAACTAACCTTGGGTTTTGTCGATGATGACTTCATGTAGATGTTGAAGTTGTGGATGCTCAATGTTGTGCTGGGGAACGTAGTAATTTCAAAAAAATTCCTACGCACACGCAAGATCATGGTGATGCATAGAAACGAGGGGGAGAATCTGATCTACGTACCCTTGTAGATCGCAACGGAAGCGTTGACACAACGTAGAGGAAGTAGTCGTACGTCTTCTTTCAGATCCGACCGATCCAAGCACCGTTACTCCGGCACCTCCGAGTTCTTAGCACACGTACAGCTCGATGACGATCCCCGGGCTCCGATCCAGCAAAGCTTCGGGGAGGAGTTTCGTCAGCACGACGGCGTGGTGACGATCTTGATGTTCTACCGACGCAGGGCTTCGCCTAAGCACTGCAACGATATGATCGAGGTGGAATATGGTGGCAGGGGGCACCGCACACGGCTAAGGAATGATCTCAATGATCAACTTGTGTGTCTAGAGGTGCCCCCTGCCCCCGTATATAAAGGATCCAAGGGGGAGGGGCTGGCCGGCCAAGAGGAGGGCGCAGGAGGAGTCCTACTCCTACCGGGAGTAGGACTCCCCCCCAATCCTATTCCAAATAGGACTTCCAAGGGGGAAAGAGAGAGAGAGAGGTGGCCAGCCACCTCTCCTAGTCCTAATAGGACTAGGGGAGGGGGGGGGGGAGGCGCGCAGCCCACCATGGCAGCCCCTTTCACCTTTCCACTAAAGCCCAATAAGGCCCATATGGCTCCCGGGGGGTTCCGGTAACCTCCCGGTAATCCGGTAAAATCCCGATTTTACCCGGAACACTTCCGATATCCAAATATAGGCTTCCAATATATCAATCTTTATGTCTCGGCCATTTCGAGACTCCTCGTCATGTCCGTGATCACATCCGGGACTCCGAACTACCTTCGGTACATCAAAATGCATAAACTCATAATAACTGTCATCGTAACGTTAAGCGTGCGGACCCTACGGTTCGAGAACAATGTAGACATGACCGAGACACGTCTCCGGTCAATAACCAATAGCGGGACCTGGATGCCCATATTGGCTCCTACATATTCTACGAAGATCTTTATCGGTCAGACCACATAACAACATACGTTGTTCCCTTTGTCATCGGTATGTTACTTGCCTGAGATTCGATCGTCGGTATCCAATACCTAGTTCAATCTCGTTACCGGCAAGTCTCTTTACTCGTTCTGTAATACATCATCCTGCAACTAACTCATTAGTTGCAATGCTTGCAAGGCTTGTGTAATGTGCATTACCGAGAGGGCCCAGAGATACCTCTCCGACAATCGGAGTGACAAATCCTAATCTCGAAATACGCCAACCCAACATCTACCATTGGAGACACCTGTAGTACTCCTTTATAATCACCCAGTTACGTTGTGACGTTTGGTAGCACCCAAAGTGTTCCTCCGGCAAACGGGAGTTGCATAATCTCATAGTCATAGGAACATGTATAAGTCATGAAGAAAGCAATAGCAACATACTAAACGATCGGGTGCTAAGCTAATGAAATGGGTCATGTCAATCAGATCATTCAATTAATGATGTGACCTCGTTAATCAAATAACAACACATTGTTCATGGTTAGGAAACATAACCATCTTTGATTAATGAGCTAGTCTAGTAGAGGCATACTAGTGACACTAAGTTTGTCTATGTATTCACACATGTATTATGTTCTTGGTTAATACAATTCTAGCATGAATAATAAACATTTATCATGATACAAGGAAATAAATAATAACTTCATTATTGCCTCTATGGCATATTTCCTTCAGTCTCCCACTTGCACTAGAGTCAATAATCTAGATTACACAGTAATGATTCTAACACCCATGGAGCCTTGGTGCTGATCATGTTTTGCTCGTGGAAGAGGCTTAGTCAATGGGTCTGCAACATTCAGATCCGTATGTATCTTGCAAATCTCTATGTCTCCCACCTGGACTAGATCCCTGATGGAATTGAAGCGTCTCTTGATGTGCTTGGTCCTCTTGTGAAATCTGGATTCCTTTGCCAAGGCAATTGCACCAGTATTGTCACAAAAGATTTTCATTGGACCCGATGCACTAGGTATGACACCTAGATCGGATATGAACTCCTTCATCCAGACTCCTTCGTTCGCTGCTTCCGAAGCAGCTATGTACTCCGCTTCACATGTAGATCCCGCTACGACGCTTTGTTTAGAACTGCACCAACTGACAGCTCCACCGTTTAATGTAAACACGTATCCGGTTTGCGATTTAGAATCGTCCGGATCAGTGTCAAAGCTTGCATCAACGTAACCTCTTACGGTGAGCTCTTTGTCACCTCCATATACGAGAAACATATCCTTAGTCCTTTTCAGGTATTTCAGGATGTTCTTGACCGCTGTCCAGTGATCCATTCCTGGATTACTTTGGTACCTCCATGCTAAACTTATAGCAAGGCACACATCAGGTCTGGTACACAGCATTGCATACATGATAGAGCCTATGGCTGAAGCATAGGGAACATCTTTCATTTTCTCTCTATCTTCTGCAGTGGTCGGGCATTGAGTCTGGCTCAACTTCACACCTTGTAACACAGGTAAGAACCCTTTCTTTGCTTAATCCATTTTGAACTTCTTCAAAATCTTGTCAAGGTATGTGCTTTGTGAAAGTCCAATTAAGCGTCTTGATCTATCTCTATAGATCTTTATGCCTAATATGTAAGCAGCTTCACCGAGGTCTTTCATTGAAAAACTCTTATTCAAGTATCCCTTTATGCTATCCAGAAATTCTATATCATTTCCAATCAGCAATATGTCATCCACATATAATATCAGAAATGCTACAGAGCTCCCACTCACTTTCTTGTAAATACAGGCTTCACCGAAAGTCTATATAAAACCAAATGCTTTGATCACACTATCAAAGCGTTTATTCCAACTCCGAGATGCTTGCACCAGTCCATAAATGGATCGCTGGAGCTTGCACACTTTGTTAGCTCCCTTTGGATCGACAAAACCTTCTAGTTGCATCATATACAACTCTTCTTCCAGAAATCCATTCAGGAATGCAGTTTTGACATCCATCTGCCATATTTCATAATCATAAACCGCGGCAATTGCTAACATGATTCGGACAGACTTAAGCATCGCTACGGGTGAGAAGGTCTCATCGTAGTCAACCCCTTGAACTTGTCGAAAACCTTTTGCGACAAGTCGAGCTTTATAGACAGTAACATTACCGTCAGCGTCAGTCTTTTTCTTGAAGATCCATTTATTCTCAATTGCTTGCCGATCATCGGGCAAGTCAACCAAAGTCCATACTTTGTTCTCATATATGGATCCCATCTCAGATTTCATGGCTTCAAGCCACTTTGCGGAATCTGGGCTCACCATCGCTTCTTCATAGTTCGTAGTTTCATCATGATCTAGCAGCATGACTTCCAGAACTGGATTACCGTACCACTCTCGCGCGGATCTTGCTCTGGTTGATCTACGAGGTTCAGTAGTATCTTGTTCTGAAGTTTCATGACCATTATCATTAACTTCCTCACTTATTGGTGTAGGTGTCGCAGAAACAGTTTTCTGTGATGTACTACTTTCCAATAAGGGACCGGGTACAGTTACCTCGTCAAGTTCTACTTTCCTCCCACTCACTTCTTTCGAGAGAAACTCCTTCTCAAGAAAGTTTCCGAATTTAGCAACAAAAGTCTTGCCTTCGGATCTGTGATAGAAGGTGTATCCAATAGTTTCCTTTGGATATCCTATGAAGACGCATTTCTCCGATTTGGGTTCGAGCTTATCAGGTTGAAGCTTTTTCACATAAGCATCGCAGCCCCAAACTTTCAGAAACGACAACTTTGGTTTCTTGCCAAACCATAGTTCATAAGGCGTCGTCTCAACGGATTTTGATGGTGCCCTATTTAACGTGAATGCGGCCGTCTCTAGAGCGTATCCCCAAAACGATAGCAGTAAATCAGTAAGAGACATCATAGATCGCACCATATCTAGTAAAGTACGATTACGACGTTCAGACACACCATTACGCTGTGGTGTTCCGGGTGGCGTGAGTTGCGAAACTATTCCACAATTTTTCAAATGTACACCAAACTCGTAACTCAAATATTCTCCTCCACGATCAGATCATAGAAACTTTATTTTCTTGTTACGATGATTTTCCAATTCACTCTGAAATTCTTTGAACTTTTCAAATGTTTCAGACTTATGTTTCATTAAGTAGATATACCCATATCTGCTTAAATCATCTATGAAGGTGACAAAATAACGATATCCGCCACGAGCCTCAATATTCATCGGACTGCATACATCTGTATGTATGATTTCCAACAAATCTGTTGCTCTCTCCATAGTACCGGAGAACGGTGTTTTAGTCATCTTGCCCATGAGGCACGGTTCGCAAGCACCAAGTGATTCATAATCAAGTGGTTCCAAAAGTCCATTAGTATGGAGTTTCTTCATGCGCTTTACATCGATATGACCTAAACGGCAGTGCCACAAATAAGTTGCACTATCATTATCAACTCTGCATCTTTTGGCTTCCACATTATGAATATGTGTATCACTACTATCGAGATTTAACAAGAATAGACCACTCTTCAAGGGTGCATGACCATAAAAGAAATTACTCATATAAATAGAACAACCATTATTCTCTGATTTAAATGAATAACCGTCTCGCATTAAACAAGATCCAGATATAATGTTCATGCTCAACGCTGGCACCAAATAACAATTATTTAGGTCTAATATTAATCCCGAAGGTAGATGTAGAGGTAGCGTGCCGACCGCGATCACATCGACTTTGGAACCGTTTCCCACGCGCATCGTCACCTCGTCCTTAGCCAATCTTCGCTTAATCCGTAGTCCCTGTTTCGAGTTGCAAGTATTAGCAACAGAACCAGTATCAAATACCCAGGTGCTACTGCGAGCATTAGTAAGGTACACATCAATAACATGTATATCACATGTACCTTTGTTCACCTTGCCATCCTTCTTATCCGCCAAATACTTGGGGCAGTTCCGCTTCCAGTGACCAGTCTGCTTGCAGTAGAAGCACTCAGTTTCAGGCTTAGATCCAGACTTGGGTTTCTTCTCCTGAGCAGCAACTTGCTTGCCGTTCTTCTTGAAGTTCCCTTTCTTCTTCCCTTTGCCCTTTTTCTTTAAACTAGTGGTTTTGTTAACCATCAACACTTGATGCTCCTTTTTGATTTCTACCTCCGCAGATTTCAGCATCGCGAAGAGCTCGTGAATAGTCTTGTTCATCCCTTGCATATTATAGTTCATCACGAAGCTTTTGTAGCTTGGTGGCAGTGATTGGAGAATTCTGTCAATGACGCAATCATCTGGAAGATTAACTCCCAATTGAATCAAGTGATTATTATACCCAGACATTTTGAGTATATGCTCACTGACAGAACTGTTCTCTTCCATCTTGCAGCTATAGAACTTATTGGAGACTTCATATCTCTCAATCCGGGCATTTGCTTGAAATATTAACTTCAACTCCTGAAACATCTCATATGCTCCATGATGTTCAAAACGTCGTTGAAGTCCCGATTCTAAGCCGTAAATCATGGCACACTGAACTATCGAGTAGTCATCAGCTTTGCTCTGCCAGACGTTCACAACATCTGGTGTTGCTCCAGCAGCAGGCCTGGCACCTAGCGTTGCTTCCAGGACGTAATTCTTCTGTGCAGCAATGAGGATAATCCTCAAGTTACGGACCCAGTCCGTGTAATTGCTACCATCATCTTTCAACTTTGCTTTCTCAAGGAACGCATTAAAATTCAACGGAACAACAGCACGAGCCATCTATCTACAATCGACATAAACAAGCAAGATACTATCAGGTACTAAGTTCATGATAAATTTAAGTTCAATTAATCATATTACTTAAGAACTCCCACTTAGATAGATATCCCTCTAATCTTCTAAGTGATTACGTGATCCAAATCAACTAAACCATGTCCGATCATCACGTGAGATGGAGTAGTTTCATTGGTGAACATCATTATGTTGATCATATCTACTATATGATTCACGCTCGACCTTTCGGTCTCCGTGTTCCGAGGCCATATCTGTATATGCTTGGCTCGTCAAGTATAACCTGAGTATTCCGCGTGTGCAACTGTTTTGCACCCGTTGTATTTGAACGTAGAGCCTATCACACCCGATCATCACGTGGTGTCTCAGCACGAAGAACTTTCACAATGGTGCATACTCAGGGAGAACACTTCTTGATAATTTAGTGAGAGATCATCTTATAATGCTACCGTCAATCAAAGCAAGATAAGATGCATAAACGATAAACATCACATGCAATCAATATAAGTGATATGATATGGCCATCATCATCTTGTGCTTGTGATCTCCATCTCCGAAGCACCGTCATGATCACCATCGTCACCAGCGCGACACCTTGATCTCCATCGTAGCATCGTTGTCGTCTCGCCAATCTTATGCTTCCACGACTATCGCTACCGTTTAGTGATAAAGTAAAGCATTACATCGCGATTACATTGCATACAATAAAGCGACAACCATATGGCTCCTGCCAGTTGCCGATAACTCGGTTACAAAACATGATCATCTCATACAATAAAATTTAGCATCATGTCTTGACCATATCACATCACAACATGCCCTGCAAAAACAAGTTAGACGTCCTCTACTTTGTTGTTGCAATTTTTACGTGGCTGCTACGGGCTTAAGCAAGAACCAATCTCACCTACGCATCAAAACCACAACGATAGTTTTTCGAATAGACTCCGTTTTAACCTTCTCAAGGACCGGGCGTAGCCACACTCGGTTCAACTAAAGTTGGAGAGACAGTCGCCCGCAAGCCATCTATGTGCAAAGCACGTCGAGGGAACCGGTCTCGCGTAAGCGTACGCGTAAGGTTGGTCCGGGTCGTCTCATCCAACAATACCGCTGAACCAAAGTATGACATGCTGGTAGGCAGTATGACTTGTATCGCCCACAACTCACTTGTGTTCTACTCGTGCATATAACATCAAACCATAAAACCTAGGCTCGGATGCCACCGTTGGGGAACGTAGTAATTTCAAAAAAATTCCTACGCACACGCAAGATCATGGTGATGCATAGCAACGAGGGGGAGAGTCTGATCTACGTACCCTTGTAGATCGCAATGGAAGCGTTGACACAACGTAAAGGAAGTAGTCGTACGTCTTCTTTCAGATCCGACCGATCCAAGCACCGTTACTCCGGCACCTCCGAGTTCTTAGCACACGTACAGCTCGATGACGATCCCCGGGCTCCGATCCAGCAAAGCTTCGGGGAGGAGTTCCGTCAGCACGATGGCGTGGTGACGATCTTGATGTTCTACCGACGCAGGGCTTCGCCTAAGCACTGCAACGATATGATCGAGGTGGAATATGGTGGCAGGGGGCACCGTACACGGCTAAGGAACGATCTCAATGATCAACTTGTGTGTCTAGAGGTGCCCCCTGCCCCCATATATAAAGGATCCAAGGGGGAGGGGCTGGCCAGCCAAGAGGAGGGCGCATGAGGAGTCCTAGTCCTACCGGGAGTAGGACTCCCCCCAATCCTATTCCAAATAGGACTCCCAAGGGGGAAAGAGAGAGAGAGGTGGCCGGCCACCTCTCCTAGTCCTAATAGGACTAGGGGAGGGGGGGGGAGGCGCGCAGCCCACCATGGCAGCCCCTTTCACCTTTCCACTAAAGCCCAATAAGGCCCATATGGCTCCCGGGGGGTTCCGGTAACCTCCCGGTAATCCGGTAAAATCCCGATTTTACCCGAAACACTTCCAGTATCCAAATATAGGCTTCCAATATATCAATCTTTATGTCTCGGCCATTTCAAGACTCCTCGTCATGTCCGTGATCCCATCCGGGACTCCGAACTACCTTCGGTACATCAAAATGCATAAACTCATAATAACTGTCATCGTAACGTTAAGCGTGCGGACCCTACGGTTCGAGAACAATGTAGACATGACCGAGACACGTCTCCTTCAATAACCAATAGCGGGACCTGGTTGCCCATATTGGCTCCGACATATTCTACGAAGATCTTTATCGGTCAGACCGCATAACAACATACGTTGTTCCCTTTGTCATCGGTATGTTACTTGCCCGAGATTCGATCGTCCGTATCCAATACCTAGCTCAATCTCGTTACCGGCAAGTCTCTTTACTCGTTCTGTAATACATCATCCTGCAACTAACTCATTAGTTGCAATGCTTGCAAGGCTTGTGTAATGTGCATTACCGAGAGGGCCCAGAGATACCTCTCCGACAATCGGAGTGACAAATCCTAATCTCGAAATATGCCAACCCAACATCTACCATTGGAGACACCTGTAGTACTCCTTTATAATCACCCAGTTACGTTGTGACGTTTGGTAGCACCCAAAGTGTTCCTCCGGCAAACGGGAGTTGCATAATCTCATAGTCATAGGAACATGTATAAGTCATGAAGAAAGCAATAGCAACATACTAAACGATCGGGTGCTAAGCTAATGAAATGGGTCATGTCAATCAGATCATTCAACTAATGATGTGACCTCATTAATCAAATAACAACACATTGTTCATGGTTAGGAAACATAACCATCTTTGATTAATGAGCTAGTCTAGTAGAGGCATACTAGTGACACTAAGTTTGTCTATGTATTCACACATGTATTATGTTTCTGGTTAATACAATTCTAGCATGAATAATAAACATTTATCATGATACAAGGAAATAAATAATAACTTTATTATTGCCTCTAGGGCATATTTCCTTCATGTTGATGTAGATCACTTGGAGCTATCCATTTGAGTGAATTGCACTTTCAATACCTACATGGGTTAGTCCCACAAGGAACAAACAAGGATATCCATAGACATAGAGTGATGCACACACAATGATGTCCATGAAAACTTTTAGGTTACCTTGTCCCTTGTCTTACCAACAAGAGGGTTTGTGACTCCTTGAACTAGTGCAAGATGTGGAAGTTGATTGCACTTGTTCTTGCCAAAATGATAAGAGTGAAGTATGTTGGCGGAGTCACCCTCAAGAACCCTCTAGTTCTTCTTCTTTTGGATCCACACCATCTTGATGGGAATCCTTGGAGTTATAGTCGTAATTGATGAAGTGGAACTTGAAGTGGTCTTGGGAATCCACTTGACTAAGGTCTTAGGAGCTTCTTCAAATGCATCAATTTCCTCTTGAAGCTTGTCCTTGCCTTTTTGCTTGTAGTCTTGTGGTGGAAGATCATCTTGAGCTAGTGTCCCCTTGAAGGAAGTATCATACTTCTCTTGTTGAGGAACAAACTTTGTCTTGGGGTATTGATCTTCTTCCCACTAAAATCCATTGGCATTGAACTTTCGTTCAAAACCAACACCTTGATTCTTCTGGTGCATTCCTTGCTTGCGCACAATTTCCTCGAATTGCTTACTCCCGGCAAGGCTTTTGTACACTCCTTTCTCTATAATTCCCTTCAATAAGCTATTTTCTTGCTCAAGTGTAACTTGGCTAAGAGAATCATTAGTGGAATCAAGAGAACTACTAGAAGCAACAATATTGGATTTAGCATGATCATTGTTACTACTAGAGGAAGAATCTTTCTTGTTCTTGTTACTAGACTTGACTTGAGGCATGTAAGTGGATAAGAGTAAACGCTTGGCAATGTAAGAAGAACTTTTCTTGCAGAGATCATCATTGATTGCCTTTAAAAACTCATGCTCTTGCTCAAGATTGAGCTTTTCAAAGCGTAACTTCTCATGAGCTCTTAAAAGTTCTCGATGATCTTCGAAGATAGTTTCATGAGATAACTTAAGAGTGTTTAGTTCTTTAGTTAGAGCCTCAATCTTCTCCTTATCATTGTCATTCGTTTTATCTTGATTAGCATGATTAATTGACGTTTTATCATAGTATTCATCACTAGAGTTGTCAACAAGTAAATCATCATCACCTAACAAGTCATCTTCATCACTATTAAAATCAACATACTCGGGGTGTGTTACCTTAGGACCTTTGGCCATGAAGCATCTTCCAATTCCTTCATTTGGTGAGTCAAATATGTCGTAGGAGTTGGTTGACACAAGTGCTAGACCGGCAACACCTTCATCTTGAGTATATTCGGAGTCGGAGTGATAACTTCTCTCGGAGTGGTTGTCGGAGTTGGAGCCGGATACCCATTCACCAACATGAGCTTGATGTCTTCGTTTTGTGTAGCTCCTTGATGATTTTTCCTTCCTTTCTGAATCCTTGCTTCTCCGTGAGTATCTTCGTTCATAACGATCATATCTACTCCTTCTCTCTCTTGGTGGTGATTCTTCTCTTTTGCTTCTTCTTTTTGGAGAGTCTTCTCTTCTCTTGTAGGGAGCCGTACACTCATTGGAATAGTGTCCACTGGTGGAAAAAGGGCCTTTGGTCGCGGTTCGCAACTGCCATTAGTCGCGGTTGCGCAACCGCGACCAAATAGGCGTGACTAAAGGACCCCCACTTTAGTCGCGGTTGCTTAAGAACCGCGACTAAAGGCCCGTCCACGTGGGCGCCAGGCGGCCGTCGGGGCGGAGGACCTTTAGTCGCGGTTCTTCTGGCCAACCGCGACTAAAGGCCGCCACAGGTTTAGGGTTTTAGTCCCCCCCCCTAAACCTGTTTTCTGTTTAATTTGTATTGTTTTATTTCTTTTGTGCTTTATTTTAATTTTGAAGGAGTTTCACATATTCTACGGTACTACATACATGCATATGAATGTACAATTTCAAACAAATTTGAGATTAGAACAAAAAAGAATTCAAGAGGAATATACAATATATATTCAATATCATCGGATGACCATATACAATTTTGAACAAGTTTCCATACATAATTTAATGCATATAAAGTTCTACGTCCTCGTAATGGTGTTCTCCTTTAGAATGGAGGACTTCCCTGCTGAACCATCCAGCTAGTTCCTCTTGAAGTGGTCGGAAGCGAGCTTCTGGACTAAGCATCATCCGGAGGTTATTCCTCTGAGCATTGGTATCACTCGGAACCCGCTCAGAGGTGTATCTCCGGATCATCTCACAGACATAGTATCCACATAGATTGGTCCCCGCTGGCTGAATATCCCCAGCATTCTTAGCCTTTGACCTTTTGAATTCTAGCTCTTTTTTGAATTCACCGACCTTTGTATCTACGAACAGTCTCCAAACCCTACGAGGCAAAGAAAATTAAATGAACAAGAGAGTTATTAGTTACTTGATATTAGGAAATGAACGAAATAGGCCGATCGATATAGAGCGCAAATGAATGAAAATAATTACTTCTGCAGCATTCTTCTCATGCCGCCCCAAAGCTTTGGATCCATATTCAGAGAGTCGTGGACGAGACATTCTGAGGTGTCAACTTTAATTACTAGCAGAATCCAGTGGAACCTGCGGACACGATACATGCACAGTACGTCATGCATAACTCATTGATTAGCCGGCCACATACCATGCATGGAGTAAACAAAAGAGAATGTGCTCAAGACAGAAACACTCACCCAAAATGGTAAGGAAATAGAATATCACTTTTGAGTTCCTGCTTTGTAAGAAACTGCCACAGGTCTGCCTCCATGTCGGCGGGGTGATGCTCCAACACATATCCATTAACGATGTGTGGGTCAATGAACCCAACATCATGGATGTTCCTTACTCTGCATTCCTTAATCTTCATTCTGCATGTATAATAGCGGACACAACAATATAGTTAGGACATATATATAGTGCAGGCAATATGAACGAGATGGGGTAGAAATAAATCACTTACAAAATGTAGCAACTGATGATAGATTTGTCGAGCTCGCGCAGATTGAAAAGCTGGAACAATTCACTCAGATGAATTTGTACATAGTAATGTTTGAAGTGATGCTCATATCTAACTTCCGCATAAATATATTCTTTGGCGTTTTTATTTTTTATGTAACCCTTGTACCATTTCAGTAGACCTTTCATTTGTGGAGGTAGATCCTTTTCCTGCGCAGGCTCGACGAGAGGCCCATTCTTCACATATGTAATTACTACCTCCTTCACTGGCGCCTCATCAAGGCCTAACAGTTCACGAAGAGTAATACCTAAGTTGGCCGCTTGTTCTCTGGCACTCGTTACAGTCAATCCATGTGCTGCCGCAGCTGCTATGATATCGGGGTCATCCGGACCGGCGGCTTTCACTATAAGCGGGGCAATCGATTGTTTACTTTGTTCCCCGAGCTGGGCAACTCGTTTCCCGCTTTTTTTACTTTCTAATTCCGTTTTCTCGGCCTCCTCCAAGGCTTTGTTCTCCTGGTTCTCCGCTCGCTCTTTCTTCTTCAACATGAGTGCCTGCCTACGAAGTTCACGTGCATAGTCGTCAGGCAGATTCTTCGCGGCTTGGGACGGTGTGCTCAAAAATGACTTAGCCCACTTCTTTTGCTCATCAGAAAATACTGGCTTGGGCTCGGGCTCTCTTTTCTTCTTGCAGTCCGCCTTCCATTTGTCATGATCAGCAGTCCCGGCCGCGGCAGTTTCCTCGGCACTACGTTCCCAAGGCCTTGTGGGGAGAGGCTTCAGTGATGGCTCCGGTACCTTTGTGGTCTTAGGTACATAAGGGTCCGGGTTAATAATCCAGGACTGCTTCTGCTTCTTTGCCGGAGGTGGATTGGGGGGCGGCGTCTGGTCACCCGCCGGACGAGGACTGGGGGGCGGCGTCTGATCACCCGCCGGACGTTGTGGACTGGGGGGCGTCGGCTGATCACCCGCCGGACGAGGACTGGGGGGCGGCGTCTGATCACCCGCCGGACGAGGACTGGTGGGCGGCGTCTGATCACCCGCCGGACGTTGTGGACTGAGGGGCGTCGGCTGACGTGACGGAGGTGTAGGTGAACCGCCACGACCACCACCACCACCACCGCCGCCACCGCCACCACCACCACCGTAGGGGGTGGACTTGTTGTCCTTGGCGCCTCGCCTGGAAACTTGATAAACTTCTTTTGCCATAGAATGAAATGGCGCTTGACATCTCCAAGTCTTTTCTCCCCTTCAGGTGTAGCAATGTCAATCTCCAGGTCCTCAAACCCTTGGACTACGTCCTCCACCGTGACACGAGCATAGCCATCTTGAATGGGGTTGTTGTGGTGGAGTGCTCCAGGTAAACATGGTAAAGCACTGCCGATGGCTACCTTCATGGACATGTTCCCGATAGGATAATACAGATGACATTCTTTCATCTCCTTTATATCGTCCACGGGGTAGCGAGGAGGCTCCGGTGCAGTAATTTCGACCACCAGAGGCTCCGGTGCAGTAATTTCGATCGTCGGTGGATCTGCACCAGCCGGTGGGGCCTCAGTGGAAGCCACGCTGCTTCTCCGCTGCTGGCTTCCGAGATCCGCTGGATGATCTTCATGCTGCGCCCGAGCTGCATCTCTTTCGGCTACTAGTACACTCACGGTTTTCTTCATCACATCCATTTCCGATGCCAACCGCGCCACAACATCTGCTTCCCGATCCATCTTTCTCTTACGGCTTCTGTAACCGTACGGGTCATCGTTCTAGGGGAACCCTATTTTCCACGGAATGTGCCCCATGCCTCGTACACGTCCTCCGTGTTCAGGATTCCCGAGGGCTTTTGTCAGCGCGTCATTCTCTCTGTTGAACTTGATCTTCCCCTCTTGAGCATCCCTCATTGCGTCAATAAGGGCTTGGGTGGGTTTAATTATTTTGCCCCGGTAAACACACTCCCCTGTCTCCGGGTTCAGCGTTCCCCCATGCCCGTACCACCAGCTTTTGGCCCTTGGGTCCCATCCCTCCGTACCTGGACGGATTCCTCGCGCCCTCAGCTCATTCTCCATCTTCTCCAACCTAGGCACCCAAAGGCGATACCCTCCTGGCCCCATAATATGATTGTACCCCTTCTTAGCCGCATTTTCCTTATTTTTTTCGATATTTCAATGAACTGCTCCGATTTCTTTTGCTTCACAAATTCTGGCCAATCATGTTTCAGTTTCTCATATTGTCCTTTGAAATCCGGAGTCTTGTTCTGCTTGACAAAGTCACGGGCTAGATTTTGCTTGAATTTCCGGAATGCGTCGGCCATCTTATGAAGAGCGAACTGTTTGACTAGCCTCCTCCTCTCCTTGTTTTCCTCAATCTTGTTACCCTCCTCATCGAATTTGTTGTATTCCGGAGGTAGAACGAAATGTTCCATAAGCTTCTTGAAGCAATCTTTTTTTGTTCTCTTATCGACAAAAGTGAAACCAGCAATTCGTGCCTTCTTTGGCTCATTCCACTCCTGGACGGTGATCAAGACGTTGTCTCTAACAACGGCTCCGCATTGGTTGACAAACTTGGTGGCGTTCTTGCGGGGCTCCAGCGGCCTGCCGGTTGCACTGTCGACAACCTCGATGGTGCAAGTTTCTCCTTGTTTCATCGTCTTGGTTGCGCCACGCTTTGACGACGTACTTGATTGTTTCGATGATTCGGCCGAGGGCTAAAATAAGAAAGAGAGTCGCGCGCGTTAGTACACACATATTTATTCAAATCAGTTAGTTTGTATCACCAGAGGCTCAATGCATATATATACCTCGGCGCCGGAGGTGGTTGCTACTTCCATTTGAAGATCGTCGTTTATCGACGTTTGTTCGGCATCATCTTGCTGACGGCGCCCTTCATCTTCACCGTGGTTCAGATAAGAAGAGACATCATCTTCTTCTTGTCCGGTCGGCACATATAGAACATCGCCGTTTATGATGCCGAACATATGTGCTTCACCGTCCGGATCATAGTTGTCCATAATCGGGTCAGCACTATCATCCGCCATTATGTCAGTCTTGAAAACTTGTAGTAAAAACAAATTAATTAAGTGAAGAAGGGGGGCGGTGGCGGTGGCGGTGGCGGTGGCGAAAGGGCGGTGGCAAAAGGAGGGGGCGAGGAAGGGGTGGGAGACGGTTTACACATTTTTGTATGAACCATGGCAAATTTTAGCAATTCATCATGGCAAGTTTTTTATTTGCTAGGTGTACCATAACGCGGTACGAGGTGGTACCGGTGAAGGGGGGAAACATCCGGGAAAGTATTCCCGGTGTTTCGCGTTTTCAGACAGATGGGTCGGAGGGGGAAAGTTGCGTGTTCGCTATGCTAGGGATGCGTGATGGACGAACGGGCTGCGTATCCGGATTCTTCTCGTCGTTCTGAGCAATTTTCATGTACAGAGTTTTCCCATCCGAGTTACGGTTTATTTTCTATTAATTTTCAAAGTTTTGGTTCATTTTCTAATATTCTGATTTAACTTTTAGTCCCAGTCAACAGTCAACAGTCCCAGTTGACTGGTCAAAGTGGGCCAGGGGACCCGCATGTCATTCACTTTTAGTCTTAATTCAGATTAGTTAGATTAAATAGTCATTCACTTTTTCCCATCCGGGTGCCGGAGAGAGCTCCGGTGAGCCTCTCCCGTGGCGGCACTTCACCGGAGGGCGCGAGGGCTCCGGTGAGCCTCTCCCGTGGCGGGCCGGCGGCGTTGGGCAGGCGAGCGAGGCGGCGCGGGCGGTGGGCGAGGGAGGCCAGACCAACCGGAGGGGCGAGCGCGACGTCGGGCGGCGTCGACGGCGAGGGCGGCGTCGAGCGAGGGCGAGGGCGACGGCGGGCGGCGTCGAGGGCGGCGTCGAGCGAGGGCGAGGGCGACGGCGGGCGGCGTCGAGCGAGGGCGAGGGCGACGGCGATGGCGGCAGAGAATCGGAGAAGACGAAATATGGAGGCGTCGGGCCATTGTATTTATAGCCCCCCCCTTTAGTCGCGGTTGGGGAGGCGACCCGCGACTAAAGGGTAACCTTTAGTCGCGGTTGGCCAGACCAACCGCGACTAAAGGGTTTTTTTTCCCGCGCGCAACCACCTTTAGTCGCGGTTGGGGAGGCGAGCCGCGACTAAAGGGTAACCTTTAGTCGCGGTTGGCCAGACCAACCGCGACTAAAGGTATTTTTCAGAAAAATAAAACTAATTCAATTCAAAATCTTAAAAATACAAATAATATATCAAAAAATTAAGAAAAATAAAAGTAATTCAATTCAATATTTTAAAAATACAAATAATATATCAAAAAATTCAGAAAAATAGAACTAATTCAATTCAATATGTTAAAAACACAAATATTATATCAAAAAATTCAGAAAAATAAAACTAATTCAATTCAAAATTCTAAAAATACAAATAATATATCAAAAAATTAAGAAAAATAAAACTAATTCAATTCAAAATGTTAAAAATAGAAATAATATATCAAAAATTCAGAAAAATAAAACTAATTCAATTCAATATGTTAAAAATACAAATAATATATCAAAAAATTAAGAAAAATAGAACTAATTCATTTCAAAATTCTAAAAATACAAATAATATATCAAAAAATTCAGAGAAGTTCTTCCCGGCCGCCTGTGTCTTCCCACAAGTTCTTCCCGGCCAGTCTTCCCGCCAGTTCTTTCCCGCCTATGTCTTCCCGCCATTTCTTCGCGCCTCTATCTTCCCGCGTATCGATGCTCCTTTTATAGGCACGGCGCCGCTTCTGCTTTGTCTTGTTCCTCCGACAGGGCGTCGTGCGCTACCCACACGTCCTTATCCTGCCGACAGCTTTAGTCACGGTTGCACCCTCCAGCCGGGACTAAAGCTTACCCAAACGTCCTTATCCCACCGACAGTTTTCTCAGATGACACAAAAACCACATTTAGTCCCGGTTGCACCAACCAGCCGGGACTAAAGGTTAGATGACCAGCTTTGGATTCCTCTTCTTCCCGCCATTTCTTCCCTGTCTTCCCGCCTCTTTCTTCCCGCCACTTTCTTCCCGCCTCCTGTCTTCCCGCTCCCATTTTTCCCGCCATTTCTCACTACATATATGTAGCCCGGCTTGCCCAGCATTATCACATCTCTACAATCTCTCATCACTCTCTCATGGCTTCCACCGCACCCACTCTAACCTACCAGCAGGTGGAGGAGCTTTGCGCCTCGAACTACCCTTGTCCACCGGGCTACCGCGTCCCCACCGGCTGGAGCCTAAGCGCCGGCGGCGTGCCGGTCCCTCCCGTCCCTCAGGGTACTGCGCGCCGGGCGGCCATCATGAACCACTACTACCTCGACCTCACGCCGGAGCAGCGGATGAATCCCCGCTGGCATCCTGATAACCAGCATACTTGGGACGCCTTCTTCATCAATCGGCGTGAGAGGGCGCTCGCCAGGTATGAGGAGGACGGTCTGCATCCTGGGAACTTCCACGAGGCCGGCCGTCGGCTATGGTGGTACGGCCGGACTCTGCAGAGCGTCATGGACTACATCACGGCCGGCGATATCCCCCGCCTGCGCTACCCTCAGTTCGAGCCACGAGCGCCGCCCGACGACAGCGACGACAGCAGCGACGACGACGGCGGCAACTTAGAAGGCGACGACAGCAGCGACGACGGCGGCGGCTATGAAGACTACGAGTATGCATATTATACGCCTAGGTAGGAGTATGACTAAATCACTCCAAATTTCATGTATCATCAGTGGTATCTTGAATCATTCGAAAATGGACACCAAACACATCAAGGGTAATATAATTCACATGATCCATTCAACAAAGTTTGGTACAATAAATTATTACACATCATTTCTTCCCTTGTGTCCCTGCTTTCTTACGATTGTGCCGTATCCATGGAGCATCCTCATCATTTAACTTAATGCTTGAGTCGGTGTTCACTTTGAAGGGCGGAATTTCAGCAAACATATTATAATCTTCTGACATGTCTGTCTTGTCCTCCACTCCCACGATGTTTCTTTTCCCTGAAAGAACAATGTGGCGCTTTGGATCATCGTATGATGTACTGATCGTTTTCTTATCTTTCCGTTTCCTCGGTTTGCTACTCATGTCCTTCACATAGAAAACCTGAGCGACATCTTTCGCTAGGACGAATGGTTCGTCAAGGTAACCAAGATTGTTGAAATCCACCATTGTCATTCCGTATTGCTGGTCCACCTTTACCCCACCTCCTGTTAGCTTGAACCATTTGCACCGGAACAAAGGGACCTTAAAGGAGGGTCCATAGTCAAGTTCCCATATCTCCTCTATGTAACCATAATATGTGACCTTTTGCCCATTCTCGGTTGCTGCATCAAAGCGGACACCACTGTTTTGGTTGGTGCTCTTTTTATCTTGGGCGATCGTGTAAAATGTATTCCCATTTATCTCGTACCCTTGGAAAGTCGTTATAGTCGAAGATGGTGTCTTGGCCAACATGTACAGCTGATCTACAACATCATTGTCATTCATTAAATGTTTTCTCAACCAACTGCCGAAAGTCTCCATGTGGGCCTTCCTAATCCAGGATTCAGGCTTCCCCGGGTTGTCCGAGCATAAAATATTCTTGTGTTTCTCAAAGTACGGAGCCACCAAGCTGGAATTGGTCAGTACAGTGTGGTGTGCTTCAGTCAGAGAATGGCCATCCATACATATCGTTGATTTCCTTCCGATCGTGCCTTTTCCACTTAGTCTCCCCTCGTGCCGCGATCGAGGAAGACCAATCGGCTTAAGGTCAGGAACAAAGTCAACACAAAACTCAATTACCTCCTCATTTCCATAGCCCTTGGCGATGCTTCCTTCTGGCCTAGCACGGTTACGAACATATTTCTTTAATACTCCCATGAACCTCTCGAAGGGGAACATATTGTGTAGAAATATAGGACCGAGAATGAAAATCTCTTCGACTAGGTGAACCAGGAGGTGCGTCATAATATTGAAGAAGGATGGCGGGAACACCAACTCGAAACTGACAAGACATTGGATCACATCGTTCTGTAACCGTGGTAGAACTTCTGGATTGATTACCTTCTGAGAGATTGCATTGAGGAATGCACATAGCTTCACAATGGCTACTCGAACATTTTCCGGCAGGAGCCCCCTCAAAGCAATCGGAAGCAATTGCGTCATAATCACGTGGCAGTCGTGAGACTTCAGGTTTTGGAACTTTTTCTCCGCCATGTTTATTATTGCCTTTATATTGGACGAGAATCCAGACGGGACCTTCATACTGCTCAGGCATTCAAAAAAGATGACCTTCTCTTCTTTGGTCAGAGCGTAGCTGGCACGACCTTGAAACCATTCCGGATGACGGTCATCAGGGTCTTCCAAACGTTGCTGGTCCTGCCGTGCTTCCTTTGTATCATTTGTCTTCCCATACACGCCCAAGAAGCTTAGGAGGTTCACGCAAATATTCTTCGTAACGTGCATCACGTCGATTGCAGAGCGGACTTCTAGGACTTTCCAATATTCTAGCTCCCAGAATATAGATTTCTTCTTCCACATGGCTGCGTGCCCAACAGCTCCCTTCGGAACTGATTGTCCGCCAGGACCCTTTCCAAAGATGACTTTCAAATCCTTGACCATATCAAATACCTCAGCACCAGTGCATTCCGCAGGCTTCGGCCGGTGATCTGCCTTGCTGTTGTAATGCTTGCCTTTCTTTCTTACTGGATGAATTTTCGGAAGAAATCAACGATGCCCAAGGTACACGTTCTTCTTACAATTTGGCAAATGTACACTTTCAGTCTCATGTAAGCAGTGCGTGCATGCATTGTATCCCTTATTTGACAGTCCCGAAAGGTTACTAAGAGCAGGCCAATCGTTGATGGTTACGAAAAGCAACGCTCGTAGGTCAAATTCCTCTTCTTTGTGCTCATCCCACACACGGACACCAGGTCTGCCCCACAGCTGTAAAAGTTCATCAACTAATGGCCTTAGGTACACATCGATGTCATTGCCGGGTTGCTTCGGACCTTGGATGAGCACTGGCATCATAATGAACTTTCGCTTCATGCACAACCAAGGAGGAAGGTTGTAGATGCATAGAGTCACGGGCCAGGTGCTATGGCTGGAGCTCTGCTCGCCAAAAGGATTCATGCCATCTGTACTTAGACCAAATCTTATGTTCCTTGCGTCAGCTGCAAAATCTTTGAACTCTCTGTCGATCTTTCTCCATTGCGTTCCATCTGCGGTGTGTCTCAACTCCCCGTCCGACTTACGGTCCTCTTTGTGCCATCGCAACAACTTGGCATGCTCTTTGTTCCTGAACAGACGTTTCAACCGTGGTATTATAGGAGCATACCACATCACCTTCGCGGGAACCCTCTTCCTGGGTTTCTCGCCCTCAACATCGTCACCAGGGTCATCGCCTCTGATCTTATAACGCAATGCAGTGCATACCGGGCATTCATTCAAATTCTCGTATTTACTGCGGTAGAGGATGCAGTCGTTGATGCATGCATGTATCTTCAGAACCTCTAAACCTAGAGGGCAGACAACCTTCTTTGCTTCGTACGTACTGGCGGGCAACTCGTTATTCTTTGGAAACATATTCTTCAACATTTTCAGCAAGTTTTCAAATGCCGAGACAGCTACACCTGCCTGTGCCTTCCATTTCAGCAAATCCAGTGTGCAGCCCAGCTTTTTCAGACCATCATCGCATCCGGGGTACAACGACTTTCTGTGATCCTCTAACATGCGATCCAAATTCTCCCTCTCCTTTTCAGTTTCGCAGCGTCTCCGTGCATCAGCAATGGTCCGACCAAGATCATCAACGGTCTCATCACGTGCCTCTTCTTCACCTTCACCTTCCCCTTCACCTTCCCCTTCACCTTCAGCATCCTCCATGAAAGTATCACCGAAATGAGCAAGATAGCTTTCATCGATGAAATCATCCCCTTCTTCATCTTCTTCCATTATAACCCCTCTTTCTCCATGCTTGGTCCAACAATTATAGCTTGGCATGAAACCGTGCCGAAGCAGGTGCAGGTGAACTTCTCTTGAGGAAGAGTAACCCTTCTGATTCTTACAGTCAACACATGGACAGATAACAAAACCCTTCTGCTTGTTCGCATTAGCCACTACGAGGAAATCTTTCAAACCCGTAGTGAACTCGCGGGAGAGTCGGTTACCGTACATCCATTGCCGATTCATCTGCATTATTATAATATAAAATATATAATTAACCATCATGCATTTGTTAAACTAACTAGCTATAAACAATAGAAATTAAACAATGAACAACACACATGCATATTTTATCAATGACACACATGCATGAAAGGTTCAAGTTGCTAACCGCGATCGAGGAGGAAAAAATAAATGAGGAACCTCAAGTGTGGCTCCAACACTTCATATCATGTTTGTTTCACGCTCTTGGGGCATTTCATCAAACACCTTGTGTGCATAAGAGGAACCAAAAGCAAACCTACACCCCTTGTGAAGCTTGCGAAGAGAAGTGGCACCAAATGGCTAAGTGAGTGTGCTGAACTGGTATATATAGGGGAGGAGCTTTAGTCGTGGTTGGCCTAGCCAACCGCGACTAAAGGCCTTTGGGCACCTTTAGTCGCGGTTGGCCTGGCCAACCGCGACTAAAGCCCCTCACGTGCACCAGCTGGCCAGCGAGCGCCCTGGGCCCAGGCATTTGGTCGCGGTTCATCTGCCGAACCACGACTAAAGACTTCATTAGTCGCGGTTCCTACAGTTTCACGACTAATGGGGCTGGACGGAAGCCTCTTTTTCTACCAGTGGTCCGGGTCTTCCACAATTGTAGCAGTTTCGCTCTCGACTAGAAGATCTTTTGTCATTGTAGGACCTTGACTTGGAGCTTCTATCTTTGCTTCTACTCTTGTAGAACTTGTTGAAGTTCTTCACCACTAAGCTCAATTCTTCATTGAAGTTTTGTTTCTCACTTGATGATGTAGGGGCTTCACATGAGGCTTTGTAGGCACCACTTGATTTGTTGTGAAGTTCCTCTTTATCCTTAAGTGACATCTCATGAGCAACAATTCTTCCAATTACCTCCGTTGGCTTGAGATCTTTGTAATTGGGCATCATTTGGATCAATGTGCACACGGTATCATATTTTCCATCCAAGGCTCTTAGAATCTTCTTGATGATGAATCTATCGGTCATCTCTTCACTTCCTAAGCCGGCAATCTCATTTGTGATGAGAGCAAGCCTAGAGTACATTTCAGCGACACCTTCACCATCCTTCATTTTGAACTTGTCAAGTTGACTTTGAAGCACATCCAATTTGTATTCCTTGACGGAGTCGGTACCTTCGTGCATATCAATCAAAGTGTCCCAAATTTCCTTTGCATTCTCAAGACGGCTGATTTTGTTGAATTCTTCAGGGCACAATCTGTTGAAGAGAATATCACAAGCTTGAGCATTGTATTGCAACATCTTCAACTCATCCGCGGTAGCTTCATGGTTTGGTTCTCTCCTATCAAAGAAGTCACCTTGCAAACCAACACACACAATAGCCCAAACGGCGGGGTTATGTCCAAGAATATGCATTTTCATTTTATGCTTCCAACTAGCAAAATTAGTACCATCAAAGTAAGGACCTCTACGGTGATAATTTCCCTCGCTAGATGCCATACTCTCCTAGGTTGTGAAACCAAGGCTATGACCACCAAAAGCTATGGAAATCAAAGCAAATGGAGACCAAGGCTCTGATACCACTTGTAGGATCGAAAGTATGTCTAGAGGGGGGGGGGGCGATTAGACTACTTGACCAGATAAAAACTTAACCTTTTCCCAATTTTAGTTCTTGGCAGATTTTAGCTATTTTAGGACAAGTCAAGGAATCATCACACAATTCAAGCAAGCATGCAAAGAGTATATTGGCAGCAGAAAGTAAAACATGCAACTTGGAAGAATGTAAAGGGAAGGGTTTGGAGAATTCAAACGCAATTGGAGACACGGATGTTTTTCCCCTGGTTCGGATAGGTGGTGCTATCCTACATCCACGTTGATGGAGACTTCAACCCACGAAGGGTAACGGTTGCGCGAGTCCACGGAGGGCTCCACCCACGAAGGGTCCACGAAGAAGCAACCTTGTCTATTCCAGCATGGCCATCGCCCACGAAGGACTTTCCTCACTAGCGGTAGATCTTCATGAAGTAGGCGATCTCCTTGCCCTTACAAACTCCTTGGTTCAACTCCACAATCTTGTCGGAGGCTTCCAAGTGACACCTAGCCAATCTAGGAGACACCACTCTCCAAGAAGTAACAAATGGTGTGTTAATGATGAACTCCTTGCTCTTGTGCTTCAAATGATAGTCTCCCCAACACTCAACTCTCTCTCATGGGATTTGGATCTGGTGGAAAGAAGATTTGAGTGGAAAGCAACTTGGGGAAGGCTAGAGATCAAGATTCATATGGTAGGAATGGAATATCTTGGTCTCAACACATGACTAGGTGGTTCTCTCTCAGAACATATGAGTTGGAAGTGTAGATGTGTTTTGATGGCTCTCTCCACGAGTGAAGAGGAGGTGGAGGGGTATATATAGCCTCCACACAAAATCCAGCCGTTACACACAGTTTTCCAATCTCGGTGGGACCGAATCAACAAACTCGGTCGGACCGAAAAGTAAACCTAGTGACCGTTAGAGATTTTCGGTGGGACTGACATGCAACTCGGTAGGACCGATTTTGTTAGGGTTAGGGCATAACGTAATCTCGGTGAGACTGATTACACAAACTCGGTGAGACCGATTTTGGTAATAATCTAAACAGAGAGTTGGTCAGGTAAACTCGGTGGGACCGATTTGCTCTTTCGGTGAGACCGAAAAGTTACAAAAAGGAAACACTGAATTTACATTGCAATCTCGGTGGGACCGATCCGCTCTTTTGGTGAGACCGAAAAGTTACGAAAGGGAAACAGAGAGTTTGCAATCCCATCTCGGTGAGACCGAGATCCCTATCGGTAGAACCGAATTGCTAGGGTTTGGCAGTGGCTTATGACAAGTGAAACTCGGTGGCGCCAGATAGAAAGAATCGGTAGGACCGAGTTTGGCTTAGGGTTTAGGTCATATGTGGATATGGGAAAGTAGTTGAGGGTTTTGGAGCATATCACTAGGCACATGAAGCAAGAGGCTCATTAAGCAACACCTCATCCCTCCTTGATAGTATTGGCTTTTCCTAAAGACTCAATGTGATCTTGGATCACTAAAATATAAAATGAAGAGTCTTGAGCTTTTGAGCTTGAGCCAATCCTTTGTCCTTAGCATTTTGAGGGTTCCACTTTCACCATCCATGCCATGCCAATCATTGAGCTTTCCTGAAATAATCATCTTGGATTAGCATTAGCTCAATGAGCTATATGTTGTTATGAATTACCAAAACCACCTAGGGATAGTTGCACTTTCACGCTTGCTCGATCTGATCTCCGAGTTGGTCGAATGGGAGAGGACATGAGAGGCTGAGCACCATAGTATGGGCGTCGCTGTCGTCAGGAAGATGTTGTTTCCGAGCCTGCCGCCGCCGCCCCCAACACTGGAAGAGGCGTCCTTAGAGGCTTCCAAGGCTGAAGGCGGCCACAAGAGAAAGCTCAAGGAGGCCGACGCAGTCGCGGAGGCAAACGACGCCTGGGAGGACGTCAACCGACCGCACGTGGAAGGCAAACCACAGGTTAATTAATCGATTAATCTCTACAACACCTCACCCCTCTCTATGTGTCTTGTACCTAGGGTTTAGTGTCACAAACTAGTAAGACCAAGCCTGCAGTCGGACTTGGTAATGCTGATGACCTTTTTGAACATATATAAATGGGCATGTACACTATTATGATTTGTCATGTGCGAACGAAATTTTCAAGCCTAATTTGTCAAAGAATGGAGATCTCACCTGATCCATAAGGAGCAAACCCCACTCCCTGTTCCAGATTTCTTCAATAATCTTATCTGAATCTTTAGATAGTTTGCCCCCAAATGCCACCATGTTATATATGTAGTCACAACAACACCAACCATCCCTCAAAATTTCTCTTTGTTATGTGATGTAAAATGGCTGATATGTTCATCTCTTATAGTTGACCAGAGCTTGAACTGGAATGCTCTTTGATCAGTAGATATAGCATTTGTGACTAAGCATAGATATTCTTCTTAATACGACAAGCTGCAGATACACCGACCAAGGACATACTAGCACCACAAGGCCTGACCTTGCTCTGGCTGCAAAATCATGGCAAACATTGTGCAGAAAATGAGAAGAAGCAACAGCTGATACTCTACAGATACTTTGGAACAATAGATGCAATCCATTTCAGTGTATGTCACTGAGTTCCAAAACTAACAATTAACCAGTGAACCCATGGAGTACATTTTCTAGCTAACGCCAAAGAAGTGAGACTGTCCCTATATTTTTTGCTTAAATTTAACAGATTATTTAGTGACGAATTTGGTAGAAAGCAATAAACCCAAGAGAATGCTAATGAACCTGAAAATGTCCATTGGACAAAAAATGCATACTTCTAGGCACTAGCCTACAAGGTAGAGATCATACTTTTGTTTGCGAAGCAAATGCACTGAGACAACCTGCAAATGAGCTCAAGTGCAGATTTTTTTTACAAAAGATGCAGATCTTCTTTCAGATGCCATGACTCTTCCTGTGGAATTGTTTGCAAGTCATGTGAGTATTGACAAGGCTGAGCAGCTTATTAAGAGTGTTATCTCTGAGGTATGCTAAGGGTATCGGTTTGCAGTACTTCACTTTAGATGCATTTCTATCCGTGAAGTTACATTTCTAAGGTTCCATCAAATACATCTATTGCAGGTTAAGTTGGAGGTTCCCCTACCTTGATAGCCAAAGGTTTTGGGTCCAGACAGTCAGGTTCAGAACAGTTTGAGAGTGGAGGCTTGCTAGTATCCAGTTTCTTTTACCTCATCATGCATGTTCTCGGGCTCCCCCAACCTCGACCTTCACGTCGAGAGGTGGTGCCCCTCTAATGGCCAGTTGAAGTGGCAACCCCAGGCACGCTGCCGTCAAGATAGCGACCATGGTTCCGCCCTTTAACCACTATTGGCCGTGACGTCCTCTCTAGGTTCAAGGAAGAGCGAGTAGGAGGACATGAAGTAGCACTAATATATTGTGTGTATCTTCCACTTTATGATTCCAAATCAGATAACCCTGCCAAGGTTAGTACTTCTTTTTGTTGTTTCTTGTTATCAATATTCTTTGTGTCAGTTCTAAAATGTCAATTACCAACTGTTCTCCATGTAGTCTCCCACTTCTATGATATCCTGTGCTCAGTTAGTACATAAATATTCAGAAATAGTTCAATGCACAATTCAAGATTATTTTTTGCTTTTGGCTGTTTGGTGAAGTTGAACTAAAAACATAATTAGCAATTTTCTTCATGTGTTCATCATCAGCCTTTAATTCGGATGTTGTACTGACATGCAAACTTCTTGCAATAGCTGTGATGTGTACGGATACTAATATATATCATCTCTCTTTTATTCCTTCCCTTTTATAGGTCAGCTTGGAGGTTAAAGTGATCTGTAAATCAAGCATAGCAGAAATACTGGCGAAGAAAGATGTCTTAACTCCAGTCTTTAATTTAAGAGTCACATTTATACTTCCTGCCATAATTGTGCTGTGTAGTGTTACTGATATGTATCCTCTCTTTCCTGCCTCCCTTTTTAGTTTTTTTGTGATATGTTTGGAGGCCAAAGAAATTTGTATATCATCGCTAGATCACTGACCCAGGAAGCTACATTGACTGATCAAACATGCTAATTACTAGACGGTCAATGACTGAATAAATATCACCAGTAATCTTAACAACTCTCCAGAATAAAGGGGGACAACTTCTCTGTTCATATTCAGATACTAAAATGAATTTTTATGTTTGCATTGTTGCGAATTACTATGTACTACGCTTGGATATATACAAAAAATAGTCAAACTTCACCTCTTCCATTGCCAACAAATATATGCCAGTATATGTAAATTTAACGGACAATATATCTTGCACACACACACACACACACACACACACACACACACACACACACATATATATATATATATATATATACATAAACACTATTCTGATCACGGGATCAGAATAATATTCTGATCACAACCTGACTTGCCCCGCTAGTAGTACGTTGAACTTCCCTGTGAACTAGGTTGAACTTCCGCCAACATTGCCTAAATGGGGCTTGCGAAATACCATTGGAAAGCTATGGACACCAATATCATGACCCAACTTAAATTTTTGGCAAAATATAAGCGGTTTAAGAGCAGTTTTGAAAACCGTTTTTTCTTCGCACAAAAAACATGAATCGTATTTTCGATCGCATTTCTAAACCATTTATCGGCATGAGGCATATAATATGGCGTTGGAAATCTGCTGCAAAACTGCTCCTTCCACATGTTAAAAGTTTTCTCTAATTCCCTATGGTTAAAGAGTAATGTGAAAAAACGTAAAATTTCGTAAACCGAACAGCTGAGTTCGTATTTTCGATGTCATTTCTAAACGACTAATTCAATGGAGGCATATGATACGGCATTGGAAAACTTATTAAAATGCGCTACTTTTTCATCTTGAAAGTTTTTTTTTCTAATTTTGAATGGTTTAAGAGTAATTTAGAAAATGGTCCAAGTCGTACCGAGTTCGTATTTTCGATCTAATTTTTTAACCGTGCGTCTGAATGCAGCAAATGATATGGCGTTGGAAAGCTTGAACAAATGCGGAACTTTTTGGTATGTATTGTTTGTCCCAATTCTTTACGGTTTTAAGTCAGTTTCGAAAATGGATAAAAACGTATTTTCGCCATAATTTCTACAAACTTTATCGGAATGGGGCAAATAATATACTGCTGAAAAGTTACGGAAAATGCGAAACTTTTTCATGTTGATGGTTTTCTGTGATTCCTAGCCGTTTTCAAGTAATTTCGAAAATGGCGAGATCATGCGTTCTGCCTTTATTGCGAAATAGATTCTTCGAAAATGCACCACGTGAAGAACCTGAACTTCTCGGCACGTGTACCTGAACTTCACACTTTTTTTCACGTGATTTTTTTGCTCGTAGGTCTCCATCCACTGCTCGTAACTCTCCATCCACTCACCGGAATTGAGCAAGTGATATACCAGTGGAAAGCTGCTGTAAGCACATAACTTTCCCGTGTTGATCGTTTTTTCATACTCGCGACAATTTTAAAAGTTTTTCATCTCAAATTCATTCACTATAGTAGTCGAACTTCCTCTTGTTTTCATCTTGAACTTCCGTGACGTATTTTCGTTTGTAATTTCTCATCCATTTCGTCAGTGTGTACACAAATGTTATTCCTTTTGTACAAATCTCTCTAACAATAATTTTTTAAACTTTCTCCAACAAATTACTTGAACTTATAACAACAAAACTTTTTGCCTTTCCTTTTTTATTCCTTTTTAATACAAAATGCACACCGTGTATTACATGAACTTCTAGCAGTTATCAACCTGAACTTCTCTCGGTTACATGAAAATATTTGAGTTTTTTACGAATTTTTAATCTTATTTTTCTTAATCCTTTTTATGAATTTTGAAGCGCTCTATTTTTAATAGTTGAACTTCTTGTTATTTTATTTTTGAACTTCTTGTTTTCATTCTTTAATAATGAGGAAAATCTGAGTTTTCTATAATCATCGAACTTCTCCATCTTTTTAATATGGACTTCCTGGTTTTATTTCTTAATCTTTTTTATGAAATTTTGAAGCATTATATTTTTTAAAAAGTTGAACTTCTTGTTTTTTATTTTTGAACTTCTTGTTTCCATTCTTTAATAACGAGGAAATCTGAGTTTTCTATAATCATCGAACATATTTTTAATTTGGACTTCCTGGTTTTTTCTTTTAGTAATGAAAAAAAATCCTACTTTCTGATAGACTTCGAGCCGCTCCATTTTCAAATTTGAGCTTCTAGGTTTATTTTAACAGAGAAAATCTTTTTTATAACATTTGTTTGAGATGCTTTTTTAATGACCTTCTTTGGGTTTGTAACAAGCATTGAACTTCTTCATCTTTTTAATTTGAACTTCTTATTTTTAGACTTTATTTTTTTAACTTTATCATCTTGGTTTTGTACTAAATATTGAACTTCTCGGTTATCTAAATTTGAGCGTCTAGGTTTTTATATAACCCCTTTATTATTAAAAAGTTGAACTTCTTTGTATTTTTAATTTGACTTTCTTTGGTTTTGTAATAAACATTGAACTATGTTTGTGAAATTTGAACCTCTAATTTCTTTTGGAAACATGGAAAATGCTTTCTTTAAATAAAATTTTGAACTACTAAGTATTTTTAATTTTGTTCCTTATTTCTTAATTTTAACTTCTTCATTTTATTATTTTGTAATGAGAAAACATCTAAGTTTTTTTAACCTTCGAACCTCTCTTTTTTTACTTTGAATTTCTTAGAAAAATATGGTTTTAAATAAGCAAACAATTTTCTAGGTTTTTTAATTTGAAATTCCAGGTTTTTGACCTTCTCGGTTATTTCGAATTGAACTTCTAGGGTTTTCAAATTTGAACTTCTAAGTTTTTTTGACCTTCTCGGTTAATTCAAAATTTCTAGTTTTTTTTTAAAATCCATTTTTACATACTTTTGTTGAACTGTCTGTTATTTTGACTTGGCCTTCTCTCTTATTTTTTAGAAACGAGGAAAATCTAACTTTAAAAAAATGGTTATTTTTTTATGAATGAGAAAAATCCAAATTTTTATTGAGCATCCAACTGCTCTGTTATTTTAAATTGACCTAATTGGTTTTATTTTCTAGGAAGAGGAAAAATCTATTTCTTTATATAAACATTACACTAATGTGTTATTTAAATTTGAAATTATTAGTTTTATATTTTATAAACCAAAAATTGGATTACTTTTAAATTTATATTTTTCTCATTGTAAATATTACTTTCCGTATGTTTGAACCAAAAATATCTAAGTTTTTTGCATTTATACTGGTCATATGAGCAAACACCGAAAAGAGCGCAATCATTTTTTCATGAATTGTTATGTTATCCCTGCCCATGAACTTTCCCCCTTTTTCTTCTTAACGTGATGTCTACTCTTTGAAACGAGTACTTTCTCCATTGTAATTGAACTTCGAGTGCATTTTTTTATAAAACACTTTTTTAATTAAGTTTACTCTCTTTTTATTTAGATCAACCTTTTCTCTTGTAGCTAGACATAAACTTTTTTTTCGTTTGCACTTGAACTATCGAGGCAACATACAAAATGAAACATATGAAGCCTCTACCAAATGAAACATACAAAATATAAATAAACAATGACACTTTTCTCCACAAACCAAATTTTTCTTAACTTGGTCTATGCTATAGAGGGTTTTTAGGGGAGGGATTAGATGATTTGGTTGTCAGTACAAAGGAAAGAGGAGGGATTTGAGAGCGACTCCCGTGGACAGTTGCTCGCGAGGGAATCGACCTCCCAGAATATACATTGTTTTTTAATTACTACAATCTTCAAACTAGAATCACATTGGACTGCACAATTACGTAAAATCATACAGGAAGTGTTATGCATTTAGATAGGATATAATTTACAACAATCACGTACAATGCGTCAAACTTCAACCTCGACTCGCATTGGATAGCAAAACTAAATTTTTGTGATGACTTAAAACCAAATTTATCTGTTCACATCGACAATGTCAAATTCTATAATTACACAGGATGTGTAGCAGCCAGTGGCACACAAATACAAACACCATGTGGGCACAATACGACACACACTACTTCTCATTCTATAATTACTAAACGTCACCAATACAAATGTCTGAACTTCGACAACCATTAACTAATTTTGCCCAATTGAAAATGCTTCTTTTACACAAATCGTTGTAGTGCACCCACGCACATAGCACACATGCACACATCCATGGTAGAGAAAGCCGAACGGGAAAAGAATAAGAGTAGGAGTTCATTGAAAAAATCTTGTTCCTTGCATCATGCGTTTTTTCAGTAATGAAACAGCCTGCATGGTCCTTTGCCACCAGACAATAGCATTATCTGAACTTTAACCCCCGGCCAATTCAAAGTGCAGCCCCCTCGGCACCACACCCATCATGCCGGACAAACGCACGCCACACCCTGCCGTCATCGGTGTTGCATGCCTATTGGAGCGACACTACTGCATGTCGCGCTCCATCTGTAGCTTCAACGGTTGAAATGGAAGCTGCGGGGGAAGGAAACGAAGCACCATAATCTAGCTATAATGAAGGTAAAGAAGTAGCAGCAGAGGCTGCAGGTGCAAGGGGGGGGGTGTACTGCCAGAAAAATTGAGATGACGGTCTAAGAAACTGACACCATGGTGTATCAAAACATGCTATTTGTTAATTTCCAAAGTATCCGAGTTTGTAAAGTCTGGCACTGATTCAAGGAGATGCATCATCATACAGAATATATAGAGAACTGAATACTTGGGAAAACAAATTGAAGTATCTGCAGGGAGAACTCAACTTGAACCGGTAATACAGCCAAACCATTCATCCCTTTTCATATAATTTCACACGGATGCAGAGTATACTGATCAGAATGTGTTTTTTAGTACGCACATGAGAGTATAAGCTTCAGATGATGGAATGTTGGTCACAGAAATTTTCTAATAATCTATGAAGTAGCTAAGAAATGAAAAACATGGAAAAACACTCTGAGTGTACTAAACAAATACTGCACATCCCGAACCTTAATCGACATTCATTCTGAACTTCACCAGTACCATGCAAAATTGGATGAGTTGGTTTCTCATTATGGCACCGCTAGAAGCCAAGGCGCACAAATATGGAACGGGAGCAGGACACGCCGGCAGTTCTACTACTCCATGCGACAGAGTTCAATCATCTAAGAGTGGAGTTGGAAGCAACAGGAGGAGGAAGTTCAGTACGCGTTAGCAGAGAAGGTCACCTGTGGACATGTACATGGCAGGTGGATGACGGGGGAGAGGTGGTGTCCTGCCGTGGACGAAACCAAGCGGAGTCAGGGATTCTGCCTTGGGGCGGCATCTCTGTCGCTGCTCCTGGTCTCCACCAAGCAAACACCGATGGCGGGTGCTTGAGGGGGTGGTCGTCTAGCCTGGTTGGCTCGCACGGGGAAGCCGGCGGCGCTGGATTGAGCGGGGCCGCGGGAGGAGGCCACTAGTAGAAAAAGGGCCTGTTGTCCCGGTTCTGGAATCGGGACTAAAGGGTCGGTACTAATGCCCTGTCCCTTTAGTCCCGATTCAATCCAGAACCGGGACAGATGGGCCTCCACGTGGCCTGTGCGCGGAGCCCAGGTAGGAGACCCTTTGGTCCCGGTTGGTGGCACCAACCGGGACCAATAGGCATCCACGTGTCAGCATTTCTGTGGCTGGGGTTTTTTGTTTTTTTAGGGGAGGGGGGGTTTGGGGGTTTTGGGGGGTTAATTTAGGTGTTCCATATATTGTGTTAGCTAGCTATAATTAATAGAGAGAAGTGTCCTCTCTTATGTCCGTGCTTGGTCGACGCTACGTACTATACATACGTATAGAGAGGACTAGACACGCTAGCTAGCTAGTAAGCAAACGAAGGAAACAGAAGATCGTCATGAACATATATGCATACAGAGAGAAGTGATATCGACCACCTCTCCTTCTCCGAGAGATTGGTCGAACAACAAGTTCTCGTATATCTATCCGACACTACCGGCTACATATATACAATAATTATCTCTTACAAATATAATCATATGGACTCAGGGTCCACATAGTATTCTTCGTCTTCAGCGATCACGTGGTCAAGAAAGAATGCCGCCAATTCCTCTTGAATTTCTTGCATGCGAGCTGGTGCTAGGAATTCATCCCGCTTCCGAAACATCTAATTTAAAGAAGGGGGTCAATACATATATATATGAATGAATGAAACTCAACACAAATGATGGTAATAAAATAAAATTGTGAATGTTGTTATTTACGTACTTCATATTGTTCGCCAGTGTAGCCCCGCTCACAGGTCGTGTGGCGGATGGACTCGCAAACGTAGTATCCACAGAAATCATTCCCTTGTTCCTGCCACAACCACTTTACAAGAAATAGAGGTCAATCAAACTGATAAGCAAGAAAGCCAAATGGTATTGATGAAACTAGCGCTTGAATCACTAGTAGATGCACGGAACATGCTACTATAGTACTTACTTTCGGGTGTCTAAATTGCAGTTCCTTCGGCAGTCCCGGAGCTTTTCTGGTGAATTTTCTCCAAACCCTACCAGACAAAGAAAACAATTACTTGATATATCAGGAAATGAACAAAGTTGCTGATATGGTGGATAATGATCAATTTAACTTACTTCTCGAGTATTTTAGTCATGTCTGCGTAGTCCTAGGGATCTTTTCGTCTTGAGTCTAAGACGGTTACTAGTCCCTGCTCAAGCTTAATCTCTAGGAGAATATAGTGGAAACTACACACGCATGCATAACTCATCAATTACATTACTATAACCTTGACTAATATATAAGGGAAACCGAATACGCACAAGACAGTAACACTCACTTGAAGTTGTAAGGAAAGAGTATTATATCTTTGTTTTCATTTATTACCAACGATCGTAGCAAGTTGGCCTCGGTAGCTGCGGCATGAAATTTAACCTGAGTTGCATCTATGAGATATGTGTTAATGAACCCAATATCACCGACTTGTCTTTTCTTCAATTCGGCGATCTTCAATCTGCATAATATAGTGAGGATGATTATAAATACATGCAATGAAAGAGCTGAGCTATATAGAGAGACTTAATGTCAGAAGCAATAGTACTTACAGACAGTAGCAGGCGACCGTTGTTTTATCGAGGGCCAATTGATTGAAAAACTGAAAGAACTCCTCAAATGGAACAGGCAACAGTTCAATTCCAACAAGGTCATGCTCCTTTTTAACTTTCACATACAAAGTACTCCTCCCCCCAGAGTCTCTGCAGATTTTCAAGTACTAATCATGCAATCTTCGCATCATCGTTGATAGAGATCTTTCATCTTTGACGAGAGGCTTCCCGTACTCATATCTTTGTATCTGCACCTCCATGGGTTCATAATGTACATCGTCGGGTAGGTAATCGGCAAGATTGCTATAATCGGGCACCATCCTCGGATCATTAGCGACGTTGTCGCTAGGCACCTTGAGCGGGGGGCATGATTGCTTCGCTTGTTCGCCGAGCTGGGCAATTTGTTTCCCAGCTCGTCGTTCTTTCAGCCTTTGATCACTGACAGTACTTCCCGACCGCTCCGCTTCGGCAAATTCCTTTCCAATAATGCACTCATAGTTTCCTTTTGGCGGAGACTTGGGTGGTTTTGTCAGTGCAGCCAGAGTGCGCTTCGCTTTCACCGGATCTACCTTCTCCTCCGGAAGTGGATGTCTCTTTGCTTTCAACCCTTGAAACCAGTCATCCACTTCGATTCGTGCGATCTCGGCATTGTCCTCCGGGGTCCTCTCGTATGGTAACTTCTCTGGAGTCTTCAGAGAAGGACCGAATCTGTATGTCCTCCCACCTCTGGCTGTACTGCTAGACACCGGCCAAGCAGACGGAGCAGTTGTCTTCTTTACTTGCTTACGAGGCGGAGGAGAATGATTACGACGCGCCAGAGTAGCCGGAGCGGCGGCAGGTCTCTTCCGCCCTTGGTGACGAGGCAGAGAAGGAGGAGGCTGGCTGCTCGGGCGCGTCGACGCAGGCGGAGAAGGAGGTAGAGTGCCGCCACGCGCTGGAGAAGGAGCCGGTCGAGTGCCCTGATCATCACTCGCCGGAGGAGGAGGCGGTGGAGGAGGCAGAGTGCCCTGACTCGCCAGAGGAGGAGGCAGTGGAGGAGGCGGAGTGCCCTGACTTGCCGGAGGAGGAGGAGGAGGCAGAGGCGTCCAGTTCGAAGGTTGATGAGCTCCTTCCGCCATAGGCATGGAGTCTTCAGAGCAGACCCCAGCCTAGTCTCCCCTTCACCGGTAGGGTGGTCAAGCTGGAGGTCCTCAAATCCCTCCGTTATTTTATCCACCATTACCCTAGCATATCCTTCTGGAATCGGCCGACAGTGAAAAGTTGCGCCGGGTTCAGTAGGATAAACAGAGCCAACAGCCGCCTTGACCTTCAAATTCATCCATTGCGTCATAAGGTGGCAATTTTGAGACTCCGTGATAGCATCCACGGGATAGCTGGCAGGAGCCGTCAAGGCATGCTCCGGCCGAAGCAGCTTGGTGGAAGCCACGCTGCTTCTCCGCTGAGATGGCGGGGTAGCTTTGGGGGAAGCTTCGGCAGTACGTTTGCTGCGATTTGCTTCTTGTTCCTCTATCGCTTGTACCCTTGCTTGCAGCGCCTGCATTTGGGTCTGCTGCACTTTTTTCCTCCTCTCATGGGATTTGTAACCGCCTGCGTCCGGAAACCCAACCTTCCACGGAATGGAGCCTGGCGTGCCTCCTGTCCGTCCAGGGTGCTCAAGATTCCCGAGGGCCATTGTGAGCTCGTCGTTCTCTCTGTCTGGAAAGAACGTCCCTTGCTGCGCTGCTTCGATATAGTGCTGAGGCTTCCTGACTGGTATGTCCATTTGATCGTTCATCAAAATGCACTTCCCTGTTACATGGTCCAAGGTTCCGCCAGCCCCGAAGAACCAAGTCCGGCAATGGTCTGGCCAATTAATTGTCTCTGGTTCGATCCCTTTATCAACCAGATCAATCTCAGTTTTGGCCCACTTAGGCCGGGCTACGAGGTAGCCACCTGACCCCATGCGATGGTGATGCTTCTTCTTCGCAGCATTTTGCTTGTTTGTCGCCGAGATCTTCTTACTCTTTTCCGATGTCTTGTGGGCCACAAATGCGGGCCAGTGATCTCTGATCTTCTCATATCTGCCCTTGAATTATGGTGTCTTATTATTTTCGACAAACTTATTCAGCTCTTTCTTCCACCTCCTGAATAGTTCTGCCATCCTCTTAAGAGCAAAAGACTTGATTAATTGCTCTTTAACTGGCTTCTCTAGATTATCCTCTGGCGGTAGGGTGAAATTTGACTTTAGCTCAGTCCAAAGATCATTTTTCCACATATCATTGACATAAGACACCTCAGGGTCTTCTGTAGCCGGCTTAAACCATTGCTGGATGCTGATCGGGATCTTGTCCCTAACCAAAACCCCGCACTGAGCAACAAATGCGCTCTTTGTCCAGAGGGGTTCAATCGGTTGGCCGTCGGGAGCGATTGCTATGATCTCAAACTTTTCATCCGAGCTCAACTTTTTCTTTGGGCCTTGTCTCTTTACCGAAGTTGTGCTCGATCTGGAGGGCTAGAAAAAAGAGCAAAGAAACAATGAATGCATCAATTAGCTAGTCAGCAGAAGCTTAACTAATATATATACCTGGCCGGACTCGGTTCGGTCACCGGAGACGTCATCACGGTCTCCTTCTTGCACCGGCATTGGGTCACCGGAGCCGTCCTCACGGTCTCCTTCTTGCACCGGCATTAGTTCATCGGAGCCATCATAATCATAGCCAGCTGCTTCCAGACCATCGGTGTCGTTGAGAAACAATGAGCAGACAGCATCACTTCCTCGTGCGATTATGTCCCCCAACAACTCTTCTTGTACTTCGTCTCGGGCGGTGTCCATAGTTTCTACAAATATTGACAACATGGCAATTATTATTCAAACATGACAGATGGATATATTAGTGGCAAACGTAGAACTAATATTAATTAGTGGCCTCGGCGCTGCTTCTCTAGGGTTTGAGGTGGCCTCGACAACGCTTCAAGGATAAAAAAATAGGAAGAAGAAGAAAAAAGAGGAACTCCTCTATTCTTTCTTCTCCTCTTTTTTTCTTCTTCTTCCTCTTTTTTTTATCGGGAACGAGGGTCGTCGAGGGTCACCGAGCGGTAGAGGAAACCCTAAATAGCAAGTATCGTGGGTGTGAGATACATGTGGCCGTCGGTGTCGGACACTACATCCACGTCCCACAAGTGACATGGGCGTCAAAGCCCGCGCCACTTGTGGGACGTGGATGTAGTGTCCGACACCGACGGTACATGTATCTCACACCGACGATACTTTCTATTTAGGGTTTCTCCTCTACCGCTCGGCGACCCTCGAGGACCCTCGTTTCCGATAAAATAAAGAGGAAGAAGAAGAAAAAAAAGAGAAGAAGAGAAGAAGAAAAAAAAGAGGAGAAGAAATCTTTATTTTATCGGAAACGAGGGTCGTCGAGGGTCAGGGTCGCCGAACGGTAGAGGAAACCCTAAATAGCAAGTATCGTGGGTGTGAGATACATGTGGCCGTCGGTGTCGGACACTACATCCACGTCCCAGAAGTGACGTGGGCGTCGAAGCCCGCGCCACTTGTGGGACGTGGATGTAGTGTCCGACACCGACGGTACATGTATCTCACACCGACGATACTTTCTATTTAGGGTTTCTCCTCTACCGCTCGGCGACCCTCGATGACCCTCGTTCCCGATAAAATAAAGAGGAAGAAGAAGAAAAAAAAGAGGAGAAGAAAGAATAGAGGAGAAGAAAGAGAAAGAATAGAGGAGAAGAAAGAATAGAGGAGAAGAACTCCTCTATTCTTTCTTCTCCTCTTTTTTTTCTTCTTCCTCTTCTTTTTTTATCCTCTTCTTCCTCTCATGTTCGAGAGGATCACCGAGGGGTCGGGAGGTTTCCTAGTGTCAAAGGATTCAACAAAACCATGTCTTCACCATTAGGCGAAAGTAATAGGTGCATGATGGTATGAAGCTCTCCAAAGTTATTTTGGAACGGAGTCCCAGATAGGATAATTCGCTTTTTGGTACAAAGTTCAGCAAGAACCTTCCAAATATCGTTATTTAGAAGGCCTTTGCTAAAATTCATACAAAAAGGAAAATTATCCTATCCAGGACACCATTCCAAAAATAACTTTGGAGGACTTCGTCATGCCCTGGTTACTTCCGGCTAATGATGAAGCCATGGATTTCTTCAATACTTTGACACTAGGAAACCTCTCTCGACCCCTCGGCGATCCTCGACCCCTCGAACCCTCGACGACCCTGGAACCCTCGACCCCTAGACGACCCTGGAACCCTCGACCCTATAGAACCCTCGAACCCTCGACCCTGAAACCCGCGACCCTTGACCCCTTAAGAAGAGGAAGAAGAAGAAAAAAAAGAGGAGAAGAAGAAGGAATAGGGGAGAAGAAGTTTTCTTCTCCCCTATTCCTTCTTCTTCTCCTCTTTTTTTTCTCCTCTTCTTCCCAACCCTCGCCCCCTCGAACACTTGGCGACCCTCGACCCTCTACCCTAGCTAGTTCCCGACCCTCGCCCCCTCGATCCCTCGATCACTCGGCAACCCTCGACCCTCTACCGTAGTTAGTTCTCGACCCTCGCCCCCACGAACCCTCGAACACTCGATGACCCTCGAACCCTCGGCGACCCCCTCCCCCCATCATGTCGAAGTTATCGGGGAGGGGGTATATCGACCCCCCTCATGTCGAAGTTATCTGGTAGGGGGTATATCGACAACGACATACCCGATACATACATACATAGCCACATGCATCCATACATATATGAACAAAATTAATATCTACTAATTAACAACCTAAATAAAAAACCAATACATATCTGCATGCACACACATATACACTGCACACACATACACATACATACACATATACACTACACACATGCATACATATCTCAAAAAAAACTAACAGAGGCGGGCGGCGGAGGCGGGGTGCGGCGGCAAACCGGCGGCGACGCGGCAAGCGGAGTGCGGCCAGGCGACAGCGTCGAGGCAGAGCACGGCGGGCGGCAAGCGGAGCACGGTCAGGCGGCGGCGTCGGGGCGCGGCAAGAGAGCACGGCTGGTGGCGGCGGCAGGGCGCGGCGGAGGGAGAGGAGGAGAGGAGGGGAACGACACGGCGGCTCATAGTGGGAGCGGGTCGGGAAGGCGTCGGGGTAGGGCTCGGCGGCGGCGGCGAGGACGGCGAAGTGGAGCAGCCTGACGGCGTCGGGGCGGGGCTCGTCGGTGGCGGAGGCGACGACGAGGGGCAAGGCTCGGCGGCGGCGACGACGCGAGAGGGGCAGCCTGGCGGCGTCGACAACGAGGAATGGGAGCAGTTGGCGGAAATTTCCCAAGTGTTGTATATATATCCAGAGCATTGGTCCCGGTTCGTGGCACGAACCAGGACGAATGCCTACCTATGGTCCCGGTTCGTGCCACCAACCGGGACCAAAGGCCAATTTTCAACAGCCCAAAGGGCGGGAAGCGGCGGCCTTTGGTCCCGGTTGGTGGCACCAACCGGGACTAAAGGGGGCATTGGTCACGGTTCGTGGCACCAACCATGACCAATGCCCCCTTTAGTCCCGGTTGGTGCCACCAACCGGGACCAAAGGCCTTGTGCTGCCCCGCGCCCAAATGTTTAGTCCCACCTCGCTAGTTGAGAGGGAGCCGCACCTGTTTATAAGGTGCGGTGCGCCTTCCCTCTCGAGCTCCTCTCTAAAGCAGGCTTTCAGGCCTAACCGTGCAATGTGTGCCTCTGGGCCTACTGGGCCTCCCGCGGGCCTGAATCCTGGCCCATGGTAGGGTTTCTAGTCGTATTTAGGCCGTGGGTGCCCAGTAGGTGGCACTTTTTTTGTTTTTTTGTTTCTACTTACAACAAAATATTTATTGTTGCTATATTTAATTTTTTTTCCAGTTTTTTTGTTTTGTTTTTTGCATTATTTATTTTCTTTTGTTTTTTGCTTTATTTTTTAATTCTTTTTGCTTTTAGTTTTAGAAAAATTATAAACTTTCTGTTAGTGCCATTAGTTTTCAAATTTGAAAACACTTTTTTGTTTTCTTTGTTGCTTTATTTATTTTATTTTGTTTCTACTTACAACAAAATACTTATTGTTGCTATTTTTTTTCCAGTTTTGTTTTGTTTTGTTTTCTGTATTATTTATTTTCTTTTGTTTTTTGTTTTTTGTTTTAATTCTTTTTGCTTTTAGGTCAGCAAAATTATAAACTTTCTGTTGCTTTATTTATTTTATTTTGTTTCTACTTACAACAAAATACTTATTGTTGCTATTTTTTCCAGTTTTTTGTTTTGTTTTCTGCATTATTTAATTTCTTTTGTTTTTTGCTTTATTTTTTTATTCTTTTTGCTTTTAGTTTTAGAAAAATTATAAACTTTCTGTTAGTGCCATTAGTTTACAAATTTGAAAGCACTTTTTTAGTTTTTTGCTTTAATTTTTAATTCTGTTTGCTTTTAGGTTAGCAAAATTATAAACTTTCTGTTAGTGCCATTAGTTTTAGAAAAATTATAAACTTTCTGCTAGTGCCATTAGTTTTCAAATTTGAATAGTTAAAATTGAATTCTTTGAAAATTGTTTGAATCACAAGTTTGTGATTAACTTACTAAAAAATGAGAATAGATGCGCTTATAGAGAAAATTCAACCTAAAATTCCTAGTAAATTTCTATGAATTTCAGAGAAATTCACTATGAATTTAGGTTAAACTTTTCTCTATTAGGGCATCTATTTTCACTTTGAGAGGAGCTCAACAAGGCAGAGAGGGAAGGGCTTATAAACCGGTGTGAGCCACCTTCGGTTGGCGAGGTGGGACTAAACTCTGCCCGCGACGAGGACCAACCCTTTACTCCCGGTTTGTGGCACAAACTAGGACTAATGGTCATGGGCCAGGGGCGAGGAGCAAAATTATAAACTTTTTTAGTGCCATTAGTTTTAGAAAGTTGAAAGTTGAAAGTTGGCATGGGCCAGGGACTAATGGTCATGGTATTACGAGGGCCGAACTATAAGACATGAAAGCATTTCAAATAAACTCTGAAAAAGTTGAAAGTTGGCATGGTATCATAATTTCACGCACATAGCATGTGCATGTACAAAACGGACAATGGTAGCATGTTTGTGTGTTACAAAGTTGGCATGGTATCATCATAATAGTTGCGGGAGAAAGTTTTCACTTTTTCTTCGCTTGTGTCATTTGCTTATTGCGCCGTAACCATGGATAATCTTCATTGTTTATCAGGATGCTTGGGTCAGCCTTGACATTGAAGGGAGGAATTTCATGAAACTTTTCATAATCTTCAGACATGACTGTCTTGCCATCCACTCCCAAGATGTCCCTTTTTCCTGAAAGAACTATGTGGCGCTTTGGCTCATCGTATGATGTATTCGCTTCCTTATCTTTTCTTTTTCTCGGTTTGGTAGACATGTCCTTCACATAGATAACCTGTGCCACATCATTGGCTAGGACGAACGGTTCGTCAGTGTACCCAAGATTTTTCAGATCCACTGTTGTCATTCCGTACTGTGGGTCTACCTATACCCCGCCACCTAACAGATTGACCCATTTGCACTTAAACAAAGGGACCTTAAAATCAGGTCCGTAGTCAAGTTCCCATATGTCCACTATGTAACCATAATATGTGTCCTTTCCGCTCTCGGTTGCTGCATCAAAGCGGACACCGCTATTTTGGTTGGTGCTCTTTTGATCTTGGGCGATCGTGTAAAATGTATTCCCATTTATCTCGTATCCTTTGTAAGTCAATACAGTCAAAGATGGTCCCCTGGACAACGCACTGCTCCGGGTGTTTGGAGCGCAGACTGTTCTTGTGTTCATCGACATACGAGGTCACCAAGGTAGAGTTCTGTAGAACTGTGTAGTGTGCTTGAGACCAAGAATATCCGTCCCTGCATATTATTGAATCTCTTCCAAGAGTGCCATTTCCATTCAGTCTCCCCTCATACCGCGATTTAGGGAGACCTATCTTCTTAAGGCCACGAATGAAGTCAACACAAAACCCGATAACATCCTCTGTTTAATGGCCCATGGAGATGCTTCCTTCTGGCCTAGCGCGGTTACGGACATATTTCTTTAGGACTCCCATGAACCTCTCAAAGGGGAACATATTGTGTAGAAATACGGGCCCCAGGATGACAATCTCGTCGACTAGATGAACTAGGACGTGCGTCATGATATTGAAGATGGATGGTGGGAACACCAGCTCGAAACTGACAAGACATTGCGCCACATCACTCCTTAGCCTTGGTATGATTTCTGGATCGATCACCTTCTAAGAGATTGCATTGAGGAATGCACATAGCTTCACAATGGCTAATCGGACGTTTTCTGGTAGAAGCCCCCTCAATGCAACCGGAAGCAATTGCGTCATGATCACATGGCAGTCATGAGACTTTAGGTTCTGAAACTTTTTCCCTGGCATATTTATTATTCCCTTATATTCGACGAGAAGCCAGTCGTGACCTTCATACTGAGCAGGCATTCAAAGAAGATTTCTTTCTCTTCTTTCGTAAGAGCGTAGCTGGCAGGACCTTTATACTGCTTCGGAGGCTTGCCGTCTTTTTCGTGCAAATGTTGCAGGTCCTCCCATGCCTCAGGTGTATCTTTTGTCTTCCCATACATGCCCAAGAAGCCTAGTAGGTTCACGCAAAGGTTCTTCGTCACGTGCATCACGTCGATTGAGGAGCGGACCTCTAGGTCTTTCCAGTAGGGTAGGTCACAAAATATAGATTTCTTCTTCCACATGGGTGCGTGTCCCTCAGCGTCATTCGGAACAGCTAGTCCACCGGGACCCTTTCCAAAGATTACGTAGTGTAAATCATTGACCATAGCAAGTACGTGATCACCGGTACGCATGGCGGGCTTCTTCCGGTGATCTGCCTCGCCTTTGAAATGCTTGCCTTTCTTTCGACATTGATGGTTGGTCGGAAGAAATCGACGATGGCCCAGGTACACATTCTTCCTCCATTTGTCCAGGTATATACTTTCAGTGTCATCTAAACAGTGCGTGCATGCGTGGTATCCTTTGTTTGTCTGTCCTGAAAGGTTACTGAGAGCGGGCCAATCGTTGATGGTCACGAACAGCAACGCCTTAAGGTTAAATTCCTCCTGTCTGTGCTCATCCCACATACGTACACCGTTTCTATTCCACAGCTGTAAAAGTTCTTCAACTATTGGCCTTAGGTACACATCAATTTCGTTGCCAAGTTGCTTAGGGCCTTGGATGAGAACTGGCATCATAATGAACTTCCGCTTCATGCACATCCAACGAGGAAGGTTATACATACATAGAGTCACGGGCCAGGTGATGTGATTGCTGCTCTGCTCCCCGAAAGGATTAATGCCATCCGCGCTTAAAGCAAACCATACATTCCTTGGGTCCTTTGCAAACTCATCCCAGTACTTTCTCTCGATTTTTCTCCACTGCGACCCATCAGCGGGTGCTCTCAACTTCCCATCTTTCTTCCGGTTCTCACTGTGCCATCGCATCAACTTGGCATGCTCTTTGTTTCTGAATAGACGTTTCAACCGTGGTATTATAGGAGCATACCACATCACCTTCGCAGGAACCCTCTTCCTGGGGGGCTCACCATCAACATCACCAGGGTCATCTCGTCTGATCTTATACCGCAATGCACCGCATACCGGGCATGCGTTCAGATCCTTGTATGCACCGCGGTAGAGGATGCAGTCATTAGGGCATGCATGTATCTTCTCCACCTCCAATCCTAGAGGGCATACGACCTTCTTTGCTGCGTATGTACTGTCGGGCAATTCGTTATCCTTTGGAAGCTTCTTCTTCAATATTCTCAGTAGCTTCTCAAATCTTTTGTCAGCCACAGCATTCTCTACCTTCCACTGCAGCAATTCCAGTACGGTACCAAGCTTTGTGTTGCCATCTTCGCAATTGGGGTATAACCCTTTTTTGTGATCCTCTAACATGCGATCGAACTTTAGCTTCTCCTTTTGACTTTCGCATTGCGTCCTTGCATCGACAATGACCCGGCGGAGATCATCATCATCGGGAACATCGTCTGGTTCCTCTTGATCTTCAGCATCTTCACCCATTGTAGCATCATTGGGCACATCGTCTGGTTCCTCTTGATCTTCACCAGCTCCCCCTGTTGCAGCATCACCGTATTCAGGGGGCACATAATTGTCATCGTACTCTTCTTCTTCGCCATCTTCCATCATAACCCTATTTCTCCATGCCTCGTCCAAACATTATAGTGTGGCATGAAACCCTTGTAAAGCAGGTGGGAGTGAAGGATTTTTCGGTTAGAGTAAGACCTCGTATTCCCACATTCAGTGCATGGACAATACATAAAACCATTCTGCTTGTTTGCCTCAGCCACATCGAGAAACTCATGCATGCCCTTAATGTACTCGCGGGTGTGTCTGTCATCGTACATCCATTGCCGGTTCATCTGGATGCATTATATATAATTAAGTGTCCAAATTAATAGAAGTTCATCATCACATTAAAACCAAAGTGCATACATAGTTCTCATCTAACAACATATAGCTCTCCAGAGCATCTAATTAATTAAACCATACATTGAAACTATGTAAAACATTTCAATACAAAAACAAATGCGATCATAATCGCAACCAAGGTAACAATTGATCCAACGGCATAATGATACCAAGCCTCGGTATGAATGGCATATTTTCTAATCTTTCTAATCTTCAAGCGCATTGCATCCATCTTAATCTTGTGATCATCGACGACATCCGCAACATGCAACTCCAATATCATCTTCTCCTCCTCAATCTTTTTTATTTTTTCCTTCAACAAATTGTTTTCTTCTTCAACTAAATTTAACCTCTCGACAATAGGGTCGGTTGGCATTTCCGATTCACATACATCCTACATAAATAAAATCTATGTCACGTTGGTCGGCATAATTTTCATAAACGATAAATGAACCAATAGTTATAAAGATAATATATATATATACCACATCCGAATCATAGACAGGACGAGGGCCGACGAGGGCGGATACCAAAACCATCGCACTATATAAGATGCAATAATAAAAGTAAGAAAATAATACAAGTATCTATGTAAACATACAAGTAAGAATATTTTTCCTTTCAGAAAGAAGATAAGAACAAGAGGCTCACCACGGTGGTGCCGGCGATGAGCTCGGCGCGGGTGATCGACGGCGGTGAAGACGGGGACGGGACGTGACGGACCGCTAAACCTAGACAAATATTATGGAAAATGGAGCTTGGAGGTCGAGCTTGGAGAGGAGAAAGCTTAAGTAGTGTGGCTCGGGCATTCCATCAAACACCTTGTGTGCATAGGAGGTGAGCTAGAGCACCACCAAGCCCTCTCCCCCTCGGCCAGAGAAAAACAGAGCACTGGGGTGCTCTGCTCGTGAGCGAGGGGTATATATAGGCACCTCATTGGTCCTGGTTGGTGACATGAGCCGGGACTAAAGGGGAGCCTTTGGTCCCGATTCAAGCCACGAACCGGGACCAATGGTGGTGGGCCAGGAGCGAGGCCCATTGGTCCCGGTTCATCCCACCAACCGGGACCAAAAGGTCCAGATGAATCGGGACCAATGGCCCATGTGGCCCGGCCAGCCCCCTGGGCTCACGAACCGGGACCAATGCCCACATTGGTCCCGGTTCTGGACTGAACCGGGACTAATGGGTTGACCCGGCCTGGACCAAAGCCTTGTTTTCTACTAGTGGGCTAACCGGTCGGCGCCGGGAAGCCCGGAGGTGGAGGCTCGCGGCGGCCCAACTAGGAGGTGGAGTCCCGATGGCGCATCTGCCGGGGAGGGAGATGGGGGCGGCAGCGCTTCTGCCGCCGGAGGGAGGTGGGGGCGGCGGCGAGCTGGGGAAGGCGGGCCGACGGCGCGCTGGGGAAGGTGCACGGGCGGCGGCGCGTCGGGGAAGGCAGGCGGGTGGCGTGCTGGGCAGGGCAGTCCGGCGGCCAGATTGGGGACGTTGGGGGTAAGGTGCGGCGTGGCTTTTTTCTCCTCATTGGGCCTGTTCGGGAACGTCCATCGGGCCCTATATAGGGGGCGGCGTGATCAGAATAGTTATTCTGATCCCAGGATCAAAATAGTGCTACTATATATATATGCACAAATTCCTATCATTTTATTGTCAAAATAGATGGGCGCGGCAACACGCGCCACTCATGATCTAGTCCATTATAATGATTAGAGGAGTAAACTTTATCCTCCACGGCCGCTCGGACTTCTAAATATACCCGGCCACGCACCCGCGAAGTAAAAATTCCCCCTCCTCCCTCGGACACACCCTCCCCACCCTGCGCTGCATCCACTCAGACGCCACCCTAGTTGCCTCCACGGAACACCACACACCATCGTCGACCCCTGTAGCACCCCTGCACTCCTCGTCGCTGGTTGATTAAGTCGCTCAATCACTGGCGCCCAAATTGATGGATCTACGCCCGTCACCGGATTCAAGGTCACCGTCGTCGCCCGCGCGGCCACCTCGACCGCTCCGCGCTGCCTCTCAGTATGTCCTCCTCCCGGCACTCGCATCTCAACCATCAACCGACAACCGGCACCCCCGGCCTGGTCGGCTAGGCTCGGCCTTGCCCAACAGCTCATTGGTGTGCCTCTAACGGTCATCAAGTGTGATCGCTGCTGACGGTTAGTGTTGCACCTCATCTCGAGCACGCCAAAACATCCTGAATGATTTTTCTACAAGTGTGAAAAGGACGGAGTGAGTTCCATTTTGTACAGTTGTCTTCAGATTCGTCCCAATTTGAAACTCATTGTTTGCTCAAAATGTATGTAGGAAAGATGGAACTTTTGATATTGGAAGAAGAGTACATTGACCTATTGATAGCGAGAAATTTGCTAGATGTTGGTGCACTAGTTGTTAGAGATGAGACTAGACAGAACGCAATGTCAAAATTTCAGACTAGAAAGGAGGCAATGTCCAAGTTTGTGGATGCAATGGAGAAAAAACTATGCAAGCTCAAGAAGCCAATAGAGAAAAACAAAGAAGACGAAGAGATAAAGAAAGCTTTAATTAGACTAGTATGAGTAGTTAGGCAAGTGGTGTTTCTATTGAAATGTGTAATTTTTCTTGTAGTTTTCTTTGGACTGGTCCTCTTAGCAAAGAACTGATGAAGTATGCGACAAATATGTAGTTTAATAATAATTGAGTAGTGAAGTTTAACCAATGGCCCAAAATTAAATGAGATTGACATTCTTTTACTCACTACTAGGGAAAAGCCTAGCAGTAGCGTGGGTTTTAGGTATATCAATAGCGCGGGTGCCCGCGCTACTGATACGATGCTACAACTAACTGGTAGTAGTAGCGCGGGCGCTACTACTACGTCCGTTAGTAGTAGCGTGGATACCACCCGCACTACTGCTAACTAATTAGGAATTAAAAAATAAATTCCAGCCATGGCTGCCGCTGCTAGCTAGGCGTCATCGTCCTCTTCATCCATGGTTGATGTTGATCCTAGAGGGGATGAAGTCGTCCATGGTGATACACCTCTACTTTGCTGCTACTACAGAAAAAGAGACAAGGATTAGAAGAGGAAGAGAGAGATAGAGAGGAGTAGGTGCAGCAACTCACCAGTGGCCGCCAGAGTTGGAGCCGAAACCCTAGATGACGCCATGGATGGCGCTCTGCTCGATCTGGAAGATGAAGAGAAAGAGAGAGAGAGAGAGAGAGAGAGAGAGAGAGAGAGAGAGAGAGAGAGGGAGAGAGAGAGAGCGGGAGAGAGAGGAGTAGGAAGAACAACTCACATGTGGTTGTGTCCATGGCGGATCTGGCCGCCGCCATGGATGGCGCTCTGCTGGATCTCCCTCTCCTTCCAACATTAGAGAAGGAGGAGGAAGGAGGGGAAGGGGACTGCGGTGGGTGTGGAGGTCGCCGGATTTGGGGGAGGCATGAGGTGCGAGGCCGGCGGTGGTGGTGGATGAGGAAGGGAATCGCGGGTGGGAGGGAGAAGCGGAATGGGGAGCCTATGGAGAGAGGGGGAGAGTGAGGGAGAGAGGAGGGATTCGACCAAGGATATGGAGACATCACCTACCTTGTACTTAGTAGTAGAGAGGGGTATAAACCCGCGCTACTACTATCAACTTAGTAGTAGCGCGGGTTCATACCCCTCGCTACTACTATGACATGTCCCCTGGGAGGGAAGGTAGAGACTTCTTAGTAGTAGCGAGGGTTAAAAACCCGCGCTACTACTATCAACTTAGTAGCATCGAGGGGTAAAAAATCGCACTACTAGTAAGTAGCAGCAGCGAGGGGTACAAACCCGTGCTACTAGTAAGCACCTGTCTATAAGCTTTTCCCTAGTAGTGACTCCACTCTAAGTTTAGGAGATCGGTTAGAAACGTCACTTTTTTAGGGGAGCAAATACCCTTCGCTAGAGGATACTCGGCCATATCTTGCACTAAATTATAGGGATCGGTTAGAGATGCTCTTAGATCCTGAAAAGCCTAGATTATTTTTGATTTCTTAAAAAAATAAGATGAAATCACATTGAATACAAATAGAGGACAAATATAAACCAATAAGTATGTTTTCTTTACATGTTCTTTATTTAATGAAGTTCACAGTTCAATAAAACAAAGTTTGCCATTGTACATGACCATGCAAGTGTGCATTTTTTTCCAATGTTAGTATATTACAGGGAGAACAAAATCATTCCTATCTTCTATGACCTCACAACATTTGCGTATATAAACCACATCACTTAAGGGTCTCAATCACATAAATTAGGAATGGAATAATTTCCTCTACTCGATCTCGCCCTCTATGGACGTAATGTTTATTTTTTTCAATTTTGGTTTGTCTAACAGTTAACAAATATGGCTTATACGTCTTATGGTTGATCTATTACCTTGTGGGAGGTAGTAGGCCATCGCATTCAATCTATGTCACTTGATAAAAAATAATGAAGGGTCCATAATAGTTGGGACCATCTTAAAATTTCTCTGAAAGCTATTGCGCCACGAACGTGCATGGTCAATTCAAATTTATAGTATTAACATTTTTTGCAGGAAACACTATAGCCTGTTAATCCATCTTAACCAAATGGCATTTTTTTGTAGAAAATATGTTAGTTGCAACTACTAATTGTAATATCAATTAGTATTAGGGATGTGAGTTATATTGCTAAACAAGTGCTTGCTTGTGTTGCAGATATTATATTAGTTATAAAATATTAATCAAGTATAGGACAGCTTGTATGACGAATGTACGCTATCCAATAATTATTTGGGTCTGTCTATAGCACATCTAGACATGCTCTAGATATTGAGTGAATTGCAAAAAACCACCACATTTGAAGTTGAAGCATCCAATTGCCACCACATTTCTAGCGCGTCCCAAAAATCCACCACTTTGCTTGTAAATTTTCTCAATAAAAACAAATGACCGGTTTGCCGCAGTTAGCACAATTTCTGACAGGGCTGGCCCACCCATCAGGTGCCACGTGGGCGAGGCCAGACGGCGAGTGGGTTGACGACCGTTAGGGCACGCGCGTTGTCAAAGCGCTCGCGGCTCTGACTGCTTGGCCCATTGTCCCCTCTTTCCCCCGTCTCTCTCTGTCCTGCGATGGTGGCGGTGGCTAAACCTAGCGGCAGTGGTGGCGAGTCAGCAGGCGGCGGAGGGACTGGAGCCAATGGTGATGGGTTCTCGGAGGTGGACAACTGGTTCGGCAGCAGTAGCTTGCCGACGCAGCGGGCTCCTTCATCGGAGCGATCCCCTTCGCCCCCCTCACCGACGGAGTGGGACATTGAGCGTCGTGCGGTGGCAGCCCTAGCACGCAAGATCACGGCTTCACGCGTGGGAGAAGGCCATCAGTGGGCTTCAGGGTTCGGCGGCGTGTGGTAAGATTTCTTCCCCCTCCACCCCTCTCTTCATTGGATTCACTGGAAATTTTAGGGTTGTTAGATTGCATATAAACCTATCATGTTACAGTAGGGTTGTTAATGGGCTGTTAGATTTTAGGAAATTTTAGGGTTGTTAGATTTTAGGAGATTTTAGGGCAGTTAGATTTTAAGGCTTTGTTTACTGAAGATTATTGTTTGTTTACTCAAGTGTTGTAGCTGATATAGTTAATATCTTTTCTGTATAACATGTTTCAGTAGGAAATATAGCTCTAAGTTTATGGTTTTATGCATGAATGCTTTGTTTACTCCTTACTTGACAGTGAAGATAGTGCTAATATATTGTCTGAATATCTTGTGTGAATAACATGTTACATTATTAAAACAGAATCAATCAAGCACTAATTCTCCTCAATTTTCTGTAGTTTGGATGATGAGATATGGGAAATAAGGTACCATTTTCAAGGGAGAGACAACTTGGAGAGGACCATTTCTCTGTCAGAAATTACTTATATTAACATGTTAGCACTGCTAGAGACTGAAGAGGGATATACTGAAGCTGACTACATGTTCTATATGAAAGAAGAAGCAAAGGGCGCAGCAGGAACGCAGGTTATTGACAGTGAAGATAGTGTGGAAGAGATGCTAGACCATTATGCTGAGCAGAAGGTGCTAAACATAACTGTAATTAAGGCTAATGAGCCTAATCCAGGAGAGTTTAACATGTCAAATATTGTGGAGGAATAAGTGCCTATAAGTAATGTGGGGGATTCCAACATTTTTTCTATAGCTGAGGCAGGAGTATTGTTCCCTATTGCTGTTGAAGATCTCTATGATGTGCCTATTGCTGTTTTAGAGCCAGGTGAAGAGTCTGCATATATTAACACACAACAGAGCATGAATTTGAAGAAAGCAAATGCCAACGAGAAATTACAGGAAGATGTTGGCCCCTTTGATGATGAAGTGTTTGTTGATTTGAACTGCTATGAGGAGGAAGATGAAATCATTGAGGAGGAAGAGCATGACATAGGTAATGAGGAGGAAGATGAAATCATTGAGAAACTGAAGCAAAAAAGGAAGCAGAGAGAGGATCCTATGCATCACTTTGAAGGAGACACAGAAGTGGAAGAGATGTGTCCAGAGGCAGAGGATTTAGACACAGAACCTGAGCCACCTCTTCCTCAAACATTCAAGAAAGTAGGCAAAGTAGGCCCCACTACAAGATCACACCATGAAGCTGACATTGAGGTAATTCCTGATTTCATTCCATCTGATGATTCTGCTTGTTTCCCTAGGGACTATGGCATTAGTGATTCAAATGATGAGTCAGGTCTACCACTGCCTTGTGGAAGGAAGAGTCAAGCCAAGAGGGCCAGGACTAGGATCTGATATGATGAGAGCAAGCCAGATGCTCATGGACAACTTTTCTTGAGTATGTGCTTCACTGATGTGTATCAGTTTAGAAGAGCACTTAGAAATTTTCATATCAAAATCCTTAGAAATTTCCAGTACCATAGGAACTGCAAGGATAGGATCATTGTGCATTGCACAGAAAGGGACAATGGGTGTCCTTTTTTCATGACTGCATCCACAATTGCTCATGAGAAGACTTTCTGCATCAAGAAGATGAAGTTGTTGCACACTTGTGGGGCACATGGAGAAAAAACCAAAGTGACAGTTGACTAGATGGCCAGAACATGTGAGCAGCAACTGAGAGATAGTCCAAGGGCTGGTGTTGATGCAATTTTAAAAAGAACAAAGACTAAGTATGTAACGCCCTCGATGCGGCTATGTCTCCCACGTGTCGAGGCACGACTTAGAGACATAGGCGCATTGAAAGCAATGTCGCAAGTCAGGAATCATTACACAACCCAAGTACATATATAATATCAAAGGGGGATAATAATAATAGTTGGCTTACACTCGCCACGTCACATCAAAGTACATGAATAACATCCATCATACAATCACTCATGGCCCGACTACGGCGCCAAAATGGAAAAGACCCCCAACAAGCGACTAGGCCCTGAATCTAACCCCGAATAGGCACCACTACTGATCATCTGGAAAAGAAACATAGCATCGCTGAGAGTCCTCGTCGTACTCCCACTTCAGCTCGAGCGCGCCATCCGGAGGAGTATCATCGGTCCCTGCATCTGGTGTAATAGTAATCTGTGAGCCACAAAGGACTCAGCAATCTCGCACCCTCGCGATCAAGACTATTTAAGCTTAATAGGTAGGAAAGGGGTAATGTGAGTGGAGCTGCAGCAAGCGACTAGCATATATGGTGGCTAACTTATTCGCAAGGAGAGCGAGAAGAGATGGCAAAGCACGAGCGGAAAACTAAATAGAGCAGACTACGCAAACATAACTCCAACGCCGTGTCCACTTCCCGGACTCCGCCGAGAAGGGGCCATCACGGCAACACACGCAGTTGATTCATTTTAATTAATTAAGTTCAAGTTATCTACAACCGGACATTAACAAATTCCCATCTGCCCATAACCGCGGGCACGGCTTTCGAAAGATCAATCCCTGCAGGGGGGTCCCAACTTAGCCCATAACAAGCTCTCACGGTCAACAAAGGAATAGACCTCCACCCAGGACCCACCGATCAGACTCGGTATCCCGGTACAACAAGATGATTCGACAGGTCAAAACTAGTCCAGCAACACCGCCCAAATGCGCCGACAAATCCCGATAGGAGCTGCACATATCTCTTTCTCAGGGCACACTCAGATGAACACTACGTACAACTAAAACCAACCCTCGAGTTACCCCGAGGTGGCGCTGCAAGTGGCTCGGTTCGGACCAACACTCAGAGGAGCACTGGCCCGTGGGGGCTAAAATAAAGATGACCCTCGGGCTCCGGAAACCCAAGGGAAAGAAAAGGGTAGGTGGCAAATGGTAAAACCAATGTTGGGCATTGCTGGAAAAGCTTTAATCAAGGCGAACTATCAAGGGTTCCCATATAGCCCAACCGCGTAAGGGACGCAACAATCCGGGAACATAACACCGATATGACGGAAACTAGGGCGGCAAGAGTGGAACAAAACACTAGGCGAGAGGCCGAGCCTTCCACCCTTTACCAAGTATATAGATGAGTAAAGATAACATAGCAATATAATGATATCCCAACAAGTAAATAAATGTTCCAACAAGGAACGGCTCCAATCTTCACCTGCAACTAACAACGCTATAAGAAGGGCTGAGCAAAGCGGCAACATAGCCAATCAATGGTTTGCTAGGACAGAGGTGGGTTAGAGGCTCAATCATGGCAATTGGGAGGCTGACAAGCAAGTGGTAGACATCGTAGCATTGGCAAAGCAAAAGAGCGAGCAAACTAGCATAGCAAAGATAGTAGTGATTTCAAGGGTGTGATCATCTTGCCTGCACAGTTGTCAGAATTGACTGGATCCTCAAAAGCAAACTCAACGGGCTCCTCGTTAGCGAACTCGTCTCCTGGCTCTACCCAACAACACAAACAAGCAACAAGGATACAATCAACCACGTGCAAAGGCAACCAATAAGATGCAAAGATGATATGCTATGCGGGATGCGATGCGGGATGCAAAATGCAACATGTGACAGGAAATGCATGAACCTGGCCTCAACTTGGAAAACCAAGTGTGCCACTGGATAGAGGGGAAGAAATCCCCTGAAAACGATATAAAGATCATGGCAATCGGAGCTACGGTTAAGAAATGGCAAGCGATTTACTAAACGAACCGATCTGCGATTTACAGCAAGTAGGCTCCTAAATGCAACAAAATGAACATGCTACAGCCACCCAACATGAAAACAAATTACATGGCAGTGATGTACTCATCAAGCTTAACAAATCACCAGGACTGAGGCATAGGCAAATTCATCCATTAAGGGCTTCAAACCAGCATGGCAAAACTGAATAAGCAAAACAGATCTGCAATTTAACTCAACATGCCTCCTTCCAACAGCATTTTGGGCAACAAGATGACCTCAAATGCAAATGATGCAATGGAATGAAATGATGTACTCGTCGAGACGAAGATTTTGACATATCATACGCCCAAATCGGAGATACGGATGCAAATTTATGGCAGGTCAAAGGTAGCACGAAAAATTAACGGGAGAGGGAGAAAGTCAACCGACGAAATTCCCAGATCTAGGGTTATCGTAGCTCGCGCGGGCCGGCACTGTTCACCGGGAGCGTTCCGGCGATGGGGGCAGCCGGCTCCGGCTCCGGCGAGCCCGGCCGGCAACGGGGAAAGGCGAGGCCGGCGAGGGCGCGGCGAGGAGGTGAGGGCGCGGCGAGGAGGTGGACGCGGGGCGGCGGATCCGAGCGGCGAGGGTGGCCGGCGAGCTCCGGCGGGGCAGTCCGGTGGCCGGCGACGGTCGGCGACGGAGGCGGGGGCTACTGCGGCGAGCCCGCGGTGGCGCGTGGCGCCGGCCTCGGGGAAGAGAGCCCCGGGCGGCGGCGGGAGGAGATGGGCCCGCGGGGGCCAGCCTCGGGCCGGGCGGGCCGCGGCGGCGGGGAAGGCCGGCCTGCCACGTGTCGCGCGGTGAGAGGTCGGGCGGCGTGTCCGGCGACCGGCGGACAATGTCCGTCGGCGCGGATCTGAGCGGGGATGATTTAGGGTTTTTCGGGGGAGGAGGAGATCCGAAAAATGGGGTGTCTATTTATAGGCATAAGTGGAGCTAGGAGAGTCCAAATAAGGTGCGGTTTTCGCCCACACGATCGTGATCGAACGACCGAGACGTTGGGGCAGAGTTTGGTGGGTTTTGGGCCAAAATGGAGGGGTGTTGGGCTGCACACACACGAGGCCTTTTCGGTCCCTCGGTTAACCGTTGGAGTATCAAACGAAGTCCAAATGACCCGAAACTTGACAGGCGGTCTACCGGTAGTAAACCAAGGCCGCATGGCAAGTCTCGGTCCAATCCGGAAATGTTTAACCCCCACACACGAAAGAAAGCTAGAAATGGCCACCGGAGGAGAACGAAGCGCCGGAATGCAAAACGGACAACGGGGAAAATGCTCGAATGCATGAGATGAACATGTATGCAAATGCAATGCACGTGATGACATGATATGAGATGCACGAAAAACAAAACAACACACGGAGGCAAAGACCCGAACCCGAGAATTAAATATAACTTAATGCCGGAAACGGCAAGAGTTGGAGTACAATTGGGGAAGGTTACATATGGGGCGTTACAAAGTATGGGCTGGAAGTGCCAAAGACCAAGGCCTATAGGGCAAGGTCAATGGCCATTGAAGTGGTGGAAGGTGACATGAAGGGACAATACACAAGGTTTAGGGATTATCTTCAAGCTATGCTTGATACCAACCCTAGGAGCAGATGCATTATGACTACCAGAGAGCTTGAGCTCCATCCTAGCCCAAATCCTTGGTTCCACTACATGTTCTACTGTCTAAATGCTTTAAAAGAAGGTTTCTTGAATGGGTGTAGGCCCTTTATAGGCATTATATGCATTCTAAATTACTCCAATTCATTGCCCACATCTTGTACTTAATAATGCACTCATTTCACTACCCAATTCTTTAATACATGTTTAGATGGTTGCTTTATCAAGCTTTCTACTGGGCAACAGATACTTGCTGCCACTGGTAGGGATGGGAATAACAACATATTTCCTATTGCAATTGGTATTGTTGATAAGGAGGGGAAAGTTGGACTTGGTTTCTTAGCCAATTAAGAGCTTGCATTGGAGAGGGGAACAAGTGGGGCACATACACAATCATCTCTGATAGACAGAAGGTATATTTTTCATTTCACAATTGAATGAGCAATTTCTAGAAATAATAACTTGTTATACTTGATGCCATTATGAAGTAATATGATTAATAATCTATATAATGACTTAAACAGGGTCTGTTGAATGCAATTCAAGCTGTGTTCCCACACTCACCTCAAAGATATTGTCTTAGACATATCTATGCAAATTTCCAGTCAGCTGGCTTCAGGAGTGAGGAGTTGAAGAAGCATATGGACAATGCTGCATATTCATACACCAAGAATGGTTTTGAGGTTGCAATGAATGAACTGAGAAATGAGGATAAAGATGCTTGGAAGTGGCTTTGTGCTATCCCTAAAGAGACTTGGGCAAGGCATGCTATGGATCACACATGCAAGACAGACATAGTAGTCAACAATCTTAGTGAAGTATTTAACAAGATGATACTAGATGTGAGGAACAAGCCATTAAGGAGCTGTGTAGATGGATTCAGAACTAAGTTGATGGTTAAGTACCAAGCAGTTAGAGAGAAGACAGAGAAGAGTAAGTGGGAGATAACACCCACTTATATGGTGAAGTTGGAGGAGTCAAAGAAGTACTCAAGGCAATGCACTGCATACATGGCAGGTCCTGGTATTTGGCAAGTCACTAATGGGGAGTCTACCTGCTGTGTTAACCTTGATAAGTGGACCTGTGACTGCAAGAAATGGGTCCTATGTGGTTGGCCATGTAACCATGCAGTTTCTGCCATTATAAGAGTGAAGGGGCAGCCAGAAGACTATGTGCATGAGTTCTTCAAAAAACCATTGTATAAGGAAACATACAAGCACATCATCTACCATGTACCAGGGCCTGACTGTTGGCCTAGGACACCAACTGCTGACATAGATCCACCAGTGTTCAAAGAGAAGAAGGGCAGGAAGCAAACAACTAGGAGGAAGGGGCAATTTGAGGTCCCAACAAAGAAGGATACATCAAGAATGGCAACTATCACCCGCAGCAACTGCAAGATGCAGAAACATAGGTACACCTATTGCCCTCAGCCCCTGAAGCCTCATCTTTAGGCAAGAAAGGACAAGCTCAAGGTATGGAATATGCACACTATTGTCATTGTTTTCAACTTATTACCATGAAACTGGCACAAACAACTAGCCTCACCAGTTTTCATAGTTTTAATCATTTGATTCATCCTAATTGTTGGGCTATGATGTGTGCTTTCTTAGACAACCAGAACTCACTATCATGGAGCTGGGGGGAGTTCTACTGCTACTACACAGCCTGCAACCAGTGCACCACCTGCTGCAACTACTAGGGTTAGAATAACAACTGCTACTGGTCATTCCCAGCCTGCTACATCTACCAGGGGAAGAAAATCAACTGCTGCTTCTACTGGTCCTGCCCAGCCTGCTGCTTCTACAAGGCCAAGAAGAACAACTGCTGCTTCTAGAAGGGCAAGCATCACCAGTGATGCTTCTACTACTCCTTCCCAGGCTGCCACAAGAGCTTCAGGTTCAAGCAATGCAGCCAGCAGGAGAGGTGGAAGGCCCTACATGGCACCTAGGGCTGCAACTAAAACAGAGGGAGCAACAGTAGGGTCTAAAAGGAAGAGTTTCCAGAGCACCAGGATGAGGGGTTACTTTTATGCCAGTGGCAACTAGTCAGTGCACTATTTGGCTGTTTTTTTTTTGAACGGCCTGCCTTAAGTATTTCTAAATTTCAGAAACTAAGCCTGAGAACTGCTATGTGTGAACTGCTATGTGTGAACTGCTATGTGTAATCAGTATTTAGCTTGAGAACTTGGTTGTGTTACCATGCTAAGTTTGAGAACTGTTATGGATGATAACTTTTATGGTTAAGAACATGTTTGTGTCATCATCAATTTACTTGTTTGATTTGATGCCTTTTCTATTCTAAAAGATTTTGGCATTTGATGGTTAGTTTGGAGTGGTGGTTTTGTCGAGCCCGAGCCACCCTAAAGCCTAAATGATAGCTTAGGTGGCTTTGTCGAGCCCAAGCCACCATAAAGCCTAAATGATAGTTTTAGGTGGCTTTGTCGAGCGTAAGCCACCCTAAAGCCTAAATGATAGGTTTAGTTGGTTTTGTCGAGCCCAAGCCACCCTAAAGCCTAAATGATAGGTTTAGTTGGTTTTGTTGAGCCCAAGCCACCTTGAAGCCTAAATGGTGGGTTTAATTGGTTTTGTCGAGCCCAGGCCACCTTGAAGCCTAAATGGTGGTTTTAGGTGGCTTTGTCGAGCCCAAGGCACCTTGAAGCCTAAATGGTGGTTTTAGGTGGCTTTGTCGATCCCAAGCCACCCTAAAGCCTAAATGATAGGTTTAGTGGCTTTGTCAAGCCAAAGCCACCCTAAAGCCCAAATGATTGTTTTAGTTGGCTTGGGTTAAAATTTAGTTTAGTTAAAATTCAAAGCCAATTAAGGAGGACAATGAAAGTTGGACTTGCTTTCTTAGCCAATTAAAATCCTACCTAACACCATTAATCTACTTCCTACCTACCAGCCACCATTTCTACAATATAAGGCACCCCCAATTGCCACACACAACATTCAAACCCAAACACAATCACTTCTCCTCCCCCAGCCGCCAGAGCAAACCCTAGGAGAGATGGATCTTGGAGAGGTCGTCAATGAAGAAGAACAGGTGCCCAGGGCCAGGCGTAGAGAGGCAAGAAGGAGGGAGAGAAGGCAACTAGCTCAGTGGATCCTTGCAGCACGCAACCGCAAGGACATGGAGCAGTTCCTCGAGGCATTCCTAGTTGGCTCCAACGCTAATGATGATGGTATCATCTACTGGGCAAGGAGGAGGGCAAATTTCCATACTTTTCAGGTTACTAGGATGAGGTGGAGTAGGATTCTGTACCTAGATGCATGATATGTTCCTAGATCTACCTAAAGGCTACCTTGCTTTCTAGATCTACCTTGCTTTCTATTTATGTATCAAATCAGTTGATGAGTGCAATGTAATAAATCCTAGATGGTGAGTGCACTATGCATATTTTTGGATTATTAGGAATTTGTACCCTAAAGGCTAAATGCATATCCTTGTGCTTTATGTGATGAACAATTTACCTTATGTAAGCATTTGCCCATTTAGTCCAAAGAAGCAGATTAATAATTGCAGATTCATAATAGCATAGCTCTTACTATAGAAAGCTAACAACATTACATAACTGGCCTAGTATTGCATGCAGCTAGTCATTACATACATTACATAACTTAACTGGAGGTAGTTTTGTAGACAATCATTACAGCCATTACATAACTAGGGGATTCCCAAAATATACAACCCCAAGGCCATCTATATTGTTCCAAGGCCACATATTAGCTTAACATAACTGAGGTGATGAACATCATTGTTCACTCACCAAGGATTGACTTGATCTTGGCAAGCTTGTCCTTGTTTCCATTACCAGCTTTCATAAGATCACCCACCAGAAACTCTAGCTTCTTCTTCTCCTCTATCAGCCAGTCTCTCTCTTTATTCATCTCATCCCTCACCTTCCTTGTGTTCCTAATGATCTCCCCCTGAGACCTAAGAATGCACTTCATCTCCTTCAGCTCCTGAACCTTCTTCTCCATCTCCTTCATCTTGCCAAAGTCGGCACTCTCCTTCTCCTTGCTGATAGCTAGCTTCTCCATGTCCTTTTCCACATCCATTTGCTTCTGCTTGAACTGTTCATCACTCATGACCCTGTTGTTCTGATCTGCCCAATCAAACATCTTGGTGACTTCCTCAACCAGCTGACTGTATTGATCCCCAAGTGTATCCAACTGCTTGTTCACCTTGTCCAACTCTTTCTGATACTTCTCATGGTCCATCATCCTGCCATAATTCTCCTCATGAAACATCTCCCATATCTTCCCCAAACATCTTTGCAGAATAGAAGGCCATGGGGCATCAACCCACTGAGCAACTCCACAGTCAATACCATCCTACATCAAGTATTACAAAAGAAATATGATAACTTCAAAAAGAAAATAGATGAGATATCCAGTGATTCAGTCATATTTGCAGATACAACAGACATTTAGGAAACTTCAAGTTCAAATCAATGTCCTAAACATGTTTCATTTACTTAATTTATTGACAAAAACTGATGCTTGCAAAATCACTGTTAAAAACATGTTTCATCAACTACAGACAGTCCAAATTGACTGAATTTACTAAATTTACTGCAAACTAACTACTACTAACACAATTAACTGGATTTACTGATAGCAACTGCAGACAGTCCAAATTTACTGCATACTAACTACAAATTTACTTCAGACAGTGCAAATTTACTGTAGACTAACTAACATTTGATTCTTGCAACTGCAGACAGTCCAAATTAACTGAATTTACTGACAGCAATTCCAACAATCTGCAGATTAACTACCACTAACACAAACCCTCGGTGGATAACACTGACCTGAGGAACAACACATCCATAGAACCTCCTCCCAGTGTCCTTTCCTTCAAATACAACATATTTCATGCATGGGGCCAAGTGCAGTCTACATGTGATGCTTGCATCTGCAGCTCTACCACAGAAGGATGCATCTATAGTGGTGCCAGGGTTTGCCTGCATTGTAGCACACTAGTGAACCGCAGAAAAGATAGCAACTGCTCCAAACATGGTCTCAAATCGAAGAACACTTGAACCCTAATGCTAACCCTAGGTGCAAAGCTGATATCTTACCTAGTGCTGCTCCAGATCCATGCCGACCAGCTCCTCCTCCTTACTGCTCTCCTCTCCATCCTTCCATGACGGCATCTTCTACGGCGGGAAGGGAACTGAAGGAAATATGCCCTAGAGGCAATAATAAAGTTATTATTTATTTCCTTATATCATGATAAATGTTTATTATTCATGCTAGAATTGTATTAACCAGAAACATAATACATGTGTGAATACATAGACAAACAGAGTGTCACTAGTATGCCTCTACTTGACTAGCTCGTTAATCAAAGATGGTTATGTTTCCTAACCATGGACAAAGACTTGTTATTTGATTAACGGGATCACATCATTAGATGAATGATCTGATTGACATGACCCATTTCATTAGCTTAGCACCCGATCGTTTAGTATGTTGCTATTGCTTTCTTCATGACTTATACATGTTCCTATGACTATGAGATTATGCAACTCCCGTTTACCGGAGGAACACTTTGTGTGCTACCAAACGTCACAACGTAACTGGGTGATTATAAAGGAGCTCTACAGGTGTCTCCAAAGGTAGATGTTAGGTTGGCGTATTTCGAGATTAGGATTTGTCACTCCGATTGTCGGAGAGGTATCTCTGGGCCCTCTCGGTAATGCTCATCACATAAGCCTTGCAAGCATTGCAACTAATGAGTTAGTTACGAGATGATGTATTACAGAACGAGTAAAGAGACTTGCCGGTAACGAGATTGAACTAGGTATTGGATACCGACGATTGAATCTCAGGCAAGTAACATACCGATGACAAAGGGAACAACGTATGTTGTTATGCGGTCTGACCGATAAAGATCTTCATAGAATATGTAGGAGCCAATATGGGCATCCAGGTCCCGCTATTGGTTATTGACCGGAGACGTGTCTCGGTCATGTCTACATTGTTCTCGAACCCGTAGGGTCCGCACGCTTAAGGTTTCGATGACAGTTATATTATGAGTTTATGAGTTTTGATGTACCGAAGGAGTTCGGAGTCCCGGATGAGATCGGGGACATGACGAGGAGTCTCGAAATGGTCGAGACGTAAAGATCGATATATTGGACGACTATATTCGGACATCGTAAAGGTTCCGAGTGATTCGGGTATTTTTCGGAGTACCGGAGAGTTACGGGAATTCGCCGAGAGAAGTATTGGGCCTTGATGGGCTTTAGTGGGAAGAGGAGAAAGGGCCTGCTACGCCCCCCTCCCCTCTAGTACGAATTGGACTAGGGAAAAGGGGGTCGGCCACCTTTCCTTCTCCTCCACTTCCTTCTCCCTTCCTCCCCTCTTGGTGGACTCCTACTAGGACTTGGAGTCCTAGTAGGACTCCACATCCTGGCCGCGCCTAGCCTTGGCCGGCCTCCTCCTCCTCCTCCATCCTTTATATACAGGGGCAGGGGGCACCCCATAGACACACAAGTTGATCCACGTGATCTTATTCTTAGCCGTGTGCGGCGCCCCCTGCCACCATAGTCCTCGATATTATTGTAGCGGTGCTTAGGCAAAGCCCTGCGACAGTAGTACATCAAGATCGTCACCATGCCATCATGCTGACGGAACTCTTCCCCGACACTTTGCTGGATCAGAGTCCGGGGATCGTCATCGAGCTGAACGTGTGCTAAAACTCGGAGGTGCCGTAGTTTTGGTGCTTGATCGGTCGGGCCGTGAAGACGTACGACTACATCAACCGCGTTGTCATAACGCTTCCACTGTCGATCTACAAGGGTACGTAGATCACACTCTCCCCTCTCGTTGCTATGCATCACCATGATCTTGCGTGCGCGTAGGAAATTTTTTGAAATTACTACGTTCCCCAACAGTGGCATCCGAGCCTAGGTTTTATGGTTTGATGTTATACGCACGAGTAGAACACAAGTGAGTTGTGGGCGATATAAGTCATACTGCCTACCAGCATGTCATACTTTGGTTCGGCGGTATTGTTGGATGAAGCGGCCCGGACCGACATTACGCGTACGCTTACGCGAGACCGGTTCTCCCGACGTGCTTTGCACAAAGGTGGCTTGCGGGTGACTGTTTCTCCAACTTTAGTTGAACCAAGTGTGGCTACGCCCGGTCCTTGCGAAGGTTAAAACGGAGTCTATTTGACAAACTATCGTTGTGGTTTTGATGCGTAGGTGAGATTGGTTCTTACTTAAGCCCGTAGCAGCCACATAAACTTGCAACAACAAAGTAGAGGACGTCTAACTTGTTTTTGCAGGGCATGTTGTGATGTGATATGGCCAAGACATGATGCTAAATTTTATTGTATGAGATGATCATGTTTTGTAACCGAGTTATCGGCAACTGGCAGGAGCCATATGGTTGTCGCTTTATTGTATGCAATGCAATCGCGATGTAATGCTTTACTTTATCACTAAGCGGTAGCGATAGTCGTGGAAGCATAAGATTGGCGAGACGACAACGATGCTACGATGGAGATCAAGGTGTCGCGCCGGTGACGATGGTGATCATGACGGTGCTTCGGAGATGGAGATCACAAGCACAAGATGATGATGGCCATATCATATCACTTATATTGATTGCATGTGATGTTTATCTTTTTATGCATCTTATCTTGCTTTGATTGACGGTAGCATTATAAGATGATCTCTCACTAAATTATCAAGAAGTGTTCTCCCTGAGTATGCACCGTTGCCAAAGTTCGTCGTGCCCAGACACCATGTGATGATCGGGTGTGATAAGCTCTACGTCCATCTACAACGGGTGCAAGCCAGTTTTTGCACACTCAGAATACTCAGGTTAAACTTGACGAGCCTAGCATATGCAGATATGGCCTCGGAACACGGAGACCGTAAGGTCGAGCGTGAATCATATAGTAGATATGATCAACATAGCGATGTTCACCATTGAAAACTACTCCATCTCACGTGATGATCGGTTATTGTTTAGTTGATTTGGATCACGCGATCACTTAGAGGATTAGAGGGATGTCTATCTAAGTGGGGGTTCTTAAGTAATATGATTAATTGAACTTTAATATATCATGAACTTAGTCCTGGTAGTATTAGCATATCTATGTTGTAGATCAATAGCTCGCGTTGTTGCTTTCATTTGTTTATTTTGATATGTTCCTAGAGAAAATTGTGTTGAAAGATATTAGTAGCAATGATGCGGATTGGATCCGTGATCTGAGGTTTATCCTCATTGCTGCATAGAAGAATTATGTCCTTGATGCACCGCTAGGTGAGAGACCTATTGCAGGAGCAGATGCAGACGTTATGAACGTTTGGCTAGCTCAATATGATGACTACTTGGTAGTTTAAGTGCACCATGCTTGACGGCTTAGAATCGGGACTTCAAAGACGTTTTGAACGTCATGGACCATATGAGATGTTCCAGGAGTTGAAGTTAATATTTCAAGCAAATACCCGAGTTGAGAGATATGAAGTCTCCAACAAGTTCTATAGCTAAAAGATGGAGGAGAATCGCTCAACTAGTGAGCATGTGCTCAGATTGTCTGGGTACTACAATCGCTTGAATCAAGTGGGAGTTAATCTTCAAGATAAGATAGTGATTGATAGAATTCTCTAGTCACCATCTCCAAGTTAGTAGAACTTCGTGATGAACTATAATATGCAAGGGATAACGGAAACAACTCCCAAGCTCTTCGTGATGCTGAAATCAACGAAGGTAGAAATCAAGAAAAACATCAAGTGTTGATGGTTGACAAGACCACTAGTTTCAAGGAAAGGGCAGAGGGAAGAAGGGGAACTTCAAGAAGAACAGCAAGCAAGTTGCTGCTCAAGTGAAGAAGCCCAAGTCTGGTCCTAAGCCTGAGACTAAGTGCTTCTACTGCAAAGGGACTGGTCACTGGAAGCGGAACTACCCCAAGTGATTGGCGGATAAGAAGGATGGCAAAGTGAACATAAGTATATTTGATATACATGTTATTGATGTGTACTTTACTAGTGTTTATAGCAAACCCTCAGTATTTGATACTAGTTCAGTTGCTAAGATTAGTAACTCGAAACGGGAGTTGCAGAATAAACAGAGACTAGTTAAGGGTGAAGTGACGATGTGTGTTGGAAGTGGTTCCAAGATTGATATGATCATCATCGCACACTCCCTATAATTTCGGCATTAGTGTTGAACCTAAATAAGTGTTATTTGGTGTTTGCGTTGAGCATGAATATGATTTGATCATGTTTATTGTAATACGGTTATTCATTTAAGTAAGAGAATAAATTGTTGTTCTGTTTACATGAATAAAACCTTATATGGTTACACACCCAATGAAAATAGTTCATTGGATCTCGATCGTAGTGATACACATAATCATAATATTGAAACCAAAAGATGGAAAGTTAATAATGATAGTGCAACTTATTTGTAGCACTGCCGTTTAGGTCATATTGGTGTAAAGCGCATGAAGAAACTCCATGCCGATGGGCTTTTGGAATCACTTGATTATGAATCAGTTGATGCTTGCGAACCATGCCTCATGGGCAAGATGACTAAGACTCTGTTCTTCGGAACAATGGAGCGAGCAACAGATTTGTTGGAAATCATACATGCTGATGTATGTGGTCCGATGAATATTGAGGCTCGCGACAGGTATCATTATTTTCTGATCTTCACAGATGATTTGAGCATATATGAGTATATCTACTTGACGAAACATAAGTCTGAAACATTTGAAAAGTTCAAAGAATTTCAGAGTGAAGTGAAAAATCATCGTAACAAGAAAATAAAGTTTCTACGATCTGATCGTAGAGAAGAGTATTTGAGTTACGAGTTTGGCCTTCAGTTAAAAAACAATGCGAAATAGTTTCACTACTCATGCCACCTGGAACACCACAATGTAATGGTGTGTCCGAACGTCATAACAGTACTTTATTAGATATGGTGCGATCTATGATGTCTCTTACCGATATACCACTATCGTTTTGGGGTTATGCATTAGAGACAGCTGCATTCACATTAAATAGGGCACCATCTAAATCCCTTGAGACGACACCATATGAACTATGGTTTGGCAAGAAACCTAAGCTGTCATTTCTTAAAGTTTGAGGTTGCAATGCTTATGTGAAAAAGTTTCAACCTGATAAGCTCAAACCCAAATCGGAGAAGTGCGTCTTCATAGGATACCCAAAAGAAAATGTTGGGTACACCTTCTATCACAGATCCAAAGGCAAGACATTCGTTGCTAAGAATGGATCCTTTCTAGAGAAGGAGTTTCTCTCGAAAGAAGTGAGTGGGAGAAAAGTAGAACTTGATGAGGTAACTGTACCTGCTCCCTTATTGGAAAGTAGTTCATCACAGAAATCTGTTCTTGTGACTACTACACCAATTAGTGAGGAAGCTAATGATGATGATCATGTAACTTCATATCAAGTTACTACCGAATCTCGTAGGTAAACCAGAGTGAGATCCGCACCAGAGTGGTACGGTAATCCTGTTCTGGAGGTCATGTTACTTGACCATGACGAACCTACGAACTATGAGGAAGCGATGATGAGCCCAGATTCCGCAAAATGGTTTGAGGCCATGAAATCTGAGATATGATCCATGTATGAGAACAAAGTTTGGACTTTCGTTGACTTGCCCGATGATCGGCAAGCAATTGAGAATAAATGGATCTTCAAGAGGAAGACGGACGCTGATAGTAGTGTTACTATCTACAAAGCTAGAATTGTCGCAAAAAGTTTTCGACAAGTTCAAGGTGTTGACTACGATGAGAGCTTCTCACTCGTATCTATGCTTGAGTCTGTCCGAATCATGTTAGTAATTGCCGCATTTTATGAAATCTGGCAAATAGATAAACAAAACTGCATTCCTTAATGGATTTATTAAAGAAGAGTTGTATATGATGCAACCAGAAGGTTTTGTTAATCCGAAAGATGCTAACAAAATGTGCAAGCTCCAGCGATCCATCTGTGAACTGGTGCAAGCATCTTGGAGTTGGAATATACGCTTTGATGAGTTGATCAAAGCATATAGTTTTATACAGACTTGCGGTGAAGCATGTATTTACAAGAAAGTGAGTGGGAGCACTACAGCATTTCTGATAAGTATATGTGAATGACATATTGTTGATCGGAAATAATGTAGAATTATTCTGTAAAGCATAAAGGAGTGTTTGAAAGGAGTTTTTCAAAGAAAGACCTCGGTAAAGCTGCTTACATATTAAGCATCAAGATCTATAGAGATAGATCAAGACGCTTGATAAGTTTTTCAATGAGTACATACCTTGACAATATTTTGAAGTAAGTTCAAAATGGAACAGTCGAAGAAAGAGTTCTTGGCTGTGTTACAAGGTGTGAAATTGAGTAAGACTCAAATCCCGACCACGGCAGAAGATAGAAAGAGAATGAAAGTCATTCCCTATGCCTTGGCCATAGGTTCTATAAAGTATGTCATGCTGTATACCAGATCTATTGTATACCCTGCACTGATTTGGCAAGGGAGTACAATAGTGATCTAGGAGTAGATCACTGGACAGCGGTCAGAATTATCCTTAGTGAAATAAGGATATGTTTCTCGATTATGGACGTGACAAAAGGTTCGTCGTAAAGGGTTACGCCGATGCAAGTTTTGACACTAATCTAGATGACTCTAAGTCTCGGTCTAGATACATATTGAAAGTGGGAGCAATTAGCTAGAGTAGCTCCATGCAGAGCATTATTGACATAGACATTTGCAAAATACATGTGGATTTGAATGTGGCAGATCCGTTGACTAAGATTCTCTCACAAGCAAAACATGATCACACCTTAGTACTCTTTGGGTGTTAATCACATAGCGATGTGAACTAGATTACTGAATATAGTAAACCCTTTGGGTATTGGTCACATGGCGATGTGAACTATGGGTGTTAATCACATGATGATGTGAACTATCGATGTTAATCACATGGTGATGTGATCTAGATTATTGACTCTAGTGCAAGTGGGAGACTGAAGGAAATATGCCCTAGAGGCAATAATAAAGTTATTATTAATTTCCTTATATCATGATAAATGTTTATTATTCATGCTAGAATTGTATTAACCGGAAACATAATACATGTGTAAATACATAGACAAACAGAGTGTCACTAGTATGCCTCTACTTGACTAGCTCGTTAATCAAAGATGGTTATGTTTCCTAACCATGGACAAAGAGTTGTTATTTGATTAACGGGATCACATCATTAGATGAATGATCTGATTGACATGACCCATTTCATTAGCTTAGCACCCGATCGTTTAGTATGTTGCTATTGCTTTCTTCATGACTTATACATGTTCCTATGACTATGAGATTATGCAACTCCCGTTTACCGGAGGAACACTTTGTGTGCTACCAAACGTCACAACATAACTGGGTGATTATAAAGGAGCTCTACAGGTGTCTCCAAAGGTAGATGTTGGGTTGGCTTATTTCGAGATTAGGATTTGTCACTCCGATTGTCGGAGAGGTATCTCTGGGCCCTCTCGGTAATGCTCATTACATAAGCCTTGCAAGCATTGCAACTAATGAGTTAGTTACGAGATGATGTATTACAGAACGAGTAAAGAGACTTGCCGGTAACGAGATTGAACTAGGTATTGGATACCGACGATCGAATCTCGGGCAAGTAACATACCGATGACAAAGGGAACAACATATGTTGTTATGCGGTCTGACCGATAAAGATCTTCGTAGAATATGTAGGAGCCAATATGGGCATCCAGGTCCTGCTATTGGTTATTGACCGGAGACATGTCTCGGTCATGTCTACATTGTTCTCGAACCCGTAGGGTCCGCACGCTTAAGGTTTCGATGACAGTTATATTATGAGTTTATGAGTTTTGATGTACCGAAGGAGTTCGGAGTCCCGGATGAGATCGGGGACATGACGAGGAGTCTCGAAATGGTCGAGACGTAAAGATCGATATATTGGACGTCTATATTCGGACATCGGAAAGGTTCCGAGTGATTCGGGTATTTTTCGGAGTACCGGAGAGTTACGGGAATTCGCCGGGAGAAGTATTGGGCCTTGATGGGCTTTAGTGGGAAGAGGAGAAAGGGCCTGCTGCGCCCCCCTCCCCTCTAGTACGAATTGGATTAGGGAAAAGGGGGCCGGCCACCTTTCCTTCTCCTCCACTTCCTTCTCCCTTCCTCCCCTCTTGGTGGACTCCTACTAGGACTTGGAGTCCTAGTAGGACTCCACATCCTGGCCGCACCTAGCCTTGGCCGGCCTCCTCCTCCTCCATCCTTTATATACAGGGGCAGGGGGCACCCCATAGACACACAAGTCGATCCACGTGATCTTATTCTTAGCCGTGTGCGGCGCCCCCTGCCACCATAGTCCTCGATATTATTGTAGCGGTGCTTAGGCGAAGCCCTACGACAGTAGTACATCAAGATCGTCACCACGCCGTCGTGCTGACGGAACTCTTCCCCGACACTTTGCTGGATCGGAGTCCGGGGATCGTCATCGAGCTGAACGTGTGCTAAAACTCGGAGGTGCCGTAGTTTCGGTGCTTGATCGGTCGGGCCGTGAAGACGTACGACTACATCAACCGCGTTGTCATAACGCTTCCGCTGTCGATCTACAAGGGTACGTAGATCACACTCTTCCCTCTCGTTGCTATGCATCACCATGATCTTGCGTGTGCGTAGGAAATTTTTTGAAATTACTACGTTCCCCAACAGGAACCGTGCCTCCGGCGGCGGCGAAGAACTTCGGCGGCGGCAACAGGGGACAGAGCAGAGGAGTGAGAGTGAGAGAGTGAGCGAGTGGAGTGGAGTGTGAGCGGCGGGGAGTGGGGGCTCTGTTTTGTACCGACAGCCCTAACGGCCGTCAACCCACTCCCCGTCTGGCCTCGCCCACGTGGCACCTGACGGGTGGGCCAGCCCTGTCAGAAATCGTGTTAACTGCGGCAAACCGGTCATTTTGTTTTTATTGAGAAAATTTACAAGCAAAGTGGTGGATTTTTGGGACGCGCTAGAAATGTAGTGGCAATTGGATGCTTCAACTTCAAATGTGGTGGTTTTTGCAATTCACTCCTAGATATTGCACATCTAAAGTGACTTAATCAAGCATATATAGAAGAAGGAAAAACAATACTCACATGAATCTCCACGTAAGATCAGTGATATATGATTTAGATGTGTGATACTTATCGCACACGCACATCTAGGTGTGCTTTAGCAAAACTGTAATTGTTTATGGTAATCACTCTAACATTTTAACGCATGGTAACTTAGTGACATTTTGAATAGCTCATATCTTACTTGCAACTATCAATTATAATGTCAACAAATATTTTGGATGTGAGTTTTAATGCTTAAATGAGTGCTTACTTGTGTTGAAATATGATATTATTGATGTTAGTGACAAAATATTAATCAAATATAGAAGAGTCGAGTATGGGGGATGAAATTCTAGGTTATATGAGAAATTACTATTTCTAAGGTAACTAAGAAGTATCTATTACTAATTCTATATCACAACTTAAGAACCATTTGATACAAATAGTACTCCCTTCGTTCTTAATTATTTGTCGCAAAAATGGATGTATCTAGACGTATCTTAGTTCTAGATATATCCATTTCCGAGACAAGTAATGTCAAACGGAGGGAGTATAATAGAATATATATTTTTGAACAAGAACCAAATTGATAAAAATACCTTCACCGTATGGCTAAAAATATCAATTCAGAATATATTTTTATTGATTAAGCTATAGTTACTCCTAAGAGCAACTCCAACAGGCCGACCCAAACGGACAACACATTTGTCCATTTTTTGTCCGTTTGGGTCGGCCGCCCGCCCGACGTCCGTCCTTTTTTGCATTTGGGTCGATAGTGCGTCCAACACGCTGACCCATTTCATGTCAGCACTCAATTTTAAGAAAAGGACCGCAACCACAGATCATGCCAACGGCCATAGATCATGCCGGCACCATGCCAACACCGACATACATTGCTGGCTTAAAAAAATATCACTGCAGTTCATGCTAGCGCACTCGCCAGCGGCCGGCACACATGCCAGCACACAAAAAGGGCTGGGACTTGAGTTCGTCCATGCCATCGCGGCCTCGTGGTCATGCCAGCACACAAGCCATCATACAGAAAAGGAAGGCGCTCGCGGCCACGAGATCACTCGTCGGTGAACTTGAGCATGTCGGCCTGCATCTTCTCGAACCACAGCCACTTCCTTGGCGACACGGTGTTGAGATCCACCTTCATGATCTCCACCCCGGTCATCATGCTCGCTAGAGTCACTTTTTTCGCCTTGGTCTTGGCGTTGGCGGTCTTGATCTCTAGCATCTTGGCTTGCTTCTCCGCGTCCATCTCAAGCCTCATCCTTTGGCTTGGGCGCGGAGGCGGTCTTGCGCGGGGCACGAGGCTTGCCTTTGCCGGAGGGGACGGTCGTCTTACCGGACGAGGCGAGGGAGGCGAGGCCGGCGGCGGCGTCGAGGTCGAGGTCATCGTCCATGGCGGATGTGGGGCGGGAAGGTTTTTGGGGGAAATGGGAGGAAATGGTGGTGGCTGCCATTGACCGGCGGGCCCGGAGAGAGGAGTAGGCGCGCGCGTCCGTCTTGTGTCCGCGCCGACGCAAATCCGGCTCAAAATTGACCGGGAATGGGTCGCCATGCGGACGCCAAGCGGACGCGCGTTCGTTTGGGTCGGCACGTTGAGCCGCCTTTTGTGTCCGCGACGATCCAAACGAACGCGAGCGGACGAAATAGGTCGCCTCATTGGAGTTGCTCTAAATATAAGTGTTCAATTCTTCAAAAGTAGGATTTTTTTTTTTGTTGAGGATCGAAATTAGGATTCTTCTACATTCCTTGGGAATTTTAACTTCAACTAAAGGATATGGGACCCATGGGCCATGCTAAAAAGAGAGTAGGAAAAACAAAACAGCTGACCAACGAACAAAGCCCAAAGAGGTCAAAAGAGAGTCCAAAAGGGGTCATTGCGGTTCAGTCTCCAGTCTGCAGAACAGGGCAGGGGCAGGAAAGGAGGCGACGCCGCCGGCTGGCAGGAGCACCGACGCGCACCATGCCTTCCTCTTCCTCCGTCAACCCGGAGCACGGCGCCGTCACCGCAGCCCAACACCTCGCCGGCAACGCTGGCAAGGAAACCAGGGCCACGGGCGCCGAGGTCTTCGCCTCGCTCCTGCGCACCCAGGAGCAGGTCGACGCGCTCTGCGAGCAGTACGGCGTGCCCAAGGAGTTCACCGCGCGCCCCGCCGGCGACCTGCGCGCGAACTCGACGCCGCCGCCGGGGGCCATCTGCGTGTACGCACGCGCGCTGGAGGCCGGGATGCGCGTCCCGCTGCGCGGCTTCTTCCGCGACGTCCTCGCCCACTTCGGCATCGCGCCGGCGCAGCTCACGCCCAACGGGTGGCGCTTCATGGCGGGCTTCCTCGTGCTCTGCGAGTCCGCCGGCGTCCCTCCCTCGGTCGCGGTGTTCCGGCGCTTCTTCCACCTGTCCATCATGGATCAAAAGCACGAGAAAGGGTGGTACTTTTTCCAATCCAGGCCGAGCAGCTCCAGCTTGGGCTTCACGGGGTTGCCGAACGGGAGTTGCAAATCCATCGTGCGCTGGAGACACTACTTCTTCTTCCTCTCGTCGCCGGAGCCGTGGCATTGCGCCGTGGAGTGGGGCGAGCCGTCCAAGAGCTCCTTCAGAAACCTGAGGCTCACCGCTGAGGAAAACATATCGGCGGTGAAGCTGCTAAGTGCTTATGGTGGCGCCGCTGTTGATCTCAGGAACCTGCTCCCTGCTTGGTGCTCAGGGTGGCGCCGTCGTCTCTACAACAGCAAGCCCGCCGTTAGTGCCGCCGGCGCCGTTGTAACCACAGCATCCCCGCCGCCGCCGCCGCCGCCTTCAACTCACTGTTCCAAAGGTATGTGAAGTCTGAACATTGAAAACCCTCTGATTCCCCTGTTTCATCGAGACTTGGTGTTGTGTGCTACTGTTATCTAGGTATGGATCCCTCCGTCCAAGACACGATGAAGAGTATGCCGGCGGAGAAGGTGGCCGCGCAAGCGTCGGCGTCGAAGAAGAAGAGGACCTGGGAGGAGCCCAACGGCAGGGAAGAGCCGAGCAGGCACGACGGGCAGCCGCTGGAGCGCGCGTTTGCCGCGAACGAGCCTACCGACGACGCAGCGATTTGGCAGGTATTGCCAGAATACAATGGGAAATTGTTCCATCGGCAGGTGCTTGTCCGGTCCGGAGTCCAGTCGATCATACTGTTTGTGTTCAGGCCGCGAGCTACGTGATCGAGCTGGAGGAGAAGCTGGTGGCCCGGGAGCGCGACGCCGCGGCTCTGCGGGAGCAGCTGGAGGGGGCGAAGAAGGAGCTCGCCACGGCAAAGCGGGCGGCGGACGCGGAGCGGGAGAAGGCAGGGTCCGATCTCGCCGCGGCGGGAGCAGAGCTGGAGAAGACCAAAGCCGAGCTCGCCGCAGCCAAGCGAGCGGTGGACGCGGAGTTGGTGAAGACGAAAGCCGAGCTCGCTGCGGCTTGGGATGAGGTGGCGAAGACGAGGGCCGAGCTCGCCGCCGCGAAGCGATCCGCGGAGGCAGAGCTGGTGCAGGCCAAGGCCGAGCTCACCGCGGCGAAGCGCGCCGCGGAGACGGAGCTGGTGAAGGCGAAGGCCAAGCTCGCCGCGGTGGAGGCGGAGCTGGAGAGCGCCAAGGCGGCAGCGGTGCAGCAGCTGCTGGCCTCCGAGGAGCAGGTGAGGCAGCGCGCGGAGGAGGCGCTGGAGGGATACAAGCGCTGGCGAGGTCATCACGCTCCGGCTGGTCGTGCCGCCTGATACCTTGCCCGGTTATCCTTTTTTTGGAATTTGAAACAAATCTTTACCCTGATCCCGTTCGTCTATGCGCTCTGTTCCTCTATCTGGACATCGATTACTTTTGTAGCTCAAGTTTTCTGAGATACAACACCGTGCACCCGTTGCTAGGTGATTTTCTTGTTCCAAGCTCAGGTGACAATTGACAGGGGGGTTCGTTTATTGGTGCATGTAATGTTCGATTTTTTGCGATGTTATAAGATCGGAAATGGTAAATCCTGAATGTTCGGAATTTGACCATGGCAAATTGAACATTTCGTGGCAATTTTAGTGACGCGAGGATGGCAGGTTTAGTTGACACGCTCGGCAACTCTTTGGCAAAAAAATAAATCGAGCACGAATTTACCATGCTTGCCAACTAAATTTGGCATCCTCTCGTGTTATTGAAAACGTTCGATTTGTCAATGACCAAACCCCAAAAGTTTGGACATTATCGGGGTCCTATAATTTTGCTTACCTCGCATAGACACACGCACACTTACCCCAATAAACACACAAACACATACCCTATCTTTATCAGCATCTACGGAAGAGACTGAGCTGGCATTTTGAGGTGACTTTGGGAAACTTTTTAGTCAAAATGGCGCACACCCACAAGGACATCACGGAAACACCCTCCCAATTTTGTCCAGTCCTTGGCCTATGCTATTGTCCTTTCTTTTGGCAAATCGAGTGTCGGTTTAAAACTTGTTTTCAAAGTCCTTATAACTATTTAAATGCTGTAGAGCAAGAATGAAAACTTAGATTGCTTAAAATTGTGATTTTGTAATTTACTCTCTTCCATTGCTTATATGTACTCCATTGGGACAAGCTTTTTCGGACGGAGGGAGTATGTGCATATAAACTGCATATCGTTTTCTATTTTGCATCAACATAATTAAAGTTTTTATTTTGAACACAACACAATTCAAAAACTTTCCAGATCAAGAAATTCAACATATTCTCTTCCTCATCGTCAACTTCAACTTCATCTTCGAGAAATTCAATATCCAAGTCATATGAGGATGACGAAGAATCAATGAACTCCACTACCATTGAGCTCATTGAGGTTATCGTATGAGCTCATTTACATGAATAGAGTCGAATTCCAATGTCATCTACATGGTTGGAAACAAAAATACACAACTAATTTTCACAAATTCAAAGCAATCATACAGTTAGACAACTCCTTAGAGGCCTCGTAGGTGGCGGAGTTGTTTTTGGACGGGAAGGAGCACCGTTCAGGTAGTGAGGCCAGAGAAAGTGCCCTTAGATTAGCAGGGGCGACACGATGGTGGATGAGCTTGGGCGGACGGCTAGACGTGGCTACAAGACGACTAGTTGACTGCAGTCGGTCGATGCATGATGGATGCGGTCGGGGGGCAGTCGGGATAAGCTCTATGACTAGAGGCGAGGTACTTCGAGAGGAGGAACGATTCCTCGACGATGTGTAGTGCCATATGGCAGTGATCCGACAGCTGGGGGTGCTTTCAAACAGTGTTCAGGTGGACCGCGGCGACATTGGCACCAAATTTCCTATCGATAGAGTGAAAAATAAAAAATTGTCACCCAGTCTGCAAATACAAAGGCATGTGAATTATTTTAGAGTGCACTCTAATTTCGTTAGGATAAATGGCAGGATGAGGGATCTGTTAGAGTGGTTGTTTGGCGCCATTGCATTGCCGCTAGGACGCTCGTAGTCCTCGCGTATTGTCACTGACCAAACATGATTTGATGAAGTTTGTCATGTGAATCCTACCTCTTGTGTTTCTCTTTTTGAGTTCCTCGTTTCCTTGGATCTCTGGTGAATGGCCTACATGAGTTGGCAACATCTCTCCCCTGGATCGATGAACTTTCTCCAAGACATTGTTTACCCGAAGACCTTTATTAGGGTGTATACTTAACACCCTATCATCGGAATATTGAAAGCTACAGTTGTTTCCATAGCCATTACAAAGGGGAAATTCCATTAGGAAAACCGCAAAATAGAAGATCTGCCTAAGTGGAAACATGACTATGGTAATCCCCTTATCCCTGAAGTAGTTAACTCTAATGAAAAAATTGGGCAATCTGGCCCAACAAATTGGTGTGAACTTGGGGAATACTAGAAACATCATTAGCTCAAATTTGATTTTTATAAAATATGTTGAATAAATTAGGCTTGATTTAGTTAACCAAGCCAATGTTCAACATGTCATTTCTCCTGCAAAATTGACATTTGTCTTGCTAAATTTGACAGAGACAAAATTATTGGGACTGGCGAACATGATATAGGAGGAATGCTTTCTGATGAAGGAAGTTGTGAGTCCAATCTTGAGGATGATGAATGGGAGGAGAAAAAAATAAAAACAAGTCACCCTAGAATTCTGGGGGAAGACATGTTTGGTTTGTCATTGTTTCAAGAAAAAAAAAGTAAAAGAGTATTATTAGTGTGACAACGAGAGGTATTTTTTGGGAATATGAGAGGTTTTCGAGGAGATACTAAAAGAGATTTTCGAGGGAAATGATTATGGATAAAAAAGTAGATTTCCTTGGCTCGCTTGAAACAACGAGACATGCATACTCTAGGACTAATTTGCAGAACTTATGTGCACGCAGAGATTTCCATTGGCATCACACTCCCGCTAGTGGGAAATCCAGTGGCCTATTATTGTGTATTAACTTCACTACTCTAGATGTTATTTCCCAAGAGGATGGGGAATGCTATATCAAAATGATTGTATAAGATGTTAGAGATAAGTTTATTTGGGATTTAGTTCTAGTTTATGGACAAGCACAACCTGATAGGAAAGGCAAATTCTTGGCTGGAATTTTTGCACGATTGCATCAGTTATGCACTAATTGCATGTGATTTTATTATAATTAGAAAATGATCAGATAAAAATAAACCAGGTACATCTAGGCATTGGATTATTTTTGTTCAATGCAATTCTTGAACAAGTTGGACTTAGGGAGCTTGATCTTAATGGAAGACAATTTATTTGGGGGAATAATTTGAAAACCCTAATTTTGAAAAATTGGACAGAATACGGTGTTGACCAGCTTGGGAAGAAAGTTGTCCTTCAACTGAAGTTACTGCCATAGTTCGAGAGAAATCTGATGACACTCCTTTGTTTCTAGACTCTGGTTATGTGCCTAAGACTTACCCCATCTTTAGATTTGAAAATTTCTAGTTTCTAAGGGATGGAATTCGAAAGATAGTCATTGATATTTAGCTGACTAATACTTCCAGAGGCTAAAACACTGAGAAGTGGCAATGTAGATTTAGGAAACTTAGCGCTAAGCTGAAAAGCTAAAATAGAAATATGAATGGATGGCACAAAATATTTAAAAAAATATATTCTTGTTAAATCGGATCATATTGATAAACATTGTGACGTTTATGGTTGAATTGCTGATATGAGACGAGAGCATAAAGATTTGAGAGCTCAACTGGATAGAGTTATGAAACTAGAAGAGTGGAAATGGAGACACAGAGCAAAAAATATGAAAATTATTGAAAGATAAGAGAACACGAAATATTTACATGCCAAAGCTAATCGTAGACGAAGGAAAAATAAGATCAAATCACTAGATCGGGATGAAAGGAGAATTGAGGGACAAAAAAGATGATTAATTACATTACTAATTTTTACAAAAACCTATTTAGTCAACCTGAGGTCTCTAGTATTCCTTTGGATGTTGGGAATCCTAAGACTATTCCTGAGGAGGTGTAGAAAAGTTGACTACAACTTTCTAACTAGAGGACATAAAGGATGTGCTTTTTAAATGACTCACGACAAGTCACTCAGGCCTAATGAATTCACTGCTGAGCTTATCAGCATTTCTGGCATCTAATTATGTTTGATCTAAAAGCTCTGTTTGATGATTTTCATAAAGGGGAGCTTGATATCTCTAGGTTAAACCATGCTATTATCATTTTGGTGCCAACTCTTGTCAACATGTTTTTAGTTAGATCAATTCTTACTTTACTTAATAGTTTGGGTGATCTTATGCCATATTCTCGAGAAGTCGGGACCTTTGACAAAACTAAAGAAATGGTTTAATGAGGACATCGCTTTGCTGCTAAGGTGCATCTGCTCCTGCATGAACAGTAAATTTAGATGTATTTTTTGAAACCAGAGATGCTCGAGTGTGCTAGGAGTGTGCAAAATTTCATGGACAAATAACATTCTAGGAGCTCTCAACAAAAATAACAAAATCGTCTCTCAAAGAACTCTCAAAAAGACATTTCAGAGACCCCCTTTTTTGTCCACAACTCCTCGAATGTGATTTCACCACAAAAAAAAATGCACACTCCCAGCACACTCGAGCATCTTCGGTGCAAAAACAATTCATGTTTTTTTGTTTATGTTTGCTCGTTTTTCGAATTTACTGTTCATGAGCCTAGGCTTTTCAATGGATTATCGTGGTTTAGTGGGGAAATATTTATATCATAAAAGATCTGACTGTGATGTTTAGTCCGTTAATTTTCATTTTTGATACATCTGCGTTGGGTGCTCTCTTTTATTTCTATGTGGATGGTCATAGGCACGCACAAAGTTAAGTGCTATTGAGAATAAGTGTTGTTTATTGTAAAAAAAAATGTCCTTGCACCATCCTCACTTGGGCGTTTACAGTCAGGTTTCCGATAAGGTCAGTTAGAGGAAAGCCTTTTGTCGTTCTTCCTCTCCTCTGAGCAAGTCTTTTCTATTTGAGTTAATTACAGCCAGGATGGATAATCTTGCACCATGATAACAATATCAAACATGATCTTGAAAACCACATAAAAATGATACAAAAACATTGATGGCCACACATTTTGATTCATTTGCGTCAATTCGAACGTCAGATTGCTTGTCAACTGCTATCTCTTTGTACGTCACGTGGCAGCGGGCCCATGCTATCTCTCAATCTGTATGGGCCCCTTCTGTCAATGGGATGTCAATGGGATGGAAGAAGAAATGACATACACATAAAATGGGGGGGAAGATGCAAAAAAAGAAAAAAGAAAAAAGGGAGGAGAAGGAATCTTAATCTGACAGGTGGGACCCACCCATATATAAAGGAAGCTTGCCAGGCCGCTGGCTTGTTTTTTTTAACATCAGTACAGACGCAAGCGCTTATATACACGCGCATACAGGATGCTACATACGAAGAGAAAACGGTCATTTAATCACGCGCATGCTGAACTCACGGAAGTGTATTAAAATGTGTAGTTAGGCAAGTTGTTGTACGATTTTACGGGATTTTTAAGATTATGTATGATACTATTAGCCCCCATGCAATTTGATGTATTGTGACAGTAATAAACTCTTTCTATTTTGTCTAGCCTCGTACTCCTAGATAAACAGCAAACAAATGTTTTGCTAGGAAATGTTGGCGCCTTGCATGCTTTTGTTTTGAACGTTGGACACACACACACACACACACACACACACACACACACACACACACACACACACACACACACACACACACACATGAAACGCACGCAAGCCTGTAGCAGCAGCAGTGAAATCGTAAAATGCCAACGAGCGTGGTGCGTGCCATCGAGAGGAAGCCAACGTCGCGAGACAATTTTAAAGCATGTTCGTTCATCCATGGCGCTGGTCGTGGTAAACGCAAACAGCCAAACCATCACGTGTTTGCTCCTCTCCACCTAAAGCTACTTTGCTTTTTCAGGTACCTCTCTGCTGGACCCTATCGGCTGTACTACCGCCTGTTGTTGCCCGGCCTTCCTATGGAGTTGGTGAAGTACGTGACCATGCTGTATAAAATAATTAACAAGTGAAGTTTAACTCGGCGGCCCAAAATTAAACGAATTTAGAAAAGAAATTATTAAGTTTAGGAGGCCAGTTAGAAACGATACTTTTCAGAGGAGCATATACCCCCCTCTAAAGAAAACTCGGCCATACCCTCCTCTAAGTTATAGGGATCGCTTAGAGACGCTTTTAGATCATGAAAACCCTAGACCAGTTTTGATTTTTCTTTTTGTTGAATTTGGAAAAAAAAATTAAGCTGAAATCACATCAAATACAAAACAGAGGAAAATCATGGACTGATAAATACATTTTTTATATGTCCTTTATTTGATGAAGTTCGTCATTCGATAAACACATAGTTCGCCATCGTACTACATGACCATATAAGTGTGCATTTTTGTTTTACAAATGTTAGCATATTATGGAGAGAATAAAATCATTCCTATATCTTCTATGACCTTGCAATATTTTCATAGGTAAACCATCAACAGTTAATGGCTTCAATTACATAAATTACAGATGGAATAATGTCCTTTACTCGATCACTCCCTATACAGCAGTAATATTTTTTTTTTCAATTTTGGTTCCTCTAACACTTAGCAAATATGGATTATACCTCTAATGGTTGATCTATTACCTTGTGGGAGTTATAGGTCATCACATTTAATCTATGTCACTGGATCAAAAATAATGATTGGTCAATAACGGTTGGGACCAAAATTTCTCTGAAAGCTATTGCACCACAAATGTGCACGGTCAATGATAGTTTATGGTACTTACTTTAACTTGTTTTTTGCGGGAATCACTCTAGCATGTTAATTAAATGACATTTTTAGTAGGGCATATCTTAGCTGCATCTACTAATTATAATATCGATTAGTATTGTGGATGTGAGTTATATTGCTAAACGAATGCTTGCTCATGTTCTAGATATAAAATATTAATCAAGTATAGGAGAGTTTGTGTGACGAATGTATGCTAGTCAATAATTTCTCACATGTCAACCCATGGTACCCCTAAAAAAAACCATGGTAATTTAGTGACGTTTTTAATAGGTCATATCTTACTTGCAACTACCAATTATAATATCAGTAAATATTTTGGATGTGAGTTTTACTTCTTAAATGAGTGCTTACTTGTGTTGATATATGATATTAGTGATATTGCTGATGAAATATTATTCGAATATAGAAGAGTTGAATATGGAAGGTTAAATTTCAGGTTATGTGAGAAATTATTATTTCTATGGTAACTAAGAAATATCTATTTTTTGCGGGATAGAAATATCAATCTCTATTTCTAAATCACCACTTAAGAACCATAGATGCAAACATGAGATTCATACAAGTATATAACACAATATTTTTTGAACAAGAACCAAATTGATGAAAAATACCTTGACCGTATGGCTACAAATATCGACTTAGAAAATAAGTTTTTTTCATCTACCAGGCTACAGTTATTCCTGAATTAATACAAGGATTGAAAATTAGGATTCTTCTACATTCCTTGGGAGTTTTAACTTGGACTCTAACTTGTTGAAATAAAACATTCTTTTTTCATGATGCAATTGAACAAATCAAAATCCTGCAAGATATATGGCATGAAATTGCAATCCTATTTTTTGGATTCCTCGGAATCGAATATGTCCTAAAATTATTGTATTCTGGCATGATTTTCCGCCTTAGAATTTGAATTTGAGAAGCAACTAAAGAGAGAATACCCAAAAGAGGCCTCAAGTCCAAAAGTCCAAAAGAGAGTCCAGAACACCGCGTCGACACCGCATTTGGTCTCCGCTGCACTGCAGCAGTCTGCACGACAGGGCAGGGTAGGAAAGGAGGCGACGCCGCCGGCTGCCAGGTGCACCATGCCTTCCTCCTCCTCCCTCTACCCGGAACACCGCGTGGTCACCGCAGCCGAACTCATCGCCGGCAATGATGCCAAGGAAACGAGGGCCACGGGCGCCGAGGGCTTCGCCTCGCTCCTGCGCACCCAGGACGAGGTCGACGCGCTCTGCGACAAGTACGGCGTGCCCAAGGAGTTCACCGCGCGGCCCGCCGGCGACCTGCGCGCGAACTCGACGCCGCCGCCGGGGGCCATCTGCGTGTACGCGCGCGCGCTGGAGGCCGGGATGCGCGTCCCGCTGCGCGGCTTCTTCCGCGAGGTCCTCGCCCACTTCGGCATCGCGCCGGCGCAGCTCACGCCCAACGGGTGGCGCTTCATGGCGGGCTTCCTCGTGCTCTGCGAGTCCGCCGGCGTCCCTCCCTCGGTCGCGGTGTTCCGGCGCTTCTTCCACCTGTCCATCATGGACCAAAAGCACGAGAAAGGGTGGTACTTTTTCCGATCCAGGCGGGACATCACAAGCTTGCCGAACGGGGGTTGCAAAACCACCCCGGGCTGGAGACACGAGTTCTTCTTCCTCTCGTCGCCGGAGCCGTGGCCTTGCGCCGTGGAGTGGGGCGAGCCGTCCAACGGCTCCTTCCTCGACCCGGCGCTCACCGTTGAGGAAAACAAATCGGTGGTGAAGCTGAGCGCTCACGGTGGCGCCGCTGTTGATCTCAGGAACCTGCTCCCTGCTGGGCGCTGCCGTATCTGCGCCGTTGTCGATCTCAGGAACCTGCTCCCTGCTACGTGCCCACGGCGGCGGCGGAGTAACCTTGCTGCCGCATCCCCGCCGCCGCGGCCTTCTTCGTGTTACAAAGGTACCTGAAGAAGTTCTGAACATTGAAATACCTCTGATTCCCCTGTTTCATGGAGCCCTAAAGTTGTTGCTGCGTGCTATCTAGGCATGGATCCCTCCGTCCACGACATGATGAAGACTATGCCGGCGGACAAGGTGGCCGCGCAAGCGTCGGCGTCGGCAAAGAAGAGGACTTGGGAGGAAGCCAACGGCGGGCACGACGGACACACCACAGACTGGGATGGCGGACGGGAGCTGCTGCAGGAAACCGTCGCGCCGTCGTTGGAGCGCGCGTTCGCGGCGAGCGAGCCTTCCGACGGCGCAGCGATTCGGCGGGTATGCCAGCAAATGCCATGGGAAATTGTTCCATCTCTAGGTGCTTGTCTTGTCGGGGGTCCGTCCAACCGAGCATATTGTTTGCTTTCAGGCTGCGAACTGCGTGCTCGAACTTGGGGAGAAGCTGGTGGCCAGGGAGCGCGACGCCGCGGCTCTGCGGGAGCAGCTGGAGGAGGCAAAGGCCGAGCTCGCGGCGGCGAAGTGGGCGGCGGACGTGGAGCTTGAGAAGGCACAGTCCGAGCTCGCTGCGGCGGGAGCGGAGCTGGAGAAGACCAAAGCGGAGCTCGCGGCGGTGGAGGCGGAGGTGGTGAAGACGAAGGCCGAGCTCTCCGCGTCTCTTGTGGAGGCCGAGCTCGCCGCGGCAAAGCAAGCGGCGGAGGCGGTGAAGACGAAGGCCGAGCGCGCTGCGGCTTGGGAGGAGGTGGTGAAGACGAAGTCCGAGCTCGCCGCCGCGGAGGCAGAGTCGGTGCAGGCCAAGGCCGAGCTCACCGCGGCGAAGCACGCCGCGGAGACGGAGCTGGTGAAGACTAAGGCCAAGCTTGCCGCGGTGGAGGCGGAGCTGGAGAGCGCCAAGGCGGCAGCGGTGCAGCAGTTCCTGGCCTCCGAGCAGCAGGTGCGCCAGCGCGCGGAGGACGCGCTGGAGGGGTACAAGCGGTGGCGTGGTCATCAAGCTCCGGCTGGCCGTGCTGCCTGAGTACGTTGCCCGCTGATGGTCTTTTTGGAATTTGAAACATTCTCTAGATGGCTAAATGAAGATCACGGACAAATCTTTACCCTGATCCACTCTATGCGCTCTGTTCCTCTATCTGGACATCGCTTACTTTTGTAGCTGCAGTTTTCTGAGACACTACAACACTCTGCACCCGTTGATAGGTGATTTTCTTGTTCCAAGCTTCAGGTCACAATTGACTAGGGAGGTTCGTTTGTTGGTGCATGTAATGTTCGTTATTTGCGATGTTATAAGATCGGAAATGGTAAATCCCGAATGTTCGGAATTTGACCATGGCTAATCAAACATTTCATGGCAATTTTAGTGAAAAGAGGATGGCCGGTTTAGTTGACACGCTTGTCAATTTTCTGAAAAAACAATAAATTGAGCATGAATTTATCATGCTTGCCAACTAAATTTGCATCCTCTCGCCATTAAAAATTGTCATTGAAAACATTCGATTTGTCAATGATCAAAATTCCCGAGCGCTTGGGCATTATCGGGGTCCTAAGAGTTTGAGTACCTCACGTACACGCACGCACACTTACCCCAATAAACACACAAACATACACCTCTATCCTTATGAGCATCTACGGAAGAGACTGAGCCAGCCTTTTGAGACATGAATAGCTCAAATTTGATTCTTAGAAAATCTGTTGAACAAAGTAGGCTTGATTTAATTAAGCAAGCCAATGTTGAACAAACTAGGCTTGATTTAATTAAGCAAGACAAATTGGCGTGAACTTGGGGAAAATTAGAAACATGATTAGCTCAAATTTGATCCTTAGAAAATCTGTTGAACAAAGTAGGCTTGATAACCTCTGTTGAACAAAGTAGGCTTGATTATGGATAATCAAGCCTCCCTCGAAAATCTACTTTCTTATCTACTTTCAAATTTTCGAGGGAGGCTTGATTTTCGAGAATTGTTATCCATAAAAAAGTAAAAGAGTATTATTAGTGTGACCATGGGAGGTATTTTTTTGGGAATATGAGAGGATTTCGAGGAGATATTAAAAGAGATTTTCGAGGGAAATGATTATGGATAAGAAAGTAGATTTCCTTGGCTCCTTTGGTTTTTCCAACGAAACGAATAAGTTTTGGATTGAGATTTCACATATGCATTGCACAATGATCCGCATTAGGCGGGGGGCAGCAATGATACCGCCGGCCAGGAATAAGTACTTATCCCTCTTATACTTAAGAAAAGAAAATAAAAGTGGTTCCTTTTCTTTCTATACGAAATTTGACAATTTTGTTTGTGTTCATGTTGGCATAGGAGAACTACTCACCTCCGCCATCTGCATTAGTTACGTTAGCGTAGGTAGGCGGTTCTCATGCCAAAGAGGAAGATCTCGCTCAGCCAAGTGCGCTTGAAATAATGAGACAAGAATATTCAAGGACTAATTTGCAGAAATTATGTGCACGCAGAGATTTCCATTGGCATCACACTCCTGCTTGGGGGAAATCTGGTGGCCTATCATTGTGTATTAACTACACTACTCTAGATGTTATTTCCCAAGAGGACGTGGATTTTTATATCAAAATGATCGTATAGGATGTTGAAAATAAATTTATTTGGGATTTAGTTCTTGTTTATGGAGAAGCCCAACCTGATAGGAAAGCCAAATTATTGTCTGAAAGTTTTGCACGATTGCATCATTCATGCACTAATTGCAGGTGATTTTATTATAATTAGGAAATGATCCGGTAAAAGTAAACCAGGTACATCTGGGCATTGGATTTTTTTGTTCAATGCAATCCTTGAACAAGTTGGACTTAGCGAGCTTGATCTTCATGGAAGATGATACGTCCATTTTGTATCATGTTTTCCTACTGTTATTTATAATGTTTTGGTCTTTATTTCACTTTATGATGCAATTCTAATGCCTTTTCCCTCTTAATTTGCAAGATCTACATGGAGAGGGAAATTACCGGCAGCTGGAATTATGGACCTAAAAGAGCTACAGTAGAGATTGCTATTCTACGGACCTCCAAATGACCTAAAACTTCATGGAGATATTTTATTGAATATATAAAAAATACTAGAACGAAGAAATGCCAGGGGGCCACCTGCTGCCCATGTGGGGCCCATATCTGGCCTCTGACTCCCTCCTTCTGCTATAAGAAGTCATTTGCTCTAAAAAAAGGAAGAGGAAGACTTTCGGGACAAAGTCCCGCCATCTCGAGGCGGGACTTCGGCAGGAGCACTTTTGCTCTCCGGCGGAGTGATTCCGCCTGGGATACTTCCCTCTGGGAGGGGGAAATCGAATACATCGACATCACCAACGATCCTCTCATTGTGGGATGACCAAACTTCATCAACATCTTCACCATCAGCATCTCATCTCAAACCCTAGTTCATCTCTTGTATTCAATCTTTGTCCCAAGACCTCAGACTGGTACATGTGGGTTGCTAGTAGTGTTGATTACATCACGTAGTTGATGCTTTGGTTTATTTGGTGGAAGATTATATGTTTAGATCCTTAAGCATATTCAATACACCTCTGATCTTGCACATGAATATGATTTGTGAGTAGTTACTTTTGTTCTTGAGGACATGGCAGAAGTCTTGTTATAAGTAATCATGTGAAGTTGGTATTCGCTCGATATCTTGATAATATGTATGTTGTTCTTCCTTTAGTGGTGTCATTGGAACGTCGACTACATGACACTTCACCATACTTGGACCTAAGGGAAGGCATTGGAAAGTAATAAGTAGATGATGGGTTGCAAGAGTGACAGAAGCTTAAACCCTAGTTTATGCATTATTCCGCGAATGGCTGATTTGGATCCATATGTTTCATGCTATGGTTAGATTTGTTTTAATTCTTCTTTCGTAATTGCGGATGCTTGTGAGAGGGGGTAATCATAAGAGGGTAGTTTTTTCAAGTAAGAACAACACCCTAGCACCGGTCCACCCACATATCAAATTATCAAAGTAGCGAATGTGAATCAACTAAACATGATGAACGTGACTAGATGAGAATTCCCATGTGTCCTTGAGAACATTTTGCTTACAGTAAGGGAACTCTTCGGCTTGTCCTTTGCTATAAAAAGGATTGGGCCACCTTTCCGCACCTCAGTTGCTATTACTACTTGTTACTTGTTGTGAATTACCATGCTACAAAACTATCTGTTACCGCTACTTTTCAGTACTTGCGGAGACTACCTTGCTGAAAACCACTTCTCATTTCCTTCTGCTCCTCGTTGGGTTCGACACTCTTACTTATCCAAAGGACTACATTTGATCCCCTATTTATTTGGGGAATATTTTGAAACCCTATTTTTGAAAAATTGGACAGAATACGGTGTTCCCCCGATTGAAAAAAAACTATACTTTAATTGAATTTACTGCCATAAGTCGAGAGAAATCTGATGACACTCCTTTATTTATAGACTCTGTTGATGTGCCTAAGACTTACATCATCTTTAGATGTGAAATTTGGTGGTTTCCAAGGAATGGAGTTCAAAAGATAGTCACTGATATTTAGCTGAATAATACTTTCAGAGGCTAAAACACTAAGAAGTGGAAATGTAGATGTAGAAAACTTAGAGCTAAGCTGAAAGGCTAGAATAGAAATATGAATGGATGGTACAAAATATTCAAAAAGGTTATTCTTGTTAAATCAGATCATATTTATAAACATTGTGACGTTTATGGTTTCACTGCTAATATGAGACAAGAGCATATAGATTTGAGAGCTCAACTAGACAGAATTAGGAAACTGGAAGACTTGAAATGGAAACAAAAAGCAAAAATTATGGAAATTATTGATGGAGAAGAGAACACGGAATATTCACATGCCAAAGCTAATGGTAGACGAAGGAAAAATAAGATCAAATAACTAAATTAGGATGAAAGGAGAATTGAGGGAGAAAAAATGATTGATTGCATTACTAATTTTTATAAAAGCCTATTTGGTCAACCTGAGGTCTCTAGTGTTCCATTGGATGTTGATAATCCTAAGACTATTCCTGAGGAGTTGTAGAAAAGTTGACTACAACTTTCTAAGTAGAGGACATAAAGGATGCGCTTTTAAAAATGGCTCACAACAAATCACCCAGGCCTAATGAATTCGCTGTTGAGTTTATCAACATTTCTGGAATCTAATTAAGTTTGATCTAAAAGCTCACTTTGATTGAGGATGCTAACCAGGTACAGAAATTTGAACCTGAATGTCTGTTGAATGTTAGTTTTTTTCCACCAAAGTACTTATGAATAGGCTAAATGCCGTGGCAGGTGATGTTATCTCCCCTACTCAAACTACGTTTGCCAGAGGTTTATTAGGAGGGTTTATGATTTTACATGAGATTTTAAATGGTATTCATCTTTAAAAACAAAGTGCTATTATTTTTAAAGTCAAGTTTGAAAAGCCTATGATAAGATCAAATGGGCCTTTCTTTTCCACATGTTGAAAATGATGGGTTTCCTTGACAAATGGATTGATTGTGTTATGAGGAAAATTAGAGCGGGCAATGTAGGCATCAAAGTTAACGACCATATCGGGACATATTTCCTCACTCGTAAGGGCCCGAGACAAGGGGATTCCTTATCTCACCTTATGTTTGACTTGCTCCAGATTCACTATAGGGAATGGTAGAAATGATAGATTCTGAGAAGATTGGTGGCTGGGAGATAAGCCACTACAACACGACTTCCCCAAGCTTTACAACATTTGTTTTGATAATAAATATGTATGTTTCTCATGTTTTAGGTAAAGGGCTTGATAAAGTACACTTTAGAAGTATCCTTCTTGGGGAATCACTAGAGTTGTGAATCCATATTAGAGATGTTTGTGCTGATTTTGTTCTCACTGTTGATAGATATGTCATTGATGTCTGCTAGGACTACGCCGGTATTTCCCCAAAGAGGAAGGGATGATGCAGCACAGCGACGGTAGGTATTTCCCTCAGTGATGAAACCAAGGTTATTGAACCAGTAGGAGAACCAAGAAAAACAACGTAAAGAGCCCCTGCACACAAATAACAACCACTCGCAACCCGGCGTGTTAAAGGGGTTGTCAATCCCTTTCGGGTAACGGCACCAGAAATTGGTGCGTGGACGGGAGAAAGTTGTAATAGATTGAATAAATAGACCGCAAATAAAATAAAGTGTAGCAAAGTATTTTTGTATTTTTGGTTTAATAGATCTGAAAATAAATGCAAAGGAAAAGTAGATCGCAAAGGCAAATATATGAGAAAGAGACCCGGGGGCCGTAGGTTTCACTAGTGGCTTCTCTCGAGAAAAATAGCAAATGGTGGGTGAACAAATTACTGTTGGGCAATTGATAGAACTTCAAATAATCATGCCGGTATCCAGGCAATGATCATTATATAGGCATCACGTCCAAGATTAGTAGACCGACTCCTGCCTGCATCTACTATTATTACTCCACACATCGACCGCTATCCAGCATGCATCTAGTGTATTAAGTTCATGAAGAAACGGAGTAATGCAATAAGAACGATGACATGATGTAGACAATATCTATCTATGTAGAACCCCATCATTTTATCCTTAGTAGCAACGATACATACGTGTTAGTTCCCCTTCTGTCATTGGGATCAAGCACCGTAAGATCGAACCCACTACAAAGCACCTCTTCCCATTGCAAGATAAATAGATCAAGTCAGCCAAACAAAACCCAAATATCAGAGAAGAAATACGAGGCTATAAGAGATCATGCATAAAAATTATCAAAGAAACTCAAATACTTTCATGGATATAAAAATATATAACTCATCATAAACTCAAAGTTCATTAGACCCCAATAAACACACGGCAAAAGAGTTACATCATATGGATCTCCAAGAGACCATTGTATTGAGAATTCAGCGAGAGAGAGGAAGCCATCTAGCTACTAACTACGGACCCGAAGGTCTACAAAGAACTACTCATGCATCGTTGGAGAGGCACCAATGGAGGTGGTGAACCCCATCCGAGATGGTGTCTAGATTGGATCTGGTGGTTCTGGACTCTGCGGCGGCTGGATCAATATTTCGTCGACTCCCCTAGGGATTTAGGAATATTGGGGTATTCATAGAGCAAAGAGGCGGTCCCGGGGGGCACTCGAGGTGGGCACAACACACCAGGGCGCGCCTGGGCCTCCTGGCGCGCCCTGGTGGGTTGTGCTCTCCTCGGAGCATCCCCAGGCGCAGCCAGGGCCAATTAGGTGTCTTTTGGTCCATAAAAAAAATCTCCGTAAAGTTTCGTTGCATTTGGACTCCGTTTGGTATTGATTTCCAGCGATGTAAAAAGCATGCAAAAAACAACAACTAGCACTTGGCACTATGTCAATAGGTTAGTACCAAAAAATGATATAAAACGACTATAAAATGATTATAAAACATTCAAGATTGATAATATAACAACATGAAACAATCAAAAATTATAGATACGTTGGAGACGTATCAGTCATTATGTGAACAGTCCACACAAATTTACGTGGAAAAGAAATTCCACATAGGGTTAAAATCGTTGGTTCTCAAGAGAAGTATTTTAACTAAGGACGACTTGATAAGAAGGGGTTAGATTGACAACAGGGCTTGTCCTTTTTGTGGTTCTGATGAATCTTTTGATATATTTTTATGAAATGCTCAGTGGCTAAAATGATGTGGAACATCATTAAATACGCATTTGATGGCCGGCATAGTAGTACAGTAGCTTGTATTTGAGGTTTTCTTGGAAGAAGTAAAGATTTGCAAGAATGGTAAGATAACTATTCCCAAGTTATCACCAAAAGGTCATCTGATCTAAACACGACTTTTTTGGGGGTTAAACACGAGACTTGTGAGTGCCAAAAACTTATTTTAGAATATGTACCAAAAGGACTACTATATTGGCTCGAAAATAATATTTCTAAATTGACCCAGCTATAGTCACTCTCGAACAAAGACTAGGGGCCATTTGAATTGCAGTCACGACTGCCCAACCACTTTTTTGATTGTTGACTGCTACCACGGGCTCTCGTTCGGATCTGCGCGGATTCAAACCACACAATATTTTAGCCATCATGTTCAGTTTCTAGCCCACATGTTGGTGAGATCTTGGTGGTAAAATTGTTTCCCCAAATCTTTCGCGTGCCAATTTGGGCAGGGCTGGCAAGGGCGTGACCCAAACAGCCCCTAGGATCCGATCTCTCGAAATTTGGGGCACTTCTTGAATTGCCCTTTGAAATTACTACATGCATGAGCTTAAAGTTCCTCTCCACATCCCATGGTGTGGATCTTGAAGTTCAATCTCTTTTATTTGAAACCATTTACTATTTGTCTCACTTATTTTTAACTTCATTAATTGTCTCACTTATTCAGACAGACCAACCGAGCCTTTGTCACAAAAGAAAATCTATACTTACAAGAAAAAATAAGAACAACCAACCCAACAATGTGCAAAGTTAAAGCGACATCAATTCCAACCCAACAATGTATAAATGAAACGAATCGCTTATACTATAATAAATGCATGAAAAGGCTAAAAAATTAATAAACGTATGAAGAACTATGAAAGCTTCGTCCTTTTACTATTAGGTAAATATAAAGATAAAGGTTAATTGTCTCACTTATTCACACAGACCAACCGAGCCTTTGCCACAAAAAAACCTATACTTACAAAAAAAGAGCAACCAACCCAACAATGTGCAAAGTTAAAGCGGCATCAATTCCAGCCCAACAATGTATAAACGAAACGAATTACTTATATACTATAATAAACGCACGGAAAGGTTACAAAATTAATAAACGTATGAAGAACTATGAAAGCTTCATCCTTTTAATATTAGGAAAAGATAAAGATAAAGATTAATTGTCTCACTTATTCAAACAGACCAACCGAGCCTTTGCCACAAAAGAAAACCTATACTTACAAGAAAAAATAAGAGCAACCAACCCAATAATATGCAAAGTTAAAGCGACATCAATTCCAACCAAACAATGTATAAACAAAACGAATCACTATGTACTATAATAAACATACGGAAAGACTAAAAAATTAATAAACGTACGAAGAACTATGAAAGCTTCGTCCTTTTAATATTAGGTAAATATAAATATAAAGATTAATCATCTCAATTATTCACACAGACCAACCGAGCCTTTGCCACAAAACAAAACCTATACTTACAAGAAAAAATAAGAGCAACCAACCCAACAATGTGCAAAGTTAAAGTAGCATCAATTCCAACCCAACAATGTATAAACGAAACGAATCGCTTATATACCATAATAAATGTACGGAAAGGCTACAAATTTAATAAATGCATGAAGAACTATGAAAGTTTCGTCCTTTAATAGTAGGTAAAGATTAATTGTCTCACTTATTCAAACAGACCAATCGAGCCTTTGTCACAAAAGAAAACCTATACTTACAAAAAAAATAAGAGCAACCAACCCAACAATGTGCAAAGTTAAAGCGGCATCAATTCCAACCCAACAATGTATAAACGAAATGAATCGCTTATATACTATAATAATTAATAAACGTATGGAAAGACTAAAAAATTAATAAACGTATGAAGAACTATGAAAGCTTCGTCCTTTTAATCTTAGGTAAATATAAAGATAAAGATTAATTGTCTCAATTATCCACACAGACCAACCGAGCCTTTGCCACAAAGGAAAACCTATACTTACAAGAGAAAAGAAGAGCAACCAACCCAACAATGTGCAAAGTTAAAGCGGCATCAATTCCAACCCAACAACGTATAAACGAAACAATCGCTTATATACCATAATAAACGTACGGAAAGGCTAAAAAATTAATAAACGTATGAAGAACTATGGAACCTTCGTCCTTTTAATAGTAGGTATAGATTACTTGTCTCACTTATTCAAACAGATCAATCGAGCCTTTGCCACAAAAGAAAACTATACTTACAAGAAAAAATAAGAGCAACCAAACAAACAATATGCAATGTTAAAGCGGCATCTACTCCAACCCAACAATGTATAAACGAAACGAATCGCTTATATACTATAATAAACGTATGGAAAGACTAAAAAATTAATAAACGTATGAAGAACTATGAAAGCTTCATCCTTTTAATATTAGGTAAATATAAATATAAAGATTAATTGTCTCAATTATTCACACGGACCAACAGAGCCTTTGCCACAAAATAAAACCTATACTTACAAGAAAAAAGAAGAGCAACCATCCCAACAATGTGCAAAGTTAAAGCGGCATCAATTCCAACCCAACAATGTATAAACGAAATGAATCGCTTATATACCCTAATAAACGTACGAAAAGTCTAAAAAGTTAATAAACGTATGAAGTACTATGAAAGCTTCGCCTTTTAATAGTTTTTTTTGGAACGAAGATGCTAGACGCGTCCGGCTTTAAATTAATAAAGACAACGTGCTGCATCACAACGTTCGAGTAACTTACAAACCAAATAAAGTCTGGCCGTACCAGGCCACACGCTCATTACATTACCAAGTTCAAATATCAAAGCCCCTGTTTGGCGACCACGATACTACTACAGCAACACACCGGGTCGCCCCAAAACACAACCGGAGCCAAAAGAGACAAGAAACAGCTCAAGCCGAGTGCCGAAGTCGCGGGATACTGCTGCTGATCTTCTCCATCGTAGCCTTCATTAGTTCAGCATCACGTTGTTTCCCCAGTGGATTCCACATCTGAAGAAAAAGATGGCATTTGAAAATTACATCAGTCGGGTGAGCAGGGAACTTTTTTCAATCGTCATTTTATTCCTCATCAACCAAAGGGACCACAACAACGCTCCCACGCAACACCATAGCACCCTAGCATTGGCCCCTTGCTGTGATTGCAGCACAACCAATAAATCTGATCCCGACCTAGGGCTCCAGTTCTGATGGAACACATCCCTAACTGCACACCATGCAAATTTAGCTAACACACAGTGAAAGAATGCATGGTTTGCGTCCTCGTTGAGCTGACACACAACGCAAGACCCATCAGAAGGGCCGTTGCGCTTGGCCACATTATCGGCCGTTGGGAGGCGATTTCTGAATATTTGCCATAGGAAAATTTTACTCTTGAGCGGAAGCCCGGCCTTCCATATTCCCCTAGCTATGTCTAAAGAGCTTCCTTCGGTGAGTTTGTTGTTCAAGGACTTGACCGTGAACTTATGCGACGCAATCAAGTCCCAGGCCACCCTATCATCCCCCAAGCTGAGTTGCCAGTTAGGAATCCGGGCCTGCAACAAGTCCCAACTAGCCGCTTCTTGCGTCGAGAGGGGTAGTAAGAAATGGATCGCTGGTGGGGAGGAACGCAGGGCTTCCCCCACCACAATGTTGGTGTCCGTGGCCTTTTTTTCAGTTGCGGGAAATCCTGCCAAAGAGGCCTATCCGCAATCCATTTGTCTAACCGAAATCACGTGGACATGCCGCTATTAATCTCAAAACAAGCACCTAACGAAAACGTCGGGCGAACCGCCTGGATACCATTCCAGATCATCAATCTTGAGGACTTAGCGTTGAAAACATTTCCATCAGGAAAGTACTTTGCCCTAAGCAGGTCTGCCCATAGACCCGACTCACTATTGGCTAGCCTCCTCCACCACTTGGTCAATAATGCGACATTCATAAGCTTTGAATTGGTGATTCCCAAACCGCCAAGTTTTTTGGGTCTACACATGGCCGCCCACTTGACCAAATGGTATTTCCGCTTTGTTCCAACTCCTTCCCAAAAGAACTTGGAACGAGGGGTGTCTAGCCTAACGTGAACCCCATCTGCTAAAAGGAACATCCCCATCGTAAAAAGAAGGAGGGAGGAAAGGCTAGAGTTGGTAAGGATCAGTCTAGAAGTCGGCGACATAAACCTCCCACGCCACGGATTAACCTTATTAGCCACTTTGCCGCTGGCTCCCATTCGGAAATAGTGATTTTCCGATGAGTAATCGGGAGCCCTAGGTACTTAATCAGGAAGACCCCAAGATCGCAATTAAGTAGGTTAGCTACCCTATACTCTCTTGGTGGTCCAACCCCATAGTGATAACTTCACTTTTCCGGAAGTTGATTTTCAGCCCCGACAAATCTCGAAGTCGAGGAGCAACAACTTGATTGATGCTATACTATGGGTGTGAGGCTTGAACAGCAACTTCGTATCATCTGCGTATTGCAGATGCGTCACTCCCCTGGGATGAGGTGGGGCACGAACCCTTTGACGTGTCCCGCCGCTCTAGCTTTTGCAAGCATCGCCGCTAGCGCATCTGCAACGAAGTTAAAAATGAGCGGAGAGCTTGGGTCTCCTTGACGAAGACTATGCTTGTTACGAAAGAACTTGCCCATCTCACCGTTGATCGTCACCGTGGTCTGGCCACAACTGACCAGGTGCATTATCTAGTGCACAAAGCCTGCCTCAAACCCCTTCTTGAGGAGCACCTCCCGAACGAACTCCAAGTTCACTCGGTCGTAGGCTTTCTCGAAGTCGAGTTTGAGCAAAATGCCCTTCCCTTTGGTACGTAGCTCGTGCACAATCTCAAGGAGCGCAATCAGGCCCTCCAAAATGTTGCATCCTTTGAGAAAAGCAGTCTGGCTCTTCTGAATCACCCGTTGAGCTGTGGGAGCCAGCCGTGTGGCATACGCTTTGGCCCAAAGTTTGAATGGCACATTAATAAGCGTGATGGGCCTAAATTGATTAATGTTATCTGCACCCTTTACTTTGGGGATAAGACTAATAGCCCCATAGTTAAGGCGGGAGAGGTCTACTTGACCAAGCGCAAAGCCGTTGACTATAGTGTGGAACACATGTTTGAAACACGGCCAAAACTTCTTAAAGAACTCTACGGGCCATTCGTCCAGCCCAGGGGCCGTGTCCGTCTTCATGGAAGTTAATGCCCTATCCACTTCCTCAGGGAGGAATGATAGGGCAAGCCCGTCATTTTCTGCCTGAGACACGCGCTCGGAAGGATCCCACAAATCCTCCCTTAGACACAACTTTTTCTCCTGGTCGTTCCCAACAAACCAATAAAGAAAACGTAGATATGTCGGACGATCTCGTTTTGGGTAACCAAGATGCCATCATCGGAATTGAGGCGCAAAATAAAACTCTTTCGTTTTCGTCCGTTCACGTACGCATGAAAGTAGCTAGTGTTAGCATCCCCTTTAGTCACCCATTTCACGCCGCCCCTACGGCGCCAGTACTCTTCTTCTGCTCTCAGAATACCAAGAACTTGGTTTTCCAATGCATATCTATGAGCCCATTCGAGCTCGGAGAAGGGCCTCGCATCAACTGCAATGTCTAGTGCCGCAATCTCCACTGTCAGCCTAGCCCTCTCGTTTTTCGACTCACTGCCGTGATTGGCCCCCCATCCACAGAGGAATGCACACATCTTGGCCGCAGCCGCGGTCAAAAACTCGGTCGGGCCCATTTGGTGCCCTAACTGCGACGATATGATCGTCCATCAATCCCTAATCATGAGCTCGAAACCCTCTATTTTGAACCATGTCATTTCAAAGAAAAACCTACTACTACGCCTCAACGATTCCTCACCGAAGGAAAAGATGAGAGGAATATGGTCGGAGCCTATCTGCGTCTCCGCCACCAAGGAACAAAGGGGGAAGAACACTTCCCACTCCAGCGTAAAGAACACTCTATCAAGCACACACCGAATAGGACGGAGCTGCTTATTAGTCCAAGTGTATCTAGCACCGTACGGGTAGCTTCACGCAAGGATGCCGCCGTGATCGTTGTATTGAACATGGTCACCCTTGACTAGTCCATGTTATCAATATTCTTGTCCGCCCCCGAGCGGATCAAGTTGAAATCGCCTCCTACAATCACTGGGAGGTTGGCCGCCTACCAGCGTGCTGAGCTCAGCAAGGAACTCGGTGGATCGCAAATGATCCGCATGTCCATATACACAAACGATAACCCAAGTAAGTCCCGAGGCCCGATGCCGAACCGTTTCCGCAAGAGAAAACACACCACTTTCCTAGAGAACTACATCACATACATCACGCTTACATCCCATGAGAAGACCACCCGAGTGGCCAGAGGAAGGAACCCAACGCCAATCAAAATATTGCAGCGGATCGAAAGCAAGTAAGTCACGAAAGGTAAAGTCCATTTTGATAGTCTCTTGAAGCGCAACGACGTCGATTCGCTCCCTGGCCATGTATTCCCTAAGCTGCGTACGATGCCCTACGTGTCCGCAACCCCGAATATTCCAGAATAAGTATCTCATTATATAATACAGTTACGTAGGCGAACTCCACGGGAGCTCACCGCTTTTGCCACTCGCTTCCTAGCCGGGCAACGGCTGGAAGAGGGGATATCAGAGGCCGCCCTCGCCTCTGCCTTCCCTTTGGGCCTAAGAACCACGATCTGCCCCTGGGCTCGTGGCCACCGCGCACTCCGCTACACATCTCGCAGCAGCCGCGGCCAACGCAGCTTGCGCCTCCTCGCGCACGCATCGGAGTGATAATATCATCGGTGCTAACCGACACCGCTACCCCGCTATCGTTCAGAATAGAAGCTAGATGCTCATCCGACAAAACATTAAGGATTCTATAGGAGGGAAGTGGATTACCTAAAATATCCAGATTCTTGTCGGCGCTGCGGAGCTTGGCGCTTTCCATGTAAGACAAGTCCCCCAGCTTGGCCTTCGCCCTGGCACTTAATTAGCTCTCGCTACTCCACCGGTGTCGCCTTGGAGCGCTTGGACTTGACGCCCACTCCCGCCGCCGCCAGCTCCACCCCAAACTCACCACGCAGAGACGCAAACGCGGCGTCAGCCGCCGGAGTAGCGCTCTTGGTGAAGGAAATATGCCCTAGAGGCAATAATAAAGTTGTTATTTATATTTCCTTATATCATGATAAATGTTTATTATTCATGCTAGAATTGTATTAACCATAAAGTTAGTACATGTGTGAATACATAGACAAACAGAGTGTCACTAGTATGCCTCTACTTGACTAGCTCGTTAATCAAAGATGGTTAAGTTTCCTAGCCATGGACAAAAGAGTTGTCATTTGATGAATGGGGTTGATACGTCTCCGTCGTATCTACTTTTCCAAACACTTTTGCCCTTGTTTTGGACTCTAACTTGTATGATTTGAATGGAACTAACCTGGACTGACGTTGTTTTAGCAGAATTGCCATGATGTTGTTTTATGTGCAGAAAACAAAAGTTCTTGGAATGACCTGAAACTCCACGGAATATCTTACAATAAATAATAAAAAATCCTCGCCAAAGATGAAGACCAGGGGGCCCACACCCTTGCCAGGAGGGTAGGGGGGCGCTCCCCTACATCGTGGGCCCCCTGGAGACCCCCCGACTCCAACTCCAACTCTATATAACTGCTTTTGGGGAGAAAAAAATAAGAGAGAAGAAATCATCGCGTTTTACGATACGGAGCCGCCGCCAAGCCCTAAAACCTCTCGGGAGGGCTGATCTGAGTCCGTTTGGGGCTCCGGAGAGGGGGATTCGTCGTCGTCGTCATCATCAACCATCCTCCATCACCAATTTCATGATGCTCACCGTCGTGCGTGAGTAATTCCATCGTAGGCTTGCTGGACGGTGATGGGTTGGATGAGATTTATTATGTAATCGAGTTAGTTTTGTTAGGGTTTGATCCCTAGTATCCACTATGTTCTAAGATTGATGTTGCTATGACTTTGCTATGCTTAATGCTTGTCACTAGGGCCCGAGTGCCATGATTTCAGATCTGAACCTATTATGTTTTCATCAATATATGAGAGTACTTGATCCTATCTTGCAAGTCTATAGTCACCTATTATGTGTTATGATCCGTTAACCCCGAAGTGACAATAATCGGGATACTTACCGGTGATGACCGTAGTTTGAGGAGTTCATGTATTCACTATGTGCTAATGCTTTGTTCTGGTTCTCTATTAAAAGGAGGCCTTAATATCCCTTAGTTTCCATTAGGATCCCGCTGCCACGGGAGGGTAGGACAAAAGATGTCATGCCTACATTACATTGACGAATTGGAGCTAGTTCCGTGTCACCCTATGTTATGACTGTTACATGATGAACCGCATCCGGCATAATTATCCATCATTGATCCAATGCCTACGAGCTTTCCATATACTGGTTTACGCTTATTTACTTTCCTGTTGCTATTGTTACAATCACTATAAAATACCAAAAACATCACTTTGCTTTTGTTACTCTTTTGTTACCGTTACCATCACTATCATATTACTTTGCTACTAAACACTCTGCTATAGATACTAAGTTTCCAGGTGTGGTTGAATTGACAACTCAGCTACTAATAATTGAGAATATTCTTTGGCTCCCCTTGTGTCGAATCAATAAATTTGGGTTGAATACTCTGCCCTTAAAAGCTGTTGCGATCCCCTATACTTGTGGGTTATCAAGACTAATTTCTGGCGCCGTTGCCGGGGAGCATAGCTCTATTCTTTGAGTCACTTGGGATTTATATCTGCTGGACACTATGAAGAATTTGAAAGACGCTAAGACAACAATTTATCCCTCAACTACGAGGGGAGGTAAGGAACTGCCATCTAGCTGTACACTTGATTCACCTTCTGTTTTGAGTAAGTTTGCGACACCTAAACCTGCTTATGCTATTCGTTCTGATATGTCGCATGTTATTGATGATGCTACTTCTGCTATACATTATTCTTATGATGAAACTACCTCTATGCCTGATACTACTATGCCACTTAGTGATTTTCTCAAGGAACGACTTGCTAGGGCTAGAGAGATTGAAAATATTGAATCTGATTATGAAGATGAAAGTGATGATGAAGAATCACTTGTTATTCCGGAGGGTTATTTATTTGATCAAGAAGCTTCTTTAGCTATTTTAGCTTGCAAAGATAGATATGAAATCAAAAGGTTATTAGCTAAATGGAATAAGAAATCTCTAAATGCTAGGATGAGACTTTATCCTGGTTTTTCTACTTCACCTATCTGTGTTGCTGATAAGGATTATGAATTTTCTGTTGATCTTGATATAATTACTTTGGTCGAATCTGATCCTTTTCATGGCTATGAATCTGAAACTGTTGTGGCACATCTTACTAAATTAAATGATATAGCCACCCTATTCACTAATGATGAGAGATCTCGCTACTTTTATATCCTTAAAATATTTCCGTTCTCATTAAAGGGTGATGCTAAGATATGGTTTAATTCTCTTGATCCTGGTTGTGTGCGTAGTCCCTAGGATATGGTTTACTACTTCTCTACTAAATATTTCCCTGCTCATAAGAAATAAGCTGCTTTAAAGGAAATATACAACTTTGTGCAAAATAAAGAAGAGAGTCTTCCACAAGCTTGGGGGAGGCTTCTCAAGTTACTTAATGCTTTGCCTGATCATCCTTGATATCTTTTACAATGGACTAACCGATGCTTCCAGAGATTACCTGGATAGTTGTGCCGGTTCTCTTTTCAGGGAAAGAACACCGGATGAAGCTGAAATCTTATTAAATAATATGTTGACAAATGAAAATAAATGGGCACCTCCTGAGCCAGCTCCTGCTCCAATTAATGATCCTATTCCTAAACCAACTCTGAAGAAGAGAGGTATTCTATTTCTCAGTCCCGAAGATATGCAAGAGGCAAAGAAATCTATGAAAGAAAAAGGTATTAAAGCTGAAGATGTTAAGAATTTACCTCTGAAGAAATACATGGTCTTAATTTACCGCCTGCCGAAGAAACATATGATCTTGATCCTTTATTTATTGAAGAACCTCCAGGCTCCGATAACCCGACACATGTAGTAAAGGTAAATTCTCTCAATAGATATGATAAAGCTGAAATCCATCCTACTAAAATTGCTAATCAATGCTTGGATGAGTTTGATAATTTTATGTTTAAGCAAGAAGACTTCAATGCTTATTTTGGTAGACAATTAAAACAAGATGCTGATATGATTAAATACTTGGGTGATTATATGGCTAATATTAGAGGTGAACTTAAAATTGTTAGCAAACATGCTTCTATGGTTACCACTTAAGTAGAACAAGTACTTAAAGCTCAAAAAGAATTTCTCAATGAGATGAATAGTAAGAAAAATAATTATGCTGTTAAAGTGGCTACTAGAACTGGTAGAATGACTCAGGAACCTTTGTATCCTGAAGGCCACCCTAAGAGAATTGAGCAAGATTCTCAGAGAAATAAAATTGATGCACCTAGTTCTTCTAAAAAGAAGAAAAAGAAAAATGATAGAACTGTGCAAACTTCTAGTGAACCTATTGTTGAACCACCTAATAATCCAAATGATATTTCTATTTCTGATGCTGAAACTCAATCTGGCAATGAACATGAACCTAATGAAAATGTTAATGATGATGTTCATAATAATGCTCAACCTAGTAATGATAATGATGTAGAAATTGAACCTGCTATTGATCTTGATAACCCACAATCAAAGAATCAACATTATGATAAGAAAGACTTTGTTGCTAGGAATCATGGTAAAGAAAGAGAGCCTTGGGTTCAGAAACCCATGCCTTTTCCTCCCAAACCATCCAAGAAAAAGGATGATGAGGATTTTGAGCACTTTGCTGAAATGATTAGACCTATCTTTTTGCGTATGCGGTTGACTGATATGCTTAAAACAAATCGTTATGCTAAGTACATGAAAGATATTATTACAAATAAAAGAAAGATACCGGAAGCTGAAATTTCCACCATGCTTGCTAATTATACTTTTAAGGGTGGAATACCAAAGAAACTTGGAGATCCAGGAGTACCTACTATACCATGTTCCATTAAAAGAAACTATGTTAAAACTGCTTTATGTGATCTTGGAGCCGGTGTTAGTGTTATGCCTCTCTCTTTATATCGTAGACTTGATTTGAATAAGTTGACACCTACTGAAATATCTTTGCAAATGGCTGATAAATCAACTGCTATACCTACCGGTATTTGTGAGGATATACCTATTGTAGTTGCAAACGTTACTATTTTAATGGACTTTGTTATTCTTGATATTCCCGAGGACGATAATGTGTCTATTATTCTTGGAAGACCTTTTCTTAATACTGCAGGGGCTGTTATTGATTGCACTAAAGGCAATGTCACTTTTCATGTTAATGGTAATGAGCATACGGTACATTTTCTAAGGAAACAACCTCAAGTTCATAGTATCAATTCTATCGGAAAAATTCCATCGATTATATTTGGAGGAATTTATGCAACCCGCTTAGCTAAATTTCTTGAGATAGACGTTCGTGAAGGAGACATGGAGTTGCCTCCTGCTTATTTAGATTTCGATTCTATGGTTTCTCACCATTTTGTCGAGTGGAACGAATCACCTCTCCAGTACCGACTAATCTTTGACAGACGCCATGCTGTCCGTATTACTCTCCCTGCTCCTGCTTTCTTTCATTATCAAGCAAGAGGAGGACATACTATTACCAGAGAGGAGCCAGATGAGTACGAGAGGAGAGAAGAAGCTGCTCGCCGCCACGCTGCAGCTCAGGAGGCGATAGCCGCTGCATCATAGTACGACCCCAACAACTATTATTATGGATATCAGCCAGGCCAGCCGTGGCCATAGACCAACTTAGGCCAAAAGCCTAAGCTTGGGGGAGTACATATTTCTCACCGACATTACATTTATGTTCACACACACTCAGTGCTAGATGTCGGTGCTCATACTTTTTCATTGTATCATCCATGCCAGTTTATTTCCCTCTATGCTTTCTTCTTGTGTGTTTAATAAACCTTAAGAAAAACCAAAAAAAATTAGTTGTAGCTTTTAATTAATTTACTTTCCATGCTTGTAGTAGTAATTAAAAAGAAAAGCCAAAAATATTTCCTGTTCTTCTTTTGCTTGTTGGGAGCTTTCCCGTGTAAATAGTTTTATTTCTTTTCTTTCTTTGGGGGTCAGTAGGAGAAGACCATGATTAAATTGTTGAAATGGCTCTTATATGCATTATTGTTTATCTGACAAAAGAGCCCAAATTTCTTTGTCTTCTCCTGTTTATTGAATGCTCGTAGATTCCAGCTTAGTCCAATGCACGTGCACTCTTATTATTATTCACATCGTTCGGTCGTGCAAGTGAAAGGCAATTATGATGGTATATAATGGACTAACTGAGATGAGAAAAGCTGGTACGAACGCGACCTCTTTGTTTTTTGTAAAAATGATGAGTTCATCGTTGTCGGTGTCAAAACCGGCGAATCTCGGGTAGGGGGTCCCGAGCTGTGTGTCTAGGCCGGATGGTAACAGGAGGCAAGGAACACGATGTTTTACCCAGGTTCGGGCCCTCTTGATGGAGGTAAAACCCTACGTCCTGCTTGATTAATATTGATGATATGGGTAGTACAAGAGTAGATCTACCACGAGATCAAGGAGGCTAAACCCTAGAAGCTAGCCTACGGTATGATTGTTGTATATGGAGTTGTCCTACGGACTAAAACCCTCCGGTTTATATAGACACCGGAGAGGGTTAGGGTTACACAAAGTCGGTTACAATGGTAGGAGATCTTGAATATCCACATCTCCAAGCTTGCCTTCCACGCCAACGAAAGTCCCATACGGACACGGGACGAAGTCTTCAATCTTGTATCTTCATAGTCCTGGAGTTCGGCTGAAGGTATAGTCCGGCTACCCAAACACCCCCTAATCCAGGACTCCCTTAGTAGCCCCTGAACCAGGCTTCAATGATGACAAGTCCGACGCGTAGATTGTCTTTGGCATTGCAAGGCGGGTTCCTCCTCCAAATTCTTCATAAAAGTTTGTAAACACCAAGAGTAGTGTCCGGCTCTGCAAAATAAGTTTCCACGCATTGCCACAGAGAGAATAATATTAACACAAATCTAATCTGCTGACGTATTCTGCAGCGTGACATCACACTACGGCCAAGCCTCTATTCGAATCGTTTTCACTCTTCCACCTTAGCGTGTTTTGCGAGGCGGTTTCCTTGGGACGTCTTGTCAAAGCAGAGATCGTGTCCCCCATTTACGGGATTCTCATCAATACGGACGTGGGTAACCCAACCGCGCCATTTATCATGGCGCTGGGCAAGCGAGTTTTACTAGGATGGTGGGGACACACAGTCGCATCCGCCCATATAAGGGGATAAGGATCCACCTTTTTACCTACGCCTTTTCCCTCCTTTGCCCATCCATCTTCTGCGCACCCGAGCTCCAGCGGCCAAGCCCGCACTTCCTACCTCAACCTTCTCCAACAATGTCCGGAGTGGGAGGCAAGTGGATGGTCTCCTCCGTTACGGAGAGCCATGTCAAAAAGCTAAGGAAGGCCGGATACCTGTCCAAGGACATCGCGCACCGGCTTCTTGAGGAGAGGCAGCTTCTTCCCACCCTAAGGCCCCATGAGAGGGTAGTATTTCTTCCCCACTTCCTTCGCGGACTGGGTTTTCCTCTCCACCCATTCGTCCGCGGGCTCATGTTCTACTATGGCCTAGATTTCCACGATCTGGCCCCGAACTTCATCCTCAATATCTCGGTGTTTATCGTCGTGTGCGAGGCTTTCCTCTGCATCCGCCCCCATTTCGGCCTCTGGCTCAAGATCTTCAGCGTCAAGCCAAAGGTGGTGCGCGGCAACCAGGCGGAATGCGGAGGTGCCATGGCGGGCAAAATAGCCAACGTCCTATGGCTCAAGGGCTCCTTTGTGGAGACCTTGAAGGGGTGGAAGTCAGGGTGGTTTTACATCACCGAGCCACGCGATCCGAAGTGGATCGCAGCCCCTGAATTTCGATCCGGACCCCCTACGCGGCTCATGTCCTGGAAGGAGACGGGCTTGTCGTGGGGCGACGAAGAAGAGGTGACCGGAATGCAAAAATGCATCCAGTCCCTGGTGAACAAGCAGCTCAGGCTTGCCAACGTAGTCCAGGTCATGCTCGTCCGCCGGATCCTTCCGTGTCAAGAACGGGACTTCAATCTGTGGGAGTTCAACCCAGCGCAGCACCGAACTCTGAGCAGGGTCTTCGACACGACGTACGAAGATGCCTGGAAGGGGCTAACCAAAGGCGCCGAGGCTCCCGCATCCGCCTCCGATGACCGCGGATTCAGTTGCAGCGTCCTGCTGGCGTGGTAAAATATTTTCATCTTTTACAGGATGTTGAGTTTCTTCATAGTTTGACTCTATGCGGGATCTAAACTCCCTCACCTTTGACAGGATTGGCAGGCGCAGTCCGGACTGATTAACTGTCCGGCTCCCTTGCCCGAAGACCCAGCCCCTGCTCTCCTAGTGAAGCTGCTGGTTCCGGCACCTTATGTGGTGCCGGCGAAGAAGGCCAAGAAGAAGAAGGCCATGGGGACTCAAAAGAGTTCCTGGCATATGGTGGTGTCGGACTCGTCGTCCGACGAGTCCGAGACGCACTCCTCCTGTGAAGACGAGGAGGAAGAAGAGACCTCTCCCCCTCCAGCGGGGGGAGGAAAGAAGAGGAAGGCCGCCCCAGTAGGGGAGGCCGAAGGGTCCAAGAAGAGGAAAACCCCTCCGCCGGACTACGCTCCCGACGCCGACGAGGACGAAGAGGAGTGGCCGGACAGGACCAAGCGTCCGGCGAAATCGTAAGTGTTCGGATACCAGAATAACTCATGATAGTCCTTTCGTTGCGCAGCTTTCCCTAATGTCGAATATCATCATGCAGCCCGCCCAAGGATGGGCTCGACAACTCGTCGAGCGGCTCCCTGGATTCCTCGGACGTGAATTCAGTTCCGCCCGCTGCCTCCCCCTGCGCTGCGGATGACGCCGAAGTGGCGTCGCGACAAGCTTCGGGGCAAGAGGAGGTGGTCCAGGAGGAACCGCGAGGCGACCTCCCGGACTCCAGGAGTAAAGGGGAGAAGACCCCCCAGGGCTCCGAGTCCGGCTTTAAGCCGGACACCGCCCCGGAATCATCAACGGTTTCGGATCGCGGCAGGCGAACTCCTGCCAAGAGGAGCAAGCCTATTGAGCTAGCGTCCTCCGTCCAACCGGAGGCGCCGGACAATCTGCTGGAGGTGCTTAAGGGCGCCTCCATCGACGAGGAGCTCTGTACCATCATGAGTAGGGTGGTCCAGAAGGTTCGGTCCGCCAAAAGCGGACTGACTGAAGCTTGTGCTAGCCTTCTAACAGGCTTTGAGGTAAGTAAAAAATATATAAAAATATCACTGCATAGACAGTAGCCCCTGATGCTCTGTTTGGCGTTCGGAAAGAAAAGCCGAATAGAGGATCTATTATATATCCTAGGAGTCTAACTAAAAAGGAGTCAATATATGTATGTAGGCTTCGCTGCTGGCCACCGCCGCACTGACGGCGGAGGTGGGTGCCCTGAAGCAGGGCCTCGAGCGGACCGAGCAAGAGCTCGGCCTTGCCAAACGGCAGCTCGAGGAGAAAGAAGGTAAGAGATACCTTATAGAAAAAATGCCTATAAGAAGATGCAATAGCAAAAAATGATAGGAGTACCCTGCTTATTGTAGGGGCCACAACTGAGGTGGCGACCCTCAAGCAGGCGCTGTCCGAGGCCGAGAAGAAAGCGGCCACGAAGCGTACCGAGCGGGAGAAATTTGAGGCGCAGGTCGGCGGGGTGCAGCAAGAGCTTCAGGCTCTCAGGAAAAACATGAGAGTTTGGAGCTCGACTCGAAGATGCGAGCGTCCGAGCTTGCTGCGGCCCTTAAAACTGCCGAATCTACCAAGGCCGAAGCCCAGAAGGCCCTTCAGGAATTGGATGCGGTGAAAAAAATAGCGGCGGGTAAGGTATTCTCTATGCAAAGCAGACATATAAAAGTAAGCTACTTGTTACTTACCCGAATCCGGAGCTCTCCAGGGGCATTCGCAGATCTTCCCCATAGCGTATCCGATGCCGCCGCATTCTACCGAGCCGAGGAAGGCAGCTCGACGGAGAAGGTGTTCTGGTCTCAGTACGCTGAGGCTGGTACCCTGTGCCCTTGAGCGACCAGCTGAAGCAGCTGGTCGAGCTCCACAAGGCGGCCGAACAAGCCCTGAAGGGCTTCATAGTTCGGCCGTGGCCTGGAGAGGCCCTGCCTGGGAGCTACTTCGGACTGGTGCGGCGGTTGGTGGAGGCCTGTCCAAGGCTCGAGGTCATCAAGCACTCCGTCTGCATCGAAGGTGCCCGTAGGGCCCTTGCACGTGCAAAGGTGCACTGGGGTAAGCTGGACGGTGAGAAGCTTGTGAGGGACGGGCCGCCGCCGGGGAAGGAGCATCGCAAGCCCGAGAACTATTACAAGGATGTTCTGGCTGGTGCCCGCCTTATGGGGATGAATGTACCAAAGATGTAATTTTTGAATGAACTTGCTCGTGTTATCCTGTGCGCTGAAAACTTGTTCATATGCGCTAAGCAATGCTTGTTGAATTTAAAATATTACTTTCTGTGCGGCCGTTTATCAAAAATTTGAGAGATGGCCAGTCGTCGGCTTCTGCCCCGATGCCACTAGTGCTGGGGTGTTCGGGATAAACCTGAGCGCTCTTTTTCCCATGATTGGGTCCGTTGAGGGAGGCGCTCAGCACAACGAACAAGGCAATCGGACTATAATGCTTGAACACTCTCACTTAGCCATAGAACTCTATAATTTTAAATTTCGGCGAAGCCCCTAGTATTCGGAAGACCGAGTTCGGGGCGCTATCCACGCCTTGGCCGGACAAAGCTGGTTCCTCGCTCGAAGCGGCATAAGTCTTTAAGGACTCAAAAAACCTCTCGAACAGCGACCGGTCTCTTGCCTCATCATGACAGTCAGTTTTAGCTTTCTCTACTGAGGTGCTCAGCCCATCTTAACTGGGGCACAATCGCAGTAGTTCTCCTAGTGCTACCTTAGCCGATATAGCGGAATGTAAGGCACCAAAACATAGGAGCCGGGCAAACCCAACTATTGACCCAAATCATGATTCGGAGCCGATGCATATAGTGCTATAAGTTCGGGGTGCCGCACTTGTGAAAGTGTACGGACTTCTCACGCCATATCGATGGGTACTGAAGCCCCTGGCGTATTTTTTCCGTACCACAGTGTACGGATGCAATATGTTATAAACATATATATATATATATATATAAAGAGGATAATGTAAGAAATAGACAAAAAGCTATGCATTGTTTATAGAAAGGCTGTTATGAAAGCGGAACGATACAAATAGTGCGATAAGCAAAAGAAATTGGACTATTTAACATGTCCTGGCCAGGGGCAGGCCGCGGAATTGTATTAAAAAATAGGTATACTGCTTGCAATAGAGACCACCTGGGAGTTCCATAATGCGGTGTGGCTTGTCTGCTTTCCTGGATCTTGCATCATTTGTGTAGCAGTTGAATTGCCGAATGGGTCATCCGAAGTATGGAGTCCTGAGAGTAAGAGAAAAAAGAAAAGGGAGGAATCCGGCAGCCCCTGGTGCGGTTTAGGCCGTATTTCGGGCGTGCCGTGATAGTGCCCCTTCCGCTGTGCCCATGGTATTTCAAGAGCGTAGTTATGTACGCGAAGAACTGGTTGAGCTATATCGCAAGGACTAGGGTTGGGGCCGCATTGCTACGCTAGCTCAGACCGTGCTAGGCAGTCTTGTTGTAGGGTACTCCGGGCGCGCTTGGCAGTGTCCGGCTTTTTGAAGGCTGAATTGGAGAACTGCCTAGAGAGGCTGCTTTGTATTTCTGCTGCGGGCGCTGCCGTGTGCTCCTCCGTTCGGAGGGAGCGTTCAGTGTTCCCATTGACCATGATTACTTCTCTAGGGCCTGGCATCTTGAGCTTGAGGTATGCATAGTGCGGTACCGCGTTGAATTTTGCGAATGCAGTTCGCCCGAGCAGTGCGTGATAGCCACTACGGAACGGGACTATGTCGAAGATTAACTCCTCGCTTCGGAAGTTATCCAGAGATCCGAAGACCACTTCCAGTGTGACTGAGCCTGTACAGTTGGCTTCTACACCTGGTATGACGCCTTTAAAGGTCGTTTTGGTGGGCTTGATCCTCGAGGGATCTATGCCCTTTTTCGCACTGTATCCTGGTAAAGCAGGTTCAGGCTGCTGCCGCCGTCCATGAGGACTCTTGTGAGATGAAATCCTTCAATGATTGGGTCTAGAACCAATGCGGCGAAGCCGCTGTGACGGATGCTAGTGGGGTGGTCCCTTCGATCAAAGGTGATCGGGCAGGAGGGCCATGGGTTGAACTTTGGGGCGACTGGCTCCATCGCATATACATCCCATAACGCACGCTTCCGCTCCCTCTTGGGGATGTGGGTTGCGTATATCATGTTCACCGTCCGCACTTGCGGAGGAAATCCCTTCTGTCCACTGTTGTTTGGCGACCTGGGCTCCTCCTCGTTGTCGCTGTGCAGCCCCTTGTCTTTGTTTTCGGCTCTTAACTTGCCTGCCTGCTTGAACACCCAACAGTCCCTGTTGGTGTGATTGGCTGGCTTTTCGGGGGTGCCATGTATCTGGCACAAGCGGTCGAGTATTCGGTCCAAACTGGACGGGCCCTGAGTATTTCTTTTGAATGGCTTTTTCCGTTGACCGGATTTGTAGCCTCGGAATCCGGCATTAACCGCCGTATCCTCGTTGCTGTCGCTGTTAACGCGGCGCTTTTGTTTGTTCCGACGCAACATGTTTCTTTTGTCCTTGGTATTCGAATTACCAAGGTTCTTGGTTAAATTGTTGCTGCGAGCTAGCCAGCTATTTTCTCCCGCGCAAAAGCAGGTCATGAGTGTCGTGAGGGCTGCCATAGATTTCGGCTTTTCCTGTCCCAGGTGCCGGGCAAGCCACTCGTCACGGATATTATGCTTGAAGGCCGCTAAGGCCTCTGCGTCCGGACAGTCGACTATCTGGTTTTTCTTTGTAAGGAACTATGTCCAGAATTGCCTGGCCGATTCCTCTGGCTTCTGAATTATGTGGCTTAGGTCATCGGCATCCGGTGGTCGCACATAAGTGCCCTGGAAGTTGTCAAGGAATGCGGCTTCCAGGTCCTCCCAAGAACCGATTGAGTCTGTTGGCAAGCTGTTAAGCCAATGCCGGGCCAGTCCCTTAAGTTTGAGTGGGAGGTATTTGATGGCGTGTAGATCATCACCGCAGGCCATGTGGATATGAAGGAGATAATCCTCGATCCATGCCGCAGGATCTGTTGTGCCATCGTACGATTCGATGTTTACGGGTTTGAAGCCCTCAGGGATTTTATGATCCATTACTTCATCTGTGAAGCATAGTGGGTGTGCGGCGCCTCTGTATTGGGCTATATCACGACGCAGCTCGAGGGAGTTTTGTCTGTTGAGTTTGGCCCGGCCAGATTTATTGCATCCAGAGTGACGATCATCGTCACGTGCCGCGGGGCGCCTGCGCGATCCGTAGATCGATCTTGTTTGCCTTGCCTTGTCCTCCAGTATGTCGCGCAGGTCGGGCGCATTTTCCCGTGCCTTAGTATGCTTGATGCGGCGTCGGGGCATGGCTTGAGTGGAGGGCCAAGAGGCCTCTCTGTCGTGGCCACGAGGTGGCCGGTCGGCCATGTCATGCGCTAGTGATGTAGGTGCTTCCTCCTCTAGTCGGGGTAGGAGCCTGCGCTTTGGGTAACTCTTGGAGGGGCGTTCGAGTTCATACTCTTCGGCCGCAAGGACTTCAGTCCATCTGTCCGCTAGCAAATCCTGATCAGCTCTAAGCTGTTGCTGCTTTTTCTTGAGGCTGCTTGCCGTGGCCATAAGCCTGCGTTTAAAACGCTCTTGTTCGGCGGGATCCTCTGGCACGGTGAACTCGTCGTCGTTGAGGCTTGCCTCGTCTTCGGAGGGAGGCGTATAATTATCGTCCTCAACCTCTTGGTCTGCCGCCCTCTCATGAGGGCTGGCTTCTCTGTCCTCCTGTGCTGAATCTTGTTGGAGGGGGTGTTCTTCGGCGCTATCCGGAGTAGTATTATCTCCCGTGTCGGAATCACTGTTTTTGCTTTGGCGGGATTTAGAGCGGCGCCGCTGACGCCGGCGCTTGGGCTGTTTCTTAGAGGTATCGTCCCCTGCTGTTCCGTCGCCATCTCCATCCTTTGGAGTGTCCACCATATATATGTCATATGACGAGGTGGCCTTCCAGTGCCCTAGAGGTGCTGGTTCTTGCTCGTCTCCTGCATCGTCGTCCATGCCGTCGATGTCTTCGGAGTCGAAGTCAAGCATGTCGGTTAAGTCGTCGACAGTGGCTATGAAGTGGGTGGTGGGTGGGTTTTGAATTTCCTCATCGTCCGTATCCCAACCTTGCTGACCGTAGTCCGGTCAGTGCTCTCCTGATAAAGAGAGAGACTTTGGAGAATTCAGGATGTCGCCGAAGGGCGAGTGCTGAAAGATGTCCGTGACAGTGAACTCCATTATTGGCGCCCAATTGGATTTGATCGGCGGGGGCGCGGGGGGCTCGGAGTTTGGAGAGGAATCCGGCTCCTCAGAGTCACGGGCCATGCGGAGTGCGGGGCTGGAGTTCGGCTCAATCGCCTCTGAGATCGCAGCCCCTGAGGCAGCGTCGAACTGCTGATCCTCGATCGACACAGTGGGCTCCGAATCAATGGTCGGAACCGATGCGTGTGCGGCCTCCAAGGTGCTGTTCGGCGGCAGAGCTATATCGTGCCCATCGAGACAGTGCGGCGCGCTTGGCTGTGCCTCGAATCCGTCGAAGATCAAGTCCCCACGGATGTCAGCCGTGTAGTTTAGGCTTCCAAACCTGACCTGATGGCCAGGGGCGTAGCTTTCGATCTGCTCAAGGTGGTCAAGCGAATTGGCCCGCAGTGCGAAGCCGCCGAAGACGAAGATCTGTCCGGGGAGAAAAGTCTCACCCTGGACTGCATCGTTGTCTATGATCGAAGGAGCCATCGGGCCTAAAAGCGACGACACAGAGGAACTCTCAATGAAAGCACCAATGTCGGTGTCAAAACCGGCGGATCTCGGGTAGGGGGTCCCGAACTGTGCGTCTAGGCCGGATGGTAACAGGAGGCAAGGAACACGATGTTTTACCCAGGTTCATGTTGGGGAATGTAGTAATTTCAAAAAAATTCCTACGCACACGCAAGATCATGGTGATGCATAGCAACGAGGGGAGAGCATGATCTACGTACCCTTGTAGATCGCAACGGAAGCGTTGACACAACGTAGAGGAAGTAGTCGTACGTTTTCTTCCCGATCCGACCGATCCAAGCACCGTTACTCCGGCACCTCCGAGTTCTTAGCACACGTACAGCTCGATGACGATCCCTGGGCTCCGATCCAGCAGAGCTTCGGGGAGGAGTTCCGTCAGCATGACGGCGTGGGGACGATCTTGATGTACTACCGACGCAGGGCTTCGCCTAAGCACTACAACGATATGATCGAGGTGGAATATGGTGGCAGGGGGCACCGCACACGGCTAATGAACGATCTCAATGATCAACTTGTGTGTCTAGAGGTGCCCCCTGCCACTGTATATAAAGGATCCAAGGGGGAGGGGTGCGCCGGCCAGGGAGAGGGCGCATGAGGGGTCCTACTCCCGGAGTAGGACTCCCCCCAATCCTAGTTGGACTAGGTTTCCCAAAGGGGGAAAGAGAGAGAGGGGGGCCGGCCCCTTCTCCTAGTCCTAATAGGACTAAGGGAAGGGGGGCGCGCGGCCACCTATGGCCTGCCCCTTTTCTCCTTTCCACTAAGGCCCATGAAGGCCCATATGGCTCCCGGGGGGTTCCGGTAACCTCCCGGTAATCCGGTAAAATCCCGATTTCACCCGGAACACTTCCGATATCCAAATATAGGCTTCCAATATATCAATCTTTATGTCTCGACCATTTCGAGACTCCTCGTCATGTCCGTGATCACATCCGGGACTCCGAACAACCTTCGGTACATCAAAATGCATAAACTCATAATAACTGTCATCGTAACGTTAAGCGTGCGGACCCTACGGTTCGAGAACAATGTAGACATGACCGAGACACTTCTCCGGTCAATAACCAATAGCGGGACCTGGATGCCCATATTGGCTCCTACATATTCTACAAAGATCTTTATCGGTCAGACCGCATAACAACATACGTTGTTCCCTTTCTCATTGGTATGTTACTTGCCCGAGATTCGATCGTCGGTATCCAATACCTAGTTCATTCTCGTTACCGGCAAGTCTCTTTACTCGTTCCGTAATACATCATCCCACAACTAACATATTAGTTGCAGTGCTTGCAAGGCTTATGTGATGTGCATTACCGAGAGGGCCCAGAGATACCTCTTCGACAATCGGAGTGACAAATCCTAATCTCGAAATACGCCAACCCAACATCTACCTTTGGAGACACCTGTAGTACTCCTTTATAATCACCCAGTTACGTTGTGACGTTTGGTAGTACCCAAAGTGTTCCTCCGGCAAACGGGAGTTGCATAATCTCATAGTCATAGGAACATGTATAAGTCATGAAGAAAGCAATAGCAACATACTAAACGATCGGGTGCTAAGCTAATGGAATGGGTCATGTCAATCAGATCATTCAACTAATGATGTGACCTCGTTAATCAAATAACAACTCTTTGTTCATGGTTAGGAAACTTAACCATCTTTGATTAACGAGCTAGTCAAGTAGAGGCATACTAGTGACACTCTGTTTGTCTATGTATTCACACATGTATTATGTTTCCGGTTAATACAATTCTAGCATGAATAATAAACATTTATTATGATATAAGGAAATAAATAATAACTTTATTATTGCCTCTAGGGCATATTTCCTTCAGTCTCCCACTTGCATTAGAGTCAATAATCTAGATCACATCGCCATGTGATTTAACATCAATAGTTCACATCTTTATGTGATTGGTTCACATCTCCATGTGACTAACACCCAAAGGGTTAACTAGATTCAATAATCTAGTTCACATCGCTATGTGATTAAGACCCAAAAAGTGATCATGTTTTGCTTGTGAGAGAAGTTTAGTCAACGGGTCTGCCACATTCAGATCCGCATGTATTTTGCAAATCTCTATGTCAACAATGCTCTGCATGGAGCTACTCTAGCTAATTGCTCCCACTTTCAATATGTATCCAGATTGATACTTAGAGTCATCTGGATCAGTGTCAAAACTTGCATTGACGTAACCCTTTACGATGAACCTTTTGTCACCTCCGTAATTGAGAAACATATCCTTATTCCAGTAAGGATAATTTTGACCGCTGTCCAGTGATCTACTCCTAGATCACTATTGTACTCCCATGCCAATCAGTGTAGGGTATACAATAGATCTGGTACACAGCATGGCATACTTTATAGAACCTATGGCTGAGGCATAGGGAATGACTTTCATTCTCTTTCTATCTTCTGCCGTGGTCGGGCTTTGAGTCTTACTCAACTTCACACCTTGTACTACAGGCAAGAACTCTTTCTTTGACTGCTCCATTTTTGAACTACTTCAAAATCTTGTCAAGGTATGTACTCATTGAAAAAAAACTTATCAAGCGTCTTGATCTATCTCTATAGATCTTGGAGCTCAATATGTAAGCAGCTTCACCGAAGTCTTTCTTTGAAAAACTCCTTTCAAACACTCCTTTATGCTTTACAGAATAATTCTACATTATTTCCGATCAAACATATGTCATTCACATATACTTTATCAGAAATGTTGTAGTGCTCCCACTCACTTTCTTATAAATACAGGCTTCACCGCAAGTCTGTATAAAACTATATGCTTTGATCAACTCATCAAAGCGTATATTCCAACTCCGAGATGCTTGCACCAGTCCACAGATGGATCGATGGAGCTTGCACATTTTGTTAGCACCTTTCGGATTGACAAAACCTTCTGGTTGCATCATATACAACTCTTCTTTAACAAATCCATTAAGGAATGCAGTTTTGTTTATCCATTTGCCAAATATCATAAAATGCGGCAATTGCTAACATGATTCGGACAGACTTAAGCATAGATACGGGTGAGAAACTCTCATTGTAGTCAACACTTTGAACTTGTCGAAAACCTTTTGCGACAATTCTAGCTTTATAGATAGTAACACTACTATCAACGTCCGTCTTCCTCTTGAAGATCCATTTATTTTCTATGGCTTGCCGATCATTGGGCAAATCCATCAAAGTCCATATTTTGTATACATGGATCATATCTCAGATTTCATGGCCTCAAACCATTTCGCGGAATTTGGGCTCATCATCGCTTCCTCATAGTTCGTAGGTTCGTCATGGTCAAGTAACATGACCTCCAGAACAGGATTACCGTACCACTCTGGTGCGGATTTCACTCTGGTTTACCTACGAGATTCGGTACTAACTTGATCCGAAGTTTTATGATCATCATCATTAGCTTCCTCACTAATTGGTGTAGTAGTCATAGGAACAGATTTCTGATGAACTACTTTCCAATAAAGGAGAAGGTACAATTACCTTATCAAGTTCTACTTTCCTCCCACTCACTTCTTTCGAGAGAAACTCCTTCTCTAGAAAGTATCCATTATAAGCAACGAATGTCTTGCCTTAGGATCTGTGATAGAAGGTGTACCCAACAGTCTCCTTTTGGGTATCCTATGAAGACATATTTCTCCGATTTGGTTTTGAGCTTATCAGGATGAAACCTTTTCACATAAGCATCACAACCCCAAACTTTAAGAAACGACAACTTTGGTTTCTTGCTAAACCACAGTTCAGATTGTGTCGTCTCAACAGACTTAGATGGTGCCCCTTTTTAATGTGAATGCAGTTGTCTTTAATGCATAACCCCAAAACAATAGTGGTAGATCGGTAAGAGACATCATAGATCGCACTATATCTAATAAAGTATGGTTATGACGTTCGGACACACCATTACACTATGGTGTTCCATGTGGCGTGAGTAGTGAAACTATTTCACATTGATTTTAACTGAAGGCCAAACTCGTAACTCAAATACTCTTCTCTACGATCAGATCATAGAAACTTTATTTTCTTGTTACGATGAGTTTTCACTTCACTCTGAAATTCTTTGAACTTTTCAAATGTTTCAGACTTATGTTTCATCAAGTAGATATACTCATATCTGCTCAAATCATCTATGAAGATCAGAAAATAATGATACCTGTCGCGAGCCTCAATATTCATCGGACCACATACATCAGTATGTATGATTTCCAACAAATCTGTTGCTCGCTCCATTGTTCCAAAGAACAGAGTCTTAGTCATCTTGCCCATGAGGCATGGTTCGCAAGCATCAACTGATTCATAATCAAGTGATTCCAAAAGCCCATCAGCATGGAGTTTCTTCATGCGCTTTACACCAATATGACCTAAACGGCAGTGCTACAAATAAGTTGCACTATCATTATTAACTTTGCATCTTTTGGTTTCAATATTATGATTATGTGTATCACTACGATCGAGATCCAACGAACTATTTTCATTGGGTGTGTAACCATATAAGGTTTTATTCGTGTAAACAGAACAACAATTTATTCTCTTACTTAAATGAATAACCGTATTACAATAAAAATGATCAAATCATATTCATGCTCAACGCAAACAGCAAATAACACTTATTTAGGTTCAACACTAATCCCGAAATTATGGGGAGTGTGAGATGATGATCATATCAATCTTGGAACCACTTCCAACACACATCGTCACTTCACCCTTAACTAGTCTCTGTTTATTCTGCAACTCCCGTTTCGAGTTACTAATCTTAGCAACTGAACTAGTATCAAATACTGAGGGTTTGCTATAAACAGTAGTAAAGTACACATCAATAACATGTATATCAAATATACTTATGTTCACTTTGCCATCCTTCTTATCCGCCAATCACTTGGGGTAGTTCTGCTTCCAGTGACCAGTCCCTTTGTAGTAGAAGCACTCAGTCTCAGGCTTAGGTCCAGACTTGGGCTTCTTCACTTGAGCAGCAACTTGCTTGCTGTTCTTTTTGAAGTTCCCCTTCTTCCCTCTGCCCTTTTCTTGAAACTAGTGGTCTTGTCTACCATCAACACTCGATGTTTTTCTTGATTTCTACCTTCATCGATTTCATCGTTTTCGTCATCCCTTGCATACTATAGTTCATCACGAAGTACTACTAACCTGGTCATGGTGACTAGAGAATTCTGTCAATCACTATCTTATCTGGAAGATTAACTCCCACTTGATTCAAGCGATTGTAGTACCCAGACAATCTCAGCACATGCTCACTAGTTGAGCGATTCTCCTCCATCTTTTAGCTATAGAACTTGTTGGAGACTTCATATGTCTCAACTCGGGTATTTGCTTGAAATATTATCTTCAACTCCTGGAACATCTCATATGGTCCATGACGTTCAAAACGTCTTTGAAGTCCCGATTCTAAGCCATTAAGCATGGTGCACTAAACTATCAAGTAGTCATCATATTGAGCTAGCCAAACGTTCATAACGTCTACATCTGCTCCTGCAATAGGTCTGTCACCTAGCGGTGCATCAAGGACATAATTCTTCTGTGCAGCAACGAGGATAAACCTCAGATCACGGATCCAATCCGCATCATTGCTACTAACATCTTTCAACACAATTTTCTCTAGGAACATATCAAAATAAACACAGGGAAGCAACAACGCGAGCTATTGATCTACATCATAATTTGAAAAATACTACCAGGACTAAGTTCATGATAAATTTAAGTTCAATTTAATCATATTACTTAAGAACTCCCACTTAGATAGATATCCCTCTAATCCTCTAAGTGATCACGTGATCCAAATCAACTAAACCATAACCGATCATCACGTGAAATGGATTAGTTTTCAATGGTGAACATCATTATGTTGATCATATCTACTATATGATTCACGCTCGACCTTTCGGTCTCCGTGTTCCGAGGCCATATCTGCATATGCTAGGCTCGTCAAGTTTAACCTGAGTATTCTGCGTGTGCAAAACTGGCTTGCACCCGTTGTAGATGGACGTAGAGCTTATCACACCCGATCATCACGTGGTGTCTGGGCACGACGAACTTTGGCAACGGTGCATACTCAGGGAGAACACTTCTTGATAATTTAGTGAGATATCATCTTAAAATGCTACCGTCAATCAAAGCAAAAATAAGATGTATAAAAGATAAACATCATATGCAATCAAAATATGTGACATGATATGGCCATCATCATCTTGCTTGTTTGATCTCCATCTCCAAAGTACTGTCATGATCTATATCGTCACCGGCATGACACCATGATCTCCATCATCTTGATCTATATCAATGTGTCGTCACGTGGTGATCTCGCCAACAATTGCGCTTGCAACTATTGCCATCGCATAGCAATAAAGTAAAGCAATTATTGGAAGATTGCATCTCATGCAATAGAGAGACAACCATAAGGATTTTGCCAGTTGCTGATAACTTCAACAAAACATGATCATCTCATACAACAACTTATATCTCATCACGTCTTGACCATATCACATCACAACATGCCCTGCAAAAACAAGTTAGACGTCTTCTACTTTGTTGTTGCAAGTTTTACGTGGCTGCTACGGGCTTAAGCAAGAACCAATCTCAACTACGCATCAAAACCACAACGATAGTTTGTCAAATAGACTCCGTTTTAACCTTCTCAAGGACCGGGCGTAGCCACACTCGGTTCAACTAAAGTTGGAGAGACAGTCGCCCGCAAGCCATCTATGTGCAAAGCATGTCGAGGGAACCAGTCTCGCGTAAGCGTACGCGTAATGTTAGTCCGGGTTGTCTCGTCCAACAATACCGCTGAACCAAAGTATGACATGCTGGTAGGCAGTATGACTTGTATCGCCCACAACTCACTTGTGTTCTACTCGTGCAAATATCATCAAACCATAAAACCTAGGCTCGGATGCCACTGTTGGGGAACGTAGTAATTTCAAAAAATTTCCTACGCACACGCAAGATCATGGTGATGCATAGCAACGAGGGGAGAGCATGATCTACGTACCCTTGTAGATCGCAACGGAAGCGTTGACACAACGTAGAGGAAGTAGTCATACGTCTTCTTCCCGATCCGACCGATCCAAGCACCGTTACTCCGGCACCTCCGAGTTCTTAGCACACGTACAGCTCGATGACGATCCCCGGGCTCCGATCCAGCAAAGCTTCGGGGAGGAGTTCCGTCAGCACGACGGCGTGGTGACGATCTTGATGTACTACCGATGCAGGGCTTCGCCTAAGCACTACAACGATATGATCGAGGTGGAATATGGTGGCAGGGGGCACCGCACACGGCTAATGAACGATCTCAATGATCAACTTGTGTGTCTAGAGGTGCCCCCTGCCCCTGTATATAAAGGAGCCAAGGGGGAGGGGTGCGCTGGCCAGGGAGAGGGCACAGGAGGAGTCCTACTCCCACCGGGAGTAGGACTCCCCCCCAATCCTAGTTGGACTAGGTTTCCCAAAGGGGGAAAGAGAGAGAGGGGGGGCCGGCCCCTTCTCCTAGTCCTAATAGGACTAAGGGAAGGGGGGCGCGCGGCCACCTATGGGCTGCCCCTTTTCTCCTTTCCACTAAGGCCCATGAAGGCCCATATGGCTCCCGGGGGGTTCCGGTAACCTCCCGATAATCCGGTAAAATCCCGATTTCACCCGGAACACTTCCGATATCCAAATATAGGCTTCCAATATATCAATCTTTATGTCTCGACCATTTCGAGACTCCTCGTCATGTCCGTGATCACATCCGGAACTCCGAACAACCTTCGGTACATCAAAATGCATAAACTCATAATAACTGTCATCGTAACGTTAAGCGTGCGGACCCTACGGTTCGAGAACAATGTAGACATGACCGAGACACTTCTCCGGTCAATAACCAATAGCGGGACCTGGATGCCCATATTGGCTCCTACATATTCTACGAAGATCTTTATCGGTCAGACCGCATAACAACATACGTTGTTCCCTTTGTCATTGGTATGTTAGTTGCCCGAGATTCGATCGTCCGTATCCAATACCTAGTTCAATCTCGTTACCGGCAAGTCTCTTTACTCGTTCCGTAATACATCATCCCACAACTAACATATTAGTTGCAGTGCTTGCAAGGCTTATGTGATGTGCATTACTGAGAGGGCCCAGAGATACCTCTCCGACAATCGGAGTGACAAATCCTAATCTCGAAATACGCCAACCCAACATCTACCTTTGGAGACACCTGTAGTACTCCTTTATAATCACCCAGTTACGTTGTGACGTTTGGTAGTACCCAAAGTGTTCCTCCAGCAAACGGGAGTTGCATAATCTCATAGTCATAGGAACATGTATAAGTCATGAAGAAAGCAATAGCAACATACTAAACGATCGGGTGCTAAGCTAATGGAATGGGTCATGTCAATCAGATCATTCAACTAATGATGTGACCTCGTTAATCAAATAATAACTCTTTGTTCATGGTTAGGAAACTTAACCATCTTTGTTTAACGAGCTAGTCAAGTAGAGGCATACTAGTGACACTCTGTTTGTCTATGTATTCACACATGTATTATGTTTCCGTTTAATACAATTCTAGCATGAATAATAAACATTTATCATGATATAAGGAAATAAATAATAACTTTATTATTGCCTCTAGGGCATATTTCCTTCAGTTCGGGCCCTCTTGATGGAGGTAAAACCCTACGTCCTGCTTGATTAATATTGATGATATGGGTAGTACAAGAGTAGATCTACCACGAGATCAAGGAGGCTAAACCCTAGAAGCTAGCCTACGGTATGATTGTTGTATATGGAGTTGTCATACGGACTAAAACCCTCCGGTTTATATAGACACTAGAGAGGGTTAGGGTTACACAAAGTCGGTTACAATGGTAGGAGATCTTGAATATCCGCATCGCCAAGCTTGCCTTCCACACCAAGGAAAGTCCCATCCGGACACGGGACTTCAATCTTGTATCTTCATAGTCCTGGAGTTCGGCTGAAGGTATAGTTCGGCTACCCGAACACCCCCTAATCGAGGACTCCCTCAATCGTTCTTGATTCAGCTTGTTATGAATAAACATGTTTGCAATGACAATTAGAGATCATAGTTGCTTGTGCCATGCTTGATTAGCTATGAGTTATAATGGTTTACCTTGCGTGCCAACATGCTATTAAATGGTTATGATGTGGTATGATAGGGTGCTATCCTCCTCTGAATGATTTAAGTGACTTGACTTGGCACATGTTCACGCATGTAGTTGAAACAAATCAACATAGCCTTCACGATATTTATGTTCATGGTGGATTATATCCTACTCATGCTTGCATCCAATGTTTATTAATTTTAATGCATGTACATTGCTGTTGTCGCTCTCTAGTTGGTCGCTTCCCAGTCTTTTGCTAGCCTTCACCTGTACTATGCGGGAATACTGCTTGTGCATCCAAACTCCTTAAACCCCAAAGTTATTCCAGATGGGTCCAGTATACCTTCCTATATGCGGTATCTACCTGCCGTTCCAAGTAAATTTGTATGTGCCAAACTATAAACCTTCAAATAATCATCCTGTTTTGTATGCTCAAATAGCTCATGTATGAACTAGGGCTGTCTGTATCTTCCATGTTAGGAGGGTTATTCTCAAGAGGAGTGGACTCCGCTCCTCACTCACGAGATAAATGGCTGGTCACCGGGATGCACAGTCCCATGCTTTATGCAAACTAAATCAAAATAATTGCAAACAAAACTCCCCTTGGGACCTGATGTATGTTGGAGGCACTCGTTGTTTCGCGCAGGCCATGGATTGATGTTTGTTGGTGGAGGGGGAGTATAAACTTTACCATTTTGTTTGGGAACCGCCTATAATGTGTGTAGCATGGAAGATATCACCATCTCTTGGTTGTTATGTTGACAATCAAAGTATACCGCTCAAAATATTATTCACCTATATTTCGAAACCGAGCTCTGGCACCTCTACAAATCCTTGCTTCCCTCTGCGAAGGGCCTATCTATTTACTTTTATGTTGAGTCATCACCCTCTTATTAAAAAGCACTAGCTGGAGAGCACGGCTTTCATTTACATTCATTACTATTAATTTACATTGGGTGTGACTATGATTGGATCTCTTTTACCATGAATTACAATGTCTAGTCAGTCCTTGATCTTTAAAGGTGCTCTGCATTTATGTTTTGCGGTCTCAGAAAGGGCTAGCGAGATACCATCTTGTTATATCATATTATGATTGTTTTGAGAAAGTGTTGTCATCCGAGATTTATTATTATGGCTTGCTAGTTGATTATGCTACTGATATGGGTAATCATCAGACCTGAGAATTATTGCAAATGTGGTTAGTTATAATCTTTGCTGAAAACTTGAATGCTAGCTGACATATTTACAACAACAAGAGCAAACAGAGTTTGTAAAAGTTGTCTTTATTTCTTTCAGTTTGTCAACTGAATTGCTTGAGGACAAGCAAGGGTTTAAGCTTGCGGGAGTTGATATGTCTCCGTCGTATCTACTTTTCCAAACACTTTTGCCCTTGTTTTGGACTCTAACTTGTATGATTTGAATTGAACTAACCCGGACTGATGCTGTTTTCAATAGAATTGCCATGATGATGTTTTATGTGAAGAAAACAAAAGTTCTCGGAATGACCTGAAACTCCATGGAATATCTTACAATAAATAATAAAAAATCCTCATGAAAGATGAAGACCAGGGGGCCCACACCCTTGCCACAAGGGTGGGGGGCGCGCCCCCTACTTCGTGGGCCCCCTGGAGACCCCCCGACTCCAACTCCAACTCTATATAACTGCTTTCGGGGAGAAAAAAAATAAGAGAGAAGAAATCATCGCGTTTTATGATACGGAGCCGCCGCCAAGCCCTAAAACCTCTCAGGAGGGCTGATCTCGAGTCCGTTCGGGGCTCCGAAGAGGGGGATTCGTCGCCGTCGTCATCATCAACCATCATCCATCACCAATTTCATGATGCTCACCGTCGTGCGTGAGTAATTCCATCGTAGGCTTGCTGGACGGTGATGGGTTGGATGAGATTTATCATGTAATCAAGTTAGTTTTGTTAGGGTTTGATCCCTAGTATCCACTATGTTCTGAGATTGATGTTGCTATGACTTTGCTATGCTTAATGCTTGTCACTAGGGACCGAGTGCCATGATTTCAGATCTGAACCTATTATGTTTTCATCAATATATGAGAGTTCTTGATCCTATCTTGCAAGTCTATAGTCACCTATTATGTGTTATGATCCGTTAACCCCGAAGTGACAATATTCGGGATACTTACCGATGATGATCGTAGTTTGAGGAGTTCATGTATTCACTATGTGCTAATGCTTTGTTCTGGTTCTCTATTAAAAGGAGGCCTTAATATCCCTTAGTTTCCATTAGGACCCCACTGCCACGGGAGGGTAGGACAAAAGATGTCATGCAAGTTCTTTTCCATAAGCACGTATGACTATATTCGGAATACATGCCTACATTACATTGACGAATTGGAGCTAGTTCTGTGTCACCCTATGTTATGATTGTTACATGATGAACCGCATCCGACATAATTATCCATCATTGATCCAATGCCTACGACCTTTCCATATACTGGTTTACGCTTATTTACTTTCCCGTTGCTATGGTTACAATCACTACAAAATACGAAAAACATCACTTTGCTTTCGTTACTCTTTTGTTACCGTTACCATCACTATCATATTACTTGGCTACTAAACACTCTGCTACAGATACTAAGTTTCCAGGTGTGGTTGAATTGACAACTCAGCTGCTAATACTTGAGAATATTTTTGGCTCCCCTTGTGTCGAATCAATAAATTTGGGTTGAATACTCTACCCTCGAAAGCTGTTGTGATCCCCTATACTTGTGGGTTATCAGGGGTCACATCATCAGAGCATGATGTGATTGACTTGACCCATCCATTAGCTTAGCACTTTGATTGTTTAGTTTACTGCTATTGCTTTCTCCATAACTTATACATGTTCCTATGACTATGAGATTATGCAACTCCCGAATACCGGAGGAACACTTAGTGTGCTATCAAACATCACAACATAACTGGGTGACTATAAAGATGCTCTACACATGTCTTCGATGGTATTTGTTGAGTTGGCATAGATCGAGATTAGGATTTGTCACTCCGTGTATCAGAGAGGTATCTCTTGGCCCTCTCGGTAATGCACGTCACTATAAGCCTTGCAAGAAATGTGACTAATTAGTTAGTTATGGGATGTTGCATTAAGGAACGAGTAAAGAGACTTGTCGGTAATGAGATTGAACTAGGTATTGAGATACCGACGATCGAATCTCAGGCAAGTTATATAGCGATGACAAAGGGAACAACATATGTTGTTATGCGGTTTGACCGATAAAGATCTTCGTAGAATATGTAGGAACCAATATGAGCATCCAGGTTCCGGTATTGGTTATTGACCGGAGATGAGTCTCGGTCATGTCTACATATTTCTCGAACCCGTAGGGTTCGCACGTTTAACGTTCGGTGACGATCGGTATTACGGGTTTATGTGTTTTGATGTACCGAAGGTAGTTAAGAGTCTTGGATATGATCATGGACATGATGAGGAGTCTCAGAATGGTCGAGATATAAAGATGGATATATTGGAAGGCTATGTTTGGACATCGGAATGGTTCCGGGAGAGTTCAGACATTTACCGGAGTACCGGGGGGTTACCGGAACCCCCCAGGGAGTATATGGGCCTTAATGGGCCTTAGTGGGAGAGAAGAGAAGGCAGCCTTGGTGGGGGCACCCCCGCCAAGCCCAATCCAAATTGGGTGGGCGGCGACCCTCCTTTCCTTTCTCCTTCTCCCTCTTCCTTCTATTCCTAGTGGGACTAGGAAAGGGGGGAGTCCTACTCCTACTAGGAGGAGGACTCCTCCCCCCTTGGCACACCTAGAGAGGGCCGACTGGCCTCCCCCTCCCTCCTTTATATACGTGGGGAGGGGGCATCCTAGAACACACAAGTTGATTGTGTAGCCATGTGCGGTGTCCCCTGAGGAAGTCCTGTATTAAGGGGTCCTCGGGCGTCCGACCTGTGTGACGTGGGCCGGACTATTGGGCCATGAAGATACAAGACAAAATACTTCCTCCCGTGTCCGGATGGGACTATCCTTTGCGTGGAAGGCAAGCTAGGCGACCGGATGTATTACTTCCTTTCTATGTAACCGACTTTGTACAACCCTAGTCCCCTCCGGTGTTTATATAAACCGGAGGGTTTAGTCCGTAGAGGCAATCACAATCATACAGACTAGACTTCTAGGGTTTGGCTACAACGATCTCATGGTAGATCAACTCTTGTAATCTTCATACTCATCAATATCAGTCAAGTAGGACGTAGGGTATTACCTCCATCAAGAGGGCCCGAACCTGGGTAAACTTCGTGTCCCATGTCTCCGGTTACCATCGATCCTAGACGCATAGTTCGGGACCCCCTACCCGATATCCGCCAGTTTTGACACCGACATTGGTGCTTTCATTGAGAGTTCCTCTATGACGTTGAAGACATTATTGATGGCTCGCGTTGTTATCAAGGACAGTATCACCTCCGGAGGAGCCCTGGCCTCAGGCCGAACCCTCTGGCTGGGCGGCTTCACCATGACCGCCTGTTCAGCCGTTAAGCCGACGATGACTTCTCGGGTCATCGGAAATCACCTCCGTGTTGACTCCGAATACTCCAAACGGATGGATCCGACGGAGCTGTCGTCTTTAAACAAACTCGTGGATCGCATCGCCGCCTTTTGTGTCGTTATAGACTACGATCGGATTGGGCTTAAACCCGATCAGAGAGAAATCAAATCTCCGCCAATCACCCATCAGATAGCGGTAGTAGAGGAGCAAATCAACAGCTCTTCCTCTATATTCAGATTTCCGAGCTCGGAGAGCCGGATACACGTCCACGAGGAGACACGCCCTATCCTCCGAACCTAGAATCGGATGATGGACCTGAAAAATTGGTTGATATCCCGGAGCTCGAACTATTAAGCTCGAAAGTTTCTCAAACTCCGGATCCCAAATTGGGTCAGGGTTTGGATTTAAAGCCACCCACCCACCCAGATATGCGTGATCTCATGTACATATGACAACAGTCTCAAGAAACAGTCCATCACTTTTGGGCCACATTCCTCCTTGTCAAAGACAAGATTAAGGATTGCCACGACGAAGACGCGATCTCAGTATTCTGCAATAATTGCACGGATGAAGGAATTCTCAATGCCATCAACCGCCGTCACGAATTACACTTTGCTGACTTGGCAACAATAGTATAGAAATACTGCGCAAGGGAAAGCGACTGGAAAGCTCAGGCAGCTCTCTCGGAACCACCAGTTTCCACTCAATCCCACTTCCGGGCAAAAAGGATGCACCCTCGCGGGGTGCCCGACCCAATAGTAAAGAAATCTAAGCGCATCACGGGGCGCTGAACCATTCTGGAGGGATGGCTCGATAGGCCATGCAAAATACACACAACACCGGATACCATACCAACCCACAGTCTTAGAGCATGTTGGATACTCCGGCAAGTGGCCAAGAGCGGCGAGGATATCCTTACCAATAACACCGCGGGGCAACTCCCCCCCGGAACACGACGACCACAGAGTATTGACAGTCTTCGAGACTTCCGCTTCAAACAATCGGCGCAAGAGGGCACTCCGCGGCCTTGCCGAAGTCTGCGAAGTCGCAACAATAAATCCTTGGAACGACACGGCCATAACTTTCAATGCCAATGAAGAACCAAAAATCTGGTCAGTCCGGGCACCAGCCGCCTTGGTCCTCATCCCAGTTGTAGATGGCTTTCGGCTCACTAAAGTGCTCATGGATGATGGTGGTGGACTAAACCTCATCTACGAGGACATGCTCAATAAAATGGAAATAGACAGGAGCCGTATCGAGCAAAGTAGCACGACCTTCCGAGGAATCATTCCCAGTCGGGAGGCACGATGTGCGGGAAAAATTACACTTGACGTGGTATTTGGCACGCAGGAGAACTATCGGTCCGAAGAGATTACCTTCCAAGTGGCCCCGTTCAACAATGGATACCACGCCTTGTTGGGGCGAGATGCATTCACACGCTTTCAAGCCATACCTCATTACGGGTATATAAAGCTCAAGATGCCTGGGCCCAATGGTATTATCACTCTCGCTAGTGATCCGGATATAGCCCTCTGTGCCGAAAATGAAACAGCATCCCTGGCCCTTGAGGCACCATCTGAGGCCCTCGTAGCCGAAGAATTAACCGCGCTGCACTCGACGGTGGATAGGGACGACATAATCCTTGATAAGCATCCCAAATCCACCTTCAAACCAGCAGATGAAATAGTGAAATTTCAAGTCCACCCGACGGATCCCAAGAAGACAGTTTCCATCGAGGCATAGCTGGACCCAACGGTTGATGCCGCACTACGAACGTTCCTGCGCGAGAACTAGGATATATTCGCCTAGCACCCTTCTAATATGCCAGGAATCCCACGCAGGCTGGCCGAACACAACCTCAATATATTGATGGGATATAAGCCGGTCAAGCAAACACTGCGACGCTTTTCCGAACCTAAACAACAAGCCATGGGGGAGGAGCTAGCCAAGTTAATCGAGGCCGGATTCATTAGGGAAATAAAATACCCAGACTGGCTAGCAAACCTGGTGATGGTACCAAAGAAGGACAAATCCTGGCGCCTGTGCGTCGACTTCAAAGACCTCAATAAGGCTTTCCCTAAGGATCCCTTTCCCCTCCCCTGCATCGATCAGATTATTGATGCTACTGCAGGACACGACTCACTGTGTTTCCTCGACGCATACTTCGGATACCATCAAATTAAAATGAAGGAATCCGATCAAGCCGCGACGACATTCATCACCCCATACGGGCCTTTCTGCTTTAACACTATGCCCTTTGGGCTTAAAAACGCCGGCGCCACCTACCAATGCATGATTCAAACATGCCTGGAGAAGCAAACTGGCACGACAATGGAAGCATATGTGGATGACGTCGTCATCAAGACTAAACACATCGAGTCGTTAATAGACGACTTGCGTCTCACGTTCGACAACCTCCGGACATATGACATTAAGCTCAATCCGGAAAAGTGTGTTTTCGGCGTTCCTGCCAGAAAGCTGCTGGGCTTCATCGTTTCAAATAGAGGAATTGAGGCAAATCCAGCCAAAATCCGAGCTTTGTCACAATTGGCTACACCAACCGACCTTAAACAGGTCCAAAAACTAGCCGGATGCGTGGCAGCTTGAAGCCTCTTTGTCTCTAGACTAAGAGAAAAGGCATTGACACTTTATCGCCTTATCCAACGTACCGACCACTTCGAGTAGACGGAAGCGGCAATGGCCGGACTGGAGGAAATAAAGGCTCTTTTAGTAAGCAACCCAATCCTGGTCGTGCCAAACGTCAGCGAATCGATGTTATTATACATCTCTGCAACACACCAGGTGGTGAGTGCAGTGCTCGTCGTTGAGCAAGAGGAGGACGGACACAAGTTCCCACTCCAGAAACCGGTATACTACGTATCCACTGTCCTTACACCATGCAAATCCCGGTACCCTCATTACCAAAAGATTGAATATGCGGTATTCATGGCATCCCGGAAGCTACGACACTACTTCCAAGAGTGCTTGATTACAGTGGCTTCTGAAGTACCACTTAATGCCATAATAAATAACCATGACTCTATGGGTCGGATTGCCAAGTGGGCTATTGAGCTCCTACCATTTGACATAACATACAAACCACGCCGGGCCATTAAATCCCCAATATTGGCCTACTTCGTCACCGAATGGACAGAGGCCGAACTCCCTAAAGAGTATGGCACATATCCCCACTGGTTCATGTACTTCGATGGCTCTAAAATGCTGGCTTGTTTAGGAGCAGACGTCGTTTTAACGTCCCCCACTAGAGACACAGTCTAGTATGTACTCCAAATATTATACACACACTCCTACAATGCAGCCGAATACGAGGCCTTATTGCACGGTCTTTGGATGGCTACCTCCATGGGTATACAGTGCCTGGAGGTGCGAGGGGATTCAAACCTCGCAATATCCCAAATAAATGGAGACTTCGATGCCAAGGATCCGAAGATGGCGGCCTATCGTAACGCCGCACTTAAAATATCAGAGCAGTTCGAGGGACTCAAGTTCCATCATGTGGCTCGAGAAAGTAACCAAGCGGCGGACGTCCTCGCTCGCATGGGCGCCAAGCGCGACCCCGTCCCGCCTAGCATCTTTTTGGAAAGGCTCTTCAAGCCATCCATGGTGTGGCAGGATGAGAGAGGCAACACTAGTCCGGATCCGACTATAACCCCAGATTCCGAACACAATACCGATATCATCGGGGGCTCAGCCACCGAAATAATACCATCATCCCATCTAATAATGGCAGTAATTGCCCCATGGACTGAACCGTTCTTGGCCTACCTTAACAGGCGAGAGCTCCTTGCGGACCAGAATGAGGCTCGCTGCATTGTTCAGCGCTCGAAAGCCTACAAGGTCCATGATGGAGAGCTCTACAAGAAAAGAGCTACTAGAGTCCTTCAAAGATGTATCTCCGAAGAAGAATGACGACAACTCCTGGCTGAAATCCATGCTGGCCTCGGCGGTCACCATGTCGTGGCTCGGGCCCTTGTAAGTAAGGCCTCCCGTAGAGGTTACTTCTGGCCGACGGCCCGAGCAGACGCACAGGACTTGGTCCAACGTTCTGTCGGATGCCAGCTGTTCACCAATCAAAGCCATATGTCGCCTACTGCACTACACATAATCCCCATCACATGGTATTTTGTGGTTTGGGGGCTTGATATGGTGGGACCCCTTAAAGGAGGGAGACAAAGAAAAAATATCTGCTAGTCATGGAAGATAAGTTCACCAAGTGGATAGAGGCCAAACCAGTGAAAACGGCCGAAGCTGGACCACTGATAGACTTTATATCCGGTGTCGTGCACCATTATGGTGTCAATGAAGTGAAATCCTAGTGTGCTAAATTGAGCATTAAACTCGATTACGCCTCGGTCTATCTTCCGCAGACAAATGGTCAAGCCGAACGAGCTAATGGTCTTATTATGAGCGGCATTAAGCCTAGACTAGTGCAGTCTTTGAAAGAATCAGACAAGCATTGGGTTGAGGAGCTCGACTCCGTACTCTGGGGGTTGTGGACCACGCCCAATTGCACTACCAGATATACACCCTTCTTCATGGTGTACGACGCAGAGGCTGTGTTGCCCTGCGACATTATTCATGACTCACCTCGAGTCCGCATGTATGAAGGGACAGAGAGAGAGAGAGAGAGGCCGAGCTTGATCAGCAAGACGCCTTGGATGCCCTAGAGGAGGAGCGCGACGTTGCAAAGGCCCGTTCCGCATTTTATCAATAGCAGGCTCGCAGATATCAAAGCAGAGAAGTGCGGGCGAAGACTTATAACGTTGGCGAACTCGTTCTACGCTTACCAGAGAAGGAAAAGGACAAACTCAAGCCCAACTGGTCGGGTCCCTTCATCATAGATGAAGTTCTCACTGGAGGAGCGTACCGCCTGCGTGATGCATCGGACAACCGCTTAGAGCCGAACCCATGGAATGCCGCCAGACTCTGAAGATTCTACGCCTAGAGCCAGACTCTTTGTTCGTCTTCTTCTCCCTTTGTTTCCATTATTCTTTTTTTCCTCTCTTTAACTTTTCGTTTAGCTCTTTAGCTCTTTTGCGGCCAAACCGCACGCTAATGATGTACACATCCTTAAATGTATACACTCATAATACCTGGGGGCTTCTTTTACAAAAGCTTATTATTATTTTCTAAGCATCAAGCTCAACACATATGTGTCCTCTTCCGCATATGTACCTTTTCTTTGCCATTATATGCATCATTATGACTTAAGTTTTGGCCAAGCTGGGTTGCCTGGCTCCTGTGCTTATGACTTACGTTCCCATTTGTTCGGCTAGGGCATAAAAGGAGCACCTCTTCGATTGTTACAGCCGGGTCATCCGGACGTGTACCTCAGACTGGGTAAAGACGAAAGCTAGCATTCTTAAGGGAATATTCGGTCGGCGAACTAAAGACGTTTTACCTTCATCACACCATGAACCCCCAGATGTTACGTATACTGCAATTTTTCAATCACAGTTCGGACATGCATACTAACGCATATCCGCCCAGGGAAAGGAACCCTTAACGGAACTATTCTCCCGGGAAGATGTTTCTTTGCCATGACAATCATTTTACAATCCGTCTAGGGACAAATTTGTCAATCGTAATACATAGTCATTTGGACTCAAAAACTTCTTCGACTATGCCATCTAACAGGCTGTCTAGCTTATAATCCTGTTGGGAATATTTGGCGCTACCTTTACTTGGTCATATACCAAACTAACTGGAATTTCTTTTCCATCTGACCCCTTAGGCCCGACCCGGGCCATATGATTTGAGTCAAGCTTGGTATACTGAGTTTTTACCATGGCCCATGCCTCTCGCGCACCTTCTCGGCAGGCTGATATCTTCCATAATCGGAAGCGCTGCCGAGCTCCCTGGAATAGTTTCACAAGCTCCTCCATACTTCCTGGAGGAGAGGCAGATAGCCACAAAGCTTTGGCAATGCTCCGCATTGCTAGCCGAGCTCGCCCGTGCAATTGGGACAGCTCTTGTAGAAGGTCACCTTGAGATCCGGACATTTCCTCTTCGGGACGCCAGTCAGCATGCCTGCAGACATAAATCTGTCAGATCATTTCTTCGCTGAATTGCATAAAGGTCAGTTCAAAAACATACTAAATATGCCGCCTTATAGCCTCCTATTCTCCTTGATGGCGTCAGCTAGCTGGGCACGCACATCCTTTAGTTCTTCCCCCAGTAGGGTATTGGAATCCTGCAGCTTGTTCTTTTCATCCCTGACCCGCGTCAACACACGCTCGCCTGCCGCATGTTGCCTTTTGGCCTCCTGTTCACCAGCATGGGCAATTTTCAGTTTTTCCCTCAGTTGATCTACTGATCCTGTCAGCGGAAACACAATAGTATTAATATTACTGGTATATTATTATACTTTTTTTGATGGGGGGGGGGACATTACCAGGCGATGCCCCCTTGAATTTTTTCAATTCGGCGGTAGCTGTAGCTAGCTGGGTCTGACACTTTTCCAGCTCTTGAGACAACAGGCTATTCTTCTCCGTGAGTACCTGATTACACAACGATCCTTAAAGCACTTGTATCTACTGCTTCAAGTCTCGGGGGCTACTGGTATATAATTATCGGATTTGTACAAATGTGTACTTACCCGCATATCTTTCAAATGCTGGTCTGTGGCTCTGGTAAGCCCATCTTGAGCAGCTTAGATGTATGCATCAGCCGAGCTGAAGGCGTTGAATGCCTCTTCTGTAAAGCCGGGGTCACAAAGAACGGCCAGTCGGCGCTGATGATTCATGGCGCTTTCCACTTCAGAGTTTGTGATGGATACATCATCTGAATCCTCTGCCGAAGGACAATCCGGTGTCACTCTCATACCAGCCCTTGCTTTTAAGGCAAGGTCTGGAACCTGACTTGTGGTGGCGCGGCCGGCAGGATCCCTGGACATAGTCCGATGAACGCTTTTGCTGATAAGACACGACAGATAATGTGATAGTTTGATGTGACTGCCAGGGGACATGATTAAAAAACCATACCTCTTTGATGAAGGTTCTGCCGTGTTGTCGTCTGCCTTCCTCTTCGAAGATTCGCTCGGCGCGGGTGTCACTCTCCTAGGAGAAGCTTCTGGTGCATGTTGAGACGTCGGGCGCCTCCCCTTTGGAGCATGAAATAGTGCGGTGGGTGAGGCATAATGGGGAAGCTCTTTCGAAGGAGGTGTCTCTTGATTACTTACATGCAAGGCAGGGAGGAGGCCGGGATAGTCGGTGAGGATGGCCACTTCCGTGCCATCATAGCTCACCCGGTAGAATACTCCATCCTCAAGCTCCACAAATATGTCCGGATCCTCTTCGAATCTGGGGTCAAGGTCCTGGTTGTGATCTTCTGGCTGTGAGGTAGGGTTATGGATCCCCTCGGAAACCTTCCGCCATTCTTGTTACAAATACATGGGTTAATGTCCATTAAAAATGATTCAGGGAGAGGATTGAGTAAAGTGCTAGGATTAGAGCTCACCCAGCTCAAAGGATTGTACATGGAAAATCCATCTCGACGTTTAAGACGAGTGAACTCCTCTTTCTCCCCTTTGTACAGTTCGGCCAATATTTTGACCAAAGCGGCAGGGGTGTCCGGACCCTTCTGACCGTAGCGTGAGGCCCATCCTCCCTATTATAGTGCCGCATGGGAAGCCCTCTGTATTGGAGTGGCTGGACCCCCCGCACTATGGAAGTTGCCATCACCTTGATTATTGATAATCCGAACTAGGCAAGTGTCTTTATCTTGCCCATCAGTTGACGGACTTCCGTCCTATCTTCCTCCTCGAGGCTCCGAGGGCGCTAGCTATTGCATTTCTTCAACGACGCATTTGAAAATTTTGGAAGACCCATTCAAACTGGGTCGGGGAAAGCAACGTCCTCAATATAGAACCATTCTGAGGGCCATTCTTGGGGCACCTTCTTCGGTGTACCGGACAGGTATCTGGTCCCGGCTATGCGCCATACTTCGTCGTCGCCCACCTCAAATATTGACCCCTCTCGGTTGCGAGGGACGAGGCAGAATAGCTTCCTCCACAAATCAAAGTGGGCTTCATAGCCCAGGAAAAGCTGGCATAGGGCAACAAAACCCCTCTATGTGCAGGATAGAGGTCGGCGCGAGGTTGTGCAGTTGGTGGTCGTAATACTCCAGGAGTCCACGGAGGAAAGGGTGGATTGGAAACCCAACGCCTCTCAACAAGTAAGATATGATGCACACCCATTCCCTCTGGTTGGATTGGGGAAATTTTCCTCCAGAACTTTGCCTGTGAAGGAGGTCAATCCTGCTCAAACAAGGACCAGATCCGTGGGGCGAAGGAATCCCTGTGTTTGGAGCTTCACCAACTGCTCATGGGATACAGAAAATCTCTCCCAATCGCCTTTTTTGGAGCCATGAGGGCGGGAGGAGGAACTAGGGACTCTAGTCATGTTGAATGTTTTCCCCTGGCAAGACTCTGAGGATTTTCCGCTGGGTGTGGGATGGATCTGAGATCCAATCCCTTTAAATAGAGGCCTTCCTTACGTGGCCAGGGGAGTTATGTGCAAAAATACCCCGACCTCTCGTATTCGGTCGACACGTGGAGGAAGAAGGTGTGGAGGCATAGAAGCCGATGGGTGTGACATTAAATGGAAGGCCAAATACAGCTCTTTCAGTCAGGTACTTTGAAGTGATTGGAGGAGGAACCCACCTTGCAATGCCAAAGATAATCTGCACGCCGGACACCTCATCATTGAAGCCTGGTTTGGGGGCTACTGAGGGAGTCTTGGATTAAGGGGTCCTCGGGCGTCCGACCTGTGTGACGTGGGCCGGACTATTGGGCCATGAAGATACAAGATAGAAGACTTCCTCCCGTGTCGGAATGGGACTCTCCTTTGCGTGGAAGGCAAGCTAGGCAACCGGATGTATTATTTCCTATCTATGTAACCGACTTTGTACAACCCTAATCCCCTCCGGTGTTTATATAAACCGGAGGGTTTAGTCTATAGAGGCAATCACAGTCATACAGACTAGACTTCTTGGGTTTAGCTACAATGATCTCGTGGTAGATCAACTCTTATATCTTCATACTCATCAATATCAGTCAAGCAGGACGTAGGGTATTACCTCCATCAAGAGGGCCCGAACCTGGGTAAATTTCATGCCCCCTGTCTCCTGTTACCATCGATCCTAGATGCACAGTTCGGGACCCCCTACCCAAGATCCGCCGGTTTTTACACTGACACCCCCTCCACAGATTTCCACCTCGGTCATATCATTGTAGTCATCACGCCGTCGTGCTGATGAAGCTCTCCCTCAACACTCAGCTGGATCTAGAGTTTGTGGGATGTCACCGAGATGAACGTGTGCAGATAACGGCGGTGCCGTACCTTTCGTGCTAGGATCGGTCGGATCATGTAGATGTATGACTACATCAACCGCGTTGTCATAACGCTTCCTCTTACGGTCTACGAGGGTACGTGGACAACACTCTCCCCTCTTCTTGCTATGTGATAACCCACAAGTATATGGGATCAACTGTAGCCTCTTTCGATAAGTAAGAGTGTCGAACCCAACAAGGAGCTAAAGGTAGAACAAATATTCCCTCAAGTTCTATCGATCACCGATACAACTCTACACACGCTTGACGTTCGCTTTACCTAAAACAAGTATGAAACTAGAAGTACTTTGTAGGTGTTTTTGGATAGGTTTGCAAGAATATAAAGTGCACGTAAATAAAAAGTAGGGGCTGTTTAGGTAAAGACACAACTAAGTTAGTTTTAGTAAAGAGCTTTTGTTACAGAAAGTTATTTGTCCCTAGGCAATCGATAACTAGACCGGTAATCATTATTGCAATTTTATATGAGGGAGAGGCATAAGCTAACACACTTTCTCTACTTGGATCATATGCACTTATGATTGGAACTCTAGCAAGCATCCGCAACTACTAAATATCATTAAGGTAAAACTCAACCATAGCATTAAAGTATCAAGTCCTCTTTATCCCATACGCAAACAACCTACTTACTCGGGTATGTGCTTCTGTCACTCACGCCACCCACCATAAGCAAGTCATGAACATATTGCAAACCCTATAGTGGGAATCCCTCACGCTTGCGCGACACGGAGAGCACCATAGGATAGCACCAATAATAAAACATGCAACTCAAACCAATCATGATCATCAAATAACCCATAGGACAAAACAGATCTACTCAAACATCATATGATAGCCATACATCATTGGGAAATAATATATAGCGTTGAGCACCATGTTTAAGTAGATATTACAGCGGGTAAAAGATAGGTTACACCGCTGCATAGAGGGGGGAAGAGTTGGTGATGATGGCGGTGAAGTTGTTGGTGAAGATTGCGGTGATGACGATGGCCCCCGGTGGCACTCCGGCGCCACCGGAAGCAAGGGGGAGAGAGCCCCCCTCCTTCTTCCTTGACCTCCTCCCTAGAAGGGAGAAGGGTTTCCCCTCTGGTCCTTGGTCTCCATGGCATGGGAGGGGCGAGAGCCCTTCCGAGATTGGATCTGTCTCTCTCTGTTTCTGCGTTCCCAGATTCTACCCTTTCACTGTTTCTTATATTCCCGGAGACCCGTAACTCCGATTGGGCTGAAATTTTAACACGATCTCTACCCGGATAGTAGCTTTCTTGCGGCGAAAGAGGGGCAGCAACTGCCATACGAGGTGGCCACGAGGGTCAGGGGCACGCCCCCTGCCTCATGGCTCCCTCGGGCACCGTCTCGAGTGGATCTTTCTTCCCAAAAATCATATATATTCCAAAAAAATCTCTGTCAGTTTTTATCCCGTTTGGACTCCGTTTGATATGGATATTCTGCAAAACAAAAAACATGCAACAAACAGGCGCTGGCACTGGGCACTGGATCAATACGTTAGTCCCAGAAATAGTATAAAAAGTTGCCAAAAGGATATGAAAGTTGTAGAACATTGGCATGAAACAATCAAAAATTATAGATACGACAGAGACGTATCACTATGCATCACCTAGATTGACCTTGCGTGTGCATAGGATTTTTTTTGAAATACTGTGTTCCCCGAGAGTGGTATCAGAGCCAGGTTTATGCGTAGATGTTATATGCATGAGTGGAACACAAAGGAGTGGTGTGCGTGGGTATATACATATTGCTTGCCGTCACTAGTTGATTCTTGATTTAGCGGTATTGTTGGATGAAGCGGCTCAGACCGACATTACGCATACGCTTACGCGAGAATGGTTCTACCAACGTGCTTCGCACATAGGTGGCTGGTGGGTGTCAGTTTCTCCAACTTTAGTTGAATCGGATTCAATGAACAGGGTTCTTTCTGAAGATCAAAAAGCAATCACTATACCGCATTGTGGTTTTTGATGCGTAGGTAAGAAAGGTTCTTGCTTAGCCCATAGCAGCCACGTAAAACTTGCAACAACAAAGTAGAGGATGTCTAACTTGTTTTTGCAAGGCATGTTGTGATGTGATATGGTCAAGACATGATGCTAAATTTTATTGTATGAGATGATCATGTTTTCTAACAGAGTTATCGGCAACTGGCAGGAGCCATATGGTTGTCGCTTTTTTGTATGAAATGCAATCACCATGTAATTGCTTTACTTTATCACTAAGCAGTAGCGATAGTCGTGGAAGGAATAATTGGCAAGACGAGAACGATCCTTCGATGGAGATCAAGGTGTCAAGTGTCAAGCCGGTGACGATGGTGATGATGACGGTGCTTTGGAGATGGAGATCAAAGGCACAAGATCATGATGGCCATATCATATCACTTATATTGATTGCATGTGATGTTTATCCTTTATGCATCTTATTTTGCTTAGTTCGGCGGTAGCATTATAAGGTGATCTCTCACTAAATTTCAAGGTATAAGTGTTCTCCCTGAGTATGCACCATTGCTATAGTTCGTCGTGCCGAGACACCACGTGATGATCGGGTGTGGTAAGCTCTACGTTCACATACAATGGGTGCAAGCCAGTTTTGCACACGCGGAATACTCGGGTTAAACTTGACGAGCCTAGCATATGCAGATATGGCCTCGGAACACGGAGATCGAAAGGTCGAGCGTGAATCATATAGTAGATATGATCAACATATTGATGTTCACCATTGAAAACTACTCCATCTCACGTGATGATCGGACATGGTTTAGTTGATATGGATCACGTGATCACTTAGATGATTAGAGGGATGTCTATCTAAGTGGGATTTCTTAAGTAATATGATTAATTGAACTTTAATTTATCCTGAACTTAGTACCTGATAGTATTTTGCATGTCTATGTTGTTGTAGATAAATGGCCCGTGTTGTTGTTCTGTTGAATTTTAATGCGTTCCTAGAGAAAGCTAAGTTGAAAGACGACGGTAGAAATTACACGGACAGGATCCGTAACTGGAGGATTATCCTCATTGCTGCACAGAAGAATTACGTCCTGGAAGCACCACTAGGTGACAAACCCGCTGCAGGAGCAACACCAGATGTTATGAACGTCTGGCAGAGCAAAGCTGATGACTACTCGATAGTTCAGTGTGCCATGCTTTACGGCTTAGAACCGGGACTTCAATGACGTTTTGAACGTCATGGAGCATATGAGATGTTCCCGGAGTTGAAGTTAATATTTCAAGCAAATGCCCGGATTGAGAGATATGAAGTCTCCAATAATTTCTACAGCTGCAAAATGGAGGACAATAATTCTGTCAGTGAACATATACCCAGAATGTCTGGGTACCACAACCACTTGACTCAGCTGGGAGTTAATCTTCCTGATGATCGTGTCATTAGCAGAGTTCTTCAATCACTGTCACCAAGCTACAAGAGCTTCGTGATGAACTATAATATGCAAGGGATGGATAAGACCATTGTTCAAGATATCTTCCGATATTCCGATAAATCGGCCGATTTATCGCTTACCAGTGTCTGACCGATAAGATAAATCGGCCGATAAATTAGCCGATATGCCGATAACTCGGCCGATATGCCAATAAACTAGCCGATTTACCCCTTATCATGGGTTGACTGATAAATTCCCGATAAGCGATATCACCAACATTGGATAAGACGATTCCCGAGTTCTTCGCAATGCTAAAGGCTACGGAGGTAGAAATCAAGAAGGAGCATCAAGTGTTGATGGTCAACAAGACCACCAGTTTCAAGAAAAAGGGTAAAGGTAAGAAAGGGAACTTCAAGAAAAACGGCAAGCAAGTTGTTGCTCAAGTGAACAAGCCCAAGTCCGGACCTAAGCCTGAGACTGAGTGCTTCTACAACAAAGGGATTGGTAACTGGAAGCGGAACTGCCCCAAGTATTTGGCAGAGAAGAAGGATGGCAAAGTGAAAGGTATATTTGATATACATGTTATTGATGTGTACCTTACTAATGCTCACAGTAGCGCCTGGGTGATACTGGTTCTGTTGCTAATATTTGTAACTCGAAACATAGGCTATGGATTAAGCAAAGATTGGCTAAGGACGAGGCGACGATGCGCGTGGGAAATGGTTCCAAAGTCGATGTGATCGCCGTCGGCACGCTACCTCTACATCTACCTTCGGGATTAGTTTTAGACATAAATAATTGTTATTGGGTGCCAGCATTGAGCATGAACATTATATCTGGATCTTGTTTGATGCGAGACGGTTATTCATTTAAATTAGAGAATAATGGTTGTTCTATTTATATGAGTAATATCTTTTATGGTCATGCACCCTTAATGAGTGGTCTATTTTTACTAAATCTTGATAGTAGTGATACACATGTTCATATTATTGAAGCCAAAAGATATAAGTTTAATAATGATAGTGCAACTTATTTGTGGCACTGTCGTTTAGCTCATATTGGTGTAAAGCGCATGAAGAAACTCCATGTTGGTGGACTTTTGGAATCACTTGATGCTTGCGAACCTTATCTCATGGGCAAGATGACTAAGACTTCGTTCTCTGGAACAATGGAGCGAGCAACAGACTTGTTGGAAATAATACATACTAATGTATGCGGTCCGATGAGTGTTGATGCTCGCGGTGGGTATCGTTATTTTCTTACCTTCACAGATGATTTTGAGTAGATATGGGTATATCTACGTGATGAAACATAAGTCTGAAAGATTTGAAAAGTTCAAAGAATTTTAGAGTGAAGTGGAAAATCATCGTAACAAGAATTAAGTTTCTACGATCTGATCGTGGAGGTGAATATTTGAGTTATGATTTTGGTATTCATTTGAAACAATGCGGAATAGTTTCACAATTCACGCCAACCAAAATACCACAGTGTAATGGTGTGTCCGAACGTTGTAACCGCACTTTATTAGATATGGTGCAATCTATGATGTCTCTCACTGATTTACCGCTATCGTTTTGGGGTTATGCTTTAGAGACATGTGCATTAACGTTAAATAGGGAACCATCAAAATCCGTTGAGACGACACCTTATGAACTGTGGTTTGGTAAGAAACCCAAGTTGTCATTTCTTAAAGTTTGGGGATGCGATGCTTATGTGAAAAAGCTTCAACCTGATAAGCTCGAACCCAAATTGGAGAAATGTGTATTCATAGGATACCCAAAGGAGACTGTTGGGTACACCTTCTATCACAGATCTGAAGGCAAGATATTCGTTGCTAAGAATGGATCCTTTCTAGAGAAGGAGTTTCTCTTGAAAGAAGTGAGTGGGAGGAAAGTAGAACTTGATGAGGTAATTGTACCTGCTCCCTTATTTGAAAGTAGTACATCATAGAAATTAGTTTCAGTCATTTCTACACCAGTAAGTGAGGAAGCTAATAATGATGATCATGAAACTTCTGATCAAGTTACTACCGAACCTTGTAGGTCAACCAGAGTAAGATCCGCACCAGAGTGGTACGGTAATCCTGTTCTGGAGGTCATGTTACTTGACCATGACGAACCTATGAACTACGAGGAAGCGATATTGAGCCCAGATTCCGCAAAATGGCATGAGGCAATGAAATCTAAGATGGGATCCATGTACGAGAAGAAAGTATGGACTTTGGTTGACTTGCCTGTTGATCGGCAAGCCATAGAGAATAAATGGATCTTCAAGAAGAAGACTGATGCTGATAGTAATGTTACTATCTACAAAGCTCGACTTGTTGCGAAAGGTTTTCGACAAGTTGAAGGAGTTGACTACGATGAGACCTTCTCACCCGTAGCGATGCTTAAGTCCGCCCGAATCATGTTAGCAATTGCCGCATTTTATGATTATGAAATTTGGCAACTGGATGTCAAAACTGCATTCCTTAATGGATATCTTAAAGAAGAGTTGTATATAATGCAACCAGAAGGTTTTGTCGATCCAAAAGGTGTTAACAAAGTGTGCAAGCTCCAGTGATCCATTTATGGACTGGTGCAAGCCTATCAGAGTTGGAATATACGCTTTGATAGTGTGATCAAAGCATATGGTTTTATGCAAACTTTTGGAGAAGCCTGTATTTACAAGAAAGTGAGTGGGAGCTCTGTAGCATTTCTGATATTATATGTGGATGACATATTGCTGGTTGGAAAATATACTAAATTTCTGAATAGCATAAAAGGATATTTGAATAAGAATTTTTCAATGAAAGACCTCGGTGAAGCTGCTTATATAGTGGGCATCATGATCTATAGAGATAGATCAAGACGCTTAATTGGACTTTCATAAAGCACATACCTTGATAAAGTTTTGAAGAAGTTCAAAATGGATCAAGCAAAGAAAGGGTTCTTGTCTGTGTTACAAGGTGTGAAGTTGAGTCAGACTCAATGCCCGACCACTTCAGAAGATAGAGAGAAAATGGAAGTCATTCCCTATACTTCAGCCATATGTTCTATCATGTATGCAATGTTGTGTACCAGACCTGATGTGTGCCTTGCTATTAGTTTAGCAGGGAGGTACCAAAGTAATCCAGGAGTAGATCACTGGACAGCGGTCAAGAACATCCTGAAATACCTGAAAAGGACTAAGGGTATGTTTCTCGTTTATGGAGGTGACAAAGAGCTCGTCGTAAACGGTTACGTCGATGCAAGCTTTGACACTGATCCGGATGACTCTAAATCATAAACTGGATACATATTTTTTGAATGGTGGAGCTATCAGTTGGTGCAGTTCCAAGCTGAGCGTCATGGCGGGATCTACGTGTGAAGCGGAGTACATAGCTGCTTCAGAAGCAGCAAATGAAGGAGTCTGGATGAAGGAGTTCATATCCGATCTAGGTGTCGTACCTAGTGCATCAGGTCCAATGAAAATCTTTTATGACAATACTCGTGCAATTGCCTTGGCAAATGCACCAGTTTTCACAAGAGAACCAAGCACATCAAGAGACGCTTCAATTCCATCTGCGATCAAGTCAAGGAGGGAGACATAGAGATTTGCAAGATACATACGGATCTGAATGTTGCAGACCCGTTGACTAAGCCTCTCTCATGAGCAAAACATGATCTGCCCCAAGACTCCATGGGTGTTTGAATCATTACAACGTAATATAGATTATTGACTCTAATGCAAGTGGAAGACTGAAGGAAATATGACCTAGAGGCAATAATAAAGTTGTTATTTATATTTCCTTATATCATGATAAATGCTATTATTCATGCTAGAATTGTATTAACCGGAAACTTAGTACATGTGTGAATACATACACAAACAAAGTGTCACTAGTATGCCTCTACTTGACTAGCTTGTTAATCAAAGATGGTTAAGTTTCCTAGCCATGGACAAAAGAGTTGTCATTTGATGAATGGGATCACATCATTAGATAATGATGTGATTGACTTGACCCATCCGTTAGCTTAGCACTTTGATCGTTTAGTTCACTGCTTTTGCTTTCTCCATAACTTATACATGTTCCTATGACTATGAGATTATGCAATTCCCGAATACCGGAGGAACATTTAGTGTGCTATCAAAGGTCACAACGTAACTGAGTGACTATAAATATGCTCTACAAGTGGCTCCTATGATGTTTGTTGAGTTGGCATAGGTCGAGATTAGGATTTGTCACTCCGTGTATCAGAGAGGTATCTCTTGGCCCTCTCGGTAATGCACATCACTATAAGCCTTGCAAGCAATGTGACTAATGAGTTAGTTACGGGATGTTGCATTACAGAGCGAGTAAAGAGACTTGCCGGTAACGAGATTGAACTAGGTATTGAGATACCGACGATCGAATCTCAGGCAAGTAACATACCGATGACAAAGGGAACAACGTATGTTGTTATTCGGTTTGACCGATAAAGATCTTCGTAGAATATGTAGGAACCAATATGAGCATCCAGGTTCCACTATTGGTTATTGACCAGAGATGAGTCTTGGTCATGTCTACATAGTTCTCAAACCCGTAGGGTCCGCACGCTTAATGTTCGGTGATGATCGGTATTATGAGTGTTTGTGTTTTGATGTATCGAAGGTAGTTCGGAATCCCGGATGTGACCACGGACATGACGAGTAGTCTCAGAATGGTCGAGACATAAAGATGGATATATTGGAAGGCTATGTTTGGACATCGGAATGGTTCCGGGGTGAGTTCAGGCATTTACCGGAGTACCGAGGGGGGGGGGGGTGGGGTTACGTCAACCCTCTGATACGTCCATTTTGCATCATGCTTTTATATCGATATTTATTGCATTATGGGCTATTATTACACATTATGTCACAATACTTATGCCTATTATCTCTGATTTTACAAGGTTTACATGAAGAGGGAGAATGCCGGCAGCTAGGATTCTGGGCTGGAAAAGGAGCAAATATTAGAGACCTATTCTGCATAGCTCGAAAAGTCCTGAAACTTCACGGAAATTATTTCCAGAATGTATAAAAAATACCGAGCGCAAGAATTTCCAGAGGGGGGCCACACCCTGGCCATGAGGGTGGGGGCGCGCCCCCTGCCTCGTGGGCGCCCTGGTAGCCCTCCGATGCCCATATTCTGCTATATGGAGTCTTTCGTTGAGGAAAAGAGCATAAGAAAGCTTTCGGGACGAGACTCCGCCGCCACGAGGCGGAACCTTGGTGGAACTAATCTAGGGCTCTAGCGGAGCTATTCTGCCGGGGAAACTTCCCTCCGGGAGGGGGAAATCATCACCATCGTCATCACAAATGATCCTCTAATCGGGTGGGGGTCAATCTCCATCAACATCTTCACCAGCACCATCTCATCTCGAACCCTAGTTCATCTCTTGTATGCAATCTTTGCATCCAAACCTCAGATTGGTACCTGTGGGTTGCTAGTAGTGTTGATTACTCCTTGTAGTTGATGCTAGTTGGTTTACTTGGTGGAAGATCATATGTTCAAAACCATTATGCATATTAATACCCCTCTGATTATGAACATGAATATTCTTTGTGAGTAGTTACGTTTGTTCCTGAGGACATGGGAGAAGTCTTGCTATTAGTAGTCATGTGAATTTAGTATTCGTTCGATATTTTGATGAGATGTATGTTGTCATCCCTCTAGTGGTGTCATGTGAACGTCGACTACATGACACTTCACCATTGTTTGGGCCTAGAGGGAGGCATAGGAAAGTAATAAGTAGATGGGTTGCTAGAGTGACAGAAGCTTAAACCCTAGTTTATGCGTTGCTTCGTATGGGGCTGATTTGGATCCATATCTTTCATGCTATGGTTAGGTTTACCTTAATGCTTCTATTGTAGTTGCGGATGCTTGCAATGGGGGTTAATCATAAGTGGGATGTTTTTCCAAGTAAGGACAGCACCCAAGCACCGGTCCACCCACATATCAAATTATCAAAGTACCGAACGTGAATCATATGATCGTGATGAAACTAGCTTGACAATAATTCCCATGTGTCCTCGGGAGCGCTTTACATCATATAAGAGTTTGTCCAGGCTTGTCCTTTGCTACAAAAAGGATTGGGCCATCTTGCTGCACCTTATTTACTTTTATTACTTGCTACTCGTTACTAATTACCTTATCACAAAACTATCTGTTACCGATAATTTCAGTGCTTGCAGAGAATACCTTGCTGAAAACCGCTTATCATTTCCTTCTGGTCCTCATTGAGTTCGACACTCTTACTTATAGAAAGGACTACAATAGGTCCCCTATACTTGTGGGTCATCAAGACTATTTTCTTGCGCCATTGCCGGGGATTGAAGCGCCTTTGGTAGGTGGAATTTAGTAAGGAAAAATTTATATAGTGTGCTGAAATTTACTGTCACTTGTTACTATGGAAAGTAATCCTTTGAAGGGCTTGTTAGGGGTATCTTAACCTCGACCGGTAGAGCAAATAGTTGCTCCTCAACCTACTGGACCTACTAAAAATGAAAATGTTTACTTCGAAATTCCTTCGGGTATGATAGAGAAACTGCTAGCTAATCCTTTTGCAGGAGATGGAACATTGCATCCCGACTTACACTTAATCTACGTGGATGAAGTTTGTGGATTATTTAAGCCTGAAGGTATGCTCGATGATGTTATCAAGAAGAAGGTCTTCCCTTTATCTTTGAAGGGAGATGCATTGACATGGTATAGGCTATGTGATGATATGGGATCGTGGGACTATAAGCGATTGAAATTGGAATTTCACCAGAAGTTTTATCATATGCATCTTGTTCATCATGATCGTAATTATATATACAATTTTTGGCCTCGCGAAGGAGAAAGCATCGCTCAAGCTTGGGGGAGGCTTAAGTCAATGTTATATTCATGCCCCAATCATGAGCTCTCAAGAGAAATGATTATTCAAAACTTTTATGCTCGGCTTTCTGACAAGAATCGCTCCATGCTTGATACTTCTTGTACTGGTTCCTTTATGATGAAGACTATTGAATACAAATCGAATTTATTGGAGAGAATTAAACGCAACTCTGAAGATTGGGATCTCGACGAAGGTAAAGAGTCAGGTATAACACCTAAGTTTGATTGTGTTAAATCTTTTATGGATACCGATGTTTTCCGTAATTTTAGCACTAAATATGACTTGACTCTGAGATAGTAGCTTCTTTCTGTGAATCCTTTGCTACTCATGTTGATCTCCCTAAGGAGAAGTGGTTTAAATATAATCGTCCGATTGAAGTAAAAGTAGTTGCACCTATTAAAGTTGAAGAAAAGACTATCACTTATAATGATCCTGTTGTTCCTGCTGCTTATGTTGAGAAACCACCTTTCCCTGTTAGAATAATGGATCATGCTAAAGCTTCAACTGTAGTCACCAAAAGTAATATTAGAACTTACACATCTCCTGAGAAAGTTAAAGTTGAACCTAATATTTCTATGGTTAAAGATCTCTTGGCCGATAATATTGATGGGCATGTTATTTACTTCTGTGATGAAGCTGCTAGAATTGCAAGGACTGATACTAAAAATAAACATAGACCTATAGTAGGAATGTCTGTTATTTATGTTAAAATAGGAGATCATTGTTATCATGGATTATGTGATATTGGTGCTAGTGCAAGTGCAATACCTCATTCCTTATAAAAAGAAATTATGCATGATATTGCTCCTGCTGAGATAGAAGAGATTGATGTCACAATTAAGCTTCCCAATAGAGACACTATTTCACCAGTTGGGATTGTTAGAGATGTTGAAGTCTTGGGTGGGAAAGTTAAATATCCTGCTGATTTTTTTGTTCTTGGTTCCCCACAAGATAGCTTTTTTCCCATTATATTTGGTAGACCCTTCTTGAATATTGTTAATGCTAAGATAGATTGCAAGAAGGATGTTGTTACTATTGGTTTGGATGATATGTCTCATGAGTTTAATTTTTCTAAATTTCGTAGACAACCCCATGATGAAGAATTGCCTAGTAAAGATGAAATTATTGGTCTTTCTTCTATTGTCGTGCCTCCTACTGATCCATTAGAACAATATTTGCTAGACCATGAAAATGATATGTTCATGAATGAAAGAAGGGAAATAGATGAAGTATTCTCTAAACAGGGACCTATTCTGAAACACAATTTGCCTGCTGAAATCCTAGGGGATCCTCCTCCACCCAAGGGTGATCCCGTGTTTGAGCTTAAACCATTGCCTGATACTCTTAAATATGCTTATCTTGATGACAAGAAGATATATCCTATTATTATTAGTGCTAACCTTTCAGAGAAGGAGGAAGCGAAATTATTGAAAACTCTGAAGAAGCACCATGCTGCTATTGGATATACTCTTGATGATCTTAAGGGCATTAGTCCCACTCTATGTCAACACAAAATAAATTTGTAAGAAGACGCCAAACCAGTTATTGATCACCAACGATCGCTGAATCCTAAGATGAAAGAAGTGGTAATAAAGGAAATATTAAAGATCCTTGAGGCCGGTATAATTTATCCCGTTGCTGATAGTAAGTGGGTAAGTCCTGTCCATTGTGTCCCTGAGACGGGAGGTATTACTGTTGTTCCTAATGATAAAGATGAGTTGTTCCCACAAAGAATTATTACAGGTTATAGGATGGTAATTGATTTCCAAAAATTAAATAAGGCTACTAAAAAAGATCATTACCCTTTGCCTTTTATTGATCAAATGCTAGAAAGATTATCTAAACATACACATTTTTGCTTTCTAGATGGTTACTCTGGCTTCTCTCAAATACCTGTGTCAGCTGATGATCAATCAAAGACCACTTTTACTTGCCCTTTCGGTACTTTTGCTTATAGACGTATGCCTTTTGGTTTATGTAATGCACCTGGTACCTTTCAAAGATGCATGATGGCTATATTTTCTGACTTTTGTGAAAAGATATGTGAGGTTTTCATGGATGATTTCTCCGTTTATGGATCCTCTTTTGATGATTGCTTGAGCAAGCTTGATCGAGTTTTGCATAGATGTGAAGAAACTAATCTTGTTCTGAATTGGGAGAAATGTCACTTTATGGTTAATGAAGGAATTGTCTTGGGGCATAAAATTTCTGAAAGAGGCATTGAAGTTGATAAAGCTAAAGTTGATGCTATTGACAAGATGTGGTGTCCCAAAGATATCAAAGGTATAAGAAGCTTTCTGGGTCATGCCGGTTTTGTTAGGAGGTTCATTAAGGACTTCTCAAAAATTTCTCGGCCTCTGACTAATCTATTACAAAAAGATATTCCTTTTGTCTTTGATGATGATTGTGTAGAAGCATTTGAAATACTTAAGAACGCATTGATTTCTGCACCTATTGTTCAGCCACCTGATTGGAATTTACCCTTTGAAATCATGTGTGATGCTAGTGATTATGTTGTAGGTGCTGTTCTAGGGCAAAGAGTTTATAAGAAATTAAATGTTATTCAATATGCTAGTAAAACTCTAGACAATGCCCAGAGAAATTATGCTACTACTGAAAAAGAATTTTTAACAGTTGTATTTGCTTGTGATAAGTTCAGACCTTATATTGTTGATTCTAAAGTAACTATTCACAAAGATCATGCTGCTATTAAATACCTTATGGAAAATAAAGATGCTAAACCTAGACTTATTAGATGGGTTCTCTTGCTACAAGAATTTGATTTGCATATTATTGATAGAAAGGGAGCTGAGAACCCCGTTGCAGACAACCTGTCTAGGTTAGAGAATGTTCTTGATGACCCACTACCTATTGATGATAGCTTTCTCGATGAACAATTAAATGTCATAAATGCTTCTAGAACTGCTCCATGGTATGCTGATTATGCTAATTATAGAATTGCTAAATTTATACCACCTAGTTTCACATACCAGCAAAAGAAAAAGTTCTTCTATGATTTGAGACATTACTTTTGGGATGACCCACATCTTTATAAAGAAGGAGTAGATGGTATTATTAGACGTTGTGTACCTGAGCATGAACAGGAACAGATCCTACGCAAGTGTCACTCCGAGGCTTATGGAGGACACCATGCTGGAGATAGAACTCCACATAAGGTATTGCAATCCGGTTTTTATTGGCCTACTCTCTTCAAGGATGCCCATAAGTTTGTCTTGTATTGTGATGAATGTCAAAGAATTGGTAATATTAGTAGACGTCAAGAAATGCCTATGGATTATTCACTTGTTATTGAACCATTTGATGTTTGAGGCTTTGATTATATGGGACCCTTTCCTTCCTCTAATGGCTATGCACATATTTTAGTTGTTGTTGCTTACGTTACTAAGTGGGTAGAAGCTATTCCAACCAGTAGTGCTGATCATAACACCTCTATTAAGATGCTTAAAAAAGTTATTTTTCCAAGGTTTGGAGTCCCTAGATATTTAATGACTGATGGTGGTTCACATTTTATTCATGGCGCCTTTCGTAAAATGCTTTCTAAGTATGATGTTAATCATAGAATTGCATCTCCATATCACCCACAGTCTAGTGGTCAAGTAGAATTGAGTAACAGAGAGCTCACATTAATTTTGCAAAAGACTGTTAATAGATCTAGCAAGAATTGGTCCAAGAAACTTCATGATGCATTATGGGCCTATAGAACTGCATATAAAAATCCTATGGGTATGTCTCCGTATAAAATGGTTTATGGTAAAGCATGTCACTTACCTCTTGAATTATAACATAAGGCATATTGGGCTATTAAAGAGCTCAATTATGACTTCAAACTTGCCGATGAGAAGAGGTTATTTGACATTAGCTCACTTGATGAATGGAGAACCCAAGCCTATGAAAATGCCAAATTGTTTAAAGAAAAAGTTAAAAGATGGCATGACAAAAGGATACAAAAACGTGAGTTTAATGTAGGTGATTATGTATTGCTATACAACTCTCGTTTAACTTTTTTTGCAGGAAAACTCCTCTCTAAATGGGAAGGTCCTTACGTTATCGAGGAAGTCTATCGTTCCGGTGCCATAAAAATCAACAACTTCAAAGGCACAAATCCGAGTGTGGTGAACGGTCAAAGAATCAAACATTATATCTCAAGTAATCCTATAAATGTTGAAACTAATATCATTGAAACCGTAACCCCGGAGGAATACATAAGGGACACTTTCCAGAACGTTTCAGACTCCGGAAAGGAATAGGTATATGGCATGGTAAGTAAACCGACTCCAAAACAGTTCTAATGGCAATTTTCTCCATTTTGGAATATTTAGAAAAATAAGAAAATAAGAAGCAGTACGGGAAGGGCACGAGGCTTCCACGAGGGTGGGATGTGCGCCCTACCCCCTGGGTGCGCCTCCTACGTCGTGGGCACCTCGTGTGCTCTCCGGACTTTGTTTTCTTGCACGATACTTCTTTTGGTCGGTAAAAATTCATTATATAATCTCCCGAAGGTTTTGACCACCGTATGACGCAAATATCTCTTGTCTTTGTTTTGAGCTGTTTTTTTTGACAGATCTCGGTCGTCATGTCATCTTCAAGTGCCCCCAAGGACAAGTTCTTCAAGAAGGTCATCAACCCCTACCTCGCGGAGGTGCTGCAACACCCTCAAACCATTGAGATGCGTGAGGGGTTGTTGCACATCCGCGGTGTTGAGGGACCAAGGAGGACCGGAAGCATGGAGGCAAGGCTCGAGGCATTGGAGCAGCAAGTTTTCGAGTGTCAGGAGATGGTGGAGCGTGGACTCGACTCCAATCACATTATGATCACGGACTTCACCAACAAGCACAAGCTGGACGTCAAGGACATTGCGGAGGCCATCTTCAAGCTTCATGAGAAAATCGAGCACCTCCAAGCCCAGATCTATGACCTGCAAAATCAAAACGATGAGTATGAATATAGATACAAGAGGATGAGTTTGGCTGCATATTTGAGGATTCAGGAGACTCGACCATCCTTCTATGATGGTGAGCCTATGCCTTGGAAGAGGGACGGCAAACCTACATCATCAACAACTCCACCTTCTTCACCAACAAAGAAGAACTGAGTATCGGGTATGGGCACTCCCCTTGGCAATTGCCAAGCTTGGGGGAGTGCCCCGGTATCGTATCACCATCACTTTTATCTTTACCGTTTTTCTTAGTTCGATCCTTTTAGTAATATCTTGATCTAGTAGAATAAAGTTTTAGTATGATCTAGTTGTGAGTTTTGCTTTATGATCCCTCTATGTAATCCAGTCCATGAGCTATATATAATAAAGATTAGTGTTGAGTCAAGGGCTTGATTATTTTGCTATGATCTTGAAGGAATAAAATAAAAGAGAAGAAATAAAAAGAAACAAAAAGATCACATGGATCTTATGGAGAGTAATGAATTCACATATAAATAGTGTGATGAATAAAAGTTGTTGAGATTTGACAAACATAGTTTTGGTCATTGTTGCAATTAAGAGGAAGTAATAAAGAAAGAGAGGTTCACATATAAATATACTATCTTGGACATCTTTTATGATTGTGAGCACTCATTAAAGTATGACATGCTAAGAGTTGACGTTGGACAAGGAAGACAACGTAATGGGTTATGTTTTCTTCCATCTGAGATAAATTATATTGTCATGGATCATCCAACATGTTGAGCTTGATTTCCCTCTCATGCTAGCCAATTTATTTGCACCAAGTAGAGATACTACTTGTGCTTCCAAATATCCCTAAACCCAGTTTTTCCATGAGAGTCCACCATATCTACCTATGGATTGAGTAAGATCCTTCAAGTAAGTTGTCATCGGTGCAAGTAATAAAAATTGCTCTCTAAATATGTATGACATATTAATGTGGGAGAAAATAAGATTTATACGATCTTGTAATGTGGAAGACATAAAAGTGACGGACTGCATAATAAAGGTCCATATCACAAGTGTCAATATAAAGTGACGTTCTTTTGCATTAAGATTTTGTGCATCCATCCATAAAAGCGCATGACAACCTCTGCTTCCCTCCGCGAAGGGCCTATCTTTTACTTTTATCTTCTACCTTACATAAGAGTCATGGTGATCTTCACCTTTCCTTTTTACATTTTATCCTTTGGCAAGCACAATATGTTGGAAAGATCTTGATATATATAGCTAATTGGATGTGGGTCTCCATGAACTATTATTGTTGACATTACCCTTGAGGTAAAACATTGGGAGGCAAAACTATAAGCCCCTATCTTTCTTTGTGTCCGATTAAAACTTTATACCCATAAATATTTCGTGAGTGTTAGCAATTATGAAAAATTAAAAGGTGGTTGAGTATGTGGACTTGATGAAAAGCTCTTATATTGACTGAGGGAGTCCTGGATTAGGGGGTCTCCGGACAGTCGGACTATTGGACTATGAAGATACGAGATTGAAGACTTTGTCCCGTGTCCGGATGGGACTCTCCTTGGCGTGGAAGGCAAGCTAGGCAATACGGATATGTATATCTCCTCCTTTGTAACCGACCTTGTGTAACCCTAGCCCCCTTTGGTGTCTATATAAACTGAAGTGTTTTAGTCCGTAGGACAACATACAATCATACCATAGGCTAGCTTCTAGGGTTTAGCCTCTCCGATCTCATGGTAGATCAACTCTTGTACTACTCATATTATCAAGAATAATCAAGCAGGATGTAGGGTTTTACCTCCATCAAGAGGGCCCGAACCTGGGTAAAACATCGTGTCCCCGGCCTCCTGTTACCATCCGCCTTAGACGCATAGTTCGGGACCCCCTACCCGAGATCCACCGGTTTTGACACTGACATTGGTGCTTTCATTGAGAGTTCCACTGTACCGTCGCCGTAAGGAAGGATGCCTCATCTCTGTGTTAAAAACAACATTACCACCGGGGGAGCCCTGGTTGTCGGCCAAACTCTCCGGCTTGGCAGTTTCATCATGACCGCCCCTTCGGCCGCTGCACCGACGATGACCTCTCGGGTCGTCAAAAACAGCCTCCACGTCAGCTCAGAATTCACCGAGCAGATGGATCCAATGGAGCTCTCTTCCCTAAACGAGCTCTTGGATCGTATCGCCGCCTTGGGAGTCGCTACAGACTATGATCAGATTGGGCTTAAACCCGATCAAAGGGAGATTAACTCTCCACCGGTCACCCATCATATTGCGGTAGTGGAGGAACAATGCGGCGATTCTTCCTCTATTTTGAGGACTAACTGTGTCCGGATTCCTGAGCTCTCTGAGCCGGATACCCGCTTACGGGAGGACATCACCCAAGCCCTGAACCTAGAATCAGGCAGTGGGCCAGACTTATCGGGCAAAACTCCGGTACCCGAACTTCCAAGATTGGAAACTCCTCGGCCCCTGGGTCTCAGATCGGGTAGGGGTTCGGACTCAAATCCACCCACCCACCCAGACATAAACGATCTTTCCCACATCAGGTAAGAGCCCCATGAAACAGTACATCATTATGGGGCCAACTTCCTCCTTGTGATGAACAAGGTTAAGGACTATCGCGAGGAAGATGCAGTCTCATTTCCTGCAATAATTGCATGGACAAGGGAATCCTTAACGCCTTAAGTCGCCATGACATATCACGCTTCCCTAACTTGGCGTCCATAGTACGAAAGTACTGTGCGATGGAAAGCGCCTGGAAAACCGAAACGAAATTTTGGGATAATCCGGCTCAGAATATACACCCGGTCCGAATTAAAAGGGTGCACTATCATAAGACACCCGAGTTAGTTACAAAGAAACAAAAACCCTCTACAAGGCATGGAACCATATTGGAGGGATGGCTTAACGGACCCTGCAAAATTCATAGTACAGCGGATACCATACCAACACACAGCCTTAGAGCATGTTGGATACTCCGGCAGGTGGCCAAAAGTGGTGAGGGTCTTCTCATCCCAAATGCCACACAGCACCATCCCGTGGATAACAATACGGTATTAACAGTCTTTGAAACCTTCGCATCAAATAATAGGCGCAAGCGAATGCTCCGCGGCCTCACCGAAATCTGCCACGTGGCAGCAATGAATCCATGGAGTGACACGGCTATTACCTTCAATGCCGGTGACGAACCTAAATTCCGAACAGCCCAGGCACCAGCTGCACTGGTCCTCAGTCCAATTGTGGACGGCTTTCGACTCACCAAAGTACTCATGGACGGCGGCAGTGGATTAAACCTCATCTATGAGGAAACTCTTCAAAAAATGGAAATAGACTGGAACCGCATTGAGCAAAGCAGCACAACCTTCAGAGGAGTCATCCCCGGTCAGGAAGCACGCTGTGCGGGGAAAATCACACTAGATGTGGTATTCGGCATGCCGGAGAACTATAGGTCCGAAGAAATTACATTCCAAGTGGCCCTGTTCAGTAGTGGATACCACGCCCTTTTAGGACGGGAGGAGTTCACGATCTTCCAAACCATACCCCACTATGGGTACATGAAGCTCAAAATGCCCGGGCCCAACGGAATCATCACTCTCTCTAGTGATCCGGACACAACACTCCGCGCCGAAAACAAAACAGCCACATTGGCCCTTGAGGCATTATTCGAAGCCCTTTCGGCCGAGGAATTAACTGCGCTACGCTCCACAGTGGACAGGGATGACGTGATACTTGACAAGAGATCCAAGTCCACCACTTTTAAACCAGCGGATGAAATAGTCAAATTCCAAGTCCACCCAATGGACTCTACAAAAACAACCTCCATAGGGGCATAGTTAAACCCCATCGTGGACGCCGCACTACGAGAGTTTCTGCGCGAGAATTGGGACATATTTTCCTGGCACCCCTCAGACATGCCAGGAATCCCATGCAGGCTGGCCGAGCACAGCCTCAATATCCTAAAGGGATTCAAGCCGGTCAAGCAGGCTCTTCGGCGTTTCTATGAACCTAAGAGACAGGCTATGGGAGAGGAACTAGCCAAGTTATTGGAGGCAGGATTCATTAGAGAAATAAAACACCCGGACTTGCTAGCAAACCTAGTGATGGTACCAAAGAAGGACAAATCCTGGCGCCTATGTGTCGATTTCAAGGACCTCAACAAGGCTTGCCCAAAGGATCCCTTCCCCCTCCCCCGTATTGATCAAATTATCGATGCTACCGCAGGACACGAGTCATTGTGTTTCCTCGATGCATACTCCGGCTACCACCAAATCAAGATGGCGGAGTCCGACCAAGCCGCAATGGCATTTATCACACCATACGACCCCTTCTGTTTCAACAATGCCTTTTGGGCTAAAAAAACGCCGGTGCAACATATCAGCGCATGATTCAGACATGTCTGGAGAAACAGATCGGCAAAACAGTAGAGGCATACGTAGACGATCCGGTCGTTAAAACCAAACACGTCGACTCTCTAATAGACGACTTGAGGCTCACATTCGACAACCTCCGAACATACGACATCAAGCTCAATCCAGAAAATAAGTTTTCGGCGTACCAGCCGGAAAGCTCCTGGGTTTCATTATCTCCAGTAGAGGAATTGAAGCTAATCCGGCCAAAATCTGAGCTTTGTCACAATTGGCTACCCCAACAGACCTCAAACAAATCCAGAAATTAACTGGATGTGTGGTGGCTCTAAGCTGCTTTATCTCCCACTTAGGAGAAAAGGCATTACCCCTTTATCGCCTCCTTCGGTGCACCGAACACTTCAAGTGGACGGACGCTGCCATAGCCGGATTGGAAGAAATAAAGGCCATATTGGCAACCAACCCAATCCTGGCCGCGCCAAACATCGGCGAACCAATGTTGTTGTACATTGCGGCAACTCATCAGGTTGTAAGCGCAGTGCTCGTCGTCTAACGAGAAGCGGACAGACATAAATTCCCTCTTCAAAAGCCGATATATTATGTATCCACTGTCCTCACTCCATGCAAATCACGGTACCCATATTATCAAAAGATAGCCTATGCGGTATTCATGGAATCCCAGAAGTTGCGACACTACTTTCAAAAGTGCACGATTACAGTAGCCTCGGAAGTGCCACTTAATGATATTATAAACAACCACGATGCCATGGGCCGGATTGCCAAATGGGCCATTGAGCTCCTCCCGTTCGACATAACATACAAACCTCGGTGATCCATTAAATCGCAAGTATTGGCCGACTTTGTCGCCGAATGGACGGAAGCCGAACTCCCTAAAGAGTACGGTGCATACTCCAATTGGATCATGCACTTCGACGGCTCCAAAATGCTGGCTGGTCTGGGGGCTGGCATCGTCCTGACGTCCCCAACTGGAGATACAGTGCAATACGTACTGCAGATACTGTATATAGACTCCAACAACGCAGCCGAATATGAAGCCCTGTTACATGGTCTTCGGATGGCAGTTTCCATGGGCATTCAACGCCTAGAGGTGCATGGGGATTCTAACCTCGCAATATCCCAAATAAATGGAGACTTCGATGCCAAAGATCCGAAGATGGTGGCCTATCGAAACATCGTCCTAAAGATGTCAGCTCGGTTCGAGGGGCTTGAATTTCACCATGTGGCTCGGGAAAACAATCAGGCGGCGGATATCCTCGCCCGCATCGGCGCAAAACGCGAAGTGGTCCCCCCAACATCTTTTTGGAGAGGTTGTTTAAGCCATCCATGGTATGGGAAGGGGACACCGGTAACAATAGTCCGGACCCGGCCAAAATGCCCGATACCGAACACTCTGACATAATCAGAGGCTCTGCCACCAAAATAACACCTTCAGCCCACGTCATAATGGCCATCATTGCCCCGTGGACAGAACCATTCTTGGCCTACCTAACTAGGTAGGAACTTCCCGTGGACCAAAAAGAGGCACGCTGCATAGTGCGGCGATCTAAAGCCTACAGGGTCCACGAGGGAGAGCTGTATAACAAAAGCACTACCGGAGTCCTTCAAAGGTGCATCTCCGAAGAGGAAGGGCGGAAGCTTTTGGCAGAAATTCACGCCTGACTTGGCGGCCACCACGCCACAGTCCGGGCCCTTGTAAGCAAGGCGTTCCGTACAGGGTTTTATTGGCCGACGGCCCGGGCAGACGCACATGACTTGGTCCAACGCTGCGCCGGTTGCCAGCTTTTTGCAAACCAAAGCCACATGCCACCCACCGCCCTCCAAACAATCCCCCTTACCTGGCCCTTCACGGTCTGGGGGCTTGACATGGTTGGACCCCTTAAAGGGGGAAGCCATAAGAAAAATACTTACTGGTCATGGTGGATAAATTCACCAAATGGATAGAAGCCAAACCTGTTAAAACAGCCGAATCCGGACCGGTGATAGACTTCATATCTGGGGTCGTACACTGTTATGGCGTCCCCCACAGCATCATCACTGACAACGGCACGAACTTCACGGCCGATGAGGTAAAACTCTGGTGCAGCAACATGGGCATCAAGCTCAATTATGCTTCCGTCTATCACCCACAAACCAACGGCCAAGTTGAGCGAGCAAATGGTCTTATCATGAGAGGCATTAAACCCTGATTAGTGTGGTCCTTAAAGGACTCTAACACACACTGGGTAGAGGAGCTCGATTCCGTACTCTGGGGGCTGCGGACCACGCCGAATCGTACTACCGGATATACACCCTTCTTTATGGTGTACGGCGCAAAGGCAGTTCTGCCTTGCGACATAATTCATGACTCACCTCAAGTGCGCATGTACGAAGAAAGAGAAGCCGAGCTCGATCAGCAGGATAGTCTGGACACCCTGGAGGAGGAGCGCGACGTGGCAAAAGCCCGTTCCGCATTGTATCAGCAACAGGCTCGCAGATACCAAAGCAGAGAAGTACGGGCCAAAACTTATAACGTTGGCGAGTTAGTTCTACGCCTGCCGGAGAAGAAAAAGTCCAAGCTTGAGCCCAAATGGGAAAGTCCCTTTATTATTGACCAAATTCTGACCGGTAGAGCGTACCGTCTGCGGGATGCATCGAATAATCGACTTGAGCCAAACCCATGGAACGCAGCCAGGCTCCGAAGATTCTATGCCTAGCGCCGGACTCTATGTTCGTCTCCTTCCTCTGTCCATTTTTTGCATATACATTATCTATCTTTTTTCTCTTTCTTTCTTTTATTCTTTCTCTAGGCCTTCAAGGTCCAACTTGTGCCTCGCTTGCACATTATAGATGTGCTAACCGCGCTCATTATACCTGGGGGCTTCTTACACAGAAGCTTAATTATCTATCTGGGCTTCATGCCCAGCACATGTATTATTCTTCCGCATGTACCTTTTCTTCGCCATTATATGCATCGATATGACTTAAGTTTTGGCCAAGCTGGGTTGCCTGGCTCTTGTATTTATGCCCTACATTCCCGTTAATTCGGCTAGGGCATAAGGGGAGCACCTCTGCGATTGTTACTGCCGGGTCAGCCGGATGTGTACCTCAGACTAGGTGAAGCCGAAAGCTAGTGTTCTTAAGGGAATATTCGGTCGGTGAACAAAAGATGATTTTTATTTATTTTCCATATGTGCCCCCCAGATGTTTTTTGCCTGCGTTTCCTCTCGCAGTCCGGACATGCACTTTAGGGCATGCGTACCCAGGGAAAGGAACCCTTAACGGAACTATTCTCCCTGGAAGATGTTTCTTACTACCCATGTAATATAACATAACTAGTTGGGCACTTGTCTATTCAAGCACTAATGACCCCTACGCCTGGTCTCCACGCATACCCCGGTTCTTATATAACTAAGCTGGTATTCGGATACACTCTGGACTATCGGGTCCCGAGGTTGAAGCGAAAAGGTCCGCCATGACAAATGATTTACAATCCGGCTAGAAGGCATTATACATGTCATTTTAATTACATAGTCATGCAGACGGACTAAATTCCTCTTCTATACCATCCAACAGGCGGTCTAGCCTACAATCCTGTTGGGAATACTTTGCGGCTAATTCTACTTGCCCACAGACTAAGCTAACGGGGATCTATTTTCTATCGGGCCCCACAGGTCCGCCCTCGGCCATGTGATTTGGGTCAGCCTTGGTATACTACGTCTTCACCATGGCCCAGGCTTCCCTGGCACCTTGACGGCAGGCAGATATCTTCCATAATCGGAAGCACCGCCGTGCTCCCTTGAGCTTCTCCACAAGCTCTCCAATGCCTTCTGGCAGGGAGACGGATGGCCACAAGGCCTGGGCAATACCTTGCATCACCTGCCAAACTTGTTTGTGCAGTTGTGAGAGCTCGAATAGAAGATCACCCGTAGACCGGGCATCTCCTCCGCGGGACGACCCACCAGCATACCTGCAGACATAACTCTGTTAGCCGGCATCTCCGCCGACCACTTTTTTAAGGGTTCATTCAAGAACTTACTGAAAATGCCGCGTCGAAGCCGCTTATTCTCCTTCTCGGAGTCCGCAAGCTGGGCTCGAACATCTTTCAGTTCCACACTCAGCTTGGTATTGGCGTCTTGGAGATTGTTTTTCTCCCGCCTGACATGAGTCAGCACGCGTTCGCCAGCCTTTAGCTGTCGTACAACATGTTGGTCCTCCGGGTTCTCTCCGGATTCATCTGCAATATCTACTGTTAGATCTGCAGCCACGCCGCACGCTATATGGTACCTATCATTCTTTGAAAAAAATGTTACTAGATGGGGACTATTTAGGTTCCTTCAATGCGGCAACGGCTGCCCGAAGTTGGGTCTTGCATTCCTCCAGCTCATGTGACAGTCGGGTATTTTTCTCTGTAAGAACCTGCACAATAGATGATCCTTAAATCAGTTCTGCTAACTGTTTCAAGTCTCAGGGGCTACTGATACATATAATCGTCAGATTTTCTTACCCGTACATCCCTTAAATACTGGTCCGTGGCTCTGGCTAGACTATTTTGAGCAGCACGGAGGTACGCGTCTCCAGAATTGAAGGCATCAAATGCCTCTGGGGAGAAGCAAGCGTCACGGAGTACGGCTCGGCGACGCCTATGATTCATGGCGCTCTCCACTTCTGAATTTGTAGCAGATAGTCTATCCGTGTCCTCTATAGGAGGAGTATCCGGCGTCCGCCCCATGTCGGCTTCCGCCTCTATGTCCGGCCCTGGAGCCCGACTGGTGGAAGCATGATCGGCAGCCTCACCGAACATATTCCGGTGAGCGTTTTTTCTGTTAAAGAAACATGGACGTCATTACATTTTGAGAAAGACGACAACCATGGAGCGGGGTTTTTGTCATACCTCTGTGCTGGCGTCTCCGTCCTGACCGCCTTCGTTTTTGGCCTGCCCGGCCTCGGTGCCTCTTGTTGGCGAGTTGCTGCGGGTTCGGCACGGCGTCCCGAAGGCCTTCCATGTAAAACACCATATGTTTATGGTAGGTGAAGTGTCTAAAAGGGGATCCTACTTTTTGGAGTTGGGATTTTTGTTTTTTCTTACGTGCGACACGGGAAGCAGTCCGGGATACTCGGACGTAATGGCCACCATGGCGTCATCACAGCTTAATTGATAGAACTGTCGGTCTATCAGCTCCACGAATATGTCCGGATCTTCTTCGAGTCCGGGACCGAAGGCCCGGTCAGGGTCCTCTTCTTGTGGGGATGGGTTGTTGACATCCCTTATGGCTTTTCGTAGTTCCTGCCACACAATGGCAAGGTGAATACCTACGACGAAGAATGCGGGAAGAATGGAAGTAGGGGGATATAACTCACCCAGCTTGGAGGGTTGTACATGGAGAATCCATCCCGTGGCTTGATGCGGATGAACTCCTCCTCCTCTCCCTTGAATAACTCGGACATATTTTTTGCCAAAGTAGCAGCGTTGTCCGGACCCTTGCGCCCGCAACGGGTGGCATCATCTTCCCCGTTAAAACACCATAGGGGGTGCCCTCGATATTGAAGTGGTTGCACTCCCCGCATTATACATATTGACATAACCTCGATTGCTGTCAATCTTGATTGAGCCAGCACTTTAATCCGGTTCATCAGATAAAGGACTTCTCCGTTGTCTTCCTCCTGGGGGCTCCGTGGGCGCCAACTTCGGCGTTTCTTCAAAGGAGCATTGTTGAACTCAGGAAGACCCTACCGAACAGGGTCCGGAAGGGGGACATCCTCCATATAAAACCATTCCGAAGGCCAGTCTTCGGACGTCTTCTTCGGAGTACCAGACAGGTATCCGGTTTCGACGATGCGCCATATTTCGGCTCCACCTACTTGATAAAGTGACCCCTTTTGTGTGCGGGGGACAAGGCAAAATAACCTTTTCCACAGCTCGAAATGAGCCTCGCGGCCCAGGAATAACTCGCAAAGGGCAACATAGCCGGTGATGTGTAATATGGAAGCAGGGGTGAAATTATGCAGTTGGAGGCCGTAAAACTCCAGGAGCCCGCGGAGGAACGAATGAATTGGAAATCCGAGTCCCCTTAATAAATAAGGAACAAGGCATACTCGCTCCCCCGTAGAGGGGCCGGGGAAGCTCTCCGCTTGCTCCCCGCCATTGTAGGTGGCGAGCCCGGCTCGGACGGGAACCATATACGCTGGAGGGAGAAATCCCTTAGTATGCAGATCGACTAATCGACTGTGTGGGACTGAACAGCTCTCCCAATCACCGGGCTTAGGGCTACGGGGGCGGGAGGAGGAGCTGCGGAGGTCGGCCATGCTGGAGTGGATCTTTCCGAAGCGCGCTCCAATAGATTCTCGCTGGGGGAGGATGGTATGGATTGGATCTAAGAAACCCCATCCCTTTAATAGACAATTTATTTATTTGGCTAGGGGGGCGAATGTAGAAATGCACTGGCGCCTCGTATTCATTCGACGCGTGGAAGATAGCCCTTATTCGGCACAGATGCCAAGAGGTCCAACATTTATGGGACCGGACACTACTTAACAAACGTTCGAACTTTGGACAAGAACTTGCCTTGCAATGCCGAAGACAACACTGCGCGCCGGACTCATCGTCATTGAAGCCTGGTTAGGGGCTACTGAGGGAGTCCTGGATTAGGGGGTCTCCGGACAGCCGGACTGTTGGACTATGAATATACGAGATCGAAGACTTCGTCCTGTGTCCGGATGGGACTCTCCTTGGCGTGGAAGGCAAGCTAGGCAATACGGATATGTATATCTCCTCCTTTGTAACCGACCTTGTGTAACCCTAGCCCCCTCCGATGTCTATATAAACCAGAGGGTTTTAGTCCGTAGGACAACATACAATCATACCATAGGCTAGCTTCTAGGGTTTAGCCTCTCCGATCTCGTGGTAGAACAACTCTTGTACTACTCATATTATCAAGAATAATCAAGCAGGACGTAGGGTTTTACCTCCATCAAGAGGGCCCGAACCTAGGTAAAACATCGTGTCCCCTGCCTCCTGTTACCATCCGCCTTAGACACACAGTTCGGGACCCCCTACCCGAGATCCGCCAGTTTTGACACCGACATTGACTCTTACCTATGTTATGATAAATTGCAATTGCCTCAATGACAAAGATTAGAGTTTGTTTGTTCTCAATGAAGTTTATGATTCATACTTGAAATTGTGATTGAATTGTTACTTTAGCATAAGAGATCATATGAATATATATATATATATATATGTTGTTGTTCTAAGAATGATCATGATGCCCTCATGTCCGTATTTTATTTTTATCGACACCTCTATCTCTAAACATGTGGACATATTTTTCGATTTCGGCTTTTGCTTGAGGACAAGCGAGGTCTAAGCTTGGGGGATTTGATACATCCATTTTGCATCATGCTTTTATATCGATATTTATTTCATTATGGGTTGTCATTAAACATTATGTCACAATACTTATGCCTATTCTCTCTTATTTTACAAGGTTTACATGAATAGGGAGAATGCCGACAGCTAGGATTCTGGGCTGGAAAAGGAGCAAATATTAGAGACCTATTCTGCACAGCTCCAAAAGTCCTGAAATTTCACGGAAGCTATTTCCAAAATATATAAAAAATACTGAGCGCAAGAAGTTCCAGAGGGGGGCCACACTCTGGCCACGAGGGTGGGGGTGCGCCCCCTGCCTCGTGGGCCCCCTGGTGGCCCTCCGATGCCCATCTTATGCTATATGGAGTCTTTCGTTGAGGAAAAAAATCATAAGCAAGCTTTCGGGACGAGACTCCGCCGCCACGAGGCGGAACCTTGGCGGAACCAATCTAGGGCTTTGGCGGAGCTGTTCTGCCGGGGAAACTTCCCTCCGGGAGGGGGAAATCATCACCATCGTCAACACCAACGATCCTCTCATCGGGAGGATGTCAGTCTCCATCAACATCTTCACCAGCACCATCTCATCTCAAACCCTAGTTCATCTCTTGTATCCAATCTTTGTATCCAAACCTCAGATTGGTACCTGTGGGTTGCTAGTAGTGTTGATTACTCCTTGTAGTTGATGCTAGTTGGTTTACTTGGTGGAAGATCATATGTTCAGATCCATTATGCATATTAATACCCCTCTGATTATGAACATGAATATGCTTTGTGAGTAGTTATGTTTGTTCCTGAGGACATGAGAGAAGTCTTGCTATTAGTAGTCATGTGAATTTAGTATTCGTTCGATATTTTGATGAGATGTATGTTGTCATCCCTCTAGTGGTGGCATGTGAAGGTCGACGACATGACACTTCACCATTTTTTGGGCCTAGAGGGAGGCATTGGGAAGTAATAAGTAGATGATGGGTTGCTAGAGTGACAGAAGCTTAAACCCTAGTTTATGCGTTGATTCGTAAGGGGCTGATTTGGATCCATATGTTTCATCTTATGGTTAGGTTTACCTTTATACTTCTGTTGTGGTTGCGGATGCTTGCAATGGGGGTTAATCAGAAGTGGGATGTTTGTCCAAGTAAGGACAACACCCAAGCACCGGTCCACCCGCATATCAAATTATCAAAGTACCGAACGTGAATCATATGATCGTGATGAAAACTAGCTTGACGATAATTCCCATGTGTCCTCGGGAGCGCTTTACATCATATAAGAGTTTGTCCAGGCTTGTCCTTTTCTACAAAAAGGATTGGGCCATCTTGCTGCACCTTATTTACTTTTATTACTTGCTACTCGTTACTAATTACCTTATCACAAAACTATCTGTTACCGATAATTTCAGTGCTTGCAGAGAATACCTTGCTGAAAACCGCTTATCATTTCCTTCTACTCCTCGTTGGGTTCGACACTCTTACTTATCGAAAGGACTACGATAGATCCCCTACACTTGTGGGTCATCACCCCCCGGGGAGTATATGTGCCTTAATGGGCCTTAGTGGGAGAGAAGAGAAGGTAGCCCAGGTGGGGCGCCCCCTCTCCCAAGCCCAATCCGAATTGGGTGGGGGCGGCCCCCCTTTCCTTTCTCCTTCTCCCTCTTCCTTATATTCCTAGTGGGACTAGGAAAGGGGGTGAGGGAATCCTGGACTAAGGGGTCCTCGGGCGTCCGGCTTGTTAGCCATGGGCCAAATTGATGGGCTGTGAAGATACAAAGACCGAAGACTCTACCCATGTCTGGATGGGACCCTCTTGGGCGTGGAAGGCAAGCTTGGTGATCAACTATGAAGATTCCTTTCACTGTAACCGACTTTATGTAACCATAGATCCCTCCGGTGTCTATATAAACCGGAGGGCTAGATCCTTAAACAAGGACAATCATAATCAGATAGGCTAGACTTCTAGGGTTTTAGCCATTACGATCTCATGGTAGATCAACTCTTGTAACCCCCATACTCATCAATATTAATCTAGCAGGACGTAGGGTTTTACCTCCATCAAGAAGGCTCGAACCTGGCTAAACATTGTGTTCCCTGTCTCCTGTTACCATCAACCTCATACACACAGTTCGGGGCCCCCTACCCGAGATCAGCCGGTTTTGACACCGACATTGGTGCTTTCATTGAGAGTTCTGCTGTGTCGCCGCCAAGATGATTGATGGCCCCGTCAATCATCCACAACAACATTGTCCAGGGAGAAACCTTCCTCCCCGGACAGATCTTCGTGTTTGGCGGCTTTGCACTATGGACCAACTCACTTGGCCATCTAGAGCAGATCGATTGCTACGCCCCCGGCCATCAGGTCAGATTTGGAAGCTTGAACTACGTCGCGGACATCCGCGGAGACTTGATCTTCGATGGATTCGAGACTGCAGTAGTAGCTGCTCCCTGTCACCACGATGAACATGGCTTAAACCTGTCATCAAACTATACCCATGAGATAGAACCTGCAACTGCTCCAGCCTTAGATCCGGAGCAGATCACGCCATCCGAGGACGGGAGGCTCAGCCCCGCCATGGAGGCGGCAGACTCAGCGGCGTTGGAGCCGCACACAGACCCAACATCAAGTGAGATCCGTGTTGCCGGAACCTCGGTCACGTTTCCGGCTACAAGTTTCGAGGCATGTTGTCTGTGCACGATGAGCTTGATCAGGCGTCGACCATTGAATTCAGCTCCGCGGACATCTTCTGGCACTCACCTTTAGGCGACGTGCTGAACTCATTAAAAACACTCCCCCTTGCGGGGGACTCACAATCGAATTATATCCGGTTTGAACTACAGGCCGATGACGGATAATTTCGCTTCCCACCCCCACCCACTTAATAGCCGCTGCCGAAGACCTAACTGACATGCTCGATTACGGCCCCGGAGACATCGATGGTATGGGCGACGATGCCGGAGAACAAGAGGCCCAAAACTCGCCGTTTATCGGACGCTGGACGGCCACTTCCTCGTATCATGTATACATGGTGGATGCACCAAAAGAGAATAGCGGCGATGACAAGGAGATCCGGTTGAGGATAAACCTCCCGAGATACAACCAAAGCACCAGCGTCAGCGGTGCCACTCTAAGGCCCTGTTTGGTTCAGCTTTTATCGATGGATTCCGCTGCCGCGCAGCAAAATATGAACCGAAGGGCGAACCCAGCAGAATCCGATTCCAGAAATCCGCTGCCAAAATCCGAACCAAAAGTGGAAGCAACCCAGGACGTGCTTTCCAAAATCTGATTTCGCTGCGGGCCAAAATCTGGAAAAGTTGTATCAGCTGGTTTGCCAAATGACCTACATCTTTTTCACATCAGATTTTCCATAGCTGTTTTTCCACAGCTGATTTTATAAATCCACAGCCGAACCAAACAGGGCCTAAGTCACATCGCAGCAAAGATAGCAACACCGGCACAGGAGAAGATAACACTCCGGAGGGTGCCGAAGACAATGAAGACCCCGTTGTGGCAAGTGCCAACCAAACTAAACGGGAAGACGGGCAAGTTAGCCCTGGTGAACAGGCCACACATGAAGACTCAGAGGACAGTAATTATCTTCCGCTCTCCGAGGATGAGGCGAGCCTCGGCACTGAGGATTTCATCATACCTGAGGAACCTCTCGAGCAGGAGTGCTTCAAGCGCCAGCTAATAGCCACTACAAGGAGCCTGAAAAAGAAGCGGCAACAGTTTCAAGCTGATCAAGACCTGGTCAATGACAGATGGACTAACGTCCTGGAAGCCGAGGAGTATGGCCTCAAGCGACCACTCAAAATTTACCCGAAGCGCAAATTATTACCTCAATTCAATGACGAGGCATTGAAGCCCGTGCCATCAGCGCACAATGCGGCTGACCGACCACCACGTGGTCGTGACAATGCGGCAACCCAAGCCGAACTCCAGACGGTACCACCTCATCATAAAGACAAAACTGCTCAGAGATACACATATGACCTCTGGCAGGGCCTGAAGAAAAAAGCAGGCCTGGCCAGATCGATCTATGTATCACGGGGGCACGCCCCGACGCGCGACGACGGCTATCAAGCCGAACATGGCAAGTATACTTATGTCCGAGCCGAAAATCGCAGACGGACTCCATCTGAGGTACATCGCGACTTGGCCCGACATAGAGGCGCCGCACACCCCCTCTACTTCACTGATGAGGTAATGGAACATGAATTCACAGAAGGGTTCAAACCAGTCAATATCGAATCATATGATGGAACCACAGATCCTGCAGTATGGATTGAAGACTTTATCCTCCACATTCACATGGCGCGCGGCGATGATCTTCATGCCATCAAATACCTACCCCCAAAACTCAAGGGGCCAGCCCGACACTGGCTGAACAGCCTGCCTGGAAACTCTATTGGCAGCTGGGAGGACTTGGAAGAAGCCTTCCTTGACAACTTTCAAGATACATACGTTTGACCTCCGGATTCCGATGACTTAAGTAACATAATTTAATAGCCCGGAGAGTCAGCCAGGAAACTCTGGGCTAGGTTCTTAACTAAAAAGAATCAGATCGTCGACTGCCCGGATGCCGAAGCCTTGGCGGCCTTTAAAAACAGCGTCCGGGACGAATGGCTCGCCCGACACCTCGGCCAAGAGAAGCCGAAGACCATGGTAGCCCTTACGGCACTTATGACCCGCTTTTGTGCAGGCGAAGATAGTTGGCTAGCCTGTAGCAATAGTAGTGCAAGTGAACCTGACACTGCGGAAGCTAAAAATAGCAACGGCAAGCCCCGACGCAACAGACACGAGCGTCGAAACAACGGTGATAATACCGACGATACGGCGGTCAACACCGGATTCAGCGGCTCCAAGTCCGGCCACTCGAAGAAGCCGTTCAAAAGGAACAATTCGGGCCCATCCAACCTGGACCGCATACTCGATCGTCCATGCCAGATACACAGCACTCCTGACAAACCAGCCAATCACACCAACAGAGATTGTTGGGTTTTCAAACAGGTCGGCAAGTTAAATGCCGAAAACAAGGAGAAGGGGTCACAAAGCGAGGGCGATGACGAGGAGCCCCGTCCACCAAACGCAGGGGGACAGAAGAAGTTTCCTCCGCAAATCAAAATGTTGAACATGATATACACCACCCATATCCCCAAGAGGGAGCGCAAACGCATGCTCAGGGACGTCTATGCGATAGAGCCAGTCGCCCCAAAATTCAACCCATGGTCGTCATGCCCGATCACTTTCGATCGTAGGGACCATCCGACCAGTATCCGTCACGGCGGGTCGGCCGCACTGGTCCTCGATCCAATAATTGATGGATTTCATCTCACATGAGTCCTCATGGACGGCGGCAGCAGCCTCAACCTGCTTTACCAGGATACAGTGTGCAAAATGGGCATCGACCCATCAAGGCTCAAGCCCACCAACACCACCTTTAAAGGAGTTATACCAGGTGTAGAGGCCCGTTGCTCGGGCTCAATCACATTGGAGGTCGTCTTCGGATCTCCGGACAACTTCTAAAGCACGGAGTTAATCTTCGATATCATCCCCTTCCGCAGTGGCTATCACGCACTGCTCAGACGAACTGCATTTGCCCGATTCAATGCTATGCCGCACTATGATGATCTCAAACTCAAGATGCCCGGACCACACGGTGTCATAACAGTCAATGGAAATACGGAGCGCTCCCTCCGTAACGAGGAGCACACCGCTGCCCTGGCAGCAGAAGTGCAGGGCGCCCTCCGCAAACAGAACCTCAATTCGGCAGCCATACTCTCGGACACTGTCAAACGAGTCCGGACTACCATGCGCCAGGACAGCCCAGCTTATCAAGAGCTCAACTAGCAATTCGGCCTCTGTCCCAGACCACACCAAGTGGTGGCGCTCGCGCCACGCGTACATAACTACGCACTCAAAATACCGTGTACACAGACGGAGGCATAACTAGATTGTGATCCATAATAAGGCTCGACCTCCACTGGACACACATACTTTCACCTTTTCTTTTTCCCTCCTCAGGTTTCCTTTCCGCAGGTACGTCTCGCTGGCCTCATAATCGGCCCTTTCGAAGAACGGACACACCAAGCTGGCAACTAGCACAGACGTGCGGGGGGATCTCTAGATGTCCCTCTTGGCGATCACTCTACCTATTTTTAGGACCCGTACGCAGCTCCTCCTTGATCTTCGCATGTCAAATAGCCATTGTTGCTTCTCGCACTCTTGTTTTTTCACGTACGCTCTGACGTATTAATTAAAATTATAATGGAAACAGTTTGCGGCCCAACATATGCGGCACCTTCTTCTTCCTTATTTTTATTTTTTGCTATTTTAATTTGCTTCCGTACACCTTGGTACGCCATAATCCGCCAGGGGCTTCCGAACACTTTTATAGTACAGTTCGACACCCCGAATTTAGCATTATATGCATCGGCTCCAAATCATGTCTTTGGTCAATAGTTGGGTTGCCCGGCTCCTGTGCTTACTACCTTACGTTCCGCTATATCAGCTAGAGTAGTAAAGGGAGAACTACTACGATTGTGTCCCGGATTATCCAGATGAGTACCTCAGTAGAGAAAGCCGAAATCTTTAGCGATTTTTCCCACATTATGCGATGAATCGGTTCTCATCCGACCAGGTGTTTACAACACCCTAGTCTGGACAATAGGGGCTGCACCTATATTTTCATTTGTCAAACTCCTATGGCTAAGTGAGGGTAATAAAGCCTCATAGTCTGATTGCCTGGTTCGTTGCGCTAAACACCTCCTTTAAGGACAAAACTCTTGGATAAAGCGTGTTTAGATTCATCCCGAATACCCCCGTACTACCTACGTGGGGGCTGAAGTCGACGACTGGCCAACTCTCAAATTCGATTAAAAAAACGCCGCACAGGAGGTAAAAAATTTTAACTAAGCAAAACAGCAAAGCATTATATTACATATCAAGCCTTGTTTTTATCATACAGGGCGGGATTACATGACTGCATTCATTCGAAAATTATGTCCTTAGCACATTGGTCCGCCACAATGCAGGATCCCTTCAGAACATCTTCAAAATACCGCTCGGGCGTTGATACATCTCCAACGTATCTATAATTTTTGATTGTTCCATGCTATTATATATTCTGTTTTGGATGTTTAATGGGCTTTATTTTATACTTTTATATTATTTTTGGGACTGACCTATTAACCCAAGGCCCAGTGGAAATTGCTGTTTTTTTTGCCTGTTTTAGTGTTTCGCAGAAAAGGAATATCAAACGGAGTCCAAACGGAATGAAACCTTCAGGAACGTAATTTTTGGAACAAACATGATCCAAGGACTTGGAGTGGACGTCAAGAAACAAACGAGGAGTCCACGAGGCAGGGGGCGCGCCTACCCCCTGGGCGCGCCCTCCCCCTCGTGGGCCCCTCATGGCTCAACTGACCTACTTCTTCCCCCTATATATACTCATATACCCTGAAAACAACTAGGAGCACCACGAAACCCTATTTCCACCGCCGCAACCTTCTGTACCAAAGAGATCCCATCTTGGGGCCTTTTCCGGAGCTCCGCCGTAGGGGGCATCGATCACGGAGGGCCTCTACATCAACTCCATGGCCTCTCCGGTGATGTGTGAGTAGTTTACTTCAGACCTTCGGGTCCATAGTTATTAGCTAGATGGCTTGTTCTCTCTCTTTGGATCTCAATACAAAGTTCTCATTGATCTTCTTGGAGATCTATTCGATGTAACTCTTTTTGTGGTGTGTTTGTCGAGATCCGATGAATTGTGGGTTTATCATCAAGTCTATCTATGAACAATAATTGATTCTTCTCTGAAATCTTTTATGTATGATTGGTTATCTTTGCAAGTCTCTTCGGATTATCAGTTTGGTTTGGCCTACTAGATTGATCTTTCTTGCAATGGGAGAAGTGCTTAGCTTTGGGTTCAATCTTGCGGTGCTCGATCCCCGTGACAGAAAGAGAAACGACATGTATTGTATTGTTGCCATCGAGGATAAAAAGATGGGGTTTATATCATATTGCTTGAGTTTATCCCTCTACATCATGTCATCTTACCTAATGCGTTACTTTGTTCTTATGAACTTAATACTCTAGATGCATGTTGGATAGCGGTCGATGTGTGGAGTAATAGTAGTAGATGCAGGCAGGAGTCGGTCTACTTGTCACGGTCGTGATGCTTATATACATGATCATGCCTAGATATTCTCATAATTATTCGCTTTTCTATCAATTGCTCGATAGTAATTTGTTCACCCACCGTAATACTTATGCTATCTTGAGAGAAGCCACTAGTGAAACCTATGGCCCCCGGGTCTATCTTTTATCATATGAGTTTCTAGTCTATTTTATTTTGCAATCTTTACTTTTAATCTCACTCTTGTAAGTGACCATGAAGGGATTGACAAAACCTTTATCGCGTTGGTTGCGAGGTTCTTATTTGTTTGTGTAGGTACGAGGGACTTGCGTGTGTCCTCCTACTGGATTGATACCTTGGTTCTCAAAAACTGAGGGAAATACTTACGCTACTTTGCTGCATCACCCTTTCCTCTTCAAGGGAAAACCAACGCAGTGCTCAAGAGGTAGTAAGAAGGATTTCGGGCGCCGTTGCCGGGGAGTCTACGCACAAGTCAAGACATACCAAGTACCCATCACAAACTCTTATCCCTCGCATTACATTATTTGCCATTTGCCTCTCGTTTTCCTCTCCCCCACTTCACCCTTGCCGTTTTATTCGCCCTCCTTTTCCGTTCCCCTTCTCTTTTCTAGTTCGTCTCTTTTTGCTTGTTTCTTGCTTGCTTGTGTGTTGGATTGCTTGCTTGTCACGATGGCTCAAGACAATACTAAATTGTGTGATTTTTCCAATACCAACAATAATGATTTTATTAGCACTCCGATTGCTCCTCTTACCGATGCAGAATCTTGTGAAATTAATGCTGCTTTGCTGAATCTTGTCATGAAAGATCCGTTTTCCGACCTTCCTAGTGAAGATGCCGCTACCCATCTAAACAACTTTGTTGATTTGTGTGATATGCAAAAGAAGAAAGATGTGGATAATGATATTGTTAAACTGAAGCTATTCCCGTTTTCTCTTAGAGATCGTGCTAAAACTTGGTTTTCGTCTTTGCCTAAAAATAGTATCAATTCATGGAATAAGTGCAAAGATGCTTTTATCTCTAAGTATTTTCCTCCCGCTAAGATCAACACTCTTAGAAACGATATTATGAACTTTAAGCAACTTGATCATGAACCTGTCGCGCAAGCTTGGGAAGGGATGAAATTAATGATACGTAATTGCCCTACACATGGTTTGAATCTTTGGATGATTATACAAAAAATTTATGCCGGATTGAATTTTGCTTCTAGAAATCTTTTAGATTCGGCCGCGAGAGGCTCTTTTATGGAAACCACTTTAGGAGAAGCTACTAAACTCCTAGATAATATTACGGTTAATTATTCTCAATGGCATACTGAAAGATCTACTAATAAAATGGTGCATGCTATAGAAGAAATTAATGTTTTGAGTGGAAAGATGGATGAGCTTATGAAATTGTTTTCTAGTAAGAGTGTTTCTTCTGATCCTAATGATATGCCTTTGTCTACCTTGATTGAGAATAATAATGAATCTATGGATGTGAATTTTGTTGGTAGGAACAATTTTGGTAATAACGCGTATAGAGATAATTTTAATCCTAGGCCGTTTCCTAGTAATTCCTCTAATAATTATGGTAATTCCTACAACAATTCTTATAGAGATTATAATAAGATGCCCTCTGATTTTGAATCTAATATTAAAGAATTTATTAGTTCGCAAAAGAGTTTCAATGCTTTGATTGAAGAAAAATTGTCTAAGATTGATGAGTTGGCTAGGAACGTGGATAGAATTTCTCTTGATGTCGATTCTTTGAAACTTAGATCTATTCCACCTAAGCATGATATCAATGAGTCTCAAAAAGCTATGAGAATTTCCATTGATGAGTGCAAAGAAAGAACTGCTAGGATGCGTGCTAAAAAGATTGCTTTGTGAAAGCGTGTTCTTCTAGTTTCCATGATAATAATGATGAAGATCTAAAAGTTATTCATGTGTCCCCTATTAAATCTTTGTTTTTGAAATATGAATCTTGATAATTATGGGACTGGAGATGAGTCAACTTTAGTTAGAAGGCGTCCCAATGATTCGGAGTTTTTAGACCTTGATCAAAAAATTGGTAAAAGTGGGATTGAGATGAGGTCAAAACATTAAATAGCAATGAACCCACTATCTTGGATTTCAATGAATTTAATTATGATAATTGTTCTTTAATAGATTGTATTTCCTTGTTGCAATCCGTGCTAAATTTTCCGCATGCTTATAGTCAAAACAAAGCTTTTACTAAACATATCGTTGATGTTTTAATGCAATCTTATGAAGAAAAGCTTGAATTGGAAGTTTCTATCCCTAGAAAACTTCACAATGAGTGGGAACCTACTATTAAAATATATATATTAAAGATCATGAATGCTATGCTTTGTGTGATTTGGGTGCTAGTGTTTCCACGATTCCTAAAACCTTGTGTGATTTGCTAGGTTTCCATGAATTTGATGATTGCTCTTTAAACTTGCATCTTGCGTATTCCACCATGAAGAAACCTATGGGAAGAATTAGTGATGTTCTTATTGTTGCAAATATGAATCATGTGCCCGTAGATTTCATTGTCCTTGATATAGATTGCAATCCTACATGTTCTATTATTCTTGGTAGACCTTTCCTTAGAACGATTGGTGCAATTATTGATATGAAGGAAGGGAACATTAGATTTCAATTTCCGTTAAGGAAGGGCATGGAACACTTTCCTAGAAATAAAATTAAATTACCTTATAAATCTATTATGAGAGCTACATATGGATTGCATACCAAAGATGGTAATACCTAGATCTATCCTTGCCTTTATGCCTAGCTAGGGGCGTTAAACGATAGCGCTTGTTGGGAGGCAACCCAATTTTATTTTGTTTCTTGCTTTTTGATTCTGTTTAGTAACAAATAATTCATCTAGCCTCTGTTTAGATGTGGTTTTATGCTTTTATTTAGTGTTTGTGCCAAGTAGAACCTTTGGGAAGACTTGGGGAAAGTCTTTGTGATCTTGCTGTAAAAAACAAAAACTTTAGTGCTCATGAGATTTGCTGCCATTTTTTACTGGAGAGTGCTATTTAGTTAATTATTTTTGTAGATGATTAATAGATAAATTCCACACGCCCAGAAATTTAGTTTATAATTTTTGGGGTTCCAGAAGTATTCGAAGCCTACATATTACTACAGACTGTTCTGTTTTTGACAGATTCTGTTTTTCGTGTGTTGTTTGCTTATTTTGATGAGCCTATGGCTAGTAATAGAGTTTATGAACCATAGAAAAGTTGGAATACAGTAGGTTTAAAACCAATATAAATAAAGAATGAGTTCATTACAGTACCTTGAAGTGGTGGTTTGTTTTCTTTTACTAACGGAGCTCACGAGATTTTCTTTTAAGTTTTGTGTTGTGAAGTTTTCAAGTTTTGGGTAAAGATTTGATGGATTATGGAATAAGGAGAGGAAAGAGCCTAAGCTTGAGGATTACCAAGGCACCCCAAGGTAAAATCCAGGGACAACCAAAAGCCTAAGCTTGGGGATGCCCCTGAAGGCATCCCCTCTTTCATCTTCGTCCATCGGTAACTTTACTTGGGGCTATATTTTTATTCACCACATGATATGTGTTTTGCTTGGAGCGTCTTGTATGATTTGAGTATTTGATTTTTATTATACCACAATCATCCTTGCTGCACATACCTTTTGGGAGAGGCACACATGAATTGGAATTTATTAGAATACTCTATGTGCTTCACTTATATCTTTTGAGTTGGATAATTTTGCTCTAGTGCTTCGCTTATATCTTTTAGAGCATGGCGGTGGTTCTATTTTATGGAAATAATTGATCTCTCTTGCTTCACTCATATTATTTTGATAGTCCTTTAGAACAGCATGGTAATTTGCGTTGGTTATAAATTTTAAATACTAAGAGAAGTTGGATGCTTGATAGTTGTTTTGAGATATAAAGGTGGTAATACTAGAAGTGTGGTAGTTGAGTAATTGTGAAATTGAGAAATACTTGTGTTGAAGTTTGCAAGTCCCGTAGCATGCACGTATGGTAAAGGTTATGTGAAAAATTTGAAGCATGAGGTGTTCTTTGATTGCTTTCCTTATGAGTGGCGGTCGGGGATGAGCGATGGTCTTTTCCTGCCAATCTATCCCCCTAGGAGCATGCGCGTAGTGCTTGGTTTTGATGACTTATAGATTTTTGCAATAAGTATGTGAGTTCTTTATGACTGATGTTGAGTCCATGGATTATACGCACTCTCACCCTTCCATCATTGCTAGCCTCTTCGGTATCGTGCATTGCCCTTTCTCACCTTGAGAGTTGGTGCAAACTTCGCCGGTGCATCCAAACACCGTGATATGATATGCTCTATCACACATAAGCCTCCTTATATATTCCTCAAAACAGCCACCATACCTACCTATTATGGCATTTCCATAGGCATTCCGAGATATATTGCCATGCAACTTTCCACCGTTCCATTTCTTATGACACGCATCATCATTGTCATATTGCTTTGCATGATCATGTAGTTGACATCTTATTTGTGGCAAAGCCACCATGCTTAATTTTTCATACATGTCACTCTTGATTCATCGCAATCCCGGTGCACCGCCGGAGGCATTCACATAGAGTCGTATTTTGTTCTAAGTATCGAGTCGTAATTCATGAGTTGTAAATAAACAAAAGTGTGATGATCATCATTAGAGCATTGTCCCATGTGAGGAAAGGATGATGGAGACTATGATTCCCCCACAAGTCGGGATGAGACTCCGGACGAAAAAAAGAGGCCATAAAAAAGGTCCCAAAAAATGAGAGAAAAAGAGAGAATGGACAATGTTACTATCCTTTTTCCACACTTGTGCTTCAAAGTAGCACCATGTTCTTCATGATAGAGAGTCTCTTATTTTGTCACTTTCATATACTAGTGGGAATTTTTCATTATATAACTTGGCTTGTATATTCCAATGATGGGCTTCCTCAAATGCCCTAGGTCTTTGTGAGCAAGCAAGTTGGATGCACGCCCACTTAGTTTCTTTGATGAGCTTTCATATATTTATAGCTCTAGTGCATCCGTTGCATGGCAATCCTTACTCCTTGCATTGACATCAATCTGTGGGCATCTCCATAGCCCATTGATTAGCCGCGTCATTATATTCTATTCCACCCATAGTGCTATGTCCATGTCTCGTGCTCATATATTGCGTAAAAGTTGAAAGAGTCTGAAAAGGCTGAGTATGAAACAATTGCTTGGCTTGTCATCGGGGTTGTGCATGATGAGAGCATTTTGTGTGATGAAAATGAAGCATGGCCAAACTATATGATTTTGTAGGGATAAGCTTTCTTTGGCTATGTTATTTTGATAAGACATAATTGCTTGGTTAGAATACTTGGAGTATTATTATTTTTATGTCAACATTAAACTTTTATCTTGAATCTTTCGGATCTGAACATTCATGCCACAATAGAGAAAATTGCATTGAAGAATATGCTAGAAAGCATTCCACATCAAAAAAATTTGTTTTTATCATTTACCTACTCGAGAACGAGCGGGAATTAAGCTTGGGGATGCTTGATACGTCTCCAACGTATCTATAATTTTTGATTGTTCCATGCTATTATATATTCTGTTTTTGATGTTTAATGGGCTTTATTTTACACTTTTATATTATTTTTGGGACTAACCTATTAACCCAAGGCCCAGTGCAAATTGCTGTTTTTTTGCCTATTTCGGTGTTTCGTAGAAAGGGAATATCAAACGGAGTCCAAATGGAATGAAACCTTCGGGAACGTGATTTTTGGAACAAACGTGATCCAGAGGACTTGGAGTGGACGTCAAGAAACAAACGAGGAGTCCTCGAGGTAGGGGGCGCGCCTACCCCCCCCCCCCCCCCCCCAGGTGCGCCCTCCCCCCTCATGGCTCAACCGACCTACTTATTCCTCCTATATATTCTCATATACCCTGAAAACAACCAGGAGCACCACGAAACCCTATTTCCACCGCCGCAACCCTCTGTATCCAAGAGATCCCATCTTGGGGCCATTTCCGGAGCTCCGCCGGAGGGGGCATCGATCACGGAGGGCCTCTACATCAACTCCATGGCTTCTCCGGTGATGTGTGAGTAGTTTACTTCAGACCTTCGGGTCCATAGTTATTAGCTAGATGGCTTCTTCTCTCTCTTTGGATCTCAATACAAAGTTCTCCTCGATCTTCTTGGAGATCTATTCGATGTAACTCTTTTTGCGGTGTGATTGTCGAGATCCGATGAATTGTGGGTTTATGATCAAGTCTATTTATGAACAATATTTGATTCTTCTCTGAAATCTTTTATGTATGATTTGTTACCTTTGCAAGTCTCTTCGAATTATCAGTTTGGTTTGGCCTACTAGATTGATCTTTCTTGCAATGGGAGAAGTGCTTAGCTTTGGGTTCAATCTTATGGTGCTCTGTCCTAGTGACAGAAAGGGAAATGACACGTATTGTATTGTTGCCATCGAGGATAAAAAGATGGGGTTTACATCATATTGCTTGAGTTTATCCCTCTACATCATGCCATCTTACCTAATGCATTACTCTGTTCTTATTAACTTAATACTCTAGATGCATGTTGGATAGCGGTCGATGTGTGGAGTAATAGTAGTAGATGCAGGCAGGAGTCGGGCTACTTGTCACGGACGTGATGCCTATATACATGATCATGCCTAGATTTTCTCATAATTATTCGCTTTTCTATCAATTTCTCGATAGTAATTTGTTCACCCACCATAATACTTATGCTATCTTGAGAGAAGCCACTAGTGAAACCTATGGCCCCCGGATCTATCTTTTATCGTATAAGTTTCCAATCTATTTTATTTTGCAATCTTTACTTTTAAGCTTTATCATAAAAATACCAAAAATATTATCTTATCATCTCTATCAGATCTCACTCTCGTAAGTGACCGTGAAGGGATTGAAAACCCCTTTATCGCATTGGATGCGAGGTTCTTATTTGTTTGTGTAGGTACGAGGGACTGCCGTGTGGCCTCCTACTGGATTGATACCTTGGTTCTCAAAAATTGAGGGAAATACTTACGGTACTTTGCTACATCACCCTTTCCTCTTCAAGGGAAAACCAACACAGTGCTCAAGAGGTAGCAGGCGTGCGCTGCTCCTTGCCCGCAGGCGTTCCTTCGGTCGCGAGCTTGACGACATCCATCTTCGCCCATTGTATCTTGACGCGGGCGAAGGCCATCCGCGCACCTGCTATGCAGACCGGCCGCTTGATGGCATCAAGCCGCGGGCAGGCATGGACCAGCCACTTCACGAGGCCAAAGTAGCTACCTGGTATAACTTCTGTAGGCCACAGCCGGATTATTTAATCCTGCATGGCTAGTTCGGCCATCCTATGCAGCTCAACCAGCTGTTTTAGCTGGTCGCTAAAGGGCACCGGGTGTTCTGGGGCAAAGTATTGCGACCAGAACAACTTCTCCGTTGAGCTCCCCTCTTCAGCCCGGAAGAATTCCGTGGCATCAAAAACACTACGCGGCAAATCCGCAAATGCCCCTGGAGAACTCCAAATCCGAGTCAGTAAGAGATACCTCGGGCTCACACACTTGCTTTGCATAATGAAAGCCTTACCCGCCGCAATCTTCTTGGCCTCCTGGATCTCCCAGAGGGCACCTTGGGCTTCGGCTCGGGCCTCTTGTGCGCTCTGGCGGGCCTTAACAAGTTCGGGCTCTTGGTCCGCATTCTCGTGCTCCAAGGACTCACATTTCTTCACCGCATCCTGGAGCTCCTGCTGGACCTCACCAACCCTGGCCTCATGCTTTTCTCGGGCGGCTTTTTCATTTACCGCTCTCTCCTCGACCTCGGCCAACACCTTTTTAAGGGCCTCTACCTCAGTCGCCGCCCCTAATAAATGTCATGGCACTTTGATCAGCTTAAATTATTCATCCCTTCCGGACATACACAATATTATTGCATACCTTGGGTATTCTCTGAAGGAAATATGCCCTAGAGGAAATAATAAAAGTTATTATTTGTTTCCTTATATCATGATAAATGTTTATTATTCATGCTAGAATTGTATTAACCGGAAACATAATACATGTGTGAATACATAGACAAACAGAGTGTCACTAGTATGCCTCTACTTGACTAGCTCATTGATCAAATATGGTTATGTTTCCTAGCCATAGACATGAGTTGTCATTTGATTAACGGGATCACATCATTAGGAGAATGATGTGATTGACTTGACCCATTCCGTTAGCTTAGCACTTGATCGTTTAGTTTGTTGCTATTGCTTTCTTCATAACTTATACATGTTCCAATGACTATGAGATTATGCAACTCCCGTTTACCAGAGGAACACTTTGTGTGCTACCAAATGTCACAACATAACTGGGTGATTATAAAGGTGCTCTACATGTGTCTCCAAAGGTACTTGTTGGGTTGGCGTATTTCGAGATTAGGATTTGTCACTCCGATTGTCGGAGAGGTATTTTTGGGCCCTCTCGGTAATACACATCACTCAAGCCTTGCAAGCATTGCAACTAATAAGTTAGTTGTGGGATGATGTATTACGGAACGAGTAAAGAGACTTGCCGGTAACGAGATTGAACTAGGTATTGATATACCAACGATCGAATCTCGGGCAAGTAACATACCGATGACAAAGGGAACAACGTATGTTGTTATGCGGTCTGACTGATAAAGATCTTCATAGAATATGTAGGAGCCAATATGAGCATCCAGGTTCCGCTATTAGTTATCGGCCGGAAACGTGTCTCGGTCATGTCTACATAGTTCTCGAACCCGTAGGGTCCGCACGCTTAAAGTTCGGTGACGATCGTAATTAGGGTTTTTTTTTGATGTACCGAAGGTTGTTCGGAGTCCCGGATGTGATCAAGGACATGACGAGGAGTCTCGAAATGGTCGAGACATAAAGATTGATATATTGGAAGCCTATATTTGGATATCGGAAATGTTCCGGGTGAAATCGGATTTTACCGGAATACCGGGGGTTACCGGAACACACCCCCCCCCGGGGGGGTAATGGGCCTACATGGGCCCTAAGGGAGAAGAGGAGGGCCGTCCAGGGCAGGCCGCGTGCCCCCTCCCCCTAGTCCGAATAGGACAAGGAAGGGGGGCGGCGCCCCCCTTTCCTCTTTCCCCCTTCCCCTTTCCTTCTCCAACAAGGCAAGAGGGGGGAGTCCTACTCCCGGTGGGAGTAGGACTCCTCCAGGCGCACCCCTAGGGCCGGCCGCACCTCCCCTCTCCCTTCTTTATATACGGGGGCAAGGGGGCACCCCATGACACACAAGTTGATCTTCGTGATCGTTCCTTAGCCGTGTGCGGTGCCCCCTTCCACCATATTCCACCTCGGTCATATCGTAGCGGTGCTTAGGCGAAGCCCTGCGTCGGTAGAACATCATCACCGTCATCATGCCATCGTGTTGACGAAACTCTCCCTCAACACTCGGCTGGATCGGAGCTCGAGGGACGTCACCGAGTTGAACGTGTGCAGAACTCGGAGGTGCCGTACATTCGGTACTTGGATCGGTCGGATCGGGAAGACGTACGACTACTTCCTCTATGTTGTGTCAACGCTTCTGTTGCCGGTCTACGAGGGTACGTAGACAACACTCTCCCCTCTCGTTGGTATGCATCACCATGATCTTGCGTGTGCGTAGGAAATTTTTTGAAATTACTACGTTCCCCAACAGTGGCATCAGAGCCAGGTTTTATGCGTTTATGTTATGCACGAGTAGAACACAAGTGAGTTGTGGGCGATATAAGTCATACTGCTTACCAGCATGCCATACTTTGGTTCAGCGGTATTGTTTGATGAAGCAGCTCGGACCGACATTACGCGTACGCTTACGCGAGACTGGTTCTACCGACGTACTTTGCACACAGGTGGTTGGCGGGTGTTAGTTTCTCCAACTTTAGTTGAATCGAGTGTGGCTACGCCCGGTCCTTGCGAAGGTTAAAATAGCACCAACTTGACAAACTATCATTGTGGTTTTGATGCGTAGGTAAGAACGGTTCTTGCTAAGCCCGTAGCAGCCACGTAAAACATGCAACAACAAAGTAGAGGACGTCTAACTTGTTTTTGCAGGGCATGTTGTGATGTGATATGGTCAAGACATGATGCTAAATTTTATTGTATGAGATGATCATGTTTTGTAACCGAGTTATCGGCAACTGGCAGGAGCCATATGGTTGTTGCTTTATTGTATGCAATGCAATCGCGTTGTAATGCTTTATTTTATCACTAAGCGGTAGTGATAGTCGTGGAAGCATAAGATTGGCGAGACGACAACGATGCTACGATGGAGATCAAGGTGTCACGTCGATGACGATGGTGATCATAACGGTACTTCGGAGATGGAGATCACAAGTACCAGATGATGATGGCCATATCATATCACTTATATTGATTGCATGTGATGTTTATCTTTTATGCATCTTATCTTGCTTTGATTGACGGTAGCATTATAAGATGATCCCTCACTAAATTATCAAAGTATAAGTGTTCTCCCTGAGTATGCACCATTGCGAAAGTTCTTCGTGCTGAGACACCACGTGATGATCGGGTGTGATAGGCTCTATGTTCAAATACAACGGGTGCAAAACAGTTGCACACGCGGAATACTCAGGTTAAACTTGACGAGCTTGGCATATAACAGATATGGCCTCGGAACACGGAGACCGAAAGGTCGAGCGTGAATCATATAGTAGATATGATCAACATAGTGATGTTCACCATTGATACTACTCCATCTCACGTGATGATCAATCATGGTTCTGTTGATTTTGATCACGTGATCATTTAGATGACTAGAGGGATGTCTATCTAAGTGGGAGTTCTTAACTAATATGATTAAATGAACTTAAATTTATCATGAACTTAGTAATTGATAGTATCTTGCTTGTTTATGTTTGATTGTAGATAGATGGCCCGTGTTGTTGTTCCGTTGAATTTTAATGCATTCCTTGAGAAAGCAAAGTTGAAAGATGATGGTAGCAATTACACGGACTGGGTCCGTAACTTGAGGATTATCCTCATTGCTGCACAGAAGAATTACGTCCTAGAAGCACCGCTAAGTGCCAAGCCTGCTGCAGGAGCAACACCAGATGTTATGAACGTCTGGCAGAGCAAAGCTGATGACTACTCGATAGTTCAGTGTGCCATGCTTTACGGCTTAGAACCGGGTCTTCAACGACGTTTTGAACATCATGGAGCATATGAGATGTTTCAGGAGTTGAAGTTAATATTTCAAGCAAATGCCCGGATTGAGAGATATGAAGTCTCCAATAAGTTCTATAGCTGCAAGATGGAGGAGAATAGTTCTGTCAGTGAACATATACTCAAAATGCCTGGGTATCATAATCACTTGACTCAACTGGGAGTTAATATTCCTGTTGATAGTGTCATTGACAGAGTTCTTCAATCACTGCCACCAAGCTACAAAAGCTTCGTGATGAACTATAATATGCAAGGGATGAATAAGACTATTCCCGAGCTCTTCGCGATGCTAAAAGCCGCGGAGGTAGAAATCAAGAAGGAGCATCAAGTGTTGATGGTCAATAAGACCACCAGTTTCAAGAAAAAGGGCAAAGGGAAGAAGAAGGGGAACTTCAAGAAGAACAGCAAATAAGTTGCTGCTCAGGAGAAGAAACCCAAGTCTGGACCTAAGCCTGAGACTGAGTGCTTCTACTACAAGCAGACTGGTCACTGGAAGCGGAACTGCCCCAAGTATTTGGCGGATAAGAAGGATGGCAAAGTGAACAAAGGTATATGTGATATACATGTTATTCATGTGTACCTTACTAATGCTCGCAGTAGCACCTGGGTATTTGATACTGGTTCTATTGCTAACATTTGCAACTCGAAACAGGGGCTACGGATTAAGCGAAGATTGGCTAAGGACGAGGTGACGATGCGCGTGGGAAATGGTTCCAAAGTCGATGTGATCGCGGTCGGCACAGTACCTCTACATCTACCTTCGGGGTTAGTATTAGACCTAAATAGTTGTTATTTGGTGCCAGCGTTGAGCATGAACATTATATCTGGATCTTGTTTGATGCGAGACGGTTATTCATTTAAATCAGAGAATAATGGTTGTTCTATTTATATGAGTAATATCTTTTATGGTCATGCACCCTTGAAGAGTGGTCTATTTTTTATGAATCTCGATAGTAGTGATACACATATTCATAATGTTGAAACCAAAAGATGCAGAGTTGATAATGATAGTGCAACTTATTTGTAGCACTGCCGTTTAGGTCATATCGGTGTAAAGCGCATGAAGAAACTCCATACTGGTGGACTTTTGGAACCACTTGATTATGAATCACTTGGTACTTGCGAACCGTGCCTCATGGACAAGATGACTAAAATGCCGTTCTCCGGTACTATGGAGAGAGCAACAGATTTGTTGGAAATCATACATACAAATGTATGTGGTCCAAAGAATGTTGAGGCTCGTGGCGGATATCGTTATTTTCTCACCTTCACAGATGATTTAAGCAAATATGGGTATATCTACTTAATGAAGCATAAGTCTGAAACATTTGAAAAGTTCAAAGAATTTTAGAGTGAAGTTGAAAATCATCGTAACAAGAAAATAAAGTTTCTACAATCTGATCGTGGAGGAGAATATTTGAGTTACGAGTTTGGTCTACATTTGAAACAAAGCGGAATAGTTTCGCAACTCATGCCACCCGGAACACCATAGCGTAATGGTGTGTCCGAATGTCATAATCGTACTTTACTAGATATGGTGCGATCTATGATGTCTCTTACAGATTTACCGCTATCGTTTTGGGGTTATGCTTTAGAGATGGCCGCATTCACATTAAATAGGGCACCATCAAAATCCGTTGAGACGACGCCTTATGAACTGTGATTTGGCAAGAAACCAAAGTTGTCGTTTCTGAAAGTTTGGGGCTGCGATGCTTATGTGAAAAAACTTCAACCTGATAAGCTCAAACCCAAATCGAAAAAATGTGTCTTCATAGGATACCCAAAGGAGCCTATTGGGTACACCTTCTATCACAGATCCGAAGGCAAGACTTTTGTTGCTAAATTCGGAGTTTTTCTAGAGAAGGAGTTTCTCTCGAAAGAAGTGAGTGGGAGGAAAGTAGAACTAGATGAGGTAACTGTACCTGCTCCCTTATTGGAAAGTAGTACATCACAGAAACCGGTTTCTGTGACACCTATACCAATTAGTGAGGAAGCTAACGATAATGATCATGAAACTTCAGATCAAGTTACTACCGAACCTCGTAGATCAACCAGAGTAAGATCCGCACCAGAGTGGTATGGTAATCCTGTTCTAGAAGTCATGCTACTAGATCATGATGAACCTACGAACTATGAAGAAGCGATGGTGAGCCCAGATTCCGCAAAATGGCTAGAAGCCATGAAATCTGATATGGGATTCATGTATGAGAACAAAGCGTGGACTTTGGTTGACTTGCTCGTTGATCGGCAAGCAATTGAGAATAAATGGATCTTCAAGAAGAAGACTGACGCTGACGGTAATGTTACTGTCTACAAAGCTCGACTTGTTGCGAAAGGTTTTTGACAAGTTCAAGGGATTGACTATGATGAGATTTTCTCACCCGTAGCGATGCTTAAGTATGTGCGAATCATGTTAGCAGATGGATGTCAAAACTGCATTTTATGATTATGAAATTTTCTCACCCGTAGCGATGCTTAAGTATGTGCGAATCATGTTAGGGATTGACTACGATGAGATTTTCTCACCCGTAGCGTTGCCGCATTTTATGATTATGAAATTTTGCAGATGGATGTCAAAACTGCATTCCTGAATGGATTTCTGGAAGAAGAGTTGTATATGATGCAACCAGAAGGTTTTGTCGATCCAAAGGGAGCTAACAAAGTGTGCAAGCTCCGGCGATTCATTTATGGACTGGTGCAAGCCTCTCAGAGTTGGAATAAACGCTTTGATAGTGTGATCAAAGCATTTGGTTTTGTACAGACTTTTGGAGAAGCCTGTATTTACAAGAAAGTGAGTGGGAGCTCTGTAGCATTTCTGATATTATATGGGGATGACATATTATTGATTGGAAATGATATAGCATTTCTGGATAGCATAAAGGGATACTTGAATAAGAGTTTTTCGATGAAAGACCTCGGTGAAGCTGCTTACATATTGGGCAATAAGATCTATAGAGATATATCAAGACGCTTAATTGTTCTTTCACAAAGCACATACCTTGACAAAATTTTGAAGAAGTTCAAAATGGATCAAGCAAAGAAAGGGTTCTAGCCTGTGTTACAAGGTGTGAAGTTGAGTAAGACTCAATGTCCGACCACCGCAGAAGATAGAGAGAAAATGAAATATGTTCCCTATGCTTCAGCCATAGGCTCTATCATGTATGCAATGATGTGTACCAGACCTGATGTGTGCCTTGCTATAAGTCTAGCAGGGAGGTACCAAAGTAATCCAGGAGTGGATCACTGGACAGCGGTCAAGAACATCCTGAAGTACCTGAAAAGGACTAAGGATATGTTTCTCGTATATGGAGGTGACAAAGAGCTCATAGTAAATGGTTACGTTGATGCAAGCTTTGACACTGATCCGGACGATTCTAAATCGCAAACCGGATACGTGTTTACATTGAACGGTGGAGCTGTCAGTTGGTGCAGTTCTAAACAAAGCGTCGTGACGGGATCTACATGTGAAGCGGGGTACATAGCTGCTTCGGAAGCAGCAAATGAAGGAGTCTGGATGAAGGAGTTCATTTCCGATCTAGGTGTCATACGTAGTGCATCGGGTCCAATGAAAATCTTTTGTGACAATACTGGTGCAATTGCCTTGGCAAAGGAATCCAGATTTCACAAGAGAAACAAGCACATCAAGAGACATAGAATTTTGCAAGATCCATACGGATCTGAATGTTGCAGACCCGCTGACTAAGCCTCTTCCACGAGCAAAACAGGATCAGCACCAAGGTTCCATGGGTGTTAGAATCATTACTGTGTAATCTAGATTATTGACTCTGGTGCAAGTGGGAGACTGAAGGAAATATGCCCTAGAGGCAATAATAAAAGTTATTATTTATTTCCTTATATCATGACAAATGTTTATTATTCATGCTAGAATTGTACTAACCGGAAACATAATACATGTGTGAATACATAGACAAAAAGAGTGTCACTAGTATGCCTCTACTTGACTAGCTCGTTGATCAAAGATGGTTATGTTTCCTAGCCATAGACATGAGTTGTCATTTGATTAACGGGATCACATCATTAGGAGAATGATGTGATTGACTTGACCCATTCCGTTAGCTTAGCACTTGATCGTTTAGTTTGTTGCTATTGCTTTCTTCATAACTTATACATGTTCCTATGACTATGAGATTATGCAACTCCCGTTTACCGGAGGAACACTTTGTGTGCTACCAAAGGTCACAACATAACTGGGTGATTATAAAGGTGCTCTACATGTGTCTCCAAAGGTACTTGTTGGGTTGGCGTATTTCGAGATTAGGATTTGTCACTCCGATTGTTGGAGAGGTATCTCTGGGCCCTCTCGATAATACACATTACTCAAGCCTTGCAAGCATTGCAACTAATAAGTTACTTGCGGGATGATGTATTACGGCACGAGTAAAGAGACTTGCCGGTAACGAGATTGAACTAGGTATTGATATCGCGATGATCGAATCTCAGGCAAGTAACATACTGATGACAAAGGGAACAACGTATGTTGTTATGCGGTCTGACCGATAAAGATCTTCGTAGAATATGTAGGAGCCAATATGAGCATCCAGGTTCCGCTATTGGTTATTGACCGGAAACGTGTCTCGGTCATGTCTACATAGTTCTCGAACCCGTAGGGTCCGCACGCTTAAAGTTCGGTGACGATCGTAATTAGGGTTTTTGTGTTTGATGTACCGAAGGTTGTTTGGAGTCCCGGATATGATCACGGACATGATGAGGAGTCTCGAAATGGTCGAGACATAAAGATTGATATATTGGAAGCCTATATTTGGATATTGGAAACGTTCCGGGTGAAATCAGGATTTTACCGGAGTACCGGGGGTTACCGGAACCCCCCCCCCCCCCCCCCGGGGGGGGGGGTTAATGGGCCTACATGGGCCCTAAGGGAGAAGAGGAGGGCCGGCCAGGGTAGGCCGCACGCCCCCTCCCCCCTAGTCCGAATAGGACAAGGAAGGGGGGCGGCGCCCGCCTTTCCTCTTTCCCCCTTCCCCTTTCCTCCTCCAACAAGGCAAGAGGGGGGAGTCCTACTCCCGGTGGGGAGTAGGACTCCTCCATGTGCACCCCTAGGGCCGGCCGCACCTCCCCCTCTCCCTCCTTTATATACGGGGGCAAGGGGGCACCCCATGACACACAAGTTGATCTTCATGATCGTTCCTTAGCCGTGTGCGGTGCCCCCTTCCACCATATTCCACCTCGGTCATATCGTAGCGGTGCTTAGGCGAAGCCCTGCGTCGGTAGAACATCATCACCATCATCACGCCATCGTGTTGATGAAATTCTCCCTCAACACTCGGTTGGATCGGAGCTCGAGGGACGTCACCGAGTTGAACGTGTGCAGAACTCGGAGGTGTCGTACGTTCGGTACTTGCGTGTGCGTATGAATTTTTTTGAAATTACTATGTTCCCCAACATTCTCTAGCTGGTTTTTTGCACGGTCGAGCTCTTCCTCGGTCTGTTCCAGCTTCTGCTTGAGTCCAGAGACTTTGGCAGCATGAGAAGTCGCAGCCAGTAGCGATGCCTGCTTATGCACAAAGACATGTATGATTACTTTCCTGCGAATAGCAATTTGATCCTTTGTCTGGCTTTTCTTTCCGAACACCGGACAGAGTCTCAGGGGCTACTGTCTATACTGTCTATACTTCCTTTCCACATAAATGCAGCGCTTACCTCAAAGCCTGTTAGAAGGCTCACACAGGCTTCGGTTAGTCCACTCTTCGCGGACTGAATCTTCTCAATCACCTCACCCATGAGGGTACGGTGTTCCTCAACAATGGAAGCGCTTTGCAGCGCTTCTAGTAGAGTATCCGGAGCCTATGGTTGGACAGAGGTCACCGGTGGAATAGGCACACCTCTTTCTAATGAAGGAGGCTGCTGGCCGGATTCCGGAGCCGTATAGGTCTCCGGGACCGCATTCGGCTGGGGGCTGAATTGGACATAGCCCCCACCGCTGGTCTCCATGGGGATCGGCTCCCCCATGTGTTCGGTGGTCGAGGTCTCGCCCTATGGCTTCGTCTTGACGGCCTCATGCGTCTCTCCATGGCCGGGGGTCCTTAGGGACAACACCTCGGCATCGTCCATAGCCTTGGGAGAGGAGGCCATTGGAAGGGACCCGTTGTCCATCACCTTCCGGTCCAGCGAGTTCCCCATAGACGAGGATCGCTCGAGGGCGGAACAAGCCAGACTGCAAATGCACGATTCAACATGTTAGGATTATGAGGTGAAAGAGGGGGATGTATGAATACTTCAGGGTCTTCAGATACTCAAGATTTGGCTAGGGGCTTGTTTCGAGGGCGCCGCTTTGGGCTGCTATCGACGCCCCACGCGGAACTATCCACGAGGGAAGCCTTTCCCTTCTTGGACGCCTCTGCCTCCAGATCTCTGGAGGCCGCCCTCTTGTTTCCGCCCCCCCCCCCCCTTGGGAAGCGGGAAGTTGCTTTCTTTCTCCTCTTCCTCCTCCTCGTCATCTTCAGCGACAAAATGAGTTTTGGCATCTTCGGAGGCCACGTCTGAAGTACCCTTGGGACGGAGGCCTCCTCTGGTCCCCTAGGCCTTCTTCTCCGGCGCCACATAGGGCGCCGGAACCAGCATCTTTGTCAAAAGCGGGATGGTTGGTTCCTCGGGCAGCGGGGCCGAACACCGGATCCGCTCCGCCTTCTACGTCCAATCCTGAAAAGGCAAAGTAGGGAAGTTGGGACATCTTCCTTAAGCAAGCCAGAAAGAGACGCGCCTTGGAATACTTACCGAACTGGCGGGATGGGCCAGGTCATGTCCGCGGTCCTTGGTTGTCTCCGGCCACGTCTCGTTGGCCTTGAAGAGCACCTTCCAGATCTCCTCATGCGTAGTTCCGAAGAAGTGTCGCAGGGTCTTGTGCTTGGCCGGATTGAACTCCCATAAATGGCAAGCCTGGTTCTGGCATGGAAGGATCCGGCGAATTAGCATCACCTGAATCACATCGACGAGCTTGACATTCTTGTCCGTCATGCTCCTGATGCGCGTCTGAAGCACAGTCAACTCATCTGACGAAGACCAATCCAGGCCCTTCTCCTGCCAGGAGGTAAGCCGCATTGGGGCCCCGGACTTGAATTCGGGAGCCCGGCCTAGGCAGCGTTGCGGGGCTTAGTGACATAGAACCACAGCTTCTGCCACCCCTTGACGGTCTCCACGAAGATGCCTTTGGGCCACGGGACGTTAGACATTTTGCTCACCATGGCGCCTCCGCATTCTGCGTGTTCGCCGCCCACCATCTTTGGCTTCACATTAAAGGTCTTCAGCCACAGTCCAAAGTGGGGAGGGATGTGGAGGAAGGCCTCACACATGACGATAAACGCCGAGATGGTGAGGAAGAAATTGGGGGCCAGATCGTGGAAGTCCAGCCCATAGTAGAGCATGAGTCCGCGAACGAATGGGTGGTGAGGAAATCCCAGCCCACAGACGAAATGAGGGATGAACACAACCCTCTCATGGGGTTCTAGAGTGGGGACGATCTTCCCTTTAGCAGGAAGCCGATGGGCGATCTCCCTGGACAAATATCTGGCCTCCCGAAGTTGGGTGACGTTCTTCTCCTTGACGGTGGAGGCGATCCACTTGCCCTGCGCTCCGGACATGGTTGGAGTGCTTTCTTGGGGGAGGAAGGATGAGAACTTGGGCGCTGGAGCTCGAGAGTGGGTAGACGGAAGGAGAGAAGGCGTGGGTGGAATAGATGAATCCTTATCTCCTTATAAAGACGGTGAATATCAAAACGCCTTCCCACTCACCATAAAACTCGCCTAGTCCCTAGGGGACGTGCAGGCCGCATGGTTGGATTACCCATACCCGTATTGATGAGGATCCCTCAATAAGGGGACACGATCTCTGCTTTGACAATACGTGCCAATAAAACCGCATCTCGAAATACGAAGCGGCCGGCCGAAAAAAAGGTTCGAAATAATAATCAAGCAGGGACGTGATATCATTTTACAAAAAGTTGTCAGTGGATTTGACTCGTGAAATATTATAATCTCTGCGGTTGTGTGTGGTACTTGTGTTACAGATCCAGATACATTCTTTGCGTCCGAAGACTATTTTGGAGAAGGGAACCCGCCTTGCAATGCCGAAGACAATCTGCGCATCGGACACCTCGTCATTGAAGCCTGGTTCAGGGGCTACTAAGGGAATCCTGGACTAAGGGGTCCTCGGGCATCCAGCATGTTAGCCATGGGCCGGGCTGATGGGCCGTGAATATACAAAGACCGAAGACTCTACCCGTGTCCGGATGGGACCCTCCTGGGCGTGGAAGGCAAGCTTGGCGATAAACTATGAAGATTCCTTTCACTGTAACCGACTATATGTAACCCTAGATCCCTCCGGTGTCTATATAAACCGGAGGGCTAGATCCTTAAAGGAGGACAATCATAATCAGATAGGATAGACTTCTAGGGTTTTAGCCATTATGATCTCATGGTAGATCAACTCTTGTAACCCCCATACTCATCAATATTAATCTAGCAGGACGTAGGGTTTTACCTCCATCAAGAGGGCCCGAACCTGGGTAAACATTGTGTTCCCTGTCTCCTGTTACCATCAACCCCATACGCACAGTTCGGGACCCCCTACCCGAGATCCACCGGTTTTGACACCGACAGGGGGGGTCCTACTCCTACTAGGAGGAGGACTCCTCTCCGTTGGCACGCCTAGAGAGGGCCGACCAGCCTCCCCCTCCCTCCTTTATATACGTGGGGAGGAGGCACCCTAGAACACACAAGTTGATTGTTTAGCTGTATGTGGTGCCCCCTTCACAGATTTCCACCTCGGTCATATCGTTGTAGTGCTTAGGCGAAGCCCTGCATCGGTAACTTCATCATCACCGTCATCACGCCGCCGTGCTGACGAAACTCTCCCTCGACACTCAGCTAGATCTAGAGTTCGTGGGACGTCACTGAGCTGAACGTGTGCAGATCGCGGAGGTGTCGTACCTTCGGTGCTAGGATCGGTCGGATCATGAAGACGTACGACTACATCAACCGTTGTCATAACGCTTCCACTTACGGTCTACAAGGGTACTTGGACAACACGCTTCCCTCTCGTTGCTATGCATCACCTAGATGGATCTTGCGTGTTCATAGGAAAAAATTTGAAATACTGCGTTCCCCAACACTTGGGCCCCCGCTTCCTGCCCACCGTCTTCTTGGGCTGCCTGCCCGAGCCCTCTGAGCCACGCTTGCCCGAAGCCGGCGTAGTGGCTACTTCATTAAACACGCAGCCAGCATTCGCACCCGCAGCCATCGGGGAGGAGGGGATTGAGACCCTCCCCGCAGCACGGCTGACATCATCCATCACCATTGGCTCCTGGATCCGAGCGGGGACCTGCAGCGCCAGATTGGAGCCGTACTCGTCGAAGGCCCCTGCTAGGTCACGCGCCAGGGGGGATACACTCACCGCCGTGTCCTGGGTCGCCACCACCATAACACGCCCTTCCATCGTCCCCAGCTTGTCCCATGTTTCCTTGTCAATAGAGGTGTCTTGCATACTGTCCTCCTGCTCCTTCTCTTGCACACCCATCTCCACATCCTGCTGATTAGAAGGGCCAGCAGCACCTGCTTTCACTTTGCATCCCGCAGCACCACTTGGCTTGCTAGGGCCACCCGGGGTGAGAGAGGGGCTGGACCCTTCCGGATTGCTTGGTGGAGGTGCCGGGTTGCCTGAAGGACCAGAACCACCAGCCCCGCCCCCGCCCCCACGAGCAAGCGGGCGCTCCAGCTCCACTTTGACCTGGTATCCCTCATGGTTAAACCACATTTCTATTGTGCCATTCGGCTTCTCAGGCGCTTTACAAGCAATCTTCATTCTCACCGGCCCCCAACCTAATGAGGGATAATTCATCAACCACAATCGGGTGCCCCAACATCTTGAAACCGTCCTTCTTGTGATCCTCTCTGCGGTGTTTCTTTGGGATGCTATGCAGCCTGACCCACGCTTTCGGCATCACCATCGGCTGGATCTTCTCATGCAACATATCACACACCCTAGCAGTGATGTCCTGGATAGGTAGAAAGAGCTTTTCACTAGCCTTGGCCATGTGCAGAAGGTCAGCCGAGGGAAAAACCACCAGAAAATCGTCGTCTCCCACCTGAGTCACCTGCCAATCCCACTCCCGGGCCACAATGTGCTTGAGCTCCCGATGAAGGACTCGCAGATTGAGCTTACCCGGCTCCGCCGAGAGGATGGCCGCGTTCTCCACCTTCTGATCCACCGGGCCCTTCCCCTACGAATCTTCCGCAAACTAAAGACAGAAAAAGCCCTCCCCCAAGATGGCACTTCCCATAATTTGTAGATGGGGTGCACGCCCGCGTGTCGGGCAGTTGGTGGAGGCATGGCCCGCCTCCTTGCACGGGAAACAGAGAGGTTTGAAAGTGCATTTGGACTGGAAATGACCCATCCGGCCGCACTTGAAGCATTCGACTTTAGGCATGTCCTCCACCGAAATAGGCTCGCCCGCTGTTCCTTCGAAGGAGGACAGGTAAGCCACAACGAGCGGCTCTGCCAGCGCCCTCAGCTTCTTGGCAAGAGGGTCCCCATGGCCACCACCAGAGAAGGGATGATCTCCTTGCGCTTGAGCTCACGACGCCGCTGGTTCGCCTTCTTCTTATTTTTCCTTTCTTGCTGCTGGATCCACCAGGGGGACGAGGACCCCAATCCTCTACACGCCCCATCTGGTCCGGTGGAACACAGCACGCCTCCCGCTCGTCTCTGTCTCCGGGCCTGCCCCACATCGCCCTCTTCGCCTTATCGCACAGCTCCCGTTCCCTCCTGCACTTCGCCTCCAGATCCGCCGCCACCATCGGACGCTTCTCCGCCAGCCGGTCCCCCATCACCGCCGCTGCGTACGAGATGAGAAGAGGAGGTGGAGGGGGAGAGATTTGGATGAGGCGAGCGGTGTGAGCCCAGCGCCGCACCTCTCTAGCAGATGCGGGAAACCCTAACCAAGGGGCCCTGACAGCCATGCCTCACCTACTTATAGCCGGGCGCTGGCTGGTTTGGTGGGCTAGTTGGGCCAGGCCTAGCACTCCGCTCAGGAGCTTGGGCTACACACCCCACTAGGGGCTCCGCCCGACTAGGCCCCATGCGTGCCACCAGCCCAACACCAGCCCCCTTGGGCCCCGGCCCACCAAGCGTCACGTCAGCCCGCAGCCCAGCACCAGAAACCTAGACACCAGGGGCAGGTCCAACCCCACTGCTCTCCCCGCGCCCGTCGTTGCCACCGCCAACCGCCGGGGGGAGGGAAGGGGAAGGTTAGGCCAGTCCACGTCCAGCTTCATCCTTTTAATAGTAGGTAAAGATAAAGATAACGATTAATTGTCTCACTTATTCGCATTGACCAACCGAGCCTTTGCCACAAAAGAAAATCTATACTTACAAGAAAAAAAGAAGGGCAACCAACCCAACAATGTGGAAAGTTAAAGCGGCATCAATTCCAACCCAACAATGTAGGTAAAGAAAAGTTTGCCACAAAAGAAAACCTATACTTAAAAAAGGAGAGCAACCAACGATGTTCATCAATTCCAACATTAGTCGACACGTTCATCTCTCGCTACACCACAGGAGAGGACGGCCGGCAGCAGACGCACTCGTGGTCGTGGAAGATAAACATCACGCCGGCCGCCCGGTAGGAGCACCGACGCGCGCCATGACTTTCTCAACCTCCACCGACTCAGGCCTCAGCATCGCCACTGCCGCCGTGCCGTCGCGGGACACGGGCGCCGAGGGATTCGTCTCGTCCCTGCACAACCAGGACGAGGTTGACGCGGTGTGCGAGAAGTACCACGTACCCAAAGAGTTCACCGCGCACCTCGCCGGTGACCGGCGCGCGAACTACACGACGACGCCGAGGACCATCTGCATGTACGCAAGCGCGCTGAAGGCCGGGATGCGCGTCCCGTTGGACCGCTTCTTCTGCGAGGTGCTCGCCACCTTTGGCATCACGTCGGCCCAGCTCAAGCCCAACGGGTGGCACATCATGAGTGGCTTCCTCGTGCTCTAACACTCCGCCGGCGTGCCGCTGTCCCTCGCGGTGTTCCGGCATTTCTTCCTGTTGTCCGTCGCCACCCACAAGCACAGAAAAGGCTGGTACTTTTTCCGACACAGGTTGGGCTCCAGCCTGCGCTTCACGGGGATGCCGAGCCCCAACTCCATTGCTATCGAGGACTGGAAACGCGAGTTCATCTTCCTCTCTTCGCCAGAGCCGTGGCCTTGCTCCGTGGAGTGGGGCGAGCCGTCCAGGAGCGCACTCATGAAGCCGGTGCTCACCACTCAGGAAAGCAAATCGGCGGCCAAGTTGTTGCGCGTTCACGGGGGCGCTGTCGTTGATCTCAAGACGTATCTCTGCAACGGCCGCCTTGCCGCCGCTCCATCCCCGCTGATGCCGCCCCCATTTACTCCTACTACTCCCAGTTCCAAAGGTATCTGAACATCCAAATCCCTCTGATTCCCCTGTTTCGTCTAGCCCTCAAGTTGTTTGTTTTGTGCTAGGCATGGATCCCGTTGTCCATGACATGATGAAGGTTAGAGCATCTCCAGCCGTTGGCCCCCCGGGAGGCGTTAAAAATCACCCCTGGGGGCGCACCGGCGCAAAACGCGTGCTGGGCGCGTGATGCCACCCAGTCGCGGCGCCCACGAAATTTTTTGAACGGCACAAACATGGCGCAAATTGAACCATTTTCGGCGAGTTCATACATATTTCGGCGACTTCAAACCAAATTCAACCAAACACGGCACAAACACACCCACTTATACATATTTAAAATATTATACAAAAAGAAAAAACACACTACTAGGCCCGCCCGCCATCTCGCTCGCCTCACCGCTCCTCGCCAGCCGCCCTTGCAGTTCTACATGCAGAGGAGGCTGTAGAACCGCGTGTAGTCGCCGCCGTCGACGTCGTTGTTCTCATCGTCGTCGCCACCTCCGCCGTGGCCGCCGTCCCTGCTGCAACCCTCCCCCGGTTGGCGCTGTAGGCATTCTGGGAACGGGGGTCCCCAGACTTGCCTGCTTGCGACCTGCGCCGTGGCTCAAATGGGGGCCCGGAGCGGCCCATCTTCATCAACACAAGACTCAAGACCCTCGCGAGGGGCCAAGCCTCGCGGGGCGGACGACACGGCGCATCCTCAGGCGCAGCCTCATCAGGCTGGCTCGCGAGGAGGCGGAGAGATCAAGGCAGGGTACCTCTCGAGGTGCCCATGACGCAAGCCATGACGATCGAGGGTGCTAGGCGGGCGCCAGCGCGCGCAGCGTCCTTCTTTCCTCTTTGGTGCAAAGGGGGCGAGCGCAGCCGCGGAGTACCGAGGCATCAGGCAAAGGTTGCCATTTCGGTGCAACGAGACCAAGACCAGGAGGACTACGAGACGGAGATCACCATGGAGCCCAGCACGGCGTCACCACAGAGCCTTTGACAGGCGAAGACCAACTTTAGTCAGGATAAGTGTACTAGATGTTCCCCTTCGAATTGGCCAATTGTTGGCGCCCTTCCCGCTCAATATTTGGGAAGAGGCCCAGGGCCTTTGCCTATAAATAGGACCAGCCACCCACATAGCAAACGAACGGTCGACGAGTGAGAGCAAAGCGGAGAGAGTGACTGAGAGAGAGAGAGAGGGTGACTGAACTCCTCCTAGTAGTTCATCGCCCCAGCCAAGAACAGACCCTCGCGAGGTTGTTCTTCCTTGTATTGTTCATCATCACCAGCCCCAAGAGGCAATCCACCAACCACACACTGGAGTAGGGTATTACACCACAACGGTGGCCCGAACCAGTATAAACCTTGTGTCTCTTGTGCAGTTCTTTCAGTAGTTTAGATCTTTGTGAGACGGGGAGGTAGAAGGCGTAATCTCCGCGCGCACCCCAGTGTTCGAACCTTAAGGGTCTGCCGGAACCCGTGATCCGACATTTGGCGCGCCAGGTAGGGGTGCGCTGGAATTTGCCTTCCTATCGCTCCGCCTCCCGTCGCATCGTCATCACCATGTCCAGCGACCAGTCAGGCAACCAAGGTCCATGGGCGGCGTGGCCCACCTGCGCGGAGCCACCCGCCTCGGGCGACCCCGCGTCCCAGGCAGCTCGTGGTCCGCAGGGCGCTGCGGGTCGCGGGCGATGCGGACAGGCCTCCGCAACCCTCACACCGCGGCAAGCGCGGTCGGCGGCAAGGGCCTCCAATCACGCCGAAGCCACGACACCGTACACCCGCCGGGAGCAGGCGAATTCAAGGGCCGTGCTCACGGTGGCCCGAGAGCTGCTGCGGTGCAGACTACTGGAGGGAGGCCACGACATGCTGCTGGAGCGAGTGGCGGAGCTCCTGGGCTTCGCCGCCTCGGGGGCTCACCCCTTCTCCACCCAACTCCCATCTCAAGCCCAGGGCGACCCGCGCGGGGGCTCCGCACGCGCTCGCGGACTCCAAGGCTACTCCAATGCCAGCGAAGCTGTCAGCACTGGACCGGCGGTGGCGCTACCCCCGCCCCTGGCCCGCGAAGAAGAAGGACTCGACGCGACCCGCGGCCCCGGAGGTCGGCCGCGCTGCCACCCCGCAGTAGGCATGACAGGTGGGACCGCGTGGCATGCGGGGCATCACGGCGTGGCACTCCGGATGACGGCGACGGAGGAATACGTGCCCCTTATGATGGACCAAGGACACCCTCACGAGAACGGACAAGGCTCGCTCCTCGGCCCAAGCTGGGGGGACGAGGCAATGGAAGCTGAGCCCTTCCAGGAGCCCCGGGACGAACCCGCTGGCCACGCTGGAGGCAACGATTATCGGGCACCGCTAACTCTTCAGGGGCAGGTATACGCTAACCATGGATCGCAGGAGGTGCAGGTCGCTGCGGCAAGCAGCTGCCCCGCTCCCACGGTCTCCTACCCCTCGGGAGGAGGGCGCAGGGGACTGCAGGAGAGGGGCCGGGATCCGACATCACCACCGCGGCGTTCGGAGCAAGGCGTTCTCAGGAGGTAGGCCCTCTGCTGGGGAGGTGCCTCAGGGCTTGCCCCTGGCAGAGGACCCGTGGTCGTCGGGGGAACCGCTGGCGACCGCTCTACCCCATCGGGCGGCGTCCTGGGTTCCGGTCGTTGCTGATGGCACTAGAGTGTGGCGCAAGGAGGGGCCCTCGTCTGGCGATATGAAGCAAGGCCAGTACCTGTGAAGAAGGCCCAGTGCCTGTGAAGCTCGCCGCCCCGTGACACTCTCACGTAATAATGAGTGGGGTTGTACATGCCCCGGAGTCTCAGGGGTGCCGGCCTCAGGCCCTGGGGCTCCCTCCCACGCCCAGTGGACAGCACTTAGCTCCGCGCTGGTGAGAAGACGTCCAAGACTAGATTAGGTGCCGAACGCGGCCTTTTGCCTGCTTTTCGTTGCCTTTCCCTTTAGTTGTAGCTTTTCCCTCGCTGGATTTAAGTTGGATTCGAATTTGAGATTTCCGTGTGTTCGGGGAAGGGGTGCTTATTCTCGCTCGAGCCATTTCTCGCGTTCTGGTTACCGCTTTGCCACAACTGCCTCCCCTCGCGAGTCTGGTCAGGCCTGGCTCGTGCGCGACCTAAATTGCTGTTGTTGCTCCCTCTCGGGAGGATCTTCGGGTGCCTGCGGAGGTTGCCCCGTTCTGGAAAAGGCCCAGAGCCTGTGAAGCAAGGCGAGTGCCTGTGAAGCCCTCGCATTCTGAAAAGGCCCAGAGCCTGTGAACCAAGGCGAGTGCCTGTGAAGCTATCGCGTTCTGGAAAAGGCCCAGAGCCTGTGAAGCAAGGCGAGTGCCTGTGAAGCCCTCGCATTCTGAAAAGGCCCAGAGCCTGTGAAGCAAGGCGAGTGCCTGTGAAGCTATCGCGTTCTGGAAAAGGCCCAGAGCCTGTGAAGCAAGGCGAGTGCCTGTGAAGCCCTCGCATTCTGAAAAGGCCCAGAGCCTGTGAAGCAAGGCGAGTGCCTGTGAAGCTATCGTGTTCTAGAAAAGGCCCAGAGCCCGTGAAGCAAGGCGAGTGCCCGTGAAGCCCTCGCGTTCTAAAAAGGCCCAGATCCTGTGAAGCAAGGCGAGTGCCTGTGAAGTCACTGCGTTTAGGAAAAGGCCCAGAGCCTGTGAAGAAGGCGAATGCCTGTGAAGTCATCGCGCTCAGGAAAAGGCCCAGAGCCTGTGAAGCAAGGCGAGTGCCTGTGAAGCTCACACGTTCAGGAAAAGGCCCAGAGCCTGTGAAGAAGGCCAACGCTTGTGAAACTCCCCGCCGGCGACACTCTCGTATCCAACGGATTCAACTAAAGAACACCAAGGGCGTCACGCCCTCCCACGGGCTGCTTCGGGGCTTGCGCGAAACAAAGGTAAACCAGCCAGCCACCAGGCGCGGGCGCTTGTGCAATATGACAACTATTAATATGCTGAACACGGGTTTTACAAGAGGGGCTTCCCCTCCCAAAATGCTCTCACAAGCCATCAGGACAAAAACCTGAGTTCTATTCATGCAGGGTGAAAAAGACAGGAGCGATACACACTCAGTCGGACCAATCCCCCAATGCGTCCCCGAAAGCACCTCCCGAGCCTTTGCTGGGGTCGCCGAATCCGCCATCGTCGTCTACGTCGCCGCCAGCGGTGTCAGGGCCGCTCGCCGCGCCGCCCTCATCAGCACCCACGATCACGTCGTCGTCGTCCGAAGCGAGGGCCCTGACAAGGGCGTCCATGTTGTCTTCCACCCAGTGCGCCAGGTCACCTCGGACGGCCTGGGGGACTAGGGCGATGACAGCATCAAAATCGAAGCGGGGATCCATGATTAGGAGATGGCTGAAGACACGGGAGAAGGCGTGCCCGAGCAGCGCGCGGCTCCTCTCTTCCACCAACCTATCGGCCCTTGTCTAACGCGCCTCCAGCTGTGTCACCACGGCAGTGAAGAACTGAAGGTTGCCAGCATAGTTGACTGTGTGCGGCTCGCCAACAGCCGCCTCACAGATGTTGCCCAAGGCCGCGCTAGCTCTCTCCCGGAGCGTGGCAAGCATGGGACCGTGCACGTGCTCCAGGACCTGCCGCTGACATATCTCGTCCATGTTCTGGCGCGCGACGCCCTCAGCCTCTTCCATCCGCTGGTGAAGACGGAGCACCTCGGCCTGGGAGGCGGCCAACTCCTTTTGCGCCGCCTCAAGGGCGGCCCGGGAGGCGTCGACCCGCCGCGTCGCCTCATCCTGTTGGGACCTCAGGGCTGCGGTTCTGCCCTCGGCTTCGACCCGGATCATCCCAGCTTCCCCTCGAACTCACGCTCGAGGCCTTGGCGCGCCGTCGCCACCCGACGAAAAACCTCCTCCAGGACACACGCTTCCCGCACGGCGACATCGTCTTCCGCCTGCGTCACTAGGCGCTCCCTTGTCTCCAGCCGCTCGTACTCACGGGTGCGTTCGGCGGCTTCCAGCACCAACGCTTCCTCGCGCTTCTGAAGCTCAACCGGGTCGCCAGAAGCCACCTTCATTGATGCAAGGGCTGCCTCGTGCAGCTCCACTTGCTCCTCCAACGAATGGCACCGGGCCAAGAGCTCTCGAGCCCGTTCTTCTGCTGCTTCTCACCGTCGGTCTGCTCCCCGGGCCTCCTCAGCGGCCTGGGATCGGGCCGCCCGAGAGGCCTCCAGCGACGCCTTTGCCCCTTCGTCATCGAGGTCGCGCTGATGACGCGCGAGGGCAATGGCGGCCTCTAGCTCGCGCCTCTCTGTGGCCAGGCGCAGGCCCTCGGCCTCCAGGCGCGCGTCTTCGTCAGCAAGCTCCTCCCCAAGCAAGTTCACAGTGTCGGCCGCTCTTCGAAGGAACCCTTGGCGGCGAGCGCGGCGCTCCCGGGCGCGCCCAAGCACATCTTCCACACCATCATCCGCCCCAAGCAAGCGCCGGGGGCCGCGAATCATCATTCCTCCTCCGGGCAGGGGGCTGGGGGCTGGCGCCCTCGCGACGGTCGGGCGCGCCGCACCAGAAGCCCGGCCTAGGGCTAGCCCGTCTCCAGATGAAGGGCGCAGGAGGCGCCTCAACCAGTCGCAGTCCCCGACCAGATGAGAAGCACACGGCAGGCTGGCTATTCCCCGAGAGGGCCCGCGAAGGAAAATCGCGGGGAATGAAGGGCCGTGTTGCACCTCGGGATGGTCCACCCCTTCAGATGCCCTCACCACAAGGGCAGAGCTGCTCGGAGCATTTGAGGACGGTACAGGGGGCGAAGCCAAGGGAGGCGGCACCTCTGCTACTTCCGCGAGCTCGGCTGGAAGGGGCCTGCGGAGCAAGGATCAGTGAAAGCAACAAGAGGATCAGGAGCCAAAGAGGAAGAAGGCTTACTTGTCAGTGGCGAAGTACTTCCTGCGCTTCAGCACGCGGCAAGGGAAGTCCTCACCCAGGGCCTCCCTTTTCCTCCGGAGGGCCTCAAAGTCCACACGGAAGCAGCCCAGGAGAGGTGCACAGGAATCAACCTGCGAGGAGGACGGAGCACCAAGGCGACCTGCGTCGAGGACGCATGCCTGACGCGCACAGTCAGTTGCCTCTCCAGAAGGCACAGCCGGGGGCTCAGGAGCCTCGGCCCTAAGCGTCGGAAGCAGCCGCACCTCACTCGCAGCCTCGGCAGCACGGGCTTCAAGAGCTGCCCCATCAAGAGCACCGCTAGGTGCGGCCACCTCGTCAGTAGCTCTCTCGACCCTCGCTGTCTCCGGCCTCCCTGCTCCACCACTCGAGGAGGATTCACTTGGACCAATCGGAAGGGCAGTCACCGCCACAGGGTTCCCGCGAAGCCCTTGGAGGCCAACAGGACGCAGCCCCCACTCGTCAAAGGCGGGCATCTGCCTCACGAAGTCATCCCTGTTCTGGCAGAGGTACAGTAGAGCTCCTCCCTGCTGGATACTGCCAGGGTTGGGGTCGCCAGTCAGGACCAAGAGCACCGTCCTTAGCACCGCGGGCGTCAAGTCTTCTTCCTGAAGCCTCATGTGATCACCATGCCCGCTGAAGGCCCACATTCGACGAGAATGGCGCTAGAGAGGGGCAATGCGGCGCAGCAGGAACTCCCTCACCACCTTAGGCGCTGTCACGTTGAGCGATCTCAAGAACGTGAAGCGGCACCAGCCGAAGGCGAGCCGGGGGCTCTTAAGTGTCTCCTGGCCCCAGCCTGAATTAGGTACAGCGGGCGAAGTTGGCTTCGCCAGCCGGGGCTGGGCACCCCGACATCGACGTACAACCACCGCTCGCGGAACCCAGCTGGAGGCGGAGGGAGCTTGAAGTCAATACCTGAGGCCGCGGTCTCAGGTGTGGCGACGAAGCTCACGCACGCCGACCATTGAGTATGGTCGGCAAGGCTCAAAGAGAAGAAATGGCGCAGCAAGGCAACAGAAGGAGGGATGCCCATCAGCGCCTCGCAGACAAATGCAAAGACCAAGAGGAGGGCAATGGATTCAGGACCCAGATGCATCATGTGGATCTGGTAATGGGAGAGGACGGCGTTGAAGAAATCGGAGAAGGAGGGAACCAGACCCGCCCACAAGGCATCGGCAAAGTAATGAACCTCGGTGATTATCCTGTCAGTGGGGAAGTGAGACGTAGGCTAGGCCATCGTCCTCCCACACTCGTTGAAGATGGTGGCCAGGGCCGGACTGAGCTTATCCAGGCACTCCAGATTGAGTATGATTGAGCGGCCAACGGCGGGGGCCACCGACAGCGGCGGGCGAGATGGAGACGCGGGCTTCTTCCCTTTCTCTTTCCTCGTCGGAGCCATGGCGGTGGACAAAAGAAGGGAAGTGTGAGATGGGATTGGAGGCGAGAGTCGAAGTTCGAAGGGAGGAAGAACAAGGGACGTTCGAGCAACAGGAAGAGGGCGGCTGTGTACAAGTGCGGGGCAACCTAGCAGGGCGCAAAATAAGGGAGCGTGGGAGAACGGTACCGCCCACGTCCAATCAACCACCACGCGGCACCCAAGGCCGTAGGCTGTTAGGGCCCGCGGCGCTTCGCCCCTGCCCTTTCGCCTCTCAGCACGGCCAAGTCCGGGCGCGCCTTGGGCCCGGGGGCTACTGTCGGCGTTCTGGGAACAGGGGTCCCCAGACTTGCCTGCATGCGGCCTGCGGCGTGGCTCAAATGGGGGCCCGGCGCGACCCATCTTCATCAACACAAGACTCAAGACCCTCGCGAGGGGCCAAGCCTCGTGGGGCGGACAACACGGCGCATCCTCAGGCGCAGCCTCATCAGGCTGGCTCGTGAGGAGGCAGAGAGATCAAGGCAGGGTACCTCGCGAGGTGCCCATGCCGCAAGCCATGACGATCGAGGGTGCCAGGCGGGCGCCAGCGCGCGCAGTGTCCTTCTTTCCCCTTTGGTGCAAAGGGGGCGAGCGCAGCCGCGGAGTACCGAGGCATCAGGCAAAGGTTGCCATTTCGGTGCAACGAGACCAAGACAGGAGGACTATGAGACGGAGGTCACCATGGAGCCCAGCGCGGCGTCACCACAGAGCCTTTGGCAGGCGAAGACCAACTTTAGTCAGGATAAGTGTACTAGATGTTCCCCTTCGAATTGGCCAATTGTTGGCGCCCTTCCCGCTCAATATTTGGGAAGAGGCACAGGGCCTTTGCCTATAAATAGGACCAGCCATCCACATAGCAAATGAACGGTCGACGAGTGAGAGCAAAGCAGAGAGAGTGAGTGAGAGAGAGAGAGAGGGTGACTGAACTCCTCCTAGCAGTTCATCGCCCCAGCCAAGAACAGACCCTCGCGAGGTTGTTCTTCCTTGTATTGTTCATCATCACCAGACCCAGGAGGCAATCCACCAACCACACACTAGAGTAGGGTATTGCACCACAACGGTGGCCCGAACCAGTATAAACCTTGTGTCTCTTGTGCAGTTCTTTTAGTAGTTTAGATCTTTGTGAGACGGGGAGGTAGAAGGCGTAATCTCCGCGCGCACCCCAGTGTTCGAACCTTAAGGGTCTGCCAGAACCCGTGATCCGACAGGCGCGGCAGGTTGGACGGTCCGGCGGCGTCCTCGTCGTTGTCGCTGTCGAGGATCACGATGTCGTGCTCGTCCTCGTGCCCACGCTTGCGGGCGGTGATCTCCTCCAGGGCCCAGGTCTGCCGGGCCATCTCAGTCCGGAGGTAGTCATCGCGCGCCCACCGTAGGGCGTCCGCGTCGGAGAAGTCGCGCCGGGCTATCTCCTTGTACTCCGGGGGGAGGCTGGGCTCTGGTTTGGACGAGACAAGGACGAGGCGCCTAGAAGCGGGGATGGAGTCGGCGATGCGGACACCGGAGTTGCGGGTGCGCCGGCTGACACGCATGTCCTGGGGCCCCGGCTTGACGGACGTGTCCTGGGGCTCCGGCTTGACGGGGCGGAGGCAAGGAGAGCCGGTCGACCGACCGGACGAGGAGGAGGACGCCCTGGGGTCCATGCGCCTCGGCGTCCACAAGCTCCCACGGCGGCGAGAGAAGGACGGGGGGGAGGGGTACTCGAGCCTCGGCGTGTTTCCACCCTCAATGTACTCGAGGACGGCGTCCAGCGTGCGGCCGGGCACGCGCCACCATCGGTGCCGCCCCTCGGAGTTGAGCCTACCAGAGGGCATGACGCCGTTGGTGGCCTCAAGCTGCTCGGCGTGACGGCGGCGGAAGTACGGCTCCCAGAGCGGGCTGTCAGGGACGTAGCGCGGCCCCTCCCTCGCCGCTCGCGGTAGAGAGGCGCGCATACGCGTGATCTCCGCACGCCGCGCCGCCCCGGTGGGCGGCGGTGGCACCGGGACCCCGCCGGCGCTGATTCTCCACGCCCCGGGCACCCGCATGTCCGGCGGGACCGGGTACTCAGCCTCGAAGAGGAGCCGAGTTTCATCCTCGTGAAGGTGGCGCCGGCCGAAGCCGTTCGCCGCCGCGCCATCGCCTGAGAATCATTCGGCCATTTCTTTGAACTGGGACTACGAGGGGAGAGGGAGGAAGGGGAGAGAGGGCGCGTCGGCGGTGGAGACTCTGTGCGTGCCACCGGCGCGCTGGGGTCGTCTTATATAGGCGGAGGCGGCGTGAGCACGCGTGGCATGCGCGGGGACGCGCGTCGTCACGCCTTCACTGCGCCGCCCGTGAGGCATCAATGGCGGAGGCTGACCGGCACGGCAGCGCGCGGTAGCCTTGGCACTGATTCGCCGCGGGAAAGGAGGCGATGTGGACGATGAAGCGGTGAGAACCGAGACTAGTCGCTGGCAAGGAGAGCCCGTGGCTCTTTCACGCCAAAACCGATTCGCCCGGCGCCCCCAGCGCGCCGGGTTCGGGTTGGGTCCGCCGGCGCCAATTTTGGCCTGAGCCGGCGAAAATTGGGCCCTTGGGGGCGCGACTGGGCCGATTTTTTTACGTCGGCGGCCGAAAAGTTGCCTAGGGGGCCTTGTTGGGGGCGCGGCTGGAGATGCTCTTATGCTCGCAGAGAAGGTGGCCGCGCAAGCGTCGGCCTTGGCCTCGGCCATGAAAGCCGAGCCGAACATGACGAAGACTACGCCGGCGGACAAGGTGGCCGCGCAAGCGTCAGGGTCGGCGAAGAAGAGGACTTGGGAGGAAGCCAACGGCGGGGAGGAGGTTCCACCTCTTTCCGTGTTGTCCAGCATGCGCTCGCCACCGCCACAGCATTTCTCCAGCAAGCCGGCGGAAATACCCTGACGGCTGCACGGGAGCTGCTCGGGAGGAAGAAGAGGACTCGGCAGGAAACCAACGCCGAGGTGGAGCTTTCGACCCTTCCAGCTCTGAACACGCCACTGTCCAGGGTGTGCTCGCCACCACCAGGCTTCCCCAACAGGCTGTACGGAGGCACCACGGGCCGGGACGCTGCACGTGAGCTGCCACAGGGCGACGCATAGTTGCCATGTTTCCGGTATGGTGGGAACGAGGAACGGGAACGGGGGACGAGAGTCGGAGGCTGGAAAAAATAGGGTACAGCGGGGGTATACATCTCTAGAACGATTTTTTTTAAAGTGGAAACACGATCCAATCAATTTCGGTACGATGAATCTGGTACGGTACCATGGAATGAGGAACGTGAATCATCGATCCATGAAGACTAAAAATAAATCATCTCCTTCCTAATGAAAAATTTATTAGCAGCCTTGGAGTAATTGGAGAGCAGAAGGAGGAGTTATTTAGGGGATTGGAAAAGAACAGGCAGAGAGTAAAACGAGGAGTTCGTGATTGATATGGCTGACCTTTTGCTTTGTAACATCCCAAAATTCTAAATTTTGGAATTTTATATTAAATAAATAATTGTGATTGTTTGTTTGATTTTTGTGTGATTGATTGTGTGAAACTGAGTGGAAATTGAAAACTTTTTGAAAGTTGAATGAGAGGGAATAAAAGGACTTTCCCAAAACTTCCATCTTGCATTTTGATCTCCCTGAGTTCAAAATTCATTTCATTACAAAACCCTAGAGTGAAGATAATATGACTTCTTCCATTAGTAGAAATGAAAAGGGGTTTGAAAATGATTTGAATTCCATTTTGTAATATTTTAAATTTAGAAACTTTAAGCAGCTCAATGAGTTCATGAGGGAAGATAAAATGACTTCTTCATATTTGAAGAAAGAGAGTTGGAAGTTTCAAAGAAATAAATTGGAAGTCACCTTGAAGTTATTTGAAACTCATTTTTCCATTTAAAGTTGTTTGAAATTCCAAATTCAAATCCAATTGGGAGTTATTTCAGTTTCTTTTCAAAATATTTTTCTCCTAAAAATAGATAAATGGAAATAAGGGTAAAATGATTCCCTTCAATGGAAAATTACGATAAAATAAATTTAAAATCATTTTGCTATTTAAAAAATGAATTTTGTTGATTTTAAATGCAACACTAGCACTGTTTGACTTTTATGAATTTTTTTGGAATTTATTTGAACTTGGAAAATAGTTCATCTTATTCTTGGTATTTTTCTGAGCATTTTGATATATAATATGCCTATGTAAATTTTATTTATTTTCGTCTGTTGTAATTTGTTTTCATTCTGTAAAAAAAGAAAAAAAAGACAGGCGCACCACCTGGACCAAAACCCTGTTCGGCCCAGAGGCAAACGAGCCGGCCCGCTCCGCCTTTCGGCCCACGGCCTGCCCCGCGCCCAAGCGCCCTTCGCGCCGATCGACCGCCTACGCCTCTCGCTCGATCGCCCCGCCCACACCCGCTGACTGGTGGGCCCCGCCTCCCAGCTCGTCCCCAACCTCCCGCCGCGCCGCACGGGACAAGCCGTGAGTGCGCCCGCCCGCAACCGCCGGCGAAGCCCTGCGGATGAGGCTTATCCGCTGGTCCCTAATGCCTTGCATGCGTCTATAAATGCCCCGCGACCCCCTCTATCGATCCCGCCGGCTCACACTTCCCCACGCCGCTCCTATCTGTCGCCATCATCGAGTGCATCTCGCCGGAGCCGATCTCCTCGCCGGACGAATTCGTCGCCGGTGAGCCCTTTCGATCCCTATCTCCATGCTCATTCGGACCACCGTGCTCCTCCGCGTCTTTTTGACGTTCTCCTAGTCGCCTAGGTCGCCCGAAGAAGCCGCCCCGACGACGCGTGCCCTCGCCGGAGCACCGGAGCCGCCGCTTCCCTCCGCCCCGTCCGGTGCACGCCGACGCCAGCCGTCACCACCATCCGGCCGTCCACACTGTGCCGCATCTCCTTGTCCCCTCCGCTGTCGCCAGAGCCCGCCAGAGCCGCCACCCCGTTCGACCCGAGTCGCTGCCACTGTCGTCGACATCGCCTCCGGCAGCCGTCGACCCCCGCCCACCCTCGCCCGTTCGATCTACCATGGACGGCCTAGATTAGATCAGGTTAGTGTTTTTTTTGTTTTGTTGAACCGATACACGGTTAACCCGGTTTTTGTTAGTTAGCCGCGCGTTAGCGTTTTTATTAAATGCCGGCCGTTCGCCGTATAGCTTCTGCAGCAAACGCTGCCCAGCCACCCGCAAGAAGCCACGTGGCCAAGGACCTGCTCGCAATTTTTCTTTTCTTTTCTGTTTAGTCCCAAGAAATTGCAGTTTAGCCCCTGGACTTCTGATAACTGTATCTTTTCAACCGTAAGTCCAAATTAGGTGAAACCAGCGGCAAAATGTTTGTATCGAATAGCTTTATCCAGAGAACCAATTTTGAAAACATTTGGACAATTTCAAATTTGAGTTTATTCAGATTCGAATTCAAACTTCAACTGGCCATATCTCCTAAACCGTAGCACCGATGAAGTCGATTCTTTTTGGGTTTTGTCACCGTAGCCAAACCCTATCACCTTTCCATAGTAGTTTTACTCGTATGCCTAGTATGCACTGTGGTCCACTTCACAATTTTTGGCACCCATGCCCTATGTTGTTTTGCACTTAGTATTTACTTCTGATAGTTAAGTGTGTTGTGTGTTCATTTGGATTTTCAGAGTCTTTTCATGTTGCATGTTATTTGGTTCTCTGAAATGATTGCTTATGTGAATGCAATGTTTGACTTTATAGATTTTCATCGGAGAGTGACAAATAGTTCTATTAAGTGAAGTTCTGAGAGCGATATTCTCTTCATCAACTATTACCAGGCAAGTTCACATTTGACCATTCTTCCAATTACCTATGTTTATATTATGCACTTAGTCCTTTTGTGGTAGGATTGCATGGTAGGATCTATTGTTGCTATATGGCTATGTCGTTACCTAGTAGTTCATTGAGGTAGGTTTGAACCATATACCTTTGTCACCACCACGTAAGTTTAATTTTGCCTCGCCAATGTAGACGTGGATTGGGAAGTGTTCATTGTGAGAGATGAGTGACAAAGTAGTAAGTAGAACCAAGATAACTTAATGAACTACCTGGGCAGAGGTTTGGTTTGAATGGTTGCGAAGTACAGTGGGAGCATGCATGGGAAATCGATGGGGGTGCACCACTAGTGGTCCGTCCGCCCAGGCTCAAAGAGATCAATCATATTCTCATGTCTAGAAGCTTACGTGTGCAGCCACAAGCCAATATGGGCTCTGGCTTAGTTGAGTAGTTAGTGTGACCCCTTCCGGGATGGGCTAGCAGATGTAGAATGATGTAGGTGTACTGGCCTAACCGTGGGTTAAGGGGGAACATTTTCGAAAGACTATGTATCGGTCATCCTGTTCTCAAACGCCAGGCAGTGCGAGAATTTCAAGGGAGGCGATCGAGTCTTGTGGGCAAAAGTGTGCAAACCTCTGCAGAGTATTAAAACCTAATTGATTAGCCGTGTCCCCGGTTACGGACAACTTGAGCATCTAGTAGTGGAAATACTGGGAGATCTCATCACTCTTAATTTAAACAGTTGGGTTTAAACGAAACTTTGGGAATGGATTGAGTTGGGTTTACCAACTCATTCTATGCTATATAGTAGTGGTAGAATAATATCTTTCATTCTAGGGAAAAACTAGCTTTATGCAAAAACTAAACTTAGATCTTTCCAACAACCAAATTGCATGTACAAATAGGTTCATTATTCTTATGATGTGACTTGCCAGTACATTCAAGGTACTGACCTACAGGGCTGCAACGTCTTATGTTGCAGGAATTTTCTACGACGAGTAAGAGTTACGTTGCAGGGTTACGGTCTACACTCAACTTGCCATTGGCGTTGACGGACTCCACACCCTTATGTTTATTTCCGCTGAGACTTATGAGGTATATATATCAGTTTTACGTTATTTATACATGTGATTGCACTTTGATATATACATTGATGTACTATGTGTGCCAGCATACCGATCCAGGGATGGCACGGATACACAAAGGCTTGACCGTTTGAGGTCGGGTCGCTACAAATATGGTATCAGAGCACATGTTGACTGTAGGACGTAACCCTAGAAACTGGAAAGCCCTTAAGAAAGGATTTCTCTAAAACTTTATTTTCAAAAGGGTCCTTTACCTCTCTTCTTTCTGAGCTTTATCAAATCTTTACTTTTACCTCAAATAGTTAGACAAACCGGTTCCCTTTGGACCACACGGAGGATGAACTGAAGCCAGTCCGAGAACGACAAGATATCAGACTTCACCCTACACTAGAAGAGTTGAAGCTACAATAGTCGAAGCCTCTGAAGAATTGAAGAATTTGAAGACACCGAAGAATTCCAAGATTTATATGAACTTTAGAGACCCAAACCCCTGTTGTATACTTACGTTAGATGCGATGATTTGTGAGCTATCATTGTTTGATGTTTTTCCTGACAGCCACAAATAAAACTTATTTTCAAAACTATATTGTGTGTATTGTGGGTATCTCTCTATCCCTCTTATCTCATCCCGAAACCCTTGGACCCAATAGATGATGAATGAAGATGGACTTGCATTCTCTGAACCGATCACTCAGTTGGAGGCAGAGCTATGGATTCAAAACATGGAGAATCACTTCAGGAGCAATTTCGTTGCAAGGAAGAATGAGGTTCAATACGCTCTTCAGCACTTCACAAGAAGTGCTGCAACCTGGTGGAAAATGCATCAAGCCATACAAGGATGTAACGGAGCAAAAACTTGGGCGGAATTCAAGATGACTCTACTGAGGTCTCGTCTTATTCAGAAGCCATATGGCAATAAAATGAAGAAACCTTGTGCATGCAAGATTTGTGGTGAGATAGGACATACCCATGAAGAACACAAGGATGGATGCCCTCATTGTGAAAGAAATCACCAAGCTGAAGAATGTCCAACCATGAAGGTTACTTGTTTCTTGTGTGAAGGAACTACGCACTACCCTGCCCAGTGTCATATTTATCCCAAGGTACAAGAAATTACCAAATAACATAAGGAAGCAGTGAAAGAAGCCCTCGGGGAAAGTTTAAAAGAACCTGTGATGAAGGAAGATGTTAACGACCCTGATGGAGAGAGCCTAAACAGATTTTACTCCAATGCTTGCTATTCATGTGGAGAAGAAGGACATTTTTCACAGTATTGCACGAAGGAAAGCCAAGAGTATCTGGGAAACTTCCCGGTGGAAGAAGTGGAGTTTGATCGACAAGAGATAGAGGAATTGATCGGAACGAAGAAGTCCAGGAAGAGAAAGAGCATGTATCCCCAGAACAACCCGATTACTGTAGAAAAGGACCTGAGTCAAATCACTTGTTACAGGTGCAAGGATTTAGGTCATTACGCTAGCAAATGCCCAGCAAGGAAGCCAAGAACCCAAGGAGCCAATATAACCACCAGGAAGCCCCTGGATTTGTCTGAAGTCATTTGTTTATGCTGCAAGGGAGTAGGACATTTTGCCAGAGAATGTTCAGACCCAAGGAGAGCTTGAGCAGAGTAGTTGAGATCTTGATATTGGAATAAAGCATGTAATAAAGTTGGAATGCACTTTTATTTTCGTTGGGGATGTTGAGTTGAGTTATGAAATGGAAATTGTAATAGCTCATGAAGCAATAAAAGTTGAGGTGTTGGAATCTCATGTGAAATGAGTTGTTGTTGATTGTGAGTGCCTCTCTCATTATCTCACCCAGACTAAAACCTCGAACCCATGGACAAGCTGACCCCAAACTTTTCCCAGAAAAACAACCACATTTCACCAAAGGAAATACATAAAGTATCCTGAGTACCCCTTCCATCTTATGCCTGCAGATGAAAACCTTTTACGAGTCTTTTCTCAAGGGCCTAGAAACGATCATGACCCTGACCAGTGATCAGGATTACCCAAAAATCCTGAAGGACATGATGAAGCATATTCATCTTGAAGGAGATGCAATTTACAATGGTTATCTTTTCATGGAGAGGGAGTTGAACCCTGGTATGTGGAGGTACACCTCCACCGTGTGAAGGGAGTTTGCCCAAAGACTATGGGGCAATACTTTTTCATTTCTCGAGTACCACGAGCAACATTCTTCGACTCTGTTCATGAAGCTGCTATGGAAGCCATACGTTAGATTGGAGAAATACTAGAAGCAAGACTCTGTCACACTCAGGAATACCTGAGGGGGGTGCATGCAGAGATGATGGAGATGAAGCTCATGGCCACCACGATGAAGCAAAACATCGATGATTTGAAGGATCACATCACACAATTCCGGTGGGACTAAAACATATTCAAGTAGGACAAATGAATAAAGATGGAAGTAATGCTTGACCATGAAGGAAATATGCCCTAGAGGCAATAATAAAGTTATTATTTATTTCCTTATATCATGATAAATGTTTATTATTCATGCTAGAATTGTATTAACCGGAAACATAATACATGTGTGAATACATAGACAAACAGAGTGTCACTAGTATGCCTCTACTAGACTAGCTCGTTAATCAAAGATGGTTATGTTTCCTAACCATGAACAAAGAGTTGTTATTTGATTAACGAGGTCACATCATTAGTTGAATGATCTGATTGACATGACCCATTCCATTAGCTTAGCACCCGATCGTTTAGTATGTTGCTATTGCTTTTCTTCATGACTTATACATGTTCCTATAACTATGAGATTATGCAACTCCCGTTTACCAGAGGAACACTTTGGGTACTACCAAACGTCACAACGTAACTGGGTGATTATAAAGGAGTACTACAGGTGTCTCCAATGGTAAATGTTGGGTTGGCGTATTTCGAGATTAGGGTTTGTCACTCCGATTGTCGGAGAGGTATCTCTGGGCCCTCTCGGTAATACACATCACATAAGCCTTGCAAGCATAATAACTAAGATGTTAGTTATGAGATGATGTATTACGGAATGAGTAAAGAGACTTGCCAGTAACGAGATTGAACTAGGTATTGGATACCGACGATCGAATCTCGGGCAAGTAACATACCGATGACAAAGTGAACAACGTATGTTGTTATGCGGTCTGACCGATAAAGATCTTCGTAGAATATGTAGGAGCCAATATGGGCATCCAGGTCCCGCTATTGGTTATTGACCGGAGACGTGTCTCGGTCATGTCTACATTGTTCTCGAACCGTAGGGTCCGCACGCTTAAGGTTTCGATGACAGTTATATTATGAGTTTATGAGTTTTGATGTACCGAAGGAGTTCGGAGTCCCGGATGAGATCGGGAACATGACGAGGAGTCTCGAAATGGTCGAGACGTAAAGATCGATATATTGGACGACTATATTCGGACATCGGAAAGGTTCCGAGTGATTCGGGTATTTTCGGAGGTACCGGGGAGTTACGGGAATACGGGGAAGAGTAATGGGCCTTGATGGGCTTTAGTGGGAAGAGGAAAAGGCTGCTGCGCCCCCCCTCCCCTTTGGTCCGAATTGGACTAGGGAAAAGGGGGCCAGCCACCTCTCCTTCTCCTCCTATTCCTTCTCCCTTCCTCCCCTTTTGGTGGACTCCTACTAGGACTTGGAGTCCTAGTAGGACTCCCATCCTGGCCGCACCCTATGCCTTGGCCGGCCTCCTCCTCCTCCATCCTTTATATACAGGGGCAGGGGGCACCCCATAGACACACAAGTTGATCATTGTTGATCGTTCCTTAGCCGTGTGCGGTGCCCCCTGCCACCAAATTCCACCTCGGTCATATCGTTGTAGAGCTTAGGCGAAGCCCTGCGTCGGTAGTACATCAAGATCGTCACCACGCCTTTGTGCTGACGGAACTCTTCCTCGACGCTTTGCTGGATCGGAGCCCGAGGATCGTCATCGAGTTGAACGTGTGCTAAGAACTCGGAGGTGCCGGAGTAACGGTGCTTGGATCGGTCGGATCGGGAAGAAGACGTACGACTACTTCCTCTACGTTGTGTGATCGCTTCCGCAGTCGGTCTGCGTTGGTACGTAGACAACACTCTCCCCCTCGTTGCTATGCATCACCATGATCTTGCGTGTGCGTAGGAAAATTTTCGAAATTACTACGTTCCCCAACAGTGGTATCAGAGCCTAGGTTTTTATGGTTTGATGTTATATGCACGAGTAGAACACAAGTGAGTTGTGGGCGATACAAGTCATACTGCCTACCAGCATGTCATACTTTGGTTCGGCGGTATTGTTGGACGAGACGATCCGGACCAACCTTACGCGTACTCTTACGCGAGACCGGTTCCCTCGACGTGCTTTGCACATAGATGGCTTGCGGAAGACTGTCTCTCCAACTTTAGTTGAACCAAGTGTGGCTACGCCCGGTCCTTGAGAAGGTTAAAACGGAGTCTATTTGACGAACTATCGTTGTGGTTTTGATGCGTAGGTGAGATGAGTTCTTACTTAAGCCCGTAGCAGCCACGTAAAACTTGCAACAACAAAGTAGAGGACGTCTAACTTGTTTTTGCAGGACATGTTGTGATGTGATATGGTCAAGGCATGATGCTGATTTTATTGTATGAGATGATCATGTTTTGTAACCGAGTTATCGGCAACTGGCAGGAGCCATATGGTTGTCGCTTTATTGTATGCAATGCAATCGCGATGTAATGCTTTACTTTATTACTAAACGGTAGTGATAGTCGTAGAAGCATAAGATTGGCGAGACGACAACGATGCTACGATGGAGATCAAGGTGTCGCCGGTGACGATGGTGATCATGATGGTGCTTCAGAGATGGAGATCACAAAGCACAAGATGATGATGGCCGTATCATATCACTTATATTGATTGCATGTGATGTTTATCTTTTTATGCATCTTATCTTGCTTTGATTGACGGTAGCATTATAAGATGATCTCTCACTAAATTATCAAGAAGTGTTCTCCCTGAGTATGCACCGTTGCCAAAGTTCGTCGTGCCCAGACACCACGTGATGATCGGGTGTGATAAGCTCTACGTCCATCTACAACGGGTGCAAGCCAGTTTTGCACACGCAGAATACTCAGGTTAAACTTGACGAGCCTAGCATATGCAGATATGGCCTCGGAACACGGAGACCGAAAGGTCGAGCGTGAATCATATAGTAGATATGATCAACGTAACGATGTTCACCATTGAAAACTACTCCATCTCACGTGATGATCGGTTATGGTTTAGTTGATTTGGATCACGTGATCACTTAGAGGATTAGAGGGATGTCTATCTAAGTGGGAGTTCCTAAGTAATTTGATTAACTGAACTTAAATTTATCATGAACTTAGTCCTGGTAGTATTTTGCAAATCATGTTGTAGATCAATAGCTCGCGTTGTTGCTTCCCTGTGTTTATTTTCATATGTTCCTAGAGAAAATTGTGTTGAAAGATGTTAGTAGCAATGATGCGGATTGGATCCGTGATCTGAGGTTTATCCTCATTGCTGCACAGAAGAATTATGTCCTTGATGCACCGCTAGGTGACAGACCTATTGCAGGAGCAGATGCAAACGTTATGAACGTTTGGCTAGCTCAATATGATGACTACTTGATAGTTTAGTGCACCATACTTAACAGCTTAGAATCGGGACTTCAAAGACGTTTTGAACGTCATGGACCATATGAGATGTTCCAGGAGTTGAAGTTAATATTTCAAGAAAATACCCGAGTTGAGAGATATGAAGTCTCCAACAAGTTCTATAGCTAAAAGATGGAGGAGAATCGCTCAACTAGTGAGCATGTGCTCAGATTGTCTGGGTACTACAATCGCTTGAATCAAGTGGGAGTTAATCTTCCAGATAAGATAGTAATTGACAGAATTCTCTAGTCACCATCACCAAGTTAGTAGAACTTCGTGATGAACTATAATATGCAAGGGATAACGGAAACAACTCCCAAGCTCTTCGAAGGTAGAAATCAAGAAAAACATCAAGTGTTGATGGTTGACAAGACCACTAGTTTCAAGAAAAGGGCAAAGGTAAGAAGGGGAACTTCAAGAAGAACGGCAAGCAAGTTGCTGCTCAAGTGAAGAAGCCCAAGTCTGATCCTAAGCCTGAGACTAAGTGATTCTACTGCAAAGGGACTGGTCACTGGAAGCGGAACTACCCCAAGTGATTGGCGGATAAGTAGGATGGCAAAGTGAACATAAGTATATTTGATATACATGTTATTGATGTGTACTATACTAGTGTTTATAGCAACCCCTCAGTATTTGATGCTAGTTCAGTTGCTAAGATTAGTAACTCGAAACGGGAGTTGCAGAATAAACAGAGACTAGTTAAGGGTGAAGTGACGATGTGTGTTGGAAGTAGTTCCAAGATTGATATGATCATCATCGCACACTCCCCTATACTTTCGGGATTAGTGTTGAACTTAAATAAGTGTTATTTGGTTTTTGCGTTGAGCGTGAATATGATTTGATAATGTTTATTGCAATACGGTTATTCATTAAAGTCAGAGAATAATTGTTGTTCTGTTTACATGAATAAAACCTTCGATGGTCATACACCCCATGAAACAAGTTCGTTGGATCTCGATCATAGTGATACACATATTTATAATATTGAAACCAAAAAAATTCAAAGTTAATAATGATAGTGCAACTTATTTGTGGCACTGCCATTTAGGTCATATTGGTATAAAGAGCATGAAGAAACTCCATGCTGATGGGCTTTCGAAATCACTTGATTATGAATCACTTGATGCTTGCGAACCATGCCTTTTGGGCAAGATGACTAAAACTCCGTTCTTCGGAACAATGGAGCGAGCAATAGATTTGTTGGAAATCATACATACTGATGTATGTGGTCCGATGAATATTGAGGCTCGCGACAGGTATCACTATTTTCTGATCTTCACAGATGATTTGAGCAGATATGAGTATATCTACTTGATGAAACATAAGTCTGAAACATTTGAAAAGTTCAAAGAATTTCAGAGTGAAGTGGAAAATCATCGTGACAAGAAAATAAAAGTTTCTACGATATGATCGTAGAGGTAAAATATTTGAGTTACGAGTTTGGTCTTCAATTAAAACAATGTGGAATAGTTTCACAAAATCATGCCACATGGAACACCACAGCATAATGGTGTGTCCTAACGTCATAACCGTACTTTATTGGATATAGTGCAATCTATGATGTATCTTACCGATCTACCACTATCGTTTTGGGGTTATGCATTAGAGACAGCTGCATTCACGTTAAATAGGGCACCATCTAAATCCGTTGAGACGACACCGTGTGAACTATGGTTTGGCAAGAAACCTAAGCTGTCGTTTCTTAAAATTTGGGGTTGCGATGCTTATATGAAAAAGTTTCATCCTGATAAGCTCAAACTCAAATCGGAGAAGTGCGTCTTCATAGGATATCCAAAGGAAACTATTATCACAGATCCGAAGGCAAGACTTTTGTTGCTAAAATTCGGAAACTTTCTGGAGAAGGAGTTTCTCTCGAAAGAAGTGAGTGGGAGGAAAGTAGAACTTGACGAGGTAACTGTACCTGCTCCCTTATTGGAAAGTAGTACATCACAGAAAACTGTTTCTGTGACACCTACACCAATTAGTGAGGAAGCTAATGATGATGATCATGTAACTTCAGATCAAGTTACTACCGAACCTTGTAGGTAAACCAGAGTAAGATCCACGCCAGAGTGGTACGGTAATCCTTCTCTGGAAGTCATGCTACTAGATCATGATGAACCTACGAACTATGAGGAAGCGATGATGAGCCCAGATTCCGCGAAATGGTTTGAGGCCATGAAATCTGAGATATGATCCATGTATGAGAACAAAGTATGGACTTTGATGGATTTGCCCGATGATCGGCAAGCCATAGAAAATAAATGGATCTTCAAGAGGAAGACGGACATTGATAGTAGTGTTACTATCTACAAAGCTAGAATTGTCGCAAAAAGGTTTTCGACAAGTTCAAAGTGTTGACTACGATGAGAGTTTTTCACTCGTATCTATGCTTAAATCTGTCCGAATCATGTTAGCAATTGCCGGATTTTATGAAATCTGGCAAATGGATAAACAAAACTACATTCCTAAATGGATTTCTTAAAGAAGAGTTGTATATGATGCAACCAGTAAGTTTTGTCAATCCTAAAAGTGCTAACAAAATATGCAAGCTCCAGTGATCCATCTGTGGGCTGGTGCAAGCATCTCGGAGTTGGAATATACGCTTTGATGAGTTGATCAAAGCATATAGTTTTATACAGACTTGCGGTGAAGCCTGTATTTACAAGAAAGTGAGTGGGAGCACTACAACATTTCTGATAAGTATATGTGAATGACATATTGTTGATCGGAAATAATGTAGAATTATTCTGTAAAGCATAAAGGAGTGCTTGAAAGGAGTTTTTTCAAAGAAAGACTTCGGTGAAGCTGCTTACATATTGAGCTTCAAGATCTATAGAGATAGATCAAGATGCTTGATAAGTTTTTTCAATGAGTACATACCTTGGCAAGATTTTGAAGTGGTTCAAAATGGAGCAGTCAAAGAAAGAGTTCTTGCCTGTATTATAAGGTGTGAAGTTGAGTAAGACTCAAAGCCCGACCACGGCAGAAGATAGAAAGAGAATGAAAGTCATTCCCTATGCCTTGGCCATAGGTTCTATAAAGTATGTCATGCTGTATACCAGATCTATTGTATACCCTGCACTGATTTGGCAATGAAGTACAATAGTGATCTAGGAGTAGATCACTGGACAGCGGTCAGAATTATCCTTAGTGAAATAAGGATATGTTTCTCGATTATGGACGTGATAAAAAGGTTCGTCGTAAAGGGTTACGCCGATGCAAGTTTTGACACTAATCTAGATGACTCTAAGTCTCGGTCTAGATACATATTGAAAGTGGGAGCAATTAGCTAGAGTAGCTCCGTGCAGAGCATTATAGACAAAGAATTTTGCAAAATACTTACGGATCTGAATGTGACAGACCCGTTGACTAAAATTATCTCACAAGCAAAACATGATCACACCTTAGTACTCTTTGGGTATTAATCACATAGAGATGTGAACTAGATTACTGACTCTAGTAAACCCTTTGAGTGTTGGTCACATAACGATGTGAACTATGGGTGTTAATCACATGGTGATGTGAACTATTGCTGCTAAATCACATGGCGATGTGAAACTAGAATATTGACTCTAGTGCAAGTGGGAGACTGAAGGAAATATGCCATAGAGGCAATAATAAAGTTATTATTTATTTCCTTATATCATGATAAATGTTTATTATTCATGCTAGAATTGTATTAACCGGAAACATAATACATGTGTGAATACATAGACAAACAGAGTGTCACTAGTATGCCTCTACTAGACTAGCTCGTTAATCAAAGATGGTTATGTTTCCTAACCATGAACAAAGAGTTGTTATTTGATTAACGAGGTCACATCATTAGTTGAATGATCTGATTGACATGACCCATTCCATTAGCTTAGCACCCGATCGTTTAGTATGTTGCTATTGCTTTTCTTCATGACTTATACATGTTCCTATAACTATGAGATTATGCAACTCCCGTTTACCAGAGGAACACTTTGGGTACTACCAAACGTCACAACGTAACTGGGTGATTATAAAGGAGTACTACAGGTGTCTCCAATGGTAAATGTTGGGTTGGCGTATTTCGAGATTAGGGTTTGTCACTCCGATTGTCGGAGAGGTATCTCTGGGCCCTCTCGGTAATACACATCACATAAGCCTTGCAAGCATAATAACTAAGATGTTAGTTATGAGATGATGTATTACGGAACGAGTAAAGAGACTTGCCAGTAACGAGATTGAACTAGGTATTGGATACCGACGATCGAATCTCGGGCAAGTAACATACCGATGACAAAGTGAACAACGTATGTTGTTATGCGGTCTGACCGATAAAGATCTTCGTAGAATATGTAGGAGCCAATATGGGCATCCAGGTCCCGCTATTGGTTATTGACCGGAGACGTGTCTCGTTCATGTCTACATTGTTCTCGAACCGTAGGGTCCGCACGCTTAAGGTTTCGATGACAGTTATATTATGAGTTTATGAGTTTTGATGTACCGAAGGAGTTCGGAGTCCCGGATGAGATCGGGGACATGACGAGGAGTCTCGAAATGGTCGAGACGTAAAGATCGATATATTGGACGACTATATTCAGACATCGGAAAGGTTCCGAGTGATTCGGGTATTTTCGGAGGTACCGGGGAGTTACGGGAATACGGGGAAGAGTAATGGGCCTTGATGGGCTTTAGTGGGAAGAGGAAAAGGCTGCTGCGCCCCCCCTCCCCTTTGGTCCGAATTGGACTAGGGAAAAGGGGGCCGGCCACCTCTCCTTCTCCTCCTATTCCTTCTCCCTTCCTCCCCTTTTGGTGGACTCCTACTAGGACTTGGAGTCCTAGTAGGACTCCCATCCTGGCCGCACCCTATGCCTTGGCTGGCCTCCTCCTCCTCCATCCTTTATATACAGGGGCAGGGGGCACCCCATAGACACACAAGTTGATCATTGTTGATCGTTCCTTAGCCGTGTGCGGTGCCCCCTGCCACCAAATTCCACCTCGGTCATATCGTTGTAGAGCTTAGGCGAAGCCCTGCGTCGGTAGTACATCAAGATCGTCACCACGCCGTTGTGCTGACGGAACTCTTTCTCGACGCTTTGCTGGATCGGAGCCCGAGGATCGTCATCGAGCTGAACGTGTGCTAAGAACTCGGAGGTGCCGGAGTAACGGTGCTTGGATCGGTCGGATCGGGAAGAAGACGTACGACTACTTCCTCTATGTTGTGTGATCGCTTCCGCAGTCGGTCTGCGTTGGTACGTAGACAACACTCTCCCCCTCGTTGCTATGCATCACCATGATCTTGCGTGTGCGTAGGAAAATTTTCGAAATTACTACGTTCCCCAACAGACCATACCAAACTATGTGGGTGGCAGCTTTTGTAATAGAGTACTTTTGAAATTTGAGTTTTGAGTAGTGGTTAAGGATGTAATAAAGGATTTGATATGAAGATGTCGGGTGGTAGGAGCGACATATGCCAACGGGTGGCTTATCATTGCGGGGGCCAATAAAACATCGCCGGTGCCTGGAAACGGGATGAGGCGAAGACATGCACGCCGGCGAATCTTACCCAGCTTCAGGGCTCTCCGGGGAGATAACACCCCTACTGCTGCTCTGCGGGGTATCCGCATGGTTACTAAGTGAACAAGTAGCTACAATGCTCCTTGAGCTGCTTTGGGTGGAAGGAGGAAGAAGGGCTCAACTCAGCCTGCTCCCTCTCCTTGTATGGTGTCTAGGTCTAGAATGAGAGTCCAACCCTTTGCATGGGTGCACCGGGGGGTTTATATAGGCCTACCCCCCGGGGGTACAAAGGTAATCGGACTGGGCGCTGGGCCCAGCTGTCTGTGACTATGCTCGCCGGCTTCTAGGGCCCGCCGGCTGGTGGGTCCCGCCGACTACCGGCTCCTGGGTCGACAGGCCGGCCCCACCGGCCAGGGCCTAGTCGGCAGCTGGTTACTGTTGCTCCGTGTTGTTGACGCAGGCTTGGTCGGGGTAAGCGTGGCTACAGTAACGCCGCCTTGGCGGGCGATTACTGTAGCCCCGCCGCATCTTGTCTCCTTAATGGGCGTCTCCTTCGAGGAGGGTGGCAAGCCGGCTATGGGAAGCCGGCCCTCTATCTTGCCGGCTTGAGAGGAGGTGCGGCCGCCTTCGGCATCTCTCTGCCCGAAGGGGCCCACCGCCTCGGGGGCCACGCTGGCGGCCCGTCGTGGATGGCGTCAGAGCCACCGTGGCTACAGTTCCGCGCCGGGCGGGCCATGGCTGCCCGCACGGCGCGCTGTACCAGGCGTGCTCCGGGTTTTGGGGGTGGCAGGCTCCACTGTTGCCACGCCCCGCTTCATCATCGCAGAGTGGACGCGTACATTGCGGGTACGGCGTTGACTGCTTTATGGGAGCCGGCCTGGCTGTAGCCGGCCTTGTCGTAGCCGGCCTTGCCGTAGCCGGTCCTGCCGTAGCCGGCCCTCCACAGCTTTCTTCATGAGGGTAAAGGGCGGGCCGCCCCCCAAGCCGGCTAGGAAGGTAGTCGGCTAGGGGGGAGGTGGCCCAGGTCTTGAGTCTTCTTATGAGCCGGATGGGCTCATAATTTTTTTCTGAGGGGCCAGGGGAAGCCGGCTGGGCTACCCATGGCTATTTACCCCGACAGTAGTCCCCGAAGCCGGGCGAGCTTCACGGCGGACGGAAGGACGGGAAGCTTGGCCGGCTTCATACCCAGAGGAGCCGACCTCGTCATCGCAGGCCGACTTCGGAGAACTTTTTTGTTTATTAAGGTGACCGTGGTTGACCCGCGGGCTGGCCGCGGGCCCCACGACGGGCCACGTGGCGGAGGAGTCCTGCCGTCGCACGCGCGCGACGGGACGCCGCTGCAGGCCCGGGCCTGCCACTCCCTGGCCTCGGCCCGGGCGCAGATCTTCTTTGGCACGAGGGGACCGCTCGCCTCCCCGCGGCCGTTTCTTCGCGTCATCAAGGCGCGTAATTAACGCGGGCGTGGGGGAGATGGGCACGATCGATCCCCACGATCCCCCACGCCGCGCCTCCTCGGCTCTGGCGCACGCGCCTACAAGTAGGGGGGAGGGGGAGAGACAAAGGCTCGTTCGCTCCCCCGCTCCCCGTCCCTCCTTGCTCCTCTTCTTCTCCTTCTTCCTCGCGCCCGACGCAGTCTCGCGCCGCAGCCCGCCCATGCCGCCATGTCCCTGGTGCTATCAAGCTCGTGGGACGGGTCCAACGTCCACGAGGACCACATCGAATTCCTCCGCCAGACCCGGCGCCTGCCTGCCGCCAACCTCGTGCAGGTGCGTCTGACGCCGGAGACGGAGGTCTCGCCGGCGCCGGAGGAAGGCGAGCGCGTCGTCTTCCACACGCACTTCTTGCGTGGCTTCGGCTTCCCGGCGAGCAGCTTCATGCGATCCTTCCTCGAATTCTACAACCTCCAGCCGCATCACGTCACGCCCAATGCGGTGATGCAGCTGTCGGCCTTCGTTTCCCTCTGCGAAGGTTTCTTGGGGGTGCTGCCGACGCTGGAGCTCTGGGCGGAGCTCTTCCAGAACAAGCTCGGCACCGTCTCCGCCGGCGTGCCGGCTCCCTGCGGGGCCTTCATCGCGATGAAGAGGGCAAGCGACGACAACCCCTTCCCTCACATCCCTCTAATCCAGTCTGTCAAACTCTGGCGGAAATCCTACTTCTACGTCAAGAACGTCGCCCCGCACGGAGACTACGTCAATCTGCCGGCTTACGTAGCCGGCCCGCCGGCTGGGAGGCGGCCGTCTTGGGGCTACCGGTCCAAGTCCTTGTCTCCGGCTGGGAACGCCTCCATCGCCCGGCTTCGGGTGATGATCCAGTCGGAAGGCCTGCGCGCAGCCGACCTGGTAGCCGCCTTCGCCGAGCGCCGGATTCTCCCCCTTCAAAGCCGGCCCCACATGATGTGCCAGATGAGCGGCCGGTTCGACCCTTGCCGGCTGAGCACATGGGAGATGCCCCATGCCGAGGTGACTCTGATGGTGAACTACATCGCCAACCTGAAGCTCACCGACGACTGGCAATTCGGCAAGGCGCCGTACTCCCACGCCCATCCTCCGCCTGCGGTAAGTCCTTCTTCTTGTCGTCTACCCGCTTGAGCCAGCCGGCTTCTGACCAGGCGGCTCTTCTCTTTTTTCTTTTATCAGAACCCTCTCCTCCCGCCGCCAGCCGGAGCGGCAGGAGTCGAACGCGAGTATGCCCCGGACCGCATGGTGGATGACCTCGACGACCCGGGCCTGGCCGCAGTCGCCATGGAGGACGCCGCCACGGGGGACGTTGCCGAGCCTGGAGGCACGGGGCTCTCGGCCAGTTTCGACGACTGGCCAGACGATTTCGACGCCGAAGAAATCCCGTGCCACCAGCCGGCAGCCGACCGCCATAACGCGGGCTCGTCCGCCGCGCCGGCTGCCGGTGGTGGGAAGGGGAAACGCCGGGCCGCGCTTCCACTCTTCGGAAGCCGGCCGAAGAAGCCGAGGGCCTCCGCCACGGCCACGAAGCGTGACGAGGCGGCGGCGAAGGCGTCCCGCTTCCGGAAAGCAGTGAAGAAGCCTCCGTCAGTTTCCGCCTAAGCCTTCTAGCCGCTTACGTGCTTGTTATTTTGAAGTCTTCCTTTGCTTGAATTCTTCTCTGATTTCTTGAGCAGGGCGCCGCTCTCCCTCGAGCGAGGCCCAGGCGGCTCCGTGGTCGGGCCGGGTGCTGGGTCCTCAGGGTCCCGCCGCGTGGACCCCCGCGCCGATCTTGCAGCAGCCACGGAGCGCAACGCTCGCGAGGCGCGTCGAGAGAGGGAGGCGGCGGAGCGGGAGGCCGCCCGGACGGCGACGGGGCGAGCGAGCGCGGCGGCCGAGACTCCGTCGGAGCGGGCGGCCGCGGAGACGGAGGCGGAGGGTGCACGTAGCCGGCCTCCGCTGCTCGCCATCCCCCTCCACACCTTGGATCCGGACATCCCTCTGCCCACGGCGGAGGAGATCACCCCCGAGCAGCCGCCGGTGCAGAGGGACGAACTCTTCGAGGTCTTCACGGAGAGGACGTCGCTGGCAGCGCCAGCCGGAGCGGGCGAAGGCGGCCAGTCGTCGGCGGTGCCGGAGGAGCCGGCCCGAGCCGCGCCCGAGGCCGGAGCCGGTCTTGAGATCGAGCTGGCGGCGGGCCGGCATGCCGGAGGGGGCACGGCCCCGCCGGACACGCGCCGAGCCGCGGGTGTCGAGCAGACGGCAGACGCCTTGGAGGCGGCCAGCTCCGCCACGTCCGGGTGGACTCCCAGCGGAGGAAGCGGCGAGCTGAATGCCGCTGCCCAAGGGGTTCGGAGTCGGCTGCAGGCACAGGCCGGCCTCCTGAGGCAATTCACTCAGGTGTTTCTGTCGACGCGGTCTGCAATCCGGGTAAGTCTTCACTCGTTGACCGCTCTCGTCCTCTGAATTTTTTCCGTGGGGGCGCGCTAGCGCACCCACTGGGTGTAGTCCCCGAGATCCGGGCCGACTGTAGCGCAGTCAGGTCGGATCTTACTCGACGACTATATTGACTGTTTCTTCTGATCTCTAGGATTATCACAATTCTCGTGCCGCCGCCTTCAACTCCCAGGCTCGGGAGCTGAGCCGGAGGACCGAAGACCTTGCCAGCAGCCGGCGTAAGTGTTTTGTCTTTATTTGTTTCTCGTGGGGGCGCGACAGCGCACCCACTCGGTGTAGTCCCCGAGATTCGGGCCGACTGCAGCGCAGTCGGGTCGGATCTTCCTTGACGACTTTTCCCTTGCTGACTTTTTCTCTTTGTCTTTTGCTCGCGCAGAGGCCAACGCCGACTTGCAGAGGGAACTCGGCGAACTGCAGGCCGCTCTTCATGCCAAGGACGCCGAGTACGCTGACTTGGTTCAGGAGCGCGACCGCCTGGCCAAGAAACTGGCCGACCAAGAGGAGAGCCATAAGGCGGCCCTGCAAAAGGCGGAGGACGGCGAGGCTGCCCCGAAGGCGGAGTTCGAGGCCAGGGAGGCGAGCTGGGTCGAGACGCGCCAGGCGCTGGAAGAAGTCTTCGGCCGGATCGAGGATCTTATCGATGGTAGGCCGTCTTTCTTGCCCTTCCTCCATCTGCCGGCCGCCTGCGGTTTTGTTTTGACTTGTGCTTGCTGTCTTGCGCAGAGTACTTTCCCGGCCAATCCGTCCTCGCTGCCCAAGCCATCGAGGCTCACCGCGAGGCGCGCCGTCAAGCCGGAGTTGTGATTCCGCTGGATGCGAATCGGACGCTGTCGAAGCAGCTCATCGCCATCCAGGCGCGGCTGCAGCCGGCCCATCGGCTGCTCCGCCGGCTCCAACGTGCCGGGGCGACGGTGCTGGCCACGCTTTGGCCCGGCCAGACGATTCCCCACACCCCAAGCCGGACGGCCGACTGGCTCGAAGTCGCAGTCGACCGCCTCGAGGCCTGGAAGGCGTCCGCAGCCCGTCTTGGAGCCGGGCATGCGCTGGAGTTCGTCCGCGCGTGGTACCCCGGGCTAAGCCTGGACCAGCTGCGGACTTGGCGGTCGGAAGCCGACGCGGAGTTGGAGGAGGTGCGGCCGGCGATCACGCAACGCGCCTCGACGATCGCCGAGTGCACCGACACCAGCGTCTTCGCGCCGGAGCTCAACGATGATGGCGCCGCCCATCCGGAGGAATGGTTCGGGCTGAACCCGGCGGACGGCGAGGACTCGGCCGAGGAGATTGCCTCCAGCGACGAGGGCGAGGACGACGAGGAGGAAGACAGCAAAGACGCCGAGCCGACTGGTGAGAGGGCCGACCGCCCTCAAGCCGACCGTGCCTCCAGCAACGAGCCACGCGGGAGCGCGCCCTCTGCCGGAGTTGATGATCAAGCCAAGGTTGGCCATCCGGCCGCTCCTCCAGCCGGCACGACCGCTTGCACCGCCCAGCCCGGCTCGTCAGCGGCCCCGCCGGCTTGATCTGCCGTTCCTATTGTCCCTGTTTTGCTTTTTCGAACAATTTTTAAGTTTCTGCAATTCCACCCACTGGGGGTGTATCGAACAATGTTGGATGTCGACCTCTCTGGAGGTCCTTTGTGTAAATATTAATATATGCATGTGTTGGCTTTCATTCAAGTGCACTTTTTTGTCCTTAGGCTCTTTCCTTTGCCGCCTTCCCTCTTTGGGAAGGCAAGTACTCGAGCTTTCTTGGATTTGAAGCAGACTGAATGTAAGCCGGCCGGCCGGCTACTCTGGTAGTCGGTCGGCGGGAGGCAGCAAGCCGACTTTTGTTATATATAAGCCTGTTTAGTCCCTAGCCGTTTTTCGTGTGCGCACCCTTTCCGGCTTGTGACTCTTGCCAGCCGGGCAGTCGGTTCTTCGAGCTACGATTTTGGCAAGAGCCAAGCCTGGGTGTCGGCACATTACTTGTCTGACTGCGGGTAGGGCTCCTAATATAACTCCAGTCGGCCAGTCCCCGGGCCGACTCGTCGAACCCGGTACCGGACAAAATAAATGAACAGGTGATATCATACACATGATAACTTTCATTCATAAAATAAAGGATGGCAGTCCCCGAGTCTTTCTCGGGGAGCCTACTGGTTCATACTTAATACAAAAGTGGGCATGATACATACTGCATTTTAACTGTAAAACTTCTGAAGAAGATTTGCATTCCATGGTCGCTCCGACTCCTTGCCAGAGTCGTCTCTCTTGCGTGCCTTCGGCTTCTGCGCGTCGATGAGGTAGTAGGCATCGTTGCCTAAGGCTCTGCTGACGATGAAGGGGCCTTCCCAGGGGGCTGCGAGCTTGTGCTGGCCGGCTATTCGCTGGATTAGCCGGAGCACAAGGTCGCCCTCCTGGAAGGATCTTGGTCGGACCCTCCGGCTGTGGTAGCGGTGCAAACCCTGCTGGTAGATGGCAGACCGCCTGAGGGCTAACAGCCGGCCTTCTTCCAGCAGGTCGACGCCGTCTTCTCTTGCTTCTTTGGCCTCCGCTTCCGTGTACATGGTTTCCCGAGGCGAGTCGAACTCGATATCTGTTGGGATGACTGCCTCGGCACCATATACAAGGAAGAAGGGAGTGAAGCCGGTTGATCTGTTGGGGGTAGTACGCAGACTCCATAGGACAGCCGGCAGCTCATCGAGCCAATAGCCGGCTGAACGCTCCAGAGGTACGACCAGTCGGGGCTTGATGCCGGACAAAATGAGGCCATTTGCCCGCTCCACTTGGCCGTTTGACTACGGGTGGGCGACCGACGCAAGGTCCAGCCGGATACCTTGCGCGGCGCAGAACCGTGCCAAGGCACCTTTGGCAAAGTTCGTGCCGTTGTCGGTGATGATGCTGTGCGGTATGCCATACCGGGTTGTTATATCTGCAATGAAAGCCACTGCAGTCGGCCCATTCAGCTTCTTGATCGGCTTCGCCTCGATCCACTTGGTGAATTTGTCGACGGCGACGAGCAAATGTGTCATGCCGCCGCGCGCCGTCTTGAATGGGCCCACCATATCCAATCCCTAGACGGCAAAGGGCCAGGTGATGGGAATGGTCTTGAGTGCCGAAGCCGGCATGTGTTGCTGTGAGCTATAAAGCTGGCAGCCTTTGCAGTGTTTGACTAGCTCTTTGGCGTCGTCCAAAGCAGTCGGCCAGAAGAAACCGTGGCGGAAAGCTTTGGCGACAAGTGATCTTGATGCGGCGTGGTGGCCGCACTCTCCTTGGTGTATATCCCTAAGGATCGCGATGCCTTTATCCTGCTCGATGCATCGCTGCAAGACTCCGGTGGCGCTGCGCTTGACAAGCTCTCTGTTGACGATTGTGTATGCTCCAGCCCGGCGCTGGACTTGTCTTGCTTCGTTTTTGTCAGCCGGCAGATCTTGGTTCACCAAAAAGTTGCGGATGGTTTGGGCCCATGATGGAGCGGCGACTTCCTCTGCTACCAATGTGGCCACAGCCACCAAGGTGGGCGGGCTGGGTAATGCAGTGCTGGAGTCGGCCGCCGCTTGCTATGCTAAAGAAGTCCCCGGGCCGGCTACCGCAGTCCCCGGGCCGGCTACCGCAGTCCCCGAGCCGGGTGCGGCAGTCCCCGAGCCGGGTACTGCAGTCCCCGAGCCAAATATTGAAGTCCCCGGGCCGGCTGCTTGATTCTTCGAGCCGGACCCCGCCTCCTCGGGGTTAGGCGGCACGAAGATGGAGTCGGATTCCGGAGACGGCTTGATTGATGGCTTGAGGAGGCGCTGTAGGGCGATGCCGGTTGGTATTGCTTGCCGCGTGGAGCCTATTCGGGCCAGAGCATCTGCTGGCTCGTTGTCGGCTCGCGGTACATGAAGGAATTCACACCCGTCGAAATATCCGCTGATTTGCTGCACTAGGAAGCGATAGCTCGCCATGTTTGCGTCCTTGGCGTCCCAGTCGCCAGAAGATTGCTGCACCACCAAATTCGAGTCGCCATAGCACAGGATCCGGCGGATGCCAAGTTCCTTGGCAAGCCGGAGCCTGTGTATGAGCGCTTCGTACTCAGCTACGTTGTTGGAGGCGGCGAAGTGGATCTGCAGCGTGTATCTGAGCTTGTCGCCCTTTGGAGAGGTAAGGACGACGTCGGCTCCCAAGCCGGTGCGCATCTTTGATCCGTCAAAGTGCATGCGCCAATGGGTGGAGTCGGGCGCTGGTGGTAAGTACTGGGTCTCGGCCCAGTCGACGAGGAAGTCGGCCAGCGCTTGCGTCTTGATGGCGGTGCGGGGTTGGTAGAAGATCGTGTAGGGGGCCAGCTCGATGGCCCATTTAGCCACCTGGCCGGATGCATCCCGGCTGCCTATGATCTCGGCCAGCGGGGCAGTGCATACGACCGTGATGGGATGCTCTTGAAAGTACGGCTTCAGCTTCTTGGCGGCGAAGTACACGCCATAGCACATCTTCTGATAGTGCGGGTAATTTTGTTTCGAGGCGGACAGCACCTCGCTCAAGTAATAAACCGGCCTCTGGACCGGCTGGGCTCGGCCTTCTTCGGGGCGTTCGACCACAATGACGATGCTGACCACCCGGCTAGTGGCGGCAATATATAGGAGCATGGGCTCCTTCTCAGTCGGTGCCGCCAAGACAGGCGGCGTGGACAGCATTTTCTTCAGCTCGTGGAAAGCTTGGTCGGCCTGGTCGTTCCACTCAAAGTGAGTGCTCTTCTTCATGAGGCGGTAGAGAGGGAGAGCTTTTTCTCCAAGCCGGCTGATGAAGCGGTTCAGAGAGGCCAGGCACCCGGTGAACTTCTGAATCTCTCTGAGCTTGGTTGGGACCGCCATCCTCTCGATGGCCTTGATCTTCACAGGGTTGCACTCTATGCCGCGTTCGGAGACCAGAAAGCCTAGGAGCTGGCCGGCTGGCACTCCGAACACGCATTTCTCCGGGTTGAGCTTGATCCGGAACCGGCGCAGGTTCTCGAATGTCTCCTTCAAGTCTTCCAGCAGAGTGCCACGCTTCTCCGTCTTCACCACAACATCATCCACGTAGACGTGGGCGTTCTTGCCGAGCTGCGTGAGGAGGCACTTCTGCATGCAACACTGAAAAGTGGCGCCGGCATTCCTCAAGCCGAACGTCATAGTCAGGTAGCAGAAGGCTCCAAACGGCGTGATGAAGGCGGTCTTCAGTTGGTCATCCGGGTTCAGCTTTATCTGGTGGTATCCCGAGTAGGCATCCAAAAAGCTCAACAGCTCGCATCCGGCTGTGGAGTCTATCACTTGATCAATCCTAGGCAGAGCGAAGGGATCTTTTGGGTAGGCTTTGTTGAGGCTTGTGTAATATATACACATGCGCCACTTGTTATTCTTTTTCAGCACGAGAACCGGGTTCGCGAGCCACTCGGGGAAGAAAACTTCCATGATGAAGCTGGCTGCGAGAAGCCGGGCTATCTCCTCCCCTACGATCCTTCTCTTCTCTTCTGACAGTCGGCGGAGGGGCTGCTTAACTGGTTTAGCATCCTCCTGCACGTGCAATTTGTGCTCGGCGAAATCCTTCGGAACACCCGGCATGTCCTTGGGGGACCATGCAAAGATATCCCGATTCTCATGGAGGAAATCGACAAGCTCGCCTTCCTATTTGCTATCCAGGCTCACCCCAATGACGGCAAACCTCTCGGGGTGCTTGGGGTCGAGCTGTATCTTCTTGGTATCCTTGGCCGGCTGGAAAGATCCTTGGGCATCATACTCCTTGGAGTCTTAGGGTTGGTTTAGCTGCTTGCTGGCCAGGGCCACGACCCTGTCCAGCGTCTTCTTCTCTGCGGCGATCACGAGGGATTCAGCCAGCCGGCTGCTGGCCGCGGCGCAGTCAGCGGACTTCTTATAGTCGCCGGTGATGGTGATGACACCCTTGGAGCTTGGTATCTTCATCTTGAGGTAAGCGTAGTGGGGGACCGCCATAAACTTGGCCAAGGCGGGTCGGCCAAGCAAGGCGTGGTACGGGCTCTCCAGGTCCACCACCTCGAACCAGATTGCTTCCCGGCGGAAATGATCCTTGCCCCCAAAGAGTGCATCGATCTTGATCTTGCCGATGGGGGCACAGGACAAACCGGGTACGATGCTGTGGAACACCGTTCGAGTCGGCGCAAGCTGCTTCGCCTTGACACCCAGCTTCTCCATGGTGTCGCGGTACAGGATGTTGATGCTGCTTCTGCCATCGATCAGCACGCGGGAGAAGCGTGCGGCGCGCGTATCTGTTGCAAGGGTGGCCTCTAGGACCAATGCGTAGGAGCCGGGGGACGGCATCACCTCTGGGTTGTCGGCCCGGCTCCAACTGATGGGTTTCTCTGACCAGTGCATGTGGCCGGCTGGGCTGGTGGCGGCCACATTGACTTCTTGTTGCTCTCGGCGCTTGCTGCGCCGGTCTTCGGGCTGGCTCGTGAAGACAACATAAGATGCTTGCTCATCGGGGAACTCGTCCTGCACGGCATCGACCGCGGGCCGGGCGGCTTTGGGCGGCGGAGCCGGCGGCGGCGGGCCGGCAGGCGGAGTCGGCATGAGCCCTTCGCCCTTGGAGATTCGGGCGAGCCAGTTGCATTTGCGGGTCGTGTGGTTGGACGGCTTCGCGCCGCTGTGGAACTTGCACGGGGCATCAAGGGTTTGCTCGTAGGAGAAGGCCGGCTGCCAAGCCGGCCGGCCGCCCTTGGGCTTCTTGGGCGCGGGCCGCCCCTCAGGCGGCACATCTTCGACCGTGGCCACCTGCCGGGTAGCGGGAGGCGGCGCAGGGCCCTTGCGCTTTTGATCGTTCTGGTGTTGGCGTCGGCCGCCGTCTCCAGCCGGCGCTTGGGGCGCTGGATTGAGCACTTTTCCGGATGCGTCCACCCGGAGCTCGGTCTTCATTGAGGATTCGGCGGTGGCGTACTTGTCGGCGATGTTCAGGAGCTCGTCGAGGGTAGTCGCCTCATCACAGAGAAGCTTGTGCTTGAGGAGGGTGCCCTCTCGGCACCCGGCAGTGAAGTATTCGATGGCTTGCACCTCGTGCACCCCTTCGCAGGAATTGTGGAGCTCGGCCCAACGCGTGAGGTAGTCGCGAGTGGACTCGGCTGGGCCCTGTACGCACAGGGAGAGCTGTCTGGGCTTGGGAGCCCGCTTGTAGGTGCTGGTGAAGTTGCGAACGAAGGCTTCAGTGAAATCCACCCAGCTGTTGATGCTGAGGGGCTTGAGGCTGTTAAGCCAAGTCCGTGCCGTGCCTTGCAGCATGAGGGGCACATACTTTACGGCAACGCGCCGGTTGCCATTGGCGATGCTGACGGCTGTGGAGTAGTCGGTCAGCCAGTCTTCCGGCTTCACCGAGCCGTTGTACTTGGGTGTGTCTCTTGGGAGCGAGAACCCTTTGGGGAAGGGCTCGTCGCGGATGCGGGGGCCAAAGCAAGGCGGGCCGACATCGTCTTCTTCTTCTAGCGCCAGGGATCGGGCCAGGCGGTCGATCCGGTGGCGGGCGTTGTTTTCGCCGACTCCCTCGCGGCGACCAAGCCGGCCGCTGAGAGTCGGGTGAGCCACTGGAGGCGGGGTAGGATATCTCTCTCCGCGAGCTCGAGGCGGAGGCGGGGTGCCCCACCATTCCATGGCTCGGGGGCGGCCGTCCGCGTCTCGCTCGATGGAGATTTGGGTCCGGCTTCGGCTGGAAGCCGGCTCTTTCTCGCGCCGCGCGCGGGTGTTGCTTGTAGTCGGCGACCGGGAGTTCGCGCCGTGGTCGCGGCGCGGGGGAGGGCTCCCCGCGCAGGCGTCGGCTTCGTGCCGTCGTGCGGCCGCATCGATTAGTTGCTGGATGCGCCGCGTCATGTGGGGGAGGTCTTCGGCTTCCAAGCCGTCCTGCTCGTCTACGGCCGCCTGGGCGGCGCGCAGGTTCTCGAGCGGGGTGGCGTAGACCGGGCGATCCACTCCAAGTGTGTCGGCGATGACGGCGCCGCGTTGCCTGACAACGCCAGCTCGGCTTAGGCCAGCCGGAGCCGGCGTGCCGAAGGCGGCGCGGTCAGCTTCGCGCTGGTAGGCCTTGGTGAGGCGTCTTATGGAGGCTAGCCGCCGGCCCTCCGCGAGGAGGGCGAGGCGGCGTGCCTCCAGAACTTCGTCGCTGGCGTCGGCCGGGAGGGGGCGGACAAGTCTTGGGCAGCCGCGCGTGGGGCGTCGCGGGCGCCCTCGTCAGTCGGGCCGTCGAGGCCGATAACCATCACCTCGGGGGCGTCAGAATCGCGATTGCCAGCCGGAGGGAGTGGGTCGTTGTAGACCGTGACGTTGGTGGGGAAGGTATCGTAGGATGCCGTGTCGGAGTCGATAGGCATCGGGTCGGTGGAGCCAACCGACTCCAAATCCGCAGCGAGCTCGCTGGAGACGTGGAGCTGGCCGAGGAGGTTGGCGAGGTGATCAGTGCCCGCATCGGAGGCAAGCTCGTCGGAGATGCGGGCCTTGTCGAAGAGGTCGGCGAGGCCGCTCGCCGCGCAGATGTTGGTGACGCCATGCAGCGCGTCGCGGCAAGCGCCATCGGGTGAGCCGGGCTGGCTACGCTCGCGGGGAAGGAAAAGGGTTCCCGTCCAGAACAGGTCTCCGGACGATGGTGCACCTGGCCCCACGGTGGGCGCCAAATGTCGGGTGGTAGGAGCGACATATGCCAACGGGTGGCTTATCATTGCGGGGGCCAATAAAACATCGTCGGTGCCTGGAAACGGGATGAGGCGAAGACATGCACGCCGACGAATCTTACCCAGCTTCAGGGCTCTCTGGGGAGATAACACCCCTACTGTTGCTCTGCGGGGTCTCCGCATGGTTACTAAGTGAACAAGTAGCTACAATGCACCTTGAGTTGTTTTGGGTGGAAGGAGGAAGAAGGGCTCAGCTCAGCCTGCTCCCTCTCCTTGTATGGTGTCTAGGTCTAGAATGAGAGTCCAACCCTTTGCATGGGTGCACCGGGGGGTTTATATAGGCCTACCCCCCGGGGGTACAATGGTAATCCGACTGGGCGCTGGGCCCAGCTGTCTGTGACTATGCTCGCCGGCTTCTCCACCGGCTTCTGGGGCCCGCCGGCTCGTGGGTCCCGCCGACTGCCGGCTCCTGGGTCGACAGGCCGGCCCCACCGGCCAGGGCCTGGTCGGCAGCTGGTTACTGTTGCTCCATGTTGTTGACGCAGGCTTGGTGGGGTAAGCGTGGCTACAGTAACGCCACCTTGGCGGGCAATTACTGTAGCCTCGCCGCATCTTGTCTCCTTAATGGGCGTCTCCTTCGAGGAGGGTGGCAGGCCGGCTATGGGAAGCCGGCCCTCTATCTTGCCGGCTTGAGAGGAGGTGCGGCCGCCTTCGGCATCTCTCTGCCCGAAGGGGCCCACCGCTTCGGGGGCCACGCTGGCGGCCCGTCGTGGATGGCGTCAGAGCCACCGTGGCTACAGTGCCGCGCCGGGCGGGCCGTGGCTGCCCGCACGGCGCGCTGTACCAGGCGTGCTCCGGGTTTTGGGGGTGGCAGGCTCCACTGTTGCCACGCCCCGCTTCATCATCGCAGAGTGGACGCGTACATTGCAGGTACGGCGTTGACTGCTTTATGGGAGCCGGCCTGGCTGTAGCCGGCCTTGTCGTAGCCGGCCTCTCGTAGCCGGCCTTGCCATAGCCGGCCCTCCACAGCTTTCTTCATGAGGGTAAAGGGCGGGCCGCCCCCGAAGCCGGCTTGGAAGGTAGTCGGCTAGGGGGGAGGCGGCCCAGGTCTTGAGTCTTCTTATGAGCCGGATGGGCTCATAATTTTTTCTGAGGGGCCAGGGGAAGCCGGCTGGGCTACCCATGGCTATTTACCCCGAAAGAAGAGAATATGAATTATGTATGAACCAATGCATTTTTGGCTATACTTGTCTGTGTGAACAATTGACCGATGGAAAGGAAAATGCTGTTCCATATAAAGTTGGACTTTGGACAAATGAGTTGGAGTTTTGTTTTAGTTATGATGGTTACCCCAAGAGTAGGCAGGAATGAAGTGATATTGGGTTTAAAGGAGATGTAATGTTGGAATATGGAACAATAGTAGCTCCAAGGATGAGTTAAAGTTATACAAGTGTTGAAGTGGGCCATAAACCACAAGACCCATGATTTGATAAGGAAACAAGCACAATCTTGTTGAAGAAAAGAATTCTGAAGGAAGCTGTGATTTCATCAGCAGACGTTCCATAGGAGGTTACGTAAACCCGAGAGTTGTGAAGAAGCGATAGAGATTTTGTTTGGCTTGCAGAACAAATGGATTTACCCGAACCCAGTTCATGGAGAAGAGAAGTTCTGCAATGCTTGTGAGGATGCCCAAGTGTTAGAATACGTGATTCACTATCTGCGTATGTGGTAATGATTCAAGTACGGGATGGATTGGCCCCCATACCGAAGACTTCTATCATGAGCTATCATATGTTGATGGGAAAATCAGAGAGACTTGAAACCCTAGAATAGTGTCGACACGACAAGCCAAAAGCCTTAGAATGGCAGGATGATGGAAACCCTTTACAAGCAATCGTTGCCAATCGTAGGTTCTACGGTGAGATTCAACCCAGGCCCATTTCCTGCAGGAGGAACCAGAATTTGTTGACCACCATGAGATTTCGATAGTTGTTTAGCATTGGCGACAGCCTGACAGCTAAGAAGACCCAGACTCGGAAGGACCTTATTTGATGCAAGGACTCAAGATTTTGAGGAAAAGGCCATGCCCTTACCGGAAGAGCAAAAGTGAAGGAGTTATCTCAAAGAATATGAGAAGACCGGCACCGTCAACACAAAGGACGGAGTACATGAGTTTTGCCGGAACCGTAACCATGATTCTAAGGGTGGTAGCACCCCAGACCTTGTGATGATCAATGGATTTTCAAGAAGACCCCCAAACCTAACCTTCTTTCTAGCCTCTCCGAAGCTCGAGGACGAGATTCATTTTAAGGGTGGTAGTTTGTAACATCCCAAAATTCTAAATTTTAGAATGTTATATTAAATAAATAATTGTGATTGTTTGTTTGATTTTTGTGTGATTGATTGTGTGAAACTGAGTGGAAATTGAAAACTTTTTGAAAGTTGAATGAGAGGTAATAAAAGGACTTTCCCAAAACTTTCATCTTGCATTTTGATCTCCCTGAGTTCAAAATTCATTTCATTACAAAACCCTAGAGTGAAGATAATATGATTTCTTCCATTAGTGGAAATGAAAAGGGGTTTGAAAATGACTTGAATTCCATTTTGTAATATTTTAAATTTAGAAACTTTAAGCAGCTCAATGAGTTCATGAGGGAAGATAAAATGAATTCTTCATATTTGAAGAAAGAGAGTTGGAAGTTTCAAAGAAATAAATTGGAAGTCACTTTGAAGTTATTTGAAACTCATTTTTCCATTTGAAGTTGTTTGAAATTCCAAATTCAAATCCAATTGGGAGTTATTTGAGTTTCTTTTCAAAATATTTTTCTCCTAAAAATAGATAAATGGAAATGAGGGTAGAATGATTCCCTTCAATGGAAAATTAGGATAAAATAAATTTGAAATCTTTTGCTATTTAAAAATGATTTTTGTTGATTTTAAATGCAACAGTAGCACTGCTTGACTTTTATGAATTTTTTTGGAATTTGTTTGAACTTGGAAAATAGTTCATCTTACTCTTGGTATTTTTCTGAGCATTTTGATATATAATATGCATATGTAAATTTTATTTATTTTCATCTGTTGTAATTTGTTTTCATTCTGTAAAAAAAGAAAAAAAACACAGGCGCATCACCTGGACCGAAACCCTGTTCGGCCCAGAGGCAAACGAGTCGGCCCGCTCCGCCTTTCGGCCCACGGCCTGCCCCGCGCCCAAGCGCCCTTCGCGCCGATCGACCGCCCACGCCTCTCGCTCGATCGCCCCGCCCACACCCGCAACCCCCTCTGTCGACCCCGCTGGCTCACACTTCCCCACGCCGCTCCTATCTGTCGCCAACATTGAGTGCATCTCGCCGGAGCCGAGCTCCTCGCCGGACGAATTCGTCGCCGGTGAGCCCTTTCGATCCCTATCTCCATGCTCATTCGGACCCCCGTGCTCCTCCGCGTCTTTTGACATTTTCCTTGTCGCCTAGGTCGCCCGAAGAAGCCGCCCCGACGACGCGTGCCCTCGCCGGAGCACCGGAGCAGCCGCTTCCCTCCGCCCCGTCCGGTGCACGCCGACGCCAGCCGTCACCACCATCCGGTCACCCACACTGCACCGCATCTCCTTGTCCCCTTCGCTGTCGCCGGAGCCCGCCGGAGCCGCCACCCCGTTCGACCCGAGCCGCTGCCACCGTCGTCGACATCGCCTCCGGCAGCCGTCGACCCACGGTGAGCCACCGCCCACCCTCGCCCATTCGATCTACCATGGATGGCCTAGATTAGATCAGGTTAGTGTTTTTTTTGTTGAACCGATACACGGTTAACCCGGTTTTTATTTTAAAAACTACCGGCCGGTTTTTCTTAGTTAGCCGCGCGTTAGCGTTTTTATTAAATGCCGGTCGTTCGCCGTATAGCTTCTGCAGGGAACGCTGCCCAGCCACCCGCAAGAAGCCACGTGGCCGAGGACCTGCTCGCAACTTTTTTTTTCTTTTCTGTTTAGTCCCTAGAAATTGCAGTTTAGCCCCTGGACTTCTGATAGCTGTATCTTTTCAACCGTAAGTCCAAATTAGATGAAACCAGCGGCAAAATGTTCGTATCGAATAGCTTTATCCAGAGAACCAACTTTGAAAACATTTGGACAATTTCAAATTTGAATTTATTCAGGTTTGAATTCAAACTTCAAATGGCCATATCTCCTAAACCGTAGCACCGATATAGTCGATTCTTTTTGGGTTTTGTCACCGTAGCCAAACCCTATCACCTGGACCATTATCACACTAGTTTTCACACACTTAGGATCTGTCCATAGTAGTTTTACTCGTATGCCGAGTATGCACTATGGTCCACGTCACAATTTTTGGCACCCATGCCCTATATTGTTTTGCACTTAGTATTTACTTCTGATAGTTAAGTGTGTTGTGTGTTCATTTGGATTTTCCGAGTCTTTTCATGTTGCATGTTATTTGGTTCTCTGAAATGATTGCTTATTTGGATGCAATGTTTGTCTTTATAGATTTTCATCGAAGAGTGACGAATAGTTCTATTAAGTAAAGTTCTGAGAGCGATATTATCTTCATCAACTATTACCAGGCAAGTTCACATTTGGCCATTCTTTCAATTACCTATGTTTATATTATGCACTTAGTCCTTTTGTGGTAGGATTGCATGGTAGGATCTATTGTTGCTATATGGCTATGTTGTTACCTAGTAGTTCATTGAGATAGGTTTGAACCATATACCTTTGTCACCACCGCGTAAGTTTAATTTTGCCTCGCCAATGTAGACGTGGATTGGGAAGTGTTCATTGTGAGAGATGAGTGACAAAGTAGTAAGTAGAACCAAGATAACTTAATGAACTACCTTGGCGGAGGTTTGGTTTGAATGGTGGCGAAGTACAGTGGAAGCATGCATGGGAAATCCATGGGGGTGCACCACTAGTGGTCCGTCCGCCCAGGCTCAAAGAGATCAATCATATTCTCATGTCTAGAAACTTACGTGTGCAGCCACAAGCCAATATGGGCTCTGGCTTAGTTGAGTAGTTAGTGTGACCCCTTCCGGGATGGGCTAGCAGGTGTAGAATGATGTAGGTGTACCGGTCTATCCGTGGGTTAAGGGGGAACATTTTTGAAAGACTATGTCTCGGTCATCCTGTTCTCAAACGCCAGGCAATGCGAGAATTTCAAGGGAGGCGATCGGGTCTTGTGGGGAAAAGTGCGCAAACCTCTGCAGAGTATTAAAACCTAATCGATTAGCCGTGTCTCCGGTTACGGACAACTTGAGCATCTAGTAGTGGAAATACTGGGAGATCTCATCACTCTTAATTTAAACAGTTGGGTTTAAATGAAACTTTGGGAATGGATTGAGTTGGGTTTACCAACTCATTCTATGCTATACAGTAGTGGTAGAATAATATCTTTCATTCTAGGGAAAAAAACTAGTTTTATGCAAAAGCTAAACTTAGAGCTTTCCAACAGCCAAATTGCATGTATAAATAGGTTCATTATTCTTATGATGTGACTTGCCAGTACATTCAATGTACTGACCTACAGGGCTGCAACGTCTTATGTTGCAGGATTTTTCTACGACAAGTAAGAGTTACGTTGCAGGGTTACGGTCTACACTCAACTTGCCGTTGGCGTTGACGGACTCCACACCCTTATGTTTGTTTCCGCTGAGACTTATGAGGTATATATATCAGTTTTACGTTATTTATACATGTGATTGCACTTTAATATATACATTGATGTACTGTGTGTGTCAGCATACCGATCTAGGGATGGCACGGATACACAGAGGCTTGACCGTTTGAGATCGGGTCGCTACATGCTTACTCAATCAATTCAAGATCCAAGACTGTTGAGTCGTTGAACCTGAATCGACGATCCGGCTGCGGAAACGCCGAATCCGCATCGAATTTTACCGAATCGACCCTCGTTTCCGAATCTGATTCTGGGTCGATGAATCTTGATCGAGGGACGGCTCACCGTTCCCCGTTTCCGGCTACTTTGGGGCGACATCTCGCCGCCGCCGGAGCCTTCCGGCCTTGTCGCGTCGAGCTACGCAGCGCTTCAGCAGGTATGCAAGCAATTGCGATGCTAAATCGTTCCATCTGTAGACTGTAGGTGCTTGTCGGGAGTCCGATCGATCACATTGTTTGTGTTCAACTGTTCATGCCGCGAAGTACGTGCTCGAGCTGGAGGAGAAGCCGGTGGCCAGGGAGCGCGAGGCCAAGGCTCTGCGTGAGCAGCTGGAGGAGGCTAAGAACGAGCTCGCCTCGGCAAAGCATGCGGCGGACGCGGAGCGGGAGAAGGCTAGGTCCGAGCTTGCCGCGGCTCAGGCGGAGGTGGTAAAGACGAAAGCTGAGCTCGCCGCTGCAAAGCGATCCGCGGAGGTGGAGCTGGTGAAGGCGAAGAAGACCAAGCTCGCCGAGGAGGAGGCGGAGCTGGAGAGCGCGAAGGCGGCGACGGTGCAGCAGCTCCTGGCCTCCGCGGAGCACGTGCGGCAGCGCGCGGAACAAGCGCTGGAGGGATACGAGTGCTGGCGAGGTCGTCACGCTCCGGCCGGTCACTCGTCGGCACATCACAGCAGATCAGTTAGTGGATGTGTCAAGCGTTCTACCTGTACTTGGAGGCTAAAAAAACCAAGAAAATCCCTAGCCAAAAATGAACGGAGGTGCTAAAAATCTGACGTGTGATTAGGCATGGCAAATTGAATGTTTTTTTACGACAATTTAGTTTATGTGATTAGAGCAACTTCAACGGGCTGACCTAAACGGACGGCGATTTCTTCCGCTTTTTGTCCGTTTGGGTCGGCCGCCCGCCCGGCATCCGCTTTGTTTTTCATATGGGTCGGCAGCGCGCCCAACGCGCCGACCCATATGTGCAGACGTGGCCGACTGGCCGCCCAACTTTACATTTATTTGCATTACAACATATTGTGAAACGAAAATTTAACAAGCAAAATAGTTTAGCCGCCAAATAAATAGTATAGTTTTACAGGCCAAATACAAATAAAAATGTTTCACATAGTTTTGCAAACGAATAAAAGAATATACATCTATTGATTGCCAACATGAGTCCACATATGCTCAACCAAATCATTTTGCAGTTGCACGTGAGTTTCCCAATCACGCATGTCTTCATAAAACTGAGTGAACTGCTCAAATATTGCCGCTAATCACGCATGTCTTCATGAAACTGAGTGAACTGCTCAAATGTTGCCGCTACTCCATGCTCAGGCACACCATTCTCACCCTGAAACTGAAAGCCTTGATCGTACAGACGTTCCGGACGCTCGTCTTCTACGATCATATTGTGCATGATCACACAAGCAGTCATCACCTCTCATAGTTTCTGCGTGCTCCAAGTATTAGCAGGATACCGAACGATGCCCCATCGAGATTGCAAAACACCAAAGGCACGCTTGACATCCTTTCTAGCACTCTCTTGCTCTTGGGCAAATCTTTTCCTTTTCTCTCCAACGGGGTTGGGTATTGTCTTGACAATAGCGGTCCACTCAGGATAGATACCGTCTCCCAAATAGTACCCTTTGTCATAGTTGTGGCCGTTGACAGTAAAGTCCATCGGTGGGCTGTTGCCTTCGGCAAGCCTAGCAAACACCGGCGAGCGCTGAAGCACGTTGATATTATTGTGTGATCCAGCCATGCCAAAGAAAGAATGCCAGATCCAGAGATCTTGAGACGCCACGGCCTCTAGTATGACAGTGCAAGCCCTGACATGTCCCTTATACTGCCCTTGCCAAGCAGAAGAGCATTTCTTCCACTCCCAGTGCATGCAGTCTATGCTGCCAAGCATCCCCGAGAAGCCCCTGTTGGCATTCATCGCCAACAAACGGGATGTATCTTCAGTTGTCGGCTCTCTCAAGTACTCAGGGACTCTAGGCCAACACAGCAATCACAGCCTTGCAGAACTTATACAGGGACTCTAGGCATGTAGACTCGCTCATACGGACATACTCGTCAATGAGATCACCAGGCACTCCGTATGCAAGCATTCGGATGGCAGCAGTGCATTTCTGATAAGAGGAGAAACCAATCTTGCTGACGGCATCCTCTTTGCACTCGAAGTAGTCATCATAGCCGACCACTCCCTCTCTAATACGGTTGAAAACATGCCTACTCATACGAAACCGGCGGCGGAATTTGTGATGTTTGAACAACGGGTTTGTTGTATCAAAGTAGGCCTTCCAGAGAAGGAAATGCCCGCTCTCTCGGTTACGATTCAACGCGGAAGGTGGCCCGGAATGGAGCCACGGAACAACGGCCGCTGGTTGTTCAGGTGGTGATGGACCAAGACGGCAGCCAATATCTCCTCCTCATCGGACGATGAATCGTCGGAGTCGCAAAGGAAATTGTGGAAAAAGAACTCGTCGGCGGAGTCCATTTTCGTACATTGGCAAACTGTCGAACAGCTTGCGGGCGTCGAAGAAGAAGACGGCCGGCGAGGGGAGACGCGGCGTCCACAGACAATCTAGCTGCCCTGCCAGTGTCCTCTGAGTGTGACGGCGTCCGACGAGCGTGCCGGTCGTATGTGGCGGGGGCGGCGAGGCATCTTCTCGGTCACGGGCGGTTGGGCGTTGGGGGATGCGGCGGCGGGAACCAGTTTGCTCCCCGGCGGCAAAACGGCGGCGGCGGGTGACTGGGGGCAGGGGCGGTGTTGCTGGGCGGATGTGGAGGCGGCGGCAGCTGGAAGAGTCACCGGCAAAAATGGGTGGCGGCGTCGGTGACGGAGGAGGCGGTGGCGAGGGTTGCTTGTTGGCCGGGGGGTGAGAGGGGAGACCAATGTGGTACAGACCAGCGGGCCTGGGGACAGGAGTTGGCGAGCGCGCGCGCGTCCGTCGTGTGTCCGCGCCGACGTAAATCGGGCTCAAAAATGGGTCGCCCGCGGACGAAAAACGGACGCGCGTCCGTTTGGGTCGGTGCGTTGGGTCGCCTTTTCTGTCCGCGCCGATCCAAATGGACGGCCGCGGACGAAATGGGTCGCCCCATTAAAGTTGCTCTTATGGCTAATTTAGTTTGCGAGCATAATTTTAAAAAACTAAGACAGATTTTTTAGTAATTAATCATTGATGAAGAAATGAATTTTATTAGCTTATAAGAAGCCGCTAAATCTAATTATACTAGGAATAAACTTCATAATTTGTGTGGAGGCGGCAATTTTGAGTGTCATTGGCCTCCTCCTAGAGGGACATTTGGTCGAATTTTTGTTGGTTTAAGTAATGATATGCTTGACATTACCAATACTGAGATTCGGGAGTATTTTCTAAGCATAGTTTTGATAGGGTGGTCAAGTTCAGTTGGAATCTAAATATTGTTTATCAGGTTGCCCAAATTGTTGGAAAAGCAGCCTTTTTTGCTGATTACGATGATGTGTTGTCTTGTGAGACAACGGAGAAAGAACAAACCTATTAAAGGCATGTACAATGGTGGCATATGGATACAGATGGCTAATGAGAAAAAATAGCTTAAAGCATCTATATTGATTTTTTTTTCTCTCTAACGGAAGCTACTACTAATGGGCCTTATCAAAGAATAGAAAGTAGACTCACACTACATATGCATTCTTATTCTTCAATCCAACTTTTCAAGCTTGATGCATCGGACCTCACTTTTTCCCCTCAAGCACCCGCCTCCTGCCGAGGATTCCACTACACTATCCAAACCTATTTTTCCTGGCATCTGATCCTACATGGTCTACGGGACATCACCTTAGGGCTATGCATTTGCCATGCCATAAGACTAATCATTGGAGTTTTGTGTTCCATGCTATAATGGAATATGCTAGTTTAAGAGATCTGCCTTTGAAAAGGGGGAGTACTACTTTATGAAGATTTATTACAGTGTTGTATGATGTTTAATCACATGTCAATTTTTTCAGGGTAAGCACACTCTACTTCACTAATGAGAGCAGATAATGTGTTAGCAACAAAAAATAAATAAAAAGGTAGACAAAGGGTCGCTTTGGTAGAGGCCCCTTAACTGGGTAAATGAATCCAATAACTTCCCATTGAACTTCACTGAGTATTTAACCGACTTGACACAAGCCATAATCCAAAAAATCCAATGCACCGAGAAACTCCGTTTAACGAGAGCTTATTACTCTAAAAAAATCCCAGTCCACAAGGTCATATGCCTTTAATAGGTTAACTTTATAGGCACATGTCGTTGTGCTGTTTTGCTTCATTGATTGGATAGAATGAATGCACTCATAAGTTATTATTGAGTTACCAGAAATATGACGTCCCAAATTAAACGCCCTTTGATTCTTGGAATATGATCTGTAAGCAATGGACGTAATTGATTTACCAAGCATTTAGACACTATCTTATATACCACATTACATAAACTGACTAGCTTTAAATCATTTAGTTTCTTTGGATATGGATCGAACTTTAGGAATTAGGACAATAACATTGTCATTGATTCCTTCTTGCATCGCCCCTGACTGAGAAAATCAAGAACTATGATGTATTTTCCTTTTTAAGAATAGCCCAATTTCATTGTAATCTCTTCCACCAGTTGATCTAGTGTTACTCTGGGTGTTTAGAGATCTATGGTTGGTCTCCGAATCTAGATGTATTTTTTTATTATTTCTGGTGTTCGTTGTACTGCCATGATTGAAGATGAATAGATTGAATTTTCTCGCAAAAAAAAGAGAGATCGATGGTTGGTCTATTCTTGGGGCTGCTTTGTTTAAAACTCTACTTGGTGTGTGTATATTTGGAGTCTAGTCTGATTTGGCCTGGCTGATTCGGTTGTGGGCCTATGGAGGTTTGGTATGCTCCTAGGTTTTTTGGTTGTTGGTGTTGATCTAAATATTGTTGTTATCAATATGTAGTTGCTAGGTACTCCCTCTGTAAACTAATATAAGACATTTTAGATCAGTAAGGTCTTGTGTTAATTAGTTTACAGAGGAAGTACTTTGGTAGCTTGTAAGTAGCAGTTGATTTCTATAATAGAAATCTGAGAGAGGAGCCTCTCTTTTGCTTAAAGAAATCAATATATATGACGACTACCATTTGTGCCATCTAGCTTTTGAGGCGGAACGTAATTCTTGAAATTGAGTTGAAATTCAAGTTTACATATAGTTGAGGATTTGAATCTGCCTCGGTTGGGAGAGCGAAATAGGTTTGGAGCTCGGGGGGTAAAGAGAGTAACAGAAAACGTTGAGAGGTGCAATGGATCACAAGATACCGGAGCAGATTATTGACTTTTAGTATAGAACATAACGTTGTTGTCTCTTCTGTTGTATGCTAACACCGTCAATGGCAATGGCAATTCTGCTGCATTTTCTCATATGTGGTACTAGAATGTAAGAAAACTGGTCCAAGTATCAGGTTCGGCACTTAAATTGGCGACCGGGTTTGACCGGCCGGTTCTGGGAGAGTTGAGGTGGCAACTTGTGGTAGAGTAGCATTTTTTGGGGTAGATCGGCCCTCACGCTTGGGTCCCACCAGGCGATTTGTTTCAGCTCATCGGCTTGGGCGATCTGAAGCAATCTACCACGCACACACACATGTGTTGGTTTGTTCATGATATATACTCCTACATCACAAAATCATGGTTTTATGATAGTGGTCACTCTGTTAATTTTGATGTTCTTTTTTGATCCATAGATAGAAAGATAGATGCCTTTGTTAGGCCAACTTCACCGTGCGATCCCAAACGGACGTTCGGTTTGACCGGATTTTGTCCCTTTGGGGCGGCGATGGGTTCACCCGTGTCCGGTCTTATCCGTTGGGTCGTGCGTGCGTCCACCGCGCGGCCGCATCCCAAATCACGTCCGCGTTGGACATTATTCTAAAAAATAGAAAAATGTAAATAAAATGACTAAAAAAATTAAATAAGCGCAGTTTAATAAACATAAAACTTAGTTAGGGTCGCCACGGCCACAAAACGGTCCAGTTTCACATCCAACTTGACATAATTAAACATAAAAAAGAAAATAAAAAACAGCCGCCGCCAGCGCGCTCCTGCCCGTGCCTGTCGATGCCGTCGTCGGCGCCGTCTTCAGTGCCCGCCGGCGTCGTCGTCGTCGCTGACGAGGTCCACGTAGGCCGGCGGCGTCCAGAGGTGGGCCGACGGTGCGTGGTAGACGGGGCAGGCTGGACGGCAGGAGGTGCCTGCACAACCTCCTCCCGTGGCGACGCCTCCCGCTCTGGTGACCGCGGCGGAGTGGCGCACCAGTCCACGCCCACGGCGGCGGCCATCTCCGGTGCAGTGCAGGACCAGCCCCACCCCTGGCCCAGCAGACCCGGGTGGAACGCGACCACCGGCTCCTCCTCCATCGCCTCCTCCTCGGGGATGGCTACCTCGCCGGCAGCGGAGCGGGCCGTCATCTCCTCCAGGCCCTCCCATTGTCGCTCATCGTGCGTGTACATGGAGTCCTCCATGACACGCGCCATGAGACGGGCCTCCTCCTCCGTTGTCATGCGAGGAGGTGGTGGCGGAGATGGCGAAGGCGACGGCGAGGGCGTGGGCGTGAGGCCGCGCACTAGCCTACGCCCGTGCTCCTGGGAAGCAGGCGCTGCGCGTTCCCGACGTGGCCGCCGCGGCCCAGACGCTGTGCCGGCAAAGAAAGAGGCACGCCACACGTTGTGCTCGTCCCTGAGCCAGGTATCCCAGAGGAAGGAGTCCGGGGCGTACCTGTCATCGTAGTACATGTCGTCGGGGAGGAGGCGGCGGCGGCGCTAGATCTCTTGACGGCGTGCACGGCCGGTCGCCGGGACCGGCGGGATCGGCACACGGTCGGCGCTGAGGTGCCATCCGTTGGGGAGGTGGGCATCGCTCCAGGGGAGCGGCGTCCTCATCTCCCAATAACGACGGCACACCGACGCGCGGACGTAGTGCCGGTCGCGCTCGCCGACGGACATGGGGGCGATGGAGAAAGCCGTCGACGCGGGGGCCCGACGTGGTGGTGATGCGGCCTCCTTATTTCCGGAGCCGGCGCGGCGCCCCGACAAGGAGCCGGCCTCGCGGTCGTGCTTCCCCTTACGGTTCCAGAAGCCCATGGTGTCGAGGGGCCGAGCTCGACAAGGGAGGGGGCTAGGATTTAGCGCGGTCAGGTTTCGAGAAGGCCGCTGGATGGAGTGGGGCAGTGTGGACGACGACCGGTTCACGGGTTCCCCATATAAGAAGGACGGCGACCTTCCACTAGGCCGATGATAGGTGGGGTCTGCCACCCGTGCGCATTGATGTTGGCAGGCGGGAGGTAGGTGGCCGCCCTGCCACGCGACCAGACGCGGACGAGCGGCACGTTCGTTTGGTGTCCGCAGTCACCCAAACCCAACATAAAGGTGCGCTTGAAATGGATCGATCCGGACACAAAACGGGTCAGATGGGTCCGGACCGTCGCGCGCTGGGTCGCCTCGTTTGTCCGCTTTATCTTAAACGGACGTGACCGGACAGGAGTTGGCCTTAGGCCCATGGTGTGCGTGTCCTGCGTGGCGCGCTACGTTCCGTGTGGACGGCCTGATGCGTGGGAAGGAGAATCAGACGAGCAGATGTGGCAGCCTTTCTGTTCTCGCACCGTCGGAGGGAGACCTTTTTGTTGGAGTCCCCAAGTCGCCTTGTTTCGTTGGCTGGACTAGACCCGTCTACAACACCACGGCTGCTTTCTTTCCTCTCCCTTCTCGTCAGTCATCACCACTCCATGCCTCCTTGGCTCGCTGCAGATCACTCGCTGGCTGAATAGCAAATGCGGTAATAAATCTTTTGCTCCCGTTGCTTGTTCTAGCTGGCAGACACTGCTCGAACAAAAAAGGTGTGTATGAAGGCAGAGGAAAGAAAGCGAGAGACTTTCACGGCCGAGCAGAGAGACTTTCTTTACTCGAACAAAAAGGCTAGCAATTCGTTACAAATCAATCAGGCCGCTGCGGTGTGACTTGACGGAGCTGAACACTCGGCTTCCGTTGCGTTTTAAAAGCACCGCAAGCCTCCATGGACCGAGCTGAACACTCCCACACTGCTTCTCGCTTACTTTTTCTTCTCCCCAGCCGCCAAAATTTTTGGTTCAAACTATAGCCCCTGGGACAGGAGTAACCTGTTTTTTTACTCAAGAAAAAAGGAGTAACCTGTTTTACACAAACGGATACCGAATATTTGGTTGGTCCGCCATAAGCAATGTATGGAAGCATAACGGCAACCTGACGCCTCACAGTATATCGTGGCCGTTCGCAGCATGTCATGTCACTTGTTGCAACATCTAGCCATGCATTCCGTAGGAACACAACTATGCTGACGTCAACCCGAACTTGGCTAAATCTTAATCGACTGCGTTTAAACGGACTGTTGGTAAAATATAGAAAGGTATGGAAGGTTAGGTTTGGAAGGTAGGGGATGTGCGTACCCGATCTAAACACGAGGCCTCTGTGGGTACAATCTTTTCCTAATAGAACAAGTATTTTTTTTCTGTTATATCCACTCAAAATATAAATATTTTTAAATTCCCTGACCAATATTCTCGAAAAGGCGCTTTCATCCACAAACGACCGAACCGATATTATAAGTTGATTATAGCATCCTTATACAAGCAGGTCAAAAGAAAAAGGAAACAGTACCCCAAGCAAGTAGCACAAGTGCAACTGACCTAACAAAGCCATGAGAAGTATGAGACGCCACACCTAACAAGAGACACTCATGACTACGGAACAAGACTGAAACCGCACTTACTTGGAAACCAGCATACACCGTAGTACCGAATACACAGAGCCATCTTCAAAAGGGGTTGGCTCGCCATTTAGACCGTCTCCCACTCTAGATCGTGGACCGTCACTCATGTGAGGCGATAAGAAAGACCGAGAACAGAGACCAAGGGAACATGTGTACAAGATAGAAGGTGTACAAGACCATCACTCATGTTAGGAAGATGGCAAGCCTGAAGCCATCGGCCAGCTGCAACCAAAACATGTAGGCATCTCGGGACGACGCCTTCAAGAGGGGTGATGAAATCACACTCCACCGTTGTCGAGTCTGACAGGACGGACTAGGGTCTTTACCCTTGAACCCTGGCATCGTAAACACGTAAAAGTATTAATTTTAATTTTTCAGAATTAAGGCCTCCATGGAGCTCGGTCTCCATTTCGCATTTTTGTACTATATGTACTAACTTTGATTGTTCTTTCTACGGATTTTCAAAACTAGTTTGTGTGCATTCCACGCTATGCATGTTAAAGTTTCATTTCTTTTAAACAACCATGCGACTTGTTTGAACATGGAAGCTTCTAAAAGCTTTGCAAAACTATTAGGGAGGCCCAACGCAATACCGCAAAACAGACAAAGCAGATGTCGGCGGACGTGTCCACAGACAGCTTCGCGGGAAGCAACCATCCACCGCTAATTATCAAATGTCTACCTAAATTTCTCTTGCTTTTCATCGAATATTTGATATGTGGCGGCGCCCACGCAACCATGATGCCGGAAGCCCACCCGCTGGCCCCCTCTGTGCGCACCATCGCGAGGTTGTACGCCCTGCAGTACCCGACCCACTCATGGCGCCACCGCAACACCACTTGGGGCGAATGCGGCCTACCATGGCGGAGCAAGCGACCCGAAGTCCCACAAGCACGACGCGGCGAACGCCCCGTCTGCTCGGTTGGATGCCTCACCCTCACCCTCTTGCTGACGCGGTTGCACGGCTCGCGCTCACCCTTCTGTGGTGAGGTGTGCGTGCCTTGCAAGCTCGGCTCTGCTCTATCTTGACACGCATGTCACATTGATACGGGCGCGCGCCCGATGCCCCCATGCTTGTGATGGGTTGATGGGTGGGTCCCATTTGTAAGTGCACGCATGACAAAGAAATACGACTAGGTCAGTCGGCAAGCTAAAATGTTAATTTCTCCTAAAACTTTGGTCCAATTGAGACAAAATAAAAACTCCCAAGATTAGTACTGAGACCATGTACGATTTACTGGAATTGTTTTGCATTTGTTCTAAATTTTTCGTTTTGAATAAAAAAGAATGATCTAACTAAAATTGACTATCTCCTAAACTTCTTCCAAATGAGTTGAGATTTTCAGATCAGTTTTGGATGCATTGATGGTGTTACTAAATTTTTTATATTTTGGAGAATATTTAATTTTGAATCAAATTTGAATGAAACAACAGCAACTTTCAATATTTACCAACCATTGGTCCAAATGAGCTATGTTTCTTTAGAATAGTATTGCATGTCGGGATACATGTGCGATTTGCTGGAATTGTGTAGCTTTTTTTGAATATTTGAATGTTGAGTCAACTTTTTAATGGCCAATGTGGCTCGTCTTCTTTACAAGCAAGACTCACCCGTGAAAGTCACATCAACATATCTAAACACTGGATTAGACTTAGCTTTGACGGATCACAACAATATGTGGTGTTTTGTGCAACAAATCTATAGAGTAGGTGTTTCGTGCAAAATTGAAACAAATAGTTGATGATTTGTGTAATTTACTCTGCACAGGTGATGTACACAAACGATAAGAGAAAACGAAAAATGGTACTATGACATGTACTGCGCAGGTGCACTTTTTTCTGCGATTTCCAACGTGCAAAAGAGGCCTTAATTCCAAAAGCGTGTTCACTTTTGTCTGCAAGTTCATCTATCCGCTGCACTTGCAGGTCAGGACAGCGAGCAGGGGACGCGCCCCGGGAAGACCAGCGTCACCACGCCGGCCGGCCGGCAGGAGCACCGACGCGCACCATGCCTTCCTCTCCCTCCGCCAACCCGGGCCACGGCGTCGCCGCCGCTGCCGCTACCGCGTCGTCCGGGCCCACGGGCGCCGAGGGCTTCGCCTCGATCCTGGCCACTCAGGGAGAGGTCGACGCGCTCTGCCGGGAGCACGGCGTCCCCGAGGGGTTCACCGCGCTCCCCGCCGGCGACCTGCGCGCGAACTCAACCCCGCCGCCGGGGGCCATCTGCGTGTACGCACAAGCGCTGGAGGCCGGGATGCGCGTCCCGCTGGACGGCTTCTTGCGCGAGGCGCTCGCCCACTTCGGCATCGCGCCGGCCCAGCTCACGCCCAACGTGCCGGCTTCCTCGCGCTCTGCCGCTCGACCGGCGTGCCGCCGTCGCTCGCGGTGTTCCGGCGTTTCTTCCTGCTGTCGAACGTCTCCCAGAAGCACAAGAAAGGGTGGTGCTATTTCCGAACCAGGGACAGCTCCGGCTTGCGCTTCACGGGGATGCCGCACCCGTATTCCATTCCTTTCAAGGACTGGAAGCACGAGTTCTTCTTCCTCTCGTCGCCGGAGCCGTGGCCATGCGCCGTGGAGTGGAGCGAGCCGCCCAAGGACTCCCTCATGATGCCGGTGCTAACCGGTGAGGAAAATGAATGGGCGGCCAAATTGCTGCGTGCTCACGGCGGCGCGGCCGTCGATCTCAACGCGTATCTCACCGCCAGCAACCTTGCCGCCCCAAAGAGGGGTCTGGAGGAAGCCAACGGCAAGGAGGGGAAGGCGGCGGCGCAAGCGTCGGCGAAGAAGAGGACTCTGGAGGAAGCCAACGGCGAGGAGGCGGTCCCGCCTCTTTCAGTTCTGAACACGCCGCTGTCCAGCGTGTGCGCGCCACCGCCCGGCTTCTCCCGGAAGCCACAGCACGTCCCCACAAGCACACGACACGCCGGGGACACGATGGACCGGGATGCTGCAAGGGAGCTGCTGCAGGGCGCCGTCTCGACACCGCTGGAGCGCGCGTTCGCCGCGGACGAGCCTTCCGACGTCGTCAAGTCGAGCTTTGCAGCGATTCTCCAGGTATGCCAGCAATTGCGACGGCAGGTGCTCGTCCGGGCTCCCTCCGGACGCTGATCGACCGCCTTCGTTGTGTCCAGGCCGAGAACTACGCGTCGTTCTCCTTCCGGTACGCGCTGGAGCTGGAGGAGAAGCTGGCGGCCAGCGAGCGCGAGGCCGCGGCGCTGCGGGAGCAGCTGGAGGAGGCGAAGGCCGAGCTCGCGGCGGCGAAGCAGGCGGCAGAAGGGAAGCAGGCAAGGGCGGAGATCGAGATGGCGAAAGGCTGGCTCGCCGTGGCGAAGCGTGCTGAGGATGCGCTGGCCGAGCTCGCCGCGGCTCGGGCGGAGGCGGTAAAGAAGAGGGCCGAGCTCGCCGCGTTGAAGCGGGCCGCGGAGGCGGAGGCGGAGAAGGCGAAGGCCGGACTCGCCGCGGCGGAGGCGGAGGCGGCGCAGCAGCTTATGGCGTCGGAGGAGGACGTGCTGCGGCGCGCGGAGCACGCGCTGGAGGGGTACGAGCGCTGGCGAGGCTGTCAAGCTCCGGCCGGTGGTGCCGCTTGAGTAGCTCGTCGATCGGTCTCGCTAGATGGCTCGTCGGCAACATCTCTGGAGACGACGAATAAATTTCTGGTTGATCGATCCTATGCGCTCTGTTCCTCGAGTGCGCGGAACGATTTTATCTGGGAGATGACATTTTTGTAGAAGAAACATTTTTCTGATACACATTGCAGCTTATGTGATTTCCTTGCTCACTATCACTAGGTTGATCTTTTCAAAACAGGTTCCTACATCCCTTTATGTTCTTATTAATGAGACCGCCAACTCGATACACCGTACTATGCTGGTGTGCATACAAAGTCAATAGTCCTTATTAATGAGACCAGCATTTACATGCAAGAAAAGTTAACATGTTGTCTTTACTCCGTCAACACAAATACTCCCTCCATTCCAAATTACTTGTCGCAAGAATGACACACCTCAATAAATGAAAGCAAAAACGCTGCCCGCAGTGTAATTACGTCGATTCATCTTTGTTGGATCATGAAGATGAACCATCAGATGCGGCTACACTGCACTGATAAATCTGGCAATGTGACTGGTAATGTAGCTTTTTAGAGGAGGAAAAGTTTCGATATTTGTATAATTAAATTGTCTAGAATTATTATCCTGAATTTCTCGGGGTTTCAATAAAAAGATAGAAACAAGTAATTTCATGGAATTTGTACCTTGAAAGTTTCAGGATTGGAACTCTCTTTTTCTATTTTAAACGTGGGCACACTGCATTGATAAACCAAGTAACATGACTAATGACGTAGTTTTTTAGAGAAGGAATAGTTTTGAGGTTAGTATAACTAAATGGGAGTGCCTAAAACTCATTTAGATGAGATATAATTTGGTCTCATTCACCTTGAAAATAAAAACAGATACAACCCACGTCAGCACACATGTATTTTATAGCATCACATCCAATGGCTATAAAAGATGAATGCGACCAAATTATATCTCATCTAGATGAGTTTTAGCAAAACTGTAACTAAATTGTCTAGAATTTCACGAAGTTCTTGGGTTTTCACTAAAAATAAAAGATAACAAGACTTAAGTTCCATGGATTTTCCAGGAATTAGAATATTGGAATTCTCTTTTTTGTATTTTAAATTCTAACAATCATGGAGCAGGGACTCTTTTTAAATTCTAACAATCATGGACCAGCATTTTTAATTCTAACAACCAAACGACCTCTTTTTATACGGAGCCGGCTCCTCTGCCGTACTGCAACCTGCCGTTGGCTCACTGATGCGTGGGGCCGGGCCTACGTCTCAGTGGGCTGACGGCACGTCGGAGAAGCTGCGTCCTTTTTATACAATGCGGGTCTAGTTGGGATGTATGCGGGCAACCAATCCTTCCGTGTGAACGGCCTGATGCACCAAAAGGAAGAAGATCAAACGGGAAAATTGAGGACGGAAGCGGCAGGCTTTCGGTTCTTGCAGTGTCGTCGGGAGATCTTCTTTTCTTCGAGGGAGTTCTCTCTTTCAGTTGACTACTAGATTGACTAGTTCTTAAAAAAAGGTTTTGACTAGACTAGACCAGTTTTCTCTCGTTTCCGTTCCCATCACTACGGGTTCCCTTCCATGCCTCCTCCCGACCACTGGCTTGAAATCAATCTAATATTTTGCTCAGTTTCTTGGAGGTGTTTAGAGAAATAAAATGTGTGTGTGTTTATGTAGACTGAGTATACATATCCGTATGTAAGCGTCTGCGTTGTTTCTCTAATGCATATATATATATATATATATATATCTTGTTGCTTGTTCCAGCTGACACCACCCACGCTAGGAAATGTGAAATGCAGGGCGCGTGCGTGTTCTCCCTAGCGGCTTGGAACGCAGTTCTGCACGCGCATGAACACGCGCGCGTTCGCCCCCGTGACCGCGCGCACCCACGGTCGGCATCAATCGGGTCTGCACGAAATTCATATGACCGCGCCCACCCACAATACTCCGCTCACATAATGCTGCCATGAGCCACCCATTATGGAGAGACGTCGGTTCCTCATCATGGACCAAAACAAATACCCTACTCCCTTCGATTCAAAATAAATGTCGCGGCTCTGAACTAAAAATTAAAATCAGTTTAATCCTAGTTTAAAATCACGACATTTGTTATGATTGGAAAGAAGTGCTTTTTTTTGGCGGAAGACCATCACACACTTGCTTCTTTCTAGTCGGAGCTATAGGTCTCTTCGAGGGGGTGCGTTTTTCCTTGGACATGGAGTTTTTTTTAGCGCGAGCACACATGCGCCTGCCCCTATAGTAAAATATGAAAAAAATTACAAAACAAAGCTGAAAAATTCTGAATTTCTTTGGCAAAAAACGTTAATGTGTCTTCCACATGTGTGCAATGTTTCGTGGCGGAATGCCATTCACTGGTTGAGCCCTAGGCAAAAAAAAGGCAAAACTGATGCTCCAAAACCCATCAATGTTTGTTGAGAAAAGAAACAGAATATTTTGGCCTTTTCTTTTTGTATTCTTTTGTATTGTATTTTACTATAGCAAAATATGCATGCGTGCTCGTGCTCACAAAGGCACTTCATTTTTTCATGTCAGCCTTCTTCTTTTGCACGGTTTCTCCTGCACTTTAAGCAACAGAATTAGGGCCTGTTTGGCAGCTCTCTGCTCCTCGCTTCTCAACTCCCTGCTCTACATAGACGCGGAGCGTGCGGAGCGTCACTTCGGCCGCTCCGAGAAAATGGCCTATTGGCCGCTCCGCTCCGCTTCGAGGAAAGCATCAAGCTAACGCGTTCGGTGCCACACTGGCTGCTCCAGGAGGGGTGTTGCGGAGCCGAGGGCTGCAGAACACGCTCTTATTCAGAAATCCTAACTCTTCGCGTAAGTCTCCCGCATGCCAGCCTAGAGCAACTCCCCGCTTCTCAGAGAGTTGATTTGGCGACGACTTGCTAAGCAACGCGTCGGCTTGGAGATTTTGCATCCGCGAGCTGGCCTGCAGTGGTCTAAGCATCGAGGGTGGCGGAGCGGGGAGTTGGCTGGCTCGTATCCGGTAGACCACCCAGCTGGCTTTTATGCTGTAGAACTCCTCTTCCTGATCGTCCGATGCCATGGAGATTACGAAGAAAATGATGCAAGGAGGAGACGTGAGCGGAGTGTGGTGCGATATTTGCACGCAGTTAGTTTCGACTAATGTGTAGTGATGAACGGTAGGTAGTGCATCTGTAATACTACATGAACACTTTTTGAGAACCAACCTATGGTTGGATGCTTAGATGGACATTTGTGTCCCCAAATCCATCATAGATTCAAGTCCTGGTGCTTATATTATTTCTGAATTTATTTCAGAATTTTTGACGATGCACATTCTATGGGAGCAGACATTTCCGTCAACCACTCGTCAATCTTAAAATAATATACCGGCTCTGCCTTTTGAAAGTGCTCATAAGAGTATGATCTGTGTGTGTTTATTAGGATTAGGATGGGTGTATGCATGAAAACTAGTATGACATGCACACACTACGTTTGCATCTTTGTTTACCGGTGGTGGCACTCACTCCTCTTAAAGCATCTCCAATGGCTGAAAAAGATCTCGCGCTCAATAAAAATTATAGCGCGTCACTGTAGCACTTTTAGTGCACAGGGACCAACATTGCTTTAGCAAACGCCCAAAGACGCAGGTCCAAAAAACAGACAGTGCAAATTGTGAAGCGCGCACAATTCAAAGCCCAAAATATGTTGCGCGTTATAGCGTTTTTCAGCGCGCATCCAAAAATTTTTAGCGCTACAGAATCTGCTGAAGCTGTTGGGCGCCAAAAAATGATTTTTTTAATGCGCGGAGCTCTTTTTGGGTGACTGTTGGAGATGCTCTTGTGAAAGAACGAATTGATCGAACTCTTGCTTTCATTGATGATCCAGAGGGAACCGACGCCAACTCCACGAAGGGACGCATCCACTCGCGGGGGCGTGGGCATGCTTCGAACGGTTGCCAGAGGCAAACCGCACGCTAGTTACAAGGGAAGATTATCCCTAAATAATACAATTAGTTTAAATCCTAACACTCCCTCTAATCCTCGCTTGTCCTTGAGACTGATCATCTTTGAAACATTCTTCTCCAAAACCCTGTGGGAAAAATTGAGAAGAAAATATACAATATGCCATGAAAAAACTCCTTCCAAAACCCAGTGGGGAAAATATAAGGAGAAACCAATATGGCATACATCCGCATTTGTATTTATATTGTCTCATTAAAAACCTTATATGAGAAACCATCATGGAAAACTCATAAAGGGAAAAAGAATACAATATGAATGATCTAGAGACCACCAACGAGTTATAACTTGCGATTTTACTCCCCCTGAACTTTGCAAACATCAATGCTTTCTCATACCAATTCCACGAACCTGATTCTGGAATGTAAACGTTGGTAGAGACATTGTGAATCTCACAATAATTTGTTTGCATATTATCCTCTTACATTTCTGTAATTTGTGAGGATAAATATAACCCATAAGAAATACAAGTGACATTATCTTGGTAGATAATGATAATTGATTCTGATGAATCTTCACATGATCTCACATGTGACCAGTCATTCTACAAAGACATGTATATCTTGTCATGCTTCAAACATAGTTATGGCAGAATGATTATAGGAAGGACTCATTTAGAGTTTATCCTGAAGGCTTCCCTCAGAATACTCTTCCAGTATATTCAGTCTTTGATATGGCATTGTTGGGATCATATTATCAGGCACTATCAGGATATCACACCATGGTCCCATCTTGATTTTCCAAATGGAATTAATCAAGACCTTTGGTGTCTTGGACATATCTAAGGATATTCCTTACAGCAACCATTATACCTTTTATTTGGGGATTGCACTCTCAATAAATTGCCAACAAGTATAGTGTCAGTCCTGACTTACTTTGCAATATGAGTGCTTCGATATATAAAGACTGACATACATTTATTCCCGAGGGAATATGCTCAAGCTTATAAACTTAGCATCATTTGGTTTTACCCAAATATCCGTCTCAAAATGATTGTGTGTATTTAATTAATATGTCTTGTATAGACATTGATGATAAGATCATCCACATCAATAGCATGTTCTAAATCCAATTAAGGATATCTACATGAATACACATCAACAATCATTTGTATTAGAGTAATCCTTATCGAGGAGTAACTCACTTAGTCGGTTGTACCACACAACTCTCCGACCTCTTCATAGTCATAGAATGACTTCTGAAGCTTCACACACTTGTTGCGATTTACCATTGAATTCGGAATATTAAGCCATTTCAATGACTTCAATATCTATTTCCGAACTTAACGATCCATGTGAGTATGCAGCCATTACATATATCAACCGCATGGATTTGTACTACCAATTAAGTATCGAAACATATTTCCACTCATACCGATAAGGTATGCTACATCATAACTGATGTTGGGTCTCTGCGGAAACCCTTGCGCTACAGGCCTCGCTTTCTCACCACCTCATCTATTTTCGTTTCTGAACGAAAATCACTTCTCTTCATAAACGAAGGTACATATGAGGAGTAGGTTTTACTGTAGTAAACACCTCTCTTTTGATGAGCGAGTGCTAATCTTCCTAATTGCTTCCTTTCATTTGAACCAATATAAGTGCCAACGACACTCTCCATGGATTTTGGTTCAGGGCCCAAAAGGATTTCAGCAATTCTCAAGAAGAAATTCATGTCGACATATGTAGACTTCAATATTCGATTCTCATGAATCAATATCTTTAGTGGAATTATCATTATGCCTCTTAACTCCTTTTGATTTCCCACAACAACGGAGTCAAGGTGTTTCGATGTCCCAACACCAAAAATATGTGTGCACACCTGTGCTGGGTTATGGATGACGCGCATCCTTCAGGTGTCATTCAACACGATGTCGAATCACATTTACTGAGTGAGGAGACCATTTCCTCTATTTCCGCGGAAACATATGAGAACTTAATCCCATGTGACAATAATTCTCCCCCTCTTGCTCTCATCTGGGGATACGAGTGGTTATTAGGTACCTCCACTCATTCTGGTACGAGAATTCAGTGACACCTTTGTCATCAGTAAATGTATATGACAGATTATTTGCAATATGTTGCAAATTTCTCATGATCTAAATCTCTAGTTCATATTCTTAAGTATGTGGACAAAATGTCTACGACATTTCATATGCATTTTCTGGCATTCTATATGGTACATTTCTCCCCCTAATGCCAGGAAATGTCCTTATTGCATAAGCAATCGACGCATGGGCTGCAAATAACTCCCTCCCTAGGGTTAAGGTATTTGACGGATTAACTATCATACCACAGTTATTCCTCACATAGATCCCAAATATATGTGAAGGCCCTTAATGTACGACGGGGTGGTGATATCGGTATGCAACCGAATTACCGCAGATGGGAAATACTTCATTGATTTCCACGTACAGACCGCAAGGGGATACAGTATTAAATCCATTTGGTCCCATTTAGACCAAATATGCGACGTGTGAGACCGCATGTTACCACCAACAAAAATGTTGGTTAATTACAATTCCGTAGCAATGGCCATGCAACTTGACTCTCTTTTACAAGAGATCTAGCCACACCATTCTGAGTAGGTACACGATGTACTGAATATAACCATGGAATTCTCGTGAATCAAATTCAATGAATATCCATTCTAATGGAATTATCCCATGCATAGGATCATTTGCTCCAAATTCGTCAATTTGAGCACTTAATTCAATAAACATGTGGTTTTGTGTGGATGATACACACCTAAGACCACCATCTAGATGTGTCTATGAATACCATGAAGTACCAAAATAACCCAGCAAATGGTTGAATAATCTGCATCATTCTTGAATCTGTTCAAGAATAATGAGTGGCTCATCAAATTTTAAGGTGAGAGTGCCTTAAAACGAATTCCCCTATGCCACATGGAGTGCACATAAAATCTTACGATTTTCGGGAACATTGCAATTATGTTGCGGCCAACAGAATTATCAATAATTTTTCTAATCGTCCTCATACCAGACTGATAAAGGAGGAAAAATTATTGTGTACGCAACAATATTGAGTATGAATTGATTCATACACTCAATTTCTCATAACTATCATGTCTCATGGACAAGATGTTGCAAATTATACTACATGTAGTAGTACACTTATAGGCTAATGATATCTCGGGATAACTAGGAGACTACATAAGATCTCCGAAATATCTTGTGAATGTTATTCCACAAGCATATCATCAATGTAGAGGAGTGCATACTCCTTCTACTGCACCAGAATATTTTCTGGTTGTCCATTTGAAGTAGAACTTCAAACTTATCTCATTAAACTCATTCGCCTTCTCCAATGAGTCGGTGACATGATTCAACCCAAAACCTCATAGTTTGGTAATCATTAGTATGATATTCCGTACAACCAGCCCTTTGACAAACTTGGGAGTTGTCATTGTGATCATTTATTTAAATGGCACATTCTTTTGCGAGATATATACTCCATTTCTGCTTCTCATCTTTTTATCACTTTACATTCAACTCCTCGTGGTACTCTAGCCACAAAATTGCTTAGTACTATAAGAACTAGCACAAATTTCAGGTAATGGCATAGTACCCATTGGGGTTGTACCAGATGACTCTTGATGAGAAGTTCATCGTATTTTCACCCTGAAACAAAGATGGTGTTTATTTACCATCATATGAGGATGTAAAGTGTAGTAAGGACATACAATCAGATCAGGATCTGAGAATGCCTTATCACATAATCTCAACTTAGTGTTGATTTATAGACAACAGAATTATAAGCATCAACAGACTTGAAGTCCTTAATACAAATGAATATTCATTCGTGTGATGCTTATGACAACATATCTCTCCTTAAGGTGGTACCAAAAAGGCAAATGGATATTCATCATCCATTAAATACTCGGTTTGAGAACCAAGACATTACGATGTCACGTAAATGCAAATTTGCACATTTCAGCTATTTATAAATAGCCATAACATTCTCTATGGTGGAGTTTCAGTGGCGACAAGTCCACGGGTCGACAAAATATTGATGTCCAAGACCCATGTTCAATCATGACATCCACCTTGTGTCATCACATCGCATTTACTTTTGAAAAAGGTCAACCATATATTGCATGAAATTCTCATGCATTAATTTACCTTCAGTAAATTAAGTATAATGAAAATGCTATGGCTAAGCATAATCATGATCATGGTGATTCTTAGTGACTCATGAGCAAGCCTTCATAAGAAGGTAATCATCACAATAAGATGTATCTTCAAATTAAAGGTATAGTCACCTCATAAAGAATAAACCTTTAATTCCCATAAAACACATAGAGGTAATCAACCACTTAGTGGTGCCTCACTCTTATGGACATTTTAATCAATCATAGCCTCTTCACAACCTTATGTTATTTAAAACACATGAAGGTAATGACCATGGAGTGGCATAAACCTCTCAGTTGTGCGCGAAATTTAATTCATTGCTATGATCACATCTCATAAGTTGTGTACTCATGGAAGGTAATCACCAAAATTGTTGGGGAACGTAGTAATTTCAAAAAAATTCCTACGCACACGCAAGATCATGGTGATGCACAGCAACGAGAGGGGAGAGTGTTGTCTACGTACCCACGCAGACCGACTGCGAAAGCGTTGACACAACGTAGAGGAAGTAGTCATACGTCTTCCCGATCCGACCGATCCAAGCACCGTTACTCTGGCACCTCCGAGTTCTTAGCACACGTACAGCTCGATGACGATCCCCGGGCTCCGATCCAGCAGAGCGTCGGGGAGGAGTTCCGTCAGCACGACGGCGTGGTGACGATCTTGATGTTCTACCGTCGCAGGGCTTCGCCTAAGCACCGCTACAATATGATCAAGGTGGAATATGGTGGCAGGGGGCACCGCACACGGCTAAGGAACGATCTCAATGATCAACTTGTGTGTCTAGGGTGCCCCCTGCCTCCGTATATAAAGGAGCCAAGGGGGAGGGGGAGGCCGGCCAGGAGGAGGGCGCAGGAGGAGTCCTACTCCTACCGGGAGTAGGACTCCCCCCCAATCCTAGTTGGAATAAGATTCCCCGAGGGGGAAAGAGAGAGAGGGGGCCGGCCACCTCTCCTAGTCCTAATAGGACTAGGGGAGGGGGGAGGCGTGCGGCCCACCTTGGGCTGCCCCTTTCTCCTTTCCACTAAAGCCCACTAAGGCCCATATGGTTCCCGAGGGTATACAATAGATCTGGTATACAGCATGACATACTTTATAGAACCTATGGCCAAGGCATAGGGAATGACTTTCATTCTCTTTCTATCTTCTGCTGTGGTCGGGCTTTGAGTCTTACTCAACTTCACACCTTGTAATACAGTCAAGAACTCTTTCTTTGACTGTTCCATTTTGAACTACCTCAAAATCTTGTCAAGGTATGTATTTATTGAAAAAAAATTATCAAGCGTCTTGATCTATCTCTATAGATCTTGATGCTTAATATGTAAGCAGCTTCACCGAAGTCTTTTCTTTGAAAAACTCCTTTCAAACACTCCTTTATGCTTTACAGAATAATTCTACATTATTTCCGATCAACAATATGTCATTCACATATACTTATTAGAAATGCTATAGTGCTCCCACTCACTTTCTTGTAAATACAGGCTTCACCGCAAGTCTGTATAAAACCATATGCTTTGATCAACTTATCAAAGCGTGTATTCCAACTCTGAGATGCTTGCACCAGTCCTTAGATGAATCACTGGAGTTTGCATATTTTGTTAGCACCTTTAGGATTGACAAAACCTACTGGTTGCATCATATACAACTCTTGTTTAAGAAATCCATTAAGGAATGCAGTTTTGTTTATCCTTGCCAGATTTCATAAAATGCGGCAATTGCTAACATGATTCGGACAGACTTAAGCATAGATACGAGTGAGAAACTCTCATCGTAGTCAACACTTTGAACTTGTCGAAAACCTTTTCCGTCAATTCTAGCTTTGTAGATAGTAACACTACTATCAACGTCCGTCTTTCTCTTGAAGATCCATTTATTTTCTATGGCTTGCCGATCATCGGGCAAGTCAACCAAAGTCCATACTTTGTTCTCATACATGAATCCCATCTCAGATTTCATGGCTTCAAGCCATTTTGCGGAATCTGGGCTCACCATCGCTTCTTCATAGTTCGTAGGTTCATCATGATCTAGCAGCATGATTTCCAGAACAGGATTACTGTACCACTCTGGTGCGGATCTCACTCTGGTTTACCTACGAGATTCAGTAGCAACTTGATCTAAAGTTTTATGATCATCATCATTAGCTTTCTCACTAATTGGTGTAGTAGTCACAGGAATAGATTTCTGTGATGAACTACTTTCCAATAAGGGAGAAGGTACAATTACCTTATCAAGTTCTACTTTCCTCCCACTCACTTCTTTCGAGAGAAACTCCTTCTCTAGAAAGGATCCATTATAAGCAACGAATGTCTTGCCTTAGGATCTGTGATAGAAGGTGTACCCAACAGTCTCCTTTTGGGTATCCTATGAATACATATTTCTCTGATTTGTTTTTTCTGAGCTTATCAGGATGAAACTTTTTCACATAAGCATCACAACCCCAAACTTTAAGAAACGACAACTTTGGTTTCTTGCTAAACCACAGTTCAGATTGTGTCGTCTCAACGGACTTAGATGGTGCCCCTTTTTTTAACGTGAATGCAGCTGTCTCTAATGCATAACCCCAAAACGATAGTGGTAGATCGGTAAGAGACATCATAGATCGCACTATATCTAATAAAGTACGGTTATGACGTTCGGACACACCATTATGCTGTGGTGTTCCGGGTGGCGCGAATTTGTGAAACTATTCCACATTGTTTTAATTGAAGACCAAACTCGTAACTCAAATATTTGTCTCCGCGATCAGATCGTAGAAACCTTATTTTCTTGTCACGATGATTTTCCACTTCACTCTGAAATTCTTTGAACTTTTCAAATGTGTCAGACTTATGTTTCATCAAGTAGATATACTCATATCTGCTCAAATCATCTGTGAAGGTCAGAAAATAACGATACCCGCCGCGAGCCTCAACACTCATTGGACTGCATACATCAGTATGTATTATTTCCAATCAAGTTTGTTGCTCGCTCCATTGTTCCGGAGAACGGAGTCTTAGTCATCTTGCCCATGAGGCATGGTTCGCAAGTACCAAGTGATTCATAATCAAGTGGTTCCAAAAGTCCATCAGTATGGAGTTTCTTCATGCGCTTTACACCGATATGACCTAAACGGCAGTGCCACAAACAAGTTGCACTATCATTATTAACTTTGCATCTTTTGGTTTCAATATTATGAATATGTGTATCATTACAATCGAGATCCAACAAACCATTTTCATTGGTGTGTATGACCATAGATGGTTTTATTCATGTAAACAGAACAACAATTGTTCTCTAACTTAAATGAATAACCGTATTGCAATAAACATGATCAAATCATATTCATGCTCAACGCAAACACCAAATAACACTTATTTAGTTTCAACACTAATCCCGAAAGTATAGGGAGTGTGCGATGATGATCATATCAATCTTGGAACCACTTCCAACACACATCGTCACTTCACCCTTAACTAGTCTCTGTTTATTCTGCAACTCCCGTTTCGAGTTACTAATCTTAGCAACTGAACTAGTATCAAAAACTGAGGGGTTGCTATAAACACTAGTAAAGTACACATCAATAACATGTATATCAAATATACTTATGTTCACCTTGCCATCCTTCTTATCTGCCAATCACTTGGGGTAGTTCCGCTTCCAGTGACCAGTCCCTTTGCAGTAGAAGCACTCAGTCTCCGTCTTAGGTCCAGACTTGGGCTTCTTCACTTGAGCAGCAACTTGCTTGCTGTTCTTCTTGAAGTTCCCCTTTTTCCCTTTGCCCTTTTCTTGAAACTAGTGATCTTGTCAACCATCAACACTTGATGCTCTTTCTGGATTTCTACCTTCATTGATTTCATCATCATGAAAAACTCGGGATTCGTTTTCGTCATCCCTCGCATACTATAGTTCATCACGAAGTTCTACTAACTTGGTGATGGTGACTAGAGAATTCTGTCAATCACTATCTTATCTGGAAGATTAACTCCCACTTGATTCAAGCGATTGTAGTACCCAGAAAATTTGAGCACATGCTCATTAGTTGAGCGATTCTCCTCCATCTTTTAGCTATAGAACTTGTTGGAGACTTCATATCTCTCAACTCGGGTATTTGCTTGAAATATTAACTTCAACTCCTTGAACATCTCATATGGTCCATGACGTTCAGAACGTCTTTGAAGTCCCGATTCTAAGCCGTTAAGCATGGTGCACTAAACTATCAAGTAGTCATCATATTGAGCTAGCCAAACTTTCATAACGTCTGCATCTGCTCCTGCAATAGGTCTGTCACCTAGCGGTGCATCAAGGACATAATTTTTCTATGCAGCAATGAGGATAAACCTCATATCACGGATCCAATCCGCATCATTGCTACTAACATCTTTCAACATAGTTTCTCTAGGAACATATCAAACAAACATAGGGAAGCAACAACGCGAGCTATTGATCTACAACATAGATATGCTAATACTACTAGGACTAAGTTCATGATAAATTTAAGTTCAATTAATCATATTACTTAAGAACTCCCACTTAGATAGTGAAGGAAATATGCCCTAGAGGCAATAGTAAAGTTATTATTTATTTCCTTATATCATGATAAATGTTTATTATTCATGCTAGAATTGTATTAACCGGAACTTAATACATGTGTGAATACATAGACAAAGTTAGTGTCACTAGTATGCCTCTACCTGACTAGCTCGTTAATCAAAGATGGTTATGTTTCCTAACCATAAGCAAAGTGTTGTTATTTGATTAACGAGGTCACATCATTAGTTGAATGATCTAATTGACATGACCCATTCCATTAGCTTAGCACCCGATCGTTTAGTATGTTGCTATTGCTTTCTTCATGACTTATACATGTTCCTATGACTATGAGATTATGCAACTCCCGTTTACCAAAGGAACACTTTGTGTGCTACCAAACATCACAACGTAACTGGGTGATTATAAAGGAGCTCTACAAGTGTCTCCAAAGGTAGATGTTGGGTTGGCGTATTTCGAGATTAGGATTTGTCACTCCGATTGTCGGAGAGGTATCTCTGGGCCCTCTCGGTAATGCACATCACATAAGCCTTGCAAGCATTGCAAGTAATGAGTTAGTTGCAGGATGATGTATTACAGAATGAGTAAAGAGACTTGCCGGTAACGAGATTGAACTAGGTATTGGATACCGACGATCGAATCTCGGGCAAGTAACATACCGATGACAAAGGGAACAACATATGTTGTTATGCGGTCTGACCGATAAAGATCTTCGTAGAATATGTAGGAGCCAATATGGGCATCCAGGTCCCGCTATTGGTTATTGACCGGAGACGTGTCTCGGTCATGTCTACATTGTTCTCGAACCGTAGGGTCCGCACGCTTAACGTTACGATGACAGTTATTATGAGTTTATACATTTTGATGTACCGAAGTTAGTTCAGAGTCCCGGATTTGATCATGGACATGACGAGGAGTCTCGGAATGGCCGAGACATAAAGATTGATATATTGGACGGCTATATTCGGACACCGGAAGTGTTCTGGGTGATTTCGGAGAAAACCAGAGTACTGGAAGGGTTACCGGAACCCTCCGGGGAAGTAATGGGCCTTATTGGGCCTGAGGGAGAGAGAGGGCTGCGGCCTAGGAGGTGCCCCCCACATGGGGAGTCCGAATTGGACTAGGGAGGGGGGCGCGGCCCCTCTTTCCCTCTCCCTCTCGCCCTCTTTCCTTCCCCCTTAGGGTTTCCTAATTGGATTAGGAAAGGGGAGTCCTACTCCCACTAGGAGGAGGACTCCCCCTCCCCTTGGCGCGCCCCATAGGGCCGGCCGGCCTCCCCCTTGCTCCTTTATATAAGGGGGCAGGGGGGCACCCTAGGACACACAAGTTGATCTTTGAGATCGTTCCTTAGCCGTGTGCGGTGCCCCCTGCCACCATATTCCACCTCGATCATATCGTTGTAGTGCTTAGGTGAAGCCCTGCGTCGGTAGAACATCAAGATCGTCACCACGCCGTCATGCTGACAGAACTCCTCCCCGAAGTTTTGCTGGATCGGAGCCCGGGGATCGTCATCGAGCTGTACGTGTGCTAAGAACTCGGAGGTGCCGGAGTAACGGTGCTTGGATCGGTCGGATCGGGAAGAAGACGTACGACTACTTCCTCTACGTTGTGTCAACGCTTCCGTTGCGATCTACAATGGTATGTAGATCATGCTCTCCCCCTCGTTGCTATGCATCACCATGATCTTGCGTGTGCGTAGGAAATTTTTTGAAATTACTACGTTCCCCAACAGTGGCATCCGAGCCTAGGTTTTATGGTTTGATGTTATTTGCATGAGTAGAACACAAGTGAGTTGTGGACGATATAAGTCATACTGCCTACCAGCATGTCATACTTTGGTTCGGCGGTATTGTTGGATGAAGCGGCCCGGACCGACATTACGCGTATGCTTACGCGAGACTGGTTCTACCGCCGTGCTTTGCACACAGGTGGCTGGCGGGTGTCAGTTTCTCCAACTTTAGTTGAACCGAGTGTGACTACGCCCGGTCCTTGCGAATGTTAAAACGGAGTCTATTTGACGAACTATCGTTGTGGTTTTGATGCGTAGGTGAGATTGGTTCTTACTTAAGCCCGTAGCAGCCACGTAAAACTTGCAACAACAAAGTAGAGGACGTCTAACTTATTTTTGCAGGGCATGTTGTGATGTGATATGGCCAAGACATGATGCTAAATTTTATTGTATGAGATGATCATGTTTTGTAATTGAGTTATCGGCAACTGGCAGGAGCCATATGGTTGTCGCTTTATTGTATGCAATGCAATCGCGATGTAATGCTTTACTTTATCACTAAGCGATAGCGATAGTCGTGGAAGCATAAGATTGGCGAGACGACAATGATGCTACGATGGAGATCAAGGTGTCACGCCGGTGACGATGGTGATCATGACGGTGCTTCGGAGATGGAGATCACAAGCACAAGATGATGATGGCCATATCATATCACTTATATTGATTGCATGTGATGTTTATCTTTTTATGCATCTTATCTTGCTTTGATTGACGGTAGCATTATAAGATGATCTCTCACTAAATTATCAAGAAGTGTTCTCCCTGAGTATGCACCGTTGCCAAAGTTCGTCGTGCCCAGACACCACGTGATGATCGGGTGTGATAAGCTCTACGTCCATCTACAACGGGTGCAAGCCAGTTTTTGCACACGCAGAATACTCAGGTTAAACTTGACGAGCCTAGCATATGCAGATATGGCCTCGGAACACGGAGACCGAAAGGTCGAGCGTGAATCATATAGTAGATATGATCAACATAGCGATGTTCACCATTGAAAACTACTCCATCTCACGTGATGATTGGTTATGGTTTAGTTGATTTGTATCACGTAATCACTTAGAGGATTAGAGGGACGTCTATCTAAGTGGGAGTTCTTAAGTAATTTGATTAATTGAACTTAAACTTATCATGAACTTAGCACCTGATAGTATCTTGCTTGTTTATGTTGATTGTAGATAGATGGCTCGTGCTGTTGTTCCGTTGAATTTTAATGCGTTCCTTGAGAAAGCAAAGTTGAAAGATGATGGTAGCAATTACACGGACTTGGTCCGTAACTTGAGGATTATCCTCATTGCTGCTCAGAAGAATTACGTCCTGGAAGCACCGCTGGGTGCCAGGCTTGCTGCTGGAGCAACACCAGATGTTATGAACGTCTGGCAGAGCAAAGCTGATGACTACTCGATAGTTTAGTGTGCCATGCTTTACGGCTTAGAATCGGGACTTCAATGACGTTTTGAACGTCATGGAGCATATGAGATGTTCCAGGAGTTGAAGTTGATATTTCAAGCAAATGCCCGGATTGAGAGATATGAAGTCTCCAATAAATTCTATAGCTGCAAGATGGAGGAGAACAGTTCTGTCAGTGAGCATATACTCAAAATGTCTGGGTATAATAATCACCTGATTCAGATGGGAGTTAATCTTCCAGATCATTGCGTCATTGACAGAATTCTCTAATCACTGCCACCAAGCTACAAGAGCTTCGTGATGAACTATAATATGCAAGGGATGAACAAGACTATTCCCGAGCTCTTCGCAATGCTGAAAGCTGCGGAGGTAGAAATCAAAAAGGAGCATCAAGTGTTGATGGTCAGCAAGACCACTAGTTTCAAGAAAAAGGGTAAAGGGAAGAAGAAGGGGAACTTCAAGAAGAACGGCAAGCAAGTTGCTGCTCAAGAGAAGAAACCCAAGTCTGGACCTAAGCCTGAAACTGAGTGCTTCTACTGCAAGCAGACTGGTCACTGGAAGCGGAACTGCCCCAAGTATTTGGCGGATAAGAAGGATGGCAAGGTGAACAAAGGTATATGTGATATACATGTTATTGATGTGTACCTTACTAGAGCTCGCAGTAGCACCTGGGTATTTGATACTGGTTCTGTTGCTAATATTTGCAACTCGAAACAGGGACTACGGATTAAGCGAACACTGGCAAAGGACGAGGTGACGATGCGCGTGGGAAACGGTTCCAAAGTCGATGTGATCGCGGTCGGCACACTACCTCTACATCTACCTTCGGGATTAATATTAGACCTAAATAATGTTGGGGAACGTTGCAGAAAACAAAAAAATTTCTACTCGTTTCACCAAGATCCATCTAGGAGCTCATCTAGTAACGAGTCATCAGATGCATCTACATACCTTTGTAGATCGCGTGCGGAAGTGTTCAAGGAACGGGGATGATGTAGTCGAACACGACGTGATCCAAATCACCGATGACCAAGTGCCGAACGGACGGCACCTCCGCGTTCAACACACGTACGGGACGGGAGACGTCTCCTCCTTCTTGATCCAGCAAGGGGGGAGGAGAGGTTGATGATGATCCAGCAGCACGACGGCGTGGTGGTGGATGTAGGGCGTCACGACAGCAGGGCTTCGCCGTGTACTACGAGAGAGAGAGACGTAACAGGGAGAGAGGGATGCACCAAAAGCCGTAGCCTCAAGTCCCTCCTATCCCCCACTATATATAGGGGTGCCAAGGGGGGGGGCGCCGTCCCTAGGAGATGGATCTCCTAGGGGGGGCGGCGGCCAAGGGGTGGGGGGCTTGCCCCCCAAACAAGGGGGCGCCCCCCTTTAGGGTTTCCCCTAAACCCTAGGCGCATGGGCCCTTAGGGGGTGGCGCCCCAGCCCACTAAGGGCTGGGTCCCTTCCTACTTCAGCCCATGGGGCCCTCCGGGATAGGTGGCCCCACCCGGTGGACCCCCGGGACCCTTCCGGTGGTCCCGGTACAATACCGGTGACCCCGAAACTTGTCCCGATGGCCGAAACAGCACTTCTTATATATAATTCTTTACCTCCGGACCATTCCGAAACTCCTCGTGACGTCCGGGATCTCATCCGGGACTCCGAAAAACATTCGGGTTACTGCATATACATATCTTCACAACCCTAGCGTCACCGAACCTTAAGTGTGTAGACCCTACGGGTTCGGGAGACATGTAGACATGACCGAGACGACTCTCTGGTCAATAACCAACAGCGGGATCTGGATACCCATGTTGGCTCCCACATGCTCCACGATGATCTCATCGGATGAACCACGATGTCGAGGATTCAATCAACCCCGTATGCAATTCCCTTTGTCAATCGATATATTACTTGCCCGAGATTCGATCGTCGGTACCCCAATACCTCGTTCAATCTCGTTACCGACAAGTCACTTTACTCGTACCGTAATGCTTGATCCCATGACCAGACACTTGGTCACTTTGAGCTCATTATGATGATGCATTATCGAGTGGGCCCGGTGATACCTCTCCGTCATACGGAGCGACAAATCCCAGTCTTGATCCATGTCAACCCAACAGACACTTTTGGAGATACCCGTAGTATACCTTTATAGTCACCCAGTTACGTTGTGACGTTTGGTACACCCAAAGCACTCTTACGGTATCTGGGAGTTACACGATCTCATGGTCTAAGGAAAAGATACTTGACATTGCAAAACTCTAGCAAACGAACTATACGATCTTTATGCTATGTTTAGGATTGGGTCTTGTCCATCACATCATTCTCTTAATGATGTGATCTCGTTATCAATGACATTCAATGTCCATAGCCGGGAAACCATGACTATCTGTTGATCAACGAGCTAGTCAACTAGAGGCTTACTAGGGACATGTTGGTATCTGTTATTCACACATGTATTACGATTTCCGGATAACACAATTATAGCATGAATAAAGACAATTACCATGAACAAGGAAATATAATAATAATGATTTTACTATTGCCTCTAGGGCATATTTCCAATAGTCTCCCACTTGCACTAGAGTCAATAATCTAGTTACATTGTGATGAATCGAACACCCATGGAATTCTGGTGTTGATCATGTTTTGCCCTAGGGAGAGGTTTAGTCAACGGATCTGCCACATTCAGGTCCGTATGTACTTTACAAATATCTATGTCTCCATCTTGAACATTTTCACGAATGGAGTTGAAGCGACGCTTGATGTGCCTTGTCTTCTTGTGAAACCTGGGCTCCTTGGCAAGTGCAATAGCTCCAGTGTTGTCACAGAAGAGCTTGATCGGCCCCGACGCATTGGGTATGACTCCGAGGTCGGTGATGAACTCCTTCACCCAAATTGCTTCATGTGCTGCCTCCGAGGCTGCCATGTACTCCGCTTCACATGTAGATCCCGCCACGACGCTCTGCTTGCAACTGCACCAGCTTACTGCCCCACCATTCAAAATATACACGTATCCGGTTTGTGACTTTGAGTCATCCAGATCTGTGTCGAAGCTAGCGTCAACGTAACCCTTTACGACGAGCTCTCCGTCACCTCCATAAACGAGAAACATCTCCTTAGTCCTTTTCAGGTACTTCAGGATATTCTTGACCGCTGTCCAGTGTTCCTTGCCGGGATTACCTTGGTACCTTCCTACCAAACTTACGGCAAGGTTTACATCAGGTCTGGTACACAGCATGGCATACATAATAGAACCTATGGCTGAGGCATAGGGGATGACACTCATCTCTTCTATTTCTTCTGCCGTGGTCGGACTTTGAGCCGAGCTCAATTTCATACCTTGAAGTACAGGCAAGAACCCCTTCTTAGACTGATCCATATTGAACTTCTTCAATATCTTATCAAGGTATGTGCTTTGTGAAATACCTATGAGGCGTCTCGATCTATCTCTATAGATCTTGATGCCTAATATATAAGCAGCTTCTCCAAGGTCCTTCATTGAAAAACTCTTATTCAAGTAGGCCTTGATGCTGTCCAAGAGTTCTATATCGTTTCCCATCAAAAGTATGTCATCTACATATAGTATGAGAAATGCTACAGAGCTCCCACTCACTTTCTTGTAAACACAGGCTTCTCCATAAGTCTGCGTAAACCCAAATGCTTTGATCATCTCATCAAAGCGAATGTTCCAACTCCGAGATGCTTGCACCAGCCCATAAATCGAGCGTTGGAGCTTGCATACTTTGTCAGCATTCTTAGGATCGACAAAACCTTCCGGCTGCATCATATACAATTCTTCCTTAAGGTAACCATTAAGGAATGCCGTTTTGACGTCCATTTGCCATATTTCATAATCGTAGAATGTGGCAATTGCTAACATGATTCGGACGGACTTTAGCTTCGCTACCAGTGAGAAAGTCTCATCGTAGTCAACCCCTTGAACTTGTCGATAACCCTTAGCGACAAGCCGAGCTTTATAGATGGTCACATTACCATCCGCGTTTGTCTTCTTCTTAAAGATCCATTTATTTTCTATGGCTCGCCGTTCAATGGGCAAGTCAGTCAAAGTCCATACTTCGTTTTCATACATGGATCCTATCTCGGATTTCATGGCTTCTAGCCATTTTTCGGAATCCGGGCCCGCCATCGCTTCTTCATAGTTCGAAGGTTCACCGTTGTCTAACAACATGATTTCCAAGGCAGGGTTGCCGTACCACTCTGGTGCGGAACGTGTCCTTATGGACCTTCGAATTTCAGTAGGAGCTAGATCAGAAGTATCTTGATCATTATCATTAACTTCCTCTCTAGTCGGTGCTGGCACCTCAGGAACATTTTCTTGAGTTGCGCCATTTTCCGGTTCAAGAGGCAATACTTCATCAAGTTCTACTTTCCTCCCACATACTTCTTTCGAGAGAAACTCCTTCTCTAGAAAGGATCCATTCTTGGCAACAAAGACCTTGCCTTCGGGTCTGAGGTAGAAGGTATACCCAATAGTTTCTTTAGGGTATCCTATGAAGACGCATTTTTCCGACTTGGGTTCGAGCTTTTCAGGTTGAAGTTTCTTGACATAAGCATCGCATCCCCAAACTTTTAGAAACGACAGCTTAGGTTTCTTCCCAAACCATAATTCATACGGTGTCGTCTCAACGGATTTCGACGGAGCCCTATTTAAAGTGAATGCGGCAGTCTCTAAAGCATAGCCCCAAAAAGATAGCGGTAAATCGGTAAGAGACATCATAGACCGCACCATATCTAATAGAGTGTGATTACGACGTTCGGACACACCGTTACGCTGAGGTGTTCCAGGCGGCGTTAGTTGTGAAACTATTCCACATTTTCTTAAGTGTGTGCCAAATTCGTGACTCAAGTATTCTCCTCCATGATCTGATCGTAGAAACTTGATTTTCCTGTCACGTTGATTCTCAACCTCACTCTGAAATTCCTTGAACTTTTCAAAGGTTTCAGACTTGTGTTTCATTAAGTAGACATACCCATATCTACTCAAGTCATCAGTGAGAGTGAGAACATAACGATAGCCACCGCGAGCCTCAACACTCATTGGACCGCACACATCAGTATGTATGATTTCCAATAAGTTGGTTGCTCGCTCCATTGTTCCTGAGAACGGAGTCTTGGTCATTTTACCCATGAGGCATGGTTCGCACGTGTCAAATGATTCATAATCAAGAGACTCTAAAAGTCCATCTGCATGGAGCTTCTTCATGCGTTTGACACCTATGTGACCAAGGCGGCAGTGCCACAAGTATGTGGGACTATCATTATCAACCTTACATCTTTTGGTATTCACACTATGAACATGTGTAGGATTACGCTCGAGATTCATTAAGAATAAACCATTCACCATAGGAGCATGACCATAAAACATATCTCTCATATAAATAGAACAACCATTATTCTCGGATTTAAATGAGTAGCCATCTCGAATTAAACAAGATCCCGATACAATGTTCATGCTCAAAGCTGGCACAAAATAACAATTATTGAGGTTTAAAACTAATCCCATAGGTAAATGAAGAGGCAGCGTGCCGACGGCGATCACATCGACCTTGTAACCATTCCCGACGCGCATCGTCACCTCGTCCTTCGCCAGTCTCCGTTTATTCCGCAGGTCCTGCTTTGAGTTACAAATGTGAGCAACTGCACCGGTATCAAATACCCAAGAGCTACTACGAGTACTGGTTAGGTACACATCAATTACATGTATATCACATATACCTTTTGTTTTGCCGGCCTTCTTGTCCGCTAAGTATTTGGGGCAATTCCGCTTCCAGTGACCACTTCCCTTGCAATAAAAACACTCAGTCTCGGTCTTGGGTCCATTCTTTGGCTTCTTCCCGGCAGCTTGCTTGCCGGGCGCGGCAACTTCCTTGCCGTCCTTCTTAAAGTTCCTTTTACCCTTACCCTTCTTGAACTTAGTGGTTTTATTCACCATCAACACTTGATGTTCCTTCTTGACTTCTACCTCTGCTGATTTCAGCATAGCAAATACTTCAGGAATGGTCTTTTCCATCCCCTGCATGTTGAAGTTCATCACAAAGCTCTTGTAGCTCGGTGGAAGCGACTGGAGGATTCTGTCAATGACCGCATCATCCGGGAGATTAACTCCCAGCTGAGTCAAGCGGTTACGCAACCCAGACATAGTGAGTATGTGCTCACTGACAGAACTGTTTTCCTCCATCTTACAACTGAAGAATTTGTCGGAGACTTGATATCTCTCGACCCGGGCATGAGCTTGAAAAACCATTTTCAGCTCTTCGAACATCTCATATGCTCCGTGTCTCTCAAAACGTTTTTGGAGCCCCGGCTCTAAGCTGTAAAGCATGCCGCATTGAACGAGGGAGTAGTCATCGGTACGTGCCTGCCAAGCGTTCATAACGTCTTGTTCAGCAGGGAGGACAGGTGCGTCACCCAGCGGTGCTTGTAGGACATAATCTTTCTTGGCAGCTATGAGGATGATCCTCAGGTTCCGGACCCAGTCCGTGTAGTTGCTGCCAGCGTCTTTCAGCTTGGTTTTCTCTAGGAACGCGTTGAAGTTGAGGACTACGTTGGCCATTTGATCTACAACACATATTGTAAATATTTTAGACTAAGTTCATGATAATTAAGTTCATCAAATCAAATTATTTATGAACTCCCACTTAGATAGACATCCCTCTTCTAGTCATCTAAGTATAACATGATCTGAGTTAACTAGGCCGTGTCCGATCATCACGTGAGACGGACTAGTCAACATCGGTGAACATCTTCATGTTGATCGTATCTTCTATACGACTCATGCTCGACCTTTCGGTCTTCTGTGTTCCGAGGCCATGTCTGTACATGCTAGGCTCGTCAAGTCAACCTAAGTGTTTGCATGTGTAAATCTGTCTTACACCCGTTGTATGTGAACGTTAGAATCTATCACACCCGATCATCACGTGGTGCTTCGAAACAACGAACTGTCGCAACGGTGCACAGTTAGGGGGAACACTTCTTGAAATTATTATGAGGGATCATCTTATTTACTACCGTCGTTCTAAGTAAACAAGATGCAAAAACATGATAAACATCACATGCAATCAAATAATAAACGTGACATGATATGGCCAATATCACATAGCTCCTTTGATCTCCATCTTGGGGCTCCATGATCATCTTGTCACCGGCTTGACACCATGATCTCCATCATCGTGTCTCCATGAAGTTGCTCGCCAACTATTACTTCTACTACTATGGCTAACGCGTTTAGCAATAAAGTAAAGTAATTTACATGGTGTTTCTCAATGACACGCAGGTCATATAAAAGAATAAAGACAACTCCTATGGCTCCTGCCGGTTGTCATACTCATCGACATGCAAGTCGTGATTCCTATTACAATAGCATGAACATCTCATACATCACATATAGATCATTCATCATTCATCACAACTTTGGCCATATCATATCACAAACCACTTGCTGCAAAAACAAGTTAGACGTCCTCTAATTGTTGTTGCAAGTTTTACGTGGCTGAATTAGGGTTCTAGCAAGAACGTTTTCTTACCTACGTGAAAGCCACAACGTGATTTGTCAACTTCTATTTACCCTTCATAAGGACCCTGTTCATCGAATCCGCTCCAACTAAAGTAGGAGAGACAGACACCCGCCAGCCACCTTATGCAACTAGTGCATGTTAGTCGGTGGAACCGGTCTCACGTAAGCGTACGTGTAAGGTTGGTCCGGGCCGCTTCATCCTACAATACCGCTGAAGCAAGAAAAGACTAGTAGCGGCAAGAAAGTTGACAAATCCACGCCCACAACAAATTGTGTTCTACTCGCGCAAGAAGAACTACGCATAGACCTAGCTCATGATGCCACTGTTGGGGAACGTTGCAGAAAACAAAAAAAATTCTACTCATTTCACCAAGATCCATCTAGGAGTTCATCTAGCAACGAGTCATCAGATGCATCTACATACCTTTGTAGATCGCGTGCGGAAGCATTCAAGGAACGGGGATGATGTAGTCGAACACGACGTGATCCAAATCACCGATGACCAAGTGCCGAACGGACGGCACCTCCGCGTTCAACACACGTACGAGACGGGAGACGTCTCCTCCTTCTTGATCCAGCAAGGGGGGAGGAGAGGTTTATGATGATCCAGCAGCACGACGGCGTGGTGGTGGATGCAGGGCGTCACGACAGCAGGGCTTCGCCGTGTACTATGAGAGAGAGAGACGTAACAGGGAGAGAGGGATGCACCAAAAGCCGTAGCCTCAAGTCCCTCCTCTCCCCCACTATATATAGGGGTGCCAAGGGGGGGGCGGCGGCCCTAGGAGATGGATCTCCTAGGGGGGGGCGGCGGCCAAGGGGTGGGGGGCTTGCCCCCCAAGCAAGGGGGCGCCCCCTTTAGGGTTTCCCCTAAACCCTAGGCGCATGGGCCCTTAGGGGGTGGCGCCCCAGCCCACTAAGGGCTGGGTACCTTCCTACTTCAGCCCATGGGGCCCTCTGGGATAGGTGGCCCCACCCGGTGGACCCCCGGGACCCTTCCGGTGGTCCCGGTACAATACCGGTGACCCTAAAACTTGTCCCGATGGCTGAAACAGCACTTCCTATATATAATTCTTTACCTCTGGACCATTCCGGAACTCCTCGTGACGTCCGGGATCTCATCCGGGACTCCGAACAACATTCGGTAACCACAGTTCCATTAAACAAAGTGTTGTTATTTGATTAACGAGGTCACATCATTAGTTGAATGATCTGATCGACATGACCCATTCCATTAGCTTAGCACCCGATCGTTTAGTATGTTGCTATTGCTTTCTTCATGACTTATACATGTTCCTATGACTATGAGATTATGGAACTCCCGTTTACCAGAGGAACACTTTGTGTGCTACCAAACGTCACAACGTAACTGGGTGATTATAAAGGAGCTCTACAGGTGTCTCCAAAGGTAGATGTTGGGTTGGCGTATTTTGAGATTAGGATTTGTCACTCCGATTGTCGAAGAGGTATCTCTGGGGCCCTCTCGGTAATGCACATCACATAAGCCTTGCAAGCATTGCAACTAATGAGTTAGTTGCGGGATGATGTATTACAGAACGAGTAAAGAGACTTGCCGGTAACGAGATTGAACTAGGTATTGGATACCGACGATCGAATATCGGGCAAGTAACATTCTGATGACAAAGGGAACAACGTATGTTGTTATGCGGTCTGACCGATAAAGATCTTCGTAGAATATGAAGAAGCCAATATGGGCATCCAGGTCCCGCTATTGGTTATTGACCGGAGACGTGTCTCGGTCATGTCTACATTGTTCTCGAACCGTAGGGTCCGCACGCTTAACGTTACGATGACAGTTATTATGAGTTTATACATTTTGATGTACCGAAGTTAGTTCGGAGTCCCGGATTTGATCACGGACATGACGAGGAGTCTCGGAATGGTCGAGACATAAAGATTGATATATTGGATGGCTATATTCGCACACCGGAACTGTTCTGGGTGATTTCGGAGAAAACCGGAGTACCGGAAGGGTTACCGGAACCCTCCGGGGAAGTAATGGGTCTTATTGGGCCTTAGGGGAGAGAGAGAGGGCTGCGGCCTAGGAGGTGGCGCCCCCCCCCCCCCCACATGGGGAGTCCGAATTGGACTAGGGAGGGGGCGCGGCCCCTCTTTCCCTCTCCCTCTCCCCCTCTTTCCTTCCCCCTTGGGGTTTCCTAATTGGATTAGGAAAGGGGAGTCCTACTCCCACTAGGAGGAGGACTCCCCCTCCCCTTGGCGCGCCCCATAGGGCCGGCCGGCCTCCCCCTTGCTCCTATATATACGGGGGCAGGGGGGCACCCTAGGACACACAAGTTGATCTTTGAGATCGTTCCTTAGCCGTGTGCGGTGCCCCCTGCCACCATATTCCACCTCGATCATATCGTTGTAGTGCTTAGGTGAAGCCCTGCGTCGGTAGAACATCAAGATCATCACCACGCCGTCGTGCTGACAGAACTCCTCCCCGAAGTTTTGCTGGATCGGAGCCCGGGGATCGTCATCGAGCTGTACGTGTGCTAAGAACTCGGAGGTGCCGGAGTAACGGTGCTTGGATCGGTCGGATCGGGAAGAAGACGTACGACTACTTCCTCTACGTTGTGTCAACGCTTCCGTTGCGATCTACAAGGGTATGTAGATCATGCGCTCCCCCTCGGTGCTATGCATCACCATGATCTTGCGTGTGCGTAGGAATTTTTTTGAAATTACTACGTTCCCCAACAGGTAGACATCTCTCTAATCCTCTAAGTGATCACGTGATCCAAATCAACTAAACCATAACCGATCATCACGTGAGATGGAGTAGTTTTCAATGGTGAACATCGCTATGTTGATCATATCTACTATTGTTGTGGAACGTAGCAGAAATTCAAAATTTTCTTACATGTCACCAAGATCTATCTATGGAGAGACCAGCAACGAGGGGAAGGAGAGTTGCATCTACATACCCTTGTAGATCGTTAAGCAGAAGCGTTCAAGTGAACGGGGTTGATGGAGTCGTACTCGTCGTGATCCAAATCACCGATGACCAAGTGCCGAACGGACGGCACCTCCGCGTTCAACACACGTACAACCCGGTGACGTCTCCCATGCCTTGATCAGCAAGGAGAGAGGGAGAGGTTGAGGAAGACTTCATCCAACAGCAGCACAACGGCGTGGTGGTGGAGGAGGAGCGTGGCTATCCTGCAGGGCTTCGCCTAGCACCACAGAAGAGGAGGAAGAAGAGACGCAGGGCTGCACCAAGAGAGATTGAATCGCGTGTGTTATGGGCAGCCCTAGGCCTCATATATATAGGGAAGGGGAGGGGCTGCACCCCCTCTAGGGTTCCCACCCCTAGGGGGGGCGGCAGCCCTAGATGGGGATCAAAGGTAGCGGCCAAGAGGGGGAGAGGAGAGGGAGGCGCACCAATATGGGCCCTAAGGCCCATATCCCCTAGGGTTTGCCCCCTTTCCACCTCTTAGGCGCCATGGGCCCTTATGGGAGGCGCACCAGCCCACTAAGGGGCTGGTCCCTCGCCACTCTTGACCCATGCAAGCCTCCGGGGCAGGTGGCCCCACTTGGTGGACCCCCGGGACCCTCCCGGTGGTCCCGGTACATTACCGATAAACCCCGAAACCTTTCCGGTGACCAAAACAGGACTTCCCATATATAAATCTTTACCTCCGGACCATTCCGGAACTCCTCGTGACGTCCGGGATCTCATCCAGGACTCCGAACAACATTCGGTAACCACATACAAACTTCCTTTATAACCCTAGCGTCATCGAACCTTAAGTGTGTAGACCCTACGGGTTCGGGAGACATGCAGACATGACCAAGACGTTCTCCAGTCAATAACCAATAGCGGGATCTGGATACCCATGTTGGCTCCCACATGTTCCACGATGATCTCATCGGATGAACCACGATGTCAAGGACTTAATCAATCCCGTATACAATTCCCTTTGTCTATCGGTACGATACGTGCCCGAGATTCGATCGTCGGTATACCAATACCTTGTTCAACTCATTCCGTAACACATCATCCCGTGACCAACTCCTTGATCACATTGTGCACATTATGATGATGTCCTACCGAGTGGGCCCAGAGATACCTCTCCGTCACACGGAGTGACAAATCCCAGTCTCGATTCGTGCCAACCCAACAGACACTTTCAGAGATACCTGTAGTGTACCTTTATAGCCACCCAGTTACGTTGTGATGTTTGGCACACCCAAAGTATTCCTCCGGTATCCGGGAGTTGCACAATCTCATGGTCTAAGGAAATGATACTTGACATAAGAAAAGCTTTAGCATACGAACTACACGATCTAGTGCTATGCTTAGGATTGGGTCTTGTCCATCACATCATTCTCCTAATGATGTGATCTCGTTATCAACGACATCCAATGTCCATGGTCAGGAAACCGTAACCATCTATTGATCAACGAGCTAGTCAACTAGAGGCTTACTAGGGACATGGTGTTGTCTATGCATCCACACATGTATATGAGTTTCCTATCAATACAATTATAGCATGGATAATAAATGATTATCATGAACAAGGAAATATAATAATAATCAATTTATTATTGCCTCTAGGGCATATTTCCAACAGTCTCCCACTTGCACTAGAGTCAATAATCCAGTTCACATCGATATGTGATTAACACTCAAGGTCACATCCTCATGTGACTAACACCCTAAAGAGTTCTGGGTTTGATCATGTTATGCTTGTGAGAGAGGTTTTAGTCAACGGGTCTGAACCTTTCAGATCCGTGTGTGCTTTACAAATCTCTATGTCATCTCCTAGATGCAGCTACCACGCTCTATTTGAAGCTAATCCAAATAACTGTTCTACTTGGAGCTATTTTAAATTGTTGCTCCATTATACGTATCCGGTATCTCTACTCAGAGCTATCCGGATAGGTGTTAAGCTTGCATCGACGTAACTCTTTACGACGAACTCTTTTGCCACCTCCATAATCGAGAAAATTCCTTAGTCCACTAGTTACTAAGGATAACTTTGACCGCTGTGCTGTGATCCATTCTTGGATCACTCTTGTACCCCTTGACTGACTCATGGCAAGGCACACTTCAGGTGCGGTACACAGCATAGCATAATGTAGAGCCTATGTCTTAAGCATAGGGGACGACCTTCGTCCTTTCTCTCTATTCTGCCATGGTCGAGCTTTAAGTCTTAACTTCATGCCTTACAACTCAGGCAAGAACTCCTTCTTTGACTGATCCATCTTGAACACCTTCAAGATCATGTCAAGGTATGTGCTCATTTGAAAGTACCATTAAGCGTTTTGATCTATCCTTGTAGATCTTGATGCTCAATGCTCAAGTAGCTTATTCCAGGCTTTCCATTGAAAAACACTTTTCAAATAACCCTATATGCTTTCCAGAAATTCTACATCATTTCTGATCAACAATATGTCAACAACATATACTTATCAGAAATTCTATAGTGCTCCCACTCACTTCTTTGGAAATACAAGTTTCTTATAAACTTTGTATACACCAAAATCTTTGATCATCTCATCAAAGCATACATTCCAACTCCGAGATGCTTACTCCAGTCCTTAGAAGGATTGCTGGAGCTTTGCATACTTATTAGCATCTTTCAGGATTGACAAAACCTTCCGGTTGTATCACATAGATCCTTTCCTCAAGAAAATCGTCGAGGAAACAATGTTTTGACATCCTATCTGCAAGATTTCATAAATAATGCAGTAATCACTAATATAATTCCAACAGACTCTTAGCATCGCTACGAGTGAGAAAGTCTCATCGTAGTCAACTCCTTGAACTTGTCGGAAAACATCTTAATGACAAGTCGAGCTTTCTTAATGGTGATACTTACCATCATTGTCCGTCTTCCTTTTAAAATCCATTTGTACTCAACAGCCTTACGACCACCAAGTAGTTCTTCCAAAGTCTACACTTTGTTTTTATACATGGATCCTCTCTCGAATTTTATGGCCTCGAGCCATTTATCGGAATCCGGGCCCACCATCGCTTCTCCATAGTTCATAGGTTCATTGTTGTCTAGCAACATGACTTCCAAGACAGGATTATGTACCACTCTGAAGTAGTACGCATCCTTGTCATCCCACGAGGTTTGGTAGTGACTTGATATGAAGTTTCATGATCACTATCATAAGCTTCAACTTCAATCGGTGTAGGTGCCATAGGAACAACTTTCTGTGCCCCGCCACACACTAGTTGAAGAGACGGTTCAGTAACCTCATCAAGTCTCCACCATCCTCCCACTCAATCCTTCGAGAGAAACTTTTTCCGCGAGAAAGGACCTGATTCAAGAAACAATCCCTTATTGCTTTCGGATCTGAGGCAGGAGGTATACCCAACTGTTTTGGGTGTCCTATGAAGATGCATTTATCCTCTTTGGGTTCGAGCTTATCAGCCTGAAACTTTTTCACATAAGCGTTGCAGCCCCAAACGTTTAAGAAATGACAGCTTAGGTTTCTCTAAACCATAGTTCATACGGTGTCATCTCATCGGAATTACGTGGTGCCCCCTTTTAAAGTGAATGTGGTTGTCTCTAACGCCTAACCCATAAACTATTGTGGTAATTCGATAAGAGACATCATGGTATGCATCATATCCAATAGGGTCCAGTTATGATGTTCGGACACACCATCACACTATGGTGTTCCAGGCTGTATTAGTTGTGAAACAATTTCCACAATGTCTTAATTCTGTGCCAAACTTGTAACTCAGATATTCATCTCTATGATCATATCATAGATCTTTTATCCTCTTGCCACGACGATCTTTCAACTTCACCCTGAAATTACTTGAACCTTTCAATAATTCAGACTCGTGATTCATCAAGTAAATATACTCAACATCTACTCAAATCATCTGTGAAGTAAGAACATAACGATATCCACTACATGCCTCAGCACTCATTGGACTGCACACATCAAAATGTATTACTTCCAACAAGTTGCTTTCTAGTTCCATTTTACTGAAACCGAGGCTTTCAGTCATCTTGCCCATGTGGTATGATTTGCATGTCTCAAGTGATTCAAAATCAAGTGAGTTCAAACGGTCCATTTGCATGGAGTTTCTTCATGCATATACACCAATGGACATGGTTCGCATGTCTCAAACTTTTCAAAAAAAATGAGTGAGCCCAAAGATCCATCAACATGGAGCTTCCTCATGCGTTTTATACCGATATGACTTACGTGGCAGTGCCACAAGTAGGTGGTACTATCATTACTATCTTTTGGCATGAACATGTGTATCACTACGATCGAGATTCAATAAACCATTCATTTTAGGTGTAAGACCATTGAAGGTATTATTCAAATAAATAGAGTAACTGTTATTCTCCTTAAATGAATAACCGTATTGCGATAGGCATAATCCAATCATGTCTATGCTCAACGCAAACACCAATCTCGATGGTAGAGGGAGCGTGCGATGCTTGATCATATCAACATTGGAAACACTTCCAACACATATCGTCAGCTCACCTTTAGCTAGTCTCCGTTTATTCCGTAGCTTTTATTTCGAGTTACTAACACTTAGCAACCAAACCGGTATCTAATACCCTGGTGCTACTAGGAGTACTAGTAAAGTACACATCAACACAATGTATATCCAATATACTTCTATCGACCTTGCCAGCCTTCTAATCTACCAAGTATCTAGGGTAATTCTGCTCTAGTGGCTGTTCCTCTTATTACGGAAGCACTTAGTCTCAGGTTTGGGTTCAACCTTGGGTTTCTTCACTAGAGCAGCAGCTGAATTGCTGTTTCATGAAGTATCCCTTCTTGCCCTTGCCCTTCTTGAAACTAGTGGTTTCACCAACCATCAACAATTGATGCTCCTTCTTGATTTCTACTTTTGTGGTGTCAAACATCGCGAATATCTCAAGGATCATCATATATGTCCCTGATATATTATAGTTCATCACGAAGCTCTAGCAGCTTGGTGGTAATGACTTCGGAGAAACATCACTATCTCATCTGGAAGATCAACTCCCACTCGATTCAAATGATTGTTGTACTCAGACAATCTGAGCACAAGCTCAACAATTGAGTTTTTCTCCTTAGTTTGTAGGCTAAGAAAATCGTCGGAGGTCTTATACCTCTTGACGTGGGCACGAGCCTGAAATCCCAATTTCAGCCCTCAAAACATCTCATATGTTTCGCGACGTTTCAAAACTGTCTTTGGTGCCTCAACTCTAAACCGTTTAACTGAACTATCATGTAGTTATCAAAACGTGTATGTCAGATGTTCGCAACATCTACAGACGACGTTCGAGGTTCAGCACACTGAGCGGTGCATTAAGGACATAAGCCTTCTAAGAAGCAATGAGGACAATCCTCAGTTTACGGACCTAGTCCGCATAATCGCTACTATCAACTTTCAACTAATTTTTCTCTAGGAACATATCTAAATAGTAGAACTATAGCGTGAGCTACGACATAATTTGCAAAATCCTTTTGACTATGTTCAGGATAATTAAGTTCATCTTATGAACTCCCACTCAGATAGACATCCCTCTAGTCATCTAAGTGATTACATGATCCGAGTCAACTAGGCCGTGTCCGATCATCACGTGAGACGGACTAGTCATCATCAGTGAACATCTTCATGTTGATCGTATCTTCTATACGACTCATGCTTGACCTTTCGGTATTCTGTGTTCCGAGGCCATGTCTATACACATGCTAGGCTCGTCAAGTTAACCCTAAGTGTTTTGCATGTGTAAAACTGTCTTACACCCGTTGTATGTGAACGTAAGGATCTATCACACCCGATCATCACGTGGTGCTTCGAAACGACGAACTGTAGCAACGGTGCACAGTTAGGGGAGAACACTTCTTGAAATTTTAATGAGGGATCATCTTATTTACTACCGTCGTTCTAAGCAAATAAGATGTATAAACATGATAAACATCACATGCAATCAAATAGTGACATGATATGGCCAATATCATATTGCTCCTTTTGATCTCTATCTTCGGGGCTCCATGATCATCATCGTCATCGGCATGACACCATGATCTCCATCATCGTGTCTTCTTGAAGTTGTCACGTCATCTATTACTTCTACTACTACAGCTAACGGTTAGCAATAAAGTAAAGTAATTACATGACGTTTATGTTGACACGCAGGTCATAAATAAATAAAGACAACTCCTATGGCTCCTGCCGGTTGTCATACTCATCGACATGCAAGTCGTGATTCCTATTACAAGAACATGATCAATCTCATACATCACATATATCATTCATCACATCCTTTGGCCATATCACATCACATGGCATACCCTGCAAAAACAAGTTAGACGTCCTCTAATTGTTGTTTGCATGTTTTACGTGGCTGCTATGGGTTACTAGCAAGAACGTTTCTTACCTACGCAAAGACCATAACGTGATATGCCAATTGCTATTTACCCTTCATAAGGACCCTTTTCATCAAATCCGATCCGACTAAAGTGGGAGAGACAGACACCCGCTAGCCACCTTATGCAACTAGTGCATGTCAGTCGGTGGAACCAGTCTCACGTAAGAGTACGTGTAAGGTCGGTCCGGGCCGCTTCATCCCACAATGCCGCCGAATCAAGATAAGACTAGTAACGGCAAGCATATTGAACAAAATCAACGCCCACAACTACTTTGTGTTCTACTCGTGCATAGAATCTACGCAATAGACCTAGCTCATGATGCCACTGTTGGGGAACGTAGCAGAAATTCAAAATTTTCTTACGTGTCACCAAGATCTATCTATGGAGAACCAGCAACGAGGGGAAGGAGAGTTGCATCTACATACCCTTGTAGATCGTTAATCGGAAGCGTTCAAGTGAACGGGGTTGATGGAGTCGTACTCGTCGTGATCCAAATCACCGATGACCAAGTGCCGAACGGACGGCACCTCCGCGTTCAACACACGTACAGCCCGGTGACGTCTCCCACGCCTTGATCCAGCAAGGAGAGAGGTTGAGGAAGACTTCATCCAACAGCAGCACAACGGCGTGGTGGTGGTGGAGGAGCGTGGCTATCCTGCAGGGCTTCGCCTAGCACCACAGAAGAGGAGGAAGAAGAGACGCATGGCTGCACCAAGAGAGATTGAATCGCGTGTGTTATGGGCAGCCCTAGGCCTCATATATATAGGGAAGGGGAGGGGCTGCACCCCCTCTAGGGTTCCCATCCCTAGGGGGGCGGCAGCCCTAGATGGGGATCAAAGGTGGCGGCCAAGAGGGGGAGAGGAGAGGGAGGCGCACCAATATGGGCCCTAAGGCCCATATCCCCTAGGGTTTGCCCCCTTTCCACCTCTTAGGCGCCATGGGCCCTTATGGGAGGCGCACCAGCCCACTAAGGGGCTGGTCCCTCACCACTCTTGGCCCATGCAAGCCTCCGGGGCAGGTGGCCCCACTTGGTGGACCCCCGGGACCCTCCCGGTGGTCCCGGTACATCACCGATAAACCCCGAAACCTTTCCGGTGACCAAAACAAGACTTCCCATATATAAATCTTTACCTCCGGACCATTCCGGAACTCCTCGTGACGTCCGGGATCTCATCCAGGACTCCGAACAACATTCGGTAACCACATACAAACTTCCTTTATAACCCTAGCGTCATCGAACCTTAAGTGTGTAGACCCTACGGGTTCGGGAGGCATGCAGACATGACCAAGACGTTCTCCGGTCAATAACCAACAGCGGGATCTGGATACCCATGTTGGCTCCCACATGTTCCACGATGATCTCATCGGATGAACCACGATGTCAAGGACTTAATCAATCCCGTATACAATTCCCTTTGTCTATCGGTACGATACTTGCCCGAGATTCGATCGTCGGTATACCAATACCTTGTTCAATCTCGTTACCGGCAAGTCTCTTTACTCGTTCCGTAACACATCATCCCGTGACCAACTCCTTGATCACATTGTGCACATTATGATGATGTCCTACCGAGTGGGCCCAGAGATACCTCTCCGTCACACGGAGTGACAAATCCCAGTCTCGATTCGTGCCAACCTAACAGACACTTTCGGAGATACCTGTAGTGTACCTTTATAGCCACCCAGTTACGTTGTGACGTTTGGCACACCCAAAGTATTCCTCCGGTATCCGGGAGTTGCACAATCTCATGGTCTAAGGAAATGATACTTGACATAAGAAAAGCTTTAGCATACGAACTACACGATCTAGTGCTATGCTTAGGATTGGGTCTTGTCCATCACATCATTCTCCTAATGATGTGATCCCGTTATCAACGACATCCAATGTCCATGGTCAGGAAACCGTAACCATCTATTGATCAATGAGCTAGTCAACTAGAGGCTTACTAGGGACATGGTGTTGTCTATGCATCCACACATGTATCTGAGTTTCCTATCAATACAATTATAGCATGGATAATAAACGATTATCATGAACAAGGAAATATAATAATAATCAATTTATTATTGCCGCTGGGGCATATTTCCAACAACTATATGATTCACGCTCGACCTTTCGGTCTCCGTGTTCCGAGGCCATATCTGCATATGCTAGGCTCGTCAAGTTTAACCTTAGTATTCTGCGTGTGCAAAAACTGGCTTGCACCCGTTGTAGATGGATGTAGAGCTTATCACACCCGATCATCACGTGGTGTCTGGGCACGACGAACTTTGGCAACGGTGCATACTCAGGGAGAACACTTCTTGATAATTTAGGGAGAGATCATCTTATAATGCTACCATCAATCAAAGCAAGATAAGATGCATAAAAAGATAAACATCACATGCAATCAATATAAGTGATATGATGTGGCCATCATCATCTTGTGCTTCTGATCTCCATCTCCGAAGCACCGTCATGATCACCATCGTCACCGGCGCGACACCTTGATCTCCATCGTAGCATCGTTGTCGTCTCGCCAATCTTATGCTTCCACGACTATCACTACCGCTTAGTGATAAAGTAAAGCATTACATCGCGATTGCATTGCATACAATAAAGCGACAACCATATGGCTCCTGCCAGTTGCCGATAACTCGATTACAAAACATGATCATCTCATACAATAAAATTTAGCATCATGTCTTGACCATATCACATCACAACATGCCCTGCAAAAACAAGTTAGACGTCCTCTACTTTGTTGTTGCAAGTTTTACGTGGCTGCTACGGGCTTTAAGCAAGAACCAATCTCACCTACACATCAAAACCACAACGATAGTTTATCAAATAGACTCCGTTTTAACCTTCGCAAGGACCGGGCGTAGCCACACTCGGTTCAACTAAAGTTGGAGAGACATTCGCCCGCAAGCCACCTATGTGCAAAGCACGTCGGGGAAACCGGTCTCGCGTAAGCATACGCGTAATGTTGGTCCGGGTCGTCTCGTCCAACAATACCGCCGAACCAAAGTATGACATGCTGGTAGGCAGTATGACTTATATCGCCCACAACTCACTTGTGTTTTACTCGTGCATATAACATTAAACCATAAAACCTAGGCTCGGATACCACTGTTGGGGAACGTAGTAATTTCAAAAAAATTCCTACGCACACACAAGATCATGGTGATGCACAGCAACGAGAGGGGAGAGTGTTGTCTACGTACCCACGCAGACCAACTGCGGAAGCGTTGACACAACGTAGAGGAAGTAGTCATACGTCTTCCCGATCCGGCCGATCCAAGCACCGTTACTCCGGCACCTCCGAGTTCTTAGCACACGTACAGCTCGATGACGATCCCCGGGCTCCGATCCAGCAAAGCGTCGGGGAGGAGTTCCGTCAGCACGATGGCGTGGTGACGATCTTGATGTTCTACCGTCGCAGGGCTTCGCCTAAGCACCGCTACAATATGATCGAGGTGGAATATGGTGGCAGGGGGCACCACACACGGCTAAGGAACGATCTCAATGATCAACTTGTGTGTCTAGGGTGCCCCCTGCCTCCGTATATAAAGGAGCCAAGGGGGAGGGGCGGCCGGCCAAGAGGAGGGCGCAGGAGGAGTCCTACTCCTACCGGGAGTAGGACTCCCCTCCCAATCCTAGTTGGAATAGGATTCCCCGAGGGGGAAAGAGAGAGAGGGGGCCGGCCACCTCTCCTAGTCCTAATAGGACTAGGGGAGGGGGGAGGCGCGCGACCCACCTTGGGATGCCCCTTTCTCCTTTCCACTAAAGCCCACTAAGGCCCATATGGTTTCCGGGGGGTTCCGGTAACCTCCCGGTACTCCGGTAAAATCCCGATTTCACCCGGAACACTTCCGATGTCCAAATATAGGCTTCCAATATATCAATCTTTATGTCTCGACCATTTTGAGACTCCTCGTCATGTCCGTGATCACATCCGGGACTCCGAACTAACTTCGGTACATCAAAATGCATAAACTCATAATAACTGTCATCGTAACGTTAAGCGTGCGGACCCTACGGTTCGAGAATAATGCAGACATGACTGAGACACATCTCCGGTCAATAACCAATAGCGGGACCTGGATGCCCATATTGGCTCCTACATATTCTACGAAGATCTTTATCGGTCAGACCGCATAACAACATATGTTGTTCCCTTTGTCATCGGTATGTTACTTGCCCGAGATTCGATCGTCGGTATCCAATACCTAGTTCAATCTCGTTACCGGCAAGTCTCTTTACTCGTTCTGTAATACATCATCTCGTAACTAACTCATTAGTTGCAATGCTTGCAAGGCTTATGTGATGTGCATTACCGAGAGGGCCCAGAGATACCTCTCCGACAATCGGAGTGACAAATCCTAATCTCGAAATACGCCAACCCAACATCTACCTTTGGAGACACCTGTAGAGCTCCTTTATAATCACCCAGTTACGTTGTGATGTTTGGTAGCACACAAAGTGTTCCTCCGGTAAACGGGAGTTGCATAATCTCATAGTCATAGGAACATGTATAAGTCATGAAGAAAGCAATAGCAACATACTAAACGATCGGGTGCTAAGCTAATGAAATGGGTCATGTCAATCAGATCATTTAACTAATGATGTGACCTCGTTAATCAAATAACAACTCTTTGTCCATGGTTAGGAAACATAACCATCTTTGATTAACGAGCTAGTTAAGTAGCGGCATACTAGTGACACTCTGTTTGTCTATGTATTCACACATGTATTATGTTTCCGGTTAATACAATTCTAGCATGAATAATAAATATTTATCATGATATAAGGAAATAAATAATAACTTTATTATTGCCTCTTGGGCATATTTCCTTCAAAAATATGCAAGTGTTTTGCATAATTATCTTCATAGCATAATATGTAGCATAGTCGCCACTAATGCCTTGGAATCCTCTCCTGATGGAGCATGTGACAGTGTAGTCACAACCAATGACAAATGCTATGAAATTGACAAGTATTTGAAAATCATGAAGGTGGTCACCAATAATGTAGACATCATAGCGCCCAACGAAAATTATTTCATTACTACAATATGCTTAATCCACATAAAGGCCTAGGAAAAACCTAAACGACCCATAATATGACTTTCTACAAAAGATAATCACCATGGAATGGCGAGATCTTTGTTTTGTAGAACACACAGAGGTAATCACCACGAAATGGCGCAGACACTCGTATGGCCATTTGCATGCCATAATATGTGTGCTTTCATTTTTTGCTTTGAGGTAATCACTACTAAGTAGTGTAGACCTTAATCTCATGGTATTTTGTACAACCTTGTGTTATAAAACACTTTGAAGGTAATCACCACGTGGTGTAGACCTCATAGTTGTGAACAAAGTATATATTGCCTTTAATGCAATCCATAAGATATGTGCAAAAAATGAAAGTAGTCATATACTTTTCAAGCATAATCAACATGTAGCAATTAAAAATTGCATCCATACACATGTTGACATTTCATAAACAGATATTACATAGTTCATATGTACAAAAACTGAAAAAACTAGAAAGCTAATCAGAAAAGAAAACGAAAAATAATGGCAATAGGCCAAAAACTGGATGACCTACTAACGTGGCTAGTGCCACCTTTTTATTTTCGTTCTTGATTCTTTTTTTTCTTTGCCGCACGTAAGCATGGGCCAGTGGCTAACGTGGTGGGCTGGTGGCTGTCCAACAGTGCGTACGCACTCACGCGAGGGGATGGATAAGGCCAACTCCACCGCGCGACCCCTGTCCGCCTCCACCCGTTTGGGGTAAAAGGGATAAACGAGACGGTCCAGCGCGCGGGCGCAAACGGTCTTTTGTCCGCTTTGTGTCCGCTTTCGACCCATCCCCGGCCCAAAGTTGTGCCAGTTTTGGGGTGAAACGGACAGCGCGCACGGGCGGGACGCGCGCGCTTGTCCTCCCCTGGCCCGCCTGTCGGTGGGAGAAACCAACCCCCCCTCCCCCACGCCCATTTGGCGCCATTTCCCCCAAACCCTCCCACGTCCCTCCCGCCGCCCCCTCTCTCCCCCGTCCATGGCCGATGCCCCGCCGAGTTCCGGCGGCCTGGCCGTCGACCCGGCCGCAAAGGTGAAGAAGGCGCCAAGGTAGCCGCGGTCGGAGTGCACGCCGGAGGAGATCGCCAAGTTGGACGCGGAATCGGCGAAGAGGAGGGAACGGAGAGCGGCCGTCAAGATCAATGCCGCCGCGGCCAAGTTCGCCGCCCAGCGCGAGGAGCTGGAGGCCGCGCGGCGCAAGGCCATTGCCGACGAGAAGGAGGACCTCGTCAACAAAGCGCACGCCATCCTCATGCTTGGCATGGGCCATCCGGCGGGGTTCCATGCAGCGGCCGTCGGCCCGGCGAGCACAGGCTCGTCGGTCGCCCGGCCTACGCACTGCCAGTCGCCGACGTCGCGCGCCGCGCCCATGTTGCCCGGCTTTCCTCCGCCCAGGCACGACGGCCAGACCCGTTTCTCGGCGTCGCCGGACGTGGGCTTGTTCGCGCCGTCCACACCACGCTCCGCGGCCGTCATCGACCTCAACGTCACGCCTGGGTCTAGCAGCAACGGCCGGCCGTCCATCGAGATGCAAAGAAAGCAGGCACATGCACCGTTCACGGGCACCATGCCGGCCCCCCGCGTGTTTTTTGATGGAATGCCAACCTTAACGCCGACGGTGGACGACCCCTTCTACAACCAGTACATGGAGGACGTGATCTTCCAGGGTGGGCATGGCCGTGCCTACAACCCCGAGGAGACCCAAAGTCAGGATGGTCGCGCCCAGTACGTGCCCTATGAGGAGGCCGGCGACCGTGCTGACTACGACCATGGTGATTCGTGGCATGAAGACGACGACATCTATGTCGAAGGTGAAGATGAAGATGAAGCCAATGATGTTGATATTAGTGGCGCTCCATTGTTCATAGACGAGCTCACCCAAAGAGCGGAAGCACAAAAGAAGCGGAAGAGCATTCGCACCGGTTCATATACACAAGATGAGGACAAGTTGATTTGTCAATGTTGGATGGAGATTAGCTAAGATCCAAGGACCGACGCGCAACAAAAGGGCATTGTTTTTTGGACGAGAGTCCACAAAACATTCCATGAAAGGAAGATGTTTGAGCCCTACCAAATTACAAGCAACCGTGGCAGCTCGACATCGAGGCCACCAATGCCGCCACCAAAGCGAAGGAGGTGGCCCTTGCGATCATGAGCGTGGACTTGTCGAAGATGAGTGACAAGACGAGGGCCTGGTTCGAGGCCAAGCAGAAGGAGATGCTAGACGCCGAAGGCCTGAATTAGGTCGTCCGATCGGCGTGGCCGTTCTTTTTGGAGGCTGGCATGGGTGCCTCCTGCCCGCTGGGCCGCTGGCAGTGTGCCAGCGAAAAAACGTTTCACTTTGGAGGCCGGCTGTGTTGCCGACCGCTGGCTGTGTTGCCGGCGAGGACACCTATTCATTTTGGAGGCTGGCTGTGTTGCCGGTCGCTGGCTGTGTTGCCGGCGATGGTCGTGTAGATTTTTTGCTCAAAAGGACCACCTGACCAACAGAATTGCCATAAAAGACCCCCTTTGAATGCAATTAACAGAAAAAAAAAACCCCTCGGCTATGGCGGCAGGCGCGCCACCCGACACATGGCACCTGTCGCCACGTGCGGAGGCGGCAGCCCGCCGCGTAATAGATTTTCAACCAAGCGTGGGAGATGGAACGGAACGGGTGACAGGAGGTGGGTCCTGCCGCCTTTGGGAGTGGCGGCCTCTTCTTTTTGGCCAGACGATTAGACAGTCGCAGGGCATCTCCTCTGTATATATAGAATATGTAAAAGAGAGAGCATGCATCTATGGGACGTGGTGTACACGAACTAGAAGTCTGGCTAGCTTTTGTACGTGCGTATCTAGCCCTCTTTTGGTGATTATTTCTCTTAGATCAAAGTATAAAACTTCAATCTATTTGCACCACTATATTCTCCACGATGAGCTCTACAAATAGAGTCTAATATTGAATATATTCTTTCTTTCATAAATTCTAGCAGTACATGGGACCCATACGTCATAGAGTAGCTCATTGCTAAACCAATGCATGTGTCAACGCGGGTGACAGGCAACTGCCGAAAGCCACCGAAATCACCAGTTGGTGGTGTCCCGTCGGGCGTGCAGCAGCAGCAGCACCTGCCGCCAGCGGGCGTGGCGGCAGCAACACGTGGCCCGAGCTGCCGCCTCAGGCAGTGGCCGCGAGGCCCACCTCCTGTGTCCCGTTCCGTTCCAGCTCTCGCTCAGCCAAAAAATATGTTATGCGGCGCCTGCCGCCTGGCGCCGTGGCGGCAGGGCTGGCCGCCTCCCCACATGGCGGCAGGTGCCACGTGTCGGCTGGCGCGTCTGCCGCCATGGCTAAGGGGGTCTTTTTTGTCAATTTTATCTAGAGGGGGTCTTTTCTGTCAATTCCGTTGAGCAGGTGGTCCTTTTCGACAAAAAATCGGTCGTGTAGGCCGTTGGCTTTGTTGCCGGCGTGATGAACTGGGGTCGTGAACTGGGGCTTGGCATTTGAAACGTCCCTTTTTTCAAATAGATGCGGACGGGATGGGGCAAAAGGATGCGTCCGCGCGGTGGGCGCACGGCCACCGCATCCCAGGACAGGCCCGGACACGACCTCAAATCCCTACCCAAAAGGACAAAAACAGGACAAAACGGACGTCCGTTTGGGATCGCGCGGTGGAGTTGGCGTAAGGGGGGCGAGGGAATATCATTCCCGTCCACAAATCGTCCCAGATCCAACTCAAGCGGTGGGCGTCTCAGCCTGCATCACCAACCTCCGCCGCCGGTGGCTGCCTCACCGGCGCGTAGAAGGCCCCGGCGCAGCGTGCTCCTCCTCTGAAGAACAAGATCCCCCAGGAATGTGCGCCCCTGACGCGACGCCATTGTAGTGGCCATTGGCCAGCCCAAGATTCACCGGGCTCCATCGTCCCGGCCGACGACCGGCGTGCTGCAGGACAGCGCGCGACACTATGTGCCAGCGGCGGGGCGCCGATGGACCGGAGGAGCTGCCGGCTCCGTTGTCGAAGACGTCCCCGCGCGCAACAGCCGGCGTGGGAAGGCGCAGCCCAAGGCTCGCGCTCGACGAAGAGGCGTCGGCGTCCATGTTCATGGCGCGCGCACCAACCGGCGAGGGCATGTGCATCCCCAGCCCGAAGCTTGCCGCAGAAGCCCCAGCGGCCACTGCCTCGTGCGTCGGTGTCGGGACCCCGATCCTAGGTCACACCGATCTAGCATGTAACACATCATATCACTTTGTGGCCTCACGCATGGTATTTCCACGGGTGCCACCTTACCTGGCCCGGGACCGTTTGCGCCTTTTGGCTCACGTATATGATAGTGTCGCTAGCATCCATATGACAAAGAACCCGGGCCGACATGGCTAGTCGTGAACCCAAAGCGGCACTAACCCATGGGGACAGGCATACATGAATCAACCTCGAGCATGTCGGTCAACAGCGTGTGAATCCGGGCTGTAGCACTGGGCTAACAGGACTCCGGTAACCCGGGCTGTAGCAGGCTAAGCAGGACTCCGGATGTCACCGCGTGACATTTCCCCGAAGGGACAGACATAGGAACAAAGCGAAACACATGCCGGCCAGTCAAGTGTCCTGAGCAGTAGTGCTGGGCTAGCAGGACTCCGGTGATCCGGGCTGTAGCGGACTACTATCGCTCAAAGCACTAGACTACATTTCCCCATATGATAGGCTGCCAAGGATAAACAACTAGATAGTCGGATCCCACACATACCAAGCATTTCAATCATACACACAATATGCTCGATATGTGTGAATACAACATGGCATCACAACATAACTCTACAACTCAAGTATTAATTCATTAGGCTCCGAAGAGCGAGATATTACAAACATGGGTCTCATGACCCAACAATCATAGCATACAAGTCAAAGCACATGCGGAAGCTTAACATGTCTGAGTACAGACATCTATAAATGAAAAAGGCTAAGAAGCCTGACTATCTACCAAATCCTGCCGAGGGCACAAGATCGTAGCTGAGGTATCAAGCTAAACGTCGAAGTCCACACGGAACTACTAGCGAGACTGAAGTCTCTCTTCAAAACATAAATTAAGCAAACGTGAGTACAAAGGTACTCAGCAAGACTTACATCAGAACTAGCTACATATGCATCGGTATCAACAAAAGGGGGTGGTGGAGTTTAACTGCAGCAAGCCAGCTTTGACTCGGTGGCTATTCTGAACTACGATTGCAAGCAACTCTTTTGAGGTGGCGCACACGAGTCCACATATTCACCAATCAATACACCACTATGGACCCGCTCTCGTCTCCCTACGAGAAGGCCATCCATAGCACTCACACTTATCTTGCGAGTTTTAGAATATCCACTTTCACTTGTCTATGAACTATGCAAGGGGTCCAAGTTTCCATATCCGAGGAATCCGGCTATTCGAATAGATCATTTATAACCCTGCAGGGGTGTACTTCGTCACACATGTTTCCACCACTTAGCGTCTGCACACGACATGTGCTCGGCAGACTTCAAGCGAAAGCCGACGTGGGTGTAGACCACGACCTGACTAACCACACAAGTCTCTAGTCCAAGTTTATCGTCTATTCGGGTTCCATCCGCGAGGAGATCCGGCCGGAGTTTCGCTCACAGCCCCAAACGATGTGTGCAGGGTTCCCGAGACACCAAATGGGCGCCCGGTACACCGTGCCACAGTGTATCTACCGCATCATAGCCCACCCCTAGGGTCAGCGCTACGCACGGCCGCCAACACATATCCTATAAACACCAGAAACTAATTGCAACTCCTGGACAGAGGACGAGAGGGGTCAGTAAGTCGAGCGGGGTCATATTTCAGGGCCTAACGTGTGGTAGTAGCTGTTTCATGGATCACAAACACAGAACTCAGTTCCTGAGGACGGCTGCAATGAGACAACCCACCATGTACTCCTACATGGCCTCTCACCGCTACCTTTACCAAATCGTGTTCACACACTTAGCTCTCAACAGTAGGACATGTTTACACACCTCCGATTCATTCACGATGAATCGGACCTGACTCAACTCTAAGCAGTAGCAGGCATGACAAACAAGCATGAATGAGTAGGCACATCAGGGCTCAAACAACTCCTACTCATGCTAGTGGGTTTCATCTATTTACTGTGGCAATGACAGGTCATGCAGAGGATAAGGGGTTCAACTACCGCAACAAGTAACAGATGAATCGTTGTTGTCCTAATGCAGTAAAAGAGAGCAGGAGCGAGAGAGGGGGGTTGTATCGGAATGAACAAGGGGGTTTTTCTTGCCTGGCACTTCTGAAGATATCATTGGGTCTTCATCAGTGTCAACGATCACATCGTCGGTACAACGTCTATTGAGAGGGGACAAATACCAGCAACAGAGAAAGAAACACAATCAATGCAATGCATAGTATGATGCATGATCATGACATGTCAATATGCTGTGGTTTGAGCTAATGCAACTAGCTATGATTTAAATGAAGTTGGTTTGAGTACAAGATTCAAATTCCAACCCCATATATGATTATTTAAATGCCCTTTATTTGTTTTGTCCAAAACAGAGGACAACCATTGTTCAAGCATGCATGAAAATGGTACAGATGGATTCCTTGAATTTTTCTGATAATTTTTCATATATAAATTATTTCATTTGGAGTTACGGTTGAATTTCTATGATTTTTAGAAGTTTTGGACAATTTCTGGAATTTCTAAATCATTTCAAAATAAGAAAAACCAGAAAAGCATTTACTACGTCAGCATGACGTCGGTGTGACGTCAGCAAGTCAACAGGGTGCGTCCGGGTCAAACCTGACCAGTGGGACCCACTGGTCAGTGACTAATTAACTAACTTAAGTTAATTAGAGCCTGGGCCCGCATGTCAGTGTCTAATTTACTTAACTAAGTTGATTAGGACTAACTAAATCTAACACTAATTAAAAAGGGGCCTGGCCCACACGTCAGTCAACCAGGGGAGGTCAAACCCCTGGTCAACGGGTTCAAACCCGCCGGACTTGGTCCACGGCTCGACGCCGGCGAAGCCCGAGACGGCGGAGGGCTTCGGGAATCACCCACAGGCGACCAAACCCGCGGCGGAGGGCATCTACGCGTTGCTGGAGAACGCGCGCATCCAACGGTGCAAGCGGCACCTGCTGGGGCGGCCGGAAACGACGACGGCGTCGAGGTCAGCGGCGACCGGATCTCGGACGTCGACGAAACCGACGACGCAGCGCGCGGAGGAGCTAGCAGTTAGTACCTACGGGCTCTACAAGAACTCGCAAGGCCAACGGGCATATGCAAGGAACCATTTGGTCACCGGTGCCTCGTCGCCGGCGAGCTCGGCGGCGCCACAGTTCGACCATCAAGGGGGCGACGGCTACGGCGACCAAATGAAGCGGGGAAGAGGGGGAAACGGTGGCGGAGCTCACAGGGAGGTCGATGAGTAGCTCAGCGGGCTCGGGGAAGCTTCTGCAACGGCGAATTGACGACGGCGATCTCCGGGCACCGGAGATGAAGACGACGACGCTCGGGTCGACTGGGGCCTCCTCTGGTCACGTGCTTCGGGTGTGTAGCTCCACGGGGTCAGGGCGGAGCCCAGGGATGCGGAGAGGGAGCGAGGGGGTGGCTGTGGATGCGGTGGCAGCGAACGGCAGCGATGGGCGCGCTCGGTGGTGGGGAAGAGAGCAAGACAGGGGAGGGGAGAGTGCTCGAGGGGGAGAGAGGAGAGGTGCAGGCGGTCGAGGGGAAGTGTGTGGCGCTCGGGGACGACTCCAGCAGCGGTAAGCAAGCAGGAGGTGGCCGGACGCGTGCTCGCGCGCGCCGGCCACGCGCTCGTCCTCCTGGCGAGGGGGAAGACGACAGGGAGGAGCCCTGATGGGCTGGGCCGTCTAGCTACAGTGCTGGGCCGGTTGGTGGCGCCAGGTACGTTAGGTAGGTGGCCCAGTGGCCTGCTCTCTCTCTCTCTCTCTCTCTAATTTATCTAATTTTATTCTGTTTTCTAATTTGCAGGTTTGTTTTGAATTTGGTTTTGAAGCCACATCAATTTTGTTGCTTCTGGAAATATTTTTAGAAGCTAAAGGAATTAAACCAAAGCTCCACAAAAATATTTCAGAATTATTGGACCTATATTTATTTAATAGTAAATATAAATCCAATTCAAATAGCTATTGATTTAATTCAAATGCCCAGAATAAATATTTCTATGAATCCAAAAATATTGGTTTGAATTTTACCTCTTGCCAATATTTTTATAGCTTAACAGGAACATTTTCTTGGACTTATTTGAAAAGATTTTAATGTTGATTATTTTTAAAGTGATTTATGAGGGTTTCAACTAACCTCAATTCAACTTTCAGTATTTAGACATGATGCATGAATGCTTGTGCAACTATTTGCAAACAAATTCTAGGGCTGTGACAACTCACCCCCACTAACAAAAATCTCGTCCCGAGATTCAAGACATGAGGTAAGAAGACAGAGGGGCACAACTAACACGGTCTTCACGATCCAGGTTGCATCTCATAAGGTTGTTGATCCGATCACCATCATTGTCTTGATGTCTTGCTCTGAGAACTCCAACCAACATGACAACGAGAGGGAAGGGAAAACTCTAGAAGGATCGATCTTCTCGAAGATCGAACAACTCAGGATCAACTCATGGAGTGAGACATAGAAACATCTCGCGAACTGAGAGGCAAAACTTGCATCAGGAGCGATAGAAGAAATAATTTGACGAGGGTTTCAAAGTAGCGAGGGAAATTGCCATGATTCTAAAACAGGGCACCTCGGGGAAGGTGACTCGAGGAACTATTCCCTTAAGTGGCAAAAAGAATTACTTTTGATTCGGAGATCGTTGGAACTCTTCATACCAACTTAAGGCAATTTACAATTGATCGTTTGAGATAGCTTGAAGAGATGGCATACTTGGACTAGGATGGATGATGTGGACTACCTTGTTGAAGGCAACGCAATGGATGATTTTTGCTTATCATCGGAAATGGATGGGACCTATGGTAAGTCCACTTTTGAAGATGATCCTGAACAGCAGCTACCGAGGTGCAAGCTAGGAACAAAATGCAAATGTTGGGAATGATCCTAGTAACTGGGGAGAAGGTTCACCGGCAAAGGTGATTCCACCAATTGGATGGCTATCGAACAACTGCGAGGACGGATGCACATTCCAGTTAATGACAACGTCAGAACCTAGTGCCTGAGCATGCTCTCAAGAACTTGAGCATTTCCGTATTCATCAAGGTTCTGCCAATATCCGTGTTAAGGATCCTGGCAACACAACATACCACCATGATGAATGGTGATGGAAAATGCAGATGCAAAGGAAGATAATACTTTCTCAGATTTCACCTTAGCGAAGCCAAGGAAACAAAATCTGGATGATCGACCGAGAGACATTTAGCACTCTACTCCTAATGTTCTCCTTGATGTACTGGTTACCACGGTCATGCTTTAAGCATCGGCATGGCCACCAAGTAGTGGTCGGACTTCGGAATACAATAGATCCATAAGGAACAACTTCTGGAGTAAATCCTACGAAATCCTCATGGGAATGTGGCCAACTTTCTTCAATCGAGATACTACAATAATAGGTTTTCCGGCTGGATGTGTTGGCCATGACATCCACTTTACCGGTTATCGAGAGACCAATATTATAGTTCTTGGAAAATGCTCCAACCATCATATCTGCCTGAGATTCAGATCTGGTTGGTGACAGGATATTCCAGACTCATCGAGTCTAGAAACAAAATGAAAGTTTGCAACACAAATCGATGAGACGGCGTTGCGAGATTCTCGGGGAATGAAGTACGGTAGTAAGCTCCAAAACATGAGCCGGTTCTACTACAAGCATGTGAACACGTTGTCCTAGACAAGCATGGTCACCTGGTAGTCTTAAAATGAAACACTACCAAGTTCAGGGGGAACCATCAACGAGGATATCGAAGTCCTTGCGTAGGTCTAACCCTTAAGAAGAAACTTCTTCTCCTTGAACAAATCAATCAGTGGCTTGGTGTGCTAGGGATATGTATAGAATGTAGATGATCAGTCTATCAGACCATAGAATACTTCGCACATGCATGACTGACTTGGGATGATTCCAGAGGAAGCAAAAACAAACTTTCTCGAATTCACGGCGGCAACTTACATCAGACGCACATGAATTAGAGGAAGTCAAATCTTTCAACCGGACATATGCTTCATGATCGGGACATGAGGGCAATGCTTATAAAGTTTCCAACACTAGCTGGATGTTCAACACAATCATGGAGGAGACAAAATGCCGTTGATGGGCTCAACAACAACTCATCATAATTTCCATATCACTGGACTTCCACCACTATGTGAACAATGTGATAGTATTGGTCAGACCAAAGATATAATGGTGTATGCTCAAGGGACAACCGTAAGTAAGACAACATTACGAACATCGTTGGTTCTGATTTGATTTGACGATAGCCCACACTCAAATCAAGGTTTGGACAAGATAATAGATACAACAACTGATCACGAGGACCAATTGGTGAAGATATCATCTTTTTTCAACACACACACACAAGGATATCCCTTAGGGATGAACTAAGTCGGACAAGTTTTCATCTTCCAACTCTCCAAGTTGTTGTTAAGCTTAACCAACTAGCTCAGGGGTATCCAACACAGGTTCTTGGGGAAAGTGGGTTATCGGAAAACCAACTTGAACACGAACTCAACATAACGGTCAGATGACAACCTGGTAACACTTCCGAGAAGATATTCGGAAAATCACGAACCACTGGTATGTTACTAAGCTCGAGAACAACCTTGCTTTTCAGGGCAAGATGATATGATCGATAGAGCGAGGGTTTGGCAAAATCCTAATCCATTGATCGAAGTGTGCACCAGAAATATGGACTAGGTAGCACGATCAGTCTTAGAATGATAATTCAATAACCAACACGCTAAGAATGAGAATATTGTCCATTAACTACCAAGCAACAGAGTTGCTAGGAGTATTGATTTCACACATCACGGTTCACTTGTCGGCATTCCGGTTGCGACAACACGGGACCGAGGAATGAAGAATGATGGTAAGAAGTATCACTGCGTCAAGAATTCATGAGAGATGTGCAATTCTCACGACGCTCTTGACATAAAGTGGGTAATACTTCAGGGTAGAACAGAACCAAGAGCTGGATTGGCATTTTGATCTGCGGAATACAACCACTTTGACCCGATCCGAGAAATGGATGAGGTACTGGAGTTTGTTTCTCCTAGTCATTCTAAAATAGAACGGCTCGACGGACCACAAGAATAAAAGGCACCGATGAACACAAATGCACAACTATTCCTGACTATCAATTGATAGACGAAGGTCAGAAACAACTAAAGAGGGACAACTCAAGGAACATATAATTTTCTGAGCTGTGGAGGCATAGATTAGTATGTCGAGCAAAGCTCAACATATTTCTTCCAGATAACCCATGCAGAAAGGTAGAACTGGCAGAGCCACAATATAGAATGGAGAACTCATCAAGAGCACTCTGGTTGTGATCCTTTGGTTCAAGAACTTCTGCCATAAGTGGTTCATAGTATTTGGAAGAAGGAAATACCACGGACCTCGAGGTCTATCACAAGGTTTACTAATGTCCTAAGGAACTAGCAAACACTATCAACATGAAGTAGGTAGGGTGAGTCTCGGGTTCAAAACCCAGGAATAGAATGCCTACTAACTAAATGGCATCACGGGATGCTTTCGAGAATGATGGCCAGAATCATCACACTGGGAACACCAAACATGGTTCGATTACTAGGTGATCCTCTAAGACACCTAGGGTCATAATAATAGTTCCAACATAAATGCCAAGGCAACGGAGTACCTCAACTCACCGATTAGTGTGATTAACCTGGCCTAAATGGACATCAGGAACAGGGGAGAAGGTTTGCAATTGCATCAGACTATTTAGAAACCTGGAATGACTCGGACAGCATAACGGCTGTAAATGCTCAAAATGATTTGAGACATCCTGCAAAAATGGTGGCATAACCATTCAACATCACAATATCAAGGTTCTGAGGCCAGCTATGACATACAGAAGTAATAGAAACTGAACTGAGACTTGAATCCAACAATCCTACAAGTCTATGGATTAGTAACACGTCATCTTGATAGATAGATAAGTAGGCCTAGTTCTTAATCCCCGTAGAAAGGAAGAGGATGACTCAGATCAGAAGGGCATGAGGTATAAGGAGTAAAAGAGCCTTACGTTCCCTTCCACAATCAATTCCCTTACATAACTAAAGCATTTCTAGACTCAAATTCGACCAGTTTGGCTTGGTAATCCTACAGGCAGTCAGGCTCTGATACCAACGCTGTCGGGACCCCGATCCTAGGTCACACCGATCTAGCATGTAACACATCATATCACTTTGTGGCCTCACGCACGGTATTTCCACGGGTGCCACCTTACCTGGCCCGGGACCGTTTGCGCCTTTTGGCTCACGTATATGATAGTGTCGCTAGCATCCATATGACAAAGAACCCGGGCCGACATGGCTAGTCGTGAACCCAAAGCGGCACTAACCCATGGGGACAGGCATACATGAATCAACCTCGAGCATGTCGGTCAACAGCGTGTGAATCCGGGCTATAGCACTGGGCTAACAGGACTCCGGTAACCCGGGCTGTAGCAGGCTAGGCAGGACTCCGGATGTCACCGCGTGACATTTCCCCGAAGGGACAGACATAGGAACAAAGCGAAACACATGCCGGACAGTCAAGTGTCCTGAGCAGTAGTGCTGGGCTAGCAGGACTCCGGTGATCCGGGCTGTAGCGGACTACTATCGCTCAAAAGCACTAGACTACATTTCCCCATATGATAGGCTGCCAAGGATAAACAACTAGATAGTCGGATCCCACACATACCAAGCATTTCAATCATACACACAATATGCTCGATATGTGTGAATACAACATGGCATCACAACATAACTCTACAACTCAAGTATTAATTCATTAGGCTCCGAAGAGCGAGATATTACAAACATGGGTCTCATGACCCAACAATCATAGCATACAAGTCAAAGCACATGCGGAAGCTTAACATGTCTGAGTACAGACATCTATAAATGAAAAAGGCTAAGAAGCCTGACTATCTACCAAATCCTGCCGAGGGCACAAGATCGTAGCTGAGGTATCAAGCTAAACGTCGAAGTCCACGCGGAACTACTAGCGAGACTGAAGTCTCTCTTCAAAACATAAATTAAGCAAACGTGAGTACAAAGGTACTCAGCAAGACTTACATCAGAACTAGCTACATATGCATCGGTATCAACAAAAGGGGGTGGTGGAGTTTAACTGCAGCAAGCCAGCTTTGACTCGGTGGCTATTCTGAACTACGATTGCAAGCAACTCTTTTGAGGTGGCGCACACGAGTCCACATATTCACCAATCAATACACCACTATGGATCCGCTCTCGTCTCCCTACGAGAAGGCCATCCATAGCACTCACACTTATCTTGCGAGTTTTAGAGTATCCACTTTCACTTGTCTATGAACTATGCAAGGGGTCCAAGTTTCCATATCCGAGGAATCCGGCTATTCGAATAGATCATTTATAACCCTGCAGGGGTGTACTTCGTCACACATGTTTCCACCACTTAGCGTCTGCACACGACATGTGCTCGGCAGACTTCAAGCGAAAGCCGACGTGGGTGTAGACCACGACCTGACTAACCACACAAGTCTCTAGTCCAGGTTTATCGCCTATTCGGGTTCCATCCGCGAGGAGATCCGGCCGGAGTTTCGCTCACAGCCCCAAACGATGTGTGCAGGGTTCCCGAGACACCAAACGGGCGCCCGGTACACCGTGCCACAGTGTATCTATCGCATCATAGCCCACCCCTAGGGTCAGCGCTACGCACGGCCGCCAACACATATCCTATAAACACCAGAAACTAATTGCAACTCCTGGACAGAGGACGAGAGGGGTCAGTAAGTCGAGCGGGGTCATATTTCAGGGCCCAACGTGTGGTAGTAGCTGTTTCATGGATCACAAATACAGAACTCAGTTCCTGAGGACGGCTGCAATGAGACAACCCACCATGTACTCCTACATGGCCTCTCACCGCTACCTTTACCAAATCGTGTTCACACACTTAGCTCTCAACAGTAGGACATGTTTACACACCTCCGATTCATTCCCGATGAATCGGACCTGACTCAACTCTAAGCAGTAGCAGGCATGACAAACAAGCATGAATGAGTAGGCACATCAGGGCTCAAACAACTCCTACTCATGCTAGTGGGTTTCATCTATTTACTGTGGCAATGACAGGTCATGCAGAGGATAAGGGGTTCAACTACCGCAACAAGTAACAGATGAATCGTTGTTGTCCTAATGCAGTAAAAGAGAGCAGGAGCGAGAGAGGGGGATTGTATCGGAATGAACAAGGGGGTTTTGCTTGCCTGGCACTTCTGAAGATATCATTGGGTCTTCATCAGTGTCAACGATCACATCGTCGGTACAACGTCTATCGAGAGGGGACAAATACCGGCAACAGAGAAAGAAACACAATCAATGCAATGCACAGTATGATGCATGATCTTGACATGTCAATATGCTGTGGTTTGAGCTAATGCAACTAGCTATGATTTAAATGAAGTTGGTTTGAGTACAAGATTCAAATTCCAACCCCATATATGATTATTTAAATGCCCTTTATTTGTTTTGTCCAGAACAGAGGACAAACATTATTCAAACATGCATGAAAATGGTACAGATGGATTCCTTGAATTTTTCTGATAATTTTTCATATATAAATTATTTCATTTGGAGTTATGGTTGAATTTCTATGATTTTTAGAAGTTTTGGACAATTTCTGGAATTTCTAAATCATTTCAAAATAAGAAAAACCAGAAAAGCATTTACTACGTCAGCATGACGTCGGTGTGACGTCAGCAAGTCAACAGGGTGCGTCCGGGTCAAACCTGACCAGTGGGACCCACTGGTCAGTGACTAATTAACTAACTTAAGTTAATTAGAGCCTGGGCCCGCATGTCAGTGTCTAATTTACTTAACTAAGTTAATTAGGACTAACTAAATCTAACACTAATTAAAAAGGGGCCTGGCCCACACGTCAGTCAACCAGGGGAGGTCAACCCCCTGGTCAACGGGTTCAAACCCGCCGGACTTGGTCCACGGCTCGACGCCGGCGAAGCCCGAGACGGCGGAGGGCTTCGGGAATCACCCACAGGCGACCAAACCCGCGGCGGAGGGCATCTATGCGTTGCTGGAGAACGCGCGCATCCAACGGTGCAAGCGGCACCTGCTGGGGCGGCCGGAAACGACGACGGCGTCGAGGTCAGCGGCGACCGGAGCTCGGACGTCGACGAAACCGACGACGCAGCGCGCGGAGGAGCTAGCAGTTAGTACCTACGGGCTCTACAAGAACTCGCAAGGCCAACGGGCATATGCACGGAACCATTTGGTCACCGGTGCCTCGTCGCCGGCGAGCTCGGCGGCGCCACAGTTCGGCCATCAAGGGGGCGACGGCTACGGCGACCAAATGAAGCGGGGAAGAGGGGGAAACGGTGGCGGAGCTCACAGGGAGGTCGATGAGTAGCTCAGCGGGCTCGGGGAAGCTTCTGCAACGGCGAATTAACGACGGCGATCTCTGGGCACCGGAGATGAAGACGACGACGCTCGGGTCGACTGGGGCCTCCTCTGGTCACGTGCTTCGGGTGTGTAGCTCCAGGGGTCAGGGCGGAGCCCAGGGATGCGGAGAGGGAGCGAGGGGGTGGCTGTGGACGCGGTGGCAGCGAACGGCAGCGATGGGCGCGCTCGGTGGTGGGGAAGAGAGCAAGACAGGGGAGGGGAGAGTGCTCGAGGGGGAGAGAGGAGAGGTGCAGGCGGTCGAGGGGAAGTGCGTGGCGCTCGGGGACGACTCCAGCAACGGCAAGCAAGCAGGAGGTGGCCGGACGCGTGCTCGCGCGCGCCGGCCACGCGCTCGTCCTCCTGGCGAGGGGGAAGACGACAGGGAGGAGCCCTGATGGGCTGGGCCGTCCAGCTACAGTGCTGGGCCGGTTGGTGGCGCCAGGTACGTTAGGTAGGTGGCCCAGTGGCCTTCTCTCTCTCTCTAATTTATCTAATTTTATTCTGTTTTCTAATTTGCAGGTTTGTTTTGAATTTGGTTTTGAAGCCAAATCAATTTTGTTGCTTCTGGAAATATTTTAAGAAGCTAAAGGAATTAAACCAAAGCTCCACAAAAATATTTCAGAATTATTGGACCTATATTTATTTAATAGTAAATATAAATCCAATTCAAATAGCTATTGATTTAATTCAAATGCCCAGAATAAATATTTCTGTGAATCCAAAAATATTGGTTTGAATTTTACCTCTTGCCAATATTTTTATAGCTTAACAGGAACATTTTCTTGGACTTATTTGAAAAGATTTTAATGTTGATTATTTTTGAAGTGATTTATGAGGGTTTCAACTAACCTCAATTCAACTTTCAGTATTTAGACATGATGCATGAATGCTTGTGCAACTATTTGCAAACAAATTCTAGGGCTGTGACAGTCGGAATCGGCGACGGAAGGCGCGGCGAGTCCGGCTGTGCGGGCTCCGCGGGCAGCACTGGTGGCGCGGGCTCGACCTCCTCCTGGACCTCGTAGTCCCGCGGAGGAGACAACGGCGGGGTCGGGCATGGCCCCCAGCGGTGGTGAAGGAGCCGCAAGATCCGGCTCGATGCTGACGGCGTCGACGTCGATTGCATCGACCTCGGGCTCCAAGACCTCATCCGCCTATAACATCGGAGCGGTCCGGCATAGCCGGTTCAGGCGGAGCACCAGAGGGTCCAGCACTGTGGCGAGCGCCAAGATCTTGGGCGCCAAGTCTAAGACCATGGCGATGCCCTCTGAAGTCCGCCGATGCCGTGGTAACGGCGGCGAACCTGACGACGGCGGTTGCCGGCCCGAAGGAGTTGCAGGAAGAAGGATATGAGACCATGAGGCATCTCTCTTTACCTTTGCTTTTCTTCTTTCTGCTTTACCGGCGAGAGTCGTCGGTGTTGATTTGTCTGTGCTCTGCTCTCGGTAGAGTTATGTGCTGATAACGTGTGAAAGAACGAATTGATCGAACTCTTGCTTTCATTGATGATCCAGAGGATTGAATACAGAGGGAACCGATGCCAACTCCATGAAGGGACGCATCCACTCGCGGGGGCGTGGGCATGCTTCGAACGGTTGCCAGAGGCAAACCGCACGCTAGTTACAAGGGAGGATTATCCCTAAATAATACAATTAGTTTAAATCCTAACAGCTCTTACACAAAGGCCAACCAATCAATAAGTGTGTGCATTTCCCTCAAAACAAATAAAAAATAAATCCTAACAGCTCTTACACAAAGGCCAACCAATCAATAAGCGAATCAACCTGTGGTTGAGTTGGTTAGGTGGACAGTGGTATCCCCAACCCACCAGGGTTCAAATCCTGGTGCTCGCATTATTCCTGGATTTATTTCAGGATTTCCGGCGATGCGCTTTCAGTGGGAGGAGACGTTCCCGTCGACGACGAGGCGCCTACAGTGACTTCGTAAATTTCAAGATGATATGCCAGCTCAGTCTCTCGGAGGTGCTCATAGGGGTAGGGTGTGCGTGTATGCGTTCATAGGGGTGAGTGTATGCGTGTGTATATGAGCGCTTGTGTCTGTACTGATGCTCAAAAAAAAGTGTGTGCATTTCCCTCAAAAAAAATAAAAAATAAGTGTGTGCACTTGGTTACGAAAAGCGTGTGCACTTTCAGTTCAAAAAAGAAAACAAGAGTGTATACTTTCGTCTGCACGTTCATCCATCCGCTGCACCGAGGAGGACAATCGTCACCATGCTTTCCTCTCCCTCCGCCGACCCGGGCCACGGCGTTGCCGCCACCGCCGTGCCGTCCAGGCCCACGGGCGCCGAGGGCTTCGCCTCGATCCTGGCCACTCAGGGGGAGGTAGACGCGCTCTGCCGGGAGCACGGCGTCCCCGAGGGGTTCACCGCGCTCCCCGCCGGCGACCTGCGCGCGAACTCGCCGCCGCCGCCGGGGGCCATCTGCGTGTACGAGCGCGCGGTGCAGGCCGGGATGCGCGTCCCGCTTCACGGCTTCTTCCTCGAGGCCCTCGTCCACTTCGGCCTCGCGCCGGCCCAGCTCACGCCCAACGGGTGGCGCATCATGGCCGGCTTCCTCGCGCTCTGCCGCTCCGCCGGCGTGCCGCGGTCCCTCGCGGTGTTCCGGCATTTCTTCCTGCTGGCCGTCGCCACCCACACGCACGGAAAAGGCTGGTACTTCCTCCAATCCAGGCAGGGCTCCGGCCTGCGCTTCACGGGGACGCCGAACCCGAACTCCGTTGCTATCAAGGACTGGAAGCGCGAGTTCTTCTTCCTCTCTTCGCCGGAGCCGTGGCCTTGCGCCGTGGAGTGGGGCGAGCCGTCCAGGAGCGCACTCATGAGGCCGGTGCTCACCGCTCAGGAAAGCAAATCGGCGGCCAAGTTGCTGCGCGTTCACGGGGGCGCCGCCGTTGATCTCAGGACGTATCTCTGCAACGGCAACCTTGCCGCCGCCATGATAGCCACCACTGCATCGGCACCGCCGCCATCAACGCCTACTGCTCCCAGTTCCAAAGGTATCGGAACATTGAAATCCCTCTGATTCCCCTGTTTCGTCGAGCCCTGCCTGAAGTTGCTGTTTTGTGCTAGCTAGGCATGGATCCCGCCGTCCAGGACATGATGAAGACTATGCTCGCGGAGAAGGCGGCCGCGCAAGCTTCGGCGTCGGCGTCGGCCTCGGCTGTGAAAGCCGAGCCGGGCAGCAACGCAGCAGGGTCGCCATCTTTGTGCGGGGAGAAAAGGGGTCTGGAGGAAGCCAGCGACGAGGAGGGTCTATCTCTTCCTGTCGCGGACAAGGCGACGAAGAGGATTCGGGAGGAAGCCAGCGGCGGGGAGGAGGTTCCGCGTCTTTCGGCGCCGAACACGCCGCTGTCCAGCGTGTGCTCGCCACCGCCGGGCTTCTCCGGGAAGCCACAGCGCATTCCCGGCAGGCACGACGGAGACACCACGGACTGGGAGGCTGCGCGTGAGCTGCTCCAGGGTGCCGTCGCGCCGCCGCTGGAGCGCGCGTTCGCGGCGAGCGCGCCTTCCGAGGTCGTCAAGTCCAGCTACGCTGCGATTCTGCAGGTATGCCAGAGCAAATGCTTCGGCGAATCGTTCCATCGGTAGGTGCTTGACCGGAGTCGGATCGATCGCGTTGATTCCTTTCAGGCCGCGAACTACGCGTCGTTCTCCTTCCGCCACGCGCTGGAGCTGGAGGAGAAGCTGGCGGCCAGGGAGCGCGAGGCCGCGGCGCTGCGGGAGCAGCTGGAGGAGGCAAAGACCGAGCTCGCGGCGGTGAAGCGGGCGGCCGAAGCGAAGCAGGAAAAGGCGAGGGATGATCTCGCCGCGGCGGGGGCGGAGCTCGAGAAAACGAAAGGCGAGGCCGCCGTGGCGAAGCGGCATGGGGAAGCGGAGGCCGAGCTCGCCGCGGGTCGGGAGGAGGCGGTGAAGAAGAGGGCCGAGCTCGCGGAGTTGAAGCGGGCCGCGGAGGCAGAGGCCGAACTCGCCGCGGCGGAGGCGGCGGCGGTGCAGCAGCTGCTGGCGTCCGAGGAGGAGGTGCGGCGGCGCGCGGAGGACGCGCTGGAGGCGTACGAGCGCTGGCGAGGCCGTCACGCTCCGGCCGGTCGTGTTGCTTGAGCTTGAGTAGCTCACTGGCTCGTCGATGGATCTGTTGGAATCTGAGAAATTGCTGGACGACTCCGTCGGCACATCGGCAGATGACGAACAAATCTTTTTGGCCGATTCTCCTAAAAAAAATCTTAAGAATCGACTCTTCTCCTAGCTTTTTTCAAAATCTTGAAATTCATTTTTTTGACAATTTGATATGTTTACATCCTAACTAGTTAGAATTATAAAAAATATATAAGTTCAAGATTCTGAAAGAAGCTAGAAGGAGGCCTGATTTTTAAGATACTGAGAGAATTGGCAAAAAGAACTAGGCCTCAGTTTTCTGTGATGTGATACGCATTACAGCATATGTGATTTCTTGTTCACTACTGTAGGTCGATCATTTTTCTGTGCCCGATGAATATGACTAGAGTGCCGATGTGCTTCACTGGGTTGTTCTTCAACCACCGGCTAACTTTTCTATTTTTATTTTATGCTAGCACAAATACCCGTACATTGCATCAGGAGAAAATATTAGCTATGCCACGGTTGGTCGGGTCGAGAAAATATGTCATGGGACAATGATCATCGATAACAACGACGGGCAGAGACGGGCAGAGATTGGGACTGGGGTATGATTTGAAGTAAAATTGATTTGATTGACAATGTTTTGTTGAGGAAAAGAAAACTTTCCTCGTTAAACATCATGAAAGTATAATCTTAAGTAATACAAATTACATTAATGTCATGTGTTTCGACAGTAAATAAATTTGATGGAAGTTTAGCATACGTGCCAAAATAATGTAATTTAGTTTCTAATATTGCCGATGGCACTAGCTTAAAGAGATTATTGTCGATGGGTGCAAACCTGTTTCCCATACATGAGAGTTAATTTCTTCCTCCTTTTAATTATGGATACGATGGTGCAACTTTCTCCTTTTTTTTACCATGCATGGGAATTAATTCCTTCAAGTAATCTTTAGAGATCCATTCTCATCTCTGTTCGTTGACTCCTGAGTCTCCTAGTTGATATTCAAGCAACTTTTGAACGCATATAAGTCGTTTTAGATTCAATATGAGAAATCGACATGGACTATTTAGTCACAGGAGTAAAGTGTTTTTATCTGAACGTGATGTGGAGGACCGTCAACGCTAGTCAGTCTTGTTCGATGCTCACACTTATGAACGTGATATGGAGGACCGTCAACGCTGTGGAGGGAATGCCTAACCCGAACCTATCGGACGATGGAACCTCCATCAACACATGGTGAGAGGGCTTCCTTGCCAGTGTTCTAGCTCAGAACAGGCGGGAGCATAATGGTGCCATGATCTACACGCTCTGAAATATTTGAAAGGAGAGGAACCGTCAAAAAAAGTCCCCCACCTAGCTTTGACAGATATTCGCTTGCACACATCCAGTTCATTTCTCATTCGTGAGTAATCCGCATGCCGATGATGCTTGGGAGGCTCCCCCGCCGCCCGACTCTTATAGAGAAAAGCCTTGTGTAAATTATTTGTAACACACTCTCTTCTTCTAACTGAAAAGAAGAGCTCCTGTCAGTTTCTCAAAACAAAAAAATGAACGTGATCCACTAACAGCATGGCAGTCAGTAACAAAAATGAAGTCATTATTATTATGGACAAGCGTGCGTAAAAAACGTCCTAGAGTGGTGTTGTCAAATCAAAAGCTAACTCTTCAAAGATCTAGAGGCACTTGAAAAAATACAATACAGTGCATGTGTTTGCAAAAGTACCAAGGCTGCTTACTTTGTTTACAATGTGCTAAATAATTAACCAGTTTAGGCACAAGCATAATTATAACCACTAAGATAATCTGAAAAGGCTACAAAGATTAGAAAGATATATGCACATGCATAAGAGCATCTCCCGCCATTGGCTCTCCAGGAGGCGAATCGCCCCCTGAGGCGCACCGGCGATAAACTACGCGCTGGGGGCGTGATGCCCCCAGTCACGATGCCCACGTTTTTTTGAAAATATAAATTACGGCACAAACACGACACAAATTCAAACAAACTTCGGCGAGTTCGTTCATATTTAAAATATTTTACAAAAAGGAAAAAAAAACTACTAGGTTGCTCCTCGCCGTCTTTCTCGCCGCTCGCCGCCCTTGCAGTTCTACATGCCGAGGAGGCTATAGAACCGCGTCACTGGTAGAAAAAGGGCCTGTAGTCCCGGTTCGTAAGGGCCTTTTGTCCCGGTTCTGGAACCAGGACTAAAGGGTCGGTATTAATGCCCTGTCCCTTTAGTTCCGGTTCAATCCAGAACCGGGACAGATAGGCCTCCACGTGGCCTGTGCGCGGAGCCCAGGCAGGAGACCCTTTGGTCCCGGTTGGTGGCACCAACCGGGACCAATAGGTATCCACGGATCAGCATTTCTGTGGCTGGGTTTTTTTTTGAAAGGGGGGGGGGGGGTTGGGAGTTTTGGGGGGTTAATTTAGGTGTTTCATATATTGTGTTAGCTAGCTATAATTAATAGAGAGAAGTGTCCTCTCTTATGTCCGTGCTTGGTCGACGCTACGTACTATACATACATATAGAGAGGACTAGACACGCTAGCTAGCTAGTAAGCAAACGAAGAAAACAGAAGATCGTCATGAACATATATGCATACAGAGAGAAGTGATATCGACCACCTCTCCTTCTCCGAGAGATTGGTCGAACAACAAGTTCTCGTATATCTATCCGACACTACCGGCTACATATATACAATAATTATCTCTTACAAATATAATCATACGGACTCATGGTCCACATAGTATTCTCCGTCTTCAATGATCACGTGGTCAAGAAAGAATGCCGCCAATGAAGGAAATATGCCCTAGAGGCAATAATAAAGTTATTATTTATTTCCTTATATCATGATAAATGTTTATTATTCATGCTAGAATTGTATTAACCGGAAACATAATACATGTGTGAATACATAGACAAACAGAGTGTCACTAGTATGCCTCTACTTGACTAGCTCGTTAATCAAAGATGGTTATGTTTCCTAACCATGGACAAAAGAGTTGTTATTTGATTAACGAGGTCACATCATTAGTTGAATGATCTGATTGACATGACCCATTCCATTAGCTTAGCACACGATCGTTTAGTATGTTGCTATTGCTTTCTTCATGACTTATACATGTTCCTATAGCTATGAGATTATGCAACTCCCGTTTACCGGAGGAACACTTTGGGTACTACCAAACGTCACAACGTAACTGGGTGATTATAAAGGAGTACTACAGGTGTCTCCAATGGTAGATGTTGGGTTGGCGTATTTCGAGATTAGGGTTTGTCACTCCGATTGTCGGAGAGGTATCTCTGGGCCCTCTCGGTAATACACATCACATAAGCCTTGCAAGCATAATAACTAAGATGTTAGTTATGAGATGATGTATTACGGAACGAGTAAAGAGACTTGCCAGTAACGAGATTGAACTAGGTATTGGATACCGACGATCGAATCTCGGGCAAGTAACATACCGATGACAAAAGGAACAACGTATGTTGTTATGCGGTCTGACCGATAAAGATCTTCGTAGAATATGTAGGAGCCAATATGGGCATCCAGGTCCCGCTATTGGTTATTGACCGGAGACGTGTCTCGGTCATGTCTACATTGTTCTCGAACCGTAGGGTCCGCACGCTTAACGTTACGATGACAGTTATTATGAGTTTATGCATTTTGATGTACCGAAGGTTGTTCGGAGTCCCGGATGAGATCACGGACATGACGAGGAGTCTCGAAATGGTCGAGACGTAAAGATTGATATATTGGAAGCCTATGTTTGGACATAGGAAGTGTTCCGGGTGAAATCGGGATTTTACCGGAATACCGGGAGGGTTACCAGAACCCCCCGGGAGACGAATGGGCCTATTGGGCCTTAGTGGAAAAAGAGAAAAGGGAAGCCCACAAGCTGGCCGGCGCCCCCCCTTTCCCCAAGTCCTAGTAGGACTAGGATAGGGGGCCGGCCCCCCTTCTCTCTCCTTTTCCCCCCGGGAGTCCTAATAGGATTAGGATTGGAGGGAGGAGTCCTACTCCCGGTGGGAGTAGGACTCCCCTGCGCTTCCTCTCCCAGGCCGGCCGGCTCCCCCTCCTCCAACCTTTATATACGGGGGCAGGGGGCACCCCAAGGACACAAGTTGATCCTTGAGATCGTTCCTTAGCCGTGTGCGGTGCCCCCTGCCACCAAATTCCACCTCGATCGTACCGTTACAGTGCTTAGGCGAAGCCCTGCGTCGGTAGTACATCAAGATCGTCATCACGCCGTCGTGCTGACGGAACTCTTCCTCGATGCTTTGCTGGATCGGAGCCCGAGGAACGTCATCGAGCTGAACGTGTGCTAAGAACTCGGAGGTGCCGGAGTAACGGTGCTTGGATCGGTCGGATCGGGAAGAAGACGTACGACTACTTCCTCTACGTTGTGTGATCGCTTCCGCAGTCGGTCTGCGTTGGTACGTAGACAACACTCTCCCCTCTCGTTGCTGTGCATCACCATGATCTTGCGTGTGCGTAGGAAAATTTTCGAAATTACTGCGTTCCCCAACAGTGGCATCCGAGCCTAGGTTTTATGGTTTGATGTTATATGCACGAGTAGAACACAAGTGAGTTGTGGGCGATACAAGTCATACTGCCTACCAGCATGTCATACTTTGGTTCGGCGGTATTGTTGGGTGAGACGATCCAGACCAACCTTACGCGTACTCTTACGCGAGACCGGTTCCCTCGACGTGCTTTGCACACAGATGGCTTGCGGAAGACTGCCTCTCCAACTTTAGTTGAACCAAGTGTGACTACGCCCAGTCCTTGAGAAGGTTAAAACGGAGTCTATTTGACGAACTATCGTTGTGGTTTTGATGCGTAGGTGAGATGAGTTCTTACTTAAGCCCGTAGCAGCCACGTAAAACTTGCAACAACAAAGTAGAGGACGTCTAACTTGTTTTTGCAGGGTATGTTGTGATGTGATATGGTCAAGGCATGATGCTGATTTTATTGTATGAGATGATCATGTTTTGTAACCGAGTTATCGGCAACTGGCAGGAGCCATATGGTTGTCGCTTTATTGTATGCAATGCAATCGCGATGTAATGCTTTACTTTATTACTAAACGGTAGTGATAGTCGTGGAAGCATAAGATTGGCGAGACGACAACGATGCTACGATGGAGATCAAGGTGTCGCGCCGGTGACGATGGTGATCATGACGGTGCTTCGGAGATGGAGATCACAAGCACAAGATGATGATGGCCATATCATATCACTTATATTGATTGCATGTGATGTTTATCCTTTTATGCATCTTATCTTGCTTTGATTGACGGTAGCATTATAAGATGATCTCTCACTAAATTATCAAGAAGTGTTCTCCCTGAGTATGCACCGTTGCCAAAGTTCGTCGTGCCCAGACACCACGTGATGATCGGGTGTGATAAGCTCTACGTCCAAATACAACGGGTGCAAAACAGTTGCACACGCGGAATACTCAGGTTATACTTGACGAGCCAAGCATATACAGATATGGCCTCGGAACACGGAGACCGAAAGGTCGAGCGTGAATCATATAGTAGATATGATCAACATAACGATGTTCACCATTGAAAACTACTCCATCTCACGTGATGATCGGTTATGGTTTAGTTGATTTGGATCACGTGATCACTTAGAGGATTAGAGGGATGTCTATCTAAGTGGGAGTTCTTAAGTAATATGATTAATTGAACTTAAATTTATCATGAATTTAGTCCTGGTAGTATTTTGCAAATCATGTTGTAGATCAATAGCTCGCGTTGCTGCTTCCCTGTGTTTATTTTGATATGTTCCTAGAGAAAATTGTGTTGAAAGATGTTAGTAGCAATGATGCGGATTGGATCCGTGATCTGAGGTTTATCCTCATTGCTGCACAGAAGAATTATGTCCTTGATGCACCGCTAGGTGACAGACCTATTGCAGGAGCAGATGCAGACGTTATGAACGTTTGGCTAGCTCAATATGATGACTACTTGATAGTTTAGTGCACCATGCTTGAAGGCTTAGAATCGGGACTTCAAAGACGTTTTGAACGTCATGGAGCATATGAGATGTTCCAGAAGTTGAAGTTAATATTTCAAGTAAAAACCCGAGTTGAGAGATATGAAGTCTCCAACAAGTTCTATAGCTGAAAGATGGAGGAGAATCGCTCAACTAGTGAGCATGTGCCCAGATTGTCTGAGTACTACAATCGCTTGAATCAAGTGGGAGTTAATCTTCCCGATAAAATAGTGATTGGCAGAATTCTCTAGTCACCATCACCAAGTTAGTAGAACTTCGTGATGAACTATAATATGCAAGGGATAACGGAAACAACTCCCAAGCTCTTCGTGATGCTGAAATCAATGAAGGTAGAAATCAAGAAAAACATCAAGTGTTGATGGTTGACAAGACCACTAGTTTCAAGAAAAGGGCAAAAGGAAGAAGGGGAACTTCAAGAAGAACGGCAAGCAAGTTGCTGCTCAAGTGAAGAAGCCCAAGTCTGGTCCTAAGCCTGAGACAAAGTGCTTCTACTGCAAAGGGACTGGTCACTGGAAGCGGAACTGCCCCAAGTGATTGGCGGATAAGAAGGATGGCAAAGTGAACATAAGTATATTTGATATACATGTTATTGATGTGTACTTTACTAGTGTTTATAACAACCCCTCAAGTATTTGATGCTAGTTCAGTTGCTAAGATTAGTAACTCGAAACGGGAGTTGCAGAATAAACAGAGACTAGTTAAGGGTGAAGTGACGATGTGTGTTGGAAGTGGTTCCAAGATTGATATGATCATCATCGCACACTCCCTATAATTTCGGGATTAGTGTTGAACCTAAATAAGTGTTATTTGGTGTTTGCGTTGAACATGAATATGATTTGATCATGTTTATTGTAATACGGTTATTCATTTAAGTAAGAGAATAAATTGTTGTTCTGTTTACATGAATAAAACCAAATATGGTTACACACCCAATGAAAATAGTTCATTGGATCTCGATCTTAATAATACACATATTCATAATATTGAAACCAAAAGATGCAAAGTTAATAATGATAGTGCAACTTATTTATGGCACTGCTATTTAGGTCATATTGGTATAAAGCGCATGAAGAAACTCCATGCTGATGGGCTTTCGTAATCACTTGATTATGAATCACTTGATGCTTACGAACCATGCCTTTTGGGCAAGATGACTAAAACACCGTTCTCCGGAACAATGGAGCGAGCAACAGATGTATTGGAAATCATACATACTAATGTATGTGGTCCGATGAATATTGAGGCTCGCGACAGGTATCATTATTTTCTGATCTTCACAGATGATTTGAGCAGATATGAGTATATCTACTTAATGAAACATAAGTCTGAAACATTTGAAAAGTTCAAAGAATTTCAGAGTGAAGTGGAAAATCATCGTAACAAGAAAATAAAGTTTCTACGATCTGATCGTGGAAAAGAGTATTTGAGTTATGAGTTTGGTCTTCAATTAAAACAATGTGAAATAGTTTCACTGCGTACGCCACCTGGAACACCAGCATAATGGTTTGTCCAAACGTCATAACTGTACTTTATTGGATATAGTACAATCTATGATGTATCTTACCGATCTACCACTATCGTTTTGGGGTTATGCATTAGAGACAGCTGCATTCACGTTAAATAGGGCACCATCTAAATCCGTTGAGACGACACCGTGTGAATTATGGTTTGGCAAGAAACCTAAGCTGTCGTTTCTTAAAGTTTGGGGCTGCGATGCTTATGTGAAAAAGCTTCAACCTGATAAGCTCGAACCCAAATCGGAGAAGTGTGTCTTCATAGGATATCCAAAGGAAACTATTGGATACACCTTCTATCACAGATCCGAAGGCAAGACTTTTGTTGCTAAGTTTGGAAACTTTCTAGAGAAGGAGTTCCTCTCGAAAGAAGTGAGTGGGAGGAAAGTAGAACTTGATGAGGTAACTGTACCTGCTCCCTTATTGGAAAGTAGTTCATCACAGAAATCTGTTCCTGTGACTACTACACCAATTAGTGAGGAAGCTAATGATGATGATCATGTAACTTCAGATCAAGTTACTACCAAATCTCGTAGGTAAACCAGAGTGAGATCCGCACCAGAGTGGTACGGTAATCCTGTTCTGGAAGTTATGTTACTAGACCATGACGAACTTACGAACTATGAGGAAGCGATGGTGAGCCCAGATTCCGCAAAGTGGCTTGAGGCCATGAAATCTGAGATGGGATCCATGTATGAGAACAAAGTATGGACTTTGATGGATTTTCCCGATGATTGGCAAACCATAGAAAATAAATGGATCTTCAAGAGGAAGACGGACGCTGATAGTAGTGTTACTATCTACAAAGCTAGAATTGTCGAAAAAGGTTTTCAACAAGTTCAAGGTGTTGACTACGATGAGATTTTCTCACTCGTATCTATGCTTAAAGTCTGTCCGAATCATGTTAGCAATTGCCGCATTTTATGAAATCTGGCAAATGGATAAACAAAACTGCATTCCTTAATGGATTTATTAAAGAAGAGTTGTATGTGATGCAACTAGAAGGTTTTGTCAATCCGAAAGGTGCTAACAAAATGTGCAAGCTCCAGCGATCCATCTGTGGACTGGTGCAAGCATCTCGGAGTTGGAATATACGCTTTGATAAGTTGATCAAAGCATATAGTTTTATACAGACTTGCGGTGAAGCCTGTATTTACAAGAAAGTGAGTGGGAGCACTACAGCATTTCTGATAAGTATATGTGATTGACATATTGTTGATCGGAAATAATGTAGAATTATTCTATAAAGCATAAAGGAGTGTTTGAAAGGAGTTTTTCAAAGAAAGACTTCAGTGAAGCTGCTTACATATTGAGCTTCAAGATCTATAGAGATAGATCAAGACGCTTGATAAGTTCTTTCAATGAGTACATACCTTGACAAAGATTTTGAAGTAGTTCAAAATGGAGCAGTCAAAGAAAGAGTTCTTGCCTGTATTATAAGGTGTGAAGTTGAGTAAAGACTCAAAGCCCGACCACGGCAGAAGATAGAAAGAGAATGAAAGTCATTCCCTATGCCTCATTCATAGGTTCTATAAAGTATGCCATGCTATGTACCAGATCTATTGTATACCCTGCACTGATTTGGCAAGGGAGTACAATAGTGATCTAGGAGTAGATCACTGGACAGCGGTCAGAATTATCCTTAGTGAAATAAGGATATGTTTCTCGATTATGGACGTGACAAAAAAAAGGTTCGTCGTAAAGGGTTACGTCGACGCAAGTTTTTGACACTGATCCAGATGAATCTAAAAGTCTCAATCTGGATACATATTGAAAGTGGGAGCAATTAGCTAGAGTAGCTCCATGCAGAGCATTGGTGACATAGAAATTTGCAAAATACATGTGGATCTGAATGTGGCAGACCCGTAGACTAAAATTATCTCACAAGCAAAACATGATCACACCTTAGTACTCTTTGGGTGTTAATCACATAGAGATGTGAACTAGATTACTGACTCTAGTAAACCCTTTGAGTGTTGGTCACATGACGATGTGAACTATGGGTGTTAATCACATGGTGATGTGAACTATTGCTGCTAAATCACATGGCAATGTGAACTAGATTATTGACTCTAGTGCAAGTGGGAGACTGAAGGAAATATGCCCTAGAGGCAATAATAAAGTTATTATTTATTTCCTTATATCATGATAAATGTTTATTATTCATGCTAGAATTGTATTAACCGGAAACATAATACATGTGTGAATACATAGACAAACAGAGTGTCACTAGTATGCCTCTACTTGACTAGCTCGTTAATCAAAGATGGTTATGTTTCCTAACCATGGACAAAAGAGTTGTTATTTGATTAACGAGGTCACATCATTAGTTGAATGATCTGATTGACATGACCCATTCCATTAGCTTAGCACACGATCGTTTAGTATGTTGCTATTGCTTTCTTCATGACTTATACATGTTCCTATAGCTATGAGATTATGCAACTCCCGTTTACCGGAGGAACACTTTGGGTACTACCAAACGTCACAACGTAACTGGGTGATTATAAAGGAGTACTACAGGTGTCTCCAATGGTAGATGTTGGGTTGGCGTATTTCGAGATTAGGGTTTGTCACTCCGATTGTCTGAGAGGTATCTCTGGGCCCTCTCGGTAATACACATCACATAAGCCTTGCAAGCATAATAACTAAGATGTTAGTTATGAGATGATGTATTACGGAACAAGTAAAGAGACTTGCCAGTAACGAGATTGAACTAGGTATTGGATACCGACGATCGAATCTCGGGCAAGTAACATACCGATGACAAAAGGAACAACGTATGTTGTTATGCGGTCTGACCGATAAAGATCTTCGTAGAATATGTAGGAGCCAATATGGGCTTCCAGGTCCCGCTATTGGTTATTGACCGGAGACGTGTCTCGGTCATGTCTACATTGTTCTCGAACCGTAGGGTCCGCACGCTTAACGTTACGATGACAGTTATTATGAGTTTATGCATTTTGATGTACCGAAGGTTGTTCGGAGTCCCGGATGAGATCACGGACATGACGAGGAGTCTCGAAATGGTCGAGACGTAAAGATTGATATATTGGAAGCCTATGTTTGGACATAGGAAGTGTTCCGGGTGAAATCGGGATTTTACCGGAATACCGGGAGGGTTACCGGAACCCCCCGGGAGACGAATGGGCCTATTGGGCCTTAGTGGAAAAAGAGAAAAGGGAAGCCCACAAGCTGGCCGGCGCCCCCCTTTCCCCAAGTCCTAGTAGGACTAGGATAGGGGGCCGGCCCCCCTTCTCTCTCCTTTTCCCCCCGGGAGTCCTAATAGGATTAGGATTGGAGGGAGGAGTCCTACTCCCGGTGGGAGTAGGACTCCCCTGCGCCTCCTCTCCCTGGCCGGCCGGCTCCCCCTCCTCCAACCTTTATATACGGGGGCAGGGGGCACCCCAAGGACACAAGTTGATCCTTGAGATCATTCCTTAGCCGTGTGCGGTGCCCCCTGCCACCAAATTCCACCTCGATCGTACCGTTACAGTGCTTAGGTGAAGCCCTGCATCGGTAGTACATCAAGATCGTCATCACGCCGTCGTGCTGACGGAACTCTTCCTCGACGCTTTGCTGGATCGGAGCCCGAGGAACGTCATCGAGCTGAACGTGTGCTAAGAACTCGGAGGTGCCGGAGTAACGGTGCTTGGATCGGTCGGATCGGGAAGAAGACGTACGACTACTTCCTCTACGTTGTGTGATCGCTTCCGCAGTCGGTCTGCGTTGGTATGTAGACAACACTCTCCCCTCTCGTTGCTGTGCATCACCATGATCTTGCGTGTGCGTAGGAAAATTTTCGAAATTACTACGTTCCCCAACAGCCAATTCCTCTTGAATTGCTCGCATGCGAGCTGGTGCTAGGAGTTCATCCTGCTTCCGAAACATCTAATTTGAAGAAGGGGGTCAATACATATATATATATAAATGAATGAAACTCAACACAAACTTGGTAATAAAATAAAATTGTGAATGTTGTTATTTACGTACTTCATATTGTTCGTCAGAGTACCCGCCCCGCTCACAGGTCGTGTGGCGGATGGACTAGCAGACGTAGTATCCACAGAAATCATTTCCTTGTTCCTGCCACAACCACTTTACAAGAAATAGAGGTCAATCAAACTGATAAGCAAGAATGCTAAATGATATTGATGAAACTAGCGCTTGAATCACTAGGAGATGCGCGAAACATGCTACTATAGTACTTATTTTCGGGTGTCTAAATTCCAGCTCCTTCGGCAGTCCCGGAACTTTTCTGGTGAATTTTCTCCAAACCCTGCCGGACAAAGAAAACAATTACTTGATATCAGGAAATGAACAAAGTTGCTGATATGGTGGATAATGATCGATTTAACTTACTTCTTGAGGATTTCAGTCATGTCCGCATACTCCTGGGGATCTTTTCGTTTAGAGTCCAAGACAGTTACTACTCCCCACTCAAGCCTAATCTCTAGGAGAATATAGTGGTACATGCGCATGCATGCATAACTCATCAATTACATTACTATAACCTGGACTAATATATAAGGGAAACCGAATATGCACAAGACAGTAACACTCACTTGAAGTTGTAAGGAAAGAGTATTATATCTTTGTTTTCATTTTTTTGAATGATCGTAGCAAGTTGGCCTCGGTATCTTCGGGACGATGTTCAACCTCAGTTGCATCTATGAGATATGTGTTAACGAACCCAATATCACCGATTTGTCTTTTCTTCAATTCGGCGATCTTTAATCTGCATAATATAGTGAGGATAATTATAAATACATGCAATGAAAGAGATGAGCTATATAAAGAGACTTAATGATAGAAGTAGTAGTACTTACAGACAGTAGCAGGTGACCGTTGTTTTATCGAGGGTCAATTGATTGAAAAACTGATAGAACTCCTAAAATGGAATAGGCAACAGTTCAATTCCAACGAGGTCATGCTCCGGTTTAACTCTCGCATACAAAGTACTCCTCCCCCCAGACTCTCTGCAGATTTTCAAGTACCAATCATGTAATCTTCGCATCATCGTTGTTAAAGATTTTTCATCTTTGACGAGAGGCTTCCCGTACTCGTATCTGTGTATCTGCACCTCCATGGGATCATAATGTACATTGTCGGGTAGGTAATCGTCAACATTGCAATAACCGGGCACCATCCTCGGATCGACGATGTCGCTAGGCACCTTGAGCGGGGGGCATGATTGCTTCGCTTGTTCGCCGAGCTGGGCAATTTGTTTCCCAGCTGCTCGTCGTTCTTTCAGCCTTTGATCACTGACTGTACTTCCCGACCGCTCCGCTTCGGCCCATGTCTTTGCAATAATGCGCTCATAGTTGCCTTTCGGCGGAGACTTGGGTGGTCTTGTCAGGGCAGCCAGAGTGTGCTTCACTTTCACCGGATCTACCTTCTCCTCCGGAGGTGGATCTCTCTTTGCTTTCAACCCTTTAAACCAGTCATCCACTTCGGTTCGCGCGATCTTCGAGTTCTCCTCCGGGGTCCTCTCGTATGGTAACTTCTGTGGACTCTTCAGAGAAGGACCGAATCTGTATGTCCTCCCGCCTCTGGTTGTACTGCTAGATGCTGGCCGAGCAGACGGAGCGGTTGTCTTCTTTACTTGCTTACGAGGCGGAGGAGAAGGACTACGACGCGCCGGAGCAGCTGCCGGAGCGGCGACGGGTCTCTTCCGCCCTTGCTGACGAGGCGGAGAAGGAGGAGACTGGCTGCTCGGGCGCGCCGGCACAGGCGGAGAAGGAGGCAGAGTGCCGCCACGCGCCGGAGAAGGAGCCGGCCGAGGGCCCTGATCGTCACTCGCCGGAGGAGGAGGCGGTGGAGGAGGCGGAGTGCCCTGACTCGCCGGAGGAGGAGGAGGCGGAGGCGTCCAGTTCGGAAGGTTGATGAGCTCCTTCCGCCATAGGCATGGAGTCTTCAGAGCAGACCCCAGCCGAGTCTCCCCTTCACCGGTAGGGTGGTCAAGCTGGAGGTCCTCAAATCCCTCCATTATTTCATCCACCATCACCCTAGCATATCCTTCTGGAATCGGCCGGCAGTGAAAATTTGCGCCGGGTTCAGTAGGATAAACAGAGCCAACAGCCGCCTTGACCTTCAAATTCATCCATTGCGTCATAAGGTGGCAATTTTGAGACTCCATGATAGCATCCACGGGATAGCTGGCAGGAGCCGTCAAGGCATGCTCCGGCTGAAGCAGCTCGATGGAAGCCACGCTGCTTCTGCGCTGAGATGGCGGGGTAGCTTCGGGGGAAGCTTCGGCAGTACGTTTGCTGCGATTTGCTTCTCGTTGATCTATCGCGTCTACCCTTGCTTGCAGTGCCTGCATTTGGGTCTGCTGCACTTTTTTCCTCCTCTCATGGGATTTGTAACCGCCTGCGTCCGGAAACCCAACCTTCCACGGAATGGAGCCTGGCGTGCCTCGTGTCCGTCCAGGGTGCTCAGGATTCCCGAGGGCCATTGTGAGCTCGTCATTCTCTCTGTCTGGAAAGAACATCCCTTCCTGCGCTGCTTCAATATACTGCTTAAGCTTGCTGACTGGTATGTCCATTTGATCGTTCGTCCAAATGCACTTCCCTGTTATAGGGTCCAAGTTTCCGCCAGCCCTGAAGAACCAAGTCCGGCAACGGTCTGGCTAGTTAATTGTCTCTAGTTCAATCCCTTTATCAACTAGATCATTCTCAGTCTTGGCCCACTTAGGCCGGGCTATGAGGTAGCCACCTGACCCCGTGCGATGGTGAAGCTTCTTCTTCGCAGCATTTTGCTTGTTTGTCGCCGACATCTTCTTACTCTTTTCCGATGTCTTGTGGGCCACAAATGCGGGCCAGTGATCTCTGATCTTCTCATATCTACCCTTGAATTCTGGTGTCTCATTATTTTCGACAAACTTATTCAGCTCTTTCTTCCACCTCCTGAATAGTTCTGCCATCCTCTTAAGAGCAAAAGACTTGATTAATTGCTCTTTAACTGGGTTCTCTGGATTATCCTTTGGCGGTAGGGTGAAATTTGACTTCAGCTCAGTCCAAAGATCATTTTTCTGCATATCATTGACATAAGACACCTCAGGGTCTTCTGTAGCCGGCTTAAACCATTGCTGGATGCTTATCGGGATCTTATCCCTAACCAGAACCCCGCACTGAGCAACAAATGCGTTCTTTGTTCAGATGGGTTCAATCGGTTGGCCGTCGGGCGCGATTGCTATGATCTCAAACCTTTCATCCGAGCTCAAGTTTATCTTCGGGCCTCGTCTCTTTACCGAAGTTGTGCTCGATTTGGAGGGCTAGAAAAAAGAAAAAGACTTAATTAATATGTGTACATACCAAAACAATGAATGCATCAATCAGCTAGTCAGCACAGGCTTAACTAATATATATACCTGGCCGGACTCGGTTCGGTCACCGGAGCCGTTATCATGGTCTCCTTCTTGCATCGGCATTGGGTCACCGGAGCCGTCCTCATGTTCTTCTTCTTGCACCGGCATTAGGTCACCGTAGCCAGCTTCTTCACCCTCTCCTTCCAGACCATCGGTGTCGTTGAGAAACAACGAGACGACATCACTTCCTTCTGCGATTATGTCCCTCAACAACGCTTCTTTTGCTTCGTCTCGGGCGGTGTCCATAGTTTCTACAAATATTTACAACATGGCAATTATTATTCAAACATGACAGATGGATATATTAGTGGCAAACGTAGAACTAGCTACCTAATCATAGTAAGGAATCATATATATTAATTAGTGGCCTCGACGCTGCTTCTCTAGGGTTTGGGGTGGCCTCGACAACGCTTCAAGGAGGGGGTAATATCGACCCCCCACGTGTTGAAGCTATCGGGAGGGGGTATATATCGACAACGACGACACTACATCTATGTCCCTCGACGACCCTCGTTCCCGAGAAAAAAAGAGGAAGAAGAAGAAAAAGAGAGGAGAAGAACTCCTCTATTCTTTCTTCTCCTCTTTTTTTCTTCTTCCTCTTCTTTTGTATCCTCTTCTTCCTCTCATGTTCGAGAGGATCGCCGAGGGGTCGGGAGGTTGCCTAGTGTCAAAGGATTCAACAAAACCATGTCTTCATCATTAGGCGAAAGTAACAGGTGCATGATGGTAAGCTCTCCAAAGTTATTTTGGAACGGAGTCCTAGATAGGTAATTCTCTTTTTGGTACAAAGTTCAGCAAGAACCTTCCAAATATCGTTATTTGGAAGGCCTTTGCTGAAATTCATACAAAAAGGCAAATTATCCTATCCGGGACACCATTCCAAAATAACTTTGGAGGACTTCGTCATGCCCTGGTTACTTCTAGCTAATGATGAAGCCATGGATTTCTTCAATACTTTGACACTAGGAAATCTCTCTCTCGACCGCTCGGCGATCCTCGAACCCTCGACGACCCTGGAACCCTCGACCCCTCGGCGATCCTCTTCTTCCTCTCATGTTCGAGAGGATCGCCGAGGGGTCAGGAGGTTGCCTAGTGTCAAAGGATTCAACAAAACCATGTCTTCATCATTAGGCGAAAGTAACAGGTCACTACTAGGAAAAGGCCTACTAATGGCGCACCAGTTTTGCCTACTAATGGCGCATCACTGGTGCGCCATTACTAGCACGCCATTAGTAATTTTTACTAATGGCGCACCAGTGGTGCGCCATTAGTATAGGCCACACGTGCGCCATTAGTATAGGCCACGGTGCGCCATTAGTATTTTTGAATTTTGAAGGCGGGAAAATAGTAGTGGCGCACCGTCTAACCCCCACCGTGCGCCATTAGTATTTTTGAATTTTGAATTTGTATCTGGATCGTGATTTTTTTGCCCATTTTTTGCTAGTTTTTTTGCTTGTTTTTTGGCACGATATTATTTCAAATTTTGTTCCTGTTTTTGGATCTTGTACGTTCTTTTGCCGTGTTCTTTTGCCGGAGAGGAGGATGAGGAGGTCACCGGAGAGGCGCTCGCCTACATCGCTGGAGAGGAGGAGGAGGTCGCCGGAGAGGAGTTCACCGAAGCATCGGAGAGGAGGAAGGAGAAACCATGAGGGAATGGGAGGAGAGGAGGGAGGAGGAGCTCACCGGAGAGGAGGGAGGAGAAACCGTGAGGGGAGGGGAGGAGAGGAGGGAGGAGGAGGAGGTTCCCGAAGAGGAGGAGGTCGCCGGAGAGGAGGAGGAGGAGGTCGCCGGAGAGGAGGAGGAGGAGGTCGCCGAAGAGGAGAAGCAGGAGATCGCCGGAGAGGAGAAGGAGGTCGCCGGAGAGGAGAAGGAGGAGGTCGCCGGAGAGGAGAAGGAGGTCGCCGGAGAGGAGGAGATGGAGTGGAGGAGAGGAGGAGATGGAGTGGAGGAGAGGAGAGGAGGAGATGGAATGGAGGAGAGGTGGAGTGGAGGAGGTGCGCCCAGCCATGTATACGACATAGTAATGGCGCACCGTGGCCAGGTGCGCCATTACTATTTTTTTATTTTTTTTATTTTGAATTTTGAAGGCGGGAAGATACTAATGGCGCACCGTGGGCAGGTGCGCCATTAGTAACTCTTTTTTTATTTTTTTTGACTTATTTTGAATTTTGAAGGCGGGAAGATACTAATGGCACACCGTGGGCAGGTGCGCCATTAGTAACTTTTTTTTATTTTGTTGACTTATTTTGAATTTTGAAGGCGGGAAGATACTAATGGCGCACCATGGGCTGGTGCGCCATTAGTAAATTTGAATTATTTTTAATTTTTTTTACCTCCAGATCTTAAAAGCCCCGTATCTTTTTTTCTGTTAGGTTTTTGAGGATTTTGAAAATGTTTAACGGGGTTTCCCCGTTAAATTTGGATGTAACTTTTCGAGTAGATGATTTTTCATATAAAAAACTTTTTCATCCGAGTTAGTATGCAAAAGTTATGCCCATTTTTACAAATTCTCGAGAGATTTTGCAAATGAAATCGAAATTCATATTTGCAAATTTTCCCAACAACTAGACCACATATCACATGGGAAACTTATTTTCTTTTATTTTTTTGACATTTTCATCATTTTTTTTATTTTTTTTAAACTGAAAAGGCGATCCAGGGGGGTGGGGGTGCATTCGGTGGAACTGGTGGCCAAGGTACTAATGGCGCACCGTGGCATGGTGCGCCATTACTAGTTGAACTAGTAATGGCGCACCATGCCACGGTGCGCCATTAGTAGTTTTGAAAAAAAAATTAAGAAATTTCAAAAAAAATATTTACTAATGGCGCACCGTGGATGTGGTGCGCCATTACTAGTTGCGCACCGTGGATGTGGTGCGCCATTACTAGTTCAACTAGTAATGGCGCACCACTAGTAATGGCGCACCACATCCACGGTGCGCCATTAGTAGTTTTGAAAAAAATTAAATTTTTTTTTACTAATGACGCACCGTGGATGTGGTGCACCATTAGTATTTGGACACTAATGACGTACCAACACATGGTGCGCCATTAGTATATAGTAATGGCGCACCACATGTCTGGTGCGCCATTAGTGTCAATTCCATCTATAGCCATTTTCCTAGTAGTGGGTGCATGATGGTACAAAGCTCTCCAAAGTTATTTTGGAACGGGGTCCTAGATAGGATAATTCGCCTTTTGGTACAAAGTTCAGCAAGAACCTTCCAAATATCGTTATTTGGAAGGCCTTTGCTGAAATTCATACAAAAAGGCAAATTATCCTATCCGGGACACCATTCCAAAATAACTTTGGAGGACTTCGTCATGCCCTGGTTACTTTTGGCTAATGATGAAGCCATGGATTTCTTCAATACTTTGACACTAGGAAATCTCTCTCTCGACCCCTCGGCGATCCTCGACCCCTCGAACCCTCGACGACCCTGGAACCCTCGACCCCTCGGCGATCCTCTTCTTCCTCTCATGTTCGAGAGGATCGCCGAGGGGTCGGGAGGTTGCCTAGTGTCAAAGGATTCAACAAAACCATGTCTTCATCATTAGGCAAAAGTAACAGGTGCATGATGATACGAAGCTCTCCAAAGTTATTTTGGAACGGAGTCCTAGATAGGATAATTCGCTTTTTGGTACAAAGTTCAGCAAGAACCTTCCAAATATCGTTATTTGGAAGGCCTTTGCTGAAATTCATACAAAAAGGCAAATTATCCTATCCGGGACACCATTCCAAAATAACTTTGGAGGACTTCGTCATGCCCTGGTTACTTCCGGTTAATGATGAAGCCATGGATTTCTTCAATACTTTGACACTAGGAAACCTCTCTCGACCCCTCGGCGATCCTCGACCCCTTGAACCCTCGACGACCCTGGAACCCTCGACCCCTAGACGACCCTGGAACCCTCGACCCTCGATCCCTCGACCCTATAGAACCCTCAAACCCTCGACCCTGAAACCCTCGACCCTTGACCCCTTAACGACCCTCGACCCTCTACCCTAGTTCCCGACCCTCGACCCCTCGGCGATCCTCGACACCCTCGTTCCCGATAAAAATTAAGAAGAAGAAGAAGAAGAAGAAGAAGAAGAAGAAGAAGAAAGGAATAGCTAGAGGAGAAGATCGAAGAAAAAAAGAAGAAAAAAAGAGGAGAAGAAGAAAGGAATAGTGGAGAAGAAGAGAAAATAGAATATATTCTATTTTCTCTTCTTCTCCACTATTCCTTTCTTCTTCTCCTCTTCTTTTTCTTCTTTTTTCTTCTTCTTATTTATTTCTCCTCTTCTTCCTCTCCTCTTCTTCTTTCTAAGTCCTGCTTATATACACAGAGTATTGGTCCTGGTTCGTACCCCTCTCGACCCCTCGTCCCTCTCTCGACCCCTCGACGACCCTCGTCCCTGATAACATTTTTTTTCTCCCCTCGACCCCTCTCAACCTCTCGTCCCCCTCTCGACCTCTCATCATCATCTATCACCCCCCTCGTTTTCTTTAGCATATATCCATGAACAAAAAGATAATTCATATATAGAAAAAATGCTATATGAACATACATACATATGAGCATATACAGAGAGCATAGACATAGCCAAATCCATATACAGAGAGCATATACATACATACATACATACATACATACATACATACATACATACATACATACATACATACATACATACATACATACATACATACATACATATGAGCATATACATACATACATAGCCAAATCCAAATACATATGAGCATATACATACACATATGAAAAAATTTATCACACGCAGAGAGCAGCGGCGGCGGCGGTGATGGTCAGAGCAACAGGGATCGATGGGAAGGGGGGAGCTCACTGGGGGCGCGACGGGAAGGAGGCCGGGGACGGGAAGGAGGCCGGCGACGGCGCGGGGGAGGCCGGCGATGCGGCGCGGGGTGACGGGGAGGGGGCCGGAGATGGCGCACGCAGCGACGAGGAGGAGGGCGGCGACGGCGCACGCAGCGACGGGGAGAAGGCCTGTGGCGGCGCGGGGCGACAGCGACGGGGAGCGGGCGACGACGGGCTCAGGGCGGCGATGACGGCGACGAACGGCCTGGGGCGTCGGGGGGGGGGGGAATGGGAGCGGTTGGCAAAATTTTCACAAGTGCTACCTTATATACCTAGAGCAATGGTCCTGGTTCGTGGCACGAACCGGTACCAATGCACACCTATGGTCCCGGTTCGTGCCACCAACTGGGACCATAGGTCTCTTTTCAGCAGCCGAAAGGGCGGGAAGCAGAGGCCTATGGTCACGGTTGGTGGCACCAACCGGGACTAAAGGGGGGCATTGGTCACGGTTGGTTCCACCTTTCGTCCCGGTTGGTGCCACCAACCGGGACCAATGGCCTTGTGCTGCCCCGCGCCCAAAAGTTTAGTCCCACCTCGCTAGTTGAGAGGGCTCAGGAGTGGTTTATAAGCGCTGCTGCGCCCACCCTCCCGAGCTCCTCTCAACTGCAGGCTTTCGGGCCTAATCTGTCACTGCAATGCATGTGGGCCTACTGGGCCTGCTGCGGGCCTGAATCCTGGCCCATGGTAGGGTTTCTAGTCGTATTCAGGCCGTGGTGGCCCAGTAGGTGGCATTTTTTTTGCTGCTTTATTTTTTTGCTTTATTTTTTAATTCTTTATGCTTCTAGTTTTAGAAAAATTATAAACTTTTTGTTAATGCCATTAGTTTTCAAATTTGAAAACACTTTTTTAGTTTTTTTGTTTTCTTTATTGCTTTATTTATTTTATTTTGTGATTAACTTTACTATAAAAATAGTTTTTTCCTGTTTTTTTGATTTGTTTTTTGCATTATTTATTTTCTTTTGTTTTTTGCTTTAATTTTTAATTCTGTTTGCTTTTAGGTTAGCAAAATTATAAACTTTCTGTTAGTGCCATTAGTTTTAGAAAAATTATAAACTTTCTGTTAGTGCCATTAGTTTTCAAATTTCAATAGTTAAAATTTGAATTCTTTGGAAATTGTTTGAATCACAAGTTTGTGATTAACTTACTAAAAAAATGTGAATAGATGCGCTTATAGAGAAAATTCAACCTAAATTCCTAGTAAATTTCTATGAATTTTAGAGAAATTCACTATGCATTTAGGTTAAACTTTTCTCTATTATGGCATCTATTTTCACTTTGAGAGGAGCTCAACAAGGCAGAGAGGGAAGGGCTTATAAACCGGTGTGAGCCCCCTTCGGTTGGCGAGGTGGGACTAAACTCTGCCCGCAACGAGGACCAACCCTTTAGTCCCGGTTTGTGGCACAAACCGGGACTAATGGTCATGGGCCAGGGGCGAGGAGCAAAATTATAAACTTTCTGTTAGTGCCATTAGTTTTAGAAAGTTGAAAGTTGAAAGTTGGCATGGGCCAGGGACTAATGGTCATGGTATTACGAGGGCCGAACCATAAGACATGAAAGCATTTCAAATGAACTCTGAAAAAGTTGAAAGTTGGGATGGTATCATAATTTCACCCACATAGCATGTGCATGTACAAAATGGACAATGGTAGCATGTTCGTGTGTTACAAAGTTGCGGGAGAAAGTCTTCACTTTTTCTTCGCTTGTGTCATTTGCTTATTGCGCCGTAACCATGGATAATCTTCATTGTTTATCAGGATGCTTGGGTCAACCTTGACATTGAAGGGAGGAATTTCATGAAACTTTTCATAATCTTCAGACATGTCTGTCTTGCCGTCCACTCCCAGGATGTCCCTTTTTTCTGAAAGAACTATGTGGCGCTTTGGCTCATCGTATGATGTATTCGCTTCCTTATCTTTTCTTTTTCTCGGTTTGGTAGACATGTCCTTCACATAGATAACCTGTGCCACATCATTGGCTAGGACGAACGGTTCGTCAGTGTACCCAAGATTTTTCAGATCCACTGTTGTCATTCTGTACTGTGGGTCTACCTATACCTCGCCGCCTAACAGATTGACCCATTTGCACTTAAACAAAGGGACCTTAAAATCAGGTCCGTAGTCAAGTTCCCATATGTCCACTATGTAACCATAATATGTGTACTTTCCGCTCTCGGTTGCTGCATCAAAGCGGACACCGCTGTTTTGGTTGGTGCTCTTTTGATCTTGGGCGATCGTGTAAAATGTATTCCCATTTATCTCGTATCCTTTGTAAGTCAATACAGTCAAAGATGGTCCCCTGGACAACAAGTACAACTCATCACAAACAGTGTTGTCACCTCTGAGATGTGTTTCCAACCAACTGCTGAAAGTCCTGATGTGTTCACATGTAATCCAGTCGTCGCACTGCTTCGGGTGTTTAGAGCGCAGACTGTTCTTGTGTTCATCGACATACGGGGTCACCAAGGTAGAGTTCTGTAGAACTGTGTGGTGTGCTTGAGACCAAGAATATCCGTCCGTGCATATTATTGAGTCTTTTCCAAGAGTGCCTTTTCCAGTAAGTCTCCCGTCATACCATGATTTAGGGAGACCTATCTTCTTAAGGCCAGGAATGAAGTCAACACAAAACCCGATAACATCCTCTGTTTGATGGCCCATGGAGATGCTTCCTTCTGGCCTAGCGCCGTTACGGACATATTTCTTTAGGACTCCCATGAACCTCTCAAAGGGGAACATATTGTGTAGAAATACGGGCCCCAGGATGACAATCTCGTCGACTAGATGAACTAGGACGTGCGTCATGATATTGAAGAAGGTTGGTGGGAACACCAGCTCGAAACTGACAAGACATTGCACCACATCACTCCTTAGACTTGGTATGATTTCTGGATCGATCACCTTCTGAGAGATTGCATTAAGGAATGCACGTAGCTTCACAATGGCTAATCGGACGTTTTCCGGTAGAAGCCCCCTCAATGCAACCGGAAGCAGTTGCGTCATAATCACGTGGCAGTCATGAGACTTTAGGTTCTGAAACTTTTTCTCTGGCATATTTATTATTCCCTTTATATTCGAGGAGAAGCCAGTCGTGACCTTCATACTGAGCAGGCATTCAAAGAAGATTTCTTTCTCTTCTTTCGTAAGAGCGTAGCTGGCAGGACCTTTATACTGCTCCGGAGGCATGCCGTCTTTTTCGTGCAAACGTTGCAGGTCCTCCCGTGCCTCAGGTGTATCTTTTGTATTCCCATACACGCCCAAGAAGCCTAGCAGGTTCATGCAAAGGTTCTTCGTCACGTGCATCACGTCGATTGAGGAGCGGACCTCTATGTATTTCCAGTAGGGTAGGTCCCAAAATATAGATTTCTTCTTCCACATGGGTGCGTGTCCCTCAGCGTCATTCGGAACAGCTAGTCCACCGGGACCTTTTCCAAAGATTACGTAGTGTAAATCATTGACCATAGCAAGCACGTGATCACCGGTGCGCATGGTGGGCTTCTTCCGGTGATCTGCCACGCCTTTGAAATGCTTGCCTTTCTTTCGACATTGATGGTTGGTCGGAAGAAATCGACGATGGCCCAGGTACACATTCTTCCTGCATTTGTCCAGGTATATACTTTCAGTGTCATCTAAACAGTGCGTGCATGCGTGGTATCCTTTGTTTGTTTGTCCTGAAAGGTTACTGAGAGCAGGCCAATCGTTGATGGTCACGAACAGCAACGCCTTAAGGTTAAATTCCTCCTGTCTGTCCTCATCCCACGTACGTACACCGTTTCCATTCCACAGCTGTAAAAGTTCTTCAACTAATGGCCTTAGGTACACATCAATTTCGTTGCCGGGTTGCTTAGGGCCTTGGATGAGAACTGGCATCATAATGAACTTCCGCTTCATGCACATCCAAGGAGGAAGGTTATACATACATAGAGTCACGGGCCAGGTGCTGTGATTGCTACTCTGCTCCCCGAAAGGATTAATGCCATCCGCGCTTAAGGCAAACAATACATTCCTTGGGTCCTTTGCAAACTCACCCCAGTACTTTCTCTCGATTTTTCTCCACTGCGACCCGTCAGCGGGTGCTCTCAACTTCCCATCTTTCTTTTGGTTCTCACTGTGCCATCGCATTAACTTGGCATACTCTTCGTTTCTGAACAGATGTTTCAACCGTGGTATTATAGGAGCATACCACATCACCTTCGCAGGAACCCTCTTCCTAGGGGCCTCGCCATCAACATCACCAGGGTCATCTCGTCTGATCTTATACCGCAATGCACCGCATACCGGGCATGCGTTCAGATCCTTGTATGCACCGCGGTAGAGGATGCAGTCATTAGGGCATGCATGTATCTTCTCCACCTCCAATCCTAGAGGGCATACGACCTTCTTTGCTGCGTATGTACTGTCGGGCAATTCGTTATCCTTTGGAAGCTTCTTCTTCAATATTTTCAGTAGCTTCTCAAATCCTTTGTCAGCCATAGCATTCTGTGCCTTCCACTGCAGCAATTCCAGTACGGTACCGAGCTTTGTGTTGCCATCTTCGCAATTGGGGTACAACCCTTTTTTGTGATCCTCTAACATGCGATCGAACTTCAGCTTCTCCTTTTCACTTTTGCATTGCGTCCTTGCATCGACAATGACCCGGCGGAGATCACCATCATCGGGCACATCGTCTGGTTCCTCTTGATCTTCACCAGCTCCCCCCGTTGCAGCATCACCGTATTCAGGGGGCACATAGTTGTCATCGTACTCTTCTTCTTCGCCGTCTTCCATCATAACCCCTATTTCTCCGTGCCTCGCCCAAACATTATAGTGTGGCATGAAACCCTTGTAAAGCAGGTTGGAGTGAAGGATTTAGCGGTTAGAGTAAGACCTCGTATTCTCACATTCAGTGCATGGACAACACATAAAACCATTCTGCTTGTTTGCCTCAGCCGCATCGAGAAACTCTTGCACGCCCTTAATGTACTCGCGGGTGTGTCTGTCACCATACATCCATTGCCGGTTCATCTGCATGCATTATATATAATTAAGTGTCCAAATTAATAGAAGTTCATCATCACATTAAAACCAAAGTGCATACATAGTTCTCATCTAACAGCACTAGTCGAACGCCCGTGCGTTGCTACGGGCTTTTGAAACTGAATTACGATGTTAATAGCGGATTCTATGGCCATGTGTTGCTACGGGCTTTTCAAAAGAAGTTAAGATGCTAATGATGGAGCTAGCTAAAATAACCGAGAACAATGTCATCTCAGCTAACACGACAATCAGCTAACACACTTCATACTCTCAAATCCTCCACAAATGTCCACGGACGCGCCCGGTCAATGACCGAACAAGAGAGAAGGAAAAAAGGTGGCCCAACCACACCCCTCATACCATCTCTAATGTCCTATACGTCCGGGTTGTCCGCAAACCCTCTATTGACACCATATATGGAGAGGATATGTGGGCTCGCGGACATGGTCCATCTTTCTTTCTTTTCTTTCTTCCTATTCATCTCCACCAATAACATGAAAGTGAGGGAGAAAATGTGGAACATGACTGCATGCACAGACAAAAAATGGCTCAGAATGGATACAATCAGACACTGACCAGGCGCATCCATGGATGTCTAGGGGCAGATTTGGTAAATCCAGCTTTAGATGCTCTCTTCTTGACAACTAAATAAAACATGTTTTTTATTCCATAACATCATGAATACGATCCGACAGATACCTAACCCAAGTTTTATATATAACTTATTCGCACAACCCTCCTCCGCTAGCCAATGAGCGGATCCATAAGCCAAGCATCTCACCATGCCACCATGTACCCCTCCCTTGATCGCATGTACTTCTTTACCTCAGCGATAGGGCTATAGATTGAACTATCAATTTCTGAGCTTCTTAACTTAGAAGCCACCGTTTCTTGAGTCCGTCTTCAGGATAAGCTTTGCCAAACTAATTAAATAAAAAATACCATACCATATTCAAACGCATAAGAATTACCTGTTAGGCTAAAATTACAGAGAGCATAACTTCTCCCTCGATTCCAAGTTAATTGAAATCCAAAGCAAAACAAAACTATGTATAATGCCCAGATTTGCTACTTAAGACCTATATATGCTGACAAAGAAAATATCATTCTTTGTGCTCTATTTATTACATATAGAATAGTAGAAAAAATATTTGATTCAGAATTAACTTGGTTCAGAATTACAAGATCTTACACAAAGTAAATATCATTCTTTGTGTAATCAAACTATTTGATTCAGAATTACAAGATCATAGGCATTTAATTACAGAACCAATGGGGCCGTGTTGACCATTACTCCCTCCATACGAAAATACAAAACATTTTTGCAATTCAATTGAACTGAAAAAACGTCTTATATTTTGGTACAGAGGAGTATATCTGATCACTTTTGCAACCAAGATCTTCCTGATATACTTTTGCAATCAAGATCTTCCAGATATAAGCACGCACACTTTAAACCAGATCTGTGCACCAAATGAAACAACCATTTCTCCCTTTTTCATTCTTCTAGAAATCCAGCAATGCAATTATGATATAAACTGCTCTATTACCTTTAGATATAGGGTCCTCCTTGAATTAACTACAAAAGAACGACAAGAGGAAATAATTAGATTCTTAGTACATGTCATCTCCAAACCTGCATAAAGCATGAAAATTATTAATTGTACCCAAGAAAAATGTGGGAACATCCTGAATAGTAAACTAAGTAGTAATTAACTATAAATCTAACACCTGGAAGGGTTCTGGTTATATAAAAAGTTACACTCTTATACAATGAGAGCAGATGGGAGCGGGTTTCACATTACATATTTCAGTGGCACGAGAATTATGCAACAAAAATTGAAACTCTTAAGTAGGTAACCGGGCATAGAGTGCATGAAATAAGAAAGACACATGGCCTTCATTAGTATTCATATATTTCGTGTGTATTCGTTGCATATGAATTGGGTATATTATTTCCGGCTCTGAGATAAAAACCTATTAAGGATAATTCATAAGGACGAAAATGAAATGTCATAAATTACTGTTTAGGATATGCAACTTACGACAGAGAATTATTTCAACTACCAAGTTTGGTTCCAGTTCCATCCTGCAGCACGAGAAGAGGCAAACAAAAATTGCGTATCAGTAACCATGTGAGAGAGTAGGTATACTTTTTTAAGATTAAACATTATAACAATAACAGCAATGACTTCTAATGCATTCCACATTTCTTGTGCTGACAATTGATCTGTGCTTATTCCCAATAACACGTTCTAGTTAACAAACTGATCTAATTAGTTGAACATGTGTCCCCTTTGCACAAAATTAGAAATTCACAATATAGTAAAACCGCAGCAGGCAACACCACGTTAACAAACAGCTGATTTGATTTTGAATCATCTCTACTGAAAATACCATGCAGGTATGCACCAGGTCATAAGCCAATCTTCCTACTGTAAACAAATGACTCCTCCTCCCTGGGCCTCCTGCTCCTGATGTGTGAGGCCGTGCAACTCATCGAGCTCTTCTCCTGCACATACAGTTTAAGCTTCAGTTCAGTTCAGCTTCAGAAGCAGCAAGAGACAACATGTCGAGTTCACGTGTGCAGAGTACATACAAGTGGGTACAGGCTCTTGGGGATCTTGTTCGGACGAGGAAGAGGGCGACCCCTGTTGAGTATCTCTATCCTCCTTTCACCACAAAGCAAAACTCCAAAAGACACAGAAAAAGGGAGGGACCAAAAAAATCTCACTCACTAAAGTCTCTTAGCTAATTATTAGAGAAACTAAAAAAGGCCAAAAGGAGGTGTCCATTAAAACGCTAGCAACTACCACTATATCTAGCTCTCTTTCTCCAGGGCTGCAGAAGAGATGGGCTCCTAACAACCTTCCCCGAAACAACAAAAAATAGAGAACATGAGTAAACATGTGGACTCTGTTACGAAAAAGTATATACGTCGGCGATGGTGATCTGGTGTGAGGAGTGAGCTTTTCCAGTGCTCGACTAACAAATATTATAGAACTTTTTATCATTTCAAGCATCAGTTCTATCAGTTCTATTAGAATTCCCGTGTACATATAGAACAATTTCTAACTGTTATTCACCCACATGTTTACCAGAATGTAAAAGAGATAAAAAAGAATTCTTAGAGCTAAAATGAGCTCCAATAATCTAGGCAGTACGCCCTTCCGAATTTATTGGTGACTGGAGTATCAGTGATATACTCTTAAAAGGTGCGTACTTTAGTCTAGCATACCAAACATCATCTGCCTCCTAAACATTTAAAAGCAAGTAAATTTTAAGTTTGGGTGTATGGTCTGATTACCTCAGATCCCCCACAATGATTCAGTGCATAACCAAGCCCATGTCTGATTTGATAAATCTTCTACAATTTCTTATCCTTGTTAACTATGCCTGCCTTGCAACTCTGAATCTTCAACTACAACAACAATCAAAGCTTTGTCCTCAAATTGATTTCAGTAATTACTGCAGAAATATCAGATGATGAGGCTTGTGCATAACCACTAAATACACAATAAGAAATAGGCCAAAGAAAGCCACCTAGGAGTATGGCAGGATGAACACCTAATTTCACTAGAGCTGGTGCTCAGAACTTGATGAACAGAGACACCACAATGCAGGTCGCAACTCGAAAGAATTGTCTTATGGATTTCACATGTTAAGCAAGCATACCTGAGGCATGGCTTACCTTGAATGCATCTTTGTTAGCCGGTTTGCCCTGTCATCTTCGTCCAAGCGGTTACAGCAAAAATTCCATAACTTTCACCCTGTTCCAATCAATGATAAACAAAGAGAAGATAAGTGTCCAACAGAAATTTTCTAAAGAAATATTTCCAATATAAAATTGAAAGGAAGTTAGATGTAGACTCACATGTCGTGCGACGTTTCGGTAATGCACACACACACACAAAACTTGTTGTGTTCCATTCTCGCACCGTCAATGTCCTCTCTCACTAAGATTTTTGAACACCTGGTCAGCAACCAAGGTGAGCAACCTAAACCATATGGTGTAACCTGGTTCTTTTTTAACATTTAGACATCGATACATACCTCAGCAATTGTGTATTGGAAGAGGTTGACCTCTTTACCCTATGAATGAAAGCAAGTGAACAACCAAGATTAGGAAATACAAGAACAGATTGTGCTGTAAAAAAATACCGAAAGTTGCTTCACCTCTGAATGATCTAGTAACAATACTAACAAAATTTGTAACTGAACTTGCCTGAATTATGCATCAACATTATTCAGTCCATGCTAAAGTTTGAGATTTCTGCAGTTTTATCTTGACTGAATTACTCCAGTAAGTTGCAGCAAGAATAACATGGAGCATAACTCTAGTAAGTTGCAGTTTTATCTTATCTGTATTACTCCAGTACCTTCCATGGCGACCCAGGAAGTAGCAGAGCAGTGCTCTTCCCTCCTTGTGGCCTCCGCGCATGATGCATCAGGGAGGGCAGCGGCCTGCATGTCCATAGCTGCTGGTGTTGTTGGCCCTTCCATGGCGTCGCCCTGTGTCATGGAGAAGGGGGTCAGAGGAGGGGGGAGAAGAGACGGGGGTGGGTCAGAGAGAGAGAAGTGGAGGGATTCATACCCATGGATCCATGGCTGCCTGAGCTTGCTGCCTAGGGATTCAAGTCCTCCGCCGCTATGGCTACGTGGTCGTGGAGGAGGACAACGCTGTGAGGTGAGGAAGAAGGCCCGCTCCTCTACTCCGGTGCGCTCCACATCAAGCGCCGCTGCGAAGCCGGCGTCGACGCATGCGGATCCAGGGAGGTTGGGTGAAGGAAATATGCCCTAGAGGCAATAATAAAGTTATTATTTATTTCCTTATATCATGATAAATGTTTATTATTCATGCTAGAATTGTATTAACCGGAAACATAATACATGTGTGAATACATAGACAAAACAGAGTGTCACTAGTATGCCTCTGCTAGACTAGCTCGTTAATCAAAGATGGTTATGTTTCCTAACCATGAACAAAGAGTTGTTATTTGATTAACGAGGTCACATCATTAGTTGAATGATCTGATTGACATGACCCATTCCATTAGCTTAGCACCCGATCGTTTAGTATGTTGCTATTGCTCTCTTCATGACTTATACATGTTCCTATAACTATGAGATTATGCAACTCCCGTTTACCGGAGGAACACTTTGGGTACTACCAAACGTCACAACGTAACTGGGTGATTATAAAGGAGTACTACAGGTGTCTCCAAAGGTAGATGTTGGGTTGGCGTATTTCGAGATTAGGATTTGTCACTCCGAATGTCGGAGAGGTATCTCTGGGCCCTCTCGGTAATGCACATCACATAAGCCTTGCAAGCACTGCAACTAATATGTTAGTTGTGAAATGATGTATTACGGAACGAGTAAAGAGACTTGCCGGTAACGAGATTGAACTAGGTATTGGATACCGACGATCGAGTCTCGGGCAAGTAACATACCGATGATAAAGGGAACAACGTATGTTGTTATGCGGTCTGACCGATAAAGATCTTCGTAGAATATGTAGGAGCCAATATGGGCATCCAGGTCCCGCTATTGGTTATTGACCGGAGACGTGTCTCGGTCATGTCTACATTGTTCTCGAACCGTAGGGTCCGCATGCTTAAGGTTTCGATGACAGTTATATTATGAGTTTATGAGTTTTGATGTACCGAAGGTTGTTCGGAGTCCCGGATGTGATCACGGACATGACGAGGAGTCTCGAAATGGTCGAGACGTAAAGATTGATATATTGGAAGCCTATGTTTGGACATCGGAAGTGTTCCGGGTAAAATTGGGATTTTACCGGATTACCGGGAGGGTTACCGGAACCCCCCGGGAGCCAAATGGGCCAACATGGGCCTTAGTGGAAAGTTGAAAGGGCAGCCCACATAGGGCTGTGCGCCTCCCCCCTCTCTCTAGTCCTATTAGGACTAGGAGAAGGTGGCCGGCCCCCCTCTCTCCCTTTCCCACTTGGGAATCCTAGTTGGACTAGGATTGGAGGGGGAATCCTACTCCCAGTGGGAGTAGGACTCTCCTGCGCCTCCTCTCCTGGCCGGCCAGCCTTCCCCCTCTCATCCTTTATATACAGGGGCAGGGGACACCTCTAGACACACAAGTTGATCCTTGAGATCGTTCCTTAGCCGTGTGCGGTGCCCCCTGCCACCAAATTCCACCTCGATCATACCGTTGTAGTGCTTAGACGAAGCCCTGCGTCGGTAGTACATCAAGATCGTCACCACACCGTCGTGCTGACGGAACTCCTCCCCGAAGCTTTGCTGGATCGGAGCCCGGGGATCGTCATCGAGCTGAACGTGTGCTAAGAACTCGGAGGTGCCGGAGTAACGGTGCTTGGATCGGTCGGATCGGGAAGAAGACGTACGAGTACTTCCTCTACGTTGTGTGATCGCTTCCGCAGTCGGTCTGCGTTGGTACGTAGACAACACTCTCCCCCTCGTTGCTGTACATCACCATGATCTTGCGTGTGCGTAGGAAAATTTTGAAATTACTACGTTCCCCAACATCGGGCGGCGCCGGGAGTGAGGGAGGAGGTGGGGGCGGGGCGGCGCCGGGAGTGAGGGAGAAGATGGGGGTCGGGAGGCGCCGGGAGTGAGGGAGAAGGTGGGGGCGGGGTGAGCCAGGATCGGGGGAGGAGATGGGGGCGGCCGACGCCGGGAGCCGGGGAGGAGGTCGAGGGCTGGCGACGAAGGGATCTGGAGGGTCGACTCGCTCGCGCGTGCATGTCGTGGAATTTTTTTCGTGGGTTTTTCTTCGTAGGTGGGAGGATGACGAAAATAAAACGAAGGTGGGAGGATGATGAAAATAAACCAGCAAAAATAAACCGCGCAGACTATTCACCAACTGCTCCATTAGGAGTAGAGATTATAGATTAGAGATTAGAGATTAGAGATTATTTGTTTCCTGAAAATCTATTATTTGTTTCCTAAAGCAAATTGCATTAATGAGAGAGATCCGTTGATTTGGCTAAGGTAGGAAAGAATTTATTATTTGTTTGCTAAAGCAAATTGCATTAATGGGAGAGATCCGTTGATTTGGCTAAGGTAGGAAAGAATCTATTATTTGTTTCCTAAAGAAAATTGCATTAATGAGAGAGATTTGTCGATTTGGCTAAGGTAGGCCTTTTTTGCGGTTCATGGCGGCTCAGTGTGAGCTGGGACGAGGTACCAAAAAACCATGGGAGGTGGGACGAAAAAAAACCTAGGAGGTGGGAGTTGTCCCTGGTTAACCTACGAAATTTCATAGATTTTTTTAGGACGAAAAAAAACCAGCGGAGGTGGGACGAAAATTGACCGGCGGAGACTACCAACTGCTCCATTAGGAGTAGAGATATAGCTCTCTAGAGCATCTAATTAATTAAACCATACATTGAAACTATGTAAAACATTTCAACGCGAAAACAAATGCGATCATAATTGCAACCAAGGTAACAATTGATCCAACGGCATAATGATACCAAGCCTCGGTATGAATGGCATATTTTCTAATCTTTCTAATCTTCAAGCGCATTGCATCCATCTTGATCTTGTGATCATCGACGACATCCGCAACATGCAACTCCAATATCATCTTCTCCTCCTCAATTTTTTTTATTTTTTCCTTCAACAAATTGTTTTCTTCTTCAACTAAATTTAACCTCTCGACAATAGGGTCGGTTGGCATTTCCTATTCACATACATCCTACATAAATAAAATCTATGTCACATTGGTCGGAATAATTTTCATAAACAATAAATGAACCAATAGTTATAAAGATAATATATATACCACATCCGAATCATAGACAGGACGAGGGCCGACAGGGGCGGATACCAAAACCATCGCACTATATAAGATGCAATAATAAAAGTAAGAAAATAATACAAGTATCTATGTAAACATACAAGTAAGAATATTTTTCCTTTCAGAAAGAAGATAAAACAAGAGGCTCACCACGGTGGTGCCGGCGATGAGCTCGGCGTGGGTGATCGACGGCGGTGAAGACGGGGACGGGGCGTGACGGACCGCTAAACCTAGACAAATATTATGGAAAATGGAGCTTGGAGGTTCAGCTTGGAGAGGAGAAAGCTTAAGTAGTGTGGCTCGGGCATTCCATCGAACACCTTGTGTGCATAGGAGGTGAGCTAGAGCACCACCAAGCCCTCTCCCCCTCGGCCTGAGAAAAACATAGCACTGGGGTGCTCTGCTCGCGAGCGAGGGGTATATATAGGCACCTCATTGGTCCCGGTTGGTGGCTTGAACCGGAACCAAAGGGGAGCCTTTGGTCCCGGTTCAAGCCACCAACCGGGACCAATGGTGGTGGGCCAGGAGCGAGGCCCATTGGTCTCGGTTCATCCCACCAACCGGGACCAATGGCCCACGTGGCCCGGCCGGCCTCCTAGGCTCACGAACCGGGACCAATGCCCACATTGGTCCCGGTTCTGCACTGAACCGGGACTAATGGGCTGACCCGGCCTGGACCAAAGCCCTGTTTTCTACTAGTGCGTGTAGTCGACGCCGTCGTCATCGTCGTCGTCACCTCCGCCGCGGCTGCCGTCCCTGCTGCAACTCTCCTTCGATTGGCGCGGCGGGTTGGAGACTCTGTGTGTGCCACCGACGCGCTGGGGGTCGGCTTTATATAGGCGGAGGCGCCACGCGTACACGTGGCCGCCGCGTTACGCGTGGCATGCGAGGGGACGCGCGTTGTCTCATTTTCACTACGCCGCCCCTGAGGCATCAATGGCGGAGGCTGGCCGGCGCGGCAGCTTTGGCATTGATTCGCCATGGGAAATGAGGCGATGAGGACGACGAAGCGGCGAGAAGCGAGATGAGTCGCTGGCAAGGAGGGCCCGCGGCTCTTTCGCGCCAAAAAGGATTCGCCCGGTGCCCCCAGCACGCCGGGGTCGGGTTGGTTCCGCAGGGGCGAATTTCGGCCCGAGCCAGCGAAAATTGGGCCATTGGGGACGCGACTGGGCCTATTTTTTATCGCCGGTGGCCGAAAAGTCGCCTGGGGGGCCTTGTTGGGGGCGCGGCTGGAGATGCTCTAAGAGCAACTCTAGCAGACCCCGCATAAGTGTTCAAACCCGTAAAAATTTTGCGTTTTATAGTTTTGGGTGAAAAAAGTGTCCAGAATAGAAACCGTAAAAGTGGTCCAACCCGTAAATTTTTTAAGGGCCACCGCAAATGCACACTCGAAACCCTTATCTTTGGAGGTTGGAAGGCCGAATTTAGGGGGCCCCGTATACCGGTCAAACCTCGTCGAAGCAAACATGCCGCCGCGGAGTTTGCCGGAATCCGCCCTAAACTCGCCGGAATTCATCACCGCACATCGGGAAAAGGCCGCTAGACGCCGCAATCGCTCGCCGCTGGTTCGAATTGGACGAGCTCGACATCGTCATGGCCTCCCATGACCTCAGCCTGGCCGCCGGAATCCTCCCGACGCGGCAGGCAAAGGGGCATGACTCGCCTGGCAATAGAGTAAGGCGCGGGTGACGGAGGCGATGGGGCGTGGCCGGCAAGGCGGGACGCGGACGACGGAGGCGACGGGGCGTGGCCGGCGAGGCTGGGTGCGACCGGCGCGGTGATGGGGCGCGACCGGCAGGGACGGGGCACAACCCATGGAAGATGGGGCGTGGCTGATGGGCGACGGGGCGCGGCCGACGGGGTTGGGCCCGGCCGGCTGGAGGAAGGGGCGGCAACGGCCGGACTGGAGGAAGGAGCTCTTTGTTCCAGTTTTGCAGTTTGTTTTACATATCTGTTCGGCCGCGCTAGTTTTTGACCTGCAAACACCAACTTTGCGAAACTGCAAACGCGTTTTGCGGGTCAAGTTTTTGCGAGGTCTGCTAGAGTTGCTCTAACTATCAGCGCCATTGTCAATCAACTCATATGTTCTTTCATCGTTACCCGCAAAAAAAGAAATAGAGTTCTTTCATTGTTCTCGTCGGCATGTCATCTCTCTAATTACCTTGGCTGCTTCTTAGGCTAGGCGAATTTTGTCGCTAATATGAAGGAAAACAAATCGACTTTGTCCTTGGTCATCTGAGATGACCAGGTAACGGGAAAAAAATGATTTAAACACATTTTGTGGCTTTGTAGTTGAGTACTTTTAAGGCGTTTTCTTTTACAGTTCTGTATGATGTTTAATCATGCGTCAAATTTCCCTGTAGGAGGTAAACTCGCTCTACTTTATTATTCAACGATGAAGTTCACAGGAGTTTGATAAGAGCTGTCATGAGGTTCAAGAAACCGCAACATGGCGTCTCCCGTTCAGAGACAGAGCATGCTCACCAAGATCATGGGCCTCCATTCACAAAAGAGTGCATAAACCCCCACAAGCCTAGTAGGCGTCCACATGCCTCGTGCACAAGCCTAGTAGGCGGTATTATGAATTGCATTCGCACGCAAAGCCTTCCTCTCCCACGGCCCCAGCGGCGGCGAGGGTAGGTACTCCCTCCGTTCGGTATTACTTGTCACATCCAATCTGAGACAAGTAATTCCGAACGGAGGGAGTACTACTCATTGCCGGTGAAGCATATCAATGAAAAATCAGATGAAAACTACGGTGGAGTAGTGAAAGAGATAATTTCACGGCAAACTTTTTTTAATTCTTGATGTTTTTAAGTTTAAATCTAGTCTTAAATTTTAAGGCTCATAAACTAGCTAGGCATACTATAAACTTGGTTCATGGCCGCCATATCTGATTAGGTCTACCACACGACACTGTCGTAATGCCGATAGCAATACCAAGTAATGAATGAAACCTAGCTTTTATGCTAAAAAGAAAAAAAAAACTACTCATCGCTTGCCTCAGTGTCGCATTCTTTCTTCTCATGTCGCCTCCTTCTGCATCTTGCACCCGTTCGGGTCGAGGGATCCAGCGACGTGCATGAACGGCTGGCGCGGGCTTCTCCTCCTCCTCCTCCTCCTCGCGGGCCTTTTAGCATGATCTGACATAAAATCAGATTTATGCCGGCGAACTCATGTATTTTGACCCCCACATAGGATTCACATAGTAAACACATTTCAGTACCGGTTTATGTTTTCTTTAACAGTTTATATGGTAGTAGTATAGCTTTGCTGTTCAGGTCCAGACCACATTGGACAGTAGGCCAGTCCTCCGCCTCCGGGTCCGGGTCTCTGCCCGATCAACTCCTGTATACGTACGTGAACCATCGTCTCTCTTGGCGTAGGCACGTCAGAGCCTGCCCACTACCCAGCCCCAGAGCACACAGACTGCTCATTTCCATTTTTGTGCAAAGCCCATTGTGGTGGGCCACCAGGCCCAGACTGGCCGGCAGTAGCAACTGATCTGGACCGCGTGGGCCCTCCATGCGACGTGTCGAGCACCCAGCCTCTGCGCACTGTACCTTCACTTTTCCAAGACGGACTCCATGATTATTGCCATTCCTGCTCACAGCCACACACGGTCCAAGGATCGCCCGGCGACTGGAAGAAGACTCGGCTCTCTCTCAAAGTACATTACGAATACCTGTTCATGACGGATCTATCAATATTTGTTTGGTATTGTATTGTACATGTTCAGTTTTTTGTTAATCTTGGTCAAACCTAACAAAGTTTGGCGTACGGCAAAATGTGCCGGGTTTCACCATTCGGAAAGGAGGGAGCATTTTATAGCAAAACTTCATACGTACTGCCTTCGTTCCAAAATAGATGACTCAACTTTACAGTAACTTTAGTATAAAGTTAGTATAAAATGTGGGTCATCTATTTTAAAACGGAGGGAGTATATGCTTCCACTCACAAGGTGCATGCATGGATTTTTTTTACACCCCATCTGTTCAAAACATAAGGTGGATAGCATAAGTGAAGTTAACGTCTGTTTTGGCCACTAATAATTTACGATTACATGGGTTGGACATGTAAGAGATGAAATATGGCAATTTTGTTGTAGAATTTGTAAGTCATATGCCATTTCACTCAGTGGCGGAGCGTAGTGGGGCAATTCCGGGTCCTGGTCCCCCCTTCTAAAAGGAAAATTTACCAAATACACTTACTTATCTGCTAATTGCTTTACTAATCGTCCGGCGTCTCTGATCATCCTAGCCTTTTCTATGCCATATACACTCATTTGGCCCCTCCTAATATTTGATTCACGCTCAATTTCACTAATGTTGTAGACATATTATAATGTGCTGGAGGTTGTAATAAGTCGATCATGCTTCATTTTTTTTGGAAATTAACGCGCAGCGGGGGGAGGGGGGAGTACTAACATATTATATATATATATATATATATATATATATATATATATATATATATATATATATACACGCATGATTTTATTATTCTTAAAGTATTAACATGCAATACATAATAGTTTAAAAAGGGCAAGGAAGCCCAAGAATAGTTTTAGGGAGAACTGAAGAAGTGAGTATTTACGTGGAAAAAACATTTTTTTACGAAGGAGAATGGGTTTGAATTTTGCACATGTATATGTAGGGCGCATTAGATTTTTTTCTTTAAAAGAAAATGTGCAAATTAGATGGTCTACATAGTCTGTTTTTCGCGGGAACTATTATATATTTTTCTCCTGCACAAACAATAGGGTGCAGCGTTTCTGCACCCAGGCTTACCTGAACACGTCGATGAAAGGTAAATTCGAAAAAAAATAAACAAATTTAAAAAATGTTTACACATGAAATTCGAGAGAATCTTTTAGGTGCGTGCCAAATTTCAAGATATTTGGACATTTGAGGAGCTCGTGAAAAAATAAAAATTTTGGTCTGTCAAAGTATCTTTCAAAACGTGCACTGTGTAGACTAGATTTTTTTCTTTTGCCACGAGCTCCTCAAATGTCCAAACACTTCGAAATTTTGCACGCACCTAGAAGATCCTCTCAACCTTCGTGGTGAAGAGCGAGCCCGACTTCAAGGTGACGGTGAAAGATATAAAACCTGTGTATCCTTAACAAGCAGTATCATGATGAGATGGCTAGCTGGGCACGCAGATTAACTCGGGGTCACTGTACTAACTTGGTATAAAGTTGGGTCATCTATTTTGAAACGGAGGGAGTATAAGTTTTGTCATTAAATTGACCATTTCCATCAAGTTCAAGATGCAGTGTTGTAATTGACTCTTTTTCTAGTGATCTATCCTGAATCCAGCTCTATTATTGAAAGAATATGCAAGTTTGCCTTGCTTTAAGAAAAGTAAGAACAAAATTGAAGTTCTTCCATTCATGTAAATATGTTTTTTCCCAAGTTTTAGGCCGTGTCTTGCTTAGCAAATTCAAGAATCAGTGACAAAGAATGAAGGAAGTCTATAAACTAGGGGGAATCGGAAGGCACACGGCTTGCCCTAAAAACCCTTTCTTTTGCGCACGACGACGAAAAATGAAGCCTCCACTTTCTTTCTTGCCGTCTTGCCGACATAAAAACCCACCCTCCACTCCTACCAGCGCCGCCGCCGCCGCACAAACCCCAGCCGCCATGCCATCCTCCTCCTGGACCTCGTCGTCCTGGTCGCCGGACGACCTCCTCGACGAACCCACCCGCGACCGAGCTCCCCGCACCAGCGACGGAGGCGATGACGACGACGACGACGTCTCGGCCGAGCGGGTCACCTCCCGGCTGCGCAAGCCAGGAGCCCTGAGGGCCCTCTGCAAGAGGTACGCCATCCCCGACGGCTTCGCCCCGGTCCTCGCCGGCGACCGCGCCTCGTGCGCCACGCCGCCGCCCGGGTCCGTCTGCGTGTACCTCGACGCGCTGGACGCCGGGATGCGCCTGCCCCTCCACCCCTTCTTCGCCGCCGTGCTCACCCACTTCGGGCTCGCCCCGGGCCAGCTCTCGCCCAACGGCTGGCGCGCCATGGCCGGCTTCGTCGCGCTCTCCCGCTCCGCCGGCGTGGACCCGTCGCTCGCCGTGTTCCGGCACTTCTTCGCGCTCTGCCCGTTCCCGCCGCACGGCTTCTACACCCTCCGCGGCAAGGACGCCGACGGCCTGCTCTTCGCCCGGATTCGCGCCAAGTTTGTCAAGGGCTGGAAGGAGGATTTCTTCTTCTTGGCGTCGTCGGCGCCGTGGCCGTGCCCCGTGGAGTGGGGGGAGCCTTCCAGGTCCTCCACCTTCGACCCGTCGCTCACCGCGCAGGAGAAGGCCGTGGCGGACAGCCTGCTGCGTGCTCGAGGGAGTTCCCCGATCGACCTCTTCGCGTACCTCCACCACCGCAACATGGGCGCGGCCAGCATCACCGGGGTGTCGCCTCCAACTCCTCGAGGTGAACCCTCCGGCATTGTAGATTGTACAGCATGATTCAGGATGTTTGCTGTGGATTGTACTGATCTGTGATTTGCAGCCGTACGATCTGATGCCGCCATGGAGGAAGCCACGACCGCGGCCGGGCGCGCGACGGCAGGGAAGGTGACGGTGAAGAACGAGCCTGACTGCAAGGTGCCGCCTTGTGCGCCGTCGCCTGGGAAGAAGAGGAAGCTGCCGGAGGACCGTGCGGACGGCGAGAGCTCGGCGTCGTACCCCTCTTGCCCGCCGGGCTTCTCCGCCCCCTGCAAGTCGCCGCCCACGACAAGCAAGGATGGTGACTGGAAGGCGGCGAGGCGACTGCTGCAGGGCACCGTGACGCCGTCGCGGGAGCGCGAGCTCGCCGCGTCCAAGCCGGCCGATGTCGTCGCCTCAAGCTACGTGTCCCTGCTCCAGGTGACCTCCTTGTTCCGTGTGCATTATTCTTGCATGAGTTTGTTGGTGACTCTGGATTGATCGATCGACATGGCATGGTGGGGTGCACAGACGGCGAACGAGGTGGCCTTCTCGCTGGGCTACGCTCTGGAGCTGGAGGAGAAGCTGAGGGCGCGCGAGCGCAAGGCGGACGCGCTCCAGGGGGAGCTGCACAGGAAGCTGAAGGCGCGCGAGACCGAGGCGGAGGCGCTGCGGGCGGAGCTGCGCAAGGCCAAGGCCGAGCTCGACGAGACGGCCAAGGCGGCGGCGGCGCGGGAGGAGCTGTGCAGGAAAATGAAGGCGCGGGAGCGCGACACCGCCGAGGCCGAGGCTCTGCGGGCGGAGCTGCGCAAGGCGAAGGCCGTGCTCGCCGAGGCCAAGGCGGACGCGGGGATCGCGGCGGCGACGGCGCGTGGGCTCCGGGAGGAGCTGGACAGGAGCGTGAAGGCGCGGGAGCGGGACGCCGCCGAGTCGGACGCGCTGCGGGCGGAGCTGCACAAGGCGAAGGCCGTGCTCGCCGCGACCAAGGCGGAGGCCGAGAGGGCGGCGGCGGCGCGGTGGTTCTGGGGGTCCAGCAGGGAGCACGCGCGCGCGCTGGCGGAGCGGGAGCTGCGCGGGTACGAGCGCGGCCTGGAGGACATGAGGCGCGCCGCGCTTCATCGCTACCCGTACCTCGACCCGGCGCTGCTCTTCGTGCCGGTCCGCGGTCCCCTGTAGCGTCGCCGGCGACCGCCTGAATCCTGATCGCCATGCCTGCCCGCTGCACACGTCGATCGATCTGCAATTATCTGCATGTTTCTGGGACGCGCTGCTGATCTTTGGAACTGCATTTCCCACCTTCGTTTCACAGTTCACATGGAACTTCTTTTGTGTGAAAAAATGTTGCATCAGAGGATGAATATATGCGTCAATTATTAGGGACTATGATCCGTAAAAAATGTTGAGAGGCATTCTAATCTATGACTATATTTTCATGAGCTGTGATCTGAACCGGGTCTCTTTTGTTTGGCAATGTGCTAGACCAAGATTCTCAGAGGTTTTCGTATGATTATTTTCCTTACAAAAATAGCAAGGACACTCTCTACCATCTACACACGTCGTAAAGAAAAATCTCAACGACAGACCAGCAGCATGGGCAGCTCTCCCCCAATTTACCTATTCAGCAACTTTCCCTGAATTTACCTACTCTGCACTGAAGAATTCTCTCTTTTCTTTTGACTCACAGGGAATGATCCTCAGCGTTTGGACAGTTTGTTATACTAGATGACAACCCGCATATTGTTGTCGTATGTTGAAGTATAAATGCATAGCCCATCTTCCCTGCATCAGCTTAAACTTTTTGGGTAACTGGTTGGCGTGTGTAGTTCTACATGGTATCAAATACCATGCAAGAGGATTAGAGAGGGATTAGCATAATGGGTGGATATATTATTGAGTCTCGAGTGCGAGTATGTATAGAGTAAAAGATTTAGCAGGCAATAAGGCTCCTAGCTAGGGATAAGATGGAACTAATTCTATCTAATCATGGGCAATCCTTAACCCGGTGAATGCCAGGAATGTGTGAAGCATAAATGAGAAATTTATGAAGTAAAAGCATCTCTCATTTTCTGAAATTACATAATATATATACTTTGATCCGAAAGAGCAGTTTTTCTTCTCCAATGTCAGTGCTAAACGAGAGAAAGACGTGAAGAATAGGTAATTTATAAGAGTAGTAAGCCAGTGACGCATATAGGTCATTGGAACATAGGGGATGATGGCGAGTTGACGACTATTGATACGTAAAAACCACACACAACAATCACCCAGAGGACTAATAAAGAAAAATGCATGCTGGAATGTAGACCACAAAAATATTGAACAATCAAATGTTTTTGCTCATGATTTATGAGTGAACTGAACTTAACAGACTGATAGACCAATAGATGGATCCGTTAAAAGTTTATGGAAATGCATCTAGGGTGTTAACATTCTAGAAGGCGTATTATGCGGACTCGATGAACAAAAGCAAGACACATTCGTTTAAACCACAATTATTCTAACCCATCCTTTCAGCTGCAAGCCCAGTATGTATGTTGCTGGAGGAGAAGCCGAGGGCGCGCGAGCGCGAGGCCGACACGCTTCGGGAGGAGCTGGGCAGGAAGACGAAGGCGCTGGAGCATGACGGCGCCGTGCCGGACGCGCTGCGGGCGGGGCTGCGGAAGGCGAAGGCCAAGCTCGCCGAGACCAAGGCGGACGCGGGAAGGGCGGAGCGGCGGGGGTACGAGCGCGGCATGGAGGACATGAAGCGCGCCGCGCTGCGCCGCTACCCAAAACTCGACCCGGCGAGGCTTGTCGTGCCACTCCACGGCCCCCCTTAGCTGCGGTGACCGCCTGACCGCCATGCCGGCCGAAACGCACGTCGATCGATCTGCGTGCTCTTGGGGTGTGCCTATGGCTGTCGTCATCTGCAATTCTCACTTTGGTTTCACATATCAGAGAATCTTCATCTCTATAAATTTTATTAGTCGTCAAACATTGATGAGGGACGGCAATTTAATCCATGGCTGGATTTTTCTTAGTTGTGATCTGAACTGGATCTCTGCAAAGTGTCTGTTTTGTCTGGCTGTGTTCTTGAGCAAGTTTCTCGATATGCTATCAGGATTTTCAGGCTCGGATGTTTTAAGAAGAAATGCTGAATTCTCTTTCGCCATGAAACTGCAAAAACACCGTACACTCTTTCACACCGTCAAGGAACATCTCAACCGATCTATAACTGGTGGAACAATGGCAACATTGCATAGTTGTACTGTCATTTAGGACTACAAATTTCATATCACCAGAGTATGTCTCCGAATATGTTGATCTCACGAGGTAATAAATTTTATAGCATTATACTTAGCATACTTGGAATGAAAAGTTAAATCATGCATGTGTTCAGGAACTAAGTTCAAAATCATGCTGGCGATTTCTTTAATATCTAACCTGCGAGCGGATTTTGGCAATTGTTGGGAAATATTTGGTTATGCTTGATTATCGTCTTTCTTACGCCTTTGTTCATCACGGTAATATATGTTTTGTCGTAGTGCATAGACATTCAACTACGATACTAAGTAATTCTTCATTCATTCGTCTATGAAATTGCTAAATGCTGCCCATAGCAATGCACGTGCATTTTCCTAGTTTGAAGTAGTATTCGAGTTTTTATCATGTATAATTCCCGCAGCAACGCACGGGGTGTCATCTGATGTAAAAAAAATGTTTCATACCATTAAAATAGGGCAATGCTAAACCTATGTACGGCCTGTTACATGTTTTACGTAAACAGTGATGTGGAGAGAGATTATTGGATCTATAGGAGGGCACGGGCCCACCCCCGTTAGAATCAGGGGGGCGATAGGTTTAGTTGTATGGAAAATTACTTAGGCCTTCGTAGGCATTACGTAGGTGTAGGATTATCGATTAAAACATGTACGTGACATTGTGTGGAAATATTCCAACGTTTAAAAAAATATTTGTGACATTTAAAAAATATATTATAGAGAACGTATTTTTTCATAGGTTAACTTTTTATTACCATTAAAAATTGTACAGGCATTTTAAAGAAACATTCACATGTTCCCGAAAAAAAAGAAATATTCATGTGTTTCCCATGTCTGTATATTTTTTAAAATATTTATGCAATGTAAAAACAATTCCCATAGTTTTGAAAAATATTTATTGCCAATGTACAACGTGTATTTAAAAAATGTTACCGTGTACTCAAAAAGTGTTCAAAACATGTATTTTAAATATATACATCATGTATTTGAAAAATGTCCAACATGAATCAGAAAAATGTTTCACATGTTCTCCAAAAATGTATACTGTGTACTAAGAAAAAGTAAACATGTGTTAAAATAGACAAAAATCGACAAAGAAACAAAAAGGAAAGTGAAAACCAAGAAAACAAGAAATAAACAAAGACAATCAAAGTATAAAAGAGAAAGAAAACAGGAAAAATCAATTAGAAAACAAAAGAAACCAAAGTAAAAATGAAGAAAAAGAGGAAAAAAAGAAAACCGGTGAAGAACAAATAAAACAAAGGAAAAATAAAAGAAAATGAAAAATTAAAAAAGGGCAGGAGCTAACCTAAACAAACTCTCGGCACCACCAAATCGATGGATCGGTGTCTTAACATCGCCGCCTCATTTATCCCCAAAGTGGTGACATCTCCCCCCATCTCTCAGCTTACCTCTGCCCCCGCCTTGCTAGGGCCTTTCCGAACTCCCTCGACAAGATGCTACGCTCATGGCGGAATCTGGACCGTGTTTGCCGGTGTGTTTTTCTACCTGGAGATTTTTGGCTCTATATTTCCACAAATGTCGGGATTTAGATGTTTGAAATCTTATTAGGACTAGTCTCATTTATTTATAATTTTAAGACAGTAAAACCGAGTCTAAAGCGAGCCCTCTTAGCGATTTGCGTTTTTATCCGTCCATTTTCACGATTTGAACGTTTTTGGCCGTTTGATCTTCTTTTTCTTCTTCTTGAGAATGACCGTTTGAGAAAAATAAAGGCCGTTTGATCTTCTGTGTACAACCATCTGTCTCGATTCTGTTAAATAGTGGACCAACTGGGGGAAACAGAGGCCGGTGGTAAACTGGGCCTTGTCCCCCGCCAAGCCAGCCCATTTAAGTATTCGTAAGAAAAAAAAATCGTGAAAGGGGATCCACAGCATAAACGGCGACTGCGAGCACACGACTCCACCACCTCCGCCGGCGAGGGTTAGGGCCTGTAGTCGCCGCCAAGTGGACTCCCGTGCGGCAGCGATGGCGAGGAGGTAAGGGCATCTCCAGCCGTTGGCCCTTCAGGAGGGGCAAAAAATCGCCCCTGGAGGCGCACCGGCGCTAAACCGCGCATTGGGGACGTGATGCCCCCAGTCGCGACCCCCCACAGATTTTTAAAATGTTCAAATTCGGCACAAACATAACGCAAACACGAGCGAGTTCGTTCAAATTTAAACATATTTTACAAAACAAAAACTACCGCGAGCTACCCTCGCCGCCCGCCTCGCCGCCCGCCCACGCGGTTCTACATGCCGAGGAGGCTGTAGAACCGCGTGTAGTCACCATCGTCGTCGCCCCCGCCTACGCCTCCGCCGTCCCTGCTGCATCCCTTCCCCGGTTGGCGCGGCGGGTTGGACGGTCCGGGGGCGTCGTCGTCATCGCTATCGAGGACGACGACACCGTCCTCGTCCACGCGCCCATGTTTGCGGGCGGCGATCTCCTCCAGGGCCCGGCGCTGCCGGATCATCTCCTCGCGCAGGTAGTCGTCGCGCGACCACCGCATGGCGTCCTCGTCGGAGAAGCCGCGCCGGGCTATCTCCTCGTACTCCGGGGGGAGGCTGGGCTCCACCTTGGGCTCGACGAGGGTGCCGGAGCTGCGGGTACGCGCGCTGACAGGCATGTCCTGGGGCTCCGGCTTGACGGGGCAGAGGTGGAGGCAAGGAGAGCCGCCGGACGAGGAGGAGGACACCCCGGTCTCCATGCGCCTCGGCGTCCAGGAGCTTCCCCGGCGGCGTGAGAAGGACGGGGGAGCGGGGTACTCGAGGCGCGGGGTACTCGAGGCGCGGCGTGTTGCTGCCCTTGATGTACTCGAGGACGAACTCCAACGTGCGCCCGGGCACGCCCCACCACCGACGCCGACCAGCGGCGTTGAACCTGCCGGAGGGCACGATGCCGTTGGTGGCCTCGAGCTGCTCGTCGTGCCGGCGGCGGAAGTACGCCTCCCAGATTGGGCTGTCGGGGATGTACCGGGGCCCCTCCCTCGCCGCACGCGGCAGGGACGAGCGGATGCGTGCGATCTCCGCACGCCGCGCCGCGCCGGTGGGTACCGGGGGCACCGGCACGCCGCCGGCGCTGATCCTCCACGCCCCGGGCACCCGCATGTCTGGCGGGACCGGGTACTCGGCCTCGAAAAGGAGGCGAGCCTCGTCCTCGTGCAGATGACGGCGCCCGAATCCGTTCGCCGCCGCGCCGTCGCCTGGGAAACGCTCGGCCATGCTTTCTCAACTGGTGACGGCGAGAGGAGGAAAGGGGGAGAAATGAGCGCGTCGTCGGTGGATGATCGGGGTAAGTCTCTCCGGCGCGCTTGCAGTCGGCTTTTATAGGCGGAGACGTCGCGTGGTAGGCTTGGCCGGCGCGCTACGCGTGGGGTGATTGCGTGGCGGCCGAGAGACGCGTCGCCCAGTCTTCACTGCGCCGCCCGTGAGGCATCAATGGAGGCTGACCGGCGCGGCAACACGCACCAACTTTGGCATTGATTCGCCACGGGAAACGAGACGATGAGGACGACGAAGGGGCGAGAAGAGAGTAGAGTCGCTGACGCGGCGGGCCCGCGGCTCTTCGCGCTAAAAACGATTCGCCCGGCGCCCCCGAGCGATCCCCAGCGCGCCGGGTTCGGGTTGGGTCCGCCGGCGCCAATTTTGGCCCGAGCCGGCGAAAACTGAGCTCTTGGGGACGCGACTGGACCGATTTTTTTACGCCGGCGGATGAAAAAACGACTGGGGGGCCTTCTTGGGGGCGTGGCTGGAGATGCCCTAAGCCAGCCCACTTCCATGAAATTGAAATCTCCCAATACAGATGGAGATCCATGCCCTTTTTCTGTATGTGCTTTTTGGTTCTTATAGGAGAATTTGAACTCGTGAAGTCACTAAATTAAATCTGAACGGAGTAATGCATGTTCATCCTCTTTGATCCACGAACTCGACCTTAATCAAGCGTCCTTCAGCGCGTTGCCGTCTTCATCCGTTGGCTTGGATGTCCAGCGATGGATTATTTTATCAATCTATCTTATCTGACGCTGCTTCCACTGGCAAATCGAGACGGCAATCGTGATTCTGCCCATGTGTGATTGTTGCCCTTCGTTGGTCTTGACAATAACAAGATGCAAGGACCACAAATCCGTCGATTTTAGCTATATCTGGTTATGCATTCGCCCTTCATCCCTGACCCGATTACAAGTTTTTCTATAGGCTTCAGGTCCTTGAAAGTAACAGACCTCTCGTGGCTAAGCCTGCGCCTGTACAGATGATAGGGAACCTTTAATTCATCATATTGCTGGAAGTAATTGGATGTGCACATAGAGCGCAGTGCTCTGCCTTCAAATAGTGCAGCATGTCAAAAAATAATTGACGTTTAACCACAACAAGATTAGCCTATATACTTGAATTGGTTCTCTGTCTGGTTACTGATGCCTTTATAGACAACCTAGCATTCCCCACTCATCAAGGCAGGTTCTCTATCTGGTTCTTCATGCCTTGATGTGGCTGCTAGGTCTGGTAGAATGTATCGTCTCTTCTTATGTATACACCTTCAGAATATAAGATGATATCACACATACTGTGATGAACAGAAAGATAATGTCCTGTCATTTCTATTTCAGTGGTTGTTGTTTGCCTTCCCTAGGTTTAAAAGGTCATATGCTTAATCATGCCAGGGCAGCTTAATTTAAATCAGCTCATCTTGGCAATTGTTTCTCTTATTTCTGTCATAGTTTGTCCAAATTTAAATCTTCCTTTTCTTGAGTTATTAAAAGGCTTCAATTGACTTCAAAAAATTTGTGTGCTTTTGCTAAAAGGAGAAGTTCTTTAGAAATTATGTATGGTTTGTCTACCCTTGACTTGATCTTGCTTCTATCATACTATTTCATTGACAATTAGGTTTTAGAATCAGATGGATGACACTAATATTCCACCGCAAGAATTTCTCGAGGGTTAGACGTTCACATTCTTAAAGAGTTAATTTTTGTTCCACTTTGACAACTGAAATGTAAGAAAAAATAAGCCCCACCATGTTATGTAGATCAGGAAATGGTAGTTCAAAATTTTGAAGTTTTATTGAATTTATCCATTATCCAATTTACAAAATATTTATGTAGTTTCCTCGAGATGGACCGGTGCCGCAACATGTGCTTCTTACGCCAGTTCATGTAAATTTACATTTTCTGCCATATTACCACATTACTTCGCTTACAAACCAATTAAAATTCAACTCTTCAAATACCAATGAACGTACATATCAGTTGTTTCAAATTTAACTTTCATATTTTGTATCTTTGTATATTTACAATAAAATGAAGGATTGCTGTTGATATTTGTTTTTAGTAGCGGCGACTTAAAATTTCTTATGCGCTAGAGTTAGATTCGGTAACTGTATTTGGATTTCTATCCTGCATATTTTGTAGCATGTATGTACTCCCTCCGATCCATAACAAGTGTCACAGCTTTGAACTAAAGTTGAGCAAACCTTAGTTCAAAACTGCGACACTTGTTTCAGATCGGAGTATCTTTTTCGACTCGCATTCTAAGTTTGCTCTTTGATGATAGATCTAATTATGGACCCTTCTTGATATGGCAAGGAACATTGCATTACATGGCCAAACGAATCGGAGTAAGTCGACTCAGACCAGCCACCTCCCTTGTGGTAATGCTTTTTTCTGCACCCTCGGCGAGCAATTTGCAGCCACCAAAGGGAAGAATAGAGGGAAAATGAGGAAGGAAACCAAGAAGGTCAATGTAAGATCGGCCTTCATCATTGATAATAGCACCCATCACGATGAGTCTATATACTGAAACTCTTTTATCAAAAAAATATGTAGTGTTACAAACCGTGATGAGAGTAAGTGATGCGAATCCCTCTCATGTATTGCTCTTTTTATTTTTAATTTGGGATGTTTTATAAGTCGTATGATTTATTGATTTAAAGTTTGAGGCTGAATGTACATGATTTTGTTTTGAAATATGCAATGTAAAATTTTGATTGCTCTAGTGAAACTGGTTAGCACAAAGTAGATCTACACGCAGGATATTCTATCTTCTATCCAAAATAGCTAATCCATCCAATCCATATTACTTGTCTAGATACGGATGTATCTAACACTAATAATATGGGTCAGAGGGAATAGTTAGAAATTTTGTGATAAAATACTCACTCGGACCCAAAATAAGTATGAAACTCGCAGATTTGCGATAATTGATAGATTTTGAATGTTCTATTAAGTACCATTAAGCTTAACTTATTCTTTTTTACATTTTGTCATGCACGGAATGAAACTTCTAGCATGTGTTCTTGTAGCTTGGATTTTGATTAATCTATTCTTATAGCTTGGCTCCTGAAAGTTTTACTTTTTCTTTCTTTCATTTTTCCCTTTTTCCATATATTATTCTTTTATGAGCCTCACTTATTTGATTATTGTAGTTATGTAGTTATTTTTTATACGAAAATTTCTATTAGACAGTTGTTTCTAACTTAACACAAATGTCTACCTATAAATCGTTGTGCTATTTATGGTAAGTATCCATCTAATATATACTTTTATGAAGCACAACTGGAGCCAATGATGTTATCGGATCCCACAGATTGTTTTCCTGACCGAGAAAGATGTGTTGTGCATTCTGTACGCTATATGATGCAAATATTTTCATTAAAGTTGGCTAAAGTTCCCGTGAACACAAGCTCGGTACAACTATATGGATATATAGCTGTGCGAGATTGTCTGGATTCATTGCTAAATTATATTGTCAATCATAGCAGGGACGATCCCATTACAGTGCATCAGGTGAACATCTTTCCCGGATCGGCTCGAGGAGAACGGATCGGCCCCCGCGTCGCCTAGGGTAGGCGACACGGGCGGCAGCCCCCAACCGCGCCGCCGCCAGGCCTCCCTTCTCCAGCTAATCCCCTCGCCGCCGCCGGAGGCCACCATCGGGCGAAGCCCGCGTCGTGGCGGCGGCGGCGGGGCCTTCCCCCCGTGGCGCGGCTCTCCTCTCCCGTGGGGCCCCGCGGCTGGCGGCCCGCCTGCGGCTTGGATCCATGGCGGCGGCCATGGCTGGTGGCACGCGGCGCAGCTTGGCGGCGGGCGGCGCCGGCGTGGACAGGTGGGCCACTTCCCTGGCCATGTGGATGGCGGGGAGGTGGTGGGCTTCGGCTGCGGCGGCGGTTCCTCGCTGGATGTTGGTGGCCATGGTGATGTTCGTCCTCGACCCCGATCTACTCCGATCTGCAGCGGATCCGGTCCTTGGTGGCTTCGGTCACCGTTCTGGGTGCTGGCCTTGCAGATCCGGTGGCTGGAAGGGTTCCGGGGGAATCTCTTGGCCGGCGTGGCGGCCACTCCGATGGCAGTGCCTTTGGGTGTTGCTTCCCTCGTTGGAGGCTTCGGAAAGGACCTCCTTCCTTCCACCCCTCCCAGGAGCTCAGGTGAAAACCTCAGACCCCCCTGTTCAAGCGACGACGACACCACGGTGGCGTGCTCCTTCCTGAAGGCGTTGCTCGGGGGCTGCTCAAGCGGCGGTGGAAGTGGCGGCGGTTCGGTGTCGACATATGCATTCTGGTCAGCTTCATCTTGGAGGCGGCGGCGACGTAGGCGACGCTCGTCTGGTGGAGCTACTGCTGATACATCGTCGGCAGTCTGCGCCATCAGGTTCGGAATGCTCAGGGGGAAACCCCAGATCTGGGTCTTCCGGATCGGATGATGATGGCGTTCTATCGCTTTCCCTTCTGGGGGCATCGTCTTGGAGCAAGTGCTGGCTGGAGGGATGGTGGAGCGGTGTTTCATCTCACACATTGATGGCGGCGGAGATCGATGGCATGGCGCTGTGGAGACTCGGCGTCCGATTGAAGGAAATATGCCCTAGAGGCAATAATAAAGTTATTATTTATTTCCTTATATCATGATAAATGTTTATTATTCATGCTAGAATTGTATTAACCGGAAACATAATACATGTGTGAATACATAGACAAACAGAGTGTCACTAGTATGCCTCTACTTGACTAGCTCGTTAATCAAAGATGGTTATGTTTCCTAACCATGGACAAAAGAGTTGTTATTTGATTAACGAGGTCACATCATTAGTTGAATGATCTGATTGACACGACCCATTCCATTAGCTTAGCACCCGATCGTTTACTATGTTGCTATTGCTTTCTTCATGACTTATACATGTTCCTATAACTATGAGATTATGCAACTCCCGTTTACCGGAGGAACACTTTGGGTACTACCAAACGTCACAACGTAACTGGGTGATTATAAAGGAGTACTACAGGTGTCTCCAATGGTAGATGTTGGGTTGGCGTATTTCGAGATTAGGGTTTGTCACTCCGAGTGTCGGAGAGGTATCTCTGGGCCCTCTCGGTAATGCACATCACATAAGCCTTGCAAGCACTGCAACTAATATGTTAGTTGTCAGATGATGTATTACGGAACGAGTAAAGAGACTTGCCAGTAACGAGATTGAACTAGGTATTGGATACCGACGATCGAATCTCGGACAAGTAACATACCCATGACAAAGGGAACAACGTATGTTGTTATGCGGTCTGACCGATAAAGATCTTCGTAGAATATGTAGGAGCCAATATGGGCATCCAGGTCCCGCTATTGGTTATTGACCGGAGACGTGTCTCGGTCATGTCTACATTGTTCTCGAACCGTAGGGTCTGCACGCTTAACGTTACGATGACAGTTATTATGAGTTTATGCATTTTGATGTACCGAAGGTTGTTCGGAGTCCCGGATGTGATCACGAACATGACGAGGAGTCTCAAAATGGTCGAGACGTAAAGATTGATATATTGGAAGCCTATGTTTGGATATCGGAAGTGTTCCGGATGAAATCGAGATTTTACCGGACTACCGGGAGGGTTACCGGAACCCCCCGGGAGCCAAATGGGCCAACATGGGCCTTAGTGAAAAGGTGAGAGGGCAGCCCACATAGGGCTGCGCCTCCCCCCTCTCCCTAGTCCTATTAGGACTAGAAGAGGGGCCGGCCACCTCTCTCTCTCTCCCCTTTAAAGGATTCCTAGTTGGACTAGGATTGGAGGGGGGAGTCCTACTCCCGGTAGGAGTAGGACTCCTCCTGCGCCTCCCTCTCTTTGGCCGGCCAGCCCCCCTCCCTCCAACCTTTATATACGGGGGCAGGGGACACCCCAAGACAGACAAGTTGATCCACGTGATCGTTTCTTAGCCGTGTGCGGTGCCCCCTGCCACCATATTTCACCTCGATCATATCGGTGTAGTGCTTAGGCGAAGCCCTGCGTCGGTAGAACATCATCATCCTCACCACGTCGTTGTGCTGACGGAACTCATCCCCGAAGCTTTGCTGGATCGGAGCCCGGGGAGCGTCATCGAGCTGTACGTGTGCTAAGAACTCGGAGGTGCCGGGGTAACGGTGCTTGGATCGGTCGGATCGGGAAGACGTACGACCACTTCCTGTATGTTGTGTCAACGCTTTCGCAGTCGGTCTGCGTGGGTACGTAGACAACACTCCCCCCTCTCGTTGCTATGCATCACCATGATCTTGCGTGTGCGTAGGAATTTTTTTGAAATTACTACGTTCCCCAACAGTGGTATCAGAGCCTAGGTTTTATGGTTTGATATTATTTGCACGAGTAGAACACAAGTGAGTTGTGGGCGATACAAGTCATACTGCCTACCAGCATGTCATACTTTGGTTCGGCGGTATTGTTGGACGAGACGACACGGACCAACCTTACGCGTACTCTTACGCGAGACCGGTTCCCTCGACGTGCTTTGCACATAGATGGCTTGCGGAAGACTGTCTCTCCAACTTTAGTTGAACCAAGTGTGATTACGCCCGGTCCTTGAGAAGGTTAAAACGGAGTCTATTTGACGAACTATCGTTGTGGTTTTGATGCGTAGGTGAGATGAGTTCTTACTTAAGCCCGTAGCAGCCACGTAAAACTTGCAACAACAAAGTAGAGGACGTCTAACTTGTTTTTGCAAGGCATGTTGTGATGTGATATGGTCAAGGCATGATGCTGATTTTATTGTATGAGATGATCATGTTTTGTAACCGAGTTATCGGCAACTGGCAGGAGCCATATGGTTGTCGCTTTATTGTATGCAATGCAATCGTGATGTAATGCTTTACTTTATTACTAAGCGGTGGTGATAGTCGTGGAAGCATAAGATTGGCGAGACGACAACGATGCTACGATGGAGATCAAGGTGTCGCGCTGGTGACGATGGTGATCATGACGGTGCTTCGGAGATGGAGATCACAAGCACAAGATGATGATGGCCATATCATATCACTTATATTGATTGCATGTGATGTTTATCCTTTTATGCATCTTATCTTGCTTTGATTGACGGTAGCATTATAAGATGATCTCTCACTAAATTATCAAGAAGTGTTCTCCCTGAGTATGCACCGTTGCCAAAGTTCGTCGTGCCCAGACACCACGTGATGATCGGGTGTGATAAGCTCTACGTCCATCTACAACGGGTGCAAGCCAGTTTTGCACACGCAGAATACTCAGGTTAAACTTGACGAGCCCAGCATATGCAGATATGGCCTCAGAACACGGAGACCGAAAGGTCGAGCGTGAATCATATAGTAGATATGATCAACATAACGATGTTCACCATTGAAAACTACTCCATCTCACGTGATGATCGGTTATGGTTTAGTTGATTTGGATCACGTGATCACTTAGAGGATTAGAGGGATGTCTATCTAAGTGGGAGTTCTTAAGTAATATGATTAATTGAACTTTAATTTATCATGAACTTAGTCCTGGTAGTATTAGCATATCTATGTTGTAGATCAATAGCTCGCGTTGTTGCTTTCATATGTTTATTTTTGATATGTTCCTAGAGAAAATTGTGTTGAAAGATGTTAGTAGCAATGATGCGGATTGGATCCGTGATCTGAGGTTTATCCTCATTGCTGCACAGAAGAATTATGTCCTTGATGCACCGCTAGGTGACAGACCTATTGCAGAAGCAGATGCAGACGTTATGAACGTTTGGCTAGCTCAATATGATGACTACTTCATAGTTTAGTGCACATGCTTAATGGCTTAGAATCGGGACTTCAAAGACGTTTGGAACGTCATGGACCATATGAGATGGTTCAGGAGTTGAAGTTAATATTTCAAGCAAATACCCGAGTTGAGAGATATGAAGTCTCTAACAAGTTCTATAGCTAAAAGATGGAGGAGAATCGCTCAACTAGTGAGCATGTGCTCAGATTGTCTGGGTACTACAATCACTTGAATCAAGTGGGAGTTAATCTTCCAGATAAGATAGTGATTGACAGAATTCTCTAGTCACCATCACCAAGTTAGTAGAACTTCGTGATGAACTATAATATGCAAGGGATAACGGAAACAACTCCCAAGCTCTTCGTGATGCTGAAATCAACGAAGGTAGAAATCAAGAAAAACATCAAGTGTTGATGGTTGACAAGACCACTAGTTTCAAGAAAAGGGCAAAGGGAAGAAAGGGAACTTCGAGAAGAACGGCAAGCATGTTGCTGCTCAAGTGAAGAAGCCCAAGTCTGATCCTAAGCCTGATACTAAGTGCTTCTACTGCAAAGGGACTGGTCACTAGAAGCGGAACTACCCCAAGTGATTGGTGGATAAGAAGGATGGCAAAGTGAACATAAGTATATTTGATATACATGTTATTGATGTGTACTTTACTAGTGTTTATAGCAAACCCTCAGTATTTGATACTAGTTCAGTTGCTAAGATTAGTAACTCGAAACGGGAGTTGCAGAATAAACAGAGACTAGTTAAGGGTGAAGTGACGATGTGTGTTGGAAGTGGTTCCAAGATTGATATGATCATCATCGCACACTCCCCATAATTTCGGGATTAGTGTTGAACCTAAATAAGTGTTATTTGGTGTTTGCATTGAGCATGAATATGATTTGATCATGTTTATTGCAATATGGTTATTCATTAAAGTCAGAGAATAATTGTTGTTCTGTTTACATGAATAAAACCTTCGATGATCATACACCCAATGAAACAAGTTCGTTGGATCTCGATCGTAGTGATACACATATTGAAACCAAAAGATGCAAAGTTAATAATGATAGTGCAACTTATTTGTGGCACTGCCGTTTAGGTCATATTGGTATAAAGCGCATGAAGAAACTCCATGCTGATGGGCTTTCGGAATCACTTGATTATGAATCACTTGATGCTTGCGAACCATGCCTTTTGGGCAAGATGACTAAAACGCCGTTCTTCGGAACAATGGAGCGAGCAACAGATTTGTTGGAAATGATACATACTGATGTATGTGGTCCGATGAATATTGAGGCTCGCGACAGGTATCATTATTTTCTGATCTTCACAGATGATTTAAGCAGATATGAGTATATCTACTTGATGAAACATAAGTCTGAAACATTTGAAAAGTTCAAAGAATTTCAGAGTGAAGTGAAAAATCATCGTGACAAGAAAATAAAGTTTCTACGATCTGATCGTGGAGACAAATATTTGAGTTACGAGTTTGGTCTTCAGTTAAAAACAATGTGAAATAATTTCACTACGCACGCCACCTGGAACACCACAACATAATGGTGTGTCCAAACGTCATAACCGTACTTTATTGGATATAGTGCAATCTATGATGTATCTTACCGATCTACCACTATCGTTTTGGGGTTATGCATTAGAGACAGCTGCATTCACGTTAAATAGGGCACCATCTAAATCCGTTGAGACGACACAATCTGAACTATGGTTTAGCAAGAAACCAAAGTTGTCATTTCTTAAAGTTTGGAGTTGCGATGCTTATGTGAAAAAGTTTCATCTCGATAAGCTCAAACTCAAATCGGAGAAATATGTCTTCATAGGATACCCAAAGGAGACAGTTGGGTACACCTTCTATCACAGATCCGAAGGCAAGACATTCGTTGCTAAGAATGGAACCTTTCTAGAGAAGGAGTTTCTCTCGAAAGAAGTGAGTGGGAGGAAAGTAGAAAACTTGATAAGGTAATTGTACCTTCTCCCTTATTGGAAAATAGTTCATCACGGAAATCTGTTCCTGTGACTACTACACCAATTAGTGAGGAAGCTAATGATGATGATCATGTAACTTCAGATCAAGTTACTACCGAATCTCGTAGGTAAACCAGAGTGAGATCCGCACCAGAGTGGTACGGTAATCGTGTTCTGGAGGTCATGTTACTTGACCATGACGAACCTACGAACTATGAGGAAGCGATGATGAGCCCAGATTCCGCAAAGTGGCTTGAAGCCATGAAATCTGAGATATGATCCATGTATGAGAACAAAGTATGGACTTTGGTTGACTTGCCCGATGATCGGCAAGCCATAGAAAATAAATGGATCTTCAAGAGGAAGACGGACGCTGATAGTAGTGTTACTATCTACAAAGCTAGAATTGTCGAAAAAGGTTTTCGACAAGTTCAAGGTGTTGACTACGATGAGTTTTTCTCACTCGTATCTATGCTTAAGTCTGTCCGAATCATGTTAGCAATTGCCGCATTTTATGAAATCTGGCAAATGGATAAACAAAACTGCATTCCTTAACGGATTTATTAAAGAAGAGTTGTATGTGATGCAACTAGAAGGTTTTGTCAATCCGAAAGGTGCTAACAAAATGTGCAAGCTCCAGCGATCCATCTGTGGACTGGTGCAAGCATCTCGGACTTGGAATATACGCTTTGATAAGTTGATCAAAGCATATAGTTTTATACAGACTTGCGGTGAAGCCTGTATTTACGAGAAAGTGAGTGGGAGCACTACAACATTTCTGATAAGTATATGTGAATGACATATTGTTGATCGGAAATAATGTAGAATTATTCTGTAAAGCATAAAAGGAGTGTTTGAAAGGAGTTTTTCAAAGAAAGACTTCGGTAAAGCTGCTTACATATTGAGCTTCAAGATCTATAGAGATAGATCAAGACGCTTGATAAGTTTTTCAATAAGTACATACCTTGATAAGATTTTGAAGTAGTTCAAAACGGAACAGTCAAAGAAAAAGTTTCTTGCCTGTGTTACAAGGTGTGAAGTTGAGTAAAGACTCAAAGCCCGACCACGGCAGAAGATAGAAAGAGAATGAAAGTCATTCCCTATGCCTCATTCATAGGTTCTATAAAGTATGCCATGCTGTGTACCAGATCTATTGTATACCCTGCACTGATTTGGCAAGGGAGTACAATAGTGATCTAGGAGTAGATCACTGGACAGCGGTCAGAATTATCCTTAGTGAAATAAGGATGTGTTTCTCGATTATGGACGTGACAAAAAGGTTCGTCGTAAAGGGTTACGTCGATGCAAGTTTTTGACACTGATCCAGATGAATCTAAAGTCACAATCTGGATACATATTGAAAGTGGGAGCAATTAGCTAGAGTAGCTCCATGTAGAACATTATAGACAAAGAATTTTGCAAAATACTTACGGATCTGAATGTGACAGACCCGTTGACTAAAATTATCTCACAAGCAAAAAACATGATCACACCTTAGTACTCTTTGGGTGTTAATCACATAGAGATGTGAACTAGATCACTGACTCTAGTAAACCCTTTGAGTGTTGGTCACATGACGATGTGAACTATGGGTGTTAATCACATGGTGATGTGAACTATTGCTGCTAAATCACATGGCGATGTGAACTAGATTATTGACTCTAGTGCAAGTGGGAGACTGAAGGAAATATGCCCTAGAGGCAATAATAAAGTTATTATTTATTTCCTTATATCATGATAAATGTTTATTATTCATGCTAGAATTGTATTAACCGGAAACATAATACATGTGTGAATACATAGACAAACAGAGTGTCACTAGTATGCCTCTACTTGACTAGCTCGTTAATCAAAGATGGTTATGTTTCCTAACCATGGACAAAAGAGTTGTTATTTGATTAACGAGGTCACATCATTAGTTGAATGATCTGATTGACACGACCCATTCCATTAGCTTAGCACCCGATCGTTTAGTATGTTGCTATTGCTTTCTTCATGACTTATACATGTTCCTATAACTATGAGATTATGCAACTCCCGTTTACCGGAGAAACACTTTGGGTACTACCAAACGTCACAACGTAACTGGGTGATTATAAAGGAGTACTACAGGTGTCTCCAATGGTAGATGTTGGGTTGGCGTATTTCGAGATTAGGGTTTGTCACTCCGAGTGTCGGAGAGGTATCTCTGGGCCCTCTCGGTAATGCACATCACATAAGCCTTGCAAGCACTGCAACTAATATGTTAGTTGTCAGATGATGTATTACGGAACGAGTAAAGAGACTTGCCAGTAACGAGATTGAACTAGGTATTGGATACCGACGATCGAATCTCGGACAAGTAACATACCGATGACAAAGGGAACAACGTATGTTGTTATGCGGTCTGACCGATAAAGATCTTCGTAGAATATGTAGGAGCCAATATGGGCATCCAGGTCCCGCTATTGGTTATTGACCGGAGACGTGTCTCAGTCATGTCTACATTGTTCTCGAACCGTAGGGTCCGCACGCTTAACGTTACGATGACAGTTATTATGAGTTTATGCATTTTGATGTACCGAAGGTTGTTCGGAGTCCCGGATGTGATCACGGACATGACGAGGAGTCTCGAAATGGTCGAGACGTAAAGATTGATATATTGGAAGCCTATGTTTGGACATCGGAAGTGTTCCGGGTGAAATCGGGATTTTACCGGACTACCAGGAGGGTTACCGGAACCCCCCGGGAGCCAAATGGGCCAACATGGGCCTTAGTGGAAAGGTGAGAGGGCAGCCCACATAGGGCTGCGCCTCCCCCCCTCTCCCTAGTCCTATTAGGACTAGAAGAGGGGCCGGCCACCTCTCTCTCTCTCCCCTTTAAAGGATTCCTAGTTGGACTAGGATTGGAGGGGGGAGTCCTACTCCCGGTAGGAGTAGGACTCCTCCTGCGCCTCCCTCTCTTTGGCCGGCCAGCCCCCCTCCCTCCAACCTTTATATACGGGGGCAGGGGACACCCCAAGACAGACAAGTTGATCCATGTGATCGTTTCTTAGCCGTGTGTGGTGCCCCCTGCCACCATATTCCACCTCGATCATATCGTTGTAGTGCTTAGGCGAAGCCCTGCGTCGGTAGAACATCATCATCGTCACCACGTCGTTGTGCTGACGGAACTCATCCCCAAAGCTTTGCTGGATCGGAGCCCGGGGAGCGTCATCGAGCTGTACGTGTGCTAAGAACTCGGAGGTGCCGGGGTAACGGTGCTTGGATCGGTCGGATCGGGAAGACGTACGACCACTTCCTCTACGTTGTGTCAACGCTTCCGCAGTCGGTCTGCGTGGGTACGTAGACAACACTCTCCCCTCTCGTTGCTATGCATCACCATGATCTTGCGTGTGCGTAGGAATTTTTTTGAAATTACTACGTTCCCCAACACCGATGCGTGGAGATGGGCTCGCGCAGGAGGAGGTTGTTGTCTGGCGTCATGGTGACGTCGATGGCAGAGTGGCCAGACAAGGTAGAAGCCTCAATATGATCTGAAGACCTATGGAAGATGGCGGCGACGACACACGAGTGCATCTGACCGGATTGTGCCCCAGACCCGGTATGTGGCTCGGCTGGGGCTTCCGAATGAGTTTCGGCTTCCGGCTTTTGATGTTAGGCTTAGGTGAGTGGTTTGGGTAGTGACCCAGCTAGCACCCCTTCATCATTTTGGATAGGAGTAGCGGCATATGTTGCCAAGATGGTGGATTCAGGCACATTGTTGTAATACTTTGTAAGGTCCTCGAGAATAATCAATAAAATGGCTGTATGCATCTCCCAGATGCAGAAGCCGGGGGTCATCCTTCTTTTCTAAAAAAAAGGTGAACATCTTTCACATCTCTACCTACCCGCAGTCATTTTTAATAGTTCATTGATTTCATAGTTTAAGGTTAATTTCATCACATGCATAGAGTAGATGGATCGAACTATAAACCTTTTTTATGGCATGCTACAACCAATTAGGTCCGGTTCGGAACTCCTTTGGCTTTGTGCTCCGCAAACTCCGTGCACTGAGCCAGGCAGAATCCGGCAGCTCAGGGAAGTGGAGCACTCTTCTAATGCAAAATGGTGAAGCGGCCAAAAGCCAGGTTCCAAAACATTTAGTAATACATAAATATGTACCTATTTACGTTTGGTGTTATGGATGAATACTTGCTTCCATGTGGTTAAATCTAGTAACTACGATATCAAATGGAGAATAATACTGTGGAATGGCAGCTACTCAGAAAAGATATTGCCGGTTAAATAGGTGTGAAATTGAGTGGTCTACTAGGGACTTAATAGGTATTTTATGAAAGTCAAACGCAATAATTTTGGACCATTCATATTCTTTTTGTTTCCTTGAATGCATCTATGGGTGCTTATCACAAATGATTTGAACACAACAAATACCTTAGCCCTTGAACTACAAAATCTTTTTTGCCTGGTTGTAACTTTAAGTGAAATGTTATCATCTTCACTCATATAAACATTTGAGATGTGGTGAAGATGGTTCCAGTTTGAATATCTTATCTGTCTGGTGTCATGCGTGGGAATACATGTGCCTTGGAGGGGATGTTATAGAACGATGGTGTTCTCCTTGCATATATTAGGCTAGTTTACGGATGATTATCTTTTGCATGCTTTATCAAACATTATAAGTTTCATGTGCAACCGACTTATGTTTGTAGGTGGGTTGAGAATCTATGCCACATCACTTAAATGCGATCCTTTGTCAATTGGCTAGAAAGAAGAATATACTCTTTAGGCAACTCTTTACTTTTACTATGAGCCACTATATAGCAATTTAATAATAGTTCTGCAGGGTTCTCTCATTGAGATGACTGGCCCTAAGAGGGGAATCACAATGACCTCTCCTGTTCTAGTTGAGTTTGACATGAGGATCAGGAAAGGAGAGTAAGAAGAAGATGATCTACAATTAATTGATGGTGCAATAGACTGTGAACTAACCACACCTTCCCGTCCATCCACTAACCGCATTAATGGCGATTGTGGAGCAGTTGACATCACTTTGGCCCGCGTTCCCGGTGCGGTGGAGGCCACTATAGATGTTATTATATCAAAAGTGTAGAGCGGATTCAGTTTATCTCTGAGCTCGTTTGTGTTTGCCGGTGGGCCACATGAGGGAATCGAACTCTTTTGTGGTACTATCGGTGAGTCATGCGGCTTAACAAGAAGATATGTGATTGCTGTATGGATGGGTAGTTGGATGCATTTGAAGTTAAATGTAGGTCAGAAAGGCTCTGAATATGATGATCTGGAACGCTATTGCGGCTTCAAAGCAGACATCCATGGGTGTGACTGTCGACAAATAATACTTGAGCATGCATCTATCTCGCTGAAGGTGACTTGGTCGACGATAATACTACACGCACGGAGTAAAACAACGGGCTATTACGGACCTCTCCTACGTGCCCTCCACTAATTGGCCCCCCCTGATTTTCAGGGGTGAGCCCGCCTCATTAAACCAATTCTCAGCCAATCAATGATAATCACCCCGTAACCAGCCCGTCACCAGCCGGTGAGTCTAGCATCTCTCCTTGGTCGATTGTGCGATAAAGTCGTTGTATTTTGTATTCAGACTTTACTGGGATTATTTGGTCTTGCACTGGATGGATACATGTCCACTTGGCACTGGATGCATCTATCTCCCGCCGGCATGCTCCACCTGCGCGCTCTTGTGGCGCGGCTATCTCCAGTTCGTCCCAGATGAGAAGGGAAGCAGATAATGTTGCATGGTTCATTCCTCGTTCATAGTACTGTAATTGTGAATTTACATTTGCTTGAAGCGTCAGAAGCTTCATATAGTCAAGGATAGCACTGCTGCTCTGCGAAACATCACGTACAAGACCAATTGTCCTGCCCCTGTTTTTTAGACACCTCTGTGCGAACCTGCTGAGGATGATTATTAGCAAACTGAAAAATAAGATAAGGATGTAGCTGCTCTGCCTTTCATTGCTTTCGATCTTGTATACAACTTATTTATAATTACAGATCATCAAAATTATGTATGTAGCTGACTGAATAGCAGGTAAATCATGTACTCCCTTCATATCAAAATATAAGATGTTTTTGTAGGCTAGTTCAGTTTACAAAAAGGTCTTATGTTTTGATATAGAGGTAGTACTAAGTACTAACACATAACATGCAATATCTCTGCTAGGGAAAAAAAATCAACAAGCGTTCAGGTTCATAACCAAGCTAAACAAGTACTCCCTTCGGCTTGCAAAATAATCTTATTATATTATGAAACCCTCTAGCTTGCAAAACGATCTTATATTATAAAACAAAGGGAGTAACAGTTTACAATCCATGGTGCTGTGCACCAACAACACTACAACAGTAAAGATGTGGGGATGCACCTTGGTGTTCACAAAACTGGGGAGCCCAAGAATCAGCATGGTTGACGACACGAAAACGCATCCAGGCCGCCTCCGGGTGCCGGCAACAATTAGTAGGGCACCGCGCGGATGAGGTCCCTCGCAAGTCCAGATTTCAACTCCAGGGGCACCAGGGCCGAATGATGGAAGGACCGATGCAAATACTGTGCCGGCAACAATTAATAGGGCATCGACGCAACTACTGTGCAGACGATGCTTCATGGTACGATTTGTGCCCGATGCAAATCTGATGCTCAGCTGCACTTTTCGTCCAGGCATCAACGGCTTGATCAAGTGGATCATGCACAAATCGTCCAAGTTGTGTCGTGTGTATAACATTGTTTAATATTTAAATTCTTAGGCCAACTCCAACGCGCCGCCGCTGTTTTTCGATCTAGGGTTCCACCCGTGGTGCTCCGAGGGAGTGACGCGGGGGAGCGGGGTTTTGCACATTAAGGTCCTCTCAGGTCCAGCTTTGCCTACAAAAATAAATAAGAAATGAAAAATTGATGTTAATTTTTGAGAAGGATACATTTACATGCATCCTGTTCCTCCCTGTCTGACAAAATGATTTACAGAAGCTCCTTTCTTGTGAACTAACAACTGAAGAATCTGAGCATGGACAACCTTATACAGTACAGTAAGAGAAGCTAGAGCAATACGCTTCACAAATTCCATCATTTGTCGAAAAAATTGGTTGCGCTTGACTCGGATAAAATACAAACCCGTAGCTGCATTACTACTACTTCATCAAGCCGTTGATGCCTGGACGAAAAAGTGCAGCATTCCTACCCTTGCCGTCGAGGTCATGAGGACCAGGTTGTACTTAGTAGAGTAGTAATCCCTCTGTCTCGTAAATATTTGTCGGAGAAATGAATAACGGAGGGAGTATTATTTAGGCTATTTGTTCAGCATTCCTACCCTTGCTTAGCTACATTACTGCTACCCTTAGCTGCATTACTACCGAATTGAACTGGTCAGAAGCCAGAACAACTTAACCAACAGAAGCCAGAACAATTCATCGTCTCATTCATACACTCATACTACTAATCATCTATAGCTTAAATGCACTACTTCCACTGAATTGAACTGTTCGTCATACTATAAATCTTAGTATATTGCATTAAACAAGTTAACCATGAGAAGCCATCTAAGTTAACATGGTGCAGATAATCAAACGCATACGAGTACTTCACTGCAACCTCCTCGGCGTCCTGGCCTGTGGTGTAGGTGCATCGGACTTGGGAGCGCCGCCGGCTGGTCGGATCAGATCGATCCGGACGCTGAGCATCAGCGTGTCGCCGGAGAGCAGCTCCTGGGGCACCGCCAAGAACATCCCCTGCCCCGGCGCCGGCGCGCCGGTGGACAGCGCGCTGCTTCTCACCGCCGAGGTCATGAGGACCAGGTTGTCCTTGCCGTCGCCCGCCGGGCGCTCCACGGACAGCTTGCACCGGAACTGGGGCGCCGCCTCGCCCGCGCCGTCCGGCCTGACGCAGACCAGCGAGACGGCGGTGGCAGCGCCGAGCGGGCCGAGGGAGACGAGGAACACGCTGCGGTCCTCCCCGACGAGCACGTGCCAGCGGCGCGACAGGGAGAAGCCGAGGTTCCAAGGCCGGCCGTAGCGGACCGTGACCGCGTGGCGCTGGTGGCCGGCGGCGAAGTGGTCGAGCAGCGTCGCGCGAGAGCCGACGAAGACGCAGCCGGGCTCCGGGCAGGAGCAGGGCGCGCACCGGCACGCGCGCTGGTGGTCCGCCGCGCCGTGGTACACCACGTAGCGCTCGCAGCCGAACACCTTGTAGGGGCACGGCACCTTGGCGGCGCCGACCACGGCGTCCAGCTCGCCGCAGTGGGTGCCGGCGCGGCTGCAGAGGGCGGCGTGGCCGGCGCGGCAGAAGCAGCACACCACGTGCCCGGCGGCCTCGCACTGCGACAGGAAACGCAAATCCTCAACTTCCATGACCGTGGCAAGAAGATAGATATAATCCTAGAAGGGAAAAGATGACGAATTTCTTAATGATAAATACATAGATGTGTAATAATCGATCTACGCAAAGAAATCCTCTCAGAAAGTGAGATGGAAAGAGGGTTTTTTGGTTCTTCCAAACAAACTTGTGTTCTTGGCAAACAGAATCGTGGATCACTCTGTCTCTGGGCGAGAGGGGAATTGAATCACCTTGAACACGGGAGGCTTGAGGGGGAGGAGGCAGGCCTGGCAGTGGAGCAGCGCCACGTCCATCCTCACGTCGATCTGCACCGGCGCCATGGCTTCCCCCGCCGCCGTCACAGCACCCCCACCCCCTCCGCCTCCGCCCTGCATCAAGACCTCTCCTTCCTCCCACTCCGGCTTCACCTCCTCACTCACGCTATTGCCGCAGCTCTCCCCTCCCTCCATTGTTATTTCTTCTCGCGCAGCGTGTGTTACATGGTGAAATAAGAGAATGGAAAAGGGGGGAGAGCGGCAAAAGAGGAAAACTAGAGGGGCCAGGGCGGCCATTGCGAGCCAGCAGAGCATATACCCAATAACGGAAATAAAACCTCAAACAAAAAATAGCGGAAATGAACAGGACAATAATTTGATCTTGTGTAGCCATCCTTGCTTTTTCGTTTTGACTGTTCAAACAGAAGAACGTTATGAGAGGAGGCCAAATTCAGTATTCTGACCCTTTTTTTTAAAGTTCAGCATGATATGACCCCATTTATAAAAAGGGGGATCTGACCCTTTTTCCTACGGCCACGCACCTCGGCGTCAGCATAACACCACCTATCGGCAGGGTCTCTAGCGGTAGGATACTTATCCACATCAGCGCCGGTAACGACCCATCCACCCCTACCGTCAATCTTACCGTTGGGGGCCTCGACGCTAGGTAGTTATACCCTAACGCCATCGACCCTGGCTATAGGGTTTGAACAGTTAAAGGCCGCAGGGGGTCGGCTAGCAGGTCCCACCCACCAAGCCAGCCCCCTTCTTCAGCCCGAGAAATAGAGAGGAGCGACGACTCTCTCCTCTCCACACTTCCCCCCTTCGACCTTCTCCGTTTCTTCGCCATTCTTGCTGATCGAGATGCCTCCACGAAGAGAGAAGTAAGCTCTTTCGATCCCTCCAATTAGTTTTAGTCATATAGTTCTAGTTTTGTATATTTTTAAGCACTAGGTGAATCCTAGTTCATCTTCAAGTTCTTAAATTTGGATGAATGGATGGATATATGTTGGATATATGAATGTGTAGATGAATGGATGGTTATGTTTGATATATGAATGTGTGGATGAATGGATAGATATATGTTGGATGTGTGGATGAATGGATGGACATAGGTGAACCCTAGTTCATCTTTTAGTTTGGAATTTTTGTAACTAAATTGAATTAGAACAGATGTGTGTATCAATGTATGGATATATGGATGAGTGGATGAACCCTAGTTCATCTTGTGGTATTGCTATATTTAAAATGAATTCATAAGCATATATGTGTGGATTTGTATATTTAGAAACATGAATGTGTGGAGGCATATATTTGGAATGATGAAGTAATGTTGATGAATGAATGTGATGCATATATATCAAAGTTGGATTAGATTTTTTTATTCAATTCCCACCATATTTTCAGTTTTTTCTGAATTTTTTAACTTGAATTAGCAATTGTTTAGTAGGAACCTTGATCCAAACATCGACACTTAGTACAGTATGCTTGACCCTGCCTTCGACAAGGGTCATTGCGGACATTTTATCGAGAATGGAGTGGTAATATTTTGTTGGCTTTGATCAAATTCTTGCAAATATTTAGTTGGCTTTGCAAATATTTTTTTCTTTATTAATCGGTTTTATTTTTGAGGTTTTTTTTGGATGTTGGGTGAGTGTAAATGCATACACACGAATACTATAAAATATCTACAAAAATTTCACTATTATATAATTATTCTTTGCATAATATAAAAAGAGCAATTTTGGTGCAAAGATGTGTGCAGGTTTCTTTCTTAAATGGAAATACCAATGCCACAAATTTATGGTTCCTTGTAAAACTTCACTATCTTAATTTTGATTGATTTATTATTTTATTTTTATCTTTTATTTAAGGGTAAAACCAATCGACTAATTCGTTCCTTCTTATGAAACTTCTTATTCGCAAAACCCCACTATTTTTGCTTATCCTTGCAAATTTTTAAAAGGGTCATTTTTTTGTTATATTGCCTAACTTTACATATTATAAAGAAATCCAATTTCCACCTAAATTGTGTGCCAATTTTGTCATTTTTGTGTTTTTACTTTTCATTTTCTTTCTTCTTAAAGTGTAATACAAATATCATTAATTCTTTCTTTCTTACGTAAATTCATTATTTTGATTTTGATTTAATTTTTTGTTTTATTTTATTTCTTCTTAAAGGGAAATACCAAAACCACTAATTCATTATTTCTTAGAAAACTTCATAATTCTTTAATGCTTATACGGTTGTCACTAATACCTTCTGCTTTTTTTTTTCTCGAATACGCACGAGTGTGCGTACTTTACTATAAAGAAGGAGTGGGGTAAAAGAGCCCCTCCACGTCAGTGTTTACAGCATCTCCAGCCGTGTGCTCCCCCAGGGGGGCGCGTAAAATCGCCACCTAGGGCGAACCGGTGCTAAAAATCGGCGTGGGGGCTTTCGGGTTCCCAACCGCCGGCCTCAGGGTCGCCCTCAGAAGGCGGGTTTTTAAAAAGGAATTCAGCTAAAGTTCGGCAAATGGGACAAAGATTCGGCTAAAATTCGGCGCATTACATAACAAAGTTTTAAAAAAACCGGATGCAACTAAAACTACGGGCCGAAGAACGCGCTGAGCGCGGCGAAGTCGCCCACGTCGCCGCCATCGTCGCAGTCGTCCTTGTCGTCCTTCTCCTCCTTGACGTGGCTGCCCCTGCTGGACCCCTGCCCGGCGTCGCCTTGGCGGACCGGTGGCGGCGGCGCGTCGTCGAGGACGACGACGCCTCCCTCGTCGCAGCCACGACGCCGAGCGGCAAACTTCTCATAGGCGCGGCACTAGCGCTCCAGCTCCGTCCGCGCCCAGTCTTCGCGCGTCCGCTTCAAGGCCGCCGCGTCGTCGAGCTCCTCCTTCACGCCGCCGGCGAGCCCTGGCTCCGTCTTCAAGGCGGTGAGCCCCAGCTCCATCTTCGGCTTGACGTAGCAGGGAGGAGCCGAGGAGGAGGCGCACCCGCCGCCCTCGTTGTTGACGATGCCAGCGCTGCGGGTGCGCCCCCCCGAGCGCGTCTCCGCTGCGGGCTCGGTCTTGATGTCGAACACCGCCGACGAGCCGGAGGAGTGGGAAGAGGAGCTGAAGGAGGAGTGCAAGGAGGAAGACGAGGAGGAGCAGAACCTCCTCGACATCCATTACCCGGCGCTCCGGTGGGGGACCGGGGCGGCGGCCGCGGCAGGGTATGTCAGCGGCGGGTCATTGCCACCCTCGAGGTGCTGGAGAACCTCGTGGAGCATGCGGCCGGGGCTCCCCACCACAGTCGGCGCCCCTCGCTGTTCTTGACGCCCCCACCATGGACGCCCCATTGGTGGAGGCCAGCCGCTGCGCCTGCCGATGCTGGAAGTACGCCACCCACGCCTCGTGGTTGTCGGCGGTGTACGGAGGGCGCGCTGCTCCTCCGTCAGCGACGCCCGCATGCGGTCGACCTTGTTAGCGAAGTAGTCGGCGCGTGCATTGAGGTTGGGCACCGGAGGAATGGGGATGCCACCAACGCTGAGCCTCCACTCGCCCGACCCTACGCGCATGTCAGGCGGCGCCGGGATGTTGGCCTCGAAGAGTAGATACGCCTCCCTCCCGTGCAGCGAGCGGCGGCCGCAAGCCATTGGTCGTCGCCGCATCGCCGGGGAATCGCTCGCCCATCGTCGCAGCTGGGCTTGGGGAGAGAGGGGAGGATCGGCGGCGGCGGCTGCGCACAGGGAGAGAGAGGTAGAGCACGGCGGGGTGTGGCCAGAGGTGAGGGGGATGTGCTGATTTTATAGCCGCCCGACGACGTGTGTACGCGTGGCGGGAGGGAGGGCGTCGCCGCGCCACCCATGAAGCGCCGCCCGTGAGGAATCAATAGAAGGCTGACCGGCGGCAGCCTTGGCTTTGATTCTCCGCGGGAAACCGAGGCGTTGTGAGGACGATGAGGCAATAGTGTCGCTGACTCGGTGGGCCCGTAGTTAGTTCGCGCCAAATTCCCTCGCCCCAGCGCTCCCAGGCGCCCCCAGCGCGTCGGGTTCGGTCTGGATCCGCCGGCCCCAATTTTGGTCCAACCCGGTGAAGAACGGGCTCCTGGGGGCGCGTCTGGGGCAATTTTCACCCGTCGACGCTAAAAAAATCGTCTGGGGTGTGTGTTGGGGGTGTGGCTGGAGATGCTCTTACATAGTACATGTACACGACTCCACCACCACTACTACTACCTCAACTACATATTAACTTCTCGCGCTAGCCCACATTTCCACCTCATGAAAGAAGCCGTCCGTGTCGCCTTTGATCAATCCCGCTTGTTTCCACGCTCTACCCTCCTGGCATATCCGAAGAATGACATAGTTCTTGGATGGCGATGCACCATCGAAGATAATGGCGTTACGATGCTTCCATATCTCCCACATAACCAAGGTGAGAACTGTCGCCTGATCCCTCTTCTACTTGGTTGTTCCACCCTTGTCTATGCACCAGTCTTCAATTTTAGTGCCAGTCATCGGCATCCACTCCAACTTGCCTAGAGCTTGCAGGACCGCCGTCCAGATCTCCTTTGCGAACACGCAGTGTAGCATGAGGTGGTTGATTGACTCTTCCTCTTGATCACATAGTGTACATCTATCTTGATGGTCAAGGCCTTGCCTAGCTAGACGGTCAGAGGTCCAACATCAGTTTCGTACTATGAGCCAGATGAAGAAACGACATTGCAAAGGTGCCTTCGCTTTCCAGGTGAATTCCGCCATTGGCGCGACCTCCCTTCCCTAGAACAATGCCTCATACGCAGATTTTGTGGAGTATTCGCCATTCCTCTCCCATGTCCAATCAATAGTGTCCTGCTCATTCTGTACTAGTACCACATCCACCACCCTAGTCCAAAGTTCCATGTATTCATCTAGCTCATTTGAGGACACCTTCGGGCCAGTGTCCCTAGCCCATGAGTGGTCATGCATGGCCTGGGCAACAGTACGGTTAACCCGGACCCGATTTCTTACCCGGTTGTAAATCAACGACGCAATATCCTTGATTCTCTCTACATCTAGCCATTTGTCCTCCCAAAATAGCGTGCTATTGCCATTGCCTACAGTGGCTCGGATGGCCGCATTACAAATATGAAGAGATGCCGCCAGGACATTGATCTTGAATTCAGCCCAGGGCCTGGCACCGTCCGCTTTCTGTAGCCAAATCCATCGTGCTTGTAACACAGTGTTCATCCATTTGAGGTTCAGTATACCTAGCCCACCAGCCCACATAGCATGCACACCTGATCCCATGCGACTGCACAATGCCCACCATTTTCCTGAGCCTCGGCGCACCAAAGGAATCCACGACAGATTTTGTTCATTGCCTTTATTGTTTTTTGCGGCAAATCAATTGCAAGCATCGTGTGTACCAGAATCGCGCATAGCACTGACTTGATCAGGAGCAACCGTCCACTCTTCAGCATCTTAGTTGCCTTCCACCTGGGTAGAGCTCCAACTAGTTGATCCACCAGCTCGGCAAGTTGAGTCGCTGACTGTTTCCGGATTGTGAGTGGTGTCCCCAAGTACTTTCAAGGAAACACACCAGCCTTGCATCCAGTTATCCTCTCCACAGTCTCCATGATTTCAGCTGTGCACCGTATCAGATAGGCTGCACTCTTTGCAAGATTGACGTGCATCCCTGAGGCCTCTCCAAAGATATGTAAAAGCGCGACGCACACCTGGAGATCTCTTTCATTTGGCTTCACAAAGATCATAACATCATCCACATACATGGACAACCGGTGTTTCATCCCTGTATTCGCCAGCGGAGCCAAGAGCCCCCCTCTATGTTTCCATCTCAAACATGCATTGGAGTGGCTCCATAACCATCATGAAGAGCATGGGTGAGATAGGATCCCCTTGCCTTAGACCGATGCAATTCAGGATAGGCCTCCCAGGTGTACCATTTTACCATGATTCTAGTTGATGAAGTTGATAGAATCCCACAGATCCATTCTCTCCAGCGAAGTCCAAAACCGAGCACATGGAGAAACTCCAGAAGAAAGGGCCACTGTACCGAGTCGAATGCCTTTGAAATGTCTAATTTTATCATCACCGCCAGAGTTTTTAGTGCATGCAATCTTCGAGCAGAGCACTGTACCAACATAAAGTTATCGTGGATCGACCGACCCTTCACAAATGCACTTTGGTGCTTACCCACAATCTGCGGTAGTTTCATCGCAAGCCTCATCGCAAGCACCTTGTGACGAAGCTATGTACCTAGGGTAGGGTCATGGATCTGTTCAAGATACCCTCCCCAAGGACATCTCTAAAAGAACCAGAAGCAGTCGAAGAGAAATCATCATCCACTCGACCATAAAGCCATGTTCCACTCGACATTCTTGAGGACACTCGACCATGCAAACAACCACTCGACTACCAGAAGGTGGAGAACCTCTCACTCTGCAATGGTCGGGATTAAGTCATAGATTTAATAGTCATTTATAGCACTTTACTTCAGACGTTACCAGTAACGCTCCTTATTTATGAACATTGAACCCTGTGTAACGGAGGGGAGCTGGGGTCTTGTCGCACTCTATATAAGCCGTCCCCTCCTCCGGGACAAGGGTTCACACCCCCTGTAACTCACACGCATATATCCAGTCGACCGCCATCGGGCTCCGAGACGTAGGGCTGTTACTTCCTTCGAGAAGGGCCTGAACTCGTAACACTCGCGTGTACAACTCCTCCATAGCTAGGATCTTGCCTCTGCAAACCTACCCCCCATTCTACTGTCAGACTTAGAACCACGACAGTTGGCGCCCACCGTGGGGCAGGTGTCTTAGCGACTTTTTGGAGAAGTTGCCATTTTTTCGATCCCCTTCATCATGGTTTCAGGCGGAGGTTTGGCTGAGGGCCGCGAGATCCGTCTCGGTGCGCTCGTGTTTGTCGCCGACGACTCCGCTTGGCTTCAGGAGGCTCCACTCGACGTCGACGCACTCCCCGTCCGCGGGGCAACGCACTTTCGCGCGTGCATCCGCGGTGTCCTCCTGTGGTAGCCGTCGACCCAGTATCAGTCGGCTCCTGCAATTTCTCCCCTCCCTGCGGCCCGCCGGAGCAAGCGTTCCGGTCGATCGAGGCTTCAGCGGTGGGTGAAACATGTGGTGGCTCGCTAGTCGGCCACCCCTCAAGTCACGGCAATCGAGCCTGACGAAACTCTCTACGGCTTGTTCGATCTGTCGACTGGCTCCGTAGAGACTGCATCCGAGTGCGATAGCAGCGATCCAGTGACGGAAGTTTTGATGGTTAATGGACCACGCAGTCCTCCTGGCTTCACCCATGAAGACGGAGGCGATGGGGACGGCGATCCGTCGTGTGTTCATGAAGAGTACCGCCCCGAACCCCTATCTTCGCAGCGGAGAGAAGAGCTTCCCCGCCGGAACATGGATGCACTACACACTCCTATCGTAGGAGAAACCCCTGAGGCCCAGGCCTTGGAGTCGGCGCGCCTGGCCAACTTGGCCGAGCGCACTCGACTGGAGAACCTCCAGCGCGCACTCGACGAGCGTGCTCGGCAGTGTGCTCCCGAATCTAGTCGACGTTAACTTTTTCCGCCTCCGACTCAGGTATACCGAACTCCGATCCAGAATCTCGCAGCTGCAGCCCGGATAGCGGAGTCGATCCAACCTTCCCAGTCAGAAGCTGGTCGAGGTCTGGTGCAGATCCGAGCTTTGCTCCGTGCAGTAGGAGAGCAGAATACAACAGTATCTCAGTCGCAGAATAGGATCCATAGCAGGTCCGTGGTTGCGGACACAGTTCAATCGGCTCACAGCCCAAGATCGCCCCAAGGCGTGAGGGATGTGGAGACCGACAAGATCAGTACAGAAACCATGGGCAGTATGACCACAAAGTCGATCGCGATGATCGTCGTCGAGTGCCCACACCTCCCCAAGGAGTGGGTCGTACGTGCCTCGACAACATGATAACAGGCGCCCTCACAGTATGGGGCGAGGGATTCCAGTCGACCCTAGAGGGCCGGACTTTGATGCGAGATCTATTATTGTTCAGGGCTTGGTCGACAGAAACAGAGCTCACCGAGAGGGTCATGACAGAGATCTTCCAACCAGCAGCAGAGTACATGTCTCAGGTCCGGAATGCTTCAGCAGAGCCATCAAGGCTGCGGTGATTCCCCCCAACTTCAGGTTGGCGGCTGGAGTCAGTAAGTTCACCGGTGAGTCCAAGCCTGATACTTGGCTTGAAGACTACCGAGTGGCTGTCCAGATTGGTGGCGACAATGATGAAGTGGCCATGAAACACCTTCCTCTGATGCTGGAGGGCTCGGCTAGAGCATGGCTGAATCAGTTAGCACCAAGCAGTATTTATACTTGGAAAGATCTTGCCCGAGTATTTGTCAGAACATTCGAAGGTACTTGCAAACGGCTGGCAGGGCTGACCGAGTTACAGTGTTGCGTTCAGAAACCGAATGAGTCTTTGAGGGATTATATCTAGAGATGGATCACTTTGCATCACATGGTGGAGAATGTGTCTGATCATCAGGCAATTTGCGCCTTTAAAGAAGGCGTAAAGTATCGGGAGTTGAACATGAAGTTCGGTCGGACAGGAGATATGACTCTGACTCGGATGATGGAAATTGCCACCAAGTATGCCAACGGTGAAGAAGAAGACCAACTCCGGAGTGGCAAGCACAAAACAGTCGCCCATGAAACCGGGGGAGGAAACTCCAGTCGGAAATAGAAGCGCAAGGTCGAGCCAGCCGCTCCTGGTGAAGCCTTAGCTGTGACTCAAGGAAAGTTCAAGGGGAATCCCAAGGGGCCGTGGAACCCCAAGAAAGTAAAAGATCAAGATGGAAATGATGTGCTGGATTTGCCATGCCACATGCACACCAAAAAAGATGAAGAGGGTAATTTCATTTACCCAAAGCATACCACTCGACAGTGTCGACTCCTAATCCAACAGTTCCGAGAGAAACAACCCGAGGAAAAGGGGAAGGAAGCAGACAAGGTTGAGGATGAGGAAGAGGATGATGATGGTTATCCCCACGTGAATTCCACCTTGATGATCTTCGCTGACGTTGAGAGTAAAAGTCGATTGAAAGTCATCAACAGAGAAGTGAACATGGTCGCTCCGGTGACACCCAGTTATTTGAAGTGGTCCTAGACCGCCATTACATTCGACCAGTCCGATCACCCAGCGCACATAGCCATCCCTGGGAGGCAAGCGTTGGTGGTCGACCCAATAGTCGAAGGCACCCGACTGACAAAGGTTCTGATGGATGGTGGCAGTGGCCTGAATATACTATATGCAGAGATGTTGAAAGGAATGGGCATTCCGATGTCTAGACTCAGTTAGAGTAATATGAGTTTCCATGGGGTCATTCCAGGCAAGAAGGCTGCATCACTCGGCCAGATTGCTCTCGACGTGGTTTTCGGTGATTCCAAGAATTACCGCAAAGAAAAGTTGACATTTGAAGTTGTGGATTTTCAGAGTGCATATCATGCTATTCTGGGCAGGCCAGCTTATGCACGTTTTATGGCTCGACCATGTTACGTGTACCTCAAATTGAAGATGCCTGGTCCCAAATGGGTGATCACTATCACTGGTAATCGTAAGAAGGCAGAAGAGTGCTTCTAGATGGGTTCAAAGATCGCCGATGCACAAATGGCCGTAGTAGAATTGCAAGAATATCAGAAAAATGCAGATTCGAGTGATTTGTTGCGAGCCAAGAAGCCCGCCACAGATTCAGCATTCCAGTCGTCTGGCGAGACAAAGTCGATTCACATTCACCCGACAGACCCCAATGCTGCTCCGATTCACATTTCAACCACACTCGACTCCAAATAGGAAGAAGCGCTCATCCAATTCCTTCGTGAGAACTGGGACATCTTTGCATGGAAACCTCCTGACATGCCAGGTGTTCCCAGGGGACTGGCTGAGCACCATTTGCGGGTCGACCCAAAAGTGAAACCAGTCAAAGAGCATCTTCGGCGGTCCGCGTACAGAAGAGGAAGGCAATCGGTGAAGAGGTGGCTCAGCTTTTGGCAGCTGAGTTTATCCGTGAGATTTACCACTCCGAGTGGTTAGCCAATGTTGTCATGGTCCCAAATAAGGACGACTCACTTCGCATGTGCATCGACTTCAAACATATCAATCGGGCCTGCCCGAAAGATCACTTTTCGCTCCCTCACATCGACCAGATAGTCGACTCGACTGCGGGGTGCGAGCGTTTGTCTTTTTTGGACGCCTACTCCGGGTACCACCAGATCCGTCTGTACGGACCCGACGAGATAAAAACAGCTTTCATCACCCCATTTGGGTGCTTCTGTTATGTCACTATGCCATTCGGTTTGAAGAATGCTGGAGGCACATTCATGCGGATGATTCAGAAGTGCTTGCTCACTCAGATCAGTCGGAATGTGGAAGCATACATGGATGACATTGTGGTCAAGTCACGTAAAGGTTCCGACCTACTGGCTGACCTTGCTGAAACCTTTGCCAACCTCAGAAGGTATGATATCAAGCTTAATCCATCAAAGTGCACGTTTGGAGTTCCAGGCGGAAAATTACTCGGTTTTCTTGTTTTCGAACAAGGAATCGATGCTAACCCAAAGAAAGTGGGTGCCATACTCTGGATGGAATGCCCTGTGCGTGTGCACGATGTCCAGAAGCTTACTGGTTGTTTGGTCGCCCTAAGTCGATTCATTTCTCGCCTCGGTGAAAAGGCACTGCCTCTTTACCGACTGATGAAGAAATCAGATAAGTTCGAGTGGACTCCTGAAGCTGATGCATCATTTGCAGAGCTAAAAGCCTTGCTTTCCACCTAGCCGGTGCTTGCTGCCCCAATCAGCAAAGAGCCTCTACTGCTTTATATAGCAGCCACTGGACAAGTCATCAGTACAGTACTTACGGTCGAGCGAGAAGAAGAGGGAAAAGCCTATAAAGTTCAGCGCCCAGTTTATTATATTTCTGAAGTTCTGACTCCGTCAAAGCAGAGATATCCACACTATCAGAAGCTCGTTTATGGGATTTACATGACCACAAAGAAGGTTGCACACTATTTCTCTGATCACTCTGTTACTGTCGTCAGCGACGCTCCGTTGTCAGAGATTCTGCACAACAGAGATGCAACTGGTCGAGTGGAAAAATGGGCAATTGAACTCCTTCCCTTAGATATCAAGTTTGAGGCAAAGAAAGCTATCAAGTCCGAAGCAATAGCAGATTTCCTCGCCAAGTGGATTGAACAACAACTGCCGACTCAAGTTCACTTGGAGCACTGGACCATGTTCTTTGATGGATCCAAAATGTTGAATGGTTCTGGTGCTGGAGTGGTTCTGGTACCCCCCGAGGAGACAAGCTCAGATATGTCCTCCAGATTCACTTTGATTCCTCCAATAATGAAGCTGAATATGAAGCACTCCTGTATGGGTTGCGTATGGCCATCTCACTCGGCGTCCGTCGCCTCATGGTCTACGGCGACTCAGATTTGGTAGTCAATCAAGTGATGAAGGAGTGGGACGTCAGAAGCCCAGCCATGACTGGTTACTGCAATGCGGTGAGGAAGTTAGAAAAGAAGTTTAAAGGGTTAGAGCTCCATCACATACCCCGACTGAAAAATCAAGCAGCCGATGACTTGGCAAAGATAGGTTCCAAGAGAGAAGCCATCCCCAGCAATGTGTTTTTGGATCATATTCACACACCGACCGTTCAAGAAGATCCTTTTACTGAAGAGCCCCCGCAGCCTAAGAGCGCCACAGATTCGACTGAAGTTGAGGTCCCAGCCGTGGTCGACCTAATCATGGAGGTTCTGGTCATCACTCCCGACTGGACAGTGCCGTACATTGCGTACATCCTCAGAAAGGAACTCCCAGAAGACGAAGAAGAGGCTCGGCAGATCGTCCGTCGATCCAAGGCCTTTACTGTGATAAGAGGACAATTGTTCAGGGAAAGCATGACTGGAGTCGGTCAGAGATGCATAACACCAGAAGAAGGTCGAATGATCCTCAACGACATCCACTCAGGGACCTGTGGCCACCATGCGTCCTCTCGGGCCATCGTGGCTAAAGCATACCGAGCCGGATTCTATTGGCCGCGAGCAAATGAAATGGTGAAAGATATAGTCGACAGATGTGAAGGCTTCCGGTTTTACTCGGACATGTCACACAAGCCAGCGTCAGCCCTGAAGACCATTCCCCTCGTCTGGCCCTTTGATGTTTGGGGTTTGGATATGGTTGGGCCACTGAGAACTCGTAGGAGTGGCTTCACTCATGTGCTCGTGGCAGTCGACAAGTTTACCAAATGGATCGAAGCTAAACCTATCAAGAGTCTTGAAGCCAGCACCGCTGTTAGTTTTATCAGAGAATTGACATTGAGATGTGGAGTTCCACACAACATCATCACAAACAACGGGTCGAACTTCGATTCTGATGAGTTTAGAGCTTTCCGCGCTTCTCAAGGCATACAAGTCGACTATGCTTCAGTCGCTCACCCGTAGTCGAACGGACAAGCAGAAAGAGCCAATGGCCTAATTCTCAAAGGATTGAAACCCCGACTGATGCGTGACCTCAAACACGCAGCAGGGGCTTGGGTCGATGAACTTCCGTCAGTTCTGTGGGGTTTGACGACAACTCCCAATCGGTCGACTGGACGAACTCCTTTCTTCTTGGTCTATGGAGCCAAAGCTGTTCTACCGAGTGACCTGCTCCACAATGCACCCCAAGTCGAACTCTTCTCCGAAGAAGAAGCAGAGCGGGCCCGGCAGGATTCAGTCGATCTCTTAGAGTAGGAAAGAGAGATGGCCTTGATCCGGTTGACCATTTATCAGCAAGACTTGCGTCGATTCCATGCCAGGAACGTGAGGGGCCGGACCTTTCAAGAGGGGGACCTGGTTCTTCGAGTGGATCAACAGAAACCACACAAGCTCGCCCCGGCTTGGGAAGGCCCCTTCATCATCACCAAAGTTCTCCATAATGGAGCATACCATCTTTACAGTGTTGAGCATCAGAAGGACGAGCCACGGGCCTGGAACGCGGAGCTGCTCCGCCCCTTTTATACATAAGCACTCGTTCGAATAAAATGTAATAAGAAGTACCTTTGTAATTTGTCTGTCTAAGACAAGAGCTTTACAGTCTTCTCGCACGATTGTTGTTGTTTTTATTTACCTCCGAAATCCCCCAGTGGGTGGGCTTAGTCGCGAATCCGTTTCGCCTAAGTTCAAAAGAAAATCCTACCGAGTGATGAGCAAGCCTCTCACTCGGGAGGCTTAGCAGCGAATCTGTTTTGCCTAAGTTCGAAATAAAATCCTACCGAGTGGTGAGCAACCCTCCCACTCGGGGGCTTAGCTGCAGTCCGGCACTCGCCTAAGTTCTCCCACTCGAAGGCTTAGCTGCAGTCCAGTACTCGCCTAAGTTTGTAAAATCCTACGGAGTGGTGAGCGGTCCTCCCACTTGAGGGCTTAGCTGCAGTCCGGCACTCGCCTAAGTTCTCCCACTCAGAGGCTTAGCTGCAGTCCAGTACTCGCCTAAGTTTGTAAAATCCTACCGAGTGGTGAGCGATCCTCCCACTCGGGAGCTTAGCTGCAGTCCGACACTCGCCTAAGTTCTCCCACTCGGAGGCTTAGCTGCAGTCCAGTACTCGCCTAAGTTTGTAAAATCCTACCGAGTGGTGGGCGATCCTCCCACTCGGGGGCTTAGCTGCAGTCCGGCACTCGCCTAAGTTATCCCACTCGGAGGCTTAGCTGCAGTCCAGTACTCGCCTAAGTTTGTAAAACCCTGCCGAGTGGTGAGCAATACTCGCACTCGGGGGCTTAGCTGCAGTCCGGCACTCGCCTAAGTTCTCCCACTCGGAGGCTTAGCTGCAGTCCAGTACTCGCCTAAGTTTGTAAAATCCTACTGAGTGGTGAGCGATCCTCCCACTCGGGGGCTTAGCTGCAGTCAGGCACTCGCCTAAGTTCTCCCACTCGGAGGCCTAGCTGCAGTCCAGTACTCGCCTAAGTTTGTAAAATCCTACCGAGTGGTGAGCAATCCTCCCACTCGGAGGCTTAGCTGAAGTCCAATACTCGCCTAAGTTTGTAAAACCCTACCGAGTGGTGAGCAATCCTCCCACTCGGGGGCTTAGCCGCAGTCCAGCACTCGCCTAAGTTTATAAAATCCTACCGAGTGGTGAGCAACCCTCACACTCAGGGGCTTAGCTGCAGTCCAGTACTCGCCTAAGTTTAAAAAATCCTACCGAGTGGTGAGCAAACCTCCCACTCGAGGGCTTAGCTGCAGTCCAGTACTCGCCTAAGTTTACAAAATCCTACCGAGTGGTGAGCAAACCTCCCACTCGAGGGCTTAGCTGCAGTCCAGTACTCGCCTAAGTTTACAAAATCCTACCTAGTGGAGAGCAACTCTCCCACTCGGGGGCTTAGCTGCAGTCTAGTACTCGCCTAAGTTCGAAACACATCCCCATCCGCAAGGATGACGAGGTGCAGGTCGACTGCAACCTTCTCCTTCAGAGCTACGCCACAAGTACAATGTGCGCTCCATCCCTATCCGCAAGGACGACGAAGCGCAGGTCGACCGGAGTCACCACCTCAGAGCTGCATCTCCAGCCCAAAGATTATTCTGAGCAAAGAATAAAGTCCACTTGAAGGCAAAACACAAGCATATTCGGAAATAAACCAAATTCAGATAAATCCTAAAGTTCCAAGCAGCAAATCAAAAGTATTCGAGCATCAAGCCCAAAGGAGTTTAACGGTTACAGCAACCACTCGGCATTCCGAGGCAAATTTAAAGCAGATTCAAGTCTCATAAGTTTGTTCACTCGGCAGGAGGAGGGCTGGCAGGCTCGACGAATTCGTCCAGGTCGATCCCATCCGCGATCCGAGTGGCACCAGCGATGAAAGTCTCCATGAAGGACTGGAAGTCATGCCTTTTGGTGTTAGCGACCTTGATCGCCGCCAGTTTGTCTTCACGAGCTTCCTTGCAGTGGACTCGCACCAAGGACAGCGCCACGTCAGCTCCACACCAGGCGAAGGACTTCTTCCATTCTTGCACTCGGTCAGGGATCTTGTTGAGTCGAGCCATCAGCGATTCCAGGTCATTTTGAAGCGTCGCCGTTTGCCAGAGCAATGAGTCGACTCGTGAGACTGCCTCCTTCAGGCGCGCGAGGTAGCTTGTGACGCTGGCGACACGAGACTCCAGTCGGAGCACGTTCATTGCAGTTTCATCGCAAACTTGAGAAGCGATAGGGTCCAAACCCGTCTCAACCTTTCCAGTTTCCTCGGTAAAGTCTTGGTAGAATTCTGCAGCCAAAAATTAGTGAGTCGACCGGACAGGATCCGTTCACATGCATCAACACAGTCGGTTTAAAAGAAATACCTTCCAGCATAAGATAATGCTTCTTGGCAAGAGTTCTCAGATAAGCCTCCGTGTCATTCCTCTTGTGGACCGCAGACTCTAGCTTTTCATTCAGGGTAATTTTGTCCTTCTTTAGACGACTCACCTCTCGGTTAGACTCGTTGAGACAGGACTTCAGCTTGGTAACCTCCCCTTCCAGTGCTTCGACTGAAGCCAGCTTCTGGTCTGCAAGGGCAGTTTTATCTTGGGCTTCCTTCTGTGCAGCGGCGAGGTCCGAGTCCTTCTTCTCCAGAGCCAACTTCATTTTCTCTGCAAAAGAAGCAATCGGATCAGACAAGAGCTCGAAGAAATGTTTTAAAAAGACAGTCGACAAGCAGTTACCTTCCATACCAGCAGCTTCATCTTGAGCTTTCTTCAGATTCTGCTGGGCCAACTCCAAGTCGAGGTTGAGTTGCCTCTGCTTCTCCTCAAGTTCAGCAAACTTGGAGATGAGAGTACAAGACTTCTGCAGAAGGAAAAAGACGTGTCAATCGACAAGATAAAAGTTTGTTCACTTCCGAGTGGATAAAACTTAAAGAAGTTCGCTTAGACCCGAGCCGACTGCACATAGTCGACTGCGGTCTCGGGGGCTACACCCAGCGTTGGCGTGCCCCCGCTGATTAAGACCCAACTCGACCGGTCCGCCCGGGTCAAGTCAAAAAAATGTTCAGACCCCAGTTGACCGCCAGGAGTCGACTGCGGTCTCGGGGACTACACCCAGTGGGTGCACTTAGCGTGCCCCCACCGGTTCAGATCTCATTCGACCAGCCCGTCCGTGTCGAGTGGAAGAAAATAAAGGAAGGAAGAACTCAGACCCCAGTCGACTGCCAGCAGTCGACTGCGGTCTCGGGGACTACACCCAGTGGGTGCACTTAGCGTGCCCCCACCGGTTCAGACCCTACTCGCCCAGACCGAGTGGAAGAACACAACTACCAAAGACAAGAAAACACCCAGTGGGTGCACAGATTCGACGCAAACAACAGGAGATTGTATAGAAGAAAAATTTTCGGGTAGCATGTCCTGATAGAACAAGGTAAGTTGAAAGTTTACTTACCTGGACATTGGCCTGGAGAGCAACGCTGGCGTCGTAAGCGGCCTGGCTATTCTCGTGCACCGTCTTCATCCGCTCCATCATCACATTAGCCTGACAGATGGCTTCCGCAGCCGCACCCGACTGGTTTTCCGGGACAGGGTAGTTGGTGAAGAAGAGGGCAGACGACCCAGGTGCAGCAGCTTGGACCTCCGAGGTGTGAGATGGGACAACTGAAGGAATCACCGGTATAGTCGACGGTGCGGGGCGCTCACTCGACAAGGGTACATCGAAGGTTACAGAGGCCTCGCCCGCATCTTCAGATTGATGGATGGTTGGTGTTGTCGTTGGTCCCTGCTGAGACGCCTTACCAGCCGCCGCCTTTTTATTCTTCCTGGGCCTAGGAGCCACATCTTCAACGTCATCTGGGAGATCAACTATGTTGGGTGGAGCTGCAGAGAAGGTCAGTCGACCCCAAAGTGAACCGCTAGAGTTCAATTGACCGAGTAGTCAAGAGCAAGATCATAAGAGTTTTTACCTGGGTTGGAGGTAACCGCATCTTCCATCTCCTCGTCTCGGTATTGGTAAGAAGAGGTTCCTGATGTAGCAGCACCGCAAAGGCCCGCACTCAGTCGGTTATGTTCTGTTGCTCGAGTCGACGAAAAGAACAAGTCAGATGATTACCCGAAGATGGTAGGGACGGTCACTTTGATCCTGGGCAAAGCTTTTGGCAGTTTGGAGGAGGTGGCTTTCGGTGCTTTTGGCGCTGGAGGCGGCACAACCTTGGGCTGCTTCGGAGCCTTCACAACCGGCGCTGGGGAAGACGTCCGGGGGCGCTTCGAAGACTGCCCAGTCGGCGCAGTCGCCAGGTCCGGGGTGCTCGCCGGGTCGTGAGCATCCTTGGACCTTCTCTCTCTGCGAGGAGGCGAGTCGACCTCTTCGTCATCAGTCGAGTCGTCGCTCTCCTCGTCCTCCTCGGCATCCGAGTGCCACTCGCCACTCTCGCCCCCGCTCGCCCCTTCCTCGACATCTTGCCCCTACACTCCATTGGGCATCGAGTACATGTCAATGAGGTCCTGAAAGGACAACGATCAAACGAAATTCAGTCGACCATCAACAAGATGTCGCACAAATAATCAAGAAGATACTCGACAAAGCAGAGTCATACCTGTTCCGGCTGGCGCGAGTGGTCGAATGGAATCACCCTCCTAGACCCCGGGGGATTGTCTTTGTTGCTGGTGATTCCCTTCAGCCACTTCTCCAAGGTGTCTTCGCTGACGTCCTCCGAGTGGATCCGAGTGGAGTCCTCAAGCCCCGAGTACATCCACATCGGATGGTCACGGGCCTGAAGCGGTTGGATGCGTCGACTGAGAAAGACCTCCAGCAGGTCCATCCCAGTCACCCCGCCGCGGACAAGTTGGACGACCTGCTCGACCAACACCTTGACCTGTGCCTTCTCTTCTGGGACTACCCTCAAGGAGGAGGGCTTCTCCACTCGAGCTAGGGAAAAGGGAGGAAGTCCAGTCGACTGGCCCAGAGTCGGCTGGTCCTTACAGTAAAACCAAGTCGACTGCCAGCCCCAGACCGAGTCGGGAAGGATCATCGCTAGGAAGGTGCTCTTGTTCCTCATCTGGATCCCCAGACCCCCACCCATCTGGATCACGTGCGTCCTCTCATCACTCTGATTGGCCTTTTTGACCGACTGGGAGCGGCAGGTGAAGATGTGTTTGAAGAGACCCTAGTGCGGTCGACAGCCCAAGAAATTTTCACACATCGACACAAAGGAAGCCAGATAAACTATGGTGTTTGGAGTGAAGTGGTGAAGTTGAGCCCCGAAGAAGTTCAGAAAGCCACGAAAGAAAGGATGGGGAGGCAGAGAAAACCCGTGATCGACGTGGGTGGCGAGGAGAACACACTCACCCTCCCGCGGCTGCAGCTCGGTCTCGTTCCCCGGGAGCCGTGCCGATTTGTGGGGGATCAGTCCCCCCTCCACCAGGTCGTCAAGGTCGTCCTGGCTAATCGTCGAGCAGATCCAATCGCCCTGGATCCTGCTCGGCGGCAGGCCGGATCTTGACGAGGATCCGCCCCGACTGGTCCTTGCCCTTCGCCTTCGCGGTCGCCTTCTTCGCGCGCTCCAGCGCCACCGTCTTCTCTTTTCCCATGGCGGTAGATCGAGTTCGAGCGAGGTTTCGACGCAGAGAGCGGAAGCGTGCGTGGCGAAGAGGTCTGAGGAAGAAGAAAGAGAATGTGAGCGCGCGGTGTAAAGACCCGGTCTGGTACCTTTTATAATGTCATTCCCCGAGTGACTGACTGGTAGGCCCAGACGATCTAAACAAATCCCGCAACAGTCACACGCACAATACGTGGCAAAAAATGTGGCATGGAGATCGAGGCGACCTGCCTAATCCGTCTTGATTACCACTGCCTCACTCGTCCGGCGCGCTTCCCAATATTTGAATCCCGTGAAATCCGCGGAGAGCGGAGCAACTTGTCAGACTGAAAACGTCCTCCACATTATCATTCGGAATTCTACCGTGAAAATTCACTCGACAAAAACCAAGAATGGACCAAGGCGACTGAAAAATAAGTTGACATTGTCTCCTCAGTTCATGGCTCCAGAACAAGTTATACTCACAACGCGAAGAATGAGTCGGAAGTGTTCCCAACTCCTTCCCCACTCAAACCTTGATCCATTCGGGGGCTAATGACGAAGCTATGTACCTAGGGTAGGGTCATGGATCTGTTCAACATACCCTCCCCAAGGACATCTCTAAAAGAACCAGAAGCAGTCGAAGAGAAATCATCATCCACTCGACCATAAAAGCCATGTTCCACTCGACATTCTTGAGGACACTCGACCATGCGAACAACCACTCGACTACCAGAAGGTGGAGAACCTCTCACTCTGCAACGGTCGGGATTAAGTCATAGCTTTAATAGTCATTTATAGCACTTTACTTCGGACTTTACCAGTAACACTCCTTTATGAACATTGAATCCTGTGTAACGGAGGGGAGCTGGGGTCCTGGCGCACTCTATATAAGCCACCCCCCTCCTCCGGGACAAGGGTTCGCACCCCCTGTAACTCACACACATATATCCAGTCGACCGCCTCCGAGCTCCGGGACGTAGGGCTGTTACTTCCTCCGAGAAGGGCCTGAACTCGTAAAACTCGCGTGTACAACTCCTCCATAGCTAGGATCTTGCCTCTACAAACCTACCCCCCATTCTACTGTCAGACTTACAACCACGACACCTTGTCAAAAAATTTGATGACTCCATGTTCCAAGCTCAGCGGGCGATAGTTCGTAACATCCACTGCACCATCTTTCTTGGGCAGTAGCGTAACAACGGCTTTGTTTATGGCCGGCAGTCCCCTCATCTCTCCATCAAAGAAGGCATGCAAAGCTCTCATTAAGTCACCTTTGATTATGTGCCAGCAGGAAGAAAAGAACCTTCCAGTAAACCCGTCGGGCCCAGGTGCTTTATCAAGTGGCATCTTCTTTACCACACTCTCCACTTCTTCCTCTGTGAATGGGGCCTCAAGATGTTCCAAGTCCCTGGTTGTGAAATGCAGCGAATCCAGGTTAATGGAATGCTCCTGTCGTGGCGCCGTGCTAAACATCATGGAGAAGTAACTATCCACTTCCTCTACAACCTCATCTTTGGTGGTGGAAATTGTAGTCCCATGCCTGATCGCAGTAATCATATTCCCCGTTGCCTATGACATGCGTGTTGGTGGAAAAAACTGGTGTTTGCATCCCCTTCCCGTAGCACAAGGATCCTAGACTTCTGCCTTGCAATCGTACGCTTGAGAGAGCAGAGCCCAAGCAGCTTTTGCTTAAGTGCCCGCCGTAGATTCGCTTCCTGAGGTGATAGAGCCCATGCATCCATTGCCTTTTCAAGACGATATATAACTTCCATAGCGATGCCAATCTGCAGCTTGATGTTCCCTATCCACCCGTCGCTCCATTTTTGTAGTCTGTTTGTGGTCGGCCTCAGCTTCACTTCAGGTCGAGGACCACGTAAGATTACCACCCTGCGGGATGGATGCCCATGCCTCTTCGACAACTTGGTGAAATCCAGCAGCTTTCGTCCAAAATGATTCAAACTTAAATCTCCTACCCAGGCACAAGTCCACTGTCAGGTCCAAGAGTAGTGGACAATGGTCTGATATGGCAGAGCCGAGAGTTGTGAGATGACAAGTTGGATATAGCTCTTCCCAAGATGTCGTACCAAAGACATGATCAATCTTCGCCCTTTCGTTAGACCATGTATATCTCCTGCTATTGAGGTATAACTCCTTTAGCTCTAAGGCGTTTAGTTTTGCCCGAAACCTTGCCATCATTCTCTTGTTAACAAGCACATTGTTCTTATCCTCCGGATTCACCATGAGGTTAAAGTCGCCCACAACAGTCCACGGTCCCGCAATAAGCTCATGAATATCTACCAACTCTTGCATGAACTCGATTTTGTCATTGTTTTGCTGGGGGCCATAAACCACCGTGATCCACCACTATGCCCCGTCATCATGGCTAACTAGGGAAGTTAAAGCATTAGTCGTATAGTGGGGGTGGGAAATGGACACCACCAAGGCATCTCATGCAAGGAGAATGCCTCCTCTCGTTCCAGTCGCCGGAAGGTAGTAAAAATTGTCAAATTTATTTCCCCCACAGTGATGCACAACATGAGGTGTGATCACCTCCATTTTAGTTTCCTGGAAGCATAAAATGCTAGGATTAGCCGCCTGGACCAGCAGATAAATTGCACTACGACGCGCCGGGCTGTTATGGCCCCTTACATTCCACACTAAAGTTTTGCACGGAGTTCTACTCATTTTGATTGCCAACTGATACGTCCATTTTGCATCATGCTTTTATATCGATATTTATTACATTATGGCCTGTTATTACACATTATGTCACAATACTTATGCCTATTCTCTCTTATTTTACAAGGTTTACATAAAGAGGGAGAATGCCGGCAGTTGGGATTCTGGGCTGGAAAAGGAGCAAATATTAGAGACCTATTCTGCACAACTCCAAAAGTCCTGAAACTTCACGGAAGTCAATTTCAGAATATATAATAAACATTGAGCGCAAGAAGTTCACCAGGGGGGCCACACCCTGCCCACGAGGGTGGGGGCGCGCCCCCTACCTCGTGGGCCCCCTGGTGGCCCTCCGATGACCATCTTGTGCTATATGAAGTCTTTCGATGGGAAAAAATCATAAGCCATCTTCTCGGACGAAACTCTGCCGCCACGAGGCGGAACCATGGCGGAACCAATCTAGGGCTCTGGCGGAGCTGTTCTGCCGGGGAAACTTCCCTCCGGGAGGGGGAAATCATCGCCATCGTCATCACCAACGCTCCTCTCATCGGGAAAGGGCAATCTCTATCAACATCTTCACCAACACCATCTCCTCTCAAAACCCTGGTTCATCTCTTGTATCCAATTCTTGTCTCCAAGTCCGGGATTGGTACCTGTGAGTTGCTAGTATTGTTAATTACTCCTTGTAGTTGATGCTAGTTGGTTTAATTGGTGGAAGATCATATGTTCAGATCCTATATGCATATTAATACTCCTCTAATTATGAACATGAATATGCTTTGTGAGTAGTTACGTTTGTTCCTGAGGACATGGGAGAAGTCTTGCTATTAGTAGTCATGTGAATTTGGTATTCGTTCGATATTTTGATGAGATGTATGTTGTCTCTCCTCTAGTGGTGTTATGTGAACGTCGACTACATAACACTTCACCATTATTTGGGCCTAGAGGAAGGCATTGGGAAGTAATAAGTAGATGATGGGTTGCTAGAGTGACAGAAGCATAAACCCTAGTTTATGCGTTGCTTCGTAAGGGGCTGATTTGGATCCATATGTTTCATGTTATGGTTAGGTTTACCTTAATACTTTTGTTGTAGTTGAGGATGCTTGCAATAGAGGTTAATCATAAGTGGGATGCTTGTCCAAGTAAGGACAATACCCAAGCACCAGTCCACCCACATATCATATTATCAAAGTACCGAACGCGAATCATATGAGCGTGATGAAAACTAGCTTGACGATATTCCCATGTGTCCTCGGGAGCGCTTTTCTCTATATAAGAGTTTGTTCAGGCTTGTCCTTTGCTACAAAAAGGATTGGGCCACCTTGATGCACTTTATTTACTTTTGTTACTTGTTGCTCGTTACAAATTATCCTATCACAAAACTATCTGTTACCACTTATTTCAGTACTTGCAGAGAATATCTTGCTGGAAACCGCTTATCATTTCCTTCTGCTCCTCGTTGGGTTAGATACTCTTACTTATCGAAAGGACTACGATAGATCCCCTATACTTGTGGGTCATCAAGACTCTTTTCTGGCGCCATTGCTGGGGAGTGAAGCGCCTTTGGTAGGTGGAATTTGGTAAGGAAAAATTTATATAGTGTGCTGAAATTTACTGTCACTTGTTACTATGGAAAGTAATCCTCGAGGGGCTTGTTCGGGGTATCTTCACCCCGTCCAGTAGAGCAAAGAGTTGCTCCTCAACCTACTGAACCTACTAAAAATGAAAATGTCTGCTTTGAAATTCCTTCGGGTATGATAGAAAAAATGCTAGATAATCCTTTTGCAGGAGATGGAACAATGCATCCTGATGAGCACCTAATATATGTTGATGAAATTTGTGGATTATTTAAGCTTGCAGGTGTAACCGGAGATGCTGTTAAGAAGAAGGTCTTCCCTTTATCTTTGAAGGGAGATGCATCGACATGGTATAGGCTATGTGATGATACGGGGTCACGGAACTACAAACGATTGAAATTGGAATTTGAAGTTTTATCCTATGCATCTTGTTCATCGTGATCGCAATTATATATATAATTTTTGGCCTCACAAAGGAGAAAGCATCACTCAAGCTTGGGGGAGGCTTAAATCAATGTTATATTCATGCCCCAATCATGAGCTCTCAAGAGAAATGATTATTCAAAAAATTTATGCTCGGCTTTCTGATTACAATCGCACCATGCTCGATACTTCTTGTGCTGGCTCTTTTATGATGAAGACTATTGAATTCAAATGGGATTTATTGGAAAGAATTAAACGCAACTCTGAAGATTGGGACCTCGACGAAGGTAAGGAGTCAGGTATGACACCTAAGTTTGATTGTGTTAAATCTTTTATGGATACCGATGTTTTCCGTAAATTTAGCACTAAATATGGACTTGACTCTGAAATAGTAGCTTCTTTATGTGAATCTTTTGCTACTCATGTTGATCTCCCTAAGGAGAAATGGTTTAAATATCATCCTCCCATAGAAGTAAAAGTAGCTGCACCTATTAAAGTTGAAGGAAAGATTGTCACTTATAATGATCCTGTTGTTCCTACTTCTTATGTTGAGAAACCACCTTTCCCTGTTAGGATAAAGGATCATGCTAAAGCTTCAAATGTGGTTCGTAAAAGCAATATTAAAACTTATACACCTCCTGAGCATGTTAAAGTTGAACCTAATATTGCTATTTTTAAAGATCTCTTGTCTGATAATATTGATGGGCATGTTATTTATTTCTATGATGAAACTGCTGGAATTGCTAAACCTTGTGCTAAAGATAAACCTAGACCTGTGGTAGGCATGCCTGTTATTTCTGTTAAAATAGGAGATCATTATTATCATGGCTTATGTGATATGGGTGCCAGTGCTAGTGCAATACCTATTGGCCTATATAGAGAAATTATGCATGATATTGCACCTGTTGAGTTAGAAGATATTGATATCACAATTAAACTTGCCAATAGAGATACTATTTCACCAATGGGAATTGTTTGAGATGTTGAAGTCTTGTGTGGGAAAACTAAATATCCTGCTGATTTTCTTGTTCTTGGTTCCCCACAAGATAGCTTTTGTCCCATTATATTTGGTAGACCCTTCTTGAACACTGTTAAGGCTAAGATAGATTGCAAAAAGGATGTTGTTACTATCGGTTTAGATGATATGTCTCACGAATTTAATTTCTCTAAATTTAGTAGACAAAACCGTGAAGAAGAATTACCTAGTAAGGATGAAATTATTGGTCTTGCTTCTATTGCCGTACCTCCTAGTGATCCTTTAGAACAATATTTGCTAGACCATGAAAATGATATGTTTATGAATGAAAGAAGGGAAATAGATGAAGTATTCTTTAAACAGGAACCTATTCTGAAAAACAATTTACCTGTTGAAATCCTAGGGGATCCTCCTCCACCCAAGGGTGATCCCGTGTTTGAGCTTAAACCGTTGCCTGATACTCTTAAATATGCTTATCTTGATGAGAAAAGGATATATCCTATTATTATTAGTGCTAACCTTTCAGAGCATGAGGAAGAGAGATTATTGAAAACTCTGAAGAAGCACCGTGCTGCTATTGGGTATACTCTTGATGATCTTAAGGGCATTAGTCCCACTCTATGTCAACATAAAATAAATTTGGAAGAAGATGCTAAACCAGTTCGTGATCATCAACGACGTCTGAATCCTAAAATGAAAGAGGTGGTAAGAAAGGAAATACTAAAGCTCCTTGAGGCAGGTATAATCTATCCCGTTGCTGATAGTCAGTGGGTAAGTCATGTCCATTGTGTCCCTAAGAAGGGAGGTATTACTGTCGTTCCTAATGATAAAGATGAATTGATTCCTCAAAGAATTATTACAGGTTATAGGATGGTAATTGATTTCCGTAAATTAAATAAGGCCACTAAAAAGGATCATTACCCCTTACCTTTTATTGATCAAATGCTAGAAAGATTATCCAAACATACACATTTTTGCTTTCTAGATGGTTATTCTGGTTTCTCTCAAATACATGTGTCAGCCAAGGATCAATCAAAGACTACTTTTACTTCTCCTTTTGATACTTTTGCTTATAGACGTATGCCTTTTGGTTTATGTAATGCACCTGCTACCTTTCAAAGATGCATGATGGCTATATTCTTTGACTTTTGTGAAAAGATTTGTGAGGTTTTCATGGACGATTTCTCCGTCTATGGATCTTCTTTTGATGATTGCTTGAGCAACCTTGATCGAGTTTTGCAGAGATGTGAAGAAACTAATCTTGTCTTGAATTGGGAAAAGTGGCACTTTATGGTTAATGAAGGTATTGTCTTCGGGCATAAAGTTTCTGAAAGAGGTATTGAGGTTGATAAAGCCAAGGTTGATGCTATTGAAAAGATGCCATGTCCCAAGGACATCAAAGGTATAAGAAGTTCCCTTGGTCACGCCGGATTTTATAGGAGGTTCATTAAGGACTTCTCAAAAATTTCTCGGCCTCTGACTAATTTATTACAAAAAGATATACCATTTGTCTTTGATGATGATTGTGTAGAAGCATTTGAAATACTTAAGAAAGCATTGATCTCTGCACCTATTGTTCAGCCACCTGATTGGAATTTACCCTTTGAAATTATGTGTGATGCTAGTGATCATGCTGTAGGTGTTGTTCTAGGGCAAAGAGTTGATAAGAAATTAAACGTTATTCAATATGATAGTAAATCCCTAGACAATGCTCAAAGAAATTATGCTACTACTGAAAAACAATTCTTAGCAGTTGTATTTGCTTGTGATAAGTTCAGACCTTATATTGTTGATTCTAAAGTAACTATTCACACTGATCATGCTGCTATTAAATATCTTATGGAAAAGAAAGATGCTAAACCTAGACTTATTAGATGGGTTCTCTTGCTACAAGAATTTGATGTACATATTGTTGATAGAAAGGGAGCTGAGAACCCCGTTGCAGACAACTTGTCTAGGTTGGAAAATGTGCTTGATGACCCACTACCTATTGATGATAGCTTTCCTGATGAGCAATTAAATGTCATAAATGCTTCTCATACTGCTCCATGGTATGCTGATTATGCTAATTACATTGTTGCCAAATTCATACCACATAGTTTCACATACTAGCAAAAGAAAAAGTTCTTCTATGATTTGAGGCATTACTTTTGGGATGACCCACATCTTTATAAAGAAGGAGTAAATGGTGTTATTAGACGTTGTGTATCTGAGCATGAACAGAAACAGATCCTACGCAAGTGTCACTCCGAAGCTTATGGAGGACACCATGCTGGAGATAGAACTACACATAAGGTATTGCAATCTGGTTTTTATTGGCCTACACTCTTCAAAGATGCCCGTAAGTTTGTCTTATCATGTGATGAATGTCAAAGAATTGGTAATATTAGTAGACGTCAAGAAATGCCTGTGAACTATTCACTCGTTATTGAACCATTTGATGTTTGGGACTTTGAGTATATGGGACCTTTTCCTGCCTCTAATGGTTATACACATATTTTAGTTGTTGTTGATTACGTTACCAAGTGGGTAGAAGCTATTCCAACTAGTAGTGCTGATCATAACACCTCTATTAAAATGCTTAATGAAGTTATTTTTCCAAGATTTGGAGTCCCTATATATTTAATGACTGATGGTGGTTCACATTTTATTCATGGTGCTTTCCGTAAAATGCTTGCTAAATATGGTGTTAATCATATAATCGCATCTCCTTATCACCCATAGTCTAGTGGTCAAGTAGAATTGAGTAATAGAGAGCTCAAATTAATTTTGCAAAAGACTGTCAATAGGTCTAGAAAGAATTGGTCCAAGAAACTTGATGATGCATTATGGGCCTATAGAACTGCATATAAAAATCATATGGGTATGTCTCCGTATAAAATGGTTTATGGAAAAGCATGTCACTTACCTCTCGAACTAGAACATAAGGTTTATTGGGCTATTAAAGAGCTCAACTATGATTTTAAACTTGCCGGTGAGAAGAGGTTATTTGATATTAGCTCACTCGATGAATGGAGAACCCAAGCCTATGAAAATGCCAAGTTGTTTAAAGAAAAAGTTAAAAGATGGCATGACAAAAGAATACAAAAGCGTGAGTTTAATGTAGGTGATTATGTATTGCTATACAACTCTAATTTAAGATTTTTTGCAGGAAAACTTCTCTCTAAATGGTAAGGTCCTTACGTTATCGAGGAGGTCTATCGTTCCGGTGCCATAAAAATCAACAACTTCGAAGGTACAAATCCGAAGGTGGTGAACGGTCAAAGAATCATACATTATATCTTAGGTAATACCATAAATGTTGAAACCAATGTTATTGAAACCGTAACCCCGGAGGAATACATAAGGGACACTTTCCGGAATGTTTCAGACTCCAAAAAGGAATAGGTATGTGGTACGGTAAGTAAACCGACTCCAAAACAGTTTTTAAGGCAATATTTCTCTGTTTCGGAATATTTAGAAAAATAGAAAAAGAAGTAGCAGTCCGGGAAGGACACAAGGCCTCCACGAGGGTGGAGGGCGCGCCCTACCCCCCTGGGTGCGCCCCCTACCTCGTGGGCACCTCGTGCGGTTTCCGGACTCCATTTTCTTACACGACACGTATTTTGGTCGATAAAAAATCATTATATAATCTCCCGGAGGTTTTGACTCCCGTATCACGCAAAAATCTCCTGTCTTTGTTTCGAGCTGTCCAGCTGCAGATTTGAGCAACATGTCATCCCAGGATTCGGAAGGAGAGAGCTATGTGGCTGATTACCTTGCAGACCCTAAAGTCTATGGGGATGTGGAGCATTGTGGTTGGACTACGGAAGAAGAAGAGGACTATGAACCTAAGGGAAAGGAGGAGACGAGCTCAAATGAAGATGAAGTCCCACTACCTCAACCTGGGGACATGCATGTGGAGTTCAAAAAGTCAAGCCTCCCTGATAGAGTAAAGAAACCTAAGATCGAGTTTATCCCTTTTCGCCTCTTGCAGGAAAACAAACAGGAACTATGCAAAAAGATACTGAGCCTGGAGCAGGAGATCGAGGACCTAAGGGACCAAAATTCTGTCCTCGAGCGCAAATTAAGTAAGAAGCCTACGCCATCAACAAAACCATCACCTTCTCCACCAGCAAAGAAGAACTGAGCATCGGGTATGGGCACTCCCTTTGGCAACTACCATGCTTGGGGGAGTGCCCCGGTATCGTACCACCATCACTTTTATCTTTACCGTTTTTCTTAGTTCGATCCTTTTGGTAATATCTTGATCTAGTAGAATAAACGTTCTTAGTATGATCTAGATGTGAGTTTTGCTTTATGATCCTTCTATGTAATTGAAAGTGCGTTATATCGACTAGGGGGGGGGGGGTGAATAGGCGATTTTTATGAAAGTCTTCAAAACGTGGAAGTTATGAAGGCAAACAGAGTGGACAAGCCTATCACTATGCAGCGGAAGTTAGATTACACAAGGCAAGCCATAGTCAAGTATACAATATAGTGAAAGCACAGTGACAAACAGCTTCAGTGTAATGAGGATCAGGTAGGAAGAAGTTATGAAGCCAAACAAATCATATAGTCAAGTTGTGAAGACAGACGATAAAGCAAGCATGCAATGGCTTCACAATGTGTACTGGTAAGTAAAGGGAGGTGAAGATGAAACCAGTGACACGCTGAAGACAATGATTTGTTGGACCAGTTCCAGTTGCTGTGACAACTGTACGTCTGGTTGGAGCGGCTAGGTATTTAAACCAAAGGACACTCAGTCCCGGACACCCAGTCCTGAACACGCAGCTCATGACACCCAGTCCTCACCGTTTTCTCCTTGAGCTAAGGTCACACAGACCTCGCCCAATCACTCTGGTAAGTCTTCAAGGTAGACTCCCAAACCTTCACAGACTTCGTTCACCGGCAATCCACAATTTCTCTTGGATGCTCAGAATGCGACGCCTAACCGGCTGGAGGATGCACAGTCCTCAAGTGTAATAAGTCTTCAGATCACTCAGACAAGAAGACTTAAGTGATGCCCAATTACTCTGGCTCTGGGTGGTTAGGGCTTTTCTCCTCGCTAGGGATTTTCTCTCAAAGGCTTCGAGGTGGGTTGCTCTCAAACGACAAAAGCCGTGCACTGAAATCTGAGCAGCCAACCGTTTATGGTTGTAGGGGTGGACTATTTATAGCCACTTGGCAACCCGACCTGATTTGTCCGAAATGACCCTGGGTCACTAAGGAACTGACACGTGTATCAACGGTCGAATTTCGAACTCACACGGCAACTTTACTTGGGCTACAAGTAAAGCTGACTTGTCTGACTCTGGACAAGATTTTCTCTCATTGTCTTCACTCGAAGACATAGGATTTGAATTAGGCATCACTTCAGTCATCCAGACTGGTTCTCTTGGTCCCCACTTAATGAAGGAAATATGCCCTAGAGGCAATAACAAAGTTATTATTTATTTCCTTATATCATGATAAATGTTTATTATTCATGCTAGAATTGTATTAACCGGAAACATAATACATGTGTGAATACATAGACCAACAGAGTGTCACTAGTATGCCTCTACTTGACTAGCTCGTTAATCAAAGATGGTTATGTTTCCTAACCATGAACAAAGAGTTGTTATTTGATTAACGAGGTCACATCATTAGTTGAATGATCTGATTGACATGACCCATTCCATTAGCTTAGCACCCGATCGTTTAGTATGTTGCTATTGCTTTCTTCATGACTTATACATGTTCCTATAACTATGAGATTATGCAACTCCCGTTTACCGGAGGAACACTTTGGGTACTACCAAACGTCACAACGTAACTGGGTGATTATAAAGGAGTACTACAGGTGTCTCCAATGGTAGATGTTGGGTTGGCGTATTTCGAGATTAGGGTTTGTCACTCCGATTGTCGGAGAGGTATCTCTGGGCCCTCTCGGTAATACACATCACATAAGCCTTGCAAGCATAATAACTAAGATGTTAGTTATGAGATGATGTATTACGGAACGAGTAAAGAGACTTGCCAGTAACGAGATTGAACTAGGTATTGGATACCGACGATCGAATCTCGGGCAAGTAACATACCGATGACAAAGGGAACAACGTATGTTGTTATGCGGTCTGACCGATAAAGATCTTCGTAGAATATGTAGGAGCCAATATGGGCATCCAGGTCCCGCTATTGGTTATTGACCGGAGACGTGTCTCGGTGATGTCTACATTGTTCTCGAACCGTAGGGTCCGCACACTTAACGTTACGATGACAGTTATTATGAGTTTATGTATTTTGATGTACCGAAGGTTGTTCGGAGTCCCGGATGAGATCACGGACATGACGAGGAGTCTCGAAATGGTCGATACGTAAAGATTGATATATTGGAAGCCTATGTTTGGACATAGGAAGTGTTCCGGGTGAAATCGGGATTTTACCGGAATACCGGGAGGGTTACCGGAACCCCCCGGGAGACTAATGGGCCTATTGGGCCTTAGTGGAAAAAGAGAAAAGGGGCAGCCCATAGCTGGCCGGCGCCCCCCTTTCCCCAAGTCCTAGTAGGACTAGGATAAGGGGCCGGCCCCCCTTCTCTCTCCTTTTTCCCCGAGAGTCCTAATTGGAATAGGATTGGAAGGGGGAGTCCTACTCCCGGTGGGAGTAGGACTCCCCCTGCGCCTCCCTCTCCCTGGCCGGACGGCTCCCCCTCCTCCAACCTTTATATACGGGGGCAGGGGACACCCCAAGACACACAAGTTGATCCTTGAGATCGTTCCTTAGCCGTGTGCGGTGCCCCCTGCCACCAAATTCCACCTCGATCATACCGTTACAGTGCTTAGGCGAAGCCCTGCGTCGGTAGTACATCAAGATCGTCACCACACCGTCGTGCTGACGGAACTCTTCCTCGACGCTTTGCTGGATCGGAGCCCGAGGAACGTCATCGAGCTGAACGTGTGCTAAGAACTCGGAGGTGCCAGAGTAACGGTGCTTGGATCGGTCGGATCGGAAAGAAGACGTACGACTACTTCCTCTATGTTGTGTGATCGCTTCCGCAGTCGGTCTGCGTTGGTACGTAGACAACACTCTCCCCTCTTGTTGCTGTGCATCACCATGATCTTGCGTGTGCGTAGGAAAATTTTCGAAATTACTGCGTTCCCCAAACAGTGGCATCCGAGCCTAGGTTTTATGGTTTGATGTTATTTGCATGAGTAGAACACAAGTGAGTTGTGGGCGATACAAGTCATATTGCCTACCAGCATGTCATACTTTGGTTCGGCGGTATTGTTGGGTGAGACGATCCGGACCAACCTTACGCGTACTCTTACGCGAGACCGGTTCCCTCGACGTGCTTTGCACATAGATGGCTTGCGGAAGACTGTCTCTCCAACTTTAGTTGAACCAAGTGTGACTACGCCCGGTCCTTGAGAAGGTTAAAACGGAGTCTATTTGACGAACTATCGTTGTGGTTTTGATGCGTAGGTGAGATGAGTTCTTACTTAAGCCCGTAGCAGCCACGTAAAACTTGCAACAACAAAGTAGAGGACGTCTAACTTGTTTTTGCAGGGCATGTTGTGATGTGATATGGTCAAGGCATGATGCTGATTTTATTGTATGAGATGATCATGTTTTTGTAACCGAGTTATCAGCAACTGGCAGGAGCCATATGGTTGTCGCTTTATTATATGCAATGCAATCGCGATGTAATGCTTTACTTTATTACTAAACGGTAGTGATAGTCGTGGAAGCATAAGATTGGCGAGACGACAATTATGCTACGATGGAGATCAAGGTGTCGCGCCGGTGACGATGGTGATCACGACGGTGCTTCGGAGATGGAGATCACAAGCACAAGATGATGATGGCCATATCATATCACTTATATTGATTGCATGTGATGTTTATCCCTTTTTATGCATCTTATCTTGCTTTGATTGACGGTAGCATTATAAGATGATCTCTCACTAAAAATTATCAAGTAGTGTTCTCCCTGAGTATGCACCGTTGCCAAAGTTCGTCGTGCCCAGACACCACGTGATGATCGGGTGTGATAAGCTCTACGTCCAAATACAACGGGTGCAAAACAGTTGCACACGCAGAATACTCAGGTTATACTTGACGAGCCAAGCATATACAGATATGGCCTCGGACCACAGAGACCGAAAGGTCGAGCGTGAATCATATAGTAGATATGATCAACATAACGATGTTCACCATTGAAAACTACTCCATCTCACGTGATGATCGGTTATGGTTTAGTTGATTTGGATCACGTGATCACTTAGAAGATTAGAGGGATGTCTATCTAAGTGGGAGTTCCTAAGTAATTTCATTAACTGAACTTAAACTTATCATGAACTTAGTACCTGATAGTATCTTGCTTGTTTATGTTGCTTGTAGATAGATGGCTCGTGCTATTGTTCCGTTGAATTTTAATACGTTCCTTGAGAAAGCAAAGTTGAAAGATGATGGTAGCAATTACACGGACTGGGTCCATAACCTGAGGATCATCCTCATTGCTGCACAGAAGAATTACGTCCTGGAAGCACCGCTGGGTGACAGGCCTGCTGCTGGAGCAACGCCAGATGTTATGAACGTCTGGCAGAGCAAAGCTGATGACTACTCGATAGTTCAGTGTGCCATGCTTTACGGCTTAGAATCGGGACTTCAACGACGTTTTAAACGTCATGGAGCATATGAGATGTTCCAGGAGTTGAAGTTGATATTTCAAGAAAATGCCCGAATTGAGAGATATGAAGTCTCCAATAAGTTCTATAGCTGCAAGATGGAGGAGAACAGTTCTGTCAGTGAGCATATACTCAAAATGTCTGGGTATAATAATCACTTGATTCAGATGGGAGTTAATCTTCCAGATGACTGCGTCATTGACAGAATTCTCCAATCACTGCCACCAAGCTACAAGAGCTTCGTGATGAACTATAATATGCAAGGGATGAACAAGACTATTCCCGAGCTCTTCGCAATGCTGAAAGCTGCGGAGGTAGAAATCAAGAAGGAGCATCAAGTGTTGATGGTTAGCAAAACCACTTGTTTCAAGAAAAAGGGCAAATGGAAGAAGAAGGGAAACTTCAAGAAGAACAGCAAGCAAGTTGCTGCTCAGGAGAAGAAACCCAAGTCTGGACCTAAGCCTGAAACTAAGTGCTTCTACTGCAAGCAGACTGGTCACTGGAAGCGGAACTGCCCCAAGTATTTGGCGGATAAGAAGGATGGCAAAGTGAGCAAAGGTATATGTGATATACATGTTATTGATGTGTACCTTACTAGAGCTCGCAGTAGCACCTGGGTATTTGATACTGGTTCTGTTGCTAATATTTGCAACTCGAAACAGGGACTACGGAATAAGCGGACGCTAGCAAAGGACGAGGTGACGATGCGCGTGGGAAACGGTTCCAAAGTCGATGTGATCGCGGTCGGCACGCTACCTCTACATCTACCTTCGGGATTAATATTCGACCTAAATAATTGTTATTTGGTGCCAGCGTTGAGCATGAACATTATATCTGGATCTTGTTTAATGCGAGACGGTTATTCATTTAAATCAGAGAATAATGGTTGTTCTATTTATATGAGTAATATCTTTTATGGTCATGCACCTTTGAAGAGTGGTCTATTCTTGTTGAATCTTGAAGATAGTGATACACATATTCATAATGTAGAAGCCAAAAGATGCAAAGTTAATAATGATAGTGCAACTTATTTGTGGCACTGCCGTTTAGGTCATATCGGTGTAAAGCGCATGAAGAAACTCCATACTGATGGGCTTTTGGAACCACTTGATTATGAATCACTTGGTACTTGCGAACCGTGCCTCATAGGCAAGATGACTAAAACACCGTTCTCCGGTACTATGGAGAGAGCAACAGATTTATTGGAAATCATACATACCGATGTATGTGGTCCGATGAATATTGAGGCTCGTGGCGAATATCGTTATTTTCTCACCTTCACAGATGATTTAAGCAGATATGGGTATATTTACTTAATGAAACATAAGTCTGAAACATTTGAAAAGTTCAAAGAATTTCAGAGTGAGGTTGAAAATCATCGTAACAAGAAAATAAAGTTTCTACGATCTGATCGTGGAGGAGAATATTTGAGTTACGAGTTTGGTATACATTTGAAAAATTGTGGAATAGTTTCGCAACTCACGCCACCCGGAACACCATAACGTAATGGTGTGTCCGAACGTCGTAATCGTACTTTACTAGATATGGTGCGATCTATGATGTCTCTTACTGATTTACCGCTATCGTTTTGGGGTTATGCTTTAGAGACGGCCGCATTCACGCTAAACAGGGCACCATCAAAATCCGTTGAGATGACACCTTATGAACTATGGTTTGGCAAGAAACCAAAGTTGTCGTTTCTTAAAGTTTGGGGCTGCGATGCTTATGTGAAAAAGCTTCAACCTGATAAGCTCGAACCCAAATCGGAGAAATGTGTCTTCATAGGATATCCAAAGGAAACTATTGGATACACCTTCTATCACAGATCCGAAGGCATGCCTTTTGTTGCTAAATTCGGAAACTTTCTAGAGAAGGAGTTTCTCTCGAAAGAAGTGAGTGGGAGGAAAGTAGAACTTGAAGAGGTAACTGTACCTGCTCCCTTATTGGAAAATAGTACATCACAGAAAACTGTTTCTGCGACACCTATACCAATCAGTGAGGAAGCTAATGATGATGATCATGAAGCTTCAGAATAAGATACTACGGTAATCCAGTTCTGGAAGTCATGATGCTAGATCATGATGAACCTACGAACTATGAAGAAGTGATGGTGAGCCCAGATTCCGCAAAGTGGCTTGAGGCCATGAAATCTGAGATGGGATCCATGTATGAAAACAAAGTATGGACTTTGGTTGACTTGCCCGATGATCGGCAAGAAATTGAGAATAAATGGATCTTCAAGAAAAAGACTGACACTGACGGTAATATTACTGTCTATAAAGCTCGACTTGTCGCGAAAGGTTTTCGACTAGTTCAAGGAGTTGACTACGATGAGACCTTCTCACCCGTAGCGATGCTTAAGTCCGTCAGAATTATGTTAGCAATTGCCGCATTTTATGATTATGAAATATGGCAGATGGATGTCAAAACTGCATTCCTGAATGGATTTCTGGAAGAAGAGTTGTATATGATACAACCAGAAGGTTTTGTCGATCCAAAGGGAGCTAACAAAGTATGCAAACTCCAGCGATCCATTTATGGACTGGTGCAAGCATCTCAGAGTTGGAATAAACGCTTTGATAGTGTGATCAAAGCATTTGGCTTTATACAAACTTTTGGAGAAGCCTGTATTTACAAGAAAGTGAGTGGGAGCTCTGTAGCATTTCTTATATTATATGTGGATGACATATTGCTGATTGGAAATGATATAGAATTTCTGGATAGCATAAAGGGATACTTGAATAAAAGTTTTTCGATGAAAGACCTCGGGGAAGCTGCTTACATATTAGGCATAAAGATCTATAGAGATAGATTAAAACGCTTAATTGGACTTTCACAGAGCACATACCTTGACAAGATTTTGAAGAAGTTCAAAATGGATCAAGCAAAGAAAGGGTTCTTGCCTGTGTTACAAGGTATGAAGTTGAGTCAGACTCAATGCCCGACCACTGCAGCAGATAGAGAGAAAATGAAAGATGTTCCCTATGCTTCAGCCATAGGCTCTATCATGTATGCAATGCTGTGTACCAGACCTGATGTGTGCCTTGCTATAAGTTTAGCAGGGAGGTACCAAAGTAATCCAGGAATGGATCACTGGACAGCGGTCAAAAACATCCTGAAATACCTGAAAAGGACTAAGGATATGTTTCTCGTATATGGAGGTGACAAAGAGCTCACCGTAAGAGGTTACGTTGATGCAAGCTTTGAGACTAATCCGGACGATTCTAAATCGCAAACCGGATACGTGTTTACTTTAAACGGTGGAGCTGTCAGTTGGTGCAGTTCTAAACAAAGTGTCGTGGCGGGATCTACATGTGAAGCGGAGTACATAGCTGCTTCGGAAGCAGCAAACGAAGGAGTCTGGATGAAGGAGTTCATATCCGATCTAGGTGTCATACCTAGTGCATCGGGTCAAATGAAAATCTTCTGTGACAATACTGGTGCAATTGCCTTGGCAAAGGAATCCAGATTTCACAAAAGGACCAAACACATCAAGAGACGCTTCAACTCCATCCGGGATTTAGTCCAGGTGGGAGACATAGAGATTTGCAAGATACATACGGATCTGAACGTTGCAGACCCGTTGACTAAGCCTCTTCCACGAGCAAAACATGATCAGCACCAAGGCTCCGTGGGTGTTAGAATCATTACAGTGTAATCTAGATTATTGACTCTTGTGCAAGTGGGAGACTGAAGGAAATATGCCCTAGAGGCAATAATAAAGTTATTATTTATTTCCTTATATCATGATAAATGTTTATTATTCATGCTAGAATTGTATTAACCGGAAACATAATACATGTGTGAATACATAGACCAACAGAGTGTCACTAGTATGCCTCTACTTGACTAGCTCGTTAATCAAAGATGGTTATGTTTCCTAACCATGAACAAAGAGTTGTTATTTGATTAACGAGGTCACATCATTAGTTGAATGATCTGATTGACATGACCCATTCCATTAGCTTAGCACCCAATTGTTTAGTATGTTGCTATTGCTTTCTTCATGACTTATACATGTTCCTATAACTATGAGATTATGCAACTCCCGTTTACCGGAGGAACACTTTGGGTACTACCAAATGTCACAACGTAACTGGGTGATTATAAAGGAGTACTACAGGTGTCTCCAATGGTAGATGTTGGGTTGGCGTATTTCGAGATTAGGGTTTGTCACTCCGATTGTCGGAGAGGTATCTCTGGGCCCTCTCGGTAATGCACATCACATAAGCCTTGCAAGCACTGCAACTAATATGTTAGTTGTCAGATGATGTATTACGGAACGAGTAAAGAGACTTGCCAGTAACGAGATTGAACTAGGTATTGGATACCGACGATCGAATCTCGGGCAAGTAACATATCGATGACAAAGGGAACAACGTATGTTGTTATGCGGTCTGACCGATAAAGATCTTCGTAGAATATGTAGGAGCCAATATGGGCATCCAGGTCCCGCTATTGGTTATTGACCGGAGACGTGTCTCGGTCATGTCTACATTGTTCTCGAATCGTAGGGTCCGCACGCTTAACGTTACGATGACAGTTATTATGAGTTTATGCATTTTGATGTACCGAAGGTTGTTCGGAGTCCCGGATGAGATCACGGACATGACGAGGAGTCTCGAAATGGTCGAGACGTAAAGATTGATATATTGGAAGCCTATGTTTGGACATAGGAAGTGTTCCGGGTGAAATCGGGATTTTACCGGAATACCGGCAGGGTTACCGGAACCCCCCGGGAGACTGATGGGCCTATTGGGCCTTAGTGGAAAAAGAGAAAAGGGGCAGCCCATAGCTGGCCGGCGCTCCCCCCTTTACCCAAGTCCTAGTAGGACTAGGATAAGGGGCCGGCCCCCCTTCTCTCTCCTTTTTCCCCGAGAGTCCTAATTGGAATAGGATTGGAAGGGGGAGTCCTACTCCCGGTGGGAGTAGGACTCCCCCTGCGCCTCCCTCTCCCTGGCCGGCCGGCTCCCCCTCCTCCAACCTTTATATACGGGGGCAGGGGACACCCCAAGACACACAAGTTGATCCTTGAGATCATTCCTTAGCCGTGTGCGGTGCCCCCTGCCACCAAATTCCACCTCGATCATACCGTTACAGTGCTTAGGCGAAGCCCTGCGTCGGTAGTACATCAAGATCGTCACCACACCGTCGTGCTGACGGAACTCTTCCTCGACGCTTTGCTGGATCGGAGCCCGAGGAACGTCATCGAGCTGAACGTGTGCTAAGAACTCGGAGGTGCCGGAGTAACGGTGCTTGGATCGGTCGGATCGGAAAGAAGACGTACGACTACTTCCTCTACGTTGTGTGATCGCTTCCGCAGTCGGTCTGTGTTGGTAAGTAGACAACACTCTCCCCTCTCGTTGCTGTGCATCACCATGATCTTGCGTGTGCGTAGGAAAATTTTCGAAATTACTGCGTTCCCCAACACTTAACAGTACGGTGGTTCCTATGACACAACATGAATGAAGTAAAACTACCAAGGATCTAAGTCTTCGAGTTCCATAAGCTTCATGGGGAGTCTTCACATGTCATTGTCTTCGACATGAATGTTTTCATAAACCACCATTGTCTTCAATGTCTTCGTACATTTTTAGGGGTCATCTCTGGTAGCTAAACCGAATCAATGAGGGACTTCTACCTGTGTTATCCTGTAATTCTCACAAACACATTAGTCCCTCAACTAGGTTTGTCGTCAATACTCCAAAACCAACTAGGGGTGGCACTAGATGCACTTACAATCTCCCCCTTTTTGGTGATTGATGACAAACTAGTTGAAGTTTTCAACGGGGAATATAATTTGTGAAATTGTAAAGGAATTGTCTTCATAAGCTGCAAGGGCTCCCCCTGAAGATGTGCATATAAGTAATTTGCTTCTGGAACGCAAATGCACATGGCAGGTTGTACTTGTGGGAATCCACTTCAACTTATGATGACAATCCACCATTCATGTAAAGGTATATGAAGAGAATGACATGCATAATGAAAAATGGACGTCTGCGAAATGATATAAGTGCGGAAATTATCGTCGTACATGCGGAATTTATCTTCGCAAAAACATAGTGGCAAACAAGTAGAAGACGACCATCAAGTTTAAGTGTTACAACTCAAAGAACCAAATGTAGCAAAATGAGAGTTGTAAGCACGAAGCAAAATGTAAAATATAGAGCATCCGCCCATATTATTGACCCGCTTGAATACTATAAACATCATATGCTTCTCCCCCTTTTGTCAGTGATGACCAAAAAGGTTTGAAGACATAGAGTTTTCTACGCGTTCCCAGGCACAACAGGGTCGGTGGAGGCGTTTGGTTGTGTTGACGAGCTTGGTGCAGGGTTGACGCGCGTTGAAGAAGGTGGTGGTGATGTAGCGTCGTCTTCTTCCTCAATGATTCTTCCAGTCACGGTGGCAGCAGAGGAAGAGAACTCTGAATCTTCAAGGGACGGAGTTCCGCGCAGCACAGCTCTTCTGGGGGGTGTGGAGTTAAACTTGAATCTCTCTCTAAAGCCATCCTCTTGAAGTTCAGCTTCAGTGCACATCATGGTGAGGCCTTTCCAAGTGCGGCGACAGGTTTCATGTGCGACAAATGCATTCTTGGTGGCCAGATTTCTGGTGCGATTGACGTCTTGCATGATACTTCGCATCTGCCTTTTGAGCCAGTCGTGATGCCTATCTTGCTTTTGGTGAAGAGCCACAAGAAGTTCTCAGTCATTGAGTGTACGAGCGCGTTTCTTGGGTCTCTGTGCAGCTATGCTGTCAGTGGCTTCAGTTGATGCAGGGGCACGTGTGGTGCCAGCCATTGGATACACTCTTGAGATGGCTTCAACACCTTCATCATTCTGAGTGAAGCTCTGGTGTTCTGCATTCTAAAGACTTAATGGTTGCTTGGCAGGCTCAGGATATATTGCTTCAGCAGAGGTGTCCACATCGGGTAAGAAGATTCTATTGTTGCGGGCAGAGGGCTGATAGGAGATAGCAGAGTGTAGCTTGATTAGCCTCATAACCCAAGGAGCATAAATCTTCAAACCAAAGAGATCTGAGCCAGACGCTGCAAGTTGGCGTATAAAGAGATCCTGGGTGTTGAAGCATTTGCCATGCAGGATACAGAAGATGAGAGTCTTCATGGCACCTTCAACCTTGGCATATGGAGAGTGCCCCTTAATGGGCCATAGAGTCCGCCTGATGATGTGATATATAGTTCTGGGAAGGTACTCTAAGTCTTCAACGAAGAACTCAGTTGGGTAAGGTGCATCAAGAGGCAATGGCTTCATCATTGAGAGCATCTGACTCATATTTGGCTCAGGTCGCTGGAATATGCTCTCAATTCCTTCAGCATGGAGTTGGCAGCCTTCTTCGAAGAGTTCGCCAGGAGTGGGTAGGCCGGTAAGCTCAATGATATCGAATGCATTGGCTTCATGATGGACATTGCCGGTCATCCACTCCAGGACCCAAGTCTTCGGATCTCTGTTGTAGCCTTTGATATGCAGTGTGGCATAGAACTGGAGCAGAAGCTCTTCATTCCAGTGCTCTTCATCGGTGATAAACGGCAGCAGACCCACTTGCTTGAAGCAATCCAGTGCTTCTTCCAGACCAGGCAGACCAGCAACAGCTTCAACCTCAAGGCGCTGGTGAGGAAAGATACGGCCTTGGTTGTATAGGATGCATGAATAGTAGCTGCGCTGTGGGTAGCTCCAGAACCTATCTGATACAATCCATTCCCTTGAATAAGGGTTCTTGGAGCTGTTGAAGAACGTGTTGTCTTCCCTGAAGCTATTGACATTAAAGGAGCCCGGAGCTGATGCAGGACCTGGGAACCTTGGCAGTCGTGGGATTGGCTTCTGGACCTGGGGCCTGTGCGCAACATGATAGTTGTACTATGGACCGGTAGCAGACTCAGGCACAGAAGGTTCAGATGCAGTAGCTTCAGTAGTTGTTGGTGGGAAGGGCTCCACAATTGCTTCAGTGTTGGTGGTGGCAGCCTCAAGGATTTCAGCCTCAACACGTGTAGTGAGAGGGACGGATTCAGGTGCGTTCTCCTTGAGAACTTCTTCTTATTGGTTCGAGGGAGATGGAGCTTCTTCTTCATGTTCTTCTTCATGTTCTTCGGCTGATGCAGCCGGAATGTCGTCAGCAGCCTGAGCCCTTGGCCCTTTGCGAAGCCTACGGAATGTAGGCGACGCCGGTGGAGTTGCAGTGGGCTGGGGCTCAGTCTCTTCCTCCTGCGGGCGATCTGCCCACGATGCATCTTGGGTGATTGGTGTCAATGGACGACCAATGCTGATCATTTCGCTTGTTTCAAGCTGAGGAAGGGCTGCATCACCTTGTACATTGTCTTGGAGACCAATGTCTTCAGCAGCGTTGGGGTCGGTTGCTGGAATGTCTTCAGCGTGCGGAGCCTCTGTGAAAGCAGGCTCATGCACGGTCAACTGACGATCTTCGTCAAGATAGCGGATGGAGAGGGGTTCGACTATCAAGGGCTCTATGGGAGCAGCCCGAGATTTCTTGGTCTTGCGCTTCTTGATGGTGGGGTCAGAAGGAGAGGCTTCAGGGTGTTTCCTCTTCCTTGCTTCAGCTTCGGTTGTCCGTGTCTTCTTGAGCTCTGAAGCGGTTGACCAGTGCTTTGGCTTCGAGCCAGTCTTAGCAGTGGGGAAGACAATCGGAACAACTTCTTGCCTTGGTGCCTCTTGTTCAGCCACAATGGGCTTCTTCTTTTTCTTCGCGGCCATCCTGGGGTCGATGCCGGGACGCCCAAGTGCCTTGCGCTTCTCGGCCTCATTGTAGGCCTGCACACAGGGATCAGCCAAAGTCTTCATTCGCTCCCGCGAACCCTGAGCTTCTGCATGTTTCTTCAAAAAGTTTTCCTTCAACTCGTGCAACATGACCTTGAAGTCCTTGACTTCTTGGACGCTGAGCTTGGCCATATTCTGCTTGAACTGAGCCTTTTCAAAATCAATCTTCTACTTCAGTTCAACAATGCGCTGGGCAATTGCAAGTTCTGAAGCAATAGCGCCTTGGAAGGCTACGCTGAGGCCAATGGGCAGCTGCAGATCATTGAAGCTGATATTGGGTGTATCAAACTACTCATCAATGAAGTTGTGTATGATTGCTGCATCAAACAGAGGTAGATTGTTGAAGATTTCAGCCTCCTCCTTGCTCTTGATGAGCTGCTCAAGAGCGTCATCGCCAAGATCTTCGTCACTGGACAGATCAATGGCCTCGCTGCGCAGAATGGCAGCGGCTGTGAGCTCTTTGCCAGTGTGTGGCTGAGGCTTCTTGGCTTCTTGGGGCTTGGAGACTCGTGATAAGTCTTCAGACTGCACACTTGCTTCAGGAGGTGCAGTTGCCAATGGCTTCGCTCTGGAGATTTTGGGAGAAGCGGCTGGCTTTGAAGCTTTTGGCTTCTTCGTCTGCTTTGGCTTCGGTGCAGCAGGAGCGTCATCAGACTCAGTGTCTGTTGGAGGGTCGTTCACGGTAGTCCCTTGGACTAGAATGCGAGTGATGAGGCCTTCGAGATTGGCATACGGCCCGATGATATTGGGATTTGCGTCGCATGTGCCATCCGCCCTTGGTTTAGAGGGACCAGGGTTGAAGTCCAACCCCAACTCCTTCTTGTTTTGCTTCGCAGAGTTCTGAGAAAATTGGAAGTTGCGCTTGAACAGAGTGTCATCGCGACACCAGAGAAGTGATGACGGATGTGCTTCAGCTGGCTGTGGTCCTCTGACCATGCATGGAAAGAAGCCTTGAGAAATGGCTTCGTCTCTGGACTGGGGTACGAGGTTTTTGTACAATACGTCTCCCCATGGTCTCTTGATGGCGCACTTTTCTCCATATTCCTTAGTGACGAAGCGGTATTGGAACCACTGCTCTGCCCAATATCTTCGAATCCATTGGATTCGTGTCTTGCGCTGACCATAGCTCTCTTCAGGATCAGTTTGGTACATTTCTGCCAAGTCATCAGGCAGATCTTTAGACGTTTCACCACGTCTCTGTCTGCCTCCCTTCCTTGCTGGTTTTTCTGCTGCCATGAAGCTTAACTTGGAAGGCTTCAAGATGTTCAAAGTCTTCAAAGGCTTCCTTTTGCTTGACCAACAAGAACTCGCTTCAGGAGAATTGATGTGATGCTGTAAGAACTCTGCAAATGAATGCAGACTATGAGAACCAAAAGATTCTCCCACGGACATGTACCTGTGACAGCATTAAGGTGCGAGGGAAGGGGAAGAGGTCATATGCATTCTCAGAAGATTTTGAAGATAAATCAGTTTAGAAGATATTGACCTCATCATGCGAAGACATTCACTTTATAGAAAAGAAGTTGGTTCCAGATTTGTACGAACCCATAGATCAGTACAAGTGAGGAATCTAACTACTTCATGAAGCACAAGTGAATATACTAGGCAAGTTATGAGATGCAGATTGAGAGAGATGAAACTTGTGTGAATAGAAACTTCTTATGGCAGAAAGTGACGGAACTATAGGATCAAAAGAGGCTGTAAAAAGAGGTTTTATTTACCACACTTGGAACTGCTAGACGAAGTGGGAGTTGAGGCCGAGAAGTTCGATCCTCCGTGCCCTAACTTGGCGACGGAAGACACCTACGGCGACGGCGGAGAGACCGATGTCCGCAGTCGGCTTGAAAACGGCGTTGGAGAGGTTGCGGCAGTGAAGCACTTCGTCGCCGGCGTCATTGAGAGCTAGCGGTGGCGCTAGGGTTCGTGCGAGGGTGGAAGAAGAGATAATGACCGCAGTGAATCGTGTATTTATAGGGATAGGGGCGACACTGCGCTATTACTCAGGTGCCCCTGGCGATTCGCATCTGATCAGTACGTGGCCATCATGCGGTATTGTGGGGGCAGTTCCACATCCCACGCACGCCTTGTTTGTCGGGTGTCGTTCCTACTTCTCCGGATTTCTTTTTGATGAAAAGTATTGAAAACGGTTTCAAAGTTTGTCTCTGTGTATTCAGCTGACAAGGATGCAGTGAAGACATTTGACAGTTTCAATAGAATGCATATGACTTGGAGAGATAGAGTTTGAGGTAGGAAGCATGGAGAGGTTAGGGTCCGATCACATTCACTTAGTTCAAAAGATTCAAACAAGAAGACATAGCTATAAGTGAATGCTGTAGAGGACAGAACACTAGTACATATATATATATATATATATAATTAACGCGGTGAAGATAATCATGAAGACAAATTGAGATTGAAGCCAAACCAAATGTGAAGACATAGCAAATGTAACGCCATGAGTGAAACACTTCAAGCAGGAAATTTGGTGGTGGCGTTACCCACCGTATAGGAAGTATTAGACCCAGACACGGCGCACAATTATCGTGGCGCTCCGAAGTCAAATTCCATGTTAATGTATTCACACTTAGAATGTATGTCTTCATTGATTGAAGATATACGTTACTTCGTGTGTTGCACATCTAAGTCATCAACATGCATAAGTGTTAGGATGTGTGCCTGATCACAGGACATTTGAGGATTCCAAGATATTTAGCTGACACCGTAACTTGCAAAATCTCTTCTCATCCAAGGGCTTGGTGAAGATATCTGCCAATTGCTCTTCAGTGTTGACGTGTATGATATCAATATCTTCCTTTGCAACATGATCTCTGAGAAAATGATGACGAATTTCAATGTGCTTTGTCTTCGAGTGCTGAACTGGGTTGTTGGCGATCTTGATGGCGCTTTCATTGTCGCAGTAAAGTGGCACTTGCTTCAGATGAATGCCATAATCCTTGAGGGTTTGCTTCATCCATAGAAGCTGAGCGCAGCAGGATCCAGCAGCAATGTATTCAGATTCAGCAGTGGAGAGAGATACACAGTTCTGCTTCTTTGAAGACCAACATATAAGTGATCGGCCTAGAAAGTGACATGTGCCTGATGTGGACTTCCGATCAACCTTGTCACCAGCGTAATCAGCATCCGAAAATCCAACCAGATCAAACTCTGAGCCCTTTGGATACCATAACCCTAGAGTTGGGGTGTGAGCCAAATATCGAAGAATTCGCTTCACAGCTAAGTGATGCGACTCCTTTGGTGCCGCTTAGAATCGAGCACACATGCAAACACTAAGCATAATATCTGGCCTAGATGCACATAAATAAAGCAAAGAACCAATCATGGAGCGGTATACCTTTTGATCGAACTCTTTACCATTGTCGTCAGGACCCAGATGATGCTTGGCTGGCATTGGTGTTGTGAAACCTTTGCAGTCTTGCATACCGAACTTCTTCAGGCAATCTTTGAGATACTTCTCTTGAGATATGAAGATGCCATTGCGTTGTTGCCGTATCTGAAGACCGAGGAAGAATTTCAGCTCCCCCATCATAGACATCTGATATTGCTCTTGCATCATATATCCGAACTCCTCACTGTACTTCAGGCCCGAGGGGCTTGTTTGAGGCCATATAGTGCCTTATTGAGCTTGTAAACCATGTCAGGATGTTTTGGATCTTCAAACCCAGGTGGTTGTGCAACATACACCTCTTCTTCAATTTTGCCATTGAGAAAGGCACTCTTCACATCCATTTGATACAGAATTATGTTGTGATGATTTGCATAGGCCAGCAGTATACGGATGGCTTCAAGTCTAGCCACAGGAGCAAATGTTTCATCGAAGTCAATGCCTTCCACTTGAGTATATCCTTGAGCAACGAGACGAGCCTTGTTTCTGACGATTTGACCATGCTCATCTTGCTTGTTGCGGTATATCCATTTGGTGCCTATTATGTTATGCTTCCGTGGATCAGGACGCTTAACCAATTCCCATACATTGTTCAGCTCAAACTGTTGAAGCTCTTCTTGCATAGCTTGAATCCACTCAGGTTCCATAAAAGCTTCTTCAACTTTCTTGGGTTCTGTGATTGAAACAAATGCGAAGTGTCCGCAGACATTTGCCAGTTGAGTTGCCCTTGAACGAGTCAGTGGACCAGGTGCATTGATGCTATCAATTATTCTGTCAATCTGCACTTCATTGGCAACACGAGGATGTATGGGTCGAAGACTTTGCTCTTGCTGATCTATATTGTCATGGGGAGGAATGTCTTCAGGCTGACCATTGTCTTCGTGTGGATCAGGTGCTGAGATGATAAGTTCTTCTTCAGGATGAGCTTCAGAAGGTATAATTTCTCCAGTTCCCATTAGCTTCATTGATTCACTGGCTGGAACTTCATCTAGCACATCTGGCAGTTGCTCTCTTTGTGACCCATTGGTCTCATCGAACCGCACATCCACTGTTTCAACCACTTTGTAGTGAAAGAGATTGAAGACTCTGTAGGAGTGCGAATCCTTTCCATATCCAAGCATAAAGCCCTCATGTGCTTTTGGAGCAAGTTTTGAGGTGTGGTGAGGGTCCTTGATCGAGCATCTTGAGCCAAATACTCTGAAGTAACTGACATTTGGCTTCTTGCCAGTTAGAAGTTCATAAGATGTCTTGTTCAGAAGCTTGTGAAGATAGACACGGTTGATAGTATGGCATGCAGTGTCAATGGCTTCAGTCCATAATTTTCTTGGAGTCTTGTACTCATCTAGCATTGTTCTGGCCATCTCAATGAGTGTTCTGTTCTTGCGTTCGACGATGCCATTCTGCTGTGGCGTGTACGGAGCTGAGAATTCATGAGTGATGCCCAATGTATCAAGATATGTGTCAAGGCCAGTGTTCTTGAATTCAGTGCCATTGTCACTTCTGATGTGCTTTATCTTGGCGCCATAATTGTTCATAGCCCGATTTGCGAAGCGTCTGAAGACATCCTGCACTTCAGTCTTGTAAAGGATTATGTGCACCCAAGTATATCTAGAGTAATCATCAACAATGACGAAGCCATAGAGGCAAGCAGTAGTGGAAAAAGTTGAGTAGTGAGTGGGACCAAAGAGATCCATGTGAAGCAGTTCGAAGGGTTGAGTAGTGGTCATGATTGTCTTCGAAGGATGTTTTGCCCTTGTCATCTTCCCTACTTCACAGGCACCGCATAAGTGATCTTTCTTGAACTTGACGCCCTCGATGCCTATCACATGCTTCTTCTTTGCAAGGGTGTGGAGGTTCCTCATGCCAGCATGCCCAAGCCTCCGATGCCAAAGCCAGCATTCTAAAGCCTTTGCGAGAAGACATACTGCAACCTGTGGCCCTACTGAGAATCTACCACGTACAAATCATCTTTCCGATACCCTTCAAACACTAGAGACTTGTTAGATTCCATTAGTACCAGGCAACGATATTTTCCAAAGATTACAATCATGTTCAAATCGCAAAGCATTGAGACAGACATTAAGTTGAAGCCAAGGGATTCAACAAACATGACTTTATCCATGTGTTGATCCTTTGAGATTGCAACTCTACCTAGACCCAATACCTTACTTTTACCAGTGTCAGCAAATGTGATGTGGCTCTTGTCAGATGGACGTAAGGTTGAGTCCATAAAGAGACTTCTTTTGCCAGTCATGTGATTTGTACACCCACTGTCAATAATCCATTCTGAAGACTCTGAAGTCGCTGGTGTCGTACCCTACAGTGCAGTTAGGGGGATAGGCTTCACGAAGAGTATTGTGAAGCAAAAACATTTGACGAACCAGTGGGTTATGAAAACTTAGATCCAAGTTAGGACAAGTATGGAGAGTAGCATGCGATTCAGGTACGAAATACATAGTGATGCCATTCGGGCATTTGATCTTGCGCCCCACAAGATTTTTAAGGTCCCCAGCAATAGCGTCAGAAGATTTTGGTTTTCTGCTGGAGACCTTTCCCTGCAAAAGAGAGTTAAGCTTTCTTAACCACCCACATCTTCAAGGGTGGCTTAGAAGCAATAAGTCTAAGTGCAGCATCTGAGAATTTTGGCTTTGGAGCCCTGGCAAACAGTCTAGCAGGCGGGCAATAGTACTCATAAGAATAAGCAGAATAGTTCTTGGTCATATGAGCATGACAGTTTGAAGAACCGCTCTCATATGCTTGAGCATGGTTTCCCTGCAAAACATTTGCGTTAGTGCGACTCAGGTGAGTCCTCTGCCTGTATGAAGCCTTTGGACCATATGAAGCCTTTGGTCTGAGGTTTGTCTTCTTCATGTGAGGTGTCATGAGGACATTCACAGGAAGATTCTCCAGACACGTTTTTGGAACTCAGATCTTCTTCATAGGCGGTCCATTCCTGCAGTTAGTACCAATGTACCTGGCAAATACTTCACCATTCTGATTTTTAAACAGTTTATAGTTTGCATCAAAGGATTCATCAATGATAATCGGATCAGCACAAGTGAAGCCAGATAGATTGGATGGATCTGCCGAGGATTCCTTTGCAGCAACCCATGTGGTTTTGGGGTACTGCTCAGGTTTCCAGTAAGATCCATCTGCATTAATTTTCCTCACGAACCCAACACCCTCTTTCCTAGGGTTTCGGTTCAGAATCTGCTTCTTGAGGACATCACATAATGTCTGATGTCCTTTGAGACTTTTGTACATCCCTGTTTCAAGCAATGTCTTCAATCTAGCATTCTCATCAGCAATAGTAGTGGTATCCTCAGCAGAGGGGTTAGTTACCACTTCAACAGTTGAAGATATTGCAACAGCAGTAGCAGTGGAACATTCAGCAACAGAAGTAGCATTATCACGCTCAATGCATTTAAGGCATGGTGGTTCAAATCCTTCCTGAGCAGAACTGATCTGTTCGGCTCGAAGTGACTCGTTTTCCTTTTGAAGATCTTCATGATCCGCTCTCAACTTCTCAAGATCTTGCTTCTTTTGAAGATAATCATAGGAAAGCTTTTCATGAGTAGTTGAGAGAGTCTCAAGACGATCTTCGAGTTCCTGATACTTAACATGAAGATTTTTTATGTCTTCAATTAAGGATTCAGAACGAGTCATTTCAGCACCCAACAGATCATCGCTTCTGTCTAACAGTTTTGAATATGTTCCATGGCCTTTTGTTGTTCAGTTGCAATTTTAGCAAGTGTTTTGTAGCTGGGTTTTGAATCACAATCAGAGTCATCATCACTGGATGTTTGATAGTGAGTAGTGCGTGTGTTTACCTTGGCACCACGTGCCATGAAGCAGTAGGTAGGAGTAGAGTCGTCCTTGTCATTTGCATCGGTGTTGGTGATGAAGTCATTGTCTTCAGTGTTGAAGATGGACTTGGCGACGTAGGCTATAGCCAGACTCGCAATGCCTGAATCAGACTCCTCCTCAGACTCCACCTCTGCCTCCTCAGAAGCGGACTCCTCCTCTAAATCCATTTCCTTGCCAACAAACGCACGAGCCTTGCCAGATGAACTCTTCTTGTGTGATGAAGACTTTGAGGAAGACTTGGAAGAAGACTTTGAGTATTTCTTCTTCTTCTTATCGTCAGAGTCATATTCCTTGCTCTTCTTGTTCTTTCTGCTCTCATTGTCCCATTGTGGACACTCAGAGATGAAGTGTCCAGTTTTCTTGCACTTGTAACATGTTTTCTTCTTGTAGTCATGAGCAGAAGCTTCATCATTCCTTGAGCTTGATCGTGAAGACTTTCTGAAGCCTTTCTTCTTGGTGAATTTCTGGAACTTCTCCACTAGCATTGCAAGTTCCCTTCCAATGTCTTGAGGATCATCAGAACTGCTGTCAGATTCTTCTTCAGATGAGGACACAGCTTTTGCCTTCAAGGCACGAGTTCGCCCATAGTTTGGACCGTAGATATCTCTTTTCTCAGAAAGCTGAAACTCATGTGTGTTGAGCCTCTCAAGTATGTCAGACGGATCGAGTGTCTTGACGTCTGGACGTTCTTGAATCATCAGGGCTAGGATGTTAAACCAACTGTCAAGTGATCTCAGTGGCGTCTTGACGATTTCATGTTTGGTGATCTCAGTGGCGCCGAGGGCTTGAAGCTCATTTGTGATGTCAGTGAGCCGGTCAAATGTGTGCTGGACATTCTCATTGTCATTTCGCTTGAAGCGGTTGAAGAGGTTGCGAAGAACACTGATTCTCTGATCTCTTTGGGTTGAGATGCCTTCATTGACTTTGGAGAGCCAGTCCCAGACCAGCTTGGATGTCTTCAAGGCACTCACACGGCCGTACTGTCCCTTGGTCAGATGACCATAGATAATATTCTTGGCAGTAGAGTCCAGTTGAGTGAACTTCTTGACATCAGCAGCAGTGACACCTTCTCCAGCCTTGGGAACGCCGTTTTCGACGACATACCATAGGTCGACGTCAATGGCTTCAAGATGCATGCGCATCTTATTCTTCCAGTAGGGATATTCAGTTCCATCGAAGACGGGGCACGCAGCGGAGACTTTAATTATTCCTGCAGTCGACATAGCTAAAACTCCAGGTGGTTAAACCGAATCACACAGAACAAGGGAGCACCTTGCTCTGATACCAATTGAAAGTGCGTTATATTGACTAGAGGGGGGGTGAATAGGCGATTTTTATGAAAGTCTTCAAAACGTGGAAGTTATGAAGACAAATAGAGTGGACAAGCCTATCACTATGCAGCGGAAGTTAGATTACACAAGGCAAGCCATAGTCAAGTATACAATATAGTGAAAGCACAGTGACAAATAGCTTCAGTGTAATGAGGATCAGGTAGGAAGAAGTTATAAAGCCAAACAAATCATACAGTCAAGTTGTGAAGACAGACGATAAAGCAAGCATGCAATGGCTTCACAATGTGTACTGGTAAGTAAAGGAAGGTGAAGATGAAACAAGTGACACGCTGAAGACAATGATTTGTTGGACCAGTTCCAGTTGCTGTGACAACTGTACGTCTGGTTGGAGCGGCTAGGTATTTAAACCAAAGGACACTCAGTCCCGGACACCCAGTCCTGAACACGCAGCTCAGGACTCCCAGTCCTCACCGTTTTCTCCTTGAGCTAAGGTCACACAGACCTCGCCCAATCACTCTGGTAAGTCTTCAAGGTAGACTCCCAAACCTTCACAGACTTCGTTCACCGGCAATCCACAATTTCTCTTGGATGCTCAGAACGCGACGCCTAACCGGCTGGAGGATGCACAGTCCTCAAGTGTAATAAGTCTTCAGATCACTCAGACAAGAAGACTTAAGTGATGCCCAATTACTCTGGCTCTAGGTGGTTAGGGCTTTTCTCCTCGCAAGGATTTTCTCTCAAAGGCTTCGAGGTGGGTTGCTCTCAAACGACAAAAGCCGTGCACTGAAATCTGAGCAGCCAACCGTTTATGGTTGTAGGGGTGGACTATTTATAGCCACCTGGCAACCCGACCTGATTTGTCCGAAATGACCCTGGGTCACTAAGGAACTGACACGTGTATCAACGGTCGAATTTCGAACTCACACGGCAACTTTACTTGGGCTACAAGTAAAGCTGACTTGTCTGACTCTGGACAAGATTTTCTCTCATTGTCTTCACTCGAAGACATAGGATTTGAATTAGGCATCACTTCAGTCATCCTGACTGGTTCTCTTGGACCCCACTTAACAGTACGGTGGTTCCTATGACACAACATGAATGAAGTAAAACTACCAAGGATCTAAGTCTTCGAGTTCCATAAGCTTCATGGGGAGTCTTCACATGTCATTGTCTTCGACATGAATGTCTTCATAAACCACCATTGTCTTCAATGTCTTCGTACATTTTTAGGGTCATCTCTGGTAGCTAAACCGAATCAATGAGGGACTTCTACCTGTGTTATCCTGCAATTCTCACAAACACATTAGTCCCTCAACTAGGTTTGTCGTCAATACTCCAAAACCAACTAGGGGTGGCACTAGATGCACTTACAGTAATCGAGTCCGTGAGCTATATAATAAATATTAGTATTGAGTCAAGGGCTTGATTCTTTTGCCATGATCCTAAGTGAATAAGAGAAAAGAGAAAGAATAAAAAGAAACAAAAGAGATCATATGGATCTTTATGGAGAGTAATGAGCTCACATAGAAAAAGGTATGATGAATAAAAGTTGTCGAGAGTTGACAAACATAGTTTTGGTCATCATTGCAATTAATAGGAAGTAATAAAGAAAGAGAGGTCTTCACATATAGATATACTATCTTGGACATCTTTTATGATTGTGAGCACTTATTAAAATATGACATGCTAAAGAGTTGACGTTGGACAAGGAAGACAACATAATGGGTTATGTTTTCTTACATCTGAGATAAATTATATTGTCATGGATCATCCAACATGGTTGAGCTTTCCTTTCCCTCTCATGCTAGCCAAATTCATCGCACCAAGTAGAGATACTACTTGTGCTTCCAAATACCCTTAAACCAATTTTGCCATGAGAGTCCACCATACCTACCTATGGATTGAGTAAGATCCTCCAAGTAAGTTGTCAACAGTGCGAAGCAATAAAAATTGCTATTTAAATATGTATGACTTATTAGTGTGGGATAAAATAAACTTTATACGATCGTGTGATATGGAAGAAATAAAAGCGACAGACTGCATAATAAAGGTCCATATCACAAGTGGCAATATAAAGTGATGTTCTTTCGCATTAAGATTTTGTGCATTCAACCATAAAAGCGCATGACAACCTCTGCTTCCCTCTGCGAAGGGCCTATCTTTCACTTTTATGTCCTACCTTGCATAAGAGTCATGGTGATCTTCACCCTTCCTTTTTACATTTTATCCTTTGGCAAGCACATTATGTTGGAAAGATCCTGGTATATATGGCTAATTGGATGTGAGTTTTCATGAACTATTATTGTTGACATTACCCTTGAGGTAAAACGTTGGGTGGCAAAACTATAAGCCCCTATCTTTCTCTGTGTCCGATTAAAACTCCATACCCATAAGTATTGCGTGAGTGTCAGCAATTGTGAAAGACTATATGATAGTTGAGTATGTGGACTTGCTGAAAAGCTCTTATATATTGACTCTTTCCTATGTTATGATAAATTGCAATTGCTCCAATGACTGAGATTATAGTTTGTTAGTTGTCAATGATGTTTACAATTCATACTCGAAATTGTGATTGAATTATTACTCTAGCATAAGAAATCATATGACAAGAATTATATAAGTTGTTGCTCTAAGAATGATCATGATGCCCTCATGTCCGTATTTTATTTTTATCGACACCTCTATCTGTAAACATGTGGACATATTTTTCGATTTCGACTTGATACGTCCATTTTGCATCATGCTTTTATATAGATATTTATTGCATTATGGGATGTTATTACACATTATGTCACAATACTTATGCCTATTCTCTCTTATTTTACAAGGTTTACATAAAGAGGGAGAATGCCGGCAGCTGGGATTCTGGGCTGGAAAAGGAGCAAATATTAGAGACCTATTCTGCACAACTCCAAAAGTCCTGAAACTTCACGAAGTCAATTTCAGAATATATAATAAATATTGAGCGCAAGAAGTTCACCAGGGGGGCCACACCCTGCCCACGAGGGTGGGGGCGCACCCTACCCCCTGGGCGCGCCCCCTGCCTCGTGGGCCCCCTGGTGGCCCTTCGATGACCATCTTCTGCTATATGAAGTCTTTCGATGGGAAACAAATCATAAGCCATCTTCTCGGACGAAACTTCGCCGCCACGAGGCGGAACCTTGGCGGAACCAATCTAGGGCTCTGGCGGAGCTGTTCTGCCGGGGAAACTTCCCTCCGGGAGGGGGAAATCATCGCCATCGTCATCACCAACGCTCCTCTCATCGGGAGAGGGAAATCTCCATCAACATCTTCACCAGCACCATCTCCTGTCAAAACCCTAGTTCATCTTTTGTATCCAATTCTTGTCTCCAAGTCCGGGATTGGTACCTGTGGGTTGCTAGTAGTGTTAATTACTCCTTGTAGTTGATTCTAGTTGGTTTAATTGGTGGAAGATCATATGTTCAGATCCTATATGCATATTAATACTCCTCTGATTATGAACATGAATATGCTTTGTGATTAGTTACGTTTGTTCCTGAGGACATGGGAGAAGTCTTGCTATTAGTAGTCATGTGAATTTGGTATTCGTTCGATATTTTGATGATATGTATGTTGTCTCTCCTCTAGTGGTGTTATGTGAACATCGACTACATAACACTTCACCATTATTTGGGCCTAGAGGAAGGCATTGGGAAGTAATAAGTAGATAATGGGTTGCTAGAGTGACAGAAGCTTAAACCCTAGTTTATGCGTTGCTTCGTAAGGGGCTGATTTGGATCCATATGTTTCATGCTATGGTTAGGTTTACCTTAATACTTTTATTGTAGTTGCAGATGCTTGCAGTAGAGGTTAATCATAAGTGGGATGCTTGTCCAAGTAAGGACAGTACCCAAGCACTGGTCCACCCACATATCAGATTATCAAAGTACCGAACGCGAATCATATGAGCGTGATGAAAACTAGCTTGACGATATTCCCATGTGTCCTCGGGAGCGCTTTTCTCTATGTAAGAGTTTGTCCAGGCTTGTCCTTTGCTACAAAAAGGATTGAGTCACCTTGCTGCACTTTATTTACTTTTGTTACTTGTTGCTCGTTATAAATTATCCTATCACAAAACTATCTGTTACCACTTATTTCAGTACTTGCAGAGAATATCTTGCAGGAAACTGCTTATCATTTCCTTCTACTCCTCGTTGGGTTCGACACTCTTACTTATCGAAAGGACTACGTGAAGGAAATATGCCCTAGAGGCAATAATAAAGTTATTATTTGTTTCCTTATATCATGATAAATGTTTATTATTCATGCTAGAATTGTATTAACCGGAAACATAATACATGTGTGAATACATAGACAAACTTAGTGTCACTAGTATGCCTCTACTTGACTAGCTCGTTAATCAATGATGGTTATGTTTCCTAAACCATGAACAAGGTGTTGTTATTTGATTAACGAGGTCACATCATTAGTTGAATGATCTGATTGACATGACCCATTTCATTAGCTTAGCACCCGATCGTTTAGTATGTTGCTATTTCTTTCTTCATGACTTATACATGTTCCTATGACTATGAGATTATGCAACTCCCGTTTACCGGAGGAACACTTTTTGTGCTACCAAACGTCACAACGTAACTAGGTGATTATAAAGGAGCTCTACAGGTGTCTCCAAAGGTAGATGTTGGGTTGGCGTATTTCGAGATTAGGATTTGTCACTCCGATTGTCGGAGAGGTATCTCTGGGCCCTCTTGGTAATGCACATCACATAAGCCTTGCAAGCATTGCAACTAATGAGTTAGTTGCGAGATGATGTATTACAGAACGAGTAAAGAGACTTGCCGGTAACGAGATTGAACTAGGTATTGGATACCGATGATCGAATCTCGGGCAAGTAACATACCATGACAAAGGGAACAATGTATGTTGTTATGCGGTCTGACCGATAAAGATCTTCGTAGAATATGTAGGAGCCAATATGGGCATCCAGGTCCCACTATTGGTTATTGACCGGAGATGTGTCTCAGTCATGTCTACATTGTTCTCGAACTATAGGGTCCGCACGCTTAACGTTACGATGACAGTTATTATGAGTTTATGCATTTGATGTACCGAAGTTAGTTCGGAGTCCCGGATGTGATCACGGACATGACGAGGAGTCTCTAAACGGTTGAGACATAAAGATTTATATATTGGAAGCCTATATTTGGATATCGGAAGTGTTCCGGGTGAAATCGGGATTTTACCGGAGTACCGGGAGGTTACCGGAACCCCCCGGGAGCCATATGGGCCTTAATGGGCTTTAGTGGAAAGGAGAAAGGGGCAGCCCAAGGTGGCCACGCGCCTTCCCCCTCCCCTAGTCCTATTAGGACTAGGAGAGGTGGCCGCCCCCCCTCTCTCTCTTTCCCCCTCGGAGAATCCTAGTCCAACTAGGATTGGGGGGGTCCTACTCCAGGTAGGAGTAGGACTCCTCCTGCGCCCTCCTCCTGGCCCGCGGCCCCCTCCCCCTTGGCTCCTTTATATATGGAGGCAGGAGGCACCTCTAGACACAAGTTGATCATTGAGATCATTCCTTAGCCGTGTGCGGTGCCCCCTGCCACCATATTCCACCTCGATCATATTGTTGTAGTGCTTAGGCGAAGCCCTGCATCGGTAGAACATCAAGATCGTCACCACGCTATCGTGCTGACGGAACTCCTCTCCGACGCTTTGCTGGATCGGAGCCCGGGGATCGTCATCGAGCTGTACGTGTGCTAAGAACTCGGAGGTGCCGGAGTAACGGTGCTTGGATCGGTCGGATCGGGAAGACGTACGACTACTTCCTCTACGTCGTGTCAACGCTTCCGCAGTCGGTCTGCGTGGGTACGTAGACAAAACTCTCCCCTCTCGTTGCTGTGCATCACCATGATCTTGTGTGTGCGTAGGAATTTTTTTGAAATTACTACGTTCCCCAACAGTGGCATCCGAGCCAGGTTTTATGGTTTGATGTTATTTGCACGAGAAGAACACAAGTGAGTTGTGGACGATATAAGTCATACTGCCTACCAGCATGTCATACTTTGGTTCGGCGGTATTGTTGGACGAGACGACCCGGACCAACATTACGCGTACGCTTACTCGAGACCGGTTCCCCCGACGTGCTTTGCACACAGGTGGCTTGCGGGCGACTGTCTCTCCAACTTTAGTTGAACCGAGTGTGGCTACACCCGGTCCTTGCGAAGGTTAAAACGGAGTCTATTTGACAAACTATCGTTGTGGTTTTGATGCGTAGGTGAGATTGGTTCTTGCTTAAGCCCATAGCAGCCACGTAAAACTTGCAACAACAAAGTAGAGGACGTCTAACTTGTTTTTGCAGGGCATGTTGTGATGTGATATGGTCAAGACATGATGCTAAATTTTATTGTATGAGATGATCATGTTTTGTAACCGAGTTATCGGCAACTGGCAGGAGCCATATGGTTGTCGCTTTATTGTATGCAATGCAATCGCGATGTAATGCTTTACTTTATCTCTAAGCGGTAGCGATAGTCATGGAAGCATAAGATTGGCGAGACGACAACGATGCTATGATGGAGATCAAGGTGTCGCGCCGGTGACGATGGTGATCATGACGGTGCTTCGGAGATGGAGATCACAGGCACAAGATGATGATGGCCATATCATATCACTTATATTGATTGCATGTGATGTTTATCTTTTATGCATCTTATCTTGCTTTGATTGACGGTAGCATTATAAGATGATCTCTCAGTAAATTATCAAGAAGTGTTCTCCCTGAGTATGCACCGTTGCGAAAGTTCTTCGTGCTGAGACACCACGTGATGATCGGGTGTGATAGGCTCTACGTTCAAATACAACGGGTGCAAAACAGTTGCACATGCGGAATACTCAGCTTATACTTGACGAGCCAAGCATATACAGATATGGCCTCAGAACACGGAGACCGAAAGGTCGAGCGTGAATCATATAGTAGATATGATCAACATAGTGATGTTCACCATTGAAACTACTCCATCTCACGTGATGATCGGACATGGTTTAGTTGATTTGGATCACGTGATCACTTAGAGGATTAGAGGGATGTCTATCTAAGTGGGAGTTCTTAAGTAATATGATTAATTGAACTTAAATTTATCATGAACTTAGTCCTGGTAGTATTTTGTAAATCATGTTGTAGATCAATAGCTCGCGTTGTTGCTTCCCTGTGTTTATTTTGATATGTTCCTAGAGAAAATTGTATTGAAAGATGTTATTAGCAATGATGCGGATTGGATCCGTGATCTGAGGTTTATCCTCATTGTTGCACAGAAGAATTATGTCCTTGATGCACCGCTAGGTGACAGACCTATTGCAGGAGCAGATGCAGACGTTATGAACGTTTGGCTAGCTCAATATGATGACTACTTGATAGTTTAGTGCACCATGCTTAATAGCTTAGAATCGGGACTTCAAAGACGTTTTGAACGTCATGGACCATATGAGATGTTCCAGGAGTTGAAGATAATATTTCAAGCAAATACCCGAGTTGAGAGATATGAAGTCTCCAACAAGTTCTATAGCTAAAAGATGGAGGAGAATCACTCAACTAGTGAGCATGTGCTCAGATTGTCTGGGTACTACAATCGCTTGAATCAAGTGGGAGTTAATCTTCCAGATAAGATAGTGATTGACAGAATTCTCTAGTCACCATGACCAAGTTAGTAGAACTTCGTGATGAACTATAGTATGCAAGGGATGATGAAAACGACTCCCGAGCTTTTCATGATGATGAAATCGATGAAGGTAGAAATCAAGAAAAACATCAAGTGTTGATGGTAGACAAGACCACTAGTTTCAAGAAAAGGGCAGAGGGAAGAAGGGGAACTTCAAAAAGAACAGCAAGCAAGTTGCTGCTCAAGTGAAGAAGCCCAAGTCTGGACCTAAGCCTGAGACTGAGTGCTTCTACTGCAAAGGGACTGGTCACTGGAAGCGGAACTACCCCAAGTGATTGGCAGATAAGAAGGATGGCAAAGTGAACATAAGTATATTTGATATACATGTTATTGATGTGTACTTTACTAGTGTTTATAGCAACCCCTCGGTATTTGATACTAGTTCAGTTGCTAAGATTAGTAACTCGAAACGGGAGTTGCAGAATAAACAAAGACTAGTTAAGGGTGAAGTGACGATGTGTGTTGGAAGTGGTTCCAAGATTGATATGATCATCATCGCACACTCCCTATAAATTCGGGATTAGTGTTGAACCTAAATAAGTGTTATTTGGTGTTTACGTTGAGCATGAATATGATTTGATCATGTTTATTGTAATACGGTTATTCATTTAAGTAAGAGAATAAATTGTTGTTCTGTTTACATGAATAAAACCTTATATGGTTACACACCCAATGAAAATAGTTCGTTGGATCTCGATAGTAGTGATACACATAATCATAATATTGAAACCAAAAGATGCAAAGTTCATAATGATAGTGCAACTTATTTGTAGCACTGCCATTTAGGTCATATTGGTGTAAAGCGCATGAAGAAACTCCATGCTGATGGGCTTGTGGAATCACTTGATTATGAATCAGTTGATGCTTGCGAACCATGCCTCATGGGCAAGATGACTAAGACTCTGTTCTTCGGAACAATGGAGCGAGCAACAGATTTGTTGGAAATCATACATACTGATGTATGTGGTCCGATGAATATTGAGGCTCGCAATAGGTATCATTATTTTCTGATCTTCACAGATGATTTGAGCAGATATAAGTATATCTACTTGATGAAACATAAGTCTGAAACATTTGGAAAGTTCAAAGAATTTCATAGTGAAGTGGAGAATCACCGTAACAAGAAAATAAGGCTTCTACGATCTGATCGTAGGAGACAAATATTTGAGTTACGAGTTTGGTCTTCAATTAAAACAATGTGGAATAGTTTCACAAATTCGTGCCACCCGGAACACCACAGCATAATGGTGTGTCTGAACGTCATAGCCGTACTTTATTATATATAGTGCAAATCTATGATGTTTCTTACCAATTTACCACTATCGTTTTTGAGGTTATGCATTAAAGACAACCGCATTCACGTTAAAAAAAGGAGCACCATCTAAGTTCATTGAGACGACACAATCTGAACTGTGGTTTAGCAAGAAACCAAAGTTGTCGTTTCTTAAAGTTTGGGGTTGTGATGCTTATGTGAAAAAGTTTCATCCTGATAAGCTCAAAAACCAAATCGGAGAAATATGTCTTCATAGGATAACCAAAAGGAGACTGTTGGGTACACCTTCTATCACAGATCCTAAGGCAAGACATTCGTTGCTTATAATGGATCCTTTCTAGAGAAGGAGTTTCTCTCGAAAGAAGTGAGTGGGAGGAAAGTAGAACTTGATAAGGTAATTGTACCTTCTCCCTTATTAGAAACTAGTTCATCACAGAAATCTGTTCCTGTGACTACTACACCAATAAGTGAGGAAGTTAATGATAATGATCATGAAACTTCAGAACAAGATACTACTGAACCTCGTAGATCAACCAGAGTAAGATCCGCGCCAGAGTGGTACGGTAATCCAGTTCTGGAAGTCATGCTACTAGATCATGATGAACCTACGAACTATGAAGAAGCAATGGTGAGCCCAGATTCCGCAAAGTGGCTTGAAGCCATGAAATCTGAGATGGGATCCATGTATGAGAACAAAGTATGGACTTTGGTTGACTTGCCCGATGATCGACAAGCAATTGAGAATAAATGGATCTTCAAGAAAAAGACTGACGCTGACGGTAATGTTACTTTCTATAAAGCTCGACTTATCGCAAAAGGTTTTCGAAAAGTTCAAGGGGTTGACTACGATGAGACCTTCTCACCCGTAGCGATGCTTAAGTCTGCCCGAATCATGTTAGCAATTGCTGCGTTTTATAATTCTGAAATTTGGCAGATGGATGTCAAAACTGCATTCCTGAATGGATTTCTGGAAGAAGAGTTGTATATGATGCAACCGGAAGGTTTTGTCGATCCAAAGGGAGCTAACAAAGTGTGCAAGCTCCAGCGATCCATTTATGCACTGGTGCAAGCCTCTCGGAGTTGGAATAAACGCTTTGATAGTGAGATCAAAGCATATAGTTTTATACAGACTTGCGGTGAAGCCTGTATTTACAAGAAAGTGAGTGGGAGCACTACAGCATTTCTGATAAAGTATATGTGAATGACATATTGTTGATCGGAAATAATGTAGAATTATTCTGTAAAGCATAAAGGAGTGTTTGAAAGGAGTTTTTCAAAGAAAGACTTCGGTGAAGCTGCTTACATATTGAGCATCAAGATCTATAGAGATAGATCAAGATGCTTGATAAGTTTTTTCAATAAATGCATACCTTGACAAGATTTTGAAGTAGTTCAAAATGGAGCAGTCAAAGAAAGAGTTCTTGCCTGTATTACAAGGTGTGAAGTTGAGTAAGACTCAAAGCCCGACCACGGCAGAACATAGAAAGAGAATGAAAGTCATTCCCTATGCCTTGGCCATAGGTTCTATAAAGTATGTCATGCTGTATACCAGATCTATTGTATACCCTGCACTGATTTGGCAAGGGAGTACAATAGTGATCTAGGAGTAGATCACGGGACAGCGGTCAGAATTATTCTTAGTGAAATAAGGATATGTTTCTCGATTATGGACGCGAAAAAAGGTTCGTCGTAAAGGGTTACGCCGATGCAAGTTTTGACACTAATCTAGATGACTCTAAATCTCGGTCTAGATATATATTGAAAGTGGGAGCAATTAGCTAGAGTAGCTCCATGCAGAGCGTTGTTGACATAGAAATTTGCAAAATACATGTGGATCTAAATGTGGCAGACCCGTTGACTAAGATTCTCTCACAAGCAAAACATGATCACACCTTAGTACTCTTTGGGTGTTAATCACATAGCGATGTGAACTAGATTACTAAATCCAGTAAACCCTTTGGGTGTTGGTCACATGGCGATGTGAACTATGGGTGTTAATCACATGGTGATGTGAACTATTGCTGTTAAATCACATGACGATGTAATCTAGATTATTGACTCTAGTGCAAGTGTGAGACTGAAGGAAATATGCCCTAGAGGCAATAATAAAGTTATTATCTATTTCCTTATATCATGATAAATGTTTATTATTCATGCTAGAATTGTATTAACTGGAAACATAATACATGTGTGAATACATAGACAAACTTAGTGTCACTAGTATGCCTCTACTTGACTAGCTCGTTAATCAATGATGGTTATGTTTCCTAAACCATGAACAAGGTGTTGTTATTTGATCAACGAGGACACATCATTAGTTGAATGATCTGATTGACATGACCCATTTCATTAGCTTAGCACCCGATCGTTTAGTATGTTGCTATTGCTTTCTTCATGACTTATACATGTTCCTATGACTATGAGATTATGCAACTCCCGTTTACCGGAGGAACACTTTGTGTGCTACCAAACGTCACAACGTAACTGGGTGATTATAAAGGAGCTCTACAGGTGTCTCCAAAGGTAGATGTTGGGTTGGCGTATTTCGAGATTAGGATTTGTCACTCCGATTGTCAGAGAGGTATCTCTGGGCCCTCTCGGTAATGCACATCACATAAGCCTTGCAAGCATTGCAACTAATGAGTTAGTTGCGAGATGATGTATTACAGAACGAGTAAAGAGACTTGCCGGTAACGAGATTGAACTAGGTATTGGATACCGACGATCGAATCTCGGGCAAGTAACATACCGATGACAAAGGGAACAACGTATGTTGTTATGCGGTCTGACCGATAAAGATCTTCGTAGAATATGTAGGAGGCAATATGGGCATCCAGGTCCCGCTATTGGTTATTGACCGGAGATGTGTCTCAGTCATGTCTACATTGTTCTCGAGCCGTAGGGTCCGCACGCTTAACGTTACGATGACAGTTATTATGAGTTTATGCATTTTGATGTACCAAAGTTAGTTCGGAGTCCCGGATGTGATCACGGACATGACGATGAGTCTCGAAATGGTCGAGACATAAAGATTGATATATTGGAAGCCTATATTTGGATATCGGAAGTGTTCCGGGTGAAATCGGGATTTTACCGGAGTACCGGGAGGTTACCGGAACCCCCCGGGAGCCATATGGGCCTTAATGGGCTTTAGTGGAAAGGAGAAAGGGGCAGCCCAAGGTGGCCACGCGCCTTCCCGCTCCCCTAGTCCTATTAGGACTAGGAGAGGTGGCTGGCCCCCCTCTCTCTCTTTCCCCCTCAAAGAATCCTAGTCCAACTAGGATTGGGGGGGGGGTCCTACTCCCGGTAGGAGTAGGACTCCTCCTGCGCCCTCCTCCTGGCCGGCGCCCCGTCCCCCTTGGCTCCTTTATATACGGAGGCAGGGGGCACCTCTAGACACAAGTTGATCATTGAGATCGTTCCTTAGCCGTGTGCGGTGCCCCCTGCCACCATATTCCACCTCGATCATATCGTTGTAGTGCTTAGGCGAAGCCCTGCGTCGGTAGAACATCAAGATCGTCACCACGCCGTCGTGCTGACGGAACTCCTCCCCGACGCTTTGCTGGATCGAAGCCCGGGGATCGTCATCGAGTTGTACGTGTGCTAAGAACTCGGAGGTGCCGGAGTAACAGTGCTTGGATCGGTCGGATCGGGAAGACGTACGACTACTTCCTCGATGTTGTGTCAACGCTTCCGCAGTCGGTCTGCGTGGGTACGTAGACAACACTCTCCCCTCTCGTTGCTGTGCATCACCATGATCTTGCGTGTGCGTACGAATTTTTTTGAAATTACTACGTTCCCCAACACTACGAGAGATCCCTATACTTGTGGGTCATCACCCACATGTTCCACCCCAGGCAGATATCACTGCCGTACCTACACCAAGCCGTCTTGATCAATCAGTGTTAGTGTCGAGGCCTCCCAGCCAAACAGCGTAAGGATAGCCTTGACTAGGGATGAAAATGGAGCGGAAACGGACGAAACTGGGTGCTACCATATTTGTTTTCATATTTTTTTTGCAGAAGCGGAAATGAATACGGAAACCCCGGAAATGAATACAGAAACAAATACTACCGAAAACAGACATCGAGTGAATACAGAGCAGACACGAAAACAGAACGGTGTGTTGACCGGAACTTAAAACCCCCTTGAATCATAGATAAATACACACAAAAACAAAGAAATTTAAGAAATTTTTAACATGGCTACATGATAATATGTTTGTGTTGGTAACATAGGTTAGTATTGTAATAGTACATGACAATTCCGTATTGTGTCTAGTTGAGAATGTGTGTGAAAGTAAAAGTTGGTCCTTAAATGATCCAGTCTGCTCATTGTGTCATTGTGTGTTGTCTGGTAATTGGGCTACAAAGCAGCCATGGGCCTATAGTAGAAACGGAAATTCCATATTCACAGAAACGGAAAGTTTCGTTTCCGCGTCTGTTCCACCGGAAAACACCGCTCCGTTTTGTTTCCGTTTCCGGATAAAAAATTCCACTTCCATTTCCATTTTGCAAATTTCCGTTTCTGTTTTCATATTTCTTCTCCGTTTCCATTTTTCCTCCGGAAAAGCGGAAACTTTTCACTCCATTTTCATCCCTAGCCTTGAGTGGCAGTCAGACAACAACTTGTCCAACAGACTTCATTTTTGTGTAAATTCCACTATTATACGCTTATTCTTGTATATTATGAAAAGTGAAATTTATGTGTAAATTGTGTGCAAAATTTATCACATTTGTATTGTTAATTTTGAATTTTTTTTCTTCTTAAAGAGTAATTGTAACATCACCACTTCATTTTTTCTTAGGAAAGTTCATTATTTTGATTTCCTTTTAGCTTTTATTTCATTTTGTTTGTTCTTCAGGGTAATACCAGAGCCACTAATTCTTTCTTTCTTAGAAAACTTTATTATTTCAATTTGATTTAGTTTTTATTTTATTTCTTTTCTTCTTTGGACATAATAGTAATGCAACTAATACACTCCTTGTTAGAAACGTTTTTCTTGCAAACATTCCACTACCATATGCTTATTGTTGTATATTATAAAAAGTGCAATTTATGTGTATATTGTGTGCAAATATTTTAATTTATCTAATAGTTTCCATTTCCTTTCTTTTTTAGGGTAATATTAATGCCACTAATTCGTTCTAACTTAGAAGATTTCATTTTTAAATTTATTTTTCTTTTCTATTTTAGTGTATTAGTATAGGGGAATGAAAAGGTTAGAAAAAATAGAAGTTTTTATGTTTGTTTTGTTACACATAGTTGCATGATATTATTTTCGTTTTAATTTTTTTTTATCTGTTGTTTTGTGTTATTCAAATTGTTATGTGCTAGCTCCATTGATGTGAAGAAACGTTAGTTAGTCCAGAGACACAGACATTAACCACGTGCTGCCAGGTATGTGATCAAATTCATTGTCACGTGTGCGTCCGATGAGCTTTACCTTGCACCTATGCGTCATTCTTTCATTGGTATCACTGTTCAGCTGAGCTAACTTTGTTCGACATGGCATGAGAAAAGGAAAACGTTTGCAGCCCGTGCGCCGGCCGAACGAAGCGCCGGTCGTGGCCCACAAAGCTAGTTTTCCTTTCCCTATTCTCTTTTCTCTCTGACCCTGCAGGTGATCCCCTGCCTCAGCCTCTTTTTCTTCCAGCGAGTCAATACGCCGGCGTAATCAATAGAGCTAGTGCGCCGCGAACCACTTGATTTCAGAGGGCAAGGGCATCCTCCATGCCCCCTCTTTTAACTGCCTATATTCTCTCACGCCATGGCCGTGCACTACATTCGCCTAGTCCTCCTCTCGCCGTGGTCATGACGCCAGCCTAGATCCTTAGCCGCTTGGCTGTGTTATAACCGGCCATTGGATATACTGCATCCGGCGACGGAGAGGTCGCGGCCGCCATCCTCGGTTCTCTTCGGTCGGAGTCAGCTGCGAAGGCAAGACACCATAGCCGGCAGGAGATGAAGGCGGAATAGGCCGCAGAGTAGGTGGAGATGCTCGCCTACATGAATGAGGTCGAGCAGGAGGAGGATGAGCCGGAGCCCTTCTACCCGCCCGTCCAGCCGGCGCCCAGCACCATTGTCAAGGACATCTCTGACGACGAAGAGTAGTTAGGATAGTACGTAGATGTAGCACGTAGGATTTCTTTTTGCATGCTTTGTATGGATTAAGTGGATGAAATGTGAAAGAGGTGGATGCAAAGTGTTTAATTTGAGACGTGCCCTGTCAGTGCACGCGTGCATTTGAGGGGCCGAATTTGTTAAGTTCGACTGTAGATGGTCTCGGTCCGCAGGAAAATCTCTCCTAGGGGTTTAGGGCATCTCCAAAGGAACCCGCAAAACACGGTATATGTCCGGCCAGACATATTTGTTTACTTTTGCAAACTAATGAAGACCTGTATCAGTTTGTGAAGCTGTCCGGACATCCAAATTTCAATATTTTGGAGGCAAATGTGGGGGGAGTTTTGCCGTAGTTCGAACATGCACTTGATCAATCACATGCATGCCCCTCTCTTCTTTATCTCATCTCAACTGCACATGCATGGTCCCCTCTTTCCCTCTCTCCTCTCAACCGGACACAAAACCTTAAATGTCCCACCACATCATGGTCCTCAACTACATTTTCTCCTCCCAGCTAGATACTTTGTAATTAGCGTTGGATGACTTTCTATCGTATCATATCCACAGACCACGTCCAGATATAAAAACAGAGATATACGGAAGAAATTTGTGGGTCGACGTTGAAGATATCCTTATTGCCTTGGTTTTTTCCTACCCAACAATCAAAACTAAAACAAAGTTGCAAATGTTCCCCTCTCTCTCTCTCTTCCTCCCTCTCTCATGCAAATGCAGCTCGCCAATGAATCGGCAACGTACACCATTTTCACTTTAAACTGAATCCCGGGCGCATATTGAAAGTTTTCCCCGCCGAAAGCTGTGGAAATTGGCCGAGTTCTAGAGCCTCCAGACTGCTCATGTCCATTTTCTGGAATGGCTCACATGCATACGAGAGTACGACACACTTCCATTTTTTGTGCTAAGAACTGCATCGTCCTTTCATTGTGTTAGGTGTAGGTGTGGAGGCCCTCCCTTGTGTCTGATGGTTGCATCGCGTGTAAGTTTTTTACATAACTTTTTATCTTCTACGAACAATTTGTACAAACGAAAAATGGATCCTTCACTTTCTTACCGTCTTGTTGATTACTAGTAGGTTTTTTTTTAAGAATCACCTGGGGGGTTCCTCCACCTGAATATATTATTTAAGGGACTGCTATGGCAGTGAGTACAGAATTACATAGGCACGGTGCAACATGCAGAGAGGTAGGAACGCCATGAGAAGACGTCCTCCTTGTCTTGTGAGCTCATAAGACGATGTGACCAAAGATCCAAGGCAGCAATGAGGTTTCTTAAGGTTATTACAGAGCATTGATCTATTGATCGAAAGACCATGTCATTTTGTGCTGTCCAAATCATCCAAAGCAAGGCCAGAAGGATCGAAGGCCATGCTTTGGTTGATTACTAGTAGTGATGTAAACGCTCATACGGAGTGTGTGTCTATATATATATATATATATATATATATATATATATATATTAGTTTACGGAGGAAGTAGTAGCACCGTCCGACCGCGACACAACCCCAGCCGCCTCGCCATGGCTCGTTCTTGGAGCTCGGGATCCTGGTCACCAAACGAACTCCTCGAGGAACCCTCCCGCGATGGAGGCGGCGACGACGATGTCTCGGCGCCGCACGAGCGGGTCACCTCGCGGCTGCGCAACCGAGGAGCCCTGGAGAAGATCTGCAACAAGTACTCCATCCCCGACAGCTTCACCCCAATCCTCGCCGGCAACCTCGCCTCATGGTTGCCGCCGCCGCCCAGCTCCGTCTGCGTGTACGTCGACTCGCTCAACGTCGGGATGCACCTTCCCCTCAACCCCTTCTTCGGCACGGTGCTCAACCACTTCGGGCTCGCCCCGAGCCAGCTCTAGCCCAACGGCTGGCGCGTCCTGGCGGGCTTCGTCGTGCTCTCCCACTTTGCCGGCGTGGAGCCGTCGCTGGCCGTGTTCCGGCACTTCTTCGCGCTGTGCCTATTCCCGCCGCACCGGTTCTACAGCTTCCGCGGCAAGGACAACCACGGCCTGCTCTTCGCCCGAATGCGCAACAGATTCGGCCGGGATTGGAAGGAGGATTTCTTCTTCTTGGCATCGGCGGCGCCGTGGCCGTGCCCGGGGGAGTGGGGGGAACCTTCCGGGTCCTCCACCTTGGATCAGTCGCTGACCGGCAAGGAGAAGGTGTAATGCCCTTGATGCGGCTATATCTCCCAAGTGTCGAAGCACGACTTAGAGGCATAACCACATTGAAAGCAATGTCGCAAGTGATGTAATCTTCACACAATCCATGTAATACATAAGGGAAAGAGATACATAGTTGGCTTACAATCGTCACTTCACACAATTACATGAATAAAGCATTACAACATCCAAAGACAATCAAGATCCGACTACGGAACCAAAATAAAAGAAGACTACCCCAAATGCTACACAGATCCCCGATCGACCCCAACTAGGCTCCACCACTGATCAACTAAACGAAACAACACAAAGGGCAAGATCTTCATCGAGCTGCTCCTGAGCTTGGTTGCGTCATCTGCACGGTCTCATCGGCAGCTGCAAGCTGGTTTTGGAAGTATCTGTGAGTCACGGGGACTCAGCAATCTCACACCCTCGCGATCAAGACTATTTAAGCTTATAGGAAGGGTAAAAGGTATGAGGTGGATCTGCAGCAAGCGACTAGCATATATGGTGGCTAACATACGCAAATGAGAGCGAGAAGAGAAGGCAAAGCACGCTCGAGAAACTATGATCAATAAGTGATCCTAGAACAACCTACGTCAAGCATTACTCCAACACCGTGTTCACTTCCCGGACTCCGCCGGAAAGAGACCATCACGATTACACACGCGGTTGATGTATTTTAATTAAGATCAACTTCAGGTTTTCTACAACTGGACGTTAACAAATTCCCATCTACCCATAACCGCGGGCACGGCTTTCGAAAGTTCAAATCCCTGCAGGGGTGTCCCAACTTAGCCCAGCACAAGCTCTCACGGTCAATGAAGGATATTCCTTCTAGCGGGAAGACCCGATCAGACTCGGAATCCCGGCTCTACAAGACATCCTCGACAATGGTAAAACAAGTCCAGCAAGACCACGCGATGCGCCGACATCACGATAGGAGCTGCACATATCTCATTCTCAGGGCACACCGGATAAGCTAAGCGTACGGGAGCCAACGTAACCCAAGTTGCCAAGGGACGGCCCCGCACGGTGCTCTGGGTTGGACCAACACTTAGACAAGCACTGGCCCGGGGGTTTAAAATAAGGATGACCCTTGGGCTGGCCTAACCCAAGGGAAAAACAGGCTAGGTGGCGAATGGTAAAACCAAGGTTGGGCCTTGTTGGAGGAGTTTTATTCAAAGCGAACTGTCAAGGGGTTCCCATTATAACCCAACCGCGTAAGGAACGCAAAATCCGGGAACATAACACCGATATGACGGAAACTAGGGCGACAAGAGTGGAACAAAACACCAGGCATAAGGCCGAGCCTTCCACCCTTTACCAAGTATATAGATGCATTAATTAGATAAGAGATATTGTGATATCCCAACAAGTAAACATGTTCCAACAAGGAACAACATCTCCATGTTCCAACAAGGAACAAACTTCAATCTTCACCTGCAACTAACAATGCTGTAAGAGGGGCTGAGCAAAGGGATAACATAGCCAAACAACGGTTTCCTAGGACAAGGTGGGTTAGAGGCTTGGTTCAACAATATGGGAGGCATGATAAGAAAGTGATAGGTATCGCAGCATAGGCATAGCAAAAGAGCGAGCTACTAGCAAGCAAAGATAGAAGTGATTTCGAGGGTATGGTCATCTTGCCTGAAATCCCGCAAGGAAGAAGAACGAGTCCATGAAGAAGACAAACGGACGTAGACGAACGAATCCTCACAAACGCGACGTTATCGGAACCAACCCGAAGAAGCAACACTGGAAAGAAGCAAACAACATAGTAAACAACCACCACATAATCAAGGCATGATGCACAATCAAGTATGATGCATGTCCGGTTTAATGAAGTATGGCATGGCAAAGTGCACAAACAATACTACAAATTAAGTGGAGCTCAATATGCAACTCCGTTGCATATTGATGGAACACCACATCAATTATTTAGTTCACTTCCGGTTAGGTACTCAACAATATTAAAGGTTGGTTAACATGGCAAGAGGTGAGGCATAACAAAACTACACCATCTAAACAATTTAAATGGGGCCGGGTATAACAAATAACGAATCCGGTAAATCCCCATATGCATTAGTAATATATTGCAACCACAATTTAAACATTTCAATTGTTGTTGTCATGATGCAGATGACATGAACAAGTTTATGCAATTTTTAATAAAAGTTCACAAGAGCATTATGAAGCATTTTTCACCGTGGTGGAAAGAAAAGGGGTGCCACGGCAACGATAACGAAAACGGTGCCATTGCAATGTTCCGGTTCCGGTAACTCGATTGAGATACCGATGCAAAGGAGAAGTGTGCGGATGCGTACAAAAGATGGTGGGGCACTCCCGGATACCGGGTGTCCCATGAGTCAACAAAGGTGACAAGACAAAAGAGGGGCAACGTGCACCAACAATTCGAGCACGGAGCAAGCACGAGCATCCCGTACATCACACATGCATTTGTTCACAGGCGGTCGTCTCGGGGTTATACCTTCGAAGCGTGCGTTATCAGAGTGTTTCGGGTACGTCGAGGGAAGTAGTTGTTCTGGCGACGATAGTGAAAGTAGCGGTTCATCGCGGTTCGTAGAGGAAGTAGTTGTACTTGCAAACTTGTCGGATCCACGTCGACGGTAGTTGAAGTAGGGGGTACACGACGACGGTAGAGGTACTCGCGACAATAGTGGTACACGTTTTCGTAGAAGGACTTGACGAATCCGAGTCACTTGGGGTCGACAGTAGTCGAACTTGACGGTTTTTGTTCATGGGTCTTCGGCGTCGGTAGTAGTTCTAGGCGCTGGGTGTCGAGGTACTTAGCATTCTTGGGATTCCAAAGAAGGTGGTAGAGGTACTTGACGCGTCACAATGTAGTCGAACTTAACGGAAAACGGGTCTCCTCGGGGACTTGATGCATCCGAGTTCTCCTGGTTTGTAGATGTACTTGGTGTTCTGAGTCTGGCTCTTGCCGGTCTTGATGGTCTGAAACGAACAAAACGCAAAGGACCCCGGGTGGCAGCAGCAAGGAAGCGATGGTAGTGGTCAGCTGCAGGAAGCAGTAGTGGGTTCTGGTGGCCGGCATCGCCGGATCTCGCGGATAGGAGGCTGGCGACGAAGCAACAAAGGTGGGCGTCGGGCCATGGACGTCTCTGGCCAAAGCAAAAGAGCAAAGGGGCGCCGGCTAGCGTTGGACTCGGCGGCCTGCAGGTCCCTGGCGCTGGCTGCGCAGGCACCAGACGGAGGAGGAGAAGGGGCGCGCCGTAGCTAGCAGAAGCTCCGGCGAGGGCATCAGTGGCCGGTGACGGGCGAAGCGATGCCGAGGGTGGCCGCGGTGCAGAAGACAGCGACGAGGAGAAACCAGAGGAGAGGCGGCGCAGGAGGTCCTCGGAGTAGGCAGGACGACGGCAAAGGTCATGGGGCTCCTACTCCTGCCGGTGGCGACGAACAAACAGACGCGGCTGTCCATGGCAGGGGCGGAGGCGCGGTGCTCTGGACCGGCAGGGCCGCGGCGGCGCTGTGGTGCTCTGCAGATGGAGGAGGCGCGGGGAGAAGGAGAGGGATCGAGAGGAGGGAGGTGCGATGCGAGAAGGAAAGAGAGGGGGTCGAACGAGAGGGAGATGGGGACGAGCTGAAGCTCTCTGGCGGCGGAGGGAGAGGGGATCGGTGGTAGGCCTCCCCTGGCGCTAGGGTTAGGATTAGATGGGCCTGGAGGCCGGCCCAGTGGGAAGGGCGCCGGCTGGGCCTTAGAAGGCTGCGGGCCTGCTGGTTTTCTCTCCCTCTCTCTCTTTCTCTAAAATCTCTTTTTCCATTAAAAAAACAGAAAAAGGAGAAAGAAAAGAAAGAGAAGTTAGGGATGGAATCTGGGCATGGGGATAATTTTCCCGGACTCGTAAGAATATTCATGGTCCGAGAAAATTAGAAGTGGCAAGATCGGAAGATATGAATTCAAACTCATTTGAATTTAATCAAATGGTTTGAACTAGGGCTAGGGTTTTGAAGTGCCCAGAAATGTTGAGAATTTAGGTGGAGCTCGGGGAAGTGACGAAAGAAATTACAAGAAAAGTTTGGGGACCAAGCTTGAAGCGGAAAAGGGCATGTGATAAATTGCAAGTGTGTTATAGGTGATTCCGAAATTGGAATATTTAATATAGCTCCCTAATATCAGGAGGATATGTTATAAAGAGAATCACCAAGTGAATTCCCTCGGTTTAAATAGATCAACGATCTATGCAATTTATTAGTTGAGTTGAGATGCAAAGATTAAAGACATGATGGCATGATGACATGATGCAATGCACAACATGCAAGAAATGACAAGGCAACAACAGCGAATAACTGGAGGACACCTGGCGCAACGGTCTCGGGGCGTTACAACACTCCACCACTACGAGAGGATCTCGTCCCGAGATCTAGAATGGCACTGGAGGAACAACGGAAAAGAAAGAGAAGAGGTAAAACTAAGTTGCTTCTTTGACAAACGAGTGAAACCAAAGAACCTTGAAAAGTTAAACCATTTCGATAAAAGAATACATCGGAGATAAACGAAGTTGACAACCTCCGTTCGAAAAGAGGAACAAGGGAGAACAAATTCGGACAGCACTCCGATTGGAAAGATATGCAAGGCTTGATAATATGAAATAACTCGACCAAAAAGGGCACAACACTCTGGTTAAATGGGTGAGCATGAAAAGAATATGATCTTGTCAAAATGAGGTTGATGGAACGGAAAGAGCAACACACAATGCCTCCGGAACGAAAAGAATAGAAGATTGAAATAAAAGAATGGAGAAGAAAATGCCAACTTCTGCCACAAAAGAGCTTGAAAAGGCATCTTTAGGAGAAGGGTCGAACGGAGTTGTTGGGAAAAAGCAACAACAAAAAGAGTAAGCTTGTAGTGGGCTTATGGAGAACAACTCAAAACTATGAGGTGAAATTCTGCCACTCACGGAAAAAAGAATTGGATTGATATCAACAAGGAGACGAGAAAGCTATTTCACCGGGAGGATAAAAGAAGAACTTAGGTCATTTGTGAGCACCATAGATAGCAAAAAACCTTAGGGAAGGCTTTAAGTGAAATATAACCCAAGATAACTCCAAAGAAGAGATTGATGGATTTAAAATACATCATACTTAATAACATGTGAATCATGAAACATGAACTCAAATTATCAAGAATGACATAATACCACCTCCGATGATACTGTAGAAAGAAATTACACTCCAGATTGCAAGATGAAGAAATACTTGAGATCTTCTGAAAAGAATCTCGATGAACACTAGGAGAAGGACTTATATCCTTGATGAGCCGCCATGAAGAAACTCTCGAAGAAATCCGATAATAAAAGAATGGTCAAACGAAAGGAAGGCTGAAAGAACTCCGGTAATAAAAGGATGATGAAAAGAAAGAGAAGTTGACAACACAAAGTGAAGCCTTATAATGATTTAGAAGGGGCTTCGTGACGAGATAATGCGGAAAAGCTAGGAACTCCAGAAAAGAAAGATGAAGCATCTTGAACTGAGAGTGAGATAAGATGAACCTCCGGAATAAGGAATTGAATTTACTCGATGAAACAAGAATAAGAATTACATTATACATATCCTTCACCAATTTAATTGATGAGAAGCAACGGATTTGGCATAGTACTTATTCCTGTAGAAAAGATTAAGATAGATATAGCGTCAACTTGGAAAGGTCTTCCATGAACCACCGATGGGATTTGGAAAACAACGAATGAATTGATATGATAACCAAGGAAGGGAACTCTTGAACAAACCACCGTAAGAATTGAAAATGAACGAAGAAAAAAACGAACACATCAGCAGGAGGAATTGAAAAATGAGCGAAGATACTTGAGGGAATTTCGATGCAAGTGAATGAAGAGATCCCGAATTGATTAGAGAAAACTTGAACGAAGCACCGGTAAGATTTGGAGAATGATAGCTGAAGGCTGAGGACGAATAGCTTTGAGATGATGGGCTCCGGATAATCAAACTAAAAAGACTCCTGAATTGCTCCGGATAGGTGAAAAGAATTCTCACAATCAAAAACAATTATGAGAGGATGGAAACAAGCTAGAATCACGAATCTTGAAGAGAATGGAGCAACATTAAAGAGAAACTCTTCTTCGGTCTTCAAAAGATGAGAATGACAACGAGAAACACCACCAAGAATTACTGAGGCACCGGAATAAAGAAGAATATAAAAGTTGAATCAACAATGAAATGAATTTGAAAGATCTAGGAGAAAGACATTTAACTGATGATAAATCATACTTACGTCAAACTTCGAAAGGAAATTTTGAGGATAGCTCCAGGAAAATAGGAAGAGTCAGGTAAGATCCTGGGAAAAGACCTGTGGGTTAGGGCCCACTCAAAGAAACACCGTTGAACGATTTGAAGGAGAGATTGCACCGGTTGAATTAAATGGCTTGAATGGGATAACAACCTCGAAATAGGTTGAACAGATCTTGAATGACAAGACGAGCCTTTTGAGAAAGCTTTGAGCATGCCGGAACAAATGAATAGTGAGAAGTGAATTGTTATGAGGTACACCGGTATGAGAAGGCATTGAAATGAGGAAAGGGGTAAGATCAACAAAGCTTGACTTGAAACCACCGGAGAAGATAAAAGAAAGAAAAATGATGAACTAGAAGCTCCGTTAGTATCTTCATGAGAATCACCGGATAAGAACATTTAAGGAAAAGAATGGAGAGGCTTCGCATCAATAATATGGATACTCGATTAAGAAATCTGAGTCCTTAAAGAAAAACAAGGGAGGGAGGGCGGGAAAAAACAAAGGCAACTTGGAGATGGATGAAAGCAACACCGTTGAAAAGAACTAGTAATAGATCTTGCTGATATTGGAATGATCGGATCCACTTGAAGAGAAACACACCGGTGAAAAGGATTGACAAAACAATCTCGATGATCGAGAAGGATTAGTGTTCACATCGAGGTATGAGAACACCGCTTAAGAAAAGGTATGGAATCAACATTTGACTTCGAAGCAACTCGAATACCACAACTCAAAAACAAAAACAAATGATTGGCTTGCAGAATAAGCCGGAACAAACATATGATAGAGATTTCGTCCGAAGTTTTCATGGTGGGGCCTACACGGGCTCGATCATACAGCACCATCATGTACAAGGCAGTGCACATGACATACGAAGCGTCCCCGAGTCGGCATAGCCAAGGACTCTTTAAGACACAACGAGACTACTATAAAACCAACCATGAATAGGCGGACCAGTAGACGTCGAACCCCAATTTCATATCATACATCCGTCGGAAAGATATCCTAAGAGCTACTTGAATTCCCACTTATAAACTCCCGAAATTTTTCGGTTATGCAATCAGGTGTTGGGGATACAGGGGAAGCATAATATCTCACCAAAAACTAGCAAATCCTACATCCAGCTGTATCCATCCTTCAACACATAACCAAGAAACCTTCGGAAATCGTCTACCTCAACCTTCGAAAAGAATCCGTTATACGAGTTATGGCAATACTCCCGAACTCCCGCCCCAGTACTGGGTGGCGTCGAGGTTATCTCACCAACGAACTGCATAAAAGAGATTTTCGATGTCGGCGTAGTAAACTCGGGTATTCCAGAACTGCAACGATAAAATTGTGACGACAACACCTCGGAGCTCAACTCCCCGGGACACTTCCACAAAACCCCTGACAGGAGGCACCAAGACAATGTTCTCGTCACAAAACCATCGAAACGATTCCAAGATACCTGCGTGATCCTAAATTTTTTTTAGTGAAATTTGAGAAGAGAAGAGTCAAAACTCTACGTCAGGATGCCTTACCAGAGCGATGAGGAGACTGGGAACTAAAAAAAGAATTCCTAAAGTCTCCAATATATAATTCCTAAATGACTCAAAACATTTTTTCTAGACACAACTCGGCTGCTAAAAACGATCAAGCAGTGGGGGCTCCTAAGGTCGGGGAAGGCTTTGATTACCAACTTGTAACGCCCTCGATGCGGCTATATCTCCCACGTGTCGAAGCACGACTTAGAGGCATAACCGCATTGAAAGCAATGTCGCAAGTGAGGTAATCTTCACACAACCCATGTAATACATAAGGCAAATAGATACATAGTTGGCTTACAATCGCCACTTCACACAGTTACATGAATAAAGCATTACAACATCCAAATACAATCAAGGTCCGACTACGGAACCAAAATAAAAGAAGACTACCCCAAATGCTACACAGATCCCTGATCGACCCCAACTGGGCTCCACTACTGATCAACTAGAACGAAACAACACAAAGGGCAAGATCTTCATCGAGCTCCTCCTGAGCTTGGTTGCGTCATCTGCACGGTCTCATCGGCAGCTGCAAGCTGGTTTTGGAAGTATCTGTGAGTCACGGGGACTCAGCAATCTCACACCCTCGCGATCAAGACTATTTAAGCTTATAGGAAGGGTAAAAGGTATGAGGTGGAGCTGCAGCAAGCGACTGGCATATATGGTGGCTAACATACGCAAATGAGAGCGAGAAGAGAAGGCAAAGCATGTTCGAGAAACTATGATCAATAAGTGATCCTAGAACAACCTACGTCAAGCATTACTCCAACACTGTGTTCACTTCCCAGACTCCGCCGGAAAGAGACCATCACGGTTACACAGGCGGTTGATGTATTTTAATTAAGATCAACTTCAGGTTTTCTACAACCAGACGTTAACAAATTCCCATCTGCCCATAACCGCGGGCACGGCTTTCGAAAGTTCAAATCCCTGCAGGGGTGTCCCAACTTAGCCCATCATAAGCTCTCACGGTCAATGAAGGATATTCCTTCTAGCGGGAAGACCCGATCAGACTCGGAATCCCGGTTCTACAAGACATCCTCGACAATGGTAAAACAAGTCCAGCAAGACCACCCGATGCGCCGACATCCCGATAGGAGCTGCACATATCTCGTTCTCAGGGCACACCAGATAAGCTAAGCGTACGGGAGCCAACATAACCCAAGTTGCCAAGGGACGGCCCCGCGCGGTGCTCTGGGTTGGACCAACACTTAGACAAGCACTGGCCCGGGGGTTTAAAATAAGGATGACCCTTGGGCTGGCCTAACCCAAGGGAAAAAGAGGCTAGGTGGCGAATGGTAAAACCAAGGTTGGGCCTTGCTGGAGGAGTTTTATTCAAAGAGAACTGTCAAGGGGTTCCCATTATAACCCAACCGCATAAGGAACGCAAAATCCGGGAACATAACACCGATATGGCGGAAACTAGGGCGGCAAGAGTGGAACAAAACACCAGGCATAAGGCCGAGCCTTCCACCCTTTATCAAGTATATAGATGCATTAATTAGATAAGAGATATTGTGATATCCCAACAAGTAAACATGTTCCAACAAGGAACAACATCTCCATGTTCCAACAAGGAATAAACTTCAATCTTCACCTGCAACAAACAACACTATTAGAGGGGCTGAGCAAAGCGGTAACATAGCCAAACAACGGTTTGCTAGGACAAGGTGGGTTAGAGGCTTGGTTCAACAATATGGGAGGCAAGATAAGCAAGTGGTAGGTATCGCAGCATAGGCATAGCAAAAGAGCGAGCAACTAGCAAGCAAAGATAGAAGTGATTTCGAGGGTATGGTCATCTTGCCTGAAATCCCGCAAGGAAGAAGAACGAGTCCATGAAGAAGACAAATGGACGTAGACGAATGAATCCTCACAAACGCGACGTTATCGGAACCAACCCGAAGAAGCAACACTGGAAAGAACCAAAACAACATAGTAAACAACCACCACATAATCAAGGCATGATGCACAATCAATTATGATGCATGTCCGGTTTAATGAAGCATGGCATGGCAAAGTGCACAAACAATACTACAAATTAAGTGGAGCTCAATATGCAACTCCGTTGCATATTGACGGAACACCACATCAATTATTTAGTTCACTTCCGGTTAGGTACTCAACAATATTAAAGGTTGGTTAACATGGCAAGAGGTGAGGCATAACAAAACTACACCATCTAAACAATTTAAATGGGGCCGGGTATAACAAATAACGAATCCGGTAAATCCCCATATGCATTAGTAATATATTGCAACAACAATTTAAACATTTCAATTGTTGTTGTCATGATGCGAATGACATGAATAAGTTTATGCAATTTTTAATAAAAGTTCACAAGAGCATTGTGAAGCATTTGTCACCGTGGTGGAAAGAAAAGGGGTGCCACGGCAACGATAACAAAAACAGTGCCACTGCAACGTTCCGGTTCCGGTAACTCGATTGAGATACCGATGCAAAGGAGAAGTGTGCGGATGCGTACAAAAGATGGTGGGGCACTCCCGGATACCGGGTGTCCCATGAGTCAACAATGGTGACAAGACAAAAGAGGGGCAACGTGCACCAACAATTCGAGCACGGAGCAAGCACGAGCATCCCGTACATCACACATGCATTCATTCACAGGCGGTCTTCTCGGGGTTATACCTTCGAAGCGTGCGTTATCGGAGCGTTTCGGGTACGTCGAGGGAAGTAGTTATTCTAGCGACGGTAGTGAAAGTAGCGGTTCATCGCGGTTCGTAGAGGAAGTAGTTGTACTTGCAAACTTGTCGGATCCACGTCGACGGTAGTTGAAGTAGGGGGTACACGATGACGGTAGAGGTACTCGTGACGGTAGTGGTACATGTTTTCGTAGAAGGACTTGACGAATCCGAGTCACTTGGGGTCGACGGTAGTCGAACTTGACGGTTTTTGTTCATGGGTCTTCGGCGTCGGTAGTAGTTCTAGGCGCTGGGTGTCGAGGTACTTAGCATTCTTGGGATTCTCAAGAAGGCGGTAGGGGTACTTGACACGTCACAATGTAGTCGAACTTGACGGAAAATGGGTCTCCTCGGGGACTTGATGCATCCGAGTTCTTCTGGTTTGTAGATGTACTTGGCGTTCTGAGTCTGGGTCTTGCCGGTCTTGATGGTCTGAAACGAACAAAACGCAAAGGACCCCGGGTGGTAGCAGCAAGGAAGCGATGGTAGTGGTCAGCTGCAGGAAGCAGCAGTGGGTTCTGGTGGCCGGCATCGCCGGATCTCGTGGATAGGAGGCTGGCGACGAAGCAACAGAGGTGGGCGTCGGGCCACGGACGTCTCTGGCCAAAGCAAAAGAGCGAAGGGGCACCGGCTGGCGTTGGACTCGGCGGCCTACAGGTCCCTGGCGCTGGCTGCGCAGGCACCAGACGGAGGAGGAGAAGGGGCGCGCCGTAGCTCGCAGAAGCTCCGGTGAGGACATCGGTGGCCGGTGACGGGCGAAGCGATGCCGAGGGTGGCCGGGGTGCAGAAGACGGCGACGAGGAGAAACCAGAGGAGAGGCGGCGTGGGAGGTCCTCGGAGTAGGCAGGACGACGGCAAAGGTCATGGGGCTCCTGCTCCTGCCGGTGGCGACGAAGAAACTGACGCGGCTGTCCATGGCAGGGGTGGAGGCACGGTGCTCTGGACCGGCAGGGCCGCGGCGGCGCTGTGGTGCTCTGCAGATGGAGGAGGCGCGGGGAGAAGGAGAGGGATCGAGAGGAGGGAGGTGTGATGCGAGAAGGAAAGAGAGGGGGTCGAACGAGAGGAAGATGGGGACGAGCTGAAGCTCTCTGGCGGCGGAGGGAGAGGGGATCGGTGGGAGGCCTCCCCTGGCGCTAGGGTTAGGATTAGATGGGCCTGGAGGCCGGCCCAGTGGGGAGGGCGCCGGCTGGGCCTTAGAAGGCTGCGGGCCTGCTGGTTTTCTCTCCCTCTCTCTCTTTCTCTAAAATCTCTTTTTCCATTAAAAAAATAAAATAGAAAAAAGAGAGAGAAAAGAAAGAGAAGTTAGGGATGGAATCTGGGCATGGGGATAATTTTCCCGGACTCGTAAGAATATTCATGGTCCGAGAAAATTAGAAGTGGCAAGATCGGAACATATGAATTCAAACTCATTTGAATTTAATCAAATGGTTTGAACTAGGGCTATGGTTTTGAAGTGCCCAAAAATGTTGAGAATTTAGGTGGAGCTCGGGGAAGTGATGAAAGAAATTACAAGAAAAGTTTGGGGACCAAGCTTGAAGCGGAAAAGGGCATGTGATAAATTGCAAGTGTGTTATAGGTGATTCCGAAAATGGAATATTTAATATAGCTCCCTAATATCGGGAGGATATGTTATAAAGAGAATCACCAAGTGAATTCCCTCGGTTTAAATAGATCAACGATCTATGCAATTTATTAGTTGAGTTGAGATGCAAAGATTAAAGACATGATGGCATGATGACATGATGCAATGCACAACATGCAAGCAATGACAAGGCAACAACAGCGAATAACTGGAGGACACCTGGCGCAACGGTCTCGGGGCGTTACAGAAGGACATGGCGAAGAAGCTGCTGCGTGCTCGAAGGAGTTCTCCGATCGATCTCACCACGTATCTCAGCAAAGACAATCTTGCCGCAGCCAAGATCATTGGGGCACCATCTGCGCCGCCAACTCCTCGAGGTGAACGCCTCCGGCATTATGGACTTCAGAACGATTCTGTCACGTCCTTGCCTTGGGTAAACCCTAGGATTTGGGACTTGGGGAAGAAGAAGATCGAGGGGAGCAGAGGAAAGCAGGGAAAGGAGAGGAAGGATGGAGCCTATTTCATTTCCTTCTTTTTCGATACCAAACCAGTACAGACTGTGGGGATATATATGTTGGGGAGCGTAGTAATTTCAAAATTTTCCTACGCACACGCAAGATCATGGTGATGCATAGCAACGAGAGGGGAGAGTGTTGTCTACGTACCCTCGTAGACCGGAAGAGGAAGCGTTAGCACAATGCGGTTGATGTAGTCGTACGTCTTCACGGCCCGACCGATCAAGCACCGAAACTACGGCACCTCCGAGTTCTAGCACACGTTAAGCTCGATGACGATCCCCGGACTCCGATCCAGCAAAGTGTCAGGGATGAGTTCCGTCAGCACGACGTCCTGGTGATGATCTTGATGTTCTACCGTCGCAGGGCTTCGCCTAAGAACCACAACAATATTATCGAGGACAATGGTGGAGGGGGGCACCGCACACGGCTAAGAGATCAATGATCAACTGTTGTGTCTATGGGGTGCCCCCTGGCCACGTATATAAAGGAGGGGAGGGGCCGGCCCTCTCTATGGCGCGCCCTAGGGGAGTCCTACTCCCACCGGGAGTAGGAATCCCCCTTTCCTAGTAGAACTAGGAGCCCTTCCAAGTAGTAGGAGTAGGAGGGAAGGAAAGGGAAGGGAAAAGGAGAAGGAAGGAAGGGGGCGCCCCCCTTCCCTAGTCCAATTCGGACCAGACCAAGGGGAGGGGTGCGGCCACCCTGGAGGCCCATTTCCTTCTTTCCCGTATGGCCCAATAAGGCCCAATACGTATTCCCGTAACTCTTCGGTACTCAGAAAAATACCCAAATCACTCGAAACCTTTCCGATGTCCGAATATAGCCGTCCAATATATCGATCTTTACGTCTCGACCATTTCGAGACTCCTCGTCATGTCCCCGATCTCATCCGGGACTCCGAACTCCTTCGGTACATCAAAACTCATAAACTCATAATATAATTGTCATCGAAACCTTAAGCGTGCGGACCCTACGGGTTCGAGAACAATTTAGACATGACCGAGACACATCTCCGGTCAATAACCAATAGCGGAACCTGGATGCTCATATTGGCTCCCACATATTCTACGAAGATCTTTATCGCTCAGACCGCATAACAACATGCGTTGTTTCCTTTGTCATCGGTATGTTACTTGCCCGAGATTCGATCGTTGGTATCTCAATACCTAGTTCAATCTCGTTACCGGCAAGTCTCTTTACTCTTTCTGTAATACATCATCTCGCAACTAAATCATTAGTTGCAATGCTTGCAAGGCTTTAGGTTATGTGCATTGGCGAGAGGGCCCAGAGATACCTCTCCGACAATCGGAGTGTCAAATCCTAATCTCAAAATACGCCAACCCAACAAGTACCTTCGGAGACACCTGTAGAGCACCTATATAATCACCCAGTTACGTTGTGACATTTGGTGGCACACAAAGTGTTCCTCTGGTAAATGGGAGTTGCATAATCTCATAGTCATAGGAACATGTATAAGTCATGAAGAAAGCAATAGCAACAAATTAAACGATCAAGTGCTATGCTAACGGAATGGGTCAAGTCAATCACATCATTCTCCTAATAATGTGATCCCATTAATCAAATGACAGCTCATGTCTATGGTTAGGAAACATAACCATCTTTAATCAACGAGCTAGTCAAGTAGAGGCATACTAGTGACACTCTGTTTGTCTATGTATTCACACATGTATTATGTTTCCGGTTAATACAATTCTAGTCTAGCATGAATAATAAACATTTATCATGATATAAGGAAATATATAGTAACTTTATTATTGCCTCTAGGGCATATTTCCTTCAGTCTCCCACTTACACTAGAGTCAATAATCTAGTTCACATCGCCATGTGATTTAACATCAGTAGTTTACATCACCATGTGATTAACACCCATAGTTCACATCGACATGTGACCAACACCCAAAGGGTTTACTAGAGTCAATAATCTAGTTCACATCGCTATGTGATTAACACCCAAAGAGTACTGAGGTGTGATCATGTTTTGCTTGTGAGAGAATTTTAGTCAACGGGTCTGCCACATTCAGATCCGTAAGTATTTTGCAAATTTCTATGTCAAGAATGCTCTGCATAGAGCTACTCTAGCTAATTGCTCCCATTTCCAATATGTATCCAGATTGAGATTTAGAGTCATCAGGATCAGTGTCAAAATTTGCATCGACATAACCCTTTACGATGAACCTTTTGTCACTTCCATAATCGAGAAACATATCCTTATTCCACTAAGGATAATTTTGACCAATGTCCAGTGATCTACCCCTAGATCACTATTGTACTCCTTTGCCAAACTCAGGACAGGGTATACAATAGGTCTGGTACACAGCATGGCATACTTTATAGAACCTATGGCTGAGGCATAGGGAATGACTTTCATTCTCTCTCTATCTTCTACCGTGGTCGGGTTTTGAGTCTTACTCAACTTCACACCTTGTAACATAGGCAAGAACGTCTTCTTTGACTGTTCTATTTTGAACTACTTCAAAATCTTGTCAAGGTAAGTACTCATTGAAAAAACTTATCAAGCATCTTGATCTATCTCTATACATCTTGATGCTCAATATGTAAGCAGCTTCACCGAGGTCTTTCTTTGAAAAACTCCTTTCAAATATTCCTTTATGCTTTGCAAAATAATTCTACATTATCTCCGATCAACAATATGTCTTTCACATATACTTATCAGAAATGCTGTAGTGCTCACACTCACTTTCTTGTAAATACAGGCTTCACCGCAAGTCTGTATAAAACTATATGCTTGATCAACTTATCAAAGCGTATATTCCAACTCCGAGATGTTTGCACCTGTCCATAGATGGATCGCCGGAGCTTGCATATTTTGTTAGTACCTTTAGGATTGACAAAACCTTCTGGTTGCATCATATACAACTCTTCTTTAATAAATCCATTAAGGAATGCAGTTTTGTTTATCCATTTTCCAGATTTCATAATATGCGGCAATTGCTAACATGATTCGGACAGACTTAAGCATAGATACGAGTGAGAAACTCTCATCGTAGTCAACACCTTGAACTTGTCGAAAACATTTTTGCGACAATTCTAGCTTTGTAGATAGTAACACTACTATTAGCGTCCATCTTCCTCTTGAAGATCCATTTAATCTCAATGGCTCACCGATCATTGGGCAAATCAATCAAAGTCCATACTTTGTTCTCATACATGGATCTCATCTCAGATTTCATGGCCTCAAGCCATTTCGCAGAATCTGGGCTCATCATCGCTTCCTCACAGTTCGTAGGCTCGTCATGGTCAAGTAACATGACCTCCAGAACAGGATTACCATACCACTCTAGTGCGGATCTCACTCTGGTTTACCTACGAGGTTCGGTAGTAACTTGATCTGAAGTTACATGATCATCATCATTAGCTTCCTCACTAATCGGTGTAGTAGTCACAGGAACAGATTTCTATGATGAACTACTTTCCAATAAGGGAGCAGGTACAGTTACCTCACCGACTCACTTCTTTTGAGAGAAACTCTTTTTCTAGAAAGGATCCATTCAAAGCAACAAATATATTGCCTTCGGATCTGTGATAGAAGGTGTACCCAACATTTTCTTTTTGGGTATCCTATGAAGACGCACTTCTCCGATTTGGGTTAGAGCTTATCAGGTTGAAACTTTTTCACATAAGCATTGTAACCTCAAACTTTAAGAAACGACAACTTAGGTTTCTTGCCAAACCATAGTTCATACGGTGTCGTCTCAACGGATTTAGATGGTGCCCTATTTAACGTGAATGCAGTTGTCTCTAATGCATAACCCCAAATCGATAGTGGTAGATCGGTAAGAGACATCATAGATCGCACCATATCTAATAAAGTACGGTTATGACGTTCGGACACACCATTACACTATGGTGTTCCAGGTGGCGTGAGTAGTGACACTATTTCACATTGTTTTAACTGAAGGCCAAACTCGTAACTCAAATATTTTACTTCCGCGATCATATTGTAGAAACTTTTATTTTTGTTACGATGATTCTCCACTTCACTCTGAAATTCTTTGAACTTTTCAAATATTTCAGACTTATGTTTCATCAAGTAGATATACTCATATCTGCTCAAATCATCTGTGAAGATCAGAAAATAATGATACCTGCCACGAGCCTCAATATTCATCGGACCACATACATCAGTATGTATGATTTCCAACAAATCTGTTGCTCGCTCCATTGTTCCGGAGAGCGGAGTCTTAGTCATCTTGCCCATGAGGCATGGTTCGCAAGCATCAACTGATTCATAATCAAGTGATTCCAAAAACCCATCAGCATGGATTTTCTTCATGCGCTTTACACCAATATGACCTAAACGGCAGTGCCACAAATAAGTTGCACTATCATTATTAACTTTGCATCTTTTGGCTTCAATATTATGAATATGTGTATCACCACGATCGAGATCCAACAAACCATTTTCATTGGGTGTATGACCATAGAAGGTTTTATTCATGTAAACAGAACAACAATTATTCTCTAACTTACATGAATAACCGTATTGCAATAAACATGATCAAATCATATTCATGCTCAACGCAAACACTAAATAACATTTATTTTAGCTTTAACACTAATCCCAAAAGTATAGGGAGTGTGCGATGATGATCATATCAATCTTGGAACCATTTCCAATACACATTGTCACTTCACCCTTAACTAGTCTCTGTTTATTCTGCAACTCCTGTTTCGAGTTACTGTTCTTAGCAACTGAACTAGTATCAAATACCGAGGGGTTGCTATAAACACTAGTAAAGTACACATCAATAACATGTATATCAAATATACATATGTTCACTTTCTTATCCGCCAATTACTTCGGGTAGTTCCGCTTCCAGTGACCAGTCCCTTTGTAGTAGAAGCACTCAGTTTCAGGCTTAGGACCAGACTTGGGCTTCTTCACTTGAGCAGCAACTCTCTTGCCGTTCTTCTTGAAGTTCTCCTTCTTCCCTTTGCCCTTTTCTTGAAACTAGTGGTTTTGTTTACCATAAACACTTGATGCTTTTCTTGATTTCTACCTTCATTGATTTTAGCATCACGAAGAGCTTGGAATCGTTTCCGTTATCCCTTGCATATTATAGTTCATCACGAAGTTCTACTAACTTGGTGATGGTGACTAGAGAATTCTGTCAATCACTATTTTATCTGGAAGATTAACTACCACTTGATTCAAGCGATTGTAGTACCCAGACAATCTGAGCACATGCTCACTGCTTGATCTATTCTCCTCCATCTTTTTAGCTATATAACTTGTTGGAGACTTCATATCTCTCAACTCAGGTATTTGCTTGAAATATTAACTTCAACTCCTGGAACATCTCATATGGTCCATGACGTTCAAAACGTCTTTGAAGTCCCGATTCTAAGCCGTTTAAGCATGGTGCACTAAACTATCAAGTAGTCATCATATTGAGCTAGCCAAACATTCATAACGTCTGTATCTGCTCCTGCAATAGGTCTGTCACCTACCGGTGCATTAAGAACATAATTCTTCTGTGCAGCCATGAGGATAATCCTCAGATCACGGATCCAATCCACATTATTGCTACTAACATCTTTCAACTTAATTTTCTCTAGAAACATATCAAAAATAAAACAGGGGAGCTAAATGCGAGCTATTGATCTACAACATAGATATGCTAATACTACTAGGACTAAGTTCATGATAAATTAAAGTTCAATTAATCATATTACTTAAGAACTCCCACTTAGATAGACATCCCTCTAATCATCTAAGTGATCATGTGATCCAAATCAACTAAACCATAACCGATCATCACGTGAAATGGAGTAGCTTTCAATGGTGAACATCATTATGTTGATCATATCTACTATATGATTCACGCTCGACCTTTCGGTCTCAGTGTTCCGAGGCCATATGTGCATATGCTAGGCTCGTCAAGTTTAACCTGGGTATTTTGTGTGTGCAAAACTGGCTTGCACCCGTTGTAGATGGACTTAGAGCTTATCACACCCGATCATCACGTGGTGTCTGGGCACGACGAACTTTGGCAATGGTGCATACTTAGGGAGAACACTTTTATCTTGAAATTTAGTGAGAGATCATCTTATAATGCTACCGTCAATTAAAGCAAGATAAGATGCATAAAAGATAAACATCACATGCAATCAAAATATGTGACATGATATGGCCATCATCACCTTGTGCCTTTGATCTCCATCTCCAAAACATCATCATGATTTCCATTTTCACCGGCATAACACCATGATCTCCATCATCTTGATCTATATCAATGTGTCGTCACATGGTCGTCTCGCCAACTATTGCTCTTGCTCAAGGAAATATGACCTAGAGGCAATAATAAAGTTATTATTTATTTCCTTACATCATGATAAATGTTTATTATTCATGTTAGAATTGTATTAACCGGAAACATAATACATGTGTGAATACATAGACAAACAGAGTGTCACTAGTATGCCTCTACTTGACTAGCTCGTTAATCAAAGATGGTTATGTTTCCTAACCATGAACAAAGAGTTGTTATTTGATTAACGAGGTCACATCATTAGTTGAATGATCTGATTGACATGACCCATTCCATTAGCTTAGCACCCGATCGTTTAGTATGTTGTTGTTGCTTTCTTCATGACTTATACATGTTCCTATGACTATGAGATTATGCAACTCCCGTTTACCGGAGGAACACTTTGTGTGCTACCAAACGTCACAACGTAACTGGGTGATTATAAAGGTGCTCTACAGGTGTCTCCAAAGGTAGATGTTGGGTTGGCGTATTTCGAGATTAGGATTTGTCACTCCGATTGTCGGAGAAGTATCTCTGGGCCCTCTCGGTAATGCACATCACATAAGCCTTCCAAGCATTACAACTAATGAGTTAGTTGAGAGATGATGTATTACGGAACGAGTAAAGAGACTTGCCGGTAACGAGATTGAACTAGGTATTGGATACCGACGATCAAATCTCGGGCAAGTAACATACCGATGACAAAGGGAACAACGTATGTTGTTATGCGGTCTGACCGATAAAGATCTTCGTAGAATATGTAGGAGCCAATATGGGCATCCAGGTCCCGCTATTGGTTATTGACCGGAGACGTGTCTCGGTCATGTCTACATTGTTCTCGAACCGTAGGGTCCGCACGCTTAACGTTACGATGACAGTTATTATGAGCTTATGCATTTTGATGTACCGAAGTTAGTTCAGAGTCCCAGATGTGATCACGGACATGACGAGGAGTCTCGAAATGGTCGAGACATAAAGATTGATATATTGGATGACTATATTCGGACACCGGAAGGGTTCCGGAGTATTATCGGATAAAACCGGAGCACCGGTGGGTTACCGGAACCCCTCGGGGGGTTAATGGGCCTCATGGGCCTAATGTGGAGAAGAGGAAGGGGCTGCCAAGGCAGGCCGCGCGCCCCCTCTCCCCCTAGTCCGAATTGGACAAGGAGGGAGGGGCGGCGCCCCCCCCCCTTTCCTATTCTCCCTCCACCTCTCCTAGTTGGACAAGGAACGGGAGGGGAGTCCTACTAGGGCCGGCCGCACCCCCCCTTGGATCCTTTATATACGGAGGCAAGGGGGCACCCTAGAACACACAATTGATCCACATGATCGTTCCTTAGCCATGTGCGGTGCCCCCTTCCACCATATTCCACCTCGGTCATATCGTTGTAGTGCTTAGGCGAAGCCCTGCGTCGGTAGTACATCATCATCGTCACCACGCCGTTGTGCTGACGGAACTAATCCCCGAAGCTTTGCTGGATCGGAGCCCGGGGAGCGTCATCGAGCTGTACGTGTGCTAAGAACTCGGAGGTGCCGGAGTAACGGTGCTTGGATCGGTCGGATTGGGAAGACGTACGAGTACTTCCTCTATGTTGCGTCAACGCTTCCGCTTCGGTCTACGAGGGTACGTAGACAACTCTCTCCCCTCGTTGCTATGCATCACCATGATCTTGCGTGTGCGTAGGAGAATTTTTGAAATTACTACGTTCCCCAACAGTGGCATCCGAGCCTAGGTTTTATGGTTTGATGTTATTTGCACGAGTAGAACACAAGTGAGTTGTGGGCGATACAAGTCATACTGCCTACCAGCATGTCATACTTTGGTTCGGCGGTATTGTTGGATGAAGCGGCCCGGACCGACATTACGCGTACGCTTACGCGAGACCGGTTATCCCGACGTGCTTTGCACATAGGTGGCTTGCGGGTGACAGTTTCTCCAACTCTAGTTGAACCGAGTGTGACTACGCCCGGTCCTTGCGAAGGTTAAAATGGCATTAACTTGACAAACTATCGTTGTGGTTTGGATGCGTAGGTAAGATTGGTTCTTGCTTAAACCCGTAGCAGCCACGTAAAACATGCAACAACAAAGTAGAGGACGTCTAACTTGTTTTTGCAGGGCATGTTGTGTTGTGATATGGTCAAGACATGATGCTAAATTTTATTGTATGAGATGATCATGTTTTGTAACCAAGTTATCGGCAACTGGCTGGAGCCATATGGTTGTCGCTTTATTGTATGCAATGCAATCGCGCTGTAATGTTTTACTTTATCACTAAGCGGTAGCGATAGTCATGGAAGCATAAGATTGGCGAGACGACAACGATGCTACGATGGAGATCAAGGTGTCGCGCCGGTGACGATGGTGATCATGACGGTGCTTCGGAGATGGAGATCACAAGCACAAGATGATGATGGCCATATCATATCACTTATATTGATTGCATGTGATGTTTATCTTTTATGCATCTTATCTTTCTTTGATTGACGATAGCATTATAAGATGATCTCTCACTAAATTATCAAGAAGTGTTCTCCCTGAGTATGCACCGTTGCCAAAGTTCGTCGTGCCCAGACACCACGTGATGATCGGGTGTGATAAGCTCTACGTCCATCTACAACGGGTGCAAGCCAGTTTTGCACACGCAGAATACTCAGGTTAAACTTGACGAGCCTAGCATATGCAGATATGGCCTCGGAACACGGAGACCGAAAGGTCGAGCGTGAATCATATAGTAGATATGATCAACATAATGATGTTCACCATTGAAAACTAATCCATTTCACGTGATGATCGGTTATGGTTTAGTTGATTTGGATCACGTGATCACTTAGAAGATTAGAGGGATGTCTATCTAAGTGGGAGTTCTTTAAGTAATTTGATTAATTGAACTTAAATTTATCATGAACTTAGTACCTGATAGTATCTTGCTTATGTATGTTTGATTGTAGATAGATGGCCCGTGCTGCTGTTCCGTTGAATTTTAATGCGTTCCTTGAGAAAGCAAAGTTGAAAGATGATGGTAGCAATTACACGGACTGGGTCCGTAACTTGAGGATTATCCTCATTGCTGCACAGAAGAATTACGTCCTGGAAGCACCACTGGGTGCCAGGCCTGCTGCTGGAGCAACACCAGATGTTATGAACGTCTGGCAGAGCAAAGCTGATGACTACTCGATAGTTCAGTGTGCCACGCTTTACGGCTTAGAATCGGGACTTCAACGACGTTTTGAATGTCATGGAGCATATGAGATGTTCCAGGAGTTGAAGTTAATATTTCAAGCAAATGCCCGGATTGAGAGATATGAAGTCTCCAATAAGTTCTATAGCTGCAAGATGGAGGAGAACAGTTCTGTCAGTGAGCATATACTCAAAATGTCTGGGTATAATAATCACTTGATTCAGATGGGAGTTAATCTTCCAGATGATTGCGTCATTGACATAATTCTCCAATCACTGCCACCAAGCTACAAGAGCTTCGTGCTGAACTATAATATGCAAGGGATGAATAAGACTATTCCCGAGGTCTTCGCAATGCTGAAAGCTGCGGAGGTAGAAATCAAGAAGGAGCATCAAGTGTTGATGGTCAGCAAGACCACTAGTTTCAAGAAAAAGGGCAAAGGGAAGAAGAAGGGGAACTTCAAGAAGAACGGCAAGCAAGTTGCTGCTCAGGAGAAGAAACCCAAGTCTGGACCTAAGCCTGAAACTGAGTGCTTCTACTGCAAGCAGACTGGTCACTGGAAGCGGAACTGCCCCAAGTATTTGGCGGATAAGAAGGATGGCAAGGTGAACAAAGGTATATGTGATATACATGTTATTGATGTGTACCTCACTAGAGCTCGCAGTAGCACCTGGGTATTTGATACTGGTTCTGTTGCTAATATTTGCAACTCGAAACAGGGACTACGGATTAGGCGAACACTGGCAAAGGACGAGGTGACGATGCGTGTGGGAAACGGTTCCAAAGTCGATGTGATCGCGGTCGGCACGCTACCTCTACATCTACCTTCGGGATTAGTATTAGACCTAAATAATTGTTATTTGGTGCCAGCGTTAAGCATGAACATTATATCTGGATCTTGTTTGATGCGAGACGGTTATTCATTTAAATCAGAGAATAATGGTTGTTCTATTTATATGAGTAATATCTTTTATGGTCATGCACCCTTGAAGAGTGGTCTATTTCTGATGAATCTCGATAGTAGTGATACACATATTCATAATGTTGAAACCAAAAGATGCAGAATTGATAATGATAGTGCAACTTATTTGTGGCACTGCCGTTTAGGTCATATCGGTGTAAAGCGCATGAAGAAACTCCATACTGATGGACTTTTGGAACCACTTGATTATGAATCACTTGGTACTTGCGAACCGTGCCTTATGGGCAAGATGACTAAAACACCGTTCTCCGGTACTATGGAGAGAGCAACAGATTTGTTGGAAATCATACATACCGATGTATGTGGTCCGATGAATATTGAGGCTCGTGGCGGATATCGTTATTTTCTCACCTTCACAGATGATTTAAGCAGATATGGGTATATCTACTTGATGAAACACAAGTCTGAAACATTTGAAAAGTTCAAAGAATTTCAGAGTGAAGTTGAAAATCATCGTAACAAGAAAATAAAGTTTCTACGATCTGATCGTGGAGGAGAATATTTGAGTTACGAGTTTGGTGTACATTTGAAACAATGCGGAATAGTTTCGCAACTCACGCCACCCGGAACACCATAGCGTAATGGTGTGTCCGAACGTCGTAATTGTACTTTACTAGATATGGTGCGATCTATGATGTCTCTTACTAATTTACCGCTATCATTTTGGGGTTATGCTTTAGAGACGGCCGCATTCACGTTAAACAGGGCACCATCAAAATCCGTTGAGACGACGCCTTATGAACTATGGTTTGGCAAGAAACCAAAGTTGTCGTTTCTTAAAGTTTGGGGCTGCGATGCTTATGTGAAAAAGCTTCAACCTGATAAGCTCGAACCCAAATCGGAGAAATGTGTCTTCATAGGTTACCCAAAGGAGACTGTTGGGTACACCTTCTATCACAGACCCGAAGGCAAGACATTCGTTGCTAAGAATGGATCCTTTCTAGAGAAGGAGTTTCTCTCGAAAGAAATGAGTGGGAGGAAAGTAGAAGTTGATGAGGTAACTGTACCTTCTCCCTTATCGGAAAGTAGTACATCACAGAAAACTGTTTCTGCGACACCTACACCAACAAGTGAGGAAGTTAATGATAATGATCATGAAACTTCAGGACAATATACTACTGAACCTCGTAGATCAACCAGAGTGAGATCCGCGCCAGAGTGGTACGGTAATCCTGTTCTAGAAATCATGCTACTAGATCATGATGAACCTACGAACTATGAAAAAGCGATGGTGAGCCCAGATTCCGCAAAATGGCTTGAAGCCATGAAATCTGAGATGGGATCCATGTATGAGAACAAAGTATGGACTTTGGTTGACTTGCCCGATGATCGGCAAGCAATTGAGAATAAATGGATCTTCAAGAAGAAGACTGACGCTGACGGTAATGTTACTGTCTACAAAGCTCGACTTGTCGCAAAAGGTTTTCGACAAGTTCAAGGGGTTGACTACGATGAGACCTTCTCACCTGTAGCGATGCTTAAGTCCGTCCGAATCATGTTAGCAATTGCCGCATTTTATGATTATGAAATTTGGCAGATGGATGTCAAAACTGCATTTCTGAATGGATTTCTGGAAGAAGAGTTGTATATGATGCAACCAGAAGGTTTTGTCGATCCAAAGGGAGCTAATAAAGTGTGCAAGCTCCAGCGATCCATTTATGGACTGGTGCAAGCCTCTCGGAGTTGGAATAAACGCTTTGATAGTGTGATCAAAGCATTTGGTTTTATACAGACTTTCGGAGAAGCCTGTATTTACAAGAAAGTGAGTGGGAGCTTTGTAGCATTTCTGATATTATATGTGGATGACATATTACTGATTGGAAACGATATAGAATTCCTGGATAGCATAAAGGGATACTTGAATAAGAGTTTTTCGATGAAAGACCTCGGTGAAGCTGCTTACATATTAGGCATAAAGATCTATAGAGATAGATCAAGACGCTTAATTGGACTTTCACAAAGCACATACCTTGACAAGATTTTGAAGAAGTTCAAAATGGATCAAGCAAAGAAAGGGTTCTTGCCTGTATTACAAGGTGTGAAGTTGAGTCAAACTCAATGCCCGACCACTGCAGAAGATAGAGAGAAAATGAAAGATGTTCCCTATGCTTCAGCCATAGGCTCTATCATGTATGCAATGTTGTGTACCAGACCTGATGTGTGCCTTGCTATAAGTTTAGCAGGGAGGTACCAAAGTAATCCAGGAGTGGATCACTGGACAGCGGTCAAGAACATCCTGAAATACCTGAAAAGGACTAAGGATATGTTTCTCGTATATGGAGGTGACAAAAAGCTCATCGTAAACGGTTACGTTGATACAAGCTTTGACACTGATCCGGACGATTCTAAATCGCAAACCGGATACGTGTTTACATTAAACGGTGGAGCTGTCAGTTGGTGCAGCTCTAAACAAAGAGTTGTGGCGGGATCTACATGTGAAGCAGAGTACATAGCTGCTTCGGAAGCAGCGAACAAAGGAGTCTGGATGAAGGAGTTCATATCCGATCTAGGTGTCAAACCTAGTGCATCGGGTCCAATGAAAATCTTTTGTGACAATACTGGTGCAATTGCTTTGGCAAAGGAATCCAGATTTCACAAGAGAACCAAGCACATCAAGAGACGCTTCAATTCCATCCGGGATCTAGTCCAGGTGGGAGACATAGAGATTTGCAAGATACATACGGATCTGAATGTTGCAGACCCATTGACTAAGCCTCTTCCACGAGAAAAACATGATCAGCACCAAGACTCCATGGGTGTTAGAATCATTACAGTGTAATCTAGATTATTGACTCTAGTGCAAGTGGGAGACTGAAGGAAATATGTCCTAGAGGCAATAATAAAGTTATTATTTATTTCCTTACATCATGATAAATGTTTATTATTCATGCTAGAATTGTATTAACCGGAAACATAATACATGTGTGAATACATAGATAAACAGAGTGTCACTAGTATGCCTCTACTTGACTAGCTCGTTAATCAAAGATGGTTATGTTTCCTAACCATGAACAAAGAGTTGTTATTTGATTAACGAGGTCACATCATTAGTTGAATGATCTGATTGACATGACCCATTCCATTAGCTTAGCACCCGATCGTTTAGTATGTTGCTGTTGCTTTCTTCATGACTTATACATGTTCCTATGACTATGAGATTATGCAACTCCCGTTTACCGGAGGAACACTTTGTGTGCTACCAAATGTCACAACGTAACTGGGTGATTATAAAGGTGCTCTACAGGTGTCTCCAAAGGTAGATGTTGGGTTGGCGTATTTCGAGATTAGGATTTGTCACTCCGATTGTCGGAGAGGTATCTCTGGGCCCTCTCGGTAATGCACATCACATAAGCCTTGCAAGCATTACAACTAATGAGTTAGTTGAGAGATGATGTATTACGGAACGAGTAAAGAGACTTGCCGGTAACGAGATTGAACTAGGTATTGGATACCGACGATCAAATCTCGGGCAAGTAACATACCGATGACAAAGGGAACAACGTATGTTGTTATGCGGTCTGACCGATAAAGATCTTTGTAGAATATGTAGGAGCCAATATGGGCATCCAGGTCCCGCTATTGGTTATTGACCGGAGACGTGTCTCGATCATGTCTACATTGTTCTCGAACCGTAGGGTCCGCACGCTTAACGTTACGATGACAATTATTATGAGTTTATGCATTTTGATGTATCGAAGTTAGTTCGGAGTCCCGGATGTGATCACGGACATGACAAGGAGTCTCGAAATGGTTGAGACATAAAGATTGATATATTGGATGACTATATTCGGACACCGGAAGGGTTCCGGAGTATTATCGGATAAAACCGGAGCACCGGGGGGTTACCGGAACCCCCCGAGGGTTAATGGGCCTCATGGGCCTAATGTGGAGAAGAGGAAGGGGCTGCCAGGGCAGGCCGCGCGCCCCCTCTCCCCCTAGTCCGAATTGGACAAGGAGGGAGGGGCGGCGCCCCCCCTTTCCTATTCTCCCTCCACCTCTCCTAGTTGGACAAGGAATGGGAGGGAAGTCCTACTCCTACCGGGAGTAGGACTCCTCCTGCGCGCCTCCATACGGCCGGCCGCACCCCCCCCCCCCCTTGGATCCTTTATATACGGAGGCAAGGGGGCACCCTAGAACAGACAATTGATCCACGTGATCGTTCCTTAGCCGTGTGTGGTGCCCCCTTCCACCATATTCCACCTCGGTCATATCGTTGTAGTGCTTAGGCGAAGCCCTGCGTCGGTAGTACATCATCATCGTCACCACGCCGTTGTGCTGATGGAACTCATCCCCAAAGCTTTGCTGGATCGGAGCCCGGGGAGCGTCATCGAGCTGTACGTGTGCTAAGAACTCGGAGGTGCCAGAGTAACGGTGCTTGGATCGGTCGGATCGGGAAGACGTACGACTACTTCCTCTACGTTGCGTCAACGCTTCCGCTTCGGTCTACGAGGGTACGTAGACAACTCTCTCCCCTCGTTGCTATGCATCACCATGATCTTGCATGTGCGTAGGAGAATTTTTGAAATTACCACGTTCCCCAACACTTGCAACTATTTCTATCGCATAGCGATAAAATAAAGCAATTATTTGGCGCTTGCATCTTATGCAATAAAGAGACAACCATAAGACTTCTGCCAGTTGCCGATAACTTCGACAAAACATGATCATCTTATACAACAACTTATATCTCATCACGCCTTGACCATATCACATCACAACATGCCCTGCAAAAACAAGTTAGACGTCCTCTACTTTGTTGTTGCAAGTTTTACGTGGCTGCTACGGGCTTAGCAAGAACCGTTCTTACCTACGAATCAAAACCACAACGATAGTTTGTCAAGTTGGTGTTGTTTTAACCTTCACAAGGACCGGGCGTAGCCACACTCGGTTCAACTAAAGTTGGAGAAACTGACACCCGCCAGCCACCTGTGTGCAAAGCACGTCGGTAGAACCAGTCTCGCATAAGCGTACGCGTAATGTCGGTCCGGGCCGCTTCATCCAACAATACCGCCGAACCAAAGTATGACATGCTGGTAAGCAGTATGACTTATATCGCCCACAACTCACTTGTGTTCTACTCGTGCATATAATATCAATACATAAAACCTAGGCTCGGATGCCACTGTTGGGGAACGTAGTAATTTCAAAATTTTCCTACGCACAAGCAAGATCATGGTGATGCATAGCAACGAGAGGGGAGAGTGTTGTCTACGTACCCTCGTAGACCGGAAGCGGAAGCGTTAGCACAATGCGGTTGATGTAGTCGTACGTCTTCACGGCCCGACTGATCAAGCACCGAAACTACGGCACCTCCGAGTTCTAGCACACGTTAAGCTCGATGACGATCCCCGGACTCCGATCCAGCAAAGTGTCAGGGATGAGTTCCGTCAGCACGACGTCCTGGTGATGATCTTGATGTTCTACCGTCGCAGGGCTTCGCCTAAGAACCACAACAATATTATCGAGGACAATGGTGGAGGGGGGCACCGCACACGGCTAAGAGATCAATGATCAACTGTTGTGTCTATGGGGTGCCCCCTGGCCACGTATATAAAGGAGGGGAGGGGCCGGCCCTCTCTATGGCGCGCCCTAGGGGAGTCCTACTCCCACCGGGAGTAGGATTCCCCCTTTCCTAGTAGAACTAGGAGCCCTTCCAAGTAGTAGGAGTAGGAGGGAAGGAAAGGGAAGGGAAAAGGAGAAGGAAGGAAGGGGCGCCCCCCTTCCCTAGTCCAATTCGGACCAGACCAAGGATAGGGGGTGCGGCCACCCTTGAGGCCCTTTTCCTTCTTTCCCGTATGGCCCAATAAGGCCCAATACGTATTCCCGTAACTCTTCGGTACTCAGAAAAATACCCGAATCACTCGGAACCTTTCCGATGTCCGAATATAGTCGTCCAATATATCGATCTTTACGTCTCGACCATTTCGAGACTCCTCGTCATGTCCCCGATCTCATCCGGGACTCCGAACTCCTTCGGTACATCAAAACTCATAAACTCATAATATAATTGTCATCGAAACCTTAAGCGTGCGGACCCTACGGGTTCGAGAACAATTAAGACATGACCGAGACACGTCTCCGGTCAATAACCAATAGCGGAACCTTGATGCTCATATTGGCTCCCACATATTCTACGAAGATCTTTATCGGTCAGACCGCATAACAACATACGTTGTTCCCTTTGTCATCGGTATGTTACTTGCCCGAGATTCGATCATCGGTATCTCAATACCTAGTTCAATCTCGTTACCGACAAGTCTCTTTACTCGTTCCGTAATACATCATCTCGCAACTAACTCATTAGTTGCAATGCTTGCAAGGCTTTAGGTGATGTGCATTATTGAGAGGGCTCAGAGATACCTCTCCGACAATCGGAGTGACAAATCCTAATCTCAAAATACGCCAACCCAACAAGTACCTTCGGAGACACCTGTAGAGCACCTTTATAATCACCCAGTTACGTTGTGACGTTTGGTGGCACACAAAGTGTTCCTCTGGTACACGGGAGTTGCATAATCTCATAGTCATAGGAACATGTATAAGTCATGAAGAAAGCAATAGCAACAAATTAAACGATCAAGTGCTATGCTAATGGAATGGGTCAAGTCAATCGCATCATTCTCCTAATGATGTGATCCCGTTAATTAAATGACAACTCATGTCTGTGGTTAGGAAACATAACCATCTTTAATCAACGAGCTAGTCAAGTAGAGGCATACTAGTGACACTCTGTTTGTCTATGTATTCACACATGTATTATGTTTTCGGTTAATACAATTCTAGTCTAGCATGAATAATAAACATTTATCATGATATAAGGAAATATATAATAACTTTATTATTGCCTCTAGGGCATATTTCCTTCAATATACCCATTACAACACACACGCTCGCACCCAGACGGCCCATGGCCCACCGACCCTACTTAGCCCGTTTACTCGCCTTGACTCAGTCGCCACCTAGTTCTATCTTCTTCATCTTGCGCCTGCCTGGCTAGGCAGCGCCCAGTGGAGCTGAGGTGCTGACAGTGCCCTCTTCTTGAGAAGCTACTTGTCCCCAAGCTACTGCTGCTAGAAATCTCTTCTGCAGGGCAGTGTAGTCTTCCCAGGTGGCAAAGTCAGGTGGCAGGTCTGCCCAGCAAACCAACACTTGTAATAGAGTAGTGTTTCCTTTCTTGACCAACCTTCTGTCGAGAATTTCAGTGGGAGTCAAGTCTTCAGTATACAGAGACAAAGGTTTAGGGAGAGATCTAAACACAGGGGTGTGATCTGGCACATGCTACTTGAGTTGAGATACATGAAACACTGGGTGTATTTGAGCTTCAGAGGGTAAATCCAACCTGTAGGCTGCTGGTCCAATTTTCTCCAGAATTTGGAAGGGCCCAAAGTACTTGAAAGCTAATTTGGGGCATGGTCTGTTGATCAACGAAAGCTGGCCATAAGGTTGTAACTTGGGAAAAACAGATTCTCCAACTTGAAATTCCCTAGGTGATCTATGTCGATCAGCATCAGCCTTAAACTTTTGTTGAGCTCTCTAAAGATGGTGTCTCAAGTGCTTAGAATAGGCTTGTCTGTCCTGCAACCATTGTTGCACATCAGGAGATGCATCCACGGAAATTCTCAGAAACTGTCCCATATGAGGTTCCTGACCATAGAGAGCTTTAAATGGAGAGCACCCTAAGGAGGAATGATGAGCAGTGTTGTACCAAAGTTCTGCCAATGCTAACCAGTTGTGCCATTTAGTGGGAGAGTCATGTACTGCACATCTCAAGTACATTTCAAGACATTGATTCACTCTCTCTGATTGACCATCAGTTTGAGGGTGTCTGGGAGTGGACATCTGCAGTTTGGGGCCCCAAATAGTCAACAATTCTTTCCAAAAGTGGCTTGTGAAAATGGTATCCCTGTCAGAAGTGATTGTTAAGGGCATACTATGCAGTTTCACTATGTTTTGCATAAACACTTGAGCAACTGTTGCAGCCGTGTAGGGGTGCTTAAGTGGAATAAAATGACTATATTTGGTGTATCTGTCCACCACCACCAAAATCACACTGAAACCATTGGACTTGGGCAGTCCTTCTATAAAATCCATAGTCACATCCTCCCAAGCCCGAGCAGGAACGGGAAGTGGATTAAGAAGGCCTGGGTACTTACAATTTTCATGTTTTGCTTGCTGGCAGACCTGGCATTGTTGCACAAAGTTCTGAACATCTTGTTTAATGCCATTCCAGTGAAACAGCTTCTTAACTCTTTGATACGTTGCTTGAATCCCAGAATGACCTCCTATAGGGGATGCATGGAAGGCCTCAATGAGCTTGGTATGTAGCCCTGAATTAGTTCCCACCCAAATTCTTCCTTTGTATCTGAGTAAGCCTTGAGTCAAAGTAAAGTCTGGTTCTGCACTTGGAGATACTGCCAGTTTAGTGAGCAGTTCTTGAGCTTTGTCATCTACTGTATAGGAATTTATTACTTCCTGCAACCACAAGGGCTGAGCAGTCGACACGGCATGAATTGCAAACACATGGCCCACTCTTGAAAGAGCATCAGCTGCCTTGTTTTCAGTTCCTTTTTTGTACTAGAACTTGAACTGTAGACCGGCTAACTTTGCCATAGCTTTCTTTTGTAGTTCAGTGTGCAGAACCTGCTCTTCTAAATTGCACAAACTCTTATGATCTTTCTTGATTATGAAAGGCCCCTTGTTGAGATAAGATCTCCACTTATCCACTGCCATCATTACTGCCAAAAATTATTTTTCATAGGTAGGCAACTTCTGGTTATTGACCCCAAGTGCCTTGCTGTAATATGCCACTGGATGGCCCTGCTGGCTGAGGATTGCACATATGCCAGTGTCACATGCATCAGTCTCAATGCTGAATGGCAGAGAGAAATCAGGGAGAGCCAATACAGGTGTGGATGACATGGCCGTCTCCAGTTGTTCAAAAGCTGCTTGGGCTGTAAGGTTCCAGAGAAATGTCTTTTGTTGCAAGATAGACGTGAGGGGCTTAGCAATAATGCCATACTAGGGCACAAATTTCCTATAGTACCCAGTAAGCCCTAAGAACCCTCGCAACTCAGTGAAAGATGTGGGCTGAGGCCATTGCTCCATTGCCTTCGTTTTCTCAGGATCTATAGAAACACCCTTGTCAAAGATAATGTGGCCCAAATAGCTCAACTGCTGGGTAGCAAAAGAGCACTTGCTCATCTTAGCATAAAGCTGGTTTTCCCTCAAAATCTGCAGGACTTGTTGTAAGTGTTGTTGGTGATCTTCCAAGGTTTCACTAAACACTAATATATCATCCATAAAGATCAAAATGAACTTCCTGGCATGTTTGCCAAATATTACATTCATCAGACACTGGAAGGTTGCTGGTGCATTTGTGAGCCCAAATGGCATTACCCTGAATTGGTATTGTCCATAATGGGTTTTAAAAGTAGTTTTCTCCTCATCTGCCTCGACCATCCTTATTTGATGATATCCATCTCTCAAATCAAGCTTGGAAAACCATTTAGCTCCAGCCAACTCGTCCAGGAGCTCATCCGCTATAGGCATTGGAAATTTGTTTTTAATGGTCATGGTGTTCAGTCTTCTATAATCCACACAAAATCTTCATGTGCCGTCCTTTTTTTCACTAGTAACACTGGAGAGGCAAAAGGAGACATGCTAGGTTTAATCAGTCCCGCTTGTCACATCTCATTCACCTGTCTTTCTATCTCATCCTTCTGTTGTGGATTGTATCTGTAAGGCCTCACATTGATAGGTGTACTATCAGGCAGTAGAGATATTGCATGGTCAAACACTCTGTGGGGAGGAAGTTGTTTCGGGTCCTCAAATACATCTGCAAAATCAGCAAGTGTCTTGTGAATGCACTCAGGCACCACATGATCTTCAGTTTGTAAAGATGGGGACAACACTGCAGTTGCCCAAATATCATTGCCCTTTTGCCATTTCAGCATCTGGTCCATGGTGATGGCTTGTAGCTCTGTTTGTTGTTTCTCAACAATGCCTTGAAGTCTTACTTGCTGGCCTTGTTTGTCAAACTGCAACCATTTCTCCTCCCAATGACAGGTCATAGCTCCCCATTGCTCCAACCAATCCATGCCCAATATTGCATCTTAACCACCCAGATCAATTACTTTCATGTCTGATGTGAAGGTGTGCCCACTGATCCACCATTGTAACCCTTGCAGTTCGGAGTTACATTGCAACTGTTCTCCATTTGCCACTTTGACTGTGAGGGTTTTGTTCAAAGTAGTTGCCTCATGTTTCAATTTGTCGGCCAATTGTTTGTCAATAAATGTGTGTGAACTTCCTGAATCCACTAACAGCAATAGAACTTTGTTTTCTACCAAAGCTCTCAATCTGATGGTCTTGGGATTGTCAGACCCAGCCAAGGCATTGATTGACAAGTATGTTGCTACATCATCTACAGCTTCCTCCACTGTGATAGAATTCAACATCTCATCAGATAGTCTCCCTTCAATTTCCTGGGCTTCCAATGCTTTTAACTGTAATGGTGGCTTGGGGGCACACATATGTCCCTGGCTGTATTTCTCTCCACAGCTATAACAGAGCCCATTGGCTCTCCTGAACTCTTTGAGTTGTTTGGCACGCCAAAGATCCCCAGCTGCAAACTGAGGTCTAGTTGTTTTATCCTAACGAGGGGCAGTGATTTTGGAAGGAGCCCATTGTTTCTGAACTTTAGGAGCCTGTAGTTTCTGTCTCTCCAAGACTGCTTCCTGCACTAGAGCATATTCAGCAGCCAATAAAACCGTGTGAGGTAATTGTATTTCCACCGCTGCTCAAATTTCTTCCTTAAGACCAAGCATTAATTGAGTGACTAGCATAGTCTCACTAATCGTTGCATCATATAGCCGCACTTGATACACCAACTGACCGAACATCGTACGGTACTGCTGTACTGAGTCCTCTTGCTTCAACAACAACAGCTCACGCAAACAGTTACGATGTATGTTGACATCAAATTCCTGCAATATGGATGTCTTGAAGCGCGGCCAATCGGAACACCCATCAGTGTGTTTGTTTGCCTGGTACCAATGAGCTGCATTCCCTTGCAAATGCAGTGAGGCGGACATGACCTTAAATCCTTCTGGAATCTGATACAACTGGAAATATACCTCACAATTATCCAACCAAATGCGAACCCCTTCACCATCGAAACGAGGAAACTCCATCTTCGGCATCCAGGGCCGCTTGGAACCTTGTTCATCAGGGGGACGCGATGATGGGGGAGTCCTGCCTGGGTCAAACGGTCGACGAAGAGGTGGTGGCACCTGAACTGATGACCCTGCCTGTACTGCCGTCGGAGATGCCGCCAAACACCCTGCCTGCGCCAAGCGATCTACCTCTGCATCCCGAGTGCTGTGGGACTGCTTGATGTGCGACATGGACTTGTTCCTGGTGAATCTCCCAAATCGAAGTAACTGATAGATCGACTTTTGCTTGTACCTGATCGAGGCGATGTACTTGCTCGGAGAATTTTGTGTCGAGGTTGTCGAGTCGTGCGCTGATCTCGTCGATGCGCGACACCTTCTCTCCGATCTCCTTGAGGGCGGCCAGCTCCTTGAGCACGCGCTCCTCGAACGTCGCCATGACCTCCGTTAGATGCTTAGTTTGCGCGCTCAGCTTGAACGGAGCCGTCGTCACCCTCTCTAAACCAGACCAACGCCGATCTCGGATTTACAGGCAGCCACCGAAGCAGCCGCACAACCGATCGGTCGATGTTACAGTCTGATCTCGAGGCAGCGGGGAACAACGGATCGACAAGGCAATCTGATACCAACTGTCACGTCCTTGCCTTGGGTAAACCCTAGGATTTGGGACTTGGGAAAGAAGAAGATCGAGGGGAACAGAGGAAAGCAGGGAAAGGAGAGGAAGGACGGAGCCTATTTCATTTCCTTCTTTTTCGATACCAAACCAGTACAGACTGTGGGGATATATACCCATTACAACACACACGTTCGCACCCAGACGGCCCATGGCCCACCGACCCAACTTAGCCCGTTTACTCGCCTTGACTCAGTCGCCACCTAGTTCTATCTTCTTCATCTTGCGCCTGCCTGGCTCGGCAGCGCCCAGTGGAGCTGAGGTGCTGACAGATTCTGGACGTTGCCGTGCATTGTACTGACCCGTGATTTGGAATCCCTCCCTATGTACCTGTGGCACAGAAGGCAGCCACGGCCGCGGCCGCGGCTGCGTGCGTGTCGGCGGGGAAGGTGACGGTGAAGAGCGAGGCGGACTGCGAGGTGCTGCCTTGCGCGCCGTCGCTTGGGAAGAAAAGGAAGGTGGCGGACGACCGTGCTTTCGACGGCGAGAGCTCGGCCTCGGATCCCTCTGGGCAGCCGGGCTTCCCCGCCCCCTGCAAGCCACCGTCCACGACAGACAAAGACGGTGACTGGAAGGCGGCGACGCTGCTGCTGCAGGGCACCATTACGCCGTCGCGGGAGCGCCAGCTCGCCGCGTCCAGGCCCGCCGACGTCGTCGCCTCAAACTACGTGTCGCTGCTCCAGGTGAGCAAGCGCAGATGCAAATCCAAATTAGCCCCTTGTTCGACTTCGACGCGAATTGTTCCTGCGTGCTCTGCTGTTCTGGATCGACCGACATGTGGCAATGATGCGCAGGCGGCGAACGAGGTGTCATTCTCGCCGGGCCACGCTCTGGAGCTGGAGGAGAAGCTGCGGGCGCGCGAGCGCGAGGCGGACGCGCTGCGGGCGGAGCTGCGGGAGGCGGACGCGCTGCGGGTGGAGCTGCGCGAGGCGAAGGCCGAGCTGGCGGCGCGGGGGTCGAGCAGGGAGCACGCGCACGCTCTGGCGGAGCGCGAGCGGCGGGGGTACGAGCGCGGCATGGAGGACATGAAGCGCGCCGTGCTTCGGCGCTACCCAGACCTCGAGCTGGCGCGGCCCGTCGCGCCGCTCCATGCTTCCCCGTAGGCGTGGCGGCGGCCGCCGCCTGATTTCCATGCCCCGCCCGACGATTGATCTGCATGTCTAAGATTTCTGCATTTCGCACTTCCGTTCATCAGAGAGCTTATTATATGTGGTATAAATTGTTAGAGATATTATTCCCCGTGGAACATTTTCAGGTAAAAATCTGCTCCATGACTTGATTTATCTGAGTTTTGTGACCTGAACTGGGTCGGCAGAGTGTCTGATGCTGCCAGGAATTCCAGGCTCAGATTTTCTACCCGATTTTCCTTGTAGGAAAGGTTAGTTCTCCTTCGTTATGAAACTACAAGAACACCCTGCACTCTTTTACGTAGTATAAAGGACAATTCTTTATTGCAAACCAAATACATGAAACTCTCCCCCACTTTGCCTATTTCCATTTGTTAAAAAAAACTGAACTGAACTGAAGAATACTCACAAACCCACCAGAAAAGCGCAGACATGAAAAACAGTATGCAACATAAATTTTCTGCAGCAGGGAGGCCAATATCCAGGCCTCACACTTGCCAGATCCATCACAAATTCCTTATGTTACAGCAAGTGGGATGAGAGGACATATATATGCACACGATATTATTACTGACTGACTGACAAGATCTTTTCCAACCATCACTGGCACCACCTGTAAGGCCGCCATTTACAAACCAGGTGAAGGGTAGTAGGGCAATGAAGAAAATTAACGAAGCCATGGAGATCAATCAAAGACCTCTTATTATTGCTAGCTGTCGAGTATCTCAAACTCCGAATCCTGAATGAGATCCCATGATTCCTTCTTCGACAGCGATGCGGGCGGGGTGGGCTGCGGAGGGCGGCGGCTGTAGTCGGGAGAGGAGGCGGCGGGCTTCCTTCTTACCGAATCGCTTCTCACCGAGGAGCTGGCGTATGGGAGGCTTCTCCGGTCCGGCAGGAGCGAGTCCATGTATTTGTCCATGACGAGCACGTTGGAGTTGTCGACGTCGCTCATCTCCTCGGCCTCGCTGCTGAAGTACCTCTTATGGCCTTCTCTAAAGGATTCTACGTCTGAAGGAATTTCGGACCACTGATCCATGCTCTGCTCCGACTTTGACTTTGCAAACACCCACTGGTCCATGCTTTGCTCAGATCGTGTTTTGGTCAAAGCATGGCTCCCTGAAGATTGGTAGCCCTCTTGAGTGCCTTTCTCGCTTTCTATCTCACAGACATGAGGTGGAGACTCTATCTCATTTACACGATGCACAGAAACTTGCACACTCTGGGTATCTTCCTGAAAATATAATTTGATAAGACGGGTAAGTAATGCAATTAGCATATCCAAAAACACAGCTCAGCGCATTATTATTGCTTCTTTATCTTCACGACTTCAGTCTAATACTAAGGTAACAAAGAGAAGAATGACACGAGAGGATAAAAACATGGCATAAAACCACCAATCATTCAAGAGAACCTCTAATACTAATGCAGATTACACTGGCACACTGCTACTAAAGAGATAACAGTACGTGCTGGCTAATAAGACATCATTTAAGTGAGCTCTCTGAGACCTACCAACAGCCAATACAAGTTCTAGTTAATTTATTAGTACTCCCTCCGTTTCTTTTTACTCCGGGTATTAGATTTTTCAAAAGTCAAACTCTTCAAAGTTTGACCAAACTTATATTAAAAAATATAAACATCTACAATCACAAATAAATATAATATGAAAATATATTTCATAACGGATCTATTGATATTGAATTTGTATTGTGAATGTCAATAATACTTTGTATAAACTTGGTCAAACTTTAGAGAGTTTGATTTCAAACATAACTAATATGCGGAGTAAAAAGAAACGGAGGGAGTACCAATTATTACAGCAATAGTTCAGGTAAAATGTTGTAGTTCACCTATATATGGAAAATAAACTAATACCGAGTTCTAAAACTATTGCATTCAAATTAAAAAGTATTGAATATACATGCATTGATTACGGATTAGTAAGCGTCACTGTCTCATTAATGAAGGGGTTTCCAAATTGCCAACCTCGGTACACATTACCCATCCTGCTAGCACCTAAACTATATCCTATATATGTGGTTCATGGAGTACCTCGTATTGTCACTATTCAGTAACCACTGTTTATTGGATTCCCAGGATAAATTCTAGTATTTATTTGCTGAATGAGGTGGAGATTTTTCTTCTTCTCAAAATATGATGCAATGATGCATTCACTGTCATCAATACATACCCAATCTTGTTTATGTCAGCTTAAAAATGCATAGAAATATGTTCATCTAGTCCCAACAATAGCAATAATAGGAAATATATATATGTTAACTAAAGAAGGAAAAGTGGTTGAACATTCTTCCAGCTCTATTTGACTGCAGGCCATGCAGCAATAACATGCTCTTAGTTCAATACTAGAAACAATTCAAACTGAAACTAGCATAAAAATCAGTTCTACAACAGAAAGTAGATTAGTAGGGAACAATGCATAAGAATCATAATATTATATGTCCTAACACACCTCTGAAGTATGTTCACTCAGGCTTGACTCAAGTAGTTTGAAGTATATCTTCCAGAATGCATCTTCATCCATGTAAGAAGGGCAGAGCGAAGCCCGCAGAGATGCTAAATCAGGGACAAGCTTTTCAATGACTTCCATATGATCTCGCTCTACATCAGAGATTGTAGCATCTGCAAAGTAGTAGAAACCACAACATCATGCATCTAAATGCGAAGAATAGTTTCACACCGCAGCAAAGCAACATCCGTAAAAGATTCTACCAACGAGGAGCTATGGGAAACAACTCAAGGCGGTACTACTAACCGACATACTCGATGTTTCAAGAGTTATGGTGTGGCCATCATGTCAATCTTAAGCAATTCAGATCAGAGGAGCACTAGCTTAGCAGCAAGAGCATGAAAACAGATATGGTAACTCTACATCGACTACACTGAGAAGACCAGAACAATGCAGCACTACTGAACTCTGATCTTCCTTATTGGAGTTTGTCTCCATCCCTTCCAATTTCAGGAGTGGAATCACAGTCCTAAATCCGACGACTCTCTAACCAGCAAACATTAAATCTATCTCCCCTTAGTTGACTTCCATATATAGCACAGAACCGCCCCATCAGTGGTCAGCCAGCGAAATTGGCGGCAACAAATACAATTAGCAACGAATCGCACGAGAGTTGAGGGGAGAGAGAGGCTTACTCTCGTCTATCGCGAGCATGGGGAAGTCAATCCACGCCTCGGAACTGGCGGCGAGGGCGCGGACCGCCCCGAGGATGCCATCGGCGACGCCTGCAGCGGAGGCGGCGTGGGGCGGGGAGTCGACCGGGCTGGGGAGGGTGGCCCGGGACGGCGGCGGCTGGCGGTCGGGCGCGGCCCGGCCGGAGAAGCCGACGCGGAAGGAGCCGCCGATCTCTGCGAGGTCGGCGAGGATGCCGGCGAGGATGGAGGCGGGCGGGGAGGGCGGCGTCGCGGGGCGCGGGGACGGGGAGCGGCCGCGGGCGTGGGCGTGGGAGTGGGTCGGGGTGGAGGGCGGCGAGTCGGTGTGCGCCGGGTTGAGCAGCGGGTGGAGGAAGCAGGCGATGTCGAGCAGGTGGCGGCCCAGCTCCGACAGGTCGTCGCGGACGCCCCGCAGCCCGCGCGCCGCCATCACGGCGATCGGTCGTCGGCGGGGTGGGGTCGTCGCTGCTCCGTCCGGCCCGGGGCGACCGCGGCGGGCGGCGGCGGCGGGCGAGGGATATCGTTGCTTTCTGGTTGCGGGGTTGCTTTGCTTCCGCTGGGGCGGGGGTGGGGTGGGGTGTGGGGAAGGGCAATGATTGGGACTGGGAGAGAGAGAGAGGAGAGGGATGGGGTAGGCCCCGGCCGGCTGCGTATCTGCTCGGGTTTCCGCCCGGTTCCCGTGCGCGTGTGGGTCTGGGCCAGGGCTGAGCGCGCGTGCCAGCCGGGGGCGAGGCCGGCGGGGTTCGGGCGGATGCGTGCGGGCGGTGGGCTCGCGGCGCGTTGTGTCGCGCCGTGCACGGGTGCGGTGGCTTGGCGAGCGGGGACACGCGACGCCGTGGCAGTCTCTATCTCTATCTGAGGGGTAAACGGGTCCAGGATGGACTCAACATGGTTTGACTATCTGGTGGGGTGGGGTGGGGTGGAGTGGGTGTAGCGCGGTGCGGTCCGGGAGTCCGGTCAGGGATTCACCGACGACGTGATCCCTCACCGGTCACCACGGCCGAGAGAGCCGAGCTCAGATTCGATGCGCTGGCTAGTCCAACTCGTTGGCGCACTTCTCCTTTTTCTTCAGACTCAAAAAAAAAAACTTCTCCTGTTCTTTAATATACATACAGCCCCGTATGAAATTTGGAAGGACAAGGGCAGAGATGGGGCGTGTTCGGTTGCCCGCACGCTTTTCTGCATCTTGGTTGGGGCGGATCATGTGCCGTGAGGAAGGGGTCACCGTTGACAATGTTGACGCCGAAGACCGCCTTGCCTCACCACGCCACCGCGTCGTGGACGACGTCATGATGCAGACGATGCGTGTATGGTCACGAGAAACGGCGAGGGAGCCTTGTCGCGTTGCCCCCCACGGCAGTTGTGTTGACATAGAGGAAGGATGTGGCACAAGCGCCAAAGAATGTTGAAGACTTGTGCGCGCACAAAGAAAATGAGGTTGGATGGAAGTTGGTCGAAACAGAGTTGCCGTCGATCACGACTCTAAGGCGTGGGATACGTCATACACTTGCGTAATCCAAACATGATGAGGGCTTCCATTTATCGCACCATTCCTTGTATGGCCAAAGGGGTCGGCAAAGTGTCGTTGGAGAACTCCTTGCCACGCTACGCCATCCCGGGTGCCGACATCTTGATGCCGAGGATTGCGTATATGGTCCGGAGATACGGTGAGGGAGCCCACGTCAGCCATCTTGACCTATCTTGACCTAGATGATGAATGTGGCACAAGCGCCAAAGAATTGTTGACGACGTATGTATGCATGAAACAAGATGGGGTTGCACCAAAATTGGTAGGAGACTTGTCGTCAATCACCAAGAGGGAGAAGCTCACCACTCCAAGGAGTTGAATGTGTCATATGTTCACCAAATTCCAAATACCATATTTTATCCTTTTGCGGCGTAAATACCATATTTTATCAATAAAGAAAATATCCATTTACCACATCATTTTCTGTATAGTCAAAGTAGCCCGCCAAATCCACCAAGATTTGTGATCTAAGTTTCGTATTTATGCCTGCTAACCAGCTACCATATATACTACTCCCTCCGTCCCACAATATAGTGTAAAAAACGCTCTTATATTATGGGACGGAGGGAGTAGATCACTTTGAGAAGGATACAAAATAACCTAGATTATAAGTCATGCAGTGTGAGGGAATTTGCATTTAAAGAAGAGATGTTTACTCGTTTGGTATTTATAACAAATGTAACATTCCTTGCAAATTATGATTCACGAGATTGTCAATTGCTAAAACCACTCATTTGCGTACATCCCAGAGAAAGATCTTAACATCTGATGGAATTTAAAGTTTCCAAACTCTGATTGACGTGATCTTGGGCTCATGGAATTCGTGTGAATGATGCCCATAGTGTCCATGTCTTGGATCTTCAATTTGGGCGTATTGTCCATTTGTCAAACTCTCCAAAGTCATTGCATCTAGCGTTTGCAACTTCTTTGGATTAATTTCAACATGGATGCATTCAACGTGCTAAGTTCATGAGAGTTCCAACTCACCAACACACACAAAAATGGAATGTAATAAAAAGTAGGGATTATGCAATCCCCACATTAAAAGGCATGGAACTAGTAATTATGCACAATGGACATAAAAGTGGCTCAATGGAACATGGGGACTTTTAGTATGAGTATATGCAACATATGAGCTATAAAAATATGACGCATTTTCCCTCTTTGTCAGTCATGTTAACCTATAGGAAGAAATGTGGCACAAGCGCCAAAGAACGTTGAACACATATGTGCGCACAGAACAATATGGGTTTGGACGAAGATTGGCGGAAAGACTCATCATTGATCGCCAAGAGGGAGATGATCACCACTCAAAGGCATCGGATGCGTCATATCCCCACCGAATCCACATACAAAGAGAGTTTCCATTTACCTTGTCGCGTCTATATAGCCAAAGTGGCCAGCACGGTACAACCAACCCACCATGATCTACAATCTAAGTTTCATATTTATGACCCCTAGCCAACTACCATACATATACATGGACACTTTGAGAAGACTGGGTGCAAAATTAGAAGGAACCTGACTGATAATCCACGTGGTGTGTGAGGGTTTGCATTTAAAGTAGAGATATTTAATTGTGTCGTCTTTGTAATGAAGACAACATTCCTTGCCTCCATGCAAATTATGATTGGCAAGATTGCCGATTGTTCAACCATTCCTTTGAGGATATAATTGCCAATTGTTCAACCATTCCTTTGAGGATATACCGGAGGAGGATCTTAACTTTTAGTGGAACAATTTTTTTTTAAAAAAATCTTACTATTTTGGGCATCACATTGAATAAGAGTTTGAGCCTTGTGGGAGATGTACAGAAGTTAATCATGTATGCAGAGCATTCCAAACCACTAGTGTTATCCCAATTAGGTCATACTTGAATGCCACCTTTGGGGAGGACACATGTAACACCCGGATAACCAAGCTACAGTAATCCCCTGCTACTGATGCCGTGTCACCACGCTTACTGTTACTAATCTTGGGTTAGTTCAAACGATTCTAATTCGAATTTAAATTTAAAGGCAAACAAAAATAGTTTTCAAAAGTTAAAACTAAAATGTTCGGGAGGTGACATATAATGCGTAGGTAATTATGGTGAAGAATCCACATTTTTATAAAAGGTTTATATGCTCAAAGGTAAAGGAAACAGCAGCTAAAGCAAATATTTAAATGCCTTTTAATAATAAAAATATGCAAATCATTTTATTATTGCATCAAACTTTTTGTGGCAGTGTACTAAATTGAAATTATATCTTAGGAGATGGATTCATAATAATAGAACTAAAGTAAATAGAAAATAAATTTGAAAACAAATCAACAGAAAAGATAGATTAAAAAAGTATAAAACCAAAAGGCCACCTTTCCTCACTCGGCCTCTTGGGCCAGTCGGCTCAGCCGACCAGGCCGGCCCAGCCGTCCCTCCCCACTCGCCCGCTACAGGGACGAAGTCGTGGCCGCGCCCGATGGCCGCCACGGTCACGGACGTCACAGTGGCAACCATCCCGGCGGTGCCCGCCGGTTCCCTGCTCGCCTATAAAGCTGGCGTCGCCCCCTCGTCCCCGCTAACCCTAACCGTCGTCCTTTCCTATCCCCTCGCGCCTCTCTCTCTGTCCTGGACGCGTCGGGGCCTCCCCAACGCAGCACCGCCATCGCCGACGTCGCCCTCGCGCTCCCCGTCGCCCCCGAGCCCAGCTAGTCCGTCCACGCCCCCGCCGTGCTCGGCTACGTCGTCCGCGCCACCGGACCGAGCCGGGAGCCACCGCTGCGTCGTCCACGACGCCGTCTTCTTCCTCTGCCTCGCCGGCGAACTTCGTCGAATCCGGCCACCATCTGCGCTACTAAGCTATCACCGAGCCTCCTTGTGCTCCCTTGGTGAGCTCCGCTTCTTCCCCCTCTCTTTTCTCCGCGGATCCGCGCCTCTAGCCGTAGTCGCCGCCGTGCCATGCCTCGCCGCTCGCTCCTGGCTGTGCCCTAGGACGCGCCTCTGCGCGCGAGGCCATGCCCCGATCGAACCACCCGCCCCCTGCTCACCGTGCCCCGCTTCGCTCCGGCCGCCGCCTGCTCCGCTCGCCTGCTGTCGCTGCCTCTCTGCTGTCGCCGTTGCTCACTGCCCACGCTCGCAGCCACTGCGCCCGCCGTCGCGCGCGAGTGCCCACACAACACCGTGGCTGCGGGTGGCCTCGCCGTTGCTGCTGTGCTCGCATGCTGTCGCTGCTGCTTCTGCATCTGCTGCTGCCGCCGCCCGTACGCCCCGCTCGCCAGCCGCCTGCACCTGCCGAGCTGCTCTGCTGTTTGCGAGGGCCCCCCTGGCTACCCCTGCGCGCGCGCTCCTCCGCTGCCGCTGCTGCCGTGCTGCCCGCGCTGGGCCTCTCCACAGCCGCCTGTTCCTGCGCGCGCTCGCCGCTGCTCCCACCTGCTTGCTACTGCCTGCAGCCGCCGCAGCCACTCGCACGCGCGTGCGCGCCCATGCCTCGCGTCCGTCCCGCCCTGCGCCCAGCACGCGCGACCGCGTGCATGCCGCCCGCTTCGCTACTGCTTTATTGCTCTCACCGCCGCCTGTTGGTGTTGGCTGCTGCTACTAATTACTGTAGATGAGGCTAGCTTTGCGAATATTACATCGAGTAACCCCCTCTACTGCTCCTAAACTGCGGTTAAACAAATGTTAACAGGGCTAAAAAAAATATGGGAAGGTAATACACTTGACAAGGCTCAAATGTGTTCATTGGACCAAATCCATTTGATGCATGAATTAAATTCTATGAAAATCACAAATTGCTATCTTCTGTTAACATAGAACATATTCAACCCCTAGGTGTTGCGTGCTGTGTGTGGCTGGCTTGGCCACGGCCGTGCGTGGCCGGCCCTGTGTAATTAAGTGTGTGTATTAGGTTAGTAGTGACACACTGTCAGGTAGCCCCGTTGTTTAGGTTAGTATAATTACTACTTAGTCTAACATGCATATGATAATGGGCAGCCACAGCTAATTAGACTGAATTAAAACAATCTGTTTAATACATGGGTGTATGCCATATAGGTCCATTTTGACCATGTTGACTAGTCAACATTGACTGGTCAACTCCTGACTGGACTAGTTGACTAGGCCCCTGGCCCCACTATCATACGCTTAGGCTAGCGCACTTGTGGGTATAAAATGTAATCTGCCATATTTTGCTATTTGAATTAACTAGATAAAGAAAAACAAAAAAATGCAATAAACTTCGGTAAATCGTATAAAATAAACCGTATCTTGGATGAGAAAACTTTGTACATTAAAGTTGCTCAGAACGACGAGTCGAATCTGAATACGCAGCCCGTTCGTCCGCCACACATCTCTAGCATAGCGAACACACAACTTCCCCCCTCTAGTTCGACTGTCCGAAAATGCCAAACACCGGGAATACCCTTCCCGGATGTTTTCCCCCTTCGCCGATATCATCTATCCCTGCGTTAGATCACCGCTGACACCGCGTATTGACTTGTCATAGTTTGAGATGCATTGTTTGCTCTGTATTTATTGTTTCTTCCCGCTCTTCTCTCGTCAGACACCGAGACCGACGCCGCTGCTACCCAGTACGACTACGGTGTTGACGACCCCTTCTTGCCAAAACAACCAGGCAAGCCCCCCCTCCTTGATCACCAGATATCGCCTATTCTTCTCTATACTGCTTGCATTAGAATAGTGTAGCATGTTACTGCTTTTGGTTAATCCTATTCTGTTGCATAGCCCGTCATTGTTGCTACAGTTGTTACCCTTACCTGCTATCCTACTGTTTAGTATAGGATGCTAGTGTTCCATCAGTGGCCCTACACTCTTGTCCGTCTGCCATGCTATACTACTGGGCCGTGATCACTTCGGGAGGTGATCGCGGGTATATGATATATACTTTATACTGTTACATTACTTATGATACTGTTCGAAGATGGGGGCTGAAGGGGCAGGTGGCTCCATCCCGGTAGAGGTGGTCCTGGGTTCCCAATGGCCCCGACTGTTACTTTGTGGCGGAGCAACAGGGCAGGTTCAAACCACCTAGGAGAGAGGTGGGTCTGGCCCTGTTCGGCGTTCGCGGATACTTAACACATTTAACGAGATCTTGGTATTTGATCTGAGTCTGGCTACTGGCCTATACGCACTAACCATCTACGCGAGGATAGTTATGGGCACTCGACGTCGTGGTATCAGCCGAAGCCTTTGTGACGTCAGCGACTGAGCGGCGCGCGCTGGGTTGGACTGGAACGCCTACTCTTGTATAAGGGAGGCTAGGTCTGCTCATCGGCCGCGTACGCAACGTGCAGGTGGCAATGGGCGATGGGCCCAGACCCCTGCGCCATAGGATTTAGACCGGCGTGCTGACCTCTCTGTTGTGCCTAGGTAGGGCTGCGACGTGTTGATCTTCCAAGGCCGGGCATGACCTAGGAAAGTGTGTCCGGCCAAATGGGATCGAGCGTGTTGGGTTATGTGGTGCACCCCTGCAGGGAAGTTAAACTATTCGAATAGCCGTGATCTTCGGTAACAAGACGACTTGGAGTTGTACCTTGACCTTATGACAACTAAAACCAGATACTTAATAAAACACACCCTTCCAAGTGACAGATACAACCGGTGGTCGCTCTCTCACAGCGCGACGAGGGGAGGATCATCGGTTAGGTTTATGCTATGCGATGCTACTTGGTGAACTTACCATCTACTCTCTTCTTCTACTGCAAGATGGAGGTGGCCAGAAGCGTAGTCCTCGACAGGATTAGCTATCCCCCTCTTATTCCAGCTTTCTGCAGTTCAGTCCACATATGATACCCTTATTCCATTTGATACCAATGCATACATATGTAGTGTAGCTCCTTGCTTGCGCTTTGGATGAGTACTCACGGTTGCTTTGTGTAACGCCCCGTGTGTAACCTTCCCCAATTGTACTCCGACTCATGCCATTTCCGGCATTAAGTTATATTTAATTCTCGGGTTCGGGTCTTTGTCTCCGTGTGTTGTTTTTGTTTTCGTGCATCTCATATCATGTCGTCTCGTGCATTGCATTCGCATACATGTTCGTCTCATGCATTCGAGCTTTTTCCCCGTTGTCCGTTTTGCATTCCGGCACTTCGTTCTCCTCCGGTGGCCATTTCTAGCTTTCTTTCGTGTGTGGGGATTAAACATTTCCGGATTGGGCCGAGACTTGCCATGCGGCCTTGGTTTACTACCGGTAGACCGCCTGTCAAGTTTCGGGTCATTTGGACTTCGTTTGATACTCCAACGGTTAACCAAGGGACCAAAAAGGCCTCGTGTGTGTGCAGCCCAACACCCCTCCATTTTGGCCCAAAACCCACCAAACCCAGCTCCATCGTCTCGGTCGTTCGATCACGATCGTGTGGGCGAAAACCGCACCTCATTTGGACTCTCCTAGCTCCACTTATGCCTATAAATACCCCTCCATCTCGGATCTCTTCTTCTCCCCGTCCAACCCTAGTTTTTTTTAAAAAAAACGAATCCCGCCGCCGCCGGACGTGTCCGCGCCAGACCGGACGCGTCCGCCGCCGCGCCCAGCCAGCCGCCGCCCGCCACGTGGCTCCCCTGCCACCGCGCCCGCGCCCCACATCGCCGGCCCGCGAGGGCCCGGGGCCGGCCCTCCCCGCCGACCGCTCGGGCCAGAGGCGCCCGCACGCCGCCGCCCTTCCTCTCTCGCGCCGGCCGCCGCCCCGCCTTCGCTCGTCGCCTCGCCGGGCCGCCGCACGCCGACCGCCACCGACCGGCGCCGCCCGGCCGCCGCCTCCTCCGCCGCGGTCGCCGCCTCCTTCGCCGGCGCCGCCCGGCCTCCTCTTCCTCACCCCGGCCTCCTCTTCTTCCACTCCGGTCGCCGCCCCGATGAACTCCGGCTGCTACAGTGCTCGCGCCGCCGCCTCGGATTGCGTGCAAATCTAGAAACCCTAGATCTGGGAGGTTGCATTTTTTTCTAAGTCCCAGGATTTTTTTACTCCATATGCTCCTGTTCGAGGCCCCGTAACTTTGCATCCGTAGCTCCGATTTGGGCGTATGATATGTCAAATTCTTCGTATCGACGAGTACATCATTTCATTCCATTGCATCATTTGCATTTGAGGTCATCTTGGTGCCCAAAATGCTGTTGGAAGGAGGCATGTTGAGTTAAATTGCAGATCCGTTAGTTCAACATGCACTTTTGTCATTTTTGCCATATTTAATCCGTGCATGATATGCCTGTGCTCCTTTGGGATGAATTGTTAAGCATGTTGTCTTCTTTCCAGAGGTGCCTTCCATGTATTTTTAGGATGTGTGTGTTGTCTTGTGCAAGCTTGCGAAGAGGGCTACCTGAGATTACAGATTTCAGGGACTTAGTGATTTTCACTAAGTCTGAGCCGTTTTAGTTCACGATGCTATATGTTCGGCTTGTTTCCTAGTGATCCGTGCCTCTTTTGAGGATGATCAGTAAGAGTGATTTGTTATGCTTGTTGTGATTAATCCATACATGTCTTTACTTGTTATGTTGGAGCACCCTAGGTTGACTCAATCGAGCTCAACTTTTGGATAGTTGCTGTTTTGGGTAGATCGTAAACTCTTTTGCGATTTTGCCGGAGTGATTGCTAGTGATCCATGCATGCTATGCCATTGTTCTTGCCATGTATAGCTAGAATTTTGTGCCTTCTTAATGGATATATGCTTGCCTTGCCATGACTTGCACCGTAGTGAGAGCATCGAGCTCGTTTACAAGCTTCCGTGAGTTATTATTTCAGCATGTCCCAGTTTTCACTAAGTCTGAAAACTGATTGTGTTTCATCGATGTTCGTGTGCTCGGTAGAGTATTTTGTGAACCCTTTTGGCCCCAGGTCATGTTGGGTGTTTTGTTAAGCTTGTTGAGTAGCTCCATGCCATGCTCTTACTTGCCATGTTCAGGTTTTCCTTCATGTTGTTTTGCTGCTCCGAAGAGAGCATCATGGTCTGAAATTTCAGACTAGCGTTAATTTCGCTAAGTCTGAAATCTGTTTTGCTTATTCAGTTTTGCCATGCTTGTTTGAAGTCCTTAGTGGATGAATTTGCCTATGCCTCAGTCATGATGATTTGTTAAGCTTGATGAGTACATCACTGCCATGCAATTTGTTTTCATGTTGGATGGCTGTAGCATGTTCATTTTGTTGCATTTAGGAGGCATGTTGCTGTAAATCGCAGATCGGTTCGTTTAGTAAAACGTTTGCCATTTCTTAACCGTAGCTCCGATTGCCATGATCTTTATATCGTTTTCAGGGGATTTCTTCCCCTCTATCCAGTGGCACACTTGGATTTCCATGTTGAGGCCAGGTTCATGCATTTCCTGTTATATGTTGCATTCTTGCATCCCGCATCGCATCCCGCATAGCATATCATCTTTGCATATTATTGGTTGCCCTTGCACGTGGTTGATTGTATCCTTGTTGCTTGTTTGTGTTGTTGGGTAGAGCCGGGAGACGAGTTCGCTAACGAGGAGCCCGTTGAGTTTGCTTTTGAGGATTCAGTCAATTCTGACAACTGTGCAGGCAAGATGATCACACCCTTGAAATCACTACTATCTTTGCTATGCTAGTTTGCTCGCTCTTTTGCTTTGCCAATGCTACGATGCCTACCACTTGCTTGTCAGCCTCCCAATTGCCATGATTGAGCCTCTAACCCACCTTTGTCCTAGCAAACCATTGATTGGCTATGTTACCGCTTTGCTCAAGCCCCTTCTTATAGCGTTGTTAGTTGCAGGTGAAGATTGGAGCTGTTCCTTGTTGGAACATTTATTTACTTGTTGGGATATCATTATATTACCATGTTATCTTTATTCATCTATATACTTGGTTAAGGGTGGAAGGCTCGGCCTCTCGCCTAGTGTTTTGTTCCACTCTTGCCGCCCTAGTTTCCGTCATATCGGTGTTATGTTCCCGGATTGTTGCGTCCCTTACGCGGTTGGGCTATAATGGGAACCCTTTGATAGTTCGCCTTGATTAAAGCTTTTCCAGCAATGCCCAACATTGGTTTTACCATTTGCCACCTACCCCTTTTTCCCTTGGGTTTCCGGAGCCCGAGGGTCATCTTTATTTTAGCCCCCACGGGCCAGTGCTCCTCTGAGTGTTGGTCCGAACTAGAGTCCTGTGCAGCGCCCCCTCGGGGAAACCCGAGGTTTGGTTTTAGTTGTATGGAGCGCTCATCTGAGTGTGCCCTGAGAAAGAGATATGTGCAGCTCCTATCAGGATTTGTCGGCGCATTCGGGCGGTGTTGCTGGACTAGTTTTGACCTGTCGAATCATCTTGTTGTACCGGGATACCGAGTCTGATCGGTGGGTCCTGGGTGGAGGTCTATTCCTTCGTTGACCGTGAGAGCTTGTTATGGGCTAAGTTGGGACCCCCCTGCAGGGATTGATCTTTCGAAAGCCGTGCCCGCGGTTATGGGCAGATGGGAATTTGTTAATGTCCGGTTGTAGATAACTTGAACTTAATTAATTAAAATGAATCAACCGCGTGTGTTGCTGTGATGGCCTCTTCTCGGCGGAGTCCGGGAAGTGGACACGGCGTTGGAGTTATGTTTGCGTAGTCTGCTCTACTTAGTTACCGCTCGTGCTTTGCCTTCTCTTCTCGCTCTCTTTTGCGAACAAGTTAGCCACCATATATGCTAGTCGCTTGCTGCAGCTCCACATACATTACCCCTTCCTTTCCTATTAAGCTTAAATAGTCTTGATCGCGAGGGTGTGAGATTGTTGAGTCCTTGTGGCTCACAGATTACTATTATACCAGATGCAGGGACCGATGATACTCCTCCGGATGGCGCGTTCGAGCTGAAGTGGGAGTACGACGAGGACTCTCAGCGATACTATGTTTCTTTTCCTGATGATCAGTAGTGGTGCCTGCTCGGGGTTCGATTCAGGGTTTAGTCGCATGTTGGGGAGTCTTTTCTATTTTGGCGCCGTAGTCGGGCCATGAGTGCTTGTATGATGGATGCTATTTATGTACCTTGATGTGACGTGGCGAGTGTAAGCCAACTATTATTATTATTCCCCCTTGATATAATTATATGTACATGGGTTGTGTGAAGATTGCCTCACTTGCGACATATGCCTTCAATGCGATTATGCCTCTAAGTCGTGCCTCGACACGTGGGAGATATAGTCGCATCGAGGGTGTTACAAGTTGGTAATCAGAGCCTTCCCCGACCTTAGGAGCCCCATTGCTTGATCGTTTCTAGCAGCCGAGTTGTGTCTAGAAAAAAAAATTTGAGTCCTTAGGAATTATATATCGGAGAGTTTAGGAATTCTTTTTACTTCCCAGTCTCCTCATCTCTCTGGTAAGGCATCCTGACGTAGAGTTTTGACTCTTCTCTTCTCAAATTTCACTAAATTTTTTTTAGGATCACGCGAGCATCTTAGTTTTGTTCCGATGGCTTATGATGAGAATACTGTCTTGGTGCCTCCTGTCAGGGGTTTAGTGGAAGTGTCCCGGGGAGTTGAGCTCTGAGGTGTTGTCATCATAATTCTATCGTTGCAATTCTGGCATACTTGAGATATGTGCGCGACATCGAAAATCTCCTTTATGCAGTTCGTTAGTGAGATAACCTCGACGCCACCCAGTACTGGGGCGGGAGTTCGGGAGTATCGCCATAACTTGTATAACAGATGCTTTTCGAAGGTTGAGATAGATGGTTTCCGAAGGTTTCTTGGTTATGTGTTGAAGGATGGATGCAGCTGGATGTAGGATTTGCTAGCTTGGGTGAGATATTATGCTTCCCCTGTATCCTCAACACCTGATTGCATAACCGGAAAGTTTCGGGAATTTCATAGGTGGGAATTCAAGTAGCCTTAGGATATCCTTCCAACAGACTTGTGATATGAAATTGGGGTTCGACGTCTAGTGGTTCGCCTATTCACGGTTGATTTTACAGTGGCCTCGTTGTGTCTTAAAGAGTCCTTGGCTATGCTGACTCGGGGACGCTTCGTATGTCATGTGCACTGCCTTGTACATGATGGTGCTGTACGGTCGAGCCCGTGTAGGTCCTACCACGAACACTTCGGACGGAATTTCTATCATGTGTTTGTTCCGGCTTATTCCGCAAGCCAACCCTTGGTTTTATTTCGAGTTGTGGTATTCGTTCTTCTTCGACGTCATATGTTGATTCCATTCCTCGTTGATGTACCTCTTCTACATGATTCTTCGTGGCTTCGCAATTTAGGAATATGTGACCACTTCAAGAGAAGTGCATTCGTTCATTTTGTTCGGATGTGAAGACTTATGTTGCAATTTTTCATTCCGTTGGATTCACCTTCTATATTTGTCTATTTGTGTGCTAATGGTGGTCAACCTCTTCAGGATGGCTCCTCCAACGCGCACGACTCCGAACCCAGATCCTCCGCCACCTCCGCCTCCTCCGGAAGCATGGCAGGCTGTGATGGCTGCTACTAATGCAAATACTCAGCTGATCATGCAAATCATCCAAGAGCGGAATCAAAGCAGTCAAGCGAATCAAGGCAGCAACCAGAACCAGTTTGCAACTCTGAATCAGTTCCTCGCAAATGGTCCAAAGACGTTCAGTAACTGCGTTGAGGCTAGCGATGCTGATGATTGGTTAGTCGATCTGGGCAAGCATTTTGAATGTAGCAACGTCAGACCTGAAGATTTCGTCAAGTTCGCGTCTTTCCAGCTCAAGGATCAGGCCGCAGAGTGGTTTCAGCAGTACCGGGATTCCAGAGGTGGACGTTTGATCACTTGGGATGATTTCCGTCGTGATTTCCGCGCTCATCACATTCCTCAAAGTGTGACTGAAAGCAAACGTGAAGAATTCCGCAATCTGAAGCAAGGCTCTTTGTCTGTCTATGACTACAACAAGTTGTTCCAGAAGCTCGCCCGTTTTGCCAAGCAGGATGTTCCTGATGAGAAGAGCATGATCTATCAGTTCAGGGGTGGTCTTCGTGAAGAAATTCAGCTCGCTCTTGTCCTCTTCGAGCCGCTGAGATACGATGAGTTCTACAACATGGCACTGAAGCAAGAGGCTGCTCAGCTCAGGTGTGATGCTTCCAGGAAGCGAGTCAGAGACACTTCGTCTTCGTCCTCTACTCAAGTGACCAAGCAGCAGAAGTATTGGCTTCCTCCTCCTCCGTTTCGTCAGCCGTATCAGCAGAAGAGCAAAGGTGGCAGTGGTTCGTCCCACCCACCCAACCCAGGCTTTCAGAACAAGACTTCGTCTCAAGCTCCAAGATCGAGTGCTCCGTATCACCGTCCGCTCTCAGAGGTCACGTGCAACAAGTGCCAACAGAAGGGTCACTACGCCAACAAGTGTTTTAACCAGAGGCGTCTTCCTCCTCCTCCTCCTGTCAGATCGGCAAGTACAGCTGTGGTCAAGCATAATCCCAAGCATGCCAAGGTCAATATGGTGAATGCAGCTCAAGCAGAGGATTCGTCAGATGTGATCATGGGTAACCTTCCTGTTAACGATGTTCCTGCAAAAGTTCTTTTTGATACAGGTGCATCGCATTGCTTCATTTCCAAGCCTTTTGCATCAAAGTATGAGTGTGATTATCAGTATCTGCAAAGTGCCTTGCAAATTGTGTCACCAGGCAAGCAGATGACAGCTAACACCTGCGTTCCAGAGGTTACTATCACTTTGGGCGACTACAAGTTCCTTTCTTCTCCAATTGTTCTTGGCGATTCCGACATTGATCTTATTCTTGGGATGGACTGGCTCTCTAAACACAAGGCTCACCTCGATTGTGCAGCCAGGCAGATTCAACTGACTCATTCTTCTGAAGATGTCATTGTTTTTGCTGCTCGGGATAATACCATCCGGTTATTCGCTCTCAATGAAAAGGGTGAATTGGATGCTATTTCGCAGATTCCGGTTGTTTGTGAGTATCAAGATGTCTTCCCTGAAGAACTCCCAGGCATGCCTCCAAACCGGCCCGTTGAATTCGTTATTGAACTTGAGCCCGGTACGGAACCGGTGTGCAAACGGCCTTACAAGCTCGGCCCCGAAGAGTTGAAGGAGTTGAAGAAACAGCTCGATGTGCAAGAAAGAATGGGTCTCATTCGGCCTAGTACTTCTCCGTGGGGTTGTGGTGTTCTTTTTGTGAAGAAGAAGGATGGAACGGACCGACTTTGTGTTGATTATCGTCCATTGAACAAGAAGACCATCAAGAACAAGTATCCACTTCCCAACATTAATGAGCTATTCGAACAACTCAAGGGTGCCCAAGTATTCTCCAAGCTTGATCTCCGTATGGGTTATCATCAAATTCGCATTCGTGAACAAGATATTCCAAAGACGGCGTTCAGAACAAGCTACGGGTCTTATGAATACACTGTTATGTCTTTTGGCCTCGCTAATGCTCCTCCGACGTTCTCTCGCATGATGAACTTCATCTTCAACCCCTACACCAACGACTTTGTTTTGGTCTATCTCGACGATATCCTGGTTTTCTCGAAGAACAAGGAAGATCATGCCAAACACTTGCGTTTGGTTCTTGACAAGCTAAGGGAACATCAATTCTATGCCAAGTTCTCTAAGTGTGAGTTTTGGCTCGATGAGGTTCTTTATCTTGGTCATATTATCTCCGCCAAGGGCATTTCCGTGGATCCTGAGAAGGTGTCTGCAATTGTTAATTGGGAACCTCCTCAGAATGTGAAGCAACTCCGTAGCTTCCTCGGTCTTGCAAGTTATTGCCGGAGATTCGTTGAAAACTTCTCCAAGATCGCGAAGCCTCTCTCAAATCTTCTTCAGAAGCACGTCAAGTACGTTTGGTCTCCGGAGTGTGATGTTGCTTTCAACGCTTTGAAAGAGAAATTGATCACTGCTCCAGTTCTAACTCCGCCTGATGAAACCTAGCCGTACGAGGTCTTTTGTGATGCCTCTCTCCAAGGTCTCGGTGCAGTACTGATGCAAGAGAAGAAAGTTGTTGCTTATACCTCTCGCCAGTTGAAGCCAAATGAGAAGAACTACCCCACTCATGATCTCGAATTGGCGGCAGTTGTGCACGCATTGTTGACTTGGAGACATCTTCTCTTGGGAAGGAAAGTGGACATTTTCACTGATCACAAGAGTCTCAAGTACATCTTCACTCAGCCTAACCTCAACCTCAGGCAGACTCGATGGGTCGAAATGATTCAAGAGTACAATCCGAGTATCGAGTATACTCCAGGCAAGGCTAATGTGATTGCTGACGCTTTGAGCAGAAAAGCATATTGCAACAGTCTGATTCTCAAGCCTTATCAACCCGAGCTTTGTGAAGCCTTCCGCAAACTTAATCTGCAAGTTGTTCCTCAAGGTTTCCTTGCCAACCTTCAAGTTTCTCCTACCTTGGAAGACTAGATTCGCCAAGCCCAGCTTCTTGATGCTATGGTGAAAAAGGTGAAGATCGGTATTGCAAAGAGTCAGTCCAAGTACAAGTGCTACCGACTTGATGACAAGGACACTCTCTTCTTCGAGGATCGAATTGTTGTGCCCAAAGGTGAACTTCGTAAAGTGATCATGAATGAGGCTCACAACTCTCTCCTCTCCATCCACCCTGGGAGCATGAAGATGTATCAAGACCTGAAGCAAATTTATTGGTGGACTCGAATGAAGCGCGAGATCGCTCAATTCGTGAATGAATGTGATGTCTGCAGAAGAGTGAAAGCAGAACACCAAAGGCTAGCAGGTCTCCTCCAACCTCTCGCCATTCCAGAATGGAAGTTTGACCATATTGAAATGGACTTCGTGACTGGGTTTCCTAAGTCCAAGCGTGGCAATGATGCTATATTCGTTGTCATCGACAAGCTGACCAAAGTGGCTCATTTCTTGCCTATCAAAGAGTCAATCACTGCAGCTCAATTGGCGGAGCTCTACACCTCTCGCATTGTCTCTCTGCACGGTATTCCTCAAGTGATATCTTCAGACCGTGGCAGCATCTTTACCTCCAAGTTTTGGGATTCCTTTCAGAAGGCCATGGGCACCAGCATTCGCTTCAGCACTGCTTTCCATCCTCAAACAAGCGGTCAAGTCGAGCGTGTCAACCAGATTCTTGAAGATATGCTCAGAGCTTGTGTTATCTCCTTCGGCATGAAGTGGGAGGATTGCCTTCCTTATGCTGAATTCTCGTACAACAACAGTTTCCAAGCAAGTTCTGGCAAGGCCCCGTTTGAAATTCTGTATGGCAGGAAGTGCCGTACACCTCTCAACTGGTCTGAAACCGGGGAACGTCAGCTGCTGGGTAATGACCTGATCACAGAGGCAGAAGAAATGTGCAAGGTCATTCGTGATAACCTCAAAGCAGCCCAGTCTCGTCAGAAGAGCTACTACGACAGCAAGCACCGTGATTTGGCTTTCGAGATCGGAGATCATGTCTACCTCCGCGTCTCTCCTATGAAAGGGACTCGTCGCTTCGGTATCAAAGGGAAGCTTGCCCCCAGATACGTCGGGCCTTTCAAGATCGTCAGCAAGAGAGGCGACCTCGCCTATCAACTCGAGCTTCCTGCAACCTTTGCCAATGTTCATGATGTGTTTCACGTCTCGCAACTCCGTAAGTGCTTCAAGACGCCTGAGCGCACCGTCAACTTCGAGGACATTGAGCTCCAAGAAGATCTCTCCTACCGTGAGCACCCAGTTGCAATCCTTGAAGAGACTGAACGCAAAACCCGCAACAAGTCAATCAAGTTTCTCAAAGTTAAGTGGTCACACCATTCCGACCGTGAAGCTACCTGGGAACGCGAGGATCACCTCCGTTCTGAGTACCCGGAGTTCTTTCAGTCCTAGATCTCGGGACGAGATCTTTTCGTAGTGGTGGAGTGTTGTAACGCCCCGTGTGTAACCTTCCCCAATTTTACTCCGACTCATGCCGTTTCCGGCATTAAGTTATATTTAATTCTCGGGTTCGGGTCTTTGTCTCCGTGTGTTGTTTTTGTTTTCGTGCATCTCATATCATGTCGTCTCGTGCATTGCATTCGCATACATGTTCGTCTCATGCATTCGAGCTTTTTCCCCGTTGTCCGTTTTGCATTCCGGCACTTCGTTCTCCTCCGGTGGCCATTTCTAGCTTTCTTTCGTGTGTGGGGATTAAACATTTCCGGATTGGGCCGAGACTTGCCATGCGGCCTTGGTTTACTACCGGTAGACCGCCTGTCAAGTTTCGGGTCATTTGGACTTCGTTTGATACTCCAACGGTTAACCGAGGGACCGAAAAGGCCTCGTGTGTGTGCAGCCCAACACCCCTCCATTTTGGCCCAAAACCCACCAAACTCAGCTCCATCGTCTCGGTCGCTCGATCACGATCGTGTGGGCGAAAACCGCACCTCATTTGGACTCTCCTAGCTCCACTTATGCCTATAAATACCCCTCCATCTCGGATCTCTTCTTCTCCCCGTCCAACCCTAGTTTTTTTAAAAAAAAAAACGAATCCCGCCGCCGCCGGACGTGTCCGCGCCAGACCGGACGCGTCCGCCGCCGCGCCCAGCCAGCCGCCGCCCACCACGTGGCTCCCCTGCCACCGCGCCCGCGCCCCACATCGCCGGCCCGCGAGGGCCCGGGGCCGGCCCTCCCCGCCGACCGCTCGGGCCAGAGGCGCCCGCACGCCGCCGCCCTTCCTCTCTCGCGCCGGCCGCCGCCCCGCCTTCGCTCGTCGCCTCGCCGGGCCGCCGCACGCCGACCGCCACCGACCGGCGCCGCCCGGCCGCCGCCTCCTCCGCCGCGGTCGCCGCCTCCTTCGCCGGCGCCGCCCGGCCTCCTCTTCCTCACCCCGGCCTCCTCTTCTTCCACTCCGGTCGCCGCCCCGACGAACTCCGGCTGCTACAGTGCTCGCGCCGCCGCCTCGGATTGCGTGCAAATCTAGAAACCCTAGATCTGGGAGGTTGCATTTTTTTCTAAGTCCCAGGATTTTTTTACTCCATATGCTCCTGTTCGAGGCCCCGTAACTTTGCATCCGTAGCTCCGATTTGGGCGTATGATATGTCAAATTCTTCGTATCGACGAGTACATCATTTCATTCCATTGCATCATTTGCATTTGAGGTCATCTTGGTGCCCAAAATGCTGTTGGAAGGAGGCATGTTGAGTTAAATTGCAGATCCGTTAGTTCAACATGCACTTTTGTCATTTTTGCCATATTTAATCCGTGCATGATATGCCTGTGCTCCTTTGGGATGAATTGTTAAGCATGTTGTCTTCTTTCCAGAGGTGCCTTCCATGTATTTTTAGGATGTGTGTGTTGTCTTGTGCAAGCTTGCGAAGAGGGCTACCTGAGATTACAGATTTCAGGGACTTAGTGATTTTCACTAAGTCTGAGCCGTTTTAGTTCACGATGCTATATGTTCGGCTTGTTTCCTAGTGATCCGTGCCTCTTTTGAGGATGATCAGTAAGAGTGATTTGTTATGCTTGTTGTGATTAATCCATACATGTCTTTACTTGTTATGTTGGAGCACCCTAGGTTGACTCAATCGAGCTCAACTTTTGGATAGTTGCTGTTTTTGGCAGATCGTAAACTCTTTTGCGATTTTGCCGGAGTGATTGCTAGTGATCCATGCATGCTATGCCATTGTTCTTGCCATGTCTAGCTAGAATTTTGTGCCTTCTTAATGGATATATGCTTGCCTTGCCATGACTTGCACCGTAGTGAGAGCATCGAGCTCGTTTACAAGCTTCCGTGAGTTATTATTTCAGCATGTCCCAGTTTTCACTAAGTCTGAAAACTGATTGTGTTTCATCGATGTTCGTGTGCTCGGTAGAGTATTTTGTGAACCCTTTTGGCCCCAGGTCATGTTGGGTCTTTTGTTAAGCTTGTTGAGTAGCTCCATGCCATGCTCTTACTTTCCATGTTCAGGTTTTCCTTCATGTTGTTTTGCTGCTCCGAAGAGAGCATCGTGGTCTGAAATTTCAGACTAGCGTTAATTTCGCTAAGTCTGAAATCTGTTTTGCTTATTCAGTTTTGCCATGCTTGTTTGAAGTCCTTAGTGGATGAATTTGCCTATGCCTCAGTCATGATGATTTGTTAAGCTTGATGAGTACATCACTGCCATGCAATTTTTTTTCATGTTGGGTGGCTGTAGCATGTTCATTTTGTTGCATTTAGGAGGCATGTTGCTGTAAATCGCAGATCGGTTCGTTTAGTAAAACGTTTGCCATTTCTTAACCGTAGCTCCGATTGCCATGATCTTTATATCGTTTTCAGGGGATTTCTTCCCCTCTATCCAGTGGCACACTTGGATTTCCAAGTTGAGGCCAGGTTCATGCATTTCCTGTTATATGTTGCATTCTTGCATCCCGCATCGCATCCCGCATAGCATATCATCTTTGCATATTATTGGTTGCCCTTGCACGTGGTTGATTGTATCCTTGTTGCTTGTTTGTGTTGTTGGGTAGAGCCGGGAGACGAGTTCGCTAACGAGGAGCCCGTTGAGTTTGCTTTTGAGGATCCAGTCAATTCTGACAACTGTGCAGGCAAGATGATCACACCCTTGAAATCACTACTATCTTTGCTATGCTAGTTTGCTCGCTCTTTTGCTTTGCCAATGCTACGATGCCTACCACTTGCTTGTCAGCCTCCCAATTGCCATGATTGAGCCTCTAACCCACCTTTGTCCTAGCAAACCATTGATTGGCTATGTTACCGCTTTGCTCAAGCCCCTTCTTATAGCGTTGTTAGTTGCAGGTGAAGATTGGAGCTGTTCCTTGTTGGAACATTTATTTACTTGTTGGGATATCATTATATTACCATGTTATCTTTATTCATCTATATACTTGGTTAAGGGTGGAAGGCTCGGCCTCTCGCCTAGTGTTTTGTTCCACTCTTGCCGCCCTAGTTTCCGTCATATCGGTGTTATGTTCCCGGATTGTTGCGTCCCTTACGCGGTTGGGCTATAATGGGAACCCTTTGATAGTTCGCCTTGATTAAAGCTTTTCCAGCAATGCCCAACATTGGTTTTACCATTTGCCACCTACCCCTTTTTCCCTTGGGTTTCCGGAGCCCGAGGGTCATCTTTATTTTAGCCCCCACGGGCCAGTGCTCCTCTGAGTGTTGGTCCGAACTAGAGTCCTGTGCAGCGCCCCCTCGGGGAAACCCGAGGTTTGGTTTTAGTTGTATGGAGCGCTCATCTGAGTGTGCCCTGAGAAAGAGATATGTGCAGCTCCTATCGGGATTTGTCGGCGCATTCGGGCGGTGTTGCTGGACTAGTTTTGACCTGTCGAATCATCTTGTTGTACCGGGATACCGAGTCTGATCGGTGGGTCCTGGGTGGAGGTCTATTCCTTCGTTGACCGTGAGAGCTTGTTATGGGCTAAGTTGGGACCCCCCTGCAGGGATTGATCTTTCGAAAGCCGTGCCCGCGGTTATGGGCAGATGGGAATTTGTTAATGTCCGGTTGTAGATAACTTGAACTTAATTAATTAAAATGAATCAACCGCGTGTGTTGCTGTGATGGCCTCTTCTCGGCGGAGTCCGGGAAGTGGACACGGCGTTGGAGTTATGTTTGCGTAGTCTGCTCTACTTAGTTACCGCTCGTGCTTTGCCTTCTCTTCTCGCTTTCTTTTGCGAACAAGTTAGCCACCATATATGCTAGTCGCTTGCTGCAGCTCCACATACATTACCCCTTCCTTTCCTATTAAGCTTAAATAGTCTTGATCGCGAGGGTGCGAGATTGTTGAGTCCTTGTGGCTCACAGATTACTATTATACCAGATGCAGGGACCGATGATACTCCTCCGGATGGCGCGTTCGAGCTGAAGTGGGAGTACGACGAGGACTCTCAGCGATACTATGTTTCTTTTCCTGATGATCAGTAGTGGTGCCTGCTCGGGGTTCGATTCAGGGTTTAGTCGCATGTTGGGGAGTCTTTTCTATTTTGGCGCCGTAGTCGGGCCATGAGTGCTTGTATGATGGATGCTATTTATGTACCTTGATGTGACGTGGCGAGTGTAAGCCAACTATTATTATTATTCCCCCTTGATATAATTATATGTACATGGGTTGTGTGAAGATTGCCTCACTTGCGACATATGCCTTCAATGCGATTATGCCTCTAAGTCGTGCCTCGACACGTGGGAGATATAGTCGCATCGAGGGTGTTACAAGTTGGTAATCAGAGCCTTCCCCGACCTTAGGAGCCCCATTGCTTGATCGTTTCTAGCAGCCGAGTTGTGTCTAGAAAAAAAAATTTGAGTCCTTAGGAATTATATATCGGAGAGTTTAGGAATTCTTTTTACTTCCCAGTCTCCTCATCTCTCTGGTAAGGCATCCTGACGTAGAGTTTTGACTCTTCTCTTCTCAAATTTCACTAAATTTTTTTTAGGATCACGCGAGCATCTTAGTTTTGTTCCGATGGCTTATGATGAGAATACTGTCTTGGTGCCTCCTGTCAGGGGTTTAGTGGAAGTGTCCCGGGGAGTTGAGCTCTGAGGTGTTGTCATCATAATTCTATCGTTGCAATTCTGGCATACTTGAGATATGTGCGCGACATCGAAAATCTCCTTTATGCAGTTCGTTAGTGAGATAACCTCGACGCCACCCAGTACTGGGGCGGGAGTTCGGGAGTATCGCCATAACTTGTATAACAGATGCTTTTCGAAGGTTGAGATAGATGGTTTCCGAAGGTTTCTTGGTTATGTGTTGAAGGATGGATGCAGCTGGATGTAGGATTTGCTAGCTTGGGTGAGATATTATGCTTCCCCTGTATCCTCAACACCTGATTGCATAACCGGAAAGTTTCGGGAATTTCATAGGTGGGAATTCAAGTAGCCTTAGGATATCCTTCCAACAGACTTGTGATATGAAATTGGGGTTCGACGTCTAGTGGTTCGCCTATTCACGGTTGATTTTACAGTGGCCTCGTTGTGTCTTAAAGAGTCCTTGGCTATGCTGACTCGGGGACGCTTCGTATGTCATGTGCACTGCCTTGTACATGATGGTGCTGTACGGTCGAGCCCGTGTAGGTCCTACCACGAACACTTCGGACGGAATTTCTATCATGTGTTTGTTCCGGCTTATTCCGCAAGCCAACCCTTGGTTTTATTTCGAGTTGTGGTATTCGTTCTTCTTCGACGTCATATGTTGATTCCATTCCTCGTTGATGTACCTCTTCTACATGATTCTTCGTGGCTTCGCAATTTAGGAATATGTGACCACTTCAAGAGAAGTGCATTCGTTCATTTTGTTCGGATGTGAAGACTTATGTTGCAATTTTTCATTCCGTTGGATTCACCTTCTATATTTGTCTATTTGTGTGCTAATGGTGGTCAACCTCTTCAGGATGGCTCCTCCAACGCGCACGACTCCGAACCCAGATCCTCCGCCACCTCCGCCTCCTCCGGAAGCATGGCAGGCTGTGATGGCTGCTACTAATGCAAATACTCAGCTGATCATGCAAATCATCCAAGAGCGGAATCAAAGCAGTCAAGCGAATCAAGGCAGCAACCAGAACCAGTTTGCAACTCTGAATCAGTTCCTCGCAAATGGTCCAAAGACGTTCAGTAACTGCGTTGAGGCTAGCGATGCTGATGATTGGTTAGTCGATCTGGGCAAGCATTTTGAATGTAGCAACGTCAGACCTGAAGATTTCGTCAAGTTCGCGTCTTTCCAGCTCAAGGATCAGGCCGCAGAGTGGTTTCAGCAGTACCGGGATTCCAGAGGTGGACGTTTGATCACTTGGGATGATTTCCGTCGTGATTTCCGCGCTCATCACATTCCTCAAAGTGTGACTGAAAGCAAACGTGAAGAATTCCGCAATCTGAAGCAAGGCTCTTTGTCTGTCTATGACTACAACAAGTTGTTCCAGAAGCTCGCCCGTTTTGCCAAGCAGGATGTTCCTGATGAGAAGAGCATGATCTATCAGTTCAGGGGTGGTCTTCGTGAAGAAATTCAGCTCGCTCTTGTCCTCTTCGAGCCGCTGAGATACGATGAGTTCTACAACATGGCACTGAAGCAAGAGGCTGCTCAGCTCAGGTGTGATGCTTCCAGGAAGCGAGTCAGAGACACTTCGTCTTCGTCCTCTACTCAAGTGACCAAGCAGCAGAAGTATTGGCTTCCTCCTCCTCCGTTTCGTCAGCCGTATCAGCAGAAGAGCAAAGGTGGCAGTGGTTCGTCCCACCCACCCAACCCAGGCTTTCAGAACAAGACTTCGTCTCAAGCTCCAAGATCGAGTGCTCCGTATCACCGTCCGCTCTCAGAGGTCACGTGCAACAAGTGCCAACAGAAGGGTCACTACGCCAACAAGTGTTTTAACCAGAGGCGTCTTCCTCCTCCTCCTCCTGTCAGATCGGCAAGTACAGCTGTGGTCAAGCATAATCCCAAGCATGCCAAGGTCAATATGGTGAATGCAGCTCAAGCAGAGGATTCGTCAGATGTGATCATGGGTAACCTTCCTGTTAACGATGTTCCTGCAAAAGTTCTTTTTGATACAGGTGCATCGCATTGCTTCATTTCCAAGCCTTTTGCATCAAAGTATGAGTGTGATTATCAGTATCTGCAAAGTGCCTTGCAAATTGTGTCACCAGGCAAGCAGATGACAGCTAACACCTGCGTTCCAGAGGTTACTATCACTTTGGGCGACTACAAGTTCCTTTCTTCTCCAATTGTTCTTGGCGATTCCGACATTGATCTTATTCTTGGGATGGACTGGCTCTCTAAACACAAGGCTCACCTCGATTGTGCAGCCAGGCAGATTCAACTGACTCATTCTTCTGAAGATGTCATTGTTTTTGCTGCTCGGGATAATACCATCCGGTTATTCGCTCTCAATGAAAAGGGTGAATTGGATGCTATTTCGCAGATTCCGGTTGTTTGTGAGTATCAAGATGTCTTCCCTGAAGAACTCCCAGGCATGCCTCCAAACCGGCCCGTTGAATTCGTTATTGAACTTGAGCCCGGTACGGAACCGGTGTGCAAACGGCCTTACAAGCTCGGCCCCGAAGAGTTGAAGGAGTTGAAGAAACAGCTCGATGTGCAAGAAAGAATGGGTCTCATTCGGCCTAGTACTTCTCCGTGGGGTTGTGGTGTTCTTTTTGTGAAGAAGAAGGATGGAACGGACCGACTTTGTGTTGATTATCGTCCATTGAACAAGAAGACCATCAAGAACAAGTATCCACTTCCCAACATTAATGAGCTATTCGAACAACTCAAGGGTGCCCAAGTATTCTCCAAGCTTGATCTCCGTATGGGTTATCATCAAATTCGCATTCGTGAACAAGATATTCCAAAGACGGCGTTCAGAACAAGCTACGGGTCTTATGAATACACTGTTATGTCTTTTGGCCTCGCTAATGCTCCTCCGACGTTCTCTCGCATGATGAACTTCATCTTCAACCCCTACACCAACGACTTTGTTTTGGTCTATCTCGACGATATCCTGGTTTTCTCGAAGAACAAGGAAGATCATGCCAAACACTTGCGTTTGGTTCTTGACAAGCTAAGGGAACATCAATTCTATGCCAAGTTCTCTAAGTGTGAGTTTTGGCTCGATGAGGTTCTTTATCTTGGTCATATTATCTCCGCCAAGGGCATTTCCGTGGATCCTGAGAAGGTGTCTGCAATTGTTAATTGGGAACCTCCTCAGAATGTGAAGCAACTCCGTAGCTTCCTCGGTCTTGCAAGTTATTGCCGGAGATTCGTTGAAAACTTCTCCAAGATCGCGAAGCCTCTCTCAAATCTTCTTCAGAAGCACGTCAAGTACGTTTGGTCTCCGGAGTGTGATGTTGCTTTCAACGCTTTGAAAGAGAAATTGATCACTGCTCCAGTTCTAACTCCGCCTGATGAAACCTAGCCGTACGAGGTCTTTTGTGATGCCTCTCTCCAAGGTCTCGGTGCAGTACTGATGCAAGAGAAGAAAGTTGTTGCTTATACCTCTCGCCAGTTGAAGCCAAATGAGAAGAACTACCCCACTCATGATCTCGAATTGGCGGCAGTTGTGCACGCATTGTTGACTTGGAGACATCTTCTCTTGGGAAGGAAAGTGGACATTTTCACTGATCACAAGAGTCTCAAGTACATCTTCACTCAGCCTAACCTCAACCTCAGGCAGACTCGATGGGTCGAAATGATTCAAGAGTACAATCCGAGTATCGAGTATACTCCAGGCAAGGCTAATGTGATTGCTGACGCTTTGAGCAGAAAAGCATATTGCAACAGTCTGATTCTCAAGCCTTATCAACCCGAGCTTTGTGAAGCCTTCCGCAAACTTAATCTGCAAGTTGTTCCTCAAGGTTTCCTTGCCAACCTTCAAGTTTCTCCTACCTTGGAAGACTAGATTCGCCAAGCCCAGCTTCTTGATGCTATGGTGAAAAAGGTGAAGATCGGTATTGCAAAGAGTCAGTCCAAGTACAAGTGCTACCGACTTGATGACAAGGACACTCTCTTCTTCGAGGATCGAATTGTTGTGCCCAAAGGTGAACTTCGTAAAGTGATCATGAATGAGGCTCACAACTCTCTCCTCTCCATCCACCCTGGGAGCATGAAGATGTATCAAGACCTGAAGCAAATTTATTGGTGGACTCGAATGAAGCGCGAGATCGCTCAATTCGTGAATGAATGTGATGTCTGCAGAAGAGTGAAAGCAGAACACCAAAGGCTAGCAGGTCTCCTCCAACCTCTCGCCATTCCAGAATGGAAGTTTGACCATATTGAAATGGACTTCGTGACTGGGTTTCCTAAGTCCAAGCGTGGCAATGATGCTATATTCGTTGTCATCGACAAGCTGACCAAAGTGGCTCATTTCTTGCCTATCAAAGAGTCAATCACTGCAGCTCAATTGGCGGAGCTCTACACCTCTCGCATTGTCTCTCTGCACGGTATTCCTCAAGTGATATCTTCAGACCGTGGCAGCATCTTTACCTCCAAGTTTTGGGATTCCTTTCAGAAGGCCATGGGCACCAGCATTCGCTTCAGCACTGCTTTCCATCCTCAAACAAGCGGTCAAGTCGAGCGTGTCAACCAGATTCTTGAAGATATGCTCAGAGCTTGTGTTATCTCCTTCGGCATGAAGTGGGAGGATTGCCTTCCTTATGCTGAATTCTCGTACAACAACAGTTTCCAAGCAAGTTCTGGCAAGGCCCCGTTTGAAATTCTGTATGGCAGGAAGTGCCGTACACCTCTCAACTGGTCTGAAACCGGGGAACGTCAGCTGCTGGGTAATGACCTGATCACAGAGGCAGAAGAAATGTGCAAGGTCATTCGTGATAACCTCAAAGCAGCCCAGTCTCGTCAGAAGAGCTACTACGACAGCAAGCACCGTGATTTGGCTTTCGAGATCGGAGATCATGTCTACCTCCGCGTCTCTCCTATGAAAGGGACTCGTCGCTTCGGTATCAAAGGGAAGCTTGCCCCCAGATACGTCGGGCCTTTCAAGATCGTCAGCAAGAGAGGCGACCTCGCCTATCAACTCGAGCTTCCTGCAACCTTTGCCAATGTTCATGATGTGTTTCACGTCTCGCAACTCCGTAAGTGCTTCAAGACGCCTGAGCGCACCGTCAACTTCGAGGACATTGAGCTCCAAGAAGATCTCTCCTACCGTGAGCACCCAGTTGCAATCCTTGAAGAGACTGAACGCAAAACCCGCAACAAGTCAATCAAGTTTCTCAAAGTTAAGTGGTCACACCATTCCGACCGTGAAGCTACCTGGGAACGCGAGGATCACCTCCGTTCTGAGTACCCGGAGTTCTTTCAGTCCTAGATCTCGGGACGAGATCTTTTCGTAGTGGTGGAGTGTTGTAACGCCCCGTGTGTAACCTTCCCCAATTTTACTCCGACTCATGCCGTTTCCGGCATTAAGTTATATTTAATTCTCGGGTTCGGGTCTTTGTCTCCGTGTGTTGTTTTTGTTTTCGTGCATCTCATATCATGTCGTCTCGTGCATTGCATTCGCATACATGTTCGTCTCATGCATTCGAGCTTTTTCCCCGTTGTCCGTTTTGCATTCCGGCACTTCGTTCTCCTCCGGTGGCCATTTCTAGCTTTCTTTCGTGTGTGGGGATTAAACATTTCCGGATTGGGCCGAGACTTGCCATGCGGCCTTGGTTTACTACCGGTAGACCGCCTGTCAAGTTTCGGGTCATTTGGACTTCGTTTGATACTCCAACGGTTAACCGAGGGACCGAAAAGGCCTCGTGTGTGTGCAGCCCAACACCCCTCCATTTTGGCCCAAAACCCACCAAACTCAGCTCCATCGTCTCGGTCGCTCGATCACGATCGTGTGGGCGAAAACCGCACCTCATTTGGACTCTCCTAGCTCCACTTATGCCTATAAATACCCCTCCATCTCGGATCTCTTCTTCTCCCCGTCCAACCCTAGTTTTTTTAAAAAAAAAAACGAATCCCGCCGCCGCCGGACGTGTCCGCGCCAGACCGGACGCGTCCGCCGCCGCGCCCAGCCAGCCGCCGCCCACCACGTGGCTCCCCTGCCACCGCGCCCGCGCCCCACATCGCCGGCCCGCGAGGGCCCGGGGCCGGCCCTCCCCGCCGACCGCTCGGGCCAGAGGCGCCCGCACGCCGCCGCCCTTCCTCTCTCGCGCCGGCCGCCGCCCCGCCTTCGCTCGTCGCCTCGCCGGGCCGCCGCACGCCGACCGCCACCGACCGGCGCCGCCCGGCCGCCGCCTCCTCCGCCGCGGTCGCCGCCTCCTTCGCCGGCGCCGCCCGGCCTCCTCTTCCTCACCCCGGCCTCCTCTTCTTCCACTCCGGTCGCCGCCCCGACGAACTCCGGCTGCTACAGTGCTCGCGCCGCCGCCTCGGATTGCGTGCAAATCTAGAAACCCTAGATCTGGGAGGTTGCATTTTTTTCTAAGTCCCAGGATTTTTTTACTCCATATGCTCCTGTTCGAGGCCCCGTAACTTTGCATCCGTAGCTCCGATTTGGGCGTATGATATGTCAAATTCTTCGTATCGACGAGTACATCATTTCATTCCATTGCATCATTTGCATTTGAGGTCATCTTGGTGCCCAAAATGCTGTTGGAAGGAGGCATGTTGAGTTAAATTGCAGATCCGTTAGTTCAACATGCACTTTTGTCATTTTTGCCATATTTAATCCGTGCATGATATGCCTGTGCTCCTTTGGGATGAATTGTTAAGCATGTTGTCTTCTTTCCAGAGGTGCCTTCCATGTATTTTTAGGATGTGTGTGTTGTCTTGTGCAAGCTTGCGAAGAGGGCTACCTGAGATTACAGATTTCAGGGACTTAGTGATTTTCACTAAGTCTGAGCCGTTTTAGTTCACGATGCTATATGTTCGGCTTGTTTCCTAGTGATCCGTGCCTCTTTTGAGGATGATCAGTAAGAGTGATTTGTTATGCTTGTTGTGATTAATCCATACATGTCTTTACTTGTTATGTTGGAGCACCCTAGGTTGACTCAATCGAGCTCAACTTTTGGATAGTTGCTGTTTTTGGCAGATCGTAAACTCTTTTGCGATTTTGCCGGAGTGATTGCTAGTGATCCATGCATGCTATGCCATTGTTCTTGCCATGTCTAGCTAGAATTTTGTGCCTTCTTAATGGATATATGCTTGCCTTGCCATGACTTGCACCGTAGTGAGAGCATCGAGCTCGTTTACAAGCTTCCGTGAGTTATTATTTCAGCATGTCCCAGTTTTCACTAAGTCTGAAAACTGATTGTGTTTCATCGATGTTCGTGTGCTCGGTAGAGTATTTTGTGAACCCTTTTGGCCCCAGGTCATGTTGGGTCTTTTGTTAAGCTTGTTGAGTAGCTCCATGCCATGCTCTTACTTTCCATGTTCAGGTTTTCCTTCATGTTGTTTTGCTGCTCCGAAGAGAGCATCGTGGTCTGAAATTTCAGACTAGCGTTAATTTCGCTAAGTCTGAAATCTGTTTTGCTTATTCAGTTTTGCCATGCTTGTTTGAAGTCCTTAGTGGATGAATTTGCCTATGCCTCAGTCATGATGATTTGTTAAGCTTGATGAGTACATCACTGCCATGCAATTTTTTTTCATGTTGGGTGGCTGTAGCATGTTCATTTTGTTGCATTTAGGAGGCATGTTGCTGTAAATCGCAGATCGGTTCGTTTAGTAAAACGTTTGCCATTTCTTAACCGTAGCTCCGATTGCCATGATCTTTATATCGTTTTCAGGGGATTTCTTCCCCTCTATCCAGTGGCACACTTGGATTTCCAAGTTGAGGCCAGGTTCATGCATTTCCTGTTATATGTTGCATTCTTGCATCCCGCATCGCATCCCGCATAGCATATCATCTTTGCATATTATTGGTTGCCCTTGCACGTGGTTGATTGTATCCTTGTTGCTTGTTTGTGTTGTTGGGTAGAGCCGGGAGACGAGTTCGCTAACGAGGAGCCCGTTGAGTTTGCTTTTGAGGATCCAGTCAATTCTGACAACTGTGCAGGCAAGATGATCACACCCTTGAAATCACTACTATCTTTGCTATGCTAGTTTGCTCGCTCTTTTGCTTTGCCAATGCTACGATGCCTACCACTTGCTTGTCAGCCTCCCAATTGCCATGATTGAGCCTCTAACCCACCTTTGTCCTAGCAAACCATTGATTGGCTATGTTACCGCTTTGCTCAAGCCCCTTCTTATAGCGTTGTTAGTTGCAGGTGAAGATTGGAGCTGTTCCTTGTTGGAACATTTATTTACTTGTTGGGATATCATTATATTACCATGTTATCTTTATTCATCTATATACTTGGTTAAGGGTGGAAGGCTCGGCCTCTCGCCTAGTGTTTTGTTCCACTCTTGCCGCCCTAGTTTCCGTCATATCGGTGTTATGTTCCCGGATTGTTGCGTCCCTTACGCGGTTGGGCTATAATGGGAACCCTTTGATAGTTCGCCTTGATTAAAGCTTTTCCAGCAATGCCCAACATTGGTTTTACCATTTGCCACCTACCCCTTTTTCCCTTGGGTTTCCGGAGCCCGAGGGTCATCTTTATTTTAGCCCCCACGGGCCAGTGCTCCTCTGAGTGTTGGTCCGAACTAGAGTCCTGTGCAGCGCCCCCTCGGGGAAACCCGAGGTTTGGTTTTAGTTGTATGGAGCGCTCATCTGAGTGTGCCCTGAGAAAGAGATATGTGCAGCTCCTATCGGGATTTGTCGGCGCATTCGGGCGGTGTTGCTGGACTAGTTTTGACCTGTCGAATCATCTTGTTGTACCGGGATACCGAGTCTGATCGGTGGGTCCTGGGTGGAGGTCTATTCCTTCGTTGACCGTGAGAGCTTGTTATGGGCTAAGTTGGGACCCCCCTGCAGGGATTGATCTTTCGAAAGCCGTGCCCGCGGTTATGGGCAGATGGGAATTTGTTAATGTCCGGTTGTAGATAACTTGAACTTAATTAATTAAAATGAATCAACCGCGTGTGTTGCTGTGATGGCCTCTTCTCGGCGGAGTCCGGGAAGTGGACACGGCGTTGGAGTTATGTTTGCGTAGTCTGCTCTACTTAGTTACCGCTCGTGCTTTGCCTTCTCTTCTCGCTTTCTTTTGCGAACAAGTTAGCCACCATATATGCTAGTCGCTTGCTGCAGCTCCACATACATTACCCCTTCCTTTCCTATTAAGCTTAAATAGTCTTGATCGCGAGGGTGCGAGATTGTTGAGTCCTTGTGGCTCACAGATTACTATTATACCAGATGCAGGGACCGATGATACTCCTCCGGATGGCGCGTTCGAGCTGAAGTGGGAGTACGACGAGGACTCTCAGCGATACTATGTTTCTTTTCCTGATGATCAGTAGTGGTGCCTGCTCGGGGTTCGATTCAGGGTTTAGTCGCATGTTGGGGAGTCTTTTCTATTTTGGCGCCGTAGTCGGGCCATGAGTGCTTGTATGATGGATGCTATTTATGTACCTTGATGTGACGTGGCGAGTGTAAGCCAACTATTATTATTATTCCCCCTTGATATAATTATATGTACATGGGTTGTGTGAAGATTGCCTCACTTGCGACATATGCCTTCAATGCGATTATGCCTCTAAGTCGTGCCTCGACACGTGGGAGATATAGTCGCATCGAGGGTGTTACAAGTTGGTAATCAGAGCCTTCCCCGACCTTAGGAGCCCCATTGCTTGATCGTTTCTAGCAGCCGAGTTGTGTCTAGAAAAAAAATTTGAGTCCTTAGGAATTATATATCGGAGAGTTTAGGAATTCTTTTTACTTCCCAGTCTCCTCATCGCTCTGGTAAGGCATCCTGACGTAGAGTTTTGACTCTTCTCTTCTCAAATTTCACTAAATTTTTTTTAGGATCACGCGAGCATCTTAGTTTTGTTCCGATGGCTTATGATGAGAATACTGTCTTGGTGCCTCCTGTCAGGGGTTTAGTGGAAGTGTCCCGGGGAGTTGAGCTCTGAGGTGTTGTCATCATAATTCTATCGTTGCAATTCTGGCATACTTGAGATATGTGCGCGACATCGAAAATCTCCTTTATGCAGTTCGTTAGTGAGATAACCTCGACGCCACCCAGTACTGGGGCGGGAGTTCGGGAGTATCGCCATAACTTGTATAACGGATGCTTTTCGAAGGTTGAGATAGATGGTTTCCGAAGGTTTCTTGGTTATGTGTTGAAGGATGGATGCAGCTGGATGTAGGATTTGCTAGCTTGGGTGAGATATTATGCTTCCCATGTATCCTCAACACCTGATTGCATAACCGGAAAGTTTCGGGAATTTCATAGGTGGGAATTCAAGTAGCCTTAGGATATCCTTCCAACAGACTTGTGATATGAAATTGGGGTTCGACGTCTAGTGGTTCGCCTATTCACGGTTGATTTTACAGTGGCCTCGTTGTGTCTTAAAGAGTCCTTGGCTATGCTGACTCGGGGACGCTTCGTATGTCATGTGCACTGCCTTGTACATGATGGTGCTGTACGGTCGAGCCCGTGTAGGTCCTACCACGAACACTTCGGACGGAATTTCTATCATGTGTTTGTTCCGGCTTATTCCGCAAGCCAACCCTTGGTTTTATTTCGAGTTGTGGTATTCGTTCTTCTTCGACGTCATATGTTGATTCCATTCCTCGTTGATGTACCTCTTCTACATGATTCTTCGTGGCTTCGCAATTTAGGAATATGTGACCACTTCAAGAGAAGTGCATTCGTTCATTTTGTTCGGATGTGAAGACTTATGTTGCAATTTTTCATTCCGTTGGATTCACCTTCTATATTTGTCTATTTGTGTGCTAATGGTGGTCAACCTCTTCAGGATGGCTCCTCCAACGCGCACGACTCCGAACCCAGATCCTCCGCCACCTCCGCCTCCTCCGGAAGCATGGCAGGCTGTGATGGCTGCTACTAATGCAAATACTCAGCTGATCATGCAAATCATCCAAGAGCGGAATCAAAGCAGTCAAGCGAATCAAGGCAGCAACCAGAACCAGTTTGCAACTCTGAATCAGTTCCTCGCAAATGGTCCAAAGACGTTCAGTAACTGCGTTGAGGCTAGCGATGCTGATGATTGGTTAGTCGATCTGGGCAAGCATTTTGAATGTAGCAACGTCAGACCTGAAGATTTCGTCAAGTTCGCGTCTTTCCAGCTCAAGGATCAGGCCGCAGAGTGGTTTCAGCAGTACCGGGATTCCAGAGGTGGACGTTTGATCACTTGGGATGATTTCCGTCGTGATTTCCGCGCTCATCACATTCCTCAAAGTGTGACTGAAAGCAAACGTGAAGAATTCCGCAATCTGAAGCAAGGCTCTTTGTCTGTCTATGACTACAACAAGTTGTTCCAGAAGCTCGCCCGTTTTGCCAAGCAGGATGTTCCTGATGAGAAGAGCATGATCTATCAGTTCAGGGGTGGTCTTCGTGAAGAAATTCAGCTCGCTCTTGTCCTCTTCGAGCCGCTGAGATACGATGAGTTCTACAACATGGCACTGAAGCAAGAGGCTGCTCAGCTCAGGTGTGATGCTTCCAGGAAGCGAGTCAGAGACACTTCGTCTTCGTCCTCTACTCAAGTGACCAAGCAGCAGAAGTATTGGCTTCCTCCTCCTCCGTTTCGTCAGCCGTATCAGCAGAAGAGCAAAGGTGGCAGTGGTTCGTCCCACCCACCCAACCCAGGCTTTCAGAACAAGACTTCGTCTCAAGCTCCAAGATCGAGTGCTCCGTATCACCGTCCGCTCTCAGAGGTCACGTGCAACAAGTGCCAACAGAAGGGTCACTACGCCAACAAGTGTTTTAACCAGAGGCGTCTTCCTCCTCCTCCTCCTGTCAGATCGGCAAGTACAGCTGTGGTCAAGCATAATCCCAAGCATGCCAAGGTCAATATGGTGAATGCAGCTCAAGCAGAGGATTCGTCAGATGTGATCATGGGTAACCTTCCTGTTAACGATGTTCCTGCAAAAGTTCTTTTTGATACAGGTGCATCGCATTGCTTCATTTCCAAGCCTTTTGCATCAAAGTATGAGTGTGATTATCAGTATCTGCAAAGTGCCTTGCAAATTGTGTCACCAGGCAAGCAGATGACAGCTAACACCTGCGTTCCAGAGGTTACTATCACTTTGGGCGACTACAAGTTCCTTTCTTCTCCAATTGTTCTTGGCGATTCCGACATTGATCTTATTCTTGGGATGGACTGGCTCTCTAAACACAAGGCTCACCTCGATTGTGCAGCCAGGCAGATTCAACTGACTCATTCTTCTGAAGATGTCATTGTTTTTGCTGCTCGGGATAATACCATCCGGTTATTCGCTCTCAATGAAAAGGGTGAATTGGATGCTATTTCGCAGATTCCGGTTGTTTGTGAGTATCAAGATGTCTTCCCTGAAGAACTCCCAGGCATGCCTCCAAACCGGCCCGTTGAATTCGTTATTGAACTTGAGCCCGGTACGGAACCGGTGTGCAAACGGCCTTACAAGCTCGGCCCCGAAGAGTTGAAGGAGTTGAAGAAACAGCTCGATGTGCAAGAAAGAATAGGTCTCATTCGGCCTAGTACTTCTCCGTGGGGTTGTGGTGTTCTTTTTGTGAAGAAGAAGGATGGAACGGACCGACTTTGTGTTGATTATCGTCCATTGAACAAGAAGACCATCAAGAACAAGTATCCACTTCCCAACATTAATGAGCTATTCGAACAACTCAAGGGTGCCCAAGTATTCTCCAAGCTTGATCTCCGTATGGGTTATCATCAAATTCGCATTCGTGAACAAGATATTCCAAAGACGGCGTTCAGAACAAGCTACGGGTCTTATGAATACACTGTTATGTCTTTTGGCCTCGCTAATGCTCCTCCGACGTTCTCTCGCATGATGAACTTCATCTTCAACCCCTACACCAACGACTTTGTTTTGGTCTATCTCGACGATATCCTGGTTTTCTCGAAGAACAAGGAAGATCATGCCAAACACTTGCGTTTGGTTCTTGACAAGCTAAGGGAACATCAATTCTATGCCAAGTTCTCTAAGTGTGAGTTTTGGCTCGATGAGGTTCTTTATCTTGGTCATATTATCTCCGCCAAGGGCATTTCCGTGGATCCTGAGAAGGTGTCTGCAATTGTTAATTGGGAACCTCCTCAGAATGTGAAGCAACTCCGTAGCTTCCTCGGTCTTGCAAGTTATTGCCGGAGATTCGTTGAAAACTTCTCCAAGATCGCGAAGCCTCTCTCAAATCTTCTTCAGAAGCACGTCAAGTACGTTTGGTCTCCGGAGTGTGATGTTGCTTTCAACGCTTTGAAAGAGAAATTGATCACTGCTCTAGTTCTAACTCCGCCTGATGAAACCTAGCCGTACGAGGTCTTTTGTGATGCCTCTCTCCAAGGTATCGGTGCAGTACTGATGCAAGAGAAGAAAGTTGTTGCTTATACCTCTCGCCAGTTGAAGCCAAATGAGAAGAACTACCCCACTCATGATCTCGAATTGGCGGCAGTTGTGCACGCATTGTTGACTTGGAGACATCTTCTCTTGGGAAGGAAAGTGGACATTTTCACTGATCACAAGAGTCTCAAGTACATCTTCACTCAGCCTAACCTCAACCTCAGGCAGACTCGATGGGTCGAAATGATTCAAGAGTACAATCCGAGTATCGAGTATACTCCAGGCAAGGCTAATGTGATTGCTGACGCTTTGAGCAGAAAAGCATATTGCAACAGTCTGATTCTCAAGCCTTATCAACCCGAGCTTTGTGAAGCCTTCCGCAAACTTAATCTGCAAGTTGTTCCTCAAGGTTTCCTTGCCAACCTTCAAGTTTCTCCTACCTTGGAAGACCAGATTCGCCAAGCCCAGCTTCTTGATGCTATGGTGAAAAAGGTGAAGATCGGTATTGCAAAGAGTCAGTCCAAGTACAAGTGCTACCGACTTGATGACAAGGACACTCTCTTCTTCAAGGATCGAATTGTTGTGCCCAAAGGTGAACTTCGTAAAGTGATCATGAATGAGGCTCACAACTCTCTCCTCTCCATCCACCCTGGGAGCATGAAGATGTATCAAGACCTGAAGCAAATTTATTGGTGGACTCGAATGAAGCGCGAGATCGCTCAATTCGTGAATGAATGTGATGTCTGCAGAAGAGTGAAAGCAGAACACCAAAGGCCAGCAGGTCTCCTCCAACCTCTCGCCATTCCAGAATGGAAGTTTGACCACATTGAAATGGACTTCGTGACTGGGTTTCCTAAGTCCAAGCGTGGCAATGATGCTATATTCGTTGTCATCGACAAGCTGACCAAAGTGGCTCATTTCTTGCCTATCAAAGAGTCAATCACTGCAGCTCAATTGGCGGAGCTCTACACCTCTCGCATTGTCTCTCTGCACGGTATTCCTCAAGTGATATCTTCAGACCGTGGCAGCATCTTTACCTCCAAGTTTTGGGATTCCTTTCAGAAGGCCATGGGCACCAGCATTCGCTTCAGCACTGCTTTCCATCCTCAAACAAGCGGTCAAGTCGAGCGTGTCAACCAGATTCTTGAAGATATGCTCAGAGCTTGTGTTATCTCCTTCGGCATGAAGTGGGAGGATTGCCTTCCTTATGCTGAATTCTCGTACAACAACAGTTTCCAAGCAAGTTCCGGCAAGGCCCCGTTTGAAATTCTGTATGGCAGGAAGTGCCGTACACCTCTCAACTGGTCTGAAACCGGGGAACGTCAGCTGCTGGGTAATGACCTGATCACAGAGGCAGAAGAAATGTGCAAGGTCATTCGTGATAACCTCAAAGCAGCCCAGTCTCGTCAGAAGAGCTACTACGACAGCAAGCACCGTGATTTGGCTTTCGAGATCGGAGATCATGTCTACCTCCGCGTCTCTCCTATGAAAGGGACTCGTCGCTTCGGTATCAAAGGGAAGCTTGCCCCCAGATATGTCGGGCCTTTCAAGATCGTCAGCAAGAGAGGCGACCTCGCCTATCAACTCGAGCTTCCTGCAACCTTTGCCAATGTTCATGATGTGTTTCACGTCTCGCAACTCCGTAAGTGCTTCAAGACGCCTGAGCGCACCGTCAACTTCGAGGACATTGAGCTCCAAGAAGATCTCTCCTACCGTGAGCACCCAGTTGCAATCCTTGAAGAGACTGAACGCAAAACCCGCAACAAGTCAATCAAGTTTCTCAAAGTTAAGTGGTCACACCATTCCGACCGTGAAGCTACCTGGGAACGCGAGGATCACCTCCGTTCTGAGTACCCGGAGTTCTTTCAGTCCTAGATCTCAGGACGAGATCTTTTCGTAGTGGTGGAGTGTTGTAACGCCCCGTGTGTAACCTTCCCCAATTGTACTCCGACTCATGCCGTTTCCGGCATTAAGTTATATTTAATTCTCGGGTTCGGGTCTTTGTCTCCGTGTGTTTTTTTTGTTTTCGTGCATCTCATATCATGTCGTCTCGTGCATTGCATTCGCATACATGTTCGTCTCATGCATTCGAGCTTTTTCCCCGTTGTCCGTTTTGCATTCCGGCACTTCGTTCTCCTCCGGTGGCCATTTCTAGCTTTCTTTCGTGTGTGGGGATTAAACATTTCCGGATTGGGCCGAGACTTGCCATGCGGCCTTGGTTTACTACCGGTAGACCGCCTGTCAAGTTTCGGGTCATTTGGACTTCGTTTGATACTCCAACGGTTAACCGAGGGACCGAAAAGGCCTCGTGTGTGTGCAGCCCAACACCCCTCCATTTTGGCCCAAAACCCACCAAACTCAGCTCCATCGTCTCGGTCGTTCGATCACGATCGTGTGGGCGAAAACCGCACCTCATTTGGACTCTCCTAGCTCCACTTATGCTTATAAATACCCCTCCATCTCGGATCTCTTCTTCTCCCCGTCCAACCCTAGTTTTTTAAAAAAAAAAACGAATCCCGCCGCCGCCGGACGTGTCCGCGCCAGACCGGACGCGTCCGCCGCCGCGCCCAGCCAGCCGCCGCCCACCACGTGGCTCCCCTGCCACCGCGCCCGCGCCCCACATCGCCGGCCCGCGAGGGCCCGGGGCCGGCCCTCCCCGCCGACCGCTCGGGCCAGAGGCGCCCGCACGCCGCCGCCCTTCCTCTCTCGCGCCGGCCGCCGCCCCGCCTTCGCTCGTCGCCTCGCCGGGCCGCCGCACGCCGGCCGCCACCGACCGGCGCCGCCCGGCCGCCGCGGTCGCCGCCTCCTCCGCCGCGGTCGCCGCCTCCTTCGCCGGCGCCGCCCGGCCTCCTCTTCCTCACCCCGGCCTCCTCTTCTTCCACTCCGGTCGCCGCCCCGATGAACTCCGGCTGCTACAGTGCTCGCGCCGCCGCCTTGGATTGCGTGCAAATCTAGAAACCCTAGATCTGGGAGGTTGCATTTTTTTCTAAGTCCCAGGATTTTTTTACTCCATATGCTCCTGTTCGAGGCCCCGTAACTTTGCATCCGTAGCTCCGATTTGGGCGTATGATATGTCAAATTCTTCGTATCGACGAGTACATCATTTCATTCCATTGCATCATTTGCATTTGAGGTCATCTTGGTGCCCAAAATGCTGTTGGAAGGAGGCATGTTGAGTTAAATTGCAGATCCGTTAGTTCAACATGCACTTTTGTCATTTTTGCCATATTTAATCCGTGCATGATATGCCTGTGCTCCTTTGGGATGAATTGTTAAGCATGTTGTCTTCTTTCCAGAGGTGCCTTCCATGTATTTTTAGGATGTGTGTGTTGTCTTGTGCAAGCTTGCGAAGAGGGCTACCTGAGATTACAGATTTCAGGGACTTAGTGATTTTCACCAAGTCTGAGCCGTTTTAGTTCACGATGCTATATGTTCGGCTTGTTTCCTAGTGATCCGTGCCTATTTTGAGGATGATCAGTAAGAGTGATTTGTTATGCTTGTTGTGATTAATCCATACATGTCTTTACTTGTTATGTTGGAGCACCCTAGGTTGACTCAATCGAGCTCAACTTTTGGATAGTTGCTGTTTTGGGCAGATCGTAAACTCTTTTGCGATTTTGCCGGAGTGATTGCTAGTGATCCATGCATGCTATGCCATTGTTCTTGCCATGTCTAGCTAGAATTTTGTGCCTTATTAACGGATATATGCTTGCCTTGCCATGACTTGCACCGTAGTGAGAGCATCGAGCTCGTTTACAAGCTTCCGTGAGTTATTATTTCAGCATGTCCCAGTTTTCACTAAGTCTGAAAACTGATTGTGTTTCATCGATGTTCGTGTGCTCGGTAGAGTATTTTGTGAACCCTTTTGGCCCCAGGTCATGTTGGGTGTTTTGTTAAGCTTGTTGAGTAGCTCCACGCCATGCTCTTACTTTCCATGTTCAGGTTTTCCTTCATGTTGTTTTGCTGCTCCGAAGAGAGCATCGTGGTCTGAAATTTCAGACTAGCGTTAATTTCGCTAAGTCTGAAATCTGTTTTGCTTATTCAGTTTTGCCATGCTTGTTTGAAGTCCTTAGTGGATGAATTTGCCTATGCCTCAGTCATGATGATTTGTTAAGCTTGATGAGTACATCACTGCCATGCAATTTTATTTCATGTTGGGTGGCTGTAGCATGTTCATTTTGTTGCATTTAGGAGGCATGCTGCTGTAAATCGCAGATCGGTTCGTTTAGTAAAACGTTTGCCATTTCTTAACCGTAGCTCCGATTGCCATGATCTTTATATCGTTTTCAGGGGATTTCTTCCCCTCTATCAAGTGGCACACTTGGATTTCCAAGTTGAGGCCAGGTTCATGCATTTCCTGTTATATGTTGCATTCTTGCATCCCGCATCGCATCCCGCATAGCATATCATCTTTGCATATTATTGGTTGCCCTTGCACGTGGTTGATTGTATCCTTGTTGCTTGTTTGTGTTGTTGGGTAGAGCCGGGAGACGAGTTCGCTAACGAGGAGCCCATTGAGTTTGCTTTTGAGGATCCAGTCAATTCTGACAACTGTGCAGGCAAGATGATCACACCCTTGAAATCACTACTATCTTTGCTATGCTAGTTTGCTCGCTCTTTTGCTTTGCCAATGCTACGATGCCTACCACTTGCTTGTCAGCCTCCCAATTGCCATGATTGAGCCTCTAACCCACCTTTGTCCTAGCAAACCATTGATTGGCTATGTTACCGCTTTGCTCAAGCCCCTTCTTATAGCGTTGTTAGTTGCAGGTGAAGATTGGAGCTGTTCCTTGTTGGAACATTTATTTACTTGTTAGGATATCATTATATTACCATGTTATCTTTATTCATCTATATACTTGGTTAAGGGTGGAAGGCTCGGCCTCTCGCCTAGTGTTTTGTTCCACTCTTGCCGCCCTAGTTTCCGTCATATCGGTGTTATGTTCCCGGATTGTTGCGTCCCTTACGCGGTTGGGCTATAATGGGAACCCCTTGATAGTTCGCCTTGATTAAAGCTTTTCCAGCAATGCCCAACATTGGTTTTACCATTTGCCACCTACCCCTTTTTCCCTTGGGTTTCCGGTGCCCGAGGGTCATCTTTATTTTAGCCCCCACGGGCCAGTGCTCCTTTGAGTGTTGGTCCGAACTAGAGTCCTGTGCAGCGCCCCCTCGGGGAAACCCGAGGTTTGGTTTTAGTTGTATGGAGCACTCATCTGAGTGTGCCCTGAGAAAGAGATATGTGCAGCTCCTATCGGGATTTGTCGGCGCATTCGGGCGGTGTTGCTGGACTAGTTTTGACCTGTCGAATCATCTTGTTGTACCGGGATACCGAGTCTGATCGGTGGGTCCTGGGTGGAGGTCTATTCCTTCGTTGACCGTGAGAGCTTGTTATGGGCTAAGTTGGGACCCTCCTGCAGGGATTGATCTTTCGAAAGCCGTGCCCGCGGTTATGGGCAGATGGGAATTTGTTAATGTCTTGTTGTAGATAACTTGAACTTAATTAATTAAAATGAATCAACCGCGTGTGTTGCCGTGATGGCCTCTTCTCGACGGAGTCCGGGAAGTGGACACGGCGTTGGAGTTATGTTTGCGTAGTCTGCTCTACTTAGTTACCGCTCGTGCTTTGCCTTCTCTTCTCGCTCTCTTTTGCGAACAAGTTAGCCACCATATATGCTAGTCGCTTGCTGCAGCTCCACATACATTACCCCTTCCTTTCCTATTAAGCTTAAATAGTCTTTATCGCGAGGGTGCGAGATTGTTGAGTCCTTGTGGCTCACTGATTACTATTATACCAGATGCAGGGACCGATGATACTCCTCCGGATGGCGCGTTCGAGCTGAAGTGGGAGTACGACGAGGACTCTCAGCGATACTATGTTTCTTTTCCTGATGATCAGTAGTGGTGCCTGCTCGGGGTTCGATTCAGGGTTTAGTCGCATGTTGGGGAGTCTTTTCTATTTTGGCGCCGTAGTCGGGCCATGAGTGCTTGTATGATGGATGCTATTTATGTACCTTGATGTGACGTGGCGAGTGTAAGCCAACTATTATTATTATTCCCCCTTGATATAATTATATGTACATGGGTTGTGTGAAGATTGCCTCACTTGCGACATATGCCTTCAATGCGATTATGCCTCTAAGTCGTGCCTCGACACGTGGGAGATATAGTCGCATCGAGGGTGTTACACTTTGCTCCCTCTTTCCCCCCTTTTCTATATTCGATTGCTGCGACCAGACGATGGAGCCCAGGAGCCAGACGCCACCTTCGACGACTCCTCCTACTACACTAGAGGGGCCTACTACTACGTGCAGCCCGCTGACGATGACCAGGAGTAGTTTAGGAGGATCCCAGGCAGGAGGCTTGCGCCTCTTTCGATCTGTATCCCAGTTTGTGCTAGCCTTCTTAAGGCAAACTTGTTTAACTTATGTCTGTACTCAGATATTGTTGCTTCCGCTGACTCGTCTATGATCGAGTTCTTGTATTCGAGCCCTCGAGGCCCCTGACTTGTAATATGATGCTTGTATGACTTATTTTATTTGTAGAGTTGTGTTGTGATATCTTCCCGTGAGTCCCTGATCTTGATCGTACACGTTTACGTGTATGATTAGTGTACGATTAAATCGGGGGCGTCACAACACATGTAGGACTTCTGCAACCGTGTCATGTTTTTTACGAACAATGTGAAACAATCACAGAAACTTGTCTTAGAGAGAAGCATTGCCCAACCACCTATCCTCTCAATACCTTATGTATGACACATATTTGTATAGTGTTTTCAGAGAAAAGGAAAACCACTTCACGTTCATCAAGTGGACCCAAAAAGTGTGAATCACCAGTTTTCTAGTGAACTTGAGAGATAGCTTTAGAACCCACACAATTCGTACATAGGAGATCTTGCCACCCCTCTTACTCTATAAGAAGTTTGAATATCAACTAGAAAAATGAGCATGGTGTTTATGAGTCGAGATCTGGGATCTTGAGATCACCTTATCTTTCAAATAACAAAGCACGTTCCTTAGACTGATAGTACTGATATTTTTTTGCATTGCCACTTTGCCCATAAAAATGTGCCCTAAAGTAATCAAGCCTCTATAGGACCTCTTCCTAGATTTGGATTTGGATGAAGGATATCACATATGCCATATATGGTCGAGCATAGACTGAACTAGAAGCGCACGTGCGCTTTGCTATGCCGCTCTTCGGTGTGACATCTTCCTCTCTTTTTTGCTTGCCCTCTCTATTATGGTGTTATTTTGGTTAAACCAATTCACTTGTTCACAGATAATGAAGGAAATATGCCCTAGAGACAATAATAAAGTTATTATTTATTTCCTTATATCATGATAAATGTTTATTATTCATGCTAGAATTGTATTAACCGGAAACATAATACATGTGTGAATACATAGACAAACAGAGTGTCACTAGTATGCCTCTACTTGACTAGCTCGTTAATCAAAGATGGTTAAGTTTCCTAACCATGAACAATGTGTTGTTATTTGATTAACAAGGTCACATCATTAGTTGAATTATCTGATTGACATGACCCATTTCATTAGCTTAGCACCCGATCGTTTAGTATGTTGCTATTGCTTTCTTCATGACTTATACATGTTCCTATGACTATGAGATTATGCAACTCCCGTTTGCCGGAGGAACACTTTGGGTGCTACCAAATGTCACAACATAACTGGGTGATTATAAAGGAGTACTACAGGTGTCTCCAATGGTAGATGTTGGGTTGGCGTATTTCGAGATTAGAATTTGTCACTCCGATTGTCGCAGAGGTATCTCTGGGCCCTCTCGGTAATACACATTACACAAGCCTTGCAAGCATTGCAACTAATGAGTTAGTTGCGGATGATGTATTACAGAATGAGTAAAGAGACTTGCCGGTAACGAGATTGAACTAGGTATTGGATACTGACGATCGAATCTCGGGCAAGTAACATACCGATGACAAAGGGAACAACGTATGTTGTTATGCGGTCTGACCGATAAAGATCTTCGTAGAATATGTAGGAGCCAATATGGGCATCCAGGTCCCGCTATTGGTTATTGACTAGAGACGTGTCTCGGTCATGTCTACATTGTTCTCGAACCGTAGGGTCCGCACGCTTAACGTTACGATGACAGTTATTATGAGTTTATGCATTTTGATGTACCGAAGGTTGTTCGGAGTCCCGGATGTGATCACGGACATGACGAGGAGTCTCGAAATGGTCGAGACATAAAGATTGATATATTGGAAGCCTATGTTTGGACATCGGAAGTGTTCCGGGTGAAATCGGGATTTTACCGGATCACCGAGAGGTTACCGGAACCCCCCGGGAACCATATGGGCCTTATTGGGCCTTAGTGGAAAGGTGAAAGGGGCAGCCCAAGGAGGGCTGCGCGCCTCCTCCCTCCCCTAGTCCTATTAGGACTAGGAGAGGTGGCCGGCCCCCTTCTCTCTCTCTCTCTCTCTCACTCTCTCGGAATCCTATTAGGAATAGGATTGGGGGGGGGGAGTCCTACTCCCGGTAAGAGTAGGACTCCTCCTGCGCCCTCCTCCTTTGGCCGGCCAGCCCTCCCCCTGGCAACCTTTATATACGGGGGCAGGGGGCACCTCTAGACACACAAGTTGATCATTGAGATCGTTCCTTAGCCGTGTGCGGTGCCCCCTGCCACCAAATTCCACCTCGATCATATCGTTGTAGTGCTTAGGTGAAGCCCTACGTCGGTAGTACATCAAGATCGTCACCACGCCGTCGTGCTGACGGAACTCCTCCCCGAAGCTTTGCTGGATTGGAGCCCGGGGATCGTCATCGAGCTGAACGTGTGCCAAGAACTCGGAGGTGCCGGAGTAACGGTGCTTGGATCGGTCGGATCGGGAAGAAGACGTACGACTACTTCCTCTACGTTGTGTCAACGCTTCCATTGCGATCTACAAGGGTACGTAGATCAGACTCTCCCCCTCGTTGCTATGCATCACCATGATCTTGCATGTGCGTAGGAAATTTTTTGAAATTACTACGTTCCCCAACAGTGGCATCCGAGCCTAGGTTTTATGGTTTGATGTTATTTGCACGAGTAGAACACAAGTGAGTTGTGGGCGATACAAGTCATACTACCTACCAGCATGTCATACTTTGGTTCGGCGGTATTGTTGGACGAGACAACCCGGACCAACCTTACGCGTACGCTTACGCGAGACCGGTTCCCTCGACGTGCTTTGCACATAGATGGCTTGCGGGCGACTGTCTCTCCAACTTTAGTTGAACCGAGTATGGCTACGCCCGGTCCTTGAGAAGGTTAAAACGGAGTCTATTTGACAAACTATCGTTGTGGTTTTGATGCGTAGGTGAGATGAGTTCTTGCTTAAGCCCGTAGCAGCCATGTAAAACTTGCAACAACAAAGTAGAGGACGTCTAACTTGTTTTTGCAGGGCATGTTGTGATGTGATATGGTCAAGGCATGATGCTGATTTTATTGTATGAGATGATCATGTTTTGTAACCAAGTTATCGGCAACTGGCAGGAGCCATATGGTTGTCGCTTTATTGTATGTAATGCAATCACGATGTAATGCTTTACTTTATTGCTAAGCGGTAGTGATAGTCGTGGAAGCATAAGATTGGCGAGACGACAATGATGCTACGATGGAGATCAAGGTGTCGCGTCGGTGACAATGGTGATCATGACGGTGCTTCGGAGATGGAGATCACAAGCACAAGATGATGATGGCCATATCATATCACTTATATTGATTACATGTGATGTTTATCTTTTATGCATCTTATCTTGCTTTGATTGACGGTAGCATTATAAGATGATCTCTCACTAAATTATCAAGAAGTGTTCTCCCTGAGTATGCACCGTTGCGAAAGTTCTTCGTGCTGAGACACCACGTGATGATCGGGTGTGATAGGCTCTACGTTCAAATACAACGGGTGCAAAACAGTTGCACACGCGGAATACTCAGGTTATACTTGACGAGCCAAGCATATACAGATATGGCCTCAGAACACGGAGACCGAAAGGTCGAGCGTGAATCATATAGTAGATATGATCAACATAATGATGTTCACCGATGAAACTACTCCATCTCACATGATGATCGGACATGGTTTAGTTGATTTGGATCACGTGATCACTTAGAGGATTAGAGGGATGTCTATCTAAGTGGGAGTTCTTAAGTAATATGATTAAATTGAACTTAAATTTATCATGAACTTAGTACCTGATAGTATCTTGCTTATGTTGATTGTAGATAGATGGCTCGTGCTGTTGTTCCGTTGAATTTTAATGCATTCCTTGAGAAAGCAAAGTTGAAAGATGATGGTAGCAATTACACGGACTGGGTCCGTAACTTGAGGATTATCCTCATTGCTGCACAGAAGAATTATGTCCTGGAAGCACCTCTGGGTGCCAGGCCTGCTGCTGGAGCAATACCAGATGTTATGAACGTCTGGCAGAGCAAAGCTGATGACTACTCGATAGTTCAGTGTGCCATGCTTTACGGCTTAGAATCGGGACTTCAACGACGTTTTGAACATCATGGAGCATATGAGATGTTCCAGGAGTTGAAGTTAATATTTCAAGCAAATGCCCGGATTGAGAGATATGAAGTCTCCAATAAGTTCTATAGCTGCAAGATGGAGGAGAACAGTTCTGTCAGTGAGCATATACTCAAAATGTCTGGGTATAACAATCACTTGATTCAGATGGGAGTTAATCTTCCAGATGATTGCGTCATTGACAGAATTATCCAATCACTGCCCCCCAAGCTACAAGAGCTTCGTGATGAACTATAATATGCAAGGGATGAACAAGACTATTCCCGAGCTCTTCGCAATGCTGAAAGCTGCGGAGGTAGAAATCAAGAAGGAGCATCAAGTGTTGATGGTTAACAAAACCACTAGTTTCAAGAAAAAGGGCAAAGGGAAGAAGAAGGGGAACTTCAAGAAGAACGGCAAGAAAGTTGCTGCTCAGGAGAAGAAACCCAAGTCTGGACCTAAGCCTGAAACTGAGTGCTTCTACTGCAAGCAGACTGGCCACTAGAAGCGGAACTGCCCCAAGTATTTGGCGGATAAGAAGGATGGCAAGGTGAACAAAGGTATATGTGATATACATGTTATTGATGTGTACCTTACTAATGCACACAGTAGCACCTGGGTATTTGATACTGGTTCTGTTGCTAATATTTGCAACTCGAAACAGGGACTACGGATTAAGCGAAGATTAGCTAAGGACGAGGTGACGATGCGCGTGGGAAACGGTTCCAAAGTTGATGTGATCGCGGTCGGCACGCTACCTCTACATCTACCTTCGGGATTAATATTAGACCTAAATAATTGTTATTTGGTGCCAACGTTGAGCATGACCATTATATCTGGATCTTGTTTAATGCGAGACGGTTATTCATTTAAATCAGAGAATAATGGTTGTTCTATTTATATGAGTAATATCTTTTATGGTCATGCACCCTTGAAGAGTGGTCTATTCTTGTTAAATCTCGATAGTAGTGATACACATATTCATAATGTAGAAGCCAAAAGATGCAGAGTTGATAATGATAGTGCAACTTATTTGTGGCACTGCCGTTTAGGTCATATCGGTATAAAGCGCATGAAGAAACTCCATACTGATGGACTTTTGGAACCACTTGATTATGAGTCACTTGGTACTTGCGAACCGTGCCTCATGGACAAGATGACTAAAACACCGTTCTCCGGTACTATGGAGAGAGCAACAGATTTATTGGAAATCATACATACCGATGTATTGTTGGGGAACGTAGTAATTTCAAAATTTTCCTACGCACACGCAAGATCATGGTGATGCATAGCAAAGAGAGGGGAGAGTGTTGTCTACGTACCAACGCAGACCGACTGCGGAAGCGATCACACAACATAGAGGAAGTAGTCGTACGTCTTCTCGATCCGACCGATCCAAGCACCGTTACTCCGGCACCTCCGAGTTCTTAGCACACGTTCAGCTCGATGACGATCCTCGGGCTCCGATCCAGCAAAGCGTCGAGGAAGAGTTCCGTCAGCACGACGGTGTGGTGACGATCTTGATGTACTACCGATGCAGGGCTTCGCCTAAGCACTACAACGGTATGATCGAGGTGGAATTTGGTGGCAGGGGGCACCGCACACGGCTAAGGAACAATCTCAAGGATCAACTTGTGTGTCTAGAGGTGCCCCCTGCCCCCGTATATAAAGGTTTCAAGGGGAGGGGCTGGCCGGCCAAGGTGGGAGGCGCAGGAGGAGTCCTACTCCTACCGGGAGTAGGACTCCCCTTTCCAATCCTAGTCCAACTAGGTTTCCTCAAGTGGGAAGGAGAGAGGGGGTGGCCGGCCACCTTCCCTAGTCCTAATAGGACTAGGGGAAGGGGGGAGGCGCGCAGCCCATGGGGCAGTCCTTTCACCTTTCCACTAAGGCCCATGTTGGCCCATTTGGTTCCCGGAGGGTTCCGGTAACCCTCCCGGTAATCCGGTAAAATCCCGATTTCACCCGGAACACTTCCGATGTCCAAACATAGGCTTCCAATATATCAATCTTTACGTCTCGACCATTTCGAGACTCCTCGTCATGTCCGTGGTCACATCCGGGACTCCGAACAACCTTCGGTACATAGAAATGCATAAACTCATAATAACTGTCATCGTAACGTTAAGCGTGCGGACCCTACGGTTCGAGAACAATGTAGACATGACCGAGACACATCTCCGATCAATAACCAATAGCGGGACCTGGATGCCCATATTGGCTCCTACATATTCTACGAAGATCTTTATCGGTCAGACCGCATAACAACATACGTTGTTCCCTTTGTCATCGGTATGTTACTTGCCCGAGATTCGATCGTCGGTATCCAATACCTAGTTCAATCTCGTTACTGGCAAGTCTCTTTACTCGTTCCGTAATACATCATCTCACAACTAACATCTTAGTTATAATGCTTGCAAGGCTTATGTGATGTGTATTACCGAGAGGGCCCAGAGATACCTCTCCGACAATTGGACTGACAAACCCTAATCTCGAAATACGCCAACCCAACATCTACCATTGGAGACACCTGTAGTACTCCTTTATAATCACCCAGTTACGTTGTGACGTTTGGTAGCACCCAAAGTGTTCCTCCGGTAAACGGGAGCTGCATAATCTCATAGTCATAGGAACATGTATAAGTCATGAAGAAAGCAATAGCAACATACTAAACGATCGGGTGCTAAGCTAATGGAATGGGTCATGTCAATCAGATCATTCAACTAATGATGTGATCCCGTTAATCGAATAACAACTCTTTGTTCATGGTTAGGAAACATAACCATCTTTGATTAACGAGCTAGTCAAGTAGAGGCATACTAGTGACACTCTGTTTGTCTATGTATTCACACATGTATTATGTTTCCGGTTAATACAATTCTAGCATGAATAATAAACATTTATCATGATATAAGGAAATAAATAATAACTTTATTATTGCCTCTAGGGCATATTTCCTTTAGTCTCCCACTTGCACTAGAGTCAATAATCTAGTTCACATCGCCATGTGATTTAACAGCAATAGTTCACATCACCATGTGATTAACACCCATAGTTTACATCATCATGTGACCAACACTCAAAGGGTTTACTAGGGTCAGTAATCTAGTTCACATCTCTATGTGATTAACACCCAAAGAGTACTAAGGTGTGATCATGTTTTGCTTGTGAGATAATTTTAGTCAACGGGTCTGTCACATTCAGATCCGTAAGTATTTTGTAAGTACTATGTCTACAATGCTCTACACGGAGCTACTCTAGCTAATTGCTCCCACTTTCAATATGTATCCAGATTGAGACTTAGAATCATCTGGATCAGTGTCAAAAACTTGCATCGACGTAACTCTTTACGATGAACCTTTTTGTCACGTCCATAATCGAGAAACATATCCTTATTTCACTAAGGATAATTCTGACCGCTGTCCAGTGATCTACTCCTAGATCACTATTGTACTCCCTTGCCAAATCAGTGCAGGGTATACAATAGATCTGGTATACAGCATGACATACTTTATAGAACCTATGGCCAAGGCACAGGGAATGACTTTCATTCTCTTTCTATCTTCTGCCGTGGTCGGGCTTTGAGTCTTACTCAATTTCACACCTTGTAACACAGGCAAGAACTCTTTCTTTGACTGTTCCATTTTGAACTACTTCAAAATCTTGTCAAGGTATGTACTCATTGAAAAAACTTATCAAGCGTCTTGATCTATCTCTATAGATCTTGAAGCTCAATATGTAAGCAGCTTCACCGAAGTCTTTCTTCGAAAAACTTTTATTCAAGTATCCCTTTATGCTATCCAGAAATTCTATATCATTTCCAATCAGCAATATGTCATCCACATATAATATCAGAAATGCTACAGAGCTCCCACTCACTTTCTTGTAAATACAGGCTTCTCCAAAAGTCTGTACAAAGCCAAATGCTTTGATCACACTATCAAAGCGTTTATTCCAACTCCGAGATGCTTGCACCAGTCCATAAATGGATCGCTGGAGTTTGCATACTTTGTTAGCTCCCTTTGGATCGACAAAACCTTCTGGTTGCATCATATACAACTCTTCTTCCAGAAATCCATTCAGGAATGCAGTTTTGACATCCATCTGCCATATTTCATAATCATAAAATGCAGCAATTGCTAACATGATTCTGACGGACTTAAGCATCGCTACGGGTAAGAAGGTCTCATCGTAGTCAACCCCTTGAACTTGTCGAAAACCTTTTGCGACAATTCTAGCTTTGTAGATAGTAACACTACTATCAATGTCCGTCTTCCTCTTGAAGATCCATTTATTTTCTATGGCTTGCCGATCATCGGGCAAGTCAACCAAAGTCCATACTTTGTTTTCATACATGAATCCCATCTCAGATTTCATGGCTTCAAGCCACTTTGCGGAATCTGGGCTCACCATCGCTTCTTCATAGTTCGTAGGTTCATCATGATCTAGCAGCATGACTTTCAGAACTGGATTACTGTACCACTCTGGTGCGGATCTCACTCTGGTTTACCTACGAGATTCGGTAGTAACTTGATCTGAAGTTACATGATCATCATCATTAGCTTCCTCACTAATTGGTGTAGTAGTCACAGGAACAGATTTCTGTGATGAACTATTTTCCAATAAGGGAGAAGGTACAATTACCTTATCAAGTTTTCTACTTTCCTCCCACTCACTTCTTTCGAGAGAAACTCCTTCTCTAGAAAGGATCCATTCTTAGCAACGAATGTCTTGCCTTTGGATCTGTGATAGAAGGTGTACCCAACTGTCTCCTTTGGGTATCCTATGAAGACATATTTCTCCGATTTGAGTTTGAGCTTATCGAGATGAAACTTTTTCACATAAGCATCGCAAGTCCAAACTTTAAGAAACAACAACTTAGGTTTCTTGCCAAACCATAGTTCACACGGTGTCGTCTCAACGGATTTAGATGGTGCCCTATTTAACGTGAATGCAGCTGTCTCTAATGCATAACCCCAAAACGATAGTGGTAGATCGGTAAGATACATCATAGATTGCACTATATCCAATAAAGTACAGTTATGACGTTCGGACACACCATTATGCTGTGGTGTTCCATGTGGCATGAGTTTGTGAAACTATTCCACATTGTTTTAATTGAAGACCAAACTTGTAACTCAAATATTTGTCTCCGCGATCAGATCGTAGAAACTTTAGTTTCTTGTCACGATGATTTTTCACTTCACTCTGAAATTCTTTGAACTTTTCAAATGTTTCAGACTTATGTTTCATTAAGTAGATATATTCATATCTGCTCAAATCATCGGTGAAGATCAGAAAATAATGATACCTGTCGTGAGCCTCAATATTCATCGGACCACATACATCAGTATGTATGATTTCCAACAAATCTTTTGCTCGCTCCATTGTTCCGAAGAACAGAGTCTTAGTCATCTTGCCCATGAGGCATGGTTCGCAAGCATCAACTGATTCATAATCAAGTGATTCCAAAAGCCCATCAGCATGGAGTTTCTTCATGCGCTTTACACCAATATGACCTAAACGGCAGTGCCACAAATAAGTTGCACTATCATTATTAACTTCGCATCTTTTGGTTTCAATATTATGAATATGTGTATCACTAAGATCGAGATCCAATGAACTATTTTCATTGGGTGTGTAACCATATAAGGTTTTATTCATGTAAACAGAACAACAATTTATTCTTTTACTTAAATGAATAACCGTAATACAATAAACATGATCAAATCATATTCATGCTCAACGCAAACACCAAATAACACTTATTTCGGTTCAACACTAATCCCGAAAGTATAGGGAGTGTGCGATGATGATCATATCAATCTTGGAACCACTTCCAACACACATCGTCACTTCACCCTTAACTAGTCTCTGTTTATTCTGCAACTCCCGTTTCGAGTTACTAATCTTAGCAACTGAACTAGTATCAAATACTGAGGGTTTGCTATAAACACTAGTAAAGTACACATCAATAACATGTATATCAAATATACTTATGTTCACTTTGCCATCCTTCTTATCCGCCAATCACTTGGGGTAGTTCCGCTTCCAGTGACCAGTCCCTTTGCAGTAGAAGCACTTAGTCTCAGGCTTAGGATCAGACTTGGGCTTCTTCACTTGAGCAGCAACTTGCTTGCCATTCTTCTTGAAGTTCCCCCGCTTCTCTTTGCCCTTTTCTTGAAACTAGTGGTCTTGTCAACCATCAACACTTGATGTTTTTCTTGATTTCTACCTTCATTGATTTCAGCATCACGAAGAGCTTGGGAGTTGTTTCCATTATCCCTTGCATATTATAGTTCATCACGAAGTTCTACTAACTTGGTGATGGTGACTAGAGAATTCTGTCAATCACTATCTTATCTGGAAGATTAACTCCCACTTGATTCAAGCGATTGTAGTACCCAGACAATCTGAGCACATGCTCACTAGTTGAGCGATTCTCCTCCATCTTTTAGCTATAGAACTTGTTGGAGACTTCATATCTCTCAACTCGGGTATTTGCTTGAAATATTAACTTCAACTCCTGGAACATCTCATATGGTCCATGATGTTCAAAACGTCTTTGAAGTCCCGATTCTAAGCCATTAAGTATGGTGCACTAAACTATCAAGTAGTCATCATATTGAGCTAGCCAAACGTTCATAATGTCTGCATTTGCTCCTGCAATAGGTCTGTCACCTAATGGTGCATCAAGGACATAATTTTTCTGTGCAGCAATGAGGATAAACCTCAGATCACGGATCCAATCTGCATCATTGCTACTAACATCTTTCAACACAATTTTCTCTAGGAACATATCAAAAATAAACACAGGGAAGCAACAACGTGAGCTATTGATCTACAACATAATTTGCAAAATACTACCAGGACTAAGTTCATGATAAATTTAAGTTCAATTTAATCATATTACTCAAGAACTCCCACTTAGATAGACATCCCTCTAATCCTCTAAGTGATCACGTGATCCAAATCAACTAAACCATAACCGATCATCACGTGAGATGGAGTAGTTTTCAATGGTGAACATCGTTATGTTGATCATATCTACTATATGATTCACGCTCGACCTTTCGGTCTCCGTGTTCCGAGGCCATATCTGCATATGCTAGGCTCGTCAAGTTTAACCTGAGTATTCTACGTGTGCAAAACTGGCTTGCACCCGTTGTAGATGGACGTAGAGCTTATCACACCCGATCATCACGTGGTGTCTGGGCACGACGAACTTTGGCAACGGTGCATACTCAGGGAGAACACTTCTTGATAATTTAGTGAGAGATCATCTTATAATGCTACCGTCAATCAAAGCAAGATAAGATGCATAAAAGATAAACATCACATGCAATCAATATAAGTGATATGATATGGCCATCATCATCTTGTGCTTGTGATCTCCATCTCCGAAGCACCGTCATGATCACCATCGTCACCGGCGCGACACCTTGATCTCCATCGTAGCATCGTTGTCGTCTCGCCAATCTTATGCTTCCACGACTATCACTACCGCTTAGTAGTAAAGCATTACATCGCGATTGCATTGCATACAATAAAGCGACAACCATATGGCTCCTGCCAGTTGCCGATAACTTGGTTACAAAACATGATCATCTCATACAATAAAATCAGCATCATGCCTTGACCATATCACATCACAACATGCCCTGCAAAAACAAGTTAGACGTCCTCTACTTTGTTGTTGCAAGTTTTACGTGGCTGCTACGGGCTTAAGTAAGAACTCATCTCACCTACGCATCAAAACCACAACGATAGTTCGTCAAATAGACTCCGTTTTAACCTTCTCAAGGACCGGGCGTAGCCACACTCGGTTCAACTAAAGTTGGAGAGACAGTCGCCCGCAAGCCATCTATGTGCAAAGCACGTCGAGGGAACCGGTCTCGCGTAAGCGTACGCGTAAGGTTGGTACGGGTCGTCTCGTCCAACAATACCGCCGAACCAAAGTATGACATGCTGGTAGGCAGTATGACTTGTATCGTCCACAACTCACTTGTGTTCTACTCGTGCAAATAACATCAAACCATAAAAACCTGGCTCGGATGCCACTGTTGGGGAACGTAGTAATTTCAAAATTTTCCTACGCACACGCAAGATCATGGTGATGCATAGCAACGAGAGGGGAGAGTGTTGTCTACGTACCAACGCAGACCGACTGCGGAAGCGATCACACAACATAGAGGAAGTAGTCGTACGTCTTCCCGATCCGACCGATCCAAGCACCGTTACTCCGGAACCTCCGAGTTCTTAGCACACGTTCAGCTCGATGACGATCCTCGGGCTCCGATCCAGCAAAGCGTCGAGGAAGAGTTCCGTCGGCACGACGGTGTGGTGACGATCTTGATGTACTACCGATGCAGGGCTTCGCCTAAGCACTACAACGGTATGATCGAGGTGGAATTTGGTGGCAGGGGGCACCGCACACGGCTAAGGAACGATCTCAAGGATCAACTTGTGTGTCTAGAGGTGCCCCCTGCCCCCGTATATAAAGGTTTCAAGGGGAGGGGCTGGCCGGCTAAGGTGGGAGGCGCAGGAGGAGTCCTACTCCTACCGGGAGTAGGACTCCCCCTTCCAATCCTAGTCCAACTAGGTTTCCTCAAGTGGGAAGGAGAGAGGGGGTGGCCGGCCACCTTCCCTAGTCCTAATAGGACTAGGGGAACGGGGGGAGGCGCGCAGCCCATGGGGCAGCCCTTTCACCTTTCCACTAAGGCCCATGTTGGCCCATTTGGTTCCCGGGGGGTTCCGGTAACCCTCCCGGTAATCCGGTAAAATCCCGATTTCACCCGGAACACTTCCGATGTCCAAACATAGGCTTCCAATATATCAATCTTTACATCTCGACCATTTCGAGACTCCTCGTCATGTCCGTGATCACATCCGGGACTCTGAACAACCTTCGGTACATCAAAATGCATAAACTCATAATAACTGTCATCGTAACGTTAAGCGTGCGGACCCTACGGTTCGAGAACAATGTAGACATGACCGAGACACGTCTCCGGTCAATAACCTATAGCGGGACCTGGATGCCCATATTGGCTCCTACATATTCTACGAAGATCTTTATCGGTCAGACCGCATAACAACATACGTTGTTCCCTTTGTCATCGGTATGTTACTTGCCCGAGATTCGATCGTCGGTATCCAATACCTAGTTCAATCTCGTTACTGGCAAGTCTCTTTACTCGTTCCATAATACATCATCTCACAACTAACATCTTAGTTATAATGCTTGCAAGGCTTATGTGATGTGTATTACCGAGAGGGCCTAGAGATACCTCTCCGACAATCGGAGTGACAAACCCTAATCTCGAAATACGCCAACCCAACATCTACCATTGGAGACACCTGTAGTACTCCTTTATAATCACCTAGTTACGTTGTGACGTTTGGTAGCACCCAAAGTGTTCCTCCTGTAAACGGGAGCTGCATAATCTCATAGTCATAGGAACATGTATAAGTCATGAAGAAAGCAATAGCAACATACTAAACGATCGGGTGCTAAGCTAATGGATTGGGTCATGTCAATCAGATCATTCAACTAATAATGTGATCCCGTTAATCGAATAACAACTCTTTGTTCATGGTTAGGAAACATAACCATCTTTGATTAACGAGCTAGTCAAGTAGAGGCATACTAGTGACACTCTGTTTGTCTATGTATTCACACATGTATTATGTTTCCGGTTAATACAATTCTAGCATGAATAATAAACATTTATCATGATATAAGGAAATAAATAATAACTTTATTATTGCCTCTAGGGCATATTTCCTTCATGTATGTGGTCCGATGAATATTGAGGCTCGTGGCGGATATCGTTATTTTCTCACCTTCACAGATGATTTAAGCAGATATGGGTATATCTACTTAATGAAACACAAGTCTGAAACATTTGAAAAGTTCAAGGAATTTCAGAGTGAAGTTGAAAATCATCGTAACAAGAAAATAAAGTTTCTACGATCTGATCGTGGAGGAGAATATTTGAGTTACGGGTTTGGTATACATTTGAAAAATTGTGGAATAGTTTCGCAACTCACGCCACCCGGAACACCACAGCGTAATGGTGTGTCCGAACGTCGTAATCGTACTTTACTAGATATGGTACGATCTATGATGTCTCTTACTGATTTACCGCTATCGTTTTGGGGATACGCTTTAGAGACGGCCGCATTCACGTTAAATAGGGCACCATCAAAATTCGTTGAGACGATGCCTTATGAACTGTGGTTTGGCAAGAAACCAAAGTTGTCATTTCTTAAAGTTTGGGGTTGCGATGCTTATGTGAAAAAGCTTCAACCTAATAAGCTCGAACCCAAATCGGAGAAATGTGTCTTCATAGGATATCCAAAGGAAACTATTGGATACACCTTCTATCACAGATCCGAAGGCAAGACTTTTGTTGCTAAATTCGGAAACTTTCTTGAGAAGGAGTTTCTCTCGAAAGAAGTGAGTGGGAGGAAAGTAGAACTTGACGAGGTAACTGTACCCGCTCCCTTATTAGAAATTAGTACATCATAGAAAACTGTTTCTGCAACACCTACACCAATAAGTGAGGAAGTTGATGATAATGATCATGAAACTTCAGAACAAGATACTACTGAACCTCGTAGATCAACCAGAGCAAGATCCGCGCCAGAGTGGTACGGTAATCCAGTTCTGGAAGTCATGCTACTAGATCATGATGAACCTACGAACTATGAAGAAGCGATGGTGAGCCCAGATTCCGCAAAGTGGCTTGAGGCCATGAAATCTGAGATGGGATCCATGTATGAGAACAAAGTATGGACTTTGGTTGACTTGCCCGATGATCGGCAAGCAATTGAGAATAAATGGATCTTCAAGAAACAGACCGACGCTGACGGTAATGTTACTGTCTATAAAGCTCGACTTGTTGCAAAAGGTTTTCGACAAGTTCAAGGGGTTGACTACGATGAGACGTTCTCACCCGTAGCGATGCTTAAGTCTGTCCGAATCATGTTAGCAATTGCCGTGTTTTATGATTATGAAATATGGCAGATGGATGTCAAAACTGCATTCCTGAATGGATTTCTGGAAGAAGAGTTGTATATGATGCAACCGGAAGGTTTTCTCGATCCAAAGGGAGCTAACAAAGTGTGCAAACTCCAGCGATCCATTTATGGACTGGTGCAAGCATCTCGGAGTTGGAATAAACGCTTTGATAGTGTGATCAAAGCATTTGGCTTTATACAGACTTTTGGAGAAGCCTGTATTTACAAGAAAGTGAGTGGGAGCTCTGTAGCATTTCTGATATTATATGTGGATGACATATTGCTGATTGGAAATGATATAGAATTTCTGGATAGCATAAAGGGATACTTGAATAAGAGTTTTTCAATGAAAGACCTCGGTGAAGCTGCTTACATATTGGGCATTAAGATCTATAGAGATAGATCAAGACGCTTAATTGGACTTTCACAAAGCACATACCTTGACAAGATTTTGAAGAAGTTCAAAATGGATCAAGCAAAGAAAGGGTTCTTGCCTGTGTTACAAGGTGTGAAGTTGAGTCAGACTCAATGCCCGACCACTGCAGAAGATAGAGAGAAAATGAAAGATGTTCCCTATGCTTCAGCCATAGGCTCTATCATGTATGCAATGCTGTGTACCAGACCTGATGTGTGCCTTGCTATAAGTTTAGCAGGGAGGTACCAAAGTAATCCAGGAGTGGATCACTGGACAGCGGTCAAGAACATCCTGAAATACCTGAAAAGGACTAAGGATATGTTTCTCGTATATGGAGGTGACAAAGAGCTCACCGTAAGAGGTTACGTTGATGCAAGCTTTGACACTGATCCGGACGATTCTAAATCGGAAACCGGATACGTGTTTACTTTAAATGGTGGAGCTGTCAGTTGGTGCAGTTCTAAACAAAGCGTCGTAGCAGGATCTACATGTGAAGCGGAATACATAGCTGCTTCGGAAGCAGCGAACGAAGGAGTCTGGATGAAGGAGTTCATATCCGATCTAGGTGTCATACCTAGTGCATCGGGTCCAATGAAAATCCTTTGTGACAATACTGGTGCAATTGCTTTGGCAAAGGAATCCAGATTTCACAAAAGGACCAAACTCATCAAGAGACGCTTCAATTCCATCCGGGATCTAGTCCAGGTGGGAGACATAGAGATTTGCAAGATACATACGGATCTGAATGTTGCAGACCCGTTGACTAAGCCTCTTCCACGAGCAAAACATGATCAGCACCAAGGCTCCATGGGTGTTAGAATCATTACTGTGTAATCTAGATTATTGACTCTAGTGCAAGTGGGAGACTGAAGGAAATATGCCCTAGAGGCAATAATAAAGTTATTATTTATTTCCTTATATCATGATAAATGTTTATTATTCATGCTAGAATTGTATTAACCGGAAACACAATACATGTGTGAATACATAGACAAACAGAGTGTCACTAGTATGCCTCTACTTGACTAGCTCGTTAATCATAGATGGTTAAGTTTCCTAACCATGAACAATGTGTTGTTATTTGATTAACGAGGTCACATCATTAGTTGAATGATCTGATTGACATGACCCATTTCATTAGCTTAGCACCCGATCGTTTAGTATGTTGCTATTGCTTTCTTCATGACTTATACATGTTCCTATGACTATGAGATTATGCAACTCCCGTTTGCCGGAGGAACACTTTGGGTGCTACCAAACGTCACAACATAACTGGGTGATTATAAAGGAGTACTACAGGTGTCTCCAATGGTAGATGTTGGGTTGGCGTATTTCGAGATTAGAATTTGTCACTCCGATTGTCGGAGAGGTATCTCTGGGCCCTCTCGGTAATACACATTACACAAGCCTTGCAAGCATTGCAACTAATGAGTTAGTTGTGGATGATGTATTACAGAACGAGTAAAGAGACTTGCCGGTAACAAGATTGAACTAGGTATTGGATACCGACGATCGAATCTCGGGCAAGTAACATACTGATCACAAAGGGAACAACATATGTTGTTATGCGGTATGACCGATAAAGATCTTCGTAGAATATGTAGGAGCCAATATGGGCATCCAGGTCCCGCTATTGGTTATTGACCGGAGACGTGTCTCGGTCATGTCTACATTGTTCTCGAACCGTAGGGTCCGCACGCTTAATGTTACGATGACAGTTATTATGAGTTTATGCATTTTGATGTACCGAAGGTTGTTCGGAGTCCCAGATGTGATCATGGACATGACGAGGAGTCTCGAAATGGTCGAGACATAAATATTGATATATTGGAAGCCTATGTTTGGACATCGGAAGTGTTCCGGGTGAAATCGGGATTTTACCGGATCACCGGGAGGTTACCGGAACCCCCCGGGAACCATATGGGCCTTATTGGGCCTTAGTGGAAAGGTGAAAGGGGCAGCCCAAGGAGGGCTGCGCGCCTCCCCCCTCCCCTAGTCCTATTAGGACTAGGAGAGGTGGCCGGCCCCCTTCTCTCTCTCTCTCTCTCTCTCTCTCTCTCGGAATCCTATTAGGAATAGGATTGGGGGGGGGGGGAGTCCTACTCCCGGTAGGAGTAGGACTCCTCCTGCGCCCTCCTCCTTTGGCCGGCCAGCCCTCCCCCTGGCAACCTTTATATACGGGGGCAGGGGGCACCTCTAGACACACAAGTTGATCATTGAGATCGTTCCCTAGCCGTGTGCGGTGCCCCCTGCCACCAAATTCCACCTCGATCATATCGTTGTAGTGCTTAGGTGAAGCCCTACGTCGGTAGTACATCAAGATTGTCACCACGCCGTCGTGCTGACGGAACTTCTCCCCGAAGCTTTGCTGGATCGGAGCCCGGGGATTGTCATCGAGCTGAACGTGTGCCAAGAACTCGGAGGTGCCGGAGTAATGGTGCTTGGATCGGTTGGATCGGGAAGAAGATGTACGACTACTTCCTCTACGTTGTGTCAACGCTTCCGTTGCGATCTACAAGGGTACGTAGATCAGACTCTCCCCCTCGTTGCTATGCATCACCATGATCTTGCGTGTGCGTAGGAATTTTTTTGAAATTACTACGTTCCCCAACAGATAACAACCCAAAGATTTTGAAGAGAACTTTGAGATCGATCCAAATCTTCTTTCTGGTTGGCATGGAAGAAATTATGGACACTATTCGATGATAAGAATGATATTGGTCGACTCCTATGACCGGATCCTAAGTTCTCTATGCATCCACCAAAGTCTTGTCTTCAAACTCGCTGGAATTTCTTTGCACTTCGAGCTTTCTCCCACAAGAGTGGTAGGTGTTAGAATATATAACCGTATTGGTTTTGTATAGTTATACGGTTGTATATGTGTAGTCCTTGTATAGGTGTCCGTATATTGTATGAGAAGGACTCTGCCTTGTAACCTATATATATTGATCAATACAAGGCACCACAACGTGTGGTTTTCCCTAATCTTACATGGTATCAGAGTTCATCATCTCTCATCATGTAGTGTTCGATGAGTCAACCTTTCCCTTTGCCTCCACTTCATTTTCGTCAACTCCTACTCCTTCCCTGCATACTTATGATTTTTTGCAGGGTGCTGAGCAGCCGGTCTCGTTGATGCCGTTCACCGTGCCAGGCACGGTGACCTTGGACGCGGTCCCACGGCCGCCGCCACGGTCGCCGTCACCACCACCATGGCCTACTCCCTGGTCGCCGCCACCGACCTCGCCTCGGTCGCCGCCACCGACCTCGCCCCGGTCGCCTCGGGCACGAGCTTCTGCCAAGGGTCCTGCGGGGAGTCCCGCTGGCGGCCCTGCTGGGAGTTCTTCTCCTCCTGCATCCGCGTCGCCGCCGGCAACGCAGTCGCCGGCTCCTGCTGGTGTGGATCCACCCCGGACCCGCCGACCGCGGGCCCCTCCACCGCCACCATCCCACGCCATGGCCACTCGTGCTAAACAGGGTATTGTGCAGTCGAAAAATATATTTGATCTTCATGTTGAGGGTTTATCTCCCATACCGAAGACTTATTGTGGTGCTCTCAAGGATCCAAATTGGCATTCCGCTATGGTTGAGGAGTATGGTGCTCTTCTCTCCAACAACACTTGTGACCTCGTTGATCCACCTCGCAATGCTAACATTGTTACTGGTAAGTGGATCTACCGTCACAAGATGAAGTCTGATGGTTCTTTGGATCGCTACAAAGCTCGTTGGGTGCTTCGTGGATTTACTCAGCGGGAAGGTATCGACTTTGATGAAACTTTCAGCCCGGTCGTTAAGCCAGCCACTATTCGAACAATGCTCTCTCTTGCACTCTCTAGTGACTGGTCCATTCATCAGCTTGACGTCAAGAATGCATTCCTCAATGGCACTCTCATCGAGACTGTTTATGCTCGTCAGCCTTCTGGGTTCACTGATCCTCGTTTCCCTGATAAGGTTTGTCGTCTCAACAAATCACTCTATGGTTTGAAACAGGCGCCTCGAGCATGGTTTCAGCGGTTTGCTTCATTCATTGCATCGGTTGGCTTCATTGGCTCCAAGTCCGACAGCTCCTTGTTCGTCTATCGGCGTGGTGCTGACATGGCCTATCTCCTGCTCTATGTGGATGACATTATCCTGACTGCATCTTCTTCGACATTGTTGCACAGTTTGATTGCCTCTCTTCGTACCAAATTCAGTATGACAGATATGGGTGATCTTCATTATTTTCTGGGCATCTCTGTCACACGCAGCAAGGACAGTTTGTTCCTCTCCCAGGAGAAGTATGCATTGGATCTCCTTGACAGAGCTGGCATGTTGCAGTGCAAACCCATCTCTACTCCAGTTGATACTACCTCCAAACTTTCAGCCAAGTCCAGTGATCCAGTTGCAGATCCTACCGAGTATCGTAGTATTGCAGGTGGTCTTCAGTACCTCACGTTCACTCGGCCGGACATCTCTTATGCTGTGCAGCAGATTTGTCTTCATATGCATGATCCTCGGGCTAATCATTTGCTCCTTGTAAAGCGTGTGCTTCGCTATATCCGCGGTACTACCGGCCATGGCCTCACTTTGTTTCGACGCAGCTCCAACAAATTGCAGGCCTATTCTAACGCTGATTGGGCAGGTTACCCTGACACTCGCCGGTCTACCTCAGGCTATTGTGTATTTCTTGGCACTAATTTGGTGTCATGGTCTGCTAAGCGGCAGCACACGGTCTCTTGCTCTAGTGCCGAGGCCGAATACAGGGCAGTTGCAAATGTCGTGGCTAAAACATGTTGGTTACGGCAGCTTCTTCAGGAGCTTCATCAACCGGTGACTGGTGCCACTGTGGTGTTTTGTGACAATGTGAGCTCTGTTTACATGACACAGAATCCCGTTCATCATCAGCGCACCAAGCATGTGGAGATCGATTTACACTTTGTGCGAGATCGTGTCACCACAGGCGAGGTCCGGGTTCTTCATGTTCCGAGTTCTTCTCAATTTGCGGACATTTTCACCAAAGGATTGCCATCTCCTCTCTTTTTGGATTTTTGGGACAGTCTTAACATTCGTCGACGCCCGTTTACGACTGAGGGAGGGTGTTAGAATATATAACCGTATTGGTTTTGTATAGTTATACAGTTGTATATGTGTAGTCCTTGTATAGGTGTCTGTATATTGTATGAGAAGGACTCTGCCTTGTAACCTATATATATTGATCAATACAAGGCACCACAACATGTGGTTTTCCCTAATCTTACAGTAGGTTGACGAGGCCCATTTTTGAGATACTCAAATTGTTGAAGCCAACGCCAATTCAAATCTTTCAATCCAATTACTTGTAAAAATATCTAAAAATGTTGGATACTCCATCACAAAAAATTGCATTAGATAGCAACAGTAAAAACAATCATTGACAGTAGCCATATCTTAGCTCTTCAATAAGGGTAGAAGACGATTTCCTCAGCTCTTCGTGGGATATATGCTCTTACTTTGAAATACCTACAAGTAAACCCCGTGCACCTACAGTACATCATGACTTAAGTATAAGGAACAAATGTAACATGCTCCTCTCAAGATACCAAGGTTTGTCACACTCAAGGTATATCAGTACACATAAACCATTGATATGTCTCCAATGTATCTATAATTTTTGATTGTTCCATGCTATTATATTATCTGTTTTGGATGTTTTATATGCATTATTATGCTATTTTATATTATTTTGGGGACTAACATATTAACCTAGAGCCCAGTGCCAGTTTCTATTTTTCCTTGTTTTTGAGTTTTGCAGACAAAGAATATCAAACAGAGTCCAAACGGAATAAAACTTCATGATGATTTTTCTTAGGGCAGAAGACACCCAGGGGACTTGGGAATCCAAGTCAGAAGAGCCGCGAGGCGACGGCAAGGGTCGAGGGCGCGCCCTAGGGTGGAGGCGCCCCCTACCTTGTGGGCCCCTCGAGGACCTTCTAACCTAGCCCTTTGTCCTATATATTCACATATATTCCAAAACCCTTCAGGGGAGCCACGAAACCATGTTTCCACCGCCGCAACCTTCTGTACCCATGAGATCCCATCTTGGGGCCTTTTCCGGCAATCTGCCGGAGGGGGATTCGATCACGAAGTGCTTCTACATCAACCCTATTGCCCTTCCGATGAAGCGCGAGTAGTTTACCACAGACCTACGGGTCCATAGCTAGTAGCTAGATGGCTTCTTCTCTCTCTTCGATTCTCAATACCATGTTCTCCTCGATGTTCTTGGAGATCTATCCGATCTAATCTTCTTTTGCGGTGTGTTTGTCGAGATCCGGTGAATTGTGGATTTATGATCAGATTATCTATGAATATTATTTAAATCTTCTCTGAATTCTTATATGCATGATTTGATATCTTTGTATTCCTCTTCGAATTATTGGCTTGGTTTGGCCAACTGGATTGGTTTTTCTTGCAATGGGAGAGGTGCTTAGTTTTGGGTTCAATCTCGCGGTGTCCTCACCCAGTGACAAAGTAGGGGTAGCGAGGCACTGATATGTCTCCAACGTATCTATAATTTTTGATTGTTCCATGCTATTATATTATCTGTTTTGGATGTTTAATGGGCTTTAATATGCTCTTTTATATTATTTTTGGGACTACCCTATTAACCGGAGGCCCAGTGTCAGTTTCTGTTTTTGTGCCTATTTTAGAGTTTTGCAGAAAAGGAATACCGAACGGAGTCCAAACGGAATGAAACCTTCATGGTGATCTTTCTTGGACCGAAAGCAATCCAGAAGACTTGGAGTCGAAGTCTGGAACTTCACGAGGAAGCCACGAGGCAGGAGGGCGCGCCCAGGGGGTAGGTGTGCCCCCACCCTCATGGCCCCTCGTAGCTCCACCGACATACTTCTTTCGCCTATATATACTCTTATACCCTAGAAACATCAGGGAGAGCCACGAAACCACTTTTCCACCGCAGCAACCTTCTGTACTCGTGAGATCCCATCTTGGGGCCTTTTCCGGTGATCTGCCGGAGGGGGAATCGATCACGGAGGGCTTCTACATCAACATCATTGCCTCTCCAATGAAGCGTGAGTAGTTTACCACAAACCATTGGGTCCATAGTTATTAGCTAGATGGCTTCTTCTCTCTCTTTGATTCTCAATACAAAGTTCTCCTCAATGTTCTTGGAGATCTATTCGATGTAACACTCTTTTGCAGTGTGTTTGTAGAGATCCGATAAATTGTGGGTTTATGAATAATATTATCTATGAATACTATTTGGTTCTTCTCTGAATTCTTATATGCATGATTTGATATCTTTGCAAGTCTCTTCGAATTATTGGTTTAGTTTGGCCTACTAGATTGATCTTTCTTGCAATGGGAGAAGTGCTTAGCTTTGGGTTCAATCTTGCGGTGTCCTTTCCCAGTGACAGTAGGGGCAGCAAGGCACATATTGTATTGTTGCCATCGAGGATAAAAAGATGGGTTTATATCATATTGTTTGAGTTTATCCCTCTACATCATGTCATCTTGCTTAATGCGTTACTCCGTTCTTATGAACTTAATACTCTAGATGCATGCTGGATAGCAGTCGATGTGTGGAGTAATAGTAGTAGATGCAGAATCATTTCGATCTACTTGACACGGACATGGTGCCTATGTTCATGATCATTGCCTTAGATATCTTCATAACTATGCGCTTTTCTATCAATTGCTCGGCAGTAATTTGTTCACCCACCGTAATACATGCTATCTTGAGAGAAGCCACTAGTGAAACCTATGGCCCCCAGGGTCTCTTTCCTATTATATTACATCTCTTTTATTTACATCGCATCTCGTTTACTATTTTGCAATCTTTACTTTCCAATCTATACAACAAAAATACCAAAAATATTTACTTTACTATCTCTATTGGATCTCACTTTTGCGAGTGAAAGTGCAACTATCCCTAGGTGGTTTTGGTAATTCCTAACAACATATAGCTCATTGAGCTAATGCTATTTCAAGATTAATATCTCAGGAAAGCTCAACGATTGGCATGGCATGGATGAGAAAAGTGGACCCCTCAAAATGCTAAGGACAAAGGATTGGCTCAAGCTCAAAGCTCAAGACTCTACATTTTCTATTTTAGTGATCCAAGATCATATTGAGTCTATAGGAAAAGCCAATTCTATCAAGGAGGGATGAGGTGTTGCTTAATGAGGTTCTTGCTCAAAATGCTTAGTGATATGCTCCAAAACCCTCAACTACTTTCTCACATCCATATGACCTAAACCAAAAGTCAAACTCACCCCCACCGATTCTTTCTATCCGGCGACACCGAGTTTCAAATGTCATATAGCCACTGCCACAAACCCTAGGCAAATCGGTCCCACCGAGATGGAGTTGTAATCTCTTTGTTTCCCTTCGTAACATTTCGGTCTCACCGAGATGAGCGATCGGTCCCACCGAGATTGCAGTGTAAACTCTCTGTTTTCCCTTTGTAACGTTTCGGTCTCACCGAAATGAGTGATCGGTCCCACCGAGTTTACCTGACCAACTCTCTGGTTAGCTTATTACCAAAATCGGTCTCACCGAGTTTGTGTAATCGGTCTCACCAAGATTACGTTATGCCCTAACCCTAATCATATCGGTCCTACCGAGTTGCATGTCGGTCCCACCGAAAACCCTAACGGTCTCTAGCTTTGCTGAATTGGTCCGATCGAGTTTAATCATTCGGTCCCACCAAGTTTGGAAAGTTATGTGTAACGGTTAGATTTTGTGTGGAGGCTATATATACCCCTCCACCTCCTCTTCATTCGTGGAAAGAGCCATCAGGACAAACCTACACTTCCAACCTATATTTTCTGAGAGAGAGCCACCTACACTTGTGTTGAGACCAAGATATTCCACTCCTACCATATGAATCTTGATCTCTAGCCTTCCCCAAGTTGCTTTCCACTCAAATCTTCTTTCCACCAAATCCATATCCCGTGAGAGAGAGTTGAGTGTTGGGGAGACTATCATTTGAAGCACAAGAGCAAGGAGTTCATCATCAACACACCATTTGTTACTTCTTGGAGAGTGGTGTCTCCTAGATTGGCTAGGTGTCACTTGGGAGCCTCCGACAAGATTGTGGAGTTGAACCAAGGAGTTTGTAAGGGCAAGGAGATCGCCTACTTCGTGAAGATCTACCGCTAGTGAGGCAAGTCCTTCGTGGGTGGAGCCCTCCATGGACTCGCGCAACCGTTACCCTTCGTGGGTTGAAGTCTCCATCAACGTGGATGTACGATAGCACCACCTATCAGAACCACGACAAAAACATCCGTGTCTTCAATTGCGTTTGAATCCTCCAAACCCTTCCCTTTACATTCTTGCAAGTTGCATGCTTTACTTTCTGCTGCTCATATACTCTTTGCATGCTTGCTTGAATTGTGTTAAGATTGCTTGACTTGTCCAAAGTTGTTAAATCTGCCAAGAACTAAAATTGGGAAAAGGCTAGATTTTTATTTGGTAAAGTAGTCTAATCACCCCCCTCTAGACATACTTTCAATCCTACAGCGAGTGACCGTGAAGGGATTGACATGCCCTTTATCGCATTGGTTGCAAGGTTCTTGATTGTTTGTGCAGGTACTAGGTGAGTTGTGTGTTGTCTCCTATTGGATTGATACCTTGGTTCTCAATACTGAGGGAAATACTTACGCTACTTTGCTGCATCACCCTTTCCTCTTCAAGGGAAAACCAACGCATGCTCAAGAGGTAGTAAGAAGGATTTCTGGCGCCGTTGCCGGGGAGATCTACGCCAAGTCAAGACATACCAAGTACCCACCATTAATTGCGTCTTGGTCCGTCCTGCGGATCGATACAAGACCGCGTTGGATTACTTCCGCGGTCCGGACGGTTGCGGGAGGGTTGAGGGTCGGCGTTGAAGATGCCCTAAGGCTTTCTAAATACGGTCTTTATTTCTAAAAGTTCATAACATTTCTGTAAAGTCTTAGGTTAATTTCTAGTTTCATATTCTTTGAAGGTCCATGGGGAAGCTGTTTTCACTTGAATAGAGAAGTTTCTGGGCCCTTTGGGACCTGTCTCCTGTTCAAAAAGAGAAAAGAATGTAACATGTGGATAATGTTTAAAATATTTTGAATTTTACATCATTATGAATGATTTTAAGATATGTTTTGTGCAAATGAATATCTTTGAAGTATGGTGGCATCGATTATGAAAGTTGTTCATGTATGTGAAGTAAAATGTTCATGTGTGTTCAACAATTTTTCACGTAAATTCAAAAACTTGTTTCAGTAGATAAATTGTTTTGCATGAGATAAATGTGTTCTACCATCTTTCAGAAAAGTGTTCATGTAAGTTGAATAAAATATAAATGTGTGCCAAGAAAAATGTTCACACAAGTTTAAAAAATGTATTTACATATGAAAAATGTTTAGTACTCCGTCCATCCCATAATGTAAGAGCATTTTTGACGCTACTGTCGAAAACGCTCTTATATTATATTATGGGACGGGGGAGTAGACATAGCAAGAACCTAATATATACTCCCCGCAAAAAAAAGGAACCTAATATATACTCCCCGCAAAAAAAAGAACCTAATATATACTATAGTATTTTCCTAGGCAGTCCATGAAACATTTTAGTGTTTTTAAATGAGTGTTCACAAGACTAGTTAAAATGTTTTTAAAACAAAAATGGTAAGCTTTGTGTTAAGTTTTAACATTTTTCTTCAACATGAAACTTTGTGTTAATATTTTTTCCGTCAACGCAAAATATATTCTGCTATGCAAGTAATATGTTAATGTATTTTAAAAAATGTTCATGTCACTTGTTAAAATATTTTGAATTTTACATGATTATGAATTATTTCAAGGTATGTTTTGTGCAAATAAATATCTTTGAAGTATGACAGCATCGGTTATGAAATTTATTCATGCATGTGAAGTAAAATGTTCATGTGTGTTCAACAGTTGCTCAAGTAAATTCAGAAAAATCGTTCCAGCAGATAAAGTGTTTTGCATGAGATAAATGTGTTCTACCATTTTTGAAAAAAGTGTTCATCTAAGTTGAATAAAATATAAATGTTTGCCAAGCAAAACGTTCACACAAGTTTAAAAATATTATTCACATAAGTTCATGTATAAGTTTTTTTTTCCATCAACGAAAAAAAGGATATTTTTTTCAAAACTATGATATATAATATAGCATTTTCGAGAACTATAGCATGTAATGAAAAAAAACCAAAACTAGTAGCCCGTCGGCCAGGTGTTGGCCGAAGTAGCACTTTTCGGTCGCAGCTCGGCCGAAATGGGCATTTCGGCCCGCGGTTGACCGAAGACACGCTAGCTGGGCCGCGTATGGCTGAAAATAGTAGCTTCGGCCAGGGGCCGACCGAAGTGGGCCTTTTCGGCCAGGCAACGGCCGAAGTACTTTTCGGCCACGCATCGGCCGAAAAGTGCCGGATAAGGCACTGCGCGGCGTCTCCTTCCTCTCGCCTATGCGCCTCTGTTTCTTCTTTCTCTCTCTCGTTTCTTCTCTGTACCTCACCACCCCTAGCTGATCTCTTCCATTTGCCACCCATTTTCACATCTAAGCCACTGAATCGGTAGATCGTAGCAATCTCAAACGGCCTACGGTGTTTTTTTTGCTATGGGATAGTTTTCTGTGCGTTTGGGGAGGAGTAGCCATGGTGGGGAGGAGGAGCCATGGTGGGGAGGAGGAGATGCGGTTGGGCAGGAGGTGTTGATGAGGAGGAGCAGGAGTTGTGGGGGAGCAGCAGCTGTGGAGGAGGAGGTGCGGCTTGGGGGTGACTGGAGTTGAACCTCCGGTCGTCGAGGGGGCGGCGGTGGTGCCGTCGTTGTTCGGTGGTGCTAGCACCTCCGCTAAGGTATAATCATATCCTGACAAATTTTCTTTGAGTTGCATAGTTTAGTTAGCGTAGATAAATTATATTGCGAATTGTAGTGTTAATTTGTATGTGGTGGCGGAGTATCACACCCTAGGTAGTTCAAGCATTAGAATGTGCATCATGTTTAAATTTCTCTTAAATTTGAAATGGGGAAAGCAAAAACCCCCAACACCCCTGGAAACAACTAGGGTTTACTAAAATTATTTTCAATGAACCTGAAATGCCCTTCTAAAAAGTTCACCCTCTTTGTCTTGGGTTAGAACCTCTGACAAAAATTGGTGCACAATTTTCTAGGTCAACAGAAGGTCATTGAATTAAATCATAAGTATTTGAATTTGGGCATTTAAATGCTATAAAATAATTTAAATGCTCAAATAATTCTGGGAATAAATGTTTCCTGTTGGAAATATTCTAAACAGAGGCCACATTTATTTTCAGGATTTTTGGAAACGTTTTAGTATTTTTAATAAAGCTAAACAGTTGCAGTTAATTAGAAAAACAAAACAAATAAAAAGAGAGAGAGAGGGAGAAGCCACTTGGGCCTTACCTGCGCTGGCCAGCCCACCTGGCTCGGCCCAGCCTACTGGCGCGGCCAGTCGTCGTCCTCCTCACGCCAGAAGGACGCGGAGCACGTGGTCGGCGCTCGCGGCCACGCGCCGGCCACCTCCTGCTTCTGCCGACGCCCGGGAGACGCCTAAGGACGCCACGCGACCGCCACGTCCCCCTCTCATCCTCTCTCACTCTCCCCCTCGTCTCCCTCTCCCTCTCCCGCGATGGCCGAGCGCGTCCCTCGCTGCCGATCGCCGTAGTCGCCACCAGAGCCATCCCCTCGCCCCTCCGACGAGCCCAACAGCTCCGCCTCGTCGCCCTGGACGTCTCCGCCGACCCACGCGACTCCAAACGCCGCCGAACGCCATCTTCGCCCTCGTCTTCAACCTCGGGCACCCGAGCCATCTACGGTCGATTCGCCGGCCTCAAGCCCTCCCCGAGCTCATTAGCCTGCTCTGCGAGTTCCTGGTGAGCCCATCTTTCCTCCGCCCTTCTTCCCGCGCTCGTCCGCGTCCTCCAACCCCCTCTTCCATCGAGGCCGAGAGCTCGGCTCCGCCGGCCATGTCGCCGCCGTGGCCATAGGCGCGTAAGCTCGAGCCCGAGCACGCCTTCGTCTTCCACGCGCTCCCAGGAACCTAACGCACCACTCCCCGCGCCTCGCCGTGCCCCGTAGCGTCGGGTTCATCCACGCCCGAACTCCGGCGACCGCCAAGGTCGTCGCCGGCGTTGTTTCCGGCCTCCCCGAGCCCCACTTCCTCCACCAAACGATGCGGCTCGCTCCCCGCGTCGCGTAGCACATCTCCGCCGTCGTTTTGGTCGCCTGAGGGCGTTTTCCGAAGCCCTTCGCTGTCTCGGCCTCGCCGGCGACTCAACGCCGGTGGAATTAGCCCTGTTGACCGGTGGGTTTGACCACTGACGTGGACTGGGTGGGCCCAGTTGACTCCCCTGAGTCAATGACAAGTGGGCCCCCCTTTGCTAATTATCCATATTAGTTTCTAACTAAAATTAGTTAGTTTAATTAACTACTGACACGCGGGACCCACAAGTATGGTTTGACCTGGACGTCCCCGTTGACCCTGACGTCACCCTGACGCATTGCTGACGCAGTAATTGATTTACTGGAATTATTTTTATTCAGGAAATTCCAGAAAATGTTTAAAACTTCTAAAAATCATAGAAATTCAACCGTAACTCCACATGAAATAATTTATATATGAAAAATTATCAGAAAAATTCAATCTATCCATCTGTAATGGTTTCATGCATGACAAAACAAGTTTACCTTGCTGTTTAATCAGAATAAGAAAATGCACCATTAAAGCCATGTTTAATAAGCTAATAATTGAATCTTTGATTCAAATAAGCACATTCCCTTCTGTTATAGCTTGCATTAGGCCAAGACACATTCATATTGCCATGTCATAGCATGCATCATATTGTTGCATATCGTCATGTGTTGATTGTGTTCCGATGTGTTCTTCGTGGTAGGTTCTGCCTCCGAGGATATTCACGAGTATCCAACTGAAGGGCAGTATCCCACTACCACTCCATCAGGCAAGCAACCCATTGATCATTCCAATACAAACCCATGTTCTCGCTTCTGCTCTTGTTTACTGCATTAAGACAACGCGATTCAAACTGCTGTGTGCTACGGTAGTTGAACCCTTATCCTCTGCATGACCTGTCATTGCCACAGTAACTAGATGAAACCCACTAGCATGTGTAGGAGTTGATTGAGCCATGTATGTGATTCCTACCTTGCTATGCCTGCTATGCTTAGAGTTGTGTCAGGGCTGGTTCATCTGGATGATGGGCTAGAGTGAAATTCTTATGCCGGTAATGTGAGGGATGTGTTGAACATGTTTTGGTAAATGTATCGATGAGAGGCCATGTAGGAGTACATGGTGGGTTGTTTCATTGAGGCCGTCCATAAGAACTGAGATCTGTATGTGTGATTTAAGATGCAGTTACTACCGTACATTGGGCCCGAAACCAATGGACCCTCTCGGCTTCTTAATCACCCTAGTACTCTGTCCAGGAGTTGCAAATAGTTTCTGGTGCTTGTAGGTTATGTGTTGGCGGCCGTGCGTAGCGCTGACCCTAGGGGTGGGCTATGTTGCGGTAGATACACCGTGGCATGGTGTACCGAGTCACCCGTTTGGTTTCTCGGGAACCCTGTTCACATCGTTCGGGGCCGTATGTGGAAACCTCGGCCGGACTCCCTGCGGATGGAACCTGGATAGGCGATAAACCTGGACTAGAGACTTAAGTGTTTAGGTAGGCCGTGGCCGACACCCTCGCTGGGCTTCCGCTTGAAGGTTGCCGAGTACATGTCGTGTAAACGGCGGTAAGTGGTGAAAGCGTGTATGAAGAAGTACACCCCTGCAGGGTATAAAACTATTCGAATAGCCGCGTCCGCGGTAAAGGACTACTTGGTTGCCTATACAGTTCATAGACAAGTAAATGGACACTACTAAAAGACTCAAGATAAGTGTGAGTACCGAGGATGGCCCTCTCGTAGGAGGACGAGGGAGGATCCCCGGTGGAGTATTGTGTTGGTGAGTAGTGGACTCGTGTGCGAAAACTATTTTACTAGTGAAGTTCCGTAGGATAGTTTAGCCAAGAGTCAAAGCTGGCTTGCTGCATTAACCCCACCACCTTCTTGAGAATGAGCATGTATAGTAGGTTCTGATGTAAGACTTGCTGAGTACCCTTGTACTCATGTTTGCTTAATTACTGTTTTCAGACGACAACACCGCCCCCTCCGATGGGTTCTATGTAGACCTTGACGTCGACGAGTGACTAGCCACCTAGGTGGTGATCCTGGCCATGGAGGGCCTTATGTAGATAGACAGGCTTCGAGAAGCCTTCTTTCTTTCTAGAGTCTGTACTCAGACTAGTTGCTTCCGCATGTGCTTGTATGATTGTATGACTTGAGTGTCGGGTCATGTGACCCCTATCTGTATGAACATGTTATGTATGGCTCCCTGGAGCCTTTAAATAAAGTACTTGAGTTGTAGAGTTTTGTTGTGATGCCATGTTGTATGTACTCATATCGGGCATATTGTGTGTATGATTGAAATGCTTGGTATGAGTGGGATCCGACAATCTAGTTGTTTATCCTTGGCAGCCTTTCTTATGGGGAAATGTAGTCTAGTGTTCCTCGATCCATAGTAGTCTGCTACAGCCCGGTTCACCGGAGTCCTGTTAGCCCAGCACTACTGTTCAGGACACTTGACTGGCTGGCATGTGATTCACTTCGTTCCTATGTCTGTCCCTTCGGGGAAATGTCACGTGGTGACTTCCGGAGTCCTGCCTAGCCTGCTACAGCCCGGGTTACCCGGAGTCCTGTTAGCCCAGTGCTACAGCCCGGAATCACTAGCTGATGACCGACATGCTCGATGTGATTCATGTATGCCTGTCTCCATAGGTCTGTGCCGCTTTGGGTTCACGACTAGCCATGTCGGCCCGGGTTCTCTGTCATATGGATGCTAGCGACACTATCATATACGTGAGACAAAAGGCGCAAACGGTTCCGGGCCATGGTAAGGCGACACCCGTGGGATACCGTGCGTGAGGCCGCAAGTGATATGAGGTGTTACCGGCTAGATCGATGTGATTTGGAATCGGGGTCCTGACACGGAGTAATATTTGTGTTAGTGTAGCAGAATAAGAATGATTGTGTTAGTTTAGCAGATAATAAAAATTGTGTTAGTGTTAATTTGTATGTGGTGGCATTTTAGCGGATTTTAGTTAGTGCAGCGGATAATATTAGTGTTTGTTGTGATTAATGAGAATATGGCAATGTCTGACAGGCGAAAATGTCCAAATCAGTAAATCTGAATGTTTACTATGGCGCTGGTAATGTTCGATATAATGAGTTGGGGGTTGATCTTAGCGAGTTTAAAAATGGCGTCATGACACTAGCAGACCCGGACAGACTGGACATTAGACAATTGAAGTACTGGTTGACAACTAGTTTCGGGCTGGATCCTGAAGTATGTTCTGTCAGTATTCATGCATTGTGGACCAAATCTTGTAAAACTGTCAAGTGGGAGTTGATGCCGGTAGATAAGAGCCAGCATTGGTTGTCCTTGTTAAGACGGTGCCGAGACCGAAGAATCCACCCATATGCACTTGTGCAACCTGTGCCGAAGGAGGAGAATACCGTACAACTCCATAGGGGGTATGAACCCGGCCAAGGCAGTGAAGTGGCTAACGAGATTGTTTTATCCGGGTCACAGCCACACAATGTGGATGCTAGCCAACCCGAGAAAGAGTCAGACTACGTGCCACACAATGTTTGTGGTCCTGATACTGGGCAGAGTAGCCAGTCGATAATATTAGCTGGTTCTGGCATTGCTGATGGGGATGAGGAAGGGGATGAAATGCAGAGGGTGATGGAGGAAGAGGACGAGGATGGATTGGTGGAGGAACTGGATTCTGAAAATTCTGAGGATGAAGTGGAGGTACCGATTCCTTCTGCATGGGAGCAGGACATATCCACCGGCCTTACGGTCAACGATGGCCATGAGACTCCATGGCAGTATAATCTGAACCAAGTACAGATAGGGGCTATGTTTGATGCAAAGAAAAAATTGAAGTATGCGGTGATAAAGTGGGCTATGTCTACGCAGAGGGTTTTCCGGACACACATATCAAGTCCAGCAAACTATACCGTGAAATGTGTTGTAACAGGTTGTCCTGGGAAGGTGCACGGGCACGTGCCGAAGTATGACATCCACTGGGTTGTCACCATTGTCGTCCCACATAATTGTGTGAGGACGAACCTGCTGGTCAAGCATCTGAACCTGACTTCAAGTCTCATTTGTGCAACTCATGTATACTAAGATAGTAGAGAAGAAAGATATGGAAGCAAAACACATCCAGACAGCAGTGAAGGTCAGATGGAATTATGTCATTCCTTATGGGAAGGCTTGGAGGGCTAAGCAGAAGGCTATGGAGGAAAGGTTTGAGACGTTCTTCGACTCATATGATAATGTTGTCCGTCTCCTGGGCATACTAAAGGAGAGGAATCCCGGCACTTATGTGAACGTACAACACATGAGGTTGCTGAGTATACCAGATTTCAAGGTGTTGAAACGAGTGTTCTTCTCTTTTGCTATGTGCATCGAAGCTTTCCGGCATTGTCCTCCTGTTATGTTTGTGGATGGTACATTCCTGACCGGTCAGTATAGAGGGCAAATCCTGACTGCTATTGGTGTGGACGGGAACAATCAAATCATCCCACTTGCCATGGCATTTGTGGAGGGTGAGAACTTTCTAAGATGGGTATGGTTCTTCCGCCAAGTGAAAATTGCCATCGTGAAGGACCGACCAAACGTGTGTGTCATTCATGACAAACATGCTGGTATATTGAAGGCCGTGAAGACACTTCATAATCCAGCAGATGACGAACCAACACCTTGGAGGGACTTGCAGAGCCGGTGGTGCATGCGCCATCTTGGGGCTAATTTTTTCTCACAGTTCAAGAACAAGCGGTTGATGAACTTGTTCAAAAAATTATGCAAGCAGAGCCAGCAGCGGAAATACGAATTTACTTGGTCAAAACTAGATGAGTTTACTAAGAAGCAGGTCTGTGCGAGGAAGAAAATGGAAGAAGATCAGGTTAAATTAGCAGCACTCATCGCGGAGCTAGAGGAGCCAGTAGGTCTTTGTGACTTGCCAGCAATTGACCCTCCTAATACTAAGAGAAAGAATGGAAGGACAATAAAGAATTTTTCTGAGTGGATAGAGAAAGAGCCTCCAATGAATTGGTCTTTGCTGCATGACACACATGGAGCTAGGTATGGCCACATGACAACCAATCTTGCAGAGGTGTATAACTTTGTGCTGAGAGGGAATAGAGCATTGCCACTCACAGCTATTGTGGAGGCTGTATGCCATGGCACTTTGAGATATTTCAAAGAAAGGCACGAGTTAGCAAAGAAGCATATTGAAGATAATCAGAACACACCTTATTGTAGCCGTGTCATGGAACACATGGCAAAGAAGATAGAGAAAGCAAAGAAGCACACTGTCAGATTCATAGGGAATCAAGAAAGGAGGTATGAGGTTCAGCTTCCTACCGATGGTTTTGGTTCTGGAAATGAGGTGAAGACACACGAGGTAAAAATTGGAACGGAATTTTATCCAACATGTGAGTGTACATGCAACAAACCGAAGTTGTTGCACCTACCTTGCTCTCATGTGTTGGCTGCCTGTGGCCAGATTGAGTTGGATGCTATATCCTTCGTGTCCCCATACTATTTAAAAGAGGCAGTGCTCAACACCTGGACAGGCGAGATGACAGGGTTTAGAGTCGTCGGCAATTTCAACAAGGTAAACGACGGTGAGAGAGTATACATCCTGCATCCAGACCTTCGGCGAACAAGTAGGGGCAGACGAATGGCCCGTCGCATCCGGAACAATATGGACCAGTCTGAAGCTGGTGGAGCAATCAGACAATGTTTGTTATGCGCGGCTTATGGGCATAGGATGAAATATTATCCCGACCTGAACAAAGATGGTGCTTCCGCATCGACGAGTGCTTCCACATCGACGGCTGCGACAACAGGAGCAAGAGGCGGACGTGGTCGTGGCAGTCGAGGCCGAAGGGGCGGACGAGGAAGAAATAACTCACAAGCTATATAATGTGTCATAGTGGGTTTTAATATGTAATATGTCAGGACTATGTTTTAATATGTAATATGTCAGGACTATGTTTTAATTTGTAATATGTCAGGACTGGGTTTTAATATGTAATATGTCAGGACTATGTTTTAATATGTAATATGACAGGACTATGTTTTAATTTGTAATATGTCAGGACTATGTTTTAATTTGTAATATGTCAGGACTATGTTTTAATATGTAATATGTCAGGACTATGTTTTAATTCGTAATATGTCAGGACTATGTTATAATTTGTAATATGCCGTACTATGTTTTATTTGCACCTGAGATTTGTTGTTTGAATTGCAGATATGTCTTCGTATCCGTTGCTTAATGGTAACATCGATAGAAAGCACCGGGGCGCCCTTACGGAAGCGGGCAACAACTTAGACGTGTTGGTCACTCGTACCCCAAAGACTAACTGGTTGATACACGATTCATGGGTTGATAGGTATGTGTGCATATAATGGAGTCTATATAATGACTTACTATGTTTGACATACTTTTCATAACCGCTAACAATCTCTTTATTTTGTAGGTTAAGTTGGGCTGGACTTCTACCCTTGGCACGGCTGGTTGAGGGTACATTGGATGAGTGGATTGATGGTCCGGACTTAGATGAGGCAGGTGAACCATTGCAGTTACACAAGAGGCAAGTGAAACGTTTCTCTTACGACAAGTCACTCCTTACCTGCTTAGTAGATAGACGGAGATCAGAGACACATAGGTTTCACTTTCCCTGGGGGGAGATGGCGCCTACTTTACAGGATGTGTCTTACTTGTTGGGATTACCTCTGACCGGTGCTGCCATAGGTCCCTTAGAGGCATAATCTGGGTGGCAAGCAGCGATGCCGACCCGTTTTTTGGCTGCGGTCCCGACTGCTAGGGCCATAGACAACGATCCTCATGGACCTCTTTTTAGATGGTTGAGCCAGTTTCAGGTAACCATCACGGCCACTTAAACAAATGTTGTTTTTTAGTTGTCCGATGTTCATACAATTATTACGTTTCTATGTAGATTGTCTTGTTAGGACATCCCGACGTTCAGTTCTCAGAGGCACAGATTGACCGGTCCCTAGAGGCATATATTCTTTGGCTGTTCGGCAAGACAATGTTTATGGAGAACCACGTGACCACTGTCGATGCACGACTCATCGGTATTGCACGAGAGATAGCTGACGCATGTTGCCCTGCGGATATTCTACAGAGGAGTTTTGGTTCTGCTGTGTTAGCGGCTACGTACAGAGGCCTGTGCAAAGCTTGCTTGTTGAAGTCTAGAAAATCTAGTCTTGTTGGATGTCCATTATTGTTGCAGCTCTGGTCATACGAGAGATTCTCTATTGGACGACCCTATGTCTACGTTGATAAACCTTTTGGTTTGGAGGACTTAGCTGGGACTTATGTGCCTGCTATCGGCGACTTACCTACTATGGGATCTGTTTGGACACGGCGAGAGGTACTTTTATATTAAGTAACAATTAATTCAATTATTTCTTGCCATTCAATAGTATTACTAATGCTTATTTGTTGTCATGCACAGAGACAGTTTGCGCATACTCAGGTTAGGGGATGCTACCCGTCCTTCATGGTGCAGTTTGATAGTTTGCACGAGGATCAAGTTATTTGGGAGCCATACTCGCCTCAGGCTATATCAACGAGGTACCCAGTTGGGATTTCTGGATTGTGCACTAGAGATCGGCACTTTTGGATGACCAAGGCCAAGTTGGTGTTCGACGTGACGGTTGAGGAGATGTCTCTTCATAGGGTGATGAGACAGTTCGGTCTATATCAACAGCCCGAGATTCCAGATATTCCACACTTGCCAGACCACGTGCACAAGTAAGTACTAATACTATTTTAGTTGGCAGCTCTGCATTCATAATATACCTAATCATGTATCGCGCATGTCAATCTCAGGGACAGTCGCCTACGAGGAAACAAGTCCATGGCTTATTGGCTTCAGACCATTACCCCTTACGTTGACGAATGGACTACTGCTGCGACAAATATTTGGGGTGAGGTTCGGCCCTTTAACTGGGAAATGTTCGGGTTGTATCTGCAGCGTTACCGGCATACAACGAGGATCTACTTGGTTCCATCAGCTGCTCCTGATCAGATCGAAGCCCCTCACCAGTGATATGTACCCAACTGCCTCTGTTGTGGGAACCAGACACCACACGGTAAATGCCTTGGTTCTCATATGTTAAGTCTTTTGTTAATCTGGACATATTTGCTTGGTTGTCTATTCGTGGTGTCTATCATACAACGAGGATATAATTGGTTAACTCTTTGTGTACAGGGTGACTTGACACTACAGGCGCGAGAGGAGGTTTCCGCTTTAATGCGACGCTTTCAGAGGGGAGAAACTATCCCACCGCGAGAGGGCGTCTCATGGTTGAGGCATCTTGATAACAAGCTACGCGGGATTTACGCAGTTGTTATGTGTAGACGGACTTCGGATGTTGCACTTCCTCCTCCAGCACATCGTCCGCCACGTCCCTCTGTACAGCATTCAGAACCACGACCCTCTGTGCACCCTTCAGAACCACGACCCTCTGTGCACCATGCAGAACCTCATCCTTCACAGCCAGGGAGATCTTCCTGGCATGAGCCATCTCCTTCACAGCCAGGGAGCTCTTCCTGGCATGAGCCACCTCCTTCACAGCCAGGGAGATCTTCCTGGCATGAGCCACCTCCTTCACAGCCAGGGAGCGTTTACTGGCATCAGCAGATGAATCTAGGTAACACTACTCACTACATTCTTTTGAACAGTGTAGTAATCGTTCTTGCATTCTCAGCAGTCACTGATGCTTACTGGTGGTGCTTCGTTCATGCATTTGTATCAATTTTACTTTACCGCAGGCGGCAACTAGTCGCAACCATTCATGCATTCAAAGCAGTCACCGATCCTTAGTGGTGGTGCTTCGTACTTTGAGGGCGACCGCGAGGATGATGACCAAGCTACAAACATTTATGGCTTCTCGCAGACAGTGTTTCACACTCCACCACCACCACCGACGCAGGAGACACAGACCGTGACAGACGAGGTTAACTATGGTCGTGGTTATCGCGAGCCTCATCCACCGCCTCAGCGCTTATCGCCTTCCGGTCCTTGCCCGAGGAAGACCCAGACTCGTCATCATCCCCCGCAGTGATATGCTTATCTATCTATGTATGACTCATTATCTATGTTAGTTTCAAACTATTCGCAGCTGTGTGTCAGTATTTATGTATGAGACATGCTTCATGTATGTGTTACTATGGCACTTGCTTCTATGTGATTAGGAGACATATATTGTTTTATGTATGCGAGAGACATATTACTATTAATTCACATTCTTATTCCAGTTACATTTCCAAATAGACTACAACCGATAATTAAGATACAAGTACATCTGAATTAAACGGTGCGGCTGAACTTGTGCAATACATCTTACATACTACAAAATGAAATTCAGATAGAACATAATGCCCTACAATAATACAATACATACTAATAATGCAAATACATCTGAATGAAACGGTACAACTGGAATACATCTTACATATTACATGAAGTCATCATCGTCATCCTCCGTTGATGCAGCCATCTTGCCCTTCGACGATGCGCTCCTATTGCCCTTTGTCGATGCAGAACTCTTGCCCTTGGTCGATACAGAACTCTTGCCCTTCGAGCATGCAGAACTCTTGCCTTTGGACGATGCAGAACTCTTGCCCTTCGACGATGTAGAACCCGGAAGCGGCGGCATGAAGATATCATCGTCGTCCTCGCTGTCCTCAGTCCATAAAAATGGATGCTTTTCTACAGTCCTTCTGAAAGTTTCACTCTTCGGCTCCACCACCTTCTTCCACCTTTCATGCAACCTAAGAAGTTCTTTACGTACCTCCTCATAGGTCCTTTCAGGCAACCCAGACCTACTAATTCGTGAGCCAACTCATTCATTATGGTGTCACTACCGGTGAGTTCGTCCCATGGAACTATCCTATTGTCCATCCTGAAATCGGTAGCTAGACTCAGCAGAGTGCTGCTCATCTCAGGGTGAAAACTACGATCGAATGGATAATGGGACATCTCGACTACACTACACTGGAATGCTTATCCACCTCCGCCTGAAGGGGGTTTTATAGATACAGAGGAGAAAATGGCGGGAAAGAATAACTGCTGTATGGCGGGAAAGGGTTGGCGGGAAAATAAGGCGGGAAGGGATTGGCGAGAAAATAAGGCGGGAAGGGATTGGCGGGAAGGGATTGGAGGGAAACGGGTGGCGGGAAGGGGTTGGCACGAAACGGGTGGCGAAAAAATACATTTTAGTGGATTGTATGAGCCATGCAACTTCGGCCTACATGAGACAAAAAAGTACTTTTCGGCCTAGACTTGACCAAAAAGTCTATTTCGGGTAAGACTTGACCAAAAAGTCCTACTTCGGCCTATGTGTGGCCGAAAAGTCATACTTTGACCAGGAGATGGCCGAAAACCCTACTTCGGTCTAGCTGTGGCCGAAAAGTCCTACTTCGGCCCACAGATGGCCGACAGGCTACTACTTTTGATTTTTAAGCAAATCATGGTATAGTTTCCAAAAATGCTATAAAATATATCATAGTTTTGAAAAAAAAAATCAAAAAAGGAAGGGAGAAAACACACGGACAAAAAGCAGCAACGAGGCAGCCAGATCGCCTGTGTTCGCGAGGACCAGGTCGAATCGGAATAACCCGAGGGCACGGATAGGGACTCGTACTCTCGCCGTCGCCGAGGAGGACGGCCGACTCTTGCCGGGACTCGGACCCCTCCGTCGTTATCGTTATATATAAGAACAGAGGCACCCCCTGCTCTCTCCACCAAACACAACACGTCCGATCAATCCAATCCACCAGAAGAAGCACGAAACAGCTAGCGAAGCAAATCGACATGGCGAGCGGCACGCGGGGTGTCGCCGCGGCGACTATCTCGCTCGCCGTACTTCTCCTAATTTTTTGCTTCTCGCCCAGCACTGCCGCGGCCGCCGGCGTCCCCAGCATCGACGCCACGCGGACGCGCCACCTGCCGCTGGCACGCGGACTGCTGCGCGGCCCGGAGAGCGTCGCCTTCGACGCCAAAGGGCACGGTCCGTACAGCGGCGTGTCAGACGGCCGCGTCCTGAAGTGGAACGGCCACAAGCTCGGCTGGTCGACGTACACCTACAACCCCGACTACAGCAGCGAGGCATGCACGGCGTCTCTCCTTCGCCCGGAGACTGCCACCGAGGGCCACTGCGGCCGGCCGCTCGGTCTGCGGTTCCACCTCAAGTCCGGGTACCTGTACATCGCTGACGCCTACAAGGGGCTCATGCGGGTCGCGCCAGGCGGCGGGGAGGCGACTGTGCTTGTCACGGAGGTTGACGGCGTACCTCTCCGCTTCACCAACGGGGTGGACATCGACCAGGTAACCGGCGAGGTCTACTTCACCGACAGCTCCAGGAACTACAATAGGTCACAACATGAGATGGTCACAAGAACCGGAGACTCAACGGGTCGGCTACTGAGGTATGACCCACGGACAGGAAAGGCCGTTGTGCTCCAAGCTGACATCACTTACCCCAACGGCCTCGCCATCAGTGCTGATCGAACACATTTAATCATCTCATCGACTGGGCCGTGTAAGCTGCTACGATACTGGATCAAGGGCTCCAAGGCAGGCACGATGGAGCTATTTGCCGACCTCCCGGGATATCCAGACAATGTGAGGCCCGATAAGAAAGGAGGATACTGGGTGGCGCTACACCGTGAGAAGGATGAGCTCCCCTTTGGCGTCGATAGCCACCTGCTTGCCCTGAGGATCGATGTTGACGGAAAAATAATCGAGGAGATGAGAGGACCCAAGAGCGTGAGGCCGACCGAGGTGGTGGAGAGGAAAGGTGGCAGATTGTTCATGGGATCCGTTGAGCTTACTTATGTGTCAGTCGTCACGCGCAAATAGATATAGATCAATTCAATTAAGGATATGTAAATTAAGGTTTTTCATAGGACTTGCTCTTTTTCTTACTATTATTATTATGTTATTGTTTTGTCATGTTTTAGTTGTAAAGTCTTTTTTAAGTGGAGCTTTCTATTGGACAATGATCATGTATTTTTCACTATAATGTATCAAACTATCTTTTATTAAGCATTATATGAAAATACAGTTGTGAGTTGCAAAGAGCCAAAGACACAAAAGGCACTAGCATTGTTGTGAAATAAATTGTTCGCAAAAACTAAGGCAGTCCAGAGTACTAGTAAATACTCACAATAACAAAAGCAATCCAATCTTACAGAAGGAAAAACAATTTATTAAGAGAAATCAACTGCGGCGAACTGAAAATCAGATAAGTGGCTGCCAGCAAAAATCTACAAATTAAAATGCATCAACATATTCTTTCGCGATTTCATCGAGAACAAGAAAAATCAGTCGGTTCACAGAGAACGCGAGGCACAAGAACAACACAGTTCTTCCATCCATTGCACTACAAAGAATCATCACATCATCGCACCAAATGTCCATTGAATAATCCAATCTTTACCCTGATGCACATACAAAAAAACGCCATATACAAAATGCACAAACGTCTACATGGACCGATCCGACAAACAAGCTACACTTCCTTGCTCCCAATCAATGGCCGTGTCACTTCCCCTCCTACCTGTGCTTGAAGCCATCACAATCACAGCCAAAGCAAACATGGGCAGAACCAACTTCCGATGCCGTGAAGTTTATGCATGTTGGTACTTGTCAATTGGTGACAAGAACTGGAGACTCGACGGGTCGGCTACTGAGGTATGACCCACGGACAGGAAAGGCCGTCGTGCTCCATGCCGACATCACTTACCCCAATGGCCTCGCCATCAGCGCTGATCGGACACATCTCGTCATCTCATCGACCGGACCGTGTAAGCTGCTACGATACTAGATCAAGGGCTCGAAGGCAGGCACCATGGAGCTATTCGCCGACCTCCCTGGCTATCCAGACAATGTGAGGCCCGACAAAAAAGGAGGATACTGGGTGGCACTACACCGTGAGAAGGCTGAGCTCCCCTTTGGCGTTGATAGCCACCTGCTAGCATTGAGGATCGACGCCGATGGAAAAATAATCGAGGAGATGCGGGGACCCAAGAGCTTGAGGCCGACCGAGGTCGTGGAGAGGAAAGGTGGCAGATTGTTCATGGGATCCGTCGAGCTTCACTATGTGTCTGTCATCACGCGCAAATAGATAGACAAATTAGTAGAGATGTGTGAATTAGGATTTTACCAGGACATGCGCCTTTTAAATTTTTTTGTTATGATTTTTGTTTTGACTGATTTTATTTGTAAGACTATATTAGTCTATTGTATTAAGATAGGTCTTCTTTTTTTACTACTACGTTCTTGTATTTCAATATAATTTAAGCAACGGTTTTTTCATAGGACTGCATAATAATGTATGAGTTTCAAAGACGGAATAAAGCACTAGCATTGTTGTGAACATCATGATAGTTATTATAGGAGTACAGGTTAATACTCACAAAACTGAGACACTCCAATCTAAAAAATCAATTGTTGACAAATTGGAAATCAACTACGTGGCTGGTAGCAACATATATCTAGGTCACACTGCTTAGGTAAAGAACCATGTTATCACAAAGCAGTTCCATTGATTTTCTTTATCTCTAACCAAAATCCTGAATTAGCTCATTAATAAATCAAGGAAAATATTGGCCTAAAACCATCGAGTTGTTAGTACCTCCGTCTCCGTGTACAAGTCATTCACGTAGTTTTAGGTCGATAATTTAACTATCTAAATATGTATTATATGTGACAAAAAATATATTTAGAATCTATATTTAAAAACATCAGGGAAGATTAGCTGATAATTCTTCTGGAGTTGCTTAGTCGATAATATATTTCCAACTATTCATATGATCATATCCACATGTTGGATTACACATTGAACCAAACCTAGGCTACGGTGCAGGTACAAACTATGACGTTGTACCATCAATCAATTTTCTTCAGGTTGCCTAGAAAAAAACCGGGGTAATTTTGACTCTTTTACGTCATGAAACGTATCGGTATCTTCAAACTATGCATCACAAAGTACTCAGGCAGTCTGATATAATTTTGTCTCTGTTACGTCATGAAATGTATCGGTAGCTTCAAATTATTTCCCGGTGTTGTTCTCTTGTAAAGGGTGTTGATGCATCTCGAAGTACTCAGGCAGTCTGATAATTTACAATTTCTTCTCTTTTTTGTTATAAAATGTATCAGTTAATGTAACAAGGTTGATATGCTCCTCATTTCAGGCGCAGACTCCATGCCTATTATCGAGTTGTATTTGTGATCATCCAACACACTGGAAAACTGAGAAACTTGTGCTCGATCGTCTCCAAGAAGTAGAAATTAGTGAACTATTAGAAATTGAACATGAAGGTGATTTTGTGCAACGGTTATTCAGTTGGACAACAGCCTTCAAAAAGACGACCAAAGCAAGGCCAAGGGGTTGTGCCAGTTGTTACGAAGCTTCTCCACATCAGAACTATATATGGAATTTTATTTGCACCACTGCTTGGTGAGTAAAGTTGTGTATGTTCCTGAAGATTAAAATACTGATTTGTCAATTCTCTTCACAAGCTTCTGAGTTGTGTGGTCGTAATGTTGGCATGCTCATGAGTGGTGACGAATTCATGTTGTGGTAACAGAGTTATTTGATTAACCTTTTCAATTTAACCAACTAAACCCATTCTTAATTTTTGATTATTACAATGAGATAAATTTTGGAAAAATAAAGAATTTCAGTATTTTCTTCTTATTCTTTTTATTCATTCTTTCAGAAAGAGATAAGAGAATATGTCAATGCTATTGAGACTGTCTTTCTTGATGTGTGTTCATCTCTGTAATCTGTATGAAACTACGGGTTCTAATTAATTTTCTAAAATGGTAGAAGCTTACCCTGATTTCTAACGATGCTGAGAGCATTTGTTAGGCAGCATGCATTGCTTTTTAGTAGTTCAAATGATGATTTCTGCTATGAATTTCTGATATTGTAATGGTATCTGGGACTGGAGGTTCACTCTTTTGATATCTTTTGCTGAAATGTGTGTAAAGGTATGGCTCTTTCATGATTTGAACCTTGCACAGGTAGGGTTTCCACAACACTACCTATGATCTAGAAGTCCATTCTTAGTTTGCCCCAACTATTTCTAAAAGTTAATGCCAGAATTTTGGAAGTTGAATCTTATTTGATAGTTACCCTATGATATATTCTACTATCTGAATATCGCTCTCTCTCTAGAGGGTGTATATGGTAGACCCAAGCAAAATAGGCATTTCCTATTTCCCCCGGATTGTGTGGGATAGTCGGTGTGATGCACACCTACTATCGCTCCCTGGGTTGAATATATCTATTTTCTGAAGATATATATTTGAAACTTTTTCTAAATAGATTTAATTTGGAGTATAAAAATATATTTTGGAAATAAAATATGAGACACTGGGCTGGCCCTTTTGGACCCAATCTTGTGCATTATAGGGTCTATTCCACGCTTAAGTCATGGAATAGGAGCTCCCATCAAAGCGATTCCTCGAGTTCTAGAGATGGCTTTAACCAGCAAAACTAGAATCCCTCTTTTCCCTTCTTATCTTCGCATACGTATTGTCGCATGAGACCTCTATTCCATCTCACCTTTGACTTTTTTTGTTGTCTCCTTCCATAGACTCACAATGTAGTGGCGAGTCTGGATCCACTGATGGTATAGTACGTCAGCAACAGGCACAATTCTCTACCTGCTTTTTCAAAGATTGTCATCACGATGGCAGGTTGTATTAATTTGGAAAAAATACATCATATGCTAATACAATCTGGTGGATCATCATTATAGGTAATGGTTGTTAATCCACAAATTGACTAGCTAACATATGAGCTGCTAAATCCACTCCTCTAGGACAATGGCTAAAAGAGACGTGACCAAAGTTACGGCACAACAAAGCTACATTCTTCATAAACATCTGCCACTACACCGATGTAGTTGTCGCCCTACTCCATCACCCTGTCTACCTACATGTAGTCTAATTTGACCACCAATTTGTTGCATCCCATTTGTCTAGCTCAAATTAAGCCATTAAGGTGGGCACGGGCTTCATCACCTACAACATCATCGACAAAGGGAATATCAAAGCTCCATGCAAATCCTCGATCATCTTTGAAAATTGAAACAATTCCAACATGTTTCACTAGTAGAAAACGACCCATTTGTCCCAGTTCCACAGGCCCTTTAGCCCCGGTTCAGGAACAGGGACTGAAGCCCAAAACCTTTTGTCCCAGTTCGCCCATGAACCGGGACAGAAGGGGCTCCACGTGGCCGCTGCGGGAGCCCAGGCAGGAGCACCTTTAGTCCCGGTTGGTAACATCAACCGGGACCAAAAGGCATATACGCGCCAGCAACTGGCAGGAGCAGGGGTTTTTTAAAAGAGGGGGGGGGGGGGTTAGGGGTTTTTGGAAGGTTAATTTAGGGGTTTCATATTTTGTGTTAGCTAGCTAATAGAGAGAAGTGACCTCTCTTATCTTCGTGCTTGGTCGACGCTAGCTACTACACGTATAGAGAGAACTCGACACGCTAGCTAGTAAGCAAATGAAGGAACCATTAATTACACAAGCTCGTCATGAACATATACAACAGAGAGGAGTGCACCTCTTTTTCTCCGAGAGATTTGTCGAACAACAAGTTTTCGTATATCTACCCGACACTACTAGCTACATATATACAATATAAGATCTCTTACAATCCCTAACATCTAAGGTCAATTTCCACATGGTATTCTTCGGCTTTATTGATGACGTGGTCAAGAAAGAATCCCTCCAATTCATCTTGAATTGCTCGTATGCGATCATGTGGTAGGAGTTCATCCCGCATCTGCCAGATCTAATTTGAAGAAGGGGTTAATAGATGTATATGAATGAAACTCAACACAAATGATGGTAATAAAATAAAAGTGTGAATATTTTTGCTAACACACTTCATATTGTTTTTCAGAGTAGCCGCGCTTAGAGGCCGTCGCGCTGTAGATAAACTCGCAAACGTAGTATCCACAAAAATCATTCCCGGCTTCCTGCCACAAGCACTTTACGAGAAATACAGGTCAATCAAACTGATAAGCAAGCATGCTAAATGGTATTGATGAAACTAGCTAGAATCAATGGGAGATGCGCAGAACTAGGTAGTAGTACTTACTTTTGGGTGTGTAAATCGCAGCTCCCTAGGTAGTCCCGGAACAATTACGGTGAGCTCTTTCCAAACCCTGCCAGACAAAGAAAATAATTACTTGATATCAAGAAATGAACAAAGTTGCCGATATGGTGCGATAATGATCGATTGAACATACTGTCGTGGTTCTAAGTCTGACAATGGAATGGGGGGTAGGTATGTAGAGGCAAGATCCTAGCTATGGAGGAGTTGTACACGCGAGTTTTACGAGTTCAGGCCCTTCTCGGAGGAAGTAACAACCCTACGTCTCGGAGCCCGGAGGCGGTCGACTGGATATATGCGTGTGAGTTACAGGGGGTGCGAACCCTTGTCCCGGAGGAGGGGGGTGGCTTATATAGAGTGCGACAGGACCCCATCTCCCCTCCGTTACACAGGGTTCAATGTTCATAAAGAAGGAGCGTTACTGGTAATGTTCGAAGTAAAGTGCTATAAATGACTATTAAAGCTATGACTTAATCCCGACCGTTGTAGAGTGAGTGGCTCTCCATCTTCTGGTAGTCGAGTGGTTGATCGGATGGTCAAGTGTCTTCAAGACTGTCGAGTGAAACATGGCTTTATGGTCGTGTGGACGGTGATATTTCTTCGACTGCTTCTGGTTCTTTTAGAGATGTCCTTGGGGAGGGTATCTTGGACAGATCCATGACCCTACCCTAGGTACATAGCTTCGTCATTAGCCCCCGAATGGATCAGGGTTTGAGTGAGGAAGGAGTTGAGAACACTTCTGACTCATTCTTCGTGCTATGAGTATATCTTGCTCTGGATCAATGAACTGAGGAGATAATATCAACTTCTTTTTCAGTCGCCTTGGTCAATTCTTAGTTTTTGTCGAGTGAACTTTCACGGTAGAGTTCCGAATGATAATGTGGAGGATGTTTTCAGTCTGACAAGTTGCTCTGCTCTCTGCGGATTTCCCAAGATTTGAATTTTGGGAAGCGTGCCAGACGGGCGGGGCCGTGGTAATCGGGGTGGATTAGGCAGGTCGCCTCGATCCCCGTGCCACCTTTTTCGCCACGTATTGCGCACGCGACTGTTGCGGGATTTGTTTAGATCGTCTGGGCCTACTAGTCAGTCACTCAGGGAATGACCTTATAAAAGGCACCGGGCCGGGTCTTTGTACAGCGCGCTCCCATTTTCTTCCTTCTTCCTCAGACTTCTCCGCCGCGCTCGCTTCCGCTCTCGGCGTCGCCGCCTCGCTCGGACTCGATCCACTGCCATGGGGAAAGAGAAGACGATGGCATTGGAGCGCGTGAAGAAGGCAACCGCGAAGGCGAAGGGCAAGAGGACCAGCCGGGGCGGATCGTCATCAAGATCCGGCCTACCGCCGGGCTGGATCCAGGGCGACTGGATCCGCTCGATGATCAGCCAGGACGACCTCGACGATCTGGTGGAGGGGGGACTGATCCCCCACAAATCGGCACGACTCCTGGGCAACGAGACCGAGCCGCAGCCGCGGGAGGGTGAGTGCGTTCTCCTTGCCACCCACGTCGACTGCGGGTTTTCTTTGCCTCCCCATCCTTTCTTTCATGGCTTTCTGAACTTCTTCGGAGCTCAACTCCACCACTTCACTCCAAACACCATAGTCTATCTGGCTGCTTTTGTGTCGATGTGTGAAAATTTCTTGGGTTGTCGACCGCACTGGGGTCTCTTCAAACACATCTTCACTTGTCGCTCCTAGTCGGTCAATAAGGCCAACCCGAGTGACGAGAGGACGCACGTGATCCAGATGTGCGGGGGCCTTGGTATCAAGATGAGGAACAAGAGTACCTTTCCAGCGATGATCCTTCCAGACTCGGTCCGGGGCTGGCAGTCGACTTGGTTTACTGTAAGGACCAGCTGACCCCGGGCCAGTCGACTGGACTTCCTCCCTTTTCTCTAGCTCGAGTGGAGAAGCCCTCCTCCTTGACGGTGGTCCCAGAAGAGAAGGCGCAGGTCAAGGTGTTGGTCGAGCGGGTCGCCCAACTTGTCCGTGATGGGGTGACTGGGATGGACCAGCTGGAGGTCTTTCTCAGTCGACGCATCCAACCGCTTCAGGCCCGTGACCATCCGATGTGGATGTACTCGGGACTCGAGGACTCCACTCGGATCCACCCGGAGGACGTCAGTGAAGACACCTTGGAGAAGTGGCTGAGGGGAATCACTAGCAACAAAGACAATCCCCGAGGGTCCAGGAGGATGATTCCATTTGGCCACTCACGCCAGCCGGAACAGGTATGATTCTGCTTTGCCAAGTATCTTCCTGGTTAACTGTGTGACACCTTGTTGATGGTCGACTGTACTTTTTTTGCTCGTTGTCTTTTCAGGCTCTCATTGATATGTACTCGATGCCCAATGGAGTGCAGGGGCAAGACGTCGAGGAAGGAGCGAGCGGGGGCGAGAGCGGTGAGTGGCACTCGGATGCCGAGGAGGACGAGGAGAGCGACGACTCGACTGATGACGAAGAGGTCGACTCGCCTCCTCGCAGAGACAGGAGATCCAAGCACGCTCACGACCCGACGAGCATCCCGGACCTGGCGACCGCGTCGACTGGGTAGTCTTCGAAGCGCCCCCGGACGTCTTCCCCAGCGCCGATTGAGAAGGCTTCGAAGCAGCCCAAGGTTGTGCCGCCTCCAGCGCCAAAAGCACTGAAAGCCACCTCCTCCAAACTGTTGGGGAACGTTGCAGAAAACAAAAAAATTTCCTACATTTTCACCAAGATCCATCTATGAGTTCATCTAGCAACGAGTGATCGGATGCATCTACATACCTTTGTAGATCGCGAGCGGAAGCGTTCAAAGAACAGGGATGAGGGAGTCGTACTCGTCGTGATCCAAATCACCGGAGATCCTAGCGCCGAACGGACGACACCTCCGCGTTCAACACACGTACGGTCAGCGTGACGTCTCCTCCTTCTTGATCTAGCAAGGGGGGAGGAGAGGTTGATGAAGATCCAGCAGCACGACGACGTGGTGGTGGATGTAGCAGTCACCGCAGCAGGGCTTCGCCGAGCTTCTGCGAGAGGGAGAGGTGTAGCAGGGGAGAGGGAGGCGCCAAGGCTTGAGCTATGGCTGCCCTCCCTCCCCCCATTATATAGGCCCCCAAGGGGATGCGCCGGCCATAGGAGATGGGATCTCCTAGGGGGGGGCGGCCAAGGGGGTGGAGTGCCCCCCAAGGCAAGTGGAGGCGCCTCCTCCCCTAGGGTTCCCAACCCTAGGCGCATGGGAGGCCCAAGGGGGGGCGCACCAGCCCACTATGGGCTGGTTCCCTCCCCACTTCAGCCCATGGGGCCCTTCGGGATGGGTGACCCCACCCGGTGGACCCCCGGGACCCTTCCGGTGGTCCCGGTACAATACTGTTGACCCCCAAAACTCTCCCGATGGCCGAAACTGCACTTCCTATATATAATTCTTCACCTCCGGACCATTCCGGAACTCCTCGTGACGTCCGGGATCTCATCCGGGACTCCGAACAACTTTCAGGTTACTGCATACTCATATCTCTACAACCCTAGCGTCACCGAACCTTAAGTGTGTAGACCCTACGGGTTCGGGAGACATGTAGACATGACCGAGACGACTCTCCGGTCAATAACCAACAACGGGATGTGGATACCCATGTTGGCTCCCACATGCTCCTCGATGATCTCATCAGATGAACCACGATGTCGAGGATTCAAGCAATCCCATATACAATTCCCTTTGTCAATCGGTACGTTACTTGCCCGAGATTCGATCGTCGGTATCCCAATACCTCGTTCAATCTTGTTACCGGCTAGTCACTTTACTCGTACCGTAATGCATGATCCCGTGACCAGACACTTGGTCACTTTGAGCTCATTATGATGATGCATTACCGAGTGGGCCCAGAGATACCTCTCCATCATATGGAGTGGCAAATCCCTGTCTTGATCCGCGTCAACCCAACAGATACTTTCGGAGATACCCGTAGTATACCTTTATAGTCACCCAGTTATGTTGTGACGTTTGGTACACCCAAAGCACTCCTACGGTATCCGGGAGTTACACGATCTCATGGTCTAAGGAAAAGATACTTGACATTGGAAAAACTCTAGCAAACGAACTATACGATCTTGTGCTATGTTTAGGATTGGGTCTTGTCCATCACATCATTCTCCTAATGATGTGATCTCGTTATCAATGACATCCAATGTCCATAGTCAGGAAACCATGACTATCTGTTGATCAACGAGCTAGTCAACTAGAGGCTTACTAGGGACATGTTGGTGTCTATGTATTCACACATGTATTACGATTTCCGGATAACACAATTATAGCATGAATAAAAGACAATTATCATGAACAAGGAAATATAATAATAATCCTTTTATTATTGCCTCTAGGGCATATTTCCAACAGTCTCCCACTTGCACTAGAGTCAATAATCTAGTTACATTGTGATGAATCGAACACCCATAGAGTTCTGGTGTTGATCATGTTTTGCCCTAGGGAAAGGTTTAGTCAACGGATCTGCGACATTCAGATCCGTATGTACTTTACAAATATCTATGTCTCCATCTTGAACATTTTCACGAATGGAGTTGAAGCGAAGCTTGATGTGCCTGATCTTCTTATGAAACCTGGGCTCCTTGGCAAGTGCAATAGCTCCAGTGTTGTCACAGAAGAGTTTGATTGGCCCCGACGCATTGGGTATGACTCCTAGGTCGGTGATGAACTCCTTCACCCAAATTACTTCATGCGCTGCCTCCGAGGCTGCCATGTACTCCGCTTCACATGTAGATCCCGCCACGATGCTCTGCTTGCAGCTGCACCGGCTTACTGCTCCACCATTCAACATATACACGTATCCGGTTTATGACTTAGAGTCATCCAGATCTGTGTCGAAGCTAGCGTCGACGTAACCCTTTACGACGAGCTCTTCGTCACCTCCATAAATGAGAAACATGTCCTTAGTCCTTTTCAGGTACTTCAGGATATTCTTGACCGCTGTCTAGTGTTCCTTGCTGGGATTACTTTGGTACCTTCCTACCAAACTTACAGCAAGGTTTACATCAGGCCTGGTACACAGCATGGCATACATAATAGACCCTATGGCTGAGGCATAGGGGATGACACTCATCTCTTCTATATCTTCTGCCGTGGTCGGACCTTGAGCTGAGCTCAATTTCACACCTTGCAACACAGGCAAGAACCCCTTCTTAGACTGATCCATATTGAACTTCTTCAATATCTTATCAAGGTATGTGCTTTGTGAAAGACCTATGAGGCGTCTTGATCTATCTCTATAGATCTTGATGCCTAATATATAAGCAGCTTCTCCAAGGTCCTTCATTGAAAAACTCTTATTCAAGTAGGCCTTAATGCTGTCCAAAAGTTCTATATCATTTCCCATCAAAAGTATGTCATCTACATATAATATGAGAAATGCTACAGAGCTCCCACTCACTTTCTTGTAAACGCAGGCTTCTCCATAAGTCTGCATAAACCAACGATTTGATCATCTCATCAAAGCGAATGTTCCAACTCCGAGATGCTTGCACCAGCCCATAAATTGAGCATTGGAGCTTGCACACCTTGTCAGCATTCTTAGGATCGACAAAACCTTCCGGCTGCATCATATACAATTCTTCCTTTAGGAAACCATTAAGGAATGCCGTTTTGACGTCCATTTGCCATATCTCATAATCATAGAATGCAGCAATTGCTAACATGATTCGGACGGACTTCAGCTTCGCTACGGGTGAGAAAGTCTCTTCATAGTCAACCCCTTGAACTTGTCGATAACCCTTAGCGACAAGCCGAGCTTTATAGATGGTCACATTACCATCCGCGTCTGTCTTCTTCTTAAAGATCCATTTATTTTCTACGGCTCGCCGCTCAACGGGCAAGTCAGTCAAAGTCCATACTTCGTTTTCATACATGGATCCTATCTTGGATTTCATGGCTTCCAGCCATTTGTCGGAATCCGGGCCCGCCATCGCTTCTTCATAGTTCGAAGGTTCACCGTTGTCTAACAACATGATTTCCAAGACAGGGTTGCCGTACCACTCTAGTGCGGAACGTGTCCTTGTGGACCTACGAAGTTTAGTAGCAACTTGATCTGAAGTTTCATGATCATCATCATTAACTTCCTCTCTAGTCGGTGCAGGCACCTCAGGAACATTTTCTTGAGTTGCGTCACTTTCCGGTTCAAGAGGTAATACTTCATCAAGTTCTACTTTCCTCCCACTTACTTCTTTCGAGAGAAACTCTTTCTCTAGAAAGGATCCATTCTTGGCAACAAAGATCTTGCCTTCGGATCTGAGGTAGAAGGTATACCCAATAGTTTCTTTAGGGTATCCTATGAAGACGCATTTTTCCGACTTGGGTTCGAGCTTTTCAGGTTGAAGTTTCTTGACATAAGCATCGCATCCCCAAACTTTTAGAAACGACAGCTTAGGTTTCTTCCCAAACCATAATTCATACGGTGTTGTCTCAACGGATTTCGATGGAGCCCTATTTAAAGTGAATGCGGCAGTCTCTAAAGCATAGCCCCAAAATGATAGCGGTAAATCGGTAAGAGACATCATAGATCGCACCATATCTAATAGAGTGCGATTACGATGTTCGGACACACCATTACGATGAGGTGTTCCAGGCGGCGTGAGTTGTGAAACTATTCCACATTTTCTTAAGTGTGTGCCAAATTCGTGACTCAAATATTCTCCCCACCGATCTGATCGCAAGAACTTGATTTTCTTGTCACGTTGATTCTCAACCTCACTCTGAAATTCCTTGAACTTTTCAAAGGTCTCAGACTTGTGTTTCATTAAATAGACATACCCATATCTACTCAAGTCATTAGTGAGGGTGAGAACATAACGATAGCCACCGCGAGCCTCAACACTCATTGGACCGCACACATCAGTATGTATGATTTCCAACAAGTTGGTTGCTCGCTCCATTGTTCCTGAGAACGGAGTCCTGGTCATTTTACCCATGAGGCATGGTTCACACGTGTCAAATGATTCGTAATCAAGAGACTCTAAAAGTCCATCTGCATGGAGCTTCTTCATGCGTTTGACACCTATGTGACCAAGGCGGCAGTGCCACAAGTATGTGGGACTATCATTATCAACCCTACATCTTTTGGTATTCACACTATGAATATGTGTAGCATTACGCTCGAGATTCATTAAGAATAAACCATTCACCATCGGAGCATGACCATAAAACATATCTCTCATATAAATAGAACAACCATTATTCTCGGATTTAAATGAGTAGCCATCTCGTATTAAACGAGATCTTGATACAATGTTCATGCTCAAAGCTGGCACTAAATAACAATTATTGAGGTTTAAAACTAATCCCGTAGGTAAATGTAGAGGTAGCGTGCCGACGGCGATCACATCGATCTTGGAACCATTCCTGACGCGCATCGTCACTTCGTCCTTCGCCAGTCTCCGCTTATTCCGCAGCTCCTGCTTTGAGTTACAAATGTGAGCAACCGCACCGGTATCAAATACCCAGGAGCTATTACGAGTACTGGTAAGGTACACATCAATTACATGTATATCACATATACCTTTCGTGATGCCGGCCTTCTTGTCCGCTAAGTATTTGGGGCAGTTCCGCTTCCAGTGACCACTTCCCTTGCAATAAAAACACTCAGTCTCGGGCTTGGGTCCATTCTTTGGCTTCTTCCCGGCAGCTTGCTTACCGGGCGCAGCAACTCCCTTGCCGTCCTTATTGAAGTTCTTCTATATGACTCATGCTCGACCTTTCGGTCTTCTGTGTTTCGAGGCCATGTCTGTACATGCTAGGCTCGTCAAGTCAACCTAAGTGTTTGCATGTGTAAATCTGTCATACACCCGTTGTATGTGAATGTTAGAATCTATCACACCCGATCATCACGTGGTGCTTCGAAACAACGAACTGTCGCAACGGTGCACAGTTAGGGGGGAACACTTTCTTGAAATTGTTATGAGGGATCATCTTATTTACTACCGTCGTTCTAAGTAAACAAGATACAAAAATATGATAAACATCACATGCAATCAAATAATAGTGACATGATATGGCCAGTATCATATAGCTTCCTTTGATCTCCATCTTGGGGCTCCATGATCATCTTGTCACCGGCATGACACCATGATCTCCATCATCGTGTCTCCATGAAGTTGCTCGCCAACTATTACTTCTACTACTATGGCTAACACGTTTAGCAATAAAGTAAAGTAATTTACATGGCGTTTCTCAATGACACGCAGGTCATACAAAAAACAAAGACAACTCCTATGGCTCCTGTCGGTTGTCATACTCATCGACATGCAAGTCGTGGTTCCTATTACAAGAACATGATCTCATACATCACATATATATCATTCATCACAACTTTGGCCATATCACATCACAAAACACTTGCTGCAAAAACAAGTTAGACGTCCTCTAATTGTTGTTGCAAGTTTTTACGTGGCCGCAATAGGGTTCTAGCAAGAACGTTTTCTTACCTACGTTAAAGCCACAACATGATTTGTCAACTTCTATTTACCCTTCATAAGGACCCTTTTCGTTGAATCCGCTCCAACTAAAGTGGGAGAGACAGACACTCGCCAACCACCTTATGCAATTAGTGCATGTCAGTCGGTGGAACCGGTCTCACGTAAGCGTACGTGTAAGGTTGGTCCGGGCCGCTTCATCCCACAATACCGCTGAACCAAAATAAGACTAGTAGCGGCAAGAAAGTTGAGAACATCTACACCCACAACAAATTGTGTTCTACTCGTGCAAAGAGAACTGCACATAGACATAGCTCTGATACCACTGTTGGGGTACGTTGCAGAAAACAAAAAAATTTCCTACGTTTTCACCAAGATCCATCTATGAGTTCATCTAGCAACGAGTGATCGGATGCATCTACATACCTTTGTAGATCGCGAGCGGAAGCGTCCAAAGAACGGGGATGAGGGAGTCGTACTCGTCGTGATCCAAATCACCGGAGATCCTAGCGCCGAACGGACAGCACCTTCGCGTTCAACACACGTACGGTCAGCGTGACGTCTCCTCCTTCTTGATCCAGCAAGGGGGAAGGAGAGGTTGATGAAGATCCAGCAGCACGACAGCGTGGTGGTGGATGCAGCAGTCACCGCAGCAGGGCTTCGCCGAGCTTCTGCGAGAGGGAGAGGTGTAGTAGGGCAGAGGGAGGCGCCAAGGCTTGAGCTGTGGCTGCCCTCCCTCCCCCCTTTATATAGGCCCCCTAGGGTGTGCGCCGGCCCTAGGAGATGGGATCTCCTAGGGGGGCGGCGGCCAAGGGGGTGGAGTGCCCCCCAAGGCAAGTGAAGGCGCCCCCTCCCCTAGGGTTCCCAACCCTAGGCGCATGGGGGCCCAAGGGGGGCGCACCAGCCCACTATGGGCTGGTTCCCTCCCCACTTCAGCCCATGGGGCCCTCCGGGATGGGTGACCCCACCCGGTGGACCCCCGGGACCCTTCCGGTGGTCCCGGTACAATACCGTTGACCCCCGAAACTCTCCCGATGGCTGAAACTGCACTTCCTATATATAATTCTTCACCTTTGGACCATTTCGGAACTCCTCGTGACGTCCGGGATCTCATTCGGGACTCCGAACAACTTTCGGGTTACTGCATACTCATATCTCTACAACCCTAGCATCACCGAACCTTAAGTGTGTAGACCCTACGGGTTCGGGAGACACGTAGACATGACCAAGACGACTCTCCGGTCAATAACCAACAGCGGGATCTGGATACCCATGTTGGCTCCCTCATGCTCCTCGATGATCTCATCGGATGAACCATGATGTCGAGGATTCAAGCAATCCCGTATACAATTCCCTTTGTCAATCGGTACGTTACTTGCCCGAGATTCGATCGTCGGTATCCAAATACCTCGTTCAATCTCGTTACCGGCAAGTCACTTTACTCGTACCGTAATGCATGATCCCGTGACCAGACACTTGGTCACTTTGAGCTCATTATGATGATGCATTACCGAGTGGGCCCAGAGATACCTCTCCGTCATATGGAGTGACAAATCCTAGTCTTGATCCGCGTCAACCCAACAGACACTTTCGGAGATACCCGTAGTATACCTTTATAGTCACCCAGTTACGTTGTGACGTTTGGTACACCCAAAGCACTCCTACGGTATCCGGGAGTTACACGATCTCATGGTCTAAGGAAAAGATACATGACATTGGAAAAACTCTAGCAAACAAACTATACGATCTTGTGCTATGTTTAGGACTGTGTCTTGTCCATCACATCATTCTCCTAATGATGTGATCTCGTTATCAATGACATCCAATGTCCATAGTCAGGAGACCATGACTATTTGTTGATCAATGAGCTAGTCAACTAGAGGCTTACTAGGGACATGTTGGTGTCTATGTATTCACACATGTATTACGATTTCCGAATAACACAATTATAGCATGAATGAAAGAAAATTATCATGAACAAGGAAATATAATAATAATCCTTTTATTATTGCCTCAAGGGCATATTTCCAACACAAACTACCAAAGGCTTTGCCCAGGATCAAAGTGACCGTCCCTACTATCTCCGGGTAATCATCTGACTTGTTCTTTTCGTCGACTCGAGCAACAAAACATAACCGACTGAGTGCGGACATTTGCAGTGCTGCTACATCAGGAACCTCTTCTTACCAGTACCGAGACAATGAGATGGAAGATGCGGTTACCTCCAACCCAGGTAAAAACTCTTATGATCTTGTTCTTGACTACTCGGTCGATTGAATTCTAGCGGTTCACTTTGGGGTCGACTGATCTTCTCCGCAGCTCCACCCAACGTCATCCATCTCCCAGATGACGATGAAGATGTGGCTCCTAGGCCCAGAAAGAATAAAAAGGTGGCGGCAGGTAAGGCGTCTCAACGGGGACCAACGACAACACCAACCATCCATCAATTTGAAGACGCGGGTGGGGCCTCTGTAACCTCCGCTGAACCCTTGTCGAGTGAGCGCCCTGCATGATCGACTGTACCAGTGATTCCTTCAATCGTCCCATCTCACGCCTCGGAGGTCCAAGCTGCTGCACCTGGGTCGTCTGCCCTCTTTTTCACCAGCTACCCTGTCCCGGAAAACCAGTCGGATGCGGCTGCGGAAGCCATCCGTCAGGCTAACGTGATGATGGGGCGGATGAAGACGGTGCACGAGAATAGCCAGGCTGCTTACGACGCCAGCGCTGCTCTCCGGGCCAATGTCCAGGTAAGTAAACTTTCAACTGACCTTGTTCTATCAGGATATGCTACCCGGAAATTTTTCTTCTATACAATCTCCTGTTGTTTGCGTCGAATCTGTACACCCACTGGGTGTTTTGTTGTCTTTGGTGTTTGCGCTCTTCCACTCGGTCTGGGCGAGTAGGATCTGAACCGGTGGGGGCACGCTAAGTGCACCCACTAGGTGTAGTCCCCGAGACCGCAGTCGACTGCTGGCAGTCGACTGGGGTCTGAGTTCTTTTTTCCTTTCTTTTCTTCCACTCTACTAGGGCGGACTGGTCGAATGGGATCTGAACCAGTGGGGGCACGTCAAGTGCACCCACTGGGTGTAGTCCCCGAGACCGCGGTCGACTGCTGGCAGTTGGCCGGGGTCTGAATAGTTTTTTTACTTGATCCAGGCAGACCGGTCAAGTTGGGTCTTAATCAGCGGGGGCACGCCAAGTGCACCCACTGGGTGTAGTCCCCGAGACCGCAGTCGACTGCGTGCGGTCGGCTGGGGTCTAAGTGAACTCTTTAAGTTTTATCCACTCGGAAGTAAACAACCTTTGATCTTGTCAATTGACACGTCTTTTTCCTTCTGCAGAAGTCTTGTACTCTCATTTCCAAGTTTGCTGAACTTGAGGAGAAGCAGAGGAAACTCAACCTCGACTTGGAGTTGGCCCAGCAGAATCTGAAGAAAGCTCAAGATGAAGCTGCTGGTATGGAAGGTAACTGCCTGTCGACTGTCTTTCAATATATTTCTTCGATCTCTTGTTTGATTCGATTGCTTCTTTTGCAGAGAAAATGAAGTTGGCTCTGGTGAAGAAGGACTCGGACCTCGCCGCTACGCAGAAGGAAGCCTAAGATAAAACTGCCCTTGTAGACCAGGAGCTGGCTTCAGTCGGAGCGCTGGAAGGGGAGGTGAACAAACTGAAGTCCTTCCTCAATGAGTCCAACCGAGAAGTGAGTCGTCTGAAGAAGGATAAAATTGTCCCGAATGAAAAGCTGGAGTCTGCGATCCACAAGAGGAATGACACGGAAGCTTATCTGAGAACTCTTGCCAAGAAGCTCTATCTGATGCTGGAAGGTACTCCTTTTATACCCACTGTGTTGACGTTTGCAAATGAATCTTGTCCGGTCGACTTGCTAATTTTTTGACTGCAGAATTCTACCGAGACTTTGACGAGGAAACTGGAAGGGTCGAGACGGGTCTGGACCCTATCGCTTCTCCAGTTTGCGACGAAACTGCAATGAACGTGCTCCGACTGGAGTCTCGTGTCGCCGGCATCACAAGCTACCTCGCGCGTCTGAAGGAGGAAGTCTCACGAGTCGACTCATTGCTATGGCCAAGGGCGACGCTTCAAAATGACCTGGAATCCCTGATGGCTCGACTCAACGAGATCCCTGACCGAGTGCAAGAATGGAAGAAGTCCTCCGCCCGGTGTGGTGCTGACGTGGTGCTGTCCTTGGTGCGAGTCCACTGCAAGGAAACTCGTGAAGACAAGCTGGCGGCGATCAAGGTCGCTAACACCAAAAGGCATGACTTCCAGTCCTTCATGGAGACTTTTATCGCTGCTGCCACTCAGATCGCGGATGGGATCGACTTGGACGAATTCGTCGAGCCTGCCAGCCCTCCTCCTGCCGAATGAACAAACTTATGAGACTTCAATCTGCCTTAAATTTGCCTCGGAATGCCGAGTGATTGCTGTAACCGTTAAACTCCTTCGGGCTTGATGCTCGAATACTTTTGATTTGCTCCTTGGAACTTTAGGATTTATTTGAATTTGGTTTATTTTCGAATATGCTTGCATTTTGCCTTCAAGTGGACTTTGTTCTTTGCTCGGAATAATCTTTGCGCTGGAGATGCAGCTCTGAGGTGGTGACTCCAGTTGACCTGCGCTTCATCGTCCTTGCGGATAGGGATGGAGCACACATTGTACTTGTGGCGTAGCCCCGAAGGAGAAGGTTGCAGTCGACCTGCACCTCGCCGTCTTTGCGGATAGAGATGGAGCGCACATTGTACTTGTGGCGTAGCTCCAAAGGAGAAGGTTGTAGTCAACCTGCACCTCGTCGTCCTAGCGGATAGGGATGGAGCACACATTGTACTTGTGGCATAGCTCCGAAGGAGAAGGTTGCAGTTGACCTGCCCCTCGTCATCCTTGCGGATAGGGATGGAGCGCACATTGTACTTGTGGCGTAGCTCCGAAGGAGAGGGTTGCAGTCGACCTGCCCCTCGTCGTCCTTGCGGAGAGGGATGGAGCACACATTGTACTTGTGGCATAGCTCCAAAGGAGAAGGTTGCAGTCGACCTGCGCCTCGTCGTCCTTATGGATGGGGGTGTGTTTCGAACTTAGGCGAGTACTAGACTGCAGCTAAGCCCTCGAGTGAGAGGGTTGCTCTCCACTCGGTAGGATTTTTTCAAACTTAGGCGAGTGCTGGACTGCAGCTAAGCCCCCGAGTGGGAGGATTGCTCACCACTCGGTAGGATTTTACAAACTTAGGCGAGTACTGGGCTGCAGCTAAGCCTCCGAGTGGGAGAACTTAAGCGAGTGCCGGACTGCAGCTAAGCCCCCGAGTGGGAGGATTGCTCTCCACTCGGTAGGATTTTACAAACTTAGGCGAGTACTGGACTGCAGCTAAGCCTCCGAGTGGGAGAACTTAGGTGAGTGCTGGACTGTAGCTAAGCCCCTGAGTGGGAGGATTGCTCACCAATCGGTAGGATTTTACAAACTTAGGCGAGTACTTGAACTGCAGCTAAGCCCCCGAGTGGGAGGATTGCTCACCACTCGGTAGGATTTTACAAACTTAGGCGAGTACTGGACTGCAGCTAAGCCTCCGAGTGGGAGAACTTAGGCGAGTGTCAGACTGCAGCTAAGCCCCGAGTGGGAGGATTGCTCACCTCTCGGTAGGATTTTACAAAGTTAGGCGAGTACTGGACTGTAGCTAAGCCCCCGAGTGGGAGGATTGCTCACCACTCGGTAGGATTTTACAAACTTAGGCGAGTACTGGACTGCAGCTAAGCCTCCGAGTGGGAGAACTTAGGTGAGTGCCAGACTGCAGCTAAGCCCCCGAGTGGGAGGATTGCTCACCACTCGGTAGGATTTTACAAACTTAGGCGAGTACTGGACTATAGCTAAGCCTCCGAGTGGGAGGATTGCTCACCACTCGGTAGGATTTTACAAACTTAGGCGAGTACTGGACTGCAGCTAAGCCCCCGAGTGGGAGAACTTAGGCGAGTGCCGAACTGCAGCTAAGCCCCCGAGTGGGAGGATTGCTCGCCACTCGGTAGGATTTTACAAACTTAGGCGAGTACTGGACTGCAGTTAAGCCTCCGAGTGGGAGAGCTTAGGCGAGTGTCGGACTGCAGCTAAGGCCCCCAAGTGGGAGGATTGCTCGCCACTCGGTAGGATTTTACAAACTTAGGCGAGTACTGAACTGCAGCTAAGCCCCCGAGTGGGAGGATTGCTCACCACTTGGTAGGATTTTACAAACTTAGGCGAGTACTGGACTGTAGCTAAGCCTCCGAGTGGGAGAACTTAGCCGAGTACTGGACTGTAGCTAAGCCCCCGAGTGGGAGGGTTGCTCTCCACTCGGTAGGATTTTACAAACTTAGGCGAGTACTGGACTACAGCTAAACCTCTGAATGGGAGAACTTAGGCGAGTACTGGACTGTAGCTAAGCCCCCGAGTGGGAGGGTTGCTCTCCACTCGATAGGATTTTACAAACTTAGGCGAGTACTGGACTGCAGCTAAGCCTCCGAGTGGGAGAAGTTAGGCAAGTACTGGACTGCAACTAAGCCCCTGAGTGGGAGGTTGCTCTCCACTCGGTAGGACTTTTTCAAACTTAGGCGAAACAGATTCGCGGCTAATCCTCCCCAGTGATAGGCTTGCCCATCACTTGGTAGGATTTTCTTTCGAACTTAGGCGAAACAGATTCGCGGCTAAGCCCACCCACTGGGGGATTTCAGAGGTAAATAAAAGCAACAACAATCATGCGAGAAGACTGAAAAGCTCTTGTCTTTGATGAACAAATTACAAAGGTACTTCTTATTACATTTTATTCGAATGAGTGCTTAAGTATAAAAGGGGCGGAGTAGCTCCGCGTTCCAAGCCCGTGGCTCGTCTTTCTAGTGCTCAACATTGTAAAGATGGTATGCTCCATTGTGGAGAACTTTGGTGATGATGAAGGGGCCTTCCCAAGCCGGGGCGAGCTTATGTGCTTTTTGTTGATCCACTCGAAGAACCAGGTCTCCCTCTTGAAAGGTTTGTCCCCTCACGTTCCTGGCGTGGAATCGACGCAAGTCTTGCTGATAAATGGTCAACCGGGTCAAGGCCATCTCTCTTTCCTCCTCTAAGAGATCGACTGAATCTTGCCGGGCCTGCTCTGCTTCTTCTTCGGAGAAGAGCTCGACTCGGGGTGCATTGTGGAGCAGGTCACTTGGCAGAACAGCTTCGGCTCCATAGACCAAGAAGAAAGGAGTTCATCCAGTCGGCCGATTGGGAGTTGTCCTCAAACCCCACAGAACTGACGGAAGTTCATCGACCCAAGCGCCTGCTGCGTGTTTGAGATCACGCATAAGTTGTGGTTTCAATCCTTTGAGAATTAGGCCATTGGCTCTTTCTGCTTGTCCGTTCGACTGCGGGTGAGCGACTGAAGCATAGTCGACTCGTGTGCCTTGAGAAGCGTAGAAAGCTCTAAACTCATCAGAATCGAAGTTCAACCCGTTGTCCGTGATGATGCTGTGTGGAACTCCATATCTGAATGTCAATTCTCTGATAAAACTGACAGCGGTGCTAGCTTCAAGGTTCTTGATAGCTTTAGCTTCGATCCATTTGGTAAACTTGTCGACTGCTACGAGCACATGAGTGAATCCACTCATACCATTCTCAGTGGTCCAACCATAGCCAATCCCCAAATAGCAAAGGGCCAGACGAGGGGAATGGTCTTCAGGGCTGACGTTGGCTTGTGAGACATGTCAGAGTAAAACTGGCAGCCTTCACATCTGTCGACTATATCTTTCGCCATTTCATTTGCTCGTGGCCAATAGAATCCTTCTCGGTATGCTTTAGCCACGATGGCCCGAGAGGTCGCATGGTGACCACAGGTCCCTGAGTGGATGTTGTTGAGGATCATTCGACCTTCTTCTGGTGTTATGCATTTCTGACCGACTCCAGTCATGCTTTCCCTGGACAGTTGTCCTCTTATCACAGTAAAGGCCTTGGATCGACGGACGATCTGTCGAGCCTCTTCCTCATCCTCTAGGAGTTCTTTCCTAAGGATGTACGCAATGTATGGCACTGTCCAGTCGGGAGTAATGGCCAGAACCTCCATGATCAGGTCAACCACGTCTAGGACCTCGACTTCAGTCGGATCTGTGGCGCTCCTAGGCTGCGGGGGCTCTTCAGTAAAAGGATCTTCCTGAACTGTCGGTGTGTGAATATGCTCCAAAAACACATTGCTGGGAATGGCTCCTCTCTTGGAACCTATCTTTGCCAAGTCATCAGCTGGTTGATTTTTCAGTCGGGGTATGTGATGGAGCTCTAACCCCTCAAACTTCTTTTCCAACTTCCTCACTGCGTTGCAGTAACCAGTCATGGCTGGGCTTCTGACGTCCCACTCCTTCATCACTTGATTGACTACCAAATCTGAGTCGCCGTAGACCATGAGGCGACGGACGCCAAGTGAGATGGCCATACGCAACCCATACAAGAGTGCTTCATATTCAGCTTCATTATTGGAGGAATCAAAGTGAATCTGGAGGACATATCTGAGCTTGTCTCCTTGGGGGGATGCCAGAACCACCCCAGCACCGGAACCATTCACCATTTTGGATTCATCAAAGAACATGGTCCAGTGCTCCGAGTGAACTTGAGTCGGCAGTTGTTGTTCAATCCACTTGGCGAGGAAATCTGCTATTGCTTGGGACTTAATAGCTTTCTTTGCCTCAACCTTGATATCTAAGGGAAGGAGTTCAATCGCCCATTTTGCCATTCGACCAGTTGCATCTCTGTTGTGCAGAATCTCTGACAATGGAGCGTCGCTGACGACTGTAACAGAGTGATCAAAGAAATAGTGTGCAACCTTCTTCGTGGTCATGTAAATCCCATAAACGAGCTTCTGATAGTGCAGATATCTCTGCTTTGACGGAGTCAGAACTTCAGAAATATAATAAACTGGGCGCTGAACTTTATAGGCTTTTCCCTCTTATTCCCGCTCGACCGTAAGTACTGTACTGACGACTTGTCCAGTGGCTGCTATATAAAGCAGTAAAGGCTCTTTGCTGATTGGGGCAGCAAGCACCGGCTGGGTGGAAAGCAGGGATTTTAGCTCTGCAAATGTTGCATCATCTTCAGGAGTCCACTCGAACTTATCTGATTTCTTCATCAGTCGGTAAAGAGGCAATGCCTTTTCACCGAGGCGAGAAATGAATCGACTTAGGGCGGCCAAACAACCAGTAAGCTTCTGGACATCGTGCACATGCACAGGGCGTTTCATCCGGAGTATGGTACCCACTTTCTCTGGGTTAGCGTCGATCCCTCGTTCGGAAACGAGAAAACCGAGGTTGATATCATACCTTCTGAGGTTGGCAAGGTTTTAGCAAAGTCAGCCAGTAGGTCGGAACCTTTATGTGACTTGACCACAATGTCATCCATGTATGCTTCCGACTGATCTGAGTGAGTAGGCACTTCTGAATCATCCGCATGAATGTGGCTCCAGCGTTCTTCAAGCCGAACGGCATAGTGACATAACAGAAGCATCCAAATGGGGTGATGAAAGCTGTTTTTATCTCGTTGGGTCCGTACAGACGGATCTGGTGGTATCCGGAGTAGGCGTCCAAAAAGGACAAACGCTTGCACCCCGCAGTCGAGTCGACTATTTGGTCGATGCGAGGGAGAGGAAAGTGGTCCTTCGGGCAGGCCCGATTGATATGCTTGAAGTCAATGCACATGCGAAGTGAGTCGTCCTTCTTTGGGATCATGACAACATTAGCTAACCACTCGGAGTGGTAAATCTCACGGATAAACTCCGCTGCCAAAAGTCGAGCCACCTCTTCACCGATTGCCTTCCTCTTCTGTACGGCGGACCGTCGAAGATGTTCTTTGACTGGTTTCACTTTTGGGTCGACTCACAAACGATGCTCAGCCAGTCCCCTAGGAACACCTGGCATGTCAGAAGGTTTCCATGCAAAGATGTCCCAGTTCTCACGGAGGAACTAGATGAGCGCTTCTTCCTATTTGGAGTTGAGTGTGGTTGAAATGTGAGTCGGAGCAGCATTGGGGTCTGTCGGGTGAATGTGAATCGACTTTGTTTCACTAGACGACTGGAATGCTGAATCTGTGGCAGGCTTCTTGGCTCGCAACAAATCACTCGGATCTGCATTTTTTTGATATTCTTGCAATTCTACTACGGCCATCTATGCTTCGGCGATCTTTAAACCCTTCTGGAAGCACTGTTCCGCCTTCTTCCGATTACCAGTGATAGTGATCACCCCTTTGGGACCAGGCATCTTTAATTTGAGGTACATGTAACATGGTCGAGCCATAAAACGTGCATAAGCCGGCCTGCCCAGAATAGCATGATAGGCACTCTGAAAATCCACAACTTCAAATGTCAACTTTTCTCAGCGGTAATTCTTGGAATCACCGAAAACCACGTCAAGAGAAATCTGGCCGAGTGATGCAGCCTTCTTGCCAGGAATGACCCCATGGAAAATCATATTATTTTCACCAAGTCTTGACATTTGAATGCCCATTCCTTTCAACATCTCTGCATATAATATATTCAGGCCACTGCCACCATCTTGTTGGGGATCATAGCAGAAATTTAAAATTTTCTACGCATCACCAAGATCAATCTATGGAGTAATCTTGCAACGAGGGGAAGGGGAGTGCATCTACATACCCTTGTAGATCGCTAAGCGGAAGCGTTACAAGAACACGGATGAAGGAGTCGTACTCATAGCGATTCAGATCGCGGTTGATTCCGATCTAAGCGCCGAATCACGACGCCTCCGCGTTCAACACACGGGCAGCCCGGTGACGTCTCCCACGCCTTGATCCAGCAAGGGGAGAAGGAGAGGTTGGGAAAGACTCCGTCCAGCAGCAACACGACGGCGTGGTGGTGGTGGTGGAGCGCGGGACTCCAGCAGGGTTCGCCAAGCACTACGAGAGACGAGGAGGGGGAGGGGGAGGGCTGCGCCAACAGGGGAAGAACTTCGTGTGTTGGGCTGCCCCTTTCCCTCCACTATATATAGGGGAAGAGGGAGGGATGCGCCCCCACCTAGGGTTTCCACCCTAGGGGTGGCGGCAGCCCCAATTCCCATCTGGGGTGGCGGCCAAGTGGGGGGGGAGAGGGAGGCGCACCAGGCATGGGCCTTAGGGCCCATCTGCCCTTAGGGTTTGCCCCCTCTTCTTTCTAGGCGCATGGGCCTTGGTGGGGAGGCGCTCCAGCCCACCTAGGGGCTGGTCCCTTCTCACACTTGGCCCATGTATGCCTCCGGGGCCCGTGGCCCCTCGCGGTGGACCCCCGGACCCCTCCGGTGGTCCCGGTACACTACCGGTGATGCCTAGAACACTTCCGGTGGCCAAAACCATAATTCCTATATATCAATCTTAACCTCCGGACCATTCCGGAACTCCTCGTGACGTCCGGGATCTCATCCGGGACTCCGAACAACATTCGGTAACTGCATACATACTTTCCCTATAACCCTAGGGTCATCGAACCTTAAGTGTGTAGACCCTACGGGTTCGGGAGTCATGCAGACATGGCCGAGACAACTCTCCGGTCAATAACCAACAGCGGGATCTGGATACTCATGTTGGCTCCCACATGCTCCACGATGATCTCATCGGATGAACCACGATGTCAAGGATTCAATCAATCCTGTATACAATTCCCTTTGTCTATCGGTACGATACTTGCCCGAGATTCGATCGTCGGTATCCCGATACCTTGTTCAATCTTGTTGCCGGCAAGTCTCTACACTCGTTCCGTAACACATCATCCCGTGATCAACTCCTTGGTCACATTGTGCACATTATGATGATGTCCCACCGAGTGGGCCCAGAGATACCTCTCCATTTACACGGAGTGACAAATCCCAGTCTCGATTCGTGCCAACCCAACAGACACTTTCGGAGATACATGTAGTGCACCTTTATAGCCACCCAGTTACGTTGTGACTTTTGGCACACCCAAAGCACTCCTATGGTATCCGGGAGTTGCACAATCTCATGGTCTAAGGAAATGATACTTGACACTAGAAAAGCTTTAGCAAACGAACTACATGATCTTGTGCTAGGCTTAGGATTGGGTCTTGTCCATTACATCATTCTCCTAATGATGTGATCCCGTTATCAACGACTTCCAATATCCATGGTCAGGAAACCGTAACCATCTATTGATCAACGAGCTAGTCAACTAGAGGCTTACTAGGGACATGGTGTTGTCTATTTATCCACACATGTATCTGAGTTTCCTATCAATACAATTCTAGCATGGATAATAAACGATTATCATGAACAATGAAATATGATATAATAATAACGAATTTATTATGGCCTCTAGGGCATATTTCCAACAGTCTCCCACTTGCACTAGAGTCAATAATCTAGTTCACATCGCCATGTGATTAACACTCACAGGTCACATCGCCATGTGACCAACATCCAAAGAGTTTACTAGACTCAATAATCTAGTTCACATCACTATTTGGTTAACACTCAATGAGTTCTGGGTTTGATCATGGTATGCTTGTGAGAGAGGTTGTAGTCAATGGGTCTTGCCATATTCAGATCCCTATGTATTTCGCAAAACTTTATGTCATATCATATAATGCTACCACGTTCCACTTGGAGCTATTCCAAATTGTTGCTCCATTATACGTATCCTGTATCTCTACTCAGAGCTATCCGGATAGGTGTTAAGCTTGCATCGACGTAACTCTTTACGTCGAACTCTTTATCATCTCCATAACCGAGAAACATTTCCTTATTCCTCTAAGGATAATTTCGACCGCTATCTGGTGATCCAGTCCTAGATCACCTTTGTACCCTCTTGCCAGACATGTGGCAGTGCACACATCAGGTGCGGTACTTAGCATGGCATACCGTATAGAGCCTATGACAAGAGCATAGGGGACGACCTTCGTCCTTCCTCTTTCTTCTGCCGTGGTCGATCTTCGAGTCTTACTCAACTTCACACCTTACAACTCAGGTAAGAACCCCTTCTTTGACTAATCTATTTTGGACTCCTTCAAAAACATGTCAAGGTGTGCGTTCTTTGAAAGTATCATCAGGCGTTTTGATCTATCTCTATAGATCTTGATGCCCAATATGTAAGCAGCTTTATCCAGGTCTTCCTTTGAAAAAAAACCCTCTTCAAACAACCGTTTATGCTTTCCAGAAATTCTACATTATTTCGGATCAACAATATGTCATCCACATATACTTATCAGAAATGTTGTAGTGCTCCCACTCACTTTCTTGTAAATACAAGTTTCTAGCAAACATTGTATAAACCTAAAAGCTTTGATCACTCTATCAAAGGATATATTCTGACTCCGAGATGCTTGCTCTAGTCCATAGAAGGATTGCTGAAGCTAGCATACCTTTTAGCATCCTTAGGATCGACAAAACCTTTTATTGTATCACATACAACCTTTTCTTACGGAAACTGGTAAGAAAACTTGTTTTTGACATCCATCTGTCAGATTTCATAATCGAAAAATACAACTAATGCTAACATGATTCCGACGGACTTAAGCATCGCTACAGGTGACAAATTCTCATCGTAGTCAACTCCTTGAACTTGTGAAAAGACTCTTTCCCACAAGTCGAGCTTCATAGACGGTAACATTACCGCCCACCTCCGTCTTCTTCTTAAAGATCCATTTATCTCAATGGCTTGCCGGTCATCGGGCAAGTCCACCAAAGTCCATACTTTGTTCTGATACATGGATCCTACCTCGGATTTCATGGCTTCTAACCATTTGTCGAAATACGGGCCCACCATCGCTTCTCCATAGCTCGTAGGTTCACTGTTGTCTAACAACATGATATCTAAGACAGGATTACCGTACCACTCAGGAGTAGTACATATCCTTGTCGACCTACGAGGTTCGATAGCAACTTGATCCGAAGCTTCATGATCACTATCATTAACTTCCTATTCAACAGACATAGGCGCCACAGAAAACATCTTTCTGTGTTGCATCACTCTCTGGTTGAAGTAAAGGTTCGACAACCTCATCAAGTTCTATCTTCCTCCCACTCAATTCTTTGAGAGAAACTCCCTCTCGAGAAAGGACCCGTTCTTAGTGACAAACAATTTGCCCTCGGATCTGAGATAGAAGGTATACCCAACTGTCACCCTTGGGTATCCTATGAAGATGTGTTTGTCCGCTTTGGGTTCGAGCTTCTCCGGCTGAAGCCCTAAGCATCGCATCCCCAAACATTAAGAAATGACAACTTTGGTTTCTTGCCAAACCAATGTTCATATGACGTCGTCTCAACGGACTTAGATGGTGTCCTATCTAAAGTGAATGTAGCTGTCTCTAACGCATAACCTCAAAATGAAAACGGTAGATTGGTAAGAGACATCATAGATCGCACCATATCTCATAGGGTTCGATTACGACGTCAGGACACACCATTACCTTGTGGTGTTCCAGGTGGCTTCAACTGTGAAGCAATTCCACAATGTCTTAAGTGATTGCCAAACTCATAACTCAGAAAATCCCCTTTTGATCAGATCATAGGAACACGATCTTATTGTTATGATGATTCTTAACTTCACTCTGAAATCGCTTGAACTTTTCAAAGGTTTCAGACTTGTGCTTCATTAAGTAGATATACCTATATCTACCCAAATCGTCAGTGAAGATGAGAAAATAGCGATATCCACCGCACGCTTCAATTCTCATTGGATCACACGCATCAGCATGTATGATTTCCAATAAGTCACTTACCCGTTTCATTGGACCTGAAAACAGGGTCTTAGTCATCCTGCCCATGAGGCATGGCTCGCATGTGTCAAGCGATTCAAAATCAAGTGACTCCAAACATCCATCGACATGGAGTTTCTTCATGCATCTTACGCCAATATGACCTAAGCGGCAGTGCCACAAGAAAGTGGTACTATCATTATTAACTCTACATCGTTTGGCATGAACACGTGTATTACCACGACCGAGATTCAATGAACCATTCGCATAGGGTGCATGACCATGAAAGGTATTATTCATGTAAACAGAATAACCATTATTCTCTAATTTAAATGAATAACCGTATTGCAATGAACATGATCTAATCATATTCATGCTCAACGTAGACACCTGATAACATTTATCTAGGTTCAATACTAATCCTAAAGGCAGATGGAGCGTGCGATGGTGATCTCATCAACTTTGGAAACACTTCCAACACACATCGTCACCTCACCCTTAGCCAGTCTCCGTTTAGTCCATAGCCTTTGCCTGAAGTCACTAATAATAGCAACTGAACCAGTATCCAATACCCAGGTGCTACCAAGAGTACTAGTGAGGTACACGTATATACTTTGTTGAAGTTGCCAGCCTTCTTATCTACCATGCATTTGGGGTAATTCCGCTACCAGTGACCGTTCCCCTTACAATAGAAGCACTTAGTCTCGGGTTTGGGTTCAACCTTGGGTTCCTTCACTGGAGCGACAACTGGTTTGCCATCCATAAAGTTTCCCTTCTAGCCCTTGCCCTTCTTGAAACCAGTGGTCTTGTTAAACCATCAACACTTGATGCTCCTTCATTGATTTCTACCTTTTGCGGTCTTAAGCACCGCGAACAGCTCCGGGATCAACTCCATCCCTTGCATGTCATAGTCCATCACGAAGATCTAGTAGCTTAGTGATAGTGGCTAGAGAACCCTATCAATCACTATCTTATCCGGAAGTTTAACTCCCACTTGATTTAAGTGATTGTAGCACCCAGACATTCTGAGCATATGCTCATTAGCTGAGTTATTCTCCTCCATCTTGTTGGCAAAAGAACTTGTCAGAGGTCTCATACCTCTCAACACGGGCATGAGCCTGAAATCCCAATTTCAGCTCTTGGAACATCTCATGGCGTTCAAAACGTCGTTGGAATCCTGATTCTAAGCCGTAAAGTATGGTGCACTAAACTATCATGTAGTCATCAGGATGTGTCTGTCAGGTGTTCACAACATCCACAGACGACGTTGTAGGGGTTTGCACATCGAGTGGTGCATCAAAGACGTAAGCCTTCTGTGTAGCAGTGAGGACACTCCTCGGACTATGGACCTAGTCCGCATCATTGCTTACAATATCTTTCAACTTAATCTTTCTCTAGGAACGTATTGAAACAGGGAGCTACAACGTGAGCTATTTATCTACAACATATTTGCAAAGACAATTTAGACTATGTTCATGATAATTGAGTTCATCTAATCAAATTATTTAATGAACTCCCTCTCAGATAGACATCCCTCTAGTCATCTAAGTGAAACATGATCCGAATCGACTAGGCCGTGTCCGATCATCACGTGAGACGGACTAGTCATCAACGGTGAACATCTCATGTTGATCGTATCTTCTATACGACTCATGTTCGACCTTTCGGTCTTCCGTGTTCTGAGGCCATGTCTGTACATGCTAGGCTCGTCAAGTCAACCTAAGTGTTTCCCATGTGTCCCAAGGCCATGTCTGTACATGCTAGGCTTGTCAACACCCGTTGTATTCGAACATTAGAATCTATCACACCCGATCATCACGTGGTGCTTCCAAACAACGAACCTTCGCAACGGTGCACAGTTAGGGGGAACACTTTTCTTGAAATTTTAGTGAGGGATCATCTTATTTAAGCTACCATCGTTCTAAGCAAATAAGATGTAAAACATGATAAACATCACATGCAATCAAATAGTAACATGATATGGCCAATATCATTTTCCTCCTTTTGATCTCCATCTTCGGGGCTCCATGATCATCGTTGTCACCGGCATGACACCATGATCTCCATCATCATGATCTCCATCATCGTGTCTTCTTGAAGTTGTCTCGTCATCTATTACTTCTACTACTATGGCTAACGCTTTAGCAATAAAGTAAAGTAATTACATGATGTTTATGTTGACATGTAGGTCATAGATAAATTAAGACAACTCCTATGGCTCCTGCCGGTTGTCATACTCATCGACATGCAAGTCGTGATTCCTATTACAAGAACATGATCAATATCATTCATCACATCCTTTTGGCCATATCACATCACAAGGCATATGCTGCAAAAACAAGTTAGACGTCCTCTAATTGTTGTTGCAAGTTTTTTACGTGGCTGCTATAGGTTTCTAGCAAGAACGTTTCTTACCTACGCGAAAACCACAACGCGATATGTCAATTTCTATTTACCCTTCATAAGGACCCTTTTCATCGAATTCGATCCGAGTAAAGTGGGAGAGACAGACACCCGCTAGCCACCTTGTGCAACTAGTGCATGTCAGTCGGTGGAACCAGTCTCACGTAAGAGTACGTGTAAGGTCGGTCCGGGCCGCTTCATCCCACGATGCCGCCGAATCAAGATAAGACTAGTAACAGCAAGTAAATTGACAAAATTGATGCCCACAACAACTTATGTTCTACTCGTGCATAGAAACTACGCATAGACCTAGCTCATGATGCCACTATTGGGGATAGTAGCAGAAATTTAAAATTTTCTACGCATCACCAAGATCAATCTATGGAGTAATTTAGCAACGAGGGGAAGGGGAGTGCATCTACATACCCTTGTAGATCGCTAAGCGGAAGCGTTACAAGAACACGGATGAAGGAGTCATACTCATAGCGATTCAGATCGTGGTTGATTCCGATCTAAGCGCCGAATCACGGCGCCTCCGCGTTCAACACACATGCAGCCCGGTGACGTCTCCCACGCCTTGATCCAGCAAGGGGAGAAGGAGAGGTTGGGGAAGACTCCGTCCAGCAGCAGCACAACGGCGTGGTGGTGGTGGAGGAGCGCGGGACTCCAGCAGGGCTTCGCCAAGCACTACGAGAGACGAGGAGGGAGAGGGGTAGGGCTGCGCCAACAGGGGAAGAACTTTGTGTGTTGGGCTGCCCCTTTGCCTCCACTATATATAGGGGAATAGGGAGGGATGCGCCCCCACCTAGGGTTTCCACCCTAGGGGTGGCGGCAGCCCCAATCCCCATCTGGGGTGGCGGCCAAGTGGGGGGAGAGGGAGGCGCACCAGGCATGGGCCTTAGGGCCCATCTGCCCTTAGGGTTTGCCCCCTCTTCTTTCTATGCGCATGGGCCTTGGTGGGGAGGCGCCCCAGCCCACCTAGGGGCTGGTCCCTTCTCACACTTGGCCCATGTATGCCTCCGGGGCCAGTGGCCCCTCGCGGTGGACCCCCGGACCCCTCCGGTGGTCCCGGTACACTACCGGTGATGCCCGGAACACTTCCGGTGGCCAAAACCATACTTCCTATATATCAATCTTAACCTCCGGACCATTCCGGAACTCCTCGTGACATCCGGGATCTCATCCGGGACTCCGAACAACATTTGGTAACCGCGTACATACTTTCCCTATAACCCTAGGGTCATCGAACCTTAAGTGTGTAGACCCTACGGATTCGGGAGTCATGCAGACATGGCCGAGACAACTCTCTGGTCAATAACCAACAGTGGGATCTGGATACCCATCTTGGCTCCCACATGCTCCACGATGATCTCATTGGATGAACCACGATGTCAAGGATTCAATCAATCCCGTATACAATTCCCTTTGTCTATCGGTACGATACTTGCCCGAGATTCGATCGTCGGTATCCCGATACCTTGTTCAATCTCGTTACCGACAAGTCTCTTCACTCGTTCCGTAACACATCATCCCATGATCAACTCCTTGGTCACATTGTGCACATTATGATGATGTCCTACCGAGTGGGCCCAGAGATACCTCTCCATTTACACGGAGTGACAAATCCCAGTCTCGATTCGTGCCAACCCAACAGACACTTTTGGAGATACCTGTAGTGTACCTTTATAGCCAGCCAGTTACGTTGTGACGTTTGGCACACCCAAAGCACTCCTACGGTATCCGGGAGTTGCACAATCTCATGGTCTAAGGAAATGATACTTGACATTAGAAAAGCTTTAGCAAACGAAATACACGATCTTGTGCTAGGCTTAGGATTGGGTCTTGTCCATCACATCATTCTCCTAATGATGTGATCCCGTTATCAACGACATCCAATGTCCATGGTCAGGAAACCGTAACCATCTATTGATCAACGAGCCAGTCAACTAGAGGCTTACTAGGGGCATGGTGTTGTCTATTTATCCACACATGTATCTGAGTTTCCTATCAATACAATTCTAGCATGGATAATAAATGATTATCATGAACAATGAAATATGATATAATAATAACTAATTTATTATTGCCTCTAGGGCATATTTCCAACACATCCATCAGAACCTTAGTCAGTCGGGTGCCTTCGACTACTGGGTCGACCACCAACGCTTGCCTCCCAGGGGTGTCTATGTGCGCTGAGTGATCGGACTGGTCGAATGTAATGGCAGTTTGGGACCACTTCAAATAACTGGGTGTCACCGGAGCGACCATGTTCAGTTCTCTGTTGATGACTTTCAATCGACTTTTACTCTCAATGTCAGCGAAAATCATCAAGGTGGAATTCATGTGGGGATAACCATCATCATCCTCTTCCTCATCCTCAACCTTGTCTGCTTCCCTCTCCTTTTCCTTGGGTTGTTTCTCTCGGAACTGTTGGATTAGGAGTCGACACTGTCGAGTGGTAAGCTTTGGGTAAATGAAATTACCCTCTTCATCTTTTTTGGTGTGGATGTGGCATGGCAAATCCAGCACATCATTTCCATCTTGATCTTTTACTTTCTTGGGGTTCCACGGCCCCTTGGGCTTCCCCTTGAATTTTCCTTGAGTCACAGCTAAGGCTTCACCAGGAGCGGCTGGCTTGGCCTTGCGCTTCTGTTTCCGACTGGAGTTTCCTCCTCCGCTTTCATGGGCGACTGTTTTGTGCTTGCCACTCCGAAGTCGGTCTTCTTCTTCACCGTTGGCATACTTGGTGGCAATTTCCATCATCCGATTCAGAGCCATATCTCCTGTCCGACCGAATTTCATATTCAACTCCCGATACTTGACGCTTTCTCTAAAGGCACAAATTGCCTGATGACCAGACACATTCTCCACCGTGTGATGCAATGTGATTCATCTCTGGATATAATCCCTCAAAGACTCATTCGGTTTCTGCACACAACACTGTAATTCGGTCAGCCCTGCCGGCCGTTTGCAAGTACCTTCGAATGTTCTGACAAATACTCGAGCAAGATCTTCCCAAGTATAAATACTGCTTGGTGCTAACTGATTCAGCCATGCTCTAGCTGAGCCCTCCAGCATCAGAGGAAGGTGTTTCATGGCCACTTCATCATTGCCGCCACCAATCTGGACAGCCACTCGGTAGTCTTCAAGCCAAGTATCAGGCTTGGACTCACCAGTGAACTTACTGACTCCAGTCGCCAACCTGAAGTTGGGGGGAATCACTGCAGCCCTGATGGCTTTGCTGAAGCACTCCGGACCAAAGACATGCACCCTGCTGCTGGTTGGTATATCTCTGTCATGACCCTCTTGGTGAGCTCTGTTCCTGTCGACCAAGCCCTGAATTAGAATAGATCTCGCATCAAAACCTGGCTCCCTGGGGTCGACTGGAATCCTTCGCCCAAAACTGTGAGGGCGCCTGTCATCATGTTGCCAAGGTGCGTACGACCCACTCCTTGGGGGAGGCGTGGGCACTCGACGACGATCATCGCGATCGACTCGGTGATCATACTGCTCATGGTTTCTGTATTGATCTCGCTGATCTCCACGTCCCTCATGCCTCGGGGGTGATTTTGGGCTGTGAGCCGACTAAACTGTATCCACAACTACGGATCTGCTATGGATCCTATTCCGCGACTGAGATACCACTGTATTCTGCTCTCCTGCCGCACGGAGCAAAGCTCGGATCTGCACCAGACCTCGACCAGCTTCTGACTGGGAAGGTTGGATCGACTCCGCTATCCGGGCTGTAGCTGTGAGATTCTGGATCGGAGTTCGGTATACCTGAGTCAGAGGCAGAAAGAGTTGACGTCGACTGGATTCAGGAGCACGCTGTTGAGCACGCTCGTCGAGTGCGCGCTGGAGATTCTCCGGTCGAGTGCGCTTAGCCAAGTTGGCCAGGCACGCCTCCTCCAAGGCCTGGGCCTCAGGGGTTTCTCCAACGATAGGAGTGTGAAGTGCATCCATGTTCCGGCGTCGGAGTTCTTCTCTCCGCTGCGAGGAGAGGGGGTTCGGGGTGGTACTCTTCATGAATACGCGACGGATCGCCGCCCCCATCACCTCCGTCTTCGCGGGTGAAGCCAGGAGGACTGCACGGTCCATTGACCATCAAAACTTCTGCCGCGGAGTCGCTGCTATCGCACTCGGATGCAGTCTCTACGGAGTCAGTTGACAGATCGAACAGGCTGTAGAGGGTTTTGTCGGGCTCGATTGCCGTGACTTGAGGGGTGTCCGACTGGTGAGCCACCGCAGGCTTCACCCACCGTTGAAGCCTCGATCAACCGAAACGTTTGCTCCAGCGGGCCACAAACACGCGAGTTTTACGAGTTCAGGCCCTTCTCGGAGGAAGTAACATCCCTACGTCTCCGAGCCCGGAGGCGGTCGACTGGATATATGCGTGTGAGTTACAGGGGGTGCGAACCCTTGTCCCGGAGGAGGGGGTGGCTTATATAGAGTGCGCCAGGACCCCAGCTCCCCTCCGTTACACAGGGTTCAATGTTCATAAAGAAGGAGCGTTACTGGTAAAGTCCGAAGTAAAGTGCTATAAATGGCTATTAAAGCTATGACTTAATCCTGACCATTGCAGAGTGAGTGGCTCTCCATCTTCTGGTAGTCGAGTGGTTGATCGGATGGTCAAGTGTCTTCAAGACTGTCGAGTGGAACATGGCTTTATGGTCGAGTGGACGGTGTTATTTCTTCGACTGCTTCTGGTTCTTTTAGACATGTCCTTGGGGAGGGTATCTTGGACAGATCCATGACCCTACCCTAGGTACATAGCTTCGTCACATACTTCTGGAGCATTTCAGTCATGTCTGCATAGCCCTCTGGATCTTTTTGTCTCGAGTCTAAGACGGTTACTACTCCCCGGTCAAGCTTAATCTCTAGGAGAATAAAGTGGAACCTGCACACGCATGCATAACTCATCAATTACATTATTATAACCTCGAGTAATAAGAGAAACCGAATATACACAAGACAGTAACACTCACTTGAAGTTGTAAGGAAAGAGTATTTTATCTTTGTTTTGATTTTTGAGCAACGATTGTAGCAAGTTTTCATCAGTTTCTGTGACATTCTTTTGAACCGTCCATTCATGTATGATATTTGGGTTAATGAACCCAATGTCATAGATTTGTGCTTTTCTGCATTCGACGATCTTCAATTTGCATAACATAGTGAGGATAATTATATATACACATGCAATGAAAGAGCTGAGTTATATATAGAGACTTAATTACACAAGTAGTACTTATAAACAGTAGCAAGTCACAAGTGTTTTGTCGAGGTGCTTTTGATTTTATAACTGGAATACCTTGTCAAATTCAACAGACAACACATCCATTCCAACGAGGTCGTGCTCCTCTTTAATTCTCTGCATCAAAGTATCCTTCCCAGACTTGCCGCAGATTTTCATGTACCATTCATGGAATCTTCGCATCATCGTTGTTAGAGGAGGATGACCAGGTTTGACGAGAGGCTTCCCGTACTGGTACATGAATTCATCCACCTCCATTGTTTCAAAATCTATATCATTGCTCAGGTGATCAGCAGGGTTGGTACCGGGCACCATCCCCCGCTGATTAGCAACGATATAGCTAGACACCTTGAGCAGCGGGCATGATTGGTTCTCCTGTTTGCCGAGTTGGGGAATTTTTTACCACTTCTTCATGCTTGTGTTGATTCGTGCTTAGATATGTGATTTGTAGCTATTTGTGGTCCATTTGTAGCATGATGTTTGTTGTAGATGTATATTCGTGCTCATAGATTGTCTGGTATGCTTATTATGATAGCGATGAACCATATGTGCTTAGCATGATAGTGATGAAGCATGTGCTTGCTATGATAGTGATGAACCATGTACATGTATGCTCCTGCTTTCATGGATTGACCAGTATGTTGTGTGCTATGCTTATTGTCAATGTGTGCTACGATTGTAGGACATGACCACGTAGACGCAAGATCTTAGTCAGGCCCTTGTCCTATCTGACAAACAGTTTTCTCCATCATTTGTCAAGGACTCACAGCCTATGTCCGAGATGGCACCTGATTCAGAGGTGTTCGCGTCTGATTCCATCTAGTGCTCGTTGAGCCAACTCCTGCTGTTGCTGTTGCCGTTGCACTCAAGATAGCAGCAAAGGAAAAGAAGGATGGTAGGTCAAACAACATGAAGTGGCAGTCGTTCATGTCCACGTTTGTTCTGAACAAGATGTGTGAGCTCATCTCTAGTGGAGTTAGGACTGACAAGGGCTTCAAGGAGGTGCACTTGAATACCGTTGCGAAGCAGGTGTTCGAGTTCTGTGGGTAGGAGGTGTCTGCCACCCAGGTGTACAACCACCTGAGGAAGTGAAGAAGTCGATGGATCCAAGTGTCCAAGCTGAGAGACCTTAGTGGCGCCTCATGGGATGAGAACACTTGCTCCATAGTTCTTGAGGCAGAGCACTACGCTGGTCATGTCGCGGTTAGCTCACAACCCTCTTCCTTTTCATACTATCCACCATTGCCTACTCCTAATCGCAACTAACAACACTTGTGTTTCATTCTTAGGACCACCCAAAGGACACTGAGTTTCTCAACACACCCATACAGGACTACAGCCAGATGCAACACATCTTCTCCTTCGGGCTGGCAACTAGGAAGCATGCCATGGGATCGGGGGAGCCTCTTGGTTCTCCCATGCCAGACTTCCCTAGGACCCCGGACGTCGAGGTCCTTGATGGCCCTGACAAGCCCTTCGTGAAGCCCTTCGACAAGCCATTTGACCCCATCCATGATAGGAAGAGGAAGAGAGGAGGCTTGATGGAGGAGGAGATCAATGTATTTTGCAGGAGGACTAAGGCGGTGAAGGAGGTGGCAATAGCCATCAGGGAGTGCAAGCCCCTCGACGTCCACCCTAACCTGTATGGCGCTGTCATGACCCAGGGTGGCTTCAGCGACGAGGCTCTCATGGCAGCTCTCAGCCACCTGCTTGACAACAAGGCCCAGGGTGTTGGGTTTGTTGCCATGGCAGATGCTCATAGGGTGCTATGGCTCAGGAGCTGGCTGGGCAAGCACTACTACTAGAGTATTGCTGCCTGTGAGCGTGCATGATCCCCGATGGCGATGGTGGTGGCGACAACGATGACGATGACGACGACGACGCACATTTTGTGTAGCTAGGGCTCAAAAACTATTTGATGGTCTGTATATTTTGGTGAGGTGGTATATACTAACCCCTCACGCTGATGGTGAACTTGCGGTGGTAGGAAGACACCCTCTTTTGGATATGGTGGTAGGTTAACACCAAGGTAGTGCTAGGTAGAACTTGCTATGCCATATGATCATGCAAGCTTTACTTCTTCTCTTGTGCTCCATTGTTGTTTGTGTGGTACTTTGATTGCTACTTGTCTGCTCCATTGATTTGCTGCTTCAAATCTTGCTCTTGTCCATTGCTAGGGCAAGTAGTATGCTGTGTTCATCGGTAAGGCTCCAGGGGTTTACAGTTCATGGGAAGAAGCCAGTGCACAAGTGGCATCGTATAGCAACATCAGCCATAGAGGGTTCAAGACTAGGCAGGCAGCAGAACAAGCTTATTCCGACTGGGTGCGAAATCACGGAGGCAGCAGTGTTGAGAGTGGCAAGGTTGAAGGTGTCAAGGTGGATCGTCAGTTTGGGCTGAAGCTAAAGAACTTCATCATCTTCGCCTAGTTCATCGCCATTGATGTGTTATGGCATTGGTGTGCTAGGTGTGATCATTGTGGGTAAGCTCACCAATTAGGGTACAAGGTAAGCATAACATGTATGCCGTATGCAACCAAACGCCGTGTACATTTGCCGCTCGGGCCAATGCAGGCAACCAAACAAAGTGCACTTTTGTATTACCTAATGCAGGGACACTAGATGCAGGCAACCAAACAACTTGCAGATGGCGTATTAGGGCATGTTTTAGCTCAACCAGGCTGGGTTGGGAAGTGTATGGGATGCATGAACTATTCACAACGGCAACTGAGGGAGTCCTGGATTAGGGGGTGGTCGGATAGCCGGACTATACCTTCAGCCGGACTCCTGGACTATGAAGATACAAGATTGAAGACTTCGTCCCGTGTCCGGATGGGACTTTCCTTGGCGTGGAAGGCAAGCTTGGCGATGCGGATATTCAAGATCTCCTACCATTGTAACCGACTCTATGTAACCCTAACCCTATCCGTTGTCTATATAAACCGGAGGGTTGTAGTCCGTAGGACAGAATCAACTCCATACACAACAATCATACCATAGGCTAGCTTCTAGGGTTTAGCCTCCTTGATCTCGTGGTAGATCTACTCTTGTACTACCCATATCATCAATATTAATCTAGTAGGAGTAGGGTTTTACCTCCATCGAGAGGGCCCGAACCTGGGTAAAACAAAGTGTCCCCTGTCTCCTGTTACCATCCGGCCTAGACGCACAGTTCGGGACCCCCTACCCGAGATCTGCCGGTTTTGACACCGACATTGGTGCTTTCATTGAGAGTTCCTCTGTGTCGTCGCCTTTAGGCCCGATGGCTCCTTCGATCATTAACAACGATACGGTCCAGGGTGAGACTTTTCTCCCCGGACAGATCTTCGTCTTCGGCGGCTTCGCACTGCGGGCTAATTCGCTTGGCCACCTTGATCAGATCGAAAGCTACGCCCCTGGCCATCAGGTCAGGTTTGGAAGCCTAAACTACACGGCTGACATCCGCGGGGACTTGATCTTCGACGGATTCGAGCCACAGCCAAGCGTGCCGCACTGTCTCGATGGGCATGATATAGCTCTGCCACCGAGCAGCGCCTTGGAGGCCGCACACGCATCGGTTTCGACCATTGATTCAGAACCTACTGCGCCGATTGAGGATCGGCGGTTGGACGCTGCCTCAGGGGCTGCTATCTCAGAGGCGATCAAGCCGAACTCCAGCCCCGCACTCCGCGTGGCCCGAGACTCCGAGGAGCCGGATTCCTCTCCGAACTCCAAGCCCCCCGCACCGCGGACATCTTTCAGCATTCGTCTTTTGGCGACATCCTGAATTCCCTTAAGTCTCTCTCTTTAGCAGGAGAGCCTTGGCCGAACTACGGTCAGCAAGGGTGGGATACGGACGGTGAGGAAATTCAAGACCCACCCACCACCCACTTTGTAGCCACTGTCGACGATTTAACCGACATACTGGACTTCGGCTCCGAAGACATCGACGGCATGGACGACGATATAGGAGACGAATAGGAACCAGCACCTGTAGGGCGCTGGAACGCCACCTCGTCATATGACATATACATGGTGGATACTCCAAAAGACGGAGACAGCAATGGAATAATGGGGGATGACGCCCCCAAGAAACAGCCGAAGCGTCGGCGTCAGCGGCGCCGCTCTAAGTCCCGCCAAAGCAAAAAACGGTGATTCCGGCACGGGAGATAATATTACCCCGGATAGCGCCGAAGAACACCCACCCCAGCAAGATTCGGCACAGGAAGATGGAGAAGCCAGCCCTCATGAGAGAGCGGCAGACCGAGAGGTCGAGGATGATAACTATACGCCTCCCTCCGAAGACGAGGCAAGCCTCGATGACGACGAATTCATCATACCATCAGGCCCCGCCAAACAAGAGCGTTTTAGACGCAGGATTTTATCCACGGCAAGCAGCCTCAAGAAAAAGCAGCAACATCTTAGAGCTGCCCAAGATTTGCTAGCTGACAGATGGACTGAAGTCCTTGCGGCCGAAGAGTATGAACTCGAACGCCCCTCCAAGAGTTACCCGAAGCATAGGCCGCTACCCCGATCAGAGGAGGAAGCACCTACATCACCAGCGCATGACATGGCAGACCGACCACCTCGTGGCCGCGACAGAGAGGCCTCTCAGCCCTCCACCCAAGCCATGCCCCGACGTCGCACAACTAAAGCACGGGAAAATACGCCCGACCTGCGAGAGATACTGGAGGGCAAGGCAAGAGAGACAAGATCGATCTACGGATCGCGCAGGCGCCCTACGGCATGTGACAATGATCCTCACGCCGGATACAATAAATCCGGCCGGGCCGAACACAACAGACATAGCTCTTCCGAGCTGCGTCGTGATATAGCCCAGTACAGAGGCGCCGCACACCCGCTATGCTTCACAAATGAAGTAATGGATCATAAAATCTCAGAGGGCTTTAAACCCGTAAACATCGAATCATACGATGGCACCACAATCCGGCGGTATGGATTGAGGATTATCTCCTTCACATCCACATGGCACGCGGCGATGATCTACACGCCATCAAGTACCTCCCGCTCAAACTTAAAGGACCGGCCCGGTATTGGCTTAACAGCTTGCCAGCAGACTCAATCAGTTCTTGGGAAGACCTGGAAGCCTCATTCCTCGACAACTTCCAGGGCACTTACGTGCGACCGCCGGATGCCGACGACTTAAGCCACATAATTCAGCAGTCAGAAGAATCAGCCAGACAATTCTGGACACGGTTCCTAACAAAGAAAAACCAGATAGTCGACTGTCCGGACGCAGAGGCCCTAGCAGCCTTCAGGCATAACATCCGCGACGAGTGGCTGGCCCGGCACCTAGGACAGGAAAAGCCGAAATCCATGGCAGCCCTCACGACACTCATGACCCGCTTTTGCGTGGGTGAAGACAGCTGGCTAGCTCGCAGTAACGACTTATCAAAGAACCCTGGTAATTCGGATACCAAGGACAAAAGTGGCAAGACACATCGGAACAAACAAAAACGCCGCGTTAACAGCGAAAGCAATGAAGACACGGCAGTCAATGCCGGATTCAAAGGCTATAAATCTGGTCAGCGGAAAAAGCTATTCAAAAAGAATACTCAGGGCCCATCCAGTTTGGACCGAATACTCGATCGCTTGTGCCAGATACATGGCACCCCCGAAAAGCCAGCCAAGCACACTAACAGGGATTGTTGGGTGTTCAAGCAGGCAGGCAAGTTAAGAGCCAAAAACAAAGACAAGTGGCTGCACAACGACGACGAGGAGCCCAAGCCGCCAAACAACAATGGACAGAAGGGCTTTCCCCCACAAGTGCGGACGTTGAACATGATATACGCAACCCACATTCCCAAGCGGGAGAGGAAGCGTGCGCTACGGGACGTATACGCGATGGAGCCAGTCGCCCCAAAGTTCAACCCATGGTCCTCCTGCCCGATCACTTTTGATCAAAGGGACCATCCCACTAGCATCCGTCATGGCGGCTTCGCCGCATTGGTTCTTGACCCAATCATCGATGGATTTCACCTCAAAAGAGTCCTCATGGACGGTGGCAGTAGCCTGAACCTGCTTTACCAGGACACAGTGCGGAAAATGGGCATAGATCCCTCAAGGATCAAACCCACAAGAACGACCTTTAAAGGCGTCATGCCAGGTGTAGAAGCCAACTGTACAGGCTCAGTAACACTTGACGTGGTCTTCGGATCCACGGATAATTTCCGAAGCGAAGAGTTAATCTTTGATATAGTCCCGTTTCGCAGTGGCTATCACACCCTGCTCGGACGAACCGCATTCGCAAAATTCAATGCGGTGCCGCACTACGCATATCTCAAACTCAAGATGCCAGGCCCTCGAGGAGTAATCACGGTCAACAGAAACACCGAACGCTCCCTCCGTACGGAAGAGCATACGGCGGCTCTCGCAGCGGAGGTACAAAGTAGCCTTCTTAGGCAATTCTCCAGTCCGGCCATTAAAAAGCCAGACACGGCCAAGCGCGCCCGGAGTAACCTACAGCAGGACCGCCTGGCACACTCTGAGCAAGCGTAGCAATGCGGCCCCAACTCCAGCTTTTGCGGCCTAGCAAAACCAGTACCTCGCGTACATAACTACGCCCTTGAAATACCATGGGCACAGGGGAAGGGGCACAATAACGGCACGCCCAAATATGGCTTAAAACGTACCAGGGGCTGCCGGATTCTTTTTTTAATTTTTTTCTTTCAGGACTCCATACTTCGGACGACCTGTTCGGCAATTAGATTGCCGCACAAACGATGCAAGATCTAGGGAGGCAAACAAGCCATGCCGCATTATGGAACTCCCAGGTGGTCTCTGTTACGAGCGATATACCTACTTTATATATAATTCCGCGGCCTGCCCCTGATCAGGACACACTGAATAGTCCAATATCTTTTGCTTATCGCACCATCTGTATCGTTCGGCTTTGATAAATAGACTCTCCATAAACAATGCCTAGTTTTTTGTTTATTTTTTGCATTACTCTTTTCATATATATGTTCATTGATGACATGTTGCATCCGTACACTATGGTACGACTAGTACGCCAGGGGCTTGAGTACCCTTTAAATATGGTGTGAGAAGTCCGTACACTTTCACAAGTGCGGCACCCCGAACTTATAGCACTATATGCATCGGCTCCGAATCATGATTTGGGTCAATAGTTGGGTTTGCTCGGCTCCTATGTTTTGGTGCCTTACGTTCCGCTATATCGGCTAAGGTAGCACTAGGAGAACCACTACGATTGTGCCCCGGTTGAGCTGGGTTAAGCACCTCAGTGGAGAAAGCTAAAACTGACTGTCATGATGAGGCGAGAGACCGGTCGCTGTTCGAGAGGTTTTTTGAGTCCCTAAAGACTTATGTCGCTTCAAGCGAGGAGCTGGATAACCCCAGCCAAGGCGTGGATAGCGCCCCGAACTCGGTCTTCCGAACTAGGGGCTTCGCCAATATTTAAAATTATAAAGTTCTATGGCTAAGTGAGAGTGTTCAAGCATTATAGTCCGATTGCCTGGTTCGTCGTGCTGAGCGCCTCCCTCGAAGGACCCAACCATGGGAAAAAGAGCGCCCAGGTTTATCACCGAACACCCCAGCACTAGTGGCATGGGGGCAGAAGCCGACGGCTGGCCATCTCTCAATTTTTGACAAACGGCCGCACAGAAAATAATATTTTAAATTCAATAAGCGTTGCTCAGCGCATATGAACAAGTTTTCAGCGCACAGGATAAACACAAGCTAATTCATTCAAAAATTACATCCTTGGTGCACTCATCCGCCACAAGGCGGGCACCCGCAAGAACATCCTTATAGTAGTTCTCCGGCTTGCGATGCTCCTTCCCCGACGGTGGCCCGTCCGTCACAAGCTTCTCACCGTCCAGCTTACCCCAATGCACCTTTACACGGGCAAGGGCCCTACGGGCACCTTCGATGCAGACGGAGCGCTTGATGACCTCGAGCCTTGGACAGGCCTCCACCAGCCGCCGCACCAGCCCGAAGTAGCTCCCAGGCAAGGCCTCTCCGGGCCACAGCCGAACTATGAAGCCCTTCATGGCATGTTCGGCCGCCTTGTGGAGTTTGACCAGCTGTTTCAGCTGGTCGCTCAAGGGCACAGGGTGTCCGGCCTCAGCATACTGAGACCAGAACACCTTCTCCGTCGAGCTGCCCTCTTTAGCTCGGTAGAATGCGGCGGCATCGGATACGCTGCAGGGAAGATCTGCGAAGGCCCCTGGAGAACTCCGGATTCGGGTAAGTAACAAGTAGTTTACTTTTATGTTTCTGCTTTGCATAAAGAATGCCTTACCCGCTGCTATCTTCTTCATATCCTCCAACTCGCGGAGAGCCTTTTGGGCTTCGGCCTTGGCAGACTTGGCAGTCTCAAGGGCCGTCGCGAGCTCGGACGCTTGGGTCTTTGACTCAAGCTCCAAACTCTCATGTTTTTTCATGAGAGCCTGAAGCTCTTGCTGCACCTCGCCAACCTGAGACCCAAGTTTCTCTCGCTCGGTGCGCTCCGCGGCCGTTTTCTTTTCGGCCTCGGACAACGCCTGCTTGAGGGTCGCCACCTCAGTCGTGGCCCCTACAATAAGCAGTACAATCCTGTTATTTTTTGCAATCACGCCTCTCTATAGGCACCTTTTTATAAGGTATTTCTTACCTTCTTTCTCCTCGAGCTGCTGCTTGGCACGGCCGAGCTCTTGCTCGGACCGCTCGAGTCCCTGTTTCAGGGCATCCACCTCTGCAGTCAGTGCGGCGGTGGCTAGCAGCGAAGCCTGCATACGCATATTGACTCTTCATTATTAGACTCCTGCAAAATTTCATAGATCCTCTATTCGGCTTTTCTTTCCGAATGCCAAACAGAGCATCAGGGGCTACTGTCTATGCGGTAATATTTTTACATATTTTTACTTACCTCGAAGCCTGTTAGGAGGCCAGCGCAAGCTTCATTCAGCCCGCTCTTGGCGGACTGAACCTTCTGGATCACCGTACTCATAATAGTACGGTGCTCCTCGTCGATGGAGGCGCCTTCAAGCACCTCCAGCAGATTGTCCGGCGCCTCCGGTTGGACGGAGGCTGCCGGCTCAGAAGGCTTGCTCCTCTTGGAAGGAGTTCGCCTGCCGCGGTCTAGAATTGTTGAAGATTTCGGCACGGTGTCCGGCTTAAAGCCGGACTTGGAGCCCTGGGGGGTCTTGTCCCCTTCACTCCTGGGGTCCGGGAGGTCGCCTTGCGGCTCCTCCAGGACCACCTCCTCCTGCCCCGGAGCTCGTTGCGATGCCACTTCAGCGTTGTCCGCAGTGCGGGGGGAGACAGCGGGCAGAACAGAGTTCACGTCCGATGAATCTAGTGTTGGGGAACGTAGCAGAAATTCAAAATTTTCCTACGTGTCACCAAGATCTATCTATGGAGAAACCAGCAACGAGGGGAAGGAGAGTGCATCTACATACCCTTGTAGATCTCTAAGCGGAAGCGTTCAAGAGAATGGGGTTGAAGGAGTCGTACTCGTCGTGATCCAAATCACCGGAGATCCTAGTGCCGAACGGATGGCACCTCCTCGTTCAGCACACGTACAGCCCGGTGACGTCTCTCATGCCTTGATCCAGCAAGGAGAGAGGGAGAGGTTGAGGAAGACTCCATCTAGCAGCAGCACAACGGCGTGGTGGTGGTGGAGGAGCGTGGTACTCCAGCAGGGCTTCGCCAAGCACCGCAAGAGACGAGGAGGGAGATGTGTCACGGGAGGGAGAGGGAGGCGCCAGGGCTTTGTTGCGGCTGCCCTCCCTTCCCCCCACTATATATAGGGCCAAGGGAGAGGGGGCGCAGCCTTGGCCCTTCCTCCAAGGAAGGGTGCGGCCAGGGAGGAGTCCATCCTCCCCAAGGCACCTAGGAGGTGCCTTCCCCCTTTAGGACTCTTCCTTTCCCTTATCTCTTGGCGCATGGGCCTCTTGGGGCTGATGCCCCTGGCCCATATAGGCCAAGGCGCACACCCCTACATCCCATGTGGCCCCCGGGGCTGGTGGCCCCACTTGGTGGACCCCTGGGACCCTCCCGGTGGTCCCGGTACGTTACCGATAAACCCCGAAACTTTTTCGGTGACCAAAACAGGACTTCCCATATATAAATCTTTAACTCCGGACCATTCCGGAACTCCTCGTGACGTCCGGGATCTTATCCGGGACTCCGAACAACATTCGGTAACCACATACAAACTTCCTTTATAACCCTAGCATCATCGAACCTTAAGTGTGTAGACCCTACGGGTTCGGGAACCATGCAGACATGACCGAGACGTTCTCCGGTCAATAACCAACAGCGGGATCTGGATACCCATGTTGGTTCCCACATGTTTCACGATGATCTCATCGGATGAACCACGATGTCAAGGACTTAATCAATCCCGTATACAATTCCCTTTGTCTATCGGTACGATACTTGCCCGGGATTCGATCGTCGGTATCCCGATACCTTGTTCAATCTCGTTACCGGCAAGTCTCTTTACTCGTTCCGTAACACATCATCCCGTGATCAACTCCTTGACCACATTGTGCACATTATGATGATGTCCTACCGAGTGGGCCCAGAGATACCTCTCCGTCACATGGAGTGACAAATCCCAGTCTCGATTCGTGCCAACCCAACAGACACTTTCAGAGATACCCGTAGTGCACCTTTATAGTCACCCAGTTACGTTGTGACGTTTGGCACACCCAAAGCATTCCTACAGTATCCGGGAGTTGCACAATCTCATGGTCTAAGGAAATGATACTTGACATTAGAAAAGCTTTAGCATACGAACTACACGATCTTGTGCTATGCTTAGGATTGGGTCTTGTCCATCACATCATTCTCCTAATGATGTGATCCCGTTATCAACGACATCCAATGTCCATGGTCAGGAAACCGTAACCATCTATTGATCAACGAGCTAGTCAACTAGAGGCTTACTAGGGACATGGTGTTGTCTATGTATCCACACATGTATCTGAGTTTCCTATCAATACAATTCTAGCATGGATAATAAACGATTATCATGAACAAGGAAATATAATAATAACCAATTTATTATTGCCTCTAGGGCATATTTCCAACAGTCTCCCACTTGCACTAGAGTCAATAATCTAGTTCACATCGCCATGTGATTAACACTCGTAGGTCACATCGCCATGTGACCAACATCCAAAGAGTTTACTAGAGTCAATAATCTAGTTCACATCACTATGTGATTAACACTCAATGAGTTCTGGGTTTGATCATGTTGCTTGTGAGAGAGGTTTTAGTCAACGGGTCTGAACCTTTCAGATCCGTGTGTGCTTTACAAATCTCTATGTCATCTCCTAGATGCAGCTACCACGCTCTATTTGGAGCTATTCCAAATAACAGTTCTACTATACGAATCCAGTTTACTACTCAGAATAATCTAGATTAGTGTCAAAGTTTGCATCGGCGTAACCCTTTACGACGAACTCTTTTACCACCTCCATAATTGAGAAAATTCCTTAGTCCACTAGTTACTAAGGATAAGACCGCTGTCCTGTGATCCATTCTTGGATCACTCTTGTACCCCTTGACTGACTCATGGCAAGGCACACTTCAGGTGCGGTACACAGCATAGCATACTGTAGAGCCTATGTCTTAAGCATAGGGGACGACCTTCATCCTTTCTCTCTATTCTGCCGCGGTCAGGTTTCGAGTCTTACTCAATGTTCACACCTTATAACATAGCCAAGAACTCCTTCTTTGCCGACCCATTTTGAACTCCTTCAAAATCTTGTCAAGGTATGTGCTCATTTGAAGGTTCCATTAAGCGTTTTGATCTATCCTTATAGATCTTGATGCTCAATGCTCAAGTAGCTTAATCCAGGCTTTCCATTGAAAAACACTTTCCAAATAACCCTATATGCTTTCCAGAAATTCTACGTCACTTCTGATCAACAATATGTCAACAACATATACTTATCAAAAATTCTATAGTGCTCCCACTCACTTCTTTGGAAATACAAGTTTCTCATAAACTTTGTATACACCAAAATCTTTGATCATCTCATCAAAGCATACATTCCAACTCCGACATGCTTACTCCAGTCCTTAGAAGGATAGCTGGAGCTTTACACACTTGTTAGCATCTTTCAGGATTGACAAAACCTTCTGATTGTATCACATACAACCTTTCCTCAAGAAAATCATCGAGGAAACAATGTTTTGACATCCTATCTGCAAGATTTCATAAATAATGCAGTAATCGCTAATATAATTCCAACAGACTCTTAGCATCGCTACGAGTGAGAAAGTCTCATCGTAGTCAACTCCTTGAACTTGTCGGAAAACATCTTAACGACAAGCCGAGCTTTCTTAATGGTGATACTTACCATCATTGTCCGTCTTCCTTTTAAAATCCATATGTACCTAACAGCCTTACGACCATCAAGTAGTTCTTCCAAAGTCTACACTTTGTTTTCATATATGGATCCTCTCTCGGATTATATGGCCTCGAGCCATTTATCGGAATCCGGGCCCACCATCGCTTCTCCATAGCTCGTAGGTTCATTGTTGTCTAGCAACATGACTTCCAAGACAGGATTACGTGCCACTCTGAAGTAGCACGCATCCTTGTCATCCCACGAGGTTTGGTAGTGACTTGATCTGAAGTTTCATGATCACTATCATAAGCTTCCACTTCAATTGGTGTAGGTGCCACAGGAACAACTTCCTGTGCCCTGCCACACACTAGTTGAAGAGACGGTTAAATAACCTCATCAAGTCTCCACCATCCTCCCACTCAATTCTTTCGAGAGAAACTTTTCCTCGAGAAAGGACCCGATTCTAGAAACAATCCCTTATTGCTTTCGGATCTGAGACAGGAGGTATACCCAACTATTTTGGGTGTCTTATGAAGATGCATTTATCCTCTTTGGGTTCGAGCTTATCAACCTGAAACTTTTCACATAAGCGTCGCAGCCCCAAACTTTTAAGAAATGACAGCTTAGGTTTCTCTAAACCATAGTTCATATGGTGTCATCTCATCGGAATTACGTGGTGCCCTATTTAAAGTGAATGTGGTTGTCTCTAATGCCTAACCCATAAACTATCATGGTAATTCGATAAGAGACATCATGGTATGCATCATATCCAATAGGGTGCAGTTATGATGTTCGGACACACCATCACACTATGGTGTTCCAGGCTGTATTAGTTGTGAAACAATTTCCACAATGTCTTAATTCTGTGCCAAACTCGTAATTCAGATATTCATCTCTATGATCATATCATAGATATTTTATCCTCTTGTCACGAGATCTTTCAACTTCACCTTGAAATTACTTGAACCTTTCAATAATTCAGACTCGTGATTCATCAAGTAAATATACTCAACATCTACTCAAATCATCTGTGAAGTAAGACCATAACGATATCCACTACATGCCTCAGCACTCATTGGACTGCACACATCAAAAATGTATTACTTCCAACAAGTTGCTTTCTAGTTCCATTTTACCGAAACCGAGGCTTTCAGTTATCTTGCCCATGTGGTATGATTTGCATGTCTCAAGTGATTCAAAATCAAGTGAGTCCAAACGGTCCATTTGCATGGAGTTTCTTCATGCATATACACCAATAGACATGGTTCGCATGCCTCAAACTTTTCAAAAACGAGTGAGTCCAAAGATCCATCAACATGGAGCTTCTTCATGCGTTTAATACCGATATGACTTAAGTGGCAGTGCCACAAGTAGGTGGTACTATCATTACTATCTTATATCTTTTGGCATGAACATGTGTATCACTACGATCGAGATTCAATAAACCATTCATTTTAGGTGCAAGACCATTAAAGGTATTATTCAAATAAACAGAGTAACCATTATTCTCCTTAAATGAATAACCGTATTGCGATAGACATAATCCAATCATGTCTATGTTCAACGCAAACACCAAATAACAATTATTTAGGTTTAACACCAATCTCGATGGTAGAGGGAGCGTGCGATGCTTGATCATATCAACATTGGAAACACTTCCAACACATATCATCAGCTCACTTTTAGCTAGTCTCCGTTTATTCCGTAGCTTTTATTTCGAGTTACTAACACTTAGCAACCGAACCGGTATCTAATACCCTGGTGCTACTAGGAGTACTAGTAAAGTACACATCAACACAATGTATATCCAATATACTTCTATCGACCTTGCCAGCCTTCTCATCTACCAAGTATCTAGGGTAATTCTGCTCCAGTGGCTGTTCCCCTTATTACAAAAGCACTTAGTCTCGGGTTTGGGTTCAACCTTGGGTTTCTTCACTAGAGCAGCAGCTGAATTGCCATTTCATGAAGTATCCCTTCTTGCCCTTTCCCTTCTTGAAACTAGTGGTTTCACCAACCATCAAAAATTGATGCTCCTTCTTGATTTCTACTTTTGTGGTGTCAAACATGGCGAATATCTCAAGGATCATCATATATGTCCCTGATATATTATAGTTCATCACGAAGCTCTAGCAGCTTGGTGGCAATGACTTTGGAGAAACATCACTATCTCATCTGGAAGATTAACTCCCACTTGATTCAAATGATTGTTGTACTCAGACAATCTGAGCACAAGCTCAACAATTGAACTTTTCTCCCTTAGTTTGCAGGCTAAGAAAATCGTCGGAGGTTTTATACCTCTTGACGTGGGCACGGGCCTGAAATCCCAATTTCAGCCCTCGAAACATCTCATATGTTTCGCGACGTTTCAAAACGTCTTCGGTGCCTCAACTCTAAACCGTTTAACTGAACTATCACGTAGTTATCAAAATGTGTATGTCAGATGTTCGCAACATCCACAGACGACGTTCGAGGTTCAGCACACTGAGCGGTGCATTAAGGACATAAGCCTTCTATGAAGCAATGAGGACAATCCTCAGTTTATGGACCTAGTCCGCACAATTGCTACTATCAACTTTCAACTAAATTTTCTCTAGCAACATATCTAAACAGTAGAACTAAAGCGCGAGCTACGACATAATTTGCAAAATCCTTTTGACTATGTTCAGGATAAACAAGTTCATCTTATGAACTCCCACTCAGATAGACATCCCTCTAGTCATCTAAGTGATTACATGATCCGAGTCAACTAGGCCGTGTCCGATCATCACGTGAGACGGACTAGTCAACATCGGTGAACATCTTCATGTTGATCGTATCTTCTATACGACTCATGTTCGACCTTTCGGTCTTCTGTGTTCCGAGGCCATGTCTGTACATGCTAGGCTCGTCAAGTCAACCTAAGTGTTTCGCGTGTGTAAATCTGGCTTACACCCGTTGTATGTGAACGTAAGAATCTAACACCCGATCATCACGTGGTGCTTCGAAACACGAACTGTCGCAATGGTGCACAGTTAGGGGGAACACTTTCTTGAAATTTTAACGAGGGATCATCTTATTTACTACCGTCGTTCTAAGCAAATAAGATGTATAAACATGATAAACATCACATGCAATCAAATAATAGTGACATGATATGGCCAATATCGTATAGCTCCTTTGATCTCCATCTTGGGGCTCCATGATCATCTTGTCACCGGCATGACACCATGATCTCCATCATCATGATCTCCATCATCGTGTCTCCATGAAGTTGCTCGCCAACTATTACTTCTACTACTACAGCTAACGATTAGCAATAAAGTAAAGTAATTACATGGCGTTGTTCAATGACACGCAGGTCATACAATAAATAAAGACAACTCCTATGGCTCCTGCCGGTTGTCATACTCATCGACATGCAAGTCGTGATTCCTATTACAAGAACATGATCAATCTCATACATCACATATATCATTCATCGCATCCTTTTGGCCATATCACATCACATGGCATACCCTGCAAAAACAAGTTAGACGTCCTCTAATTGTTGTTTGCATGTTTTAGGTGGCTGCTATGGGTTTCTAGCAAAAACGTTTCTTACCTACGCAAAACCATAATATGATATGCCAATTGCTATTTACCCTTCATAAGGACCCTTTTCATCGAATCCGTTTCGACTAAAGTGGGAGAGACAGACACCCGCCAGCCACCTTATGCAACTAGTGCATGTTAGTCGGCGGAATCGGTCTCACGTAAGCGTACGTGTAAGGTTGGTCCGGGCCGCTTCATCCCACAATGCCGTCGAAACAAGATTGGACTAGTAACGGTAAGCATATTGAACAAGATCAACGCCCACAACTACTTTGTGTTCTACTCGTGCATAGAATCTACGCAATAGACCTAGCTCATGATGCCACTGTTGGGGAACGCAGCAGAAATTCAAAATTTTCCTACGTGTCACCAAGATCTATCTATGGAGAAACCAGCAACGAGGGGAAGGAGAGTGCATCTACATACCCTTGTAGATCGCTAAGCGGAAGCGTTCAAGAGAACGGGGTTGAAGGAGTCGTACTCGTCGTGATCCAAATCACCGGAGATCCTAGTGCCGAACGGATGGCACCTCCTCGTTCAGCACACGTACAGCCCGGTGACGTCTCTCATGCCTTGATCCAGCAAGGAGAGAGGGAGAGGTTGAGGAAGACTCCATCTAGCAGCAGCACAACGGCGTGGTGGTGGTGGAGGAGCGTGGTACTCCAGCAGGGCTTCGCCAAGCACCGCAAGAGACGAGGAGGGAGATGTGTCACGGGAGGGAGAGGGAGGCGCCAGGGCTTTGTTGCGGCTGCCCTCCCTTCCCCCCACTATATATAGGGCCAAGGGAGAGGGGGGCGCAGCCTTGGCCCTTCCTCCAAGGAAGGGTGCGGCCAGGGAGGAGTCCATCCTCCCCAAGGCACCTAGGAGGTGCCTTCCCCCTTTAGGACTCTTCCTTTCCCTTATCTCTTGGCGCATGGGCCTCTTGGGGCTGATGCCCCTGGCCCATATAGGCCAAGGCGCACACCCCTACATCCCATGTGGCCCCCGGGGCTGGTGGCCCCACTTGGTGGACCCCTGGGACCCTCCCGGTGGTCCCGGTACGTTACCGATAAACCCCGAAACTTTTTCGGTGACCAAAACAGGACTTCCCATATATAAATCTTTAACTCCGGACCATTCCGGAACTCCTCGTGACGTCCGGGATCTTATCCGGGACTCCGAACAACATTCGGTAACCACATACAAACTTCCTTTATAACCCTAGCATCATCGAACCTTAAGTGTGTAGACCCTACGGGTTCGGGAACCATGCAGACATGACCGAGACGTTCTCCGGTCAATAACCAACAGCGGGATCTGGATACCCATGTTGGTTCCCACATGTTTCACGATGATCTCATCGGATGAACCACGATGTCAAGGACTTAATCAATCCCGTATACAATTCCCTTTGTCTATCGGTACGATACTTGCCCGGGATTCGATCGTCGGTATCCCGATACCTTGTTCAATCTCGTTACCGGCAAGTCTCTTTACTCGTTCCGTAACACATCATCCCGTGATCAACTCCTTGACCACATTGTGCACATTATGATGATGTCCTACCGAGTGGGCCCAGAGATACCTCTCCGTCACATGGAGTGACAAATCCCAGTCTCGATTCGTGCCAACCCAACAGACACTTTCAGAGATACCCGTAGTGCACCTTTATAGTCACCCAGTTACGTTGTGACGTTTGGCACACCCAAAGCATTCCTACAGTATCCGGGAGTTGCACAATCTCATGGTCTAAGGAAATGATACTTGACATTAGAAAAGCTTTAGCATACGAACTACACGATCTTGTGCTATGCTTAGGATTGGGTCTTGTCCATCACATCATTCTCCTAATGATGTGATCCCGTTATCAACGACATCCAATGTCCATGGTCAGGAAACCGTAACCATCTATTGATCAACGAGCTAGTCAACTAGAGGCTTACTAGGGACATGGTGTTGTCTATGTATCCACACATGTATCTGAGTTTCCTATCAATACAATTCTAGCATGGATAATAAACGATTATCATGAACAAGGAAATATAATAATAACCAATTTATTATTGCCTCTAGGGCATATTTCCAACATCCAGGGAGCCGCTCAACGACTCGTTGAGTGCGGCCCGGGGCGGGCTGCATGATTATATTCGACATTAGGGAAAGCTGCGCAATAAAGGAACATCATGAGTTACTCTGATACCCGAACTTACGATTTCGCCGGACGCTTGGCCCTGTCCGGCCACTCCTCTTCGCCCTCTTCGGCGTCAGGGGCGTAGTCCGGCGAAGGGGTCTTCCTCTTCCTAGACCCCTCGGCCTCCCCCGTTGGGGCGGCCTTCCTCTTCTCTCCTCCCTCCACTGGAGAGGGAGAGTTTTCTTCTTCCTCCTCCTCGTTCTCGCGGAAGGAGGGCGCCTCGAACTCGTCAGATGACGAGTCCGACACCACCATGTTACAGGCACTCTTTCGAGTCCCCGTGGTCTTCTTCTTCTTGGCCTTCTTCTCCGGCACCACATAAGGCGCCAGAGCCAGCAGCTTCACCAGTAAAGCTGGGGCTGGATCTTCGGGCAGCGGAGCCGGACAGTTAATCGGTTCGGCTATCGCCCGCCAAGCCTATCAAAGGTAAGGGAGTTTAGATCCCGCATACAGTCAAACTATGAAAAAAAGCTTAAACATCCTGTAAAAGGTGTAGATGGCATACCTTGTTAGTGTGACACTGCGAGCTGTATCCGCGGTCCTCGGAGGCGGATGCGGGAGCCTCGGCGCCCTTGAATAGCATCTTCCAGGCGTCCTCGTACGTTGTGTCGAAGAGCCTGCTGAGGGTTTGATGTTGCGCCGGGTCGAACTCCCACAGATCGAAATCCCGTTGTTGGCACGGGAGGATCCGGCGGACGAGCATAACCTGGATTATATTAAGTAGCCGGACTGGCTTGTTCACCAGGGACCGGATGCATGTTTGCAATCCGGTCACCTCTTTTACGTCACCCCACGACAGGCCCATCTCTTTTCAGGACACAAGCCGCGTGGGGGGTCCGGATCGGAACTCGGGGGCCGCGGTCCATTCCGGATCGCGTGGCTCGGTGATGTAAAACCATCCGGATTGCCATCCCATTAGGGTCTCCATGAAAGAGCCCTCGAACCATAGGGCGTTGGCCATCTTGCCCGCCATGGCGCCTCCGCACTCCGCCTGACTGCCGCTCACCACCTTGGGCTTGACGTTGAAAGTCCTGAGCCAGAGGCCGAAATGGGGGCGGACACGGAGAAAGGCCTCGCACACGACGATAAACGCCGAGATGTTGAGGATGAAGTTCGGAGCCAGATCGTGGAAATCCAGGCCGTAGTAGAACATGAGCCCCCGGACAAATGGGTGGAGTGGAAAACCCAGTCCGCGGAGGAAGTGGAGGAGAAATACCACCCTCTCATGGGGCCTTGGGGTGGGGATAAGCTGCCCCTCCTCGGGAAGCCGGTGCGCGATGTCCTTGGACAGATACCCGGCCTTCCTTAGCTTCTTGATTTTACCCTCCGTAACGGAGGAGACCATCCATTTGCCTCTCGCTCCGGACATTGCTGGAGAAGGTTGAGGTGCGATGTGCGGGCTTGGGCGCTGGAGCTCGGGTGCGCGAGAGATGGATAGGCAAGGGAGGAAGAAGGCGTAGGTAAAAAGGGTGGATCCTTATCCCCTTATATAGGCGGATGCGGTTATGCGTCCCCACCTACCTAATAAAACTCGCTTGCCTCCCGAGCGCCGTGATAAATGGCGCGGTTGGGTCACCCACATCCGTATTGATGAAAATCCCGTAAAAAGGGTACACGATCTCTGCTTTGACAAGACGTGCCAAGGAAACCGCCTCGCAAAACATGCTGAGGTGGAAAAGTAAAAACGATTCGAGTAAAGGGCTTGGCTGTAGTGTGTTGGCGCACTGCGGAATACGTCAGCAGATTTGATTTGTGTTAATATTATTCTCTCTATGGCAATATGTGGAAGCTTATTTTACAGAGCCGGACACTACTCTTGGTGATTACAATCTTCTATGAAGGACTTGGAGGAGGAACCCGCCTTGCAATGCCGAAGATAATTTTGCGCGCCAGACTCGTCGTCATTGAAGCCTGGTTCAGGGGCTACTGAGGGAGTCCTGGATTAGGGGGTGTTCGGATAACCGGACTATACCTTCAGCCGGACTCCTGGACTATGAAGATACAAGATTGAAGACTTCGTCCCTTGTCCGGATGGGACTTTCCTTGGCGTGGAAGGCAAGCTTGGCGATGCGGATATTCAAGATCTCCTACCATTGTAACCGACTCTATGGAACCCTAACCCTATCCGGTGTCTATATAAACCGGAGGGTTGTAGTCCGTAGGACAGAATCAACTCCATACACAACAATCATACCATAGGCTAGCTTCTAGGGTTTAGCCTCCTTGATCTCGTGGTAGATCTACTCTTGTACAACCCATATCATCAATATTAATCTAGCAGGAGTAGGGTTTTACCTCCATCGAGAGGGCCCGAACCTGGGTAAAACAAAGTGTCCCCTGTCTCCTGTTACCATCCGGCCTAGACGCACAGTTCGAGACCCCCTACCCGAGATCTGCCGGTTTTGACACCGACAGCAACCAAATACGCCCCATGCCTATTGAGTTTTATTTTTGATCAACCAACACAATGGAAAACTGAGAAACTTGTGCTCGATCGTCTCCAAGAAGTAGAAATTACTGAACTATCATAAACTGAGCGTGAAGGTGATTTTGTACAACGGTTATTCAGTTGGGCAACAGACTTAAAAAGGATGACGAAAGCAAGGCCAAGGGATTGTGCGAGTTGTTACGAAGCATCTCCACATCAGAACTATATATGGAATTTTATGTGAGCGCTGCTTGGTAAGGAAAGTTCTGTATGTTCCTGAAAATTAAAATACTGATTTGTCAATTCTCTTCACAAGCTTCTGATTTGTGTGGTCGTAATGTTGGCATGCTCATTAGTGGTGACAAATTCATGTTATGGTAACAAAGTTATTTGATTAACTTTTTGAATTTAACTAACTAAACCCATTCTTAATTTGTGATTATTTCAATGAGATAAATTTTGGAAAAATTAAGAATTTCTGTTTTTCTTTCTTATTATTTTTATTTATTCTTTCAGAAAGAGATAAGAGAATATGTCAATGCTATTGAGAGTGTCTTTCTGGGATGTGTGTTTATCTCTGTAATCTGTATGAAATTATGTGCTCTAATTAATTTGCTAAAATAGTAGATGCTTACCCTGATTTCTAACGACGCTGAGAGAATTTGTGAGGTGGGGTGCATTGCTTTTTAGTAGTTCAAATGGTGATTTCTGCTCTGAATTTCTGTTACTGCAATGGTATCTGGGACTAGAAGTTCACTATTTTGATACCTTTTGCCGAAATGTGTGTAAACGTAGTGCTCTTTCATGATTTGAACCTTGCACTGGCAGTGTTTTCACAACACTACGTATGATCTAAACAATGGGTTAAAATATTTATTGGAGCATTTGTTTCAACAAATATATTTTTTGTCAAAAGATATTTCTGATATTTTAGTTCGTGTGATATATTTTAGATAGTACTGCTTTAATACTTTGTGCTCGATTGTTATTGCAATTACCAAAATATATAAAATTATAGTGAAAATATACAATATCCAATAATACAGTGGTTATGGAGTATTATGTTTGTCAAGACGTGTGTTGCATGTGCACGCCTACTAATACTTAATGGGTAACGCTTTCTACCAGACGTCTGACAAGATCCAGTCGTAAGACCTATCATGCGCCATCGATTCCTTTTTCAACCCATGACGTGGATTGCTGAAAGGTATACTTTTCACAGATGACAAGCGGTGCATTTAAGCCCTAAAGAACTAGCTTCCTGGAAAAAAAACTCACTTGATCACCGGGCTAGGTACAATTGAACTAAAAGAAGCAAACTACCGTTGTTTTAGGAGGTCCAAAATCAATTGATGCTCGCACAAATCTTCTGATTTCCCTTTTTACGAAACCCCTCCCGATTTTCTTGCAAGGTCCACCCATAACCCCTCCCGAATTGAATGCAACTGCCCCAAATTCCTTCATTGTCATGTGTCTGTCGCCCAACTCATCCCAAATCCCTCCATCGCCAACCTCTCCAATCCCCTCGCTGGCCCGGATCTCTCCTCCATGAATCGACCTTGTGCCCCTTGTGGCCCTGAGACGCACCGTGCTGGTGTGTCGTCACATATGATGGTTGCTCGCAACCCCATCGCTGTCCTGGCCACCTACTTCGTTGCCTCTCGTCCAGTGCCTGCCCACCATTATCCACGATGCTCACGGGCTTGCTCGCTAGCCCGTCGCCGTCTCGGTCATCTCCACTGGGTTGGGTCCGTGCGGCCATCGTTCCATCGCGTGGCGGCGTTGTCTCGGTTTAAGAATGAAGGCAGCCATCAAAGATTGCAGGATTTTGTCCCTCCCCACAGTCACCATCCTCATCTGACCTAGGTATAGAGTCTCTTATCCTTGTTCAATGCTAGTTGATTTCCAAACATAAACATGTTCTCTATTATTATTTGATTTTCTCTATGTGCATATATTGATTTGTTCGATTTTTCGGGGGCTGATTTCACTCTGTACAATATGTAGTGAATCACTAAATCATCAATGAGTATATGTGCATTTGGTATTTACAGAACAAAAATATGTTTGCCCATGTTGGCCGCAATTTTTGTTTTGTATTGCCTTTTAAATATCCATGCTTCCAATTAATACTCCCTCCGTTTCTTTTTACTCCGCGTATAAAGTTTGGTCAAAGTCAAACTACACGAAGTTTGACCAAATTTATATCAAAAAATAGGAACATCTACAATACTAAAACTATATAGTATGAAAATACATTTTATGGTGCATCTGATAATATTGATTTCATATTGTGAATGTTGATATTTTTTAATATAAAGGTAGTCAAACTTTACAAAACTTGATTTTGACCAAATTTTATATGCAGAGTAAGAAAATGGAGGAAGTACTACTTATATACCCAGGGCACTGTTTTCATGCTTCTTCTCGATTGTGCTTCTACATTGTTATACATATGCTTCTTCGGGCTATAGTGTATGCTTCAATTGGTGAACAACAACCGCTTGAAAAGTAGCAAATTAGTGGAGAGTGGCGTTTTGGCACATCTGAAGTGAGGATCTATTTACGCTAAAAGAAAAAGCGTTTTGGCAAATTAGTGAGGATCCATTTGACAGTAGCAGCTTTTTCTTTTAGCGTAAATAAATCCTCACTTCTATGAAACACGAGTAATTTCTGTTAGAAATATTTTTCTTTTTGGTACAGCAAGATAATAATTACTTGGAAGAAAATGTGTGATGCTTCTCAGACATGTGAATTAAATTCCTTTTTTATTGAAGGATGTTCAAAACTATTCTCTTGCTGATGGAAGCAAGATAGTGATGCTTCTGAAACAAAATATCAAGCTGCATATGACATAAATTTTCTAATAAATAAAAGCTGATTTAATTCACCACAGAAGCAAATTTTAGAATGAACAGAAACATAAATAATTTTTTTGTGAAGGAAACAAACTGATACACAATATTACAAAAAAAAGGTGGAGGCACAAATTAGTTCCATGGAATGCAAATTTGACTAACGTTGGTTAAAATTTTTGCTTCGTAAGGTTTTTTTTTGCACAAAGGCTTTGTGGCAATCTAGCTGCCTATAATTCATAAGTTGTTTACTAAGATCAGGGGCAAATACATATAAGGTAGTTAACCCGACATAATCAGGGATCCACATATAAGTGATTTATGGAAGCAGTTGTTGGGGAACGTTGCATGGGAAACAAAAAAATTCCTACGTTCACCAAGATCAATCTAGGAGGTGACCATCTACGAGAGGAGAGATTGGATCTACGTATCCTTGTAGATCACCCTTGTAGATCTCTAAGCGGAAGCGTTAAGAAACGTGGTTGATGTAGTCGAATGTCTTCGTGATCCAATCACGATCCGTCCACAAACTCCCGATCAAGTGCCAAACGGACAGCACCTCCGCGTTCAACACACGTACGTCTTGATGACGCCTTCACCTCCTCGATCCAGCGAGCGATGGTGAAGTAGTAGCTCTAGTCCTTCGACAGCACGATGGCGTGGTGGCGGTGGTGGTGGAGCAATCTCAGCAGGGCTTCGCTAAGCCTAGCGAAGAAGGAGAGGAACTACGAGGGAGGGGAAAGGCAGCGTCGTGGCAATGATGGGTGCGGCTGCCCTCCCTCTCCACCTCTATATATAGGGGAAGGGAGGAGGGGTGGGCGCCCTAGGGGGGTGGTGGCCACCAGATGGGTGCGCCCCTAGGGAAACCCTAGCTAGGGTGGCTTGGCCCCCAAGCCAAGTGGGGTGCCGACCCTAGGTGGGCTCCCCCACCCCTTGTGAGCTGGTGTGTGCCCCCTTCCCTTGGCCCATGAGGGCCCCCAACACTTGCCCCCCACCCCCTAGGGGGAGGGGGCGGTGGCCACCAGATCGGAGAGCATACATGACTACTTAGTTATGCAGCAAAGAAACTTGAAAAGATTTAATATAATTCAATGAACAATCTGATCATAAAGTAACAATTTATCATATCCCAAAAAACACAACCACCGATTACATCATATTGATTCCGATCATGTGAGATAGCTCACATGAACTTTGTGTTGAATCACAAGGGATAGAGGATACCATCTAGCTACTCATATGGACCCTAAGGTCCTATGGAAACTACTCACACATGTCATGGAGGTAGCAATGTTGATGAAGATGGCCCCGATAATAGATTTCAACTCCGGCAGGGTGCCAAAATAGGCCTCCAAAATAGGAACTTCTGGCGGCAGAAAAAATCGCAAAAAAATGGTAAGTAGGGTTTCAGGATTTTTAAGATTTACAGACAAAAGAATCAACGTAAGGTTGTGCCGGGGGGGGGGGGGGGGGGGGGCACGGCGTCACCCTGGCCACGCCACCTAGATGTGTGGGGACCTAGGGTGACCCCCTGGCCCTTCCGGCACTTTCTGGAGGCTTCATCTTTTGGATAAAAAAATCGTAAATCCCCACGGTATTTTCAGTTTCCTAAATATGAATTTTCTGCAAAGTAAAAAACATGCAGAAAACAATAATTGCCTCTGGGCATTAAATTAATAGGTTAGTCCATAAAAATATTAAAATGGGTATAAAATTATTTAAAAATGGTATTATATTACCATAGATACGTTTGAGACATATCATTGTGTATGTTCTCCGTTGTGTCCTTCATGCTTGCATCGTCGTACTTCACCATAGTCCTTGTTTAGGGCGGCTCGCCGGTTACTCTATTGTTCTGCTCTACAATGGGATGAAAAACTACAGGGACCAAACTCACAACACGCGAAGAAGTTTAACTAATCAAATAAAATAGCATCATAATCACCTTTCGATAATACCTTCTTTTTTGACAACTCATAGCACTTGCCCTGACATTTAACAAGAATATGAACCCATCCATTCATCTACAAAATAATCATCATCCTATTTTAGCCCCATTGGCCTGCAACAAAATCGGCTGGAATACAAAAGGAGATGATGATATCTTCTAAACTGCAATAAAGAGGTACGCACTATAAACTGGCATGAAATTATATATTGTCGGTATAAAAAAATTATATATTGTCGGGAAAAGGATCTTCCCGCATATCTTCGGCACCAACACCCTCTTCTCCTCTGTACATTTACATGAACACCCCATAGAGCAATCCATCACATACACTGATTTCTACTCATCCTAAGAAACATTCTTAGTGGCAATGGCATACACGAGATTAACGTACTGAATATTGCAGTGCCTCGCTTGCTAAGCACAATATGTCTCCCCTCTGTGTATAACAACTTTGTTTCATCACCACAACCACATGTATATTTATTTCCCACAAAGCCTCCCTCACAGTCCCACCGCCTATTGCTTGTCCCAGACATCACCCTCTCTTGGATGATTTTCTAAACGGCTTGTTGATTTGGCAACTTGCAAACATATAAAAACTAGCGAAATTTTGTTTTATGAGGCTAGGTGGGACTATTAATTTGGAAGATGAACATGGTTTGCTAACACAAGTTTAAGTAGACTCTGGCGAAGCCACATGTAAGCTGGATAGTCAATTGACTACCCAGCTTTTTGATAAAATCAATGTATACATGTATACATCTTGCAAAAAATAATAAAAATTCATATATCTGACTACACAACTTCAAATTGACTACACAACATCGAACTTCTGGCACCGCCAGTCTGGTAGTAGGAGATGTCCAGATGGTAGGTGGAAGGCTGATACATAGCCCATAAGACAAATTCCGTTAGAGCAAGCCTAGCAGAATATCTACCTGGCCCGGTAAGAGGAGCAAACCTCTTATTTTTTTTAATTTTCCTCATAAACAAACTGCGGGTTGATTCTATGCATTCTCATTGGTTTTTTTTTTTGCAAAATTTCTGATGGACGGGTAAAAGCAGTTTTGCCTTTATTAGTATATATGGATAAGATATGAGATATACTTCAATGGATGAAAATGTTTTGCATGGAATTAATGTGTTCCAACATATATGAAAAAAGAGTTCATGAATGTTTAATAAAATATACATGCATATCAAATATAATGTTGACGCAATTCTCTTTAAAACAATTTAGAGGAAAGAAATTGTTAGTGTGTAACAAAATACCTCAAAATATATTCTGCTATGCATGTAATATGTTAATGTATTTCAAAAATGTTCATGTAACTTGTTAAAATATTTTGAATCTTACATCATTATGAATGATTTTGAGATATGTTTTGTGCAAATAAATATCTTTAAAGTATGGCGGCATCGGTTATGGAAGTTGTTCATGTATGTGAAGTACAATGTTCATGTGTGTTCAACAGTTGCTAATGTAAATTCAAAAAATCATTTCAGTAGATAAAGTGTTTTGCATGAGATAAATATGTTCTACCATCTTTGAAAAAAAAAGTGTTCATGCAAGTTTGAACAAAATATAAATGTGTGCCAAGCAAAACGTTCACACAAGTTTTAAAATATTATTCACATACGAAAAATGTTTAGTAGATACCAAGAACTTAATATATAGTACTATTCTACTATGCAGCCCATGACACATTTTAACACTTTGAAAACAAAAATAATACACTTTGTGTTAAATTTTAACATTTTTCTTCAACATGAAAGATGATAAACTTTGTGTTAAAAAATTCCATCAACGAAAAAAAAAGGGAAAAACACACGGACAAAAAGCAGCAACGAGGCAGCCAGATCGCCTGTGTTCGCGAGGACCAGGTCGAATCGGAATAACCCGAGGGCACGGATAGGGACTCGTACTCTCGCCGTCGCCGAGGAGGACGGCCGACTCTTGCCGGGACTCGGACCCCTCCGTCGTTATCGTTATATATAAGAACAGAGGCACCCCCTGCTCTCTCCACCAAACACAACACGTCCGATCAATCCAATCCACCAGAAGAAGCACGAAACAGCTAGCGAAGCAAATCGACATGGCGAGCGGCACGCGGGGTGTCGCCGCGGCGACTATCTCGCTCGCCGTACTTCTCCTAATTTTTTGCTTCTCGCCCAGCACTGCCGCGGCCGCCGGCGTCCCCAGCATCGACGCCACGCGGACGCGCCACCTGCCGCTGGCACGCGGACTGCTGCGCGGCCCGGAGAGCGTCGCCTTCGACGCCAAAGGGCACGGTCCGTACAGCGGCGTGTCAGACGGCCGCGTCCTGAAGTGGAACGGCCACAAGCTCGGCTGGTCGACGTACACCTACAACCCCGACTACAGCAGCGAGGCATGCACGGCGTCTCTCCTTCGCCCGGAGACTGCCACCGAGGGCCACTGCGGCCGGCCGCTCGGTCTGCGGTTCCACCTCAAGTCCGGGTACCTGTACATCGCTGACGCCTACAAGGGGCTCATGCGGGTCGCGCCAGGCGGCGGGGAGGCGACTGTGCTTGTCACGGAGGTTGACGGCGTACCTCTCCGCTTCACCAACGGGGTGGACATCGACCAGGTAACCGGCGAGGTCTACTTCACCGACAGCTCCAGGAACTACAATAGGTCACAACATGAGATGGTCACAAGAACCGGAGACTCAACGGGTCGGCTACTGAGGTATGACCCACGGACAGGAAAGGCCGTTGTGCTCCAAGCTGACATCACTTACCCCAACGGCCTCGCCATCAGTGCTGATCGAACACATTTAATCATCTCATCGACTGGGCCGTGTAAGCTGCTACGATACTGGATCAAGGGCTCCAAGGCAGGCACGATGGAGCTATTTGCCGACCTCCCGGGATATCCAGACAATGTGAGGCCCGATAAGAAAGGAGGATACTGGGTGGCGCTACACCGTGAGAAGGATGAGCTCCCCTTTGGCGTCGATAGCCACCTGCTTGCCCTGAGGATCGATGTTGACGGAAAAATAATCGAGGAGATGAGAGGACCCAAGAGCGTGAGGCCGACCGAGGTGGTGGAGAGGAAAGGTGGCAGATTGTTCATGGGATCCGTTGAGCTTACTTATGTGTCAGTCGTCACGCGCAAATAGATATAGATCAATTCAATTAAGGATATGTAAATTAAGGTTTTTCATAGGACTTGCTCTTTTTCTTACTATTATTATTGTGTTATTGTTTTGTCATGTTTTAGTTGTAAAGTCTTTTTTAAGTGGAGCTTTCTATTGGACAATGATCATGTATTTTTCACTATAATGTATCAAACTATCTTTTATTAAGCATTATATGAAAATACAGTTGTGAGTTGCAAAGAGCCAAAGACACAAAAGGCACTAGCATTGTTGTGAAATAAATTGTTCGCAAAAACTAAGGCGGTCCAGAGTACTAGTAAATGCTCACAATAACAAAAGCAATCCAATCTTACAGAAGGAAAAAACAATTTATTAAGAGAAATCAACTGCGGCGAACTGAAAATCAGATAAGTGGCTGCCAGCAAAAATCTACAAATTAAAATGCATTGACATATTCTTTCGCGATTTCATCGAGAACAAGAAAAGTCAGTTGGTTCACAGAGAACGCGAGGTACAAGAACAACACAGTTCTTCCATCCATTGCACTACAAAGAATCATCACATCATCGCACCAAATGTCCATTGAATAATCCAATCTTTACCCTGATGCACATACAAAAAAACGCCATATACAAAATGCACAAACGTCTACATGGACCGATCCGACAAACAAGCTACACTTCCTTGCTCCCAATCAATGGCCGTGTCACATCCCCTCCTACCTGTGCTTGAAGCCGTCACAATCACAGCCAAAGCAAACATGGGCAGAACCAACTTCTGATGCCGTGAAGTTTATGCATGTTGGTACTTGTCAATTGATGACAAGAACTGGAGACTCGACGGGTCAGCTACTGAGGTATGACCCACGGACAGGAAAGGCCGTCGTGCTCCATGCCGACATCACTTACCCCAATGGCCTCGCCATCAACGCTGATCGGACACATCTCGTCATCTCATCGACCAGACCGTGTAAGCTGCTACGATACTGGATCAAGGGCTCCAAGGCGGGCACCATGGAGCTATTCGCCGACCTCCCTGGCTATCCAGACAATGTGAGGCCCGACAAGAAAGGAGGATACTGGGTGGCACTACACCGTGAGAAGGCTGAGCTCCCCTTTGGCGTTGATAGCCACCTGCTAGCATTGAGGATCGATGCCGATGGAAAAATAATCGAGGAGATGCGGGGACCAAAGGGTGTGAGGCTGACCGAGGTGGTGGAGAGGAAAGGTGACAGACTATTCATGGGATCCGTCGAGCTTCACTATGTGTCGGTCGTCACGCGCAAATAGAGAAATCAATTAGTAGAGATGTATTGAGTTAGGATAGGTTTTCATAGGACATGCGCCTTTTAATTTTTTTGTTATGATTTTGTCTTGACTATTTTATTTGTAAGACTGTTAGTCTATTGTATTAATATATGATTTTACTAATTGACAGTGTTGTTGTATTGTTTTTTCCAATATAATGTATGGAACAGTTTTCTCTGTAGAACTAGATAGTAGCAGATGTGTGAGCTTGAAAGACAGAAAAAAGCACTAGCATTGTTGTGAACGTCAAATCTCTACTCCTAATGGAGCAGTTGGTAGCCTGGTACTCCGGTTTTATTTTCGTCCGGTTTTATTTCGTCCCACCTCCTACCACTCCGTATTACTGGTTTTTTATCTATCTACAAATCTCCCCTCCCATTGGTTTAAGCCGGTTATCAATTTTTGGTAATGCAATAAAAGTCATACGGGAATAAATCATATCACGGTCGGCAGTTAATCTCAAACCTGCCAAGAGATTTGGTAACAGAATAAATTCAAAAGGAATGTTCCTATACATAAGGATGGTAATCTCCATCGCATACCATTTACTCCAGAATCAATCGCATTAATAATCTCCATCGCATAAATAATTACTTCAAAATCAATCACAATCATAATCTACATCGCATAATTAACTTCTTCCTATGAACACCTCGCTCCACCAATCCCACCTGCCGTTTTCTACCATCACGATCGATTCTCTCGCGTCCTCTCCTGCACGCACAAAAATATAGGCCCAGCCTCGACCGTGGGCTGGGACTCATCCGCCGCGCACCGCCTGCTCTGCAACGACGCCCAACGCAATCTCTTCTTTGATGCCCCCGCGCACCCCTCGCTGCCGCCACCGACGCCCTGCGCGTTCGCCTCTACAGCCTCGATGATTGCACCCGCTTTCGTGACGTCCTCGCGCTCAAGTGCCGCCGGCGCATCCACGCCTGCGTCAGCCATGCCGAGGAGGTTGAGGAGCCCCTCGAGCCGGCCCTCGCCCTCACCTACGTCAACGACCCTGCCCATCTTGGCGGGGTCGATTCCCCCATTGCCCGACTCACCTCCGACGAGTATGGCGTCGGTGGGTACGCCGCGTCGTTCGTATGCTTGGCAGGTTCCAGAACACCCCACGACGTGTATGAGGCTGCTAAGCTTGACCATGGCGAGGGGCTCGTGCTCGAGCTCGACGAGACGCAATTCGATCTCGGAACCAACGACGAGCTGGATGGTGAGACTGCAGAGTAGGCAGGGGGCGCAACGAAGATGGAAGTGGCGGCAGTTCAAGCTTGTCGCTGCCGAAGACCCTAGAGAGGTGCGTGAAGAGACCTGGTTAGATTTGTTGGGCCCCACTGGTAGATGCTCCATGTCTCCTCCTCTGGTTCCTTGTGCATTATTGGGTTGTCTTAATTTTCAGTCTGGAACACGTAGCCGTGAATTTTTTTGATTAATATTGATGTCATCGTTACATATTGGTACCGGGTAGATTTGATGTATTATCGTTAAGCTCTCACGACCAGGCCTGGTTTTACAGATGTTTAGCGCACCGGTTCCTGTTCATTTACAACACAGCCATGCGATCTATCTCTACTCCTAATGGACGACTTGGTTGAATAGTCCCCCCCCCCACACTTTCAACCGGTTTTTTTTCATCAAATTACCCCCACCCCCACGCCCACCCACCGAAACGCGCCCAACGAACCGGGGAGAGATCCGTTGATTTGGCTAAGGTAGGAAAGAATCTATTATTTGTTTGCTAAAGCAAATTGCATTAATGGAAGAGATCTGTTGATTTGGCTAAGGTAGGAAAGAATCTATTCTTTGTTTCCTAAAGAAAAATTGCATTAATAAGAGAGATCCGTTGATTTGGCTAAGGTAGGAAAGAATCTATTATTTGTTTCCTAAAGCAAATTGCATTAATGGGAGAGATCCGTTGATTTGGCTAAGGTAGGAAAGAATTTATTATTTGTTTGCTAAAGCAAATTGCATTAATGGAAGAGATCCGTTGATTTGGCTAAGGTAGGAAAGAATCTATTCTTTATTTCCTAAAGAAAAATTGCATTAATGAGAGAGATCCGTTGATTTGGCAAAGGTAGGAAAGAGTCTATTATTTGTTTCCTAAAGCAAATTGCATTAATGGGAGAGATCCGTTGATTTGGCTAAGGTAGGAAAGAATCTATTATTTGTTTGCTAAAGCAAATTGCATTAATGAAAGAGATCCGTTGATTTGGCTAAGGTAGGAAAGAATCTATTATTTGTTTCCTAAAGAAAATTGCATTAATGAGAGAGATCCGTTAATTTGGCTAAGGTAGGAAAGAATCTATTATTTGTTTCCTAAAGCAAATTGCATTAATGGGAGAGATCCGTTGATTTGGCTAAGGTAGGAAAGAATATATTATTTGTTTGCTAAAGCAAATTACATTAATGAAAGAGATCTGTTGATCTTGCGAAGGTAGGAAAGAATCTATTATTTGTTTCCTAAAGAAAATTGCATTAATGAGAGAGATTTGTTGATTTGGCTAAGGTAGGCGGTTTTTGTGAAGTTCCAACGCACAAGTACACAAACACCAGTGACATAGAAAACCACCGCCTCCTCCTCCGCGCCACCGCCTACTCTATTTTTCCCCTCTGTGTGGCGACCTGAATGGAAGGCGGTGGATCTGGGATGCGCCTGGTTCCACAAGACATCAGGCGTAAGGAAGGATGGAAAACCACCGGCTGGATGGCCAAGGGTGGCCCATTGAAGGTTTGAAACCTCCTATGGCGTAATTTTGTGCAACCTGCATGAAGATTGTAAGAGCTATCCATGTGGTCGTTCCATCGGCAACAAGTACATATTGGATAGCACATAATTTGAAATTCTTGACGGAGTTGACTGACCATGACTTTGACTCTCACAATGTTGCATGTTCTTCGGAGTTGACTGGTGGCGTTTTTATGTTATTACTACCATGAAGATGGGAGGAACATCGAGAAAAATCCTTTCCCTAAAAAATGGATGGGAGGAATATCTTGGTCTATGATTTCATGATGAACAGGACCCTGAGAAAGCAGTGGATGATGCCCCGTTGATTCTCTTTGAATTCGGCTACTGTGGGAATGCGTATAGTCAGGCTTGGAGTGAGCGCTCCATGCATGTGTGTCAGTGGCACTCAGAGATTGGTTGTGCCGCTCTTGTGAGGGTGTGTGGGAGTGATGTGCTCGAGACACGCCAATCTCGTGAGCAGGTGTGCGGAGATGAGTTGCACAAGAGAAACATTGGTGGGATGAAGCCAAACCTTTATTTTTTTTCTAATATGAATTATCCTTCCTTTTTAGAAAAACATGTTTTGAGTAAAGTTATCTTTACTGTAGACATATATTGACAATTAATCAAGTATCAACATCATTGCATGCTTATTGTGTGGAATGTGTGTCCCAATGTTGACAGAAGGTATAAAAAGATTGTCTTGGAATTATTATTTTCTTGGGAAGATATTGCCCTGAATTATCATTTCTCATCAGAAATTTAGTATCCATTTTCGTTGATCTTATTTGCAACATGTACAAGTCAGTAATAATCTAGGGGGGTGCCCTACCGGAGAAGATTATGATAGTTGGACAAGAAACTTGGTACTGTCGTGCAAGGTAGAGGTAGGAGAAATAGGAGATAAAAGCATGCATGGTGGGAGAAGGAAGTTGAGTGTCGCGTGATAGCTCAGACATGGACTGTGGAAGAAAGACAATGACGAGATGTATGTACCTACTAGATCATGACCATGAGATATCATCCCATAAAAATGGCCTTTGACTCTCATATTACATGAATTTTCTCTTTGTATATATATATTTGTTAGTCTGTGGTAACGCACGGACACTTAACTAGTATATAGTTAGCATAGGAGTGCAGGTTAATTCTCACATAAACGAGACTATGCAATCTTGGAAAAACAGAACGAATTTGTAAGAGAAATCAATTTGTTGACAAATTGGAAATCAGCCAAGTGATGGTTAGCAATATATATCTACGTCACGCTGCTTAGGTAACGAACCATATTATCACGAACCAATTTCATTGGTTTTCTTTATTTCCAACCATAACCCTGAATTAGCTAATTCATAAATCAAGGAAAAACTTGGCCTAAAACATTTGAGTTGTTACTGAAAATAAATAAGATACAGGGTTCGCTAAAGAATTGAAGCTGCACAGTCAGAACTTTCCCCCTTTTCAATTTATCTATCTCTTCTAATACATAATTGCGGTGTTTAAGTGCAGTGCACAAACACTCCAATATTTCACTTAATTCATGATCCTTACCAAAAATAAGTAAGATACAGGTTCACTAATGATTTGAAACTTAATAGCAGAGTCACAGCTTTCCCTTTTCCAATTTGTATGATCTATCTGTTCTAATACATAAATGTGGCGTTTAAATGAAACACTGCAATAATATTTCACATAATTCATGATCTTTACCGAGCTATGACTTGGAACAAATATAAAATAGTACCGACTAAATATTCAACCTTGTAGTTGGACAATGTTCTGTGTGAGTCATATTTGGATCCCAGCAATTAGCATCACAATGGACAAACTAGCTTCCCACCATATTTGCAATCATACATGTTTGGATGGTGGCCTTATGTCGTTTTAGACGATTAGCTGATAATTCTTCTGGAGTTGCTTAGTCGATAATATATATCCAACTATTCATATCTTTTCCACATGTTGGATTACACATTGAACCAAACCTAGGCTACAAACTATGACTTTGTACCATCAATCGATTTTCTTCAGGTTGCCTAGAAAAAAACCCGGGGTAATTTTGTCTCTCTTACGTCATGAAACGTATCGGTAGCTTCAAACTATGCAACATGATGTACTCAGTCAGTCTAATATAAATTTATCTCTTTTACGTCATGAAACGTATCGGTAGCTTCAAACTATTTCCCGGTGTTGTTCTTTTGTAAAGGGTACTGATGCATCTCGAAGTACTCAGGCAGTCTGATAAACTATAATTTCGTCTCTTTTTCGTCATCAAACCTATCGGTTAATCTTACAATGTTGATATGCTCCTCACTTCAGGCGCATACTCCATGCCTATCGATTTGCATTTGTGATCAGCCAACACACTGGAAAACTTAGAAACTTGTGCTTGATCGTCTCCAAGAAGTAGAAACTAATGAACTATCAGAAAGTGAACGTGAAGGTGATTTTGTGCAATAGTTATTCAGTTGGAAAACAACCTTAAAAAAGATAACGAAAGCAAGGCCAAGGGGTTGTGCCAGTTCTTACGACGAAGCTTCTCCACATCAGAACTATATGTGGAATTTTATGTGCCACCGCTGCTTGGTAAGGAAACGTCTGTATGTTCCTGAAGACTAAAAATACTGATTTGTCAATTCTGTTCACAAGCTTCTGATTTGTGTGGTCGTAATGTTGGCATGCTCATGAGTGGTGATGAATTCATGTTGTGGTAACGAAGTTATGTGATTATCTTTTTGAATTTAACCAACTAAACCCATTCTTAATTTTTTATTATTTCAATGAGATAAATTTTGGAAAAATTTCAGAATTTCAATATTTTTTCTTATTCTTTTTATTTATTCTTTCAGAAAGAGATAAGAGAGTATGTCAATGGTATTGAGACTGTCTTTCTAGGATGTGTGTTTATCTCTGTAATCTATATAAAATTATGGGGGTTCTAATTAATTTGCTAAAATAGTAGATGCTTACCCTGATTTCTAACGACGCCGAGAGAATTTGTTAGGCAGGGTGCATTGCTTTTTAGTAGTTCACAATGGTGATGTCTGCTATGAATTTCTGTTAATGTAATGGTATCTCGGACTGGAAGTTCACTCTTTTGATATCTTTTGCTGAAATGTGTGTAAAGGTATAGCTCTTTCATGATTTGAACCTTGCACCGGTAGAGTTTCGACAACACTATGTATGATCTAAACAATGGATGAAGATATTTATTGGAGCATTGTCTCAACAAATATATTTTTGTCGAAAGATATTTCTGATATTTTAGTTTGTGTGATATATTTTACATAGTACTGCTTCAATATTTTGCGCTGGATTGTTATTGCGGTTACCAAAATATTTAAGATTGTAGTGAAAATGTACAATAGCCAATAATACAATGGTTATTAACATTTAATGTCAAGACGTGTGTTGCACGTGCACGCTTACTAGTACTTAATGGCAAACGCTTTCTACCAGACATCTGGCGGGATCAATTCATAAGGCCTATCAAGCTCCATCGATTCTTTTTCAACCCACGGCATGGGTTGCTTCCCCAAATCCATTGATATCTGCACAAATCTTCTGATTTCTTTTTTTACAAAACCCCTCCCGACTTTCTTGCTAGGTCCACCCATAAACCCTCCCAAACGGAATGTAACTGTCCCAAATTCCTTCATTGTCCTGTCTCCATCGCCAACCTCTCCAATCCCCTCGCTGCCCCGAATCTCTCCTGCATGAATTGACCTTGCGCCCCTTGCGGCCCTGAGACACACCGCGATGGCGTGTCGTACGTCACATCCATTGGCTGTTCTCAACCCCATCGCTGCCCTAATCACCTACTTCATTGTCTCTCGTTCAGTGCCTGCCCACCATTATCCATGATGGTCACAGGCTCACCCACTAGCTCGTCATCGTCTCGGTCATCTCCACTAGGTTTGGGCCCCGCGGCCTTCATTCCATCGCTTGGACACGCTGTCTCGGTTCAAATATGATGGCAACCATCGAAGATTGCAGGATTCGTCCCACCCCACAGGCACCATCCTCATCTGACCTAGATATAGTCTCTTATCCTTGTATAGTGCTAGTTGATTTCCAAACATATACATGTTCTCTAGTATTATTTGATTTTCTCTATGTGCATATAATACTTTCCATTTTTCGGAGGCTGATTTTCCTCTGTACATTATGTGGTGAATCACTAAATCATCAATGAATATATGTGCATTTGGTATTTATAGGAAAATATATGTTTTCCCATGTTGGCTGCATTTTTTGTTTTGTATTGCCTTTTAAATATCCATGCTTCTAAGTAATAGTTCTTATATACCCAGGGCACTGTTTTCATGCTTCTTCTCCATTGTGCTTCTACATTGTTAGACATATGCTTCTTCGGGCTATAGTGTATGCTTCAATTGGTGATCGGAAACTTAAATACATGTCTGGATACACAAAGACGGTTAAGGTTTCCTAACCATAGACATGTGTTGTCACTTGATAACAGGATCACATCATTAGGAGAATGATCCGTTAGCTTAGCATATGATCATTTATTGCTATAGCTTTCTTAATGTCAAATACATATTCCTTCGATTATGAGAACATGCAACTCCCGGATACCGGAGGAATACCTTGTGTGCTATCAAACGTCACAACGTAATTGGGTGATCATAAAGATGCTCTACAGGTATCTTAGAAGGTGTCGGTTGAGTTGGCATGGATCGACATTAGGATTTGTCACTCCGTATATCGGAGAGGTATCACTGGGCCCTCTTGATAATATACATCACAAGAAGCTTGCAAGCAAAGTGACTAAGGAGTTAGTTACGAGTTGATGTATCATAGAACGAGTAAAGAGACTTGCCGGTAACGAGATTGAACAAGGTATGAGGATACCGACGATCGAATCTCGGGCAAGTAACATACCGATAGACAAAGGGAATTACATATGTTGTCATAAAGGTTCGACCGATAAAGATCTTGGTAGAATATGTAGGAACCAATATGGGCATCTAGGTTCTGCTATAGGTTATTGACCGGAGCGGCGTCTCGGTCATGTCCACATAGTTCTCGAACCCGTACGGTCCGCACGTTTAATGTTCGTTGACGATATAGTATTATATGAGTTATGTGATTTGGTGACCGGATGTTGTTCGGAGTCCCGGATGAGATCACGGACATGAAAAAGAGCTCCGGAATGGTCCAGAGGTAAAGATTGATATATACGACAATGCTATTTGGACACCGGAAAGGTTTCGGAGTGTATCGGGTAGTCATCGGATCACCAGAAGGGGTTCTGGGAAGCCACGGGAGGTTAATGGGCCTTATGTTCCCTTGGTCGCCGGCTCTAGGGATGGAAAGGGGGAGGGCTGGCCCCTCTTTCCTTCCCTCCACCTAGGAGGAAGGAAAGGGGCCGGGGGGAGGCGCCACCTCCTCCTGCCTTCCCCCCGCAGGCATACAAGGAAAAGGGGGACGCTAGAGGGCAGGAGCCCAAGGGGGCCAGCCAGCCACCCTTGGGGCGCCCCCTGGCTACCTCCCCTCCCCCCACTATATATATGAGGGAGGGGGCGCCACACAAGACCACGTCAATCTCTTAGCCGTGTGCGGCGCCCCTCTCCACAGTTTAGTCCTCCATCCAGTTTCTCCACAGTGCTCGGCAAAGCCCTTCGGGAATGAGTTCACCATCACCGCCACCATGCCGTCGTGCCACTGGAACTCATATACTACTTCGCCCGTCTTGCTGGATCAAGAAGGCGAGGACGTCATCGACTTGAATGTGTGCTGAAAGCGGAGGTGTCGTACATTCGGACTTGATCGGTTGGATCGCGAAGAAGTTCGACTACATCAACCACGTTAATAAACGCTTCTGCTAAACGGTCTACGAGGGTATGTAGACATATTCTCCCCTCTCGTTGCTATGCATCTCCAGGGATAGATCTTGCGTGTGCGTAGAATGTTTTTTGTTTTCCATGCAACATTCCCCAACAGTGGCATCCGAGCCAGGTCTATGCGTAGATGATATGCATGGGTGGAACACAAAGTAGTTGTGGCGGTGATGGTCATACTACTTACCACCAATGTCTTATTTTAATTTGGAGGTATTGTGGGATGAAGCGGCCCGGACCAACCTTACATGTCCACGCACATGAAACCGGTTCCACCGACTGACATGCAACTTGTTTTGCATAAAGGTGTCTAGCAGGTGTCTGTTTATCCTACTTTAGTTGAATCGAATTTGACTACGGCCGGTCCTTGAAGAAGGTTAAAACAACAAACTTGATAAATCACCGTTGTGGTTTTTGCTTAGTTAAGAATGGTTCTGGCTAGAAGCCTATAGCAGCCACGTAAAACTTGCAACAACAAAGTAGATGACGTCTAACTTGTTTTTGCAGGGCATGATTGTGATGTGATATGGTCAAGACGTGATGTGATATAAGTTGTTGTATGAGATGATCCTTTTTTGTAACATCGACAACCGGCAGGAGCCTTAGGGTTGTCTCTTAATTATTGTATGAAATGCAAGCCCATGTAGTTTCTTTACTTTATCTCTATGTGATAGCAATAGTTGTAGAAGCAATAGTTGGCGAGATGACCCCGACGCAACGATGGAGATCAAGGTGTCGAGCCGGTAACGACGAAGATCATGAGGATGCTTTGGAGATGGAGATCAAAAGCATAAGATGATGATGGCCATATCATGTGACATATTTTAATTGCGTGTGATGTTTATCCTTTATGCATCTTATTTTGCTTAGAACGGCGGTAGCATTATAAGATGATCCCTTCACTAAATTTCAAGATAAAAGTGTTCTCCCCGAGTATGCACCGCTGCCAAAGTTCGTTGTTTCGAAGCACCTCATGATGATCGGGTGTGATAGACTCTACGTTCACATACAACAGGCATAAGAAAGTTTTGCACATGCAGAATACTTGGATTGAACTTGACGAGCCTATCATGTACAGACCTGGTCTCAAAACACTGGAGACCAAAAGGGTGAATGTGAGTCATATAGTAGATATGATCAACATAGAGATGTTCACCATTGATGACTACCCCATCTTATGTTATGATCGGACATGGGTTAGTTGATTTGGATCATGTATCACTTAAATAACTTGAGGCATGTTAATTTAAGTGGGAGTTCATTAGTAATTTGATTAATTGAACTTAATTTACCATGAACTTACTTTTAATAGTTTTTTTCATATCTATGTTGTAGATCATGGCTCGTGCTATCGTTCCCCTGAATTTTAATGCATTCATAGAGAAAGCTAAGTTGAAAGATGATTGTAGCAACTACACGGACTGGGTCCCTAACTTGAGGATTATCCTCATTGCTGCATAGAAGAATTATGTCCTTGATGCACCGCTAGGTGACAGACCTGCTGCAGGAGCTACTGCAGAAGTTATGAACGTCTGGTAGACTCGATCTGATGACTACTCAATAGTTTAGTGTGCCATGCTTTACGGCTTAGAACCGAGACTTCAAAGATGTTTTGAATGGCACAGAGCATATGAGATGTTCCAAGAGCTGAAGTTGATATTTCAAGCTAATGCCTGGGTTGAGAGATGTGAAGTCTCCAACAAGTTCTATAGCTGCAAGATGGAGGAGAACAGATCTGTCAGTGAACACATACTAAAAATGTATGGGTATCATAACCACTTGACTCAGCTGGGAATTGATCTTCCAGTTGAGAGGGTTATTGACAGAGTTCTTCAGTCACTGCCACCAAGTTAAAAAGGCTTCGTGATGAACTATAATATGCAAGGGATGACGAAAATGATCCTGAGCTCTTTGCAATGCTTAAGGCCGCGGAGGTAGAAATCAAGAAGGAGCATCAAGTGTTGATCGTTAACAAGACCACTAGTTTCAAGAAAAAGGGCAAGGGAAAGAAAGGGAACTTCAAAAAGAATGGCAAGCAAGTTGCCGCTCCCGTGAAGAAGCCCAAAGCTGGACCCAAGCCTGAAAATAAGTGCTTCTACTGGAAGCGGAACTGCCCCAAATACTTGACGGATAAAATGGATGGCAAAGTGAAAAAAGGTATATTTGATATACATGTTATTGATGTGTACCTTACTAATGCTCGTAGTAGCGCCTGGGTATGTGATACTGGTTCCGTTGCTTATATTTGTAAGTCAAAACAGGACCTACAGAATAAATGAAAATTGGCTAAGGACGAGGTGACGATGCATCGGGATTGGTTCCAAGGTTGATGTCATTGTCGTCGGCACCCTACCTCTAAATCTACCTTCGGTATTAGTTTTAGACCTTAATAATTGTTATTTGGTGCCAGCGTTGAGCATGAACATTATATCTGGATCTTGTTTATTGCGAAACAGCTATTCATTGAAATCGGAGAATAATAGTTGTTCTATTTATATGAGTAATATCTTTTATGGTCATGCACCCTTGACGAATGGTCTATTCTTGTTGAATGTCGATCGTAGTGATACACATATTCATAATATTGATGCCAAAGATGCAAAGTTGATAATGATAGTGCAACATACTTGCGGCACTGCCATTTAGGTCATATTGGTGTAAAGCGCATGAAGAAACTCCATGCAGATGGACTTTTGGAATCACTTGATTATGAATCATTTGATACTTGCAAACCATGCCTCATGGGCAAGATGACTAAAACTCCGTTCTCCAGAACAATGGAGCGAGCTAATGACTTATTGGAAATAATACATACCGATGTATGCGGTCCGATGAGTGTTGAGGCACGCGACAGGTATCGTTATTTTCTGACCTTCACAGATGATTTGAGTAGGTGTGGATATATCTACTTGATGAAACACAAGTCTGAAACATTTGGAAAGTTCAAGGAATTTCAAAGTGAAGTAGAGAATCATCGTAACAAGAAAATAAAGTTTCTACATTTGATCACGGAGGCGAATATTTGAGTTACGAGTTTGGCCTTCATTTAAAACAATGTGGAATTGTTTCACAACGCACGCCACCTGGACCACCACAGCGTAATGGTGTGTCCGAACATTGTAACCGTACTTTATTAGATATGGTGCGTTCTATGATGTCTCTTACCGATTTACCACTATCTTTTTGGGGTTATGCATTAGAGACAGCCGCATTCACGTTAAATAGGGCACTTTCGAAATCCGTTGAGATGACACTGTATGAACTATTGTTTGGCAAGAAACCTAAGTTGTCGTTTCTTAAAGTTTGGGGATGCGACACTTATGTCAAAAGGCTTCAGCCTGATAAGCTCGAAGCCAAATCAGAGAAGTGCGTCTTCATAGGATACCCTAAGGAAACAATTGGGTACACCTTCTATCACAGATCCGAAGGCAAGATCTTTGTTGCCAAGAATGGATCCTTTCTAGAGAAGGAGTTTCTCTCGAAAGAAGTGAGCGGGAGGAAAGTAGTACTTGATGAGGTAGTTGTACCTTCTCTCGAATTGGAAAGTAGCACATCAGAGAAAACCGTTCCCGTGATGCCTACACCAACTGGGGAGCACAGCAGCATGGACGCACACAAAAACACAGCAGAGGAGGAGGACTCGGTAGGGGGAGGTCGTGCGCCTGTCCTACCTTGATTTAGCGCAAAAGCTTTTATACCGGTACGCTACATCGCTGCTTAAGGATGCATCTAGTCGTATAGATGGCTAGGATTGAAAAGAAAAAGCAGAGTTTGGTCATAACCCAAAATAAAAAAACCCAAGCACTAAGGCATCCATCGATCCACCAGCGCACGACCTAACTCCTGTCCTCTGAATGCACGCATCAGGTGCTCCAGGCCTCTAACGTGTCGCCGCCGGTCCCATCCGTCATGCTATAGCTAGTGCCGCCGTTGACGGCTGCGCCATTCCTTGTCAGGTTTCCTCGTTGCTTGCAGTAGTACACGGGTACGCATACACACACGCGCAACATCGCATAAACGCGCACACAAACATACCACATGAGGGCAAAAGGGTCTTTTCAGGTGTCATTTAGGCTAGATATGGACAAAAGTGTTATAAAAGGCATAAAATTTAGACTCGTTGTTAGATAGGGAAAAAATTATTTGTCGATGTCAAATAGGGCATAAATTTTAGACACAGTGTTAAATAAGGAAATCTCTCTATGGTTTTATACAGACTTACAGTGAAGCCTGTATTTACAAAAAAGTTAGTGGGAGCTCTGTAGCATTTCTGATATTATATGTGGATGACATATTATTGATTGGAAATGATATAGAATTTCTGGATAGCATAAAAGGATACTTGAATAAGAATTTTTCAATGAAAGACCTCGGTGAAGCTGCTTATATATTGGGCATCAAGATCTATAGGGGTAGATCAAGATGCTTAATAGGACTTTCACAAAGCACATACCTTGACAAAGTTTTGAAGAAGTTCAAAATGGACCAGTCAAAGAAAAGGTTCTTGCCTGTGTTACAAGGTGTGAAATTGAGTCAGACTCAAAGCCCGACCACTGCAGAAAATAGAGAGAAAATGAAAGTTATTCATTATGCCTCAGCCATAGGTTCTATCATGTATAATTTGCTGTGTACCAGACCTGATGTGTGCCCTGCCATAAGTTTGGCAGGGAGGTACCAAAGTAATCCAGGAGTGGATCACTGCACAGCGGTCAAGAACATCCTAAAGTACCTGAAAAGTACCAAGGATATGTTTCTCGTTTATGGAGGTGACGAAAGAGCTCGTCATAAATGGTTACGTCGATGCTAGCTTCGACACCGATCTGGATGACTCTAAGTCACAAACCAGATACATATTTATATTGAATGGTGGAGCTATCAGTTGGTGCAGTTCCAAGCAGAGCGCTGTGGCGGGATCTACATGTGAAGCGGAGTACATAGCTGCTTCAGAAGCAGCGCATGAAGGAGTCTTGATGAAGGAGTTTATAACTGATTTGGGTGTAATACCCAGTGCATCGGGTCCAATGAAAATCTTTTGTGTCAACACAAGAGTAGTTGCCTTAGCGAAGGAATCCACATTTCACAAGATAAAGAAACACATCAAGAGACGCTTCAACTCCATTCGTGAAAAGGTCAAGGATGAAGACATGGAGATTTGCAAAATACATATGGATTTGAATATAGCAGACCCGTTGACTAAGCCTCTTCCCGAGCAAAACATGATGAACACCAAGACTCCATGGGTGTTAGATTCATTACAATGTGATCTTGATTATTGACTCTAGTGCAAGTGGGAGACTGATGGAAATATGCCCTAGAGGCAATAATAAAGTTGTTATTATTATATTTCCTTATTCATGATAAAGGTTTATTATTCATGCTAGAATTGCATTGATCAGAAACTTAAATAAATGTGTGGATACATAAAAAATACCGTGTCCCTAGTAAGCCTCTACAAGACTAGCTCGGTGATAAAAAAATGGTTAAGGTTTCCTAACCATAGACATGTGTTGTCACTTGATAACGGGATCACATCATTAGGAGAATGATGAGATGGACAAGACCCATCCATTAGCTTAGCATATGATCGTTCAGTTTAGTGCTATTGCTTTCTTAATGTTAAATACATATTCCTTCGACTATGAGATCATGCAACTCCAAGATACCGGAGGAATACCTTGTGTGCTATCAAATGTCATAACATAACTGGGTGATCATAAAGATGCTCTACAGGTATCTCCGAAGGTGTCTATTGAGTTGGCATGGATTGATACGTCTCCGTCGTATCTACTTTTCCAAACACTTTTGCCCTTGTTTTGGACTCTAACTTGTATGATTTGGATGGAACTAACCCGGACTGACGTTGTTTTCAGCAGAATTGCCATGGTGTTGTTTTATGTGCAGAAAACAAATATTCTCGGAATGACCTGAAACTCCACGGAACATCTTAGAAAAAACAATAAAAAATCCTCGCCAAAGATGAAGACCAGGGGGCCCACACCCTTCTCACGAGGGCGGGGGACGCCCCACCCCCCCCCCCCTAGGGCGCCCCCCTACCTCGTGGGGCCCCTGGACGCCCTCCGACGCCAACTCTATATATTTGCTTTCGGAGAGAAAAAAATCAGGGAGAAGAAATCATCGTGTTTTACGGTACGGAGCCGCCGCCAAGCCCTAAAACCTCTCGGGAGGGCTGATTTGGAGTCCGTTCGGGGCTCCAAAGAGGGGGATTCGTCACCGTCGTCATCATCAACCATCCTCCATCACCAATTTCATGATGCTCACCGCCATGCGTGAGTAATTCCATCATAGGCTTGCTGGACGGTGATGGGTTGGATGAGATTTATCATGTAATCGAGTTAGTTTTGTTAGGGTTTGATCCCTAGTATCCATTATGTTCTGAGATTGATGTTGCTATGACTTTGCTATGCTTAATCTTGTCACTAGGGCCCGAGTGCCATGATTTCAGATCTGAACCTATTATGTTTTCATGAATATATGTGAGTTCTTGATACTATGTTGCAAGTCTATAGTCACCTACTATGTGTTATGATCCGGCAACCCCGAAGTGACAATAATCGGGACCACTTCCGGTGATGACCATAGTTTGAGGAGTTCATGTATTCACTATGTGCTAATGCTTTGTTCCGGTTCTCTATTAAAAGGAGACCTTAATATCCCTTAGTTTCCAATAGGACCCCGCTTCCACGGGAGGGTAGGACAAAAGATGTCATGCAAGTTCTTTTCCATAAGCACGTATGACTATATACGGAATACATGCCTACATTACATTGATGAATTGGAGCTAGTTCTGTGTCACCCTATGTTATGACTGTTACATGATGAACCGCATCCGGCATAATTATCCATCACTAATCCGGTGCCTACGAGTTTTCCATATACTGGTTTACGCTTATTTACCTTCTCGCTGCTACTGTTACAATCACTACAAAATACCAAAACCATTACTTTTACTGTCTTTACTTTTGTTGCCGCTACCACCACTATCATATTACTGTGCTACTAAACACTTTGCTGCAGATACTAAGTTTCCAGGTGTGGTTGAATTGACAACTCAGCTGCTAATACTTGAGAATATTCTTTGGCTCCCCTTGTGTCGAATCAATAAATTTGGGTTGAATACTCTATCCTCGAAAGCTGTTGCGATCCCCTATACTTGTGGGTTATCAAGACTAATTTCTGGCGCCGTTGCCGGGGAGCATAGCTCTATTCTTTGAGTCACTTGGGATTTATATCTGCTGGACACTATGAAGAACTTGAGAGATCCAAAACCAAGATCTATCCCTCAACTACGAGGGGAGGTAAGGAACTGCCATCTAGCTCAGCACTTGATTCACCTTCTGTTATGAGTAAGTTAGCGACACCTACACCTGCTTCTGCTATTCGTTCTGATATGTCGCATGTTATTGATGATGCCACTTCTGCTATGCATGATACTTATGATGAAACTGCTTCTATGCGTGATACTACTGTGCCCCTTAGTGAATTTCTTGATGAACAAATTGCTAGGGCTGGAGAAAAAGAAATTATTGAATCTGAATACGATGATGATAGTGATGATGAAAATATGCCTGTTATTCCTGAGGGCTATCTTTTTGATATGGAATCTTCTGCCGCTATTTTAGCCTGCAGAGATAGATATGAGCTTAAGAGGTTATTAATTAAATGGAACAAAGAATCACTTAGAGATAAAATGAAACCTGACCCGGCTTTTGCCATTTCACCTATATGTGTTCCTGATAAGGACTATGAATTTTCTGTTGATCCTGATATAATTACTTTGGTTGAATCTGATCCGTTTTATGGCTATGAATCTAAAACTGTTGTGGCACATCTTACTAAGTTAAATGATATAACTGCCCTGTTCACTAATGATGAGAGATCGCGTTACTTTTATATACTCAAAATATTTCCGTTCTCATTAAAGGGTGATGCTAAGATATGGTTTAATTCTCTTGATCCTGGTTGTGTGCGTAGTCCCCAGGATATGATTTATTGCTTCTCTGCTAAATATTTCCCTGCTCATAAGAAACAAGCTGCTTTGAGGGAAATATACAACTTTGTGCAAATTAAAGAAGAGAGTCTCCCACAAGCTTGGGGGGAGGCTTCTCAAGCTACTTAATGCTTTGCCTGATCATCCTCTTAAGAAACCTGAAATACTTGATATCTTTTATAATGGACTAATCGATGCTTCCAGAGATTACCTGGATAGTTGTGTTGGTTCTCTTTTCAGGGAAAGAACACCGGATGAAGCTAAAATTCTATTGAATAATATGTTGACAAATGAAAATAATTGGGCAGCTCCTGAGCCAACTCCTGCTCCAATTACTGAACCTATTCCTAAACCAACTCCGAAGAAGAGAGGTGTTCTATTTCTCACTCCCGAAGATATGCAAGTGGCAAAGAAATCTATGAAAGAAAAAGGTATTAAAGCTGAAGACGTTAAGAATTTACCTCCTATTGAAGAAATACATGGTCTTAATATACCGCCTGTTGAAGAAACATATGATCTCAATTCTTTATTTACTGAAGAACCTCCTGATCCCGATATCCCGACACAGGTAGTAAAGGTAAATTCTCTCTATAGATATGATAAAGCTGAGATCCCTCCTACTAAAATTGCTAGTCAATGCTTGGATGAGTTTGATAACTTTATGTTTAAGCAAGACGACTTCAATGCTTATTTTGGTAGACAATTAAAAGAAAATGCTTATATGATTAGGCGCTTGGGTGATTATATGGCTGATATTAAAGGTGAACTTAAACTTGTTAGCAAACATGCTTCTATGGTTACCACTCAAGTAGAACAAGTACTTAAGGCTCAAAAAGAAGTGCTTGATGAAATGAATAGTAAGAAAAATGATTATGCCATTAGAGTGGCTACTAGAACTGGTAGAATGACTCAGGAACCTTTGTATCCTGAAGGCCACCCTAAGAGAATCGAGCAAGATTCTCAAAGAAATAATATTGATGTTCCTAGTTCTTCTAAAAAGAAGAAAAAGAAAAATGATAGAACTGTGCAAACTTCTAGTGAACCTATTGCTGAGCCACCTGATAATACAAATGATATTTCTATGTGTGATGCTGAAACACAATCTGGTAATGAACATGAACCTAGTAAAAATATTAATGATGATGTTCATGATGATGCTCAACCTAGTAATAATAATGATGTAGAAATTGAACCCGCTGTTGATCTTGATAACCCACAATCAAAGAGTCAACGTTATGATAAAAGAGACTTTGTTGCTAGGAAATGATAAAGAAAGGGAACCTTGGGTTCAGAAACCCATGCCCTTTCCTCCGAAACCATCCAAGAAAAAGGATGACGAGGATTTTGAGGAATTTGCTGAAATGATTAGGCCTATCTTTTTGCGCATGCGATTAACTGATGTGCTCAAAACAAATCCTTATGCTAAATATATGAAGGATATCATTACTAATAAAAGAAAGATACCAGAAGCTGAGATTTCCACCATGCTTGCTAATTATACTTTTAAGGGTGGAATACCAAAGAAACTTGGAGACCCCGGAGTACCTACTATACCTTGCTCCGTTAAAAGAAATTATATTAAAACTGCTTTATGTGATCTTGGAGCCGGTGTTAGTGTTATGCCTCTCTCTTTATATCGTAGACTTGACTTGAATAAGATGACATCTACTGAAATATCTTTGCAAATGGCTGATAAATCAACTGTTATACCTGTCGGTATTTGTGAGAATGTGCCTGTTGCGGTTGCAAACGTTACTATTTTAACGGACTTTGTTATTCTTGATATTTAGTATGTCTATTATTCTTGGAAGACCTTTTCTTAATATTGCAGGGGCTGTTATTGATTGCAACAAAGGCAATGTCACTTTTCATGTTAATGGTAATGACCATACGGTACACTTTCCGAGGAAACAACCTCAAGTTCATAGTATCAACTCTATTGGAAAAATTCCATCGATTATATTTGGAGGTTTTGAATTTCCTCTTCCTACTGTCAAGAAGAAATATGATATTCTTATTATTGGGGATGTGCATATTCCCGTTGAGATAAGTTAGTGCTATTTGAAATTTCTCCGGTTTCATGATTATCGGAATGAGTTTGTTAACAAGACTTGATCAACCTTGTTAGTGGATTCTTTTTGATGAGCATGAGATGGATGAAACTAGAAGCACAAACTTCTGTACCCCACTTTTACTTTCTGTTATTTATATTAAATAAAGTAAAAATAGTATTTTCTGTCTGTTTCCTGACTTATCCGTGCAATATAAAAATATCCCGAAAATAAAAGTCCTCAGAATTACATGCCAATTTAATACGATTTTTTCGGGAATATTTGAGGATTTACTGTGCAAAAATGACCGCGGGAGGAGCTGCCACCTGGCCACGAGGGTGGTGGGCGCCCCCCTAGGGCGCGCCCCCTGCCTCATGGGCCCACGGTGGCCCTCCTCCACTTATCCCAGCACCCATCTTCTTCCTCTATCTCACACAAACCCGAAAAACCAACTCAAGCACGAGTTCCAGCCACTTTTGCTGTGATTTTCGATCTCCTTGCTCAAAGCACCTCTCGCAAAACTACTTGGGGAGATTGTTCCTTGGTATGTGACTCCTCCATTGGTCCAATTAGTTTTTGTTCTAGTGCTTTATTCTTTGCAAATTTGTGCTGTATAGGTGACCATGTTCTTGAGCTTACATGTCAAATTTATATGGTTCCAAGTAGTTCTAATGCTTGATATAGGCTCTAGGCACTTGTAGGAGTAGTTGCTATCAGTTTTATTGAAGTTGGTTCACTTTTGTTTGAAGTTACTAAAAATTTCAGAATTTTTCAGAGAAAAACAATATGCTTAGGAAGATGTTCCAAGGTGGTTCCTCTAAGAAGCAAGGACCCAGGATTGCTATGCGCGATGCTGACGAGGATCCACCAAGAGACTCTCCAGTACGGCCTTGCGAATGGCCATCGGAAAATTTTATGGACCGTGCGGGAATTAAAGAAGAATTCAAAGCATATTTGCGCAATGCCAGTCTTGAGGATTTTGAGGCTAACAAATGCCCCCAGTATCATGATCTCACAAGTTCATTTGTGAGGAGGTTTGAGTATTCATCTTCGTGTAATTCTCCTTCAGTCATGTTTGATCTTTATGACAAATCTTATACCATGGACTTAGAGGATTTCACTTCTGCTTGCAAACTTCCATCATGGGGTAGTGTTAGGGATCCCCCTAAATCTGAATTTAGAAACTTTCTTGCTAGTATAACTGTGGGGGGATCTAGAGATATAACACAGGCTACCATAGGGAGCATTCACTTTCCTGCTATACATTATTTTGCTCTCTTCATCGGTAGATGCATAAATGCTAAGGATGAAGCATGTCACATGTGTGTCCCTGATCTTAGCATTCTTAGGAGTGCTGTGTTAGGAGACCAATCTTATCATACGGGAGCCATTGTAGCTTGTAGGTTGCATCATAATAGACATAATGGAGATTTCTTTGGAGGAATTTATGCAACCCGCTTAGCTCATTTTCTTGAGATAGACATTCGTGAGGGTGATATGGAGTTGCCTCCTGCATATTTAGATTATGACTCTATGGCTTCGCACCCGTTTTTTGAGAGGCCCGAATCACCTCTCTTATATCGTTTAATTTTTGATAAACGACGTATTTTCTGTATTACTCTCCCTGCTCCTGCCTTTTTTGATTCACAGATAAAATGAAGATATGTTATTACCAGAGAGGAGGCAGAAGAGTACGAGAGGAGAGCGGAGGCAGCTCGACTCCACGATGCAGCTCAGCAGGCGATAACCGCTGCACATCAGTATTATCCCAACTATTCCTCCTCATCACAGTATGACCCCAACAACTATTATTATGGATATCCGCCAGGCCAGCCGTGGTCATAGATCAACTTAGGCCAAAAGCCTAAACTTGGGGGAGTACGTATTTGTTGGGGAACGTAGCAATTTCAAAAATTTCCTATGCACACGCAAGATCATGGTGATGCATAGCAACGAGAGGGGAGAGTGTTGTCCACGTACCCTCTTGGACCGAAAGCAGAAGCGTTAGCACAACGCGGTTGATGTAGTCGTACGTCTTCACGATCCGACCGATCAAGTACCAAACGCATGGCACCTCCGAGTTCTGCACACGTTCAACTCGATGACGTCCCTCGAACTCCGATCCAGCCGAGTGTTGAGGGAGAGTTTCGTCAGCACGACGGCATGGTGACGATGATGATGTTCTACCGACGCAGGGCTTCGCCTAAGCACCGCTACGATATGACCGAGGTGGATTATGGTGGAGGGGGCACCGCACACGGCTAAAAGACCAAGAGATCAATTGTTGTGTCTATAGGGTGCCCCCTGGCCACGTATATAAAGCAGTGGAGGAGAGGGAGGGCCGGCCCTCTCTATGGCGCGCCCTAGGGGAGTCCTACTCCCACCGGGAGTAGGATTCCCCCTTTCCTAGTAGAACTAGGAGCCCTTCCAAGTAGTAGGAGTAGGAGGGAAGGAAAGGGAAGGGAAAAGGAGAAGGAAGGAAGGAAGGGGGCGCCCCCCCCCCTCCCTGGTCCAATTCGGACCAGCCCATGGGGAGGGGTGCGGCCACCCTTTGAGGCCTTTCTCTCCTTTCCCGTATGGCCCATTAAGGCCCAATACGAATTCCCGTAACTCCCTGGTACTCCCGAAAACACCCGAATCACTCGGAACCTTTCCGATGTCCGAATATAGTCGTCCAATATATCGATCTTTACGTCTCAACCATTTAGAGAGTCCTCGTCATGTCACCGATCTCATCCGGGACTCCGAACTCCTTCGATACATTAAAACACATAAACTCATAATATAACTGTCATCGAAGCGTTAAGCGTGCGGACCCTACGGGTTCGAGAACTATGTAGACATGACCGAGACACGTCTCTGGTCAATAACCAATAGAGGAACCTGGATGCTCATATTGGCTCCTACATATTCTACGAAGATCTTTATCGGTCAGACCGCATAACAACATACGTTGTTCCCTTTGTCATCGGTATGTTACTTGCTAGAGATTCGATCATCGGCATCTCAATACCTAGTTCAATCTCGTTACCGGCAAGTCTCTTTACTCGTTTCGTAATACATCATCTCGCAACTAACTCATTAGTTGCAATGCTTGCAAGGCTTAGGTGATGTGTATTACCGAGAGGGCCCAGAGATACCTCTCCGACAATCGGAGTGACAAATCCTAATCTCGAAATACGCCAACCCAACAAGTACCTTCGGAGACACCTGTAGAGCACCTTTATAATCACCCAATTACGTTGTGACGTTTGGTAGCACACAAAGTGTTCCTCCGGTAAACGGGAGTTGCATAATCTCATAGTCATAGGAACATGTATAAGTCATGAAGAAAGTAATAGCAACAAACTAAACGATCAAGTGCTAAGCTAACGGAATGGGTCAAGTCAATCACATCATTCTCCTAATGATGTGATCCCGTTAATCAAATGACAACTCATGTCTATGGTTAGGAAACATAACCATCTTTGATCAACGAGCTAGTCAAGTAGAGGCATACTAGTGACACTCTGTTTGTCTATGTATACACACATGTATTATGTTTCCGGTTAATACAATTCTAGCATGAATAATAAACATTTATCATGATATAAGGAAATAAATAATAACTTTATTATTGCCTCTAGGGCATATTTCCTTCAGTCTCCCACTTGCACTAGAGTCAATCTTATATCTTATATCTTATATTTACTAATTGGAGGCACCTTTCAAGCCTACTCATTAATCCACATCATCAAAATTAGTTACACCGTTGGATTATAAAATTCACGTCCAAGATAAAAAGAAAACTTCCGTAACACAGATGGTCCAGTCCAAGAAACAGATGGCATGTGACACGTCTAATGTTGTGAAACAAAAAAAAACATCCATCGGTTTTTTCTTTTAAAGAATAGATTGCCTCCTTCCATTACAACTCTGCCATTAATTGAGAAAAGACAGCGAAAAAAAAACAATATGAGATCTGTTTTGATGACCCGTGAAATTCTTCAACAGAAAAAAACAGACCCGTGAAATTCCATAATAACTCAGCCATTAAATACAAAAAAGACTGCGAGAAAAAGGAGAAAATACCGGACCTAATTTTGATGACCCGTGAAACTCTTCAACCGCAAAAAAAGAAACATGAAATCTTCTTACCAATTATAGTTTTCTCAAAACCAAATCGCCCTAAAATAAGGAATAACATCTCCCGGCTCTTTTCACGCCTTCCCATTAATTTGTCGGACATTGAATCTTATATTTTATTTGAGGGACATTGAAATAAGGCAGGGAATTAAGGCCTCCTTCCATAATTTCTCTCTAAGAAAAAGGAAAAACATCTCCCTGGCTCCTTTCAGGCCTTCTCATTAATAAACGCCATCAAAATTAATTACACATTTTTAGATGAATTAAGGCCATGAATTAAAAAAACGCCATCATTAATAAACGATGCGGGGAAAAAAATCATCCATCCGATTCCTTAAAAAAATAGATGGCCTCCTTCCATAACTACTGTATTTACAAATATAAAGGAAAAAAATACACTCCATCAGAAAACCAAAAAACAACTATTCCTAAAATAAAACAACATCACCTCGGCTTCTTTCGATGCTCTCATTAATCCACTCCATTAGATTAATTACACAATTTTTAATGGAATTACTTACACCATCTTTTCTTATATCTTATCTTATATTTATATTTACTAATTGGAGGCACCTTTCAAGCCTTCTCATTAATCCACATCATCAAAATTAATTACACTGTTGGATTACAGAATTTATGTCTAAGATAAAATAAGAACTTACGTAACACGGATGGTCCCATAAAAAATTATCTGACACGTTGAACTTTTTCTGTAGATGGAGAAGTTCAATGTTGGATAAAAAAACAAGGAAAGCATCCTCGGTTCCTTATAAAGGTTAACCTCCTTCTGTAAAAATTCCACAGTTGAAAAGGAAATATAATAACAAAATGTATCTGACATGTTGAACTTTAACGTTGGTGAAACAAAACATGGAAACCATCCACGGTTCCTTTTTAAAGGATATCCTCCTTCCTTTTAGAAAAGCTCCCCTTCCATATAAACACCACAGATGAAAATGAAAGAAATAAATTCAAAAAAAGAAATAAATTACAGATTGCATTTAACATGTTTAATGTTGGCATGAAACAATAGGAAAACAATAACGGTTTCTTAAAAAACGATAGCCTCCTTCCATAGAACTCCACCGCATAAAAGAAAAAAAATTGATCTGTTTGATGACCCTTAAAATTCGGTCAATAATCCATGTTCCTGATTAAAAAATAAAAAAAAACATTCACGCAAAAAAGAAGAAAAGATGTCTCTCCCTCGACCCCTGGCGTCAACTTCAACGTTGGTGAAACAAAATATGGAAAGCATCCACGGTCCCTTTTTTAAGGATATATCCTTCTTCCTTTTGAAAAAAAACTTCCTTCCATATAAACTCCACGGATGAAAAGGAGGAAACAAAAGGAAATACATTACAGATTGCGCTTAACATGGTTAATGTTTGCGTGCAACAAAAGGAAAGCATCAATGGTTTATTAAAAAACGATAGCCTCCTCCATAAAACTCCATCGAATAAAAGAAAAATAACATATCTGTTTGATGACCCTTAAAATTTTGTCAAATAAAATATTTTCCAGATTAAAAAGGAAAAACATTCACGAAAAAAAGAAGGAAAAAAGTCTCTCCTGACTAATGTACATAACCGTCGGCAATATGGCTTTCAATTCTTCTGTTTAATGGCGTTGGCGGAAGTTTTGCTCATCGAAGGATATCCCCATCACCATCAAGTGTGCTCTCCCACCCGTATGACCATGGGCAAACCACAAAGGGACCAAAGTCCAGGTGTTGTGAGGGATGATGAGTGACCTAAGCGGTGGTCTTCATGTTTGTTAGGATCACCGCATCTCTCTTCGTCCATCGCAAGCTTTAAAGTACACTCACGTTTCTGATCTAACAACGGCTAACCATTAAATCCGTCCTCTAACTACTCCTCTTGGCTTCAAGGTCCGAGCAGATTGCAATCTAATGATCATAGTGGTCGATGCAGCGTATGATGAGGTGTACCGACGGTGGTCTAAAGTAGATCGTGTTGTTGTCCTAATTGGTACACTGCCCATTGGAAAAGCTATTGCGGACGGGAAGCATAGAGATCTGTATAGTATCGATAGAAAATTTAAAATTTCAACGGTTATGTAAAATGCATTGATTTGCAAGAATTTGTTGTTACGGACAAGAATTTCTAATCTGTATAATCTATGGTGCTCATAGTATACAACTACAATATTACATATGTTGATAGAAAGTTGTGCATGCATGTGTCAGTTATTGTGTATAGAAACAAAGTCTTTATAATTCTACCGTGCTTTTTGTGGTTTTGGTTACGAAAGAAAGATACATGCAACAATAGGGCACTTTATCTTTAATACCATCTGGAAATTTACAGTCCATGAGTACATGATACATGCAACAACTTTTGCGTTTGTAACCGTCTCTTCTACCAACATAACACATATAGCCTTATACATCCATACCATCACACATAGACAATATTTATACCGTTGTGACACAATTGGACTTAAACAATCTACTCATAAATTAGTCAAAGCAATGTAACTTCATTAGACCCTATGTGCATGTATAATAATAATAACCTATGGAAACATATTCAAATTACTATTTGACCTTTCTAATTTGTCAACACTTTGCCATATCTAATACTAAAATTTCTAGACCGTGCAGGTGCACGGGCTGACGACTAGTAATCTAGTTCACATCGCCATGTGATTTAATACCAATAGTTCACATCACCATGTGATTAACACCCATAGTTCACATCGACATGTGACCAATACCCAAAGGGTTACTAGAGTCAATAATCTAGTTCACATCGCTATGTGATTAACACCCAAAGAGTACTAAGGTGTGATCATGTTTTGCTTGTGAGAGAAGTTTAGTCAACGGGTCTGCCACATTCAGATCCGTACGTATTTTGCAAATTTCTATGTCAACAATGCTCTGCACGGAGCTACTCTAGCTAAATGCTCCCACTTTCAATATGTATCCAGATTGAGACTTAGAGTCATCTGGATCAGTGTCAAAACTTGCATCGATGTAACCCTTTACGACGAACCTTTTGTCACCTCCATAATCGAGAAACATATCCTTATTCCACTAAGGATAATTTTGACCAATGTCCAATGATCTACTCCTAGATCACTATTGTACTCCCTTGCCAAACTCGGGGCAGGGTATACAATAGGTCTGGTACACCTTTATAGAACCTATAGCTGAGGCATAGGGAATGACTTTCATTCTCTCTCTATCTTCTACCGTGGTCGGGTTTTGAGTCTTACTCAGTTTCACACCTTGTAACACAGGCAAGAACTCTTTCTTTGACTGTTCCATTTTGAACTACTTCAAAATCTTGTCAAGGTATGTACTCATTGAAAAACTTATTAAGCGTCTTGATCTATCTTTATAGATCTTGATGCTCAATATGTAAGCAGCTTCACCGAGGTCTTTCTTTGAAAAACTCCTTTCAAACACTCCTTTATGCTTTGTAGAATAATTCTACATTATCTCCGATCAACAATATGTTATTCACATATAGTTATCAGAAATACTGTAGTGCTCCCACTCACTTTCTTGTAAATACAGGCTTCACCGCAAGTCTGTATAAACCTATATGCTTTGATCAACTTATCAAAGCGTATATTCCAACTCCGAGATGCTTGCACTAGTCCATAGATGGATCGCTGGAGCTTGCATATTTTGTTAGCACCTTTAGGATTGACAAAACTTTCTTGTTGCATCATATACAACTCTTCTTTAATAAGTCCATTAAGGAATGTAGTTTTGTTTATCCATTTGTCAGATTTCATAAAATGTGGCAATTGCTAACATGATTCGGACAGACCTAAGCATAGATACGAGTGAGAAACTCTCATCGTAGTCAACACCTTGAACTTGTCGAAAACCTTTTTGCGACAATTCTAGCTTTGTAGATAGTAACACTACTATCAGCGTCCGTCTTCCTCTTGAAGATCCATTTAATCTCAATGGCTCACCGATCTTTGGGAAAGTCAATCAAAGTCCATACTTTGTTCTTATACATGGATCTCATCTCAGATTTCATGGCCTCAAGCCATTTCATGGAATCTGGGCTCATCATCGCTTCCTCATAGTTTGTAGGCTCGTCATGGTCAAGTAACATGACCTCTAGAACAGGATTACCGTACCACTCTAGTGCGGATATCACTCTGGTTTACCTACGAGGTTCGGTAGTAACTTGATCTGAAGTTACATGATCATCATCATTAGCTTCCTCACTAATTGGTGTAGTAGTCACAGGAACAGATTTCTGTGATGAACTACTTTCCAATAAGGGAGCAGGTACAGTTACCTCATCAAGTTCTACTTTCCTCCCACTCACTTCTTTCGAGAGAAACTCCTTCTCTAGAAAGGATCCATTCTCAGCAACGAATATCTTGCCTTCGGATCTGTGATAGAAGGTGTACCCAACATTTTCTTTTGGGTATCCTATGAAGACGCACTTCTCCGATTTGGGTTTGAGCTTATCAGGTTGAAACTTTTTCACATAAGCATTGCAACCTCAAACTTTAAGAAACGACATCTTAGGTTTCTTGCCAAACCATAGTTCATACGGTGTCGTCTCAACAGATTCAGATGGTGCCCTATTTAACGTGAATGTAGCTGTCTCTAATGCATAACCCCAAAACGATAGCGGTAAATCAGTAAGAGACGTCATAAATCGCACCATATCTAATAAAGCACGGTTACGGCGTTTGCACACACCATTACACTGTGGTGTTCCAGGTGGCGTGAGTAGTGAAACTATTTCACATTGTTTTAACTGAAGGCCAAACTCGTAACTCAAATATTTTACTTCTGTGATCATATCGTAGAAACTTTTATTTTGTTACGATGATTCTCCACTTCACTCTGAAATTCTTGAACTTTTCAAATGTTTCAGACTTGTGTTTCATCAAGTAGATATACTCATATCTGCTCAAATCATCTATGAAGATCAGAAAATAATGATACATGTCGTGAGCTTCAATATTCATCAGACCACATACATCAGTAGGCATGATTTCCAACAAATCTGTTGCTTGCTGCATTGTTCCGGAGAACGGAGTCTTAGTCATCTTGCCCATGAGGCATGGTTCGCAAGCATCAACTGATTCATAATCAAGTGATTCCAAAAGTCCATCAGCATGGAGTTTCTTCATGCGCTTTACACCAATATGACCTAAACGGCAGTGCCACAAATAAGTTGCACTATCATTATTAACTTTGCATCTTTTGGTTTCAATATTATGAATATGTGTATCACTACAATCGAGATCCAACGAACCATTTTCATTGGGTGTGTAACCATATATGTAAACAGAACAACAATTTATTCTCTTACTTAAATGAATAATCATATTGCAATAAACATGATCAAATCATATTCATGCTCAATGCAAACACCAAATAACACTTATTTAGGTTCAACACTAATCCCGAAAGTATAGGGAGTGTGCGATGATGATCATATCAATCTTGGAACCACTTCCAACACACATCGTCACTTCACCCTTAACTAGTCGATGTTCATTCTGCAACTCCCGTTTCGAGTTACTACTCTTAGCAACTGAACCAGTATCAAACACCGGGGGGTTGCTACGAACACTAGTAAAATACACATCAATAATCCGTATATCAAATATACCTTTGTTCACTTTGCCATCCTTCTTATCCGCCAAATACTTGGGGCAGTTCTGCTTCTAGTGACCAGTCCCTTTGCAGTAGAAGCACTTAGTCTCAGGCTTAGGATCAGACTTGGGCTTCTTCACTTGAGCAGCAACTTGCTTGCCGTTCTTCTTGAAGTTCCCCTTCTTCCCTTTGCCCTTTTATTGAAACTAGTGCTCTTGTCTACCATCAACACTTGATATTTTTCTTGATTTCTACCTTCGTTGATTTCAGCATTACGAAGAGCTTGGGAATTGTTTCCGTTATTCCTTGCATATCATAGTTCGTCACGAAGTTCTACTAACTTGGTGATGGTGACTAGAGAATTCTGTCAATCACTATCTTATCTGGAAGATTAACTCCCACTTGATTCAAGTGATTGTAGTACCCAGACAATCTGAGCACATGCTCACTGCTTGAGCTATTCTCCTCCATCTTTTAGCTATAGAACTTGTTGGAGACTTCATATCTCTCAACTCGGGTATTTGCTTGAAACATTAACTTCAACTCATGGAACATCTCATATGGTCCATGACGTTCAAAACGTCTTTGAAGTCCCGATTCTAAGCCGTTTAAGCATGGTGCACTAAACTATCAAGTAGTCATCATATTGAGCTAGCCAAACATTCATAACGTCTGCATCTGCTCCTGCAATAGGTCTGTCACCTAGCGGTGCTTTAAGGACATAATTCTTCTGTGCAGCAATGAGGATAATCCTCAGATCACATATCCAATCCGCATCATTGCTACTAACATCTTTCAACTTAATTTTCTCTAGGAACATATCAAAAAATAAAACAGGGGAGCTAAATGCGAGCTATTGATCTACAATATAGATATGCTAATACTACCAGGACTAAGTTCATGATAAATTAAAGTTCAATTAATCATATTACTTAAGAACTCCCACTTAGACAGACATCCCTCTAATCTTCTAAGTGATCACGTGATCCATATCAACTAAACCATGTCCGATCATCACGTGAGATGGATTAGTTTTCAATGGTGAACATCACTATGTTGATCATATCTACTATATGGTTCACGCTCGACCTTTCGGTCTCCATGTTCCGAGGCCATATCTGTTATATGCTAGGCTCGTCAAGTTGAACCTGAGTATTCCGCGTGTGCAACTGTTTTGCACCCGTTGTATTTGAACGTAGAGCCTATCACACCCGATCATCACGTGGTGTCTCAGCACGAAGAACTTTCGCAACGGTGCATACTCAAGGAGAACACCTGTACCTTGATAATTAGTGGGAGATCATCTTATAAAGCTACCGTCAAACTAAGCAAAATAAGATGTATAAAAGATAAACATGACATGCAATCAAAATATGTGACATGATATGGCCATCGTCATCTTGTGCCTTTGATCTCCATCTCAAAAGCATCGTCATGATTTCCATCATCACTGGCATGACACCATGATCTCCATCATCTTGATCTATATCAATGTGTCGTCACATGGTTGTCTCGCCAACTATTGCTCTTGCAACTATTGCTATCGCATAGCGATAAAGTAAAGCAATTATTTGGCACTCGCATCTTATGCAATAAAGAGACAACCATAAGGCTTCTGCCAGTTGCCGATAACTTTCAACAAAACATGATCATCTTATACAACAACTTATATCTCATCATGTCTTCACCATATCACATCCCCACATGCCCTGCAAAAACAAGTTAGACGTCCTCTGCTTTGTTGTTGCAAGTTTTACGTGGCTGCTACAAGCTGAGCAAGAACCATTCTTACCTACGCATCAAAACCACAACGATAGTTTGTCAAGTTGGTGCTGTTTTAACCTTCGCAAGGACCAGGCGTAGCCACACTCGGTTCAACTAAAGTTGGTGAAACTGACACCCGCCAGCCACCTGTGTGCAAAGCACGTCGGTAGAACCAGTCTCGTGTAAGCGTACGCGTAATATCGGTCCGGGCCGCTTCATCCAACAATACCGCCGAACCAAAGTGTGACATGCTGGTAAGAAGTATGACTTATATCGCCCACAACTCACTTGTGTTCTACTCGTGCATATTACATCAACGCATAAAACCTGGCTCGGATGCCCCTGTTGGGGAACGTAGTAATTTCAAAAATTTCCTACACACACGCAAGATCATGGTGATGCATAGCAACGAGAGGGGAGAGTGTTGTCCACGTACCCTTGTAGACCGAAAGCGGAAGCGTTAGCACAACGCGGTTGATGTAGTCGTACATCTTCATGATCCGACCGATCAAGTACCGAATGCACGGCACCTCCGAGTTCTGCACACGTTCAACTCGATGATGTCCCTCGAACTCCGATCCAGCCGAGCTTTGAGGGAGAGTTCCGTCAGCACGACAGCGTGGTGAAGATGATGATGTTCTACTGACGCAGGCCTTCACCTAAGCACTGCTACGATATGACCAAGGTGGATTATGGTGGAGAGGGGCACCGCACACGGCTAAGAGATCAAGAGATCAATTGTTGTCTTTGGGGTGCCCCCTGCCCCCGTATATAAAGGAGTGGAGGAGGGGGAGGGCCGACCCTCTCTATGGCACGCCCTAGGGGAGTCCTACTCCCACAGGGAGTAGGATTCCCCCTTTCCTAGTAGAACTAGGAGCCCTTCCAAGTAGTAGGAGTAGGAGGGAAGGAAAGGGAAGGGAAAAGGAGAAGGAAGGAAGGGGGCGCCCCCCCCTCCCTAGTCCAATTCGTACCAGCCCATGGGGAGGGGTGCGGCCACCTTTGAGGCCTTTCTCTCCTTTCCCGTATGGCCCATTAAGGCCCAATACGAATTCCCGTAACTCCCAGTACTTCCGAAAATACCCGAATCACTCGGAACCTTTCCGATGTCCGAATATAGTCATCCAATATATCGATCTTTACATCTCGACCATTTCGAGACTCCTCGTCATGCCCTTGATCTCATCCGGGACTCCGAACTCCTATGGTACATCAAAACACAAAAACTCATAATATAACCGTCATCGAACTTTAAGCGTGCGGACCCTACGGGTTCGAGAACTATGTAGACATGACCGAGACACGTCTCCGGTCAATAACCAATAGCGGAACCTGGATGCTCATATTGGCTCCTACATATTCTACGAAGATCTTTATCGGTCAGACCGCATAACAACATACGTTGTTCCCTTTGTCATCGGTATGCTACTTGCTCGAGATTCGATCGTCGGCATCTCAATACCTAGTTCAATCTCGTTACCGGCAAGTCTCTTTACTCGTTCCGTAATACATCATCTCGCAACTAACTCATTAGTTGCAATGCTTGCAAGGCTTAGGTGATGTGTATTACCGAGAGGGCCCAGAGATACCCCTCCGACAATCGGAGTGACAAATCCTAATCTCGAAATATGCCAACCCAACAAGTACCTTCGGAGACACCTGTAGAGCACCTTTATAATCACCTAGTTACGTTGTGACGTTTGGTAGCACACAAAGTGTTCCTCCGGTAAACGGGAGTTGCATAATCTCATAGTCATAGGAACATGTATAAGTCATGAAGAAAGCAATAGCAACAAACTAAACGATCAAGTGCTAAGCTAACGGAATGGGTCAAGTAAATCACATCATTCTCCTAATGATGTGATCCCGTTAATCAAATGACAACTCTTTGTCTATGGCTAGGAAACATAACCATCTTTGATCAACGAGCTAGTCAAGTAGAGGTATACTAGTGACACTCTGTTTGTCTATGTATTCACACATGTATCATGTTTCCGGTTAATACAATTCTAGAATGAATAATAAACATTTATCATGATATAAGGAAATAAATAATAACTTTATTATTGCCTCTAGGGCATATTTCCTTCAAATACTTGGGGCAGTTCTGCTTCCAGTGACCAGTCCCTTTGCAGTAGAAGCACTTAGTCTCAGGCTTAGGACCAGACTTGGGCTTCTTCACTTGAGCAGCAACTTGATTGCCGTTCTTCTTGAACTTCCCCTTCTTCCCTTTGCCCTTTTCTTGAAACTAGTGGTCTTGTCTACCATCAACACTTGATATTTTTCTTGATTTCTACCTTCGTCGATTTCAGCATCACGAAGAGCTTGGGAATCGTTTCTGTTATCCCTTGCATATTATAGTTCATCACGAAGTTCTACTAACTTGGTGATGGTGACTAGAGAATTCTGTCAATCACTATTTTATCTGGAAGATTAACTCCCACTTGATTTAAGCGATTGTAATACCCAGACAATCTGAGCACATGCTCACTGCTTGAGCTATTCTCCTCCATCTTTTTAGCTATAGAACTTGTTGGAGACTTCATATCTCTCAACTCGGGTATTTGCTTGAAACATTAACTTCAACTCCTGGAACATCTCATATGGTCCATGACATTCAAAACATCTTCGAAGTCCCGATTCTAAGCCGTTAAGCATGGTGCACTAAACTATCAGTAGTCATCATATTGAGCTAGCCAAACGTTCATAACGTCTGCCTCTACTCCTGCAATAGGTTTGTCACCTAGCGGTGCATCAAAGACATAATTCTTCTGTGCAGCAATGAGGATAATCCTCAGATCACGGATCAAATCTGTATCATTGCTACTAACATTTTTCAACATAATTTTTCTCTAGGAACACAATAAACTGGGAGCAACATCGCGAGCTATTGATCTACAACATAGATATGCTAATACTACCAGGACTAAGTTCATGATAAATTAAAGTTCAATTAATCATATTACTTAAGAACTCCCACTTAGACAGACATCCCTCTAATCTTCTAAGTGATCACGTGATCCATATCAACTAAACCATGTCCGATCATCACGTGAGAAAGAGTAGTTTCAATGGTGAACATCACTATGTTGATCATATCTATTATATGATTCACGCTCGACCTTTCAGTCTCTGTGTTCCGAGGCCATATCTATTATATGCTAGGCTCGTCAAGTTTAACCTGAGTATTCCGCATGTGCAACTGTTTTGCACCCGTTGTATTTGAACGTAGAGCCTATCACACCCGATCATCACATGGTGTCTCAGCACGAAGAACTTTCGCAATGGTGCATACTCAGGGAGAACACATATACCTTGATAATTTAGTGAGAGATTATCTTATAAAGCTACAGTCGAACTAAGCAAAATAAGATGTATAAAAGATAAACATCACATGCAATCAAAATATGTGACATGATATGGCCATCATCTTGTGCCTTTGATCTCCATCTCCAAAGCATCGTCATGATTTCCATCGTCACCGACATGACACCATGATCTCCATCATCTTGATCTATATCAATGTGTCGTCACATGGTCGTCTCACCAACTATTGCTCTTGCAACTATTGCTATCGCATAGCGATAAAGTAAAGCAATTATTTGGCGCTTGCATCTTATGCAATAAAGAGACAACCATAAGGCTTCTGCCAGTTGCCGATAACTTTAACAAAACATGAACAACTTATATCTCATCACGTTTTGACCATATCACATCACAACATACCCTGCAAAAACAAGTTAGACATCCTCTACTTTGTTGTTGCAAGTTTTACGTGGCTGTTACGGGCTGAGCAAGAACCGTTCTTACCTACGCATCAAAACCACAATGATAGTTTGTCAAGTTGGTGTTGTTTTAACCTTCTCAAGGACCGTGTGTAGCCACACTCGGTTCAACTAAAGTTGGAGAAACTGACACTCGCTAGTCACCTGTGTGCATAGCACGGCGGTAAAACCAGTCTCGCGTAAGCGTACGCGTAATGTCGGTCCGGGCCGCTTCATCCAACAATACCGTTGAACCAAAGTGTGACATGCTGGTAAGCAGTATGACTTATATCGCCCACAACTCACTTGTGTTCTACTCGTGCATATTACATCAACGCATAAAACCTGGCTCGGATGCCACTATTGGGGAACGTAGCAATTTCAAAAATTTCCTACGCACACGCAAGATCATGGTGATGCATAGCAACGAGAGGGGAGAGTGTTGTCCACGTACCCTCGTAGACCGAAAGCGGAAGCGTTAGCACAACGCGGTTGATGTAGTCATACGTCTTCACGATCCGACCGATCAAGTACCGAACGCACGGCACCTTCGAATTCTGCACACGTTCAACTCGATGACGTCCCTCGAACTCCGATCTAGCCGAGTGTTGGCGGAGAGTTTCGTCAGCATGACGGCGTGGTGATTATGATGATGTTCTACCGATGCAGGGCTTCGCCTAAGCAACGCTACGATATGACCGAGGTGGATTATGGTGGAGGGGGGCACCGCACACGGCTAAAAGACCAAGAGATCAATTGTTGTGTCTATGGGGTACCCCCTGGCCACGTATATAAAGGAGTGGAGGAGAGGGAGGGCCGGCCCTCTCTATGGCGCGCCCTAGGGGAGTCCTACTCCCATCGGGAGTAGGATTCCCCCTTTCCTAGTAGAACTAGGAGCCCTTCCAAGTAGTAGGAGTAGGAGGGAAGGAAAGGGAAGGGAAAAGGAGAAGGAAGGAAGGGGGCGCCCCCCCCCCCCCTCCCTAGTCCAATTCGGACCAGCCCATGGGGAGGGGTGCGGCCACCCTTTGAGGCCTTTCTCTCCTTTCCCGTATGGCCCATTAAGGCCCAATACGAATTCCCGTAACTCCCCAGTACTCCCGAAAACACCCGAATCACTCGGAACCTTTCCGATGTCCGAATATAGTCGTCCAATATATCGATCTTTATGTCTCGACCATTTAGAGAGTCCTCGTCATGTCACCGATCTCATCCAGGACTCCGAACACCTTCGGTACATTAAAACACATAAACTCATAATATAACCGTGATCAAAGCGTTAAGCGTGCAGACCCTACGGGTTCGAGAACTATATAGACATGACCGAGACACGTCTCCGGTCAATAACCAATAGCGGAACCTGGATGCTCATATTGGCTCCTACATATTCTACGAAGATCTTTATCGGTCAGACCGCATAACAACATACGTTGTTCCCTTTGTCATTGGTATGTTACTTGCTCGAGATTCGATCGTCGGCATCTCAATACCTAGTTCAATCTCGTTACCGGCAAGTCTCTTTACTCGTTCTGTAATACATCATATCGCAACTAACTCATTAGTTGCAATGCTTGCAAGGCTTAGGTGATGTGTATTACTGAGAGGGCCCAGAGATACCTCTCCGACAATCGGAGTGACAAATCCTAATCTCGAAATATGCCAACCCAACAAGTACCTTCGGAGACACCTGTAGAGCACCTTTATAATCACCGAGTTACGTTGTGACATTTGGTCGCACACAAAGTGTTCCTCCGGTAAACGGGAGTTGCATAATCTCATAGTCATAGGAACATGTATAAGTCATGAAGAAAGCAATAGCAACAAACTAAACGATCAAGTGCTAAGCTAACGGAATGGGTCAAGTCAATCACATCATTCTCCTAATGATGTGATCCCGTTAATCAAATGACAACTCATGTCTATGGTTAGGAAACATAACCATCTTTGATCAACGAGCTAGTCAAGTAGAGGCATACTAGTGACACTCTGTTTGTCTATGTATTCACACATGTATTATGTTTCTGGTTAATACAATTCTAGCATGAATAATAAACATTTATCATGATATAAGGAAATAAATAATAACTTTATTATTGCCTCTAGGGCATATTTCCTTCAATATTTCTCGCTGACATTACATTTATGTTCACACACACTCATTGCTAGATGTCGGTGCTCATACTTTTTCACTATAATATCCATGCTAGTTTATTTTTTTTCCTGCTTTCTTCTTGTGTGTTTGCTAAACCTTAAGAAAAAACAAAAAAATTAGTAGTAGTTTATTTTTCTGCTGTAGTAGTAATAATTAAAAAGAAACCCCAAAAATATTTCCTGTTCTTCTTTTGCTTGTTGGGTGCTTTCCCGTGTAAATAGTTTTATTTCTTTTCTTTTCTTTGGTGGTCAGTAGGAGAAGACCATAATTAAATTGTTGAAGTGGGTCTTATATGCATTATTGTTGATTTAACCAAGAGCCCATATTGCCTTGTCTTCTCCTGTTTATTGAATGCTCACAGATTCCAGCTTAGTCCAATGCACGTACACTCTTATTATTATTCATACCGTTCGGTCGTGCAAGTGAAAGGCAATTATGATGATATATGATGGACTGACTGGGATGAGAAAAGCTGGTATGAACTCGACCTCTTTTGTTTTGTAAATATGATGAGTCCCTCGTTCTTGATTCAGCTTATTATGAATAAACATGTTTGCAATGACAATTAGAGATCATAATTGATTGTGCCATGCTTGATTAGCTATGAGTTATAATGATTTACCTTGTGTGCCAACATGCTATTGAGATGATTATGATGTGGTATGATGGGGTTGTATCCTCCTTTGAATGATTTAAGTGACTTGACTTGGCACATGTTCACGCATGTAGTTGAAACAAAATCAACATAGCCTTCATGATATTTATGTTCATGGTAGATTATATCCTACTCATGCTTGCATCCAATGTTTATTAATTTTAATGCATGTACATGGCTGTTGTCGCTCTCGAGTTGGTCGCTTCCCAGTCTTTTGCTAGCCTTCACCTGTACTAAGTGGGAATACTGTTTGTGCATGCAATCCCTTAAACCCCAAAGTTATTCCATATGAGTCCACTATACCTTCCTATATGCGGTATCTACCTGCTGTTCCAAGTAAATTTGCATGTGCCAAACTCTAAACCTTCAAATAAACATTGTCTTTTGTATGCTCGAATAGCTCATGTATCAACCAAGGTTTTCCTTATCTTCTGTGTTAGGCGGGTTATTCTCAAGAGGAGTGGACTCCGCTCCTCACGCACAAGAAAATGGCTGGTCACCGGGATGCCCAGTCCCATGCTTTATGCAAACTAAATCAAAATTAATTGCAAACAAAACTCCCCCTGGGACCTGATGTATGTTGGAGGCACTCGTTGTTTCGAGCAAGCCATGGATTGATGCTTGTTGGTGGAGGGGGAGTATAAACTTTACCATTCTGTTTGGGAACCGTCTATAATGTGTTTAGCGTGGAAGATATCGCCATCTCTTAGTTGTTACGTTGACAATGAAAGTATACTGCTCAAAATACAATTTATCTCTATTTCAAAACCGAGCTCTGGCACCTCTACAAATCCCTGCTTCCCTCTGCGAAGGGCCTATCTATTTACTTTTATGCTGAGTCATCATCCTCTTATTAAAAAGCACTAGCTGGAGAGCACAGCTGTCATTTGCATTCATCACTGTTAATTTATATTGGGTATGACTATGATTGGATCTCTTTTTACCATGAATTACAATGTCTAGTCAGTCCTTGATCTTTAAATGTGCTCTGCATTTATGTTTTGCGGTCTCAGAAAGGGCTAGTGATATACCATCTTATTATATCATATTATGATTGTTTTGAGAAAGTGTTTTCATCCGAGATTTATTATTATGGCTTGCTAGTTGATTATGCTATTGATGTGAGTAATTGTGAGACCTGAGAATTATTGCAAATGTGGTTAGTTATGATCTATGATGAAAACTTGAATGCTGGCTTGGCATAGTTACAACAACAAGAGCAAACAGAGTTTGTAAAAGTTTTTCTTTCTTTCTTTCAGTTTGTCAACTGAATCGCTTGAGGACAAGCAAGGGTTTAAGCTTGGGGGGGTTGATACGTCTCCGTCGTATCTACTTTTCCAAAAACTTTTGCCCTTGTTTTGGACTCTAACTTGTATGATTTGAATGGAACTAACCCGGACTGACGCTGTTTTCAGCAGAATTGCCATGGTGTTGTTTTATGTGCAGAAAACAAATATTCTTGGAATGACGTGAAACTCCACGGAACATCTTAGAAAAAACAATAAAAAATCCTCGCCAAAGATGAAGACCAGGGGGCCCACACCCTTCTCATGAGGGTGGGGGGCGCCCCCTCCCCCCCCCCTAGGGCGCACCCCCCTACCTCGTGGGCCCCCTGGATGCCCTCCGACGCCAACTCCAACTCTATATATTTGCTTTCGGAGAGAAAAAAATCAGGGAGAAGAAATCATCATGTTTTACGATACGGAGCTGCCGCCAAGCCCTAAAACCTCTCGGGAGGGCTGATCTGGAGTCCGTTCGGGGCTCCGGAGAGGGGGATTCATCACCGTCGTCATCATCAACCATCCTCCATCACCAATTTCATGATGCTCACCGCCGTGCGTGAGTAATTCCATCGTAGGCTTGCTGGACGGTGATGGGTTGGATGAGATTTATCATGTAATCGAGTTAGTTTTGTTAGGGTTTGATCCCTAGTATCCATTATGTTCTGAGATTGATGTTGCTATGACTTTGCTATGCTTAATGCTTGTCACTAGGGCCCGAGTGCCATGATTTCAGATCTGAACCTATTATGTTTTCATGAATATATGTGAGTTCTTGATCCTATCTTGCAAGTCTATAGTCACCTACTATGTGTTATGATCCGGCAACCCCGAAGTGACAATAATCGGGACCACTCCCGGTGATGACCATAGTTTGAGGAGTTCATGTATTCACTATGTGTCACCCTATGTTATGACTGATACATGATGAACCGCATTCGGCATAATTATCCATCACTGATCCGGTGCCTACGAGTTTTCCATATACTGGTTTACGCTTATTTACCTTCCCGCTGCTACTGTTACAATCACTACAAAATACCAAAAACATTAATTTTGTTGTCTTTACTTTTGTTGCCGCTACCACCACTATCATATTACTGTGCTACTAAACACTTTGCTGCAGATACTAAGTTTCCAGGTGTGGTTGAATTGACAAGTCAGCTGCTAATACTTGAGAATATTCTTTGGTTCCCCTTGTGTTGAATCAATAAATTTGGGTTGAATACTCTACCCTCGAAAGTTGTTGCGATCCCCTATACTTGTGGGTTATCATGGATCGAGAGTAGGATTTGTCACTCCGTGTATCGGAAAGGTATCTCTAGGCCCTCTCGGTAATACTCATCACAAGAAGCTTGCAAGCAAAGTGACTAAGGAGTTAGTTACAAGATGATGTATTAAGAAATGAGTAAAGGGACTTGACGGTATCGAGATTGAACTAGGTATGAAGATACCGACGATCGAATCTCAGGCAAGTAACATACCGACAAACAAAGGGAATTGTGTATGTTGTCATAAAGATTCGACCGATAAAGATCTTCGTAGAATATGTAGGAACCAATATGGGAATCCAGGTTCCGCTATTGGTTATTGATCGGAGAGGCGTCTCGGTCATGTCTACATAGTTCTTGAACCCGTATGGTCCGCACGCTTAATGTTCGTTGACGATATAGTATTATATATGTTATGTGATTTGGTGACCGAATGTTGTTCGAAGTCTCGAATGAGATCACGGACATGATGAGGAGCTCCGGAATGGTCCGAAGGTAAAGATTGATATATAAGACAATGTTGTTTGGACACTGAAAAGGTTTCAGAGTGTATCGGGTAGTCATCGGATCACCGGAAGGGGTTCCGGGAAGCCCCGGGAGGTTAATGGGCCTTATGGGCCAAGAGAGAGGAACACACCAGCCCACAAGGGGCTGGCGCGCCCCTTCCCTTGGCCGCCGGCCCTAGGGATGGAAAGGAGGGAGGGCTAGCCCCTCTTTCCTTCCCTCCGTCACAAGTTGACAAACCCAGCCATGATCGCCAAGGAATAGAGAGAAACTATAGCTCGGGCGGCCTGATAAGTACATAATCCTTATGTATGTAGCTATAGCATGGGCATCCTAATAACTTTAGCATGAGCAGTTTGATAACTATGACATGAGCAGCCTGTTAACTATAGCATGAGCAGTTTGCTAACTTTAGTGTGACAAGTCTGATAACTATAAACCAGCAACCTGATAACCATAGCAAGAACAACCCAATAACTACATAATAACCAAATTGGTAACTATACCATGAACAGCTTCATAACTTTACCATGTGCTATTGGGTAACTACATAATTACCTCGACTACTGTATCTCGCGAGAATTGTTGAAATCAACCTTGTCCTCGGGTAGCCTCTCCATTACCGACATCATCTATGGTTACAAAATGTGATGCATTGATGGACTAGAGAAACCCAATAAAAAACAACCTTTTCTGATATGGTAGTAAAGATAAGGGTTTGAATACCTTGTTTACGTATAGTGGGTAACAACCAAAGATTATTGGGGTCAGTAGCAACTCAACAGACCCGAGTTCAAATCCCGGTCCATGCAATGTCTTTGTCCCCCCCATCCCCCGTAGCAAGCAAAATCGGGAAACCGGTAAACAGGTGAGTGGAAAAAAGTTCAGTGAGGCGGTGTGGGAATAAAAGTCCCCATGCAAAAAAAGAGACTTGAAAACCGAGTGAGTGAAGAAAAACACTTGGTGAACCGGGGTGTATTGATAATACCCACACGAAAAAAGAATTGGGAGACCAAAAATCAAATAAGTGGAAAAAAACGAGCAATGAACCGGTGTGAAAATAAGAATGGGTGAACCAATTCACTCCCCTACGCTGCCCAAACCTTGGTAAGGTTTCCTTCATACAAATAAGATTGCAGTTCAAATATACCAACTAGGTGGTAGTCTTGTTGGCTAGTATAGCTATTAGTACTCATCACCCCTGATGCTCATCAGGTTGGTTTTGAGTTCGATGCCAAGCTTTGGTATCTATTTTTTGGTCTAAAATACTGGACGTAGAGCGCACTCTGGGCCAACCATATGATGGGAAAATTGTACCCCCCCCCCTATCAATTCGCTCGCGCCCCCTGCGAAAAGTGGCAAAATCTCTACTCTTAATGAACGACTTGGTGAATAGTCTGCGCGGTTTTTTTTCGCTGGTTTTTTTCGTCATCTTTGCACCTCCATTTTATTTTCATCATCCTCCCACCACTTTCGTCTGGGTTTTTTCGTCCCCCCTCCCACCACCCCATCGGTTTATTTTTTTCATTATTTCCTTCTAAACAAACACTTTCCTACCATACAAAAAGACACAGATCTAACTTTACTAAATTACCCAAATCAAATGATTCATCTCATCAATGCAATTTGCTTTAGGAAACATATAATGGATGTGAAGGAAACAAATAACAAACTACCCAAATCAACCGATCCATCCCATCAATGCAATTTGATTTAGGAAACATATAATAAATTTTAAGGAAACAAATAATAGACTTTAAAGAAAAATCCAATTAACCAATCTCTACTCTTAAAGGCCCCTCGATTAATTTGTGTCCCTCGCTTCCTTTCCCAGCACTGATACAATGGAAGGAATTATAACCCACCTATTTGTTTTCCTATATATCCGTGCAGGCAACACAACAGAAACCGGTGAAAAAAACACTCACCTCGCACGTCCCCCTGCCTGCAATCCCGAAACGCCGATGTTCTCCCCTTCTACCCCACCTCCCCTCCTTCCCATCAGCTCTCTTCATGCCCGACGTGGATGGCGCCGCCTGCCTAGGATGGGGCCCTGATATTGTTCCGTCGGTGTCTCACTACCTTCTCCACGCCCCTGGCATAGGCGCACAGCAGGCCACCTAAGGTGAACATGAACGCGATTTGGATGACTGCCACTAGCGGGTGGTGCTCTTTTTCGAGAGGCAGACCGGCGCCAGTGGCAACCGAGTGATTCACCAAGGTACATGATGTCCATGCCTGCTTGCCTCCTCGTCTCAGCTGGCAGAGCTTATATGTGGACCGAAAGGAAATGATTGGTTTCACATCCCTTCTTCTATGTCCTTTGTTTCGAGGTCGTTTCGTTCTGCGCTGCCATGAGCAGAGAGCATCGGCGGCGTCCAGCAGATTGGTCTTCCTTTTGAAGAAGACAACAGGGGCCCTCAGCACCATGCCTTCGATTTCTTTTGCTTCGGATCCTATTTTTGTGCACTTTCTTTTTTTTGATCTTTGTGCTTGATCCGATCCTAGATAGTGAAAAAATATTTATGGGAAAAAATGTGTGTGTTCATGACATATATGAGTGTCTACCTAACTTCTTCCTTTAATTGTTGTTCCAGGTGAGAGCTGAGACTCACGTCCTCGTATTTCCCTAGGTGATGGTCGGCAGCCACCGCTCGACAGTTATACTACTCCATCAATTAGGTAAGAGTAACCTGATGTATTTCCCATCTATTATCTCTAGCTAGATATATGGTCGTTTATGTTCTAGAATTGTCTCGGTTTCCTTGTTCGATGTTCCAACTTGTAGAATACATGTTTTTGAAGAGGTAATTGTGTGTTATACTAGTTCATGTACTATCAGAAGTAATGTTCTTTTTCTCTGAAATTGGTCTTTATGTAAATTTTTACTATAATTGTTATGTATTGTGGAAGACTTCAGGAGAAAATTCCACCGGATGACATACATTAAATTTGAAATTGCTAGAGTATTTTTCAAATGAATATAGTTGACGAGCAGCACAATTAGATATGAGGTATGTGGTGCATGTTAGTTCTTCGATCTATAAAGGAATTTGTGTACTTAGAGTGATGTTTTCACGAGCTTCCTGCAAAAAGTTAGCCTTGCTAGCTTGTGCACATTTCCTTAACCCAACAGTTTACTTGCGTACTGCTCCATAATCTTGTTCTTGTGCTCGATGGGACAAGGAAAGCAACCGCTTGTTCCTATGCAGACTTCTTTGGTGTACATGATGAGTTTTGGATAGAGGGTTCCGACATTATCAGTTCCTTATTCTTCTGCTACAGGGCACCACCAAATGGGTGCAAGCATTAATCAATATTCTTCTGCTACAGATATGGGTCAGATTTTCTTGTTATTGCCTAGAAATATTCTCGGTATAAGATTGTTTTGACTTGTGCTAAATGGGTTATAAATTATTTAACAAGGAGTTGGCCTTGCAGATACAAACTACTAATTTTTTGGCGTACTCTTCATATGAAGTGTCCACATATAATGGCATGTACCAAGTAGGAATCCTCTCTCGGATATATTTCTCTTCCTTATGTACTCCCTCTGTAAAGAAATATAAGAACATTTAGATAACTACTTTAGTGGTCTAAACGCTCTTATATTTCTTTACCGAGGGAGTACTTATTTCTGACAGACATACATGCTCTATTTTTGAAGGAGAAGATTGTACTTGCAGGATCCAAAACCTAATGATTTTTGTCGAGGGACAGTCACGTGAGTGATTGCACTAAAGATACAGAGAAAACTGACATTTCTTCTTAGATATTGTATTGAAGTTCTATACTAAATACTATAGGGTGTACTGAAGGTCAATGTTGCACTTAGGCCGGTTGGGTTCTGAATATGCAAGAAAAGGAGGAAAAATTACCAAGGATTACAGATCTTGGTTCAAGAAAAGTGCTGACAATATGTTTTGGCACATAATTAGCTCTGACAGGAAAAATATTCTATCAGAATTGCAGGATTCTTCAGTCACCTCATTATCATATGCCAAAGCCTTGAGGTTACCACTATGAATGAAGCAAAATTGTGAAGATGACTGGGAGAATGATTAGCTTAGCTTGGCTAGCTTGTACGTGCTGGTTTCTCTCAGCCAAATGCGCCAGCTGACAAATAAATTGCATTGCAGAATAAGTCGGACAAGTACTCAGGCATATAAGGTATGCACCAACAGGCTTTAGGTGAAAGGCCGGAGAGGATCTGGTCTGTGTTGTCCGCACCGATGTGTGGGAAAAGCTGCATGTAAGGTGGTGGAGAAGGATGTCAACGATGTGGACATTGTTCCTCTGGTGACGCTGGAAGCCGTCCAAGGGTGGAGGAGATGCGCCTGTGTGACTCAGGCCAGCAGTGGGTGCTTGCTTCCTCATGGTTTGTTTATTCGTTTTTTATGCAGTACATATGCAACTTTGTGCTTGTTCAATACTATTGTCTAAAAATACAGAAATTTTTGGTGTCCAGTAATGTGTTGCAATTCTGTTATCTTTCATATTTTAGAATTATTCGAAACTTAATGCTAACTTCAGAACCGAAAGATCATAATTTGAGTGTATCTAAGTTGCAGGTTGTTGAACTAATGTTTCTTTTTATTGAGAGCTTTTGACATTGGTCATGGGCTTACACAGTTCGACATTTTAACTGCATTGGAAAAAAGTGAGCATGTTTTCCTTCGCCAAAATAAGGAAAAGCCAATCTGGAAGCCGTGTTGGGTACTAGGCAAAGGCAATGCAAATTCAGTGACATGAACATTCTCACGATTGTTTCTTCTTCTTGGTTACAAGGATTCCTCTTTTTACAACTCATATAAAAATGTACTTTTCTTTGTATGGGTAAGGACTAGTGTTACTTAATATTTGGCCTTAGTCATTTTCACAAAAAAACAATACTTTAATAAAGTTTCTGGACAAATCCAACTAATATCCTTGAACTGACTTCAAATGTTGTGCTTCGGTAGATTGATAATATGAGCACCCAGGAGGAAGTAAATAGGTTTGCACTCGAGATTTTCGCTTTGTAGCTCAGTTCAAAGCGGATGGAATGGTTGAAGCTAAGGGAAGTCGTTTTTTGTCCATCCACAATTGATTAAGCATATTAAAAAATACTTAGATAATAGGCGTGAGTTCTCTATTCATACGATGATTCATTTATTAAAGTTTGGTTAATTTTTAATATTTTTAGTGTTATTAGAATATCTTTTCTATGCATGGGAATTCTTGTTTTTGATGGTGATAAAGGCAGGAAAAGGAATCATGATGGAGATTTAGTGGACGTTAAGAAGAGGCAACACATTGTGTGTAGTGGAAATAATTTGAAAGGTATGAAGAATGAGAACATGGGAGGACAAATACAATGCCTTGTTTTGTTCAGGGTTGCGCATCTGAGGATGCACATTTACTTGGGGCCCGAGACAATTTGAGATGTAAGAAGACTGAGAATTTGGGAGGACAAATACTATGCCTTGCAAGGTTGTGCATTTGAGAAGGAGGCACTTGGAATGGGGAGAAAAAAATGAAGGGATGTGGTGGCTGCAAGAGAGAAGCGAGAAGGTGTCGACATTGTTTGGGCCCGAATCTTACATTGCATGAGGCTCTGCACTTGTGGTTGTAGAACCGGCTCACGCTTCCTCCACCCCTACCCCCCCTTGTTGGTGGTGTCGAATCGGCACGAACACAGGGGGAAGGGGTCAGGGCGGAGAGCGGGGTGATTGCTGGGGGACTCCTTGGCGGTTTGTGGGGAAGTACGGTTTGAAGGGGAGAGGTTGCGATGGCGAAGGTGAGAAGGACTTGAGAAATGTCCCGGTACTCTGGTAAACTGAGTGGGAAGGGAAGGGTCCGATAGAAACACGGAAGGGTGCGTCTTAGGGTTGGTTTTAGGTGTTGGGCCCATGTGTTGGAGATAATATGGCGGGTAGTCCAAACAACCATTTTTCTTCCACACATATGGTCTGTATTCGGTGGAGTCCGGACTGTCCAGACGGTTGAATTTCGGGGAGCCCACTAGGTGTCCGTACATGCCCGGGCGTATGAGGAAAAATGAGCTTCAACTTACAATCAACCTTAATCATTTTTATTTATTTATATGCATTGCAGCCCGTAGCAACGCACGGGTGTCCTGCTAGTTGTCCTAGGTTCACACATATCACGGCCGTGTGAACGTGATCGGATGGCTCGCAGCTAGTATCCGACTGCAAGGTGCTCTTTTTATTTCATACTCATACTAGCAAGTTACTACTACTATCCGACTAACTAACTGAATCCACCACCAAATGGAAATGGAAGGCCAAACCCAAAGCAAAGGTGTGCTATTTACACTGTCTCATGGTCAACAACCAAGAAAGGCTCACTTAATCAATCAATGGCGGTCACTAATACCTTTTCTTTCTTGAGAAAACACAAACCCCGACAAAAACAAATCTAGCAAATATGTTGACTCATCTTGTCAACACAAACGTTGTATCACTAAAAGCATAGCGCCTGAAAGCCTAAAATAAAATCTAGCAAACATGCGACCACTCCATGTTAACTCCAGAACTTGAATCCAGACCAACCGGTTTCAGCAGGAGAAGAAACATAACCATCTTTCGTTCTTTCTTTCTATCTTACTTTCTTGTTAAAAAACTAGTCTTTGGGTCTGTTTCAGCTCGGATCTGTATACCGAAAAGGGATTCTCCCCGCTTTGTATACAAAGCAATCAACCGAGACAACAAACGATAGGTGCTGGGGCGGAAGCAGCACAGTCATGCCTAATAGAAATGAAAGAGAAAATACAAGAGAAACAAATGCCGACAACGGCGGATCGACAAAAAATGAAGAAGCCTCGTGACCGCTGCATCCACCGGAGATCGCCCACCAAACTCCGAGCCTCCGAAGCGCCGGTACCAATCAACACCTCCAAGAAGGGGTGCGGCGACGACGACGCTGCTGCCAAGGGTTTCCCCCGGTACGTGGTGAGGAGAGAGGAAGGGTAGCCCTGACGCCCTCCAGAAGGTCCGACGGCACCCTTATGCGCCACCGCTCGGTGTCGGCCAAGCCAACTAGGATTTCTCCCAATCCCAACCTCCACCTCAGGCACTCCGGAGCTCGCCACCAAACCGAGCACCACTCTGCGCCAACCCGGTCAAGAAGCTTCCCACGCTATATCACCACGGCAACGCGAAGCATGGCCTGCACAATGAAGAAGAGGAGCCGGGACTAGGGCAGCAGCATCGTCGGCATGCGTGTGGGCCCCACCTCCACCGTCAACGACGGTAGCTGGCCAAAGGCAGTAGCAGGAACATACCTTCGCACTGCAGCCGGCACGCAGTCGGCATCGCCGCCCCTGTCCAAGCCGCTTCCCTGCCTCTCCGCATAGAGAGCGTCAAGGCCGAGCCGTAGCCGGCCCGCTAGGACCCAGATGGGGCCCTATGGGCCCAGATCTGGGCCGGGGTCGCGACATCGGCTAGTCGGCCACCCAGCACCACCGGACCGCCCCGCCGCCAAGTGGAGGCACCAGAAACTCTCTTTCACTGCCATAGAAACTCTCTTTCAGCTCGGATATGTATACAAGAGCAAGGAAGGAAACAGTCTTCTTTTTCACTGCCACATAAACTCTTTTTCTTTTTTTCTTGCTCAATTAATTTTACTCCAACTGCACTATATACTTGTATGTGGACTACTACGTGTATGTCTGTTTTAACAACTCAAATCGTTGCTGGCAGGGTCTGTTTTGGTCAACTCAAATAATACAGTATGTTCTATCTTCTCTTTTCTTTCCTCTCTTTCTCAGGCAATCAAGTCAAATCAGTGCCATTAGCTGCTGCATTAAACATATGGGCCTGATGTGTGTTAGTGCATATTTTACTATCCATGAAATAAGTTAATGTATTTTGAAAAGTGTTCATGTCAGTTGCGAAAATGCTTTATAAAAAAGATGACAAACTTAGTTATATTAAATTTTAATTTATTTTTAATAAGAAAAAGTTATAATATAAAAAACAAGCATTGTACTATGTGTAGATCGGTGAAAATTGCTTGACCATTTTCTTTAATGGATTCATACTAATAAATCTAATTATGAAATCCAAAAGGCACTGCAAAAATTTATGATAAAGAATAAAAATATATTATATATAATAAAAAGACAAAAGGAACAAAAAAACTAAAAGGGATAGAAAATAGGGTCGACGAACACCCGCTAATCTCGGCCCAAGTAGGCGTGTGGCCCAAATAGGAGAAGTGGCAGGGGAGTTGAGGACCATATCACAAGCACAAAGAGTTCTTTCTCTCAAAAAAAAAAACAAGCACAAAGAGTTCCTCCCGCGTTCAGGAAAAAGAAACTACTCGGCGGGGACAAGAATACGGGTTGATTCTACGAATACTCATTGTTTTTTGCAAAATTTTCGATGGACGGGTACAAGCAGTTTTGTCTTTATTAGTAGATATAGATAAGATATAAGATATATTTCAATGGATGAAAACGCTTTGCATGGATTAATGTCAAATATAATGTTTTGCAACATCTATGAGAAAAGAGTTCATGAATGTTTAATAAAATATACATGCATGTCAAATATAATGTCAACGCAATTTTGTTTAAAACAATTTAGAGGAGAGAAATTGTTAGTGTGTAACAAAATGCCTCAAAATATATTCTGCTATGCATGTAATATGTTAATGTATCCCAAAAAAACACGGACAAAAAGCAGCACTGAGGCAGGCAGATCGCCGGTGCTCGCAAGGACCAGGTGGAATCGGAATAAGTCGAGGACACGGATAGGGACTCGTACTCTCGCCGTCGCCGAGGAGGACGGCCAACTCTTGCCGGGAGTCGGACCCCTCCATCGTCAATACGGTGATTGGGTTAGTACTCGGAGTACTTAGCAGTACTTACATGTCTGATGACATCTGATTATTATTAGCCGTCCGATCTTGCGGGGAATTAAACTTGATTAAATTTAAGCGATAAGGGCATAATGGTCCAGGGGCAAAAATCTTTTCTTGAACCGATTACCCGAGGACCAGATCCATGTATACTCGATCCAGATCAGAAGCCTCCTTCGATCTATTCGTCGCCACTCCTGACCTTCTCCGTCCTCGACCTGCCTGGTGAGAGGAATAAATTCATCGTCCTCGTCCTCCACCCAACCAACCCCAGCCCCCCACGCTGTCACCGAAGAAGAAGAAGGCCGGATCTGCGCCGGCTGAATAGGCGGCGACGGCGGCGGGCGATCCCATCTCTTCGCGCGTACCAGGTATGAATCCAGTTTATTAGAGTCATCATCCATGCTAGGATAGTACTTGTTGGACGTTGATGATTGATTTCCCTCACATGTCAAACCAGCAAAATCTTTTCCATGCACTTGTCTTTGCCTATGAGCTATTTTACACCTGCAACATTGATAAACAGAAAGATGTTGATGATTGGTTTCCCTCACATGTCATATGCAGGAAGACATGGCGTATGCAAGTGATGAGAGTATGTTCGAGTATGTAAATGTTGTCAGCAAGATGTTTGATAGTGAGGCTGAAGGCTATGAATTCTACAACAAATATGCTCTTGAAAAAGGTTTTAGTGTGAGGAAAAGCTACGTTGAGTGGGATGGATCCAACAAATACATTATTTTAAGGAAAATTGTGTGTAGTCGTCAAGGGTTTCGCGAAGATAAGCACATAAAAAGAAAGATGGAAGATAGAAAGAGGAGGCCACGAAGTTTAACTCGTGTTGGGTGTAATGCTAAATTGGTCATTACGAGATAGGAGGAAACCGGTCGGTGGTTTGTCAAGGATTTCATCGATGAGCACAGCCATCCTCTAGCCCCACGGGATCTTTCTTGTCTGTTGCGTTCGCACAGAAGAATTAGCGATGAGCAGAAAGCGGACATTGCGGACATGGAAAAATGTGGGATCCGCAAATACCGTATTATGGATATTTTGTGCTTCCAATACGGTGGATTTGATAAGGTTGGATGCATAAAGAGGGACGTTTATAATTTCTGCCATGCTAATAAGCAGGAGACAATCAGTGCCGGTGATGCTAAAACGGTGATCATGCACATGATGGCGAGGCGAGAGCGAGATGTGGATTTTTTCTTCAAGTACTTGGTAGACGAGCATGGCCATCTGAAGGGACTGTTCTGGGCTGACAGTCAATCGTGACTTGACTACGAGGCTTTCGGAGACGTCATTGTTTTCGATAGCACATACAGAACCAACAAATACAATCTGCCATTCGTGCCTTTTGTCGGGTTGAATCACCACCGCAGCACTGTTATATTTGGCTGTGGTATAATTTCTCATGAAACAAGCCAGGCATACGAGTGGATGTTGCGGACCTTTTCTGATTGCATGGCACAGAAGCATCCGATATCTGTGATCACAGATGGGGACCTTGCAATGCAGAGAGCAATAAGGGTGGTCTGGCCAGACTCAAACCATAGACTATGTATATGGCACATTCAGCAGAATATTGTACGCCATCTGCATGATGACGACGTAAAGGAGGAATTCAGATCTTTCATTTATGATACTTCTTCCATTGAAGAGCATGAGATAAAATGGATACAATTCTTACAACGGAATAAAGTAACCAGTGAGGAGTCTTGGCTGCATCAGATGTATCAGATGAGAAAGTTGTGGTGTGCTCCATATCTTGAGGGGCGTTGTTTCCTAGGATTGAGCAGCAATCAGAGGAGTGAGAGCTTGAACTCTGTGCTACATACGCATCTTGAGGGTAAGATGTCATTGTTTGAAATGCTAGAGCACTATGAGCATTGCCTTGCGTCGCGACGGATTAACGAAGCTCTCCATGACGTCGAAGCCTTGCAGTCCGTTCCATTTACAGAGGAAAATGCTTCGCCGCTTGAGAAACACGCCGCAACAGTTTTCACACCTAGTGTCTTTAAGATGGTCTTATGGAGCATAGATGCTGTCAGCAAATGTCAGATTAGAGAGATACTAGATGGATCAGAAGATTCCACTTATGTTGTGTCCAAGCAGGAAAGAATGGATAAAAAGTTTGGAGTGCGCATTGAAGAGCAAGGAGGTCTTTTGCACAGGGTGAGTTGTTCTTGCCGTAAGCTGGAATGCGCAGGCACATCATGTTCCCACATTTTTTACATATTTGGGATTTTAAAACAAACAATTCTGCCCGGTTGTTGCGTTCCCACTAGGTGGACTATGAATGCAAAATGTGCATACGCACCTACCAGAAAAAACCAGATGTATGACTATTCGCTAAGCCTGCAGAGGTACCGCGAGTTGCGGAATTGTAGTCACGCCGCAAGTTTCCAGGCATGCCACTCTGATGAGGACTATCACCATCTAAAGATGCTTTTGCAAGCACAACATCATGGTAAGCAATCAAGTTTTGAACAAGCTGACAGCAAGGAGTCAACTAATGCTCAGCATAACAGCATTAGGTTTGGCCCGTTGATGCCGCACTCGCAGAAAGTTGATAAGGTTCTGGATCCCGTGCATGTGCCAGGACGAGGTGCACCGAAGAAAAGGCTGCAGGCAAAGACAAAGAAGTCAAGATCATAGAATATCTGTGGCTATTGCAAGAAACCAGGTCACAATCGACGTAAATGCGCTAAATTGCTAGAGGTACGAAATATGTTCATATTTTTTTTGCATGTGTTTTACTCATAATTGATGTCCATGTGATTTATTCTATTCTTCTGTGTAGGATATCGAGGCTGGACTGTGATATCTACACACAGCATGAACCGACGATGAGCCAGAGAAAGTCGTGTGTCATTCATGTTTGTGTGACGTGGTCTTTACATTCTATTTCATCGTGACAGTAATTTAGTGAAGTGCGGTTGTACTGGCATGTTACTATATTAGTTCGACATCTTTCGTTTCCATTTTCTGTGTGTATCATTTGATGTCCAACTTTAAGAATGATGATGTATTTCGACAAATTGGGCACTATGATTCTTCACCCTTACTATGGTTTCATGCATATTCATAATCATCATGCATATTCTTCATTTACAGAGCAATAATGACTGACGTATTTTTTAAATAAGCGGGGCCCACTGGGGTGTGCTTGGAAATCTTTGAAAAACCTCCATGCACGTTCATCTTCGTTGCATGCAAATCGGGCGGCAGCCGCTGTGCCAGTAGCTGCCAAGGCCTTGATGAATCACTATTCACATGCAGGTCCCCGACTCTTGCATGCAGGTCCCCGACTCTTGCATGCAGGTCCCCGACTCTTGCATGCAGGTCCCTTTGAGGCATAGACCGATGTTTTCAGCAGTCAGTCTAGAGGGCATTATAAATTTAAAAAAATACAAAAACTTGGAAACCTAGATTTGTTTGTGGAAGAGATCATGTGTGCCAAAACTGAGGTGATTTGGAGGTGGTCGAAAAAATGCCCGCATTCCCGGAGGGACCATTTGGTCTTTAACTTAAGCCAGTTTTTGAAAAAACGTGAATTTTTCCACCACCTTCAAATCACCAAAATTTTCTTGTACATGGTGACCCACATGTGCAAAACATGTGTATGCAAGAAAATTTTGAAAAAAATTATTTTACAATGCCCCCTTGAGGCATAGACCGATGTTTTCAGCAGTCAGTCTAGAGGGCATTATAAATTCAAAAAAAATAAAAAAAATACAAAAACTTGGAAACCTAGTTTTGTTTGTGGAAGAGATCATGTGTGCCAAAACTGAGGTGATTTGGAGGTGGTCGAAAAAATGCCCGCATTCCCGGAGGGACCATTTGGTCAACTTAAGCCAGTTTTTGAAAAAACGTGAATTTTTCCACCACCTCCAAATCACCCAAATTTTCTTGTACATGGTAACCCACATGTGCAAACCATGTGTATGCAAGAAAATTTTGAAAAAAATTATTTTACAATGCCCCCTTGAGGCATAGACCGATGTTTTCAGCAGTCAGTCTAGAGGGCATTATAAATTCAAAAAAATTTAAAAAAATACAAAAACTTGGAAACCTAGTTTTGTTTGTGGAAGAGATCATGTGTGCCAAAACTGAGGTGATTTGGAGGTGGTCGAAAAAATGCCCGCATTCCCGGAGGGACCATTTGGTCTACGCCACCCACGGAATTTAAAGAGCCTAAAGGAGCGTGGGTCATATATTCTGCTGAGCGTCGTTCTTGCCAAGGTTGTATGTCTTTTTTCAACCTACTCAAGTCCAAACCGTTGGGGCCCCTTAGAGGTTCTAACCATGGAGCACGAAGGTCCCAAAAACGCATAGTTTCCCTTCCAAAACTTAAGCCAGTTTTTGAAAAACGTGAATTTTTCCAGCACCTCCAAATCACCCAAATTTTCTTGTACATGGTGACCCACATGTGCAAAACATGTGTATGCAAGAAAATTTTGAAAAAAATTATTTTACAATGCCCCCTTGAGGCATAGACCGATGTTTTCAGCAGTCGGTCTAGAGGGCATTATAAATTCAAAAAAATTTAAAAAAATACAAAAACTTGGAAACCTAGTTTTGTTTGTGGAAGAGATCATGTGTGCCAAAACTGAGGTGATTTGGAGGTGGTCGAAAAAATGCACATTTCTGATATTTTCACAGGTTACAAAATATATTATTGGAGAGAATATAGACAGCACCACACAGCAACAACACATTCATCCAATACAATAGAAGATAGCTCTCTGAATACAATTCATCATATTAGTCTCCGAATTCAAAAGACCGAACAAAGATAGAACATTACAAGTCTCGAGACCGCGAGTAGCGAGTTTGTCTTCACATTACAAGTCGATATCGATTATCTAAACTACCATCACATAGAAGAGAGTTGCGGTCATCACGATGAGCATCATCGCGATGAAACTGGTCTTCATCCGGTTCCTCCAACGCTCCCTCCTCTCTCCCGCTAGATAGCGGGCGTATCTAGATTCCGCCTCCGCCCTAGTGGTGTACCCTTTGTAACTGTTACCGCTGAAACGGTGAACCTGTCTTCGACACTCCTCCCAGTCGTCGTAGACTCCGGGAACCTTACCCTTGTACACGACATACGACGGCATCTCTATGCACAAGCCAAACAACAGACAATACATAAGCAATAAATAAGTATGCAACAAAAGGATCGGAAGAGAAAAGCAAGACATTAATAGCACAATTCATGGTCCTAGTAATAAATAGCATCGATTACATCTAAGTTTAACGACTGTCCAAACCAAAGAGACATATAATTCATTAAAGTTTAATTACAACATGAGCCAATCAATGTTTCAGAACTACACATAGCATCACTACTTTCGACTCGACTCATGGGACCGGAGCGTGGATGACCGGAGCGTGGATGAAGCCGCCGTCTGTCCTGATGGTCATGAAATCGCGGGCGTTGTCAGCCTGCATTTGTAGTGTTGTGTCTACCTCACTGCACAGAACACGGAATGTTAGAAGAAATAAAGAACGATCGATGAATGCATTTTTTGCTGTTTTGGCTGATGTTGTTTTGGTGCTGTTTTCGTGCCATTTAGGATGGCTGCAGTGACTTTTTGGTGCCATTTTTCATCTCTTAATATGGTTGCAGTGAGAGCAAAATATGGCTGTTATTTTTTTTTTGTTTCAGAAACAGGACAAACCAAAGGGCCCACGTCTCCCCTCCAGATTTTTCGAGGGCCAAAGGGCAGGACGTTTGAGTTTTCGAGGCAACTCCCCACGCCTCCCTTCCACTGGCAACTCCCCACGACTCCCCTCCACTGGCAACTCCCCACGATGCAGGGAACTCCCCTCCTATTCCATTGCCGCTCAATCTGCCTCCCTCTGCCTCCCTCCTCATTCCATTGCCGCTCCATCTTCCTCCCTCTGCCTCCACCATCAAGCAACTCCCCTCTGCCTCCACCATCGCTGGCCAGGAGGGCAATGGCGGAGGAATCGTGGAGCAACTCCCCTCCGTCTGCCAAGAGAATGGCGGAGGCATCGTGGAGCAACTCCCCTCCGTCTGCCAAGCATCACCAAGGTGAGGCGTCTGGCAAGGAGCCGCTGGTGGTCGACGACGACGTTCCGGTCCCCGGGCAGAAGCAGGACTACACCGTGAAGCTCATGGTTGATATCCACCTGAAGGAGAAGCTGGATGTCGTATGCACCAGCAATCCAGATGAAGCCGACAAGAGGATCCGCGAGATCAGGTGGAGGCTCGGCGGCATGTTTCCTCGGTCGATCAGCGTTGATGTCGAGTATACGAGGAACCTCCTCAAAAGGCTGCAGTTCTACAGTTATGCGTGGAGGATCTCGTCCTGCTATACCACATCACCGCGGCAACCAAATGGTAAAAACATCCAGTTCTGAAGTTTCTGAAGTTCTGACATTTCTGTCTAATTAGTAATTTCTGAAGTTTCTGAAGTAGACGCAATAGTTTTGTAGTTCTGAAGTAGATGCAATACTAGTTCTGAAGTTCTGAAGTTTCTGTCTAATTAGTAGTTTCTGTAGTTTCTGAAGTTTCTGAAGTAGATGCAATAGTTCTGAAGTTCTGAAGTAGATGCAATACTAGTTCTGAAGTTCTGAAGTTTCTGTCTAATTAGTAGTTTCTGAAGTTTCTCAAGTAGATGCAATAGTTCTGAAGTTTCTGAAGTTTCTCAAGTAGATGCAATAGTTCTAAAGTTCTGAAGTAGATGCAATACTAGTTCTGAAGTTCTGGAGTAGATGCAATACTAGTTCTGAATTTTATGTCTAATTAGTAGTTTCTGAAGTTTTTGAAGTAGATGAATTTGATGCACCAGATTAATTTGATGCAGCCCTGAGGAACTCCGCCCGCTCCTGCAGGAGAAGAAGCTCTACACCTTTGTTGGCTTCTCCATTGGAGGTGACAAGGAGAAGCTGAAATTGTCTGGTTTGGAGATCAACCCCAACAAGTACGTCGACATGCAGCGCAAATGGAGAGTCCAAGGAATGGAAAGAAGTGGCAGGCTTTGGCTGTGTTTTTGAGATGGCATTGTGTCTAAAGAAGTTTCCATCTATAAAACACAATGCATTGTTGTTCAACGAAATGTCTCATGAATAAATTGTACCATAATTGCGAACATAGTGTGAAACAGAAAACAAAATGTTTGTTTGCAACTAAATAATCCTGGTTTGAAGCTTTAACTGGTTGAAAAACAATTGAGCCTACTCCATATTGTCTTCTGCACTGCCAAAATCCAGTGACCTCTTGCGTTGCGTCGTTGGAGATTGCGTCGGGCTTGGCGACGACCCACGTGCTTCAATCTTTTTCTCTTTAACATCAATGTAACCATACAACTTAAGTTGTTCTTGGTCTTTCTCTGCCAACTCTCTAGCAAGACCCTCCATTTCTTGGATTCTCACTTCCTGTAGAAAACCATAGGAATTGTATTAGGAAGAACTCAAAAAAGACATAGCCATAAACTAGATGCATGTAACATGTAAAATTTGAACCTCGGAATCAATGTCATCCTCGGGAAAACAACCCGTAGTTCTATTGTACACAATGTACAGGTGACATGTCTTGCTGCCATTCAGATCAGAAAGCATTTTTTGTACATCATCTGGTCCTGCAATCAAGAACATTCCTTCTGGCAGCTTCCACGCAGACCCGGGTAAGAAGTAGTACAGTTCTGCTCCCAGTTTGCAACCAAAAGTATCTCTCATTTCACTCATAATGAGATCGTAGGTAACTTTGGCGGGTTCAAAAATTCTGACTTCTGCCGGGTGTTCATCAAAGTATGCTCTCGGGACATGTGACATGTCATCATCCCTACTAACAAAAAATTCCATGACCAGCACCTAGTATCTCACATCAGAGTTAATACATTCAATGAGTAAAGGGGCAAACATAATTTTTTATGTGCATAGCAACAATGCGGCGTTGTTACCTGCTTTTGTGGAATGTATCCTTCATGTGGAGTGACTGGGGATTGTGCCATCTCAAACCTTCTCACCTTATTATATGGAATGTATCCTTCATGTGGTGTGACTGGGGACTCTGCCATCACAGGTTTCTTATCCTGCGTATGAAACGTCGATAGTGGGTTTACACACAAGTTTTGAAAGGTCATACCATATCTTGGGTATGCATCGTTGCGAGGTACTTACAAGGGGAGAATTGACGATATGTTGTTGGGGTGGACTGATGTGGCATTGAACGGGTGACTCTATCGCAATGTGTCGAGTGAATGGCGACTGTGCCGTGTCATGATGCTTAGCCTACATACAATCGCTGACATAAGGTTGCCACAAATTGAAGATGTTTATATCATAGAATACGTAGGTCCTTAATATATAGAATCGGTGCGAGATACTTACAGGGGGAGAATAATTGAAGACATGTTGTCGGGGTGGCCGTGAGATCGCACGGTCTTCTAACATATGTCCTTCCAAGCGGACCTTCTCCAGCATGGCCTTATAATCCATGTCCGACCGCTCCTGTAGCAGCTTACTGTCCATATCCGCACGTGTCTGCAACACATAGGCATCCATCCTGACTCGCTCTGTCTGTATAATACTGTCCACAAGCTTCCGGTCCTTCTGCAATGTTTGATGCATTTCCTTGTAGCCTAAGACAAACTTTTTTTCCATGTGCTCACAGTCCCTCTTATACTTTTCTTCAATCTCAAGACGCATCTTCGCCATCTTAAGGGAAAACTCCTCACGCTCCTCCTTTATCATCCTGTCCACGTATGAACGTTCTTTTTTCAGTTTCTTATCTACCTCAGCGCGATCCTTTTGCACCTTCAAGTCGATCTCCCGACGCGCTTCATGCAAAGACTTGTCGTACTCCGCACGGTTGTTATGCGCCTCTGAGACCATGGTCCCTACAGCAACACATATACCCATAGTATGAAAACTCTATCCACACCCTCATCCAACTAATTCGAAACAATACGACCGTGAAAAAATATTCATAATAAGTTCGTACGATCAACTAGCACAAACTATCAATCAAAAAGCTCTTGCATGACATCCTGTACTCGAATCACAACAGAACTACTCAACTATGGCAAAAGCTGGATTTTCTAATCTCTTCGGAAATTACTTGTTGGTCGAATCAATGGAAAAAATAATCAGCACTGCAATCGAAGATGAGAGAAGCCGTGGAAGAGACCTTTTTAATCCGGCGTCGGCGTGGTCGCTTGAGAAGCGATGGCGCGATCCCGGCGATGGCTATGTGAGGAGAAACAAGGTAGATGGGGGTGGTTAGGATAGGGTAGATATGCGGTAGAATGGGAAGGTCTATATCCGTGATTGTAGGGTTAATTAGTTATTTTGAAGTAATGCGCGTCTATGCAAGTTTTTTTTAACGAGCACGATCTTTTCGGGGCTTCGAAAATATGTGCACTGACCGCGGGTCGAACCACATATGACACAAGCCCGAGCCATGGCCGTGCCCATGCCAACCCGCCGCCCACCATTCTAACTTATTGTTCTCTAAAAAAGGAAGAGCAATAAATTCAGTCCAAGAATTTCCAGATATAATTGTCAACCCATTTTCGTTCGTAATTACGAGATATGTTTGGCGCAATTAGTGGCTAACTGGGTTCTTTTTTTTTGAGGAATAGTGGCAACTTGGTTTGATACATGCCAAACGTTATGTTCAGATTAGTTGCATTATTTCGTTCATTTTTTACGAAAAAAATCTATACAAAGTGTTAATTGGACAATGTGAACAATGTGGCACGAAGGTTGTCGGCCCAGCCAGTGGATGGAAGGATGGTACATGTACACGCAAGTACGATCTCTGACACGCGCATTTCGGGTCCCTGTACATGTACATGTAAACCAACCCAACATTGATCCGGTTCAGTGGATGCATGCATGCTCTATGTGGCACGAAGTATGTCGGCCGAGCCAGTCGACGGACCAGATCGATGCTACAGGAGGGACTCCATTGTAGACGAACGCTCCATCAATGTCCGGTGTGTGTGCTCCGTCAACCCTAAAACCCTTAAACCCTAAACCCTGATAACCCTAAACCCCCCCCCCACCCCTCCCACTAAACCGTAAAAACATTCAAATTTTTATCCCACATGGAAACCATTATGCATGCATTCTCTATGTGGTCATGGGATGCCATGAAAGGTTTTTGGGATTATACATGCAAGTACGATCTCTGACACGCACATTTCCGGCCTAGCATGTCAACACCCCGGAAGCACTAGCTGGGTTCCTCACCTGTATGAAACCAACCAAACATCGATCCAGTCCAGTGGATGGATGCATGCTCTATGTGGCACGAAGTTTGTCGGCCGAGCCATTCAACGGATCGGATCGATGCTACCAGAGGGAATCCATTGTAGACCAACGCTCCATCAATGTCCGGTGTGTGTGCTAAGTCCACCGTAAGACAAACATAGTTCCGTTAACCCTAAAACCCTTAAAACCTAAACCCTGATAACCCTAACCACCCCCCCCCCACTAAACCGTAAAAACATTCAAATTTTTGCCCCACATGGAAACCATTATGCATGCATTCTCTATGGGGTCATGGGATGCCATAAAAAGTTTGGGATTATACATGCAAGTACGATCTCTGACACGCGCATTTCCGGCCTAGCATGTCAACACCCCGAAAGCACTAGCTGCTTTCCTCACCTGTATGAAACCAACCCAACATTGATCCGGTCCAGTGGATGGATGCATGCTCTATGTGGCACGAAGTTTGTCGGCCGAGCCATTCAACGGATCGGATCGATGCTACCAGAGGGAATCCATTATAGACCAACGCTCCACCAATGTCCGGTGTGTGTGCTACGTCCACCGTAAGACAAACATAGTTCCGTCAACCCTAGAACCCTTAAACCCTAAACCCTAATAACCCTAACCCCACCCCCCCCCCACTAAACCGTAAAAACATTCAAAATTTTGCCCAACATGGAAACCATTATGCATGCATTCTCTATGTGGTCATGGGATGCCATGAAAGATTTTTGGGATTATACACGCAAGTACGATCTCTGACACGCACATTTCTGGCCTAGCATGTCAACACCCCGAAAGCACTAGCTGGGTTCCTCACCTGTATGAAACCAAGAAAACATCGATCCGGTCCAGTGGATGGATGCATGCTCTATGTGGCACGAAGTTTGTCGGCCGAGCCAGTCAACGGACCGGGTCGATGGTACCGGAGGGAATTCATTGTAGACCAACGCTCCATCAATGTCCGGTGTGTGTGCTAAGTCCACCGTAAGACAAACATAGTTCCGTTAACCCTAAAACCCTTAAAACCTAAACCCTGATAACCCTAACCACCCCCCCCCCCACTAAACCGTAAAAACATTCAAATTTTTGCCCCACATGGAAACCATTATGCATGCATTCTCTATGGGGTCATGGGATGCCATGAAAAAAGTTTGAGATTATACATGCAAGTACGATCTCTGACACGCGCATTTCCGGCCTAGCATGTCAACACCCCGAAAGCACTAGCTGCTTTCCTCACCTGTATGAAACCAACCCAACATTGATCCGGTCCAGTGGATGGATGCATGCTCTATGTGGCACGAAGTTTGTCGGCCGAGCCATTCAACGGCTCGGATCGATGCTACCAGAGGGAATCCATTGTAGACCAACGCTCCACCAATGTCTGGTGTGTGTGCTATGTCCACCGTAAGACAAACATAGTTCCGTCAACCCTAGAACCCTTAAACCCTAAACCCTGATAACCCTAACCCCACCCCCCCCCCACTAAACCGTAAAAACATTAAAAAAAATTCCCAACATGGAAACCATTATGCATTCATTCTCTATGTGGTCATGGGATGCCATTAAGAAAGTTTGGGATCATTAGTACATATACATGCAAGTACGTTCTCTGACACGCGCATTTCCGGGCTTGCATGTAAACACTCAACCCTAAACCCTGATAACCCTAACCCCTGATAACCCTAAACCCCTAAACCCCTAAACCCTAATAACCCTAAACCCCTAAACCCTAAACCCCATAAACCCCACACCGAGTTCACAAGATTTTCTTATTTCTTTATATCATTTATCCAAATCTCACATAACTCACGCGGCCCACCCCTCCCTAAATCCCGCAATTACAGCTCCGCATTCTAACCACCTGGGCCGTCCGCACCTCCCACGACCGCTGCAAGATCAGATCAGAGACACCGGTCGCCCACGGAATACAGGAGTCGGCGGCCACCACTCGCCGCCCACCGCCAACGTGATCTGAGGGCTCGGACGTCAGTGTTCTTCTCGCCGCCTCCTCCTCGCGTGAACGTGCCATTTTTCCTTTGCGCCGTCGACCGCGCTATACCGGCACTTATAGTTTCCGACGCACTAACCGCCGCCATCTACTCGGTGGCACCATCTCCGAGGTAAGGTCTTAGCTGATTGTAACTCTTTATAATCGTTGTCCGCCGATGCTTTAGTTGTTGAACCCTCATAGGTTTTGCACCCAAATAGGTTCTGCGCTTAAACCCATAAGTGGATCATATGTTAAATGACCCAGTTAATTTTGTTAAAATTAATTCTCTGCTAATTTTGTTATACATTTTCCAATTTTTTTCAGATTAATTGAGCCTGATTTTATCATTGCATACGAGGCAGCAATGTCAGTTTCAGATACGAACCTTAATAATGGAGAAAAGCCCATCTCCGAAATTACCGATGCGGTAAGTAATTTACTGTTTGTGTACAATCGTTTCGTACACATAATTCATGTGTACTCAGTAATATTTAATGGCATGTAACAGGAACTCGCCGAAAAGCATGGTCATATGAAGTTAGTATGCTCACAGACAAGGTTCGGAAAAACCATGAAACTGTTGTCATAAGACCACAGAAAGTACATCATATCAGAAACCAGTCTTGGCGGTCTGACCTAGATGCATGAAGTGACTCTACGGCGCATAATGTTGGTTAGACTAGCCAAGAGCATAGATATGGACACGCAATCCATTACCATCGGTAAAACGCCAATTCCTAAAACAAAAGAGGGCGTGCAAGGTATATTTGGCATTCCGATAGAAGAGGAGGATATAGAGCCACATCTGGAAATGCAAACCGACACAGAATTGTTTACCGCCTATGCAAACAATGGGCAAATTTTGATTTCTGACCTTGAAACGGCGATCCGAGCTTCCAAAGCCCCAGACGGCGATTTCCTGAGGCGGTTCATTCTGTACGCAATTGGTACTGTTCTAGCACCAACAGCACAACATTATGTGGACTCGAAATTTCTCAACCTCGTTACAGATCTTGAAAACCTTCGGAAATTTAACTGGGGATGTTTCACACTTAATCACTTCTTCAAGTCCGTTCACAAGTTTAGAAATCGAGATCATGTAAATCTACAAGGAAATCTAATTCTGCTCCAGGTTAGTGATAGATCACTACTTAATGTCCTTTAATTATTGTTCTGTTGCATATCTGTATGGTGATGAACTAATTTATTGTGTAGTATTGGTACTGGGAGCACGTGCGTAGTGGCCGATTAATGTATGCTTCTAGACCCCCTCCATTGATCGCACGATGGGACGAAATGATGGCTACTTTAAGAAGTGATGCTTACGAGAAAGGAGGTCTTCATAACGGGCTGGTACCTATCTACAATTGAACTTTCTATATCCGATTTTTTATTTGGTACTAATGGTTCATTATACTTTAAAAAAAATAGGTTGTCATGGAAATTTGTGCTCCTCAACGACCGTCCGAGAATTCTAATAATTTTCCAAGAAAAAAAGATGAACATGTGCATCAACATGATTCGTATCGAGCACCATCACAAGGACAGCAATTTAGTAGCCAGCAAGTATGTACTTCAAAGACTATTTGTTTTTGCAATATCACAAATAGGTGTCATGGAACCTCATTCATTTAGCTATTGTTACCAACGGGGTTTTATTTTGTTTACACAGATTGAAATGGTAGTTGAAGTCATGAATGCACGCATTGCTGATCATGAAAAGAAGGTATGCAGGAAGTTAATGGAAATTGAGCACAGATTTGATGTCAAATACCAGACTCTAGGTGAAGACTTGATCGACATGAAGACTAAAACTGGCACTAATCCTAGGTTGTCGAAGGCCGAGGACGAAATTAAAGACTTAAGGAGGGAACTCCATGTATGTCATACTGTGCATTTTGTATTTTTTATGAATATGTTCCTTCATGTTCATTATTGTTTGCATTGTTACAGGACTTAAAATACGAATTTACAAGGAACCGACAGTCAGTGTCACAGAAAGGAGACGTGCAGGTGATCAAAATTGGCCCAACACGTTAATATCTAAAAGTAACAAACTAATGATGAACTACCTTTGTTCATTGTAGGATCAAGTCAATGTGTGCAATTCATCCCTCACAGGAACTCCTAGGGCTAGCCAAATCACGACAGGGACTTCGAGTACACCAAGTGCAAGACATGTGACGGAAAACAATGAGGAACCACAATTAACTCCGATGAAGCCTGTCTTTGGTAATGATTACAAGTTCATGGATGAGGACATAGAGACAGCCGTTTACATCCGAAGAACATATGACCCTGTTGAAATAGCTAGAATCGGAGACATTTCCCTCACAGCAGAAAATCTGAAGCGAAATTTGGACGAGAAATACATTTATGGTGATGTAAGCCCATTATACTCTATTGTACATCATTACTGCAACAACTGTCTTATTATTGTATGATTGAAAATTTGACAGGTTATTATGGCATATGCTCTCATTAGCCAAATTGAGAATGATACTACCTCAATCATATCCCCTCAAGAAACCTAAAAGCTGTTACAAATGAAGGGGGTGGTTCCTGTTGGACGTGCAGCATCATGGTTAGCTCGTGTAGTAGGAAAATTTGTAAGGCGCCGAAAGGTACACATTTTCCACACTTTCATAGTTTACGTACACACTGTACACGACAAATTTCGGTTCTCAACCCAACCCAAATTTTACTGCAGGTGCATGTCCCACTCAATGTACACCAAAACCATTGGATGCTAGTGATGTTTAATTTTGAAAAAAAAAGAAATTCAGACTCTGAACTCCATGAATTATCATTGCGACAAGACCAAGGAAGATTCTCTTGTAAGTGTTCTCTTGCTGCCTCTCTTGATCCGCATGGAACATGAGCTCCCAAAGTACCGTAACCCTATGTATAACTCGTCGTATCCTAGGTGGACTCGATTCAGTTCTGCATTGACGAAATTGTCAAGAAAGGGTTGATATCACCAGCTAATAACATCAATTTTGCCAAATGGACCAAAAAACGCTATGAGAACATACCACAACAGACCGATGGGTACGCATGGCCTCATAAATTATTATTTGCGTACACGAATAAGATTACTGATCTTTAACTAAACATCGCAGGACTTCCTGTGCGGTTTGGACACTGCAGTACATGTTGTCATGGAACGGGGATGAAATGACCGATATTTTGAACCAGGTAATTGAATGCCTAATTTAAATTTGTACTTTGTTTAGCTTGAAAGCTACGCCGACGTCAGTGTCGGTTATCCAATATAGGCAAGGATAGATATTTTCAGGTGGAAAATATGTACAGCCTTACTGCATTGAAATTGCAATGCGCTTCGTCTCGAATCATATAAGTTCCCCATAACGGTTAGCGCTACATGAAGAATATATCATTTATTTCATAAGTCTCATGATTAGAACTAACGCGGCACTCTCTCTTATACAGAAGGAGGTGTACGATGCCCAGCAAGCAGTTCTACCTGATGCTTCAGAAGAGGACGTACAATTAGTCAACAATTCCGATGGTTCCAACGAACCTGACACATCCAACTCCCAGAAGGATACCGGTGCAGCCAACTCCCCCAAAAATGGTGCACCCAACTCCCCCAAAAGGAAGAGAGCACGTGGACGCCCGAGAAAGCTAGTCGATCCCGAGCAAGCAGCAAAAACAAAGAGTCTTAAAGAACTGAAACTTAAATTTGACAGCAAGACCATAGCCAACCAAGTGTCTTCGTTACCATCACGGTCACGCAGAGAGCATAAACCAGCACCAGCTTTATTGAGCCCATTGAAACACAAATAGGTAGCATCAATTGATACATGCTCATGCTCATGCTCTACTTTTAGCATCATTTGATACACGTTTAGTTCTTATCAGAAAGTGGAAATAGGTACTTTTGGCAATCATGAGCATCCTCTACTTATTGCAATATCTAATGCATTGGTACATGCTCATGCTCATGCTCTACTTTTAGCATCATTTGATACACGTTTAGTTCTTATCAGAAAGTGGAAATAGGTACTTTTGGCAATCAGGAGCATCCTCTACTTATTGCAATATCTAATGCATCATCAGTCCAAAGCTTGATTTTCCAATAGGTGGAATCGGCAATCATTTGCATGCTTTCATTTTGTCAAAAATTAATGCATAGTTCAGTTGTAATTGCTCATAGATATGGTAGGAACATGCTGAGTTATACACTAAACATAGTCATGCCAAGCTATAACTACCATAGTCATATTATGACAGTTCCTAGCATGCATCACCGTACGGCAGAATAACACAGCAACCATAACATAGACCACCGTATGATACTTGAGTTGCTAAGGCCTTGTACAATGCAAGGTGCTTAGGGGAGTTGCTTATAGAAATAAACCAGGCTTTTCTTAAGCACAGGTGCTTATTTGTACAGGGTAGACGCATAACTAGGCGTCTCTCCTGTAGAAATAGGCACCGGTGCTTCAGAAAAACCCTGTTTATTTTTCTAAGCACCACCCTAAGCATCTAGCATTGTACAAGGCTTAAACATGCATCACCAAAATAGTATTAACAACTAGGAACACTAAACCAGAGTAGCAGCAAACTCTTAACATAAACGGCAGATCAACCACCGCTCAGCATAGGTTCAGACACACCATAGGACATCAGTTTTAGACTCCAACAACAAACAAACATACATAACATAACAGGACACGGGGGTCCTGGGGCAGCAGCAGCACTCTAGCAGCACATCACTTCTCTCCCTTGTTCAATGCATGTTGTAGGGCTCATTGACTTTGACAATCTCGAGGAAGCGTGCGTAGGCAGCATGTTTAGCCAGAGTACTGGCTTTATGCTTCTTACCATGTCCATTGCCAGTGTTGAAGCATGCTGGATCATGCCATCTATGCCGCCACCGATCACCTTGCAACAGAAAGGGCACCCAATCTTGCCAAAGAAACGGTACTTGATCTTCCCAGCAATCAGATGCCTCAGGGTGTACCGGCTCTTGTTGTGCTTGCTGTCCATGCCGTAGTCCACATCGTCGTCATCCTCCTGTGAATTAGTGAATTAGTACACACAGAAGAAATCAGCTAATCTATTATGGTACATTTACTTTAATTACAATGTTTTGAAAGTACACACGTGTAACATGGCAACTATCTATTTGCTAGAAACAAGGCGTATGTGCACATACATAATTGAGCCAAAGAAACTGATATGCATAAATATGGACGGTGGAATAGTTGCATTTATAGATTAGTGCACAAGTAGTACATAATTAACACATGAAAGACTTCATGAAGTGGCTTGGTTTAATGATATTTGATACTTGTTACAGGTGTAATTCTTATTGGAATCAGAAAAATGGCTTCATTGTACTCCTCCATGTTTCACACAAGGGGGGTTTGTTCTATCTACTAGAATGAAGAAACCATTATTCTTTCTGACAGCGGCAATACTGCTTGTCCAACATTGTTAGACCCTGATAAGTTTCAGAAAGAAATTGGTAAAGGAGCTATGGGGTGTCTCACTGCTCATATTGATGAGAGATGTGGCTGTGATCATCTAGATAACATACTGTGGAAAATTGGCTAGATGAAATGTTTTGATTTTTTGGTATCCAGTGGATATGTACTGTCAGCCCATAATTATTAAGGGAGCGATCACTTCCTTTGCAAAATGGAAAGCTGTATAGAATTTGCAAATGGATCATCTATGAACATGTGTGCAAACTAATCATCTATGAACATGTGTGCAAATTAATTCATCTACATAAACTAAAATGAATCAAGAACTGCAGCATTTTGTCACTGTCCTGGGGAAGCCAATGGAGAATCCTGCCATATATCCATTGTTTAACCCACTTTTTCCATTAATGTATCCCTGCCATGAACATTTTCTTGTAGTTGGGTTCATTACCCCACTTCTTTCATTAATGTATCCCTTGTGGAACTTATGCTCATCTAGTTAACAAGACAAACCCCAATGCCATGAAAAAAACCCAGAGTATCTGCTGGAATCAGAATGTGAATCAGATTTAAAAAACCACATCCAACATGAAGATCTATGCTAGATCCCTACAATCCTACATACGTACAACTAGCACGCCCAAGTGAAATTGATGCTCATGTAGTTAACAAGAAAAACCCCAATTTCATGAAAAAAACAGAGCAAAAAACAGAGTACTACCTCAGATAGCTCGTCGATGGCATCCTCGTCGAAGTCGCTGCCCTTCCTGCTATCTAGGTCGAACTCCTTTATGGCGTTCTCCTCGAAGAGCTCATCGATTTCATCATGCACCTTCCGCTTACGCCTTCTCATCTCCTCCTCCTCCAGATCTTCCCCGACCTTGTGCTCGCCGACGGGTGCCTCAACAGCTGCGATGGCAGTGGGACCAGGCACAACGGTCGCTGCACCGCCAGCTTCCGCCGCTACGGCGGACTCAGCCGCTCCACCCACGGCTGCATCCATGGCAGCAGACTGCTCTGCTCCGATGGTTGCCTCCGGCTCGTCCGCCGCATCTTCACGCCCGCGCTTCATCGTCGGTCGAAGACAGGAGGAGGGAGGCGTAGGAAGGGAGGAGGGTGGTGAGGAAGGAGGAGAGGGTGGTGAGGTGGTGACGAAGGAAGAGAGGGTGGGGAGAGGACGAGGGTTTTCTACCCGGTTTGGGGAAGAAATGCACTGCTCCTGCCTCTTGGAGTTACCGAGAAAACGTGGGTGCCGATTTGACTTGACACACCCACCCGGCCGTCCCCATTCCACGTGGGGACGTGGCGGTCGTGCACGCGGTCCTGCACCTCCTGCGGTTAGCCATCAATTGCTATCGGTCTCACAAGTGGGTCCCCTTGTCATCCACACAACCGAGCCACCACATGTACCACATTTTTCTTTCTCCCCGTCTCGACCACTCTACATTTTTCTTTCTCCCCTTCTCGACCAGCGCCGCCGCCGTCGCTGCCATCTCTCGACGACCCCTCTCTTCGCTGCCGGTGTGCGGCCGCCGCCAACTCCGGCAAGTACGTGAGATCTCCCCTCTTATTCCCTTCTCCAACCGCGTCTCCCTACGGAGGCGGATTTGAGCCGATTGGTTTGGACTGAAACTTAGTTTTTGGATTGGATCTTGATTTGGTTTCTATGGTTTGAGACCAAATCAATCAATTAGTTTGAGCCACCACTACCACCTACTACTGCTTCAAATCCAAGAGCCGCTGTTGCTGGCCGGAGCTCGTCGCCTCTCTCGAGCTTTGACGCCATGTCTGATCTAGATTCATGACGTGCCCTCGCGTATGGCTTTGTCCACGGTTTGAACCTTTGGATTCAATCCAAAAGTTGAAAACGGTTTGGACTGGGTTGGATGACGAGCATGTATAGTTTGGTTTGGTCTAGATTCTAAATGAAAATATCTGGATTGGTTTGGTTTTGATGTGTGCTGTGGATTGGACTGGTTTTAGTTTGGATACCGAACTATTCCCAGGTTTAGATGAATTGTCATTGCCATTGCTTTATTACGTAGATGATAGAAAATACATTGATTGGCCATTGCCAGTATAGGTTACCACTATGATTTATTATATGTATGATCTTTGTATTGTACTATGTACAATTCAACTTAGAGTTCAACACGTTCTGTGTAGAATGGAGGAAGCACAATGTGGACGCTGCAACTCACGGTGCCGGACCAGCCTTTCTACTGCCATGCTGTTCAGCATCTACTTCCAGCCTTCTTTTGTTTTTACAGCGGTAACAATTTATATGAACCTTCTGACAGTACATTCTTTTTGTTTTTTTGCTATTTCCACTAATGTATTGTGTCTGTTATTTGTTTTTATCTTACATAGATCGTACCATGCAATGTGAGATTGGCATTCAATGAGCTCGTCGCAAACACCGTGACCTTCAATGCTCTTGGGGGCCCATACACTATGCAGGTCGAGAAGGGGCGAAAGATAACCCAGATAGGAGGAGATGATTGGGATCGTTTCATCGCCCACAACCATCTTAGTGAAGGAAATATGCCCTAGAGGCAATAATAAAGTTATTATTTATTTCCTTACATCATGATAAAAGTTTATTATTCATGCTAGAATTGTATTAACCGGAAACATAATACATGTGTGAATACATAGACCAACAAAATGTCACTAGTATGCCTCTACTTGACTAGCTCGTTAATCAAAGATGGTTATGTTTCCTAACCATGAACAAGGAGTTGTTATTTGATTAACGAGGTCACATCATTAGTAGAATGATCTGATTGACATGACCCATTCCATAAGCATAGCACCCGATCGTTTAGTATGTTGCTATTGTTTTCTTCATGACTTATACATGTTCCTATAACTATGAGATTATGCAACTCCCGTTTACCGGAGGAACACTTTGGGTACTACCAAACGTCACAACGTAACTGGATGATTATAAAGGAGTACTACAGGTGTCTCCAATGGTAGATGTTGGGTTGGCGTATTTCGAGATTAGGGTTTGTCACTCCGATTGTCGGAGAGGTATCTCTGGGCCCTCTCGGTAATGCACATCACATAAGCCTTGCAAGCACTGCAACTAATATGTTAGTTGTGAGATGATGTATTACGGAACGAGTAAAGAGACTTGCCGGTAACGAGATTGAACTAGGTATTGGATACCGACGATCGAATCTCGGGCAAGTAACATACCGATGACAAAGGGAACAACGTATGTTGTTATGCGGTCTGACCGATAAAGATCTTCGTAGAATATGTAGGAGCCAATATGGGCATCCAGGTCCCGCTATTGGTTATTGACCGGAGACGTGTCTCGGTCATGTCTACATTGTTCTCGAACCGTAGGGTCCGCACGCTTAACGTTACGATGACAGTTATTATGAGTTTATACATTTTGATGTACCGAAGGTTGTTCGGAGTCCCGGATGAGATCACGGACATGACGAGGAGTCTCAAAATGGTCGAGACATAAAGATTGATATATTGGAAGCCTATGTTTGGACATCGGAAGTGTTCCGGGTGAAATCGGGATTTTACCGGAATACCGGGAGGGTTACCGGAACCCCCCGGGAGACTAATGGGCCTATTGGGCCTTAGTGGAAAAAAGAGAAAAAGGGAAAAGGCCCAAGCTGGCCGGCGCCCCCCTTCCCCAAGTCCTATTAGGAATAGGATAAGGGGCCGGCCCCCCTTCTCTCTCTTTTCCCCCCCGGGAGTCCTAATTGGATTAGGATTGGGGGGAGGAGTCCTACTCCCGGTGGGAGTAGGACTCCCCTGCGCCTCCCCTCCCTTGGCCGGCCGGCCCCCCTCCTCCAACCTTTATATACGGGGGCAGGGGGCACCCCAAGACACACAACTTGATCCTTGAGATCGTTCCTTAGCCGTGTGCGGTGCCCCCTGCCACCAAATTCCACCTCGATCGTACCATTGTAGTGCTTAGGCAAAGCCCTGCGTCGGTAGTGCATCAAGATCGTCATCACGCCGTCGTGCTGACGGAACTCTTCCTCGATGCTTTGCTGGATCGGAGCCCGAGGAACGTCATCGAGCTGAACGTGTGCTAAGAACTCGGAGGTGCCGGAGTAACGGTGCTTGGATCGGTCGGATCGGGAAGAAGACGTACGACTACTTCCTCTACGTTGTGTGATCGCTTCCGCAGTCGGTCTGCGTTGGTACGTAGACAACACTCTCCCCTCTCGTTGCTGTGCATCACCATGATCTTGCGTGTGCGTAGGAAAATTTTTGAAATTACTGCGTTCCCCAACAGTGGCATCCGAGCCTAGGTTTTATGGTTTGATGTTATATGCACGAGTAGAACACAAGTGAGTTGTGGGCGATACAAGTCATACTGCCTACCAGCATGTCATACTTTGGTTCGGCGGTATTGTTGGTTGAGACGATCCGGACCAACCTTACGCGTACTCTTACGCGAGACCGGTTCCCTCGACGTGCTTTGCACATAGATGGCTTGCGGAAGACTGTCTCTCCAACTTTAGTTGAACCAAGTGTGACTACGCCCGGTCCTTGAGAAGGTTAAAACGGAGTCTATTTGACGAACTATCGTTGTGGTTTTGATGCGTAGGTGAGATGTGTTCTTACTTAAGCCCGTAGCAGCCACGTAAAACTTGCAACAACAAAGTAGAGGACGTCTAACTTGTTTTTGCAGGGTATGTTGTGATGTGATATGGTCAAGACATGATGTTGATTTTATTGTATGAGATGATCATGTTTTGTAACCGAGTTATCGGCAACTGGCAGGAGCCATATGGTTGTCGCTTTATTGTATGCAATGCAATCGCGATGTAATGCTTTACTTTATTACTAAGCGGTAGTGATAGTCGTGGAAGCATAAGATTGGCGAGACGACAACGTTGCTACGATGGAGATCAAGGTGACGCGCCGGTGACGATGGTGATCATGACGGTGCTTCGGAGATGGAGATCACAAGCACAAGATGATGATGGCCATATCATATCACTTATATTGATTGCATGTGATGTTTATCCTTTTATGCATCTTATCTTGCTTTGATTGACGGTAGCATTATAAGATGATCTCTCACTAAATTATCAAGAAGTGTTCTCCCTGAGTATGCACCGTTGCCAAAGTTCGTCGTGCCCAGACACCACGTGATGATCGGGTGTGATAAGCTCTACGTCCATCTACAACGGGTGCAAGCCAGTTTTGCACACGCAGAATACTCAGGTTATACTTGACGAGCCTAGCATATGCAGATATGGCCTCGGAACACAGAGACCGAAAGGTCGAGCGTGAATCATATAGTAGATATGATCAACATGACAATGTTCACCATTGAAAACTACTCCATCTCACGTGATGATCGGTTATGGTTTAGTTGATTTGGATCACGTGATCACTTAGAGGATTAGAGGGATGTCTATCTAAGTGGGAGTTCCTAAGTAATTTGATTAACTGAACTTAAACTTATCATGAACTTAGTACCTGATAGTATCTTGCTTGTTTATGTTGCTTGTAGATAGATGGCTCGTGCTATTGTTCCGTTGAATTTTAATGCGTTCCTTGAGAAAGCAAAGTTGAAAGATGATGGTAGCAATTACACGGACTGGGTCCGTAACCTGAGGATTATCCTCATTGCTGCACAGAAGAACTACGTCCTGGAAGCACCGCTGGGTGACAGGCCTGCTGCTGGAGCAACGCCAGATGTTATGAACGTCTGGCAGAGCAAAGCTGATGACTACTCGATAGTTCAGTGTGCCATGCTTTACGGCTTAGAATCGGGACTTCAACGACGTTTTGAACGTCATGGAGCATATGAGATGTTCCAGGAGTTGAAGTTAATATTTCAAGCAAATGCCCGAATTGAGAGATATGAAGTCTCCAATAAGTTCTATAGCTGTAAGATGGAGGAGAACAGTTCTGTCAGTGAGCATATACTCAAGATGTCTGGGTATAATAATCACTTGATTCAGATGGGAGTTAATCTTCCAGATGACTGCGTCATTGACAGAATTCTCCAATCACTGCCACCAAGCTACAAGAGCTTCGTGATGAACTATAATATGCAAGGGATGAACAAGACTATTCCCGAGCTCTTCGCAATGCTGAAAGCTGCGGAGGTAGAAATCAAGAAGGAGCATCAAGTGTTGATGGTTAGCAAAACCACTAGTTTCAAGAAAAAGGGCAAAGGGAAGAAGAAGGGAAACTTCAAGAAGAACAGCAAGCAAGTTGCTGCTCAAGAGAAGAAACCCAAGTCTGGACCTAAGCCTGAAACTGAGTGCTTCTACTGCAAGCAGACTGGACACTGGAAGCGGAACTGCCCCAAGTATTTGGCGGATAAGAAGGATGGCAAAGTGAGCAAAGGTATATGTGATATACATGTTATTGATGTGTACCTTGCTAGAGCTCGCAGTAGCACCTGGGTATTTGATACTGGTTCTGTTGCTAATATTTGCAACTCGAAACAGGGACTACGGAATAAGCGGACACTAGCAAAGGACGAGGTGACGATGCGCGTGGGAAACGGTTCCAAAGTCGATGTGATCGCTGTCGGCACGCTACCTCTACATCTACCTTCGGGATTAATATTAGACCTAAATAATTGTTATTTGGTGCCAGCGTTGAGCATGAACATTATATCTGGATCTTGTTTAATGCGAGACGGTTATTCATTTAAATCAGAGAATAATGGTTGTTCTATTTATATGAATAATATCTTTTATGGTCATGCACCTTTGAAGAGTGGTCTATTCTTGTTGAATCTCGAAGATAGTAATACACATATTCATAATGTAGAAGCCAAAAGATGCAAAGTTAATAATGATAGTGCAACTTATTTGTGGCACTGCCGTTTAGGTCATATCGGTGTAAAGCGCATGAAGAAACTCCATACTGATGGGCTTTTGGAACCACTTGATTATGAATCACTTGGTACTTGCGAACCGTGCCTCATAGGCAAGATGACTAAAACACCGTTCTCCGGTACTATGGAGAGAGCAACAGATTTGTTGGAAATCATACATACCGATGTATGTGGTCCGATGAATATTGAGGCTCGTGGCGGATATCGTTATTTTCTCACCTTCACAGATGATTTAAGCAGATATGGGTATATCTACTTAATGAAAAATAAGTCTGAAACATTTGAAAGGTTCAAAGAATTTCAGAGTGAAGTTGAAAATCATCGTAACAAGAAAATAAAGTTTCTACGATCTGATCGTGGAGGAGAATATTTGAGTTACGAGTTTGGTATACATCTGAAAAATTGTGGAATAGTTTCGCAACTCACGCCACCCGGAACACCACAGCGTAATGGTGTGTCCGAACGTCGTAATCGTACTTTACTAGATATGGTGCGATCCATGATGTCTCTTACTGATTTACCGCTATCGTTTTGGGGTTATGCTTTAGAGACGACCGCATTCACGTTAAATAGGGCACCATCAAAATCCATTGAGACGACGCCTTATGAACTATGGTTTGGCAAGAAACTAAAGTTGTCGTTTCTTAAAGTTTGGGGCTGCGATGCTTATGTGAAAAAGCTTCAACCTAATAAGCTCGAACCCAAAGCAGAGAAATGTGTCTTCATAGGATACCCAAAGGAAACTGTTGGGTATACCTTCTATCACAGATCCGAAGGCAAGACATTCGTTGCTAAGAATGGATCATTTCTAGAGAAGGAGTTTCTCTCGAAAGAAGTGAGTGGGAGAAAAATAGAACTTGACGAGGTAACTGTACCTGCTCCCTTATTGGAAAATAGTACATCACAGAAAACTGTTTCTGCGACACCTATACCAATCAGTGAGGAAGCTAATGATGATGATCATGAAGCTTCAGAACAAGATACTACTGAACCACGTAGATCAACCAGAGTGAGATCCGCACCAGAGTGGTACGGTAATCCAGTTCTGGAAGTCATGATGCTAGATCATGATGAACCTACGAACTATGAAGAAGCGATGGTGAGCCCAGATTCCGCAAAGTGGCTTGAGGCCATGAAATCTGAGATGGGATCCATGTATGAAAACAAAGTATGGACTTTGGTTGACTTGCCCGATGATCGGCAAGCAATTGAGAATAAATGGATCTTCAAGAAAAAGACTGACGCTGACGGTAATGTTACTGTCTATAAAGCTCGACTTGTTGCAAAAGGTTTTCGACAAGTTCAAGGGGTTGACTACGATGAGACTTTCTCACCCGTAGCGATGCTTAAGTCCGTCAGAATTATGTTAGCAATTGCCGCATTTTATGATTATGAAATATGGCAGATGGATGTCAAAACTGCATTCCTGAATGGATTTCTGGAAGAAGAGTTGTATATGGTACAACCAGAAGGTTTTGTCGATCCAAAAGGAGCTAACAAAGTATGCAAACTCCAGCGATCCATTTATGGACTGGTGCAAGCATCTCGGAGTTGGAATAAACGCTTTGATAGTGTGATCAAAGCATTTGGCTTTATACAGACTTTTGGAGAAGCCTGTATTTACAAGAAAGTGAGTGGGAGCTCTGTAGCATTTCTGATATTATATGTGGATGACATATTGCTAATTGGAAATGATATAGAATTTCTGGATAGCATAAAGGGATACTTGAATAAAAGTTTTTCGATGAAAGACCTCGAGGAAGCTGCTTACATATTAGGCATAAAGATCTATAGAGATAGATCAAGACGCTTAATTGGACTTTCACAAAGCACATACCTTGACAAGATTTTGAAGAAGTTCAAAATGGATCAAGCAAAGAAAGGGTTCTTGCCTGTGTTACAAGGTATGAAATTGAGTAAGACTCAATGCCCGACCACTGCAGAAGATAGAGAGAAAATGAAAGATGTTCCCTATGCTTCAGCCATAGGCTCTATCATGTATGCAATGCTGTGTACCAGACCTGATGTGTGCCTTCCTATAAGTTTAGCAGGGAGGTACCAAAGTAATCCTGGAATGGATCACTGGACAGCGGTCAAGAACATCCTGAAATACCTGAAAAGGACTAAGGATATGTTTCTCGTATATGGAGGTGACAAAGAGCTCACCGTAAGAGGTTACGTTGATGCAAGCTTTGACACTGATCCGGACGATTCTAAATCGCAAACCGGATACGTGTTTACTTTAAACGGTGGAGCTGTCAGTTGGTGCAGTTCTAAACAAAGCGTCGTAGCGGGATCTACATGTGAAGCGGAGTACATAGCTGCTTCGGAAGCAGCAAACGAAAGTCTGGATGAAGGAGTTCATATCCGATCTAGGTGTCATACCTAATGCATCGGGTCCAATGAAAATCTTCTGTGACAATACTGGTGCAATTGCCTTGGCAAAGGAATCCAGATTTCACAAGAGGACCAAACACATCAAGAGACGCTTCAACTCCATCCGGGATTTAGTCCAGGTGGGAGACATAGAGATTTGCAAGATACATACGGATCTGAATGTTGCAGACCCGTTGACTAAGCCTCTTCCACGAGCAAAACATGATCAGCACCAAGGCTCCATGGGTGTTAGAATCATTACTGTGTAATCTAGATTATTGACTCTAGTGCAAGTGGGAGACTGAAGGAAATATGCCCTAGAGGCAATAATAAAGTTATTATTTATTTCCTTACATCATGATAAAAGTTTATTATTCATGCTAGAATTGTATTAACCGGAAACATAATACATGTGTGAATACATAGACCAACAGAATGTCACTAGTATGCCTCTACTTGACTAGCTCGTTAATCAAAGATGGTTATGTTTCCTAACCATGAACAAGGAGTTGTTATTTGATTAACGAGGTCACATCATTAGTAGAATGATCTGATTGACATGACCCATTCCATAAGCATAGCACCCGATCGTTTAGTATGTTGCTATTGTTTTCTTCATGACTTATACATGTTCCTATAACTATGAGATTATGCAACTCCCGTTTACCGGAGGAACACTTTGGGTACTACCAAACGTCACAACGTAACTGGGTGACTATAAAGGAGTACTACAGGTGTCTCCAATGGTAGATGTTGGGTTGGCGTATTTCGAGATTAGGGTTTGTCACTCCGATTGTCGGAGAGGTATCTCTGGGCCCTCTCGGTAATGCACATCACATAAGCCTTGCAAGCACTGCAACTAATATGTTAGTTGTGAGATGATGTATTACGGAACGAGTAAAGAGACTTGCCGGTAACGAGATTGAACTAGGTATTGGATACCGACGATCGAATCTCGGGCAAGTAACATACCGATGACAAAGGGAACAACGTATGTTGTTATGCGGTCTGACCGATAAAGATCTTCGTAGAATATGTAGGAGCCAATATGGGCATCCAGGTCCCGCTATTGGTTATTGACCGGAGACGTGTCTCGGTCATGTCTACATTGTTCTCGAACCGTAGGGTCCGCACGCTTAACGTTACGATGACAGTTATTATGAGTTTATACATTTTGATGTACCGAAGGTTGTTCGGAGTCCCGGATGAGATCACGGACATGACGAGGAGTCTCGAAATGGTCGAGATGTAAAGATTGATATATTGGAAGCCTATGTTTGGACATCGGAAGTGTTCCGGGTGAAATCGGGATTTTACCGGAATACCGGGAGGGTTAACCCCCCGGGAGACTAATGGGCCTATTGGGCCTTAGTGGAAAAAAGAGAAAAAGGGAAAAGGCCCAAGCTGGCCGGCGCCCCCCTTCCCCAAGTCCTATTAGGAATAGGATAAGGGGCCGGCCCCCCTTCTCTCTCTTCCCCCCCCCGGGAGTCCTAATTGGATTAGGATTGGGGGGAGGAGTCCTACTCCCGGTGGGAGTAGGACTCCCCTGCGCCTCCCCTCCCTTGGCCGGCCGGCCCCCCTCCTCCAACCTTTATATACGGGGGCAGGGGGCACCCCAAGACACACAACTTGATCCTTGAGATCGTTCCTTAGCCGTGTGCGGTGCCCCCTGCCACCAAATTCCACCTCGATCGTACCGTTGTAGTGCTTAGGCGAAGCCCTGCGTCGGTAGTGCATCAATATCGTCATCACGCCGTCGTGCTGACGGAACTCTTCCTCGACGCTTTGCTGGATCGGAGCCCGAGGAACGTCATCGAGCTGAACGTGTGCTAAGAACTCGGAGGTGCCGGAGTAACGGTGCTTGGATCGGTCGGATCGGGAAGAAGACGTACGACTACTTCCTCTATGTTGTGTGATCGCTTCCGCAGTCGGTCTGCGTTGGTACGTAGACAACACTCTCCCCTCTTGTTGCTGTGCATCACCATGATCTTGCGTGTGCGTAGGAAAATTTTTGAAATTACTGCGTTCCCCAACACTTAGTGGGGGTGAATTGATCAGCTTCTCCTTCAGAAAAGATAGGCCCAGGATTTCTGTTATCTATGTAAATTTGATTCCGGATAGTGAGGATGAAGTTCATGAGGAGGAAGATGGTGCTGAGTCAGATGATGACGATTCTGATGATGATGAGAACCCACTTGTTGAATACCTGTATGCCCAAGGACTGAGACTGGGCGACGAGGAAATCGGCAACCTCTGGGACATGCTTCCGCTACGTGAAGACTACCTAGGGAAGCCATTCGTGACCCGCCTCACAAGGACTAATGTTAAACGGCATATCATGGTATGTCACTTAGTGTGGTAATTACATGATATACATGCTTAGTTAGTGTAGTAGTTCATATGATATGCATGTTGTAGTACTGTGATGAGAGGCCTAGTTTACAATTCATTTAGTGAAGAATTTTATGACATGCATTTAGTGTAGTAATATGCAATGATATGCTTAGTGTACGCAGTAATCTAATGATATGCCTAATTACTATAGTAATTTGATGCTTGGTGTATAGTGTACTGATGCGATGATATATATGCTCAGTGTTAAATCCAATGATATATGTGTCTTCAAGTGTATGCTTTGTTGATAATTGCACGTGACATGATCATACATCATGTCAACTGTTTTGCTATTTCCACTAATGTATATGATCATGTCAACTATTTTCAGAAATTACCTAAGAGGTTACTTGATAGCTGTGGCATCGACCCGGACGAAGAAGGCATGGCTGCTGGACTACGCCTTACCAGAACGGGCTCCATCACCAGCTGTGCCTATGCAGTGGACACGGACGGTCGCACTGTCTTGAGCAGGGCAGGGTGGAAGAAGTTCCTTCGTGCCAAGAATCTTTGGGTAGGACAGGCCATCCTACTCATTGTTGCGAACACCCGTCGCCATGACTTGAGGATGATGATCACCATCCACCTCATTTAGAACTGCGGTGGGCCATGTATCAATCTGAAATGAATTTGTTATGTTTGCTCTTGTTTGCGAGTACTTGTCGTGTATTACCGTACCTATATCTACTCATATCTAGGTACTATTGCTTGTGATGGATTGCAACTATTATTAACTGGTACCTAATGCTCTACTAGCTATGATTATTCCACTGTGTGATGTTTTATATGCTGTAGTGTGACATGGTAACTGTTATATATGGTAGAGGCTTGTCTCTAAGACCTTGTACAATGCAAGGTGCTTAGGGATGTGCTTCCACTGTGTGATGTTTTGTACGTGCCAGGTTGTAGTATGAAATGCTAACTGTTCTATATGGAAGTGGCTGGTCTCTAATTGGACCGACATGTTGAACTAGTATCAATGGTAGAGGCGTTTCGTTATGCGCCACATCCAACAGTTCACATAATTAATTATCCAAAGATTAAGGTATGAAACCCTTGGTCATACATAGCAACATTTCGTTCCTACAAATTAAGGTACTTCCACATTCAAACTAACTAATACTACAAATTCGAAGGAACTACTTAATACATTAACAGCACATAGGGAAGCAGCACTGGTCCAATGGCTTGAGAAATGACAAACAAAAATTGAAAGAAGAAGGATCAGCCAGTAGCAGCACCATCAGCCTCCCAGCCTCACAACTTCAGCCAGCCTGGTGAACTCCAGGTTTTTTCCTGCAAAACACACATGTGATGTTGGAGGCAAGAAAATAAATATTCCAGGGGTCTTGTCATGGCATCTAATAGCACGGAATGCTAGTACAAATGATGGAGAACAAAACATCCAACATGAGCAAATTCATAGGAGTTCTAGATCCATGGATACCATCAAGAAAAAATGCTCAGTTTTAATTCAGACACAAGACTAGGTGAAAACATGCATATTTCATATCAACAACATTGATATGGCATCTTTGCAAGCTTGGGTCAATGACTTGTCTTGTGTTTCATGGCATGACAATAATTTTAACAATAAATAGACATGAAATTGACCCAAACTCATGTACAAAGTTAGGCCATATGATGCATGGATTAATTCACACATAAATGACAAAATGCCAACTTTGTATAGAATTCGCAGTACTGAAATATTTCAGTGTGTACCGGTGTGTACTAAAACTGCAGTAGTGAAATAATTCAGTGTGCATCGGTGTGTACTGAAATTGTAGTAACGAAATATTTCAGTGCCCACCGATGTGTACCGAAATATTTCAGTGTCTACCACCACTACAACATTACAAATTTTGCCTAGGGCAGTACCGAAATATTTCAATGCCTACCGGTGTGTACCGAAATATTTCAGTGTCCACCACTACAACATTACAAATTTTGCCTAGGGCAGTAACGAAATATTTCAGTGCCTACCGGTGTGTACCGAAATATTTCAATGTCTACCACTACAACATTACTAATTTTTCCTAGGGTTCATATGATGCCTAGGGTTCACATACATCATAATCCATCCTCCAAATCCATGTACTCAAATGCTCATGCAATTCATTGAGATTAAAATGCCATCTAGCCTTCCCTCTCTGAACTATTATGATCAGTATCACCACGATGTAAGCACGAGCAGTAGAAATATGAGGAGTGGGGAAGCTTACTCTAAACATAGCTACCGTCTCCGTTCAGACGAGGAGAGTGGCGAGGGAAGCGTGGAGAACGGCGGGGAAGCGAGGTCGCGACCATTGTCCTCCTCATCTTGCGCTTCGAAGTCTCCGGTGACTCGGTTGGAGGCTGCACCGGTGACTCGGTTGGAGGCTGCACAATCTGCAACGGCACCTCCTGCACGGTGGGTTCCTGATCAAGTGGATGCTCTACCCTGGATCTGAACGCCCACCACCTCCGCCTGGTCCACTCGCTGGATGAATTGGCCTGCTCCATCGCCCAGAGGAGGATCTTGATCTTCTGAATCGGTTGCGCGGGCTGGGGGAAAAGCTTTGCCCTCTCCTTCTTCGTCAAATTCTTGAGAGTGGCCATTGCCGTCCAGCTCATCTGCCTTGTGTTGTCAAACCAAGAACAGATCTCCCTCAACCTGGCCAACTTGACCTGGTCGCCGCCGGCGATCTGCACGAAGTTGGTGTTCTCGCCGCCGGCCATCAGCTCGATCTGCCGTGGAAGAGGGGGTGGGGGTGGGGGGGGGGGGGTTGCCTGAGTGGAGCGAAGTTGCAGCGGCAAGAAGGAGGAGATGGCTGCGGTGGACATGGAGGAGAGGGAGGAGATGGCCGCCGATGAGTAATTATGGAATGTGTAGCACCATGGCGGCGGTTATTCATTCGACAAGAGGGGCGGCGCGTGCAAATTTTCTTAGGACTAAACTGCCCCTAGATTAAAACACGTCCCCACCTTGTCACGAGTACCGGCCCCACTCGTTTTAGTACTTTCGCGTACTTTCATCGGAGTACTACCCGGTACTTCGTATTTGTCTGCCGTTAGATCGACATCAATGAACGGTTCTAAAAAAGCCCAACCACTCTAAAACTTGTAAATATGTTAATGTATCCAAAAAAACACGGACAAAAAGCAGCACCGAGGCAGGCAGATCGCTGGTGCTCGCAAGGACCAGGTGGAATCGGAATAAGTCGAGGACACGGATAGGGACTCGTACTCTCGCCGTCGCCGAGGAGGACGGCCGACTCTTGCCGGGACTCGGACCCCTCCATCGTCAATTCGTCATATATAAGAACAAAGGCACCCCTATTCTCTCCACCAAACGAAACAAACAACCAAATCCATCGAGCCAACACCACACAACACGTCCGATCAATCCACCACAAGAAAGAAACACAAGCTCTCGAAAGTCGAAACAGCTAGCGAAGCAAGTCAACAATGGCGAGAGGCACAAGGGGTGTCGCCGCGGCGACGATCTCGCTCGCCGTCCTGCTCCTAATCTTTTGCTTCTCGCCCAGCACTGCCCCGGCCACCGCCGTCCCTAGCATCGATTGCCACGTGGACGTGCCACATGCCGCTGCCACGCGGACTGCTGCGCGGCCCGGAGAGTGTCGCCTTCGACGCCAAAGGCCACGGCCCGTACAGCATCGTGTCCGACGGCCGCGTGCTGAAGTGGAATGGCGACGCGTTCGTCTGGTCCACGTACACCCACAACCCCGACCCAAGGGATAATATCTGGTACTCCCACCCCTAGGGTGCTCCCAATGCTCTCTAGAGATGGGAGTCAATTAGTAGAGATGTGTGAATTAGGATTTTACTAGGACATGCGCCTTTTAAATTTTTTGTTATGATTTTGTTTTGACTGATTTTATTTGTAAGACTATATTAGTCTATTATATTAAGATATGTCTTCCTTTTTACTATGTTCATGTATTCAATGTAATGTACGCAACGGTTGTTTCCGTAGGACTACATAATAGCAGATGTATGAGTTTCAAAGACAGAAATAAAGCACTAGCATTGTTGTCAGCATCATGGTAGTTAGCAATAGGAGTATACAGGTTAATACTCACAAAAATGAGACAATCCAATCTTGCAAAAAGAATCATTTGTTAAGCACTATATCTATCACAGTTGTGAGTCTCGAAAGAAACAAAAAAAAAACTAGTAATGTAGTGCACATCGAAAACTGTTAGTATAGGGGTACAAGTTGATGCCCGTGAAAACAAAATCAATCCAATGTTGCAACAAGAGAACCACGAATTGGAATCAACAAAGTGACTGCTAGCAAATCCACAAATGAATCAACATATTCGTTTGTAATTGAATCTAGAAAAGAAAACAGTGGTTCGCAGAGCAACAAGAGGCAAATTATATGTTGCACAAGAACATCACCGTTCTTCCATTACACTACAAAGAATCGTCACATTATTGTTCATCATCGCACCAAACATCCATGAATAATCCAATCCCCCGACGTATATATATCCCCCAGACTCACCTGCACATACGAAAAACGCCATATACAAAATACACAAGCGCCTACACGGACCGATCCGAATCCGACGAACCAGCTACACTCCTTTGCTCCCGATCAACGGCTGTGTCACTCCCCCCTTCCTACCTGAGCTACAACGCCGTCACAATGGCAGCCAAGAAAAAAGAACATGGGCAGAACAAAGTTTTCATCTGTGAACCACCGGCTAGATCAGCCCGGTGTAAGCATTGCCCTGGACGGCGTGGAGGGGCATCATCCCGGTGCCAGCACCGCCATAAGGGTGTTGGGCGCCGGCGGGTGCAAACGGGTTCGCGCCGAATGGGTTCGCTGGGGCCGCCTGTGCCTGGTGGTATTGTTGAGCCTGAGGGTGGTGGCTGGCCATCATCATCTGCTGCTGAAGCATGAAAGCCTGTTGCTGCTGGGCCATGGCGGCCATCTGCACCGAATGGGGCGCCGCGTACCCGTTCGAGCCGTAGAACGGGTCCTGCATTGCTGCTGGCTGTTGCATCATCGGGGCCGGAGCGGCACCGGTGGTCTCCCAGGGGTTGTAGCTTGCGGGCTGGCTCGCTCGTCGGTTCGCGTCTTCGTATAGGCTGTCAAGGGTGAGCAAGTCCAGTCCACCAGCCTGCAAAAGGAGTCGAGTTTAGTATGACAAAGGATGATCAGCAGGACAGGGTATAATTGTTGCATCTATAGGAAAATGTATCATACCAATTTTTTGCCTGAAGCGACGGCAGTTTCATTTGAACTGGGTGCAGTGACAAGGGCCAGTTCCCAGCCTGTGACTCCATTTTCAAAAGCAGGAGCGGCCTGGGGCACGTCATCTGCAGCGACCCAAAAAAATTTAAGGGCTGTGCATTGACCAGATTCCAAGCGATAAAAAGAACACCTGTTTCAGTTCACAGGAGAGAAATAAATGTGTACCTATTGGAACAATTGCCAGCGCTAGAGCGTTCCTCTCGTCTATCTCGGCCACAGCAGGGTGTGTTTCATTCAGACCCTGACAAGCAAAGGAAGTGTTAGCAGAATCTATGCATGGGTAGTGACTTCTTTGTGAGTAGCAGTGTAGCACAGGATGTTACCAGCAAGTCTGTTGGTTCAGCAGCAGGTGCTTCCTCTTTTACTGGCTCTGGTTCTGGTTCGGGCTCCGGCTCTTGTTCCACTTCGGGTTCTGAAACCGGAGGCGGTGAAGTTGGCTTGACTTCCTCCTCTGGCTCTTTGTTGTATTCTATAGCCAGTATGGCCTGAAAACAAATCAAATGGGCTCAGAGCAAACTCAACAAGAAACACATAGGAAAATCATGAAAAGGAAATGATTGAAATAGTTGCAGGGCCAAGTAACTCCTAGCAATTTGTATTACATGAGAAGTTCCAAATTATGTGCAGTTACAAACATACCTGATCATGCTAATCATTTACTAGGATGAACATGCAACTTTCTTTTCTTTTTTGCTTAAGGTTCGTTCAGCAACCAGCATACAGAACATTAATTTAGCTGCACTTCTCGAATATATTGACTCGGCTCTAACAGACACTATTACTAGAAAGCTATCTGAAACGAAGTATAGAGAACTGGCTAGCAACCCAGATAACAAAGTACACAACCAATGCTAGTTAGTTTGTTAGAAACTAGTTCTGAGCTAAATTCATTGTCCTCCTGATAGTGGAGATTCTGATATCAAAATGATGATTTCTTACTTGATATCCACACACCCCTATCTATAACAAAGTTCTGGTTTTAAACAGTTTCCGAACCTTATCTTTCATCGCGGGAGCATCCCTCACATATTCCTCCATAGTTTGCATGAATGATGCCGGAGGCTGTAGAAGTTACCAACAGAACGCTGTCAGCTGCTTGCTAACATGGAAAACAGATACCAAAGACATGCAAATCAAGTATGTAACGAACCTGTTCAATTTTCAAGAACTTCTCACCACGTGCTACGTGTATTGTTTTACATACTTCATAAAATTCCGACAATCTCTCAGACTGCAAAAGAAAAAAGAAAAAGAGAGGATGAAAATCCAACGATATCAGTTAGATTACATATTCTTATTCAACATAAATCACAAGGATTAAATCAGTGGTTTAGAATCAATCAGCATTAGTGGAGCTGATGAGGTTGAAGGGGAAAAACATGCTTTTATGACGGGTTTTATTAATATTTCATACATAGATATCTAAAACCAAATTAAACAGAAGTTGTTGAATCCCCATGGTTAACACTTGCTTGAGAATGCATATAACTAATCCCCATTAAAGAGAGATATCATATGGAGAAGCAATAGCTCGAATGGGCTGGCATGGCTGCCCTTAGATTTTTTTTTTCTTTACAGTTTTCATCAATCAAGCAGAGAACAGAAGCAATAGTCTGTCCACAATAAGTAGTGGGTTATTCCATTGTCTTCCTATTGTCTCCTAAGTGCTAACAGATAACCAAGTTCACTTTATACGTGCAAGGATTTTGAGTTATGTTCATTCGACAAATTTTAGTTGTGTTGTTATAAACGGGGGAGGAAATCCAATGAACAATGTAATAGTGGATCAGCAACAGAGAAGGGATATGAATTTTACCTGGTTAGTTGCCCTTTTGTATATATCAAGGGCCCTAACAGCATCATTTCTTTGCATTTCAAAGAACTGCAACAGGTAATGAGGTGTAAATTGGATGGGCAAAATAATAAAAATAGCTAGCAATTTAAGAAGTTTCACAAACTTATCCTAAGTGACAGCACAGAAAGTTCACCTTGTCAACAAGATTTATTGTCCCATCGCTAATGGCAGTGTAGATCTTGACACTCTCCAGAGCAACCTTTCAGTAATGCATGAAACGAAGTCATTGAATGCCAAACCACTTATATACAATGCCTAAAAATGAAACACGTGTGACATATCAAAATAAGAAACAGAGGAAGCGAGCATCCTGCTTACCATTGAAAGCGCATGTTGGATTATAACATTATAAGATGATGCCCCTTGTGGCTGCAAAATTCCAGTAATTTGTATTTAACATGTCAAGAACATCACATGAAGAAAGGATTTGGTGAAATTAAAGAAATTGTGGTCGGCAAATAGCTCGTTACCTGGCAAGCAAGAAGCCGGAAAAGAAGTTGCTGCAGTGGTGGCAGATGATCTAGCACACCAACAGTATCAAGATCCCGAGTCCTCTGCAGATATCAGAATTTTCCATAGAAACTTAGATGCGGAACTGAACTATTCTAACACAAACATTTTATGTTGACGTACATTTCAAATAGGATAAACTAACTAGTGTAAGGTTGGCTTCAGGGTGTACTATCTATTATGCATTGAAAATTTTGATATAGTTATTCTTGAAGCACATGAAGCATGCTCCACGTAATTATATCAACAATTAAAGGAAGTCTCATAGATGCAGTTAAGAGGAATAAGTAGGACTAGCATTGTATTTATGGTTATTTTGCTGTTGAGGGGAAACTAGCCTGGTATACATACCGGAGGATCTGACTCCACATCATACTTCAGCACTCGGAAACATTCAAGTCTCTCTTCCAAATATGAAGCATAAGTGCGTACCCATGCAGAATAATCCCAAGCTGAACCAACAAGTAGAGAGCAAACAATCATGAAAAGTTCTCAAAATTAAAATTTCCAGTATACAAATGACAGTACTAGTATGAATGTCATGTTGGCACTGGTGATAACAAAACTACTAGCAATTAGTACCTCCTGAACTAGAATCATCCTTAAAGTAGGCCATGTTTAGCATATGTGATCTAGATCTGCCATAATTAATAAGCTCTTCACGAAACGTGGGATCAACTTCGCGAAGGGCACGATGTATGACAATTAATGTCTTCAGGGCAACCTGAGGAATAAATAACCAAGCAAAGAATGTTAGTTCTTTATTGCATCACCCATGAAAAGCATTATAAATAAAACAAGGAAACCATCCACCATTCAAATAAAGCTTTTTCTTGTAGGAAAACAAAAGAATCGACAATTTGATTTGCTAATGTTCAAATAATATATTATGGTCCTCAGAAGGTAGAATATAACATGTCATTCAGAATTAAGCACCATGAGGGAGATATGTTAGTTTAACAGGAAAATTTCAGATCTGAACCTGAATTCGAAATTAAATATGGAGAGTGTACAGAGAATCATTTTGCATAATTAAGTACAATAGAAATCTCCAGCTCACAAGCATGCCAGACAAACCATCCATCCCATCCCAAGTACATATCAGTACAAAATTTGAAGCTTAGGAATTTCAGGTTTTATAAAAAGTAAGACTACATTTTACCATAGTCTTATGAACATCACAAAGTTTAAAAAGGGTTTTGATACAAAAGGAGAACTAGTACGTTCTAACAGAACAACAATCATAAGAAAACAAAGACAACGGCGTTGTATTTGACCATCATAAATGGAAGAAATAAATCCATACCGCCCAGTTTCGTGTCTTCGAAAGACGCCTCGCTAGAGCATGAATGCAGTAAGCTACATCGGCCCTTGGCCTTGCAGCAGAAATGGAAAGGAAAATTTCTGCAAACAATAAACATGTGAGTGATGGCAGTTGTAAAAGATATCTCCTCACAATCAGAGAGAAAATTAGCGCGCCCGCAATACAAATACCAGGACAAATGTATGTAATCATAAGCGAATGAAACTTCAAGCAGAACAGTGATTTTTCGTTGAAATAGTTTGTTCTGGCATATATTCAGTTGGATTTGCGCACATGCTCAATTTTTTACAAAATTGTAGATGGTTCAAAACTTCAAATGATGAAACGCTCAGTTCGCCGTAGTGGTTCAACTAAGAGACAGGATAAACCATTACCTCTTATGTACTTCTCCCTCGATGGACGCTCACTATGGTTGGTGGCCTTCACAATTGCAATGTCCAGTTCCTGTTGTTCCGGAGAAATGGTAAGCCAGCAGCCAGTGAAGCACGATGGAAGTAGAGGTTCAAATATGGAAAGCTTCAAACACAATTCAACATCCAACGGAATCATGAAAGTGGCCCGACCTTGTAATCGCTGTTCACTTTGGCCAGGCTCACAGTGGTGGTGTCCTTGAGGGCGCCGAGGTACTTCCTGAGGCTCTGCTGAGTGCCACCACCCGCCATTATCCCCAAATCACGTGTGATGTCCTAGCTGACCTGATTGCGAAGCAAAGCAGCGAGCGGTGTAAATGAGATGTGCGCCAAACGCAAGCCAAATAAATGCTGGTTTCTCAGAATGAACTAGACAATGCAACAGCTAGATGACGGGTGCATGGGGCCTGGAACGGTTCCAGCTTTGGTTCAGCAAGAACTACTTCTCACCAAACTAGAAGCATTTACTACAAATCTACAAGCATAAGATATTAAGATGGAAGCAATTACTAGATAATTTTAGCAAGAACACGCAAGATCAATCAAGACAGCAACGGATCCAGAAGAAGATCGGCAAGAAAGCGGATCCAAATGAGCTGCAAACAGAAGAGGGCGACGCAGGGGAACGAACGACACCAAAATCTCTGACGCGCCCAAGGGATATATTCCGCGAGATAAAGAGGAACGGGATGCCAAAGTGAACTCCACCGAATACTTGTGCAGAACAATTGAGCTAGATTGGTGGGAGAGAAAGTGGTCAGGACCACGAATCCTATCTACCAAGGCCCATCTCCGGCAAGACACCACTCACCTACAGAGCGGAAGCGCAAGAACACCGACAGAAGCAGAAGGCTGCTGAGACAGATGGCCGAACAGAGGCTGCACCGATGATACTGCTGCTCAGCGCAATAACCATGCGAATGAACGAAATGAAACAGAGGAGCCGAGCTGATGTTTCCTCCAAACCGAGCGGGACAAGGCAGGCAGGAATCCCGTCCGGATTCTCCGGGGAAAGCAGCGCAAACTTCTATGCCCGACAAAGAACAAGGGGACAAGTATAAATTCAAACTTCAATTCAACGCAATGGACAATTCAACTCAGAATACTGACGCAGGAGTCCGCCTGACCTGCTCCGGCAAGCAATCCCCGAGAGGCTGGTTCTTGGATCCAACCGCGCAGCCGCAAAACCAGGGATCCGGTTGAGCAACGGTAATCAAGTAGGCCGGAAACAGCGAGAGGAGGGGGGGTTTCAACTTTCAAACCGGAGCTCTGGCAAGCGAACAAGAAAGCAAATAGACAATCATTCGCCTGTCGCCTGCACGGCGCCCCAGGAAAACAAACGGCTTTAATCAGGGCTCGAGCCCTGCGCCGCCACGCCACGGCCCCCAGAATCGCCCAAAAAGCTGGCACCGCCACGCGCAGCGCCGCAATCGAGAAGCATATAGCCATACTACAAAACTAATCTAAGCAGCAGAGAAATTAAGCAGCTTGTTAGCTCACCTCCGGAGAGCCTCAGGGAGAATCCGGACGGACGGGAAGGGGGGCGAGCTGCACGGGGTGGGGGCGGCAGGGGGGGAGAAGAGAGGGGGGTGCGGGGTGGGTTCTTGGCGACGGGGGGAGGAAGAGGAGGAGGAGGGGAGGTCGCTTTCGCGGCTCGGCCAACCCGGACGCGAACCACCACCCGGTGGCCGGACAGGGACGCGGCACCGGAGATTAAACAATGGAGACGACGCACGCAGCGCAGCCACAGCCACAGCCAGAACTTTACTATACTCCAGATTAGCGTACGGGCTCGGCTCAGCTCAGCTGGGTTAGCTAGTTAATTAATCAATTGTCAAGACCAGGTAGTACTATTAGTTACTTATAAGTGCGTGATTAAGCCTGGCTTAGCGGCCCCGCCTGGCTTTCCGTTCCGTTTGTTTGTTTAACAAGTGCGTGGTTGATTGGCTTGCGGCTCCTTTTCCTTTCTGTTTTTCTTTGCGCCGTCCGCCTTTTCTAAATTCGTCGCCCCCTCGTCGGTGGAGGGGAATGGGATGGGATGCGTTTTTTGGTTGTGGAATTTTAGTTTGATTTTTTAGTGTTTTCTGGAAGGAGGGGAGGGGGGGTGGGGAGGTGACCGTGACTTCGTTTTAGTCCACATCATGGTCCCTAGTACTTTTCTCCTCCGCTACTGAAAAGGTTGAAATGCATCGAAGACGGGAACGTCTCCACGAGGTTGAAATGCATCGGAGACGCCGTTATTATTTCGATTTTGCAGACGAGAAGTGGAGGGATAAACAACTCCAATGAAATGTATGTAGTTTGCTCAATAAGATGTGAAATAGTAAATAAGGTGCTCTCTCATTCTACATTGGAGCTTGTGCAAAGCGTGTTGGTTCATGTACATACAACCTTTTCTCTCTTCCCTCATTTATTATATGACACATCATCAAAAATCCTATGTGGCAAAATCTATCAACAACTATCTTACAACCATTGGAGATGCCCTGAAGCCACTTTGTAAAACTCAACTTATTTCTAAACTAGTACTGTATGGAATTTCTCTTTTTTGCGGAGGCAAAACCAAAGGAGAATTTTTTTTTCACCAAACTTTGCGCCACGCACGCATGTTGTGAAGATGTATGTGTGAGATTTTCTTTTGATTTTTTTGACATTTTAAAATGTGATTAATGTGATTTTTTTTTTGAAAAGTGGGTTCATATGCCCATGGGCTCAACACGTACCTTTTGAAGATGCCTATGTTTGGTCTCAATTTTAAGTGAGTGTGTACAATAAATCAAGTTTTCGTAAGCATCAATGCTTAACGATGCGGGAGGGACGCGTAATCAAACTTCTATTCTCTACAAATAAGCACCGATGCAGGTCGAGGTAATTCCCTTTTCAAAAAAAAGCAACAATGGTTAAGGAAAAATAGAGTTATTCTCTAGGCACCTTGGATTGTCCAAGGACTAGATGTTTGAGTGATTCATTGTCATCCTTTCTGGTCCAGCTCGTCTCTCACCGCGATCCTTTTCTTTGCACCGTCCTCTTTTCTTAATTCCATTGGTCCTCGTCGGTGGAGAGGAATATGATGTTTTTTTGTTGGAGTTTAGTTCGCTTTCTTCAAGAATTTTGTGGTAGGAGTTGTAGGGGATGACTGTGACTTTGTTTTGGTAGTCAACATCATAGTGCCTACTTTTCCTTTCAAAAGACGAAAATGCATTGGAGGCGTCGTTATTATTTTGTTATTTTAAGTTGGCTAGTCCTGATTTCAAGTGAGTGTGTGTCAAATCCTACAATAGTTAAGTGATTCATCACGGTTCTATCTACCGCAACTCATCTCTTATCACAACCACCATGCCGAAATAGGGAGGTACAACATGACATTCTCCATCGGCGGCAATTGGGCAATTCTACGTTCTTCCACTGCTTGGGTTTCTTCTTCTTTCATCCATGCCACCCCCTAATCTCTCCATGCTAAGTTGTCGGCAGAGACATGAGGCAAGAAAGAGAAAGGGGCGCTACCGCTAGTGATATGGTTGCCATTGGCTTTTTGCTGCCACTGTAGGACAATCATGCGCCATATCTCCAAACTAGTGTTGAATCCCAACCGGGTGTCATACAAGTACCCTAATCCCCGTAAGAATTGACATTGTCAAATTAGTTTTGCTTAGGATTCGTTATACAAATCCTCATTTGCCAATACATTTATGGTCCTTTCTGAGCTTGGGAATTTAACTAAGGGGTCATGCTGGTTTCAAACTCTACTATTCAAAAATGAACAAGATAACTATGTTGATTATTTTGCATTGGTCAAGGATGAGGACAAGGGATTTGAGGTTATGCCCACGCAGAACCAGATGTGCGACATCAACGGTGAGATGACCGAGGTGATGAAGAAGATAGAGGAGCTCATAGCGTTGTGAAGGATGATCTTCTATGTGTTTGTGACGTTTGGGACATACCAAAAGTTTCTTCAAATTGTCATGTGGTAGATATGATCCATGGTGAATCAGCTAAAATACGTGTAAGATTCATGTACGATCTTTTGTAATATTAGGATCAACTTGGCACCTCCGGAATATTGTTGGGACTTTATATGAACTTTTCACTCTTCTCCCAAGGGTGATATGACATTTTATTTTCAACTTAGTCTTCACTACTTGTTTTTGAAATTATAAGTTCAATCATGTCATACTATTATAAACTTTACCCATTCGGTATATTTGTAAGAGAATATTACATTGACGTGGTCTCAACTCGAAATATCTTTCGCTTTACCGCCTAACGGTGAAATAATATAGAGAGAAAACATGAATAATGGGAGCCAAATAAAAATGGCGTATTAGATTGAAAGAAAATCGTAAAATCATTTTTAAAAAATATAGCTTGAAAATCGCACGAACAGCTAGAGATCAAACCAGCCCATCTTATAATTTTATATCATAAGATTCAATGCACCGTGATAGAATCTTTTAAATCATGTTTTCACATATTTTCGAACAAGTACCCGGTCCGCTGCCACTAATCTACCTTTGTGCCTCTTATATCATCTTATGAGCAGAACAGGAGGGCGTGGCAGATGAAACGATTGTTCATCTTTTAAGGAAGATGGAGCAAAGTGTTGGCCAATCTTTGGTTGCATGAAAGCAACCAGAAAAGATAAACATAAGAGTGCGTGGATCAGCACTTCAGGGCTGAATTTTATATCCACGGATGACTCAAAACGGTGGGTAGATAAACAAGCAACTATTATAGCATCCCCAAGTGTACGTGTGTTACTTTACTCCTAGTAAGTTAATTGGTTTACACACTGGCTGGCAGGGTGTCGTGGGTTAGTTTAAGCGGCATGATTAGAGCGAGTGACCGGTGACGCACGAGGGACAACCAGCACCGAAGTGGCAGGGCCGGGGTTAGATCAGCTACACAATCAATCAGTGCTAATCTTTTATTCCAGGGTGATTATAATACTGTATGCATACTAAAGTGGTCTGTGGTATTTTATGGGCAGTCCAGCGTAGCCGCTGGTGCGTCGAAGGGGGGAGTGGGATAATAATTGGGGCGCACGCACAATCAAACGTGGGTGGTGCTGAGTAGGACTTGCTTTGTCTGGGCTTTAATTTGAGCCTTTTTCTCGCCATTGCCTGCCCTTCTTTTTTGCCCTTGCACGCAGGTGCGAAGCTCCACGTTTCGCCGCTTCGGTACGTGCGTGTGTACGGTCTCTTCTTGCTTCTATGCTCCACTCTTGGTCACATGGCCAAGTTGCACGTACACCCTCCGGGTATTTCACTTGTGCACATTAGTACATAAAATAAATCCATTTTTAGTTGGAGTGCACCCTCTCCCCTCCTCCCAACTCTGCCAGAAGTCTAAATGACACCCTGAATTATGAAACCTATTTTACCCCCTCGGGCATCTGAATGAGCTGCGAGGAGCGACCCTGTTTCGCAAGTGTGCAAGCCTTGTGCAACGGGCGAGCGGTTCTTATGGGTGGTTCGACAAACCGGCAGAGGAGAACAACAGCAGTTGTTGGAATTAGGCGGCAGTGAAGCGAAGCTGGACCTGATAGTGTGAGAGCCACGCGAATAAGTGTACTTCTAGATTTTGTCTTAAGTTAAAAATTTGTAATTTTGACCAACTATATACAAAAGAATAATAACATATATGACATCAAATTAATATATTATGAAAGTACATTTCCAAATAGATCTAGTGATATTAATTTAGTGTCATAAATGCTAGTACTTTTTCCTATAAAGTTGGTCAAAATTCTAAAACTTTGACCTAGGACAAAAGTTAGAAGTACACTTATTAACGGACGGAAGGAGTACCTAGGTAAAATTATGCAAAGTCCAACCGTGACCAAGACATAAAACTATGCAAAAGGCCACATGACATGGTTCCTTAGTATGAAACGATCCTTAACCAGCCAAACCATTTAACTTAACAGGAAGGGAGGAATAAATACATTTGTCAAATTTGTGGCAACTCCCCTCATTTACAATTCGGCGTTGTGCATCCAGGCCGCTCTCCACCCCAAACCCAAGTAGGATGACAGTATTTCACGGATGCGGGAGAAAATTTACGGGTCGCCGGACCCCTTAGAATTATAAGTTGAGGAAGCGGAGCCAGACCCGACAGTGGGAGGCCCGCCGAGTCGGAGACAAAGACGAAAACAAGAGTGGTGGCGCATCGACGAAGGATTACAGGCGACCAATGTGAGTACGGGGTGGGTGAGCGAGAGATTTATCGAAGGGTTGTTGCCTTTGCCGACAAAAGCAGTACAACAATGTGGTGGGCCGATCTGAGAGACGGAGATAGATATGGAGAGAGGGAGGGTGATGTGTGTTACAACATACTACTAGTGAAGTGCAAAACGTGCATTTTCTTCTTCTTCTTTTTTGGGAGGGAGGAGGGGTATGATATTATGGAAAGCAGATTCATACCTACCTAGGTAAAATTATGCAAAGTCCGTCAGTGAAGAAGACATAAAGCTATGCAAAAGGCCACATGACATGGTTCCCAATATGAAACGATCCTTAACTAGCCGAACCATTTAACTTGAACAGGAAGGAAGGAATACATTTGTCATCCGTGGCAACTCCCCCCATTTTACAATTCGGCGTCGTGCATCCAGACAGCTAGCGCTCCACCCCCAAACCAAACTAGGATGACAGCATTTCACCGATGCAACGGGACGCACGTGGATCAAACCTACTTCCTCCGTCTCACCAAGTACTAGAGTTGAGACACTTATTTTGAGACTGAGGAAGTACTTGTAAACCACCGAAACATGTATTGTTAACGTTTAACCCAAAAAAATCGATCATCTTCTGAAGAAGAAAGCAAACCCAATCGATGGATCGTTTTCCAGGGTCTGCAACGCGAAAGCGGCGCCTTCACCTACCACTCCAAATCGGCCCAGTTGTCCCTAGCTTTGCTAGCTTGCTAGCTTGTGTCCGTATGTATGATTTCGCGGGCGGGGACGGCATGTGAGTCGTTGGCGACCGACCGAAAGAGATGATTAGCCACCGAATAAACAAGACCTGCAGAGATGGGATCGTTGGCACGGTTGAGTAGAATGTGGGGGAGGAAGCTGCAGAGACGAATAGAAAAGGAAGAAACGAGACACGAAAGTCAGAATTGGGTAAAGCATCTAATCCTGCTGGCTGGCTAGATCGGCGCGCCATCATCACCAGACAGACAGAGCGGAGGACACCAGCTAGCAGCTGCTGCTATCCTAGCGCCGACATTCCCTGCCGCACGGTGATCGATCGGTCCATCGATCGATCTATTCTCCCGGTTTCACATTCTCTCCTTCACTGCTGGTAGTTAATGGTGCCACTAGTTAATTAGTACCCTTTGCCTTTGCTTTCTTTCTCAGAATCAAGCGTAGCCCTTTACTAGACGATAGCAGTATTTTGTTGGGTTAACTGAACTTAACTCGGATGATGGTTAGGTTTCTTCTGATGCGGCCAGTCCACCAGGGTTCAAATCTTAGACTTGGCATTGGTGCTCGCATTTTTTCGACGATATTCATTCAGTGAAAGAAAACGTTCCAGTGTATATGGGCATCTGCTTTGTACTATGTTAAAAAGAGCGGTGTTTTGTTGGATGGGTTCCTTGATCACTCGACAGTCTAGCGCCGACATTCCCTGATCGATCGACCGATCACCTCGATTTCACATTCTCTCCTTCACTCTTGGTAGTTAATGGTACTGTCAATAGTTAACTAGTATAGTAATAATTGAGGTGTGTGTGTGGTGGCAGCGAGATCATTCTTTCGTTTAGAAAGGACGCAAGATCATGGTACATGGGGGTAGGTAGATTGTGTACCCTTTCCTTTTTTTTCAAGGATCAACATATTTACGATGAGTATGTTAATGGGTAGCCTGTCGGCATCGACGGCCCAGCCCAGGCTCTTTTCTTCAGTACCAAGCCCTGAAAATCCACGACTACATCGCTCCCTTCCTTTTCGTTTTCCCTCAAAGGCTCTATCTCGCCTGAATCGTCTACAGTTGCAGGCCAGCCCATTTGCGCATACCAAAAAGAAATTAGATTGAAGAAAAAGGGGCGTGCAGGAGGGAGGTCCTATGTGACGCATTTTGCGTCAAACTGCTGCGGTATCGCACAGGCGCACCTCCTTGACGGGCTTTGTGGGCCACGCGCGGGCGTTCTCTTTCAACGCGCCGTGAGAAAAAACCATAAAAAGAGTGCCATGGTGGGAATCGAACCCGAGATCTGCAGCACGCAAGGTCAAGTAGCTAATCAGTGCGCAAATGGAGAACAAATTTGGAAGCTCGAACAATTTTTGAAAGCACGAACAATTTTTGAATGTTGAGTACAAATTTTGAAATGGAGAACAAATTTGGAAGCTCGAACAATTTTTGAATGTTGAGAACAAATTTTGAAATGGAGAACAAATTTGGAAGATCAAACAATTTTTGAATGTTGAGAACAAATTTTGAAATGGAGAACAAATTTGGAAAGCTCGAACAATTTTTGAAAGCACGAACAATTTTTGAATGTTGAGAACAAATTTTGAAATGGAGAACAAATTGAGAAGCGCAAACAATTTTTGAAAGCACGAACAATTTTTGAATGTTGAGAACAAATTTTGAAATGGAGAACAAATTTGGAAGCGCGGAAATTTTTTTAAAGCACGAACAATTTTTTAATGTTCAGAACAAATCTTGAAATGGAGAACAAATTTAGAAGCACTTCCAAATTTGTTCGCGTCCATAGCCACTGTATGAAACAAATTTTAGAAAACAAGAACATTTTTTGAAAAAATAGGAACATTTCTTTGCGTTTTCGGAAAATCCTAAACATTTTGTAGAACTGCGAACTTGTGTTGAAAAAGAAAAAAGAAACAAAAAAGAAAAACAAAAAGAAAGGAAAAGGAAAAGAAACAGAAAAAAGAAAAAGAAACAGAAAAGTGAAAAAAAACCGGAAAACCGATAAAAGAAATGAAAACCCGGTTCAGGGAACCTTCCAGAAGGTTCACAAAACCGGATTGGGCAGTTCCTAACGTATCTACCTAAGTGGGCCGGCCCAAGCAGCGTCGCTCGGTCGTTCCCCTGTGCGAAGCGGCGGCATTTTGCCGCAATGAGCGGCCAATAGGAAATTCCCGTGCAGGATTCGTGTTAAATTAGTAGGTCGCGACCTTGTTAAAAGAAAAAGAGACGGTTTCTACTGGTTTCTAGGTTTTTGTTTTTTCTTAGGGTTTTTTCTATTTTACCGGTTTTTTATTTTCATTATTTTTTCTTGGTCGTATTTGTCTCTTTTTTGTTTTTCACTAGCTTTTTTCTATTTTTTTCTTCATTTCCCTCTTTTTTCATTGTTTTTCTCTTGTTTACTCTCACGTTTTCACTGTTTTTCCATACACATTGTTGGTATATATCTAATACTCCCTCTGTCCCATAATATAAGAGCGTTTTTCACACTAGTGTAGTGTCAAAAACACTCTTATATTATGGGACGGAGGGAGTACATTTTTGATACACATTTAATATTTTTTAAATACAAGAACATTTATTGAATAAATGGTCAACATTTTTTCTATATAATTTAACATTTTTCAAATGTTTAGTTAACATTTTTCAAAAAGCTTATTAACATTATTTGAATAGATGGTCAACACTTTTTCTATACACATTTTACAAAAAAAATGCATGTCCTTGATTAACATTTTTCAAATACAAGTTGAACATTTTTTTCAATACATGGTCAACATTTTTTTTCAAATGCTTGATTAACATTTTTAAAATACTCCCTCCTTTACAAAATATAAGGCGTGACTGACTTTGCACAATCTTTGATGCATGACTTTGATCACTAATATATACTATCAAAGTACAAGAATTGAACATGCATAAATGGTATCATCGTATTTGTCTTGCAAAATAGTTTTATTTCATATGTATGTATACTAATTGTGTTCACATACAATACGTGAAAATCATAGTCAAAATTGTGCAAGTAAGACTAAAAAAGTCAATCGGCACCTTATATTTTGGGAACGAGGGAGTAGTAGATGAACATTTTTTTAAATGGTCAACACTTTTCGTACACACTTTTAACACTTTTTGAATGCTGCTTGATTAACATTTTAAAATACAAGTTTAACATTTTTCCTGTACACATTTAACATTTTTTAAATGCTTGATTAACATTTTTAAATACAAGCTTAAAATTTTATGGATACATGGTCAACATTTTTCTATACACATTTAACATTTTTTAATACCTGGCCAACATTTTTCTGTACACACTTAATAGTTTTAAAATGCTTGATTAAAAAATTACAAATACTTTTAATTTTTTTTCATATGCTTGGATTAACACTTTTTACCTACATGATCAACTATTTCACACACATTACAATATTTTTGTATACATGAGCAACATTTTCTCTATGTACATTTAACACTTTTTTCAAATGCTTGGTTAACCTTTAAAAAAATGTTTTATGCAAAAAAATTGTAATATATTCATTTAGTGGCCTCCCGCGCACTGGGCGCCCCATATGCTCGCACGGCTGTAGACGCTTCAGTGAGTCGGAAGATTGCCTTGTTATAAGCGAGATATTGCCGCATCTTTGTTTTCTTGTCTCAGCCTCCCGAGAGGCGGCGTGAGCACAGTAGTGTCCTCCCTGATGGAGCCCCATTGTTGAGGCTCTCCGTAAAAAACAGTGAGCACGCCCACCGGTCCAGCACCATGTGTCTTTTTCCATGATAAGTCGATGATTCCCCATCTGATTTTCGTGGCACACTTCGGCGATCAAATCCAATATGCGTATAGCTGAGAACAAGGATCCAGAGGAGCAAACCTGATCTCATGCTTTCTCGTGCTGAAAGAACAACAAAAGACAAGGACAAGAACACTCGGGGAAGAAACGTCATGGAATCACAAGTCTTTACTGATGTGAGGTTTACAGATTGCACTCGGTCCATTCCACATTGATGACTCGTGGAAAACTCCACCAAGACCAGCTTATAGAAGGAAATAGGTTGATTTGCTTGCCTCGTTACCATGACAGATTTGAATTGCAGCCCCCTGCCCTACTGCTTGGCAATGCCATCAAAAGATGCGATTGTCTGAGTTATTTTTGACAAATCCCTCGTCAAGTCATCCTGGCCGGACAAGTAGATTGGATGGGAAACATATAAGTTCCTTTCTAGGTTTAAGCTCTCACTGCGGAGGTAAAACCATAATGCTCGGTTGCATTGATTATGTACAGGGGTTACAAAGATGATTGAGAGATTGCATATGAAACTATAGGTTCTTGGGTATTGTTTCTATAGACTAGTCTGACCCCAGCTTAAGGATATTGAGGTCTAGGGTTACATGATCCTAGTATCATGGTTAAAAAGAGTTTAAAGGCTGATTAAGTATTTTTCTAATGCTTGTCTTTAGAGAAGCAGCGATAATGCCCCCAAATTGTCCTTTTGGACTTCAATCCTTAAGGCTAATGGTATGTACTAGTCCGTGGGTTAATAAATGGTTGGGCGATATCTGAAACTTCGAAACAACAACTTTGTTTATGCACCCCACAAAAAAATATTTATGCAATTGTTACCAAAGACTTACCGAACTCTGTCTAAAACTTGGAGTCGTCTGCTTTTTAGTTGTGCATGTGTGATTTTCATCAGGACTTTTTAATCATCAGTGGATTGTTTGGATTTTTTTCCAGGTTTACTGCATTAACTAGATCAATTCTCTTCTTCGCAATGTAATGTGGGAGCAACCCGTCCCATGACGAGGTTTTATGAAAAGAAAACAGACTTCTATTTATCAAGCTCAACATGAAGATGCTTTAGCATATGTATATGTCTGAGTGTTTATAGACTTTTCTTTGTTCCAAATCACAATTATACATCCTTCAGATTTGTAAAGCCGCTCTTAACTCAAAACTAAGTAGAAAAGGAAGTTCACGCGAGAGCTCGAAAGTTTGATTGTTAGGAGGACCTATTCCAACAGGTACGAGAGCTTTTGTCGCAGGTCAACCCACCTGAACAAAGAATGCATAATAAGCAATGATGATGAGTCAGATTATCACTCACTTTTTCTCTTGCAATTTTGCAAAAGAACCGCAAACTCCTGCAGGTTATCTATGCATCACAGACGATGATGTAGACCGAAGAGACACAAATCAACCAAGAGGTTCAGCAACAATCTCGACGCATATATATACCATCTTAATGCAAGATTGGAAGGGGCGAACACAAAACATAAATTGCCATTGGAGCATCGGTCATATTCCCAGTCATCAAAATGAATAAAAGAAGATGTATCTAAATATATTTTAGTTCTAGATACATTCTTTTTTATCCATTTTGATGATAAGTATTTTTGAACAAAGGGAGTACATATTTGAGGCTTCACTCAGCAAAGCACATCAGCAATATTTGAAGATCTCAAAGTCAAAAGAGGCCTACCTGGCTCTGAAACCCGTTTTTGGAATGTGTTGTCCAAACCGCGGGGTGCTGAATTGCACTCTGTAGTTTCTTTTCTTGGCCTGCTGTACAGCTGTAATAAGAACCCGTTTTAGTCAATAAAGTTCCCGAGTGAAAGAAAAATTTACAGTCAAACCCCCAGGTCCCGTCCTGTTCGTCTCTCCCGTCCAAGACCCCGGCGGCCAAGACCCAGCGCGCGGCCGCCTGCCCCTCGCCGTCCGGGGGCTCGCCAGGCGACGTCGGCGGCCAAGCCCCGGCGCCCGCGCCCCTGATCCGCCTCGCTCCGCCCGCCCTCCCGTTCCCTGCGACGGCTCCCCTCCACCCTCGACCCCGCCTCCGCCGAGAGCAGGCCATCCCGTCAGCGACCGAGAACGGCGCCAGCGGGGCGTCTCAAGGTGAGCCTTCTCCACTATTTACTCCCCTCCCCCTCCTCATTTGCTTCTCTGGTATATTTCTGTTCCCCATTTCGGTAAAACCCTAGAAACTAGCACCTGAGGTTCATGTGCATTCGAAATCTCAGTTTTATCAGATAGTGGGCGAGTAAACTGTGCATCTGGGCGGCTGTTTCTTGTTGGTATGTCTTTTATCATATTTGGTTTTGCATCTTAAATATGTAGTGTGGAGCTTGTTTAGTGAAATATATAAGGCAAATCTGATTCATGATAAGCACGTGTTTATCACCCCAGAAACTAGCACCTGAGGTTCATGATTCTGGAGTGAGATTACAAGTAAGATAAAAGTGTATTTGCATTTTAAGATGAAATTCAAATAAATGTTATAATTCATAAATTTATATAGCCCTTAATTTTGTCTGTCCTTTTATGCAGCAAGCCCATTTTCCAGGTCAAGAAGCAAACACATACTTGCTTTATTATTCACTTATGTGCGGTCGTGCAAACTCTCTTATCATATTTGTTCTGTTACTTGACATAAAATTACCGAACCACCGTTGCTAGAAATTAGAAGAATCTCACATATTGTATGTACAGCATGTATGATGAGTGTATTTTTAGAAGATCCATTAACATATCTTTTATGCCGGTCAAAGCGAAAAGGATTCAGATATTTCAAAAAATATATGAATGAGGCAAATCATTTTTATATTAACACCCTTCAAGCCTTTGCAAAAGCTTTATCACTCATTAGCTTTCGACTTCTCAAAAGTGTATTGGCAGATGAATTATTGTCTCAGAGATCGGCAATCGATTATCATACTTTTAATCTCACTTCAGATCATAGTATTTATTTTGTCTGATAATAGCCATGTCACCATGTGTCACCTGTCTGGGCAAAGGAAATTGATGTCAGTTATTTTTGGCTTAAACTACTACAAGTACATGCTAATAACTTGTTTGGAGTTCTTTCCTAACCTTAATGGCTTCATTTGAGATCCCTGTTCTACCTTCATTGAGATGTTTACCTGTAGATTGTAGGAGGTGTTCAATTTTGTCATATATTCTCACTAGCCTGACTGCAGAATTGTTCTTGTATTACTTGATTTGCTATTGGATAGAATATTTGGACTATGCCTCACCACCTAGAAATTAATCATGGACGTGCCTAGGGAAATAAATATAGATAAGTCACACGAATCATGAATGGTCTCATTTCTGCACATGAATTCAGATAGTCTTGGCACTTGTTTTCCAGAGCAGTTTTTCTGTTAGTCCCCTATCAACATTGTGCATCACATCATGCTTCACATTTATTAGTTGTAGACTCCCTTTTCTTACATTGTACCTACCATGCAGATAAATCTTTCCTCATGGCAAAGCCGGCCTATGCGACAAGCAGCCTCGTTTTAGGATATGCTTTATGCTCGAGCTTGCTTGCGATCATTAACAAGTACGCCATCACCAAGTTCAGTTACCCTGGCCTCCTCACTGCCCTACAATACTTGACATCCGTGGTTGGAGTTTGGAGCCTTGGGAAGCTCGGTTTCCTCTACCATGAGCCTTTCAACTTCCAGACTGCCAAAAAGTATGCGCCTGCTGCTCTTGTCTTCTACCTCGCCATATTCACCAACACCCACCTCCTGAAGCATGCCAATGTCGATACATTTATAGTGTTCAGATCCTTGACCCCTCTGCTGGTTGCTGTCGCTGACACCACCTTCCGAAAGCAGCCATGTCCTTCAAAGCTCACATTCTTGTCCCTGGTGATTATCTTGGGAGGCGCGGTTGGCTATGTGATGACAGATTCAGGGTTCACCCTCACGGCGTACTCGTGGGCAGTTGCTTATCTGATCACCATAACTACTGAAATGGTGTACATAAAGCACATGGTGACTAACCTGGGTCTCAGCACATGGGGCTTTGTGATCTACAACAATCTTCTTTCACTGCTAATGGCTCCCGTGTTTGGGGTTCTGACGGGGGAGCACCTGTCGGTCTTCAGAGCCATTGAATCAAGGGGCCAAGGCTGGTTCGAACTTGACGCGTTTGTTGCTGTGTCGCTGTCCTGCGTGTTCGGGGTGCTCATTAGCTTCTTTGGTTTTGCGGCAAGGAAAGCGGTCTCTGCCACGGCGTTTACAGTGACGGGGGTCGTCAACAAGTTCCTGACAGTTGCAATCAATGTTATGATCTGGGATAAGCATGCAAACGCATTTGGTTTGGTTTGCTTGCTCTTCACTCTGGCAGGTGGAATACTCTATCAGCAGTCTGTCAAAAGTAAAGGAAGTGCTCCAGCGCATCGTGAGGCTGTAGCTAACAAAGGCCGCGGCGACGATGATGAAGCTGAGTTTGATCCGGAGAAGCAAAGCTTAGTTTCGTCTCCAAAGGACTCAGATGCCTGATATATGTTGTTTAGCAGGTACTCAGTTTTGTCCTTTTGTCTACAACAGACACCGAGTCTTCAAAACTTGTTATAACTATGTAATACAGACAATTCAGGACGTGTTTTGTTGTTGAAGGATGGCACGCACTCACATCACAAGTTACATGCATACTAGAATTATTTTTGTTCCCATCATCTTATTCCCGGTTGTTTATGCAACTACTATTGTGTTGTTTACTAAAATCATCTGCCTTTTTTCATGAACATGTAGTCGTTTAGTGATGTCTATTGGCTCTCCTTATATAGAATGGTTTCTGCTGTCTACAGCAGCAGCAACTCTGTACACTGCATATTATTGGCAGAGAAATCACCTCAACAGTTTACAGCAGTATCGGTTAATCATTTGCAGCGTAAACCTCAGTCTTTTTGAGTTGATGGTTTTTCCGGCGATGTAGAATTGTTGAGTACTCTCTTTTACAATACTTTAGTCGCATAGTAATATTGCTTTTATGCTATCAGCTTCATGCATTGGTACTTTACTCCCATAGTATATCTCTTTGATGGAGTGACGGTGTACATAATTTTGAACATTTTATATATTTAGCTCCAGACCTGCAGTGAAGTGAGTTTCCTGGTTCTTAATACTATCTGGACAGCTGTCCAAATGAATAGACCATGACGACTAAGTTTACATACCGAAAAAGGGTTTCCCCCGCTTTGCATTCCAAATCAACCAACACCGAGTACAAATATCGCTGTGGCGAGCAGCACAATACACCAAAAGAAAAAGAAGAAGAAACAAAAGCCAACCACGGCAGCTCGGCAAAGCGCGGATGACCCGCCACCGCGGCGCCCACCGGATACAGACCGAGGCTTCGAACCGCCGCATACCAAGCAGCACCTCCAAGAAAGGATGCGACGCCGACGATGCTGCTGCCCGGACGAGTCCTCGGGTTTCCCCGTGCACGTGGAGGGAGGTGGGGGGTGGATACCATCGACACCCTCTAGGAAGGAATGGTGGCACCTGCAGCTGTCACCGCGTCGGGGCCGAAGCCGGCAGGGATTTCTCCCGCATTCCAACCCCAACCACCCAACCGGACGGAACCGACCCGCCAAACCGTCGCCCATCACCATGCGCCAACGCAGTAGCGCCGCCGCCCACGCCGCCTCACTACAAACACCACCACGAGGCCGATAGGACCAGAGAGAAGCTCACCACGACGGGAGCAGCAACACCGACGCCGAGCGGGAGGGAACCACCTCCAACGCCGTCGTGCGTGAGGCCCGTGCCTCCGGCACCGTCGCGGTAGCCGTCCGGACGCGGCAGCGGGGCACCCCTGGCCCAGCCAGGCCCGAAGCGGGCCCGTTAAGCCCCGTCGGTTGCGATGCAGCAGGCCGGTGTTGGCGCCGCCAACACCCAGCCACTCGTCGCGTCTCCCCCGCCTCCTAGAAGTCACGCCGGAGACCATCCCCGCCACCGGCCTGCCTAGGCCAAGATAGGGCCCGAAGGGCCCAGATCTGGGCCGAGCGGACGACGCCAGATCCTGCCGCCGCGCCGCTGCCGCCTAGATGCACCCCCCGGAGCAGCTCCGCCCGCGTCGGAGAGCGACCGGGAGGGGAAGGGCCAGGAGGCCGCCGCCACCAGCAGCCCCGGGGCCAAGCCGGCCGCCGGCGCCGGCGGCGAGAAGGGAGGAGGGAGCGGGGCCTAGAGGGAGGAGGCCGGTCGCCCGCCGCGGGGGGGGGGGGGGGGGGGGGGTGACGCGGTCGCGAGAGAGGAGGGGGGAGGGGTGGCAATGGGCTCCACTGCTCAGTTTCAATGGCAATGGGCGATGTTTGTAATCTCAGGCTCACAGATGATGGTGTGTCGATGGTTAGGATAGTTATTGTGCCCCCTAGCCCGCCAGGTTTGACGCTTCGGTGTGTTATTAATGTGGATTATACATTCAGCAGAGATGATGTTCTCGTCAATAACAAGGCGCTTGTAACTTTGAAACTGCCACACAGACGATACCTGTGCCCGAACTTTGCACGACGTTGCGACTTTGTCAGCCTTGAATTAGTAGGTGATGCGTGAGTATGGTGTGAGTGACCGAGTGTTTTGCGTCCATGTTGTGCCTTGGTGTTTTCTCAAAAAGATGATGGTGTACTTCTTCAGGTCTTTTGTCATTTCAATTGTTCCAAGCAATAGAGCAAATTACACTTTATATCCCCTAGTTGTAACAATATGACAACTTTTAGTACTACGTATGCTATGCTCACGCCGGAGCGTCGAAGGCAGATCGTGGAGGAGATGCACACCTCGCCTCGCTGCCAGGCTGCCTTCGGATTCACCGGAGCCGAAGGAGGAGGAGGAGGAGGAGGAGGAGGAGGGAGAGCAGCTGCCGGAGCCGATGAAGGTGGCGGATCCGGAAGAGGACGAGGCGGAGCAGCCTGCCCTGCGGTTCAACATAGAGGAGGCGGAGGCGGAGTTTGCCATCACCGAAGCGACGGAGATGGCAGAGCAGCAGGCCATTTTGGAGTCCATTCAATATGAGGGCCTATGTGGAGGCCAATCGGGAGTTCTTCTGGCAAGAGCGGACGGGGACCGACGCACTCTTCGTCGAACTCGGCGCAGAGATAAAGGAGGAGGCCCCGAAGCTGCAGCTGCAGCTGCCGCACATGTACCCGGAGCCGGGTACGGAGATAGTCGACATCTCCGACGAGGAGTAGCTAGGTGATCTACGTAGTATGTAGGTTTGTTTTCTTTGCATGCTTTTGTATGGATTTAAGAATTTTGTATGATATGTTCGGATGCAGTTGTGGTAGGTTTGTTTTCTTTGCATGCTTTTGTATGGATTTAAGAATTTTGTATGATATGTTCGGATGCAGTTGTGGTAATTGTCCGCCGGTGTTTGAGGGTCATATTTATCATATGCGGTTATAGATGTTCTAAAAAGTTTTTCTTGTGAAGTTCTCGAAAATCCTTTTTTTTTTTGCATTCTCTCCAAAACCGATAGTGCACGGCATGCGCACCCACGCAGCCCATTTTACCCGTGACTCCGTGAGCCAACCGAAAAGCCGATCCAGTGAATCTAGACGCGATACCCAATTCCGCAAAAGCATCAACGATCCGTTCCACTGACCACAATACCCCACCCGTCAGCCCTCCCCCAACCCGGTGCCACTTCGCTATCAAACCCACTCCCTCCCGCTTCCCCACTCCGTCCAACCATGGCCGCCGCCGCCGCCGCCGCCACCCCTGCCGCCCGCCTCTTCCTCCTCCACTCCAACCCGCCCTCCTCCCTCCCGTGCCAGAACCCCAGCCCCAGCTCCGCCCAGGCGCCCCGCCTCGCCCACCCGCGCCTCGCGCTCTCCCACCGCATGGCGGCGGCCCCAGCGGCGATCGCCGGGCCCTCCGGCGACTCCGAGCGCGACCTGAGCGCGTCCGCGGTATCGGTAGAGGCATTTGGGGCCGTCGAATCCTCGGGCGATGGTGGGTTTGAGCGGGTTTAGCTTGAATTTGTACTCCCTCCGTTCCTAAATATTTGTCTTTCTAGATATTTCAACAAGTGAATACATGGAGCAAAACGAGTGAGTCTACACTTTAAAATATGTCTATATACATCCGTATATGGTAGTCCATTTGAAATCTCTAAAAAGACATATTTAGGAACGGAGGGAGTATAAGATAAGACGGGGCTTTGTGCTTGTTCTGGTGGAATTAGTGTGTGATGTTTGTCTTCTTGGTGTAGGTTTGGGGAGGAAGGAGCCGAGCGTGGCGACAATACTGACCAGCTTCGAGAATTCGTTCGACAAGTATGGGGCTCTCAGCACGCCGCTGTACCAGACGGCCACCTTCAAGCAGGTAACTAGGGTTGCCAACATACGGTGGCATCTGGCAACTGTGTACAAGTAAATTCCACCAATGCATTCTCAATGTGCTTTATTGCTGTTTGAGAGCACATTGTTACTAGTTATGATGACGATATTTCATATTAGTAGGCGGTGGCGGTGGTGCCAAGCCTAATCGGTTGGCAGTTTAGGGGTTTAGTGCCTTTCTATCGTTTGGAATTGAGTTCTCAAGCATGTCTGGAACCTTTTGGTTGGTTGCAATAGTTTGATTGTTAATCATTTTGTAAGACAAATCTCAATCGCCTGGAAGTCTGAAAAATTCTAGTAGACTAGACTAGAGGAGACATTGTGCTTAAATGTTACCCACCATGTATACCGGTTGCTGAAATTTTAGTTGGCAAACCGAATTACCTAGTTGTAGTAATTCATCGTATCTTATCTTGATTTTGTTATTACATCTTTTTCTTGTTTGTCCCTCAACAATACTACGGTCTAATTACTGAATGAACTTGACACATTTTCCTTATCATCTTATTTTTATTTATATAGGAGTTGTAGTATGAAAATATCACTACTGTTAAATTGTCTTGGAACAGTTGTTATTCGGTTTGACTGAAGAACTATAGTGTATACCTAGTTTAGTTTGCACCCTTGTTCCTAGTAGCTTACCCCTAAATGTTACTTTCCAGCCTTCAGCAACAGTTAACGGACCTTATGATTATACTAGGAGTGGCAACCCTACTCGTGATGTTCTCCAGAGGTCATTCTCAGTCTACTGCTTATTTTTATTTACTGTATGCAGTGTAAATATGTGCATTGTTCAGTGGTATTGATAAATTTTATCACACATTCAGCCTTATGGCTAAGCTCGAGAAGGCAGACCAAGCATTCTGCTTCACTAGTGGGATGGCATCACTGGCTGCAGTAACACACCTCCTTCAGGCTGGTAAGTAGCTGGCATTTACTTTCTTACGATCGTGTTTCAGGCCTATTATCATTGTATGCACTTAATGAATTCATTGGCCAAACGCACAATTCTTAGGACAAGAAATAGTTGCTGGAGAGGACATATATGGTGGCTCTGATCGTCTGCTCTCACAAGTTGTCCCAAGAAATGGAATTGTAGTAAAGTTAGTTCTTCCTTTCTTTAGTGGAACCATTCTCTTGCTGTTTTTTTCTCGCTCACTTACAAGTATCATATGCATTGTGACATGATAGACGGGTCGATACAACTAAAATTAACGACGTGACTGCTGCAATCGGACCCTTGACTAGACAAGTTTGGCTTGAAAGTCCCACCAATCCTCGTCAACAAATTACTGATATAAAGGTAATAGTGTTGATGTATGCATTTCAATTATCATGAAGAATGCATATAAAGATTTGATTAATCCAGATACACACTCTTAGATAACATTCTTACCCTCTCCAGTGTTTTTTGTACTTCACAGAAAATCTCAGAGATAGCTCATTCTCATGGTGCTCTTGTTTTGGTGGACAACAGTATCATGTCTCCAGTGCTATCCCGGCCTATAGAACTTGGAGCAGGTATAGAATCATTTAAGCACTTAACTAAAAACAACACCATATCATCTCATGCATATTATTTTAGTCTAATTCACGACAATCTATTGTCGTATGTCTAGATATTGTGATGCACTCAGCTACCAAATTTATAGCTGGACACAGTGATCTTATGGCTGGAATTCTTGCTGTAAAGGGTGAAAGGTCTGTTCTATGGGTCATCTTTGTCATCACTAATAACCACGCTGACTCTTTTGAATGATAAATATTTTTCATCCTTGAATGTTTGTTTAATATAATCATAGTTATGTGTCTGTGTCTCCTGGTAAACTGCTAACAGCTTGGCTAAGGAGATTGCATTTCTACAAAACGCTGAAGGTTCTGGTTTGGCACCTTTTGATTGTTGGCTTTGCTTGAGAGGGATCAAAACCATGGCCTTACGGGTGGAAAAGCAACAGGTGGAACTTTGTTGTGATAAAATAACTTGTTTGCTGAACTACATATTGGTTTTTGAAATTTTTGAGGGCTTCATAAAATGCTGCTAGCAACTTCGTATAGTTCTGATTCATTTCATTTGTTATGGACATTTTCTTAGGACGCTGATGTTGACTTTATTATTGGTAGGATAATGCCCAGAAGATTGCTGAATTCTTAGCTTCTCATCCAAGGGTCAAGCAAGTGAATTATGCTGGACTTCCTGATCATCCTGGCCGATCTTTACACTACTCTCAGGTGCTTACCGGTTTTCATGTTGGCTGCATTAAGCAGCTTTAGTGATTCTCCAGCCTTCAGGTCTTCCAGAACACTTTCTAATATGTTGTTCTTGCATTTGCTTCTTGTGCAGGCAAAGGGAGCCGGCTCTGTCCTCAGTTTCCAAACTGGTTCATTGTCTCTCTCAAAGCATGTTGTTGAGACAACCAAGTACTTCAACGTAACAGTTAGCTTCGGTAAGCATTCTTTTGTACCTGCTCCACGCCTCCACCCTCCTTCCAGGAATCACTTTACTACTGTATCCATTTTATCACCCAACATACTCCATTTAGAAAACCTCTACAAAGCTGATCCCTTATCATACTAGTTTCTTCGAGGATTAGTTTCAGAGCCTTGTGCAGTTTTGCTCATTCTTGCTCACTGAATCTACATGCCGATGCAGGAAGTGTGAAGTCACTCATAAGCTTGCCCTGCTTCATGTCGCACGCGAGCATCCCTTCCTCGGTGCGAGAGGAACGTGGGTTGACTGATGATCTAGTACGGATATCTGTGGGCATTGAGGACGCGGATGACCTCATAGCTGATCTTGATTACGCGCTCAGGTCCGGTCCAGCATAGATCATACAAAATCTGGACTACGGCCCTTCGGCTTCTAGTTAATCAAGTTGTAGATGTGATATGCATTGGTGATTCATTTGTTAAACTGCAACAGTAATAATAAACTTCTGCACGAGTATTTTCCTGAAATGACGAGCCCACGGTTGTATGTGTTGTTCGTCACAGGCTTCAACAGAAAAAACCTGAGGCCAACTAACAAGTAACAACATGCATAAACTTCACAACATCAAAACTTCTTTCTGCCCATGTTCATTTTTCTTGGCTGCCATTGTGACGGCTTTGTAGCTCAAGTAGGAAGGACTGACATGACTGTTGGTTGATGGGGAGAAAAGGAGTGTGTAGTTGGTTCGTCGGATACTCGGATTGGTCCGTGTAGGCGCTTGTGTATTTTGTATATGGTGTTTTTCGTCTGTGCAGGTGAGTGTGTATACATCTGGAGACTGGATTATTCATGGTCATTGGTGTGCCGATGAAGAATAATGTGACGATTCTTTTGTAGTGTATCAAAGAACTGTGATGTTCTTGTGCAACATGTTTTGCCTCGTGTTCTCTGTGAACTGACTTGACTGACTTTTCTTGATCTGAATGAAGTCGCGTACGAATATGATTTTCAGTTCGCCGCAGTTGATTTCTCTTACCAAATCCTTTTCCTTTTGTATAAGATTGGATTGTTTTCGTTTTTGTGAGTATTAGCTTGCAACCTCTCTAGACCGTCCTATTTGTGCGAGCAATTTATTTCACAACAATGCTAGTGCCTTTTGTGTCTTTGGCTCTTTGCAACATGCAACTGTACTTTCCTAAAGATAATTTGATACATTATACTAAAAAATACATCATCATTGTCCAACAGAAATCTCCACTTAACAACAGAAAGCTCGACTTAACAAAATAGATTTTACAACTAAAATACGTGAAAACAATAAAATAATAACATTAATAAAGAGAGTAAGTTCTACAAAGATCCTTAATATCTAATTGATCTATCTATTTGCGTGTGACGACGGACACATAGTGAAGCTCGACGGATCCCATGAACAACCTGCCACCTTTTCTCTCCACCACCTCGGTTGGCCTCACGCCCTTGGGTCCCCGCATCTCCTCGATTATTTTTCCGTCTGCATCGATCCTCAATGCTAGCAGGTGGCTATCAATGCCGAAGGGGAGCTCAGCCTTCTCACGGTGTAGTGCCACCCAGTATCCTCCTTTCTTATCAGGCCTCACATTGTCTGGATATCCCGGGAGGTCGGCAAATAGCTCCATCGTGCCCGCCTTGGAGCCCTTGATCCAGTATCGTAGCAGCTTACACGGCCCAGTCGATGAGATGATTAAATGTGTTCGATCAGCACTGATGGCGAGGCCGTTGGGGTAAGTGATGTCGGCTTGGAGCACAACGGCCTTTCCTGTCCGTGGGTCATACCTCAGTAGCCGACCAGTCGAGTCTCCGGTTCTTGTGACCATCTCATGTTGTGACCTATTGTAGTTCCTGGAGCTGTCCGTGAAGTAGACCTCGCCGGTTACCTGGTCGATGTCCACCCCGTTGGTGAAGCGGAGAGGCACGCCATCAACCTCCGTGACAAGCACAGTCGCCTCCCCGCCGCCCGGCGCGACCCGCATGAGTCCCTTGTAGGCGTCGGCCACGTAGAGGTACCCGGACTTGAGGTGGAACCGCAGACCGAGCGGCCGGCCGCAGTGGCCCTCGGTGGCAGTCTCCGGGCGAAGGAGAGACGCCGTGCACGCCTCGCTGCTGTAGTCAGGGTTATAGGTGTACGTCGACCAGCCGAGCTTGTGGCCGTTCCACTTCAGGACGCGGCCGTCTGACACGCCGCTGTACGGGCCGTTCCCTTTGGCGTCGAAGGCGACGCTCTCAGGGCCGCGCAGCAGTCCGTGTCGCAGCGGCAGGTGGCGCGTCCGCGTGGCATCGATGCTGGGGACCGTGGCGGCGGCGGCGGTGATAGGCAAGAAGAGCACGAGCAGCACGGCTAGCGTGATCGTCGCCGCGGCGAGATCCCTCCTGCCGCTCGCCATGTCGACTTGCCCTCGTTGGCGATGGTGTTCGACGACCCCGTGTTCCGCTGGACTGTTTCTGATGGATTGGTGTTCGTGTTGCCTCGATGGATTGATTGATGCCCTGGTCCGTTTGGTGCCTCTCTTCTTATAGCGTAGCGATGGAGTGTCCGAGTGCCTGCATTAGTCGGCCTGCCTTCTCCGTGTCAACAACTGACGGCTTGAGCCCGAGTCCATATTCTTGTCGTCCAGCAATTCCGATTTCTTTTTTGACCAATTTGAATTGTATTCCCTTTTTCTTATATACTTCCTCCGAAGTACGTATTGAAATACATATAGTCCGTATAATTTTTTTTAGAGATTTCAATATGGAATATAAGTCATTTTCGGTTACTCATGTTACTCATGTTATAGTTGGGATGCTAATGACCTGGCTCATCAATGACAAGTTTTCAAGTGGACAAGCATGTCTCTCCCTCGCAAAAAAAAGGAAGAAGAAGAAAACCATGCATGTCTCCGCAGGAGATTGGATAGGGCCCACCAGAGAAGACGTACGACCAATCAAATTGATAAACACTAGGACTAGAAAAAAATGTCAAGATATAGAAGGCAAGTTTTGCAAACCAAGGAGAAAGTTTTGTTCGGTCAATTTATTAGGCATGTTTGAGTCAGCTAGTTATACTAGTATCAAACACAATATTAACGAATGCAAGGGCACCCTCTCACTATGTCCACGTTGGCAGAGGCGCATTGTGTGGTGCAGCGAACATGTGTGTGTGTGTGTGAGAGAGAGAGAGAGAGAAAGAGAGAGCACGTGTTTTGTCCTTCCCAATTGGCCAGCCCCTTGTCTTCTCCTCACACACGCAACCTCGTCTCTTTCCGCACCCCAGCACAGCCGATCTCAGTGTTGGCAGATCTGGTGAGCGTCAGGAAGAGAAGAACGAGTCTGCGAGGCGACGACCGTGGGGGGATCGACCAGATCCGCCGCGTGCCCGTCCGGAGGACGGGAACACGGTGACAGGGGCTGGTTCAGCGCGCACCTCCGCCACCGAGCCTTGCATCGCCCATCCCCTCCTCTCACACGCCGCCACTGTCAAGATAAATCGGTGCGCCCCTCCTCACCGTCAAGCCGCAGGTCAGGTTCTTCCGCAGAAACCCCCTTCGTGCGCTCCTTCTTTCTAGCCGGCGCCGCCTCTCCGACTCCTTCCTCCTTCCTCGCCGCCTCTGCCTCTCTTCGCCAGCAGTTCTGGCTTCTCACCATAGCCGCTACCCCCTCCCCCCTCCCGTGTCGATCTTGGCCATACCCATCGCCGGGAAGAGCAAGGGTTGTCGCTCCTGCAACTGCTCAACCCGGAGAAGCTTGCCGGCGTAATCGACAGACCGTCTTCCTCGCATCTTCCAGGCTATTCTTGTATAGCCGGAAATTGCTCTGGCCCAATGATCCCCTCCCCATGCTATCTTTTGAAATCTTATTGGATGATGATGTTCATATTAACAGAGGAGACACACCATATGTGCTCAATCAATCAAAAGAAATATTCATCCTTTCCATAAATCAGTTTCAGATGCGTAGGTGGTGTTTAGGCCAAGGTTTTCATGTGATCCATTCACTCTGCTTTAACTTGAAGAACTATTTTTTGTATCAGGAGACGCGTGCTGATCCTTTAGTGAAGAACTGTGCTTTGGAATGCCAAGATATGGAAATGTCTGAAGAGTCAGGTTCAGATAAAGTTACCCAAGCCTGCTTATTTTTCATATATGGTAACTGGTCTTCCCAAGTTTTTACTCTATGTGTTTCAAAATTTTCTTTGAAGGTGCCACGAGTAAGTACAACGATGATGGCCAGATAGATGATTTTCTGCAATCAATTCAGAAAATACGGGATGAAATTGTATGTTATACGTCTTTTCTCTTATTTCAGAAAAAATTATGCTTGTTTCCTATAACTTTCTTCTAGTTGAGAATCTGATGTGAACTCTCCTATTCTCTCTTCATTTCAGCTTCGCAAGGAAAGCATACTTCAAGAACGAAGTGCTCAGTGTGATATGGACATCCAGACACTCTTGAGTGGTATTCTACCCATGTCACATTTTAAACATGGTTACATTTACAATCGCGTTCTAGAATTGTTACGGTTTTGCCGTCAACATTGTCGACAAGTATTCCTGGGAGCCATATGTTTTCAAAAGTTCTGCGCTAAACTGTGGTGTATCACACTTTCCATTGCGGACAAGTCGTCCACCGCACTTTGTGATGTACAAATCGTCCGTGGAAACTGTGGCCAATTTTGGCAAGATTTTTTTTATTTTTTAAAATGTTTTGGCAAGAAGTTGCTTCTATATTAGTTCTGTATTTCTTGTACTTATCATGTTTTAAAAATTATGCAGAAGGAAAGATGACACCCAAAGCTGTATCAATAATAAGAAAATACAAGGAAACTTGCTCAGATATGACAGAAGTTACCAATTCATCTTGCTCTGGAGATGGTGGCCAATCTATCACTAAGAGGAAGAAATTGAAGATGGCACTCCTCCGACAATGCAAGGTAAGAAACCTCGAGGTGAACCTATGTATTGCAATTTTAAATGCCACTAGTACCATTGACACTTGCCAATGCAGGAGCTTGATGAGATCTGTCGTGGGGCCCATTGGATACTCCCAAGATACACAGTATTACCTTCAGTATCAGATGGTATGTACAAATGTTTACTTTTATCTCTTAGCTATTCTAGATAGGCAAGTATTAGGTTCTTGGACCATGTAGGCATAACAATTAGGAATATCATATGAATAGGTCCTGTGCCACGTACTTCCTGCTTCTCATTTATCGAATTTAATCCCTATAGGTACTGGTTCGTTTTGTGCATTGAGATGATAATATACATAGTGTGCTACGCTAACCATGCTTGGACAAAAAGAGTTTTCAAGGTGTCAAATCAATAGTCAGGGCTTGCTACTCTCTTGATGTCAAAGTAGCAATCCAAATAAGCCGCTTGTTTATTTATCACATGTTATGCTCCGTTGAAGTGTTAGGTTTGTTTTACATTCGATAAGTGGTTATCTTAGATCAGACTGATTAGATCCCTAGTTAGCAATAACCGAAATGTATATTTGATTGACTATCATCTGTGTGTGTGTTGACTTTTGAGCACTTCTTCACTGGTCCTTTTCCTATCTTTTTAGGAATGTACCACGCCAGTGTACATTTGAGATGCCCTGATTTTGAGATGAGCCTCACTGGTGGTCTTCGTCCTACCCCACACGAGGCGAAGTGCTCGGCAGCTGCCAATATGATACTGGAGCTTCACAAGAAGGCGGAAGAGCAAGAACAGGAGGGTACCTGATGCAAAATCACCTTGTTAAACTCCTGAATCTAGGAAATTGCGGGTGGATGGAACCAGTTATTTGTCATTACAACTTTGAATGCAACTTCTTGAGAAACCTAATTGTGTTGATACCTTGTTGTTAGCTATTTTACCTTCCGGAGGTTGATTCCTTGTGTTGTTGTTGGTATTCTGGTTGTTTATTAAGGTCGTGATAAACTTTAAGCTGCTATTTGAGAACTCTATGATGCTTCAGTTGCGCTGGCTATTTTATTATGGAACCCACACCAACGTGTATCACGGGGCCATCGAGGCCCGCACATGCTCGACATTGGCAACAGCTTTATGGCAAGCGGTGGCGTGTTCGACGAGGCCGCCACGGCCATCCGCGACGTCTCCCGTGCGTGGAGGTGATCGGTGAGCCGGGGTGGTACTCCGCGGAGATGGCCTTCGCACTCGCGGCACACGGGCGGCGAGGTGCAGGAGTACTGGATCGACGACGGACTCTACGGCTCCCTCAACTACGTCCTCATGGACGACTATGTGCCCTGCCCGAGGCAACTCGCCACCCCACACGCTGGCGAGGAGACATACACATCGACTGTGTTCAGACCGACGTGTGACTCACTCGGCATGGTGGTGACGTGGTACCGGCTGCCGGAGATTCGCGTGGGGACTGGCTCGTGTTCGGTGACATGGGCGCCTACTCCATCGGCTCCGGCTCCCATTTTCAATGGCTTCTCCATGCATTACGACATTACGACATTCTCAGAAGCAGGAGTAGTAGTGTGTGTGTGTCTATATATATATATATATATATATATATATATATATATATATATGGTATATATACAAGAGTTGCTTGTAGTTAAGGGCTCACATTCGTTTGTCAGCCGATGGATTACAAAAAATATATAATTGTGGATAAAGGAGGAAATGACATGATCTGAATAAAACAAACTAAGACCTAAAGACACTGATCAAGCTTAGCATCATACACAAATCCATATAGCTTTGATTTATTAAGGTGAAAACATCACAATCTGAAGAAAAAAACAATTAATTATTCACAACCCAACTAAGAGACAACAATTACAGTATATTTCTCTTCCTCTCAGATTTTTTAGACGCAAGCCCATGAAAAGTTATTTAGTACTACTTAGCTTGAGGACAGAGGGAGTATAAAAGGAAATAGTCAACATGTATATTATTAACCAGCGCCAAGCTCATTGTGAATAATACACCGATTCAACCTCTCATGGCGTGGCAAATTGGCAAGTGCACATAATATGAAACTTAAAGAACATGTATATATATTTGTACAAAACAAATCGATATTTTTCAAAGCTTTTATATTTAGTCAACCAATTTGTTTATAATATCGATTTGTTCTATATTTAGTCTGATGAAGCAACTAATTAATTCTCTAAATTCAACGGAAAAGAGGCTAGCTTTCTTTCTTGGTGGAGGATGATGCATGTTTCATCAAAGCTCTAACGCTAATTCCTCAACAAAGAAAACATAAGATAATCAAAATTGCATCCTTACTGCGATGAGCCATGATATGTCTTCAACGTATCTATAATTTTTTATTGTTTCATGCTGTTTTATTATCAATATTGGATGTTTTATAATTATTTTATAGTCATTTTATATCATTTTTTTGGTACTAACCTATTGACATAGTGCCAAGTGTAAGTTGCTGTTTTTCCATATTTTTTACATCGCAGAAAATCAATATCAAACGAAGTCCAAATGGCAAGAAATTTCACGATGATTTTTTATGGGCCAAAAGGAAGCAGATGAGCCCTGGTTGCACCTGGGGGGAGTCCCGAGGAGGGGACAACCCACCAGAGCGCGCCAGGAGGCCCTGGCACGCCCTGGTGGGTTGTGCCCACCTCGGGTACCCCCTGGACCGCCTCTTTGCTCTATAAATGCCCCAAAAATCCCAGAACCCTAGGGGAGTCGATGAAATATTCATCTAGTGCCGCAGAGTCCAGAACCACCAGATCCAATCTAGACACCATCGCGGAGGGGTTCACCACTTCCATTGGCGCCTCTTCGATGATGCGTGAGTAGTTCTTTGTAGACCTTCGGGTCCGTAGTTAGTAGCTAGATGGCTTCATCTCTCTCTCTCTCTTGATTCTCAATACAATGGTCTTTTGGAGATCCATATGATGTAACTCTTTTGCGGTGTGTTTGTTGGGATTGATGAACTTCGAGTTTATGATCAGATCTATCTTTTTATATCCATGAAAGTATTTGAGTTTCTTTGATCTCTTTTATGAATGATCTCTTATAGCCTCATATTTCTTCTCTGATATTTGGGTTTTGTCTGGCCAACTTGATCTATTTATCTTGTAATGGGAAGAGGTGCCCGGTAGTGGGTTCGATCTTACGGTGCTCGATCCTAGTGACAGAAAAGGAAACGACACGTATATATCGTTGATACTAAGGATAAAAAAGACGAGATATATATCTACTGCCATATAGATAAACGGATATTGTGTACATCATGTCATCATTCTTATTGCATTACTCCGTTTTTCCATAAACTTAATACACTAGATGCATGCTGGATAGCGGTCGATGTGTGGAGTAATAGTAGTAGATGCAGACAGGAATCGGTCTACTAATCTTGGATGTGATGCCTATGTAATGATCATTGCCTGGATATCGTCATAATTATTTGAAGTTCTATCAATTTCCCAACAGTAATTTGTTTACCCATCATTTGCTATTTTTCTCGAGAGAAGCCTCTAGTGAAACCTACGGCCCCGGGTCTTCTTTCTCATATATTTGCCTTGCGATGTACTTTTCCTTTGCTTTTATTTTTAGATCTATTAAACTGAAAAATACAAAAATACCTTGATGTGTTTTATCTTTATTTATTTTATTTGGCGTTCGATCTATCAATCTACTGCAATTTACCTCACAGCCGTTTGCCTATCTTGAGGCGCCGTACCCCGGAAGGGATTGACAACCCCTTTAACTCGCCGGGTTGCCAAGTGTTGTTATTTGTGTGTAGGTGATGTTTACGTTTTGTTGCTTGGTTCTCCTACTGGTTCGATACCTTGGTTTCATAAATGAGGGAAATACCTACCGTCGTTGTACTACATCATCCCTCCCTCTCCGAGGAAATACCGATGTAGTTCCAACTGCCATCAAGGAGAATTTCTGGCGCCGTTGCCGGGGAGGATCTTCAACATAACCAGGTTCCTAATCACAAATCTCATCTCCTTGAAATTTACATTATTTTCCATTTGCTACCTCTTGAGCACTGCGTTGGTTTTCCCTTGAAGAGGAAAGGGTGATGCAGCAAAGTAGCGTAAGTATTTCCCTCGGTTTTTGAGAACCAAGGTATCAATCCAGTAGGAGGCCACACGCAAGTCCCTCGTACCTACACAAATAAATAAGAACCTCGCAACCAACACGATAAAGGGGTTGTCAATCCCTTCACGGTCACTTACGAGAGTGAGATCTGATAGAGATAATAATGATAAGATAAATATTTTTGGTATTTTTATGATATAGATTAAAAGTAAAGATTGCAAAGTAAAATAGATTGGAAACTTATATGATGGAGAATAGACCCGAGGGCCATAGGTTTCACTAGTGGATTCTCTTAAGATAGCATAAGTATTACGGTGGGTGAACGAATTACTGTCAAGCAATTGATAGAAAAGCGAATAATCATGAGAATATCTTGGCATGATCATGTATATAGGAATCAAGTCCACGACAAGTAGACCGACTCCTGCCTGCATCTACTACTATTACTCCACACATCGACCGCTATCCAGCATGCATCTAGAGTATTAAGTTCATAAGAACAGAGTAACGCCTTAGGTAAGATGACATGATGTAGAGGGATAAACTCAAGCAATATGATATAAACCCCATCTTTTTATCCTCGACGGAAACAATACAATACGTGTCGTTTCCCTTTCTGTCACTGGATCGAGCACCGCAAGATTGAACCCAAAGCTAAGCACTTCTCCCATTGCAAGAAAGATCAATCTAGTAGGCCAAACCAAACTGATAATTTGAAGAGACTTGCAAAGATAACCAATCATGCATAAAAGATTTCAGAGAAGAATCAAATATTGTTCATAGATAGACTTGATCATAAACCCACAATTCATTGGATCTCGACAAACACACCGCAAAAAGAGTTACATCGAATAGATCTCCAAGAAGATCGAGGAGAACTTTGTATTGGGATCCAAAGAGAGAGAAGAAGCCATCTAGCTACTAGCTATGGACCCGAAGGTCTGAAGTAAACTACTCACACATCATCGGAGGGGCCATGGAGTTGATGTAGAGGCCCTCCGTGATCAATGCCCCCTCCGGCGGAGCTCCAGAAAAGGCCCCAAGATGGGATCTCTTGGGTACAGAAAGTTGTGGTTGTGGAAATAGGGTTTCGTGGTGCTCCTGGATGTTCTCGGGGTATGTGAACATATATAGGAGGAAGAAGTAGGTCGGTTGTGCCACGAGGGGCCCACGAGGGGGGAGGGAGCACCCAGGGGGGCAGGCATGCCCCCCTACCTCATGGCCACCTCGTTGGTTGCTTGACGTCCACTCCAAGTCCTCTGGATCACGTTTGTTCCAAAAATCACGCTCTCGAAGGTTTCATTCCGTTTGGACTCCGTTTGATATTCCTTTTCTGCGAAACACCGGAATAGGCAAAAAACAGCAATTTGCACTGGGCCTTGGGTTAATAGGTTAGTCCCAAAAATAATATAAAAGTGTAAAATAAAGCCCATTAACATCCAAAATAGATAATATAATAGCATGGAACAATCAAAAATTATAGATACCTTCGCGACGTATCAGCATCCCCAAGCTTAATTCCTGCTCGTCCTCGAGTAGGTAAATGATAAAAACAGAATTTTTGATGTGGAATGCTTTCTAGCATGTTTCTTCAATGTATTTTTCTCTATTGTGGCATGAATGTTCAGATCCAAAAGATTCAAGATAAAAGTTTATTGTTGACATAAAAAAAGTAATACTCCAAGTATGCTAATCAAACAATTATGTCTTACCATAGCCAAAAAAGCTTATCCCTACAAAGTCATATAGTTTGGCCATGCTTCATTTTCGTCACAAAAATGCTCTCATCATGCACAACCCCGATGACAAGCCAAGCAATTGTTTCATACTTAGCCTTTTCAAACTCTTTCAACTTTTACGCAATATATGAGCGTGAGACATGGACATAACACTATGGGTGGAATAGAATATGATGATTGAGGTTGTGTGAGAAGACAAAAAGGGAGTAAGTCTCACATTGACACGGCTAATCAATGGGCTATGGAGATGCCCACCGATTGATGTCAATGCAAGGAGTAGGGATTGCCATGCAACGGATGCACTAGAGCTATAAATATATGAAAGCTCATCAAAGAAACTAAGTGGGTGTGCATCCAACTTGCTTGCTCACGAAGACCTAGGGCATTTGAGGAAGCCCATCATTGGAATATACAAGCCAAGTTTTATAATGAAAAATTCCCACTAGTATATGAAAGTGACAAAATAAAAGACACGCTATCATGAAGATCATGGTGCTACTTTGAAGCACAAGTGTGGAAAAAGGATAGTAACATTGCCCCTTCTCTTTTTTTCTCTCATTTTTTTATTTGGGCCTTCTTTTCTATTTTTATGGCCTCTTTTTTTTCATCCGGAGTCTCATCCCGACTTGTGGGGGAATCATACTATCCATGATCCTTTCCTCACATGGGACAATGCTCTAATAATTATCATCGCACTTTTATTTACTTACAACTCGATACTTAGAACAAAATATGACTCTATGTGCATGCCTCTGGCGGTGTACCGGGATTGCGATGAATCAAGAGTGACATGTATGAAAATTAAGCATGGTGGCTTTGCCACAAACACTACAGGAATCAGCTACTTTGCCATCTGCCACGGCAGACGGCAAAGGCATGGATGGCTGAGGGCAAAGGCAAAGGTCGTTGCCGTCTGCCGCGGACGGCAAAAGGGGACGACAAAGTAAGGTTCGGCAAAGAGCTACTTTGCCGTCTGCTTCGGGCGGCTGACGGCAAAGGGGCCTTTGCCATCAGCAGCGGACGGCAAAGAGTGCAGACGGCAAAGAGTGCAGACGGCAATAAATGCGCTGTTACTCCGTTAGGTGGTTAACGACAGGCCTTTGCCGTCCGCCATTGACGGCAAACTTCGGAAGGCCTTTGCCGTCCGCCGAATGATGTCAGTCGACGTCACTACATGGCAGGCCTTTGCCGTCCGCCACTGTTGGCAAAGTTTTTACTCTTTGCCGTCCGCCGCCGACGGCAAAGCCTTTGCCGTCAGCCACTGTAGGCAAACTGACCAAATTGGTCAGCCTCCCAGGAAGCACAGTTGCCTGCCACGTGGCCTCTTTGCCGTCGGCTGCTGATGGCAAAGAGCCGTTTGCCGTCGGTGGCAGACGGCAAAGAGCCTGCATATTGTCTCTTTTTCTGTTTTTTTAATCCAATAATTTTCACAGCAAATATATATGACATATATAGATATATTTAACAGCAAACATATCACATATCCAGCACATAATTCCATATACATATTACATAGCAAAGTTTCATCAACATAGCAAGTTCCATCAAGTTCCATCCATACACATTGTTCCATATACATATTACATAGCAAAGTTTCATCAACATAGCAAGTTCTATCATAGCAAGCTAGATACAATGCAAAGTTTTAGCAAAGAAAAAGCAAGCACTCCATCATAGCAAGCTAGCTTCCATGAAGTGAGTGAAATCTGCAAAATGGTAAATAAGAAAGTTAGAAATAGGTGAATAGAACAAGAAGAAGACTAGAACAAGAAGTATATGTCATTTATGAGCTAACTTAGGTGAAATGGATCATATATGAGCTAACTAAGTTGAAATGGGTTGTTTATGAGCTAACTTAGTTGAAATGGATCATTTATGAGCTAACTTAGTTGAAATGGGTCGTTTATGAGCTAACTAAGGTGAAGGGCATCGTTTTTGAGCTAACTAAGGTGAAGGGCATCGTTTTTTAGCTAACTAAGGTGAAATGGATCGTTTTTGAGCTAACTAAGGTGAAATGGATCGTTTTTGAGCTAACTAAGGTGAAATGGATCGTTTATGAGCTAACTTAGGTGAAATGGATCATATATGAGCTAACTAAGTTGAAATGGGTTGTTTATGAGCTAACTTAGTTGAAATGGGTCGTTTATGAGCTAACTAAGGTGAAGGGCATCGTTTTTGAGCTAACTAAGGTGAAATGGATCGTTTTTGAGCTAACTAAGGTGAAATGGATCGTTTTTGAGCTAACTAAGGTGAAATGGATCGTTTTTGAGCTAACTAAGGTGAAATGGATCGTTTTTGAGCTAACTTAGGTGAAATGGATCATTTATGAGCTAACTTAGGTGAAATGGATCATTTATGAGCTAACTTAGTTGAAATGGGTCGTTTATGAGCTAACTAAGGTGAAATGGATCTTTTTGAGCTAACTAAGGTGAAATGGATCATTTTTTAGCTAACTTAGGTGAAATGAGTCATTTTAGAGCTAACTTAGGTAAAATGGATCGTTTATGAGCTAACTAAGTTAATTATGCAATTTTTGACATAAGTAAGCTAAGTACATATCGTTTTAGAGCTAACTTAGGTAAAATGGATGGTTTATGAGGTCAGTAAGCTTATTAAGTCATTTTGGAGGAAAAGAAGCCAACTCTAGGTCATTATGGTAAGCATATTGGAGGAAATAAAGCTAAGTCTAGGTCTTTATGCATTTGTTAAGAAAAACACTAGAGAAACTTACCGTGATCACGAAGGTGTAGGAGCGGGCTGGCTCGCGCCGGTAGCTGGAGAAGGATCATGCGATGCGTTTCTGGAGTTAAGCTGCACCAAAGATCATTTCCAATGTCTCGTTAGCATTATGACACTCAAATGTTAAGACTAGCAAGTAATGTCCATTCAAATTAAACTCACCATGCTCCCAGGAGCAATCACCGGCATCGGCGGAGCGGTCTGACCGGACTTCTCGCACACAGACTACACATTTGGTTTTCACAACAGAGTCATACTAGTTAGTAATGAGACTCAAATGTTAAGACTAGTAAGTAATCTGCAGAAGAAACTTACCACAAGGAGCTCGTACATGGCCCTTGCCTGCATGTCATTCCGTGCCCTCTCCTCCTCCAACATCTTTGTCGTACTCTCCTCCAACTCCCACTGCCTCTCCGCCGCCTCCGCCAGAAGTTTCTCCGTTCTATCTCTCTCACTCTGTATAGCAGCCTGCAACACCACTCACATGACCATTTGTAATCATTGATGGAAGCGCACACAATGTAATGGAGAAAGATAGCTGAGTACGTATAACTAACCTTGAAGGCGAGTTGGACTGGCCGTTCACGAGGCCTTATCTCAGGAGCGGAGCTCGACTGGTGCGCCTTGATCTCCAGGAGAGTGCTAGGACAACGGATAAGTCCATCTCCCATGGCTATGGAGCCATGGGACCTCCCGCCACCAGATATCATCAGCAGCTCTGTATCAATGGGACCCTGGCTCGGGTTAAAGTCCTCCCCTTTCCTCACCTTCCCCTGATCTCTATATTGCACGAGCTTGTTGTGGGCGGAGATGTTGGTGAAGTTCTTTGGATCATCGAGGTCAGACGCAGAGAATGCCTTGACTTTCTTGTAAGGGCCAGTGTGGGCCATGGCATACAGGTCGTACACCTCTGGCACCTTATCCGCCTTATTGTAGCGTGCCTGAAAGAGAGAAACAAAGTAAATTAGTAATTAAAGGGCTAAAGCTAGCATGATGAATGAATTGCATGAATCATGAAGCAAACCACATACCCAGTTCTGCCCGTACTGAAATAAGTTGGAGCTACCTTGGTGGTGTGGCACACCTTCCATTTGGGCACGTTTGTCCTTGGCCTCTTTATGGGTGGCCAGCCATTCTTTTGAGCACCACGCACTGACCAACACCTCCCAACAATCCATCCGATCCGCACACCATCTTGGAGGGGCCTAAGTTAGCAAATAGAAACTTGAGCGCTATGGCTATGAATTACTAAATGAAGGAAGTAAGTACAAGCCCTTAAGAATTACCTTCATGTACTTCTCCTTACTCAAGAACTTATCGCGGCACTCCTGCTTGGGATTCTTGATACCACGCCCGGCGTAGTAGTCTCGAACAGCCTGCACCCGAACCTCATGCCGTAAGTTCTGAAGTAGGCGCTTACACTCCTTGTGGACAACATCTGCCTCCTCCTCCTCGTATCCCTCCTCACACCTGTAGAATGCTTGCAATCAAATGAGACAATATTGATTAGTACAATTAATAAGTAGCTAGTTGAAGATTTTTAATTGTGTAAAGGAGCAATTACCCAGAACTTTCTGATCACCACGTCTGCCCTCGTCTTGCACAAGACACCGTCGATAATCTCACCCGGCAGGGCCGGGGCAGCCAAGTAGTGCTCCCAAGTCAATCCAACCTCTGGAAGCCGACCCTCACCAGGCAACGTGAGAAACCCCGGGAAGTTTTGCCGAATCAGAACTCCAAGGACGGAGTTGGGCCGGCGGACACTTTCATGGTGGTCCCAACCCCTGCAGCATGACAAGGCCAACACATCAGTTATTTGAAGAAACGTGAATGCAGAAGGTACAAAAAGATTAAATGCACTTACCTCTCCCCATCAGGGAAAATCAACCACCTCTGCTCACGGGTTGCCGGCACGGACGGGAGCCGTGTAGCACCACGCTGGTAGATGTTGCCCCCTCCTCCCCCTCCTCATCAGTCGGCTCCCCGCCATCATCAGCATGGCCACTCGGCTCCCCGCCATCATCAGCATGGCCACTCGGCTCCTCAGGATGACCCGACCAGTTACCCCATCCAGACATGTGCTCCTCCGGGGTCTTGTGGGCCCAAGTCTCGTGGGCCGAAGGCCCGTCGACCCGAGGCTCGTGGGCCGAAGACCCGTGGACCGGAGGCTCGTGGACCGAAGTCCGTGCAGCCTCCTCCTCAGACGAATCCACCCTAGCAGTCACGTGCTTGGGTGAAACAGCTGGGGGCGGCGGCAAGGAAGGCGCCATAAGAGTCACCCTACCTCCTCTCCCGCGTCCACGTGCTCCACCTCCTCTCTTCTTCTTACCTCGTCACCTGCTGGGCACCGCGGTCGACGAAGAAGGGCCCGGCGGTGTCACCATACTGTCCAGCAACGCTCAGCGGAGAGGTGCGTGTGGAATGGAAGACCTCGCACCACGCGCCGATGAAGAAGGGGCCTCGGCGCGCTCCCGACCAGCGCCCACCATCTTTCAACACCTGCCATGACAAAGAATAAACGAAATTAGTACAACATAAAGAAAAGTACCGACATGAATAATAATATGTATATCACTTAAGTGTATCATCATCAAGTACAACATAAAAAAATTGAATACCTGACACTACTAATAATCTCGATCAGTATCATCAATAAATGCATAATCATCATCATCACTATAATCAATGATGGGCTCATAGGGTTCATTGGCATCAACATGTGCAAGGCTACCTTGACGTAATCGGTCAAGCATTGACAGGTCATCCGCAGCAGTAACCTCTTCTTGTTCCGGCTCTTCTTGTTCCTCCTCTGGGGTGATGTCGGATTCATTGTCGCTGTCTACTTCAATGTTTTGGGGTGAAGTATAGCGGTTCTTGAAACGCTTTTTGGAAAGACGTGTCTCTTGGAAGAATTCTCCTTCATATGTGTCTGGGTTAATGTGAGGTTCATAATCCTCTTCCTTTGGGGGAGAAAGTCTAGCACGTGGCGGCACTTCATAAACGACATCCCAACCTTTCAGATTTGGATTAGTTTGGCAGGCCCACGGTAGATAGAATACTTGGGTCGCCTGTTGAGCCGTAATATAGACATCAGGAACATCTAAATGGGTGCTTTGGTTTATTTCAACTAGCCCTATATGTTCATGAGTCCTTCTAGTCTCCTTCGGCTGAAACCAATAACATTTGAAGACTACGACATTCGGTGGGTTTTCACCATAGAACAGAAGTTCATAAATTGCTTTACCTCTCCCATAATACTCGGTACCTCCTTCGCCGATAGCAGATACACAATAATTTGTAGACTTTCGGTCGGCCATAGATAGCTCTTTGCCATAGGTACGAAAGCGATACCCGTTGATGTCGTACTTGTCAAATGAACAGACCTTATAGTCAAAACCATTAGCGACTTGTCTCAATTCGGCGTCCATAGACTCTGAATTAGCCTACAAGTTTAATATGAAAGGATTGTTGCATTACGCACAAATTAGCAAATGAAATGAAATTGTCTAATAGAAATTACCGTTTGTTTGAAAGAAGAGATGAAACCGGGATAGCCGCCTCCTTGCTTTGCGAGAAGCTCATACTCTTCGACGGAATCCTTTTGGATCTCCGCTCCATACGAGAATATGGCGACGTATCGACTGTATGACATATCCAGGAATAAGAGCAGTTCAAAGGAAATAGAAGTTGCGAAACAATGTACTGAAAGTGCGTTATATCGACTAGAGGGGGGGGGGGTGTGAATAGGCGATTTTTATGGAAGTCTTCAAAACATGGAAGTTATGAAGACAAACAGTAGAGATATGCCTATTACTATGCAACGGAAGGTAGACTACACTAGGCAAGCCATGGTCAAGTATTCAGTAGAGTGAAAGCACAATGACAAATAGCTGCAGTGTAATAAGGATCAGGTAGGAAGATATTATGAAGCCAAACAGATCTTACAGTCACATTGTGAAGACAAAAGATAGAGCAAGCATGCAATGACTTCACAATGAGTAACAGTAAGTAAAAGGAAGTGAAGATGAAACCAGTGACTCGTTGAAGACAATGATTTGTTGGACCAGTTCCAGTTGCTGTGACAACTGTACGTCTGGTTGGAGCGGCTAGGTATTTAAACCTGAGGACACACAGTCCCGGACACCCAGTCCTGAACACGCAGCTCAGGACACCCAGTCCTCACCGTATTCTCCTTGAGCTAAGGTCACACAGACCTCGCCCAATCACTCTGGTAAGTCTTCAAGGTAGACTCCCAAACCTTCACAGACTTCGTTCACCGGCAATCCACAATGTCTCTTGGATGCTCAGAACGTGACGCCTAACCGACTGGAGGATGCACAGTCCTCAAGTGTAATAAGTCTTTAGATCACTCAGACAAGAAGACTTAAGTGATGCCCAATTCTCTCTGGCTCTGGGTGGTTAGGGCTTTATCCTCGCAAGGAATTCTCTCTCTCAAAGGCTTCGAGGTGGGTTGCTCTCAAACGACAAAAGCCGTGCACTAAATCTGAGCAGCCCACCGTTTATGGTTGTAGGGGGTGGGCTATATATAGCCACTTGGCAACCCGACCTGATTTGTCCGAAATGACCCTGGGTCACTAAGGAACTGACACGTTTTCCAACGGTCAGATTTCAAACTCACACGGCAACTTTACTTGGGCTACAAGCAAAGCTGACTCGTCCGACTCTGGACAAGATTTGCTCTCATAGTCTTCACTCGAAGACATAGGTTTTTTGTTTAGGCATCACTTCAGTCATTCTGACTGGTTCTCTTGGACCCCACTTAACAGTACGGTGGTTCCTATGACTCAACACAAATGAAAGAGAACTACGAAAGATCTAAGTCTTTGAGTTCCATAGGCTTCACGTGGTGTCTTCTCTTGTCATAGTCTTCAATGTGAATATCTTCATATACCACCATTGACTTCAATGTCTTCGTACATTTTTAGGGGTCATCTCTGGTAGGAAAACTGAATCAATGAGGGACTTCTACCTGTGTTGTCCTACAGTTCTCACAAACACATTAGTCCCTCAACTAGGTTTGTCGTCAATACTCCAAAACCAACTAGGGGTGGCACTAGATGCACTTACAATCTCCCCCTTTTTGGTGATTGATGACAAACTAGTTGAAGTTTTCAACGGGGAATATAATCTGTGAAATTGTAAAGGATAAGGAATTGTCTTCATAAGTTGCAAGGGCTCCCACTGAAGATGTGCATATAAGTAATTTACTTTTGGAATGCAAATGCACATGGCAGGTTGTACTTGTGGAGATCCACTTCAACTTATGATGAAAATCCACTATGCATGTAAAAGTATATGAAGATAATGTCATGCATAATGGAAAATGGACGTCTGCAGAATGATCTAAGTGCAGAATTTATCGTCGCACATGAGGAATTTATCTTCGCAAAACAAGGTGGCAAGCAAGTAGCAGACGACCATCGAGTTTTAGTGTTACAACTCAAAGAACCAAATGAAGCAAAACGAGAGTTGCAAGCACGAAGCAAAATATAGCAAAATATAAAGCACCCACCCATATGGATCCGCTTGAAGACTATCAACCTCATATGCTTCTCCCCCTTTTGTCAGTAAGGACCAAAAAGGTTTGAAGACATAGAGTTTCTACTCGTTCCCATGAGCAGCAGGGTCGTTGGTGGTGTTTGGCGGTGCGGAAGAGCTTAGTGCAGAGTCGACACGTGCTGAAGGAGGTGGCGGTGATGTAGCATCATCTTCATCCTCGATAACTCTGGCATTCACTGTGGCAGCAGAGGAAGAGAACTCAGAGTCTTCAAGTGATGGAGTTCCTCGCAGCACAGCCCTTCGAGGAGGTGTGGAGTCAAACTTGAATCGCTCTATGAAGCCATCCTCGTGAAGATCAGCTTCAGAACACATCATCGTGAGTCCTTTCCATGTGCGTCGACAGGTTTCATGGGCAACGAAAGCATTCTTGGTGGCAAGATTTCGAATGCGATTTACATCCACCAAGAGGCTTTTCATCTGACGCTTCAGCCAGTCATGATGCCTATCCTATTTTTGATGAAGGGCCACAAGAAGCTCTCGGTCATTGAGAACACGAGTGCGCTTCTTGGGTCTTGGAGCAGTTGTGCTGTCAGTGGCTTCAGTGGAAGCAGGGCGTGGTGCACGTGTAGTGCCAGCCAACGGATACACCCGAGAGACTGCTTCAATTCCTTCAATGTTTTGAGTGAAGCTCTGGTGTTCTGCATTCTGAAGACTCAGAGGTTGCTTGGCAGGCTCAGGATAGATGGCTTCAGCAGAGGTATCCACATCAGGCAAGAAGATATGATGGTTGCGGGCAGAGGGCTGATACAAGATAGCAGAGTGAAGTTTGATCAGCCGCATTACCCAAGGGGCGTAGAACTTCAAACCAAACAAGTCAGAGCTGGATGCAGCAAGTTGGCGTATGAAGAAGTCCTGTGCATTGAAGCATTTGCCATGAAGGATACAGAATATCAAAGTCTTCATTGCACCCTCAATCTTGGCATTCGGAGAGTGCCCTTTGATAGGCCAGAGAGTTCGCCTGATGATGTGGTAGATGGTTCTGGGCAGGTACTCAAGGTCTTCAACGAAGAACTCTGTGGGATAAGCAGCATCTTGGGGCAATGGCTTCATCATGCTGAGCATTTGACTCATATCAGGTTCTGGCCGCTGAAAGATGCTCTCAGTAGCTTCAGCATGCAGCTGACAGCCTTGCTCGAAGAGATCGCCAGGAGTGGGCAAGCCGGTGAGTTCAATGATGTCAAATGCATTGGCTTCGTGATGAACGTTGCCAGTCATCCACTCCAGGACCCAAGTCTTCGGATCTCTGTTGTACCCTCTGATGTGAAGTGTGGCATAGAATTGTAGCAGCAGCTCTTCATTCCAATGCTCTTCATTAGTAACAAACTGCAGCAGACCCACTTGCTTGAAGCAATCCAACGCTTCTTCTAGACAGGGCAGACCAGCTATGGCTTCAACGTCAAGGCGCTTGTGTGGGAAGATGCGACCTTGGTTGTACAGTATGCATGAGTAGTAGCTTCGCTGAGGATAGCTCCAGAACCGATCTGATGAAATCCTTTCCCTTGAGTAGGGGTTCTTGGAGCTATTGAAGAATGTATTGTCTGCCCTGAAGCCATTGATGTTGAAGGAGCCAGGTGCTGATGCAGGACCTGGGAACCTTGGCAGTCTTGGGATTGGCTTCTGTACCTGAGGCCTGTGCTTACATGATAGTCGAACTGGGGATCGGCAGCAGACTCAGGAACAGAAGTGTCAGGATTAGTGGCTTCGCTGTCTTCTGAAGCGTTTGCTGGGGAGGGCTCCACATTAGCTTCATTGTTGGTTGTGGCAGCCTCAAGATTTTCATCCTCCACTTGACTAGCTGGAGGGTCGGTCATAGGCACGTTCTCCTGGAGAACTGCTTCTTGGTGGAACAGGGGAGTGGGATCTTGTGGTACTTCTTCTTCTGCGGCTGATGCAGCCGGAATGTCTTCAGCAGAGACTTGAGGCCTGGGACCTTTGCGAAGCCTGCGTAACGCAGACGATGCCTGTGGAGTTGGAGTGGGCTAGGCCTCAGATTCTTCTTCCTCTTGTGGGCGATCCCCCCATGAAGCATCCTGTGCAATTGGCATCAGTGGACGACCAATGCTGATGAGTTCGCTGTTTTCAAACTGAGGAAGGTCTGCATCATCTTCTACATTGTCATGATGACCAATGTCTTCAGCAGCGATGGGATCGGCTGCTGGAATGTCTTCAGCTTCAGGAGCCTCTGTGGAAGCAGGCTCATGAACTGTCAGTTGACGTTCTGCGTCAGGATGAACCATAGAAATGGGTTCAACTATCAAGGGCTCTGTGGAAGCAGCCCGAGCTTTCTTGGTCTTTCTCTTTTTCTGGGTGGGGGCAGTAGGAGAGGCTTCAGAGTGTTTCCTCTTCCTGGCTTCAGCCTCAGCAGTCCTCGTCTTCTTGAGCTCTGAAGTTGTTGACTGGATTTTCGGCTTCGAGCCAGTCATTCTTGTGGGGAAGACAATCAGAACTGCTTCTTGCCTTGGTGCATCGGGTTCAGCTGTAGCAGACTTCTTCTTTTTCCTTGCGGCCATCCTAGGGTCGATGCCAGGACGCCCAAGTGCCTTGCGCTTCTCAGCCTCATTGTAGGCTTGCACACATCTGTCAGCCAGAGTCTTCATGCGCTCACGCGAACCCTGAGCTTCTGCACGCTTCTTCAGAAAGTTTTCCTTGAGCTCGTGCATCATGATCTTGAAGTTCTTCACTTCTTGCACGCTGAGCTTGGCCATATGCTTCTTGAACTGAGCCTTTTCATAGTCAATCTTCTGCTTCAGTTCAACAATGCGCTGGGCAATAGCAAGTTCTGATGCAATGGCGCCTTGGAAGGCGACACTGAGGCCAATGGGTAGCTGCAGATCTTCAAAGCTGATGTTTGGCGTGTCAAACCACTCGTCAATGAAGTTGTGGATGATGGCGACATCAAAGAGAGGCAGATTATTGAAGATTTTTGCTTCTTCTTTGCTCTTGATGAGTTTCTCAAGAGCGTCATCTGCATGATCTTCATCACTTGAAAGATCAATGACGTCGTTGCGCAGAATGGCAGCAGCTGTTAGCTCTTCGCCAGTGTGAGACAGAGGCATCTTGGCCTTCTGGGGCTTGGAGAAGCGTGATAAGTCTTCAGACTGCACACTGTCTTCAGGAGGTGCAGTTGCCAATGGCTTTGCCCTTGAGATTTTTGGTGAAGGGGCCGGCTTTGAAGCTTTTGGCTTCTTCAACTGCTTTGGCTTCGGCACTTCAGGCGCGTCATCAGACTCAGTGTCAGCTGCAGGCTCATTCACTACAGTCCCTTGAACCACGATGTAGGTGATGAGGCCTTCAAGGTTGGCTAAAGGACCGATGACATTGGGTTCTGCATGTCGTGTGCCATCTGCCCTTGGTGCTGAGGGACCAGGGTTGAAGTCTAACCCAAACTTCTTCTTGTTCTGCTTCGCTGAGTTTGGGCAAACTGGAAGTTGCGCTTGAACAGATTGTCGTCACGACACCATAGCAGTGACGACGAGTGTGCATCAGCAGGCTGTGGTCCACGGACCATGCATGGATAGAAGCCTTGAGCAATGGCTTCATCTCTGGACCTGGGTAGAAGATTTTTGAATAGGATGTCTCCCCACGGTCTCTTGATGGTGTTTTTCTCAGCATACTCTTGGGTTGTGAAGTGGTATTTGAACCATTGTTCTGCCCAATAGCATCGAATCCATTGGATTCGGGTCTTGCGCTGACTATAATCCTCTTCAGGATCTGTCTTGTACATTTCTGCGAGTTCATCTGGCAGATCTCTGGATGTTCCGCCACGACGTTGTCTGCCCCCCTTCCTTGCTGCTTTCTCTGAAGCCATAAACTTTAACTTGAAAGGCTTCAAGACGTTCAAAGGCTTCAAAGGCTTTCTCTTGCTGGACCAACATGAACTGGCTTCAGGAGAATTTATGTGATGCTGTAAGAATTCTGCAAATGAATGCAGACTATGAGAACCAAAGGATTCTCCCACGGACATGTACCTGTGACAGCATTAAGGTGCGAGGGAAGGGGAAGAGGTCATATGCATTCTCAGAAGATTTTGAAGATAAATCAGTTTAGAAGACATTGACCTCATCGTGCAAAGACATTCACTCATAGATAAGAAGTTGGTTCCAGATTTGTACGAACCCACAGATCAGTACAAGTGAGGAATCTAACTACTTTGTGAAGCACAAGTGAATATACTAGGCATGTTATGAGATGCAGTATGAGAGAGATCTATCTAACTTGTGTGAATAGAAACTTCTTATGGTAGAAAGTGACAAAGCCATAGGATCAAAAGGGGCCGTAAAAAGAAGTTTTATTTACCACACTGGGAACCGCTAGATGGAGTGGGAGATGAGGCCGAGCAGTTCAATCTTCCGCGCCCTAACTTGGCGACGGAGGACACCTACGGTGACGGCGGAGAGGACGATGTCCGCGATCGGCGTGAAGACGGCGTCGGAGAGGTTGCGGCAGCGAAGCGCTTCGTCGCCGGCGTCGTTGAGGGCTAGCGGTGGCGCTAGGGTTCGTGCGAGGGTGGAAGAAAGGGATAATGACCGCTGTGAGTGTATTTATAGTTATAGGGGCGGCACTATGCTATTATACAGGTGCCCCTGGCGATTCGCATCTGAGTAACACGTGGCCATCATGCGGAAATTTGGGGGTTGTTCCACGACCTACGCACGCTTGGATTGTCGGGTGGTCGTTCCTACTTCTCCGGATTTCATGTGGATGAATGAGCATTGAACACGGATTTAAAGGTTATCTCTGTGTCTTCTGCTGACAAGGACGCAGAGAAGACATTCGACAGTTTCAATAGAATGCATATGACTTGGAGAGATAGAATTTAAGATAGAAAGCATAGAGAGGTTAGGGTCCGATCACATTCACTTAGTTCAAAAGATTCAAACAAGAAGACATAGCTATAAGTGAATGCTGTAGAGGACAGAACACTAGTATATATATATATATATATATATATATATATATATATATCTATCTATATCTATACAATCAACATAGTGAAGATAATCATGAAGGCATGTTGAGATTTAAGCCAAACCAAATGTGAAGACATTGCAAGGTAACGCCATGAGTGAAACACTTCAAAATAGAACGTTTGGTGGTGGCGTTACCCACCGTATAGGAAGTATTAGACCCAGACACGGCGCACAATTATCGTGGCGCTCCGAAGTCAAATTCCATATTAATGTATTCACACTTAGAATGTATGTCTTCATTGATTGAAGATATACGTTACTTCGTGTGTTGCACATCTAAGTCATCAGTATGCATAAGTGTTAGGATGTGTGCCTGATCACAGGACATTTGAGGATTCCAGGATATTTAGCTCACACCGTAACTTGCAAAATCTCTTCTCATCCAAGGGCTTGGTGAAGACATCTGCCAATTGCTCTTCAGTGTTGACGTGTATGATATCAATGTCTTCCTTCACAACATGATCTCTAAGAAAATGATGACGAATTTCTATGTGCTTTGTCTTCGAGTGCTGAACTGGGTTGTTGGCAATCTTGATGGCGCTTTCGTTGTCGCAGTAAAGTGGAACTTGCTTCAGATGAATGCCATAGTCCTTGAGAGTTTGCTTCATCCACAGAAGCTGAGCGCAGCAAGATCCAGCAGCAATGTATTCAGATTCAGCAGTGGGGAGGGATACACAGTTCTGCTTCTTTGAAGACCAACATACAAGTGATCGTCCCAGAGAGTGGCATGTGCCTAATGTTGACTTCCGATCAACCTTGTCACCAGCATAATCAGCATCCGAGAATCCAACCAGATCAAACTCTGAGCCCTTTGGATACCATAATCCTAGAGTTGGGGTGTGAGCCAAATATCGAAGAATTCGCTTCACAGCTAAGTGATGCGACTCCTTTGGTGTCGCTTGAAATCGAGCACACATGCAAACACTAAGCATAATATCTGGCCTAGATGCACATAAATAAAGCAAAGAACCAATCATGGAGCGGTATACCTTTTGATCGAACTCTTTACCATTGTCGTCGGGACCCAGATGATGTTTGGCTGGCATTGGTGTTGTGAAGCCTTTGCAGTCTTGCATACCAAACTTCTTCAGGCACTCTTTGAGATACTTCTCTTGAGATATGAAGATGCCGTTGCGTTGTTGTCGTATTTGAAGACCGAGGAAGAACTTCAGCTCCCCCATCATAGACATCTGATATTGCTCTTGCATCATATATCCAAACTCTTCACTGTACTTCTGATTGGTGCAGCCGAAGATAATGTCATCCACATATATTTGGCACACAAACAGTTCACCATCATATGTCTTCGTGAAGAGAGTGGGGTCTAGGGAACCAGGTATGAAGCCTTTGCTCTTCAGGAAATATTTGAGTGTGTCATACCAGGCCCAAGGGGCTTGTTTGAGGCCATACAGTGCCTTGTTGAGCTTGTATACCATGTCAGGATGTTTTGGATCTTCAAACCCGGGCGGTTGTGCAACATACACTTCTTCTTCAATCTTGCCATTGAGAAAGGCACTCTTCACATCCATTTGATATAAAAGTATGTTATGATGATTTGCATAGGCCAGCAGTATACGTATGGCTTCAAGTCTAGCCACAGGAGCAAATGTTTCATCGAAATCAATGCCTTCCACTTGAGTATATCCTTGAGCAACGAGACGAGCTTTGTTTCTGACAATTTGACCATGTTCATCTTGCTTGTTGCGGTATATCCATTTGGTGCCTATTATATTGTGCTTCCGTGGATCAGGACGCTTAACCAGTTCCCATACATTGTTCAGCTCAAACTATTGAAGCTCTTCTTGCATAGCTTGAATCCATTCAGGTTCCATGAAGGCTTCTTCAACTTTCTTGGGTTCTGTAATTGAGACGAATGCGAAGTGCCCACAGAAATTTGCCAGCTGAGTTGCCCTTGAACGAGTGAGTGGACCAGGTGCATTGATGCTGTCAATTATTCTGTCAATCTGCACTTCATTGGCAACACGAGGATGTACAGGGCGAAGACTTTGCTCTTGCTGATCTGTGTTGTTGTTGGGAGGAATGTCTTCAGGCTGAGCATTGTCTTCATGTGGATCAGGTGCTGAGATGATAAGTTCTTCTTCAGGATGAGCTTCAGAAGGTATAGTCTCTCCAGTTCCCATTAGCTTGATTGATTCACTAGATGGAACTTCATCTAGCACATTTGGCAGTTGCTCTCTTTGTGAACCATTGGTCTCATCGAACCGCACATCCACTGTTTCAACCACTTTGTAATGAAAGAGATTGAAGACTCTATAGGAGTGCGAATCCTTTCCATATCCAAGCATAAAACCCTCATGTGCTTTTGGTGCAAACTTTGAGGTGTGGTGTGGGTCCTTGATCCAGCACCTTGCGCCAAATACTCTGAAGTAACTGACATTTGGCTTCTTGCCAGTTAGGAGTTCATAAGATGTCTTGTTCAGAAGCTTGTGAAGATAAACACGATTGATTGTATGGCATGCAGTGTCAATGGCTTCAGGCCAGAATTTTCTTGTAGTCTTGTATTCATCTAGCATCGTTCTGGCCATCTCAATGAGTGTTCTGTTCTTGCGTTCGACGACGCCATTCTGCTGTGGTGTGTACGGGGCTGAGAATTCATGTGTGATGCCCAAGGTATCAAGATATGTATCAAGGCCAGTGTTCTTGAATTCAGTGCCATTGTCACTTCTGATGTGCTTTATCTTGGCGCCGTAATTGTTCATAGCTCGATTGGCGAAGCGTCTGAAGACATCATGCACTTTAGTCTTGTAAAGGATTATGTGCACCCAAGTATATCTAGAGTAATCATCAACAATGACAAAGCCATAGAGGCAAGCAGTAGTGGTAAAAGTTGAGTAGTGAGTGGGACCAAAAAGATCCATGTGAAGCAGTTCGAAGAGTCGAGTAGTGGTCATGATTGTCTTCGAGGGATGTTTTGCCCTCGTCATCTTCCCTGCTTCACAGGCACCGCATAAGTGATCTTTCTTGAACTTGACGCCCTCGATGCCTATGACATGCTTCTTCTTTGCAAGGGTGTGGAGGTTCCTCATGCCAGCATGCCCAAGCCTCCGATGCCAAAGCCAGCATTCTGAAGCTTTTGCTAGAAGACATACTGCAAGCTGTGGCCCTGCTGAGAAATCTACCACATACAAATCATCTTTCCGATACCCTTCAAACACTAGAGACTTGTCAGATTCCATTAGTACCAGGCAATGATATTTTCCAAATATTACGATCATGTTCAAATCGCAAAGCATTGAGATAGACATTAAGTTGAAGCCAAGGGATTCAACAAGCATGACTTTATCTATGTGTTGATCCCTTGAGATTGCAACTCTACCTAGACCCAATACCTTACTTTTACCAGTGTCAGCAAATGTGATGTGGCTCTTATCGGATGGACGTAAGGTTGAGTCCATAAGAAGGCTTCTTTTGCCAGTCATGTGATTTGTACACCCACTGTCAATAATCCATTCTGAAGACGCTGGTGTCATACCCTACATTGCAGTTAGGGGGATAGGCTTCATGAAGAGAATTGTGAAGCAAAAACATTTGACGAACCAGTGGGTTATGAAAACTTAGATCCAGATTAGGACTAATAGGGAGAGTAGCATGCGATTCAGGAACAAAGTACATAGTGATGCCATTCGGGCATTTGATCTTGCGCCCTACAAGATGTTTAAGGTCCCCAGCAATAGCGTCAGAAGATTTTGGTTTTCTGCTGGAGACCTTTCCCTGCAAAAGAGAGTTAAGCTTTCTTAGCCACCCACATCTTCAAGGGTGGCTTAGAAGCAATAAGTCTAAGTGCAGCATCTGAGAATTTTGGCTTTGGAGCCCTAGCAAACAGTCTAGCAGGTGGACAATAGTACTCATAAGAATAGGCAGAATAATTCCTGGTCATATGAACATGGCGGTTTGATGGACCGCTCTCATATTCATATGCCTGAGTGTGGTTTCCCTGCAAAACATTTGCGTTAGTGCGACTCAGGTGAGTCCTCTGTCTGTATGAAGCCTTTGGACCGTATGAAGCCTTTGGTCTGAGGTTTGTCTTCTTCATGTGAGGTGTCATGAAGACATTCATAGGAAGATTTTCCAGACACCTTTTCGGAACCCAGATCTTCTTCATAGGCGGTCCATTCCTGCAGTTAGTACCAATGTACCTAGCAAACACTTCACCATTCTGATTCTTAAACAGTACATAGTTTGCATCAAAGGATTCATCAATGATAATGGGGTTAGCACAAGTGAAGCCAGATAGATTGGATGGATCTGCTGAAATTTCCTTTGCAGCAACCCACTTGGTTTTGGGGTACTGCTCAGGTTTCCAATAAGAGCCATCTGCATTCATTTTCCTTACGAACCCAACACCCTCTTTCCTAGGGTTTTGGTTCAGAATCTGCTTCTTGAGGACATCACATAATGTCTGATGCCCTTTAAGACTTTTGTACATCCCTGTTTCAAGCAATGTCTTCAACCTAGCATTCTCATCAGCAATAGCGGTGGTATCCTCAGCAGAGGGGTTAGTTACCACATCAACAGTTGAAGATATTGCAATAGCAGTAGCAGTGGAACATTCAGCAACAGAAGTAGCATTATCACGCTCAATGCATTTAAGACATGGTGGTTCAAATCCTTCCTGAGCGGAACTGATCTGTTTGGCACGAAGTGACTCGTTTTCTTTTTGAAGATCTTCATGAGCCGCTCTCAATTTCTCAAGATCTTGCTTCCTTTGAAGATAATCATAGGAAATCTTTTCATGAGTTGTTGAGAGAGTATCATGACGACTTTCAAGTTCCTGATACTTAACGTGAAGATTTTTTATGTCTTCAATTAAGGATTCAGACCGAGTCATTTCAGCACCCAACATATCATCGCTTCTGTCTAACAGTTTTTGAATATGTTCCATAGTTTTCTATTGTTCAGTTGCAATTTTAGCAAGTGTTTTATAGCTGGGTTTTGAACCACAATCAGAGTCATCGTCACTAGATGTTTGATAGTGAGTAGTGCGTGTGTTTACCTTGGCACCGCGTGCCATGAAGCAGTAGGAAGGAGTGGAGTAGTCCTTGTCATTTACATCGGTGTCGGTGGTGAAGTCATTGTCTTCAGTGTTGAAGATGGACTTGGCAACGTATGTTGTAGCCAGACTTGCAATGCCAGAATCAGACTCCTCCTCAGACTCCACCTCTGCCTCCTCAGAAGCGGACTCCTCATCTGAATCCATTTCCTTGCCAACAAACGCACGTGCCTTGCCAGATGAGCTCTTCTTGTGTGATGAAGACTTTGAGGAAGACTTGGAAGAAGACTTTGAGTATTTCTTCTTCTTGTTGTCGTCGGAGTCATATTCCTTTCTCTTCTTCTTCTTTCTGTTCTCATTGTCCTACTGTGGACACTCAGAGATGAAGTGTCCAGTTTTCTTGCACTTGTGGCATGTTTTCTTCTTGTAGTCATGAGCAGAAGCTTCATCATTCCTTGAGCTTGATCGTGAAGACTTTCTGAAGCCTTTCTTCTTGGTGAATTTTTGGAACTTCTTCACAAGCATTGCAAGTTCCCTTCCAATGTCTTCAGGATCATCAGAACTGCTGTCAGATTCTTCTTCAGATGAGGAAACAGCTTTTGCCTTCAAGGCACGAGTTCGCCCACAGTTTGGACCGTAGATATCTCTTTTCTCAGAAAGCTGAAACTCATGTGTGTTGAGCCTCTCAAGTATGTCAGACGAATCGAGTGTCTTGAAATCAGGACGTTCTTGTATCATCAGGGCTAGGATGTCAAACGAACTATCAAGTGATCTCAGCAGCGTCTTGACGACTTCATGTTTGGTGATCTCAGTGGCGCCGAGGGCTTGAAGCTCATTTGTGATGTCAGTGAGTCGGTCAAATGTGTGCTGGACATTCTCATTGTCATTTCGCTTGAAGCGGTTGAAGAGGTTACGAAGAACACTGATTCTCTGATCTCTCTGGGTTGATATGCCTTCATTGACCTTGGAGAGCCAGTCCCAGACCAGCTTGGATGTCTTCAAAGCAGTCACATGGCCATACTGTCCTTTGGTCAGATGACCACAGATGATATTCTTGGCAGTAGAGTCCAGTTGAACGAATTTCTTGACATCACCAGTAGTGACACCTTCTCCAGCCTTGGGAACGCCATTCTCGACGACATACCATAGGTCGACGTCAATGGCTTCAAGATGCATGCGCATCTTATTCTTCCAGTAGGGATATTCAGTTCCATCGAAGACGGGGCACGCAACGGAGACTTTAATTATCCCTGCAGTCGACATAGCTAAAACTCCAGGTGGTTAAACCAAATCACACAGAACAAGGGAGCACCTTACTCTGATACCAATTGAAAGTGTGTTATATCGACTAGAGGGGGGTGAATAGGCGATTTTTATGAAAGTCTTCAAAACATGGAAGTTATGAAGACAAACAGTAGAGATATGCCTATTACTATGCAGCGGAAGGTAGACTACACTAGGCAAGCCATGGTCAAGTATTCAGTAGAGTGAAAGCACAATGACAAATACCTGCAGTGTAATAAGGATCAGGTAGGAAGATATTATGAAGCCAAACAGATCATACAGTCACGTTGTGAAGACAAAAGATAGAGCAAGCATGCAATGACTTCACAATGAGTAACAGTAAGTAAAAGGAAGTGAAGATGAAACCAGTGACTCGTTGAAGACAATGATTTGTTGGACCAGTTCCAGTTGCTGTGACAACTGTACGTCTGGTTGGAGCGGCTAGGTATTTAAACCTGAGGACACACAGTCCCGGACACCCAGTCCTGAACACGCAGCTCAGGACACCCAGTCCTCACCGTATTCTCCTTGAGCTAAGGTCACACAGACCTCGCCCAATCACTCTGGTAAGTCTTCAAGGTAGACTCCCAAACCTTCACAGACTTCGTTCACCGGCAATCCACAATGTCTCTTGGATGCTCAGAACGTGACGCCTAACCGGCTAGAGGATGCACAGTCCTCAAGTGTAATAAGTCTTCAGATCACTCAGACAAGAAGACTTAAGTGATGCCCAAGTCTCTCTAGCTCTGGGTGGTTAGGGCTTTATCCTCGCAAGGAATTCTCTCTCTCAAAGGCTTCGAGGTGGGTTGCTCTCAAACGACAAAAGCCGTGCACTAAATCTGAGCAGCCCACCGTTTATGGTTGTAGGGGGTGGGCTATATATAGCCACTTGGCAACCCGACCTGATTTGTCCGAAATGACCCTGGGTCACTAAGGAACTAACACATTTTCCAACGGTCAGATTTCAAACTCACACGACAACTTTACTTGGGCTACAAGCAAAGCTGACTTGTCCGACTCTGGACAAGATTTGCTCTCATAGTCTTCACTCGAAGACATAGGTTTTTTGTTTAGGCATCACTTCACTCGTTCTGACTGGTTCTCTTGGACCCCACTTAACAGTACGGTGGTTCCTATGACTCAACACAAATGAAAGAGAACTACGAAAGATCTAAGTCTTCGAGTTCCATAGGCTTCACGTGGTGTCTTCTCTTGTCACAGTCTTCAATGTGAATATCTTCATATACCACCATTGACTTCAATGTCTTCGTACATTTTTAGGGGTCATCTCTGGTAGGAAAACCGAATCAATGAGGGACTTCTACCTGTGTTGTCCTGCAATTCTCACAAACACATTAGTCCCTCAACTAGGTTTGTCGTCAATACTCCAAAACCAACTAGGGGTGGCACTAGATGCACTTACATGTACCGAGAACTTACTCGATGTACGACCGCACTTCTATCAGGTTGTTGAAGATATACAACGAAATGGTCCGCCATTCTTCATTATCCAAAGATACTGGATGTGAAACACTAGCTGGTGCGAGATTCCCTTTGAATAGGTTGAGGTTGGATCCACCTTTTTAGGGTCGTCAGCATTGTACCGAGGCTTCGGATTATGCAAATGACGATTTTTGGCTTCGTAGTGCGCTGTTACGAAGTTTGCCGCCTCCTCTGTGATGAATGCCTCAGCCATCGATGCTTCAATTCTACGTTTATTTTTACATTTTTCTCGAACCGTCTTCTGCATCCTCTCAGTTGGGTAGCACCAACGATTTTGCACGGGCCCCCCCAATCTTGCCTCGGTCGGGAGATGCAAAATCAAATGCTGCATTGGATTAAAGAAGCCTGGTGGAAAGATCTTCTCTAACTTGCAGATCAACTCCGGCGCCAACTCTTCCATTTCTTCTAGCACGCCAGGCGATAGTTCTTTCGCACAAAGAACATGGAAGAAATAGCTGAGTTCTGCCAGTATTAGCCATTCATCCTCAGGGATGAAGCCACGCAACATCACCGGCATTACCCGCTCAATCCATATGTGCCAATCATGACTCTTGAGACCAAATATCTTCAGTTTATCAATATTCGCTCCCTCTTTAGATTCGCTGCATACCCATCGGGGAACATCAACTGCTGTTGCACCCACAAGATAATTTCCCTCATAGCTGGCCTTCCAAGATTGAACCATGCCTTTGGCTTCGTCGAGTTCTGCTTTCCTTTCGGTTCTTTCATGTTTTGTAACGGCCTATCACATAGCGCCTCCAGATCGACTCTAGCCTTAGTATTATCCTTTGACTTCCCATCTATGCCGATTAATGTACCAAAAAGTGCCTCGGCGATATTCTTCTCAGTGTGCATCACGTCGATGTTGTGTGGGCAAAGGAGGTCTTTGAAGTAAGGCAGATCCCATAAGCATGTTTTGTGAGTCCATGCGTGCTTAGTATTATACCCCTTGAAGTACCCTGGACGTTGTGGATCTGGCTCGAGAGCGTTTAACTGATCCAGGGTCTGTTGGCCTGTCAATGTAGGTGGTGCAGAGTTTTTGACAACTCTACCCCTGATGAAGTTCTTCTTGTCTTTCCTGAACTAATGGTGAGGATCCAGGAACTGTCTATGCATGTCGAAGCAAGAAAACTTGGGACTGGCCTGAAGCCAACGAAACTCAAGAGCTCCCTTGCATGTGGGGCACGGGAACCTTCCATCCACACACCAGCCAACGAATAGCGCATACGTTGGCAAGTCATGCATAGAGTACATGTACCAGACACGCATTATGAAGTTCCGTTTGCTAAAGGCGTCGTATGTCTTGAACCCATTATCCTAGGCTTCTTGCAATTCGTCCTTAAGCGGCTGCATGTACACATTCATATTTTCCCCCAGATAGTTGGGCCCTGGAATTATCAACGTCAGGAAAATGTTCTTTCTTTTCATAATCTGTCGTCATACCAAATACGGGCCAACAACTGTATTGGGCTGCCGTCATACCAAACACATTGAACCCATCCGTGCTGATGCCGTCTCGAGGATGCCTCGGATCTGCCGCTTTGTCAGCATGTAATTCATCAAACTTTTTCCACGCAACACCATCCGATGTGTGTACCATCATCAGATTGCCATCTGCATCTAGTTCGATTCTTTTACCTGTTTTGTGCCATGTCATCTGTCTGGCCGTCTCTTCAACCATGAAAAGACGTTGAAGTCTTGGTACGATTGGCATATACCGAAGAACAGTAACGGGGATTTTGGTCTGTGTCTTCTCACCCATACCGTTGTCTACCACAATATACCTAGAAGACTTGCAAATGGGACGATAGTTCAAGTCCGCATAGTCAAGCCTAAATAAGGCGCATCCTTTCTCACAGGCATGTATCTTCTCATAGGGCATCTTCAGTGCATGGAGGATTTTGTCCGACTGGTACAGGTTTGCAGGCATTACATGGCCTTTGGGTAGAAAGCGTCCAAATACTATCATAATTGCGTCATAGCATTCTCTGCCCAAGTTGAACTGAGCCTTCAGAACCATTACTTGTGAGATGGCATCCAACTGACAAAGCTCAGTGTGCTCGTGGAGCGGACGTTTTGAAGACTCCAACATTTCATTGAAGGCCTTTGCAGATTCCTCCATCTCCTCGTCCGGATCCTGAGCATCATCATAGTCTTGCACCATGTTTTCCATCCCGGTACCATGCTCGTCGGTGCGACGACGATCCACCTCAGCTGGGTCACGTTGGGCAGACTCACCATGAAATGTCCACACCGTATAATTGGGCGCAAAACCACTCTTCTGCAGGTGTTTGCCCATTTCAGCCTCTGTCTTCTTTTCCCAATTGCCGCACCGGAAACAGGGGCACCAGGTTTTCTTCTAGCCATTTGCAAATGCGGCTTGCACAAACCCCTTGGTTTTTGTGAACCATTCAGCGCTCCATTTGTTCTGACTAGTGTGACCGGTATACATCCACGCATGGTCACTCATCTTGACTTTCAGAGCTACTGGACACACAACAATTATATATGTAATTCACCATGTATATATTCATCAATTGATCTACTTTGTCAATTTTATTACGTCCATGCAACCTACACTCTAATAGGTAATGATAGGTCCTAATCCCACCCATGTATGTGTAGATTGGGTTATTTTCCCATGCTATGCTCCAGATCAGACGCAAAATTTCGGCAGCACCTCCCCACTATTCTTGTGATACACGTCTCTGCAATAAACAGAGAGGATGTGTACCCGGAGAACAACAGGGGAGGCACTGACGAAATTTATGCGTCGGATCCGGAGCAAAGCATATGGGAAAACGAACCCAATCTACACATACTCGGGTTGTCCATGGATAGCGTTGGACAATTCGAAAGAATCAAGGTTATAAATATGCAAATGCATGCATATTTATAACTATGACGCTTTCGAACGGGAGACACATATTGGTTATGCATACTGATGATTCAAGACACATATATAGCTAGCTATCAAGTTTCATCGGAATAGATCAAATAATTAATGGGGGAGGAGGACATGTCATTTGTGCTCACCCACGAACGAAGGGGCAGAGCTCGTCAAACGCACGGCGAGGTCGTCGAACACCAAACCTCGCAGCGATGAAACAACTGCACATTTAAAACTACCCGATCAACACAATTAGATATGATGTTTTTCATAAAAAAATCGAAAAATATATGAGCTAACTAATAATTCACAAATATATGACCCCGTCGGCCTCTACAAGGCCAAAGAACACCTTTTTGGGAGGTGTCGGGGGTCGGGGTGTCGTGTCGGTGTCGGGGTGCCGTGTCGGGGTCGAGGTGCTGTTTCGGGGTCGGGGGGTCGGGGTGTCGTGTCGGTGTCGGGGTAGTGCCGTGTCGGGGTCGGGGTGCTGTTTCGGGGTCGGGGTGTGGTGTCGGCGTCGGGGTGTCGGGTCAGGCTCGGGGTCGGGGTGTCGGGTCAGGCTCGGGGTCGGGGTGTCGGGTCAGGCTCGGGGTCGATCGGGGTATCGGGGTCGGGGTCTCGGGGTCGGGGTGTCGGGTCGGGGTGCCGGGTCGGGGTCGGGGTGCCGTGTCGGTGTCGGGGTCGGGGTGTCGGGTCAGGCTCGGGGTCGGGGTGTCGGGGTCGGGGTCGGGTTCTCGGGGTCGGGGTGTCGGGTCTCGGGGTGCCGGGTCGGGGTCGGGGTGCCGTGTCGGTGTCGGGTCGGGGTCTCGGGTCAGGCTCGGGGTCGGGGTCGGGGTCGGGGTCTCGGGGTCGGGGTGTCGTGTCGGGGTACCGTGTCGGGTCGGGTTTTTTCCTCTTTTTTCCTTTTCTTCTTATTCCTCTTCTTCCTTTTCTTCCTTTTTTTCCTTCTTCTTCTTCTTCTTCTTCTTCCTCCTCCTTTCCTTTTTCCTCTTCTTCTTCTCCTCTCCTCTTTCTTCTTCTTCTTCTTCTTCTTCTTCTTCTTCTTCTTCTTCTTCTTCTTCCTCTTCTTCTTTTTTCTTCTCCTCCTCCTCTTCTTCTTCCTTTCCTTTTTCCTCTTCTTCTTCTCCTCCTCTCCTCTTTTTCTCTTCTTCTTCTTTCCTAAAAATAAACTAAACCTAAACCTAAAACTAAAAAAATAGAAAAAAGGAAAAAACTAAATCTAAACCTAAAACTAAACCTATAAACCTAAAACTAAACCTAAACCTAAAACTAAATCTAAACTAAACATAAACCTAAAACTAAAAAAACAAAAAAAAGGGAAAAAAGGAGGCAGAGCTCACCTGGGGTGGAGGGCGGCGGGGCGGCCTGGGGCGGCGGAGGAGGGGGGCGGGGCGGCCTGGGGCGGCGGCGCCGGGCGACAGTGGCGACGGGGCCCGGCCCGGCCGGGCCAATGGGGCGCGTGGGGGGCGGGCGGGGCGCCGGGGCACGGCGGCGCCCAGACGGCAGGGTGGCGGGGCGGGGGGCCGGTGGAGCGCCGGGCGGCAGTGGCGATGGGGCGGGGGGGGGGGGGGGGCGGTGAGGCGACGCGCGGGATGGTGGGGCGACGGGACGGCGGCGAGTGCTGGGGGCGGTGGCGCGCGTGTGAAGAAGAGAAAGAGAGAGAGAGGGGGGCGGGGTGGGGCGCGACCGTTAACGTTAGTGGGGCCCCTCCCTCTTTGCCGTCCGCCCCCCTTTGCCGTTTGCTTATTTTCTCTTTGCCGTCTACTAGCGGATGGCAAAGAGGGGGGGGGGGCGTTAGGTTTTTTTAAGCAGCTCATCAGTGGGGCCCCCTTCCTCTTTGCCGTCCGCTAGCCGACGGCAAAGATTCTTTGCCGTTCGCTAGCGGACGACAAAGAACTGGATGATGGCAAATTAGGTCTTTGCCATCAGCCAGTTCTTTGCCGTCTGCTTTTTGGTAGCTGATGGCAAAGAGCTTCTTTGCCGTCCACTAGCTGACGGCAAAGAGCTGGCAGATGGCAAAGTACCTGATTCCAGTAGTGAAATACGATGTCAACTACATGATCATGCAAAGCAATATGACAATGATGATGCCTGCCATTATAAATGGAACGGTGGAAAGTTGCATGGCAATATATCTCGGAATGGCTATGGAAATGCCATAATAGGTAGGTATGGTGGCTGTTTTGAGGAAGATATAAGGAGGCTTATGTGTGATAGAGCGTATCATATCACAGGGTTTGGATGCACCGACGAAGTTTGCATCAACTCTCAAGGTGAGAAAGGGCAATGCACGGTACCGAAGAGGCTAGCAATGATGGAAGGGTGAGAGTGCGTATAATCCATGGACTCAACATTAGTCATAAAGAACTCACATACTTATTGCAAAAATCTACAAGTCATCAAAACCAAGCACTACGCGCATGCTCCTAGGGGGATAGATTGGTAGTAAAATACCATCGCTCGTCCCCGACCGCCACTCATAAGGAAAGCAATTAAAGAAAACCCCATGCTTCAAATTTGTCACATAACGTTTACCATACGTGCATGCTACGGGACTTGCAAACTTCAACACAAGTATTCCTCAATTTCACAATTACTCAACTAACACACCTCTAATATTACCACCTTTATATCTCAAAACCATCTATCAAGCATCCAACTTCTCTTAGCATTTAAAATTTATAACCAAAGTGAATTACCATGCTGTCCTAAAGGATCCTCAAAATGATATAAGTGAAGCATGAGAGATCAATTATTTCTATAAAATAAAACCACCGCCATGCTCTAAAAGATATAAGCGAAGCACTAGTGCAAAAATTATCCAACTCAAAAGATATAAGTGAAGCACATAGAGTATTCTAATAAATTCCAATTCATGTGTGTCTCTCCCAAAAGGTGTGTACAGCAAGGATGATTGTGGTAAACGAAAAAGCAAAGACTCAAATCATACAAGACGCTCCAAGCAAAACACATATCATGTGGTGAATAAAAATATAGCTCCAAGTAAAGTTACCGATGGACGAAGACGAAAGAGGGGATGCCTTCAGGGGCATCCCCAAGCTTAGGCTTTTGGTTGTCCTTGGATTTTACCTTGGGGTGCCTTGGGCATCCCCAAGCTTAGGCTCTTTCCACTCCTTGTTCCATAATCCATCAAATCTTTACCCAAAACTTGAAAACTTCACAACACAAAACTTAAAAGAAAATCTTCGTGAGCTCCGTTAGTAAAAGAAAACAAACCACCACTTCAAGGTACTATAATGAACTCATTCTTTATTTATATTGGTGTTAAACCTACTGTATTCCAACTTTTCTATGGTTCATAAACTCTATTACTAGCCATAGATTCATCAAAATAAGCAAACAACACATGAAAAACAAAATCTGTCAAAAACAGAATAGTCTGTAGTAATCTGTAGGTTTCGAATACTTATGGGACTCCAAAAATTCTAAAATAAATTTTTGGACGTGATTAATTTTTCTATTAATCATTTGCAAAAAGAATTAACTAAATATCACTCTCCAATAAAAAATGGCAGCAATTCTCGTGAGTGCTAAAGTTTCTGTTTTTTACAGCAAGATCGCAAAGACTTTCCCCAAGTCTTCCCAAAGGTTCTTGTCGGGGAAACTGTCCCACGAACACCTATGGGACCGGCGGACCAAGCCCCTTTTGGTTCGGCGGGGGTGGGGGGGGGGGGGCGGAAAGCGCATGAAGAGCAGATCGAGGCGAAGCACACGAGCAGTTTACCCAGGTTCGGGCCGCACGGATGCGTAAAACCCTACTCCTGCTTTGTGGATTGTATTAAGTTCTTGCTCGGGAGCGCTGAGTGCTACAGTACACACCAGTGGCTACCGAGATCGAGCGTGAGAGTTCTAACTGACCAACCCCCTCTACGTTGCGCATGGGCCTCCTTTTATATGCTCAAGGGGTCACCGACAGGTGGCAACATAGACAAGGGTAAAAATGGAAAAGGTGCTGCGGTTGGTACAGCTACCTGCTACAGTGTATCATACCTAACCCTGACGGCAGGGGACAAGGGCATTAAATGACCGTCTGTGTCGCCCAAATAGTGCAAAAAGGACCGCCAGGGACGCCACCGCTCGCCACGATGGCAACCTTGTCAGCGCCACTTATCACCGCGCACCGCTGGCTGCACAGCCTCCCGCCACGTACGCCTGGAAGGGCCCCAGAGCGACACGTTGGTGGGTGTGCTGGAGCGCGGGTACAGAGTGATGGCTTGCCGCGGCAAGCGCCTTGCCGCGGTCGTTGTCTTGTCGCGTTCGTGATCTTGTCGCTCACCGGGCCTTGCCGGGATGCGTGGCGCGTCGCGGCAAGTTCCTTGAGATGCCTTGGTTGGCCTTCCCGGCAAGCTCCTCTTGCCGGGGTCTTGTCTCCTTGGCTTCGATACTTTGTTCTTGAATGGCTCCGAAGGAACCACGGAGGACCTTGGCGGTCACCCGGCAAGCCTTGTCGCGGGATGCTGCGACTGCCCGTGCACAAGTTCCGGATACTAGGGTACCCCTACTCTAGTACGCCGACAGGAGCCCCCGGGCCTGGGCCATACATGGTGCCGAGCGCTGTTGGGCCAGGCCCAAAACGGGGCATGGGCACGCGCGGCCTGGGTTACGCCGTATCTTACTCCGTATCCACCGCGCCCTCCCCGAACGGCACGCGTTGAATGCGGCATCGTGGGAGAGATCGTGGGTGGTTTCTTTATTCGGAAAGGCGGAACGTCCGCCCCCTTCCTCTTTATAAGCAGGGGAAGCAGGGGTAGTGCGCCCATCCGCCCGTTGCTAGTCCAATCTCGAAAACCTCCGCCGCTCCCCCGTCTTCCCAGAGCTGAAAGAGAGCAGAGCCCTGCCCCCCATCGCCACCAGCACCACCAACGCCGTCGACCTCCTTCACCACTTCCGCCATGGCTCCGAAAGCCGACAAGGGGAAGGCTGTGAAGTCAACCGAGGTGCAGCGGCTTGCGGCGCTACAGAAGGAGCGGGCCATCTTCCCCCCAAAGCTCGGTGCAAAGGAGCTGAGGGAGTAGTACTACCTCTTCTGGTCGACGGAGACGCGAGCGCATCCGCGCACGAAGGTACTTTCGGCCGCCGCTTGGAAAATGGCTCCAAACGGATACCCTTTCTTCACCTTGTTCTTCTACTGCGGGCTCTGCCCGCCTTTCTCTGAATTCTTCTGCGATATCATGAACACCTACGGGTTCCACCTCCTTGACTTCACCCCCAATGCCGTTCTGACCATGGCAGTTTTCGCACATCTCTGCGAAAACTTTGTCGGAGTCCACCCAAATGTAGCCCTTTTCCGCCACTTCTTTATGCCCCGAGTAGAGAGAGGAGATCCTTTATCCGGCGGAATCGCCTGGATCTCAAGGTCCGGCAAGAAGGACACTTATCTGGAGGGAGAGTTCCGCGGCAAGTGGGAGGAGTGGAGAGCAGACTGGTGCTGGGTTGTCGAGGAGAACCCGCAGCCATTTACCGCCAGGCGCCAAGCCCCAGTAGCACACAGCAGCGATTGGAGCAACGTGGCCCCGGAAGACGATAGGCTGAGGATTGCCATCACCCGGATCCAACGCCTCAGGCTTGCCGGGCTTACTGTAGGTGCTGTTGGCGCAGACTTTCTTCGCCGCCGCATCGCCCCCTGCAGGAACAGGGGAGGCCCGCCTGGGAGTTCAAGAATGCGGCAGATATCATGAGGCTGCGTCCGGGCCTCAACTATAACTTCACTGTTCTGGAGCTCAACGTAATGCTCCAGGAGCTGTTCAAGTACGACCCTGATCATCCCGAAGTGTTCAGGTTGCCGCAGGGCGTCGTTCCGCTGTGCAACAACTCCTCGCTCGACCGCATCCGTGCAATGATGCCACTGTGCGACTCGCATGGAATTGATGCAACTTGGCAAGAACCTGCAGACGACGTCGTGCAGGAGTTCTTCGACGGCTTGGTGGAAGTGCCAGTCCGCTCCGACGAGAAGGACGGCCTCACCCGCGACACCACCGAGGAGGAGTTGAAGCGCATCGTTACTAGGCTGGAAGAGGCGGCGGCAGCTGCTGCTGCAGGCGAGTTTGGGTTTACTGTGGAGGAGGCAGAGGCGGCAAGCCGTTCCGAGCGAGAGGATCTTGCCGGCGAGGAAAAGCTTGCCGGGCATGACGTTGAGACGAGCGAGCCCGCTGAGGATATGAGCGGCTCGCTGGATATCAACTCCTCTTCCTCCTCATCCTCAGATAGCACGCCGCAAGCAGAGCCTCCATCTCCACCAAGAAGGCGTCTCCGCAAGGCCGGGGATGCAGCGGGGCGGCGGGCGAGTCGACAGTCGCCGCGCCGCGTGACACGCTCCACCGCGGCAAGCACTGTTGCCACGGGAGCACCCCACGCTGCTGCGACAACTGGAGCGGGGTCCAGCCAGACCACCGCTTCTGCCCCTGCCGCACCTCACGCCGTGGCGGCGGCTGGGGCGGGGTCGTCTCAGGCCACCGCCACTGTTCCCGCCAAGCGGTCAAGGGAACCGGACTTCGACTTCTCCGCGTTCAGCTCCGACGAGGAAGAAGAAGAGTAAGATTCTCTGGTTGTACTTGTAGTTCTTGAATCCTTGCTGTTTTGTCTTGTATCTCATTTGCTTTGCTCTGAACTTATTCCTTTTCAGGACTCTGGCCCAGAGAGCAGCGAAGAGGGCCAAGGTCCCGGTGATTATCATCGAGGACGAGCCCACCGCGACAGCAGGGGATGCGCCCGAGACAACCTTGCCGGACCCGGCAACTATTCTCCAGAGCAGCCCCCAGCTTAAGTATTTGGTTCACTTTCCGCTGTTGGGCGCGCTTGGATCTTCTTTCTTTGCTGACATCTGATTGTTGGCTGGTGTAGGGCAGAGCAGCCCCTCCAGGAGCGCCCGGAGGCCGCCCCCGAAACGCCAAGGGAGAGCCCAATGGCAAGGGAGAGGTCCCCGGCAAGGGAGAGGTCTCCGGCAAGGGAGAGTTCTCCGACAAGGGAGAAGTCTCCGGCAAGGGAGAGCTCTCCGGCAAGGGACAGTTCTCCGGCAAGGGACAGCACCAGCGGCCCCCCGGCGGCGGAGACCACGGCTGCAGAACCCGGCACAGGTAATCCTCTTGCTTCAAAACTTCCCTTGGGTTCTTCTTCTGATCTTCTTCTTTGGATTTTGCTTGACTCTTCTCCCTTTTTCGGCCGTCAGACCCATCTGCTGCTGAGCCGATGGAGATCGAGGTTGCCGCCGACGACGCCGCCGCCACCGAAGAAGCAGCTGGCGCTGACGAGCCCGCCGGCACAGAGGCCGCCAACGCTACCGCCGCAGAAGCAGGCGGGGAATCTGGTGATCGCACTGACGGCCCTGAGGCCGCAGGAGCGCCAGGCGCTACACCGACCGCCGCCCCCTCCGCCGCTGCCGCAGCGTTAGGCTCCGAAGAGCCCCAGCCAGGCGTCTACTTGAAGGCCGGCGACGACGTCTTCATCAACCTCCCCTGGGCGTCGAGCTCCAGGGCACCGGTCGAGGGAGAGTGCTTTGACGGAGAAGTGCTTGCCTCCGCCGGGCTGAAGCTGGTTGACGCGCCGAGCAGCAGCAGCAGCGAGCCTGAGGAAGAGCGGCTGCTGCGGAAGCTGGTGTCGCTCTACCGCGCTCGGCAAGCCAAGCTGGAGTCCCGCGAGGCGCTTGTCGCGAAGGCGGGAGCTGACATCGAGAAGCACGTGGAGGAGCTCCGGGGTGCCAACCAGGAAGCTCTCCGGTCCTTGGCAAAGGAGCGGGAGCAACTCGCCGAAGAGCAGCAGGCCTTCCTCCTCGAGAAGGCTGATGTCGAAGAGCGACAGCGGCTTGCCGCTGAAAAGTTGTCTTCGCAGGAGGGCGATCTGGCGCAGCGGAAGGTGAACCTTGACAGCCATGAGGAGGAGCTTGCCGCGCGCGAGCGAACACTTGGCGGAGCCCTCAAGCAAGCAGAGGATGCTACCGCAGCTGCCGAGGCCGCCAAGAAGGAGCTGGAGACGAGGGTGGCGCAGCTGGAGGCCAACCTCAAGGCGAGCGGTGAGGAGCATGCCGCGCTCAAGCGTGAGCGGGAGAAGGACGCCGACAACCATTCACAGCTGCAGGCTCGTCTCGCCGAGAAGGGCAAGGAGCTCAGCGCCGCCAAGGACTCCAACGCCGATCTTGAAGTGAAGCTGGCTGCTTTGACCAAGACGCTGGACGGCGCCCAGGAGCAGGAGGTGGCCTTGAAGGAGGAGATCAAGGCCGGCAAGACACTGCTGGTGAGTGCCGCTGCCGCCCAGAACACTCTAAAGGAGAACGTGGAGCACTGGACGGAGGGCCTCGTCAACGTTGCCGCAGACATTGACAAGGAGCTGGCGCAACTGGGGATGGTGGATCTCGGGTATCCCTCCGACGAGAACCTCCAACCCAGGGCCAAGCTTACTTTGTTCTTCAAAGGCGTGGCGACGGCCCTCCAGCGACTCCGGGAGAGGATCCCAAAGCAGCTGGCCAACGAGTCGCGCAAGATCTACGCGGGAGCCCTTGAAAAGGGGTTGATGAAGGTGGCCTTCCGCAACCCGGGCCTCCGGCTCACCAACGTCCTCAGGACCTTGCCGCCGGAGGCCGATCTGGAGGCGCTCAAGACCCTTATTGCACCCATTGTGGACAGGGTGAGCGGGATCAAGAGGGTCAAGGGCGATCGCGTAGATTAGGCCGCCCATTTTCTTCTTTCCTTGTCGCTGTTGATCATGTTATGAAAAACAGTTTGTTAGAGTTGCGACAAGTTATCTTGTAATATAACTCTATTCTGGGTAGTGATTGCAACGTTATTTCCTTTACTTGATTCCTTCCTTTGTATGTTTTTACCCTACGCTTTTAGGGAACTTGCCGGCGCAGGCACCTTAGCCGCGAGCGCTGAGTGCGGAACGTCAGCAGCCTGCTGGCGGTGCCGCTACCGACAAGAAACCTTGTCGCAACTAGTCGCAGCTCACTTAAGTTGTTGAGCGGACTCGAAACAAAGTAAGGCCGCAACTAGCTATGAGTTGGTTCCTCCGCGCACAGGTTTTCCATACAAAGGACGGTCGTTCAAGGAAGATAACTTAAAAATTAAAAAATCTGATTGCTCAAACTTTGGCAACTTAGCTTTTCTGTCGTTTGCTTCCCGGTAAGACGAAACTTCCTTGAACGATGCCTGGTCCATACCATTATCTTCTCCTTTCCCCCGGCAAACTTGTGGGCGAGGGAACCTTCCTTTCCTTGAGAAAAAAGAAAGAAGAGAAAATAAAGATATGGAGCCTTATGGCTCGTTGTTGCTTACTGGGGGTAAGTGCTGCACAAAGTGTCAGATAATACATACAAAATATAGAAAGCATGAAATTGACAGGGTGTGCGGTGCACATGAGCTTTATGCACGGGGTCTGCGCCCGGCTTTGTACAAAGGATTACATGCAACAGCGGCAAGACTTGTACAAAAGGTGGTTGCCGGAACGGGTTCCGGCAACCGCGCCTTACGGGTAAAACTTACGAAGATGCTCAATGTTCCAGGAGTTGCTCACCGGAATGGCATCTTCAGTCTCAAGGCGGATAGCGCCAGGCCTAGTGACTCGTTTCACCCGGTAAGGGCCTTCCCACTTCGGCGTCAACTTGTTGGAATTCTTGGTGGACTGAACACGCCGAAGAACAAGGTCGCCTTCCTCGAAACTTTTGGCATTAACTTTGCGGCTATGGTAGCAGCGCAAAGCTTGCTGGTAGCGAGCAGCTTGCACAGCAGCCTGAAGACGGTCTTCCTCAAGGAGCAGTGCATCATTTTGTCGCAACTGCTCTTTCTCAAGCTCATCATAAGCGAGCACTCAAGGTGACCCGTACACGAGTTCCGTGGGGAGAACTGCCTCTGCTCCATCGACTAGAGCGAAAGGTGTCTGGCCAGTGGCTTGATTTGGCATCGTCCTGACTGACCAAAGTACCACCAGCAGCTCCTCGATCTAGTTTCTTCCGCACTTGTGCAGCCTGTCGAAAGTCCTGGTCTTGAGTCCACGCAACACTTTAGCATTTGCCCTCTCCGCTTGACCGTTGCTTCTCGGGTGAGCAACAGAAGCGAAGCAGACCTTCGCGCCAAGATCTTGGACGTACTGCATGAAGGTGCGGCTCGTGAATTGCGTGTCGTTGTCGGTGATTATCCTGTTAGGGATCCCGAAGCGGCAAACAATCGACCTGAAGAACTTGACTGCTGACTGTGCTATCACCTTCCTCACTGGTTCCACTTCCGGCCACTTTGTGAACTTGTCGATTGCAACGTACAAGTAGTCAAAGCCCCCGACTGCTAGGGGAAATGGGTCGAGGATGTCGAGCCCCTAGACCAAAAATGGCTAGGATAAAGGGATCGTCTGGAGAGCTTGAGCTGGCTGGTGTATCTGCTTGGAATGGAACTGGCACGCTTCACACTTGGTTACTTGTGCAGTTGCATCCTGGAGGGCTGTCGGCCAAAAGAAACCTTGCCGGAACGCTTTGCCGGCAAGTGCTCTTGCGCCAATGTGGTGACCACATATGCCTCCATGTATTTCTGCCAACAGCTTTCGTCCATCTTCCCGGGGAATACACTTCAATTTCACACCGTTGAGTCTTCTTCTGTATAGTGTGTTGTCGACAAACTGGTACATACTTGACTGCCGGGCTACTCTTTCCGCTTCTTCTTGCTCTTCGGGAAGTTCTCCTGTCTGAAGGAAACGGACAATCTGCTGTGCCCATGCTGGAGCTTGTGGCTCGACAACAAGGACTAAAGGCACATCTGCTGCTGCGGGAACGTCCGCTTCTACGGCGAGAACCTGCGGCTCAGCCGGAGCTTGACGTTCCCCGGCAAGCTTGCCGGAGCAAAACTTGTCGGGAGCCTCTGCTTCAACGGAACAAACCCTAGGGCTTGCCGGAGCAGACTGCTCCTCAGCACTCTTGGTGTTGATCTTGGGGACCTTCTTGGCGGCGGCTTCGGGAAGCTCTGCCAGAAAATAGTCACCAGAAATCAACTTCCTCTTCTTGCTTTGTCCAGTTGATTGCGTCACGGACGGTCGAGTCAGCTTGAGCACAAAGATCCCTGGTTCCACAGGTAACTTAAGTGTGGCGCACTTTGATAGGCCATCGGCAATGTCGTTCTGAGCTCTTGGAACATGCTCCATCTGTAGGCCGTCAAAGTGCTCTTCTAGCTTTCTCACTTCGTCAACGTAGGCTTCCATCAACGGACTCTGATAACTCTTGTTTACTTGGTGGACGACAAGCTGCGAGTCACCCCTGACAATGAGCTTCTTGATCCCAAGGTCTGCCGCGATCCTGAGACCGGCAAGCAAGCCTTCATACTCTTCAGTATTGTTTGTCGCTTGCTCCTTGGGGAAGTGCATCTGGACTACGTATTTGAGGTGCTCTCCGGTGGGTGCGACAAGCAGCACACCAGCGCCGGCGCCTTGCAGCGAGAAGGCACCATCAAAGTACATCAGCCACTCTTTGCTTGCTTCCTCGACGGGGATGCTCGTTTCTGGAATTTCTTCATCTGGTGTTGGCGTCCACTCTGCTATGAATTCCGCCAATGCTCTGCTTTGGATAGTTGAAGTACTCTCAAACTTGAGGCCAAAGCTTGACAGTTCCAGTGCCCACTCGACAATCCTGCCTGTTGCTTCTGGATTCTGCAGTATCCTCTTCAGCGGAAAGCGAGTGACAACTTTGATCTCATGTGCTTGGAAGTAATGGCGCAGCTTTCTCGAGGCCATGAGAAGGCCGAAAAGCAATTTCTGCACACCAGAGTACCTTGACCTAGCCCCCTGCAAAAGGGAACTGACAAAGTAAACTGGGCGCTGCACCATTCTCTTCTGTATCTCCTCGGTCACCTGCGCAGATCCATCTTTGCCGGGACCAGAGCTTGTCGGGGAAGCCCCCTACTTGTCGCCGGATGCGCTTGCCGCCGTTGCTGGCTCGTCATCTACCTCCCTCTCCGCTACTAACGCAGCACTAACCACTTGATTGGTTGCCGCTATATACAGCAGCAACTTCTCTTGTGGCTTAGGTGCGACAAGTGTTGGAGTGGAGGACAGGTATCTCTTCAAGTCCTGCAGCGCAGCCTCCGCTTCTGGAGTCCATTTCATTGGACCTGCCTTTTTCAATATTTTGAAAAACGGCAGGGCGCGCTCAGCAGACCTAGAGATAAACCTGCTGAGAGCACCCACGCAACCGTCAAGTCTTCATACATCCTTGACGCGCTTTGGTGCTTCAATCTGCTCAATGGCCTTGATCTTGTCGGGATTGGCTTCAATTCCCCGCTGAGACACGAAGAACCTGAGAAGCTTGCCGGAGGGGACTCCAAACACACACTTCTCGGGGTTGAGCTTGAGGTTGATCTTGCGCAAATTTGCAAAGGTCTCGTCTAAATCTTGAATCAGAGTTGCCTTGTCCTTGCTCTTGACCACTATATCATCCATGTAGGCTTCTACATTTCTGTGCATTTGCGGCTCAAGAGCGACATGGACTACTCTTGCAAATGTTGAACCAGCATTCTTTAAACCGAAAGGCATCCGTATGAAATAGTACGTGCCACATGGAGTAATGAATGCGGTTTTCTCCTCATCCTCTTCTGCCATGAAGATTTGATGGTATCCTGAGTATGCATCAAGAAATGAAAGCAAGTCACACCCGGCCGTGGAGTTAACAATCTGGTCAATGCGCGGCAAGGGAAATGGGTCTTTGGGACAAGCTTTATTAACATCGGTAAAGTCGATACAAAGCCTCCATTTCCCGTTTGCCTTGCGCACGACTACAGGATTGGCCAACCACGTAGGATGGAGCACTCCTCTGACAAGGCCTGCTGCTTCCAATTTCTTGATCTCTTCTGCGATGAATTCTTGGCGCTCCACTGCTTGCTTCCTGACCTTCTGCTTGACGGGCCGCGCATGAGGACAAACGGTGAGATGGTGCTCAATTACTTTCCTGGGAACACCGGGGATGTCAGGCGGTTGCCACGCGAACACATCGGCGTTCGCCCGCAGGAAAGCAATGAGCGCGCTTTCCTATTTAGGGTCAAGAGTGGCACTGATGGTGAAGGTACCACCAGTGCCGTCCTCCTTGGCGGACACCTTCTTGGTTTCTGGTGGAGCTTCCATTGTCTTCTTGCACTTGCCGGTGGAGCTCGATGGTGCGTCCTCGACGGCAGCGCAGCACTCCGAAGAGGTGCGCTTGCCGGAGTGGGCATCAGAACTCTTGCCGGACTTGGTCTTCTTCTTCCCCCGAGGAGCTTCAGCGGCAAGTGACTCGCAATCTGCTGCGGCTGCCGCTTCCCGGTAGATCTTGTCGGTGCAGATAAGAGCATCCTTCTTGTCGCCAGGGACAAAGATGACGCTTATCGGGCCTGGCATCTTCAGCATGTTGTATGCGTGGTGAGAGGCTGCCATGAACTTGGCGAGTGCTGGACGGCCGAGTATCCCATTGTAAGTTAATGGAAAATTGGCAATGTCAAAAGTGACCCTCTCAGTCCTGAAGTTCAATTCGCTGCCAAATGTTACTAGCAACGTGACCTTCCCCTTCGGCTTGCTCCTTCCCGGGTTAATTCCTTGGAATGTGCCGGTCTCTTCAAGCTCGCTGTCAGGGATCTGGAGTTTCTGGAGTACATCGGAGGAGATCAGGTTCAAGCCGGCCCCGCCGTCAACTAGCATCTTAGTGACCTTGAGGTTGCGGATAGTTGGTGAAACCAACATCGGCAAGCACCCAACCGCAGTTGTGCGATCAGGGTGGTCCTCAATATCAAAGATGATAGGCGTGCTGGACCACTTCAGAAGTTTGCGTGACTCGACAGGTGGTTCTGCCGCATTGACTTCCCGCACCCACAGCTTGAGTTGGCGGTGTGAAGTATGCAGAGAAGCACCGCCGTCTACGCACAAGACTTCTGTGGCTTTCTGGAACTCCTGCTCACTGGTCTCGACATCATCCATGTCTTCGTCGTCGTCGTCGTCATCTTCATCCTTGTCGCGGCCGCGGGGAGGTTTGTCTCCTTGCCGCTGCTTGGCCTTGCCGCGGCGTCCTCCCCGGCCGGGACGCTTCTTGCCGGATTCTCCAGCGCCTCCTTGGGCCCTCTCCTTGTCGCGTCGCTCGTACTCAGCCTTTTGCTGTTGGACAAGCTGTTCGACCTTCTTGCAGCTCTGGAGGTCATGGCCCTTGGTGCGGTGAATCTTGCAGTACTGCTTGTCGGTGCCGTCCTGCTTGTCGGCGACCGCCACAGCCTGGCAGTTGGTGCATGCGGCAATCTCCTTGCCGGAGCTACCAGCTTTGGCTTTCTTGGCGCCACCTTCGTTCCCGGACTGCTCAACGACTAGCACATCTTTGCCTTTCTTCTTCCTGTTGTTCCACCGCCGGTTTTTCTTTGCCGGGGCAGCATCTTCGCTGTCAGATCCTCCTGCTCCTGTACTCTCACCGGGAAGTTTCCTCCCTTCCTCAGCACGTGCACACTTGTCGGCCAGGGCATACAGCTCACTAACGTCTCTGATCTTGCACATTGCCATCTCCTCCCGCATCCTGCGGTTACGCACGTTCTGATGGAATGCGCTGATGACCGCGGCAGGGTGGACGTTTGGGATGTTGTGCTGTACACGGCTGAATCTCTGAATGTACTTGCGCAGGGGTTCTCCTTCCTTCTGGACGAGCAGGTGAAGGTCACTCTCTTGGCCATGAGGTTTGTGGCCGCCTGTGAAGGCGCCGACAAACTGATGGCATAGGTCTGCCCAGGAGGATATGGAGTTGTCCGGCAAATGCATGAGCCAGGACCTGACATTGGGCTTGAGCACCAGCGGGAAGTAGTTGGCAAGGATCTTGTCGTCCCGCCCCCCAGCAGCTTGCACCGCAATGGTGTAGATGCTGAGGAACTCCGACAGATGCGACTTGCCGTCGTACTTCTCTGGTACGTCTGGCTTGAAATTCTTCGTGCTGGGCCACTGGACTTGCCGCAGCTCAAGAGTAAATGCAGGACAACCTACCGCGTACGGCAAGTCGCCTGGTTCCCCTGGCGCATGCATGTTGACAGAGGGCCCAGCGCGCTGATCTGATTGACGCCGTGCTTCTCTTCGGCGCTCGATGCGAGTACAAGCATCTTCTTGCTGTCGTTCGTGAAGAACTTGGCGCTGATTGCGACGAGCTCGTGGATCTGATGACGCGGTGGAGTCGCTGTCAAGGTGGATCCGGCGAGTCGGTGATCTTGGCCTTCGGGATGAAGAGTGCACGGTGGTTGCACCCCCACCGGTCTTGTTGCCACCGGCTCGTGCCTGGCTAACTTGCCGTGGCTGCGATGTACTCGGCTGCCGTGGAGTGTCGCCGTTGGCAAAGCCGATGAGACTCTGAATGGTGGCCCTCCAGTCGTCGATCTTGTCTGCCACTGGAGGGTAGTCTAGGAGCAGTTGAGCACGCGCCAAAGCTTCTACTGAAGTGGCGGGTGGCGGCGGCGAACGGCGCGAGGAGCGGGATATGCTCGGACTTCTAACTATGTTAGAAGGAGCAGTATCCCGTCCAGGCGACCGTGCCCCGCTCGTGCCAGCATTTTGGCGTGCATGCTGGTCTTGAGCACTCCGAGATCCACCAGCTCGATCTTGGTCCAGCAGACGTATGGCACCATGATTACCATGACGCTGCCGGTCCTGCGCCTCTTGGGATGGGCGCGGTGCGTGTACGGACGCCGAGGTCTTGGAGTGCTCCCGGTCGTTGTGGGAACTGACTGTGCCGCCGATGGGCAGCGCAGCCTTGTCCTTGGACCTGGCAGCACCGTGAGCTCCCTCGTCGACGCCCGTTCTTCCGCCGACGTCTACTCCACCAGCCGTTCGCTCCGAGGGTGGTGGGTTCAGCGCGGACGGAGCAGCCGCCTCCGAAGCTTTCTTCTTCAGCGGCATGTTGATGAAGACGATGAAGATTTAGCCCGTGTGAACGCCGGATCAGGTTCACACAACCTCGACGCACCCCCTACCTGGCGCGCCAAAGATGTCGGGGAAACCGACCCATGAACACCTATGGGACCGGCGGACCAAGCCCCTTTTGGTTCGGCGGGGGGGGGGGGGGGGGGGGGGGGCGGAGAGCGCACGAAGAGCAGATCGAGGCGAAGCACACGAGCAGTTTACCCAGGTTCGGGCCGCACGGATGCGTAAAACCCTACTCCTGCTTTGTGGATTGTATTAAGTTCTTGCTTGGGAGCGCTGAGTGCTACAGTACACACCAGCGGCTAACGAGACCGAGCGTGAGAGTTCTAACTGACCAACCCCCTCTACGTTGCGCATGGGCCTCCTTTTATATGCTCAAGGGGTCACCGACAGGTGGCAACATAGACAAGGGTAAAAATGGAAAAGGTGCTGCGGTTGGTACAGCTACCTGCTACAGTGTATCATACCTAACCCTGACGGCAGGGGACAAGGGAATTAAATGCCCGTCTGTGTCGCCCAAATAGTGCAAAAAGGACCGCCAGGGACGCCACCGCTCGCCACGATGGCAACCTTGTCAGCGCCGCTTATCGCCGCGCACCGCTGGCTGCACAGCCTCCCACCACGTACGCCTGGAAGGGCCCCAGAGCGACACGTTGGTGGGTGTGCTAGAGCGCGGGTACAGAGTGATGGCTTGCCACGGCAAGCGCCTTGCCGCGGTCGTTGTCTTGTCGCGTCCGGGATCTTGTCGCTCACCGGGCCTTGCCGGGACGCGTGGCGCGTCGCGGCAAGTTCCTTGAGATGCCTTGGTTGGCCTTCCCGGCAAGCTCCTCTTGCCGGGGTCTTGTCTCCTTGGCTTGGATACTTTGTTCTTGAATGGCTCCGAAGGAACCACGGAGGACCTTGGCGGTCACCCGGCAAGCCTTGCCGCGGGATGCTGCGACTGCCCGTGCACAAGTTCGGGATACTAGGGTACCCCTACTCTAGTACACCGACAGTTCTACTTGGCACAAACACTAATTAAAAGCATAAAACCACATCTAAACAGAGGATAGATGGATTATTTATTACTAAACAGAACCAAAAAGCAAGAAACAAAAATAAAATCGGGTTGCCTCCCAACAAGCGCTGTCGTTTAACGCCCCTAGCTAGGCATAAAAGCAAGGATAGATCTAAGTATTGTCATCTTTGGTATGCATATTTTTAATGGAATTATGCTCGAATCCGGGAGGTTCCTTATGTTTCCCTTCATACTCGGAGATTTTTAAATATAGAGCATCCAACCGCTTATTGCAAAGTGTAACCAATGTATTCATGCGGTGAAGGTTCCCTCCAACATTTTTAAGAGGTTCAATAGACTTTTGCAATTCGCATAATTTTTCTAAGATTTGGGTTCCCTCAGGAGATGGTCCCTTTTGTGGGGGCAGTATTCCTACTATCCCTTCTATAATTTCATAAGCAACACTGGGATCAATATCAATAAAATTCCCTTTGGCGGCAAAATCAAGGAGTTGCCTATGGGGTATGGTGAGCCCAATATAAAAATTATGAAGTGAAATCTTAGAGTCTCCCTCTATAGTGAAACCATGATAAGATTTTATCATCCTATACCAAGCATCTTTTAAGTTTTCTCCTTGTCTTTGTTTGAAGTGGAGTACTTCAAAATTGGGAGACAGAGGAGTAGATAAAGGACTAGCCATAACAACGAAGCAAGCGAAAGAAAAGGAGAATGGAAAAGAGGGCGAATAAAACGGCAAGGGTGAAGTGGGGGATAGAAAAACGAGACGAAAATGGAAAATAATGTAATGCAAGGGATAAGAGTTTGTGATGGGTACTTGGTATGTCTTGACTTGTGCGTAGACTCCCTGGCAACGGCGCCAGAAATCCTTCTTGCTACCTCTTGAGCACTGCTTTGGTTTTCCATTGAAGAGGAAAGGGTGATGCGGCAATGTAGCGTAAGTATTTCCCTTAGTTTTTGAGAACCAAGGTATCAATCCAGTAGGAGGCCACACGCAAGTCCCTCGTACCTACACAAACAAATAAGAACCTTGCAACCAACGCGATAAAGGGGTTGTCAATCCCTTGACGGTCACTTATGAGAGTGAGATCTGATAGAGATAATAATGATAGGATAAATATTTTTGGTATTTTTATGATATAGATTAAAAGTAAAGATTGCAAAGTAAAATAGATTGGAAACTTATATGATGGAAAATAGACCCGGGGGCCATAGGTTTCACTAGTGGCTTCTCTCAAGATAGCACAAGTATTACGGTGGGTGAACGAATTACTATCGAGCAATTGATAGAAAAGCGAATAATTATGAGAATATCTAGGCATGATCATGTATATAGGCATCACGTCCACGACAAGTAGACCGATTCCTTCCTGCATCTACTACTATTACTCCACACATCGACCGCTATCCAGCATGCATCTAGAGTATTAAGTTCATAAGAACAGAGTAACGCCTTAGGTAAGATGACATGATGTAGAGGGATAAACTCAAGCAATATGATATAAACCCCATCTTTTTATCCTCGATGGCAACAATACAATACGTGTTGTTTCCCTTTCTGTCACTGGGATCGAGCACCGCAAGATTGAACCCAAAGCTAAGCACTTCTCCCATTGCAAGAAAGATCAATCTAGTAGGCCAAACCAAACTGATAATTTGAAGAGACTTGCAAAGATAACCAATCATGCATAAAAGATTTCAGAGAAGAATCAAATATTGTTCATAGATAGACTTGATCATAAATCCACAATTCATCGGATCTCGACAAACACACCGCAAAAAGAGTTACATCGAATAGATCTCCAAGAAGATCGAGGAGAACTTTGTATTGAGATCCAAAGAGAGAGAAGAAGCCATCTAGCTACTAGCTATGGACCCGAAGATCTGAAGTAAACTACTCACACATCATCAGAGGGGGCATGGAGTTGATTTAGAGGCCCTCCGTGATCAATGCCCCCTCCGGCGGAGCTCCGAAAAATGCCCCAAGATGGGATCTCTTGGGTACAGAAGGTTGCAGTGGTGGAAATAGGGTTTCGTGGTGCTCCTAGATGTTTTCGGGGTATGTGAACATATATAGGAGGAATAAGTAGGTCGCTTGAGCCACGACGGGCCCACGAGGGGGGAGGGCGCACCCCCTGCCTCGTGGCCACCTTGTTGGTTGCTTGACGTCCACTCCAAGTCCTTTGGATCACGTTTGTTCCAAAAGTCACGCGCACGAAGGTTTCATTCCGTTTGGACTCCGTTTGATATTCCTTTTCTGCGAAACACTGAAATAGGCAAAAAAACAGCAAGTTGCACCAGGCCTTGGGTTAATAGGTTAGTCCCAAAAATAATATACAAGTGTATAATAAATCCCATTAACATCCAAAACATATAATACAATAGCATGGAACAATCAAAAATTATAGATACGTTGGAGACGTATCACCATTTGCCTCTCGTTTCCCTCTCCCCCAATTCACAAAAAAATGCCATTTTATTTGCCTCTCTTTTTCTGTTTGCCGTTTTCTTGACGGATCTGTTTTTGAGTGCAATCTTGTTGTGTGGTCATCATGACTCAAGAGAACACCAAATTATGTGATTTCTCAAATACCAACAATAATGATTTTATTGGCACTCCGCTTGCTTCTCAAATATTTACCTTCGGACCATTCCGGAACTCCTCATGACATCCGGGACTCCGAACAACTTTCGGGTTACGGTGTGCTAATATCTCTACAACCCTAGCATCACCGAACCTTAAGTGTGTAGACCCTACGGGTTCGGGAGACATGCAGACATGACCGAGAAGCCTCTCCGGTCAATAACCAACTGCGGGATCTGGATACCCATGTTGGCTCCCACATGCTCCACGATGATCTCATTGGATGAACCACAATGCCGAGGATTCAATCAATCCGTATACAATTCCCTTTGTCAATCGGTACGTTACTTGCCCGAGACTCGATCGTCGGTATCCCAATACCTTGTTCAGTCTCGTTACCGGCAAGTCACTTTACTCGTACCGTAATGCATGATCCCGTGATCAACCACTTGATCACATTGAGCTCATTATGATGATGCATTACTGAGTGGGCCCAGAGATACCTCTCTGTCATACGGAGTGACAAATCCCAGTCTCGATTCGTGCCAACCCAACAGACACTTTCGGAGATACCTGTAATGTACCTTTATAGTCACCCAGTTACGTTGTGACGTTTGGCACACCCAAGGCACTCCTACAGTATCCAGGAGTTGCACAATCTCATGGTCTAAGGAAATGATACTTGACATTCAGAAAAGCTACAGCAAACGAACTACACGATCTTTGAGCTAAGCTTAGGATTGGGTCTTGTCCATCACATCATTCTCCTAATGATGTGATCCCGTTATCAATGACATCTAATGTCCATAGTCAGGAAACCATGACTATCCTTTGATCAACGAGCTAGTCAACTCGAGGCTCACTAGGGACGTGTTGTGGTCTATGTATTCACACATGTATTACGATTTCCGGATAACACAATTATAGCATGAACAATAGACAATTATCATGAACAAATAAATATAATAATAACCATTTTATTATTGCCTCTAGGGCATATTTCCAATAGTCTCCCACTTGCACTAGAGTCAATATTCTAGTTACATTGTGATAAATCGAACACCCATGCAGTTCTGGTGTTGATCATGTTTTGCTCTAGGGAGAGGTTTAGTCAACGGATCTGCTACATTCAGGTCCGTATGTACTTTACAAATCTCTATGTCTCCATTTTGAACACTTTCACGAATGGATTTGAAGCGACGCTTGATATGCCTGGTCTTCCTGTGAAACATGGGCTCCTTGGCAAGGGCAATAGCTCTAGTGTTGTCACAGAAGAGAGTCATCGGGCCCGACGCATTGGGTATGACTCCTAGGTCGGTAATGAACTCCTTCACCCAGACTGCTTCTTGTGCTGCCTCCGAGGCTGCCATGTACTCCGCTTCACATGTAGATCCCGCCACAACGCTTTGCTTGCAACTGCACCAGCTTACTGCCCCACCATTCAAAATATACACATATCCGGTTTGTGACTTAGAGTCATCCAGATCTGTGTCGAAGCTAGCATCGACGTAACCCTTTACGGCGAGCTCTTTGTCACCTCCATAAATGAGAAACATTTCCTTGGTCCTTTTCAGGTACTTCAGGATATTCTTGACCGCTGTCTAGTGTTCCATGCCGGGATTACATTGGTACCTTCCTACCAAACTTATGGCAAGGTTTACATCAGGTCTGGTACACAACATAGCATACATGATAGACCCTATGGCCGAGGCATAGGGGACGACACTCATCTTTTCTCTATCTTCTGCCGTGGTCGGGCATTGAGCTGTGCTCAATCTCGTACCTTGCAATACAGGCAAGAACCCCTTCTTTGACTGATCCATTTTGAACTTCTTCAATATCTTATCAAGGTACGTGCTTTGTGAAAGACCAATGAGGCGTCTCGATTTATCTCTATAGATCTTGATGCCTAATATATAAGCAGCTTCTCCAAGGTCCTTCATTGAAAAACATTTGTTCAAGTAGGCCTTTATGCTTTCCAAGAATTCTATATCATTTCCCATCAACAGTATGTCATCCACATACAATATGAGAAATGCTACAGAGCTCCCACTCACTTTCTTGTAAATGCAGGCTTCTCCATAAGTCTGCATAAACCCAAACGCTTTGATCATCTCATCAAAACGAATGTTCCAACGCCGAGATGCTTGCACCAGCCCATAAATCGAGCGTTGGAGCTTGCACACCTTGTCAGCATTCTTAGGATCGACAAAACCTTCTGGCTGCATCATATACAATTCTTCCTTAAGGAAACCATTTAGGAATGCCGTTTTGACATCCATTTGCCATATCTCATAATCATAGAATGCGGCAATTGCTAACATGATTCGGACGGACTTCAGCTTCGCTACGGGTGAGAAAGTCTCATCGTAGTCAACCCCTTGAACTTGTCGATAACCCTTAGCGACAAGCCGAGCTTTATAGATGGTCACATTACCATCCGCGTCTGTCTTCTTCTTAAAGATCCATTTATTTTCTATGGCTCGCCGATCAATGGGCAAGTCAGTCAAAGTCCATACTTCATTTTCATACATGGATCCTATCTCGGATTTCATGGCTTCCAGCCATTTGTCGGAATCTGGGCCCGCCATCGCTTCTTCATAGTTCGAAGGTTCACCGTTGTCTAACAACAGGATTTCCAAGACAGGGTTGCCGTACCACTCTGGTGCGGAACGTGTCCTTGTGGACCTACGAAGTTCAGTAGCAACTTGATCTGAAGTTTCATGATCATCATCATCAACTTCCTCTCTAGTCGGTGCAGGCACCTCAGGAACATTTTCTTGAGCTGCGCCACTTACCGGTTCAAGAGGTAATACTTCATCAAGTTCTACCTTCCTCCCACTTATTTCTTTCAAGAGAAACTCTTTCTCTAGAAAGGACCCATTCTTGGCAACAAAGATCTTGCCTTCGGATCTGACGTAGAAGGTATACCCAATAGTTTCTTTAGGGTATCCTATGAAGACGCATTTTTCTGATTTGGGTTCGAGCTTTTCAGGTTGAAGTTTCTTGACATAAGCATCGCATCCCCAAACTTTTAGAAACGATAGCTTAGGTTTCTTCCCAAACCATAATTCATACGGTGTCATCTCAATGGATTTCGACGGAGCCCTATTTAAAGTGAATGCGGCAGTCTCTAAAGCATAGCCCCAAAATGATAGAGGTAAATCGGTAAGAGACATCATAGATCGCACCATATCTAATAGAGTGTGATTACGATGTTCGGACACACCATTACGCTGAGGTGTTCCAGGCGGCGTTAGTTGTGAAACTATTCCACATTTTCTTAAGTGTGTGACAAATTCGTGACTCAAGTATTCTCCCCCACGATCTGATCGCAAGAACTTGATTTTCCTGTCACGTTGATTCTCAACCTCACTCTGAAATTCCTTGAACTTTTCAAAGGTCTCAGACTTGTGTTTCATTAAGTAGACATACCCATATCTACTCAAGTCATCAGTGAGGGTGAGAACATAACGATAGCCACCGCGAGCCTCAACACTCATTGGACCGCACACATCAGTATGTATGATTTCCAATAAGTTGGTTGCTCGCTCCATTGTTCCTGAGAACGGAGTCTTGGTCATTTTACCCATGAGGCATGGTTCGCACGTGTCAAATGATTCGTAATCAAGAGACTCTAAAAGTCCATCTGCATGGAGCTTCTTCATGCGTTTGACACCTATGTGACCAAGGCGGCAGTGCCACAAGTATGTGGGACTATCATTATCAACCTGACATCTTTTGGTATTCACACTATGAATATGTGTAGCATTACACTCGAGATTCATTAAGAATAAACCATTCACCATCGGAGCATGACCATAAAACATATCTCTCATATAAATAGAACAACCATTATTATCGGATTTAAATGAGTAGCCATCTCGTATTACACGAGATCTTGATACAATGTTCATGCTCAAAGCTGGCACTAAATAACAATTATTGAGGTTTAAAACTAACCCCGTAGGTAAATGTAGAGGTAGCGTGTCGACGGCGATCACATCGACCTTGGAACCATTCCCGACGCGCATCGTCACCTCGTCCTTCGCCAGTCTCCGTTTATTCCGCAACTCCTTCTTTGAGTTACAAATGTGAGCAACCGCACCGGTATCAAATACCCAGGAGCTACAACGAGTACTGGTAAGGTACACATCAATTACATGTATATCACATATACCTTTCGTGATGCCGGCCTCTTGTCCGCTAAGTATTTGGGGCAGTTCCGCTTCCAGTGACCACTTCCCTTGCAATAAAAACACTCAGTCTCGGGCTTGGGTCCATTCTTTGGCTTCTTCCCGGCAGCTTGCTTGCCGGGCGTGGCAACTCCCTTGCCGTCCTTCTTGAAGTTCTTCTTACCCTTGCCTTTCTTGAACTTAGTGGTTTTATTCACCATCAACACTTGATGTTCCTTTTTGACTTCTACCTCTGCTGATTTCAGCATTGAAAATACTTCAGGAATGGTCTTTTCCATCCCCTGCATATTGAAGTTCATCACAAAGCTCTTGTAGCTCGGTGGAAGCGACTGAAGGATTCTGTCAATGACCGCGTCATTCGGGAGATTAACTCCTAGCTGAGTCAAGCGGTTATGCAACCCAGACATTTTGAGTATGTGCTCACTGACAAAACTATTTTCCTCCATCTTATAGCTGAAGAACTTGTCAGAGACTTCATATCTCTCAACCCGGGCATGAGCTTGAAAAACCATTTTCAGCTCTTCGAACATCTCATATGCTTCGTGTCTCTCAAAACGCTTTTGGAGCCCTGGTTCTAAGCTGTAAAGCATGCCGCACTGAACGAGGGAGTAATCATCCGCATGTGTCTGCCAAGCGTTCATAATGTCTTGGTTCTGCGGGACGGGTGCGTCACCTAGTGGTGCTTCTAGGACATAATCTTTCTTGGCAGCTATGAGGATGATCCTCAGGTTCCGGACCCAGTCCGTATAGTTGCTGCCATCATCTTTCAGCTTGGTTTTCTCTAGGAACGTGTTGAAGTTGAGGACAACGTGGGCCATTTGATCTACAAGACATATTGTAAAGATTTTAGACTAAGTTCATGATAATTAAGTTCATCTAATAAAATTATTCAATGAACTCCCACTCAGATAGACATCCCTCCAGTCATCTAAGTATAACATGATCCGAGTTAACTAGGCCGTGTCCGATCATCACGTGAGATGGACTAGTCAACATCAGTGAACATCTTCATGTTGATCGTATCTTCTATACGACTCATGCTCGACCTTTCGGTCTTCTGTGTTCCGAGGCCATGTCTGTACATGCTAGGCTCGTCAAGTCAACCTAAGTGTATTGCGTGTGTAAATCTGGCTTACACCCATTGTATTCGAACGTTAGAATCTATCACACCCGATCATCACATGGTGCTTCGAAACAACGAACCTTCGCAACGGTGCACAGTTAGGGGGAACACTTTCTTGAAATTATTACGAGGGATCATCTTATTTAAGCTACCGTCGTTCTAAGCAAATAAGATGTAAAACATGATAAACATCACATGCAATCAAATAGTGACATGATATGGCCAATATCATTTGCTCCTTTGATCTCCATCTTCAGGGCTCCATGATCATCGTTGTCACCGGCATGACACCATGATCTCCATCATCGTGTCTTCTTGAAGTTGTCACGTCAACTATTACTTCTACTACTATGGCTAACGGTTTAGCAATAAAGTAAAGTAATTACATGACGTTTATGTTGACACGCAGGTCATAAATAAATTAAGACAACTCCTATGGCTCCTGCCGGTTGTCATACTCATCGACATGCAAGTCGTGATTCCTATTACAAGAACATGATCAATCTCATACATCACATATATCATTCATCATTCATCACAACCTTTGGCCATATCACATCACAAAACACTTGCTGCAAAAACAAGTTAGACGTCCTCTAATTTTTGTTGCAAGTTTTTACGTGGCTGCTATAGGTTTCTAGCAAGAACGTTTCTTACCTACGCCAAAACCACAACGTGAATTGCCAATTTCTATTTACCCTTCATAAGGACCCTGTTCATCGAATCCGATCCGACTAAAGTGGGAGAGACAGACACCCGCCATCCACCTTATGCAACTAGGGCATGTCAGTCGGTGGAACCGGTCTCACGTAAGTGTACGTGTAAGGTTGGTCCGGGCCGCTTCGTCCCACGATGCCACCGAATCAAGATAAGACTAGTAACGGCAAGCAAATTGACAATATCGACGCCCACAACTACTTTGTGTTCTACTCGTGCATAGTAACTACGCATAGACCTAGCTCATGATGCCACTGTTGGGGAATGTAGCAGAATTTTAAAATTTTCTACGCATCACCAAGATTAATCTATGGAGTCATCTGGCAACGAGGGAAAGAGGAGTGCATCTACATACCCTTGTAGATCACGAGCGGAAGCGTTCAAGAGAACGTGGTTGATGGAGTCGTACTCAATGTGATTCAAATCACCGATGACCAAGTGCCGAACGGACAGCACCTCCGCGTTCAACACACGTACGGTTGGGAAGACGTCTCCTCCAACTTGATCCAGCAAGGGGGGAGGAGAGGTTGATGAAGATCCAGCAGCACGACGGCGTGGTGGTGGAAGCAACGGTGATCTCGGCAGGGCTTCGCCAAGCGCTGGGAGACGGAGGAGTGTCACAGGAGGGAGAGGGAGAGGCCAGGGGCTTGGGTGCGCAGCCCTCCCCCCCACTATATAGGAGAGCCAATCTCCTAGGGGGGGGGGGCGGCGGCCAAAGGGGGTGCCTTGCCCCCCAAGGCAAGGGTGGCGCCCCCACCCCTAGGGTTTCTAACCCTAGGCGCGGGGGGAGGCCCAAGGGGGGGCGCACCAGCCCACTAGGGGCTGGTTCCCCTCCCACTTCAGCCCATGGGGCCCTTCGGGATAGGTGGCCCCACCCGGTGGATCCCCGGGACCCTTCCGGTGGTCCCGGTACAATACCGGTGACCCCCGAAACCTTGCCGATGGCCCAAACTGGACTTCCTATATATAAATCTTTACCTCCGGACCATTCCGGAACTCCTCGTCACGTCCGGGATCTCATCCGGGACTCCGAACAACTTTCGGGTTACCGTGTGCTAATATTTCTACAACCCTAGCATCACCGAACCTTAAGTGTGTAAACCCTACGGGTTCGGGAGACATGCAGACATGACCGAGAAGCCTCTCCGGTCAATAACCAACAACGGGATTTGGATACCCATGTTGGCTCCCACATGCTCCACGATGATCTCATCGGATGAACCACGATGCCGAGGATTCAATCAATCCGTATACAATTCCCTTTGTCAATCGGTACGTTACTTGCCCGAGACTCGATCGTCGGTATCCCAATACCTTGTTCAGTCTCGTTACCGGCAAGTCACTTTACTCGTACCGTAATGCATGATCCCGTGATCAACCACTTGATCACATTGAGCTCATTATGATGATGCATTACCGAGTGGGCCCAGAGATACCTCTCCGTCATACGGAGTGACAAATCCCAGTCTCGATTCGTGCCAACCCAACAGACACTTTCAGAGATACCTGTAATGTACCTTTATGGTCACCCTATTACGTTGTGACGTTTGGCACACCCAAGGCACTCCTACGGTATCCGGGAGTTGCACAATCTCATGGTCTAAGGAAATGATACTTGACATTCAGAAAAGCTACAACAAATGAACTACACGATCTTTGAGCTAAGCTTAGGATTGGGTCTTGTCCATCACATCATTCTCCTAATGATGTGATCCCGTTATCAATGACATCTAATGTCCATAGTCAGGAAACCATGGCTATCCTTTGATCAACGAGCTAGTCAACTAGAGGCTCACTAGGGACGTGTTGTGGTCTATGTATTCACACATGTATTACGATTTCCGGATAACACAATTATAGCATGAACAATAGACAATTATCATGAACAAAGAAATATAATAATAACCATTTTATTATTGCCTCTAGGGCATATTTCCAACACAAAGATGCTTTTTTCACTAAGTATTTTCCTCCCGCAAAAATCATTTCCCTTAGAACCCAGATCATGAATTTCAAGCAACTTGAACATGAGCATGTTGCACAATCTTGGGAAAGTATGGAAATGATGCTAAGGAATTGCCCAACTCATGGGTTAAATCTTTGGATGACCATACAAATTTTTTATGCGGGATTGAATTTTGTTTCTCGTAATCTGTTAGATTCTGCCGTGGGTGGTACCTTTATGGAAATTACTTTGGGTGAATCCACCAAATTGCTTGATAATATCATGGCAAATTATTCACAATGGCATATCGAAAGAGCTCCTACTAGTAAAAAAGTTAACTCGGTTGAAGAAATTTCTTCTTTGAATTATAAAGTTGATGCTCTTATGAAATTGGTTGCTAGTAGAAGTGCTCCTATTGATCTTAATTATATGCCTTTGTCTACTTTGATTGAGCAAAATAGTGATGCCATTGATGTGAATTTTATCTCTAGAAATAATTTCAACAACAATGCTTATAGGGGCAATTTTAATCCTAGGCCTTTTCCTAGTAATTCCTCTAATAATTATGGTAATTCCTATGGAAATCAATCTTACAATAATAATAGGAACACCTCTGATCTTGAGAATGATATTAAAGAATTTATCAACACACAAAAAGTTTTCAACACTTCCATAGAAGAAAAGTTGAATAAGATTGATGATTTGTCTAGAAGTGTTGATAGAATTGCTCATGATGTGGAAAATCTCAATATGAAAAATTTTGTGCCTAAAGTAGATGAATCAATTAAAGCTATTTATGTTTCTACGGATGAACGTAAGAAAAGAACTGCTATGCTTAGAGCTAAAAGAGGATTTTTAGAAAAGGGGTTTTCTAGTGATTATTCTTGCAAAGATGATGAAGATCTTAAAATGCTTGGTGTTTCTTCTATTGATTCCTTGTTTAGTAAAGTTAAGAATGATGAAAAAAGGACTGGAGAAGAGTCAACTTTAGGTAGAAGGCGTCCCAATATTTCGGAGGGTGAAAATCTTGTTGAGAAAATTGATGAAAGTGGGTTTAGAGAGGTCAAAACTTTAACTAGTGATGTACCCACTCTTTTGGATTACAAAGACTTTAATTATTATAGTTGCTCTTTGATTGATTGTATTTCTTTGTTGCAATCCATGATAAATTCACCCCATGCTTGTGAACAAAATAAAGCTTTTACTAAACATATTGTTGATGATATGATGAAAGCTCTTGAAGAACAATTGGAATTGGAAGTTTCAATTCCTAGAAAATTGCATGATGAATGGGAACCTAATATCAAAGTCAATATTAAAAATTATGAATGTTTTGCTTTGTGTGACTCGGGTGCTATTTTTTCTACAATTCCGAAATCTTTATGTGATGTGCTTGGTCTTACCGATCTTGAATCATGTTCTTTGAATTTGCACTTGGCGGATTCTACTATTAAAAAGCCTATGGGAAGAATTAATGATGTTCTTGTTATTGCAAATAGTAATTATGTGCCCATAGATTTTATTGTTCTTGATATTGATGGCAATCCATCTTGTCCAATTATTCTTGGTAGACCGTTTTTACGCACTATCAGTGCCGTGATTGATATGAAAGAAGGCAATAATAAGTTCCAATTTCCTTTGAGGAAGGGTATGGAACACTTTCCTAGAACTAGAATTAAGCCACCTGATGAATCAATCATGAGGGCATCTTATGGATCTCGAACCAAAGATGACAAAACTTAGATCCTTGCTATATGCCTAGCTAAGGGCGTAAAACTATAGAGCTTGTTGGGAGGCAAGCCAATGAATAAAATTTATTTTTGCTTTTTGTTTTCTGTTCTTATGTGTTTACATAATTATTCTACTGTTATGATTGTGCCTTTTGTGTTTAATTTAGTGTTTGTGCCACGCAAAGCCTTTAGGATCTTCTTGGGCAATAATTGTTTGATCTTGCTGAAAAAACAGAAACTTTTATCCTCATGAAATTAATTTTAATTTTTTATCAGAGAGAGATAAAATACCCATTCCACTTGGGGTAGATCAATATACAAATTTCTCAGTTCGTCCTAATTTTTCAGAGTTTTTTGAGTTACAGAAGTATTAGAAATAGTCAGATTGCTATAGACTGTTTTGTTTTGATAGATTCGGTTTTCTTTGTGTTGTGTGCTTATTTTGATGGCTCTATGGTTTTCTTTGATGAGTTTTTGCCATGGAAAAGTTGGAATACAGTAGATATAATAAAAAAACAAAATATTAATTGGTTTGATACAACACTTATAGTAGTGATTTATTATTCTTATACTAACGGCTCTCACGAAGGCTTTGTTGACTTTTGTGTGATTGAAGTTCTCAAGTTTTGGGTTATCTTACGATGGATGAAGGAAATATGTAAGAGCCTAAGCTTGGGGATGCCCCAGAATCCCAAGCTATTATCCAAGAATGAGCAACCAACTAAACTTGGGGATGCCCCCGAGTGGCATCCCTGCTTTCTTCCAACAACTATCGGTATTTTACTCGAGACTATATTTTTATTCGTCACATGATATGTGTTTTTCTTGGAGCGTCTTGTATGATATGTGTCTTTTCTTGTTTTATTTTTTGTTTTAAGTCATCAATCCTTTCTGGACACACCTATTTCAGAGAGCTAAAATTAGATCATGACTTGTTAGAATTGATCTCTATGCTTCACTTAAATCTTTTATGAGCTAGGACTTGCTCTAGTGCTTCACTTATATATTTTTGAGAACGGTGTGCTTTGTTATTTTTGAAGAAATGTTCTCTTGCTTCACTTAGATTTATTTGAGAGTTAGTAAAATTTTGAAGAAGTTCTCCCTTGCTTCACTTAAATTATTTTGAGAGAAATAAAATTTGTTATGCTCATGATCTTCATTTATATTTGTTTGAGCTTATGAAAAGTAACACATGAAAATTAGTCCCAAAGTGATAGATATCCAGGAAGCATAAAGTAAAAGAAAATGTCATGAAGATCATTGGACAAAATAAACTTGATTCTTAGTAATAGTTTTGAGATATGATGATGTGATATGTGAGTTATGTTGATGAGTAATTATGCTTTAGTAAGAATATTGGTGTTAAGGTTTGTGATTCCCTATGCAAGTACGAGAGTCAATAATCATGCAATGAAAATTATATCCTACTTGTGGTGCATTATTCAGTGTTACTCATGCTTAATGCTTGCTTATGAGATTATTCGTTTCTTGGTTGGTCACTTCCCAATCTTTTGCTAGCCTTCATTTTGCACTAAGTATGACCTCTACTTGTGCATCCAAAATCCTTTAAACCAGTTTTGCCACATGAGTCCACTATATCTACCTATATGCGGTATTCTTTTGCCGTTCTAAGCAAATTTGCATGTGCCATCTCTAATTTTCAAAATAAAATTCTCTTTTGTGTGTTTGTTTCGCTTGTGGAACGGTAACGGGTGGCTAATATTTTCCATGCTAGATGTGTTATTCTCAAGATGAGTGTTTATTCACTTGTCATTGCACGAGAGTATGGCAAAGGTTTTAGGGAAATGCAAAAAATATATTTACTTTATGTTGTCAAATAATAAATTCCTTGGAAAGTACTAGTATGGAGGGCACCCGTGGATACGGTTAGCCATGAAAAGTGAAAGTTATGGTGAAAAAAGGAATAAACTTTATTTTCTGTTTGGGAACCGCCTATGGCATATCTAGCATGGAAAGTGTTCGGAACTCTAAGTCATTTTCGTTGGTGGGATGGATACACCTCCCAAAATGTTTTTATCTCTATTTTTTCGCTTTGAGCTCTAGCACCTCTACAAATCCCTACTTCCCTCTGCGAAGGGCATTTTCTCTACTTTATGCAATTTTTATTTTGAAATTTGAGTCTCCATCTTCTCTCATAAAAGCACCAACTAGGAGGCAATATGATCGTGCTCAAGTATTGGGTGTAGTTAATATTCGAGTGTGTTTCATGAATGGATCAATATTTGAGCATGACGGGCTAGGGATAACTTGTTTTAGCATTGATATTTTGAAAGCCATGGTTGGTTGTTGATATGCTTGAGTATCTAAATTATTATGTCAAAACTAGATTATTTCTTTGAATCACATAAAACTCTAAAATTCCATGCTATAAAGAAAAGAATATGATATTACTTGACTTGATGAACATCACTCCACATCAAAAATTCTGTTTTTACCACTTACCTACTCGAGGACGAGTAGGAGTTAAGCTTAGGGATGTTGATACGTCTCCAACGTATCTATAATTTTTGATTGTTCCATGTTGTTTTATTATCAATCTTGGATGTTTTATAATTATTTTATAGTCATTTACATCATTTTTTGGTACTAACGTATTGACATAGTGCCAAGTGCCACTTGTTGTTTTTTTCCATGTTTTTTACACCGTAGAAAATCAATATCAAATGGAGTCCAAATGGCATGAAACTTTACGATGATTTTTTATGGGCCAGAAGGACGCAAATGGGCCCTGGTTGCACCTGGGGGAGTCCCGAGGAGGGGACAACCCACCAGGGCGCGCCAGGAGGCCCTGGCGCACCCTGGTGGGTTGTGCCCACCTCGGGTACTGATAATCTCCAAGTGCAGGGAATCATCATAGTAATTCCCAAAGGTGGAAGTGATAAGTATGGAGTGTCGAACCCACAAGGAGCTAAAGGTAAGATCAATATTCTCTCAAGCCCTATCTGCCACTGATACGTCTCCAATGTATTTATAATTTTTGATTGTTCCATGCTATATTATATTCTGTTTTGGACATTATTGGGCTTTATTATACACATTTATATTATTTTTGGGACTAACCTATTAACCGGAGGCCCAACCCAGAATTGCTGTTTTTTGCCTATTTCAGAGGTTCGCAGAAAAAGAATATCAAACGGCGTCCAAACGGAATGAAACCTTCGGGAACGTGATTTTTGGAACGAACGTGATCCAGAGGACTTGGACCCTACGTCAAGAAAGCTACTAGGATGGCACGAGGTAGGGGCGTTCCTACCCGCCCGCCCCCAAGGCGCGCCCTCCACCCTCGTGGGGCCCACGTTTCTCCACCGACGTACTTCCTCCTCCTATATATACCTACGTACCCCCAAACTACCAGATACGGAGCCAAAAACCTAATTCCACCGCCGCAACCTTCTGTACCCGTGAGATCCCATCTTGGGGCCTTTTCTGGAGCTCCGCCGGAGGGGGCATCGATCACGAAGGGCTTCTACATCAACACGATAGCCTCTCCAATGATGTGTGAGAGTTTACCTCAGACCTTCGGGTCCATAGTTATTAGCTAGATGGCTTCTTCTCTCTCTTTGGATCTCAATACAAAGTTGTCCATGATTCTCGTGGAGATCTATTCGATGTAATCTTCTTTTGCGGTGTGTTTGTTGAGACCGATGAATTGTGGGTTTATGATCAAGTTTATCTATGAAAAATATTTGAATCTTCTCTGAATTCTTTCATGTATGATTGGTTATCTTTGCAAGTCTCTTCGAATTATCAGTTTGATTTGGCCTAGTAGATTGATCTTTCTTGCAATGGGAGAAGTGCTTAGCTTTGGGTTCAATCTTGCGGTGTCCTTTCCCAGTGACAGTAGGGGCAGCAAGGCTACTTAAAGCGTTACTCTGTTCTTTTGAACTTAATACTCTAGATGCATGTTGGATAGCGGTTGATGTGTGGAGTAATAATAGTAGATGTAGGCAGGAGTCGGTCTACTTGTCTCGGACGTGATGCCTATATACATGATCATACCTAGATATTCTAATAACTATGCTCAATTCTGTCAATTGCTCAACAGTAATTTGTTTACCCACCATAAAACTTATGCTCTCGAGAGAAGCCACTAGTGAAACCTATGGCCCCCAGGTCTATTTTCCATCATATTAATCTCCCATCAACAAGCTATTTCTGGCATCATTTTTATTTCGCTTTATTTACTTTGCATCTTTACCATAAAAATACAAAAAATATTATCTTATCATATCTATCAGATCTCACTTTCGTAAGTGACCGTGAAGGGATTGACAACCCCTTTATTGCGTTGGTTGCGAGGATTTTATTTGTTTGTGTAGGTGTGAGGGACTCGTGTGTGGCCTCCTACTGGATTGATACCTTGGTTCTCAAAAACTGAGGGAAATACTTACGGTGCTGCATCACCCTTTCCTCTTCAAGGGAAAACCAACACAGTGCTCAAGAGGTAGCAAGAAGGATTTCTAGCGCTGTTGCCGGGGAGTCTACGCAAAAGTCAACATACCAAGTACCCATCACAAGCCCTTATCTCCCGCATTACATTATTTTCCATTTGCCTCTTGTTTTCCTCTCCCCCACTTCACCCTTGTCGTTTTATTCGCCCTCTCTCTTTTCTGTTCGCCTCTTTTTCGCCCGCTTCTTGTTTGCTCATGTGTTGGATCGCTTGCTTGTCACGATGGCTCTACCTAGATTTGGTGATCTTCACCTTAAAAGGATAGAAGAGATCGAAAGCAACGTCCGGAGTTTTATGGTCTTACAATTTGAGCATAATAATTTTTTAGAAACGAGCTTAGGGAACAAAAAGGCTTTATGGGTTATATGAATAAAGATCTCGATGATATGTCTAAAGAATTTGATGATTTGAAATCTCAGATTGCTCATCTTGAGAAGTTAATAGCTGAAGTTTCGGATAAGCAGGCCACCTTAGTTAATAAGATGGCCGCTAAGCCGGATTTTTTTTTGGGAAAATAAAGATGAAGATCTAAAAGTTATTGATGTGTCCCCTATTAAATCTTTGTTTTGCAATATGAATATTTATAATGATGGGACTTAATATGATCCACCTTTACCTAGAAGGCGTTCCAAAAATTTGGAGTTTTTAGATCTTGATGCAAAAATTGGTAAAAGTGGGATTGAAGAGATCAAAACTCTAGATATTAATGAACCCACTATTTTGCATTTCAAGGATTTTAATTATGATAATTGCTCTTTGATAGATTGTATTTCCTTGTTGCAATCCGTGCTAAATTCTCCACATGCTTATAGTCAAAATAAAGCCTTTACCAAACATATCGTTGATGCTTTGATGCAATCTTATGAAGAAAAACTTGAGTTGGAAGTTTCTATCCCTAGAAAACTTTATGATGAGTGGGAACCTACTACTAAAATTAAAATTAAAGATCATGAATGATATGCTTTGTGTGATTTGGGTGCTAGTGTTTCCACGATTCCAAAGACTGTGTGATTTGCTAGGTTTCCGTGATTTTGATGATTGCTCTTTAAACTTGCACCTTGCGGATTCCACCATTAAGAAACCTAAGGGAAGAATTAATGATGTTCTTATTGTTGAAAATATGAATTATGTGCCCTTAGATTTTATTGTTCTTGATATAGATTGCAATCTTTCATCTCCTATTATTCTTGGTAGACCTTTCCTTAGAACGATTGGTGCAATTATTGATATGAAGGAAGGGAATATTAGATTCCAATTTCCGTTGAGGAAAGGCATGGAAAACTTCCCTAGAAAGAAAATAAAATTACCTTATGAATCTATTATGAGAGCCACTTATGGATTGCCTACCAAAGATGGCAATACCTAGATCTATCTTCGCTTTTATGCCTAGCTAGGGGCGTTAAACGATAGCGCTTGTTGGGAGGCAACCCAATTTTATTTTTATTTTTGCTTTTTGCTCCTGTTTAGTAATAAATAATTTATCTAGCCTCTGTTTTGGTTGTGTTTTTTGTGTTTAATTAGTGTTTGTGCCAAGTAGAACCGTTGGGAAGACTTGGGGAAAGTCTTTTTGATCTTGCTGTAAAAAACAGAAACTTTACCGCTCACGAGAATTGCTGCCATTTTTATTTGGAAAGTTCTATTTAGTTAATTCTTTTTGAAGATGATTAATAGATAAATTCCTCACGTCCAGAAATTTACTTTAGAATTTTTGGGGTTCCAGAAACTTGCATTAGCTACAGATTACTACAGACTGTTCTGTTTTTTATTCTGTTTTTCGTGTGTTGTTTGCTTATTTTGATGAATCTATGACTAGTAAAATAGTTTATAAACCATAGAGAAGTTGGAATACAGTAGGTTTAAAACCAATATAAATAAAGATTGAGGTCATTATAGTACCTTGAAGTGGTGTTTTGTTTTCTTTCGCTAACGGAGCTCACGAGATTTTCTATTTTGAGTTTTGTGTTGTGAAGTTTTCAAGTTTTGGGTTAAGTTTTGATGGATTATGGAACAAGAAGTGGCAAGAGCCTAAGCTTGGGGATGCCCATGGCACCCCAAGGTAAAATTCAAGGACACCCAAAAGCCTAAGCTTGGGGATGCCCCGGAAGGCATCCCCTCTTTCGTCTTCGTCTATTGGTAACTTTACTTGGAGCTATATTTTTATTCACCACATGATATGTGTTTTGCTTGGAGCGTCTTGTATGATTTGAGTCTTTGCTTTTTAGTTTACCACAATCATCCTTGCTGTACACACCTTTCGAGAGAGACTCACAAGATTTGAAAATTATTAGAATACTCTATGTGCTTCACTTATATCTTTTGTGTTATATAGTTTTTGCTCTTGTGCTTTACTTATATCTTTTAGAGCACGGTGGTGGATTTGTTTTATAGAAACTATTGTTCTCTCATGCTTCACTTAGATTATTTTGAGAGTCCTACAAAACAGCGTGGTAATTTGCTTTAATTATGATAGGCATTCAAGATTAGTAAAACAATCTTATGAGTGTGTTGAATACTATGAGAAGTTTGATACTTGATAATTGTTTTGAGATATGGAGATGGTGATATTAGAGTCATGCTAGTTGAGTAGTTGTGAATTTGAGGAATACTTGTGTTGAAGTTGTTGATTCCCGTAGCATGCACGTATGGTGAACCGTTATGTGACGAAACCGGAGCATGATTTATTTATTGATTGTCTTCCTTATGAGTGGCGGTCGGGGACGAGCGATGGTCTTTTCCTACCAATCTATCCCCCTAGGAGCATGCGTGTAATACTTTGTTTCGTTAACTAATAGATTTTTGCAATAAGTATGTGGGTTTTTTATGACTAATGTTGAGTCCATGGATTATACGCACTCTCACCCTTCCACCATTAATTGCTAGCCTCTCTAATATCGCGCACTTTTCGCCGGTATCATATACCCACCATGTACCTTCCTCAAAACAACCACCATACCTACCTATTATGGCATTTCCATAGCCATTCCGAGATATATTGCCATGCAACTTACCACCGTTCCGTTTACTATGACATGCTCCATCATTGTCATATTGCTTTGCATGATCATGTAGTTGGCATTGTATTTGTGGCAAAGCCACCGTTCATAATTCTTTCATACATGGCATTCTTGATTCATTGCATATCCCGGTATACCACTGGAGGCATTCACATAGAGTCATATTTTGTTCTAAGTATTGAGTTGTAATTGTTGAGTTGTAAGTAAATAAAAGTGTGATGATCATCATTTTTAGAGCATTGTCCCAAGTGACGAGAGGATGATGGAGACTATGATTCCCCCACATGTCGGGATGAGACTCTGGACTGAATAAAAAAAGGGGGATGCCATAAAAAAAGAGAAAAGGCCCAAATAAAAAAAAGAAGGGACAATGCTACTATCCTTTTATCACACTAGTGTTTCAAAGTAGCACCATGATCTTCATGATAGAGAGTCCCCTATGATATCACTTTCATATACTAGTGGAAATTTTTCATTATAGAACTTGGCTTGTATATTCCAATGATGGGCTTCCTCAAAATGCCCTAGGTCTTCGTGAGCAAGCGAGTTGGATGCACACCCACTTAGTTCCTTTTGTTGAGCTTTCATATACTTATAGCTCTAGTGCATCTGTTGCATGGCAATCCCCACTCACTCACATTGATATCTATTAATGGGCATCTCCATAGCCCGTTGATACGCCTAGTTGATGTTATAATATCTTCTCCTTTTTTGTCTTCTCCACAACCGCCATTCTACTCCACATATAGTGCTATGTCCATGGCTCACACTCATGTATTGCGTGAAGATTGAAAAAGTTTGAGAACACCAAAAGTATGAAACAATTGCTTGGCTTGTCATCGGGGTTGTGCATGATTTAAATACTTTGTGTAGTGAAGATAGAGCATAGCCAGACGATATGATTTGGTAGGGATAACTTTCTTTGGCCATGTTATTTTGAGAAGACATAATTGCTTAGTTAGTATGCTTGAAGTATTATTTTTTCTATGTCAACATTAAACTTTTGCCTTTAATCTTTCGGATCTGAATATTCATACCACAATTAAGAGAATTACATTGAAATTATGCCAAGTAGCATTCCACATCAAAAATTCTGTTTTTATCATTTACCTACTCGAGGACGAGCAGGAATTAAGCTTGGAGATGCTTGATACGTCTCCAACGTATCTATAATTTTTTATTGTTCCATGCTATATTATATTCTATTTTGGACTTTATTGGGCTTTATTATACACTTCCATATTATTTTTGGGACTAACCTATTAACCGGAGGCCCAGCCAAGAATTGCTGTTTTTTGCCTATTTCAGAGTTTCGCAGAAAAAGAATATCAAACGGAGTCCAAACGGAATGAAACCTTCGGGAACGTGATTTTTGGAACGAACGTGATCCAGAGGACTTGGACCCTACGTCAAGAAAGCTACCAGGAAGGCAAGAGGTAGGGGGCGCGCCTACCCCCCCCAGGCGCGCCCTCCACCCTCGTGGGGCCCACGTTGCTCCACCAATGTGCTTCTTCCTCCTATATATACCTACGTACCCCCAAACTACCAGATACGGAGCCAAAAACCTAATTCCACCACCGCAACCTTCTGTACCCGTGAGATCCCATCTTGGGGCCTTTTCCGGAGCTCCGCCGGAGAGGGCATCAATCACGGAGGGCTTCTACATCAACACCATAGCCTCTCCGATGATGTGTGAGTAGTTTACCTCAGACCTTCGGGTCCATAGTTATTAGCTAGATGGCTTCTTCTCTCTCTTTGGATCTCAATACAAAGTTCTCTCCACAATTCTCGTGGAGATCTATTCGATGTAATCTTCTTTTGCGGTGTGTTTGTTAAGACCGATGAATTGTGGGTTTATGATCAAGTTTATCTATGAACAATATTTGAATCTTCTTTGAATTCTTTTATGTATGATTGGTTATCTTTGCAAGTCTCTTCGAATTATCAGTTTGGTTTGGCCTAGTAGATTGATCTTTCTTGCAATGGGAGAAGTGCTTAGCTTTGGGTTCAAACTTGCGGTGTCCTTTCCCAGTGATAGTAGGGGCAGCAAGACACGTATTGTATTGTTGCCATCGAGGATAACAAGATGGGGTTTATATCATATTGCATGAGTTTATCCCTCTACATCATGTCATCTTACTTAAAGTGTTACTCTATTCTTTTGAACTTAATACTCTAGATGCGTGCTAGATAGCGGTCGATGTGTGGAGTAATAGTAGTAGATGCAGGCAGGAGTCAGTCTACTTGTCTCGGACGTGATGCCTATATACATGATCATACCTAGATATTCTCATAACTATGCTCAATTCTGTCAATTGCTCAACAGTAATTTGTTTACCCACCGTAATACTTATGCCCTCGAGAGAAGCCACTAGTGAAACCTATGACCCCCGGGTCTATTTTCCATCATATTAGTCTCCCGTCAACAAGCCATTTCTGGCACCGTTTTTATTTCGCTTTATTTACTTTGCATCTTTATCATAAAAATACCAAAAATATTATCTTATCATATCTATCAGATCTCACTTTTGTAAGTGACCGTGAAGGGATTGACAACCCCTTTATTGCGTTGGTTGCGAGGATTTTATTTGTTTGTGTAGGTGCAAGGGACTCGTGCATGGCCTCCTACTGGATTGATACCTTGGTTCTCAAAAACTGAGGGAAATACTTACGCTACTTTGCTGAATCACCCTTTCCTCTTCAAGGGAAAACCAACGCAGTGCTCAAGAGGTAGCAGCCACTGATACGACTCTACGTACACCGAACGTTTGCTTCCAACTAGAAACGAGAAATAAAACCGCGTTGTGGGTATGAAGAGGATAACTTTGCATGATATCGAAGAGCTAAAATATAAAAGTAGGTGTTGTTATCATAAATCTAGAATATATTACTAAATCTATACCTACTAATAAAGCAAGGTGTGTTTCACTAATTTTTCATCCATTCACCTATTATTTTTTATTGCTATATCCGAGGTCGTACTAATTATCAAAAATGTGTTCTGCGCTCGTACAAACTCCTAGGCTTTTGTGGTGCTATGCTATCTGGATTTTATGGGCCACATTGGGCCTCTCAACGGGATTGCTAGGAGCCAGGTGTCAATGTAACAACAGAAATAAAATGCAAAACAAAATATTGGGAGTTCCTGGTATCGATCCTAGGTCTGCACGGTTCGCAAACGAGTTAGGCAAACCAACGGGCTATGCATGTGTTTGTGAAAAAATTGCAACTCTGTATTTTAACTACAATCCAACTGATTTACCAGAATCAAACACAAGCCATGGCCTCCGTTGTGCTCGATGCTCAATAGACAACGACGAGCTATTGGGGTTTGCCTGAGTGTCTTAGCGACGCGCGTGGCGTAGAGTTAGGCGCATGGGTGCACAGGTGAGCGCGTCGAAGTGCAGTAGCAGCAAGGAGCGGCTGAACTAGAGCTTGTGGCCATGGGTGTTCATGGCGGCAACCTAGGCCGCGCGGATCGGCGGCTATGTGGACAAATGAGACTGGAGAGAGAGATGGAGAGGAGCAGAGCTTAGCCGTAGGGGTTCATCTGGACTCGTATGAGGTCAATTGTGACTCAAGATGGCGGGAGGACGCGCAGATGGCTGGCGTTGTACCGAAAGAAGACAACGACGTGCTCCGGGAAGAAGACGATGTAGCAAAGCGGGGCACATGTAAAGAGCTGCAATGTGTAGCATGTTTCTGTCAGGAACAAGCCAAGGAGTCTGTATGTACAACCTTTCTTAGGGAAATTCATACGTACAAGCTGGATTGATTCCTAGGTATAGGCTACAATAACACAAACCACGTTCCTCCCTTAAATAGTCCCACCTTGCTTTTTTATGTTCAATATCACCAACTTATATACGTTCCCAAGTTACCCAGGGCATCAACAAGCCATCTTGGGAATTGATAAGGAGAGGGTGAAGCGTTGAACAGATTTATCCCATGAGAAAAAATTAAAGGCTGCGCAATGAGCCAACACGGTTTGAAGAAATAAATTGAGGGAATGGAATCAAAGGTTGCACAATGAGCTCTAATATTCCAAGGAAGGCCTGATTAAGGCTGCACAATGAGCAGACATGGAGCCTGATTAAAGGTTGTATTTGGGGCGTAAGGATCCGAAGTTGGCATACGAGAAACAATGAGCACATTTGGAAGAAATTAAATTGCGGGAGTGAGATCAAACTAAATTTGGCGTGGGACTTAAATTGAAATTTGGGGCCTGATTAAAGGTTGTGTATTTGGGATTATGTTGTGGCCCAGGAGGACTTGCAATATGGTTTTGCTACTCAATGATGTATGAGCGGCTGATAAACCTTGGTGTGCGTCTTACAGCAGATCATCAGCATGCATTCTTCTTATACTTACTTTTTGTTTATGTACATGATGCCTTTTGGTATATGTCTGCAGATCCTTCCGGAGTATGTAACGGCAGTGCCATGTCAAGTCAACCATCCGTGAGAGACCTGTGGCGTCAGGGTTATGGGACATCGGGAGGCGTGGACGGGATTAAACTTCCCTCCACGGCAATGTCGATGATTTTGTGTCATCTCTTGATTACGGTAGACTCTGTTCCACAAGGTCACTATAGTAGCTTTGGCATAGGGGGCTAAACCTGCATTTGTTGTGAGAATTTGCTCTCTTAAAGTTAAAGTTCATACCGCTAACCTTCAATGTTTTCAAGCCGTGGTTCATGATGAGTGACTACACAATGCTTTGTCTTTTCGTGCCAACACTTAATAAGATTAGGATCCCCCGCAAAAAAATAAGATTAGGAGAGCAGACATTGCACAAATCAATCATATCATTATGTTGAATTAACAAATCTAGCGTCAGTTTGAACTTCCAATGATCCATGTAAGAAAAGTAAACATAGATTCTTGATAAAACAAAATTTCTATTGAATTTTGTTGTTGCTGATGGGAGCCTTTGTACTTTTGGGCCTCATTCGGTTTGGAGGATTTCTATAGGAAAAACGTAGGAACAATGATTCCGTAGGAAAAATTCCTATAGATACATTCGGTTTGTAGGAAACGCGTACAGAGATTTCATAGGAATACTATTCATTTCCTGTGTTTTTGGAAGAATCTAGACATCCACTCAAAGCTCATTTTGTGCATAGGAACGAGGCAAGACAATTCCGTAGGATGGCAAGTGCCATCCTATCAAATTCCTATACTACTCTTAATTCCTACGTTTTGATTTCCTCCAAACCGAATGAGGCCTTGTTCTGCTAGGGCTTGATGAATTAGGAGATGTAGCGTCTACCGAAAGGTTGTTGTTGGGTTCTTATTTTGCCAAAGCACAAGTATGAAAATACCATAATCTTAGATAGAGGTGAATCGACTATACTAGGTGAGGGAGTCCTGGATTAGGGGGTGTTCGGGTAGCCGGACTATACCTTCAGCCGGACTCCAGGACTATGAAGATACAAGATTGAAGACTTCGTTCCGTGTCCGGATGGGACTTTCCTTGGCGTGGAAGGCAAGCCTGGCGATGCGGATATTCAAGATCTCCTACCATTGTAACCGACTTTGCGTAACCCTAAGTCCCTCCGGTGTCTATATAAACCGGAGGGTTTTAGTCCGTAGGACAACTTCATCATAGAACAATCATACCATAGGCTAGCTTCTAGGGTTTAGCCTCCTTGATCTCGTGGTAGATCTACTTTTGTACTACCCATATCATCAATATTAATCAAGCAGGACGTAGGGTTTTACCTCCATCAAGAGGGCCCGAACCTGGGTAAAACATCGTGTTCCTTGCCTCCTGTTACCATCCGGCCTAGACGCACAGTTTGGGACCCCCTACCCGAGACCCGCCGGTTTTGACACCGACATTGGTGCTTTCATTGAGAGTTCCTCTGTGTCGTCGCTCTTAGGCCTGATGGCTCCTTCGATCATCAACAACGATGCAGTCCAGGGTGAGACTTTTCTCCCCGGACAGATCTTCATCTTCGGCGGCTTCGCACTGCGGGCCAATTCGCTTGGCCACCTTGAGCAGATCGAAAGCTACGCCCCTGGCCATCAGGTCAGGTTTGGAAGCCTAAACTACATGGCTGACATCCGCGGGGACTTAATCTTCGACGGATTCGAGCCACAGCCAAGCGCGCTGCACTGTCTCGATGGGCATGATATAGCTCTGCCGCCGAATAGTGCCTTGGAGGCCGCACACGCATCGGTTCCGACCATTGATTCGGAGCCTACTGCGCCGATCGAGGATCAGCGGTTGGACGCTGCCTCAGGGGCTGCGATCTCAGAGGCGATCGAGCGGAACTCCATCCCCGCACTCCGCATGGCCCGTGACTCCGAGGAGCCGGATTCCTTTCCGAACTCTGAGCCCCCCGTGCCCCTGCCGATCGAATCCGATTGGGCGCCGATAATGGAGTTCACCGCCGCAGACATCTTTCAGCACTCGCCCTTCAGCGACATCCTGAATTCGCTAAAGTCTCTCTCTTTATCAGGAGAGCCCTGGCCGGACTACGGTCAGCAAGGATGGGATTCGGATGATGAAGAAATTCAAAACCCACCACCACCCACTTCGTAGCCACTGTCGACGACTTAACCGACATGCTCGACTTCGACTCCGAAGACATTGACGGTATGGACGACGATGCAGGAGACAACCAAGAACCAACGCCTATAGGGCATTGGACAGCCACCTCATCTCACGATGTGTACATGGTGGATACCCCTAAAGGAAGCAACAACGAGGAAAACGGGGATGGAAAGAGGGATCAATCTCTCGAAAAACAATCAAAGCGTCGGCGTAAACGCCGACCAAGCCCCGCCTCGATAAAGACCCAGCCATAGAGCAGGATGAGCCGGTAGACGACGAGCATGCCTTAGAGCAACCGTCCCAACAGGACAACTTGGATAGAGAAACCGAACATCCCTCCCCCGGCAAAAATGGCATTCCGGACGACCCTACGCCGGACAAGCCCATGAAGCAGAAGAACCTCCACGAATGGCTCGTTGCAACCGCACGCAGCCTGAAAAAGCAAAAGCGGAAGCTAAAAACTATGGAAGATGCACTCAGGATCAGATGGAGTAAAATAATCAATACCGCAGACAAATACGGCGACAGTCGCCGCACTAAAAGCTATCCGAAGAGAAAGCTACTGTCTGAATTCGACGAGGAGGCCTTAGAGCCCTCCCATTCCAAAAGTGAGAAAGCCACACGGTCAGATAGACGACCCCATGGCCAGCATAAAGCGGCAAGCATCGCCGCACTTAATCCGGCATGCGACCCACTTAAGGATTTGCATCATGGCCCAGCTAGGTCCATTTACGGGCCAAGAAAGCAAGCTCTCGTAAGTAATGCAATAAAGCCATTATCAGAATCCGGCACACCCAAATACAGGGGTGCCGCACACCCCCTATGTTTCACCGATGAGGTCCTGGATTATGAATTTCCAGCGGGATTCAAACCCGTAAATATAGAGGCATATGATGGAACAACAGACCCTGGAGTCTGGATCGAGGATTATATCCTCCACATACATATGGCTAGAGGAGATGACCTCCACGCCATAAAATACTTACCCCTCAAGCTTAAAGGGCTAGCCCGGCATTGGCTCAAAAGCCTTCCTGAAAACACAATCGGAAGTTGGGAAGAGCTCGAGGACACTTTCCGAGCAAATTTTCAAGGGACCTATGTCCGCCCTCCGGATGTAGACGATCTTAGTCACATAACTCAACAGCCCGGAGAGTCAGCTCGGCAATTCTGGAATAGATTTCTTACTAAAAAGAATCAGATAGTCGACTGTCCAGACGCTGAAGCCTTAGCGGCTTTCAGGCATAATGTCCGAGACGAATGGCTCTCTAGACACCTCAGCCAAGAAAAGCCAAGAACAATGGCCGCACTAACAAGCCTCATGACCCGCTTTTGCGCAAGAGAGGACAGCTGGTTGGCAAGATGCAGCACCAGTGACCCAAGTACATCCGAAACTAGGGATGGAAACGGGAAACTGCGACGCTATAAGGACCGTCACCGGACTAAGGAAAAAAGTCCGAAGAGCACGGCAGTCAATGCCGGATTCAAAAGCTCATGACAGAATGAGAAAAAGCCGCCCCTCCAAGATAACAGGGACGACCTATCCAACTTAAACAAAATCTTGGATAGGATATGTCAAATACACAGCACTCCCAGAAAGCCTGCTAACCATACCCACAGAGATTGTTGGGTTTTCAAACAATCCAGCAGACTCAACGCCGAACACAAGGGGCTCGACACACCAAGCGAAGACGAGGATGAACCCCAAAAGCAGAGTACCAGGAAACAAAAGAATTTCCCACAAGAAGTAAAAATAGTAAACTTACTCCACATAACAAAACGTGCGGCGCCCATAAAGGTACGCGCCCCACGGCCTATCCCAAAGGAATCCCGCCACTGGTTGTCAAAACCAATCATCTTCGATCATCTGGATTATTCTAGAAGTATCAGGAACCCAGGCTGGACTGCCCTGGTACTCGATCCAATAATTGGCGGACTCCAGTTTTCAAATGTCCTTATGGACGGTGGCAGCGGACTCAACCTGATATATCAGGACTCAATCCGCCACATGGGGATCGGCCCAAAAAGAATTCGCCACAGCAAAACCTCCTTTCAAGGAGTAACGCCAGGTCCGGACACCCATTGCATGGGTTTTCTCCGGCTCGAGGTTATTTTTGGCTCTGCCAATAACTTCGGTCGCAAAAAGCTGACTTTCCACATCGTCCCATTCTCAAGTCGCTATCAAGCACTACTGGGACGCGAAGCTTTCGCCCGCTTTAACGCAATACCACATTATGCATCTCTTACGCTTAAGATGCCCGGTCCACGCAGCATCATCTCCTTAAAGGGGAAGCAGTGAGAACACCTCCCCCAAGCAGAGGATTGTGCGGCCGCTTTAACAGCCCCACAATACAATGGCTTCACCAGCCAGAACATCGGAACAGGTCATTAAGACCACGGACACGGATAGACGAGTCCGGCACAAAAGTATCGTTGATAAAGGCTTAGTGGCCATATACCCCTGCACTAGGGGCTTCACACGTATAAAATAAGAGACAATAAAGCTCAATTTTTCATATTTTACTTTACACTTTGTTTATTTCATATAACTTTTGTTCAGAACGCCCCTTTTTCAACTTAGTTGCTCTCTTTTTACACATGAACATTGTGCTGCGCCCGTCCAGGATACGGCACAACGGAGACACAGGCGCAGACGTGCAGTAGGGATCCGTTCTAAGGATTCTTTTCAGATTAAGACCCTGCGTAAACCTTTTTTACTGTCTCTTGTTGATACACATCCCCTGGTTCTATGACCAAGGAGGAGGCTGGCGTCTTGGCATGTGGCCACGTCAGAATTCTTGCGCATACCTGGACACTAGGGGCTTATACCTCAGAGCGTTACCTCGCCCGCTCTCATAAAGACCGAATACCTTAGGGAGTGTTCGGCGTCGCGAGTTTGGCCTTATATGCATCAGCTCCGAGTCATGATTTTGGTCAAATGTTGGGTTGCCCAGCTCCTGTGTTCGGCCGCCTTATGTTCCGCTCTATCGGCTAAGGTGGCACCAGGAGAAGTACTGCGATTGTGCCCTGGTTCGGCCGGGCGAGCACCTCAGTAGAGAAAGCCGAAAATCGACTGTCATGATATGGCGTGAGACTGGTCAACCACTCGATGACTCTCCGGAATCTGTAGGATTCCTCCGCATTAATGAAGGGCCGTTTCCCGGCCAGGCACATACGCGCCCCGAATTCGGGCGAGCGCAGTCGCCACCAGGGGCTACCTAAATATCCCATTGTCAAGCTCCTATGGCTAAGTGAAAGTGTTAAAGCATTATAGTCCGGTTGCCTAGCTCGCTGCGCTATCACCTCCTTTGTAGGACCAAGACGTTGGATTAAGTGTGAAAATGCGCCTTCTGCGAGCACCCCCGCACTATGTGTGTGGGGGCTGAAGCCAACGACTGCAATCTTTAAGATTTTGTATATATATCTTAAAACGGCCACACAGGAGGTGTTCCAAATACTTGAAGGCACAAGTATAAAAGGCTACTACAATTCATCAAAATATTGCTTTATAATTACATATGCTATCAGAACATAGCATCCTTCGAGCATTGCATCTCTATTACACGAGCGCCTTCAAGGACTTCCTGAAAATAGTGCTTGGAGGGTACTCGGCTTTTGTCCGAATCTCGGGATGCAACAACGGTGGTCTCCATCTCTGCCCAGTATGTCTTGACACGGGCAAGAGCCATCCGTGCGCCCTCTATGCATGCTGACCTCTTCATCGCATTGATACGTGGCACCGCGTCAAGGAATTGCTGCACCAAGCTGAAATAACTCTTCGGCTCCGATCTCCCCGGCCACAGATGACCCATGACGTACTTCATGGCGAGTCCGTACAATCTATTCAGTTCGGCCCATTGAGCTAGATGATCGTCCACCGCCAGTGGATGCTCTGGATTCTGGAACTGCGGCCAGAAAAGCCTTTCCACTTCGCGATCTTCTTGATCTGAAAGTATTCGGTCGCATCAGCAGCACTCGCTGCCAAATCCAGATAGGTGTCCTCCGCACTCCACATCCGGTCCAACGGAGCAAACTTCGGATCGCAAAACTTCCTCCGCAGCATAAAGGGCTTTCCAGCCGCAATCTATCCGGCCTGACGCAGCTCCTCCTTCGCAGCTCTCATCGCAGAGCGAGCGTCTTTGGCATCAGCAATGGCCTTCTCTAAGTCCGTCTGTCTCACCCGGTCTTCTTTCTCAAGAAACTTGCAACGGTCAGCAACACTTTTTAACTTCACGACCATCTCGGCCATATCCTTCTTGCTTCGGCAGTGAGTAGCCTGTTCGGCTCTCAGCTCTTCAAGGGCCTTCTCGGCAGCCGCATCACTTTTCCAGGCTTGTTCCTTAGCTCGGGCAAGTTCCGCCCGAAGACTCTCCACGACGGCCGCACCATCTGCGTCAAGCACACACATTGTAAGATACTGGCATAAAGCTCCTCTTACCAGATGTCGCCCGAGGAATTGCATACCTTGAGCCTCATCAAGCCGCTCGTTGACGAGCGCGATGTCGGCATCTACCACGTCAAGATGCCGCTTTAGTTCGGCAAAATCATCAGTTCGGCTCGATTCTAGACACTTCGCCACCTGTATACAAAGGCGACATTTTAGACCTGGGATTATGATCCTCTGCGCGCCGTCAATTTTGACAACGCACAGAGTCTCAGGGGCTACTATCTACACAAGGCGCATCTTTTTTATGCGCAACTGACAAAGAAGTACATTATCAAACGTACCTCAAAACCCGTCAGCAAACTTCTGACGGCCTCATGAAATCCGCTTTCCGTGGACAAAATCCTTCCAATCACCGTACCCATCAATGCACGGTGCTCCTCTGAGATAGAAGCTCGCCCCAGCAGAATCATCAGCTCCTCCGACCGCGCATCGGACGGTGCCGGACTCGTCCTATGACCTCCATCAAAGGCCGGATGCGGAGAACCTTGGGGGGACATATGGCTACCTTCCACCCTTGCCAGATTCGGAGAAACCCTCCACGACGACACCTCAGGGTCGCCCGCCTCGCCAGGCGGTACAGCAGGGGGAGGTGTTCCACTCTCCATCATCTCTGGAAGAAGATCCCACGAAGACGAGCTCTGCTGAGAAGGGCTGAGGTCCGAGCTACAAAGTAAAATTTTGGTTAATCTTCTCAGATAAAAAGTAAGGATTTCTCTCATCCCTCTAAAGGCAAATCTTTCTCTACTTACGGCTCGCTAGAGGGCTAATCCCTTTGAGGGCGTAGTTCGGCCGAGGATCTCCCTGGCGTCGGACCCTCTGACGAGGACTTTTCCCCCCGCTTTGAGGCCATGGTCTCCGGGTCGTCAGAGGAGGCCCTCTTCTTCCCCTTAGGAGAGGAATTGTCCGTTCCTCCCTTCGGAGCAGCCTCCTTCGAGGAGGCCATAGTTTCCTTGTCCTCCCCCTCACTTCCCTCGAAAGGCACGATCTTCAACATCCCGACTAGCACGGGATCCGGCCTGGTCTCAGGAAGGGGAGTCGGACACCTGATCAGATTTGCCTTCTCTATCCACTCCTGTTTAAAAGGACAGCTCTTTTGGGGGCGAATTTATGACAATTTTATGGATAGCGAGTCTGGGCACAAGGTTACTTACTTGAGTATCCGGGCGATTGCAGCTTAAACCTGCGTCCTCGGTCAAATTCGGACACATTGCTTGTGATCCGAAGAACATTTTATACATCTCCATGGGTGTTGCGCCCATAAAATGCGGGAGAGCTCGTGGTCCCTCCGGATTAAACTCCCACAGACGAAGGGAGTGACGTTTGCCGGGCAGTGTTCGACGAATCAGCATGACCTCCGTCACCTTAACCAGGTTGAGGTCTCTTTCTAAGAGATCCCTAATGCGGCCCTGCAACAAGGGCACGTCTTTGGATAGCCCCCAATCTAATCCTTTGTTGACCCATGACGCTAGTCGTGGTGGGGGACCCGAGCGAAAGGCAGGAGGCGCCACCCACTTGGTGCTCCTGGGAGCGGTGATATAGAACCACTCTCATTGCCACAAGCCGAGCTCCTCTTGAAAGGAGCCCTCGGGCCATGGAGCATCAGCATTCTTACTTATGACAGCGCCTCCGCACTCTGCGTGCCGTCCCTCGATCATCTTCGGCTCCACTCCAAAAGTCTTGAGCCATAATCCGAAGTGAGGAGTAACACAGAGGAACGCTTCACACACAACGATGAATGAGGAAATGTGGAGGATGGACTCCGGAGCTAAGTCATGAAATTCCAGCTCATAATAGAACATCAGCCCCCTCACGAAGGGATCCATCAGGAAGCCTAACCCCCGAAGGAAGTGAGACATGAACACTACGCTCTCACGGGCTGGGGACTGGGAATAGCCTGCCTTTGAGCAGGCAACCTATGTGAAATTTCGGCGGTCAAGAACTTAGCCTCTCTCAACTTTAGCACGTCCTCCTCCATGACGGAGGAGGGCATCCATCGGCCTTGAAGGTCGGAACCGGACATTGTCGAAGGTCCGAAGCGCCTGGAATCTGGAGCCTAGGGTGTTGGAACTTGAGGCGACGGGCGAACTTGTTTTGAGATTGGAGAAAAGGAGTAAGGCCTTGATCTCTTTATAAGAGGTTGAATACCAGGAGCCCTCGCTGTAACCATTTGGGACTTGCCTTTAATCGAGAAGACATGCTAACGGGCACGATTGGGTTACCCACGTCCGTATTGATGAGAATCCCGTAAATAAAGGGGACACGATCTCTGCTTTGACAAAACGTGCCAAGGAAACCGCCTCGCAAAACGCGCTGAGGTGGAGAAGTGAAAACGATTCGAATAAAGGCTTGGCCGTAGTGTGATGTCACGCTGCGGAATACGTCAGCAGATTAGATTTGTGTTAATATTATTCTCTCTATGGCAATACGTGGAAACTTATTTTGCAGAGCCGGACACTACTCTTGGTGTTTACAAACTTTTATGAAGAATTTGGAGGAGGAACCCGCCTTGCAATGCTGAAGACAATCTGCGCACCGGACTCGTCGTCATTGAAGCCTGGTTCAGGGGCTATTGAGGGAGTCCTGGATTAGGGGGTGTTCGGGTAGCCGGACTATACCTTCAGCCGGACTCCAGGACTATGAAGATACAAGATTGAAGACTTCGTCCCGTGTCCGGATGGGACTTTCCTTGGCGTGGAAGGCAAGCCTGGCGATGCGGATATTCAAGATCTCCTACCATTGTAACCGACTTTGTGTAACCCTAACCCCCTCCGGTGTCTATATAAACCGGTGGGTTTTAGTCCGTAGGACAACTTCATCATACAACAATCATACCATAGGCTAGCTTCTAGGGTTTAGCCTCCTTGATCAATATTAATCAAGCAGGACGTAGGGTTTTACCTCCATCAAGAGGGCCCGAACCTGGGTAAAACTTCATGTTCCTTGCCTCCTGTTACCATCCGGCCTAGACGCACAGTTCGGGACCCCCTACCCGAGATCTGCCGGTTTTGACACCGACACTAGGGTTTTGCACCGTACCCAGAATGCCGGCCATCAACTCGGGTTCTATAGTGTTGGTGAGATGCAACCCTACCTCTCCATCTCTCATGCTATGACGCAGGCGTCTGCCGTTGAGGAATGGGAAAGTGGTGCAATGAGGAAATAATACGGGTGGAAAAATACAATATGGGGGAGCAATGAATTTAGGATCGATCTACCATCCCCCTCAAGTCAGGCCAAACATAGTGACATGCCACGTCGTGTTTGTGCTATCCTATCCAATCATTGTGTACTATAGCCTCATTTTGTTTTTTTCTCAAAGTTGAGAGATGATGGATAAATAATATTTGTGCTCAAATCTTTATTAGTTTCTCCTGTTTTTAGAAAGCAAATTGATATTTTTTTATTCATTAGTTTGTCATAATAATATTTTCACTAGAGTGCACAACAAATTGCACAAATTGGCATATGCTTATGACATTACTGTTCAATAAATGAACATATGTACTCTTGGGATCCATAGTGTGGAAAGAATTGAGTTCACATAGATTCGCTCAAAATCAGCTCACCTTATAGGAGTTCCATCAATGGTTAAGATGGCCATACTTCACGTGCTTATATATTTTTCTCCCGTTGCAACGCACGGGCATGTTTGCTAGTATTATAAATAGCGAGTGTGGAATAATGATGGATCGGTGTGCGGAATTATCCTAGGCAATTGTTAACAAGACCGATAGTCGTCATTGCAATTTCATATGAGGGAGAGGCATAAGCTAACATACTTTCTCTTCTTGGATCATATGCACTTATGATTGGAACTCTAGCAAGCATCTGCAACTACTAAATATCATTAAGGTAAAACCCAACCATAGCATTAAAGCATCAAGTCCCCTTTATCCCATACACAACAACCCCCTTAATCGGGTTTCTGCTTCTGTCACTCAAGCAACCCACTATAGGCGAATCATGAACGTATTGCAACACCCTACAACGGGAATCCCTCACGCTTGCGCGACACGGAGGGCACAATAGGATAGCACCAAAATAAAACATGCAACTCGTACCAATCTAGATCATCAATCAACCCAAAGACAAAGGATATCTACTCAAAACATCATAGGATGGCAACACATCATTGGATCATAATATGTGGCATAAAGCACCATGTTCAATTAGGGATTATAGCGGGGTGCGGGAGAGTGGACCGCGTAAAACAGACGAGGATGGTGATGTTGATGAAGACGATCACCGCGGCGATGATTCCCCTCCCAATGGCACTCCGGCACCACCGCGAGAGAGGAGGAGAGGTTCTCCCCCTTATGCTTCCTCCTCCATGGCCTCCCCTGGATGGGGAGAGGTTCCCCCTCTAGTCCTTGGCCTTCATGGTGATGATGGCCCCTCCGGGATCCTCCTCCATGCCCTCTGGTGATGATGGCCCCCTCCGGCAGGGTGCCAGAGAGGGCCCAGATTGATTTCTCATGGCTACAGAGGCTTGCGATGGCAGAACTTCCGATCTAGGTTATTTTATGGAGGTTTGGGCATTTATAGGAGAGGTTGGCATCGAGAACAAGTCAGGGGGGCCCACGAGAAGTCCACGAGGCACAGGGGCGCGCCCAGGGGGTGGGCGTGCCCCCCACCCTCGTGGGGCCCACGGGACTCCCCTCCGATAGATTTTTGTTCCAGTATTTTTTATATTTTCCATAAAAATTCTCTATTGATTTTCATCGCATTCCGAGAACTTTTATTTCTGCACAAAAACAACACCACGGTAGTTCTTCTGAAAACAACGTCAGTCCTGGTTAGTTCTAAGCAAATCATACCAAAATCATATAAAACTATTATAAAAATGGCATGAATACTTCATAAATTATAGATACGTTGGAGACGTATCAGCATCTCCAAGCTTAATTCCTGCTCGTCCTCGAGTAGGTAGATGATAATAGAAATAATTTATGAAGTGTGAATGCTAGCAAGTGCATAAATTTGATCAATGATAGTTCAAATCACTTTTTCTAGCATCATAACAGTAGTTCAACTCATAAAACTTCTCATGATCAAGTAACAAGCTATTCACATGTTAAAGTATAGATCACAAACTTTCTTGAGAGCTAACAAACCATGCTCTTAGTCATCAAACAATTGCAATTCATCTTATTTTCGGGAAGAGTCTATGTAAGAGCTTTGATTCAGCAAACTCCACATGCTCAACTATCATTTAGTCTTTCACAATTGCTAATACTCATGTGATATTAATGGGTTCAAAGTTTTAATTGGACACAGAGAAAGATAGGGGCTTATAGTTTCGCCTCCCAACCTTCTACCTCAAGGGTAATGTCAACAATAATAATTTATGAAAACCTACATCCAAGTGGATATATATATATATATATATATATATATATATATATATATATATATCCGGATCGCTCCAGCACAAAGTGCTTGCCAAAGGAAAAAGTGTAAAAAGGAAAGGTGATGATCACCGTGACTCTTGTATTAAGGGTAGAAGGTAAAAGTAAAATATAGGCCCTTTGCAGAGGGAAGCAGAGGTTGTCATGCGCTTTTATGGTTGAATGCACAAAATCTTAATGCAAAAGAATGTCACTTTATATTGCCTCTTGTGATAAAGACCTTTATTATGCACTCAGTCGCTTTTATTTCTTCCCTATCACAAGTTCGTTTAAAGCTTATTTTCTTCGCACTAATAGATCATACATATTTAGAGAGCAATTTTTATTGCATGCACCGATGACAACTTACTTGAAAGATCTTACTCAATCCATAGGTAGGTATGGTGTACTCTCATGACAAAACTGGTTTAAGGAATGTTTGGAAGAACAAGTAGTATCTCTACTTGGTGCAAAGAATTTGGCTAGCATCAGAGGGAAAGTCAAGCTCAACATGTTGGATGATCCAAGACAATATAATGTTTCGGATATAGGAAAACATAACCCATTAAGTTGTCTTCCTTGTCCAACATCAACCTTTTAGCATGTCATATTTTAATGAGTGCTCATAATTGCAAAAGATGTCCAAGATAGTATATTTATATGTGAAATCTCTCTTCCTTCAATATCCTTTCATGAATTGTTCAAGTGACCAATTCTGCGTTTGCTAACTTCCAATAAGTTTACTACCTATAGCTATTATGTGTGAAGTCATTACTCCCCATGTTTTAAGCATATGAAATGTATATAAATTCAGATTTATGATATTCAATTCATTCAACCATTTACTCATAGGATATATGTGAAGCACGTGAGTAAATGACAAACTACTCCAAAAAGATATAAGTGAAGAATACCGAGTAGTCAAATAGTTAAATAGCCATGGGAGGATTCTTTTTCATTCAAGATTTCAGATCCAAAGATTTTATTCAACCAGCAATTAAAATTTAAAATACTCTCCAAACAAAACACATATCATGTGACGAATAAAAATATAGCTCCGAGTAAGGTATACCGATAGTTTTGAAGACGAAAGAGGGGATGTCTTCCGGGGCATCCCCAAGCTTAGGCGCTTGAGTCTTCCTTGAATATTACCTTGGGGTGCCTTGGGAATCCCCAAGCTTAGGGTCTTTCCACTCCTTATTCTCCTCATATCGATATCTCACCCAAAGCTTCAAAACTTCAATCACACAAAACTTAACGGAACTTCATGAGATAGGTTAGAATGATAAAGAGTAAACCATTCACTTTGGTACTGTCAAAGACAAGGTTCATAATTGTTCTCACACAATGCCTACTGTACCATATCATTTCTACAATTTATAATGAGAAATATAAGCCATAGAAACTAGAAAACAAGCAAACTATGCAATGAAAACACAATCTGTCAGAAACAGACCAGTCTGTAATGATCTGAACACCAACCATACTTCTACTACTCCAACAACTATGAAATAAATTGTTGGACGTGAGGAATTTATCTATTAATCTTCTGAAAAAATAATCAACTCAATCACACTCTTCTGTAAAAAATGACAGCTAATCTCGTGAGCGCAAAGTTTCTGTTTTTTACAGCAAGATCACATTAACTTTCTCCCAAGTCTTACCAAAGGTATTACTTGGCACTTTATTGAAGAAAAAGCTATAATAAATGATTACTACAGTAGTTTAATCATGAGAACACACAAAAACAGTAAGGGTAAATATTGGGTTGTCTCCCAACAAGCGCTTTCATTAATGCCTTTTAGCTAGGCATGATGATTTCAATGATGATCACATAAAAAAAATAAGAATTGAAACATAAAGAGAGCATCATGAAGAATATGACTTGCACATTTAAACCTAAGCCACTTCCTATGCCTAGGGATTCTGTGAGCACACAATTTATGGGAACAAGAATCAACTAGCATAGGAAGACAAACCCTACTGTTCCATTTTGAACTACTTCAAAATCTTGTCAAGGTATGTACTCATTGAAAAAACTTATCAAGCGTCTTGATCTATCTCTATAGATCTTGATGCTCAATATGTAAGTAGCTTCACCGAGGTCTTTATTTGAAAAACTCCTTTCAAATACTCCTTTATGCTTTCCAGAAAATTCTACATTATTTCTGAACAACAATATTTCATTCACATATATTTATCAGAAATGTTGTAGTGCTCCCACTCACTTTCTCGTAAATACAGGCTTTACCACAAGTCTGTATAAAACTATATGCTTTGATCAACTCATCAAAGCGTATATTCCAACTCTGAGATGTTTGCACCAGTGCATAGATGGATTACTGGAGCTTGCAGATTTTGTCAGCACCTTTAGGATCGACAAAACCTTCTGGTTGCATCATATACAACTCTTCTTTAAGAAATCCATTAAGGAATGTAGTTTTGACATCCATTTGCCAGATTTCATAAAATGTGGCAATTTGCTAACCATGATTCGGACAGACTTAAGCATCGCTACGAGTGAGAAAATCTCATCGTAGTCAACACCTTGAACTTTGTTAAAACCTTTTTCGACAAGTCTAGCTTTGTAGATAGTAACACTACTATCAGCGTCTGTCTTCCTCTTGAAGATCCATCTATTTTCTATGGCTTGTCGATCATCGGGCAAGTCAAACAAAGTCCACACTTTGTTCTCATACATGGATCCCATCTCAGATTTCATGGCCTCAAGCCATTTCGCGGAATCTGGGCTCATCATCACTTCCTCATAGTTCGTAGGTTTGTCATGGTCAATTAACATGACCACCAGAATAGGATTACCGTACCACTCTGGTGCGGATCTCACTCTGGTTGACCTACGAGGTTTGGTAGTAACTTGATCTGAAGTTATATGATCATCATCATTAGCTTCCTCACTAATTGGTGTAGCAGTCACAGAAACAAATTTCTGTGATGAACTACTTTCCAATAAGGGAGCAGGTACAGTTACCTCATCAAGTTCTACTTTCCTCCCACTCACTTCTTTCGAGAGAAACTCCTTCTCTAAAAAGGATCCATTCTCGGCAACAAATATCTTGCCTTCGGATCTGTGATAGAAGGTGTACCCAACAGTTACTTTTCGGTATCCTATGAAGACGCACTTCTCCGACTTGGGTTTGAGCTTATCAAGATAAAACTTTTTCACATAACGATCGCAACCCCAAACTTTAAGAAACGGCAGCTTAGGTTTCTTGCTAAACCATAGTTCATACGGTGTCGTCTCAACGGATTTAGATGGTGTCCCTTTTTAATGTGAATGCAGCTGTCTCTAATGCATAACCCCAAAACGATAGTGGTAAATCGGTAAGAGACATCATAGATTGCACTATATCAAATAAAGTACGGTTATGACGTTCGGACACACCATTACGCTGTGGTGTTCCAGGTGGCATGAGTTTGTGAAACTATTCCACATTGTTTCAATTGAAGACCTAACTCGTAACTCAAATATTCGCCTATGCAATCAGATCGTAGAAACTTTATTTTCTTGTTTCGCTGATTTTCCACTTCACTCTGAATTTTTTTGAACTTTTCAAATGTTTCAGACTTATGTTTCTTCAAGTAGATATACCCATATCTGCTCAAATCATCTATGAATGTTAGAAAATAAACGATACCTGCCGCGAGCCTCAACACTCATCGGACCTCATACATCAGTATGTATTATATCCAATAAGTCAGTTGCTCGCTCCATTGTTCCGGAGAACGGAGTCTTAGTCATCTTTCCCATGAAGCATGGTTCGCAAGCATCAAAATGATTCATAATCAAGTGATTCCAAAAGCCCATCAGCATGGCGTTTCTTCATGCGCTTTACACCAATATGACCTAAACGGCGGTGCCACAAATAAGTTGCACTATCATTATTAACTTTGCATCTTTTGGCTTCAATATTATGAATATGTGTATCACTACGATCGAAATCCAATGAACCATTTTCATTGGGTGTATGACCATAGAAGAGGTTTTATTCATGTAAACAGAACAACAATTATTCTCTAACTTAAATGAATAACCGTATTGCAATAAACATGATCAAATCATATTCATGCTCAACGCAAACATCAAATAACATTTATTTAGGTTTAACACTAATCCCGAAAGTATAGGAAGTGTGCGATGATGATCATATCAATCTTGAAACCACTTCCAATACACATCGTCACTTCACCCTTAACTAGTCTCTGTTCATTCTGCAACTCCCGTTTCGAGTTACTACTCTTAGCAACTGAACCAGTATCAAATACCCAGGGGTTGCTATAAACACTAGTAAAGTACACATCAATAACATGTATATCAAATATAGCATTGTTCACTTTGCCGTCCTTCTTATCCGCCAAATATATGGGGCAGTTCCGCTTCCAGTGACCAGTCTCTTTGCAGTAGAAGCACTTAGTCTCAGGCTTAGGTCCTGACTTGGGCTTCTTCACTTGAGCAGCAACTAGCAAATATGCCCGTGCGTTGCAACGGGAAATAAAATAGCATGCATTTAAAATCAGTAAGAATTATATGTGGGCACACGAAAAAGTAACATTTAGCTTATCGGTTTTGCCACGTGTGAAGGAATCAATCTGCTATTTTTCCATTCATTGATCGAGGGCAGTTAAGAGTTTTGTTACGTCATCGTATGTCAGAGAAGGCGCATGAGTTATTCAATCTACAATTCCTTTCAATCCTTTCAATCGAGGGGATTTGAAGGAGGTATGAAGTTTCTGAATATTCTAAGAAACATGAACAATTTTTTAAATGCTGAATAGTTTTTAAAAAATTAACCACACTTTTGAAATTCAAAAACATTTTATGAAAACACTAATTTTTTTTAATAAAAACATGAACATTTATTTAAAACTGGAACATGTGTTGAGAATTCATAAGATTTTTAGAAAATGTGTATCTTTTCTACACGCACATTATTTTTAGTATTGAAATTTCACGAAACCATGAATATTTTTCAAATTTGGAGCATTTTCCGAAATGCCATTTTCTTTTTCGAAATTGTGAACAATTTTGAAAAACAATATTTTTTTAAAAAATGGGCAACTTTTTGCAATTTTCGCATTTTTTTAAAAAATAGCAACAAAATTTTGGAATTACGAACATTATCCAAATCTTGCTTTCTTTTATTCTGAACTTTTTTGAGAATTTATAATTTACGAAATAAATTCCAAAAGAAAAATAAACTTGGAAGGGAAAAAAGATATAGGGAAAGGACAATAAAAATAGAAGTAAAACATAGAAAAAATAAACATTATATGAATTTGTAAACCTTTTTTTAACGGGAACATGTGTTGAGAATTCATAAGATTTTTAGAAAATGTGTATCTTTTCTACACGAACATTATTTTTAATATCAAAATTTCACAAAACCATGAATATTTTTCAAATTTGGAGCATTTTTCGAAATGCAATTTTCTTTTTCGAAATTCCGAACAATTTTGAAAAATAATATTAAAAAAAGGGCAACTTTTTGCAATTTTCGAATTTTTAAAAAATAACAACAAAATTTTGGAATCACGAACATTTTCCAAATCTTGTTTTTTTAGTGTCAACTTTTTTGAGAATTTTATTTTACGAAATAAATTCCAAAAGAAAAATAAACTTGGAAGGGAAAAAAGATATAGGGAAAGGAGAATAAAAATAAAAGTAAAATACAGAATAAATAAACATTATATGAATTTGTGAACCTTTTTTTAAACGGGAACATGTATTGAGAATTCATAAGATTTTTAGAAAATGTGCATCTTTTATACACAAACATTATTTTTAATTTTAAAATTTCAATAAAACAGGAATAGTTTTCAAATTTGGGGCATTTTTTGAAATGCCATTTTATTTTTTGACATCCCTAAGAATTATGAAAAACAATATTTTTTTAAAAGGGCAACTTTTTATAATTTTCGAATATTTTTTAAAATATAAACAAAATTTTGGAATTCTGAACATTTTTCAAAATTTGCTTTTTTATTCTGAACTTTTTTGAGAATTTTAATTTATGAAATAAATTTTAAAAAAAGTAAACTTGGAATGGAAAAAAGATTTTTTTTGAGGTGTGGAAGGGAAAACGATATAAGGAAAGAAGAATAAAAATAGAAGTAAAACACAGAAAAAAAATATAAATGGGCCAGCCCATTATTGTTTGCCCTGTGTGAAATTCTGACTATTTATTGCACGGTACCGAAAATAGAGTTTTCCCAGCTGCATGGGCAGAAAAATAAGTGGGCTGCCTTTGCTGGGCCACCGCGCGGCCCACGTACAACAATTCTTTTTCGAGCAAACAAACGCATAAGACTTTAGTACCACCTCGGGTAGAAAGATTTTTTTCCGACGGTGAACGGATGAAAATATAGGTGAAACGCACCTTGCGTTATTAGTAGGTATAGATTCCGAATATTTTTTTAAACAGAAACAAAATTTTGGAATTCTGAACATTTTCCAGAATTTGCTTTTTTATTCTGAACTTTGTTCAGAATTTTAATTTACGAAATAAATTTTAAAAAAGGTAAACTTGGAATGGAAAAAAGATATTTTTTTGAGGTGTGGAAGGGAAAACGATATAAGGAAAGAAGAATAAAAATAGAAGTAAAACACAGAAAAAAATATAAGCGAGCGCGGGAGGCCGGATCTGGAGTACAACAATTTTTTTCTAGCAAACAAACGCATAAGACTTTAGTACCAACTCAGGTAGAAAGATTTTTTCCGACGGTGAATGGATGAAAATATAGGCGAAACGCACCTTGCGTTATTAGTAGGTATAGACTTGCTTGCCATTCTTCTTGAAGTTTCCTTTCTTTCCCTTTGCCCTCTTCTTGAAACTAGTGGTCTTGTTAATCATCAACACTTGATGCTCTTTCTTGATTTCCACCTTCATCGATTTCATCATCATGAAAAGCTCGGGAATCGTTTTCGTCATCCCTTGCATACTATAGTTCATCACGAAGTTCTACTAACTTGGTGATGGTGACTAGAGAATTCTGTCAATCACTATTTTATCTGGAAGATTAACTCCCATTTGATTCAAGTGATTGTAGTACCCAGACAATCTGAGCACAAGCTCACTGCTTGAGCTATTCTCCTCCATCTTTTAGCTATAGAACTTGTTGGAGACTTCATATCTCTCAACTCGGGTATTTGCTTGAAATATTAACTTCAACTCCTGGAGCATCTCATATGATCCATGATGTTCAAAACGTCGTTGAAGTCCCGATTCTAAGCTGTTAAGGATGGTGCACTAAGCTATCAAGTAGTCATCATATTGAGCTTGCTAAACGTTCATAACGTCTGCATGTGCTCTTGCAATAGGTCTATCACCTAGAGGTGCATCAAGGACATAATTCTTCTGTGCAGCAATGAGGATAAACCTCAGATCACGGATCCAATCCGCATCCTTGCTACTAACATCTTTCAACTTAGTTTTCTGTAGGAACATATCAAAAATAAGACAGGGGAGCTAAACGCGAGCTATTGATCTACAACATAGATATGCTAATACTACCAGGACTAAGTTCATGATAAATTAAAGTTCAATTAATCATATTACTTAAGAACTCCCACTTAGATAGACATCCCTCTAATCATCTAAGTGACCGCGTGATCCAAATCAACTAGACCATGTCCGATCATCATGTGAGATGGAGTAGTTTTCAATGGTGAACATCACTATGTTGATCATATCTACTACATGATTCACGCTCAACCTTTCGGTCTCCAGTGTTCCGAGGCCATATCTGCATATGATAGGCTTGTCAAGTTTAACATGAGTATTCCGCGTGTGCAACTGTTTTGCACCCATTGTATTTGAACGTAGAGCTTATCACACCCGATCATCACGTGGTGTCTCAGCACGAAGAACTTTCGTAACGGTGCATACCCAGGGAGAACACTTACACCTTGAAATTTAGTGAGAGATCATCTTATAATGCTACCATCAATCTAAGCAAAATAAGATGCATAAAAGATAAACATCATATGCAATCAAAATATATGACATGATATGGCCATGATCATCTTGCGCCTTTGATCTCCATCTCCAAAGTACCGTCATGATATCTATCGCCACCGGCATGACACCATGATCTCTATCAATGTGTCATCACATGGTCGTCTCGCCAACTATTTCTCTTGCAACTATTGCTATCGCATAGCGATAAAGTAAATCAATTGTTTGGCGCTTGCATCTTATGCACTAAAGAGACAACCATAAGGCTTCTGCCAGTTGCCGATAACTTTAACAAAACATGATCATCTCATACAACAATTTATATCTCATCACGTCTTGACCATATCACATCACAACATTGAAGGAAATATGCCCTAGAGGCAATAATAAAGTTATTATTTATTTCCTTATATCATGATAAATGTTTATTATTCATGCTAGGATTGTATTAATCGGAAACATAATACATGTGCGAATACATAGACAAACAAAGTGTCACTAGTATGCCTCTACTTGACTAGCTCGTTGATCAAAGATGGTTAAGTTTCCTAAACATAGACAAGAGATGTCATTTGATTAACGGGATCACATCATTAGGAGAATGATGTGATTGACTTGACCCATTTCGTTAGCTTAGCACTTGATCGTTTAGTTTGTTGCTATTACTTTCTTCATGACTTATACATGTTCCTATGACTATGAGATTGTGCAACTCCCGTTTACCGGAGGAACACTTTGTGTGCCACCAAATGTCACAACATAACTAGGTGATTATAAAGGTGCTCTACAGGTGTCTCCGAAGGTACTTGTTGGGTTGGCATATTTTGAGATTAGGATTTGTCACTCTGATTGTCGGAGAGGTATCTCTGGGCCCACTTGGTAATGCACATCACAATAAGCCTTGCAAGCATTGCAACTAATGAGTTAGTTGCGGGATGTATTACGGAACGAGTAAAGAGACTTGCCGGTAACGAGATTGAACTAGGTATTGAGATACCGACGATCGAATCTCGGGCAAGTAACATACCGATGACAAAGGGAACAACGTATGTTGTTATGCGGTCTGACCGATAAAGATCTTTGTAGAATATGTAGGAGCAAATATAGGCATCCAGGTGCTGCTATTGGTTATTAACCAGAGAGGTGTCTCGGTCATGTCTACATAGTTCTCGAACCCGTAGAGAGTTATGTATGTTGGTGACCGAATGTTGTTCGGAGTCCCGGATAAGATCACGGACATGATGAGGAACTCCGGAATGGTCTGGAGATAAAGATTGATATATGGGATAATAGTGTTTGGACTCCGGAAGGGTTCTGGAATTCACCGGAAGGGGTTCTGGATGTTTCCCGAAATGTTTGGGGTACGAGAACAATATATTTGGGCCAAAGGGGAAAGCCCACAAGGTTTTTGGAAAGCGCAAAAGGAAGTTTTGCGGAGTCCAGGGGCCATACGCCAGGGTCCCTGGCATCTGGGTCCAGACGCCGGGAACCCTGGCATCTGGCCCTCGAGTCCGAGAAGGACTCTTGCCTTTCGGGTGAAACCGACTTTGTGGAGGCTTTTACTCCAAGTTTCGACCCCAGGGCTCAACATATAAATAGAGGGGCATGGCTAACACCAAAGACACATCAAGAAACACCAAGCCGTGTGCCGGCTACCCCGTCCCCTCTAATTTATCCTCCGTCATAGTTTTCGTAGTGCTTAGGCGAAGCCCTGCGGAGATTGTTCTTCACCAACACCGTCACCACGCCGTCGTGCTGCCAGAACTCATCTACCACTTCGCCCCTCTTGCTAGATCAAGAAGGCGAGGACGTCACCGAGCCGAACGTGTGCAGAACTCGGAGGTGTCGTGCTTTCGGTTCATGGATCGGTCGGATCGTGAAGACGTACGACTACATCAACCGCGTTGTTATAACGCTTCCGCAAACGGTCTACGAGGGTACGTAGACAACACTCTCCCCTCTTGTTGCTATGCATCACCATGATCCTGCGTGTGCGTAGGAATTTTTTTGAAATTACTACGTTCCCCAACAGTGGCATCCGAGCCAGGTTTTATGCGTTGATGTAATATGCACGAGTAGAACACAAGTGAGTTGTGGGCGATATAAGTCATACTGCTTACCAGCATGTCATACTTTGGTTCTGTAAAGACCCGACCTCAGATGGTCAAGTCTCTGTGCTTTAGTGTCATCCCTGGATCGGTAATGCTAACACACACAGTACTCGAAGTATTTATAACAGAGTAGCAATCACACACTTATTACATCGAATGTCTCCGAAGAGAACTTATTACACGAATATGGCTTAAGGCCATCTAATGCGATAACAGCGGAAGGCTCGGAAGATAAGGTGAGTCCATCAACTCCAATGGCATAGCCGAGCTGCACGACAACGACCTAACGAACCTTACTCCTCGTCTGAAAAGTCTGCAACATAATACGTTGCAGCCCGAAAATGGGTCAGCACATGGAATATGCTAGCAATATAACACAGTAGAGCAGAAACGGAATAATGCTATCACTACATGCATATTTGGCTGGTGGAAAGCTCTATGGTTATAGTTTTGCGAAAAGCCAATTTTTTCCTACAACAAAGGAATAGATTTTAATTTAACTATCATGGTGGTTGAAACGTCATTCAGAAGGTAACCCCAACTCAATCCCAATTAAAGTGATTAACAACCCAACAATATTAATTAACATGGTGAGATACATGTGATAACCCAAGTACTAGATACTCAAGAATTGTCCATAACCAGGGACACGGCTAACCATGATTAGATTGTACACTATGCAGAGGTTTGCGCACTTTTCCCCACAAGACTCGATCGCCTCCGTTGGATTTCTCGCACTACATGGTGTTTGAGAAACGGATGACCGAGACACAGTCTTTCGGGAACGTTAACTCTCCACTCCGGGTAGACCATACCGAACCTACAAAAACCCACTCCCTGCTGATCTACCTCTTCAAGAGCTTCACGTAACTTACTCAACTATGCTAGAGCCCATAATAGCTTGTGGCTGCACACGGAAGATTCTAGCATGAATCAGCACAGTTCCCTTTGAGCCTGGGTGGCAGTCCATACGAAGATCTCATGGGTACCCCGGGATTTCCACAAAAAAAACAGACAACACTGGGTTCCCCAGGTGCCTCAATCCACCCAGTTGTTTGATTAAGTTGCCACCTTAAGTTGAACCATTAATTAACAATCTCACATCTGACATGAATTTCACTCAAACCCAAACCACGTCTACGAGCATAGCATAGCAATATAAGCAATACGTAGAAGTAACTCCCAAGGGTTGAATATAACAGGGCAATAGGTTCTACCTCAGCAACTACTTCCCAACCCACAAGTTAATGATATCCTAATCATGCAATGTTTGAGGATTGGAACTAATGCATAAAAACTGGGTAACAATGAGATATGATCAAAGTGTTACTTGCCTTGCTGACGATCCGTGAATCCTAGAGACTCGTAGTAACACGCTTCGCACTCCGGGAATTCTATTGCAAGCAAACAATAACACACATAAGTAACAAGCAACGATGCACAAACAAAACTCAAATAAGAGAGGTTGACCAGAAAGTTCAATTTAAGAACTCCGGTACGCAAAGAGAATCAAATCAAACAGAGCAACGAAAGTCAAACGGCGAAAGAAAGAAGCTTCATTTACTAATCTGAAACTAGGCCAAATTTTTACAGTAACAAAAACTTGTTTGAATTGATTAAATGAAAGAGGGTTTCGAGACGAAACTCCAGGTGCTTGAATCGTCTGATTCCGATAAACAAGCGAGAAGAAAAACAGAAATTAAGGTCGGAGCCGAAATCGCGATCAGAAAAATCACGGAATAAAACCAAGAAAAAGAAAAACGACGAACAGATTAACGAGCGAACGTTCGTTATCTGGATCTAAACAAAGAACACATTCGTTAAAACGAGCGAACGAGCGAACGCTCGCTAAATAAATAAACCGGAGAAAAAACGATCTATTTAGAAAAAAACGAAAACTAGGGTTTCTAAAAAAACCAAACGGTTTTTCTTTAGAAAACAGGGGCGGTGCGGCGGCTACCTTGGCTCGGCTCCGGCGGGGCAGCGTGGGGTGGCGGGGCTGCTGCGGCGGCGGCTCTGGGCGGCGGCACGGACGGTTGCAGGCGGCGGGGTGAGGGGCTGCGGGCGGCGGCGACCTGGGCTCCAAGGGGGGGGGGGGCGGCAGTATTTAAAGGGGAGGGGGGCGGCGGCTGCTTGGGGGAGGGGGCAAGGCAGCGGCGATGGCGGGGAGTCCGGCTCGCACTTGGAGTCCGGGTCGGTGGTGACGGCGCGCGCGCGGGAGGCGGTGGCGGCTCGGGCCGGCCTGGCTCAGCTGGGCCTTAGGCCCAGTCGGGCGTGAGATATTTTTTTAAATAATTCCGTTGACAGAAGAAAAATCGTAGAAAAATAAATAAAAATCTAAAAATGCCAAAACAAATTTTCACCGTCTAAATAAAATATTTAGGACGAGCTGAACATTTTCTTGGCCCTAAAATGCAATTTTGAAAACGTGCAATTTTTCTAATGCAAATAAAATCCAAATAAAATCCAATAAATGATTTTAATATTTTTCCTCCAATATTTCAATTATTTCGGAGAAGTCATATTATCTCCACTCATTTGATTAATATGAAATATTTCGGACAGAAGAATTATTGAAATCAAAATCCTTGTTTCATTATTTGATAAAAATCAAATATGAAAACAGGAAAATCCCCAACTCTCTCCGTGGGTCCTTGAGTTGCTTAGGATTTCGAGGATTGCGGAACTGGAATGCAATAAGTCATGATATGCATGGGTGATCTATGTATAACATTCCAAATTGAAAATTTGGGATGTTACAAACCTACCCCCCTTAAGATGAATCTCGCCCTCGAGATTCGGGTTGGCTAGAAAATAGGTATGGGTGGTCCTTGCGGAGATCACCGTCTCATTCCCAGGTGGCTTCATCCTCGGTATGGTGGCTCCACTGAACCTTGCAAAACTTGATAACCTTACTATGGGTGACTCTGCTGGCAAACTCAAGAATCTTAATTGGCTTCTCCTCGTAAGTCAAATCACTGTCCAATTTAATCGCCTCCAGGGGTACTGTATCTCTTAATGGTATATCAGCCATCTCAGCATGGCACTTTTTCAGCTGTGAAACGTGGAACACATCATGGACTCCTGACAATCCCTCAGGTAACTCCAACTTGTAGGAAACTTCTCCCATCCATTCCAAAATGCGATACGGTCCTACAAATCTCGGGGCTAACTTTCCTTTAACTCCAAAACGTTTCACTCCTCGCAAGGGCGATACTCGCAAATATGCTCTATCTCCAATTTCGTAGGTTACCTCCTTGCGTTTTGAGTCTGCATAACTCTTCTGCCTGGACTGAGCAATCTTTAGTCGGTCTCGGATCAATTCTACCTTCTCCTCAGATTCTTTAATCAGGTCTGGTCCAAACAACTGTCGGTCTCCTACCTCATCCCACATCAACGGTGTTCTGCACCTGCGTCCATACAGGGCTTCAAACGGTGCCATCTTCAAACTGGCTCGGTAGCTATTGTTGTATGAGAACTTTGCATACGGCAAATTGTCATCCCAACTAGATCCATAATCTAATGCACATGCTCTCAAAATGCCCTCCAAAATTTGATTGACTCTCTTAGTTTGTCCGTCTGTCTGCGGGTGAAACATTGTACTGAACTCCAATCTCGTTCCCAGAGTCTGGTGTAACTGATGCCAAAACTTTGAAGTAAACTGTGTTCCTCAATCTGATACGATGGTCCTCGGAACTCCATGCAGACATACGACCCTGGACATGTAGATCTTGGCCAACTTTGCACTTGTATAGGTGGTTGAAAGCACAAGTGCTCCCTAGGTGGTTTTGGTAATTAATGACAACGTATCTCTTGTTGGACTAACGTTTCTGTCTAGTATATTTCAAATAAGTTCAACAATGGAGTGGCATGGACTAAAGGCTGTGGGAAGTTCTCCAAGATGCTAAGGACAAAGGATTGGCTAAAGATCAAAGCTCAAGACTCTTCATTTTACATTTTAGTGATCCAAGGTCACATTGAGTCCATAGGAAAAGCCAATACTATCAAGGAGGGATGAGGTGTTGCTTAATGAGCCTCTTGCTCAAGTGCTTAATGATATGCTCCAAAATCCTCAGCTACTTTCCCACTTCCACATATGACCTAAACCCAAAGCCAAACTCGGACCTACCGATTATTTCTATCTGGCGCCACCGAGTTTCACTTGTCATAGCCACTGCCAGAAACCCTAATCAGTTCGGTCTCACCGATGGGATCTCGGTCTCACCGAGATGGGCTTGCAAACTCTTTGTTACCTATTGCAATATTTTCGGTCCCACCGAGATATGCAATCGGCCCCATCGAGTTTGCTTGGCCAACTCTCTGTTTCACTTATCACCCAAATCGGTCCCACCGAGGTTGAGTAATCGGTTAAACCGAGTTTGGATTTACCCTAACCCTAGCACATCGGTCCCACCAAGTTGATCCAGTCGGTCCCACCGAAAATCTCTAACGGTCACTAGGTTTCCTATTTCGGTCTGACCGAGTTTGTTGATTCGGTCCCACCGAGATTGGTGAATCATGTGTAACGGTTGGATTTTGTGTGGAGGCTATATATACCCCTCCACCTCCTCTTCATTCGAGAAGAGAGCTATCAGACTAAGCCTACACTTCCAGCATCCTATTTCTAAGAGACAGAACTACCTACTCATATGTTAAGACCAAGATATTCCATTCCTACCATATGAATCTTGATCTCTAGCCTTCCCCAAGTTGCTTTCCACTCAAACCTTCTTTCCACCAGATCCAAATCCTATGAGAGAGAGTTGAGTGTTGGGGAGACTATCATTTGAAGCACAAGAGCAAGGAGTTCATCATCAACACACCATTTGTTACTTCTTGGAGAGTGGTGTCTCCTAGATTGGCTAGGTGTCACTTGGGAGCCTCTGACAAGATTGTGGAGTTGAACCAAGGAGTTTGTAAGGGCAAGGAGATCGCCTACTTCATGAAGATCTACCGCTAGTGAGGCAAGTCCTTCGTGGGCGTTGGCCATGGTGGGATAGACAAGGTTGCTACTTCGTGGACCCTTCGTGGGTGGTTGCTTCTTCGTGGACCCTTCGTGGGTGGAGCCATCCGTGGACTCGCGCAACCGTTACCCTTCATGGGTGGAGCCCTCCGTGGACTCGCGCAACCGTTACCCTTCGTGGGTTGAAGTCTCCATCAACGTGGATGTAGGATAGCACCACCTATCTGAACCACGAGAAAAACATCCATGTCTCCAATTGCGTTTGAATTCTCCAAACCCTTCCCCCTACTTTCTTGCAAGTTGCATGCTTTACATTTCGCTGCTCATATACTCTTTGCATGCTTGCTTGATATGTATTGTGTATGTTGAAATTGTGCCTAAAACTCCACTCAAACTGAAAAAAACTTAAAAATTGCAACTTTAGCACTAAGTGTCTAATCACCCCCCCTCTAGACACACCTACTTCTAGATCCTACAAGTGGTATCAGAGCTTTGGTCTCCATTGCCTTGGTTTAATCACCATTGGAGGAAGATGGATGTGTCTACTTTAGGGAGTCTTAGACATAGAGTGCCTATTCTTGATGGAGAATATTTTCATGAGTGGAAAAATGAGATGCTTTTAATCTTCAACCAATATCATTTGAATAAGTATATTGCTAACCCTTGTGCACCTCATATTGATCCCTTGCATCCTACCCTAGATGAAGATATTGACATGATTCGCAATCTTAGAACTATTGAGCTCATCATTAGAGGATTGCCCAAAAATTTGATTGCTAGTTTGCCTACTCTTAATTGTGCGTATATTATATGGAAATTTCTTGAGGAACGATTTCCCGACCATTCCTTGAAAAAATTGGATGAAATTCTCCATAAATCTATTGCCTTGAGTAAGATGAACTCTAGTGATCCTAGTTTTGGTGATTGTCTATTTGAGCTTGCCAATCTCAAGTGAGCTAAAGGAGATGTTGGAATCATTAGTGATATTATATCTGAAGCTATAAGAATTCATAAAAGTGACCACTTTGATGATCATTTATCTAATGAATTACCCTCTCTAGGAAATGATGAGTCACAAGATCATGGTGAACATGGATACTATGATGATGATGATAGTGACCTCGATCTTGATGATGCAATGAGACACTTTGGTCTTATGGCGAATCTTTGGGGATATGCGTCAGGAGGAAAGGAATGGATTCTTGATAGTGGATGTACTGATCATATGACAGGAGATGAAGAGATGTTCCATGAGCTTGCTGAAAATGATGGCCCTCGAAAATATGTCACCTTTGGTGATAATTCAAAGGATAAAGTGGTTGGCCTTGGTAAGGTGGCCATCTCACATGATAGTTCCATTCAAAATGTCATGCTCGTTGAATCTCTCGGCTACAACTTACTTTCAGTATCTACACTTGCTGATTTCGGTTTGAATGTCCTATTTACTGAGGTAGATTGCCAAGTGTTTCGTCGAGACAGTCATAAAATGGTCTTTACCGGTATGCGTAGAGGTGATCTTTACATTGTCGATTTCTCTAAAAGGAACAACCTAAAACTTGCTTTATTGCTAAATCCTCAAAAGGTTGGTTGTGGCATAGACGACTAGGACACGTTGGCATGAGAAACCTTGACAAGCTTATTAAAGGAAATCATATCCTTGGAGTTAACGATGTCATATTTGATAAGGATAGACTTTGCAGTGTTTGTCAAGCAGGTAAACAGGTTGGAGGAAGGCATCCCGTGAAGAACATCATGACCACAAGGAGGCCACTCGAGCTACTTCATATGGATCTCTTTGGTCCCAACGCCTACAAGAGTCTCGGTGGAAATTCTTTTGGTCTAGTTATAGTTGATGATTTTTCAAGATTTACGTGGGTGTTCTTTCTTAATGACAAGTCACAGGTCCAGAAGATCTTCAAAAACTTCGCTAGGAAGGCCCAAAATCAGTTTGACGTGAAGATCAAGAAGGTTCGGAGTGACAACAGAACGGAGTTCAAGAACGCAAATGTGAACACCTTTCTTGACGAAGAAGGGATTTCACACGAGTTCTCGGCTACGTACACACCTCAACAAAATGGAGTTGTTGAGAGGAAGAACCGGACGCTCATCGAAATGGCAAGAACAATGCTTGATGAATACAAGACGCCGAAGCACTTTTGGGCAGAAGCGGTTGAGACAGCTTGTCATGCAACAAATCGCTTGTACCTTCACAAGCTACTCGGCAAGACGGCATACGAGCTCCTCACCGGTAACAAACCCCAAGTTGGATACTTTCGAGTATTCGGTCAAAATGCTACATTCTTGATAAGCATCGTCGTTCAAAGTTTGCTCCTAAATCTCATGAAGGTTTCCTACTTGGTTATGGCTCAAACTCTCACACTTACCGTGTCTACAACAATTTCACCCGAAAGGTTGAAGAGACGGTAGATGTGAAGTTTGATGAATCTAATGGCTCGCAAGTAGAGCAATTGCCAATTGATGTAGGAGACAAAGACCCTTCAGAAGCAATCCAAGACTTGTCCATTGGCAAAATTCATCCAACGGAGGTGAAGGAGAGTACCTCGTCCATCCAAGTGGAAGCTTCTACTTCACAACAAGGTGAACCAAGAATTGATACGGAAGCATCCACAAGTGGAACACACCAAGATGAAGAAGACAAAGAAGTGCATCAAGACAAACATCAACAACCTCCTTCTCCACCACGACAAGAGAACGACAACGTCAACAATGAAGAAGGCCAAGAAGAAGAACAAGATGAAGAAGATGTTCAACGAAGACCCAAGCAAAAGCTCTCACGAGTTCGAGCAAGAATCGCCAACGATCATCCCGTCGAGCAAATCTTCAATGACATACAAACCGGGAGAATCACTCGCTCAAAAACTCGTTTAGCTAACTTTTGTGAAAACTATTCATTCATCTCTAGCATTGAACCTATGAAGGTCGAAGAAGCATTGGAAGATCCGGATTGGATAAACGCTATGCATGAAGAGCTACACAACTTTGAGAGAAACCAAGTTTGGACATTGGTTGAGAAGCCCGACAACAACCACAACATCATTGGTAACAAATGGGTGTTTCGCAACAAGCAAGATGAAGATGGACAAGTGGTTCACAACAAAGCACGTCTCGTCGCCCAAGGGTACACACAAGTCGAAGGTATGGACTATGGTGAGACATATGCTCCCGTTGCTAGACTTGAGTCCATTCGCATCTTACGTGCTTATGCTAATCACCATAATATCACCTTGTACCAAATGGACATTAAAAGTGCTTTTCTAAATGGTGAAATAGAGGAGGAAGTTTATGTCAAACAACCTCCCGGCTTTATCAATCCTAAGAAACCAAATCATGTTTACAAACTTCACAAAGCTCTTTATGGTCTTAAACAAGCTCCTAGAGCATGGTATAAATGCTTGACCAAGTTCCTTATTGCAAGTGGTTTTGAAATTGGTAAAATTGATTCTACTCTTTTTACTAAAAGGGTTAATGGAGAACTGTTTGTATGCCAAATTTATGTTGATGATATCATATTTGGTTCAACTAACCCTCTCTTTAGTGAAAAGTTTGGAAAGCTAATGTCAGAAAAGTTTGAGGTGTCTATGATGAGTGAACTCAAATTCTTTCTCGGTTTGCAAATCAAGCAAACTAAGGAAGGTACATTTGTCTCTCAAACGAAGTACACCAAGGACTTATTCAAGAAGTTCAATATGCAAGAATGCAAAGGTATGTCAACACCCATGCCTACGAGTGGACATAATGATTTGACCAAAGATGGTGAACCGGTTGATCAAAAGGTTTATCGCTCTATGATTGGTTCATTGCTATATCTATGTGCTTCACATCCCGATATTATGCTAAGTGTGTGCATGTGTGCACGATATCAAGCTGCTCCTAAAGAATGTCATCTTAAGGCCGTAAAAAGGATAGTAAGATACTTAATTCATACACCTAATTTTGGCATTTGGTATCCTAAGAGGTCTTCCTTTGATCTTGTTGGCTATTCCGACTCGGATTATGCCGCAAACAAGGTTGATAGAAACTCCACTTCGGGTACTTGTCAATTTCTTGGTAGATCTCTTGTGTCTTGGTCTTCCAAGAAACAAAACTCGGTATCCTTATCCACCGCCAAAGTGGAATACATTGCCGCTGGTTCATGTTGTGCTCAATTACTTTGGATGACCCAAACTCTTAAAGATTATGGGATCTATGTGAAACATGTTCCACTGCTTTGTGACAATGAAAGTGCTATCAAAATTGGTCATAATCCCGTACAACATTCTCGAACTAAGCATATTTAAGTTCGTCATCATTTCATTCGAGATCATGTTGCTAAGGGTGACATTGATCTTAAGCATGTTCGCACCGATAAGCAATTAGCGGATATATTCACTAAACCACTTGATGAGAAAGTGTTTTGCAGGTTGAGAGGAGAATTGAACATCATTGATGCTTCGAACTTGGAGTAGAAACTCCATTGGATACATGCAAGACATGAGCTTATGACTAATCCATGATATATCTCTTATGATAACTATCTTATGTCTTGGATATATTTGTACCTTGCATGTTGTCTAACCCATGTAGGTAGATGAACTCAAACTCCAAGTGGTGCTCCCAACTCTTGATGAGATACATCAACCTTGAGCACCCCCACAAGTTCAACTACATGAGCAAGAACCACACCACCACCCAAGGTATGTTATTCCATCTTAGAGAAGCTTTACTCCAAGACATGAGTCAAAGCAACTCAACAAGATGTGAATACATCAAGATGCTTAAACGAAAAATGGTAACCCCATTTTGAGCTTAAACAATGAGTATGACCTATGATCAAGTGTTCTCACTTGACTCCTAAGTCAATATACTCTAACATAGGTGACTATGTCACCGCCCAACTCTAGATGAAGTTCTCTTGTGTTCTTTCTTTGTGTTATTGCATTTGTCTCATGCATGTTTATTTCTCTTTCTCTTTTTCAAAAACAAAAAAAACTTCATCTAGATCTTTCAGTTTCTTCTCTTTTCTTTTTGTTTTTGTTCTGCATTTTCTGCATTCAATTCCTTGCAAATCCTTCAGGTAATTCATTGCAAATCTTTGTGAGATCCTACATGTCTAGTGAGCTGAGGTGACAAGTGTTTTTCTCTGTGTGAACTCGGTTTCACCGACTTGTAATTTTCGGTCCAACCGAATCTTTTCAGTACCACCGAAACATGCCACTTGGTGCCACCGACTTCGCAATAGGAAAAACAGTTTGCCACTTGTTCTATATTTCTTCTGACCCAGCTCCACTCAATGAATCTTGTCCTGTACAAGCATCACAGTTTTCTCCATTGCTTTATGCTGAGTCTCAAGGACCAAACCTATATGACGGATTCCAGAAAGCCCTTCTTGGAAATTGATGTCAAAGGGGGGAGAGAGAGATCACATCAAAGCTCGTGGGAGAGAGAGATCACATCAAAGCTCAAGGGGGAGAGAAAGTCTCAAGGATCCCAGATGTTCCAGATAAAGTATTAAGGGGGAGAAAGAGATTTCCAGGGGGAGAGAATACTCAAGGATCCCAGATGCTTGTTGTTCAAGAGGAGAGATGTCACATGTCTTTTTAGGGGGAAAGACATGTTCATTGGTATCTTTCAGCTCTGATTTTCTGTTCCCATCTTCTCCCAATATCCCATGTAAGATTCAGGGGGAGCAAGACACCTAAGGGAAAGAAATCAGTCAAATTCATTGCATATCTTTACTCTTGGGGACATGTTGAATTCAATGTAGTACCTAGTACTTACTCTCTACATGTTATCCCAGTCTTGGTATTCTTGTGGTTTCTTTTGTTTGCTCTGGCTAGTGGATGTACCTGTGTTATCTAACTTTGTTTGTGCAGGTTCATTCCATCCTAAGCCAACCAAAGACTATAAGGTAAGTGTATGCATCAAAATCATGAGTATGAGGAATTCTTGCTTATGTACATACTGTTTGCAAGAAGGACTCATGAGCATGAAGGTATTTTCCTTGATAATCGTTTGCTCTGATGCATATGGCCAAGATACATGTAACACATTGCCTACTCTGTCATGATTATGCTCTCACATGCTTCTATATTTTATATTCATATGATTGCATACATATAGGGGGAGCCTATGTTTGTTACATGTCCTTCCAAAGCTTTACTTGTTGTTCTTTATATCTTTATCTAAAGCTTTGATGTATGTTGCCATCAATTACCAAAAAGGGGGAGATTGAAAGCACAAGTGCTCCCTAGGTGGTTTTGGTAATTAATGACAACATATCTCTTGTTGGACTAACGTTTCTATCTAGTATATTTCAGATAAGTTCAACAATGGAGTGGCATGGACTAAAGTCTGTGGGAAGTTCTCCAATATGCTAAGGACAAAGGATTGGCTAAAGCTCAAAGCTCAAGACTCTTCATTTTACATTTTAGTGATCGAAGGTCACATTGAGTCCATAGGAAAAGCCAATACTATCAAGGAGGGATGATGTGTTGCTTAATGAGCCTCTTGCTCAAGTGCTTAATGATATGCTCCAAAATCCTCAGCTACTTTCCCACTTCCACATATGACCTAAACCCAAAGCCAAACTCGGACCTACCGATTATTTCTATCCGGTGCCACCGAGTTTCACTTGTCATAGCCACTGCCAGAAACCCTAATCAGTTCGGTCTCACCGATGGGATCTCGGTCTCACCGAGATGGGCTTGCAAACTCTCTGTTACCTATTGCAATATTTTCGGTCCCACCGAGATATGCAATCGGCCCCACCGAGTTTGCTTGGCCAACTCTCTGTTTCACTTATTACCCAAATCGGTCCCACCGAGGTTGAGTAATCGGTCAAACCGAGTTTGGATTTACCCTGACCCTAGCACATCGGTCCCATCGAGTTGATCCAGTCGGTCCCACCGAAAATCTCTAATGGTCACTAGGTTTCCTATTTTGGTCTGACCGAGTTTGTTGATTCGGTCCACCGAGATTGGTGAATCATGTGTAACGGTTGGATTTTGTGTGGAGGCTATATATACCCCTCCACCTCCTCTTCATTCGAGAAGAGAGCTATCAGACTAAGCCTACACTTCCAGCATCCTATTTCTGAGAGAGAACTACCTACTCATGTGTTGAGACCAAGATATTCCATTCCTACCATATGAATCTTGATCTCTAGCCTTCCCCAAGTTGCTTTCCACTCAAACCTTCTTTCCACCAGATCCAAATCCTATGAGAGAGAGTTGAGTGTTGGGGAGACTATCATTTGAAGCACAAGAGCAAGGAGTTCATCATCAATACACCATTTGTTACTTCTTGGAGAGTGGTGTCTCCTAGATTGGCTAGGTGTCACTTGGGAGCCTCCGACAAGATTGTGGAGTTGAACCAGGGAGTTTGTAAGGGCAAGGAGATCACCTACTTCGTGAAGATCTACCGCTAGTGAGGCAAGTCCTTCGTGGGCGTTGGCCATGGTGGGATAGACAAGGTTGCTACTTCGTGGACCCTTCGTGGGTGGTTGCTTCTTCATGGACCCTTCGTGGGTGGAGCCCTTCGTGGACTCGCGCAACCGTTACCCTTCGTGGGTGGAGCCCTCCGTGGACTCGCGCAACCCTTACCCTTCGTGGGTTGAAGTCTCCATCAACGTGGATGTAGGATAGCACCACCTATCCGAACCACGGGAAAAACATCCGTGTCTCCAATTGCGTTTGAATTCTCCAAACCCTTCCCCCTACTTTCTTGCAAGTTGCATGCTTTACATTCCGCTGCTCATATACTCTTTGCATGCTTGCTTGATATGTATTGTGTATGTTGAAATTGTGCCTAAAACTCCACTCAAACCGAAAAAACTTAAAAATTGCAACTTTAGCACTAAGTGTCTAATCACCCCCCCCCCCTCTAGACACACCTACTTCTAGATCCTACAGTGGTTTTCACTGGGATGAAGTGAGCTACTTTGGTCAAACGATCAACTACTACCCATATGGAATCATATCCTGCTTTAGTCCTGGGTAATACGGTAATAAAGTCCATGCCAAGTTTATCCCACTTCCATTCGGGTATCGGCATAGGCTGTAACAGTCATGTTGGCTTCTGATGTTCTGCCTTAACTCTCTGACACACATCACATACGGCTACATACTCGGCAATATCCTTCTTCATACCAGTACACCAGAAACGTTCCTTCAGATCCAAATACATCTTGGTGTTTCCGGGGTGTATCGAGTATGGTGAGTCATGGGCCTCTTGAAGTATTAACTTCCTGATCTCCTGGTTGTTGGGCACATAAACTCGGTCCTCAAACCATAGGGTATCGTGCTCATCTTCATGAAAACCTTTGGCCTTTCCTTTGCCCATCTTCTCCTTTATCTCGGCAATCTATTTATCATCTTTCTGAGCTTCCCGAATCTTGTCCAGCAATGTCGACTGAACCTCCATTGTGGTAATGAACCTTCTAGGTACAATCTCTAATCGAAGTTCCATGATGTCCTTTGCTAATTCCTTCGGCAGTCCTTTACTTTCAAGGATATTAGCATAACTCTTCTGACTCAATGCGTCTGCTACGACATTGTCCTTTCCTGGATGATAGTGTAGCTTCATGTCATAATCCTTTATAAGCTCCAACCATCTCCTCTGCCTAAGGTTCAGCTCCTTCTGGGTGAAGATGTACTTCAAACTCTTGTGATCCGTGTACACATCACAACGGTTTCCAATAAGGTAATGTCTCCAAGTCTTCAACGCATGCACTACGGCTGCTAGCTCCAAATCATGCGTAGAATAATTCAACTCATGAGGTTTTAGTTGTCGTGAGGCATACGAAACAACTCTTCCGTCCTGCATAAGCACACATCCATGTCCTAAGCGAGAGGCGTCGCAATACACTTGGAACTCCTTATGTATATCTGGCAATACTAGCACTGGGGCTGTAGTCAAACGTTTCTTCAACTCCTGGAAACTTGCTTCACAATCTTCTGTCCATTTAAAATTGGTATCCTTCTTCAATAGTTCAGTCATTGGTTTTGCAATCTTGGAAAAATTCTCAATGAATCTCCGGTAGTATCCTGTGAGTCCAAGAAAACTACGGGTCTCGCTAACTGAGGTGGGTGCCAACCATTCAGTGACTGACTGAACCTTGCTGGGGTCTACTGCTATACCTTCTCCTAATATGACATGTCCAAGGAATCCGACTTCCTTTAGCCAAAACTCGCATTTGCTAAACTTAGCATACAACTGGTGTTCCCTGAGCTTCTCGAGAACTAAACGCAAATGCTCCTTGTGCTCCTCCTCGTTCTTCGAGTATACCATGATATCGTCAATAAACACCACAACAAACTTGTCCAAATACTCCATGAACACCTTGTTCATCATGCTCATGAAATAGGCAAGGGCGTTAGTCAGTCCAAACGACATGACCGTGTACTCGTATAATCCATATCGCATTGTGAACGCCCTCTTTGGTATGTCCTTCTCTCGTATCTTCAACTGATGATACCCTGATCGTAAATCGATCTTTGAGAACACTTTAGCTCCTTGCAGCTGATCAAACAGATCGTTGATCATCGGTAGTGGGTACTTGTTCTTTATCGTCACTTCATTCAAGGCTCGATAATCAACAACCATCCTTAGGGATTTATCCTTCTTCTCAACCAAGAGTACTGGGGCTCCCCAAGGTGATGAACTTCTTCGGATGTATCCTTTCTCCAATTACTCCTTGATCTGTTTCTTAATTTCTTCCAGATCATTTGCGGGCATCCGATAGGGTCTCTTGGATATTGGTCCTGTACCTGGCAACAGCTCTATAAAAAACTCAATGTCTCTGTCCATTGGCATGCCTGGTAACTCCTCTGGGAAAACATCCGGGCAATCCTTTACTACCGTCACTTCCTCCTGAATAACTCCTGTAAGGGCATTCACTTGGCTCCTTTAGGCACATGCCTAGACACATACTTAATCCTTTTTCCCTCCGGGGTGGTGAGATAAATCGACTTACTCGCACAGTCAATGCTTCCTCCATACTTTGACATCCAATCCTTGCGACTCCAAGATAATTAGGTCGGACGGGAACACATGTGTGCCAATGGTTAAGGGTATCTGGCCACACCATCGGCTAGCCGTATATTCTGCTCCGGGTGAACTTACTAAAAGAGGGGTCCTAAGGGTTTGGGTTGGTAGTTTAAACTTATCCACGAATCCCCTTGATATGTATGAATGCGATGCACCAGTATCGAAAAGAACAAGAGCGGTAAATGACTTAACCAAAAACTTACCTATTACCGCGTCCGGCTGCTCTTCAACCTCCTCCACGTTAACGTGGTTCACTTGTCCTTTGTTGTATGGATTGGGCTTCTTCCCAGCGCTTCCATTTCCGTTTCCATTCCTTCCTTCGGGGCAATCATTGGCATAATGCCCTGTCTTCCCGCACTTAAAACAGGTAACCTGACTTAAGTCTCTTTTGGCGGGAGTGGACGGGTTGGGGCGGTTCTGATTGTTGTTAGCTCCGTTCCCATTCCCATTCTTAGCACCACTATGGTTATGTGATCCTCCTCCAGTGTGGTTGTGACCTCCATGGTTGTGAACAAGTCCTCCCGAGTTCTGGGTTAGGCGAGGCTTCTGCTGAGCTCCAGAGTTATACTTCCCTTGTCCATATTTTCTCTTGTGGCTCTCAATCTTCTGCTGTTTCCCTTCAATCATAAGAGCCTTATCTACCAACTCCTGGTAGTTGTTGAAGGTTGCTACCATCAACTGCATGCTCATCTCATCATTCAGCCCTTCCATAAACTTCTCCTGCTTCGGGGCATCGGTGGCCACATCATCAGGGGCATAGCGTGATAACTTGCTAAACTCATCCACGTACTGAGCCACAGTACGGTTCCCCTAGCGTAGGTTGCGGAACTCCTGCTTCTTCATCTGCATAGCTCCAGTTGAGACATGGGCGATGTGGAAAGCTTGATGAAACTGGTCCCAAGTGACGTTGGCTACAGGAAAAGTGGTTGTGTAATTCTCCCACCATGAGGCTGCTGGTCCATCCAATTGATGTGCGGCAAAGCGCACCCTCTCAGCATCTGTGCAACCTGCGGTGGTCAACTCCCTTCCAATATGGCATAGCCAATCATCAACAACTATAGGCTCGTTGCTACTGGAAAATACCGGCGGCTGTAACCTTAGGAAATGGGCTAGGTTGTCCACTGGCGGTGGGTTGTTGTTGTTGTTGTTGTTGTTGTTGTTGTTGTTGTTGTTGTTGTTGTTGTTGTTGTTGTTGTTGTTGTTGTTGTTGTTGTTGTTGTTGTTGTTGTTGTTTTCCTGGTTCTGAACTAGCAATTGCATCAAGGCATTCTACTACTGGATCAACTGGGTGAGCTCCGACGGGAAGGCAAAACCGGTGTCACGTCTTGGAGGCATCTGATGGGTTTAGATGGAAGAGATTTAGAATAGAAAAGGGGTCTAATGAGAAGGCACTACCCATATGCACATGAGACAAACACAATCATTTCACTCAATCAAGCAAGCAAGGGCATACAAACGGTCTAGAACTATCGCAAAAGTGCTCACTACTACTATATACATGGGGGAAATACTACTAATAGTTGGTGGTCATCTAGAAATTTTGATCGGTGGAAGACTCCATGATGTCTACTCCAGCTTCGTCTTCAAAGTCATCATCACTAGGATCGGAATCGGTGTCGTCGATGATGATGTAGTCCTCGGGGCGTATTTCCTTGGGTTCTTCTTCTTCTTCTATTGGTGCTGGTCCTCCCATGAATACTCCGATCTTCGTGACTAGGTCGTCATTCTTCTCCAGTAGGATCTTGATTTCCTCCTCATATCCATCGCGGGTAAACTTGAGTTCTTCCTCCAGCTGGATGATCCTATTCTTCGCCTTCTTCAAGTCCATCATGTCAGCGCACATCTGGTTCTCCTGACGTCGAATGTGCTGGTTTAACTCCTGGATGAAAGCTGCAATGGATTTATCCTTCTTGGTGCTGATCACTTCCCATTGCTCATCTCGGCGCCCACATATTTGGTAGATAGTGTCCTTAAGCTCCCTGTTGTAAACTTCTCCAATGCGTCCCATGGTGATGTGGGCTTCCATACTCTTTCCTAAACTCCAGGTTGGTGCATCAAAGGAAAATTCTATGGGTTTAGAGGTTGGCGAGAACGTCCTTCCTGGAAAATGTACTTGAATCATCCAACGCTCTTCTTCTGGTAAAGTGGCGTTGTACATCCCGGTGAAGCTTGGTATTCCAATGTTCAGGTACCTAGTGACTTCCTTCAAGTGGCGTCAAAAAGGTGTGTCTTCATCCGGTTGTGCAAACTTGTTCTTCATCTCCGCCATCCTAAAGAGTAGAAAATGGAGAGGAGTGAGAAATGAGAAGAGAAGTGTGACCTAGGGTTTATCTTAGTGGTCGTGTCCTACACTCAGTGTGTGCTCTGATACCATCTTGTAGCGACCCGACCTCAGATGGTCAAGTCTATGTGCTTCAGTGTCATCCCTGGATCGGTAATGCTGACACACACAGTACTCGAAGGATTTATAATAGAGTAGCAATAACACACTTATTACATCAAATGTCTATGAAGAGAACTTATTACACGAATATGGCTTAAGGCCATCTAATGAGATAACAGCAGAAGGCTCGGAAGATAAGGTGAGTCCATCAACTCCAACGGCATAGCTGAGCTGCACGGCAACGACCGAACGAACCTTACTCCTCGTCTGAAAAGTCTGCAACATAATACGTTGCAGCCCGAAAATGGGTCAGCACATGGAATATGCTGGCAATATAACACAGTGGAGCAGAAACGGAATAATGCTATCACTACATGCATATTTGGCTGGTGGAAAGCTCTATGGTTATAGTTTTGCGAAAAGCCAATTTTTTCCTACAACAAAGGAATAGATTTTAATTTAACTATCATAGTGGTTGAAACGCCATTGAGAAGGTAACCCCAACTCAATCCCAATTAAAGTGATTAACAACCCAACATTATTAATTAACATGGTGAGATACATGTGATAACCCAAGTACTAGATACTCAAGAATTGTCCATAACCGGGGACATGGCTAACCATGATTAGATTGTACACTCTGCAGAGGTTTGCGCACTTTTCCCCACAAGACTCGATCGCCTCTGTTGGATTTCTTGCACTACATGGTGTTTGAGAAAAGGATGACCGAGACACAGTCTTTCGGGAACGTTAACTCTCTACTCCGAGTAGACCATACCGAACCTACAAAAACCCACTACCTGCTGATCTACCTCTTCAAGAGCTTCACATAACTTACTCAACTATGCTAGAGCCCATAATAGCTTGTGGCTGCACACGGAAGTTTCTAGCATGAATCATCTCAGTTCCCTTTGAGCCTAGGTGGCGGTCCATAGGAAGATCTCACGGGTACGCCGGGATTTCCAAAAAAACAGACAACACTGGGTTCCCCAGGTACCTCAATCCACCCAGTTGTTTGATTAAGTTGCCACCTTAAGTTGAACCATTAATTAACAATCTCACATCTGACATGAATTTCACTCAAACCCAAACCACGTCTACGAGCATAGCATAGCAATATAAGCAATACGTAGAAGTAACTCCCAAGGGTTGAATATAACAGGGTAATAGGTTCTACCTCAGCAACTATTTCCCAACCCACAAGTTAATGATATCCTAATCATGCAATGTTTGAGGATTGGAACTAATGCATAAAAACTGGGTAATAATGGGATATGATCAAAGTGTTACTTGCCTTGCTGACGATCCGCGAATCCTAGAGACTCGTAGTAACACGCTTCGCACTCCGGGAATTCTATCACAAGCAAACAATAACACACATAAGTAACAAGCAACGATGCACAAACAAAACTCGAATAAGAGAGGTTGACCAGAAAGTTCAATTTAAGAACTCCGGTACGCAAAAAGAATAAAATCCAACGGAGCAACGAAAGTCAAATGGCGAAAGAAAGAAGCTTCGTTTACTAATCTGAAACTAGGCCAAATTTTAAAGTAACAAAAACTTGTTTGAGTTGATTAAACGGAAAGAGGGTTTCGAGACGAAACTCCAGGCGCTTGAATCGCCTGATTCCAATAAACGAGCGAGAAGAAAAACAGAAATTAAGATCGGATCCGAAATCGCGATCAGAAAAATGACGAACAGATTAACGAACGAACGTTCTTTATCTGGATCTAAACGAAGAACGCGTTCGTTAAAACGAACGAACGAGCAAACGCTCACTGAATAAATAAACTGGAGAAAAACTGATCTATTTAGAAAAAAAACGAAAACTAGGGTTTCTAAAAAACCGAACGGTTTTTCTTTAGAAACCGGGGCGGTGCGGCGGCTACCTTGTCTCAGCTCCGGCGGGGCGGCATGGGGTGGCGGGGCGGCGGCGGCGGCGGGAGGCGGCGGGGCTGCGACGGCTCCTGGCGGCGGCGCGGGCGGCTGCAGGCGGCGGGGGCTGCAGGCGGCGGGGCGAAGGGCTGCGGGCGGCGGCGACATGGGCTCCAAGGGAGGGGGGCGGCGGTATTTAAAGGGGAGGGGGCGGCGGTTGCTTGGGGGAGGGGGAAAGGCAGCAGTGGCGGCGGGAAGTCCGGCTCGCACTTGGAGTCCAGGTCGGCGGCGGCGGCGCGCGCGCGGGAGGCGGTGGCGGCTCGGGCCAGCCTGGCTCGGCTGGGCCTTAGGCCCATTCGGGCGTGAGATATTTTTTTAAATAATTACACCGACACAAGAAAAATCCTAGAAAAATAAATAAAAATCTAAAAATGCCAAAACAAATTTTCACCGTCTAAATAAAATATTTAGGATGAGTTGAACATTTTCTTGGCCCTAAAATGCAAATTTGAAAATGTGCAATTTTTCTAATGCAAATAAAATCCGAATAAAACCAAATAAAATCCAATAAATGATTTAATATTTTTCCTCCAATATTTCAATTATTTCAGAGAAGTCATATTATCTCCACTCATTTGATTAATATGAAATATTTCGGAGAGAAAAATTATTAAAATCCAAATCCTCGTTTCATTATTTGATAAAAATCAAATAGGAAAACAGGAAAATCCCCAACTCTCTCCGTGGGTCCTTGAGTTGCTTAGGAATTCGAGGATTGCGGAACTGGAATGCAATAAGTCATGATATGCATGGGTGATCTATGTATAACATTCCAAATGGAAAATTTGGGATGTTAAAGGTTCGGCGGTATTGTTGGATGAAGCAGCCCGGACCGACATTACGCGTACGCTTACGCGAGACTGGTTCTACCGACGTGCTTTGCACACAGGTGGCTGGCGGGTGTCATTTTCTCCAACTTTAGTTGAACCGAGTGTGGCTACGCCCGGTCCTTGCGAAGGTTAAAACAGCACCAACTTGACGAACTATCGTTGTGGTTTTGATGCGTAGGTAAGAACGGTTCTTGCTAAGCCCAGTAGCAGCCACGTAAAACTTGCAACAACAAAGTAGAGGACGTCTAACTTGTTTTTGTAGGGCATGTTGTGATGTGATATGGTCAAGTCATGATGCTAAATTTTATTGTATGAGATGATCATGTTTTTGTAACCGAGTTATCGGCAACTGGCAGGAGCCATATGGTTGTCGCTTTATTGTATGCAATGCAATCGCCCTGTAATGCATTACTTTATCACTAAGCAGTAGCGATAGTCGTAGAAGCATAAGATTGGTGAGACGACAATGATGCTACGATGGAGATCAAGGTGTCGCGCCGGTGACGATGGTGATCATGACGGTGCTTCGGAGATGGAGATCGCAAGCACAAGATGATGATGGCCATATCATATCACTTATATTGATTGCATGTGGTGTTTATCTTTTATGCATCTTATCTTGCTTTGATTGACGGTAGCATTATAAGATGATCTCTCGCTAAATTTCAAGATAAAAGTGTTCTCCCTGAGTATGCACTGTTGCCAAAGTTCGCCGTGCCCAGACACCACGTGATGATCAGGTGTGATAAGCTCTACGTCCATCTACAATGGGTGCAAGCCAGTTCTGTACACGCAGAATACTCAGGTTAAACTTGACGAGCATAGCATATGCAGATATGGCCTCGAAACACTGAGACCGAAAGGTCGATCATGAATCATATAGTAGATATGATCAACATAGTGATGTTCACCATTGAAAGCTACTCCATTTCACGTGATGATCGGTTATGGTTTAGTTGATTTGGATCACATGATCACTTAGAGGATTAGAGGGATGTCTATCTAAGTGGGAGTTCTAAAGTAATATGATTAATTGAACTTAAATTTATCATCAACTTAGTCCTGGTAGTATTAGCATATCTATGTTGTAGATCAATAGCTCGCGTTTAGCTCCCTGTTTTATTTTTGATATGTTGTAGAGAAAACTAAGTTGAAAGATATTAGTAGCAATGATGCGGATTGGATCCGTAATCTAAGGTTTATCCTCATTGCTGCACAGAAGAATTATGTCCTTGATGCACCGCTAGGTGACAAACCTATTGCAGGAGTAGATGCAGATGTTATGAACGTTTGGCTAGCTCAATATGATGACTACTTGATAGTTTAGTGCACCATGCTTAAATGGCTTAGAATCGGGACTTCAAAGACGTTTTGAACGCCATGGACCATATGAGATTTTCCAGGAGTTGAAGTTAATATTTCAAGCAAATACCCAACTTGAGAGATATGAAGTCTCCAAGAAGTTCTATAGCTAAAAGATGGAGGAGAATAGCTCAAGCAGTGAGCATGTGCTCAGAATGTCTGGGTACTACAATCGCTTGAATCGAGTGGGAGTTAATCTTCCAGATAAAATAGTGATTGACAGAATTCTCTAGTCACCATCACCAAGTTAGTAGAACTTCATGATGAACTATAATATGCAAGGGATTTTGGAAACGATTCCCAAGCTCTTCGTGATGCTGAAATCGACGAAGGTAGAAATCAAGAAAAACATCAAGTGTTGATGGTAAACAAAACCACTAGTTTCAAGTAAAGGGACAAAGGGAAGAAAGGGGAACTTCAAGAAGAACGGCAAGCAAGTTGCTGCTCAAGTGAAAAAACCCAAGTCTAAACCTAAGCCTGAAACTGAGTGCTTCTACTACAAAGGAACTGGTCATTGGAAGCGGAACTACCCAAGTAATTGGCAGATAAGAAGGATGGCAAAGTGAATATAGGTATATTTGATATACATGTTATTGATGTGTACTTTACTAGTGTTTATAGCAACCCCTCAGTATTTGATACTAGTTCAGTCGCTAAGAACACTCAAAACAGGAGTTGCAGAATGAATAGAGACTAGTTAAGGGTGAAGTGACGATGTGTATTGGAAATGGTTCCAAAATTGATATGATCATCATCGCACACTCCCTATACTTTCGGTATTAGTGTTAAATCTAAAATAAATGTTATTTAGTGTTTGCGTTGAGCATGAATATGATTGGATCATGTTTATTGCAATACGGTTATTCATGTAAGTTAGAGAATAATTGTTTTTCTGTTTACATGAATAAAATCTTCTATGGTCATACACCCAATGAAAATGGTTTGTTGGATCTTGATCGGGGTGATACACATTTTCATAATATTGAAGCCAAAAGATGCAAAGTTAATAATGATAGTGCAACTTATTTGTGGCACTGCCGTTTAGGTCATATTGGTGTAAAGCGCATGAAGATCCATACTGATGGGCTTTTGGAATCACTTGATTATGAATCAGTTGATGCTTGTGGACCATGCCTCATGGGCAAGATGACTAAGACTCCGTTTTCCAAAACAATGGAATGAGAAACATATTTGATGGAAATCATACATGCTGATGTATGTGGTCCGATGAATATTGAGGCTCGCGACAGGCATCATTATTTTCTGATCTTCACAGATGATTTGAGCAAATATGAGTATATCTACTTAATGAAACATAAGTCTGAAACATTTAAAAAAGTTCAAAGAATTTTAGAGTGAAGTTGAAAATCATCGTAACAAGAAAATAAAGTTTCTACGATATGATCGCAGAAGTAAAATATTTGAGTTACGAGTTTGGCCTTCAGTTAAAACAATGTGAAATAGTTTCACAACTCACGCCACCTGGAACACCACAGTATAATGGTGTGTCCGAACGTCGTAACCGTACTTTATTAGATACGGTGCGATCGATGATGTCTCTTACCGACTTACCACTATCGTTTTGGGGTTATGCATTAGAGACAGCTACATTCACGTTAAATAGGGCACCATCTAAATCCGTTGAGACGAAGCCTTATGAACTGTGGTTTGGCAAGAAACCAAAGTTGTCGTTTCTTAAAGTTTGGGGCTGCGATGCTTATGTGAAAAAGCTTCAACCTGATAAGCTCGAACCCAAATCGGAGAAATGTGTCTTCATAGGATACCCAAAGGAGACTGTTGGGTACACCTTCTATCACAGATCCGAAGGCAAGACATTTGTTGCTAAGAATGGATCCTTTCTAGAGAAGTAGTTTCTCTCGAAAGAAGTGAGTGGGAGGAAAGTAGAACTTGATGAGGTAACTGTACCTGCTCCCTTATTGGAAAGTAGTTCATCACAGAAACCGGTTCCTGTGACGCCTACACCAATTAGTGAGGAAGTTAATGATGATGATCATGAAACTTCAGATCAAGTTATTACTAAACCTCGTAGATCAACCAGAGTAAGATCCGCACCAGAGTGGTACGGTAATCCTGTTCTGGAAGCCATGTTACTAGACCATGATGAACCTACGACCTATGAAGAAGCGATGGTGAGCCCAGATTCCGCAAAATGCCTTGAAGCCATGAAATCTGAGATTGGATCCATGTATAAGAACAAAGTATGGACTTTGATTGACTTGCCCGATGATCGGCGAGTCATTAATAATAAATGGATCTTCAAGAGGAAGACGGACGCTGATAGTAGTGTTACTATCTACAAAGCTAGAATTGTCGCAAAAGGTGTTTCGACAAGTTCAAGGTGTTGACTAGGATGAGAGTTTCTCACTCGTATATATGCTTAAGTCTGTCCGAATCATGTTAGCAATTGCCGCATTTTATGAAATCTGGCAAATGGATAAACAAAACTACATTCCTTAATGGATTTATTTAAGTAGAGTTGTATATGATGCAACCAGAAGGTTTTGTCAATCCTAAAGGTGCTAACGAAATATGCAAGCTCCAGCGATCCAACTATTGATTGGTGCAAGCATCTCGGAGTTGGAATATACACTTTGATAAGTTTGATCAAAGCATATAGTTTTATACATACTTGCGGTGAAGCCTGTATTTACAAGAAAGTGAGTGGGAGCACTACAACATTTTTGATAAGTATATATGAATGACATATTGTTGATTGGAAATAATGTAGAATTATTCTGCAAAGCATAAAGGAGTGTTTGAAAGGAGTTTTTCAAAGAAAGACCTTGATGAAGCTGCTTACACATTGAGCATCAAAATCTATAGAGATAGATCAAGATGCTTGATAAGTTATTTCAATGAGTACATACCTTGACAAGATTTTGAAGTAGTTCAAAATGGAACAGTCAAAGAAGGAGTTCTTTCCTTTGTTTCCAGGTGTGAAGTTGAGTAAAGACTCAAAACCCGACCACAGCAGAAAATAGAAAGAGAATGATAAGTCATTCCCTATGCCTCAGTCATAGGTTCTATAAAGTATGCTATGTTGTTTACCAGTCCTATTGTCTACCTTAGCATCTTTCTGGCAAGGGAGTACAATAGTGATCTAGGAGTAGATCACTGGACAACGGTCAAAATTATCCTTAGAGGACTAAGGAAATATTTCTCGATTATGGAGGTGATAAAAGAGTTCATCATAAAGAGTTATGTTGATGCAAGCTTTGACACCGATCTGGATGACTCTAAGTCTCGATCTAGATACATATTGAAAGTGGGAGCTATTAGCTAGAGTAGCTCCGTGCAGAGCTCTATAGACATAGAACTTTGCAAAATACTTACGAATCTGAATGTAACAGACCCGTTGACTAAAATTATCTCACAAGCAAAACATGGTCACACCTTAGTACTCTTTGGGTGTTAATCACATAGCAATGTGAACTAGATTACTGACTCTAGTAAACCCTTTGGGTTTTGGTCACATGTCGATGTGAACTATCGGTGTTAACCACATAAAGATGTGAACTATTGATGTTAAATCACATGGCGATGTGATCTAGATTATTGACTCTAGTGCAAGTGGGAGACTGAAGGAAATATGCCCTAGAGGCAATAATAAAGTTATTATTTATTTCCTTATATCATGATAAATGTTTATTATTCATGCTAGAATTGTATTAACCGGAAACATAATACATGTGTGAATACATAGACAAACAGAGTGTCACTAGTATGCCTCTACTTGACTAGCTCATTGATCAAAGATGGTTAAGTTTCCTAACCATAGACATGAGTTGTCATTTTATTAACGGGATCACATCATTAGGAGAATGATGTGATTGACTTGACCCATTTCGTTAGCTTAGCACTTGATCGTTTAGTTCGTTGCAATTGCTTTCTTCATGACTTATACATGTTCCTATGACTATGAGATTATGCAACTCCCGTTTACCGGAGGAACACTTTGTGTGCCACCAAATGTCACAACATAACTGGGTGATTACAAAGGTGCTCTACAGGTGTCTCTGTAGGTACTTGTTGGGTTGGTGTATCTCGAGATTAGGATTTGTCACTCCGATTGTCGGAGAGGTATCTCTGGGCCCACTCGGTAATGCACATCACTATAAGCCTTGCAAGCATTGCAACTAATGAGTTAGTTGCGGGATGATGTATTATGGAATGAGTAAAGCAACTTGCCGGTAACGAGATTGAACTAGGTACTGAGATACCGATGATCGAATCTCGGGCAAGTAACATACCGATGACAAAGGGAACAATGTATGTTTTTATGCGGTCTGACCGATAAAGATCTTCGTAGAATATGTAGGAGCCAATATGGGCATCCAGGTCCCGCTATTCGTTATTGACCAGAGAGGTGTCTCGGTCATGTCTACATAGTTCTCGAACCCGTAAGTGACTAATGAGTTAGTTGTGGGATGATGTATTACAGAACAAGTAAAGAGACTTGCCGGTAACAAAATTGAGCTAGGTATTGAGATACCGACGATCGAATCTCGGGCAAGTAACATACTGATGACAAAGGGAACAACCTATGTTGTTATGCGGTCTAACCGATGAAGATCTTCGTAGAATATCTGGGAGCTAATATGAGCATCCAGTTTCCGCTATTGGTTATTGACTGGAGACGTGTCTTGGTCATGTCTACATAGTTCTCGAACCTGTAGGGTCCGCACGCTTAAAGTTTCGATGACGGTTATATTATGAGTTTATGAGTTTTGATGTACCGAAGGATGTTCGGAGTCCCGGATGTGATCACGGACATGACGAGGAGTCTCGAAATGGTGCAGACATGAAGATTGATATATTGGAAGACTATATTTGGATATCGGAAATGTTCCAGGTGAAATCAGGATTTTAGCGGAGTACCAAGGGGTTACCGGAACCCCCCCGGGGGCTTAATGGGCCATAGTGGGCCTTAGTGGAGAAGAGGATAGGCGGCTAGGGCAGGGCCGCGTGCCCCTCCCCCTCTAGTCCAAATAGGACAAGGAGAAGGGGGCGGCGTCCCCCCTTTCCTTCCTCTCTCCCTCCTATTTCCCCTTCTCCTAATCCAACAAGGGAGGGAGGGAGTCCTACTCCCAGTGGGAGTAGGACACCTCCTGGCGCGCCTCCTCCTGGCCGGCCGCACCTCCCCCTTGCTCCCTTATATACGGGGGTAGGGGGGCACCCCAAAGACACAACAATTGATTTGATCTTTTAGCCGTGTGCGGTGCCCCCCTCCAGCATAGTCCACCTCGATAATACTATAGCGGTGCTTAGGCGAAGCCCTGCATCGGTAGAACATCATCATCATCAGCACGCCGTCGTGCTGACAAAATTCTCCCTCAACACTCGGCTGGATCGGAGTTCGAGGGACATCATCGGGCTGAACGTGTGCTGAACTCGGAGGTGCCGTGCGCTCGGTACTTGATCGGTCGGATCGTGAAGACGTATGACTACATCAACTGTGTTGTGCTAACGCTTCTGCTTTCGGTCTACGAGGGTACGTGGACAACACCCTCCCCTCTTGTTGCTATGCATCACCATGTTCTTGCGTGTGCGTAGGAATTTTTTTGAAATTACTACGTTCCCCAATAGTGGCATCTGAGCCAGGTTTTATACGTAGATGTCATATGCATGAGTAGAACACAAGTGAGTTGTGGGCGATATAAGTCATACTGCTTACCAGCATGTCATACTTTGGTTTGGCGTTATTGTTGGATGAAGCGGCCCGGACCGACATTACGCGTACGCTTACGCAAGACTGGTTCTACCGACGTGCTTTGCACACAGGTGGCTGGCGGGTGTCAGTTTCTCCAACTTTAGTTGAACCGAGTGTGGCTACGCCCGGTCCTTGCGAAGGTTAAAACAACACCAACTTGACAAACTATCGTTGTGGTTTTGATGCGTAGGTAAGAACGGTTCTTTCTCAGCCCGTAGCAGCCACGTTAAACTTGCAACAACAAAGTAGAGGACATCTAACTTGTTTTTGCAGGGCATGTTGTGATGTGATATGGTCAAAGCATGATGCTAAATTTTATTGTATGAGATGATCATGTTTTGTAACTGAGTTATCGGCAACTGGCAGGAGCCATATGGTTGTCGCTTTATTGTATGCAATGCAATCGCCCTATAATGCTTTACTTTATCACTAAGCGGTAGCGATAGTCGTGGAAGCATAAGATTGGCGAGACGACAATGATGCTATGATGGAGATCAAGGTGTCATGCCGGTGACGATGGTGATCATAATGGTGCTTCGGAGATGGAGATCACAAGCACAAGATGATGATGGCCATATCATATCACTTATATTGATTGCATGTGATGTTTATCTTTTATGCATCTTATCTTGCTTTGATTGATGGTAGCATTATAAGATGATCTCTCACTAAATTTCAAGATAAAAGTGTTCTCCCTGAGTATGCACTGTTGCCAAAGTTCGTCGTGCCCAGACACCACGAGTGCAAGCCAGTTTTGCACACGCAGAATACTCAGGTTAAACTTGACGAGCCTAGCATATGCAAATATGGCCTTGGAACACTGAGACCGAAAGGTCGAGCGTGAATCATATAGTAGATATGATCAACATAGTGATGTTCACCATTGAAAGCTACTCCATTTCACGTGATGATCGGTTATGGTTTAGTTGATATGGATCACGTGATCACTTAGAGGATTAGAGAGATGTCTATCTAAGTGGGAGTTCTTAAGTAATATGATTAATTGAACTTAAATTTATCATGAACTTAGTACCTGATAGTATCTTGCTTGTCTATGTTGATTGTAGATAGATGGCCCGTGTTGTTGTTCCGTTGAATTTTAATGCGTTCCTTGAGAAAGCAAAGTTGAAATATGATGGTAGCAATTACACGGACTGGGTCCGTAACTTGAGGATTATCCTCATTGCTGCACAGAAGAGTTATGTCCTGGAAGCACCGCTAGGTGTACCACCTGCGCCAGCAACTGCAGACATTGTGAATGCCTGGCAGTCACGTGTTGATGACTACTCGATAGTTCAGTGTGCCATGCTTTATGGCTTAGAATCGGGATTTCAACGATGTTTTGAACGTCACGGAGCATATGAGATGTTCCAGGAGTTGAAGTTAATATTTCAAAAGAATGCCCAGATTGAGAGATATGAAGTCTCCAATAAGTTCTACAGCTACAAGATGGAGGAGAATAGTTTTGTCAGTGAGCATATACTCAAGATGTCTGGGTACTGCAATCACTTGATTCAACTGGGAGTTAATCTTCCGGATGATAGCGTCATTGACAATTCTTCAATCACTGCCACCAAGCTACAAAAGCTTCATGATGAACTATAACATGCAAGGGATGGATAAGAACCCGAGCTCTTCGCAATGCTGAAGGCTGCGGAGGTAGAAATCAAGAAGGAGCATCAAGTGTTGATGGTCAATAAGACCACCAGTTTCAAGAAAAAGGGAAAAGGGAAGAAGAAGGGGAACTTAAAGAAGAACAACAAACAAGTTGTTGCTGAAGAGAAGAAACCCAAGTCTGGACCTAAGCCTGAGACTGAGTGCTTCTACTGCAAGCAGATTGGTCACTGGAAGCAGAACTGCCCCAAGTATTTGGCGGATACGAAGGATGGCAAGGTGAACAAAGGTATATATGATATACATGTTATTGATGTGTACCTTACCAGAGCTCGCAGTAGCACCTGGGTATTTGATACTAGTTCTATTGCTAATATTTGCAACTCAAAACAAGGACTACGGATTAAGTGAACATTGTCCAAGGACGAGGTGACAATGCGCGTGGGGAACGGTTCCAAAGTCGATGTGATCGCCGTCGGCATGCTACCTCTACATCTACCTTCGGGATTAGTATTAGATGTAAATAATTGTTATTTGGTGCCAGCGTTGAGCATGAACATTATATCTGGATCTTGTTTGATGCGAGACGGTTATTCATTTAAATCAGAGAATAATGGTTGTTCTATTTATATGAGTAATATCTTTTATGGTCATGCACCCTTGAAGAGTGGTCTATTTTTGATGAATCTCGATAGTAGTAAAACACATATTCATAATGTTGAAGCCAAAAGATGCAGAGTTGATAATGATAGTGCAACTTATTTGTGGCACTGCCGTTTAGGTCATATCGGTGTAAAGCGCATGAAGAAACTCCATACTGATGGACTTTTGGAACCACTTGATTATGAATCACTTGGTACTTGTGAACCGTGCCTTATGGGCAAGATGATTAAAACGCCGTTCTCCGGAACTATGGAGCGAGCAACTGATTTATTGGAGATCATACATACTGATGTATGTGGACCAATGAATATTGAGGCTCGCGACGGGTATCGTTATTTTCTCACCTTCACAGATGATTTAAGCAGATATGGGTATATCTACTTAATGAAACATAAATCTGAAACATTTGAAAAGTTCAAAGAATTTTAGAGTGAAGTTAAAAATCATCGTAACAAGAAAATAAAGTTTCTACGATCTGATCGTGGAGGAGAATATTTGAGTTATGAGTTTGGTCTACATTTGAAACAATGCGGAATAGTTTCGCAACTCACGCCACCCGGAACACCATAGTGTAATGGTGTGTCCAAATGTCGTAATCATACTTTACTAGATATGGTGCGATCTATGATGTCCCTTACTGATTTACCGCTATCATTTTGGGGTTATGCTTTAGAGACGGCCGCATTCACGTTAAATAGGGCACCACCGAAATGCGTTGAGACGACGCCTTATGAACTATGGTTTGGCAAGAAACCAAAGTTGTCGTTTCTTAAAGTTTGGGGCTGCGATGCTTATGTGAGAAAGCTTCAACCTGATAAGCTCAAACCCAAATCGGAGAAATGTGTCTTCATAGGATACCCAAAGGAGACTGTTGGGTACACCTTCTATCACAGATCCGAAGGCAAGACATTCGTTGCTAAGAATGGATCCTTTCTAGAGAAGGAGTTTCTCTCGAAAGAAGTGAGTGGGACGAAAGTAGAACTTGATGAGGTAACCATACCTGCTCCCTTATTGGAAAGTAGTTCATCACAGAAACCGGTTCCTGTGACGTCTATACCAATTAGTGAGGAAGTTAATGATGATGATCATGGAACTTCAGATCAAGTTGTTACTGAACCTCGTAGGTCAACCAAAGTAAGATCCGCACCAGAGTGGTACGGTAATCCTGTTATAGAGGTTATGTTACTAGACCATGATGAACCTACGAACTATGAAGAAGCGACGGTGAGCCCTGATTCCGAAAAATGGCTTGAGGCCATGAAATCTGAGATGGGATCAATGTATGAGAACAAAGTGCGGACTTTGGTTGACTTGCCCGATGATCGGCAAGCCATTGAGAATAAATGGATCTTCAAGAAGAAGACTGACGCTGACGGTAATATTACTATCTATAATGCTCGACTTGTTGCGAAAGGTTTTCGATAAGTTCAAGGGATTGACTACGATGAGACCTTCTCACCCATAGCGATGCTTAAGTCTGTCCGAATCATGTTAGCAATTGCCGCATTTTATGATTATGAAATTTGGCAAATGGATGTAAAAATTGCATTCCTGAATGGATTTCTGGAAGAAGAGTTGTATATGATGCAACCGGAAGGTTTTGTCGATCCAAAGGGAGCTAACAAAGTGTGCAAACTCCAGCGATCCATTTATGGACTGGTGCAAGCCTCTCGGAGTTGGAATAAACACTTTGATAGTGTGATCAAAGCATTTGGTTTTGTACAGACTTTTGGAGAAGCCTATATTTACAAGAAAGTGAGTGGGAGCTTTGTAGCATTTATGATATTATATGTGGATGACATATTGCTGATTGGAAATGATATAGAATTTCTGGATAGCATAAAGGGATACTTGAATAAGAGTTTTTCAATGAAAGACCTCGGTGAAGCTGCTTATATATTGGGCATCAAGATCTATAGAGATAGATCAAGACGCTTAATTGGACTTTCACAAAGCACATACCTTGAAAAGTTTTGAAGAAGTTCAAAATGGATCAAGCAAAGAAAGGGTTCTTGCCTGTGTTACAAGGTGTGAAGTTGAGTAAGACTCAATGCCCGATCACTGCAGAAGATAGGGAGAAGATGAAAGATGTTCCCTATGCTTCAGCCATAGGCTCTATCATGTATGCTATGCTATGTACTAGACCTGATGTGTGCCTTGCTAAGGTACCAAAGTAATCCAGGAGTGGATCGCTAGACAGCGGTCAAGAACATCCTGAAGTACCTGAAAAGGACTAAGGACATGTTTCTCATTTATGGAGGTGAAAAAGAGCTCATTGTAAATGGTTACATTGATGCAAGCTTTGACACTGATCCGGATGATTCTAAATCACAAACTGGATACGTGTTTACATTGAACGGTGGAGCTGTCAGTTGGTGCAGTTCTAAAAAAAGCGTCGTCGCGGGATCTACGTGTGAAGCGGAGTACATAGCTGCTTCGGAAGCAGCAAATGAAGGAGTCTGGATGAAGGAGTTCATATCCGATCTAGGTGTCATACCTAGTGCATCGGGTCCAATGAAAATCTTTTGTGACAATACTGGAGCAATTGCCTTGGCGAAGGAATCCAGATTTCATAAGAGACCCAAGCACATCACGAGACGCTTCAATTCCATTCGGGATCTAGTCCAGGTAGGAGACATAGAAATTTGCAAGATACATACGGATCTGAATGTTGTAGACCCGTTGACTAAGCCTCTTCCACTAGCAAAACATGATCAGCACCAAGACTCCATGGGTGTTAGAATCATTACTGTGTAATTTAGATTATTGACTCTAGTGCAAGTGGGAGACTGAAGGAAATATGCCCTAGAGGCAATAATAAAGTTATTATTTATTTCCTTATATCATGATAAATGTTTATTATTCATGCTATAATTGTATTAACCGGAAACATAATACTTGTGTGAATACATAGACAAACAGAGTGTCACTAGTATGCCTCTACTTGACTAGCTCGTTGATCAAAGATGGTTATGTTTCCTAGCCATAGACATGAGTTGTCATTTGATTTACAGGATCACATCATTAGGAGAATGATGTGATTGACTTGACCCATTTCGTTAGCTTAGCACTTGATCATTTAGTTTGTTGCTATTGCTTTCTTCATGACTTATACATGTTCCTATGACTATGAGATTATGCAACTCCCGTTTAGCGGAGGAACACTTTGTGTGCCACCAAATGTCACAACGTAATTGGGTGATTATAAAGGTGCTCTACAGGTGTCTCCGAAGGTACTTGTTGGGTTGGCGTATTTCGAGATTAGGATTCGTCACTCCGATTGTCGGAGAGGTATCTCTGGGCCCACTCGGTAATGCACATCACTATAAGCCTTGCAAGCATTGCAAGTAATGAGTTAGTTGCGGGATGGTGTATGTGACACCCCGGCTCAGAGAAAACCGGAACGCCCCGTATTCCAGCCCAGAGATCGAGGATAAGTCTTCTGGAATATGGCACTAATTAGCATAGAACAAACCAGCTTTCTATTATTACACGAATATGATTACAAGGTCTCTGATATTACAATGAATAACATCGGCATGGCGGCACTACGCAATCCCCAGTTGCTCTATGCAAGCAACAGAACAACTTGAAGCAGCGGAATAACTCTAGCAGCAAAAAAAAAACTATTGGCAGCGGAACAACGACGATGATGGTGAACTCCAATCCGCAGGGACTCTGGCTGGAATGCTTATCCTAGCTCGCGAACACAGGAACAACACCAAACAGGCAAGCAATCCAGGCATGACCTGCAAGCTGGCATGACACGCTAGGTCGGTACATTGAATGTACTTGCAAGCTCACAATTAACCAGAAGCATTCAAGACAAACAACAGCATGGCAATTATAGATTTAAGCAGGAATAAACATGAGATCCTCATAACAACATGACATGAGCAACATGACATCCAAAGTAATACTCCCAAAATAATACCAGATACCATCATGAAAATAATCATAATAGCCACTAAGATTCCAAAGGCAACATGAACAGGATACAGCTAGAACAATATGAGCATGGCATGAACATATGAATTTGATGATGCTAGCATGCAACATGAGAACAGTACATGCACCAATTATTCTACTCGGGTTATCTCGTAACCATCACACACGGCACTTACCAACCTCGGACATCACATGATCATCTCAGGATAAAATCAAGCTTGGTATAAACAATATTGTAGTAATCATTAAATGAACACAAGGAGCTTGATCTTTACCCATGATTCTCGCACAACATCATGAATATCCAACAACTCAATATCCTCGATACCACAGTGATCATTCCGGCGATCACAACCAAAGTTACTCATGATCCTTACGGCGATCATCACCAAAGTAACTCGTGATCCTTACGGCGATCACCACCAAAGTAACTCGTGATCCTTACGGCGATCACCACCAACTTATTTCATCACCGAACTGGGGTTGTCATTAATCAAGTTATTATTAATACTGTTGACTCACGGTGGGACCAACACGAACTAGGTTGCTATCGATAGACTTTATATACACTCTGTAGAGGTAGCACACTATACCCATACCATGGAACCCATGGCCTCGCACTCCCATTCTTGTGGACCAACGGTGTTCAGACAAAACCGATCTACTACCGTGACACTCTCCCGGCCACTCCGACCCACTCCCAACTGGGCTAGTCCTGGGTGGCCCCGTGTCTACCAAAGACACCCCGACCACCGTCGTGGTCAAAACTCCCTCACGGGGACCAGATCCATAAAAATAAAAACAATGGGCACACAAGGTTATGTCCGCCTACCTGATCAGGGTAAGCACGCCCATAACCTTCCCTCATGGGAGGCACCGGCGAGATGCACGACAATCGACCCAGTTAGGACCTGACCCATAAGGTAAGCGTGGTTGCATTGGTCAGTTTCGATCTGGCGGCACCATGACTCAGCCAACAGTTGTTCAAGTTCAATTAAATCTGGTTAAACTTGAATGCAATATGTTGAGCCATGATAAAATAACATGATTTAATGACAATGCATGAGCATAATATCAACATAAGCACGGGATGTAACATAACTGTCCGTCATATCAACTATGAAATAATCTCCAACTGAACATGGCATAATGACGAGCATAAATATTACAAGTGCAGCACTACTCATAGTATAACGTAACATGACCACTAGCATCAACCATAAATAACATGTAAGAACTTATCAATAACATCACCGAGTAACACTAACAGCAATGGAACAATGCCTATTAACAGTACTCGGTAACCGACGTTAGTCATGCACCGAAGAGCATGACCAACCCAACATGTACTACTATCAAGCATGGCAATATGAAAGTAATACTAGCAACTAGCAGGGCATGATAACCAGGTGCATAACAACATAGCAAACAAGTAAGCACAATCCTAGAAGCATTTCCGAAACAATGATAACCATATTTTAAACAAGAAGTCATTTAATAAATATTCAAGTTGAAAACCATGGCTGCTGCATGACTATCATGCAAGTGGGTATTGTGGCATGCCTGGGGGTGAAGAAGGCACCAGGAAGAAGTGCGGTGAAGCCGTGGAAAGATGTGCCAGAAACAGTTCTCTCTCGGCGGGGCTTTTTACGTGCAAGGGCAAAAAGGTCATTTTCATAGTGTCAAACCATAGTGAAAATAAAACCAACAGAATGGGCTTGACGAGACGAAGAAGTGGGCTTTGGATTCACCTCAATCAGAGTTATGGTCAAAAAGTTATAAAGGGTTGAAGTTCAGGGACTTTTTTGCAAAAATATCATCACAAACAAGTCCCTGAGTGGATAAGGCAGAAGCGCAAAGTTAGAAATACGCTTTCTGTTTGAGAAAACGTATTCTGGGCTGAAACAAAGAGTGAATACACTTTCAGAACAACGAAAACGTACTCTGAGCTAAAGCAGAGGGAAAATGCGCTTTCGATTTGGTGAAAGGGTATTTCACAAAATGCGTGGCCACTTATCCACGTCAGCGCCCGGGTCAACCCCTCGTGCGGCTGACGGGTGGGCCAGGGCGACGCGGGGCCCGCCTGGCAGGTTCTTCGTCTTCAACCTCCCCTGATCCCGCGCGACAGAGAACGGTGCCGGCCCCGACGGCGATAGCCGGCGACTCCGGCCACCATTCGGGCCGTGCCACCTACCGGCATGATCAGCAGGCCGAGCCGAGCCACCCTGGACCATCCAGACATCCGGAGGAGGTCGGCGTCAAGGAGGGCCGTGGTTGCAGCGGACGGGGCTTCGGCCAGAAGTTGAGGACGAGGTCATGGCGACTCCGGCGATGAACGGAGAGTCAAGGGAGAGGCTCTGGTGGCTGGGTGATCTACTAGAGGCGGTGGAAGAGAGAACGGGGCTCGGGATCACCGGAATCGGAGTGAGCAGAGGCGGCGACCATGGCGGCGATTGTGGGTACAGAGAGCTTTAGAAGCTCGGGCGAGTGGATGGTGAGGGGGAGTGGAGTGCGGGGAGGCCAGTGGTGTGCTCGAACGGCTCGGGGAAGGCCTATTTATAGGCGGGGCGAGGGCTTTCCGTGCTGGCGTCGCCGCAGACACGCGGCTGGCGCCGTGGACGCGTGTGCTTGCGCATGAGCTCGGGGAAGGTGACGGCGAAGGCAATGGACGAGCAGCAGTGGTCACGGAGACGAGTGGAGCTCGAGGACAAGAGGGGAAATGGCCATGGCGCCATTAATGCTCTATCAGCCACAGTACGCCCGTGGGCGCGCGGCGACGAGAGCTGACGGAGGGGCTGACGGAGGGCGAGATAGCTCCAGGAGAACGGCGACAACGCAGGCTAGCTGCTGGACATACCCGTGCTCGCTGAGATGCCGAGCAGAGAAGGGGCCCGAGCAAGAAGCCATTCTGGGCGCGGCCATTGCATGCCAAAACGGTGGTCACCGCATGCACTGGTGCACACAGTGCCACGAGCTAAGTCAAACGATGTCTAGGGTGGAGTTCTTCCTGGGGAGGTTGTAACTACGGTGGTAGATTGGTTAAAAGTGACATGGTTAAATGGTAAAACCACCTCTGAAGTTTACTGTAGTAGACTTGATCGAGCACTACTGATCCACAGAGACTTGATTGAGGTCAATGGAGTTGTCTGGTAGATTCAGGGTAAGAAGGACTTACATCCTAGTAATTTTGAGAAGAATTGGACCACTAATTAATATAGTTGCTTTACAACTAAGTAATCTGGTCCAGAATGAAGATCATGATGATGCTCTCAAATGGAGGAGCCACTTGAGCTGAACATTGGCAAGGCAGGCTTATTTGGCCATATGAAGATGCTGCAAAAGGTTTCATACCAATTGGATAAACCAAAGTGGTACTTCCTTCACAAACATTTCCATTGACCAGAAACTTGCAAAAATTCTAGAGGACAAATGGCTTTATGAAACATGCCCAAAATGGGTGGAGGTAGGTTATATGGATAATAGAAGGCCTAGAAAAATTGGCAGACATAATGGAGCAAGATAAAATATAGTTGCTTCACAATCTAAAATTTTGGACAGAATCAAAGAATTGATGGTGAGCTCACATGGAGGCATGACATGAGCTCTAGTTTGGTGTAGAGTGATGATTTGGTTATATGAAGGGCCATGCAAAATTGCAACTCATTTGGATATGCCTAGCTTGTACTTCCTTCACAACCTAGAGGTAAATCATAATTAAATAATTACATAGGCAAATGAGGTTGCACTTTGGCATGTGGCAATGACATGGACAGGAAAAGGTGTCCAATGAGTTTGAGGTCAATTGGGAAAAGATAAATGGCACTTGCTTCACATTTTGCCATTCAGGACAGAATAGGAAATGAATTAATTGAGCATGATAGGGAACATGGCAAATGAAATATTTTGCCATATTTGATGAAGATAGGACCCAAAAAATTTATGAGAATTATTTGGGAATTTTAGGAGTGCTAGAAATAAAGGTTGCTTCACAACCTAGGGCAAATTGGGTTATTCCTTTAATAGAAAAGGAATATTCCCAATAAAAAGAATATTGGGATTGTGGCTATGATGAAATTGACAGGGTCTAGGGAAGGATTTGGGAATGACAAGCCACTCTGGAAGCAAAGAAGAGGGCATCTTCTTCAGTTTCCAGACCACAAAGCCACGGAAAAAGAAAACTCAAGCAAAAACCTCAGAAAAACAGAAGAAAAAGAAAGGGCCAAAAATCAGGCTGTCACAAACCTTACCCCCTTAAAGAAATCTCATCCTCGAGATTTGGTTGCTCAGGGAACAAGTATGAAGATACTGACTTAAGGAAACCGTTTCCAACTCGGGTATCCTTTTTCATATTTTTGTTCCCACTAAATTTTTATCTGACTAGCCCTGGGGTGGTTTGCTTTAATATATCCATATTCTGACTGATCGGACCTTGCTTGTCCATGCTTATACAGGCTCCCAATTCTTTTTATATCTGCTAACTTAACTGACCGTGACTGATTCTCACGACTGAAATATATGTTGGGCTCACCAATCCAAGAGTGATATCCGCTGGGTGAGTCATCCGGCACTGACAATATTTCAGGAAGTGGTGATCAAATTTTTCTAGTGAACACCCAAGCTTTAACTCCTTGCATTGGGTTTCTCCACTAAATGCAGGTCCTTCGGGTTCCAAATAGTGAATTGGGTCATAACCGCTTTCCTGACAGATTCTGGCTTATCGCGGAAGTTTCGGAATCATCTTAACTGGTTCCACTATCTTGAGTATCGGATCTGTACCAAATATTTGATTGTTGCCTGTCGTGGCTAACATAAGAGTTTGACCTGTAGGAAAATATCTGCAGACTTGACTGGCGGCCGTTCTGCACCACGCGGGTCTTGCAACAATTTTCATACCCACATTACTGGTCTTGCTCCTTCATTATTGTTTTCTTGGTGTGGATCCCTGGTTGAAAGAGCTGGGTCATATTGCTTCTTTGTATCACCATAGGTACCGTCGGTGCAATTTTTCTGGCAATCGCAGCTTATCCTCATTTTTCTGACAGGGTACCCCATTAAGTGGCAGGTTCAAAACCCCTCAAGTTCTGATTGCGGGAAAATGATCATCCGAACCTTTGCAAGAAATAGGCAAATAAATCAGTAGCCACCAGAATGGTCTTTACAACTCAGATCCGGGACATTACTGAAATAACTCAACCACAACTCGGGACGGCCGAAAAGCAGCTCAAAACATGAGACCGGGTTGATAAGAAGAAGGTGACAACTCCCTAAAATAGCCAAAAAGCAGCTATAGGGCTACTGTCACAAAAATAAACTCAACGGCTGTACGAGACGGCCGAAAGCAGCTCAGAACTCGTGACAGTCGTTGAAGAGAGAAATAAAAATCGGCATCCACCCCGGATAGCTAAAAACAGCTTAGATCACAAGCGTGGTGCCGTCCTAGGAGAAAAAGGGGGACAAGGGATCATCGAGATCATTTTCCAGGTTCACAGGCACTTGCATTGAGCTCATTGGTGTCGTCAATCCTCATAATCCTTTGTCACACTGTGATGTATACTAGATTTCTTCTCTTTACCATCCTCATGTGGTCGTCAGATCCTCATCCGAGTGACTTGTAAAATCTTGGTGGTATGCCCACCGCATATATATGAGAATCTGATTCCCGAGACAGGCGTGTATTCTGACTGATTCTTGCTTCTGACCAAAACATCACGGATCTGATTCTTGGGATTTACTGCCGTATGCTGTCAATTTATAGTGTACTACCTTGTACCAATGTCTTACTGAGGAAGATTGGCTGGCTTGTGCTTGAAACTTTCATCGAATAGCTTGTTGAAGAAGACTGGGTATCGTGCTTCAGAAGATTACCCCCTTAAAGACTTTGCTGGGGAAAGACTCAGTACCTTATGCCGGAAGCTTTTCTGGTTGCCTACTGAAGAAGACAGAGTACCTTGTGCGGGAAATCATCCATGTATCATACTGAGGAAGATAGATGAATCTTGCCTTGGAAGCTTCTCGGGTATCTTGCGAAGGAAGATTGGGTTGCTTACACCAGAAGCTTCTTATTGTGATATGCGGACCGATTTCCACATATATAACCATCTTAATATTTTTTGTTATTGATTTCTTGTATGAAACTGGGTTTTGCCGGACTATCCTCCTTTCTGAGTACATGCCATATTTTTGCTTGATTCCAGGTACATCGGGTTCCAAAATCATCCTCAACAAAAAATTAAACTTGTATCTGAGCCATACCTTTGATAATATTCTGTCAACTTTGCACACAATTTATCTTCTTGCTGATTTGATCATTTCTGCTATGAGGAGTGCACACCGAGGGAGACTTGACACTCAGTACATGATCAGATATTCTCCAATCTGAATGCAGTCGGCTGAGAATTCCATATTGTGCTGAGGAGTGCATGTTAATGCAAACTTTATACTGACATTCCATCCAGGATTTCTTTTGTATTCAGATGAGCTATTTCCAATTTCACTGCAGTCTGCTAAAAATTCCATCCTCTGTAGCTGAGTTTCCAAATATATGCATTTCTTGCTGACTCTTTGGGTCAGGTGTCGGCTAACGAGCAACTTTCATAGGGGAAAAATTTGTAACACCGAAGGCCCAAAGGCCCAAAGAAAGAAACCAAAGAAATGACTAAAACAAAAGCACACAAGCATACTACTAATTTAATTAATCAAACAATCATCACATATTACTACTACTCACACAATAATATGCATGCACACCTAAGCACACAAATCTCGCAGAAACTCTGGTATTACGGTCTAATATGTTGTGGCGCTGTGCACGAAAATTATATCCATGTGTGGAAGGAGTTGGCGTAACCGAAGCTACACCAAGCATTGGCTGAACAGTGGCTGGATCTGGATGGGTATACAGGTGAGAACGGACTTGACGATCAAGTAGTGAGACACAAAAGTCACGACCACCTCTTCATCAAGCGTACGAAGGGAATCGTACCCATCCAAAGAATGACATGGCAAGATAACAGTGGAAGACTGGGTTTATTGGCATTGCCCTTTTTTTGATAACCAAGATCAGTAAGGGTTGCCAAGGGAACGAGATGGAGGGCATGGATGATGATATGGTCGCATCATACCGAGGAGCAGGCATGCTAAGAAAGATGGTGCAGGCGGTGGACCGAAAACGATGCCACCTACACTCACAATATTAACCGTTAGCGACAAAATAACAATCTGTATGCATGCTGTCGGTGTCAAAACCGGCGGATCTCGGGTAGGGGGGCCCGAACTGTGCGTCTAAGGCGGGTGATAACAGGAGGCAGGGGACACGATGTTTTACCCAGGTTCAGGCCCTCTTGATGGAGGCAAAACCCTATGTCCTGCTTGATTATTCTTGATAATATGAGTAGTACAAGATTTGATCTACCACGAGATCGGAGAGGCTAAACCCTAGAAGCTAGTCTATGGTATGATTGTATGTTGTCCTACAGACTAAAACCCTCCGGTTTATATAGACACCGGAAGGGGCTAGGGTTACACAAGGTCGGTTACAAAGGAGGAGATATACATATCCGTATTGCCTAGCTTGCCTTCCACGCAAAGTATAGTCCCATCCGGACACGGGATGAAGTCTTCAATCTCGTATCTTCATAGTCCAACAGTCCGGCCAAAGGATATAGTCCGGCTGTCCGGAGGCCCCCTAATCCAGGACTCCCTTAGTAGCCCCTGAACCAGGCTTCAATGACGATGAGTCCCGCACACCGTGTTGTCCTCGGCATTGCAAGGCGGGTTCCTCCTCCGAATACACCACGGAAGAATTTGAATACAAGGATAGTGTCCGACCCTGCAAAATAAGTTCCACATACCACCGTAGAGAGAATAATATTACCACAAATCTAATTTGCTGACACGTTTTGGCAGCATGACATCACGCCACGGCTCGGTAATTATTTGAACCGTTTTTCTTTAACCAGCCCCCACACATAACGCGAGGCGGTTTCTTGACACGTCTTGTCAAAGCAGAGATTGTGTTCCCCTTATTACGGGATTCTCATCAATACGGACGTGGGTAACCCAACCGTGCCATCCATTACGGCGCTTGGGGGATAAGCGAGTTTTACCAGGCTAGTGGGGGCGCATAGTTTAGTCCGCCCTTATAAAGGGATAAGACCTCACCTTTTTCTACCCATGCCTTCTTCCTCCTTGCTCATCCATTCTCGCGCACTCGAGCTCCAGCACCCAAGTCCGCACCCTCCTCCTCAACTCTCTGCAAACATGTCCGGAGCGGGAGGCAAGTGGATGGCCCCCTTTGTCACGGAGGGGCACATCAAAAAGTTACGTGGAGCCGGATACTTAGCTGCGGATATTGCGCAATGGCTGCCAGCCGCGGGGCAGGTCGTCCCTACCCCGGAACCTCACGAAAGGGTGGTTTTCCTCCCCCACTTCGTCCGTGGACTGGGGTTTCCCCTCCATCCATTCTTCCGCGGCCTCATGTTCTATTATGGGCTGGACTTTCATGATCTGGCCCCGAATTTCATCCTCAACATCTCGGCGTTCATCGTCGTGTGTGAGGCTTTCCTCCACATCCGGCCCCACTTCGACCTGTGGCTGAAGACCTTCAATATCAAGCCGAAGGTGGTGGGTGGCCAACAAGCGGAATGCGGCAGAGCCATGGTGTGCAAAATGCCCAACGTTATATGGCTCGAGGGATCCTTCATGGAGACCATAATGGGGTGGCAATCGGCGTGGTTCTACATCACCGAGCCGCGTGACACCAACTGGGTGGCGGCCCCCGAGTTTCGATCCAGAATCCCCACGCGGCTCACTTCCTGGAAGGAGAAGGGCTTGTCCTGGGGTTCATCGGTGGAGCTGGACGGACTCCATAAGTGTATCCAGAACATGCCAAGTAGGAAGCTTAAGCTTGTCAACATAGTCCAGGTCATGCTCTTCTGCCGGATCCTCCCGTGTCAACAACGGGATTTCAACTTATGGGAGTTCGACCCGGCCCGGCACCAGACTCTAAGCGAGCTCTTCGACATGACGCATAAAGACGTCTGGAGGGTGTTGTTCAAGGGCGCCGAGGTCCCTCCTTCTCTTACCGAGGACCGCGGGCTGAGCGCGAAGCATTCTGCGAATCTGGTAAGTTCTGTACATCTGATAGGGTGTTTATTTCCCATAGCTTAACCATGTGCGGGGTCTGAGCTCCCATGCCTTTGACAGGACTGGGTGGAAACATCGGAGCAGACCAACTGTCCGGACCCTCTACCCGAAGACCCTGCGGACGCTCTCCTGACGGAGATGCGGACTCCGGCTCCTTATGAGGTGCCGGATAAGACCAAGAAGAAGGCCAAGGGAACCCGAAAGATTCCTGGCGCCAGGTGGTATCGGACTCATCGTCTAATAACTCCAAGACGCACTCCTCCCACAAAAACAAGGAGAAGGAAGACGAAGACTCTCCCCCTCTAGCAGGGGAGACAAGAAAAGGAAGGCCGCACCAACCGGGGAGGCTGAAGGGTCCAAGAAGGGAAGGACTCTCGTTCCAGACTGTTCCACCACCGCCGCCGACGGCGAAGACGAGTGGCTGCTCAGGGCCAAGCCCCTGGCGAAGTCATAAGTATTCGGATACCAGAGTAACTCATAGCATACCTTTGTTGCACTGCTTCTCCTAACGTCGAATATGATTATGCAGTCCGCCCCAAGCCTGTATCGATGTATCATCGTCGGACGGTTCCTTGGACTCGTCGGACATGAATAGTGATACACTTCCAACCGCCTCCTCCCCTTGCCCTACGGACAATGCCGAGGCATTGTCTCAAGGGGCACCGAGCCGGGGGGAGACGGTCCCGGAGGCGCCTCAAGGTGACCTCCCGGACTCCAGGAGCAAAGGGAGCGAGGCTCCCGGGGGCTCCAAGTTCGGCTCTCAGCCGAACACCGCGCCAGAACCTCCAGTGGTTCCGGACTCGAGCAGGCGGCCCTCTTCCAAGAGGGGCAAGCCGCCCGTGCCGGTGACCTCTGTCCATCCAGAGGCACCGGACAACCTGCTGGGAGCGCTTCGCGGCGCTTCCATCGATGAAGAGTGATACGTCTCCAATGTATCTATAATTTTTGATTGCTCCATGCTATATTATCTACTGTTTTGAGCAATATTGGGCTTTATTATCCACTTTTATATTACTTTCGAGACTAACCTATTAACCGGAGGCCCAGCCCAGATTTGTTGTTTTATGCCTATTTCAGTGTTTTGAAGAAAACGAATATCAGACGGAGTCAAAACGGAACGAAATCAACTAGAGAAGTTATTTTTGGAACGAAAGCCACCCGATGGACTTGGACCCTACGTCAAGGAAGGAAGGAAGGAGGAGCTCACGAGGGTAGGGGGCACGCCCCCTGCCTCGTGGGGCCCTTGTGGCTCCCCTGACATGCTTCTTCTGCCTATATATATCCATATACCCTAAAACTTCTAGAGAGCACAATAGATCAGGAGTTCCGCCGCCAGAAGCCTCCATAGCCACCGAAAACCAATCTAGACCCGTTCCAACACCCTGCCGGGGGGGGGGGGGGGCAATCCCTCTCCGGTGGCCATCTTCATCATCCCGGTGCTCTCCATGACGAGGAGGGAGTAGTTCTCCCTTGGGGCTGAGGGTATGTACCAGTAGCTATGTGTTTGATATATCTCTCTCTCTCTCGTGTTCTTGATTTGGCATGATCTTGATGTATCGCGAGCTTTGCTATTATAGTTGGATCTTATGTTTCTCCTCCCCCTCTTCTCTCTTGTAATGAATTGAGTTTCCCTTTGAAGTAATCTTATCGGATTGAGTCTTTAAAGATTTGAGAACACTTGATGTATGTCTTGCCGTGCGTATTTGTGGTGACAATGGGATACCACGTGATTCACTTGATGTATGTTTTGGTGATCAACTTGCGGGTTTTGCCCATGAACCTATGCATAGGGGTTGGCACACGTTTTCGTCGTGATTCTCCGGTAGAACTTTGGGGCACTCTTTGAGGTCCTTTGTGTTGGTTGAATAGATGAATCTGAGATTGTGTGATGCATATCGTATAATCATACCCACGAATACTTGAGGTGACATTGGAGTATCTAGGTGGCATTAGGGTTTTGGTTGATTTGTGTCTTAAGGTGTTATTCTAGTACGAACTCTAGGGCTGTTTGTGACACTTATAGGAATAGCCCAACGGATTGATTGGAAAGAATAACTTTGAGGTGGTTTCATACCCTACCATAATCTCTTTGTTCGTTCTCCGCTATTAGTGACTTTGGAGTGACTCTTTGTTGCATGTTGAGGGATAGTTATGTGATCCAATTATGTTAGTATTGTTGAGGGAACTTACACTAGCGAAAGTATGAACCCTAGGCTTTGTTTCAACGCATTGCAATACCATTTACGCTCACTTTTATCATTAGTTACCTTGCTGTTTTTATATTTTCAGATTACAAAAACTATTATCTACTATCCATATACCACTTGTATCACCATCTCTTCGCCGAACTAGTGCACCTATACAATTTACCATTGTATTGGGTGTGTTGGGGACACAAGAGACTCTTTGTTATTTGGTTGCAGGGTTGCTTGAGAGAGACCATCTTCATCCTACGCCTCCTACGGATTGATAAACCTTAGGTCATCCACTTGAGGGAAATTTGCTACTGTCCTACAAACCTCTACACTTGGAGGCCCAACAATGTCTACAAGAAGAAGGTTGTGTAGTAGACATCAAGCTCTTTTCTGGCGCCGTTGCCGGGGAGGTTAGCGCTTGAAGGTATATCTTTATATCATGCAATCGAATCTTTCAGTTTCTTGGTTTATCACTAGTTTAGTCTATAAAAGAAAACTAAAAATGGAATTGAGTCTACCTCATACGCTTCATCTTTTTAATATCTTTCGTGAGTATGATGGAAAGGAAAATTGTGCCAAAGTGTTAGAAGAAGAATGCATTAAAATGTTTGGCACTAAATCTTCGAATGATGAGCATGATTGCAATGTTGTTAGTATGAATTCCTTGAATATCTATGATGCTAATCATATGCAAAGCCACAAGCTTGGCGAAGCTATGTTTGATGAAGATGATATTTTTTGTCCCCCAAGCTTTGATGAGCAAATTTACTATGATGTAAGCATGCCTCCTATCTATGATGATTATTGTGATGACACGTATGCTTTAAAGAATAATGATAACCATGAAACTTGTCATCTTGATCTTAATTTTCAATCACATGATGGTTATTTTGTTGAGTTTGCTCCCACTATTATTCATGAGAAGAAATTTGCTTATGCGGAGAGTAATAAAAATTCTATGCTTGTAGATCATGAAAAGAATACTTTAGGTGCTGGTTATATTGTTTAATTCACTCATGATGCTACTGAAAATTATTATGAGGGAGGAATATATGCTTGTAGGAATTGCAATAATATCAAGTTTCCTCTCTATGTGCTTAAAATTCTGAAGTTATGCTTGTTTTACCTTCCTATGCAAGTTGATTCTTGTTCCCACAAGTTGTTTGCTCAAAAATTCCCTATGCATAGGAAGTATGTTAGGCTTAAATGTGCTAGTCATATTCTTCATGATGCTCTCTTTATGTTTCAATTCTTATCGTTTATGTGAGCATCATTGAAATCATCATGCCTAGCTAGGGGCGTTAAACGATAGTGCTTGTTGGGAGGCAACCCAATTTTATTTTTATTCCATGATTTTAGTTCCTGTTTAGTAATAAATAATTCATCTAGCCTCTGTTTAGATGTGGTTTTATGCTTTTAATTAGTGTTTGTGCCAAGTAGAACCTTTGGGAAGACTTGGGGAAAGTCTTGTTGATCATGCTGTAAAATACAGAAACTTTAGCGCTCACGAGAATTGCTGCAATTTTTTATTGGAGAGTGATATTTAGTTAATTCTTTTTGCATATGATTAATAGATAAATTCCTCAGGTCCAGCAATTTATTTGAGAATTTTATGAGTTCCAGAAGTATACGTTTGATGCAGATTACTACAGACTATTCTGTTTTTGACAGATTCTGTTTTTCATGTGTTGTTTACTTATTTTGATGAATCTATGGCTAGTAAAATAGTTTATAAACCATAGAGAAGTTGTAATACAGTAGGTTTGACACCAATATAAATAAACAATTAGTTCATTACAGTACCTTGGAGTGGTGATTTATTTTCTTATACTAACGGAGCTTACGAGTTTTCTGTTAAGTTTTGTGTTATGAAGTTTTCAAGTTTTGGGTAAGGATTCGATGGACTATGGAATAAGGAGTGGCAAGAGCCTAAGATTGGGGATGCCCAAGGCACCCCAAGGTAATATTCAAGTATATCCAAGAGCCTAAGCTTGGGGATGCCCCGGAAGGCAGCCCCTATTTCGTCTACTTCCATCGGTAACTTTACTTGGAGCTATATTTTTATTCGCCACATGATATGTGTTTTGCTTTGAGCGTCAATTTATTTTGTTAGTATTTGCTTGCTGTTATTTATAACAATGTTTTGCATCTTTTATTTCAATAAAAGTGGCATTGATAGCCTTTACTATGCCTATGTTACAAGTATACATGTTGCTGTTTGAAAACAGAAAGTTTACCGCTGTTGCAATAATTACCTAGAAAAGTCAGAATGTGATAAAATGTTGAAACCTTTTGCATATTAAGCTCTGATAAATTTACTACAGTGGTAATTTTCTTTCATAATTTTTGGAGCTAGGGAAGTATGGATGTTGCAGCATTCTTTACAGACTATCCTGTTTAGGCAGATTGCTGTTATGTTTGCATTGTTTGCATATGATTGCTTCTTTAATGATTCTATTTGAGGACAGGACTATTAAATATGCAGAGGCATTTAGTATGCAATGTTGAATAATAATTTCAGTGATTTGCTACAGTAGAGTATGATAAGGTTTTTGCAATGGTTTATACTAACTTATCTCACGAGTCCTTGTTGAGTTTTGTGTGGATGAAGCTTTTGAGATTTAGGGAGACCGTGATATGAGAGGAATTAAGGAGACACAAAAGCACAATCTTGGGGATGCCCAAGGCACCCCAAGATAATATTTCAAGAAGTCTCAAGCGTCTAAGCTTGGGGATGCCCCGGTTGGCATCCCACCTTTCTTCTTCAACAACTATCGGTTAGTATCGATTGATCCTAAGTTTTTTGCTTCTTCACATAATGTTTGCTATTCGTAGATGTCATTTTATTTTGTTTTGCTTTCTGTTTTAATAAAGTATCAAGATCTGAAATTATTAAATGTTAGAGAGTCTTCACATAGTTTCATAATTATTTGACTACTCATTGATCTTCACTTATATCCTTCGGAGTAGTTTGTAGTTGCTCTAGTGCTTCACTTATATCTTTTAGAGCACGGTGGTGGTTGTATTTTGAAGAAATAAATGAACTCTCATGCTTCACTTAGATTATTTTGAGAGTCTTAAATAGCATGGTAATTTTCTTAAAGTCCTAATATGCTAGGTATTCAAGAATAATAAAATTCTCTTATGAGTGTGTTGAATACTAAGAGAAGTTTGATACTTGATGATTGTTTTGAGATATGAGGATGGTAATATTAGAGTCATGCTAGTTGAGTAGTTGTTAATTTGAGAAATACTTGTGTTGAAGTTTGTGATTCCCGTAGCATGCACGTATGGTGAACCGTTATGTGATGAAGTCGGAGCATGATTTATTTATTGATTGTCTTCCTTATGAGTGGCGGTCGGGGACAAGCGATGGTCTTCTCCTACCAATCTATCCCCCTAGGAGCATGCGCATAGTACTTTGTTTCGATAACTAATAGATTTTTGCAATAAATATGTGAGTTCTTTATGACTAATGTTGAGTCCATGGATTATACGCACTCTCACCCTTCCACCATTGCTAGCCTATCTAGTACCGCGCAACTTTCGCCGGTACCATAAACCTCCTTATATCTTCCTCAAAACAGCCACCATACCTACCTATTATGGCATTTCCATAGCCATTCCGAGATATATTGCCATGCAACTTTCCATTGTTCCGTTTATTATGACACACTTCATCATTGTCATATTGCTTTGCATGATCATGTAGTTGACATCGTATTTGTGGCAAAGCCACCGTTCGTAATTCTTTCATACATGTCACTCATGCATCATTGCACATCCCGGTACACCGCCGGAGGCATTCATATAGAGTCATATCCTGTTCTAAGTATTGAGTTGTAATTATTGAGTCGTAAGAAAATAAAAGTGTGATGATCATCATTATTAGAGCATTGTCCCAGTGAGGAAAGGATGATGGAGACTATGATTCCCCCACAAGTCGGGATGAGACTCCGGACGAAAAATAAATAAAAGAGGCCAAAGAAGCCCAAATAAAAAAAGGAAAGAAAAGAGGCCATAAAAGAAAGAGAAAAGGCCCAAATAAAAAAAATAAAAAAAATGAGAGAAAAAGAGAGAAGGGACAATGCTACTATCCATTTACCACACTTGTGCTTCAAAGTAGCACCATGATCTTCATGATAGAGAGTCTCCTATGTTGTCACTTTCATATACTAGTGGGAATCTTTCATTATTGAACTTGGCTTGTATATTCCAATGATGGGCTTCCTCAAAATGCCCTAGGTCTTCGTGAGCAAGCGAGTTGGATGCACACCCACTAGTTTCTTTTGTTGAGCTTTCATATACTTATAGCTCTAGTGCATCCGTTGCACGGCAATCCCTACTCACTCACATTGATATATATTGATGGGCATCTCCATAGCCCTTGATATGCCTAATTGATGTGAGACTATCTTCTCCCTTTTTGTCTTCTCCACAACCACCATTCTATTCCACCTATAGTGCTATGTGCATGGCTCACGCTCATGTATTGTGTGAAGATTGAAAAAGTTTGAGAACATCAAAAGTATGAAACAATTGCTTGGCTTGTCATCGGGGTTGTGCATGATTTAAATATTTTGTGTAGTGAAGATGTAGCATAGCCAGACTATATGATTTTGTAGGGATAACTTTCTTTGGCCATGATATTTTGAGAAGACATAATTCCTTTATTAGTATGCTTGAAGTATTATTATTTTTATGTCAATATGAACTTTTGTCTTGAATCTTATGGATCTGAATATTCATATCACAAGTAAGAAGAATTACATTGAAATTATGCCAACTAGCATTCCACATCAAAAATTATCTTTTTAACATTTACCTACTCGAGGATGAGCAGGAATTAAGCTTGGGGATGCTTGCTACGTCTTCAACGTATCTATAATTTTTGATTGCTCCATGCTATATTATCTACTATTTTGGGCAATATTGGGCTTTATTATCCACTTTTATATTACTTTCGGGACTAATCTATTAACCGGAGGCCCATCCCAGATTTGTTGTTTTATGCCTATTTCAGCATTTTGAAGAAAAGGAATATCAGACGGAGTCGAAACGGAACGAAATCAACTAGAGAAGTTATTTTTGGAACGAAAGCCACCCGATGGACTTGGACCCCACGTCAAGGAAGGAAGGAGGAGCTCACGAGGGTAGGGGCGCGCCCCCCTGCCTCGTGGGGCCCTCGTGGCTCCCCTGACGTGCTTCTTCTGCCTATATAACTCCATATACCCTCACTAGTAGAAAACAGGGCTATGGTCCAGGCCGGCTCAACCCATTAGTCCCGGTTCAGTCTAGAACCGGGACTAATGTGAGCATTGGTCCCGGTTCGTGCGGCTAAGGCATTAGTCCCGGTTCACTCGGGCCCTTTAGTCCCGGTTTAAGCCACGAACCGGGACTAAAGGGTGCGATGACCTTTAGTCCCGGTTCGTGCCTCAAACCGGGACTAAAGATTAGACCTTTAGTCCCGGTTTGAGGCACGAACCGGAACTAATGGGGTTGAGACCTTTAGTCCCGGTTCGTGCCACGAACCAGTACTAAAGGTCCCATTTTCAAACTCTACCCCCCCCCCCCCCCCGTGGATCGCCTTTTCAGTTTAAAAAAAATAAAAGAAAATAATGGAAATGTAAAAAAAATAAAAGAAAATAAGTTTCTCATGTGATATGTGGTCTAGTTGTTGGGAAAATTTGCAAATGTGAATTTTGACTTTATTTGCAAAATCTCTCTGAAATTTGTAAAAATGGGCATAACTTTTGCATACTAACTCGGATGAAAAAGTTTTTTATATGAAAAATCATCAACTCGAAAAGTTACATCCAAATTTAACGGGGGGAACCCCGTTAAACATTTTCAAAATCCTCAAAAACCTAATAGAAAAAAGTTACGGGGCTTTTAAGATCTAGAGTGGAAAAAATTGAAAAATATTTAAACAGTGGGCAAACTGTGGTCAAACAATGGTCAAACTAATTATTCTAGAATATTAGTGTTACTAATTAATTATTTTAGTTATTTCAATTTTGGTCAAATCTGGTCAAACTGTGGTCCAACTGTGGTCAAACTATGGTCAAACTGTGGTCAAACAATGGTCAAACTAATTATTCAAGAAATATTAGTGTTACTAAATAATTATTGTTTTTTAAAACAATAGTTTCAAACTCAAACAGTGAAATGTGTCACTTCATGCTCAAGCAAAATTCCTGAAGGTTAATAGGATTGACATCTTACTATTGTCAGGAAAACAACAAGTGCAGACTTGGAGCGAGGGAGAATAGAACCCGGAAGTTAAGAGTGCTTGGGCTGGAGTAGTGAGAGGGATGGGTGACCGATCGGGAAGTTAGATGATTTGGAATGATGAGGGGTGATTAAAGGATAAATTGAGAAGTGATGAGGGATGGTGATTACAGACTAGAGGTTAAAATAATTCAGAAATTTGAAAATAAAAAAATATCCAAAAAAAATTTCAAAAAAAAATTTCAAAAAAAAAATCATAAAATCTCCACGTGGCCGCGCCCTTTAGTCCCGGTTCTGGATTGAACCGGGACTAAAGGGGGGAGGTATTAGTACCGACACTATAGTCCCGGTTGAGGAACCGGGACTAAAGGCCCTTACGAACCGGGACTATAGGCCCTTTTTCTACCAGTGACTAAAGCTTCGAGAGAGCATAATAGATCGGGAGTTCCGCCGCCAGAAGCCTCCGTAGCCACCGAAAACCAATCTAGACCCATTCCGGCACCCTGCCGGATGGGGCAATCCCTCTCCGGTGGCCATCTTCATCATCCCGGTGCTCTCCATGACGAGGAGGGATTAGTTCTCCCTCAGGGCTAAGGGTATGTACCAGTAGCTATGTGTTTGATCTCTCTCTCTCTCGTGTTCTTGATTTGGCACGATCTTGATGTATCGCGAGCTTTGCTATTATAGTTGGATCTTATGTTTCTCCTCCCCCTCTTCTCTCTTGTAATGAATTGAGTTTCCCCTTTGAAGTAATCTTATCGGATTGAGTCTTTAAAGATTTGAGAACACTTGATGTATGTCTTGTTGTGCATATCTGTGGTGACAATGGGATACCACGTGATTCACTTGATGTATGTTTTGGTGATCAACTTGCGGGTTCCGCCCATGAACCTATGCATAGGGGTTGGCACACGTTTTCATCGTGATTCTCCGGTAGAACTTTGGGGCACTCTTTGAGGTCCTTTGTGTTGGTTGAATAGATGAATCTGAGATTGTGTGATGCATATCATATAATGATACCCATGGATACTTGAGGTGACCTTGGAGTATCTAGGTGACATTAGGGTTTTGGTTGATTTGTGTCTTAAGGTGTTATTCTAGTACGAACTCTAGGGCTGTTTGTGACACTTATAGGAATAGCCCAACGGATTGATTGGAAAGAATAACTTTGAGGTGGCTTCGTACCCCACCATAATCTCTTCGTTCGTTCTCCGCTATTAGTGACTTTGGAGTGACTCTTTGTTGCATGTTGAGGGATAGTTATGTGATCCAATTATGTTAGTATTGTTTAGGGAACTTACACTAGCGAAAGTATGAACCCTAGGCCTTGTTTCAACGCATTGCAATACCATTTACGCTCACTTTTATCATTAGTTACCTTGCTGTTTTTATATTTTCAGATTACAAAAACTATTATCTACTATCCATATACCACTTGTATCACCATCTCTTCGCCGAACTAGTGCACCTATACAATTTACCATTGTATTGGGTGTGTTGGGGACACAAGAGACTCTTTGTTATTTGGTTGCAGGGTTGCTTGAGAGAGACCATCTTCATCCTACGCCTCCTACGGATTGATAAACCTTAGGTCATCCACTTGAGGGAAATTTGCTACTGTCCTACAAACCTCTGCACTTGGAGGCCCAACAACATCTACAAGAAGAAGGTTGTGTAGTAGACATCAAAGAGCATCGCACTATTATGAGTGCGGTGATCAAGAAGGTTCAGTCTGCCAAGAGCGGACTAACTGAAGCCTGTGCCAGCCTTCTAATAGGCTTTGAGGTAAGTATTTAAAATATAGGAAAAATATTACCGCATAGACAGTAGCCCCTGATGCTCTGTTTGGTGTTCACAGAGAAAAGCCAAATAGCGGATCAAATAATATCTGCAGGAGTCTAATATAAGTATGTCTGTATGCGTTTGCAGGCTTCGCTGCTGACCTCTGCCGCACTGACTACGGAGGTCGCTGCACTGAAGCAGGACCTCGAGGGGTCCGAGAAAGAGCTCGGCCTTGCCAAGAGGCAGCTCGAGAAGAACAAAGGTAAGTAATACCTTGTCTATATATATAAAAGAAAATGTGGTTTCGAAATGACAGGATCATCATGAATATGTGTCAAACAAATGCAACAATCAAGTGCAACAAACCAACTGGGGTCTATACTACTACTTTCTAACGTTCGTGCGGGCTAGGGCATCCTACAGCCAGACCTGCTCTGATACCAAGCGCTGTGGCACCCCGGCTCAGAGAAAACCGGAACGCCCCGTATTCCAGCCCAGAGATCGAGGAGAAGTCTTCTAGAATACGACACTGATTAGCATAGAACAAACCAGCTTTCTATTATTACACGAATATGATTACAAGGTCTCTGATATTACAATGAATAACATCGGCACGACGGCACTACGCCATCCCCAGTTTCTCTATGCAAGCAGCAGAACAACTTGAAGCAGCGGAATAACTCTACCAGCAAAAAAAAAACTATTGGCAGCGAAACAACGACGACGGTGGTGAACTCCAATCCGCAGGGACTCTAGCTGGAACGCTTATCCTAGCTCGCGAACACAGGAACAACAACAACAAACAGGCAAGCAATCCAGGCATGACCTGCAAGACGGCATGACCCGCCAGGTCTGTACATTGAATGTACTTGCAAGCTCACAATTAACTAGAAGCATTCAAGACAAACAACAGCATGGCAATTATAGATTTAAGCAGGAATTAACATGAGATCCTCATAACAACATGACATGAGCAACATGACATCCAAAGTAATACTCCCAAAATAATACCAGATACCATCATGAAAATAATCATAATAGCCACTAAGAATCCAAAGGCAACATGAACAGGATACAGCTAGAACAATATGAGCATGGCATGAACATATGAATCTGATGATACTAGCATGCAACATGAGAACACTGCATGCACCAATTATTTTGCTCGGGTTATCTCGTAACCATCACACGTAGCACATACCAACCTCAGACATCACACGATCATCTCAGGATCAAATCAAGCTTGGTATAAACAATACCGTAGTAATCATTAAATGACCATAAGGAGCTTGATCTTTACCCATGATTCTCGCACAACATCACGAATATCCAACAACTTGGTATCCTCGATACCACGGTGATCATTCCGGCGATCACAACCAAAGTAACTCATGATCCTTACGGCGATCATCACCAAAGTAACTCGTGATCCTTATGGCGATCACCACCAAAGTAACTCGTGAACCTTACGGCGATCACCACCAACTTATTTCATCACCGAACCGGGGTTGTCATTAATCAAGTTGTTATTAATAATGATGACTCACGGTGGGACCGACACGAACTGGGTTGCTATCGATAGACTTTATATACACTCTACAGAGGTAGCACCATGTACCCACGCCACAGAACCCATGGCCTCGCACTCCCATTCGGGTGGACCGACGGCGTTCCGACAAAACTGATCTACTGCCGTGACACTCTCCCGGCCACTCCGACCCACTCCCAACTGGGCTAGTCCTGGGTGGCCCCGTGTCTACCAAAGACACCCCGACCACCGTCGTGGTCAAAACTCCCTCACGGGGACCGGATCCATAAAAATAAAAACAATGGGCACACAAGGTTATGTCCTCCTACCTGATCAGGGTAAGCACGCCCAAAACCTTTCCTTGTGGGAGGCACCGGCGAGATGCACGACAATAGACCCAGTTAGGACCTGACCCATAAGGTAAGCATGGTTGCCTGGTCAGTTTCGATCTGGTGGCACCATGACTCGGCCAACAGTTGTTCAAGTTCAATTAAATCCGGTTAAACTTGAATGCAATATGCTGAGCCATGATAAAATAACATGATGCAATGACAATGCATGAGCATAATATCAACATAAGCACGGGATGCAACATACTGTCCATCATATTGATACGTCTCCGTCGTATCTACTTTTCCAAACACTTTTGCCCTTATTTTGGACTCTAACTTGTATGATTTGAATGGAACTAACCCAGACTGACGCTGTTTTCAGCAAAATTGCCATGATGTTGTTTTATGTGCAGAAAACAAAAGTTCTCGGAATGACCTGAAACTCCATGGAATATCATACAATAAATAATAAAAAATCCTCGCCAAAGATGAAGACCAGGGGGCCCACACCCTTTCCACGAGGGTGGGGGCGCCCCCCCTAGGGCGCGCCCCGCTACCTCGTGGGCCCCCTAGAGACCTCCCGACTCCAACTCCAACTCTATATAACTGCTTTCGGGGAGAAAAAAATAGGCGAGAAGAAATCATCGCGTTTTACAATACGGAGCCACCGCCAAGCCCTAAAACCTCTCGGGAGGGCTGATCTGGAGTCCGTTCAGGGCTCCAAAGAGGGGGATTCGTCACCGTCGTCATCATCAACCATCCTCCATCACCAATTTCATGATGCTCACCGCCGTGCGTGAGTAATTCCATCGTAGGCTTGCTGGACGGTGATGGGTTGGATGAGATTTATCATGTAATTGAGTTAGTTTTGTTAGGGTTTGATCCCTAGTATCCACTATGTTCTGAGATTGATGTTGCTATGACTTTGCTATGCTTAATGCTTGTCACTAGGGCCCGAGTGCCATGATTTCATATCTGAACCTTTTATGCTTTCATCAATATATGAGAGTTCTTGATCCTATCTCGCAAGTCTATAGTCACCTATTATGTGTTATGATCCGTTAACCCCAAAGTGACAATAATCGGGATACTTACCGGTGATGACCATAGTTTGAGGAGTTCATGTATTCACTATGTGCTAATGCTTTGTTCCGGTTATCTATTAAAAGGAGGCCTTAATATCCCTTAGTTTCCATTAGGACCCCACTGCCACGGGAGGGTAGGACAAAAGATGGCATGCAAGTTCTTTTCCATAAGCACGTATGACTATATTCGGAATACATGCCTACATTACATTGACGAATTGGAGCTAGTTCTGTGTCACCCTATGTTATGATTGTTACATGATGAACCGCATCTGGCATAATTATCCATCATTGATCCGATGCCTATGAGCTTTCCATATACTGGGTTATGCTTATTTACTTTCCCGTTGCTATTGTTACAATCACTACAAAATACCAAAAACATTACTTTGCTTTCGTTACTCTTTTGTTACCGTTACCATCACTATCATATTACTTTGCTACTAAACACTTTGCTGCAGATACTAAGTTTCCAGGTGTGGTTGAATTGACAACTCAGCTGCTAATACTTGAGAATATTCTTTGGCTCCCCTTGTGTCGAATCAATAAATTTGGGTTGAATACTCTACCCTCGAAAGCTGTTGCGATCCCTTATACTTGTGGGTTATCAAGACTAATTTCTGGCGCCGTTGCCGGGGAGCATAGCTCTATTCTTTGAGTCACTTGGGATTTATATCTGCTGGACACTATGAAGAATTTGAAAGACGCTAAGACAACAATTTATCCCTCAACTACGAGGGGAGGTAAGGACTGCCATCTAGCTCTGCACTTGATTCACCTTCTGTTATGAGTAAGCTTGCGACACCTAAACCTGCTTCTGCTATTCGTTCTGATATGTCACATGTTATTGATGATGCTACTTCTGCTATACATGATACTTATGATGAAACTACCTCTATGCCTGATACTACTATGCCACTTAGTGATTTTCTCGAGGAACGACTTGCTAGGGCTAGAGAGATTGAAAATATTGAATCTGATTATGATGATGAAAGTGATGATGAAGAAGCACTTGTTATTCCTGAGGGTTATTTATTTGATCAAGAAGCTTCTTTAGCTATTTTAGCTTGCAAAGATTGATATGAACTCAAAAGATTATTAGCTAAATGGAATAAGCAATCTCTAAATGCTAGGATGAAACCTGACCCTGCTTTTGCTACTTCACCTATCTTTGTTACTGATAAGGATTATGAATTCTCTGTTGATCCTGATATAATTACTTTGGTTGAATCTGATCCTTTTCATGGCTATGAATCTGAAACTGTTGTGGCACATCTTACTAAATTAAATGATATAGCCACCCTGTTCACTAATGATGAGAGATCTCGCTACTTTTATATCCTTAAAATATTTCCGTTCTCATTAAAGGGTGATGCTAAGATATGGTTCAATTCTCTTGATCCTGGTTGTGTGCGTAGTCCCCAAGATATGATTTATTACTTCTCTGCTAAATACTTCTCTGCTCATAAGAAACAAGCCGCTTTAAAGGAAATATACAACTTTGTGCAAATTAAAGAAGAGAGTCTCGCAAAGCTTGGGGGAGGCTTCTCAAGTTACTAAATGCTTTGCCTGATCATCCTCTTAAGAAAAATGAAATACTTGATATCTTTTATAATGGACTAACCGATGCTTCCAGAGATTACCTGGATAGTTGTGTTGGTTCTCTTTTCAGGGAAAGAACACCAGATGAAGCTGAAATCTTATTGAATAATATGTTGACAAATGAAAATAATTGGGCACCTCCTGAGCCAGCTCCTGCTCCAATTAATGATCCTATTCCTAAACCAACTCCGAAGAAGAGAGGTGTTCTATTTCTCAGTCCCGAAGATATACAAGAGGCAAAGAAATCTATGAAAGAAAAAGGTATTAAAGCTGAAGATGTTAAGAATTTACCTCCTATTGAAGAAATACATGGACTTAATTTACCGCCTATTGAAGCAACATATGATCTTGATCCTTTACTTATTGAAGAACCTCCAGACCTCGATAACCCGACACTGGTAGTAAAGGTAAATTCTCTCTATAGATATGATAAAGCTGTAATCCCATTTACTAAAATTGCTAGCCCATGCTTAGATGAGTTTGATAAATTCATGGCTAAGCAAGAAGACTTTAATGCTTATTTTGGTAGACAATTAAAATACAATTCAAATATGCTTGGACACTTGGGTGATTATATGGCTAATGTCAAAGGTGAACTTAAACTTATTAGTAAACATGCTTCTATGGTTACCACTCAAGTAGAACAAGTACTTAAAGCTCAAAAAGAATTGCTCAATGAGATGAATAGTAAGAAAAATAATTATGTTGTTAAAGTGGCTACTAGAACTGGTAGAATGACTCAGGAACCTTTGTATCCTGAAGGCCACCCTAAGAGAATTGAGCAAGATTCTCAGAGAAATAATATTGATGCACCTAGTTCTTCTAAAAGGAAGAAAAAGAAAAATGATAGAACTGCGCAAAATTCTAGTGAACCTATTGCTGAACCACCTGATAATCCAAATGATATCTCTATTTCTGATGCTGAAACACAACCTGGTAATGAAACTGAAACTAGTGATAATGTTAATAATAATGTTCATGATGATGCTCAACCTAGTAATGATAATGATATAGAAATTGAACCTGTTGTTGATCTTGATAACCCAGAATCAAAGAATCAACATTATGATAAGAAAGACTTTGTTGCTAGGAAACATGGTAAAGAAAGAGAACCTTGGGTTCAGAAACCCATGCCTTTTCCTCCCAAACCATCCAAGAAAAAGAATGATGAGGATTTTGAGCGCTTTGCTGAAATGATTCGACCTATCTTTTTGCGTATGCGATTAACTGATATGCCTAAAATGAATCCTTATGCTAAGTACATGAAAGATATTGTTACAAATAAAAGAAAGATACCAGAAGCTGAAATTTCCACCATGCTTGCTAATTATACTTTTAAGGGTGGAATACCAAAGAAACTTGGAGATCCAGGAGTACCCACTATACCATGCTCCATTAAAAGAAACTATGTTAAAACTGCTTTATGTGATCTTGGAGCCGGTGTTAGTGTTATGCCTCTCTCTTTATATCGTGGACTTGACTTGAATAAGTTGACACCTACTTAAATATCTTTGCAAATGGCTGATAAATCAACTGCTATACCTGTCGGCATTTGTGAGGATGTGCCCGTTGTGGTTGCAAACGTTACTATTTTAATGGACTTTGTTATTCTTGATATTCCAGAGGATGATAGTATGTCTATTATTCTTGGAAGACCTTTTCTTAATACTGCAGGGGCTGTTATTGATTGCAACAAAGGCAATGTCACGTTTCATGTTAATGGTAATGAGCATACGGTACACTTTCCGAGGAAACAACCTCAAGTTCATAGTATCAATTCTATCGGAAAAATTCCATTAATTATATTTGGAGGTTTTGAATTTCCTCTTCCTACTGTCAAGAAGAAATATGATATACTTATTATTGGGGATGTTCATATCCCCGTTGAGGTAACCTAGTGTTATTCAAAATTTCTCCGATTTCATGTTAATCGGAATGAGTTTGTTAACAAGACTTGATCAACCTTGTTAGTGGATTCCTTTTGATGAGCATGAGATGGATGAAACTAGAAGCACAACCTTCTATACCCTCTCTATAATTTCTAATATTTAGTTGAAATAAAGTAAAAATAAATAATTTTCTGTCTGTTATCTGATTATCCGTGCAATATAAAAATACCTCGAAAATAAAAGTTCTCCAAATGCCCTGAAAATTAAATATGTTTTTTTCTAGAATATTTGAGGAGTTATGGAACAAAGAACACACCAGGGGGCCAACCACCTTGCCACGAGGGTGGAGGGCGCGCCCACCCCTCTAGGGCGCGCCCCCTGCCTCGTGGGCCCACGGTGGCCCTCCTCCACTTATTCCTGCACCCTTCTTCTTCTTCTTCTTCCTCCCACAAACACAAAAAACCAACTCAAGCACGAGTTCCAGCCCTCTTCGCTGCCATTTTCGATCTCCTTGCTCAAAGCACCTCTCACAAAACTGCTTGGGGAGATTGTTCCTTGGTATGTGACTCCTCCATTGGTCCAATTAGTGTTCGTTCTAGTACTTTATTCATTGCAAATTTTTGCTGCTTAGGTGACCCTGTTCTTGAGCTTGCATGTCAAATTTATATGGTCAAAAGTAGTTTTGATGCATGATATAGGCCCTAGGCACTTGTAGGAGTAGTTGCTATCAATATTATTGAGTTTGGTTTACTTTTATTTTGAAGTTACCAAAAATTTCAGAATTTTTCAGAAAATGATGAGGAGACTTTTGAGGGGCTCATCAAGCCAAAGCTCGAAGGAGAAGGCACCGAAGCCTAAGTATAATTTGCCTCGCACCGTGGAGGTTCGGGCGTGTGAATGGCCTTCCAAGGATTTCTTAAGAGCAGTCGAGAATTATGAAGATTTTCATGAGTTGGCTCCGACTGGAGGCCTTACCGCTTTCCTCCATGACCAATTCAAACAGTATCTCTTGCTCACAAATACCTTTGTGCAAAACTTTCATTTTCATTCTAAGAACTCACCACCTACGATGGAATTTCATTTATATGATGAGCATAAGGAGATGTCACTTTATGATTTCTGTCGGGTTTGTCTAGTCCCTTTTGGGGGCAAGACAGAAGAACCACATCATGATGATGTGGAGGGATTTATTGACACTATCACTGTAGGGGAAACAAGGAAGGTTTCCGATGCATGAATCACTAGCATACATTTTCCTGTTTTACGCTACATTGCACTATTTGCTAGTCGTTGCTTAATTGGTCGCGGAAACTGTGGAAACCTGAGTATCCCTGATATTATCATTTTGCATCATGGAATATACGGTGATAACTCTTTTAGTATGGGCGGCATTATTGCTAGACGGTTAAGTATGAACTGTACTAAGGGTCCCATCTTTGGATGCATTTATGCTTCACGCCTCACTGCACATTTCAACATACCTATTAGGCATGCTGAGAAGGAAGAAAAAGTGCTGCCTCGTGTTTATCTAGATTATAAAAGTATGGTGGCACATGATTTTATTATTAAGAATAGGGCAGGAGAGCTTAAATATCAATTGTTCTTTAATAAACATCATCATGAGACTATTACCTTGCCTGCTCCTTCTTTGTTTGATTTGACTGCAGGCACGTACCTTGTTCCATTGACGGCTATCACGCCTACCGGAACCCTGCACCGGCCGCGGAGCCAGAACCGGAACCACAATTTGATCCTTCACGACAGTCTAACTATCAGTGGGATCCGGAGATGATTGCAAGCCAGTGGTAATCGGAGCCTTCTTCTTCCTCATCGCAGTACGACCCCAACAACTATTATTATGGATATCAGCCAGGCCAGCCGTGGCCATAGATCAACTTAGGCCAAAAGCCTAAGCTTGGGGGAGTATGTATTTCTCACCAACATTACATTTATGTTCACACACATTCATTGCTAGATGTCGGTGCTCATACTTTTTCATTATATCATCCATGCTAGTTTATTTCCTTTTATGCTTTCTTCTTGTGTGTTTAATAAACCTTAAGAAAAAACCAAACAAATTTAGTTGTAGCTTTTAATTAATTTACTTTCCATGTTTGTAGTTGTAATTAAAAAGAAAACCCAAAAATATTTCCTGTTCTTCTTTTGCTTGTTGGGAGCTTTCCCGTGTAAATAGTTTTATTTCTTTTCTTTCTTTGGGGGTCAGTAGGAGAAGACCATGATTAAATTGTTGAAACGACTCTTTTATGCATTATTGTTTATCTGACAAAAGAGCCCATATTGACTTGTCTTCTCCTATTTATTGAATGCTCGCAGATTCCAGCTTAGTCCAATGCACGTGCACTCTTATTATTATTCACATCGTTCGATCGTGCAAGTGAAAGGCAATTATGATGATATATGATGGACTGACTGAGATGAGAAAAGTTGGTATGAACTCGACCTCTTTTGTTTTTGTAAATATGATGAGTTCATCATTCTTGATTCAGCTTGTTATGAATAAACATGTTTGTAATGACAATTAGATATCATAGTTGCTTGTGCCATGCTTGATTAGCTACGAGTTATAATGGTTTACCTTGCGTGCCAACATGCTATTAAAATGGTTATGATGTGGTATGATGGGGTGGTATCCTCCTTTGAATGATTTAAGTGACTTGACTTGGCACATGTTCACGCATGTAGTTGAAACAAATCAACATAGCCTTCACGATATTTATGTTCATGGTGGATTATATCCTACTCATGCTTGCATCCAATGTTTATTAATTTTAATGCATGTACATGGTTGTTGTCGCTCTTTAGTTGGTCGCTTCCTAGTCTTTTGCTAGCCTTCACCTGTACTAAGCGGGAATACTGCTTGTGCATCCAATCCCTTAAACCCCAAAGTTATTCCAGATGAGTCCACTATACCTTCCTATATGCGGTATCTACCTGCCGTTCCAAGTAAATTTGTATGTGCCAAACTCTAAACCTTCAAATAATCATCCCATTTTGTATGCTCAAATAGCTCATGTATCAACTAGGACTGTCCGTATCTTCCATGTTAGATGGGTTATTCTCAAGAGGAGTGGACTCCGCTCCTCACTCACGAGATAAATGGCTAGTCGCCGGGATGCCCAGTCCCATGCTTTATGCAAACTAAATCAAAATAATTGCAAAAAAAACTCCCCCCGGGACCTGATGTATGTTGGAGGCACTTGTTGTTTCGAGCAAGCCATGGATTGATGTTTGTTGGTGGAGGGGGAGTATAAACTTTACCATTCTGTTTGGGAATCGCCTATAATGTGTGTACCATGGAAGATATCGCCATCTCTTGGTTGTTATGTTGACAATGAAAGTATACCACTCGAAATATTATTCACCTCTATTTCAAAACCGAGCTCTGGCACCTCTACAAATCCCTGCTTCCCTCTGCGAAGGGCCTATCTATTTAATTTTATGCTGAGTCATCACCCTCTTATTAAAAAGGACTAGTTGGAGAGCACCGTTGTCATTTGCATTCATTACTGTTTATTTATATTGGGTGTGACTATGATTGGATCTCTTTTACCATGAATTACAATGTCTAGTCAGTCCTTGATCTTTAAAGGTGCTCTGCATTTATGTTTTGCAGTCTCAGAAAGGGCTAGCGAGATACCATCTTGTTATATCATATTATGATTGTTTTGAGAAAGTGTTGTCATCCAAGATTTATTATTATGGCTTGCTAGTTGATTATGCTATTGATATGGGTAATCATGAGACCTAAGAATTATTGCAAATGTGGTTAGTTATAATCTTTGCTGAAAACTTGAATGCTAGCTTGACATATTTACAACAACAAGAGCAAACAGAGTTTGTAAAAGTTTTTCTTTATTTCTTTCAGTATGTCGACTAAATTGCTTGAGGAAAAGCAAGGGTTTAAGCTTGGGGGAGTTGATACGTCTCCGTCGTATCTACTTTTCCAAACACGTTTGCCCTTATTTTGGACTCTAACTTGTATGATTTGAATGGAACTAACCCGGACTGACGTTGTTTTCAGCAAAATTGCCATGATGTTGTTTTATGTGCAGAAAACAAAAGTTCTCGGAATGACCTGAAACTCCACGGAATATCTTACAATAAATAATAAAAAATCCTCGCCAAAGATGAAGACTAGGGAGCCCACACCCTTTCCACAAGGGTGGTGGCGCCCCCCCCCCTAGGGCGCGCCCCTACCTCGTGGGCCCCCTGGAGACCTCCCGACTCCAACTCCAACTCTATATAATTGCTTTCGGGGAGAGAAAAATAGGAGAGAAGAAATCATCGCGTTTTACGATACGGAGCTGCTGCCAAGCCCTAAAACCTCTCAGGAGGGCTTATCTGGAGTCCGTTCGGGGCTCCGGAGAGGGGGATTCGTCGCCGTCGTCATCATCAACCATCCTCCATCACCAATTTCATGATGCTCGTCGCCGTGCGTGAGTAATTCCATCGTAGGCTTGCTGGACGGTGATGGGTTGGATGAGATTTATCATGTAATCGAGTTAGTTTTGTTAGGGTTTGATCCCTAGTATCCACTATGTTCTTAGATTGATGTTGCTATGACTTTGCTATGCTTAATGCTTGTCACTAGGGCCCGAGTGCCATGATTTCAGATCTTAACCTTTTATGTTTTCATCAATATATGAGAGTTCTTGATCCTATCTTGCAAGTCTATAGTCACCTATTATGTGTTATGATCCGTTAAGCCCGAAGTGAAAATAATCAGGATAGTTACCGGTGATGACCGTAGTTTGAGGAGTTCATGCATTCACTATGTGCTAATGCTTTATTCCGGTTCGCTATTAAAAGGAGGCCTTAATATCCCTTAGTTTCCATTAGGACCCTGCTGCCATGGGAGGGTAGGACAAAAGATGTCATGCAAGTTCTTTTCCATAAGCACGTATGACTATATTCGGAATACATGCCTACATTACATTAACGAATTGGAGCTAGTTCTGTGTCACCCTATGTTATGACTGTTACATGATGAACCACATCCGGCATAATTATCCATCATTGATCCGATGCCTACGAGCTTTCCATATACTGGGTTATGCTTATTTACTTTCCCGTTGCTATTGTTACAATCCCTACAAAATACCAAAAACATTACTTTCTTTCATTACTCTTTTGTTACCGTTACCATCACTATCATATTACTTTGCTACTAAACACATTGCTGCAGATACTAAGTTTCCAGGTGTGGTTGAATTGACAACTCGACTGCTAATACTTGAGAATATTCTTTGGCTCCCCTTGTGTCAAATCAATAAACTTGGGTTGAATACTCTACCCTCGAAAGCTGTTGTGATCCCCTATACTTGTGGGTTATCACATATCACCTATGAAATAATCTCCAACTGAACATGGCATAATGACAAGCATAAATATTACAAATGCAACACTACTCATAGTATAACATAACATGACCACTAGCATCAACCATAAATAACATGTAAGAACTTATCAATAACATCACCGAGTAACACTAACAGCAATGGAATAATGCCTATTAACAATACTAAGTAACCGATGTTAGTCATGCACCGAAGAGCATGACCAACCCAACATGTACTACTATCAAGCATGGCAATATGAAAGTAATACTAGCAACTAGCAGGGCATGATAACCAGGTACATAACAACATAGCAAACAAGTAAGCACAATCCCAGAAGCATTTCCGAAACAACGATAGCCATATTTTAAACAAGCAGTCATTTAATAAATATTCAAGTTGAAAACCATGGCTACTGCATGACTATCATGCAAGTGGGTATTGTGGCTTGCCTGGCGGTATAGAAGGCACCGGGAAGAAGTGCGGTGAAGCCGCGGAAAGATGTGCCGGAAACAGTTCTCTCTCGGAGGGGCTGTTTACGTGCAAGGGCAAAAAGGTCATTTTCATAGTGTCAAACCATAATGAAAATGAAACCAATAGAATGGGCTTGACGAGACGAAGAAGTGGGCTTTGGATTCACCTCAATCGGAGTTACGGTCAAAAAGTTATAAAGGGTTGAAGTTCAGGGACTTTTCTGCAAAAATATCATCACAAACAAGCCCTGAGTGGATAAGGCAGAAGCACAAAGTTAGAAATACACTTTCTGTTTGAGAAAACGTATTCTGGGCTGAAACAGAGAGGGAATACGCTTTTGGAATAACGAAAATGTACTCTGAGCTGAAGCACAGGGAAAATTCGCTTTCAATTTGGTGAAAGCGTATTTCACGAAATGCGTGGCCACTTATCCATGTCAGCACCTAGGTCAACCCCTCGTGCGGCTGACGGGTGGGCCGGGGCGACGCGAGTCCCGCCTGGTAGGTTCTTCGTCTTCAACCTCCCCTGATCCCGCGCGACAGAGAACGATGCCGGCCCCGACGGCGATACCGGCGACTCCGGCCACCGTTCGGGCCGTGCCACCCACCGGCGTGATCAGTAGGCCGAGCCGAGCCACCCTGGACCATCCAGACATCCGGAGGAGGTCGGCGTCGAGGAGGGTCGCGGTTGCAGCGGACGGGGCTTCAGCCGGAAGTTGAGGACGAGGTCATGGCGACTCCGGCGACGAACGGAGAGTCGAGGGAGAGACTCTGGTGGCTGGGTGATCTACTAGAGGTGGTGGAAGAGAGAACGGGGCTCAGGGTCGCCAGAATCGGAGTGAGCAAAGTGGGTGGCCATGGTGGCGATGGTGGGCACAGAGAGCTTTAGAAGCTCGGGCGAGTGGATGGGGAGGGGGAGTGGAGTGCGGGGATGCCAGTGGTGTGCTCGAACGGCTCAGGGAAGGCCTATTTATAGGCGGGGCGAGGGCTTGCCGCGCTGGCATCGCCGCGGACACGCGGCCGGCGCCGCGGACGCGTGTGCTTGCGCATGAGCTCGGGGAAGGTGACGGCGAAGGCAACGGACGAGCCACAGAGGTCATGGAGACGAGCGGAGCTCGAGGACAAGAGGGGAAATGGCCACGGCGCCATTAATGCTCGGTCGGCCACAGTACGCCCGTGGGCGCGGCGACGAGATCTGACGGAGGGGCTGACGGATGGGGAGATAGCTCCAGGAGAACGGCGACAACGTAAGCTAGCTGCTGGACATGTCCGTGCTCGCTGAGACGCCGAGCAGAGAAGGGGCCCGAGCAAGAAGCCATTCTGGGCGCGGCCATTGCATGCCAAAACGGTGGTCACCGCGTGCACTAGTGCACACAGTGCCACGAGCTAAGCCAAACGATGTCTGGGGTGGAGTTCTTCCTGGGGAGGTTGCAACTGCGGTGGTAGATTGGTTAAAAGTGACATGGTTAAATGGTAAAACCACCTCTGAAGTTTACTGCAGTAAACTTGATCGAGCATTGCTGATCCACAGAGACTTGATTGAGGTCAATGGAGTTGTCTGGTAGATTCAGGGTAAGAAGGACTTACATCCTGGTAATTTTGAGAAGAATTGGACCACTAATTAATATAGTTGCTTTACAACTAAGTAATCTGGTCCAGAATGAAAATCATGATGATGCTCTCAAATGGAGGAGCCACTTGAGCTGAACTTTCGCAAGGCAGGCTTATTTGGCCATATGAAGATGCTGCAAAAGGTTTCATACCAATTGGATAAACCAAAATGGTACTTCCTTCACAAACATTTCCACTGACCAGAAACTTGCAAAAATCCTAGAGGACAAATGGCTTGATGAAACATGCCCAAAATGGGTGGAGGTAGGTTTATATGGATAATAGAAGGCCTAGAAAAATTGGCAGACATAATGGAGCAATATAAAATATACTTGCTTCACCATCTGAAATTTTGGACAGAATCAAAGAATTGATGGTGAGCTCACATGGAGGCATGACATGAGCTCTACTTTGGTGTAGAGTGATGATTTGGTTATATGAAGGGCCATGCAAAATTGCAACTCATTTGGATATGCCTAGCTTGTACTTCCTTCACAACCACTTCCCTCAGACAGGAACTTTGGAAAATCATAATTAAATAATTACTAGGCAAATGAGGTTGCACTTGTTGGGCAACGTAGTAATTTCAAAAAAATTCCTACGCACACACAAGATCATGGTGATGCATAGCAACGAGAGGGGAGAGTGTTGTCTACGTACCCTCGTAGACCGGCAGCGGAAGCATTAGCACAACGCGGTTGATGTAGTTGTACATCTTCACGGCCCGACCGATCAAGCACCGAAACTACGGCACCTCCGAGTTCTAGAACACGTTCAGCTCGATGACGATCCTTGGACTCCGATCCAGCAGAATGTCGGGGAGGAGTTCCGTCAACACGACGGCATGGTGACGATCTTGATGTTCTACCGTCGCAGGGCTTCGCCTAAGCACCGTTACAATATTATCGAGGATTATGGTGGAAGGGGGCACCGCACACGGCTAAGAGATCAATGATCAATTGTTGTGTCTTTGGGGTGCCCCCCTGCACCCGTATATAAAGGAGCAAGGGAGGAGGAGGCCGGCCCTAGGAGGGGGCGTGCCAAGTGTGGAGTCCTACTAGGACTCCCTAGTCCTAGTAGGATTCCACCTCCCATAAGGAATAGGAAAAGAGGAAGGGAAAAGGAGAAGGAAGGAAGGGGACATAGACATGACCGGGACACGTCTCCGGTCAATAACCAATAGCAGAACCTGGATGCTCATATTGGCTCCCACATACTCTACGAAGATCTTTATCGGTCAGACCGCATAACAACATACGTTGTTCCCTTTGTCATTGGTATGTTACTTGCCCGAGATTCGATCGTCGGTATCTCAATACCTAGTTCACTCTCGTTACCGGCAAGTCTCTTTACTCGTTCCGTAATACATCATCCTGCAACTAACTCATTAGTTGCAATGCTTGCAAGGCTTAAGTGATGTGCATTACCGAGAGGGCCCAGAGATACCTCTCCGACAATCGGAGTGACAAATCCTAATCTCGAAATACGCCAACCCAACAAGTACCTTTAGAGACACCTATAGAGCACCTTTATAATTACCCAGTTACGTTGTGACGTTTGGTGGCACACAAAGTGTTCCTCCGGTAAACGGGAGTTGCATAATCTCATAGTCATAGGAACATGTATAAGTCATGAAGAAAGCAATAGCAACATACTAAACGATCGGGTGCTAAGCTAATGAAATGGGTCATGTCAATCAGATCATTCAACTAATGATGCTAACAGAATGGGTCAAGTCAATCACATCATTCTCCTAATGATGTGATCCCGTTAATCAAATGACAACTCATGCCTATGGTTAGGAAACATAACCATCTTTGATCAACGAGCTAGTCAAGTAGAGGCATACTAGTGACACTCTATTTGTCTATGTGTTCACACATGTATTATGTTTCCGGTTAATACAATTGTAGCATGAATAATAAACATTTATCATGATATAAGGAAATAAATAATAACTTTATTATTGCCTCTAGGGCATATTTCCTTTAGTCTCCCACTTGCACTAGAGTCAATAATCTAGTTCACATTGCCATGTGATTTAACATCAATGGTTCACATCACCATGTGATTAACACCCATAGTTCACATCGACATGTGACCAACACCCAAAGGGTTTACTAGAGTCAATAACCTAGTTCACATCGCTATGTGATTAACACCCAAAGGGTACTGAGGTGTGATCATGTTTTGCTTGTGAAAGAAGTTTAGTCAACGGGTCTGCCACATTCAAATCTGTAAGTATTTTGAAAATTTCTATGTCAACAATGCTCTGCATGGAGCTACTCTAGCTAATTTCTCCCACTTTCAATATGTATCCAGATTGAGACTTAGAGTCATCTGGATCAGTGTCAAAACTTGCATCGATGTAACCCTTTACGACGAACCTTTTGTCACCTCCATAATCGAGAAACATATCCTTATTCCACTAAGGATAATTTTGACCAATGTCCAGTGATCTACTCCTATATCACTATTGTACTCCCTTGCCAAACTCAGGGCAAGGTATACAATAGGTCTGGTACACAGCATGGCATACTTTATAGAACCTATGGCTGAGGCATAGGGAATGACTTTCATTCTCTCTCTATCTTCTGCCGTGGTTGGGTTTTGAGTCTTACTCAACTTCACACCTTTGTAACACAGGCAAGAACTCCTTCTTTGACTGTTCCATTTTGAACTACTTCAAAATCTTGTCAAGGTATGTACTCATCAAAAAAACTTATCAAGCGTCTTGATCTATCTCTATTGATCTTGATGCTCAATATGTAAGCAGCTTCACCGAGGTCTTTCTTTGAAAAACTCCTTTAAAACATTCCTTTATGCTTTGCAGAATAATTCTACATTATCTCTGATCAACAATATATCTTTCACATATAGTTATCAGAAATGTTGTAGTACTCCCACTCACTTTCTTGTAAATACAGGCTTCACCGCAAGTCTGTATAAAACTATATGCTTTGATCAAATTATCAAAGCGTATATTCCAACTCCGAGATGCTTGCACCAGTCCATAGATGGATCGCTGGAGCTTGCATATTTTGTTAGTACCTTTAGGATTGGCAAAAACCTTCTGGTTGCATCATATACAACTCTTCTTTAATAAATCCATTAAGGAATGCAGTTTTGTCTATCCATTTGCCAGATTTCATAAAATGCGGCAATTGTTAACATGATTCGGACACTCTTAAGCATAGATATGTCGTAGTCAACACCTTGAACTTGTCGAAAACCTTTTTGCGACAATTCTAGCTTTGTAGATAGTAACACTACTATCAGCGCCCGTCTTCCTCTTGAAGATCCATTTAATCTCAATGGCTCGCCGATCATTGGGCAAGTCAATCAAAGTCCATACTTTGTTCTCATACATGGATCTCATCTCAGATTTCATGGCCTCAAGCCATTTTGCGGAATCTGGGCTCATCATCGCTTCCTCATAGTTCGTAGGCTCATCGTGGTCAAGTAACATGACCTCTAGAACAGGATTACCGTACCACTCTGGTGCGGATCTCACTCTGGTTTACCTACGAGGTTCAGCAGTAACTTGATCTGAAGTTACATGATCATCATCATTAGCTTCCTCACTAATCGGTGTAGTAGTCACAGGAACAGATTTCTGTGATGAACTACTTTCCAATAAGGGAGAAGGTACAGTTACCTCATCAAGTTCTACTTTCCTCCCACTCACTTCTTTCGAGAGAAACTCCTTTTCTAGAAAGAATCCATTCAAAGCAACGAATATATTGCCTTTGGATCTGTGATAGAAGGTATACCCAACATTTTATTTTGGGTATCCTATGAAGACGCACTTCTCCGATTTGGGTTAGAGCTTATCAGGTTGAAACTTTTTCACATAAGCATTGCAACCTCAAACTTTAAGAAACGACAGCTTAGGTTTCTTGCCAAACCATAGTTCATACGGTGTCGTCTCAACGGATTTAGATGGTGCCCTATTTAACGTGAATGCATTTGTCTCTAATGCATAACCCCAAAGCGATAGTGGTAGATCGGTAAGAGACATCATAGATCGCACCATATCTAATAAAGTATGGTTATGACGTTCGGACACACCATTATGCTGTGGTGTTCCAGGTGGCGTGAGTAGTGAAACTATTTCACATTGTTTTTAACTGAAGGCCAAACTCGTAACTCAAATATTTTACTTTTGCGATCATATCGTAGAAACTTTCATTTTTGTCACGATGATTCTCCACTTCACTCTGAAATTCTTTGAACTTTTCAAATGTTTCAGACTTGTGTTTCATCAAGTAGATATACTCATATCTGCTCAAATCATCTGTGAAGATCAGAAAATAATGATACCTGCCACAAGCCTCAATATTCATCGGACCACATACATCAGTATGTATGATTTCCAACAAATCTGTTGCTCGCTCCATTGTTCTGGAGAACGGAGTCTTAGTCATCTTGCCCATGAGGCATGGTTCACAAGCATCAACTGATTCATAATCAAGTGATTCCAAAAGCCCATCAGCATGGATTTTCTTCATGCGCTTTACACCAATATGACCTAAACGGCAGTGCCACAAATAAATTGCACCATCATTATTAACTTTGCATCTTTTGGTTTTAATATTATGAATATGTGTATCACTATGATCGAGATCCAACGAACCATTTTCATTGGGTGTGTAACCATATAAGGTTTTATTCATGTAAACAGAACAACAATTTATTCTCTTACTTAAATGAATAACCGTATTGCAATAAACATGATCAAATCATATTCATGCTCAACGCAAACACCAAATAACACTTATTTAGGTTCAACACTAATCCCAAAAGTATAGGGAGTGTGCGATGATGATCATATCAATCTTGGAACCACTTCCAACACACATCGTCGCTTCACCCTTAACTAGTCTATGTTCATTCTGCAACTCCCGTTTTGAGTTACTACTCTTAGCAACTGAACTAGTATCAAATACCGAGGGGTTGCTATGAACACTAGTAAAATACACATCAATAATCTGTATATCAAATATACCTTTGTTCACTTTGCCATCCTTCTTATCCGCCAAATACTTGGGGCAGTTCCGCTTCCAGTGACCAGTCCTTTGCAGTAGAAGCACTTAGTCTCAGGCTTAGGACCAGACTTGGGCTTCTTCACTTGAGTAGCAACTTGTTTGCCGTTCTTCTTGAAGTCCCCCTTCTTACCTTTGCCCTTTTCTCGAAACTAGTGGTCTTGTCTACCATCAACACTTGATATTTTTCTTGATTTCTACCTTCATCGATTTCAGCATTACGAAGAGCTTGGGAATCATTTCCGTTATCCCTTGCATATCATAGTTCATCACGAAGTTCTACTAACTTGGTGATGGTGACTAGAGAATTCTGTCAATCACTATTTTATCTGGAAGATTAACTCCCACTTGATTCAAGCGATTGTAGTACCCAGACGATCTAAGCACATGCTCACTGCTTGAGCTATTCTCCTCCATCTTTTAGCTATAGAACTTGTTGGAGACTTCATATCTCTCAACTCGGGTATTTGCTTGAAATATTAACTTCAACTCCTGGAACATCTCATATGGTCCATGACGTTCAAAACATCTTTGAAGTCCCGATTCTAAGCCGTTTAAGCATGGTGCACTAAACTATCGAGTAGTCATCATATTGAGCTAGCCAAATGTTCATAACATCTGCTCCTGCAATAGGTTTGTCACCTAGCAGTGCATCAAAGACATAATTCTTCTGTGCAACAATGAGGATAAACCTCAGATCACGGATCCAATCCGCATCATTGCTACTAACATCTTTCAACTTAGTTTTATCTAGGAACATATCAAAAATAAAACAGGGGAGCTAAACGCGAGCTATTGATCTACAACATAGATATGCTAATACTACCAGGACTAAGTTCATGATAAATTAAAGTTCAATTAATCATATTACTTAAGAACTCCCACTTAGATAGACATCCCTCTAATCCTCTAAGTGATCACGTGATCCAAATCAACTAAACCATGTCCGATCATCACATGAGATGGAGTAGTTTCAATGGTGAACATCACTATGTTGATCATATCTACTATATGATTCACGCTTGACCTTTCGGTCTCCGTGTTCTGAGGCCATATCTGTTATATGCTAGGCTCGTCAAGTTTAACCTGAGTATTTCGCGTGTGCAACTATTTTGCACCCGTTGTATTTGAACGTAGAGCCTATCACACCCGATCATCACGTGGTGTCTCAGCATGAAGAACTTTCGCAATGGTGCATACTCAGGGAGAACACTTATACTTTGATAATTTAGTGAGGGATCATCTTATAATGCTACCGTCAATCAAAGCAAGATAAGATGCATAAAAGATAAGCATCACATGCAATCAATATAAGTGATATGATATGGCCATCATCATCTTGTACTTGTGATCTCCATCTCCGAAGTACCGTCATGATCACCATCGTCACCAGCGCGACACCTTGATCTCCATCGTAGCATCGTTGTCGTCTCGCCAATCTTATGCTTCCACGACTATCGCTACTGCTTAGTGATAAAGTACAGCATTATAGCGCGATTGCATTGCATACAATAAAGCGACAACCATATGGCTCCTTCCAGTTGCCGATAACTCGGTTACAAAACATGATCATCTCATACAATAAAATTTAGCATCATGTCTTCACCATATCACATCACAACATGCCCTGCAAAAGCAAGTTAGACATCCTCTACTTTGTTGTTGCAAGTTTTACGTGGCTGCTACGGGCTTAGCAAGAACCGTTCTTACCTACGCATCAAAACCACAACGATAGTTTGTCAAGTTGGTGCTGTTTTAACCTTCGCAAGGACTGGGCGTAGCCACACTTGGTTCAACTAAAGTTGGAGAAACAGACACCCGCCAGCCACCTGTGTGCAAAGCACGTCGGTAGAACCAGTCCCGCGTAAGCGTATGCGTAATGTCGGTCCGGGCCGCTTCATCCAACAATACCGCCGAACCAAAGTATGACATGCTGGTAAGCAGTATGACTTATATCGCCCACAACTCACTTGTGTTCTACTCGTGCACAACATCAACGCATAAAACCTAGGCTCGGATGCCACTGTTGGGCAACATAGTAATTTCAAAAAATTTCCTACGCACACGCAAGATCATGGTGATGCATAGCAACGAGAGGGGAGAGTGTTGTCTATGTACCCTCGTAGATCGGAAGCGGAAGCGTGAGCACAATGCGGTTGATGTAGTCGTACGTCTTCACGGCCCGACCGATCAAGCACCGAAACTACGGCACCTCCGAGTTCTAGCACATGTTCAGCTCGATGACGATCCTCGGACTCCGATCCAGCAGAATGTCGGGGAAGAGTTCCGTCAGCACGACGGCGTGGTGACGATCTTGATGTTCTACCGTTACAATATTATCGAGTATTATGGTGGAAGGGGGCACCGCACACGGCTAAGAGATCAATGATCAATTGTTGTGTCTTTGGGGTGCCCCCCTGCACCCGTATATAAAGGAGCAAGGGAGGAGGAGGCCGGCCCTAGGAGGGGGCGTGTCAAGTGTGGAGTCCTACTAGGACTCCCTAGTCCTAGTAGGATTCCACCTCCCATATGGAATAGGAAAAGAGGAAGGCAAAAGGAGAAGGAAGGAATGGGGCGCCCCCCTTCCCTAGTTTAATTCGGACCAGACCAAGGGGAGGGGTGCGGCCACCCTTGAGGCCCTTTTCCTTCTTTCCCGTATGGCCCAATAAGGCCCAATATGTATTCCCGTAACTCTCCGGTACTCCGAAAAATACCCGAATCACTCGGAACCTTTCCGATGTCCGAATATAGTCGTCCAATATATCGATCTTTACGTCTCGACCATTTCGAGACTCCTCGTCATGTCCCCGATCTCATCCGGGACTCCGAACTCCTTCGGTACATCAAAACTCATAAACTCATAATATAACTATCATCGAAACCTTAAGCGTGTAGACCCTACGGGTTCGAGAACAATGTAGACATGACCGAGACACGTCTCTGGTCAATAACCAATAGCGGAACCTGGATGCTCATATTGGCTCCCACATATTCTACGAAGATCTTTATCGGTCAGACCACATAACAACATACGTTGTTCCCTTTGTCATCGGTATGTTACTTGCCCGAGATTCGATCGTCGGTATCTCAAGACCTAGTTCACTCTCGTTACCGGCAAGTCTCTTTACTCGTTCCGTAATACATCATCCTGCAACTAACTCATTAGTTGCAAGGCTTGCAAGGCTTAAGTGATGTGCATTACCGAGAGGGCCCAGAGATACCTCTCTGACAATCGGAGTGACAAATCCTAATCTCGAAATACGCCAACCCAACAAGTACCTTCGGAGACACCTGTAGAGCACCTTTATAATTACCCAGTTACGTTGTGACGTTTGGTGGCACACAAAGTGTTCCTCCGGTAAACGGGAGTTGCATAATCTCATAGTCATGGGAACATGTATAAGTCATAAAGAAAGCAATAGCAACAAACTAAACGATCAAGTGCTATGCTAACGGAATGGGTCAAGTCAATCACATCATTCTCCTAATGATGTGATCCCGTTAATCAAATGACAACTCATGTCTATGGTTAGGAAACATAACCATCTTTGATCAACGAGCTAGTCAAGTAGAGGCATACTAGTGACACTCTGTTTGTCTATGTATTCACACATGTATTATGTTTCCGATTAATACAATTCTAGCATGAATAATAAACATTTATCATGATATAAGGAAATAAATAATAACTTTATTATTGCCTCTAGGGCATATTTCCTTCGGCACTTTGGCATGTGGCAATGACATGGACAGGAAAAGGTGTCCAAGGAGTTTGAGGTCAATTGGGAAAAGATAAATGGCACTTGCTTCACATTCTGCCATTCAGGACAGAATAGGAAATGAATTAATTGAGCATGATGGGGAACATCACTTTGGCATGTGGCAATGACATGGACAGGAAAAGGTGTCCAAGGAGTTTGAGGTCAATTGGGAAAAGATAAATGGCACTTGCTTCACATTCTGCCATTCAGGACAGGATAGGAAATGAATTAATTGAGCATGATGGGGAACATGGAAAATGAAATATTTTTCCATATTTGATGAAGATAGGACCCAAACAATTTATGAGAATTATTTGGGAATTTTAGGAGTGCTAGAAATAAAGGTTGCTTCACAACCTAGGGCAAATTGGGTTATTCCTTTAATAGAAAAGGAATATTCCCAATAAAAAGAATATTGGGATTTGGGCTAGGATGAAAATGACAGGGTTTACGGAAGCATTTGGGAATGACAAGCCACTCTGGAAGCAAAGAAGAGGGCATCTTCTTCAGTTTCCAGACCACAAAGCCACGGAAAAAGAAAACTCAAGCAAAAACCTTAGAAAAACAGAAGAAAAAGAAAGGGCCAAAAATCAGGTTGTCACAGTGTATTACGGAACGAGTAAAGAGACTTGTCAGTAACGAGATTGAACTAAGTATTGAGATACCGACGATCGAATCTCGGGCAAGTAACATACCGATGACAAAGGGAACAATGTATGTTGTTATGCGGTCTGACCGATAAAGATCTTCGTAGAATATGTAGGAGCCAATATGGGCATCCAGGTCCCGCTATTGGTTATTGACCAGAGAGGTGTCTCAGTCATGTCTACATAGTTCTCGAACCCGTAGGGTCCGCACGCTTAACATTCGTTGACGAGATAGTATAGTATGAGTTATGTATGTTGGTGACTGAATGTTGTTTGGAGTCCCGGATAAGATCACGGACATGAAGAGGAACTCCGGAATGGTCCGGAGATAAAGATAGATATATGGGATAATAGTGTTTGGACTGTGGAAGGGTTCCGGAATTCACCGGAAGGGGTTCCGGATGTTTCCCAAAATGTTTGGGTACGAGAACACTTTATTTGGGCCAAAGGGGAAAGCCCACAAGGTTTTTGGAAAGCGCAAAAGGAAGTTTTGCGGAGTCCAGGGGCCATACGCCAGGGTCCTTGGCGTCTGGGTCCAGACGCCGGGAACCCTGGTGTCTGGCCCAGGAGTCCGAGAAGGACTCTAGCCTTTCGAGTGAAACCGACTTTGTGGAGGCTTTTACTCCAAGTTTCGACCCCAGGGCTCAACATATAAATAGAGGGGCAGGGCTAACACCAAAGACACATCAAGAAACACCAAGCCGTGTGCCGGCTACCCCGTCCCCTCTAGTTTATCCTCCGTCATAGTTTTCGTAGTGCTTAGGCGAAGCCCTGCGAGATTGTTCTTCACCAACACCGTCACCACGCCGTCGTGCTGCCGGAACTCATCTACTACTTCACCCCTCTTGCTGGATCGAGAAGGCGATGACGTCACCGAGCCGAACGTGTGCAGAACTCGGAGGTGCCGTGCTTCTGGTACTTGGATCGGTCGGATCGTGAAGACATATGACTACATCAACCGCGTTGTTATAACGCTTCCGCGAATGGTCTACGAGGGTACGTAGACAACACTCTCCCCTCTCGTTGCTATGCATCACCATGATCCTGCGTGTGCATAGGAATTTTTTTGAAATTACTATGTTCCCCAACAAACATGCCCTGCAAAAACAAGTTAGACGTCCTCTACTTTGTTGTTGCAAGTTTTAGGTGGCTGCTACGGGCTGAGAAATAACCGTTCTTACCTACGCATCAAAACCACAACGATAGTTTGTCAAGTTGGTGCTGGTTTAACCTTCTCAAGGACCGGGCGTAGCCACACTTGGTTCAACGAAAGTTGGAGAAACTGACACCCGCCAGCCACCTGTGTGCAAAGCACGTCGGTAGAACCAGTCTCGCATAAGTGTACGCGTAATGTCGGTTCGGGCCGCTTCATCCAACAATACTGCCGAACCAAAGTATGACATGCTAGTAAGCAGTATGACTTATATCACCCACAACTCAGTTGTGTTCTACTCGTGCATATAACATCTAAGCATAAACCAGGCTCTGATACCACTATTGGGGAATGTACTAATTTCAAAAAAATTCCTACGCACACACAGGATCATGGTGATGCATAGCAACAAGAGGGGAGAGTGTTGTCCACGTACCTCTTAGACCGAAAGCGGAAGCGTTAGCACAACGCGGTTGATGTAGTCATACGTCTTCACGATCCGACCGATCCAAGTACCGGACGCACGGCACCTCCGAGTTCAGCACACGTTCAGCTTGATGACGTCCCACGAACTCCGATCCAGCAGAGCTTCACGGGGGAGTTCCGTCAGCACGACGGCGTGATGACGGTGATGATGTTGCTACCGACGCAGGGCTTCGCCTAAGCACTGCTACGATATGACAGAGGTGGATTATGGTGGAGGGGGGCACCACACACGGCTGGGAGAGATCAATAGATCAACTTGTGTGTCTAGAGGTGCCCCCTGCCCCCCTATATAAAGAATGGAGGAGGGGAGGCCGGCCAGCCCTAAGGCGTGCCAAAAGTGTGGAGTCCTATTAGGACTCCCTAGTCCTAATAGGATTCCTCCTCCCACATGGAATAGGAAAAAGGGAAGGGAAAAGGAGAAGGAAGGAAGGGGACGCCCCCTCTCCCTAGTCCAATTCGGACCAGATCATGGGGAGGGGTGCGGCCACCTTTTGAGGCCTTTCTCTCCTTTCCCGTATGGCCCATTAAGGCCTAATACGGATTCCCGTAACTCTCCGGTACTCCGAAAAATACCTGAATCATTCTGAACCTTTCCGATGTCCGAATATAGTCGTCCAATATATCAATCTTTACGTCTCGACCATTTCGATACTCCTCGTCATGTCCCCGATCTCATCCGGGACTCCGAACTACCTTCGGTACATCAAATCACATAAACTCATAATACAATCGTCACCAAAAACTTTAAGCATGCAGACCCTACGGGTTCGAGAACTATGTAGACATGACCGAGACACATCTCCGGCCAATAACCAATAGCGGAACCTGGATGCTCATATTGGCTCCCACATATTCTATGAAGATCTTTATCGGTCAAACCGCATAACAACATACGTTGTTCCCTTTGTCATCGGTATGTTACTTGCCCGAGATTCGATCGTCGGTATCTCAATACCTAGTTCAATCTCGTTACCGGCAAGTCTCTTTACTCGTTCCGTAATACATCATCCCGCAACTAACTCATTAGTTGCAATGCTTGCAAGGCTTAAGTAATGTGCATTACCGAGTGGGCCCAAAGATACCTCTCCGACAATCGGAGTTACAAATCCTAATCTCGAGATACGCCAACCCAACAAATACCTTCAGAGACACCTGTAGAGCATCTTTATAATCACCCAGTTACGTTGTGACGTTTGGTAGCACACAAAGTGTTCCTCCTGTAAACGGGAGTTGCATAATCTCATAGTCATAGGAACATGTATAAGTCATGAAGAAAGCAATAGCAACATAGTAAACGATCGAGTGCTAAGCTAACGGAATGGGTCAAGTCAATCACATCATTCTCCTAATGATGTGATCCCGTTAATCAAATGACAACTCATGTCTATGGCTAGGAAACATAACCATCTTTGATCAACGAGCTAGTCAAGTAGAGGCATACTAGTGACACTATTAACCGGAAACATAATACTTCTGTGAATACATAGACATACAAAGTGTCACTAGTATGCCTCTACTTGACTAGCTCGTTGATCAAAGATGGTTATGTTTCCTCACCATAGACATGAGTTGTCATTTTATGAACGAGATCACATCATTAGAAGAATAATGTGATTGACTTGACCCATTCCGTTAGCTTAGCTCTTGATCGTTTAGTTTGTTGCTATTGCTTTCTTCATGACTTATACATGTTCCTATGACTATGAGATTATGCAACTCCCGTTTATCAGAGGAACACTTTGCGTGCTACCAAACGTCGCAACGTAACTGGGTGATTATAAAGGTGCTCTGCAGGTGTCTCCGCAGGTACTTGTTGGGTTGGCGTATTTCGAGATTAGGATTTGTCACTCCGATAGTCGGAGAGGTATCTCTGGGCCCTCTCGATAATGCACATCACTATAAGCCTTGAAAGCAATGTGACTAATGAGTTAGTTGCAGGATGATGTATTACGGAACGAGTAAAGAGACTTGCTGGTAACGAGATTGAACTAGGTATTGAGATACCGACAATCGAATCTCGGGCAAGTAACATACCGATGACAAAGGGAACAACGTATGTTGTTATGCGGTCTGACCGATGAAGATCTTCGTAGAATATGTGGGAGCCAATATGAGCATCCAGGTTTCGCTATTGGTTATTGACCGGAGACGTGTCTCGGTCATGTCTACATAGTTCTCGAACATGTAGGGTCCGCACGCTTAAAGTTTCGATGACGGTTATATTATGAGTTTATGAGTTTTGATGTATCGAAGGTTGTTCGGAGTCACGGATGTGATCATGGACATGACGAGGAGTCTCGAAATGGTCGAGACATGAATATTGATATATTGGAAGACTATATTTGGATATCAGAAATGTTCCGGGTGAAATCGAGATTTTAGCGGAGTACTCAGGGGTTACCGGAACCCCCCGAGGGCTTAATGGGCCATAGTGGGCCTTAGTGGAGAAGAGGAGAGGCGGCTAGGGCAGGGCCGCGCGCTCCTCCCCCTCTAGTCCGAATAGGACAAGGAGAAGGGGGCGCCCCCCTTTCCTTCCTCTCTCCCTCCTCTCTCCCCTTCTCCTAATCCAACAAGGAAGGGAGGGAGTCCTACTCCCAGTGGGAGTAGGACTCCTCCTGGCGCGCCTCCTCCTGGCCGGCCGCACCTCCCCCCTTGCTCCTTTATATACAGGGGCAAGGGGCACCCCAAAGACACAACAAGTGATTTGATCTTTTCGTCATGTGCGGTGCCCCCCTCCACCATAGTCTACCTCGATAATACTGTAGCGGTGCTTAGGCGAAGCCCTGCATCGGTAGAACATCATCATCATCACCGCGCCGTCGTGCTAACGAAACTCTCCCTCAACACTTGGCTGGATCGGAGTTCGAGGGACGTCATCGGGCTGACCGTGTGCTGAATTCGGAGGTGTCGTGCATTCGGTACTTGATCGGTCGGATCGTGAAGACGTACGACTACATCAACCGCGTTGTGCTAACGCTTCCGCTTTCGGTCTACGAGGGTACATGGACAACACTCTCCCCTCTCGTTGCTATGCATCACCATGATCTTGCGTGCGCGTCGGATTTTTTTTGAAATTACTACGTTCCCCAACATCTGCCGCTCCCAAGAGGAGGGCCCCCAACCCAGGTTGAATTTGATCCGACGAGAATCCATTGCGCCGGTGCAACTCGTGCTCAGATCCGTTGGGGCTAGAAACTCGAGGTCCGTCTATCATCCCTTCTGAAGGAAATATGCCCTAGAGGCAATAATAAAGTTATTATTTATTTCCTTATATCATGATAAATGTTTATTATTCATGCTAGAATTGTATTAACTAGAAACATAATACATGTGTGAATATATAGACAAACAGAGTGTCACTAGTATGCCTCTACTTGACTAGCTCGTTAATCGAAGATGGTTATGTTTCCTAACCATAGACATGAGTTGTCATTTGATTAACGGGATCACATCATTAGGAGAATGATGTGATTGACATGACCCATTCCGTTAGCTTAGCACACGATCGTTTAGTATGTTGCTATTGCTTTCTTCATGACTTATACATGTTCCTATGACTATGAGATTATGCAACTCCCGTTTACCGGAGCAACACTTTGTGTTCTACCAAACGTCACAACATAACTGGGTGATTATAAAGGTGCTCTACAGGTGTCTCCAAAGGTACTTTTTGGGTTGGCGTATTTCGAGATTACGATTTGTCACTCCGATTGTCGGAGAGGTATCTCTGGGCCCTCTCGGTAATGCACATCACTTAAGCCTTGCAAGCATTGCAACTAATGAGTTAGTTGTGGGATGATGTATTACGGAACGAGTAAAGAGACTTGCCGGTAATGAGATTGAACTAGGTATTGAGATACCTACGATCGAATCTTGGGCAAGTAACATACCGATGACAAAGGGAACAACGTATGTTGTTATGCGGTCTGACCGATAAAGATCTTCGTAGAATATGTAGGAGCCAATATGAGCATCCAGGTTCCGCTATTGGTTGTTGACCGGAGACGTGTCTCGGTCATGTCTACATAGTTCTCGAACCCGTAGGGTCCGCACGCTTAACGTTACGATGACAGTTTTATTATGAGTTTATGTGTTTTAATGTACCGAAGGTTGTTCGGAGTCCCAGATGTGATCACGGACATGACGAGGAGTCTCGAAATGGTCGAGACATGAAGATTGATATATTGGAAGCCTATGTTTGGATATCGGAAGTGTTCCGGTGAAATAGTGATTTTACTGGAGCACCGGAGGGGTTACCGGACCCCCCCCCCCCGGAGGCTATTGGGCCTTATGTGCCCAAGTGGAGGAAGAGGAGAGGCGGCCAAGGGGCAGCCGCGTGCCCCTCCCCCCCAAGTCCGAATTGGACAAGGAGGGGGCGGCGCCCCCCCTTTCCTTTTCCCTCTCTCCTCCTTCCCCCCAAGTCCTAATCCAACTAGGAAAAAGGAGGGGAGTGAGTAGGACTCCTACGGCGCGCCTCCTCCTATGGTCGGCCACACCCCCCATGCTCCTTTATATACGGGGGCAGGGGGGCACCCCAGAGACACAACAATTTTGATCTCTTAGCCGTGTGCGGTGACCCCCTCCACCATAGTCCACCTCGATAATACTGTAGCGGTGCTTAGGGGAAGCCCTGCGTTGGTAGAACATCAACATCGTCACCACGCCGTCGTGCTGACGAAACTCTCCCTCAACACTCAGCTGGATCGGTGTTCGAGGGACGTCATCGGGCTGAACGTGTGCTGAACTCGGAGGTGCCGTACGTTCGGTACTTGTTGATCGGTTGGATCGTGAAGACGTGCGACTACATCAACCGTGTTGTGCTAACGCTTCCGCTTTCGGTCTACAAGGGTACGTGGACAACACTCTCCCCTCTCGTTGCTATGCATCACCATGATCTTGCGTGTGCGTAGGAATTTTTTTGAAATTACTACGTTCCCCAACAGTGGCATCCGAGCCAGGTTTCATGTGTAGATGTTATATGCACGAGTAGAACACAAGTGAGTTGTGAGCAATACAAGTCATACTGCTTACCAGCATGTCATACTTTGGTTCGGCGGTATTGTTGGATGAAGCGGCCTAGACCGACATTACGCATACGCTTACGCGAGACTGGTTTTACCGCCGTGCTATGCACACAGGTGACTAGCGGGTGTCAGTTTCTCCAACTTTAGTTGAACCGAGTGTGGCTACGCCCGGTCCTTGTGAAGGTTAAAACATCACTAACTTGACGAACTATCGTTGTGGTTTTGATGCGTAGGTAAGAACGGTTCTTGCTCAGCCCGTAGCAGCCACGTAAAACTTGCAACAACAAAGTAGAGGACGTCTAACTTGTTTTTGCAGGGCATGTTGTGATGTGATATGGTCAAGACGTGATGAGGTATAAGATGATCATGTTTTGTTGAAGTTATCGGCAACTGGCAGAAGCCTTGTGGTTGTCTCTCTATTGCATAAGATGCAAGCGCTAAATAATTGCTTTAATTTATCACTATGCGATAGCAATAATTGAAGAGAAATAGTTGGCGAGACGACCATGTGACGACACATTGATATAGATCAAGATGATGGAGATCATGGTGTCATGCCGGTGATGATGGAAATCATGACGATGCTTTGGAGATGGAGATCGAAGGCACAAGATGATGATGGCCATATCGTGTCACATATTTTGATTGCATGTGATGTTTATCTTTTATGCATCTTATCTTGTTTTGATTGACAGTAGCATTATAAGATGATCTCTCACTAAATTTCAAGATAAAAAGTGTTCTCCCTGAGTATGCACCATTGCCAAAGTTCGTCGTGCCCATACACCACGTGATGATCAGGTGTGATAAGCTCTACGTCCATCTACAATGGGTACAAGCCAGTTTTGCACACGCAGAATACTCAGGTTAAACTTGATGAGCCTAGCATATGCAGATATGGCCTCGGAACACTGAGACCGAAAGGTCGAGCGTGAATCATATAGTAGATATGATCAACATAGTGATGTTCACCATTGAAAACTACTCCATTTCACATGATGGTCGGTTATGGTTTAGTTGAGTTGGATCACGTGATCACTTAGAAGATTATAGGGACGTCTTTCTAAGTGTGAGTTCTTAAGTAATATGGTTAATTTAACTTAAATTTATCATGAACTTAGTCCTGGTAGTATTAGCATATCTATGTTGTAGATCAATAGCTCGCAATGTTGCTCCCAGTTTATTGTGTTCCTAGAGAAAAATTATGTTGAAAAATGTTAGTAGCAATGATGCGGATTGGATCCGTGATCTGAGGATTATCCTCATTGCTGCACAGAAGAATTATGTCTTAGATGCACCACTAGGTGACAAACCTATTGCAGGAGTAGATGCAGACATTATGAACATTTGGCTAGCTCAATATGATGACTACTTGATAGTTTAGTGCACCATGCTTAACGGCTTAGAATCGGGACTTCAAAGACGTTTTTAATGTCATGGACCATATGAGATGTTCCAGGAGTTGAAGTTAATATTTCAAGTAAATATCCGAGTTGAAAGATATGAAGTCTCCAACAAGTTCTATAGCTAAAAAGATGGAGGAGAATAGCTCAAGCAGTGAGCATGTGCTCAGATTATCTGGGTACTACAATCGCTTGAATCAAGTGGTAGTTAATCTTGCAGATAAGATAGTGATTGACAGAATTCTCTAGTCACCATCACCAAGTTAGTAGAACTTCGTGATGAACTATGATATGCAAGGGATAACGGAAACGATTCCCAAGCTCTACGTAATGCTGAAATCAACGAAGGTAGAAATCAAGAAAAATATCAAGTGTTGATGGTAGACAAAGACCACTAGTTTCAAGAAAAGGGCAAAGGGAAGAAGGGGAACTTAAAGAAGAACGACAATCAAGTTGCCGCTCAAGTGAAGAAGCCCAAGTCTGGTCCTAAGCCTGAGACTGAGTGCTTCTACTGCAAAGGGACTGGTCACTGGAAGCGGAACTGCCCCAAGTATTTGGCGGATAAGAAGGATGGCAAAGTGAACAAAAGTATATTTGATATACATATTATTGATGTGTATTTTACTAGTGTTCATAGCAACCCCTCAGTATTTGATACTGGTTCAGTTGCTAAGAGTAGTAACTCGAAATGGGAGTTGCAGAATGAACAGAGACTAGTTAAGGGTGAAGTGACGATGTGTGTTGGAAGTGGTTCCACAATTGATATGATCATCATCGCACACTCCCTATACTTTCGGGATTAGTGTTGAACCTAAATAAGTGTTATTTGGTGTTTGCATTGAGGATGAATATGATTTGATCATGTTTATTGCAATACGGTTATTCATTTAAGTAAGAGAATAAATTGTTGTTCTGTTTACATGAATAAAACCTTATATGGTTACACACCCAATGAAAATGGTTTGTTGGTTCTCGATCGCAGTGATACACATATTCATAATATTGAAACCAAAAGATGCAAAGTTAATAATGATAGTGCAACTTATTTGTGGCACTGCCGTTTAGGTCATATTGGTGTAAAGCGCATGAAGAAACTCCATGCTGATGGACTTTTGGAATCACTTGATTATGAATCACTTGATGGTTGCGAACCATGCCTCATGGGCAAGATGACTAAGACTCCGTTCTCTGGAACAATGGAGCGAGCAACTAACTTATTGGAAACAATACACACTGATGTATGCGGTCCGATGAGTGTTAAGGCTCACGACAAGTATCGTTATTTTCTGACCTTCACAGATGATTTGACCAGATATGGGTATATCTACTTAATGAAATACAAGTCTGAAACATTTGAAAAGTTCAAAGAATTTTAGAGTGAAGTGGAGAATCGTCATAACAAGAAAATAAAAGTTTCTACGATATGATCGTAGAGGTAAAATATTTGAGTTAAGAGTTTGGCCTTCAGTTAAAACAATGTGCAATAATTTCACTACTCACGCCACCTGGAACACCACAGTGTAATGGTGTTTCCGAACGTCATAACCGTACTTTATTAGATATGGTGCGATCTATGATGTCTCTTACCGATCTACCACTATCGTTTTGGGGTTATGCATTAGAGACAGCTGCATTCACGTTAAATAGAGCACCATCTAAATCCGTTGAGACGACACCGTATGAACTATGGTTTGGCAAGAAACCTAAGCTGTCGTTTCTTAAAGTTTGAGGTTGCAATGCTTATGTGAAAAAGTTTCAATCTGATAACCTCAAACCCAAGTCGGAGAAGTGCGTCTTCATAGGATACCCAAAAGAAAATGTTGGGTACACCTTCTATCATAGATCCGAAGGCAAGATATTCGTTGCTGAGAATGGATCCTTTCTAGAGAAGGAGTTTCTCTCGAAAGAAGTGAGTGGGAGGAAAGTAGAACTTGATGAGGTAACTGTACCTGCTCCCTTATTGGAAAGTAGTTCATCACAGAAATATGTTCCTGTGACTACTACACCAATTAGTGAGGAAGCTAATGATGATGATCATGTAACTTCAGATCAAGTTGCTACCGAACCTCGTAGGTAAACCAGAGTGAGATCCGCACCAGAGTGGTACGGTAATCCTGTTCTGGAGGTCATGTTACTTGACCATGACGAGCCTACGAACTATGAGGAAGCGATGATGAGCCCAGATTCCACGAAATGGCTTGAGGCCATGAAATCTGAGATGAGATCCATGTATGAGAACAAAGTATGGACTTTGATTAACTTGCCCATTGATCGGTGAGCCATCGAGATTAAATGGATCTTCAAGAGAAAGACGGACGCTGATAGTAGTGTTACTATCTACAAAGCTAGAATTGTCGCAAAAGGTTTTCGACAAGTTCAAGGTGTTGACTACGATGAGAGTTTCTCACTCATATATATGCTTAAGTCTGTCCGAATCATGTTAGCAATTGCCGCATCTTATGAAATCTGGCAAATGGATAAACAAAACTACATTCTTTAATGGATTTATTAAAGAAGAGTTGTATATGATGCAACCAGAAGGTTTTGTCAATCCTAAAGGTACTAACAAAATACACAAGCTCCAGCGATCCATCTATGGACCGGTGCAAGCATCTCGGAGTTGGAATATACGCTTTGATAAGTTGATCAAAGCATATAGTTTTATACAGACTTGCGGTGAAGCCTGTATTTACAAGAAAGTGAGTGGGACCACTACAACATTTCTAATAAGTATATGTGAATGACATATTGTTGATCGGAGATAATGTAGAATTATTCTGCAAAGCATAAAGGAATGTTTTAAAGGAGTTTTTCAAAGAAAGACCTCGGTGAAGCTGCTTACATATTGAGCATCAAGATCAATAGAGATAGATCAAGACGCTTGATAAATTTTTCACTGAGTACATACCTTGACAAGACTTTGAAGTAGTTTAAAATGGAACAGTCAAAAAGGAGTTCTTGCCTGTGTTACAAGGTGTGAAGTTGAGTAAGACTCAAAACCCGACCACGGCAGAAGATAGAGAGAGAATGAAAGTCATTCCCTATGCCTCAGCCATAGGTTCTATAAAGTATGTCATGCTGTGTACCAGACCTATTGTATACCCTACCCTAAGTTTGGCAAGGGAGTACAATAGTGATCTAGGAGTAGACCACTAGACATTGGTCAAAATTATCCTTCGTGGAATAAGGATATGTTTCTCGATTATGGAGGTGACAAAAGGTTCGTCGTAAAGGGTTACGTCGGTGCAAGTTTTGACACTGATCCAGATGACTCTAAGTCTCAATCTGGATACATATTGAAAGTGGGACCAATTAGCTAGAGTAGCTCCGTGCAGAGCATTGTTGACTTAGAAATTTGCAAAATACATACGGATCTGAATGTGGTAGACCCGTTGACTAAACTTCCCTCACAAGCAAAACATGATCACACCTTAGTACTCTTTGGGTATTAATCACATAGTGATGTGAACTAGATTATTGACTCTAGTAAACCCTTTGGGTGTTGGTCACATGACGATGTGAACTATGGGTGTTAATCACATGGTGATGTGAACTATTGATGTTAAATCACATGGCGATGTGAACTAGATTATTGACTCTGTGCAAGTGGGAGACTGAAGGAAATATGCCCTAGAGGCAATAATAAAGTTATTATTTATTTCCTTATATCATGATAAATATTTATTATTCATGCTAGAATTGTATTAACCGGAAACATAATACATGTGTGAATATATAGACAAACAGAGTGTCACTAGTATGCCTCTACTTGACTAGCTCGTTAATCGAAGATGGTTATGTTTCCTAACCATAGACATGAGTTGTCATTTGATTAACGGGATTACATCATTAGGAGAATGATGTGATTGACATGACCCATTCTGTTAGCTTAGCACATGATCGTTTAGTATGTTGCTATTGCTTTCTTCATGACTTATACATGTTCCTATGACTATGAGATTATGCAACTCCCGTTTACTGGAGGAACACTTTGTGTGCTACCAAACGTCACAACGTAACTGGGTGATTATAAAGGTGCTCTACAGGTTTCTCCGAAGCTACTTGTTGGGTTGGCATATTTCGAGATTAGGATTTGTCACTCCGATTGTCGGAGAGGTATCTCTGGGCCCTCTCGGTAATGCACATCACTTAAGCCTTGCAAGCATTGCAACTAATGAGTTAGTTGCGGGATGATGTATTACGGAATGAGTAAAGAGACTTGCCGGTAACGAGATTGAACTAGGTATTGAGATACCGACGATTGAATCTCGGGCAAGTAACATACCGATGACAAAGGGAACAATGTATGTTGTTATGCGGTCTCACCGATAAAGATCTTCATAGAATATCTAGGAGCCAATATGAGCATCCAGGTTCCTCTATTGGTTATTGACCGGAGACGTGTCTCGGTCATGTCTACATAGTTCTCGAACCCGTAGGGTCCGCACGCTTAACGTTACGATGAAAGTTTTATTATGAGTTTATGTGTTTTGATGTATCGAAGGTTGTTCGGAGTCTCGGATGTGATCACGGACATGACGAGGAGTCTCGAAATGGCCGAGACATGAAGATTGATATATTGGAAGCCTATGTTTGGATATCGGAAGTGTTCTGGGTGAAATAGTGATTTTACCGGAGTACCGGAGGTTTACCGGAACCCCGCGGAGGCTATTGGGCCTTATGGGCCCAAGTGGAGGAAGAGGAGAGGCGGCCAAGAGGCAGCCGCGCGCCCCTCCCCCCCAAGTCCGAATTGGACAAGGAGGGGGGCGGCGCCCCCCTTTCCTTTCCCCTCTCTCCTCCTTCCCCCCAAGTCCTAATCCAACTAGGAAAAAGGAGGGGAGTCCTACTCCCAGCGAGAGTAGGATTCCTCCGGCGCGCCTCCTCCTATGGCCGACCGCACCCCCCTTGCTCCTTTATATACGGGGGCAGGGGCACCCCAGAGACACAACAATTGATCATTGATCTCTTAGCCGTGTGCGGTGCCCCCTCCACCATAGTCCACCTTGATAATACTGTAGCGGTGCTTAGGCGAAGCCCTGCGTCGGTACAACATCAACATCGTCACCACGCCGTTGTGCTGACGAAACTCTCCCTCAACACTCGGCTGGATCAGAGTTCGAGGGACGTCATCGGGCTGAACGTGTGCTGAACTCGGAGGTGCCGTACGTTCGGTACTTGATCGGTTGGATCGTGAAGACGTACGACTACATCAACCGCGTTGTGCTAACGCTTCCGCTTTCGGTCTACAAGCGTACGTGGACAACACTCTCCCCTCTCGTTACTATGCATCACCATGATCTTGCATGTGCGTAGGAAGTTTTTTGAAATTACTACGTTCCCCAACACCTTCCCCGGTCTGGAGGAGTACCAGGGTTATAGAGACCGGTGTGCCCGTCGCAACAAGCAAAGGGGGCGGGAGCGCGAGGCCTGTCTCATTGCCAATGTGGTGGAGGCAGCGGATGCAGATGCAGCGTGGCGTGCTGTCGCGGAAGAGGAAGCCATCCATGTCCACATCTTCCAAAAGCGGCAGAGGAGGAACATGCGCGCCCTTGCCTGGGTGTAAGTTTGAGCGGTCTATACCATGCCGGACTCCCCCCCCCCAATGAGGAGAAGGAGGACAGTGATGTGGCAGACAGCTAGGGATGCAAGCGGGCATCCCGCATAAGCCCGCAAAAACAGGTTTTTAGTTCAAACTGAACTAAAGCTAAAACAGGGAGGATTATAACTAACTTGATCTACTTTGACTATGAAGCGGGGCGGATTGGGCGCCGCTCTGCATCCCTACGAATACGCCAAGGGCGCTGAAAAGGGCAAGTGTGGATGATCGTTGTGCATAGCTTAGTATGTATGCAGAACATGCCAAATTTTGGTAGTCCGATGACATGTATTGATATTGTAGTTGGACGTCTGGTCGTATCAAAATTTTAAAATGCATGTCTAATATGTATTTGGGGTTTGCTAACTAAGGTACCCGGATGTGGGAACAAATATTTGAGGTATGACCGCTCACCGATCCGCGTCGATGTATGAGCACTGCTTTAGCTCTATGTGGTTGTGGTTGTAGATGCTCTAACATCTACATGATTGCTTCCTTCCAAACTTCTCAAAATCACTAATTAAGGAGTATTCTTTGCAAAGATCACTCCCATCTCCTCTTGTGGCGACAAGTGGCACCCTGTATGCACGCCACTTGTCGCAACCTAGGAGATTTCTCTTTTCCATAGATTCATTTATTCAAAGCGTAATGCTTAAATATTTTAAGTAATAAAGCATCCTATTTCAAAAAAAAAATCAAAATGTTTTATCTCTTAAACTGTACGTCCAATCTCGAACCATTTTCACAATTGGATTCCTCGCGTGGAGATCTTTAAAAATAGAACCCATTGATAGGTTTTGATAAACCTTTTTTTGACGAAAAAACCTGAACGAGGAGCACGTTTTTTTTCCTTTCCAAAGTGGCACAACTATGCCTCTCACGGAAGCAAATCCGTACCTCCATGAGAAGTAAATATGTGCCTTTCGCGGAAGGAAAAACACGTTTTATTCCATTTTCAAATAGGCATGGCTGTGCCTCTCACGGAAGCAAATCTGTGCCTCCATAAGAAGTAAAACCATACCTCTCACGGAAGAAAAAAAATGTTTTTTTCCTTTTTCGAGGGGCACGACTATGCCTCTCGCGGAAACAAATCCGTGCCTTTCGAGGACTGTGCCTCGTGCGAAAGCAAATCCATGCCTCCACCTAACTAAATTCGTGCCTCTTGCGGAAGGAAAACAAAAGAAAACACATTTTCCCATTTCCGAGAGGCACGACTATGCCTCTTGCTAAAGCAAATCCATGCATCCACAGGAAGTAAATCCTAGCCTCTCACGGAAGGGAAAAAAGAAAAAAAATCGAGAGGCAAAACTGTGCCTTTCGCAGAAGAAAATCCGTGCCTTCACAAGAAGTAATCTGTACCTCTCGCGGAAGAAAAAAACTTTGCCTCTTGCGGAAGCAATTTTGTGCCTTTACGAAAATTAAATTCGTGCCTCTCGCGAAAGAAAAAAAGAAAACGTATTTCTTCATGCAAATTGTTGAAAAAATCCCTCCAAAACCTAAGAAGAACCGGAGAAAAACCGAAGAGCCGAAAAACCCGAAAAACCATCTAAAAGCTGAAAATGCATACAAAAATAAAATAAAATCCGGAGGAATCACCCAGCGCGACGGTGGCGGGGCTGAGAGCGTGTCAAGTGGTACGCTCCCAGCCCACCCAAAGTGACCCTTGCGGGGCTGGTCTATGATCAGCCGACTGCTCTTTTCCCTTATGTTAAAAAAAAAGACTGCTACTTTTCCTTTGTTTCTTCTTCTTCTTCTTCTTCTTTCTAACTGGGCCGGCCCCATTATTTACACTCCGTCCAAAACGCCGCGCCCGTACTCCCCAAATGGGCTCGGGGCCCAACCGCAGCTGTCCTATAAACCGAACCCTAAGCCGTGGAACGAACGACCCAGAAGCCACCCACCCACCCCACCGTCCCGAGGTTGATCGGAGCCGGAGCGACCACACCGAGGAAGAAGGAGAAGCGGCGAGGCGAGGCGAGGCGAAAGATGGGGAAGATGCCGGTGCGGATGAAGGCGGTGGTGTACGCGCTGTCGCCGTTCCAGCAGCAGGTGATGCCGGGCCTGTGGAAGGACATCACCACCAAGATCCACCACAAGGTCTCCGAGAACTGGATCTCCGCCACGCTCCTCATCACCCCCGTCGTCGGCACCTACCAGTACGTCCCTCCCTCTCCCCTCCTCTTCCGCGAACGATCCCTGTGGATGCGCCTGGTCGGGCGGATCTAGGGCTGCGTAGGTCGCCTGTGGCTCTCGGTTGGCTGCGAGATCCGGTTTGGGGCTCGATCGATTGTCCGATTTCGTTAGAGCCGTCGCGCAGATTCGATGTCTTATGTGCACGTTTACCTTTAGAAACCATCAGATGTATCTTGAATGCACCACGTTGACCGGATAGGCTTATGGATGGTTTGCGGGAAATGGGGAATGAAATGTCAGGGGAGATTTCGACATAGCCAATTCAATGCAATTGGTTTGTGCGGGAAAAAAAATTCTTCTTCTTGGAGGAATGGGAATTGAAATGGCAGCAAAATTTCATGCCTGGTTGATTCAATGCAATTGGTGGGGATTGAATCATCCGACAGCCCATATCCTTCGCCATGATATAGTTGATCAAACTCTTTGGTCTGTGCATAGTACTTATTTTGTTGGTTAATGTACGTTTAGAAAATGGGATGTTATATGGGATTTGGTTAACTTGATTGTTGTTGCGGAACTGACTGTCGAAACCCTCTTGGACGCGCTTTGCGATTATTCTTAACAGAGTTCACAGGGAATCCTGCAACCTTTAGTTGTAGCTTCTGGCTCATGAGATTCTGTAGCATCTTGTATGGATAATCACATCAGCCTAATGTTCTTGCAAGCCGTTCAGTGATTTGAAATTTGAATCTATATACCTTTGCACAAGTGGATCTTAAGCTTTTATGGAACCATTACATTTGCATCAATTTCAAGTTAACACATGAAACTGAGTATCAAAGTGCTCTTGCTTTGAAGGTTGCCCCCTATAGAGCATTCAATTTGGGTTTGATTCTTTGGTCAGAACTCGCAACCACAAGTATTCTGATCGTCCTTTCGATGTGTACATCCTTCTTCTCATAGCTCTAGGAAATCCTCACAAGGGATTGCGACTTGTGACAACACATACCTTCATTAGTTTGGACTCTTAAACCTCCTGATTAATACTAGAAGCACATTGGATAGCCTATCACAATAATTGACAATGTTTTATTGTAAGCATTATATTTTGTTTTTTCACCAAGGGGCTTGCATTCTTTAAACAATTGAAGTCCCTTTACTGTTAGTTGAGTAGCGAAACGGCGCGTGCTTTGCCAACCATTTGACATTCTTGGTTTATCTTGATGTCATGTAGGTATGCGATGTGGTACAAGGAGCAGGAGAAGCTGTCCCACAGATACTAAAGGTGGAGCTTTCTCCAATATTGCAGCAGTGGGAATTTCCATGTTCTATAATCCACCAGAGTGATTTAACATTTTCAGAATCACTTCTAGTTGTACCCTTTTGCTCTTTCCGTTGCATATGCAATGCAGCAAGTGTGACTTGCAAACCTATTTTGAGGCTTCAAATGTTGAGTTGTCCATCACTGGAGTGATCTTGTGCAATAAAGCAAATTAACCAGTCATCTTACTTGGTTGCTGTATGCTTGTCAATTGTGTTGCTGGTTTGCCCTTCGGCATTTCTCTTGATTTTGCATATTCTTGTGGTAACCAGGGGAACTTCTTCACATCTTTTAGATGATTATTGTAGGACTGTTCCATAAACTGAAAGCTTGTGACTAGGCACTAGCACTTCAATGCTTTATTTGTAATCATGTTTCAGATGAAGTATGAACCAAAAAATGCTTTGATGGTCGGAACGGAAGCTGCACTTTGTGGCATGACAAATGTTTTGTTGTTATACTATCTCCGTCCTCGTCCTGTTTTACTACTTTGGTACACTTTGCGGGAGTAGTATTTAAGCAAGTATCTGAAGCTGTTTCATCCTATAATTACCCTGTCGTATTTGCTCAAACTGGCAGTCAAAACGGGCAGATGAGTGGATCAGGGAATGTTGTTTGCAAAAAGGTAAAACACCAATTTTCAGTGGCAAGATACCCTATTTTTTGAATCTCAGCCACCCCCCCAAAAAAGATTCTTCACTTTTATTGATTAACTGATTTAGCGGCTGATTAACTAAAAAATTCTGTTAAAAATAATTCTGTAATTAGGGGAAAATCTCCCCTTGCCCAAACTGTCTTTGCGGTTTGTCCTGCAACCGACGCCTCCTTTCAATCTTCCGGAACCGACGCCTCCTCGAGGGATTGTCGTGTCTCTTCGAGACATATAAAAGGGGGCTTGTAACCATAGATCAAGAGATTCGATCATTCTGATTCAAAACACGTTATCACGCACGTAGAACAGTCAGCGAGAGCAAAAGACAATAGAGAAAGGAGAAGAGAGGAAGCACTCGCCGCCGTTTTCTACGCGGATAATCCGATGGAAGAGGAATTATGCCTTGTGGACAGTGGTGCCACGAACTCCATACTGAGGGAGATGAAATATTTCTAAACTCTGAAAAAGACGAATGGAGATATTCTAACTATCGTTGGACACGATACTGTGATTGTTGGTACTGGACGTGCCATATTCATCCTCCCAGTGGTACATATGTGACAATTGAGGATGTTTTACTGTATCCCGATTCTGCACGTACCCTGATCAGTTATCGAGATATCGGTAAAAATGGTTTTCATATTGAAACCCATAAAAGACTACAAAGAGGAATATCTACTCTTTACTAAAGATGACGGATATGGCAAAAAGGTACATGAGAAAATTCCTTCTCTATCGTCCGGTTTGTACTATACATACATCAAACCCGTGGAACATGTTGCATACAAAGTAATTTTTCAGAATGTTAACGCATTCCAAACCTGACATGATCGCCTAGGCCATCCTGGAATAGGGATGATGAGAAAAATTACTAGCAATTTCATTGGTCATAATTTGCTTGAGTCAAAATTTCCTCAATCTTCTGATTTTGTGTGCACATCTTGTGCCACGGGAAACCTAATTTTGAGGCCCTCACACCTCAAAATACAAGCTGGACCACTTCAGTTCCTTGAACGTACTCAAGGAGACATTTGTGGTCCCATTCAGCTATTATCTGAACCTTTCCGGTATTTCATGGTTCTGATTGACGCATCTACACGATGGTCACATGTGTGTCTTCTATCCACACGAAATCATGCATTTGCCAAGATAATGAGGCAAGTCATTAAGTTGCAAGCCCATTATCCTGAAAGTCGAATTAAATCAATTCGAATGGACAATGCTGCAGAATTCTTCTCACGTGCTTTCAATGATTATTGCATGGCTTTGGGGATTGAAGTTCAGCACTCTGTTCCATATGTCCATACACAAAATGGTTTGGCTGAAGAATTGATTAAGAGGATCAAACTCATTGCAAGACCTTTGTTAACGAATTGCAACTTGCCAACCTCTTGTTGGGGTCACGCTGTTTTACACGCTGCTGACTTGATACAATTGAGGCCAACTGCATATCACAGTTCTTCCCCTCTGGAATTGGTACGTGGAAATCCTTCAAGCATTTCCCATCTGCGTAAGTTCGGATGTGCTGCATACATCCCGATCTCACCACCACAGCGGGCATCTATGGGCCCACATAGGAAGTTGGGGATCTATGTGGGGTACAAATCGCCGTCGATTATTAAGTACCTGGAACCCCTGACTGGGGATCTGTTCACAGCCCGTCACGCTGATTGCATATTTAATGAGGAACATTTTCCGGCATTAGGGGGAGATTTCAAGTACCAGAAAGAATGCCCAGAAATGGATTGGAATGCTCATTTCATTTCATCCTCTGATCCACGTACCCATGCGACCGAACTTCAAGTTCGGAAGATCATTAATTTGCAACATCTTGCAAATAATCTACCAGATTCATTTACTGATTTGAAAGGTGTTACAAAATCCTTAAACCCGGCCAGAAACGCGCCAGAAAGAGTGGAGGTACCAATAAAAACCACTCAACTCCCTATTCCTAAAAAGAGGTGGAGTAGTACGGCCTCTGACCCGGAGCATGCTTCTAGCAAATAACAAAGGAAATCGAGGATAAAAACCTCGGAGTCAGTAAATGCAGGTCAATTCAACGTTGACAAACACCTGATGGGTAGTATACACCCAGTGGAAGGGCAACCTCCACAACCCAGTTCCAGTGTGCACAAACTGACTAGGACATCAGAACACCCAGACTCGATCGTATTGGGAAATCACGAAGAGTCACTAGGGGTGCAGAAAATTTCCATCAACTATGTTGATTCCGGAGAATCATTTGACCGTAAGACTACGACTGTCGACAAATATTTTGCTGAAAATATTGCAGATACCCTTCTCACTGATCATGATCCAAGGTCTATCGTTGAGTGCCAAAAGTGCTCCGACTGGCCTAAATGGAAGGATGCAAGCCAAGAAGAAATTGCCTCGCTTAACAAAAGAAAGGTATTCACTGAAGCAATATGTGACGCCCCCGATTTGACCGTACACTAATCATACACGCAAATGTGTATGATCAAGATCAGGGACTCACGGGAAGATATCACAACACAACTCTACAAATAAAGTAAGTCATACAAGCATCATATTACAAGCCAGGGGCCTCGAGGGCTCGAATACAAGAGCTCGATCATAGACGAGTCAGCGGAAGCAACAATATCTGAGTACAGACATAAGTTAAACAAGTTTGCCTTAAGAAAGCTAGCACAAAGTGGGATACAGATCGAAAGAGGCGCAGGCCTCCTGCCTGCGATTCTCCTAAACTACTCCTGGTCGTCGTCAGCGGCCTGCACGTAGTAGTAGGCACCTCCCGAGTAGTAGTAGTCTTCATCGACTGTGGCGTCTGGCTCCTGGGCTCCATCGTCTGGTCGCAACAATCGAGTATAGAAAAGGGGGAAAAGGGGAAGCAAAGCAACCGTGAGTTCTCATCCAAAGTACTCGCAAGCAAGGAGCTACACTACATATGTATGCATTGGTATCAAATGGAAAAGGGGTATCATATGTGGACTGAACTGCAGAATGCCGGAATAAGAGGGGGATAGCTAGTCCTGTAGAAGACTACGCTTATGGTAACCTCCATCTTGCAGCAGTAGAAGAGAGTAGATGGTAAGTTCACCAAGTAACATCGCATAGCATAAACCTAACCGATGATCCGCCCTTCGTCGCCCTGTGAGAGAGCGATCACCAGTTGTATCTGGCACTTGGAAGGGTGTGTTTTATTAAGTATCCGGTTCTAGTTGTCAAAAGGTCAAGGTACAACTTCGGGTCGTCCTTTTACCGAGGGACACGGCTATTCGAATAGATCAACTTCCCTGCAGGGGTGCACCACATTTCCCAACACGCTCGATCCCATATGGCCGGACACACTTTCCTGGGTCATGCCCGGCCTCAGAAGATCAACACATCACAGCCCTACCTAGGCACAACAGAGAGGTCAGCACGCCGGTCTAAATCCTATGGCGCAGGGGTCTGGGCCCATCGCCCATTGCACACCTGCACGTTGCGTAGGCGACCGGTGAGCAGACCTAGCAACCTCCATTACAAAGGAAGTTGCGTTACACGGTCCAACCCGGCGCGCGCCGCTCAGTCACTGACGTCACGAAGGCTTCAGCTGATACCACGACGTCGAGTGCCCATAATTGTCCCCGCGTAGATGGTTAGTGCGTATAGGCCAGTAGCCAGACTCAGATCAAATACCAAGATCTCGTTAAGCGTGTTATTTTGAAATAACCACGGACACCGACCAGGGCCAGGCCCACCTCTCTCCTAGGTGGTCTCAACCTGCCCTGTCGCTCCGCCTCAAAGTAACAGTCGGGGGCCATCGGGAACTCAGGCCCACCACAACCTGGATGGAGCCACCTGCCCCTTCAGCCCCCAACTCCGAACAGTACCACAGGTTATGTAACAGTGTAAAGTATATAGTATATGCCCGTGATCACCTCCTGAAGTGATCACGACCCAGTAGTATAGCATGGCAGGCGGACAAGAGTGTAGGGCCACTGATGGAACACTAGCATCCTATACTAAGCAGTAGGATAGCAAGTAATGGTAACAACAGTAGTAGCAAGGACATGCTATGCATCAGGATAGGAATAACAGAAAGCAGTAACATGCTACACTACTCTAATGCAAGCAGTATAGAGAAGAGTAGGCGATATCTGGTGATCAAAGGGGGGGGCTTGCCTGGTTGCTCCGGCAAGAGAGAGGGGTCGTCAACACCATAGTCGTACTGGGTAGCAGCGACGTCGGTCTCGGTGTCTAGCGAGAGAAGAGGGGGAAGAAACAATAAATACAATGCAAACAAATGCATGACGATGCATGACATGACAAAGCGTGATGCTAGGTGTGCCCTAACGCGGTACGAGGTGGTACCGGTGAAGGGGAAAAACATCCGGGAAAGTATTCCCGGTGTTTCACGTTTTCGGACAGATGAACCAGAGGGGGAAAGTTGCGTGTTTGCTATGCTAGGGATGCGTGGCGGACGAACGGGCTACGTATTCAGATTCATCTCGTCGTTTTGAGCAACTTTCATGTACAAAGTTTTTTCATCCGAGATACGGTTTATTTTATATTAATTTCTAAAGTTTAATGTTTTTCTAGATTTATTATTAATTTGAATTAAAAACAGAATAAACATTTGTCACCTAGCTCTATACTAGCCTGAGTGTATGACTAGTGGGGTCCAGGAGTGGTCCAGTCAGCAGAGTTGACCCAGTCAACATTTGACTGGTCAAAAGGTAAATAGTGTTTAGGTCCCACTTGTCATTATCTCTGGCTTTATTATAACAATCATTTTTGTTTAACAATAGTGGGGCCCTTCTGCCATAGGATCATTGGGCAAATTAGGTCCTAACTAAACTAACTAAAACTAGTTAGCACTAACTAAAACTAGTTAGCACTAACTAAAAGGGGGTGGCCCCACTAAATAGTGGCTCAACTGAGCCACACACGCGCGCGCACACAACACACATGGGCGCTCGGGCACACGGCCATGGCTGGCGGCAGCAGCGGGCAGCGGGGCCGGCAAGGCCGGTCAGGACTAGGCGCGGGCGGCGGCCAGCGGTAGGCGGTGTGGCGAGCGCGGCCGGCCGGAGGAGGGGGCGGCTGCATCGGGCGCGTGGCCGCGGGTGGCAGAGCCGATTGGCGCGAGCTGGGACAACGCAGGCTCGCGTGAGGGGGAGCGGAGCGACGAGCGCGCAGGGCGGCGTTGCGGCGGCGAGGAGGAGCGACAGGCGCGGGCGGGCGCCAGCGGGCGCGCGGCCAGAACGGCCATGGGGCCAGGGAGCGCGGTGGGGCAGCAGAGGTGCTTCGGCGACTGCGTGCTCGCGGTGAGCTCGGGCGTCAGGGATTCGCGGACGAACGGAAGCACAGGGGGTCATGGGAGGACGGGAAGCTCACGGGGCCCTGTAGTCGTGCGAATGCGAGCTCGGGGAGGTCTCGGTGAAGACGATGATGCAGCGACGGCGGCGGATCGACGCGGTGGATGAGGCGGATGACCGGCGAAGGGGATCGACGACTGCGGTGGCTTGGGTCCATCTAGTGGGTGCAGGCGAAGCCGATGGACGAGGGTCCTCCTGGACACCTCGGGACGATGAGGCTTGGCCGGTGGCCATGGCAATAGTGAGCGGCGGCGATGGATCCGCCCGGGTGAGCTCACGAACGAGAGGGGGAGCGAGGGGAAGGGGAAAGTGGGCGCTAGGGTTTTTGGTGAGGGAGAGAGGGGCGTCCGGGGGACTAGTAGGCGACGGGGGGGCATGGATGCCCGGCACGTGTCCACGGTCGGCCATGGCGCCGTGGATGCGTGGCCACGACCCCCCCTGATGAACAGAGGAGGGGGAAAGGTGGTAACTGGGCCGGCCTGGCGGTTATGGCCCGGGGAAGCTCGGGGGCCTTTTTTTGAAATCCCTTTCTATTCTTTTCTCTTTTGTTTTCTTTCTTTTTTTTGTTCTATATTTTCTCTTAGCATTGAACCATTTTTAAAAAAATGTGTGGCTGGTCTACAAAATCAGTTTGCAATATACTTCACTGGCTCAAACAGTTTGGGAGTGATTTGAATCAATTTGGAATGTTCATAAATTATAAAACAATTTAAATGTTGTTTTGGGCACTGCTTTAATCAGGTTAAGGCCTTTAATCAATTTATAAAACATTGGTTTCTCCACCACAATTAACTTTGCATTATTTGGTACAACCGGGACATTTTAGTTTTAAAGTTTGAAAACTCTTACCATTTGACTTGTTTTTGACTTTTGATTTCGAACGGGATTGAATCGTCGTGAGTTTAACAATAGTAATCGCGGTGACGTGTCATCATTAACAGGGAATTACTGTAGCTTAACTATCCGAGCGTCACAATTCTCCTCCACTACAAGAAATCTTGTCCCGAGATTTAGGAGGGGAGTAAGGGGGAAGGGATTGGGTTATGAAAAATCTGACGGATCTTCTCGGTCTTGGTTGCTCTTCTCGAATAGGTCGATCCATTACATTGACGTCTTCATTTCTCTACTTCAGGTCATCATGGTGAATTCGTCCTTTTCTTCGGGAACTCCAACGTACTTACGAATATGTAAGGGGCAACTCAGCTATGACAGAATGCTTTTGAGGGAAACAATCTGGGGTTAACCTATGAAATGAGCATAAGATTATCTCTCGAGTTGAACATATAAAATACATCGAGAGTAAGGTACGAAGGTACAATAAGAGGTTCCAAGAGGATAGATAGTTGCTCGAAGTCTGAACCAGAGTGAGAAAGGGTTTCAGAGCAGCGGAAGTAAGTATTGCGTCTAACACCAGAATAGAGCACTAGGAAGGTGGCTCGTGAATTAAATACGAAGCCAAGCGTGGGGAATAACCATTAGAAATAGGGTTGTACAGGAGAGTCAGGTTTCAATCCTGTGGAACTGTGGGTTATGGGCCCATCATGTGGGTTAAAATTAGGAAGGGTGGTGACATCTTGCACGAGCATGTAAGCAAGGCATGTCAGAGGATAGTCTGTCGGTTATGTCGGCAACAACACCGGTACCAAGGGCGAGGGATGAAGATAACCATTTTCCTGCTCGTTGAACGAGGCGGGCCATTAGGCAAAGTTCTCGTCCATCGGCGGTTGCCGGAATGTCACCAATAGTAGAAACATGGTTTCACTGACAGAGTTGTACACCGAGGTGTTTACATAAGCAGTGAATTATTACTGCTTAGATTATATAGATCACAAGAAAGGTCAAACAAACCAATGGAAAGGAAAATGTGATCATCAGGTTAAATAGAAAAATGGAAAGGAAAAATGTGTTTAAACAGATATTTCAGGGGTATATCCTTCCCAAGGACAAGCGAAGCATGATATCCATGACAGGATATTATGTAGAAAACTCCTTAGGTAGGGGATAGAAATTTCATGACATTACCCATACAACGGTGTTTGGATAATTGAGCAAGAAACATTTAGCATTGGGCTTCAAATGTCCTTGTTGAAAACCAGAGTATCACAGACATGCTTCGAGATAGCATTGACATGGTCACTGGGTAAAAATCTGACTTTGGATACTCGAAGGATCCATCAGGAACAACTCATAGAATAAGTCTTGCAATAGGTCCTCCCACCAGGTGTGCTAGGCATGACATCACCTTATTGGGTTATAGAAAGACCAATGCTATGACTCTTGGAAAATGTTCCAACCATCATATCTGACCGAGTTTCAGATCTAGTTGGTGTCAGGATACCTCGGACTTAGGATGCCTGAGAAGAAAAGGTGCAACACAAATTGACGAGATGACAATGCAAGATTCTCGGGAAATGAACTATGGGAGCGAGTTCCAAAACAAGAGTACATCATTAAACCAAGGAGAGGATGAGGAGGTGGCTGATGGTCTCAACGACAATTCATCAAGAATTCCAACAAGAAAGATTTCCACAATTATGTGAACAAGGAGATAACATTTGTCAGATCAAATGGTATAATGAAGTATGCTCGAGGAAAACATACACCATTAACCATTGGTTGGAAGGTGTAAGGTGTACCCATAATATGGGCTTAGGTAGCATGATCAATGTTTAGAATGGTGATTCAATAACCAATACACAAAGAATGAAACTATCGTTCATTATCTTACAAGCAATAAGGTTGCTAGTAATTTTGAATTTTACACATCATAGTTCAATCGTCGGTATTCTGGTTGGAAACAACACGGGGACCAAGAGATGAATGTAGATGGCGGGATGTATCACTTGTACCAAGAATTCTTAAGAGGTGGTGAAATTCTCACAACATTCTTGATATATAAGATGGTATTACTTCAAGGTAGGACATAAGACAAGTTGGATTGCCAGGAACTCAAGGTGCAACCACAACACGAACAAGTTTGTGTTGGAAAGAAGGCAAGGAAGTAGTCGGTGAAAACACATATCGTCGAGGGGCAAGGATGGTAATTCTCATCATGAATTTGATTGATATTCTGGAAGAGCTCAGAATGTTGATAATGATCACGACACATTTGTCGAGTGATTACCTGAAGATGTAATCGAACAGCGATGACATCAAGTCAATGGAATGATGAAGCAAGAGGTTATTGGAACCAGGGGTACAACACAAACTCAAAACCAAGCTTGTTGTCCGAGGTGGAATGATAAGACAAGGAAATCAATGTAAGCTTAGCTCAGTGTAAAAAAAATTGTGTACCGGGAAGAAGGACCAGGTAGCACAGTTAAGATTTAGCACAATAATGATATAGCCGATCAGGCTAGGAATGACATGATCAGGTAAAAACTCGTAAGTAAAGAATATTAGTAAGAGTTGTTGAACCGTAATGCGAACTCGGTTCAGTTATCGGTGTCTTTGAGTGTTTAAAAACTCGGAGCCCGTGAAAAATTGGAATCAGTGAGGATGTAGTACTTGATGAAGAACTCATAAGAGGTTATGCAGTTCTGTGATAATGTCGAGATACCAGGGGGTAATACTCGATGATAGATCAAAATAGAGGTTGGACTAGGTATTGCTCTGCAGAAGACAAATGCTTTTAACTTGTTTGGGAAATTGAATCAAAGGGGAACAATATGGTCGAACCACATTTGTAAATGATCAAACCACAAATACAAGCACTTATAACAAGGGGGTAACTAATTTTGCGGGAAGCTTCCATGATAAGATATATGCATCGTGTCCATGGGCATGAACGCAAGGTTCAAGGTCGACTCCCACTTCTTCAATGCATAACCTTTCATTCACTTCTCGTGTTTGATGAAGTTGCAGTGTTGAAATTTTATCTGGCAAAATACCAGAAGAGTATGACTCATGAAAACTTTCGAGTTCACACATATTATGGAAGGCATAGGTTCAACCCATCGGGGCATCGTGGAAACATATACCACAAGCTTCAATAGTAAATATCACCAGCTCAAAAGCAGAGCATGGTTGGCCAAATCAAGGAATAGGATTTACCAAAGGCATTATGTATCAGGGAAAGAACTTCCAAAGTGATTGAATATGAAGGAAATTGTCGGATAAAATCCATCAAGGTTCTGATGGTCCATAAAGGATCTGATGTGAGTATCGGCACACAACCAGAGGAAGAATCAATGCAAAGACCTTGGATTATAGAAACAACTGAGTAACTTAGAGCTCAATTGCAAAGGAATTATGATTTACAAAGCGAAGGATCAGAAGCAGACGCTCTGATCAAGGATGGATAAGTGCATTAGACATAGGGGCACAATCGACGACAATTTGATTGGCGAGAACCAGCTCACGTTTAAAATGACGTCTGAGCCGGAAGGATGAATTCTAGGATCTGATTGAGGATTGCGAGCATTCGCAACAAATTGAATCAACGGACTAAAAATGGTAATGACAAGAGATGCCAATAAGATTACGAGACTTATGGGATTAACCATAATGCAAGCAAGCAAGAATTTCAATAGCAAGAGGATGCTCAGGATTTTTGGAAGATCGAATGGTATTTCAAAAACTTTTGTGAAACACATGAACAACTAGGAAAGAGCGGATACTCGATAAGTCCGAGGAATTATCCGTAAGGGTATTCATGAGGCAAGAACTGTAAAGCAGTAAGCTCAAAGGATTCTTGGAACAACGGAGAATGGTTCGGGGCATCTTGTATCAATAAGATCAACGTGGAATAAAATTAAGAACGACGGGTGTAAGTATTTATCCATAGGGATAAATCAGTGGTAGGGAATTGCCAAAGAAACGAGCACAAAGTCTCGAGAACATCAAAGAGTATCTTCGAAATCCTTCGGTGCACCAAGCAATCATCTGGAGTGAGGGGCTCTCCGGGAGGAAGTAGTTACGAGAACCTAGAGTCAGATTTAGTAAAATCATTTCACCCGAATAGAAGATAGGTCAGAGTCCCAGAGTATAGGTCGAGGAATAAAAGATCCTAATACCACCCAATGGCGACATGGGCCCCTAAGGCACACAGCCATGTTAGTAAAAGTTTTGTAATGTCTAGACTTGACTTCGGCCAAGGAGTGTGGAAGGGGGATTCCTACAGGCAGTCGACTCTGGTACCAACTTGTGACACCCCCGATTTGACTGTACACTAATCATACACGCAAATGTGTACGATCAAGATCAGGGACTCACGGGAAGATATCAAAACACAACTCTACAAATAAAATAAGTCATACAAGCATCATATTACAAGCCAGGGGCCTCGAGGACTCGAATACAAGAGCTCGATCATAGACGAGTCAACGGAAGCAACAATATCTGAGTATAGACATAAGTTAAACAAGTTTTCCTTAAGAAGGCTAGCACAAACTGGGATACAGATCGAAAGAGGCGCATGCCTCCTACCTGTGATTCTCCTAAACTACTCCTGGTCGTCGTCAGCGGCCTGCACGTAGTAGTAGTCGTCATCGACTGTGGCGTCTGGCTCCTGGGCTCCATCGTCTGGTCGCAACAATCGAGTATAGAAAAGGGGGAAAAGGGGAAGCAAAGCTACCGTGAGTACTCATCCAAAGTACTCGCAAGCAAGGATCTACACTACATATGTATGCATTGGTATCAAATGGAAAAGGGGTATCATATGTGGACTGAACTGCAGAATGCCGGAATAAGAGGGGGATAGCTAGTCCTGTCGAAGACTACGCTTCTGGTAACCTCCATCTTGCAGCAGTAGAAGAGAGTAGATGGTAAGTTCACCAAGTAGCATCGCATATCATAAACCTAACCAATGATCCTCCCTTCGTCGCCCTGTGAGAGAGCGATCACCGGTTGTATCTGGCACTTGGAAGGGTGTGTTTTATTAAGTATCCGGTTCTAGTTGTCATAAGGTCAAGGTACAACTCCGGGTCGTCCTTTTACCGAGGGACACAGCTATTCGAATAGATCAACTTCCCTGCAGGGGTGCACCACATTTCCCAACACGCCCGATCCCATTTGGCCGGACACACTTTCCTGGGAAATGCCCGGCCTCGGAAGATCAACACGTCACAGCCCTACCTAGGCACAACAAAGAGGTCAGCACGCCGGTCTAAATCCTATGGCGCAGGGGTCTGGGCCCATCGCCCATTGCACACCTGCATGTTGCGTACGCAGCCGGTGAGCAGACCTAGCAACCTCCATTACAAAGGAAGTTGCGTAACGCTTTCCAACCCGGCGCGCGCCGCTCAGTCGCTGACATCACGAAGACTTCGGCTGATACCATGACGTCGAGTGCCCATAACTGTCCCCGCGTAGATGGTTAGTGCGTATAGGCCAGTAGCCAGACTCAGATCAAATACCAAGATCTCGTTAAGCGTGTTGAGGGAGTCCTGGATTAGGGGGTCTCTGGACAGCCGGACTATCTCTATTGGCCGGACTGTTAGACTATGAAGATACAAGATTGAAGACTTCGTCTCGTGTCTGGATGGGACTCTACTTGGCGTGGAAGGCAAGCTAGGCAATACGGATATGGATATCTCCTCCTTTGTAACCGACCTTGTGTAACCCTAACCCTCTCCGGTGTCTATATAAACCGTAGGGTTTTAGTCCGTAGGACAACAATCACAACATACAATCATACCATAGGCTAGCTTCTAGGGTTTAGCCTCTCTGATCTCGTGGTAGATCTACTCTTGTACTACCCATATCATCAATATAAATCAAGCAGGACGTAGGGTTTTACCTCCATCAAGAGGGCCCGAACCTGGGTAAAACATCGTGTCCCCTGCCTCATGTTACCATCCAGCCTAGACGCATAGTTCGGGACCCCCTACCCGAGATCTGCCGGTTTTGACACCGACATTGGTGCTTTCATTGAGAGTTCCTCTGTGTCATCTCCGCTAGGCTTGATGGCTCCTACTATCATCGATAGCGATACGGTCCAGGGTGAGACTGTTCTCCCCGGACAGATCTTCGTATTCGGCGGCTTTGCACTGCGGGCTAATTCGCTTGGCCTTCTGGAGCAGATTGAAAGCTACGCCCTGGCCGTCAGGTCAGATTTGGAAGTTTGAACTACACGGCTGACATCCACGGAGACTTGATCTTCGACGGATTCGAGCTGCAGCCGGACGCACCGCACTGTCATGATGGGTATGACCTAGCTCTGCCGCCGAGCAGTACCCCAGAGGCCGCGCCCTCATCAGCTCCGACCCTTAGCTCAGAGCCAACTGCGCCAATTGAGGATGGGTGGTTAGACACCGCCTCAGGGGCTGTAGTCTCAACGGCGATTGAGTCGAACACCAGCCTAACCCTCTGCGCAGCCCGTGACTCCAAGGTGCCGGACTCTTTTCCGAACTCTGAACCATCCGCGCCCCTGCCAATTGAATCCGATTGGGCGCCGATCATGGAATTCACCGCCGCGGATATCTTTCAGCACTCGCCCTTCGGCGACATTATGAATTTACTAAGGTCTCTCTCTTTGTCAGGAAAGCCCTGGCCGGACTATGGCCAACAGGATTGGGATGCGGACGACGAAGAAATTCGACGCCCACCCACCACCCACTTCGTAGCCACTGTTGATGATTTAACCGACATGCTCGACTTCGACTCCGAAGACATCGACGGTATGGACGACGATGTAGGAGACGAACATGAACTAGCGCCTATAGGGCATTGGAAAGCCACCTCGTCATATGACATATACATGGTGGATACACCCAACGAAGGCAATGGCAACGAGATAGCGGAGGATGACCCCTCCAAGAAGAAACCCAAGCGCCGACGTCAGCGGCGCCGCTCTAAGTCCCGCCAAAGCAAAAGTGGTGATACCGGCACAGGAGATAATAACACTCCGGATAGTGCCGAAGGCAACAACAAACCCCTCCAGCAAGATTTGGAGCAGGAGGATGAAGGAGCCAGCTCTCCTGGTAGAGCGGCAGACGGAGAGGAGGAGGATGACAATTACATACCCCCCTCCGAAGACGAGGCAAGCCTCGGCGACGGTGAATTCGCCGTACCAGAGGATCCCGTCGAACAAGAGCGCTTCAAGCGCCGGCTTATGGCCACGACAAATAGCCTAAAGAAAAAGCAGCAGCAGCTTCAAGCTGATCAAGATCTGCTAGCTGACAGATGGACTGAAGTCCTCATGGCCAAGGAATATAAACTCGAGCGCCCCTCCAAAAATTACCCAAAGTACAGGTTACTACCCCAACTGGAGGAAGAAGCGTATGATACGGCTGATCGGCCACCTTGTGGCCGCGATAGAGAAGCATTCCAGCCAAAAGCTCAGCCTACGCCCCGACGCCATTCAAATAAAAAGGCATGGTGAGGGAGTCCTGGATTAGGGGGTGTCCGGATGGCCGGACTATACCTTCATCCGGACTCCTGGACTATGAAGATACAAGATTGAAGACTTCGTCTCGTGCCCGGAAGGGACTTTCCTTGGCGTGGAAGGCAAGCTTGGCGATACGGATATGTAGATCTCCTACCATTGTAACCGACTCTGTGTAACCCTAGCCCTCTCCGGTGTCTATATAAATCGGAGAGGTTTAGTCCGTAGAGACAACAACAATCATACCATAGGCTAGCTTTTAGGGTTTAGCCTCTCTGATCTCGTGGTAGATCTACTCTTGTACTACCCATATCATCAATATTAATCAAGCAGGACGTAGGGTTTTACCTCCATCAAGAGGGCCCGAACCTGGGTAAAATATCGTGTCCCCTGCCTCCTGTTACCATCTGACCTAGACGCACAGTTCGGGACCCCCTACCCGAGATCCGCCGGTTTTGACACCGACATTGGTGCTTTCATTGAGAGTTCCTCTGTGTCGTCGCCCTCAGGAAGGATGCCTCATCCCGTCTTTAAAGACGGCACCGTTGCTAAGGGAGCTTTGGCTGTCGGCCAAACTCTCCGGCTAGGCGGTTTCCTTATGACCGCCTGTTCGGCTGCTGCGCCGACGATGACCTCTCGGGTCATCGAAAGCAATCTTCACGTCAGCTCAGAATTCGCCGAGCAGCTAGATCCAATGGAGCTCTCTTCCCTAAACGAGCTCTTGGATCGCTTCGCCGCCCTGGGAGTCGCTACGGATTACGACCAGATTGGGCCTAAACCCGATCTGAGAGAGGTTAACTCTCCCCAGGTCACCCATCACATTGCCGTGGTAGAGGGACAGTGTGGCGACCCTTCATCTATCTTAAGGACTATCTATGTCCAGATTCCCGACCCCTCCAAGCCGGATACCCGCGGAGGGGAGGATATCACTCAAGACCTGAACTTAAAGTCAGGCGACAGACTAGATTCATTGGGCCGCATCCAAGAATCCCAACGTCCGAGTTCGGAAACTCCTTGGCCCCTGGGTCTCAGATTGGGTGAAGTTTCGGATATGATTCCACCCACCCACCCGTACATAAGCGATCTATCCCAAATTAGGCAAGAGCACGAAGGAACAGTACATCATTACTGGGCCAGATTCCTCCTGGTCATGAACAGGATAAAGGACTGCCGTGAGGAAGACGCAATTTCATTCTTCTGCAATAATTGCACGGACAAGGGAATCCTCAACGCCATAAGTCGTCGTGATATTACACGCTTTGCTGACTTGGCGTCCATAGTACGAAAGTACTGTGCGATGGAAAGCGCCTGGAAAACCGAAACAAAATTTTGGGACAATCCGGCCTTGAATACAAACCCAGTCCGAAATAAAAGGGTGCATCATCGTCAGACACCCGGGTTCAATACCAAAAAGCAAAAGCCCTCTACAGGGCATGGAACCGTACTAGAAGGATGGCTTGATGGACCCTGTAAAATTCACAGCGCAGAAGGCGCCACACCATCTCACAACCTTAGAGCATGTTGGATACTCCGGCAGGTGGCAAAAATTGGCGAATATCTTCTAATTCCAAAATCCATAGAAAGCCACCCCACAGAAACCAGTACGGTATTAACAGTCTTCGTGACTTTTGCATCAAATAATATGCGAAAAAGAACACTCCGCAGCCTTGTCGAAGTCTACCAAGTAGCAACAATAAACCCATGGAGTGACACGGCTATTACTTTTAATGCCAGTGACGAACCTAAATTCCGAACAGCCCGAGCACCAGCCGCATTGGTCCTCAATCCAATAGTGGACGGCTTTCGTCTTACCAAGGTACTCATGGATGGCGGCAGCGGATTGAACCTCATTTATGAGGAAACCCTTCAAAAACTGGAAATAGACTGGAATCACATTGAGCGAAGCAGCACAACCTTTAGAGGAATAATCCCCAGTCAGGAAGTGCGCTGTACAGGAAAAATCACACTAGATGTGGTGTTCGGCATGCCGGATAATTACAGGTCCGAAGAGGTCACGTTCCAGGTGGCCCCGTTCAGTAGAGGATGTCACGCTCTGCTAGGGCGGGAAGCATTTACAGTCTTCCAAGCAATACCCCATTACGGGTACATGAAGCTCAAGATGCCTGGGCCTAACGGAATCATCACTCTCGTTAGTGATCCGGACATAGCACTCCGCACCGAAAACAAGACAGCCGCACTGGCCCTCGAGGCGCTATCCGAAGCCCTAGCGGCTGAGGAACTGACCGCGCTGCGCTCCATGGTGAATAGGGACGATGTGATACTCGATAAAAGATCCAAGTCCACCTCCTTTAAACCGGCGGACGAAATAGTCAAATTCCAGGTCCATCCAACGGACCCCAATTGTCGGGACCCCGATTCTAAGTCACACCAATCTAGCATGTAACACCTCATATCACTTTGCGGCCTCACGCACGGTATCCCCACGGGTGTCGCCTTACCATGGCCCGGGACCATTTGGGTCTTTTGGCTCGCGTATATGATTGTGTCGCTAGCATCCATATGACAGAGAACCCGGGCCGACATGGCTAGTCGTGAACCCAAAGCGGCCCTAACCTATGGGAACAGGCATACATGATTCACATCGAGCGTGTCGGTCAGCAGCGTGTGAATCCGGGTTGTAGCACCGGGCTAACAGGACTCCCGGGAACCCGGGATGTAGCAGGCTAGGCAGGACTCTGGTCGTCACCGCGTGACATTTCCCCGAAGGGACAGACACAGGAACGAAGTGAAACACATGCCGGCCAGTCAAGTGTTCCGAGCAGTAGTGCTAGGCTAGCAGGACTCCGGTGGACCGGGCTGTAGCGGACTACTATCGCTCAGAAAACACTAGACTACATTTCCCCATATGATAGGCTGCCAAGGATAAACAACCAGATTGTCGGATCCCACACATAGCAATACACGCTACACGTACGCATAACATGCAAGTATGTGCTGTACAACGTGGCATCACAACATAACGCAAACTCATACAGATAAAGGCTCAGAAGAGCCACATAGCATAAATACAAGCAGGGGTCACATGACCCATCATTCAGAGCATACAAGCAACGGAAGCATTACATGTCTGGGTACAGACAACTACAAAAGAAAAGAGCTGGAAAGCCTGACTATCTACAAGACCCTCCCAAGGGTACAAGATCGTAGCTGAGGTAACAAGCTACTCGTCGAAGTCCAAGCGGAACTACTAGTAAGACAGATGTCTCATCTGCAAAACATAAATAAAGCAAACGTGAGTACAAAGGTACTCAGCAAGACTTACATCAGATCCTATCATACATGCATTTGTATCAAGAAGATAATGTGGGGTTTAGTTGCAGGAAGCCAGCTTTGACTCAGTGGCTATCCTGTTCTACGACAACGAGAAACTTCTTTGAGATGAGGCAGCGCACACGAGTCCACTAATCACCACATCAATACACCACTAAGGATTCATCCTCGTCTCCCTACGAGAAGGCCATCCATAGCATTCACACTTGTCTTGAGCATTTTAGAGTATCCACTTTAAGTTGTCTATGTACCACGTAAGCATCCAAGAAGTCCATAACCGAGGACACGGCTATTCGAATAGATCATGATAACCCTGCAGGGGTGTACTTCTTCACACACGCTCTCACCACTTACCGCCATGTACACGTCATGTATCTCGGCAACCTTCAAGCGGAAGCCTGGCGAGGGTGTCGGCCACGACCTGACTAACCATGCAAGACTCTAGTCTAGGTTTATCACCTATTCGGGTTCCATCCGCAAGGAGATCCGGCCGAGGTTTCGCTCACGGCCCCAAACGATGTGTACAGGGTTCCCGAGCCCACCATCCGGGTGCCACTCGGTACACCGGGCCACGTGTGCCTAGTCTGTCCCAAGTCCACCCTTCCGGGTGCCACTCGGTAGAAAAATAGCACTACCTACAAACACCAGAAACTATTTGCAACTCCTGGACAGAGCTCAAGGCGGTTAATAAGTCGAGAGAGCTTGGAGCGCCCGGAGCCCAATGTGTGGTAGTAGCTAGTCATTGGACAACTTACACAGAACTCAGTTCTTAAGAACGGTCCCAATGAGACAACCCACCATGTACTCCTACATGGCCTCTCACCGCTACCTTTACCAAATCGTGTTCACACGTTTAACTCTCAGCACCAGAACATATCATAACACTCCAATTCATTCCCGATGAATCAGACCTGACACAACTCTAAGCAATAGCAGGCATGGCATGGTAGGAACACAACATGGCTCAATCAATCCCTACACATGCTAGTGGGTTTCAACTATTTACTGTGGCAATGACAGGTCATGCAGAGGAATGGGTTCAACTACCGCAACATAAAGTAGCAGTTGAATCATTGTTGTCCTAATGCAATAAAAGAGAGCAGGAGCGAGAGAGTGGGATTGTATCGGAATGAACAAGGGGGGTTGCTTGCCTGGTAGTACAACAAGGAAGGCACTGCTCCTCGGACAGGTACTCTGGAACGGACTCCGGAGCAGGACCTATCGAGAAGGAACGGTGTCGGCAATCAAACACAAGCATATGCAACATTATGATGCATGAACATGGCATGAAGATGTAATGTTATTGGAGCTAATGCAACAAGCATTCATTTGGTTAAAGTCCATTTGAACTAAAGATTCAAATGCAACTCCAAAATAAGCTCTTAAATATGCCATAAGTGTGTTTTCACATATACAGCATGTATAGGTTGGTTTGTCATGCATGAAAATGGTATAGATGGATAGATTGAATTTTTCTGATAATTTTTCATATATAAATTATTTCAATCTGAGCTACGGTTGAATTTCTATGAATTTTTGAAGTTTTGAATATATTCTGGAATTTCCTGATTAATTTAAACCAGAAAATGAAATATTGCGCCAGCATTGCGTCATGCCTGCGTCAGCAGGTCAACGGAGCTGACCAGGTCAAACCTAACGTGTTGGGTCCACACGTCAGTGACTTAATTAGTTAACAGAGGAGTTATGCCTAATCTAATTTAGATTAGTGGCTCTGGGCCCACTGTCAGTGTCAGGGGGTTAGCAAAAATGGTGATTAGCCTTAAGCTAATCACCTGGCCGGTCGGGCCCGCACGTCAGGCCAGCGAGGTCGTCGCCGGCGACCTCTGGACACGGCGGCGTCCACGCTGCAGGGCACGGGGGCAGCGGCTGGGAGCACCGGGGCGTAGCCCGTGCTCTCGCGCATCCAGTGGGGTAGGTAGGAGGAGGAGGGGTGGCCGGAGATGACCGCGGCGAGGTCATCCACGGCGACCGGAGCTACGGGAACAGCGGGTTCAGCGCTACGGGGCACTAGGGGGGCTGCGATTGGGTGCAAACGACGCGCAGGAGGGCACTGAGAACGGCGGTAAGCTCGGTTGCGAGCTATGGCAGCTGTGGCCACGGCAGCGACATGAACGGCGGAGCGGAGCTCTCGGCCAAGGTGGCCGACAGGGCTAGGGGGGCGCTCGAGCTACGGGGCTAGGGGGAGGGGGAAGGGGAGCTCACAGCGAACTTGAAGGCGTCGTCGGTGAGCTCGGGGAGGACCAGTCGGCGACGAATTTAGCGGCGGTGATCCGCGGCTCCGACGAAGGGGATGATGGCGGTGGCGATGCTACAGTGCTCCTGGCGTCGTCCAGCTCGACGAGGAGGCGTAGTCGAGGGTGGCGGTGCTCCTGGACAGTAGCAAGGGACGAGGCGGTGGCGATGGTCGCGGTGGCTCACGGCGACGTGCTGCGGTGGCGTTCAGGCGCGGGAGAGAAGACGAGCAGAGGAGAGGAGAGAGCTCGGGAGAGAGTGAGGAGAGGCTAGGTGGCTCGGTGGAGCTCTCTGGGGTGGACAGCGCCGAGGGGAAGTGGGGGGGGGGGGGGCAGGCGGGCAGGAGTGTGGCGTGCATGCGTGCGCTCGCCGTGCCCTCCTTCGCCTCCTCCTGGCAAGGAGGAGGATGACTGGCTTGGCCAGTTGGGCCGGGCCAGGCCGCACAGTGCTGGGCCAGCAGAGGAGCTGGCCGCAGGTAAGGTCCAAGTAGGTTTTTCCATTTTTGTTTTTCTTTTCTATTTTTCTGACATTTGTTTTGATTTAGATAAAATACTAAACCATTTTATATGCTTCTGAAAATTATTGTAGGAACTAATTGGCTTATTCCAAAGCCCCACATTAAAAATCAGAATTATTGGAGTATATTTGAATATATAACAAATATAAATCCAATACAAATAATTATGCATTAATTCCAAATGGCCAAAATAAATATTTATGAGCTCCTAAAAATATTGGTTTGAATTTTACCTCTCACCAATATTTTCAGAGAGAGACATGAACATTTTCTTGGGCCCTTTTGGAGCACTTTTTATCTAGGTCATTTTCAAAAATGATTTCTGAGGGTTCACAAATCCCCATTTCAAATTTAAATGGAGTTTAAACATGATGCAAGCATGAAGGGCTAGCCTAGGTCATACCAGAACTAGGGATGTGACAACTCGCCCCCACTCGAAGAAATCTCGTCCCGAGATTCAGGAGTCGGCGGGAAGAAAGCGGGGTACTCAAGTCAAAGACGATCTTCACGCTCCCAGGTAGCTTCTCTCTCAGAATGATGAGACCACTGAACCTTGAGGAACTTGATGTTATGACGTCGAGTGACACGCTCTGCTTGATCAAGGATGCATACAGGGTACTCTCGATAGGTGAGGTTATCCTGGAGATCAAGCGTTTCGTGGTCCACTTCGCGGATGGGATCCGAGAAGCAACGCCTGAGTTGAGAGACGTGGAAGACATCATGAACTCGAGAAAGATGTGGTGGTAGTTCCAACTGGTAGGCAACCTCTCCTCGTTTCGCGAGAATGAGAAAGGGACCAATGTAACGAGGAGCCAACTTGCCCTTGATGCCGAATCGATGGGTACCCTTTAGAGGAGTAACCCGAAGATAAGCCTTATCGCCAACTTCATAAGCCACTTCCTTATGACTACGGTCATACTGGCTCTTTTGACGAGATTGCGCTGTTTTCAAATTCTCACGAATGATGCGAACTTGCTCTTCTGCCTCCTGGATCATATCCGGTCCAAAGAATTGCCGTTCACCGGTTTCTGACCAGTTCAAAGGTGTTCGACATCTTCGTCCATACAGAACCTCAAAAGGAGCTTTCTTGAGGCTGGATTGATAGCTATTGTTATAAGCAAACTCGGCAAAAGGAAGACACTTCTCCCAATCCATACCGAATGAGATAACACAAGCTCTAAGCATGTCTTCAAGAATCTGGTTGACCCTTTCCACCTGACCACTTGATTGAGGGTGGAAAGCGGTACTGAAAGAAAGATGGGTGCCCATGGCAGTTTGGAAACTCTCCCAGAAATGAGAAGTGAAGAGACTACCACGGTCTGAATTGATCTCTAGTGGAACACCATGAAGTGACACTATTCGAGAAATATATAAGTCAGCGAGCTGACTAGCAGTGATACTCTCTCGAACAGGTAGGAAGTGAGCCACTTTGGAAAGACGATCAATGACTACGAAGATAGCGTTATTCCCTTTCTTGGTCCTGGGAAAGCCGGTGATGAAGTCCATGCCAACTTTATCCCATTTCCACTCAGGAATAGCTAAAGGTTGAAGGGTGCCAGCAGGTCTTTGATGCTCTGCCTTAACGCGACGACAAACATCACAGTTAGCAATAAACTGAGCAATTTCTCTCTTCATCCTAGTCCACCAGAACCTCTGGCGTAGGTCCTGATACATCTTAGTACTACCGGGATGAATCGTGAGAGGGGATTCATGTGCCTCCTTAAGAATCAGTTGTCGCAGATGTTGATTCTTGGGAATCACCAAGCGATTCTCAAAGAAAACAACACCTCGATCATCCATGGAGAAACATCCACCAACTCCCTTCTTAATGTTTCTCTTGATGCGAATAACACCCCTATCAAACTTCTGATCAGTAATGATCTGATCAACAAGAGTGGGTTTCGCCACCAAGGTAGAAAGGAATCCATGAGGATCAATGTGAAGGTTAAGCTTACATAATTCCTCATGGAGAAGTGGTTGGCCCTGCTGCAACATGAGATTGTTGCAATAGGACTTACGACTTAGTGCATCAGCCATAACATTCCCCTTGCCTGGGGTGTAGGTAATCCCTAAGTCGTAATCTGAGATCAACTCCAAGCAACGTCTTTGCCTAAGGTTCAAATCTGGTTGGGTGAAGATATACTTGAGACTCTGGTGATCGGTGTAAATCTCGCAACATTTACCAAGAAGGTAATGTCGCCAGGTCTTAAGTGCATAGACTACGGCTGCGAGCTCTAGATCATGTGTAGGATAATTCTCCTCATGTGGATGCAACTGTCGAGATGCATAGGCAATCACATGGCAATCTTGCATAAGAATGCAACCTAGTCCCTGTCGTGAGGCGTCGCAGTAGATAACAAAGTCTTTAGTGAAGTCCGGTGGCACAAGTATGGGAGCAGAAGTAAGACGTCTTTTCAGTTCCTGAAAACTGTGTTCACACTGTGGGGACCACTCAAACTTTTTATCTTTCTTGAGAAGTTCCGTGAGAGGTTTGGCCACTTTGGAGAAGTTCTCAATGAAGCGGCGACAATAACTGGCTAGGCCAAGGAAACTCCTAACTTGCTTAACTGATTCAGGTGGAGTCCAATCAAGAACGGCCTGAACTCTTTCGGGATTGATAGCAATGCCCTTACCAGAGATTACGTGGCCGAGATAGGTCACTTCTGGCAACCAAAATTCGCACTTGGAGAACTTGGCGTAAAGGCGGTGTTCTATGAGTTTTTCTAACACAAGTCTATGATGTTCGGCATGCTCTTCCTCGTTCTTCGAGTAAATAAGGATATCATCGAGGTAAACCACGAGGAACTTATCTAGGTACTCCATGAAGATCGAGTTCATCAAGCGAGAGAAAGTAGATGGAGCGTTGGTTAGACCAAAGGACATGACGGTGTACTCATACTGACCATAACGAGTGACAAAAGCCGTCTTAGGAATGTCCCCATTTCTGATCTTGATTTGGTGGTAGCCTAACCTCAAATCCATCTTGGAAAAGACTGAGGATCCAGCAAGCTGATCGTACAGGTCGTTGATCCTGGGGAGCGGATACTTGTTCTTTATCGTGACCAAATTAATGGACGATAATCTACAACCATCCGGTCCGTACCATCCTTCTTCTTGACGAAGAGAACGGGGCAAGCCCAGGGAGAAGAACTGGGACGGATGAAACCCTTTTGCAAGGATTCATCGAGTTGTTTCTTAAGCTCAGCTAGTTCTAAGGGTGCCATCTTGTAAGGTCTCCTAGAGATTGGAGCGGTTCCTGGGATAAGATCTATGCCAAATTCTACATCTCTGTCAGGTGGAATACCTGGCAGTTCCTCTGGAAAGACATCCGGAAAGTCACGGACTACCGGGATATCTTCAAGGTCCGGAAGAGGGTTGGCATTAAGAGAATAGAGTTGACGCTTTGCAACTCTAGTGGAGACGGTGACTATCTTGCCAGATGGGTGTGTAAGCTGAACAGACCTTGTGTAACAATCAATCTTGGCATGATGAGCTTTCATCCAGTCCATACCCAAGATGATGTTAATATCTGTAGACTTGAGGGCTATAAGTGACGCAAGGAATACAAGTCTGTCAACAAGGATTTCATTACCATGGCTTATTCTGGTAGTTTGCCATCTAGACCCTGGAGTTTGGATTTCAAGTGGAGTTGGCATATCACAAAATGACATGTCGTGCAAACGAGCATGGCCTTCAGAAATGAAGGAGTGAGATGCTCCGGTATCGAACAAAACCGAAGCTGGATGGCAATTGACAAGGAGGGTACCAAGAACGACATCCGGATCATCAGGAGTGTCTTTAGCTGAGACGTGATGCACACATCCACGTTCAGTGGGAGCTGACTTGACACTAATCATCTTGCGTGATGGCTTATCACGTCCAACAGACTTCTCAGGCTGGGGTGGGGCATAGCTGGTTTGAGAGCAGTCACGTGCATAGTGTCCTGGCTCTCCGCATGTGAAGCAAGTCCCTGAAGTAGGACGTGGGCCCGCCTTGACAAGCGGTCTACCAATAGGCCTGGGTGGAGCATGTAACTGAACTGGGTGAGGTGCCACATAAGAGGGCCTCGGTGAGTAACCGGGTGGAAGAGCGGAGTTCAGAACCCAAAACCGGCGCTTCTGCAAGGTAGAGCCGGAGGAAGAAACCAAATCACGGGTGTGCTTACGAGACTCCTCGTAAGTGAGCTGAGATGTCTCCACATTAATGGCCTTGTTCACAAGATCTTGGAATGTATTACAATGGTGCAGGTGGAGATCACGACGCAACTTGGGGTTGAGACCCTTCCGGAACCTAGCCTGCTTCTTGGTGTCTGTGGACACTTCTTCTGTAGCATAGCGGGCGAGGTTCTCAAATTCTCTACTGTAGGCATCAACAGCCATCTTACTCTGGGTGAAACTACAAAACTCTTCTCTCTTGCGATCAACGAGAGCCTGAGGAATGTGATGCTCGCGGAAAGCCTCAGTGAAATCTCTCCAGGTGATTATCTGGCCAGCTGGAAGCATAGCCTCATAGTTCTGCCACCAAATACTGGAAGGACCTTCCAGGTGATAAGCAGCATAGGTGACCTTGTCACTTTCAGCTACGTTCGCAGAACGCATCTTGTGTGTGATACTATGGAGCCAGTCATCTGCATCGAGTGGTTCAATGGAATGATGGAAGGTGGGTGGTTTCAGACCGATGAAGTCATGGATGGACACAAACTCTTTGTGCTGGCGGGAGGTGTTCTCCTCAATACGTGCTAACAAGCGGTTAGACTCTCGCTTGTTCTTCTCCATCTCTAACATGAACTATGCCAATGAAGACTGGTCAGGAGGATCCTCATCCCTACCATCTCCGTGGTTCCGGATATGAACAACAGAACTTCGGTTAACCGGCAACATCCTGAAGAGCCAACCAAGGAAACAAGGATGGATTCAGCATCATCATGAGGATGTAGATTATAGTACGAGAAAAATACTATCTCTTGAACTCCTAGGACAAATCCGGCAGCATAACGACAGCAAACTGCTCAAAATGAGACATACTGCAAAAGGTGGGGTAGCACCATGCTCAACATCATTACTCAAGGTTCTGAGATATTACTAAACAGGCTACACCAGGGGTACTCGAACTGGGATATGACTCTGATCAACCAATCCTAGGAGACTACGGAGTAGTAACACGTGATCCTGATAGACAGAAGAGAAAGCCTAGTTCCTTAACCCCGTAGGAAACATATGATGACTCAGATCAGAGGGCATGAGGCATAAGGAGTAAAAGAGCCTTACGTTCCTTCCCACAATCAATTCCCTTACATAACTAAAGAATTTCTAGACTCAACTTCGACCAGGTTGGCTTGGAAATCCTACAGGCAGTCAGGCTCTGATACCAAGGCTGTCGGGACCCCGATTCTAAGTCACACCAATCTAGCATGTAACACCTCATATCACTTTGCGGCCTCACGCACGGTATCCCCACGAGTGTCGCCTTACCATGGCCCGGGACCGTTTGCGTCTTTTGGCTCGCATATATGATTGTGTCGCTAGCATCCATATGACAGAGAACCCGGGCCGACATGGCTAGTCGTGAACCCAAAGTGGCCCTAACCTATGGGAACATGCATACATGATTCACATCGAGCGTGTCGGTCAGCAGCGTGTGAATCCGGGCTGTAGCACCGGGCTAACAGGACTCCGGGGAACCCGGGCTGTAGCAGGCTAGGCAGGACTCCGGTCGTCAGCGCGTGACATTTCCCCGAAGGGACAGACACAGGAACGAAGTGAAACACATGCCGGCCAGTCAAGTGTTCTAAGCAGTAGTGCTGGGCTAGCAGGACTCCGGTGGACCGGGCTGTAGCGGACTACTATCGCTCAGAAAACACTAGACTACATTTCCCCATATGATAGGCTGCCAAGGATAAACAACCAGATTGTCGGATCCCACACATAGCAATACACGCTACACGTACGCATAACATGCAAGTATGTGCTGTACAACATGGCATCACAACATAACGCAAACTCATACAGATAAAGGCTCAGAAGAGCCACATAGCATAAATACAAGCAGGGGTCACATGACCCATCATTCAAAGCATACAAGCAACGGAAGCATTACATGTCTGGGTACAGACAACTACAAAAGAAAAGAGCTGGAAAGCCTGACTATCTACAAGACCCTCCCAAGGGTACAAGATCGTAGCTGAGGTAACAAGCTACTCGTCGAAGTCCAAGAGGAACTACTAGTAAGACAGATGTCTCATCTGCAAAACATAAATAAAGCAAACGTGAGTACAAAGGTACTCAGCAAGACTTACATCAGATCCTATCATACATGCATTTGTATCAAGAAGATAATGTGGGGTTTAGTTGCAGCAAGCCAGCTTTGACTCAGTGGCTATCCTGTTCTACGACAACGAGAAACTTCTTTGAGATGAGGCAGCGCACACGAGTCCACTAATCACCACATCAATACACCACTAAGGATTCATCCTCGTCTCCCTACGAGAAGGCCATCCATAGCACTCACACTTGTCTTGAGCATTTTAGAGTATCCACTTTAAGTTGTCTATGTACCACGTAAGCATCCAAGAAGTCCATAACCGAGGACACAGCTATTCGAATAGATCATGATAACCCTGCAGGGGTGTACTTCTTCACACACGCTCTCGCCACTTACCGCCATGTACACATCATGTGTCTCGGCAACCTTCAAGCGGAAGCCTGGCGAGGGTGTCGGCCACGACCTGACTAACCACGCAAGACTCTAGTCCAGGTTTATCGCCTATTCGGGTTCCATCCGCAAGGAGATCCGGCCGAGGTTTCGCTCACGGCCCCAAACGATGTGTACAGGGTTCCCGAGCCCACCATCCGGGTGCCACTCGGTACACCGGGCCACGTGTGCCTAGTCTGTCCCAAGTCCACCCTGCCGGGTGCCACTCGGTAGAAAAATAGCACTACCTACAAACACCAGAAACTATTTGCAACTCCTGGACAGAGCTCAAGGCGGTTAATAAGTCGAGAGAGCTTGGAGCGCCCGGAGCCCAATGTGTGGTAGTAGCTAGTCATTGGACAACTTACACAGAACTCAGTTCTTAAGAACGGTCCCAATGAGACAACCCACCATGTACTCCTACATGGCCTCTCACCGCTACCTTTACCAAATCGTGTTCACACGTTTAACTCTCAGCACCAGAACATATCATAACACTCCAATTCATTCCCGATGAATCATACCTGACACAACTCTAAGAAATAGCAGGCATGGCATGGTAGGAACACAACATGGCTCAATCAATCCCTACACATGCTAGTGGGTTTCAACTATTTACTGTGGCAATGACAGGTCATGCAGAGGAATGGGTTCAACTACGGCAGCATAAAGTAGCAGTTGAATCATTGTTGTCCTAATGCAATAAAAGAGAGCAGCAGCGAGAGAGTGGGATTGTATCGGAATGAACAAGGGGGGTTGCTTGCCTGGTAGTACAACAAGGAAGGCACTGCTCCTCGGACAGGTACTCTGGAACGGTCTCCAGAGCAGGACCCATCGAGAAGGAACGGTGTCGGCAATCAAACACAAGCATATGCAACATTATGATGCATGAACATGGCATGAAGATGTAATGTTATTGGAGCTAATGCAACTAGCATTCATTTGGTTAAAGTCAATTTGAACTAAAGATTCAAATGCAACTCCAAAATAAGCTCTTAAATATGCCATAAGTGTGTTTTCACATATACAGCATGTATAGGTTGGTTTGTCATGCATGAAAATGGTACAGATGGATAGATTGAATTTTTCTGATAAATTTTCATATATAAATTATTTCAATCTGAGCTACGGTTGAATTTCTATGAATTTTTGAAGTTTTGAATATATTCTGGAATTTCCTGATTAATTTAAACCAGAAAATGAAATATTGCGTCAGCATTGCGTCATGCCTGCGTCAGCAGGTTAACGGAGCTGACCAGGTCAAACCTGACGTGTGGGGTCCACACGTCAGTGACTTAGTTAGTTAACAGAGGAGTTATGCCTAATCTAATTTAGATTAGTGGCTCTGGGGCCCACTGTCAGTGTCAGGGGGTTAGCAAAAATGGTGATTAGCCTTAAGCTAATCACCTGGCCGGTCGGGCCCGCACGTCAGGCCGGCGAGGTCGTCGCCGGCGACCTCTGGACACGGCGGCGTCCACGCTGCAGGGCACGAGGGCGGCGGCTGGGAGCACCGGGCCGTAGCCTGTGCTCTCGCGCATCCAGTGGGGTAGGTAGGAGGAGGAGGGGTGGCCGGAGACGACCGCGGCGAGGTCATCCACGGTGACCGGAGCTATGGGAACAGCGGGTTCAGCGCTAGGGGGCACTAGGGGGGCAGCGATTGGGTGCAAACGACGCGCAGGAGGGCACTGAGAATGGCGGTGGGCTCGGTTGCGAGCTATGGCATCTGTGGCCACGGCAGCGACATGAACGGCGGAGCAGAGCTCTCGGCCAAGGTGGCCGACAGGGCTAGGGGGGCGCTCGAGCTACGGGGCTAGGGGGAGGGGGAAGGGGAGCTCACAGCGAACTTGAAGGCGTCGTCGGTGAGCTCGGGGAGGACCAGTCGGCGACGAATTTAGCGGCGGCGATCCGCGGCTCCGACGAAGGGGATGACGGCGGTGGCGATGCTGCAGTGCTCCTGGCGTCGTCCAGCTCGACGAGGAGGCGTAGTCGAGGGCGGCGGTGCTCCTGGACAGTAGCAAGGGACGAGGCGGTGGCGATGGTCGCGGTGGCTCACGGCGACGTGCTGCGGTGGCGTTCGGGCGCGGGAGAGAAGACGAGCAGAGGAGAGGAGAGAGCTCGGGAGAGAGTGAGGAGAGGCTAGGTGGCTCGGTGGAGCTCTCTGGGGTGGACAGCGCCGAGGGGAAGTGGGGGGGGGGGGGGGGGCAGGCGGGCAGGAGCGTGGCGTGCATGCGCGCGCTCGCTGTGCCCTCCTTCGCCTCGTCCTGGCAAGGAGGAGGATGACTGGCTTGGCCAGTTGGGCCGGGCCAGGCCGCACAGTGCTGGGCTAGCAGAGGAGCTGGCCGCAGGTAAGGTCCAAGTAGGTTTTTCCATTTTTGTTTTTCTTTTCTATTTTTCTGACATTTGTTGTGATTTAGATAAAATACTAAACCATTTTATATGCTTCTGAAAATTATTGTAGGAACTAATTGGCTTATTCCAAAGCCCCACATTAAAAATCAGAATTATTGGAGTATATTTGAATATATAACAAATATAAATCCAATACAAATAATTATGCATTAATTCCAAATGGCCAAAATAAATATTTATGAGCTCCTAAAAATATTGGTTTGAATTTTAACTCTCACCAATATTTTCAGAGAGAGACATGAACATTTTCTTGGGCCCTTTTGGAGCACTTTTTATCTAGGTCATTTTCAAAAATGATTTCTGAGGGTTCACAAATCCCCATTTCAAATTTAAATGGAGTTTAAACATGATGCAATCATGAAGGGCTAGCCTAGGTCATACCCGAACTAGGGATGTGACACCAATAACAAAGCTTCCATCGGGGCACAGTTAAACCCTGATGTAGACGCCGCACTGCGAGAGTTCCTACGAGAGAACTGGGATAGTTTCGCCTGGCACCCTTCAGACATGCCAGGAATCCCACGCAGGCTGGCCGAACACAGCTTAAATATCCTAAAAGCATTCAAGCCAGTCAAACAGGCTCTTCGGCGTTTTTCCGAACCTAAGAGACAGGCCATGGGAGAGGAACTAGCCAAGCTATTGGAGGCCGGATTCATCAAAGATATCAAACATCTGGACTGGCTAGCAAACCTGGTTTCAAAGACCTTAACAAGGCCTGCCCAAAGGATCCCTTCCCTCTCCCCGGCATCGATCAAATTACCGACGCTACCGCAGGACACGATTCGTTGTGTTTCCTCGACGCATACTCCAGCTACCATCAAATAAAGATGGCAGAGTCAGACCAAGCCGCAACAGCATTCATCACACCATACGACCCATTCTGCTTCAACACAACATATCAGCGCATGATTCAGACATGTCTGGCAAACCAGATCGGCAAAACAGTGGAGACATACGTAGATGATGTGGGCGTTAAAACAAGACATGTCGAATCTCTAGTAGACGACTTGAGGCTAACATTCGATAACCTTCGAACATACGATATCAAGCTCAACCCAGAAAAATGCGTTTTCGGCGTTCCAGCCGGAAAGCTCTTGGGCTTCATTGTATCCGGTAGAGGAATTGAAGCAAATCCAGCCAAAATCCGAGCTCTGTCACAATTGGATATCCCGAAGGACCTCAAACAAATACAAAAATTAACCGGATGCGTGGCGGCTCTAAGCCGCTTTATCTCCCGCTTAGGAGAAAAGGCCCTACCCCTTTACCGCCTCCTTCGGCGCACCAAACACTTCGAGTGGACGGATGCAGCCATGGCCGGACTCGATGAAATAAAAGCCATCTTGGCAACAAACCCAGTCCTGGCCACGCCAAACATTGGCGAACCAATGCTATTATACATTGCAGCAACACATCAGGTCGTAAGCGCAGTGCTCGTCGTCGAACGAGAAACGGACGGACACAAATTACCCCTTCAAAAGCCGGTCTATTATGTGTCCATTGTCCTTACTACGTGCAAGTCACGGTACGCACACTATCAAAAGATTGCGTACGCGGTATTTATGGCATCCCGGAAGCTGCGACACTACTTTCAAGAGTGTTCAATAACAGTAGCCTCGGAAGTGCCACTTAACGATATTATAAATAATCGCGACGCGACGGGCTGGATTGCAAAATGGGCCATAGAGCTCCTCCCGTTTGACATAACTTACAAGCCACGGCGAGCTATCAAGTCGCAAGTTTTGGCTGACTTCGTCGCAGAATGGACGGAGGCCGAACTCCCTAAAGAGTACGGCACATATTCAAACTGGGTCATGCACTTCGACGGCTCCAAAATGTTGGCCGGTCTAGGGGCTGGCGTCGTTTTGACGTCCCCCACAAGAGACACAGTTCAATATGTACTCCAGATAATGTACACAGACTCCAACAACGCAGCCGAATATGAGGCCCTTTTACATGGTCTCCGGATGGCAGTATCCATGGGCATTCAACGGCTAGAGGTGCATAGGGACTCCAACCTCGCAATATCCCAAATAAATGGAGACCTTGATGCCAAGTATCCAAAAATGGCAGCTTATCGCAACACCGTCCTAAAAATGTCAGCTCGGTTCGAAGGGCTCGAATTTCACCATATAGCCCGGGAAAATAATTAGGCGGCAGATGTCCTGGCACGCATCGGCGCAAAACGCGATGTAGTCCCCCCCAACATCTTCTTGGAAAGGCTGTTCAAGCCGTCCGTAGTATGGGAAGGGGAACCTGGCAATAGCAGCCCGGACCCAACCACACTGCCTGACACCGAACACTCTGACACAATTGGAGGCTCTGCCAATGAAATAACACCTTCAGCCCACGTAATAATGGCCGGCATCGCCCCGTCGACAGAACCATTCCTCACCTACCTTACCAGGCAGGAACTCCCTGAGGACCAAAATGAGGCACGCTGCATAGTGCGGCGATCTAAAGCCTATAAAGTTCATGAGGGAGAGCTTTATAAGAAAAGCACCACCGGAGTCCTTCAAAGGTGCATCTCCGAAGAGGAAGGGCAGAACCTCCTGGCTGAAATTCATGCTGGACTCGGCGGACATCATGCTGCAGCTCGGTCCCTTGTAAGCAAGGCCTTCCATACAGGCTTTTATTGGCCGATGGCCCGGGCAGACGCCCAGGACTTAGTCCAACGATGCGTCGGTTGCCAGCTTTTTGCAAACCAAAGCCATATGCCACCCACCGCCCTCCAAACTATCCCCATCACTTGGCCCTTCGCGGTCCGGGGGCTTGACATGGTTGGACCCCTTAAAGGCGGAACCCACAAGAAAAAATACTTACTGGTCATGGTGGATAAGTTCACCAAATGGATAGAAGCCAAGCCTATTAAGACGGCCAAATCCGGACCGGTGATAGACTTTATATCCGGGGTTGTACACCGTTACGGCGTCCCCCACAACATCATCACTGATAACGGCATGAACTTTACGGCCGATGAGGTAAAACTCTGGTGCAAAAACATGGGCATCAAGCTCGATTATGCTTCCGTCTATCACCCACAAACCAACGGCCATGTCGAACATGCAAATGGTCTTATCATGAGCGGCATCAAACCCAGATTAGTGCAGTCCCTTAAGGAATCTAATACACACTGGGTAGAGGAGCTCGACTCCGTACTCTGGGGGCCTGCGGACCACGCCGAATCGCACCACCGGATACACACCATTCTTCATGGTGTACGGCGCAGAGGCAGTTTTGCCCTGCGACATAATTCATGACTCACCTCGAGTGCGCATGTACGAAGAAAGAGAAGCCGAGCTCGATCGGCATGACAGTTTGGACGCCTTGGAGGAAGAGTGTGACGTGGCAAAAGCCCATTCCGCATTCTATCAACAACAGGTCGAAGATACCAAAGCAGAGAAGTACGGGCCAAAAATTACAATGTTGGCGAATTAGTTCTACGCCTGCCAGAGAAGAAAAAGGACAAACTCAAGCCCAAGTGGGAAGGTCCCTTCATAATCGACCAAGTCCTAACTGGTGGAGCGTACCGCCTGCGAGATGCATCGGATAACCGACTCGAGCCGAACCCATGGAACGCAGCCCGTATACAAAGATTCTATGCCTAGCGCCGGACTCTGTGTTCGTCTCCTTCCTCTATCCATTTTTATATACTTTCTGTCTTACATGTCTCTCCTTCTCCTCTCTCCCTCTTATAGCCTTCAAAGTCTCATAAAGTGACGCGCTATCCGCGCTCATTAAACCTGGGGGCTTCTTTAAATAGAAGCTTATTTATACGGGCTTCATGCCCAACACATGTGTCACACTTCCGCATGTACCTTTTATTCGCCATTATATGCATCGATATGACTTAAGTTTTGGCCAAGCTGGGTTGCCTGGCTCCTGTGCTTACCCCTACATTCCCGATTGTTCGGCTAGGTGGTAAAGGGAGCACCTCTGCGATTGTTACTGCCAGGTCAGCCGGATGTGTACCTCAGACTGGGTGAAGTCGAAAGCTAGCGTTCTTAAGGCAATATTCGGTCGGTGAACTAAAGATGATCTTTTCTTCCACTTATTTATCTATACGCCCCCAGATGTTTTTCCTGCATCTCTTTTCACAGAATGGAAATGCACTTTAGGGCATGCCTCCCAGGGAAAGGAACCCCTAACGGAACTATTCTCCCTGGAAGATGTTTCTTACTAACCATGTAATATAACATAACTAGTTGGGCACTTGTCTATTAAAGCACTAATGACCCCTACGCCTGGTCTCCATGCATACCCTGGTTCTTATATAACCGCGAGGGTATTCGGACACACTCCGGACTGTCAGGTCCCGAGGTTGAAGCGAAAAGGTCGGCCATGACAAACAATCTACAATCCGGCTAGAAGGCATTACACATGCCAATTAAAATTACATAGTCAATCTGACTGATTGTATTCCTCTTCAATTCCATCTAACAGGCTGTCTAGTTTACAGTCCTGTTGGGAATACTTTGCGGCCAACTCTACTTGGCCGTATACTAAGCTCACAGGGATATCCTTCCCATCAGGCCCTACGGGTCTGACCTCGGCCATGTGGTTTGGGTCAGCCTTCGTGTACCGCGTCTTCACCATGGCCCAGGCCTCCCTGGCGCCTTGACGGCAGGCCGACATCTTCCATAATCGGAAGCGCCGCCGTGCTCCCTTCAGCTTCTCTACAAGCTCTCCAAGGCCTTCGGGCATGGAGACGGACGGCCAGAAGGCCTGGGCGATGCCTCGCATCACCTGCCGAACTCGCTCGTGCAGTTGTGAGAGCTCGGAAAGAAGGTCACCCGTAGAACCGGGCATTTCCTCTGCAGGACGACCTGTCAGCATACCTACAGACATTACTCTGTTAGTCGACTTCCTCGCCGAACTCTTTTTTTCAAAGTTCGTTTAAGCACTTACTATATATGTCGCGTCGAAGCCGCTGATTCTCCTTCACAGAGTCCAACAGCTGGGCACGAATGTCCTTCAGTTCCACTCCTAGCTTGGTGTTGGCATCTTGGAGATCGTTCTTCTCCCGCCTCACCTTTCTCAGCATGCTCTCACCAGCCTTTAGCTGGCGTCGGAGTTGTTGCACTTCCGGATTTAATCCGGCGCCATCTGCAGTTTCATTTGTCAGATTTGCACCCACGCCGTACTTCGCAAAATACTTATCTTTCAAAGCGTATATTACCAGAGGGGGTCTCCTTGGGCTCCCCTGTCGCGGCTAGTGCGGCCTCAAGTTGGGCTTTGCACTCTTCCAGCTCCCGGGACAGCAGGGTATTCTTTTCTGTAAGAACTTGCATAATAGATGATCCTTAAATCAGTTATTCTAACTGTTTCAAGTCTCAGGGGCTATTGGTATACATATATAATTACCAAAATTTTCTTACCCGTATGTCTTTCACATACTGCTCCGTGGCTCTGGCTAGACCATTTTGAGCGGCACGGAGGTACGCGTCTCCCGAATTGAAGGCATCCAATGCCTCTTGGGAGAAACAAGCGTCACGAAGAACTGTTCGGCGACGCCTGTGGTTCATGGCACTCTCCACCTCGGAATTGGTGGCAGGCAGCATGTCCGCATCCTCCGTCGGAGGAGCGTCCGGTGCGCGCCTCGTGTTTGCCTCTGCTTCCAGACCAGGCTTTGGAGATTGGCTGGTGGAGGCGTGATTGGCAGCCTCTCCGGATATAGTTCGGCGAGGTCTCTTCGTCCTGAAGAGAGCACAAGTGTTAATATGCCTCGAAGGAGTAACACCTAGGAATAAGGTGGCGCGCTATACCTTTGCGCCAATGCCTCAGTCCGGACCACACTTCTTTTCAGCTCGCGGGGCCTTGTCGCCCCTCATTGGCTAGTCGCCGCAGGCTCGGCCTCCCGTCTCAAGGACCTCCCCTGCAAAACACGGTTGTGATACGGTAATCGAAAACACGCAAGGACAGATCCCTTTTCAAAGTGCTGAGACTCCGGTTCCAGTTACCTATGAGGCTGGGAGTAGCCCTGGATAATCGGCCGTAATGGCCACAAAGGCGTTGTCCCTGCTCAATTGATGAAACACTCCATCAATCAGCTCCACAGATAAGTCCGGATCCTCTTGAGAGGCCGGGTCGAGGGACCGTTCCGGATCCTCGGGTTGTGGAGGAGGGCTATTTATTTCTTTAACAGCCTGACGCAGTTCCTGCGTTGAAGTCGTTAGGCTGAAAATTTAACAATGGGAATATAAAACGAATGGGCAAGTAAAAGTGTCCACTTACCCAACTCGGGGGATTGTACATAGAAAATCCACCCCGTGGGTTGACGCAGAGAAATTCCTCCTCTTCTCCCTTGTACAAAGCGGACAAGGTCTTTATTAGAGCGGCAGCCGAATCCGGCCCCTTACGGCCATAGCGGGTGGCGTCGTCCTCCCCGTTGAAGTCCCACATGGGGCGGCCTCTATACTGAAGTGGCTGCACCCCTCGCATGATGCATGCGGCCATGACCCCGATCATTGTCAGTCCGGAATGAGCTAACAATCTTATCCGGCCCATCAGGTAAATAACGTCCCTATCGCTTTCCCTCTGAGGGCTCCGTGGACGCCAGCTTAGGCGCTTCTTTAGGGGAGCACTGTCGAACTCAGGGAGGCCGATCCAGACAGGATCCGGCAGCGGAACGCCCTCTATATAAAACCATTCCGAAGGCCAGTCCTCGGACGCCTTCTTTGGGGTTCCGGATAGATATTCGGTCTCGGCAATGTGCCACACTTCGGCTCTGCCCACTTGATATATCGACCCCTCCTTAAAGCGGGGCACAAGGCAGAATAGCCTTTTCCACAGCGCAAAATGAGCCTCACAACCCAAAAACAGCTTGCAAAGGGCTACGAAGCCCGCGATATGCAATATGGAGGCAGGCGTGAGGTTGTGCAGCTGGAGGCCATAGAACTCCAGAAGCCCCCGGAGAAACGGATGAATTGGAAATTCGAGCCCTCTTATTAAGTAAGGGGCAAGGCATACCCGCTCTCCTTTGGAGGGATTGGGGGCGCTCTCCGCTTGCTCTCCGCCATTATAGGTGGCAAGTCCGGCTCGAACCGGGACCATATAGGCCGGGGGGAGAAATCCCTTGGTCTGGAGCTTCACTAGCTCGCTGTGCGGGATGGAGCACTTCTTCCAATCTCCAGGCTGAGGGCTGGAAGGGCGAGAGGAGGAGCTGCGGCGGCTAGCCATGATAGAATGGACCTCTGTCGGATACGCTCTGATGAATACTCGCGGAAGGGAGAAGGTGTGGTTTGGATCTAAATCCTCATCCCCTTAAATAGGCGGCTCATTCACGCGGCTAGGGGTGTAAATATAAAAAACACCCTGACTTTTCGTATTCGTTTGACACGTGGAAAACGGCCATTATTGGGCGTACAAGCCAAGGAGCACTACATTTACAAGAAACCGGACACTATTCAATAGGTACACGGAATTTGGAGGAGAACCCGCCTTGCAATGCAGAAGACAATTTGCGCGCCGGACTCGTCGTCATTGAAGCCTGGTTCAGGGGCCACTGAGGGAGTCCTGGATTAGGGGGTGTCCGGATGGCCGGACTATTCCTTCGGCCGGATACCTGGACTATAAAGATACAAGATTGAAGACTTCGTCCCGTGTCCGGAAGGGACTTTCCTTGCCATGGAAGGCAAGCTTGGCGATATGGATATGTAGATCTCCTACCATTGTAACCGAGTCTGTGTAACCCTAGCCCTCTTCGGTGTCTATATAAATCAGAGAGGTTTAGTCCGTAGAGACAACAACAATCATAACATAGGCTAGCTTTTAGGGTTTAGCCTCTCTGATCTCGTGGTAGATCTACTCTTGTACTACCCATATCATCAATATTAATTAAGCAGGACGTAGGGTTTTACCTGCATCAAGAGGGCCCGAACCTGGGTAAAACATCGTGTCCCCTGCCTCCTGTTACCATCCGACCTAGACGCACAGTTCGGGACCCCCTACCCGAGATCCGCCGGTTTTGACACCGACACATGGGGAGATACGCCAGACCTGCGAGACATATTGGAGGACAAAGCAAAGCATGTAAGATCAATCTATCGATCACGACGGCGCACCACTCTGCGAGACGATAAACATCACGCCGGATACAGTAAAAGCAAATCCGGCCGGGCCGAACACAGCGGGCAAGACACATTCAAGCTGCGTCGCGATATAGCCCAATACAGAGGCGCCGCACACCCCTTATGCTTCACAGACGAAGTAATGGAACATCAATTCCAAGAAGGTTTCAAACCTGTAAATATTGAATCATACGACAGCACAACAGATCCCGCAGTATGGATTGAGGATTTCCTCCTCCACATCCACATGGCCCGCGGTGATGACTTACATGCCATCAAATACCTCCCACTAAAGCTCAAAGGACCAGCGTGGCATTGGCTTAACAACTTGCCAGCAGACTCCATTAGCTTTTGGGAAGATCTGGAAGCCGCATTCCTCGACAACTTTCAAGGCACTTATGTGCGACCACCAGACGCCGATGACTTGAGCCACATAATTCAGCAGCCAGAAGAGTCGGCCAGGCAATTCTGGACTCAGTTCCTTACAAAGAAAAATCAAATCATCGACTTTCCGGATGCGGAGGCCTTAGCGGCTTTCAAACACAACATCCGAGACGAGTGGCTAGCCCGGCACCTTGGTCAGGAAAAGCCGAAATCTATGGCAGCTCTCACGACGCTCATGACCCGCTTTTGTGCGGGAGAAGACAGCTGGCTGGCTCGCAGTAATAACATATCAAAGAACCATGGTACCTCAGATACCAAGGAGGGCAATAGCAGGTCACGTCGCAACAAACATAAGCGCCGCATTAACAGCGAAAATACTGAGGATACGGCAGTCAATGCCGGATTCAAATGCTCTAAACCTGGTCAGCGGAAAAAGCCATTCAAACAAAGTACGCCGGGTCCGTCCAGGTTGGACCGTATACTCGACCGCTCGTGTCAAATACACGGCACCCCAGACAAGCCAGCCAATCACACCAACAGGGATTATTGGGTGTTGAAGCAGGCCGGCAAGTTAATTGCTGAAAACAAGGACAAGGGGCCGCATAGAGATGACGAGGAGGAGCCCCGGCAGCCGCACACCGGAGGGAAGAAGAGGTTTCCCCCAGAAGTGCGGACGGTGAACATGATATACGCGACCCACATCCCCAAGAGGGAGCGGAAGCGTGCGCTCAGGGACGTATATGCATTGGAGCCAGTCGCCCCAAAGTTCAACCCTTGGTCCTCCTGTCCAATCACCTTCGATCGTAGGGACCACCCCACTAGTACCCGTCATGGCGGATTTGCCGCACCGGTCCTAGACCCAATCATTGACGGATTCCACCTCACTCGAGTCCTTATGTATGGCGGCAGCAGCTTGAACCTGCTTTATCAGGACACAATGCGCAAAATGGGTATAGACCCCTCAAGGATCAAACCCACAAAAACGACATTTAAAGGCGTCATTCCAGATGTGGAAGCCCATTGCACAGGCTCAGTTACACTGGAAGTGGTCTTTGGATCCCCGGATAATTTCTGAAGCGAAGAGTTAATCTTCGATATAGTCCCGTTCCGTAGTGGTTATCACGCGCTGCTCGGGCGAACCGCATTCGCTAGATTCAATGTGGTACCGCATTATGCATACCTCAAGCTCAAGATGCCTGGACCTCGCGGAGTTATTACAGTCAATGGAAACACAGAGCGCTCTCTCCGAACAGAGGAGCACACCGCGGCCCTCGCAGTAGAAGCACAAAGCCGCCTCTCAAGGCAATCAACCAGTTCGGCACTTCAAAGCCCGGACACCTTCAAGCGCGCTCGGGGCAATCGGCAAATAGACCTCCTGGCGCGATCTGAGCTCGCGTAGCAATACGCCCCCCCCAAATCCCAGCCCAACGGCAAAACTCGTGCCGCATGTACATAATTACACATTAAAAATACCATGGGCATAGGTGGGGAGGGGGCATAATTGCGGCACGCCCCAAGACGCAGCTTAAACCGCACTAGGGGCTTCCCATTTGGTTATTTTTTCTTTTTTTTCAGGACCTTAATATCTGGAAACACTGTCCGGCAGCACTATTGCCGAACACATGATGCAGCAACCAAGGAGGCAGACAGCTACGTCATACCACGGAATTCCCAGGTTGATTATAGTAACGAGCGAAATATTCGATTTCATATCATTCCTCAGCTTGCCCTTGGAAGGGACATAGTCCTACTCTTTGCTTATCGCACTATCTGTATCATTCTGCTTTAACGCACCTTTTTGAATAAACAATGCATCACATCACGACTATTATTGCATTCCTGTTATATATATGTGTGTGTGTGTGTGTGTGTTCATTAACGACGCCTTGCAACCGTACACTTTGGTACGGCCAATACACCAGGGGCTTGCGTACCCCACAATATGGTGTGAAAAGTCCGAACACTTTCACAAGTGCGGCACCCCAAACTTATAGCATTATATGCATCAGCTCCGAATCATGTCTTTGGTCAAATGTTGGGTTTGCCCGGCTCTATGTTTTGGTACCTTACGTTCTGCTCTATCGGCTAAGGTAGCGCTAGGAGAACTACTGCGATTGTGCCCCGGTTCTGCCGGGCTGAGCACCTCAGTAGAGAAAGCTAAAACTGACAATCATGATAAGGCGAGAGACTGGTCGCTGTTCGGTGAGGTTTTCGAGTCTAAAGACTTATGCCGCTTAGGGCGAGGGGCCGGCCCTGTCCGGCTTAAAGGCGTGTATCGCGCCCTGAATTCGGCCTTCCAAATACCAGGGGCTTCGCCGAAATTTAAAATTATAGAATTCTATGGCTAAGTGAGAGTGATAAAGCATTATTAGTCCGGTTGCCTTGTTCGTTGTGCTGAGCACCTCCCTCGAAGGACCCAAACATGGGAACAAGAGTGCTCAGGTTTATCCCGAACACCCCAGCACTCGTGGCATGGGGGCAGAAGCCGAGGACTAGCCATCTCTCAGATTGGTTAAACAGCCAAATAGAAGGTAATATTTTAAATTCACACAAGCGTTGCATAGCGCATATGAAACAAGTTTTCATCATACAGGATCACACGAGCAAGTTTACTCAAATATTACATCCTTGGAACATTCATCCACTACAAGATGGGCACCCTTCAGGACACCCTCATAATAAATTTCGGGGGTCCGATGCTCCTTGCCCTGCAGCGGCCCTTCCTTGATTAGCTTCACAATGTCTAGCTTGGCCCACTGCACCTTCACACGAGTGAAAGCCCGGCGTGCACCTTCGATGCAGACGGACCACTTGATGACCTCCAGCCATGGGCATGCATCCACAAGCCGCCTCACCAGGCCGAAGTAGCTGTTCAAAAGGACGTCGCCAGGCCACAGCCGGACTATAAGGCCCTTCATGGCCTATTCGGCCACCTTGTGCAGCTCGACCAGCTGCTTTAGCTGGTCGCTCAAAGACATTGGGTGTTCGGTCCCAGTATACTGAGACCAGAACAGCTTCTCCGTTGAGCTTCCCTCCTCGGCCTGGTAAAACTGTGCGGCATCCGACAAGCTGCGGGGCAAATCTGCGAATGCTCCTGGAGAGCTCCGGATTCGGGTAAGTAATCAGTAATTTACTTTTACATGCTTGCTTTGCATATAGAAAGCCTTACCCGCCGCAATCTTCTTCATCGCTTCGATCTCTTGGAGGGCCTTTTGGGCTTCGGCGTTGGCACTTTTTGCGCTCTCGAGGGCCGCGGCAAGCTCAGACTCCCGCGTCTTTGAGTCAAGCTCCAATGCCTCGTACTTCGCCACGAGAGCCTGGAGCTCTTGCTGCACCTTGCCGACAGGAGCCTTGTGCTTCTCTTGCTCGGTGCGCTCCTTGGCCGCTTTATCTTCGGCCTTGGTTAGTGCTTGCTTCAGGGTCGCCACCTCGGTCGTGGCCCCTGGCAAACATACAATGATCCTATCATTTTGCAATCGCGTCGTCTTTTATATATACATATCTATAGACAGGGTATTACTTACCCTTGTTCTCCTCGAGCTGCCTCTTGGCAAGGCCAAGCTCTTTCCTGGACCCCTCGAGGTCCTGCTTCAGTACGGCGACCTCCGCAGTCAGTGCTGCGGACGCCAACAGCGAAGCCTCCATATGCATATTGACACACTTATATTAGACTCCTGCGATATTATTTGATCCTCTGTTCGGCTTTTCTTTGTGAACACCGAACAAAGCATCAGGGGCTACTGTCTATGCGGTAATACTTCTACTACATTTTAAAACACTTACCTCGAAGCCTGTTAGAAGGCTGGCACAGGCTTCAGTCAATCCACTCTTGGCGGACTGAACCTTCTAGATCACCGCACTCATGATAGTGCGGTGCTCCTCGTCAATGGAAGCGCTGCGAAGCGCTTCCAGCAGACTGCCCGGCGCCTCCGGATGGACAGAGGTCACCGGCATAGGCGTCTTGCCCCTCTTAGAAGGAGGCCGCCTGCCCGAGCCCGGAACCGCTGGAGGGTCCGGCACGGTGTTCGGCTAAGGGCCGAACTCGGAGCTCTCAGGGGCCCCGTCCCCTCGGCTCCCGGAGTCCGGAAGGTCACCTTGAGGCGCCTTCGGGACTGTCTCCCCTCGATCTGGTGCCTCTTGAGACAACACCTCGGCGTCATCGGCAGGATGAGGGGAGTTGGCGGTCGGGACTGGATCGCTATCCATGTCCGACAAGCCCAAGGAACTATCCGATGATACCTCGATATTGGCTCGTGGCGACTTGCATAATTATGTTCGGCGATTAGGGAAAATAGTGCGACAAAGGAATTCCATGAGTTACTCTGGTATCCGAATACTTACGATCTCCCCGGGGGCTTGGCCCTGGGCAACCACTCGTCTTCTCCTTCATCGGCGGCGGTGGAACTATCCGGAAGGAGAGTCCTTCCCTTCTTGGACCCTCCGGCCTCCCCAATTGGGGCGGCCTTCCTTTTCCTATCTCCCCCAGTCGACCGGGGAGCATCTTCTTCTTCTTCTTCCTCGTCTTCGGGGGAAGAGTGCGCTGCGGAGTCATCGGACGGTGAGCTCGACGACGCCTGGTGTCGGGAACTCTTTCGGGTTCCCTTGGCCTTCTTGGTCTTCTCCGGCACCGTATAAGGGGCCGGAGTCAACATCTTCGCCAGAAGAGCGTCTGCGGGGCCTTCGGGCAAAGGAGCCGGGCAGTCGATCTGTCCGGCCATCTTCTGCCAGTCCTGTCAAAGGTACGGGAGTTTAGATCCCGCATAGAGTCAATCTATAAAAAAATAAGTATCCTGTGAAAGGTAAAGCAGCTTACCGCACTGGCTTGGCGCTTCGCGCTGAATCCGCTATCCTCAGTAATAGGAGGGGGGGACCTCGGCACTTTTGAACAGCACCCTCCAGGCATCTTCATGAGTCGTGTCGAAGAGCCTGTTCAGAGTTCGGTGTTGTGTTGGGTCGAACTCCCACAAGTTGAACTCCCGTTGTTGGCACGGGAGGATTCGGCGGATGAGCATAACTTGGACTATGTTGACAAGCTTGAGCTTCTTGTTCACCATGTTTTGAATACATGTTTGGAGTCCGGTCAGCTCTTCCGAACTACCCCAAGACAGGCCCTTCTCTTTCCAGGAGGTGAGCCGCTTGGGGATGCCAGATCGGAACTCGGGGGCCGCTGCCCATACAGGGTCGCGCGGCTCGGTGATGTAGAACCACCCCGATTGCCACCCCTTTATGGTTTCCACAAAGGAGCCCTCGAGCCATGTTACGTTGGGCATCTTGCCCACCATGGCGCCTCTGCACTCTGCCTGGCGGCCGCCCACCACCTTCGGCTTGACATTGAAGGTCTTCAGCCATAAGCCGAAGTGGGGCTTGATGCGGAGGAAGGCCTCGCACATGACGATAAACGCCGAGATGTTGAGGACGAAGTTCGGGGCCTGATCGTGGAAATCCAGGCCGTAATAGAACATGAGCCCCATGAAGAATGGATGGAGAGGGAATCCCAGTCCGTGGAGGAAATGGGTGAGGAATACTACCCTCTCATGGGGCCTGGGGGTGGGGATGAGCTGCCCCTCATCTGGGAGCCGGTGCGCGATGTCGTCAGGCAGGTATCTGGCTCTCCTCAGTTTCTTGATGTCTCCCTCCATGACGGAGGAGACCATCCACCTGCCTCCCGCTCCGGACATGGTTGGAGAAGGTTGAGGTGGGAAGTGTGGACTTCGGCGCTAGAGCTCGAGTGCGCAAAAACGGATGAGCAAAGAAGAAAGAGGCGTGGATAGAAAGGTGAATCCTTATCCCTTTATATGGGCGGACGAAGCTAAGCGTCCCCACTTGCCTGGTAAAACTCGCTTATCCCCCAAGCGTCGTAATTGGTGGCGCGGTTGGGTTACCCACGCCCGCATTGATGAGAATCCCGTAATAAGGGGACACGATCTCTGCTTTGACAAGACGTGTCGAAAAACTGCCTCGCGTTATGTGCGGGGCTAGTTAAAGATATATGGAGGTGACAAAGAGCTCACCGTAAGAGGTTACGTTGATGCAAGCTTTGACACTGATCCGGACGATTCTAAATCGCAAACCGGATACGTGTTTACTTTAAACGGTGGAGCTGTCAGTTGGTGCAGTTCTAAACAAAGCGTCGTAGCGGGATCTACATGTGAAGCGGAGTACATAGCTGCTTCGGAAGCAGCAAATGAAGGAGTCTGGATGAAGGAGTTCATATCCGATCTAGGTGTCATACCTAGTGCATCGGGTCCAATGAAAATCTTCTGTGACAATACTGGTGCAATTGCCTTGGCAAAGGAATCCAGATTTCACAAGAGGACCAAACACATCAAGAGACGCTTCAACTCCATCCGGGATTTAGTCCAGGTGGGAGACATAGAGATTTGCAAGATACATACGGATCTGAACGTTGCAGACCCATTGACTAAGCCTCTTCCACGAGCAAAACATGATCAGCACCAAGGCTCCATGGGTGTTAGAATCATTACAGTGTAATCTAGATTATTGACTCTAGTGCAAGTGGGAGACTGAAGGAAATATGCCCTAGAGGCAATAATAAAGTTATTATTTATTTCCTTACATCATGATAAATGTTTATTATTCATGCTAGAATTGTATTAACCGGAAACATAATACATGTGTGAATACATAGACCAACAGAGTGTCACTAGTATGCCTCTACTAGACTAGCTCGTTAATCAAAGATGGTTATGTTTCCTAACCATGAACAAAGAGTTGTTATTTGATTAACGAGGTCACATCATTAGTTGAATGATCTGATTGACATGACCCATCCCATTAGCTTAGCACCCGATCGTTTAGTATGTTGCTATTGCTTTCTTCATGACTTATACATGTTCCTATAACTATGAGATTATGCAACTCCCGTTTACCGGAGGAACACTTTGGGTACTACCAAACGTCACAACGTAACTGGGTGATTATAAAGGAGTACTATAGGTGTCTCCAATGGTAGATGTTGGGTTGGCGTATTTCGAGATTAGGGTTTGTCACTCCGATTGTCGGAGAGGTATCTCTGGGCCCTCTCGGTAATGCACATCACATAAGCCTTGCAAGCACTGCAACTAATATGTTAGTTGTGAGATGATGTATTACGGAACGAGTAAAGAGACTTGCCGGTAACGAGAGTGAACTAGGTCTTGAGATACCGACGATCGAATCTCGGGCAAGTAACATACCGATGACAAAGGGAACAACGTATGTTGTTATGCGGTCTGACCGATAAAGATCTTCGTAGAATATGTAGGAGCCAATATGGGCATCCAGGTCCCGCTATTGGTTGTTGACCGGAGACGTGTCTCGGTCATGTCTACATTGTTCTCGAACCGTAGGGTCCGCACGCTTAACGTTACGATGACAATTATTATGAGTTTATGCATTTTGATGTACCGAAGGTTGTTCGGAGTCCCGGATGAGATCACGGACATGACGAGGAGTCTCGAAATGGTCGAGACGTAAAGATTGATATATTGGAAGCCTATGTTTGGACATAGGAAGTGTTCCGGGTGAAATCGGGATTTTACCGGAATACTGGGAGGGTTACCGGAACCCCCCGGGAGACTAATGGGCCTATTGGGCTTTAGTGGAAAAGGAGAAAAGGGACAAGCCCAAGCTGGCCGGCGCCCCCCTTTCCCCAAGTCCTAGTAGGACTAGGATAGGGGGCCGGCCCCCCTTCTCTCTCCTTTCCCCCCCCGGGAGTCCTAATAGGATTAGGATTGGAGGGAGGAGTCCTACGACTCCCGGTGGGAGTAGGACTCCCCTGCGCCTCCTCTCCCTGGCCGGCCGGCTCCCCCTCCTCCAACCTTTATATACGGGGGCAGGGGGCACCCCAAGACACACAAGTTGATCCTTGAGATCGTTCCTTAGCCGTGTGCGGTGCCCCCTGCCACCAAATTCCACCTCGATCGTACCGTTACAGTGCTTAGGCGAAGCCCTGCGTCGGTAGTACATCAAGATCGTCATCACGCCGTCGTGCTGACGGAACTCTTCCTCGACGCTTTGCTGGATCGGAGCCCGAGGAACGTCATCGAGCTGAACGTGTGCTAAGAACTCGGAGGTGCCGGAGTAACGGTGCTTGGATCGGTCGGATCGGGAAGAAGACGTACGACTACTTCCTGTACGTTGTGTGATCGCTTCCGCAGTCGGTCTGCGTTGGTACGTAGACAACACTCTCCCCTCCCGTTGCTGTGCATCACCATGATCTTGCGTGTGCGTAGGAAAATTTTCGAAATTACTGCGTTCCCCAACAGTGGCATCCGAGCCTAGGTTTTATGGTTTGATGTTATATGCACGAGTAGAACACAAGTGAGTTGTGGGCGATACAAGTCATACTGCCTACCAGCATGTCATACTTTGGTTCGGCGGTATTGTTGGGTGAGACGATCCGGACCAACCTTACGCGTACTCTTACGCGAGACCGGTTCCCTCGACGTGCTTTGCACACAGATGGCTTGCGGAAGACTGCCTCTCCAACTTTAGTTGAACCAAGTGTGACTACGCCCGGTCCTTGAGAAGGTTAAAATGGAGTCTATTTGACGAACTATCGTTGTGGTTTTGATGCGTAGGTGAGATGAGTTCTTACTTAAGCCCGTAGCAGCCACGTAAAACTTGCAACAACCAAGTAGAGGACGTCTAACTTGTTTTTGCAGGGTATGTTGTGATGTGATATGGTCAAGGCATGATGCTGATTTTATTGTATGAGATGATCATGTTTTGTAACCGAGTTATCGGCAACTGGCAGGAGCCATATGGTTGTCGCTTTATTGTATGCAATGCAATCGCGATGTAATGCTTTACTTTATTACTAAACGGTAGTGATAGTCGTGGAAGCATAAGATTGGCGAGACGACAACGATGCTACGATGAAGATCAAGGTGTCGCGCCGGTGACGATGGTGATCATGACGGTGCTTCGGAGATGGAGATCACAAGCACAAGATGATGATGGCCATATCATATCACTTATATTGATTGCATGTGATGTTTATCCTTTTATGCATCTTATCTTGCTTTGATTGACGGTAGCATTATAAGATGATCTCTCACTAAATTATCAAGAAGTGTTCTCCCCGAGTATGCACCGTTGCCAAAGTTCGTCGTGCCCAGACACCACGTGATGATCGGGTGTGATAAGCTCTACGTCCAAATACAACGGGTGCAAAACAGTTGCACACGCAGAATACTCGGGTTATACTTGACGAGCCAAGCATATACAGATATGGCCTCGGAACACGGAGACCGAAAGGTCGAGCGTGAATCATATAGTAGATATGATCAACATAATGATGTTCACCATTGAAAACTACTCCATCTCACGTGATGATCGGTTATGGTTTAGTTGATTTGGATCACGTGATCACTTAGAGGATTAGAGGGATGTCTATCTAAGTGGGAGTTCCTAAGTAATTTGATTAACTGAACTTAAACTTATCATGAACTTAGTACCTGATAGTATCTTGCTTGTTTATGTCGATTGTAGATAGATGGCTCGTGCTATTGTTCCGTTGAATTTTAATGCGTTCCTTGAGAAAGCAAAGTTGAAAGATGATGGTAGCAATTACACGGACTGGGTCCGTAACCTGAGGATTATCCTCATTGCTGCACAGAAGAATTACGTCCTGGAAGCACCGCTGGGTGACAGGCCTGCTGCTGGAGCAACGCCGGATGTTATGAACGTCTGGCAGAGCAAAGCTGATGACTACTCGATAGTTCAGTGTGCCATGCTTTACGGCTTAGAATCGGGACTTCAACGACGTTTTGAACGTCATGGAGCATATGAGATGTTCCAGGAGTTGAAGTTAATATTTCAAGCAAATGCCCGAATTGAGAGATATGAAGTCTCCAATAAGTTCTATAGCTGTAAGATGGAGGAGAACAGTTCTGTCAGTGAGCATATACTCAAGATGTCTGGGTATAATAATCACTTGATTCAGATGGGAGTTAATCTTCCAGATGACTGCGTCATTGACAGAATTCTCCAATCACTGCCACCAAGCTACAAGAGCTTCGTGATGAACTATAATATGCAAGGGATGAACAAGACTATTCCCGAGCTCTTCGCAATGCTGAAAGCTGCGGAGGTAGAAATCAAGAAGGAGCATCAAGTGTTGATGGTTAGCAAAACCACTAGTTTCAAGAAAAAGGGCAAAGGGAAGAAGAAGGGAAACTTCAAGAAGAACAGCAAGCAAGTTGCTGCTCAGGAGAAGAAACCCAAGTCTGGACCTAAGCCTGAAACTGAGTGCTTCTACTGCAAGCAGACTGGCCACTGGAAGCGGAACTGCCCCAAGTATTTGGCGGATAAGAAGGATGGCAAAGTGAGCAAAGGTATATGTGATATACATGTTATTGATGTGTACCTTACTAGAGCTCGCAGTAGCACCTGGGTATTTGATACTGGTTCTGTTGCTAATATTTGCAACTCGAAACAGGGACTACAGAATAAGCGGACGCTAGCAAAGGATGAGGTGACGATGCGCGTGGGAAACGGTTCCAAAGTCGATGTGATCGCGGTCGGCACGCTACCTCTACATCTACCTTCGGGATTAATATTAGACCTAAATAATTGTTATTTGGTGCCAGCGTTGAGCATGAACATTATAACTGGATCTTGTTTAATGCGAGACGGTTATTTATTTAAATCAGAGAATAATGGTTGTTCTATTTATATGAATAATATCTTTTATGGTCATGCACCCTTGAAGAGTGGTCTATTCTTGTTGAATCTCGAAGATAGTGATACACATATTCATAATGTAGAAGCCAAAAGATGCAAAGTTAATAATGATAGTGCAACTTACTTGTGGCACTGCCGTTTAGGTCATATCGGTGTAAAGCGCATGAAGAAACTCCATACTGATGGGCTTTTGGAACCACTTGATTATGAATCACTTGGTACTTGCGAACCGTGCCTCATAGGCAAGATGACTAAAACACCGTTCTCCAGTACTATGGAGAGAGCAACAGATTTATTGGAAATCATACATACCGATGTATGTGGTCCGATGAATATTGAGGCTCGTGGCGGATATCGTTATTTTCTCACCTTCACAGATGATTTAAGCAGATATGGGTATATCTACTTAATGAAACATAAGTCTGAAACATTTGAAAAGTTCAAAGAATTTCAGAGTGAAGTTGAAAATCATCGTAACAAGAAAATAAAGTTTCTACGATCTGATCGTGGAGGAGAATATTTGAGTTACGAGTTTGGTGTACATTTGAAAAATTGTGGAATAGTTTCGCAACTCACGCCACCCGGAACACCACAACGTAATGGTGTGTCCGAACGTCGTAATCGTACTTTATTAGATATGGTGCGATCTATGATGTCTCTTACTGATTTACCGCTATCGTTTTGGGGTTATGCTTTAGAGACGGCCGCATTCATGTTAAACAGGGCACCATCAAAATCCGTTGAGACGACACCTTATGAACTATGGTTTGGCAAGAAACCAAAGTTGTCGTTTCTTAAAGTTTGGGGCTGCGATGCTTATGTGAAAAAGCTTCAACCTGATAAGCTCGAACCCAAATCGGAGAAGTGTGTCTTCATAGGATATCCAAAGGAAACTATTGGATACACCTTCTATCACAGATCCGAAGGCAAGACTTTTGTTGCTAAGTTCAGAAACTTTCTAGAGAAGGAGTTTCTCTCGAAAGAAGTGAGTGGGAGGAAAGTAGAACTTGACGAGGTAACTGTACCTGCTCCCTTATTGGAAAATAGTACATCACAGAAAACTGTTTCTGCGACACCTATACCAATCAGTGAGGAAGCTAATGATGATGATCATGAAGCTTCAGAACAAGATACTACTGAACCACGTAGATCAACCAGAGTGAGATCCGCACCAGAGTGGTACGGTAATCCAGTTCTGGAAGTCATGATGCTAGATCATGATGAACCTACGAACTATGAAGAAGCGATGGTGAGCCCAGATTCCGCAAAGTGGCTTGAGGCCATGAAATCTGAGATGGGATCCATGTATGAAAACAAAGTATGGACTTTGGTTGACTTGCCCGATGATCGGCAAGCAATTGAGAATAAATGGATCTTCAAGAAAAAGACTAACGCTGACGGTAATATTACTGTCTATAAAGCTCGACTTGTCGCGAAAGGTTTTCGGCAAGTTCAAGGAGTTGACTACGATGAGACCTTCTCACCCGTAGCGATGCTTAAATCCGTCAGAATTATGTTAGCGATTGCCGCATTTTATGATTATGAAATATGGCAGATGGATGTCAAAACTGCATTCCTGAATGGATTTCTAGAAGAAGAGTTGTATATGATACAACCAGAAGGTTTTGTCGATCCAAAGGGAGCTAACAAAGTATGCAAACTCCAGCGATCCATTTATGGACTGGTGCAAGCATCTCGGAGTTGGAATAAACGCTTTGATAGTGTGATCAAAGCATTTGGATTTATACAGACTTTTGGAGAAGCCTGTATTTACAAGAAAGTGAGTGGGAGCTCTGTAGCATTTCTGATATTATATGTGGATGACATATTGCTAATTGGAAATGATATAGAATTTCTGGATAGCATAAAGGGATACTTGAATAAAAGTTTTTCGATGAAAGACCTCGGGGAAGCTGCTTACATATTAGGCATAAAGATCTATAGAGATAGATCAAGACGCTTAATTGGACTTTCACAAAGCACATACCTTGACAAGATTTTGAAGAAGTTCAAAATGGATCAAGCAAAGAAAGGGTTCTTGCCTGTGTTACAAGGTATGAAATTGAGTAAGACTCAATGCCCGACCACTGCAGAAGATAGAGAGAAAATGAAAGATGTTCCCTATGCTTCAGCCATAGGCTCTATCATGTATGCAATGCTGTGTACCAGACCTGATATGTGCCTTGCTATAAGTTTAGCAGGGAGGTACCAAAGTAATCCAGGAATGGATCACTGGACAGCGGTCAAGAACATCTTGAAATACCTGAAAAGGACTAAGGATATGTTTCTCATATATGGAGGTGACAAAGAGCTCACCGTAAGAGGTTACGTTGATGCAAGCTTTGACACTGATCCGGACGATTCTAAATCGCAAACCGGATACGTGTTTACTTTAAACGGTGGAGCTGTCAGTTGGTGCAGTTCTAAACAAAGCGTCATAGCGGGATCTACATGTGAAGCGGAGTACATAGCTGCTTCGGAAGCAGCAAATGAAGGAGTCTGGATGAAGGAGTTCATATCCGATCTAGGTGTCATACCTAGTGCATCGGGTCCAATGAAAATCTTCTGTGACAATACTGGTGCAATTGCCTTGGCAAAGGAATCCAGATTTCACAAGAGGACCAAACACATCAAGAGACGCTTCAACTCCATCCGGGATTTAGTCCAGGTGGGAGACATAGAGATTTGCAAGATACATACGGATCTGAACGTTGCAGACCCATTGACTAAGCCTCTTCCACGAGCAAAACATGATCAGCACCAAGGCTCCATGGGTGTTAGAATCATTACAGTGTAATCTAGATTATTGACTCTAGTGCAAGTGGGAGACTGAAGGAAATATGCCCTAGAGGCAATAATAAAGTTATTATTTATTTCCTTACATCATGATAAATGTTTATTATTCATGCTAGAATTGTATTAACCGGAAACATAATACATGTGTGAATACATAGACCAACAGAGTGTCACTAGTATGCCTCTACTAGACTAGCTCGTTAATCAAAGATGGTTATGTTTCCTAACCATGAACAAAGAGTTGTTATTTGATTAACGAGGTCACATCATTAGTTGAATGATCTGATTGACATGACCCATCCCATTAGCTTAGCACCCGATCGTTTAGTATGTTGCTATTGCTTTCTTCATGACTTATACATGTTCCTATAACTATGAGATTATGCAACTCCCGTTTACCGGAGGAACACTTTGGGTACTACCAAACGTCACAACGTAACTGGGTGATTATAAAGGAGTACTACAGGTGTCTCCAATGGTAGATGTTGAGTTGGCGTATTTCGAGATTAGGGTTTGTCACTCCGATTGTCGGAGAGGTATCTCTGGGCCCTCTCGGTAATGCACATCACATAAGCCTTGCAAGCACTGCAACTAATATGTTAGTTGTGAGATGATGTATTACGGAACGAGTAAAGAGACTTGCTGGTAACGAGATTGAACTAGGTATTGGATACCGACGATCGAATCTCGGGCAAGTAACATACCGATGACAAAGGGAACAACGTATGTTGTTATGCGGTCTGACCGATAAAGATCTTCGTAGAATATGTAGGAGCCAATATGGGCATCCAGGTCCCGCTATTGGTTATTGACCGGAGACGTGTCTCGGTCATGTCTACATTGTTCTCGAACCGTAGGGTCCGCACGCTTAACGTTACGATGACAGTTATTATGAGTTTATGCATTTTGATGTACCGAAGGTTGTTCGGAGTCCCGGATGAGATCACGGACATGACGAGGAGTCTCGAAATGGTCGAGACGTAAAGATTGATATATTGGAAGCCTATGTTTGGACATAGGAAGTGTTCCGGGTGAAATCGGGATTTTACCGGAATACCGGGAGGGTTACTGGAACCCCCCGGGAGACTAATGGGCCTATTGGGCTTTAGTGGAAAAGGAGAAAAGGGACAAGCCCAAGCTGGCCGGCGCCCCCCTTTCCCCAAGTCCTAGTAGGACTAGGATAGGGGGCCGGCCCCCCTTCTCTCTCCTCCCCCCCCCGGGAGTCCTAATAGGATTAGGATTGGAGGGAGGAGTCCTACTCCCGGTGGGAGTAGGACTCCCCTGCGCCTCCTCTCCCTGGCCGGCCGGCTCCCCCTCCTCCAACCTTTATATACGGGGGCAGGGGGCACCCCAAGACACACAAGTTGATCCTTGAGATCGTTCCTTAGCCGTGTGCGGTGCCCCCTGCCACCAAATTCCACCTCGATCGTACCGTTACAGTGCTTAGGCGAAGCCCTGCGTCGGTAGTACATCAAGATCGTCATCACGCCGTCGTGCTGACGGAACTCTTCCTCGACGCTTTGCTGGATCGGAGCCCGAGGAACGTCATCGAGCTGAACGTGTGCTAAGAACTCGGAGGTGCCGGAGTAACGGTGCTTGGATCGGTCGGATCGGGAAGAAGACGTACGACTACTTCCTCTACGTTGTGTGATCGCTTCCACAGTCGGTCTGCGTTGGTACGTAGACAACACTCTCCCCTCTCGTTGCTGTGCATCACCATGATCTTGCGTGTGCGTAGGAAAATTTTCGAAATTACTACGTTCCCCAACATCTTGTACTACCCATATCATCAATATTAATCAAGCATGACGTAGGGTTTTACCTCCATCAAGAGGGCCCGAACCTGGGTAAAACATCGTGTCCCCTGCCTCCTGTTACCATCCGTCCTAGATGCACAGTTCGGGACCCCCTACCCGAGATCCGCCGGTTTTGACACCGACAATGTTATTTTGAAATAACCACGGACGCCGACCAGGGCCAGGCCCACCTCTCTCCTAGGTGGTCTCAACCTGCCCTATCGCTCCGCCTCAAAGTAACAGTTAGGGGCTGTCAGAAACTCAGGCCAACCACTACCTGGATGGAGCCACCTGCCCCTTCAGCCCCCAACTCCGAACAGTACCACAGGTTATGTAACAGTGTAAAGTATATAGTATATGCCCGTGATCACCTCCCGAAGTGATCACGGCCCAGTAGTATAGCATGGCAGACGGACAAGAGTGTAGGGCCACTGATGGAACACTAGCATCCTATACTAAGCAGTAGGATAGCAGGTAATGGTAACAAAAGTAGTAGCAAGGACAAGCTATGCATTAGGATAGGAATAACGAAAAGTAGTAACATGCTACACTACTCTGATGCAAGCACTATAGAGAAGAGTAGGCGATATCTGGTGATCAAAGGGGGGGGCTTGCCTGGTTGCTCCGGCAAGAGAGAGGGGTCGTCAACACCATAGTCGTACTGGGTAGCAGCGGCGTCGATCTTGGTGTCTAGCGAGAGAAGAAGGGGGAGAAACAATAAATATAATGCAAACAAATGCATGATGATGCATGACATGACAAAGTGTGATCCTAGGTGTGCCCTAACGCGGTACGAGGTGGTACCGGTGAAGGGGGAAAACATCTGGGAAAGTATTCCCGGTGTTTCGCGTTTTCGGACAGATGAACCGGAGGGGGAAATTTGCGTGTTTGCTATGCTAGGGATGCGTGGCGGATGAACGGGCTGCGTATCCAGATTCGTCTCGTCGTTCTAAGCAACTTTCATGTACAAAGTTTTTTCATCCGAGCTACGGTTTATTTTATATTAATTTCTAAAGTTTAATGTTTTTCTAGATTTATTATAATTTGAATTAAAAATAGAATAAACATTTGTCACCTAGCTCTATACTAGCCTGAGTGTATGACCAGTGGGGTCCAGGAGTGGTCCAGTCAGCCGAGTTGACCCAGTCAACATTTGACTGGTCAAAAGGTGAATAGTATTTAGGTCCCACTTGTCATTGTCTCTGGCTTTATTATAACAATCATTTTTGTTTAATAATAGTGGGGCCCTTCTGCCATAGGATCATTGGGCAAATTAGGTCCTAACTAAACTAACTAAAACTAGTTAGCACTAACTAAAAGGGGGTGGCCCCACTAAACAGCGGCTCAGCTGAGCCACACACGCGCGCGCACACAACACACACGGGCGCTCGGGCACACGGCCATGGCCGGCGGCAGCAGCGGGCAGAGGGGCCGGCAAGGCCAGTCAGGACTAGGCGCGGGCGGCGGCCAGCGGTAGGCGGTGTGGCTAGCGCGGCCGGCCGGAGGAGGGGGCGGCTGCGGGAGCGCGCGGCAGGGGCGGCTGCGTCGGGCGCGTGGCCGCGGGCGGCGGAGCCGGTTGGCGCGAGCTGGGACAGCGCAGGCTCGCGTGAGGGGGAGCAGAGCGACGGGCGCGTAGGGCGGCGTTGCGGCGGTGAGGAGGAGCGACGGGCGCGGGCGGGCGCCAGCGGGCGCGCGGCCAGAACGGCCCTGGGGCCAGGGAGCGCGGCGGGGCAGCAGAGGTGCTTCGGCGACTGCGTGCTCGCGGTGAGCTCGGGTGTCAGGGATTTGCAGACGAACGGAAGTTGAGGGGCTCAGGGGAGGAGGGGAAGCTCACGGGGCCCTGTAGTCATGCGAATGCGAGCTCGGGGAGGTCTCGGTGAAGACGATGATGCAGCGACAGCGGCGGATCGGCGCGGTGGATGAGGCGGATGACCGGCGAAGGGGATCGACGACTGCGGCGGCTTGGGTCCATCTAGTGGGTGCAGGCGAAGCCGATGACAACGAGGGTCCTCCTGGACACCTCGGGACGGCGAGGCTTGGCCGGTGGCCATGGCAATGGTGAGCGGTGGCGATGGATCCGCCCGGGTGAGCTCACGAACAAGAGGGGGAGCGAGGGGAAGGGGAAAGTGGGCGCTAGGGCTTTTGGTGAGGGAGAGAGGGGCGTCCGGGGGACTAGTAGGCGATGGGGGGCATGGATGCCCGGCGCGTGTCCACGGTCGGCCATGGCGCCGTGGATGCGTGGCCGCGACCCCCCCTGATGAACAGAGGAGGGGGAAAGGTGGTAACTGGGCCGGCCTGGCGATTATGGCCCGGGGAAGCTCGGGGGCCTTTTTTTAAATCCCTTTCTATTCTTTTCTATTTTGTTTTCTTTCTTTTTTTGTTCTATATTTTCTCTTAGCATTGAACCATTTTTTTTAAAATGTGTGGCTGGTCTACAAAATCAGTTTGCAATATACTTCACCGCCTCAAACAGTTTGGGAGTGATTTGAATCAATTTGGAATTTTCATAAATTATAAAACAATTTAAATGTTGTTTTGGGCACTGCTTTAATCAGGTTAAGGCCTTTAATCAATTTATAAAACGTTGGTTTCTCCACCACAATTAACTTTGCATTATTTGGTACAACCGGGACATTTTAGTTTTAAAGTTTGAAAACTCTTACCATTTGACTTGCTTTTGACTTTTGATTTCGAACAGGATTGAATCGTCGTGAGTTTAACAACAGTAATCGCGGTGACGTGTCATCATTAACAGGGAATTACTGTAGCTTAACTATCCGGGCGTCACACAATACCAACACCTCCCAGTGTTTTCCCTATGGGATTCAAATGGGTTTTTCTCCGGAAACGGAATGAGAACAATGAGGTGGTGAGATATAAAGCAAGGCTCGTAGCACAAGGTTTCACGCATAAACCCGGCATTGATTTCACTGAAACATATTCTCCAATAATGAGTGCAACTACTTTCCGATATCTTATATCTTTGGTAGTGCAAAATCATCTATCTATGTAGTTGATGGACGTCGTGACCGCATATCTTTACGGGTCACTAGATTCGGACATATATATGAAGGTTCTTGATAGAATCTCTGTTCCGAATAAAAATGCAAAACGCAACATGTATTGTGTAAAGCTGAATAAGTCATTATATGGCTTAAGACAGTCGGGACGGATGTGGTACAACCGACTCAGTGAGTTCCTTCTTCAGAAATGTTACTCCAATAGTGCTGATTGCCCATGTGTTTTCATCAAGAAGTCCTCTACAGGATTTTGCATCATTTCTGTGTATGTTGATGATCTCAACATCATCGGCAGCACACCAGACATTGATGAAGCACGCAATCACCTAAAGATGGAATTTGAGATGAATGATTTGGGTAAAACCAAATTTTGCTTAGGTATTCAACTTGAGCATCTTCCCTCAGGAATCATGGTACACCAATCTGCCTATATCCAGAAAATATTGGAGAAATTAAATATGGACAAATCCTATCCATCTAAAACTCCCATGGTGGTTCGATCTCTAGACGTAGAGAAAGATCCGTTCAGACCAAGGGATGATGGAGAAGAGGTGTTGGGACCTGAAGTTCCATACCTTAGTGCTGTTGGAGCGCTTATGTATCTTGTAAATTGCACAAGACCTGATATTGCATTTGCAGTGAATCTACTTGCTAGACATAGCTCAGCTCCCACCAAACGTCATTGGTCTGGAGTGAAGAATATCTTTCGATATCTCCAAGGCACAAAGGATCTTGGCCTATTTTTCTAGTTCCAGAAAAATCAGGACTCTGATGTGATTGGATATGCAGATGCCGGCTATTTGTCTGAATCCCATAATGCCAGATCTCAGACCGGTTTCGTGTTCCTACATGGTGGCACTGCTATATCATGAAAATCTTCGAAACAGACTCTCGTGGCAACATCTACCAATCATTCTGAAATAATTTCATTATTTGAAGCAACATGCGAATGTGTATGGCTTCGCAGAATGATAAAACACATACAACAGTCATGTGGAATGGGTTCGATAAAATCACCTACCATTATCTATGAAGATAATGCGGCCTGTGTTGCGCAGATGCAAACATGATACATTAAGAGTAATATCACCAAGCATATTTCTCCTAAATGGGTTTTCCCCTATAATCTTCAGAAAAGCGGGGAAATAAGCATTCTGCAAGTCAAATCATGCGACAATTTTGTTGATTTATTTACCAAGTCTCTACCAAATTCTACATTCCAGAAATGTGTTCATGGAATTGGTATGCGAAGACTTAGGGACTTGCAGGTGTTAGGGGGAGTCTCTTCATGAGATATCCTCATTTTAATGACATCATATTATGCTATCTTTCTTTGTGAGTATATGTTTCAGGGTCTCATCAAAAATTTTATGAAGAACTTTAGAAGGAGAATCTTTTGAGATGATAGAGCTTTCCAGAAAATCGTGAAGATGATCTACATGGTCAAGCGTAGATTAGGAGGAGTGTTAAAAATAATTCTGTAATTAGGGGAAAATCTCCCCTTGCCCAAACCGTCGTTGCGGTTTGTCCTGCAACCGACGCCTCCCTTTGATCTCCTGGAACCGACGCCTCCTCGAGGGATCGTTGTGTCTCTTCGGGACATATAAAAGGAGGCTTGTAACCATCGATCATTCTGATTCAAAACAAATTCGTCTATTTATACCTATTCGGCACCTGGCCGATATGGTACGAGTTACCGAACATTGGTGGCAACAATAATATATTATCATATCCTATAAAGTAGTCTGTTAATTCCTTCTTCACATATTATTATCTTATCCTGAACATAAGAATATCATTTGTACAAGTGTGTACCAAGGTTTTGGATGTGCAGTCGATTAAAGTTTCTCAAAACATAGGACTCCCTCTGTCTTTCCTCTTGTGCTCTATGAAAATGAGAGATAAAAGTTCAGAAATGGGTTTGAACCTTGCAACCGACATGTTCATTATATGAAAACGCTTACACCATCGACATCTATGATTGTTTGCATTATTTCTATCAAGGCATCATTATCATTCAGGCTTCTTAATCCAAAATAGTTTCAAAAAAAAGTTAAAATCAGTTTCCAAAATAGCTACAAACGATTTTAGAAATGGTTAAAATCAGTTCCCAAAAGATAGGAGAAAGAGTTTTTTGTTCTCTTTTTTTAGACAATTTTGTTCTCTTTTCTGAACGGAAAAGAGGAGAGATTACGCGCAATGACGGCCCAGCCCAACAAAAGATGTCCGGCATGTACACTGTCGGGCCCACCTTGGTCAATATGTCCCGTCACTGTTGCCGATTGGCACACACGACACAAGGGAGGTATCCCCTAAAAAACACAAGGGAGGTATGCACGCATGCTCCGCAAATACTTTTTCCTCTTTCTCCCGTCCCTGACTCCCTGGCACTATCAACGGCGTCGTCTCTTATCTGGGCACCTTGGTAGCACTCTTGCCACCTCTACTGCTTCGGCCTAATGTCCCTTTGAGCTCTCCTCGTTCTCAGCCGTTTAGGAAGAGCCTGGTGCCCACACGCCCGTGTCGTGTCACTGATATAGCCCACCAAGACACCTACCAGTGTTGTGAGATTCCCCTCTTTCTGACTTCTCATGGAAAGAATTTCTCACCAAGACCGCTGGAAAGGTTCTTGCTTCAGGGGTGCTTCCTATGGTCATCTTATTTTCTCCAGCAATAGATCATGTGTCGTTTTTATGTGTTCACAGGTGCTAGCGTCTCAACCCCAAAACTACCGGTCTTCAAAGACATCGAGCTCTTGTATGATGCACTCACTGCTCCTCTAGCATCATTGAACTCACATCTCATTGTGGATACTGGATCACGGAATCTATTTTGGCATGTTGGTAGCTACTCCTGGGTGGGATGTTCTCCTGATGATGCACCAATTAAGCAAATTGTGATCCTCAAAGGGCGGGTCTATGGCATGGATTCCGATCGCAGGATCTTCAAAGTGCACTTGACACCCAAGATAAACGTACAAGAACTGCTAGTTATGGGGTCGAGCATGATCAGTAAATGGCAACTTTCCAAGACATGGCTGGTGGCGTGTGGCGATATGCTACTCTTGGTCGGCTTTCAGGGACCTTTGGCAGTATCAGGGGTAATCTTCGAAGTCTTCCTCCTCGACCTATCAACTGAACCTGCATTATGGCTGAAGGTGGAGAAGGTAGAGAATTGGGCGATCTTCATCAGCACCGACAAGAGAAGTCAAGCATTGTCTTGCATGAACCCAGAGATATGGGGAGGGAGGAGCAACTGCATATACTACTATAACCATGAGTCTAAACATTGGATTGCATTAGAGGTTGGCAAGCCGTTGGAGGGAGATCATTCCAAACTTAGTGAAAACGTCTTTATTTTCATGGGTCGTGACAACAAGGTGCAACCTATGTGGATTGTCCCCAGCATGTACTCTTTACGTCGGTGATGATGATCATTGATTCATGTGCACTAGATATTACTTGGAACACATTCTTCTCCAACTTTGGTACTCGTCGATTGCCGAGTTTTCTAACTTGGTCTCAAGATCTTTATTTATTTATTTTGAACATGATGGCTTTGAACTCAATTTTATGCTTCTTTGTCTTTATTCTTCATTCATCACCATGTTGTTCATCTTCGGGCCAGTTAAATGTTTGCTATTTGCGCCTTGTGTGCCTGAACTGAGTACCGGAACTACATAAATCACATGGTTTCTATTTTTTTTTTGTTTCGGTGGAAGTACAAAGTATTGTTTGGTTTTGATGTAACTACATGCTAATTTTCTATTTAAGATCCATGCAAGTTCACATAAGTTTCTAACTACCAACTATTTTTGGCTTTCTTCACCAACCTCTAGAAGTTGGATAGGAGGGATGTTGGTGATACATTGAGAATTTTAATCCGAGCATGGTGACTTTGTGCCCCATTCTCCCCATATGGATATACCTCGTTTTGAAAATGTTTACCATTAAGGAAAATGTAGCAAACTCTCCTAAGTCACATAAATTTATTAAAAGATAGTTGTAAAGGTTTCATCCTTTTTATTTTGGAGATGAAGAAAGCATCATTTTTTGGAAGAAAAAATACATCCAATTCAGATATCCAAAAGGTTTGTAGAAATAGCATAGGATCCAGTGCCAATGGGGCTCTAGATTTGTTGATGAAGAGGTTAGTGCTAAAAAAATGAATGTCAGTGATTCACAGTTTTTTTATGATGTCTTTGTGTTTTCCGACATGCTACAAGCTACACATCAAATGTGCTATGATAAATGTTGAGTGTGTGGTGAAGTGCTAGTGTTCATGCTCCAAGTAACTTTTTAGGTGTTGCGGGTCTTGGCTTCCATGATGAATACGTGCCATGGTTTTTCGTTGACGTATAAATGTATTGCTTAGTCTCTTTCATCAAATCGGTCTTTTGGTTGCCTTGGCTAGAGCATACACTTCTACATTATATCGGAGCTAAGAGTTCTTGATTTCAAGACCCGGCTGGCGCAATTAAATTGCAACCCACTTTCGGTCCATGTTTAGGCCTGATGGAGCTACACGTACGGGGAGTGTTGACGTATAAATATATTGCCTAGCTTTTTCCATCAGATCGGTATTTTGGTTGCATCGTTTATAGCATGCACTTCTACAGTTTTTTTCTCGGCAAGTGTGTTAAATGATGCGATGTTTTTTTTTTGAAAAAGGCTTTCGCCCCGCTTTATATTATAAAGCACATGCCCAAGCCAACAATCCACAGAGGATCTCCCCCTTATCCTAGCAGATCGGTACCTAGACCATATCCTTGGGCAGCTTGGATGTATCTATCTTTTCGTTTAGATCACATCATCTCGAGCGCGGAATCTTATTAGTGGATCAGAAGACTATGGTGACCCGTAGATCTTCAGATGTTGATTTGCAGAGCAGGGCCGGAATGCGGGGATTGCATTCTTCAAAAAGTATCATATCTTCTTTACGTCAGACAGATACCCAGAATCCGAGTCCTGATCATCTGTTTTTTAATCCCTGTTGTTATGGAAAGTGTTGCTGTGTCAAATCGAGATTATGTGGGTGTTCAGCTTATTAAGCAATTTGTTCGTCCTCAATAGCTTAGTTCGGTAGAGCGATCGGCTGTTAACTGATTGGTCGTAGGTTCGAATCCTATTTGGGAAGATTTGATTCATTCTTTAATGTAAGAATAAAGAATGGAATTAAAGGGCTTGCTTTGACCCTTAGGAGTAGAGTAGGTAACCCGTTTGCTATCCTTATTTCTATTTCTATTGCATTTTCTATCTCATCGTATCACATTGTGTTCTACGATTTCACTTCGACAAAAGGAAAGAGCATTCAAACACACACACACACACACACCAAGTTCATACAGAACACAGGATCCATAAGGGTTAATGCTGAGGGCACAGCTCAACAAGCCCTAGTAATGTGATGTTTTTTACCCGCATCCTGAGAAAATAGTGCAAAGATGTTGCAAACTATTACAAAAGGTTCCAAGCGAGGGTTCCGTTGAAAGGATCAGATGACCCCAGATCATGATTTTGGGTGGCATGGCTAATTTCCCTCCGCTCCAGTCGGCTGACTTTTAAACACACGAAAATTTCACAAAAGATCGGATTGTAAAGCAGGTCTTCTTCGGGAATCTCCTGCTTAAAACTTTTTGCATAGAATAGTGCCTTTTATTTTTAGAAAAAAACACACAACCTGTCGGGTTGTGGACCGACCCGACTCGTAGCTTTGGGCATTAAGCGCCTATTGGTTCTTCCGATTTTTTTGGTTTTACATTTTTTGGCTTTTGTTCCTGTTTTTTTGCTAGCTTTTGTATGTCTGTCTGTTTATTTTGTGTTATGCTTTTTTGATTTGTTTCTTTCGCTCGTTTCTCATCCTGATTCTTTTCTTTCTACTATCTTTTCAACCAGTTTTTATTTTTGTTTCTTTTTTAATTTACATTTTTTCTTTTTAAAATTAGCAAATATTTCAAGATCAATGAACATTTATAAAATCCATAATTTTTTTAAAAAATTACTAAAAATCTTGAACGCTTTTCTTATTTCGTGAACATTTTTAAGTCGACTCCATTTCTTAAATTCACGGAAATTTTACAAATATGTGGTTTTCATTTTTTTATGATTTTGAAAAAATTCATGAATATTTCTAAATCTATGAACTGTTTTATATACAATAATATTTTAAAAATTCATAAACATTTTAAATCTATGAAGATTTTTTTACAATAATATTTTTTGTAAAGAAAGAATGGTAGCCGGTTTCCTAGAGGCATAAGAGATGTTATTTGCAATTCTTGTGAAGAGCTAGTTTTGGGGAGCTCCCATTCAGTGCTTGAGGCGGCGGAATTTGCGCTGGCACTCGCTCGCGCAATAGACAGGCCATGGATCAAGAGCGCTTTCCTGCTTTCCTGGTCACCTCACGGTGTCGCCTGATCGCTCGCCAGGTCATCCTGTCTCGATCGCTTGGTCGCTCTCGCCAGTTAAAAAATAAATAGCTACAGGTTGAGCAGAAAACCTGATTTCTGGGTTTTTATACATTGGAAATTCATACATGCAAAAAAGGTTCCTGGATTTTAAAAAGTTCAATAATTTGAAGAGGAGTACAAATTTAAAAAATGTATTCCTAATTTATAAAAATGTCACAGGTTTAAAAGAGTTCATGGATTAGAAAAATGTTTGCACAATTTAGAAAAAGATGAATTTGGAATTGTTTTACAAATTTAAGAAAAGCTCACAATATATCAGCACTGTTCATGAATTTAAAAAAGTTCTTGAATACGAAAAATAGTTCACAATTAAAAATATATTCATATATGTAGGAAAAAACAAACAGAAACAATAAACATAAACAATTGGAAATAAAACTAAGTAAAACCGACAAAAAAAATCCAAAACCTAACCGGTTTTCGTAGGAATTGTTTTTGGGCCAGTTCAGGGATGCATAAATTTGCTAGAGGAGAATCTAGCCAAATATATCGTCTTGCATCCATCGAGGATGCCATCCTATCCAATCTATGTGCTTCCCCATTGGTAGTGCGCTGTTCGTAGCAGAATTTGCATGATCCAAACGAGTTGCTTCTTTCCTTGATCTCATAAAGAGCCATAGAGTGTCCACCCAGGTTCTTCATCAACTCGAGTTCCCGGACGACTCTGAGACAATCAGATGAAAGGAGTAAGTACTGAAGGCCCAGGTCCTGTGCCAAAGCAATGGTCTCTCGACATGCAAGAACCTCAAAATAAAATAAATAACTATTATTATCTCAAAAATGCTGATTAACTGTTAATTAATATACATGACAACATTCTAAGACGCCCCCTAAAAGAAAAACATTCTAAGACGCCAATGAACTCATAAAGCTGATGACCATTGCATCGATGTAGGAGCAGCGCTGCTGTTTCTCCATCTGTCAATCATGTGAATCAAGAGCAAATGACTGATGATGAGGGACGATCAAGTAGCAACTAAACTGTTCAGCGTCATCTCCATCCAGTCATTTGTTGGATATATTCTTTCAAGTTAACAGAAAACTCATGTAACTATTTAATTGTGCAATTAGTACCAATGTACCTGAGGGAAGATTTAAGACTGGTGGAGTACTGAAACTCGCTTTATCCAGATGGCTTAACAACAGAAAAAATGCCACTTCTTATGTTCATTTCATCAAACAGCCTAAAAGCAACCAGTCCATCCTGGGTGAGGCTTGCCTGCTCCGATTGTTTGCTCTGCTCCTACATCGATCCAACGGTCATCCGCTTTCCACTCCCCACCTCGTTTTTCTCTATTAGACATAAAAACTGTAAAAAAAAGAACAGAAAAACGCTCCCTAATTGTTCGTTGGATAACTGACGAAAGGTTGCACACATCTTCAGAGTTCGTCAGTTAACTGCAGTGTTCATTTCTTCAGGGATCCTCACGGCAAGCCCCATTCATCCATCGTCCCGCCGTTTTGGGTTGATTGATTGGGCCGAAAATTGGTCCAATCCCGATATGGATCATCTAGATCACTGTCGTACCAATATCGACTGAAATGAACTGGTCATTACTTATAGGAGAACTCATCTTTACCGTGACACCTTTTGTCCCATTTTGTTAAGACGCTGCTGATCAGGCCACTTGTCCGATCTTCATACAACGCACTGGATCAAGCCGTCGGTGCAGGGAACAAAAGTGCACCTGAGCGTCGGATTTTGCATCGTTCTCAAGTCCAACCATGAAGCGTCGTATGATTGGAACTCAGAATTTGAAATCCGACATCTGCTCCGAGTATGCTGAGGACGAGCTTAACCATGCAGCCATCTAACAGAAGCACTATAACATCATACTATTGTTGACCATAAAAAATAAATTAAAATAAAATATTACTCATGTTATTTCTCATAATAGGATAGAGCACTATTATAAATTAAAAGGAAGCTACAAGCCATTTGCTTCAGACCAAATACTCTCAAGTCTCAACAGTAATTAAGAGGGGAAAAAGATACTGGTGGTTTTCTGCATTAGTTGCTTCCTGGTAAGTTTCTCATCCAACAAGAGGCATATGGAAAACACTCCCGTATCTCGCCATATCCATAGTCCATCTTACCCAGGTCTCGAAATTTCAAACTATCAAAATAGCAGGCGACTGTTCTACGGGCCCCATGAAACAAAAGAATCTCTTTGTGAGGATGAAATCCAAGACAATGGAAGTACGTTGGATTTTCATTTTCCCCCCAATCTGTAGTGCCAATGATATATTCATTGTCAGTGTCCCATTCAAAATCATCTTGCACTGTTGCTTCCCTGATGCCGTCCACTGGCTCAAGGTTGACATCATTCTTCAACACCCAGTCCCTCTGATCGTCCGACTGTAAGCTCCAGGGGCCATCATCCAACTCGTTCCAAGCATAATTTTTGTCAGCTGGTTGAAGGTTTATGTCACTTTTCAATACCCACTCCGTCTGGCCATGTGATTCATCAACGAACCAAACCTGAAATGTGCATAGCCCTTCGCGGAATACAGAATACACCCCATTCTTCGATTTTCCAATACGAACTTTGTGATGTCCTTCTTTTCCTTTTGGAAGCTTAATTAGTTGGTACTCATCATGCAACAAGTTAATTCTGAAAAAAAAATCAAATCGTCGTTAAACATAAATAAATTGAAAATACCTTGGTAAGGAAAATATTTTGGAGCTCTAACTGTATGCCTAAGGTGTGCGTTGATATACCTGAAAACGGAATCTTGTTCGCAATGAACATAGAGCACCCCTTTCCAATAGGCAGCACTGTAGAATGGTTCATAAGCCGATCTTACCTCTGCGATTGTTCCTGCGGAATCCCCTTGGCGAATAAATGACTTCTCCTTCCATAACCCAGTTTTTGAGGAGAAAACATGCATTATGTAAGGCGACGGCGGCCATTCCATCGCAGAGACCAACTGATCATCATCACATGTATGCCTAGAAAGATGCCCCGTTGGAAGATTGAATGGAATCAAAGGGACTGAAAACACCTCATAGTGCGGCGACACGGTGGGATCATACACAAGATAACGATAATCAAAGCATTTGTGGCAATCTGTGGCTGTGCAGGAGCGCGGCGGCGGGGGGAATCGCGCCCACTGTCGGGTGGCAGGATTGACAACATGATCCGAATCCGCCAGCAGGAGAAGGCCGTTGCAACAATCCATGATCGGCCAATAGAGATCAGCTCTTGCAAGCGGGCAGTCCAAGTAGTCTAGCCTGGAGGTCACCTTGCGCCCCGTGGAGCGGCGGGAGAAGAGCCTCGAGGTGCTGAACATGGAGGTCTCGAAGAAGATGCCGTCCAGCGTGAGCGGGAGCAGATCCGCGCGTAGCAGGCGGTTGGCGTCGACGGTGGCATGCCACGCCCTGCACACGCAGCGGCATGAAGCGAGGCCGCGCGGTGCGAGGCGGCGGAAGACTTCCACGAGCACGTCCTGAGGCGCCGAATCCATGTCAACCATCGGTTCCTTGAGACATGGGATCCCGGCGACCAGATCGGAGCCCGGGGAAGACGAAGGAGAACGGGGTGTCGCGGCCGGCGAGAGGCTGGGGCGGCGCCGTGGCGGTGGTAGAGGTTCTAGATCTGAGGAGTGAGGAGGTTCGGGGTACTGGTTCCAGCCTAAGAACGCACGCCGGAGGAACACAGAAATGCATTTTCGTACTCGGGCTTCATAGAAGTTAGAACACGTTTTTTTTAAATGTTTCAGTTCTTTTTTAAAAAACTGGATGTATACTGAATTTGTGCAAATTCTCACGACGAAATACATTGACACGCAGGCTACACGAAAAAAAGACAAATTGATGATTTTGAAAATAGGGAACAATGACATCCAGTGGCGGAGTGTAGTGGGGACAATACCGGGCCTTGGCCACCCCTTGCTAGAGAAAAATTTACACAATAGGCTTATATTTCAACTAATCGCTCTACTAATTCTCCGGCATGTCCGATCACCCTAGCTTTTTCTATGTCATATACTCATTTTGGCCCCTTCTAACACTTGGTTCACGCTCATCCAAAATATATAGACGCATATACATTGGCACTGTACTTTTTTGTGTAGCTCATGAAACAATGTAATTTTACACACATGTAGTATACATCTATATGTTAATGTAAAATTGTTTTTAGAAACATATATTGAGACCTTGAATCATAATTTTTGAATATCTCAAAAATGGATTTTATGGAGCCCGAGCACCAAAACGCTGCACTGCAACACAGAAAACACATGAGTTATCTCTCACTTAGATCATCTATAGATGGAGCCCACATATCCTCCTCAAATGTCCGGGCAGCCTACCCATCCACTACATAGACAGAAAAAACCACCAACCGTGTTAGAATAAATCCGAAGCGCTTCATTGATCTACCGAGAACCAAGCAATCACACGAGTAAGACACCGAGATTTAATAACGAGGTTCACCGATATGGCTACATCCACGGGTCCTGATGGATGCTCCTCCCCATGACACCGTCACAATACCGCACCCCGGCCGCCCGGGCGCCGGCACATGCCGCCGGCTCCCCCGCGTGCCCGTGCTATTATGTTGGCATAGGTTACATCGTGTGTCTATCCCTGATATATATGAGAGACCTAGGATACAAGTGTCCTATTAGGACACAACTCCTATCCTGTCTACACACAGTCCAAACCAAGTCCAAATGTAACCTACATTGTACAATAATATTCGACATAATTCTAACAAACTCCACTTTGGTGAATATTCTCCACCACCTTGAATTCGTCCGTGCGTCGAACTTCCATGCACATTGGACTTGAGATACACCATGAGCACCGCTGCTACTTCCAGACTCCATGTGACTCCACCTGCAACTGTAGTCCCTTCTCGTCTTCATCACAGTCAACACTCGAGCAAAAATTAAGTTCCTCATTACTCTACTTTGTGCTCCCAACTTCCGGAGTATCCGCTCAACGCCATCACACACTGATCATTAATCTGCGTGAAAATGAACAACTCACATATTGGGTGTCACATATAAGTGTTACCTGAACTCAACATCACCGCTCTTTCATGACCGTCTATCTGAAACTTGAAGGAATTTCACCGTCGCCCTGTGTCACTTTGAGTCAAATTCACAGTTGTCTCACTCTTTTCCCCGAATAGTCTCTGACATGTCCCACAGCTATAGCACTCAACCTCCTTCTGTACTTGTCATCCGCACTTTGCCATGTGCACCGAACACTACAGAATATACGGCCATGTACTCTCTCAGTTTTTGACAATTTCAGACTCTCCGCCACTTTCACAGATTCTCCATGGTCAACTCATGTCCATCTTCCGGCACCAATAGACCCAGTCACCAACTTGAATCCGGTACTCGTCAACACTGCTTCAGCACCCCTACACAATTTGTCTGACCACCAGTGCCTTGGCATGTCCCTGTGTCCCGTGCTTACCGCACGCCTCGCCGCTATCACTGCGCCGAGCCTCTGTTGTCCTGGTCGAGTCTCCCGGGTAGCTAGCCCCCACTATCTCAACTCCCACTGCAGAGAACCATCGATCATCACCGACCGATGCCGAGTATCATGCCTCCATCAGACCACTGGTACCCAGTCTGAAACCACGTGTCTCTCGCTACCCCGCTGAAATAGGCTTCGACTCTCCGTGCACTTATGCCGTAGCCCCTCAATCCAACTCCACCTTCAACATGACTCCATGGTGGTTGTACGTGCCACCTCGGACCTCGTCGACTCCAAGCTCTCATGTGCACCGTCTTGAATCAACCCCGCGCCATAGTCTTGTCAAAGTCACACAAGCCCTCGGGGCCTGCACCACGTGTTTCCACGCCCAGAAGTCGGTCACCATCGGCATCACGCTCCTATGTCATCGTCGCCGATCCCACCACCGTCTTCTGTTCCAACCGACTCACGCCGATCCATCAGACTGACAAATCTGACCCAGCCGAACTTATCCGACTGCACGACACACTCCAGACTTCTCAAGCCGTCATCATGATAATCGCCATCCATACACAAATGTGTACTAACAAAGAAAACCAAAAGCAAAGTCCACATACCCTTCCCATGTGAACATACCAAATCAGATCAACAAAGCTAACTGGCTCAAGCACCTGATTCATCACACGTCTATAGCTAACCTTTTCTTTTCTTTTCTTTTCTTTTTCCATGACATCATCACGATCTGACTAAGCCTGTGTGCTGTATTCTTTTTTTCTCAAACAAATCACGTGCCTCCAAGCTTATGCAACATCTTTGCAGCCTCCTGTAGCGTACCAACGGCTGCCACCACCGCGCACATACGGCACCCCAACACATCGCTTGACCACACTTCCATGGGACGCACCCGCACGCTCCTGCCGCTGCCAGCCTTGCCTGCCCTGCCCACAAGTCAGTCATCTAGAGCTGCGATGGTCTTTGTGCTTGCCCCGCCTGGATGGGCCTACTGGGCCATTGCTTACCGCCAAGTGTTTGTCCAAACCGAATAGCTCGATCAATCTGCGGGTGCCGCTCGTCCTCGCAGCCACAACTGTAATCCGTTCTCGCCTAGGTTGCCACACCCGTCGCCAAGTCCGATCCAGATCGATCGACTCTGCCGGCGCATCTGCTGCTGCCATAAGCACACACACCTCCCTCTGACTCCCTTTTGCTAGAAGATCACAACCGCTGAACACATCTGCTATCTCTCCTGCAGAGAACCCCAACGATATCTTCATCTCCTCTAGATCTGACTTCCGCAGCCTCTTCAAACCTTGCTCATGATACCACTTGTTAGAATAAATCCGAAGTGTTTCGTTGATCTACCGAGAACCAAGGAATCACACGAGCACGACACCGAGATTTGATAACGAGGTTCACCGATATGGCTACATCCCCGGGGCCTGACGGGCGCTCCTCCCCATGCACTACCGGAATCGCCCCCTATGCCGACGGCCAGGGCCGTCGGCATAGGCCTGAGTCCCGTCGGGATAGACCTATGTCGATGGCCCCCGTCGGCATAGGGCCGTCGGCAACATATGCGTCGGCACAGCCATGGAGGCCGTCGGCATAGAAAAGCCGTCGGCATATATGACACGCCGATGGGGGCCGTACATCTATGCCGATGGCCCTGGCCGTCGGCAACGATCACGCCTAACGGCGGCCGCCGTCAAGTCTGCCCAACGACTGGTCGCCACGTGGCACCCCTATGCCGACGGCCTAGCCGTCGGCTTAGTCAAAAACTATGCCGACGGCTAGACCGTCGGCATAGGTGTGCCACGTGGCGACCAGCCGCTGCTCGTGGACCAGGGCTATGCCGACGGCTAGGCCGTCGGCATAGTTTGAAACTAAGTCGACGGCCAGGCCGTCGGCATAGTCCTTCATACAGAGCTCCCAGTAGCTGACACGTGGGTGCCTATGCCGACGGCTAGGCCGTCGGCATAGGTGCCACGTGTCAGCTACTGGGAGCTCACGCTAGCCCTATGCCGACGGCCTAGCCGTCGGCATAGTTTTCTTTTTCTTTTTTTTTCTTTTTTTTGTTTGTTTTTAGATCAATTCAATTCAAATAGTAGCACATATCAGCAGATATATATGATGGGATAGACATATAAAACACAACGGGATATCATCCGGCACCATCACAACAATATATGCATAAGCATCATCACACACAAGTCTCTAAATGAACATCATCACAACCAACATAAGCATAAGCATATAGAGAAGCACACAAGTCATCTAAATGATCATCACCACACACAAGTCATCTCAAGCATCATCACCACACAAGGATCATCGAGCACCGCGGAGGTCGTCACCGCCAAGACGGCTAAAGCCCAGGTCGTCACTGCTAGCGGCAGCGCTACCGCCAAGACCGCCTCCGGCTCCACCTCCGCCTCCGCCTCCGTGGATCGGAGTGGTCAGGCTCCGTGTCTCCAGAGTGCTGCGAAGACCACCGCCAACGGTAGATCCGCCTGTTCCCTGGATGTTGAAAAGACATATGCACGGGATATATGACTATGTTGAAAGGCATGACATGCTTTGGGTGAATAGATTGGGGATGAACTAACCGGCTAGGGGCCAGCGTTCTGTGCCACAAACTCCTCAAAGCTCATCAGCACTGGTTGTGCTGGAGGGAACTGAGGACACCTGCCGGCCGCCATATCCTAAAAAGCCTGCTGCATCTGGCTATCCCTCTGCACTTGGTGTTCATAAAGCCTCTGATGCCACGCCATGGTCTCCTGGCGTGTGTACTCCAGGTAGGCCTACGGTATGACATGATGGAACTCATAAAACTACTAAATGCGGAAAATGAAGTGAGCAATGAAGATAAGAGGGAAAATACTTACAGATTGTTGCTCCTGAAAGAGGGACTGTGTACTAGTCACTGGCTGGCTCGTGCGCTGGCTCAGGCTCGGGTCGATCCGACAAAGCTGTGTGTAGGAGATACTAGGAGTGATCACAGCATCGAGAAACGCCTCCCGACCGTGCTCCTTGGGCCCCATCCTCACCACCGCCATGTCGTCCAGAGGCGCCGCAATGGGGTCAGGTGTGTCAGGATGTAACTTCAGATACGCTTCGGAGTAGGCCTTCTTCCTCCCTGCGGTCTTCTTGCCATAGTACTTGGGCTCGCCAGGCTTGGGGTCCTTCCGCGTATGGGCGATCTCCCACGCCTGCATGTGTGAGAGCGGCCGCTTCAGTTTCTCCTCCTGCACCACCAAACAGAGGTTAGTCATACATAAGAAAGTGATGGTAAATAGAAGAAGAAGAATGTTTAATGGGGTTAGTCATACATTAACTACCTTGTGGAGATAGTGGTTTCGATTTCCCTGAGCATGTACTCCCTCCATCCCTCGGTTAGCCTTATTTTTGGTTCTCATAGCCGCCCAGGCTCCAGCCTCATCACACCAAAGATCCACCAATGCCGTCCAGGACTCGTCTTTTCCATAACACCAATTTGGACACACCTACATAATAAAAGCATAATGGCATGTAGGTGTGTCCAAATTGGTGTTATGGAAGCATAAAGCATAAAGCATAATGTACCACAAGGTAATGAAAGCATAATGAAAGCATAATGAAAAATCTTTTATACTTGCCGCCAAGAACTCGGGCCTCTCCAAGGTAATTCCTGAAGGAAATATGCCCTAGAGGCAATAATAAAGTTATTATTTATTTCCTTATATCATGATAAATGTTTATTATTCATGCTAGAATTGTATTAACCGGAAACATAATACATGTGTGAATACATAGACCAACAGAGTGTCACTAGTATGCCTCTACTTGACTAGCTCGTTAATCAAAGATGGTTATGTTTCCTAACCATAAACAAAGAGTTGTTATTTGATTAACGAGGTCACATCATTAGTAGAATGATCTGATTGACATGACCCATTCCATTAGCTTAGCACCCGATCGTTTAGTATGTTGCTATTGCTTTCTTCATGACTTATACATGTTCCTATAACTATGAGATTATGCAACTCCCGTTTACCGGAGGAATACTTTGGGTACTACCAAACGTCACAACGTAACTGGGTGATTATAAAGGAGTACTACAGGTGTCTCCAATGGTAGATGTTGGGTTGGCGTATTTCGAGATTAGGGTTTTGTCACTCCGATTGTCGGAGAGGTATCTCTGGGCCCTCTCGGTAATGCACATCACATAAGCCTTGCAAGCACTGCAACTAATATGTTAGTTGTGAGATGATGTATTACGGAATGAGTAAAGAGACTTGCCAGTAACAAGATTGAACTAGGTATTGGATACCGACGATCGAATCTTGGGCAAGTAACATACCGATGACAAAGGGAACAACGTATGTTGTTATGCGGTCTGACCGATAAAGATCTTCGTAGAATATGTAGGAGCCAATATGGGCATCCAGGTCCCGCTATTGGTTATTGACCGGAGACGTGTCTCGGTCATGTCTACATTGTTCTCGAACCGTAGGGTCCGCACGCTTAACGTTACGATGACAGTTATTATGAGTTTATGCATTTTGATGTACCGAAGGTTGTTCGGAGTCCCGGATGAGATCACGGACATGACGAGGAGTCTCGAAATGGTCGAGACGTAAAGATTGATATATTGGAAGCCTATGTTTGGACATCGGAAGTGTTCCGGGTGAAATCGGGATTTTACCGGAATACCGGGAGGGTTACCGGAACCCCCCGGGAGACTAATGGGCCTATTGGGCCTTAGTGGAAAAGGAGAAAAAGAGAAAGCCCACAAGCTGGCCGGCGCCCCCCTTCCCAAAGTCCTAGTAGGACTAGGATAGGGGCCGGCCCCCCTTCTCTCTCCTTTTCCCCCCGGGAGTCCTAATAGGATTAGGATTGGGGGGAGGAGTCCTACTCCCGGTGGGAGTAGGACTCCCCTGCGCCTCCTCTCCCTGGCCGGCCGGCTCCCCCTCCTCCAACCTTTATATACGGGGGCAGGGGGCACCCCAAGACACACAAGTTGATCCTTGAGATCGTTCCTTAGCCGTGTGCGGTGCCCCCTGCCACCAAATTCCACCTCGATCGTACCGTTGTAGTGCTTAGGCGAAGCCCTGCGTCGGTAGTACATCAAGATCGTCATCACGCCGTCGTGCTGACGGAACTCTTCCTCGACGCTTTGCTGGATCGGAGCCCGAGGAACATCATCGAGCTGTACGTGTGCTAAGAACTCGGAGGTGCCGGAGTAACGGTGCTTGGATCGGTCGGATCGGGAAGAAGACGTACGACTACTTCCTCTACGTTGTGTGATCGCTTCCGCAGTCGGTCTGCGTTGGTACGTGGACAACACTCTCCCCTCTCGTTGCTATGCATCACCATGATCTTGCGTGTGCGTAGGAAATTTTTCGAAATTACTGCGTTCCCCAACAGTGGCATCCGAGCCTAGGTTTTATGGTTTGATGTTATTTGCATTAGTAGAACACAAGTGAGTTGTGGGCGATACAAGTCATACTGCCTACCAGCATGTCATACTTTGGTTCGGCGGTATTGTTGGGTGAGACGATCCGGACCAACCTTACGCGTACTCTTACGCGAGACCGGTTCCCTCGACGTGCTTTGCACACAGATGGCTTGCGGAAGACTGTCTCTCCAACTTTAGTTGAACCAAGTGTGACTACGCCCGGTCCTTGAGAAGGTTAAAACGGAGTCTATTTGACGAACTATCGTTGTGGTTTTGATGCGTAGGTGAGATGAGTTCTTACTTAAGCCCGTAGCAGCCACGTAAAACTTGCAACAACAAAGTAGAGGACGTCTAACTTGTTTTTGCAGGGTATGTTGTGATGTGATATGGTCAAGGCATGATGCTGATTTTATTGTATGAGATGATCATGTTTTGTAACCGAGTTATCGGCAACTGGCAGGAGCCATATGGTTGTCGCTTTATTGTATGCAATGCAATCGCGATGTAATGCTTTACTTTATTACTAAACGGTAGTGATAGTCGTGGAAGCATAAGATTGGCGAGACGACAACGATGCTATGATGGAGATCAAGGTGTCGCGCCGGTGACGATGGTGATCATGACGGTGCTTCGGAGATGGAGATCACAAGCACAAGATGATGATGGCCATATCATATCACTTATATTGATTGCATGTGATGTTTATCCTTTTATGCATCTTATCTTGCTTTGATTGACGGTAGCATTATAAGATGATCTCTCACTAAAATTATCAAGAAGTGTTCTCCCTGAGTATGCACCGTTGCCAAAGTTCGTCGTGCCCAGACACCACGTGATGATCGGGTGTGATAAGCTCTACGTCCAAATACAACGGGTGCAAAACAGTTGCACACGCAGAATACTCAGGTTATACTTGACGAGCCAAGCATATACAGATATGGCCTCGGAACACGGAGACCGAAAGGTCGAGCGTGAATCATATAGTAGATATGATCAACATAACGATGTTCACCATTGAAAACTACTCCATCTCACGTGATGATCGGTTATGGTTTAGTTGATTTGGATCACGTGATCACTTAGAAGATTAGAGGGATGTCTATCTAAGTGGGAGTTCCTAAGTAATTTGATTAACTGAACTTAAACTTATCATGAACTTAGTACCTGATAGTATCTTGCTTGTTTATGTTGATTGTAGATAGATGGCTCGTGCTATTGTTCCGTTGAATTTTAATGCGTTCCTTGAGAAAGCAAAGTTGAAAGATGATGGTAGCAATTACACGGACTGGGTCCGTAACCTGAGGATTATCCTCATTGCTGCACAGAAGAATTACGTCCTGGAAGCACCGCTGGGTGACAGGCCTGCTGCTGGAGCAACGCCAGATGTTATGAACGTCTGGCAGAGCAAAGCTGATGACTACTCGATAGTTCAGTGTGCCATGCTTTACGGCTTAGAATCGGGACTTCAACGACGTTTTGAACGTCATGGAGCATATGAGATGTTCCAGGAGTTGAAGTTAATATTTCAAGCAAATGCCCGAATTGAGAGATATGAAGTCTCCAATAAGTTCTATAGCTGCAAGATGGAGGAGAACAGTTCTGTCAGTGAGCATATACTCAAAATGTCTGGGTATAATAATCACTTGATTCAGATGGGAGTTAATCTTCCAGATGACTGCGTCATTGACAGAATTCTCCAATCACTGCCACCAAGCTACAAGAGCTTCGTGATGAACTATAATATGCAAGGGATGAACAAGACTATTCCCGAGCTCTTCGCAATGCTGAAAGCTGCGGAGGTAGAAATCAAGAAGGAGCATCAAGTGTTGATGGTCAACAAGACCACTAGTTTCAAGAAAAAGGGCAAAGGGAAGAAGAAGGGAAACTTCAAGAAGAACAGCAAGCAAGTTGCTGCTCAGGAGAAGAAACCCAAGTCTGGACCTAAGCCTGAAATTGAGTGCTTCTACTGCAAGCAGACTGGCCACTGGAAGCGGAACTGCCCCAAGTATTTGGCGGATAAGAAGGATGGCAAAGTGAGCAAAGGTATATGTGATATACATGTTATTGATGTGTACCTTACTAGAGCTCGCAGTAGCACCTGGGTATTTGATACTGGTTCTGTTGCTAATATTTGCAACTCGAAACAGGGACTACGGAATAAGCGGACACTAGCAAAGGACGAGGTGACGATGCGCGTGGGAAACGGTTCCAAAGTCGATGTGATCGCGGTCGGCACGCTACCTCTACATCTACCTTCGGGATTAATATTAGACCTAAATAATTGTTATTTGGTGCCAGCGTTGAGCATGAACATTATATCTGGATCTTGTTTAATGCGAGACGGTTATTCATTTAAATCAGAGAATAATGGTTGTTCTATTTATATGAATAATATCTTTTATGGTCATGCATCTTTGAAGAGTGGTCTATTCTTGTTGAATCTCGAAGATAGTGATACACATATTCATAATGTAGAAGCCAAAAGATGCAAAGTTAATAATGATAGTGCAACTTATTTGTGGCACTGCCGTTTGGGTCATATCGGTATAAAGCGCATGAAGAAACTCCATACTGATGGGCTTTTGGAACCACTTGATTATGAATCACTTGGTACTTGCGAACCGTGCCTCATAGGCAAGATGACTAAAACACCGTTCTCCGGTACTATGGAGAGAGCAACAGATTTATTGGAAATCATACATACCGATGTATGTGGTTCGATGAATATTGAGGCTCGTGGCGGATATCGTTATTTTCTCACCTTCACAGATGATTTAAGCAGATATGGGTATATCTACTTAATGAAACATAAGTCTGAAACATTTGAAAAGTTCAAAGAATTTCAGAGTGAGGTTGAAAATCATCGTAACAAGAAAACAAAGTTTCTACGATTTGATCGTGGAGGAGAATATTTGAGTTACGAGTTTGGTGTACATTTGAAAAATTGTGGAATAGTTTCGCAACTCACGCCACCCGGAACACCACAGCGTAATGGTGTGTCCGAATGTCGTAATCGTACTTTACTAGATATGGTGCGATCTATGATGTCTCTTACTGATTTACCGCTATCGTTTTGGGGTTATGCTTTAGAGACGGCCGCATTCACGTTAAACAGGGCACCATCAAAATCCGTTGAGACGACACCTTATGAACTATGGTTTGGCAAGAAACCAAAGTTGTCGTTTCTTAAAGTTTGGGGCTGCTATGCTTATGTGAAAAAGCTTCAACCTGATAAGCTCGAACCCAAATCGGAGAAATGTGTCTTCGTAGGATATCCAAAGGAAACTATTGGATACACCTTCTATCACAGATCCGAAGGCAAGACTTTTGTTGCTAAATTCGGAAACTTTCTAGAGAAGGAGTTTCTCTCGAAAGAAGTGAGTGGGAGGAAAGTAGAACTTGATGAGGTAACTGTACCTGCTCCCTTGTTGGAAAATAGTACATCACAGAAAACTGTTTCTGCGACACCTATACCAATCAGTGAGGAAGCTAATGATGATGATCATGAAGCTTCAGAACAAGATACTACTGAACCACGTAGATCAACCAGAGTGAGATCCGCACCAGAGTGGTACGGTAATCCAGTTCTGGAAGTCATGATGCTAGATCATGATGAACCTACGAACTATGAAGAAGCAATGGTGAGCCCAGATTCCGCAAAGTGGCTTGAGGCCATGAAATCTGAGATGGGATCCATGTATGAAAACAAAGTATGGACTTTGGTTGACTTGCCCGATGATCGGCAAGCAATTGAGAATAAATGGATCTTCAAGAAAAAGACTGACGCTGACGGTAATATTACTGTCTATAAAGCTCGACTTGTCGCGAAAGGTTTTCGACAAGTTCAAGGAGTTGACTACGATGAGACCTTCTCACCCGTAGCGATGCTTAAGTCCGTCAGAATAATGTTAGCAATTGCCGCATTTTATGATTATGAAATATGGCAGATGGATGTCAAAACTGCATTCCTGAATGGATTTCTGGAAGAAGAGTTGTATATGATACAACCAGAAGGTTTTGTCGATCCAAAGGGAGCTAACAAAGTATGCAAACTCCAGCGATCCATTTATGGACTGGTGCAAGCATCTCGGAGTTGGAATAAACGCTTTGATAGTGTGATCAAAGCATTTGGCTTTATACAGACTTTTGGAGAAGCCTGTATTTACAAGAAAGTGAGTGGGAGCTCTGTAGCATTTCTGATATTATATGTGGATGACATATTGCTGATTGGAAATGATATAGAATTTCTGGATAGCATAAAGGGATACTTGAATAAAAGTTTTTCGATGAAAGACCTCGGGGAAGCTGCTTACATATTAGGCATAAAGATCTATAGAGATAGATCTAAACGCTTAATTGGACTTTCACAGAGCACATACCTTGACAAGATTTTGAAGAAGTTCAAAATGGATCAAGCAAAGAAAGGGTTCTTGCCTGTGTTACAAGGTATGAAGTTGAGTAAGACTCAATGCCCGACCACTGCAGAAGATAGAGAGAAAATGAAAGATGTTCCCTATGCTTCAGCCATAGGCTCTATCATGTATGCAATGCTGTGTACCAGACCTGATGTGTGCCTTGCTATAAGTTTAGCAGGGAGGTACCAAAGTAATCCAGGAATGGATCACTGGACAGCGGTCAAGAACATCCTGAAATACCTGAGAAGGACTAAGGATATGTTTCTCGTATATGGAGGTGACAAAGAGCTCACCGTAAGAGGTTACGTTGATGCAAGCTTTGACACTGATCCGGACGATTCTAAATCGCAAACCGGATACGTGTTTACTTTAAACGGTGGAACTGTCAGTTGGTGCAGTTCTAAACAAAGCGTCGTAGCGGGATCTACATGTGAAGCGGAGTACATAGCTGCTTCGGAAGCAGCGAACGAAGGAGTCTGGATGAAGGAGTTCATATCCGATCTAGGTGTCATACCTAGTGCATCGGGTCCAATGAAAATCTTCTGTGACAATACTGGTGCAATTGCCTTGGCAAAGGAATCCAGATTTCACAAGAGGACCAAACACATCAAGAGACGCTTCAACTCCATCCGGGATTTAGTCTAGGTGGGAGACATAGAGATTTGCAAGATACATACGGATCTGAATGTTGCAGACCCGTTGACTAAGCCTCTTCCACGAGCGAAACATGATCAGCACCAAGGCTCCATGGGTGTTAGAATCATTACTGTGTAATCTAGATTATTGACTCTAGTGCAAGTGGGAGACTGAAGGAAATATGCCCTAGAGGCAATAATAAAGTTATTATTTATTTCCTTATATCATGATAAATGTTTATTATTCATGCTAGAATTGTATTAACCGGAAACATAATACATGTGTGAATACATAGACGAACAGAGTGTCACTAGTATGCCTCTACTTGACTAGCTCGTTAATCAAAGATGGTTATGTTTCCTAACCATAAACAAAGAGTTGTTATTTGATTAACGAGGTCACATCATTAGTAGAATGATCTGATTGACATGACCCATTCCATTAGCTTAGCACCCGATCGTTTAGTATGTTGCTATTGCTTTCTTCATGACTTATACATGTTCCTATAACTATGAGATTATGCAACTCCCGTTTACCGGAGGAACACTTTGGGTACTACCAAACGTCACAACGTAACTGGGTGATTATAAAGGAGTACTACAGGTGTCTCCAATGGTAGATGTTGGGTTGGCGTATTTCGAGATTAGGGTTTTGTCACTCCGATTGTCGGAGAGGTATCTCTGGGCCCTCTCGGTAATGCACATCACATAAGCCTTGCAAGCACTGCAACTAATATGTTAGTTGTGAGATGATGTATTACGGAACGAGTAAAGAGACTTGCCAGTAACAAGATTGAACTAGGTATTGGATACCGACGATCGAATCTCGGGCAAGTAACATACAGATGACAAAGGGAACAACGTATGTTGTTATGCGGTCTGACCGATAAAGATCTTCGTAGAATATGTAGGAGCCAATATGGGCATCCAGGTCCCGCTATTGGTTATTGACCGGAGACGTGTCTCGGTCATGTCTACATTGTTCTCGAACCGTAGGGTCCGCACGCTTAACGTTACGATGACAGTTATTATGAGTTTATGCATTTTGATGTACCGAAGGTTGTTCGGAGTCCCGGATGAGATCACGGACATGACGAGGAGTCTCGAAATGGTCGAGACGTAAAGATTGATATATTGGAAGCCTATGTTTGTACATAGGAAGTGTTCCGGGTGAAATCGGGATTTTACTGGAATACCGGGAGGGTTACCGGAACCCCCCGGGAGACTAATGGGCCTATTGGGCCTTAGTGGAAAAGAGAAAAAGGGAAGCCCACAAGCTGGCCGGCACCCCCCCCTTTCCCCAAGTCCTAGTAGGACTAGGATAAGGGGCCGGCCCCCCTTCTCTCTCCTTTTCCCCCCGGGAGTCCTAATAGGATTAGGATTGGAGGGAGGAGTCCTACTCCCGGTGGGAATAGGACTCCCCTGCGCCTCCTCTCCCTGGCCGGCCGGCTCCCCCTCCTCCAACCTTTATATACGGGGGTAGGGGGCACCCCAAGACACACAAGTTGATCCTTGAGATCGTTCCTTAGCCGTGTGCGGTGCCCCCTGCCACCAAATTCCACCTCGATCGTACCGTTGTAGTGCTTAGGCGAAGCCCTGCGTCGGTAGTACATCAAGATCGTCATCACGCCGTCGTGCTGACGGAACTCTTCCTCGACGCGTTGCTGGATCGGAGCCCGAGGAACGTCATCGAGCTGTACGTGTGCTAAGAACTCGGAGGTGCCGGAGTAACGGTGCTTGGATCGGTCGGATCGGGAAGAAGACGTACGACTACTTCCTCTACGTTGTGTGATCGCTTCCGCAGTCGGTCTGCGTTGGTACGTGGACAACACTCTCCCATCTCGTTGCTATGCATCACCATGATCTTGCGTGTGCGTAGGAAAATTTTCGAAATTACTGCGTTCCCCAACAATTCCCATCCTCCGCGCTTCTTCCTTGGTCATCTTCACACCAAGATAGTCGTGGTAGTATGTGGAGATGTCCACATAGCGCACCTCGTACTGCATCTGGCGGGCCTTCTTCTTGCATTGGCGCAGCACGATCTGGTCCGCTCTAGCCCTATGCTCCGGAAGAACTCGATAGAATTTCTACAATCATGCATGAAACAAGAATGGAAGAAGCCATGAGTTAAATCATTTTCATGAAACTAGAATGGATTTGTTCTTCTGAAGAGAACTCACCCAGAAAGTAGTGATCACGGCCTTGGCATGGGTCTCATGGTCCGCGTGGCGGGCCGCTTCCCAGTGGTCCCAGCTCGTTGCCAAAACCCGATGAGCCGGCTGCCTGACTGGATCCGGACAGTACAACCCCGGCCAGTATAACTTCAACAAGACGGTGATGAGGCCGTTGGAAATACGGACCCCTTTAGAATATATCCAGTTGCTGCAAAAGAATGAACTATTAGCATGTGACAAGCAAAATAAACAACAACCGGAATAAGCATGTGACAAGCAAAATAATGAACCACTTACTCTTTTCCCATGGGCTCAATGAGCCACTTCTGCTCCTCAGTAGCCGGAACCTGCTTTGGTAGCTTTGCGTTACCACACAGCCACCCCTTCTTGTCAACCCCCTTCCCGTCACCACCCTCCTCGTCGCCTGCCTCCCCCTCCCCAACCTCCTCCTCCTCCTCCTCCTCCTCCTCGCCTGCCTCCTCCTCCACCTCCTCCTCCTCCTCCACCACCACCTCCTCCTCCTCCTCCTCCCTAGAGTGTACCTCACTAGAGGAGGGTACCTCACTAGAGGAGGGCCTCGAAGACAACACCCCTAAGTCGGTGAGGGTGCGCTCTTTCTGGCCGCGACCCCCTGTAGTGGCTCTGCCCCCAGCACCTCGTCCTCTAGAGGCTCTCCCCCGCCCCCTCCTCCTCTAGGGGCACCTCTCCCTCGACCTCCCTGTCAGGAGTCATCGTCAAGTAGCCGAGGGGGAGGATTACGTGCTCGACCACTCCGACTAGGCAGGCCGACGACCTTGCATAGGAAACCCACGCCGTCGGCCTTCCCCTTGCCCATGTTCCACGAACCTGCATTGAAAAGAGAAAAAGCAATTAGTAAATTAATGAAATGAAGGAAAAGGCATGATAATAAACACATTAATAAAAATGCATAAAAGGCATATTCCTAAACTATAGAAAAAAAATACTTGAAACGTACATCTGCTAGAACCCATATGAATCATCACTGTTGTAACCTCTTTCTCGGTCCATCTCATCATCACTATCAATCATATCATCTTCGTTGTCCGACGGAGGTGGAGGCTCTTCCTCGTTGTCAGCGTCTTCGTTTAACTTTTCTAGCATAAGTATGTCATTTTCATTGACAATGGTCTCACCATCATGCCGTGCATCGTCGACGTTTGGGTCCACATCATCATCACCCAATGGTCTAGCATCATCGTTTCTAACCACATCATCATCATCATCATCATCATCATCAGGTTGCTCTTGATAGAACACTCCCTCGTATGTCATGGGGTTAATGTTGTAGTAATAATCGTCATTCGGGTCTGGTAGCTTACCATGTGGCGACACCTTGAACACAACTTCCCAACCCTTTAGATACACTTTCTGGCATGGGTAAGGCAGATAATATACTTGTGTAGCTTGGGTAGCCGCAATGAAGAGATCGGCTCCGGCATAGACGGTTGATGGTTTAACTTCGACCAAACCAATGGAAGGCGTATGTTTTACCCCCTCCCATGGATCGAACCATCGGCATTTGAACACAGGCAGACTTAGGGTCTCACGCCCCTGGCGGAATTTAACCTCGTATATATTTTGTACCCTTCCATAGTAGTCTATTGAATTTTGACCCGGGGTGTACACTCCAGTATTTATAGTTTTGGGATCGGGGCGGCTGTTTTGGTGCTCCTCTGTATGGAAGCGATACCCATTCACATCATACTTTTTACATGTCATGACGGCAGGGTCAAAACCCATGGAAACCCATCTCAATTCATCATCCATAGATATGTTCGGATCTTTTCCCTACAAGTATAATGGAAATTGTTGCGTGCATTAGTTCGGTTAACTAATAAATGTTGAAGTAGGTATTTAATAGGGGAGTGTGGAAAATTACTTTCTCCATGAACCAAGCAACAAAAATTTTACGTCCAGGGTTTCCATGACGGAGAAGAGTAAGTGCCTCCGCCTCAGTAGGAGGATTCACTCTCGTCCATTCCTCTTGAACGAAATCACTAAAAAAAGATAAGTGGTGTTAGACCGGGACTAAGTGAACATGAAACATGATGATGTGGAAGACATAAAGGAATGGTGTAGTGGTATTACCTCATCCACACTTCCTCAACTTCCTTGATGTTGTGCAAGATATAGAACATGAGGTCCTCCCACTCTTGTCGTGGCATGTTTTAAGATTTCGAGGCCCCAGCCCTCCCACCTTGCGCGTTGAATAGATCGAGCCTGGGTTGATACTTGGGCTCTTCTATATTGTATCAAGGCACCTTGTTATGCAGATGGGGAACGTGGTTTGGATAGTATGATGTCCTGAGGTCTGACACCTCCTCTAGGATAACTGCCTCAGCTATGGAAGCTTCAATCTTAGCTTTGTTTCCACATTTCCGTCGGAGATGCTTGTTCTGCCTCTCAGGGCCGTACTGCCAACGATTTTGCACAGGGCCCCCCAACAATACCTCGTTCGCGAGGTGCATAATGAGATGTGTCATCGGAGTAAAGAAGCCTGGCGGAAAGATCTTCTCTAGCTTGACTATCAACTCCGGTGCCTTCTTATGCAATTTTTCAATCACCTCTTTACTTACTTCTTTAGCACAGAGCGTGCGGAAGAAATGGCTAAGCTCGGCAAGCACTCGCCAGACATGCTCGGGGACATAGCCTCGAACCATCACCGGCATTATCCGCTCAATCCATACATGGCAGTCATGACTCTTCAGGCTGGTCACTTTGCCCACTGAAAGATTGACTCCCTTACTTATATTCGATGCATAACCATCGGTGAACTTCAAAATTTGTTTCAGCCAGATAAGTACTTCTTTTTTTTCTGGCGGTTTAAGGACAAAGTCAGCATCTGGCTTGAACCAGTTTTTTCGACCGCCTGTGGGAGGCTTCATGTTCAGGCGTGGTCTATCAAAATTTCTCTGTTGATCGGCTCTAGCTTTTACGTTATTCTTCGTCTTATCAGGAATGTTGAGGATCGTGTGGAAAAGGGACTCTGCCACATTCTTTTCGGTGTGCATCACATCAATATTGTAAGGAAGTTTGAGGTCCTTGAAATAGGGAAGCTGCGAGAAGGGGGTAATGTGCGTCCAGTTGTGCGTCTCACCATATCCCTCGAAGCCTTTGGCTTTGGCTTTGCCTTTGCCTTTGACTTTAGGCTTGAGAGCTTTTAGCTGAGCAAGAACATCTGCCCCCGAAAATGTTGGAATCTCGGTTACTTCATGAACAACCCGGCCTTTCGTGAAGTTCTTCTTGTCTTCCCTGTCTGGATGGTCTGGAGGGAGGAACTGTCGATGCAGGTCAAAGGCTACATACTTGCCACCCTTACTCAGCCAAATCATTCGCAGAGCCTGCATACACTGGGCATGGCATCTTACCACTTGTACACCATCCGCAGAATAGAGCATAGCCGGGAAAGTCATGCATGCAATAGTGCAACCAAACTTTCATCAAGAAATTTCTCTGCAGATCCTGGTCGTATGTCAACCTCGGAAAGTACCAAGAATGGTGCAAAGCATCCACAAGCGGCTGCATAAACACACCCAATTGCTTCCCCGGGTAGTCAGGCCCCGGAATGATGAGCGACAAGAACATGGTCTTCCGTTGCATTAGGGCACCGGGAGGAAGATTGAGCGGAATTACAAACACAGGCCAGCAGCTATATGGATTGGACGACATACCATATGGATTCAACCCATCCCCTGATATGGCTATTCTGACATTCCCAGCCTCGGCTGCTTCCTCGGGGTATTCTTCATCGAATGACTTCCATGCTTCCCCTCCCGATGGATGTACGATTTTTTTGGATTGTACCTTATACCTTCCTTGTGCCACTTCATCATTTTGGCAGACTCCTTCGTGATGAAAAGGCGCTGCAGTCTTTTTATAAAATCAAGATACCGAAGAACCTTAACGGGGATGGTTAGCTGCTTTTTCTCACCATCCTCACCGACCACCTCAATGTACCGAGACGAACCGCACTTCCTACAGTACTTGTCATCCGCATACTCGTGCCTAAACAAAAGGCAATTCTTCGGGCAAACATCTATTTTCTCATAATCCATAGAGAGTGCCTTCATGATTTTCTTTGTATCGTACATGCTTTTCGGCAGTTCATGACCCTCAGGGAGGCTGTTAGCCCATACTCCCAGGAATGCTTTGAAGCATTTCTGGCTACAGCCGTACTCAGCCTTGACTGCAATCAGTTGCGAGATGGCATCCAGCTGAGATATTTTCGCACCCGCATAAAGAGGTTTCTTTGACGAGGCCAAGACCTCCAAGAAGGCCTTTGCGGTTGCCTCCAGCTCCTCCGGTTCACTCTCTGAAGGTGTCCCATTTGCCATTTCTGCAACAATGACATCATCTAGCATGTCCCTAACCCCCTCGTCCTCATATCCATCGATGCGTTGTCGCATCACCTCCTCTCTACCACGGTCCTGCTCGGCTATGTTTATCGGCGGCATGTCAAAGTTTGGCATATATCCATGCGTGCGAAGGTGCTCACTCATGTCCATCTGATTTCTACGGTGATGTCTGGCACATCTCGCACAGGGGCATGGTGGGATAATTCTCATTGGACGACGGAATATCTCCTTCAAATACACATCAGTTTTCGTGATCCACTCTGATGTTACTCGATTCCGATGGATAAAACCACTGTACATCCACTGATTATCTGCCATCCTCTGCTTTTTTGCAACCCACACAACATAATTAAGGATTCACTTAAATTAATCACATCAAATTTTTAGTTTCTACCGCGTTTAATCCACCTACATCTCTAATAGGTAAAGATGGGTCCTAATCCCACCCGAGGATGTGTAGATTGAGTACGTTCTCCATTCTACCCCGTTCCGAGACAAAACTTCGGCAGCACCTCCCCGCTGTTCTCCAGATACACGTCTCGACAAATAGCCGAGAGAATGTGCTCCGGAGAACAACGGGGAGGCGCCGCCGAAATCCTGTCTCGGAACGGGGTAGAACATGGAGAACATACCCAATCTACACATCCTCAGGCTGTCCATGGAAAACGCTGGACAATCCGAAAGAGCTGCGGTGATAAATATGCAATTGAATGCATATTTATCGATGCAACCCTTTTGGACGGGAGACCTAGGTTACGCGACTTGATGTGAAAATTTAATCTAGTGACATGGAGGAGATGGACTTGTAGCTCACCCTCGACTGTAGAGGAAGTAGTCGAACAGCAGAGGGATGCTCAGGGGGACAACGCATCGTACAACGGTCACTCCAATGAAATGCGACACCATAAAGCCTGCAAAATCCATCGCGACAAAAAATTTAGAACATCACAACTCATAGAGCATGTTTAAAACATTTAAACATGCATTCATTTATTTTTGCATCATGTAAGCAAAATACACTATAATCATCATCATCTATTCATCAGATATTCATCATCATCATCTATTCGTCATCATCATTGATTCATCTCATCGAACCAATTTTTTTGCAGGATATGCAATATATAGCATCTCATCGAACCACATATATAGCATCTCATCTATCCATCTATATATCATGATGTAATATCCACTCATCTATCCATCTATATATCAACAACAATTTTATTTCTCAACTAACCCATCAACAACATTTTTATATCTTATAATCCATCTATCTAACTATTTATATACCTAACTAATATATCCATCTAAACCCTAAACTAACTAAACCCTAAACTAACTAACTAATCTATAGCAGCAAGCACAACAAGCAGCAACCAGCGGCAGCAGCAAGCACAGCAAGCGGCAGCGGCGGCAACAAGCAGCAAGCAGCAAGCGGGGGCCTCATCGGCGAGGCAGAGGCAGGGCGGAGCAGCGACGGGGCGGAGAAGGGCGGCGACGAGCGGGGCAGTGGCGTCGGGGACGGGACGGCCAAGGACGGGGACCGGCCGGCCCGGCGGCAACGACGGATTTGGGGCGGTGCGGCGGCGGTGGGGAAGGGGATGGAGGCGGCGCGAAAGCGGTAGGGGAGAGGGATGGGGCGGCGCGACGGCGGTAGGGGAGGGGGATGGGGCGGCGCGACGGCGGCAGGGGAGGGGAATGGGGCGGCGCGACGGCGGTAGGGGAGGGGGATGGGGGCGGCGGTGGTGATGGGCGGCGCGATGGCGGTAGGGGAGGAGATGGCGGGTGGCGGTGGTGTTAGGGCGGGGGCGGGGCGGCGCCGGAGTTGGGGGAGGGGATAGGGGTGGCGGCGCGGCGAGGCTTGGGTGGAGGGGGCGGACGGCGGGTCGGGATCCAGCGGCGGCGATGCGGTTGGGAGGCGCGGGGGTCAGGGAGAGAGAGGAGGAGAACGAGTGGACGGGGCGCCCCAGGGGGATGTATAAGGAGAGTATATGTCGACGGCTTAGCCGTCGGCATATCTCTGTGTGCCACGTGTACGCCTATGCCGACGGCCAAGCCGTCGGCATAGGTATATTCTTTTTTTCATTATTTTAAGGTGCATTTTTCCTAACGCATAAATATTAAACATGTTTATTGGTTCTCACAAAAAATTTGACTGCATTCTGCCCGTCGGAATAGATAGTTTTCGGCCCAACGTGGCTGTTTCCCCCCTCCGTGACACGGCGGCAGCGACGACCATGAGGGGTGCACACCCCGGAGCCGCGTGTCGGGTGCCTGCGAGTACCATCACACTTCCACAAGCGTACGAGGGCCCACCGCAACACCTGGCGGCATTGCTACCCCCTTCCGGTACCTCGTCCCGTCTAACCCTCACGGACGGCACCGCCGCCGGCACCTGGAGGGGGGAAACGGACGCGTCGGGTCTACACGGAGGGGATCTTGTCGTGGGTCTGGCCCGGATGTTGCTCCTAATTGTTCCTATAGGCTGACCTAACACAACCGGGTGGATACGTCCACTGCTCAAAGCCCGTCCGTGCAAAGTCAAAGGGGTAGATCCCGTGGTCAAATGCTACAGGGTTAGGCGGGACGGGGGCCCTTTGACTTTGCACGGACGGGCTTTGACCAGTGGACCTCCCCACCCAGTTGTGTTAGGTTAGCCCATAGGAACACTTTGGAGCAACATCCGGGCCAGGCCCACAGCAAGATCCCCTCCATGTAGACCCCACACGTCCGTTTCCCCCCTCCAGGTGCCGGCGGCAGCGCCGTCCATGAGGGGGGGCACACCCCGGACACGCGTGCCGAGCGTTTGCAACCGCCACAACACTTCCAGACTTGTGAGAGGCCGCCTACGCAAGATTTGGCGGCATGCTAGCCCCCGGTGGCCGCCGGCCACAGCGGTAGACGCGCGAAGGGCAATCCGCGTAGAGGATATTTTTCGGATACTTCTCCATCACCAAAAATTATGAAAAAATACCATCGTTCCTATAGCACATGTGCCCACGTCATGCAAAAAAAACTCATGATTTTATCGCGCTCCGAGTATTTAGTAATATTGACGCCGCATCGTTACCGCAGAACGTCTACTACCGTGTCATCGCCGTCCGTGAGGGGGGGGCCACGCACCGGAGACGCGTCCCGCCTCTTCGGACATGCCACCACACCACCCCGCATGTATGAGGGCCCGGTGCGACGCTCCGGTGGCATTGCTACCCCCCAGTGCCCCCGTCCCGCCTAACCCTGTAGCGTTTGACCATGGGATCTAGCCCTTTGACTTTGCACGGACGGGCTTTGACCAGTGGACCTCCCCACCCGGTTGTGTTAGGTCAGCCCATAGGAACACTTTGGAGCAACATCCGGGCCAGACCCACAGCAAGATCCCCTCTGTGTAGACCCCACGCGTCCGTTTCCCACCTCCAGGTGCCGGCGGCAGCGCTGTCCGTGAGGGGGGCACACCCCGGACACGCGTGCCACGCGTTTGCAATCGCCACAACACTTCCAGACTTGTGAGAGGGCGCCTACACAAGATTTGGCGGCATGCTAGCCCCCGGTGGCCGCCGGCCACAGCCGTAGACGCGCGAAGGGCAATCCGCGTAGAGGGAATTTTTCGGATACTTCTCCATCACCAAAAATTATGAAAAAATACCATCGTTCCTATAGCACATGTGCCCACGTCGTGCAAAAAAACTCATGATTTTATCGCGCTCCAAGTATTTAGTAATATTGACGCCGCATCGTTACCGCAGAACGTCTACTACCGTGTCATCGCCGTCCGTGAGGGGGGCCACGCACCGGAGATGCGTCCCGCCTCTTCGGACATGCCACCACACCACCCCGCATGTATGAGGGCCCGGTGCGACGCTCCGGTGGCATTGCTACCCCCCAGTGCCCCCGTCCCGCCTAACCCTGTAGCGTTTGACCACGGGATCTAGCCCTTTGACTTTGCACTGACGGGCTTTGACCAGTGGACCTCCCCACCCGGTTGTGTTAGGTCAGCCCATAGGAACACTTTGGAGCAACATCCGGGCCGGACCCACAGCAAGATCCCCTCCGTGTAGACCCCACGCGTCCGTTTCCCCCCTCCAGGTGCCGGCGGCAGCGCCGTCCGTGAGGGGGGCACACCCCGGAGCCCCAAGACGGGCGTCTACGCATGCATGAACACTTTCACATATGCATCGGGACCCATGCGATGTTTCGGTGACATAGCTACACGCCGAATCCCCTCACCAACCAGAATTCCTTCCGTGTCGACCGTTTCCCCCCTCCGTGACACGGCGATAGCGACGTTCATAACGGGGGGCAATCGATATACCATTGGGTATGTTTTTTTAGATAAGGCATAATTATCTTATGCAAAAGAAAAAACTAAAATAAAGTAAAAATAACAAAACAAAGTAAAAAATAAAGTAAAATACACGTATGTCGACGGCCTTGCCATCGGCATATCTGTGCACACACGGATCGATGACGTGGCGTGGCACACGGATCGTTGACGTGGCAGAGGGGCCTATGCCGACGGCTATGCCATAGGCATACCTCTGCCACAGATATGCCGACGGCCGCCGTTACCGCCCGTCGGTGTAGGATGAACGCCGTCAAATGGTCAGCGCTGAACGGGCAGGTGAGCCCTGGCTATGCCGACGACCTGTCCTATGCCGGCGGGCCCCGTAGGCGTATCTCGGGCGGTCCCGACGGCCTCGTCTATGCCGACGGCCCCGTCGGCATAGATGGATGTATGTCGACGGCTATTCTACGCCCACGACCTACCCTTGGCCGTCGGCATAGGTCCATAGATGCCGACGGGGGCCGTCGGCAACCCCAATTTTTCTGGTAGTGATGACACCGTCACAATACCGCACCCCGGCCGCCCGGGCGCCGGCACATGCCGCCGGCTCCCCGCGTGCCCGTGCTATTATGTTGGCATAGGTTACATCATGTGTCTACCCCTGATATATATGAGAGGCCTAGGATACAAGTGTCCTATTAGGACACAACTCCTATCCTGTCTACACACAGTCCAAACCAAGTCCAAATGTAACCTACCTTGTACAATAGTATTCGACATAATTCTAACAAACCGGATCTGTCATACTCAACCTAAATGTCCGACCTGAGAAACACCCCAACATCCAACCCATATGTGGGGTAGATATAGGGATGCCCGGACATGCCACCATAGACCCGACAGGCCGGGCCCATCGCAAATCGACTTCAGATTGACCAAGTCCCCCAAATAGACCGCACTCCTCCCGCGTTCGTCCTTCATTTCCCGTGTCTGCGCTTCCTCCCTCCTCTACCCTTGCTCCACCTCTGCGCCACCACCCCCGTTCACCATCGTAGATGCCGTCGCCGAGTACCATGTCCGCCACCATCGGAATGGATGATGCCTTGGCGGAATTCATGGGGCTCCCAACCGAAGCTGTCAGTTGCAAGCCCAAGAACGTTACCTAAAAGGAGCATCGCCGGAAGCAGCGCGAGTGTGAAGCCATGAGAAGGTAGTAGCTGAGAGGGCCGGTGCGGAGATGGACTTGGGCATGTCAGGTCTGGCGACTACAATCGATTTGTCTGTTGTGGCCGCGGGAAGGAAGAACTCGTTGGTAGATCCCGACTCCGTTCTGGACTGACAGTGTCTGGGCATCCCAGATAGCTTTCTGGAAGATGCTGACGGTGTAGTACACCGGGGTTGGCCTCTCCAAGGGGAGCTCGGCAGCCTACCTACCACGAGACCCAGAAGGCCCACCAAGGAGCTAGCGACATGAAGGAACCCAAAGGATCAAATAGACTTCTGGAGACCATCTTGGCCTCCAAGTCAAGATGATGGTGGCCAAGATTGGATCTACCTCTTGTAAAACCCTAGCCCCCACTGTGTATAAGAGGTGGAGGCTATGAGGCTCTCAATCCCATCTACTCTTGTAGACCTAGACTCTCGGCAGCAAAACACATCTCCCTATTGTAATCCCTCGCACGAGGTATCACACCATGCATACAAACACAAAGTAGGACGTAGGGTATTACTCCTCTCTGGAGGCCTGAACCTGGGTAAACTGCCCAAGCGGTCTTCATTCTGGTACTTTCGGGCATGTTCGCCACCCTACTAAGGGTACTGACGTGTTCTGCTCCATCAGTTGGTGCGCCAGGCATGGGTTACGCTCGTCAGAGAATGAACCCAGATCGGAGAGTTATACATGCCTGACGACTTCGTGACAGGGCCAGACCTTCATTGTTGGCTCTCTTGAGCTCGAGGTTAACAATCAGGGACTTCTATACGACGTGACGCCCCTCCCTCCATCAACTACATCCGCTTCGGCAACACTGAGTTCTTGTTCGACGAGCACGACGACAACATGGCGAAAAGAGCTGCGTCGATCTTGACCGATCTCAGGGTGGCTGGACCTTCATCAACCCACGAGCCCGCACGAACATGAAGAAGGTTGCTCTGCTATTGAACATTTCAATGGTGAAAGTAGTAACTCCGGTAGTTCTGGGGAAACAGTCGAGGGCCTTTTCTCCTACCCTCCTGCCGCCACACATGGAGGAGCCATTGTGACCAGTCACCTCAAGCCTCTACATCCCCAACACGTTCGATGAAATGACCCAAAGGTAAAAAAAACTTTCTCTGACTTTTCATTCTTTGTCATGAGATTCTACATTATGCAATTGTGATGTGATTGTGTGCATGTTCTTCAAATTTGGTGTGTGTAGTGTGGATGATCAAACATTTTTGGAGTTCACAAATGTTGCATCTCAAAATTTTGCCTCTCAAGAATATGAAACACAAGATGAGACCCTTCTTGACATGGATGGTGAGAGTTTACTTGATGCAACTTCAAGGGACGAAGTGGAAACTACGCTACGAAAGATGACAAATTGTTATGTGAAGCATGGAAGAAAATGAGTCTTGATTCGGTCATCGGTGTTGAGCAACCAATGTCAACATATTGGCACTGTATCCATGCGCACTTCAATGCACAAAACACTAGTGACATCCATCGGAAGCAAGCTTCGCTCCAACAACGATGGACAACTACATCATCAGATTGTCAAAAGTGGGTAACTAGCTTGGCACACCTTCAATGTATGAACCAAAGTGGTACAAATGACCAAGATAAGGTGATTGCATGTTCAAATTAAACAATTATTTCTTCATCTCTTGTATTCTAACTTTTGGTCTCACTTGTAGTATGTAGGTTAAGATTGCTCAAGAATTGTAGAAGGAGCGAGGAAAAAAGGCACAAAGAAGGAAGGAAAACCATTCACTTTGCATAGTTGTGATTCCTAGCTTGAAAATGCAGAGAACTGGAAGAACGACGAGTAAAACAAAATTCGTCACAAGAAGAAAAAGTCAGTTGGAGATGCAACACAATTTGGTGATGGTGATGCATCAAGTGGCGAGGATGAAAAAAGAAGCCACACTCCCAAATCGGTTGCTCCTAAGAAGAGGCCAGATGGAAGAAAGAACAACACAAATAGCTTGAAGAAGGGAGGAGACAATGACGTGAAGGAATGGACGCTATCACAACTATAATAAAGGAGATTGCGACTGCCGAGTTGGAGAAGAGGAATGCGGCCATGGAAGAAAGAATCAAGAGTATTGATATTGAGCAAGAGAAAAAATTCATGTTCATGGACACAATAGCATACATCGATCTTTGTCATAATCAAGTATTGGCGATGGGGTCTATGGGAGGCTTCACGATGAGAGGATTAATGGGAGGAGGCACGGGTGGCAGCATTGGAGGATTCATGGGTGGCATGGGTGGTTCCATGGGAGGAGGCATGAGTGGTGCAATGAGTGACAATGAAAATAATGGTGGCAATGGAGAGGAAGCAAACCATGGAAACAATACAAGCACTAGTGATGGCAAATGGAGGTAATGCCATTATGACATTTGAGAGGCTACACATTCATGTTATATTCACTTCTGTTTGTGGTCATGGTGCCCAAACTTGCGGTTTGAAATCTGATTAGTGGATTTAAATTTAATTTGATATTTTCTGATTATGTGTGTTGTGATCTTGCAAAGTTTTAATTGTATCATGTTATGTATTGTTTTAATATGTATGCAATTGTTGATTACATAAGAAGAAGAATATTTTTTGGGGCACCAAATTTTCATCATCTAGAAAAACAACAGCCGCCGCACTGCCCAACAATCTTCTGTCTCCTACCCTAAAACCATTTTTGGGCACCAAATTTTTTCATCATCTATGGAGATGCTCTAATAATGCACACCGGAGGAACACTCCTATATTTGGGCTCAATAAACCTAGTAGAAGAAAACAACTTGGACGGTTGCTTGAAAGTTTTCCGTCTAGTGGCAGGAAGCGAACACCCATGGAAACACACGCTTCTATCGGCCTAGTGGCTCGATGCGGCTCAATCCATCGCCGAAGGGGACATGCTGCTCTAGCTCTGATTCTCAATATTTTATTTTGATGAAAGTATAGTTTTCATCCTAAAATCAATCAAGATGGATCCCTACCCCTTGAACTCTAAGACCGCATAATTTTAACCCTGAAAACTGTCAAATCCGGGTTAATGTCACTCTGAGTGGTTCTGTTCAGAATTTTGGTTGTTTTGGTCCGATTCGGCTGAGTTAGCAAAAATGAGTTGGGTAATGAGGCAGCCGAGTTGCCCTCCCATGTAGTTGCTACAACGGGTGATCACTTCTTTGCCGTCGTCGTCGTAAGGAGAGAGAGAGAGAGAGAGAGAGATGTGATCCATACTACTCCCTCCGTCCAGAATTACTTGTCACTCACCTCCATTCCCACTTTTCTCATCGAAAAACTAAGAGTCATGATCGTTCCTCTTTGCAGCTGGCACCTGTGAGGACTCTCGGCCCCGTGCTGCTCCTGCGAGCAGCCCAGGTGCCCAACCTCCGCCGCCGCCATCAACACTCCACATTTATCAAAGTAACAATCCTACAGTACTTTCAAAAGAAAACTTGCACTTTATCAAACTAAACCCGCAGCTTGCATGTGCGATTATTTTATATGCAATAACATTATACTAAAATATAATATCACGGCAACAGCAGTCCATGTAACTCTATAATGTTGTACTAGAATTGTATACAAAGACAGTCTTCAAATATTATACTACAACATTATACAAAGACAGTCTTCACAGAACAGTCATCATAGAACTGTATATCCTTTCTAAACATTGTACTACTAAAATATACTACAAGTCCTGATGTTGTAATTATCAATATGCAGTATCAATATACTATATATTTGACTACATTCATATCTTACATTCTTAAGAGAGGTAATATCACTGGTGGTCAAATAACTTGCATTGGATGTGCAGTTTAGTGCTAGAACTATCAAAATACGTTTTTCTGGTCATACAACTTGTATTTTGGTGCACATACGGTCATTCCCTCCGTATCCGCCGCTGGCACGTATGCACGGGGCCACTGTCAGTGAGCGAAAACATACTGAAGCAACCCGCATGTGGTAAACTTGCACGGACGCCCCTCAACTTGTTTCTATGTGCGCAAAACAGCCCCAAAATCGCTGGCCTTTCAGTTTGACTCCCACCGCTTCGTTTCCTGATCGTACAGAGGCAGAGGCTGAGGGGTCGGCGCGTCACGGCGGCCGTCGGAGGAGGAGATGAGTGAACCGCGCCGTCGACGTCCGGGCGAAGCAGCGCCGTCGTATGGTACGCCTGCCCCCTCGCTGGTCTCCGCCATCTTTTTTTGTTCCTCTGCTCGACGCCGTCTTCTTTGTGCCGTCGTCTTCCGTTGTGCCAAGTTAGGTCGGTGTCTACGCCCTTAGGGTTCTTGGCAGATGTTCGATCGCGCTAGGGTTCATCTCCCCTGTAGCCATTAGATTTCCAAGGTGAAACTCCCCTGTTTGCAAATCGACCTAGGGTTTAGGAAGGGGTTATGAAAGGACACAGTTTTTTGTGTGTAAAAGTATGATAAATTCGTTGTTTTTGCTATGGTTTTATGATATGATCCTGTTTGGTTGGATTATGTAGCTGAAATTGTGTGATGTTTCTGAGATGCAAATAATGTTGTTTGTACTCTGAATTTCTGAAAAAAATGTAGTAAACTAATTTTTTTTTCACATTGAAGTCGTGTACTCTGCATCTGGCACTTAAATTGCTATTTCAAGTATGTGTGTTGTACTTGTAAGGAGAATTAGGTGAATATGTTAACTGAATATCAAGTATGTGTGTTGTACTTGTAAGGAGAATTAGGTGAATATGTTAACTGAATTTCTGGTATGTGTGTTGTACTTGTAAGGAGAATTAGGTGAATATGTTAACTGAATTTCAGGTATGTGTGATGTACTTGTAAGGAGAATTAGGTGAATATATATGTTAACTGAATTTCAGGTATGTGTGATGTACTTGTAAGGAGAATTACGTGAATATGTTACCTGAATGTCAATTCCTTCTGTACTTTTGTTGTATTGATTTAGTTGCTAACAGAATTTTTTGTTCATTACTTTTGTTGTACCCCGTTTACTGAATATGCATTATTTTAACAATGCAGGTGATTTTGACGGTTTCTTTACTGTTGAGATTCACCACAAGGGTTTTTTTTGTGGGAGTGAGAGCAACAAGACTTACATGGATTATGAGGTCGACTGGTTTGACATGTGTGACAGTGACACATGGTCAATGCTATGGATCAATGACTTTCTTTCACAACTAGGATGTGACATGGACGCCTCCAAAATTAATGTCTATTGGTTGCAACCAGCGAAGACAATTGCTGATGGCCTTAAGCTTCTCACTTGTGATGAAGATATGCTGCTAATGATTATTGCAACAGTAGAGAACAAGAACCTAGTGCTTCTAGTAGATCATGGTGAAACCCTGCAGTCAACAGATGATGATGTTCTAATTACTGGAGTGACAGAACTGCCGAAGGTCATTACTCCCACAAAACCCAATGGAAAAGAAAATGTTAGCTGGTCAGAGAAAGGAAATAGTCCAATTAAGAAGGTATCAAGGAAATCAAGGAGGAGGATGACATATGGTGAAGGATCTAGTTCTGGGATTGCAGCTCAAGTGGAGGAGGAATGTGAGGATGATGGTGACAGCAATGAAGAAGAGGAGAATGTTGAAGAAGAGTTAATAGATGAGGGTTTTTATGAGAGTGACTATGATGTTCAAGATGGTGATGATGACCCGTTTGAGAAAAATGTTGACAAAGATGTTGATGATCACAGAGAAAAGAATGAATTTGCTGACTACGAAGCAGAACTTCCAGAAGATGCATTGGAGGACAGTCATTTGAATATGTCAATAGCAGAGAAAGAGAAGCTGAAGCATAAATTTAGTGTTTTCAACCCTAGCACGGACTTGAATGCACCAGTGTTTAAGCTAGGGATGGTATTCGCAGACATGATAGAGCTCAGACATGCTCTAAATGCATATAGTGTCAGAAATAGAGTGAAGGTGAGGAAGCTCAGAAATACTAACATGTCATTAGAGGCTATATGCAAGGATGACTGTACTTGGTACTTGAAGGCAGGCAAAGACAACAGATCCAGCAGCATTCAGATCAAGAAGTACACTGACAAGCACACTTGCACAAAAGAATGGGACCTGAAAGTTCTTACAGCTCCATTTCTTACTAAATAGTTCAGAGAAGAGTTCAGAGACAATGAGAAAATGCCCTTAAGGAAGTTTTCAGAGAAGGTGGAACAAGAATTTAACTTAGTTGCTCACAGGAGTAAGTTGGGAAGGGCAAGAAGAGCAGCTGTGAAAGAAATTAGGGGAGAAGATGATGATCAATAGAACTCATTGTGGGACTATGGGCAGGAGCTGAGAAGGAACAATCCAGGGAGCCAATTCTTCTTGTGCACAAAGGAGGTTTTTGATGACAAGACAAAGATGACAAAGAACCACTTCTCAACATTATACTGGTCTTATGATGCGTGTAAGAGAGGGTTTTTGAAGGGCTGGAGACCAATAATTTTCCTTGATGGTTATCACATCAAAACAAAATATAAGGGGAATATACTGACAGCAGTTGGGATTGATGCAAATGATTGTATCTTCCCTATAGCATTTGGCATATGTGAAGTGGAGTCAACACATAGTTGGGAGTGGTTTCTAGCCTCTTTGAGAGATGACCTTAATATAACAAACACTTCACCCTTCACCATTATGAGTGACAAGCAGAAGGTGAGATATAGTTTCATTCTTCTTTTCATTATTCCAAATAGGGTTGTATGTAGGGCTGGAGACCAATAATGTTTCTATTGTTTTGTAGGGTTTGATAAATGCAGTGCAGAAAGTTTTCCCTCATTCAGAACATAGGAACTGTGTTAGGCACATTTACCAAAATTTTCACAAAGTGCATAAGGGTGAACAACTCAAGAATGACCTCTGGGCCATAGCAAGATCCACTAATGAACTTGCATACACCAAGAGCATGGATAAGATGAAAGATGACAACTTTGCAGCATTCTGTTGGGTTGAGAAGTTGTCTCCAAGAACTTGGATCAAAGCTTTCTTTGATCCTTTTTGCAAGTGTGATATATTACTAAATAACATGTCTGAAGTGTTCAACAGGTTTGTTTCACTTTTTGCAAGTATGATATAATGCTTCATTTCTGTTACATCTGCTTCCATTGATTGTTTTGACACATTATGTACAAATCTGCAGCTATATCTTGGATGGTAGAGACTTGCCAATTAAATCAATGTTGGATTACATCTTCTGGAAGATAACTAATAGGATTGTTGGTAAGCAAAGGGAGGCAGCAAAGTGGACAGGCAGGCTTTGCCCCAAGATACAGAAGAAGCTGGACAAGTATGTGGAGTGGGCAAAAAACTGCAGGGTGAGGGAGTATGGAAGAGGTGTATTTCAGGTTATCTCACTGAACAACACTTACATAGTTGAACTGAACATGAACAGCTGTAACTGCAAAAGGTGGGAACTGTCTGGCATACCTTGTCATTATGCAATTGCTTGTTTCAGGCATGAGAGAATTGAGCCAGAGAGCATGGTTCATTCATGCTACACTGTTGAGGAGTATAGGAAGTGTTATGGCTTCAACATGATGCCAATGAGGGATCCAAAGCAATGGGAAAAGATGCATGTCATTCCAGTTTATCCACCCATTTACACCAAAGTAATGGGCAGGCCAAAGAAAAGTAGGAAAAAAGATGCAGAGGAGAAGAAGGATAAGAAAGGAGTGAGGAAGTTGATGAAGCATGGTGTCACTATGCATTGCTCTGTTTGTGGGGCAGCTGATCATAACAAGAAAGGCCACTACAAACATGCCAATCAACAACCTACTGAGGAAGCACCTTAGGAATCAGAAGAAGATGACGATCCTAGCATAATTGCTGTAAACTACTACTTTTGTTTAAGTGCTACTTTTGTTAACTACTACTTTTTCTCATGCATGCATTACATTGATAAATTTCTTGTACTTTTGTAGAACATTATGCCACACAGAGTGTACCCACAGCTTGATCCAACACAAACTCCAGACTCCATGGTCTACAAGATGCAGAAAAATGTACAATATTAACAACTCCCTGTATTTGTCTTATTTTTGTAACTCTATTTTCACTTTCTGACATTATATGTTTAATGTATTAATTTCTTGACCAGGAAAAATTCACATACCCAACTCCTATGGACTATGGTCCCTTGCCCGAGTCTAGTTTTATTGCAAATGCTAGAGACACAATCCCTGTAGGCAGGGTGACAACAACAATGACAAGGGGCAGGGTGAGGAGTGCAGCTACTGCAGCAAGCAATGTAACAAGAGGAGGCTCGGCTCAAAGGGGAGGAAATGTTCCAAGAAGAGGAAGAGGAGCAAGAGGAAGCATTGGTGGAAGGAGAGGAGGCAATGTAACAAGAGGAGGTAGTGTTCAAAGGGGAGGAAATGTTTCAAGAGCTACAATAGGAGGCAATGTTGCATCTGGAAGCAATCCTCCCAGAGGAGCAATGGCTGCTGCTCCAGGATTCTACAACTTGCTTTTTGGAGCTGATGGAGCTGTCAACCAAGAATCACCTCTCTTCATGCAGGCTGAAGAGGAGGTAATTGTGAGCCAAAATGCACCACAAGATGCTCCGTTTCGTGAAGGCTGGCCCGAAGACCTGCATGATTTCCTTTTGTTGTAGTTTTCATGACCGTGTGATCAAGTTCATGAATGAACTTTTGTTAGGCATGAATGATCAAGTTCATCAATGATCAAGTTCATGAATGAACTGCTCCTTTTGATGGGGTTAAGCACTGCTCCTTTTGATCGCCTTTTTATGTTATCAAGACAAGTGAACTTGTAGTTTCGAGCAACATATATTCCTGTTAATTATGGATGATGTTCTGTCAGTTTCAGACTGTTTCAGATTTCTGTCGAGCAACATATTGATGGTCCATGTGTGTACAATCTTCATGACAGTTTAAGATTTTTGTCTTATCTTCATGGTTCAATTCTGTATAAAGTTGTGCCAAAATTCAGTTGAAAACTGTAGCAAAATTCAGTTGAAACCTATGCCAAAAATTCAGTACTGAACTGTGCCAAAATACTGTCCAAAAATTCAGTAAAGGTTGTGGCAAAATTCAGTACTTCTGTGTATAATCTTCATGACAGTTTCAGATTTTTGTCTTATCTTCATGGTTCAATTCTATATAAAGTTGTGCCAAAATTCAGTTGAAAACTGTAGCAAAATTCAGTTGAAACCTATGCCAAAATTTCAGTACTGAACTGTGCCAAAATACTGTCCAAAAATTCAGTAAACGTTGTGGCAAAATTCAGTACTTGTACAGACATCCAAAAAAAGAGTGGCCTGGGGGTATTCGAACCCAGGACTTGCCAATATTACTCGACACCGTATAGCCAATTGGGTAATGAGCCGATTCTGGCTATATATCTACACAATCCCTGTATTGTACGGTGTAGGCAGGGTGACAACAACAATGACAAGGGGCAGGGTGAGGAGTGCAACTACTGCAGCAAGCAATGTAACAAGAGGAGGCTCGGCTCAAAGGGGAGGAAATGTTCCAAGAAGAGGAAGAGGAGCAAGAGGAAGCATTGGTGGAAGGAGAGGAGGCAATGTAACAAGAGGAGGTAGTATTCAAAGGGGAGGAAATGTTTCAAGAGCTACAACAGGAGGCAATGTTGCATCTGGAAGCAATCCTCCCAGAGGAGCAATGGCTGCTGCTCCAGGATTCTACAACTTGCTTTTTGGAGCTGATGGAGCTGTCAACCAAGAATCACCTCTCTTCATGCAGGCTGAAGAGGAGGTAATTGTGAGCCAAAATGCACCACAAGATGCTCCGTTTCGTGAAGGCTGGCCCGAAGACCTGCATGATTTCCTTTTGTTGTAGTTTTCATGACCGTGTGATCAAGTTCATGAATGAACTTTTGTTAGGCATGAATGATCAAGTTCATCAATGATCAAGTTCATGAATGAACTGCTCCTTTTGATGGGGTTAAGCACTGCTCCTTTTGATCGCCTTTTTATGTTATCAAGACAAGTGAACTTGTAGTTTCGAGCAACATATATTCCTGTTAATTATGGATGATGTTCTGTCAGTTTCAGACTGTTTCAGATTTCTGTCGAGCAACATATTGATGGTCCATGTGTGTACAATCTTCATGACAGTTTAAGATTTTTGTCTTATCTTCATGGTTCAATTCTGTATAAAGTTGTGCCAAAATTCAGTTGAAAACTGTAGCAAAATTCAGTTGAAACCTATGCCAAAAATTCAGTACTGAACTGTGCCAAAATACTGTCCAAAAATTCAGTAAAGGTTGTGGCAAAATTCAGTACTTCTGTGTATAATCTTCATGACAGTTTCAGATTTTTGTCTTATCTTCATGGTTCAATTCTGTATAAAGTTGTGCCAAAATTCAGTTGAAAACTGTAGCAAAATTCAGTTGAAACCTATGCCAAAATTTCAGTACTGAACTGTGCCAAAATACTGTCCAAAAATTCAGTAAACGTTGTGGCAAAATTCAGTACTTGTACAGACATCCAAAAAAAGAGTGGCCTGGGGGTATTCGAACCCAGGACTTGCCAATATTACTCGACACCGTATAGCCAATTGGGTAATGAGCCGATTCTGGCTATATATCTACACAATCCCTGTATTGTACGGTGTAGGCAGGGTGACAACAACAATGACAAGGGGCAGGGTGAGGAGTGCAACTACTGCAGCAAGCAATGTAACAAGAGGAGGCTCGGCTCAAAGGGGAGGAAATGTTCCAAGAAGAGGAAGAGGAGCAAGAGGAAGCATTGGTGGAAGGAGAGGAGGCAATGTAACAAGAGGAGGTAGTATTCAAAGGGGAGGAAATGTTTCAAGAGCTACAACAGGAGGCAATGTTGCATCTGGAAGCAATCCTCCCAGAGGAGCAATGGCTGCTGCTCCAGGATTCTACAACTTGCTTTTTGGAGCTGATGGAGCTGTCAACCAAGAATCACCTCTCTTCATGCAGGCTGAAGAGGAGGTAATTGTGAGCCAAAATGCACCACAAGATGCTCCGTTTCGTGAAGGCTGGCCCGAAGACCTGCATGATTTCCTTTTGTTGTAGTTTTCATGACCGTGTGATCAAGTTCATGAATGAACTTTTGTTAGGCATGAATGATCAAGTTCATCAATGATCAAGTTCATGAATGAACTGCTCCTTTTGATGGGGTTAAGCACTGCTCCTTTTGATCGCCTTTTTATGTTATCAAGACAAGTGAACTTGTAGTTTCGAGCAACATATATTCCTGTTAATTATGGATGATGTTCTGTCAGTTTCAGACTGTTTCAGATTTCTGTCGAGCAACATATTGATGGTCCATGTGTGTACAATCTTCATGACAGTTTAAGATTTTTGTCTTATCTTCATGGTTCAATTCTGTATAAAGTTGTGCCAAAATTCAGTTGAAAACTGTAGAAAATTCAGTTGAAACCTATGCCAAAAATTCAGTACTGAACTGTGCCAAAATACTGTCCAAAAATTCAGTAAAGGTTGTGGCAAAATTCAGTACTTCTGTGTATAATCTTCATGACAGTTTCAGATTTTTGTCTTATCTTCATGGTTCAATTCTGTATAAAGTTGTGCCAAAATTCAGTTGAAAACTGTAGCAAAATTCAGTTGAAACCTATGCCAAAATTTCAGTACTGAACTGTGCCAAAATACTGTCCAAAAATTCAGTAAACGTTGTGGCAAAATTCAGTACTTGTACAGACATCCAAAAAAAGAGTGGCCTGGGGGTATTCGAACCCAGGACTTGCCAATATTACTCGACACCGTATAGCCAATTGGGTAATGAGCCGATTCTGGCTATATATCTACACAATCCCTGTATTGTACGGTGTAGGCAGGGTGACAACAACAATGACAAGGGGCAGGGTGAGGAGTGCAACTACTGCAGCAAGCAATGTAACAAGAGGAGGCTCGGCTCAAAGGGGAGGAAATGTTCCAAGAAGAGGAAGAGGAGCAAGAGGAAGCATTGGTGGAAGGAGAGGAGGCAATGTAACAAGAGGAGGTAGTATTCAAAGGGGAGGAAATGTTTCAAGAGCTACAACAGGAGGCAATGTTGCATCTGGAAGCAATCCTCCCAGAGGAGCAATGGCTGCTGCTCCAGGATTCTACAACTTGCTTTTTGGAGCTGATGGAGCTGTCAACCAAGAATCACCTCTCTTCATGCAGGCTGAAGAGGAGGTAATTGTGAGCCAAAATGCACCACAAGATGCTCCGTTTCGTGAAGGCTGGCCCGAAGACCTGCATGATTTCCTTTTGTTGTAGTTTTCATGACCGTGTGATCAAGTTCATGAATGAACTTTTGTTAGGCATGAATGATCAAGTTCATCAATGATCAAGTTCATGAATGAACTGCTCCTTTTGATGGGGTTAAGCACTGCTCCTTTTGATCGCCTTTTTATGTTATCAAGACAAGTGAACTTGTAGTTTCGAGCAACATATATTCCTGTTAATTATGGATGATGTTCTGTCAGTTTCAGACTGTTTCAGATTTCTGTCGAGCAACATATTGATGGTCCATGTGTGTACAATCTTCATGACAGTTTAAGATTTTTGTCTTATCTTCATGGTTCAATTCTGTATAAAGTTGTGCCAAAATTCAGTTGAAAACTGTAGAAAATTCAGTTGAAACCTATGCCAAAAATTCAGTACTGAACTGTGCCAAAATACTGTCCAAAAATTCAGTAAAGGTTGTGGCAAAATTCAGTACTTCTGTGTATAATCTTCATGACAGTTTCAGATTTTTGTCTTATCTTCATGGTTCAATTCTGTATAAAGTTGTGCCAAAATTCAGTTGAAAACTGTAGCAAAATTCAGTTGAAACCTATGCCAAAATTTCAGTACTGAACTGTGCCAAAATACTGTCCAAAAATTCAGTAAACGTTGTGGCAAAATTCAGTACTTGTACAGACATCCAAAAAAAGAGTGGCCTGGGGGTATTCGAACCCAGGACTTGCCAATATTACTCGACACCGTATAGCCAATTGGGTAATGAGCCGATTCTGGCTATATATCTACACAATCCCTGTATTGTACGGTGTAGGCAGGGTGACAACAACAATGACAAGGGGCAGGGTGAGGAGTGCAACTACTGCAGCAAGCAATGTAACAAGAGGAGGCTCGGCTCAAAGGGGAGGAAATGTTCCAAGAAGAGGAAGAGGAGCAAGAGGAAGCATTGGTGGAAGGAGAGGAGGCAATGTAACAAGAGGAGGTAGTATTCAAAGGGGAGGAAATGTTTCAAGAGCTACAACAGGAGGCAATGTTGCATCTGGAAGCAATCCTCCCAGAGGAGCAATGGCTGCTGCTCCAGGATTCTACAACTTGCTTTTTGGAGCTGATGGAGCTGTCAACCAAGAATCACCTCTCTTCATGCAGGCTGAAGAGGAGGTAATTGTGAGCCAAAATGCACCACAAGATGCTCTGTTTCGTGAAGGCTGGCCCGAAGACCTGCATGATTTCCTTTTGTTGTAGTTTTCATGACCGTGTGATCAAGTTCATGAATGAACTTTTGTTAGGCATGAATGATCAAGTTCATCAATGATCAAGTTCATGAATGAACTGCTCCTTTTGATGGGGTTAAGCACTGCTCCTTTTGATCGCCTTTTTATATTATCAAGACAAGTGAACTTGTAGTTTCGAGCAACATATATTCCTGTTAATTATGGATGATGTTCTGTCAGTTTCAGACTGTTTCAGATTTCTGTCGAGCAACATATTGATGGTCCATGTGTGTACAATCTTCATGACAGTTTCAGATTTTTGTCTTATCTTCATGGTTCAATTCTGTATAAAGTTGTGCCAAAATTCAGTTGAAAACTGTAGAAAATTCAGTTGAAACCTATGCCAAAAATTCAGTACTGAACTGTGCCAAAATACTGTCCAAAAATTCAGTAAACGTTGTGGCAAAATTCAGTACTTGTGTGTATAATCTTCATGACAGTTTCAGATTTTTGTCTTATCTTCATGGTTCAATTCTGTATAAAGTTGTGCCAAAATTCAGTTGAAAACTGTAGCAAAATTCAGTTGAAACCTATGCCAAAATTTCAGTACTGAACTGTGCCAAAATACTGTCCAAAAATTCAGTAAACGTTGTGGCAAAATTCAGTACTTGTACAGACATCCAAAAAAAGAGTGGCCTGGGGGTATTCGAACCCAGGACTTGCCAATATTACTCGACACCGTATAGCCAATTGGGTAATGAGCCGATTCTGGCTATATATCTACATCCGCCTCTTTTCTATAGCAATCTCTGTTATCTCTCTTCTCAGCTCCGATGCCCGTACGCGTGACAGACAGACGAGCCACGCGACAGCTAGACCAGCGACCAAGTCCATCCAGCCCACGACGTCCGAGCTCTCACAGAATCGCCGTGCAGGAGCAGGCGACATTCGACGCCGCGCAGGCCGCCCAAAACGCCAACGACGCCGACTATGTGCCGCACGACCAAGTCGTCTTCGGCCTGTTCCCACCTTTTGTAGGGGTTGTTTTGCGCACATAGTAACAAGTTGACGACGCCTCTTCGGCCTGTTCCCGCCTTTGTAGGGGTTGTTTTGCGCACATAGTAACAAGTTGAGGGGCGTCCGTGCAAGTTTATCACGCACGGGTTGCTCCAGTATGCTTTCGCTCACTGACAGTGGCGCCATGCATATGTTGCTTGCCACACCAGCAGCGGATACGGAGGGAATGACCGTATGTGCACCAAAATGCAAGTTGTATGACCAGAAAAACGTATTTTGATAGTTCTAACACTGAACTGCACATCCAACGCAAGTTGTATGACCACCAGTGATATTACCTCTTCTTAAGAAATTCCTCCCCACTATCTCTTCACATGCAGATTGTCCACATCAGCGCATTGACATGTCATCATTGTGGCCTACTGCATGCATGCTCTCAGGTCATTAATTATTACTAATATTTTGACCAGCCTACAAAAACTTGCAACATCCCCTTCTCTGCTTTAAGTTCGGCGAACCATAGCTTCAAAAGAAAATCAGTGAACCAACTAGCCAGCCGGTACGTAAATAACATCACATTAACTTGCTGCTGATCGTCTTATGTCCCGGCACCAACGGACGCTTCCGATCACAAATAAAGCCACAAGTGCACGGAAACTGATTGAGGCATTAACCCATCCGTTTCCATCGATTGGTTTCTCTTCGGTTCATCTTTTGAACTTGACCAGGCCAATGCCACAGCTTACATGTCCAAACTATGGAGGCCTACTGACGCTTAATTTGTACAGCAGCACATCTTAACTCAAGCAGTTCACTGTCGTTTCAATCAAGTGTCCCCTCCAAAACAATGTGGGCGTTGGCAGGTGCTTCCCACCTGCGGCTTCACGTGTAATCACAGTTTTCCGCCGTAGTTTCCTTTCCTTTTTCTCTTAGTCTTCGTTCATCCCTGTAACTTGCCTCTGTACAGTGTGTTCTTCTTCTATCAATGATAACCAGCAGCTCTATGGCTGGACTTCAAAAAAAAAACAAAAGAAACATGCCAAGACGTGGCTTGAGCTTCCATGGAATTTATATATTCATCTCCTTGATGGCAGGTCTCAATGGGCGTTGGTCTGACGCCATAATTGGGTGTACTTCTGCTCACACTATTCTGAAGCCGACTGTTGTTCCACATCTATGTAAGGACCAGGTTTCATATTCTTTCTTCTACTAATTTGTTCACCTTAGTCTGGAGTTAGATTTCAGAGTACAGTTTTCACTAAGTATTGAAACAATAAGTCAACTTCCCTTTCATGATGTCTACCGGGAGACATCGTGTGGCCAGTGGCCTCCTCTGCAACATGGTGGCCGCCTTCGAAGTGCTGCTACACATGAGGCATGACACACCGTTGAGTACACCATCGCCGGTATAGGGAGCCTCCCCTATGGTGCCGCTAAGCGGGACACGCCTGTACGGCGTCGCCAGTGCACGGGAGAAGGCACATTCACACACGTACATGGCATTTTAATCACAATTATATATATATAATTGCAATCTTATATTACTAATTTGTTTAGTTTTTTCTATTGAGGGCTGTAGACAAATGTGGAAATAAAAAGCACTATAACTGATTCTCGCAAAAGAAAAGTACTACGACTGAAAAATAGCTGCTTCATCACGGCATCTTTAGATTTATACGTATTTTTGCATTTTTTTTACTAATAATTGGGTTACTTTATTCTTTATTTGTCAAAATATTATACAAATGATGTCCAAGATTCGGTGAAGCTAACCCTAACATTCATGGAAGTACAATTAGTGAGACAACATACCGCCAAGAACTGCCTTGATGATATGTAGATATACTATAAATACCCACATGCGTGTATTTATCCAGTTCATGGTTGTATATACATGTAACATGGTTGATTTGTAGCTTACCAATATCTAATGAGAAAAAAGCATGCAAATAATTCTCTATCCTGTTATTCTACATTGTGACAACTAAAAGTCCATCCGTTATTGTCTCCAACTCCTACCAAGTCCCACAACAACGTGCGGGGTATCATCTAGTTATATTCAGATCACAAAACCGAACTCTACATCGTAGGCCAAGCCAGTTTTCAAATCACAGACCAAATGCTACATGTATATTTTACTTCCACATGGGGTTGCGGAAGGAGGAACCCTAGGCGTATGTTGCAATAGCCTAGGTATGTTGACCATGCGGCGGGCGCCCCTCTGCTACCGCGGCCGCCGCTGCTTCCCCTCCCCCACGCAGCCGCGCTGCCACCGCCGCCGCAAGGGACACGCCTGTCACTGCCGCAAGGAACACGCCCTCCGCCTTCCGCCACCCCCTCCGCCGGAAGGAACAAGTCAGCTTGCCGCAAGGACCCGCCGTTGCCGTCCACCGCCGCCAGGGACGATTTGATTTGGGGGATTTGGGGAGAGTCACCTTGCCGTCGGCCGCCGCTAGGAAAGGGCTCTGCCTCGCCTCTATTTGCTTCGAGCGTGGGGATGGACGGATGCCCTGGACTGAGCCGATTTGGCTTTTTTTCAATTTCCTCCCTGGTTGCTATAGGTACTCACGTGATTGAATAGTACCGATTCGTGGCAGGTGCCTATAGTAACCGAATTTGTCCAAAACTGGTTGCAATTAGTACATCTGTAGGCACCAAAATGCTTGGCAACGCGAATTAATCTGTGGTTGAGTTGGTTAGTTGGACAGTGGTATCCCTAACCCATCAGGGTTCAAATCCTGATGCTCGCATTATTCCTGGATTTATTTCAGGATTTCCGGCGATGCGCTTTCAGTGGGAGGAGACGTTTTATCTTTGATCTGCTCTGTACGAAGTTTTCCTCATCACTTTGTATCGGTTCGGCCGTGTTGCTTTATATATAAAATGGATCGAAAGCCTTTTTTAATAATTATTTGTCACTCAAATGACTGTATTTAGCACTAAAATATGATTAGATACATCCATTTCATCGACAACTAATTCCAGACGGAGGGAGTATGTATTTGTAGCTTTCAACTATGATCTAGATTTATAATCTGATGGGCCAAGGGTCTTTGTTGATGCATTTTATGGTTGGGTTGTTTTCCGGGTGCTAACCGGGATGCATGTGTATGAGCCGACAACCTACTTGTTGTTGTTTCTCCGTATGTCAATCATGTGAATCAAGAGTAGAAGACTGAAATGAAGTAGAAACTGATATTTCGGTCTTAGTTCTGATATTATTACTCCAAAACATTCATGTTCTTACACGCAAAAAAAACATTCATGTTCTATACAACCAAATTTTATTAAACGAAATATGTATTTGGCAACCCTGTGCCCGATTGTAAAATCGCCATACAATCTGATCTCCGTCCGATCCGGCCTCACACGCTTCGGTCGCTGGATATGCCTCGTGCGCGATCCCGTCGTTAGTTCCTTTTTTTTCACTTTTCTCTTCAGGTCTGGTCTCGCTCGCTCCGCCTGTGCGCCTATGCCTTTTTCCTCCTTCCTCCTGTCGGCATCGTGAGCTGCGCCAGGCCATCGGCCGGGATCCCCCGGCATAACCTCCCCAATTCATGCTCTGCGGTGGCGCGGTGGGAGACGTTGCGGGGTCGGTGCCCCAGCGCCTGCTGCAGCCGCATGCCGCCGCCTTCCGCACCTGCCAGGCAATCGTCGCTGTCGCCGTCGGCACCCACTTCGTCAGTACACCTGCATCCCCCCTCTCTCGCGTCTCTTTCTGGGTGCCACGACGGAGCTAACTCGGAGGGCGGGTTCAATGATCCGGTCTCTGCTGTTGATCTGGGTATGACGGCGCCTGAATCGTTTACTGAATGTGGCAACCGAACCTTTACACATGTGGACATAGGTTGAATGAACTAATAGAAACCGAGAATTGTCACATTATTATTGATCTGATTACTGGTCCTAGCATTATTAGCTCAACAGTCTCTTGCGCCTAAGATGACGGAGTGGTTTTTTTGATAGTAAGTTGTTAGCTGGATGTAATTCTATCATGTGTAGCCAGAAGTATAGATTTCAAAGTCCAACCAACCTTTTGCCTATTTTTCTTACTGGGCTAAATGCCATTTTCTATCTCAATGTTGGTTATTATTTTTGTTCACCTCCACGCTGAAACACTCCAGGCTAGGGTGATTAAGGCGGCTCAAACAATACCGTCATTCAGTAGGACAGGATGATCCAACTGTTAAAGGACAAGGATTGTGATGGCTGAAACATATAGCAAGTAAATGTAAAAAAATAAAAAAATAAACAATACTATAGTTCATTCAGTAACCTTCTCCTTGAATTAATGGCAAAAGGAGCATATAAGGTCTTTAGTCTGATGGAAGAAACGAGGTAGTGTAACCTGGTTGAACTTGGATAGCTACTAGTATTATTCTAATTGCAACTTTATCCTTGTGTGCCTCGAGAAGAGAAAGAAGAGAAATGTTATGGAGTAGAACTCCTGACATTACTGAATGTGGCAACACAACATTTACATGTGTATAAATAGGTCGAATCAACATAGCCTTATGACCTTTGACATTGTTATTCATATGATAATCTGTCATGACATTATTAGGCCAATAGTCTCTCTCTTTCATGTTGAGACAAGAGGCAAGCTTGCTGACTAGTACGATCCATGCATGCATCCACACTAGTCATTCTTGATTGCACCTAGGACACTTTTTGGGCCTTAAAGAGTTATTGACTCAGAAAAAAAGTTATTGCAAACAAATCCCCAGTAATTTCTAGTAAATAGATGGACGGTAATATACGCAATGCACATTTGATAACTTACACAAAAACACTACGGTAACTTTAACCTAGGGAATAAGGTTGTTAAAAACATACCCACGGTAAATTTTGTGTAAGTAGCATGGTAATATCTTATGACGCCCGGGTATTTAAGCTACAATAACTCCCTGTTAATCATGCCACGTCATCGCGGTTACTGTTGTTAATCTCACGTTAGTGCAAACCGTTTCATATTTAAATTCTAAATAAGTCAAATTATAAGAGTTTTCAAAAATTAAAACAAAAATGTTCGGGCAGTGCCATAATTTGCACATTTAATTATGGTGTAATAAACATATTATTATAAAGTGCCTAAGTGCTTTAAACTAAATAAAACATAAAAGACAAATAAATAAAAGACAAAAAAGACAAAACAAAAAAAAGAAGAAACCCCTGCCCCCTGGGCTTCGGCCCGGCAGGCCGCAAGCCCCCCCCCCCCCCCCTCCTTGGGCCTCAGCCCACCAGGCGCAACCGGCCACCCCCTCCCCTTATCCACTCCCTCCCCCAAACCCTAACCACCCCGTCGCCCCACTCCCCCCCCCCACGACGCCACCTCTCCCCCTCCCGGTCCAGATTGGATCAGGGTCGATCCCCACCGCTGCATGCGCGACGCCGCCCTGCCCCTGATGCCGCAGGGCCTCACGGCCACCTCGCCGGAACGCTCTGCCTCGACCACGCCCCTCCCCCACCGGTCTGCTTCCATGCCGACAACGTCTTCGTCTCCACCCCGCGCCCTACTGCCCGTGCCCTACGCCCACCGTGAGCGCGAGCCCCTCCCTCTCTTCTCCCCCCCCCCCCCCCCCGCATCGGCCATGGCCTCGCCCGCCGCTCACGCACGCACGCGCGCGCTCGCCGCCCGCCCTGCACGGCTCCGCCCGCGCACGCCGCTCGGGTCCGCGCCCCGCCCCTGTCCCTGCATCGCCGCGCGCACCCCGCGACGGCCTCCTCCCATGTTGCTTGCTCGCCGCCGACCACCCCCCCTGCTCGCCGCTGCTGCTCGTTGCGGGGCTCGACTGCGCGCCCGCGCCCCTGGTGCTGCTCCCCCGCCTCCCTGCCGCCGCAGTGGCCGCGCCCCTCCCGCTGCCTCCTCTGCTGCGCTCGCCGGCGCCGTTCCGCCCCGCCTCCGTCGCTGCTTGCGCCGGCGGCCGCACACCCAACTGCCCCGCCTTCGCCGTCCTCCGCCATGCCCCGTGCCTCCGCTCGCCCCCCCCCCCCCCCCCCGCCCCGTCGGCTTGCCCGGTGCCGCCTGGCCACTGGCCTCGCCCCGCCGCGCTCCTGCGGGCGAGCGCCCGCTCCTGACGCTCGTTGCGCCCGACCCGCATTGGCCTATGGGCCACTGACCACTGGGCCACCCCCCGGCCCTATGACAAGTGGGGCCATCCCTAGAACGGTTTTAAAAAAAGATTAAAAAATAAATAATAAATATAATTATTAATTAAATTAATTAATTAATTAATCAATTAAAGGATTACTTAACTTAAATTTTAATTAATTAAACTAAAACAACTAATTAAGCCTAAATAATTAACCTAAACCCTAATTAACTAAAGCAGTCAATGACAGGGGGGTCCCACCCCTGTTGACCAGTCAAACGTTGACTTGTCAGCTGGGTCCCTCTGGCCCACCTACCAGCCACTGGGTACACTTTTGTGTACACTATGCTGGGTGCGCCTAGCAATTTAGCATTTATTTTCGAGTTAAAATTAATTTCAAAATAATATTAAAACTTTGAAAAATCATAGAAAATTAACCGTAGCTCGGATCGAAAAACCTTGTGCATGAAAGTTGCTCAGAACAACGAGACGAATCCGGATACGCAGCCCGTTCGTCCGCCACGCATCCCTAGCATAGTGAACATGCAACGTTCCCCCTCCAGTTCATCTGTCCGAAAACGCGAAACACCGGGAATACTTTCCCGGATGTTTTCCCCCTTCACCGGTACCACCTCGTACCGCGTTAGGGCACACCTAGCATCACGCTTTGTCATGTCATGCATCGTCATGCATTTGTTTGCATTATATTTATTGTTTTCCCCCCCTCTTCTCTCGCTAGACACCGAGACCGACGCCGCTGCTACCCAGTACGACTACGGTGTTGACGACCCCTCTCTCTTGCCAGAGCAGCCAGGCAAGCCCCCCCTTGATCACCAGATATCGCCTACTCTCCTATATACTGCTTGCATTAGAGTAGTGTAGCATGTTACTGCTTTCCGTTATTCCTATCCTGATGCATAGCCTGTCCTTGCTACTACTGTTGTTACCTTTACCTGCAATCCAAATGCTTAGTATATGATGCTAGTTTATCATCAGTGGCCCTACATTCTCGTCCGTCTGCCATGCTATACTATCGGGCCGTGATCACTCGGGAGGTGATCACGGGTATATACTATATACTTTATACATGATACATGTGGTGACTAAAGTCGGGTTGGCTTGAGGAGTACCCGCGGTTGATTCACCAATTGGGGGCTGGGAGGACATACTTTCCCGACAGCCCTCTGTGTGGATCTTTGTGGCGAAGTGACAGGGCAGGTTGTGACCACCTAGGAGAGAGGTGGGCCCTGCCTGGTCGGCGTTCGCGGTTATTTCAAAATAACACGTTTAACGAGATCTTGGTATTTGATCTGAGTCTGGCTACTGGCCTATACGCACTAACCATCTACGCGGGGACAGTTATGGGCACTCGACGTCGTGGTATCAGCCGAAGCCTTCGTGACGTCAGCGACTGAGCGGCGCGCGCCGGATTGGACTAGAACACCTACTAGGCGAGGTCTACTTCCGGCCGCGTTCGCAACCTGCAGGTGTGCAAAGGGCGATGGGCCCAGACCCCTGCACCATAGGATTTAGACTGGCGTGCTGACCTCTCTGTTGTGCCTAGGTAGGGCTGCGACGTGTTGATCTTCCGAGGCCGGGCATGACCCAGAAAAGTGTGTCCGGCCAAATGGGATCGAGCGTGTTGGGTTATGTGGTGCACCCCTGCAGGGAAGTTAATCTATTCGAATAGCTGTGATCTTCGGTAACAGGACGACTTGGAGTTGTACCTTGACCTTATGACAACTAGAACCGGATACTTAATAAAACACACCCTTCCAAGTGCCAGATACAATCGGCGATCGCTCTCTCACAGGGCGACGAGGAGAGGATCATCGGTTAGGATTATGCTACACGATGCTACTTGGTGAACTTACCATCTACTCTCTTCTCCTGCTGCAAGATGGAGGTTACCAGAAGCGTAGTCCTCGACAGGATTAGCTATCCCCCTCTTATTCCGGCTTTCTGCAGTTCAGTCCACATATGATACCCTTATTCCATTTGATACCAATGCATACATATGTAGTGTAGCTCCTTGCTTGCGAGTACTTTGGATGAGTACTCACGGTTGCTTTGCTCCCTCTTTTCCCCCTTCCTTTACTCGATTGCTGCGACCAGACGTTGGAGCCCAGGAGTCAGACGCCACCGTCGATGACGGCTACTACTACTCGGGAGGTGCCTACTACTACGTGCAGCCCGCTGACGACGACCGGGAGTAGTTTAGGAGGATCCCAGGCAAGAGGCCTGTGCCTCTTTCGATCTGTATCCCAGTTTGTGCTAGCCTTCTTAAGGCAAACTTGTTTAACTTATGTCTGTACTCAGATATTGTTTGCTTCCGCTGACTCGTCTATGATCGAGCTCTTGTATTCGAGCCCTCGAGGCCCCTGACTTGTAATATGATGCTTGTATGATTTATTTTTATTTGTAGAGTTGTGATGTGATATATTCCCGTGAGTCCCTGATCTTGACCGTACACGTTTGCGTGTATGATTAGTGTACGATTGAATTGGGGGCGTCACAAGTTGGTATCAGAGCCGACTGCCTGTAGGAATCCCCCTTCCACACTCCTTGGCCGAAGTCGAGTCTAGACATTACAAAAACTTTTACTAACATGGCTGTGTGCCTTACAGGCCCACGTCGCCATCTGGGTGGTATTAGTATCTTTTACTCCTCGATCCTTACTCTGGGACTCTGAACTCTCTTCTTCTCGGGTTAAACGATTTTACTAACTTTAACATTAGGATCCCGTGACCACGTTCACCCAAAAGTTGGATAAGCCCTAGCTATTCTTTAGAGTAGTATATTGAACATTATCCACACTGTCAGTTGACTCCTTTGAAACATTTTTGTTTTCAGATGGAACCCACGAGACAGGTCGTGCGCCACAGGACGGCCATTGGTGCCTCGGGATCACCTGCTGTGTTGGTTGAGATGATGACCTATCTGGGTTATCGTTGGCACCCTGGGTACACCGTCTATGAGGAGTACCAGGACTTCAACCAGGAGCAGTACCATGCCATCGCCCACCTCTACTCTTGGGAGTATGACTCCACTACCGTGCTGCACACTGCTCATGGTGTTGGGGTGATTATCGACATGGCGGTCCACGATGCTGCTTATGTTGCTCTGATACGTCTTCGTGGAGAGTATCAGGAGTTGGACACCTACCCCTTCAGGCACATTGCTACCGCATCCAATGTTGGTGCGGAGGGATACTACACTGCTGCCTACTCCACTGTCACCCGAGAGCCCTTCTACCATCAGAACCTGGTTCTGCATGCTGATGGGCTGGATAGAGCTAACCGAGCTCTTCGCCACGAGTTGTACACCACCCGTCAGCACCTGTATCGTGCTCTGACGCTGTTGCACCCCTCTGTCCGACCTGGTGATATGTCCCGTTCTGCGATCTACCCTGCTAGGACCGTGATGCCCTAGGGCGTCGGCTGGCCAGATGTGGGAGGCTACTCCCCCGTGCTTGGTCCTCTCCTGCCACCTGCGCATCGGGTTCTGCACCAGAGTATCCGCGGACCCCAGGCTACTCACGTGGAGGTCTTCCCTTCGCGTCACTACCAGCTGTCGGGCTACACCTACCTCCACAGTTCCTCCTGGGACTGATGTAGGCTTGCTTGTTAGTGTTAGTTGCATTCGCCACGAGCCTGCGTGCCGCCTATGATGTTCTTAGTCTGTGTACTGAACTCTGTGTGCCGAACTCTATGCAATGTCACTTTTGTAAGATATGCCAACTACTATGCAGTATCTATCACGTTCCTTTCGTTATGCATGTTTCATCATGAATGATTTTTGCCCTTGCAAATTCTCAATGCTGAACTACCCCTGTTATATATTAGCAGGATGGTTAGACCAGGTGGTCGTGGTCGTGGTAACCCTCCCCCACCCCCGCCTGAGTACATGGCTGGGATGATGCAACAGTTTAAGCTGAATCGCCAGTTCATGGAGAATATTATGGCTCAGTTTCCTCGCCCCAATATGAACCAGCAGCCAACCCAAGTGACTCTGCAGGATTTCATGCGTATCAACCCAACTGTGTACCGCAACTCAACTCAGCCTCTAGATGCTGATGACTGGCTCCGTGACATCACCTATGAGATGGAGTCTGCTGATGTAGCCCCTACCAGCTATGTCACCTTTGCTTCCTTCTTCCTGAAGGGACCCGCGGCTCAATGGTGGGACAACCACAGGTGTACTCTGCCAGTTGGAACAATCATCACCTGGCCAGACTTCCAAGCTGCCTTCCGTGCTCGCTTCATTCCTCAGGGAGTCATGGACTGGAAGAAGCACGAGTTTCGCAACCTCACTCAGGGCAACAAAACTGTGGAAGCTTATCAGCGGGAGTTTCTGGATCTGTCCCGCTATGCTGAAGAAGACATTGCAACTGATGCACGCAGACATGAGAAGTTCCGTGATGGCCTTCAAGCTGATATCAAGCTCGCACTTCTAGTGCATGACTTTGCTGATTTCGCTACCCTGGTGAACAAGGCCATCAATGTCAAAACTGGTCTGCAGGAATACCAGAGCTCTCACAGGCGCAACCGTGACACGGGCTCATCTTTGGGCCCATCTTCGCAGAAGCGTAAGATATGGATTCCCAACAGCATGTACCAGCCAACTACACCTGCCCCAAGGCAGTCCTATGCTGCACCTCGTCTGCCTACTCCTCCAACTAGACAACCAAGGCTTCCAGCTCCACCACCCCAAGCTCCTGTTCCCACTCCCAATAATGGTTTGTGCTTCAGGTGTGGTCAGTCAGGGCACTGTGCTAGGGAATGCAATCAGAACCAGAATCAACTGGCCTTCCCAGCAACTGGCCGTGGAAGCAACCAGCCCCGCAACAACAATGCTAAGTCTTATGGTCGTGTTCATGCCAACCACGTTGATCTCAATGAAGTTCTAGACCAGCCTGCTACCGTGATGGGTACACTCCTCGTAAATTCAATACCAGCATCTGTTTTGTTTGATACAGGAGCATCGCATTCATTCATATCAGCTGAGTTTGCATTCATGCATGGCATTAAATACGAAGAGATGAACACAACGATTGTGGTACACACTCCTGCGGGCCAGTGTCAAACCTGTATGGTTAGTCACAACGTTCCCGTTGAAATTGAAGGACTGGAATTCCTTGCCTCTCCCATCGTACTGAAGTCCTGTAGCATCGACCTCATTCTGGGAATGGATTGGTTGAAAGCGCATACTGCTTCTATAGTTTGCGCCACTAAGGTCGTCCATCTGCTACACCCTTCTGATGAAATAATTGCTTACCAAGCTCATCTAGTACAGAACGCCGAGGCACGTCTTTATGCCTTGAATGCGTTGAACGCTGCACCACTCGAGGGCATTGAAAACATTCCTGTCGTTCGTGAATTCCAAGACGTCTTCCCAGAAGAACTTCCAGGGATTCCCCCTGCTAGAGCTGTCGAATTCATCATGGACTTGAAACCCGGCACGACCCCTATAGCCAAACGACCCTACAAGATGCCGCCACATGAACTCATTGAGCTTAAGGAGGAAATCTACAAATCTCTTGTCAAAGGTTTCATTCGCCCAAGTTGCTCTCCTTGGGGAGCACTTTCTCTCTTTGTTAAGAAGAAGGATGGGACAAACCGATTAGTCCAAGACTACCGTCCTATAAACCAAGCTACCATTCAGAATAAATATCCTCTTCCTCGGATCAATGATCTTTATGATCAACTGGTTGATTCATCAGTGTTCTCCAAACTCGACTTGAGGTTGGGTTACCATCAGATCCGTGTTCGTGAAGAGGATATCCCAAAGACCGCCTTCGTGACTCGGTATGGGTCATACGAGTACACCGTCATGTCATTCAGCTTAACGAATGCTCCCGCCACCTTCTCCCGTCTGATGAACTATATATTCATGGATTACCTCGACTAGTTCGTCGTGGTTTATCTGGATGATATCCTTGTATTTTCCAAGAACAAAGAAGAACATGCTGAACATCTTCGTCTTGTGTTGGAAAAGCTTCGAGAGCATCAATTGTATGCTAAGTATTCCAAGTGTGAATTCTGGCTCCCCGAAGTAACCTATCTTGGGCATGTCATCTCCAAGGATGGTATTGCCGTCAACCCTGAATGAGTTCAGGCTATTCTCGATTGGACTCCTCCGAAGAATGTCAAGCAAGTCCGAAGTTTTCTCGGTCTCGCCAGCTATTGCCGTTGATTCATCGAGAACTTCTCCAAGATTGCCAGGCCTCTGACTAATCTATTGCATAAGGGTGTCAAATTCGAATGGACAGACAAGTGTCAGGAAGTTTCCAGGCGCTCAAAGACAAGTTGACTTTTGCCCCAGTGCTTGCTCCACCTGATACTAAGAAGGACTTCGTCATTTACTGCGACGCTTCCCGTCAAGGATCAGGCTGTGTCCTAATGCAAGAGCGCAGAGTGATTGCTTATGCCTCTCGTCAACTGCGCCCTCACGAAGAAAACTACCCAGTTCACGACCTCGAGCTTGCTGCTATCATTCATGCACTGAAGCACTGGCGACATTACCTTCTCGGTAATCGTTGCAAAATCTTCACCGACCACCAAAGTCTGAAGTATCTGTTTACTTAGCCAGATCTGAACCTCCGTCAGCAGAGATGGATGGAGACTGTTGCAGACTTTGATGTGGGTATATCCTATACCCCCGAGAAGGCTAATGTAATGGCTGATGCCTTGAGCCGCAAATCTTACTGCAATCACCTCCAGGTTCACAAAGTTCAGCCCTCGCTTGTCGAAGAATTTAGAAAGCTGAACCTTCATATTGTTCCTCCTGGAGCACTCGCTCCCCCTCCCCCAGAGTTCCGAAAGATGAATATTCTTGTTGTTACTAAGGGTTCTCTAAATACCATGTCTGACGTACCAGATCTCGTAGCTGGTATAAAGACTATTCAAGGTTATGACTCTGAAGTCCATAAGATTAAACGCCATCTAGCAGAAGGAAAGACCTCATTCTTCACTATCGCCGATGATGGCGCCTTGTACTTCAAGGGCCGCCTAGTGGTACCATGTTCGAAGAAAAACCTGGATAAGACTAAAAGGGTTATGCAAGAAGCTCTGATATGCCTCTGTCCATCCATCCTGGTAGTACAAAGATGTACCAGGATATTCGTCAAAGATTATGGTGGTCTAATATGAAGCAGGACATTGCTCGTTATGTTGCTGAGTGTGACGTTTGCCACCGTATCAAAGCAGAGCATCAAAGGCCTGCTAGAACTCTGCAACCTATCTCTATTCCTAAATGGAGATGGGACCATGTTGAAATGGACTTCGTCACTGGATTTCCCAAATCGCAGAAGGGTAATGATGCTATTTTTGTCGTCATTGACCGGTTTTCTAAAGTTGCACATTTTCTGGCGGTCAAAGACACAATCACCGCTAGCCAGCTTGCAAATCTCTACATGTCCAGAATTGTTTCACTCCACGGTATTCCACTGGTTATCAGTTCAGACCGTGGCAGCTTATTCACTTCAAGATTTTGGGCAAGTTTCCAAGAAGCTATGGGAACTCATCTATCGTTCAGTACGGCGTTTCACCCTCAGTCGCAAGGACGAGTTGAACGTGTCAACCAAGTTCTCGAAGACATGCTTCGAGCTTGTGTAATTTCCTTCGGCAAGAAATGCGAGGAATCTCTTCCATATGCCGAGTTCTCTTATAATAATAGCTATCAAGCTAGTCTGAAGATGTCCCCCTTCGAAGTGCTATATGGACAAAAGTGTCAAACCCCTCTGAACTGGTCAGAAACTAGGGAATGTCCACTCTTCGGTCCGGATATTATCCAACATGCCAAAGAACAAGTCCGCATTATTCGCGAGAATCTCAAGACTGCTCAGTCACGTCAGAAGAGTCAGTATGACCGTCATCACAAAGACATGGTCTATCAACCTGGCGAAAAGGCTTATCTTCGAGTTACACCAATGAAGGGTGCTCACCGCTTCGGGATCAAGGGCAAGCTAGCTCCTCGCTATATCGGTCCCTTCACTATTCTCGAAAGGCATGGAAAAGTGGCATATCAACTGGAGCTTCCGCCGAACCTTTCCCAGGTTCATGATGTGTTCCATGTGTCACAACTCCGCCGTTGCTTCAAGGATCCAATCCGAGCAGTGGATAATGAAGTGCTCGAATTGCAATAGGACCTCTCCTATAAAGAGCATCCGGTCCGCATTCTTGACCAAGCTGAACGCCGTACACGTCAGAAGGCGATCAAGTTCCTCAAAGTCCAATGGCCGAATCACTCAGAAGACGAAGCCACTTGGGAACGTGAGGACCGCCTGCGTGATGAACACCCCGCACTGTTTCCTTCTACCTCTTAAATCTCGGGACGAGATTTCTTATAGTGGAGGAGAATTGTGACGCCCGGGTATTTAAGCTACAGTAACTCCCCGTTAATCATGCCACGTCATCGCGGTTACTGTTGTTAATCTCACGTCAGTGCAAACCGTTTCATATTTAAATTCTAAATAAGGTAAATTATAAAAGTGTTCAAAAGTTAAAACAAAAATCTTCGGGCAGTGCCATAATTTGCATATTTAATTATGGTGTAATAAACATATTTTTATAAAGTGCCTAAGTGATTTAAACTAAATAAAACAGAAAAGAGAAATAAATAAAAGAAAAAGGGGAAAGACAAAAAAAGGAGAAACCCCCTGCCCCTTGGGCTTCGGGCCGGCAGGCCGCAAGCCCCCCTCCTTGGGCCTCAGCCCACTAGGCCCAACCGGCCACCCCTCCCCTTATCCACTCCCTCCCCCAAACCCTAACCTCTCCATCGCCCCACTCCCCCCCACGACGCCACCTCTCTCCCTCCCGATCCAGATTGGATCGGGGTCGATCCCCACCGCTGCACGCGCGACGCCGCCCCACCCCTGACGCCGCAGGGCCTCGCGGCCACCTTGCCGGATCGCTCCGCCTCGACCACGCCCCTCCCCCACCGGTCTGCTTCCACGCCGAGGACGTCTCCGTCTCCACCCCGCGCCCCACTGCCCGTGCCCTACGCCCACCGTGAGCGCGAGCCCCTCCCTCTCCTCTCTCCCCCCACATCGGCCATGGCCTCGCCCGCCGCTCACGCACGCACGCGCACGCCGCTCGGGTCCGCGCCCCGCCCCTGTCCCTACATCGCCGCGCGCACCCCGCGCCCGCCTCCTCCCATGCTGCTTGCTCGCCGCCGACCCCCCCCCCCCCCCGCTCGCCGCTGCTGCTCGCTGCGGGGCTCGGCCGCGCGCCCGCGCCCCTTGTGCTGCTCCCCCGCCTCCCTGCCGCCGCAGTGGCCGCGCCCCTCCCGCTGCCTCCTCTGCTGCGCTTGCCGGCGCCGTTCCGCCCCGCCTCCGCCGATGCTTGCGCCGGCGGCCGCGCACCTAACTGCCCCGCCTTCGCCGTCCTCCGCCATGCCCCGTGCCTCCGCTCCCCCCTCCCCCCCGCGCGCGCCCCGCCGTCTTGCTCGGTGCCGCCTGGCCACTGGCCTCGCCCCGCCGCGCTCCTGCGGGCGACCGCCCACTCCTGGCGCTTGTTGCGCCCGACCCGCATTGGCCTATGGGCCACTGACCACTGGGCCAGCCCCCCGTCCCTATGACAATTGGGGCCATCCCCAAAACAGTTTAAAAAAGACTAAAAAATAAATAATAAATAAAATTATTAATTAATTAATCAATTAAAGGATTAATTAACTTAATTAATTTTGATTAATTAAACTAAAACAACTAATTAAGCCTAACTAATTAACCTAAACCCTAATTAACTAAAGCAGTCAATGACAGGGGGTCCCACCCCTGTTGACCAGTCAAACATTGACTGGTCAGCTAGGTCCCTCTAGCCCACCTGTCAGCCACTGGGTACACTTTTGTGTATACTATGCTGGGTGCGCCTAGCAATTTAGCATTTATTTTCGAGTTAAAAATAATTTTAAAATAATATTAAAACTTTGAAAAATCATAGAAAATTAATCATAGCTCGGATCGAAAAACCTTGTACATGAAAGTTGCTTAGAACGACGAGACGAATCCGGATATGCAGCCCGTTCGTCCGCCACGCATCCCTAGCATATCGAACACGTGACTTTCCCCCTCCGGTTCATCTGTCCAAAAACGCGAAACACCCGAAATACTTTCCCGGATGTTTTCCTCCTTCACCTGTACCACCTCGTACCGCGTTAGGGCACACCTAGCATCATGCTTTGTCATGTCATGCATCGTCATGCATTTGTTTGCATTATATTTATTGTTTCTTCCCCCTCTTCTCTCGCTAGACACCGAAACCGACACCGCTGCTACCCAGTACGACTACGGTGTTGACGACCCCTCTCTCTTGCTAGAGCAATCAGGCAAGCCCCCCCCCCTTGATCACCAGATATCGCCTACTCTCCTCTATACTGCTTGTATTAGAGTAGTGTAGCATGTTACTGCTTTCCGTTATTCCTATCCTGATGCATAGCATGTCCTTGCTACTACTGTTGTTACCTTTACTTGCAATCCAAATGCTTAGTATAGGATGCTAGTTTATCATCAGTGGCCCTAGATTCTTGTCCGTCTGCCATGCTATACTATCGGGCCGTGATCACTCGGGAGGTGATCACGGGCATATACTATATACTTTATACATGATACATGTGGTGACTAAAGTCGGGTTGGCTCGAGGAGTACCCGCGGTTGATTCACGAATTGGGGGCTGGGAGGACATACTTTCCCGACAGCCCTCTGTGTGGATCTTTGTGGCGAAGCGACAGGGGAGGTTATGACCACCTAGGAGAGAGGTGGGCCTGACCCTGGTCGGCGTTCGCGGTTATTTCAAAATAACACGTTCAACGAGATCTTGGTATTTGATCTGAGTATGGCTACTGGCCTATACGCACTAACCATCTACGCGGGGACAGTTAGGGGCACTCGACGTCGTGGTATCAGCCGAAGCCTTCGTGGCGTTAGCGACTGAGCGGCGCGCGCCGGATTGGACTGGAACGCCTGCTAGGCTAGGTCTGCTTCCGGCCGCGTTCGCAACGTGCAGGTGTGCAAAGGGTGATGGGCCCAAACCCCTGCGCCATAGGATTTAGACCGGCGTGCTGACCTCTCTGTTGTGCCTAGGTAGGGCTGCGACGTGTTGATCTTCCGAGGCCGGGCATGACCCAGAAAAGTGTGTCCGGCCAAATGGGATCGAGCGTGTTGGGTTATGTGGTGCACCCCTGCAGGGAAGTTAATCTATTCGAATAGCCGTGATCTTCGGTAACAGGACGACTTCGAGTTGTACCTTGACCTTATGACAACTAGAACCTGATAATTAATAAAACACACCCTTCCAAGTGCCAGATACAACCGGTGATCGCTCTCTCACAAGGCGACGAGGGGAGGATCATCGGTTAGGATTATGCTACACGATGCTACTTGGTGAACTTACCATCTACTCTCTTCTCCTGCTGCAAGATGGAGGTTACCAGAAGCGTAGTCCTCGACAAGATTAGCTATTCCCCTCTTATTCCGGCTTTCTGCAGTTCAGTCCACATATGATACCCTTATTCCATTTGATACCAATGCATACATATGTAGTGTAGCTCCTTGCTTGCGAGTACTTCGGATGAGTACTCGCGGTTGCTTTGCTCCCTCTTTTCCCCCTTCCTTTACTCGATTGCTGAGACCAGACGTTGGAGCCCAGGAGTCAGACGCCACCGTCGATGACGGCTACTACTACTCGGGAGGTGCCTACTACTACGTGCAGCCTGCTGACGACGACCAGGAGTAGTTTAGGAGGATCCCAGGTAGGAGGCCTGCGCCTCTTTCTATCTGTATCCCAGTTTGTGCTAGCCTTCTTAAGGCAAACTTGTTTAACTTATGTCTGTACTCAGATATTGTTTGCTTCCGCTAACTCGTCTATGATCGAGCTCTTGTATTCGAGCCCTCGAGGCCCCTGGCTTGTAATATGATGCTTGTATGACTTATTTTTATTTGTAGAGTTGTGTTGTGATATCTTCCCGTGAGTCCCTGATCTTTATCGTACACGTTTGCGTGTATGATTAGTGTACGATTGAATCGGGGGCGTCACATATCTCCACCACAAACCTGATAACTTAGGTACAAACAAAGTGGTAATTTTAACCATGGGAAAAAATTGTTGAAAAGATTTCCCCGGTAATTACTAACTCTTTTAATCGCTACAATGGCCCTCTCCTGATTGAAACTGGTTGAATTGTTCCTACACTAGTAGAAAAAGGGTCAAACGTGAAGCACATTAGTGCCGGTTTGAATTAGAGCCTGCACTAATGTGTACATTAGTGTCGGTTCATGGCGGCGATCAATAGTACCGGTTCGTGGCGAACCTTTAGTACCGGTTCATGCCACGAACCGGTACTAAAGAGGCTGTGTCAGCCTGCGGTCAGGCTATGGCCCCACCATCACCATTTAGTGCCGGTTCGTACCACGAACCGGTACTAATGAGGTTACGGCAAGCTGTTTTTAGTCCCACCTTGCCAAGAGAGAGGCAGTATGAGCGGTTTATAAGCCGTGAGTGCACAGACAATGACGAAGAGTTGCAATGCTCACCTACATGTGTTGATTAGCTTCAAGCCATTCGGAATAGTGTAGATTGCACTGCAGCATAGATTGCACTGAGCTATGTGCAGTGCAGTCTACACTACTCCGAATGGCTTGAAGCAAATTAACCAGCATTGCACCTCTTTTTTATTTTTAATAACTTATTTAAACTCTGGACTTCTTATGTGTTCAGTATGCAGCATTTAAAACTCCGGACTTCTTTTTGTGTAAGTGACTTGGGAAAAACTCAAGTTTGGCAAACTTTACTGACTAAGAAATTTCTTCAAAAACAATTTCTATCCAATAAAAAAAGACTAGAGGATTACACTTTTCATAGGTTTTGATGAATGTGAACCACAATTTTTAGAGTTACATTGACAGAGTAGTTGCCAATGGAGCTAACCCAATTCTAGGCTAGCCGGGCTGCTACCATTAGTACCGGTTCGTTGCCAATCTTTAGAGTTACATTGACAGAGTAGTGCCGGTTTGAATTTGAGCCGGTACGAATGTGACCATTAGTGCCGATTCCAACGGCTAGCCGGACTGCTACCATTAGTACCGGTTCGTTGCCAATCTTTAGCATCGGTTCGTGCCACGAATCGATACTAATGTGCATCCCACCAATCAGGAAGAATCACACGGATCGTGTGTTTCTTTCTAGCTCTTGCGAGTCGTTGGATCAAGGGTGTGTTTCTTCCTAGCTCATGTGAGTCGTTGGATCGAAACTACCACAATCACTTTGTGAGCCAGACGACCCTATATATAGCCCACCTCTCGCCTTCCCTGCATAAGTCTTTCAGTTCATCGACTACATACATCTACCAGTTCATCGACTGCATACATCTACCAGTTCATCGACTGAATACAAATCATTCGGATTCGCCATCATACGCCCAACCGTGCATTTGATATGCATATATATGCATCACGAGCCACGGTAGGGCTGTATGATGGCGATACCGATTGGTTTGTTCTAGATCCGACATAAAAGGTTTGATACAACTTCTTTTTTGTGACATAAGAGCTATCTCTCCTCCTACCTAATTTAGTTACATAACTACCTATTTGTGCCAAATTTTCACTTTTGCTGTTGCTCTTGCATCATAAGCATCCATGTTAACTGGACTTACAAGTAATGCAATTTAACCAAACTATTAGGGTTTCGAACTATACAAAAATAAATAATGCAAAAAATAAAAAAAAACTATACCAAAAAATTATTCAAAAATAAATAGAAGAAAATAAATAATGCGGAAAAGAAAAAACTATATAAAAACTACTCAAAAATAAATAAAAGAAAAAACTATATAAAAAATTTGTTGGCGCACTGCCCTGTGGGTCTACCAGACCTAGGGTGTGCAAATGCAGGCCCAGAAGGGCCAGCAGACTCACAGGGCGGCGCGCCCTAATTAATTAGGCCCAGAAGCCTGCTATATAAAGGAGTTCGAAGAGGTATCCGCGGCTGGGTTTATAAACCAGTGCGGCTGCCCTTCGCCGGGCGAGGTGGGACTAAACTTTGGGGTGGCAGCGCAAGGCCTTTAGTACCGGTTGGTGGCTCCAACCGGGTACTAAAGGCCCCCCCTTTAGTACCGGTTGGTGGCTCCAACCGGTGCTAAAGGCCTTCGTTTCCCGCCGCTTGGCCTGGCGAAAATAGGCCTTTAGTACCGGTTGGAGCCACGAACCGGTACTAAAGGCCCATCCTATATATATAGCACTTACGAAAATGTCAGTTTCATCTCCCACTTCGTCTCCAACCTCCGCCGCGCGCGCCGCTCGATCCCGTCGTCGCCGCCCGTCGCCCGTACCGTCGTCCGTCGTCTCGCGCTGTTCCCGCCGCCGCCCGTCGTCGTCGTCGTCTCGCGCTGCCGCCCCGAACGCCGCCGCCGTCCGTCGTCATCGCCGCGGCCGTACGTCTCTCTCTCGCTCCCGCACACACATACACACACATACATATACACACACATACACAAACACACACACCGGCGCCCCCGCCCCGTACGCCGGCGCCCCCGCTCGTACGTACGGGGCGGCGGCGTACGGGGCCGCACACACACACATATACCACACACACACGCATACACACACACACATACACACATACGTACACACATATACGTATATACACACACACATGCATACACACATACACACACACATTTTTTTTACTTATTTTCTGTTTTTTAGAAAAGTTAATTAGATGATTGAATGTTAGATTAATGTCGAATGTTAGATGAATTAGCTAGCTAGATAGAAAAATTGTCGAACTAGAGATTAGAACTAGTTGAATAATTAATATAACTAGTTTATTTTTAGTAAGAAAATTTAGGTATATGAGATTAGAACTAGTTGAATAATTAATATAACTAGTTTATTTTTAGTAAGAAAATTTAGGTATATGAGATTAGAACTAGTTGAATAATTAATATAACTAGTTTATTTTTAGTAAGAAAATTTAGGTATATGAGATTTGATGATCTAATTAAAATATTATTTGTTAATGACTTTTTCTGTTTATTTAATTTTTTATATATTTTGAGTTTATATAAATGTTAGATTAATGTCGAATGTTAGATGAATTAGATAGAAAAGTTAAATATATAGTAATGTCAATTGAATATATAGTTAGATATATTAATGTCAAATGTTAGATGAATTTATATTTGGCTAGATATAGGTGTTTAATGTTTCACCTATATGAACATAGGAAATGTCATCTGACGACGAAAAAGATTTTATTATGTGCGAACACTGTGAAGACCAGCGCGGCCTGTGCAACCAAAATTTCCTTGTTGATGGTAGGCGCTTCAGCATCAAGCTGGATAAGACATTCGAAGTTGATACAGTAAGTCACTTTGTCAATTATTATTTGAATGCAAAACTTATGCTTCATTTGCTTCAACTTATAATTTTAAATTTTCACTATTCTACTAGCGCATCCCCTGCCATGCAAGAATTTTTATCTTGGATAAGATAGGTTTGAGTGCTATAGATGATATGGAGGTAAAGAGAGTTTACTTGAAGACGGAGCATGGGTATACTTTCAACGTCAAATTATATAATGGAGACACATACACCCATTTTGAATGCAAAACTTGGCAAGCACTATGCAAGGCTTATGCATTTGAGCCTGATATGGTTATCACCTTTGATATTCGTCCGGAAGATGATATTGAAGGTAATATAGACATCTGGGTCGATGTGCAAACGCCTCCAGTTCTACCATTTGGTGAGTTTTTCTCAACCATGCATGCATATGTTTATGTCTTTGATACAGTTTATTCAAAAATAGTTGACAACTAATTTGTATTGTCAGCTTATTTCGGTTCAAGCAAACATGTCCGGCGCTTGGTAGACAGGACCTACTACTGCCTCGGGGCTCAACTAAACTGCGAGGAGATAAGTCATTATGTTTCATGGCTTGAGGATCTTAATACTGTCAAGACAATTTTTTTTCCTAAACTTAGAAATGTTAGTACTCAAAACGTGCGACCAATGGTGATCGTATTAAACTACGGTCACATCTATAATCAAAAGATGGTAAGATTTTAAATATTTGTCCTTAATTAGTGCATCTTTTGCATACATTATTTTTGAAGCTAAACTTTCATTGCTTAGTATATTAATTACTATACGATGTTGTCCAACAGGGACTTCCGATGACAGTTGTGCCTCAGTGGATCAAGACAAAAGGTCACATGTCAATGGTTAGCTTACGACCAAGATTTCCTACATTGCACATGAGTGCATTCAGGATTTCTGAAAGCGAAGAATGCTTAATAGTGAAAGATTGGAGCAAAATTGTTAACGATCGCAGAGAAGTACGAGGAGGCAGTAAGGAGAAGCGCAACCCAAGATTAGGAGACAGATTCATCTGCATGCTCCAGTATGATGAATCAGGAGAGCTATACATGTTCTATGCTATTCTACCCGAGAGGGAGCAGCAGGATCAGTAGCTACTAGTTCATGCTCTTAATTAGTACTTGTCTCATATCCGTGTCCTGAACTTCGATGTTGGTGATGATTATGTTGAACTTGATGATATCTTTGCTTCTGTTACAAAGTGAATGTTTCCTCTTTAAGCTAGCCAGCGTTGATGATGATTAGATAGCTAGCGGTGATGACTATGATGATTAAATAGTGATAATTAGACGACTACGATGATTTTTAGCTAGCTAGAGTTTATTTATTTATTAATATGCGATGATGATGATGATGATGATGACGACGACTACAACTCATTATAACGTAAAACAATCCTAAATTAAATTGATAACACAAATTTAATTGAAAAATACAAAATAAAACAAAAATCCACAACCATTTAGTACCAGTTGGTGTTACCAACCGGTACTAAAGGGCTCCCGGCCCCCGGGGCTGGCTCGTGCCACGTGGTTCCCCTTTAGCACCGGTTCGTGCTGAACCGGTACTAAAGGGGGGGGCTTTAGTGCCGAAACTTTAGTGCCGGTTCCTGAACCGGCACTAAAGGGCCTTACAAACCGATGCTATTGCCCGGCTCTGCACTAGTGCTATATGGTGGATGGAATTTTTTTGCAAACACAAAATAGATCGCTCCCAACCAATCCCTACCTTTTTACTCTGTCGCCCAGACGCCCACCGTCCAAATCCATGAGTTTATCCATGTGCGAATCGCTTGGTAAAATAGGAAACACCAACTTGATATCTTGGGTGCAAACACCATGGTAACTTTGCCCAAAAAGGGGAAATTGTTGAAAAATATACCCCTGATAACTTACATGAAAATAGAGAGTTAATATACGAGTCGTATATCCGATAACTTACGTACAAACACCGCGGTAACTTTGACTAAAGGGCAAAAAAGTTGTCAAAAAACATGCCCGCGATAACTTAAGTGAAAATAGCACGGTTATATATGAACCACAAAACCCGATAACTTACGTACAAATACCATGATAAGTTTGACTCGAGTGGATGAAGTTGTTGAAAATATACTTCAGGAACTCATGTGTAAATAGCACGGTAATAATCTTGATTTGGGGAAGAGTAGTAAAAAGTGGTCGAAAAATACACATGGTAACTTTTTGTATGTAAACAGCATAGAAATTATACACCACAACCTTGATAATTTAGGACCAAACACCACGGTAAATTTTATCTGGAGAAAAAAAATGTTGAAAAGATACCCCCGGTAACTTCTGTGTAAGTAGCATAGTAAAATACCCATCACATACCTGATAACTGGCGTACAAATACCATGGTAATATTTGACTCGGTGAGGAAATTGTTGAAAACATAACCCCGTAAATTTTGTGTAAATAGCATGGTTACATATGCATCACATATCTACGTACAAACACCACGGTAATCTTGATCAAGCGGAAAAAAATGTTAGAAACATACACCCCCATCCCCCTGGTAACTTATATGAAAACATCATGGTAACATATGAACCGCAGACCTAAAAACAACATGGTAATATAAAAACGCAGGCCTGATAACTTATATGAAAATAGTATGGTAATATATGAACCACGTACCTATTAAATTAAGTACAAATACCTGTGGTAACTTTTGAACGCGGGGGGGGGGGGGGGGGGGGGGTTGCTGAAAAATATAAGCCCGGTAACTTATGTGGAAATAGCACGGTAAGTTGCATACCATAGGCTTGGTAACTTATGTAGCCGAGGCGTGGTAACTTTTGACCCGGAAAAAAGATTCGTCGAAACATACCAACATGTGATCTAGTTTCGAAGATCTCATCGTGACGAATCTTTTATGTGAAAACGGTTTTTGCATCGGACCAACGGTTTAAGCTACAAAACATTTTGAATTTTTGAAATACGAGAGAATCTAGGATAACATCAGCTTTTTTGTCCTCTAGTGCATGTATGTAATTAGAGAGAGGGATGGGCGTGAAAAGAGAGTTAGTCGGTAGTATCATACATGCTAACTAGGCAATTTTGATGAGGTGTCATAGCCTTAAATGAAGAAAGAGATGGTGAAGTATCATATCATGATACCGTATCATAATAAATGATATGCTACTTTGTGTCATGCATGATAATAAATAGAGTACTACATGATACTAATATATGATACTATGCATTAGAGGTAGTATCATACACTAGTATTACTAGCAGAACGCCCGTGCGTTGCTACGGGCTATGCATATATAAATTAATTAAACAAATGATTAAGGTTATCTATAAGGCCAAAACTCATTTGTTCTCAAAGGTCCGGGCGTGTTCGGACATCAAATGAACGCTTAGTAGGCTCTTCAAAATTTAACCGTATGGATAGTCTGGGCTGCCCTAAATTTAGACCTTATATGAAGGAGAAATGCGGTTGTTCGGACTATCCCCCATGTTATCTCCAACACATGGTCCCAATACAAAAAAAAACACCCCACAACGTATCACCCCCTTTTTCTCTCGGACCCTTCCTTTCTCACTCGGTTTCCCGCCGTAATGGGACATTTCTCGCTGGAGCCTCCTTCTTTAAAATCAAATGACACCCACCTCATCTTCATCATGCGTTGCAACAAAGATAATTTTTTCATATTTATTATATAACAAAGTGGATTAAACTAACACATACTATTGACACAAAATAATAAATAACTATAGAGATCAGTCTCAAAGGTCCATTCAACTTCGCAAATGCACACTGACATGGGAGGTAAGTGGCAACCTGAATGTACTAGTACAATGCCCGTGCGTTGCTACGGGCTACAATGACAATAAATGAATCAAATAAATGACTAAGATCGTCTTCAAGGTTGAAACTCATTTCTCCCTCATAAGTTCGGGCTTGTTCTGACATCAAACATGTGCCCAACGGGCTCCCCAAAATCCACCCGTCTCGACAGTCCGGGCTCCACCAAATCCAGCCCATGTGTGGGGAGAAATGTGGTTGTCCGGACTATCCGCCATGTTATCTCCAGCATGCAGTCCCAACACAAAACCCCACCCCACAATGCACCCTCCCCTTTTTCTGTCGGACCCTCCCCTTCCCGCTCAATTTCCCGTCGTACCTGGACATTTCTCGCTGGAGCCCTCTCCTTTAAAACTGGATGACACCCACCTCACCTTCGCATGGCACCCTCTCTCCTTCACACCATACTTCCCCATGGACTGCCAAGGAGGAGTTCCTCACCAACCATCCTACTCTTGGCCTTGATCCCCTTCCCCGTGTTCCATCCGCTACTGCCATCAAGGGAGGACTTGGCATGCGCCGCCCATGACTCCCCCCGAGCCAAGAAGGCAGATTTGATGTCTTCCAAGCCATTGCCATGTTCTAATATATAAACCGAAGCTAAGTAATCTGAACAATTTCACAAGTACCAGGAAATAATCAGGGGAGATGCAAGAAACAAAAATTTGCAAAACTTGTTCAGCTAATTATCCCAATGCTTTTGTGAACCAAGTGTATTCATCGAGGAAAGCATATAGAAGAGAACCAATTATGTATATTTTGCCTAGATAGCACGTAATATACTATAATGTTTCTTACAAGAAAAAGTAGATGAGAAACAGGTCACAGGGAAGAGACAAAGAGTTCATGGGTTCCAGAATAGAGAATTCCAGTGTGTATATTAACAAAAAGGTAGACGGCATAACAGTAAGGTAGCTCAACGAAAGGAAGGAACATCATTTATGGTTGCCCTGGTACTTAACTAACATGCAGAAACATTTCATCATTGTAGAGAGTATCAAAAGTTTAGCAAGGACAGTTAGAAAAGCACTAACAAAAAGCTCGCCAGCATAATAGTATACCATAATAATAATAACACAAAACCAGGAAATTTCGATCATATTTGCAATTCAGCCCAGAATTGTATATACTATAATAATAACACAACCATCAAGTCTTAATTAATTACTACAGATCTAATTGTCTTTAAATTTTTTGATCCGCTGCTTCAGTATAGCAGTTAAAGAACATAATGAACCACTCCCAACAAAAATTTCAGTTAACTAACCTACGGGTGGATACTGATAAAAACAACTAAATCTATAAGTAAAGTAGACTAACAAATACGCATGACCGCGGGTGCATCACTGAAAGCAGAAAATCAATACCCAGATAAGGTTAACAAATTAGGCCAAAAAACTGTATACTAACACACAAGGAAAAAAATCAGTAAGGTTCAGAATTCAGGCCCACAAAAGGTATACTATACTAAAAACAACAACCAGGCAGTCTAAGTTAGTTCCGGCAATACAGGCCCAAAAATGCATACTGTACACACACACACACACACATGTGGAATTGCCACTCAATGGTTTACCCTTCAAGAAGTAGGAACAAAACTAATCAGAGATGATCAGGTTCAATACATTGCAAGGATAGCCAGAAAAAATCACCGTGCAGCCAAAAGTATACATTTTACATCTTCCAATATTGGAAAAGTTTAAAAAATAGATATAGTTTCATTTTTCGTTCCGAAAGTATACACTACTGCAGTTGAAAAACATCTCCTCTCTCTAGTTGAACAAACAGATATAGTTCCATTCTACATTCCAAAAGTGTACATTAACACGATTGAAAAACATATCACATAACCCCCAGCTGTTAAAAGTCACTTCATTTTTTTAGTAAACAAAAATTATACTCCATCTTTTCAGAATTTTGGGGCAATGCTAAGTTTCCGTCTACTAAACCAACAAAAACGAAATTCAACTCAGCTACGAGAGGTTTTGTAAAAAAAAGATTTTAGTGTGAACTTTGGTATTTCGGGTGCAACCGAAGCTAGCCACCATTCACAGTTAGACATTCTAAATCCAAATTTTAGATAATTTTCAGTTTAAACTGAAGCTGTAACAGCCTACGCAATGCCACAATCGATGAACATCAAAATAATGTTCAGTTAATTACTCAGCGCCAGATAATCAATGTACCACTACATGGTCTTATAACCTCCACAATAACTAATTAATCTGCAGCAATTCTAGACATCATTAACACTTAGACACTGTAAAACCAAATTCCAGATAGATTTTCAGTTTAACCCGAGGCTATAACCCTATACGCACTGCCACATTCGATGAACGGCCAAACAATGTTCAGCACTACCACATGTAGTCTGAACCTTCCCTGAACTTTTCAGTTTGACCACCCCTAGGCATATAATTGCAGCCCGGCGAAGACGACATTACTCCATCGGAGTCTTCACAGAGTCAACTCGAGCAAAGAAGAAGATTTATTAATGGATTCAAATGATTAAGACAAATCTATTGTCCTCCGGCCCAAGTGAAAGGATAAGTTTGGTAATTGGAAACATGAGTAGATACCTTGATGGAGCGGTCCTGTTCAAAGGCTAGGGACGCCTTGGAGAAGACGACCTTCCGGGTGAACAACTTCTGCAGGGACTCCACCTTGGCGCCCAACTTCCTGAGGTTGCCAGTGCTCTGTCATCAATTGTAGTAGAAAAGCAATGCTAAAGAAAGAAGGAAAGCTTGTTGCTGCGAGTTCATTGCAGCATATGTACCAAACAAATTAGAATGCACTAACACAATATGTGAATTTATAGAGCTGGAAGAGTTCATAGCATCTGCACTTCACCCAACACGTACATTATTCACTCTTTCTGTACCGTTAAAAATTCAAGAAGATTGTAGGTGAAGCCTTTTGTCAAACAGCTTGCATACATGTGAGGCTAGAACACAATTGACGGCTTAGACTCCTAGTGCATCTGATGGCAGCGAGCGCACTCTGCACTGATGTATTTTCAACTTTCCATCATAGCAATGGTCAGAGAGCGGAGGGAATCATGGGGTGGTTTCTCACGTAATAGGATGGGTGCTCTCGTTGGCGTAATAGGAAGACAAGAGAAGCTACTTGTTGTTCAGTAGCAACGTCCAGTACAGGTATGACCAGTCCATAAGTTTGCCACAAACTGCAGCACTATGTTAACTTGAAGGTTATAAGGCAATCAAATAACTGTGAGAAACAACCAACAAGTCAGATGAGCATTATTCTTTTCTTTTGGTTGATTGCTACTTATTGACAGGAAAGCTCACTTGATGCAGCTTATATTTATTGGCATGTGAGCAAGTCAGAGACATCTTTAGAAATTAGAAGATCTTTTTTTGCGAATATAGAAATTAGAAGATCAATAGGTCACCAACATGGACGGTATATTGTCATACATTTTACCAGGGAAAAAATGGATACAAGTCTCAAAACAATTCCTTGATGCTGACCAGGAACATCTGATCTATTATAAGATAAAAGATCAGGTGCCAATATTCAAAATATCCATACCATGTAATTTAGAAGTATATATATGGTAGTACAGATCTCAGCATGCTAAAAACGTAAGATTCAGGATGGTTTTATTATGTCTCTGGAACACATTCTGATATTTGAATCGGCAAGAATTACATCCCTACTCAATACTCCCTCCGTTTCTTTTTAGTCTGCATATAAGATTTGGTCAAAGTCAAATTTTGTAAAGTTTGACCAACTTTGTAGGAAAAAATATCAACATCTACAATACTAAAGTTATATGGTATGAAAATTAATTTCATGATGCATCTAACAATATTGATTTCATATTGTGAATCTTGATATTTATTTCTATAAACTTAGTCAAAGTTAACAAAGTTTGACTTTGACCAAATCTTATATGCAGACTAAAAAGAAACGGAGGGAGTACTCACTTTTTCATGCAACTGTGCCGGAATTTCACATATTATGGATTCCAGCCATTTACATAATGGTTAGACAAACGCACCCATTTGTAGATTTGAAAGAAAATCGTTGACTCGCAAAAAAGACATAACAGCAATAAAGAAAATTGGGCTAGCCATTACAAAGTAGCAACAATATTGTAGAAGATAGTGGATGGAGCTGGGTAGCGGCGAGAGCAGAGGGAGAGCTCACCGGCGTTGATGGTGATGAGGAGGGGCAGTTCTCAGTGGGGGCGTAGGCCGTACCTGCCTTGGAGACGGTGGCCAAGATCGCAGAGCACGCCCGCCGCGGTTGTGGTCTGATTGGGTGCTGCTGCCATGCTACCAAGGAAATATAACCTGATCTGCAAAATGCACAGCACTCATCAACGCTCCATCTCACCATGCATGTTTGTATAGCAAACGTTACGATCTTCTAAATGTAGGAAGTAATTAAGCATCAACTTCACAGATGCAATCATTGCAAGAAAGGCATAACCTGAAAACTGAAAATAGTTTCTTCTAGTACGAATGTTAGAAAATAATTCCCTATAGTTCACATGTATTTAACAGGGAAGCAAGGAACGTCTTCATCATAAGAGCAGATAATCACCGTTTATATGCATTATCAATATTTTAGATCATGTTCTTCCTATACATAACAGTAGACTTGGTACAAAATTCAGTAACCTTTTAAAATCTTCAAGTATCAATTCTAAAATTCAATAGTACTACGTAACAACCTGAACTTGTATTCAGAAGTGATATACAAGTGTAGGGAGTATACCTAATAAATTCTAAGTAGTATACAAATTCAGTCTCTGCGCTAAGATTTTTTTCTGCACATCGCTCCGGTTCACTTTCAGTTAGACTCAAATGCTTAGGCCACCATCAACCAGCAACACCCGCACCTGCAGAATTAAACAAGTTGGTAGTCATTTCCGGTGAACCTGAAGGAATCTTCAGGACGTAGTCCCTAAACTGCCCCATATTTCATGCCCAAGAGCCCCAATGCACAAAATTTCACTCGTATTCTGGACACAACGGCACCAGTATGATTTTAATCGAACAAGTAGTAAGCGAAGTAAACATACTACACCATCATGCTGGTATGAAGTACGAACCTGTTACTGGTGAACAACCGCATCGGAAGTTCCTGAAATATTCATGCACAGAGCACAAAATTACTTCCCAAAAGATAGATAGCACAAAATTACGTCGTACATACAAGATTCAGGCCTGCAGTGAGCCTCTCACATGGTCATCTCATCGAAGCGGCGCTTCATGGCCTTCCAGCCTTCCCGACAGGAACGAACCACACCCCATCATTGATATATTTCCATCCCCATTACTCGTCAAAGGAGCTGGAGGGCCACCACAATGGGCATGAGGTGAGAGGAAGGGGGTGGTCGAGGATGGAGTGGAAGGAGGTGCGGAGGGGACATGGGTGAGGTTACCTACGTGGTGAGGTCGGAGGCGACGATGCAGGGAGGCACGGCGACGCGGGAGGCTGGCAGGGGTCGTAGTGCCATCCCCATGGCCAGGTCGATCCACTTTCCTCGCTGCCATCCGCCACTCCCATGGAGAGGAGACGGCGTGGCGCCCGCCGAGTGCAGCCGAGGCGGCGACCGGCGAAGTAGGCCGGTCGCCGCGCTGCCGCTGTCTTCGCCTCCTCTGTGGTATAACGAGCGACGAGTGCGCGAGGCAGTTCGGGGCGCAAGGGGAGGGGCCATGGCGGCGGAGGCGGCGCTGGGAGAGGGAGCGACGGGGATGCTCGGGCGCTGGGAGAGGGAGCGACGGCTGCGCACGGGAACGAGGCGATGGTTGCGGCGGCGGATCCGCGAAGACGACGGCGAAGGCACGGGATCGAGAGGAGCGTAGGTTTTTTTAGTGCGTGGGAGAGGGCGAAAAAAAACCAGCGAAAAAATCCGGACGAAAATAGTGGGACGAAAATAAAACCTGAAACGCGACCTACCAATTGAGACATTAGGAGTAGAGATTTTCAGTCGCCAATAAGTTTCACCTCCAGCCCAGATACCATTCATTGATAGAAGGGATAATTGATATTCTTCTCTTTCTCGTCCTTCCCCACATCTTCTACTCCTAGTCTCTTCGTTAACCCGTTTCGTTGACACCAACATCAGCTTTGTCAGCGACGCCTCTTCTTCTTCTTCTTCCTCCTTCCTCGCCAGTTTTAATTCTCATTCCTACTTATTTTTTATAATACTCTTTCTTTCTTGTTTCACTTTATATTTTTGGAACACTCTTTCCATCTCCAACACCATGAACCACTTGTTTTTTCCTTCTTATTCATGAACCTCGCCAATCTAATGTCGTGTTGTACTCATCTGCGAACGTTTCAAAAACTGTCAACATGTGGACATCCTGCAGACGATGGTCGTCATCCATCTTGATGAATGCTAGGTCGTCCATGTCGCGGGCGCATGGTGTCCGTTGTCCACGCTGCCAAGTGGTGCTCAACCATGTCGCTGAGAGCCTGTTGATTGTCCTTGTCGATGAACGCTTTTAAAATGATTCAACGCGATGAACTGCTTGCTTAACTAATTACATAAATAATTAACAACCTACCTAATTTTTCGCACGCCTGATTAACTGCCAACCAAATCGACTAATTACCCATCTAATTGGAAAAAATCTCGACTTCTAATTATCTGTAGGCATAATTAAGTGTCTACCTAAACCATTAATTACATCAATGACTTGGTTTCAAAATTTATTGGATGCAAAAAATAATTTCTATTTAAATGGACCTAATTAATTGCATACATAATTAACCATCTAGTTAATTAATTACATTAATGGTTTTATTTCCAAATTGATTCAGCGCTCGATTTATAAAATATTGTCGCATGAATGGCTGCTACGAATGATGACGACTACCAAGTATTGTAGGACACATTTCCTTAACCAATTTCTTGACATTTGAATGGACACACTTGATTTGAGAATGTAGTATGTGTGTCTCTGTGTATTAATGACAAGAAATATAATATGACCGTGTCCACGAACACATGTATGTGGTGGTATGATCACACGCCTCCCGTCATGGCCGTCCTTGACATCGTGATGCACGCGTTAGCATTCTCGAGTATCACGCAAGTGTTAGGCCCGACCGCGACATCCTCCATGGTATCGCGCATGGCGTCATCCGTAGGGCGCGCGGATGCGTACGCCCACAACTAAAAGATATGTTCTTTTGTTGTTTAGGAAACTTGTGATAGTCAACTAATAGTGGAGATAATAATAATAATATAGTGTGCAGGATTAATGAATTGTTATTTAGGAATATCTCATTTTGTTTTGGAAGGTTATCGAGGAAAATATTACGTCTATATTTTAGGAAGGTAATCTTAAATATATGGTGCGAGTTCTGAATTCTTAATTACCTATTTATTTACGTGATGGAAATGAATCAGAACCCAAACTACAGATTCCATAAAGGGATTTGTTTACAATGCGTTACAGATTCCATTACAAAAATCTCGTTACAAATTCCATAATAAATTAATTAGGTCCATACCGGGATTTGTTTACAATGCGTTAAGATTTACGTGTTAGTTTTCTTAGTAAAGAAATGCACTGATGTAGGGATCGATTGATTCGGATAAGGAAAGATAGATTCGTGATCTTTTTTATGTTACAAAAATCCTGTTACAGATTCCATAATAAATTAATTAGGTCCATAACAGGATTTGTTTATAATGTGTTAAGATTTACGTGTTATTTTTCTTAATAAAGAAATACACTGATGTAGGGATCGATTGATTCGGGTAAGGAAAGATAGATTCGTGATCTTTTGTATGTTAGGAAATTAGTGGTTTGCAAGGAAAGAGTGGAGAGAAAAAGAACCAATGTGACCATGTATAGATTCCATAATAAGTTAATTAGGTCCATAACGGGATTTGTTTACAATGCGTTAAGATTTACGTGTTAGTTTTCTTAATAAAGAAAATGCACTGATGTAGAGAGCGATTGATTCGGGTAAGGAAAGATAGATTCATGATAGTGAAAAGAAAAAGAACCAATGCGACCACGTATAGATTACATAATAAATTAATTAGGTCCATAACGGGATTTGTTTACAATGCGTTAAGATTTATGTGTTAGTTTTCTTAATAAAGAAATGCACTGATGTAGAGAGCGATTGATTCGGGTAAGGAAAGATAGATTCGTGATCTTTTGTATGTTAGGAAATTATTGGTTTGCAAGGAAAGAGTGGAGAGAAAAAGAACCAGTACGAGGAGGTGGTGGGAGGTGGGACGAATAAAAACCGGACGAAATTGGGAGATGGAAGGGGGCGAGTAAAAACCGACGAAAAAACCAACGAAATTGGGAGGTGGAAGGGAGGACGAAAAAAACCCAGAGAAGGTGGAAGGAGGACGAAAAAAAATCGTACGAGGCTACCAACTACTCCATTAGGAGTAGAGATATGCATGATACTACTATATGATACTCCCCATTACAACCAACCTCATCTATATCCTAATGCATGCATGCATGTATTTATATGGGAATAAGGAGGAGTGTGATAGTTTTGCTATACCTCACACATGTGCCAAATATCACGGTCCTTTATTAAAATATATTGTAAACCATTCCGTCAATGACGTGACAATATCTAGTAAAAAATAGTAATCACCACCTTCGGCAACGACGTCCATGTAAATAGATGTCATGGCACTAGCAAAGCAACCAGCAGGCAGCATTGGTGCATCCGTCACCGGAATAGCTGCATGCATGCATTCCTCACAGAACGAATACGAAACGCGCATTGTAGTGTCCTCCTACGGCTTGCTTGTTGATTTCTTTCTTAATTTGATCTAAATTCTCTTCTTAGAAGGAAGTAGTATAAATAAAAGACTCGCCTGTCAATGCCAGCACCAATTCCAAAGCCTGGCGCTCACTGAATTTCGATGTCATGGCAATGGACAAGCTAGAAGAAACACACTCTGGCCAGCCAGCCATGGCTCCGCGCCGCTTCTTGCTCCTGGCCGTGGCCGCCTCGCTCGGCGCAGCTAGTGCTGCCGCCTCTGTTGACTACACACCGTATGTCCGGGCTTCCGTCTGCTCGGACAGCAACTACACCGACGGCAGCCCGTACGAGGTCCAGCTCGACAACCTTCTCCACGACCTCCGGGACGGCGCAATTGGGAATGGCGGCTTCTTCCAGACCGACAAAGGCCACTGGCCAACCCATGTATACGGCCAGGCCATGTGCTACGTCGACTGCGACTGGTCAATGTGTGAGCTCTGCTTGCAGGTGGCGCCGTCCTACGTGATGACCAAAGGATGCCCGAACAACAAAAGGGGCGCCATCATGTACGACTGCTGCTACCAACGCTACTCAGACGAGCAATTCTTCGGCCACGGCGACTTCTTCGAACATGGGATGAGCGCACAAGGTGGGAGCAACGGCGACGACGCGGTCCCCATGAACCAGACGATGTGGGAGCTGGTGACCGGGCTCATAGCGGAGGCTGCGGGGTCGCCGCGGCGGATCGCCAACGGGAGCCAGACGTACGTGGACTCGAGAGGTAACTCCCAGGTGATGTACGGCCTGGTGCAGTGCGCCCTAGGCTTTTCGCCGAGCGAGTGCACCAACTGTCTTAACACCACACTGGCGAGCATGCCCGGAACCGCCACCACCGCTAAGTTCAGGAGGTACGGCTGCTACATCACCCACGCGCCCGATCCCATCGACGTCTCCACGCCTCGTCCGCAATCTGCAGGTGAGGTCCTTGTTCAAAATGTACGTTGTACGGTAATCTTCACAGACGCCTTCATGCATTTTCGTTGAGCTCTTTTCGTTTGTGCATTGATCAGGAGGTCCGCGCCGCCCAAACCGACGGCTCGTCGTGGCGGTGTGCGCCGCTTCGGGTTCCCCCTTCATGTTGATCTGCATCAGCATCTCGGTACGGCTCCTTTTGCGCCGTCTAGAGAGAAGAACTCATTCTCCCAGGGTAGCGTCTAACGAAGACGATGAAGCCATGGAACACGAGTTCAGGCAAGGGACCGGGCCCAGGCGATTCTGCTACAGCGAGCTGGCAGCTGCCACGGACAACTTCTCGGACGCCAAGAAGCTCGGGGAAGGCGGGTTCGGCCCAGTGTACAGAGGGTTCCTGAAGGACCTGAGGATGGAGGTGGCTATCAAGAGAGTGTCCAAGGGCTCTAGGCAAGGGAGGAAGGAGTACGCCTCCGAGGTGAGGGTAATAAGCCGGCTTCGGCACCGCAACCTCGTGCAGATCATTGGCTGGTGCCACGCCGGCCGCGAGCTCCTCCTGGTCTACGAGCTAATGCAAAATGGCAGCCTCGATCTTCACCTTTACAGTGCGGACAATGTACTATGGTGGCCAGTCAGGTCAGGTGACCTTCCTCCTGATGGTATAATTGTTCGAAGTATAGTGTAAAAAATGTTTTTATATTTTGGGATGGAGGGAGTAGTACTTAATGATTATTATGGTTCAGGCATAGGATCGTGCTGGGGATCGGCTCTGCGCTTCTCTACCTGCACCAAGACTGGGAGCAGTGCGTCCTGCACAGGAACATCAAGACGAGCAATGTGATGCTGGACGCGTCGTTCAACGCCAAGCTCGGCGACTTCGGGCTCGCCAGGCTCGTCGACCACGACAGAGGGGCGCACACGACGGAGCTCGCCGGCACGTGGGGTACATGGACCCCGAGTGCATCATCACCGGCACAGCCAGCACCGAGTCGGATGTCTACAGCTTCGGTGTCGTCTTGCTCGAGATCGCGTGCGGGCGGAGGCCTACCATGGCTCGACCGGACGGCACGCTCATCCACCTGGCACAGCGGGTGTCAGAGCTGCACGGGCAAGGGAGGATACTTGACGCGGCCGACCCACGGCTGGATGGCAACTTCGATCTCCAAGAGATGGAGCGCGTGCTGGTAGTCGGCCTCTGGTGCGCGTGCCATGACCAGAGCCTAAGGCCGTCCATAAGGCAGGCTGTCAATGTGCTACGACTGGAGGCGCCGCTCCCCGAGAGGATGCCGCCGGTTGGCCAAGCGGCCGGCCCTCTTCTCATGCCGGACTCCGATAGCACGGGTCACAGCTCCAGCTCCACTCAGCAGCTAATATGATGGATGTTACTGTGTGCTCGGTTGCATTTGCAATCACACGCTCGCTTCAGTTTGGGCAGTTTGGATGTTGTACAAAAGAAAGGACAGAGCCACGGAGACGGCAGACTTGTGGTAACCCGCACAAGCATCTGTCTTTCCTTTTTTGTAGTACAGACATCTTTGAGTCATCGTTCGTTCCCCCCGAGCAACCTCCGGAACACAAACAAGATGAGCATGGTTTTCATTGGTCCGGATCAGACAAGACAACAGGGGTCAAGTGCAAGGTCAATTTAGATTTGGTTTGCCATCCTTTTGAGCAGGGAGGACTCGACGTGCTCAACACTACTAAATTCACAAGAGGGGTCTGCCTAAGATGGCTTTGGTTCGAGTGAATGGAACGCTAAAAAATGTGGGTTAGTTTGGGCAACCCATGTGACGAACACAATCTTAACCTTTTATATGCTTCAACAACTGTCACATTGGGAATGGTGCGAAGACGCCATTTTTTGGATGCGCCATGGATCAATAACCGGAAGACAAGGACAGTGTGCCCATCATTTTTGAGGCACCATCGAGGAAAAGTTGGAAAATAAAGGAGGCTTTTTCCGATGAGGCTTGGGTGTCCAAGATCAAGTTGTCAGGGAACTTCACCTTCAAGCACATTCACCAATTTGTGACCCTCTCAACAACCATCCATGGCTTTCAACTTGACGCTCATGCCGAGGCCGAGATTGGAAGCACACAGACGATGGGCATTAATCCGCAGTTTCCGCTTACGCGGCCCAATTCATGGGCACCTTCTACTCCCCCATGGAGCATGCAGTGTGGAAATCTTGGGCCCTCCTGAAAGTAAAATTCTTCGCTTGGTTGGCCACTCAAGATAGGCTTTGGACTGTGGATAGGTTGGCCGAGCGTGGCTGACCGAATTGTGGGCTTTGCCCTATGTGCAAGCGAGAGCAAGAATACAGGGCGCATATTTTCTTCAAGTGTCACTTCACTAAACCGCTTTGGAGCTTGGTTAAGGATTGACTTCATTTAGTGAGCATCGACACCAACAATTGGCATCTCGAGAGGTCCGTCAAGGACTGGTAGGTCAAGTAGTCGAACTCTTCCAACCTCGATAGGAAGGCAATGACTTCCATCACCATGCTTGTGTGTTGGACTATTTGGAACGAAAGAAATGCATGGGTTTTTCACAACAAGAGTGCGCTGCCGCTGATTTTGCTATGCGCCTTAAAAAATGAAGCTTGGCTGTGCGTGATCGCGGGCGCAAAGAAATTAGGTGCCATCTTATCAGGAGAGTAATCCCATTGTTTGTTGGGTCTTGTAACTTTGAAGTGTTATCTCTCGCTTAGAGCATCTACAAACCGAGCCCATATATCCTCCTCAAATGTTCGGGCGGCCTACCCAATCACTATGCAGATAGAAAAAACCACCCAACCGGACATGTCATACACAGCTAAAATGTCTGGGCTAACCGACACCCCCATACCAAACCCATATGTGGGACGGATATAGGGACGCTCGGATGCTCCGCCACATCGGACACGACAGGCCAGGCCCATCCCTAATCGACTTCAGATTGACCAAGTCCAGCAAATCGACTGCACCCCTCCCGCGTTTATCCTCCATTTCCCGCGTCTACGCCGCTTCCCTCCTCCACCCTTGCTTCACCTTTGCACTGCCGCACCTGTCTGCCATCATACATGTTACCGCCGAGCATCTTGTCCACCACCATCGGCATGTATGATGCCTTGGCGCAATTTGTGGGGCTCCCAGCCATAGCTACGGTTGCAAGACAGAGAACGCCACCTGAAGGGAGTGCCGCCAGAAGCAGCACGAGCGTGAAGGTACGAGGAAGGTAGTAGTGGAGAGAGCTGGTGCGAAGATGGCCGCTGAAGAGATGGACTTGGGTGCGTCAGGTCTGGTGACTCAATCTGTCCGTCATTGCCGCAAGAAGGAAGAACTCATCGACAAAGCCCGACTCTATTTTGGCCTCCTAGTGACCGGGCATCTTAGATAGCTTTACGAAAGACACTTACGATGTAGTACACCGGGGGTGGCCTCTCCAAGGGGAGCCTGGCAGCAGGTCTACCACGGGGCCCATAAGGCCCACCAATCACCTAGCGACACAAAGCAGGAGCCCGGAGGATCGGATAGATTTCTGGATACCATCTTGCTCCCCAGTTTAAGATGGTGGCGTCCAAGATTGGATCTAACTCTTGTAAAAACTCTAGCCTCCACCGTGCATATAAAGTGGAGACTACAGAGCTCTCAATACTATCTACTCTTGTAGACCTAGACTCTTGGTAGCAAAACACATCTCCCCATTATAATCTCTCACACAACATATCCCATCGTGAATACAAACACAAAGCAGGACATAGGGTGTTACTCCTCACCAGAGGTGCTAACCTGGATAAACTGTGCGCGCGGTCTTTGTTCTGGTACTTGCGGGCGTGTTCGCCACCCTACTGAGGGTACTGACGAGTTTCCGCTCCTTCAGTTGGCGCGCCAGGCACGGGCTACGCTGGTCATAGAACGAACCCATACTGGAGAATTATACATGCCCGACGACTTCGTGCTGAGCCAGACCTTCATATTCTGCTCTTTTGAGCTCGAGGTTGATGATCAGGAACTGCTCTACGACATGATGCCCCTACCTCCATCAACTACATCCGCTTCGGGAACATCGAGTTCCTATTATTTGATGAGCATGGCGATACCACGGCCACCAGTGGCGAAAAGAGTAGCGTCGATCTCGACCGATCTTAGGGTGTCTGGACCTTCATCAACCCGCCAGCCCGCGTGAACAGGAAGAAGGTTGCTCTTCTATTGAACCATTCAATGGAGAAAGTAGCAACTCCGGCAGCTCTGGAAACATATGAGGGCCTCTTCCTCTACCACACCACTATCGCATAGAGGAGACATCATGACCGGTCGCATCAACCCCCTACACCCCCAATATGTTCGATGAAATGACGCAAAGGTAAAAAGCTTTCTCCAAATTTTTCATTCTTTGTCATGTGATTCTACATTATGCAATTATGATGCGATGTGCATGTATGTTTTTTTAAATTTGGTATATGTAGTGTGGATGATCAAACTTTTTTGAAGTTCACAAATGTTGCATCTCAATATTTTACATCTCAAGAATATGAAAAACAAGATGACCCCCTTTTTGACATGGATGATGAGAGTTTTCTTGATGCAACTCCAAAGGAAGAAGTGGAAACTACACTACCAAAGAGGATAAATTGTTATGTGAAGCATGGAAGAAAATGAATCTTGATCCAGTCATCGGTGTTGAGCAACCAATGTCAACGTATTGGCACTATATCCATGAGTACTTCAATGCACACAACACTAGTGCCTTCCATCAAAAACAAGCTTCGATCTGACATCGATGGTCAAGTACATCATCAGATTGTCAAAAGTGGGCGGCTAGCTTGGCACAACTTCAATGTATGAACCAAAAATGTCCAAGATAAGGCGATTGCTTGTTCAAATTCAACAATTATTTCTTCATCTCTTGTATTCCCAACTTCTTCTCTCACTTGTGGTATGTAGGTGAAGATGCTCAAGAACTGTAGAAGGGGCGAGGAAAAAAGGCAGAAAAAAGGAAGGCAAACCATTCACTTTGCACAGTCGTTATTCATAGCTTGAAAATGAGGAGAAGTGGAAGAACTACGAGTAAAACAAAGTTCCTCACAAGAAGGAAAAATCAATTGGAGATGCAACACAAGTTGGTCATGATGATGCATCAAGTGGCATGGAAAAAGAATACCCACCCCCAACTCGGTTGCTCCTAAGAAGAGGCATTAGCACAAGATCTATGTGCAACTGATGAGAAATATTGGGACCAATAACATTGAAGTTTTTTTGTTAAAGAGAACAAGCAACCACACATGGTGTAAGATGAGTACCAATCAAATACTAGCTACATCAAATTGGTGACTGGCTACTCAGTATCGGTATTGAGGATAAAGAAAAAGATTATGTAATATCTTACTAAAAAGAGTAGCAGTACTTGGTATCAAAACAATTAAATACTAGTGATTTGTGCGTGCTTTGCACGTGAGGTATTAGTGCACCACAACAAGCCACAATATTTACATATGCATAATGAAAAATGCAGATTTGTTCCTGATGATAGCTGAATTAATTTTAAGAAAGTAATTGTACCCACATAGTGCAGTGTACATGATACATTAAATGTATGGACCTTAAGAACAAAATTTCATGAGCATGCATAGTTAGTCCAGGATGCCCCATAAAAATAGCTAGTGTTCTGATATTTGGTAGAAACTATCTGAATGCTACATAGAATTCAGGAAGTGGTTGATAACAAGTCTTTCACCTTGGAAAAAGAAATTCACAAGGTAATCTCATAAATGACAACACTTGTATGCAAGAGGAAGAAAAACTACTAGAGCAAAAGAATGCATGAAGAGTCTAGGATAGAGGAGTGTCCAGACAGAAGTAGAAGGGGCAACTACACCGCATATTATAATGTGTTTACATCAGATTTTTTATTCATTTGTTGGAAACTTCTAGATACTAGTACACATGTCACAATCTAATGAATGAATAGGAAATTGAACGATCATCAATGTTGGGATTTGCCACCTCTCTGCCATCGGATCTAGTTCATCAACGATCCATATTCAAAATTATTCCTACACTATATAGGAGTATAGATATCTGATGTCACACGGAGAATAAAAAGGTGGGGTTGCATTACTTAGATATTATAATCATGGTGGGATAAGACAAACTTTTTTATAGGTTTTCTTGAGCCGTTTGGGGGCATTTTTTTAATCAAGCCCTCTCCAAACAAATTCATTCACAAAGTGATCGAAGGCTGGGGGGCAGTGCCCCCCCTCCCTCAAGTTTCAACATAGGTCTACTATTAGTGCAGTTTGATACCGCTGTTGTGTATTTCCAAGACAACATCCTATACTTGTGAGTGACCCAACACATACAAGTTGTCGTGCCGGAAATATGACGAAGCCGTGTCGTGGCGAGCGCCTACCAGATCAACTTGCAGCCACCTCTTTGGTTTCATGTTTCCATTCTCAGGCGGGAGTGGGAGTATCCCATGCTTGCCAACAATCTTTGATCCTTCACCGGCTTTGAGGAGCATGTTTTGCTGGCTGGACCTTGAGTCCTTGTAGCCCGTTGTAGCGGTCGTGTCGAACAGCACCGCCACGCTCGCAGGGACAGGCACGTGCACATGGGGAGGGACCGAGTGGACGACAAGTGCTCGTGAGGAAATTAAAGCTGCTGAAAGCTGGTCTTACCTCCTGCGTCGGCCGCTCTAGGCGTGGAGATGGACGGAACTCATGAACTGCAACATCGCCTAGCTTGGCTTGACTTGGGCCCTATTTGTTTGTGCTTTTGCTTCTTCTTTTGCAATTTTTCACTTTGATCAAAAAGCCATAAAAGCTTCTAAATAGATGTTTTAGAGATTTTATGGCTTTTGGAGCAAAATATTGGTATATTGATTCATCAGAAGTCATAAAAGCTTAAATAAATTATAGCTTTTTATCAAAGTAGAAAAACAAAAGCAGAAGCAAAGTCCAAATAAACAGAGCCTTAAGCACCTATCAGATTCTCGCACAATCTTCTTCAAGTTCGTCTCTGCCCAGACCTGTATGTATTTGGCAACCCTGTGATAGATTGCAAAAATGCCACACCACCTGAATGCCGTCCATTTCAAATCCGACACACGAGATGGATGCCATCAGTTTTTTGATCGTACCATCGCGATCTCGCCACTGGGTTGCTGGAAACGGAGAAGATGGAGTAGAGACATATTTATGCATGCATGCCACCGCGAAGTGAACGCATACGGATTCGTTCGACCAAAGTCAAGTGGTTCCTTTCCTCTCTCACCATGCTGCGATAAGATGGAACTCCTGTTCGCCACGGTCGTCAATACTCTGTATTCCTCCACCTCGATCCCATAGCTCGTCCTCAATCTCACCGCCGTCCGGGCCGGTTGTCCCTGTAGACTTCTCCATCAACGCCCAGTCATTCGACTTCAATCTCAACTTCGCCGCTCGTCCTCGACCTCACAGCCGCTCCGCTCGTACACCGCCGGCTTGGCCGCTTTCCCCGTCTGAGCTGACCTCCGAGATCGTCGTTGTTCTGGTTCCCATCTATGCCCGTCCCTGTTTTTGCTTGTTCCTTTTGAGGTGAGCGAGGAAACTCCTCCTTGTAAACACGTCCGAGCTCGTCCTTGCCATGCTCGTCCCACACAATAGCAGCATTCGTCTGAAGGTGCAGGTGCGGAAGCTAGACAACACCTTCATGGACGGATAGGTCCAGGTGCCGGCTGCAACCCTCCATTACATCAACCGTAAGGTATAAATTCTAGGTAAGATCTGAATTCTAGGTAGGTGAGTTTTCTGGATTTTGTTGTACTAGCAGAGTAACTAATTCTAGGTGGGTGCTTTTCTGAATTCTAATGTACTAACAGAGTAGCTAGTAGAGAATAAGCCGCCTGAGTGTGCTGGATCCCAGTGTGCAAAAATGATTGATATATATGCACAGATGTAGCACATGTATCAGTGGCATAACCACATTATTATGATGTATTGCTAATATGCCTTGACAGAACAGAACATAATCAAGATTATTTGTCGTTGTTCTTTTTCCAAAATTTTATAGTTTCGTCTAATTGAATATGATTTCTTCTCCACATCTGGACATCATTCAGTTCAGCCATGAGCCATTCATACGATACTTGACAGTTTTGATTGTCTTCGACGCGCACATGATTAACTTATAGTTTATATGGTGGGTTATATGTATGTTGTGAACAAGAAACTAAAATTCCAAGCTCTATTCTGGATGTGACCTTCTTAGACCATCCTGCTGCTAGTTCAAGGAACCATATAATGCTGCCTCGTGAGATTTTTCATCTAGTACATATGCAGAAACTCCATTAGCCTTCTATAAAGTAACATGCTCACATCAGAATGTTTGTTGTGAGAGTACTTGACCTGGGTTAGCATCTTAGCATGACATTCTAAACAAGCAAAATTACATTTTATTTCATTTCTGCTTGACGTGTCATGAACATATGTTGCCCATATTAACCATATCCATATTCTATTTCTATTTGTTGAAAAAATAACCAGGGTAACTTTTGTGTAAATAACACGGTAATATGTGCATTGCAGATCTGTAATGTAGGTGCAAACACCGGGATATTTTTAGACCCGAAGAAAAAGTTATTGAAAACATACCCATTGTAAATTCTTTGTAAGTAGTATGGTATATATGCACTATATACCTGATAATTTACGTATAAACACCGTAGTAACTATGACCATGAGAGGATTGTTGAAAATATACCCCGGTAATTTTGTGTAAATAGCATGATAATATAGCCACCACAGACGTGATAATCTACGTACGAACATCATGTTAACTTTGACCATGGGAAAGAAAATTATTGAAAAGATACAACTGGTAAATTAAGTGTAAATAGCATGATAATATACGCACCGCAGACCTGATAACTTAGATGATAACATCAGGGAAATTTGAACCCGAGTAGAAAAATTGTTGAAACATAGCCCCCTAAATTTATTTGAAAATAGCGGTAATATACGAACCGCATACCCAATAACTTGTGCAGTAACTTTGACCAACGAGGGGAAAAGGTTGTTGAAAACTATACCGCGGCAACTTACGTGAAAATAGCACGGTAATGTATGAACTGCATACCCGAGAACTTACATAAAAGCAGCGCAGTAACTTTGACCAAGGGGAAAATAGTTGTTGAAAACATACCCCAATAACTTATGTGAAAATAGCACGGTAATATATGACCCGCATACCTAATAATATACGTAGAAAATAGCATATCGTTTTTCTTCTACTAAAAAAGGTACAGTAGTACCTTATGTTCCTCTATTCTATAGAAAGGATGATCTTTGTTGGCCTTGTTCTGCTGAATTTTGCATCGCTGCTACAAAGAAACTGATTGGTTTTGTTTTTGAAGGTATAAGAAATGAGAGTTTTGTTTAGCTGTATATGATGTTACAATTGTTGCTCGTTTGGTAACTACGATGAAATGAGAGCATTTTAGCTATACATTTTTGTTGCTAACAACAAATGAAAAATATTGGTGACTTTTGTTAGTATCGGACGATAACTTTCGACCCCAACAAAAGGTTGATAACTTTGAAAAAAGTTCAGATTTTCATGTCCTGGTAACATCTGTGTAAACACCATGGTAATTTACATGTCGCATGTGCAGTAAGTTAGATACCGCACGAGAGGTAACTTACATCGCCCATGCCTGATTACCTTTTGGACTTAGATTTTTTTTACTAAAACATATCCGGTAACTATTATGTGTATAATATGATATTTTATGCACCACATGCCTCATAAATTACGTGCAACAACATGGTAAGTTTTACCAGGGGAAAACACCCCCGAAAACTTACGTGAAAATAGGACGATAATATACAAACTACATACTCGATAATTTACATACAAACAGCGAGGTAACTTTGACTAAGGGAAATTTGTTGAAAAACATAACCCTGATAATTTATGTGAAAATAACACCGTAATACACGAATCGCATACCCGATAACTTGCATACAGACACTGCGTTAATTTTGACCAAGGAGGAAAAGAAGTTGTTCAAAACATACCTCAATAATTTATGTGAAAATAGAATGCTAACATACGAACAACATCCCTGATAACTTACATCCAAACATTGCGGTAATTTTTTTACCAAAAATAGGAAATATTATTCAAAAACATACGCCGGTAACTTATGTGAAAATAATATAGTAATATACGAACCACATATCTAATAACTGATAATATACGAAATTCATACCTGATAACATAAGTACAGACACCATGGTAATTTTTTGGTAAGGCTATCAGTTTGGATTTTGAATGATCACAATCTTTTATTTTTGTTCAATCTTGTCTCAGGAAGATACAAGTAGCATGTACATTGTGTCTAATCACTAAAGTTTGCTAGCTCAGCTGGAAATTTCATCCAATTTAGCATGGGAGGGTCTGGGTTCGATCCTTTGATGTCCCATTTTTTGTCTATTTTTTAACTGCCGGCGGCCTAGAAAATCGGGAGGGGGTTCGTTCCAGAGGTGCGGGGTCGAAGGGAGGGGTTCGTTCGAAAGAAAATCGAGAGGGGTGGGATCGAAGGGAGGGGTTCCTGAGGCGGGATGCCCCAAAAAATCAGGAGGGGTCCTCTCGAGAGAGGAGGGGGTCAAGGCGGGATCGAAGGGAGGGAATGGTATGGTACTTTTGCAATCTGTCACACGGTTGCCAGTTACGAAATATGTATATATAGCATGCTCTAGTGCCCCATTACTAACCGCCCTAGCCTGTGTCCGTACAAGTTTGGCTCCATCTGTGAATGTGAAAGATGTGTACCATAAGAGCATCCTGATTTGGCAAACCCGATCTCTCAAATGCCCACGGACGCGTCCGGGAGCGTCTACGGACAGTGATCGGTCATGTCTCAAAAAATGCATTTCACATATGGATACCTCAAATCCATATTATTACATGCAATGCAGCAATCTTTGAGCGGAGCTTCGTCCGGTTCTGCTCCTCGGAGTGTTGGTCCGGTCGCCGGCAAGGTAGAGTAGGGCACGGGACACAAGTCGGCTCATGGGACTCAAGGCGCCGCGCCTCCCATGCCCTACTCTTCCTCGTCGGAACCCGGAACCCGAACGGTGCTGGTGGACGTCATTATCGATGACGGATCCGTCTTGAGACGAGCGGCGGACGTCCATCATGATGTGGTTGCGGCGCCCAGACTGATGCACCATACGGGGCGCTAGAGAATGCGACTCAGCCTCGTCGACATCCACCGCCGCGAGAGATAACGCCACCTCCCGCACCCTGTGCCGTGCATGGTGGGCACGCCGTGCCATGGCCTTGTCGGACGAAGCCCATGGTGCGTCCCGATGCTCGGCGCGCCAACGGAGGGGTTGCACGTCCACCAGCGCATTTCGGACACCAGACGAACCGCACAGCCTCCAGCGAGGCAGCTATGGCTGGCCGAGCGCCGGATCCATGCGCCATTTGGACGGACGCAATGGATTCCCGACGAAAGGAGTCCAGCGCAGCTATGCATGGGACTCCTCCCGGGCATGGCGGAGCGCAAGCCGGATGGACATCTCCTCCTCGGGGCCGCGTGGGATGAGCTCGGGGTAGACGGATCTGAAGATGAAGGACTCGGATCCACTGGCCGCCATGCCGGAGATGGTCGGAAGTCGCCGGAGACGAGTTTGGGTGACGGAGGGAAGTGGAGTGAAGTGGCTAGGATTTGGTCCGACGAACGAATGGGGAGGAATTTATGTGAGGGCGGGTGGGCCAGTTCCAACATGGTGGGCGTGCCCGAGTAGCCCTATATCCGCCCCATATTTGGGCTGGATATAAAGGGTGCCGGTCAGCTCCGGCCTTTGAGGGCCATTTGAGGGAGGCGTCTGAATCAAAAAATCATTAGATGAAGAGTACAGACAAGTTTTACCACCAAAACAGAATTAAATGCATAGAAGTAACAAGACTGTCGTCTGTGTTAGTTGAAGTCTGATACTCTCCTTCAGCTTCCAAAATACGTGGATATCCAAGGAGCATTGGGAAGTGAGGTGGGATAGAAAGGAGTTTTGGAGGCCGAGCTTCATGGAGGTCAAAATTTTGAAAAGTCTAACTTTCCAGTTTCAAAAAATTCTAGAAACAATATACGTGTATACAACAATGTAATGTATATGTGTGTAAAATTTCATGATGAAATACCTTGAATTGTGAGCTACACCAAAAACTTAATCATGAACTTTAAGAATGAGCAGTGCATATGTGCTGAAATGCTCGTGATCCATTTGTCATTTTGAGGGATATTGGTGCAAATATCAGAAAGCGACAACTGCAAAGCAGCTTCTGGTACTGAATGTTCCTTTCTCATGCTCAACGAAACGTGTGAGACAGTCCAACGAGTCAATTCCCACCGGTTTCCTAATTTTCTCGCTGAGTGTTTTTTCAGTCTTAATACGGACAGTGGCGATATGAACACCATGCTTGGTGCCGGATGAAGGATATCCACCTTGCACCACAAACAATATAATGGCACCAGAGTCGTCTTCGCCAGCATAATCCAAGCAAATCCTTTCCCCCTCCCAATCCATATAGCATGAAAATGTCAGAAAGATCGGGTGGCTGAGGAACAGAGAGTTACCTTCCTCAAGTAGCTCATAAGCAACAAGCCCTCCATCATCACATGTGTAGATAAAACCATCAGCACACACACATCTGCCATTTAAAAGGGGACTTCCAGGCAAAGTGCTTGCTATGTGTAGTCCACAAAACCTATATGCATCGCAAGGCATGACAACAAGCCATTGTTTGACACTGAGGTCAAACAAAAGACACGAACTTGTGACAGTATCATTAACTATGAATGAATCATCACCCAGGACTGCATATCCGGACAGCTTAACCTTCTTGTTCGCGAGATGAGACAGATCTATGCTGTAAGGTAACCACATGGTTTGCGTACTACACAGGTGGAAAACTTGGAGAGCATCTGTGACAGCAACATTCTTATGCCCAACTCGGATAGCCATAATGAAAGGATCAGCACTAGTCCGCCGTGCACCTGGATCAAAAGCTGAACATTTGTTCCTCAAACCAATCAAGTGCCTGCCCTCTTTGATGCCTGAAATAGCATATATGTAGTCGTTGCCGCAAACGAAGTGCCACAGTGGAGGCCACTGCTCTTCTGACATGTGACGAGAATCATCACCATCATCTGATGGTATAGAGTAACACGGTTTGAGAGGCCTGCCATCTCTTTCTAACCTTTCATCATCTTCTTCCATGATCCTAGTCTTGTAAACAAATGATTGTGAGCCAGCTTGGCAAATAATAAAGAGATCTCTGTTCAGGCTTCACATTGTTGGAAATATGAGCAATTTATCATATGATTTTATTAACAGAAATAGTAGATAAAGCATGACTAATATAGTAGAGATAAAACAAGTCATGCGTTCTGACAGAGAGAAGGTAAATAACATCTGTATATAGGAGCTGTAGCCTAGCATATCTAGAGCAGATAGTAGAGCTAGTTGCATATATGAAGTAGAATCTAATATATGTAGGGCAGAAACTAAAACAAAGAACTGTGACAGAACTTCTAACAAAAAGGACAAGAACACGTACGGGACAGCAGCAGCAGCAGAAGCACTGGACTTGGGACTGACATCCTCTCCAGCCATATCGTCGATGAGGTTGTCGATGTCGGGGAAGAAGTCGTCGTCGGGGAAGTAGTCGCCAGAGTCCGTGATGAAGAAGTCAGTAGTCGCGCGGAGCGCTCCCCAAAAACCTTATCACCCTTCTCTCGTACAGGACTCAAAAGGTGCGGTTCCGGAGGCCTACTGTCCCGACCTGCGGTGCACGCCGCAAGCCGGGATGGGGAAGATCGTAGCAGCAGCGTAGTGCTCAGGAACCTTGTGGTGAGAGGAAGAGAATCTTCTGGTGTGTCTCTCTGGAAAGGAGCGACCTCTCTTATATAGGCACGGGAGAAGGACGCGAACAGGCTGCGACGGGAGGTGAAGCAACGAAGGGAGACGAAGCGAACAGGCAGCACGCGAAGAGGTGCGCCGTTCGTATTTAGTCTCCACTACAGCAAAACGTTTCAGCTCCAGTGTAACCTTTCGTATACCCGTCGCGCGTGGCAAAAATTTAGACATCGGCTCGGCTCATTCCCGTCGTGACGAGGCATGGCGTGGCGATGCGGGCAGCGGAGGAGGAGCGCGCGTGGATGTCCCTCTTGTTCTCATGCTCATACATGTGGGGAAAAGAGTCTCCTTTATAAAGAGGTCCAACTCCCTCTAAACTAGCAATGTGGGACTAAATTTTAGTTCCACCTCTTGCCTTGCACGAATGGGTTGCGTGGGTCTCTAGGATTTATTAGGAATTTCTGAAACTACTATTGGGCTAGGCCCAAAATAGACAAAATTCCAGCAATCTCCCACCAGATCCCAGAGGCACACAAAATTTGCCTTTGGTTCCAAAACACTGTTTTATATACCGGTACTACAGTGGAGACTGTTAAGTTGAACTTCCACCTAGAACTCTATGCTACACTAGTAAGCAATTTGGACAATGTACTGGGCCTTGAACTGCAAGTTTTATGCGAATCTAGCTTCACATAAAGCCTTCTGATATGTGGCTACCGTGGATCTTCCCCGCGGGTGGAGCTTATGCGTCATACTCCGAGACCTTACATGAGTTTACTAGAGAGAACTCTACTCTCATAGATTGCGACATTTAACAATCAGACTCATATAGGTGTGTTCTTTAAAAGATGTTTTGTAGGACAACATCTCTGCTTAAATGAGTCACTTAGAACACATTAAGATATACATCAACCTGACATGCAGTTTTAGGAGAGTATTGCATCTTCATGGAGTGGTATTGTTAATAGTAAAAATACTCCCCTCTTAGTTGATCAACAGCTTGTCTTCCACGTCTAATTCATAGGATCTCCGATCACAAAGAATAGGTTACCACTGTGAACAACTCATATTGTGGGTCTCATACTCATCTCCCTCGATACATTATCTATCATATTGCGTGATAGACCCTTAGTAAAAGGATCTGTCAGATTTTTAGACGTTTGGATATAATCCAATGCAATAACTCCGGAGCATTTTCCTGACAGACTTTAACCTTCTCTGAACGTGTCTTGACGACTTCATGTTATCCTTTGAGCTGCTCACTTTCGTGATCACAGTTTGATTGTCGCAGTTCATAAGGATACCCGGTACATGTTTCTCAACAACCGGCAAGTCATTCAAGATCCGACGAAGCCAATCTGCTTCGACCGTAGCTGTATCTAGTGTTGTGAGTTCTGCTTCCATTGTTGATCTCGTTAAGATGGTCTACTTGCAAGACTTCCAAGAAACAACGCCACCTCCATGAGTGAATACATATCCGCTCGTGGTCTTTATCATCAGCATCTGAGATCCAGTTTGAGTCACTATACCCTTCAATCACCTTTGGGTGCCCGGTGTAGTGAATTCCATAATTCGCAGTGTCTTTTAAATAACGCAAAACTCTCTCTAGAGTTTTCCAATGCACATCTCCTGGTTTTGAAACAAACCAACTCAGTTTGCTAACAGCAAAAGAGATGTCAGGTCTTGTAGCACTGGCTAAGTACATAAGCGAGCCAATAATCTAAGAATACTTCAATTGGTCTCTAGCAATTCTTCGATTCTTTCGAAGCAACACACTAGCATCATATGGTGTTGGAGAGGGCTTGCAGTCACTGTAGCCAAAGCGACTCAAGATCTTTTCCACATAGTGAGATTGAAGCAATGTAATCCCACCATCATCGTCTCTCAACAACTTGATGTTCAGAATGATATCAGCCACTCCTAAATCTTTCATCTCAAAACAGCGAGATAGAAAGTCCTTGACCTCCTTAATAACATTCAGATTTGTTTCGAAAATCAGTATGTCATCAACATACAAGCAAAGGATAACTCCCTCGCCCCCACCATGGCGATAGTACACACATTTGTCAGCTTCGTTTACAACAAAGCCTGCAGCTGTTAAAGTTCTTTCAAACTTCTCATGCTTCTGTTTATGTGCTTGCTTGAGTCCATACAAAGACTTCAACAACTTGCACACTTTTCCTTGCTGACCATCTAGTACAAACCCATCTGGTTGGTCCATATAAATTTCCTCGGCCAACTCCCCATTTAGGAAAGCAGTCTTAGCATCCATTTGATGAACGAGAAGACCATGCGAGGCAGCTAGTGAAAGTAGAACTTGAATAGTGGTCAGTCAAGCCACAGGTGAGTAAGTATCAAAGAAGTCTTCACCTTCCTTTTGAGTGTAACCCTTAGCCACGAGCCGAGCCTTGTACTTTTCAATAGTACCATCAGGCCTAAGCTTCTTCTTGAATACCCATTTGCACCATATAGGTTTGCACCCATAAGGATGACCAGTTATCTCCCAAGTTTCATTCGCCAAGATAGAATCCATCTCGCTACGAACCGCTTCCTTCCAGTAGTCAGCATCTTCAGATGCATAGGCCTCTGAAATAGAACTGGGAGTGTCATCTATGAGATACACAAGAAAATCATCACCAAAGGACCTTGCAGTCATCTGTCTCTTGCTCCTAGTAGGAACTTCATTGTTCTCCTCCACAGGACTTTCAAAGTGTTCCATCGAAATGGTAGGTTCGGTAATTGCAACTGGTTCCTGATTCGATGAACTAGGAATCTCCTGATTAGATGAGGTAGCCATATCCTTCATGGGAAAGATATCTTCAAAGAAAGTCGCATCATTCAACTCCATGATCGTACCGACATGCATGTCAGGTACCTCAGATTTCACAATCAAGAATCTATAACCAATGCTATGAAAAGCATATCCCAGGAAAACACAATCCATGGTCTTTGGACCAAGCTTGCGCTTCTTTGGAATTGGCACATTGACTTTCGCCAAACAACCCTAGGTTCGTAGATAAGAGAGCTTTAACATTTTCTTCTCCCATTCCTTGAATGTAGTTATCTCTTTGTTCTTTCTGGGGACTCAGTTTAGGACACGACATGCTGTCAATATCGCCTCCCCCCACCATGCGTTGGAGAGACCCGATGTGTCTAACATGGTGTTAACCAAATCAGTTAGAGTATGGTTCTTTCTTTCGGCCACCCCATTTGACTAAGGTGAGTAGGGAGGCGTTCTCTCATGGATTATACCATGTTCCGCACAAAAAGCATCAAATTCATTGAAAAAACACTCTCCACCACGGTCGGACCTAAGCCTCTTGATTTTTCGATCAAGTTGGTTTTCCACTTCAGCTTTATAGATCTTGAAAAAGTTCAAAGCCTCATCCTTAGATTTCAGAAGATACACACGGCAGTATCTAGTGGAGTCGTCAATTAACGTCATGAAATATTTCTTTCCGCCTTTTGTCAAAACACAATTCATTTCACATAGATCTTAATGTATGAGCTCTAGTGGTGCAAGATTTCTCGTTTCCGTAGTCGTGTGAGACTTACGAGGTTGCTTAGGTTGCACACAAACTTGACACTTAGATCCCTTGACAGTGGTGAAGCTAGGGATTAAGTTCAACTTTGCTAGTCGCGACATGCAACCAAAGTTAACATGACAAAGACGTAAATGCTACACATTTGATTCACTATTGTTGCAAACATAATTAACAACTTTATTGAAAACGTCTGATAAGGATAAACAAAACAGGCCTCCTGACTCATAGCCTTTACCAACAAAGGTTCCATACTTGGATATTACAAATTTATTCGACTCAAAGACAAGCTTATAGCCATCTCTACACAGAAGAGATCCGCTAACAAGATTTTTATGGACGGAGGGGACATAATGCACGTTCTTCAGCCGCATGATCTTCCCCAAAGTAAACTTCAGATCGATCATGCCAACACCACGAACAGAAGCACTTGAACCGTTGCCCATCAGCATGGTTGAAGTCCCTGCAGTCTGATAAGACGAAAACATGGAAATATCAGCGCATACATGCACATTAGCACCCATGTCAATCGACCAATCAGGAGAATGACATACTGAAAGAATAGTGGGAAATATACCATATCCAGCATCCTTCATGTCAATGTCTCCAATTACAACATTAGCAGTCTTGCCGCCTTTCCTAGGATGATGCTTGTCATAGCTATTAGGGCAACTAGGAGCCCAATGATCAGGATCCCCACACACATGACAAACACCTTTCATCTTGTCATTCTTCTTCTTGAAGTTCGTGTGTTGCACAGCCTTGTTCTTCCCATCAAACTTTTCTTTACCATCAAACTTGCCCTTGTTCTTGAACTTGTGGGGCTGAAAGTTCTTCTTCTATACCAGATTGGCACTAGATCCTCTCTCAATACCTCGAGCACGCGTGTCCTTTGCTCTCGCCTTTTCTTCGGCATCAAGAGTACCAATGAGATCCGGAATGGAAAACTCCTCTCTTATGCTTCAGTAAGGTAGCAAAGTTCCTCCATGAAGGAGGAAGCTTGATGATGATACCTCCGGCAACAAACTTGTCTGGTAGCATACAGTTGAAGTGCTCAAGTTCTCTAGCAAATGACTGTATCTCATGAGCTTGCTCAACCACGGAGCGCTCTTCAGTCATCTTGTAATCATAGAATTGCTCCATGATGTACAGCTCAGTGCCGGCATCCGAGACCCCAAACTTGGCCTCGAGTGCGTCCCACATATCTTTTCCATTGTCAATTGATGCATAAGCATCAACTATGTTCTCACCAAGAACACTCAAGAGAGCAGCCTTAAACAGAGTATCCATTTTCTGAAAAGCTTGTTCCTGTTGGGCATCTAAGTCCTCTTCAGGCTTGCCAAGCGTGGCGTCATAGCAACTCATGGTTTGAAACCATAAGACTGCTCTCACGCGCCACCTTTTATAGTGGATACCCTCAAACATAGGAGGTCTCATGGAAGCAGCAACCACTTGGGGTAAATTGCCTATGATAAGGTTTTTGGATTGTTGGAAATATGAGCGATTTACCAAATGATTTTATTAACAAAAATAGTTGATAAAGCATGACTAATATAGTAGAGATAAAACAAGTCATGCTTTCTGACAGAGAGAAGGTAAATAACATCTGCATATATGAACTGTAGCCTAACATATCTAGAGCAGATAGTAGAGGTAGTTGCATATATGGAGTAGAACCTAACATATGTTGGGCAGAAACTAGCACAAAGAACTGCGGCAGGAATTCTAACAGAAAGGACAAGAACACGTATGGGACAACAACAGTAGAAGCACTGGACTTGGGGTCGACATCCTCTCCAGCCATGTCGTCGATGAGGTTGTCGACGTCGGGGAAGAAGTCGTCATCGGGGAAGTAGTCGCCAGAGTCCGTGATGAAGAAGTCAGTAGTCGCGCGGAGCGCTCCCCAAAAACCTTATCACCCTTCTCCCGTACAGGACTCAAAAGGTGCGGTTCCGGAGGCCTACTGTCCCGACCTGCGGTGCACGCCGCAAGCCGGGATGGGGAAGATCGTAGCAGCAGCGTAGTGCTCAGGAACCTTGTGGTGAGAGGAAGAGAATCTTCTGGTGTGTCTCTCTGGAGAGGAGCGACCTCTATTATATAGGCACAGGAGAAGGACGCGAACAAGCTGCGACGGGAGGTGAAAGAACGAAGGGAGACGAAGCGAACAGGCAGCACGCGAAGAGGTGCGCCGTTCGTATTCAGTCTCCACTACAGCAAAATGTTTCAGCTTCCGTGTGACCGTTCGTATACCCGTCGTGCGTGGCAAAAATTTAGACATCGGTGTCGTGTCGAGGCATGGCGAGACGGGCGTTGGAGGAGGGGCGCGCGTGGATGTCCCTCTTGTTCTCATGCTCATACATGTGGGGAAAAGAGACTCCCTTATAAAGAGGTCCAACTCCCTCTAAACTTGCAATGTGGGACTAAACTTTAGTTCCACCTCTTGCCTTGCACGAATGGGTTGCATGGACCTTTAGGATTTATTAGGATTTCTGAAACTGCTATTAGGCTAGACCCAAAATAGACAAAATTCTATCTCACATGACTTGGGTAACTAGTTTTTTCAGCTAAGAGGTTCCTCCTGCAACAATCAAGCACAAGGGAGACCGTGGCTATGTCGGAGCTGATTGGATCCTCTTCAGGTTCCAGAATTGCAGAGTGGTTCAACTCCTCATCCTTGTACGCCTGTAGAAAGCAGAATTGAGGGGTGTAAAGATTGGGCTTGCTAGGCCTAGACGACATGTCTATCCGGCGGCAACTGGAGTGCAAGACACTGATTCCTCCTTGAGCTGGGAGTTGGAAGGTTGTGACGATGGCGTGTAGGTTTTTACATGAGCACTTAAGCCTCACACTGATCCATACCGAGCACATGAGTCGGCCGCCAAGATGGGCGAGGAAGCCATAACCTTTCTCGTACAAGAAAGGACAAACAGAGTCAATCTTTTGATCCTCGTCATACTGGAGCTTGTATGTGTAGATGGTGTTATCGCCGAGCATGTAGACAGTACAAGACACGCTTGATTTTGCCTTGTCATTCATGTACTACTTTCAACATTATTATACCGAAAAAAAATTAAAAATCTGAAGTTAGATTTTTAGGCAAGACAAATCTGAGATTTTTCATGGCAATTTATATTGGCGCGATAATGAAAAATTTATTGATAGCACGGCAGTTTTCTGACAAAAACAAAGAGCCTTTATACAGTATAGACATTTTTTTTTGAGTTGTTGATTGTTTTTAAGATAGCTGACTGCTTAAAAATTATAGTCAAAAACTGTATGAGGAAGACCAAAAGAAAAATTCAACCATGCCTGCTTGTATTTTGGAAAGTAGGGTATTCATTTTTACTTTTTATTTTCCTGACATTTTAGTTCATGAACGCTTATTAAAGTTTGTGAACGTTAAATGGCACAAACATTTTATATATTCACATTATTGTTTTGCAGGGTCACATTATTTCAGATTCACTATTTATTAAATTCACAGATATTTTTAAAGTTCATGATTACTGTTGAAGTTTGTGGACATTTTAAATTTGAAAACTAACTTGTTTTGCGAATATTTTTTATTTTAAATTCATGAACGTTTTCTAAATTCCATAATTATTTAAAATTTTAATGTTTTTTAAAATCCTTGAACATCCTTTAATTTAACTAACCCTTTTCAAATAAAAAAGTTAGTCGGTTTTTTCCGAGCTAGTGTTGGGACGAGCAAAAAAAATGCTAAATGTCATGATTTTGTCACGACAGTTGCCCTGTGAAAGGACTTGGGTGTGGAGCCAGCGCAATGTAGATTAGCCTGAAGGGGTTGAATGGGACAAAGGACATATGGTTTACCCAGGTCCGGCCCCTCATAGCGACGTAAAAGCCTACACCTGTTTTGTTGACTATTGCTTGAATATCGATTACAAAGGAGCGGAATCGCTTGAACTAGCTATCGATCAATTGTTTCTTGAGTTAACCCGCCGCAGGGTCTTCCCTTTATATACATAGGTCGAGGCCCTGGGTTCACAAGAGTCCAAGTCAGGTCACACAACGTGACCAACTCGGTTTCTAAGTCGCTTAGCCTTATCAGACAAGTCACCATCAGGCGGCTCACACCTTTGGGTCTTGTGTTGGAAATATGCCCTAGAGGCAATAATAAAAGCATTATTATTATATTTCCTTGTTCATGATAATTGTCTTTATTCATGCTATAATTGTGTTATCCGAAAATTGTAATACATGTGTGAATAACAGACACCAACATGTCTCTAGTAAGCCTCTAGTTGACTAGCTCGTTAATCAACAGATAGTCATGGTTTCCTGGCTATGGACATAGGATGTCATTGATAACGAGATCACATCATTAGGAGAATGATGTGATGGACAAGACCCAATCCTAAACATAGCATAAAGATCGTATAGTTCGTTTGCTAGAGTTTTTCCAATGTCAAGTATCTTTTCCTTAGACCATGAGATCGTGTAACTCCCGGATACCGTAGGAGTGCTTTGGGTATACCAAACGTCACAACGTAACTGGGTGACTATAAAGGTATACTACGGGTATCTCCGAAAGTGTCTGTTGGGTTGACACGGATCAAGACTGGGATTTGTCACTCCGTATGACGGAGAGGTATCACTGGGCCCACTCGGTAATGCATCATCATAATGAGCTCAAAGTGACCAAGTGTCTGGTCACGGGATCATGCATTACGGTACGAGTAAAGTGACTTGCCGGTAACGAGATTGAACGAGGTATTGGGATACCGACGATCGAATCTCGGGCAAGTAACATATCGATTGACAAAGGGAATTGCATATGGGGTTGATTGAATCCTCGACATCGTGGTTCATCCGATGAGATCATCGTGGAACATGTGGGAGCCAACATGGGTATCCAGATCCCGCTGTTGGTTATTGACCGTAGAGTCATCTCGGTCATGTCTGCTTGTCTCCCGAACCCGTAGGGTCTACACACTTAAGGTTCGGTGACGCTAGGGTTGTGAAGATATGTATATGCAGTAACCCGAATGTTGTTCGGAGTCCCGGATGAGATCTCGGACGCCACGAGGAGTTCCGGAATGGTCCGGAGGTAAAGAATTATATATAGGAAGTGCTGTTTCGGCCATCGGAACAAGTTTCGGGGTCACCGGTATTATACCGGGACCACCGGAAGGGTCCTGGGGGTCCACCGGGTGGGGCCACCTATCTCGGGGGGGGGGGGATGGGCTAAAGTGGAACGAAACCCAGCCCAAAGTGGGCTGGGGCGCCACTCCCCTAGGGCCCATGCGGCTAGTGTTGGGGGGAAACCCTAAAGGGGGCGGCCCCTTGCTTGGGGGGCAAGCCCCCACCCCTTGGCCGCCGCCCCCCCTAGGAGATCCCATCTCCTAGGGCCGGCGCCCCCCCTAGCACTCCTATATATAGTGGGGGGAGAGGAGGGACTTGACAGACCAGCCCTTGGCGCCTCCCTCTCTCCCCGTTACATCTCTCTCTCGTAGTATAGGCGGAGCCCTGCTACTGTGACGCCCTGCATCCACCACCACGCCGTCGTGCTGCTGGATCTTCATCAACCTCTCCTTCCCCTTGCTGGATCAAGAAGGAGGAGACGTCATCCGCTCCGTACGTGTGTTGATCGCGGAGGTGCCGTCCGTTCGGCGCTTGGTCATCGGTGATTTGGATCACATCGTGTTCGACTACTTCATCCCCGTTCTTTGAACGCTTCCGCTCGCGATCTACAAAGGTATGTAGATGCATCCGATGACTCGTTGCTAGATGAACTCATAGATGGATCTTGGTGAAACCGTAGGAAAATTTTTGTTTTCTGCAACATTCCCCAACAGTGGCATCATGAGCTAGGGCTATGCGTAGTTCTTCTTGCGCGAATAGAACACAATTTGTTGTGGGCGTAGATTTGTCAACTTTCTTGCCGCTACTAGTCTTATCTTGCTTCAGCGGTATTGTGGGATGAAGCGGCCCGGACCAACCTTACACGTACGCTTACGTGAGACCGGTTCCACCGACTAACATGCACTAGTTGCATAAGGTGGCTGGCGGGTGTCTGTCTCTCCCACTTTAGTTGGAGCGGATTCGATGAACAGGGTCCTTATGAAGGGTAAATAGAAGTTGACAAATCACGTTGTGGCTTTCACGTATGTAAGAAGACATTCTTGCTAGAACCCTAATTCAGCCACGTAAAACTTGCAACAACAATTAGAGGACGTCTAACTTGTTTTTGCAGCAAGTGCTTTGTGATATGATATGGCCAAAGTTGTGATGAATGATGAATGATCTATATGTGATGTATGAGATGTTCATGCTATTGTAATAGGAATCACGACTTGCATGTCGATGAGTATGACAACCGGCAGGAGCCATAGGAGTTGTCTTTATTTTTGTATGACCTGCGTGTCATTGAGAAACGCCATGTAAATCACTTTACTTTATTGCTAAACGCGTTAGCCATAGTAGTAGAAGTAATAGTTGGCGAGCAACTTCATGGAGACACGATGATGGAGATCATGATGATAGAGATCATGGTGTCAAGCCGGTGACAAGATAATCATGGAGCCCCAAGATGGAGATCAAAGGAGCTATGTGATATTGGCCATATCATGTCACGTTTATTATTTGATTGCATGTGATGTTTATCATGTTTTGCATCTTGTTTACTTAGAATGACGGTAGTAAATAAGATGATCCCTCATAAAAAATTTCAAGAAGTGTTCCTCCTAACTGTGCACCGTTGCGACAGTTCGTTGATTCAAAGCACCACGTGATGATCGGGTGTTTGATTCAGACGTTCACATACAACGGGTGTAAGACAGATTTACACATGCAAACACTTAGGTTGACTTGACGAGCCTAGCATGTACAGACATGGCCTCGGAACACAGAAGACCGAAAGGTCGAGCATGAGTCGTATAGAAGATACGATCAACATGAAGATGTTCACCGATGTTGACTAGTCCGTCTCACGTGATGATCGGACACGGCCTAGTTGACTCGGATCATGTTATACTTAGATGACTAGAAGAGGGATGTCTATCTAAGTGGGATTTCATTGAATAATTTGATTAGATGAACTTAATTATCATGAACTTAGTCTAAATTCTTTACAATATGTCTTGTAGATCAAATGGCCAACGTAGTCCTCAACTTCAACGCGTTCCTAGAGAAAACCAAGCTGAAAGATGATGGCAGCAACTATACGGACTGGGTCTGGAATCTGAGGATCATCCTCATAGCTGCCAAGAAAGATTATGTCCTACAAGCACCGCTGGGTGAAGCTCCCATCCCACAGAACCAAGACGTTATGAACGCTTGGCAGACACGTGTTGACGACTACTCCCTCGTTCAGTGCGGCATGCTTTACAGCTTAGAGCCGGGGCTCCAAAAGCGTTTTGAGAGACATGGAGCATATGAGATGTTCGAAGAGCTGAAAATGGTTTTTCAAGCTCATGCCCGGGTCGAGAGATATGAAGTCTTCGACAAATTCTTCAGCTGTAAGATGGAGTAAAATAGTTCTGTCAGTGAGCACATACTCACTATGTCTGGGTTGCATAACCGCTTGACTCAGCTGGGAGTTAATCTCCCGGATGATGCGGTCATTGACAAAATCCTCCAGTCGCTTCCACCAAGCTACAAGAGCTTTGTGATGAACTTCAATATGCAGGGGATGGAAAAGACCATTTCTGAGTTATTTTCAATGCTGAAATCAGCGGAGGTAGAAGTCAAGAAGGAACATCAAGTGTTAATGGTGAATAAAACCACTAAGTTCAAGAAGGGCAAGCGTAAAAAGAACTTCAAGAAGGACGGCAAGGGAGTTGCCGCGCCCGGCAAGCAAGCTGCCGGGAAGAAGCCAAAGAATGGACCCAAGCCCGAGACTGACTGCTTTTATTGCAAGGGAAGCGGTCACTGGAAGCGGAACTGCCCCAAATACTTAGCAGACAAGAAGACCGGCAAAACAAAAGGTATATGTGATATACATATAATTGATGCGTACCTTACTAGTGTCCGTAGTATCTCCTGGGTATTTGATACCGGTGCAGTTGCTCACATTTGCAACTCAAAGCAGGGGCTGCGGAATAAGCGGAAACTGGCAAAGGACGAGGTGACGATGCGCGTCGGGAATGGTTCCAAGGTCAATGTGATCGCTGTCGGCACGCTACCTCTATATTTACCTTCGGGATTAGTTTTAAACCTTAATAATTGTTATTTAGTGCCAGCTTTGAGCATGAACATTGTATCGGGATCTCGTTTAATTCGAGATGGCTACTCATTTAAATCCGAGAATAATGGTTGTTCTATTTATATGAGAGATATGTTTTATGGTCATGCTCCTATGGTGAATGGTTTATTCTTTATGAATCTCGAACGTAATGCTACACATGTTCATAATGTGAGTACCAAAAGATGTAAAATTGATAATGATAGTCCCACATACTTGTGGCACTGCCGCCTTGGTCACATAGGTGTCAAATGCATGAAGAAGCTCCATGCAGATGGACTTTTAGAGTCTCTTGATTATAAATCATTTGACACGTGCGAGCCATGCCTCATGGGTAAAATGACCAAGACTCCGTTCTCAGGAACAATGGAGCGAGCAACCAACTTATTGGAAATCATACATACTGATGTGTGCGGTCCAATGAGTGTTGAGGCTCGCGGCGGTTATCGTTATGTTCTCACCCTCACTGATGACTTGAGTAGATATGGGTATATCTACTTAATGAAACACAAGTCTGAAACCTTTGAAAAGTTCAAGGAATTTCAGAGTGAGGTTGAGAATCAACGTGACAGGAAAATCAAGTTTCTACGATCAGATCGTGGAGGAGAATACTTGAGTCACGAATTTGGCACACACTTAAGAAAATGTGGAATAGTTTCACAACTCACGCCGCCTGGAACACCTCAGCATAACGGTGTGTCCGAACGTCGTAATCGCACTCTATTAGATATGGTGCGATCTATGATGTCTCTTACCGATTTACCGCTATCTTTTTGGGGCTATGCTTTAGAGACTGCCGCATTCACTTTAAATAGGGCTCCGTCGAAATCCGTTGAGACGATACCGTATGAATTATGGTTTGGGAAGAAACCTAAGCTGTCGTTTCTAAAAGTTTGGGGATGCGATGCTTATGTAAAGAAACTTCAACCTGAAAAGCTCGAACCCAAGTCGGAAAAATGCGTCTTCATAGAATACCCAAAAGAAACTATTGGGTATACCTTCTACCTCAGATCCGAAGGCAAGGTCTTTGTTGCCAAGAATGGATCCTTTCTAGAGAAGGAGTTTCTCTCGAAAGAAGTAAGTGGGAGGAAAGTAGAACTTGATGAAGTATTACCTCTTGAACCGGAAAATGGCGCAACTCAAGATAATGTTCCTGAGGTGCCAGCACCGACTAGAGAGGAAGTTAATGATAATGATCAAGATACTTCTGATCAAGCTCCTACTGAAATTCGAAGGTCCACAAGGACACGTTCCGCACCAGAATGGTACGGCAACCCTGTCTTGGAAATCATGTTGTTAGACAACGGTGAACCTTCGAACTATGAAGAAGCGATGGCGGGCCCGGATTCCGACAAATGGCTAGAAGCCATGAAATCCGAGATAGGATCCATGTATGAAAACGAAGTATGGACTTTGACTGACTTTCCCGTTGAACGGCGAGCCATAGAAAATAAATGGATCTTTAAGAAGAAGACATACGCGGATGGTAATGTGACCATCTATAAAGCTCGGCTTGTCGCTAAGGGTTATCGACAAGTTCAAGGTGTTGACTACGATGAGACTTTCTCACCGGTAGCGAAGCTGAAGTCCGTCTGAATCATGTTAGCAATTGCCGCATTCTACGATTATGAGATATGGCAAATGGACGTCAAAACGGCATTTCTTAATGGTTTCCTTAAGGAAGAATTGTATATGATGCAGCCGGAAGGTTTTGTCGATCCTTAGAATGCTGATAAGGTGTGCAAGCTCCAACGCTCGATTTATGGGCTGGTGCAAGCATCTCGGAGTTGGAACATTCGCTTTGATGAGATGATCAAAGCGTTTGGGTTTACGCAGACTTATAGCCTGCGTTTACAAGAAAGTGAGTGGGAGCTCTGTAGCATTTCTCATATTATATGTAGATGACATATTTTTGATGGGAAATGATATAGAACTCTTGAATAGCATCAAGGCCTACTTGAATAAGAGTTTTTCAATGAAGGACCTTGGAGAAGCTGCTTATATATTAGGCATCAAGATCTATAAAGATAGATCAAGACGCCTCATAGGTCTTTCACAAAGCACATACCTTGAGAAGATATTGAAGAAGTTCAATATGGATCAATCTAAGAAGGGGTTCTTGCCTGTGTTACAAGGTATGAAATTGAGCCCGGCTCAAAGTCCGACCACGGCAGAAGAAATAGAAGAGATGAGTGTCATCCCCTATGCCTCAGCCATAGGATCTATTATGTATGCCATGCTGTGTACCAGACCTAATGTAAACCTTGCCGTAAGTTTGGTAGGAAGGTACCAAAGTAATCCCGGCAAGGAACACTGGACAGCGGTCAAGAATATCCCGAAGTACCTGAAAAGGACTAAGGAAATGTTTCTCGTTTATGGAGGTGACGAAGAGCTCGTCGTAAAGGGTTACGTCGACGCTAGCTTCGACACAGATCTGGATGACTCTAAGTCACAAACCGGATACGTGTATATTTTGAATGGTGGGGCAGTAAGCTGGTGCAGTTGCAAGCAGAGCGTCGTGGCGGGATCTACATGTGAAGCGGAGTACATGGCAGCCTCGGAGGCAGCACATGAAGCAATTTGGGTGAAGGAGTTCATCACCGACCTCGGAGTCATACCCAATGCGTCGGGGCCGATCAAGCTCTTCTGTGACAACACTGAAGCTATTGCACTTGCCAAGGAGCCCAGGTTTCACAAGAAGACAAGGCACATCAAGCGTCGCTTCAACTCCATTCGTGAAAATGTTCAAGATGGAGACATAGAGATTTGTAAAGTACATACGGACCTGAATGTAGCAGATCCGTTGACTAAACCTCTCCCTAGGGCAAAACATGATCAACACCAGAATTCCATGGGTGTTCGATTCATCACAATGTAACTAGATTATTGACTCTAGTGCAAGTGAGAGACTGTTGGAAATATGCCCTAGAGGCAATAATAAAAGCATTATTATTATATTTCCTTGTTCATGATAATTGTCTTTATTCATGCTATAATTGTGTTATCCGGAAATCGTAATACATGTGTGAATAACAGACACCAACATGTCCCTAGTAAGCCTCTAGTTGACTAGCTCGTTAATCAACAGATAGTCATGGTTTCCTGGCTATGGACATAGGATGTCATTGATAACGAGATCACATCATTAGGAGAATGATGTGATGGACAAGACCCAATCCTAAACATAGCATAAAGATCGTATAGTTCGTTTGCTAGAGTTTTTCCAATGTCAAGTATCTTTTCCTTAGACCATGAGATCGTGTAACTCCCGGATACCGTAGGAGTGCTTTGGGTATACCAAACGTCACAACGTAACTGGGTGACTATAAAGGTATACTACGGGTATCTCCGAAAGTGTCTGTTGGGTTGACACGGATCAAGACTGGGATTTGTCACTCCGTATGACGAAGAGGTATCACTGGGCCCACTCGGTAATGCATCATCATAATGAGCTCAAAGTGACCAAGTGTCTGGTCACGGGATCATGCATTACGGTACGAGTAAAGTGACTTGCCGGTAACGAGATTGAACGAGGTATTGGGATACCGACGATCGAATCTCGGGCAAGTAACATATCGATTGACAAAGGGAATTGCATACGGGGTTGATTGAATCCTTGACATCGTGGTTCATCCGATGAGATCATCGTGGAACATGTGGGAGCCAACATGGGTATCCAGATCCTGCTGTTGGTTATTGACCGGAGAGTCGTCTCGGTCATGTCTGCTTGTCTCCCGAACCCGTAGAGTCTACACACTTAAGGTTCGGTGACGCTAGGGTTGTGAAGATATGTATATGCAGTAACCCGAATGTTGTTCGGAGTCCCGGATGAGATCCCGGACGTCACGAGGAGTTCCGGAATGGTCCGGAGGTAAAGAATTATATATAGGAAGTGCTGTTTCGGCCATCAGGACAAGTTTCGGGGTCACCGGTATTATACCGGGACCACCGGAAGGGTCCCTGGGGTCCACCGGGTGGGGTCACCTATCCCGGGGGGCCCCATGGGCTAAAGTGGGACGAAACCCAGCCCAAAGTGGGCTGGGACGCCACTCCCCTAGGGCCCATGCGGCTAGGGTTGGGGGGGGACCCTAAAGGGGGCGCCCCCTTGCTTGGGGGGCAAGCCCCCACCCCTTGGCCCCCCCCCCCCCTAGGAGATCCCATCTCCTAGGGCCGCCGCCCCCCTAGCACCCCTATATATAGTGGGGGGGAGGAGGGACTTGACAGACCAGCCCTTGGCGCCTCCCTCTCTCCCCGTTATCTCTCTCTCGTAGTATAGGCGGAGCCCTGCTACTGTGACGCCCTGCATCCACCACCACGCCGTCGTGCTGCTGAATCTTCATCAACCTTTCCTTCCCCTTGCTGGATCAAGAAGGAGGAGACGTCATCCGCTCCGTACGTGTGTTGAACACGGAGGTGCCGTCCGTTCGGCGCTTGGTCATCGGTGATTTGGATCACATCGTGTTCGACTACTTCATCCCCGTTCTTTGAACGCTTCCGCTCGCGATCTATAAAGGTATGTAGATGCATCCGATGACTCGTTGCTAGATGAACTCATAGATGGATCTTGGTGAAACCGTAGAAATTTTTTTGTTTTCTGCAACGTTCCCAACATCTTGGGCCTTCAACAGGTACGCCTCTCAAGCCGCCTCTAGTCTTCATGTCTTCTCAGGCCCATCTAAGCCCTTTATTCTTGAGTCGCCAACAGTGTAACCCGGCCCGTCCTGAACGGGTCACACCACAGGGTTATATCCCCAACACTAAACGAGTGAGAGGAGCAGGGAGCCAAGCTGGGTGAGCGAGAGCTTCATAGGCTGGTCATGTGAGCGTTATAGCAAGAATTTCATGGTTTCAGTGTTGAATAGGAGCTCCCAAGAAGCTTAAACAACCACCGACCCGCCCACCCGAGGCCGAAACGTGTAAAGAAACCGTAACCATGCAGCAAACAACTCCACTCTCCTCCCGAAACAAATAATGTATCCAACAACGACCGAACACGATATACGAATGAATATAAACACCAATATAACATAATTAAATTGCAAACCAATACAAATAAAATCAAAATAAAACAATCAACCGTAATAATCTATTATAAATATAAAAAATCACACAAGTGAAAAATGGCGCAGCGAAACGCGCGTTAGCCACTAGTATGTTATGACCACACGTATTGCCGGCACTCACTGAACTGGTCCACGTCTGTGTTCCGTGGTATGAGTAGGGTTGGGCACTACTTTCAAACTGACAACCGAACACCGACACCGCACCGGATAGTTTTAACCGAAATATAGGCTAAATTGGTTGTTGGTTATTCAATTCCGTTTAAAAAATAGACACTATTTGGTGTTATTGTTAAATCGGTTTTCGTTTGAGAGAATCCGTATATGCGAAGTAACCGAATTATGAGTCTCCCACCCTCGTTTCTCTCTGGTGCAAGAACAACCGACTAGCCGATTAGTCTAAGGCCCCGTTTAGTTCAGATTTCTTACCCAGACTCCGCTGCTTCGCAGCCGAATCTTAACCAAAGGGCGAAAAAACAAACGAGCCCTATTCGGTGGCCGCGCAGCCAAAATGGCACGCACTAGTGAAAGCAGCCCACAAGATGCTTCCTTGGATTTTGCTGCATGGCCCATTGAACATACCCTAGAGTTGAGGGGAAATTACCCATGTTTTTACTGGGGATGGATTGATCCATCCCAATTGAGAGGAACCCACCGAGAGCACACATTGGCCACCCTTTCTTCCTCTCCCCTTCTGGCGACTAGGTTCCTTTCCACTGCCACCCCTACTGATGGACACCGGCCCGCCCCTCCGCCGCTAGCTAGTTTGTTGCTTATTTCCAGCTGTGCATAGATTCATGCAAGCACAAAGCACACCCGTCTAGTGCATCGATTATAGAATCTTGATTACATGCAAATACTAATCTGCAGCTATATTATTAGTTAAGATGATTGACGACTATTTTTTTTTTGCAAGGATGAAGGGAGTTTTATTCCTTAGGTAATAGGATTGTAATCAGCTGTCAGGAGCTCCTCAATACAGGGAGGACCTCTTTGAAGCCAAACAACTGTACACGACTCGGTATTTGACGACTATAACTGTGCAAAGTATAGCAAATCAGTATATGACACGCTGTTTCGACTCATGATGGTGCGTACGTATTTCGGTTTTCTGGTTAACCACCAAATCGAACCGGTAAAATTTTGGCTGATAAGGTTCGGTGGCAATTTTTATTGTGATTATTCCGGTTGTTCTTTTATGAAAACCAAAATTTTAAAAACCCAAATAAACCGAACCGAATTGACCATACAAACATCTCCGTGTGACGTCGATCGAGATCTCGGGGCACTCCGTCCGTGGTCGTCGGCGTCGAGTCGCCGATAGAGCGAGCATTCAAGGCATGGGACTCAATCGAAGCCAACCATATTTCCTATTTTAATTGTACTACTGCATTATTACTGGGGAAGTACGTACTAGAAGGCGCATGAGAGAGCGTGCAGGCAGCAGCTGGAAGCAGCAAATTTCCAACCCCTCGCGACCTGCAATCCTGCTAACTTAATCCCACTCGCTCAACACATGACCTCCTCCTCGTTGACTTGCTACATGTGATGATCAGATCCATCCATCGACCCGATCCATCCACCTCCGTGCGCGCGGATGCGCCGAGACTACGTGCTCGATCCGGCCCTGAGGCACAGATTACTTTAGTCTAGGCCGGCAGCTCGGGCCATGCGCATGGCTGCTGCTGCTGCTGCTGCTGCGCGCTTGCGTGCCGTTGCGCTCTGGGCCGCCCTCCTCGTCCTCGTGGTCGGCGTCTTCTCCGTATCCGGCGCGGAGGTGCCGAACAGCTCTTCGTCGCCGTCGTCGTCTCATCTGGTGCAGCAGGGGGCTTTTACCAGCAGGAGACCGAGCGTGGAGCGGGAGCTCGACGCCGCGCGAGCCGCGATACGGCGCGCGGCGCGGTTGCACCGTGGCAGCAACGCCAGCTCGGCGCCGGTTAGATGGTTCCGCGGCGACGACGTGGACTATGCTCTCCTCGCGAGGGTGTACCGCAACCCGGCAGCCTTCCACCGGTAAGATATATCGACGTCGTCGATACCAAGCAGCATCCGTCGCCGGCTTGCTCCTTCACCGGCTGATCTTACATTCTCACGCGTACTCATGGATGGCATGGCATAGGAGCTACGTGGAGATGGAGAGGCGGTTCAAGGTGTACGTGTACGCGGAAGGGGAGCCGCCGATCCTGCACGCGGGGCCCTGCAAGAACATCTACACCATCGAGGGCCGCTTCATCGAGCAGCTCGAGCTCCTGGCGCCGCCGGCGGCCGGCGTGCGGACGTGGGACGCCAACCGCGCGCACGCCTTCTTCCTCCCCTTCAGCGTCGTCCAGATGGTGCACTATGCGTACCGCCACCTCTCCTACGACCGCGCCCCGTTCCTCTCCCTCGTCGGCGACTACGTCCGAGTCGTTGCCTCCCGCCACCCCTTCTGGAACCGCTCCGCCGGCGCCGACCACTTCATGCTCTCCTGCCACGACTGGGTACGCCGCACGCATGCACAAAACCAACCTCTCTCTTGCTGCTTACTGATTAGAGCTTCATTGTGTGCAGGGTCCTGACGCGTCCAAGGGGGACCCGGAGCTGTACGCGAACGGCATCCGTGCGCTCTGCAACGCCAACACGTCGGAGGGGTTCCGGCCGGGGAAGGACGTGAGCATCCCGGAGATCAACCTCTACGACGGCGACACGCCGCGGCAGCTCCTGGGCCCTTCGCCGGGGCTGTCGGCGCGGCCCTACCTGGCCTTTTTCGCCGGCGGGCGGCACGGCCACGTCCGAGATCTCCTGCTCCGGCACTGGAAGGGCCGCGACCCGGCCACATTCCCCGTGTACGAGTACGACCTCCCCTCTACCACCGGCAACGGCAACAGCAGCGGCAGCCACAACCGGCGAGGCCGCGACCGGCAGAGCGACTACTTCGCCTACATGCACCGGTCGCGCTTCTGCCTGTGCCCGAGCGGGCACGAGGTGGCGAGCCCGCGTGTTGTGGAGGCCATCCACGCCGGGTGCGTGCCCGTACTGGTGTCGGACGGCTACGCGCCGCCCTTCGCCGACGTACTGCGGTGGGAGTCATTCTCGGTGTCCGTTCCCGTCGCCGACATCCCCAGGCTGAAGGAGGTGCTGGAGGGGATACCGACGGCGGAGGTGGAGCGGCTCCGGGACGGGGTGCGGCTGGTGAAGCGGCACTTCACTCTGCGGCAGCCGCCGGAGAGGCTCGACATGTTCCACATGATCCTGCACTCCGTCTGGCTCAGGAGGCTCAACTTCAGGCTCGACCACTAGCCAGTTCAGAATTCAGTCAGATTACTGATGAGTAGACAGAAATTTAGAACAGAAACACCGTGCAACACCCTGGGTTCCTAATTAGTAACATACTCTACGCTTTTATTCTCATAGTGCTAGATAATTTCAGATACATTACAAAGGATGTAAATACCGAATTTTGCTGCTGAGAAATAACTGTGTCTCATTCACGCTATCGACCCTCAAATCAAAAGCGTTGTGATTCATGTAGAGCGACTTGATATTTGCTTTGTTTTGGATTGTGCAGCCATGTGTGCAAAGAGCCCATATGTTCACTATTGAGTGGCTCTTATATGCATTATTATTGATCAAACAAAGAGCCCATATTATTTTGTCTTGTTATTTAAATAAATGTTTGCAAATTTCAAATTAGTCTAATGATTATTATCCACGTCGTTCGATCGTGCAAGTGAAAGGCAATAATGACTATATTTGACGAAATGATTGAAACGGAGAAAAGCTGGTACGAACTCGACCTATTTTGTTTTTTTGTAAATATGATTAGCTTATGCATGAAACATGTTTGCAATCAGGGGCGGAGCTGGGCCCCGGGCACCCAGGGCCCAGGCCCGGGGCGTGGAAAATGTAACAGGCTATAAATATATAGATGTTTCTGCAGGCCCGGGGTACAGCCCAAACAAAGTAGGCCCAAAGCGTACATCGGCACACCCCACGATCTCGTACGCACGCGCAGCCTGCCCACGAGCCACGAGGCACGGTAGTCAGGAGACCCGGCGTTGTTGCTAAAACAAAAGGAGCTGCAACCCTCGCGCGGCCGCCACTGAGATCGATTTCCAAGACTCCAAAGCTTGCGCCGCCGTCCGCCGTGGCGTCGCCTTCGCCCACCCCGCCTGCTCCGGGTTTTCGGCCGCCTCCCTCCTGTACGGCGCGCCCTCCTGCTGGCTGTTCACTGCAGGCTGCCGAACATTGTATTTTCTTTGATTTGATGCTTTTCATGTTTCTCCTCTATGCTTTCCACACTTTCACTTGTACCATGTCATACTTGTATGATATAGCAGTGCATAAATTGCTTCGACCTGCAAAATAATGTGTGTGTGGGTGTACGTGTGTATCCAGTCATATATCTAGGGTATTATTGACTCAAATTGATAGAATTGTCAATTTTATTTCATTTGTAGAGAAAGAAGATGGAGAGATTTTTTGCTTTTCATGTGTTGAAGGTGTTGGGATCTTCTTCCATCGCCAACGAGGCTTTGCGAGACACTGATGAAGCAAACCAATGATTTGGTACTCTTCTTTTATCATGTACTTTTCTTCGTGGTTCTTGTCATATTTTTATTTATGCTGTTGTATCATTAAGCATTGAGTTTAAATTCTAAAATTTCGTTCAATTGAGACATATTTAGTATGGGGTATCTTGTGAGGTAGCTAAAGGATTTATGGACGTTAAGTTTTTCCCTCGCGGCGAATTTTTTTTTAGGCCCGGGGCTTGCTTAAATCCTGGCTCCGCCACTGTTTGCAATGACAATTAGAGATTACAATTACTAATGCCATGCTTAATTAGCTAGGAATGAATAATGGTTTATCTTGTGTGCCAGCATGTTTTTAAAATGGTTATGATGTAGTATGATAGGATGGTATTCTCCATTGAATGATTCAAGTGGCTTAACATGGCACATGTTCACGCATGTAGTTGAAACAAAAACAATATAGCCTCCACAATATTTATGTTCATGGTGATTTATATCCTACTCATGCTTGCAGTCAATGTTGGTTAACCTCAATGCATGTTTATGACCGTTGTCGGTCTCTAGTTGGTCACTCATCAATCTTTTTGAAGGAAATATGCCCTAAAGACAATAATAAAGTTGCTATTTTATATTTCCTTATTCATGATAAAGGTTTATTATTCATGCTTGAATTGTATTGATCGGAAACTTAAATACATGTGTGAATACATAAACAAATATTGTGTCCTTAGTAAGTCTCTACTAGACTAGCTCGTTGATCAGAGATGGTTAAAGTTCCCAACAATGGACATGTGTTGTCATTTGATAACGAGATCACATCATTAGGAGAATGATGTGATGTACAAGACTCATCCGTTAGCTTAACATTTTGATCGTTCAGTTTATTGTTATTGTTTTCTTAATGTTAAATACATATTCCTTCGACTATGAGATTATGCAACTCCCGGATGCCGGAGGAATACCTTGTGTGCTATCAAACGTCACAACATAAATGGGTGATCATAAATATGCTCTACAGGTATCTCCGAAGGTGTTTGTTGAGTTGACATAGATCGTTAGAAGGATTTGTCACTCAGAGTATCAGAGAGATATCTCTGGGCCCTCTCGGTAATACACATCATAAGAAGCCTTGCAAACAAAGTGACTAATGAGTTAGTTGCAAGATGATGTATTACAGAACGAGTAAAGAGACTTGCCGGTAATGAGATTGAACTAGGTATGAAGATACCAATACCGACAATCAAATCTCGAGCAAATAACATACCAATAGACAAAGGGAATTACGTATGTTCTCATACGATTCTGTCGATAAAGATCTTCGTAGAATATGTAGAAGCCAATATGGGCATGCAGGTTCCGCTATTGGTTATTGACCAGAGAGGTGTCTCGGTCATGTCTACATAGTTTTCGGTCCCATAGGGTCCGCACGCTTAACGTTCATTAATGACATAGTGTTATATGAGTTATATGATTTGGTGACCGAATTCTGTTCGGAGTCCCGGATGAGATCACGGACATGATGAGGAGTCTCGAAATAGTTGACAGGTAAAGATTGATATATAGGACGATGGTATTCAAACACCGAAAGTGTTTTAGAGTGTACCGGGTAGTCATCGGAGTACCGGAGGGGGTACCGGACACCCCCGAGAGGATAGTGAGCCTATTGGGCCATTAGAGGGGAGCACACCAGTCCACAACGGGCTGACGCACACCCCATGGCAGCAGCCCCAGTGGGGAAAGGAGGGCATTCGGCCTCCCCTTCCTTCCCTCTTCCCCCTTTCCTTCCCCCTTCGACAAATATGGCGGGGGGGGGGGCAAGGGCAGGAGCCCAAGTAGGATTCAGACCTACTTGGGGCGCCCCTTGGCCTCTTCCCTCTCCATCCCACCTATATATATATGTGGGAGGCGGGCGCCTAACACAACACAACATTATCTTAGCCGTGTGCGGTGCCCCCCACCACCGTATACACCCTTGGTCATATTTTCGTAGTGATTAGGCGAAGCCCTGCGGAGATAGCTTCACCATCACCGTCAGCGCACCGTTGTGCTGCCGGAACTCATCCACTACCTCACCGTCTTGCTGGATTAAGGAGACGGAGGACGTCGCCGAGCTGAACGTTTGCTGAACGCGGAGGTGTCGTACGTTCAGTACTCGATCGGTTGGATCACGAAGAAGTTTGACTACATCAACCGCGTTACTAAACGCTTCCGCTTACGGTCTATGAGAGTACGTAGACACACTCTCCCCTCTCGTTGCTATGCATCTCCATGGATAGATCTTGCGTGTGCGTAGACTTTTTTATTTTCCATGCAATGATTTGAAGGAAGTATTGTTGGGGAACGTAGTAATTTCAAAAAAAATTCCTACGCACACGCAAGATCATGGTGATGCATAGCAATGAGGGGGAGAGCAAGATCTACATACCCTTGTAGATCGCAACGGAAGCGTTGACACAACGTAGAGGAAGTAGTCGTACGTCTTCTTCCTAGTCCGACCGATCCAAGCACCGTTACTCCGGCACCTCCGAGTTCTTAGCACACGTACAGCTCGATGACGATCCCCGGGCTCCGATCCTGCAAAGCTTCGGGGAGGAGTTCCGTCAGCATGATGGCGTGGTGAAGATCTTGATGTTCTACCGACGCAGGGCTTCGCCTAAGCACTACAACGATATGATCGAGGTTGAATATGGTGGCAGGGGGCACCGCACACGGCTAAGGAACGATCTCAAAGATCAACTTGTGTGTCCTAGGGTGCCCCCCTGCCCCCGTATATAAAGGAGCAAGGGGGAGGCCGGCCGGCCCTATGGGGCGCGCCAAGGGGAGGGGGAGTCCTCCTCCTAGTGGGAGTAGGACTCCCCTTTCCTAATCCAATTAGGAAACCCTAAGGGGGAAGGAAAGAGGGGGAGAGGGAGAGGGAAAGAGGGGCCGCGCCCCCCTCCCTAGTCCAATTCGGACTCCCCATGTGGGGGGGGGCGCCACCTCCTAGGCCGCAGCCCTCTGGCTCCCCTAAGGCCCAATAAGGCCCATTACTTCCCCGGAGGGTTCCGGTAACCCTTCCTGTACTCCGGTTTTCTCCGAAATCACCCGGAACACTTCCGGTGTCCGAATATAGCCGTCCAATATATCAATCTTTATGTCTCGACCATTTCGAGACTCCTCGTCATGTCCGTGATCACATCCGGGACTCCGAACTAACTTCGGTACATCAAAATGCATAAACTCATAATAACTGTCATTGTAACGTTAAGCGTGTGGACCCTACGATTCGAGAACAATGTAGACATGACCGAGACACGTCTCCGGTCAATAACCAATAGCGGGACCTGGATGCCCATATTGGCTCCTACATATTCTACGAAGATCTTTATCGGTCAGACCGCATAACAACATACGTTGTTCCCTTTGTCATCGGTATGTTACTTGCCCGAGATTCGATCGTCGGTATCCAATACCTAGTTCAATCTTGTTACCGGCAAGTCTCTTTACTCGTTCTGTAATACATCATCCCGCAACTAACCCATTAGTTGCAATGCTTGCAAGGCTTATGTGATGTGCATTACCAAGAGGGCCCAGAGATACCTCTCCGACAATCGGAGTGACAAATCCTAATCTCGAAATACGCCAACCCAACATCTACCTTTGGAGACACCTGTAGAGCTCCTTTATAATCACCCAGTTACGTTGTGACGTTTGGTAGCACACAAAGTGTTCCTCTGGCAAACGGGAGTTGCATAATCTCATAGTCATAGGAACATGTATAAGTCATGAAGAAAGCAATAGCAACATACTAAACGATCGGGTGCCAAGCTAATGGAATGGGTCATGTCAATCAGATCATTCAACTAATGATGTGACCTCGTTAATCAAATACCAACACTTTGTTTATGGTTAGGAAACATAACCATCTTTGATTAACGAGCTAGTCAAGTAGAGGCATACTAGTGACACTAAGTTTGTCTATGTATTCACACATGTATTATGTTTCCGGTTAATACAATTCTAGCATGAATAATAAACATTTATCATGATATAAGGAAATAAATAATAACTTTATTATTGCCTCTAGGGCATATTTTCTTTAGTCTCCCACTTGCACTAGAGTCAATAATCTAGATTACACAGTAATGATTCTAACACCCATGGAGCCTTGGTGCTGATAATGTTTTGCTCGTGGAAGAGGCTTAGTCAACGGGTCTGCAACATTCAGATCCGTATGTATCTTGGAAATCTCTATGTCTCCCACCTGGACTAGATCCCGGATGGAATTGAAGCGTCTCTTGATGTGCTTGGTCCTCTTGTGAAATCTGGATTCCTTTGGCAAGGCAATTGCACTAGTATTGTCACAAAAGATTTTCATTGGACCCGATGCACTCGGTATAACACCTAGATCGGATATGAACTCCTTCATCCAGACTCCTTCGTTTGCTGCTTCCAAAGCAGCTATGTACTCTGCTTCACATGTAGATCCCGCTACGACGCTTTGTTTAGAACTGCACCAACTGACAGCTCCACCGTTTAATATAAACACGTATCCAGTTTGCGATTTAGAATCGTCCGGATCAGTGTCAAAGCTTGCATCAACGTAACCTCTTATGGTGAGCTCTTTGTCACCTCCATATACGAGAAACATATCCTTAGTCCTTTTCAGGTATTTCAGGATGTTCTTGACCACTGTCCAGTGATCCACTCCTGGATTACTTTGGTACCTCCCTGCTAAACTTATAGCAAGGCACACATCAGGTCTGGTACACAGCATTGCATACATGATAGAGCCTATGGCTGAAGCATAGGGAACATCTTTCATTTTCTCTCTATCTTCTGCAGTGGTCGGGCATTGAGTCTGACTCAACTTCACACCTTGTAACACAGGCAAGAACCCTTTCTTTGCTTGATCCATTTTGAACTTCTTCAAAATCTTGTCAAGGTATGCGCTTTGTGAAAGTCCAATTAAGCGTCTTGATCTATCTCTATAGATCTTTATGCCTAATATGTAAGCAGCTTCACCGAGGTCTTTCATTGAAAACTCTTATTCAAGTATCCCTTTATGCTATCCAGAAATTCTATGTCATTTCCAATCAGTAATATGTCATCCACATGTAATATCAGAAATGCTACAGAACTCCCACTCACTTTCTTGTAAATACAGGCTTCTCCGAAAGTCTGTATAAAACCAAATGCTTTAATCACACTATCAAAGCGTTTATTCCAACTCCGAGAGGCTTGCACCAGTCCATAAATGGATCGCTGGAGCTTGCACACTTTGTTAGCTCCCTTTGGATCGACAAAACCTTCCGGTTGCATCATATACAACTCTTCTTCCAGAAATCCATTCAGGAATGCAGTTTTTACATCCATTTGCCAAATTTCATAATCATAAAACGCGGCAATTGCTAACATGATTCGGACAGACTTAAGCATCGCTACGGGTGAGAAGGTCTCATCATAGTCAACCCCTTGAACTTGTCGAAACCTTTTTGCGACAAGTCGAGCTTTGTAGACAATAACATTACCGTCAGCGTCAGTCTTCTTCTTGAAGATCCATTTATTCTCAATTGCTTGCCGATCATCGGGCAAGTCAACCAAAGTCCATACTTTGTTCTCATACATGGATCCCATCTCAGATTTCATGGCTTCAATCCACTTTGCGGAATCTGGGCTCACCATCGCTTCTTCATAGTTCGTAGGTTCATCATGATCTAGTAGCATGATTTCCAGAACTGGATTACCGTACCACTCTGGTGCGGATCTCACTCTGGTCGATCTACGAGGTTCAGTAGTATCTTGTCGTGAAGTTTCATGATCATCATCATTAGCTTCCTCACTAATTGGTATAGATGTCACAGAAATAGTTTTCTGTGATGTACTATTTTCCAATAAGGGAGTAGGTACAGTTACCTCGTCAAGTTCTACTTTCCTCCCACTCACTTCTTTCGAGAGAAACTCCTTCTCTAGAAAGGATCCATTCTTAGCAACAAATATCTTGCCTTCGGATCTGTGATAGAAGGTGTGCCCAACAGTCTCCTTTGGGTATCCTATGAAGACACATTTCTCCGATTTTGGTTCGAGCTTATCAGGTTGAAGCTTTTTCACATAAGCATCGCAGCCCCAAACTTTAAGAAACAACAACTTTGGTTTCTTGCCAAACCATAGTTCATAAGGCGTCGTCTCAACGGATTTTGATGGTGCCCTATTTAACGTGAATGCGGCTGTCTCTAAAGCATAACCCCAAAACGATAGCGGTAAATCAGTAAGAGACATCATAGATCATACCATATCTAGTAAAGTACGATTACGACATTCGGACACACCATTACGCTGTGGTGTTCCGGGTAGCGTGAGTTGCGGAACTATTCCACAATTTTTCAAATGTACACCAAACTCGTAACTCAAATATTCTCCTCCATGATCAAATCGTAGAAACTTTATTTTCTTGTTACGATGATTTTCAACTTCACTCTGAAATTCTTTGAACTTTTCAAATGTTTCAGACTTATGTTTCATTAAGTAGATATACCCATATCTGCTTAATTCATCTATGAAGGTGAGAAAATAACGATATCCGCCACGAGCCTCCATATTCATCGGACCACATACATCGGTATGTATGATTTCCAATAAATCTGTTGCTCTCTCCATAGTACCGGAGAACGGTGTTTTAGTCATCTTGCCCATGAGGCACGGTTTGCAAGTACCAAGTGATTCATAATCAAGTGGTTCCAAAAGTCCATCAGTATGGAGTTTCTTCATGCGCTTTATACCGATATGGCCTAAACGGCAGTGCCACAAATAAGTTGCACTGTCATTATCAACTCTGCATCTTTTGGTTTCAACATTATGAATATGTGTGTTACTACTATCGAGATTCATCAAAAATAGACCACTTCTCAAAGGTGCATGACCATAAAAGATATTACTCATATAAATAGAACAACCATTATTCTCTGATTTAAATGAATAACCGTCTCGCATCAAACAAGATCCAGATATAATGTTCATGCTCAACGCTGGCACCAAATAACAATTATTTAGGTCTAATATTAATCCCGAAGGTAGATGTAGAGGTAGCGTGCCGACCGCGATCACATCGACTTTGGAACCGTTTCCCACGCGCATCGTCAGCTCGTCCTTTGCCAATGTTCGCTTAATCCGTAGTCCCTGTTTCGAGTTGCAAATATTAGCAACAGAACCAGTATCAAATACCCAGGTGCTACTGCGAGCTCTAGTAAGGTACACATCAATAACATGTATATCACATATACCTTTGTTCACTTTGCCATCCTTCTTATCCGCCAAATACTTGGGGCAGTTCCGCTTCCAGTGACCAGTCTGCTTGCAGTAGAAGCACTCAGTTTCAGGCTTAGGTCCAGACTTGGGTTTCTTCTCTTGAGCAGCAACTTGCTTGCCGTTCTTCTTGAAGTTCCCCTTCTTCTTCCCTTTGCCCTTTTTCTTGAAACTAGTGGTCTTGCTGACCATCAACACTTGATGCTCCTTTTTGATTTCTACCTCCGCAGCTTTCAGCATTGCGAAGAGAGCTCGGGAATAGTCTTGTTCATCCCTTGCATATTATAGTTCATCACGAAGCTCTTGTAGCTTGGTGGCAGTGATTGGAGAATTCTGTCAATGACGCAATCATCTGGAAGATTAACTCCCATCTGAATCAAGTGATTATTATACCCAGACATTTTGAGTATATGCTCACTGACAGAACTGTTCTCCTCCATCTTGCAGCTATAGAATTTATTGGAGACTTCATATCTCTCAATCCGGGCATTTGCTTGAAATATTAACTTCAACTCCTGGAACATCTCATATGCTCCATGACGTTCAAAACGTTGTTGAAGTCCCGATTCTAAGCCGTAAAGCATGGCACACAGAACTATCGAGTAGTCATCAGCTTTGCTCTGCCAGACGTTCATAACATCTGGTGTTGCTCCAGCAGCAGGCCTGGCACCCAGCGGTGCTTCCAGAACGTAATTCTTCTGAGCAGCAATGAGGATAATCCTCAAGTTACGGACCCAGTCCGTGTAATTGCTACCATCATCTTTCAACTTTGCTTTCTCAAGGAACGCATTAAAATTCAACAGAACAACAGCACGAGCCATCTATCTACAATCAACATAAACAAGCAAGATACTATCAGGTACTAAGTTCATGATAAGTTTAAGTTCAATTAATCAAATTACTTAAGAACTCCCACTTAGATAGACATCCCTCTAATCCTCTAAGTGATCATGTGATCCAAATCAACTAAACCATAACCGATCATCACGTGAGATGGAGTAGTTTTAAATGGTGAACATCGCTATGTTGATTATATCTACTATATGATTCACGCTCGACCTTTCGGTCTCCGTGTTCCGAGGCCATATCTGTATATGCTAGGCTCGTCAAGTTTAACCTGAGTATTCTGCGTGTGCAAAAACTGGCTTGCACCCGTTGTAGATGGACGTAGAGCTTATCACACCCGATCATCACGTGGTGTCTGGGCACGACGAACTTTGGCAACGGTGCATACTCAGGGAGAACACTTCTTGATAATTTAGTGAGAGATCATCTTATAATGCTACCGTCAATCAAAGCAAGATAAGATGCATAAAAAGATAAACATCACATGCAATCAATATAAGTGATATGATATGGCCATCATCATCTTGTGCTTGTGATCTCCATCTCTGAAGCACCGTCATGATCACCATCGTCACCGGCGCGACACCTTGATCTCCATCGTAGCATCGTTGTCGTCTCGCCAATCTTATGCTTCCACGACTATCGCTACCGCTTAGTGATAAAGTAAAGCATTACATCGCGATTGCATTGCATACAATAAAGCGACAACCATATGGCTCCTGCCAGTTGCCGATAACTTAGTTACAAAACATGATCATCTCATACAAGAAAATTTAGCATCATGTCTTGGCCATATAACATCACAACATGCCCTGCAAAAACAAGTTAGACGTCCTCTACTTTGTTGTTGCAAGTTTTACGTGGCTGCTACGGGCTTAAGTAAGAACCAATCTCACCTACGCATCAAAACCACAACGATAGTTTGTCAAATAGACTCTGTTTTAACCTTCGCAAGGACCAGGCGTAGCCACACTCAGTTCAACTAAAGTTGGAGAAACTGACACCCGCCAGCCACCTATGTGCAAAGCACGGCGATAGAACCAGTCTCGCGTAAGAGTACGCGTAATGTCGGTCCGGGCCGCTTCATCCAACAATACCGCCGAACCAAAGTATGACATGTTGGTAGGCAGTATGACTTATATCGCCCACAACTCACTTGTGTTCTACTCGTGCAAATAACATCAAACCATAAAACCTAGGCTCGGATGCCACTGTTGGGGAACGTAGTAATTTCAAAAAAAATTCCTACGCACACGCAAGATCATGGTGATGCATAGCAACGAGGGGGAGAGCATGATCTACATACCCTTGTAGATCGCAACAGAAGTTGACACAACGTAGAGGAAGTAGTCGTACGTCCTCTTCCCGGTCCGACCGATCCAAGCACCGTTACTCTGGCACCTTCGAGTTCTTAGCACACGTACAGCTCGATGACGATCCCCGGGCTCCGATCCAGCAAAGCTTCGGGGAGGAGTTCCGTCAGCACGACGGCGTGGTGACGATCTTGATGTTCTACCGACGCAGGGCTTCGCCTAAGCACTACAACGATATGATCGAGGTGGAATATGGTGGCAGGGGGCACCGCACACGGCTAAGGAACGATCTCAAAGATCAACTTGTGTGTCCTAGGGTGCCCCCTGCCCCCATATATAAAGGAGCAAGGGGGAGGCCGGCCGGCCCTATGGGGCGCGCCAAGGGGAGGGGGAGTCCTCCTCCTAGTGGGAGTAGGACTCCCCTTTCCTAATCCAATTAGGAAACCCTAAGGGGGAAGGAAAGAGGGGGAGAGGGAGAGGGAAAGAGGGGCCGCGCCCCCCTCCCTAGTCCAATTCGGACTCCCCATGTGGGGGGCGCCACCTCCTAGGCCGCAGCCTCTCTCTCCCCTAAGGCCCAATAAGGCCCATTACTTCCCCGGAGGGTTCCGGTAACCCTTCCGGTACTCCGGTTTTCTCCGAAATCACCCGGAACACTTCCGGTGTTCGAATATAGCCGTCCAATATATCAATCTTTATGTCTCGACCATTTCAAGACTCCTCGTCATGTCCGTGATCACATCCGGGACTCCGAACTACCTTCGGTACATCAAAATGCATAAACTCATAATAACTGTCATCGTAACGTTAAGCGTGCGGACCCTACGGTTCGAGAACAATGTAGACATGACCGAGACACGTCTCCGGTCAATAACCAATAGCGGGACCTGGATGCCCATATTGGCTCCTACATATTCTACGAAGATCTTTATCGGTCAGACCGCATAACAACATACGTTGTTCCCTTTGTCATCGGTATGTTACTTGCCCGAGATTCGATCGTCGGTATCCAATACCTAGTTCAATCTCGTTACCGGCAAGTCTCTTTACTCGTTCTGTAATACATCATCCCGCAACTAACCCATTAGTTGCAATGCTTGCAAGGCTTATGTGATGTGCATTACCAAGAGGGCCCAGAGATACCTCTCCGACAATCGGAGTGACAAATCCTAATCTCGAAATACGCCAACCCAACATCTACCTTTGGAGACACCTGTAGAGCTCCTTTATAATCACCCAGTTACGCTGTGAGGTTTGGTAGCACACAAAGTGTTCCTCTGGTAAACGGGAGTTGCATAATCTCATAGTCATAGGAACATGTATAAGTCATGAAGAAAGCAATGGAATGGGTCATGTCAATCAAATCATTCAACTAATGATGTGACCTCGTTAATCAAATAACAACACTTTGTTTATGGTTAGGAAACATAACCATCTTTGATTAACGAGCTAGTCAAGTAGAGGCATACTAGTGACACTAAGTTTGTCTATGTATTCACACATGTATTATGTTTCCAGTTAATACAATTCTAGCATGAATAATAAACATTTATCATTATATAAGGAAATAAATAATAACTTTATTATTGCCTCTAGGGCATATTTCCTTCAAGTATGCCCTAGAGGCAATAATAAATTTATTAGTTATTTCCTTATTTCATGATAAATGTTTATTATTCATGCTAGAATTGTATTAACCGGAATCATAATACATGTGTGAATACATAGACAAACAAAGTGTCACTAGTATGCCTCTACTTGACTAGCTCGTTGATCAAAGATGCTTATGTTTCCTAACCATGGACATGAGTTTTCATTTGATAAACGGGATCACATCATTAGGAGAATGATGCGATTGACTTGACCCATTTCATTAGCTTAGCACTTGATCGTTTTAGTTTACTGCTATTGCTTTCTTCATGACTTATACATGTTCCTATGACTATGAGATTATGCAACTCCCGATTACCGGAGGAACACTTTGTGTGCTACCAAACGTCACAATGTAACTGGGTGATTGTAAAGGTGCTCTACAGGTGTCTGATGGTACTTGTTGAGTTGACTTAGATCGAGATTAGGATTTGTCACTCCGATTGTCGTAGAGGTATCTCTGGGCCCTCTCGGTAATGCACATCACTATAAACCTTGCAAGCAATGCAACTAATGAGTTAGTTGCGGGATAGTGCATTACGGAATGAGTAAAGAGACTTGCTGGTAACAATATTGAACTAGGTATTGAGATACCGAAAGTAACATACCGATGACAAAGGGAACAACATATGTTTTTTTTGAATTTCACAGGGAACAACCTATGTTGTTATGTGGTTTGACCGATAAAGATCTTCGTAGAATATGTAGGAACCAATATGAACATCCAGGTTCCGCTATTGGTTATTGACCTGAGACGTGTCTCGGTCATGTCTACATAGTTCTCGAACCTGTAGGGTCCGCATGCTTAACGTTCGGTGACAATCGGTATAATGAGTTTATGTGATTTGATGTACCGAAGGTAGTTCGGAGTCCCGGATGAGATCAGGGACATGACGAGGAGTCACGAAATGGTAGAGACATAAAGATCGATATATTGGACGACTATATTCGGACATCGGAAAGGTTCCGAGTGATTCGGGTATTTTTCAGAGTACCGGAGAGTTACGGGAATACCGGCCCCCCTAGCCCAAACCGAGTTGGACTAGGGGGCGGCCCCCCTTTCCTCCTTTCCTCCCTCTCCTTACTTCTCCCCTTCCCCCTTCCTTTCCTCCTCCTAGTAGGAGTAGGAAAGGGGAGTCCTACTCCTACTAGGAGGAGGACTCCTCCTGCCGCGCCCTACAGGGGTCGGCCGGCCTCCCCCTTGATCCTTTATATACGGGGGCAGGGGGCACCCTAAAACACACAACTTAATCAATTGATCTTTTAGCCGTGTGCGGTGCCCCCCTCCACCATAATCCACCTCGGTCATATCGTAGCGGTGCTTAGGCGAAGCCCTGCGTCGGTAGCATCATCATCACCGTCATCACACCGTCGTGCTGACATAACTCTCCCTTGAAGCTCTGCTGGATCGGAGTTCGTGGGACGTCACCGAGCTGAACGTGTGCTGAACTCGAAGGTGTCGTACGTTCGGTACTTGGATCGGTCGGATCGTGAAGACATACGACTACATCATCCGCGTTCTCATAATGCTTCAGCTTACGGTCTATGAGGGTACGTGGACGATACTCTTCCCTCTAGTTGCTATGCATCACCATGATCTTGCGTGTGCGTAGGATTTTTTTGAAATTACTACGTTCCCCAACAGTGGCATCCGAGCCAGGTTTATGCGTATATGTTATATGCACGAGTAGAACACAAGTGAGTTGTGGGTGATACAAGTCATACTGCTTACTAGCATGTCATACTTTGGTTCAGCGTTATTGTTGGATGAAGCGACCCGGACCGACATTACGCTTACGCGAGACTGGTTCTACTGACGTGCTTTGCACACAAGTGGCTGACGGGTGTCAGTTTCTCCAACTTTATTTGAACAGAGTGTGACTATGCCCGGTCCTTGTTGAAGGTTAAAACAACACTAACTTGACGAAATATTGTTGTGGTTTTGATGCGTAGGTAAGAATGGTTCTTGCTCAGCCCGTAGTAGCCACGTAAAACTTGCAACAACAAAGTAGAGGACGTCTAACTTGTTTTTGCTGGGCATGTTGTAATGTGATATGGTCAAGACGTGATGAGATATAAATTGTTGTATGAGATGATCATATTTTGTTAAAGTTATCGGCAATTGGCAGGAGCCTTATGGTTGTCTCTTTATTGCATAAGATGCAAGTGCCATGTAATTCCTTTACTTTATTGCTATGCGATAGCAATAGTTGCAAAAGCAATAGATGGTGAGACGACCATGTGACGACACGTTGATAAAAGATCAAGATGATGGAGATCATGGTGTCATGCCGGTAACAATGAAGATCATGACAGTACTTTGGAGATGGAGATCAAAAGCACAAGATGATGATGGCCATATCATGTCACATATTTTGATTGCATGTGATGTTTATCTTTTATACATCTTATTCTGCTTGATTGACGGTAGCATTATAAGATGATCTCTCACTAAATTTCAAGGTACAAGTGTTCTCCCTGATTATGCACCGTTGCCAAAGTTCGTCGTGCCGAGACACCATGTGATGATCGGGTGTGATAAGCTCTACGTTCATATACAACGGGTGCAAGCCAGTTTTGCACACGCAGAAATACTCGGGTTAAACTTGACGAGCCTAGCATTTACAGATATGGCCTCGGAACATGACACGTCCATTTTGCATCATGCTTTTATATCAATATTTATTGCATCATGGGCTGTTATTACACATTATGTCGCAATACTTATGCCTATTCTCTCTTATTTTACAATGTTTACATAAAGAGGGAGAATGTCGGCAGCTCGCATTCTGGGCTGGAAAAGGAGCAAATATTAGAGACCTATTCTGCATAGCTCCAATAGTCCTGAAACTTCACGGAAGATGTTTTCCAAATATATAAAAAATACTGAGACCAAGAACTTCACCAGGGGGCCACACCCTGCCCACGAGGGTGGGGGCGCGCCCCCTACCTCGTGGGCCCCCTGGTGGCCCTCCGGTGGCCATCTTCTGCTATATGGAGTCTTTCGATGAAAAAAAATCATAAGCCATCTTCTCGGACGAAACTCCGCCGCCACGAGGCGGAACCTTGGCCGAACCAATCTAGGGCTCTGGCGGAGCTATTCTGCCGGGGAAACTTCCCTCCCGAAGGGGGAATTCATCGCCATCATCATCACCAACGCTCCTCTCATCGGGAGAGGGCAATCTCCATCAACATCTTCATCAGCACCATCTCATCTCAAAACCCTAGTTCATCTCATGTATCCAATTCTTGTCTCTAAGTCTGGGATTGGTGCTAGTAGGTTGCTAGTAGTGTTAATTACTCCTTGTAGTTGATGCTAGTTGGTTTAATTGGTGGAAGATCATATGTTCAGATCCTATATGCATATTAATACCCCACTGATTATGAACATGTTTATGCTTTGTGAGTAGTTACTTTTGTTCCTGAGGACATGGGAGAAGTCTTGCTATTAGTAGTCATGTGAATTTGGTATTCGTTCGATATTTTGATGAGATGTATGTTGTCTCTCCTCTAGTGGTGTTATGTGAACGTCGACTACATGACACTTCACCATTATTTGGGCCTAGAGGAAGGCATTGGGAAGTAATAAGTAGATGATGGGTTGCTAGAGTGACAGAAGCTTAAACCCTAGTTTATGTGTTGCTTCGTAAGGGGCTGATTTGGATCCATATGTTTCATGCTATGGTTAGGTTTACCTTAATACTTTTGTTGTAGTTGCGGATGCTTGCAATAGAGGTTAATCATAAGTGAGATGCTTGTCCAAGTAAGGGCAGCACCCAAGCACCGGTCCACCCACATACCAAATTATCAAAGTACCGAACGCGAATCATATGAACGTGATGAAATCTAGCTTGACGATATTCCCATGTGTCCTCGGGAGCGCTTTACATCATATAAGAGTTTGTCCAGGCTTGTCCTTTGCTACAAAAGGATTGGGCCACCTTTCTGCACTTTATTTACTTTTGTTACTTGTTGCTCGTTACAAATTATCCGGTCACAAAACTATATGTTACCACTTATTTCAGTACTTGCAGAGAATACCTTGCTAGAAACCGCTTATCATTCCCTTCTGCTCCTCGTTGGGTTCGACACTCTTACTAATCGAAAGGACTACGATAGATCCCCTATACTTGTGGGTCATCAAGACTCTTTTCTGGCGCCGTTGCCGGGGAGTGAAGCGCCTTTGGTAGGTGGAATTTGGTAAGGAAAAATTTATATAGTGTGCTGAAATTTACTGTCACTTGTTACTATGAAAAGTAATCCTTTGAGGGGCTTGTTCGGGGTATCTTCACCCCGACTAGTAGAGCAAAGAGTTGCTCCTCAACCTACTGAACCTACTGAAAATGAAAATGAAAAATGCTTGCTTTGAAGTTCCTGCGGGTATGATAGAAAAACTGCTAGCTAATCCTTTTTTAGGAGATGGAACAAAACATCCTGATGAACATCTGATATATGTGGATGAAGTTTGTGGATTATTTAAGCTTCCAGGTGTACCCGGAGATGTTGTTAAGTAGAAGGTCTTCCCCTTATCTTTGAGGGGAGATGCATCGACATGGTATATGCTATGTGATGATATGAGGTCTTGGATTTACAAACGATTGAAATTGGAATGTCATCAGAAGTTTTGTCCTATGCATCTTGTTCATTGTGATCGCAATTATATATATAACTTTTGGCCTCGCGAAGGAGAAAGCATTGCTGAAGCTTGGGGATGCTTAAATCAATGTTATATTCATGCCCCAATCATGAGCTCTCAAGAGAAATGATTATTCAAAAAAATTATGCTTGGTTTTCTGGTAACAATCGCACCATGCTTGATACTTCTTGTGCTGGCTCTTTTATGATGAAGACGATTGAATTCAAATGGGATTTATTGGAAAGAATTAAACGCAACTCTGAAGATTTGGACCTCGACAATGGTAAGGAGTTAGGTATGACACCTAGTTTTGATTGTGTTAAATCTTTTATGGATACTGATATTTTTCATAAATTTAGCACTAAATATGGACTTGAGTTTGAGATAGTAGCTTCTTTCTATGAATCTTTTGCTACCTATGTTGATCTCCCCAAGGAGAAGTGGTTTAAATATCATCCTCCCATAGAAGTAAAAGTATATGCACCTATTAAAGTTGAAGAAAAGACTATCACTTATAATGATCCTGTTGTTCCTACTTCTTATGTTGAGAAACCACCTTTCCCTGTTAGGATAAAGGATCATGCTAACGCTTCAACTATGGTTCGTAAAAGCAATATTAAAACATATACACCTCCCGAGCAAGTTAAAGTTGAACCTAATATTGCTATTGTTAAAGATCTCCTGTCTGATAATATTGATGGGCATGTTATTTATTTATGTGATGAAACTGCTAGAATTGCTAAACCCCGTGATAAAGATAAACCTAGACCTGTGATAGGCATGCCTGTTATTTCTGTTAAAAGAGGAGATCATTGTTGTCATGGCTTATGTGATATGGGTGCTAGTGCTAGTGCAATACCTTATTCCTTATACCAATAAGTTATGCATGATATTGCACCTGCTGAGATGGAAGATATTGATGTCACAATTAAACTTGCCAATAGAGATACTATTTCACCAATGGGAATTGTTAGAGATGTTGAAGTCTTGTGTAGGAAAACTAAATATCTTGCTGATTTTCTTGTTCTTGGTTCCCCACAAGATAGTTTTTGTCCCATTATATTTGGTAGACCCTTCTTGAACACTGTTAATGCTACCATAGATTGCAAAAGAGATGTTGTTACTATCGGTTTAGATGATATGACTCATGAATTTAAGTTTTCTAAATTTAGTAGACAACACCATGAAGAAGAATTACCTAGTAAGGACGAAATTATTGGTCTTGTTTCTATTGTCGTACCTCCTAGTGATCCTTTAGAACAGTATTTGCTAGACCATGAAAATGACATGTTTATGAATGAAAGAAGGGAATTAGATGAAGTATTCTTTAAACAGGAACCTATTCTGAAAAACAATTTACCTGTTGAAATCCTAGGAGATCCTCCTCCACCCAAGGGTGATCCCGTGTTTGGGCTTAAACCATTACCTGATACTCTTAAATATGCTTATCTTGATGAGAAAAAGATATATCCTGTTATTATTAGTGCTAACCTTTCAGAGCATGAGGAAGAGAGATTATTGAAAACTCTGAAGAAGCACCGTGCAGGGTATACTCTTGATGATATTAAGGGCATTAGTCCCACTCTATGTCAACATAAAATTAATTTGGAAGAAGATGCTAAACCAGTTCATGACCATCAACGCCGGCTGAACCCTAAAATGAAAGAAGTTGTAAGAAAGGAGATACTAAAGCTCCTTGAGGCAGGTATAATTCATCCCATTGCTGATAGTCAGTGGGTAAGCCCTGTCCATTGTGTCCCTAAGAAGGGAGGTATTACTATTTTTCATAATGATAAAGATGAATTGATTCCTCAAAGAATTATTACAGGTTATAGGATGGTAATTGATTTCCGCAAATTAAATAAGGCTACTAAAAAGGATCATTACCCCTTACCTTTTATTGATCAAATGCTAGAAAGATTGTCCAAACATACACATTTTTGCTTTCTAGATGGTTATTCTGGTTTCTCTCAAATACATGTGTCAGCCAAAGATCAATCAAAGACTACTTTTACATGCCCTTTTGGTACTTTTGCTTATAGACATATGCCTTTTGGTTTATGTAATGCACCTGCTACCTTTCAAAGATGCATGATGGCTATATTCTCTAACTTTTGTGGAAAGATTCGTGAGGTTTTCATGGACGACTTTTCCGTCTATGGATCTTCATTTGATGATTGCTTGAGCAACCTCGATCGAGTTTTGCAGAGATGTGAAGAAACTAAGCTTGTCTTGAATTGGGAGAAGTTCCACTTTATGGTTAATGAAGGTATTGTATTGGGTCATAAAGTTTCTGAAAGAGGTATTGAAGTTGATAAAGCCAAGTGAGGGAGTCATGGATTAGGGGGTCTCCGGACAGTGGGACTATATCCTTTGGCCGGACTATTGGACTATGAAGATACAAGATTGAAGACTTCGTCCCGTGTCCGGATGGGACTCTACTTGGCGTGGAAGGCAAGCTAGGCAATACGGATATGGATATCTCCCCCTTTGTAACCGACCTTGTGTAACCCTAGCCTCCTCCGATGTCTATATAAACTGGAGGGTTTTAGTCCATAGGAGTAGGACAACATACAATCATACCATAGGCTAGCTTCTATGGTTTAGCCTCTCTGATCTCGTGGTAGATCTACTCTTGTAATACTCATATCATCAAGAACAATCAAGCAGGACGTAGGGTATTACCTCCATCGAGAGGGCCCGAACCTAGGTAAAACATCGTGTCTCGTGCCTCCTGTTACCATCCGCCTTAGACGCACAGTTCGGGACCCCCTACCCGAGATCCGCCGGTTTTGACACCGACATTGGTGCTTTCATTGAGAGTTCCACTGTGTCGTCACCATAAGGCTCGATGGCTCCTTCGATCATTGCTAGCGACGCGGTCCAGGGTGAGGCTTTCCTCCCCGGACAGATCTTCATATTCGGTGGCTTTGCATTGCGGGCCAATTCGCTTGGCCATCTGGAGCAGATTGAGAGCTACGCCCCTGGCCATCAGGTCAGATTTGGAAACTTGAACTACACAGCCGATATCCGCGGAGATTTGATCTTCGACGGATTCGAGCCCATGCCGGATGTGCCACGTAGTCATGACGAGCGGGATGTAACTCTACCGTCGGACAATGTTCCGGAGATCGCATCTGCAGCTACTCCAGCCTTTAATCTGGAGCATGTCTCGCCATCCAAGAGCGGAGGGATGGACACCGCCATGGAGGCCACACTCTCAGCGGCGATAGAGCCAGATACTTACTTCACCCCTTACGAGAGTCGTGTTGCCGAACCACTGGATTCATGCTCGGCCACGGACTCCGAGCCACTCGTATCCGTGCCCGTCGAGTCCGACTGGGCGCCGATCATGGAGTTCACCTCCGCGGATATATTTCAGTACTCACCTTTTGGAGATGTGCTAAATTCATTAAGGTCTCTCTCCCTGTCAGGAGAACCTTGGCCGAACTATGTCCGGCCAGAATGGGATGCGGACGACGAAGAAATTCGCGGCCCACCCACCACCCACTTAGTAGCCACTGTCGACGACTTAACCGACATGCTCGACTTCGGCTGTGAGGACTTTGACGGTATGGACGATGAAGCCGGAGACGAACTGGAACCACCGCCCAAAGGGCGCTGGACCGCTACTTCATCACATGACGTGTACATGGTGGACACTCCCAATGAAGCCAATGGCGACGAGAAAGCGGAGGATGACCCCTCCAAGAAGCAACCCAAGCGCCGACATCAGCGGCGCTGCCCTAAGTCCCGCCATAGCAAAAACAGCGATAACAATAGTCCACATGACTCCGGAGAAGATGACAACTGCACCACCCCGGTGGCAGAAAACGATCAAGATGCAAACAGCAAACATAGCACAGATCCGACGTCCGAACACGATGACGCCAAAGATAAGCATCATCCGTCCCCATCTAGGGAAGAAAACAGTCCGGACGATGATGCACCCATCATCCCGGAAACACATTTGGAGCAAGAGAACCTCCGCAGAAGGCTCACTGCCACAGCGAGAAGCCTGAAGAAACAAAAGCAAAGGCTCAAGGTCGCACAATATACGCTCAATAGCAAGTGGAATAAAGTAACAAAGTGTGGTAGAAGCTACCACCCAAATAGCTATCCAAAGCGCAAGCTATTACCGGAATTCGACGACGAGGCCTTAGAGCCCATACAGCCGATAAGTGATACGTCCAACCGGCCGGATCCACCACCCTGTGAACGCGATAGAGCAGCGAACAAAGTCACGCATAAGTCAACACACGTTCTACATGAGAACTTGCGTCAAAAATCTGGCGCGACCAGATCTATCTATGGATCTAGGAACGCGCTACGGTACACAACCAGCACCGAAGACTACAACCGTCCGAACACTATGGCACATCCCAATACAGGGGTGCCGCACACCCACTATGTTTCACTAATGAGGTGCTGGATCACGAATTCCCAGAAGGATTCAAACCAGTGAACATAGAGGCGTACGACGGAACCACATACCATGGAGTATGGATAGAGGACTTCATCCTCCATATTCAAATGGCTCGTGGAGACGATCTCCATGCCATTAAATAATTGCCCCTCAAGCTTAAAGGGCCAGCTAGGCACTGGCTGAAAACCCTCCTCGAAAACTCAATTGGAAGTTGGGAGGAGCTCGAGGACGCTTTCCGGGCCAATTTTCAAGGGACTTATGTCTGACCTCCGGATGTAGACGATTTAAGTCACATAATCCAACAATCCGGAGAGTCCGCCCGAAAGCTTTGGAACAGGTTCCTCACCAAGAAGAACCAAATAGTCGACTGTCCGGACACCGAAGCCTTAGCAGCTTTTAAACATAGCGCCCGAGATGAATGGCTCGCCAGACACCTCGGTCAAGAAAAAACGAGAACAATGGCAGCCCTAACAAGCCTCATGACCCGCTTTTGTGCGGGCGAGGACAGCTGGTTGGCCCGTAGCAGCACCAGCGACCCAAGCACATCCGAAGTAAGGGATGGCAATGGTAAACCACGACGCAACAAAAACAAGCGTCGAAATAAAGAAGGTAGCCCAGATAATACGGCGGTAAACGCCGGATTCAGGGGCTCCCGACCAGGTCAGCGGAAAAAGCCTTTCAAAGGCAGCAAAGAAGGATAATCTGGCCTAAACAAAATTCTTGACAAGCTCTGTCAGATTCACGGCACCCCCAGACAAACCTGCAAATCATACCCACAGAGATTGTTGGGTCTTCAAGCAGGCTGGTAAGCTAAACGCCGAACACAAAGGGGAGGAGACACCAAGCAAAGACGAGGATGAACCTCGCCAAAAGCGCCGGAGGACAGAAAAAATTCCCACCGGAGGTTAAAACAGTCAACGTGATCAATGTGACAAGGAGGAGAAGCAATCAGGCACTCCGATGCACACGCGCCATCGAGCCCGTCACCCCTAGGTCCAACCCCTGGTTGGCCTGCCCGATCACTTTTGATCGTAGGGATAATGATACACATATCCGGCGCCAAGGACTGACGGCCTTGGTGTTAGACCCAATAATAAATGGGTACCATTTCACAAGGGTCCTCGTGGACGGCGGCAGTGATCTCAATCTGATATATCAAGACACAGTTTGCAAAATGGGGATAGACCCGACACAAATAAGCCACAGTAGTACTACCTTCAAGGGGGTAATACCAGGTCAAGAGGCCCACTGTACGGACTCTCTACTACTAGAGGTGGTATTCGGTTCTCCCGATAACTTCCAAAGTGAAACGTTAACTTTTCACATTGCTCCATTCCGAAGTGATTTTCAAGCACTACTTGGAAGGGCGTCTTTCGCTCATTTTAACGCAATACCGCATTATGCTTTTCTCAAGCTCAAGATGCCCAGTCCGTGAGGCGTCATTATAGTTAGCAGAAATACCAACCGTTCTTCACGTACGGAAGAGAACGCGGCGGCTCTAACAGCCGCACACTAGACGGCCTCACCAACCAGAAAAATGGCAGGTCGTCAAGACCACAGACACGGTTAGACGAGTCCGGCGTTCCATCATACATGTATAAGATTGGTTTTCAAACCCTCATAAAGCGATACCAGGGGCTTCCCGCGTGTAATAAGGGCCAGCCCGGCTCAACTAGGCTCCCCTGGAATTCTGATAACTCATTCTTCTTTTCAGCACGATAACCTTTATCTAAGTTCTTTCCTTTTTGCAGGTTACAATCGTGCTACACCCGTCCAGGACACATCACAATGGAGACACATGCGCAGACATGCAGCAGGGACCCGCCAAAAGGTTTCTTTTTAGATTAAGGCCCTGCGTAAACCTTTTTTACTGTCTCTCGTTGCTCACATCCTCTGGATACTCCACACAACCGAGAAGGATGCCGGCGTTATTGGCATGTGGCCACGCCAGGATTTTGCACGTACCTGGACACATGGGGTTTCTTATAAAGGGCATTGTTTAGCCCGGTATATGTTATAAAGACCAAACACCTTAGGGAGTGTTCGGCGTCCCGAGTTTGGCCCTATATGCATCAGCTCTGAATCATGTCTTTAGTCAAATGTTGGGTTTGCCAGGCTCCCACGTTTTGGTACCTTACGTTCCGTTATATCGGCTAAGGTAGCACTGGGAGAACTACTGCGATTGTGCCCTGGTTCGTCCGGATGAGCAGATCAGTAGAGAAAGCCGAAAACTGACTATCATGATATAGCGAGAGACTGGTCAACCACTCGATGACTAATCAGAATCGTCGGGATTCCTCCGCATTAACGAAGGGTCGTTTCCCGGTCATGTACGTACGCACGCCGTCCTCGGACGAGCACAGAAGTACCAGGGGCTATATAGTAGCCCCACTGTCAAACTCATATGGCTAAGTGAAAGTGTTAAAGCAATATAGTCTGATTGCCTTGTTCGCTACGCTGTCACCTCCTTAACGGACCAAGACGTTGGATCAAGTATGGATATGCATCTTTTGCGAACACCCCCGCATTATATGCGTGGGGGCGGAAGCCGACGACTGCAAACTTTCAGGTTATATACATATATACATAAACGGCTGCACAGGAGGCATCATAGTACTTTCAGGCAAAAGTATAAATACAACCTTAATTAATTCAGAAAAACATTGTTTGTACAATGGGACTACATGTCACTGGAAAATAATATTCTTCGAGCACTGAGCCTCTATCGAGCGAGCGCCTTCAAGGACTTCTTCAAAGTAGTGCTCGGCAGCCACTCGGCCTATGGCCGAACCCTGTGCCGCAATAGTGGTGGCCTCCATCTCCGCCCATCCGCGCACCTTCTATGCACGCTGATCTCTTTATAGCATCGATGCGTGGCACAGCTTCAAGGAATTGTTCCACTAAGCTAAAGTAGCTACTCGGCCTTGACCCTCCCGGCCACAGGTGATCCACAACGAACCTCATGGCAAGTCCGGACAACCTATGGAGCTCAGCCCAACCGGTCAATCGCTCATTCAGTAGCAGCGGACGGACTGGAGCGTGAAACTGTGACCAGAACAGCTTCTCCACTTCGGGACCTTTCTGATCCTTGAAGTACTCGGCTGCATCAGCAGCACTTGTAGCCAAATCCATGTAGTCATCCGCAGAACTCCATAGCCGGTCCAGAGGAGCATACTTCGGATCTCCGAACTTAGTCCGCAACAAGAAGGGCTTCCCAGACACGATATCTGCAGCTTGATTCAGCTCCTCCTTCCTCGCTCTAATTTGGAGCGGGCTTCCTTGGCAGCCACCCGGGCCTTCTCCAGGTCCATCGCTTTCGCCCGGTCTTCTTCTTCAAGAAGGCGGTAACGGTCAGCAGCATCTTTTAATTCTACAGCCATCTTGGCTATTTTTTCCTTGCTCTCGCAATGCGCGGCCTGTTCGGCCCTTAACTCTTCGACCGCCTTTAAAGCGCTGCATTGCTACTCCTCGCTTGCTCCTTGGCTCGGGCAAGCTCTGCCCGAAGGGTCTCCACGGTGGCAGCTCCATCTGCAGTCACAACATATTAAAGATACTGGCATCATGCTACTCTTACTATGTGACGATCACCAGAAAAATAACTCACCTTGTGCCTCGTCAAGCCGCTTGTTGACAAGCACGATGTCGGCATCTGCCGCATCCAGCTGCCACTTTAGTTCGGCAAACCCATCAGTCCGGCTAGCCACCGGAGCTTCAACCATCTACACATAAAGGCGGTCTGGTTATTACCTGGGACTATGATCCTCTGTTTGCCGCCGTTCTCGACGAGAACCAGAGTCTCAGGAGCTACTATCTGCATGGGCATACCTAACGTATGCGGTACTGTTAAAGGCATACATTATTTCACGTGCCTCGAAGCCTTTCAGCAGACTCATAAGAGCTTCGTGCAAACCACTTTCGGCGGATGAAATCCTTTCAATTACTGTACCCATTAGCGTACGATGTGCTTCCGAGACGACAGCTTGCCCCGGAAGGTCCTTCAGCACATACGGCCGCACACTATACAGACCCTTGCTGTCGCTCTCCTTAGGAGCCGGATACTGGGGATGCCGGGCAGCCAAAGAGTTATCTTCCGGTGATATTGGATCCGGAGATACCCTTCGCGATGACACTTCAAGGTCGCCCGCTTCTTGAGCTGGGGAGTCCGGGGGAGGCATTTCGCTCTCCATCATCTCCGGAAGAAGATCCCCCGAAGATGAACTCTGTCGAGGAGAGCTGCGATCCGGACTACAATTCACAAGCATCGGTTATTGTCTTCGGAAGCAAGGTAGGATATCTTCACTATTAAGTACTTTTTGATTACTTACAACTCGGTAGAGGGCTGATCCCCGCGCGGACATTGTGCGGCAAGAATACCCTCCGAGGCAGGACCCTCTGGCGGAGATTTCTTCTCCCGTTTGGAAACCTTGGTTTCCGGATCTTCAGAGCTAGTCCTCTTCCTTCCCCGGGGAGGAAGAATGCCAGATTCTCCCCCTTGGTTATCCTCCCTCGCGGAGGCGCTCATTCCTTCGATTGGAATAGGTAGCGATGGAGGCCTGATTTCGCCCTCTTTATTCCTCCCTTCATCTTCCTTTGAGGGCACTAGACGAGGTGCTGGCTCGAGCATCTTTTCCAGCACCGGATTGTCCAAGCCTTCAGGAAGGGGGCCGAACACCGGATCATCTTCGCCTTTGCTATCCAGTTCTGGTCAAAGAGCGATTCGTCAGAATGATGTCATGATAAACAAAAGGACAGTGTGTTCGGCCAGGGGATTACTTACTTGGGCAGCGGGGCGGTTGCAGCTCAGGCCCATGTCCTCGGTAGTGTCTGGACACTCTATTTGGGGTCCGAAGAACGATTTGTACATCTCCTCGTGGGTCATGCCGAGGAAATGCTGAATAGTGCGCGGTCCTTCTGGGTTGAATTCCCACATGCGGAGGGGTCGGCGTTTGCAAGGCTGGACTTGATGAACCCGCATAACTTGCATTACCATAACCAGACTGAAATATCCCTCGAAGAGATCTCGGATACGGCTCTGCAGTATTGGCACGTCCTTGGCTAGACCCCAGCTCAGCCCCCTGCTGATCCATGACATCAGTTGTGGTGGGGGGCCCGAGCGAAAGGTGGGGGCAGCTACCCATTTGGAACTTCGGGGAGCTGTGACATAAAACCACTCCCGTTGCCACAATCCAGACACCTCTGGAAAGGAACCCTTTGGCCATGGATCGTCAGCAATTTTGCTTATTAAAGCACCTCCGCACGTTGCGTACTGCCCCTCGTCCATCTTCGGTTTCACATCGAAGGTCTTAAGCCACAGGCCGAAGTGAGGGGTAATGCGGAGGAAGGCCTCACACACGACAATAAATGACGAGATGTGAAGAAGGGAATCCGGGGCCAGATCATGAAAATCCAGCCCGTAATAGAACATAAGACCCCTAACAAAGGGATCCAGAGCGAGGCCTAGTCCTCGGAGGAAGCGGGAAACGAACACGACACTCTCGTTGGGTTCGGGAGTAGGGACGACATGCCCTCGGGCGGGCATCCTATGCGAAATTTCGGCGGTCAGATATCTGGCCTCCCTCAACTTCTTGATGTCCTCCTCCGTGACGGAGGAAGGCACCTACCGGCCTTGAAGGCTGGATCAGGACATGATTGAAGGTGCGAAGCACCTCACATGAGCTTTGGGTGTTAGAACTCGAGGCGGGGGAAGGATTCGATTGAGCACAGGAGGGAAAAAGAAAAAGCCTTGTCCCTTTATAAAGGGGATGAATATCAGGCGTCCTCCTCGTGGCCGTTCGAGACTTACCTAAGATCTAGGAGTCATACCAACAGGCACGGTTGGGTTACCCATGTTTGTATTGATGAGAATCCCGTGATAAGGGGAACACGATCTCTGCTTTGACTAGACGTGTCAAGAAACTGCCTCGCGTTATGTGCGGGGCTGGTTAAAGAAAAACGGTTCTAATAATTACCGGGCCATGGCATGATGTCATGCTGCCAAAACGCGTCAGCAAATTAAATTTGTGGAAATATTATTCTCTCGACGGTGGTATGTGGAACTTATTTTGCAGGGTCGGACACTGTCCTTGTATTCAAACTCTTCATTGTGTATTCGGAGGAGCAACCCGCCTTGCAATGCCGAACACAACACTGCGTGCCGGACTCATCATCATTAAAGCCTGGTTCAGGGGCTACTGAGGAAGTCCTGGATTAGGGGGCCTCCGGACGGCCGGACTATATCCTTTGGCCGGACTGTTGGACTATGAAGATGCAAGATTGAAGACTTCGTCCCGTGTCCGGATGGGACTCTACTTGGTGTGGAAGGCAAGCTAGGCAATACGGATATGGATATCTCCCCCTTTGTAACCAACCTTGTGTAACCCTAGCCTCCTCCGGTGTCTATATAAACCGGAGGGTTTTAGTCCGTAGGACAACATATAATCATACCATAGGCTAGCTTCTAGGGTTTAGCCTCTCTGATCTCGTGGTAGATCTACTCTTGTAATACTCATATCATCAAGAACAATCAAGCAGGACGTAGGGTATTACCGCCATCGAGAGGGCCCGAACCTGGGTAAAACATCGTGTCCCCTGCCTCCTATTACCATCCGCCTTAGACGCACAGTTCGGGACCCCCTACCCGAGATCCGCTGGTTTTGACACCGACACCAAGGTTGATGCTATTGAAAAGGTTCCATGTCCCAAGGACATCAAAGGTATAAGAAGTTTCCTTGGTCATGCCAGTTTTTATAGGAGGCTCATTAAGGACTTCTCAAAAATCTCTCGGCCTCTGACTAATTTATTACAAAAAGATATAACATTTGTCTTTGATGATGATTGTGTAGAAGCATTTGAAATACTTAAGAAAGCATTGATCCCTGCACCTATTGTCCAGCCACCTGGTTGGAATTTACCCTTTGACAATTATGTGTGATGCTAGTGATTATGCTGTAGGTGCTGTTCTAGGGAAAATAGTTTATAAGAAACTAAATGTTATTCAATAGGCTAGTAAAACTCTAGACAATGCTCAAAGAAATTATGCTACCACTGAAAAAGAATTCTTAGCAGTTGTATTTGCTTGTGATAAGTTTAGACCTTATATTGTTGATTCTAAAGTAACTATTGACACTGATCATGCTGCTATTAAATATCTTATGGAAAAGAAAGATGCTAAACCTAGACTTATTAGATGGGTTCTCTTGCTACAAGAATTTGATTTGCATATTGTTGATAGAAAAGGAGCTGAGAACCCCGTTGCAGACAACTTGTCTAGGTTAGAAAATGTGCTTGATGACCCACTACCTATTGATGATAGCTTTCCTGATGAGCAATTAAATGTCATAAATGCTTCTCATACTGCTCCATGGTATGCTGATTATGCGAATTACATTGTTGCTAAGTTTATACCACCTAGTTTCACATACCAGCAAAAGAAAAAGTTCTTCTATGATTTGAGGCATTACTTTTGGGATGACCCACATCTTTATAAAGAAGGAGTGGATGGTGTTATTAGACGTTGTGTACCTAAGCATGAACAGGAACAGATCCTATGCAAGTGTCACTCCGAAGCTTATGGAGGACACCATGTTGGAGATAGAACTGCACATAAGGTACTGCAATCTGGTTTTTATTGGCCTACTCTCTTCAAGGATGCCCGTAAGTTTGTCCTATCTTGTGATGAATGTCAAAGAATTGGTAATATTGGTAGACGTCAAGAAATGTCTATGAGTTATTCACTTGTTATTGAACCATTTGATGTTTGGGGCTTTGACTATATGAGACCCTTTCCTTCCTCTAATGGATATACACATATTTTAGTTGTTGTTGATTACGTTACTAAGTGGGTAGAAGCTATCCAACTAGTAGTCCTAATCATAACACTTCTATTAAAATGCTTAAAGAAGTTATTTTTCCAAGATTTGGAGTCCCTAGATATTTAATGACTGATGGTGGTTCACATTTTATTCATGGTGCTTTCCGTAAAATGCTTGCTAAATATGATGTTAATCATAGAATTGCATCTCTTTATCACCCTCAGTCTAGTGGGCAAGTAGAATTGAGTAATAGAGAACTCAAATTAATTTTGCAAAAGACTGTTAATAGGTCTAGAAAGAATTGGTCCAAAAAACTTGATGATGCATTATGGTCCTATAGAACTGCATATAAAAATCCTATGGGTATGTCTCCGTATAAAATGGTCTATGAAAAAGCATGTCACTTACCTCTCGAACTAGAACACAAGACTTATTGGGCTACTAAAGAAATAAACTATTATTTTAAACTTGCCGGTGAGAAGAGGTTATTTGATATTAGCTCACTCGATGAATGGAGAACCCAGGCCTACAAAAATGCCAAGTTGTTTAAAGAAAAAGTTACAAGATGGCATGACAAAAGGATACAAAAGCGTGAGTTTAATGTAAGTGATTATGTATTGCTATACAACTCTCGTTTAAGATTTTTTGCAGGAAAAATTCTCTCGAAATGGGAAGGTCCTTACGTTATCGAGGAGGTCTACCGTTCTGGTGCCATAAATATCAACAACTTCGAATGCACAAATCCGAAGGTGGTGAATGGTCAAAGAATCAAACATTATATCTCAGGTAATCCCATAAATGTTGAAACCAATGTTATTGAAACCGTAACCCCGGAGGAATTCATAAGGGACACTTTCCGAAACATTTCAGACTCCGAAAAGGAATAGGTATGTGGTACGGTAAGTAAACCGACTCCAAAACAGTTTTTAAGGCAATATTTCTCCGTTTTGGAATATCTAGAAAAATAGAAAAATAAGAAGCAGTCCAGGAAGGACACGAGGCCTCCATGAGGGTGGAGGGCGCACCCTACCATACTGGGCGTGCCCCCCTACCTCGTGGGCACGTTGTGTGCTCTCCTGACTCCGTTTTCGTACACGACACGTATTTTGGTCGGTAAAAATTCATTATATAATCTCCCGGGGGTTTTGACTCTCGTATCATGCAAAAATCTCATGTCTTTGTTTCGAGTTGTTTCTCTCAGGGTTGTCAAGGCCAGGCACTATGTCATCTCCCTCCTCCTCCTCCAACCATGAGGGCAACGATGCTTGTCTAATGAAGATAGATTTGAAGAGAGAAGAACCCATGGAGATCAACAAGGATGAAGGGATCAAGAAGGACATGGAGGACCAAGTTCCGGCAACAGAAAACACCCTTCAACTGGATCACAATCTTCTTACCCCAACAGAAATCGAAGCTTTCAAGATGATTGAGTTATCTCGTATACAAAATAAGTATCTCACACGTGAAAATATTTTGTTGAAGGAGCATATCATCGCACTCAAGGGCATTATCCGCAAGTTAGAAGACCTCCTACGCTCAATGTGCAACTATCCATCATCGACATCCCCACCTTCTTCACCAACAAAGGAGACATAATCACATGGGTATGGGCACTCCACTTGGCAACTGCCAAGCTTGGGGGAGTGCCCCGGTATCGTATCACCATCACTTTTATCTTTACCGTTTTCTTAGTTCGATCCTTTTGGTAATATCTTGATCTAGTAGAATAAAAGTTCTTAGTATGATCTAGTTGTGAGTTTTGCTTTATTATCCTTCTATGTAATCGAGTCCGTGAGCTATACAATAAAGATTAGTGTTGAGTCAAGGGCTTGATTATTTTGCCATGATCCTAAGTGAATAAAAGAAAAAGAGAAAGAAATAAAAAAAACAAAGAGATCATATGAGTCTTATGGAGAGTAATGAGCTCACATAGAAAGAGTATGATGAATAAAAGTTGTTGAGAGTTGATAAACACAGTTTTGGTCATCGTTGCAATTAATAGGAAGTAATAAAGAAAGAGAGGTCTTCACATATAAATATACTATCTTGGACATCTTTTATGATTGTGAGCACTCATTAAAATGCGACATGCTAAAGAGCTGATATTGGACAAGGAAGACAACATAATGGGTTATGTTTTCTTACATATGAAATAAATTATATTTTCTTGGATCTTCCAACATGATGAGCTTGCCTTTCCCCCTCATGCTAGCCAAATTCATTGCACCAAGTAGAGATACTACTTGTGCTTCCAAATACCCTTAAACCAGTCTTGCCATAAGAGTCCACTATATCTACCTATGGATTGAATAAGATCCTTCAAGTAAGTTGTCATCGGTGCAAAGCAATAAAAATTTCTCTTTAAATATGTATGATTAATTGGTGTGGAGGAAATAAGCTTTATACGATCATGTGATATGGAAGTAATAAAAGCGACAGACTGCATAATAAAGGTCCATATCACAAGTGGAAATATAAAGTGACGTTCTTTCGCATTAAGATTTTGTGCATCCAACCATAAAAGCGCATGACAACCTCTGCTTCCCTCTGCGAAGGGCCTATCTTTTACTTTTATCTCCTACATTGCATAAGAGTCATGGTGATCTTCACCCTTCCTTTTTACATTTTATGCTTTGGCAAGCACAATATGTTGGAAAGATCTTGGTATATATGGCTAATTGGTTGTGAGTTTTCATGAACTATTACTTTTGACATTACCCTTGAGGTAAAACGTTGGGAGGCAAAACTATAAGCCCCTATCTTTCTCTGTGTCCGATTAAAACTCCATACCCATAAGTATTGCATGAGTGTCAGCAATTGTGAAAGATTATATGATAGTTGAGTACGTGGACTTGCTGAAAAGCTCTTATACATTGACTCTTTCCTATGTTATGATAAATTGCAATTGCTTCAATGACTGAGATTGTAGTTTGTTAGTTTTCAATGAAGTTTATGCTTCATACTTGATATTGTGATTGAATTATTACTCTAGCATTAGAGATTACATGACAAAGAATTATATGAGTTAATGTTCTAAGAATGATCATGATGGCCTCATGTCCCTATTTTATTTTTATCAACACCTCTATCTCTAAACATGTGGACATATTTTTCGATTTCGGCTTTTCGCTTGAGGACAAGCGAGGTCTAAGCTTGGGGAGTTGATACGTCCATTTTGCATCATGCTTTTATATCAATATTTATTGCATTATGAGCTGTTATTACATATTATGTCACAATACTTATGCCTATTCTCTCTTATTTTACAAGGTTTACATAAAGAGGGAGAATGCCGGCAGCTGGGATTCTAGGCTGGAAAAGGAGCAAATATTAGAGACCTATTCTGCACAGCTCTAAAAGTCCTGAAACTTCACGGAAGATGTTTTCCAAATATATAAAAAATACTGAGAGCAAGAACTTCACCAGGGGGGCCACACCCTGCCCATGAGGGTGGGGGCACGCCCTACCCCCCTGGGCGCGCCCCCTACCTCTTAGGCCCCCTGGTGGCCCTCTGGTGGCCATCTTTTGCTATATGGAGTCTTTTGATGGGAAAAAATCATAAGCCATCTTCTCGGACGAAACTCCGCGGCCACGAGGCGGAACCTTGGCGGAACCAATCTAGGGCTCTGGCGGAGCTGTTCTGCCGGGGAAACTTCCCTCCCGGAGGGGGAAATCATTGCCATCATCATCACCAACGCTCCTCTCATCGGGAGAGGGAAATCTCCATCGACATCTTCATCAGCACCATCTCATCTCAAAACCCTAGTTCATCTCTTGTATCCAATTCTTCTCTCTAAGTCTGGGATTGGTGCTAGTAGGTTGCTAGTAGTGTTAATTACTCCTTGTAGTTGATGCTAGTTGGTTTAATTGGTGGAAAATCATATGTTCAGACCCTATATGCATATTAATACCCCTCTGATTATGAACATGTTTATGCTTTGTGAGTAGTTACTTTTGTTCCTGAGGACATGAGAGAAGTCTTGCTATTAGTAGTCATGTGAATTTGGTATTTGTTCGATATTTTGATGAGATGTATGTTGTCTCTCCTCTAGTGGTGTTATGTGAACGTCGACTACATGACACTTCACCATTATTTGGGCCTAGAGGAAGGCATTGGGAAGTAATAAGTAGATGATGGGTTGCTAGAGTGACAGAAGCTTAAACCCTAGTTTATGTGTTGCTTCGTAAGGGGCTGATTTGGATCCATATGTTTCATGCTATGGTTAGGTTTACCTTAATACTTTTTTGTAGTTGTGGATGCTTGCAATAGAGGTTAATCATAAGTCGTATGCTTATCCAAGTAAGGGAAGCACCCAAGCACCGGTCCACCCACATACCAAATTATCAAAGTACCGAACGCGGATCATATGAACGTGATGAAACCTAGCTTGACGATATTCCCATGTGTCCTCAGGAGCGCTTTACATCATATAAGAGTTTGTCCAGGCTTGTCCTTTCCTACAAAAGGATTGGGCCACCTTGCTGCACTTTATTTACTTTTGTTACTTGTTGCTCGTTACAAATTATCCTATCACAAAACTATCTGTTACCACTTATTTCAGTACTTGTAGAGAATACCTTGCTGGAAACCGCTTATCATTTCCTTCTGCTCCTCGTTGGGTTCAACACTCTTACTTATCGAAATGACTACGATAGATCCCCTATACTTGTGGGTCATCAGAACACTGGAGACCGAAAGGTCGAGCGTGAATCATATAGTAGATATGATCAACATAGTGATGTTCACCATTGAAAACTACTCCATCTCACGTGATGATCAGACATGGTTTAGTTGATTTGGATCACGTTATCATTTAGATGACTAGAGGGATGTCTATCTAAGTGCGAGTTCTTAAGTAATATGATTAATTGAACTTGAATTTATCATGAACTTAGTCCTGATAGTATTTGCATAACTATATTGTAGATCAATAGCTCGCGATGTAGCTCCCCATTTATTTTGATATGTTCCTAGAGAAAAACTAAGTTGGAAGATGTTAGTAGCAATGATGCGGATTGGATCCATGATCTAAGGATTATCCTCATTGCCGCACAAAAAAATTATGTCATTGATGCACCGCTAGGTGACAAACTAATTGCAGGAGCAGATGCAGACGTTATGAACGTTTGGCGAGATCGATATGATGACTACTTGATAGTTTAGTGCACCATGCTTTACGACTTAGAATCGGGGCTTTAAAGACGTTTTGAACGCCACGGAGCATATGAGATGTTCCAAGAGTTGAAATTAGTATTGCAGACTCATGCCCATGTCGAAAGGTATGAGACCTTTGACAAGCACTTTGCCTACAAGATGGAGGAGAATTGCTCAGCTAGTAAGCATGTGCTCGGAATGTCTGAGTACTACAATCACTTGAGTCAAGTGGGAGTTAATCTTCCAAATAAGATAGTGATTGACAGAGTTCTCTAGTCACTATCACCAAGTTACTAGAACTTCGTGATGAACTATAATATACAAGGGATAAACGGAAACGATTCCCAAGCTCTTCGTGATGCTGATATCGACGATGGTAGAAATTAAGAAAAGCATCAAGTGTTGATGGTTGACAAGACCACTAGTTTCAAGAAAAGGGCAAAGGGAAGAAGGGGAACTTCAAGAAGAACGGCAAGCAAGTTGCTGCTCAAGTGAAGAAGCCCAAGTCTAGACCTAAGCCTGAGACTAAGTGCTTCTACTGCAAAGGGACTGGTCACTGGTAGCAGAACTGCCCCAAGTATTTGGCGGATAAGAAGGATGGCAAAGTGAACAAAGGTATATTTGATATACATGTTATTGATGTGTACTTTACTAGTGTTTATAGCAATCCCTCAGTATTTGATACTAGTTCAGTTGCTAAGATTAGTAACTCAAAATGGGAGTTGCAGAATGAATAGAGACTAGTTAGGGGTGAAGTGACGATGTGTGTTGGAAGTGGTTCCAAGATTGATATGATCATCATCGCACACTCCCTATACTTTCGGGATTAGTGTTGAATCTAAATAAATGTTATTTGGTGTTTGCGTTAAGCATTAATATGATTTGATCATGTTTATTGCAATATGTTTATTCATTTAAAGTCAGAGAATAATTGTTGTTCTGTTTACATGAATAAAACCTTCAATAGTCATACACCCAAGGTGAATGGTTTATTGAATCTCGATCGTAGTGATACACATATTCATAATATTGAAGCCAAAAGATGCAAAGTTAATAATGATAGTGCAACTTATTTGTAGCACTATCGTTTAGGTCATATTGGTGTAAAGCGCATGAAGAAAATCCATGGTGATGGGCTTTTAGAATCACTTGATTATGAATCAGTTGATGCTTGCGAACCATGCCTCATGGGCAAGATGACTAAGACTCTCTTCTCCGGAACAATGTAGCGAGCAACAGACTTGTTGGAAATAATACATACTGATGTATGCAGTCCGATGAGTGTTGAGGCTCGCGACGGGTATCGTTATTTTCTGACCTTCATAGATGATTTGAGGAGATATGGGTATATCTACTTGATGAAACATAAATCTGAAACATTTGAGAAGTTCAAAGAATTTCAGAGTGAAGTTGAAAATCATCGTAACAAGAAAATAAAGTTTCTACGATCTGATCGTGGAGGAGAATATTTGAGTTACGAGTTTGGTCTTCATTTGAAACAATGCGGAATAGTTTCGCAACTCATGCCACTCGGAACACCACAGCATAATGGTGTGTCCGAACGTCATAACCGTACTTTATTGAATATAGCGCAATCTATGATGTCTCTTACCGGTTTACCACTATCATTTTGGGGTTATGCATTACAGACAGCTACATTCATGTTAAATAGGGCACCGTCTAAATCCGTTGAGACGACACCATATGAACTATGGTTTGACAAGAAACCTAAGCTGTCGTTTCTTAAAGTTTGAGGTTGCAATGCTTATGTGAAAAAGTTTCAACCTGATAAGCTCAAACCCAAATCGGAGAAGTGCATCTTCATAGGATACCCAAAAAGAAAATGTTGGGTACACCTTCTATCACAGATCCGAAGGCAAGATCTTTGTTGCTAGGAATGGATCCTTTCTAGAGAAGGAGTTTCTCTCGAAAGAAGTGAGTGGGAGGAAAGTAGAACTTGATGAGGTAACTGCACCTGCTCCCTTATTGGAAAGTAGTTCATCACAGAAATCTGTTCCTGTGACTCCTACACCAATTAGTGAGGAAGCTAATGATGATGATCATGTAACTTCAGATCAAGTTACTACCGACCCTTGCACGTCAACCAGATTGAGATCCGCACCAGAGTGGTACGGTAATCCTGTTCTGGAGGTCATGTTACTTGACCATGACGAACCTACGAACTATGAGGAAGCGATGATGAGCCCAGATTCCGCGAAATGGCTTGAGGCCATGAAATTTGAGATGGGATCCATGTATGAGAACAAAGTGTGGACTTTGGGTGACTTGCCTGATGATTGGCAAGCCATAAAAATAAATGAACCTTCAAGAGGAAGACGGACGCTGATATTAGTGTTACTATCTATAAATCTAGACTTGTCGAAAAAGGTTTTTGACAAAGTTCAAGGTGTTGACTAGGATGAGATTTTCTCACTCTTAGCGATGCTTAAGTATGTCCGAGCCATGTTAGCAAATTGCCACATTTTATGAAATCTGGCAAATGGATGTCAAAACTACATTTCTTAATGGATTTCTTAAAGAAGAGTTGTATATGATGCAACCAGAAGGTTTTGTCGATCCTAAAGGTGCTAACAAAATCTGCAAGCTCCAGTGATCCATCCATGGACTGGTGCAAGCATCTCAGAGTTGGAATATACGCTTTGATGAGTTGATCAAAGAATATAGTTTTATACAAACTTGCGATGAAGTCTGTATTTACAAGAAAGTGAGTGGGAGCACTACAACATTTTTGATAAGTATATGTGAATGACATATTGTTAATCAGAAATAATGTAGAATTTTCTGGAAAGCATAGAGGAGTATTTGAAAGGAGTTTTTCAAAGAAAGACCTCAGTGAAGCGGCTTACATATTGAGCATCAAGATCTATAGAGATAAATCAAGACGCTTGATAAGTTTTTTCAATGAGTACATACCTTGACAAGTTTTTGAAGTAGTTCAAAATGGAACAATCAAAGAAGGAGTTCTTGCATGTGTTACAAGGTGTGAAGTTGAGTAATACTCAAAGCCCGACAACGGCAGAAGATGGAGAGAGAATGAAAGTCACTCCCTATGCCTCAGTCATAGGTTCTATAAAGTATGCCATGCTGTGTACCAGACCTATTGTATACCCTACACCGAGTTTGGCAAGGGATTACAATAGTGATTTAGGAGTAGATCACTGGACAACGGTCAAAATTATCCTTAGTGGAATAAGGATATGTTTCTCGATTATGGAGATGACAAAAGGTTCGTCGTAAAGGGTTACGTCGATGCATGTTTTGACACTGATCCAGATGACTCTAAGTCTCAATCTGGATACATATTGAAAGTGGGAGCAATTAGCTAGAGTAGCTGTGTGCAGAGCATTGTTGACATAGAAATTTGCAAAATACATACAGATCTGAATATGGCAGACCCGTTGACTAAACTTCTCTCACAAGCAAAACATGACCACACCTTAGTACTCTTTGGGTGTTAATCACATGGCAATGTGAACTAAGATTACTGACTCTAGTAAACCCTTTGAGTGTTGGTCACATGGCGATGTGAACTATGGGTGTTAATCACATGGTGATGTGAACTATTGATGTTAAATCACATGGCGATGTGAACTAGATTATTGACTCTAGTGCAAGTGGGACACTAAAGGAAATATGCCCTAGAGGCAATAATAAAGTTATTATGTATTTCCTTATTTCATGATAAATATTTATTATTCATGCTAGAATTGTATTAACCGAAAACATAATACATGTGTGAATACATAGACAAACAAAGTGTCACTGGTATGCCTCTACTTGACTAGCTCGTTGATCAAAGATGGTTATGTTTCCTAACCATGGACATCAGTTGTCATTTGATAAACGGGATCACATTATTAGGAGAATCATGCGATTGACTTGACCCATGCCGTTAGCTTAGCACTTGATCATTTTAGTTTACTGCTATTGCTTTCTTCATGACTTATACATGTTCCTATGACTATGAGATTATGCAACTCCCGGTTACCAGAGGAACACTTTGTGTGCTACCAAACGTCACAACGTAATTGGGTGATTATAAAGGTGCTCTACAGGTGTCTCCGATGGTACTTGTTGAGTTGGCTTAGATCAAGATTAGGATTTGTCACTCTGATTGTCGGAGAGGTATCTCTGGGACCTCTCGGTAATGCACACCGCTATAAGCCTTGCAAGCAATGCAACTAATGAGTTAGTTGCGGGATAGTGCATTACGGAATGAGTAAAGAGACTTGTCGGTAATGAGATTGAACTAGGTATTGACATACCTACGATCGAATCTCGGGCAAGTAACATACCAATGACAAAAGGAACAATTTCTGTTGTTATGCGGTATGACCGATAAACATCTTCGTAGAATATGTAGGAGCCAATATGAACATCCAGGTTCCGCTATTGGTTATTGATCGGAGACGTCTCTCGGTCATGTCTACATAGTTCTCAAGCCCGTAGGGTCCGCATGCTTAACGTTCAGTGACGATCGGTATTATGAGTTTATGTGATTTGATGTACCGAAGGTAGGTAGGAGTCCCGGATGAGATCGGGGACATGACGAGGAGTCTCGAAATTGTCGAGACGTAAAGATCGATATATTGGACGACTATATTCGGACATCGGAAAGGTTCCGAGTGATTCGGGTATTTTTCACAGTACCGGAGAGTTACGAAATACGGGGAAGAAGTATTGGGCCTCATGGGCCAAGTGGTGGAAGAGAGGAGGCAGGGCGTGCGGCCCCCCTAGCCCAAACCGAATTGGACTAGGGGGGCGGCCCCCCTTTCCTCCTTTCCTCCCTCTCCTTCCTTCTCCCCTTCCCCCTTCCTTTCCTCCTCCTAGTAGGAATAGGAAAGGGGAGTCCTACTCCTACTAGGAGGAGGACTCCTCCTCCTGCCGCGCCCTACAGGGGCCGATCGGCCTCCCCCTTGCTCCTTTATATACGGGGGCAGGGGGCACCCTTCAACACACAAGTTGACCAGTTAATCTTTTAGCCGTGTGCGGTGCCCCCCTCCACCATAATCCACCTCGGTCATATCGTAGCGGTGCTTAGGTGAAGCCCTGCGTTGGTAGCATCATCATCACCGTCATCACGCCGTCATGCTGACAGAACTCGCCCTCGAAGCTTTGCTGGATCGAAGTTCGTGGGACGTCACCGAGCTGAACATGTGCTGAACTCGGAGGTGCCATACGTCGGTACTTGGATCGGTCGGATCGTGAAGGTGTACGACTACATCAACCGCATTCTCATAACGCTTCCGCTTACGGTCTACGAGGGTACATGGACGATACTCTTCCCTCTCGTTGCTATGCATCACCATGATCTTGCGTGTGCATAGGATTTTTTTTGAAATTACTACGTTCCCCAACACGTTTCCCAACACTTTTTGCTAGCCTTCACTTGTACTAAGTGGGAATTCTGCTTGTGCATCCACTTAATTAAACCCGAATTTGTTCCATATGAGTCCACCATACCTACCTATATGCGGTATTTACCTACCGTTTCATGTAAATTTGCATGTGCCAAACTCTAAACCTTCAAATAATAATATGTTTTGTATGCCCGAATCGCTCATGTAGCGACTGGGGGCTGTCAGTATCTTCCATGCTAGGTGGGTTATTCTCATGATGAATGTTTATTCACTTGTCATTCACGAGAAAGCGACTGGTATTCGGGATGCCCAGTTTCATGCTCTAAATCATATCAAAATATAATAATTAAACAAAATTCTCACAGGACTATTGTTGGTATGGACGGTACCCATGGATTCAGCTAGCCGTGGAGTGTGATTGTTGGTGGAGGGGGAGTAAAAACTTTACCATTCTATTTGGGAACCGCCTACAATGTATCTAGCATGGAAGATAGTGAAATCTCTTGGTTATTATGTTGACAATGAAAGCATACCGCCCAAAATTATATTCATCTCTGTTTTAAAAGCTCAAGCGCTCACACCTCTACAAATCCATGCTTTCCTCTGCGAGGGCCTATCCATTTACATTTATTGTTGAATCATCATCTTCTTATAAAAAAACACTAGCTGGAGAGCACCACTTTCATCTATATGCTTTGTTTTTAATTGATGTTGAGTATGAGTGTGACTGGATCTCTTTTGCCATGAATTGTAATGTCTAGTTAGTCTTTGATCTTCAGGGGTGCTCTGTATTTATGTTTGCGGTCTCAGAAAGGGCTAGCGAGATACCATTTTGTCATATTATATCATGATTGTTTTGAAAAAGTGTCGTCATCTGAGATTTATTATTATTGCTCGCTAGTTGATTGTACTATTGATATGAGTAAATGTGATACCTAAATGTTATTGTGAATATGGTTAGTACATAATCTTTGCTGAAAACCTAAATATTGGCTAGACATATTTGCAACAACAAGATCAAACAGAGTTTCTAAAATGTCACTTTCAGTTTGTCAACTGAATTGCTTAAGGACAGGCAGTGGGTTAAGGTTGGGAGAGTTGATACATCTCCATCGTATCTACTTTTCAAACTCTTTTGCTCTTGTTTTGGACTCCAATTTGCATGATTTGAATGGAACTAAGCCGGACTGACGTTGTTTTCAGTAGAATTGCCATGGTGTTATTTTTGTGCAAAAATAAAAGTTCTTGGATTGACCTGAAAATATACAGAGAATTTTTGTGGAATATATAAAAAATACTGGCGCAAAAACTAACCATAGGGGGGCCACCCAGAGGCCACAAGCCTGGGGGACGCCCCCCCGGGGCGCGCCTAAAGGGCTTGTGGCCCCCCTGGACCTCCTCCGACCCTAAATCCAACTCTATATAACCCTATTCGGGGAGGAAAAAATCAGCGAGAAGGATTCATCACGTTTTACAATACGATGCCGCCGCCTCTTGTTCTTGATCGGGTGGCTGATCTGGAGTCCGTCCGAGGCTCCGGAGAGAGGTATTCGTCGCCATCATCATCACCAACCTTCATCCATCACCAATTTCATGATCCCACCGCCGTGCGTGAGTAATTCCATCGTAGGCTTGCTAGACGGTGATGGGTTGGATGAGATTTATCATGTAATCGAGTTAGTTTTTTTAGGGTTTGATCCCTAGTATCCACTATGTTCTAAGATTGTTGTTGGTATGAGTTTGCTATGCTTAATGCTTGTCATTATGGCCCGAGTGCCATGATTTCAGATCTGAATCTATTATGTTTTCATGAATATATTTGTGTTTTTGATCCTATCTTGTAAGTTGTAGACACCTATTATGAGTTATGATCCGCATACCCCAAGGTGACAATAATTAGGATTTTTTCGGTGATTATAGTAGTTTGAGGAGTTCATGTATTCACTAAGCGCCAATGCTTTGTTCCGGTTCTCTATTAAAAGGAGGCCTTAATATCCCTTAGTTTCCATTAGGACCCCGCTGCCACAGGAGGGTAGTACAAAAGATGTCATGCAAGTTCTTTTCCATAAGCATGTATGACTATATATGGAATACATGCCTACATTATATTGATGTATTGGAGCTAGTTCTGTGTCACCCTAGATTATGACTGCTACATGATGAATATCATCCAACACAATTATCATTGTCGATCCATGCCTACGAGCTTTTCACATATTGATCTTTGCTAAGTTAGTTTCGTTGCTACTGCTGTTACAATCACTACAAAACTGCTATTGTTACTTTTGCCACTGTTACCGTTACTTCTATACCATTTTGCTACTAAAAACTTTGCTACAGATATTAAGTCTTTCAGGTGTGGTTGAATTGGACAACTCAAATGCTAATACTCATGAATATTCTTTGGCTCCCCTTGTGTCGAATCAATAAATTTGGGTTGAATACTCTATCCTCGAAAACTGTTGCGGTCCTCTATACTTGTGGGTTATCATACAATAACCTTGGTTCTTAACTGAGAAAAATACCATATGCTACTATAATACATCACCCTTTCTCTTCAGGGCAATCCCAATGCATATCGCAAAGTAGCACACCCAAACTGAGAGCGGCGATGGCGCTTGCAAATCATGACCATATTAGGATTCTAGAGGAGGAAGGGGTAGGGAGGGGCAGTGGAAAGGCCCATAGGCGACGGCGAGGAGGCCTGCCGAAGTAGGAGGAGGACGAACTTGCTGGCATCTGGGTGCCTCCTAAGTTGCGAAGAGCGACCAGGGAGGCGATCCGGTTTCAAATCCAGGATCAATCCAAAGATGGTATATGGAAACTAGTTAAGATCAACATGATCACATTTTTTCGAGAAAGGAAATACATTACCGCGAAGATAATAATTACATCCAACTTCTGCATCAACAAGATGTCCAAAAACAACTAGGATACACAGAGCCAAGAAAAAAATAAAAAGAGAGAAATAGAAAACAAAGACCCCGTCACGGTGATGAAACACTCGCAACAAAATCACTCTAACCACCACCGATAACAACACTTGGACCGCAAACTAGATTCTTAAAAAATGACGCATGCAAGAAGGAAACAAAGCACAAGCGCTGTCTTTGCTCAATCGAAGATCCTGAGTTTTCATCCTGAAGAAAGTCTGAGTTTACAAAACAATGCCTTCGGTAAGGCCATTGCCAAGCACAACCATTGAAGGCCAGACCTTGGGTTTTCACCTTGGAATTCGCGACTCGATACGCAAGGACACCACCAAAAATGCAGTCCACCTGTGCTGCCACTCCCTCTTTCCAAGGCCGCTGCTGCGAGTCACCAGCACACAACACACAGGAAAAACATGTGCCGCCATTCTCCATCTCCACCAAAACACCTCTCCACCATGACAAACCTCCGATTGCAGCCACCATGACTTTCTCGACATCTGTCACTGCCATAAAAATCTATATTTAGACATGTCCCATGGCACTATCAAGAAAGTGAAGCTTCACGCCACTCCCTCATGAAGTCTCACTGGCCGAATATAAGGGAACGCATGACTGTATCGATTCCAATCTAGATATCCAGTGGCGTCATGCGCCAATCGGCAGAATCACTGAGAGGAAGACCGAAAATCATTGATGTCTCGATTGAGGAGGCCCACATGAAGCAGATTGATGACATGGCACTAAAAACAACAGGGCCAAACCACCTTTATTCAGGCCAAGCCCGCAACCCCCATGTCGCCGGCCGACAGCAGAGGAGAAGACGAACACCGTTGACCCACCGGTCGTCCGGCATAGATGTGGCACACGGTCGAACCCGATCCGCGAAGCATCTCCCATTGGGTCCATATCAGACCCAAACAGGGCATGCCCCGCCGCCTCCCTAGTGCAGCTACACCGCTTGGAGCCGAGCCCAACGCGTTAACACCCCTCTGTTCGATGCGTGTAGCCGCCAGCCCATATTGGGCCCAGAATATGGGCCCAGACAGGCCTGCATCCGCCGCCGCATGCCATGGCAACAGATCGCGCCATCGAAGGCCAACCACGTCCAATCCGCCATCGCTAACGCTGATGCACCTCATCAGGCCCGTACCGGGCACCTGTGCAGGGTGTGCGCCTGCACAGGGCCCCCAAACCGGCCGGGGCCCCAAATCAGCCAGAGTATTGCTAATTAGCAGGAAGTATACTAGTCTCCAATCAATTAATCAACTCAGCCAACTAGTATTCTCTCAAACTACTACATCCTCTCCTGACGCACGGTGCTCTTTCTTACTCTTCGTCTTCCTCAAACATCGGCCACAATTCATAATTAAAATCTTAAATCATCAATGATCTTCACTACTCCATTTTCCAATCCGCGTCTATTAACTCTTGGCGATTTCCCCAAAAGAGTCCGCTGGAATATGTAACGCTCTACTCCTAGTCCCCCATCTATTTATCTAGTGTTCTTCTCAAAACTTCAATCAGCAAGCATGCAAGTTCGGGTTTCTCTTGTCCTCTTTGACTTGCTCTGTGACCCATCAGCATCAATTGGAAACTCCCTCGCCAAAGAAAATAAGACTGGATTGCATTTGGTTGTTTTGAGTTCTTGGTCGCCAAACGATGGTTCATCAACAAGAGCAGTTAGACCAAGAAACTGCATTAGGATGTTTTTGAGTTCTCGGTCACCAAACCAGGGCTGCCACATGATCTTGCCTCTCAAATCATTCAAAGGTTGCTTCATTTCTTTCTATCCATATAACTGAAGGTTGCATCATTCTTTTTTATCTCCATGTTCAGTTTTAAATTCTTGATATTTGTCTCTTACTTTTAGTTTCTATGATGTTTTCTAGAACTAGCAAGTATGACTAGAACAGTATATAAAAAATAGGGAAAAGTAAAATATCAAGGGCCCATATTTGAATTTCGCACCGGGCCTCTGTTTTCTCGGGTACGGCCCTGCACCTCATCTACCAACCCCACATGCCACCTCCGCATGCGACCGTCGCCGTGCATCTCCAAACAGGCGCACCACAATTGCGTGCCTCCCCTGCCCTCTGCCTTGGTGAGACGGCGCCGCCAACGCCGCCAGAGCAAGCGGCGGCAGCGGCCAAGGGAATTGGCCTAAGAGGGAACTAGGCTAGGGTTTTGGAGGGCCTCTGGAGTCGTCGTACGGATGCGACCCGGGAGGCAGTTTTTCCATGTCGGCGGAATCCCTTCAACAGGATCGCATATATATACTCCTGCACACACAGCCATTGTTTGTCGTACGAATCATACCGCTTTAAAACAAAACGAGCAACAAATTGAATATAGAACATTCAACACTGTGCCTAAAAAAACATTCAACGCCTCCAAAGACATTACAGATCGCTATGGATATGAACAGTTTAAAAAACTGTTTTGCCGCTGTGATATTTTAATCAAGTTTGCACGAGCTCTCATGACTTGTTAGGCATGGCGGTGTAGATGGTCTGCATCAGGGTGGCGGTGAGTAGAATGGCAGCGGCTGCGAGGGAGACGAATGCCCAGGGGTTTCTGAAGTGGGTACGCACTAGGGTGGCCCGCCACTTGTGCCACGGCTTCCCACAGTAGAAATTCACGTTGTACTGAACTTTGTGGAGACCATAGCACCGGCCTAGAAGTTGCCCTCTGGACAGAGTACCGTTGAACAGCTTCGCCGTCTTCTCGTTGCAGCCTATCATATTCACGAGGACTCCACTGGAGCTCAACATCGCCACGTCCTTGGCCGAGACGATCATGTGGTCCATGCAGATCACATAGCCCGTCACGAGGTCGCCAGCGCCGACATGCAGCCTCTCGAACGCCATCAGGTTGAGGTACAGGCTCTCTGTACCGTCGTCCACCCTCATCACTGGCATAGTCAACACTCCGTGCTCGAAGTGAATGTCCCGCAGGTTGCCCCTCTCGCTCTTCCTGAATTTGATACCAGCCTCGTGGATTTCTAACGCTGAGGGCATCATTTCATACTTGTACTCCCGCGATTTTTTGTAATCTCCATGCGCGCCGTAATTGTAGGTGAGGCTTCCATGATAAAGTTCGAGGGGGTGGAGCCTCAGAAACACGCTGGAAATGTCACGGCCTTCATCTGCCCGGCCTAGAAAACTCAGCACCATGAGGTTTATATCTATATCCATTGCAACCCCCTACAACCATCAAATTGGCGGATCAGCATGTGGGCCACATCAGAAAGAAAAACAATAACAATTTTCTCTAGTTATATGGAAATTATAGGATAAAGTCGTAAGAAAGTTATAGATAAAAATTCATGTGTAAAGGTACTTGCCACGATGTCACGACCTTCATGCAGCGCCCGACGTAGACATTCCAGCACCACACCATTCCGAAAATCTTGCTCTGGACCATGGTTCGCCTGCACCTATGGTTACACCACACATTTTTTAACACAAACATTGCGATGAGTAAGCCCTATATAGTGCTCCACCAAGGACTGAGATTGTTAGAAAAGATTAATACTTATAATTCTCTAATCAGCCTACTGACTTATTATTCCTAGGAATTAAAATAGCAATGCTTGCCACCTAACATCTCTCGACCGGCGCACAGTGTGGGCTCACGGGATGCATGCATTAGAAAACATAATGTTTTGGTATGTATACAATTTCTACCTCTGTGTTGGTTTATTAATCATGCTCGTATTTATGGTCAAATTTTGATCATGATTTTAACTAATAAAATATAAGTTACACATAGCAAAATAATATCATCGGAAACTATGTTAAAGTACGAGTCCAATGATACAATGTTTTGTGACATGGATTAACATTTTATTAATTAAATATATGATCAAAATTTGGCACAAAATACAACGAGGACCAATAAACCAGGACGAAGATAGTTCTATAATGTTGTGTCTATATTATTTGTGAAATTGACGTATCATAGACTAATTCCTTGTAAAATTAATCTGAACTCTTGGGTTTGGATTGCCTTAGCACTATAGCATGGATATAAATTTATTACTAGAAACTAATGGAACAGATATGTGGTATTGAAGTGGAGTACCGGACTGTTATTAGGACGCACAACACCCAGGATCTTCTTGAGAACAAGCAGAGGCAGCTGGTTCTCAATCAGTAGCATGTCAGACCGGAGAATGGGGTCTATTTGTTCTCTGCCACTCCTGCTGAAGACGGGATCATGCAGCTTGTAATCCTGGAAAGGTGCACTAATAATCTCCAGAAGGAAGCAGCCGTCCGTGAGCATCAGGTCGACAAAGCTCCGTCTGTTGTTCCGCCACTTCATATGAAGGTCCTTGCAGTATGCTGCCTCGAGCTCCTCTGCCACGTCGCCGATGGCAGAGATGAAATCCTGGAGCGGCTTCTGGCTCCGCTTAATCAGGTGCACTAACGCGCGTCCCTTGTGCTCCTCCATGGCCCGCAGGTTGGAGTCGCCGTGGTGGAAGGGCCCCAAAGACACTAGCCGCGGCCGGTAGGCTTTGGTGTTGGTGCCCTTGAGCCACTGTGGTACCCGGTAGATGGATTGCGCCTCCCATCGCTTTTCCTCCATCCTCCTGGAGTAAGGATCGTCGTCTGCCAGCATCTTCTCCATGTCCACCACCCAGCTGGAGGTATGCCGCTCCTCGCCGCCCATTCGGTTCTCTTCTTCTGTTGTCATCTGATTGACTCGTCGTCTGTCTTCCTTCTATACATACACAGAACGGCAATGAAAAAGCACACTCTTCAGTGTGAATTAATCAGTCGCGCATCCATGTAACTACCCCTGGTCCTGTGAGAGTGCAGCTGCGCAAGGAGACCGCGAGGTAGAGAAAATAATTCAGAGAAAAAGTATTAAGGTCAGAGAGAGAGCATTTCTCTGTTCAGCATGGCAATTGTGGGATAATTTTACTATTCAGTTTTCGACAAAAGTAACGAGCGAACATTCTCACCTTGTGAATAGATCCGAACGAGTCCGATCGGCTCGAGCGCTCCACCTTCCAGTCACCCGCTCATTTTTCAAGCAAAAAAGATGGAGCTACGGGATTCGATCCTTAAACCTGCTGTGTGCAGGCTCCTCCCAATAACCAACCCAACTAACTCTATTCAGTGATTAAAGTTAAGTTACATTTTCCTTTATCATACCACCGCTCCTTTGCATTACAGCCAAAAAACTAGAAATAAATTTAATGTTTGTGTGTGGGGTGTCTTTGGACTCATACCGGAGTCTCTTATAACTAAGTTGAGGCCCATCAACCAGCTCCTAAATTACTTTTGTTGTTTTACCTTCCAATTTTATACCTAAGTTCTCGTGGAAAATTAAGAGGATTGAAATGGGAGCACGCAATCCTTGCTCCCATTATGGTAGCATGTTTATCTTCATTTCAAGACCAGGAGCACACAACCAATGCATGTCATCGGACTCCTAAACTTGATAACTTAGGTACAAAGACCACGATAACTTTGATCCGTGGATCAAAATTATTGAAAACATACCACTGATAAATTTTTTGTAAATAGCATGATAATATACACTCCCAAACTTGATAACTTAGGTATCAACACCGCGATAATTTTGACCCGTGGAAAAAAGTTGTTGAAAACATAATCCGGTAACATCTGTGTAAATAACATGGTAATATAAGCTCTCGAACCTGATAACTTAAGTACAAACATCACGATAACTTTAACCCGTGAAAAAAAAGTTATTGAAAACATACACCGATAACTTTTTTTTGTATGTAAATAGCATAATAATATAGGCTTCCGGTCCTCATAACTTGGGTACAGACACCACGATAACTTTGACCCATGAAAAAGAATCTTGAACATACCACTAATAACTTCTCGTGTAAATAACATGTTAATATATACTTCCGGACATAATAACTTAAGTACAAACATCACGATACTTTGACTCAAGTAAAAAATTTGTTGAAAAAAACATACCATTGATAACTTCTCGTGTGAATAACATGTTAATATACACTTTCAGACATGATAACTTAAGTACAAACATCACGATAACTTTGACTCATGTAAAAAAAAAGTTGTTTGCAAACATACTTCAATAACATCTGTATAAATAATATGATAATATAGGCTGCCCGGATCTGATAACTTAGGTAAAAACACCACGGTAACTTTGATCTGTGAAAAAAAGTTGTTGAAAACATACTCTGATAACCTTTTGTGTAAATAGCATGGTAATATAGACTCTCGGTCCTGAAAACTTGGGTACAAACACCATGATAACTTTGACCCATAAAAAAAACTTGTCTAAAACATACTCTGGTAGGATCTATGTAAATAACATGGTAATATTCGTATAAAGAGCTGATAACTTATTTAGCCCAGGCATGATAACTTTTGACGCAGAAAAAAGTATTCGAAATATGCCAACATGGTATCTAGTTTCGAAGGTCTCACCATGACGGATTTTTTTTGTGAAAACAAATTTTTGATTTAACATACGGTTTGAACTACAAAATATTATGAAATTTCAGAATAAAGAGAATATACGATGACATTAGTTTTTCCGCACTCTTAGTGCATTTGCACGTGGGAGAAAGTAGAAAGAAATCATTTTTATGCCTGGAATTTGCCTATGCAAACATCGTGGTAACTTATATAGCACAGACGTGATAACTTGTATACCCTAGGCGTGGTAACTTTTTATCCGAAAAAAGTCGTCGAAACATATCAACATGGGATCTAGTTATGTAGGTCTCGTCGAGACGAATTTTTTATGTGAAAACAGTTTTTTAATCCGAGCGACGGTTTGAGCTACAAAACATTTTGAATTTTGAGTTTTACTAGAATCTTTTGTGACATCATCAATTTTGTTCTTATGTGCATACACTTGTTTACGAGGCTGAATTCCTTCCTGATGAAAAAGGCATCTTACATGCTGTTTTGTTAGCAAGCTTGCATACAATCACACCCGTGTGGGATCGTTTGGATCTATACCTATAATCCAAACATTTGGAATATATAACAGTCCTTCAGTTTTAGTGTCCAAGACACTGCTATAGACCAACACGTAGCTAGCTAGGTAACTAACTATGGGAAGTTGTTAGCAAACTGATAGCAAACATGCAGACATATGAAGCCTCCATGATCGACAAACCAGAGCAGATAGGTGTTGAAAGAGAAGATCGATGGCAATTACCTGGCTGGACACCCAAGCCCTGCTGCCGTGTAGCTAGTCTTCTGAAGCAGTATGAGGGTGAGGAGGGGAGGAGATGTGATCAGAGAAATGATGTGAGATGTGAGATCCAGATCTGTACTCACATACGACTACTTTTCCATAAGCTGGTGCACATAGTTTAAACCCAAGTGCACATTGACCGATCTACACATTGCGGTCGCAATATTTAGCATATCCATATGTTGATGATTATATTGGTTGATAAACGGGCGATGTCCCTTGGGCACCACTAAAATCTACGTACACTTGCAGAATCGTATTACTCTTTCCCTGAACTGCATGTGATAAAGTCATCACACAGGTTACGAAAAATGAACCGTGTGCCGAAATGAAACATTTGTATCTCTAATCCATCCTGCACGATTGAGATAAGAGAGTCATATGTGTTACATCGCACACAGTTCGAATGACTAAATTGTTGAGGATATAACACCACTATGACCCGCCATGATGGGCCAGGTCATTCAAGTGGCGACTTAGATTCAAGATTGGACAGAATGTTTGGGGGCAGATCCTATTTAGCGCTGCAGGCGCCGATTTCTTCAGTTTCTGCAAATCGGCGCCTGCAGGCGCGGTAGCTGGGCTCGGCCCATTTGTGTTTTTTTTTCTACCGTTTATAAAACGTTCAAAAAGATGCAGCCGTCAGACGTTGAACCCACACCCAACTCATTCAAGGCAATCAAGCGTAACCACTAGGACAACAAAGGACTTGTTCTCTCTAAGCTTTTTTTCTATTTTACTCTTCAGTCGGGGATCCCCTAGTTTGGGAAGCTTCTAGAAGCTTCCCAAAAACGGGTTTTCACTGATTCGCTGGTCATTTTCAGGACGGTTTTATTTGAGTTTTCTTTTCTTTTCCTTTTTATAAACTTTTTGTTTAAAAAAAACCGATGAACTTTTTCTCAACTTCCATGAACTTTTTTCGAAAACGATGAACTTTTTTTCAAAAATGATGAACTTTTTTCAAATTTGATGAACTTTTTTTAAATGCAATGAACTTTTTTCCAATTTGAATGATTTTTTGGAAAATCAATAAACTTTTTTCAAAGTCAATGAACCTTTTTCAAATTTGATGAACTTTTTTAAAAATTTGATGAACTCTTTTGAAATTTGGATGAACCTTTTTCAAACACCGTGAACCTTTTTTGAATTATTGATTTTTTTCAATATTTTGTAAAAAAAATATTCTTTTTTTAAGTCAACCGTGACCATTCAAACAGTGTTAGAGCGAACGGGCGACCAGTCAGCGCGCGAGTCGATTGCTCTCGGAGCAGGCGAGCGCCCAGCTCTTGTAAATGGGTCGGCCCAAAAACAAGCTGCTGTGGGCGCTAGTTCTGGATCGGGCGCATACAGCGCCGATTGGGATCCTATTTAGCGCTGCAGGCGCCGGTTTCTTCAGTTTCTGCAAACCGGCGCCTGCAGGCGCGGTAGCTGGGCTCGGCCCATTTGTGTTTTTTTCTACCGTTTATAAAACGTTCAAAAAGATGCAGCCGCCAGACGTCGAACCCACACCCAGCTCCTTCAAGGCAATCAAGCGTAACCACTAGGACAACGAAGGACTTGTTCTCTCTAAGTTATTTTTTCTATTTTACTCTTCAATGGGGGATCCCCTAGTTTGGGAAGCTTCTAGAAGCTTCCCAAAATTGGGTTTTCACTGATTCGCTGGTCAATTTCAGGATGGTTCTATTTGAGTTTTCTTTTCTTTTCCTTTTTATAAACTTTTTGTTAAAAAACCGATGAACTTTTTCTCAAATTCCATGAACTTTTTTCGAAAACGATGAACTTTTTTTCAAAAATGATGAACTTTTTTCAAATTTGATGAACTTTTTTAAATGCACTGAACTTTTTTTAAATTTTGATGAACTTTTTTCCAATTTGAATGATTTTTTCGAAAATCAATGAACTTTTTTCAAAGTCAATGAACCTTTTTCAAATTTGCTGAACTTTATTAAAAATTTGATGAAATCTTTTGAAATTTGGATGAACCTTTTTCAAACACCGTGAACCTTTTTAAATTATTGATTTTTTAATCTTTTGTAAAAAATATTCTTTTTTAAAGTCAACCGTGACCATTGAAACAGTGCTAGAGCGAACGGGCGACCAGGCAGCGCGCGAGTCGAGCGCTCTCGAAGCAGGTGAGCACCCAGCTCTTGTAAATGGGCCGGCCCAAAAACAAGCTGCTGCGGGCGCTAGTTCTAGATCGGGCGCATACAGCGCCGATTAGAATCCTATTTAGCGCTGCAGGCGCCGGTTTCTTCAGTTTCTGCAAACCGGCGCCTGCAGGCGCGGTAGCTGGGCTCGGCCCATTTGTGTTTTTTTCTACCGTTTATAAAACGTTCAAAAAGATGCAGCCGCCAGACGTCGAACCCACACCCAGCTCCTTCAAGGCAATCAAGCGTAACCACTAGGACAACGAAGGACTTGTTCTCTCTAAGCTTTTTTTTCTATTTTACTCTTCAATCGGGGATCCCCTAGTTTGGGAAGCTTCTAGAAGCTTCCCAAAAACGGGTTTTCACTGATTCGCTGGTCAATTTCAGGACGGTTTTATTTGAGTTTTCTTTTCTTTTCCTTTTTATAAACTTTTTGTTAAAAAACCGATGAACTTTTTCTCAAATTCCATGAACTTTTTTCGAAAACGATGAACTTTTTTTCAAAAATGATGAACTTTTTTCAAATTTGATGAACTTTTTTTAAATGCACTGAACTTTTTTTAAATTTTGATGAACTTTTTTCCAACTTGAATGATTTTTTGGAAAATCAATGAACTTTTTTCAAAGTCAATGAACCTTTTTCAAATTTGATGAACTTTTTTAAAAATTTGATGAAATCTTTTGAAATTTGGATGAACCTTTTTCAAACACCGTGAACCTTTTTAAATTATTGATTTTTTAATCTTTTGTAAAAAATATTCTTTTTTAAAGTCAACCGTGACCATTGAAACAGTGCTAGAGCGAACGGGCGACCAGGCAGCGCGCGAGTCGAGCGCTCTCGAAGCAGGTGAGCACCCAGCTCTTGTAAATGGGCCGGCCCAAAAACAAGCTGCTGCGGGCGCCAATTCTGGATCGGGTGCATACAGCGCCGATTAGGATCCTATTTAGCGCTGCAGGCGCCAGTTCCTTCAGTTTCTGCAAACCGGCGCCTGCAGGCGCGGTAGCTGGGCTCGGCCCATTTGTGTTTTTTTCTACCGTTTATAAAACGTTCAAAAAGATGCAGCCGCCAGACGTCGAACCCACACCCAGCTCCTTCAAGGCAATCAAGCGTAACCACTAGGACAATGAAGGAGTTGCTCTCTCTAAGCTTTTTTCTATTTTACTCTTCAATCGGGGATCCCCTAGTTTGGGAAGCTTCTAGAAGCTTCCCAAAAACGGGTTTTCACTGATTCGCTGGTCATTTTTAGGACGATTTTATTTGAGTTTTCTTTTCTTTTTCTTTTTATAAACTTTTTGTTTTGAAAAAACCGATGATGTTTTTCTCAAATTCCATGAACTTTTTTCGAAAATGATGAACTTTTTTTCAAAAATGATGAACTTTTTTAAAATTTGATGAACTTTTTTTAAATGCAATGAACTTTTTAAAATTTTTGATGAACTTTTTTCCAATTTGAATGAGTTTTTGGAAAATCAATGAACTTTTTTCAAAGTCAATGAACCTTTTTCAAATTTGATGAACTTTTTTAAAAATTTGATGAACTCTTTTGAAATTTGGATGAACCTTTTTCAAACACTGTGAACCTTTTTGAATTATCGATTTTTTCAATCTTTTGTAAAAAAAATATTCTTTTTTTAAGTCAACCGTGACCATTCAAACAGTGCTAGAGCGAACGGGCGACCAGGCAGCGCGCGAGTCGAGCGCTCTCGGAGCAGGCGAGCGCCCATCTCTTGTAAATGGGCCGGCCCAAAAACAAGCAGCTGCGGGCGCTAGTTTGGGATCGGGCGCATACAGCGCCGATTAGGAGCTCCCATGTTTGGGACCTCAAGAACTCCAGGGCGGTTCATAGAATGGGCCGGCTTGAGGCCCAGTGCTTGAACCAGGCAACACATGGCCCAAAAGTACAAGTCGCCGTCTGGGGTTTCCATACTTAGGAAACAATACAAATAGGAAATATACTAGGTCACGAATCATAATATGACTCGGACTCTGTTGTAAACCCAGGGCCTCCGCCTGTATATAAAGGAAAGCCCCTGAGACAGAAATATTAAGTTACAAGCTCTCGAGTACTAGGCTAGCTATTACGCACCCTGGTAATCGAGATCACCATCATCAATATCAATCAAGCAGGAGTAGGTTTTTACCTCCACTTTGAGGGGCCGAAATTGGGTAAATCTTTGTCTCTCGATTTCGATCAACCCCATTCAAGCAATCACCTAGCGGCGATGGCCTCATGACTAAGTACTTTCACGAGGACATCTGCTGCGACAAAACCACGACAGTTGGCATCCACCGTGGGGCTATCGCTCGGTGGTGTTGAGTTCTTGAAGAGAGCTTTGTCGGGGATCGAGGGATACGCGATCGGCCGCATGACCAAAATTCACCGTGGCAAGCTCTACATCGACGACTCGGGGTGGGGCCCTGAGGCGAACTTAATCGAGTACGGGTATCAGATCCCCTTTGGCAAGATCCGCGTCTTCATCGGCAAGATTGGCGAATCAGGACCCGAGCCTGGCACCTGCACCGACATCGTCGAGCCGGCTCAGCGCATGCAACCCGCCCGGTTTCAAGCCGGTCAGAAACACGTCTTCGTTGGCTTCACCCAGGGGGTTGACCTCACAGACAAATGATGACCCACAAGTATAGGGGATCAATCGTACTCCTTTCGATAAGTAAGAGTGTTGAACCTAACGAGGAGCAGAAGGAAATGACGAATGGTTTTCAGCAAGGTATTCTCTACAAGCACTGAAATTATAAGCAACGAGTAGTTTGATAGCAAGATAATTTGTAATGAGCCAGTAACGGTAACGACAAATAATATGCCGCAAGGTAGCCCAACCATTTTGTAGAAAAGGACGGGCCAAAACGGTCTCCTATGATAAGCAAAGCGTTCTTAAGGGTACACAGGAATTTCATCTAGCCACTTTCATCATGTTGGTTTGATTTGTGTTCGTTACTTTGATAATTTGATATGTGGATGGACCGGTGCTTAGGTGATGTTCTTACTTGAACTAACATCCTACTTATGATCCATAGCATTAAACTTTTGGATCCAAATCAGTCCCTTAGGAGGAAAGGGCATGGGTTTCTGAACCCATGGTTCTCTTTCTTTACCATGCTTACTAGCAACGAAGTCTTGCTTATCATAACGTTTTTTCTTAGTAGTGGGTTATCAAGATCAATAGCAGGTTCAGTCTCCACAGCATTATCATTGCTAGGTTGAGCATTGACATGAACATCATCATTAAGATTATCTCTAGGTTCATGTTCATCACCAGATTGTGTTTCAGCATCAGAAATAGAAATATCATTTGGATTCTCAGGTGTGTCTATATTAGATTCACTAGAAGCATGCAAAGTCCTATCAGTTTTCTTTTTCTTTTTATTACTAGGAGGACTAGGTGCGTCAATGTTAATTCTCTGAGAATCTTTCTCAACTCTTTTAGGATGGGCCTCAGGATACAAAGGTTCTTGAGTCATTTTACCATCTCTAGTCATAAATCTAACAACATGATCATTGTTTTTACTATTCATTTCATTTAAAAAATCATTTTGTGCCTTAAGTACTTGTTCTACTTGAGTTTTTACCATAGAAGCATGTTTACTAATAAGCTTAAGATCATTAACAGTTCTACACATATAATCACCCAAGCGTTCAAGCATATAAGCATTGCGTTTCAATTGTCTACTAACATAAGCACTGAAGTTTTCTTGTTTAACAATAAAGTTATCAAATTCATCCAAGCATTGACTAGCAGACTTATTATAAGGGATATCACCTTCATCAAATCTATAAAGAGAATTTACCTCCATTACCTGTTTCGGGGCATTAAGACCATGTATTTCTTCAATAGGTGGTAAATTCTTAACATCTTCAGCTTTAATACCTTTTCTTTCATAGATTTCTTTGCCTCTTGCATATCTTCAGGACTGAGAAATAGAATATATCTTTTCTTCGGAGTTGGCTTAGGAGTTGGTCCGGGAAGAGTTCAATCATTATCATTACTCCATATATTATTCAATAGCACTTCAGCTTGTTCCATAGTTCGTTTCCTGAAAACACAACCAGCACAACTATCTAGGTGGTCCCTAGAAGCATCGGTTAGTCCATTATAAAATATATCAAGTATTTCATTTTTATTAAGAGGATGATCAGGCAAAGCATGAAGTAATTGGAGAAGCCTCCCCCAAGCTTGTGGGAGACTCTCTTCTTCAATTTGCATAAAGTTAAATATTTCCTGTAAGGCAGCTTGTTTCTTATGAGCAAGCAAATATTTTTCAGATAAGTAATATATCATATCCTGGGGACTATGCACACAATCAGGAGCAAGAGAATTAAACCATAGCTTAGCATCACCCTTTAATTAGAAAGAAAACAACTTAAGAATATAGTAGTAGCGAAATTTTCCTCATGAGCAAATAGGGTGGCTATATCGTTCAATTTAGTAAGATGTGCCACGACAGTTTTAGTTTCATAACCATGGAAAGGATCTAATTCAACCAAAGTAATTAACTCAGGATCGACAAAGAATTCATAGTCCTTATCAATAACAAAGATAGGTGAAGTAGCAAACTTAGGGTCATATTGCATTCTAGCATTCAAAAAAATTTCTTTCAGCTTAGCTAACAGTTTCTTAAGATCATCTCTATCATTGCAAGAAAAAAAGACTCTAGCAGTTTCTTCATCCATAATATAACCCTCGGGTACCTTAGGCAATTCATATCTAGGGGAGAATCATAATCTTCAGTTTGAATAATATCATCGGTTTCATTAATTTCATTCTCTCTAACCCTAGCAAGTTGTTCATCAAGAAATTCACCTAGTGGCACACTATTATGAAGCAAAGAAGTAGTATCATCAAAGGCATCATGCATAGTAGAAGTGGCATCATCAATTACTTGCGACATATCAAAATTACTAGCAGGTGGTGGTGTCGCAAGCTTACTCAAAACAAAAGGTGAATCAAGTGCAGAGCTAGATGGTAGTTCCTACCTCCCCTCGTAGTAGAGGGATAGATCTTGGTTTTGGTATCTTTAAAATTCTTCATACAGATCAATAGATATAAATCCCAAGTGACTCAGAGAATATAGCTATACTCCCTGGCAATGGCGCCAAAAAAAGGTCTTCATAACCCACAAGTATAGGGGATCACAAGAGTTTTCGAGGGTAGAGTATTCAACCCAAATTTATTCATTCGTGATGTCTACTACGTAACTTTATTCTTGTAGACACGTGTTGGGCCTCTGAGCGCAGAGTTTTGTAGGACAATAGCAATTTTCCCTCAAGTGGATGACCCAAGGTTTATCAACCCGTGAGAGGTGTAGGATGAAGATGGTCGCTCTCAAACGACCCTGCAACCAAATACAAGAAATCTCTTGTGTCCCCAACACACCCAATACAATGGCAAATTGTATAGGTGCACTAGTTCGGCGAAGAGATGGTGATAAAAGTGTAATATTGATGATAGAAATATATTTTTATAATCTGAATAAATAAAAACAGCAAGGTAGCAAATAGTAAACGGGCACAAAAACGGTATTGCAATGCTTAAAACAAGGCCCAGGGTCCGTACTTTCACTAGTGCAATCTCCCAACAGTGCTAACATAGTTGGATCATATGATTATCCCTCAAAGTATAATAAAGAATCACTCCCAAGTTCCTATTAGCGGAGAACAAAAGATAGGAATTATTTGTAGGGTATGAAACCACCTCAAAGCTATTTTTTCCGTTCGATCTATTCAAGAGCTCGTACTAAAATAACACAAAGCTATTGTTTTCGTTCGATCTATCCTAGAGTTCGTACTAGAATAACACCAAAGCAAATCCATATTCATAATACTCAATCCACACAAAGAACTACAAGGAGACCCCAAAGTTTCTATCAGAGAAAAGATAATAAAAACATGCACCAACCCCTATGCATAGATTACCCCAATATCACCACGGGAATCCGCAAGTTGAGTGCCATAACGTATATCAAGTGAATCAATAAGATACCCCAATGTCACCTCAAGTATTCATACCGCAAGACATACATCATGTGTTCTTAAATCTGAACATTCAATCTGACATGACAAAACTTCAAATGGTAAAGATTCAATTCATCACAACAAGAGTATAGAAGGGAGAAACATCATATGATCTAACTATATTAACAAAGCCCATGATATAGATCATAATAGAGAGAGAGGGAGAGAGAGAGAGATTAAACACATAGCTACTGGTACAAATCCCCAGCCCTGAGGGTGGACTACTCCCTCCTCATCGTGGTGGCCGCCGGGATGATGAAGATGGCCACCGGAGTTGATTCCCCCCTCCGGTAGGGTGCCGGAACGGGTCTAGATTGGTTTTTGGTGGCTACGGAGCCCTGCGGCGGCAGAACTTCTCATCTAGGTTAACCCCGAAGGGTTTCAGAATATTTGGGAATTTATAGTGCAAAGAAGGAGTGCGGGAGGCCAACGAGGTGGGCACAACCCACCTAGGCGTGCCAGGGGGCCCTGGCACGCCCTGGTGGGTTGTGCCCCCCTCGGGGCACCCCCCCAGGTGTTGCTTTGGCCCATCGGGAGTCTTCTGGCCCATAAAAATCCACAAGATGTTTCGCGGTATTTGGACTCCGTTTGATATTGATTTTCTGTGATGTAAAAAAACAAGCAAAAAACAGGAACTTGCACTAGGCACTGGGTCAATAGGTTAGTCCCAAAAAATAATATAAAGTTGCTATAAAATGATTGTAAAACATCCAAGAATGATAATATATTGGCATGAATACTTCATAAATTATAGATACATTGGAGACGTATCAGCATCCCCAAGCTTAATTCCTACTCGTCCTCGAGTAGGTAAATGATAAAAGAAATAATTTATGAAGTGTGAATGCTAGCAAAGTGCACCAAGTTTGATCAATGATAATTTCAATCACTTTTTCCTAGCATTGTAACAGCAATTCTTTCTTATGAAGCTTCTCATGTTATAGTGGCAACCCATTCACATGTTAAGGTTCAAACAATGAATTCTCTTGAAACCCAACAACCTATGTTCTCAGTCACCAAGCAATTGCAATTCAACTTATTCAACAGAGTTTAAGTAAGAGCTCCACATACTCAACCATCATATAGTCTTCTATGATTGCTAACACTCACCGCATACACATGAGCAAAATGTTTCAACCGGGCACATAGAAAGATAGGGGCTTATTGTTTTGCCTCCCAACGTATTCACCTCAAGGGTGAAGTCAATAATAATAACTCATGATACCCATATTCAAGTGGACATATGTGCCTAGATCTTTCCTCACCACATGATGCTTGCCAAAAGAAAAAAAAAGAAAAAGTAATAGAGAGAAGAACTTTGACTCTTTGCATAAAAGTAAATACATAAAAGTAAAAGATAGGCCCTTCACAGAGGGAAGCAGGGGTTGCCATGCGCTTATTTGTTTGTATGCTCAACCCCTTAGTGCAAAAGAATGTCACATTATATTTCCCCTTGTGATAGCAACCTTTGTTATGCAGTCTGTCACTTTTATTGCTTTACCATCACAAGTTCGTACAACACTCAATTTTCTCTTACACTAAATGATCTTACACTTTTAGAAGCAATTTTTATTGCCTTATTACACCAATGACAACTTACTTGAAGGATCTTGCTCAATCCTTAGGTAGGTATGGTGGACTCTTGAAAATAAGATTTGGGTTTAAGGGTTTTTTTGGATGCACAAGTAGTATCTCTACTTGGTGCGGAATTTTTGGCTAGCAAAGATGGGGGGAAAGCACCACATGTTGCAGGATCTATGACAATATAACTTCTATGTGAATATGAACAAACATAAACCATTATGTTGTCTTCCTTGTCCAATGTCAACAATTTTGGCATATAATATTTGATGGGGGCTCACAATCACAAAAGATTTCCAAGATAGTGTATTTGCATGTGAAAGTTCTCTTCCTTATACTAATTATTCGTGAATTGCTTGGATGACCAATATTGTGATTGTCAAGCCTCAAAAGATTTCACTTTCTAAACCCTATGTGAAGCTACCACTAGGCATGATATGATTTCAAATTCATGACATTCAATTTATTCAACAATTTACTCATAGGATATAAGTGAAGCACAAGAGTAAATGACAAGCTACTCCAAAAAGATATAAATGAAGACCATGAGCATAATATTTCTTTCTCTCCAATTAATTTAAGTGAAGCAAGAGAGAATTTCTTCAAAAATACTAAAGCACATCGTGCTCAAAAAGATATAAGTGAAGCACTAGAGCAATTCCATAGAAAAGAGCTTCGTTGACGGGATGTGAATGCCGCTTACCTAGCCTCCCCGGCAACTATTTGAGGACTCTATTTTATTTAAAAAGTTTCATATCTAAGTATTTTATTAAAACAGCAAGCAAAATGAAACTAAAATGACATTCTAAGAATAGCACAACTCATGTGAAGAAGCAAAAACTTAGGCTCAACCGATACTAACCGATAATTGTTGAAGAGGAAAGGTGGGATGCCTATTGGGGCATTCCCAAGTTTAGATGCTTGAGACTTCTTGAAATATTATCTTGGGGTGCCTTGGGCATCCCCAAGTTTGAGATTTTGTGTCTCCTTAATTATTCTCATATCACGGTTTTCCTAAATCTCAAAAGTTTCATCCACACAAAACTCAACAAGAACTCGTGAGGTAAGTTAGTATAAACCAATGCAAAAACCTTTTCATTCTCTACTGTAGAAAATCACTAAAATTATTATTCAACATTGAATACGAAATGCCTCTACATATTTAATAATCATATCCTCTAATAGAATCATTAAACAAGCAAACATCTACAAACAATGCAAACATAACAGCAATCTGCCAAACTAGTGCAATCTGTAAAGAATGCAAGAGTATCAATACTTATTCAACTCCAAAAATTATGAAAATTTTACGTCACTGTATAAACTTTATTAGATATTATTTTGAAAAAAGTTTCAATATTTTATCACATTCTGACTTTTCTAGGTAATTTTTGCAACATCGATAAACTTTCTGTTTTCAAAAAGCAACATGTAGACTTGTAAAATAAGCATAGTAAGGGCTATAAATGCCACTTTTACTGAGATAAAAGATGCAAAACATTATTATAAATAAAATCAAGCAAATACTAACAAAATTAAATGACGATCCAAGTAAAACTCATATCATGTGACGAATGAAAACATAGCTTCAAGTGAGGTTACCGATAATGTTGGAGACGAAAGAGGGGATGCCTTCCGGGGCATCCCCAAGCTTAGTTGCTTGTATCTTCCTTAGATATTAACTTGGGGTGCCTTGGGAATCCCCAATCTTAGGTTCTTGTCACTCCTTATTCTCCTCATATCGGCATCTCACCCAAAACTTGAAAACTTCAATCACACAAAACTTAACGGATCTTCGTGAGAGAAGTTAGTGTGATAAAGAGCAAACCATTTCACTTTGGTACTGTCAAAGAAAAGATTCATAATTGTTCTCACACAATTCCTACTTTAGCATATCATTTCCACAATTTATATTGAGCACTATAATCCATAGAAACTAGAAAAACAAGCAAACTATGCATTGAAAACAGAATCTGTCAAAAACAGAACAGTCTATGGTAATCTGTACTCCAACCATACTTATGCTACTCCAAAAATTCTGAAACAATAGGAAAACCTGAGTAATTTATCTATTAATATTCTGCAAAAAGAATCAGCATTTTATCACGCTTCTGTTAAAAATGAGGATTGATTTCCTCACCGCAAAAGTTTCTGTTTTTGAGCAAGATCAAATCAACTATCACCGTAAGCCATCCCAAAGGTCTTACTTAGCACTTTATTTAAAAAAGCAATAAAACATTATTACTACATTATCCTAATCATGTGAACACACAAAAACAGTAGGTAAGTGTTGGGTTGTCTCCCAACAAGTGCTTTTCTTTAATGCATTTTAGCTAGGCATGGTGATTTCAATGATGCTCGCATAAAAGATAAGAATTGAAACACAAAGAGAGCATCATGAAGCACATGGCAAGCACACTTAAGTCTAACCCACTTCCTATGCATAGGGATTTTGTGATCAAACAATTTATGGGAACAAGAATCAACTAGCATAGGAAGGCAAAACAAGCACAACTTCAAGATTGTCAACACATAGAGAGGAAACTTAATATTATTGCAATTCCTACAAGCATAAGTTCCTCCCTCATATTAATTTTCAGTAGCATCATGAATAAATTCAACAATATAACCATCACATAAATAATTCTTTTCATGACACAAAAGCATAGACAACTTGTTACTCTCCACATAAGCAAATTTCTTCTCATCAATAGTAGTGGGAGCAAACTCAACAAAATAACTATCATGAGAGTGAAAATTAAAATCACAATGACAAGTTTCATGGTTATCATTATTCTTTATAGCATACATGTCATCATCATAATCGTCATAGATAGCAACTTTCTTATCATAGTCAATTGAAGCCTCATCCAAAATGGTGGATTCATCACTAAATAAAGTCATGACCTCTCCAAATACACTTTCATCATTATAATCATCATAAATAGGAGGCACGCAATCATTATAACAAATTTCCACATCAAATCTTGGGGGACTAAAAATATCATCTTCATCAAACATAGCATCCCCAAGCTTATGGCTTTGCATATCATTAGCATCATGGATATTCAAAGAATTCATACTAACAACATTGCAATCATGCTCATCATTTATAGCAAACATTCTGTTGAATTCTTCTTCTATCAATTGAGCATAATTTCCCTTCCCATCATTTTCACGAAATACATTATAAAGATGAATAATATGATGCAACCTCAAATCCATTTTTTGTAGTTTTCTTTTATAAACCAAACTAGTGATAAAACAAGAAACTAAAAGATTCAATTGTAAGATCTAAAGATATACCTTCAAGCACTCACTTCCCCGGCAACGGCGCCAGAAAAGAGCTTGATATCTACTATGCAACTTTATTCTTGTAGACACGTGTTGGGCCTCCAAGCGCAGAGTTTTGTATGACAGTAGCAATTTCCCCTCAAGTGGATGGCCTAAGGTTTATCAATCCGTGAGAGGTGTAGGATGAAGATGGTCTCTCTCAAACGACCCTACAACCAAATACAAGAAATCTCTTGTGTCCCCAACACACCCAATACAATGGCAAATTGTATAGGTGCACTAGTTCGGCGAAGAGATGGTGATAAGAGTGTAATATTGATGATAGAAATATATTTTTATAATCTGAATAAATAAAAACAGTAAGGTAGCAAATAGTAAACGGGCAGAAAAACGGTATTGCAATGTATAAAAACAAGGCCTAAGGTCTGTACTTTCACTAGTGCAATCTCCCAACAGTGCTAACATAGTTGGATCATATGATTATCCCTCAAAGTATAATAAAGAATCACTCCCGAGTTCCTATTAGCAGAGAAAAAAAGATAGGTATTGTTTGTAGGGTACGAAACCACCTCAAAGCTATTCTTTCCATTCGATCTATTCAAGAGTTCGTACTAAAATAACACAAAGCTATTGTTTCCGTTCGATCTATCCTAGAGTTCGTACTAGAATAACATGATACGTTCATTTTGCATCATGCTTTTATATCGATATTTATTGCATTATGGGCTGTTATTACACATTATGTAAATACTTATCCCTATTCTCTCTTATTTTACAAGGTTTACATGAAGAGGGGGAATGCCGCCAGCTGGAATTCTGGGCTGGAAAATGAGCAAATATTAGAGACCTATTTTGCACATCTCCAAAAATCCTGAAACTTGACGAGAGAACGTTTCAGAATATATAAAAAATATAGGGTGAAAGAAGTACCAGAGGGGGGGGGCACCCACCGTCCACGAGGGTGGGGGCGCGCCCTACCCCCTGGGCGCGCCCCATCCCTCGTGGGCCCCCTGGCAGCCCTCTGATGCCCATCTTTGGCTATATGGAGTCTTTCGTGGAGAAAAAAATCATAAGAAAGCTTTCGGGAAGAAACTCCGCCGCCACGAGGCGGAACCTTGGCGGAACTAATCTAGGGCTCCGGCGGAGCTGTTTAGCCGGGAAAACTTCCCTCCGGGAGGGAGAAATCATCACCATTGTCATCACCAACGATCCTCTCATCGGGAGGGTGTCAATCTCCATCAACATCTTCACCAGCACCATCTCATCTCAAATCCTAGTTCATCTCTTGTATCCAATCTTTGCCTCTAAGTCTTAGATTGGTACCTACGGGTTGCTAGTAGTGTTGATTACTCCTTGTAGTTGATGCTGTTGGGGAACGTAGCAATAATTCAAAATTTTCCTATGTGTCACCAAGATCAATCTATGGAGTCATCTAGCAACGAGGGAGGAGTGGATCTACATACCCTTGTAGATCGCGCGCGGAAGCGTTTAAGAGAACGGGGTTGATGGAGTCGTACTCGTCGTGATCCAAATCACCGATGATCCTAGCGCCGAACGGACGGCACCTCCGCGTTCAACACACGTACGGAGCAGCGACGTCTCCTCCTTCTTGATCCAGCAAGGGGGAAGGAGAGGTTGATGGAGATCCAGCAGCACGACGGCGTGGTGGTGGAAGTAGCGGGATTCCAACAGGGCTTCGCCAAGCGCTGCGGGAGGAGGGAGATGTGTCACGGGAGGGAGAGGGAGGCGCCAGGGCTCAGGTGTGGCTGCCCTCCCTTCCCCCCACTATATATAGGGCCAAGGGAGAGGGGGGCGCAGCCTTGGCCCTTCCTCCAAGGAAGGGTGCGGCTAGGGAGGAGTCCCTCCTCCCCAAGGCACCTAGGAGGTGCCTTCCCCTTTTAGGACTCTTCGTTTCCTTATCTCTTGGCGCATGAGCCTCTTGGGGCTGGTGCCCTTGGCCCATATAGGCCAAGGCGCACACCCCTACCGCCCATGTGGCCCCCGGGGCAGGTGGCCCCACCCGGTGGACCCCCGGGACCCTTCCGGTGGTCCCGGTACAATACCGGTGACCCCGAAACTTGTCCCGATGGCCGAAATAGCACTTCCTATATATAATTCTTTACCTCCGGACCATTCGGGAACTCCTCGTGACGTCCGGGATCTCATCCGGGACTCCGAACAACATTCGGGTTACCGCATACTAATATCTCTATAACCCTAGCGTCATCGAACCTTAAGTGTGTAGACCCTACGGGTTCGGGAAGCATGCAGACATGACCGAGACATTCTCCGGTCAATAACCAATAGCGGGATCTGGATACCCATGTTGGTTCCCACATGTTCCACGATGATCTCATTGGATGAACCACGATGTCGAGGATTCGATCAATCCCGTATACAATTCCCTTTGTCTAGCGGTACGATACTTGCCCGAGATTCGATCGTCGGTATCCCGATACCTTGTTCATTCTCATTACAGGCAAGTCTCTTTACTCGTTCCGTAACACATCATCCCGTGATCAACTCCTTGGTCACATTGTGCACATTATGATGATGTCCTACCGAGTGGGCCAGAGATACCTCTCCGTCACACGGAGTGACAAATCCCAGTCTCGATTCGTGCCAACCCAACAGACACTTTTGGAGATACCTGTAGTGTAACTTTATAGCCACCCAGTTACGTTGTGAAGTTTGGCACACCCAAAGCACTCCTACGGTATCCGAGAGTTGCACAATCTCATGGTCTAAGGAAATGATACTTGACATTAGAAAAGCTTTAGCATACGAACTACATGATCTTGTGCTAGGCTTAGGATTGGGTCTTGTCCATCACATCATTCTCCTATTGATGTGATCCCGTTATCAATGACATCTAATGTCCATGGTCAGGAAACCGTAACCATCTATTGATCAACGAGCTAGTCAACTAGAGGCTTACTAGGGACATGGTGTTGTCTATGTATCCACACATGTATCTGAGTTTCCTATCAATACAATTATAGCATGGATAATAAACGATTATCATGAACAAGGAAATATAATAATAACTAATTTGCTATTGCCTCTAGAGCATATTTCCAACAGTCTCCCACTTGCACTAGAGTCAATAATCTAGTTCACATCGCCATGTGATTAACACTCATAGGTCACATCGCCATGTGACCAACATCCAAAGAGTTTACTAGAGTCAATAATCAAGTTCACATCACTATGTGATTAGCACTCAATGAGTTCTGGGTTTGATCATGTTGCTTGTGAGAGAGGTTTTAGTCAATGGGTCTGCAACATTCAGATCCATATGTACTTTGCAAATCTCTATGTCATCTCCTAGATGCAGCTACCATGATCTATTTGGGGCCATTTCAAATAACTGTTCTACTTGGAGCTATTCTAAATTGTTGCTCCATTATACGTATCCGGTATCTCTACTCAGAGCTATCCGGATAGGTGTTAAGCTTGCATCAACGTAACTTTTTACGTCGAACTCTTTATCACATCCATAATCGAGAAACTTACCCTTATTCCTATAAGGATAATTTAGACCGCTATCTGGTGATCTACTCCTAGATCACCTTTGTACCCCCTTGCCAGATATGTGGCAAGGCACACATCAGGTGCGGTACTCAGCATGGCATACCGTATAGAGCCTATGACAAAAGCATAGGGGACGACCTTCGTCCTTCCTCTTTCTTCTGCCATGGTCGAGCTTTAAGTCTTAACTTCATACCTTACAACTCAGGCAAGAACTCCTTCTTTGGCTGATCCATCTTGAACACCTTCAAGATCATGTCAAGGTATGTGCTCATTTGAAAGTACCATTAAGTGTTTTGATCTATCCTTATAGATCTTGATGCTCAATGTTCAAGTAGCTTAATCCAGGCTTTCCATTGAAAAACACTTTCAAAATAACCCTATATGCTTTCCAGAAATTCTACATCATTTCTGATCAACAACATTTATTCATCAGAAATTCTATAGTGCTCCCACTCACTTCTTTGGAAATACAAGTTTCTCATAAACTTTGTATACACCAAAATCTTTGATCATCTCATCAAAGCATACATTCCAACTCCGAGATGCTTACTCCAGTCCTTAGAAGGATAGCTGGAGCTTTACACACTTGTTAGCATCTTTCAGGATTGACAAAACCTTCTGATTGTATCACATACAACCTTTCCTCAAGAAAATCATCGAGGAAACAATGTTTTGACATCCTATCTGCAAGATTTCATAAATAATGCAGTAATCGCTAATATAATTCCAACAGACTCTTAGCATCGCTACGAGTGAGAAAGTCTCATCGTAGTCAACTCCTTAAACTTGTCGAAAAACATCTTAACGACAAGCCGAGCTTTCTTAATGGTGATACTTACCATCATTGTCCGTCTTCCTTTTAAAATCCATCTGTACTCAACAGCCTTACGACCATCGAGTCGTTCTGCCAAAGTCTACACTTTGTTTTCATACATGGATCCTCTCTCGGATTTTATGGCCTCGAGCCACTTATCGGAATCCAGGCCCACCATCACTTCTCCATAGCTCGTAGGTTCATTGTTGTCTAGCAACATGACTCCCAAGATAGGATTACGTACCATTCTGAACTAGTATGCATCCTTGTCATCCTACGAGGTTTGGGAGTGACTTGATCTGAAGTCTCATGATCACTATCATAAGCTTCCACTTCAATTGGTGTAGGTGCCACAGGAACAATTCTTTGTGCCCTTCTATATACTAGTTATAGTGACGGTTCAATAACCTCATCAAGTCTCCACCATCCTCCCACTCAATTCTCGAGACAAACCTTTTCCTCGAGAAAGAACCCGATTCAAGAAACAATCTCTATTGCTTTCGGATCTGAATTAGGAGGTATACCCAACTGTTTTGGGTGTCCTATGAAGATGCATTTATCCGCTTTGGGTTCGAGCTTATCATCCTGAAACTTTTTCACATAAGCGTTGCAGCCCAAACTTTTAAGAAATGACAGCTTAGGTTTCTCTAAACCACAGTTCATACGGTGTCATCTCATCGGAATTACATGGTGCCCTATTCAAAGTGAATGCGGTTGTCTCTAATGCCTAACCCCTAAACTATCGTGGTAATTCGATAAGAGACATCATGGTATGCATCATATCCAATAGGGTGCAGTTATGATGTTCGGACACACCATCACACTATGGTGTTCCAGGTTGTATTAGTTGTGAAACAATTTCCACAATGTCTTAATTCTGTGCCAAACTCGTAATTCAGATATTCATCTCTATGATCATATCATAGATCTTTTATCCTCTTGTCACGACGATCTTTCAACTTCACCCTGAAATTACTTGAACCTTTCAATAATTCAGACTCGTGATCAAGTAAATATACTCAACATCTACTCAAGTCATCTGTGAAGTAAGAACATAACGATATCCACTACACGCCTCAGCACTCATTGGACTGCACACATCAAAATGTATTACTTCCAACAAGTTGCTTTCTAGTTCCATTTTACTGAAAACGAGGCTTTCAGTCATCTTGCCCATGTGGTATGATTTGCATGTCTCAAGTGATTCAAAATCAAGTGAGTCCAAACGGTCCATTTGCATGGAGTTTCTTCATGCATATACACCAATAGACATGGTTCGCATGTCTCAAACTTTTCAAAAATGAGTGAGTCCAAAGATCCATCAACATGGAGCCTCTTCATGCGTTTTATACCGATATGACTTAAGTGGCAGTGCCACAAGTAGGTGGTACTATCATTACTATCTTGTATCTTTTGGCATGAACATGTGTATCACTATGATCGAGATTCAATGAACCATTCATTTTAGGTGCAAGACCATTGAAGGTATTATTCAAATAAACAGAGTAACCATTATTCTCCTTAAATGAATAACCGTATCGCGATAGTCATAATCCAATCATGTCTATGCTCAACGCAAACACCAAATAACAATTATTTAGGTTTAACACCAATCTCGATGGTAGAGGGAGCGTGCGATGCTTGATCATATCAACATTGGAAACACTTCCAACACATATCGTCAGCCCACCTTTAGCTAGTCTCCATTTATTCCGTAGCTTTTATTTCGAGTTACTAACACTTAGCAACCGAACCGGTATCTAATACCCTGGTGCTACTAGGAGTACTAGTAAAGTACACATCAACCCAATGTATATCCGATATACTTCTATCGACCTTAACCTTGCCAGCCTTCTAATCTACCAAGTATCTAGGGTAATTCTGCTCCAGTGGCTGTTCCCCTTATTACAGAAGCACTCAGTCTCGGGTTTGGGTTCCACCTTGGTTTCTCCCCTAGAGCAGCAGCTGATTTGCCATTTCATGAAGTATCCCTTCTTGCCCTTGCCCTTCTTGAAACTAGTGGTTTCACTAACCATCAACAATTGATGCTCCTTCTTGATTTCTACTTTCGTGGTGTCAAACATCACGAATATCTCAAGGATCATCATATATGCCCCTGATATATTATAGTTCATCACGAAGCTCTAGCAGCTTGGTGGTAATGACTTCGGAGAAACTATCACTATTTCATCTGGAAGATCAACTCCCACTTGATTCAAATGATTGTTGTATTCAGACAATTTGAGCACAAGCTCAACAATTGAGCTTTTCTCCCTTAGTTTGCAGGTTAAGAAAATGTCGGAGGTCTTATACCTCTTGACGTGGGCACAAGCCTGAAATCCCAATTTCAGCCCTCGAAACATCTCATATGTTTCGCGACGTTTCAAAACGTCTTCGGTGCCTCAACTCTAAACCGTTTAACTGAACTATCACGTAGTTATCAAAATGTGTATGTCAAATGTTCGCAACATCCACAGACGACGTTCGAGGTTTAGCACACTGAGCGGTGCATTAAGGACATAAGCCTTCTATGAAGCAATGAGGACAAACCTCAGTTTACGGACCTAGTCCGCATAATTGCTACTATAAACTTTCAACTAAATTTTCTCTAGGAACATATCTAAACAGTAGAACTAAAGCGTGTGCTACGACATAATTTGCGAAGACCTTTCGACTATGTTCAGGATAATTAAGTTCATCTCATGAACTCCCACTCAGATAGACATCCCTCCAGTCATCTAAGTGATTACATGATCCGAGTCAACTAGGCCGTGTCCGATCATCATGTGAGACGGACTAGTCAACATCGGTGAACATCTTCATGTTAATCGTATCTACCATACGACTCATGCTCGACCTTTCGGTCTTCCGTGTTCCGAGGCCATGTCTGTACATGCTAGGCTCGTCAAGTTAACCTAAGTGTTTCGCATGTGTTTCCGAGGGCATGTCTGTACATGCTAGGCTCGTCAACACCCGTTGTATTCGACCGTAATAATCTAACACCCAATCATCACGTGGTGCTTCGAAACAACGAACTGTCGCAATGGTGCATAGTTAGGGGGAACACTTTCTTGAAATTTTAATGAGGGATCATCTTATTTACTACCGTCGTTCTTAGAAAATAAGATGTATAAATATGATAAACATCACATGCAATCAAATAGTGACATGATATGGCCAATATCATATTGCTCCTTTTGATCTCCATCTTCGGGGCTCCATGATCATCATCGTCACCGGCATGACACCATGATCTCCATCATCGTGTCTTCATGAAGTTGTCTCGCCAACTATTACTTCTACTACTATGGCTACCGGTTAGCAATAAAGTAAAGTAATTACATGGCGTTGTTCAATGACACGCAGGTCATACAATAAATAAAGACAACTCCTATGGCTCCTGCCGGTTGTCATACTCATCGACATGCAAGTCGTGATTCCTATTACAAGAATATGATCATCTCATACATCACATATATCATTCATCACATCCTTTGGCCATATCACATCACATAGCATACCCTGCAAAAACAAGTTAGACGTCCTCTAATTGTTGTTTGCATGTTTTACGTGGCTGCTATGGGTTTCTAGCAAGAACGTTTCTTACCTACGCAAACCACAACGTGATATGCCAATTGCTATTTATCATTCATAAGGACCCTTTTCATCGAATCCGATCCCACTAAAGTGGGAGAGACAGGCACCCGCTAGCCACCTTATGCAACTAGTGCATGTTTGTCGGTGGAACCGGTCTCACGTAAGCGTACGTGTAAGGTTGGTCCGGGACGCTTCATCCCACAATGCCGCCGAATCAAGATAAGACTAGTAACGGCAAGATAATTGACAATATCGACGCCCACAACTACTTTGTGTTCTACTCGTGCATAGTAACTACGCATAAACCTAGCTCATGATGCCACTGTTGGGGAACGTAGCAATAATTCAAAATTTTCCTACGTGTCACCAAGATCAATCTATGGAGTCATCTAGCAATGAGGGAGGAGTGGATCTACATACCCTTGTAGATCGCGCGCGGAAGCGTTCAAGAGAACGGGGTTGATGGAGTCGTACTCGTCGTAATCCAAATCACCGATGATCCTAGCGCCAAACGGATGGCACCTCCGCGTTCAACACACGTACGGAGCAGCGACGTCTCCTCCTTATTGATCCAGCAAGGGGGAAGGAGAGGTTGATGGAGATCCAGCAGCACGATGGCGTGGTGGTGGAAGTAGCGGGATTCCAACAGGGCTTCGCCAAGCGCTGCGGGAGGAGGGAGATGTGTCACGGGAGGGAGAGGGAGGCGCCAGGGCTCAGGTGTGGCTGCCCTCCCTTCCCCCCACTATATATAGGGCCAAGGGAGAGGGGGAGCGCAGCCTTGGCCCTTCCTCCAAGGAAGGGTGCGGCTAGGGAGGAGTCCCTCCTCCCCAAGGCACCTAGGAGGTGCCTTCCCCTTTTAGGACTCTTCCTTTCCTTATCTCTTGGCGCATGGGCCTCTTGGGGCTGATGCCCTTGGCCCATATAGGCCAAGGCGCACACCCCTACAGCCCATGTGGCCCCCGGGGCAGGTGGCCCCACCCGGTGGACCCCCGGGACCCTTCCGGTGGTCCTGGTACAATACCGGTGACCCCAAAACTTGTCCCGATGGCCGAAATAGCACTTCCTATATATAATTCTTTACCTCCGGACCATTCGGGAACTCCTCGTGACGTCCGGGATCTCATCTGGGACTCCGAACAACATTCGGGTTACCGCATACTAATATCTCTATAACCCTAGCGTCACCGAACCTTAAGTGTGTAGACCCTACGGGTTCGGGAAGCATGCAGATATGACCGAGACGTTCTCCGGTCAATAACCAATAGCGGGATCTGGATACCCATGTTGGTTCCCACATGTTCCACAATGATCTCATCAGATGAACCACGATGTCGAGGATTCGATCAATCCCGTATACAATTCCCTTTGTCTAGCGGTATGATACTTGCCCGAGATTCGATCGTCGGTATCCCGATACCTTGTTCAATCTCGTTACAGGCAAGTCTCTTTACTCGTTCCGTAACACATCATCCCATGATCAACTCCTTGGTCACATTGTGCACATTATGATGATGTCCTACCGAGTGGGCCCAGAGATACCTCTCCGTCACACGGAGTGACAAATCCCAGTCTCGATTCGTGCCAACCCAACAGACACTTTTGGAGATACTTGTAGTGTACCTTTATAGCCACCTAGTTACGTTGTGACGTTTGGCACACCCAAAGCACTCCTACGGTATCTGGGAGTTGCACAATCTCATGGTCTAAGGAAATGATACTTGACATTAGAAAAGCTTTAGCATACGAACTACATGATCTTGTGCTAGGCTTAGGATTGGGTCTTGTCCATCACATCATTCTCCTAATGATGTGATCCCGTTATCAATGACATCTAATGTCCATGGTCAGGAAACCGTAACCATCTATTGATCAACGAGCTAGTCAACTAGAGGCTTACTAGGGACATGGTGTTGTCTATGTATCCACACATGTATCTGAGTTTCCTATCAATACAATTATAGCATGGATAATAAACGATTATCATGAACAAGGAAATATAATAATAACTAATTTGTTATTGCCTCTAGAGCATATTTCCAACAGATGCTAGTTGGTTTATTTGGTGGAAGATCACATGTTCAGATCCATTATGCATATTAATACCCCTCTGATTATGAACATGAATATGCTTTGTGAGTAGTTACGTTTATTTCTGAGGACATGGGAGAAGTCTTGCTATAAGTAGTCATGTGAATTTGGTATTCGTTCGATATTTTGATGAGATGTATGTTGTCTCACCTCTAGTGGTATCATGTGAACATCGACTACATGACACCTCACCATTGTTTGGGCCTAGAGGAAGGCATTGGGAAGTAATAAGTAGATGATGGGTTGCTAGAGTGACAGAAGCTTAAACCCTAGTTTATACGTTGCTTCGTAAGGGGCTGATTTGGATCCATATGTTTCATGCTATGGTTAGGTTTACCTTAATACTTCTGTTGTAGTTGCGGATGCTTGCAATAGGGGTTAATCATAAGTGGGATGCTTGTCCAAGGAAGGACAGTACCCAAGCACCGGTCCACCCACATATCAAATTATCAAAGTACCGAACGCGAATCATATAAGCGTGATGAAAACTAGCTTGACGATAATTCCCATGTGTCCTCGGGAGCGCTTTAGTTTATATAAGAGTTTGTCCAGGCTTGTCCTTTGCTACAAAAAGGATTGGGCCATCTTGCTGCACCTTAGTTACTTGCATTACTTGTTACTCTTTACAAAATACCTTATCACAAAACTATCTGTTACCGATAATTTCAGTGCTTGCAGAGAATACCTTACTGAAAATTGCTTATCATTTCCTTCTGCTCCTCGTTGGGTTCGACACTCTTACTTATCGAAAAGGCTACGATAGATCCCCTACACTTGTGGGTCATCATAACACCAAAGAAAATTCATATTCATAATACTCAATCCACACAAAGAACTACAAGGAGACCCCAAAGTTTCTATCGGAGAAAATATAATAAAAACATGCACCAACCCCTATGCATAGATTACCCCAATATCACCGCAGGAATCCACAAGTTGAGTGCCATAACGTATATCAACTGAATCAATAAGATATCCCAATGTCGCCTCAAGTATTCATACCGCAAGACATCCATCATGTGTTCTCAAATCTGAACATTCAATCCGACATGACAAAACTTCAAAGGGTAAAGATTCAATTCATCACAACAAGAGTATAGAGGGGAGAAACATCATATGATCCGACTATATTAACAAAGCCCATGATATAGATCACGAGAGACAAAGAGATTAAACACATAGCTACTGGTACAAACCCTTAGCACCGAGGGTGGACTACTCCCTCCTCATCGTGGTGGGCGCCGGGATGAGGAAGATGGCCACCGAAGATGATTCCCCCCTCCGGCAGGGTGCCGGAACGGGTCTAGATTGGTTTTCGGTGGCTACGGAGCCCTGCAGTAGCGGAACTTCTGATCTAGGTTAACCCCGAAGGGTTTCGGAATATTTGGGAATTTATAGTGCAAAGAAGGGGTGCGGGAGGCCACCGAGGTGGGCACAATCCACCTGGGCGCGCCCTGGTGGGTTATGGCCCCCTTGTGGGAACCCCCCAGGTGCTGCTTTGGCCCATCGGGAGTCTTCTGGCCAATAAAAAATCCACAAAAAGTTTTGCGGTGTTTGGACTCCATTTGATATTGATTTTCCGCGATGTAAAAAACAAGCAAAAAACAGCAACTGGCACTGGGCACTGGGTCAATAGGTTAGTCCCAAAAAATGATATAAAGTTGCTATAAAATAATTGTAAAACATTCAAGAATGATAATATATTGGCATGAATTCTTCAAAAATTATAGATACATTGGAGACGTATCAATTCGACACAAGGGGAGCAAAAGAATATTCCCAAGTATTAGTAGCTGAGTTGTCAATTCAACCACACCTGAAATACTCAATATCTGCAGCAAAGTTTTTAGTAGCAAAGTAATATGAAAGTAACGGTAACAGTGATAAAAGTGAGAGTAGCAGTTTTGTAGCAATTGTAACAGTGGCAGCGGCAAAGTAACTTAGCAAAGATCAATATGTGAAAAGCTCGTAGGCAATGGATCAGTGATGGATAATTATGCCGGGTGACATTCATCATGCAACAATTATAACCTAGGGTGACACAGAACTAGCTCCAATTCATCAATATAATGTAGGCATGTATTCCGTATATAGTCATGCGTGCTTATGGGAAAAAACTTGCATGACATCCTTTGTCCTATCCTCCCGTGGCAGCGGGGTCCTAATGGAAACTATGGGATATTAAGGCCTCCTTTTAATACAGAACAGGACCACAGCATTAGCACTTAGTGAATAAATGAACTCCTCAAACTACAGTAAACACCGGAAAGAATCCCAATTATTGTCACCTTGGGGTATGTGAATGATAACTCGTAATAGGTGTCTACAACTTGCAAGATCGGATCAAGAACACAAATATATTCATGAAAACATAATAGGTTTAGATCTGAAATCATGACACACTGACCCTAGTGACAAGCATTAAGCATAGCAAAGTCATAGCAACATCAATCTCAGAACATAGTGGATACCAGGGATCAAACCCTAACAAAAATAACTCGATTACATGATAAATCCCATTCAACTCATCACCGTCCAGTAAGGCTACAATGGAATTACTCACGCACGGCAGTGAGCATCATGAAATTGGTGATGGGGGAAGGTTGGTGATGATGATGATGGCGAATCCCCCTCTCCGAAGCCCCGAACGGACTCCAGATCAGCCCTTCTGATGAAGAACAGGAGGTGGCGTGGCTCTGTATCGTAAAACGCGATGAATCCTTCGGTTTGATTTTTTTCTCCCAGGGTTATATAAAGTTGGAGTTGAGGTCAGAGGAGGTCCAGGGGACCCACAAGCCAGGGGCGCGCCTAGGGGCGTAGGGCCCTCTCCCACCCTTTTGGTCACCTAGTGGGTCCCCTTTGGTTGATTTTTTCGCCAGTATTTTTTATATATTCCAAAAATATTCTTCGTAAAATTTCAGGTCAATCCGAGAACTTTTATTTCTGCACGAAAATAACACCATGACAATTCTGCTGAAAACAGCGTTAGTCCAGGTTAGTTTCATTCAAATCATACAAATTAGAGTCCAAAACAAAGCAAATGAGTTTGAAAAAGTAGATATGATGGAGACGTATCTGGGTCGGGTGGCCTTACCCTCGCCAGGGCATCGTCGGATGGTCGCCTCGTGGCCATCCACGGAGTGAGCGAGTGCGCGGCCTCCAGCGCGACACAGATGAACAAGAGGTTGAAGGAGACTAGACATGTGCTAGGCTACACTGTTCATTGGGTCGTTTAAGTGCACAGTTGTGGTTTTCCCTTTATTCTTTTCTATCTTTTTTTCTGCTTTAGCTATTGTTTTGTATTTTTCTTTTGTACCAAATGATTTTCATTAAATGGGAGACTTGTCACTAAAATACTTGGTGATACTATGGAGTTGCCCACAAGGTTTGGGGGTTGTTTGAAATCCATCCAATTTATGTTTGAATTTAAATGCTCCACATAAGTGCTATTGGGCCACTTCATCATTTATTAGGGTATTGGTGAGTCAAATGATGTTGGTTTTAACATGAAAATGATCAGGGGAATTTATACTAAAATGCGAACATTTTAGTTTTATAGTTTGGAGAAATAATTTTTTGACTTAAAATCTGAATTTGAATTTGACTTGTATTTTTAATTTGAAATTGGCTTTGATTTTTATCAAGTGGCAATTTGGCTTAATTAAACTCGATGACATGGCACCATTAGTGTGAGGTCACTATTAGCATGACACCGAGGATGTTACAATGCAAATGGCCCCAATAAACACCTACCCGACCCCACTTGCAGTCGCTTTGGGTCACGTTGGTGAGTTCATTTTGCAGCACTTTTTACCTTTTGTTTTACATTATAGTCATAGTTTTAAAGATTTATTGTGCTCGTGTTCTCCTTTTCTCAAATTTCACTAGGATCCTAAAGGAGAAGTTAAAAATCACGTTCAGTAATTGACGTGATAATAACCTACATTACGAAGAAAACTATCATGTGGGAGCAAAATCAGCCTCGGAAGGCTATCCAAAAGCGAAGACTGACTTCTAGCATGAGTGTGTCCGCTCGTACCTAGTCAACTACTTTAATTCCGTATCTTCGGATCTCGTAAAAGCTAACTGTCGACTGTTCACTGGGAGACATTTTGAGTGTTTTTTCTTACGGTTTTAGTTGTATTAGGGGTGACAATTTCTTCAGAATAATATGATATTTTTTGGGAGGATGGCGGGTATTAGCCATCATTTGAGAAAATGTCAAGCCGCTCTGAAGAAACTGTCACCCCCCGTCCAACAAAAACTGTTGTTAAAACGTTCGAAAATCCCAACCCCTCACCGTAAACATGATCTTCCGTGACCCAGAGTCAAAAAAGGGATATGAGAATAAAATGTAGAGCATGTTAATTAGGAGGAAAACCCAGGGTGTTCCACGGTGTTCTCTGTTCTAAATTTTTGTCTACTAGTATTATCAGTGATCAGAAGTCTGAACTGGCTAGTGGTCGAGTCTGAAGTTGAGCCTCCTGAGCCAGACGGAGTGCAGGATCATGTGGAACATGTCGAGCCTCTCCGGCGGCTGCCGCAGCGTGAAGTGCCGCTTCACCAGCCGCACACCTTCCCGGAGCCGCTCCACCTCCGCCGTCGGTATCCCCTCCAGCACCTCCTTCAGCCTGGGGATGTCGGCGACGGGCACGGACACCGAGAAGGACTCCCACCGCAGCACGTCGGCGAATGGCGGCGCGTAGCCGTCCGTCACCAGCACGGGGATGCACCCGGCGTGGATGGCCTCCACCACGCGCGGGCTCGCCACCTCGTACCCGCTGGGGCACAGGCAGAATCGGGAGCGGTGCATGTAGGCGAAGTAGTCGCTCTGCCGGTCGCGGCCTCGCCGTTTGTGGCTGCTGCTGTTGCCGGTGGCGGAGGGGAGGTCGTACTCGTACACGGGGAAGGTGGCCGGGTCGCGGCCCTTCCAGTGGCGGAGCAGGAGTTCGCGGATGTGGCCATGCTGCCCGCCGGCGAAGAAGGCCAGGTAGGGCCTCGCCGACAGCCCCGGCGAGGGCCCCAGGAGCTGCCGCGGCGTGTCGCCGGTGTAGAGGTTGATCTCCGGGATGCTCACGTCCTTCCCCGGCCGGAACCCCTCGGACGTGTTGGCGTTGCAGAGCGCGCGGATGCCGTTGGCGTACAGCTCCGGGTCCCCCTTGGACACGTCAGGAGCCTGCACACAATGAAGTTGTACTAATCATCGGTGAAGAAGCGACAAGCGAGAAAGTTGATTATTTTGTGCATGCGCGGTACGGCGTACCCAGTCGTGGCAGGAGAGCATGAAGTGGTCGGCGCCGGCGGAGCGGTTCCAGAAGGGGTGGCGGGAGGCGACGACGCGGACGTAGTCGCCGACGAGGGAGAGGAGCGGGGCGCGGTCGTAGGAGAGGGGCCGGTACGCGAGCTCCACCATCTGGACGACGCTGAAGGGGAGGAAGAAGGCGTGCGCGCGGTCGGCGTCCCGCGTCCGGACACCGGCCGCCGGCGGCGCCAGGAGCTCGAGCTGCTCGATGAAGCGGCCCTCGATGGTGTAGATGTCCTTGCAGAGCCCCAGGTGCAGGAGCGGCGGCTCCCCCTCCTCGTACACGTATACCTTGAACCGCCTCTCCATCTCCACGTAGCTCCTGCCACCGTGCCACGCCATCACCATGAGTACGCGTGTGAATAATTAATCAAGATCGGCCGGAGAAGGAACGGCGGTTGCTGTTTGGCGTCGGCGGTGGGTGGCTGACGACGTCGATATACATGTCTTACCGGTGGAAGGCTGCCGGGTTGCGGTAGACCCTCGCGAGGAGAGCATAGTCCACGTCGTCGCCGCGGAACCACGTGCCCGCCGCGGACCTGGCGTTGTTGCCATGGCGCCGCGCCGCGCGCCGTATGGCTGCTCGCGCAGCGTCGAGCTCACGCTCCACGCTCGGCCTCCCCGCGCCGGAGACGGGGAAGACGCCGCGGCCGCCGACCGCGACCACGAGGATGGCGGCCGAGAGCGCGACCGCAAGCAAGCGCGCAGCCATGGGCACGGCCCGGGCTGCCGGCCTTGACGTGCCTTACCAAGCACGTAGTGCTGGCACACCTGCGCGCAGGGAGAAGGACGGATCGGTCGGCCGACGAGATCCGACGAGACGGAGCTGGTCAACGACGAGGAGCCGGCGAGGAGGTCATGTGTTCGTCGAGGCTCGAGTTGGACAAAGTTAGCAGAGTTGCAGGTCGCGAAGGGTTGGAAACTGCCGCCGGCACAGCTCAGCTAGCCAGGGAGCGGTGGGCGACGCCGTTGGTTCTACGCAAGCCTTCTAGTCTAGTACTAATTATAATTGGAAATCTTTTTTTGGATATATACTAGTATAATAGGAAATCAACAATGCAGTACTACATATATTCCGTAGAAATAATATTAATGCAGCACCATTAATAGGAAATATTTTGCTTCGATCTCCTCTCCCCGGCGCTTGTCTCGATCGACGCCCCCTGCCTTCAATGCTCACTCGCTACTCCGATCCATCGATAGGTCGGCTGCTCCACGCCGGCGGCGCCACGCGGTGCACACATCGCAAGGAGCGGATGAGCTGGATGTGTGTGGTCAAAACGGGTTCATTTCGCTGGTTTCACACGATCGACGACGACGTTGAGGACGCGGGGTCTAGGGCATGTATGGTTGGTTCATAATCATAGTTGGCCACAATTTTTCAACAAATCCCAACCCCCCCCCCCCCCCCCCCCCCCCCCCAAAATAAATAAATTATGGCGGTTATAAGTCTAGCAACATTAGGCAAAAGTGCTAATGAGAAGTGTGGGAGTGGACAAATTGTTGCCGCAAAACAGCTAGTACCACGATTGTGGCAAAGTGTGGTGTCTGGTGTGGGTATGATCAAAACATACCCTTGTAGTTTAGGGTAGCTAGTGATGGATCGTTTTTCTCTAGAAGGTTCTTTTTTTTTCTACGGAGGGGGAGTTTTGAGAACTTGGCGTCCGTCTGACTCGGGGGCATGTTTGTTCGCCATGCTTCCCCAATTGATGGTGCATGCCCAAAAAAGGAGTGGCGAATAAAATGATCCCTACATGTACTATGTAGCAAGATTAAGCAAAAGTATGACCTAGTGATAAGTGGGATACACTGCAGGTAAAAAACATGTGACGTGTCATACATGAGTTTTTTTTAACACAGTACAGACGCGAGCGTTCATACATACGTGCATACACTTACTTATATGAATTCACACACGCGTACACCCTACCCCTATGAGCAGACTGAGCCAGCATATCATCTTGAGATATACAAAGTCACCGTAGATGTCTCGTCATCGACGGAAACGTCTCCTCCCATTAAAAGCGCATCGCCGGAAATCCTGAAATAAATCTAGAAATAATGCGAGCAACAGGACTTGAACCCTGCCGGGCTAGGGACCACCATTCGTCTAACCATCCAACCACATGTTGGTTTACGTGTCATAGATGAGTTGAAAAGTATGTTTCCTTAATTGATTGCAAAACTAATACACAGTACATATATATGTCCCTCAGAGAGGTGAACCGCATGCCCTACAACTCAGGCGCGTAGGCCTTGGCGTGGTCTGATCCTACAAACCCAGGTGTGTACAACGGACATCAACGTTACAATGTACAGGAGAAAAATACAAAGTCTACCTCCGCAAACTGAGAATTGGAGGGAACATGGAGAACTCGAACCTCGCCTAGAGCCACCCTGTCTCAAACAAAGTGCAAGTCAGTATCAATGTGTTTGGTGCCCCAATGTTGAACCGGGTTGCATGCAAGATAGGATGCACGGGTGTTGTCACAATACAGTTAATCTGCTCTTATTTATTTTTGCAACATATAAGAAAAGATACATAATCAAAAAAATTAGCAGAAGATATATAATCAGATTTTTTTAGGGAAAAGCTAAGCTTTATTATCAAAATCCACACGAGGTGGGAATACATTCGGATCATGCGGGGTAGCCACCGAATATTATTCACCACCTGTTTGCAATCGTAGGAAATTGTGAGATTTTGAAGCATCAAATCGTCCCTGAGCGGCGAGCGCCATTGCTTCCCGACAAGCCATTGTGGCAAAATTCCGTGTTTTAACCTTTTTCTGAAACCTACTCGAGATTTGACCTTAGTTTAATTTTTTTTGAGATCTGACCTTTTTGCTACCGCCAGAGTTTATGGTGGTAGGGTCTAACAGCCTACTGCCAGGGACTTTGGCGGTAGGAACCATCGCTACCGCCAACCAGGCTGGCAGTAGCCTGCACAACCCTACCGCCAAGGTGCTTGGCGGTAGGCACGAGCACGCATTGTGTTCAATATTTAAGAGTTTTTTGGCGGTAGGGCATGCAACCCTACCGACAGAGACCTTGGCGGTAGGCTGTTATACCCTACCGCCATGGTCCCTGGCGGTAGCAAAAGGATCAGATCTATAAAAAAATCAAATTAGAATCAAATCTCGAATAGGTTTTAAAAAAAAGTCAAAACACGAAATTTAGCCGCCATTGTCTGCAGCGTTGCATGATCGGTGACGCCCTCAACCACCAAGCATGAGCAGCCCAAAGTATGTATGTATCAGATGGGCAAAAGAAAAGGAAAAACACCCGGCCCTACAGGCCTACAACCAGGCCCATCCGGCCCTTGTGTCCCACCCTCGTGACATTTTTTTCCTGCGAGCAACCCCATCCTTGTGAATATCGATCCCCGATTTCCTTCCTTCCAATCCTTACTGGACTCATGGCGGCGCCGCGCCATGCAGGCGGCGGTTGCAACGCCGGTGTTGGGGGCATCGGCGTCGGGCACGACGACGACCGGCTGAGCGCCCTGCCGGATGATCTCCTCCACGCCATCATGTCGCGCGTCAAGGCCCTGCAGGTGGCGCAGACGTGCGTGTTGTCCACGAGGTGGAGGCACCTCTGGTGCGCCGTGTCGTGCCTCGACGTCGACGAGCAGGAGTTCGGCACCCACAACAACTTCGAGGACTTCACCACCAGCCTTCTAGGCAGCCATGACATCGCGTTTCTGGACGCCTTTCGGCTGCACGCAACTAATCTCGGGTCGTACCAGCGTCGACACCTTACTCACCGCTGGGTCCGCCGCGCCATGGGTCTAGATGACACACGGCCTTGCCGGCTCAGAAGGCTGCATCTTTCCGGCCTGAACTTGAACATGGAAGATATTGCGAGTCACGTCAGCTCCCGCTGCCCTGCTCTGGAGGTCTTGGAACTGAAAAACTGCAACTACTATATCACCTGCAATATTAACATCGCCTCCTCGTCGCTGAAGAAATTGGTCGTCGATAGTGTCTCCTTTGGTCATGATGATAATACTTTTGCGTTGGTTATAGACACTCCTGCTCTTGTTTCTCTCTGCTTGGACGGGGAGTTTGAGCACATTGTTGATTATAGAGAGCCACATAGCATGCCGTCTCTTGTCGATGCATCGATTCATCTGCCCGTGATCGAGGACGTGAAGCCCTGGTACCATTACGCTGAATTCTTCACCCCAACTATGCTCGAACTGAATATTATTGGCGCGCTGTCTAATGTGACAAGCTTGCAGTTGTCGCAGTTTGTGGTCATGGTATGTTGCTCTTGCTCTTGGCATCCCCTTTTTACGCAGTTTCCATCTCCTTTATCTACAGCCTTATAAAGATAATAAAATGACTGTCTGGGCCGGTTACAGTTGCGCTTGTATCCAGATTGTGAGGATCTTCCTGTATACAACTTCAAGAACCTAAGAACCTTGTTCCTGGACGAGTGTCATATCAGTGACGACTTCCTCGGGCTGCAGCAATACCTTCGGAACTCGCATAACCTGCAGAAGCTCACTTTCTGCTGCTGCAAGGTGCTACTACTTCTTCTTTCATGAACTATTACCTTAACTCAATTTAATCCGTAATATTAATTCCTTCATGTTGTTCAACAGGTCTCGAATTTTGGACCTAGAGAGGAGTTGATCCAACGCCGCCACTCATATTTTGAGGACCTAGCGGATTTCAAGTGCGAGAACCTTAGGCTTAGTGAAATCGTATACCAAGATGGTGAAGATGATGTCCACCTATTGGTCAAGTTTTTGGAGGGCATGAGGAAGAATCTGTCAAACAACAAGATAGAACTCACTAAAGTCGATTAACAGAACCGTATGTCAATACACTATTTTTTTCTATCGTTGGCTAATCTCTACCCAAGTTGCATGTCCGACTATACGGTAACATCAACTTTACCTTTGAGGCTTTGATTAGTAATTTAACATGTGCAAACATATTCTGCGCAACCTATATATACACTATGTAAAAAAACTATTGTTGAACATAGGATTAATTAACTCTGTTAAGTGAGGATTAACATCCAAAATTAATTCATGAGTAACTGGGTTTGATGGTCATTTGCCTTTCACCAACTCATACCATTTAGACCATGCTTGGTTGGCTGCCAAAAATAGGTTAGCTAATATGTTGGCATGCCAGCATTTGACAGTTCCTAAACTTGCCAAAAAAAATGGCAAGTTTTGAGAGGTGTGCATAGTGAGTATAGCCAATCAATTGTTAGACAATTTTTTGACCTGCCTAAATATTGGCAAGCCAATTTTTAGTGTCAAAACTAAACATACTATCATATACTATACTAAAAATTGCTTCACATCAATTTCATAGGGTAGGAAAATCATAGGAATAGGAAAGTCATAGGAAACGGGATGACATGTATCTCAAATCCTATGAATAGGAATAGGAAAGATGATGCTCTTTGGTTCACATCATAGATTTTTTTTTCCACTAGGCTGATGTTTATTTTCCTATGAAATATGAAGGATAGGAAGAATTTCATCATAGAAATAGGATTGAATTCTTACAAACCAGATGGCTCTAAAGAAAATTTTCCTATAGAAATCCTATCCTCTGGAACGAAAGGAGACACAGATTCTTGGGTGAAATGGAAGTATCTCTTGTATCACCACAGTCTAGGTGATTTAAGGTTGTGCCCTATGACATATAGTATTGACATTTAAGCTTTGTTCCGCAGAGATGTTCTGGCTTACAAATGGCGGATTGCATGGCAGTGTCTCTAGCGCAATACTGAAGCACAACGCAACTATCCCACGATCATATGTGAAACTGAAACAATTGCATGTGTAGGATTTTATCAATGTTTTAAATAGCTGGCTATGCTAAATAGCGGCGGACCTCCAAATTAGCTATAGCGGGCTATTTGTACATGAGACCATTTAGCGGCACCCTGTTGAAAAGGCTATAACGGGCTATAGCATAGCCGGCTATTCAAAACTATGGGTTCTATAGATGATTGTGGCGTGTCAGCGTGTGTAAGTAGGCTCCATGAGGACGCCTCTGGAACGAAAAAAACGATTATACACAGGCGATTGTCGTCTTGAAGTTTTGGCATTCAGGTACACCATTCCCTATTGCTCTCTGTATTAGATAGTGCTCTCATCTCCTCTGCATTCGTTTTCCTTACGCACACAGATGATCACATTAGTGGATTATTGCATCAATTAGTGGATTAGGCTCTGCAGTAAACGCACAAAGATTTGACTTGTAGTCAATGTCTTGATTTTTTGAAAGCACACTACCCATATATGTTACTACATCATGGGTGGTGAGCGTTGCCGCGTCCATCTATTTGGACAATAAGATAATAGGAATTTATGTAAATATATAGGAGCAAGAAAAATTAAAGTTGGATTTGGATAAACTGGCATATATTTGCTAGCAAAGGAAGATGTTAAGTTTCACTTTTTTTCCATATATATCAAATCAAAAGAGGCTGCTGTACACGGCGATCTTATAAATCACAGTGAAACTACTAATTTAAGAAATTTCATAGCTTTAGTGTTGCTGAATCTCCATCCTGCTAGAGATTTGTCTAAAATACATGTCAATAGTAATGCCTGAATGATGATGAACACAAGTTGTTGCTGATAGCCAGAACAGCAATATTTGGTAACCTTAACTCAAAAGCTGGTGCTTGGAAAATGATAAATGTGCCTATGATTCCGAACGCGTAAACACAACATTAAATTGATGGGTGTATTTATTATTCAAATAAATCCACTATCCATTTGTCTATATTATTCACATAAAATCCAATAAAACTTCTACATTTTTTTTGAGCAAAAGAGGGTTTCCCCTCCGATTTCCATAAAAGAAACCAGCAAGCAAACACCCGATATGTTTTTAACCCGCACAATTTATGCTAGCCCTATAAAACTTCTACATGATAATGTTATATCATTAGCCGGTTGACATTTCCCTTCTGTGCAACAAGTTGTTCCAATCTACTCCCTCCGTCCGAAAATACTTGTCATCAAAATGGATAAAAAGAATGTATCTAGAACTAAAATACATCTAGATACACCTCCTTTTATCCATTTTATGGCAAGTATTTCCGGACGGAGGGAGTATATAATATATATCGTACAATGAAAGAGAGAACACCGAATGACATTGTATACAAAAAATGATTACTTTGTCGTAGTTTTTATATGGTATCTCCGGCACAGGAAGACACACTGGGACTGAAAGAAGATAAGAACATAAATTTGAAGCTTAAATCAGAATTTATCAAGATTCCAGGACTTCCCAAACGATGTAACAACAAATATTTCACATGATAATTCACACACAGCTAGCGCCCAGTGACATGCAACAATCAAGTGACCGAGACAAGCGCAATAACCAATAGCTTCATCACCCGCAAGAAGATCAAAATAAAAACGAAATTGTGAATACCTACTTGTATTTAGTTGACAATAAAGCTGTTCCTTTCACCAAACTTGACGAAACTAGCAAAATGGTGCATCACCAACTCAACATCACATAGAAGTTCATAAACAACCAAGGCTCAGAAGAACTAAGCACAGTTCATGAGGCAGTACTTAACTAACCCTACAGACTTACGACAAGAAGGCATGAGTCATCAGCCCATGGACAAGTGGTTAACATTCGCGTCTCCTGCCGCTCCTACTCCCATTGAAGCAGGAAACATGATGCTGACATCCTTCGCCAGCGGTCTGGGGATGCCACCAACTCTTCTTTCACATACTGACAAGTCACTCACTAGCAGGGAAAACTGATGTCAGACTGAGAAAATGGAAAAAGAAGCGGCGAAGGGAGACCAAGAAGATGCCAAGAGGATGAACTCAGACCTCAAAGTCTTGAGTCTGACTGTGAGTAAGTGATAAGTTTTGTACATATATGATACAAAAATACTATCGGTATGTCATTGTAAGGCCATGAGTCATGGGATGTGATGTGAACCCATCTAATAGTAAATTTAATCAATGTTTGTGTGTTATGCATTATAACAAAAACTAGCTCAAAATAACACAAACACCAGATTAAAAAAATGTTACCAACAGGTATGGCTGAAAACCAGTAGTAACCGGCTGGTTAGGAATGTTTTTTACTCACACACACACTAAGTCAGTAGTCTATCAGAAGAATGAACATTCCAACACCACAAGATATGAAAGATGTGAAAATAACAGAAGGCGCACGAGATTGGACAACTGAGAAACTGAAAATGCCATTAAAAATACACGAGCCTCTTTGGATAATGACAGGAAAAAGACCAGATTGAACAATTGAAAAGGTCAACGTCAGAAAGAAGTTTCTAAAATATGAACGCTGAAAGGATTACAGTTAGACTTGCAGCAGGTCTCTTCAACAGAAGATAAAGGAGAGCTAATTACTACATAAAAGTTTGTTCGTATTACAGATGTATGATTATAGAAAGATTTCTAGAGATTAGCACTATATCATAGAAACAAATTGATTTAACAATATTACCAGCTTTATGCTTCAAAACGGGCCAAACAGCCCACTAAATTGCTTATTTGAAGTATCAGACCATCAGGGTTTAAACTAAATTTTAGGTTGTATATCTTGCAAATTTACATCTGTCGTATGCAGCCCATCCTCAAAAGATATATAATATTGCTACATACAAATGGACGCAACCACTGTATAATGTATGTATAGAAAGAAAGCAATAAGCTTTGTATGTATTTTAACGATTTTGCCAGATTCTGTAATGGTTTTATGTACAAGGTCATAGAATAAATTACTTAAAACTGCTTTCTCTCTCCGTAGATGACAATATTTAAGTGCCACGATAAAGTAAAGTTAATCAGTTAACAAGCACTTATTTGCCAAAATAGAGGTATTCCAGCAACCAAGTGCAAACAATATTTGGTGATTTCCATGATAGTGTTTCCGGGAAATGTAGAATGAAATACCTGCAGTGTAGAAACTTCTGTAGGGATAATATTCAGTGGTCGTGAAATTATCTTTGCCAAGATTCCTGAACTGCATTGTCTCAAGTTGGATGATGCAGACACCAATATCTAGCCTTACATAAATTTCATGATCATCTTCATCATACCCCAACATCAGATTATCCCTTCCTCCCATAGGCCCCAAACCAAGGATCGTGTTCATCTGAAAGGTCTTCTGCAGCATCCATCCGGCAACACCATCAGAACCAACCTTCCTCTCCCACATTTGGAATTTTTGGTATTCCAAAATAGCAAGGCCAACACTAGGACTGGACGACCAGGCGAGCTTTTCGGCTCGGCCCGAAGCTCGCTCCAGCTCGGCCCATTATAGCTCGGCCCGATGCAATGAACGAGCGAGCCCAGTTGTGAAAAGAGGCCCGATTCCCGAGCGAGCCGAGCCAAGTTTCGCCCAGTCCAATTCGGTGACTCGCTCGAGGCCGAGCCTAGTTTCCATCGGCTATCCTCGCATTAGGTCACGAGCCCCTCCCTTCCTCTGTACGGCGCCGCCTCATCCCTCACCTCGCCCCGCCGCAAAAAATGGATCAATGGCGACGGGCGATGCAGCCTTTCCTCAATAATTTGGTAGTATTTTTGTAGTGTTTACATCAGTAAAAGGCTGATTTCAGGTCTATCCTTTTTGCACACTTTAAACTGTTTTCTCATAAACCACATGGATCCAAACCGACTCTGACGAATCCAAGTGATCAATTAGATTCAATTCGAGTGGGTTCCTATTCCTTAAGTAGGTTCACGTACACTTGGACACAACCAGAGTCGATTAGCTAGTAGCAACTCCTAGCAGAACATGCCAACTCTCAGGTGTGTCAAAGTCACTCTAACGAACCCTTGACAATGTGTCATATGCAACATTCATTTTGCCTTGTGATATATGTTGCCAAGAGCAAGGCGAGTACTTGTCATCTTTGTTGGTAGCTCGACCTCTATACCCGAAACCACGTTACAAACTCTTGAACCGGCTTAACACTTAACCCATCTCACATGGCCATGTGTTTCTGAGTCTGATCACTCGAGAGGGCCTAGAGAATATCTCTCTGCGTCGGAGGTAAAATTTCCCATCTTAGGAAACCATGTCTCGCGGCATGTTTCATGACTCACCCGAAAGTTAAGTCAATAAGTACCCAGTTACGGAGTAACCTTTGCTAGATCCTGAGTGAGTCGGCCCTCATCCCGAACATGTGAGGACGTCATGCCCTGCGACAGAGAGGTGCCTGCCAGATGTGTCATGATCATTGGATCCTCTAAGCAGAATGAATCAGACGAGTCATCCCCGAGTCGAGTGCAAGGATGCCATCTTCCTCGTCGGCAAAAAGAGCTCGACGTCATTGATTTCCAGCATCCCAACCTTCCCTGGAATTGTAGTACACACCCATGGAATCGTGGTGATAACAGCTTCCTTTACCCTCTCCTCCATAGCTCACTCTCAAACCTTAGCCGCCGACCGCGAGGTCCAGCCTCATCGGCCAGCATGGCCGACACACTCGCTGATGTCGAGCTTCCTTGTATGCACTTTGACACCCTTCGTGCTCCTTGTGACCCATTTATGTCGCCTATACCCTTAGCTTGCTCAGCCGCGAGCTGCAGTGTGGTCTGTGACGAGCCCGAGCCACTACCACCACCAGACCTCGACACCGACCTCGAATCTTGCCCCCACAACCTCCGACTTGCCCCCTGGATGCAGGAGAACAAGGGCTATTCCCTAGTTCTCTTAGCCCCCACCCCCATGCCCTCCGATGGTGCACCACCATGATTTTGGGTCGCCGTGATTAATGAGTAGGTTGCAATTGAGGCAAAAATGTAATTGTTCGTTTAAACATAGGAAAGCAGGTGTTCTGCTATATGAGCAGAGCAATTAGGTGCTAGACATCGCCCAAACCTACACTACACGCTTATGGGTTATGGCCTCGGCAACGACGTATTGTGTGATCACTAATCCAATGTAATTGGAATCATTTTTTATTCCTTAGCAATACAGTGCACGGAGCTTACGCTGGTATGGAGTAGCAGTAAAAATGAAGAGCTGGGAGGACAAGAAGTGCAGAAACTACCTTCATGCGGGTCAAGCTAGTCAACCACACCTTCATAGGTGCCTAATTACTTGGGACATGCGTCGGGGACCCTGCGGCTGTGGCTGGTGTAGGGCGGACGCGGCACAGGGGTTGACTCGCAGTCCGGGTCAGGTCAATGGCTGGCGTCTTGTAGCTGTAGTATGTCGATCCTCCATGTTCGGTCATGCCCTGGGACACAACACAACGCGCACCAAAGATCCACACAAGTCACAAACCTTCTCCTCCCGCAGGACTCACTCACACACCACCGAATTACTGTTCCTACACCCAGATCCAGAAACCTCACATAGTCTCAGGCCGGGAAGCCGGCAATGGAGGCCACTCTCGTGAGCGTTGGCACGGGGGTGATGAAGCCGCTCCTGTCCAAGCTCTTCAGCGCGCTCAAGGAGGAGCACGGCAAGCTCAAGGGCGTGCGGCGCCAGGTGGAAGCCACGGGCGACGAGATGCGCAGCATGAACGACGCGCTGGAGGTGCTCGCCGGCGTCGAGCGGCTCGACCCGGTGACGAGGTCCTGGAGAGACGAGGTCCGCGAGCTGTCCTACGACATGGAGGACTGCCTCGACGACTTCATGGCGCGCGCCGACCACAGGCAGGACGGGCCCAACAAGGGCTTCTTCAAGGGGTTCTTGGACAAGCTGAAGAAGCTCAAGCCTCGCCGTGAGATCGCCGCCGAGATCAAGGCGCTCAATGCCCGAGCTGTCGAGGCAAGCAACAGGCACAGGAGGTATCAGTTTGACCGCCTATCACCTGACTCTGCCACCTCTGACATAGATCCCAGGCTGCACACGCTTTATGCGGACGTGGGAAACTCGTCGGCATGGACGGCCCTAAGAAGCATATCACTGACTGGTTCGAGAAAAAAGCTTGCCCCACAGAGCTTCGAGTGATGTCGATTGTTGGGCCTGGTGGTCTTAGTAAGACGACACTCGCCAATGCGGTCTTTGAAACCATCAAAGCAGATTTCTCGTGTGCAGCTTTCGTGTCGGTTTCCCGAAAACCCGACATGAAAAATGTTCTAAGAGACATTGCTGAGAGAGTGCAGATCAACGAAAATACTTCCAATGATGATGAGCGGCGACTTATTGAAAGGCTCAGAGACCACCTGCGAGACAAAAAGTAAGCATATTATCTGTCTGGTTTCTAGGAATTTTACCAGCTCTTTCTGCAAATGCTCTGACATTTAGATTCTTGTCTGTGTATATGCCAACTCTTTGAAGTTAGGAAGGGCTTTGGCAATCAATCAATTGCGATATCCATTCTTTAGCACGAATTTTGAAGTTAGGACGGGCTTTGGCAATCAATCAATCAATCAATACCATCGGCTACGTTTCTGGTTAACAAACACAGAAATATAAACTTTTTCTCATATACGTAGGAGACAGAGTATGCCCGGCTTTAACATTAAATATTAAATGTGGCCTCTGAAAAATCCATTCTTTAGCACGAATTTTGCATCAGCTGTAGGTGTCCATCTGTTGGTGACTAGTCGAGTGGTGTAACAGAGATTAAGAGTTAAGCCGAAAGTTGAAAAGCATGATGTAAAAAGTAACAATGAATTGTCTAACAAAAACATAATACTAACTTGGAACAAACAACCCCCTTGTACCAGGCGCAGTCACTCTCGTGGCTATCTCGTACTACCTCCGTTACATAATAAATACTCTCTCTATTCCTAAATATTTGTCTTTCTAGAGATTTCAAATGGTCATCACATACGGATGTATATAGACATATTTTAGAGTGTAGATTCATTTATTTTGTTCCGTATGTAGTTACCATTTGAAACCTCTAAAAAGACAAATATTTAGGAACGGAGGGAGTAAATGTCAGGAGTACAAGATTTTAGTGATAGCCAGCTATGGTGACATGCCGCAAGATATTTAACCCTCAGATGGCTTCAACAGTAAATATATCTTTGTTAAAATCAAATGGCAGGTACCTTATTGTGATCGATGATATATGGAGCACTGAAGCATGGAGAACTATCAGAGATGCGTTACTGAATAATGACCATGGGAGCAGAATTATCACTACAACACGTAATAGTGCAGTTGCATCATTTTGTTCTTCTCAAGGTGATTACGTTTATAGAATGGAACCCCTCAGTTCCGCCGACTCAACAAGACTGTTTCTTGAAAGAGCATTCGGTTCTGAGGATCTATGCCCACCTCATTTAAAAGAAGTATCTACAAGGATATTGGGAAAATGTGCGGGACTGCCATTGGCTATCATCACCATGTCTAGTTTTCTGGCAGATCAAACCGCAGAAGAAGAATGGAACAGGGCACTAGCTGCTATTGGTTCTTCGCTTGCAAAGGAACATGGTGCAGGGGACATGACAAAGATAATATCTCTGAGTTATTTTGATCTTCCTCCCACTGTGAGAACTTGTTTGCTGTATCTGAGCGCATTCCCAGAGGATCATATCATCCATAAACAGAGTCTGATACATAAATGGATAGCTGAAGGATTCATCCGTGAAGGACAAGGGAAGAGTGCATATGAAGTAGGCGAGTATTACTTTAATGATCTGATCAATACAAGCTTGATTCAACCTGTGAGCAAGTATGGGAAGGAGGACTATGGTGAGGTGATGGCATGCCGAGTTCATGACATCATTCTTGATTTCATCACATGCAAGGCCAAAGAAGAGAACTTCATGACATCATTTGATGACGCGGAGCACGGCAAGAAGCAGAAGGTCCGCAGGCTCTCTATCGTGAGACGCAATACTGAAATGGCTAGCCTGTCAGGGGATCTCTCTCATATTCGATCACTTGCTATGTTTGAAGATAGCAGTAGAAACTCCTTGTTGGATTCTTCAGTCTTTCGTAAGATGGATTTCCCAGCTCTTCGTGTGTTGGACCTTAATTGTTGGGCGTTGAGAAACCACCATCTGGCAAATATTGAAAAATTACCTCTTCTCAAGTACTTGCGACTCAGAGAAACACCTTTCATCACTGCGCTGCCAGGAGAAATTGGAAACCTGAAGTATTTAGAGACACTGGACATGCGTCATATCAGAATTAAAAGACTGCTGTCAACTATGACACGGCTTCAAAGATTGTCCCATCTGTATGTGACCTTTGAGTATACATGCTTATCGGATGGAATAATTGGACAGCTGCGGAGCTTGGAAGAGCTAGAGAATTTTGAGATCTTCAGTGGTGGAGTAGATAAGTTTCTGCAAGAACTCCGTCAGCTAACCAAACTACGGACGTTGACCATAACCCTGAGGGATAAATCTGATATTGGTGATAAATGTTTTGTGGAAAATGTAATCGCTTCGCACAATATTCATAATCTAAGTATCACTGACGGGCGTGGTCGTCCCAGAACCGATCCCCTGTCACTGGAATCATGGCGCCCTGGTAGTCCAGCTGCATTCAGGAAAATCTGCCTCGATGGCTACAAAATAGACCATGTACCAAATTGGATGGTCTCCCTTGTGAACCTCCGTGGATTAGATCTTGGTATGTACCGCACAGGACCAGAAGATGTGGCGATCCTTGAGAGAATTCCCGCTTTGGTATTTCTGAAACTTGTGACTCTCTACGGCAGAAATGGAAGGATATTAATTCGTGGTTTCAGAAGTTTGAAATATTTCAAACTGGTCCTCAAGTATTGTGGGACCTCGTTGGTGTTTGAAGAGGGATCAATGCCTAAGCTCGAGCACCTGGAGCTTGAATTTGGGGTGCATCAGCGGAGTGGGCGGTGCGTGAATTATGCCACCGATTTTGGGATCCAGCACCTCTCCACCCTCACCAAGGTGGATGTCTGTATCTATAGCTCTGATAACTGTGGAGATAAAGTTGGTAGCCTTATCAAAACTGCTCTTTGGAAACTTCGCAACCGTCCCACTCTCTTGTTGGATATTAAAATGACAGATTGGAAGAGCTGCCAACATTTTAAAAGATATTCAGAGCACGAACTTTGGGTACTGATTACTTCATCCTCTCAGTTTAAGGCTATCACTACACTGTATTTATTCCTTCCATCACGCAAATTATTGGCCAGACTTTTGTTTTAGTTAGTTGAATAACTTCTTGTCTTTCGGTTGTTTGGACATAATTTTGTTTATTTTATTTCTTGTGTTGGGGCAGTTACAAGGACGGTATGAAAAGGAAGCTAGGACTCGTCAGCAGCAAATTTCAGCTTCCTATTATTCCTTCATGCGTCGACTATCTGAGGAGATTAAACAAGATGTGCTGGTAAGTTTCAAACACTTAACACCCGCATCAAGTAATCAGGATGCTCTGTTGCACGCATTGTAAAACCTCCCATTGAGATTCTCATTTAAAAGAGTTTACGTGGGATTGTGAGCACTTTGATTTCGTCAATGTCCCAGAGTGGCAAAAAGGAAGACATGAACTCCAGTGTGAATAGTGATGAAGAGGAAGATATGAACTCCAGTGTGCTGTACAAGAGTGATGAAGAAGAAGACATGAACTCCAGCGTGCTGTACAAGAGTGATGAAGAGGAGGACATGAATCCCAGCGTGCTGGGCGGCAATGTCGAGGTTGGTGACCCTGTCACTGACACGTCCACGCCTTCCACAAAGACGGCCAAGGACTCTGCGGCGAAGGTTTGTTACATCCGCCACCTCGCCGTGATTGACGACCGCCTATTTGTGACATGGCCATGGCTCAGTAATCCTAGAGTTATTTTTTGCATGGTACTTCAAACAGGATGACAAGGAAGACATGAGCTCAGGCAAGCCAGGCAGCAACATCGAGGCTGGCAACTCTGTCATCGACACACCTGCGCCTTTCACGTTCACAGCCATGCGTCATGAGCTGGGCGGCAACGATGAGTGCAGCGGTCGTGTCCTCGACACATCTGCGCCGTTCACGGCCACAGCAATGCATCATGAACATGACGCCCCACAAGGTGAGAGCAATCTCGCCCCCTTTCCTTGACATGACACTCGAACTCTCCTATATTTTTCATACTAATTCCTGCTAGTATTGACTTCGTTTCTCATCTCAATCCAGTCTCCATTGATGATGCCGACACCCATGGGTGGATCTACCGTCCGTCCAGCCCGACGGCACGATGCTTTTTGTTAGATACTTTTCTATAGTGTTTTTTTTCAAAAGAAAAAAAGCATCTCAGAAAATGTCTTTACTTCGAGAAGTTTTCTGTATCCGCCAATGCTGACACCGCCAACGAAACTGCAGAGTGCAGAGTGCATGAGCATTTCATTTGCGCCAAGCCACCAACGTGTGTTACAACTGCTGAGGCCTCTTTTGGTTCATAGGATAGGATTATCATAGGAATAGGAATCTTGTAGAAAATGAGATGACATGTATCTCAAATCCTATGAGTAGGAATAGGAAACAAGATGTCATTTGATTGACAGCAAAGGATTTTTTCCATTGAGTCTAGGTTCTTTTTTATTTTCCTATGAAATGTGAAGGATAGGAACTAATCCTATGTAGGAATAGGAATCCATTCCTATGAACCAAAGGGCTCTAAAAAAAAAATCCTATAAGAATCATATCCTGTAGAATTCTTATAAAATTTCTCTAAACCAAAGGAGGCCTGAATTGCCGCGGCTGAAGATCCCCTGTTTCTTGACGTGATCACTCCATGGTGATGACATGTGGCAATCGGCTGCTCCAGCGACCAGTCTGATTCGGCATCTCTTCTGTGACGGGAAGTTTAAGATAATCTATTGTGCACCTTCCTTCTGTTTTGGTCGTATAAAGTAGACTTAACTATATGCATCTGTCTCTAGTGTGTACCTTTCATGTATCTCTTGGAACTTCCAGATAATTTAACAGTTTGTCTATGGTATGTTACACTGCACTGCACTGGGTGTACCATCCTTCCCATGAATCAAACTAGCATCACCTTTTGTTCATCCCCAATTATATCCATCAGCAACATTCACACTAGAAACTCCCAACAGAAGCAGCTGCTGTTAAACTCATGTAGCCCAAGGATTAGCTGGTCAGCAGGACATTCATACTGGCCCGCACGCAGCCCAACAGGGAAGCAAATTTTGACGGCAACACCTCTCACGCTGCAACCCTGGATGAGCACTGTGGGCAGTGGTTCAATCTGCCCAACGAGTGGGCTGCCGCTCATAAAACCAGAAGTTTTCTTTTGCGACACAAAGATTAACAGTACTTTTGAAAATATTTGGAAATGCGGTCAATTTAAAAGTTGTTGGGTGGATGATCTATATGTATTATGTGATAAGAGCTGGTATTGTGTTTATGATATTACCAGACTTTAGTTAACTATATGATGATTGATTGCTTCTTAGGCATGTATGCATAGCTTAACTTTGACAGTTACAATCTGTGGAGCTCAGAGTTTCAGATTACATTGATCAGTTTGCAACCGTGATTAACTAACTAACTTCAATGTTTATCACCAATTGAAACAAGTCAATAGGTTAATAATATATCCATATGTCCACAGAGCCAGCATATAAAACTAGTTGCATATCATGGACCCAAAATGCCAAAACCATTACCCTATAAGTCAGATAACAACTGGGAACAATTAGCACAATAATAAGAATTGTGTCCTATACATTGCACAATAGCACTATTTATCTACCTACTCCCTCCGTACTGAATTACTTGTCTTAGATTTGTCTACATACGACACGTTTTAGTGTTAGATACTGTTGGAAATATGCCCTAGAGGCAATAATAAAAGCATTATTATTATATTTCCTTGTTCATGATAATTGTCTTTATTCATGCTATAATTGTGTTATCCAGAAATCGTAATACATATGTGAATAATAGACACCAACATATCCCTAGTAAGCCTCTAGTTGACTAGCTCGTTGATCAACAGATAGTCATGGTTTCCTGACTATGGACATTGGATGTCATTGATAACGAGATCACATCATTAGGAGAATGATGTGATGGACAAGACCCAATCCTAAACATAGCATAAAGATCGTATAGTTCGTTTGTTAGAGTTTTTCCAATGTCAAGTATCCTTTCCTTAGACCATGAGATCATGTAACTCCCGGATACCGTAGGAGTGCTTTGGGTGTACCAAACGTCACAACGTAACTGGGTGACCATAAAGGTATACTACGGGTATCTCCGAAAGTGTCTGTTGGGTTGACACGGATCAAGACTGGGATTTGTCACTCCGTATGACGGAGAGGTATCACTGGGCCCACTCGGTAATGCATCATCATTATGAGCTCAAAGTGACCAAGTGTCTGGTCACGGGATCATGCATTACGGTACGAGTAAAGTGACTTGCCGGTAACGAGATTGAACAAGGTATTGGGATACCGACGATCGAATCTCGGGCAAGTAACATATCGATTGACAAAGGGAATTGTATACGGGGTTGCTTGAATCCTCGACATCGTGGTTCATCCGATGAGATCATCGAGGAGCATATGGGAGCCAACATGGGTATCCAGATCCCGCTGTTGGTTATTGACCAGAGAGTCGTCCCGGTCATGTCTACATGTCTCCCGAACCCGTAGGGTCTACACACTTAAGGTTTGGTGACGCTAGGGTTGTGAAGATATGTATATGCAGTAACCCGAATGTTGTTCGAAGTCTCGGATGAGATCCCAGACGTCACGAGGAGTTTCGGAATAGTCCGGAGGTAAAGAATTATATATAGGAAGTGCTGTTTCGGCCATCGGGACAAGTTTCGGGGTCACCGGTATTGTACCGGGACCACCGAAAGGGTCCCGGGGGTCCACCGGGTGGGGCCACCCATCCCGGAGGGCCCCATGGGCCAAAGTGGGGAGGGGAACCAGCCCATAGTGGGCTGGTGCGCCCCCCTAGGCCCACCCCATGCGCCTAGGGTTGAAACCCTAGGGGTGGGGGGGCGCCCCACCTTGCCTTGGGGGCCACTCCAGCCCTGGCTGCCGCCCCCCTAGGAGATCTCATCTCCTAGGGCCGGCGCCCCCCCTAGGGGGGCCTATATATATGAGGGGGAGGGAGGGGGCAGAAACACCTTGAGTCTTGGCGCCTCCCTCTCCCCTGCTACACCTCTTCCTCTCGTAGTATACGGCGAAGCCCTGCTGCTGTGACGCCCTGCATCCACCACCACGCCGTCGTGCTGCTGGATCATCATCAACCTCTCCTTTCCCCTTGCTGGATCAAGAAGGAGGAGACGTCACGCTGACCGTACGTGTGTTGAACGCGGAGGTGCCATCCGTTCGGAGCTAGGATCTCCGGTGATTTGGATCAAGTCGTGTACGACTACCTCATCCCCGTTCTTTGAACGCTTCCGCTCGCGATCTACAAAGGTATGTAGATGCATCCGATCACTCGTTGCTAGATGAACTCATAGATGGATCTTGGTGAAACCGTAGGAAAATTTTTGTTTTCTGCAATGTTCCCCAGCAGTGGCATCATGAGCTAGGTCTATGCGTAGTTCTTCTTGCGCGAGTAGAACACAATTTGTTGTGGGCGTAGATGTTGTCAACTTTCTTGCCGCTACTAGTCTTATCTTGCTTCAGCGGTATTGTGGGATGAAGCGGCCCGGACCAACCTTACACGTACGCTTACGTGAGACCGGTTCCACCGACTGACATGCACTAGTTGCATAAGGTGGCTGGCGGGTGTCTGTCTCTCCCACTTTAGTTGGAGCGGATTTGATGAAAAGGGTCCTTATGAAGGGTAAATAGAAGTTGACAAATCACGTTGTGGCTTTCACGTAGGTAAGAAAACGTTCTTGCTAGAACCCTATTTCAGCCACGTAAAACTTGCAACAACAATTAGAGGACGTCTAACTTGTTTTTGCAGCAAGTGCTTTGTGATATGATATGGCCAAAGTTGTGATGAATGATGAATGATATATATGTGATGTATGAGATGTTCATGCTATTGTAATAGGAATCACGACTTGCATGTCGATGAGTATGACAACCGGCAGGAGCCATAGGAGTTGTCTTTATTTTTGTATGACCTGCGTGTCATTGAGAAACGCCATGTAAATTACTTTACTTTATTGCTAAACGCGTTAGCCATAGTAGTAGAAGTAATAGTTGGCGAGCAACTTCATGGAGACACGATGATGGAGATCACGATGATGGAGATCATGATGATGGAGATCATGGTGTCAAGCCGGTGACAAGATGATCATGGAGCCCCAAGATGGAGATCAAAGGAGCTATGTGATATTGGCCATATCATGTCACTATTATTATTTGATTGCATGTGATGTTTATCATGTTTTGCATCTTGTTTACTTAGAACGACGGTAGTAAATAAGATGATCCCTCATAATAATTTCAAGAAAGTGTTCCCCCTAACTGTGCACCGTTGCGACAGTTCGTTGTTTCGAAGCACCACGTGATGATCGTGTGTGATAGATTCCAACGTTCACATACAACGGGTGTAAGACAGATTTACACATGCAAACACTTAGGTTGACTTGACGAGTCTAGCATGTACAGACATGGCCTCGGAACACAGAAGACCGAAAGGTCGAGCATGAGTCGTATAGAAGATACGATCAACATGAAGATGTTCACCGACGTTGATTAGTCCGTCTCACGTGATGATCGGACACGGCCTAGTTGACTCGGATCATATTATACTTAGATGACTAGAAGAGGGATGTCTATCTAAGTGGGAGTTTATTGAATAATTTGATTAGATGAACTTAATTATCGTGAACTTAGTCTAAAATCTTTGCAATATGTCTTGTAGATCAAATTGCCAACGTTGTCCTCAACTTCAACGCGTTCCTAAAGAAAACCAAGCTGAAAGACGATGGCAGCAACTATACGGACTGGGTCCGGAACTTGAGGATCATCCTCATAGCTGCCAAGAAATATTATGTCCTACTAGCACCGCTAGGTGACCCACCCATCCCACAGAACCAAGACGTTATGAACGCTTGGCAGACACGTGCTGATGACTACTCCCTCATTCAGTGCGGCATGCTTTACAGCTTAGAGTCGGGGCTCCAAAAGCGTTTTGAGAGACATGGAGCATATGAGATGTTCGAAGAGCTGAAAATGGTTTTCCAAGCTCATGCCCGGGTCGAGAGATATGAGGTCTCCGACAAATTCTTCAGCTGTAAGATGGAGGAAAATAGTTCTGTCAGTGAGCACATACTCACTATGTCTGGGTTGCATAACCGCTTGACTCAGCTGGGAGTTAATCTCCCGGATGATGCGGTCATTGACAGAATCCTCCAGTCGCTTCCACCAAGCTACAAGAGCTTTGTGATGAACTTCAATATGCAGGGGATGGAAAAGACCATTCCTGAGTTATTTTCAATGCTGAAATCAGCGGAGGTAGAAGTCAAGAAGGAACATCAAGTGTTGATGGTGAATAAAACCACTAAGTTCAAGAAGGGCAAGGGTAAAAAGACTTCAAGAAGGACGGAAGGAAGTTGCCGCGCCTGGCAAGCAAGCTGCCGGGAAGAAGCCAAAGAATGGACCCAAGCCCGAAACTGAGTGCTTTTATTGCAAGGGAAGTGGTCACTGGAAGCGGAACTGCCCCAAATACTTAGCGGACAAGAAGGCCGGCAAAACAAAAGGTATATGTGATATACATGTAATTGATGTGTACCTTACGAGTACTCGTAGTAGCTCCTGGGTATTTGATACCGGTGCAGTTGCTCACATTTGTAACTCAAAGCAGGAGCTGCGGAATAAACGGAGACTGGCAAAGGACGAGGTGACGATGCGCGTCGGAAATGGTTCCAAGGTCGATGTGATCGCCGTCGGCACGCTACCTCTACATTTACCTACGGGATTAGTTTTAAACCTCAATAATTGTTATTTAGTGCCAGCTTTGAGCATGAACATTGTATCGGGATCTCGTTTAATTTGAGATGGCTACTCATTTAAATCCGAGAATAATGGTTGTTCTATTTATATGAGAGATATGTTTTATGGTCATGCTCCGATGGTGAATGGTTTATTCTTAATGAATCTCGAGCGTAATGCTACACATGTTCATAGTGTGAATATCAAAAGATGTAAGGTTGATAATGATAGTCCCACATACTTGTGGCACTGCCACCTTGGTCACATAGGTGTCAAACGCATGAAGAAGCTCCATGCAGATGGACTTTTACAGTCTCTTGATTATGAATCATTTGACACGTGCGAACCATGCCTCATGGGTAAAATGACCAAGACTCCGTTCTCAGAAACAATGCAGCGAGCAACCAACTTGTTGGAAATCATACATACTGATGTGTGCGGTCCAATGAGTGTTGAGGCTCGCGGTGGCTATCGTTATGTTCTCACCCTCACTGATGACTTGAGTAGATATGGGTATATCTACTTAATGAAACACAAGTCTGAGACCTTTGAAAAGTTCAAGGAATTTCAGAGTGAGGTTGAAAATCAACGTGACAGAAAAATCAAGTTTTTGCGATCAGATCATGGAGGAGAATACTTGAGTCACGAATTTGGCACACACTTAAGAAAATGTGGAATAGTTTCACAACTCACGCCGCCTGGAACACCTCAGCGTAATGGTGTGTCCGAACGTCGTAATCGCACTCTATTAGATATGGTGTGATCTATGATGTCTCTTACCGATTTACCGCTATCTTTTTGGGGCTATGCTTTAGAGACTGCCGCATTCACTTTAAATAGGGCTCCGTCGAAATTCGTTGAAACGACACCGTATGAATTATGGTTTGGTAAGAAACCTAAGCTACCGTTTCTAAAAGTTTGGGGATGCGATGCTTATGTCAAGAAACTTCAACCTGAAAAGCTCGAACCCAAGTCGGAAAAATGCGTCTTCATAGGATATCCTAAAGAAACTATTGGGTATACCTTCTACCTCAGATCTGAAGGCAAGATCTTTGTTGCCAAGAATGGATCCTTTCTAGAGAAAGAGTTTCTCTCGAAAGAAATAAGTGGGAGGAAAGTAGAACTTGATGAAGTGTTACCTCTTGAACCAGAAAATGGCGCAACTCAAGAAAATGTTCCTGAGGTGCCTGCACCGACTAGAGAGGAAGTTAATGATGATGATCATGAAACTTCAGATCAAGTTGCTACTGAACTTCGAAGGTCCACAAGGACACGTTCCGCGCCAGAGTGGTACGGCAACCCTGTCTTGGAAATCATGTTGTTAGACAACGGTGAACCTTCGAACTATGAAGAAGCGATGGCGGGCCCGGATTCCGACAAATGGCTAGAAGCCATGAAATCCGAGATAGGATCCATGTATGAAAACGAAGTATGGACTTTGACTGACTTGCCCGACGATCGGCGAGCCATAGAAAATAAATGGATCTTTAAGAAGAAGACAGACGCGGATGGTAATGTGACCATCCATAAAGCTCGGCTTGTCGCTAAGGGTTATCGACAAGTTCAAGGGGTTGACTACGATGAGACTTTCTCACCAGTAGCGAAGCTGAAGTCCGTCTGAATTATGTTAGCAGTTGCCGCATACTATGATTATGAGATATGGAAAATGGACGTCAAGACGGCATTCCTTAATGGTTTCCTTAAGGAAGAATTGTATATGATGCAGCTGGAAGGTTTTGTCGATCCTAAGAATGCTGACAAGGTGTACAAGCTCCAATGCTCGATTTATGGGCTGGTGCAAGCATCTCGGAGTTGGAACATTCGCTTTGATGAGATGATCAAAGCGTTTGGGTTTACGCAGACTTATGGAGAAGCCTGCGTTTACAAGAAAGTGAGTGGGAGCTCTATAGCATTTCTCATATTATATGTAGATGACATACTTTTGATGGGAAATGATATACAACTCTTGGACAGCATTAAGGCCTACTTGAATAAGAGTTTTTCAATGAAGGACCTTGGAGAAGCTGCTTATATATTAGGCATCAAGATCTATAGAGATAGACCAAGACGCCTCATAGGTCTTTCACAAAGCAAATACCTTGATAAGATATTGAAGAAGTTCAATATGGATCAGTCTAAGAAGGGGTTCTTACCTGTGTTACAAGGTGTGAAACTGAGCTCAGCTCAATGTCCGACCACGGCAGAAGATATAGAAGAGATGAGTGTCATCCCCTATGCCTCAGCCATAGGTTCTATTATGTATGCCATGCTATGTACCAGACCTGATGTAAACCTTGCCGTAAGTTTGGTAGGAAGGTACCAAAGTAATCCCGGCAAAGAACACTGGACAGCGGTCAAGAATATCCTGAAGTACCTGAAAAGGACTAAGGAAATGTTTCTCATTTATGGAGGTGACGAAGAGCTCGTCGTAAAGGGTTACGTCGACGCTAGCTTCGACACAGATCAGGATGACTCTAAGTCACAAACCGGGTACATGTATATTTTGAATGGTGGGGCAGTAAGCTGGTGCAGTTGCAAGCAGAGCGTCGTGGCGGGATCTACATGTGAAGCGGAGTACATGGCAGCCTCGGAGGCAACGCATGAAGCAATTTGGGTGAAGGAGTTCATCACTGACCTAGGAGTCATACCCAATGCGTCGGGGCCAATCAAACTCTTCTGTGACAACACTGGAGCTATTGCACTTGCCAAGGAGCCCAGGTTTTACAAGAAGACAAGGCACATCAAGCGTCGCTTCAACTCCATTCGTGAAAATGTTCAAGATGGAGACATAGATATTTGTAAAGTACATACGGACCTGAATGTAGCAGATCCGTTGACTAAACCTCTCCCTAGAGCAAAACATGATCAACACCAGAATTCCATGGGTGTTCGATTCATCACAATGTAACTAGATTATTGACTCTAGTGCAAGTGGGAGACTGTTGGAAATATGCCCTAGAGGCAACAATAAAAGCATTATTATTATATTTCCTTGTTCATGATAATTGTCTTTATTCATGCTATAATTGTGTTATCCGGAAATCGTAATACATGTGTGAATAATAGACACCAACATATCCCTAGTAAGCCTCTAGTTGACTAGCTCGTTGATCAACAGATAGTCATGGTTTCCTGACTATGGACATTGGATGTCATTGATAACGAGATCACATCATTAGGAGAATGATGTGATGGACAAGACCCAATCCTAAACATAGCATAAAGATCGTATAGTTCGTTTGCTAGAGTTTTTCCAATGTCAAGTATCCTTTCCTTAGACCATGAGATCATGTAACTCCCGGATACCGTAGGAGTGCTTTGGGTGTACCAAACGTCACAACGTAACTGGGTGACCATAAAGGTATACTACGAGTATCTCCAAAAGTGTCTGTTGGGTTGACACGGATCAAGACTGGGATTTGTCACTCCGTATGACGGAGAGGTATCACTGGGCCCACTCGGTAATGCATCATCATTATGAGCTCAAAGTGACCAAGTGTCTGGTCACGGGATCATGCATTACGGTACGAGTAAAGTGACTTGCCGGTAACGAGATTGAACGAGGTATTGGGATACCGACGATCGAATCTCGGGCAAGTAATACCGACGATCGAATCTCGGGCGCGGAGGTATCGGTCATGCATACATGTCTCCCGAACCCGTAGGGTCTACACACTTAAGGTTCGGTGACGCTAGGGTTGTGAAGATATGTATATGCAGTAACCCGAATGTTGTTCAGAGTCCCGGATGAGATCCCGGACGTCACGAGGAGTTTCGGAATAGTCCGGAGGTAAAGAATTATATATAGGAAGTGCTGTTTCGGCCATCGGGACAAGTTTCGGGGTCACCGGTATTGTATCGGGACCACCGAAAGGGTCCCGGGGGTCCACCGGGTGGGGCCACCCATCCCGGAGGGCCCCATGGGCCAAAGTGGGGAGGGGAACCAGCCCATAGTGGGCTGGTGCGCCCCCCTAGGCCCACCCCATGCGCCTAGGGTTGAAACCCTAGGGGTGGGGGGGCACCCCACCTTGCCTTGGGGGCCACTCCAGCCCTGGTCGCCGCCCCCTAGGAGATCTCATCTCCTAGGGCCGGCGCCCCCCCTAGGGGAGCCTATATATATGAGGGGGAGGGAGGGGGCAGAAACACCTTGAGTCTTGGCGCCTCCCTCTCCCCTGCTACACCTCTTCCTCTCGTAGTATACGGCGAAGCCCTGCTGTTGTGACGCCCTGCATCCACCACCACGCCGTCGTGCTGCTGGATCATCATCAACCTCTCCTTTCCCCTTGCTGGATCAAGAAGGAGGAGACGTCACGCTGACCGTACGTGTGTTGAACGTGGAGGTGCCGTCCGTTCGGCGCTAGGATCTCCGGTGATTTGGATCACGTCGTGTACGACTACCTCATCCCCGTTCTTTGAACGCTTCCGCTCGCGATCTACAAAGGTATGTAGATGCATCCGATCACTCGTTGCTAGATGAACTCATAGATGGATCTTGGTGAAACCGTAGGAAAATTTTTGTTTTCTGCAACGTTCCCCAACAGATACATGCGTATCTACAAAAATCCAAGACAAATAATTTGGGATGAAGGTAATACTAAAGTACATCCTGACCAAGCCTATTAAAATGGACCCTGGTTTATTCAACTGTTCGAACTTAGCATCTCTGTCTACTTAATCCTAGTAAATTGGTAGTACATGTTCAGGTGCTGGCCAAATTAAGAGCTGGTTGAATAGAGCACACATGAAGCGAATTTCCAAATCAAATTACAGTTTCCAGCAATATATATATATGACAGAAAGTGCGAGAGAGGATCAGACATGTACCTCCTCATCCCCCCATGCCGGATTCTTCTCCTCCTCCACCGCTGCGTCCGACATCTTGCTTCACGGGCAGGGAGCAGAGGTGGCGCAGGCGGATATGGAAAGGCGCCGGAGTGGTGTACGCAGAGACGAGCAAGTAAGTGGGCGCCGATCGGAAAGGTGCCGGGGAGGCGCACGCGGCCAAGAGTGGGACGCGCCTGGTCGTGGCCAACGCCGGCGTGCCCTATCGGCTGGCCAGCTAGCGATACGCGGGCAGAAAAAAACAAGCAAGGGAGCACCAATGCAGCGGGCCGCGGCCCAATAGCAGTTCGCCAACGTGGTCATTTTCCTTTCTCGCTCGCTAAACCCAGGTCAGCTGAGTCAATAGGAGTTGAAGGCGATGGTAAATGACTTCTATAAGACTCTTTATACATCGGAGGGGGTGAGCAATATGGAGAGAGTTTTAAGGCCCAATTCTTTTCGGCGATTCTTCCAGAATCGCCCCTCTCCCCAGCTTCTCCCAGAATCGCCACTCTATATATTTTTTACAATCCTAGATAATTAGACCTTAACTAGATAGGATTGTGAAAAATATATGAAGTGGCGATTCTGGAAGAAGCTAGGGAGGGGGCGATTCTGGGAGAATCGCCCAAAAGAACTGGCCCTAAGTTGCGTCTCAACTAAAGTGTCGGCAGAGATGAATGACATGTTGTGTGCCCCTACTCTAATGAGGAGGTTAAGGCAGCCTTCTTTCAAATGTTCCCTACAAAGGCGCCCGGCCCCGACGGTTTTCCGGCACACTTCTATCAAAGACATTGGGAGTTATGTGGTGCAGAGGTGACAGATGCTGTTTTGAGGATAGTGAGAGGGGGAGAAACTCCGGAGAGCATAAATGACACCACTCCTCGTTCTGATTCCTAAGGTAACAAATCCTTCCATCTTGTAATAATTTAGGCCCATTAGCCTCTGCAATGTCCTATACAAAATTGCATCCAAGGTCATTGCAAATAGGTTGAAGCAAATTCTACCACATATCATATCTGAGGAGCAGTCGGCTTTCGTCCCAGGCAGGCTCATTACAGATAATATTATAAGTGCTTATGAGTGTCTTCACTTCATGAAACGCAGCAAAGCGAAGGCTAACAGTTATTGTGCTCTTAAGCTTGATATGGTGAAAGCGTATGACAGGCTGGAGTGGGACTATTTGGAGGCCATAATGGGAAAGCTAGGGTTTGTCGCCCCCTGGATAAAAACTGTCATGGGCATGGTGCGGTATGTTTCCTTTTCAGTACTGTTTAATGGAGAAAAGCTTGATCAGTTTATACCAAGCAGAGGTATAAGGAAGGGAGATCCGATATCCCCTTACCTTTTCTTAATTGCAGCGGAGGGCCTTTCGTGCCTCCTGAAAACCAGTTCTTCGTCATCAAACATTGTAGGATTGAAGGTGGCACCTACGGCTCCCGCCGTGAACCATCTTCTTTTCGCCGATGACAGCCTGCTGCTTTTTAAGTCATGGAACAAGGGGGCAGTAGCGGTATCAAACCTACTGGACACATACTGTTTGGCTTCGGGACAGAGGATAAATCATGATAAGTCATCAATCTTTTTTAGCAGAGGCTGCCCGCAACAGGTTAGAGAGGATATGAAGAATATTCTAAATGTACAAAATGAGTCACTCAGTGACAGGTACCTGGGTATGCCAACGAAGGTCGGACACTCGAAGAACGGGACTTTTAAGTACTTGCGGGATCGTGTTTGGGAAAAGGTGAAAGGTTGGATGGAGAAACTTTTATCCTCCGCAGGGAAAGAAGTACTAATCAAGGCGGTTGCTCAAGCAATTCCAGTATATTCTATGGCATGCTTCTGTCTTCCTCGAGGCCTATGCAAGAGTGTTACTTCGCTAATCAGACAATTCTGGTGGGGGAGCAAACAGGGCAAGAGGAAACCTAGCTGGGTGGCTTGGGACGTGATGACATTACCAAAGAACCTTGGAGGCCTTGGTTTTCGAGACATGGAGATCTTTAACTTGGCCCTCTTAGCTCGGCAGTCCCGGCGCATGTTGCAAAACCCCTTGTCTTTGAGCGTGAGGATCCTGAAAGCAGTCTACCATCCTGATACAGATATCTTCGGTGCAGCCTTGGGATCACACCCCTCGCAGATCTGGCGAGCCATCCTGGATGGCCGGGACATTATGGTCCAGGGCTTGGTGCGCAGGATCGGAGATGGGGAATCAACCAATATCTGGGAGGACAACTGGCTGCCGAGATCACAGGCGAGAAGGCCAATTGCTTCCTTGATCCCTGATCCACTGAGGAAGGTGGCGGAGCTGATCGACCATACCTCGTCCACCTGGAACGAGAACTTGGTGCGCTCGGTGTTTATACCGATAGACGCTGAGGCCATCTTACAAATTCCTCTATGCACAAGAGAGATAGATGACTTTTGGGCTTGGTCCGAGGATCGAAAGGGTATTTTTTTCAGTGTGTTCGGCGTATCGGATGATTCAACGGACAAAGCTGGGCCGGGAGGCATGGCTGTACGAGCAAGGAGGCTCCTCCGACTCCCAAGGTGCCGACCAAGGCTGGACTGATCTTTGGCGGATCAGGGTTCCCTCCAAGCTGAAGTTTTTCCTGTGGAGGCTCGCTAGAAACTCTATTCCCACGGCTGCACTTCTCCACCATAGAAACATGTCATCTTCGAGGGCTTGTTGCCTTTACGGGGCGGTCGATACTTGGCGACATGCCTTGGTGGACTGCTCGGTCTCGAGGAGCACTTGGGCACTCTCAAAGGAAACTGTTTTGGACAAACTAAGTACTTGCAAAGAGGAAAATCCAAAAAGGTGGTTGTTCGTAATGTATGAAGCTCTCAACCAGGAGGATTTCCTTGCTTTTGTGGTCACTCTATGGGCGTTGTGGGGTTCACGAAGAAAGGCCATGTACGAGGATATTTTCCAGACACCCTTTACCATCAACAGCTTTGTTACATCATACATAGCAGAACTAAAATCTCTACAACAGCCTGGAGTGGTCAGAAGGGGGCCGCCCCAACGCCGCCCAAACCATTGGATTGTACCTCCGGATGGGCTAGTTAAACTCAATGTAGACGCAGCAGTGGGACAATCGCGTGGAGCCGTGGCAGCTGTTTGCAGAGATCGTGATGGTGTTTTCTTGGGAGCATCGGCGGTGGTTTTCCCCAACTTATCAGATCCTGGCATTCCGGAGACGCTTGCCATCAGGGAGGCACTGGCTTTATCTGATGATCTCTACGTTTGAAGGATCCATGTGGCATCGGATTGCAAGGTGGCCATCAACGATATCCATCAGCATTACAAAGGGAGCTACGGTGCAATTGTGCAGGAGATTTTGCAATATAGATCATCTTTTGAAACGTGTAATATTATTCATGAGTTTAGGAGCTCGAATATCAAGGCTCATAAACTGGCAAAGCACGCTTTATCTGTCAGGACTGGCCGCCATGCTTGGTTAGGCCAGCCCAACGAACTTGATTTCGTCCCTGTAAACATTGTGACGATCTAATAAAGCTTTGCAGTTTGTCTAAAAAAAAGCTGAGTCACAGGCATTGACCACTGACTGTTGACTTTTCTAAAATAGGTTCGTCAAGTTTTTTAAAAAGTCAAGAATTCAAAAAAGTTGCTTACGAGTTTAAAAAATGTTCACACATTTGAAAAATTGTTCGCAAAAATGAAAAAAGTATGTAAATTTGAAAAATATTCACAAATTCAAAAGGAAGAACACGACTTGGAAAAGTTCATAATTTGAAAAAAATAGCAAAAAAGAAAATAAAACAAAAAATTTAAAACTATTTCACTAAATTTGACAAGGTTCATAAATTTGGAACATTTTCATAAAATTTGGAAAAAGTTCAAGAGATGAAAAGGTTCGTAATTTGAAAAGGAATCAAAAAATGAGAAAAGTTCACGAATTTTAAAGGATGTTCAAAAAATTGAAAAAGGTCACGAAATTTGGAAAAAAATCAAGAATATTTTAAAAGAATCAAATTTGCAAAAGTTTACACGTTTTGATAACATAAAAAATAAAAAAATAACGAGAAAACCGAGCAAAAGTCGTGTCGGGAAAAACCAAAAGAAAAACCGCCCACAAAACCGAGATAAACATGGAAAGGTTCCCAAAAAACGGTGAAAAAGAAACTTACATGGGCCGGCCCATTTTGCTACATAGTGTTGAGGAGCGTCATGTAATAGAAACGCGTATATGTGACGCTTAAGGCGGCAAATAGGATTTGCAAACTAGCAATCACGTGGAAGTCCCACCACTACAAAGAAACAACCACCTCGAAGTCCACTGAAGATTGCAGCTACAACTTGTGAGTCGATAATAGACAGATAATCAAAATCTTGCACTCCCATAGTTTGATATATCATCTGTTAGTTTTGAAGGAGAAAAATATTGAAACCTTTGGGCATTTGTGTGTGTGTGTGTGTGTGTGTGTGTGTGTGTGTGTGTGTGTGTGTGTGTGTGTGTGTGTGAATTACAGGTTCAAGGAGAAAAAGAAAGGTACATTGCCTAAAAAAGCATTGTGGCACTTTACAGATTACCACTCAAAGAAAAGAAAATTACAACAAAAACTCAAGTTTTCTCCTCGTCCCAACCACGGTGCCATGCCCTGGTTCTTGCGGGCTTTGCCAGCTTCCACCCGGGATCTAATCAAGCACGTGTCCCAATGAACGGGATGAGCATGCAAGCACTATCTCTAGTGAAGATTTAGGGTTTCGTCGATGCCGTCCAAGAAGCTTTGTGCCGGCAATGATTAGGGATCGCTCTGTTCAGGGTGCGCCAAACATGATTTTGCCCGTACATCCGTACATGGTTGATGATTTACTGAGATGAGTAAGTACATACTACTAATTTTAGGGATTAGGAGATCAGGATTTGATTTCGACAATAATACAAGTTCAAGGGTTTTTTAGACTTCCCCCGGTAGTAAGTGTCACAAGTGTATAAATAGAGGTAATACTTTTTCATTCGTTCTCAATTTCGTGAAAATTTTGATGCACTTGTTTGTCGCACTTTCATTTAGTTGTTGCATCATTGTCCCTGACAAAAACAAATGCATAATTTGTAAGAGAGTTTTTCTTAGGGACACGTGCACAAAGAGTTTCTGAATATCATCGATAAGGTCAAGTCGGCTCTGCTAGGGAAGTGATGACAGCGACGCGTCGGCGACTCGTTCTAGCAGTGCTAGTGATCGTTTGGTGGACTCAGAATCTCAACGTAATTTTTATTATGTTTGAGGTGCTCTATACTTCTGACAAACTTTATAATAGATGATCATTTCCGAAAAAAGAACTTCTAAGAAAGAGAGAGAAAGTTATTAGAAAAAGGCAAAAATGATGGGTCTTGATTTTCCCGTTCGGATTGCATAATCGAATGACGAATCATAGTTTTGAACTTTTGGTTAAAGTTTAGCGTGATTTAACCCCCTTTTGATAGTGTTTCATGATTTTGGCGCTTTCTGATGACGCTACACAATGTGGCGTTTGCTTTGCACTGGGGATGCCAGGGTCCATGGCGTTCAGTGGCGGACCTAGGATCTATGAAATGGGGGTGCCAACTTCAATACATAGCTATAAACTTTGTGAAAAGTATACTAGAATAGTATGTTTTGTCTAAAAAATATTATAAATCTAGCAAATAGCATTAATCTGTATAACAATCGGTATTGAGTGTATACTATATATAAACATTTGGAGGGGGCCATGGCACCCATGGAACCCCCTATGTAACATCCCAAATTTTCAATTTGGAATGTTATACACTAGATCATCATGCATATCATATTTTCTTGCATTTTGCCGATTAAAGAAATTTCACGCAACTCAAGGACCCTCGGAGAGAGTTGGAGATTTCGTTTTTTTCATATTTGAGTCTTCTCAAATTTTGAAGAAAAGATCATTGGTTTTGTCGGAGTTTTATTTGCATTTTATTTGGATAGGGAAAAATGCGTGTTTTCAAAAATTTGCATTTTAGGTCCCGAGAAAAGTTCATTTTGTTCGACTCAATTTTAAGAGTCAGGGAAAATTTACTTTAGAAGTTTTGGAGTTCGTTTAGGTTTCTTTTTCTATGTTTTTCTGCGCGCGTAACCGATTTAAAAAAAAAATCTTCGCAGCGCCCTGGGCCAAAGGCCCAAGCCAAGCCGCCGGCCAGGCCAAGACCCAAGCCGCGCGCCGCGCGCCAGCGCAGGCAGGGAGCCGCCGCCGCCGCCTAGAGTCCTAGTAGGACTCGGGTTGCCTTTCTTTTTTTTCTTTCCAATCTCCCTCTCCTACTCTTTTTCCTCCTCTTTTTCTTGCCCCCTACCCCAAGTTACCTCTCCCCTTACCTATATAAATACCCCCACACCCCCCCTCCTCTAAACCCACACCAAAACCCCAAGCCCCAAGCCACCACCGCGCCCTCACTCCGCGCCTCCATACACTACTGAAAACAGGGAATTTGCGATCAGCCAGCTCTTTGCCGTCTGCTAGCGGACGGCAAAAAAGGTATTTGCCGTCTGCTTACAAAAAACAGACGGCAAAGAACTGACACACGGTAAAGAACCTGATTGCCATCAGCCAATTCTTTGCCGTCCGTCAGCAGACGGTAAAGAATCTTTGCCATCTGCTGGCAGACGACAAAGAGATGGGTGGGTCCAGTAGATGACAGCGTTGTGACAGCCCACCAGCCTCACCTCTTTGCCGTCTGCCAGCAGATGGCAAAGAATCTTTGCCGTCTGCTGGCGGACGGCAAAGAGGTGGGGCTGCCGTCTGTTCTTTTTCCGCGGGCGGCAAAGAAGAAGCGCATGCCGCGGATCGATCCCACGGACCCTCGACCCACACAGCCCCGGGCCCCACCCACGCCCAACCCACGCACACACACCCACGTTGGATCCCATCTCTCTCATCCTCCTCAATCCCCTTTCTCCACCCCACGCCGCCACCAGATTCCGGCGATCCCCGCCGTTCCCCACCGCCCAGCTCTCCTCCCCGAGGTCACCTCTCCCCGCTCACCATCTCCACCGACCGATTTCTCTCCTCGCCTAGGTGAGCCACGCCCAGGCACTGGTGGTGGTGCACCGCGAGGAGGCCCCAGCGGCGTCGAGCTGCTGCTGTTGCGGGCACAGCGACGTGCTGGGGAGGAGCTACGTCGGGATGCTGCTCCTGCGCCGAGCTACTGCTGCTGCGGGCACGACAATGAGCCGGGGAGGAGCTGCGTCGAGCTGCTGCTGCGGGCGCGGCGTCTCTCCTTTCCCCAAATCCCCATCCGACGCATCCCTCTCCAGCCTCAAGCCGCTGCCCTGAGCTCCCCTACAGGCCGGCGACACCACTCTGATGAGGACTCACGCATGTGGCCGGATAGCATTCTGGTCACCAACTGCCCTCCAGGTATTCTCTTCATTTGGTTAAATTCACTGGCAGAGGAGCCCAGTGGGCAAGGTGTGGCAGCCGCCACACCTTGATTTCCACCAATTTTTTTATATATATAAGCATATACTTTTCTTGATGGAAATACTGCTTGTTAGTTTTAGACCATCGATTCACCCAAACAAAGCTAGATGAAGCACGTAAGTTAGATTGGAAGCACACAAGCAGGCAGCTTGATTGATGTGTTGTCCAGCACATGCCCATCTCACTACGTAGACGTACGCGAACCAGCTCGCTTCCGCTGCACAACGATCGGATCGATTCTCTCCGCGGCTCGCTCCTGATGGAACTCGTGACTAGGCGATCCAAAAACAGAACGGATAAATTTTTGTTGATGCGTGCAACATGTATTTTTTTCTTATGACATATATAAGAGTACATGATTGACTTCCGCCAGCCCGCCCGCGGGCGATTTTTGCCCTGAAACGCGCCGCCGTCGCCCGCCGGCCCATCCCCGACCCCGCCGCCGGCAGCGCAATCGTATTCCCCGCCGACCTGCCGATTTGAGTCTGCTATGCTGATGATGGCCCGCCTCCGCCGCCGGCGATTTGTGCCCAACAACGCCGCCGCCCCCGCCCGTCCATCCATCCCTAACACCGTCTCGACCCGCGGCCTATCAAATTGGCTATTATGTTTTTGCATCAATTTTTTTATTGAGGGGGCATCAATTTTGTCTAGTTGATAGTTTGCCACACCTTAATTTTTTTTCCGTCCTCCACCTCTGGTTAAATTAATGTGTCTTTCCTCAGCTTAGATGTAACAGTTCATTGTTTCTTTCTCTGAATATGTGTACATTCAGAAGCAACTATGAACAACAGTTTCGTTCTTTGAATTATACGTATTTTTAGGATCAGATGCTTAAATATCAGATGATGATTCTACATAGATACACTGGCTTTTGTATGACCTGAATAGAAGCAAATGAATATCATCAATTCTGATGTTAAGGAAAGTAAAACAGAGACGCCAGTTATTAACATAGGCAGAAAGAGTAGTTCTTGGCATCTTCCTTTCCCTCCTCACTTGTTACGATTGAGTAGCTGTTGTCAAAGGCCAATTATATCTGTGATGCTATGTCGACTTAGATCTGGATGTTGGTAGTTACCTAGATGTAGGAGGAAACAAGAAAGACCACGCTACAACACTAAGTGGTATAATTTCTGATAGTTACCTAGCTTTAGCATGCAACTTGGATCCCTACCTATTAACTTTACAGTGTATATGCACTGAAATTTAACTGCATCTTATGTTCTTTTTTTTGTTGCTCTTGGCCATCCAATATGTTATCATTGTTTTTTCTATTTATTAACCCATAAGGTATCCCGGCCATTATTTGTCAGCAATTTTAGTTTAGAGCAACCTGCAGTTTGTTTTCTATGGTTTCTACTGTTATACATTAATTGCAAGCCTTTTCTACTTAGAAACTTGTCAGAGTCTTGACTTTTCACTATTTAGATTACTGTGACATGAAAGAAAATGTTTTGCTGGATGGTTGGTTTATATCATCATCTTACAGCAGAACATTCGGCTATTTGACCATGCATACTTGTGGAGACTGGTTAGTATTTTGTGGTTGATGGCTGTAGCTGGCTTTTCCTCCTAAAATTTACATGTGGTGGGAACAGAGTACATGTGCCATAAAATTCACTTTTTCTCCTAACAACTTATACTTAGCACTTTGATCTTTGTAGAAAAAACCTGCTGGGTCCAAAGTTGTCCAGATGCATGGTGAATGATGGCTGAGATATGGTGCGAAATGGAATAGAAAGAAAATTCTTGTGCCTGCAGGGAGCGGAACTGAATGTGATCGGGGCGTCACAGTCAAGAGAGTGCTTCCTTGGCGTGCTACCAAAGGGAAATGGTGAGTTGTCACTTGAAACTATCATCTTCGTTCTCAATTTATTTATTTTAGCAAATGCAAAATATTCTGGGTTCTGCTCTTCATTTAGAATATTCACAAGTAAATGATTTCCTTTCTTGTATATCTGACATTTCAGCCAATATCATGGAAGTAAAAGAGATGGCAATTTAATTAGGCTAGGCTCACAAGTAGCTGGATTTTTTTTGTGTGAAGATGCATCAGTGATTTTTTTAGCAGTTTATAATGGTACTAGCCCCCTGTGCTTGTGGGTGCAGTGCCCTAATTGCAGAAAAATACCAGGTGCAAGTGTGGTGCTGGTTCTCTCCTTTGGCTCTTTGGTATTGGTTCTCTCCTATGGCTCCTTGTAATATGTGTTGGATATGTGTTGGATATATATGTGTTCATGACTATTGGTAACATGTGTTGGATATGTGTTCATGGCTATTAGTAACATGTGTTGGATATGTGTTCATGGATATATATATCTGTGTTTGATTTTCTGTGAAAATGAATTGATATAAGAAGAAACATAATTAATGCCTATTTGGTCTCTTTGCCATCTGCCAACAGATGGCAAAGAGCCTGCAGCCTTTGCCGTCTGCCAGCAGATGGCAAAGAGCCTGCAGCCTGGCAGACGGCAAAGAGCCTACAGCCTTTGTCGTCTGCCAGCAGCTGGCAAAGAGCCATGCCCTTTGCCGTCTACCACTGACGGCAAAGGCCTCTTTGCCGTCCGCTGCAAAAAACAGACGGCAAAGAAGGCCTTTGCCGACCCTGTCTTTGCCGTCCCCTTTTGCCGTCCGCGGCAGATGGCAAAGACCTTTGCCGTCTGCCATCCGTGCCTTTGCCGTCTGCCGTGGCAGATGGCAAAGTAGCTGATTCCTGTAGTGATAGCCGCGCCGCCGCCCTGTGTCACGCGCCGCCGCCGCCCTAGTGCCCACGCCGCCGTCGCCCAACGCCGTCGCCGCCGGAGCCCTCGCCGGAGGTACCGCGCCGCGTCCCTCTTTCTTTTCCTCGGATCTTTTTTCTTCTAAATCTGTCCGATTCTTTTCTTCTCTAAACCGTTCCGGTTTTCTAGATCGGTTTTTTGTTTGGTTTTCTTTTCTCGAAACCCTAGATCGGATTCGTTTTCTTTTCCGATTTAGTTGCCTAGCGACCGTTCGCCGGACCGTCCGTCTTAACGAACGTGATCACCGGATTATCCTAGGTTAACGAACGTCCGTTCGTTTAACCGTTCTTCTTTTTCTTTTCGTTGGATTTATTCCGTGATCGCGATCTCAGATCCGATCTTCTTTCTAGTCTATCTTCTCGCTCGTCTATCGGAATCAGGTGATTCAAGCGCCTGGAGTTTCGTTTTGAAACCGCCGTTCCGACTAATCAACTTTAACTAAGTTTTTGCTACTGTAAAACTTGACCTAGTTTCAACTTGCTAGAACCGAGTTGTTTTCTTCCGCCATTTGTTTCGGTTTCTTTGTTCGGTTCTTTCTCTCTTTGCAACCGGAGTTCTTAAGTTGAACTATCTGGTTCGATCTCTTGTTCGAGTTTTACCTGTGCATTAGATGAGTACTTATTGTATGCTTGTTGTTTGTCTGTGATAGATTACCCGGATTGCGCCGCCTGTTACTTCGAATCTCTAGGACTCGCGGATCATCAGCAAGGCAAGTGACACTTTGATCATACCTTTTCTACAACCCATTTTTATTGCATTAGATCCATCCTCACACATTGCATGATTAGGATCTAATTAAATTGTGGGATGGGAAGTAGATGAGGTAGTACCTATTACCTGTTACTATGAAACCTTTGGGAGTTACTTCTACGTTTGCTTATTATGCCATGCTATGCTAGTAGACGTGGATTGGGTGAGTGATATCCATGACAGATGTGAGATTGATAATTTTAATGGTTTATCTAAGGTGCAACTTAAACACACATCTGGGTGGATTGAGGCACCTGATGTCTATCAGGACTTGCCTGTTTTTATTTTGGACCGCCACCCAGGCTCAAAGGGATCATAAGATCTTTCATGCTAAATACTTACGTGTGCAGCCACAAGCCAATATGGGCTCTGGCATAGTTGACTAAGTCGTGCGAACTCTTATAGGGATAGACTAGCAGATGTAGGGGATGTAGGTGGTACGGTCTACTCCATCGTAAGGTGCTAGCGCTTCTGAAAGACTGTGTCTCGGTCATCCGTTTCTCAAACACCATGTAGTGCGAGAAATCCAACGGAGGCGATCGAGTCTTGTGGGGAAAAGTGCGCAAACCTCTGCATAGTGTAACAAACTAATCATGATTAGCCGTCTCCCCGGTTATGGACAATCTTGAGTATCTAGTATTTGAATATCATGTGAATCTCATCATGTTACTTCTAATTAATATTGTTGGGTTTTAATTGTTCACTTTTAATTGGGATTGAGAATGCTGTCAACCATTCTCAATGTTTAACAACCACCATGATAGTTAAATAAATTTATTCCTTTGCAGTAGGGAAAAATTGGCTTTACGCAAAACAGTAACCATAGAGCTTTCCACCAGCCAAATATGCATATAGTATAGCTGTTTCATTCCATCATTCTCTATGTGTTACCTTGCCAGCATATTCCATGTGCTAACCCGTTTCGGGCTGCAACGTTAATGTTGCAGACTTTTCAGACGACGATTAAGGTGCTTTTAGGTCGTGGTTCTATACTCAGTGATGCCGTTGGAGTTGATGGACCCATTTATCTTCCAAGTCTTCCGCTGTTATTGATATTAGATGGCCTTAAGCCATATTATTGTAACAAGTTCTCTTTTGAGACATCGATGTAATAAGTGTGTGATTGCCGCTCTGCTATAAATCCTTCGATGTACTGCGTGGTGTCAGCATTACTGATCCAGGGATGACACCGGAGCACAGTAGACTTGATCCATTCAGGTCGGGTCGCTACAGAGATGGTATTAGAGCACACGCTGACTGTAGGACACGACCACTAAGTTAAAGCCATAGATCACTATTCTCTCCTCATTTTCTAACTCCTCATCTTTTCTACTCTTTAGGATGAAGGACGCGAAGATTAAGTACGCTCAACCGGATGAAGGCACACCTTTTGGATTTCACTTGAAGGAAGTCACCAAGTACCTAAACATTGGATTACCAAGTTTCACGGGAAATTTCAACGCCACTTTGCCTGAAGAGGAGCGCTGGAAGATTCAAGCACACGTTCCGGGAAGGACATTCGCGCCAATCACGAAGCCAATAGATAGTGTTTTCAATGCACCAACTTGGAGTCTAGGAAAGAGCATGGCAGCCCACATCACCATAGGACGCATTGGAGAAGTTTATCAAGAAGACCTCAAGGACACTATCTACCAGATTTGCGGACGCCGAGATGAACAATGGGAGTTAGTCATCACCAAGAAGGATAGATCCATTGCAGCTTTTATCCAGGAGTTAAACCAGCACATACGACGCCACGAGAACCAGATATGCAACGATATGATGGAGTTGAAGAATGCGAAGACAAGGATCATCGAGCTAGAAGGAGAACTGAAGGCTACACGCAAGGACTACATGGACGAGATCGTAGCTCTAGCAAGACACAACTACGACTTAAGCAAGAGATTGAAGAACTCAAGAGGGAGTTAGCATCCAGGAAGGAAGACATGTACGTCGCATGTCCGGATAACTACATCATCATCGACGACACCGATTCGGATCCAAGTGAATCCGACTTTGACGACGAAGCTGGAGCGGACATCATGGAGTCTTCCACCGGTTCAAATTTTAGATGACCACCAAATATTAGTAGTATTTCCCCCATGTAAACACTATAGTTCGAGCACTTTTGCGATAGCTAGATCGATTGTAAGCCCTTGTTTGATTGAATGAAGTGATTTTGTGTGAATTTGCTCATGTGCATTGGGGTAGTGTTTTCTCTTTAGACCTCATTCTATTCTTATTTCTCGTCTTTTCTAAACCCTCAGATGCCTCTGAGACATGACCCCGGATTTACCATTAAGGATTGGTAACTATGTTTTTCCCTCAGACCTAATAGTATTGGAATCTCAAGGATTAGATGTAATTCTCGGTATGGATTGGTTGTCGATGTATGGAGGAAACATCGATTGTGCTAGTAAGTCAATTTTGCTTACAACGCCGGAAGGAAGACGGATCAAGTATGTATCACGACATGGAGCAAATAAGAATCAAGTGAATTCTTTATCAGGAGTGGTGCAGGAAGAAGTACCAGTGGTAAAGGATTTTCCTGATGTATTTTCGGAAGAGTTGCCAGGCATGCCACCGGATAGAGACATTGAGTTTTTGATTGAGTTATTGCCAGGTACAGGCCCAATATCAAAGAGACCGTACAGGATGCCAGCAAAGGATTTGGTAGAAATTAAGAATCAGATTAAGGAGTTATTGGAGAAAGGTTACATACGCCCAAGTTCTTCGCCTTGGGGATCGCCCGTACTTCTAGTGGAGAAGAAGGATGGATCATTAAGGATGGTTGTTGATTACCGTGGATTGAATGAAGTAACCATCAAGAACAAGTACCCACTGCCAATGATAAATGATCTGGTTGATCGTTTGCAAGGAGCTAAAGTGTTTTCCAAGATCGATTTACGATCAGGGTACCACCAGTTGAAGATTCGAGAGCAGGACATACCTAAGACAGCATTCACCACAAGATATGGACTGTATGAGTATACCGTTATGTCATTTGGATTGACTAACGCACCTGCTATTTTATGAACCTGATGAACAAAGTGTTTATGGAGTTTTTGGATAAGTTCGTCGTAGTGTTCATTGATGATATCCTGGTTTATTCGAAGAAGAATGAAGAAGAGCATAAGGAACATTTGCGTTTGGTTTTGGAGAAGCTAAGGGAACATCAGTTATATGCCAAATTTAGCAAATGTGAGTTTTGGTTGAAGGAAGTAGGATTCCTCAGACACGTTATATCCGGAGAAGGGATAGCAGTTGACCCCACAAAGGTTGAGACCGTAACCAAATGGGAAGCACCATCGACAGTTGGAGAGATTCGGAGTTTTCTTGGACTCGCAGGATACTACCGGAGATTCATTGAGAACTTTTCAAAGATTGCGAAGCCTATGACGGAGTTGTTGAAGAAGGATACCAAGTTCAATTTGACTGAGGAGTGTGAGGCTAGTTTCCAGGAGTTGAAGAAACATTTGGTTACCTCACCAGTGTTGATTTTGCCAGATCAGACCAAGGATTATGAGGTATATTGTGACGCTTCACGTCGAGGACTTGGGGCAGTGCTTATGCAGGAAGGAAGAGTTGTTTCGTATGCTTCACGACAACTGAAGCCTCATGAGTTGAATTACGCTACACATGATTTGGAGTTAGCAGCCGTAGTGCATGCATTGAAGACATGGAGACATTTCCTCATTGGAAATCATTGTGAGGTGTACACGGATCACAAGAGTTTGAAGTACATTTTCACGCAGAAGGAGTTGAATCTCAGACAAAGGAGATGGTTGGAGCTCATCAAGGATTATGATATGAGATTGCATTACCATCCCGGTAAAGCTAATGTAGTAGCTGACGCATTGAGCCGTAAGAGCCATGTCAATACGTTAATGACGGGAGAAATACCCAAGGAGTTAGCAGAAAACCTTCGTGAACTAAGTTTAGAGATAGTTCCGAAAGGTTATGTAGCAGCATTGGAGATTCAGTCAACATTGATGGATAAAATCAGAGAAGCTCAGAAATCTGACAAGGAAATTGCTGCTATAAAGGAGAAACTAAGCAAAGGAAAAGCAAAGGGATTTTGTGAGGATGAGCACGATACCCTATGGTTTGAGGACCGTGTCTATGTGCCAAATGACCCAGAGATCGGGAAGTTGATTTTACAAGAGGCACACGATTCACCATATTCGATTCACCCAGGAAATACCAAGATGTATTTGGATTTGAAGGAGACATTCTGGTGGACCGGAATGAAGAAGGATATTGCAACATATGTAGCAGTTTGTGACATATGTCATAGAGTGAAGGCAGAACATCAGAAGCCAGCCGGATTGTTGCATCCATTGCCGATACCCGAATGGAAGTGGGATAAGATAGGTATGGATTTTATCACAGGACTACCCAGGACGAAAGCAGGATATGACTCGATATGGGTAGTAGTTGATCGTTTGACGAAGGTAGCACATTTCATTCCAGTTAAGACCACTTACACCAGTACTAAGTTGGCAAAGATATACATGACTAGGATCATTTGTTTGCATGGAGTTCCAAGGAGTATCGTATCAGACAAAGGAACCCAATTTACCTCAAAGTTTTGGAATCAGTTACATGAAACTTTGGGAACCAGGCTAGAGTTCAGCACCGCTTTTCATCCGCAGACAGATGGACAGACTGAGAGAGTCAATCAGATTTTGGAAGATATGCTGAGAGCTTGTGCACTAGATTATGGATCTAGTTGGGACGATAACTTGCCGTATGCAGAGTTTTCTTATAACAACAGTTACCAAACCAGTTTAAAGATGGCACCTTTCGAAGCTTTGTACGGAAGGAGGTGTAGGACACCGTTGTCATGGGACAAAGTTGGAGACCGTCAGTTCTTTGGACCGGATTTGATTAAGGAGTCTGAACAAAAAGTTAAGTTGATTCGCGATAGGCTCAAGGTAGCCCAGTCCAGGCAGAAGAGCTACGCAGATTCTAAACGCAAGGAGACAGTTTATGAAACCGGAGACAGGGTGTATCTCCGAGTATCCCCACTTCGAGGAGTTAAACGCTTTGGAGTTAAGGGAAAATTAGCACCGCGTTTCGTTGGACCATATAAGATCTTGCAACGTATGGGAGAAGTCGCTTATAAGTTGGAATTACCCGAGGGACTGTCAGGAGTTCATGACGTATTCCATGTTTCTCAGCTGAAGAAATGCCACGCCGAGATGGCAGAGGTACCACTAAGAGATACAGTGCCGCTTGAAGCGATTCAGTTGAAGGACGACCTAACATATGAAGAGAAACCAGTCAAGATTTTCGATTATGCCAGCAGAGTTACCCGTAGCAAAGTTATCAAGTTTTGCAAAGTTCAGTGGAACCACCACTCAGAGGATGAAGCCACCTGGGAGAGAGAAGAAGATTTGCTCAAGGACCACCCTCACCTATTTTCTAGCCAACCCGAATCTCGAGGGCGAGATTCATCTTAAGGGGGGTAGGTTTGTAACATCCCAAATTTTCAATTTGGAATGTTATACACTAGATCATCATGCATATCATATTTTCTTGCATTTTGCCGATCCTAGAAATTTCACGCAACTCAAGGACCCTCGGAGAGAGTTGGAGATTTCGTCTTTTTCATATTTGAGTCTTCTCAAATTTTGAAGAAAGGATCATTGGTTTTGTCGGAGTTTTATTTGCATTTTATTTGGATAGGGAAAAATGCGTGTTTTAAAAAATTTGCATTTTAGGTCCCGAGAAAAGTTCATTTTGTTCGACTCAATTTTAGGAGTTGGGGAAAATTTACTTTAGAAGTTTTGGAGTTCGTTTAGGTTTCTTTTTCTGTGTTTTTCTGCGCGCGTAACCGATTTAAAAAAAAAATCTTCGCAGCGCCCTGGGCCAAAGGCCCAAGCCAAGCCGCCGGCCAGGCCAAGGCCCAAGCCGCGCGCCGCGCGCCAGCGCAGGCAGGGAGCCGCCGCCGCCTAGAGTCCTAGTAGGACTCGGGTTGCCTTTCTTTTTTTTCCAATCTCCCTCTCCTACTCTTTTTCCTCCTCTTTTTCTTGCCCCCTACCCCAAGTTACCTCTCCCCTCACCTATATAAATACCCCCACACCCCCCCTCTAAACCCACACCAAAACCCCAAGCCCCAAGCCACCACCGCGCCCTCACCCCGCGCCTCCATAGCCGCGCCGCCGCCCTGCGTCACGCGCCGCCACCGCCCTAGTGCCCACGCCGCCATCGCCCAACGCCGCCGCCGCCGGAGACCTCGCCGGAGGTACCGCGCCGCGTCTCTCTTTCTTTTCCTCGGATCGTTTTTCTTCTAAATCTTTCCGATTCTTTTCTTCTCTAAACCGTTCCGGTTTTCTAGATCGGTTTTTCGTTCGGTTTTCTTTTCTCGAAACCCTAGATCGGATTCGTTTTCTTTTCCGATTTAGTTTCCTAGCGACCGTTCGCCGGACCGTTCGTCCTAACGAACGTGATCACCGGATTATCTTAGGTTAACGAACGTCCGTTCATTTAACCGTTCTTCTTTTTCTTTTCATCGGATTTATTCCGTGATCGTGATCTCAGATCCGATCTTCTTTCTAGTCTATCTTCTCGCTCGTCTATCGGAATCAGGTGATTCAAGCGCCTGGAGTTTCATTTCGAAACCGCCGTTCTGACTAATCAACTTTAACTAAGTTTTTGCTACTATAAAACTTGACCTAGTTTCAACTTGCTAGAACCGAGTTGTTTTCTTCTGCCGTTTGTTTTGGTTTCTTTGTTCGGTTCTTTCTCTCTTTGCAACCGGAGTTCTTAAGTTGAACTATCTGGTTTGATCTCTTGTTCGAGTTTTACCTGTGCATTAGATGAGTACTTATTGTATGCTTGTTGTTTGTCTGCGATAGATTACCCGGATTGCGCCGCCTGTTACTTCGAATCTCTAGGACTCGCGGATCATCAGCAAGGCAAGTGACACTTTCATCATACCTTTTCTACAACCCAGTTTTATTGCATTAGATCCATCCTCACACATTGCATGATTAGGATATAATTAAATTGTGGGATGGGAAGTAGATGAGGTAGTACCTATTACCTGTTACTATGAAACCTTTGGGAGTTACTTCTACGTTTGCTTATTATGCCATGCTATGCTAGTAGACGTGGATTGGGTGAGTGATATCCATGACAGATGTGAGATTGATAATTTTAATGGTTTATCTAAGGTGCAACTTAAACACACATCTGGGTGGATTGAGGCACCTGATGTCTATCAGGACTTGCCTGTTTTTATTTTGGACCGCCACCCAGGCTCAAAGGGATCATAAGATCTTTCATGCTAAATACTTACGTGTGCAGCCACAAGCCAATATGGGCTCTGGCATAGTTGACTAAGTCATGCGAACTCTTATAGGGGTAGACTAGCAGATGTAGGGGATGTAGGTGGTACGGTCTACTCCATCGTAAGGTGCTAGCGCTTCTGAAAGACTGTGTCTCGGTCATCCGTTTCTCAAACACCATGTAGTGCGAGAAATCCAACGGAGGCGATCGAGTCTTGTGGGGAAAAGTGCGTAAACCTCTGCAGAGTGTAACAAACTAATCATGATTAGCCGTGTCCCCGGTTATGGACAATCTTGAGTATCTAGTATTTGAATATCATGTGAATCTCATCATGTTACTTCTAATTAATATTGTTGGGTTTTAATTGTTCACTTTTAATTGGGATTGAGAATGCTGTCAACCATTCTCAATGTTTAACAACCACCATGATAGTTAAATAAATTTATTCCTTTGCAGTAGGGAAAAATTGGCTTTACGCAAAACAGTAACCATAGAGCTTTCCACCAGCCAAATATGCATATAGTATAGCTGTTTCATTCCATCATTCTCTATGTGTTACCTTGCCAGCATATTCCATGTGCTGACCTGTTTCGGGCTGCAACATTAATGTTGCAGACTTTTCAGACGACGATTAAGGTGCTTTTAGGTCGTGGTTCTATACTCAGTGATGCCGTTGGAGTTGATGGACCCATTTATCTTCCAAGTCTTCCGCTGTTATCGATATTAGATGGCCTTAAGCCATATTATTGTAATAGGTTCTCTTTTGAGACATCGATGTAATAAGTGTGTGATTTCCACTCTGCTATAAATCCTTCGATGTACTGTGTGGTGTCAGCATTACTGATCCAGGGATGACACCGGAGCACAGTAGACTTGATCCATTCGGGTCGGGTCGCTACACCCTAGATCCGTCCCTGACGGTGTTTGGTCCTGACCCACTAGATGTCCCTCCGCGTTGATCAGTCGACATGATAGATGGGTGGCGTTTCCTATCTGCCTCGTCAGACGGTCAAGAAAGAGAAAACTTTATGGGTTAAGACCAAACACCATTGACCGTGGCGTTTTCTATCCATCTCAAATGTCTGAAGGGGTGATGTCACCAAAAAGACCAGGTCATGAAAAACTTTTAAAATGGGATCTTAGGGCATGGCCAACACGTGGCCCTAGACCTGTCGCCCCACGAGCCATCTAGGCTCAGACGCCATGGTGGCATGTGTCGTGGTTCTAAGACTGACAGTAGAATAGGGGGTAGGAATGTAGAGGCAAGATCCTAGCTATGGAGGAGTTGTACACACGAGTTTTACGAGTTCAGGCCCTTCTCGGAGGAAGTAACAGCCCTACGTCTCGGAGCCCGGAGGCGGTCAACTGAATATATGTGTGTGAATTACAAAAAGTGTGAACCCTTGTCCCAAAGGAGGGGGGGTAGCTTATATAGAGTACGCCATCACCCCTGCTCCCCTCCGTTACACAAGGTTCAATGCTCATAAAGGAGGGGCGTTACTGGTAACGTCTGCAATAAAGTGTTGTAAATGCCCATAAAGCTATGGTTTAAGTCTTGACCGTTGTAGAGTGGAGGGTTTCTCGTCTTCTGGTGGTCGAGTGTCTTCAAGGTGGTCGAGTGAGCACATCTTCATGGTCGAGTGGATGATGGTTTCTCTGCGACTGCTTCTGATTCTTTGTAGAGATGTCCTCAGGGAGGGTATGTTGGACAGATCCATGACCCTACCCTAGGTACATAGCTTCATCATTAGCCCCCGAATGGATCAGGATTTGAGTGAGGAAGGAGTTGGGAACACTTCCGACCCATTCTTTGTGCTATGAGTATATCTTGTTCTGGAACAATAAGTTGAGGTGACGACGTCGACTCCTTTCTCAGTCGCCTTGGTCCATTCTTGGTTTTTGTCGAGTGAATTTTCACGGTAGAATTCCGAATGATGATGTAGAGGATGTTTGTCTTCAGTCTGACAGGTTGCTCTGCTCTCCGCGGATTTCGCGGGATTCGAATTTTGGGAAGTGCGCCAGACGGACGGAACCGAGGTTATCAGGACAGATTAGGCGAGTCTCCTCGATCCCCATGCCACCTTTTTCGCCACATACTGCGCGCGTGACTGTTGCGGGATTTGTTTAGATCGCCTGGATCCACTAGTCAGTCACTCGGGTGACGACCTTATAAAAGGCTCCGGACCAGGCCTCTGCCCCGTGCGCTCCCATTCTTTCTTCTTCTCCCGATCTCTCCGCCACGCTCGCTTCCGCTCTTTTCGCCGGACTCTCGCTCGAGCTCGACCCGTTGCCATGGGGAAAGAGAAGACGGTGGCGCTGGAGCGCGCGAAGAAGGCGACCGCGAAGGCGAAGGGCAAGCGGACCAGCTGGGGCGGATCCTCGTCGAGATCCGACCTACCGCCGGGCTGGATCTAGGGCAACTGGATCCGCTCGACAATCACCCAGGACGACCTCGATGACCTGGTGGAGGGGGGACTGATCCCCCACAAGTCGGCACGGCTCCCGGGGAACGAAACCGAGCTGCAGCCAAGGGAGGGTGAGTGTGTTCTCCTCGCCACCCACGTAGATCGCGGATTCTCACTACCTCCCCATCCTTTCTTCCAGGATTTTTTGAACTTCTTTGGGGCTCAACTTCACCATTTCACTCCAAACACCATAGTCTATCCAGCCGCTTTCGTGTCGATGTGTGAAAATTTCTTGGGCTGTCGACCGCACTGGGGTCTTTTCAAACACATCTTCACATGCCGCTCCCAGTCGGTCAAAAAGGCCAAATCGAGTGACGAAAAGACACAAGTGATCCAGATGTGCGGGGGTCTGGGGATCTAGATGAGGAGCAAGAGTACTTTCCCAGCCATGATCCATCCCGACTCGGTCCGGGGTTAGCAGTCGACTTGGTTCTACTACAAGGATCAGCCGACCCCGGGTCAGTCGACTGGACTTCCTCCCTTTTCCTTGGCTCGAGTGGAGAAGCCCGCCCCCCTGAAGGTAGTTCCAAAAGAGAAGGCGCAGGTCAAGGTGCTGGTCGAGCGGGTCGTCCAACTTGTCCACGACGGGGTGACTGGGATGGACCTGCTGGAGGTCTTTCTCGGTCGACGCATCCAACCGCTTCAGGCGCGTGATCATCCGATGTGGATGTACTCTGGGCTCGAGGATTCCACTCGGATCCACCCATAGGATGTCAGCGAGGATACCTTGGAGAAGTGGTTGATGGGGATCACCAGCAACAAAGACAACCCTCGGGGGTCTAGGAGGGTGATTCCATTCGACAACTCGCACCAGCCGGAGCAGGTATAATTCTGTTTTATCAAGTATCTTTCCGATTCACCGTGTGATATCTTGTTTATGGTCAACTGAATTTCCTTTGATCGTTGTCTTTTCAGGCCCTCATCGACATGTACTCAATGCCCAACGGAGTGCAGGACCAAGACGCCAAGGAAGAAGCGAGCGGGGGCGAGAGCGGCGAGGAGCATTCGGATCCCGAGGAGGACGAGGAGAGCGACGAATCGACTGATGACGAAGAAGTCGACTGACCTCCTCGCAGAGAGAGGAGATTCAAACACGCTCACGACCCGGCGAGCGCTCCGGACTTGGTGGCCGCGCCGACTGGACAGTCTTCGAAGCGTCCCAGGACGTCTTCCCCAACGCCAACTGAGAAGGCTCCAAAGCAGTCCAAAGTTGCGCCGCCTCCAGCGCCGAAAGCGCTGAAAGCCACCTCCTCCAAACTGCCAAAAGATTTGCCCAGGATCAAAGTGACAGTTCCTACTATCTCTGGGTAACCATCTGACTTGTCCTTTTCGTCGACTCGATTAACCAGACATAACCGATTGAATGCGGGTCTTTGAAGTGCTGCTACGTCAAGAACCTCTTCTCTCCAGTACCAGGACGAGGAAATGGAAGACGCAGTAACCTCCAACCCAGGTCTAAACTCTTGTGAATTTATTCTTGATTCTTTGGTCGATTGTGTTCGAGTGGTTCACTTAGGGTCGAATGATCTGCCTTGCAGCTCCACCCAACGTCATCGATCTTCCAGATGACGATGAAGATGTGGCTCTTAAGCCCAGGAAGAGCAAGAAGGTAGCGGCTGGTAGGATGTCTCGGCAAGAACCCACTATGACACCTCCCGTCCGTCAACCTGAAGACGCGGGCAGGGCCTCTGTGACCTTTGCTGCGCCCTTGTCGAGTGAGCACCCCACACTGCTGATTGCGCCTGTGATTCCTTCAGTCGTCCAACTCCACAACACGGAGCTGCAAGCTGCCGCACCTGGGTCATCTACTCACTTTTTCACCAGTATCCCGTCCCGGACAACCAGTCGGAAGCGGCTGCGGAAGCCATCCGACAGGCTGACATGATGATGGAGTGGGTGAAAGCGGTGCATGAGAATAGCCAGGCTGCCTACGACGCCAGTGCTGCCCTTCGAACCAATGTCCAGGTGAGTAGACTTTCCGACTGTTTTTGCTCTGTGAGGAAATGTTACTCGAAAAAATCCTTCTTCTACACAGTCTGTTGTTGTTTGTGTTGAATTATAGCACCCACTGGGTGTTTTGTTGTTTTTGGTAGTTTTGTTCTTTCAATCGGTCTGGGCGAGTGGGATCTGAACCAGTGGGGGCACACTAAGTGCACCCACTGGGTGTAGTCCCCGAGACCGCGGTCGACTACTGGCAGTCGACTGGGGTCTGAGTTTTTCTTTCCTTTCTCTTTTACTCCTTACACTCGACTTAGACGGACCGGTCGAGTAGTTTCGTTCTTCCACTCGGTCTGGGCGAGTGGGATATGAACCAGTGGGGGCACGCCAAGTGCACCCACTGGGTGTAGTCCCCGAGACCGCAGTCAACTGCTGGCAGTCGGCTGGGGTCTGAGCAGTTTTTTTAGTTGAGTCTTAGTCAGCAGGGGCACGCCAAGTGCACCCGCTGGGTGTAGCCCCTGAGACTGCAGTCGACTGTGTGCAGTTGGTTGGGGTCTAAGCGAACTTCTTTAGGTTTTATTCACTCGAAAGTGAACAACCTTTGATCTTATCGACTGATCCGTCTTTTGCCTTCTGCAGAAGTTTTGCAGTCTTATTTCTAAGTTTGCTGAACTTGAGGAGAAGCAGAGGCAACTCAATCTCGACTTGGAATTAGCCCAGCAGAATCTGAAGAAAGCTCAAGATGAAGCCGCTGGTATGGAAGGTAACTGACTGTCGACTGACTTTCAATACATTTCTTTGATCTCTTCTTTGATTCGATTGTTTCTTTTGTAGAGAAAATGAAGCTGGCTCTGGAGAAGAAGGACTCGGACCTCGCCGCCGCGCAAAAAGTAGCCCAAGATAAAACTGCTCTCGCAGACCAGAAGCTTGCTTCAATCGGAACGCTGGAAGGAGAGGTGAACAAATTGAAATCTTGTCTTAATGAAGCTAACCGCAAAGTGACCAATCTGAAGAAGGACAAGGTCGTCCTGAATGAAAAGTTGGAGTCTACGATCCGCAAGAGGAATGACATGGAAGCTTATCTGAGGACTCTTGCCAAGAAGCTTTATCTCACGCTGGAAGGTATTTCTTTTAATCTGACTGTGCTGATGCTTGCGATCGGATCTTGCTCGGTCGATTGACTAATTTTTGGCTGCAGAATTCTGTCAAGACTTCGACGAGGAAACTGGAAGGGTCGAGACGGGTCTGGACCCTATCGCTTCTCCAGTCTGCGATGAAACTGCAATGAACATGCTCCGACTGGAGTCCCGTATCGCCAGCACCACAAGCTACCTCGTGCGTCTGAAGGAGGTAGTCTCCCGAATCGACTCATCGCTTTGGCCGGGGGCGACGCTTCAGAATGACCTAGAATCCCTGATGACTTGACTGAACGAGATCCCTGACCGAGTGCAAGAATGGAAGAAATCCTCCGCCCGGTGTGGTGCTGATGTGGCGCTGTCCTTGGTGCGAGTCCATTGCAAGGAAGCTCGTGAAGACAAGCTGGCTGCGATCAAAGTCGCTAACACCAAAAAGCATGACTTCCAGTCCTTCATGGAGACTTTCATTGCTGCCGCCACTCGGATCGCTGAAGGGATCGACCTGGACTCATTTGTGGAGCCTGCCAGCCCTCCTCCGGCCGAGTGAACAAATTTATGAAACTTGAATCTACTTTAAATTTGCCTCAGAATGCCGAGTGATTGCTGTAACCGTTGAACTCCTTCAGGCTTGATGCCCGAGCACTTTTGATTTGCTGCTTGGAACTTTTAGGATTTATCTGAATTTGGTTTATCTCCAAATGTGCTTGCGTTTGCCTTCGAATGGACTTTGCTCATTGCTTGGAATAGTCTTTGTGCTAGAGACACAGCTCTGAGGGGGCAGCTCCAGTCGACCCGCGCTTCGTCATCCTCACGGATAGGGATGGAGCGGACATTGTACTTGTGTCGTAGCTCCAAAGGAGAAGGTCGCAGTCGACCTGCACCTCATCGTCCTTGCAGATAGGGATGGAGTGGACGTTGTACTTGTGCCGTAGCTCCGAAGGAGAAGGTTGCAGTCGACCTGCACCTCATCGTCCTCGCGGTTAGGGATGGAGCGGACGTTGTACTTGTGTCGTAGCTCCGAAGGAGAAGGTTGCAGTCGACCTGCACCTCATCGTCCTTGCGGATAGGGATGGAGCGGACGTTGTACTTGTGTCGTAGCTCCGAAGGAGAAGGTTGCAGTCGACCTGCACCTCATCGTCCTTATGGATAGGGATGGAGCGGACGTTGTACTTGTGCTGTAGCTCTGAAGGAGAAGGTTGCAGTCGACTTGCACTTCGTCGTCCTCGCGGATAGGGATATGTTTCAGACTTAGGAGAGTACTGGACTGCAGCTAAGACCCCCGAGTGGGAGGGCTGCTCTCCACTCGGTAGGATTTTTTCAAACTTAGGCGAGTACTCGCCTGCAGCTAAGTCTCCTAGTGAGAGAACTTTAGGCAAGTACTGGACTTCAACTAAGCCCCTGAGTGGGAGGGTTGCTCTCCACTCGGTAGGATTTTTTCAAACTTAGGCGAGTACTGGACTGTAGCTAAGTCTCCTAGTGAGAGAACTTAGGCGAGTGCTGGACTGCAGCTAAGCCCTCGAGTGGGAGGGTTGCTCTCCACTCGGTAGGATTTTTTCAAACTTAGGCGAGTACTGGACTGCAGCTAAGTCTCCTAGTGAGAGAACTTAGGCGAGTGCTGGACTGCAGCTAAGCCCCCGAGTGGGAGGGTTGCTCTCCACTCGGTAGGATTTTTTCAAACTTAGGCGAGTACTGGACTGCAGCCAAGTCTCCTAGTGAGAGAACTTAGGCGAGTGCTGGACTGCAGCTAAGCCCCCGAGTGGGAGGGTTGCTCTCCACTCGGTAAGATGTTTTCAAACTTAGGCGAGTACTGGACTGCAGCTAAGTCTCCTAGTGAGAGAACTTAGGCGAGTGCTGGACTGCAGCTAAGCCCCCGAGTGGGAGGGTTGCTCTTCACTCGGTAGGATTTTTTCAAACTTAGGAGAGTACCGGACTGCAGCTAAGTCTCCTAGTGAGAAAACTTAGGCGAGTGCCGAACCGCAGCTAAGCCCCCGAGTGGGAGGGTTGCTCTCCACTCGGTAGGATTTTTTCAAACTCGGGCGAGTATTGGACTGCAGCTAAGTCTCCTAGTGAGAGAACTTAGGTGAGTGTCGGACCGCAGCTAAGCCCCCGAGTGGGAGGGTTGCTCTCCACTCGGTAGGATTTTTTCAAACTTAGGCGAGTACTGGACTGCAGCTAAGTCTCCTAGTGAGAGAACTTAGGCGAGTCCTGGACTACAGCTAAGCCCCTGAGTGGGAGGGTTGCTCTCCACTCAGTAGGATTTTTTCAAACTTAGGCGAGTACTGGACTGCAGCTAAGCCCCCGAGTGGGAGGGTTGCTCTCCACTCGGTAGGATTTTTTCAAACTTAGGCGAGTATTGGACTGCAGCTAAGTCTCCTAGTGAGAGAACTTAGGCGAGTCCTGGACTGCAGCTAAGCCCCCGAGTGGGACGATTGCTCTCCACTCGGTAGGATTTTTTCAAACTTAGGCGAGTACTGGACTGCAGCTAAGTCTCCTAGTGAGAGAACTTAGCGAGTCCTGGACTGCAGCTAAGCCCCCGAGTGGGATGGTTGCTCTCCACTCGGTAGGATTTTCTTTCGAACTTAGGCGAAACGGATTCGCGACTAAGCCCACCCACTGGGGGATTTCAGAAGTAAATAAAAACACAACAATCGAATGGTAGGACCATAAGCTCATGTCTTTGATAAACAAATTACAAAGGTGTTTCTTATTACATTAAATTCGAACGAGTGCTTAAGTATAAAAGGGGCGGAGCAGCTCCGCGTTCCAAGCCCGTGGCTCGTCTTTCTAATGCTCAATACTATAAAGATGATATGCTCCGTTGTGGAGAACTTTGGTGATGATGAAGGGCCCCTCCCAAGTCGGGGCAAGCTTGTGTGGTTTCTGTTGATCCACTTGAAGAACCAGGTCTCCTTCTTGAAAGGCTCGACCCCTCACATTTCTGGCGTGGAATCGACGCAAGTCTTGCTGATAAATGGTCAAGCGGATCAAGACCATCTCTCTTTCCTCCTCTAAGAGATCGACTGAATCTTGCCGGGCCTGCTCTGCTTCCTCTTCGGAGAAGAGCTCAACTCGGGGTGCATTGTGGAGTAGATCACTTGGCAGAACAGCTTTGGCTCCAGACTAAGAAGAAAGGAGTTTGTCTGGTCGACCGATTACGAGTTGTCCTCAAACCCCACAAAACTGACGGAAGTTCATCAACCCAAGTGCCTACTGCGTGTTTGAGATCACGCATCAGTCGGGGTTTTAGTCCTTTAAGAATTAGGCCATTGGCTCTTTCTGCTTGTCCGTTCGACTGCGGGTGAGCGACAGAAGCATAGTCGACTCGAGTGCCCTGAGAGGCGCAGAAAGCTCTGAACTCATCGGAATCGAAGTTCGATCCATTGTCCATGATGATGCTATGTGGGACTCCATATCTGAATGTCAATTCTCTGATAAAACTGACAGCGGTGCTAGCATCAAGGTTCTTGATAGGTTTAGCTTCGATCCATTTGGTAAACTTGTCAACTGCAACGAGCACATGAGTGAAGCCGCTCCTTCTAGTTCTCAGTGGTCCAACCATATCCAGTCCCCAAACAGCAAAGGGCCAGATGAGGGGGATGGTCTTTAGGGCTGACGCTGGATTGTGAGACATGTCAGAGTAAAACTGGCAGCCTTCACATCTGTCGACTATATCTTTCGCCATTTCATTTGCTCGTGGCTAATAGAATCCAACTCGGTATGCTTTAGCCACGATGGCCCGAGAGGACGCATGATGACCACAGGTCCCCGAGTGGATGTCATTGAGGATCATTCGACCTTCTTCTGGTGTTATGCATTTCTGACCAACTCCAGTCACGCTTTCCCTAAACAGCTGCCCTCTTATCACAGTAAAGGCCTTGGATCGACGGACGAGCTGTCGAGCCTCTTCTTCATCCTCTGGGAGTTCTTTCCTGAGGATGTACGCAATGTAGGGCACCGTCCAGTCGGGAGTAATGGCCAGAACCTCCATGATCAGGTCGACCACGGCTGGGACCTCGACTTCAGTCAGATTTGTGGCGCTCTTAGGTTGCGGGGGCTCTTCAGTAAAAGGATCTTCCTGAACTGTCGGCGAGTGAATATGCTCCAAAAATACATTGTTGGGAATGGATTCTCTCTTTGAACCTATCTTTTCCAAATCGTCGGCTGCTTGATTTTTCAGTCGGGGTATGTGGTGGAGTTCCAACCCCTCAAACTTCTTCTCAAGCTTTCTCACCATGTTGCAGTAACCAGTCATGGCTGGGCTTCTGACGTCCCACTCCTTCATCACTTGATTAACTACCAGTTCTGAGTCGCCATAGACCATGAGGCGACGGACGCCGAGTGAGATGGCCATGCGCAACCCATACAGGAGTGCTTCATATTCTGCTTCGTTGTTGGAGGAATCAAAGTGAATCTGGAGGACGTATCTGAGCCTGTCTCCTCGGGGGGATACCAGAACTACTCCAGCACCAGAACCGTTCAGCATCTTGGATCCGTCAAAGAACATGGTCCAGTGCTCAGAGTGAACTTGAGCCGGCAGTTGCTGTTCGATCCACTCGGCGAGGAAATCTGCTATTTCTTGGGACTTGATAGCTTTCTTTGCCTCAAACTTGATATCCAAGGGAAGGAGTTCAATCGCCCATTTGGCCACTCGACCAGTTGCATCTCTGTTGTGCAGAATCTCTGACAATGGAGCGTCGCTGACGACTGTAACAGAGTGATCCGAGAAATAGTGTGCAACCTTCTTCGTGGTCATGTAAATCTCATAGACAAGTTTTTGATAATGAGGATATCTCTGCTTTGACGGGGTCAGGACTTCTGAAATATAATAAACTGGGCGTTGAAGCTTATAAGTTTTTCCTTCTTCTTCTCGCTCGACCGTAAGTACTGTACTGACGACTTGTCCAGTGGCTGCTATATAAAGCAGTAGAGGCTCTTTGCTGATTGGAGCAGCAAGCACCGGCTGGGTGGAAAGCAGGGCTTTTAGCTCTGCAAACGCTGCATCGGCTTCTGGGGTCCACTCGAACTTGTCTGATTTCTTCATCAGTCGGTAAAGAGGCCGTGCCTTTTCACCGAGGCAAGAAATGAATCGGCTTAGGGCGGCCAAGCAATCAGTAAGCTTCTAGACATCATGCACATGCATAGGGCGTTTCATTCGGAGTATAGCGCCTACTTTCTCTGGGTTAGCATCGATTCCTCGTTCGAAAATAAGAAAACCGAGTAACTTTCCGCCTGGAACTCCAAACATGCACTTTGATGGATTGAGCTTGATATCATACCTTCTGAGGTTGGCAAAGGTTTCAGCAAGGTCAGTCAGTAGGTCGGAACCTTTACGTGACTTGACCACAATGTCATCCATGTATGCTTCCACATTCCGACTGATCTGAGAGAGCAGGCACTTCTGAATCATCCACATGAATGTGGCTCCGGCGTTCTTCAAACTAAATGGCATTGTGACATAACAGAAGCACCCAAACGGAGTGATGAAAGCTGTCTTTATTTCGTCGGGTCCGTACAGACGGATCTGGTGGTACCCGGAGTAGGCGTCCAAAAAGGACAGACGCTCACACCCTGCAGTCGAGTCGACTATCTGATCGATGCGAGGGAGAGGGAAGTGATCTTTCGGGCAGGCCCGATTGATGTGCTTGAAATCAATGCACATGCGAAGTGAGTCATCTTTCTTTGGGACCATGACAACGTTGGCTAACCACTCGGAGTGATAAATCTCTCGGATAAACTCAGCTGCCAAAAGCCGAGCCACCTCTTCACCAATTGCCTTTCTTTTCTGGACGGCGGACCGTCGAAGATGCTCTTTGACTGGTTTCACCTTAGGGTCGACTCGCAAACGATGCTCAGCCAGTTCCCTAGGAACACCCGGCATGTCAGAAGGCTTCCATGCAAAGATGTCCCAGTTCTCACGGAGGAACTGGGTGAGCGCTTCTTCCTATTCGGAGTCGAGTGTAGTTGAAATGTGAGTCAGAGCTGCATTGGGATCTGTCAGGTGAATGTGAATCGACTTTGTTTCACCAGACGACTGGAATGCTGAATTTGTGGCTGGCTTGTTGGCTCGCAGCAAGTCACTCGGATCTGCATTTTTCTGATATTCTTGCAATTCTACCACGGCCATTTGGGCATCGACGATCTTTGAGCCCTTCTGGAAGCACTCTTCTGCCTTCTTCCGATTACCAGAGATAGTGATCACTCCTCTGGGGCCAGGCATCTTTAGTTTGAGGTACACGTAACATGGTCGAGCCATGAATTGTGCATAAGCTGGCCTACCAAGAATTGCATGATAAGCACTCTGGAAATCCACAACTTCAAACGTCAACTTTTCTTTGCGGTAATTTTTGGAATCACCGAAAACCACGTCGAGTGCAATCTGACCGAGGGATGCAGCCTTCTTGCCCGGAATGACCACATGGAAACTCATATGGCTTTTGCTGAGTCTGGACATCGGAATGCCCATGCCCTTCAACGTCTCTGCATACAGTATGTTCAGGCCACTACCACCGTCCATCAGGACCTTTGTCAGTCGAGTGCCTTCGACCACCGTGTCGACCACCAGTGCTTGCCTCCCAGGGATGGCTATGTGCGCTGGATGGTCAGACTGGTTGAATGTAATGGCAGTCTATGACCACTTCAAGTAACTGGGTGTCACCGGAGCAACCATGTTCACTTCCCTGTTGATGACTTTCAATCGATTTTTGCTCTCAACGTCAGCAAAAATCATCAGAGTGGAATTCACGTGGGGATAACCATCATCATCCTCTTCCTCATCCTCAACCTTGTCTGCTTCTTTCTCCTTTTCCTTGGGTTGTTTCTCTCGGAACTGCTGGATTAGGAGCCGACACTGCCGAGTGGTATGCTTCGGGTAAATGAAATTACCTTCTTCATCTTTTTTGGTATGGATATGGCACGGCAAATCCAACACGTCATTCCCATCTTGATCTTTTACTTTCTTGGGGTTCCACGGCCCTTTGGGCTTCCCCTTGAACTTTCCTTGAACCACAGCCAAGGGTTCACCCGGAGCAGCTGGCTCGGCCTTGTGCTTCTGTTTCCGACCGGAGTTTCCTCCTCCGGCTTCGTGGGCGACTGCTTTGTGCTTGCCACTCCGGAGTCGCTCCTCTTCTTCACCATTGGCATACTTGGTGGCAATTTCCATCATCCGAGCCAGAGTCATATTTCCTGTCCGGCCGAACTTCATATTCAACTCTCGATACCTGACGCCCTCCTTAAAGGCACAAATTGCCTGATGATCTGACACATCTTCTACCATGTGGTGTAAGGTGATCCATCTCTGGATATAATCCCTCAAAGTTTCATTCGGCTTCTAAACACAACACTGTAATTCTGTCAAACCTGTCGTCCGTTTGCAAGTTCCCTCGAATGTTCTGACAAACACTCAGGCGAGATCTTCCCAAGTATAGATGCTGCCAGGCGCTAACTGATTCAGCCATGCTCTAGCTGAGCCCTCCAACATCAGAGAAAGGTGTTTCATGGCCACTTCATCTTTGCCGCCACCAATCTGGACAGCCACTCGGTAGTCTTCAAGCCAAGTGTCAGGCTTGGACTCTCCGGTGAACTTACTAACTCCAGACGCCAACCTGAAGTTGGGGGGATCACCGCAGCTCTGATAGCTCTACTGAAGCATTCTGGACCAGAGACATGCACCCTGTTGCTGGTTCATGGATCTCTGTCATGGCCCTCTCGGTGAGCTCTGTTTTTGTCGACCAAGCCCTGCACGAGAATAGATCTCCCATCAAAGCTTGACTCCCTGGGGTCGACTGAAATACCTCGCCCAACACTGTGAGGGCGTCTGTCTTCATGTTGCCGAGGCACGTACGACCCGCTCCTCGGGGGAGGCATGGGCACTCGACGGCGATCATCACGATCGACTCGGTGATCATACTGCTCTCGGTTTCTGTACTGATCTCGTCGATCCCCATGCCCCTCACGCCTCGGAGGCGATCTTGGGCTATGGGCCGACTGAACTATGTCTGCAATCACGGATCTGCTGTGGATCCTATTCCGCGACTGAGATACAACCGTATTCTATTCTCCCGCCGCTCGGAGCAAGGCTCGAATCTACACCAGACCTCGACCAGCTTCTGACTGGGAGGGTTGGATCGACTCCGCTATCCGGGCAGCAGCTGCCAGATTTTGGATCGGGGTTCGGTATACCTGAGTCGGAGGAGGAAAAAGTTGGCGTCGACTGGATTCGGGAGCGCGCTGCCGAGCGCGATCGTCGAGTGCGCGCTGGAGATTCTCCAGTCGAGTGCGCTCGGCCAGGTTGGCCAAGCGCGCCTGCTCCAAGGCCTGGGCCTCGGGGGTTTCTCCAACTATATGAGTATGCAATGCATCCATGTTCTGGCGGTGAAGTTCCCCCCTCTGCTGCGAGGAGAGGGGTTCGGGGTGGTACTCCTCGTGAACGCGCGACGGATCACCATTCCCGTCGCCTCCATCTTCACGGTTGAAGCCAGGAGGGTTGCGTGGTCCGTTGACCATCAAAACTTTCGTCACCGGGTCGCTGCTGTCGCACTCGGATGCGGTCTCTACGGAGCCAGTCGACAGGTCGAATAGGCCGTAGAGAGTTTCGTCGGGCTCAATCGCCGCGACTTGAGAGGTGGCCGACTGGTGGGCTACCGCATGCTTCACCCACCGCTGAAGCCTCGACCGACCGGAGCGTTTGCTCCGACGGGTCGCAGGGAGGGGAAAGCTGCTAGAGTCGACTAGTACTGGGTCGACGGTTGCCGCAGGAGGACGCCGCGGACACACACGCGAAAGTGCGTCGCCCCGCGGGCGGGGAGCGCGTCGGCGTTGAGTAGTGCCTCCTGAAGCCAAGTGGAGTCGTCGGCGACAAACACGAGCGCGCCGAGATGGATCTCGCGGCCCTCAACCAAACCTCCGCCTGGAACCATGATGAAGGGGATCGGAAAAATTGCAACTTCTCCAACAAGTCGCTAAGACACCTGCCCCACGGTGGGTGCCAATTGTCGTGGTTCTAAACCTGACAGTAGAATAGGGGGGGTGGGGGTTGGAATGTAGAGGCAAGATCCTAGCTATGGAGGAGTTGTACACACGAGTTTTACGAGTTTAGGGCCTTCTCGGAGGAAGTAACAGCCCTACGTCTTGGAGCCCTGAGGCGGTCGACTGAATATATGTGTGTGAATTACAGAAAGTGCGAACCCTTGTCCCAGAGGAGGGGGTGGCTTATATAGAGTACGCCAGGACCCCAAGCTCCCCTCCGTTACACAAGGTTCAATACTCATAAAGGAAGGGCGTTACTGGTAACGTCTGCAATAAAGTGTTGTAAATGCCCATAAAGCTATGGTTTAAGTCTTGACCGTTGCAGGGTGGAGGGTTTCTCGTCTTCTGGTGGTCGAGTGTCTTTAAGGTGGTCGAGTGAGCACATCTTCATGGTCGAGTGGATGATGGTTTTTCTTCAACTGCTTCTGATTCTTTATAAAAATGTCTTCGGGAAGGGTACGTTGGACAGATCCATAACTCTATCCTAAGTACATAGCTTTATCAACAGGCGAACCACTGCTTGCAGGTGACAGTCGCCGCTTCGGGAAAAGGTTAACGAAGGAGAAAGTAGAAGAAAAAGGCAAAGAGAGTTGGGACAGGTTCGTCATCCCTCATGATGTAGAGTGGTAGTTTTCTCTACTTGTCGCTTCCATCCCCGTGGCACAGAACTGTGGTTTCCTCTACTTGAGGCTTCACAATAATGTGGTGGCTTGTAAAAAGACGTTGGGAGTATAGCTGATTTGTTTTCATCTAGCTGGATACACGAGGTAGTACCTAGTACATGCTTCCCCCATAGTACATGTCTTTAGGCCTTCTACAATGCTATGTGTTTAAGGAGGCGCTTAGAAAAATAAACTGGTTTTTTTTGAAGCATCGGTGTCTATTTCTACAAGAGAGACACCTAATTAAACGTATACCTTCTACAAATAAGCATCGGTGCCGACAGGATGGGGCCGCATCATCGCGGCGGCGGCTTGAAGGCCCGCTCGCATTGCACTCATGGCGACATGGATCTGTGCCACGGATGGGAGGCGAGGACCGTTGGCCACGGGGTCTGGCCATTGGGGAGGACGGGCGGTGTGGAACGGCGTAGGGGGCGCCTATTGGAAATATGCCCTAGAGGCAATAATAAATAAGTTATTATTATATTTCCTTGTTCATGATAATCGTTTATTATCCATGCTGGAATTGTATTGATAGGAAACTCAGATACATGTGTGGATACATAGACAACACCATGTCCCTAGTAAGCCTCTAGTTGACTAGCTCGTTGATCAATAGATGGTTACGGTTTCCTGACCATGGACATTGGATGTCGTTGATAACGGGATCACATCATTAGAAGAATGATGTGATGGACAAGACCCAATCCTAAGCATAGCACTAGATCGTGTAGTTCGTATGCTAAAGCTTTTCTAATGTCAAGTATCATTTCCTTAGACCATGAGATTGTGCAACTCCCGGATACCGTAGGAATACTTTGGGTGTGCCAAACGTCACAACGTAACTGGGTGGCTATAAAGGTACACTACGGGTATCTCCGAAAGTGTCTGTTGGGTTGGCACGAATCGAGACTGGGATTTGTCACTCCGTGTGACGGAGAGGTATCTCTGGGCCCACTTGGTAGGACATCATCATAATGTGCACAATGTGATCAAGGAGTTGATCATGGGATGATGTGTTACGGAATGAGTAAAGAGACTTGCCGGTAACGAGATTGAACAAGGTATCGGGATACCGACGATCGAATCTCGGGCAAGTATCGTACCGATAGACAAAGGGAATTGTATACGGGATTGATCGAATCCTCGACATCGTGGTTCATCCAATGAGATCATCGTGGAACATGTGGGAGCCAACATGGGTATCCAGATCCCGCTGTTGGTTATTGACCGGAGAACGTCTCGGTCATGTCTGCATGTCTCCCGAACCCGTAGGGTCTACACACTTAAGGTTCGATGATGCTAGGGTTATAAAGGAAGTTTGTATGTGGTTACCGAATGTTGTTCGGAGTCCCAGATGAGATCCCGGACGTCACGAGGAGTTCCGGAATGGTCCGGAGGTAAAGATTTATATATAGGAAGTCCTATTTCGGCCATCGGGACAAGTTTCGGAGTCATCGGTATTGTACCGGGACCACCGGAAGGGTCCCGGGGGCCCACCGGGTGGGGCCACCTGCCCCGGGGGCCACATGGGCTGTAGGGGGTGCGCCTTGGCCTATATGGGCCAAGGGCACCAGCCCCACGAGGCCCATGCGCCAAGATATGAGGGATAGGAAGAGTCCTAAGGGGGGAAGGCACCTCCGAGGTGCCTTGGGGAGGAGGGACTCCTCCTAGCCGCACCCTTCCTTGGAGGAAGGGCCAAGGCTGCGCCTCCCCCCCTCTCCCTTGCCCCTATATATGTGGGGGGGGGGGTGGGAGGGCAGCCATACCAATGTTCTGGTGCAGCCCCTCCCCTCTCCCAAGTCCTTCTCCTCTCCCGTGGTGCTTGGCGAAGCCCTGCAGGATTGCCATGCTCCTCCACCACCACCACGCCGTTGTGCTGCTGGATGGAGTCTTCCTCAATCTCTCCCTGTCTCCTTGCTGGATCAAGGCGTGGGAGACGTCACCGGGCTGTACGTGTGTTGAACGCGGAGGTGCCGTCCGTTCGGCACTAGGATCATCGGTGATTTGGATCACGACGAGTACGACTCCATCAACCCCGTTCACTTGAACGCTTCCGCTTAGCGATCTACAAGGGTATGTAGATGCACTCTCCTTCCCTCGTTGCTAGTCTCTCCATAGATGGATCTTGGTGACACGTAGGAAAATTTTGAATTTCTGCTACGTTCCCCAACAGTGGCATCATGAGCTAGGTCTATTGCGTAGATTCTATGCACGAGTAGAACACAAAGTAGTTGTGGGCATTGATTTTGTTCAATATGCTTACCGTTACTAGTCCAATCTTGATTCGGCGGCATTGTGGGATGAAGCGGCCCGGACCAACCTTACACGTACGCTTACGTGAGACCCGTTCCACCGACAAACATGCACTAGTTGCATAAGATGGCTGGCGGGTGTTTGTCTCTCCCACTTTAGTCGGATCGGATTCGATGAAAAGGGTCCTTATGAAGGGTAAATAGAAATTGGCATATCACGTTGTGGTCTTTGCGTAGGTAAGAAACATTCTTGCTAGAAACCCATAGCAGCCACGTAAAACATGCAAACAACAATTAGAGGACGTCTAACTTGTTTTTGCAGGGTATGCTATGTGATGTGATATGGCCAAAAGGATGTGATGAATGATATATGTGATGTATGAGATTGATCATGTTCTTGTAATAGGAATCACGACTTGCATGTCGATGAATATGACAACCGGCAGGAGCCATAGGAGTTGTCTTTATTTATTTATGACCTGCGTGTCAACATAAACGTCATGTAATTACTTTACTTTATTGCTAACCATTAGTTGTAGTAGTAGAAGTAATAGTTGACGAGACAACTTCAAGAAGACACGATGATGGAGATCATGGTGTCATGCCGGTGATAAGATGATCATGGAGCCCCAAGATGGAGATCAAAGGAGCTATATGATATTGGCCATATCATGTCACTATTATTTGATTGCATGTGATGTTTATCATGTTTATACATCTTATTTGCTTAGAACAACGGTAGTAAATAAGATGATCCCTCTTTAAAATTTCAAGAAAGTGTTCCCCCTAACTGTGCACCGTTGCGACAGTTCGTTGTTTCAAAGCACCACGTGATGATCGGGTGTTTGATCCTAACGTTCACATACAATGGGTGTAAGACAGATTTACACACCCGAAACACTTAGGTTGACTTGACGAGCCTAGCATGTGTACAGACATGGCCTCGAAACACAGAAGACCGAAAGGTCGAGCATGAGTCGTATAGAAGATACAATCAACATGAAGATGTTCACCGATGTTGACTAGTCCGTCTCATGTGATGATCGGACACGGCCTAGTTGACTCGGATCATGTAATCACTTAGATGACTAGAGGGATGTCTATCTGAGTGGGAGTTCATAAGATGAACTTAATTATCCTGAACATAGTCAAAAGGTCTTCGCAAATTATGTCGTAGCTTGCGCTTTAGTTCTACTGTTTAGATATGTTCCTAGAGAAAAATTAGTTGAAAGTTGAGAGTAGCAATTATGCGGATGAGGTCCGTAAACTGAGGATAGTCCTCATTTGCTTAATAGAAGGCTTATGTCCTTAATGCACCGCTCAGTGTGCTGAACCTCGAACGTCGTCTGTGGATGTTGCAAACATCTGACATACACGTTTTGATAACTACGTGATAGTTCAGTTAAACGGTTTAGAGTTGAGGCATCGAAGACGTTTTGAAACATCGCGAAACATATGAGATGTTTCGAGGGCTGAAATTGGGATTTCAGGCTCGTGCCCATGTCAAGAGGTATAAGACCTCCGACGATTTTCTTAACCTACAAACTAAGGGAGAAAAGCTCAATTGTTGAGCTTGTGCTCAGATTGTCTGAGTACAACAATCATTTGAATCGAGTGGGAGTTGATCTTCCAGATGAGATAGTGATGTTTCTCCGAAGTCATTACCACCAAGTGTTGGGGAACGCAGTAATTTCAAAAAAATTCCTACGCACACGCAAGATCATGGTGATGCACAGCAACGAGAGGGGAGAGTGTTGTCTACGTACCAACGCAGACCGACTACGGAAGCGATCACACAACGTAGAGGAAGTAGTCGTACGTCTTCTTCCCGATCCGACCGATCCAAGCACCGTTACTCCGGCACCTCCGAGTTCTTAGCACACGTTCAGCTCGATGACGTTCCTCGGGCTCCGATCCAGCAAAGCGTCGAGGAAGAGTTCCGTCAGCACGACGGCGTGATGACGATCTTGATGTACTACCGACGCAGGGCTTCGCCTAAGCACTACAACGGTACGATCGAGGTGGAATTTGGTGGCAGGGGGCACCGCACACGGCTAAGGAACGATCTCAAGGATCAAGTTGTGTGTCTTGGGGTGCCCCCTGGCCCCGTATATAAAGGTTGGAGGAGGGGGAGCCGGCCGGCCAGGGAGAGGAGGCGCAGGGGAGTCCTACTCCCACCGGGAGTAGGACTCCTCCCCCCAATCCTAATCCTATTAGGACTCCCGGGGGGAAAAGGAGAGAGAAGGGGGGCCGGCCCCTATCCTAGTCCTACTAGGACTTTGGGAAGGGGGGCGCCGGCCAGCTTGTGGGCTTTCTCTTTTTCTCCTTTTCCACTAAGGCCCAATAGGCCCATTAGTCTCCCGGGGGGTTCCGGTAACCCTCCCGGTATTTCGGTAAAATCCCGATTTCACCCGGAACACTTCCGATGTCCAAACATAGGCTTCCAATATATCAATCTTTACGTCTCGACCATTTCGAGACTCCTCGTCATGTCCGTGATCTCATCCGGGACTCCGAACAACCTTCGGTACATCAAAATGCATAAACTCATAATAACTGTCATCGTAACGTTAAGCGTGCGGACCCTACGGTTCGAGAACAATGTAGACATGACCGAGACACGTCTCCGGTCAATAACCAATAGCGGGACCTGGATGCCCATATTGGCTCCTACATATTCTACGAAGATCTTTATCGGTCAGACCGCATAACAACATACGTTGTTCCCTTTGTCATCGGTATGTTACTTGCCCGAGATTCGATCGTCGGTATCCAATACCTAGTTCAATCTCGTTACCGGCAAGTCTCTTTACTCGTTCCGTAATACATCATCTCACAACTAACATATTAGTTGCAGTGCTTGCAAGGCTTATGTGATGTGCATTACCGAGAGGGCCCAGAGATACCTCTCCGATAATCGGAGTGACAAACCCTAATCTCGAAATACGCCAACCCAACATCTACCATTGGAGACACCTGTAGCACTCCTTTATAATCACCCAGTTACGTTGTGACGTTTGGTAGTACCCAAAGTGTTCCTCCGGTAAACGGGAGTTGCATAATCTCATAGTTATAGGAACATGTATAAGTCATGAAGAAAGCAATAGCAACATACTAAACGATCGGGTGCTAAGCTAATGGAATGGGTCATGTCAATCAGATCATTCTACTAATGATGTGACCTCGTTAATCAAATAACAACTCTTTGTTCATGGTTAGGAAACATAACCATCTTTGATTAACGAGCTAGTCAAGTAGAGGCATACTAGTGACATTCTGTTGGTCTATGTATTCACACATGTATTATGTTTCCGGTTAATACAATTCTAGCATGAATAATAAACATTTATCATGATGTAAGGAAATAAATAATAACTTTATTATTGCCTCTAGGGCATATTTCCTTCAGTCTCCCACTTGCACTAGAGTCAATAATCTAGATTACACAGTAATGATTCTAACACCCATGGAGCCTTGGTGCTGATCATGTTTTGCTCGTGGAAGAGGCTTAGTCAACGGGTCTGCAACATTCAGATCCGTATGTATCTTGCAAATCTCTATGTCTCCCACCTGGACTAAATCCCGGATGGAGTTGAAGCGTCTTTCGATGTGTTTGGTCCTCTTGTGAAATCTGGATTCCTTTGCCAAGGCAATTGCACCAGTATTGTCACAGAAGATTTTCATTGGACCCGATGCACTAGGTATGACACCTAGATCGGATATGAACTCCTTCATCCAGACTCCTTCGTTTGCTGCTTCCGAAGCAGCTATGTACTCCGCTTCACATGTAGATCCCGCTACGACGCTTTGTTTAGAACTGCACCAACTGACAGCTCCACCGTTTAAAGTAAACACGTATCCGGTTTGCGATTTAGAATCGTCCGGATCAGTGTCAAAGCTTGCATCAACGTAACCTCTTACGGTGAGCTCTTTGTCACCTCCATATACGAGAAACATATCCTTAGTCCTTTTCAGGTATTTCAGGATGTTCTTGACCGCTGTCCAGTGATCCATTTCAGGATTACTTTGGTACCTCCCTGCTAAACTTATAGCAAGGCACACATCAGGTCTGGTACACAGCATTGCATACATGATAGAGCCTATGGCTGAAGCATAGGGAACATCTTTCATTTTCTCTCTATCTTCTGAAGTGGTCGGGCATTGAGTCTTACTCAATTTCATACCTTGTAACACAGGCAAGAGCCCTTTCTTTGCTTGATCCATTTTGAATTTCTTCAAAATCTTGTCCAGGTATGTGCTTTGTGAAAGTCCAATTAAGCGTCTTGATCTATCTCTATAGATCTTTATGCCTAATATGTAAGCAGCTTCCCCGAGGTCTTTCATTGAAAAACTTTTATTCAAGTATCCCTTTATGCTATCCAGAAATTCTATATCATTTCCAATTAGCAATATGTCATCCACATATAATATCAGAAATGCTACAGAGCTCCCACTCACTTTCTTGTAAATACAGGCTTCTCCAAAAGTCTGTATAAAGCCAAATGCTTTGATCACACTATCAAAGCGTTTATTCCAACTCCGAGATGCTTGCACCAGTCCATAAATGGATCGCTGGAGTTTTCATACTTTGTTAGCTCCTTTTGGATCGACAAAACCTTCTGGTTGTACCATATACAACTCTTCTTCCAGAAATCCATTCAGGAATGCAGTTTTGACATCCATTTGCCATATTTCATAATCATAAAATGCGGCAATTGCTAACATAATTCTGACGGACTTAAGCATTGCTACGGGTGAGAAAGTCTCATCGTAGTCAACCCCTTGAACTTGTCGAAAACCTTTTGCAACAAGTCGAGCTTTATAGACAGTAACATTACCGTCAGCGTCAGTCTTTTTCTTGAAGATCCATTTATTCTCAATTGCTTGCCGATCATCGGGCAAGTTAACCAAAGTCCATACTTTGTTCTCATACATGGATCCCATCTCAGATTTCATGGCCTCAAGCCACTTTGCGGAATCTGGGCTCACCATCGCTTCTTCATAGTTCGTAGGTTCATCATGATCTAGCATCATGACTTCCAGAACTGGATTACCGTACCACTCTGGTGCGGATCTCACTCTGGTTGATCTACGTGGTTCAGTAGTATCTTGTTCTGAAGCTTCATGATCATCATCATTAGCTTCCTCACTGATTGGCATAGGTGTCGCAGAAACAGTTTTCTGTGATGTACTATTTTCCAATAAGGGAGCAGGTACAGTTACCTCGTCAAGTTCTACTTTCCTCCCACTCACTTCTTTCGAGAGAAACTCCTTCTCTAGAAATGATCCATTCTTAGCAACGAATGTCTTGCCTTCGGATCTGTGATAGAAGGTATACCCAACAGTTTCCTTTGGGTATCCTATGAAGACACATTTCTCCGCTTTGGGTTCGAGCTTATCAGGTTGAAGCTTTTTCACATAAGCATCGCAGCCCCAAACTTTAAGAAACGACAACTTTGGTTTCTTGCCAAACCATAGTTCATAAGGCGTCGTCTCAACGGATTTTGATGGTGCCCTATTTAACGTGAATGCGGCTGTCTCTAAAGCATAACCCCAAAACGATAGCGGTAAATCAGTAAGAGACATCATGGATCGCACCATATCTAGTAAAGTACGATTACGACGTTCGGACACACCATTACGCTGTGGTGTTCCGGGTGGCGTGAGTTGCGAAACTATTCCACAATTTTTCAAATGTATACCAAACTCGTAACTCAAATATTCTCCTCCACGATCAGATCGTAGAAACTTTATTTTCTTGTTACGATGATTTTCATCTTCACTCTGAAATTCTTTGAACCTTTCAAATGTTTCAGACTTATGTTTCATTAAGTAGATATACCCATATCTGCTTAAATCATCTGTGAAGGTGAGAAAATAACGATATCTGCCACGAGCCTCAATATTCATCGGACCACATACATCGGTATGTATGATTTCCAACAAATCTGTTGCTCTCTCCATAGTACCGGAGAACGGTGTTTTAGTCATCTTGCCTATGAGGCACGGTTCGCAAGTACCAAGTGATTCATAATCAAGTGGTTCCAAAAGCCCATCAGTATGGAGTTTCTTCATGCGCTTTACACCGATATGACCTAAACGGCAGTGCCACAAATAAGTTGCACTATCATTATTAACTTTGCATCTTTTGGCTTCTACATTATGAATATGTGTATTACTATCTTTGAGATTCAACAAGAATAGACCACTCTTCAAAGGTGCATGACCATAAAAGATATTATTCATATAAATAGAACAACCATTATTCTCTGATTTAAATGAATAACCGTCTCGCATTAAACAAGATCCAGATATAATGTTCATGCTCAACGCTGGCACCAAATAACAATTATTTAGGTCTAATATTAATCCCGAAGGTAGATGTAGAGGTAGCGTGCCGACCGCGATCACATCGACTTTGGAACCGTTTCCCACGCGCATCGTCACCTCGTCCTTTGCTAGTGTCCGCTTATTCCGTAGTCCCTGTTTCGAGTTGCAAATATTAGCAACAGAACCAGTATCAAATACCCAGGTGCTACTGCGAGCTCTAGTAAGGTACACATCAATAACATGTATATCACATATACCTTTGCTCACTTTGCCATCCTTCTTATCCGCCAAATACTTGGGGCAGTTCCGCTTCCAGTGTCCAGTCTGCTTGCAGTAGAAGCACTCAGTTTCAGGCTTAGGTCCAGACTTGGGTTTCTTCTCTTGAGCAGCAACTTGCTTGCTGTTCTTCTTGAAGTTTCCCTTCTTCTTCCCTTTGCCCTTTTTCTTGAAACTAGTGGTTTTGCTAACCATCAACACTTGATGCTCCTTCTTGATTTCTACCTCCGCAGCTTTCAGCATTGCGAAGAGCTCGGGAATAGTTTTGTTCATCCCTTGCATATTATAGTTCATCACGAAGCTCTTGTAGCTTGGTGGCAGTGATTGGAGAATTCTGTCAATGACGCAGTCATCTGGAAGATTAACTCCCATCTGAATCAAGTGATTATTATACCCAGACATCTTGAGTATATGCTCACTGACAGAACTGTTCTCCTCCATCTTACAGCTATAGAACTTATTGGAGACTTCATATCTCTCAATTCGAGCATTTGCTTGAAATATTAACTTCAACTCCTGGAACATCTCATATGCTCCATGACGTTCAAAACGTCGTTGAAGTCCCGATTCTAAGCCGTAAAGCATGGCACACTGAACTATCGAGTAGTCATCAGCTTTGCTCTGCCAGACGTTCATAACATATGGCGTTGCTCCAGCAGCAGGCCTGTCACCCAGCGGTGCTTCCAGGACGTAATTCTTCTGTGCAGCAATGAGGATAATCCTCAGGTTACGGACCCAGTCCGTGTAATTGCTACCATCATCTTTCAACTTTGCTTTCTCAAGGAACGCATTAAAATTCAACGGAACAATAGCACGAGCCATCTATCTACAAGCAACATAAACAAGCAAGATACTATCAGGTACTAAGTTCATGATAAGTTTAAGTTCAGTTAATCAAATTACTTAGGAACTCCCACTTAGATAGACATCCCTCTAATCCTCTAAGTGATCACGTGATCCAAATCAACTAAACCATAACCGATCATCACGTGAGATGGAGTAGTTTTCAATGGTGAACATCGTCATGTTGATCATATCTACTATATGATTCACGCTCGACCTTTCGGTCTCCGTGTTCCGAGGCCATATCTGCATATGCTAGGCTCGTCAAGTATAACCTGAGTATTCTGCGTGTGCAAAACTGGCTTGCACCCGTTGTAGATGGACGTAGAGCTTATCACACCCGATCATCACGTGGTGTCTGGGCACGACGAACTTTGGCAATGGTGCATACTCAGGGAGAACACTTCTTGATAATTTAGTGAGAGATCATCTTATAATGCTACCGTCAATCAAAGCAAGATAAGATGCATAAAAGGATAAACATCACATGCAATCAATATAAGTGATATGATATGGCCATCATCATCTTGTGCTTGTGATCTCCATCTCCGAAGCACCGTCATGATCACCATCGTCACCGGCGCGCCACCTTGATCTCCATCGTAGCAACGTTGTCGTCTCGCCAATCTTATGCTTCCACGACTATCACTACCGCTTAGTAATAAAGTAAAGCATTACATCGCGATTGCATTGCATACAATAAAGCGACAACCATATGGCTCCTGCCAGTTGCCGATAACTCGGTTACAAAACATGATCATCTCATACAATAAAATCAGCATCATGTCTTGACCATATCACATCACAACATGCCCTGCAAAAACAAGTTAGACGTCCTCTACTTTGTTGTTGCAAGTTTTACGTGGCTGCTACGGGCTTAAGCAAGAACTCATCTCACCTACGCATCAAAACCACAACGATAGTTCGTCAAATAGACTCTGTTTTAACCTTCTCAAGGACCGGGCATAGTCACACTTGGTTCAACTAAAGTTGGAGAGACAGTCTTCCGCAAGCCATCTATGTGCAAAGCACGTCGAGGGAACCGGTCTCGCGTAAGAGTACGCGTAAGGTTGGTCCGGATCGTCTCACCCAACAATACCGCCGAACCAAAGTATGACATGCTAGTAGGCAGTATGACTTGTATCGCCCACAACTCACTTGTGTTCTACTCGTGCATATAACATCAAACCATAAAACCTAGGCTCGGATGCCACTGTTGGGGAACGCAGTAATTTCAAAAAAATTCCTACGCACACGCAAGATCATGGTGATGCACAGCAACAAGAGGGGAGAGTGTTGTCTACGTACCAACGCAGACCGACTGCGGAAGCGATCACACAACGTAGAGGAAGTAGTCATACGTCTTCTTCCCGATCCGACCGATCCAAGCACCGTTACTCCGGCACCTCCGAGTTCTTAGCACACGTTCAGCTCGATGACGTTCCTCGAGCTCCGATCCAGCAAAGCGTCGAGGAAGAGTTCCGTCAGCACGACGGCGTGATGACGATCTTGATGTACTACCGACGCAGGGCTTCGCCTAAGCACTACAACGGTACGATCGAGGTGGAATTTGGTGGCAGGGGGCACCGCACACGGCTAAGGAACGACCTCAAGGATCAAGTTGTGTGTCTTGGGGTGCCCCCTGCCCCCGTATATAAAGGTTGGAGGAGGGGGAGCCGGCCGGCCAGGGAGAGGAGGCGCAGGGGAGTCCTACTCCCACCGGGAGTAGGACTCCTCCCCCCAATCCTAATCCTATTAGGACTCCCGGGGGGAAAAGGAGAGAGAAGGGGGGCCGGCCCCTATCCTAGTCCTACTAGGACTTTGGGAAGGGGGGCGCCGGCCAGCTTGTGGGCTTTCTCTTTTTCTCCTTTTCCACTAAGGCCCAATAGGCCCATTAGTCTCCCGGGGGGTTCCGGTAACCCTCCCGGTATTCCGGTAAAATCCCGATTTCACCCGGAACACTTCCGATGTCCAAACATAGGCTTCCAATATATCAATCTTTACGTCTCGACCATTTCGAGACTCCTCGTCATGTCCGTGATCTCATCCGGGACTCCGAACAACCTTCGGTACATCAAAATGCATAAACTCATAATAACTGTCATCGTAACGTTAAGCGTGCGGACCCTACGGTTCGAGAACAATGTAGACATGACCGAGACACGTCTCCGGTCAATAACCAATAGCGGGACCTGGATGCCCATATTGGCTCCTACATATTCTACGAAGATCTTTATCGGTCAGACCGCATAACAACATATGTTGTTCCCTTTGTCATCGGTATGTTACTTGCCCGAGATTCGATCGTCGGTATCCAATACCTAGTTCAATCTCGTTACCGGCAAGTCTCTTTACTCGTTCCGTAATACATCATCTCACAACTAACATATTAGTTGCAGTGCTTGCAAGGCTTATGTGATGTGCATTACCGAGAGGGCCCAGAGATACCTCTCCGATAATCGGAGTGACAAACCCTAATCTCGAAATACGCCAACCCAACATCTACCATTGGAGACACCTGTAGCACTCCTTTATAATCACCCAGTTACGTTGTGATGTTTGGTAGTACCCAAAGTGTTCCTCCGGTAAACGGGAGTTGCATAATCTCATAGTTATAGGAACATGTATAAGTCATGAAGAAAGCAATAGCAACATACTAAACGATCGGGTGCTAAGCTAATGGAATGGGTCATGTCAATCAGATCATTCTACTAATGATGTGACCTCGTTAATCAAATAACAACTCTTTGTTCATGGTTAGGAAACATAACCATCTTTGATTAACGAGCTAGTCAAGTAGAGGCATACTAGTGACATTATGTTGGTCTATGTATTCACACATGTATTATGTTTCCGGTTAATACAATTCTAGCATGAATAATAAACATTTATCATGATGTAAGGAAATAAATAATAACTTTATTATTGCCTCTAGGGCATATTTCCTTCACCAAGCTGCTAGAGCTTCGTGATGAACTATGATATATCAGGGACATATATGATGATCCTTGAGATATTCGCGATGTTTGACACCACGAAAGTAGAAGTCAAGAAGGAGCATCAATTGTTGATGGTTAGTGAAACCACTAGTTTCAAGAAGGGCAAGGGCAAGAAGGGATACTTCATGAAACCTCAAATCAGCTGCTGCTCTAATGAAGAAACCCAAAGTTGAACCCCAACCCGAGACTAAGTGCTTCTGTAATAAGGGGAACAACCACTAGAGCAGAATTACCCTAGATACTTGGTAGATGAGAAGGCTGTCGATGGAAGTATATTAGAGAATGTGTACTTTACTAGTACTCCTAGTAGCACCAGGGTATTAGATACCGGTTCGGTTGCTAAGTGTTAGTAACTCGAAATAAAAGCTACGGATTAAACGGAGACTAGCTAAAGGTGAGCTGACGATATGTGTTGGAAGTGTTTCCAATGTTGATATGATCAAGCATCGCACGCTCCCTCTATCATCGAGATTGGTGTTAAACCTAAATAATTGTTATTTGGTGTTTGCGTTGAGCATAGACATGATTGGATTATGTCTATCGCAATACGGTTATTCATTTAAAGAGAATAATAGTTACTCTGTTTATTTGAATAATACCTTCAATGGTCTTACGCCTAAAATGAATGGTTTATTGAATCTCGATCGTAGTGATACACATGTTCATGCCAAAAGATATAGGATAGTAATGATAGTACCACCTACTTGTGGCACTGCCATTTAAGTCATATCGGTATAAAACGCATGAAGAAGCTCCATGTTGATGGATCTTTGGACTCACTCATTTTTGAAAGGATTGAGACATGCGAACCATGTTTGTTGGTAGATATGCATGAAGAAACTCTATATAGATGGATCATTTGTACTCACTTGATTTTGAATCACTTGAGACATGCAAATCATACCACATGGGCAAGATGACTGAAAGCCTCGTTTTCAGTAAAATGGAACTAGAAAGCAACTTGTTGGAAGTAATACATTTTGATGTGTGCAGTCCAATGAGTGCTGAGGCATGTAGTGGATATCCTTATGTTCTTACTTCACAGATGATTTGAGTAGATGTTGAGTAAATTTACTTGATGAATCACGAGTCTGAATTATTGAAAGGTTCAAGTAATTTCAGAGTGAAGTTGAACATCGTCGTGACAAGAGGATATAATGTCTATGATATGATCATAGAGATGAATATCTGAATTACAAGTTTGGCACAGAATTAAGACATTGTGGAAATTGTTTCACAACTGATACAGCCTGGAACACCATAGTGTGATGGTGTGTCCGAACATCATAACTGCACCCTATTGGATATGATGCATACCATGATGTCTCTTATCGAATTACCACAATAGTTTATGGGTTAGGCATTAGAGACAACCACATTCACTTCAATAGGGCACCACGCAATTCCGATGAGATGACACCGTATGAACTATGGTTTAGAGAAACCTAAGTTGTCATTTCTTAAAAGTTTGAGGCTGCGACGCTTATGTGAAAAGTTTCAGGCTGATAAGCTCGAACCCAAAGCGGATAAATGCATCTTCATAGGACACCCAAAATAGTTGGGTATACCTCCTATCTCAGATCCGAAAGCAATAAGGGATTGTTTCTAGAATCGGGTCCTTTCTCGAGGAAAAGTTTCTCTCGAAAGAATTGAGTGGGAGGATGGTGGAGACTTAATGAGGTTATTGAACCGTCTCTTCAACTAGTGTGTGACAGGGCACAGGGAGATGTTCCTGTGGCACCTACACCAATTGAAGTGGAAGCTTATGATAGTGATCATGAAACTTCAGATCAAGTCACTACCAAACCTCGTGGGATGACAAGAATGCGTACTACTTTAGAGTGGTACGTAATGCTGTCTTGGAAGTCATGTTGCTAGACAACAATGAACCTACGAGCTATGGAGAAGCGATGGTGGGCCTGGATTCCAAAATGGCTCGAGGCCATATAATCCGAGAGAGGATCCATATATGAAAACAAAGTGTAGACTTTGGAAGAACTACTTGATGGTCGTAAGGCTGTTGGGTACATATGGATTTTAAAAGGAAGATGGACAATGATGGTAAATGTCACCATTAAGAAAGCTCGACTTGTCGTTAAGATGTTTTCCGACAAGTTCAAGGAGTTGACTACGGTGAGACTTTCTCACTCGTAGCGATGCTAAAAGTCTGTTGGAATTATATTATCGATTACTGCATTATTTATGAAATCTTGCAGATAGGATGTCAAAACATTGTTTCCTCGACGATTTTCTTGAGGAAAGGTTGTATGTGATACAACCGAAAGGTTTTGTCAATCCTGAAAGATGCTAATAAGTATGCAAAGCTCCAGCAATCCTTCTAAGGACTGGAGTAAGCATCTCGGAGTTGGAATGTATGCTTTGATGAGATGATCAAAGATTTTGGTGTATACAAAGTTTATGAGAAACTTATATTTCCAAAGAAGTGAGTGGGAGCACTATAGAATTTCTGATGAATATATGTTGTCGACATATCATAGATCAGAAATGATGTAGAATTTCTGGAAAGCATATAGGGTTATTTGAAAAGTGTTTTTCAATGGAAAGCCTGGATTAAGCCACTTGAACATTGAGCATCAAGATCTATAAGGATAGATCAAAACGCTTAATGGTACTTTCAAATGAGCACATACCTTGACATGATCTTGAAGGTGTTCAAGATGGATCAGTCAAAGAAGGAGTTCTTGCCTGAGTTGTAAGGTATGAAGTTAAGACTTAAAGCTCGACCACGGCAGAATAGAGAGAAAGGACGAAGGTCGTCCCCTATGCTTAAGACGTAGGCTCTACAGTATGCTATGTTGTGTACCGCACCTGAAGTGTGCCTTGCCATGAGTCAGTCAAGGGGTACAAGAGTGATCCAAGAATGGATCACAGGACAGCGGTCAAAGTTATCCTTAGTAACTAGTGGACTAAGGAATTTTCTCGATTATGGAGGTGGTAAAAGAGTTCGTCGTAAAGGGTTACGCCGATGCAAACTTTGACACTAATCCAGATTATTCTGAGTAGTAAACTGGATTCGTATAGTAGAACAGTTATTTGGAATAGCTCCAAATAGAACGTGGTAGCTACATCTAGGAGATGACATAGAGATTTGTAAAGCACACACGGATCTGAAAGGTTCAGACCCGTTGACTAAAACCTCTCTCACAAGTAACATGATCAAACCTAGAACTCATTGAGTGTTAATCACATAGTGATGTGAACTAGACTACTGACTCTAGTAAACTCTTGGGTGTTAGTCACATGGCGATGTGACCTGTGAGTGTTAATCATATGGCGATGTGAACTAGATTATTGACTCTAGTGCAAGTGGGAGACTGTTGGAAATATGCCCTAGAGGCAATAATAAATAAGTTATTATTATATTTCCTTGTTCATGATAATCGTTTATTATCCATGCTGGAATTGTATTGATAGGAAACTCAGATACATGTGTGGATACATAGACAACACCATGTCCCTAGTAAGCCTCTAGTTGACTAGCTCGTTGATCAATAGATGGTTACGGTTTCCTGACCATGGACATTGGATGTCGTTGATAACGGGATCACATCATTAGGAGAATGATGTGATGGACAAGACCCAATCCTAAGCATAGCACTAGATCGTGTAGTTCGTATGCTAAAGCTTTTCTAATGTCAAGTATCATTTCCTTAGACCATGAGATTGTGCAACTCCCGGATACCGTAGGAATACTTTGGGTGTGCCAAACGTCACAACGTAATTGGGTGGCTATAAAGGTACATTACGGGTATCTCTAAAAGTGTCTGTTGGGTTGGCACGAATCGAGACTGGGATTTGTCACTCCGTGTGACGGAGAGGTATCTCTGGGCCCACTCGGTAGGACATCATCATAATGTGCACAATGTGATCAAGGAGTTGATCACGAGATGATGTGTTACGGAACGAGTAAAGAGACTTGCCGGTAACGAGATTGAACAAGGTATCGGGATACCGACGATCGAATCTCGGGCAAGTATCGTACCGATAGACAAAGGGAATTGTATACGGGATTGATCGAATCCTCGACATCGTGGTTCATCCGATGAGATCATCGTGGAACATGTGGGAGCCAACATGGGTATCCAGATCCCGCTGTTGGTTATTGACCGGAGAACGTCTCGGTCATGTCTGCATGTCTCCCGAACCCGTAGGGTCTACACACTTAAGGTTCGATGACGCTAGGGTTATAAAGGAAGTTTGTATGTGGTTACCGAATGTTGTTCGGAGTCCCGGATGAGATCCCGGACGTCACGAGGAGTTCCGGAATGGTCCGGAGGTAAAGATTTATATACAGGAAGTCCTATTTCAGCCATCGGGACAAGTTTTGGAGTCATCGGTATTGTACCGGGACCACCGGAAGGATCCCGGGGGCCCACCGGGTGGGGCCACCTGCCCCGGGGGCCACATGGGCTGTAGGGGGTGCGCCTTGGCCTATATGGGCCAAGGGCACCAGCCCCAAGAGGCCCATGCGCCAAGATATGAGGGATAGGAAGAGTCCTAAGGGGGGAAGGCACCTCCGAGGTGCCTTGGGGAGGAGGGACTCCTCCTAGCCGCACCCTTCCTTGGAGGAAGGGCCAAGGCTGCGCCTTCCCCCCTCTCCCTTGCCCCTATATATATGTGGGGGGTGGGAGGGCAGCCATACCAATGTTCTGGTGCAGCCCCTCCCCTCTCCCAAGTCCTTCTCCTCTCCCGTGGTGCTTGGCGAAGCTCTGCAGGATTGCCATGCTCCTCCACCACCACCACGCCGTTGTGCTGCTGCTGGATGGAGTCTTCCTCAACCTCTCCCTCTCTCCTTGCTGGATCAAGGCGTGGGAGACGTCACCGGGCTGTACGTGTGTTGAACGCGGAGGTGCCGTCCGTTCGGCACTAGGATCATCGGTGATTTGGATCACGACGAGTACGACTCCATCAACCCCGTTCACTTGAACGCTTCCGCTTAGCGATCTACAAGGGTATGTAGATGCACTCTTCTTCCCTCGTTGCTAGTCTCTCCATAGATGGATCTTGGTGATACGTAGGAAAATTTTGAATTTCTGCTACGTTCCTCAACAGCGCCGGCGACGAGGATTGGGGAGGAGGAGAGGCAGAGAAGGGTGAAGATTCTTTACTCCGCCGTCGAACGATGGAGTAAATATAGATACGGGATAAGTAGTGGAGGAAAAATTATCCTCCTCGATATGTTTTAGGGATTCGACTAGGTCCCCATTAGAGGAGTAAAATTAGATTTTTACTCCTCTAATTAAGGGATCGGCTAAAGTTGGCCCTAGTAAATGGATGTAATCCTATGCTGTAACCTGTAAGACTCTTCTTCTATCATTGAAAAGATACGCAAATACGTAATCTTTATGTATCCGAGAAAAAACCCGTTAATGATAGCTCTAAAGAATGGGTATCAGTTTTTTCTTTCGGATTGCATAGTCGGGCCAGCCGCAGGCAGGCCTGGCCCGGCTTTGGTCTTCTGCCGTCCATCGCGATGGTAATAAGTTGCCCTTCAATTTTCTGTACGTATTTCAATTTTTGCCCCATCGGCAAAGCAAAACAGGGTGCAGTGTTCGCTTTTCAGGTGGGCTCGGTCGGAGCCGTCGGAGGAGATCGCCGCCATGGAGACACTGGCGAGCGTCATGCGGCGGGACAACCGCCGCTTCAAGCCCCCGTCCTCCTCCTCCTCCGCCGCCGTCGCCTCCGCCGGCAGGGCCCCCCTCGTCATGGCCTTCCTCGCCTGCCTCGCCTGGGTGTACGTCGCCGGCCGGTACGCTCGCGCCCTCCCCCTCCCCCCAGATCTCCCCTCCGCCCAGCAGCTCTGACCCCCCCCCCCCCCCCCCCCCTCGATTCGCCCGCAGGCTATGGCAGGACGCGCAGACCCGGGCGGTCCTCTCCGGGCTCCTGCAGAAGAGCACCAGCAATGTGCGGATCTCTCCTCCCCCCCTCCTCTCCCCGCCCACCTCTCGTTTTTATCTTCTCGATTTTCCTCCTGACGGCCGCGCTTAATCGCAGCTCCCCAAGGAGATCTCGGTGGACGACAAGCTGAGGGACCTCGGATGCACGTAATTTCTCGGCTCTCTACTGAGATTTTCTGGTATGGCTTCGTCCGGTTTGTTGATTCGAAATGGGTTGTTTGGTGGCAGTGGGATTGGGAGGAAGATTGCCGAGGCGGAGATGGACATTGCCAAGGCGAAGAGCGAGGGCTACTTGTGGGGGAACGGGACTGGTGGTACTGGTACTGAGGGTTCCGGCAGGAAGAAGTTCCTTGCGGTCATTGGAGTTTACACTGGCTTTGGCTCCCGGCTCAAGAGGAACACCTTCCGTGGCTCCTGGATGCCCAGAGGTTTGCTCTTCTTGTTCATTTTGTACTACTCTTCTCACTGACAAAATAAACCCACCCCTGATGGCGCTGACCAGTTGAACACAGAACACTGACTAGCTGAAGAGAATAACTGTCATTTGACACAGCAGGTTGATAGTAGTGGTAAATGACCCAGCTTATATTTTTCGTAACGTAACCAAAATTGATGAACATAAACTAAACTAGGTCTCTAATTTAGTTTTTGGCTTTCTAATTATAATTGCTGAACATAAACCAGGACCCCATTCACTCATAGGATAGCAGTGACCAATTGATCATAACACACTGACTAGTTGAAGAGAACAACTGTGATTGGAACTGCACTGCTTTGGGACTGTAGGTTGATGGTAGTTACCAAATGACCAAACTTATATTTTTTGTAACGTAACTACAGTCGATTAAACTAAGGCTGCATAATTTTGGCTTTCTAATTCTAATTGCTGAACATAAACCAGGATCCCCTTCACTCATAGAATAACTCTGTTCTTCTACCTCACTGTAAATTTCAGGTGATGCTTTAAAGACGCTTGAGGAAAAGGGTGTGGTTATTCGTTTTGTTATTGGCCGAAGGTTTTGTTCTTCGACTATACCTTTCAGTTGTGCTAAGATCTTAGTTAGAATCCATCCATGTCCTCTGGCTGAAATTTACCTTTTGGACACTGCAGTCCTAATCGAGGTGATAGCTTGGACCGTAATATTAATGAAGAGAACAGAAAGACAAACGATTTCTTGATTCTGGTAAGGCTTGGTTAATAACTTATCTAATATAATGTCTCTTCTCAATTTACCTTCAGAACTTCACTATTTGTGGTACGACGTGCATAAGAATTTTACCTTGATAGCATGAAAGACTACATTGCATCCTCGAGAATCATTTGCATTTCATTCATTGATGATCCTGCAGTAACAATGAAATTCATATAGCTTGAGAGGATCACTAAAGCATTTTTTTTGTGATTTTCGTTTGTCAAACCTTGGAATTAATGCACCTTGTTCTAAGCCAATCAATGACCATTCAGGAAAGTCACGAGGAGGCTGCAGAGGAATTACCTAAAAAAGTTAAGTTTTTCTTCAGTGCAGCAATAGAAGCTTGGGATGCAGAGTTCTACGTCAAGATTGACGATAACATTAATCTTGACTTGGGTAATTTTAAATTTCAGTTTTTGTCTGTAAAACTGTTTTTCCCTATTTCTGATCAATTGATCTCAGCTTCTCTTTCCCCTGACTCCTTGCTATTGTCCATTAGCTGGGTTAATTGAGATGCTTAACATCCGTCGAGGTAGCCCTGGGTTGTACATGGGCTGCATGAAATCAGGAGCTGTCGTTAGTGAAGAGTATGTGCTTTCCTACCTATTATCATCATCATCATTTTGTATTCAGACCATCTATTTAACTCCAATTAGACCATCCATTCATGAGTGGAAGCAGCTTCTACTTTTGGGGTTTAATTCTGGATTGATCCTTCCATGCTGACACCCTTCCTAATCAAGGACATATAGTAACCATAGTTCATAGGTGCTCCTGTTACATGACTTGAAAATAAAGTGTGCAGTACATTCATAATTGCACCGCCTTCATGCTTACATCTGAGCGATATTGTAGTTTGAATGTAGCGTTCTTTTGTGCTTTGGTTAATCAATCAGTCAGAAAGTATTGATGTCAATTTCAATTTCAGGGAGCAACAATGGTATGAACCTGAATGGTGGAAATTTGGAGATTCAAGGACGTAAGTAGCCTGGCATGTTCATATGTGTCTAATCAGCTCTTTTTTGTGCAGTTTATGCCTGGTTCTTGCTATTTGGAAGTTAGCCTACCTGCGTCTTAGTAGCATAATGTTAGATGATATTAATAACTCTGTGCCTAAATTCAGAAACTTGGAGTGTGAATGTTGATCAGAAAAATCTGACCTCATTTTATTCCTGAGGATCTGGATGACTGAGTGTAATGCGCATACAGACCTAAAGCATTTCAACTGGCTGAAATAATGTCTAGATGAAATAATGCTAGTATTTTTTTTTACTGTGTGCTGGGACTAGGTCTCGCTGATCTTGTGGATTCTATTCTGCCACATATTTAAACTGAATAGACCTGTAACGGACATTAAGTTGCAGTTCATTTTGCGTCATGTGCTTGTAAGTTGTAATTGCCGAGATTCAATTATATGCTTGTTATTTTTAGTAATTGGACATGCTTAGCCTTTAAATTCCTTTCTGCCTGATGCAATAACCTTCTTTAGTATCTTCATTCTCTAGGTTCTTGCTTTTCATTGCTTGATTTTTAATCTCAGGTATTTTCGCCATGCTGCTGGTTCTTTATTTATCCTCTCAAACAATTTGGCTCGCTACATCAACATAAACAGGTAATTGGTGTGTATTTTATTTATATTTAATCCTACGCTGAACCATTTTTATCAACACCAACCATGTTGCTCTTTTAGAATTTTTAGTTCATTTGATTGAACTAGATAGGGTCAGAGGGTACCTTATGGGCCATCAATTTGCATCCATAGCTCAGAGCATTGGCAGTGTGTGTCATCTCCTGAGATTTTGAGTTTACAACAACAACAACAACAACAAAGCCTTTAGTCCCAAACAAGTTGGGGTAGGCTAGAGGTGAAACCCATAAGATCTCGCAACCAACTCATGGCTCTGGCACATGGATAGCAAGCTTCCACGCACCCCTGTCCATAGCTAGCTCTTTGGTGATACGCCAATCCTTCAGGTCTCTCTTAACGGACTCCTCCCATGTCAAATTCGGTCTACCCCGCCCTCTCTTGACATTCTCCGCATGCTTTAGCCGTCCGCTATGCACTGGAGCTTCTGGAGGCCTGTGCTGAATATGCCCAAACCATCTCAGACGATGTTGGACAAGCTTCTCCTCAATTGGTGCTACCCCAACTCTATCTCGTATATCATCATTCCGGACTCGATCCTTCCTCGTGTGGCCACACATCCATCTCAACATACGCATCTCCGCCACACCTAACTGTTGAACATGTCGCCTTTTAGTCGGCCAACACTCCGCGCCATACAACACTGCGGGTCGAACCGCCGTCCTATAGAACTTGCCTTTTAGCTTTTGTGGCACTCTCTTGTCACAGAGAATGCTAGAAGCTTGGCGCCACTTCATCCATCCGGCTTTGATTCGATGGTTCACATCTTCATCAATACCCCCATCCTCCTGCAACATTGACCCCAAATACCGAAAGGTGTCCTTCCGAGGTACCACCTGGCCATCAAGGCGGACGAGACTTGCCTGCTCCCCCAGCGTGCTCCCATCCGTGCTCCCGCATACGTGGCATGATTTAATTGGAACAAAATAAGGCCCGGCCCCACCCCCTTAAAATCAGGGGGGGGAGATGATTAGATTAGAAAGAAAAAGGAGAAAAAGACAGCCGTAGGATGGAGTGGGAGCACGGATGGGAGCATGGCGAGGGAGCAGGCAAGCCGGATCCCATCAAGGCTAACCTCCTCCTCCTCACACCTAGTAGTACTGAAACCGCACATCATGTACTCGGTTTTAGTTCTACTAAGCCTAAACCCTTTCGATTCCAAGGTTTGTCTCCATAACTCTAACTTCCTATTTACCCCCGTTCGACTATCGTCAACTAGCACCACATCATCCGCAAAGAGCATACACCATGGGATATCTCCTTGTATATCCCTTGTGACCTCATCCATCACCAATGCAAAAAGATAAGGGCTCAAAGCTGACCCCTGATGCAGTCCTATCTTAATCGGGAAGTCATCGGTGTCGACATCACTTGTTCGAACACTTGTCACAACATTATCGTACATGTCCTTGATGAGGGTAATGTACTTTGCTGGGACTTTGTGTTTCTCCAAGGCCCACCACATGACATTCCACGGTATCTTATCATAGGCCTTCTCCAAGTCAATGAACACCATATGCAAGTCCTTCTTTTGCTCCCTATATCTCTCCATAAGTTGTCGTACCAAGAAAATGGCTTCCATGGTCGACCTCCCAGGCATGAAACCAAACTGATTTTTGGTCACGCTTGTCATTCTTCTTAAGCGGTGCTCAATGACTCTCTCCCATAGCTTCATTGTATGGCTCATCAGCTTAATTCCACGGTAATTAGTACAACTCTGAACATCCCCCTTGTTCTTGAAGATTGGTACTAATATACTCTGTCTCCATTCTTCTGGCATCTTGTTTGCCCGAAAAATGAGGTTGAAAAGCTTGGTTAGCCATACTATTGCTATGTCCCTGAGACCTTTCCACACCTCAATGGGGATACAATCATGGCCCATCGCCTTGCCTCCTTTCATCCTTTTTAAAGCCTCCTTCACCTCAGACTCCTGGATTCGCCGCACAAAACGCATGCTGGTCTCATCAAAGGAGTCGTCTAGTTCAATGGTAGAACTCTCATTCTCCCCATTGAACAGCTTGTCGAAGTACTCCCGCCATCTATGCTTAATCTCCTCGTCCTTCACCAAGAGTTGGCCTGCTCCGTCCTTGATGCATTTGACTTGGCCAATGTCCCTCGTCTTCCTCTCTCGGATCTTGGCCATCTTATAGATGTCCCTTTCACCTTCCTTCGTGCCTAACCGTTGGTAGAGGTCCTCATATGCCCGACCCCTTGCTTCACCAACAGCTCGCTTTGCGGCCTTCTTCGCCATCTTGTACTTCTCTATGTTGTCTGCACTCCTATCCAGGTATAGGCGTCTGAAGCAATCTTTCTTCTCTTTAATCGCCTTCTGGACGTCATCATTCCACCACCAGGTATCCTTATCTTCGCTTCTCCTTTCCCTGGACACTCCAAACTCCTCCGAGGCCACCTTACGAATGCAAGTCGCCATCTTCATCCACACATTGTCCGCATCCCCTCCTTCCTCCCAAGGGCCCTCCTTAATGACCCTCTCCTTGAATACCTGAGCTACCTCCCCCTTGAGCTTCCACCACTTCGTTCTAGCGACTTTGGCACGCTTATCCAGCTGGACACGAATCCGAAAGCGGAAGTCAGCAACCACCAGCTTATGCTGGGGTACAACACTCTCTCCAGGTATCACCTTACAGTCTAGGCACGCACGCCTATCTTCTCTTCTCAAGAGGATGAAATCAATCTGGCTAGAGTGTTGGCCACTACTAAAAGTCACCAGATGTGATTCTCTCTTTCTAAAGAGGGTGTTAGCTACAATCATGTTGTAGGCTAGAGCAAAGCTTAAGACATCTTCTCCTTCTTGATTCCTGATGCCATGGCCAAAGCCCCCATGCACCCCTTCAAAACCTGTGTTAGATGTACCCACGTGGCCATTGAGGTCTCCTCCTATGAAGAGCTTCTCACCAATCGGTACACTCCTAACCATGTCTTCCAGGCCTTCCCAGAACTCCCTCTTGGTGTTCTCATTGTGGCCTACTTGCGGGGCATACACGCTGATAACATTGAGAACCAACTCCTCAACTACCAGCTTGACCAAGATAATCCGGTCCCCACGTCTCAATGTTATATACATTAGCAGGATCAGCAGTTTGAATGTTGCAGCTAGGTCAAGTCTTTCTTGGTCGATCAAAAGCTCATTTGGTTTTCTTGGTTGATCAGAAGCTCACTTGGTTTTCTTGGTTATTTTATTCTCACATATGTAATTTCCTTAGGACATCCCCATGTGCTATGACGTGTTAATCCATCATCTTGATATATTTAGCTTTTAACAAAATAATCATTTATCTCACTGACTATAGGCATTTGAGAAGAACACATTCGTTGACATGCTATTACTGGCTAACTGACACATATAAAACAATTTCTTTTAAGATACTATAATTATGTTTGGCATTCCATTCTTAACAGTTGTGCGATAGATGCTACTAGCAATTGCTACGTGCTTAAAGACCAAAACCTATCATTTTTGGGTCTTTGTACTTCCAACAAACCAGGGTTCCTACTTCCAAGCTCCGATTCGGTTAACTCTTTTATTGTTGTCAATATGCAGTGCATCGCTGCAGAGCTATGCGCATGATGACATATCAGTTGGTTCATGGATGATGGGGCTTAATGCCACCTACGTTGATGACGACCGTCTTTGTTGCCTCAGTGCAGTACAAGGTAGACGTTCATTGCTAAAATGTTTTCCTTGGGAAATTACGACATGTTTGTTTGTTTGCTTGTCACTAACGCTCTATCTGTGTTATCGTCTTCCAGAGAAAGTATGTTCGTTTGGATGAGCGGAAGGATCAGCCGCCGCCCCACTTCTGATGGCGGCGTCCTGATGAAGAGGTGATTTTGTACATTAGTCATTTTGTACACACCTATAGCAGGCAGCCTATGTGAATGATTGAATGAATGAAAGAAATATATGAAGAAACTAGTTTGAGATGAAACATTCTTTTGCGGCTTTATGCTATCAGCATACTTCATTCACAGTTGACACAAAGTGTAGAAGAACAACCTGACCCGACTATAAGCATTTCTGTTTTCATGGACACCGCCATAGTTCATTGACTTCTTCAGGTCAAGCCTCCATCTTCTTTGTTGCCATGGACGAATTCCCCGAATTCCATGCAAACTACTCCCTCCGTTTCTGAATACAAGTCTTTCTAGGGATTTCAATACAAACTACAATATGAATGTATATAGAGATATTTTAGAGTGTAGTCCGTAGTGGAGTCTTTGAAAAGACTTATATTTAGGAACAGAGGAAGTAGTGAACAAAATGTCCATCTCTTTTTTGTGGACATTGGAAGTCTTGGAAATCGTATTCACAGGGTTTGTGGTTCACCATATATCTCCTCGACATAAATCCGCTTGGCCATCTCTGATCTGAATCCTCCGTTTGTCCGAGAATATTGGTACGTGGGCATCCATGGAGTGCGGACGACAGGCTACTTGGAGGAGGCCAGCCAAAACCAGAAGGAAGAATATTACCTCAATTGATACTTCAATTGACTGGCCGCATGGAATATGTGGTTGGCAATCTTCAAAATCCAACATCCTGACACTCGACCTTGCGCAGGTAAAATATCCAAGCACGTGCTCATGCCATCCTTGAAATACTGTACTACTAGAATTTATCGATGCACAGTCATGCACATGCACATCAGTCCCTGTCACTCTTATCTCCAGAGTCGATCACGATAGTACAGTTTAGATCGCGATCGCGCAACCCGATTCCAATCATCTTTACACTACTTGTTTGTGTAATTAAAATATATATCAAACAAGCAACATTACAACATACACAATTCGTATTCTGAATAATAATGCATGCTAAAACAATATGGTCTTTACACCAAGTACGGAGATTTGGGAGAAACAGTCTGTTGTCACCTGGTCATATAAAATTCTCTCTTTCGCACATAAACTTTTTTTGGGAAGACAAAAGGAGTAGTGAAATCCTCTACCGTGACATATTTTTCATAGAAGATGGGCAATGTGCATATGGAGGTTACAGTGGAGATATAAGCTCAATGCAGTTGCAAAGAATCTACCAGGACTACAACCTTACTTGAACAGGACTTGTTCTATAGGATTGTACAGCCAAATCTACCCGGACTACACGCCTCTCATAAGGCCGGGTCTAGCTCTAAAGTGTGAAGGAGGCTTTAAATATCACGCCTAAACTTGATACCTTATACTCTAGAAACCTCTCAAAATCATTTGTTAAATTCATAAATTATAACAATCTCTACAAATGTAGATATTTGACTTAAAAAAGTCATGTATATTTTAAGAACTTTGTAGATAAATCACACATATAAGTGCATAACCTATGGGGGCAACTTGATTATTTTGGCTTTCTTAGATATAAATTTGGCAACGGAAGATTTTTTTTTTTTTTTGAGAATGAGGCAACGGAAGATTTTCTTCTATATGGCAAACTAAATTAAGAAGATGAAACAATGTTAACTCAATTAAACCTTAATATATACTGCCTCCATTCCTAAAAATACTTATATTTAGGAATGAAGGGAGTATGTTCTAGATTGCAATGTTATTTTTGTTGGTTAAACTTGAAAATACCATTTAAAATAGTATGTTGAAGGGTGTATGAACAAAAAATGACATGTATTTCTAACAAAGTAAGTTATCACAAAATAAAAGTATTTAGTATAAAATCGTGAGAAGGGATGACCCGTCATCGCACAACTAGAGCCCACCGTCTCTTCCACTTTAATCATTTACTCTATGGGTCTGTTAGATGGCCCACCACGGTGTTGTGCCTGTGTCACGTTAAATTACTTCACTGAGACTTATACGCCTTCTTATGTGCCATGATGCGAATGCAGAGACGAGTGGATGCGAATGCAGAGACGAGGGTCTTGACACATGTTTAACCATCGTGCTGATTAAAAATTGGGGATGAAGACGAAACAGAGGGATGACGACATAGATGCTAGGGTCTTGTCGGAGGAATCACTATAACCTTGTGAGATGAATGACGACGTAGAAGTAGTGTATACAACCTAACATGCTTAAATGCGTTCGGTTTGATAATTTATTATACGAAAAATATTGATACAACAAAAATGAAAATAAAACCAATAACAAAGTTGTGTCAAACTTTGAAGTTAGAAAAAGAAAAATTGCGGCGATAAAGATCGGTCTGGCTTCATAGTGGTGCCCTAATGATGTTGCAATATGGATGCACATATCCAGATTTTTTTTCCTGCGTGATGAAATAACTTTCTTTACCCTATTCATTCTCTAGGTTCTTGCTTTTGATTTTTAATCCTTGAGTACTTTTGCCATGCTTCTGGTTCTTTATTTATCCTCTCAAAACAATTTGGCTCGCTACGTTAACATCAGCAGGTAATTGGTGTGTATTTTGCGCATATTTATGTCATACACTGAACCATCTTTTATCAACACAAGCCAAGTTGCGCTTTTGGATTTTTTAGTTCATTTGAATGAACTAGCTAGATAGGGTCACAAGGTGGAGGTGCCCTATGGGCCATCAATTTGCATCCCTAGCTCAGAGCAATGGCAATGTGTGTCATATCCCGAGATTTTGAGTTTGCTCAATGCTATATACATTAGTAGGATTAGCAGTTTGAATGTTGCAATTAGGTCAAGTCTTTCTTGGTCGATCAAAGGATCAGTCAGTTTTCTTGGTTGATTAGAATCTCAATTGGTTTTCTTGCTTGACTTTATTCTCACATATGTAATTTCCTTAGGACATGCCCATGTGTTATCACATGCTAAATCATCATTTCATATATTTATCTTCTAACGAAATAGTTAGGCCAACTCCACTGTGCGACCCCAAACGGATGTCCGGATTGGCCGGATTTTGTCCCTTTGGGGTGCCGATGGGTTCGCCCATGTCCGGCTTTGTCAGATGGGGCGTGCGTGCGTCCACCACACGGCCGCACCCCAAATCGTGTCCGGGGTGGACGTGAATAAAAAAATATAAAAACTGGAATGAAATAACTAAAAAAGTAAATAAACGCATTTAAAAAAACATAAAACATATATAGGGGTCGGCCACAAAACGGTCTTGTTTCCACGACCACTTAAAAGGCCCAGTTTCATAAGTAACATATAAAAACAAAATAAAAAAACTCCTCCCGCGCGCTCCTGCGGCGCCCGTCGGTGCCGTGGCCGTCGCCGTCTTCACTGGCCGCCGGTGTCGTCCTCGTCGCTGACGAGGTCGACGTAGGCCGGCGGCGTCCACAAATGGGCCGGCGGTGCGTGGTAGACGGGGGCTGGTTGGACGGCCGGAGGTGCCTGCACCACCTCCTCCCGGGGCGACGCCTCCCGCTCCGATGACCGCGGCGGAGTGGGGCACCAGTTCACGCCCACGCCAGCGGCCATCTTCGGAGCAGTGCAGGACCAGCCCCACCCATGGCCCAGCAGCTGCTGGAACGCGGCCGGCAACGCCTCCTCCGTCGGCTCCTCCGTGACGGCCGCCATCTCCGGGAAGGCAACGTTCCCGGCGGCGAAGAGGGTCGTGGTCTCCTCCAGGCCGTGCCACTGCCGCTCGTCGTGCGTGTTCATGGAGTCGTCCATGACACGCTGCAGGAGACGGGCCTCCTGTTGGAAATATGCCCTAGAGGCAATAATAAAATGATTATTATATTTCCTTGTTCATGATAATTGTCTATTATTCATGCTATAATTGTACTATCCCGAAATCGTAATACATGTGTGAATACATAGACCACAATGTGTCCCTACTGAGCCTCTAGTTGACTAGCTCGTTGATCAACAGATAGTCATGGTTTCCTGGCTATGGACATGAGGATGTCATTGATAACGGGATCGCATCATTAGGAGAATGATGTGATGGACGAGACCCAATCCTAAGCTTAGCTCAAAGATCGTGTAGTTCGTTTGCTGTAGCTTTTCTGAATGCCAAGTATCATTCCTTAGACCATGAGATTGTGCAACTCCCGGATACCGTAGGAGTGCTTTGGGTGTGCCAAATGTCACAACGTAACTGGGTGACTATAAAGGTACATTACAGGTGCTTCCGAAAGTGTCTGTTGGGTTGGCACGAATCGAGACTGGGATTTGTCACTCCGCATGACGGAGAGGTATCTCTGGGCCCACTCGGTAATGCATCATCATAATGAGCTCAATATGATCAAGTGGTTGATCACGGGATCATGCATTACGGTACGAGTAAAGTGACTTGCCGGTAACGAAACTGAACAAGGTATTGGGATACCGACGATCGAGTCTCGGGCAAGTAACGTACCGATTGACAAAGGGAATTGTATACGGGGTTGCTTGAATCCTCGACATCGTGGTTCATCCGATGAGATCATCGAGGAGCATGTGGGAGCCAACATGGGTATCCAGATCCCGCTGTTGGTTATTGGCCGGAGAGCCGTCTCGGTCATGTCTACGTGTCTCCCGAACCCGTAGGGTCTACACACTTAAGGTTCGGTGACGCTAGGGTTGTAGAGATATGTGTATGCAGTAATCCGAAAGTTGTTCGGAGTCCCGGATGAGATCCTGGACGTCACGAGGAGTTCCGGAATGGTCCGGAGGTGAAGAATTATATATAGGAAGTGTAGTTTCGGCCATCGGGAAAGATTCGGGGTCACCGGTATTGTACCGGGACCACCGGATGGGTCTCGGGGGTCCACCGGGTGGGGCCACCCATCCCGGAGGGCCCCATGGGCTGAAGTGGGGAGGGGAACCAGCCCATAGTGGGCTGGTGCGCCCCCCCTTTGGGCCCCCCTGTGCCTAGGGTTGGAAACCCTAGGGTGGGGGGCGCCTCCACTTGCTTTGGGGGGCACTCTACCCCCCCTTGGCCGCCGCCCCCTTGGGAGATCCCATGTCCAGGGCCGGCGCCCCCCAGGGGGCCTATATAAAGGGGGGGGGGGAAGGGCAGCCGCACCTCAAGTCTTGGCGCCTCCCTTTCCCCTGCTACACCTCTCCCTCTCGCAGAAGCTCGGCGAAGCCCTGCTGCGATCATTGCTGCATCCACCACCACGCCGTCGTGCTGCTGGATCTTCATCAACCTCTCCTTCCCCCTTGCTGGATCAAGAAGGAGGAGACGTCATCCGCTCCGTACGTGTGTTGAACGCGGAGGTGCCGTCCGTTCGGCACTTGGTCATCGGTGATTTGGATCACGGCGAGTACGACTCCATCATCCCCGTTCTCTTGAATGCTTCTGCTCGCGATCTACAAGGGTATGTAGATGCACTCTCCTCTCGTTGCTAGTTGACTCCATAGATTAATCTTGGTGAAACGTAGGAATTTTTTTGTTTTCTGCAACGTTCCCCAACAGTGGCATCATGAGCTAGGTCTATGCGTAGTTCTCTTTGCACGAGTAGAACACAATTTGTTGTGGGCGTAGGTGTTGTCAACTTTCTTGCCGCTACTAGTCTTATTTTGCTTCAGAGGTATTGTGGGATGAAGCGGCCCGGACCGACCTTACACGTACGCTTACGTGAGACAGGTTCCACCGACTGACATGCACTAGTTGCATAAGGTGGCTAGCGGGTGTCTGTCTCTCCCACTTTAGTTGGAGCGGATTCGACGAAAAGGGTCCTTATGAAGGGTAAATAGAAGTTGACAAATCACGTTGTGGCTTTTACGTAGGTAAGAAAACGTTCTTGCTAGAACCCTATTTCAGCCACGTAAAACTTGCAACAACAATTAGATGACGTCTAACTTGTTTTTGCAGCAAGTGTCATGTGATGTGATATGGCCAAAGTTGTGATGAATGATATATATGTGATTTATAAGATCATGTTCTTGTAATAGGAATCACGACTTGCATGTCGATGAGTATGACAACCGGAAGGAGCCATAGGAGTTGTCTTTATTTTTGTATGACCCGCGATGTCATCGAGAAACGCCATGTAAATTACTTTACTTTATTGCTAAACGTGTTAGCCATAGTAGTAGAAGTAATAGTTGGCGAGCAACTTCATGGAGACACGATGATGGAGATCATGGTGTCATGCCGGTGACAAGATGATCATGGAGCCCCAAGATGGAGATCAAAGGAGCTATATGATATTGTCCATATCATGTCACTATTATTTGATTGCATGTGATGTTTATCATGTTTTTGCATCTTGTTTACTTAGAACGACGGTAGTAAATAAGATGATCCCTCATAATAATTTCAAGAAAGTGTTCCCCCTAATTGTGCGCCGTTGCGACAGTTCGTTGTTTCGAAGCACCACGTGATGATCGGGTGTGATAGATTCCAACGTTCACATACAACGGGTGTAAGACAGATTTACACATGCAAACACTTAGGTTGACTTGACGAGCCTAGCATGTACAGACATGGCCTCGGAACACAAAAGACCGAAAGGTCGAACATGAGTCGTATAGAAGATACGATCAACATGAAGATGTTCACCGATGTTGACTAGTCCGTCTCACGTGATGATCGGACACGGCCTAGTTAACCCGGATCATGTTATACTTAGATGACTGGAGGGATGTCTATCTGAGTGGGAGTTCATTGAATAATTTGATTAGATGAACTTAATTATCATGAACTTAGTCTAAAATCTTTACAATATGTCTTGTAGATCAAAATGGCCAACGTTGTCCTCAACTTCAACGCGTTCCTAGAGAAAACCAAGCTGAAAGACGATGGCAGCAACTATACGGACTGGGTCCGGAACCTGAGGATCATCCTCATAGCTGCCAAGAAAGATTATGTCCTAGAAGCACCGCTAGGTGACGCACTCGTCCCACAGAACCAATACGTTATGAACGCTTGGCAGACACGTGCTGATGATTACTCCCTCGTTCAGTGCGGCATGCTTTACAGCTTAGAACCGGGGCTCCAAAAGCGTTTTGAGCGACACGGAGCATATGAGATGTTCGAAGAGCTGAAAATGGTTTTCCAAGCTCATGCCCGGGTCGAGAGATATGAAGTCTCCGACAAGTTCTTCAGCTGTAAGATGGAGGAAAATAGTTCTGTCAGTGAGCACATACTCACAATGTCTGGGTTGCATAACCGCTTGACTCAGCTGGGAGTTAATCTCCCGGATGACGCGGTCATTGACAGAATCCTTCAGTCGCTTCCACCAAGCTACAAGAGCTTTGTGATGAACTTCAATATGCAGGGGATGGAAAAGACCATTCCTGAGGTATATTCAATGCTGAAATCAGCAGAGGTAGAAGTCAAAAAGGAACATCAAGTGTTGATGATGAATAAAACCACTAAGTTCAAGAAAGGCAAGGGTAAGAAGAACTTCAAGAAGGACGGCAAGGGAGTTGCCGCACCCAGTAAGCAAGCTGTCGGGAAGAAGCCAAAGAATGGACCCAAGCCCGAGACTGAGTGCTTTTATTGCAAGGGAAGTGGTCACTGGAAGCGAAACTGCCCCAAATACTTAGCGGACAAGAAGGCCGGCATCACAAAAGTTATATGTGATATGCATGTAATTGATGTGTACCTTACCAGTACTCGTAGTAGCTCCTGGGTATTTGATACCGGTGCGGTTGCTCACATTTGTAACTCAAAGCAGGAGCTGCGGAATAAGCGGAGACTGGCGAAGGACGAGGTGACGATGCGCGTCGGCAATGGTTCCAAGGTCGATGTGATCGCCGTCGGCACGCTACCTCTACATTTACCTACGGGGTTAGTTTTAAACCTCAATAATTGTTATTTAGTGCCAGCTTTGAGCATGAACATTGTATCAGGATCTCGTTTAATTCGAGATGGCTACTCATTTAAATCCAAGAATAATGATTGTTCTATTTACATGAGAGATATGTTTTATGGTCATGCTCCGATGGTGAATGATTTATTCTTAATGAATCTCGAGCGTAATGCTACACATATTCATAGTGTGAATAAAAGATGTAAGGTTGATAATGATAGTCCCACATACTTGTGGCACTGCCGCCTTGGTCACATAGGTGTCAAACGCATGAAGAAGCTCCATGCAGATGGAATTTTAGAGTCTCTTGATTACGAATCATTTGACACGTGCGAACCATGCCTCATGGGTAAAATGACCAAGACTCCGTTCTCAAGAACAATGGAGCGAGCAACCAACTTATTGGAAATCATACATACTGATGTGTGCGGTCCAATGAGTGTTGAGGCTCGCGGTGGCTATCGTTATGTTCTCACCCTCACTGATGACTTGAGTAGATATGGGTATGTCTATTTAATGAAACACAAGTCTGAGACCTTTGAAAAGTTCAAGGAATTTCAGAGTGAGGTTGAGAATCAATGTGACAGGAAAATCAAGTTCTTGCGATCAGATCGTGGGGAGAATACTTGAGTCACGAATCTGGCACACACTTAAGAAAATGTGGAATAGTTTCACAACTCACGCCGCCTAGAACACCTCAGCGTAATGGTGTGTCCGAACGTCGTAATTGCACTCTATTAGATATGGTGCGATCTATGATGTCTCTTACCGATTTACCGCTATCATTTTGGGGCTATGCTTTAGAGACTGCCGCATTCACTTTAAATAGGGCTCCGTCAAAATCCGTTGAGACGACACCGTATGAATTATGGTTTGGGAAGAAACCTAAGCTGTCGTTTCTACAAGTTTGGGGATGCGATGCTTATGTCAAGAAACTTCAACCTGAAAAGCTCGAACCCAAGTCGGAAAAATGCGTCTTAATAGGATACCCTAAAGAAACTGTTGGGTATACCTTCTACCTCAGATCCAAAGGCAAGATCTTTGTTGCCAAGAATGGGTCCTTTTCTAGAGAAAGAGTTTCTCTCGAAAGAAATAAGTGGGAGGAAGGTAGAACTTGATGAGGTATTACCTCTTGAACCGGTAAGTGGCGCAGCTCAAGAAAATGTTCCTGAGGTGCCTGCACCGACTAGAGAGGAAGTTGACGATGATGATCATGAAACTTCAGATCAAATTGCTACTGAACTTCGTAGGTCCACAAGGACATGTTCCGCACCAGAGTGGTACTGTAACCATGTCTTGGAAAGCATGTTGTTAGACAACGGTGAACCTTCAAACTATGAAGAAGCGATGGCGGGCCCAGATTCCGACAAATGGCTGGAAGCCATGAAATCCGAGATAGGATCCATGTATGAAAACGAAGTATGGACTTTGACTGACTTGCCCGTTGATCGGCGAGCCATAGAAAATAAATGGATCTTTAAGAAGAAGACAGACGCGGATGGTAATGTGGCCATCTATAAAGCTCAGCTTGTCGCTAAGGGTTATCGACAAGTTCAAGGGGTTGACTACGATGAGACTTTCTCACCCGTAGCGAAGCTGAAGTCCGTCCGAATCGTGTTAGCAATTGCCGCATTCTATGATTATGAGATATGGCAAATGGACGTCAAAATGACATTCCTTAATGGTTTCCTTAAGGAAGAACTGTATATGATGCAGCCGGAAGGTTTTGTCGACCCTAAGAATGCTAACAAGGTATGCAAGCTCCAGCGATCCATTTATGGGCTGGTGCAAGCATCTCGGAGTTGGAACATTCGCTTTGATGAGATGATCAAAGTTTTTGGATTTATGCAGACTTATGGAGAAGCCTGCGTTTACAAGAAAGTGAGTGGGAGCTCTGTAGCATTTCTCATATTATATGTAGATGACATACTTTTGATGGAAAATGATATAGAACTTTTGGACAGCATTAAGGCCTACTTGAATAAGAGTTTTTCAATGAAGGACCTTGGAGAAGCTGCTTATATATCAATGTTCAAGAAATCGTTAACTGGTAGCTGCTCGGTAGGTTTAGGAGTAGGGATTAATCGGTGAATCGGCCTTTTAACTGGATTAATCGGCTATCAATTAATCAATAGATTGAATAGGAACTTGCCAACATGTTTCTAGATTTTTTATGTATTATACCATACTATCATGCTCCCAGCCATGTAGTATACCAAAACATGCTTCCATACCCATATGAGAAGCATAGAGAGGAGGTAAAATTATTAATCCTAGCTATTGATGAGCAGGATTGGGCTGGAAGGGGTTAAGGAGAAAAAAATTGGGCTTTGTTCACCCACCTGTTAATGGGTTAGTAGGGATTAATCGGCATGACAACTGATTAATCGGTCTAACTGGCCAATTAATCGGCCTGACAAGTTAACACGATGAATAGGTGCTATTCAATTCGGCCATGCTATGAGTAGCGATTAACTGGCCCGTTAACTGATTAATCGGGTGAATTCTTGAACAGTGTTATATATTAGGCATCAAGATCTATAGAGATAGATCAAGACGCCTCATAGGTCTTTCACAAAGCACATACCTTGATAAGATATTGAAGAAGTTCAATATGGATCAGTCTAAGAAGGGGTTCTTGCCTGTGTTGCAAGGTGTGAAATTGAGCTCAGCTCAATGTCCGACCACGACAGAAGATATAGAAGAGATGAGTGTCATCCCCTATGCCTCAGCCATAGGGTCTATTATGTATGCCATGTTGTGTACCAGACCTGATGTAAACCTTGGCATAAGTTTGGTAGGAAGGTACCAAAGCAATCCCGGCAAGGAACACTGGATAGTGGTCAAGAATATCCTGAAGTACCTGAAAAGGACTAAGGACATGTTTCTCGTTTATGGAGGTGACGAAGAGCTCGTCGTAAAGGGTTACGTCGACGCTAGCTTCGACACAGATCTGGATGACTCTAAGTCACAAACCGGATACGTGTATATTTTGAATGGTGGGGCAGTAAGCTGGTGCAGTTGTAAGCAAAGCGTTGTGGCGGGATCTACATGTGAAGCGGAGTACATGGCAGCCTCGGAGGCAGCACACGAAGCAGTCTGGGTGAAGGAGTTCATTACCGACCTAGGAGTCATACCCAATGCGTCGGGGCCGATGACTCTCTTCTGTGACAACACTCGAGCTATTGCCCTTGCCAAGGAGCCCAGGTTTCACAGGAAGACCAGGCATATCAAGCGTCGCTTCAACTCCATTCGTGAAAGTTTGTTCAAAATGGAGACATAGAAATTTGTAAAGTACATACGGACCTGAATGTAGCAGATCCGTTGACTAAACCTCTCCCTAGAGCAAAACAAGATCAACACCAGAATTCCATGGGTGTTCGATTCATCACAATGTAACTAGATGATTGACTCTAGTGCAAGTGAGAGACTGTTGGAAATATGCCCTAGAGGCAATAATAAAATGATTATTATATTTCCTTGTTCATGATAATTGTCTATTATTCATGCTATAATTGTATTATCCGGAAATCATAATACATGTGTGAATACATAGACCACAATGTGTCCCTAGTGAGCCTCTAGTTGACTAGCTCGTTGATCAACAGATAGTCATGGTTTCCTGGCTATGGACATGGGTATGTCATTGATAACGGGATCACATCATTAGGAGAATGATGTGATGGACAAGACCCAATCCTAAGCTTAGCTCAAAGATCGTGTAGTTCGTTTGCTGTAGCTTTTTTGAATGTCAAGTATCATTTCCTTAGACCATGATATTGTGCAACTCCCGGATACTGTAGGAGTGCTTTGGGTGTGCCAAACGTCACAACGTAACTGGGTGACTATAAAGGTACATTACAGGTGTTTTCGAAAGTGTCTATTGGGTTGGCACGAATCAAGATTGGGATTTGTCACTCCGTATGACGGAGAGGTATCTCTGGGCCCACTCGGTAATGCATCATCATAATGAGCTCAATATGATCAAGTGGTTGATCACGGGATCATGCATTACGGTACGAGTAAAGTGACTTGCCGGTAACGAAACTGAACAAGGTATTGGGATACCGACGATCGAGTCTCGGGCAAGTAACGTACCGATTGACAAAGGGAATTGTATACGGGGTTGCTTGAATCCTCGACATCGTGGTTCATCCGATGAGATCATCGAGGAGCATGTGGGAGCCAACATGGGTATCCAGATCCCGCTGTTGGTTATTGGCCGGAGAGCCGTCTCGGTCATGTCTACGTGTCTCCCGAACCCGTAGGGTCTACACACTTAAGGTTCGGTGACGCTAGGGTTGTAGAGATATGTGTATGCAGTAATCCGAAAGTTGTTCGGAGTCCCGGATGAGATCCTGGACGTCACGAGGAGTTCCGGAATGGTCCGGAGGTGAAGAATTATATATAGGAAGTGTAGTTTCGGCCATCGGGAAAGATTCGGGGTCACCGGTATTGTACCGGGACCACCGGATGGGTCCCGGGGGTCCACCGGGTGGGGCCACCCATCCCGGAGGGCCCCATGAGCTGAAGTGGGGAGGGGAACCAGCCCATAGTGGGCTGGTGCGCCCCCCCCTTTGGGCCCCCCTGTGCCTAGGGTTGGAAACCCTAGGGTGGGGGGCGCCTCCACTTGCCTTGGGGGGCACTCCACCCCCCCTTGGCCGCCGCCCCCTTGGGAGATCCCATGTCCAGGGCCGGCGCCCCCCAGGGGGCCTATATAAGGGGGGGGGGGAGGGCAGCCGTACCTCAAGTCTTGGCGCCTCCCTTTCCCCTGCTACACCTCTCCCTCTCGCAGAAGCTCGGCGAAGCCCTGCTGCGATCATTGCTGCATCCACCACCACGCCGTCGTGCTGCTGGATCTTCATCAACCTCTCCTTCCCCCTTGCTGGATCAAGAAGGAGGAGACGTCATACGCTTCGTACGTGTGTTGAACGCGGAGGTGCCGTCCATTCGGCACTTGGTCATCGGTGATTTGGATCACGGTGAGTACGACTCCATCATCCCCGTTCTCTTGAACGCTTCCGCTCGCGATCTACAAGGGTATGTAGATGCATTCTCCTCTCGTTGCTAGTTGACTCCATAGATTGATCTTGGTGAAACGTAGGAATTTTTTTTGTTTTCTGCAACGTTCCCCAATACCTCCTCCTCCGCTGTCATGCGAGGAGGGGGAGGTGACGACGGTGACGGTGAAGGCGATGGCGTGGGCGTCAGGCCGCGCACCCGGGTACGCCCCCGCTCCTGTCGTGGCCCCTGTGGCCCCGTCGAGGTGCCGGCGAAGAAGGACGCGCGCCTGGTGTCGTGCTCGTCACGAAACCAGGTGTCCCAGAGCCCGGAGTCGGGGGCGTACCTGGGGTCGTAGAAGAGGTCGTCGGGGAGGAGGCGGCGGCGGCGCTCGATCTCCTGGTCGCGCGCACGGCTGCTCGTCGGGACCGGCGAGATCGGGACCCGGTCGGCGGACAGATGCCAGTTATTGGGGAGATGGACGTTGCTCCAAGGGAGCGGCGTCCTCGTCTCCTAATAACGGCGGTAGATCGACGATCGGACGTAATGCCGGTCGCGCTCGCCGACGGACGTGGGCGCGATGGAGAAGGCGGGCGACGCGGGGGCCCGACGTGGTGGCGATAGCGAGCCACGGCGGCGTCCCGACGAGGAACTAGCCTCGCGGTCGTGCTTGCCTTTGCGGCCCATGGCAGCGAGCGGCCGGCCGGCGAGGTGTTGGCTAGGGTTTGGGACTGGGGCTGTCGGGTTTCGAGGAGGTCGCGGGATGGCGTGGGGCAGTGTGGACGACGACCCGTCCACGCTTCCCACTTAAAGAAGGACGGCGACCCTTCGACGTGCGGATGACAGGTGGAGCCGCCCGCTCGTGTGCATTTATGTGAGCGGGTGGGAGGTAGGTGGCCGCCTGCCACGCGGCCCTGACGCGGACGAGGCGCGCGTCCGTTTGGTGTCCGTCGCGACCCAAACCTGGCGCAAATTTGCGCTCGAAATGGGTCGGCCCAGACACAAAACGGACAAGATGGGTCCGGGCCGCCGCGCGCTGAGCCGCCTCCTTTGTCCGTTTTACCCCAAACGGCGGGGCCGGACAGGATAGGGTCGCGCGGTGGAGTTGGCCTTATCTTGACTATAGGGCACTTGATAAGAACTCATTCGTTGACATGCTATTACTGACTAATTGACGCATACTACCCCCGTCCGGGTTTTTAGGTCCCCTCGACACCCCACGCCTGTATCATACTCCCTCCGTTTATTTTTAGTCTCCATATAAAATTTAGTTAAAATCAAACTTTGTAATGTTTGACTAACTTTGTAGAAAAAAATATTAACGTCTACAGTACTAAATCTATATGGTATAAAAATTTATTTCATAATGTATATAACAATATTGATTTCATATTGTGAATCTTGATATATTTTTCTATAAACTTAGTCAAAGTTAGCAATATTTGACTTTGACCAAATTTTATATGCGAACTGAAAAAAAATGGATGGAGTATTTAGGCCTTTTTCATTGTTCTGACCTTATGAGAAAACTTTAGCACAAAATGAACTCCACACAAAACAATTTCACGATCTGACCCTTTTCAGAAACGTCAAAGGTCATGGCGTTGCTGCACTATATGAAAACGCCGAACTAGCTAGCGTTGCTGGCCTGATCGGGACGCTACGTGGCAGGGTTGAAACGCCAAAGTTTGTTGCGTTGTTGGAAACGCCAAGGGGGTGGGCGTTGCTGCCCAAGCATGCAACGCCAAGGATGGTTGGCGTTTCAACTAGCTTTTCACATTTTTCATTTATTTATGAAGTGAAGCAACGCTAGCTAGTTTGATATTTTCAAATAGAGAAGAAACACCATGACTTGTGGTGTTACCAAAAGGGTCAAATCGTGAAATGGTTTTGTGTGAAGTTTATTTTGTGTTGAAGTTTTCTGAAAGGGTCGAAGTAGTGAAAAGAGCCGAGTATTTACAAGGCCGCTGCAAAAAGTAGGCCTTCTTTGTTTCATAGGATAGGAATTTTATAGGAATAGGAAAATCATAGGAAGTGAGATGACATGTATGTCAATTCCTATAGAGAAAGAGATGTTATTTGATACATAGGATAGGATTTTTTCCATTGAATCTAGGCTAATGTTTTTTTTCCTCCAAAACGTGAAAGATTGATTCCTATCCTATATAGAAATATGAATCCATTCCTACAAACCAAAGGGCTTCACATGATTTTTTTCCTTTGCAAATTCTCTTCTATAGAATTCCTACAAAAATTCTACAAACTAAAGGAGGCCTAAAATGCTGTGATGCAAAGAAGAGAGAGCGAGTAATCAGGGCATGCATACAAAGGACAGAGAGAGAGAGAGAGAGTACTACTTCTGGGCTGCATGATGCGTGCGAAAGAATCCCATGGCATGCAGTAACCACGCGGCGAATCCGTTTTGGTCCATGCGTTTTGGTTCGTGGGACTTAGCCCTGTTTGGTTCATAAGTTCTAAAACTTTTTTTAGTCTTAACTTATAAGTTCCAAGTTCCTAAAAAATTCCTACTTGTTTGATTTCTGAGACTTATAAGTCTCTATAAGACCATATTACAACTATAAGTCTCTATAAGTCCCTCTTTGAGAGTCTTATTTCATAAGTCTCAAATGCCCACTTTAAGTCTCTATAAGTCCCTCCTGTTTGGTTTAGATAGGACTTATAAGGACTTATTTAAATATCTAGACCAATAAGTTCCTGGAAACAAACACTCTCTTAAAAACCCGAACAATACGCATGACGACATATCAGTTGGTTCATGCATGATGGGGCTTAATGCCACTTATATTGATGATGACCATGTTTGTTGCCTCTGTTAGGCCAACTTCACCGCGTGACTCCATTTTGACCGGATGCGTCTGTTTGGAATAAAATAAATGAATAGCATGGCCCAACGCGCGGCCTCAAACGGACAAATGTCCCGATTTTGTCTATTTTCGATCCATCTCCGGCCCAAACTTGTGCTCAGTTTGGGGTGAAACGGACGCACGCGGACGGCCTAGACGCACGCCCTTGTCCCCCCTGTGGCCCGCATGTCAGGGACACTAGCAGTCCCTCCGCTCCCAATGCTTCCACCCTCTCTCTCCCGCCCCGCCCCGCCACCGGCGCCGTCGCTATTCTTCGGTCGCCTCCTCACCGCGCAGCCCCCGGCCCTCCCCACCAAACCACGTCTCGACATGGCCGCCACCACGCCCGCGCTTTCGCCGTAGTTTTGGCCGTAGATCGAAGGAGGTTTGGCCATCGCCGTCTTTGCCGGTGGCAGAGGGGACACGACCGCCGGGGACGTACCACGGCGGCCTTGGCAGCTTCCGATGAGAGCTCCAGAGCGGCCAGTAGCCGGCCGGCAAGCACCCCTGCTGCGTCGAGGTGACCATCGCGGCCTCTTCGCCACCACGACCGCAAGGTGTTCAACATTTTGCCCACAAAGGTATGGACAATGGAGACGAGTTTTTCTTCCATCACTTCCTTTGTTCATCGGACGATTCGTCGTCGGATGATGAAGATCTTGTGGTGGCTGCACTGGTCGTTCACGACCACATTCAACGGTAGCTTCCTCGGTACAGGGGGTCAGTCCCTGGCCGTGCTCCCAACCTGAACCACAACAGGGAGAGAGGCCACGCCCTGCTCTATGCCGATTACTTTGCGAACACCCCGCTTTTCAAGCCGGATAAATTTCGTTGCCGTTTTCGTATGACAAGGCATGTGTTCAATTGTATCCGAGAGGGAGTGGTTGCTCATGACCCATACTTCGAGTGCAAGACAGATACCCTTGGCAAGCTTGGATTCTCCTCTTACCAGAAATGCACCGCGGCCATCCGCATGCTTGCATATAGTATTCCAAGCGATCTGGTGGATGAGTATGTGCGTATGAGTGAGACAACATGTCTAATGTCAATGTACAAGTTTTGCCAGGCTGTGATCGAGGTGTTTGGCCCAGAGTACTTGAGGCAGCCAACTGCCGCTGATACAGAGAGATTGTTGGTGACCAACGCAGCTAGAGGCTTTCCAGGCATGCTTGGCAGCATAGATTGTATGCACCGGGAGTGCAAAAACTGTCCATTTGCTTGACAGAGCCAGTACAAGGGGCATGTCAATGGGTGCACTGTCATATTAGAAGCGGTGGCATCACAGGATCTTTGGATATGACATTCTTTCTTCGGCATGGCAGGTTCTCACAATGATATCAACGTGCTAGAGAAAGAGATTTTCCCAAATGCAAGAGAGTGCTAGAAAGGATGTGGAACGTGCTTTTGGTGTGCTTCAATCCCGGTGGGGTATCGTTCGAAACCCTACACTGTCATGGGATGAAAGGAAGCTTTGGGAGGTGATGACTGCTTGTGTGATCATGCACAACATGATCGTCGAGGACGAGCGTGATGAGAGTATCTTCGACCAAGGATTTGATTATCAAGATGAAAATATTGAGCCCCTGCACCAAGACCCGACCACATTTTAACAGTTTGTCCAATTCCACCGTGAGATGTGTGATTGGCACATTCATTTGAATCTTCAAAATGACTTGGTTGAGCACGTGTGGGATCACATTGGCAACCAATAGATGTATTGGTTCATTTTATGTTCAGTCAAGACAATTTTGATTTGGTTGTAAAACTATTTTATTAAAGACAATTTCAATTGGGTTATAAAACTATTTTCATTTTCAGACAAATATTTGAATCGTAAACTAGTTTTGATGAAAATATGAGCATTTTTGCCCCTGACGGACAGGATGGGGCAAACGGATACGGCCGCGCGCTGGGCGCACGGCCACCGTATTCCAGGATACGCCCGGACACGACCCCATTGCCCTACCCAAACGGATAGAATCCGGACAAAACGAACATTCGTTTGGGATCGCACGGTGGAGTTGGCCTTACGTACAAGGTAGACGTTCGTCTGTAAAATATTTTTTATAGGGAAATTATGACATGTTTGTTTGTTTGTCACTGATATCCGTGTCCACGTATTCCAGAGAAAGTTTGTTCCATCGGATGAGCGGAAGGACCAGCCGCCCCCCTTCTGATGGGGCGTTCTGATGATGAGGTGTTTAATTTGTACATTAGCGATTTTGTACACACCTATAGCAGGCAGCCAATGTGAATGAATGAATGATAGAAATATATGAAGAAACTACTATGAGATGAAACATTTTTTTGCGGCTTTATGTTTCCAGACTTTTGGTGTTGGACTGTGTGCATTTTATCTATACAGAGGCCGGGTGTCGCTCATAATGTTTTGTATCCGTTTAATGCTACATTTTGAGTTAATAAATCGCCCTTTATCGAAAAAATGTTTCCAACATACACTTCACAGTTAGCACAAAGTGTAGATGAACAACCTGACCCGACTGTATAAGCATTTCAGTTTTCATGGACACCGTCATATAGTCCATTAGTCCATCGATTTCAATCCTCCATCTTCTTTGCTGCCATGGACGGATTCCCCCAAACTTCATGCAAACTTGTGAACAAAATACCCCTGGGCCATGTGAATTTCGCACGAAATTGGATCCACGGAGTTTGTGGTCAACATACGTGTCCTCGTCGACATCGCTCCAGTCCATCTTTGATCTGAATACTCCATCTGCCTAGACGATTGGTACGTGGGCATCGATGCAATCAGCCTACCTGGAATGCAAAACCAAAATGAACAGGAAGAATATTACCCCTGGCCAACTGACGCTTGATTTTGCTTTCATTTACAGCGACTGACACTTGAGTTGACTGACCACATGGGTGATTGGCAATCTTGAAAATCGACTACACTGACACTTGGCTGTGCGTAGGATAAAAATATCCAAGCACGTGCTCTTGCCATCCTTGGAAATAGTGTAGAATTTCTCGATGCCCCATCAGTAGTCCGTGCCATCCGTATCTCCAGAGCCGATCACGATCGGTACTGCTCGGATCACAGCAGGATCGCAATCGGGCTACCCGATTCCAATCATCTTTGCTTCTGCCACCGGTGCGGACAGATACGGCAGGATCGTGTGCCACCCAAGAATGGAGTTCCACAACAATCTTCAGAACTAGACCAGTCACAATTTGTTTAGCTATTGAATCCCATTTTCCATTCATTTTAGCGAGTAAAGATAAGTGTTTCTGGTCGGCGCCTATGGGCAGTACGAAATTTTGAAAAGGAAAAAACTATAACTAAAATGTAACATGGCAAACGCCTTGAGGCCATGGACGAGACGCCGAAAACTTGATGCGAAATAGTGAACAAATTTTCTTTCACACGTAATCCCTCTTGAATCATGGCTCCACGGAATTTGTGGTTCACTATATGTCTTCGTGTTGGTGCACATGTACAGGGTTGACCCTTTTATGAAACTTTAGCACAAAATGTATCAGGGCTGAAAATGTTTCGATAAATGACCTTCTTCATGATGCTCGGGGCTGGGGCGCCATGCTAGATATCAATGACGACCTAGATAGAGGCATCAGTCGTGACATTTAGCATGGCGCCCCAGGCCAGGGCGTGATGCCATCTAGCTTGGCGCCCCAGCTCGGGGCGTCATGAAAAATGGTCATTTTTAAAAAATATTTTTAAATACAGTTTGTTTTATGTTAAAGTTCAAAAGAAGCGTCATATCTGTCCATTTTCAATCTGGCTTGATTTTTGATTTGAACCATGTACTTGTCCCCGATGTTACTGCACGTGGGCATCGATGAACTGCAGGCCACAGGCTATCTAGAGGAGGTAGCAGTGGTGGATGCAGGAACAATTTTCTGGTGTGGCGGAGGTTGCTAGTATATGTGTGTCAGCTCAAATTTTCAATGAAGTATGCATGGCAACAAGCCAAACCTTGCCATACTGCTGGCTACACCACTGGGAGGCAGCCAAAAGTCCAAAACGAACAGGCAGAATATTACCCCTGGCTAAACTGAAATTTGCCTTATTTTGAGGAAGACAATTGACCTATTTTATGGCAATTCACAGACACTTCAATCGAGTGACCACATGGAATTTGTCATTTGTGGCTGGCTACCTTCAAAGATAATTCGGAGCACGTGCTCTTGCCGTCGTTGGGAAAAAAATATTGCTACCTCCGTTTCTCAATATAAATCTTTTTGGAGATTCTAGTGAACGAAGCAAGATGAGTAAATTTATACTTTAAAACATGTTTATATACATTCTATGTAATTTTTATTGATGAAATCTCTAAAAAAAACTTATATTTAGGAACGAAGAAAGTAGTATAGTGTAGAATCTCTGCAGCCGATCAGGATCGGGCCGGTCGGGCACTGTTGGGATCACGGCACGGCGGGATCGCAATCGCGCAACCGACTCCCCGTCATCCTTCGGTTCTGCCACCCGAGCACGGAGCTCCACGCAACCCCCAGCACCAAAACAAGTTGCGATGCATGTGATTATTGCGCCATTGCATGCGTCGTGGCTCATAGCTTGTTTGGCTGTTTGTTAAACGCTCCCGGGCGTTCGCGGGTGGGAACACGAGCGACGCGACCGGCCGTCGGGACCGGTCCTCGACACCGTGGCTGCTTTGCATTCGGATGCGGAGGGTGCTTGGGACCGAGGTCCATGTACGACGGTATGAGAGGCTGGCGCACGCGGGGTACAGGACACAACAATAATCCTAGACACACGGAGCAATATGGGCATCTCATCGCTAATCAATCTCCGCCCTCTTGATTTTCATGGGGTGAGCCCAGCCTCACTCCTAATCTTCAATAAGAAAACTGCCACCTAAGTACAGTCGGTTGATTCCGTAACCACAGGCCCATAGGTCCGTGCGTGTAGCATTATTGTTTTGTAACATAGCTTTTTCTTTCAAAACAAAGACCGAAACAAGAACAACTGCCTTTGCAACCATCTAGTATTTTATTATTCAATAATTGCAAAAGTAAAAAATATTCTAACTTCAGTACTCAAATCAAAGATTCTGTTGGTAACATGGCATTCAAATTGCGTGAGTCAGTCCCGTAGAATCAAACTCAAATTGCGCGAGTATCAAGTGGATGTCCATCTTATAATGGTAAAAGCACTATATAATACTAGGGCTTTTTTGTTTCACGGGATTATGAAAACGTAGGAATAGGAGAAAAATAGGAATAGGTTAGGATTGCATGTGCAAGGGATTATGAAAACATGTGATTTTTGCGGAATGTCTTCTTGGTTCACCTGGATAAAAAAAATACATGAATTCCAAAATCATAGCCAAATCAAAGTTGAAACGGGTGCAAAGGCAATAAGTATTAGATTGTCATTACGCAACTTATGGTTTTTCCCTTATTGTCTATACATAGGAATGCAAAAGGGGTTTATATTATGGATTTAAAAGTTTCTTTTTTTTTCTTTGAAACTCAATCCAGATTTCTCCATTTTTTCACTATGTGTCATTCCTTTGAATCAAATATATGAAGGGTGTCCTATTCTTATGTTTTTCATCGGCTTTTTCTGTGAATCAAAGAGACCCTTACAGAAATAAAGCAACTCTCATTGATTGATTTATTATTGATAGTATTGATGCTGCTCCCATGGAACTGGGAACGATCGATACATGGAGACCAGGCAAAATTACACACATAATCTGCAAATACAATCAACACTCCGTGCGTGCAATTTGCATACATATGGATCCATGGAGCGCTCATGGAGGCTTCAATAGTTCAATACAATCAAGCGCCCGAAACGGCCGCCGCCGGCGGATCGGCGGCGTCGATCTTGACCTTGAGGAAGTCGATGGTGCGTTCCCCGAGCGCGAACGCGTCCCAGAAGCCGTCGGCGAAGACCTTGGCCTGCAGCCTTTTGTACATCGCCGGCCGGTCCCCGTCGACCAGCTCGGGCGACGGCTCGAGCACCTTGTCCGGCTCCGGCTGGTAGAACACCGCCAGCGACACCCGCTCCGCCTCCTCCCCCGGCGCCATCACCCGGTGTACCGGCGCCCTGAACGCCGCGTTGCTCATGATCTCCATCTCGTCGCCGACCACGACCAGCAGCTGGTGTCGGCCGTCGCCCAGCACGGGCACGTCGACCCAGCTGCCGTCCTTCAGAACCTGGAGGCCGCCGACCTGCTCGTCGAGGAGGAGCACGGTGACCACGGAGTTGTCGGTGTGGGGCTTGAGCCCGTGCACGAGGTCCGGGCGCGGGCAGGGCGGGTAGTAGGTGAACCGCGCGTACGACGGCATCCGCTCGCCGACCTTGTCCACGAAGAACCCATCCTCGAAGCCCAGGCACCTCGCCATGGCCGTGACGACGAGCTTGGCCACCTTCTCGCCCTCGACGCTGAACTCTTTGAGGAGCTCGGCGAGGTCCGGCGGGTGGGTCGGCCAGAAGCGGAGCTGCCGCGCGTCGTCCGGCCGGATCTGGAGGTAGAGCCGGTCGCACCAGTCGAGGACCTGCTCGTCGGTGTCGACGCGGTCGACGCCGTAGCCCTCGGGCTGGAACTTGCGGCCGCCGTCGTCGGCGTCGACCACGTTGCTGTACTCCTGCTTCGCCACCGTCGGCAGGTGGAAGAACCCCCGCGCGGCGCCGAGGATCGCGTCGAGGAACGGGTCCGTCATGCCGTGGCCGGTCACTGCGAAGAGGCCCCAGGAGCCGAGAGCCGACCGGAGCTTGTCGGACTCGCCGGGGTCCGCGTCGGCAAGGCGGCTCACGTCCACGGTGGGGATGGACGGCGCGGCACCCTGTGCGTCGGCGGCCGGGCGGCCCTGCTGCTCCTTGAGCACGTAGCGGCTCGGCAGCTCCCCGTCGGCGGCCACCTCCTGCACGAGCAGGCCCTGAGCTTGATGCACCATGGTGGTACGTGGTAGTGTTAGGTAGCACACTCGTAGTTCACCACTGCGTCGTCTACTTGAACTCGAGGTGGCCTGGAGCTTGAGGTGAGTAGCACACCTCCATTTATACAGGCCGGGGATGAGCTCGCTGTACTCAGACGTGACGTGATCGATCGATGTGGTACGTACCTGTCCTAAAGTCCAAACCGACTGGAGTGAGTTGGAAGGATATCGATTTCGTGTTATCTTCCTCGATTACGTTAGGCGCCGTACACAAACGGTGCTATTTTTGGAGCCGCTAGGCATGCATGATCAACGAGGCTGGCGTAGGAAAATGTCGTCTCCCCTCCCGTGGCCCTACCTGGACCGTCGGATGCGATTGGTTTCAGCCTCACGATCTTCTTCTCTTAACTCTCACGGCGTCGTTTCCTCCGTTATCTTTTTTTTGATGAAATGTACCGGCGCTACGTTTCATTTAGTAAGAAGAGGAGGAACCGGTGAAGTTATAAGAGAAGAAGACGAAAAGTGAGAATATATCACAAGGGAATAGCTAAATTACCGCAAAGACATCATAGGGGAGAAACGTCATAGAAGCTGCAGGGATGGAAAGAATGCCGCTTGCAAAAACTAATTTTGTATATAGACACAGCCTACACGGAGGACTTAAGTTTTCATCGTCGTCTGACCAAGCAACCCTCAAAAAGGGGGAGGAGTATCTAGAGGCAATGAGGTGAGGTGAACCGCAGACTCGGTAACCCAACTTTAGGTAAGAATATCAGAGCCTTTCACAAACTTGGTCGAACGATGAGAACAATGTGCACACTTTAAGAAACAACACGTGAAATGAGAGGGAATTAGTGTAGCCTCCACCAGTCTTGCCACCGCCACTCACAACCATGAACCTCATACTGGCGAACCGCCCTCCAAACGAAACAAGAGACAACCAATGATGGTCAGTGCCTCCATGGAGGTTTATGACGTCAAGGACACCATCATTGGCCGATCCAAAAGCTAGATCTGAGGCTTTCAGCCGAAGAGCACCCGACAAGCGAGGCATCGAAGCTTCACCATGATGCCTGCAAGGAGGAACACAACACCCCGAAGGCTTTGTCGTCATCAACGGCGACATAGCATCACACCTCATTGCCACTACTATACCACAACACTGCTAAGTTGGTACTAGCACTAAGCGTGAGACCTCAGATCTAGCCTCCTCGCATGATGTTCCCATCTGGCCTCATTGCCACTACTATACCACGACGCTGGTAAGTTGGTAGTACTAAGCGCGAGACCTTAGCTCCAGCCTCCTCGCATCACGTTCCCATCAGGTCATCCAAAGGCAGCCAGAAGCCACCTCTGTGCAAGAACAGGAGCAAAGGCATATTCCACGCGCATCGTCATTCAGTTGTATGTTTCCAACAAAATATTTAAAAAACATACAATACGAAAAAAGATACCGGTTATTAGACATTGAAAAGAAACATGATGGAAAAATATCCACATACTCAGAGATAGTGTTACAAAATGGGCTCCCTAAAAAATGTGTTGCAAATGGGCAAAAGTAACCCCCTGCGATTCGGGCAGTTTCTTTATTTTTTGGATGGTTTCCAATTTTAACATCCCTTTTGGCACCTTTAATTTTGAAGGTAACTTTAAAGTTACATTTATAGAGCTGTAATGAATCCTCCATGCCTACCTTGCCTCCTCTTCCAAGGTCTTCTTTGGTTTGGACGAATTTTGTAAACCATTCATCGCCTTTGACGAGGTCCCGGTTAGCCCTTATTAGCGGCACCAAGGACCACAGTGACATTGTTGGTGAGGGGATGCTGCGGTCAGCCGCAACATCTCTGTCGGTTGCCCAGGTGTTGTTCTGCATTGTGGCGGAAATCGACCAAATAAAAAATGGGAGCGCCTATTTGTCATGTACATGAAGAAAATGTTTTGTCTTCCTATTCTCATCTAGACTGTCAGATCTTCATCCAACAGCCCAAAATAGATCGCGTACTATCCACCTTCTTCCTCTTTCCCGCGGCCTACCCATGCCTAACTGCCTGCCTCCACCCCCACCCCCCGACGGCGGCTGTCGCCGCTTTGCCCTTTGTCGGTGTCAAAACTGACGGATCTCGGATAGGGGGTCCTGAACTGTGTGTCTAAGGTCGATGGTAACAGGAGACAGGGGACGCAATGTTTACCCAGGTTCGGGCCCTCTCTATGGAGATAATACCCTACTTCCTGCTTGATTGATCTTGATGAATATGAGTATTACAAGAGTTGATCTACCACGAGATCATGATGGCTAAACCCTAGAAGTCTAGCCTATATGACTATGATTATGATTGTTCGGACTAAGCCCTCCGGTTTATATAGACACTGGAGGGGACTAGGGTTATACAATGTCGGTTACAGAGAAAAGAATCTTCATATTCGGATGCCGAGCTTGCCTTCCATGCCAAGGAGAGTCCCATCCAAACACAGGGGAGAGTCTTCGGTCTTGTATCTTCAGAGCCCACTAGTCCGGCCCATGTCCAACAAGCCGGATGCCCGAGAACCCCTTAGTCCAGGACTCCCTCAGTAGCCCCAGAACAAGGCTTCAATGACGAGGTGTCCGATGCGCAGATTGTCTTCGGCATTGCAAGGCGGGTTCCCCTTTCCGAATACTCCAAGATAGTCTTCGGACGCAACGAACGTGCCCGGATCTGCAACACAAGTACCCCACACACAACCATAGAGAGTATAATATTTCACGATTCCAATCCGCTATCAACTTTTTGTAATGTGACTTCACGTCTGCCCGGTCATTATTTCGAATCGTTTTCGTCTGCCGTTCCACGTTTCGAGACGCGGTTTTCATTGGCACGTCTTGTCGAAGAAGAGATCGTGTCCCCTTATTGCGGGATTCTCATCAATATGGGCGTGGGTAATCTAATCGTGCCGTCTGCACAGCCCTTGGGGAACAGACGAGTTTTAAGGCGAGTGGGGAGGCGCTTGATATTCACTAGCTTTATAGGGGGATTCCCTTCTTTCACCCACGCCTTCTCTCTTTCTCCGCCCTTCCATTCTTGAGCTCCAGCGCCCAAGTCCTCATCTTTTCCACGTCAAGCAAGCACTCAACCATGTCCAGATTTGGAGGGCAAGGCAAGTGGATGGCCTCCTCCGTTAAGGAGAAGGACGGCTGATAACCCACAAGTATAGGGGATCGCAACAGTTTTCGAGGGTAGAGTATTCAACCCAAATTTATTGATTCGACACAAGGGGAGCCAAATAATATTCTCAAGTATTAGCAGTTGAGTTGTCAATTCAACCACACCTGGATAACTTAGCATCTGCAGCGAAGTATTTAGTAGCAAAGTAGTATGGAAGTAACAATGACGGTAGCAAAAATAACAGTGATAGTTTTGTAGTGATTGTAACGGCAGCAACGGAAAAGTAAATAAGTGAGGAACAATATGTGAAAAGCTCGTAGGCATTGGATCAGTGATGGAGAATTATGCCGGATGCGATTATTCATGCAACAGTTATAACATAGGGTGACACAGAACTAGCTCCAATTCATCAATGTAATGTAGGCATGTATTCCGAATATAGTCATACGTGCTTATGGAAAAGAACTTGCATGACATCTTTTTTCCTACCCTCCCATGGCAGCGGGGTCCTAATGGAAACTAAGAGACATTAAGGCCTCCTTTTAATAGAGTACCGGACCAAAGCATTAACACATAGTGAATACATGAACTCCTCAAACTACGGTCATCACCGGGAGTGGTCCCGATTATTGTCACTTCGGGGTTGCCGGATCATGACACATAGTAGGTGACTATAGACTTGCAAGATAGGATCAAGAACACACATATATTCATGAAAACATAATAGGTTCAGATCTGAAATCATGGCACTCGGGCCCTAGTGACAAGCATTAAGCATAGCACAGTCATAGCAACATCAATCTCAGAATATAGTGGATACTAGGGATCAAACCCTAACAAAACTAACTCGATTACATGATAAATCTCATCCAACCCATCACCGTCCAGCAAGCCTACGATGGAATTACTCACGCACGGCGGTGAGCATCATGAAATTGGTGATGGAGGATGGTTGATGATGACAATGGCGACAGATTCCCCTCTCCGGAGCCCCGAACGAACTCCAGATCAGCCCCCCGAGAGAGATTAGGGTTTGGCGGCGGCTCTGTATCGTAAAACATGATGAATCCTTCTCTTTGGTTTTTTTCTCCCCGAACACGGATATATAGAGTTGGAGTTGAGGTCGGTGGAGCTCCAGGGGGCTCACGAGGCAGGGGGCGTGCCCAGGGGGGTAGGCACGCCTCCCACCCTCATGGACAGGGTGTGGGCCCCGTGGCCTTGATTCTTTCGCCGATATTTTTTATTAATTCCAAAATAATTCTCTGTTGATTTTCAGGTCATTCCGAGAACTTTTATTTCTGCACAAAAATAACACCATGGCAATTCTGCTGAAAATAGCGTCAGTCCGAGTTAGTTCCATTCAAATCATGCAAGTTAGAGACCAAAACAAGGGCAAAAGTGTTTGGAAAAGTAGATACGACAGAACGTATCAACTCCCCAAGCTTAAACCTTTGCTTATCCTCAAGCAATTCAGTTGATAAACTGAAAGTGATAAAGAAAAACTTTTACAAACTCTGTTTGCTCTTGTTGTTGTAAATATGTAAAGCCAGCATTCAAGTTTTCAGCAAAGATTATGAACTAACCATATTCACAATAACACTTAGGTCTCATGTTTACTCATGTCAATGGCATAATCAACTAGCGAGCAATAATAATAAATCTCGGACGACAACACTTTCTCAAAACAATCATGATATGATATAACAAGATGGTATCTCGCTAGCCCTTTCTGAGACCGCAAAACATAAACGCAGAGCACCTTTAAAGATCAAGGACTGACTAAACATTGTAATTCATGGTAAAAGAGATCCAATCATAGTCATACTCAATATAAATTAATAGTAATGGATACAAATGACAGCGGTGCTCTCCAGCTGGTGCTTTTTAATAAGAGGCTGATGACTCAACATAAAAGTAAATAGATAGGCCCTTCGTAGAGGGAAGCAGGGATTTGTAGAGGTGCCAGAGCTCGATTTTAAAGCAAAGATAAATAATAGTTTGAGCGGCATACTTTCATTGTCAACATAACAACCGAGAGATGGCTATATCTTCCATGCTACACACATTATAGGCGGTTCCCAAACAGAATGGTAAAGTTTACACTCCCCTCCACCAACAAGCATCAATCCATGGCTTGCTCGAAACAACGAGTGCCTCCAACGAACAAGAGTCCCGGGGGAGTTTTGTTTGCAATTATTTTGATTTGATTTGCATAAAGCATGGGACTGGGCATCCCGGTGACCAGCCATTTTCTCGTGAGTGAGGAGCGGAGTCCACTCCTCTTGAGAATAACCCGCCTAGCATGGAAGATACAGACAACCCTAGTTGATACATGAGCTATTCGAGCATGCAAAACATAATTTCATTTGAAGGTTTAGAGTTTGGCACATACAAATTTATTTGGAACGGCAGGAAGATACCGCATATATAGGAAGGTATAGTGGACTCATATGGAATAACTTTGGGGTTTAAGGGATTGGATGCACGAGCAGTATTCCCACTTAGTACAAGTGAAGGCTAGCAAAAGACTGGGAAGCGAGCAACTAGAGAGCGACAACAGTCATGAACATGCACTAAAATTAATAAACATTGAGTGCAAGCATGAGTAGGATATAATCCACCATGAACATAAATATCATGAAGGCTATATTGATTTTGTTTCAACTACATGTGTGAACATGTGCCAAGTCTAGTCACTCGAATCATTCAAAGGAGGATACCACCCTATCATACCACATCACAACCATTTTAATAGCATGTTGGCACGGAAGGTAAACCATTATAAACTCCTAGCTAATTAAGCATGGCATAAGCAACTATAATCTCTAATTGTCATTGCAAACATGTTTATTCATAATAGGCTGAATCAGGAACGATGAGCTAATCATATTTACAAAAACAAGAGTGGTCGAGTTCATACCAGCTTCTCTCATCTCAATCAGTCCATCATATATCATCATTATTGCCTTTCACTTGCACGACTGAATGATGTGAATAATAATAATAGTGCACGTGCATTGGACTAAGCTGGGATCTGCGAGCATTCAATAAACAATAGAAGACAAGGCAATATGGGCTCTTGGTTAAATCAACAATAATGCATATAAGAGCCACTTTAACATTTTCATTATGGTCTTCTCCTCTCGACCCCCAAAGAAAATAAAAGAAATAAAACTATTTACACGGGAAAGCTCCCAACAAGCAAAAGAAGAACGAGAAATCTTTTTGTGTTTTCTTTTAGTTACTACAACAACATGGAAAGTAAACTAGCTAAAAGCTACAACTAGATTTTTGTTTTCGTTTTTTTCTTAAGATTTTTCAAACACACAAGAAGAAGGCATAAAAAAGGAAAATAAACTAGCATGGATATTACAATGAAAAAGTATGAGCACCGACAACTAGCATGAGTGTGTGAACATGAATGTAATGTCGGTAAGAAATACGTACTCCCCCAAGCTTAGCCTTTTGGCCTAAGTTGGTCTATTGCCACGGCTGGCCTGGCGGATATCCGAAGTTGTAGTTGGTGTCATACTGAGAAGAAGCCTCAGGTTGCCACTGGCTGGCCATCTCCTCCGGATTCCACTGGTAAACAGATTGGCGTGAAGGAACAAATTATGGTTCCGGATCTGGCTCTGTAGCTGAGGTGCGGTTCCGGTAGGCATAATTGGCCTCCAGCGGAACAAGGTACTTGCCTGCAGATAAATCAAACAAGGAAGGAGCAGGCAAAGTAATAGTCTCAGAGTGATTTTTATCAAATATCAATCTATAGTTAAGCTCCTTTTTCTTGTTCTTAACAATGAACTCTTGTAGTCTAGAAAAACAGGAGGCAACAACTTTTCTTCTTTATAATAATGCCTGATAGGTATGTTAAAGTACGCAGCAAGGCGAGAGGCGAAGATGCCTCCCAAGATGGGGCCCTTAGTAAGGTTAAGATTTAACCGCCTTGTAACAATAGCGCCCATACTAAATGTGTCATCACGAAACAGAGCTTGGCACAAAAGAACAATATTAGGGGCACTGAGGTTGCCACAATTTCCGCGACCAATTAAGCATCTACTAGCAAATATAGCAAAGTAACGTACGACAGGAAAATGTATGCTAGTAATTCGTGCATCGGAAACCTTCCTAGTTTCCCCTACAACAATTTTATCAATAAACCCCTCCACATCGTCACGATGTGGTTCCTCTACATTACCCAAAAAGGGCAATTTGCAAACCTCACAAAATTAAGAGAGGGGCATCTCCTTATACTCATCATATAAATAAAAATCCACCGAAGGTGGTGACCTCCTAGCATGGAAATGAAAATTTTGCACAAAGATATTAGTGAGTAAGATGTACTGTCCGCGTTGGTCGCGGAGGAAGTTGGTGAGGCCTGCATTATTAGCCAACTCATAAAAATCATCATAAATCCCGGCTGCTCTCAAGAAATCATCACATGGCCATTCACACGGCCGAACTTTCGCGATGCGAGGGGGATTATACTTGGGCCTCTCTTCTTCTTCAATTTGCTTATCCTTCGAGCTTCGGCTCGAAGAACCCCTCAAAAATCTCTTCATCATTTTCTGAAAATTTCTGAAAATTTTAGTAACTTCAAATAAAAGTGAACCAAACTCAACAAAATTGATAGCAACTACTCCCACAAGTGCCTAGAGACTATATCATGCATTAGAACTACTTGGAACCATATAAATTTGACATGCAAGCTCAAGAACATGGTCACCTAGGCAGCAAAAATTTGCAATGAATAAATCACTAGAACAAAAACTAATTGGACCATTGGAGGAGTCACATACCAAGGAACAATCCCCCAAAGCAGTTTTGTGAGTGGAGCTTTGAGCAAGGAGATCGAAAATGGCAGCAGAATGAGCAAGAACTCGTGATTGAGCTGGTTGGTGATTTTTTTGGGAGGAAGAAGGAGTGTGGGGTGGCTGGAATAAGTGGAGGGGAGCCACCATGGGCCCACGAGGCAGGGGGAGCGCCCAGGGGGGTGGGTGCTGCTACCTCTTGAGCACTCCGTTGGTTTTCCCTTGTAGAGGAAAGGGTGATGCAACAAAGTAGCATAAGTATTTCCCTCAGTTTTTGAGAACCAAGGTATCAATCCAGTAGGAGGCCACGCATAAGTCCCTCGCACCTACACAAACAAATAAATCCTCGCAACCAACGCAATAAAGGGGTTGTCAATCCCTTCACGGTCACTTACGAGAGTGAGATTTGATAGATATGATAAGATAATATTTTTGGTATTTTTATGATAAAGATGCAAAGTAAAATAAAAGGCAATAAAAATAGCTAAGTGTTGGAAGATTAATGTGATGGATAATAGACCCGGGGGCCATAGGTTTCACTAGTGGCTTCTCTCAAGAGCATAAGTATTACGGTGGGTGAACAAATTACTGTTGAGCAATTGACAGAATTGAGCATAGTTATGAGAATATCTAGGTATGATCATGTATATAGGCATCACGTCCGAGACAAGTAGACCGACTCCTGCCTGCATCTACTACTATTACTCCACACATCGACCGCTATCCAGCATGCATCTAGAGTATTAAGTTCATAAGGACAGAGTAACGCTTTAAGTAAGATGACATGATGTAGAGGGATAAACTCATGCAATATGATATAAACCCCATCTTGTTATCCTCGATGGCAACAATACAATACATGCCTTGCTGCCCCTATTGTCACTGGGAAAGGACACCACAAGATTGAACCCAAAGCTAAGCACTTCTCCCATTGCAAGAAAGATCAATCTAGTAGGCCAAACCAAACTGATAATTTGAAGAGACTTGCAAAGATAACCAATCATACATAAAAGAATTTAGAGAAGTTTCAAATATTGTTCATAGATAAACTTGATCATAAACCCACAATTCATCGGTCTCAACAAACACACCACAAAAGAAGATTACATCGAATAGATCTCCACAAGAGAGGGGGAGAACATTGTATTGAGATCCAAAAAGAGAGAAGAAGCCATCTAGCTAATAACTATGGACCCGAAGGTCTAAGGTAAACTACTCACACATCATCGGAGAGGCTATGGTGTTGATGTAGAAGCCCTCCGTGATCGATACCCCCTCCGGCGGAGCTCTGGAAAAGGCCCCAAGATGGGATCTCACAGGTACAGAAGGTTGCGGCGGTGGAATTAGGTTTTTGGCTCCGTATCTGGTAGTTTGGGGGTACATAGGTATATATAGGAGGAAGAAGTATGTTGGTGGAGCAACGTGGGGCCCACGAGGGTGGAGGGCGTGCCCTGGGGGGTAGGTGCGCCCCCTACCTCATGCCTTCCTAGTTGATGTCTTGATGTAGGGTCCAAGTCCTCTGGATCACGCTCGTTCCGAAAATCACGTTCCCGAAGGTTTCATTCCGTTTGGACTCCGTTTGATATTCTTTTTCTGCGAAACTCTGAAATAGGCAAAGAACAACAATTCTGGGCTGGGCCTCTGGTTAATAGGTTAGTCCCAAAAATAATATAAAAGTGTATAATAAAGCCCATTAATGTCCAAAACAGAATATAATATATCATGGAACAATAAAAAATTATAGATACATTGGAGAGGTATCAAGCATCCCCAAGCTTAATTCCCGCTCGTCCTCGAGTAGGTAAATGATAAAAACAGAATTTTTGATGTGGAATGCTACTTGGCATAATTTCAATGTAATTCTTCTTAATTGTGGTATGAATATTCAGATCCGAAAGATTCAAGATAAAAGTTCAATATTGACATAAAAGTAATAATACTTCAAGCATACTAACTAAGCAATTATGTCCTCTCAAAATAACATGGCGAAATAAAGTCCATCCCTACAAAATCATATAGTTTAGTCATGCTCCATTTTTGCCACACAAGAATGCTCTCATCATGCACAACCCCGATGACAAGCCAAGCAATTGTTTCATACTTTAGTAATCTCAAACTTTTTCAACCTTCACGCAGTACATGAGCGTGAGCCATGGATATAGCACTATGGGTGGAATAGAATATAATGATGGGGGTTATGTGGAGAAGACAAAAAAGGAGAAAGTCTCACATCAATGCGGCTAATCAATGAGCTATGGAGATGCCCGTCGATTGATGTTAATGCAAGGAGTAGGGATTGCCATGCAACGGATGCACTAGAGCTAAAAATGTATGAAAGCTCAACAAAAGAAACTAAGTGGGTGTGCATCCAACTTGCTTGCTCATGAAGACCTAGGGCATTTGAGGAAGCCCATTGTTGGAATATACAAGCCAAGTTCTATAATGAAAAATTCCAACTAGTATATGAAAGTGACAAAACAAGAGACTCTCTATCATGAAGATTATGGTGCTACTTTGAAGCACAAGTGTGGTAAAAGAATAGTAACATTGTCCCTTCTCTCTTTTTCTCTATTTTTTTATTTGGGCCTTCTTCTCTCTTTTTTATGGACTTTCTCTTTTTTTCTCACATGGGACAATGCTCTAAAAATGATGATCATCACACTTCTATTTATTTACAACTCAATGATTACAACTCAATACTAGAACAAAGTATGACTCTACATGAATGCCTCCGGCGGTGTACCGGGATATGCAATGAATCAAGAGTGACATGTATGAAAGAATTATGGATGGTGGCTTTGCCACAAATACTATGTCAAGTACATGATCATGCGAAGCAATATGACAATGATGAATGTGTCATGATAAACGGAACGGTGGAAAGTTGCATGGCAATATATCTCGGAATGGCTATGGAAAAGCCATAACAGGTAGGTATGGTGGCTGTTTTGAGGAAGATATAAGGAGGTTTATGTGTGAAAGAGCGTATCATATCACGGGGTTTGGATGCACCGGCGAAGTTTGCACTAACTCTCAATGTGAGAAAGGGCAATGCACGGGACCGAAGAGGCTAGCAATGATGGAAAGGTGAGAGTGCGTATAATCCATGGACTCAACATTAGTCATAAAGAACTCACATACTTATTGCAAAAATCTACAAGTCATCAAAAACCAAGCACTACACGCATGCTCCTAGGGGGGTAGATTGGTAGGAAAAGACCATCGCTCGTCCCCGACCGCCACTCATAAGGAGGAAAATCAAAGAACACCTCATGTTTCTAATTTGTTACATAACGTTTACCATACGTGCATGCTACAGGACTTGCAAACTTCAACACAAGTATTTCTCAAAGTCACAACTACTCAACTAGCACAACTTTAATAATACTACCTCCATATCTCAAAACAATCATCAAGCATCAAACTTTGCTTAGTATTTGATAGGTCTCCAACGTATCTATAATTTATGAAGTATTCATGCTATTATATTATCCATCTTGGATGTTTAATGGGCTTTACTATGCACTTTTATATTATTTTTGGGACTAACCTATTGACCCAGAGCCCAGTGGCAGTTCCTGTTTTTTCCCTTGTTTCAGTGTTTCGAAGAAAAGGAATATCAAACGGAGTCGAAACGGAATGAAACCTTCTGGAGAAGTTATTTTTGGAAGGAAAGCAACTCGGGAGACTTGGATTGCATGTCAGGAAAGCAACGAGGGAGGCACGAGGCAGGGGGCGCGCCCACCCCCTGGGCGCGCCCTCCACCCTTGTGGGCCCCTTGTGGCTCCCCTGACGTATTTCTTCCACCTATATATATATCCATATACCCTAAAACGATCGGGGGACAGGATAGATCGGGAGTTCCGCCGCCACAAGCCTGTGTAGCCACCAAAAACCAATCGGGACTCTGTTCCGGCACCCTGCCGGAGGGGGGAACCCTCACCTGTGGCCATCTTCATCATCCCGGCGCTCTCCATGACGAGGAGGGAGTAGTTCACCCTCCGGGCTGAGGGTATGTACCAGTAGCGATGTGTTTGATCTCTCTCTCTCTCTCGTGCTCTTGATTTGGCACGATCTTGATGTATCATGAGCTTTGCTATTATAGTTGGATCTTATGTTGCTTCTCATTGTAGGATCGAAAGTATGTCTAGAGGGGGGGTGATTAGACTACTTGACCAAATAAAAATCTAGCCTTTTCCCAATTTTAGTTCTTAGCAGATTTTAGCAACTTTGGACAAGTCAAGCAATCTTAACACAATTCAAGCAAGCATGCAAAGAGTATATGAGCAGCGGAAAGTAAAGCATGCAACTTGCAAGAATGTAAAGGGAAGTGTTTGGAGGATTCAAATGCAATTGGAGACACGGATGTTTTTGTCGTGGTTCCGATAGGTGGTGCTATCGTACATCCACGTTGATGGAGACTTCAACCCACGAAGGGTAACGGTTGCGTGAGTCCACGGAGGGCTCCACCCACGAAGGGTCCACGAAGAAGCAACCTTGTCTATCCCACCATGGCCGTCGCCCACGAAGGACTTGCCTCACTAGCAGTAGATCTTCACGAAGTAGGCGATCTCCTTGCCCTTACAAACTCCTTGGTTCAACTCCACAATCTTGTCGGAGGCTCCCAAGTGACACCTAGCCAATCTAGGAGACACCACTCTCCAAATAACAAATGGTGTGTTGATGGTGAACTCCTTGCTCTTGTGCTTCAAATGATAGTCTCCCCAACACTCAACTCTCTCTCACAGGATTTGAATTTGGTGGAAAGAAGATCTGAGTGGAAAGCAACTTGGGGAAGGCTAGAGATCAAGATTCATATGGTAGGAATGGAATATCTTGGCCTCAACACAAGTGTAGGTGGTTCTCTCTTAGAAAATGTAGGTTGGAAGTGTAGGTTCGTTCTGATCGCTCTCTTTACGAATGAAGAGGAGGTGGAGGGGTATATATAGCCTCCACACAAAATCTAACTGTTACACACAACTTGCCAAACTCGGTGGGACCAAATTGGTAAACTCGGTCAGACCGATTCAGCAAATCTAGTGACCGTTAGGATTTTCGGTGGGACTGACATGCAACTCAGTAGGACCGATATGGTTAGGGTTAGGGCATAACATAATCTCGGTGAGACCGATTACACAAACTTGGTGAGACCGATTTTGGTAACAAGCTAACCAGAGAATTGGTCAGGTAAACTCGATGGGACTGATTCGCTCATTTCGGTGAGACCAAAATGTTACAAAAGGGAAACAGAGAGTTTACATTGCAATCTCGGTGGGACCGAAACGTTACGAAAGGAAACAGAGAGATTACAAACCCATCTCAGTGAGACCGAGATCCCTATCGGTGAGACCGATTTGCCTAGGGTTTGTGGTAGTGGCTATGACATCTGAACTCGGTGGCGCCGGATAGAAGGAATCGGTGGGGCCGAGTTTGACTTTTGGTCTAGGTCATATGTGGATGTGAGAAAGTAGTTGAGGGATTTGGAGCATATCACTAAGCATTTTGAGCAAGAGCCTCATCAAGCAACACCTCATCCCTCCTTGATAGTATTGGCTTTTTCTATATACTCAATGTGATCTTGGATCACTAAAATAGAAAATGTAGAGTCTTGAGCTTGGAGCTTGAGCCAATCCTTTTGTCCTTAGCATTTTGAGGGGTCCACTTTTCTCATCCATGACATGCCAATCATTAAGCTTTCCTGAAATATTAGTCTTCAAATAGTATTAGCTCAATGAGCTATATGTTGTTAGGAATTACTAAAACCACCTAGGGATAGTTGCACTTTCAATCTCCCCTTTTTTGGTAATTTATGACAACATATAGATCAAATCTTCGACAAATGATAATAAGAGTGAAAAACATTGTCGCTTTGAGAAGTATGTGAAAAGCAAGAGCTCCCCCTAAATTTGTGCATTGTTTAAGATTTGCTTTGGACTGCAAATGCACAATGACTTATGATCATGGGTTACTCTTCCATGTCACATACATCTTGGTGGAGTGCTCAAAATGATAATAATTAAATACATGCACTCATCACCAAGCAAAGTGAATGATCATATGGGGATATAAAAGGATAATGTCATCCAACAAGCATTAAGGTAGCATATGATCAAACACATGATCATCCAAGTATCACACAAAAGCATAAAGTATCTCAAACAAGCAAATAACAAAGTTCAACCACCAAAAGCAAGAGAGAACAAAGAGCAACACTATCTCTCTCTCGAAGCCTATGATCTATACATTTTCTCCCCCTTTGGCAACAAGTTACCAAAAAGTTCATAAAAATGCATAGTGCTAGATCGAATCTCAGGCTTGGTCTTCAGGTGGTGGTGTAGACAGAACTCCAAGGACGAAGGCGTTAATTGATGTAGCTGGAGCTGGTGGAGTGGGTGCTGGAGCTGGTGGCACTGAAGCTGTAGCTAGTGCAGATGCAGTTGCTCTGGTGTCTGTAAGTGGCACAGCAGCAGACCTCTGTCCTTTGGGCACTCTAGCAAAAGCATTAGTGGTAGTTTTGCCCTTCTTCTCCTGCACTTCTTCCTCAAGTTGCTCAACAACTGACTGTATCTCAGTGACCTTCACATCTAAATCATAGAACTTCTGCTCCATGATCCTCTCCAAGCTCTCCTGGTTTTGAGTCAGGGTGGCCAATCCCTTCTCAATCCTCAGTGTGGAGGCAATCAAGTAGCCAAGCTGATCTTGCTTGCTCTTCAGAAGATACTGAGATGCCTCATCCATGGTTGGCATCTTTGCAGCCTTTTCGGTCTTTGCTTTCTCCCTCTTTGCTTGTGCTTGCACAGAAGATGGTTCATTTTCATCCATGACCACAGTGTTGTCCCCAAAGTCTGGGTAGATGGGCAGGTGCTCCTTGTCCAAGAGATATGTGCCAGTGCCCATCTTGGAGTTGATCAACTCCTGGATCTGTGGGGCATACCCACAACTTCTCTTCTGATCTGCAGCTGTTCTCTTAATGCTTTCCACAATTAGGCTCATGACCTTGAACTTCTATGGGACATCAAATATGTGCAGCAAGTTGATGGAATGTCCTCTGATCATTCTGTGATCTCCTGACTTTGGCAAAAGAGTGTGCCTGGGGATCCAGTTGATTGTAGGCAGGCCTAACAGCAATTGTTTCACTGAACCAAATTGGCGAGTCTCTAGATCTGCATCAGGAATCTCCTTGTACATGCTAGCCATGGAGTTGTGATCCTTTTTCTTCTTGACATAGACATCCAAGTCATCTTCTTGTTCTTCTAGGGCATTTATCAACTGAGCCCACTCTTCAACTGTTGACTGGTACCTAGTACCTTCTGACATCCAGACAATTTTTCCATCTGGGTAGAAATGAGCTGTGGAGTAGAACTGCATAATAAGCTCATCATTCCACTTTGTGAGCTTCTGAGCCACAAACTCATCAACTCCACATGCCTTGAAACTATCATAGACTCCAGGATAGTGTTCTTCATTTTCCTTGATGTACTCCCAGTTGACCCATCTCATGTCACACACTATGGGCTTCTTGTCAAGCAAAATTGTCTCATAGAAGTCCTGTTGTTCCTTGGTGTGAAATCTATAGTCCACAACAGTCCTTCTCCTGGTGGCATATGGATCAAATTCTCTCCATAGCCTTAATCCCGAGTCCTTCCTAATTTTCATGTTCCCAGCTACTGGATGAGCATCATTGTGATCTGGAATTTTGGGCTTCAACTTCGTCAAGACATGTGACTCATCATCTTCTTCCATATCAGCTTCAGGCACTGGGGCCTTGTTCTTCTCTGCTGATGGGATGTTCCTGGTGCTTCTCTTGGGTGCAGTTTTGGGTTTTGGAGCTGCTGCCTTGGGAGCTTCTTTGGGCTTAGGTGGAGCAGCCCCTGATCTTATGGCATCTCCCATGAGCTTCTAGGCTTTAGGTGCTGGTGGAGCAACCTCTTCCTCTTCCTCTTCTTCAGAGTCTCTCATCATTGAGGGCTTGCCAAGAACTCTGGCAGTGGTCTTCTTGACCCTTTCTTTCCTCTTTTTGTCATCTCCAGTTTCCTTGGGTTCAAGAGTGAACACCATTGTTTCTCCGGTGGCAACTTTCCTTGCCTTAGACATGGGCTGTCTTCTTGCTGGCATCTTGGTCTTCAGACCTGGCTTAGTTGCAGCAGCTGTGCTATATTCCTTTTTCAGAACTTTCTTCTTTGATGTGGCTTCTTCCTCAACAGGCACATAGTCCTCATCCTCAGAATCTGAGGTTCTCTTCTTCCTAGCCCTTGTGGCAGCCTTTGGCAAGTTGCTTGGAGTGCTCCTGCTGCCTTCATCATAGCTGCTATAGGGACCAGTGCCCTCAGTCATGTGAACTTGCTCCTCAGACTTTTTCTGACTGTCACTCTGATCTGACATGATGCAAACAATGACATCATACCCTATGAATAGATTATAGATGAGGTAGATTGGATGAGCATCACAAAGTGCAGAGGTTTTTGCAAAAGAGTGAGTCAAAAACTTAGTTTTAGTTTTCCACAGAAAGCATTTCGGATCTACCGATTTGAAATCTCGGTGATATCGAAGCAGCTTTTGGAACCTAAACTGGTGAACTCGGTCAGACCGAGTCACAGTTCGGTGGCATCGAGACTGCTAGGGTTTCACAAAGACTTGAACTCGGTCACACCGATTTGCAATTCTCGGTCAGACCGAGAATCACATGTGCAATGGCCTTAGCAAAATTGGTGGAACCGATTTCAACAACTCGGTTGGTCCGAGATGGTTTCGGCGGAAACCTAACCCTAAAATTTCAATCCACAACTAATCCACGGAGTGATTTCGCTGGATGGAGTGATCTCAATCGTGGCAAGATACATGGCAAAAACAATGTGCTAGGAATCGGAGTGAGAATAGCACAAAGATCAAGTCCATACCCTAATGCGGCGATGGACCTGCTCACATCCACTTGGGCATAGATAGTTGGAGAAGGTTCTTAGGCATTCTTGTCCATCCACTTGGCAAAAGAAAAGAAAACCAATCAATCAAAACAACAAGTGGATGTCCTCGAATGAGTAAATTATGCAACCAACATGCTCACACAATAAAATGGCAAATGAAATATGTGGCAAAGCATGCACAAACAATTCTAGCATCTATCAAGCAATTGGTGATGACTAGGTCATCTATATATGAGTATATTGACTTAGGAGTCAAATGAGAACATTTGATCATAGGTCATACTCATCTTTAAGCACTAGTGGGGTCACCACTTTTACATAAAGCATTGTTGTGTTCACACCATTAGAGTTGCTTTAGCTCAATTCTTAGAGTAAAGCTCCCCCTAGATGTGAGATCCCCCCTAAGAGAGATGAACTAACCTTGGGTTTTGTCGATGATGAATTCATGTAGGTGTTGAAGATGTGGATGCTCAATGTTGAAGTAGATCTTTTGGAGCAATCCTTTGGAGTGAGTTGCACTTTCAATACCTACACGGGTTAGTCCCACAAGGAACAAACAAGGATATCCATATACATAGAGTGATGCATACACAAGATGATGTCTATGAAAGCATTAGGTTACCTTGTCCCTTGTCTTACCAACAAGAGGGTTTGTGACTCCTTAAACTAGTGCAAGATGTGGAAGTTGATTGCACTTGTTCTTGCCAAAATGATAAGAGTGAAGTATGTTGGCGGAGTCACCCTCAAGAACTCTCTAGTTCTCCTTCGCCGGATCCACACCATCTTGATGGGAATCCTTGTAGTCGTAGTTGTACTTGATGAAGTGGAACTTGATGTAGTCTTGGGAGCCCACTTGACCAAGGACTTAGGTGATTCTTCAAATGCATCAATTTCCTCTTGAAGCTTATCCTTGCCTTTTTGCTTGTGGTCTTGTGGTGGAAGATCATCTTGAGCTTGTGTCCCTTTGAAAGAAGTAGGATCATACTTCTCTTGTTGAGGAACAAACTTCGTCTTGGGGTATTGATCTTCTTCCCACTCAACTCCATTGGCATTGAACTTTCGTTCAAAACCAACACCTTGGTTCTTCCGGTGACTTCCTTGCTTGCGTACAATTTCCTCGAATTGCTTACTCTCAGCAAGGCTCTTGTAAACACCTTTATCTATAATTCCCTTCAATAAGCTATTTTCTTTCTCAAGTGTAACTTGGCTAAGAGAATCATTAGTGGAATCAAGATAACTACTAGAAGCAACAACATTTGATTTAGCATGATTATTGTTACTACTAGAGGAAGAATCTTTCTTGTTCTTGTTACTAGACTTGACTTGAGGCATGTAAGTGGATAAGAGTAAACGCTTGGCAATGTAATAAGAACTTTTCTTGTGAAGATCATCATTGATTTCCTTTAAGAACTCATGCTCTTGCTCAAGATTGAGCTTCTCAAAACGTAATTTCTCATGAGTCCGTAAAAGTTCTCGATGATCTCCTAAGATAGTTTCATGAGCTAACTTAAGAGTGTTTAATTCTTTAATTAGAGACTCAATCTTCTCCTTATCATTGTCATTCGTTTCATCTTGATTAGCATGATTAATTGACGTTTCATCATAGTAGCCATCACTAGAGTTGTCAACAAGTAAATCATCATCACCTAACAAGTCATCTTCATCACTATTGAAATCAACATATTCGGGGTGTGATACCTTTAGGCCTTTAGCCATGAAGCATCTTCCAATTCCTTCATTTGGTGAATCAAATATGTCGTAGGAGTTGGTTGACACAAGTGCTAGACTGGCAACACCTTCATCTTGAGTATATTCGGAGTCGGAGTGATAGCTTCTCTCAGAGTGATTGTCGAAGTCGGAGCCGGATACCCATTCACCAACATGAGCTTGATGTCTTCTTTTTGTGTAGCTCCTTGATGACTTGTCCTTCCTTTCCGAATCCTTGATTCTCCGGGATGTTCTTGAAGGAAATATGCCCTAGAGGAAATAATAAAGTTATTATTTATTTCCTTATATCATGATAAATGTTTATTATTCATGCTAGAATTGTATTAACCGGAAACATAATACATGTGTGAATACATAGACAAACAGAGTGTCACTAGTATGCCTCTACTTGACTAGCTCGTTAATCAAAGATGGTTATGTTTCCTAACCATGGACAAAGAGTTGTTATTTGATTAACAGGATCACATCATTAGTTGAATGATCTGATTGACATGACCCATTCCATTAGCTTAGCACCCAATCGTTTAGTATGTTGCTATTGCTTTCTTCATGACTTATACATGTTCCTATGACTATGAGATTATGCAACTCCCATTTGCCGGAGGAACACTTTGTGTGCTACCAAACGTCACAACGTAATTGGGTGATTATAAAGGAGCTCTACAGGTGTCTCCAAAGGTACATGTTGGGTTGGCGTATTTTGAGATTAGGATTTGTCACTCCGAATGTCGGAGAGGTATCTCTGGGCCCTCTCGGTAATGCACATCACTTAAGCCTTGCAATCATTGCAACTAATGAGTTAGTTGTGGGATGATGTATTACGGAACAAGTAAAGAGACTTGCCGGTAACGAGATTGAACTAGGTATTGGATACCGACGATCGAATCTCGGGCAAGTAACATACCGATGACAAAGGGAACAACGTATGTTGTTATGCGGTTTGACCGATAAAAGATCTTCGTAGAATATGTAGGAGCCAATATGAGCATCCAGGTTCCGCTATTGGTTATTGACCGGAGACGTGTCTCGGTCATGTCTACATTGTTCTCGAACCCGTAGGGTCCGTACGCTTAAGGTTTCGATGACAGTTATATTATGAGTTTATGAGTTTTGATGTACCGAAGGAGTTCGGAGTCCCGGATGAGATCGGGGACATGATGAGGAGTCTCGAAATGGTCGAGACGTAAAAATCGATATATTGGACGACTATATTCGGACATCGGAAAGGTTCCGAGTGATTCGAGTATTTTTCGGAGTACCGGAGAGTTACGGGAATTCGCCGGGAGAAGTATTGGGCCTTATTGGGCCATACGGGAAAGAGAGAGGGGCTGCCTAGGGCAGGCCGCGCGCCCCCCCAAGGGCTAGTCCGAATTGGACTAGGGGGAGTGTAACACCCCAATTATAACTTTTCCAATTTGTACTCCAACTCTTGCCGTTTCCGGCATTAAGTTATATTTATTCCTCGGGTTCGGGACTTTGTCTCTGTGTGTTGTTTTTGTTTTCGTGCATCTCATATCATGCCGTCACGTGCATTGCATTTGCATACATGTTCATCTCATGCATTCGAGCATTTTCCCCGTTGTCCGTTTTGCATTCCGGCGCTTCGTTCTCCTCCGGTGGCCATTTCTAGCTTTCTTTCATGTGTGGGGATTAAACATTTCCGGATTGGACCGAGACTTGCCATGCGGCCTTGGTTTACTACCGCTAGACCGCCTGTCAAGTTTCGGGTCATTTGCACTTCGTTTGATACTCCAACGGTTAACCGAGGGATCGAAAAGGCCTCGTGTGTGTTGCAGCCCAACACCCCTCCAATTTGGCCCAAAACCCACCTAACTCTGCTCCATCGTCTCGGTCGTTCGATCACGATCGCGTGGGCGAAAACCGCACCTCATTTGGACTCTCCTAGCTCCACTTATGCCTATATATACCCCCTCCATTCGGATCTCTCCTTCCCCTGTCCAAAACCCTAAAAAAACAGATCCGCACCGACGGACATGTCCGAGGCCTAGCCGGACATGTCCGCCGCCGCCCCTCGTCCGCTCCGCGCCCGCCCCGCGCCCGGCCCTCGACGCCGCACTCCCGGGCCAGAGGAGCGCCGCCGCCGCCTCCCTTCTTCTCCGACTCCGGGGCACCTCGCCGTCCGCCGCCCGAGCTCCGGTGAGCTCCGGCGCCGCTCCGCCCCGCCGCCCCATCCCACCGGACGCCGCCCCTCGCCGCCGCGGTCCTCGCCGGTGCCGCCCGCGGCCACCCCGGGGCCGCGTCGCCTCCTCGCGCCCCCACCGGCCGGACCCCGCTCCTCCGGCCACCACCGCGGCCATCTCCGGCGGCTCGGGTGCTACAGTGCCGCCGGACCCGATCTGGATCTGGATCTGGGGACCCCCCCGGTTGACTTTTATCTCCTAACCCTAAATTTTTATGCGATGTTTGACTGCTCATATCTCCGCAACCGTAGCTCCGTTTTGGACATATGATATATCAAAATCTTCGTCTCGACGAGTACATCATTTCATTCCATTGCATCATTTGCATTTGAGTTCATATTGATGCCCAAAATGCTGTTAGAAGGAGGCATCGTGAGTTAAATTGCAGATCCGTTAGCTCATCATTGACTTTTGTCATTTTTGCCATGATTATTGTGTGCATGATATGCCTGTGACCCTTTGGGATGAATTGTTAAGAATTTTGTCTTCTTTCCAGAGGTGCCACCCATGCATTTTTAGGATGTGTGTGGTGTCTTGTGCAATCTTGCAAAGAGGGGTACCTGAGATTGCTGATTTCAGGGACTTAGTGATTTTCAGTAAGTCTGGGATGTTTTAGTTCATGATGCTATATGTCCAGCTTGTTTCCTAGTGATCCGTGCCTCTTTTGAGGATGATCAGTAAGAGTGATTTGTTATTTATGTTGTGCTCTATCCATCCATGTATTTACTTGTTATGTTGGAGCACCCTAGGTTGACTCAATCGAGCTCAACTTTTGCATGGTTGTTAATTTGGGCAGATCGTGAACTCTTTTGCGATTTTGCCGGTGCTATTGTTAGTGACTCGTGCATGCTATGCCATTGTTCTTGCCATGTCTACCGAGCATTTTGTGCCTTCTTTATGGATATATGCTTGCCTTGCCATGACTTGCACCGTAGTGAGTGCATCGAGCTCGTTTACATGCCTCCGTGAGTTTTAATTTCAGCATGTCTCAGTTTTCACTAAGTCTGAAAACTGATTGTGTTTCATCTATGTTCGTGTGCTCGTTAGAGTATTTTGTGATCCCTTTTGGCCCCAGGTCACTTTGGGTGTTTTGTTAATCTTGTTGAGTAGCTCCATGCCATGCTCTTACTTTTCATGTTCAGGTTATGTTTCATGTTTCTTTGCCGCTCCGAAGAGAGCATCGTGGTCTGAAATTCCAGACTAGCGTTAATTTCGCTAAGTCTGAAATCTGTTTTGCTTATTCAGTTTTGCCATGCTTGTTTGAACCCCTTAATGGATGAATTTGCCTATGGCTCAGTCCTAGTGATTTGTTAAGCATCTTGTGGACATCCCTGCCATGCATTTTTGTTTTCATGATTGGTGGCTGTAGCATGTTCATTTCGTTGCATTTAGGTGTCTACTTGCTGTAAATCGCAGATCGGTTCGTTTCGTAAAACGCTCGCCACTTCCAAACCGTAGCTCCGATTCCTATGATCTTTATATCGTTTTCAGGGGATTTCTTCCCCTCTATCCAGTGGCACACTTGGTTTTCCAAGTTGAGGCCAGGTTCATGCATTTCCTGTCACGTCTTGCATTTTGCATCCCGCATCGCATCCCGCATAGCATACCATCTTTGCATCTTATTGGTTGCCCTTGCACGTGGTTGATTGTATCCTTGTTGCTTGTTTGTGTTGTTGGGTAGAGCCGGGAGACGAGTTCGCTAATGAGGAGCCCGTTGAGTTTGCTTTTGAGGATCCAGTCAACTCTGACAACTGTGCAGGCAAGATGATCATACCCTCGAAATCACTACTATCTTTGCTATGCTAGTTTGGTCACTCTTTTGCTATGCCAATGCTACGATGCCTACCACTTGCTTGTCAGCCTCCCAATTGCCATGATTGAGCCTCTAACCAACCTTTGTCCTAGCAAACCATTGATTGGCTATGTCACCGCTTTGCTCAGCCCTTCTTATAGCGTTGCTAGTTGCAGGTGAAGATTGGAGCCGTTCCTTGTTGGAAAATTTATTTACTTGTTGGGATATCATTATATTGCTATGTTATCTTAATGCATCTATATACTTGGTAAAGGGTGGAAGGCTCGGCCTCTTGCCTAGTGTTTTGTTCCACTCTTGCCGCCCTAGTTTCCGTCATATCGGTGTTATGTTCCCGGATTGTTGCGTCCCTTACGCGGTTGGGCTATAATGGGAACCCCTTGATAGTTCGCCTTGATTAAAGCTTTTCCAGCAATGCCCAACATTGGTTTTACCATTTGCCACCTAGCCTCTTTTTCCCTTGGGTTTTCGGAGCCCGAGGGTCATCTTTATTTTAGCCCCCCACGGGCCAGTGCTCCTCTGAATGTTGGTCCGAACTAGAGCCCCTTGCAGCGCCACCTTGGGGGAACCCGAGGGTTGGTTTTTAGTTGTACGGACTGCTCATCTGAGTGTGCCCTGAGAAAGAGATATGTGCAGCTCCTATTGGGATTTGTCGGCACATTCGGGCGGTGTTGCTGGACTTGTTTTAACCTGTCGAATCATCTTGTTGTACCGAGATACCGAGTCTGATCGGTGTGTCTTGGGTGGAGGTCTATTCCTTCGTTGACCGTGAGAGCTTGTTATGGGCTAAGTTGGGACCCCCCTGCAGGGATTGATCTTTCGAAAGCCGTGCCCGCGGTTATGGGCAGATGGGAATTTGTTAATGTCCGGTTGTAGATAACTTGAACCTTAATTAATTAAAATGAATCAACTGAGTGTGTTGCCGTGATGGCCTCTTCTCGGCGGAGTCCGGGAAGCGGACACGGTGTTGGAGTTATGTCTGCGCAGGTTGCTCTCTAGTTTCTCGCTCATGCTTTGCCTCCTCTTCTCGCTCTCTTTTGCGAATAAGTTAGCCACCATATATGCTAGTCGCTTGCTGCAGCTCCACTTACATTACCCCTTTCCTACCTATTAAGCTTAAATAGTCTTGATCGCGAGGGTGTGAGATTGCTGAGTCCTGTGGCTCACAGATTACTATTACACCAGATGCAGGGACAGATGATACAGCTCTAGATGGCGCGCTCGAGCTCAAGTGGGAGTACGACGAGGACTCTCAGCGTTATTATGTATCTTTTCCTGATGATCAGTAGTGGTGCCTATTCGGGGTTAGATTCAGGGCCTTGTCGCATGTTGGGGGTTTTATCTATTTTGGCGCCGTAGTCGGGCCATGAGTGATTTGTATGATGGATGTTATTTATGTACTTTGATGTGACGTGGCGAGTGTAAGCCAGCTATGTTATCCCCCTTTATATTATTTATGTACATGGGATGTGTAATGATTTCCCGACTTGCGACATATGCCTTCAATGCGATTATGCCTCTAAGTCGTGCCTCGACACGTGGGAGATATAGCCGCATCGAGGGCGTTACAGGGAGGGGCTGCGCCCCTTCCTTGTTTCCTACTCCTACTACATGGAAGGACTCCTAGTTGGACTAGGAAAGGGGGAATCCTACTCCCGGTGGGAGTAGGACTCCCCTAGGGCGCGCCATAGAGAGGGCCGGCCCTCCCCTCCTCCACTCCTTTATATACGGGGGCAGGGGGCACCCCATAGACACACAAGTTGATCCACATGATCATATTCTTAGCCGTGTGCGGTGCCCCCTTCCACCATAGTCCTCGATAATATTGTAGCGGTGCTTAGGCGAAGCCCTGCGACAGTAGTACATCAAGATCGTCACCACACAGTCGTGCTGACGGAACTCTTCCCCGACACTTTGCTGGATCGGAGTCCGGGGATCGTCATCGTGCTGAACGTGTGCTAGAACTCGGAGGTGCCGTAGTTTCGGTGCTTGATCGGTCGGGCCGTGGAGACGTACGACTACATCAACCAAACGCTTCCGTTGTCGATCTACAAGGGTACGTAGATCACACTCTCCCCTCTCGTTGCTATGCATCACCATGATCTTGCGTGTGTGTAGGATTTTTTTTGAAATTACTACGTTCCCCAACAGTTCTTCGTTCGTAACGATCATCTCTACTCCTTTTCTCTCTTGATGGTGATTCTTCTCTTCTACTCCTTCTTTTGGGAGAATCTTCTCTTCTTTTGTAGGGTGTCGTACACTCATTGGAATAGTGTCCGGGTCTTCCACAATTGTAGCAATTTCGCTCTCGACTAGAAGATCTTTTGTCATTGTAGGACCTTGACTTGGAACTTCTTTCTTTGCTTCTATTCTTGTAGAACTTGTTGAAGTTCTTCACCATTATGCTCAATTCTTCATTGAAGGTTTGTTTCTCACTTGATGATGTGGGAGCTTCACATGAGGCTTTGTAAGCACCACTTAACTTGTTATGGAGCTCCTCCTTATCCTTGAGTGACATCTCATGAGCAACAATTCTTCCAATGACTTCCGTTGGCTTGAGATCTTTGTAATTGGGCATCATTTGGATCAATGTGCATACGGTATCATATTTTCCGTCCAAAGTTCTTAGGATATTCTTGATGATGAATTTGTCGGTCATCTCCTCACTTCCTAAGCCGGCGATCTCATTTGTGATAAGAGCAAGCCTAGAGTACATTTCAGCGACACCTTCACCATCCTTCATTTTGAACTTGTCAAGCTGACTTTGAAGCACATCCAACTTGGATTCCTTGACGGAGTAGGTACCTTCGTGCATATCAATCAAAGTATCCCAAATTTCCTTTGCATTCTCAAGACGGCTGATTTTGTTGAATTCTTCAGGGCACAATCCGTTGAAGAGGATATCACAAGCTTGAGCATTGTATTGCAGCATCTTCAACTCTTCCGCGGTAGCTTCACGGTTCGGTTCTCTCCCACCAAAGAATTCACCTTGCAAGCCAATACACACAATTGCCCAAACGACGGGGTTATGGCCAAGAATATGCATTTTCATCTTATGCTTCCAACTAGCAAAATTAGTACCATCAAAGTAAGGATCTCTACGGTAGTAATTTCCCTCGCTAGACGCCATACTCTCCTAGGTTGTGAAACCAAGGCTATGACTACCAAAAGCTATGGAAATCAAGCAAATGGAGACCAAAGCTCTGATACCACTTGGAGGATCGAAAGTATGTCTAGAGGGGGGGGGGTGATTAGACTACTTGACCAAATAAAAATCTAGCCTTTTCCCAATTTTAGTTCTTGGCAGATTTTAGCAACTTTGGACAAGTCAAGAAATCTTAACACAATTCAAGCAAGCATGCAAAGAGTATATGAGCAGCGGAAAGTAAAGCATGTAACTTGCAAGAATGTAAAGGGAAGGGTTTGGAGGATTCAAACGCAATTGGAGACACGGATGTTTTTGTCGTGGTTCCGATAGGTGGTGCTATCGTACATCCATGTTGATGGAGATTTCAACCCACGAAGGGTAACGGTTGCGCGAGTCCACGGAGGGCTCCACCCACGAAGGGTCCACGAAGAAGCAACCTTGTCTATCCCACCATGGCCGTAGACCACGAAGGACTAGTTGGGGAACGTAGTAATTTCAAAAAAATTCCTACGCACACACAAGATCATGGTGATGCATAGGAACGAGAGGGGAGAGTGTTGTCCACATACCCTCGTAGACCGAAAGCAGAAGCGTTAGCACAACGCAGTTGATGTAGTCGTACGTCTTCACGATCCGACCGATCAAGTACTGAACGTACGACACCTCCGAGTTCAGCACATGTTCAGCTCGATGACATCCCTCGAACTCCGATCCAGCCGAGTGTTGAGGGAGAGTTTCATCAGCACGACGGCGTGGTGACGATGTTGATGTTCTACCGACGCAGTGCTTCGCCTAAGCACCGCTACAGTATTATCGAGGTGGACTATGGTGGATGGGGGCACCGCACACGGCTAAAAGATCAAGGATCTATTGTTGTGTCTAGAGGTGCCCCCCTGCCCCTGTATATAAAGGAGCAAGGGCGGGTGCCCCCCTGCCACTGGGAGTAGGACTCCTCCCTCTTCCTAGTTGGATTAGGACTCGGGAGGGGGGGAGAAGGAAAGAGGGGGGCCGACCCCCTTTGCCGTAAACCAATTCGGTTTGGGCCTGGGGGGGGGGGCGCCCCACACTTCCCTTGCTTCCCTCCTTTTCCACTAAGGCCCATGTAGGCCCATTGAGCTCCCGGGGGGTTCCGGTAACCTCCCGGTACTCCGGTAAAATCCCGATTTCACCTGGAACACTTTCCGATATCCAAATATAGGCTTCCAATATATCAATCTTCATGTATCGACCATTTCGAGACACTTCGTCGTGTCCGTGATCACATCCGGGACTCCGAACAACCTTCGGTACATCAAAACATATAAACTCATAATAAAACTGTCATCGTAACGTTAAGCGTGCGGACCCTACGGGTTTGAGAATTATGTAGACATGACAGAGACACGTCTCTGGTCAATAACCAATAGCGGAACCTGGATGCTCATATTGGCTCCTACATATTCTACGAAGATCTTTATCGGTCAGACCGCATAACAACACACGTTGTTCCCTTTGTCATCGGTATGTTACTTGCCCGAGATTCGATCGTCGGTATCTCAATACCTAGTTCAATCTCGTTACCGGCAAGTCTCTTTACTCGTTCCGTAATACATCATCCCGCAACTAACTCATTAGTTGCAATGCTTGCAAGGCTTAAGTGATGTGCATTACCGAGAGGGCCCAGAGATACCTCTCCGACAATCGGAGTGACAAATCCTAATCTCGAAATACGCCAACCCAACAAGTACCTTTGGAGACACCTGTACAGTACCTTTATAATCACCCAGTTACGTTGTGACGTTTGGTAGCACACAAAGTGTTCCTCCGGTAAACGGGAGTTGCACAATCTCATAGTCATAGGAACATGTATAAGTCATGAAGAAAGCAATATCAACATACTAAATGATCGAGTGCTAAGCTAACGGAATGGGTCATGTCAATCACATCATTCTCCTAATGATGTGATCCCGTTAATCAAATCACAACCCATGTCTATGGTTAGGAAACTTAACCATCTTTGATCAACGAGCTAGTCAAGTAGAGGCATACTAGTGGCACTCTGTTTGTCTATGTATTCACACATGTATTATGTTTCCGGTTAATACAATTCTAGCATGAATAATAAACATTTATCATGATATAAGGAAATAAATAATAACTTTATTATTGCCTCTAGGTCATATTTCCTTCAGTCTCCCACTTGCACTAGAGCCAATAATCTAGATTACACAGTAATGATTTTAACACCCATGGAGCCTTGGTGCTGATCATGTTTTGCTCGTGGAAGAGGCTTAGTCAGCGGGTCTGCAACATTCAGATCCGTATGTATCTTGCAAATTTCTATGTCTCCCACCTGGACTAGATCCCGGATGGAATTGAAGCGTCTCTTGATGTGCTTGGTTCTCTTGTGAAATCTGGATTCCTTCGCCCAGGCAATTGCACCAGTATTGTCACAAAAGATTTTCATTGGACCCGATGCACTAGGTATGACACCTAGATCGGATGTGAACTCCTTCATCCAGACTCCTTCATTTGCTGCTTCCGAAGCAGCTATGTACTCTGCTTCACATGTAGATCCCGTCACGACGCTTTGTTTAGAACTGCACCAAGTGACAGCTCCACCGTTTAATGTAAACACGTATCCGGTTTGCGATTTAGAATCGTCCGGATGAGTGTCAAAGCTTGCATCAACGTAACCGTTTACGATGAGCTCTTTGTCACCCCCATATGCGAGTAACATATCCTTAGTCCTTTTCAGGCATTTCAGGATGTTCTTGACCGCTGTCCAGTGATCCACTCCTGGATTACTGTTGACACCTGATTTTGGTAAGATATAGATTGCAATGAATATGGTCTCGAGTGAACGGATTTTCAGCATGAAAAGATTCCCGTCGCCGAGTGGAACAACTTTGATGTTTCGGTTATATTCATTCGACCTTATCTTACAGACCGAAACTATACTCCGAGTGTGATAATTCAATGTTTCGAGTGGTTTTTGGCCAATCACGTCTTCAAGATGACCTCGGATGAAGGAGCACTCTGAAGGAATTGTCTTTGTCTCGTCGAGCCAATCGATTTCGATATATAAATCATCTCAATCCGAGTTCATATGCAAAATTTAGAGGCAATACACTACAGACCGAACCTCAACGGAAATATGGCGCGAGGTGCCACACACTTGTCTGATAGGTTGCGCGAGTAATTCGGCCATCAAGGAGGCCTTGAATCGAAAAACCTTCAACAGGAAAAAGTTTTGTCTCATCGAGCCGATCGCTTTTCATATAAAGTTTCTCTCAATCCGAGAGCGTATGCAACCTGGAGAGGCAAATCAAGATCAGGCTGTGTTTTCAGTCAGGAAATCCGAGTGAAAAGTTTACCATCCGAGTGAAAACCTACCGATCGAGTAAAAGGTCGAGTGAAAACTTATCGATCGAGTAAAAGATTGGCTTCCGAGTGAAAATATAGTAATCCGAGTGAAATTATCATCCTAGTGAAGTTATTCTGAGTGAAAAGATTACCGTCGGAATGAAAACTTGACGTTCGAGTAAGATATTGCCTTCCGAGTGAAATATAGTCATACGAGTGAAATTATAGTCATCCGAGTGAAAGATTGTCTTCCGAGTGAAAGACTCTAACATCCGAGTGAAAAGGTCCAGTCGGACGAAAAACTCTAATATCCGAGTGGATGCGCTTGGATCCGAGTGAAACTGAAGATGTGCCCGAAAGGTAATCCAGATGACCTCGGATGGAAAAGTGATCAACACGGAAGTTGTGCGTATCGTCAAAACGGTGAACTTTGGTTTTGGAGTCATTATCATCTGAGATAGTATACAGCCTGTAAGTTCACTACGAGACTCGGACAATCCAGTCCGTTAGATGACCGAGTCCGACTGGATATTAAAGATGGCTTTGTAGAATATTCAAGATGGTCTTATTTGGAAAAGTGTTCAACATAAGAATTGTTCGTCTCCTCGAGGCGCACAAGTTTCATATTTGGGCCGTCTTGATCGGAGGTCATATGCAAGCTTGGCGGCCCGCGCAAGGAGGAAGACAGAAGTTGGGCCAGATTGAGACTGAATCCGAGTTGGAATAGAACTAGGACGCTAGGACGTGAATTGATGTAATTTTTTGTAAGGAAAGCCTAGATGAATCCTTTGCTTGTACGGGAAGTCCAGCCGCCTCTTATATATGTTGGGGGTGATGGCCTATTGAACAACAACAATCGAACCAATCAATCTATTACACTTTTGTGTTCATCTATCTTTATCCCCTACCCTTGTATCTTTCTTTCTCGTTATTCGTTCATTCTTCGCGTTGGAGGGCAGCGATCCACGAGGCTCTAGGGGCGAGCGAATCGACCTAGGGAAGCCCATAGCCACCGCACTCCCTGACGGGGTCCCTCCCGGGCGTGTGGGGTTTCGGGTCTTCAAAAGCGCCCGCTGACTGTCTTGCGTATCGCGCTGTCGGTCGGGTCTCCTTCGACGTGAGCTGTGGTGCATCACCCCCGGCGTCGAGGGTACATGTGACGTGTTCGTCTGTCAACACACTTTTTGGCGACTCCGCTGGGGACGAAGCTTTGAACAGTCTCCAGCCTGTTCTTGCTACGAGGAGAGCGTCATCGAGCGGCTGCAATCTACAACGGTAACATGTATCATCAATCTCCTTACGTAGATGCAAATAGCCATTATGTTGATGTTGCTAGAACTTTCAATGGACATGTCATGTTGGCTAGCCCTAACCAGCAAAGGCCGACTAGTTATTCCGTTGGAGAAACTTGGAATTTACATAATCGCGACATGCAACTTATGAATCTGAACTTTCGTGCATCGACAACATCTTTCAATATGCCGATGAACAAAACAATTTGTTCGAGTGATCAATATATGACACCTCATGTGCAGGAGGGCATCTCACAGTTTTATCCGTTGGCAGCCAACTCGCAATATGCGGGTTTATCCCAAACATGCCGATGAATGAGGCAATCGGCCATGCTTCCCTTAGCTATTTGGCCGGTTATCCTCAGTCATCATATAATACACCTCATGATATTAATTGTTCAGCATCATATGCAACTAAAAGTATTCATGACTCGGCTCACTTTTATGGCCGAGTGAATGGAGATTCTACAGGAGTGTATGTGTCTAATATTGCAGGAGATGAGGTGACTTTGGCTACGTTAAAAAGCTTAGTGCAAAATAAGAAGATTACCACTCTTTGCCTTGAGCAACATGATAAAGGTTTGGTTCCTGATTATGAGGAAATAAAAGCTAGGGTTTTGAAAGAAGATGAAGTGTTACCGATTGATCAAATTGGCATGATAAAATATTCAACAATAGTGCACATGTCTTCACCTATCATTGCAGCATGTTATACACCCCCTATACAATCGCAAATTTTTTGGCAACATCAATTCATTGCCGAAAGATCATAAAAGTATTGGGGGGGGGGGGGGCAAGCTGATCCAAGCAGGGCTGAGTTTAAAGAAAAACATGTGGCCCAAGTGGACAAGATCAAGCCAAAGCTCACAGGGAATAGCGTCAACGAATTTACTACGCCAACTCTTGAGGAATTACCAGCAGAATATCAACATTCTTATGAAGCACTCAAGAAGAAACGTGGAGTGGAATATTTGCAAGAATACATCAAGTGCCTTCCTCCTTGTAGCAACCATGTTGGCTCCTTTGCAATTTTGGGGCAAGATAAAAAAGAAGCTTTGCAAGAAAATCGTCAAGAAAGGGTTCACTCGGCTAATACGGTTGATTCGGTTGAAACTGAGTCAAATATGACTAAGTCATCTATAGCTGAGTTGAACAGTTCCTTTTGTGACAAGACAATGGTGGATTCAATTGAAACCAAATTGACCACTGAGACGTTTAAGGCCGAGTGCGTTGCATCGAGCCAGCTGAGCGCATCGTGTCAGCCGAGTGCATCACCGGCTAAAGCCGCTAGAGCCGAGTGCATCACCGGCTAAAGCCTCTAGAGCCGAGTGCATCAAGCCAGTTATTGCTGCGTGTACCAAAATAGAAGATGCAAGCTTCACTGAGCAAAAGAACGGTAAACGCAACAAATTGGCCGTGCTCAATTTTTCTGGATGTGAGGGAGCTTACATGCTGCCCTATGAGTTCCGTGCCAAAGAAATTGATGAGCATCAAGAGTAAAGTTATATGGCCAAACAAAGTTTGACTAGTGATGAAGACCAAGAACCAGAGCGTGCAGCTGAATGAAGTATAGCTGACGAAGAGCGGCCGAGTGGAATCCATTCAGGTAATCCGAGTGAAATCTACTCGGGAAATCCAAGTCAAATCTATTCAGGAAATCCGAGTGATGAGGCACGAGATCCAGAAAAAGAGGAAGATGCATTCGAGAATTATTCAGAAGTGGAGCAAGGTATTGTTCCAGTGGTGCAACCATCTTCTCGTTCCAACGACTTCAGAAAGGTACACCTAGCTGAGGGTTTACTCAGTTTTCGATTCGGTCAAAATCATATTGTTGATGCACCCGTTAGTAAGATTCTAATTAATTTTGAAAGACCGATCGAGATGAGTAATCTGTTTGTTTCGAAGTATCTTGTTACTAATCATGCTGATCAAAACATGACACCATTCATAGAGGCTAATAGTGACAAGTTATCGCAACCAAAGTTGTTCCCGTCATGCCAACTGAACTTTATATTCATATGGGCAACTTTGTTTGTTTCATGCCTAGCTAACATTTGCTCTCAGATGAGACGTATATTTTGTAATTATTTTGGTTGTAGGAGTATAAAGCCAGGTTCAAAGTTCTCCAGGATAGCCGATTCAAGAGCATCGGGAAAGGAGGACGAAAATCAATATAGACGAGTCGGATGATGTTAAACTGACATCGCTCGGTTGTTTTGTACTGAAGCCGGTATCACAATATCGGTTAATGGACCAGGAGTGTACGTCCAGTGCAGTCATAGTGGATCACATCATCGGTACATCGCTGACTAATCTTATTATTATAATTGATCACGATGTCGAGCCATCAAGACAAGAGCCAACACAATGTTCGTTCAAGCAAAATGTCAAAGATTGCAACATGATCCATCAAGTCAAGCAATCGGACAAGATAGGACGATTGGAGTTTGTTGAGGCACGATCATTTGGACAGTCGGATCATTTTGACGGCCATCAAATGTTGACTCGGCTATCTTCAACCGATTTATCTAAAAGTGGACATGTACACGTCAATGATGATGGGGTCAAGTCTTCGAGCAAGGATATTGTTAAAAAGTGCATCAAGAACAATCTTGAAGACGAAAATTCCATCAAAGCTATAGTGATAACATCTAGCACTGGGGGGCAACAAGAGAATTCAAAGACCGGTGCACGCACAACCAAAGAAAGCAAATGCCATGGTAAGCACAAAAGCAAAAAACCGAAAGTCACTTTCGCGCAGTTATTAGAAAAGTACCAAAAGATAAGTGAGGCAAAGAGTGCTTATCGGCTGAGTGAAGCAAAAGCATCAAAGTTACCCCCAAGGCATAAATCTGAAGACTTGGATTGGCAAAGGAAGACATTGAGCAAGCAGACTTCATATCCTGCTTTTGGGCCGCCAATGCCAATGTCGTGGATGCCTCCCTACGCTCATGTAAATCCATATCCATCATGGGGCACGTATGATACAAGGGCAAATTATCCATCTTATTTTAGATCATCTCGCCAACATTATGCAGCTCCAAAAAGATCAACATTTGATGAACAATCACACGTCAAAGACCGTTTCAATCATAAGGAATCGGTCCGGAGCTCAAGGAACAAGAAAGAGATGGTCAAGCAAGTGTACCAGGTCAAGAAAGATGGTTGTAAGTGTGCTACTTCAGATTTGTTCTCAAATAACAAAGAGCCAGTTAAAGTATTGACATTGGCTACAAAAGGCAACGAGGCAAGTCAATCAAGTGCCAAATCTAAAGGGAAGAAGTTGAGAGCGCACAAGGCCAAACAAGAGTTGGCATTGGTTGAAACAAAATCACAGCCGACGTGCTCACTCGGCTTAGCACATTGGCAAGAGAAGGAATTACAAAGACTTAGTGCACATGAGTTGAGAAAGAAAAGGAAGAATTTGCCAGTGCATAAACCAAAGTCCCAGCAGGGACGCCCACTCGGCTTACCATATTCGCAACAGAACAAGCTAAAACGTCTTAGGGCCAAAGAGCTGGAGAAGAGGAACATGGCCTGGGTTCCTAAGGGAAATCCTCGAGTCAAGAGCGGCATCACATCTCCTATTGCGAAGCCAGCAGAAATAAGGGAGTACAAGTGTAAAGCCCGTAGGCGAGGACGACAATTTTCATATAGGAGACTCCAGGAGGCGTCTCATCCATATTCTTCAATCGTACCATCAAAATCAACGCTATGGAATTTATCCTCAGCCGAAACATCTGACTTATTTCGGCTATTCACACTTTGGTGGACGGACTCCCGAGCACTTTTGAGATAAGAACGCATGGCCGATATTTGCATATCGCCCTCAGAATTCATTGTGTTGACAAACCCGACATCTGGCTAACGCTGTTCACCATGGTTGATTTCCTACTCCTATAGCCGATGCTCAGTGTTTGCCAATACTGGCGAGGCCAACTTAATTATTGAGTCAACCACCAATCAAGGGTCTAGTGCATAAAAGAGCCCCGACTCCAAATGTTATTTATTTGTAGGATCCAAGTCAGGAGATAGACGTTGTTCGACGGAGGCTTGATGGTGTACTTTGATAATGAGTTGAGTTGCCGAACAGTTGATGGTATTCCTTTGAGGTGCATGGTCATAATCGTTCGGCAACCGTCTTCGTTGAAGGGTTCTAATATTCCCAGGGAATGTGTGACGCCCCCAATTTGACCGTACACTAATCATACACGCAAACGTGTACGATCAAGATCAAGGACTCACGGGAAGATATCACAACACAACTCTACAAATAAAATATGTCATACAAGCATCATATTACAAGCCAGGGGCCTCGAGGGCTCGAATACAAGAGCTCGATCATAGATGAGTCAGCGGAAGCAACAATATCTGAGTACAGACATAAGTTAAACAAGTTTGCCTTAAGAAGGCTAGCACAAACTGGGATACAGATCGAAAGAGGCGCAGGCCTCCTGCCTGGGATCCTCCTAAACTACTCCTGGTCATCGTCAGCGGGCAGCACGTAGTAGTAGGCACCTCCGGTGTAGTAGGAGTCGTCATCGACGGTGGCGTCTGGATCCTGGGCTCCAACATCTGGTTGCGACAACCAGGTAGCAGGGATAGGGGGAAAAGAGGGAGAAAGCGACCATGAGTACTCATCCAAAGTACTCGCAAGCAAGGAGCTACACTACATATGCATGGGTAAATGTGTAAAGGGCCATATCGGTGGACTGAACTGCAGAAAGCCAGAATAAGAGGGGGATAGCTAATCCTGTCGAAGACTATGCTTCTGGCCACCTCCATCTTGCAGCATGTAGAAGAGAGTAGACTGAAGTCCTCCAAGTAGCATCGCATAGCATAAACCTAACCGATGATCCTCTCCTTGTCGCCCTGTGAGAGAGCGACCACCGGTTGTATCTGGCACTTGGAAGGGTGTGTTTTATTAAGTATCCGGTTCTAGTTGTCATAAGGTCAAGATACAACTCCAAGTCGTCCTGTTACCGAAGATCACGGCTATTCGAATAGATTAACTTCCCTGCAGGGGTGCACCACATAACCCAACACGCTCGCTCCCATTTGGCCGGACACACTTTCCTGGGTCATGCCCGGCCTCGGAAGATCAACACGTCGCAGCCCTACCTAGGCAGAACAGAGAGGTCAGCACGCCGGTCTAAATCCTATGGAGCAGGGGTCTGGGCCCATCGCCCTTTGCACACCTGCACGTTGCGAACGCGGCCAGAAGTAGACCTAGCCTAGTGGCGTTCCAGTCCAATCCGGCGCGCGCCACTCAGTCGCTGACGTCACGAAGGTTTCAGCTGATACCACGACGTCGAGTGCCCATAACTGTCCCCACGTAGATGGTTAGTGCGTATAGGCCAGTAGCCAGACTCAGATCAAATACCCAGATCTCGTTAAACGTGTTAAGTATCCGCGGACGCCGACCAGGGCCAGGCCCACCTCTCTCCTAGGTGGTCTCAACCTGCCCTGTCGCTCCGCCACAAAGTAACAGTCGGGGGCCGTCGGGAACCCAGGCCCACCACTACCTGGGTGGAACCACCTGCCCCTTCAGCCCCCATCTCCGAACAGTATCATAAGTAAGGTAACTGTGTAAAGTATATAGTATATGCCCGTGATCACCTCCCGAAGTGATCACGGCCCAGTAGTATAGCATGGCAGACGGACAAGAGTGTAGGGCCACTGATGGAACACTAGCATCCTATACTACACATTTAGGATTGCAGGTAAAGGTAACAACAGTAGTAGCAAGGACAGGCTATGCATCAGGATAGGATAACGAAAAGTAGTAACATGCTACACTACTCTAATGCAAGCAGTAGAGAGAAGAATAGGCGATATCTGGTGATCAAAGGGGGGGCTTGCCTGGTTGCTCTGGCAAGAAGGACGTGTTGTCAACACCGTAGTCGAACTGGGGTCGTCGGCAGTCTCGGGGTCTACCGGAAAGAAGTAATGGAGGGGGAACACAATAAATAACAGAGCAATCAAAGCATCACAAAGCATAACGAGGTAATACGCGGTGGTAGGTATGCCCTAACGCGGTATTAGGTGATACCGACGAAGGGGGGGAAACATCCGGGAAAGTATTCCCGGTGTTTCGCGTTTTCAGACAGATGAACCGGAGGTGAAATGTTGCAGGTTTGATATGCTAGGGACGCTTGGCGGACGAACGGGTTGCGTGTTCGGGTTCGTCTCATCGTTCTGAGCAACTTTCATGTATAAAGTATTTTCATCCGAGTTACGGATTATTTTATATTAATTCTTAAAGTTTTATTCGTTTTCTGAATTTAATTTAATTTGAAATAAATGTGAATTGCTAGGTGCACCAAGCTCTGGGTACACATAAATGTACCAGAGGGACCGACATGTGGGTCCAAGGGGTCCTAGTTGACCAGTCAAACTTTGACTGGTCAACAATGGGTGCGGCCCCCTTGTCATACACTGTTTTACTAACCTAACAAATTAAATAGACTAATTAGGTTAATAGATTAACTACACAGGTTAATTAAGTTAATTAACTCTTTAATTAATTAATTGGTTTTCTATTATATTTTTTTAACGTTTTCAGGGGGCGGCCCCACATGTCATAGGCCAGGGGGCCATAGCGCAAGCTTGGCCCTGGGTGCGGGCGCCCATCGAGGGCGAGGCCGTGGCCTCGGCTGGGCACGCCCGCGAGCAGGGGGGCCTCGGCCAGGGCCGACGAGCGGCACCTGGGGCGGGGTGGAGGAGAGCCGGGGCGTGCGCCGGCAAGCCAAGGCGCAGCCGAGCGCGGATGTGCGCACGCACAGTGGCGGCGAGTGACCACGGGGGCGGATGCGGTCATCGTGGCAGTCGGATCGACGATAGAGTGCAGTGGGAGTAGGAGGCCGGTGGCCTCACCAGCGTTGAAGAGAAGAGGGGCGGCGAGGCGTGAGGAGGCCGGTTGTGGAGGAGGACGAAGGCGGGCGGTCCGGCGACGCAGCGTCGAGGGGGCAGGGAGGCGCGGTCCGGCGAGGTGGCTCTGGTGACGAGGAGTTGAGGGCGACGGGGTGGCTGGCAGAGGCGGCGGGGCGCACGCGGCCAGCGGTGCCCGCGACGGGGCGACGCGGTTCGCGCGCGGTGGCCTGCCAGGGAGCGGAGTGGGTGAGGCAGAGCTGTTGGGGGCGGTGGAAGACGACGACGAGCGGGATTGGGGGCGGTGGAGGACGACGACGAGCGGGATCGGGCGCGAGGGATGCCACGATCCAGATCGGGTGGGGGGGGGGGGAAAGGAGAGAGTAGTGGGGGGCAAGTGGGGGTTACGGGTTAGGGTTTTCCCCAGAGTGGGGATATGGAGGAGGGGAGTGGGGCGCCGGCTGGGCCGGTCTGGCTAGCCCAATGGCCAGCTGGGCCGAGCCCCAGCGAGGGGGGGGGGTGTTCACTTACTTTTGTTATTTTTTTTGTTTTACCTTTTGTTCATTTCTCTTTTAGTCTTTAATGTATTTTAGTTTAATTAAAGGATAAAATATACTTCTAAATTAGTATTATCATTTAAACCACGGCTACAAAAAGTTTGACCCCTAAATAAAATGTTTTAATATTTCATAATTTAGAAAAGGCATTTAATTAATGTTTTAGTTACTGTTTTAATTATCATAGTGCATTTAATTATTTTATAGAAATGTGGTTTCTCTACCAATATTACCTATGATTTAATTGCCACAAACCGAACATTTTTGTTTTATTGTTTGAAAACTTTTGTTGTATGCCATATTTGGAATTTGAATTTTGAATCGGGTTTTGAACTAACGAGGGATTAGCAACAGTAACGGAGGTGATGTGGCATCATTAGCAGAGTTTTTCTGTAGCCTAATTATCCGGGCGTCACAATTCTCCTCCACTAGAAGAAATATCGTCCCGAGATTTGAGAGGTAGAGTAATGGGGAAAGTTCTGGTTACGATATTCTAACGGATCTTCTCGAAGAAGTCAATGCCTTCCGCTGATGTCTTCAATTCTTTATTCCAATGCATCATGGTGAAGTTGTCGTCCTTTCTTCGGGAACTCCATCGTACTTACGAATAGGTAAGGGGCGGCTCTACAATGATAGAATGATACAAGGATAATTCACCTGGGGGGTATCCCAAGAATGAACACAAGAGTATCTCTTGAGTTGATCAAATGAAACAGGTCGAGAGCAAAGTAAGAAGGTACCATAAGAAGCTCCAAGCGGATAGACAATCGTTCAATGTCTGAAACAACATGCGAAAAGGGGTCCAGAGCTACGAGATTGAATATTGCGTCTGTTACCAGAATAAATCACTAGGACGGTGGCCCGTGAATTTACATACGAGGCCACGTGCGGGGAATAACTTTGGGAATAGGGGGTGTACAGGAGAGTCAGGTTTCGATCCTGTGGAATTGTGGGTTATGGGCCCACCATGTGGTTAAAAGTAGGAAGGGCGTTGACTTCTTGCACGGTCATGATAGAAAGACATGTCAGAGGGTAGCCTATCAGTTATGTCGGCAACAATGTCGGTCCCAAGGGCGAGGGACAAAGAGAACCATTTTCCTGCTCGTTGAAACGAGGCGGACCAGTAGGCAAGGTTCTCGTCCATCGGCGGTTACCGAAATGTCATCAACAATAGTAACACGGTCTTACTGACACAGTTGTACACCAAGGTGTTTACATAAGCAGAGAATATTACTGCTTAGATCATATAGATCACAAGGAAGGTTAAACAAATCAATGGAAGGAAAAATGTGATCATCAGATCAAACAGAACAATGGAAAGGATAATGTGTTTGACACATATACTAGGGGTATACCCTTCCCAAGGACAAGCAGAGCATGATATCCATGACAGGGTAGAAAGTAGAGAACCATTTAGGTAAGGGGGGAGGAATTTCATAACATTACCCATACAACGGTGTTTGGATAATTGAGCAGAAAACACTTAGGATTGGGCTTCAAATGTTCTTGTTGAAAATTGGAGTACCATAGACATGCTTCGAGATAGCCTTGATATGGTCTTCCAGCAAAGGTCAGACTTTGGATATAGGAAGGATCCATCAGGAACAACTTGTAGAATAAGTCTTACAATTTCCTCATGGAAGAATGGATAACCGTACTGAAAAGGAAGTTATAACAATAGGTCCTCCGGCCAGGTGTGCTAGGCATGACATCACCTCACCGGGTCATATAAGAACCAATGTTATAACTATTGAAATTATGTTCCAACCATCATATCTGACCGAGGTTCAGATCTGATGGCCGTCAGGATAACTCAGACTTAGGATGCCTGAGAAGAAAGGTGCAACACAAATTGTCGAGATGACATTGTAAGATTCTCGGGAATTGAACTATGGAAGCGAGTTCTGAAACATAAGTTCATCAGTAAACCAACGAGAGGATGAGGAGGTGGCTGATGGAATTAGCGGCAATTCATCAAGATTAACAAAAGATGGATTTCCACAATTATGTGAACAAGGGGATAACATTTGTCAGATCAAATGGTATAATGATGTATGCTCAAGGAAAACATACAGAACTGAACAATGATAGAAGGGTGCACCCAGGAATCTGGACTAGGTAGCACGATCAATGTTTGAATGATGATTCAATAATCAATAGACTTAGAATGAAACTATAGACCAATAACTTCAAGCAATAGGGTTGCTAGAAGTTTAGAATTTACACATCACAGACCATTTATCGGTATTCCGGTTAGAAACAACACGGAGACCAAGAAATGAATGCAAAAGGTGAGAGATATTACTATATCAAGAATTCTCAAGAGGTGGTAAAATTACCACGACATTCTTAACATAAAAGGTGGTAACATTCCAAGGTAAAGAAGAACAAATGCTGGATAGCAAGGATCTCAAGGTATAACACAAAACACGAATAAGTTTGTGTTGAACGGAAGGCATTAAAGTGGTCGGTGATAACACAAACCATTGAGGGGCGAGGATGGTATTTCTCATCAAGAATTCGATATATATCTTGGAAGAGCTCAGGATGTTGATGATGACCACGACACATTTGTCGAGAAATTTCATGAAGATGTAATCGGTTGGCGATGACATCAGGTCAAATGATTATGCAGCGAAAGTCAAATAATACATGAAGAAGAACTCATAAGAAGTTACGCAGTTCCGTGATAATCTCGAGATACCAGAGGGGGGTAATACTCGATGACAGGTCAAAGTAGAGGTTGGACTGGGGTATTGCTCTACAAAAGACAAGCGCTTAAACTTGCACGCGAAATGGTATTTAAAGGAGAACATGGTCGGAACCACGATTGCAAAAGGTCAGATCCCAGATATAAGATGAACTTATACCAAAGGAATAATTTAATTTAAGAGAAGCTTTAACGATAAGATCTACATCATGTCCATGGGCATGAACACAAGTTCAAGGTCGACTCCCACTTCTCCAATGCATAACCTTTCATTCACTTCTCACTTTCGAAGAAGTTGTAGTGTTGAAATTTTATTTGGCAAAATACCAGAAGTGTATGGCTCGTGAAAACTTTCGAGTTCACACAGTTTAGAGAAGGCATAGGTTCAACCCATCAGGGCATCTTAGGAGTATATACCACAAATTTCAAGAATAAATGACACAAGCTCGATAGTAGAGCATGTTTGAGAAAGCAGAGGATACAATTTACCAAAGGTATTATGTATCCGAGGAAAGGCTCACAAACTTATTGAATATGAAGGACGCTGTCGAATAAAATCCAGCAAATGATCTGGTGGTCCTCAAGGGATCTGGTGTGAGCATCGGTACTCAACCAGAGGGAGAAACAATGCAAGGAGATCAGACTTTAGAAACAACTGACTAATTCAAGGCTCAAATGCAAAGGAATTATCAATTCCAAGACAAGGGATCAGAAGCAATGCTCTGATCAGGGATGGATAAGTTGAATAGCCTTAAGGGTACAATCGACAGCAATTTGATTGGTCGAGATCTAGCTCATGTTTTAAAATAACGTCTGAGCCGGAAAGATAATTTAAAAGGATCAACTAATGATTGCGTGCATTCGCACTCATGTTGAATCAATAGGATCAAAAGACGATGCCTAAGGATACTAACGAATATTGCCAGACATATGGAAAGCATCCATAATGCAAGCAGGCAAGTATTGCAGAGCAATAAGCTACTAAGGATTTTTGGAGGATCGAATAGTATTTCGAAGACCATTGTGAAACACATGAACAACTGGGGATGAGTGGATACTCGACAAGTGCGAGGATTTAATTGAAGGGGTATTCATGTGGCAAGGAACTGCTAGGCAGTAGGCACAAAGTATTCTCGGAACAATAGAGAAGACTTCGGGGTATCTTGTAATAACAAGATCAATGGGGGATGATCGTATGAATGGCAAGTGTAAGTAGTTATCCATAAGGATTTATCGGTGGTCGGGAATAGCAAAAGTGATGGGAACAAAGTCTCGAGAGGAATAGCAAAGAGTATCTTCGGAATCTTCTGGTGAAGCAGGCCATCATCTGGAATGAAGGGGCTCTCCGGGGGAAAGTATTTACGAGAACCTAGAGTTAGAGTTAGCAAAACCATTTAACCCGAATAGAAGAGAGATCAGGGTCCTAGAGTAAAGGCGAGGAATAAAAGATCCTAATACCACCCAAATGGCGACGTGGGCCCGTAAGCCGCACAGCCATGTTAGTAAAAGTTTTGTAATGTCTAGACTCGACTTTGGCCAAGGAGTGTGGAAGGGGGATTCCTACAGGCAGTCGGCTCTGATACCAACTTGTGACGCCCCCAATTCGACCGTACACTAATCATACACGCAAACGTGTACGATCAAGATCAAGGACTCACGGGAAGATATCACAACACAACTCTACAAATAAAATAAGTCATACACGCATCATATTACAAGCCAGGGGCCTCGAGGGCTCGAATACAAGAGCTCGATCATAGACGAGTCAGCGGAAGCAACAATATCTGAGTACAGACATAAGTTAAACAAGTTTGCCTTAAGAAGGCTAGCACAAACTGGGATACAGATCGAAAGAGGTGCAGGCCTCCTGCCTGGGATCCTCCTAAACTACTCCTGGTCGTCGTCAGCGGGCAGCACGTAGTAGTAGGCACCTCCAGTGTAGTAGGAGTCGTCGTCGACGGTGGCGTCTGGATCCTGGGCTCCAACATCTGGTTACGACAACCAGGTAGCAGGGATAGGGGGAAAAGAGGGAGAAAGCAACCGTGAGTACTCATCCAAAGTACTCGCAAGCAAGGAGCTACACTACATATGCATGGGTAAATGTGTAAAGGGCCATATCGGTGGATTGAACTGCAGAAAGCCAGAATAAGAGGGGGATAGCTAATCCTGTCGAAGACTACGCTTCTGGCCACCTCCATCTTGCAGCATGTAGAAGAGAGTAGACTGAAGTCCTCCAAGTAGCATCGCATAGCATAACCCTAACCGATGATCCTCTCCTCGTCGCCCTGTGAGAGAGCGACCACCGGTTGTATCTGGCACTTGGAAGGGTGTGTTTTATTAAGTATCCGGTTCTAGTTGTCATAAGGTCAAGGTACAACTCCAAGTCATCCTGTTACCGAAGATCACGGCTATTCGAATAGATTAACTTCCCTGCAGGGGTGCACCACATAACCCAACACGCTCGATCCCATTTGGCCGGACACACTTTCCTGGGTCATGCCCGGCCTCGGAAGATCAACATGTCGCAGCCCTACCTAGGCACAACAGAGAGGTCAGCACGCCGGTCTAAATCCTATGGCGCAGGGGTCTGGGCCCATCGCCCTTTGCACACCTGCACGTTGCGAACGCGGCCGGAAGTAGACCTAGCCTAGTGGCGTTCCAGTCCAATCCGGCGCGCGCCACTCAGTCGCTGACGTCACGAAGGCTTCGGCTGAAACCACGACGTCGAGTGCCCATAACTGTCCCCACGTAGATGGTTAGTGCGTATAGGCCAGTAGCCAGACTCAGATCAAATACCCAGATCTCGTTAAACGTGTTAAGTATCCGCGGACGCCGACCAGGGCCAGGCCCACCTCTCTCCTAGGTGGTCTCAACCTGCCCTGTCGCTCCGCCACAAAGTAACAGTCGGGGGCCGTCGGGAACCCAGGCCCACCACTACCTGGGTGGAACCACCTGCCCCTTCAGCCCCCATCTCCGAACAGTATCATAAGTAAGGTAACTGTGTAAAGTATATAGTATATGCCCGTGATCACCTCCCGAAGTGATCACGGCCCAGTAGTATAGCATGGCAGACGGACAAGAGTGTAGGGCCACTGATGGAACACTAGCATCCTATACTACGCATTTAGGATTGCAGGTAAAGGTAACAACAGTAGTAGCAAGGACAGGCTATGCATCAGGATAGGATAACGAAAAGCAGTAACATGCTACACTACTCTAATGCAAGCAGTAGAGAGAAGAATAGGCGATATCTAGTGATCAAAGGGGGGGGCTTGCCTGGTTGCTCTGGCAAGAAGGACGTGTTGTCAACACCGTAGTCGAACTGGGGTCGTCGGCTGTCTCGGGGTCTACCGGAAAGAAGTAACGGAGGGGGAACACAATAAATAACAGAGCAATCAAAGCATCACAAAGCATAACGAGGTAATACGCGGCGCTAGGTATGCCCTAACGCGGTATTAGGTGATACCGGCGAAGGGGGGGGGGGACATCCGGGAAAGTATTCCCGGTGTTTCGCGTTTTCGGACAGATGAACCGGAGGTGAAATGTTGCAGGTTCGATATGCTAGGGACGCGTGGCGGACGAACGGGTTGCGTGTTCGGGTTCGTCTCGTCGTTCTGAGCAACTTTCATGTATAAAGTATTTTTATCCGAGTTACGGATTATTTTATATTAATTTTTAAAGTTTTATTCGTTTTCTGAATTTAATTTAATTTGAAATAAATGTGAATTGCTAGGTGCACCAAGCTCTGGGTACACATAAATGTACCAGAGGGACCGACATGTGGGTCCAAGGGGTCCTAGTTGACCAGTCAAACTTTGACTGGTCAACAGGGGGTGGGGCCCCCTTGTCATACACTGTTTTACTAACCTAACAGATTAAATAGACTAATTAGGTTAATAGATTAACTACACAGGTTAATTAAGTTAATTAACTCTTTAATTAATTAATTAATTGGTTTTCTATTATATATTTTTTTTAACGTTTTCAGGGGGCGGCCCCACATGTCATAGGCCAGGGGGCCATAGCGCAAGCTTGGCACTGGGTGCGGGCGCCCATCGAGGGCGAGGCCGTGGCCTCGGCTGGGCACGCCCGCGAGCAGGGGGGCCTCGGCCAGGGATGACGAGCGGCACCTGGGGCAGGGTGGAGGAGAGCCGGGGCATGCGACGGCGAGCCAGGGCACAGCCAAGCACGGATGTGCGCACGCACAACGGCGGCGAGTGGCCAGGGGGGCGGATGCGGTCATCGTGGCAGTCGGATTGACGACAGAGTGTAGGGGGAGCAGGAGGCCGGTGGCCTCACCAGCGTTGAAGAGAAGAGGGGCGGCGAGGCGTGAGGAGGCCGGTTGTGGAGGAGGACGTAGGCGGGCGGTCCGGCGACGCAGCGTCGAGGGGGCAGGGAGGCGCGGTCCGGCGAGGAAGGCAGTCCGGCGAGGTGGCTCCGGTGACGAGGAGTTGAGGGCGACGGCGCGGCTGGCAGAGGCGGCGGGGCGCACGCGGCCAACGGTGCCCGCGACAGGGCGACGCGGTTCGCGCGCGGTGGCCTGCCAAGGAGCGGAGTGGGTGAGGCGGAGCAGTTGGGGGCGGTGGAAGACGACGACGAGCGGGATCGGGGGCGGTGGAGGACGACGACGAGCGGGATCAGGCGCGAGGGATGCCACGATCCAGATCAGGGGGGGGGAGGAGAGAGTAGTGGGGGGCAAGTGGGGGTTACGTGTTAGGGTTTTCCCCAGAGTGGGAATATGGAGGAGGGGAGTGGGGTGCCGGCTGGGCCGGTCTGGCTAGCCCAATGGCCAGCTGGGCCAAGCGCCAGCGAGGGGGGGGGTGTTCACTTACTTTTGTTATTTTTTTGTTTTACCTTTTGTTCATTTCTCTTTTAGTCTTTAATGTATTTTAGTTTAATTAAAGGATAAAATAAACTTCTAAATTAGTATTATCATTTAAACCATGACTACAAAAAGTTTGACCCCTAAATAAAATGATTTAATATTTTATAATTTAGAAAAGGCATTTAATTAATGTTTTAGTTACTGTTTTAATTATCATAGTGCATTTAATTATTTTATAGAAATGTGGTTTCTCTACCAATATTACCTATGATTTAATTGCCACAAACCGAACATTTTTGTTTTATTGTTTGAAAACTTTTGTTGTATGCCATATTTGGAATTTGAATTTGAATCGGTTTTTGAACTAACGAGGGATTAGCAACAGTAACGGAGGTGACGTGGCATCATTAGCAGAGTTTTTCTGTAGCCTAATTATCCGGGTGTCACAGAATGCCTGGACAAATGCAAGGTCCGGATTGACATAAGAAACTTACGTGGAAGCCTTTGTGACATCCAATTGTTGTTTTCAGACAACTATTATCCAAGAGGCTCTACCGAAGAAGCAGCAAACATGAGCATATGGATGATTAAAATTATCATACTCAACATGCACAGCCGATGGAGTGTTGACATCGTGCTTAAACATTACCCTAAGCAAGGTATTTTCTGGCACGCAAGTTCTGCCAGAAAACAGGGGGCATGTGTTGACACCTGATTTTGGCAAGATATAGATTGCAATGAATATGGTTTCGAGTGAACGAGTTTTCAGCATGAAAAGATTCACGTCACCGAGTGGAACAACTTTGATGTTTCGGTTATATTCATTCGACCTTATCTTACGGACCGAAACTATACTCCGAGTGTCATAATTCAATGTTTCGAGTAGTTTTGGCCAATCACGTCTTCAAGATGACCTCGGATGACGGAGCACTCTTAAGGAATTGTCTTCGTCTCGTCGATCCAATCAATTTTGATATATAAATCATCTCAATCCAAGTTCATATGCAAAAGTTAGAGGCAATACACTGCAGACCGAACCTCAACGGAAATATGGGGCGAGGTGCCAGACACTTGTCTGATAGGTTGCGCGAGTAATTCGGCCATCAAGGAGGCCTTGAATCGAAAAACCTTCAACACAAATTTTTTTGTCTCGTCGAGCCAATTGTTTCTCATATAAAGTTTGTCTCAATCCGAGATCGTATGCAACCTGGAGAGGCAAATCGAGACCAGGTTGTGTTTTCAGTCTAGAAATCCAAGTGAAAATTTTACCATCCGAGCGAAAACCTACCGATCGAGTGAAAGGTCGAGTGAAAACTTATGGATCGAGTAAAAGATTGGCTTCCAAGTGAAAATATAGTAATCCGAGTGAAATTATCATCCAAGTGAAGTTATTCTGAGTGAAAAGATTACCGTCGGAATGAACACTTGATGTTCGAGTAAGATATTGCCTTCTGAGTGAAATATGGTCATCCGAGTGAAAGATTGTCTTCCGAGTGAAATTATAGTCATCCGAGTGAAAAGGTCCAGTCGGACGAAAAACTCTAATATCCGAGTGGATGAGCTCGGATCCGAGTGAAACTGAAGATGTGCCCGAAAGGTAATCCAGATGACCTCGGTTGGAAAAGTGATCAACACGGAAGTTGTGCGCATCGTCAAAATGGTGAACTTTGGTTTTGGAGTCATTATCATTTGAGATAGTATACGGCCTATAAGTTCACTACGAGACTCGGACAATCCAGTCCGTTACATGACCGAGTCCGACTGGATATTAAAGATGGCTTCATAGAATTTTCAAGATGGTATTATTTGGAAAAGTGTTCAACATAAGAATTGTTCATCTCGTCGAGACGCACAAGTTTCATATTTGGGCCGTCTTGATCGGAGGTCATATGCCAGCTCGGCGGCCCGCGCAAGGAGGAAGACAGAAGTTGGGCCAGATTCAGACTGAATCCGAGTTGGAATAGAACTAGGACTCTAGGACGTGAATTGATGTAATTTTTTGTAAGGAAAGCCTAGATGAATCCTTTGCTTGTACGGGAAGCCCAGCCGCCTCTTATATATGTTGGGGGTGATGGACGATTGAACAACAACAATCGAACCAATCAATCTATTACACTTTTGTGTTCATCTATCTTTTTCCCCTACCCTTGTATCTTTCTTTCTCGTTATTCGTTCATTCTTCGCGTTGGAGGGCAGCGATCCACGAGGCTCTAGGGGCGAGCGAATCGACCTAGGGCAGCCCATAGCCACCGCACTCCCTGATGGGGTCCCTCCCGAGCGTGTGGGGTTTCGGGTCTTCAAAAGCGCCCACTGACTGTCTTGCGTATCGCGCTGTCGGTCGGGTCTCCTTCGACGTGAGCTGCGGTGCATCACCCCCGTCATCGAGGGTACACGTGACGTGTTCGTTTGTCAACAATTACTTTGGTACCTCCCTGCTAGACTTATAGCAAGGCACACATCAGGTCTGGTACACAACATTGCATACATGATAGAGCCTATGGCTGAAGCATAGGGAACATCTTTCATTTTCTCTCTATCTTCTGCAGTGGTCGGGCATTGAGTCTTACTCAACTTGATACCTTGTAACACAGGCAAGAACCCTTTCTTTGCTTGATCCAGTTTGAACTTCTTCAAAACTTTGTCAAGGTATGTGCTTTGTGAAAGTCCAATTAAGCGTCTTGATCTATCTCTATAGATCTTAATGCCTAATATATAAGCAACTTAACCAAGGTCTTTCATTGAAAAACTATTATTCAAGTATCCTTTTATGCTATCCAGAAAATCTATATCATTTCCAATCAGTAATATGTCATCCACATATAATATTAGAAATGCTACAGAGCTCCCACTCACTTTCTTGTAAATACAGGCTTCTCCAAAAGTCTGTACAAAACCAAATGCTTTGATCACACTATCAAAGCGTTTATTCCAACTCCGAGAGGCTTGCACCAGTCCATAAATAGATCGCTGGAGCTTGCACACTTTGTCAGCTCCCTTTGGATCGACAAAACCTTCCGGTTGCATCATATACAACTCTTCCTCCAGAAATCCATTCAGGAATGCAGTTTTGACATCCATCTGCCAAATTTCATAATCATAAAACGCGGCAATTGCTAACATGATTCGTACAGACTTAAGCATCACCTACGGGTGAGAAGGTCTCATCGTAGTCAATCCATTGAACTTTGTCGAAAACCTTTCGCAACAAGTCGAGCTTTGTAGACAGTAACATTACCGTTAGCGTCAGTCTTCTTCTTGAAGATCCATTTATTCTCAACTGCTTGCCGATCAACGGGCAAGTCAAGCAAAGCCCACACTTTGTTCTCATACATGGATCCCATCTCAGATTTCATGGCTTCAAGCCATTTTGCGGAATCTGGGCTCACCATCGCTTCTTTATAGTTCGAAGGTTCATCATGATCTAGTAGCATGATTTCCAGAACAGGATTACCGTACCACTCTGGTGCGGATCTTGCTCTGGTTGATCTACGAGGTTTAGTAGTAACTTGATCTGAAGTTCCATGATCATCATAATTAACTTCCTCACTAGTTGGTGCAGGTGTCACATAAACCGATTTCTGTTATGTCCTACTTTCCAATAAGGGAGCAAGTACAGTTACCTCATCAAGTTCTACTTTCCTCCCACTCACCTCTTTCGAGAGAAACTCCTTCTCTAGAAAGGATCCATTCTTAGCAACGAATGTCTTGCCTTCGGATCTGTGATAGAAGGTGTACCCAACAGTTTCCTTTGGGTATCCTATGAAGACACATTTCTCCAATTTGGGTTCGAGCTTATCAGGTTGAAGCTTTTTCACATAAGCATCGCAACCCCAAACTTTCAGAAACGACAACTTTGGTTTCTTGCCAAACCACAGTTTGTAAGGCGTCGTCTCAACGGATTTCGATGGTGCCCTATTTAACGTGAATGCGGACGTCTTTAAATCATAACCCCAAAATGACAGCGGTAAATCTATAAGAGACATCATAGATTGCACCATATCTAGTAAAGTACGATTACGACGTTCGGACACACCATTACGCTGTGGTGTTCTGGGTGGCGTGAGTTGCGAAACTATTCTGCATTGTTTCAAATGTAGACCAAACTCGTAACTCAAATATTCTCCTCCACGATCAGATCATAGAAACTTTTTTTCTTGTTACGATGATTTTCAACTTCACTCTAAAATTCTTTGAACTTTTCAAATGTTTCAGATTTATGCTTCATTAAGTAGATATACCCATATCTGCTTAACTCATGTGTGAAAGTGAGAAAATAACGATATCCGCCACAAGCCTCAACATTCATTGGACCACATACATCTGTATGTATGATTTCCAACAAATCTGTTGCTCTCTCCATAGTTCCGGAGAACGACGTTTTAGTCATCTTGCCCACGAGGCACGGTTCGCAAGTACCAAGTGATTCATAATCAAGTGGTTCCAAAAGTCCATCAGTATTGAGTTTCTTCATGCACTTTACATCGATATGACCTAAACGGCAGTGCCACAAATAAGTTGCACTATCTTTATCAACTCTGCATCTTTTGGCTTCAACATTATGAATTTGTGTATCACTACTATCGAGATTCATCAAAAATAGACCACTCTTTAAGGGTGCATGACCATAAAAGATATTACTCATATAAATAGAACAACCATTATTCTCTGATTTAAATGAATAACCGTCTTGCATTAAACAAGATCCAGATATAATGTTCATGCTCAACGCTGGCACCAAATAACAATTAGTTAGGTCTAATACTAATCCCGAAGGTAGATGTAGAGGTAGCATGCCGACCGCGATCACATCGACTTTGGAACCGTTTCCCACGCGCATCGTCACCTCGTCCTTTGCTAGTGTTCGCTTAATCCGTAGTCTGTGTTTCGAGTTGCAAATATTAGCAACAGAACCAGTATCAAATACCCAGGTGCTACTGCGAGCTCTAGCAAGGTACACATCAATAACATGTATATCACATATACCTTTGTTCACCTTGCCATCCTTCTTATCCGCCAAATACTTGTGGCAGTTCCGCTTCCAGTGACCAGTCTGCTTGCAGTAGAAGCACTCAGTTTCAGGCTTAGGTCCAGACTTGGGTTTCTTCTCCTAACCAGCAACTTGCTTGCTATTCTTCTTGAAGTTCCCTTTCTTCTTTCCTTTGCCCTTTTTCTTGAAACTAGCGGTCTTGTTGACCATCAACACTTGATGCTCCTTCTTGATTTCTACCTCCGCAGCCTTTAGCATCGCGAAGAGCTCGGGAATTGTCTTATCCATCCCTTGCATATTATAGTTCATCACGAAGCTCTTGTAGCTTGGTGGCAGTGATTGAAGAACTCTGTCAATGACACTATCAACAAGAAGATTAACTCCCAGCTGAGTCAAGTGATTATGGTACCCAGCCATTCTGAGTATATGTTCACTGACAGAACTATTCTCCTCCATTTTGCAGCTGTAGAACTTATTGGAGACTTCATATCTCTCAATCTGGGAATTTTCTTGAAATATTAACTTCAACTCCTGGAGCATCTCATATGCTCCATGACGTTCAAAACGTCGTTGAAGTCCCGGTTTTAAGCCGTAAAGCATGGCACACTGAACTATCGAGTAGTCATCAGCTTTGCTCTGCCAAACGTTCTTAGCGTCGTCAGTTGCATCAGCAGCAGGCCTGGCACTCAACGGTGCTTCCAGAACGCAATTCTTCTGTGCAGCAATGATGATAATCCTCAGGTTACGGACCCAATCCGTGTAATTGCTACCATCATTTTTCAACTTTGCTTTCTCAAGGAACGCATTAAAATTCAACGGAACAACAGCACGTGCCATCTATCTACAATCAAACATAAAAAAGCAAGATACTATCAGGTACTAAGTTAATGATAAATTTAAGTTCAATTAATCATATTACTTAAGAACTCCCACTTAGAGAGACATCCCTCTAATCCTCTAAGTGATCACGTGATCCAAATCAACTAAACCATAACCGATCATCACGTGAAATGGAGTAGTTTCCAATGGTGAACATCACTATGTTGATCATATCTACTATATGATTCACGCTCGACCTTTCGGTCTTAGTATTCCGAGGCCATATGTGCATATGCTAGGCTCATCAAGTTTAACCTGAGTATTCTGCGTGTGCAAAACTGGCTTGCACCCGTTCTAGATGGACGTAGAGCTTATCACACCTGATCATCATGTGGTGTCTAGGCACGACGAACTTTGGCAATGGTGCATACTCAGGGAGAACACTTTTTATCTTGAAATTTAGTGAGAGATCATCTTATAATCCTACTGTCAATCAAAGCAAGATAAGATGCATAAAAGATAAACATCACATGCAATCAATATAAGTGATATGATATGGCCATCATCATCTTGCGCTTGTGATCTCCATCTCCGAAGCACCGTCATGATCACCATCGTCACCGGCGTGACACCTTGATCTCCATCATAGCATCGTTGTCGTCTCGCCAATCTTATGCTTCCATGACTATCGCTACCGCTTAGTGATAAAGTAAAGCATTATAGGGCGATTGCATTGCATACAATAAAGCAACAACCATATGGCTCCTGCCAGTTGCCGATAACTCGGTTACAAAACATGATCATCTCATACAATAAAATTTAGCATCATGTCTTGACCATATCACATCACAAAATGCCCTGCAAAAACAAGTTAGACGTCCTCTACTTTGTTGTTGCAAGTTTTACGTGGCTGCTACGGGCTTAGCAAGAACCGTTCTTACCTACGCATCAAAACCACAACGATAGTTTGTCAAGTTGGTGATGTTTTAACCTTTGAAAGTCAGTAGGACCGATATGGTTAGGGTTAGGGCATAACGTAATCTCGGTGAGACCGATTACATAAAGTCGGTGAGACCGATTTTGGTAACAAGCTAACCAGAGAGTTGGTCAGGTAAACTCGGTGGGACCGATTCGCTCAATTCGGTGAGACCGAAATGTTACAAAAGGGAAATAGAGAGTTTACATTGCAATCTCGGTGGGACCGATCACTCATCTCGGTGGGACAGAAACATTACGAAGGGAAACAGACACTAGTGCAGAACCGGGCAATAGCACCGGTTCGTAAGGCCCTTTAGTGCCGGTTTAGGAACCGGCACTAACATTTCGGCACTAAAGGCCCCCCCCCTTTAGTACCGGTTCAGCACGAACCGGTGCTAAAGGGAAACCACGTGGCACGAGCCAGCTCCGGGGGCCGGGAGCCCTTTAGTACCGGTTGGTAACACCAACCGGTACTAAAATATTTGGGGGGGGGTTGGTTTTATGATTTCTTTTCATTTAATTTTGTGTTTTCCATTTTAATTCTTTTTTGTTTGCTGGTATTTTACGGTACTACACATTGTACACGTTATGCATATATATATATATATAAATAGAATTTCTAGTAGAACCAATCATATATATACCATCAATCATGTCTCACAAACCACCATATTAATTCACACATACACACATGTATAGCTATATACAATTTCTCCTACATATGCATGTTGCCTTCGGAGCCAATGGAATTAGCCTAATTGGTGCCTTCGGAGCACGATGAAAATTGGAAGTGGTTCATGACCTGGTCGATGGGGGCGGTAGCGGGTAATAGTATTCTCCCTTCGGATTTATGACCTGGTCGAGCAAAAATCCCGCTATTTCCTCTTGAAGTGCTTCTACGCGCTCCGTTTCTAGGAGCTTGTCCCGCACCTCTTTGAACTGTCAAGAAGGAGATCAATATGCATGTGTATTAGTTGTGTGACTAGATATCGATAATGGTTTAAAAATTGTGAATAGTGTTCTGACAAGCGTACCCATTCTTGTCTTTGAGATTTGTTCCTTTCGGACGCCATCATGCGAATGTTCTCGCAAACGCAGTGTGCACACAGATTAGTCCCCTGCGCCTGCTTCAGGGCCTTTATTACGAGAATGGAATTTAATTTGATCAGATAATAATTAATCAAAGCATGATAATTAAAGAGATGGCAGCTAGCTAGCTAGCTAGTACTACTTAATTACTTACCTTGGATCGAAACCATTTCAGCTGTGGTTTCCATTCGCCTTCCGTGACGCTGATGAACCTTGCCCAAGCCCTGCCCGCCGACAAAGAAAATGAATAAAGGGGTTATTAAATAGTTCATATCATGAAATGACGAACTAAATAGGCCGAGATATATAGTTAATAATGATTGAAATTACCTGTTGACTATCCCATACAAGATGTTGTGGTCACTATTTGCTTTGAGTAGCGAGTCCAGTATTTCAACTGTTCCGGCGTCAACTTTAATGATACACAAGATCCAGTGAAATCTGCATGCACACACGTTTGCATGTCTTAATTAAGCGGGCATATGTAAGCAAAAACATGTAGCTAGCTAGTAGGCAAAAACAGAGAATTTGTAGTACAAGAAAGTGTGACTCACTCGAAGTTGTAAGGAAGTAGTATATCTTCATTGTATTTGAGGCACTTCAAGAACTCTAGCATGCTGTCCTCTACCTACTTTTCATAATACTTGCTCATTTTCCATGTGTATTGATTAACGGTGTTTGGGTCAATGAACCCAATGCCATAGCGTCCACCTTTTCTCATTTCATACATCTTCATCCTGCATAATACCACAGAAAAGAATATAGTGAGGATAATTACAGGTAATGATTGATCAAAAGGATCACTACAACTAGGTTGAGACTTAAATTACAGAAAGAAATCACTTACAGACAATAGCAACTAACGATAGATTTGTCGAGTGCGTCTTGATTGTATAACTGAAACAGTTCAGACTACTCAACGGTCATAGCATTCTCATGGTAGTAATGATCCTTCTTGACTTGCACCATGAGGGACTCTCGATCGGATCTCTTGGTAATGTCCATGTACCATTGATGCAATTCATACATTCTCGTTGGGAGCTTCTTGACATCTTCTGGCTCGACCAAAGGTTGGCCCCGGACATATTTCCGTTTTATTTCCTCCTCTCTAATTGCAGGCATGTCCTCGATCTCGAGGAGTTGTCCAACAGTGATCTTGAGTTCTTCAGCCTGCATTATATGCTCCTGGGTTATTGCCACATCGCCCACCTGGGGAACGTAAACTGTTTGGCCACAATAATATTGGGTGTGTGTACTGTCACGTGTGGTTGGCGGCACAACAAGCGGGGGGATCGATTGCGCCGCCTGTTTTCCCAGCTGGGCAACGGTTTTCCCGCATTTTTCAATGGGTGCTTGTTGTTTGCTCGAGCTCGAGCTCGCCTCCTTCTGTAGACGTCGTCGATTACACTTCCTAATGTGGCGCTCATAGTCTGTGTCAACAGGCTTAGGAGCTGGTGGTTGAGCCATACGAATGAAGTGGTCAACTACTTCCACAGGCACTTTCTCTCTTGGCGGCGGTGGCGGTTTCGGTCCAAAATGGGCGTCGACTTCTGCCTGCACTATGGCATTGGTTTGCTCCTCGGTCCTGTCGTAAGCCCTCATAGGAAGAGGAGTACTGAGATTTGGACCATATTTATATCGCTTGCCGCCGCCTGTACTTCCTGTACTATGACCTCGACTCGTACCGCTACGCACCATAGCTGCGGGGTGTCTCTTCTGCGATTGCTGAGGCGGCGGAGACGGCTGACGGGGCTGAGTTGGACGAGGAGTGGCCTGAAGCTGTGCCGGACTTGCAGTGGCCTGAGGTTATGCCGGACTTGGAGGAGGAGTGGACGTCTGACGCTGTGTCGGACTTGGAGGAGGAGTGGCCTGACACTTTGCCGGACTTGGAGGAGGAGGAGTGGCCTCACGCGTTGGTGGACTTGGAGGAGCGGGAGTCTGCTGACTCGGTGGCGGACTTCAAAGATGATGTATGTTTGTGGGACCGAGATCCCTATCGGTGAGACCGATTTACCTAGGGTTTGTGGCAGTGGCTATGACATCTGAACTTGGTGGCACCGGATAGAAGGAATCGGTGGGGCCGAGTTTGACTTTTGGTATAGGTCATATGTGGATGTGAGAAAGTAGTTGAGGGCTTTGGAGCATATCACTAAGCATTTTGAGCAAGAGCCTCATCTTATCGGATTGAGTCTTTAATGATTTGAGAACACTTGATGTATGTCTTGCCGTGTGTATCTGTGGTGACAATGGGATATCACGTGATTCACTGGATATATGTTTTGGTGATCAACTTTCGGGTTCCTCCCATGAACCTATGCATAGGGGTTGGCACACGTTTTCGTCTTGATTCTCCGGTAGAAACTTTGGGGCACTCTTTGAGGTTCTATGTGTTGGTTGAATAGATGAATCTGAGATTGTGTGATGCATATCATATAATCATACCCATGAATACTTGAGCTGACATTGGAGTATCTAGGTGACATTAGGGTTTTGGTTGATTTGTGTCTTAAGGTGTTATTTTACTACGAACTCTAGGGCTGTTTGTGACACTTATAGGAATAGCCCAATGGATTTATCGGAAAGAATAACTTTGAAGTGGTTTCGTACCCTACCATAATCTCTTCGTTTGTTCTCCGCTATTAGTGACTTTGGAGTGACTCTTTGTTGCATGTTGAGGGATAGTTATATGATCCAATTATGTTATTATTGTTGAGAGAACTTGCACTAGTGAAAGTATGAACCCTAGGCCTTGTTTCCTAGCATTGCAATACCATTTACGCTCACTTTTACCACTTGCTACCTTGCTGTTTTTATATTTTCAGATTACAAAAACCTATATCTACCATCCATATTGCACTTGTATAACCATCTCTTCGCCGAACTAGTGCACCTATACAATTTACCATTGTATTGGGTGTGTTGGGGACACAAGAGACTCTTTGTTATTTGGTTGCAGGGTTGTTTGAGAGAGACCATCTTCATCATAAGCCTCCCACGGATTGATAAACCTTAGGTCATCCACTTGCGGGAAATTTGCTACTGTCCTACAAACCTCTGCACTTGGTGGCCCAACAACGTCTACAAGAAGAAGGTTGTGTAGTAGACATCAGTATTCAGCACACTCATAAGAAAGTTTTTACTAGTCTTGAATACCTAGTATATTAGGATTAAGCAAGTTGCCGTGTTGTTTAAGACTCTCAAAATAATATAAGTGAAGCATGAGAGAACAATAGTTTCTATAAAACAAATCCACCACCGTGCTCTAAAAGATATAAGTGAAGCACTAGAGCAAAAACTATATAGCTCAAAAGATATAACTGAAGCACATAGAGTATTCTAATCAATTCCGAATCACGTGTGTCTCTCTCAAAAGGTGTGTACAACAAGATGATTGTGGTAAACTAAAAAACAAAGACTCAAATCATACAAGACGCTCCAAGCAAAACACATATCATGTGGTCAATAAAAATATAGCTCCAAGTAAGTTACCGATGGAAGTAGACAAAAGAGGGGATGCCTTTCGGGGCATCCCCAAGCTTTGGCTTTTTGGTGTCCTTAGATTATCTTGGGGTGCCATGGGCATCCCCAAGCTTAGGCTCTTGCCACTCCTTCTTCCATAATCCATCAAATCTTTTACCCAACACTTGAAAACTTCACAATACAAAACTTAACAGAAAATCTCGTGAGCTCCGTTAGCGAAAGAAAACAAGACACCACTTCAAGGTACTGTAATGAACTCATTCTTTATTTATATTAGTGTTAAACCTAGTGTATTCCAACTTATCTATGATTTATAAACTATTTTACTAGCCATAGTTTCATCAAAATAAGCAAACAACACACGAAAAATAGAGTCTGTCAAAAATAGAATAGTCTATAGTAATCTGTAACTAACGCAAACTTCTGGAACTCAAAAACTTCATCCAAAATAGGAAGACCTAGACAATTTGTTTATTGATCAGAAGCAATCGGAATCAATATTTTATCACGTTCTGATGATTTTTAACAATTATTTTCGTGAACAGAAAGTTTCTGGAATTTTTAGCAAGATCAAATAACTATCATCCAAGAAGATCCTATAGGTTTAACTTGGCAAAGACACTAATTAAAACATAAAAACACATCTAACCAGAGGCTAGATCGAAGATTTATTCCTAAACAGAAGCAAAAGCAAAAAAAATATTGGGTTGCCTCCCAACAAGCGCTATCGTTTAATGCCCCTAGCTAGGCATTCATAATTTCGATGATGCTCACATGAAAGACAAGAATTGAAGCACAAAGAGAGCATCATTTAGCATGTGAAAACACACACCTAAGTCTAACATACTTCCTATGCATAGGCATCTTATAGGTAAACAAATTATCAAGACAAGCCACTACAAGAAATATGTCAACTTATGACCTTCTGTCAGTGACCCTCAAAGAATTGGTCATAAATTTATGACCATTTTAGACCAATTGGTCAAAAGCTGTTCAGGGGGCTCCAAACCCTAAACCATTGCGACCATTTTGGTCAGAAAGGTCGTAATTTCCTTACACGAAATGGTCACAAAGCAAACAGTGCTAGTCCGCTGCCTTATTTCTAGTTGTTAATGACCAATATAGATGGTCATAGCCTTGTAGATTGTGCTGGGTTGTGATGACTAGGCGCCATCTCATCAGTTTTGCCTATGTGTCATGTCCATGTGGCAGTTTTTGCCCTAGGTTGTGAAGCAACCTATATTTCTATCATTCCCAAAATTCCCAAAAAAATCTCATAAATTCTCTGGGGCATATCTTCATCAAATATGTAAAAATCCTTCCTTGCCTAGTTCAAAACTAATTCAACAATATTCATTTTCCTATTCTATTCACAACAACACTTTATGAAGGAAGTGCTATTTATATATTCTTGATTGCCCTTGGAATTTTTGGGCACTCTTTCCTATCCAAATCATTACCGCATGACAAAATGCAGCTCCATTTGCCTAGCAAATCTTCCTCGGGAAATTTCCAAAGTTTTTGTCCACCTAGAAGCATTGTGAAGGAAGTACCTTTTTTATATCTCTAAATGACATGAAATTTATACAGTTCCTTCATATGCCCAAATTATCACCCTCCTCCAAATTGCAGCTCAGTAAAATCATCTATGTGAGCCCAGGTTCAATTTATATTTTATGGCCAAATTGGCACGTTGCAAAGCAAGCGTTATATAGACCCCTCCTATTACCCTCAAACTTTTCGGGCACTCTTCCATACCCAAATCATTGCCACATGGTAATATTCAGCTCAATTTTCCTAGTAAATCTTTCTCGGGAAATTTCCAAAGTTTCTACCTCGGGAGAAGCTTTGTGAAGTAAGTACTAGCTAGGCTTACCTAAATGATCTGAAAAATTACCAGCGCATGACCATACCTAAGTAACTTACCTACACCAATTTTGAGCTCATTTCATTCATCCAATCTCTCTCACTAGTTTTCCCAAGTTTCTGTCCATAGAAGAGCATTGTGAAGAAAGTACTACTTTGGCATGTCCAAATGGTATCAATTTTCTACAATGCTTTCCTATGCCCAAATAACCATCCTCCACAAAATTTCAGCTCACTCCATTCATTATTTTGAGCCCAGCTTCAACATTTATATTTTTGTCCAGCGTGGTACTTTGCAAAGCAAGTACCACCTAGGATCCTCCTTTTGAGCTAAAAATTTGTGAAGACATTCGTCATAGTAGATGATCATCCTCAGCCAAAACTCACGCCCATTGGCCATGTGCATTTCTCGTACCGCTAATCAAACAATTGGCTGCTAATTCATGTTTGAGCATCGATCGGTCTCCTTGTGAGAATCTTATGTTGTAATTTTCTTCCTAGCACCAACCTGGGGAGTGCCCAACCCACTAGACATGCCTAGGCCGCCCAGAACACATGGCAACATTACGGTCACGCGGTGACCACGCGACGGGCATGCGAGTTTACGTGCTCTAGAGTTGGGGCCCTCGACCACCGCGCAAACCTCGATGTATCACCACCAAACCATGTATTTATGATTAAATAGGTCCTTATGTAACTAGAAATGATTTTTGGAAAAAATAAATAGCAAACTATGAGGCAGCTGCAGTTCAAATTTGACCCGCTTCCAACTGAATCGGCGGAAATTTGTCTTTTTCACGAGAGGTGGATCAAAATTTTTTACACCCAACCATTTTGTCAATTATTTGGTCCAATTTTGCAACAATTATTTGGTAGTTCCTTCACAAAAAAACCTCCTTTCGGGCGCTTGAAAAATGGAAAATGGTTTTTTCGTCCAACGAAAATGAAAACCTCCGTAGACAACATTGTTTGCCATTCCAATATGCACTCTTGTGCACAATATGAGATCATTTGAACAAACTATGCCATGAATGTGGCCATAAGATTGATCATTTGGCTTGAAAGCCATTGATCTCCACACATGATAGCTCGTTTGTGAGAACACTTTTTTATAATAATTGTCGTATTACAAGTTTGTTATTTTTCCTAGGAACTTTGCCACATATGATGACACAATGCGAAGGTTTCCCAATTTTTTGGTTTTTTTGAATTTTTTATGCCTGTTTCAAAATGCGGTCAAAACGGCGGGAATGACCGTTCCTAGCTAGTGGTTGAATCTTGGAATTTTTTTGGTGTTTCTCTAATTAAATAGATACTTATGTACCTAGAAATGATTTTTGGAAAAAATAAATAGCAAACTATGAGGCAGCTGCAGTTCAAATTTGACCCGCTTCCAGCTAAATCGGTGGAAATTTGTCTTTTTCACGAGAGGTGGATCAAATCTTTTTACACCCAACCATTTGATCAATTGTGCATTAAATATGGCCTAGTATTTTAGAAAAATGATTTGGTCCAATTTTGCAATAATTATTTGGGAGGTCCTTCCCAAAAAAACTTCCTTTTGGGCACTCAAAAAATGGAAAATGGTTTTTTCGTCCAAAGAAAATGAAAACTTCCTTAGGCAACATTTTTTTCCATTCCAATATGCACCCTTGTGCACAATATGAGATCATTTGAACAAACTATGCCATGAATGTGGCCATAAGATTGATCATTTGACTTGAAAGCCATTGATTTCCACACGTGATAGCTTGTTTCTGAGAACACTTTTTAAAAATAATTGCCGTATTACAAATTTGTTATTTTTCCTGGGAATTTGGCCAAATATAATGACACAATGCGAAGGTTTCCCAATTTTTTGATTTTTTGATTTTTTTAAGCCTGTTTCAAAATGCGGTCAAAACGGCGGGAATGACTGTTCCTAGCTGGTGGTTGAATCTTGGATTTTTTTGGCGTTTCTCTGATTAAATAGATACTTTTGTACCTATAAATAATTTTTGTAAAAAATAAAGAGCAAACTATGAGGCAGCTGCAGTTCAAATTTGACCTGCTTCCAACTGAATCGATGGAAATTTATCTTTTTCACAAGAGGTGCATCAAATCTTTTTACACCCAACCATTTGGTCAATTGTGCATTAGATATGGCCTAGTATTTTAGAAAAATGATTTGGTCCAATTTTGCAACAATTATTTGGGAGGTCCTTCACAAAAAAACCTCCTATTGGGCACTCGAAAAATGGAAAATGGTTTTTTCGTCCAAATAAAATGAAAACTTCCTTAGGCAACATTGTGTGCCATTCCAATATGCACCCTTGTGCATAATATGAGACCATTTGAACAAACTATGCCATGAATGTGGCCATAAGATTGATCATTTAGCTTGAAAGCCATGAGTCTTCAGAGATGATAGCTCATTTCTGAGAACACTTTTTTAAAATAATTGTCGTATTACAAGTTTGTTATTTTTCCTGGGAACTTGGCCACATATAATGACACAAAGCGAAGGTTTCCCAATTTTTTGATTTTTTTTGAATTTTTTATGCCTGTTTCAAAATGCGGTCAAAATGGCGGGAATGACCGTTCCTAGCTAGTGGTTGAATCTTGGAATTTTTTTGGTGTTTCTCTGATTAAATAGATACTTTTGTACCTATAAATGATTTTTGTAAAAAATAAATAGCAAACTATGAGGCATCCGCAGTTCAAATTTGACCCGCTTCCAGCTGAATCGGTGGAAATTTGTCTTTTTCACCAGAGGTGGATCAAAACTTTTTACACCCAATAATTTGGTAAATTCTGAATTAAATATGGCCTAGTATTTTAAAAAATGATTTGGTCCAATTTTGCAACAAATATATTATAGGTCCTTCACAAAAAAACTCAGTTTGGACACTCAAAAAATGATTAAAAATAGCTAGAAAGATCAGAAATGCATACAAATTGGTGCTCATCCATAAAACGTGGTCTAGCTTGAGTGAAAATTTGTATAATGCCCTTTTGCAAAATATTTTTGATAGTTGCTTCACAAAATAGCTCTATCTTTAGTACTTGGAAATTATTTTAAATCACAGATTTCTCGGACCAATCAGAACACTTCTCACGGATCACCCCACTCTATGTGATCTGAACCGTCCATACCAGGCGAATCCAACGTCTCTCACTCCACTCCTCAGCGGGCCAACCCAAACCCTAACTCCACTCCTCTCCCCTCTCTCCCCCGATTCGGATCCACTCGCAGCCGCCACCTACCTCCCGCCCCCGATTCAGATCCTCTCTCTCCCCGATCCAGATCGACGCCGCCTCCCTCCCTCTCTCTCTCCCCGATCCAAATCGACACCGCCTCCCTCTCTCTCTCTCTCTCTCGCTTCCCGTCGCCGGCGGTGGCGCCCTCCTTCCCTCACCCTCTCCTCCTCCCCTCCTCACGGCGCCTCCACCACACCATGAATCCCGGCAACCCACCCCGTCTCCGCGCTCGCCTCGGCAACCACCTCCGCTGCGCCGGCTCATCCACCCCGTCTCCCTGTCCCATCCATGTCCGCGCTGGCTCCGTCTCTGTCTCCTTTCGTGGGAGGTGACCCGCACCCGGCCCCGCGGCGGGGGAGGGGCGGCGGAGGCCTCGTGTAGATCCCATCGGGATCCCGTCAGGATCACGGCGCGGACGCATGCCCAGACGCCATGACCCGTCTCCCTCCCCTCCTCTAATCAGGAAGGAGAGGCCAGGCACCGGCCATGAACTCGCTCTACCCGGGAGGCCGCTCGCCATCAAGGTCACCCCCACCCCCTCTTGGATCTGCTCTTCCTCCTTTCCCTTACCTTCCCTAACGCGCGCCATTTTCTTCCTCACGCAAGGTTGCAGGTGATTCGATTAGGTCCGGGAGCTGGCGGACATGCTAACCCGCGAACCCGTCATGCAGTGCGCCTTCCTCCCCAAGGAGCGGCCTGCTCGGTCGTCGGTGGGTACGCGCAGTGGCCCGAAGGGGCGCATGCTCGCTCCAAGCGGGAGGGGGACGCGCCGGATCTCGCGGGGCAAGTGCGCCAGCGACCTGAGGTATACTTCCTTCACTTCCTGATCTGGAGACGTCCCTGTTTGAGCTTATACCAAAGAGACGTCCCTGTTTGAGCTGAAGTTTATATCCAAATAGGACGATTGAGATGTCACTTGAGCTACTAGACAGGAAGGATTAGTCTATGTGTGATAGAGGCGAGGGTCCCGATCTTTCGATGAGATGATAACTATCGATTTGGTGGAGACAACTTTGACGATCCGACTACAAACGTGCACGACGTTGCGCCTTAGTAATTGCTAAACCAATCTCCTGAGGTTACTAACGATGCTGGAAGCACGATCAGCCTGACCACGAAGGTCTATTCCTGCATGCAATCGAAGAACGAGCAGGAATATGATAATGCAATCTGAATATTGCGAATATAGATGAAGTATTGATAAAGGTGGGGATCCGAAAGCGGTCTTGGTCTGGTCGTTGGACACAAACGAAGTACACGAAGTTGCAATGGCTAACTTTTAACTAAACAAATCCCAAGGAAAAAGCTACTAGATGGATCTACTTATATAGGAGCAGGGGGTGGCGGCCAAGGAGGTGGGAGGACGTCCCAAGGCAGCCTAAAACTAACCCTAGGTCGTACAAGGCTCATGGGCCCAAGTGGTTGTGATGCAACCCCTTTGGGCTTGTAGTTTGACTCGGATTCTGCTGCAACGTCAGATTGTTTCGTCCGTAACTCAACGCTCCAGACGAATTTGAAGGTGAATCCAATTGCGTTGGAAAGAGCACGAAATCTAGTTTCCAACAAAAAAAAAGAATCACCCAATTCGGAGTCCGTATGAAAAAGTTGTTGGCGTTTTGAGTCGGGTATGTCTGTGCAGTCCGAATCTGAATCCAGAACGTGAGAGACTTGGACTCTATCTTCTCTTGGCCCAAAAGTGACGTGAGAGGACTTTTTGAACACAACCTAAACTTCTCCTTTTCCCTTATCTTCATATGTGGATTGTACAAATGTCCCATACACCTGCAATTAGACAAAACACAAAAGTGTGTGAAGTATTTTTGTTCTGGATAACATAAATAGATTATTGAATAGTTTGCATTAGAAATCACCTGACAAATATGCATGTATGCAATATTTTTGGTCGTATCCAAGGTAGTCATGTCCTCATCAATGTGTGTACTAATTCAGCTACTAAATATAGATAGGAGTGCAGCATGATTACATTGACTAGTCTGTACGCATAGGTACTACTGTATCTGGTTGGCGTTGAAGTCAACTTAGAAGACCAACGATTTTTCTACCTCAGTCAGGAGTATTATGCCTAGATAGAGCATGGTTTCTCAATCAAGTTTCTTGCTGCACACACTACATTCTAAATAGATTTATTAACTTGATCTTAGAGCTATTTATGCAACAATATCACAAAACTGATAGTGATGTGAATTTGTTAAGGGAGGTAGCTGCTTTTATGTGATCAGAGGCATAAATAGTGCAGTTTTAATTTTCCAGTATGTCTTTGAGGTAATAATGTCAAGGAAGTCCTTGGTAATACTCATATGAGTGCTTAGTATACTCACATCATGGTCTACACGGTGTCAGTTATCAACTAGCTGTAACCCATATTAGTGCTTAGTATACTCATGAAAAGGGTTATTTCTCCACCTGGAGTTCACGGTTTATGCAGCAGGTGTTCTTCTACCAATCTGTTGCTCGATTGTGTTGCGGATTCATATGATATTGGTGTACACTCAATTTGGTTATTTCTTGCTAGTTCTGCTACTAGTTGATGTGTAATCCTAGTACTACAGGTGGATCAATCTCCCCTCCCTCTCACCCCCGTCTCTGTCTCTGCAGGTAGGACAGGAGGAACAGCGACAAGCGACGAGATGAAGCCCGACCATGGAAACCCACCGCAACCTTCAAGACCTCGATGGCGGTCGGTGCTATGGTATGAATCCTTCCTCCACTTCAAGACCTCTACGTATGGCGGTCGGCAGCACGCGCGTGCATTGCACTCTTCCTCTTGCTCTGTTCTTGGGCTGATGCTGGCGGCGGTGCTGGGGATCCTGATCAACATGCAGTTCCCGGGGCCGCAGATCGACGCCATCACCAACGACAACATCGTCATCAACGTCTTCAACAACCTGATCTGATATTGTTCTGAGATCCAGTGGCATCTCTATCCTCTTACAACTAATAAAAAATTTTAACTTCTTTTGGCCGTGCTTTCACTTTCACTACAGACCAGATCAGTGGTGAACGAAAGAAACAAGTGCACAACTAGTATCAGTGGGCTTGTATTTTTCTTGTGTGGCTGCTCTGCACTTGTTGTACAGCAAGTTGATCACTATCTACCTTGCTGGGAATTTTCACTTTATATAAAAAATTAAGAGGCAAATGCTGGGAGTTCCAGTCTTGTCTGATGGCTAGGAACTCAACTCTGCTTCTTGTTGTTGGAGTTTCAGGCTTGTTGCATAGTTCGTAGCTTCAAGTGTACTCTGGCTTCTAGCCGCAGTGCACTACAAATTATTATAGAATTACAAAGTGTACACAACATTGCACCTTACACATTCTTCTCTTGTGAAATCAAATGCCATGACTGGGCATTCTTTTATCAACTTGCTGTACACTTGCTCTGCTTTAGGTTAATGTATAACTTGTGCCTTTTAACTTGATGTACATAGCATGCAATTTTTTACTGTATCACATTCACACTTGCTGTACACTTGCTCTTCTTTAGGTTAATGTTGGTGGTTTTGTTCTACTTGGATGCATTGGTACCCATCATCGAGCGAACGGATGCAACAGTGGCAAGAAGCTCATGGTTGTGTGCATCTAAAGCACACCATGGACACCATCCACTTCCTCATCAATGCTAACTCAATCCAGATCATCGTTGACACTATCATCCACAGGTATCTTCCTTGGTTCCCTTTATTCTCTCCTGCCTTTGTGAAGTTTAGTATGCGTGTGCTGACGAGTATTGTTAGATCTTGCCAGTTGAATGTATGGTCGTGATAGTAGAATGGTATTTTGTTTTAGGCGCAATGTGTTGTAGTGCAGTTTTTTGCACAACCTACATATGTGCCATGCATATTCATATGGTGTCTCTGTTTCTTATATGAACTACTATCTCATTTTAACTAGCTCGACAACAAAAAGCATGGTACTAGCTGAATGTTGAATGGTCTGTTCTTGAATGGTCTGTTCATAATATATTTGCCCCGGTTTTTCTCATTCTTTTCTGATTCATGTAACAGGATGACAGAGGAAGCCATGCTGCTGTTTTGTTTGGTCTCAGCCCTGACTATCGCCGTCGAGCGAGTCCGGCGTGTTGTTCATCTGATTATGGTTCCAGCCCTGACTACCAAAGTTTTTGTCCTGTTGAAGTTGCATAGAAATATGAGAGAGTCCAGCGAGTCCAGGAGCTTGTGAAGTAGTACTATATTACACTTGTAGAGCTTGTAAAGTATTGTATTACACATGGCCCTTTGTAATGGCACGGATAGAGCTTGTAAAGTATTGTATTATGTGATCTGGTTGCTCTTGTTTAAGTATCATGTGTGTTTTTTGTCTCTGTGAATCTAAATACTGCTTGAAATATGAAGAATATGAGTCTGATAGATGCGACCTACTTACCTGACAAATGGAAACCTGTTACCAGAACCTAACAATTGGGACCCATCTGACTAGTGGACCCATTTAATAAAAAAGAAATGAAATTGTTTAGCCAAAATGGCTGCGGCCCAACAATAAAAAAGGCTGCCATATTGGGCTTGGCCCATGATCCTGACCAAAAATTGATGGGAAAAAAATATAAAAAGGCCGAATTGTTGGGCTAGGCCCATGTAGAAAATCGAATTGGACCGGGTTGAATCTTGTGCCACGTCAGATTGCCACGCTGGATGCCTACGTGGCCTGGGGAGGTTGCTAGTGACCAAAACGCCACAGTAGACGTATTTTGGTCATAAACGTCTACGACCATTTCAGAAGAAAGGTTGCTATAGTCAGTTTATGACGGCCAGCTTTTTACCTTATGTTTTTTGTCACAAAAAGGTCACAAATGGAAATTTGTGACCATTCAGTGACCAATAGTGGTGGTCACAAGTTGACATATTTCTTGTAGTGAGCAAATACTAGCATATGCAAGGAAGAAGTGAGAAATAATAGCAATCTCAACATAACGAGAGGTAATTTAGCGACATGAAAATTTCTACAACCATATTTCCCTCTCTCATAATAATTACATGTAGGATCATAAGCAAATTCAACAATATAGCTATCACATAACATATTCTCAGCATGAGAAGTTGACACTCTTCCAAAAATAGTGGGATTAATATTAACTAAAGTCATGACCTCTCCAAACCCACTTTTATCAAAACCATAAGATTGAACATTCTCCAAATATGTGGGATATAAAGTTGACACTCTTCCAAACCCACTTTCAATATTATTGCAAACACTATTATCAATCTCATATTCATCACGGGGTTTAAATAAATTTTCAAGATCATAAGAGGAATCACCCCAATCATGATCATTGCAACAAGTAGTAAACCTAGCAAAACTAGCATCCCCAAGCTTGGGGTTTTGCATATTATTAGCACAATTGACATTAAGAGAATTTATAGTAAAATTATTGCAATCATGCTTTTTATTCAAGGAGCTATCGTGAATCACTTCATAAGTTTGTTCTTTCAACACTTCATCACAATTTTCAGATTCACGGATTTCAAGCAAAACCTTATAAAGATAATCTAGTGCACAAAACTCACTAGCAATTGGTTCATCATAATTGGATCTCTTAAAAATATTAGCAAGGGGATGAGGATCCATAACAATAGATTTTCAGCAAGCGAAGATGCAAGCATATAGAAGGCACATGGCAACACAAGCAAACAAAAGATCTAACAAGAAAAAGGCGAACGGAAAAGAGGGGCGAATAAAACGGCAAGGGTGAAGTGGGGGAGAGGAAAATGAGAGGCAAAAGGCCAACAATGTAATGCGGGAGATAAGAGTTTGTGATGGGTACTCGGTATGTTGACTTTTGCGTAGGCTCCCTGGAAACGACGCCAGAAATGGCTTGTTGAGGGGAGTCCAAATCTTGACTTGACCTTGCGTAAGCCTCCCCGGCAACGGCGCCAGAAATCCTTCTTGCTACCTCTTGAGCACTTCGTTGGTTTTCCCTTGAAGAGGAAAGGGTGATGCAGTAAAGTAGCGTAAGTATTTCTGTCAGTTTTTGAGAACCAAGGTATCAATCCAGTAGGAGGCCACACACAAGTCCCTCGCACCTACACAAACAAATAAATCCTCGCAACCAACGCAATAAAGGGGTTGTCAATCCCTTTACGGTCACTTACGAGAGTGAGATCTGATAGATATGATAAGATAATATTTTTGGTATTTTTATGATAAAGATGCAAAGTAAAATAAAAGGCAATAAAAATAGCTAAGTGTTGGAAGATTAATATGATGGATAACAGACCCGGGGGCCATAGGTTTCACTAGTGGCTTCTCTCAAGAGCATAAGTATTACGGTGGGTGAACAAATTACTGTTGAGCAATTGACAGAATTGAGCATAGTTATGAGAATATCTAGGTATGATCATGTATATAGGCATCACGTCCGAGACAAGTAGACCGACTCCTGCTTGCATCTACTACTATTACTCCACACATCGACCGCTATCCAGCATGCATCTAGAGTATTAAGTTCATAAGAACAGAGTAACGCTTTAAGTAAGATGACATGTGATACGTCTCCGTCGTATCTATAATTTTTTATTGTTCCTTGCCAATATTATTCAACTTTCATATACTTTTTGGCAACTTTTTATACTATTTTTGGGACTAACATATTGATCCAGTGCCCAGTGCCAGTTCCTGTTTGTTGCATGTTTTTTGTTTTGCAGAATATCCATATCAAACGAAGTCCAAATGGAATAAAAACTGATGGAGATTTTTTTTGGAATATATATGATTTTTGGTAAGAAGAATCCACGCGAGATGATGCTCGAGGGGCCCACAAGGTAGGGGGGCCGCGCCCCAGGGTGTCGGGCACGCCCCTGACCCTCGTGGCCACCCCGTAAGGCGGTTGGTGCCCATCTTTCTCCGCAAGAAAGAAAATTTCCGGATAGAGATCGTGTTAAAATTTCAGCTCAATCGGAGTTACAGATCTCCGGGAATATAAGAAACGGTGAAAGGGAAGAATCTGAGAACGCAGAAACAGAGAGAGACAGAGAGATAGATCCAATCTCGGAGGGGCTCTCGCCCCTCTCACGCCATGGGAGCCAAGGACCAGAGGGGAAACCCTTCTACCATCTAGGGAGGAGTTCAAGGAAGAAGAAGAAGGAGGGGGGCTCTCTCCCCCTCGCTTCCGGTGGCGCCGGAGTACCACCGGTGGCCATCATCATCACCGCCATCTTCACCAACAACTTCACCACCATCATCACCAACTCTTCCCCCCTCTATGCAGTGGTGTAAGCTCTCTCTTACCCGCTGCAATCTCTACTTAAACATGGTGCTCAACGCTATATATTATTTTCCAATGATGTATGGCTATCCTATGATGTTTGAGTAGATCTGTTTTGTCCTAATGGCTATTTGATGATCGTGATTGGTTTGAGTTGTATGTTTTATTATTGGTGCTGTCCTATGGTGCTCTCCGTGTTGCGCAAGTGTGAGGGATTCCCGCTGTAGGGTTTGCAATATGTTTATGATTTGCTTATGGTGGGTGGCGTGAATGATAGAAGCACAAACCCGAGTAAGTAGGTTGTTTGCGTATGGGATAAAGGGGACTTGATGCTTTAATGTTATGGTTGGGTTTTACCTTAATGAATCTTTAGTAGTTGCGGATGCTTGCTAGAGTTCCAATCATAAGTGCTTATGATCCAAGTAGATAAAGTATGTTAGCTTATGCCTCTCCCTCAAATAAAATTGCAATAATGATTACCGGTCTAGTTATCGATTGCCTAGGGACAAATAACCTTCTTGTTGACAAAAACTCTTTACTAAAACTAATTTAGTTGTGTCTTCATCTAAACAGCCCCTACTTTATATTTACTTGCTCTTTATTATCTTGCATACCTATCCAACAACACCTACAAAGTACTTCTAGTTTCATACTTGTTTCCGGTAAAGCGAACGTCAAGTGTACGTAGAGTTGTATTGGTGGTCGATAGAACTTGAGGGAATATTTGTTCTACCTTTAGCTCCTCATTGGGTTCGACAGTCTTACTTATCGAAAGAGGATACAATTGATCCCCTATACTTGTGGGTTATCAAGACCTTTTTCTGGCGCCGTTGCCGGGGAGCAATAGCGTGGGGCGAATATTCTCGTGTGTGTTTGTTTGCTTTATCACTAAGTAATTTTTATTTGCTGTTCTTAGTTGTTTCCTATCTTTAGTTATGGGTAGGAAACGCAAAATACCAAAATATTTAGTTGTACCTACTGAACCAATGGTTGAAGAACCAATCAAAATCTATCACACTACTGAAGCTTATTACTTGGATCATCTTCGATCCCCATGTGCTCGTGCTGAAACCCCAACTAGTTTAGTTGAGGGAAAATCCTTAGATGAGCATGCTTGTTATGTGCGACACAGAATATCTGAAAAAGGGAAAACTTTACTGGATCAAATTCATCGTTTGCAATGCTATGCTTGGAATTTATGTGAAATATATGATTATACTTGTTGTTCTGAAGACCCTAAGAAACACCTACCCTACCAATGTTTGTTTAGTGATAATGGAATCGTATCCTCTTATGCTAAGGGTGTTTATAGTTACTATGATGTTCAACAAATTGAAGAATTTGTTGCTTTTAAGGGTGCTTTCGAAATTGCTTCTTTGATTGAAAAGTATGATGCTACTCTTTACAAATCTGAAAATTTTGCCATATTTAAATATTGATATGATAATTATGCTTCTAATGCCTATGTTAAACAATATATTGAGGAATACTCCGCTGTCCAAGAAGATTCTAATATTTTGCAGGAGTCTATGGAAGAAGAAATTGATGAAACTGTGAGCTCATTGGATGAAAAAGATGAGGAGGAGAGCGAAGAACAAAAGGAGGAAGAGCGGATTGATCACCCGTGCCCACCTTCTAATGAGAGTAACTCTTCAACTCATACATTGTTTAATTCCCCTTCGTGCTTACCGAAGGATGATTGCTATGATGACTGTTATGATCCCATTGATTCTCTTGAAATATCCCTTTTTGATGATGCTTGCTATGCTTGTGTCCAAGATGCCAATATGAATGATGCTTATGGAGATGAACTTGCTATAGTTCCTTATGTTAAACAGGAAATTGTTGCTATTGCACCCATGCATGATAGTCCTATTATCTTTTTGAATTCTCCCGATTACACTATATCAGAGAAGTTCGCACTTATTAAGGATTACATTGATGGGTTGCCTTTTACCGTTGCACATGATGATTTTGATGAATATAATATGCATGTGCTTGATGCTACTACTTGCAATTACTATGAGAGAGGAACTATATCTCCACCTCTCTATGCTTCCCACATGATAAAATTGCAAGAAACTGTTTATACTATGCATTGGCCTTTACTTTGTGTGCATGAATTGTTCTTTTATGACATGCCGATGCATAGGAAGAGAGTTAGACTTCGTTGTTGCATGATATATGTTACCTTGTGCTCACCACTAAATTACAAATCATTGTTAATTAAAATTGGCTTCGATATACCTTGGGATCCGGGTGGATTCACTACTTGAGCACTATATGCCTAGCTTAATGGCTTTAAAGAAAGCGCTGCCAGGGAGACAGCCCGGAAGTTTTAGCGAGTCATTTATTTCTGTTGAGTGCTTTTATATAGTTTAAAAACAACAAAAATAAAGAGGGGAACCCAAAACTTTTCAAAAAGGAAAGTGAAAGTGAGAAAGACAAGCACTGTTGAAGTGGGAGAGCTCCTTGAACTTTGTTCATGCTCACGGTAACTTTGTGAATCTTGATTACAAAAACTTTTCAACAAAAATAATTATCCCCTTGTACAATTCCATTGTATTATAAAAATAATGTGCCAAGGTTTGCCTTTAGGATGTTTACATTTGCTTGATGGTTTGTATGGTGCAGGACAGAAACTTTGGCTGTAGTGCGCGATTTTACATGCTTAGCTGGAATGTCAAATGGTTCTGATTATTTTTGCACTATATTCCTATAGAAATTGTTTATTGTTACTAATTTTGGCAGAATTTTTCAAGTATCATAAGTATGGTGAATGTTTAGATTGCTACAGACTGTTCTGTTTTAGACAGATTCTGTTTTTGATCCATAGTTTGCTTGTTTTGATGAAACTATCAATTTATATCAGTGGATTAAGCCATGAAAAATTTATATTACAGTAGACACAATGCAAAAACAAAATATGAATTGGTTTGCAACAGTACTTAGAGTAGTGATTTGCTTTATTATACTAACGGATCTTATCGAGTTTTCTGTTGAAGTTTTGTGTGGATGAAGTGTTCGATGATTGAGAAGGTCTCGATGTGAGAAGAAGGAAGAGAGGCAAGAGCTCAAGCTTGGGGATGCCCGAGGCACCCCAAGTAAATATTCAAGGAGTCTCAAGCATCTAAGCTTGGGGATGCTGGGGAGGCATCCCCTCTTTCTTCAACAAGTATCGGTATGTTTTCGGATTCGTTTCGTTCATGCGATATGTGCAATCTTGGAGCGTCTTTGCTTTAGTTTTCATGTTTCTTTTTTGCACCATGCTGGTATGAGATAGTCCTTGGTTGATTTATAGAATGCTCATTGCACTTCACTTATATCTTTTGAGTATGGCTTTATAGAATGCTTCATGTGCTTCGCTTATATCATTTGAAGTTTGGATTGCCTGTTTCTCCTTACATAGAAAACCGCCATTTGTAGAATGCTCTTTTGCTTCACTTATACTTGTTAGAGCGTGGGCATATCTTTTGTAGAAAGAATTAAACTCTCTTGCTTCACTTATATCTATTTAGAGATATGACAGGAACTGGTCATTCACATGGTTAGTCATAAAATCCTACATAAACTTGTAGATCGCTGAATATGATATGTTTGATTCCTTGCAATAGTTTTGCGATATAAAGATGGTGATATTAGAGACATGCTAGTCGAGTAAGTGTGAAATTGAGAAATACTTGTGTTGAGGTTTGCATGTCCCGTAGCATGCACATATGGTGAACCGTTATGTAATGAAGTTGGAGCATGAGGTGTTTATTGATTTTCTTCCTTATGAGTGGCGGTCGGGGACGAGCGATGGTCTTTTCCTACCAATCTATCCCCCTAGGAGCATGCGCGTAGTACTTTGTTTCGATGAATAATAGATTTTTGCAATAAGTATGTGAGTTCTTTATGACTAATGTTGAGTCCATGGATTATACGCACTCTCACCCTTCCATCATTGCTAGCCTCTCTAGTACCGCGCAACTTTCGCCGGTACCATAAACCCACCATATACCTTCCTCAAAAAAGCCACCATACCTACCTATCATGGCATTTCCATAGCCATTCCGAGATATATTGCCATGCAACTTTCATCATCATCATATACATGACTTGAGCATTCATTGTCATATTGCTTTGCATGATCGTAAGATAGCTAGCATGTTGTTTTCATGGCTTGTCCGTTTTTTATGTCATTGCTATGCTAGATCATTGCACATCCCGGTACACCGCCGGAGGCATTCATATAGAGTCATATCTTTGTTCTAGTATCGAGTTGTAATATTGAGTTGTAAGTAAATAGAAGTGTGATGATCATCTTTAATAGAGCATTGTCCCAAAAAAAGAGAAAGGCCATAAAAAGAAAAGAAAGGCCAAAAAATATATAATAAAGGCCAAATAAAAAAAGAAAGGCCAAATAAAAAATAAAAATAAAAGGGACAATGCTACTATCCTTTTTCCACACTTGTGCTTCAAAGTAGCACCACGATCTTTATGATAGAGAGTCTCTTGTTTTGTCACTTTCATATACTAGTGGGAATTTTCATTATAGAACTTGGCTTGTATATTCCAACGATGGGATTCCTCAAATGCCCTAGGTCTTCATGAGCAAGCAAGTTGGATGCACACCCACTTAGTTTTAGTTTGAGCTTCATATACTTATAGCTCTAGTGCATCCATTGCATGGCAATCCCTACTCACTCACATTGATATCTATTGATGGCCATCTCCATAGCCCGTTGATACGCCTAGTTGATGTGAGACTATCTTCTCCTTTTTGTCTTCTCCACATAACCCCCATCATCATATTCTATTCCACCTATAGTGTTATGTCCATGGCTCACGCTCATGTATTGTGTGAAAGTTGAAAAGGTTTGAGAACGTCAAAAGTATGAAACAATTGCTTGGCTTGTCATCGGGGTTGTGCTTGATGTGAATGCCACCGGGAGTAGGACTCCCTCCTTCCTTGTTGGAGTAGGAGAAGGGGAAAGAGGGGAAGAGGAATAAGGAAAAAGGGGGTTGTGCCCCTTGTCCAATTCGGACTAGAGGGGGGCGCAGGCCTCCTTCCTTTTGGACTCTTTCCTCGATTCCCGTATGGCCCAATAAGGCCCATATACTCCCCGGCGAATTCTCGTAACTCTCCGGTACTCCGAAAAATACCCGAATCACTCGGAACCTTTCCGAAGTCCGAATATAGTCGTCCAATATATCGATCTTTACGTCTCGGCCATTTCGAGACTCCTCGTCATGTCCCCGATCTCATCCGGGACTCCGAACTCCTTCGGTACATCAAAACTCATAAACTCATAATATAACTGTCATCGAAACCTTAAGCGTGCGGACCCTACGTTTCGAGAACAATGTAGATATGACCGAGACACGTCTCCGGTCAATAACCAATAGCTGGACCTGGATGCCCATATTGGCTCCTACATATTCTACGAAGATCTTTATCGGTCAGACCGCATAACAACATACGTTGTTCCCTTTGTCATCGGTATGTTACTTGCCCGAGATTCGATCATCGGTATCCAATACCTAGTTCAATCTCGTTACCGGCAAGTCTCTTTACTCGTTCCGTAATACATCATCTCACAACTAACTCATTAGTTGCATTGCTTGCAAGGCTTAAGTGATGTGCATTACCGAGAGGGCCCAGAGATACCTCTCCGACAATCGGAGTGACAAATCCTAATCTCGAAATACGCCAACCCAACATCTACCTTTGGAGACACCTGTAGTACTCCTTTATAATCACCCAGTTACGTTGTGACGTTTGGTAGCACCCAGAGTGTTCCTCCGGCAAACGGGAGTTGCATAATCTCATAGTCATAGGAACATGTATAAGTCATGCAGAAAGCAATAGCAACATACTAAACGATCGGGTGCTAAGCTAATGAAATGGGTCATGTCAATCAGATCATTCAACTAATGATGTGACCTCGTTAATCAAATAACAACACATTGTTCATGGTTAGGAAACTTAACCATCTTTGATTAACGAGCTAGTCAAGTAGAGGCATACTAGTGACACTCTGTTTGTCTATGTATTCACACATGTATTATGTTTCCGGTTAATACAATTCTAGCATGAATAATAAACATTTATCATGATATAAGGAAATAAATAATAACTTTATTATTGCCACTAGGGCATATTTCCTTCAATAGTGGGGCTGGTTCTCCGGCGAGGTGCGCTCGGGAAGAAGGATGGAAGAAGAAAAAAGTGTCTGACACAAGAAAAAATTGAGAACTAGCAAAACCAAAACAAATAAGTGACATGTGCAAGCGTAATACCAAACACGAAAAAGGGGTGAGGCGGGGCCCATCCCCATAACAATCAGGGGGCAGAGATTTATTAGCGCTGTGATGCCCGTTAGATGCCCGTATTGCTCCGTGTGCCTAGGATTATTGGTTACAGAATAATGGCATCGGAGTTCTGACATCACATGATCTAACAATGCTATACTCTGAACTCCACGTTTACAATTTTGTCTGGTCTAAGAGTACTGTAGTATTAAAGCTGTACTCCACGTGTCCAATTTGTTCTTTTAATCTATAGTCATCACTATTTTTTTATAAACAGAGCTCCCCTCTGATTTCTATTACTAAAAACCACTTGTCTGTTACATGAACCAAGAACAATAGAGGGAATAGAATGATGCGTGATCAAGACATAACAGACCCATCCTCATCTATCTGTCAAGATCCACTATTTGGATATTATACGTATCAATGACCTGGTCAACCCTCTTAATTAATCATTAGATGAAACTAAGAAACGGGAAAGGGTTGATAAATGATCAAGAATTTTTTTTTCTATTTTTATTCTAAAATATTCTTTTTATTATAATAAAGAGTAGGTGAATCATTCTAAAATTAATCATTCTAAAATTAGTAGAACTTCCTCTTTGAAATAGAAATTGGCTATTTCTACATAGGGAAAGTCGTGTGCAATGAAAAATGCAAGCACAATTTGGGGAGGGATTTTTCTCTATTGTAACAAGGAAGAATTATCTACTCTATCCGACTAGTTCCGGGTTCGAGTCCCGGGCAACCCATATAGAAAAGACCCATCAAGTTTTTAACTTTGACTCACTTCATTTGCAAATACAAAATTATTGGTTTGGTTAATTTAGTTATACGGATAGCTAACCTTTGGGCTGACTTGGTTGACGCCGGGCATATAGTCTATGTTATACTATTAAATAACAAGCCTTCTATTATCTATATTCTAGTTAATATGTGTGCTTAGGAGTCCTTGCAATTTGAATAAATCAAGATCTTACCATGACTGCAATTTTAGAGAGACCCGAAAGTACAAGCATGCGGGGTCGCTTCTGCAAATCTATAACTAGCACTGAAAATCGTCTTTACATCGGATGGTTTGGTGTTTTGTTGATCCCTACCTTATTGAGGTCAACATCTGTATTTATTATCACCTTCATCGCTGCCCCTCTAGTAGATATTGATGGTATCCATGAGCCTGTTTCTGGTTCTTTACTTTATGGAAACAATATTATCTCTGGTGCTATTATCCCTACTTCAGGGACGAACGGGTTGCACTTTTATCCAATTTGGGAAGGTGCATCTATTGATGAGTGGTTATACAATGGTGGTCCTTATGAGCTAATTGTTCTACACTTCTTACTTGGTGTAGCTTGTTATATGGGTCGTGAGTGGGAACTTATTTTCCGTCTGGGTATGCGTCCTTGGATTGCTACTGCATATTCAGCTCCTATTGCAGTTGCCGCTGCTGTTTTCTTGATTTAGCCTATTGGTCAAGGAAGCTTTTCTGATGGTATGACTTTAGGAATCTCTGGTACTTTCGACTTTATGATTGTATTCCAGGCAGAGCACAAGATCCATATGCATCCATTCCACATGTTACGTGTAGCTGGTGTATTCAGCGGTTCCCTATTCAGTGCTATGTATGGTTCCTTGGTAACCTCTAGTTTGATCAGGGAAACTACTGATTTTTTTCTCGCATTTTCTTTTTTTCACTCAAACTCAAGGGAGAAACTTTGCTTCTTATGTTCTTTTTATAGATTGACGGATCAAATGATATTTCTATTCTAATTTCTGCCGCTTCTTCTCCCTCTGACTCAAACTTTTTTTGTCATAATGTGCCATTGCTATTATTACCAAGTATACGGTTCTAATCCTAGATGAAAAAATAAATAGGAAAAGAAATCTAAGAAGGCAAATCCTCCCTCTCTATCAAGAGTAATGAACTAGGTGATGACTAGCAGAGTGCCCGTGCGTTGCTACGGGCTACAATGCATATAAATGAATTGAACAAATGATTAGGGTCGTCTCCAAGTCCGACCCTCATTTCTTCCTCGTACGCCCGACCATGTTAGGACGTGAAACGGTAGCTTAGAGGGCTTCTCAAAATTCAACCGTTTGGATAGTCCATGCTACCCCAAATTCAGACCATATGTGTGAGAGAAATATGGTTGTTCGTCATGTTATCTTCAGCACACTGCCCCAACACAAAAAAATAACCATCCCACGATTGACCCTTCTCTTTTTTAGTGGACCCTCCTCTTCGTACTTGGTATCCTGCCGTAGTAGGACATTGCTTGCTAGAACCCTCTCCTTTAAAACCAAACGATGCCTATATCATCTTCACCATGACACCCTATCTCCTTCACGCCATATTTCCCCGCGGACCGCCAACCACCACGTTCTTTGCCCTGATCCCCCCCCTGCCCCCTATTCGTGTCGATCCACCACCGCCTGTTAGGTGTATATGCACCCATCTCTTAAAAATGCATGTTGAACACATTTTTAGATGTTATAAATAGTTCCAAAACAAGATTTCTCGCCTACATCTCTGCAAAAATATGTGCGTGACACAAACTTTTGTAAAAATACATCATTTTATTTTGCCACCACGAAAAAAGACAAATTTCAATGGTTGAAAATAGTGTTCCATGAGACACTTTTTTGCACACGAAAAATAATTCCCTCCAAACTTTGGCGCACACATAGAATATGAAAATGTACATGTGCAACAATTTTAGATTTTTAAAAAACTTAAAAATGTGTCTTTCAAAGTGGGTGTAGATGTACTTGGGTTCATCCATGTATTTTCCCGTCCACAGCTAGCAGCATACAACTCATTTTGACCGTTCCCAAGAAAAAATAGACCAGCTACCAGCCACACATAAAATCGGGCCACCAACGATGTTGTAAGGACCAGGCCACCCGAAGTCTCCCACAAACACGTCCACAGTTGCATCTAATCAAGCTAAAAAAAGGAAGACACCATCCAACATATATCATGAGCATATCACATACTCCCTCCATCCCAAAATAAGTGTCTCAAGCTTATTACAAATTTGTACTAAAGTTAATACAAACTTGAGACACTTATTTTGGGACGGAGGGAGTATAACACAAGTATGCATACAGTCAAGGCATCCAAGAAATGTGTTGCATTTTGAGACCAACATAATTCATCTCTGTGTACTAATCAATAGTTAAAAACTAGCTAGAAATTATTTAGTCTAGCAGATAACTGGAAGTCCAGTCGACCAGGAAGCTAATCACAAAAACATGATAAAAATCAAAACCATAGTCTTTCTATTCCTGGCAATTAATCATCCTATACAGGAAGATATAGTTCATATACCATTAGTAAATAATCTAGGCATATAGGTACACAAGAGCCACAAGACTGATCCGAGTTTCAGCTTAACATCAACCAATTGCTTACAGTCCAGAATAGAGTCGCAAAATTGCATCGAGAACAGGATCTGACACTTGCATTGTTGTTTTTTCCCACTGTATATCTGACACACACACTACATGCACTTTGCAAATATGTATCCAACCGGCTCTACTCTACGGTTACTGGAGTTTGCAGACTTCTTGGCCATGTTAGGTAAAGAAGCTCCATAAGTGTCATTTCGTAGCAAGATTGCAGCCACTCCTGCCCCCTCCTATATGTAGTACTTGAAAACTTCACATGAAGACTGTCATTAAGAAAATGGCTGTATCAAAGTGAATCTTGTGAAGAGTCAATTCAGCTCTAGTGTTCAATGTCACAATGTCAGAAAGCAAGCAATAAGAATTTAGTTATATGATCAAGCCCTCAACCGGAACCCGCGACATGCCTTGACGCTCGGTCCCCATCCCGCACTATTGTGGATGCCTCCAACACCGGTGACATCCCCGAGGTGCCCCCAAGCCGACGCGTGAACTTGATCCAGCGACCAGGCGATCCGCGACATGCCTTCAACATCGCCGCCCTCTGGAAATTTCTCACTCAAGAGAAATGGAAACTTCTCACTCAAGAGAAATTATCTTTTGAAACTAAATATTATAGACTCAATTACTAACAGGATCAATGTTCTGACCATGAGATAGTTACAGTGCCCTCCATAGAAAAAAAGAACTTGAATCGGATATCGATACAAGTGATAGCTCTTTCATCGTCGTTGAAGAAAAATATAACTGTTGCACCATGCTAGGCACTCAGATAAACCCCAAACATATTGTATATTTATTTGGAAGAAACTTCAATAATATAAGAAAATCTAGGGATCAAAATGGTAAACTGTTTTAGGATCTTGCACAAGAAATCAGTAAAACTTGCAAAGTGCAATTGCAAATCCTGTCCTACTATTCTCAAAATTCAGAGATGTCATAAACTGAAGCCACTTTGGTTTAGGCTAAAACGGAGTGTCATGATGTTTGTTTTGGGCGAATTTCTTTTGGCAAACTCAGTGATGCTCTAAAAAACCATAAACCAAAGCAAATGCATGTTGTCTGTTCACTTTTCCTTTTATGTAGGATCTGCTGAACTGATGAGTTGAATAATTGTATTTGGAATATGATATCATATATAGTAACTCATTGCCTGCTACCAATACAAGAAACCTCACATGAAGCATATGACAAGGTTTATCAAACAAGCAAGTAGGATTAACCTCCAGTAAATTACATCAAGATGGAAGCTTTCTATTTAGTAATCCCTCCGTCCGAAAATAAGTGATTCAAGTTTGTACTAACTTTGTACTATAGTTAGTACAATGTTGAGTCACTTATATTGGGACGGAGGGAGTAGACAGGTAGCTGATGGGATGTTACCTGCAGGACCTTGGTCTTTTCTCCTCCGAGCTGAGCCGTGCCACCATGAAGGACAGTCCTTCCAGTTCCACACGCTTGGACGGCCAGTGCCATCCAACAGCAGGCGGCGTAGTGGAGGCATGGGTGATCTGCACACGCACACACATCTGCTAGGTCAAGCGCCAAGGGAGGTGGTCCTGGCCGACAAAGAACTCGCCAGAGACGCTTAAATCTGTAGTTCACCAAAAGATTTCTACCTAATATCCTGCTCCCAAATACATAGAAACTGTTTTTTTAAAATAAGAGTTATATTAGCACGGGCACCAAGAGGAATGATATTGTATCATCTTCAGGGCATACCTCATGGAAAGCAATTTCTACATCAGACAGGAACAGACGCATTGGACAACATCACTTTGATATGGAATAATGAAGAACAAACATGAGGCAGTTAACAATTTAACATGAACTTGTGGGAGTTTGGCAAGCAAGACTTGAAGTGTACATGATAAAATGAAAACTCGGTAAAGATTTATCTATCAGCAGCAATACATATACTTTACACCATTGATGTTCCCAACCATGAGATCAGTAAAAATATCAAAGTCCGTGAATGCAAAATAGGTCCACTTTGGTGCATCATCTAAGCAATTCATGGTGATAGACGTCTCACAATTGCCCAAACCACAATATAATCTTGAACACCCATGGTCCACAGTATAGTTTTGTAAAAGAGGGTATGCTCCTGTTGGGGAACGTAGTAATTTCAAAAAATTTCCCTACGCACACACAAGATCATGGTGATGCATAGCAACGAGAGGGGGAGAGTGTTGTCTACGTACCAACGCAGACCGACTGCGGAAGCGATCACACAACGTAGAGGAAGTAGTCGTACGTCTTCCCGATCCGACCGATCCAAGCACCGTTACTCCGGCACCTCGGAGTTCTTAGCACACGTTCAGCTCGATGACGATCCTCGGGCTCCGATCCAGCAAAGCGTCGAGGAAGAGTTCCGTCAGCACGACGGCGTGGTGACGATCTTGATGTACTACCGACGCAGGGCTTCACCTAAGCACTACAACGGTATGATCGAGGTGGAATTTGGTGGCAGGGGGCACCGCACACGGCTAAGGAACGATCAACAATGATCAATTGTGTGTCTAGAGGTGCCCCCTGCCCCCGTATATAAAGGATCCAAGGGGGAGGGGTGCGCCGGCCAAGGAGAGGGCGCGGGAGGAGTCCTACTCCTACCGGGAGTAGGACTCCACCCCTCAATCCTATTCCAACTAGGATTCCCATGGGGGAAAGGAGAGAGAGGGGGGCCGGCCCCTTCTCCTAGTCCTAATAGGACTTGGGGAAGGGGGGTGCGTGGCCAGCTATGGGCTGCCCCTTTTCTCTTTTCCACTAAGGCCCATGAAGGCCCATATGGTTCCCGGGGGGTTCCGGTAACCCTTCCGGTAATCCGGTAAAATCCCGATTTTACCCGGAACACTTCCGATGTCCAAACATAGGCTTCCAATATATCAATCTTTACGTCTCGACCATTTCGAGACTCCTCGTCATGTCCGTGATCACATCCGGGACTCTGAACAACCTTCGGTACATCAAAATGCATAAACTCATAATAACTGTCATCGTAACGTTAAGCGTGCGGACCCTACGGTTCGAGAACAATGTAGACATGACCGAGACACGTCTCCGGTCAATAACCAATAGCGGGACCTGGATGCCCATATTGGCTACTACATATTCCACGAAGATCTTTATCGGTCAGACCGCATAACAACATACGTTGTTCCCTTTGTCATCGGTATGTTACTTGCCCGAGATTCGATCGTCGGTATCCAATACCTAGTTCAATCTCGTTACTGGCAAGTCTCTTTACTCGTTCCGTAATACATCATCTCACAACTAACATCTTAGTTATAATGCTTGCAAGGCTTATGTGATGTGTATTACCGAGAGGGCCCAGAGATACCTCTCCGACAATCGGAGTGACAAAACCCTAATCTCGAAATATGCCAACCCAACATCTACCATTGGAGACACCTGTAGTACTCCTTTATAATCACCCAGTTACGTTGTGACGTTTGGTAGTACCCAAAGTGTTCCTATGGTAAACGGGAGTTGCATAATCTCATAGTTATAGGAACATGTATAAGTCATGAAGAAAGCAATAGCAACATACTAAACGATCGGGTGCTAAGCTAATGGAATGGGTCATGTCAATCAGATCATTCAACTAATGATGTGACCTCGTTAATCAAATAACAACTCTTTGTTCATGGTTAGGAAACATAACCATCTTTGATTAACGAGCTAGTCAAGTAGAGGCATACTAGTGACACTCTGTTTGTCTATGTATTCACACATGTATTATGTTTCCGGTTAATACAATTCTAGCATGAATAATAAACATTTATCATGATATAAGGAAATAAATAATAACTTTATTATTGCCTCTAGGGCATTTTTCCTTCAGTCTCCCACTTGCACTAGAGTCAATAATCTAGATTACACAGTAATGATTCTAACACCCATGGAGCCTTGGTGCTGATCATGTTTTGCTCGTGGAAGAGGCTTAGTCAATGGGTCTGCAACATTCAGATCCGTATGTATCTTGCAAATCTCTATGTCTCCCACCTGGACTAAATCCCGGATGGAGTTGAAGCGTCTCTTGATGTGTGTGGTCCTTTTGTGAAATCTGGATTCCTTTGCCAAAGCAATTGCACCAGTATTGTCACAAAAGATTTTCATTGGACCTGATGCACTAGGTATGACACCTAGATCGGATATGAACTCCTTCATCCAGACTCCTTCGTTTGCTGCTTCCGAAGCAGCTATGTACTCCGCTTCACATGTAGATCCCGCTACGACGCTTTGTTTAGAACTGCACCAACTGACAGCTCCACCGTTTAAAGTAAACACGTATCCCGTTTGCGATTTAGAATCGTCCGGATCAGTGTCAAAGCTTGCATCAACGTAACCTCTTACGGTGAGCTCTTTGTCACCTCCATATACGAGAAACATATCCTTAGTCCTTTTAGGTATTTCAGGATGTTCTTGACCGCTGTCCAGTGATCCACTCCTGGATTACTTTGGTACCTCCCTGCTAAACTTATAGCAAGGCACACATCAGGTCTGGTACACAGCATTGCATACATGATAGAGCCTATGGCTGAAGCATAGGGAACATCTTTCATTTTCTCTCTATCTTCTGCAGTGGTCGGGCATTGAGTCTGACTCAACTTCACACCTTGTAACACAGGCAAGAACCCTTTCTTTGCTTGATCCATTTTGAACTTCTTCAAAATCTTGTCAAGGTATGTGCTTTGTGAAAGTCCAATTAAGCGTCTTGATCTATCTCTATAGATCTTTATGCCTAATATGTAAGCAGCTTCCCCGAGGTCTTTCATCGAAAAACTTTTATTCAAGTATCCCTTTATGCTATCCAGAAATTCTATATCATTTCCAATCAGCAATATGTCATCCACATATAATATCAAAAATGCTACAGAGCTCCCACTCACTTTCTTGTAAATGCAGGCTTCTCCAAAAGTCTGTATAAAGCCAAATGCTTTGATCACACTATCAAAGCATTTATTCCAACTCCGAGATGCTTGCACTAGTCCATAAATGGATCGCTGGAGTTTGCACACTTTGTTAGCTCCCTTTGGATCGAGAAAACCTTCTGGTTGCATCATATACAACTCTTCTTCCAGAAATCCATTCAGGAATGCAGTTTTGACATCCATCTGCCATATTTCATAGTCATAAAATGCGGCAATTGCTAACATGATTCTGACGGACTTAAGCATCGCTACGGGTGAGAAGGTCTCATCGTAGTCAACCCCTTGAACTTGTCGAAAACCTTTTGCGACAAGTCGAGCTTTATAGACAGTAATATTACCGTCAGCGTCAGTCTTTTTCTTGAAGATTCATTCATTCTCAATTGCTTGCCGATCATCGGGCAGGTCAACCAAAGTCCATACTTTGTTCTCATACATGGATCCCATCTCAGATTTCATGGCTTCAAGCCACTTTGCGGAATCTGGGCTCACCATCGCTTCTTCATAGTTTGTAGGTTCATCATGATCTAGTAGCATGACTTCCAGAATTGGATTACCGTACCACTCTGGTGCGGATCTCACTCTGGTTGATCTACGTGGTTCAGTAGTATCTTGTCCTGAAGTTTCATGATCATCATCATTAGCTTCCTCACTAATTGGTATAGGTGTCACAGAAACAGTTTTCTGTATGTACTATTTTCCAATAAGGGAGCAGGCACAGTTACCTCGTCAAGTTCTACTTTCCTCCCACTCACTTCTTTCGAGAGAAACTCCTTCTCTAGAAATGATCCATTCTTAGCAACGAATGTCTTGCCTTCGGATCTGTGATAGAAGGTATAACCAACAGTTTCCTTTGGGTATCCTATGAAGACACATTTCTCCGCTTTGGGCTCGAGCTTATCAGGTTGAAGCTTTTTCACATAAGCATCGCAGCCCCAAACTTTAAGAAACGACAACTTTGGTTTCTTGCCAAACCATAGTTCATAAGGCGTCGTCTCAACGGATTTTGATGGTGCCCTATTTAACGTGAATGCGGCCGTCTCTAAAGCATAACCCAAAACGATAGCGGTAAATTAGTAAGAGACATCATAGATCGCACCATATCTAGTAAAGTACGATTACAACGTTCGGACACACCATTACACTGTGGTGTTCCGGGTGGCGTGAGTTGCGAAACTATTCCACAATTTTTCAAATGTACACCAAACTCGTAACTCAAATATTCTCCTCCACGATCAGATCGTAGAAACTTTATTTTCTTGTTACGATGATTTTCAACTTCACTCTGAAATTCCTTGAACTTTTCAAATGTTTCAGACTTATGTTTCATTAAGTAGATATACCCATATCTACTTAAATCATCTGTGAAGGTGAGAAAATAACGATATCCGCCACGAGCCTCAATATTCATCGGACCACATACATCGGTATGTATGATTTCCAATAAATCTGTTGCTCTCTCCATAGTACCGGAGAACGGTGTTTTAGTCATCTTGCCTATGAGGCACGGTTCGCAAGTACCAAGTGATTCATAATCAAGTGGTTCTAAAAGCCCATCAGTATGGAGTTTCTTCATGCGCTTTACACCGATATGACCTAAACGGCAGTGCCACAAATAAGTTGCACTATCATTATCAACTCTGCATCTTTTGGCTTCTACATTATGAATATGTGTATCACTACTATCGAGATTCAACAAGAATAGACCACTCTTCAAAGGTGCATGACCATAAAAGATATTACTCATATAAATAGAACAACCATTATTCTCTGATTTAAATGAATAACCGTCTCGCATTAAACAAGATCCAGATATAATGTTCATGCTCAACGCTGGCACCAAATAACAATTATTTAGGACTAATATTAATCCCGAAGGTAGATGTAGAGGTAGCGTGCCGACCGCGATCACATCGACTTTGGAACCGTTTCCCACGCGCATCGTCACCTCGTCCTTTGCTAGCGTCCGCTTATTCCGTAGTCCCTGTTTCGAGTTGCAAATATTAGCAACAGAACCAGTATCAAATACCCAGGTGCTACTGCGAGCTCTAGTAAGGTACACATCAATAACATGTATATCACATATACCTTTGTTCACCTTGCCATCCTTCTTATCCGCCAAATAATTGGGGCAGTTCCGCTTCCAGTGACCAGTCTGCTTGCAGTAGAAGCACTCAGTTTCAGGCTTAGGTCCAGACTTGGGTTTCTTCTCCTGAGCAGCAACTTGCTTGTTGTTCTTCTTGAAGTTCCCCTTCTTCTTCCCTTTGCCCTTTTTCTTGAAACTAGTGGTCTTGTTGACCATCAACACTTGATGCTCCTTCTTGATTTCTACCTCCGCAGCTTTCAGCATTGCTAAGAGCTCGGGAATAGTCTTGTTCATCCCTTGCATATTATAGTTCATCACGAAGCTCTTGTAGCTTGGTGGCAGTGATTGGAGAATTCTGTCAATGACGCAATCATTTGGAAGATTAACTCCCATCTGAATCAAGTGATTATTATACCCAGACATTTTGAGTATATGCTCACTGACAGAACTATTCTCCTCCATCTTGCAGCTATAGAACTTATTGGAGACTTCATATCTCTCAATTCGGGCATTTGCTTGAAATATTAACTTCAACTCCTGGAACATCTCATATGCTCCATGACATTCAAAACGTTGTTGAAGTCCTGATTCTAAGCCGTAAAGCATGGCACACTGAACTATTGAGTAGTCATCAGCTTTGCTCTGCCAGACGTTCATAACATCTGGTGTTGCTCCAGCAGCAGGCCTGGCACCTAGCGGTGCTTCCAGGACGTAATTCTTCTGTGCAGCAATGAGGATAATCCTCAGGTTACGGACCCAGTCCGTGTAATTACGGACCAACAGCAGGCGGCGTAGTGGAGGCATGGGTGATCTGCACACGCACACACATCTGCTAGGTCAAGCGCCAAGGGAGGTGGTCCTGACCGACAAAGAACTCGCCAGAGACGCTTAAATCTGTAGTTCACCAAAAGATTTCTACCTAATATCCTGCTCCCAAATACATAGAAACTGTTTTTTTAAATAAGAGTTATATTAGCACGGGCACCAAGAGGAATGATATTGTATCATCTTCAGGGCATACCTCATGGAAAGCAATTTCTACATCAGACAGGAACAGACGCATTGGACAACATCACTTTGATATGGAATAATGAAGAACAAACATGAGGCAGTTAACAATCTAACATGAACTTGTGGGAGTTTGGCAAGCAAGACTTGAAGTGTACATGATAAAATGAAAACTCGGTAAAGATTTATCTATGAGCAGCAATACATATACTTTACACCATTGATGTTCCCAACCATGAGATCAGTAAAAATATCAAAGTCCGTGAATGCAAAATAGGTCCACTTTGGTGCATCATCTAAGCAATTCATGGTGATAGACGTCTCACAATTGCCCAAACCACAATATAATCTTGAACACCCATGGTCCACAGTATAGTTTTCTAAAACAGGGTATGCTCCATCATCATTCTTCAAACGTGAGTAATTGCTTAAGAATTTCAAGAAAATAGAAAGATTGTGCTGGATCACCAAACTATAAGCCAACTGATAGCGGCGCAGGTAATCCCTATATTCTAGCTCACATTCACGAGAAATGGAAACTTCTCACTCAAGAGAAATTATCTTTTGAAACTAAATATTATAGACTCAATTACTAACAGGATCAATGTTCTGACCATGAGATAGTTACAGTGCCCTCCATAGAAAAAAAGAACTTGTATCGGAGATCGATACAAGTGATAGCTCTTTCATCGTCGTTGAAGAAAAATATAACTGTTGCACCATGCTAGGCACTCAAATAAACCCCAAACATATTGTATATTTATTTGGAAGAAACTTCAACAATATAAGAAAATCTAGGGATCAAAATGGTAAACTGTTTTAGGATCTTGCACAAGAAATCAGTAAAACTTGCAAAGTGCAATTGCAAATCCTGTCCTACTATTCTCAAAATTCAGAGATGTCATAAACTGAAGCCACTTTGGTTTAGGCTAAAACGGAGTGTCGTGATGTTTGTTTTGGGCGAATTTCTTTTGGCAAACTCAGTGATGCTCTAAAAAACCATAAACCAAAGCAAATGCATGTTGTCTGTTCACTTTTCCTTTTATGTAGGATCTGCTGAACTGATGAGTTGAATAATTGTATTTGGAATATGATATCATATATAGTAACTCATTGCCTGCTACCAATACAAGAAACCTCACATGAAGCATATGACAAGGTTTATCAAACAAGCAAGTAGGATTAACCTCCAGTAAATTACATCAAGATGGAAGCTTTCTATTTAGTAATCCCTCCGTCCGAAAATAAGTGATTCAAGTTTGTACTAACTTTGTACTATAGTTAGTACAAAGTTGAGTCACTTATATTGGGACGGAGGGAGTAGACAGGTAGTTGATGGGATGTTACCTGCAGGACCTTGGTCTTTTCTCCTCCGAGCTGAGCCGTGCCACCATGAAGGACAGTCCTTCCAGTTCCACACGCTTGGACGGCCAGTGCCATCCAACAGCAGGCGGCGTAGTGGAGGCATGGGTGATCTGCACACGCACACACATCTACTAGGTCAAGCGCCAAGGGAGGTGGTCCTGACCGACAAAGAACTCGCCAGAGACGCTTAAATCTGTAGTTCACCAAAAGATTTCTACCTAATATCCTGCTCCCAAATACATAGAAACTGTTTTTTTTAAATAAGAGTTATATTAGCACGGGCACCAAGAGGAATGATATTGTATCATCTTCAGGGCATACCTCATGGAAAGCAATTTCTACATCAGACAGGAACAGACGCATTGGACAACATCACTTTGATATGGAATAATGAAGAACAAACATGAGGTAGTTAACAATCTAACATGAACTTGTGGGAGTTTGGCAAGCAAGACTTGAAGTGTACATGATAAAATGAAAACTCGGTAAAGATTTATCTATGAGCAGCAATACATATACTTTACACCATTGAAGTTCCCAACCATGAGATCAGTAAAAATATCAAAGTCCGTGAATGCAAAATAGGTCCACTTTGGTGCATCATCTAAGCAATTCATGGTGATAGACGTCTAACAATTGCCCAAACCACAATATAATCTTGAACACCCATGGTCCACAGTATAGTTTTCTAAAAGAGGGTATGCTCTATCATCATTCTTCAAACGTGAGTAATTGCTTATGAATTTGAAGAAAATAGAAAGATTGTGCTGGATCACCAAACTGTAAGCCAACTGATAGCGGCGCAGGTAATCCCTATACTCTAGCTCACATTCACGTCACAGACCAAACCACTAAAATCAACCCATTATTGCAATAATCAAGGGCAAAGTCAATTGGGATTTTTACCAGTGCAAGCTGAGTCTCTCAGTATTGCAAATCCTTGTAAAAAATGGGTCAGCCAGCCTTGCGCTCAGAAAAATTACACAAAATCATGATGTTACCAGGGTGTCAGATCAGAAAGTATTAGTCCGTAAGAGATACACATTCGAAGTGCTCAAAAATAAGAACGAAACTCTTAATTGCTTGAGACAAGCTGAAAAGGGTAAGCTTGTGTCTTTTTACCAATAAAGTTTTCATCTCCTGGATGTGGCGTGAAAATATTATTATTTTTGCTTCAGTCACCTTATAAAAAACATACAATTTCTTAGTGCTCCTAGAGAATCATAGGACATAGTCAATGGATTAATTAGCCTACAGAGTACAGACTGACCTTGGGCTTGGGACTCTCCTTGACAAGGAGCTTGCAAGAAGACACAGTTGAAACTGGTGCACCCTGTAACAATAATGTTTTTGCAGCTTGCAGTTGCTGCCATGACATTCATCCTACTGCATGAAAGAGGAAATTGGCAACGATGTTTAGGTTTGCCATCGCTGCATTCATGCTTATCTTTCATAGAAAGAACACAGCAAAACAATTCCAAATATCTGAATATCTGCTATTGTGTGCATGAAATTATTAGCCATCTAATTGTGACCAGGGAAATATATAATCAGTACATGGTGAGTTCAGCTTCTAGCGATGCAATAGATACATGTTCAGTATGATTAGATAATACAGAAGATTGACCGAAGACGGATCAAGGGCTGCGTCACGGCGGGGCATACCTATATATCCTCCCCTCTGGTTCCTTCACTATGACAAAACATTGTTTTATGAGCTATTGAATTCCAAGAAATTTTGGTGGTCATACTTTCTGTCAGAAAAATGATAAAGGTCAAATACTCTTGTTAGGATCGGATTCACAAATAAATATACATGTTTGTGCGAGAGGTGCTTCTTCTAGATCATAGAAGATGGTCCAGTCATCTGGCCAAAGATACCACCGTTCTGGCCAAACAGCACAACTACAGATAAATGGTTTCAGATAGACGATGGGTCAGCTACAATTTGCATCAATTATATATCATATGACATATTAAGATGACAACCCTATGATCTAGAACAAGGATAGCTACCAAAATCGGACAGAGGCAATGTAGGGGGATTTCTATTACCAAAGAGAGAGAAATACAGAGCTGAGTAGCCCTTAATTAATGAGTTAGCCCACATCACCAAAAAAGGGTAAACTGTTAAAGTGAGCTCACTTGCTTACCTAGGTTGGAATTCCAAGACCTCGGCGAGCTTGTTCTCGTAGGCGTCCTTCCATTGCACACGCCGCTATTAATCCATGTAGCCCTTCTGCGTCGTGCCACTGCGTGGGTGGGGTATGATCCTTGCTGTATCCAAAGAAAAATTGTTAGTGTATGATCTATGGAATCAAGTAGTGAGCTACCTGAAGTATCGATCACCTGTATATAAACCATGACATAATTTTGTCCCACCAATAAATTCCTATGAGGTATAATGTCTGTAAGTTGTCTCTCAGCTTTGTCAATCAACAACTACTTTTGATTATCCTATCAATGGCTTAGTTTGACAAACATAAACAATAACCATAATTTAGTTGAAACATATGCATGACAGTTATCAGAAAGATAAGCTATGAGTGTATAAATTCCTGTAGTATCTCTCAATATACAAGCAGCAGTACAGAGCTCTGCTTATGAGGTTACAAACATCTTTGTATTCGCCAAAAGATGATCATGATATTTTTATAGCAGCTCGAAGTGCTGCCCGGCGGAGCTCAACCGGCGCGCCTCCCCCAGCAGCAGCGCCTACACTATTCTTGATGCAGACAAGTATGATGACAGTGGAGATGCAACATGGAGCCAGCAATTTGATGAGCATTTCAAGGTCGCACCCCACCTTTTCATGTCTCTGCTACGCTTTTTTATTCCCACGTCCACGTGGAGAGTGTGGTTACCAGGTAGAGGTCTCCTACAAAAGAAAACTGAGTCAAAATGCATGCTACTACTAATACTGTTTTCAGTACAGAAAGAACAAGCCTAATCTTGAGAAAATGAGTTGTGCTGAACAAGCCTAATCCGTGTACAAAGGAGCCAAAAAAAACATGTTAACATTACCATCACCCGTACAAGTAATTAATATAAAAATTTATCATGGAAATATTCCTAAACCTTTTCTAGGAATGTTGATGAGAGCTACCAGTTGAAACTAATATGTGTTTCTTCATGTGCCTTTGCTTTGAAACATCTAGTTAGCTAAGTTCAATAGTATGAGCATCAGCTTAAAAAAACAGTATGAGAATCAATTATACTTCTAGCCCTTTCGAACATCCTCGTACCAAAGTAGAAATAATTCTCTTGTACAATCCATTTAATCTAATATTTTTCTTGAGTCTGGAAGATAAAGAATAATGATATTGGGTCATAGCCTCATAGGCATCATCTATATGTCTGCCAAATATTAACAACGAATGTGTTTAACCAAGGTTATCGCTCTGACCTTCTTTTCTAGCGACTTCTCCCAATTGAAGATATTGCCCCCTTTGATTTCCCAATAGAAATTCGTTGAATCGCACTCGTAACACAAGTAGTTATGTGAATGCACACACAACACTTTGAAATGTGAAGGGATCAAACCCAGTTCAAAAATAATAATAACCGAATAGCATAAGGATGGATGGATGTTGTGCAACAATAGTCAGTCATTATAGTAGACTGAGAAAAGATCATTGTTTCTGTAACACGATGATATTCAGAGGACCCAACCATCAGTTCTTCCAACACAACCTTGATCGCAAAAATATTAGCTAGCATAAGACAGTAATAAGATCACTTAAATCAAATTTCTGCAGAAAGATGCCATATAGACCTGTGTCCTATTAGGGACGTATCCACTTATTACACATCTAAAACAGTACACAGATTACAGTGAGTGCACATATTCAGAACGTCAGAAGATCTCCAAGATGAGATAAGTTGACATTCAAGTGTCCAGAATCGGGGAATGCTTACCTCCGTGGTATGCTTTGTTTCCATGGAGCAAATATTATGAGCCACCAAGCTTAATGGTCGGTCACACCCAAACTCAAGGACCTGCAACACACAACATATGCTCAAATCAGGAAATCATATTGACCAGGCGAGTATGCACATCCAGGCCAGGATAATCTAACTTCCAGAACCTAAAGATGTGAAAGGTCGCAATATCAAGTTCATCAATCAGACATGTATCAAATGACCAGGCCCAACCACCACCAGCAAGAATGCAACATGAAGAGAGAGTGCTGCCGAGGGAGGATGCAGCCATGGGAGGAGCAAGACCAAGTCCTCCTGCCAAGGGAGGAGGCGGCCACGCCGGGCCGGAGGACGCAGCAGCCAGTCAGAGGGGGGGGGTCGCCAGATCGGATCTGGGCCGGCCAAGCCGCACGCGTGGGGGAGTCACCGAGGCGCCGTCGTCACGGATCCGGGGACGAACTTCATCACCAGAGATGAGGAAGGCCGTACGGGAGGGGCGGGGATGGTGGTGGAGGGGCTCCCGGCCAGATCTACGTATGGTGGGGTGTGGGCTCTAGCAGGAGGTAGGGAGACGGAACCGCCCCGCCGCCGCCGTCCCTGGGCATGGCGTGGCTTCGCCGGCCGGCCCTCCGGCAGCGGCATTGCGGGGAGCGGTGAGGGCGGAGCGGGCCTTGGGCGGCGGCGCGGTTTTCCCCCAAAGGATGGATCGGCCGCGTGGTGCAAGTGCGTTTGCGATGGGATGGATCCGACACGGTCTGGGCGTACTGGTGGATCTGGCGTACTGATGGGATGACGAAAATAAACCGGAATGCGATGACAAAAAAAAACCGGCGATGGGAGTATGACGAAAAAAAACCAGCGAAAATTGACCAGACGACTATTCACCAAGTCGTCCATTAGGAGTAGAGATAGAGTAAAAAAACTGAATTAACCAAACTTGGCGGTATGTGACTTGGCGGTGGCAGATCGCTGTAAATAAGGGGAACTCCAACTTCACGTTTTGGTGGAGCTGGGCCAACCGGGTCCTCGTTTTTGCACTACGCGCTGGCTAGCTTCTCAGAAGTTAGCTTCTTGGAACCCATCCGTTCGGCTCAAAATTACAAAACAGTAAAACGTAGCGAGCTATACCTCTCCACAGCGATTAGACACTCCCACTCGTCCGATTCAGACATACACGGCCTGGATCACCGGTGTCATCCATCCCTGACCCATTTTTACGGCGAGACAGCTACCAAACGTAACCTGGGCCGCTACTCTGAAGAACGACTTCGGCGATTTCCTGTGAACTAGGCCAACACACTGTGGGCCAGGGTAACTACGTTCGCGAACGCAGCCCAGCGCCGTGGCCTCCTAACCCCCTCCTGTTTTTTCTCCATCGACGACGTCTCCTCTCCCCTCGCCGCGATGGAAGCCTCCTCTCTTCCCCTCGCCAAGGGTTCCGCCTGCACCTGCTAGCTGCAGCATGGGACGGTGGAGAGAAGATCATCGGCAAGGGAGGTAACCGGTTGAGACTGAGTTTAAGGTAGGCATTCTTTCTCCGCTCTGTTCTCAACTCCATGAATCTCCTCCTGAAGTCCACTACTCCACTCCCAGATCTCACAACCACAATTCTCGATCTCTCAACTTGCTTATATTTATGATTTGGTAACAAGTTGCGGTGGTGATTGCTTAACTTTCCCTTGATTTTGTTTGCTTTTGTTTCTACACTGTTAGGTTATGAAGGTTACAATTACGTACAGATCTTAACAAGGACTTATCCTTGGGATGCAGAGAATGAAGTTATATTGGTCTTAATTAATTAAAAAACAGCTCTGAAGGGTTAGCCCATAGATTGAGACCACCGAGTTATGGTGGAGTTGGTTTCTACTTTCTGTTGGTACTGTAAGGGAGATCGATCCCCCGTAAATCTGCAATTTTTTCGTATTTGAGAGATGGTGTCGGCTGTGAGCTGATGCCGATTTTGCTTCTATCATGCACAGTTAAAACTTAACTGCTCACAAATGTTCAGCTGATGCAGATGATGCACGGGTATTGCACTAAATTTGTTAACATTATAAACTGAACTATTGATTCGGTAACTCTACTTTTGGTTTAACGGATCTATAGAGAATTCATGCAATAGACATCTAAAGTTGAAACTTGGAGATCATCTTATATCCTCATGTTCACCTCTCAGTTCCCACCTTTTTTTGTGTCTCATTCATTCATCGAAGATAAGTTCAGTTGCATTTGCTCAAGCTAGCTGCAAAATTTATGTGTCTTAGATGAAATAATTGGTATGAAGAATGTATGTCGTACCCAAATGAGTTAACATGCTTCTCATTCTTGTCAGTATGAAGATCATGCATGGCTAGGATACTTCAGACCAAGCATATGAGCTGGGGTTGGGATGTACTACTATGGATGGCTATATTTTTCAGAGTAGATCAGTGAACTCAATAAGGCCCCGCTTGGATTGTCGGTTTGCACCCAAATACATCTGTAAACAATACAGGCCTCCGGCCGTCGTTTTGATGCTGGGAGGAAATAACACCACAGCCGGTAATATACACCTGTAGAATTAATCCGGTTGTATAAATTTACGCCTAATCCAAGCAGGGCCTAAGATGTGGGATAAGTGGCATGACCAAATGCCAGTGACAATATATGACTCTTCACCACTTGGATACTGCCAGCATATCACAATGAGCAAGGAGGAAACAATACTTGGATGTTCCTTGCAATATTGTTTTACCATGCGAAGGTACATTCCAGCCCAACCAATTACTGTTATCTGAAATTGTGTTGGGAGCAGCAAGCTAAAGATTTCCAAACGATGCAAACATGTTTAGATCAACTATATGGACCGGTTCATGCAAATTTAACCTATGCATGCATTGTGACTATATAGACCGGATCATGTAAATTAAGATAATTCTACCACCAAAATTAGTGGGCGCAGCAACGTGCACCATCATGGTCTAGAGCAGTTCAAAACAGGCCCTAAGACTCCAACCATCGGGGAGTTCCACAAGCTGGCTCTCCAAGATGGATATACGCAAACCAGAGATCCCGGCAATTCCGGTGAAGAAAGTTGACTGATTGTAGCATAACCTGGCAAAAGCAACGTCTGGGAAAATAGATAGCCAAGCAACAGCCGACTAGTCGTGCTATGCGCACGACGACATAAGTTACACGATTCAAACACCATAACGAAATCCAGCCGGATCCGCAGGATTTACCCGTCGTGCAAAGATCGAGGAGAAGGGTCAGATCTAGAAGTTGAAATATGAGAAATTCAGATGCAGAGTAACAAATTTGAGACATGACTAATCACTATGCGTGAACACACCTGGTCACATTTTGTCATATCCGGCTGCTGATGATATGAGGGAAATACCGAGCTAATACATGCATGACATGGCCCACTATGTCCCATCTTTGTCAGATTTTTGTCATACACGGAGTGTGAGAAGAAGGCAGGACGTATGACTGCATGCATACATGCGTACTTTCTGTCCGGCTTGCATTTTATTTTTCATGTGGCTTTTGTAATCATTCATAACTTTTGAATCAATTTTTTTCTGAAATATTTTATGTATTCAAATTCGTATTGAGAAGAGCTTTAGAATAAGATCAAACTTGAATATATTTTAAACTATTTTCAGAAAACCTATTTCACTCATCAAAAATGATATCGTTCATTTCAGAAAAAAAACAGGTTTCATTCGTCTTCATAAATATCATTTTTCAGTTTACTTAACTTATTTCACAGAAAAACAGAATTCACTAATTCGTGTCATTCTAAGAAGTCCCCACATAGATTTCACTCGTCTATATTCAAAAAAAAAATCCAGCATATGGAATGTGAAATAGGTTCATTTCACATATCTCTTTTGAAAATGGTTTGTTTCACATATTTCTTTTTAAATAGGTTTCTTTCAAACAATTTTTCACTCATCTCAACAAATATCGTTTTTCAGTTTGCATTAGCTTATTTCACTCAAAACATAGCTCGCTTATAGGTTTTGTTCTAAGCAGTCCCCGCACAGATTTTACTCGTCCACATATTTCTTATATATTTCAACATATAGAATGTAAAATAGGTTTGTTTCACATATTTATTTTAAAACTGGTTTGTTTCATATATTTCTTTTGAAATAGGGTTCTTTAGAATAGTTGTTCTACAAAACACATTACACTGACATGCTTCACTCATTATAGAAAACACATTTCACACTCATTTCCGACAACACATTATGTTCCTTTAAGAAAAGATAGATTTCACTCAATTGACTCATTTCACCCATTTCAGAAAACACATTACACTAACATGTTTCGCTCATTTTAAAAAACACATTACACTCGTTTACAAAAGATATATTTCACTCATTTTACTCGTTTCAGAAAACACATTACACTCGTTTACAAAAGATATATTTCACTCATTTTACTCGTTTCAGAAAACACATTAAAAAGATAGATTTCACTCAATTCAATTATTTCACTCATTTTCAAAAAACACATTACACTCATTGAAATTAAAACATGTTTGAACTATATCTAAGATTGATCTTGTTCTAAAGATCTTGACACCGCAAGTTCAAATATATAAATTATTTTACGGACAAAATAATGGTTTATAAGATATGAATGTTTGAAATTGTGAAAGAGAGCGTCACATGCATGGGTCATATGCATGTGGGCTGAGAATACATGATAATGTGGACCCATGTGTTTACATGTGACAACCAAAACCTTCCACTGGATAACACCTTTGTTAAAAAGAGGTTTGGGGAGACGTTCTTGTCGACTATTTTTGTGGCAACTTCATCAATTTTAAGATGATGTGCCGATTGAAGATGCTCATAAGAGCATCTCCAACAGTCATGCCAAAAGACGCGCGCGCGGTAAATTGGATCTTTAGCGCGCGCAGGCCGTTTTCGCGCGCTCCAGCGGTGGCGGGAAACTAGCGCGTGCGGGAAACAATTGCGCGTGCACGAAAAAAGGCAGCAGCTCGCGCGCTACATTTGGCGCACCGCGTCCGGCGCGCCTATAAATTGCAGCGCCCTCTGCCGCTTTCTCCATCCCTCCATCACCCTCTGCCGCCGACACACCACCACGCCGCCTCGCCGCCGGGGTGCTTCGGGCTACCGCAGCGTACGTCTGGCACCTACTCCGCCGAGATTCGGTCGGGCGGCGGCATGCGCCTCCGCCTCGGAACCTTCGACACCACCCAAGAGGGCGCCTGCGCGTATGACGTTGTGGTGTGGCGCCTCCTGCGGTCCCGTCAGGACATGAACTTCGCCGACGTGGCGACGCGGGAGCGGGCACGGGAGTTGGCGCCTTTTCCGCGGCTTCTCACCGACGAGGATCGTCGCAAGCACTGGAGGCGGGAGCGTCGTCTCAGGCTGGCTGAGATGGACGAGCAAGCTATGGCGCCGTGGAGCCATCACTTCCGCAAGACACCAACGAGCAACAGTCTTTTGCCGAGAGGAGGGCGAAGAGGAGGGAGGAGCGAGCCGCCTATTGCGAGGACAAACGAACGTGGAGGGCGGTAGCTAAATACAACATCGCGCTAGAAGATGCGTCCTCCTGGGACTCCGGCGACGAGCGGATCCTTGATGCCTATGCAAAGATGTCGGACGAGGACATCACCGAGACAGAGTCCGAGTCTGACGAGTAGTACCAGTTTTTCGTTTTACTTTGTATCGTAGAAGTAGGCTATCGTAGAAGCAGGCAGAGTCCGAGTCAGACGAACTATGAACTATCTATCGTAGGAGAAAACTATCTACGCATTTCATCAATTATCGAAACGTAGTAGAAAAAAACAGATGAAATATAGCACGCCTACTGGAGTGGCTCGGGCGCACTTTAATTTGCGGCGGCCGCTGGAGCTAGCGCACCGCCATGCGCAAAAGCTGGCTAACCCGGCGCTGTATTCTGACTTTTAGCACGTGACACGTTGTGCGGCTGTTGAAGATGCTCTAAAGGTAAAATGTGCGTGTGTGTTTATAGTGATGAATGTATGTGTATGTACGAGCATGTACATCTTTACTGTGTTAAAAAAAGAGGTTTGCGCTAACCGTGACCTGCTTCCGTGCCCGATCGACCCGAAAACACGCCAAGCTGAGTACGATTCTGATCCTGTTTCGATGAAAGGGAAGCCCAAACCAAGCTAGCTACACAACGAATTTGTAGGATCTACCGATATCTAGGTCACAGCCACACCGACCCAAGACCCAACGACGCTGGACGCCTCGTGCGTCCGCGATGGCGGCGATGGATCCAGAATGCGCCATCTACAGAGACCTCGCCGCGGATGTGCTCGCGAACATCCTGACGCGTCTCCCGCCCAACACCCGCCGCCGGCTCCGCCTCGTCTGCCGGCACTGGCGCGACGTTGTCGGCACGCGCACCGCCACGAACCTGCAGAGCAGGGCTAAGACACTCGTCGTCGCCGGGGGCTCCGCGTACGTCTTCGGCCACCTATCGACCTCCACAAAACCACTGTGGGCGGACTACCGCACGTCATGCGGCTACGAGGGCATGAGCGTCGTGGGAACCTGCAACGGCCTCGTCTGCATTTGCGATGACAGAGACATCGGCGACACCATCGTCGTGGCCAACCCTGTCACCGGCGAGGCGCTGAGCGTCCCGCCGCTGCCACCGACGCGTGCCATTTACGGAAGCAGGTGAGCTTCACGTACCTCCCGACCTCGGGGCGGTACAAGGTCGTGCACGTCCCGTGCACCATCGGCAAGTTCGTGTCCGATGCGGTGCACGTGTTTACGCTGGGCGAGGCGTCATGGCGGGCTGTGCCGGCCGGCCGCGCCGCGACATGTGACGACCTTGACTATAGTGCCGTCAGTGTCGATGGCGTGACATACTGGACGCCGGAGGGCGCCGACAAGCTCATGTCGTTCGACCTCGAGCACGAACGCATCACACCCATTACATCCCTACCTTCCGTGCTGTCCAACTTCAGAAACGGCGGCGGCTGGCACCTAGCAGAGGTGCACGGGAGGCTGGCCGTCGTCTTCAACCACGCCTCACCGGCGGTGAACACGACGGAGGTCTGGGTAATGGAGGCCACGACAGGGCAGGTCAGGTGGGGCCGCTGGTACATTGTTCAGATGAACACCCCACCCTACCGACCGGGGAAGCCGTCGAACAAATGGTTTCAAAGTCTCACGTGGCCCCTCTTCATTCACGGCGAGCACATCCTGACATGGGATATCGAGTGGTCGATACAACGGGGTTATGTCTTGTGCATGCACACACCGATCCACGACACGAGGAAAGTGAAGCACGGCGTGGTGGATATCAGCGAGAGGAATCGGGGGACGGTGCTCACCAACTTCAAAATGGCAAACTACCACCGGACGTTTGCTTACGTTGAAACCAAGGAACCGTTGAGTGTCTACAAGTCGGCTGTGGTCTGATGACTCACGGTGGATCCAGGAAGCTGTTCTTAGTGGTCGGTGCCGTAATTCGCAGTTACAAACTTATGATCAAGGGTTTATACAATTATATTGGATAAGCCCTACCTAGATTGATTTGTTAGTGCTGCGGGCTTTTTCCATAGTTGGTAATTCTCAATCAAAAACAATAACAATAGTGGAGGAAGAAGAAAAACAACAGTGGCTAAGGAGGAAGAAGAACCTGGAGCCGTTGGATTTTAATCCATCGGTTATAGGAAAATCAATTGAATCTTAAAAATATATTTCAATCCCCGGCTGCATTCCAAACAGCCCCTACTCACCCAATTTAGGCGCCATGCTACAGTAGAATCTTTCATCCAGACTTGTACTCCCTCCGTTCCTAAATATAAGTCTTTGTAGGTATTTTACTATGGACCGCATACGGAGCAAAATGAATGAATCTACACTCTAAAATACATCTATGTACATCCGTATGTGGTTCATAGTAAAATCTCTACAAAGACTTATATTTAGGAACGGAGGAAGTATCATGGTTACCTCTTGTGATCAGCTAGTTTATTAAATGTTGGTTATCTTTTATTACACTTTCAATAATATTTTAAATAATACTAGTTTTGCGCAATATTTTCTTTTGCGAGGACTGTACTTTGAATAATAGAATTGATAGTTATGTGTACTTACGTACAGCGGCATTAATACTGGCAGCTGGCATAGGATGGGGTGACTTTCGGGCGGGAGGCCCAATCAACTATGGTAAACACTTTCTATCTGTATGCGGCCTCGGTTTTTTTTCCCGGAGTAGCTTCCACTTAGGACAACCTGCAAATGTGGCATAAGGGAATATCAGAGTCATCAGACAGCCGGAGATTACCCCGATGCAAAATCGAATGGCTAAGAAGACTGGCAGGCCGCGTGAGAGAGCTGGAACATGGTTTTGTTTTACTGTTCTATAAAAATGTTGATAGTACTGGATATTGCATGCAGAGAACCAAGTAAATTCTCAGCCAAGAAATGTGCTCTATCCGAAATCACAACAAGCTCTCTGCTAAAAAGATCACAACAAAGTCAAAGGAAACACGACTCAGATCCGGTTTCAGTGGAAGGAAAGACGAAACCAGGTATCTGAGATCGGTACACACGGCCAATAAATAAGCACAACTTAAATCGATCCATACATATCGAGGTCGCAGGCCCAACGACGCGGGACATCAGATCAGACGCAGCGCAGCGATGGATCCACAACGCATCGACGTCTTCAGAGACTTCCCCGCGGACGTGTTGGCGAACATCCTGACGCGCTTCCCGCCCAACACCCGGCGCACGCTCCGCCTCGTCTGCCGGCACTGGGCCGACGTCGTCGCAACACGCACGGCCACCAACCTGCGGAGCCGCGCCAAGATACTCGTCGTCACCCTGGGTTCCGCGTACGTCGTCGACAACCTGTCGCCGGCTCCAGGGAAGCCCAGAGAGCTGTGGACTGGCGCCGCCATGGCACGCCGCTACAATGCCATGAGCGTGGTTGGCACCTACAACGGCCTCGTCTGCCTATGCAACGACCAGGTGCCCGGCGGCGCCATCACCGTGGCCAACCCCGTCACCGGCGAGGCCCTGCGCGTCCCGCGGCTGCCAACGCCTCAGCCGGCTGATCCGAGCATCAGCTGGCACGAGGCCTACAGCTTCACATACCTCCCGGCCAGGGGGATCTACAATGTCGTGCACGTCGGGCTACACGCATTCGATGCGGTGCACGTGTTCACCCTGGGGAAGCCGAGGTGGCGGGCTGTGCCGGTCGGCCACCCACCGAGATTCAGACGCGACGGCCTTGGCCACAAAGTCGTCACCGTCGACAGCGCGGCGTACTGGGCCACGTCGGAGAGCACCTACAAGGTCATGTCGTTCGACGCCGAGCACGAACGCGTCACGCCCATACCGTCGCTACCGCCGCTACTGTCCTTCTCCGAAGACAAGGGCAGCTGGCACCTAGCGGAGGTGCGCGGGAGGCTGGCCGTCATCTTCAACTACATCTCGTTGGCGACGGATATGACGGAGGTCTGGGTGATGGAGGGCAAACCGACTGAGAGGCGGATCAGGTGGAGCCGCTGGTACGTCGTTCGGATAAGCATGCCGCACCACTGGCTGCGGGAGCCGAGGGCGAAGCCGCGATGTCTCGCGTGGCCGCTCTTCGTCCACGGCGAGCACATCCTGACATGGGAGTGGTCACAGTTTGGACGAGCTTTCGTCTTGTACAGGCACACACCGGTCCAAGACACGAGGAGGGCGAAGCATGGCGTGGCGGATATCAGTGACAAGAACAGGGGTGCTGTGGTCGCCACCATTAGTAGGCTCTCCTACCACGACGACCGTAGGACATTCGCTTATGTCGAGACTCGCGAACCGTTGAGTGTCTACATGTCGGCTGCGGTCTGATGTTCATGGTGTGGATCCGTAAGACCAGGAGAACACTAATTTATGTCAACTGAAGTCTTGTCCAACCATATATCGACGGAGCTCGTCAGTTGCGTCATCTATTCTCTATGTCATAATTTGCCTAGCTGTGTGTGGATCTTAATTATGCAGAGACCGTGTAATACTTAAACCTTTTAAGTAATAAAGCACCCATTTTCGAAAAAAATGTCATAATTTGCCATTGTAGATTTGTGACCAACATTCTTTTTGCAAAACAATTCTTGTATACACCCCCCATACTAGAATTGAGACTCTGATCATGAAAGCAAACTTTGATTATATCAATTTCCTTTAATAGCGAAAACTTCTGATTCTAGCACAACAATGTATGTGTGGAGGTGTCTACAGGACCTAAATATTATTGGTCACCCCCCCCCCCCCCAATGGGGTCCTTTAGAATGACATTACTCCATAAATGCCTAGCAGTGACGGCCAGGCTTCCACACTGACCTCCTGCTACTGCTATAATGGCATCAGTGGCATTTGCACTAGTAGAGTCTTTGCAGTGGCGGGCATGTCCTGCTGCCCGCCACTTAGTTTATTGTTAGTTGTGGTGGGCAATCTGTGGCACCCGCCACAACTTTAAAGTATTGAATACCATGATTTTTTCAGAAACCATAATATTTCTAAAAAAAACTATAAAAATAATTTTGCTCCCAAACGCACCCTACATGTTTAGCCGCCAACACAAACCCAACAATAAATAGTTATAGCAACTAACGTATGCGATCATACACATTACATATGTGATCATACACATTACATTTAACATAATAATAATCCAAATACAATACAAATAAATGTACGCATTAGAGTATAACTCACCTAACATCATTAGTACCCATAGCATTCTCACCAAAGCCTTCGACATGTTACATACATACAAGACCTCATGATAACAACAACACCATAATGACAATGAACTCGATAAAGATAATCAAATTCTTTACTCATCCACTTGTTCACACGATCTTGCATACTTCATAGTTGATTTTCTCTTTACGGACGAAGTTGGCGTAACGATCATCTGCTTCTTTTTCTAGTCATGTATCCTTTATAGCAGTTGTTCTTATAGCCATCCACTTGTTCATTGCATTTCTCTCGTAAATCATAAACTCCTAGATTCTTCCCGTTGCACACACACATACCAATTCCACTTTATCTATGAAGATAAATAAACAGGCTAATAAGTCAACATAGTTATCCAATCACACAGAACAAAGTCATATAACAATCTTCATAGCATCATAGAAAATACGTTTAGAAGCATCGACGATACAAATGACCATGCCGCGGTTCACTACTAGTTCGGAAGCAAAAGTTTAGATCCATCATAGCAACATAGAAATTAAGTTCACACGCATCGATCTTACATATGACATAAAGGCAGTGCACTAGTTGTTCAGAGGTAAAAGCTCAACTCCATCATGAGCTCCCCTCGCCTTCCATCATCTTCGTAATCTCGGCTTGGGCGGTCCTTGCAGCTTCGTCGGCTATTCACGCACTCTCGATGGCTGCTCTAGTGCTCTCAACGGCTGTTCTTGCGTTCTTGGCATAATGCTGCAACGCTCTTGATGTATGCCTAAGTGCTCTTGATGGCTGCTCGACCGCTCTCAGCATACACGAGCACTATCTCCGTGTACGGAGCCACCCTCTCGACAATGTCTACGACAGTGGGAGTTCCGTCTGCAGGCGTAGGAGTCCAAATGAGGCGTCTCGGCTTCTCCATCTAAATTGCATTAAACAAGTTGACATTTAGATAAAAGACATTTTTATGAAAGCAGATTCATGACAATAAAAAAGATAGAACTGTTACAACAACACTCCATATTTGTCCTTCGGGTGGACATTTCTCGCTCTTATGTTGGGTACTTCGCCCGTCGGTGATGGTCGTTTTCCCCTCTCTCCTCCTGCTTTACCAAGGTCTTAGAGGAAGTAGAGGAAGAGGAACGACCCCCTACGTACGACAACAGTCGGTTCTCTCAAGTGGTTGTATACATGGTGTACAATCACTCACTGTATTTATGACTGTCAGTGATGGTCGTTCTTCATCTTGTCTTCCTGCTTTACCAAAGTCTAAGATGAAGAGAAGACGAAGGACGACCCCCTATGACAATAGTCAGTGTCCTCCTCTCATAAGAACTCTCATCTCAGTTTGTGGATTAAGTGTGAGTATTGTCCACCCGACGGAAAGTATAATTAAGTAGCTTGTCCATAAAAAGTAATAAATTTACGGGAAAAATGGCATGACCCTCGCTAGAAATTGGACATATTGAGTGCTAGAATTCAAGCGAAACGGAACTTAATCCACATTTCACAGAAACATTGGTACTAATTTTGAATACCCGCATCATGAATAAAATATGGTACTATATGTTGATCCATATGTAGTACATATCCCTCTAGCACAAGAAATCAAATTTAAGACGTCTAATTACAAAGATTCAATGTTATATCATATAACAAATTTTAACTACATTAACAAAATGTTGCTAATGTACAAGTACAATAATGAGAACAACTATAATGTCCATTAACAGAGAGAGGGTAGGTGTGCTTACCGGGGCGGAGTCAAACGGCAGGTAGGACGAGGACAATGGCGGAGGCAGAGGCGGACGGCGAGTTAGACGGAGACGCCAATGACGTTGGATGTGGAGGAAGGCGCGGGCGATGGTCACGGCGAAGTAGATGGAGGTGACGTCTACGGCATGGTGGACGTGCGCGGCGACTCTAGCCGGCGCAGACGAACAGACGACAAGCACGTGCTGGCCGGGGTTGTCAAACCCTAGGTAGAGTAGTCTCTGCTTACTGGCCGCAGTGACGAGGCGGTTGTTCTCCATGATGGTGGCCTCTTGTTGTGCGGCGGCGGATTCCAGCTTGTTGGCCACCACCTCCTTCGACCTTGCCTCTTGGCCGACTGAACAACCCGCTGCGCGTCGGTGAGTACCTTCTTCGGCTTGCGCGCCACCGCCTTTTCGCGGGCACGGGGCTTGTCGACCGTGGAGACAATGCCGGCGGCGGCGTCGTGGTTCGGCGCTTGGTCCATGGTGAGTGGTCGGGAGAGCGGGTAGGCAGGAGGTTTTTTGGGAAAGAGAGAGAAATGAGGATGGATGTGCCACCGACTGGCCGACCAAGGGGAAGACGAGGGTGGGCCTCGTGCGCGTCTGTTGCATGTCCGCCGATGCAAACCCGACCCAAATTTGGGCCTGAAATGGGCCGCGCGCGGACAAAAAGAGGACGCTCGTCCGTTTGCATCGGTGTGTTGTGCCGTGAATTGTGTCCGGTTCGACCCAAATGGACACGTGCAGACAGTTTGAATCGGCGCGTTGGAGTTGCTCTTGTAACGGATCTGCACTCTCCTCCACAAACGATGTGAGACATTGTTTTACGAAAAATGAGGTGGGACCAAATTTTCAGCCACCTTGTCATGACACCTACTCCCTCCATCCTTTAAAGAGTGTACTTCCAACTTTGTCGGAGGGTCAAACTATCTCAAAGTTTGATCGAGTTTATGCAAAAATATATCAATATTTGCGAAACCAAATAGGTATATGATGAAAATATATTTTATCATGAATCTAATGCTACTAATTTAGTGACATAAATGCTGGTGTATTATTATATAAATATGGTCAAACATAAAAAAGTTTGACCTTCAAAGGACGGAGGGAGTACATGGGTCCTTAGAGATTTTTCTGAAAATTTTGCATCGGCCTAAAGCCCTTATATATATGTATTTCAATGGAGTTAGTAAAAATAATTATTATTGGGGGTGGTGTTTAAGATACAGAGCAAACCTTTAAGCTTTGCCAAATGATAAGTGTCACCAGGGCCGATCCTGAGATTTTTTAGGCTCGGGGCGAAACTAAAATTTAGGGCCCCTTAAAATTTTCTTTTAGCATTCTTTGACGCAAAGTCACTTACCACGGTCTCACCTTGGATCCCTCCTCCTGCTGGTTGTGTGAAGGTGATCGTAGATGCTGCGATGACAAGGTTGTGACCGTGTCAAATGCAAGGAGCCATGAGGGTGATTTCATGGGAGCAACAAATATCATCTTGCTGGCATCCGGGGTTTTAGACAATGGAAGCACTTTCGATGGCATGAATTTGCTCGGTGGCAAGGGGCTGGTTCTAGGTCATCAATACCCCTACCATGGTTCAGTGTGGCATTATGAGAAAACCAGAGAGGAGATTACGGCAATAAAGCAAATATGATTCTCAAGAAAATAAATTATGAAGGCCCTGTTTGATAGCAAAGTATTTTCTAAGTATTTTGAGAATACTACAGTTTTTGAGATTACCACAGTTTTATTTACAATGAGCTGTTTGGTCGCCCCTAACAACTGTGCTTTTAATATTGTAGTATTGGACAAACTGCAGTTTTTTCTCTGCATAAAAAAAAGAACCCCAAACCTCTTTTTTTAAAACAGAGCTGCTGAGTGCTTAAACACAATGGCTAAACAGCAAAATTTACAGCGTTATGCGGCAACAACCAAACATGTTCTATGTATATGCATATGTATTATGAATACTGCAAAATACTCTGTTTTGATAAAACTATGGTATCTCACACCTATAAGCAAAATTATTGTAGTTTATGATACTTTGGTTTATATAATACTTTGCTATCAAACACAGCCGAAGGTTTCATCTAATAATTTAAACTATGATGGTATAAAAACAAATGCATGAATATACACATCAACAAAACTCCCGCTGCTGCTTCCATGCATGACATTTATGACCTCATGATATAGATAGAATCACAAATCATACCTCTCATGAGGAGAGGAGGGAGAGAGAGAATACTCAAATTAAACTTGTACTGATGCGTACACACCTGAAGATAACAGATCGTGAGGCCTTTCACCCTTGACTCTCATGATTTTTTTATAAGGTAACTGAAAACTCAACAAATTATCAGCCTCTATACTGAAACAACAAGCATAGCTGCATGATCGATCTCCTCATAGTCTGCCCTACAAGCTACGCGGCAGCGACAGCGTCAGCGAATCTGTCCTGGGGTGGATTTCGACGGTCCACCGAAGGCGAGACTTAGGGTCATTGTGAGGACGATCTGGGTGAGGCCGGAGTCACCGGCTTGCGATTCACGATCTGGGCGAAAAGGAATCAGCCAAAATCAGCCGGAAGCAGTCAATCAGTTCTCGATCAGAAAGAATACATGATAATGCTATCGTGGGCTACCGACTACGTGTGCATCTCAGGCCTTGTTTCTCCCGGAGCTTGTGCCATGGGCTCACTTTTTTTTCCGAGAATCTGCCATGGGCTAATTATGTTCGTGGGAGGGGGCCCTTAGCTTTCGGGGGGGCCGGGGCGGTCGCCCCTGCATTTTTTTACAACTAAAGTCGACATCCGAAAAGAAAAAGCAAACCCAAAAAAAACTGAAACTTGCCATACGATTTTTTTTGCCATGCTTGACAACTAAAGTTGTCATCCTCGCGTCACTATATTTGCCGTAAAAAACGTTCGGAATTACCACGTGTTCGTGCTGCACTTATGGTACTTATTAGGGTCGTGAGCTTTTTAATTCCTCCATGCAAAATTTTCTTAGAACAAAAAGTTTCCTCCCCGCAAATGGATACAGAATAACAGAAACATGAATGGCAGCGAAAGTATATGATGTCAAATAGTAATTGATTGGTTAGCATTGTAGTATACCCGTTTCCTCATTCGCACAAAAAAGTATACCCGTTTCCTAAAATCACGGAATCGTCCAATTACCAGAAATCACTTGCCGCGACCCACGAGTTTTAGTTTGTTAGGATAGGCAGCCTCCATCGAAGCATAAATCCCCCGTCAGCTAGCAGCTCCAACAAACGCCGTCCGAGGAAGTCAGCCATTGTGCAATCTGCGCCCAAATCCAGGTCTTCCTCCTCCTTCCTCCTTATGTTTGCGCCTTCTAGATTAGATTAGAGGGTTTCGACGACGACTTTCACGATAGCGCGCCTTAGTAATGGCTTTCTTGGGCATCGCTTGTGAAAGAACCGGGTACCCTTCTTTCTAATCTCCCGACTTGTGGCGTGTTCCCTTAGACCTTTTGATCTCTCCGATTTAGGGTTTAACATTCTCTCAAACCGTACTTCATAATTCCGCATTGTGGCAATATGCATAATTACTTTTTGTATGCCTGTTGTGTGCGTCTGGTAACTGTTTTGATCAAGATATAAGTATCTTTACCAATATTAGACATCTTATCCACTATGCCCTTGCTAAGGCGCCATGATTAATTTCACTTGCAGACCAAGAGGAAAGAAGAGGAAGGGGCAGAGCTATATATGGGCAACTCCGGGAGCACAGGTATGTCTGTCCGCCCAATTCAACTTCAGACATCGTGTTCATGACTTTAGAGCTACACACAGATAGCTTTAAATTTTGCATGTGTAGCTCTAAAGTCAGGTTACAGATAGCTTTAAATTGAGGAAGCTCTTGCCCTCACCATCGTGCATGTTCATGAATCATGAACTGAATCCCTCTGAATGCATCACATTGCTGATCCTAATGCTTATTCATCAGAACCAATAGTAGATACTACTACTACTTATACATGGAAAAGTGGCCTCTTATATTAAAAAAGAAGAAGAATAAAAAGCGCATGTTCTGTCCTTTGTATCCCTGCCTGGTGACTTGATAACTAGTACTGCAATGTATTAGTGGTTGCTTGTCACAAATCACTGTATGCAAGATTTTTGTTCATATAATCTCAACATAGCTTGAGAACTATTCTGCGCCCTTCCATTTTCCGAAGGATGAACATAATTTTGAGTTCTTGCCCCCTTCCGTGGAAATTTCAGCTCCTGCAAGCTTAGGAAAGACCCATGTTCCACATTTCAAATGGAAGGTTCATGACTTCTCAGCGCTACTTGAGACGAAGGCTACCTCAGCATTCTCTGCTGCTTTTGACTGCTCTGGGTACAAGTGGTACGCGTCCTAATCGCAATAGCAACTTTAATCAACGTATTAAATGTATAAATATCGTTTTTTTCTAGTGGATAAAGCAACTGTCTGTTAACAGAAATACCTAATAATTTAGGGTGTTGTTTACCCAGAAATAATGTTTCAGTCAGGTTGAAATAGTAATCACAAATTCACAATCTCACAAACCCATAAAAACAGCCAGATGATGAAGCTGGATATATAAGATGCATGAAGTGAAAATATTAGGCTTGATTCAGTTATGACTTGTAGACTTACTTGGTTTCCTTCAATTCCCATCCCAGGTACCTGCAAGTGACTCCAAAGCACAGGCAAGATGATAAGGGAAATCCATACGTGGCTCTTTCTCTTAAGATAGCCCACAGATGCTTGGAGCTAGGTCACATTGTGCATGCAGTGTTCGAGTTGTCAATATTCAACCATTCAAAAGGAAAGTATTGTGGATGCAAAGGTACTCGTGAACATGTTTTTTCAACTACATCCATCCAATTACTTTTCCCATTAACAAGTTGCTTGATATTTTCTTCGCAGTTAAGTTTGTCCATCGACCTTCTATACTGTGTGTCACACAGACCCTTCTGATTCGAACAATGTTCCTGTACTCTTTCACTTTGATTTTTCTATGGATTTAACTACTTTGATCTGCTAACTGGGGTGAAAGCTGACTATATGCTTTTTTTTCACTGAAAAGTTGATTATATGTCATTTGGGATGTTTTCATTTTACAATTTACATACAAGTTTTTGTTTCTCTAATTTTCTAACTTTTACCTATAACACAGCAAGCTGCAACTCCTTCGTTCTCTAATCTCTAAGTTCTAACCTTTACCTAAATGCAGCTGGCTACAATTTTGATTTCAAGAATGCTTACTCGGAGCAGCATTGCTTGATTCCTCTTCAAGAGCTACTGAAATCATCTGCTTTTCTAGTTGATGATAGCTGTGTCTTCGGTGTGAAGATATTAAAAATTGATGTCTCTTCTCCTGAAAAGAAGGTTGTTGTGGTTCAGAAGAAGGCTACCACAGTTCAGAATCTATTTGTCCAGAAGAAGGGATTCATTAAAGGGACATACACTTGGGCCATGAACAATTTCCTTGAATTGGACTTGAAGCACTTCGTCTGTTCTCCTACATTTGAAGTTGGCGGACATAAATGGTATACATCTTGGTAGTTACATCACCAAATGATTTATATAAATAATATGCATGTGTTATACAACATTTTATTTTACCAGTCCTTCAGATATTCCAACTGGATATTTTAGCTTGTTCTCTAATCATGCAACCAAGATATTTACACATATGGTAGCACATTTCAATTTCAATAGAAAGGGGGTTTTGCATGGTGTACGGAAAATTCAGTAACAAATTAGAAACAATGTAGTACCAAAAAAATCTATGTTGTTTAGGACGAAAAAAATCCAGTAATTTCCTTATCATGTACTCACTCCGTCCCAAAATAAGTGTCTCTACTTTCTACTAACTTTAGTACAAAGTTCTACTAAAGTTGTGACACTTATTTTGGGCCAGAGGGAGTACATATTTGGTACAAACGGTTCTTGTATCTGTCACATACCATCGATTATTTTCTCAGATTGTTCTCACGTTGTAATATCTTGTACTGCAGTCATGCTTTGCTTAGATTTTTTGTACAATTGTAATGCCACCAAGTTGTGTCCAAAGTTTCTGATTTCAGTAACCAATCACATTCTTGATATACATTTTCCCAAGCAGCCAATTATATTTTAAGTGTCACTTCCCATTCTTGCCAACAGGTACATCGGCATGTATCCGCATGGTGACAAGTACAGCACTGATTGCCTCAGCTTGTACTTATTCCTGGATACCTCGGATGAGCTCCCTTCAGAGTCCGGGAAGGTGGTTGAAATGACACTCTCCATCCTGGACCAAAAGAATGGGAAACACTGGACTAGAACTTCAGGTTCAACTCTCCTTATTCAAGCAGCTAGTGTATGTAACCTCATGATTACAGTTGATCTTACTTTTATGGTGATCGCAGGTCTCTGGGTATGTGGACATAGTTGGGGATGGTCTAACTTCATTGGGCTCAAGAAACTCAAGGACCCGTCGGGAGGCTATGTTGTGGGATCGAGATGCCTTGTTAAGGCAGATCTCGCCATCGTTGGTTCATCCAATGATGGCTAGATCTTTACCTCATGGCCTAAAGAAGAGATAATATGTCTTCATCCTAGCAGTTAGAGTTAAACTACTCCCTCCGTTCCAAAATAAGTGTCTCAACTTTGTACTAAAGTTAGTACAAAGTTGAGACACTTATTTTGGGACGGAGGGAGTATATGAGATGGTGTTGTGGACTTGTTTGATGTTCTTATGTTCACAAGGAGTCAAGAAATGATTTCTAGGTATATTGTCTGCGATATTATATTTTTTAGAAGTACGTCAATGTTGTCAGTTGAGTTCTGTTTGCGTGCTGTGTGTGGTTCCATGATCATGTATGTTAGACCGCTAGACATTTTACATGCCTGCCCTTGGTGTCATATCTGACCGGTTTTGCTCTGTTTTAACCCCTGATATTTTGGCATCCTACTTGTTTCATGGTTAATTAACATTGCTCTTCCGTCCTGACGAGTTGGCTTTTCGACTAATTTTTCCATGGGCGCGGCGTTGTATTGGCTCTCTGATGTGACTTTTATTTTACTCTCTTCTGAATATTGACGACCTTCATGTTTACAGAGCTGAAACTGGTAGGGTAAACCTTGTTGGGGTATAAACAGTTGAGTGTGCAAATGTGTTTTCTGTCATCAATTCACTTAGTGGGAGCACCGAGTGTGTACATCGAATGAGAAGAGAAGTTGTGTGTTGCCGGTTCAGTGAAAGAAAGAAGGGCATTTGATGCCTGGAACACAACCATGTCTTGTTGCCCTGTTTTTCCCTTGTTGTTGGCCTGTGTGTCCATTTCGTTGAGCAGCTACGGCGCATACTGAATCTTCTAAAGCAGTGAGAGAGCAAAGGAGGCGGCCAACAAAAACATATATAAATCCTACCAAAAAAGTGGAAGCATGGCAGTGTTAATCATCAGAATGCTTCAGAAACGATTATGTAAACAACGTGCCGCGGAAAGTGGTTGTCCTCGAAGGAGGCCGCTCAGGAATTATCAGGTCCATACGCCCAGTTGGAGCAATCTTCAGACTTCGGAGTGTATAGTAATCTTTGTATGGTATTGGTGCAGGATGCATTGCATATCATACACTGTAACAACTAGAGTATATTTGTTTGAAAAGGCAGCAAGGATGCCAAGGGCTCCAGGCATCGTTATTTGAGATGAACTAATCCAGTTACGTACTTGTTTTTCAGGCAGGCCTTAATCAGTTATTTGTTGCCCGTTTTAACTAACTGAAATTCAGATTGTGGCGGGAAAGAATCACAAATTCAGTCAGAATGTAAGCTTGGAGTCGATGGTGGCCCTCGCTGCCATTGGATTCGGAGCGGGGTGGATCGGGAACCGGACGACTCCCCGCCACGACCCCTCTTTCACCGATCTGGGCAGTCTTCGTCAATGCCGTCATAGAGGACGGTGGCTTGATCACTCTCCTCCTCCTTGTCGACGTCATTGGCGCCATCACTTGCATGCCTCCCCTATAGCTTTGGATCGCCTTCGGCTGTGGTATCCGGAGCACTGATGAACTGCATATCCGGCATCAAGGGATCCTCAAGCTGTTGCACGGGGGAGATGCAAAAGGGAAGTCCAGAATTGAGGTCCTTAGAAGGACTTGAATGGAAAAAAATGAAAGTGAACTAGTAGTACTTACATTGGCCCTGTTTGGATCATGGGGTTAGAGCTAGTTTGGATTAGTTGGAGGCTCAAATAACTCAAAAGTATCCAAACAAGGAGGGTTAGAGTGGGTTAGTTCCATCTAACCCAACTATCCCGGTGGAGAGGTGCTTATTTGGGTTAGAGTGGGTTAGAAAATAACTCTAACTCTAACTGTGTTAGAGTATCCAAACAGAGCCATTATTTGATGGGCGATCGGCCTTGAAGGCTAGAAATCAAGCTTCCACAGGGAGCCTTTTTGTTTTCCCCTTCATAATTGAGTGTTCCCTGGAGTGATCTCCCCTCGAAGAAATCGGTCAAAATTTGGGTGCAGTTCCCCTCGTCGGTATACTCAAACATTGGATGCTCTCTGGCTTTGAGAGGCTGGATCTTCCTATCCATGGACGTGAGCATGACGTTGGCCATAATTATCCCGGCGTCAAAGAGGCACCTCGCCTCCTTGGGAAGGCGCATCACGTCCTTGGTATCATCCCGGTTGTATGTCAAAGTCCAGGAGTGACGTCGTTCTTGAGGCTCTAACACATATGGGCGCAAGGGTGGCCTGGGCTAGGATGCCAACTAGTACATCCAGGCAATCAAACCATCTTTCTTGCCACTTCTTGGGCCTCATTCGATTTGAAGGATTTTTATAGAAAAAACATGGGAACAAGGATTTCAGAGGAAAATTTTCTATATATGCATTCGGTTTGTAGGAAATGCGTAAAGGAATTTCGTAGGAATACTATTCATTTCCTATGTTTTTGGAGAAAACTACACATCCACTCAAAGCTTATTTTGCGCGTAGGAACGAGGCAAGTCAATTCCTTAGGGTGGCAAGTGCCATCCTATCAAATTCCTATACTACTCCAAATTCCTACGGTTAGATTTCCTCCAAACCGAATGAGCCCTTGATGGAGTCGGGCAAGGAGCACTTGATGTAGTGGCGGCAAGCTTCAGCTGAATGCCGGTTCCGCCGCACTCGCAGGTCTCATCCATGTTGGTAAGCATCTTGTCTTAGAAATAGTGCCTTCAGAGGCCGAAATGAGGTCGGGTTCCCAGGAAGCACTAGCACAAGGTGATAAAGCACGCGATGTGCAGGACTTCATTGGGTGTCAGATGGTGCTTTTGGAGCTGATAAAAATAGACCAGACCGCGGAAATATTCACGAACCAGTGAGACAAATCCCTGGCGATGAAGGGGGCGAAGAGGACGCGCTCACTGTCACGCACTGCCGGCGAGATCTCTGCAAAGGCGGCGGTGCCAATCATGGGCCATGTTGCATGCTCGCACGGCAGCAGATACCTCGAATTGGAGATGGTGTTCAGTTGTGTGGTGGACTCTATCAAAGGCCTCCACTTTCCCTTCATTTATGAAGCGGCAATGGCCTTCCATTGCTGTTGGCGCCACCCTTGCCCGAGGTGCTGCTCCCGTTGCCGCCATAGCGTTAAGAGATAAATACACTTATGGTCACTATATTTAAAGCGAAAACACGATACGGTCACTGAACTTTGAAATATGCTCATTACGATCACTATATACACGAAGTGGTGATTATACGGTCACCGACTCGCTGTATAGCATCGTATTGAAGTCTGTTGACCAGTCAAATGGTCTAGCTCTGTTGACCAGTCAAAGACTTATGTGGCTAATATTGCAGTGGGCCGTGTCTGTCAGTGGGTCAAAGAAATAAACTTGGAACAAACAAGTGTATTTACGCACCTGAGCCATCGAGCATTTCGCGCACCAGGCGCGCGCGTGGTAGCCAGTACACCCGTCGAAACGGTTTGTTTACGCTTAGGCGCTCACGTTTATATAAAAAGCATGCACGCAGCCTCGTCACCGTGCATTTCTTGCTGTCCTGTGGGTCCGTCCTGTCAATGGACCGAAGAAATAAAGAAAACCTGATCCTCGCGCAAACATCCGAGGCACGCCAGCCAACTGAGCCACACCCTGTTAAGATAACATGCAGAAGCTTAGTTTGTTGATTTGAAACAGCACACATGCACGCAAGCATGTGCCACGTAAAAGAATTCACAAGCAAAAAATATTCACGCCAACTCATAATTGATTAAAAATATTCAGTTTTATATTAATATATTGATATTTATGCAGTCCAAAAGGTGCTTCTTTAATTAAAAAAAATGTTCATACGAATTTAAAAATTGTTCACGCATTTTTAGAACACTCATGTAATGTAAAAAAATTGCGAGTAATACTCATGTAACGTGAAGTAGTGTTACCTTTATAGGAATGTCCGTCCGTTTCCATAAAAATCATGTGTTTTTAAGAAATATTTCATGAATTTAAATATAAAATTACACAAAGTTAAAAAAATATACAAACATTTTTTTTCAAAAATTGCATGATTTTTTTTTGAAATATGCAAACACTTTCAAAGTTGAATGAAAAAAGGTTTCAATGTTTTGGAAAAGTTATATAGTTTTATAAAACGAAAATAATTTTATAAACATGCCTCTGTCCGGAATATGTGCGTGTTTTACTTTTTAGGACTGCTTGGATCGCTTGTGTGCATTGTGTGAATTGTGCTGTTTAAAAGGTGATGAAGCGCTTACTAAATGACAATTTGACTTATTTGGCACAGCGGTTCCGCGCGGTCGGCTCATGTGAGAGGGCGCCGGTTCTAATCCTCTTCGCTCGCGTGCACTGTTTTTGTTTCTCTTATTTAATGTCTTGACCCACTAACAGGCATGGCCCACTACAATATTTGCCACACAGATTATTCGACCGGTTAGCAGAGCCATTTGACTGGTCAACAGATTTCATTACGATGCTATGCGGCGAGTCGGTGACCGTATAATCACCGCTTCGTGTATACAGTGACTGTAATGAGCGTATTTCAAAGTTCAGTGATTGTATCGTGCTTTCGCTTCAAATACAATAACCACGAGTGTATTTATCTCTAGCGTTAAATACCATGAACAATGGGGTTTCTTCCTTACCACCAGCTTCGGTAAAAAAAAGGAGAAAGCCTCCGGAGAAGTCAAATCCGCTTCTGCTCTTTCCACCAAGACAATGAAAGAAAAGGATCCCAAAGAGGAAAAAAAACAAAAACCTCCAATTATTAGTTCACTCATCATGAAAATATATTTTAACGCTCGAGACTTGATATGTCATCTTTCTCCTAGCCACGCAATCTCTTTTGATTTCCATTCATTACTTTTCTCCACCCTGTGATCCATAATAGCGCCCTGACCGTCGGCTTTATTTAATGAAATAACTCAGAGTGGACGGCCTATGATATAAATTGGTTTTACTCTTTTCACCAAGACATACATGGGAAAAAAAAAGGAAATTTTGCTTCATAGAATACCTATCTCTGGAATACCCTTCATCTATATGTTAGTGCTAATTCTCTGGTGGAGAAAAATTCTTGCGCTCCAGACTTGACTTTTCAAACTTCCATTGATTTCTCCTTTGATGATATAATCCATAGTTAAATGCAAAACCTGATTTCAATGGGGGAAATATTTTACAATACCATTAACAATGGGGATATATCTTCCTGACCATCAGCTTCATTAGTAAGAAAAGACAAGAATGCCTCTAGAAAAGTCAAAACCGCTTCGGCACTTTCCACCAAGACAATGAAAAAAAAAAGATGCCAGAGAGGGAGGGAGGGGAGGACCTGTTCTTATTAGTATGAAAAAAAAAATATTCTTGCGCTTGAGACTTGACATGTCATCTACTTCCTCCATTCTTAAATACAAGTCTTTTTAGAGATTTTAATATGAACTACATACCGATGTATATAGACGTATTTTAAAGTGTAGATTCACTTATTTTGCTTCGTATGTAGTCCATATATTGTGGAATCTCTAAAAAGACTTGTGTTTAGGAACGGATGGAGTATCTCCTAGCCAAAGTTTTTTTTTTTTGAACTTTGATTCATTTCTTTTCTCCACCCTGCTATCCATAGTAGCTCCCTAGCCGCCAGCTTTATTATTTTAAAAAACAACTCGAGTCGATAGGCTATGAGACAAATTGATTTTCACTTTCCGCCAAGATTTGGAAAGAAAACATTAAAAAAAGATATGGAGAGAAAAGGAGAACAAAATCACATCAGCCAGACAATTAGCTAGCTAGAACCTTGAATTGTAACTTTGTATGTGGAGTGTGCTCGACACTTGACTTGTCAATGTTTTGTTAATACTTCTGTTGATGCTGTAATCCACATGTAAATAATAAAACTGATTTTGACAGGGGCCGGTAGAATTCTACTCCCTCCGTTTCTAAATATAAGTCTTTTTAGAGATTTTAATATACCTTGCAGACTCGCATAGCCTAGTGGTGGGAAGGGGTTGATGCCTTCCCACCCACCCAGGTTCAACGCATGGTACTTGCAATTTGGCTTTGTTGCACCATTTATACCGTAGGGGGTTTCCTTACAGTCTTTCTGTCAAAAAAAATACCTTGACAAGGAGCCCGCCGCTACAATCTGAATCTGCTCTTTTGACCACACCATGGAAGAAGAAAAACAATGGCAGTTTTAGCGAAGTATATCATAGAAGAATTACCTCGTCGGTGTAAATGGTGGATAGCCGGTCCTCCAGGTCGTAACGCAGCATCCTCCTCGTCGGTGTAATTAGTGGCCCCCTTCGATGAGGCCGAGGTCCTCGCAGCCATTAAGGGGATGAACCCCTCCTCGGCCCCGGGTCCGGATGGTTTGCCCGTGACGTTCTTTAAAACGTTCTGGGATACCATCAAGCCAGAGGTCATGGCTCTGTTCGAAGAATTCTATACGGGCTCAATGGACCTTGGACGTCTCAATTATGGGATCGTGACCCTCATCCCCAAGGTCCCGGGCGCCTCGGATATTCGCCAGTTCCGCCCAATCACAGTGATTAACGTGATCTTTCGGATCTTGGCCAAAGGGTACGCCAATAGGGTGACCCTTCTAGCTGACATGATCACCCATCCGAATCAATCCGCCTTCATACAAGGTCGATTCATTCTCGATGGCGTGTTAGTTTTCCACAAGGTCCTACACGAGGTCCGAGTAAAACGCCATCGCGCGGTCTTTCTAAAGCTAGACTTTCATAAGGCCTATGACACGGTCCACTGGCCATTCCTGCAAGATGTACTGCTTCGCAAGGGCTTCGACGATCGTTGGGTGACCCGTGTCATGCAGCTTGTCTCCTGTGGCCGGACCGCGGCAAACATCAACGGGGACATTGGACCCTACTTTCCCACCCTCTGTGGGGTACGTCAGGGTGACCCCTTCTCACCGTTCTTGTTCAACATGGTGGTCGATGTCCTGGCATCCATCTTGGATAGGGCTAAGGCTGCTGGCCATATTCACGGCTTAGTTCCCCACCTAGTAGGAGGGGGAGGGGTCTCCCTCCTACAATATGCGGATGATACCATTATAATGGTTGAGGGATCCGCACTAGATATTACTAACCTGAAGTTCCTCCTCCTATGCTTCCAACAAATGTCGGGCCTAACCATTAACTTTGATAAGAGTGAAGTGATGGTCCTCGGGTTCCCCTTGGAGGAAGCACAGGCCATCGCTAACCGACTCAACTGTCGACTGGATTCTTTCCCCACGACCTATCTGGGGATCCCCATTAGTGATTCGCGCCTCACCGTGGCTGATCTTCGCCCCACGGTGACCCGTATGCAACACCGCCTTGAGCCTTGGAAAGGGCGCTGGCTGTCTAAGGCGGCCCGAGTGATACTTATCAACTCTTCGCTTGCTAGCCTCCTTTGGTTTCTCATGAGCTTCTATAGCCTCCATGAAACCCCGCACCAGGAGATTGCCAAATACCAATCCAGATTCTACTGGGCCGGCGAAGGAGATAAGCAGAAGTACCACATGGTCAGCTGGCCAGATATATGCAAACCCAAGGACCAGGGCGGTCTTGGGATTTTGTCCTCTCGACGCATGAACATTACCCTCCTGACACGTTGGCTCTTGCGCATTGTCAATGGAGATGGGGGTCTCTGGCTTACGATAATCCAGAACAAGTACCTACGTGGACAGCCTCTCGCATTTTGTCAGTGCTCTGGCGGCTCTCAGTTTTGGCAAGCCGTCGTCCAGCTGCTGCCTGTTTTGCGCATTGGCACTTTCATCTCGGTGGGTACTGGGTCCTCGACCCTGTTCTGGCTTGATAGATGGCTGGGAGACACCCCCCTAGCTGCCCGATTTTCAGTCCTCTTCGACATTGTTGTAGACCCTCGGGTCTCTGTCGAGACGATCCTTATTGACTTAGGGCGCCTCGCTTTCCGTCGCCCCTTCGGCCCCCTTGAGATTGCGGCTTGGGATACCCTACTCCAGGACATCGCCCTCCTGCCGATAGACGTTACCGACTCTCCGGACGCCATCTCCTGGCGACTGGAACCCTCGGGCCGCTTCTCCACAAGATCCCTATACGCGGCTATCGCTCCATCGACGGCCCCCGAGCCCTTCAGTTTGATTTGAGACATCCGCCTGCCCCTGAAGATTAGAATTTTCCTGTGGTAGTGGATCCGCGGCCGCCTCCCGTCCGGCGTGGAGGTCCTTAAACGCCACGGACCTGGGGATGGGATGTGCCCCATGTGCGGCACGGTAGAGGATACCAACCACATCTTCTTCTCGTGCTACACGGCACAGTTCCTTTGGTCCTGTTTCCGCGAAACGGTTGGGGGCCAGTGGCGCAACACCAACGTTCCTGACCTGCTCGCGGAAATTCAGGCATCTCCCCCTCGCTACAGGCATATTAGATGGCTTTGCGTGGGGACCCTTGCCTGGACGCTATGGACTCTCTGCAATAAGCTAGTCATCCAGAAGGTGCCTCTTCGGCGTGCTACTGACTCCATCTTTAAATTGTGTGGTTACTTGCAGCTCTGGCGGCCGCTTAGCCGCCCACAGGACCGGGACGTCATCAGCACCCTCCTCGCCGACCTTCGTTCGATGGCCTTCCGCCTGGCGCCCCCGCTCCCCCCGCCACCTCCGGAGCCAGACTAGACACTATGTCTCTCCCGGCGTGGGTGCCTCTTTGTTTTTCTTTTAGGGCTTGTTGAGCTGTGCCCTCAGCATTAACCCTATCGTTACTTATTTGTCTGGAACTTTCGTGTGTGTGCGTGTGTGTTCTTGAACCTTGTTGGATGTTGGCTTGGGCATTTGCTTTATATATAAAGCGGGGCGAAAGCCTTTTTCGGTATAGTTAGACCTCCTAAATGAACCTATCTTCTAGATACATCTCTTTTTATCTATTTTAATGACAAGTATTTTCGGACGGAGGAAGTACTAAACTACACAATACTGCCCAGTTTTTCAAAGATGAGCAAAGCATTTTGAACAATCCACCTATGCCTGCGCATATAACTGTTTAGATTACCTTACGTCGGTATCAGCTTTAGGAAAGAGGTGCGTGCCACACAATGCGTCTCCTGAAAAATGCGGAATAGCTCATTTCAACAGAAATGAGATCGCAGATACAACTCACTAGACACAGTAGCATCGTACTAATGTAATAAAAGAAGAGGTCTATATCCAGGAATTCACAAATTTGTGTTGTCCTAGCTAGAGAGTAAAGAGCATTGTAAAGGTGTTCCCTAAGTTAATTTCATCTGGAACAATAATTTTAGAACGGAGGGAGTATTATATACCAACAGTTTCAGACAGTGACTAGTATGGAACATTAAGCAAATGACGCGAGAACTTCTGCACTGAAAGTCATGGGCTGCTATATAAGTAGTATATGCTAACAGTTCTAGACAATGACTGCTAGTATGGAAAAGTAGGCAAATGATGTAAGGACTTGTGCACTGAAGTCCTGGGCTGCTATGACAAAGGTGGCCATCTCTATCTGGCTGCAAATAAGTTCCAGAGTAGCTAGACTGCAGAGTAGAGAGACACCACCACAAGCCACCCCTCATTGTCTAGGAAGAGCACACCATTTATGCATCTTGTAGAGCTTTTACAGTTGCACATGTGCCAGCTAACATGGAGCATCGATCCACCCTTGGTTTCTCTTTACAGCTACATATCCTTCTCTCCCTTGCCCTAAACCTTGCATCCTTCACCACAGCCACTGCCACCAGTGAGGAAGAGGGCCAATTTGTCTACTCCGGCTTCTCCAGCAGTACTGACCTCACCCTTGATGGCACAGCCACGGTTACACCAGATGGGGTTCTCAAGCTGACCAACGGCACTGTTCACCTCAAGGGCCATGCGTTCTACCCAACTCCATGGCAATTCAGCAAGTCACCCAATGGGGCGATGCAGTCCTTCTCAATATCCTTCGTGTTTGGTATGGTCCCCGTCTACTCCGATCAATGTACTGATGGCATGACTTTCCTCATATCTCCCACCAAGGATTTCTCAGGTGCACAAACCTCTCAATACTTGGGCCTCCTCAACAAAACAAATGATGGCAAACCAAGCAACCACATATTTGCAGTCGAGCTTGATAGTAGCCAAAATACAGAGTTCAACGACATCGATGACAACCATGTCGGCATCAACATCAATAGTCTCACCTCCACTGAAGCCCGACAAGCTGGCTTCTACGATGACAAGAACAACGGTATGTTCAGCAACTTGTCCCTCGTTAGCCGCAAGGAAATGCAAGTGTGGGTGGATTATGATGGAGATACCACACGGATCAATGTGACCTTGGCTCCCCTCAAGGTAGCCAAACCATTGAGGCCACTAGTCTCAACTACCTACAACCTCTCAACAGTGCTACAAGATCAGTCCTATGTCGGATTCTCGGCTTCAACTGGTCCAATCAACTCACTGTATTGTGTGCTTGGCTGGAGCATGGGCATAAACCATCCTGCCCCGGACATTGACATCACCAAACTGCCAAAGCTACCTCGAATTGGCACAAAACCTCAGTTCAAAGTTCTGAAGATCGTCCTACCAATAGCCACTGCCACTTTCATCTTTCTTGTAGGAACAACTATAATTCTATTCCTGCGGAGGCGAATGAGGTATGTCGAGCTACACGAAGATTGGGAGGATGAGTATGGGCCACACCGTTTCTCCTACAAGGATTTATTCCATGCTACTCAAGGATTTTATGATCAGAACCTACTTGGCCATGGAGGATTTGGGAAGGTGTATAAAGGTGTTCTTCCGGTCTCTAAACTGGAGGTTGCGGTGAAGAGGGTGTCCCACGAGTCAAAGCAAGGAATTAAGGAGTTCATCGCCGAGATTGTTAGTATCGGCCGTATCCGCCACCGCAACATCGTCCAGTTACTCGGTTATTGTAGGAGAAAGGGTGAACTCCTATTGGTCTATGACTATATGTCAAATGGCAGTCTTGACAAGTACTTGTATCTCCAGGAAGAGGAGGAACATAAACCAGCTCTAGATTGGGCTCGGAGATTTGAAATCATCAAAGGTGTTGCATCTGGCTTATTTTACCTTCACGAGAGGTGGGAGAAAGTTGTCATCCACCGAGATATCAAAGCAAGCAATGTGCTTCTTGATAGTGAAATGAACGGACGCCTAGGTGATTTTGGCCTCTCAAGGTTGTATGACCATGGCGCTGATCCACAAACAACACGTGTTGTCGGCACCATGGGATATTTTGCTCCAGAGCTAGCACGCACCGGTAAGGCAACACCTCTAACAGATGTGTATGCATTTGGCATTTTCATCCTCGAGGTAACTTGCGGACGAAGGCCTATTATTGACAACAATCAGGCAGAGGATGTTGATTCAGAGATATTAATTGATTGGGTTGTTGAGCATTGGCGCAAAGGGTCACTTACAGACACACTGGACAGAAGACTACAAGGCAGCAACTGTAATCTTGATGAGGTATGTCTAGCGTTAAAGCTAGGATTGCTGTGTGCACATCCATTTGGCAATGTAAGGCCTAGTATGCGGCAAGTCATGCAATACCTTGACGGTGAGATGCTGCTCCCAGAGCTGATGCCTACAAACGTCAGTTATAGCATGATGGCAGTAATGCAGAATGATGGTTTCAGCCAGTACACATCATTGAATGCTACATTTAGCAGCAATGGAATGACCTCCAGCCTTTCAAGTGGAAGATGATCCACAAGACTACAGATTTTGTAGCCAGTATGTATTTCAACTTTCAAGGCCGGATTTTGGAAGAACAAAAAAAATCCAGCATCACTAATTAGATGCACCAGGCCTCTGTTTCTTCCCAGTTCTCAGCTTGAATTAATAGATATCCTTTTTTATGCAAAGTTTAGATCTTGTAAGCAGTTGTGGATCAAGTTTCTACTTGTTTGAGATTAAAAAGACTGCCCAGTCTAATGAATAAGCTACACGGCAGGGTTTCAAACCCAACTTTCTCTCTTCTGAACATATGCAGCACTCCTGCATATAAGCTTGTATATGCTGCATATCAATTTTGTAATGTTGTGATTCAGATTACCGGGTAAAATTTAGTGAACACACTCAGTACTAAAGGTACACCACACACCTTTATTCTTGAATGCTACACTAGTATACAGAGGATAGCTCAATCTTGAAGAGAGTAACTGGTTCACACCTTGATTCTTTAATCCTGCAGCTGAGAAATGTGTGGCGGGTGCCATTGGATGAACATTCATATGCTGCCATTGAAGAGAATTGATAAGTTTTCTTTGCTAAAATAAGTGATAATAAGAAGCTAAGTTTATGGTATTAGAGCAGTTACCTAGGAAATTTAATTCATTGTTGCACTCTGCCGGCTCCCATGGAAGAATCAAGAGTCAAAAAGAGCCAGACTCTGGATGTCTAATAAATCGACACATTAGAGCCATCAGTTTACGCAGTGGGTGTACTGGACATCAAAAGAGAGGAGCCGGCGTGTGTTGCTGGTTCAGTCTTGAGTGAAAAAAAGAAGGGCATTTGTTGCCTGGAGCACAACTGAGTCTTGTTACCCTGGTTGGCCTGTGTCTCCATTTCATCGAGCAGCTGCAGGGCGTATTGAGTCACACAAAACCTGTGAAGACAACAAGAGGTGGCCAACAGAAACAAATTACTTTACTAAATTGAACCAAAAAAGTGGCAGCATGGCGGTGATAATAGTAGTTCACTGAGGGAAATTAATTTTGTTGACATGAGAATACAAATACTGAAGACCTTTCCTCCTCTCAAATTCCTCTCCTTGTTTTAAATATATGAGTGAATTCCGGTTTTTACCCTCTATTTTGACGTTTTTGACACTAATTACCCCATTTAGCAAGATTTCATCCATTTTACCTCATTTAGCAAAAAATTTTGCCACAATTTACCCATTTTAAAATTTTGCCAGCGTTCTGATGAGCAGGTCCCAATTGTTAGGTCCACCTAACATGCCACATCAATGGTTTTTACCTACCTATTTTTCTCCATGTTGAACCAGTGCTCGCAGCTTCGCTCGACCGGGCTGGCCCGATATGATCGCCAGAGCAGGTCGCTCGCGTCCAACGCACAAGGTGTAAGTTGGACTGCACCAGCCTCCAATATTCATAGCACACATTGTTTGCCTTCCTTCGAATCACACGCACGCCGCAAAACAAAGAAAAAAAGGATTTTGACAATATTCAAAATGTTGAAAAAACTTTAAATCAATGTACGTCAGTTATAGATGGGTGATATGTATACACGTGATCTTCTAATAAGCATTTTAATTCTGTCCGAACCAAACACCTCACCGGCCAATGCATGAGTCAGGAAAACGTCATAATACACATATGATGGAGATGGTCAAAATCGTGTGAAATGCGGTACGACGAGAGGGCTTGCTTGTTCACCAACCTCGCTGATTTGTTGGACGAGCGGCCTCCATAGATCCGCAACCGAGCACAACCTGATGGGGGCATGTACATGGACGCGCCCACGCCAACGTCAGCGAGCTTGATGGAGCCGGATTACATGGGCTCATTTTTGGCCTTGATGTCGCGCCCAGACGTTGGCGAGATTGATGGAGCCGGATTTCACAGGGTCGTTTCTTGCCTTGATGTCGCGGCCATATACAACGCCGCTCGAGGAGGTATGAAATCATGCCGCTGCCTGACAATCCCTAACCCTAAGTTCGAGCGAGCCTGACGGGTACATGTGGGCAGAAGCCTGGACAGGCGATGCAATCGTTTGGGCGTGAGTAAGGAATGTGGACGACTTAGGCATTATGCGTTGGACGAGACGCAAGCGACCTCCATCGGGCCTGTCCGGTCGGGAGAAACCGCGAGGACTGGTTCACGAGAGAGAAAAATAAGTAGGAAAAAACCATCGATGTGGCATGCCAGCTAGACTTCACAATTGGGACATGTCTGTCAGAACACTCACGAAATTTTAAACAGGGTAAATCGTGGCAGAACTTTTGTTAAATGGGGTAAAATGGATGAAATTTCGCTAAATGAGGTAAGTAGTGTCAAAAATGTCAAAATAGGGGGTAAAAACCGGAATTCACTCTAAATATATTGACAGCATGGCTGCTTGGGACTGCCACTATTCTCCGCCTGATGACCGGTTATGGGCGATAGGTGGCACAGGTGCGGGAACACTAGCTAGGCTACTTCCCTGTAAAAGTTGATGTTATGGGAGGGATTGGTTTGGCGAAGGAGACACACAGGAGTTATCAGGACCAGAGCCTTTAGCAAAACAGGGGTATGTATGTATGTATGTATGTATGTATGTATGTATGTATGTATGTATGTATGGGTGGACAGGATGCGAGGATGGTCTGATGTATAGCAGTTGTTGTATAGTATTAGTGGAGGGCACATTGCATATACTGTAACAGCAACATAATATTTGTTCCAAAATGGCCGCAAGGATATGCAGGCATCCTTATTTCAGATGTTATTCAGGCACATGCTCCTTGTTGTTGCCCTTCTGAGCTGACAATATTAAGATTGTGGCGAGAAAGAACCACAAATTCAGAATGTAATGCCTAAGATGGTCATTATGGACTTTAAAATTCAGTTGATGTATATTACTCGATAAACCTTCAACTAATGACTGCTACAGTGTGAAAGAATTCAGTGGCTGGGATTTTGTTCAACTAGGTCTAGAATTCATCGACTGAATCTGCTGCTTACCAAAATATATTCGCTTGCGGCTTACTTATGACAGGCAGAGATGCATACATGTCCTGCAGAGTCGTTATTCTTCGTTGAAGCTAGGAACGTGTGTGTTATCAGAGTTTCAGAGCCAAAATTGTACTCCCTCCGTCCCATAATGTAAGACGTCCGTCCCATAATGTAAGACGTTTTTTGACACTAGTGTCAAAAAACGTATTACATTATAGGACGGAGGAAGTAGTACCCTGAGGCAGCAGTGCAGCCGGCACATTCCATCCAAATAATATATCTTGTGTACTTAGCTTGTTCAACCGCTCCCATGTTAGAGTCCTGGACGACGGCGGGAGCGGGCCTCCGTGCCATATATGCCGCCACCTTCATTTCCTTAAGCCGTCTCATGGCCATGCACTCGCGGCGCGGCAAGCGCCATTCGACGGAGCAGCGCGCGGTGTAAGAACTGGATTGCGGGAAATTAAGAGATCGAAGATATTGCGTCTCGATTTCACTAGTAATTCATGAAAACAGGGATACAAGGGGCGGATCGCAAGGGAAGATACCCCGTCTTCCGTACGAACTAGGGTTTGTAGCTACCTACTCTTAGTTATCGAATTACAGACTTGCCCGATCTTGCCTCAGAGCCCAGCATATAAGCACCTGTCCAGCTCACCGTGGTAATAAACAGTGATTAACGGATATAGTACAGTGCTTGGTTTAAACTCATTGGGTAAAACGGTAAGGACACATCCGAGCCGTTGATCTGGTCTGAAACGGTATCTTCTCATCTGAGTCGTTGCTTAACTGAACTTGTCTTGCATCTTTCTCCTTCTTCAGTAGCTGCGATGTTCAGGTCCTGACACGCGGCATTCGCCAACGCACGCTAGTTCGGCGAATGGAGCCACTGCGCCACCATGGTAAGACGCTCGGCGCCGCCGGTCGGTGCGGGGAAGAACCTGACCGGGGGTTTCCAGCCGCCAGTTCTGTTCGGCTCACGATGGATCTGAGTCATCAGACCTGATCGGACGACCAGAAACAGTGAGGAGCTCCAGGCGGGCCTGTGGTTGTAACTGGACCGTGTTCGTCTGCGGGCTATAGCCTAGGTTATCATGCAGTACTGGGCTTACATTTTAATGGGACGCTCAAGTTTTTTAGTGCACTTTATGTGATAGTATAAGTTAAGCACTGTTTTTTTCTCAAAAAAAGTTAAGCACTGTTATTTTTCAAAAAAAAATTAAGCACTATTTTCCCTCACTGTTTAAATATTCATAAGGGCCCAAAATGATATTAGTGAAATTATTATCACAATTCCCTTAGCAAAGGAATGTTTAGAGAATTGTTCTAAAGTACATGTTGTCATTTGTTTGACATATGTTATCTGCCAAATATTTTTATTTGGTTATACCTTTTGTAATTGGATGTCCAAATTTTGTTATTTGGAGAATGTTATGATATCATGACGATAAAATTATTGTCATTTTCACTATGAATGTCGAGTTGAATGTTTACTCGGTGACAATGCCATTTACATTTTAATGTTTATTTCAATGTCATTTTCGTTATATGTCAATGATAATTTTGATACTTGTGTTCAATATTATTATCAGTGTCAATTTTAGTGTCAAAGAGTATCATTGTGTCTCATGGCACACATGATTAGATCATGTTGTTGCTTTATGTTAATGTTGGCTATTAATTTCGCCAAATGATTTGCTGGTCATGGTGTGATTTTATGTCTCTAATCAACATGAAACCAACGAGAAGGTTTGATTGAAGATTTTATGAGTAAATATTGTAATGGCATATTCTATTATTCAGAACAACGATCATTATTTTTTATCTGACATTGTTGAGTAAATGACGGTATTTTCAGTTCTCTATCGAACGGTCATACATACTAGAATAACAATTAAGAATGTCTTCAATTCATGCTACTGTATGATTAATTCATGCTTGATGCTTTTATTATGGAGGTGCTAAGAGCATCTCCAGCCATTCGGCCCCCCAGGGCACCGAAAAAGAGCCGCCTGGGGGCGAGCCGGCGCTAGATTGGCCCCTGGGGCGACCTAGCTCCCAGTTGTTGGCCCACAGGTCGCCCCGGGTTCGGCGACGTCCATACAAAATATATGAAAACTCGGCGTTTTTTGCACGAACTCGGCAAAACTTTATTGAAATTTATAAAAAACAGAAAACACATGCGAACTGGGCCTTAACAACGCCTAAACTACGCCTAGCCGCCACCGCCATCGCCGTCGCCGCCGTCTACATGCCAAGGAGCCTGTAGAAGGGGTGTAGTCGCCGCCGCCGTTGTCATCGTCGTCGCGCGGCTGGCTTGGGCCGGCGTTGTCCCTGCTGCAGCCCTGATCCCGGGTCGCCGGGGTGTGGTGGTGCGCTGGACGGCCCGACCTCGCCCTCCTCGTCGCTGTCGAGGACGATGAGGCTTCCTTCCTCGCGACCGCGGCGACGGGCCTGGAGCTCCTCGTACGCCCGGCGCTGGCAGCGTACCTTTTCCCGGACGTAGTCCTCCTTTGCCCACTTGAGGACAGACTCGTCGTCGGGGGCCGCCATCTCGACGTGCTCCGGCTTCACCGGGAGCAGCCCCGGCTCCGGGTTCGGCCGGACCAGGCGGTAGGATCCGTGCGGGGAGGATCGGGCGGCCTCGTTGATGATGAGGGCACCGCTGCGGGTGCGGTGCCGGAGCGGCGTCTCCTTCGGCTCGGGTTTGACGGGGCGGAGCGGGGCCGGCGAGCCGGAGCCCGACGACGAGGACGACCCTGGCTCCATCTGCCGCGGCGTCCAGGAGCTACCACGGCGACGAGAGAAGGACGGCCGCTCCGGCTACTCGAGGCGCGGCACGTTGCCGGTCTCGATGTGGTCGAGGACGGCCTCGAGGGTGCGGCCCGGAACGCCCCACCACTCGCGCCGCCCGTCGGTGTTGTTGCGGCCACGCGGGATGACGCCGTCGGTGGAGGCGATCTGCTCCTCGCGGCGGCGCTCGAAGTACATCGTCCAGAGGGTGTGGCTGTCGGCGGTGTAGCGTGGCTCGTTCCGCTTTTCCTCCGCCGGGGAGGAGCGAATGCGGGCGATCTCGCCGCGCCACGCCGCCCCTTCGGGCACCGGTGACATCGGGACGCCGCCGGCGCTCAGCCTCCACGTCCCCGGCACCCGCATGTACGTGGGCGCTGGGTACTCCGCCTCGTACAGCAGCCGCGCCTCCGCCTCTTGGAGGTGGCGGCGGCCAAAGCCGTTCGCCACCGTGCCATTGCCTGGGTACCTCTCGGCCATCTTTCTCGTCGGCGAGAAGAGGGGAGAGAGTGCTGCTTTCTGCGCCGGAGAGGGGGGGGAATGAGAGCTGTGGCGTCCACCGGCGGGGAGGTTGCCTTTTATAGCCGTAGCTGGGCGGCGTCGGGCTGCATGCCGGGCGACGCGCGGCTGGACGCGCGTCGCGGCGCGTTCACTGCGCTTCCTGTGAGGCATCAATGGAGGCTGACTGGCGCGGCAGGACGGCAGCCTTCGCATTGATTCCCGCGGGAACCGAGGCGGTGAGGGCGACGAAGTGGCGTGTCGCTGACTCGGTGGGCCCATTCGCTTTCACGCCAAATCGTCTCACCCCGGCACCCCCAGGCGCCTCCCAGCGCGCCGGGTTCTGCCTGGGTCCGCCGATACCAATTTCGGCCCAAGCCGGCGAAAAACAGGCTCCTGGGGGCGCGACTGGGCCGATTTTTGGGCACCGGAGCGGGAAAAACGCCCGGGGAGGGCCTGTTGGGGGCGCGGCTGGAGATGCTCTAATAGAATAACGACCTCTTCTTCAACTCCTCCCCTATCCCTTGGTGACTAGGACAAACTCTTTCCTCCAGGCTTCACCGACAAGTCGTGGACTTTTCTTTCCTCTGCCTGCTACTCCAGCGGCCAATGGTGGGGAGGGGAATCCCAGTGCCTTCGCTCCGGTGGGGAGGGGAAGTATAACCATGATGTTAAGGCAGAAATTGGGAGTCAATGGAGATGCCCTTATTTCTGCAACAAGTACTATAATCTAAACTCTACATCTACATGCATTGTGATATTAGAGATGATACGCCGTGCGTTGCTGCGGGAATATGTTGCATTATTTTAGAGATTATTTTATGGGGGATTGGGTGTATGAAATATTAGTATTTAGACTAATAACAATATGTGACATGAAACTAAAATACAACTTTATTGCATTTGATTATTCTATAGTTGTAGAATATTTCTTGATACGAGTAGCATGCATAGTGCATGTTGATGTGGGTGTTTTCCCTTACGTGATGGCATGGTGACAACATGATGACATGGCATAGTTGCATGTTGAAAGAAATGAAGTTAGTAGAAATTGACTATGAGTGACATGCATGTTAATATAAGTGTTTCCCAAGCATGTGGCATGATAAGGTGGCATAGTTGCATATTGAGAGAATTGCATTTAGTGTGGATCAATTAATTAGGTATATAGGATATGGCATCTTCAATGCTGAACCCCAAACCGAGCATCGCGTATTCGTCCGCAGATAGGCGGGGACTAGTCTCTAGATACTGATGCGGACGACGACAATCCAAAACTGCCCGAAAATGACCGATCACATTTCGAACAAAACTTAACGAAAATAGACACATTTTATGCAAATGTAAACAAATCGAGCGATATTAGTTCAAACTTGGATAATTTTTACATAAAACAAGATGATTTTCATCTAAACTGGAGCACACTCATGGCATTCTAGACATATTTTGACTAAACCCTATTCTAACCTAGTATAAATGATCTTGGGCCACTGCCCATGACTTGTCTTCCCCATGTCCGGTAACAAGCTCACTCGACGACCATGAGCCCTAGAAAATGAAGCTTCAACGGGAGGGGAAGAGTAGCCTCCGCCGCCGCTAAGCGGGCAAACGGCTAATCACCCGAGGATGATGAGACCGCCAAGCTTAGCTTCAACAGCAGGGGAAGAGAAGTGGCCTCCACCTTCGTGAACCGGGCAAGTCATCGGTTGTGTAGCCTGGCAAGACGATGGCGGTGGCCTTCACGGACGCAAGCGCTGGCGAACTCCTGGGTTCTACTCTTCCTCGCTATCGACATCAACCATGGACATGCCAGCCTCATCGTCATGGCGCCGGGGTGCGGTCGACGTGTAACGGGCAACGTTATCGGCGTCGTCATCAAATTCCTCGGTCGCCGCGTTGATCTCCACAAACATGGCTTCTTTCTTCGACTGCTGGATGCGGTGCCACGAGCGCTTACGGTGGATGTCATGAGCGGCATGGTATGATAGGAGCAGCGCCTCCTGCTCGTCCATGTCAGCCACGAGGCCCGTCCGGTGAGAACGTCCGCCACGATGCATGCGTGCGTCTGCTGGAACGCGTCCTTCGCTTTTCCAAGACCTTCTCGGTGTAGTCTATCCGCGCCTCGCCCATGGTGATGCTGGTATGGAGTGTCAAGGGAGATGGCACCGCCTCATCATCGGTTGCCTCTTTCATTGGCTTGTCCGCAATACCGGTGATCTACTTCTTCTGTTCATCTGTGGGGGATCTCGAGGCATAGTACGGAAAATTCCTCGTCTACAGATCAGATTCCTTCCCCAGAGTTCTTACTTATAGGCTTTATAGCCAAGTAGTCCAATAGAATAGTTGCTTCTTCTAAAGTGGATTAGAGTTTAGCGACCAAAGCTACAGAGTGCCCTCACCGCTTTCCCTACTATTCTAGTTGAACTATGGCTTTGGCTGAGCGACCACCTTCGTCCAGTAGTCTTAACTTACTATCTGCTTCCTGCCTGATCGGTGTTGACTGACTGTTCTTGCTTGTCTTGGGGCGGGTGTGGTACATAACGGAGATAGGGAGCGGAGGAGGTGGGATGCGGTTGTTGCGGAAAAAATGACATCCTGATCGGTCCGCAGACGGATGCGGGGCTGTGTTGGATGACAAAACACATTCGGACCATGTGGTCCAGATGGATGCCAGCAGTTTGAGGATCCACCTTGGAGATGCTCTAAGTCCCTAAGGGCATCTCCAACAGTGATCCACAAATTTCTCCTCCCGCATCCATCCGCGGACAAGGGGGCCAGTCTGTGGGCACTGATGCCAGAGACCACCATCCAATGCTTCCTGTATACATTTCAATTACTATTCAAATTAACCGGACAAAATTCATGCAAACACGACCGGATTTTATATAAATATGACGGATTTCACTAGAATTCGTACACATTCAATTAAGCTTGTCTGGGTGTGGAGGTGTAATTAATATATCAAATACAAATGATTGCTGGCGCCCGTACCATGTCTAAGCCATGAGCCCCGAGAACTTAAGCTTCGCTTTCTCTAGTACCGCATCGGCGTTCTCCAGCTCCGCCTTCGTAACCTCTGCCTCCAAAGCCCCGGGAAGTGCAACTGTCTGCCTCCATGTCGCTGCCAAGTGGCTGATCGACCGACGATGTTCATCCCACCAAGCTTGGATTCAACGGGAGGGGAGGAGCGATGGCCTTCTTGGGACCCGAACGACAACGACCTACTGTGCACTACTCTTCCTCGCTAGTGATGGCGCCAGTGGACGTCCGGCTTCGTGGTCATGGTGGATGGCGCGGCCTCGGCGGAGCCGGCGATGTCCTTCCCCTCGTCGTCGGTCTTGCTCCACACTTTGTTTGCCGCCTCGTAGAACTCCTTATAGGCAGCCTCCAGTTCCGCCTGCCGCTGGCGGTGCCGCTAGCTGGCGAGGCGGATCTCGCAGGTGGAGCGAAACTACTCGAGCAACACCGCCTGCTCGAGCACGTTTGCACCCGACGAGATCTCCCTGCTTGCGTTGAGCTGCTCCTACGTCTGTTGGTGCTCCTGGAGGAAGCCGAGATTGTAGGCGGCGTCGACCTGCGCCTCCTGGAACTGCTCCTATTGCTCCTCCCGTACCATGTCCACGTAATGGGCACAGGCCTCGCCGATGGTCATGGTACAATGCACCGGCGAGGCGGGTGGCGTCAGCTAGTCTTCGGCTGCGTCGTCCATTGGGATGTCGTCGGCCTCCGGCTGCCTACCGGCCTGCCAGCCAGAAGCAATGGCGGCAATCTCCTTCTTCTGCTCTAGCTACAGGTCGTCCCAGAGATCTTTGGCGCACAAGGAGGCCATGGTGGGAGTGCCACGGAAGAGGAGAAAGGGCCCGGAGGAGGATGAATGTGGCTATGGCTGGGGCTGCAGTTTATATAGCGGGCGTGAGGCAATGGTGGGCGAAAGAGGGACGGACGGGTGTCTTCAATGTCGACGCCAGTGAGAGGTCGCGTCCACTCTGGCTGGGCATGAATGCGGCGCTAATGCTTTGGAGCGGCGACGACCGTTTCGAGCGGGAACGCGCGCGGGCGAGGGTGGAGGGTCTTGGATGAGCCAGGGTTGTTAGGGCATCTCCAGCCGTTGCCCCCCCCCAGGACGCATAAAAATTGCCCCCTGGGGGTGAGCCGGCGATAGAATCGGCGCTGGGGACGGTTTTGTGCCCAGTCGTCGCCCCCAGCTCGCCCCCAGGCGCCGAAATTGGCCCACTTTGCAGCCCAATTTCGGCGAATAAAGGGCCCATATGGGCGAGAATAGGCCCATATTCGGCATGGTTTCGCCGTGTCTCGGCGTTCAATTATCAACACAATTATTTCTTATCACATATTTCATCACAGAAAAATCAAATACTTCAACAAAATAGTACAACAACAAATAGTTCAATACAAATTATATAGTTCAACAAATAAAAACCCGTATTTCATCACACGGCGTCCCCCTTGAGCCTCCATAGGTGCTCAATCAGATCTTTCTGCAGTTGATGATGCACCTGTGGGTCTCGGATCTCCTGACGCATACTGAGATAGGCAGCCCAAGTTGCCGGTAGATTGTGATCAACTTCGGCTAGAGGCCCCTGCCTGTAGTATGGTTCAGTGTCAAACACTGGGTCTTCTTGCTCGCTCTCGATGATCATGTTGTGCAAGATGACACAGCAAGTCATAATCTCTCACATTTGATCTTTGGACCAGGTCTGAGCGGGGTACCGAACAACAGCGAATCGAGATTGAAGCACACCAAATGCCCGCTCGACATCCTTCCTGCAAGCCTCCTGGACTTTCACAAACCAGACGTTCTTGCCTCCTGCCGCAGGGTTTGAGATCGTCTTCACAAATCTCGACCATCTCGGATAGATGCCATCTGCTAGGTAGTACCCCTTGTTGTATTGGTGCCCATTGATCTCGAAGTTCACCGGAGGAGAATGGCCTTCAACGAGCTTGGCAAAAACAGGAGAGCACTGCAGCACGTTGATGTCATTGTGAGTTCCTGGCATACCAAAGAAGGAGTGCCAAATCCAGAGGTCCTGTGTGGCTACCGCCTCAAGCACCACACTGCAACCGCCTTTGGCGCCTTTGTACATCCCCTGCCAACCAAATGGGCAATTCTTCCATTTCCAATGCATGCAGTCGATGCTTCCAAGCATCCCAGGAAATCCTCTTGCTGCACTCCGGGCTAGGATCCGAGCAGTGTCTTCCGCATTGGGTGTTCTCAAGTATTGTGTCCCAAACACTACCACCACTGCCCGACAGAACTTGTAGAAACACTCTATGCTGGTGGACTCGGCCATGCGCCCATAGTCGTCGAGTGAGTCACTGGGAGCTCCATATGCAAGCATCCTCATCGCTGTCGTGCACTTCTGGATGGAGGTGAATCCAAGAGCGCCAGTGCAATCCATCTTGCACTTGAAGTAGTTGTCGAACTCCCGGATGGAATTCACAATCCTGAGGAAGAGCTTTCGGCTCATCCGATAACGGCGCCGAAATGTTTTCTCGCCATGAAGTGGAGCATCGGCGAAGTAGTCGGAGTAGAGCATGCAGTAGCCTTCGAGACGATGCCGGTTCTTTGCTTTCACCCGCCCCGGCGCCGAGCCACCTCGCCGCGGCTTTTCATTGCTCGCCAGCAGCTGGGCGAGGGCGGCGAGCACCATGAGATGCTCTTCTTCCTGGACGTCGGCCGCGACTTCCTCCTCCAGCAGCGCGGCGAGCTCTTCCTCGTCATCCGAGTCCATCGCCGAGTCAGGCAAAACGCCGAACACCTTGCGCTCGGTGGGCGTGTACCCGCCGCTAAACTGCGCCTCCGCGGCCAGAAACGGCGGCCGGAAACGCCCAGCTGCTGTGGGAGGGGCTGCCGCGGTGAAGCGCTGCTATTTTCCGGCGGGGAATGGCTATCTAGTGGAGTAGGGCGGCGGCCGTCGCCGGGATATAGCTAGTGGTGGCCGAGGGCGCGGGGGGTGCGAGGCGAGTCGGGGGAAGAAAACCTTGACTTTTCCCCTGTCGATGTAGGCCAGGCGTGCTTTTCCCTAGCGCCGGAGCCCCCAACTGCTCCCCAGCGCGCCGGGTTCGGCCTGTGACCGCCGGGCGGAAAAAAGGTCCGAACCGGCGATTTTCGTCGTCCTGGGGGCGCGACTGGGCCGTTTTTTCGGCGCCGGCGCCGAAAAAGTGGCCTGGGGAGGGGGGGGGGGCTGTTGGGGGCGCGGCTGGAGATGCCCTTAGAAACGGGCGTGGGTGCTGTCTGGACGCTCGCAAAGCCCCTCCCCCGCGCTTGTCTCTGGTTTGCGGAAGAAACTGCGTTCGGACTACAGTGCAAACCGATACAGGACCGCGTTTGATGGCACAACACGTCTGGATCGTACGATTCGAACGATTGCGGTGTTTTGAGGGTCGCTATTCTGTCCTAGCAACATACTATTATCCGAGCTCCACGTGTAGCCAAGTATCACATATATATACAACAGTTTCTGCATTTTAGTTGTACATCCAAAATTTTCAATAAATAAATAAATATTTTGTTTAACTCCGTACTTAACCGTGGCTACGTACCGCGAGCTCTATCCGAAATCACCGCAAATTCTTTCTCTCTCTCTCTCTCTCTCTCTCTCTCTCTGACAAAACAAAAACAAATAAATCACAAGTCAAGCACGACTCAAATCCGGTTTCAATGGAAGGAAATCCGAAACCAGGTAGTATAGTATCTGAGGTCGGTACACACAACCAATAAATAAGCACAACTTAGATCGATCCTTGCATTGCATATCGAGGTCGCAATCCCCAACGACGACGCAGCGTGTGCGATCTCAGCGGCAGCCATGGATCCACAACGAGACTTCCCCGCCGACGTGCTGGCGAACATCCTGATGCGCCTCCCGCCCAACACCCGCCGCCGTCTCCGCCTCGTCTGCCGGCACTGGCGCTACGTCGTTGGCACGCGCACGGCCACCAGCCTACGGAGCCGCGCCAAGACACTCGTCGCCGCCACGGGCTCCGCCTGCGTCATCGACAACCTATGGGCTCCATGGAAGCCCAGAGAGCTGTGGCCGGAATTCATGGCAGACCACTACAAGCCCATGAGCGTGGTCGGCACCTGCAACGGCCTCGTCTGCCTCTGCGATGACCGGGAGCTCGGCGGCGCCATCACCGTGGCCAACCCTGTCACCGGGGAGGCGCTGAGGCTCCCGCCGCTGCCACCGCCGCGTTTTGATGATCGAAGCACGTGCTACGATAGGAGCTGGCACGCGGCCTACAGCTTCGCCTACCTCCCGACCTCGGGGCTGTACAAGGTTGTCCACGTCCCCTGCCACCTGGACCGCTCCGTTTACGACAGGGTGCACGTGATTACGCTGGGGGAGAAATCGTGGAGGGGTGTGCCGGCCAGCTCCAGCGCGAAATGTAGCCTCGGCGACAACGTCATCAGCGTCGATGGCGTCACGTACTGGACCACCCCAGAGGCCGACAAGGTCATGTCATTCGACCTCGAGCACGGACGCTTCACGTCCATTAGGTCACTACCCTCCGTAGTGTTGTCCAGCTCCAAAAACGGCGGCAGCTGGCACCTAGGAGATGTGCACGGGAGGCTGGCCATCGTCTTTACCCAGCTCTCGCCGGCAGTGGAGAGGACGGAGGTATGGGTAATGCAGGGTCGTACGGTGGGGCAGATCAGGTGGAGCTGCTCGTACATCATTCAGACGAGAACGCCGCCGCACCGGCCGCGGGAGCCGTCCTCGAGAACCAAGATGCGGCGTCTCACGTGGCCGCTCCTCGTCCAGGATGAGCAGATCCTCACATGGGAGTGGTCGTTGTATGAACGAGATCATGTATTGTACAGGCACAAACCGATTGACGACCATACAAGGAACGCCAAGCATGGCGTAGTGGATATCAGCGAGAGGAATCGGGGGATGGTGGTTGCCGACATTAACATGCTGCCGCACCGCAACGACCGCCGGACGTTCGCTTACGTAGAGACCAAGGAACCGTTGAGTGGCTACGGGCCTCTTGCGTCACCATTTCCATTTTACATGCAATCATCGTCGTCGTCATTATCCTGCTCTCATCTTCCAACAAAGCGCGGACACTACCAGCGTAGCTATTGAAGAGCTCACCACCTCGGCCTTGTTATCCGGTTCACAGGAATAGAAAACATATTTGCCAGATGTATGTTTTTAAAAAAATAGTTTGGATTGTTTATCGCATGTGTCATGTGTTCAGACATGTGTTACATGGTTGTTAACCATATGTCAGTTTTTATGTCATATGTTCGACTTTTCAATTGATTGTTTAGTTATAAATCTCAATCGGTGTCAACTGACACTAGTAGAAAAATGGCTTGTTGTCCCGGTTCGTAAGGGCCTTTTGTTCCGGTTCCTGAACCGGGACTAAAGGGTCGGTACTAATGCCCTGTCCCTTTAGTCCCGGTTCAATCCAGAACCGGGACAGATGGGCCTCCACGTGGCCTGTGCGCGGAGCCCAGGCAGGAGGGCCTTTGGTCCCGGTTGGTGGCACCAACCGGGACCAATAGGTATCCACGCGTCAGCATTTCTGTGGCTGGAGTTTTTGTTTTTTTAAAGGAGGGGGGGGGGGGGGGGGGGGTTGGGGTTTTGGGGGGTTAATTTAGGTGTTTCATATATTGTGTTAGCTAGCTATAATTAATAGAGAGAAGTGTTCTCTCTTATGTCCGTGCTTGGTCGACGCTACATACTATACATACGTATAGAGAGGACTAGACACGCTAGCTAGCTAGTAAGTAAATGAAGGAAACAGAAGATCGTCATGAACATATATGCATACAGAGATAAGTGATATCGACCACCTCTCCTTCTCCGAGAGATTGGTCGAACAACAAGTTCTCGTATATCTATCCGACACTACCGGCTACATATATACAATAATTATCTCTTACAAATATAATCTCCTAACATACGGACTCATGGTCCACATAGTATTCTCCGTCTTCAGTGATCACGTGGTCAAGAAAGAATTCCGTCAATTCCTCTTGAATTGCTCGCATGCGAGCTGGTGCTAGGAGTTCATCCCGCTTCCGAAATATTTAATTTGAAGAAGAGGGTCAATATATATATATATATATATATATATATATATATATATATATATATATATATATATATATATATATGAACGAAACTCAACACGAATGATGGTAATAAAATAAAATTGTGAATGTTGTTATTTACGCATTTCATATTGTTCGTCAGAGTAGCCCCGCTCACAGGTCGTGTGGCGGATGGACTCGCCAACGTAGTATCCACAGAAATCATTCCCTTATTCCTTCCACAACCACTTTACAAGAAATAGAGGTCAATCAAACTGATAAGCAAGAATGCCAAATGGTATTGATGAAACTAGCGCTTGAATCAATAGGAGATGCGCGGAACATGCTACTATAGTACTTACTTTCGGGTGTTTAAATTGCTGCTTCTTCGGGAGTCCCGGAGCTTTTTTGGTGAATTTTTTCCAAACCCTGCCAGACAAAGAAAACAATTACTTGATATATCAGGAAATGAATAAAGTTGCTGATATGGTGGATAATGATCAATTTAACTTACTTCTCAAGCATTTGTGTCATGTCCGCATAGTCCTGGGGATCTTTTCGTCTTGAGTCTAAGACGGTTACTAGTCCCTGCTCAAGCTTAATCTCTAGGAGAATATAGTGGAAACTGCACACGCATGCATAACTCATCAATTACATTACTATAACCTTGACTAATATATAAAGGAAACCGAATACGCAGAAGACAGTAACACTCACTTGAAGTTGTAAGGAAAGAGTATTATATCTTTGTTTTCATTTATTACCAACGATCGTAGCAAGTTGGCCTCGGTATCTGCGGCATGAAATTTAACCTGAGTTGCATCTATGATATTTGTGTTAATGAACCCAATATCACCGATTTGTCTTTTCTTCAATTCGACGATCTTCAATCTGCATAATATAGTGAGGATAATTATAAATACATGCAATGAAAGAGCTGAGCTATATAGAGAGACTTAATGACAGAAGTAGTACTACTTACAGACAATAGCAGGTGACCGTTGCTTTATCAAGGGCCAATTGATTGAAAAACTGAAAGAACTTCTTAAATGGAATAGGCAACAAATCAATTCCAACAAGGTCATGCTCCTTTTTAACTCTCACATACAAAGTACTCCTCCCCCGAGACTCTCTGCAGATTTTCAAGTACCAATCATGCAATCTGCGCATCATCGTAGATAGAGATCTTTCATCTTTGACGAGAGGCTTCCCGTACTCGTATCTTTGTATCTACACCTCCATGAAATCATAATGTACCTCGTCGGGCAGGTAATCTCTAAGATTACTATAACCGGGCACCATCCTCGGATCATTAGCGATGATGTCGCTAGGCACCTTGAGCGGGGGGCACGATTGCTTCGCTTGTTCGCCGAGCTGGGCAATTTGTTTCCCAGCTCGTCGTTCTTTCAGCCTTTGATCACTGACAGTACTTCCCAACCACTCCGCTTCGGCAAATTCCTTTCCAATAATGCGCTCATAGTTTCCTTTCGGCGGAGACTTGGGTGGTTTTGTCAGGGTAGCCAGAGTGCGCTTCGCTTTCATCGGATCTACCTTCTCCTCCGGAGGTGGATGTTTCTTTGCTTTCATCCCTTCAAAGAAGTTAGTCACTTCTTCTCGCGCGATCTCGGCGTTCTCCTCCGGGGTCCTCTCGTATGGTAACTTCTCTAGAGTCTTCAGAGAAGGACCGAATCTGTATGTCCTCCCGCCTCTGGCTGTACTGCTAGACGCCGGCAGAGCAGACGGAGCAGACGAGGCAGAGGAGAAGGACTACGACGCGCCGGAGCAACCGGAGCGGCGGCAGGTCTCTTCTGCCCTTGCTGACGAGGCGGAGAAGGAGGAGGCTGGCTGCTCGGGCGCGCCGACGCAGGCGGAGAAGGAGGCGGAGTGCCGCCACGCGCCGGAGAAGGAGCCGGCCGAGTGCCCTGATCGTCACTCACATGAGGTGGAGGCGGTGGAGGAGGCGGAGTGCCCTGACTCGCCAGAGGAGGAGGAGGCAGAGGCGTCCAGTTCAGAAGGTTGATGAGCTCCTTCCGCCATAGGCATGGAGTCTTCAGAGCAGAACCCAGCCGAGTCTCCCCTTCACCGGTAGGGTGGTCAAGCTGGAGGTCCTCAAATCCCTCCGTTATTTCATCCACCATCACCCTAGCATATCCTTCTAGAATCGGCCGGCAGTGAAAAGTTGCGCCGGATTCAGTAGGAAAAACAGAGCCAACAGCCGCCTTGACCTTCATATTAATCCATTGCGTCATAAGGTGGCAATTTTGAGACTCCGTGATAGCATCCACGGGATAGCTGGCAGGAGCCGTCAAGACATGCTCCGGCTGAAGCAGCTCGATGGAAGCCACGCTGCTTCTCCGCTGAGATGGCGGGGTAGCTTCGGGGGAAGCTTCGGTAGTTCGTTTGCTGCGATTTGCTTCTCGTTCCTCTACCGCTTGTACGCTAGCGTGCAGCGCCTGTAGTTGGGTCTGCTCCACTTTCTTCCTCCTCTCGTGGCATTTGTAACCGCCTATGTCCGGAAACCCAGCCTTCCACGGAATGGAGCCTGGCGTGCCTCGTGTCCGTCCAGGGTGCTCAGGATTCCCGAGGGCCATTGTGAGCTCGTCGTTCTCTCTGTCTGGAACGAACGTCCCTTGCTGCGCTGCTTCGATATAGTGCTTAAGCCTCTTGACTGGTATTTCCATTTGCTCGTCCGTCCAAATGCACTTCCCTGATACAGGGTCCAAGGTTCTGCCAGCCCCGAAGAACCAAGTCCGGCAACGGTCTGGCCAGTTAATTGTCTCTGGTTCGATCCCTTTATCAACCAGATCATTCTCAATCTTGGCCCACATAGGCCGGGCTGCGAGGTAGCCATCTGACCCCGTGCGATGGTGATGCTTCTTTTTCGCAGCATTTTGCTTGTTTGTCGCCGACATCTTCTTACTGTTTTCCGATGTCTTGTGGGCCACAAATGCGGGCCAGTGATCTCTGATCTTCTCATATCTGCCCTTGAATTCTGGTGTCTGTTTATTTTCGACAAACTTATTCAGCTCTTTCTTCCACCTCCTGAATAGTTCTGCCATCCTCTTAAGAGCAAAAGACTTGATTAATTGCTCTTTAACTGGCTTCTCCGGATCATCCTCTGGCGGTAGGGTGAAATTTGACTTCAGCTCGGTCCAAAGATCATTTCTCTGCATATCATTGACATAAGACACCTCAGGGTCTTCTGTAGCCGGCTTTAACCATTGCTGGATGCTGATCGGGATCTTGTCCCGAACCAAAACCCCGCACTGAGCACAAATGTGCTCTTTGTCCGGAGGGGTTCAATCGGTTGGCCGTCGGGCGCGATTGCTATGATCTCAAACTTTTCATCCGAGATCAACTTTCTCTTCGGGCCTCGTCTCTTTACCGAAGTTGTGCTCGATCCGGAGGGCTAGAAAAAAAACAAAGACTTAATTAATATGTGTACATACTAAAACAATGAATGCATCAATTAGCTAGTCAGCAGAATCTTAACTAATATATATACCTGGCCGGACTCGGTTCGGTCACCGGAGACGTCATCACGGTCTCCTTCTTGCACCGGCATTGTGTTACCGGAACCGTCCTCACGGTCTCCTTCTTGCACCGGCATTAGGTCACAAGAGCCATCATAATCATAGCCAGCTGCTTCCAGACCATCGGTGTCGTTGAGAAACAACGAGCAGACGGCATCACTTCCTCGTGCGATTATGTCCCCCAACAACTCTTCTTGTACTTCGTCTCGGGCGATGTCCATAGTTTCTTCAAATATTTACAACATGGCAATTATTATTCAAACATGACAGATGGATATATTAGTGGCAAACGTAGAACTAATATTAATTAGTGGCCTCGACGCTGCTTCTCTAGGGTTTGGGGTGGCCTCGACGCTGCTTCTCTAGGGTTTGGGGTGGCCTCGACAACGCTTCAAGGATAAAAAAAGAATAGGAAGAAGAAAAAAAAGAGGAGAAGAAATAATAGAGGAGTAAGAAGTCCTCTATTCTTTCTTCTCCTCTTTTTTTCTTCTTCTTTCTCTTTTTATTTATCGGGAACGAGGGTCGTTGAGGGTTACCCAACGGTAGAGGAAACCCTAAATAGCAAGTATCGTGGGTGTGAGATACATGTGGCTGTCGGTGTCGGACACTACATCCATGTCCCACAAGTGACGTGGGCCCACGTCACTTGTGGGACATGGATGTAGTGTCCGACACCGACAGCCACATGTATCTCACACCCACGATACTTGGTATTTACGGTTTCCACGTCACTTGTGGGACATGGATGTAGTGTCCAACACCGACAGCCACATGTCTCTCACAACCACGATACTTGCTATTTAGGGTTTCCTCTACCGCTCGGCGACCCTGACCCTCGACGACCCTCGTTCCCGATAAAAAAATAGGAAGAAGGGTCGTCGAGGGTCAGGGTCGCTGAGCGGTAGAGGAAACCCTAAATAGCAAGTATTGTGGGTGTGAGATACATGTGGTCGTCGGTGTCGGACACTACATCCACGTCCCAGAAGTGACGCGGGTCGACGCCCGCGTCACTTGTGGGACGTGGATATACTGTCCGGCACCGACGGCCACATGTATCTCACACCGACGATACTTGCTATTTAGGGTTTCCTCTACCGCTCGGCAACCCTGGACGACCCTCGTTCCCGATAAAAAAAGAGGAAGAAGAAGAAGAAAAAAAGAGGATAAGAAAGAATAGAGGAGAATAACTCCTCTATTCTTTATTCTCCTCTCTTTTTTCTTCTTCCTCTTCTTTTTTTATCCTCTTCTTCCTCTCATGTTCGACCCCCCCTAGTGTTGAAGTTATCGGGAGGGGGTATATCGACCCCCCACGTGTTGAAATTATCGGGAGGGGGTGTATCGACCCCACCCCACGTGTTGAAGTTATCAGGAGTTTATATCGACACGACATACGTACATGCGGGAAAATAATATTATCGGGGAGGGGGTATATATATCGACCCCCCCCCCTCGTGTTGAAGTTATCGAGAGTTTATATCGACACGACATACGTACATGGGAAAATAATATTATCGGGGATGGGGTATATCGACCCCCCCCTCGTGTTGAAGTTATCGGGAGGGGGTATATCGACCCCCCCCCCCCCACGTGTCGAAGAAAAAAAAAGGAGAAAAAAAGAGGAGAAGAAGAAAGGAATAGAGGAGAAAAGAGAAAATAGAATATATATATTCTATTTTTCTCTTCTTCTCCTATATTCCTTTCTTCTTCTCCTCTTCTTTTTCTTCTTTTTTCTTCTTCTTATTTATTTCTCCTCGTCTTCCTCTCCCCTCTTCTTCTCCTTTCTTCCTCTTCTTATTTCCTTTTTCCTCTCATTCTTTTTCTTCTTCTTCCTTCTTAAAAATACATGAAGTAGTATTGCTTGTTTTTTTAAAATAATGTTCAAATAGAAATTTTAGAAGAAAAGTAAAGGTTTTGCCTAATTCATTGTTCATATGAATATGCAAACATTTGCATATTTACAATAATCAATATCACCAAAAAAATCTATGAACAGAAAAAAAATTATGTTAATCTATCTTTTGCATACATATACTATACACATATAATCAGGAAAAAACATATATGAATTTGCAAAAAAAACAGGGGGGAAGAGGGTGGCGGTGCCGGCCCTGACCAAAGGGAGAGGCGACGGCGGGGCGGGACGGCGAGGCAGAGGCGGGGCGGCGACGACGTCGGAGTGGCGACACGGGGCGGCGACGGCGTAGGGCGCGACGCGGGGCGGCGACGGTGTCGGGGCGGCGCGGGGAGGTGATCGCGGCGGAGCGGGGTGGCGCGCGGCGACGGAGTCGGGGCGGCGCGGGGTGGCGACGACATTTGGGCGCGCGGGACGGCATCAGAGGCAGGGCGACGACGGCGACGGCGAGGCGCAGAGGGGCAGCCTGGCGGCGTCGGGCGGGGAAGACGAACTGAATGGAAATTTTCACAAGTGCTAATTATATAGACGAAGCATTGGTCCCGGTTCGTGGCACCAACCGGGACCAATGCCACCTTTAGTCCCGGTTGGTGCCAACAACCGAGACCAAAGGTCGCCGAGCGGCCTTTGGTCTCGGTTGTTGGCACCAACCGGGACTAAAGGGAGGCATTGGTCACGGTTTGTCCCACGAACCGTGACCAATACCCCCTTTAGTCCCGGTTGGTGCCATCAACCGGGACCAAAGGCCTGCGCCTGCCAAAGCCGCGGTGCGGTGTGGAATGTTTAGTCCCACCTCGCTAGCTGAGGAGCGGCCGCACCTGTTTATAAGCGCTGCCCCGCCCTCTCCATCGAACTCCTCAGAACTGCAGGCCTTTGGGCCTAATCTCACAACGCTATGCCTGTGGGCTTGCTGGGCCTTCTGCGGGCCTGAATCCTGGCCCATGGATGGGCTTCTAGTCGTATTCAGGCCATGGTGGACCAGTAGGTGGCCTTTTTTTACTATTTGTTTTTTCATTTCTACTTAGAACTAAATACTTATAGTTTTTCGTGATTTTTTATTTTAGGTCACAAAAATTATAAACTTTCTATTACTGCCATTAGTTTTAATATTTGAATAGTTTAAATTTGAATTTTTTTAAAATTTGTGTGAATCACTAGTTTATGAATAACTTTACTATAAAAATTGATTTTCGAGTCATTCTTTTTCCTGCTATTTAATATTACTATGGTTTATCATTATACTCAATTTGGTAATTTTAGTTAGTCATAACAAATATTATAGGCATTTTTTTCTTTTTTGCTTTTTATTTTTTCATTTCTACTTAGAACAAAATACTTATAATTTTTTAGTGATTTCTTTTTTGTTTTAGGTCATAAAACTTATAAACTTTCTGCATTATTTATTTTATTTTGATTTTTGCTTTATTTTTTAATTCTTTTTGCTTTTAGTTTTAGAAAAATTATAAATTTCTGTTAGTGCCATTAGTTTTCAAATTTGAAAACACTTTTTTAGTTTTTTTGTTTTCTTTGTTTCTTTATTTATTTTATTTTGTTTTTACTTACAACAAAATACTTATTGTTGCTATTTTTAATTTTTTTTCAGTTTTTTGTTTTGTTTCTGTATTATTTATTTTCTTTTGTTTTTTGCTTTATTTTTTAATTCTTTTTGCTTTTAGGTCAGCAAAATTATAAACTTTCTGTTAGTGCCATTAGTTTTAGAAAAATTATAAACTTTCTGTTAATGCCATTAGTTTTCAAATTTGAATTCTTTGAAATTTGTGTGAAACACAAGTTTGTGATTAGCTTTACTAAAAAATGAACCTATAGAGAAAATTCGACCTAAATTCATAGTTTTCAAATGAACTCTGAAAAAGTTGGCATAGCATACTCGTGTGTTACAAAGTTGGCATGGTATCATCATAATAGTTGCGGAAGAAAGTCTTCATTTTTTCTTTGCTTGTGTCATTTGCTTATTGCGCCGTAATCATGGATAATCTTCATCGTTTATCAGGATGCTTGGGTCAGCCTTGACATTGAAGGGAGGAATTTCATGAATCTTTTCATAATCTTCAGACATGTCTGTCTTGCCCTCCACTCCTAGGATATCCTTTTTTCCTGAAAGAACTATGTGGCGCTTTGGCTCATCGTATGATGTATTCGCTTCCTTATATTTTATTTTTCTCGGTTTAATAGACATGTCCTTCACATAGATAACATGTGCCACATCATTGGCTAAGACGAACGGTTTGTCAGTGTACCCAAGATTTTTCAAATCCACTGTTGTCATTCCGTACTGTGGGTCTACCTGTACCCCGCCGCCTGACAGATTGACCCATTTGCACTTAAACAAAGGGACCTTAAAATCATGTCCGTAGTCAAGTTCACATATGTCCACTATGTAACCATAATATGTGTCCTTTCCGCTCTCGGTTGCTGCATCAAAGCGGACACCGCTGTTTTGCTTGGTGCTCTTTTGATCTTGGGCGATCGTTTAAAATATATTCCCATTTATCTCGTATCCTTTGTAAGTCAATACAGTCAAAGATGGTCGCCTGGACAACAAGTACAGCTCATCACAAACAGTGTTGTAATCTCTGAGACGTGTTTCCAACCAAGTGCTGAAAGTCCTGATGTGTTCACATGTAATCCAGTCGTCGCACTGCTCTGGGTGTTTGGAGCGCAGACTGTTCTTGTGTTCATCGACATACGGGGTCACCAAGGTAGAGTTCTGTAGAACTGTGTAGTGTGCTTGAGACCAAGAATATTCGTCCCTACATATTATTGAGTCACTTCCAAGAGTGCCTTTTCCAGTCAGTCTCCCCTCATACCGCGATTTAGGGAGACCTATTTTCTTAAGGCCAGGAATGAAGTCAACACAAAACCCGATAACATCCTCTGTTTGATGGCCCATGGAGATGCTTCCTTCTGGCCTAGCACGGTTACAGACATATTTCTTTAGGACTCCCATGAACCTCTCAAAGGGGAACATATTGTGTAGAAATACGGGCCCCAGGATGACAATCTCGTCGACTAGATGAACTAGGACGTGCGTCATGATATTGAAGAAGGATGGTGGTAACACCAGCTCGAAACTGACAAGACATTACGCCACATCACTCCTTAGCCTTGGTACGATTTCTGGGTCGATCACCTCCTGAGAGATTGCATTGCGAAATGCACATAGCTTCACAATGGCTAATCGGACGTTTTCCGGTAGAAGCCCCATCAATGCAACCGGAAGCAGTTGCGTCATAATCACGTGGCAGTCATGAGACTTTAGGTTCTGAAACTTTTTCTCTAGCATATTTATTATTCCCTCTATATTCGACGAGAAGCCAGTCGTGACCTTCATACTGAGCAGGCATTCAAAGAAGATTTCTTTCTCTTCTTTCGTAAGAGCGTAGCTGGCAGGACCTTTATACTGCTTCGGAGGCATGCCGTCTTTTTCGTGCAAACGTTGCAGGTCCTCCCGTGCCTCGGGTGTATCTTTTGTCTTCCCATACATGCCCAAGAAGCCCAGCAGGTTCACGCAAAGGTTCTTCGTCACGTGCATCACGTCGATTAAAGAGCGGACCTCTAGGTCTTTCCAGTAGGGTAGGTCCCAAAATATAGATTTCTTCTTCCACATGGGTGCGTGTCCCTCAGCGTCATTCGGAACAGCTAGTCCGCCGGGACCCTTTCCAAAGATTACGTGTAAATCATTGACCATAGCAAGTACGTGATCACCGGTACGCATGGCGGGCTTCTTTCGAAGATCTGCCTCGCCTTTGAAATGCTTGCCTTTCTTTCGACATTGATGGTTGGTCGCAAGAAATTGACGATGGCCCAGGTACACATTCTTCCTGTATTTGTCCAGGTATATACTTTCAGTGTCATCTAAACAGTGCGTGCATGCGTGGTATCCTTTGTTTGTCTGTCCTGAAAGGTTACTGAGAGCGGGCCAATCGTTGATGGTCACAAACAGCAACGCCTTTAGGTTAAATTCCTCCTGTCTGTGCTCATCCCACGTACGTACACTGTTTTCATTCCACGGCTATAAAAAGTTCTTCAACTAATGGCCTTAGGTACACATCAATGTCGTTGCTGGGTTGCTTAGGGCCTTGGATGAGAATTGGCATCATAATGAACTTCCGCTTCATGCACATCCAAGGAGGAAGGTGAAGGAAATATGCCCTAGAGGCAATAATAAAGTTATTATTTATTTCCTTACATCATGATAAAAGTTTATTATTCATGCTAGAATTGTATTAACCGGAAACATAATACATGTGTGAATACATAGACCAACAGAGTGTCACTAGTATGCCTCTACTTGACTAGCTCGTTAATCAAAGATGGTTATGTTTCCTAACCATGAACAAAGAGTTGTTATTTGATTAACGAGGTCACATCATTAGTAGAATGATCTGATTGACATGACCCATTCCATTAGCATAGCACCCGATCGTTTAGTATGTTGCTATTGCTTTCTTCATGACTTATACATGTTCCTATAACTATGATATTATGCAACTCCCGTTTACCGGAGGAACACTTTGGGTACTACCAAACGTCACAACGTAACTGGGTGATTATAAAGGAGTACTACAGGTGTCTCCAATGGTGGATGTTGGGTTGGCGTATTTCGAGATTAGGGTTTGTCACTCCGATTGTCGGAGAGGTATCTCTGGGCCCTCTCGGTAATGCACATCACATAAGCCTTGCAAGCACTACAACTAATATGTTAGTTGTGAGATGATGTATTATGGAACGAGTAAAGAGACTTGCCGGTAATGAGATTGAACTAGGTATTGGATACCGACGATCGAATCTCGGGCAAGTAACATACCGATGACAAAGGGAACAACGTATGTTGTTATGCGGTCTGACCGATAAAGATCTTCGTAGAATATGTAGGAGCCAATATGGGCATCCAGTACTTCAATCAAATCAAGAAGAAACTAAAGAAACCGCGGAAGAAAAGCAATGGTTGTTCGGGTATGAATGTTGAAGTCGTCTACCGAGACCCAGTCCCATAGAAATAAATGATCCACGACCCGCTATTGGTTATTGACCGGAGATGTGTCTCGGTCATGTCTACATTGTTCTCGAACCGTAGGGTCCGCACGCTTAACGTTACGATGACAGTTATTATGAGTTTATGCATTTTGATGTACCGAAGGTTGTTCGGAGTCCCGGATGAGATCACGGACATGACGAGGAGTCTCGAAATGGTCGAGACGTAAAGATTGATATATTGGAAGCCTATGTTTGGACATAGGAAGTGTTCCGGGTGAAATCGGGATTTTACCGGAATACCGGGAGGGTTACCGGAACCCCCCGGGAGACTAATGGGCCAATTGGGCCTTAGTGGAAAAAGAGAAAAAGGGAAAAACCCACAAGCTGGCTGGCGCCCCCCTTCCCCAAGTCCTAGTAGGACTAGGATAGGGGCCGGCCCCCCTTCTCTCTCTTTTTCCCCCCGGGAGTCCTAATAGGATTAGGATTGGGGGGAGGAGTCCTACTCCCGGTGGGAGTAGGACTCCCCTGCGCCTCCTCTCCCTTGGCCGGCCGGCTCCCCCTCCCCCAACCTTTATATACGGGGGCAGGGGGCACCCCAAGACACAACTTGATCCTTGAGATCGTTCCTTAGCCGTGTGCGGTGCCCCCTGCCACCAAATTCCACCTCGATCGTACCGTTGTAGTGCTTAGGCGAAGCCCTGCGTCGGTAGTACATCAAGATCGTCATCACGCCGTCGTGCTGACGGAACTCTTCCTCGACGCTTTGCTGGATCGGAGCCCGAGGAACGTCATCGAGCTGTACGTGTGCTAAGAACTCGGAGGTGCCGGAGTAACGGTGCTTGGATCGGTCGGATCGGGAAGAAGACGTACGACTACTTCCTCTACGTTGTGTGATCGCTTCCGCAGTCGGTCTGCGTTGGTACGTAGACAACACTCTCCCCTCTCGTTGCTGTGCATCACCATGATCTTGCGTGTGCGTAGGAAAATTTTCGAAATTACTGCGTTCCCCAACAGTGGCATCCGAGCCTAGGTTTTATGGTTTGATGTTATATGCACGAGTAGAACACAAGTGAGTTGTGGGCGATACAAGTCATACTGCCTACCAGCATGTCATACTTTGGTTCGGCGGTATTGTTGGGTGAGACGATCCGGACCAACCTTACGCGTACTCTTACGCGAGACCGGTTCCCTCGACGTGCTTTGCACACAGATGGCTTGCGGAAGACTGCCTCTCCAACTTTAGTTGAACCAAGTGTGACTACGCCCGGTCCTTGAGAAGGTTAAAACGGAGTCTATTTGACGAACTATCGTTGTGGTTTTGATGCGTAGGTGAGATGAGTTCTTACTTAAGCCCGTAGCAGCCACGTAAAACTTGCAACAACAAAGTAGAGGACGTCTAACTTGTTTTTGCAGGGTATGTTGTGATGTGATATGGTCAAGACATGATGCTGATTTTATTGTATGAGATGATCATGTTTTGTAACTGAGTTATCGGCAACTGGCAGGAGCCATATGGTTGTCGCTTTATTGTATGCAATGCAATCGTGATGTAATGCTTTACTTTATTACTAGACGGTAGTGATAGTCGTGGAAGCATAAGATTGGCGAGACGACAACGATGCTACGATGGAGATCAAGGTGTCGCGCCAGTGACGATGGTGATCATGATGGTGCTTCGGAGATGGAGATCACAAGCACAAGATGATGATGGCCATATCATATCACTTATATTGATTGCATGTGATGTTTATCCTTTTATGCATCTTATCTTGCTTTGATTGACGGTAGCATTATAAGATGATCTCTCACTAAATTATCAAGAAGTGTTCTCCCTGAGTATGCACCGTTGCCAAAGTTCGTCGTGCCCAGACACCACGTGATGATCGGGTGTGATAAGCTCTACGTCCAAATACAACGGTTGCAAAACAGTTGCACACGCAGAATACTCAGGTTATACTTGACGAGCCAAGCATATACAGATATGGCCTCGGAACACGGAGACCGAAAGGTCGCGCGTGAATCATATAGTAGATATGATCAACATAACGATGTTCACCATTGAAAACTACTCCATCTCACGTGATGATCGGTTATGGTTTAGTTGATTTGGATCACGTGATCACTTAGAAGATTAGAGGGATGTCTATCTAAGTGGGAGTTCCTAAGTAATTTGATTAACTGAACTTAAACTTATCATCAACTTAGTACCTGATAGTATCTTGCTTGTTTATGTTGCTTGTAGATAGATGGCTCGTGCTATTGTTCCGTTGAATTTTAATGCGTTCCTTGAGAAAGCAAAGTTGAAAGATGATGGTAGCAATTACACGGACTGGGTCCGTAACATGAGGATTATCCTCATTGCTGCACAGAAGAATTACGTCCTGGAAGCACCACTGGGTGACAGGCCTGCTGCTGGAGCAACACCAGATGTTATGAACGTCTGGCAGAGCAAAGCTGATGACTACTCGATAGTTCAGTGTGCCATGCTTTACGGCTTAGAATCGGGACTTCAACGATGTTTTGAACGTCATGGAGCATATGAGATGTTCCAGGAGTTGAAGTTAATATTTCAAGCAAATGCCCGAATTGAGAGATATGAAGTCTCCAATAAGTTCTATAGCTGTAAGATGGAGGAGAACAGTTCTGTCAGTGAGCATATACTCAAGATGTCTGGGTATAATAATCACTTGATTCAGATGGGAGTTAATCTTCCAGATGACTGCGTCATTGATAGAATTCTCCAATCACTGCCACCAAGCTACAAGAGCTTCGTGATGAACTATAATATGCAAGGGATGAACAAGACTATTCCCGAGCTCTTTGCGATGCTGAAAGCTGCGGAGGTAGAAATCAAGAAGGAGCATCAAGTGTTGATGGTTAGCAAAACCACTAGTTTCAAGAAAAAGGGCAAAGGGAAGAAGAAGGGAAACTTCAAGAAGAACAGCAAGCAAGTTGCTGCTCAGGAGAAGAAACCCAAGTCTGGGCCTAAGCCTGAAACTGAGTGCTTCTACTGCAAGCAGACTGGTCACTGGAAGCAGAACTGCCCCAAGTATTTGGCGGATAAAAAGGATGGCAAAGTGAGCAAAGGTATATGTGATATACATGTTATTGATGTGTACCTTACTAGAGCTCACAGTAGCACCTGGGTATTTGATACTGGTTCTGTTGCTAATATTTGCAACTCGAAACAGGGACTACAGAATAAGCGGACGCTAGCAAAGGACGAGGTGACGATGCGCGTGGGAAACGGTTCCAAAGTCGATGTGATCGCGGTCGGCACGCTACCTCTACATCTACCTTCGGGATTAATATTAGACCTAAATAATTGTTATTTGGTGCCAGCGTTGAGCATGAACATTATATCTGGATCTTGTTTAATGCGAGACAGTTATTCATTTAAATCAGAGAATAATGGTTGTTCTATTTATATGAATAATATCTTTTAATGGTCATGCACCTTTGAAGAGTGGTCTATTCTTGTTGAATCTCGAAGATAGTGATACACATATTCATAATGTAGAAGCCAAAAGATGCAAAGTTAATAATGATAGTGCAACTTACTTGTGGCACTGCCGTTTAGGTCATATCGGTGTAAAGCGCATGAAGAAACTCCATACTGATGGGCTTTTGGAACCACTTGATTATGAATCACTTGGTACTTGCGAACCGTGCCTCATAGGCAAGATGACTAAAACACCGTTCTCCGGTACTATGGAGAGAGCAACAGATTTATTGGAAATCATACATACCGATGTATGTGGTCCGATGAATATTGAGGCTCGTGGCGGATATCGTTATTTTCTCACCTTCACAGATGATTTAAGCAGATATGGGTATATCTACTTAATGAAACATAAGTCTGAAACACTTGAAAAGTTCAAAGAATTTCAGAGTGAAGTTGAAAATCATCGTAACAAGAAAATAAAGTTTCTACGATCTGATCGTGGAGGAGAATATTTGAGTTACGAGTTTGGTGTACATTTGAAAAATTGTGGAATAGTTTCGCAACTCACGCCACCCGGAACACCACAGTGTAATGGTGTGTCCGAACGTCGTAATCGCACTTTACTAGACATGGTGCGATCTATGATGTCTCTTACTGATTTACCGCTATCATTTTGGGGTTATGCTTTAGAGACGGCCGCATTCACGTTAAACAGGGCACCATCAAAATCCGTTGAGACGACACCTTATGAACTATGGTTTGGCAAGAAACCAAAGTTGTCGTTTCTTAAAGTTTGGGGCTGCGATGCTTATGTGAAAAAGCTTCAACCTGATAAGCTCGAACCCAAATCGGAGAAGTGTGTCTTCATAGGATATCCAAAGGAAACTATTGGATACACCTTCTATCACAGATCCGAAGGCAAGACTTTTGTTGCTAAGTTCGGAAACTTTCTAGAGAAGGAGTTTCTCTCGAAAGAAGTGAGTGGGAGGAAAGTAGAACTTGACGAGGTAACTGTACCTGCTCCCTTATTGGAAAATAGTACATCACAGAAAACTGTTTCTGCGACACCTATACCAATCAGTGAGGAAGCTAATGATGATGATCATGAAGCTTCAGAACAAGATACTACTGAACCACGTAGATCAACCAGAGTGAGATCCGCACCAGAGTGGTACGGTAATCCAGTTCTGGAAGTCATGATGCTAGATCATGATGAACCTACGAACTATGAAGAAGCGATGGTGAGCCCAGATTCCGCAAAGTGGCTTGAGGCCATGAAATCTGAGATGGGATCCATGTATGAAAACAAAGTATGGACTTTGGTTGACTTGCCCGATGATCGGCAAGCAATTGAGAATAAATGGATCTTCAAGAAAAAGACTGACGCTGACGGTAATACTACTGTCTATAAAGCTCGACTTGTCGCGAAAGGTTTTCGGCAAGTTCAAGGAGTTGACTACGATGAGACCTTCTCACCCGTAGCGATGCTTAAGTCCGTCAGAATAATGTTAGCAATTGCCGCATTTTATGATTATGAAATATGGCAGATGGATGTCAAAACTGCATTCCTGAATGGATTTCTGGAAGAAGAGTTGTATATGATACAACCAGAAGGTTTTGTCGATCCAAAGGGAGCTAACAAAGTATGCAAACTCCAGCGATCCATTTATGGACTGGTGCAAGCATCTCGGAGTTGGAATAAACGCTTTGATAGTGTGATCAAAGCATTTGGCTTTATACAGACTTTTGGAGAAGCCTGTATTTACAAGAAAGTGAGTGGGAGCTCTGTAGCATTTCTGATATCATATGTGGATGACATATTGCTAATTGGAAATGATATAGAATTTCTGGATAGCATAAAGGGATACTTGAATAAAAGTTTTTCAATGAAAGACCTCGGGGAAGCTGCTTACATATTAGGCATAAAGATCTATAGAGATAGATCAAGACGCTTAATTGGACTTTCACAAAGCACATACCTTGACAAGATTTTGAAGAAGTTCAAAATGGATCAAGCAAAGAAAGGGTTCTTGCCTGTGTTACAGGGTATGAAGTTGAGTAAGACTCAATGCCCGACCAATGCAGAAGATAGAGAGAAAATGAAAGATGTTCCCTATGCTTCAGCCATAGGCTCTATCATGTATGCAATGCTGTGTACCAGACCTGATGTGTGCCTTGCTATAAGTTTAGCAGGGAGGTACCAAAGTAATCCAGGAATGGATCACTGGACAGCGGTCAAGAACATCCTGAAATACCTGAAAAGGACTAAGGATATGTTTCTCGTATATGGAGGTGACAAAGAGCTCACCGTAAGAGGTTACGTTGATGCAAGCTTTGACACTGATCCGGACGATTCTAAATCGCAAACCGGATACGTGTTTACTTTAAACGGTGGAGCTGTCAGTTGGTGCAGTTCTAAACAAAGCGTCGTAGCGGGATCTACATGTGAAGCGGAATACATAGCTGCTTCGGAAGCAGCAAACGAAGGAGTCTGGATGAAGGAGTTCATATCCGATCTAGGTGTCATACCTAGTGCATCGGGTCCAATGAAAATCTTCTGTGACAATACTGGTGCAATTGCCTTGGCAAAGGAATCCAGATTTCACAAGAGGACCAAACACATCAAGAGACGCTTCAACTCCATCCGGGATTTAGTCCAAGTGGGAGACATAGAGATTTGCAAGATACATACGGATCTGAATGTTGCAGACCCGTTGACTAAGCCTCTTCCACGAGCAAAACATGATCAGCACCAAGGCTCCATGGGTGTTAGAATCATTACAGTGTAATCTAGATTATTGACTCTAGTGCAAGTGGGAGACTGAAGGAAATATGCCCTAGAGGCAATAATAAAGTTATTATTTATTTCCTTACATCATGATAAAAGTTTATTATTCATGCTAGAATTGTATTAACCGGAAACATAATACATGTGTGAATACATAGACCAACAGAGTGTCACTAGTATGCCTCCACTTGACTAGCTCGTTAATCAAAGATGGTTATGTTTCCTAACCATGAACAAAGAGTTGTTATTTGATTAACGAGGTCACATCATTAGTAGAATGATCTGATTGACATGACCCATTCCATTAGCATAGCACCCGATCGTTTAGTATGTTGCTATTGCTTTCTTCATGACTTATACATGTTCCTATAACTATGAGATTATGCAACTCCCGTTTACCGGAGGAACACTTTGGGTACTACCAAACGTCACAACGTAACTGGGTGATTATAAAGGAGTACTACAGGTGTCTCCAATGGTGGATGTTGGGTTGGCGTATTTCGAGATTAGGGTTTGTCACTCCGATTGTCGGAGAGGTATCTCTGGGCCCTCTCGGTAATGCACATCACATAAGCCTTGCAAGCACTACAACTAATATGTTAGTTGTGAGATGATGTATTACGGAACGAGTAAAGAGACTTGCCGGTAATGAGATTGAACTAGGTATTGGATACCGACGATCGAATCTCGGGCAAGTAACATACCGATGACAAAGGGAACAACGTATGTTGTTATGCGATCTGACCGATAAAGATCTTCGTAGAATATGTAGGAGCCAATATGGGCATCCAGGTCCCGCTATTGGTTATTGACTGGAGACGTGTCTCGGTCATGTCTACATTGTTCTCGAACCGTAGGGTCCGCACGCTTAACGTTACGATGACAGTTATTATGAGTTTATGCATTTTGATGTACCGAAGGTTGTTCGGAGTCCCGTATGAGATCACGGACATGACGAGGAGTCTCGAAATGGTCGAGACGTAAAGATTGATATATTGGAAGCCTATGTTTGGACATAGGAAGTGTTCCGGGTGAAATCGGGATTTTACCGGAATACCGGGAGGGTTACCGGAACCCCCCGGGAGACTAATGGGCCTATTGGGCCTTAGTGGAAAAAGAGAAAAAGGGAAAAACCCACAAGCTGGCCGGCGCCCCCCTTCCCCAAGTCCTAGTAGGACTAGGATAGGGGCCGGCCCCCCTTCTCTCTCTTTTTCCCCCCGGGAGTCCTAATAGGATTAGGATTGGGGGGAGGAGTCCTACTCCCGGTGGGAGTAGGACTCCCCTGCGCCTCCTCTCCCTTGGCCGGCCGGCCCCCCCTCCCCCAACCTTTATATACGGGGGCAGGGGGCACCCCAAGACACAACTTGATCCTTGAGATCGTTCCTTAGCCGTGTGCGGTGCCCCTGCCACCAAATTCCACCTCGATCGTACCGTTGTAGTGCTTAGGCGAAGCCCTGCGTCGGTAGTACATCAAGATCGTCATCACGCCGTCGTGCTGACGGAACTCTTCCTCGACGCTTTGCTGGATCGGAGCCCGAGGAACGTCATCGAGCTGTACGTGTGCTAAGAACTCGGAGGTGCCGGAGTAACGGTGCTTGGATCGGTCGGATCGGGAAGAAGACGCACGACTACTTCCTCTACGTTGTGTGATCGCTTCCGCAGTCGGTCTGCGTTGGTACGTAGACAACACTCTCCCCTCTCGTTGCTGTGCATCACCATGATCTTGCGTGTGCGTAGGAAAATTTTCGAAATTACTGCGTTCCCCAACAGAAGGTTATACATACATAGAGTCACGGGTCAGGTGCTGTGATTGCTGCTCTGCTCCCCGAAAGGATTAATGCCATCCACGCTTAAAGCAAACCATACATTCCTTGGGTCCTTTGCAAACTCATCCTAGTACTTTCTCTCGATTTTTCTCCACTGCGACCCGTCAGCGGGTGCTCTCAACTTCCCATCTTTCTTCCGGTCCTCACTGTGCCATCGCATCAACTTGGCATGCTCTTCGTTTCTGAACAGATGTTTCAACCGTAGTATTATAGGAGCATACCACATCACCTTCGCAGAAACCCTCTTCCTAGGGGGCTCGCCGTCAACATCACCAGGGTCATCTCGTCTGATCTTATACCGCAATGCACCGCATACCGGGCATGCATTCAGATCCTTGTATGCACCGCGGTAGAGGATGCAATCATTAGGGCATGCATGTTTCTTCTCCACCTCCAATCCTAGAGGGCATACGACCTTCTTTGCTACGTATGTACTGTCGGGCAATTCGTTATCCTTTGGAAGCTTCTTCTTCAATATTTTCAGTAGCTTCTCAAATCCTTTGTCAGCCACAACATTCTCTGCCTTCCACTTCAGCAATTCCAGTACGGTACCGAGCTTTCTGTTGCCATCTTAGCAATTGGGGTACAACCCTTTTTTGTGATCCTCTAACATGCGATCGAACTTCAGCTTCTCCTTTTGACTTTCGCATTGTGTCCTTGCATCAACAATGACCCGGCGGAGATCACCATCATCGGGCACATCGTCTGGTTCCTCTTGATCTTCAGCAGCTTCACCCATTGCAGCATCATTGGGCACATCGTCTAGTTCCTCTTGATCTTCACCAGCTCCCCCTGTTGCAGCATCACCGTATTCAGGGGGCACATAGTTGTCATCGTACTCTTCTTCTTCGCCGTCTTCCATCATAACCCCTATTTCTCCATGCCTCGTCCAAACATTATAGTGTGGCATGAAACCCTTGTAAAGCAGGTGGGAGTGAAGGATTTTCCGGTTAGAGTAAGACCTGTATTCCCACATTCAGTGCATGGACAACACATAAAACCATTCTGCTTGTTTGCCTCAGCCGCATCGAGAAACTCATGCACGCCCTTAATGTACTCGGAGGTGTGTCTGTCACCGTACATCCATTGCCGGTTCATCTGCGTGCATTATATATAATTAAGTGTCCAAATTAATAGAAATTCATCATCACATTAAAACCAAAGTACATACATAGTTCTCATCTAACAACATATAGCTCTCCAGAGCATCTAATTAATTAAACCATACATTGAAACTATGTAAAACATTTCAATGCGAAAACAAATGCGATCATAATCGCAACCAAGGTAACAATTGATGCAACGGCATAATGATACCAAGCCTCGGTATGAATGGCATATTTTCTAATCTTTCTAATCTTCAAGCGCATTGCATCCATCTTGATCTTGTGATCATCGACGACATCCGCAACATGCAACTCCAATATCATCTTCTCCTCCTCAATTTTTTTATTTTTTCCATCAACAAATTGTTTTCTTGTTCAACTAAATTTAACCTCTCGACAATAGGGCCGGTTGGAATTTCCGATTCACATACATCCTACAAAAATAAAATCTATGTCACGTTGGTCGGCATAATTTTCATAAACAATAAATGAACCAATAGTTATAAAGATAATATATATATACCACATCCGAATCATAGACAGGACGAGGGCCGACGGGGGCGGATACCAAAACCATCGCACTATATAAGATGCAATAATAAAAGTAAGAAAATAATACAAGTATCTATGTAAACATACAAGTAAGAATATGTATTTTTTCAGAAAGAAGATAAGAACAAGAGGCTCACCACGGTGGTGCCGGCGATGAGCTCGGCGCGGGTGATCGACGGCGGTGAAGACTGGGATTGGGGCGTGACGGACCGCTAAACCTAGACAAATATTGAGGAGAATGAAGCTTGGAGAGGAGAAAGCTTAAGTAGTGTGGCTCGGGCATTCCATCGAACACCTTGTGTGCATAGGAGGTGAGCTAGAACACCACCAAGCCCTTTCCCCCTCGGCCAGAAAAAAACAGAGCAGTGTGCTCTGCTCTTACGCAAGGGGGTATATATATAGGCACCTCATTGGTCCCGGTTGGTGGCATGAATCGGGACTAAAGGGGAGCCTTTGGTCCCGGTTCAAGCCACCAACCAGGACCAATGGTGGTGGGCCAGGCGCGAGGCCCACTGGTCCCGGTTCGTCCCACCAACCGGGACCAAAAAGTTCAGATGAACCGGGACCAATGGCTAACGTGGCCCTGCCGCCCCCCTGAGCTCACGAACCGGGTCCAATGCCCCCATTGGTCCCGGTTCTGGACTGAACCGAGACTAATGGGCTGACCTGGCCTGGACCGTTGCCCCCTTTTCTACTAGTGTGAGTTGTCAAATAAGCAAAAGGACAAAAAAGATGATGATAAAGGACAAAAAAGAGAGCCAAAAAATTCAAAATCTCCTTTGTTGTTATCAGTTTAGAGCAGGGGCGGAGCCAGGATTTGGGCATGAGGGGGGCGAGCAAGATAATTTTCGTTTTAGAGACACAATACAAAATATAGTCTCGAAACTGTACCATGATTTCTCTTATATTTTGTGCTTCCAATTCTAGTTTGTCATGAAATTTCTAAAGATACCACAATATGATGATCATCTGTTTGCGTAGCAACTGGATTGTGGCTAGAAATATCATCTACAATAGGTTGCCTCTCAAGTTGGCTTGCGTACTTAGTAATATTCCCTCCGTCCAAAAATACTTGTCATCAAAATGGACAAAAAAAGATGTATCTAGAATTAAAATACGTCTAGATACATCCCCTTTTATCCATTTTGATGACAAGTATTTCCGGACGGAGGGAATATTTGAGCCGCTTGAAAAAATGATTTTTGTTATGTTTTGTTTTTGTTCTTCCTCCTCATCCGCCAGTTATTGAAACATTAAACAATAAGTGAAATTAGATTTCTAGATCACAATCTTACTGCATATAATTAGTAAACTAAGCATTGCTTCAAACGAAGTGTACTAATTCATAAAGATTTAACAGTGACGTACCTTGGTTCTTTGAAGATAACAGGTTGATGTATGATGCCGGTGAAGCGGATAAGCAGGTATGGTCTCTCTCGTGGATTCAATTACGGCTGGAGTAGAGCACTGGACCCCTCCGTGGCTCATCCCCACGACGGCTGAGGCGACGGGCGACGGCGCAGGACGTTCGGAGCCACCAGACCTAGAAGCTACGAACATGATTACGGGAAGGGTAAGAAATTTTCCTACTTGATCTAACGGCTGCACGTAATTTGGGCCTTTGGGCTGGAAAGTCCCGATGTCATTAGCGTGACTACTTCCCCTTTGGCCTAGATTATAGTAATACTACCTGGCAACGAAACTTTACGGGGGGGGCGAGGCGATGGGGGGTGTCTGACCTCTGCTCGCATCCCTTGTCTCCGCCCCTGGTTTAGAGTTTAGTTAATCTCAATCGATTGACATCTAGCCTCATCTATTTTCTTGTACGACTTTGTTTTATTGATTAAATAAGGCTTTTCTATGATTTTCTATTACCATAGACATTCTACTTAACTAAAAACTAAAAACAAACCAGAGTCACAACTCTCGTCATTATGTTCTAAAAAACATAAAGCCAGACTGATCAAGACAACTTTTTTTAGTAACAGAACGCTTTATTCTAAAATCAATATGGCCAGGAATAAACAGGTGATCCAGAGGATCGCACAACCAACCTCTTGTTTTATTGGCCCACATCCAGATTACTAGCCATCCTAGCTAGGTTATGGGGCTCACCATTACAAGTGCACTGCTCAAACTTAAACGAACAAGACTGAAAGTTTGTAACTCTATCTCTAGTGTCCCTTAAAATCATGCACTAGGGACCTAAGAAAACCGAAGCCTGAAGCTCTTTCATGACTCCCACTCTGAGACAATCTGTTGCCACATTAATTTTGTGTGCATGCAAGTCCTCAGCCAACGCCAAGGCCTCTCTGCATGCATGAGCTTCTAGTGTTGGAAGGTCTGAAACACCCGCTAGAACCACTGTCGATGCTCCGAGGAACCGGCCCTCCTCATCCCTACACACCGTCGCCACTGCCCCCTTATTTGTTCTCTTTGCTACAACACCGTTCGCATTGATCTTGGCTATACTAGCATCGGGTCTGATCCACCTTGCCGGTTCAGTTACAACACTAGATGGAGCTTGTCCAATTTGCATGGTGTGATATTTCCTAATGAACATGTGTAGACCAGGGACTATGGAACTCCTCATGTATCGCATGGCCTTGCGCGCACCATATTGCCCATAGAGTAACTAGTACCTCCACAAAGATTGGCTCCTCTAGAGTGTTACTTAGGCCAAACAACCACTATTTTACATCAGGTATCTCATCTCCGGAGAATGGTGTTGCTACATATCTTCTTGAAGAAACCAAACACTCTTCATCATATCACAATCGAGCAGAGCATGCCTTCATGAATCCACATCCGCGAGTGATTGGCAAAAAGCTATCACTTTAGGGGTTACTGTCCCACAGAACTATCACTTTTTAAAAACTGACCAAAACTACCAAAATTTTATAATTTTATGACTAAAAACTACCACTTTTAAAAAATAGCCCGTTTAGATGATTTAAACACGTTTATGACATGCTGGACCCACCTATCAGGGCGAACGTGGCAGGAAAGTCAACTCCGTTTATTTTGACCGTTAAGTTGACCGGTGGGGCCCGCCTGTCAGTCTAAAGATATCCTTTTTTTTCTATATCCCGAAGCTCAGTTAAAAAAATTCTAACTGCCGTCCCTGACCCCACACGGCACCGTCGATCCATCCCGCTCTCCTCCCAACCCCGCACTGTCGCTCGACCCGCTAGCCGCCGCCGCCGCGGGATCCGACGAGCCGTCGCCCCTCCATCTCCTAGCGAGGCAGCTGCCGGCGCCGCGGGATTCGGCGAGCACCCGCCCCTGGCCCCTCCATCTCCCGGCGAGGAAGCCGCTGGCCGCCGGCGCCGCGGGATCCGGCGAGTAACCGCCCCTCCATCTCCCGGCAAAGAAGCCGCTGGCCGCCGCCGCCGCGGGATACGGCGAGCACCTCCCCTCCATCTGCCGGCGAGGAAGCCGCGGTCGCGACGCTCCTGTTCCAGCCAACACCCGGCTGCGGCTGGTGGCGGTCGGTCGCTCCATGGACGACGCACTGACGATGACGCGGCTGCGACGCCAACCTCTGCAGGTCGGCGAGCAGCCCCTAGACCACGGCGGCATCGACAAGGTGAGGGTCCTCCTTCCTGATGCTCGCCCCGGCGCTGAAGCGGATTGGGGGGTTTGCCTGCGCTGCATCGCCGAAGCCGAGGTGGTGATGAGCCAGTGCCAACTCAGTGTGCACGGCGCGCGGGGGAGAGAGATATGCTGCTCCTGGCCGTGCGTGGCCGCCGCCCGCATGCTCGTGCACCGTCGGCACAGCTGCTTCTCATGGTCGTGCGTGGCACCAGGGGCTGCCGGGGAGCAGCATGGGTGGGGGTGGCAGGGCAAGCTGCTGCTCGTGCTCGTACGTGGGCACTGCTCCTGCTCGTCTCGTTTGTGCACACAAAGTGTTTGTTGAAATGCCACATAGAGAGAGAGAGGAGGAGGAAGAAGAAGTTGATGCTGACGCATGGGCCCCACCGGTCAAATTAACGATCGAAATAAACATAGTTGACGTTGCCGCCACATCAGACGGGTGGGTCCAACATGTCATAAACGTGTTGAAATCGTTTAAACGGGCTATTTTTTGAAAGCTGTAGTTTTTAGTCACAAAATTAGAAAATTTTGATAGTTTTCGGCAAGCTTTTAAAAAGTGGTAGTTCTGTGGGACAGTAAGCCCTAAAATGATAGTTTTTTGTCAATCACTCCACAGCCGCATTGCAAATAGGGCATGCGGTAGATTCTGCCATATTGCAATTCTTAGGCACCTCTCAAGTGGGCAAAGATGCCCTAGCTAGCCTCCATGCAAAGGCCCTCAGTTTAGCCGAAACTTTTACCTTTCATAATTGACGCTAGTTATTCTCCTCTGCCTTTGTGTTTTAATTACTACTCCCTTCGTCCGGAAATACTTGTCGTGGAAATGGATACAAATGGATGTATCTAGAACTAAAATACATCTAGATACATCCATTCCTCAGACAAGTATTTCCGGACGGAGGGAGTAGTAGATTCATATACCCAATTCTCCAGCTGAAACTTTATATCAACCAACATCATGTACGTGGATCTGACGGAAAATATCAAGGTGAGCGCAATGAAGAGCATTTCAGGTTCAGTTGGTAATGTATCAAACCACATTGTAATCTTTCGGCGCAGCAAAGCGCACGGTCGCTTCTAATACCAATCATTTTGCAGGTTCCACTTTGCATGGCGTAGAGAGAATGTTGTGCCTACTTTTTTCCGCCCAAAAGTTTTCATCCGGTTTCTTGCATTCTAGTTGCCCGTCCCATATCTTCCGCTAGCTCTTGGGGTTTTCACTTTTGGGAATTCATGCGGGATTTGATGTCATTTCATTTTGTTTCGTTGAGATTTAAAATGGATTTAAGGTTTGACGAGTAGTGCAAGCGATGCATGCGACGTCCTTGTACACGTAGACGATGTCTCCTCTCGACCGATGTGAGTAGGCAATCAAGAAGCGACCCATGCGCGAACCAACCTTTGGTTGGATAGTTAGAGGGACAGTGGTATCTCCAACCTATCAGGGTTTAAGTTCTGGTGCTCGTATTATTCTTGAATTTATTTCAGGGCTTCCGGCGATGCGCTTTCAGTGGAAGGAGACGTTTTCATCGACGATGAGGCGCCTACGGTGACTTCGTAAATTTCAAGATGACATGTCGGCTCAGTCTCTCAAAAGTGCTCATAAAAATAGGATACGCGTGTGTACTATTATAAGGATAAATGTATGCACGTATGTATGAGCACTTGCGTCTGCACTGATGTTAAAAAAAAAAGCGACCCATGCATGCAACCCGAAACCTCCCTCCCAGCGTATGCATGCAGCCCCGAAACATGCATCCGCAAGAGATCGGTGACGGAGCCGTCCGACGTGCACGCGTTATTCGGCGGAACGAGTAGAAAGAGAGATGAGAGGTGCTCCGCTCCGTCCGTAATTGCGACCACGTACGTGCTGTATCCGAAACCTCAACAAACTCAAATCCGGTTTCAACGCAGCAAGGAAAGCCGAAACATATCTGAGGCCGGTGCACCCAACCTATAAATAACAAGAGAGCTTAGGTCAATCCATACATATCCAGATCGCACCCATGGATCCCATCGTCTACAGAGACTTCGACGCGGACGTGCTAGCGAATATCCTCATGCGCCTACCGCCCAACACCCGCCGCCTGCTCCGCCTCGTCAGCCGGCACTGGCGCGACGTCGTCGGCGAACGCACCGCCACCAACCTGCGGAGCCGCGCCAAGATACTCGTCGCCGCCACAGGCACTGCGTACATCATCGACAGCCTATCGGCTCCAGGGAAGCCCAGAGACCTGTGGGCGGACTTCATGCCATACCGCTACGCCAAGCACGTGAGCGTGGCCATGAGCGTGGTCGGCACCTGCAACGGGCTCGTCTGCCTGTGCGACGACCAGAAACGCGGCGGCCCCGTCACCGTGGCCAACCCTGTCACCGGCGAAGCGCTGAGCATCCCGCCGCTGCCACCGTCGCGTGCTGATGATGAAAGCACGTGCTACGATAGGAGCTGGCACGCCGCCTACAGCTTCGCCTACCTCCCGATCTCGGGGCTGTACAAGGTTGTGCACGTCCCCTGCCACCTAGACCGGTCCGTTTACGACAGGGTGCACGTGATTACGCTGGGGGAGGCTTCGTGGCGGGGTGTGCCGGCCGGCTCCGGCGCCAGATGTAGCCTCGGCGACAACGTTGTCAGCATCGACGGCGTGACGTACTGGACCACGGCGGAGGCCGACAAGGTCATGTCTTTCGACCTCGAGCACGAACGCATCACACACATTATGTCACTACCCTCCGCAGTGCGGTCCAGCTCCAACAACGGCGGCAAGTGGCACCTAGCAGACGTGCAAGGGAGGCTAGCCATAGTCCTTACCCAGATCTTGCCTTCAATGGAGAGGACGGAGGTCTGGGTAATGGAGGGTCGTACGGCGGGACAAATCAGGTGGAGCCGCTGGTACATCATTCAGATGAGAACACCACAGTACCGGCTGCAGGAGCCGTCGAGAACAAAGCTGCAATGTCTCACGTGGCCGCTCCTCGTCCAGGACAAGCAGATCCTCACATGGGAGTGGTTGTTGTATGAACGAGATCGTGCCTTGTACAGGCACAAACCGACCGACGACGACACGAGGAAAACGAAGCACGGGATAGTGGATATCAGCGAGAGGAATCGGGGGATGGTGGTCGCCAACATTAATATGTTGCCGCACCACAACGACCGTCGGACGTTCGCTTATGTGGAGACCAAGGAACCATTAAGTGCCTACGGACCAGGGAACGTTCCCCAGTTAGTATTTTTCGAGAGAAAACATAGGCAGATGTATGTTTTTTTTTGAGCATCAGTACAGACACAAGCGCTCATATACACGCGCATACACTCACCACTATGAACGCACACACGCATACCCTACCCTATGAGCACCTCCGAGAGACTGAGCCGGCATATCATCTTGAGATTTATGAAGTCACCGTAGGCGCCTCGTCGTCGACGGGAACGTCTCCTTCCACTGAAAACGCATCGCCGGAAATCCTGAAATAAATCCAGGAATAATGCGAGCACCAGGATTTGAACCCTAGTGGGTTGGGAATACCACTGTCCACCTAACAATCTCCACCACAGGTTGGTTCGCTAGGCAGATGTATGTTAAAAGGTTGTTAACCGTACAGATTTCTTAGGCCACACATTGGATTTTTCAATTGAGATTGTTTTTTAGTGTTCATTTACATCTCAATTGGTATTAATTGAGTTGTCAATCGATAAATAAAAAATGGAATCAATAAGTGCCGAATCGTGCCGGTTTCTGTCTTCTGACGCCGAACGCACTCATTGCCGTTGTTTTGCGTGCACGAATCTTGGTGCAGGGTACCGTGTCCATGTTAGCGTGCGGGAACGTTCGGGATATTACAATTTGGTCGCGAACTAAAGCCTTATCCTCCCGCCCTTTCGATCTCCCCTGACCCACACACCACTCTTCTGCCATCCCCTTCCCTTCAGCATCTCTCTCTCTCGTCGGTGACTCCCCCGGCGAGCTGCGACGGCAGCGCGAGGAACCCGAGAAGATCTCCGGCGTGGGGGCGGGGGTGCGCGGCATGGTGGGCTCCGGGGGACGCGTGATGCATGGGGTGGATGCTCGTGCGCATCTCGTCGAAACAAGGCTCGAAGTGTAGCCACGGCTGCGCCGTGCGATACCACCACCCCGCCCTGACGAGTTCATGCACCACCCTCCCGACGTGCCGTCGTGGACCTTGTATGCCACTGCGCTAACTGGGGCCCAAGCGGCGCCATCACCGTAACCAATCATGTCCTCCATTCCGGGCTGGGTATCCCACTGTTGTCGTCGTTGAATACCGTTGGCCGATGTAGCCACTACATTAGGAGCTCGCATGAGGCCTACAGCTTCGCGTACCTCCCAACCACGCGGAGGTATAGTGTCATGCACGTCCTGTGCCACGTGAACCGGTCTGTGTATGATGCAGTGCACGTGTTCACGCTAGGGGAGCCGTCGTCACGGGAGGTGCCGACCGAGCCTGCCGCGAGATGTGACCCCGTTCACGGCGTCGTCTGCATCGACGGCGCAACGTACTGGGTGGTTGCGTCGGAGGGCACTGAGAAGGTCGTGTTTTTGATATCAAGGATGAGCGCATCATGTCTATAAGAACGTTGCCGTTCGTGCTGTCCCACTCCAAAGACGGTGGCAGTTGGCACCTAGCGGAGGTGCAGGGGAGGTTGTGCATCGTCTTTACCCACGCGCCGTCGGCTACGCACAAGACAGAGGTGTGGGTCTTGGAGGGCATGAGAGGGGGTCGGTAGATCAGATGGAGCCTGTTAGAGTTGTGTCGAATATAGTGTACAATGTAGGTTACAGTTGGACTTGTAGTACTATTGTGCTTAGATAGGATATGGAGTCGTGTCCAAGTAGGACACTTGTATCCTAGGCCTCTCAAATATAGCGGGGATAGACACACGATGTAACATATGCCAACATAATAGCACAAGAACGCAGGGGAAGCCGTCGGGATGTGCCGGCGTCCAGGGCGACCGGTTGCGGTATTATAGCGGTGTCATGGGGAGCAGCGCCCATAGTCAGGCCCCGGAGATGTAGCCATATCGATGAACCTTGTTAACAAATCTCGGTGTCGTGCTCGTGTGATTGATTGGTCCTCGGATGATCAACGGTATGCCTTAGATTTATTCTAACAAGTGGTATCAGAGCTAGGTTGTTCGGAGGTGGATTGTTGATTTAGAGGAAGATTGTCATTGAGTTCGTCGTGGAGACGACGTGTGAAAGAATCAGTCTTCATGGCCGAAGCTACCGCTCGGACGAGGATAAGTTTTTTCCGTGCAAGTCGTCTTGTACCACGATCGATTTATCTATGGGATCTCGGCGAATCAAAAGCATCGTGGTGGAAGGATCGTGATCAGCAGGTGCAACGCGTGCGAGGCGAGCAGGCGCGCACAGTGCGGGCTGGCCCAGGAGGGGCTGGCTGGTGAATGCGGCCCATACACGAAGAAGCTGGCTGTGTATTAGGCACGCTGCGCGGAAGGGCTGGAGTGCAGATCCGATCGAATCAAACCGGATTTGTTTTGGACAAAAAGAGGACCGAGTCCTCACGTGACACGATGAGATGTGAAACATATCGATTCAGTAGGAGAAAAGATCCATCGTTCTATTAAATCGGATAGCAGCAACTTTTGGCAAAGCAATCACTAGCATTGGAAGTTGTGCCTGGGAGCTAATACACGTGAGTATAGGAAGGATTTTTGGTAGGAATTTTCTGCTTGTGCAACTCCTGTACCTGAGCACGTGTTGGAAGCTCGGATATTTTTCGTAGGGTCAGCCGTACAAAGAATCATGGTACCAATGGGTATCAGGTTTGAGGTGGAGAAGTTCGTTGGAACTGGAAACTTTGGGTTATGGCAGACAAAGGTGAATTTTTTTGGCGCGATATGGATGCTTGAAGGCATTGCGGGAAGTCAATTCAGCTAGGATGGAATTGTGATGTGATGGATGGAAATTCGCAGAAGACGATTTGGGAGCCTCGAGCGTGTCATGTTGCCGGACAAGTTCGACTGGTGATGACCCACAAGTGTAGGGGATCTATCGCAGCCTTTTCGATAAGTAATAGTGTCGAACCCAACGAGGAGTAGAAGGAAATGATAAGCAATTTTCAGTAAGGTATTCTCTGCAAGCACTGAAATTATTGGTAACAAATATTTTTGTGATAAGGTAATTTGTAACGAGTAGCAAGTAATAAAAGTAAATAAGGTGCAGCAAGATGTCCTAATCCTTTTTGTAGCAAAGGACAAGCCTGTACAAACTCTTATATGAAGGAAAGCGCTCTCGAGGATAGATGAGAATTATCGTAAGCTAGTTTTCATCACGTTCATATGATTCGCGTTCGGTACTTTGATAATTTGATATGTGGGTGGATCGAGGCTTGGGTACTGTCCTTACTTGGACAACCATCCCACTTATGATTCACCCCCATTGCAAGCATCCGCAATTATAACAGAAGTATTAAGCTAAACCTAACCATAGCATGAAACATATGAATCCAAATCAGCCCCTTACGAAGCAACGCATAAACTAGGATTTAAGCTTCTGTCACTCTAGCAACTCATCATCTACTTATTACTTCCCAATGCCTCCCTCTAGGCCCAAACAATAGTGAAGTGTCATGTAGTCGATGTTCACATGACACCACTAGAGGGATGACAACATACATCTCATCAAAATATCAAACGAATACCAAATTCACATGAGTACTTATAGCAAGACTTTTCCATGTCCTCAGGAACAAACGTAACTACTCACAAAACATATTCATGTTCATAATCAGAGGGCTATTAATATGCATAATGGATCTGAACATATGATCTTCCACCAAGTAAGCCAACTAGCATCAACTACAAGAACTAATCAACACTACTAGCAACCCACATTTACCAATCTGAGGTTAGGATACAAAGATTGGATACAAGAGATGAACTAGGGTTTGAGATGAGATGGTGTTGGTGAAGATGTTGATGGAGATTACCCCCCTCCTGATGAGAGGATCATTGGTGATGACAATGGTGATGATTTCCCCCTCCCGGAGGGAAGTTTTCCCGACAGAACAGCTCTACCGGAGCCCTAGATTGGTTCCGCCAAGGTTCCCCCTTGTGGCGGCGGGGTTTCTTTCCAAAAGCTTGTTTAAGATTTTTTCCTCGACGAAAGACTCCATATAGCCAAATATGGGCATCAGAGGGCCAGCAGGGGGGCCATGAGGCAGGGGCGCGCCCAGGGGGGTACGTAGGGCGCGCCCCCACCCTCGTGGATGGTGGGTGGCGCCCCTCTGGTACTTTCTTCGCTCAGTATTTTTTATATATTCTGAAATTAACTCCCGTGGAGTTTTAAGACTTTTGGAGATGTGCGGAATAGGTCTTTAGTATTTTCTCCTTTTTCAGCCCAGAATTCCAGCTGCAGGCATTCCCCATCTTCATGTAAACCTTATAAAATAAGAGAGAATAGGCATAAGTATTGTGACATAATGTGTAATAACAGCCCATAATGCAATAAATATCGATATAAAAGCATGATGCAAAATGGACATATCAACTCCCCCAAGCTTAGACCTCGCTTATCCTTAAGTGAAAGCCGAAATCGAAAAATATATCCACATGTTTAGAGATAAAGGTGTCGATAAAAACAAAATACGGACATGAAAACATCATGATCATTATATATATATATATATATATATATATATATATATATATGAAAAATGCATTCTACCACTAAGGGGTAACTACCCCCATCCTTACTGCCGTACGATCTCATCACGATGTGGAGGATTGATTTTCTTAATGGGTTGCGGGTAGAGGAAAACTGATATTTTTGGAGCCTGATTGGTTGGTTGGCCGGTCCGATTTTCTTGGTACTTCTGATCTTCATTTGGTCTTCGCTGTGTATACAACCGATCGGAGGTAAGGTGCGTTCAGAAGAATCAGATCTGGATGCAACCCACCTAACAATAATCCTCTTTCTCTTTCTCTCTCTTCCCCATCCATTAACAAGATTAGGATCGATGGAAATTACCAAAAGAGATCGAGGTACGCAATAACGTGACTGTTTTCCATCCATGTGTCTTGCTAATTGATTTCCCTTTTTCACGGCCAAGCAGTGGCGCACAACAATTTCGTTTTACTAATGGGCTTGACTTGATCCATGTGCTCTCTCTTTACGAGAGGAAGCTGAATCGGGATAAATCATTAGAAGTAAAAGGAGGTAACGTGACATGCACCTTTATGTGATTTCCACACACGCATCATGCTAGCTAATTTTTAATTGTTCTTATTTTCATGCACATACATCATGCTAATCTCTTTCTGGCTTTTTTGTTGTTGTGCATGGATCAATTTTCCCTGTTACTGCACCGCCGGCGACGCAACCTATGACCGTGGCTACATTGTACGGGCTATCCCTACTTAGCCTCAACGAGCACCAACAACCAATCTGTGACCGCTCTGACAGGCGGCGGCGACACCGATAGTGTACGGGTTCATATGGGACGGAGACCTACGACTTCATCTCTGCCATGACAACCCCCATGGGTCACTGCTCCGCACGGCAGTGACGACGACGAACGACTGTACCTGGCCTTACGTGTGAATGGTCTCGCACAGTGGTGGCTACGATGATATACATACAACTGCACACAGCCGACCAGTGACTACTCCCGGCAACAACGACGAACGGCTGCTCACAACCGATGACTGCTCCTGTGTCGAGACAACGATGACTGCTCCTGTGCTCTGATGTGTATATTAAGTTGATCATTAAGTCATAGATTTGTGTATGCACATGCATTAGCACGCATCATCATCAGACAAACAACCCATGTCTTCAAAAAAAGTCTTCTAACTAGTATATGCAGTTGCTTCAAGGTGTAGTATGTCATAGATACTTCATTTAATTTTATACTACAGTTACGTAATTTTTCAAGTGGCAATCTCACAATATACTATACTACTTGTACCTGTACATGTGGAGAGAACATTTTGAATACGCCTTTCAATATCTTGGTATCTTCATGTATTTTGTTCATTCAGACATACTCTTTATTTAGAGTCTATACTCTTGTCGGAGACACTCTTTTTTTTTTGAAATACACCAACCATATACTCCATTCTTTATAAAATACCATGTACTCCAAAGAACTTCTTTATACACCATACTACTTTCTTCTATATATGTATTTCATACTACTTTTTCATACACAACATTCTTAAGAATACCCTCACTTGTTGAATAAAACTAGGTTTATGAGAAACGAGAAGTATATCAAAAAGCACACGGTCCCCGTGTCCCCATTCTTAACTGAAAATACACATATACTACATACATTTTATCTACGGGACAGATACTACATACTCTTTTTCTACGGGACAGATACTGCATCCTCTTTTTTTATGGGACAGATACTACATACTCATTCCTATATAAAGAGTATATTGTATGGGGCATGTATAACAAACTCATTACTTTTGAGAATGGAGTAAGTATAACAAAATCGTCTCTTTCAAGAATGGAGTATGAAGGACACTGATTTTCCAGAGAGTAAAAAGTATATAATCTGATCGTTCACAAAAAAAAGTACATAAGCTGATCGTTGTTGGAACTTGGAAGTACGGGGTAGATATACTAAGCTACTAGTCACTTATCCATTCAGCGTGATCCATGTGCATGTGGCCAAGAAATTAGCAGATTTGTTGTAGGTTGTTGCAACAGTGCGTTCAATTTTCTAATTGGTTAATTAAACAATCTAGTGAGTTAACTGTTAACGGATCCATTTCAACCCCTAAGACATTTTCATACATGCACAACGGGACAAGTGGCAGCAAACTAAGTAGGAGGTAACTATCACTGCTTGTATTTAAAATTTCCCTAAAGACCTTATTCTAATAACACTTCCGCCTTATTCTGATAACACCCCGACTAACCCACACAAAAAAAGAAACCCACCCCACCTCCACCCACTCCTCCCCCGATCCCCTTCACCTTCTTCCTCCCATGCCCCAGCCCCCCGATCCACCAACCCGCCGTCGCGTCCCCAGGCCGGAGACCTCCCACCGCCACGCCACCTTCCTCCCCTGCACCTCTGCGCCACCTCCACCCCCCTGCGCCGCCGCACCACCTCGAACCACCTACCCTCCCCGCCCTACCTGCCCCCGCGCAGGCCAGCCACCGGATCCGCCCATCGCAGTCCTCCACAGCGGCGCCCCCGCCGTTGGATACGACGCGCGCCGACGAGAAGCGTCGGATCCCGCGCTCGGGAGAGGGCTCAGGCCTCCTCCCCAACAGCTCCCGCCGTCGTGTCGTCCCTGCTACCTCCCCTCCCCACACCATCAGATTCATCTCTCCATGGCGACGCTCGATCCAGCCAGGCCCGAGGGAGGAGAGCAGCCGGGTCTCTTCCTCCTCCCCGGCGAGGCCTGGGCGCCCCCCTCCTCCGGCGCGGACCAACCACCCCCGGATCCCGACCCTCGCCGCCACCACCTCCGCTCTACACCACGGGTGGATCCGGGCCGCCACTGCCGGCGCCGCACCCCTGGCTTCCCCCCACCGGACTCCCCTCTACCCTCCTCTAAACTGTACAACAGGCAATGCGGGCAACTGTGGCGTGCAGTGCACCTCACCCCGGCGTGTAGCTCGACCCCTGCCCCGGCGTGCGGGCACCCTCGCGAGCAACATCAGTCAAGTTCATGCCTCCAAATCCTCCACTTTGTGACCCATCCCCATCCCCAGGCCCCCGGCTACGCCACCCATCCCTAGGCTAGCTCCGACCAGCGGCTCCTATGGAGATGCCGATGGCCGCCAAACAACCATTGCCCCACCGGATCTTGGGGCGGCCGACGTTTCGCCCTACTAGTGCGCCACTTCCTCCTCTCCTAGTAGCTAGTCCACTACAAGAAACCTGTTAATCCATGAAGGATTTTCGTTGACGTTTTCAAAACTATCATGGACGGCCCCGCAAGCCCGCTAAAGCCCACTAAAGCCCGCCGAACATTTACCCATATAAAAATCTAACCCTAACCCCCTCCTCTCTCGGTCCTCCACAGCCCCTCCTGATTCCCCATCGCCGCCACCCACCACCTCCCCCTCCTCTCCTAGAGCCACACCCATCCCAATCCATCTTCCTCCCCTCCGCCTCCACCTCAACCGCCCAGCAATGGCACATCGCCGCCGCTCGCACCCACCAGCCACCTTGCTCATGGGCTCGGCCCTGTCCCCCATCCTTTCCTGACGTTCTCACCTAGAACAGATCGAGTAGCCGACAGCCAGATCCGCAGCGGTCCTTCCAGTGGCCATCTCATGGAGCTCATCCACTAGGTACCCACTTCTCCCCGCGCCTCCCTCTCCCCTTCTCTCACTGACTCAATTTGATTCGGTTTCGCAGTCGTGATTCAATTCGATTTGATTCGGTTTTGCAGCCGTGATCCAATTTTGTCAAGTTGGTGCTGTTGCTGCCTCGAAGGACCTGCTGAAGTGGAGAAGGAGGCCCACCGGCGCCATGGGTCAGTATATTCCGGCGCAACCAGGATGATTGCCAGCTCATAAGCTCAAAGGTTTTACTGTCATTTGCCTCATTGCTATAGACATATACATCATATCAATGTGTATTTTCTTGTCCTGGTACTTCCTCGTATGAGTCCTCTGATATACAAAATAAAAAAAATGGTGATTTCCCGACGGAGCAATTTCTGAATGTTGTATGTCAATAATCCAGATTTAGGTTTTGTATGTTATTACTAGAATAACGGGTCTGGTTTTGTATCCGTTCCATATGATGTTGATTTAATGATACTTCAGTTAGTCATCTTGTATGTTATAGTGTTAGGAGCCAGGGGTTTATCACTTGCGTGCCTCAGTTTATGGCACTACAGCAATTTGCACAATAAGAAAATGAAGTACAAAAAATACATGACCACAGATAAGAAAATGAAGCCTTCATTTTTTCTGAGTCTAAGTTTCATCATTCAGTACATAGCTAAAAATGAACCCCAAAGCAAGGGTAGCAATTTTATAGCGACCGGTGCAGGATTACAATTTTTTGCATTTATAGCAATCACAGATACTAGTTATGTATGTATATTTCTTAAATGCCTAGATGAAACTCCATTTCTCTACTCTGAATGTTGATGTTGCTGAATAGAGACCCTCGACGACGCACAAAAAATCATGCTTTTTTGTGCACTTTGCTTCAATCAGGTTGTGTTAAGAACGCCAACCATGGAGAAGCTGCTGCGGGGGTTAAAGGGTCAGGTGAGGACGCCTGGAATGCAGCTCAACATCACTACCATAACTTCAAGTCCCCTGTACCAAATGTGACATGCCTCCTCCATACTCTCTCCCTCTGTTTGTTGTGATTCGGTAGTTGTGCTTTGCTGATGTTGTTTCCCCAACAGAGATTCTCGAGGCTGACACAAAAAATCATGACGAACACCAACAAGTTTGTCAATGTAACGACTTCTCCTGTCTCTCTTGTTGGTGCCGCCTCCTCGCAGCGCCTCTCTTCTTCTACCTCTGATTACTCTTCCTCTTGTGGTTTCTCTCAAACACATACTCATGGAAGAAACTCCTAGGAAACACACACACACACACACACACACACACACAGACACACAGACACACACACACACAACCAAGAAAGATGACCAGTGGCTTTGCCCAGAACACTTTCTTGGTCATACGAGAGACTACATTGTTTTTCTGCCCTCACGGCTGCAAACTTTCTCGTTCACTTGATCAACTTAAATAGCCAGTACAGGATAAGACTCACACCTCATGCACTTACTCCACTAAACGTTGATTACATCTGTACATATTAATCATAGCTCTAGAGCAGCTGCGTTATATTTGCTGTTATTGCTACAGTCACTTTTTTTATCATGGCATGCATGTTCGCTCCTTGTGTATTTGGAGATAAGAGTAGAGGATGGTAACCTTGTCTGCTTTGGGAAAATCACTTGTAAACATCCCTTATTTGTTACCTGTCCTTGAATATAAGCGAAGCATGATCAATTCAAGCTGCGCTTTCGTAACTATTAGTTACTGTTTATGAATTATTTTCTTGGTTCATAGTTCACTATAGTACAGATTTTGATATTTTTATCCAATAACAAGTACAGAGCTTAGTACTCCACAAACAAACTAGTTTGTGTTAATTATCTTGAAGTTAATCTCTATCACTTGTTTACTGTCATTCCTGTTTGTTAAGGAATGGTGTGGTACAGTGTATATGCTGGCAGAATTTTCTTTACATAATTTTCATCTGATCGCTTGTATAGAAAATTATTTCTCCCTTATTCTTTTGCGTTTCTGATTGAATCTTTAATTTTTGTTTTAATATGGTTGCAAACAACGCTGATGCAAGTACATCTTCATCGTGTTGTACCCATTGTTTCTCTAGCATGCTAATCTTTGTCTGATTGCGTTTACTTGGTTCAAATAGGTGACACAAAGTGAAACCCTTGACATGAACTTCATTACTTCCTTGATGTCGAAATACAGCAGAGGATTATTTGTACAACTATATTACCTGACTTCTTAATATAGTTGTATAAATAATCCTTTCATGAGCATATAAACTTGATTTTTTTTGTTGTACTTATGAATAAGAAATGATCTATCCATCCGTTTGTTTTAAAATGATGTTGACCTTTCAATGTTTGGATGCTAAAATGTCACATTTATAGAATAATTTTTTCAACTTGTAACTAGTCTGCTTTTATTCACGTGTGTTGCCCACATTTACGTCATACCTTAATATAGAAGTGGTGTGTCCATGGATGATTGCTTGGGAAACCAACTAATATGATTACTCTCGATTCATTTGGGAGCTAGCTTTTATAGGTTATTATAATTTTGTATGTGTTTTGATTCTATGCAGGTCTGGCAATTAATCCGTGTCACTAGAGATTGAAGTTTTTAGTATGGATTATTTGGGTCCGGATAGCTGCCTTGAAGCGGTGTAGTGTTGGAGATTAAAATCAGCTATTAGTCCATTTTATCTGAAGTTGTGTTACTCATTTTTTTAAATGCTTATAGGGCTTTCTAGATATGCTTGTAAGTTTTTATATTAAGCATTTTTTTCAATCAGACTAGATTGTTCGAACTCTGTATTGTCATGTGAACAATTGCATTTCTTGAATGAATCCAATTTAATTATCTTGTATTAAACTGTTACATCGAGAAAACATGATGTACAAAAAATTGGCAATGGGTTGGACTAAAAAAACAACCGGTTTGACTGTCCACCAAAAATATCGGGCAAATCCCTAATTTAGTTGGTTACAACACCGGCCACGTCAGATCCACGTAGACGCCTTGTTAGATTCACGTTGCAGCCACGTCATGTAAATCGGTGACGGCTTGTTCCATCATAGCCTAGTTTGGGCTTGGCGGGCCTGTGGCAGATCCATGACGGCCAAGAATCGTCATGAAAGGTATGATGTCAAATTATGACGCGATATACATGACGGACGTTTGGTCCGTCATGGATGGGCACGCATGACAGTTTTTGGCTGGTCTGTGATGGACTAAGACTGTCATGTATTAAGAAATTTCTTGTAGTGGTCCCTGCGAGATCCATGATGGCTACAGCCCCCAAGTCGTTGTGTTGGTCCCCCATCCTGATGACCACGACCTTCACATCCCCTCTCCTCTCTCTGTGCCTGCACCTTGATGGCCGGTGAGCAGCTCCATTAGCTCCACCGTGGGTCGTTGACCATGCCATCGTAAGCAGTTAAGCACCGTGGGTGAGGCGCTGTGCTGCAGTTCATTTGCCGCTGGAGTTCACTATTTAGTTTGCTTATTTTTCCTGAGTCGCCCGCCAACAGTCAAAAGAACTCAAAGTGCACTACAGTCTGCTGTTGTTCAGTTTTGTTATTTTTGCGGAAACAAGAAAGGACCAACAAAAGAAAATAAGAAAGCTAGTGCACTGCACACCCGGATGAGACTAAAAGGAACATAAATGCAGTTCGTGCATCATCTTCCCCAAAAACTAATTTTGTGCAGTTCTCTATTTTTTATTTTGGCTATGTTCAAGTACAGTATGCTTCTTTTTTATTGCAGTCCCAACTTCGTGAAGATGGCGTTCGTGTGTCCTACAGTTCCTACATGCTGTTGGAGCGATGCATTGGGCTGGATGCATGAGAGGTGTGTGATGGCTTGCCACTTGTTCCCTTGTGCTCTATCTCTATTCTTGCTCAGTTGCGGTGTGTGAAGTGTCGGTGTTGTTTCTTCAGATAAGTGGCATGGAAGAAGCACTGGAGATCCTGTTGCACAGTTCAAAGACTACCATGACGGCACATCAGTGGCATGGAAGAGGTCATCAAGCCTAGCACAACCACCGCGATGGCTGCTTCCGCTGGTCAATTTCTTATGTTCTTCCCATTCATGGCCTAGCTTGCCCAAATTTTCTTCTGAATATTTTCTTGTTGCTATTCTGTGTAGCAATAGTGGTGGTGATTACTCCCTAGTTGCTAGTCAGTTCTCCACATCGAGCCTAGGGTCGCTATCCTGAATATTTTCTTCTGAATTGCAGTTCTCCCCACTTCTTGACGGGGTTCCGTTGCCATGGTGCTACAGTGCGCTTGGATTTTTTAAGTTTCACTTTGTTCTTGGATATGTGAGAAAAAATGTAACAAATTGTAAAATAGATGTCCTTTGTGTGTATTGTGAAGTCCTTTGTTTGTATTTGAGAAGTTCGTTCAGCTGTGAAATGCCGTTCTTTTTGTTGCCGATTGGTCCAGTTCTTTTTGTTTTCCAAATTCCCAGGGATGGGAAATTGAACCTAATGCCGACGAGACAACAATCCACAAGTATCATGCGCATGCAGTTCCTTTTGTATATGCTTGCAATGCGGTGTGTGTATGTGTGTAGTACACCCCCATCGGTCCTTTTGTGTGGCAGCTCATTACCCCCATCGGTCATTTTGTGTGGCAGCTCATTACCCCTCTGTATGAAGTGCGTCGTCTGTCTCAAAATTCAGTCGACTACATTAACGTTTGCAGTGCGTTTGGTCCTCGGATGTGGTTCACTTTTGAGAGTGATGATGTTCACTTGGCCCCAACATGAAAATGCAAAAAAAAACAGCGAAACTACAAGATGGTAATGTGGTTCACTTTGATATATGTCGCGGCTCACTTGCCCTTATCTTTGCGGTCCACTCTAGTTCATAAAAAGAGTTGAAAAAAAGACAACAAAACCAAAACTCATTTGGGAAAATTTATGTCCCACAAAAAAAATCATGCTGTGCACTTGTCGATATGATGAAGTGCGATTTTTAGTCTGATGCAGTACACACGATGATTTTGGATCGCGAAAAAACAGACTGTCCGCATTTCGTTGAAAATCAAAATTGTTGCCAAATCGTAAGGAATCGGAGATAGTGTTCTACATGAAAAAGTTGCGTCTCGTCAATATCTATCCAACAGCGTATAATTTGAATCATTTCGACAAGCGGTTTGAAAAATTTTCACGAAAAACGGCTGCTGCCTTTCGTCATCAGCCACACGATTTTCAAAATTAACTAAAAACCGTAAGGAATATCAAAAACATTTCAACATATGATAGTTGCGCCTTGTCCGTATCTTTCCAACGGTGTATCATATGCTTCATTTGGACAAACGGTTCGAAAACTGGAGCGAAAACAGTACCGAAAATTTCGAAAAATTTAAAAAACAGAATTCCGCAATTTAGTAAATTTGAAACTGCTCTTAAACCGTAATGAATTAGAGAAAATAATACATATGTAAAAGATGCGCCTCGACGATATCTATCCAACAATGTATCGTTTGCTTCATTTGGACGAACGGTTTAGAAAAAACGCGAAAAAACGCTCGCTGCCACTCACCATGGGCCGCACCATTTTCAAAATTGCTCTTAAACCGTGTGGAACCTCGAAAAGTGTTCAACATGGTGAACTTGCGTATAATCCATAGCTTTCCAACAGTATATCATATGCCTCGTTCCGATAAACGGTTAAAAAACTAGAGCAAAAACAGTACTGAAAAAATACTGCGTACAGTTTTTTACGACATGAAGTTCAGTGCACCTGCGTTGAGCGTGCAGTGTGGAAGTGTTATCAGAATACTTATTCTGATAATATTATCAGAATAGACCGGCTATATATATATATAGTGTTACTATTCATCACCCAGGGTGTAGAATAAGTTATTCTTCACCCGAGGTAATCTTACGATCATTTCATAATTAAATTACGTTTCGAATTCAAATAGTTACATTCCTATTGATTCACAACGTAAAATTTGACATAAGAAAATAAAAATATAGGTCATAAGACAAAAAAATTTGCAGTTTATGTGTATTTTATACTATACATTTACGTTTCTAATTTTACATAACATAAAATATTTTTTATGGCGATTATATATTTTCTTACGGTCCCTTTTTGCATCGGAAATAAGACAAAACTTACGGAACGTAAAATTATGGTCCATTGATGGTAAAATAGAGGAGGTTGAAGAATAACTATTACTCACTCAGGGAGACGAATAGCGCGACCCTATATATATATATATATATATATAGACACACACACACATAGCGTATGTAAAATAATTTAAAACAGAATGAAACAGAGCGAAACCAAACCAAGTATACCTATTCCTTCTAATAGTAGGTAGAGATTATATGATTTGCCTACATTTTGAATTAGTTCTCTTAGATTCATCTAGATACAGGTATCTATATAAATCTTAGACAACCAACTTGGGACGGGGGTTATAATTAAAATTATGATAAATCTTAGACAACCAACTTTCTATCTCTGTGCTATTTGACACTCACTACTAGAAAAAGGGCTATAGATGGGATTGACACTAATGGCGCACCAGACAAGCGGTGCGCCATTAGTATATACTAATGGCGCACCACCATCTGATACGCCATTAGCGTTAAAACTACTAATGGCGCATCTGGCCTAGGGTGCGCCATTAGTATCAATTTTTTTTTAAACTAGTGCGCCTGTCCAAACATACTAATGGCGCATCCAGACACAGTGCGCCATTACTAGTTGTAACTAATAATGGCGCACCTGCCGGAAAGTGCGCCACTAATGTTATTTTTTTATTATATTTTTTATTCCTTTTTTTGCAAAACTACTAATGGCGCACTGTCCCACAGTGCGCCATTACTAGTTGGGACAGTGCGCCATTACTAGTTTAAACTAGTAATGGCGCACTGTGGGACAGTGCGCCATTAGTATTTTTTTTGCAAAACTACTAATGGCGCACCACCAGATGGTGCACCATTAGTAATCCCTCCCCTGCCTCGTCTCACCCGCGCCTGACCACCACCGCCCACCACTTTCCCGGCCGTGCTCGCCGTCCCCGGCCGTGCTCGCTTCCCCCGCCGCACCCGTCCACCTCCCTCACCGTCCCCCCTCCGCCCGCGCCTGCGCCCTCACCGTCCCCCCTCCGCCCGCGCCCGCGCCCTCGCCGTCCCCCTCCCCTTGCGGCCCCGCCTGCGACAACCTTCCTCCCGAGCGCGACAGCTAGGGTTCCTAGCCGCTGCCGGCGCCCCCGCGCCCCCACGCCCCCCACCACCGCAGCTCCTCCATCGCCGACGCCTCCGCGACCTCGCCGTGGCCGCCAGCCTCCCCACGACCAACCGAGGCATCCCTTCGATGCCGCCGCCGCCGCCGACCCCGACACCAACCCCGACCCCGACCCCTCCGGCAACCGGCCGCGCCCGCCCAGGTACCTCTCCTCCTTCCTCCTTCCGCCCTCTCCACCCTTCCTCCTCCTTGTCGCCTCCAAAATTGGCCATGACCCAGTGCACTTTAATTTGTTAAACACCTGCAGTAGTATACTTGACTGAATTTAAACACTTGCACTAGTACTTTGACGAGTCTGCTTGATCAACTGAATTTAAACACTTACAGTCTTTCTACTGCTGCTTGATCAACTGGAGTACTCTGGTACTTGATCAATAGCTGTTTTGGTGTAGCAAGTGCAGCAGCTGTAGTACTCCATTTGGTACTCCATCTGGAGACTTTAACTGGATCAGATTAGGTACTCCATTTGCTGTAGTACTCTAGTTAACTGAAACTAGTGACATCACTTGAAGCAACTTAAGTCTGAATAATCAAATTCATCATACACTATTACTTGAATAAAAGATTATGTGCTTGTAGTGGAGTGCATGCGTTTTGGAGTAGCATCAGTAGCTACTGTTACTTTTCCAAAAAAGGCTTGAAAAAGAGCAATCAAATCAGTTTTGATCACATCTCAGAAGTGCTGATAGAACATAAAGGAGAGACCATCATGGATAGGGGCACCATCTGAGTGTGAACCACAAACTGCCTTTTTAATCTCAACTTCATTTAAGGGAGCTTGAAGTAGCTCATTCTCCTCCATATTGATTTTCTTTTCATAGATAAGAATTCACCAGAGAGGAGAAACCTGGTCAGATTCAAAGTTGACAGAGGCCACCAAAAGAGCCAGATACAAGGCTACGATCATGGTTTTTCTCTTTTGATTTATGGAAGTATGAGGGGGTTTTGCCCCTCACTTATATCTCTATCTCTAGATCTCTACTTAGATTCAACTTTGACATCTAAAATATCAATGGCTTTGGAACTTTTGGTGGGAGCATGCCAGGATGTAGCTAGCCACTAGGCCTTTGGAATCCTCTCGAAGCAACCACCATTTCTCAAACTTATGATTGCAAAATTGATTATGTGCATGATTTTTTCCAGCTAAAACTATTGATGATTTTTTGTTGGGTGACCTATTAGATCTGGCATGGAAGCTCACATAAGTTGAGCTGATTTTTTGTCCATATGAAAGCAGAGGACCATATGGTCTGTGGCCTTTTCATCCATATGAAAGTAGAGGCACATTGTGGTGCTAGTTTGCTGGCTTTTGTCTCCGACCGTCATGTCGTGATGATTTTGCAGGTACCCCGAGAGGCCCTTGAGTTTGCCGGAATGTCAATTAACTTCCGTTCCGGCAAATTCGGGTACTCCATATGTCCTATTTTCAGCAAAGGTCATGCTGAAATTTTCCGTGAATTTTAGCATGACTTTGCTAAAAATAGGACATATGGGGTACTTGCGACTAATGCATGGGCCGAAGTATCTTAGTACTTAGTTAAGTAGGATCAACTGCCCCGCCATTCTTGCTGCATTAAACCATAGGTGGCAATAGAGCCAAGTGATTAGGCCCAACCTAGGGTGCCTCGGCATCGATAAACCCTAAATGATGAAAACTTAACTTGGCTGCCCCGGATGCCTCGGTGTCGATGAGAACCTAAATGATGTACGCTTAGGCTTTTAGGGTGCCTCGGCGTCGAAACCCTAAATGATGAAAGCTTAGGCTTTTAGGGTGCCTCGGTGTCGACAAACCCTAAATGATGAGACCATGATCTTGTTCCTTGACAATAACCAACTTTTGACCAAACTTTTTTCCTATTTAGAGCGAAACATGGCCCACAACGATGAGGCCGGTGGTTCGGGCGGCAAGCAATTCTGGGAGCTGTCCCAGGATATGTCGTCATCATCATCGGATGACGAAAGTCTCCCGACGGAGTGCGACCGGTGCCACGACAATCGAGGTCTGTGCGACATGCCTCACCTGGACGATGATCGGCGCTTCAGCATTAAGCTCGAGGAGACCTTCGAAGTCGAAACGGTACACAACGACGACAAGTGTTATTTTCATAATTAAGCATTACTTCAACTATTTCAACGTGTAATTTTCATCTTTTACAATTCGAGTATAGCTTATCCCATGCCATGCAAGACGCTATGTCTTGGAGAGGATGGATTTTGAAGACCATGAAATTTCTAAAACAAAGAAAATTCACCTAAGGACTCATCACGATGTGGACTTTGAAGTAAATCTATATAATTCTGAGAGCGTAACCCATTTTGGTTGCAAAAATTGGGAAGCATTTTGCAAGATGTATGGTTTTGATGAGGGTATGCTTATCACCATGGATCTTGGTAATCCTGACATCAACCAAGACAATATGGACATTTGGGTCCTTGTTGATACGCCTCCAGTTCTACCGCTATGTGAGTTTCTCAAACATAGTTATTAGCTAATTTATATTGTTTATTTCAAAATAGTTGACAGCTTATTTCCATTGACAGCTTATTTTTATTGTTCAAAGAATGTGCGGGAGATGGTAGACAAAACCCACTACACCGATGGCTCCGAATTAACAAATTACAAGGAGAAAAATCATCTGGTCGGATTTTCTACTAACATTGAAAATTACATTATCCACAAACAAATTCGTCAACATTATGGTAAATACGTGCCACTAGTGCATGTGTTCAACTACGGTAACTACCATGGAGATACCCTGGTAAGATTTTTACTATTACGACATCCGTGCATCTTTTGCATACTTCTAAAATTAGTACATCATTGCTAACTATGAAGTTATTACTATGTTTTTCAACAGATAATCCCGGAGAATTGTGTGCCTCATATGATGTATCTGAAAGGTAGTGTTAATGTTTTGAACATACAGCCAGGTCATCCTATGAATATCAACTGTCCATACCAGATTTCTAAAAGAAGTGGAGACATGAAAATCAAAGGATGGAAAAAAAATGTATGGACAGTCGTAAAGAGCTTCTTGGAAGCAAAAGGAAGCGAAGCGCAAGAATTGAAGACAGGATTTTCTCCATTCTCCATAATGGAGAGTCAGGGTCTATATTGTTTTATGCTATTTTAGCTTAAATAGGGTATTTAGGTCCTGCCTAATACTGATGATCATGTGCTGATGAATAATTAAGTAGGGTTGGTTCGAAGACTATCAAGATGATGATCGTATGACTTGTTATGAATAACGAGTAGAAGTTGTATGATGATGATTAGTAGGACTTGTTAGGATTAGTATTACTTCCGACAAACTCGATACTCGCGGTCTTGAGACTTGTAATGTTTTATCTTTGTTCGGTCTTTTCAATTCGGAGACTAATATGATGAATTGTATTCGGAGATTAATATGATGAATTGTATTCAGAGACTAATCTTCTATTGTATTCGATGAATCTGTTGTTGATGTGTGCTGTCTATATTTTGTCCAATTATACATTTTGTAACCTGTGCAAAAAACAGAAAATAAAAAAAATAAAAAACCTAATATTCATACTAATGGCGCATCACATCACAGTGCGCCATTAGTATGCCGAAGTTACTAATGGCGCATCTTGTTGTTGTGCGCCATTAGTATGCCAAAGCACCTGGGTATACATGGCCCCTGGGAGGCATACTAATGGCGCACTATTGTATATACTAATGGCGCATCCTAGATGCGCCATTAGTATACCAGATACTAATGGCGCATCAGTGGTGCGCCATTAATGGCCAAATTAGGTGCGTCATTAGTAGGCCTTTTCCTAGTAGTGACTGCCGGGACTTCTGAAATACTTTGGGCATCATCCAAAACAATTTCGTATCCCACTATCATGTTCTTTTTATTTCCTACTAGCTAGTTCTTCTAAATATCACTAGTGACTCTACAAGTTTAATAATAATATTAATATGTGGATATGTCTGAAACATCTTCCGGTCAATAATTATTAACGGATTTGCACACCCATGAGAATTACCATATATCAAAAAGATCTTTATCCAGCGAACCTTCTGTTATTTTATACCATTCCCTTTGCAACAAGATACTTTACAAAACCAGAGGCAAGATTTTATGTTATCCTCACGATCAATATTTTGATCACTATACCTAGTTATCTTTGTTACAGTTTATACTATGTACTTAAGGCATCTCCAACACCGACCCTCAAGAGGAACATAGTATTTGTCTATGTACTGGTCCGGACCAGTCCGGAGATACTGATGCGGGAGCGGCCATTCAACCATGCTTGCATACATTTCAAAGCAAATTTGAACAAACCGGACGAATTCCATGCAAAGCAAATGATTATCTTAAACTGGACCAAATTCATTACATTTTTGACATATTTCAACTAAACAAAGGCGATACTTTTTAAGCTAATCTATATAATCACTATTCATGGTAAAGTCCGTGACCCACGTCACTACAAGGAAAAGGGCTATAGGCAGATTCTTAGTAATAGCGCGGTTTAAAAAGAGGTGTTGTTGTTAAGGAGCAGTAGCGCCTGTTTTGAACAGGCGGTACAGGTAGTATTTAACAGCAGCACTTAGTAGCAGCGAGTTTCTAGGCCCGCGCGCTACAGCTAGTAGAATTAGCAGTAGCGCAGGCCGACATCTTGCGCTACTACTAATCATGCACTATCTTCTTCCTCGCGGTCTGTTCTCCTACCTCTCTCTCTCTCTACCTCACTCTCCCCTCACACTCTCTTGCTCGCTCTCTGTGCCGCGCCGCCGTCACCCGTATGTCATCGCCCACAAGGTATATCTCCCTCCCTTCCCCCTCCTCCCGCCACCCTCGCCGCCCGCCGTCCACGCCCTCCTCCCTCCTCCTCTCATCGTCGTCCTCCTCCTTCCCTATCTCCTCTCTCCTTCTCTCCTTCTCTCGTCCCTCATCACTTTGCTAGAAAAATAGGATCGATAGAAATCTAACATTTTCCGTACCTCTACAGGCACTTCAAAGAAAGATAGAAGGAACATAGGCATACTAGCTAACACCGAATTTATTAACATGAGCCGACCTCCGTAAGACATAAGCTTGCCCTTCCAGCAGCCTAGTTTTTTTCGAATCGATCCTCAATACATTTTCATTCTTTATTGGATAGTCTACGATGGTGAATTGGAATCCCTAGGTAACGAAATGGAAAAGAACCCATTTCACAACCGAACAATTGTCTATAAGCATCTTGTTCCTCTTTAGTCGTCCAAAGTAGAATAGTTCACTCTTGTGAAAATTTATTTTTAGACCTGACAATTGTTCGAAGAGGCAAAGTATCAGCTTCATATTTCAAGCCTTTGCAAGGACATGTTTCATGAATATGATAGTGTCATCAACATATTGTAAAATGGATATGCGCCCATCGACTAGATGAGGGACGCGTCCAGCTACCTGGCCATTATCCTTGGTCCTACCTATCAGGACTGCCAACATATCTGTCACAATGTTGAACGAGACTAGGGACATCGGATCCCCTTGTCTTAAGCGTTTATACGTCAGGAAATAGTGACATATGTCATCATTCACTTTAATCCCCACGCTACCTTTTTGAATAAAGGAGTCCACCTGTCTCCACCGCGATTCGGCAAACCCCTTCATACGCATAGCCTGTTGCAAAAAGGGCCATTTGACCTTATCATAGGCTTTTTCGAAATCCACCTTGAATATTACCCCATCTAACTTCTTGGAATGGATTTCATGCAGTGTTTCGTGTAAGACAACAACCCCCTCTAGGATCTGTCTCCCGGGCATAAAAGCAGTCTGACTATGTTGTACCACCGAATGGGAAATCCGCATCAACTTATTTGTGTCGACTTTAGTAAAAAAATTGAAACTCACGTTCAAAAGACAAATCCTCCTGAACCGCTCAATGCGGACTGCTTCCTCCTTCTTTGGCAAAACATTATCGTTCCAAAGTTAAGGTGAAAACGCTAAAGATGACCATTGAACAAATCATGGAACATCAGTACGAGGTCACCCTTAATAATGTTCCAACAGTTCTTATAAAATTCTGCTAGGAACCCATCTGGGCCGGGTGCCTTATTGTGTTTCATTTTTGTAACCGCCTCAAACACCTCTTTCTCAGTAAACGGTGCAGACAAAATCTCAGTTTCATCTGTCCAAAGTTGGGGTATGTCCCCAACCGTGAGCTCATCGAGGGACACAAAGTTGTCCTCGGGAGGCCTGAAGAGGGTTTTATAATAATTTGATATGCACAGGTTCGGGTTCTCATGCCCAATTACTGTTCCTTCATCTTGCTCTAGCTGGATGATTTTTTTTCTTTCTATGTTTTCCATTAGCAATCATGTGAAAAAACTGAGTATTGTCATCCCCCTGGACCACTTTGAGCACCTTAACTCTGAGGGCCCATTTCATTTCCTCTTCTCTAAGAAGAGCCTGAAATTTCTGTTCGGCCTCAGTTTTAGTCGTATGATCAGTGATGTTGAACAAGGTAGATTCAGCTTTCAAATCTAGTTCATTAATCAGTTGAACAAGACTCTCCTTTTCTTGCATGTAAATCCCGCTTTCCTTTCTGGCCCAACCCCTTAGGAATTGTCGCAACTCGCAAGTGTCTAACTTTATTCTGCCATCGATCAACACTAGAGTGCCCACTAGCATCCTTGGACCACTCTCTTGCGATGATATCTAAAAAATCCTCCCTCTCGAACCAACCCAGTTTGAAGGAAAAGGTATTCTTATTGCCTACATGGGTCGCTTCGCCTGAATCGACCAACAAAGGTGTACTAATAAAATGTCCTTGAGTGGCGATGATCCTATACAAATTGTGTTAATAACTTGTATCCTAGAAATAGTAAATTTTCCTTGTTCAAGAGTTGTGTTCTCCCTGCAAATGAGCATTCCTTACCCAATGGTACTGGTTGGAAAACTAAGTCGAGTGGCACACTTGGCTTATTGAGGGTGTCACGTGGCACCTCTGTTAGCGTCGACCAGCTGTCATGTGGCTTTATTTCACTAGTAGAAAACAGGGCTTTGGTCCAGGCCGGGTCAACCCATTAGTCCCGGTTCAGTCTAGAACCGGGACCAATGTGGGCATTGGTCCCGGTTCGTGAGCCCAGGGGGCCGGCCGGGCCACGTGGGCCATTGGTCCCGGTTCGTCTGGGCCTTTTGGTCCCGGTTGGTGGGACGAACCGGGACCAATGGGCCTCGCTCCTGGCCCACCACCATTGGTCCCGGTTGGTGGCTTGAACCGGGAGCAAAGGCTTCCCTTTAGTCCCGGCTCATGCCACCAACCGGGACCAATGATGTGCCTATATATACCCCTCGCTCGCGAGCAGAGCACCCCAGTGCTCTGTTTTCTCTGGCCGAGGGGGAGAGGGCTTTGTGGTGCTCTAGCTCACCTCCTATGCACATGAGGTGTTCGATGGAATGCCCGAGCCACACTACTTAAGCTTTCTCCTCTCGAAGCTCGACCTCCAAGCTCCATTTTCCTCGAGATTTGTCTAGATTTAGCGGTTCGTCACGCCCCGTCCCCGTCTTCACCGCCGTCGATCACCCGCGCCGATCTCATCACCGACACCACCGTGGTGAGCCTCTTGTTCTTAGCTTCTTTCTGAAAGGAAAAATATTCTTACTTGTATGTTTAGATAGATACTTGTATCATTTTCTTACATTTATTATTGCATCTTATATAGTGCGATGGTTTTGGTATCCGCCCCCGTCGGCCCTCGTCCTGTCTATGATTTGGATGTGGTATGTATATTATCTTTATAACTATTGGTTCATTTATTGTTTATGAAAATTATGCCGACCAACGTGACATAGATTTTATTTATCTAGGATGTATGTGAATCGAAAATGCCAACCGATCCTATTGTCGAGAGGTTAAATTTAGTTGAAGAAGAAAACAATTTGTTGAAGGAAAAAATAAAAAAAATTGAGGAGGAGAAGATGATATTGGAGTTGCATGTTGCGGATGTCATCGATGATCACAAGATCAAGATGGATGCAATGCGCCTGAAGATTAGAAAGATTAGAAAATATGCCATTCATACCGAGGCTTGGTATCATTATGATGTTGGATCAATTGTTACCTTGGTTGCGATTATGATCACATTTGTTTTCGCATTGAAATGTTTTACATAGTTTCAATGTATGGTTTAATTAATTAGATGCTCTGGAGCTATATGTTGTTAGATGAGAACTATGTATGCACTTTGGTTTTAATGTGATGATGAACTTCTATTAATTTGGACACTTAATTATATATAATGCACACAGATGAACCGGCAATGGATGTACGGTGACAGACACACCCGCGAGTACATTAAGGGCGTGCATGAGTTTCTCGATGTGGCTGAGGCAAACAAGCAGAATGGTTTTATGTGTTGTCCATGCACCGAATGTGGGAATACAAGGTCTTACTCTAACCGGAAAATCCTTCACTCCCACCTGCTTTACAAGGGTTTCATGCCACACTATAATGTTTGGACGAGGCACGGAGAAATAGGGGTTATGATGGAAGACGGCGAAGAAGAAGAGTACGATGACAACTATGTGCCCCCTGAATATGGTGATGCTGCAATGGGGGGCGCTGGTGAAGATCAAGAGGAACCAGACGATGTGCCCAATGATGCTGCCACGGGTGAAGCTGCTGAAGATCAAGAGGAACCAGACGATGTGCCCGATGATGATGATCTCCGCCGGGTCATTGTCGATGCAAGGACGCAATGCATTAGTCAAAAGGAGAAGCTGAAGTTCGATTGCATGTTAGAGGATCACAAAAAAGGGTTATACCCCAATTGCGAAGATGGCAACACAAAGCTCGGTACCGTACTGGAATTGCTGCAGTGGAAGGCAGAGAATGCTGTGGCTGACAAAGGATTTGAGAAGCTACTGAAAATATTGAAGAAGAAGCTTCCAAAGGATAACGAATTGCCCGACAATACATACGCAGCAAAGAAGGTCGTATGTCCTCTAGGATTGGAGGTGGAGAAGATACTGTTGGGGAACGTTGCAGAAAAAAAAATTTCCTACGGTTTCACCAAGATCCATCTATGAGTTCATCTAGCAACGAGTGATCGGATGCATCTACATACCTTTGTAGATCGCGAGCGGAAGCGTTCAAAGAACGGGGTTGAGGTAGTCGTACTCGACGTGATCCAAATCACCGGAGATCCTAGTGCCGAACGGACGGCACCTCCGCGTTCAACACACGTACGGTCAGCGTGACGTCTCCTCCTTCTTGATCCAGCAAGGGGGAAGGAGAGGTTGATGAAGATCCAGAAGCACGACGGCGTGGTGGTGGATGCAGGGCGTCACAGTAGCAGGGCTTCGCCGTATACTACGAGAGGAAGAGGTGTAGCAGGGGAGAGGGAGGCGCCAAGACTCAGGGTGCGGCTGCCCCCTCCCCCTTCCCTTTATATAGGCCCCCTAGGGGGGGCGCCGGCCCTAGGAGATGGGATCTCCTAGGGGGGCGGCGGCCAGGGCTGGAGTAGCCCCCAAGGCAAGGTGGGGCGCCCCCCACCCCTAGGGTTTCAACCCTAGGCGCATGGGGTGGGCCTAGGGGGGCGCACCAGCCCACTATGGGCTGGTTCCCCTCCCCACTTTGGCCCATGGGGCCCTCCGGGATGGGTGGCCCCACCCGGTGGACCCCCGGGACCCTTCCGGTGGTCCCGGTACAATACCGGTGAACCCGAAACTTGTCCCGATGGCCGAAACAGCACTTCCTATATATAATTCTTTACATCCGGACCATTCCGAAACTCCTCGTGACGTCCGGGATCTCATCCGGGACTCCGAACAACATTCGGGTTACTGCATACACATATCTTTACAACCCTAGCGTCACCGAACCTTAAGTGTGTAGACCCTACGGGTTCGGGAGACATGTAGACATGACCGAGACGACTCTCCGGTCAATAACCAATAGCGGGATCTGGATACCCATGTTGGCTCCCACATGCTCCTCGATGATCTCATTAGATGAACCACGATGTCGAGGATTCAAGCAACCCCGTATGCAATTCCCTTTGTCAATCGGTATGTTACTTGCCCGAGATTCGATCGTCGGTATCCCAATACCTTGTTCAATCTCGTTACTGGCAAGTCACTTTACTCGTACCGTAATGCATGATCCCGTGACCAGACACTTGGTCACTTTGAGCTCATAATGATGATGCATTACCGAGTGGGCCCAGTGATACCTCTCCGTCATACGGAGTGACAAATCCCAGTCTTGATCCGTGTCAACCCAACAGACACTTTCGGAGATACCCGTAGTATACCTTTATAGTCACCCAGTTACGTTGTGAAGTTTGGTACACCCAAAGTACACCTACGGTATCCGGGAGTTACACGATCTCATGGTCTAAGGAAAGGATACTCAACATTGGAAAACTCTAGCAAACGAACTATACGATCTTGTGCTATGTTTAGGATTGGGTCTTGTCCATCACATCATTCTCCTAATGATGGGATCTCGTTATCAATGACATCTAATGTCCATAGGCAGGAAACCATGACTATCTGTTGATCAACGAGCTAGTCAACTAGAGGCTTACTAGGGACATGTTGGTGTCTATTATTCACACATGTATTACGATTTCCGGATAACACAATTATAGCATGAATAAAAGACAATTATCATGAACAAGGAAATATAATAATAATGCTTTTATTATTGCCTCTAGGGCATATTTCCAACAGTCTCCCACTTGCACTAGAGTCAATAATCTAGTTACATTGTGATGAATCGAACACCCATGGAATTCTGGTGTTGATCATGTTTTTCTCTAGGGAGAGGTTTAGTCAACGGATCTGCTACATTCAGGTCCGTATGTACTTTTCAAATATCTATATCTCCATCTTGAACATTTTCACGAATGGAGTTGGTGCGACGCTTGATGTGCCTGGTCTTCTTGTGAAACCTAGGCTCCTTGGCAAGTGCAATAGCTCCAGTGTTGTCACAGAAGAGTTTGATTGGCCCCGACGCATTGGGTATGACTCCTAGGTCGGTGATGAACTCCTTCACCCAAATTGCTTCATGTGCTGCCTCCGAGGCTGCCATGTACTCCGCTTCACATGTAGATCCCGCCACGACGCTCTGCTTGCATCTGCACCAGCTTACTGCCCCACCATTGAAAATATACACGTATCCGGTCCGTGACTTAGAGTCATCCAGATCTGTGTCGAAGCTAGCATCGACGTAACCCTTTACGACGAGCTCTTCGTCACCTCCATAAACAAGAAACATTTCCTTAGTCCTTTTCAGGTACTTCAGGATATTCTTGACCGCTGTCCAGTGTTCCTTGCCAGGATTACTTTGGTACCTTCCTACCAAACTTACGGCAAGGTATACATCAGGTCTGGTACACAGCATGGCATACATAATAGAACCTATGGCTGAGGCATAGGGGATGACACTCATCTCTTCTATATCTTCTGCCGTGGTCGAACATTGAGCTGAGCTCAATTTCACACCTTGTAACACAGGTAAGAACCCCTTCTTAGACTGATCCATATTGAACTTCTTCAATATCTTATCAAGGTATGTGCTTTGTGAAAGACCTATGAGGCGTCTTGATCTATCCCTATAGATCTTGATGCCTAATATATAAGCAGCTTCTCCAAGGTCCTTCATTGAAAAACTCTTATTCAAGTAGGCCTTAATGCTTTCCAAGAGTTCTATATCATTTCCCATCAAAAGTATGTCATCTACATATAATATGAGAAATGCTACAGAGCTCCCACTCACTTTCTTGTAAACGCAGGCTTCTCCATAAGTCTGCGTAAACCCAAACGCTTTGATCATCTCATCAAAGCGAATGTTCCAACTCCGAGATGCTTGCACCAGCCCATAAATCGAGCGTTGGAGCTTGCACACCTTGTCACCATTCTTAGGATCGACAAAACCTTCTGGCTGCATCATATACAATTCTTACTTAAGGAAACCATTAAGGAATGCCGTTTTGACGTCCATTTGCCATATCTCATAATCATAGAATGCGACAATTGCTGTTGGGACCCCGATCCTAGGTCACACCGATCTAGCATGTAACACATCATATCACTTTGTGGCCTCACGCACGGTATTTCCACGGGTGCCATCTTACCTGGCCCGGGACCGTTTGCGCCTTTTGGCTCACGTATATGATAGTGTCGCTAGCATCCATATGACAAAGAACCCGGGCCGACATGGCTAGTCGTGAACCCAAAGCGGCACTACCCCATGGGAACAGGCATACATGAATCAACCTCGAGCATGTCGGTCAACAGCGTGTGAATCCGGGCTGTAGCACTGGGCTAACAGGACTCCGGTAACCCGGGCTGTAGCAGACTAGGCAGGACTCCGGATGTCACCGCGTGACATTTCCCCGAAGGGACAGACATAGGAACGAAGTGAAACACATGCCGGCCAGTCAAGTGTCCTGAGCAGTAGTGCTGGGCTAGCAGGACTCCGGTGATCCGGGCTGTAGCGGACTACTATCGCTCAGAAGCACTAGACTACATTTCCCCATATGATAGGCTGCCAAGGATAAACAACTAGATAGTCGGATCCCACACATACCAAGCATTTCAATCATACACACAATATGCTCGATATGTGTGAATACAACATGGCATCACAACATAACTCTACAACTCAAGTATGTATGCATTAGGCTCCGAGGAGCGAGATATTACAAGCATGGGTCTCATGACCCAACAATCATAGCATACAAATCAAACACATGCGGAAGCTCAACATGTCTGAGTACAGACATCTATAAATGAAAAAGGCTAAGAAGCCTGACTATCTACCAAATCCTGTCGAGGGCACAAGATCGTAGCTGAGGTATCAAGCTAAATGTCGAAGTCCACGCGGAACTACTAGCGAGACTGAAGTCTCTCTGCAAAACATAAATTAAGCAAACGTGAGTACAAAGGTACTCAGCAAGACTTACATCAGAACTAAACTACATATGCATCGGTACCAACAAGGGGGGTGGTGGAGTTTAACTGCAGCAAGCCAGCTTTGACTCAATGGCTAACCTGAACTACGATTGCAAGCAACTCTTTTGAGGTGGCGCACACGAGTCCACATATTCACCAATCAATACACCACTATGGATCCGCTCTCGTCTCCCTATGAGAAGGCCATCCATAGCACTCACACTTATCTTGCGAGTTTTAGAGTATCCACTTTCACTTGTCTATGAACTGTTATAGGCAACCCAGAAGTCCTTTACCGTGGACACGGCTATTCGAATAGATCATTTATAACCCTGCAGGGGTGTACTTCGTCACACATGTTTCCACCACTTAGCGTCTGCACACGACATGTGCTCGGCAGACTTCAAGCGAAAGCCGACGTGGGTGTAGACCACGACCTGACTAACCACACAAGTCTCTAGTCCAGGTTTATCGCCTATTCGGGTTCCATCCGCGAGGAGATCCGGCCGGAGTTTCGCTCACAGCCCCAAACGATGTGTGCAGGGTTCCCGAGACACCAAACGGGCGCCCGGTACACCGTGCCACAGTGTATCTACCGCAACATAGCCCACCCCTAGGGTCAGCGCTACGCACGGCCGCCAACACATATCCTATAAACACCAGAAACTAAGTGCAACTCCTGGACAGAGGACGAGAGGGGTCAGTAAGTCGAGCGGGGTCATATTTCAGGGCCCAACGTGTGGTAGTAGCTGTTTCATGGATCACAAACACAGAACTCAGTTCCTGAGGACGGTTTCAATGAGACAACCCACCATGTACTCCTACATGGCCTCTCACCGCTACCTTTACCAAATCGTGTTCACACACTTAGCTCTCAACAGTAGGACATGTTTACACACCTCCGATTCATCCCCGATGAATCGGACCTGACTCAACTCTAAGCAGTAGCAGGCATGACAAACAAGCATGAATGAGTAGGCACATCAGGGCTCAAACAACTCCTACTCATGCTAGTGGGTTTCATCTATTTACTGTGGAAATGACAGGTCATGCAGAGGATAAGGGGTTCAACTACCGCAACAAGTAACATATGAATCGTTGTTGTCCTAATGCAGTAAAAGAGAGCAGGAGCGAGAGAGGGGGATTGTATCGGAATGAACAAGGGGGTTTTGCTTGCCTGGCACTTCTGAAGATATCATTGGGTCTTCATCAGTGTCAACGATCACATCGTCGGTACAACGTCTATCGAGAGGGGACAAATACCGGCAACAGAGAAAGAAATACAATCAATGCAATGCACAATATGATGCATGATCATGACATGTCAATATGCTATGGTTTGAGCTAATGCAACTAGCTATGATTTAAATGAAGTTGGTTTGAATACAAGATTCAAATTCAAACTCCATATATGATTATTTAAATGCCCTTTATTTGTTTTGTCCAAAACAGAGGACAAACATTGTTCAAACATGCATGAAAATGGTACAGATGGATTCCTTGAATTTTTCTGATAATTTTACATATATAATTTATCTTATTTGGAGTTACGGTTGAATTTCTATGATTTTTAGAAGTTTTGGGTATTTTCTGAAATAAATAAATCATTTCTGATTTATTTAAAATCCCAGAAAAGGATTACTGCATCAGCTTGACGTCAGGGTGACGTCAGCTGGTCAACTGGGCGGCCCAGGTCAAACCTGACGTGTGGGGTCCACACGTCAGTGGCATAGAGCTGGCTAGTGTGGCTGACAGGTGGGACCGGTCAACGTCCACGTCAGCAAGGTCAATGCTGACGTGTGGGTCCCGCTGGGTTATGAACTAATCTAAACAGAAATTAAATTAACCTAAATAGGCACAGGGGCCCACATGGCAGTGAGCCAGGGGGTCAACTAGGGCGTGATTAGCCCCTAATGATGGCGCCACGTCGGCCACCGGCGTTTAACCGCCGGCGACGATAGGCCGCGGCGGTGCCCGCTTCAGAATTGCTCTACGGGCCACCGTTCGACGCGCGGAAGGGTGCGTTTGAAAGAGGGGAGAGAGATGCAACCGTGGGTGGTCGTGGTTCGAGCGGGGATGGACGGAGTCGACGACGGCGACCAAAACAGCGGCGGCCGGAGCACGGGCTCGACGGATTCATCGCTACGGTGCATCAGGGAGCAAATGGGGAGGCTGGGCAGCACCGGCTAGACATGGGGAGCACTAAGAGCAGCACGGTGAGGCCAGGGGAGCACGGAGGCTATGCGTGTAGCAGCAATGGCGGACGGTGGCTCCGGTGCTCGTGGGGAACGGCGCTACGGCATGAAAATGGGACAACGGAGAGGGGGGTTCGAGGGAGAGGCTTACGGCGGTTGCAGCGGCGCAGACAGCAAGCTCGGAGGAGGCCAGGAGCGGTCGGGGCGGCGAGATGGATCTTCGGTGACCGAGGAGGAAGAAGGGGTCGGGGACGGTGAAGCGAGGCACGTCCGCTCGCGCGGCTCGGCAGAAACGATGTAGCGGTCGACGGAGGAGCTCCTTGGCGCGTTGGGGAGGCGAGGGGAGCACGGTGGCTACGAGCTTCACGGTGGCGAGCGCTCGGCAGCGTCGGCCATGGCGATCAGAGGAGAGGGAGAGAGGGCAGAGGGGGGGAGTGAGACGTCCAGGGGTTCAGGGCGATGCCGAAGAGAAGGCCCGAGGCGTCGCGGTGGCCTCGGTGACGCAGGCGAGCAGGGAGGTGCGTGGCGCCGCGGGCGCGCGTGCGCTGTCTCCCTCCTCTGCCTACTGGCAGAGGTAGGTGATGACTGGCGCGGCCAGATGCGCCGGGCCGTGCTGGGCCTAGCCAAGTAGGTGGGCTGCTCAGGTGAATCCAGGTGGGTTTTCTCTCTCTGTTTTTTTTTGTTTCTGTTTTCTATTTATTCTGTTTTGTTTTGATTTAGTAAAGTACTAAACCATTTTATAAAATGCTGAAAATATTTATGGGCACCTCTGAAATTAATTCCAACAGCCCAAAAATACCTCCAAGATTATTTGGACATTTAAAAATATTTATAGCATTTAAATGTCCAAATGCAAATACTTTAAGATTTAACTCAAAGATCCAAAGTGTCCTAGAAAAGTGAGCACCATTTTTGGCAGAGGTTATGGACCAAGGCAAATATGATGAACATTTTAGAAGCCATTTCAGGATCATTGAAAGATTTTTATTTTGATCCTAATTGCATTTCATTTAGTGCTAGGGCTTGTCATCCCCATTTCAAATTTCAAACAAATATAGACATGATGCATGGATGCTTATGAAACTAAGTGCAATCAAACTCTAGGGCTGTGACAATTGCTAACATGATTCGGACGGACTTTAGCTTCGCCACCGGTGAGAGAGTCTCATCGTAGTCAACTCCTTGAACTTGTCGATAACCCTTAGCAACAAGCCGAGCTTTATAGATGGTCACATTACCATCCGCGTCTGTCTTCTTCTTAAAGATCCATTTATTTTCTATGGCTCGCCGATCATCGGGCAAGTCAGTCAAAGTCCATACTTTGTTTTCATACATGGATCCTATCTCGGATTTCATGGCTTCGAGCCATTTGTCGGAATCCAGGCCCTCCATCGGTTCTTCATAGTTCGAAGGTTCACCGTTGTCTAACAACATTATTTCCAAGACAGGGTTGCCATACCACTCTGGTGTGGAACGTGTCCTTGTGGACCTACGAAGTTCAGTAGCAACTTGATCTGAAGTTTCATGATCGTCATCATTAACTTCCTCTCTAGTCGGTGCAGGCACCTCAGGAACATTTTCTTGAGTTGCGCCATTTTCCGGTTCAAGAGGTAATACTTCATCAAGTTCTACTTTCCTCCCACTTACTTCTTTCAAGAGAAACTCTTTCTCTAGAAAGGATCCATTCTTGGCAACAAAGATCTTGCCTTCGGATCTGAGGTAGAAGATATACCCAATAGTTTCTTTAGGGTATCCTATGAAGACGCATTTTTCCGACTTGGGTTCGAGCTTTTCAGGTTGAAGTTTCTTGACATAAGCATCACATCCCCAAACTTTCAGAAACGACAACTTAGGTTTCTTCCCAAACCATAATTCATACGGTGTCGTCTCAACGGATTTCGACGGAGCCCTATTTAAAGTGAATGCGGTAGTCTCTAAAGCATAGCCCCAAAAAGATAGCGGTAAATCGGTAAGAGACATCATAGACTGCACCATATCTAATAGAGTGCGATTACGACGTTCGGACACACCATTACGCTGAGATGTTCCAGGCGGCGTGAGTTGTGAAACTATTCCACATTTTCTTAAATGTGTGCCAAATTCGTGACTCAAGTATTCTCCTCCACGATCTGATCGTAGAAACTTGATTTTTCTGTCACGTTGATTTTCAACCTCACTCTGAAATTCCTTGAACTTTTCAAAGGTCTCAGACTTGTGTTTCATTAAGTAGATATACCCATATCTACTCAAGTCATCAGTGAGGGTGAGAACATAACGATAGCCACCACAAGCCTCAACACTTATTAGACCGCACACATCAGTATGTATGATTTCCAATAAGTTGGTTGCTCGCTCCATTGTTCCTGAGAACGGAGTCTTGGTCATTTTACCCATGATGCATGGGTCGCACGTGTCAAATGATTCATAATCAAGAGACTCTAAAAGTCCATCTGCATGGAGCTTCTTCATGCGTTTGACACCTATGTGACCATGGCGGCAGTGCCACACGTATGTGGGACTATCATTATCAACCTTACATCTTTTGGTATTCACACTATGAACATGTGTAGCATTACGCTCGAGATTCATTAAGAATAAACCATTCACCATCGGAGCATGACCATAAAACATATCTCTCATATAAATAGAACAATCATTATTCTTGGATTTAAATGAGTAGCCATCTCGTATCAAACGAGATCCTGATACAATGTTCATGCTCAAACTTGGCACTAAATAACAATTATTAAGGTTCAAAACTAATCCCGTAGGTAAATGAAGAGGCAGCGTGCCGACGGCGATCACATCGACCTTGGAACCATTCCCGACGCGCATCGTCACCTCGTCCTTCGCCAGTCTCCGCTTATTCCGCAGCTCCTGCTTTGAGTTACAAATGTGAGCAACTGCACCGGTATCAAATACCCAAGAGCTACTACGAGTACTAGTAAGGTACACATCAACTACATGTATATCACATATACCTTTCGTTTTGCCGGCCTTTTTGTCCGCTAAGTATTTGGGGCAGTTCCGCTTCCAGTGACCACTTCCCTTGCAATAAAAGCACTTAGTTTCGGGCTTGGGTCCATTCTTTGGCTTCTTCCCGGTAGCTTGCTTACCGGGTGCGGCAACTCCCTTGCCGTCCTTCTTGAAGTTCTTCTTACCCTTGCCTTTCTTGAACTTAGTGGTTTTATTCACCATCAACACTTGATGTTCCTTTTTGACTTCTACCTCTGCTGATTTCAGCATTGCAAATAATTCAGGAATGGTCTTTTCCATCCCCTGCATATTGAAGTTCATCACAAAGCTCTTGTAGCTTGGTGGAAGCGACTGGAGGATTCTATCAATGACCGCGTCATCCGAGAGATTAACTCCCAGCTGAGTCAAGCGGTTATGTAACCCAGACATAGTGAGTATGTGCTCACTGACAGAACTATTTTCCTCCATCTTACAGTTGAAGAATTTGTTGGAGACTTCATATCTCTCGACCCGGGCATGAGCTTGGAACATCTCATATGCTCCGTGTCTCTCAAAACGCTTTTGGAGCCCCGGCTCTAAGCTGTAAAGCATGCCGCACTGAACGAGGGAGTAGTCATCAACACGTGTCTGCCAAGCGTTCATAACGTCTTGGTTCTGTGGGACGGGTGCATCACCTAGCGGTGCTAGTAGGACATATTCTTTCTTGGCAGCTATGAGGATGATCCTCAGGTTTCGGACCCAGTCCGTATAGTTGCTACCATCGTCTTTTAGCTTGGTTTTCTCTAGGAACGCGTTGAAGTTGAGGACAACGTTGGCCATTTGATCTACAAGACATATTGCAAAGATTTTAGACTAAGTTCATGATAATTAAGTTCATCTAATCAAATTATTCAATGAACTAAGTATAACATGATCCGAGTCAACTAGGCCGTGTCCGATCATCACGTGAGATGGACTAATCAACGTTGGTGAACATCTTCATGTTGATCGTATCTTCTATACGACTCATGCTCGACCTTTCGGTCTTCTGTGTTCCGAGGCCATGTCTGTACATGCTAGGCTCGTCAAGTCAACCTAAGTGTTTGCATGTGTAAATCTTTCTTACACCCGTTGTATGTGAACGTTAGAATCTATCACACCCGATCATCACGTGGTGCTTCGAAACAACGAACTGTCGCAACGGTGCATAGTTAGGGGGAACACTTTCTTGAAATTATTATGAGGGATCATCTTATTTACTACCGTCGTTCTAAGTAAACAAGATGCAAAACATGATAAACATCACATGCAATCAAATAATAATAGTGACATGATATGGCCAATATCACATAGCTCATTTGATCTCCATCTTGGGGCTCCATGATCATCTTGTCACCAGCTTGACACCATGATCTCCATCATCATGATCTCCATCATCCTGTCTCCATGAAGTTGCTCGCCAACTATTACTTCTACTACTATGGCTAACGCGTTTAGCAATAAAGTAAAGTAATTTACATGGCGTTTCTCAATGACACGCAGGTCATACAAAAAATAAAGACAACTCCTATGACTTCTGCCGGTTGTCATACTCATCGACATGCAAGTCGTGATTCCTATTACAATAGCATGGACATCTCATACATCACATATATATCATTCATCATTCATCACAACTTTGGCCATATCATATCACAAAGCACTTGCTGCAAAAACAAGTTAGACGCCCTCTAATTGTTGTTGCAAGTTTTACGTGGCTGAAATAGGGTTCTAGCAAGAACATTTTCTTACCTACGTGAAAGCCACAACATGATTTGTCAACTTCTATTTACCCTTCATAAGGACCCTTTTCATCGAATCCGCTCCAACTAAAGTGGGAGAGACAGACACCCGCCAACCACCTTATGCAACTAGTGCATGTCAGTCGGTGGAACCGGTCTCACGTAAGCGTACGTGTAAGGTTGGTCCGGGCCGCTTCATCCCACAATACCACTGAAGCAAGATAAGACTAGTAGCGGCAAGAAAGTTGACAACATCTACGCCCACAACAAATTGTGTTCTACTCGTGCAAAGAGAACTACGCATAAACCTGGCTCATGATGCCACTGTTGGGGAACGTTGCAGAAAACAAAAATTTTCCTACGGTTTCACCAAGATCCATCTATGAGTTCATCTAGCAATGAGTGATCGGATGCATCTACATACCTTTGTAGATCGCGAGCGGAAGCGTTCAAAGAACGGGGTTGAGGTAGTCGTACTCGACGTGATCCAAATCACCGGAGATCCTAGTGCCGAACGGACGACACCTCCGCATTCAACACACGTACGGTCAGCGTGACGTCTCCTCCTTCTTGATCCAGCAAGGGGGAAGGAGAGGTTGATGAAGATCCAGCAGCACGACAGCGTGGTGGTGGATGCAGGGCGTCACAGTAGCAGGGCTTCGCCGTATACTACGAGAGGAAGAGGTGTAGCAGGGGAGAGGGAGGCGCCAAGACTCAGGGTGCGGCTGCCCGCTCCCCCCTCCCTTTATATAGGCCCCCTAGGGGGGGCGGCGGCCCTAGGAGATGGGATCTCCTAGGGGGCGGCGGCCAGGGCTGGAGTAGCCCCCAAGGCAAGGTGGGGCGCCCCCCCACCCCTAGGGTTTCAACCCTAGGCGCATGGGGTGGGCCTAGGGGGGCGCACCAGCCCACTATGGGTTGGTTCCCCTCCCCACTTTGGCCCATGGGGCCCTCCGGGATGGGTGGCCCCACCCGGTGGACCCCCGAGACCCTTCTGGTGGTCCCGGTACAATACCGGTGAACCCGAAACTTGTCCCGATGGCCGAAATAGCACTTTCTATATATAATTCTTTACCTCCGGACCATTCCAAAACTCCTCGTGACGTCCGGGATCTCATACGGGACTCCGAACAACATTTGGGTTACTGCATACACATATCTTTACAACCCTAGCGTCACCGAACCTTAAGTGTGTAGACCCTACGGGTTCGGGAGACATGTAGACATGACCGAGACGACTCTCCGGTCAATAACCAACAGCGGGATCTAGATACCCATGTTGGCTCCCACATGCTCCTCGATGATCTCATCGGATGAACCACGATGTCGAGGATTCAAGCAACCCCGTATGCAATTCCCTTTGTCAATCGGTATGTTACTTGCCTGAGATTCGATCGTCGGTATCCCAATACCTTGTTCAATCTCGTTACCGGCAAGTCACTTTACTCGTACCATAATGCATGATCCCGTGACCAGACACTTGGTCACTTTGAGCTCATAATGATGATGCATTACCGAGTGGGCCCAGTGATACCTCTCCGTCATACGGAGTGACAAATCCTAGTCTTGATCCATGTCAACCCAACAGACACTTTCGGAGCTACCCGTAGTATACCTTTATAGTCACCCAGTTACGTTGTGACGTTTGGTACACCCAAAGTACTCCTATGGTATCCGGGAGTTACACGATCTCATGGTCTAAGGAAAGGATACTCGACATTGGAAAACTCTAGCAAACGAACTATACGATCTTGTGCTATGTTTAGGATTGGGTCTTGTCCATCACATCATTCTCCTAATGATGTGATCTCGTTATCAATGACATCTAATGTCCATAGTCAGGAAACCATGACTATCTGTTGATCAACGAGCTAGTCAACTAGAGGCTTACTAGGGACATGTTGGTGTCTATTATTCACACATGTATTACGATTTCCGGATAACACAATTATAGCATGAATAAAAGACAATTATCATGAACAAGGAAATATAATAATAATGCTTTTATTATTGCCTCTAGGGCATATTTCCAATAGTCTCCCACTTGCACTAGAGTCAATAATACCACGAAGGTGATGTGGTATGCTCCTATAATACCACGGTTGAAACGTCTATTCAGAAACGAAGAGCATGCCAAGTTGATGCGATGGCACAGTGAGAACCGAAAGAAAGATGGGAAGTTGAGAGCACCCGCTGATGGGTCGCAGTGGAGAAAAATCGACAGAAAGTACTGGGATGAGTTTGCAAAGGACCCAAGGAATGTATGGTTTGCTTTAAGCGTGGATGGCATTAATCCTTTCGGGGAGCAGAGCAGCAATCACAGCACCTGGCCCGTGACTCTATGTATGTATAACCTTCCTCGTTGGATGTGCATGAAGTGGAAGTTCATTATGATGCCAGTTCTCATCCAAGGCCCTAAGCAACCCGGCAACGAAATTGATGTGTACCTAAGGCCATTAGTTGAAGAACTTTTACAGCTGTGGAATGGAAACGGTGTACGTACGTGGGATGAGCACAGACAGGAGGAATTTAACCTTAAGGCGTTGCTGTTCGTGACCATCAACGATTGGCCCGCTCTCAGTAACCTTTCAGAACAGACAAACAAAGGATACCACGCATGCATGCACTGTTTAGATGACACTGAAAGTATATACCTGGACAAATGCAGGAAGAATGTGTACCTGGGCCATCGTCGATTTCTTCCGACCAACCATCAATGTCGAAAGAAAGGCAAACATTTCAAAGGCGAGGCAGATCACCGGAAGAAGCCCGCCATGCGCACCGGTGATCACGTGCTTGCTATGGTCAATGATTTACACTACATAATCTTTGGAAAGGGTCCCGGTGGACTAGCTGTTCCGAATGACGCTGAGGGACACGCACCCATGTGGAAGAAGAAATCTATATTTTGGGACCTACCGGCCCTACTGGAAATACCTAGAGGTCCGCTCCTCAATCGACGTGATGCACGTGACGAAGAACCTTTGCATGAACCTGCTAGGCTTCTTGGGCGTGTATGGGAAGACAAAAGATACACCTGAGGCACGGGAGGACCTGCAATGTTTGCACGAAAAAGATGGCATGCCTCCGAAGCAGTATAAAGGTCCTGCCAGCTACGCACTTACGAAAGAAGTGAAAGAAATCTTGTTTGAATGCCTGCTCAGTATGAAGGTCACGACTGGCTTCTCGACGAATATAAAGGAAATAATAAATATGCCAGAGAAAAAGTTTCAGAACCTAAAGTCTCATGACTGCCACATGATTATGACGCAACTGCTTCCGGTTGCATTGAGGGGGCTTCTACCGGAAAACGTCTGATTAGCCATTGTGAAGCTATGTGCATTCCTCAATGCAATCTCTTGGAAGGTAATCGATCCAGAAATCGTACCAAGGCTAAGGAGTGATGTGGCGCAATGTCTTGTCAGTTTCGTGCTGGTGTTCCCACCATCCTTCTTCAATATCATGACGCACGTCCTAGTTCATCTAGTCGACGAGATTGTCATCCTGGGGCCCGTATTTCTACACAATATGTTCCCCTTTGAGAGGTTCATGGGAGTCCTAAAGAAATATGTCCGTAACCGCGCTAGGCCAGAAGGAAGCATCTCCATGGGCCATCAAACAGAGGATGTTATTGGGTTTTGTGTTGACTTCATTCCTGGCCTTAACAAGACAGGTCTCCCTAAATCGCGGTATGAGGGGAGACTGACTGGAAAAGGCACTCTTGGAAGAGACTCAATAATATGCAGGGACGGATATTCTTGGTCTCAAGCACACTACGCAGTTCTATAGAACTCTACCTTGGTGACCCCGTATGTCGATGAACACAAGAACAGTCTGCGCTCCAAACACCCGGAGCAGTGCGACGACTGGATTACATGTGAACACATCAGGACTTTCTGCAGTTGGTTGGAAACACGTCTCAGAGGTGACAACACTGTTTGTGATGAGTTGTACTTGTTGTCCAGGGGACCATCTTTGACTGTATTGACTTACAAAGTATACGAGATAAATGGGAATACATTTTACACAATCTCCCAAGATCAAAAGAGCACCAACCAAAACATCGGTGTCCGCTTCGATGCAGCAACCGAGAGCGGAAAGGATACATATTATGGTTACATAGTGGACATATGGGAACTTGACTACGGACCTGATTTTAAGGTCCCTTTGTTTAAGTACAAATGGGTCAATCTGTTAGGCGGCGGGGTACAGATAGACCCACAGTATGGAATGACAACAGTGGATCTGAAAAATTTTGGGTACACTGATGAACCGTTCGTCCTAGCCAATGATGTGGCACAGGTTATCTATGTGAAGGACATGTCTACCAAACCAAGAAAAAGAAAAGATAAGGAAGCGAATACATCATACGATGAGCCAAAGTGCCACATAGTTCTTTCAGGAAAAAGGGACATCCTGGGAGTGGACGGCAAGACACACATGTCTGAAGATTATGAAAAGTTTCATGAAATTGCTCCCTTCAATGTCAAGGCTGACCCAAGCATCCTGATAAACAATGAAGATTATCCATGGTTATGGCGCAATAAGCAAATGACACAAGCGAAGAAAAAGTGAAGACTTTCTCCCGCAATTATTATGATGATACCATGCCAACTTTGTAACACACGAACATGCTACCATTGTCCGTTTTGTACATGGACATGCTATGTGGGTGAAATTATGATACCATCCCAACTTTCAACTTTTTCAGAGTTCATTTGAAAGTGATTGTCCATTTTGTACATGAAGTGCATCAAGTTTTCTCTATAAGCGCATATATTCTCATTTTTTGAGTAAGTTAATCACAAAAAAGTGTTTTCAAATTTGAAAACTAATGGCACTAACAGAAAGTTTATAATTTTTCTAAAACTAATGGCACTAACAGAAAGTTTATAATTTTGCTAACCTAAAAGCAAACAGAATTAAAAATTAAAGCAAAAAACAAAAGAAAATAAATAATGCAAAAAACAAATCAAAAAAACAAGAAAAAACTATTTTTATAGTAAAGTTAATCACAAAATAAAATAAATAAAGCAACAAAGAAAACTAAAAAACTAAAAAAGTGTTTTCAAATTTGAAAACTAATGGCACTAACAGAAAGTTTATAATTTTGCTAACCTAAAAGCAAACAGAATTAAAAATTAAAGCAAAAAATAAAAGAAAATAAATAATGTAAAAAACAAATCAAAAAAACAGGAAAAAACTATTTTTATAGTAAAGTTAATCACAAAATAAAATAAATAAAGCAACAAAGAAAACAAAAAAACTAAAAAAGGTTTTTCAAATTTGAAAACTAATGGCACTAACAGAAAGTTTATAATTTTTTTTAAAACTAAAAGCATAAAGAATTAAAAAATAAAGCAAATTCTATTTTTATAGTAAAGTTATTCATAAACTAGTGATTCACACAAATTTAAAAAAATTCAAATTTAAACTATTCAAAATTTTAAAACTATAAGTATTTAGTTGTAAGTATAAATAAAAAATAAATAGAAAAAAAATTCTATTTTTATAGTAAAGTTATTCATAAACTAGTGATTCACACAATTTTTTTAAAATTCAAATTTTAAAACTAATGGCACTAACAGAAAATTTATAATTTTTGTGACCTAAAAGCAAAAAGAAATCACTAAAAAACTGTTAGTATTTAGTTTTAAGTAGAAATAAAAAAAAAACCAAAAAAATGTAGAAATAAAAAAGAAAAAACCAATAAAAATGCCACCTACTGGGCCTCCACGGCCTGAATACGACTAGAAACCCTACATGGGCCAGGATTCAGGCCCGCAGAAGGCCCAATAGGCCCACAGGCAGTAGCAAGTTTAGGCCCGAAAGCCTGCATTAGAGAGGAGCTCGAATGGGGAGGCACACCAGCGCTTATAAACAAGTGCCGGCGCCCTTCAGCTAGCGATGTGGGACTAAACTTTTGGGCGCGGGGCAGCACAAGGCCATTGGTGCCGGTTGGTGGCACCAACCGGGACTAAAGGGGGCATTGGTCACAGTTCGTGGCATCAACCGGGACCAATGCCCCCCTTTCGTCCCGGTTGGTGCCACCAACCGGGACCAAAGGCCGCCGCTTCCCGCCCTTTGGGCTGCTGAAAATTGGCCTTTGGTCCCGGTACGTGGCACCAACCGGGACCAAAGGGGGGCATTGGTCACGGTTCGTGCCACGAACCGGGACCATTGCTCTGGCTATATAAGCCAACACTTGTGAAATTTTGGCCAACCGCCATTCTTCTCTCCAACGCCGCCAGGCTGCTGCGCTCCTCCTCGATGCCGTCGTCGCCGTCGCCTCCCCTAGCCTCCCGAGGTCGCCGTCGCCGATCGCAGCCCTGCCCCGACGCGCGTCGCACGCCCCGGCCCGCGCGCCCCTGTCATCGCCGTCGCCCTGCCCCGCCCCATTCCTCGCCGCCGAACGCGCGCCCCCTGCCCCGTCGCCGTCCTCGCCGCCAAACCCGCAGCCCTGCCCCTCCCTTGGTCCGGCCGGCGCCGCACCTCCCCTGTTCCTTTTTTCATATATTATATGCTTGTTTTTTTAGATTATATATATATATGTGAGTATATGCATTGTGTATGCTACTTCTTTTCAGAATTTTTTCATACATATGATGATTTGTATTTTGCTTTTTTATAAAAATGTATATATGTTTGTATGTTCTCTGTGTATATATGTTCATATATGCAAAAAAGTTAGATTTATATATTTAGAAAAGGATTATCTATATATGTTCTCTGATTTAGTACATTTTAGGTTAGTTTCATTTTTAGAAAAGTTTTATATATTTAGGAGAGGAAAAGGAAAATAAGAAGAGGAAAAAGGAGAAGAAGAGGAGAGGAAGAAAAGGAAGAGGAGAAGAAGAAAGGAATAGAGGAGAAGAAGAAAAAATAGAAAAAATTCTTCTATTTTTTCTTCTTCTCCTCTTTTTTTTCTTCTTTTTTTTCTTCGATCTTCTCCCCCTCCCAATAGGAAAGTTTTATATAGAAAGTTACAATTTTAGAAACGTTTTATATATGCGAAAGTTACAATTTTAGAAAAAGAAGGATAGGAAATAAGAAAATAAGAAGAGGAAAGAAAGAAGAAGAGGAGAGAAAAAGAAGAGGAGAAATTATAAATAAGAAGAAGAAAAAAGAAGAAAAAGAAGAGGAGAAGAAGAAAGGAATAGAGGTGAAGAAGAAAAAATAGAATTTTTTCTATTTTTTCTTCTTCACCTCTATTCCTTTCTTCTTCTCCTCTTTTTTTTCTTCGATCTTCTCCTCTAGCTATTCCTTTATTCTTCTCCTCTATTTTCTTCTTCTTCTTCTTCTTCTTCTTCTTCTTCTTCTTCTTCTTCTTCTTCTTCTTCTTCTTCTTCTTCTTCTTCTTCTTCTTCTTCTTCTTCTGCTACTTCTTCTTCTTCTTCTTCTTCTTCTTCTTCTTCTTCTTCTTCTTCTTCTTCTTCTTCTTCTTCTTCTTCTTCTTCTTCTTCTTCTTCTTCTTCTTCTTAATTTTTATCGGGAACGAGGGTGTCGAGGATCGCCGAGGGGTCGAGGGTCGGGAACTAGGGTAGAGGGTCGAGGGCCGTTAAGGGGTTAAGGGTCGAGGGTTTCAGGGTCGAGGGTTCGAGGGTTCTATAGTGTCGTGGGTCGAGGGTAAAAAAAGAAGAGGAAGAAGAGGATAAAAAAAGAAGAGGAAGAAGAAAAAAAAGAGGAGAAGAAAGAATAGAGGAGTTCTTCTCCTCTATTCTTTCTTCTCCTCTTTTTTTCTTCTTCTTCCTCTTTTTTTTATCGGGAACGAGGCTCGTCGAGGGACATAGATGTAGTGTCGTCGTTGTTGATATATACCCCCTCCTGATAGCTTACTATGATTAGGTAGCTAGTTCTACGTTTGGCACTAATATATCCATCTGTCATGTTTGAATAATAATTGCCATGTTGTAAATATTTGTAGAAACTATGGACACCGCCCTAGACGAAGCAACAAAAGAAGCGTTGTTGAGGGACATAATCGCAGAAGGAAGTGATGCCATCTCGTTGTTTCTCAACGAAACCGATGGTCTGGAAGGAGAGGGTGAACAAGCTGGCTATGGTGACCTAATGCCGGTGCAAGAAGAAGAACATGAGGACGGCTCCGGTGACCCAATGCCGGTGCAAGAAGGAGACCGTGATGACGGCTCCGGTGACCGAACCGAGTCCGGCCAGGTATATATATATTAGTTAAGCCTATGCTGACTAGCTGATTGATGCATTCATTGTTTTGGTATGTACACATATTAATTAAGTCTTTGTTCTTTTTTCTAGCCCTCCGGATCGAGCACAACTTCGGTAAAGAGACGAGGCCCGAACAAAAAGTTGAGCTCGGATGAAAAGTTTGAGATCATAGCAATCGCGCCCGACGGCCAACCTATTGAACCCCTCAGGACAAAGAGCGCATTTGTTGCTCAGTGCGGGGTTCTGGTTAGGGACAAGATCCCGATAAGCATCCAGCAATGGTTTAAGCCGGCTACAGAAGACCCTGACGTGTCTTATGTCAATGATATGCAGAAAAATGATCTTTGGACTGAGCTGAAGTCAAATTTCACCCTACCGCCAGAGGATAATCCAGAGAACCCAGTTAAAGAGAAATTAATCAAGTCTTTTGCTCTGAAGAGGATGGCAGAACTATTCAGGAGGTGGAAGAAAGAGCTGAATAAGTTTGTCGAAAATAATGAGACACCAGAATTCAAGGGCAGATATGAGAAGATCAGAGATCAGTGGCCCGCATTTGTGGCCCACAAGACATCGGAAAAGAGTAAGAAGATGTCGGCGACAAACAAGCAAAATGCTGCGAAGAAGAAGCTTCACCATCGCATGGGTTCAGGTGGCTACCTCGTAGCCCGGCCTAAGTGGTCCAAGACTGAGAATGATTTGGTTCATAAAGGGATCGAACTAGAGACAATTAACTGGCCAGACCGTTGCCAGACTTGGTTCTTCGGGTCTGGCGGAACCCTGGACCCTGTAACGGGGAAGTGCATTTGGACGAACGATCAAATGGACATACCAGTCAGTAAGCTTAAGCAGTATATCGAAGCAGCGCAGTAAGGGACGTTCGTTCCAGACAGAGAGAACGACGAGCTCACAATGGCCCTCGGGAATCCTGAGCACCCTGGATGGACACGAGACACGCCAGGCTCCATTCCATGGAAGGTTGGGTTTCCGGACGCAGGCGGTTACAAATCCCATGAGAGGAGGAAAAAAGTGCAGCAGACCCAAATGCAGGCGCTGCAAGCAAGGGTAGACGTGATAGAGGAACGAGAAGCAAATCGCAGCAAACGTACTGCCGAAGCCTCCCCCGAAGCTACCCCGCCATCTCAGCACAGAAGCCGCGTGGCTTCCACCGAGCTGCTTCAGCTGGAGCATGCCTTGACGGCTCCTGCCAGCTATCCCGTGGATGCTATCACCGAGTCTCAAAATTGCCACCTTATGATGCAATGGATGAATTTGAAGGTCAAGGCGGCTGTTGGCTCTGTTTATCCTACTGAACCTGGCGCAACTTTTCACTGCCGGCCGATTCCAGAAGGATATGCTAGGGTGATGGTGGATGAGATAACGGAGGGATTTGAGGACCTCCAGCTTGACCACCCTACCGGTGAAGGGGAGACTCGGCTGGGGTCTGCTCTGAAGACTCCATGCCTATGGCGGAAGGAGCTCATCAACCTTCCGAACTGGACGCCTCCTCCTCCTCCTCCTCCGGCGAGTCAGGGCACTCCGCCTCCTCCACCGCCTCCTCCTCCGGCGAGTGACGATCAGGGCCCTCGGCCGGCTCCTTCTCCGGCGTGTGGCGGCACTCTGCCTCCTTCTCCGCCTACGCCGACGAGCCCGAGCAGCCAGCCTCCTCCTTCTCCGCCTCGTCAGCAAGGGCGGAAGAGACCTGCCGCCGCTCCAGCTGCTCCGGCGCGTCGTAGTCCTTCTCCTCCGCCTCGTAAGCAAGTAAAGAAGACAACCGCTCCATCTGCTCGGTCGGCGTCTAGCAGTACAACCAGAGGCGGGAGGACATACAGATTCGGTCCTTCTCTGAAGACTCCAGAGAAGTTACCATACGAGAGGACCCCGGAGGAGAACGCCGAGATCGCGCGAGAAGAAGTGAGGAACTTCTTTGAAGGGGTGAAAGCAAAGAAACATCCACCTCCGGAGGAGAAGGTAGATCCGGTGAAAGCGAAGTGCACTCTGGCTGCCCTGACAAAACCACCCAAGTCTCCACCAAAAGGAAACTATGAGCGCATTATTGGAAAGGAATTTGCCGAAGCAGAGCGGTCGGGAAGTACTGTCAGTGATCAAAGGCTGAAAGAACGACGAGCTGGGAAACAAATTGCCCAGCTCGGCGAACAAGCGAAGCAATCGTGCCCCCCGCTCAAGGTGCCTAGCCAGAACGTCGCTAATGATCCGAGGATGGTGCCCGGTTATAGCAATTTTGCAGATTACCTGCCCGACGAAGTACATTATGAACCCATGGACATGCAGATACAAAGATACGAGTACGGAAAGCCTCTCGTCAAAGATGAAAGATCTCTATCAACGATGATGCAAAGATTGCATGATTGGTACTTGAAAATCTGCAGAGACTCTGGGGGGAGGAGTACTTTGTATGTGAAAGTTAAAAAGGAGCATGACCTCGTTGGAATTGATCTGTTGCATGTTCCATTTGCGGAGTTCTATCAGTTTTTCAATCAATGGGCCCTCGATAAAACAACGGTCGCCTGCTACTGTCTGTAAGTAGTACTACTTCTGTCATTAAGTTTCTCTATATAGCTTAGCTCTTTCATTGCATGCATTTATAATCATCCTCACTATATTATGCAGATTGAAGATCGTCGAATTGAAGAAAAGACAAGTCGGTGATATTGGGTTCATTAACACATATCTCATAGATGCAACTCAGGTTAAATTTCATGCCACAACTACCGAGGCCAACTTGCTACGATCGTTCGTAATAAATCAAAACAAAGATGTAATACTCTTTCCTTACAACTTCAAGTGAGTGTTACTGTCTTGTGCGTATTCGGTTTCCCTTATATATTAGTCAAGGTTATAGTAATGTAACTGATGAGTTATACATGCGTGTGCAGTTTCCATTATATTCTCCTACATATTAAGCTTGAGCAGGGACTAGTAACCGTCTTAGACTCAAGACGAAAAGATCCCCAGGACTATGCAGACATGACTCAAATACTCGAGAAGTAAGTTAAATCGATCATTATCCACCATATCAGCAACTTTGTTCATTTCCTGATATATCAAGTAATTGTTTTCTTTGTCCGGCAGGGTTTGGAGAAAATTCACCAGAAAAGCTCCGGGACTGCCGAAGGAGCTGCTATTTAGACACCCGAAAGTAAGTACAATAGTAGCATTTTAAGCACATCTACTAGTCATTCAAGCGCTAGTTTCATCAATACCATTTGGCATTCTTGCTTATCAGTTTGATTAACCTCTATTTCTTGTAAAGTGGTTGTGGCAGGAACAAGGGAATGATTTCTGTGGATACTATGTTTGCGAGTCCATCCACCACACGACCTGTGAGCGGGGCGGGTACTCTGACGAACAATATGAAGTACGTAAATAACAACATTCACAATTTTATTTTATTACCATCATTTGTGTTGAGTTTCATTCATTCATATATATATGTATTGACCCCCTTCTTCAAATTAGATGTTTCGGAAGCGGGATGAACTCCTAGCACCAGCTCGCATGCGAGCAATTCAAGAGGAATTGGCGGCATTCTTTCTTGACCACGTGATCCCTGAAAACGAAGAATTCTATGTGGACCCTGAGTCCGTATGATTATATTTGTAAGAGATAATTATTGTATAGATGTTGCCGGTAGTGTCAGATAGATATACGAGAACTTGTTGTTCGACCAATCTCTCGGAGAAGGAGAGGTGGTCAATATCACTTCTCTCTGTATGCATATATGTTCATGATGATCTTCTGTTTCCTTCGTTTGCTTACTAGCTAGCCAGCGTGTCTAGTCCTCTCTATACGTATGTATAGTACGTAGCGTCGACCAAGCACGGACATAAGAGAGGACACTTCTCTCTATTAATTATAGTTAGCTAACACAATATATGAAACACCTAAATTAACCCCCCAAAACCCCCAAACCCCCCCCCATAAAAAAAACTAAAACCCCAGCCACAGAAATGCTGACGCGTGGATGCCTATTGGTCTCGGTTGGTGCCACCAACCGGGACCAAAGGGTCTCCTGCCTGGGCTGCCGGCACTGCCCACGTGGAGGCCCATCAGTCCCGGTTCTGGATTGAACCGGGACTAAAGGGTCGGGGCATTAGTACCAACACTTTAGTCCCGGTTCAGGAACCGGGACTAAAGGCCCTTATGAACCGGGACTATAGGCCCTTTTTCTACCAGTGTTTCATTGAGAACATCTGTTTTGACCTTGGCTTTAATGTAAGTCGAGTACCCGTAAAAAGACACACAGGTTACACGACATAAGCCGGTCCAAATTAAGCCTAGTGTAGCACCCGGCTTACTGTAAAGTCGAGGGGTTTGGCCGAGTATGTTTCATACTCGTCTATATTTTCTATAGTGGAGGGTCATAATTATGTGTCTGAGGGACATCTTTTTATTCAAAATTTCCAAGGTTTAGATGTCTAGTAGTATTTGTTAGACAGGGACGACAAGAAATGAAGTGAAGGAAATATGCCCTAGAGGCAATAATAAAGTTATTATTTATTTCCTTATATCATGATAAATGTTTATTATTCATGCTAGAATTGTATTAACCGGAAACATAATACATGTGCGAATACACAGACAAACAGAGTGTCACTAGTATGCCTCTACTTGACTAGCTCGTTAATCAATGATGGTTATGTTTCCTAACCATGGACAAAGAGTTGTTATTTGATTAACGGGATCACATCATTAGTTGAATGATCTGATTGACATGACCCATTCCATTAGCTTAGCACCCGATCGTTTAGTATGTTGCTATTGCTTTCTTCATGACTTATACATGTTCCTATGACTATGAGATTATGTAACTCCCGTGTGCCGGAGGAACACTTTGTGTGCTACCAAACGTCACAACGTAACTGGGTGATTATAAAGGTACTCTACAGGTGTCTCCAAAGGTACATGTTGGGTTGACGTATTTCGAGATTAGGATTTGTCACTCAGATTGTCGGAGAGGAATCTCTGGGCCCTCTCGGTAATGCACATCACTTAAGCCTTGCAAGCATTGCAACTAATGAGTTAGTTGCGGGATGATGTATTACGGAACGAGTAAAGAGACTTGTCGGTAACGAGATTGAACTAGGTATTGGATACCGACGATCGAATCTCGGGCAAGTAACATACCAATGACAAAGGGAACAACGTATGTTGTTATGCGGTCTGACCGATAAAGATCTTCGTAGAATATGTAGGAGCCAATATGGGCATCCAGGTCCCGCTATTGGTTATTGACCGGAGACGTGTCTCGGTCATGTCTACATTGTTCTCGAACCGTAGGGTCCGCACGCTTAAGGTTTCGATGATAGTTATATTATGAATTTATGAGTTTTGATGTACCGAAGGTTGTTCGGAGTCCCGGATGTGATCACGGACATGACGAGGAGTCTCGAAATGGTCGAGACATAAAGATTGATATATTGGAAGCCTATGTTTGGACATCGGAAGTGTTCCGGGTGAAATCGGGATTTTACCGGAGTACCGGGAGGTTACCGGAACCCCCCGGGAATCATATGGGCCATAGTGGGCCTTAGTGGAAAGGAGAAGGGGGCAGCCCAAGGTGGCCGCACGCCTCCCCCCTCCCCTAGTCCTATTAGGACTAGGAGAGGTGGCCGCCCCCCCTCTCTCTCTTTCCCCCTTGATGAATCCTATTCCAACTAGGATTTGGGGGGGGGAGTCCTACTCCCGGTAGGAGTAGGACTCCTCCTGGCGCGCCCCAAGGCTGGCTGCACCTCTCCCCCCTTGCTCCTTTATATACAGGGGTAGGGGGCACCTCTAGACACACAAGTTGATCCTTGAGATCATTCCTTAGCCGTGTGCGGTGCCCCCTGCCACTATATTCCACCTCGATCATATTGTTGTAGTGCTTAGGCGAAGCCCTGCGTCAGTAGAACATCAAGATCCTCACCACGCCGTCGTGCTGACGGAACTCTTCCCCGACGCTTTGCTGGATCGGAGCCCGGGGATCGTCATCGAGCTGTACGTGTGCTAAGAACTCGGAGGTGCCGGAGTAACGGTGCTTGGATCGGTCGGATCGGGAAGACGTACGACTACTTCCTCTACTTTATGTGATCGCTTCCGCAGTCGGTCTGTGTTGGTACGTAGACAACACTCTCCCCTCTCGTTGCTGTGCATCACCATGATCTTGCGTGTGCGTAGGAAATTTTTTGAAATTACTGCGTTCCCCAACAGTGGCATCCAAGCCTAGGTTTTATGGTTTGATGTTATTTGCACGAGTAGAACACAAGTGAGTTGTGGGCGATATAAGTCATACTGCCTACCAGCATGTCATACTTTGGTTCGGCGGTATTGTTGGATGAAGCGGCCCGGACCGACATTACGCGTACGCTTATGCGAGACCGGTTCTCCCGACGTGCTTTGCACATAGGTGGCTTGCGGGTGACAGTTTCTCCAACTTTAGTTGAACCGAGTGTGGCTATGCCCGGTCCTTGCGAAGGTTAGAACGGGGTCTATTTGACAAACTATCATTGTGGTTTTGATGCGTAGGTAAGATTGGTTCTTGCTTAAGCCCGTAGCAGCCACGTAAAACTTGCAACAACAAAGTAGAGGACGTCTAACTTGTTTTTGCAGGGCATGTTGTGATGTGATATGGTCAAAACGTGATGAGATATAAGTTGTTGTATGAGATGATCATGTTTTGTTGAAGTTATCGGCAACTGGCAAAAGCCTTATGGTTGTCTCTTTATTGCATAAGATGCAAGCGCCAAATAATTGCTTTACTTTATCGCTATGCGATAGCAATAGTTGCAAGAGCAATAGTTGGCGAGACGACCATGTGACGACATATTGATATAGATCAAGATGATGGAGATCATGGTGTCATGCCGGTGATGATGGAAATCATGACGATACTTTGGAGATGGAGATCAAAGGCACAAGATGATGATGGCCATATCATGTCACATATTTTGATTGCATGTGATGTTTATCTTTTATGCATCTTATCTTGCTTTGATTGACGGTAGCATTATAAGATGATCTCTCACTAAATTATCAAGAAGTGTTCTCCCTGAGTATGCACCGTTGCCAAAGTTCGTCGTGCCCAGACACCACGTGATGATCGGGTGTGATAAGCTCTACGTCCATCTACAACGGGTGCAAGCCAGTTTTGCACACGCAGAATACTCAGGTTAAACTTGACGAGCCTAGCATATGCAGATATTGCCTCGGAACACGGAGAACGAAAGGTCAAGCGTGAATCATAGAGTAGATATGATCAACATAATGATGTTCACCATTGAAAACTAATCCATTTCACGTGATGATCGGTTATGGTTTAGTTGATTTGGATCACGTGATCACTTAGAGGATTAGAGGGATGTCTATCTAAGTGGGAGTTCTTAAGTAATATGATTAATTGAACTTAAATTTATCATGAACTTAGTCCTGGTAGTATTTTGCAAATCATGTTGTAGATCAATAGCTCGCGTTGTTGCTTCCCTGTGTTTATTTTGATATGTTCCTAGAGAAAATTGTGTTGAAAGATGTTAGTAGCAAAGGTGCGGATTGGATCCGTGATCTGAGGTTTATCCTCATTGCTGCACAGAAGAATTATGTCCCTGATGCACCGCTAGGTGACAGACCTATTGCAGGAACAGATGCAGACGTTATGAACGTTTGGCTAGCTCAATATGATGACTACATGATAGTTTAGTGCACCATGCTTAACGGCTTAGAATCGGGACTTCAAAGACATTTTGAACGCCATGGACCATATGAGATGTTCCAGGAGTTGAAGTTAATATTTCAAGCAAATACCCGAGTTGAGAGATATGAAGTCTCCAACAAGTTCTATAGCTAAAAGATGGAGGAGAATCGCTCAACTAGTGAGCATGTGCTCAGATTGTCTGGATACTGCAATCGCTTGAATCAAGTGGGAGTTAATCTTCCAGATAAGATAGTGATTGACAGAATTCTCTAGTCACCATCACCAAGTTAATAGAACTTCGTGATGAACTATAGTATGCAAGGGATGACGAAAACGACTCCCGAGCTTTTCATGATGATGAAATCAATGAAGGTGGAAATCAAGAAAAAGCATCAAGTGTTGATGGTTGACAAGATCACTAGTTTCAAGAAAAGGGCAAAAGGAAAAAGGGGAACTTCAAGAAGAACAGCAAGCAAGTTGCTGCTCAAGTGAAGAAGCCCAAGTCTGGTCCTAAGCCTGAGACTAAGTGCTTCTACTGCAAAGCGACTGGTCACTGGAAGCAGAACCACCCCAAGTGATTGGCGGATAAGAAGGATGGCAAAGTGAACATAAGTATATTTGATATACATGTTATTTATGTGTACTTTACTAGTGTTTATAGCAACCCCTCAGTATTTGATGCTAGTTCAGTTGCTGATTAGTAACTCAAAACGGGAGTTGCAGAATAAACAGAGACTAGTTAAGGGTGAAGTGACGATGTGTGTTGGAAGTAGTTCCAAGATTGATATGATCATCATCGCACACTCCCTATAATTTCGGGATTAGTGTTGAACCTAAATAAGTGTTATTTGGTGTTTGCGTTGAGCATGAATATGATTTGATCATGTTTATTGTAATACGGTTATTCATTTAAGTAAGAGAATAAATTGTTGTTCTGCTTACATGAATAAAACCTTATATGGTTACACACCCAATGAAAATAGTTCATTGGATCTCGATCATACTGATACACATAATCATAATATTGAAACCAAAAGATGCAAAGTTAATAATGATAGTGCAACTTATTTGTGGCACTGTCGTTTTAGGTCATATTGGTGTAAAGCGCATGAAGAAACTCCATGCTGATGGGCTTTTGGAATCACTTGATTATGAATCAGTTGATGCTTGCAAACCATGCCTCATGGGCAAGATGACTAAGACTCTGTTCTTCGGAACAATGGAGCGAGCAACAGATTTGTTGGAAATCATACATACTGATGTATGTGGTCCGATGAATATTGAGGCTCACGACAGGTATCATTATTTTCTGATCTTCACAGATGATTTGAGCAGATATGAGTATATCTACTTGATGAAACATAAGTCTGAAACATTTGAAAAGTTCAAAGAATTTCAGAGTGAAGTGAAAAATCATCGTAACAAGAAAATAAAGTTTCTACGATTTGATCGTAGAGAAGAGTATTTGAGTTACGAGTTTGGCCTTCAGTTAAAAACAATGTGAAATAGTTTCACAAATTCATGCCACCTGGAACACTACAGCATTATGGTGTGTCCAAACATCATAACCGTACTTTATTGGATATAGTGCAATCTATGATGTTTCTTACCGGTTTACCACTATCGTTTTGGGCTTATGCATTAGAGACAGCTGCATTCACATTAAATAGGGCACCATCTAAATCCGTTGAGACGACACTATATGAACTATGGTTTAGCAAGAAACCAAAGTTGTCGTTTCTTAAAGTTTGGAGTTGCGATGCTTATGTGAAAAAGTTTCATCTCGATAAGCTCAAACTCAAATCGGAGAAATATTTCTTCATAGGATACCCAAAGGAGACAGTTGGGTACACCTTCTATCACAGATCCGAAGGCAAGACATTCGTTGCTAAGAATGGATCCTTTCTAGAGAAGGAGTTTCTCTCGAAAGAAGTGAGTGGGAGGAAAGTAGAAAACTTGATAAGGTAATTGTACCTTCTCCCTTATTGGAAAATAGTTCATCACAGAAATCTATTCCTGTGACTACTACACCAATTAGTGAGGAAGCTAATGATGATGATCATGTAACTTCAGATCAAGTTACTACCGAATCTCGTAGGTAAACCAAAGTGAGATCCGCACCAGAGTGGTACGGTAATCCTGTTCTGGAGGTCATGTTACTTGACCATGACGAACCTACGAACTATGAGGAAGCGATGATGAGCCCAAATACCGAGAAATGGCTTGAGGCCATGAAATCTGAGATGGGATCCATGTATGAGAACAAAGTGTGGACTTTGGTTGACTTGCCCGATGATCGGCAAGACATAGAAAATAAATGGATCTTCAAGAGGAAGACGAATGCCGATACTAGTGTTACTATCTACAAAGCTAGAATTGTCGCAAAAGGTTTTCAACAAGTTCAAGGTGTTGACTACGATGAGAGTTTCTCACTCGTATCTATGCTTAAGTCTGTCCGAATCATGTTAGCAATTGTCGCATTTTATGAAATCTGGCAAATGGATAAACAAAACTACATTCCTTAATGGATTTATTAAAGAAGAGTTGTATATGATGCAACCAGAAGGTTTTGTCAATCCTAAAGATGCTAACAAAATATGCAAGCTCCAGCGATCCATCTATGGACTGGTGCAAGCATCTCGGAGTCGGAATATACGCTTTGATAAGTTGATCAAAGGATATAGTTTTATACAGACTTGCGGTGAAGCCTGTATTTACAAGAAAGTGAGTGGGAGCACTACAATTTCTGATAAGTATATGTGAATGACATATTGTTGATCGGAAATAATGTAGAATTATTCTGTAAGCATAAAGGAGTGTTTGAAAGGCGTTCTTCAAAGAAAGACTTCGGTGAAGCTGCTTACATATTGAGCTCCAAGATCTATAGATCAAGACGCTTGATAAGTTTTTTCAATGAGTACATACCTTGACAAGATTTTGAAGTAGTTCAAAATGGAGCAGTCAAAGAAAGAGTTCTTGCCTGTATTACAAGGTGTGAAGTTCAGTAAGACTCAAAGCCCGACCACGGCAGAAGATAGAAAGAGAATGAAAGTCATTCCCTATGCCTTGGCCATAGGTTCTATAAAGTATGTCATGCTGTATACCAGATCTATTGTATACCCTGCATTGATTTGGCAAGGGAGTACAATAGTGATCTAGGAGTAGATCACTGGACAGTGGTCAGAATTATCCTTAGTGAAATAAGGATATGTTTCTCGATTATGGACGTGACAAAAGGTTCGTCGTAAAGGGTTACGCCGATGCAAGTTTTGACACTAATCTAGATGACTCTAAGTCTCGGTCTAGATACATATTGAAAGTGGGAGCAATTAGCTAGAGTAGCTCCATGCAGAGCATTGTTGACATAGAAATTTGCAAAATACATGTGGATCTCAATGTGGCAGACCCGTTGACTAAGATTCTCTCATAAGCAAAACATGATCACACCTTAGTACTCTTGGGTGTTAATCACATAGAGATGTGAACTAGATTACTGAATCTAGTAAACCCTTTGGGTATTGGTCACATGGCGATGTGAACTATGGGTGTTAATCACATGATGATGTGAACTATCGATGTTAATCACATGGTGATGTGATCTAGATTATTGACTCTAGTGCAAGTGGGAGACTGAAGGAAATATGCCCTAGAGGTAATAATAAAGTTATTATTTATTTCCTTATATCATGATAAATGTTTATTATTCATGCTAGAATTGTATTAACCGGAAACATAATACATGTGTGAATACGTAGACAAACAGAGTGTCACTAGTATGCCTCTACTTGACTAGCTCGTTAATCAAATATGGTTATGTTTCCTAACCATGGACAAAGAGTTGTTATTTGATTAACGGGATCACATCATTAGTGGAATGATCTGATTGACATGACCCATTCCATTAGCTTAGCACCCGATCGTTTAGTATGTTGCTATTGCTTTCTTCATGACTTATACATGTTCCTATGACTATGAGATTATGTAACTCCCGTGTGCCGGAGGAACACTTTGTGTGCTACCAAACGTCACAACGTAACTGGGTGATTATAAAGGTACTCTACAGGTGTCTCCAAAGGTACATGTTGGGTTGACGTATTTCGAGATTAGGATTTGTCACTCCGATTGTCGGAGAGGTATCTCTGGGCCCTCTCGGTAATGCACATCACTTAAGCCTTGCAAGCATTGCAACTAATGAGTTAGTTGCGGGATGATGTATTACGGAACGAGTAAAGAGACTTGCCGGTAACGAGATTGAACTAGGTATTGGATACCGATGATCGAATCTCGGGCAGGTAACATACCGATGACAAAGGGAACAACGTATGTTGTTATGCAGTCTGACCGATAAAGATCTTCGTAGAATATGTAGGAGCCAATATGGGCATCCAGGTCCCGCTATTGGTTATTGACCGGAGACGTGTCTCAGTCATGTCTACATTGTTCTCGAACCGTAGGGTCCGCACGCTTAAGGTTTCGATGACAGTTATATTATGAGTTTATGAGTTTTGATGTACCGAAGGTTGTTCGGAGTCCCGGATGTGATCATGGACATGACGAGGAGTCTCGAAATGGTCGATACATAAAGATTGATATATTGAAAGCCTATGTTTGGACATCGGAAGTGTTTCGGGTGAAATCGGGATTTTACCGGAGTACCGGGAGGTTATCGGAACCCCCCGGGAATCATATGGGCCATAGTGGGCCTTAGTGGAAAGGAGAAGGGGGCAGCCCAAGGTGGCCGCACGCCTCCCCCCTCCCCTAGTCCTATTAGGACTAGGAGAGGTGGCCGGCCCCCCTATCTCTCTTTCCCCCTTGATGAATCCTATTCCAACTAGGATTTGGGGGGGGGGGAGTCCTACTCCCGGTAGGAGTAGGACTCCTCCTGGCGCGCCCCAAGGTTGGCCGCACCTTTCCCCCCTTGCTCCTTTATATACAGGGGCAGGGGCACCTCTAGACACACAAGTTGATCCTTGAGATCGTTCCTTAGCCGTGTGCGGTGCCCCCTGCCACTATATTCCACCTCGATCATATCGTTGTAGTGCTTAGGCGAAGCCCTGCGTCGGTAGAACATCAAGATCATCACCACGCCGTCGTGCTGACGGAACTCTTCCCCGACGCTTTGCTGGATCGGAGCCCGGGGATCGTCATCGAGCTGTACGTGTGCTAAGAACTCGGAGGTGCTGGAGTAACGGTGCTTGGATCGGTCGGATCGGGAAGACGTACGACTACTACCTCTATGTTGTGTGATCGCTTCCGCAGTCGGTCTGCGTTGGTACGTAGACAACACTCTCCCCTCTTGTTGCTGTGCATCATCATGATCTTGCGTGTGTGTAGGAAATTTTTTGAAATTACTGCGTTCCCCAACATGAAGGCCAATGACTTCTGTCTCTCCGATCTAAATCTCCACTTCGGCTGGTCATGGGGGGGGGAGTATCATATAGTAGTATCATGTATATGATACTACTGTATGATACTACCTTCATAATGCATACTATCATAAACTAGTACTATCTCTATAAACTAATATAAGAGCGTTTAGATCACTAAAATGGTGATCTGAACGCTCTTATATTAGTTTGCGGAGGGAGTATCTTACATGGTCTCATTTATTGCCATGCATGACACACAGTAACATAGAATTTATTATGATATGGTATCATATATGATACTCAATCCTCTTTTTCTTTATTTAATTCTATGTCATCTCATCAAAATTATTTAGTTGGCATGCATGATACTCTCATTACGACCATCCGAACAGGTTATGTTGTTTAACATCTTTTCAAAAGTTTATGCCTGGGAGATTCGCATGATTATTTTCATGTTGAATTTGCATGCTCTTTTTTCTTGACAGTGATTAAGTTGAAGTTCTATGTATAAATAATGACAAACATAATTCCGTATGAAGATTAGAAAGGATGATATAGTTTCCATCCCAACAATTTCATTAGCATTCATGCGTGTTCATGTCGAGCCGTAGATGAGGTCCATGTGCCCGCACCCACCCCCGCGTCGCCAACCCTAGGCGACACGGGGGGCGACCACGCCGCCGGCCCTAGGCCCCATCCACTCGCCTCCTCCGTCCTACGGCCACCTGAGGTCTCACCGGCGAAGCCTGGCCTATGATGGCAGCGGAGGGGCCTTATCCCTAGCGCGGTGGTGGCATTTTTTTCGGGCGGCGACGCGTCGTTCGACGGAGATCCAACGGCAAGGAGCGGCGGGATCCCTACAGCATGCGTGACGACGGCGTCAGCGGAGGCGCAACCTCCCCGCGACGGAGTCGCCCTTGTGGCGGCGGCCGAGATCGCCGATCTGGTCTTGCCCAGATGGGCTTGGGCGAGCTGGCGGTTCCGGTGTGCATCTACACGCGAGCGTGGTGGGATTGACGGCGCCGGCTGTAGGCATCGTGGTGGTGCCATTGCCGGTCAGGCGGCGACGGCCTGGATCCTTTTCCTCCAGTCCCCGTCAGAGATTGCGGCAGTCTGTGCACGAGATCCTTGAGGGAGAGGATCTTGATAACCCACAAGTATAGGGAATTAATTGTAGCCTCTTTCGATAAGTAGGAGTGTCGAACCCAATGAAGAGCTAAAGATAGAACAAATATTCCCTCAAGTTCTATCGACCACCGATACAATTCTACGCACGCTTAACTTTCGCTTTACCTAGAACAAGTAAGAAATTAGAAGTACTTTGTAGGTGTTGTTGGATAGGTTTGAAAGATAATAAAGAGTACGTAAATAAAAGCTAGGGCTGTTTAGATAAAGACACAACTAAGTTAGTTTCAGTAGAGAGCTTTTTGTCATGAGAAAGTTATTTGTCCCTAGACAATCGATAACTAGACCGGTAATCATTATTGCAATTTTATTTGAGGGAGAGACATAAGCTAACATACTTTCTCTTCTTGGATCACATGCACTTATGATTGGAACTCTAACAAGCATCCGCAACTACTAAAGATCATTAAGGTAAACCCAACCATAGCATTATAAGGCATCAAGTTTTCTTTTACTCCCATACGCAAACAACCTACTTACTCGGGTCTGTGCTTCTATGCCACCCATAATAGGAAAATCATGAACATATTGCAAACCCTATAGCGGGGATCCCTCATGCTTGTGCGACACAGAGAGCACCATAGGACTGCACCAATAATGAAACATGCAACTCAAACCAATCACGATCATCAATTAACCCATAGGACAAAACAGATCTACTCAAACATCATAGGATAGCCATAAATCATTGGGAAATAATATATAGCGTTAAGCACCATGTTTAAGTAGAGATAACAACGGGTAAAAGAGGGGTTACACTGCTGCATAGAGGGGGGAAGAGTTGGTGACGACGGCGGTGAAGTTGTTGGTGTAGATCATTGTCGCGATGATGGCCCCGGCGGCGTTCCGGCGCCACGGGGAGAGAGGGGGAGAGAGCCCCCCTTCTTCTTCTCCTTCCTTGACCTTCCCCTAGATGGGAGAAGGGTTTACCCTTTGGTACATGGCCTCCATGGCAGCGGAGGGGCGAGAGCCCCTCGGAGATTGGATCTCTCTCTCTCTCTCTCTCTCTCTCTCTCTCTGTGTTTCCTTCTGTTTCTGCGCTCCCCGATTCTACCCTTTGACCGTTTCTTAAATTTCCGGAGATCCGTAACTCTGATTGGGCTGAAATTTTGACACGATTTTTATCTGGATATTGGCTTTCTTGCGGCGAAAGAAGGGCACCAACCGCCTTACGGAGTGGACATGAGGGCTCAGGGCGTGCCCCTCACCCTCGGGCATCGTCTCATGTTGATTCCACTTCCCAAAATTCACATATATTCCAAACAAATCTCCGTAAGTATTTATCCCATTTGGACTCTGTTTGACATGAATTTTCTGTGAAACAAAAAATATGCAACAAGCAGGAACTGGCACTGGGCACTGGATCGGGGAACTGGCACTGGGCACGATCAATATGTTAGTCCCAAAAATAGTATAAAAAGTTGCCAAAAGTATGTAAAAGTTGTATAATATTGGCATGGAACAATCAAAAATTATAGATACGACGGAGACGTATCAGCATCCCCATGCTTAATTCATGCTCGTCCTCGAGTAGGTAAATGATAAAAAAGATAATTTTTTATGTGGAATGCTACCTAGCATAATCTTGATCATGTAATCTAATCATGGCATGAACATTAAGACACGAGTGATTGAAAGCAATAGTCTATCATTTGACATTAAGACATAATACTTCAAGCATACTAATAAAGCAATCATGTATTTTCAAAATAACATGGCAAAAGAAAGTTATGCCTACAAAATCATATGGTGTGGCTATGCTCCATCTTCACCACACAAAGCATTCAAATCATGCACAACCCCGATGACAAGCCAAGCAATTGTTTCATACTTTTGATGTTCTCAAACCTTTTTAACGTTCACGCAATACATGAGCGTGAGCCATGGATATAGCACTATAGGTGGAATAGAATATGATGATGGTGGTTGTGTGGAGAAGACAAAAAAGGGAGAAAGTCTCACATCGATGCAGCTAATCAAAGGGCTATGGAGATGCCCATCAATTGATCTCAATGCGAGGAGTAGGGATTACCATGCAACGGATGCACTAGAGCTATAAGTGTATGAAAGCTCAAGTTGGAACTAAGTGGGTATGCATCCAACTTTCTTGCTCATGAAGATCTAGGGCATTTGAGGAAGCCCATCGTTGGAATATACAAGCCATATTCTATAATGAAATTTCCCACTAGAATATGAAAGTGATAAGTCAAGAGACTCTCTATATGAAGAACATGGTGATACTCTGAAGCAAAAGTGTGGTAAAAGTATAATGACATTGTCCCTTCTCTCTTTTCTCTCTCTTTTTAATTTTTTTCTTTTTTTCTCTTTTTTAGGCTTCTTTGGCCTCTCTCCTTTTGGGGGGGGGGGCTTCTTTGGCCACTTTTATTGTAATAACCTCACATGGGACAATGTTCTAATAATGATGATCATCACACTTTTATTTACTTACAACTCAATATTACAACTCGATACTAGAACAAAATATAACTCCATATGAATGCCTCTGGCGGTGTACCGGGATGTGCAATGATCTAGCGTAGCAATGAAATCAAAAAATAGACAAGCCATGAAAACATCATGCTAGCTATCTTACAGTCATGCAAAGCAATATGACAATAAACGCTCAATTCATGTATATGATGATGATGGAAGTTGCATGGCAATATATCTCGGGATGGCTATGGAAATGCCATGATAGGTAGGTATGGTGGCTGTTTTGAGGAACATATAAGGAGGCTTATGTGTGATAGAGCGTATCATATCACGGGGTTTGGATGCACCGGCGAAGTTTGCACTGACTCTCAAGGTGAGAAAGGGTAATGCACGGTACCGAAGAGGCTAGCAATGATGGAAGGGAGAGAGTATCCTGTGATACGGGAGCATAGGTGCTCACATGATACGGACTTCTGGGCCCTTGGATCTCAGATCGAACGACATACGAGGAGTTGTTGTAGCTGCTGTACTTACGCGCATTTTTCAGCTTTTATGAGGGCTTTTTTTCAAAAAAAGTGCATCATTTCACATGAGCTGTTGGATTTGTGATCCAACAGCTGAGCTCGCACAGGAGCCCCTAAGCTCAGGTGCTCCCGGAGCACCAGATATTTTCCCTGATGGAAGGGTGAGAGTGCGTATAATCCATGTACTCAACATTAGTCATAAAGAACTCACATACTTATTACAAAAATCTATTAGTCATTGAAACAAAGTACTATGTGCATGCTCCTAGGGGGATAGATTGGTAGGAAAAGACCATCGCTTGTCCCCGACTGTCACTCATAAGGAAGACAATCAATAAATACCTCATGCTCCAACTTCGTTACATAACGGTTCATCATACGTGCATACTGCGGGAATCACAAACTTCAACCCAAGTATTTCTACAATCCACAACTACCCACTAGTATGAATCTAATATCACCATCTTTGTATCGCAAAACTATTGCAAGAAATCAAACATATCATATACAGTGATCTACAAGTTTATGTAGGATTTAATGACTAACCATGTGAATGACCTCTAAATAGATATAAGTGAAGCAAGAGAGTTTAATTCTTTCTACAAAAGATATGACCATGCTCTAACAGATATAAGTGAAGCAAAAGAGCATTCTTCAAATGGCGGTTTTCCATGTCTAGGGAAACAGGCAATCCAAACTTCAAATGATATATGTGATGCACATGAAGCATTCTATAAAGACATACTCAAAAGATATAAGTGAAGTGCAATGAGCATTCTCTAAATCAACCATGGACTATCTCATATCAGCATGGTGCATCAAAGAAAAGTAAAAACTAAATGCAAAAGACGCTCCAAGATTTGCACATATCACATGAATGAAATGAAACTGAAATCATACCTATACTTGTTGAAGAAAGATGGGATGCCTTCCGGGGCATCCCCAAGCTTAGACGCTTGAGTCTCCTTTAATATTTACTTGGGATGCCTTTGGCATCTCCAAGCTTGAGCTTTTTCCTCTCCTCCTTCTCCTCATATCGAGACCTCCTCGATCCTTGATCACTTCATCCACACAAAACTCAACAGAAAGTTTGGTAAGATCCGTTAGTATAATAAAGCAAATCACTACTCTACGTACTGTTGCAAACCAATTCATATTTTGTGTTTTCATTGTAGCTATTGTAATATAACTTTATCATGGCTTAATCCACTGATAGAAGTCGATAGTTTCATCAAAACAAGCAAAGTATGCATCAAAAACAGAATCTGTCTTAAACAGGACAGTGTGTAGTAATCTGAACATTCACCATACTTCTGGTACTCCAACAATTCTGAAAAAATTAGAAAAAATAAACAATTTGTATAGAAAGACAGTGCAAAAAGTTTGCAGAACCGTTTTACGTTCCGGTAAAAAATGTAAAATCGTGCACTACAGCCAAAGTTTCTGTTTTGCACCGCACAAACCAACAAGCAATGTAAACATCCTAAAGAAAAATCTTGGCACATTATTTTTATAATACAATGGAATTGTACAAGGGGATAATTATTTTTGTTAAAAAGTTTCTGTAATCAAGATTCGCAAAGTTTCCGTGAGCATGAACAAAGTTCGAGGAGCTCCCTCACTTCAACAATGCTTGTCTCTCTCACTTTCACTTTCCTTTTTGAAAAGTGTTGGGTTTCCCTTTTAATTTTTGTTTTTAAACTCTATAAAATCACTCGACAGAAATAAATGACTCTCTAAAACTTCCGAGTTATCTCCCTGCCAGCGCTTTCTTTAAAGCCATTAAGCTAGGCATACGGTGCTCAAGTAATGAATCCACCCGGATCCCAACGTATATCAAAGCCAATTTGAATTAGCAATGATTTGGCATTTAGTAGTGAGCACAAAGCAACATATATCAAGCAATGACGAAATCTAACTCTCTTCCTATGCATCGGCATGTCATACAAGAACAATTCATGCACATCAAGTAAAGGCCAATGCATAGCATAAGAAGTTTCTTGCAATTTTATTGTGTTGGAAACATAGAGAGGTGGAGATGTAGTTCCTCTCTCATAATAATTGCAAGTAGGAGCAGCAAGCACATGCATATTATATCTATCAAAATCATCATGTGTACTATTAAAACGCAACCCATCAATATAATCCTTAATAAGGGCGAACTTCTTCGATATAGTGTAGTCGGGAGAATTCAAAAAGATAATAGTACTATCGTATGTGGGTGCAATAGCAACAATTTCATGTTTAACATAAGGAACTATAGCAAGTTCATATCCATAAGCATAATTCATATTGGCATCTTGGCCACAAGCATAGCAAGCATCATCAAAAAGGGATATTTCAAAAGAATCAATGGGATCATAACAATCATCAAAGCATTCATCCTTCGGTAAGCACGAAGGGAAATTAAACAATGTATCAGTTGAAGAGTTACTCTCATTAGAAGGTGGGCACAGGTAGCTAATCCGCTCTTCATCCTTTTGTTCTTCACTCTCCTCATCATCTTTTCATCCAATGATCCCACAGTTTCATCAATTCCTTCTTCCATAGACTCCTGCAAAATATTAGTCTCTTCTTGGACAACGGAGGAGTCCTCAATATATGGTTTAACATAGGCATTAGAAGCATAATTATCATAACAATATTTAAGTATGGCAAAATTTTCAGATTTGTAAAGAGTAGCATCATACTTTCCAATCAAAGAAGCAATTTCATAAGCACCTTTAAAAGCAACAAATTCTTCAATTTGTTGAACATCATATTAATTATAAACACCCTTAGCATACGAAGATATGATTCCATTATCACTAAACTCACATTGGTAGGGAAGGTGTTTCTTAGGGTCTTTAGAACAACAAGAAAAATTATATATTTCACATAAATTCCAAGCATAGCATTGCAAACGATGAATTTGATGCAGTAAAAGTTTCCATTTTTGAGAAAAGCGGTGTCACACATAACAAGCATGCTCATCTAAAGATTTTCCCTCAACTAAGCTAGTTGGAGTTTCAGCACGAGCACAAAGGGATTGAAGATGATCCAAGTAAAAAGCTTTAGGAGTGTGATAGATTTTGAGTGGTTCTTCAACCATTGGTGTAGTAGGCATAACTATTTTTTTTTGTTATTTTTCGTTTTCTACCCATAACTAAAGATAGAAAATAAGAGCACAAAATAAAAACTACTTAGTGATAAAGCAAACAAGCACACACGAGAATATTCACCCCATGCTATAACTCCCCGGCAATGGCGCCAGAAAAAGGTCTTGATAACCCACAGGTATAGGGGATTAATTGTAGCCTCTTTCGATAAGTAGGAGTGTCGAACCCAGCGAGGAGCTAAAGGTATAACAAATATTCCCTCAAGTTCTATCGACCACTGATACAACTCTACGCACGCTTAACGTTCGCTTTACCTAGAACAAGTATGAAACTAGAAGTACTTTGTAAGTGTTGTTGGATATGTTTGCAAGATAATAAAGAGCACGTAAATAAAAGCTATGGGCTGTTTAGATAAAGACACAACTAAGTTAGTTTTAGTAGAGAGTTTTTTGTCACGAGAAAGTTAATTGTCCGTAGACAATTGATGACTAGACCGGTAATCATTATTGCAATTTTATTTGAGGGAGAGGCATAAGCTAACATACTTTCTCTTCTTGGATCATATGCACTTATGATTGAAACTCTAGCAAGTATCCGCAACTACTAAAGATTATTGAGGTAAAACCCAACAATATCATTATAAGGCATCAAGTCCTCTTTTACTTTCATACGCAAACAACCTACTTACTCGGGTCTGTGCTTCTGTCACTCAGGCCACCCACCATAAGCAAATAATGAACATACTACAAACCGTACAACGGGTATCCCTCACACTTGCGCGACACGGAAAGTATCATAGGACAGCACCAGAGGCGGATTTGGGCCTGGGGCAACTGGGGCTGTAGCTCCAGGCGTGGCCCAACTAGCACCTATACGTCTAATAGGCAAAATTCCAGAATTTTAGATACAATGATGGGCAGCCCCAGGCTTTAGCCCATAGACGTGCAAGGCTACAACTATGCTAGCCCATTAGCCCAACTATAAGCCCTCCACGATTGTGCAATTCCCAATCGATCAGAACTGAAAAAGAAAATCGTGCAGTTGACCTACGCTCAATCCTCTCTCGCCCGATCGTTCCTAAAAAAATCTCTAGCCCGATTCATCAAACAGGAGAAACCCTCGCCTCGTCCAGATACTGCGCCGCCACCTAAGTCAACCTGCGATCCGTCCCGTCCGGCGTCCTGACCATCCGCGTTTGGTTCTTCCCGTTCTTCTCCAGGTCTCCAACTCCCGTGAAATTGTAGTGCGTCCACACCCGGTTCAACAGGTAATTTGTAGTTTGTATCATGTAAATTCGTTTTTGCTACTTCCTCTATATTAGCCCATTTCGGTGAGTTGGTGATTTTAAATTTACTCCTTTTACTCAGGTCAATTTTATTTCATTATCAAGATGGAATCAGAAATCCAAGATGAGTCCATGAATCACAGCCTGGTAAGCTACATTGAGCTTGATGATCTACAAGGATTGATGATTTTAGATCGTACAGTGCTATATAAAATGAGGAAAACATGGGGCTATGGGCCTTGTGCAGGTTTTGAGAATGATATATTATGTTTTCGTTTTGTGCAAAATTATCATATGAACAATTGACTTGGTGTATATCCAGTGTCTTGATTTCAAATACTTGATTTTATGTTTTTAACTCAAGGCCCTTCTACTATTGTGGGTGAAGAAATGATGGCCTCAAATTGAGCAAGTCTTTGTTAATTTGGTACGAACGCTTGCCTGATGCACTTTGTTAAAACTATATTTTTATTGAATTTCCTCTCATGGTAACAATGAATTCATATTTAATTTTAAATATGAACTTGTAGCATACTTATAGCATGCTTTGGTATGCGTAGTATTCGACATTATTTTTAGTAACTTAACTTTAGTCCTAGGCTTTGAGAAATTCTCGCTCCGCCTGTAGACATCACCAATAATAAAAAATGCAACTCAAACCAATCACGATCATCAATTAACCCATAGGACAAAACAGATCTACTCAAACATCGTAGGATAGCATACATCATTGGGAAATAACATAAATCGTTGAGCACCATGTTTAAGTAGAGATTACAGCGGGTAAAATATGGGTTACACCGCTGCAAAGAGGGGGGAAGAGTTGGTGATGACGGCGGTGAAGTTGTTGGTGTAGATCGTTGTCCCGATGATGGCCCCGGCAGCGTTCGGCGCCACCGGGAGAGAGGAGGAGAGAGCCCCCCTTTTTCTTCTTCTTCTTCTTCTTCTTCTTCTTCTTCTTCCTTGACCAACCCCCTAAATGGGAGAAGGGTTTCCCCTCTGGTCCATGGCCTTCATGGCGGCGGAGGGGCGAGAGCCCCTCGGAGATTGGATCTCTCTCTGTTTCCTTCTGTTTCTGCGCTCCCCGATTCTTCCTTTTCACCATTTCTTAAATTCTCAGAGATCCGTAACTCCGACTGGGCTAAAATTTTGATACGATTTTTATCCGGATATTGGCTTTCTTGCGGCGAAAGAAGGGCACCAAGCGCCTTACGGAGTGGCCACGAGGGCCCATGGTGCGCCCCTCACCCTCGGGCATCGTCTCGCATTGATTTCACTTCCCAAAATTCACATATATTCCAAAAAAATCTCCGTAAGTTTTATCTCGTTTGGACTCCGTTTGATATGGATTTTCTACGAAACAAAAAACATGCAACAAATAAGAACTGTCACTGGGCACTGGATCAATATGTTAGTCCCAAAAATAGTATTAAAAGTTGCCAAAAGTATGTAAAAGTTGTATAATATTGGCATGAAACAATCAAAAATTATAGATACGACGGAGACGTATCAGATCTTCGAACGGATCTGGGTGAAAACCTGCTCTCGGCTAGCTGGCAAGGCCGGCGGTGACGGTGCTGTCTGCGTCGTTCCCTTCTTAAAGGCATCACCGTGGAGAAGTTTAAGGCCACTCTATGTGTTGGAAATATGCCCTAGAGGCAATAATAAATAAGTTATTTCCTTGTTCATGATAATCGTTTATTATCCATGCTATAATTGTATTGATAGGAAACTCAAATACATGTGTGGATACATAGACAACACCATGTCCCTAGTAAGCCTCTAGTTGACTAGCTCGTTGATCAATAGATGGTTACGGTTTCCTGACCATGGACATTGGATGTCGTTGATAACGGGATCACATCATTAGGAAATGATGTGATGGACAAGACCCAATCCTAAGCCTAGCACAAAGATCGTGTAGTTCGTTCGCTAAAGCTTTTCTAATGTCAAGTATCATTTCCTTAGACCATGAGATTGTGCAACTCCCGGATACCGTAGGAATACTTTGGGTGTGCCAAACGTCACAACGTAACTGGGTGGCTATAAAGGTACACTACAGGTATCTCCGAAAGTGTCTGTTGGGTTGGCACGAATCGAGACTGGGATTTGTCACTCCGTGTAAACGGAGAGGTATCTCTGGGCCCACTCGGTAGGACATCATCGTAATGTGCACAATGTGATCAAGGAGTTGATCACGGGATGATGTGTTACGGAACGAGTAAAGAGACTTGCCGGTAACGAGATTGAACAAGGTATTGGGATACCAACGATCAAATCTCGGGCAAGTATCGTACCAATAGACAAAGGGAATTGTATACGGGATTGATCGAATCCTCGACATCGTGGTTCATCCGATGAGATCATCGTGGAACATGTGGGAGCCAACATGGGTATCCAGATCCCGCTGTTGGTTATTGACCGGAGAACGTCTCGGTCATGTCTGCATGGTTCCCGAACCCGTAGGGTCTACACACTTAAGGTTCGGTGATGCTAGGGTTATAGAGATATTAGTATGCGGTAACCCGAATGTTGTTCAGAGCCCCGGATGAGATCCCGGACGTCACGAGGAGTTCCGGAATGGTCCGGAGGTAAAGAATTATATATAGGAAGTGCTATTTCGGCCATCGGGACAAGTTTCGGGGTCACCGGTATTGTACCGGGACCACCAGAAGGGTCTCGGGGGTCCACCGGGTGGGGCCACCTGCCTCGGGGGGCCACATGGGCTGTAGGGGTGTGTGCCTTGGCCTATATGGGCCAAGGGTACCGGCCCCAAGAGGCCCATGTGCCAAGAGATAAGGAAAGGAAGAGTCCTAAAGGGGGAAGGCACCTCCTAGGTGCCTTGGGGAGGAGGGACTCCTCCCTAGCCGCACCCTTCCTTGGAGGAAGGGCCAAGGCTGCGCCCCCCCTCTCCCTTGGCCCTATATATAGTGGGGGGAAGGGAGGGCAGCCGCACAAAAAGCCCTGGCACCTCCCTCTCCCTCCCGTGACACATCTCCCTCCTCCCGCAGCGCTTGGCGAAGCCCTGTTGGAATCCCGCTACTTCCACCACGCCGTCGTGCTGCTGGATCTCCATCAACCTCTCCTTTCCCCTTCCTGGATCAAGAAGGACGAGACGTCGCTGCTCCGTACGTGTGTTGAACGCGGAGGTGCCGTCCGTTCGGCGCTAGGATCATCGGTGATTTGGATCACGACGAGTACGACTCCATCAACCCCGTTCTCTTGAACGCTTCCGCGCGCGATCTACAGGGGTATGTAGATCTACTCCTCCGTCATTGCTAGATGACTCCATATATTGATCTTGGTGACACGTAGGAAAAATTTGAATTATTGCTACGTTCCACAACAGTGGCATCATGAGCTAGGTCTATTGCGTAGATTCTATGCACGAGTAGAACACAAAGTAGTTGTGGGCGTTGATCTTGTTCAATATGCTTACCGTTACTAGTCCAATCTTGTTTTGACGGCATTGTGGGATGAAGCAGCCCGGACCAACCTTACACATACGCTTACGTGAGACCGGTTCCACTGACTAACATGCACTAGTTGCATAAGGTGGTTGGCGGGTGTCTGTCTCTCCCACTTTAGTCGAAATGGATTCGATGAAAAGGATCCTTATGAAGGGTAAATAGCAATTGGCATATCACGTTGTGGTTTTGCGTAGGTAAGAAACGTTCTTGCTAGAAACCCATAGCAGCCACGTAAAACATGCAAACAACAATTAGAGGACGTCTAACTTGTTTTTGCAGGGTATGCCATGTGATGTGATATGACCAAAAGGATGTGATGAATGATATATGTGATGTATGATATTGATCATGTTCTTGTAATAGGAATCACGACTTGCATGTCGATGAGTATGACAACCGGTAGGAGCCATAGGAGTTGTCTTTATTTATTGTATGACCTGCGTGTCATTGAACAACGCCATGTAATTACTTTACTTTATTGCTAATCGTTAGCTGTAGTAGTAGAAGTAATAGTTGGCGAGCAACTTCATGGAGACACGATGATGGAGATCATGGTGTCATACCGGTGACAAGATGATCATGGAGCCCCAAGATGGAGATCAAAGGAGCTATATGATATTGGCCATATCATGTCACTATTATTTGATTGCATGTGATGTTTATCATGTTTATACATCTTATTTGGTTAGAACGACGGTAGTAAATAAGATGATCCCTCGTTAAAATTTCAAGAAAGTGTTCCCCCTAACTGTGCACCGTTGCGACAGTTCGTGTTTCGAAGCACCACGTGATGATCGGGTGTTAGATTCTTACGTTCACATACAACGAGTGTAAGCTAGATTTACACACGCGAAACACTTAGGTTGACTTGGCGAGCCTAGCATGTACAGACATGGCCTCGGAACACAGAAGACCGAAAGTTCGAACATGAGTCGTATAGAAGATACGATCAACATGAAGATGTTCACCGATGTTGACTAGTCCGTCTCACGTGATGATCGGACACGGCCTAGTTGACTCGGATCATGTAATCACTTAGATGACTAGAGGGATGTCTATCTGAGTGGCAGTTCATAAGATGAACTTGTTTATCCTGAACATAGTCAAAAGGATTTTGCAAATTATGTCGTAGCTCGCGCTTTAGTTCTACTGTTTAGATATGTTCATAGAGAAAATTTAGTTGAAAGTTGATAGTAGCAATTGTGCGGACTAGGTCCGTAAACTGAGGATTGTCCTCATTGCTTCATAGAAGGCTTATGTCCTTAATGCACCGCTCAGTGTGCTGAACCTCGAACGTCGTCTGTGGATGTTGCGAACATCTGACATACACATTTTGATAACTACGTGATAGTTCAGTTAAACGGTTTAGAGTTGAGGCACCGAAGACGTTTTGAAACGTCGCAAAACATATGAGATGTTTCGAGGGCTGAAATTGGGATTTCAGGCTCGTGCCCACGTCAAGAGGTATAAGACCTCCGACGATTTTCTTAGCCTGCAAACTAAGGGAGAAAAGTTCAATTGTTGAGCTTGTGCTCAGATTGTGTGAGTACAACAATCATTTGAATCGAGTGGGAGTTGATCTTCCAGATGAAATAGTGATAGTTTCTCCGAAGTCATTACCACCAAGCTGCTAGAGCTTCGTGATGAACTATAATATATCAGGAACACATATGATGATCCTTGAGATATTCATGATGTTTGACACCACGAAAGTAGAAATCAAGAAGGAGCATCAATTGTTGATGGTTAGTGAAACCACTAGTTTCAAGAAGGGCAAGGGCAAGAAGGGATACTTCATGAAACGGCAAATCAGCTGCTGCTCTAGTGGAGAAACTAAGGTTGAACCCAAACCCGAGACTAAGTGCTTCTGTACTTGGTAGATGAGAAGGCTAGCAAGGTCGATAGAAGTATATTGGATATACATTGTGTTGATGTGTACTTTACTAGTACTCCTAGTAGCACCAGGGTATTAGATACCGGTTCGGTTGCTAAGTGTTAGTAACTCGAAATAAAAGCTATGGAATAAACGGAGACTAGCTAAAGGTGAGCTGACGATATGTGTTGGAAGTGCTTCCAATATTGATATGATCAAATATCGTACGCTCCCTCTACCATCGAGATTGGTATTAAAACCTAAATAATTGTTATTTGGTGTTTGCGTTGAGCATAGACATGATTGGATTATGTCTATCGCAATGCGGTTATTCATTTAAGGAGAATAATGGTTACTCTATTTATTTGAATAATACCTTCAATGGTCTTACGCCTAAAATGAATGGTTTATTGAATCTCGATCATAGTGATACACATGTTCATGGCAAAAGATATAAGATAGTAATGATAGTACCACCTACTTGTGGCACTGCCACGTAAGTCATATCGGTATAAAACGCATGAAGAAGCTCCATGTTGATGGATCTTTGGGCTCACTCAGTTTTGAAAAGTTTAAGACATACGAACCATGTCTATTGGTGTATATGCATGAAGAAACTCCATGCAAATGGACCATTTGGACTCACTTGATTTTGAATCACTTGAGACATGCAAATCATACCACATGGGCAAGATGACTGAAAGCCTCGTTTTCAGTAAAATGGAACTAGAAAGCAACTTGTTGGAAGAAATACATTTTGATGTGTGCAGTCCAATGAGTGCTGAGGCATGTAGTGGATATCGTTACGTTCTTACTTCACAGATGATTTGAGTAGATGTTGAGAATGTTTACTTGATAAATCATGAGTCTGAATTATTGAAAGGTTCAAGTAATTTTAGGGTGAAGTTGTAAGATCGTCGTGACAAGAGGATAAAATATCTATGATATGATCATAGAGATGAATAACTGAATTACGAGTTTGGCACAGAATTAAGACATTGTGGAAATTGTTTCACAACTAATATAGCCTGGAACACCATAGTGTGATGGTGTGTCCGAACATCATAACTGCACCCTATTGGATATGATGCATACCATGATGTCTCTTATCGAATTACCACGATAGTTTATGGGTTAGGCATTAGAGACAACCACATTCACTTTAAATAGGGCACCACGTAATTCCGATGAGATGACATCGTATGAACTATGGTTTGAAGAAACCTAAACTGTCATTTCTTAAAAGTTTGGGGCTGCGACGCTTATGTGAAAAAGTTTCAGGCTAATAAGCTCGAACCCAAAGCGGATAAATGCATCTTCATAGGACACCCAAAACAGTTGGGTATACCTCCTGTCTCAGATCCGAAAGCAATAAGGGATTGTTTCTTGAACCAGGTCCTTTCTCGAGGAAAAGTTTCTCTCGAAAGAATTGAGTGGGAGGATGGTGGAGACTTGATGAGGTTATTGAACCGTCTCTTCAACTAGTGTGTGGCAGGGCACACGGAGTTGTTCCTGTGGCACCTACACCAATTGAAGTGGAAGCTTATGATAGTGATCATGAAACTTCAGATCAAGTCACTACCAAACCTCGTGGAATGACAAGGATGCGTACTACTTCAGAGTGGTACGTAATCCTGTCTTGGAAGTCATGTTGCTAGACAACAATGAACCTATGAGCTATGGCGAAGCGATGGTGGGCCCGGATTCTGATAAATGGCTCGAGGCCATATAATCCGAGAGAGGATCCATATATGAAAACAAAGTGTAGACTTTGGAAGAACTACTTGATGGTCGTAAGGCTGTTAGGTACATATGGATTTTAAAAGGAAGACGAACAATGATGGTAATCACCATTAAGAAAGCTCGACTTGTCGTTAAGATGTTTCCCGACAAGTTCAAGGAGTTGGCTACGATGAGACTTTCTCACATGTAGCGATGCTAAGAGTCTGTTGGAATTATATTAGTGATTACTGCATTATTTATGAAATCTTGCAGATAGGATATCAAAACATTGTTTCCTCGACGATTTTCTTTAGAAAAGGTTGTATGTGATACAACCGGAAGGTTTTGTCAATCCTAAAAGATGTTAATAAATATGCAAAGCTCCAGCGATCCTTCTAAGGACTGAAGTAAGCATCTCGGAGTTGGAATGTATGCTTTGATAAGATGATCAAAGATTTTGGGTGTATACAAAGTTTATGAGAAACTTGTATTTCCAAAGAAGTGAGCGGGAGCACTATAGAATTTCTGATGAATATATGTTGTTGACATATTGTTGATCAGAAATGACGTAGAATTTCTGGAAAGCATATAGGGTTATTTGGAAAGTGTTTTTCAATGGAAAGCCTGGATTAAGCTACTTGAACATTGAGCATCAAGATCTATAAGGATAGATCAAAACGCTTAATGGTAATTTCAAATGAGCACATACCTTGACATGATCTTGAAGGTGTTCAAGATGGATCAGTCAAAGAAGGAGTTCTTGCCTGAGTTGTAAGGTATGAAGTTAAGACTTAAAGCTCGACCATGGCAGAATAGAGAGAAAGGACGAAGGTCGTCCCCTATGCTTAAGACATAGGCTCTACAGTATGCTATGCTGTGTACCGCACCTGAAGTGTGCCTTGCCATGAGTCAGTCAAGGGTTACAAGAGTGATCCAAGAATGGATCACAGGACAGCGGTCAAAGTTATCCTTAGTAACTAGTGGACTAAGGAATTTTCTCGATTATGGAGGTGGTAAAAGAGTTCGTCGTAAAGGGTTACGCCGATGCAAACTTTGACACTAATCCAGATTATTCTGAGTAGTAAACTGGATTCGTATAATAGAACAGTTATTTAGAATAGCTCCAAATAGAGCGTGGTAGCTGCATCTAGGAGATGACATCGAGATTTGTAAAGCACACACGGATCTGAAAGGTTCAGACCCATTGACTAAAATCTCTCTCACAAGCAACATGATCAAACCCAGAACTCATTGAGTGCTAATCACATAGTGATGTGAACTAGATTATTGACTCTAGTAAACTCTTTAGATGTTGGTTACATGGCGATGTGATCCGTGAGTGTTAATCACATGGCGATGTGAACTAGATTATTGACTCTAGTGCAAGTGGGAGACTGTTGGAAATATGCCCTAGAGGCAATAATAAATAAGTTATTTCCTTGTTCATGATAATCGTTTATTATCCATGCTATAATTGTATTGATAGGAAACTCAGATACATGTGTGGATACATAGACAACACCATGTCCCTAGTAAGCCTCTAGTTGACTAGCTCGTTGGTCAATAGATGGTTATGGTTTCCTGACCATGGACATTGGATGTCATTGATAACGGGATCACATCATTAGGAGAATGATGTGATGGACAAGACCCAATCCTAAGCCTAGCACAAAGATCGTGTAGTTCGTTCGCTAAAGCTTTTCTAATGTCAAGTATCATTTCCTTAGACCATGAGATTGTGCAACTCCCGGATACCGTAGGAATACTTTGGGTGTGCCAAACGTCACAACGTAACTGGGTGGCTATAAAGGTACACTACAGGTATCTCCGAAAGTGTCTGTTGGGTTGGCACGAATTGAGACTGGGATTTGTCACTCCGTGTAAACGGAGAGGTATCTCTGGGCCCACTCGGTAGGACATCATCGTAATGTGCATAATGTGATCAAGGAGTTGATCACGGGATGATGTGTTACGGAACGAGTAAAGAGACTTACCGGTAACGAGATTGAACAGGGTATTGGGATACCGACGATCAAATCTCGGGCAAGTATCATACCAATAGACAAAGGGAATTGTATACGGGATTGATCGAATCCTCGACATCGTGGTTCATCCGATGAGATCATCGTGAAACATGTGGGAGCCAACATGGGTATCCAGATCCCGCTGTTGGTTATTGACCGGAGAACGTCTCGGTCATGTCTGCATGGTTCCCGAACCCGTAGGGTCTACACACTTAAGGTTCGGTGATGCTAGGGTTATAGAGATATTAGTATGCGGTAACCCGAATGTTGTTCGGAGTCCCGGATGAGATCCCGGACATCACGAGGAGTTTCGGAATGGTCCGGAGGTAAAGAATTATATATAGGAAGTGCTATTTCGGCCATCGGGACAAGTTTCGGGGTCACCGGTATTGTACCGGGACCACCGGAAGGGTCCCGGGGGTCCACCGGGTGGGGCCACCTGCCTCGGGGGCCACATGGGCTGTAGGGGTGTGCGCCTTGGCCTATATGGGCCAAGGGCACCAGCCCCAAGAGGCCCATGTGCCAAGAGATAAGGAAAGGAAGAGTCCTAAAGGGGGAAGGCACCTCCTAGGTGCCTTGGGGAGGAGGGACTCCTCCCTAGCCGCACCCTTCCTTGGAGGAAGGGCCAAGGCTGCGCCCCCCCTCTCCCTTGGCCCTATATATAGTGGGGGGAAGGGAGGGCAGCCGCACAAAAAGCCCTGGCGCCTCCCTCTCCCTCCCGTGACACATCTCCCTCCTTCCACAGCGCTTGGCGAAGCCCTGTTGGAATCCCGCTACTTCCACCACGCCGTCGTGCTGCTGGATCTCCATCAGCCTCTCCTTTCCCCTTCCTGGATCAAGAAGGACGAGACGTCGCTGCTCCGTACGTGTGTTGAACGCGGAGGTGCCGTCCGTTCGGCGCTAGGATCATCGGTGATTTGGATCACGACGAGTACGACTCCATCAACCCCGTTCTCTTGAACGCTTCCGCGCGCGATCTACAAGGGTATGTAGATATACTCCTCCCTCGTTGCTAGATGACTCCATAGATTGATCTTGGTGACACGTAGGAAAATTTTGAATTATTGCTACGTTCCCCAACACTATGCTACCTCCGAGGAAAACTCTAGATCAGTAGATCAGATGATGGTGGCGCTATGGTGTCGTTTCCCTCTTGGACGTGTCATTCATGGAGGTGTACACGGACCGAGGGATCAGTGGAAGGCTTTTTGGTGGAGCGGTGCTTCAACTTACACATTGATGGCGGCAGATCTCGGCGGCATGGCGCAGTGGAGACTCGACTTCTGATGCGTGGAGATGGACTCGTGCAGGGAGGTGGCGCTGTCTGGCATCGTGGTGGCATCGACGGCAACTAGACCGGGCAAGGTTGATGCAGCAGTACAACACTGAAGATGGATTGGTGGTAGGTGGTTGCGGCGGCCTCATACTCGGTAGGCGTCCTGGTTGAGAAGTGCGCCGGACTGGTGGGTATCCCATACCCGGCACGCGTCCTGGTTGGGACCTCAGGTCTTAAATGATATGTTTGGCTGTGCGGTCTGTTTGGTATTAGGCCCAGACTATCAGCATACCTTCATCAACTAGATAGGAGTAGCGACAGATGTTGCCTAGATGGTGGCTTTAGTCTTACTGTTATATGACTTTGTAAAGTCTTATGTGAATAATTAATAAAGTGACTACATGCATCGTCTAGATGCAGAGGCCAGGGTCCTCCTCCTTTTGTAAAAAAATGTTTAGCAATCCTGTGCGAAAAGTTAAAAAAAAATCATTAGTACACTTTGTGGACGTTTGGCGGGCCAGCCGTCTTCATTGAGCCGCATTTGCATTTTTAATTTTTTTTTTGAAAAAAACTCCACCCATATATTGATCAAATAACAATAGTCTTACAATCGTTCATTACATAATTAGCCACACAGGGCGGAACAGAATTACACAGAATACCATCAGACATGGTATCAAAACTAAATTTTGCTATCTCATGCGCCGCCTTATTAGCCTGCCTATCAATCTTAACAATCTTAAGATCAACAATAAACTTGGAGGCGCTGAACGCTTCCATTTTTAAATCCACATAAGGAGACCTATCAACAGTTTCTTTCGCTAGGAAAGATGCAGCAAAGGAGCAGTCAGTTTCCAAGATAATTGGTTTGTGAAGAGAAATACCACTGTACAGCCCGGCAAGGCACGCACGAAGTTCCGCCTCCTCCGCTTCAGAACACCTTCGAACAAAATCCCAAGAAGACACCAGGACTTCTCCCAGATGATTCCTAGCGACAACCCTAACGCTAGCAGATCTCAAGCTCTCCACAAAACTAGCATCAACATTTATCTTAATATACTCCCGCTCTGGAGGCTTCCAAACAGCACGATCATTTTCTTTTTGCGGATTAAGAATCTTCCCATTCCCCATCACCCCCTTCCCTTTGGTGATTTGGTCCACTTGCACACGAGCGTTGGAAGTGGAGAAGGTCTTCCAATAATTATCCATGAAGATAACAGACGCATTCACCGATTCTTTCCCTCTTCCAAAAATCAAATCGTTCCTCAGATGCCAAGCTCTCCAGAACATAAATAACACTTACTCGCGTACCGGAGACCCCAATTGGTCAAGCAGGATGAGAAGCCAGTCTGGCCCCGTAAATCTGAACAACTCCTCCCTCGGAATATTCCACACATCCCCCACGACGATACGCAAAGCACGCGCCTTAGGGCAGGTCACCAGAGCGTGGAATATATTTTCATCCTGAACTCCACATATAGTACACATACTGGAGACCGTTTGATGGTGAGTCACTCTATTCACCTGAACCGCCAAACTGTTGGTCGCAGCTCTCCAAGCAAAAATTCTAATTTTTTGCGGAACCTTAGCCTTCCAAATAACGTCCCACAGTCTTCTTTCCTCATTAACAGTAGCACTGGATATTCCTGTCTCATCCCTGTTGTCCTTGAGGTTTAAAACCAGTCTGTACGCACTTTTCACAGAGAATATACCACTTTTCTCATAGTGCCAAGCAACTAGATCACCTTATCCCACAGACTGAATGCGTAAGTTTAGGATCTCTTCGGCATCATGATGAGAGAATAAATGCCTAATCAAATTTTCATCCCATCTTCTCATCCCGCTCATGAATAATTCTGACACCCACTTTAGTCTAGTTCGATGCTTTTTAGCTGTAATTTTTAGTCCCGAAATTCTTGGGAGCCAGTTATCTCTCCAAATGTTAACATTTTTACCATCGACCACTCTCCATATGACCCCTTGTTTTAACAGTTCCAGACCATGCATGATACCTTGCCAATTCACGGACGTGGCTTGCGGGAAAACTATATCCAAGATGTGACCATTGGGATAATACTTTGCCTTCAAAATCTTAGCACACAACGACTCTGGGTACACCAATAAACGTCAGGCCTGTTTAGCTAACAGCGCTTGGTTAAATAACCTTAGGTCACGGAACCCCATGCCTCCCTGTCCTTTTGGTTTTGTAAGTTTGTCCCAAGCTAACCAGTGGGTTTTCCTTCTATCCTCTTCGTCTCCCCACCAGAAATTTCTTATAATCTGAGCTAACTCCTCACATAACAAGACTGGAAATTTAAAAAGTCCCATGGCATAAACTGGCAGCGCTTGCAAAACAGCCTTGATTTGAGATTCCTTAATACCAGTAGAAGCATACTTTTCAATCCAATCTGGCGCTCTTTTTAAAGCCTTATCTTTGGTCGACCGGAATTTCCCAACCTTCATTCTACCCTCTGGCACCGGAAGACCAAGATACTTATCCTCAAAACCTTCAGCAGTAATATTTAGAATAACCATCGTGGACACCTGATCCTCCATACTGCACTTTTTGCCAAATTTAATGGAGCACTTATCCGGACTAAGAAGCTGACCAGTTCCTTTCTCATAATCCGACAGAATAGTTTTAACAGTTAAGGCTTGATCAATGGACCCCTTGAAAAAAAGAAGGCTATCATCCGCAAACAATAAGTGAGATATACCAGGCCCTTGTCTTGTAAGCTTAAACTCTTTAAGAACACCTTTCTCGCAAGCGTCCTTTAACAGCAAAGAGAGAGCCTCAGCCACAAATAGAAACAAATAAGGAGATAAAGGATCCCCTTGCCTGAGTCCACAGGATGGGTAAAAAGGTTCCAAAAGCTGTCCATTAAACCGCACCAAAAACTTCACAGAAGTAACACAAGTCATGATCCAATTAATCCATGTTGGCGCAAAACCAAGAGCCCCAAGCATACTTTTAAGAAATTGCCAGTCCACACGATCGTACGCTTTTGCCAAGTCCAACTTGTAAGCGCAAAACTCTCCACGCTTATCTTTCAACGTACTCAGCGAGTGAATACATTCAAAAGCAATAAGCGCGTTATCAGAAATTAACCGGCCAGGAATAAAGGCACTCTGAGTGGGAGAAATCATACCATTCAAAAGAGGTCTCAGCCTATTCACCAGACACTTCGAAATGATTTTGTAGATGATATTGCAGAGGCTGATCGGTTTAAAGTCTTTGATGGACTGGGGATTCTTCACTTTAGGAATAAGTACAATAGTGGTGTCATTTATACCATCGGGCATAACACCTGAGATAAAGAATTGTTGGACTGCCCTTACAATATCCTCCTTAATTAAACCCCAATTTCTCTGGAAAAATCTAGCACGACATGTGTAATGTGTTTAGCTGAAGCTACGTATGTAATGTATGAAGCATCTGCTCTGTAAAATGAGACCCGCTACCGCTGTGGGAGGATATTTCGTGTCGCCAGCCACTAGCTTCATCAGACGCGCTGCGCCGAACAACTTAACTGTTGCTCCCTTATCGGATCAAAACAGATCTTGTCAGGAACGTCAATAACAACACATGACATGTGGGGATCACGATGAGGGCAACCGCAACCTTTGTCCCTTAGCTACCTCCTCTCGTTATCGTCGACGACGTGTGCGACCACCATAATTCCCAGGCTCCCAGCACCTACGACTGATCGTCGAGGCCAGCCGAGGTATCGTCGTCACATAGATCGAGCGCTACTGAAAGACCAAACCAACCACGGAAGGTCGTGCAATCGCATCTATGGAAAGCACAGGGGGAGCGAGACCAACGTCGACGGTGCAGGAGCTCGCCGGCGCCCACGGCAAGCCCGACGTGCCGGCCTGGTACGTCTCACGCAGTCACCACGAAAACGGCCAGCACCCCACCGCGGCGCCGGTCCCTGTCATCGACATCGGCCGCCTTTTCAAGCAGGAGGGCGCCGCCGCAGCTGACGGCGAAGAGGCGAAGCTCCGGCAGGCGCTCGAGTCGTGGGGCCTCTTCCTGGTAATTAATCATCTATTCTCTCGTCGCTGAGCGAAATCGATCAAGCTTGCGTGTTAAGCGAGCGTACCGTGTCGTCTGTCGTGTGTGTCTGCAGGTGACTAACCACGGCGTCGACACCTCGGTGATGGACGGCATGATGGTCGCGTCAAGGGAGTTCTTCCGGCAGCCACCCGAAGAGAAACAGAGATACACCAACCTTATCGGGGGCGAGCGGTTCCAGCTCGAGGGGTACGGGACCGACCGGGTGAGCTCGGCGGAGCAGATCCTCGACTGGTCCGACCGCCTCTACCTCAGGGTGGAGCCCGAAGACGAGCGCAGCCTCGCCCTCTGGCCAGCGCATCCTCAAACCTTCAGGTGATCAGTGATCACACAAAGATTGATGCGATCGTCGTCTCGAAAAATAATATAGGAAATATCAAGCTCCTCAACTCTTTTTTTTTTACAGGAATCTTCTGCACGAGTTCACCACGAAATGTAGGGTGGTGAAGGATGGACTGGTCCAGGCAATGACGAGGCTGCTGGGGCTCGACAACGACTATACAATGGACCAGTTTGGGGAGAAGGCTGACACTTACGCTAGATTCAGCTACTACCCGGAGTGCCCGAGGCCGGAGCTTGTGTTCGGCCTGAAGCCCCACTCCGATGGGAGCGTTCTTACCGTGCTCATGGTCGATGACACCATTGGTGGGCTCCAGATTTTGAGAGATGGTGTCTGGTTCGATGTACCAATTGTTCCTCACACCCTGCTGATCAACATAGGAGACCAAACTGAGGTAAACACCATCACCTCCACGCTCGCAGTATGCCAATCGAACCGCTACTGTCTCTGTTCCAGTTCCAAAATATAGAAAGCTTAAATATAAACATTTAGAATATGGAAACATATTTTATTATGAATATAATAGTATTGATTTTGATTTGTTAGATGTTTTATATAAATTCGGTCAAGGTTTACTAAACTTGACTCAAGACAAAACTAGTATGCACTATATTTTAATGTTTGAAGAAACATTTTATCTTTGACCTTTGGTTAAAATATTATTTAGAATTTTAGATGAAAATGTAACATTACAATATTAATGAAGTTGTTCCACAATATTTTTCCCAGATTTATATGAGACAATGAAGATATAGCGTGTCCAGATCATGGTTTTATGCAGAAACTTGAGTCATCTTGCCACCAATGATTTAGTATGGAGTTTATTTCATATATTCTCACTGCTTATTTCTAATTTGTATCTATATCAATATAAAGATCACAGGTTGTAGAAAAATGGCATGCCTCCGTTAATCACACATAAACTTATGGTTCTTAGTTATACTTGTTGTCTCCTAATTATTTAATCCCTAAATTTATTTTGTATACATGACAATTGTTGGTTTTCTTAAAAAAAACTATGCGATATTTATTTTATAAAAAATATCTTCGCTTCAGCTTTGCATGCTATTTGAAAATTTCCAAACAGTGTTTCTAATTCATAGAAAAGTTATACAACGATTGCTACATGTGGGCTTATAATTTTCTTGTGCTTCTAACATCTTTGTTTATGGAAGTATGTAAAATTACATGGTTTTACAATTTTCAAACATGTCAAGGATAACAATGGTAAGAAAAGACGTCATAACAATTGTAGTTTTCTTCCCACATTTGTGATACCAGTCATTATTAACTGTTATATATACATTATATTTCAAAATGATTACGGGTCTACCTCCGCCATGGGTGGATCAGTTAGGAAGGTGGTCAGAGGTGAAAATATTCATCACACATCGAGTAAATCTGATGTGTTTGTACTATTCTTTGAAAAGTCCCCCAAACTCTTGGCCTAATCATAAAAAAATTGTAACAGATAATGAGCAATGGAATCTTCAAAAGCCCCGTGCATAGAGTTGTGACAAATGCTGAGAAAGAAAGGCTATCGCTGGCTCTATTCTACTCGGTTGATCCTGAGAGAGAAATTGAGCCAGCGACTCAGCTGGTAGATGAGAAGAGACCAGCGTTGTACAAAAAGGTCAAGGTGAAGGACTACATTGCTGGACTCTATGAACATGTGTCTCAAGGAACGATGGTTATTGACACAGTGAAGATATAAATAAGTGTGGTATCATGTTGGTAATGCAAAACGTGTAATCGTTCTAGGAACAATTTATCTCCATATATTGTTGCATGTTAACTCTATTAAGTACTCCCTTTGTTCAGCATCACATGTCAGTCTTGAATTTTGCTGCCATCCGGGCAAAGCTCCAGTCAGTGGTCGGTGGCGGAGGGACTCTTGCTAACGTGGGCATGAAGGTCGTGGGCATGGCGGCGGATCGCGGCGCCAATTTTGTTGGCGGGCTGTCCTTCCCAGTGAACGACAGCAGGCTAGTGGTGGAACGCTCCTCCGTGTCTTCTCTTGGGTGCCTCACCTTCTGGTTGTACTGCTCAGCCTGAGCATGGCATGGGTCGGTGGTCATCGATGCTGGCGGAGCTTTGATCTACGGATGCTGGCTGGGCTTTATCTACGGCGTGGTGATTGTTGTTGCTATCGTGCGATGATACCCATCGTTCTGATCTAGCCAAACATGGGTGGGTTTCCGGAGCGGTCGTCCCATCACCTAGATTCACCCGTGGGAGGTGACCACTCTGGCCTGCGGCGACAGCCTTGATGCAGACTGCGATGGCCACCGAAAGTTCTTTGGAAGGGTTTCTCCCTTCAGATCCGAGGGTTGACTTCGGCAGCAAGATGCAAACTATGGACAACGGTTTGACGCATTGGGATGTTTGTGCAGGAACGGTGGTCGCACATCGCACATAGATGCTGGGTTCACGAAAAAGTGGTGGTGACAACATATGAGTGATATCGATGGTGGTGCTAATCAAGCACCCCGATCACGAGCTTCGGGGTGAAAGCCTAGGTCTGATCCGAATTGGTTATACCTGGCAATGGCGATGTTTTTACCATCGTTACCTTGCTAGAGGCATTGCTCGGACTAATTCTTCAGGGTGAAACCCAGATTCTAGCATTTTGTGGTTGGATCCTGCGACGGCAGCGTTTGATCACCACTCCTATTCTGAAAGCGTTGTTGTTGAGTAAACTCGTCATTTGTGTGATGTCATAACATGATTGGTGTGGATATGGTCATTGTTGTAGTTTGCCGATCACGAAACTAATTAGTTTGGTTTTTTTTTCTCGCTTGCTCATATCTTTGGTCTTGCATGACTTTGCATTTGCCGATGTGTTTTTTGTGTTCGTATTGGCTGTGTACATTCTATCTATGCAGCGATTAGGTGTGTACACTTAATGCTTCATTTTAAGCTAATAAAATCCACTCTTTGTGGAGAAAAATGATTTCATTTATCGTCCATGGTCCAGCCCTATGCCACATGCCCACCGTACATATAATACGGCAGCCAGCCTAGTGCCAGTTTTTTTTTTTTTTGCGCGGTCAGCCTAGTGACTGTTAGGTGAGTTTACTGAAAAATTTGAAATTCAAGGCTATCAATTTATTTTACTTTAGCAGCAATGACAACTCCTCTGGTCGGCGGCTAGCCGGCTACACCTCTGATCGGCACGTTGTCGCTCGCTGACAGCCGGCGACATATCACATAACATAGCATGTGGAGACGAGGATGGCCGAGACTGCAACATTCGTCCGTAGTACTGAAAGATGGGCACGATAACAGCAGTGACCAACGGGAAAATATTGTCGCACGTCACGTTGAACGAGCGCTACTTCTACTGAAGAGACCACATGATGGCTGGTGGGATTGGTGTATCTATGGAAAGCACGGGGGGAGCGAGAGCGCCCACGACGGTGCAGGAGCTGGCCGGCGCCCTCGCCGCGCCCGTCGTGCCGGCCCGGTACGTCGCGCGCGGACAACACGACCACGACCAGCAGCCTGCGACGGCGGTAGTGGCGCCAATCCCTGTCATCGACCTCGGCCGCCTTTTCAAGCTGGACGACACCACCGCTTCTGCCGAGGAGGCAGCGAAGCTCCGGCTGGCGCTTGAGTCGTGGGGTCTCTTCCTGGTAAGCAGTGATAACGACTTGAAATTTTGGAGCGGTATCAAGCGACAAGCGTCGGTGTTAAGCATACCATGTTGTGCCCCTGCAGGTGACTAACCACGGCGTAGATGCCGCCGTGATGGATGGCATGATGGCCGCTTCGAGGGAGTTCTTTCAGCGGCCACCGGAAGAGAAGCAGAGATACACCAACCTGATCGGCGGAGAGCGGTTCCAGCTCGAGGGGTACGGGACGGACCAGGTGAGCTCGCCGGACCAGATCCTAGACTGGTCCGACCGCCTCTTCCTCAAGGTGGAGCCGGAGGACGAACGGAGCCTCGCCCTCTGGCCGGCGCACCCTGAAACCTTCAGGTGACCGATCTCACAAACATGAATAATGTTATATATCTGAAAATTGTACTGTTGAGGATATATTGTTCTTGGTTTTCATGTTCAGGGATCTTCTTGACGAGTTCACGAATAAATGTGGGGAAGTGAAGGATGGTCTGCTTCGGGCAATGGCAAAGCTGCTGGAGCTCCACGATGACTACTTCGTGGACCAGCTTGGGGAGAGAGCTGACACTTATGTTAGATTCAGCTACTACCCAGAGTGCCCAAGGCCGGAGCTCGTGTTCGGCCTTAAGCCCCACTCTGATGGGAGTGTTCTTACCGTGCTCATGGTCGATGACGTTGTTGGTGGCCTGCAACTCCTTAGAGACGGCGTTTGGTGGGATGTACCGGTCGTGCCCCACACCCTACTGGTCAACGTAGGAGACCAAACTGAGGTAAACACCGTTCCCTAGCTCATGGTTAAAGAAAAGGCAAATATCGATGTAGCATGTATTCAAGAATAAATGAGTTATGTATAAACTACACAATATAGTTAGATGTGTGCATCGCAGTGAAGCAGAGACCAGGGGCACACCCGTCTTAAAAATACTTCTGAATATTGTGTATGATTTTTATTGCATGATAATTAATATTTACTATAATAATGTATGATTTTATGCTAACATATCCATATAAAACATAACAATAGAACTTACATGTTGGGGACATATGTGTCACGCCTCTTTTCTACGGAGGAAAGAAAGTGTCACACACATAACCCTTGAACATTAATATTTTTTTTGTTAAAAATAGCCAAGCTCTTCATCGCTCTTTCATGGTTTATGGCACAGATAATAAGCAATGGGATCTTCAAAAGCCCTGTGCATAGGGTTGTCACAAATGGTAAGAAAGAGAGGTTATCAGTGGTTTTGTTCTACTCCGCTCGTTCTGAAAGAGAGATCGAGCCAGCTGCTCAGCTGGTAGACGAGAAGAGGCCGGTGTTGTACAGAAAGATCAAGGTCAAGGACTACATTTCTGGACTCTATGAACATGTCTCTCAAGGGACAATGGTTATCGACACGGTGAAAATATTCTAAGTGCGGTGTCATGTGTTTCATGCAAATTCTTTGGCCATTCTGGGACCAATATACTCCTCTGTTATTTGCATGCCGACTGTCAAGTGTCTTAAGTACTCCTTTTGTTAAACAACCCATGCCGTTTCAGGTTTTTTGTGTGGTCTTCTGTGCATTGTTGTTTTGGACATTTTCCAGTTTTGTTGTTTTGTGATGATATAAAATAAACTATTTATAAATCAACACTAAGAACAATCTCATATGATCATGAAAAATTGTACAGATACAAAATCATAAAGAATATCTTTATTGGAAGGCTGTAAGTACCGACTAAAAATAACTATTTACAAACTTAGAACTAACTATTTTCATCTCATTAGAACTACAAATACCGATAAAAAGTTTGTAAGTTGATTGAGCAATGGTAGCTCCCTATTTTCAATGGATCAACCTGTTATTTCTAGCCATTTCTAGCCAAATAACCTTACTTCAGATTCTTTGGTTCAATCCTTTTTTTTTTTTGAGGAACCTTCAATTTCAACATGGCAATGGATACCCACAACCTGCGAACCCGACGGGTAAAACCCCTATTAGGGTAAGGGTTTGGGAAAAATAAATACCCATGGGATTATAAATGGGAAAAAATTGTACGCATCGGGTAAGCCAGGTATGGGTACGGGAAGGCAATACCCACACCCGCGGACCCGCATACCCGCATACGAGAACACAACCGCTAACCTCGACACAAATTCCCCTCCCTTTACCCATGTGCATGATCTTGTTTAAATGTGTTGATCTTGTTTTACGAACTCATGATCTTATTATATAGTATCATTCGTTTGATCATTCCGATGAAGGGACTGCAGAAGTAACTAAAATTAGAGAAAATTGTGTCCTTCTTGTTTGTCTTTTAGTTGTAAAAAAGAAGAAAGAACATATGTGAACGTTTCTCTAAGAAGTTCACATACATGCTACTCATCCATGAATGTAGTCGGGCATTGTTTGGTGTTGTCTAGTTCATGCTTATTGCTATCCACTTTTAAAAATTAATACCTTTTTTTATTCCATCACACAGTAAATCGTGATATATATATATGTTGAAATGATAAAATGTAGTAGAACATCTACATGTTGTAGAACATCTGCTGGGCCTAAAACAATCAGCTTCCTTATATATGTATTTTGGTTACTTTCTCTTGTTTTCAATATATAGTAGTATAATTTTAAGAACCTGGAGTTCGAGGGGGTGAGCTATCTTTCTCTAACAGAAAGTAAAAAATCATCCTTTCTATTGATTTTATATACATATATACTTTATTTTTGAATAGATCAATACTCCCTTCGATCCATATTAGTTGTCGCTGATTCAGTACTAGATTTCCACTATATCACACCATGAAAAAAATGGAAATCCATTGATTATCATTTTTGTAGAACTCTACTTTTCATTTGCCAGAAGTTTCTTAGGGCGTATTTATCATTGGTTATTCAGCAATTGGATATCTTTTTTTTGAGGAAAAAAACTGCAACTGTACATGATGCTTGATATCCTGCAGAAAAATAATTAAGATTTTTTTAGACAAAGAAAAAAATAAGTGCGATTGATGCTTGATACTGTTAAAAAAAACTGTGGGCGGCACTACCAATTATGGACTTGGGCTTTGTTGTTTGGGTCCAAAGGAAAAAAACAGCTTCACACAAAAAATTGGGTCAATTAGGTAGCAGCTATAGAAGAGATAGCCTCTAAAAAAGGATCCGGCTTGCCTGTTCCCTCTCCATGCTCCCTCTCCATGCTCCCATCCATGCTCCCGCCTCATCCTACGGCTGTCTTTTTTCTTTTTTCCTTTCTAATCTAATCATCTCCCCCCTGATTTTAAGAGGGTGGGGCCGGGCCTTATTTTATTCCAATCAAATCAAGCCACGTATGTGGGAGCACGGATGGGCACACACGAGGGGACACTAGTAGAAAACGGGCCTATTGTCCCGGTTCGTAAGGGCCTTTTGTCCCGATTCCTGAACCGGGACTAAAGGGTCGGTACTAATGCCCTGTCCCTTTAGTCCCGGTTCAATCCAGAACCGGGACAGATGGGCCTCCACGTGGCCTGTGCGCGGAGCCCAGGCAGGAGGGCCTTTGGTCCCGGTTGGTGACACCAACCGGGACCAATAGGCATCCACGCATCAGCATTTCTGTGGCTGGGGTTTTTTTTTTGTTTTGAAAGGGGGAAAGGGTTTGGGGGCTTTGGGGGGTTAATTTAGGTGTTTCATATATTGTGTTAGCTAGCTATAATTAATAGAGAGAAGTGTCCTCTCTTATGTTCGTGCTTGGTCGACACTACTTACTATACATACGTATAGAGAGGACTAGACAAGCTAGCTATAGCTAGTAAGCAAATGAAGGAAACAGAAGATCGTCATGAACATATACGCATACAGAGAGAAGTGATATCGACCACCTCTCCTTCTCCGAGAGATTGGTCGAACAACAAGTTCTCGTATATCTATCCGACACTACTGGCTACATATATACAATAATTATCTCTTACAAATATAATCTCCTGACATACGGACACATGGTCCACATAGTATTCTCCGTCTTCAGCGATCACGTGGTCAAGAAAGAATGCCACCAATTCCTCTTAAATTGCTCGCATGCGAGCTGGTGCTAGGAGTTCATCCCGCTTCCGAAACATCTAATTTGAAGAAGGGGGTCAATATATATACATATATATATATATATATGAATGAAACTCAACACAAATGATGGTAATAAAATAAAATTATGAATGTTGTTATTTACGCACTTCATATTGTTCGTCAGAGTAGCCCCACGCATAGGTCGTGTGGCGGATGGATTCCCTTGTTCCTGCCACAACCACTTTACAAGAAATAGAGTTCAATCAAACTGATAAGCAAGAATGCCAAATGGTATTGATAAAACTAGCGCTTGAATCACTAGGAGATGTGCGGAACATGCTACTATAGTACTTACTTTCAGGTGTCTAAATTGCAGCTTCTTCGGCAGTCCCAGAGTTTTTTTGGTGAATTTTCTCCAAACCCTGCCAGACAAAGAAAACAATTACTTGATATATCAGGAAATGAACAAAGTTGCTGATATGGTGGATAATGATCGATTTAACTTACTTCTCGAGCATTTGAGTCATGTCCGCATAGTTCTGGGGATCTTTTCGTCTCGAGTCTAAGACGGTTACTAGTCCCTGCTCAAGCTTAATCTCTAGGAGAATATAGTGGAAACTGCACACGCATGCATAACTCATCAATTACATTACTATAACCTTGACTGATATATAAGGGAATCCGAATATGCACAAGACAGTAACACTCACTTGAAGTTATAAGGAAAGAGTATTATATCTTTCTTTTCATTTATTACCAACAATCGTAGCAAGTTGGCCTCGGTATCTGCGGCATGAAATTTAACCCGAGTTGCATCTATGAGATTTGTGTTAATGAACCCAATATCACCGATTTGTCTTTTCTTCAATTCGACGATCTTCAATCTGCATAATATAGTGAGGATAATTATAAATACATGCAATGAAAGAGCTGAGCTATATAGAGAGACTTAATGACAGAAGTAGTACTACTTACAGACAGTAGCAGGTGACCGTTGCTTTATCGAGGGCCAATTGATTGAAAAACTGAAAGAACTCCTCAAATGGAACAGGCAACAGTTCAATTCCAGCGAGGTCATGCTCCTTTTTAACTCTCACATACAAAGTACTCCTCCCCCCAGACTCTCTGCAGATTTTCAAGTACCAATCATGCAATCTTCGCATCATCAATGATAGAGATCTTTCATCTTTGACGAGAGGCTTCCCGTACTCGTATCTTTGTATCTGCACCTCCATGAAATCAAAATGTACATCGTCGGGCAGGTAATCTCCAAGATTGCTATAACCGGGCACCATCCTCGGATCATTAGCGACGATGTCGCTAGGCACCTTGAGCGGGGGGCACGATTGCTTCGCTTGTTCGCCGAGCTGGGCAATTTGTTTCCCAGCTCATCGTTCTTTCATCCTTTGATCACTGACAGTACTTTCCGACCGCTCCGCTTCGGCAAATGCCTTTCCAATAATGCGCTCATAGTTGCCTTCCGGCGGAGACTTGGATGGTTTTGTCAGGGCAACCAAAGTGCGCTTCGCTTTCACCGGATCTACCTTCTCCTCTGGAGGTGGATGTTTCTTTGCTTTCACCCCTTCAAAGAAGTTCCTCACTTCTTCTCACGCGATCTCGGCGTTCTCCTCCGGGGTCCTCTCGTATGGTAACTTCTGTGGAGTCTTCAGAGAAGGACCGAATCTGTATGTCCTCCCGCCTTTGGCTGTACTGCTAGACGCCGACAGAGCAGACGGAGCGGTTGTCTTCTTTACTTGCTTACGAGGTGGAGGAGAAGGACTACGACGCGCCGGAGCAGCCGGAGCGGCGGCGGTCTCTTCCGCCCTTGCTGACGAGGCGGAGAAGGAGGAGGCTGGCTGCTCGGGCGCGCCGGCGCGGGCGGAGAAGGAGGCGGAGTGCCGCCACGCGCCGGAGAAGGAGCCGACCGAGTGCCCTGATCGTCACTCGCCGGAGGAGGAGGCGGTGGAGGAGGCGGAGTGCCCTGACTCGCCGGAGGAGAGGAGGAGGCAGAGGCGTCCAGTTCGGAAGGTTGATGAGCTCCTTTTGCCATAAGCATGGAGTCTTCAGAGCAGAACCCAGCCGAGTCTCCCCTTCACCGTTAGGGTGGTCAAGCTGGAGGTCCTCAAATCCCTCCGTTATTTCATCGACCATCACCCTAGCATATCCTTCTGGAATAGGACGGCGGTGAAAAGTTGCGCCGGGTTCAGTAGGAAAAACAGAGCCAACAGCCGCCTTGACCTTCATATTAATCCATTGCGTCATAAGGTGGCAATTTTGAGACTCCATGATAGCATCCACGGGATAGCTGGCAGGAGCCGTCAAGACATGCTCCGGCTGAAGCAGCTCGGTGGATGCCACGCTACTTCTCCGCTGAGATGGCGGGGTAGCTTCAGGGGAAGCTTCGGCAGTTTGTTTGCTGCGATTTGCTTCTCGTTCCTCTACCGCTTGTACCCTAGCATGCAGCGCCTGCAGTTGGGTCTGCTCCACTTTCTTCCTCCTCTCGTGGCATTTGTAACCGCCTGCGTCCGGAAACCCAGCCTTCCACGGAATGGAGCCTGGCGTGACTCGTGTCCGTCTAGGGTGCTCAGGATTCCCGAGGGCCATTGTGAGCTCGTCGTTCTCTCTGTCTGGAACGAACGTCCCTTACTGCGTTGCTTCGATATAGTGCTTAAGCCTCTTGACTGGTATTTCCATTTGCTCGTCCGTCCAAATGCACTTCCCTGATACAGGGTCCAAGGTTCCGCCAGCCCCGAAGAACCAAGTCCGGCAACGGTCTGGCCAGTTAATTGTCTCTGGTTCGATCCTTTTATCAACCAGATCATAGTCTTGGCCCACTTAGGCCGGGCTACGAGGTAGCCACCTGACCCCGTGCGATGGTGATGCTTCTTCTTCGCAGCATTTTGCTTGTTTGTCGCCGACATCTTCTTACTCTTTTCCGATGTCTTGTGGGCCACAAATGCGGGCCAGTGATCTCCGATCTTCTCATATCTGCCATTGAATTCTGGTGTCTCTTTTTTATCGACAAACTTATTCAGCTCTTTCTTCCACCTCCTGAATGGTTCTGCCATCCTCTTAAGAGCAAAAAAACTTGATTAGTTGCTCTTTAACTGGCTTCTCCGGATCATCCTCCGGCGGTAGGGTGAAATTTGACTTCGGCTCAGTCCAAAGATCATTTTTCTGTAACCGGCTTTAACCATTGCTGGATGCTGATCGGGATCTTGTCCCTAACCAGAACCCCGCACTGAGCAACAAATGCGCTTTTTGTCCGGATGGGTTCAATCGGTTGGCCGTCGGGCGCGATTGCTATGATCTCAAACCTTTCATCCGAGCTCAACTTTTTCTTCAGGCCTCGTCTCTTTACCGAAGTTGTGCTCGATCCGGAGGGCTAGAAAAAAAACAAAGACTTAATTAATATGTGTACATACCAAAACAATGAATGCATCAATTAGCTAGTCAACACATGCTTAACTAATATATATACATGGCCGGACTCGGTTCGGTCACCGGAGACGTCATCATGGTCTCCTTCTTGCACCGGCATTGGGTCACCGGAGCCGTCCTCACGGTCTCCTTCTTGCACCGGCATTGGGTCACCGGAGCCATCATAATTATAGCCAGCTGCTTCCAGACCATCTAGACCATCGGTGTCGTTGAGAAACAACGAGCAGACGGCATCTCTTCCTCGTGCGATTATGTCTCCCAACAACTCTTCTTGTACTTCGTCTCGGGCGGTGTCCATAGTTTCTACAAATATTTACAACATGGCAATTATTATTCAAACATGACAGATGGATATATTAGTGACAAACGTAGAACTAATATTAATTAGTGGACTCGACGCTGCTTCTCTAGGGTTTGGGGTGGCCTCGACAATGCTTCAAGGATAAAAAAAAGAAGAGGAAGAAGAAAAAAAGAGGAGAAGAAAGAATAGAGGATCTCCTCTATTCTTTCTTCTCCTCTTTTTTTCTTCTTCTTCCTCTTTTTTTATCGGGCCCACGTCACTTGTGGGACGTGGATGAAGTGTCCGACACTGACGGCCACATGTATCTCACACCCACGATACTTGCTATTTAGGGTTTCCTCTACCGCTCGGCGACCCTCGACGACCCTCGTTCCCGATAAAAAAAGGAAGAAGAAGAAAAAAAAGAGGAGAAGAAATAGAGGAGTTCGTTTATCCTCTTCTTCCTCTCATATTCGACGACCCCCGACCCCTCGCGACCCTAGACCCTCTCCCGACCCTCGACCCCTCGGCGACCATCGACCCCCTCTCGACCCTCATATATAAAACCTTTTCTTCCTTCTTCTTCCTTCTATTCCTTCTTCCTAAATATATAAAACTTTTTTTAAAATGAAACTAACCTAAAATGTACTAAATCGGAGAACATATATAGATAAAACGTTTCTAATTAAAAATCTAACTTTTGCATATATGTATTTTTAAAATATCATTACAATTGAAAAAATACATACATACATACAAAAAACATGTAAAAATACGTACATACATATATGAACATACATCAAAAAATACATATATCTAAAAAATACATACATACATACATACATACATACATATATATATATATATGAAAATCTAAAAACATGTAAAAACAGCATGTATAATTAAAAAAATTGCACGACGGCGGCGGGGGCGGTAGACGCGCAGTGCTCACAGAGACGGCGACGCGTCGGGGCAGGGGACGGCGGCACGGCGACGGCGACGGGGCAGGGGCGGCGCGCGTCGGGGCAAGGGACGGCGGCGCGCGGCGACGGTGTCGGGCGAGGGCGTGGGGGACGGCGACGGGCGAGGGCGCGGGCGACGGCCGGCGAGGGCGCGGGCTACGACGACGACGGGCGCGGGCGACAGCGACGGCGGGGGCGGCGGGCGGCGTCGATGTGCCCGGCATCGTCGGGGGCAACTGCGAGGGAAATGTGAAAATTTCCTAAGTGCTGGCTTATATAGCAAAGGCATTGGTCCCGGTTCGTGGCACAAACCGGGACCAATGCCCCCTTTAGTCCCAGTTGGTGCCACCAACAGGGACCAAAGGCTTCTTTTTAGCAGCCCAAATGGCGGAAAGCGAGGCCTTTGGTCCCGGTTGGTGGCACCAACCGGGACTAAAGGGGGGCATTGGTCCCGGTTTGTGCCACGAACCGGGACCAATGCCCCCTTTAGTCCAGGTTGCTGGCACCAACCGGGACCAAAGGCCTTGTGCTTCCCCGCGCCAAAACTTTAGTCCCACCTCGCTAGCTGAGAGAGCTCGAGAGTGGTTTATAAGCGCTGCTGCGCCCTTCCCTCTCGAGCTCCTCTCAAATGCAGGCTTTCGGACCTAACCCTGCGCTGTGTGCCTGTGGGCCTACTGGGCCTCCTGCGGGCCTGAATCCTGGCCCATGGTAGGATTTCTAGTCGTATTCAGGCCGTGGGGGCCCAGTAGGTGGCACGTTTTTTCTTTGTTGCTTTATTTATTTTATTTTGTTTCTACTTACAACAAAATACGTATAGTTGCTATTTCTTTCTAGTTTTTTTGTTTTGTTTTCTGTATTATTTATTTTCTTTTGTTTTTTGCTTTATTTTTTAATTCTTTTTTTATTTTAGTTTTAGAAAAATTATGAACTTTCTGTTACTCCCATTAGTTTTCAAATTTGAAAAACACTTTTTTTCTTTGTTGCTTTATTTATTTTATTTTGTTTCTACTTACAACAAAATACTTATTGTTGCTATTTTTTCAGTTTCTTGTTTTTTTCTGCATTATTTTTTTTGTTTTTTGCTTTATTTTAAATTCTTTTTGCTTTTAGTTTTAGAAAAATAATAAACTTTCTGTTAGTGCCATTAGTTTTCAAATTTAAAAACACCTTTTTAGTTTTTTTGTTTTCTTTGTTGCTTTATTTATTTTATTTTGTTTCTATTTACAAAAAAATTCTTATTGTTGCTATATTTACTTTTTTCCCAAATTTTTTGTTTTGTTTTCTGCATTATTTATTTTCTTTTATTTTTTGCTTTATTTTTTATTTCTTGTTGCTTTTAGGTCAGCAAAATTATAAACTTTCTGTTAGTGTCATTAGTTTTAGAAAAATTATAAGCTTTCTGTTAGTGCCATTAGTTTTCAAATTTGAATAGTTTAAATTTAAATTTTTTAAAATTTGTGTGAATCACAAGTTTGTGATTAACTTTAGTAAAAAAATGAACATAGATGCACCTATAGAGAAAATTCAACCTAAATTCATAATCAATTTCTATGAATTTCAGAGAAATTCATTATGAATTTAGGTCAAATTCTATGTATAGGGGCATCTATTTTCACTTTGAGAGGAGCTCAACAAGGCAGAGAGGGACGGGCTTATAAACCGGTGTGGGCGCCCTTCGGTTGGCGAGATGGGACTAAACTCTGAGTGCAACGAGGACCAACCCTTTAGTCCCGGTTTGTGGCATGAACCGGGACAAAAGGGGAAACTTTGGTCCCGGTTCAAGCCACCAACCGGGACCAATGGTGGTGGGCTAGGAGTGAGGCCCATTGGTCCCGGTTCATCCCACCAACCGGGACCAAAAGGTCCAGACGAACCAGCACCAATGGCCCACGTGGCTCGACCGGCCGCCTGGGCTCATGAACCGGGTCCAATGCCCCCATTGGTCCCGGTTCTAGACTGAACCGGGACTAATGGGCTGACCCGGACTGGACCTTTGCCCCCTTTTCTACTAATGGGAGTAGGCAAGTCTCGTCCTCTAAAATAAGGTAGAAGAGATGGGCTCGGTGAGTTCCAGGGCGGCATCGATGGAAACGAGATCGGGGCCTCGCCTCGGATCGCCACTGCCATGGTCCAGGAGATGCCGATCTCATCAGTGCCTCCCCGGTGATGTCCTCCTCCTGGTGCTGGTGCGCCTACGTTGCATCCCCGCCACCGCGCGCACCGGGCTCCTCTCACGCCGGTGACGTGGCCTCTGGACGCACCTCCTGGATATCGCCTTCCGCGGCATCCTGCCCGCTGCGGTCGAATCAGCGCTCGTCCGTTTTGCTTCTTCGCCCGCAGTTTCCCTCCTCGACATCTGCATACGGGTGGGACTAGAGGACCATACTGCCGGGGCGGCCAAGGCAAACTTGTTGCCCCGCATCACCGACGGAGCTATTCCTGTTCTTCGACTTTCGGGGTTCTCATTGGAAATTTTGAGCCACGTGGACCGCATCGAGCTGCCCTGCTTCCACCGCATCACATCGATCAAGCTGGAGACCTCGCTTTGGGTCACGCCGCCGCCGGCCGGCGAGTTCACTGCGCTGGAGAGGGTGTCTCTCAAAGCCCGCCTCCTGGACCTTGGCGTCTTGCTCAACCGCTGCCCACGCCTGCGCCTGCTCAGCGGTACCTTCCGGGACATGCAGCTAGTTACGCCATAGTCAGCCGGCGAGTTCCCCGCGCTCGAGACGTTGGCCCTTGACGGCAACATTGTCGACCTTGGCACCTTCCTGAACTGCTGCCCACAATTGCGCAACATCAGTATCACCTTCGATGATGTTGAGCCCGACTCACACGAAGCAGTGTTGGCCACACTCGAAGCTATGGCAGCACACGGTGTCTCGGTGACGGTGTCCCAACTCAACATCCACCTCGGCACTGGGCATGGTACCGACGCCACCCTTCTCAGCGCCGCAGCAAGGCTCTCGCCACAAGAGCTCATCTTCCCTCACCAAATTGCCAGACTATACGACCAGGAGTATAGCAATGTCGACCTACCCTGTTTTCCCCATGCCGTCTCGATCACGATTGTTGTGTATAAAATCTGCTTCATGATGTCTACTAGAACTACGTCGGTATTTTTTCAAAAAGGAAGAGATAATACAGCACAGCGACGGTAGGTTTTTCCTCAGTGATGAGACCAAGGTTATCGAGCCAGTAGGAGAACCAAGCAACACTACGTAAACAGCACCTGCACACAAATAACAAATACTCACAATCCGACGTGTAAAAGGGGTTATCAATCCTTTCGGATAACAGCGCCAAAAATTGGCAAACAGACGTGATAAAAATATGATAGATGAGATAAATAGATCTCGAATAAAATAAATTGCAGCAATGTATTTTTATTTTTTGGGTTTAATAGATCTGAAAATAAAAGCAAATGAAAATAGATCGCAAAGGCAAATATATTAAGGAAGAGACCCGGGGGCGTAATTTTCACTAGTGGCTTCTCTCGAGAAAAATAGCAAACAGTGGGTGAACAAATTATTGTTGGGCAATTGATAGAACTTCAAATAATCATGACAATATCCAGACAATGATCATTATATAGGCATCACGTCCAAAATTAGTAGATCGACTCCTGTCTGCATCTACTACTATTACTTCACACATCGACCGCTATCCAGCATGCATCTAGTGTATTAAGTTTATGGAGAAATGAAGTAATGCAATAAGAATGATGGCATGATGTAGACAATATCTATTTATGTAGAAATAGACTCCATCTTGGTATCCTTAATGACAGCGATACATACGTGTAGGTTCCCCTTTTGTCAGTGTGATCAAGCACTGTAAGATTGAACCCATCACAAATCACCTTTTTCCATTGCAAAATAAATAGATCAAGTTGGCCAAACAAAAGCCAAATATCGGAGAAGAAATACGAGGCTATAAGCAATCATGCACATAAGGGATCAAAAGACTCAAAATAACTTTCATGAATAAAAACATAGATCTGATCATAAACTTAAAGTTCATCGAATCACAACAAACACACCGCAAAATATTACACCATATGGATCTCCAAGAGACCATTGTATTGAGAATCAAATGAGAGAGACGAAACCATCTAGCTACTAACTACGGACCCGAAGGTTTACAAAAGACTACTCACGCATCATCGGAGAGGCACCAATGGACATGATGAACCCCTCCGTGACGGTGTCTAGATTGGACCTGGTGGTTCTGGACTCTGTGGCGTCTGGAATTGATTTTCGACGACTCCCCTGGGGCTTTTGGAATATTGGGGTATTTATAGAGCAAAGAGTCGGTTCGGGAGGCCCCTGAGGTTTACACAACCCACCAGGGCGTGCCTGGGCCTCCAAGCTCGCCCTGGTGGGTTGTGCTCCCTCGAAGCACCCCTAGGCGCTTCTCTGGCCCATTGGATGTCTTTTGGTCCAAAAAAAATTCACTATTTGGTGTGAACAAGCTCTTTCGCGGATATCCAGTTCTGAGCCCGGGCTCATCTGCACCCGCTCAAGAAACAATTCAGAAAAAATCAAATTTTTTTGTGCAAGGTAGATAATTTGATGAGTGAGGTGCGCTCCAAATTTCAGAGCATTTGGACATTTGAGTAGCTCTCAGCAAAAAAGACAAATTGGGTCAGAACAGTATATGAACAGTACACTATTTAACAAACCCTAAATTTGTCTTTTTTGCCGAAAGCTACTCAGATGTCTAAATAATTTGAAATTTAGAGCGGACATCATACACCAAATTATATACCATGCCAAAAAAATTGAAATTCTTTGAATTTTTCTAGTATTTGTTTTGTTTTTTATTGTGCGCAGATGCAAATGATCTGGAAGCCAAAACGCCTCACTCAAGCTCTTTCGCAAATACTCCTCTTTCTGGCGTAAATGGAAAGCATATATGTACTTCACCTTGCGCCAAAGACAACGAGCAAAAATGGCAAAACAGAAAGAGATGATCAGCTCGTTCCTCGCAGTTGCAGAAGAAGCATTCTCCAGCATCCGGAACGTTGCGACGTATTTTTTAGCTCTTTCTTGTAGCATTGACCTTCCACACAGCTTGCCATCCTTCACTTCCTCATTGAAATTTGAAGAGGGTGACGTATTTTTAGGCCACACATTTGATTTTTCAATTGAGTGTTTAGTTATAAATCTCAATAGGTATCAATTGAGTTGTCAAATAAACAGAATGACAAAAAAAGGCAAAAATGTAAAATCTCCTTTGCTGATACCAATTTAGAGTTTAGTTAAATCTCATCTATTTTGTTGTGCTACTTTATTTTCTTTATTTATTAAAGAAGTATTTCCTATGATTTGTATTACCATAAACCTTCAAGTTAACTAAAAACATAAAACAAATCAGATTTGAAAAGGTTCACAAATTTGAAAACAGTTTATGAATTTGAAAAAAGGTTCATTACTCTGACAAAAGTTCGTGAGTTTCAAAAAGAAATTGCAGATTGGAGAAACATTCATTGATTTGACAAAAATCATGAAATTGAAAAAAGTTCATGAGTTTGAAAAAGTTCACGGTTTTGAAGAAAGTTCATAAATTTGAAAAAAAGTTTGCGAGATTGAAAAAGGTTCACGAATTGGAAAAACATTCACAAATTTGGAAGTTCACGGATGTTTTTTCATATGACACAATTGGAATGTCGATGTTTGGAGGCGTTTAGATCATATATAATATGGATCGTTCGACCCAAATATTTAAGAGGTTGTCTTTCCTCCTCCACAGGAAAATCTTCATCCTCCTCCCGCCGGCTCCATCGTCGATCTGCCCCACGTCTCCAACTTGAAAGTCGAACCAGAGATGGTTAATGAAGATATCAATGAGTTGACGGCTGTTGTGTATAATTGTGATCATTTTGTGAACAAGCATGCCGACTCCTTGCGGCCTGCTGGTGAGCTCCTGAAAAAGATTTCAAACATTGACTCTCAGAATTGGGGCCTAGTTAAAGTAGCGACTGCTCTCAAGATACTATGCTACCCTGAAGAGAAACTTCCCGGCGATCCTCTGGAGGCTTTCTCAGCGGAAGAGTATTCCAAGTTGGTGAATGATGGACCTCGATACGAAGGTAAATTTTTGAAGGTGTCTTGCAAGATTATCTTCGAAGAAATGATATCGGTCCGTCGCCATAGGAATAGGATGTTAAGACTCTTGGACCATCACGTGAGGGAGGCAAGAAAAGCATATGATGTCGGAGAAGCTTCGACGAGCATCCCCTCAAAAAAGAGGCAACGCTTCGATGGGGCGGCTACTGAGCCGAGGAAAAAATTACGCTGGCCTCTGAAGCCGCTCAAGCCGCCACAGGCTTGCCGTCAATGCACCATGGCTACAGCCCCTTCCCAGGTGCGAGAGTGCTCCTGTTTGGACGAGCCGAGTAGGGATAGCTGTGCTCTGTTGTCGAAGATACAAGCGTTACGGTGCTTAAAGATGGCCACGAACCTGTGGAGCCGCGTAAAGACACTAGGTAGTTTATGAACCGAGCTAATTAAGCTCATCACCTTTTACATTTTCATGTTTTCTGATACTAAGGCACCATCGCCTGTGATACTTACGGGGTGTGCAATAGGCACGATCCACATCTCGATTCGTTTCTCCTCGTATAGTCGTATCGCAGCAAGCCAGCCGGGAGTTAGCTGCTTCTTTATTTTCTTGATAAAATAGGGGAAAAAAAGACAGCAGAAGACGATATTGTAACGTTTTGCAGCGGAGGACGTGACATTCACACCGGTGCGTGGTTGAGAAAGCTCTTCTCTCCCTACGACGCCTCCTTCTGCCTTTCGTGCCCGCACCTCGCCACAAAATGGCGAAGCCAAACGCCTCATTCATACCACCAATGATATGCCACGCTCCATTTTGGGTAGAGACATTCCACAACGTCCCCGTCAGTGTCAGAAAGGACACATGTGATAGTGTATCGATCATAGTAAAAAATCCATTGTTTGGCGCTTGGCTCTGTTGTTTCACAAAGATGCTCAGCCAGCTCTCTATCAAAGAGGGCCCATATGCATCTGGTCATTAAGCATTCAAACAAAGAATACCACCATGAGCCTGACAGCTACACATGGACTTGTTTGACATGTTTCTATGTGCTCTCACATCCTCTGTGGGTAGAGAATGTCTGGCTAATCTCCATAAGAACATGCAGATTTTACCTGTCAATGGAGTTTTCCACGAGAGCTTCCATGAGGTCGTGCCTCAGCCGTTGCTCAAAGAGCCTGACGAGCCATCCAGTCATTTTTCTCATCTCAGCTTCGTATGTATCATGATTCTATATATGATTCTGATCAAGAAACAACCAAGATGCAGTTAAACCGAGCTTAAGTGAACAGTAAAATAAAAAATCAAATAATTTTGAATTTTTTTGTTGCAAATGTTGACAAAATATTTTGATTGCTTGCAATGTTTCATCATCGATGACATTCATGCAAGAGGTGGCAAAAAAACGATGCTCCAAAAATATTATTTTCAAAATCATTTTGGAGTATTGTTTTTTTACCACGTCTTCCATGAGTATCATTTCGTGATGAAACTTTGCAAACAATAAAAATAGTTGTCAATGTTTGCTAAAAAATATTTAATTTTTTATTTATTTTACTGTTCACTCGAGCTCTTAGAAAGGCACTTTGGGAAATATCCGTTCTTTTTGAAGTATATATGATTTTTGTAGGGGTTCGAACTTCGAAGTATATATGATGCTTGATGCTGTTAAATTGTGGGCTGCACTACCACATATGGACTTGGGCTTTGTTAATTGGTCAAAGAGAATTCCGCACAAAAATTGGGTCACTCCGGGGAGATGGGATCGGTGAGGACGCTTGCTTGTAGGGCTTCGCACCGATGGAAACGAGATCGGGGCGTCGCCGCTCGCCTCCACCGCCACCGCCGCCGCATGTAGCTCACCGCCGCCGTAGTCCACAAGATGCCGACCTCATCAGCGACCTCCCCGACGATGTCCTCCTCCTGGTGCTGGTGCGCCTACGCTGCGTCCGTGCCGCCGCGCGCACCGGGCTCCTCTCGCGCCGGTGGTGTGGCCTCTGGGCCTGCCTCCCGGATCTCATCTTCCGTGGCGTCCCGCCGGCTACGGTCGAATCAGCGCTCGCCCGTTTCGCTGTTTCGCCCGCAGTGTCCCTACTCGACATCTGCATCCGGGTCGGACACACAGCCGCCCAAGCCAACTCGTTGCTGCGCGCCGCCGCTGTCCCTCAGGATGCAGGCTTCGAGGGACAGCCTCTCCAGCGCAGTGAACTGGCCGGCCGGCGGCGGCATGACGCAGAACCAGGTCTGCAGCTTGATCAATATGGTGCGGTCGAAGCACGGCAGCTCGATGCGGTCCATCTGGCTCAGAACTACCTTACCAGACCCCGGGAAGTCGAAGAATAGCTGCTCCTCAGACGTTTTTCTTGTGCTGGCGTCAAAAAATCGGCCCAGTCGCGTCCCCAGAAACCCGATTTTCGCCGGCCTGGGCCAAAAACAGTGTCGGCGGACCCAGGCCGAACCCGGCGCGTTGGGGGACGCCCGGGGGCGAACTTTTTTGGCGTGAAAAAGCCGCGGGCCCGCCGCGTCAGCGACATGGCTCTTTTCTTGCCCCTTCATCGTCCTCATTGCCTCGTTTCCCGCGGAGAATCAATGCCAAAGCTGCCGCGCTGCCGCGCCGGTCAGCCTGCGCCATTGATGCCTCACGGGCGGCGCAGTGAAGGTCGGACGATGCGCGTCCCTCGCCCTCCCTCGCCCGCCACGCGTAACACGGCGGCCACGCGTACGGGCGGCGTCTCGGCCTATATAAGACGCGCACCAGCGTGCTCGGCGACCACACTCTCTCGCCGTCGTCGTTCCTCCCTCTTTTCTCTTTCGCCGTCGTTTCTCCCTCTCCTCTCTCTCGCCGTCTCCACCCATGGCCGAGCGCTTCCCTGGTGACGGCGCGGCGGCGAACGGCTTCGGCCGCCATCTCCACGAAGACGAGGCTCGCCTCCTTTACGAGGCCGGGTACCCGGTCCCGCCGGACATGCGGGTGCCCGGCGTGTCCGATCAGCGCCGGCGGCGTGCCGATGCAACCACCACCCACCGGGGCAGCGCGGCGTGCGTAGATCGCACGCATCCGCGCGTTCCTACCGCGGCCGGCGAGGGAGGGGCCACGGTACGTCCCCGACAGCCCGCTCTGGGAGTCCTACTTCCGCCGCCGTCACGCCGAGCAGCTCGAGGCCACCAACGGCGTCGAGCCCTCCGGCAGGCTCAACTCCAACGGCCGGCGCCGGTGGTGGGGCGTGCCCGGGCGCACACTGGAGGCCGTCCTCGAGTACATCGAGGACGGCAACACGCCGCCCCTCGAGTACCCCGATCCCCCGTCCTTCTCACGCCGCCGGGGAAGTTCCTGGACCCCGAGGCGCATGGAGACCGGGGGGTCCTCCTCGTCGTCCAGCGGCTCGCCCTGCCTCCGCCACGTTAAGCCGGAGCCCCAGGACACGCCGGTCAGTGCCCGCACGCGCAGCTCCGGCGTCCGCATCGGCGGCGCCAACGCCTCCCCACCCACCGGCCGCTTCGTCCTCGTCAAGCCCAAGCCGGAGCGCGGCCTCCCCGCGGAGTACGAGGAGATAGCCCGGCGCGGCATCTCCGACGAGGACGCCCTGCGCTGGGCGCGGGACGACTACCTCCGCGACGAGATGGTCCGGCAACGCCGGGCCCTGGAGGAGATCGCCGCCCGCAAGCGTGGGCGCGAGGACGAGCGCGGCGCCGTGGTCCTCGACAGCGACGACGACGACGACGCCCCCGGACCGTCCAACCCGCCGCGCCAACCGGGGGAGGGATGCAGTAGGGGCGACGGAGGCGCAGGCGGGGCCGGCGACGACGACGACGACGACTGCGGCGACTACACGCGGTTCGACCGCCTCCTCGGCATGTAAACCGCGTGGGCGGGCGGCGAGGCGGGCGGCGAGGGTAGCTCGCCGAAGTTTTTTTTCTTTTTTGTAAAATATGTTTAAGTTTGAACAAACTCACCGATGTTTGCTTAAATTTCAGTCGTGTTTGCGCCGTATTTGAATTTTTTTAAAAAAGTGGGGCGCCGCGACTGGGGGGCATCACGCCCCCAGTGCGCGATTTAGCGCCGGCACACCTTCAGAGGACGATTTTTAGGCGTCCTGGGGGGCCGAACAGCTGGAGATGCCCTGAACCTTGGCACCTTTGTGCCACAGTCAGCTGGCGAGTTCCCCGCGCTCAAGACGCTGGCTTGACGGCGACATTGTTGACCTTGGAACCTTCCTGAACCGCTGCCCACGATTGCACAACATCAGTATCACCTTCCCGTAGTGTCGCGTCTGGCTCACACGAAGCGGCGCTAGCCACACTCGAAGCTGTGGCGGCACACGGTGGTGTCTCAGTGTCCCTACTCGGCATCCACCTCGGTAGTGCACATGGTACCGATGCCACCCTTCTCCGCGCCGCAGCGAGGCTCTCCCCGCAAGAGCTCGTCTTCACTCACCTAATTGACACACTATATGATAAGGAGTATAGGAATGTCGACCTGCCTTGTTTTCCCCGTGCCGTTTCGATCAAGATTAAAGTGTATCAAATCTGCTTCACATGGCTTCTTGGTGGCAAGTTCTCCAAGCTCGACAGTATGATCCTTAAAGGATGCATCATCCACGACCTTAGCACCTTGGTTTCCCTCTGCCCATGCCTTCGTGTGCTGAAGGTGAAGGCAGGTATGTCCAAATGTGAGATCACGATCCACTCAACATCGCTGCAGGAGATTGTCCTGTATTACTATACGGAATGCGGTGGCGTTGACATTGTGACTCCCATGCTTAAGAAATTGACAATGGATTTTGAGGCTGACAAAGACATCAATGTGTTCATATCGGCACCATGCTGGAGAGTGTCTCGTTGGAACGCTCTTATATAGGTTTGGCCATTGTGTTTGATTTTTGGCACCTTCACTCTCTGAGCTTAGATAGACAGGGGTTGGTCAGAAACAACCATGTCCTCTATGTTTCCATGTATGCCTTGGTATGTCTTCTGTCCTGCTCAATTTACTGGATTTACCGACTAAATTAGTTTTATGCATGACACCCTGCCATAATATTTTGCAGAATTCCTCGAGTGTAGAACTGGACTTTGCCCAAGAAATAGAGAAAATTCTGATTACCGACTTCTCTGTATTGGACCTAAGCCTCGAGGCAAAGGGGCACGTGTATGGGGCAACTTTGTTGCGTCTCTTTAGCGTGCCCCGGGTTCATACTGGTTTGAAATTGCTGAAGGTCATCCTACTGAGATTGAGGAAGTCCGAGGTAATTCTTCCATGTAGTTATATATCTCGCATTCATAATACTTGTTAAACACAATTTCTATTGGTAGCCATGAGATAAGATCTTTAGTACGTAGCTTAGCATGAATAAATATAGTACACTGTAATACTGTTCATTTGCTTTAGGTGGTACAATCATGCCCAGGGAATTGTCCATGTGATTCTCCCAAAAATTGGAGAAGCCAAAGTATCTCCATGGTTCATCTAGAAGAAGTGGAAATCAAAGGCCTAAAAGGAGAAGATCATGACTTTGATGTCTTGAAATTGATTCTTAGATGTGCACCGTCTCTTAAAAGGATGACCGTGGAACTGGAAACTGGGATTAAATCACATGGCCACGGAGATTGCACCAAGGAAATCAACAGCATCTCACTGGAGTATCCTTCCGTGGATTTTCATGTTTATCTCCAAGGAAATCAACAGCATGCGTTTTCATCACGCTCCTAGGGACTAAATCATATGATGTGACTCTGGAGGCTGCACCTGCTCTAAGAATGTCTACACCATCTCCTTGGGGTATCCTTCCATGAATTTCCATGCTCGGTTCTCTGGTGAACTTGGTGCTGCATGCATGTCCATCAGCGATTCCTGGTATTCATTTGAAGAACCTAAACTCTTGCTAAATCTCTTTGAACCTGTTGCCTGTTGCCTACAAATACTCTACTAAGAAACTTATACAGTGTTGTCGGTATCTTCAGCTAATTTAGAGCACGGCATTTCGACACTTTTTTTCATGCTTCGTATTTGTATTTTGCACAGTGAAAACGTACCAAACCTATTCATCATATATAGGTTGTCCAGGCAATGCATGCTGATGAGCACCAGGCAGCCATATAGCATAGTGTATCCACCTCCCGAAAATGCATCCAAATCGAGCTGTGTACACATCCACGTTTCCGAAACCCAAGGAAGGGAAGGGACACTGAGCTGATAAGAGAATATGGAAGTGTTCACAGAGCGTATTTATGCAAACTCAAACATAAACCGGACTAATTCTTCATTTTAACCAGATTCATCCTCTGTAAGTTCATCAATTATTTACTTTCCAATGGGTACTGTGGCATGAAAGTACAGTTATCTCACTTAGATCTTGAATGCATCGGCTATTCGTGCTCCTCGGCCTTGAGAGAAATGTTCAAGTTGCGTGACTAGTAAGTCCTTGGCCTTCATTTTCCTGTACCGTGCCGGTTGCTCATCACTCAACAGATGAGCTATTGGCCCAATCTCTTGATCAGGGTCCACACCATAGAACATGGCCACTGATATCCTCTCTTTATCGGCATTAGTCACAACTCTATGCACTGGCCCTGTGAAGATCCCGTTGGTCATTATCTGCCAGAGAAATGGTCAGGTGAAACTCATCAAGAATTTGAGTATAGTGGTATCATATGGGAGACAATTTACTGGAGGTTCAGAGATAGTCACCTCCATTGCAAAACCAATGTTGATCAGCAGGGTGTGCTTACACACAGCTGGAACATTGTACCAGGTTCCATCTCTAAGATATTGCAGCCCAGCGACATCTTTGTCCATGAGAAGAACCGTGAGAACAGAGAAATCCGCGTGAGGCTTGACGCCCAGGACAAGATCAGGTCTTGGACACGGCGGGAAGTAGTTGAATCTAGCATAAGTGCGTGCATTACTGTTAAACTGATTAACGAAGCAGTCTTCATCAAGCTCCAAAAGCTTGGCTATTGCCCTAAGGATTTCGCCTTTGATTCTCTTGCATCTCAATGCGTATTCATGCAGATCATCCCTGCAAACAGAGCTCAGGTAGTCCAATTAAACCAAGCCTAGTTTACTAGTGTCTGTTTTGTTTCTGTAGCCCATGTCACTCAAGACATAAATAAGCAAACCCGCAAAGAAAAAGACATAAATAAGCAAATGAACTTTCTTCTACAAAACAGACAACAAAGAAAGAAACATTTGAACACAGGTATCTGTGACACGGTGCCGCTGATAGATTACCTGAAAGATTTGGGATGTGTTGGCCAATGTGCAAGGTTTCTCCCACCCTCTGGCTCAATTCTAAGATGCAGACGATCAGACCAGTCTAAAATCTGATCTTGAGTTTTCACCTGGTCATTTCCATACCCTTCTACCTGGAAATGTTTCCCGCCTATCAGGTTACTGCATTTTTTCTTCTCTTCATGTGGTAGGTGAAAAAATTCCCTTGATGCAGTCATCACAGAATCCATCAAAGAGGTCTCCATTCCATGGTTAGAAACCTGGTACACAGGCTGATGCGTGTCATAGAAAAGCAAGTACTCTAGAAGTAAAAAATGCAAGACAAAGATTTTTTTTCCCCTGAGATAATGGAATAGCCAACTCTTGCAACTTATGCGTCGTGAGATGCACAAAGACAAGAGAGAAGGGTAGGATAAGGAGGAAAAGATGGCCTTGAAGAATCCCCAGCTCTGCAACGCAGATCGCAGCTTGGTGGCTTCCTCTGCATCGTTGGATGCAGATAGTAGGTCGAGATCTATGGTTGGGATCAGCTCTGGTAACTCGGCACCAGCCAGGTGCCCGCCAAGATCTTCATGCTCTCTAAGCAAGTACCGGCTCGGCGGCTCTTGCACGATTGCAGCCAGTTGCTGCACAGAGTTTGGCAACCTCCATGACTCATCAGCCATTGGAGTTCTAGGATGTGTCACCTTTGCTTATCCTGGTCTGCTCTGCCTTTGGTTGTTGTGCATGAGCTATTTTGAAGGAAGAGCGGCACTAAGCAAGATGGATGACTTCATTTTTAATTAGCAAGTTGTCTTAATCTCAATCTGCGTGGTCTGTCGTGCATGCGATGCTGAATGTGATTATGAAGTCCAAAAGACTGACGGGCAGTCGGTTCTTACTTACAGAATTGGTTTATGTTTCAACTGTCTGATTAGTAGTATGTGCTATATGTGGACACTTTTGTGTCACTGTATGCCATCTGCAGGTCACTTCATATCTCTTTCCGTTCAAGTGTTATCCCCTTGTTGTACATTATCTTCTACCGTGTTAAATTTCTATTTCAGATAGGTGCTTCCTATCCTGTCTATCGGTTCCCTATTTTTCTCGTATTATCGCTAGTAACTGATAGCTGGGACCATGCTGATTAAGACAAAGTCAGCTTGTTAATCAAGAATTGGGTATGCCTCGCCAACAATATTCTAAACTAGAGTGACCTGACAAAGCCACAATCTTTTAACAGAGTGAAATAAGCAAGGGGACAAACTACATCAGGATAATCGTTTCCAGCTAGCATGACAAATGAGGCTGTGAGAACCCAAGAGTTGACCATAGGATGAGAGAAAGATTCCACAGTGGACCATACATCAAAGCGTTTCAGATAATCTAACTGGGAGAGGCCTTCCATTGTCGCCAATCTTATTAAACACAGTTTATTATCTCATTCATGCCAATGCTGATGTAGCCTTGATCCGGAGTAGTTTATGAATTATCTTGGTAAAACTAGTAAACCCGCTAACCCGCCCCCCACGCACACGCACAAGAGTAAACAAACAAAAACTTGGTAAAAACCGGTGTCAGTGGTCTAATCTTGGTTCATCTGAAGTACCCCATCAGCGTGTTTGCCAAAATGCGTAGTTGAATTTTGCAGTTACATTCCATCTTCCGGCCACCCCCAAGCACACACTTGAATTTCGCCAGTAGGAAAATATGCAGAAAAGTAGAACTATTCTAAAACGGTGGTACTACTTTCTACTTTGATTCACAAAATCATCATTTGTCAATCAGTTCTCATGTCATGGATTCAGATCTCAGAACATGGCAACGGGGAACTCATACAATCGACCCGAACAAACAAACCTCTGTAGGTGCAATCGCAAATCCAACTCTGGTTCCGGGAGTCGGCTCGAGGGTAAGAAGAAAAGAGCACACGCATTCATTTTTGGGCTGATGAGAAGTGGGGGATAGGATTCAGATCAGTTAAATGCATGTGCTCTTTGCTTCTTACCTCGAGGCGACTCCCCGCATGGGGGGTAGGCGTTTCCTTGGCGAGTCCGGCGGGCCCTCCTCCGCCGGCTCCCGCTGGGACCTCGCATCCCCTGCCGCGGTTCGCCGGTTCCCGGCGACCCCTTTATTAGCCGCGCCGCGCCTGCGCAGGGTTCCGTTGCCGCCTGAGCGATTTCTACGGCGGACCGGCCGGCCGTGGCTGCTACGAGATGAACCCGGCCCACCACGAAAAAGGTTGGAGATTGTCGTAATCCAACGACAGCCACACGGGAGAGAGCTACAAGTGCACAGTAGCAATAGCACCCAGAATAGTGTAAATGTTTTCGAAAATAATTGTTTGTATAAACGAGATATATATGTTTGTAATCTTACAATTTTTTAAACCTGAATTTGATCTACACACAGAGTCATAGAGTAATAAATTCAGATGTGAATAGCGTACGCAAATTTGTTTTTCTGGTGACACTATTCCCAGCTACTCTAGATCAGTAAAACTGTTTTTTTTTTGTTGCTTTTCCATGGATAGACTGAATTTGGATTTTAAATTTTGTGGATTGTACACACATATCTTGCTGACACACAAAAATGCTGTTAGAAAAAATAACATATAAATCGATGCTCCAGCTAATTACTCCAAAAGTCCGAACTGATGAAGAAAGGCGCGCAATATAATACTCCAGCTAATTTGCTTAATTTTTTCACATATAGTCTCAATCTAACTATGTTGGGGCCACGAGGATGATAGCTTCAATTGAAACAACACATAACAAGTGTTATTTCCTTCCATCAAAGGTGTGTGTGGACATGATATTTCCGAAAGATGACTTTGCATCAACATGACACCTTTTTTTGAAGATGCAGCACTGTTGTTTTGGAGAACATTTGTTGCTGTCCGGACTGTTGCCAAGGTTGAAATTGTTGTATGCTACTGCAGTGGTGGAGCTTCAAAGGAAAAGTTAGGCGGGTCAGACCAAAGAAGATCACAAATTTTTAGGCATTTGTGAATACTCAATAGCTTTTGTTCTCATTGAATTGTCATCCTATATGTTAACAAAAAAAGTTACGGGAAAGATACTAATATTTACATTATCACGCCTTGTTTCAGTGATATTCTTACACTAAAATGCACTTTTTGTGTGGGGGTACACTAAAATGCACTTAACAAAAAGTATTTTGTTAGATACGAGCAACCTGCTGATTCACCAAGAGAAAATAGATCTTTATCTTCCATTTTCACATATGAATTGATAATGAAATGCATTACTTATACTCAGTTCAATCAATGGATAACATAAATCCACTACCCCGAGATAATTGGAAATTATCCAGCGACACGGTGCTCAGCGTTGGCAGCGGACGGACAGTACTGGCTGGTAGCGAGCAGGCTATAGCGGTCAGCGAAGGCAGGGATCAGAGGCATTTGGGCGGCACAATGACAGGATACCGATGGCGTGGAGGCGGGTGGAGCCATAGCGCAAGCAGCAGGAAGCATGCGTTTAGCAGTGAGGAGATCATCCGATCTGCGAGGTCGAGGCTGGTGGAGGCTGGCTGTCGACACGAGTCCTGGCCGGCTGCCGAACTCTGCTCGTGATGTGTGCGCATGTAACATGGCGGCTTGGATTGGCGACCGATCGATCCATCGTACAACAGTTATGAAGCATCGCGTATAGGTATAAAAATTGTGAAAAACCTGGGCGGGCCATGGCCCGGTTTAGCCCCAACAAAGCTCCGCCCCTGTGCTACTGTGTGCCATTGACAGTTCGTGCTTGAATTTTGGAGTTGTCTTTTATCTTCCTTTTTAAATAATTTGTATGAGTGCATCATGGATATCTCAACTAGCTCTTGATGTCGTATGTAGATGCCCGATATACTTGATATCAACTTAATATTCATATATTACCCTTTAACGAAATTTACATAATTCGCAAAAAAGGGAAAAATTACGCCGTGACACCAAATTCCTGAAGGGAAGTATCTTGGCAAAAGGTGACATCCATGGAGTACACCATGCCAAACATGTCTGTCAGTTCCACACAACATGACAGTGACTAGTGCTGACATTTTTACACCCTAAAAATCATTATTCACCATGTTATGGGAATAGGATTTATGCATTTTGAAGAATAAAGGCTACGGAGCATATAAGAAGGAACGGTGGAGACACTTGAGCAGATAAGAGAATATGAAAGTGCCCAGAGAGCATGTTAATACAAACAAACATAAACCAGACTGATTCTTCATTTTAACCAGATTCACTCCCTGTAAGTTCACCAATTATTTACTTTCCATGGGTATTCTAGCATGGAACTACAGCCATCTTACTTAGATCTTCAGTGCATCGGCAATTCTTGGTCCTCGGCCTCCAGCGTAATGTTCATGGTGCAACACTAACAAGTCCTTGGCCTTCATTTTCCTGTATTAATTGTGCCGGTTGCTCCTCACTTAACAGATGAGCTATCGGCCCAATCTCTTGCATGGGATCCACACCATAGAACATGGCCATTGATATCCTCTCTTTATTGGCATTAGTCACAACTCTACGCATTGGCCCCATGAAGATCCCGTTGGTCATTATCTGCACGAGGAACGGTCAGGCGGAAGTCACCAAGAAGACAAGAACTTCATATGGGAGAAAAATTACTGGAGGTTCAGAGATGGTCACCTCCATTGTAAGACCAATGTTGATCAGCAAGGTGTGGTCACACGCAGCTGGAACATTGTACCAGGTTCCATCTCTAAGATATTGCAGCCCCACGACGTCTTTGTCCATGAGAAGAACCGTGAGAGCAGGGAAATCGGCATGAGGCTTGATGCCCAGGACAAGATCAGGTCTTGGACACGGAGGGGAGTGGTTGAATCTAGCAAAAGTGGGGGCATTGCTGTTAAACTGATTAACGAGGCAGTCTTCATCAAACTCCAGAATCTTGGCCATTGCCCGAAGGCTTTGATTCTCTTGCACTTCAATGCGTATTCGTGCAGATCATCCCTGCAAACAGAGCTCAGGTAGTCCAATTAAACCAAGCCTAGTTTACTAATGTCTATTTTGTTTCTACAGTCCCTGTCAGGTTCCGTAACTCAAGACAGGAATAAGCAAATGAACTCTTTTCTACAAAGCAGACAAGATAGAAAGATCCGTTTGAAGTATCCCTGATAGATTACCTGAACGATTTGGGATGTGTAGGCCAATGGGCAAGGTTTCTCCCACCCTCCGGCTCAACCCTAAGGTGCAGTCGATCAGACCAGTCCAATCTCTGATCTTGAGTCCACACCTGTGTTCGCACACGAACACGTCACCGTGTACCTCCAACGCCGAGGGTGATGCACCGCAGCTCACGTCGAAGTAGACCCGTCCGGAAGCGCGGTACGCAAGCAATCCGGCGGGTGCTTTTCAGGACCCGAAACCCCACGCGCCCGGGAGGGACCCCGTCTGGACGTGCGGCGGCTATGGGCTGCCCTAGGTCGGTTCGCCCGCCCCTAGAGCCTCGAGGATCGCTGCCCTTCAACACGAAGAACGGACGAAGAACGAGAGAGAAAGAACAAGGGAGGGATGTAAAACTAGGGTAAAAGGTAGATGTGTTTTGCGATTGTGTGTTGTTTCAATTGGCCGTCACCCCCAACATATATAAGAGGCGGCTGGACTTTCCGTACAAGCAAAGGATTTATCTAGGCTTTCCTTACAAGAAAATTACATCAATTCACGTCCAAAACCCTAGTCAAATTCAGACTGGTTTTATCCGAACTTCTCAAAACTGTTCGGTTTAAACTGGCTGCACCTTGTGGGTCCTTTTTGCGGTGGTAACCGATCTCAGATGAAAACAAGCCCAAAAGCAATCTTGACTGTTTCGACGAGACGAACAACTTTCATGTTGAAGGGTTTTTGATCAGAGATCATCTTGAAGGTCCAATCGGTCTCGCAACACAGACTTATCTCCTTGTGCTACCCGTCAGACATGTGTCTGGTGGGGCACGCCACATCTCGCCTCGTGACAGGGTTGCACTCCGATTGCTCTAACTTTTGCATACCAACTCGGATTTGAATGATTTTTATATCACAATCAATCGTTTCGACGAGACGAAGACAACCCGTGTAGATCATTTTTTCATTTGAGGCCATCTTGGGGGCATAATCAGCCGAATAGTGTTCTGAATGCAAAATCTCAGTATTTCAAACACAACTTCGGCCTTGGAGATTAGATCGGATGGCTACGTCCCAAATATCAAAATTTCTCCTTTTGACGATACAGAACTTTCTCACTTTGAGCACTTTTCCATTTGATGCCTTCTTAATTAGGTTTTTGACCATGCCAAAATCTGGTGTCAACACATGCCCCCCTGTTTTTCAGCAAAGCTAGCGTGCCGAAAAATAACTTGTACCATGTTTGTTCTAAGAACGATGTCAACACTCCATCGGCCATTTTATGTGCTTCAGGCGATAATTTCTATATCGGCCATGTTTATGCTTAGGGCGATAATTTTATATCGGCCGTTGATTTTAACTTCTTGTTTACATCATACCTTGGAACCGATTATCACCAATCGGCTTTAAAGATATGGGAAAATCCGTTCCTCGTAGCACTAAGGAAATCAAAACCCGAGAGGTCACGGCCTGTTAAGCAAGTAACATTGGGATGATTCCAATCCACCGATGCATCGGCCAAAGCAACACAAGCCGAATTATCCGCGTGAATGACTTCTACCTCATCATCGACCCATTGTATTAAGAATTGATGCATGGTAGATGGCACACATTGATTAGCATGAACCCAATCGCGGCCTAATATAACATTATAGTTACCTTGCACCTCGGCGATGAAGAATGTGGTGGCCAAAGTTTTACTTCCCACGGTGAGTTCCATGCACATCACACCTTTGGCCTCTGTTTTTTCTTTTCCTCAAATCCATTAAGTACCATATTGGTCTTCATCAATGCATTATCATCTAACCCCAACTTCTTGAAGACCGAGTAGGGCATAAGATTTACCACAGCACCACCATCAACGAGCATCCTAGCAACCGGCGATCCGTTAATATGACCTTTGAGGTACAATGGCTTCAAGTGTTTCACCGGTTCTTTTGGCTTCTCGAAGATAGCATTCTTAGGACCAAAATCCAGCTGGGCTACCTCCCCTTCTTTACCTATAGTACGAAACTCGGCAGGTAAGTAATAAACCATATTAATATCCATACCTTCCCGAACCGGCGTAGATTCATAATCCACCATCTCATCTTCATCCCCCAATGTGAATATTGGGCTCAAAGATTCCTCAACTGAAGGGGATGTTTCAGGTGGTGTGGACGATGTAATAGGGGTTGCATCATCCTCTTTTGGTGGTGAATGTGTTGTTGTATCTAATGTAGAAGCATCTACGTTTTCTTTTTGTTTAGGCCTCCACACTTGTTTTGTGAGTGCCATGGGCCGAATTTCACTTAACAATTCGTCCCTTTGCCTCTTCTCTTTGTGCTCTACCTTCTCGTGGTTCCTCATGCATTGTAATCTCCTTTTCATGGTCTTGGTTAAACCGGGAGGACACCACTTAGGTTGAGTATATTTGGGATCCCTTGGTTTGGCCTTGCTTGTGCTTGCCTCATGATCACTAACCATGGAACCCTGCTGAACAATAAAAATATCACCATTAGAAGTAGCCAGATTACCAACAATCGGCTTTTTGATCTCCTTTTGCTTGTCGCATTCTGAAATTTCTGCATTAGATGACTTAACACGCCACACTTTTTTATTGGCCTTACTTGGAGAAATTTTTGTTGGCCGATTAGCACCATAGCTCAAACGGCCTTGTGTAGGATAATAAAGCCTCTTGCGAGCAGGCCTTCTAGGTGCTGCCCACCCCATATGGAAAGCATAAGGAGCCATTGGGGGCTGCCCCCATCCTCCACTGAAGCCTCTCATGTAATATGGCGCATAGAAGGGTTGTGACATCCATGATGTCGGTGCCCATGACTCATATGGCCTTGCATATCGTCGAAGCTCTTGCTCCGGAGGCAATCTTGAATGCTTTGAGTGTGATGGCCGATTAGAGCTAGAACCGGCCGCTTGACTTGCATATTTGGATAGCAACATATCAAAAGTTGGCTTGATTCTCTTGTTCTTAGTTTCATTCTCTTTCCACTTGCCAACTTCTGAATTCTTGGGCTTGATCAATTTAACATGAGCATCCTCTTGTACTTGTGGTTGCCCCCCCGAGTGTAGCATTTTTTATAGTGATCTTCAACACTTCCTTGCCATCGGGTTGCTTCTCAAGCACAATCTTTCTCCCCAAGACTTTGTCACCCTCCTTGCTATTCCTGGGTTCACCAATAACAACATTATCTTTATTAGCGGATTCGGCTATGTTAGGCCGAATTAACATTTTTCCCTTCCAAGTCTATGGTGTTTATGGGGAAGGGCTGCTTATCAACTTGCATCTCAGCAAAATTCAATCGTCCGTCATTAATGGCCGATTGTATCTGTCGTCGAAAAACATTGCAATCGTTAGTAGCATGAGAAAATGAATTATGGTACTTGCAATAAGCACGCCGTTTTAGCTCCTCAAACGGCGGTATGGTGTGTGATATTCTAATCATCTTATCTTGCAAGAGAGCATCAAATATTTTATCACACTTTGATATATCAAAAGTAAACCTCATCTCCTCATCACAATTCTTGCGAATCGGCTTAAGAGCATTGCACATATATGGTTTGGCCTTTGAGGACCAAACAAATTCAGTAGTATAGACATCAACCTCATCGTCCGAATTATCATCATTGTGTTCAACCATATGCATTCTAGGACGATCGGTTGCAGACCTATGGACCTCTTTACTTCGACTCTCTTGGGCTGTCGGGTGGTAGGATCGACATATGCCAACGGGTGGCTTATCATTGCGGGGGCCAAAAGAACGTCGCCGGTGCCTGGAAACGGGATGAGGCGTAGGCATGCACGCCGGTGAATCTTACCCAGCTTCAGGGCTCTCCGGGGAGATAACACCCCTACTGCTGCTCTGCGGGGTCTCCGCATGGTTACTAAGTTCACAGGTGGCTACAATGCTCCTTGAGCTGTTTTGGGAGGAAGGAGGAAGAAGGGTTTAGCACAGCCCGTCTCCTCTCCTTGTACGTGTCTATGTCTAGAGGAAGAGTTCCACCCTTTGCATGGGTGCACCAGGGGGTTTATATAGGCCTACCCCCCGGGGCACAATGGTAATCCGACTGGGCGCGAGGCCCAGCTGTCGGTGATTATGTTCGCCGGCTTCTCCGCCGGCTTCTGGGGCCCGCCGGCTGGTGGGTCCCGCCGACTGCCGGCTCCTGGGACGACAGGCCGGCCCCACCGGCCAGGGCCTTGTCGGCGGCCGGTTACTGTTGCTCCGTGTTTGTTGGCGCAGGTTTGGTCGGGGCAAGCATGGCTACAGTAACGCCGCCTTGGCGGGCGATTACTGTAGCCCCGCCGCACCTTGTCTCCTTGATGGGCGTCTCCATCGAGGAAGGCGGCAGGCCGGCTACGCCAAGCCGGCCCTCGGTCTTGCCGGCTAGAGAGGGGGTGTGGCCGCCTTCGGCATCTCTCTGCCCGAAGGGGCCCACCGCCTCGGGGGCCATGCTGGTGGCCCGTCGTGGACGGCGTCAGAGCCGCCGTGGCTACAGTGCCGCGCCGGATGGGCCGCGGCTGCCCGCACGACGCGCTGTACCAGGCGAGCTCCGGGTTTTGGGGGTGGCAGGCTCCACTGTAGCCACGCCCCGCTTCATCATCACAGAGTGGACGCGTACATCGCGGGTACGGCGTTGACTGCTTTATCGGAGCCGGCCCGGCGGTAGCCGGCCGTGCCATAGCCGGCCTTGCCATCGCCGGCCCTGCCGTAGCCGGCCCTCCATAGTTTTCTTTGCGGGGGTAAAAGGAGCGGGCCGCCCCCCAAGCCGGCCAGGAAGTTAGCCGGCTAGGGGGGAGCCGGCCCAAGTCTTGAGTCTTCTTATGAGCCGGACGGGCTCTCAATTTTTTCTGAGGGGCCAGGGGAAGCCAGCTGGGCTACCCGTGGCTATTTACCCTGATAGTAGTCCCCGAAGGCGGGCGAGCTTCACGGCAGATGAACGGACGGGAAGCTAGGCCGGCTTCATACCGTGCGGGGCCGACTGCGTTGTTGCCGCCGGCTTCAGAACGCTTTTCTTTATTAGGGCGATCGTGGTTGACCCGTGGGCCGGCCGCGGGCCCCACAACGAGCCACGTGGCGGGGAAATCCTGCCGTCGCACGCGCGCGACGGGACGCCGCCGCGGGTCCGGGCCCGCCACTCCCCGGCCTCGGCCCGGGCGCAGATCTTCTGTTGCCTGTGGGGGCTGCTCGCCTCCCCGCGGCCGTTACCCTGCGCTATCAAGGCGCGTAAATAACGCGAGCGTGGGGGAGATGGGCACGATTGATCCCCACGATCCCCCACGCCGCGCCTCCTCGTCTCCGGCGCACGCGCCTACAAGTAGGAGGGGAGGGGGAGAGGCACGGGCCTGCTCGCTCCCCCGCTCCCCATCCTCCTTGCTCTTCTTCCTCCTGCTCTTCTTCTTGCTCGATGCAGCTTCGCGCCGTAGCCCTCCCACGTCGCCATGTCGCTGGCCTTGTCGAGCTCGTGGGACGGGTCCAACGTCCACGACGAGCACAAAGTGTTCCTCCGCCAGACCCGGCGTCTGCCCTCCGCCGACCTCGTGCAGGTGCGCCTGGCGCCCGCGAAGGAGGTCTCGCCGGCGCCGGAGGAAGGCGAGCGCGTCGTCTTCCGCACGCACTTCCTCCGGGGCTTCGGCTTTCCGGCGAGCAGTTTCATGCGATCGTTTCTCGAGTTTTACAATCTTCAACCGCACCACGTCACGCCCAACGCGGTGCTCCAACTCTCGGCCTTCGTCACGCTCTGCGAAGGGTACTTGGGGGTGCTGCCGACGCTGGAGCTCTGGGCCGAACTATTCCAGAACAAGCTCGGCACCGTCTCCGCCGGCGTGCCGGCTCCCTGCGGCGCCTTCATCGCGATGAAGAGGGCCTGCGACGACAACCCCTTCCCCCACATTCCTCTGATCCAGTCGGTCAAGCTGTGGCAAAAGTCCTACTTCTACGTCAAGAACGTCGCCCGGCACGGCGACTACGTCAACCTGCCGGCTTACGTAGCCGGCCCGCCGACTGGGAAGCGGCGGACCTGGGGCTACCGGTCGAAGTCCCTTTCTCCAGCGGGGAACGCTTCCATCTCCCGGCTTCGGGTGATGATCCAATCGGAGGGTCTGCTTGCGTCCGACTTGGTAACCGCCTTCGTCGAGCGCCGGATCTTGCCTCTCCAAAGCCGGACGCACATGATGTGCCAGATGAGCGGCCGGTTCGATCCCTGCCGGCTGAGTACCTGGGAGATGCCGCACGCCGAGGTGGCTCTGATGGCGAACTACGTCGCCAACTTGAAGCTCACCGACGAGTGGCAATTCGGCAAGGCGCCGTACTCCCGCGCCCAGCCTCCGCCTGTGGTAAGCTTTTCCTCTCGTCGTCTGCCGGCTTGGGATAGTCGGCTTCTGACCAGGCGACCGTTTTTCACTTTTCCTTTATCAGAATCCTCTCCTCCCGCTGCCAGCCGGGGCAGCCGGAGTCGACCGTGAGTACGCCCCGGACCGCACGGAGGATGACCCCGACGACCCGGATCTCTCCGCCGTCGCCATGGAGGACGCCGCCACGGGGGGTGCCGCCGAGCTCGGCGGCACCGGGCTCTCGGCCAGCTTTGACGACTGGCCGGACGACTTCGAAGCCGGAGAACTCCCTCGCCGCCAGTCGGCAACCGACTGCCACGGCGCGAGCTCGTCCGCCGCGCCGACCGCCGGCGGCGGGAAGGGAAAACGCCGGGCCGCGCTCCCGCTCTTCGGGAGCCGGCCGAAGAAACCGAAGGCCTCCGCCGCGGCCACGAAGCGCGAGGAAGCAGCGGCGAAGGCGGCCCGCTTTCGGAAGGCGGTGAAGAAGCCCCCGTCAGTTTCCGCGTAAGTCTAGTAGCCGCCTGCGTGCTTGTTATTCTGAAGTTTTCTTTACTTGAATGTTTTCTGATTTCCTGAGCAGGGCGCCGCTCTCCCTCGAAAGAGGCCCAGCCGGCTCCGTGGTCGGGCCGGGTGCCGGCTCTTCAGGGTCCCGCCGAGTGGACCCCCGCGCCGAACTTGACGCAGCCACGCAGCGCAACGCACGCGAGGCGCGCCGAGAGAGGGAGGCGGCCGAGCGGGCGACGGCGGAGCGAGAGGCCGCCCAAACGGCGCCAGGGCGAGCGAACGCGGCGGCCGAGGCTCCATCAGAGCGGGCGGCCGTGGAGGCAGAGGTGGAAAGCGCGCGCAGCCAGACTCCGCTGCTCGCCATCCCCCTCCAGACCTTGGATCCGGATGTCCCTCTGCCCACGGCGGAGGAGATTATCCCCGAGCAGCCGCCGGTGCAGAGGGGCGAGGCCGTCGAGGGATCCGCCGAGAGGACGTCGCCGGCAGCGCTAGCTGGAGCAGGCGAAGGCGGCCGATCGTCGGCGGTGCCGGAGGAGCCAGCCCGGGCTACACCCGAGGCCGGAGCCGGCCTTGAGATCGAGCCGGCGGCGGACCGGCCTGCCGGAAGGGGCACGGCCCCGCCGGATACGCGCCGAGCCGCGGGAGCCGAGCGGACGGCAGATGCCCTGGAGGCGGCCAGCTCCGCCACGTCCAGGTGGACTCCCAGCGGAGGGAGCGGCGAGCTGAACGTCGCGGCCCAAGAGGTTCGGAGCCGGTTGCAGGCGCAGGCCGGCCTCCTGAGGCAATTCACTCAGGAGTTTCTGTCGACGCGGTCTGCAATCCGGGTAGGTCTTCACTCCTTGACCGCTCTGGTCCTTTGAATTTTTTCCATGGGGGCGCGCTAGCGCACCCACTGGGTGTAGTCCCCGAGATCCGGGCCGACTGCAGCTCAGTCGGGTCGGATCTTACTAGACGACTATGTTGACTGTTTTTTCTGATCTTTAGGATTATCACAACTCTCGCGCGGCCGCCTTCAACTCCCAGGCTCGGGAGCTAAGCCGGAGGACCGAAGACCTCGCCAGCAGCCGGTGTAAGTGTCTTGTCATGGTTAACTTCTCGTGGGGGCGCGATAGCGCACCCACTGGGTGTAGTCCCCGAGATCCGGGCCGACTGCAGCGCAGTCGGGTCGGATCTTTCTTGACGACTTTCCTTTTGCTGATTTTTCTCTTTATTTCTTGCTCGTGCAGAGGCCAACGCCGACTTGCGGAGGGAACTCGGCGTGGTGCAGGCCGCTCTTCGTGCCAAGGACGCCGAGTACACTGATCTGGCTCAAGAGCGCGACCGCCTGGCAACGAAACTGGCCGACCAGGAGAGGAACCACAAGGCGGCCCTGCAAAAAGCGCAGGACGACGAGGCTACCCTGAAGGCGGAGTTCGGGGCCAGGGAGGCGAGCTGGGCCGAGACGCGCCGGGCACTGGAAGAAGGCTTCGGCCGGGTCGAGGATCTTATTGACGGTAGGCTGTCTTCCTTGCTCTTCTTCCAATCGCCGGCCGCCTATGGTTTTGTTTTGACTTGTGCTTGCTGTCTTGCGCAGAGTACTTCCCCGGCCAGTCTGTCCTAGCCGCCCAAGCCATCGAAGCCTACCGCGAGGAGCGCCGTCAAGCCGGGGTCATGATTCCGCCGGATGCGAACCGAACATTGTCGGAGCAGCTTATCGCCGTACAGGCGCGGCTGTAGCCGGCCCACCGGTTGCTCCGCCGACTCCAGCGCGCCGGGGCGACGATGCTGGCCGCGCTCTGGCCCGGCCAGGCAATTCCCCGGACCCCAAGCCGGACGGCCGACTGGCTCAAGGTCGCAGTCGGCCGCTTCGAGGCCTGGAAGGCGTCCGCGGCCCGTCTTGGATCCGGGCGCACGCTGGAGTTCGTCCGCGCGTGGTACCCAGGGCTAAGCCTGGACCAGCTGCGGACGTGGAGGTCGGAAGCCGACGCCGAACTGGAGGAGGTGCGGCCGGCGATCGCGTAGCGCGCCTCGACGATCGCCGAGTGCACCGACACCAGCGTCTTCGCGCCGGAGCTTAACGACGATGGCGCCGCCCAGCCGGAGGAATGGTTCGGGCTGAACCCGGCGGACGGCGAAGACTCGGCGGAAGAGATCGCCTCTAGCGACGAGGGCGAAGACGACGAGGAAGAGGACAGCAAAGACGCCGAGCCGACTGGTGGGGCGGCCGACCGTCCCCCAGCCGACCGTGCCTCTAGCAACGAGCCACGCAGGAGCGCGCCCTCTGCCGGAGGCGACGATCAAGCCGAGGTTCGTCAGTCGGCCGCTCCTTCAGCCGGCGCGACTACCTCCGCCGCCTAATCCAGCTCGTCTGCGGCCCCGCCGGCTTGAACTGCCTTTCGTCTCGTCCCTGTCTTTCTTTTTGGACAAGTTTAAGTTTCTGCAATTCCACCCACTGGGTGTATATCGAACAATGCTGAATGTCGACCTCTCTGGAGGCTTTTTGTGTAATATATTAATATGTGCATGTGTTGGCGTTCATCCGAGTGTACTTTTTGTCCTTAGGCTCTTTCCTTTGCCGCCTTCCCTCTTTGGGAAGGCAAGTACTTGAGTTTTCTTGGATTTGAAGTAGACTGAATGTAAGCCGGCCGGCCGGCTACTCTGGTAGTCGGTCGGCGGGAGGCGGCAAGCCGGCTTTTGTTATATATGCGAGCCTGTTTGGTCCCTAGCCGTTTTTCATGTGCGCACCCTTTCCGGCTGGTGGCTCTTGCCAGTCGGGCAGTCGGTTCTTTGAGCTGCGATTTCGGCAAGAGCTAAGCCTGGGTGTCGACACATTACTTGTCTGACTGCGGGTAAGGTTCTTGATATAACTCTAGTCGGCCAGTCCCCGGGCCGACTCGTCGGACCCAGTACCGGACAAAATAAATGAGAAGATAATATCATACGCATGATAACTTTCATTCATAAAACAACGGGTGGCAGTCCCCGAGTCTTTCTCGGGGAGCCTACTGTATCATACTAAATACAAAAGTGGGCATGACACATACTGCGCTTTAACTGTAAAACTTTCGAAGGAGATTTGCGTTCCACGGTCGCTCCGACTCCTTGCCGGAGTCGTCTCTCTTGCGTGCCTTTGGCTTCTGCGCGTCGATGAGGTAGTAGGCGTCGTTGCCCAAGGCTCTGCTGATGATGAAGGGGCCTTCCCAGGGGGCTGCGAGCTTGTGCTGGCCGGCTGTCCGCTGGATCAGCCGGAGCACAAGGTCGCCCTCCTGGAAGGATCTTGGGCGGACCCTCCGGCTATGGTAGCGGCGCAGACCCTGCTGGTAGATAGCGGACCGGCTGAGGGCTAACAGCCGGGCCTCTTCCAGCAGGTCGACGCCGTCTTCTTGTGCTTCTTTGGCTTCCGCTTCCGTGTACATGGTTACCCGAGGCGAGTCGAACTCGATGTCTGTTGGGATGACCGCCTCGGCACCATATACAAGGAAGAAAGGAGTGAAGCCGGTTGATCTGTTGGGAGTAGTGCGCAGACTCCATAGGACAGCCGGCAGCTCATCGAGCCAGCAGCCGGCTGAACGCTCCAGGGGTGCGACCAGTCGAGGCTTGATGCCGGACAGAATGAGGCCATTTGCCCGCTCCACCTGGCCGTTTGACTGTGGGTGGGCGACTGACGCAAGGTCCAGCCGGATACCTTGCGCAGCGCAGAACCGTGCCAGGGCACCTTTGGCAAAATTCGTGCCGTTGTCGGTGATGATGCTGTGCGGTACACCGTACCGGGTTGTTATATCTGCAATGAACGTCACTGCAGTCGGCCCATTCAGCTTCTTGATCGGCTTCGCCTCGATCCACTTGGTGAATTTGTCAACGGCGACGAGCAAATGAGTCATGCCGCCGCGCGCCGTCTTAAATGGGCCCACCATATCCAACCCCCAGACGGCAAAGGGCCAGGTGATGGGAATGGTCTTGAGTGCCGAAGCCGGCATGTGTTGCTGCGAGCTGAAAAGCTGGTAGCCTTTGCAGTGTTTGACTAGCTCTTTGGCGTCGTCCAAAGCAGTTGGCCAGAAGAAGCCGTGGCGGAAAGCTTTGGCGACCAGTGACCTTGATGCGGCATGATGGCCGCATTCTCCTTGGTGTATATCCCTGAGGATCGCGATGCCCTTCTCCTGCTCGACGCATCGCTGCAAGACTCCGGTGGCACTGCGCTTGACAAGCTCTCTGTTGACGATGGTGTATGCTCCAGCCCGGCGCTGGACTTGTCTTGCTTCGTTTTTGTCAGCCGGCAGGTCATGGTTCACTAGAAAGTTGTGGATGGTTTGGGCCCATGATGGGGCGGCGACCTCCTCAGCCGCCAATGCGGCCAGAGCCACCAGGGTGGGTGGGTTGGGCAGTGCAGCGCTGGAGTCGGCCGCCGCTTCCTGTGCTGAAGAAGTCCCCGGGCCGGCTACAGCAGCCCCCGGGCCGGCTGCCGCAGTTCCTGAGCCGAATATTGAAGTCCCCGGGCCGGCTGCTTGATTCTTCGAGCCGGACCCGACCCCCTCGGGGTTAGGCGGCACGAAAATGGAATCGGACTCCGGAGACGGCCTGATTGAAGGCTTGAGGAGGCGCCGCAGGGCGACGCCGGCTGGTATTGCTTGCCGCGTGGAACCTATTCGAGCCAGGGCGTCAGCCGGCTCGTTGTCGGCCCGCGGCACGTGAAGGAACTCACATCCGTCGAAGTATCCGCTGATTTGCTGCACCAGGAAACGGTAGCTCGCCATGTTTGCGTCCTTGGCGTCCCAATCGCCAGAAGACTGCTGCACCACCAAATCCGAGTCGCCATAGCACAGGATCCGGCGAATACCAAGCTCCTTGGCCAGCCGGAGCCCGTGTATGAGTGCCTCGTACTCGGCGACGTTGTTGGAGGCGGCGAAGTGGATCTGCAGCGTGTATTTGAGCTTGTCGCCCTTTGGAGAAGTTAGGACGACGCCGGCTCCCAAGCCAGTGCGCATCTTTGATCCGTCAAAGTGCATGCGCCAATGGGTGGAGTCGGGCGCCGGCGGTAAGTACTGGGTCTCGGCCCAGTCGACGAGGAAGTCGGCCAACATTTGCGTCTTGATGGCGGTGCGGGGTTGGTAGAAGATGGTGTAGGGGGCCAGCTCAATGGCCCATTTGGCCACCCGGCCGAATGCATCCCGGCTGCCTATGATGTCGGCAAGCGGGGCAGTGCATACGACCGTGATGGGATGCTCTTGAAAGTACGGCTTCAGCTTCTTGGCGGCGAAGTACACGCCGTAGCACATCTTCTGATAGTGCGGGTAATTTTGTTTCGAGGTGGACAGCACCTCGCTCAGGTAATAGACTGGTCTCTGCACCGGCTGGGCTCGGCCTTCTTCGGGGCGTTCGACCACAATGACGGTGCTGACCACCCGGCTGGTGGCGGCAATATATAGGAGCATGGGCTCCTTCTCAGTTGGTGCCGCCAAGACAGGCGGCGTGGACAGCATTTTCTTCAGCTCGTGGAAAGCTTGGTTGGCCTGGTCGTTCCACTCAAAGTGAGTGCTCTTCTTCATGAGGCGGTAGAGGGGGAGAGCTTTTTCTCCAAGCCGGCTGATGAAGCGGTTAAGAGAGGCCAGGCACCCGATGAACTTCTGAATCTCTCTGAGCTTGGTTGGGACCGCCATCCTCTCGATGGCCTTGATCTTCACAGGGTTGCACTCTATGCCGCGTTCAGAGACCAGGAAGCCTAGGAGCTGGCCGGCTGGCACTCCGAACACGCATTTCTCTGGGTTGAGCTTGATTCGGAACCGGCGCAGGTTCTCGAATGTCTCCTTCAAGTCTTCCAGCAGGGTGCCACGCTTCTCCGTTTTCACCACAACATCATCCACGTAAACGTGGGCATTCTTGCCGAGCCGCGTGAGGAGGCACTTCTGCATGCAACGCTGAAACGTGGCGCCGGCATTCCTCAAGCCGAACGTCATGGTCAGGTAGCAGAAGGCCCCAAACGGCGTGATGAAGGTGGTTTTCAGTTGGTCATCCGGGTTTAGCTTGATCTGGTGGTATCCCGAGTAGGCATCCAAAAAGCTCAACAGCTCGCATCCGGCTGTGGAGTCTATTACTTGATCGATCCTGGGCAGAGCAAAGGGATCCTTTGGGCAGGCTTTGTTGAGGCTCGTGTAATCTATACACATGCGCCACTTGTTATTCTTCTTCAGCACGAGAACCGGGTTCGCGAGCCATTCGGGGAAGAAGACTTCCATGATGAAGCCGGCTGCAAGGAGCCGGGCTATCTCCTCCCCTACGATCCTTCTCTTCTCTTCTGACAGTCGGCGGAGGGGCTGCTTGACTGGTTTGGCATCCTCCCGCACGTGCAATTTGTGCTCGGCGAAATCCTTCGGAACACCCGGCATGTCCTTGGGGGACCATGCAAAGATATCCCGATTCTCACGGAGGAAATCGGCGAGCTCGCCTTCCTATTTGCTATCCAGGCTCGCCCCAATGACGGCGAACCTCTCGGGGTGCTCGGGGTCGAGCTGTATCTTCTTGGTCTCCTTGGCCGGCTGGAAAGATCCTTGGGCATCATACTCCTTGGAGTCGGCGGGTTGGTTTAGCTGCTTGCTGGCCAGGGCCACGACCCGGTCCAGCGTCTTCCTCTCGGCCGCGATCACAAGGGATTCGGCCAGCCGACTGCTGGCCGCGGCGCAGTCGGCGGACTTCTTGTAGTCGCCGGCGATGGTGATGACGCCCTTAGAGCTCGGTATCTTCATCTTGAGGTAAGCATAGTGGGGGACCGCCATGAACTTGGCCAAGGCGGGTCGGCCAAGCAAGGCATGATAAGGGCTATCCAGGTCCACCACCTCAAACCAGATTGCTTCCCGGCGGAAATGATCCTTGCCCCCAAAGAGTACATCGATCTTGAGCTTGCCGATGGGGGCGCAGGACAGTCCGGGTACGATGCCGTGGAACACCGTTCGAGTCGGCGCAAGTTGCTTGGCCTTGACGCCCAGCTTCTCCATGGTGTCACGGTACAGGATGTTGATGCTGCTTCCCCGTCGATCAGCACGCGGGAGAAGCGCGCGGCGCGCATATCCGTAGCGAGGGTGGCCTCCAGGACCAATGCGTAGGAGCCGGGGGAGGGCATCACCTCTGGGTGGTCGGCCCGGCTCCAGCTGATGGGTTTCTCCGACCAGTGCATGTGGCCGGCTGGGCTGGTAGCGGCCATGTTGACCTCCTGTTGCTCTCGGCGCCTGCTGCGCCGGTCTTCGGGCTGGCTCGTGAAGATGACATAAGATGCTTGCTCGTCAGGGAACTCGTCCTGCACGGCGTCGACCGCGGGCCGGGCGGCTTTGGGCGGCGGAGCCGGCGGCGGCGGGCCGGCAGACGGGGTCGGCGTGAGCCCTTCGCCCTTCGAGATTCGGGCGAGCCAGTTGCATTTGCGGGTCGTGTGGTTGGACGGCTTCGCGCCGCTATGGAATTTGCACGGGGCATCAAGGGTTTGCTCGTAGGAGAAGGCCGGCTGCCAAGCCGGCCGGCCGCCCTTAGGCTTCTTGGGCGCGGGCCGCCCTTCAGGCGACGCATCTTCGATCGTGGCCACCTGCCGACTGGCGGGAGGCGGCGCAGGGCCCTTGCGTTTTTGATCGTTCTGGTGTTGGCGTCGACCGCCGTCTCCAGCCGGCGCTTTGGGCGCCGGATTGAGTACCTTTCCGGATGCGTCCACCCGGAGCTCGGTCTTCATCGAGGAGTCGGCGGTGGCGTACTTGTCGGCGATGTTTAGGAGCTCGTCGAGGGTAGTCGGCTCATCGCAGAGAAGCTTGTGCTTGAGGAGGGTGCCCTCTCGGCACCCGGCGGTGAAGTATTCGATGGCTTGCACCTCGTGCACCCCCTCACAGGAGTTGCGGAGCTCGGCCCAACGCGTCAGGTAGTCGCGAGTGGACTCGGCTGGGCCCTGTACACACAGGGAGAGCTGTCTGGGCTTGGGAGCCCGCTTGTAGGTGCTGGTGAAGTTGCGAACGAAGGCTTCAGTGAAGTCCACCCAGCTGTTGATGCTGAGCGGCTTAAGGCTGTTAAGCCAAGTCTGCGCCGTGCCCTGCAGCATGAGGGGCACGTATTTTACGGCAATGCGCCGGTTGCCATTGGCGATGCTGACGGCCGTGGAGTAGTCGGTCAGCCAGTCTTCCGGCTTCACCGAGCCGTTGTACTTAGGCGTGTCTCTTGGGAGCGAGAACCCTTTGGGGAAGGGCTCGTCGCGGATGCGGGGGCCGAAGCAAGGCGGGCCGACATCGTCTTCTTCTTCCAGCGCCAGAGATCGGGCCAGGCGGTCGATCCGGTGGCGGGCGTCGTTTTCGCCGATTCCCTCCCGGCGACCAAGCCGGCCGCTGAGAGTCGGGTGAGCCACGGGAGGTGGGGTAGGATATCTTTCTCCGCGAGTTCGAGGCGGAGGCGGGGTGCCCCGCCATTCCATGGCTCGGGAGCGGCCGTCCGCGTCTCGCTCGATGGAGACTTGGGTCCGGCTTCGGCTGGGAGCCGGCTCTTTCTCGCGCCGCGCGCGGGTGTAGCTGGTAGTCGGCGACCGGGAGGTCACGCCGTGCTCGCGGCGCGGGGGCGGGCTTCCCGCGCAGGCGTCGGCCTCGTGCCGTCGTGCGGCCGCATCGATTAGCTGCTGGATGCGCCGCGTCATATGGGGGAGATCTTCGGCTTCCAAGCCGTCTAGCTCGTCGACGGCCGCCTGGGCGGCGCGCAGGTTCTCGAGCGGGGTGGCGTAGACCGGGCGATCCACGCCGAGCGTGTCGGCGATGACGGCGCCGCGTTGCCTGACGGCGCCGGCCTGGCAAGGGCCAGCCGGAGCTGGCGTGCCGAAGGCGGCGCGATCAGCCTCGCGCTGGTAGGCCTCGGTGAGGCGTCTTACGGAGGCCAGCCGCCGGCCCTCCGCGAGGAGAGCGAGGCGGCGTGCCTCCAGAACTTCGTCGCTGGCGTCAGCCAGAAGGGGGACGGACAAGTCTTGGGCTGCCGCGCGCGGGGAGTCGCGGGCGCCCTCGTCAGTCGGGTCGTCGAGGCCGATAACCATCACCTCGGGGGCGTCAGAATCGCGATCGCCAGCCGGAGGGAGCGGGTCGTTGTAGACCGTGACGTTGGTGGGGAAGGTGTCGTAGGATGCCGCGTCGGAATCGACGGGCATCGGGTCGGTGGAGCCAACCGACTCCAAGTCCGTAGCGGGCTCGCTAGAGACGTGGAGCTGGCTGAGGAGGTTGGCGAGGTGATATGTGCCCGCATCGGAGGCGAGCTCGTCGGAGATGCGGGCATTGTCGAAGAGGCTGGCGAGGCCGCTAGTCGCGCAGACGTCGGCGACGCCGTGCAGCGCGTCGCGGCATGCGCCATCGGGCGAGCCAGGCTGGCTGCGCCCGCGAGGGAGGAAAAGGGTTCCCGTCCAGAACAGGTCTCCGGACGACGGTGCACCTGGCCCCACGGTGGGCGCCAAATGTCGGGTGGTAGGATCGACATATGCCAACGGGTGGCTTATCATTGCGGGGGCCAAAAGAACGTCGCCGGTGCCTGGAAACGGGATGAGGCGTAGGCATGCACGCCGGCGAATCTTACCCAGCTTCAGGGCTCTCCGGGGAGATAACACCCCTACTGCTGCTCTGCGGGGTCTCCGCATGGTTACTAAGTTCACAGGTGGCTACAATGCTCCTTGAGCTGTTTTGGGAGGAAGGAGGAAGAAGGGTTTAGCACAGCCCGTCTCCTCTCCTTGTACGTGTCTATGTCTAGAGGAAGAGTTCCACCCTTTGCATGGGTGCACCGGGGGGTTTATATAGGCCTACCCCCCGGGGCACAATGGTAATCCGACTGGGCGCGAGGCCCAGCTGTCGGTGATTATGTTCGCCGGCTTCTCCGCCGGCTTCTGGGGCCCGCCGGCTGGTGGGTCCCGCCGACTGCCGGCTCCTGGGACGACAGGCCGGCCCCACCGGCCAGGGCCTTGTCGGCGGCCGGTTACTGTTGCTCCGTGTTTGTTGGCGCATGTTTGGTCGGGGCAAGCATGGCTACAGTAACGCCGCCTTGGCGGGCGATTACTGTAGCCCCGCCGCACCTTGTCTCCTTGATGGGCGTCTCCATCGAGGAAGGCGGCAGGCCGGCTACGCCAAGCCGGCCCTCGGTCTTGCCGGCTAGAGAGGGGGTGTGGCCGCCTTCGGCATCTCTCTGCCCGAAGGGGCCCACCGCCTCGAGGGCCACGCTGGTGGCCCGTCGTGGACGGCGTCAGAGCCGCCGTGGCTACAGTGCCGCGCCGGACGGGCCGCGGCTGCCCGCACGACGCGCTGTACCAGGCGAGCTCCGGGTTTTGAGGGTGGCAGGCTCCACTGTAGCCACGCCCCGCTTCATCATCACAGAGTGGACGCGTACATCGCGGGTACGGCGTTGACTGCTTTATCGGAGCCGGCCCGGCGGTAGCCGGCCGTGCCATAGCCGGCCTTGCCATAGCCGGCCCTGCCGTAGCCGGCCCTCCATAGTTTTCTTTGCGGGGGTAAAAGGAGCGGGCCGCCCACCAAGCCGGCCAGGAAGTTAGCCGGCTAGGGGGGAGCCGGCCCAAGTCTTGAGTCTTCTTATGAGCCGGACGGGCTCTCAATTTTTTCTGAGGGGCCAGGGGAAGCCGGCTGGGCTACCCGTGGCTATTTACCCCGACATGGGCCAAAGCTTTTTGTAAGACTTGATTAATGCTCAAAAACTCATAACTTTCTAGCCTCTCTTTAATGTGAGTTTTCAAACCATTAAGAACAAGATATGCCAAGTCTCTCTCAGTTATCACTAAGCTATAACATCGGGTTTTTATATCTCTAAACCTCTTGACATAATCGGTGACCGATTCATCATGTTTCTGCCTAACCGATGTAAGATGTGACAACTTTAGCTCATTATCGCCGCTATAAAAGTGATCATGAAACTTTTTCTCTAATTGCGACCATAAGAGAATTGAGCCATGTGGTAAAGCAGCAAACCATGAAAATGCGGTACCAGTTAAAGATAATGGAAATAAACGCACTTTCAATTCTTCTATGGAACCTGCTTCACCCAACTGTGCTAGATACTGACTCACATGCTCCCAAGTTGTTTTCCTACCCTCACCACTAAATTTAACAAAATCAGGAACCTTATAACCTTGAGGGTAAGGAATTGCATCGAAGTGTTCAGGATAAGGCTTTTGGTACACACGACTTTTTACTTTCGGCTCGTTTCCGAAAGTTTCTAGAAACATCTTATGCAAATCCTCCCTTAATTTAGCTAAAATTGGATCCGAGGTAGATGAAGATGTTTGTGGCAATGACATAGAAGCAACCTGAGTACTAGCTATTGGTGCAACTTGTGGGATGGGCGCCGAACCATAATTCGGCGGAAGACCAAACATGCCTGCGCCTATGGGTGGTGTGACAAAGTGATTCGGCGTTGACGCCGAATTGGGCACACTCATAATAGGATTAGAGTATGTAGGTGCAGCCACAAGCTGGTTGGTTTGAGTAGGGTAAAAATTCAACGGCATATTATATTGTTGTTGCATAGGTGGTGCCGATGAAATAGGTAAAATTGGGCTAGGGTTTTCAGATATACCAATAGTACCACTAGATGATGGAGGCATATTTTTCTGAGCATTAGCACGAGCCACAAAAGAATTGTATGCCATCACATTACCCTTACTAACAAGACTTTCAATCATAGCCACTTGCTCTGGAGAAAAAACTTTACTCACAGTGATTACATCTTGTTCGTCGATGAGGGGAGGAAGATTGACGTTTCCAACCGGAGTGATGTTGCCTTGACGGTCTTTCTTGAAACTCGAAAGAAACGCTTCCAAATCCTCCTCCTCGCGCTTCTTCTTGAGCGCCCCAAAAGCCTCTTCACGCTGCTTCTTGCGCGCTTCGTAGGCTTGGCGATGTTCATCCGATAGTTCATCAAGACCAGGCTTAATAATTTATCGGCGCTAACTTCTGAGGGCTTGGGGAGATCCGACATGGTTGATGATGGTTCTTGATCTTTTGTCCCCAGCGGAGTCGCCAAAAAGGTGTGTTCGCACACGAACACGTCACCGTGTACCTCCAACACCGAGGGTGATGCACCGCAGCTCACGTCGAAGGAGACCCGTCCGGAAGCGCGGTACGCAAGCAATCCGGCGGGTGCTTTTCAGGACCCGAAACCCCACGCGCCCGGGAGGGACCCCGTCTGGACGTGCGGCGACTATGGGCTGCCCTAGGTCGGTTCGCCCGCCCCTAGAGCCTCGAGGATCGCTGCCCTTGAACACGAAGAATGAACGAAGAACGAGAGAGAAAGAACAAGGGAGGGATGTAAAACTAGGGTAAAAAGTAGATGTGTTTTGCGATTGTGTGTTGTTTCAATCGGTCGTCACCCCCAACATATATAAGAGGCGGCTAGACTTCCCGTACAAGCAAAGGATTTATCTAGGCTTTCCTTACAAGAAAATTACATCAATTCACGTCCAAAACCCTAGTCAAATTCGGACTGGTTTTATCCGAACTTCCCAAAACTGTTCGGTTTAAACTGGCTGCACCTTGCGGGTCCTTTTTGCGGTGGTAAACGATCTCGGATAAAAACAAGCCCAAAAGCAATGTTGACTGTTTCAACGAGACGAACAACTTTCATGTTGAAGGGTTTTTTATCAGAGATCATCTTGAAGGTCAAATCGGTCTCGCAATACAGGCTTATCTCCTCGCGCTACCCGTCAGACATGTGTCTGGTGGGGCGCGCCACATCTCGCCTCGTGACAGGGCTGCACTCCGATTGCTTTAACTTTTGCATACGAACTCGGATTTGAACGATTTTTATATCAAAATCAATCGTTTCGACGAGACGAAGACAACGCGTGTAGATCATTTTTTCATTTGAGGCCATCTTGGGGGCATAATCAGCCGAATAGTGTTCTGAATGCAAAATCTCAGTATTTCAAACACAACTTCGGCCTTAGAGATTAGATCGGATGGCTACGTCCCAAATATCAAAGTTTCTCCTTTTGATGATACAGAACTTTCTCACTTTGAGCACTTTTCCATTTGATGCCTTCTTAATTAGGTTTTTGACCATGCCAAAATCTGGTGTCAACAACCTGGTCATTGCCATACCCTTCTACCTGGAAATGCTTGCCATCTATCAGGTTACTGCATTTCTTCTTCTCTTCGAGCGGTAGGTGAAAAAATTCCCTTGATGGGGTCATCACAGAATCCCTCATAGTGGTCTCCATTCCATGGTTAGAAACCTGGTCACACAGGTTGATGCGTGTTACGGAAATAACAAGTACACCATGAACCAAAAATGCAAAAAAGAGTCAATCTTAGGAACAGGAAACTCGAGAACGAAGTAATAAAGAAACTGACCTGGAAGAACCCCCAGGTCTTCAGCGCTGACAGCAGCTTGGCGGCTTCCTCAGGATCGTTGGATGCAGGCAGCAGGCCAAGATCAATTGTTGTGATGGGCTCCGGCATCTCGGCACCAGCAAGGTTCCCACCAAGCAGTTCTTGCTCTCTGAGCAAGTACTGGCTTGGTGGTTATTGCATGTTGGCAGCCAGTTGCTGCACTGAATTCGGCAGCCTCCATGACTCATCAGCCATTGGAGTTCTTGCATATTTCTTTGCTGATCCTGGTGGTCTGCTCTGTCTCCCTGGTTGTTGTGCTCTCTTGAAGGAAGATGTTGCCCTATGCAAGATGTAGTTGCCTTCATCTCAGTACAGATTGTCATCAATGAGTAGGACAGTCACCAACCACTACAACAAACACCAAAAAGATCAGAGTGATGATGGCTACTCCTTTTTTCTACAGAAGAAAACCTAATAAGCCAAAACAAGCTATATAAGAGGACAAGCGAGGGGACAGACATAACATGGCATGTGTTGCCATGTACTCTGCATTTTACTACACATGTGTATATATTCACCAGTTTGTACTTTTCACTAATTGCCAATCGGTGTATGGGTTACTAAGAGCATCTCTAGCCGCGCCCCCAACACCCCCCTCTCATTTTTTAGCGCCGGCGAGCGAAAATCGGCCCAGTCGCGCCCCCGTGAGTCCCTTTTTCGTCGGGTTGGGCCGAAATAACAGCGGGCGCACCCGAGCGGAACCCGGCGCGCTGGAGGGCACCTGTGGGCGTCGGCACAAGCGAAAAGGGGCGTGGGACCGCTCTGTCGGCGAGTTGAGACCCTTTTCCCTCCGTTTCTTCCCGCTTTCCCCCGGCTTCCCTCTCATTCTCTTCATTCCTCCCGCCGATCTCCTCCTCCCCTCCCAGCCGGCCACCATGCCACCGAAGAAGTACGTGCTCCCCCACGCCACGATGGCTACGACCGCCGCCGTCGCCCAGCCGAAGCAGAGGAAGCCGAGGGCGCCGCCGTCCAAGCCCCCGGGCATGTCCAACGCCGACTGGAGGGCGGAAGTTCAGCGTCGGGAGACTGTCACCACCGACGAGCCGAACAGGGCCAACGCCAAGAAGGCCCGGGACAGCACGGCGCTCGCGGCTGCGGCGGTGGCGGATCAGGCGGAGCGCCCGGCCGAACAAGCCGAGACGGCTCGCATGGGGATGATGAATAATCCACCTGGCGGCCACGCCCTGTACGTGCCCTGGAGCCAACCCTGGGGTTGAATGCCGTCGCCGGGCTACGCCGACGGGGACGCGCACGGCGGGTTCAACCCCAACATCACCTTCCCCCATGGTCACCCGGCCCAGCACACGCCCTCGTCTGCCTTCGCTGGCGTGCAGTACCCTCCGTACACCTACTCACCGCCGGCCTACGCGTCCTTCCCAATGCCCCCTCTCCGCCGTGGCGCGCTGCCCTTCTCACAAGCTTCCATGTCGCATCTCGGCGACACCGACGCGACCGAAGCCGACATGCATGACATCATCACGGCAGGCTCGGCCGCCGCCGCCGCCGCGTCCCTCGAGTTCACTACCCAGGACGACACGATGGACCAAAACGGCGACATGGACGGCGAGCTCGAGTACGATGAGGAGGAGCCGGAGGAGAAGGAGGACGACGAGGAGGAGGAGGAGGAGTCGGCGCCTGTTCAGGCGAGGAAACGCAAGAAGAAGAAGGGGCGGCCAGGACCGGCGAGCCGCACATCAAGTGGGCGTCCAAGGAGCAGGAGTGCCTCGCTGAAGCGTGGAAAGTTGTTTGCCTCGACCCGATCACCGACACGAACCAGAGCATCGATACGTATTGGGAGCGCATCAAGGCCGAGTTCGACGAGCGTAAGCTCGTCGACCCCTACTTCAAAGGCGTCTACATGCAGCGTGAGTCGAAGGCAATGGCGAACAATTGGGGGCTCATCCAATCGGCGTGCAACAAATGGCATGGGATCGTCGAGGATATCGCGGCTCGCCCGGAGAGCGGCGCCAGCATTGAGGATCAGGTATGGCACGCCAGTCTCCCACTTCCTTTGGTTGTTCGCGCCCGCCAACTGTTTGTTCCTCGGCGCAGCTGTTGTGGATGTTTGCCATGTATCGCCAGGGCAGCAGCGACCAAGACTTCAAGTACCTCCACGTCTTCAAGCAGATCGAGAAGTGCGAGAAGTGGGCGGATGTCCGGCGCACCTTCGCCAAGGCCAAGGAGACCTACAAACCGGATGCCGACGCCGGGCGCGGGCGACGGGCGCCCTGAAGGCAACAAAGTGGCCAAGAAGGGGAAACACGCCGACTCGGATATCGCGCGCGTGCAGGAGTCCATCGAGCATTGCCTCGCCGACGCACAGGCCCGGGCCGCCCTGCGTGAAGAGAAGACCGAGGCGCGGTGGCCGGCGTTGATGATGAACAACGCCGTCAAGCTCGAGCTACTCCGGACCAACGTCGTCGCGAAGAAGAGGAACACCAACCTGGCTTTTCTGATGGGCGGGGCGGACATGCTACAGAGCAATGACGAGCAGCTCAAGGCGTGGTACCTAGCGGAGCGTGGCCTCATCCTGAACCAACTGCCGTCGTCGACGTCGCCAATGCCCACGCCCACGCCGACGACGCTGCCAAGCCCGAGCAATGATGCCTCCACGACGCCCAGCAGCACAGAAGACGCGCCCACATCGCCCAGCACAGAAGCAGCTCCGGCACCGCCAAGCCCGCGCACACCAACTACGCCGACGCCGGAGGCCGACCCCGCCATTTGATGTGTTGTCCGCGCGTCCTTTATTTTTTTTGTACACCGAACTTTTCATCCAATCGCCGAACTGGGCGTTTTTTTGTGAGCGGGAGTGACCAAGTTTAAATTTGGCGCGACTTGGGGGGGGGGGGGGGCAGCGCCTGGGGACGTGGCTGGGAGCTATGTCGCCCCCAGGGGCCAATCTAGCGCCGGTTCGCCCTCAGGTGGCTCTTTTTGGGCACCGTGGGGGGCTGAACAGCTGGAGATGCTCTAAGTTGTGCACATAAAAACTGTCTCTGTAGAAGTGGACAAAGAGTTAGGAGTAGATCTAATTACGAGCTTGAAAGTCAAGATACCCCTTTGAAATAAACTACCTCCTCCATCCCAAAATAACTGTCTTAAGTTTGTACTAATTTTAGTATTCCCTTCGTTTTTATTCAGTCCGTGTATTAGCTTTGGTCAAAGTCAAGCTTTGTAAACTTTGACAAAGTTTATAAACAAAAATATTAACATATACAATAACAAATCAATATCATTAGATTCATTATTGAATGTACTTTCACATCATTTTGATGTTTTACGATAAATATTTATATTTTTTTATAAACTTGATCAAACATTATGAAGTTTGATTTCAGTAAATAAAAACGGAGTGAGTACAAAATTGTACTAAAGTTGAGACACTTAGTTTGGGACAGACGGAGTATTATTCATTTTCGCAAGTCTATACCCATAAGACAGCCAAAGCGAGACAAGGGAACTCAAGACAAACAGTGGCACTAAGCAACGTTGATGACTACACATCAACGTCGATGAGTAGTCAATTTTATGTTTGTTGCTCAGTGCTGTTAGCAAGTTGTCTTAATCTCAGTCTGCACGGTCATCAATAAGTAGACTAGCCACCAGCCACTATAACTAGCACTGAATTGTCAGAAAGATGACCCACATGATGAAAAAATACACCTTTTTCAGAAGGACAGCGATAATTGGCACATGTGTGCCAGTTAGCAAAATTACCAACCCGGTCCACTCATTAGATAACTGGCACATGGGGGCCTCGTTCCGCTCGATCGAACGAGCGTTTGAACTCCCTCGATCATAGGAGGCTTCCACCGATTTTTTTCCTGCCGATTTTTATTTTCAAAACGGTTTTTTTATCTCTCCTGGTTTTATGATAGTTAATTTAGGTTGGAAGAAAAAGAAATAATAAAGTATTTTAAAAGGGGAATTGAACTCAGGTCTAATGCATGCCTGCTATGCCTTATAACCAACTCACCCATCTTAACTTGTTGTCCATAGTATGCAAACAACGGATTTTGAACCCTTCTTATTTCTACCGTCAATGAAAAGCTTAATTTTAGGCTTGATAACTTTGGCCGAGCAGCATGATAACTATGACATGTGCATGCTGATAGCTTCAAACATTAACACCCCTGGTTAAAAAAATGACATGGTAAAGCTGGTAACTATATCATGAGAAGGCCGGTAACTACAACGTGAAAATCACAATAACTTTAACATGTGCAACATCGTAATTTCGCATAGAATTTAAACTGCGTGGGTGGGTGGGTGGGGGGGGGGGGGGTTATGTTTGATCAACCCCCTTCCCCTTCGTGAAAGTTACCATGCGTTTTGAGTGTAGGTTATGGTTTTGAGAGGAAGCCTGATAGCATACAAAAAGAGAACAAAAAAAACATGAAATTTTGACATACTACATCCCATGTTTCAAATTACTGTGATGTTTATACAGTTATCAAGTTTCACTTCGTCTATTATCATGCAATTTTCACATAAGTTACTAGGGTAAATTCTCCAATAATTCTTTTCTCATAGGTCGAAAATTAATGCGGTGTTTCCCCCCAAAAAAAATTACCCACGGTCATTGTACATAAGTTATCAGTTCTTCGGCTTGTGTATTAACATGTTATTTGCACACAATTTACTAAGGGTATGTTTTTCAACCACCTTTCCCCCTTTTGGTTAATGTTGCCGTGGTGTTTATACCCAAGTTATCAGATCTGCACTTCGTATATTATCATGGCACTTACACACAAGTTATCGAGTGTATGTTTTTCAACAACTTTTGCCCTTGTAAAAAAATGTTACCGCGGTGCTTATTCGTATATTACCATGCTATTTTCACATAAGTTACCAAAGGTGTGTTATTAAACAACTTTTTCATGTTTGGTCAATGGAACCGCGGTGTTCTGTACGTAAATTATTGGGTATGTGACACATATATTACCGTACTATTTACAAATAAATTAGCGAGCATATGTTTGTCAACAAAAAAATTTCGGGGTCAGGAAGTTATCATCATGTTTTGTATGTAAGTTATCAGTTAAGCGGTGCTTATATTACCACATTATTTACATAGAGATTACCGGTGGCACATTTGTAATACACCCCTTGGGATCAAAGTTATTCTGGTGTTTGTATGTATGTTATCAAGTCCAAGGAGCGTAAATTATCATATTATTTACATATAAGTTAACGTGGTTATGTTTTTCAACCACTTTTTTCCTCGGGTCAAAATTACCACGATGTTTGTGGGTAAAATTATCAGGTCTGTGGGGTATGTTTCTAATAACTTTTTTCCCTGGTTCAAAATTACCGCGGTGTTTTTGCGCAAGTTATCATGTCTACAGTGCATATTATTACCGTGCTATTTGCATACAGTTACCGGGGTTTGTTTTCAGTAATAATTTTCTATGTCAAGTTTATTGTGGTGTTTATATGTAAATTATCAGATCAATTGTATATAAATTATCATGATATTTACGTAGAAGTTATCGAGGGTATTTTTCTACATCAATCTTTCTTGGGTCAAAAGTTAGCATGATATTAGTTCTTAAAATGTAATACAAATGATGCACCAGCGAAGCTAAAAGACCCACAAAACATGTTTTCTTTAGCCAACATTAACTTTTCCTAACTAGGTCTCTACCCAGCATTGGGCCCAGCCCAACTCTTTTCTCTCTCTTAAGCCCACCGAGAGTTGTCTTCCACCTCTAATCAACGAAACCTGTATCTGAAAACTGAAAACACAAAGACTAAGAACTCCCAATTATCCATCATACTTGTTGATTTAGGCGACGAATCACGTGGACTTCAACATGAAATTCGTAGATCTCTTCATTGCGAATCTATTTTAGTTAAGCATGCAACTTATTGTTCAAAGATGAAGGAGATCGATGCTGGCCGGAGCCTATGGCCGTGGCCAGCAGAACAGCGGGCAGCAGCGGCTGCTATGGCCGAGATGTGTGGAGGACGTGGTTGTCGATGGGCTGCAGGGGAGGCAGGAATCCCATGGAGATGGTGATGGAGCTCCTGCACCGGTGAGTGTCGGCCGTGGAAGGAACTGCTCGCCGGAGCAGCAGGCTATGGCGGCGACTTGAGGAGATGCTGGTGCTCGAGGGGTGCAAGGGAACAGGTGGTTCGATCGAAGCTGCTGATGGCCGGTCAATGCGTGCTCGCGGCGCCGTGACTGGACGCTTGGGCATAGGAGTTGCAGATGGAGCAGATGCGGATTGAGCGATTGCCAGATCTGACGACACTGGATGCGATAGATCGTTTTGCAATCTGCCACATGGTTGCCAGATACATATTTCGTTTTCAGAAGGAGAAACCTATAATGAGGAAAAACAAGCTATAAAAGAAGAAAAATAAGTGGGGACACACTACAAAGGTGTCCATAGATGATGGTACTCATAGTTGGGTAAATTTCCATATCCTAATCCTCAATTAGCAGGATGCCTTTGTCATAACAACGCGTCCAATATTCATGAAGTAGAACAGCCCCAAGTTCACAACAAACCACAAGCACAAGCGGATGAAAATCTGGGCCATGATTGAAGTGTTATTATTTGTTTGAACAGGAGAAATGTAAATGAAAATTAAAGAAACCTAATAGAGTTTAAAAAGCCCGAACAAGGTGTCAATATATGGCATGCAGTACTCAGTATTTTGCTGCTGGAGTCTCTTCATGTGTATACCACGATATTCACCATTTTGTACTTCTGAGTAGTTTGTGTGTGGGACAAAGTAACAAGCAATAACCACAATGTCCACATCCGACTGACTCACCTGTGTAGTCATCTGGCATCTCCTACGGAAGTGGACAAAGGAGTGATCAATATTCTCTGCCTGACAGTCAACACACTCCACTGTGATCCACCACTACTCACCTTTTGAAAATCCATGGCCATTAAAAAGCCAAAGCGGGGATAAGGGAGCTCAAGATCAGCAGCAGTAAGAAGCAACCATGGCTGATGCAGAGCCATGGAAAACAATCAAGATACCCCCGATTGTGCAGGAGCTGGTGACCGGTGTGCAGGAGCCACCGAGCCGGTATGTGATCGCTGAGCACAACCGCCCCGCCGTGGCTGGTTCTGAGATGCCCGATCTCATACCCATCGTCGATCTCAGCCGCCTGTCTGACAACTGTGCTGATGAGGTTGCCAAGCTGCGGTCCGCCTTGGAGAACTCGGGCCTGTTCCTGGTAAAGTTTCCTCCCTGATTTCTTTGCTTCTTCCATCTTCAGATTTCTGATCGATCTTCCTCCAGGCTGTTGGCCATGGAATGGAGCAAAGTTTTCTGGGTGAGGTGATGAAAGTCACCAGAGAATTTTTCAAGCTCCCACTGGAAGAGAAGCAGGAGGATCTCTCTCTCAAATGTTCCGATCCGGCGAGAGATCCTCCTGAATTGAAGCATCCCTATCTCCCTCTCCCTCCCTCCCCGAGGCGCTCCCGCGGGCGCCCCCGGGAGGAACCCTAGTGCCGCCTCCGCCCCCCTCGCCCTGCCCTCCTCCCTCGCCGCCGCCGGGGGCGTCGCCGGCCTAAGGCCGCGTGGCGCTGGCGGCAGCGGGGCTGCTCCCTCCCGCACGCAGATGGGGGCCGTCACGGGGCGTCCCTCCTCTGCTCGGTGGTGGCGGCCGTCGGGCCGGCCCTGCCTCTGCTCCCTCCCCTCCCCTGGCGTTCTGGTGGCCGGCGGCGCCACCTCCTTCCTCTCCGGCGCAGACTGTGGGGTTCCGGCGCCCTGGATCGTGCTGGTGGCAGATCTGGCCCCCAGCCCAGATCCGGTCGATATGGTGGTTGGCGGTGGCAGTGGTGGCCGGCGGCCATGTTTAGGTGGTGGCGCTGCAGCTGGGGTCCGTCTACTCCGGTGGGGTGGGGGGCTCCGGCTGGACCTGGCCAGGGCGCGGTGGCGCTGGTGCTGTGGTGGTGGTGTGTGTCCGCTTTGTCGACGTCTGGTGGGCGGGCGGCGCGGGTTGGGGCAGCGACCCGGCGTGGTTGTTGCTCCGGCTGTGGGCGGCAGCGACGTGGTGGGTCGGCTCTCTTGTGTGGAGGCTGCCATTCGTCGTGTTAGCATCATGGCACCTCGGCGGGCCGGCTGGGACGGCGGCTGGCTCTCCGGCATCGGTTTGTCTGTAGGCGGCCCGTTTCAACCTTCGGTCCTCTCCTCGTCGTCTAGTTGCTACCTTCGTCAAAGGTTCGGCCCTCCCCCGACAATGGTCCATCGCTCGTCTCGCGCCCGGCAGCAGGACCGACCTCTTCTCGCGCCCGGCAGCAGGACCGGCCTCGTCTCGCGCCCGGCAGTAGGACTATGCTCGTCTCGCGCCCGGCAGCAGGACCGAGCTCGTCTCGTGCCTGGTGCCCTGGACGGGTCGACGGAGGCCAGTTTTGGCCGACCTATTGGGTTTCGATGTTGGGGGCAGCTCAGGGGTGCGAACACTAGTAGAAAAGGGGGCTTTGGTCCAGGCCGGGTAACCCCATTAGTCTCGGTTCAGTCCAGAACCGGGACCAATGGGGGCATTGGTCCCCGTTCGTGAGCCCAGGGGGCCGGCCGGGCCACGTGGGCCATTGGTCCCGGTTCATCTGGACCTTTTGGTCCCGGTTGGTGGGATAAACCGGGACCAATGGGCCTCGCTCCTGGCCCACAACCATTGGTCCGGTTCATGCCTCAAACCGGGACTAATGGGGATGAGACCTTTAGTCCCGGTTCGTGCCACGAACCGGTACTAAAGGTCCCATTTTCAAACTCTACCCCCCCCCCCCCCCCCCCGCCCGTGGATCGCCTTTTCAGTTTAAAAAAATAAAAGAAAATGATGGAAATATCAAAAAAATAAAAGAAAATAAGTTTCCCATATGATATGTGGTCTAGTTGTTGGGAAAATTTGCAAATGTGAATTTTGACTTTATTTGCAAAATCTCTCTGAAATTTGTAAAAATGGGCATAACTTTTGCATACTAACTCGGATGAAAAAGTTTTTTATATGAAAAATCATCTACTCGAAAAGTTACATCCGAATTTAACAGGGGGGAGGGGGGAACCCCGTTAAACATTTTCAAAATCCTCAAAAACCTAATAGAAAAAAGGTTACGGGGCTTTTAAGATTTAGAGTGAAAAAAATCGAAAAAAATTCAAACAGTGGGCAAACTGTGGTCAAACAATGGTCAAACTAATTATTCTAGAATATTGGTGTTACTAAATAATTATCTCAGCTATTTCAATTTTGGTCAAATCTGGTCAAACTGTGGTGAAACTGTGGTCAAACTGTGGTGAAACCTTAAGTGTGTAGACCCTACGGGTTCGGGAGACATGTAGACATGACCGAGACGACTCTCCGGTCAATAACCAACAGCGGGATCTGGATACCCATGTTGGCTCCCACATGCTCCTCGATGATCTCATCGGATGAACCACGATGTCGAGGATTCAAGCAACCCTGTATTCAATTCCCTTTGTCAATCGGTATGCTACTTGCCCGAGATTCGATCGTCGGTATCCCAATACCTTGTTCAATCTTGTTACCGGCAAGTCACTTTACTCGTACCATAATGCATGATCCCGTGACCAGACACTTGGTCACTTTGAGCTCATTATGATGATGCATTACCGAGTGGACCCAGTGATACCTCTCCATCATACGGAGTGACAAATCCCAGTCTTCATCCGTGTCAACCCAACATACACTTTCGGAGATACCCGTAGTATACCTTTATAGTCACCCAGTTACGTTGTGACGTTTGGTATACCCAAAGCACTCCTACAGTATCCGGGAGTTATACGATCTCATGGTCTAAGGAAAAGATAGTTGACATTGGAAAACTCTAGCAAACGAACTATACGATCTTGTGCTATGTTTAGGATTGGGTCTTGTCCATCACATCATTCTCCTAATGATGTGATCTCGTTATCAATGACATCCAATATCCATAGTCAGGAAACCATGACTATCTGTTGAACAAAGAGTTAGTCAACTAGAGGCTTACTAGGGACATGTTGGTGTCTGTTATTCACACATGTATTACGATTTCCGGATAACACAATTATAGCATGAATAAAAGGCAATTATCATGAACAAGGAAATATAATAATAATGCTTTTATTATTTCCTCTAGGGCATATTTCCAACATCTTTGACCTTCTTGGCTAGCACCCCACCTATGATCACATGTGCGTCTTTGGATGTCTCTATTTTCCCAACACCACAGCTACAAGCCCGCACAAACTTTTCACACGATCCTATCATTGTGTCTTTCTTGCATATCCTCTCGAACACAAAGGCTACCAATGCCTTGACTTAACAACATGCAAAGTCATCATCTCCCAGCATGTCGCATTTGACCAAACCATCTTTCCCTATTTTTGCAGATTCCACACATATCTCACCTTACCCTAGCTACCACAGAAAATCCGAGCATTGAAATCCTCCCCGAGCCACATGCAACACCTACCTCGTATCGGTCTTCCCCGCTATGTTCCCCGGGAACTCTGCTTTGTGGATCTCCGCAACCGACCACACCAATCAGCCCGCCTGCGCCTCAAAACCCACCCACACACAGCGCATCCAACACCCCACAAATCCAGAGCTCCCCGGCCCAACCACCTCGCATAGTCCCGCAGTCACCATCCAGTGTCCCCACACCCCACCTGACCTTGTGCTTATATATACGAGATCTACCAGAGAAGTACAAGGGGATGGGGGATAGAACAACAACACGTAGCAGAGGCATGTGTTGCATGCGGGTAGGTACATGCGCACATCGTGTGTGAGATGGTGGAGCTCTTGAAGACTAGGTGTGGCTGTTAGGGCAACTCCAACGGGCCGATGCATTTCGTTCTGCCATCCCTGTTTCCGGCCGCTCGGGCAAAAAACATGACTCAACACACCGATGCAAACGGACGGATGCCATGTTTCATGTCCGTTTCGACCCATTTCCAGCCTGAATTTGCGCCGGTTTTGCGTCCGCGTGGACCCGCCACGGACGCTTGAGGTGTCCTCCCTTGGCCCGCCCATCGGTACACACCATCTCCACTCCCACCATTCCTCTCCCAAAACCCTCCCGCTCTAGAGACATGGCCGATGCACTCGTTCCCACCATGACCGTCCCCGTCATGGCCGCCCGTGTCATGGCCCCAAAGAAGCCAAAGAAAGAGGACACCCTGGAGCAGAGAGCGGCCGAGATGGTGAAGCGAGCCAACCAATGGAGGGGCAAGGAAAAATAAAATGTCGCCTTCGCCGCCGCTGCAAACATCGAGGCCATCGCCCCCAAGGCCGCGCAAACCGTCCTCCTCATGCTAGGGTTCCGTGAGCCGGCCCTTCTCGTCGCCGCCACCATGACGACCAGCACAGGCTCGTACTCGGCCTGCCCGCCGAGGCTTCCGGAGTCGCCGCACATGTCAGCATCCTCGCTAACATATGGGTACCATCTCGGACACGACCCTGCAACGTCCCACTTCTCCACCTCACCTCGAGATGGCTTGCCTAATATGGGTGATTCCATGCCGGTCATCCCCGTGGTGCCTCCCAATTATCTCAACTCCACACCTATGGTCAACCAATCCACCGGGAAGCAAAGGAAACGCCCGCGGGTGGTCTCCGCGGTCAACTTACCCAATGCTTGTAACCTGTTTGATTGAATGTCAGCCCTGATGCCAGATGACCCGGGATACTACAATAATCTCACGGAGGAGATGATCAATGAGGGTGGCCAAGGGGATGATGCCGAAGAGACTCAAGACCAAGGCACTCAATGCCATAAGGCTGAAAGCCAAGAGAGTGTCAACATCGAGGGAGAGCCATTGTTCGAGGATGAGCTAGTTAAGCAAGCCTATTCACAAAACAGGCGGCAAACCGTGAGGGCCAGAGCATACACAGAGGATGAGGACATGTTGCTTTGCGAGGCTTGGATGGAAATTGAACAAGATCCCAAACTGGCGCTGAGAAAAAAGGTGAAACATTTTGGAAGAGGGTCCATGAATTCTTCCATAAATCTAGGAAGATTGAGCCATACAAATTTGAGAGTGACCGGGGTGACTTGTCACCTCCGAGCTTTATCCAAGCGGAGTGGCATAAAATTTGTGGCTCCTATGATCATGTTGTTACCTAGCCCATGAGTGGCATTGGCGTCAAGGACTTGGTACATTATTCGTTCCCCTCTTCATATGAGCACATACCATCCTTCTATGCATAGGCAAGCAATTTACCTTCACTCGTTGTTGGATGTCAATCAAAGAATGTCAAAAGTGGAAAGACCGATATGCGGCCCAAAAAAGGTGGGGGGGGGGGGCTCAACAGTGTTCGGCCCAAGTGAGAAGAGGCCAAGGGGAAGACCAACTGCAAGCTAGATGCAAAGCATGATGCTTCGGCACTCGCCTTACAAGAAAGATTTAAGGGGTTCATAACCCAAAAGGAGGTGTCAAGTGTGAAGAGGTAAGAGAAGGAAGGGAGTAAGCACGAAGAGAAAGAGGAGACCATGAAGAACTTCTTTGACATACAAAAGAAGAAGCTTGAGATCGATAAGGCCAATGCCCGGTCACAAGCCAAGGAAGTGGAGGTCAAGCAAAAGGAGGTAGAGCTCGCGCTAATCACCAAGGAAGTGGAGACCATGGTGGCCGACGTGAGCAAGATGACCCCAAAGAAAAGGGCTTGGTTTGAGAAGAAGCAAAAACTCATGATCGACCGAGATGCATGATCATCTTATATTTGTTTGTTTTGTATAAACTATGGCCGAGATGCGTGAACTATGGCCGTGGCATGTGCGGGGCTCGTGCGATTCTTTTGGTGCAATGTTGTATGCCAGCATGGCATATGATACTATGCAAGAAAATGCTAGATTTATTTTGCTATGTTTGGTGAAAATATGTTTGATGGAAAAAAAAACGGATGGAGCGGACAAAATGGGTCACCCCGTTGGGTGCACTGCCCAGGGAAGGGCCGACATGGGCCGTCCGCCTGTCCGTTTGGTGACCTAAGTGGACAAAAAACAGACATTCTGCATCCGTTTGGGTCGGTCTGTTGGAATTTCCCGTAACCACTCGACAGGGACTGCAATGGCTTGTTCCAACAAAAAATACAGTCGGACTTCACAGCTCCATTCTATCAGACATGGCCATCTGCATCAGACAAATTCTTCCTATCTAACAGGGTCTGCCATCATCAGGAAATATGCAAAAACAAAATTGAAACTAGTCATAGTACAGTGTAAACGATACACATTAAGACATGCCATATTCACTGACTAAAATCAAGATCTACACATGCCTGAATCAGACTTCTGGCTGTAAACCGGGAAAGTTGCATTATGCAGGCAGCAAGCCTGACGCATTCAGAGTTTCAGACAATAGACACAGTGACATATCCCCAATCATGAACGGGAAAATAACTAGCGTCAGTGTGCGGCCAAATTCACCACCAGCATAAGAGAGATATTACCATGTTTGATACCAGCCAATTCGATCTCTCAATCAAAAAAATTAATCTGGAAGTAGATGGCACAACGAAGGTATTAATCGCGCGTCTTACCTCAAGTTGGAGAGAGTTGTCCATCTGTGAGTCCGGCGGGCAGGTCGCCGCCGGAAAAGGAAGAACGCTCGCCTCGCGGAAACAAACCCGGCACCGGCAGCGCCGCCGCGGAAACCCCTGCCTCCCTTTCTGCTGCCTTTTTTTTAGCAGTTCCCTTTCTGCTGTGGACTGCTCGTCTAGGGGTCAGGAAGCCCTCTTGTGGTGGGCCGTGGCTAGATGGGCCTAGAAGCGGCTCGAAACAACTGGCCCGGTTAGGGTGCCCCGAACATGGCCTTGGAGCCCACATCAGAATTCACAAACCAAATCAATCTCTACTCAACCCTCAAAAACAAAAATCAATCTCTACTCGATCGGTCGATCCTCAAAAAAATAAAAAACAATCAATCAATCTATACTCGCACCTTTCAAAAACAAGAAAACTCAATCTCTACACAAGTTGGAAGTTCGTTAGGATCCTATAATTTGTTGTGTTGGTTCCTATCAAATCAATCTACCTAGATAATCTCGCGGCCGATCGATCCAAGGCAAGCTAAACGATCGATGTACCCGTGCTGGCCTGGGCTACTCAGCACCAACGCCGCCGCCGCCGACATGCTCTCAAGGCTGTCCGACAGGTTCAACAAGCTCGTCTGCGGCGTCCTGCCGACGGACGGCGCCGTCGTCGACGGGTCGCGCGGAGGGCTCATCTCCCCGCTGCTGTTCGCGTCGGGAAGGTCGGCCGAGCAGCCCGGATGCCTGTCGAGTCCGTCCGTCGCCGCGTTCACGCGGGAGACCGATGGTGACGCGGAGGCCGAGCTGCCGTGCCTGGCGTTCGGATCGGAGGACGGCTTCCAGGTTTTCTCCTTCGCCGAGAACCGCATGCGCAGCGACGAAGTCGCGATGCGGCTGGCGCGCGGCCGCCGGCACGTGCCGTCCCCGCACGGAGGGAAGGTGTTCGTCACGGACATGTGCGGCCGCCACCCGTGCCACCTCATCGACCCGTTCACGGGCGAGCGGACGCCGCTCCCCGACCTGCCCGTCCCGCTCTCGGAGGAGGAGCCGATGCCGGTGATCGAGACTGGTGGGAGCGAGCCCCGGTACCGGCTGTCGACGGACGACGGGTTCGCGTGGGACTGGTCGCCGCACGGCGTCATGGTTGCGCGCGGCGACACGGTGTTCTTCTGCAAGGCGGGAGGCGACGAGTGGACGCCGGTGCACCGGTCGAACCACGGCTCGGCCATGACCGTGAACTACCGCGGCGGCTTCTTCTTCGTGCTCGAGGAGCTGTCGCTGCGCACCGCCGTCATCGACGCCGAGACCCTGGACCGCTCGGCCGAGATCGACCCGCCGCCTCGCGACGGCGGCGTACACCTGGCGTTCCTCGTGACCTCCACCGACAACGTGCTCCTGCTGGTGAGCCGCGACGGGTACAGGTCGACCTTCACCCACGCGTACCGCGCGCACAGGCCGCGGCAGGACGGGCCCGTCCAGTGGGAGCAGGTGAAGAACATCGGCGACCGCGCGGTGTTCGTCGACGGCGCGCACGGCTTCACGGTCCGCGCCGGCGGGCGCGTGAGGAGGAACTGCGTCTACGTGTCCAAGACCGTGGAGCTGGACGACGACGGCGGCATGGCGCGCGTGGTCGCCGTGTCTCCGCTGAACGACCTGAGGAGGGTGACGCTGGCGGAGGGAGGCGAGGCGCTAAGACGCTGCAAGATAGAGCCGGTGTGGGGAATATCGCATTGGATGATCTGTAACCATGGACCGTCGCCGTCGTTAGGTTCATCAAATCATAGCAATCTAGTATTAGAGCACTAACCCTGGAGTAGTTTACAGTGGCCTTTATTTAGTCAAGCAGTAATACCCTAAAAATAATACTCCTTCCGATTCATTAATATGGTGCGTATAAATTTTTTAGAAACTCAAAATTTGACGATGTTTAAAGAGAGAAATATTTATGCTTAGAATTCCAAAATGTATATCATCGGATACATCGTGTGTTTAATATTCATATATTGTATATATATTCGGTATTGTAGATATTGATAGTTTTTTTCATAAACCTGGTCAAAGTTTATTAAGTTTGACTTTTTAGGAATTCTATATGCACTACACTATAAAACGGTGAGTGTTCAACTTTATTATTTATTTTCTTTTTGTTAAGCAAATTGTTTGCGGGGTTCACTGCACCATCTTTTTTGTACAAACTCAAAAGCTTATATACTCTGACATGCATAGTCGCTCATGCATTACTCCATTCGTTGAAGTACATGCCTTGCTCCTCCTAAGATGTCCTAGAGCAATGGCCGAGCAGTGGCGAATCCCCCTGACGGCGTTGTTTCGGCGAACGGGCTTGGAGTGGCTTGCCCAAACGCTTTGCGACTTGCCAGACACGGAAAAATGGAGTTTATGATGACATTATGATGTTGTTGGCACGTTCACAAAACACACCATAAGCACGCGCCCCCCAATCGAAGCATTCAAGAGGTACTTATCTTGTAAGCTACGTGGACTCACTAATTGGTGTGCAAAATAACCCAGGTGTTAATCTAGTTAATGGAAAGCAAGTTGTAGCTAGATGTGATGACACCCAACAAGCCATAACCACATGCTCAACCTGATGAAACTATGTACCTAGGGTAGGGTCATGGATCTGTCCCAACTGCACTACCCAAGGACATCTCTAGAAGAAATCACCTTTCAATCGACTTGGAGGTGTTCCACTCGACAGACTCGAAGACACTCGACCAAGAAGCAATCACTCGACCAAGACCCAACCACTCGATGCCCAGGAGACCTAAAGGCACTCCGCACGCTAACGGTCAGTTATTAAGTAGTTTTTATGGTCATCATAGCACTTTATTAGGGGCGTTACCAGTAAGGCCCGACCTTAATGTATTTAAAACCCTGCACAACTGAGTGCTGGAGGGGTCCGGCGAACTCTATATAAGCCACCCCCTCCTCAGTGTAAATGGTTCGCACCCCTGTAATTCATACACGCATAATCCAGTCGACCGCCTCTGGGCTCCGAGACGTAGGGCTATTACTTCCTCCGAGAAGGGCCTGAACTCGTAAACCTCGTGTGCTTACAACTACTCCATAGTTAAGATCTTGTCTCTCCATACCTACCCCCTACATTGCTGTCAGACTTAGAACCACGACAGTTGGCGCCCACCGTGGGGCAGGTGTTTTAGCGATTTGTTGGAGGAGTTGCAGTCTTTTCCGACCCAAATCATCATGGTTTCTGGCAGAATTTTGGTGGAGGGCCGCGAGATCCGTCTCGGTGCGCTCACGTTCATCGCCGACGACTCCGCTTGGCTTCAGGAGGCTCCGCTCGACATGGACGCGCTCCCTGTCCGCGGGGCAACGCACTTTCGCGCGTGCGTCCACGGCGTCCTCTTGCGGCAACCGTCGACCCATTATCGGTCGGTTACTGTGTTGTCCTCCCTCCCTGTTTCCCGCCGGCGCAAGCGCTCCGGTTGGTCGAGACTTCAGCGGTGGGTGAGACACGTGGTGGCACGCCAGTCGGCCACCCCTCAAGTCGCGGCGATCGAGCCCGACAAATCCCTCTACAGCCTGTTCGACCTGTCGACTGGCTCCGCAGAGACTGCATCCGAGTGCGACAGCAGTGATCCGGTGACGGAGGTTCTGATGGTCGATGGACCGCCCAGTCCTCCCGGTTTTCCCGGCACCGACGGAGGCGCGGGTGGAGGCAACCCGTCGCGTCCCCATGAGGAATATCTCCCCGAGCCTCTCACGTCGCTGCAAAGAGAAGAACTTCGTCGCCGGAACATGGATGCACTGAAGGAAATATGCCCTAGAGGCAATAATAAAGTTATTATTTATTTCCTTATATCATGATAAATGTTTATTATTCATGCTAGAATTGTATTAACCGGAAACATAATACATGTGTGAATACATAGACAAACAGAGTGTCACTAGTATGCCTCTACTTGACTAGCTCGTTAATCAAAGATGGTTATGTTTCCTAACCATGAACAAAGAGTTGTTATTTGATTAACGAGGTCACATCATTAGTTGAATGATCTGATTGACATGACCCATTCCATTAGCTTAGCACCCGATCGTTTAGTATGTTGCTATTGCTTTCTTCATGACTTATACATGTTCCTATAACTATGAGATTATGCAACTCCCGTTTACCGGAGGAACACTTTGGGTACTACCAAACGTCACAACGTAACTGGGTGATTATAAAGGAGTACTACAGGTGTCTCCAATGGTAGATGTTGGGTTGGCGTATTTCGAGATTAGGGTTTGTCACTCCGATTGTCGGAGAGGTATCTCTGGGCCCTCTCGGTAATGCACATCACATAAGCCTTGCAAGCACTGCAACTAATATGTTAGTTGTGAGATGATGTATTACGAAACGAGTAAAGAGACTTGCCGGTAACGAGATTGAACTAGGTATTGGATACCGACGATCGAATCTCGGGCAAGTAACATACCGATGACAAAGGGAACAACGTATGTTGTTATGCGGTCTGACCGATAAAGATCTTCGTAGAATATGTAGGAGCCAATATGGGCATCCAGGTCCCGCTATTGGTTATTGACCGGAGACGTGTCTCGGTCATGTCTACATTGTTCTCGAACCGTAGGGTCCGCACGCTTAACGTTACGATGACAGTTATTATGAGTTTATGCATTTTGATGTACCGAAGGTTGTTCGGAGTCCCGGATGAGATCACGGACATGACGAGGAGTCTCGAAATGGTCGAGACGTAAAGATTGATATATTGGAAGCCTATGTTTGGACATAGGAAGTGTTCCGGGTGAAATCGGGATTTTACCGGAATACCGGGAGGGTTACCGGAACCCCCCGAGAGACGAATGGGCCTATTGGGCCTTAGTGGAAAAGAGAAAAGGGAAGCCCACAAGCTGGCCGGCGCCCCCCCTTTCCCCAAGTCCTAGTAAGACTAGGATAGGGGGCCGGCCCCCCTTCTCTCTCCTTTTCCCCCCCGGGAGTCCTAATAGGATTAGGATTGGAGGGAGGAGTCCTACTCCCGGTGGGACTAGGACTCCCCTGCGCCTCCTCTCCCTGGCCGGCCGGCTCCCCCTCCTCCAACCTTTATATACGGGGGCAGGGGGCACCCCAAGGGACACAAGTTGATCCTTGAGATCGTTCCTTAGCCGTGTGCGGTGCCCCTGCCACCAAATTCCACCTCGATCATACCGTTACAGTGCTTAGGCGAAGCCCTGCGTCGGTAGTACATCAAGATCGTCATCATGCCGTCATGCTGACGGAACTCTTCCTTGACGCTTTGCTGGATCGGAGCCCGAGGAACGTCATCGAGCTGAACGTGTGCTAAGAACTCGGAGGTGCCGGAGTAACGGTGCTTGGATCGGTCGGATCGGGAAGAAGACGTACGACTACTTCCTCTACGTTGTGTGATCGCTTCCGCAGTCGGTCTGCGTTGGTACGTAGACAACACTCTCCCCTCTCGTTGCTGTGCATCACCATGATCTTGCGTGTGCGTAGGAAAATTTTCGAAATTACTGCGTTCCCCAACATGCACTGCACACTCCTATCATTGGAGAAACCCCGAGGCTCGTGCCTTGGAGGACGGGTGCCTGGCAAACTTGGCCGAGCGCACTCGACTGGAGAACCTCCAGCGAGCACTCGACGAGCATGCGCGACAATGGGTTCCAGAATCCACTCGACGTCAGCTCTTTCCGCCCCCACAGGTATATCGAACTCCGATTCAGAATTTATCAGCTGCAACCCGTATAGGAGAGTCGATTCAGTCTTCCCAGTCGGAGGCCGGCAGAGGCTTATTGCAGATCAGAGCGTTACTCCGAGCAGCAGGAGACCAGAACTCCGCTGTTTCTCAGTCGCGGAACAGGATTCGTAGCAGATCCATCGCTGCAGACACAGTCTAGTCGGCTCATAGCCCAAGATCGCCCCCGAGGCGTGAGGGACGTGGGGACCGGCATAATCAGTACGGGAACCGTGAGTAGTATGATCACCGATTCGATCGTGACGATCGACGTCGAGTGCCCACCCTCCCCCGAGGAGCGGGTCGTATGTGCCTCAACGGCAGGATGACAGGCGCCCTCATAGTGTTGGGCGAAGGATTCCAGTCGACCCCAGGGAACCAGGCTTTGATGCGAGATCCATTCTCATTCAAGGTTTGGTCGACAGGAACAGAGCTCACCGAGAAGGTCACGACAGAGATGCACCTACCAGCAGCAGAGTACATGTTTTAGGGCCAGAGTGCTTTAGTAGAGCCATCAGGGCCGCTGTGATTCCTCCCAACTTCAGGTTGGCGACTGGAGTCAGTAAGTTCACTGGTGAGTCCAAGCCCGATACTTGGCTTGAAGACTACCGAGTGGCCGTCCAGATTGGCGGTGGCAATGATGAAGTGGCCATTAAGCACCTGCCTCTCATGTTGGAGGGCTCGGCCAGAGCGTGGCTGAATCAGTTAGCACCCAGCAGCATTTACACTTGGAAAGATCTCGCCCGAGTGTTTGTCACCACATTTGAAGGAACATGCAAGCGACCGGCAGGGCTGACAGAACTGCGGTCTTGCATGCAGAAGCTGAATGAAACTTTGAGGGATTACATCCAGAGATGGATCACGTTACATCACATGGTAGAGAATGTGCCTGACCACCAAGAAGTCCGTGCCTTCAAAGAAGGCGTCAAGTACAGAGAACTGAATCTGAAATTCGGTCGAACCGGAGACATGTCTCTGAATCGGATGATGGAGATTGCCACCAAGTACGCCAATGGTGAAGATGAGGATCGACTTAGGAGTGGCAAGCTCAAGTCAGTCGCTCAAGAAACCGGAGGAGGAAATTCCAATCAGAAATAGAAGCGGAAAGCCGAGCCCGCTGCTCCTGGGGAAGCCTTGGCTGTAACTCAAGAAAACTTTAAGGGGAAACCCAAAGGACCTTGGAACCCCAAGAAAGTTAAAGACCAAGACGGAAATGATGTGTTGGATTTGCCATGTCACATCCACACCAAGAAAGATGAAGAGGGTAAGTTCATTTACCTGAAACATACCACTCGACAGTGTCGGCTCTTGATCGGGCAGTTCCAGGGCAAGCAACCCAAAGATAAGGAAAAGGAGTCGGACAAAGTTGAGGACAAGGAAGACAGTGATGATGGATACCCCCAGGTCAATTCCACCCTGATGATTTTTGCTGATGTTGAAAGCAAAAGTCGACTGAAAGTTATCAACCATGAGGTGAATATGGTTGCTCTGGCAACGCCCAGTTATCTGAAGTGGTCTCAGACTGCCATCACATTCGACCAGTCCGATCACCCAACGCACATTGCCACCCCTAGGAGGCAAGCTTTGGTGGTCGACCCAATTGTTGAAGGCACTTGACTGACCAACGTCTTGATGGATGGTGGCAGTGGTTTGAACATACTGTATGCTGGGACGTTAAAAGGGATGGGCATTCCGATGTCCAGACTCAGTATCAGCAACATGAGTTTCCATGGAGTCATTCCTGGAAAGAAGGCTGAGTCACTCGGCCAGATTGCTCTTGATGTGGTTTTCGGTGATTCCAAGAATTACTGCAAAGAAAAGTTGACGTTCAAAGTTGTAGATTTCCAAAGTGCTTATCACGCTATTTTGGGCAGGCCGGCTTATGCGCGCTTCATGGCTCGACCATGTTATGTGTATCTCAAATTGAAGATGCCTGTTCCCAAAGGTGTGATCACTGTTACGGGCAATCGGAAGAAAACAGAAGAGTGTTTTCAGAAAGGTTCAAAGATCGCTGATGCTCAGATGGCAGTGGTGGAGCTGCAGGAATACCAGAAGACCGCAGACCCGAGTGATTTGTTGCGAGCCAAGAAGCCCACTACAGAATCAGCTTTTCAGTCGTCTGGCGAAACGAAGCCGGCTCACATTCACCCGACCGATCCTAGTGCTGCTTCGACTCATATCTCAACAACACTCAACTCCAAATAGGAAGAAGCGCTCATCCAGTTCCTCCGTGAGAACTGGGACATTTTCGCATGGAAGCCTTCTGACATGCCGGGTGTTCCCAGGGGGCTGGCTGAGCACCGCCTACGAGTCGACTCAAAAGTAAAACCTGTCAAAGAACATCTCCGACGGTCCGCCGTCCAGAAGAGAAAGGCTATTGGTGAGGAGGTGGCTCGGCTCTTAGCAGCAGAGTTCATCCGAGAGATCTAGCACTCCGAGTGGCTCGCCAACGTTGTCATGGTCCCGAAGGACAAGTCACTTCGCATGTGCATGGACTTTAAACATATCAATCGGGCCTGCCTGAAAGATCATTTTCCTCTCCCCCGCATCAACCAGATAGTCCACTCGACTGCGGGATGTGAGCGACTGTCTTTTTTAGACGCCTATTCCGGGTACCATCAGATCAGTCTGTATGAACCTGACGAGATCAAAACAGCTTTCATCACTCCATTCGGGTGCTTCTGTTATGTTACCATGCCGTTCGGCCTCAAGAATGCCAGAGCCACATTCATGAGGATGATTCAGAAGTGTTTGCTCACTCAAATCAGTCAGAATGTGAAAGCATACATGGATGATATTGTGGTCAAGTCACGGAAGGGTTCCGACCTGCTGACTGACCTTGCTGAAACCTTTGCCAACCTCAGGAGGTATGATATCAAGCTTAATCCATCAAAGTGCACATTCGGAGTTCCTGGCGGAAAGCTACTCGGTTTTCTCGTTTCCGAACGGGGAATCGACGCCAATCCAGAAAAGGTCGGTACTATACTCCGAATGAAAAGTCATGTGCGAGTGCACGACGTCCAGAAGTTTACTGGTTGCTTGGCCGCTTTAAGTCGATTCATCTCTCGTCTCGGTGAGAAGGCATTGCCTCTTTACCAATTGATGAAGAAGTCTGACAAGTTCGAGTGGACTCCTGAAGTTGATGCAGCGTTTGCAGAGCTCAAAGCTCTGCTCTCCACCCAGCCAGTGCTTGCTGCCCCAATCAGCAAAGAGCCTTTGCTTCTTTACATCGCAGCCACGGGACAAGTCGTCAGTACGGTACTTATGGTCGAGCGGGAAGAAGAAGGAAAAGCCTTCAAAGTTCAGCGCCCAGTGTATTATATTTCTGAAGTTTTGACCCCGTCAAAGCAAAGATATCCTCATTATCAAAAGCTTGTATATGGGATTTATATGACCACAAAGAAGGTTGCTCACTACTTCTCTGATCATTCCATTACAGTCGTCAGCGACGCTCCATTGTCAGAGGTCCTGCATAACAGAGATGCGACTGGTCGAGTGGCAAAATGGGCGATTGAACTCCTTCCTCTAGATATCAAGTTTGAGGCAAAGAAAGCTATCAATTCCCAGGCAATAGCAAATTTCGTCGCCGAGTGGATTGAATAGCAACTGCCGACTCAGGTTCACTCGGAGCATTGGACCATGTTGTAACGCCCCGAGACCGATGTGCCAGGTGTCGTGCAGTTATTCGCCGTCGTTGCCATGTCATTTGCTTGCGTGTTGCATTTTCATCATGTCATCATGTGCATTGCATCATCATGTTTTCAAAACTTGCATCCGTCCCGGCCTCCTCGTTCTCTCTGTTGTCCGTTCTGAGCCCAGACACACTTGCACGCGCCCGCGGCATGTCCGAGATAGTATTTTATAAGTGGCCGGAAAATGTTCTCGGAATGGGATGAGATTTGACGTGCGGTCTTATTATAGTGTAGATAGACCGCCTGTCAAGTTTCATCGCAATCGGAGTTCGTTTGATGCCCCAATGTTTAAATATAGCGGCAATAGTAGCCGGTCTAACGTCGGACGTTTTCGGTCTCCGGAAATAGTCGCCGGGCCGCCCTCTCTTCTCTTCTCTCAGCTCGAGACCGTCTACACAGATCACTATCTATCGCTAGGCCCTACTTAACCCCTCTCGTCAGCCCGCAGCCCCCCTCGCGCGCATCCGAAAGTTGTCCCGGACCCGACCCGGGCTGTCGCCACCGCTGTGTCCGGAACATCCCCAAACGTCTACAAAACGTCACCGTTTTCTTGTTTGGGCCCCCTAGCTATTTTATTCGCGACCGTCTGATTTCGATCGGAGGGACGAGGTAGCCCCTACCCAAAAATCCCTACTTTATATTCAGCCTACCTAACCCTAAAAACCTAGCCATCTCATCCATCCTTTCCCGCAGCCGCCGCCACTTTGTTTTCCTCGGGATCCCTCCCGATCCAGCCGAGCCCACCTCCTTCCTCATTTTTCCCCATCAGACCAACCACCACCTCCCCTTGTCTTCAGCCCGAGCCAACTAGCAGCTCCTCCTCGCCCCGTGCAGCAGCGATCAAGGCCTGACCCCGCCTAGTCTCCGCGCCGCCAACGAGCTTCGAGCAGATGAGCCCCGTCGCTCCTCTCCTCTTCCTTCCTTTCTCCTCCCTCGCTCTCGGATTCTCTCATCTCTCTCGTTTCTCTTCGCAGGAGAGGAAAAACCGTGGCCTCCCGTCCATGGAGATGGAGCCGCGCCGTCTTGGCCACCTGCCGCCTCGGGTCGCCTAACCCACCGTCCTCCGCCGCCGAGGGCCGGATCCAACAGTTCCCGGCCTGATCTGCCCGCTCCGTCGTCCCTGACCTCCACCCTCGCCGGCCCTGTCGTGCGCCGCCGCCATGGCCACTCGGGAGTGAGCAGAGGAGCCGCTCGCCCCCCCTTGCCCGTTGACCTCACCCCGCGCCGCAAGGCCCAGCCTGCCTCTCCAGCGCCGGCCCCGTTGTCTCCTCGTTCGATCCAGCCAGCAGGGCCTCCCCTCGCGGATGTGGGCCGTCGAGCCAGCGCCAAGGCCCATCCCCAGTTCCAGCCGGCCTGCCCTTGGCCTCTCCAGCGAACCGGGCCGAAGCCCAAGGGGTGAGCTGCCCCTCCAGCGCCCACTCCTGTACACTGTTGGACCATTCAGTTTCGGCCCGTAGTTGTTTTTTTAGTTATGCGAATTTGTCTAATATCCAGGAGATGACTATTTTGCAGAAAACCCCCTATTCATCATGCATTTAACAACTTCTAAACCATGCATCGGATCTAAGCAAACTTAATATGAAACTTGCTTAAAATTGTGTCTAGTTTCATAATATGCCACTTTCATCCATGGTTAAAATGTTTAAAATGCTGTTTGCATATATTTGTCCCTATGCCATGCTAAAATGATTTAATTCATAACTATTTAACCGTAACTCTGTTTCTAATAAACTTTATATGTAAGTGGGGTAGAATTTTGCCTAGTTTATCATGGTGGCATCACTTTGCATGTTTATCAACTCTAAAATTGTGTTTAGGACAGATCAGGACCGAACCTAAAATATGCTATGGGGAGTTTCCGGAATTGTTGTTCGTTGCTTCCGGCCTCATTTAACCTTGACTAGATAGGTAGTTTTGTTGTGCTTCACCTCTTGCCATGTTTATCAACATTTAATATTGTTGGGTACCTAACCGAGAGTGAACTAAATAAGCCATGTGGTGTTTCGTCAATATGCAACTCGTTGCATATTGATCTCCACTTAATTTGTAGGATTGTTTGTGCTCTTTGCCATGCCATGCATTTTTAAACCGGACATGCATCATACTCATTTGTGCATCATGCCATGTTGATGCCGTGGTTGTTTACTATGTTGTGTGCTTCTTTTCCGGTGATTGCTTCCTCGGGTTGGTTCCGATAACGTCGTGTTGTGAGGATTCGTTCAACTTCGTCCGTTTGTCTTCTTCATGGACTCGTTGTTCTTCCTTGTGGGATTTCAGGCAAGATGATCATACCCTCGAAATCACTACTATCTTTGCTATGCTAGTTTGCTCGCTCTTTTGCTATGCCATTGCTACGATGCCTACCACTTGCTTGTCAGCCTCCCAAATTGCCATGTTCAGCCTCTAACCCACCAATGTCCTAGCAAACCGTTGATTGGCTATGTTACCGCTTTGCTCAGCCCCTCTTATAGCGTTGTTAGTTGCAGGTGAAGATTGAAGTTTGTTCCTTGTTGGAACAAGGAGATCGTTCCTTGTTGGAACATTTGCTTGCTTGTTGGGATATCACTATATATCGTATTTAATTAATGCATCTATATACTTGGTAAAGGGTGGAAGGCTCGGCCTTATGCCTGGTGTTTTGTTCCACTCTTGCCGCCCTAGTTTCCGTCATATCGGTGTTATGTTCCCGGATTTTGCGTCCCTTACGCGGTTGGGCTATAATGGGAACCCCTTGACAGTTCGCCTTAAGTAAAGCTTTGCCAGCAATGCCCAACGTTGGTTTTACCATTTGCCACCTAGCCTTTTTCCCTTGGGAGTCGCGCATCCCGAGGGTCATCTTTATTTTAAACCCCCCCGGGCCAGTGCTTGTCTAAGTGTTGGTCCGAACTGAGTAGACTGTGGGGCCACCTCAGGGAAACTTGAGGGCTGGTTTTACTCGTAGGATGTCTCATCCGGTGTTGCCCTGAGAACGAGATATGTGCAGCTCCCATCAGGATGTCGGCGCATCGGGCGGTGTTGCTAGTTTAGTTTTACCCTGTCGAAATGTCTTGTTGTACTGGGATACCGAGTGTGATCAGAACGCCTCGGGTGGAGGTCTATTCCTTCGTTGACCGTGAGAGCTTGTGATGGGCTAAGTTGGGACACCCCTGCAGGGATTTGATCTTTCGAAAGCCGTGCCCGCAGTTATGGGAAGATGGGAATTTGTTAACGTCCGGTTGTAGAAAACCTGAACTTGACCTTAATTAAAATGAATCAACCGCGTGTGTAACCGTGATGGTCTCTTTCCGGCAGAGTCCGGGAAGTGAACACGGTTGTTGGAGTTATGCTTGACGTAGGTAGTCCAGGATCACTTCTTGATCATACTTTTGTCGACCGTGCTTTGCCTTCTCTTCTCGCTCTCATTTGCGTATGTTAGCCACCATATATGCTAGTCGCTTGCTGTAGCTCCACCTCATACCTTTGCCTTACCCAAAAGCTTAAATAGTCTTGATCGCGAGGGTGCGAGATTGCTGAGTCCCCGTGACTCACAGATACTTCCAAACCCAGTTTGCAGGTGCCGATGAGTCTGTGCAGATGACGCAGCCAAGCTCAGGAGGAGCTCGATGAAGACCTTGTCCTTTGTATTGTTTCGTTCTAGTTGATCAGTAGTGGAGCCCAGTTGGGGTCGATCGGGGACCTTTGTCACATTTGGGGTTCTTCTTTTATTTTGGTTCCGTAGTCGGGCCATGAGTGTATTTGGTTGATGTAATGCTTTATTCATGTATTTGTGTGAAGTGGCGATTGTAAGCCAACTATGTAACCTATTCCCCTATTGTATTACATGGGTTGTGTGAAGATTACCTCACTTGCGACATATGCCTTCAATGCGATTATGCCTCTAAGTCGTGCCTCGACACGTGGGAGATATAGTCGCATCGAGGGTGTTACACATGTTCTTCGACGGTCCAAAATGCTGAATGGTTCCGTTGCCGGGGTAGTATTGGTCTCCCCCCGAGGAGATAAGCTCAGATATGTTCTTCAAATCCACTTTGATTCCTCCAATAACGAGGCAGAATATGAAGCACTTTTATATGGGTTGCGCATGGCCATTTCACTCGGCGTCCGTCGCCTCATGGTCTATGGCGACTCAGATTTGGTGGTTAATCAGGTGATGAAGGAGTGGGATGTCAGAAGTCCAGCCATGACTGGTTATTGCAATGCAGTGAGAAAGCTGGAGAAGAAATTTGAGGGGTTAGAACTTCATCACATACCCCAACTGAAAAATCAAGCAGCTGATGATTTGGCAAAAATAGGTTCCAAAAGAGAAGCCATTCCCAGCAATGTGTTTTTGGAACACATCCACACACCATCAGTTCAGGAGGATCCCTTCACTGAAGAGACCCCGCGGCCAAAAAGTGCCACAGATCCGACTAAAGTTGAAGTTCCAGCTGTGGTCGACCTGATCATGGAAGTCTTGGTCATCACTCCCGACTGGACAGTACCGTACATCGCGTACATCCTAAGGAAAGAACTCCCAGAGGCCTTTACAGTCATAAAGGGACAGTTGTATAGAGAAAGCGCGACTGGAGTCAGTCAGAAGTGTATAACACCAGAAGAAGGTCAGATGATCCTTGACGATATCCACTTGGGGACCTGTGGTCATCATGCGTCCTCTCGGACCATTGTGGCTAAAGCATACCGAGCGGGATTTTACTGGCCAAGAGCGAATGAAATGGCGAAAGAGATAGTCGACAAGTGTGAAGGATGTCAGTTTTACTCCAATATGTCACACAAGCCCGCGTCATCCCTGAAAACCATTCCACTCGTCTGGCCCTTCGCCGTTTGGGGACTGGACATGGTTGGACCACTGAGAACGGGCAGAAGCGGCTTCACTCATGTGCTAGTAGCAGTCGACAAGTTCACCAAATGGATTGAAGCTACGCCTATCAAGAATCTTGACGCTTGCACTGTTATCAGTTTCATCAGAGAGTTGATATTCAGATATGGAGTTTCGCACAACATCATCACTGACAATGGGTCAAACTTCGATTCCAACAAATTCAGAGCCTTTTGCGCCTCTCAGGGCACACGAGTCGACTACGCTTCGGTCGCTCACCCCCAGCCGAATGGACAAGCGGAAAGAGCAAACGGCTTAATTCTCAAAGGACTGAAACCTCGATTGATGCGCGATCTCAACCACGCAACTGGTGCATGGGTCGAAGAGCTTCCATCAGTTCTTTGGGGATTGAGGACAACCCCGAACCGATCAACTGGGAGAACCTCATTCTTTCTGGTCTACGGAGCCGAAGCAGTTTTGCCGAGTGACCTGCTTCACAACGCACCCCGAGTTGAGCTCTACTCTGAAGATGAAGCGGAACAAGCCCGGCAGGATGCAGTCGACCTCCTGGAAGAAGAAAGAGAAATGGCCATGATCCGATCGACCATCTATCAGCAAGACTTGCGTCGATTCCATGCCAGAAATGTGAAGAGTCGAGCCTTCCAAGAAGGAGACTTGGTCCTCCGAGTGGATCAACAGAAACCACACAAACTCGCTCCTACTTGGGAAGGTCCCTTCATAGTCACCAGAGTCCTCCACAACGGAGCGTATCACCTTTATAATGTCGATCGCCAGATTGATGAGCCACGAGCTTGCAATGCGGAGCTGCTCCGCCCCTTTTATACTTGAATTCTCACTCAGATGAGATGTAATAAGAAAAAACTCCTGTAGTTTATTTATCAAAGACAAGAGCGTTATAATTTTCCCAGTGATTGTTGTTGTTTTTGTTTGTGGAAGAAATCCCCCAGCGGGTGGCTTAGCTGCGAATCCGTTTCGCCTAAGTTTGTAAAAGAAAAATCCTACCGAGTGGAGAGCGACCCTCCCACTCGGGGGCTTAGCTGCAGTCCAGTACTCGCCTAAGTATTTGAAAATCATACCGAGTGGTGAGCCAGCCTCCCACTCGGGGGCTTGGCTGCAGTCCAGTACTCGCCTAAGTATTTGAAAATCCTACCGAGTGGAGAGCGACCCTCCCACTCGGGGGCTTAGTTGCAGTCCAGTACTCGCCTAAGTATTTGAAAATCCTACCGAGTGGAGAGCGACCCTCCCACTCGGGGGCTTAGCTGCAGTCCATTACTCGCCTAAGTATTTGAAAATCCTACTGGGTGGTGAGCGACCCTCCCACTCGGGGGCTTAGCTGCAGTCCAGTACTCGCCTAAGTATTTGAAAATCCTACCGAGTGGAGAGCGACCCTCCCACTCGGGGGCTTCGCTGCAGTCCAGTACTCGCCTAAGTATTTGAAAATCCTACTGGGTGGTGAGCAACCGTCCCACTCGGGGGCTTAGCTGCAGTCCAGTACTCGCCTAAGTATTTGAAAATCCTACTGAGTGGTGAGCGACCGTCCCACTCGGAGGCTTAGCTGCAGTCCAGTACTCGCCTAAGTATTTGAAAATCCTACCGAGTGGTGAGCCAGCCTACCACTCGGGGGCTTAGCTGCAGTCCAATACTCGCCTAAGTATTTGAAAATCCTACCGAGTGGTGAGCGACCCTCTCACTCGGGGGCTTAGCTGCAGTCCAGTACTCGCTTAAGTATTTGAAAATCCTACCGAGTGGAGAGCGACCCTCCCACTCGGGGGCTTAGCTGCAATCCAGTACTCGCCTAAGTATTTGAAAATCCTACTGAGTGGTGAGCGACCCTCCCACTCGGGGGCTTTGCTGTAGTCCAGTACTCGCCTAAGTATTTGAAAATCCTACCGAGTGGAGAGTGACCCTGCCACTCGGGGGCTTAGCTGCAGTCCAGTACTCGCCTAAGTATTTGAAAATCCTACCGAGTGGTGAGCGACCCTCCCACTCGGGGGCTTAACTGCAGTCTAGTACTCGCCTAAGTATTTGAAAATCCTATCGAGTGGTGAGCCAGCCTCCCACTCGGGGGCTTAGCTGCAGTCCAATACTCGCCTAAGTATTTGAAAATCCTACCGAGTGGTGAGTGACCCTCTCACTCGGGGGCTTAGCTGCAGTCCAGTACTCGCCTAAGTATTTGAAAATCCTACCGAGTGGTGAGCGACCCTCCCACTCGGGGGCTTAGCTGCAGTCCAGTACTCGCCTAAGTATCTGAAAATCCTACCGAGTGGTGAGCGACCCTCCCACTCGGGGGCTTAGCTGCAATCCAGTACTCGCCTAAGTATTTGAAAATCCTACCGAGTGGTGAGCCAGCCTCCCACTGGGGGGCTTAGCTGCAGTCCAGTACTCGTCTAAGTATCTGAAAATCCTACCGAGTGGTGAGCGACCCTCTCACTCGGGTGCTTAGCTGCAGTCCAGTACTCGCCTAAGTATTTGAAAATCCTACCGAGTGGTGAGCCAGCCTCCCACTCGGGGGCTTAGCTGCAGTCCAATACTCGCCTAAGTATTTGAAAATCCTACCGAGTGGTGAGCGACCCTCTCACTCGGGGGCTTAGCTGCAGTCCAGTACTCGCCTAAGTATTTGAAAATCCTACCGAGTGGTGAGCGTCCCTCTCACTCGGGGGCTTAGCTGCAGTCCAGTACTCGCCAAAGTATCTGAAAATCCTATCGGGTGGTGAGCGACCCTCCCACTCGGGGGCTTAGCTGCAGTCCAGTACTCGCCTAAGTATTTGAAAATCCTACCGAGTGGTGAGCCAGCGTCCCACTCGGGGGCTTAGCTGCCGTCCAGTACTCGCCTAAGTATCTGAAAATCCTACCGAGTGGTGAGCGACCCTCCCACTCGGGGGCTTAGCTGCAGTCCAGTACTCGCCTAAGTATTTGAAAGTCCTACCGAGTGGTGAGCCAGCCTCCCACTCGGGGGCTTAGCTGCAGTCCAGTACTCGCCTAAGTATGAAACACATCTCAATCCACAAGGACGACGAGGTGCAGGTCGACTGCCACCTTCTCCTTGGGAGCTTCGCCACAAATACAACATGCGCTCCATCTCAATCCATAAGGACGACGAGGTGCAGGTCGACTGCCACCTTCTCCTTGGGAGCTTCGCCATAAATACAACGTGCGCTCCATCCCACTCCGCAAGGAAGACGAGGTGTAGGTCGACTACCACCTTCTCCTTGGGAGCTTCGCCAAAAATACAACGTGTGCTCCATCCCAATCCACAAGGACGACAAGGTGCAGGTCGACTGCCACCTTCTCCTTGGGAGCTTCGCCACAAATACAACATGCGCTCTATCCCACTCCGCAAGGACGACGAGGTGCAGGTCGACTGCCACCTTCTCCTTGGGAAGTTCGCCACAAATACAATGTGCGCTCCATTCCACTCCGCAAGGACGACGAGGTGCAGGTCGACTGCCACCTTCTCCTTGGGAGCTTCGCCACAAATACAACGTGCGCTCCATCCCACTCCGCAAGGACGACGAGGTGCAGGTCGACTGCCACCTTCTCCATGGGAACTTCGCCACAAATACAACGTGCGCTCCATCCCACTCCGCAAGGACGACAAGGTGCAGGTCGACTGCCACCTTCTCCTTTGGAGCTGCGCCACAAATACAAAAGTTGTCCCTAGTGAAGAACGAGTTCCAGTCGACGGAGGATTCATGAAGATATTCAACGATAAACCAAGTTCAGATAAATCCTAAAGGTTCCGGACCATAGACCGAAGTGCTCGGGCATTCAGCCCGAAAGAGTTTAACGGGTACAAAAACCACTCGGCATTCCGAGGCAAATTTAAGGTGGGGCATAAAAGTTTGTTCACTCCGCAGGAGGAGGACTGGCAGGCTCGACGAACTCGTCCAGGTCGACGCCGTCGGCGATCCGAGTGGCTGCAGCGATGAAAGTCTTTATAAAATATCAGAAGTCATGCTGTTGGGTGTTGGCGACCTTGATTGCTGCCAGCTTGTCTTGTCGCACCTCCTTGCAGTGGACACGAACCAAAGACAGAGCCACATCAGCACCACACCGGGCAGAAGATTTCTTCCACTCCTGCACTCGATCAGGGATCTCGTTAAGTCGAGTCATCAGGGACTGAAGATCATTCTGGAGCGTGGCCTCTGGCCAAAGTGCCATGTCGATCCGTGATTTGGCGACCTTCAGTCGAGCCAAGTAGTCCACAACACCGTCAATGCGAAATTCCAGTCGGAGCAGATTCATGGCAGTTTCATCTTTCACGGGAGAATTGATTGGGTCCAAACCTGGCTCAATCCACCCAGTCTCCTCCTCAAAGTTCTGGCAAAACTATGCATTCACGATCCAAGGATAAGTCAATTTTCGTACGCTGAGTCGACAAAAACATCAGTCAGAGCAAAATGTGTACCTTCAAGCTTGATGAACAACTTCTTGGCAAGGCTCCTCAGATAGCTCTCCAGATCGTCCCTCCTACGAGCGATGCCTTCCATCTTCTCGTACAGGTTGAGATTGTCCTTCTTCAAGCGCGTGCAGTCCTTGTTGGCTTCATTCAGAGCAGATTTCATCTTGGTGTTCTCTTCTTCCAACTGGCCGACCGAAGCTAGTTTCTGCTCAGCCAGAGCGGTTCTGTCATCAGCTTCCTTTTGAGCAGCAGCCAAATCCTGATCCTTCTTCGCTAGAGCTTCTCTCAGTTTTTCTACAAAGAAATGGTGCTTGATTCAGAAAGAGCAGAAGGGTACTCAAGCCTAAGACAAACTAGTCGACAAGCTCGTCTTACCATTGGCATTGTCCTTAGCCTTTTGCAGCTCTGTCTTGGCCAATTCCAGGTCAAGGTTCAGTTGGATCTGCTGTTTCTCCAAGTCAGCAAAGGGAGCTCCAAGATCACAAGATTTCTACAATTAGGGAGAAGTTATTTTACAGCGAAAAACAACAAAGACAATAAATACTAAGACTACGATCGACTGCCCGCAGTCCACCATAGTCTCGGGGACTACACCAAGTGGGTGCACTTTGCGTGCCCCCACCGGTTATGATCCCAGTCGACCGGCCCGCCGGAGTTGAGTGCAGGGAGTAAAAAGGAGAGAAAGAAGAACTCAGACCATAGAACTCAGACCACAGTCGACTGCCAGCAGTCGACCGCGTTCTCGGGGACTACACCCAGTGGGTGCACTTGGCGTGCCCCCACCGGTTCTGATCCCACTCGCCCAGACCGAGTAGAAGAGACAAACTACTAGTTCGGTTTACACTCGACGCGGCCAGACCACATCGAGCGAAAGAATCAAAATACAAAGACTACAGTCGACTGCCAGCAGTCCACCGTAGTCTCGGGGACTACACCCAGTGGGTGCACTCAGCGTGCCCCCACTAGTTCAAAAATTCAATCGACGCACCCAGTGGGGTGTACAGATGCAAAGATTTTCGGAAAGAGAGTCTTCAGATAGCATATCCTAATAGAACAAGCGGTGACCAACTAACCTGAACGTTGCTTTGGAGAGCCGAGCTGGCGTCCTAGGCGGCCTGACTAGCGTCCCGCACCGTCTTCATCTTCTCCATCATAGTACCCGCCTGGCATATGGCTTCCTTGGCAGCATTCACTTCGTCCTCTGGGACATGATGGGTCGCAAAAACTGAAGGTGGGTTGACAGGGGCCTAAGCAGTCGACGAAGAAGGCAAGGCACTCGACAATGGCATGGTGAAGGTAACAGAACCCCGATTGGCATCACCAGCATCCTGAACGACTGGTTCCGCCCTCGGCGTTGACTGTGGCACCTTGCTTGCAGGAGCTTGCCTATTTTTCCTCGTCAAAGGCCTCTCGGGCTCTTCATCATCATCTTCGGGGAGGTCAATAATGTTAGGAGCTGTTCAAAGTTCAATCGCCAAAATCACATCACCCAATGGTACACATTGCAGTTGAGTCGACCAAATAAAGACAGAATGGCAGAAATCATACCCAGATTGGAAGTGAACGCATCCTCCATTACCTCATCCTTGTCCCTGTAAGCTGAGGTCCCGGAAGTAGCAGCGCTGCCAGTTCCAAAGTTCGTCTGGTTAGATCAAGAAAAACAAACAGCACGGGGCGTCGAGTGAATACAAAGGGAGACACTCACGCAGAAGCGACGGGGATGTCAATCTTAATCTTCGGCAACGCCTTCCGAGGCTTCGACTCTGCAACTTTGGGATGCTTTGACGCTTTTTCAGTTGGGGTTGGTGAAGAGGTCCGAGGACGCTTTGAAGACTGACCAGCCTGAGCAATCGCCTTTTCACGGGCGCTCGGTCGTTCTTGGTCAAGCTTGGATCGCCTCTCCCTACGAGGAGGCGACTCGACTTCTTCTTCGTCACTTGAGTCGTCGCTTTCTTCGTCCCCTTCAACGACAGAATACCATTCGCCACTGTCGCCGCTGCTCGCCTCTCCTTCTAGGTCTTGCTCTTGCTCTCCGTTGGGCATTGAATACATTTTGATAAGGGCCTGAAAGAAAGCAGGAAGAATAAAGTCAGTCGACGCAGTATAGATAGCTGCGCGAGTGAACTCAGATTACAATCAAAAGCTCAGAATCGGACCTTCTCTGGTACATGAGATTGCTTGAATGGAGGAACTCTCCTGGCTCCCCTGGGGTTGTCCTTGTTTCCGGTCATGCCCGGCAGCCACTTCTCCAGTGTGTCGTCATCGACCTCCTTCGGGTGAATCCGAGTGGAGTCGTCAAGACCCAAATACATCCACATCGGATGGTCTCGGGCTTGAAGAGGATGGATGCGCCGCTGAAGAAAAACCTCCAAGAGATCCATACCGGTGACCCCGTCACGGATAAGATGGACCACTCGTTCGACCAGCACCCTAACCTGCGCCTTCTCCTCCGGGAGCACCTTCAAAGAGGGGGGTTTCCTCACTCAGTCCATGGTAAAAGGAGGGAGGCCAGTCGACTGCCCTCATGTCGGCTGGTCTTTGCAGTAAAACCAGGTCGACTGCCATCCGCGAACCGAGTCGGGAAGAATCATGGCTGGAAAGGAACTTTTCCCTCTCATCTGAACACCAAGACCCCCACACATCTGAATCACTTGTGTTCTCTCGTCACTCGGATTGGCCTTTTTCACCGTCTGAGAACGACAGGTGAAAATGTGCTTGAAAAGACCCCAGTGAGGCCGACAACCCAAGAAATTCTCGCACAAAGACACGAAAGCAGCGAGATACACGATTGTGTTGGGAGTGAAGTGGTGAAGTTGTGCCCCAAAGAAATTCAGAAATCCCCGAAAGAAAGGGTGAGGAGGCAAGGAAAATCCATGGTCGACGTGGGTGGCAAGGAGAACGCGCTCACCCTCCCGAGGTTGCGGCTCGGATTCCTTCCCAAGAAGCCACGCCGATCCATGGGGGATCCGCCCTCCTTCGACTAGGTCGTCGAGGTCTTCTTGGCGGATCGCCGAGCGGATCCAGTCGCCCTGGATCCAGCCCTTTGGTAGGCCGGCTCGCGAGGAAGATCCACCCCGACTGGTCGCCTTCCCCTTCGCCTTCTTCGCCCGCTCCAGAGCCGATGTCTTCTCCTTCCCCATTGTCGCCGGCGAGACGCGTACGGAGCGGCGACGCTGGGGCGAGAGCGAGCGCGCCGAAGAAGCCTGAAGATGAGAAGTGGGAATGGGAACGCACTGTTCAAGAAACCTCGGTCCGACGCCTTATCTGAGGTCGCTTCCGAGTGGCTGATTGGTAGGCCCGGGCGGTCCTGTCAAATCCCGTAAAATTCGCACGTGCGATACATGGCGAAAAAGGTGGTGCGGGGATCGAGGCGGCTCCGCCCTATCCCATCCGATTACTGCGGCCTCCCCCGTCCCGCGCGCTTCCCAAAACTCGAATCCCGCGAAATCTGCGGGCAGCAGAACAACTTGTCAGATGGAAGATCTCCTCCACGCCGTCACTCGGAGCCTTTCAAGTAAAGAAACTCACTCGACAAAAACTAAGAATGGATCAAGGCGACTGAAAAGGAAGTTGCTGTCATCACTCAGGTTCATTGATCCAAAACAAGATATGCTCATGGCATGAAAAATGAGTCGGAGAAGTTCTCAACTCCTTCCCCACTCAAACCTCAATCCATTCGGGGGCTAATGATGAAGCTATGTACCTAGGGTAGGGTCACGGACCTGTCCCAACTGCCCTACCCAAGGACATCTCTAGAAGAAATCACCTTTCAATTGACTTGGAGGTGTTCCACTCGACAGACTCGAAGACACTCGACCAAGAAGCAATCACTTGACCAAGACCCAACCACTCGACGGCCAGGAGACCTAAAGGCACTCCGCACGCTAACGGTCGGTTATTAAGTAGCTTTTATGGTCATCATAGCACTTTATTAGGGGCGTTACCAGTAATTCCCGACCTTAATGTATTTAAAACCCTGCACAACTGAGTGCCCGAGGGGTCCGGCGAACTCTATATAAGCAACCCCCCTCCTCATTGTAAAGGGTTTGCACCCCTGTAATTCATACACGCATAATCCAGTCGACCGCCTCCGGGCTCCGAGACGTAGGGCTATTACTTCCTCCGAGAAGGTCCTGAACTCGTAAACCTCGTGTGCTTACAACTACTCCATAGCTAAGATGTTGCCTCTCCATACCTACCCCCCTACATTGCTGTCAAACTTAGAACAACGACACAACCCATCAATGGCGCCTCACACTCAGGTGGTCTTCTTCGGTTGAAGGATGGGCAAAACTGAGCGTTGACGGATCATTTTGCGCCACCTCAAAAACTACGCGGGGGGGGGGGGGGGGGGAGGGGGGAGGGCACGGTTCTACGCGGCTCCACCGGCGCCATCATTTTCTCGTCCTGTAGAGAGTTGTGTACATGCGCAAAACTATTAGAGGCCGAACTCTCAGCTTGCATGGAGGGCATCAACTTTGCCCTACAATGGATGAAGATGCCGATAGAAGTGGATATGGACTGCCTTGTCGCTCTTAACATGATCAATGGTCCTAACAGGGACCGGTCTCGCTATGCCATGTTGGTTGGTCAAATCCAAAGGCTTTTAAGGGAAGGGAGAATGTTCAAGCTATCTCATGTTTGTAGGGAACATAATGGTGTAAGCCATTATCTGCATGTGGTATGGCTGGGTTAGGGATCAAAAGACGTCCCTAATATTTGTAATTATGTCCTGGTTGATGAAATAAAATCATCTTTTGTCGGAGTAATGGGCCACGGGTAGGCCAACCCGAGTCCCATAGCCTTTCAAGACATCGGGGCAGGCTGCGCCCCTCAAGACCCCAGCGCAAAGAGCCGTCTCCTGAGGAGTCGACGGCAGGGCGGCGACTGCCCGCTCACGGCCGAGTTCCAGGGACGACTTCCAGAGAAGCCGGCTTTGGGGAGTCGGCCGGCGACTCCAGCAAACCCATGACCTCATCAAAGGGGCCCATGCGCCATTAATCAAGATGAGATGGGGAGTGGCCACAGTGATCGCCCGCCAGGCGGCGGGGCTGTTGCCACGACCCCATGACCAAGCCTGCGTCATCAGAAGCACGACTACAGTTATCAGCGGCCGGTAAGACCCGCCCGCGGTGGACGCGGCCTGTCGGCTCCGTACCAGACCAGTCGGCGGGGCCCACCAGTCGGCGGGCCCCAGCAGTCGGCGGAGAAGTCGGAGGTCGGAGGCACTGGCGGCTGGGCCCGCGCCCAGTCGAATTACCATTGTACCCCTGGGTGGTAGGCCTATATAACCCCCCAGGGCACCCATGCAAGGGGTTGGATCCCAGTAGTTCTAGACCATACAGATAGAAGGAGAGAGCTAGCTTTGCCCTCTTCTACCACCAGAAACAGCTCAAGGAGCAACCGTGTAAACACTTGGCCATAGTGATCATGCGGAGACCCCGCAGAGCAGCAGTAGGGGTATTATCTCCCCGGAGACCCCCGAAGCTGGGTAAGATTCGCCGGCGTGCATGTCTTCGCCTCATCCCGTTTCCAGGCACCGGCGACGTTCTACTCGCCCCCACCATGATAAGCCATCTGTTGGCATATGTCGCACCAAACCCCCGACATCTTTTCACCCATAAAAAAAGTGCATGCCCCCAACATGAATGAGTAGGCACATCAGGGCTCAAACAACTCCTACTCATGCTAGTGGGTTTCATCTATTTACTGTGGCAATGACAGGTCATGCAGAGGATAAGGGGTTCAACTACCGCAACAAGTAACAGATGAATCGTTGTTGTCCTAATGCAGTAAAAGAGAGCAGGAGCGAGAGAGTGGGCTTGTATCGGAATGAACAAGGGGGTTGTGCTTGCCTGGCACTTCTGAAGATATCATTGGGTCTTCATCAGTGTCAACGATCACATCGTCGGTACAACGTCTATCGAGAGGGAACAAATACCGGCAACAGAGAAAGAAATACAATCAATGCAATGCACAGTATGATGCATGATCATGACATGTCAATATGCTGTGGTTTGAGCTAATGCAACTAGCTATGATTTAAATGAGGTTGGTTTGAGTGCAAGATTCAAATTCCAACCCTATATATGATTATTTAAATGCCCTTTACTTGTTTTGTCCAAAACAGAGGACAAACATTGTTCAAACATGCATGAAAATGGTACAGATGGATTCCTTGAATTTTTCTGATAATTTTACATATATAATTTATCTTATTTGGAGTTACGGTTGAATTTCTATGATTTTTAGAAGTTTTGGGCATTTTCTGGAATTTCCTGATTTAAATTAAACCCAGAAAATAGTTTATTGCGTCAGCACTGCGTCACTATGACGTCAGCGGTCAATGGGCGCGGTCTAGGTCAACCCTGACCAGTGGGACCCACTGGTCAGTGGTTAGTTAACTAACTAGATTTAGTTAGTGGTAAACTAATACTAATCTTATTTTAGTTAATGGCCTGGGGCCCACATGTCAGTGACTCAGGGGTGGTCAACCCCCTGGTCAGCCAGGTCAAACTCACCGGCGGCTTGTCGCCGGCGACGACAGAAACGGCGGGGCGGTTCGGGAATCACCCACAGGCGACCATTTGCATAGCGGAGAGGCTCTACGTGACGAGGGGACTCGTCCGCGTCCAGTGGTGCTCACGGTAGCAGCCCTAGTGGCCTAAAACGACGACGGCGACAACTTGCGCGGCAGCCGGAGTTCGGGAGTTGAGCGGATCGGCGTTGTAGGGAGCGGCAGGAGTCGCGGGTGGTCGCGGTCGACTCCTGGGAACGTGCTGAGCACGATGGCGCGCTCGGTTGCGAGCTTGCACGGTTGTGGCCACGGTGGCGGCATGGCCGGCGGAGCCAAGCTCTCGGGCTCGACGGAAACGGGTGCTACGATGAGCTAGTGGGCATGGGAGTAGGGGGGATCGGTAGAGGAGCTCACCGCGAGTCCAACGAGCGCGAGGGCGAGGTCGGGGACGTCCGGTAGCTCCCGAATCGACGGCGATGAGCTTCGGTGGCCGGCGGCGGAAACGGCGATGGTGACGATGAAGTAGCGCGTCCGAGGCCGGGAGAATCGTCGAGGAGGAAGAGGAAGTCGCGGTCGTTCTTCTGGAAGCGTTAGCGAGGCAAGGGGTGCACGATGGCCACGGTGGAGCTCGTCGGCGTTCTCGGGCTCGTGGTCGATTGTGAAAGAGAGAGAGCAGAGGAGGGGGAAATCGCCATGGGAGAGAGGAGAGGAGTGCAGGGGGTCGAGAGGGCTGCGTGGCATCGTCCGGACGCGTCGAGGAGGAGCCAGCCAGGCAGGGAGGGAGGAGGTGGCCGGGCGCGTGCCGGTGCGCGGTGGCCACACGCCTCGCGTCCTTCTGGCGCGAGGTGGGAGACGGTGGCGGCTCTGGTGGGCTGGGCCTGGTAAGTGGGCCGCCAGGTGGGTTAGGTAGGTGGCCCAGTGGCCTACTCTCTCTCTCTTATGTTTTTTTCCTAATTTATTCTGTGTTCTATTTATTTTGCAGTATGTTTTGACTTATTTTAAATACTAAAACACTTTATAAAATTCTGCAAACTTTTATGGGCACTATCTGATTTAAACCAGAGGCCCTCACCAAGTTTCAGAATATTTGGAGCTACCAAATATTTATAGGAATTAGTAGCTCCAATTTAAATAAGTATTGACTTAATTCAAAGGCCCAAATAATTATTTCTGTGAACCCTAAAATATTGGTTTGAATTTTTACCTCTTGCCAATATTTTTAGAGAAAACAGGAACATTTTCTTGGACTTATTTGAAGAAATTTTATCTTGATCATTTTTAAAGGGATTCTGAGGCTTGAAAATTCCTCAATTCAAATTTCATTTGAATTTAAACATGATGCAACCACTAAGCTAGTCCAAGGCCAAAGTAGGGCTAGGGATGTGACAGCTCACCCCCACTAAACAAGAATCTCGGCCCGAGATTCAAGACATGAGGTAAGAAGACAGAGGAAACGTCAATAAAGAATCTTCACGATCCGATTGCCCTTCTCAAAGATGTTGATTCATTGCATCATGTCGATCTTGGCATCCTTGCTTTTGAGATCTTCATCCACGCGATGACGATGGAAAGAAACTCAACTAGGATTGATCTTCTCGAAGATCGAACTAAACAATATCAACTCACGGAATGAGATGTTGAAACATCTCAAGTTGAGACACAAGGCATATCGAGAGGGATGGAAGAACAACGACGGGGTTTGATTTGGTGGGCAACAATTCCACGCTTAGAAGATGGTGGATGGTGTCAAGGTGGCTAGGAAATAGTTGCCATGATACCATAACGAGACATCTTAAGGAAAGTGACTCGCAGAATATTCCCTTAAGTGGCAAAAAGAATTACTTTTGATTCGGAGATCATAGAAACTCTTTATACCAGCCTAAGGCAATCACAAACGATCAGTGGAAGGAGTTCGAAAGAATGACATACTCGGACTAGGATGGATGATGTGGACTACCTTGTTGAAGACAACGCAATGGATGATTTTTGCTTATCATCGGAAATGGATGGGACCCATGGTAAGTCCACTTTTGAAGATGATCCTGAACAACAGCTACCGAGGTGCAAGATGGGAACAAAATGCAAATGTTGGGAATGATTCTAGTAACTGGGGAGAAGGTTCACCGGCAAAGGTGATTCCACCAATTGGATGGCTATCGAACAACTGCGAGGACGGAGGCACATTCCAGTTAACGACAACATCAGAACCTAGTGCCTAAGCGTGCTCTCAAGAACTTGAGCATTTCCATACTCATCAAGGTCTTACCAACATCCATGTCAAGGATCCTGGCAACACAACATACCACCATGATGAATGGTGATGGATAATGCAGATGCAAAGGAAGATAACACTTTCTCAGATTTCACCTTAGCGAAGCCAAGGAAACAAAATCTGGATGATCGACCGAGAGACATTTAGCACTCCGCTTCTAATGTTCTCCTTGATGTACTAGGATAACCCATTTATTGATACGGTTTGGTATCTAGGACATCAAGTAAAGGTCGGACTTCGGAAGCTCAAGAATCCGTCAGGATTAACTACAGAGGTAAATCCTACGGAATCCTCATGGGAAGGTGGCCAACTTTCTTCAATTGAGATACTACAATAATAGGTCTTCCGGCTGGATGTGTTGGCCACGACATCTACTTTACCGGTTATCGAGGGACCAATATTATAGTTCTTGGAAAGTGCTCCAACCATCATATCTGCCTGAGATTCAGATCTGGTTGGTGTCAGGATATTCCAGACTCATCGAGTCTAGAAACAAAATGAAAGTTTGCAACACAAATCGACGAGACGACGTTGCGAGATTCTTGGGGGAATGAACTACGGTAGTAAGCTCCAAAACATGAGCCGGTTCTGCTACAAGCATGTGAACACGTTGTCCTAGACAAGCATGGTCACCTGGTAGTCTTAAAATGAAACACTACCGAGTCCAGGGGGAACCATCAACGAGGATATCGAAGTCCTTGCGTAGGTCTAACCCTTAAGAAGAAACTTCTTCTCCTTGAACAAATCAATCAGTGGCTTGGTGTGCTAGGGATACATATAGAATGTAGATGATCAGTCTATCAGACCATAGAATACTTCGCACATGCATGACTGATTTGGGATGATTCCAGAGGAAGCAAAAACAAACTTTCTCGAATTCACGGCGGCAACTTACATCAGATGCACATGAATTAGAGGAAGTCACATCTTTCAACCGGACATATGCTTCATGATCAGGACATGAGGGCAATGCTTATAAAGTTTCCAACACTAGCTGGATGTTCAACACAATCATGGAGGAGACAAAATGCCGCTGATGGGCTCAACAGCAACTCATCGAAATTTCCATATCACTGGACTTCCACCACTATGTGAACAATGTGATAGTATTGGTCAGACCAAAGATATAATGGTGTATGCTCGAGGGACAACCGCAAGTAAGACAACATTACGAACATCGTTGGTTCTGATTTGATTTGACGATAACCCACACTCAAATCAAGGTTTGGACAAGATAATAGATACAACAACTGATCACGGGGACCAATTGGTGAAGATATCATCTTTCTTCAACACACACACACACAAGGATATCCCTTAGGGATGAGCTAAGTCGGACAAGTTTTCATCTTCCAACTCTCCAAGTTGTTGTTAAGCTTAACCAACTAGCTCAGGGGTATCCAACACAGATTCTTGGAGAAAAATGGTTTATTGAAAAACCAACTTGATCACGAACTCAACATAACGGCCAGGTGACAACCTGGTAACACTTCTGAGAAGATATTCGGAAATCACGAACCACCGATATGTTACTAAGCTCGAGAACAACCTTGCTTTTCAGGGCAAGATGATATGATCCAAGAGTGAGGGATTGGCACAACCCTAACCCATTAATCGAAGTGTGCACCAGAAATATGGACTAGGTAGCACGATCAGTCTTAGAATGATAATTCAATAACCAACGCGCTAAGAATGAGGTATTGTCCATTAACTACCAAGCAACAGAGTTGCTAGGAGTATTGATTTCACACATCACGGTTCACTTGTCGGCTTTTCGGTTGTGACAACACGGGACCGAGGAATGAAGAATGATGGTAAGAAGTATCACTGCGTCAAGAATTCATGAGAGATGTGCAATTCTCACGACGCTCTTGACATAAAGTGGGTAATACTTTAGGGTAGAACAGAACCAAAAGCTGGATTGGCATTTTGATCTGCGGAATACAACCACTTTGACCCGATCCGAGAAATGGATGTGGTACTGGAGTTTGTTTCTCCTAGTCATTCTAAAATAGAACGGCTCGACGGACCACAAGAATAAAAGGCACCGATGAACACAAATGCACAACTATTCCTGACTATCAATTGATAGACGAAGGTCAGAAAACAACTAAAGAGGGAAAACTCAAGGAACATATAACTTTTTGAGTTGTGGATGCATAGATTAGTGTGTCGAACGAGTTCAACATATTTCTCCCAGATAACTCACGCAGAAAGGTAGAACTGGCAGAGCCACAATATAGAATGGAGAACTCATCAAGAGCACTCTGTCGTGACCTTTTGGTTCAAAAGAACTTCTGCCATAAGTGGTTCGTAGTATTTGGAAGAGGAAAATACCACGGACCTCGAGGTCTATCACAAGGTTTACTAATGTCCTAAGGAACTAGCAAACACTATCAACATGAAGCGGGTAGGGTGAATCTCGGGTTCAAAACCCAGGAATAGAATGCCTACTAACTAATAACATCACGGGATGCTTTTGAGAATAATGGCCAGAATCACACACTGGGAATACAAAACATGGCTAGATCACTAGGTGACTCCCTAAAACACCTAGGGTCATAGTAATAGCTCCAACATATATGTCGAGGTAACGGAGTACCTCAACTCACCATTGTGTGGTTAATCTGACCCAAAAGGATATCAGGAATGGAAAGAAAGGATTTGCAAATGCATCAGACTATTTAGAAACCTAGGATGACTCGGACAGCATAACGGCTATAAATGCTCAAAATGATTTGAGACATCCTGCAAAATGGTGGCATACCCACTCAGAATCATAATATCAAGGTTCTGAGGCCAGTTACGAATATATGGAAGTAGTAGGAACTGAACTGAGGCTTGAACTCAACAATCCTAGGCAACTACGGTTTAGTAACACGTCATCCTGATAGATAGATGAGAAGGCCTAATTCTTAATCCCCGTAGAAAAGAAGAGGTTGACTCCGATCAGAAGGGCATAGGGTAAAGGAGTAAAAAGAGCCTTACGTTCCCTTCCACAATCAATTCCCTTACATAACTAAAGCATTTCTAGACTCAACTTCGACCAGTTTGGCTTGGTAATCCTACAGGCAGTCAGGCTCTGATACCAACGCTGTCGGGACCCCGATCCTAGGTCACACCGATCTAGCATGTAACACATCATATCACTTTGTGGCCTCACACACGGTATTTCCACGGGTGCCACCTTACCTGGCCCGGGACCGTTTGCGCCTTTTGGCTCACATATATGATAGTGTCGCTAGCATCCATATGACAAAGAACCCGGGCCGACATGGCTAGTCGAGAACCCAAAGCGGCACAGACCTATGGAGACAGGCATACATGAATCGACCTCGAGCATGTCGGTCAACAGCGTGTGAATCCAGGCTGTAGCACTGGGCTAACAGGACTTCGGTAACCCGGGCTGTAGCAGGCTAGGCAGGACTCCGGATGTCACCGCGTGACATTTCCCCGAGGGGACAGACATAGGAACGAAGTGAAACACATGCCGGCCAGTCAAGTGTCCTGAGCAGTAGTGCTGGGCTAGCAGGACTCCGGTGATCCGGGCTGTAGCGGACTACTATCGCTCAGAAGCACTAGACTACATTTCCCCATATGATAGGCTGCCAAGGATAAACAACTAGATAGTCGGATCCCACACATACCAAGCATTTCAATCATACACACAATATGCTCGATATGTGTGAATACAACATGGCATCACAACATAACTCTACAACTCAAGTATTTATTCATTAGGCTCCGAGGAGCGAGATATTACAGACATGGGTCTCATGACCCAACAATCATAGCATACAATGCAAAGCACATGCGGAAGCTTAACATGTCTGAGTACAAACATCTATAAATGAAAAAGGCTAAGAAGCCTGACTATCTACCCGATCCTGCCGAGGGCATAAGATCGTAGCTGAGGTATCAAGCTAAACGTCGAAGTCCACGCGGAACTACTAGCGAGACTGAAGGCTCTCTGCAAAACATAAATTAAGCAAACGTGAGTACAAAGGTACTCAGCAAGACTTACATCAGAACTAACTACATATGCATCGGTATCAACAAGGGGGGGGTGGTGGAGTTTAACTGCAGCAAGCCAGCTTTGACTCAGTGGCTAACCTAAACTACGATTGCGAGCAACTCTTTTGAGGTGGCGCACACGAGTCCACATATTCACCATTCAATACACCACTATGGATCCGCTCTCGTCTCCCTACGAGAAGGCCATCCATAGTACTCACACTTATCTTGCGAGTTTTAGAGTATCCACTTTCACTTGTCTATGAACTATGCAAGGGGTCCAAGTTTCCATATCCGAGGAATCCGGCTATTCGAATAGATAATGATAACCCTGCAGGGGTGTACTTCTTCACACACGCTCTCACCACTTATAGCCCTGTACACGTCATGTACCTCGGCAACCTTCAAGCGGAAACCGGGCGAGGGTGTCGGCCACGGCCTACCTAAACACTTAAGTCTCTAGTCCAGGTTTATCGCCTATTCGGGTTCCATCCGCGAGGAGATCCGGCCGGAGTTTCGCTCACAACCCCAAACGATGTGTGCAGGGTTCCCGAGACACCAAACGGGCGCCCGGTACACCGTGCCACAGTGTATCTACCGCAACATAGCCCACCCCTAGGGTCAGCGCGACGCACGGCCGCCAACACATATCCTACAAACACCAGAAACTAGTTGCAACTCCTGGATAGAGTACTAGGGTGATTAAGAAGCCGAGAGGGGCCATTGGTTTCGGGCCCAATGCGTGGTAGTAACTGTTCATGGATCACAGACACAGAACTCAGTTCCTGAGGACGGCTGCAATGAGACAACCCACCATGTACTCCTACATGGCCTCTCACCGCTACCTTTACCAAATCGTGTTCACACACTTAGCTCTCAACAGTAGGACATGTTTATACACCTCCGATTCATCCCCGATGAATCGGACCTGACTCAACTCTAAGCAGTAGCAGGCATGACAACAAACATGAATGAGTAGGCACATCAGGGCTCAAACAACTCCTACTCATGCTAGTGGGTTTCATCTATTTACTGTGGCAATGACAGGTCATGCAGAGGATAAGGGGTTCAACTACCGCAACAAGTAACAGATGAATCATTGTTGTCCTAATGCAGTAAAAGAGAGCAGGAGCGAGAGAGTGGGCTTGTATCGGAATGAACAAGGGGGTTGTGCTTGCCTGGCACTTCTGAAGATATCATTGGGTCTTCATCAGTGTCAACGATCACATCGTCGGTACAACGTCTATCGAGAGGGAACAAATACCGGCAACAGAGAAAGAAATACAATCAATGCAATGCACAGTATGATGCATGATCATGACATGTCAATATGCTGTGGTTTGAGCTAATGCAACTAGCTATGATTTAAATGAGGTTGGTTTGAGTGCAAGATTCAAATTCCAACCCCATATATGATTATTTAAATGCCCTTTACTTGTTTTGTCCAAAACAGAGGACAAACATTGTTCAAACATGCATGAAAATGGTACAGATGGATTCCTTGAATTTTTCTGATAATTTTACATATATAATTTATCTTATTTGGAGTTACGGTTGAATTTCTATGATTTTTAGAAGTTTTGGGCATTTTCTGGAATTTCCTGATTTAAATTAAACCCAGAAAATAGTTTATTGCGTCAACACTGCGTCACTATGACGTCAGCGGTCAATGGGCGCGGTCTAGGTCAACCCTGACCAGTGGGACCCACTGGTCAGTGGTTAGTTAACTAACTAGATTTAGTTAGTGGTAAACTAATACTAATCTTATTTTAGTTAGTGGCCTGGGGCCCACATGTCAGTGACTCAGGGGTGGTCAACCCCCTGGTCAGCCAGGTCAAACTCACCGGCGGCTTGTCGCCGGCGACGACAGAAACGGCGGGGCGGTTCGGGAATCACCCACAGGCGACCATTTGCATAGCGGAGAGGCTCTACGTGACGAGGGGACTCGTCCGCGTCCAGTGGTGCTCACGGTAGCAGCCCTAGTGGCCTAAAACGATGACGGCGACAACTTGCGCGGCAGCCGGAGTTCGGGAGTTGAGCGGATCGGCGTTGTAGGGAGCGGCAGGAGTCGCGGGTGGTCGCGGTCGACTCCTGGGAACGTGCTGAGCACGATGGCGCGCTCGGTTGCGAGCTTGCACGGCTGTGGCCACGGTGGCGGCATGGCCGGCGGAGCCAAGCTCTCGAGCTCGACGGAAACGGGTGCTACGATGAGCTAGTGGGCATGGGAGTAGGGGGGATCGGTAGAGGAGCTCACCGCGAGTCCAACGAGCGCGAGGGCGAGGTCGGGGACGTCCGGTAGCTCCCGAATCGACGGCGATGAGCTTCGGTGGCCGGCGGCGGAAACAGCGATGGTGACGATGAAGTAGCGCGTCCGAGGCCGGGAGAATCGTCGAGGAGGAAGAGGAAGTCGCGGTCGTTCTTCTGGAAGCGTTAGCGAGGCAAGGGGTGCACGATGGCCACGGTGGAGCTCGTCGGCGTTCTCGGGCTCGTGGTCGATTGTGAAAGAGAGAGAGCAGAGGAGGGGGAAATCGCCATGGGAGAGAGGAGAGGAGTGCAGGGGGTCGAGAGGGCTGCGTGGCATCGTCCGGACGCGTCGAGGAGGAGCCAGCCAGGCAGGGAGGGAGGAGGTGGCCGGGCGCGTGCCGGTGCGCGGTGGCCACACGCCTCGCGTCCTTCTGGCGCGAGGTGGGAGACGGTGGCGGCTCTGGTGGGCTGGGCCTGGTAAGTGGGCCGCCATGTGGGTTAGTTAGGTGGCCCACTGGCCTACTCTCTCTCTCTCTTATGTTTTTTTCCTAATTTATTCTGTTTTCTATTTATTTTGCAGTATGTTTTGACTTATTTTAAATACTAAAACACTTTATAAAATTCTGCAAACTTTTATGGGCACTATCTGATTTAAACCAGAGGCCCTCACCAAGTTTCAGAATATTTGGAGCTACCAAATATTTATAGGAATTAGTAGCTCCAATTTAAATAAGTATTGACTTAATTCAAAGGCCCAAATAATTATTTCTGTGAACCCTAAAATATTGGTTTGAATTTTTACCTCTTGCCAATATTTTTAGAGAAAACAGGAACATTTTCTTGGACTTATTTGAAGAAATTTTATCTTGATCATTTTTAAAGGGATTCTAAGGCTTGAAAATTCCTCAATTCAAATTTCATTTGAATTTAAACATGATGCAACCACCAAGCTAGTCCAAGGCCAAAGTAGGGCTAGGGATGTGACACGAACTCGGAGCCCTCGGGAGCCTTGCTCCCTCTGCTCCCGGAGTCCAGAAGGTCGCCTTGAGGCGCCTCCAGGACTGTCTCCCCTTGGCCTGGTGCCTCTTGAGACAATACCTCGGCATTGTCCGTAGGGCAAGGGGAGGTGGCGGTCAGAAGTGGCTCGCTATCCATATCCGACGAGCCCAGGGAGCCGTCTGACAATACGTCGATACGGGCTCGCGGCGGTCTGCATAGTCCTAATTCAGCGTTAGGAGAGGCAGTGCGACAAAGGTATGCTATGAGTTATTCTCGCATCCAAATACTTATGACTTCGCAAGGGGCTTGGAGCTGAGCATCCACTCGTCTTCCCTTTGGCGGCGGTGGTGGTATAGTCTGGAAGGAGAGTCCTTCCCTTCTTGGACCCTTCGCCCCCCCCCCCCCCGGTTGGGGCGGCCTTCCTTTTCTTGTCTCCCCCAACTAAAGGGGGAGCATCTTCTTCCTCCTCGTCTTCGAGGGAGGAGTGTGTCCCAGAGTTATCAGACGATGAGTCCGATAACACCTGGCGTCGTGAACTCTTTCGGGTTCCCTTGGCCTTCTTGGTCTTCTCCGGCACCTTATAAGGGGCCGGAGTCAGCATCTCCATAAGGAGAGCGTCCGCAGTGCCTTCGGGCAGAGGGGCCGGACAGTTAATCTGCCCCGACGTCTCCACCCAGTCCTGTCAAAGGCATGGAGTTCAGACCCCGCACATGATTAAGCTAGGGGAAATAAAATATCCTACCAGATGTATAGAACTCACCGAATGTGCTCGGCACTTTGCGCTTAGCCCGTGGTCCTTGGTGAGAGAGAGAGGGACCTCGGCGCCCTTAAACAACACCCTCCAGACGTCTTTGTGCATCGTATCGAAGAGCTCGCTTAAAGTCTGGTGCTGGGCCAGGTCGAACTCCCACAAGTTGAAATCCCATTGTTGACACGGGAGGATCCGGCAGATGAGCATGACCTGGACTATGTCGACAAGCTTGAGCTTCCTGCTCGCCATATTCTGGATACATTTCTGGAGTCCGTCCAGCTCCACCGATGAACCCCAGGACATGCCCTTCTCTTTCCAGGAGGTAAGCCGCGTGGGGATTCCGGATCTAAACTTGGGGCGGCCACCCATTTGGCGTCGCGCGGCTCGATGATGTAGAACCACGCCGATTGCCACCCCTTTATGGTCTCCACGAAGGAGCCTTCGAGCCATATAACATTGGGCATCTTGCCCACCATGGCTCCGCCGCATTCTACTTGTTGGCCTCCCACTACCTTCGGCTTGATATTGATGGTCTTTAACCACAGGCTGAAGTGGGGCCGGATGCGGAGGAAAGCCTCACACACAACGATGAACGCCGAAATGTTGAGGACGAAGTTCGGGTCCAGATCATGGAAGTCCAGCCCGTAGTAGAACATAAGACCATGGACGAATGGATGAAGGGGAAACCCTAGTCCGCGGAGGAAGTGGCGGAGGAAGACTATCCTCTCGTGAGGTTCAGGGGTAGGAACGATCTGCCCCGCAGCGGCCAGCCGATGCGCGATGTTCGCGGCTAAGTATCCGGCTCCGCGCAGCTTCTTGATGTGTCCCTCTGTAATGGAGGAAGCCATCCATTTGCCTCCCGCTCCGGACATGATTGGCGAGGTTGAGGGGAAGGATGTTGACTTGGGCGTTGGAGCTCAAGTGTGCAAGAATGGATGGGCAAGGAGGAAGAAGGCGTGGGTAGACAAAGGTTAAACCTTGTCCCTTTATAAGGGTGGCCAAAACTATGCACCCCCACTAGCCTGGTAAAACTCGCTTATCCAAGCGCCGTTATCGATGACGCGGTTGGGTGTCACGACCGGTTTTCCAATAAAAATATTTATTGAGAAACCAATCTTTGAGTCCAGTATGAGAGAAATCCTCCTCACTGGTAGACAAATACTTGATACAATAAGCCAGTAGCATAGAATATTTTACAGGGTTGAGCTAGGGCTGCTCAACAAATTATTACAAGCGCGCCAATAATTATACATAATGGCGGATATAACACAATGGTGTGGTGGCATACTACTGACTCGAGGATAAAGGGATGGTGGAATAACACAGTGGGGAGTGTGGTAACACGACTCTCAAACTGGCATCTCATCGAGCGTCGAGGTGAGGCTCGATAAATTTATTCGGGTTGCGGAAGCGGATATAAAACAGTGACCAAGTCCAGGGTCGCATGAGACTGACTGGGATTCCTCTAGGCGTCGGACTCGCTATCGAACTCTTCATCCATGAGATCACCTTCATCAGCAACTGGCCAAATCAACAAGCCAGTGAGTACTTTGAAAGTACTCGCAATACAGTTCGGACGTAAGATATAACAAATGCATGCATGAATGCGTCATGAATAATCTTTCCAATGCACATTTAAAAAAACTGCATAACGAAGTAAGTACGAGGGAAACGGCGGTAGTCCGCCTGAAATCCCAACAAAAATGTAAATGAGAACCGATCGGGTGTCTGAAGCGACGCCTCGAAAGGTGAACAAATAATAACAGAAAATCATGCCATAGTCGGGCGTCTTAGCGACACCACATAAAGGGCTTTAAAAGAAATGCCACAGTCGGACGTCTAAGCGACATCACAGAAAAGGGCTTTAAAAGAAATGCCACAGTCGGACGTCTGAGCGACATCACAGAAAGGGCTTTAAAAGAAATGCCACAGTCGGACGTCTGAGCGACATCACAGAAAGGGCTTTAAAAGAAATGCCACAGTCGGACGTCTGAGCGACATCACAGAAAGGGCTTTAAAAGAAATGCCATAGTCGGACGTCTGTGCGACATCACAGAAAGGGCTTTAAAAGAAATGCCACAGTCGGACGTCTGAGCGACATCACAGAAAGGGCTTTAAAAGAAAATGCCACAGTCGGACGTCTAAGCGACATCATAGAAAGGGCTTTAAAAGAAATGCCACAGTCGGACGTCTGTGCGACATCACAGAAAGGGCTTTAAAAGAAAATGCCACAGTCAGACGTCTGAGCGACATCACAGAAAGGGCTTTAATCCACAAGTAAATAATACTCATAATAAATATTTAGTCCATGATAATAAACGGGTTAGTCCATCCACAGGAATAAACTTTTAACCGGACTTAGTGCTCATGAGATTCACCGGAGTATCTGTCACCAAGACTGGCGCTTGTCAGAATAAGTCAGCGCAACATTTGGATATGGATAAGATGATTTGGATATTTATGACTCTGCAGAGTTTGTACAAAAAAAATTCCCACGGCTAACGGATTTCCGTAGTCTCGAAGGACTAGTTCCGTTTATGGTGTTTCGAAAGAAAACACAGCAATCCAGTACACACCCATCCTATCTCTCGATGCCAGGACTCACCCTAGACATCGTCCAAGAAAAACTTTTGAGACGGGGAGATCACAATCTCGAATAGCATGGGATCAAATTTATATACGCGCGCTCTAAGGGGTGCCTCCCTCTCGGTCCCAACCGGAAACACCCATGCCCCCTGACCAGATGACTGGCTTTAATCCAGGGCCATGGAACCATCATCCCGGCCTCTCCTTTTGGTGTGTACTAGGAAAGCGGTTTGCAACTTACTAAGCCATATTCCTTGCGGAAAACATGTGGTAGTACAAGGAAGGAAAAGGGAGGAACTGGACCGATACGATTTGACACTGTAGTCAAATAGTCTGGCATAAGACTGGCATGCTACAACACTGCCATCTTACCCATCCTCATGCCAACACATGGCCATTCATACTCACATCCATCCACTTGTGGATCATCGAGCTCACTTACCTCAACAATGCATGGAAATAACGTTCATCGGTATGCTCATCAACATGCCATGAAACTAACTAAATGCAAAACATGCCAAGACACTCATCATATCAAAAGTTCAAACATGCTTGCCTGGTTCAGAGTAGTCGGAGCCTAGCTCGGTGAAGTTCGCGGCTCCGTCACCTCCTTCGGTATCTACGGTATACAGAAAATATAGGCACTATCGTAAATACCAAGAAGTGCACAAAAAGTATTCCAAATTTTTTTCAGATAAATCTGATAAAAACTAGACAAAATTTCAAAGAGGACAGAAAAAGAATCAATCAAAAATACTTTTCTGTTTAAAAGTTATAAAGGTTTTAGTCCAGGGACTCATCTGTAATGAAACAGAAAGTTTCCAGGGGCTAGCTCATAAAAACGGAGAACGCTTCGGTAGAGAATATGCCAGCCCAGGAGGAAAACGCATTTGGCAGAATACGCTTCCAGAAAACGGTTCGTTTAGAAAAGGACAGAGAGGCTGACGGGCAGGTCCCACCCGTCAGGTTTGAAATTTAAAAAGGGGGCGGCAGAGCTCGACGGTGCCCGAGAGCCGCGGTGGTCGCCGGCGGTGATCCACGGCGAGGTAGGGGGATCGGAGGGTACCTCTGTGTTCAGGGCGCCCTTCCGCGTCGGTTGGTGGTGGTGGTGGTCGCCGGCGAGTACCACGTCGACGGCGAGCCTTACTCCGGCGGACGGCGGCTCGGGTGGTAAGGGATCTCATCGGGGAGAGCTGTGAAGGTCAAATTGATGCTTGGGTTAGCTCACTGGGTGCTCGAGGAAGCTACTGACAAAGTTTGGGCGCCGGGGATGGCCTCACCGGAGTGAACCGAGGTGGAGGCCGAGGCGGAACAAGGCGGCCGGAGTCGAGGAAGAAGGGCCCCTCGAGGCTCATCTAGTTGCTGGTCGGGGTCCAGAGAGGTAGTGGAGGTGTGCGGGGGCGAGAGGGAACTTGGGGGCACTATATATAGCCGGCCCGAGGCGGTTGCCGCGAACGGGATAAGTCCGGCGAGTGATTACGGCGGCGCTGTGGTTGGGCAGTGGGATTAGGGGCTTGGGCATCGTCTAGGTGGAGTAGTGGTTCCATTCCAGGGTCCAACTCAGCAAAGGGGGCGAGGTTTACGGCCTGTCCCAACGGAACGGCCGTGCGGCACGTCGGCGGCAGGGAGCGCGCCCTGCGCGTGCCAGATCACGGCGACTATGCTGCGGGGTTGCGCTGGCGTGCATGCGGCCACGCGGAGACCCAGGGAGCGTTGGGCGGCGCCGAACGGTGTTGCACCGCCGTTCTGCTTCCGGTCGGCCGTTACGGTGGATTGGCCGCCGCAAGACACGCCGGCGCAGGCGGGCCCGGGCGCCAAGTGCGCGTGCGGCACTCCAGACAGGAGGAAGTGGCGGCGAGGAATGTGCCAAGGGCACTGTCCACGCGTGACTGAAGCTGGCGAAGGGAAACGACACTGCACTCTGAATTTTATTGAATTACTGAAAGTGCAATATACAGTGCAAGCAAGGTGTTCGACAGAATGATACTGGCCTCTAGGGATTTTTCCTAGAGCTGATTTTTTGTGGAGTGGCTACTCATTGTTCCAGTAGGCTGCCTGAATTTTGGTAAAATTTTTGGGGAAGTGTAGATATGAATTTCACCAAATTTGGCAAATCTGGTCCAAACTTGCAGAGGCTGAAATTTGAAAAATTTGAAAAGAAGGGGAGTGGATCAAGATGGTTCTTAGTTGTGGATGCTAAGGACAATCCATAGGAGTTGGTTTGAGATCAAAACTCAAAGGAAATAAGGTACTTGCTTTGTAAATGGCTCAGGCTCCAAATAATTGACAAAAATGATTTGAGAGGAAAAATGATTGAAATAAAATACAAAACTTGTTTGGATTAGTTGGGACAGAGAACTTAGGTTGTTCCAAGGAGGAGGGGAGGTTTTTGGAGGGGTTTTTACCACCTGTGATATGGTGAAATCAAGGGTGGTTTCAAAAAAGAATGAAGTCCCAAAACTCCTAGGGTTTCTTTGTTAAATGAAAATAAATAAGTTTGAGAGGGAAACAACCAGAAGAAAAGCTTTCAAAATTTCAACACCAAAAATTGAAAAGGAAAGGAAATCCTTGCCAAAGGTGAAAGGAAGTTTTTTAAGAGGAAGGATTTTCTGAAAAAGAAATTTTAAATGCCCTCTTTTAGAATCCAATAAAGTTTTTGATGAAAACCAAATCAAAAATTTTGGAGTGTCACAACACCTACCCCTTAGGAAAAATCTCGTCCCCGAGATTTCAGCTGATCCTTAAATAAGTGTGGATGCTCTGTCCGAAGAAAATCCTCTCTTTCCCAAGTTGCTTCACTGTCGGTGTGATTGCTCCACTGGACTCTGAAGAATTTGATGGTCTTCTGTCGGGTCCTCCTTTCAGACTCCTCTAATATTCTTACTGGACGTTCCCGATAAGTGAGGTCTGGCTGCACGTCAATGCTCTCATGGGATACTTGTTTCTCTGGGTTGCTTACGCACTTCCTCAATTGCGAGATGTGGAACACGTCGTGGATATCGGATAATTCCTCGGGTAAGTCTAGCTGGTAGGCTACCGTGCCTCTTCGCGCCATTATACAGAATGGTCCAATGAATCTTGGTGCTAGCTTCCCTTTAATCTTGAATCATTGCAATCCTCTCATAGGAGATACTTTCAGGTATACGAACTCACCGGGCTTGAAGCTGACCCTACGATGTTTCTGATCATAATAACTCTTCTGTCGACTTTGAGCGGTCTTAAGTCGGTCTCTGATTAGCTTGACTTTTTCCTCGGCTTCTCTGAGCATGTTTGGTCCGAAGATGCGGCTGTCTCCGGTCTCTGACCAATTCAACGGGGTACGACATCTCCGTCCGTATAAACCCTCAAATGGTGCCATTTGCAGGCTGGCCTGGTAGCTATTGTTGTACACGAACTCGGCGTATGGCAGACTTTCTTCCCAACTGGTTCCATATGTGAGGACACATGCTCTCAGCATGTCTTCTAAAACCTGGTTTACGCATTCTGTTTGTCCATCAGTTTGTGGGTGGTATGTTGTACTGAAGGCTAGTTGAGTTCCCAGAGCCTGTTGTAAATGCTCCCAAAATCTCGAGACGAACTGAGTGCCTCTGTCGGATATTATAGTCTTCCGGACTCCATGCAGACAAACTATACGGGAGAGATAAATCCTGGCAAGCCTCTGAGTGCTGTAGGTTGTCTTTACTGGAATGAAATGTGCCACCTTGGTTAACTTGTCAGTGATGACCCATATGGCATCATTCCCATGCTGTGACCGAGGTAGTCCGACAATGAAATCCATCCCTATTTCATCCCATTTCCACTCAGGTATTTTGTTTGGTTGCAGTAGTCCGGCTGGCCTCTGATGCTCAGCTTTTATGCGTTGACAAGAGTCGCAACACGCAATGAAGGTGGCTATGTCCCTCTTCATACCGTGCCACCAAAATCTTTCTTGAATATCTTTATACATCTTGGTTCCTCCAGGGTGGATTGAGTACGGGGCGGTGTGGGCCTCCGCTAGGATTTGCTGTTTGAGGTCCTTTATATCTGGTACGCAGAGTCTTTCTCCGTACCACAATATTCCTTCATCGTCTATGACGAACTCCGAGGCCTTGCCCATACTCACCTTTCTTTTGATGCCTTCGATGCTGGGGTGACCGGGCTGAGCTTCTTTAATTTCCTCCACAAGGTCGGGTTGTATTTCCAAGTTTGATATGGTGCCTTCTGCTACCATTATCAAATTGAGCTTGGCAAATTCTTGTTGGAATTCGGGCCTCAAGCTTTGCAGATTGCTTTCGTCGGAGTTGGGGTTCCGACTAAGAGCATCGGCCACTACATTTGCTTTTCCTGGATGGTAATGGATACCAACATCATAATCCTTTACCAATTCCAACCAGCGTCTTTGTCGTAAATTTAGTTCTGGCTGCGTAAAAATATATTTGAGACTTTTGTGATCCGTATATATTTCACATCGGTTCCCAAGTAAGAAATGCCTCCATTCCTTGAGTGCATGTATGACTGCTGCCATTTCTAAGTCATGAGTGGGATAATTTTCCTCATGCTTGCGGAGTTGCCTTGAAGCATAGGCGACAACCTTGCCTTCCTGCATCAACACGCATCCGAGACCCTTTCTGGACGCGTCACAAAACACTTCAAAAATTTTGTGTATGTCTGGCACAATTAAGACTGGTGCTGTTGTTAATTTCCGCTTTAGCTCTTGGAAACTCTTTTCGCAGGCTTCTGTCCATTCAAACTTCTTGCCTTTCTTGAGTAACTGCGTCATAGGCTTGGCTACGGTGGAGAATCCTTCAATAAATCTGCGGTAATATCCTGCCATTCCCAAGAAACTATGTATATCTGTTACGCTTGCTGGCGACTTCCAGCCAAGTATGGCCTTGACTTTCTCTGGGTCCACTGCGATACCGTCTTGGGTTAGCACGTGGCCTAGAAAGCCTACTTGCCTTAGCCAAAATTCGCACTTGCTGAACTTGGCATACAATTGGTGTTTCCTGAGTTCTCCTAGCACAATCCTGAGATGTTCTGCGTGCTCTTGTGGTGTCTTGGAGTACACCAGAATATCGTCGATGAATACCACAACGAACTTGTCCATAAATTTCATAAATAATTTGTTCATGAGGTGAACAAAATATGCAGGGGCATTAGTTAATCCAAATGGCATTATTGTGAACTCATACAGTCCATATCTGGAGGTGAAGGCTGTTTTGGGGATATCTTCTGTTCGCACTTTTAATTGATGGTATCCAGACCTTAAGTCAATTTTTGAGAATACCTTGTCCTGAGCGAGTTGATCAAACAAATCATTTATCCTTGGCATCGGGTATTTGTTCTTGACTGTGACCATGTTAAGTGCTCGATAGTCAATGCACAATCTCAGTGTTCCATCCTTCTTTTTGGCAAATAAAATTGGTGATCCCCAAGGTGAGGAGCTGGCTCGAATGTATCCTTTGTCTAGCAATTCTTTTATTTTTTTCTTCAATTCAACCAATTCGGATGGTGCCATTCGGTATGGTTTCTTGTATATGGGGGTGGTTCCTAGTACGAGCTCAATGCAGAACTCTATCTCTCGGTCTGGTGGCATTCCTGGTAGTTCTTCAGGGAATACATCTGGAAATTCACATACTACTGGAACCTTGTTTAGCTTAGAAACATCTACCTTATTCAATCTCGGTTGCCGAGGTATTTTTCCTTCCTTGGCTGACACTCTTATTGTCTTCCCGTGGTGGTGTGTGAGAATTACGGTCCGGTTGAAACAGTCAATAAAACCCTTGTTGGTGGTTAACCAGTCCATCCCTAAGATGACATCCAATCCTTTGTTTTCCAACACAATAAGATTTGCGTGAAACTCCAATCCTTCGAACTCAATGACCACATTCTGACGGTAATTCTGAGTAACTTGTTGAATCCCAGGGGACTTGATGATCATGGATTTCTCCAAAGGAAGCATCGGAAAATTATTTTGCAAAGCAAAACTTTTCTAAATGAAAGAGTGAGAAGCTCCAGAATCAAACAAAACCGTTGCATGTATTGTGTTGACAGGAAACGTACCGAGTACGATATCTGGAGCGTTTTGTGATCCCTCTTTGGTTACGTGGTTCAGATGACCCTTCCTGTGGTTGTTGCTGGGATTGAAATTGTTTCGCTTGGGCGCTGAACTATTGTCGCCGTTGTTTGGCTTTGGGGTCGAGTTTCTAGGCTTGGGACACTGCTTGGCATAGTGTCCTTCCTCTCCACAGGCGTAACAAGTAACGCCGGGGCGATATGTGAACTCCTTGTCCCTTGCATGAAAATTCTTGATTTGGCGTGAGACATTGGATGGGAATTTGTGTGTCCCACCCTTTTGAAAATCTGTCTTGCTTCGGTGATTGCGAGCATGGTTAGTCTGGTCCCTTTTTCGCTTGCGGATATCTTCCAGACTGCGTCTCTCATTTTCCAGAGTAATGGCTTTGTCCACCAGTGTTTTAAAATCAGGAAAAGTGTGCACGACCAGTTGGCATTTAAGTGCGGGTGCCAGACCGTCAAGGAATTTCTCCATCTTGCTTTCAGTCATACGCTCTTCATTGGCGTAGCGAGACAATAGAGTAAATTGACTGTTGTAATCTGCCACTGTCATGTTCCTTTGTTTGAGGTCATCGAACTCTCTCTTCTTGATTTTCATAATACTCTTAGGAATGTGTGCACCACGGAAACCTTCCTTGAAATCATCCCAGGTTATGTCACCTTCGTTGGGATGCATGTGCAGAAAATTCTCCCACCACGATGCGGCTGCTCCTGTGAGACAGTGCGGAGCATACAATACCTTCTCGGGGTCTGAACATTTTGCAATAATTAATTTCCTCTCCATATCTCGAAGCCAGTCCTCGGCTTCAAGAGGCTTGTCAGTATGAGAAAATGTTTGGGGACGCGTCTTCTGTAGCTCAGATAACTTGGAATGCTGCGGATACTGTCCATGGTAATTTCCCATGTTGATGACTTGGTTCATCATTTCACGATGTTGTTGCTGACTCTGTTCATAAAGGCGGCACATTTGGGAAAGTGTCGTTTCACTGCCCTGTTGACTCGACTGCCCTTGTGTGGAATCGTTGCCTGGTTGAGTGTCATAATTTTCCTCTGGCGGAGTAGGCATGGAGCGAGTCCAAGGACGAGACATTTTTTACTCTGGGGATATATTTTGTAAAACTCATAAGAAAAGTGAAGATGATCGTCAAAACAACTCCAAAAATGCACAAGGATGGCAAATAATTTAGATGACCAAGATCACTTAAGAAAACAAATTGATTTGCGCACGGAGAAGGACTGCTCATTACATATCTTACACGCGGGCGATAATTATACAGTACATCACTCAGGATATGCGTACATAATCCTGACATGTTATTTAGGCTAGTACACTTCTCCAGTTCTACATGATGCGCAAACAAGCTACTTCTCACAACCTATGTACATATAAACATATCTTACAAAGCGGTACATCGCATGACGGGCAAACGCACTTAGCCGGAAATGTCGATGATCTCCTTGGCCCTGCCAAGGGTGAGGCGTAGTGAGGCTGGGGACTCGACCTCCTCCTTACTAATAGGCTCCAGTCGTGAAGAGCCGCGTCGGGTAGATGGAGCGGGTGCCAGGGGCGGAGCAACACGAATGGGAGTGGGCACCACGGGTGGTGCAGTGCGCACTGGAGTGGGCGCAAAGGCCTGGCTAAACCCTCCGGTGGTAGGTAGGTGACGAGTAGGTGCATGAGATGCTGAGGACGAGACAAAAGTCAGTGGCGGTGCGGTGAGCAGGAGCTCCCTCCTGTTGGCGGCACAGCCATGGACTGAGTCCATGCGGGCAGCCACGAAGTCGTCCACCAGGTTGTCGAAGGCTGCCTCCAGAGCCCGGAGATACTCAATAAGCATCTCAAAAGCCTCGTCTCGTTCTCCTCTGGGGCAGGAGAATGCGGAGTGGCAGGTGTAGGGTACATGGAATGGAAGATAACGGTAGCGACGAGTCTTCATCGCGGGAAGGACATCCCTGAGGCGAGCTATCGCTTCACGGGCTGCCATCTGCATAGCATGCCTCTCCGTAGGCATGGCCCTTCCCACAAACAGGTAGCGGCGTAGCTCACCACGCCCTCCCTTGAACTGCACCGTGGCCTGGTGCATGGTCAGACTGTCGTTGACTCTGTGCTGGCGGAGTGTGAAGACTGGGCGCACGGATGGCCCCATCGCGACCTGAACGATGAAGGAGAAAAGCTTGACGAACCCATTGGGTACGTTGGCGAAGGTCTGAGACTCACAGTTGTTGTCGGCCATCTACAAAAGTAGGCAAAAATCCTGAATGGTCAAATCATAAATTTATGCTGACTGTCAGAAAATGACTACAATTGCAAAAAAAAATCGGCTCTATCATGTTAATAACCGATTAGCGATCGCACCTAGTGGCTTCCTACAGTCAGCCTGGCTCTGGTACCAAGCTTGTCACGACCGTTTTTCCAATAAAAATATTTATTGAGAAACCAATCTTTGAGTCCAGTATGAGAGAAATCCTCCTCACTGGTAGACAAATACTTGATACAATAAGCCAGTAGCATAGAATATTTTACAGGGTTGAGCTAGGGCTGCTCAACAAATTATTACAAGCGCGCCAATAATTATACATAATGGCGGATATAACACAATGGTGTGGTGGCATACTACTGACTCGAGGATAAAGTGATGGTGGAATAACACAGTGGGGAGTGTGGTAACACGACTCTCAAACTGGCATCTCATCGAGCGTCGAGGTGAGGCTCGATAAATTTATTCGGGTTGCGGAAGCGGATATAAAACAGTGACCAAGTCCAGGGTCGCATGAGACTGACTGGGATTCCTCTAGGCGTCGGACTCGCTATCGAACTCTTCATCCATGAGATCACCTTCGTCAGCATCTGGCCAAATCAACAAGCCAGTGAGTACTTTGAAAGTACTCGCAAGACAGTTCGGACGTTAGATATAACAAATGCATGCATGAATGCGCAAGACAGTTCGGACGTAAGATATAACAAATGCATGCATGAATGCGTCATGAATAATCTTTCCAATGCACATTTAAAAAAATTGCATAACGAAGTAAGTACGAGGGAAACGGCGGTAGTCCGCCTGAAATCCCAACAAAAATGTAAATGAGAACCGATCGGGTGTCTGAAGCAACGCCGCGAAAGGTGAATAAATAATAACAGAAAATCATGCCACAGTCGGGCGTCTTAGCGACACCACATAAAGGGCTTTAAAAGAAATGCCACAGTCGGACGTCTAAGCGACATCACAGAAAAGGGCTTTAAAAGAAATGCCACAGTCGGACGTCTGAGCGACATCACAGAAAGGGCTTTAAAAGAAATGCCACAGTCGGACGTCTGAGCGACATCACAGAAAGGGCTTTAAAAGAAATGCCACAGTCAGACGTCTGAGCGACATCACAGAAAGGGCTTTAAAAGAAATGCCACAGTCGGACGTCTGTGCAACATCACAAAAAGGGCTTTAAAACAAATGCCACAGTCGGACGTCTGAGCGACATCACATAAAGGGCTTTAAAAGAAAATGCCACAGTCGGACGTCTGAGCGACATCACAGAAAGGGCTTTAAAAGAAATGCCACAGTCGGACGTCTGTGCGACATCACAGAAAGGGCTTTAAAAGAAAATGCCACAGTCGGACGTCTGAGCGACATCACAGAAAGGGCTTTAATCCACAAGTAAATAATACTCATAATAAATATTCAGTCCATGATAATAAATGGGTTAGTCCATCCACAGGAATAAACTTTTAACCGGACTTAGTGCTCATGAGATTCACCGGAGTATCTGTCACCAAGACTGGCGCTTGTCAGAATAAGTCAGCGCAACATTTGGATATGGATAAGATGATTTGGAGATTTATGACTCTGCAGAGTTTGTACAAAAAAAATTCCCACGGCTAACGGATTTCCATAGTCTCGAAGGACTAGTTCCGTTTACGGTGTTTCAGAAGAAAACACAGCAATCCAGTACACACCCATCCTATCTCTCGATGCCAGGACTCACCCTAGACATTGTCCAAGAAAAACTTTTGAGACGGGGAGATCACAATCTCGAATAGCATGGGATCAAATTTATATACGCGCGCTGTAAGGTGTGCCCCCCTCTCGGTCCCAACCGAAAACACCCATGCCCCCAGACCGGATGACTGGCTTTAATCCAGGGCCATGGAACCATCATCCCGTCCTCTCCTTTTGGTGTGTACCAGGAAAGCGGTTTGCAACTTACTAAGCCATATTCCTTGCGGAAAATATGTGGTAGTACAAGGAAGGAAAAGGGAGGAACTGGACCGATACGATTTGACACTGTAGTCAAATAGTCTGGCATAAGACTGGCATGCTACAACACTGCCATCTTACCCATCCTCATGCCAACACATGGCCATTCATACTCACATCCATCCACTTGTGGATCATCGAGCTCACTTACCTCAACAATGCATGGAAATAACGTTCAACGGTATGCTCATCAACATGCCATGAAACTAACTAAATGCAAGACATGCCAAGACACTCATCATATCAAAAGTTCAAACATGCTTGCCTGGTTCAGAGTAGTCGGAGCCTAGCTCGGTGAAGTTCGCGGCTCCGTCACCTCCTTCGGTATCCACGATATACAGAAAATATAGGCGCTATCGTAAATACCAAGAAGTGCACAAAAAGTGTTCCAAATTTTTTTCCAATAAATATGATAAAAAACTAGACAAAATTTCAAAGAGGATAGAAAAAGAATCAATCAAAAATACTTTTCTGTTTAAAAGTTATAAAGGTTTTAGTCCAGGGACTCATCTGTAATGAAACAGAAAGTTTCCAGGGGCTAGCTCATAAAAACGGAAAACGCTTCAGTAGAGAATACGCCAGCCCAGGAGGAAAACGCATTTGGCAGAATACGCTTCCAGAAAACGGTTCGTTTAGAAAAGGACAGAGAGGCTGACGGGCAGGTCCCACCCGTCAGGTTTGAAATTTAAAAAGGGGGCGGCAGAGCTCGACGGTGCCCGAGAGCCGCGGTGGTCTCCGGCGGCGATCCACGGCGAGGTAGGGGGATCGGAGGGTACCTCTGTGTTCAGGGCGCCCTTCCGCGTTGGTTGGTGGTGGTGGTGGTCGCCGGCGAGTACCACGTGGACGGCGAGCCTTACTCCGGCGGACGGCGGCTCGGGTGGTAAGGGATCTCGTCGGGGAGAGCTGCGAAGGTCAAATTGATGCTTGGGTTAGCTCACTGGGTGCTCGAGGAAGCTACTGACGAAGTTTGGGCGCCGGGGATGGCCTCACCGGAGCGAATCGAGGTGGAGGCCGAGGCAAAACGAGGCGGCCGGAGTCGAGGAAGAAGGGCCCCTCGAGGCTCTTCTAGTTGCTGGTCGGGGTCCAGAGAGGTAGTGGAGGTGTGCGGGGGCGAGAGGGAGCTTGGGGGCGCTATATATAGCCGGCCCGAGGCGGTTGCCGCGAATGGGATAAGTCCGGCGAGTGATTACGGCGGCGCTGTGGTTGGGCAGTGGGATTAGGGGCTTGGGCATCGTCTAGGTGGAGTAGTGGTTCCATTCCAGGGTCCAACTCAGCACGGGGGGGAGGTTTACGGCCTGTCCCAACGGAACGGCCGTGCGGCACGTCGGCGGCAGGGAGCGCGCCCTGCGCGTGCCATGTCACGGCGACTATGCTGCGGGGTTGCGCTGGCGTGCATGCGGCCACGCGGAGAGCCAGGGAGCGTTGGGCGGCGCCGAACGGCGTTGCGCCGCCGTTCTGCTTCCGGTCGGCCGTTACGGTGGATCGGCCGTCGCAAGACACGCCGTCGCAGGCGGGCCCTGGCGCCACCGACGCCAGGAAGGCGCCAAGTGCGCGTGCGGCACTCCAGACAGGAGGAAGGGGCGGCGAGGAACGTGCCAAGGGCACTGTCCACGCGTGACTAAAGCTGGCGAAGGGAAACGACACTGCACTCTGAATTTTTCTGAATTACTGAAAGTGCAATATACAATGCAAGCAAGGTGTTTGATAGAATGATACTGGCCTCTAGGGATTTTTCCTAGAGCTGATTTTTGGTGGAGTGGCTACTCATTGCTCCAGTAGGCTGCCTGAATTTTGGTAGAATTTTTGGGGAAGTGTAGATATGAATTTCACCAAATTTGGCAAATCTGGTCCAAACTTGCAGAGGCTGAAATTTGAAAAATTTGAAAAGAAGGGGAGTGGATCAAGATGGTTCTGAGTTGTGGATGCTAAGGACAATCTAGAGGAGTTGGTTTGAGATCAAAACTCAAAGGAAATAAGGTACTTGCTTTGTAAATGGCTCAGGCTCCAAATAATTGACAAAAATGATTTGAGAGGAAAAATGATTGAAATAAAATACCAAACTTGTTTGGATTAGTTGGGACAGAGAACTTAGGTTGTTCCAAGGAGGAGGGGAGGTTTTTGGAGGGGTTTTTACCACCTATGATATGGTGAAATCAAGGGTGGTTTCAAAAAAGAATGAAGGCCCAAAACTCCTAGGGTTTCTTTGTTAAATGAAAATAAATAAGTTTGAGAGGGAAACAACCAGAAGAAAAGCTTTCAAAATTTCAACACCAAAAATTGAAAAGGAAAGGAAATCCTTGCCAAAGGTGAAAGGAAGTTTTTTAAGAGGAAGGATTTTCTGAAAAAGAAATTTAAATGCCCTCTTTTTGAATCCAATAAAGTTTTTGATGAAAACCGAATCAAAAATTTTGGAGTGTCACATTGGGTTACCCACGCCCGTATTGATGAGAATCCCGTAATAAGGGGGACACAATCTCTGCTTTGACAAGACGTGTCAAAAAACCGCCTCGCGTTATGTGCGGGGCTAGTTAAAGGAAACGGTTCGAATATTCACCGGGCCATGGCATAATGTCATGTTGTCAAAACAAGTCAGCAGATCAGATTTGTGGAAATATTATTCTCTCTATGGTGGTATGTGGAACTTATTTTTGCAGGGTCGGACACTATCCTTGTATTCAAAAAATTTCATGGTGTATCCGGAGGAGGAACCCGCCTTGCAATGCCGAAGACAATACTGCGCGCCAGACTCATCGTCATTGAAGCCTGGTTCAGGGGCTACTGAGGGAGTCCTGGATTAGGGGGTCTCCGGACAACCGGACTATATCCTTTGGCCGGACTGTTAGACTATGAAGATACAAGATTGAAGACTTCGTCTCGTGTCCCGATGGGACTCTACTTGGCGTGGAAGGAAAGCTAGGCAATACGGATATGTATATCTCCTCCTTTGTAACCGACCTTGTGTAACCCTAGCCCTTTCCGGTGTCTATATAAACCGGAGGGTTTTAGTCCGTAGGACAACATACAATCATACCATAGGGTAGCTTCTAGGGTTTAGCCTCTCCGATCTCGTGGTAGATCAACTCTTGTAATAATCATATCATCAAGAATAAATCAAGCAGGACGTAGGGTTTTACCTCCATCAAGAGGGCCCGAACCTGGGTAAAACATCATGTCCCCTGCCTCATGTTACCATCGTCCTTAGATGCACAGTTCGGGACTCCCTACCCGAGATCCGCCGGTTTTGACACCGACAACGGGCTTGCAGTTAAGCATGTCGGCGCGCTCCAGGAGCTCATGAGCGTACTTCCGCTCATGAAGGAAGAAGCCATCCAGACGGCGCACCACCTCGACACCGAGGAAGTAGTGCAAAGGGCCCAAGTCCTTGATGGCGAACTCAGCGCGAAGACGAGCCGTGAGCTGACTGAGGAGACCAGCTGTACATGCCGTCAGGATGGTGTCATGGATATAGAGCAGCAAGTAGGCCATGTCGGAGCCCTGATGATAGACGAAGAGCGAGGCATCCGAGCGGGTAGAGCGAAATCCAAGCTGGTGAAGAAACGCCGCGATGCATCGGTACCAAGTGCGCGGAGCTTGCTTGAGTCCATACAAGGACCGCGAGAGCAGGCACACGTGGTCGGGAAGCGCCGGGTCAACAAACCCGGTGGGCTGCTGGCAGAAGACCTGCTCCTCGGGGTGAACATGGAGAAAGGCGTTGGAGACGTCCATCTGGTGCACCGGCCAAGCACGGAAGACCGCAAGGTGGAGAACCATGCGTATCGTACCGGGCTTGACGACCGGAGCGAAGGTGTCGGTGAAGTCGATGCCAGCACGCCGTCGGAAGCCACGAACGACCCAACACGCTTTATAGCGATCAAGGGTACCATCAGGACAGAGCTTGTGTTTGAACACCCACTTCCCGGTAATCATGTTGGCGTGTCGGGGACGGGGAACAAGATGCCACGTCCGATTGCGCAACAGGGCAAACTCCTCTTGCATCATAGCCATCCAGAGCGGGTCACGAAGTGCGGCTCGAACGGAGGACGGCAACGGCGATGGCTCAGAGGTGGACGCCGCATGGACGTAGTCATCCACGGCGTAGCGCGAGCTCGGGCGAAAAACGCCCGTACGGGCGCGGGTAACCGGACCGGCCACAGGCGCCGGGAGCGCCGGGGGTGCCTGGGGCGAGGGGGCGTCGGGGGCGCCGAGGGGGCCATGTGGGCCGCGGGCGCCAACGTTGGGGCGTCGGGGGCACCAGTGCCGCGGCTATAGGAGGCGCCACATGCGGGGGATGCGCCTCAAAGCCAAGGCGGGCCACGAGAGGCGCGCGAGTGCCCTGGGGGCGGTGGGGAGGAGCCTGTGTCATCGGTGGCGGGAGGAACAGCCGGGGGTACCTGCTGAAACGGAAACACATGCTCATCAAAGTAAACGTGCCGGGAAGTGAACACACTGTGGGAGACGGGATCGTAGCACCGATAGCCCTTGGAGTTGGAAGGGTAGCCAATGAAGATGCAAGCGACAGAACGAGGTGTGAGTTTGTGAGGAGCGGAGTCGGCAGTGCTAGAATAGCAAAGGCACCCGAAAATACGCAAGCCATCATAAGATGGGGGCGTACCAAAGAGAAGATGGTGATGTGCATAGTTCCACCGTGGGCGGCAAGGGCGAAGGTTAAGCAGAAGTGAAGCAGTAGCGGGGGCATCCGGCCAGAAACGAGGCGGCACATTAGCATGGAACAGGAGCGTACGAACGTAGTCGTTCAGAGTGCGAAGGACGCGTTCAGCTCGACCGTTCTTCTGTGAAGTATACGGGCATGTGAGACAAAAAATTGTGCCGTGGTGTGATAGAAAAGTGCGGAAAGCAAGGTTGTCGAACTATTTTCCATTGTCAGTCTGAAGAGCAAGGATGGGACGCCCAAACTGCATGCTGACATAGGAGTAAAACACCGTCAAAGTGGAGAGTGCATCCGACTTTCGTCGTAAAGGGAACGCCCAAACATAGTGAGAATAATCATCAAGGGTAACCAGATAATATAAATAGCCCGAATTACTAGGAACCGGAGAGGTCCACACATCGCTATGAATTAACTGAAAAGGAAAAGAAGCTATGGTGGTGGAGTTATTAAACAGAAGGCGAACATGTTTGCCGACACGACGGGCATGACAGGTGTGATCCTCTATCTTATTACAACTGAAGCTGAAACTCCTAAGAATATGACGAAGTGTGACGGGGTTGGGATGGCCCAAGCGAGCGTGCCAGAGATCAACGCCGACGGAGAGAGCAACCGGTGCGGTGGTGGAGGTGGACGACGGATGCACCGGATAGAGCTCGTCGAGGCTGTCACATCGGTGAAGTACCATCCTGGTTCGAGCGTCCTTGACACAAAAGCCAAGCTCGTGAAATTCAACAGTAACAGGATTTTCATGAGTTAAACAACGAACGGAAACAAGGTTCTTAATAAGATGAGGGGACACAAGTATGTTATACAAAGTAATAGCCATGGAATTAGAAGGAAAAGAAGTGTGCCCGACATATGTGACAGGTAGTGTGGAACCGTCGCCGACAATGATGCGGCGGTCGGTGATGACAGAAGTGAAGGAGGCAAGATTACCAGGATGAGCAAACATGTGAGCCGTAGCCCCGGTGTCCATGTACCAATCACCGTCTCCAGTGTAGTTGTTCGGCGTAGGCGTGGTGTGCAGCGCGACGAGGAGCGCCGGCGGCAGGGCCGGCGAGGGCGGCGGCGGGGCCGCAGGAAGACCGTAGGCGCCGCTCAGCTGCAGCAACGGGTATCCTCTGTACGGCTGTGGAGCAGTGTAGTACACCTGATGCGCTGGCGGGTGCGGTACGGGAAGGGTCGATGGAGGAGCCCGTGGAACCGGTATGGTGTAGGCATGAACAACACTGGTCCACGGGTTGTAGCCGGAGGCCCACGGAGGGGGCACCTGGAACTGCTGCTGCTGCGGCTGCTGACGGGGCTGGCCGGCGCCCTGCGGCTGCTGCTGCTGCTGAACGTCGCGGCGGTCCCCACCGTGGCGGCCCCCGCAGCGCCATTCGGCGGGAGAGGCAGGAGGGGCGGGGGGGCCATAGGGCAGCGGGAGCAGCCCCAACTGCTGGGTGGCCGGGTACGACGATGGCGTCGGGAACGGCGCCGGGTGGCGCTGCGGCGGGGGCGCGGCCGGGGCGGCTGGAGGTGCCGACGAGGCGCCGCGGGTGGTGCCGGCGGCGAGGGCGGTGTGGATGGCCCACGCCTTCACCTGCTTCATCCGCGCTCCTCCAAGCAGAGGTACGCAACGAATTACGGGTTGGGGATGAGGCTGAGGTTCGCCGCGATGTTGCCGAAGTCCTCGTTGAGCCCGGTGTGAGCGTGCTGAGAAGAAGGTCATCATCGATCTTTGCGCCAATATAGCGGAGCTCGTCAGCAAGAGTCTTCAGGCGGCGACAGTAGTCATTGACGGAGGTGTTGTCCTGGTGACACCCAAAAAACTCTTGCTGCAAAAAAACACGATGCTGCAGCTGGTTGTCGGTGAAGAGCCTGTTCAGCTTGGTCCACACGGTGCAGGCATCGTCATCGTCTGCCACGGCCGTCTGGAAGAGGTCCGTCGAGATGGTGAGGAAGAACCAGCGGATGATCGTGGTGTCGATGGTGGACCAGTCATGGAACTCGGGGACGAGGCTGGAGTCCACGGTGCCGTCCACGTGGTCGATGAGGTGATACTCCCAAAACACAAGGGAAAAATACGTCTTGCATGTGTAGTAGAAGGAGTCCGCCTGCGAGAGATGAACCGGCACCCGCTCGAAGATGTTGAGATTGCGGATGTCATTGACGTCGAAAGGGTTGGCGTCAGCGAACGAGTTAGAGTTGGTGGATAAATAGCGATGACAAGACAGAGCGGGCGGCGCGGACAGCTCGGGTGAGATTTGCGGTGGCTTCGGCGATGCGGCGGGCGGGCGGGCAGGCGGCAGCAGCGGATGATGCGGTCGCAACAGATGACGCGGCAGCAGCGACGGGGACAGCTCGGGGTCAGCGGCGTTGGTAGCTAGTGATCGGGCGTAGCGATAGATCACAGGAGCGATTAGGCTACTGGTGTTGGCGGCTAGCGTTTTGGCACTAGTGGGCACAGATCGCTAGTAGGCACGGGAGAAGCGAGCGGCTAGCGGGCGCAGAGGCGCGACCGGTGCTGGAGGCGCACGGGCGATGGTGGTGAGTGGGCGGCGGGGGCGGTAGCGGAAGGTGTGGATTAAAATCTAAAAAACTAACATCATGTACGTTGTTGTAATTGTACGATATATTGATTTGGCGTAATGTGCATGGTATATATAAATATAAAGTGGGGTCTCTATATCAATCTATACAACAAACTAGAGAGGTGAGCCTAGTCAACATACATGCACAAATAACATACTCAAGAGACACTAAGCGGATTGAGCCAAAGACTCTGAAGTAGCAGGTTCTTCAATTAGAAAATAACAGGTTGATCCATGGTCTCTCAGAACTGATATTTCGCACTTCCCTTCCATCCATGTGGATCAAGTTTCTAAACTAAATTGCTGCAGCCGAAGAACTTGTTCTATTCGGGTCATCGACGGTGTAAGCAAAACCCATTGTGACGGAATTTCTTGGCGCTGCTACCCAAGTGCTTTGCCGTGTGGAAGTTAACTCACAAATCCCTCTTGGCTTTTTTTTGAAGGAAAGCAAAGCTTTATAGATCAACGACGCTCGGGCATATCGCCCGACACGCAAGCAGCCACTTTGGGCGGTACAATAGTGTCCCACTCCACACTCATTAGGTGGGCAACTACAACCAATATATGCTAGCTCATGAGCAACAGAGTTCATTGTACGTCTACACGCACTAACACTTCATTTGGAAAACCACATCTTTAACTGAAACTTCGTATCTTCAATGATTGCCGCATATGGCGAAGAATCTACGCGTTGGACGTCCATTGCATCGGCCAGTAGCTCAGAATCCGTCTCAAAGGTCACCCTGACAGCTCCCATATCGGCTGTTGTTGTCACTGCCGCCGCTAGGGCATGGACTTCTGCTCCAAAAGCATCATAAACCTGCTCTTGCCGTCCTGCCCTAGCGGTAAGGACAAACCCGGAGCTGTCTCGAGCCACCACTCCCCATCCACAGAAGGAGTTCCCCGCTGTGAAGGCGCCGTCCAGGTTAATCTTCATGATCTCACCCGCCAGCGGTTGCCACTTCGCGGGAGTTCGTTTTGGTGTGGCCGACAAGAGAAGTTGTTCATATTTGATCGCATCACATCACGTCTGTCTCACGATCTTTGCCACTTGCAAAGGATGCTCCCCTTCTCTAACTTTATTACAATTGTTCCACCAATGCCACCAAAAGCAAATGATTACAATTGTGGGCTAGAGACTCATGGCAGATGCACCAGACAAACATTTGCAGCTTTGCTGGGCAGGGTAGTTTCCATATTTGCTTCCAGCTTTGGTCAGGGTAACTGTCTAGTTGGCCTTATCCCCCTGTACTCGTGCTTGGTGCGCCGTTTCTTCTCTGTTTATTCAACTCCACAAGCAGCTTATAAGCGCTCCTGACCGAGTGATTACCCTTTGTATCAAAATGCCATGCTATGAAATCCTCGGCCCCTTCCCTTAGCGGGATCTGCAAAATATGGCGGGCATCCTCCGCACAAAAGATGTCTGTGATCAGACGCTCATACCATCCACCTGTGATCGGGTTTATTAATTCATGCACATAGTTCAGCAGATTGGATCCCTTCGGCGTTAGCACCTGCCAGGACCAAGGTCCGACCAAATATTGATCCTAAACCCTAAACCCTAAATCCCTCTTGGCTTGGTCCTAATGGTTGGATCCACTGATATATTGATGACGTAGGGAAACTCCAACGCTATACCCACATACGGTCACATCAAATGTCTGCAGACAAGTTTAGGAGAGCCAGCCATCCAACCCGGTGCATCAAATAAAAGCAAAAGTAATAGTAGAATTTATTACATAGCAAAACTAATCGATCCTAGTATAAGTCAAAAGGAATTATTTGTCGTGGTTAGCCCCAACGGGCTGGCATCTCTTTATATTGATAGATCAACTTGTACAACAAGGAAATACAACGGTATATAATACCGAACAATACACGTACACGTATACACATAAAATACAACTCCAACACCCCCCCCCCCTCAATCTGAACCGTCATGAACAAGGTTGAGATTGGAACGAAAACGACGAAGTGTGAGCTGAGTAGAAGGCTTGGTGAACACGTCAGCCAACTGATCGGTAGTGAAGATGAACCGAACATCAAGAGCACCCAAGGCAACCAGCTCGCGCACGAAAATCAACCTCGATATGCTTTGTGTGAGCATGAAAAACTGGATTGGTAGATAAGTATGTGGTGCCAACGTTGTCACACCACAAAACAGGAGGGTCAGAAAGAAACACACCAAGCTCCTTCAACACCGACTGTATCCATATAGCCTCAGCGGTGCCATTGGCCAAAGCCTTGTATTCGGCCTCGGTACTAGAACGAGAAACTGTGTGTTGCTTGCGGGAACTCCAGGAGACCAGGTTGGATCCAAGAAAAATGGCAAATCCACCCGTAGAACGGCGATCATCGGGACACCCCGCCCAATCACTAGAAGAAATATGTCAACTTGTGACCCTCACTATTGGTCGCTGAAAGATCATAGTTTTTCGTTTGCGACCTTTTTGTGACCAAAAATGGAAGGTCAAAAGCTGGCGGTCGTAAACTGAAATTAGTGACCTTCTTTGTGATCTGTAAAAGGTCGTTGGTTCCACGACCAAATTTTTGGTCACTAGCAACCTCCCCAGGCCACGTAGGCATCCAGCATGGCAAGTTGATGTGGCACAAGATTCAGCCCGGTCCAATTCGGTTTTCTACATGGGCCTAGCCCATTAATTCAGCCTTTTAATATATATTTTTTCTGTAAGTTACACGGGCCAAGCCCATTTCAGCCTTTTATTTATTTCTGGGCCGGGTCTTTTAACATTGTTTGGGCCATTATATTTTGGAGCTGGTCCCACTTGTCATCTTCTCACACATTGGGCCCACTTGACAGAAAATTCAAAACTGCTTAGATTATGTTCATAAGTGAATCCCACAAGTTAGATTTCCATTCCACACGTTTTCAAATCACGTACATAATCAATATTTCAAACAGAATAGTACAAATGTAGTTCATCAAATAAAACTAACTAAGTCTACTACAATCTGTACATAGTTATTACAACCCAGATATGCCTACTATTACAATATTACAACATTTGCATTCTGTTACAATCAAATAGGAGAGACGACTCTTTGCTGAGTAGAGCTATATGGTTTCAAACTTTAAATTTTGTAGACCTGGAGCTCCTGAACACAAAGACAAACATCATTAGAGATTAGGGTGTACACATGCTAGGTCTAGCATTGGTTAAAAATAACTAATAATCACATGACGAATCTGAATGCAGCATATAAAAAGAACTAGTTCATTTCATCAGTATGAGATCTAACTGTTTGGCACTCGGTAGATAACCTACCAGGGAGGCCTTGATATAAACAGGGGTACATGTAAATATATGTGTTCACAGGCTTGAATACATCGCCAGGAACTGTAAGTACAGAACATGTCACATGGTGGCTACATAAATAGAACGAGATGTGGCATGCTTAAAAGCCCGAGCCCGTGCTATGCCTATATATAATCAGGTGTAGCTTAAATATACGTGGGCACATACTGAAAGGAACAAGATAGCATGATGAACTAAGAACTACTCAAAGGTGAGAACTAAGAACATGCCATTTTAGTTAGAGCTCTATGCAGAATACTTTGGAGGAAAACTGTGCAAACGCTCAAGAACTGGTACTTGCTGTACCAGGAACAAGATGCGGTAGTGGAGCTTCAAGCAAAATATTTAGGGGCCAAAACTAAGAGGAAAACATCAATTGTTCACATTGAAGATTGAACACATATGTCATTTTGGCATATCCTTGAAGGAACAATTCTCATAACAGGAACACAAGAGAGGGCTATTGATTTTGATGAGAACTAAATCAGAGCACTACTAATGCTATTCTGTTATAATCCGAATGGTACATAAAACTAACCACCAATCCAGTGCAAAAAATTGCATGTACAGATCCAAAAAATGTATCATCTATTTAGCTGTGAATGTACAGGTTTGTGTTTTAAGAAAATAGTGTATATACAAATCCAACCCAAATCATCTTTAAACAATTTTTTTATTTCCTGTGAATTTACAATACTTCTATATGCTTTTTGCAGAAAACCACTTGGCCTCTTGAGAACAAATGACAGGGTGCAACATAAGATTTATCCATCACGCTGATATTATCAGCCATGGATTAAGTATCCTACAAGCAGCAGATAGTGAAACTAGGCGCACAGAAGCTTGAACTGAAGTAAACATAGAAATGGATCTGACCATACTAAACATGCATGTGGGAAGAATGAAATTTAAATCCCATGGTAACTCTTTGTCTAGCATGTACTCCTCACAAATGTTTCTACATAATTTTTATAACATTTGTCATACAATGCAAAACTCCATCCTACTTCCGAAGCAACATTCCCAGAGTTGAACCTCAGGATGGTTATACACATTGTGAGGCGATGCCAACACGAAAAGAGCAGAACAACTGAAAGGAAATCAGGCTGCACACAGTACCTGGCGCTGGGGGTGGCACGGCGGTGATGGCTCGGCACATGGCGTAGCACACGCTAGGCGCCCCTGACGGGTAGGCCAGCACCCTCCGACAACGGTGGCACACGATCTGGCTCTGCATACCTGCAATCGAAGCAGATAATAAAGAGGAGCAATGGCGTAAGGGGCAAGGCATTTGAGGTTGCGTCAACACAGTATCAACAATCAACGAAATCTACCAAAACTAAATCTGATCGTCCGTCCGACCAACGACACCGCGGCATCGCTGGCCAGACCCCGCGGCATCGCTAGCCAGACCCCGTGGCATCGCTGGCCAGACCCCGCGGCCAGCGCCATGTGCTGCTCGATGAGGGCGCCGACCTCGCCGCCGCCGTCACGCGCAAGGGCGCCGACTGCTACATCCTCGCCGGGATCAGGCATGGCGCGATGGGGGGCGGGGTGGTGATGGTGGCGGCGAGGAGATGGGGCAGACGGACTCCGCGAGCCCCGCGAGGGATAGCACCGGGAGCAGCACCTCCAGCGCGATGGCGACCAGGTGCCGCCGCGAGGGATAGCAGCCACTCTAGGAACCGCTCGCAGTCGGGGTGGCGGCCAGATGCCGCCGCCGAGGACGGCGAGGGAGAGGACCAGGACCCCCACTCGCAGTCGGTGGTGGCGACCATGTCCACGACAGCCTCCGTCTCGGGCCAGTTGGATCTAAGAGTGGGGAGAGGGGAGAGGATCTGAGGTGGGGAGGGAAGAGATCTGGATCGGGAGCGCGATGGGGAGGGCGCCGCCGTCGAGGGGACGGGAGGCGGATGAGAGTGTGAGGGGAACGCCGGAGGAGTGGGGTGGGGGCGGCGACGCGTCGAGATCCATAGGGAGGGAGTGGGGTTGGGGGCGGCGATGCGTCGAGATCCAGAAGGAGGAGTGGTGTGCGGGGCTGAGAGGGTGAGGGCGCTAGGGTTCGCTGCGCGGGGAGAGAGAGGAGTGGTGGGTTTTTTTAGGGGTAGCTCGCGGTGGGTGGGTGAGACCGTGAGAGGGTGAGGTGCGGGCCATTGGATCCAGGAGGATCCGACGGTATTTATCCACGATCCGCGTGAGAGGCCTCTGGACCAAACAGAATGTAGTATACAGGTATGATATTTTGACCATTTAAATTGGTCGTAATTGACTAAAAGTAAGGTGCTAAATCATGTTAGCTATTTTATTATGACCTGAAAATTTGAAGAAAAAAACTTCTCATTGTGTCAGCAAATTTGACTATAGTTTTCAGGAATAATCACAAATTGAAATAAGACAAATATTTTTTCAAGACTTATGAGAAATGAGTTCTTTTAAATCATTTTTTCATTTTTTGAGTGTCTAAAATGAGTTCTTTTGTGAAGGACCTACCATATATTTGTTACAAATTTGGACCAAATTATTTTTCTAAAATATTAGGACATATTTAATGCACAATTGACCAAATGGTTGGGTGCCAAAAGATTCGATCCACCTCTGGTGAAAAAGACAAATTTCCGCCGATTCAGTAGTAAGCGGGTCAAATTTGAACTACAGTTGCCTCATAGTTTGCTCTTTATTTTTTCTAAAAATCATTTCTAGGTACATAAGTATATATTTAATCAGAGAAACATCAAAAGTTTCCGAAGATTCAACCACTAGCTAGGAACAATCAAGCCCGCAATTTTGACCGCATTTTGAAACGGGCATTAAAAATTTAAAAAAAATCAAAAAATTGGAAAACATTCGCATTGTGTCATTATATGTGACCAAGTTACTAGGAAAAATAATAAACTTCTAATACGAAAAACAATGTTGCCTAAGGAAGTTATCATTTTCTTTGCACGAAAAATCATTTTCCATTTTTTGAGTGCCCAAAATGAGCTTTTTTGTGAAGGACCTACCAAATATTTGTTGCAAAATTGTACCAAATCAATTTTCTAAAATACTAGGACATATTTAATGCATAATTGACCAGATGGTTAGGTGTCAAATTTTTTGATCCACCTCTTGTGAAAAAGACAAATTTCTGCCGATTCAGTTAGGAAGCGGGTCAAATTTGAACTACAGCTGCCTCATAGTTTGCTCTTTATTTTTTTCCAGAAATCATTTCTAGGTACATAGCTATCTATTTAGTCATAGAAACATCAAAAGTTTTCCAATATTCAATAACTAGCTAGGAACGGTCAAGCCCACAACTTTGACCACATTTTGAAACGGGCATAAAAAATTAAAAAAATTGGAAAACCTTCGCATTGTATCATTATATGTGACCAAGTTCGCACGAAAAATAATAAACTTGTAATATGAAAATTATTTTTAAAAAGTGTTCTCAGAAATGAGCTATCATGCGTGAAGATTCATGGCTTTCAAGCCAAATGATCAATCTTATGGCCACATTCATGGCATAGTCTGTTCAAATGATCCCATATTGTGGACAAGGGTGCATCTTGGAATTCCAAACAATGTTGCCTAAGGGAGTTTTCATTTTCTTTTCACGGAAAATTCATTTTCCATTTTCCGAGTGTCCAAAATGAGTTTTTTTTGTGAAGGGCCTACCTTATATTTGTTGCAAAATTGGACCAAATAAATTTTATAAAATACTAGGCCATGCTTAATGCACAATTGAACAAATGGTTGGGTGTCAAAAGTTTTGATCCACCTTTGGTGAAAAAGACAAATTTCTGCCGATTCAGGTGGAAGCGGGTCAAATTTGAACTACGGCTGCCTCATAGTTTGCTCTATATTTTTTCCAAAAATCATTTCTAGGTACATAAGTATCTATTTAATCAGAGAAACAACAAAAAAATTCTAAGATTCAACAACTAGCTAGGAACGGTCAAGCCCGCCGTTTTGACCGTATTTTGAAACGGGCATAAAAAATTCAAAAAAATTCAAAAAATTGGAAAACCTTTGCATTGTGCCATTATATGTGACCAAGTTTCAAGGAAAAATAATAAACTTCTAATACAGCAATTATTTTAAAAAAAAGTGTTCTCAGAAATGAGCTATCATGCGTGAAGATTCATGGCTTTCAAGCCAAATGATCAATCTTATGGCCACATTCATGGCATAGTTTGTTCAAATGATCTCATATTGTGCACAAGGGTGCATCTTGGAATTCCAAACAATGTTGCCTAAGGAAGTTTTCATTTTCTTTGCACAGAAAATTCACTTTCCATTTTCCGAGTGCCCAAAATGAGTTTTTTTGTGAAGGACCTACCATATCTTTGTTGCAAAATTGGACCAAATCAATTTTATAAAATACTAGGCCATATTTAATGCACAATTGACAAAATGGTTGGGTGTCAAAAGCTTTGATCCATCTCTGGTGAAAAAGACAAATTCCCGCCGATTCAGTAGGAAGCGGGTCAAATTTGAACTGTATCTGCCTCATAGTTTGCTATTTATTTTTTCCAAAAATCATTTCTAGGTACATAAGTATCTATTTAAGCATAAATACATGGTTTGGTGGTGGTACATTGAGGTTTGGACGGTGGCCCAGGGCCCCAACTCCAAAGCGCGTAGACTCGCATGCCCGTCACGTGGTCACCGCATGACTGTGGCGTTGCCACGCGTTCTGGGAAGCCTAGGCATGTCTAGTAGGTTTGGCACTCCCCAGGTAGATGCTTGGAAGAAAATAACAACAGAAGAATCTCACGAGGAGACCGAACAATGCTCAAACATGAATTAGCACCCAAGTGTTTGATTAGTGGTACGGGAAATGCACATGGCCAATGGGCCTGAGTTTTAGCCGAGGATGATCATCTACTAAGGAGACTATCTTGGAAAATTTGCAGGTCAAATATAGGAGCCTAGTGTCACTTGCTTTGCAATGTACCACACTGGACAGAAATATGAATGTTGAAGCCACACTCACATGTATTGTTAGATGGGGCTCAAATTTTGTGGAGAGCAATGATTTGGGAATATAGAAGATGTGGCAAAAATTCAGCTCATTAGGATATGCCTAGCTAGTACTTCCTTCACAAAAGTTTGAGTTGAACAAAAACTTTGGAAATTTGCCGAGGAAGATTTACCAGGCAAATGGAGTTGAATATTGTCATGAGGCAATGATTTGGATAGTAAAGAATGCCTATTTTTTGGGGAATGACAGAAATATAGGTTGCTTCACAGCCTAGGGCAAAAATTGACACATGGACATGACACATAGGCAAAACTAATGAGGTGGCGCCTAGTCATAGCAATAAGTACCCATGCATCCACGTTCACAACCTCATGACCATTTATATTGGTCGTAATTAGGTATAAATAAGGTCATTGGCGCCTCTTGTCTTCTTTGTGACCATTTGGTGTAAGCAATTTCAGGGTCACTAAGAGAAGGTCACTAGTTGACATATTTCTTGTAGTGTGCATGAACCCTAGCCACATGGCGACTCTAAAACAATTTAGCACAAGCTTCAACCTCTCCCAATGAACATCGCACATTTAAGTTCAATCGCCGTTGGTCACCTTCATCGAAAGCAACTTTTCCGGCATTGCCTCCCACCGGCTTGACCGGACTCATAATGCTAACAGGCTGTAAATGAAAATAAAGAAGCCACAGCTTAAATAAATGAATATAGAAAACAAAACAAGCATATGAAGGCAAGTAGAAAAAAGAAAAGATTGCACAAGTTCAACTCTTAAAACAACATCAGTGCCACCCTCAATTGATGCAAATAATGACCATCCTCACCTAGCCAGCATACCGGCCCAAATATAATTAAATCATTGCAAGTACAACTAGTAAGTCACATACGGTACAAATACGTACCACTGCAAATTCACCTTCAGAATCAACTTCGATATTATCTTCTTCAGATACAACATCTTCAGCTTCGACACGAGCACACTTCTTCACACCTTTGTTCACCTTCGCAGGAGCAACTTTACGCTTCTTATTTTCTTTCAACAAAGAGCGCTCTAGAAGAGGAGACGAAGGAGGCTTCTTATTTGTCAAAACTCATGGACTCCGACGAACAGGGGAGGCACCAAGTGTGCTTTGCTATTAGCAGGTTGGGAACCAGCTTTCACACGTGGGCTACGCCTCTGTGTGCCATCAGGATTTCGATCTGACATCTTCCTCTTCAAAACAATTTTCTTCTCCTTAACTGCATCACGAGTAAACACTTGTGTCAAACGAGTTTGCATCAGGTTTGTCTTCACAGGCATGTCACTTCCATGAGATCCAACATCAACAGTTGAAAAGGCCGCGTCACCACCTTCATCACCTACACCTTTAGGAGCTTGAGCAACATCCCCATCACTTCGTTGCACACAAGCAGCATTTTGACGCCGTTCCAACTCCTTTCTCCTCTGGAAATGAAAGTTCTTTCTTATCCTTTCATCCTCGAGCTGTAACTGCATAGGAACATCCGAACATCCTCAGCCTGGGTAACAGGCTCAGTGCCATCAACACTCTATGACTAAGTAACAGACAACTGCAAGCTGCCATCACCATCATCAACATTAAGAGAATACATTTCATCATTAATATCTTCGACAACATCAGCAATGTCCTCAGGAGCACCATGGCTGTCATTAACTGCATAAACCAATAACATAAGCACGCACATATAAAATTAAAACACAATTAACATTGCAGAGACAAGATAAATAAAGTGCATAGCATTAGACACAAACAAAAGGAACAACTGATGTAGCTAAGCATATTTATGTATTCAAGGCTGATAAAAAAGAGCAAATATAAGGGAAACACCAACAAGATTAGCAAGTTCTTCTAGAGGATTTGGTGTCTCGGAAATAGTATTCACAAGATCTTGAAAGCGTTCTGATTTGTCAGAATCAGGAGGCACCGACACTCCAACATCTGCAACAACATCATAATTAGCAAAAAAGTACATGAACAAGCAATCAGTTCAACTATGTGAACACTACAAGTGCACCCAATAAAACAATACCAACCAACCACTGGCACAACAAGCTTCAGAATGACAACTCTTTCAACATCATAGTAGTTCAAACTACTACAACCTATTCAAATGCCAAGACAGCAGTTCAAACTACACATGGTGATCAGTACTACAACCTGTCTGCCGCCAAAACTATACACACCACACATTCTAGGGCAAAATTAACAACTATCAAAATACATACAACTTATAAAGTCGATACAACAACACCAATACAACCTAAAAACCACTCTGTTAAAACATCATCAAATTACAGGGAAAATCACCTGCATTCAACTCATCTGGACTAAATGATGTACCCATTGAGATCTACAGACCTAAAATATGCCGAACCAGATCTGCAAGACACATGAACAAAAATTAGGGCTCTAACCTATTTCAGAAGTGAAGCACGCCATACAAACCAAAACTCTTAACAGCAAACACAAAATCCGCCAAGAAATCCAGTATCACTGTCGCGAACCGGTAGTTCAAGAGCAAAGGAACCCTAGCGAATCCAGCTTGAGAGAGCAACAGAGCAATAGCTTAGAAAATAGAGGGAAAATCTGTACATAAGAGGACGCAAGGGAAGTCAATGGCAGAGCAAAAGGATCAAACAGAGCACCCAGACCTACACCCCTGGGATTAAACCCGCCGGCCAACACTCCCGCGATGAAACAGGAGAAGCAACTTCTCTGCGAGAAGAGAAGAAGAGGGGAACGAAGAAGGAATCGATTTGGGGAGGGGAGCGGAGCGGAACGGGGGAGAGCGGAGGTTAAAAGGTGAGTGGGAGAAAACCGACGGCTAAAGCCCACAACCGTGGCGAATCCCACTATCTCTAGGCAGTTACCAAAGATAATAGCAAAAATTAAATACAATAAAAAGTTTAATATAGAGGGAGAAAACAAACGGCTAAAGTACAAATAATAACTCACAATAGTACAATAAAAATTATCAAAAAAAATACAAATGAAATAATAATTCATAACAGTGCTGGTTTTTCCAATAAAAATAAAGATAAGATAACGGGGGCAAGTCATGTTACGGACTCGCCTCTCCATTCGACGTCGCTGCATGCCGCGTTGTTTCCTACTATAGCTTGTTCCTGGCTCGGCCTAGCCGGGACCCATCCCCCCCCCCGGCTCGGCCTGCACTAACGCGGCAGTGCGCTCGTTTGACAGGCGCAATGCGTTTATTCTGTTTCCCTCTCCCCACACGCACCCACACACCCCGTAAGATAGATAATGGGGGCAAGTACATGCAAGGAAGATGTGTTAGTACAACTATGCCCCTTGGTGCGGTGCAGTGCGGGGCAACTAATGTTACGGACTCGCCTCCACATGCGACGCCGTGGCACACCGCGTTGTCGCCTGCTACGACTCGTTCCTGGATCGGCCTCTCCGGGATAGGGGAGGGGGCCCCCCTCCCCCCACCCAGCTCAGCCTCGCGCTAATGCGGCACTGCGTTCGTTTGACAGGCGCAGTGCGGTTATTTTGTTTTCTCCCCCCCCCCCCACACCCCATAAGATAGATAACGGGGGCAAGTCCATACAAGGAAGATGTGTCAGTACAACTATGCCCCTCGGTGCGGTGTGGGAGCAAGTCATGTTACGGACTCACCTCCGCATGCCACGCCACGGCATGCCGCGTCATCGCCTGCTACGGCTCATTCCTGGCTCCTCGCACTAACACGGTCCCGACCCCCCTACCCCCGGCTCGGCCTCGCGCTAACACGGCAGTGCGCTCGTTTGACGGGCGCAATGCGATTATTTTGTCCCCCCCCCCCACACACACCCCCTAAGATACATAATGGGGGCAAGTCCATACAAGGAAGATGTGTCAATACAACTATGCCCCTCGGTGCGGTGCGGTGCGGTGCGGGGGCAAGTCATGTTATGGACTCGCCTCCGCATGCAACGACGCGGCATGCCGTGTCATCGCCTTCTACGGCTCGTTCCTAGCTTGGCCTCGCCGGGATGGGGAGGGGGGTCCCGACCACCACCCCCCCCCCCCCCCCGGCTCGGCTTCGCGCTAACACGACAGTGCACTCGTTTGACAGGCGTAGTGCGGTTATTCTGTTTCCCCCCCACACACACCCACACACCCCCTAAGATAGATAATTGGGGCAAGTCCATACAAGAAAGATGTGTCAGTACAAGTATGCCCCTCGGTGTGGTGCGGGGGCAAGTCATGTTAAGGACTCGCCTCCGCATGCGACGACGCGGCTGGGAGGGGGGAGGGGGTACCCCCTCCCCCCCCCCCCCCGGCTCGACCTCGCGCTAACGCGGCAGTGCGCTCGTTTCATAGGCGCAGTGCGGTTATTCTGTTCCCCCCACACGCACCCACACACCCCCTAAGATCGATAATGGGGACAAGTCAATACAAGAAAGATGTCAGTACAACTATGCCCCTCAGTGCGGTGTGGGGAAAAGTCATGTTACGGACTCGCCTCCGCATGCGATGCCGCGGCACGCCGCATCGTCACCTGCTACGGCACGTTCCTGGCTCGGCCTCGCCGGGATGAGGGAGGGGGGCCCGACCCCCCTTCCCCCGGCTCGGCCTCGTGCTAACGCAGTAGTGCGGTTATTTTGTCCCCCCCCCACACGCGCACCCACACACCTCCTAAGGTAGATAATGGGGTTAAGTCCAAACAAGAAAGATGTGTCAGTACAACTATGCCCCTCGGTGCGATGCAGTGCTGTGCGGGGGCAAGTCATGTTACGGACTGACCTACGCATGCGACGCCGCGGCACGCCGCATCGTAGCATGTTATGGCTCGTTCCTAGAACAAAACTCACAAGAACTAGAACAAAAAAGAATCAATCCAAGTTACTGGTGGAGTCAATACTAGATTCAAACAAACAAAAAAAGAAAAATTGACCGCCCAAGGACAGGCGCAGGCCCTGACGCTGCTAGATACTTGAACTCGAGCCCGTGGGTGAATCCCTAGTAATCCGCACAACACAGGGCCTGTCGACCAGGGCCCACGGGTCATGAGATTGAGCGAGCGCCGTGTATAAGCGCTTAGGTAAGTATTCAAAGGAGTTTGACCGATGAGCCTCGGCTGCGCTTATAAACAGGTCTAGAGCCCCCTCGACTAGCGAGGTGGGACTAAGCCCTGAGCGCACGCGCACGCCGCACTGCACAGCCGCGCGGACGAGCTATCTGGGCCGAAGACAACGACTCATGAGGATGGCCCAACACAGTAGTTCGCCCCATTACAAAATTCCAACTGATCACACACGACCAAAATAAAAAAAACAAATGCAGATAATTTTAGAAAAACCTCACAAGAAATCAGTTCAAAACAAATAATGTAAAAAGTTCAAACACATGTTAATTGTAAGAACTAAAATTTATAAAAAGTTCAACTACTACAATTCATAAGGTTCAAGTAATAAAAAGTACTGTGCAACAAAGATTAAATTCTTTTAATTTTAAAAAATACTAGAACTGTCATTATTCAACTGTAAAAAGAAAAATTGTGCTCTAAAATTCATGTAAAAAAGTAAGAAAAAATGCTCTACAACAAACATATTTGGTTGGTAGTTGATAACCTAAATAGTTCAGTACTATCATTAACAACATGTAAGTTCAGAAAAACTCAAAACCCAAAAGGGGTCCTACAAACATCATCAGTGTATAGTTCCGTCTACGAGCTATGTGATGAAGCCATGTACCTACGGTAGGGGCACGGACCCATCTTAAAGAGCCCTACCGTAGGACATCCCTAGAAGAAGTCACCTTTCAATCAACTTGAAGGCATCCCACTCGACGGGTTGAAGACACTCGACCAAGAAGCTATCACTCGACCATAAAGTCAACCACTCGACTGACCGAAAGACCTGAAGTCACTCCGCAGGCAAACGGTCGGCTATTAAGTAGTCTTTATGGTTATTATGACACTTTATTAGGGACGTTATCAGTAACGCCCCACCTTAAATGTACCTTAAACCCTGCATTACTGAGGGCAGGAGGGGGCCGGCGAACTCTATATAAGCCACCCCCCTCCTCAGTATGCGGGGTTCGCACTCCGGTCATCTCCACACGCATAATTCAATCGACCGCCTCCGGGCACCGAGACGTAGGGCTGTTACTTCCTCCGAGAAGGGCCTGAACTCGTAAACACTGCGTGCTTACAACTTCCCAATAGCTAAGGTCTAGCCTCTTCATACATACCCCCCTACCTCACTATCAGACTTAGAACTACGACAGTTGGCGCCCACCGTGGGGCCTTAGTCTTAGCGCCTAATTGGAGAAGTTGCGATTTTTCCGATCCGTTTGATCATGTTTTCCTGCGGAGCTTTGGCAGAGGGCCGCGAGATCCGTCTCGGCGCGCTCACCTTCATCGCCGATGACTCCGCCTGGCTCCAGGAGGCGCCGCTCGACATTGACGCGCTCCCCGTCCGCGGTGCGACGCACTTTCGCGCGTGCGTTCGTGGCGTCTCCTGCGGCAGCCGTCGACCCCATATCGGTCGACTCCCGTGTCATCTCCCCGCCCCGTCTCCCACCAGCGCAAGCGCTCAGGTCGGTCGAGACTCCAGCGGTGGGTGAGGCACGCCGTGGCCCGCCAGTCGGCGGCCCCGCAAGTCGCGGCAATCGAGCCCGACGAATCCCTCTGCGGCCTGTTCGACCTGTCGACTGGCTCCGCTGAGACCGCATCCGAGTGCGATAGCAGCGACCCTTTGGCGGAGGTTCTGGCGGTCGAGGGGGCACACAGTCCTCCTGGATTCCATCGCGCTGATAGTGGTGCGGGTTGGGGCGATCCGTCGCATCCCCACAACGAATACCTCCCCGAACCTCTTACGTCATTACAGCGAGAGGAGCTTCGCCGCCGGAACATGGACGCGCTCCACACTCCTATTGTTGGAGAAACCCCCGAGGCCTGGGCCTTGGAGGACGCGCGCTTGGCTAATCTGGCCGAGCGCACTCGGCTGGAGAATCTACAATGAGCACTCGACGAGCGAGCGCGTCAGCGGGCTCCCGAGTCCAGTCGACGACAGCAAGCTCCCGAATCCAGTCGACGTCAGCCCTTCCCACCGCCGCAGGTATACTGAACTCCAGTTCAGAATTTGGCTGCCGCGGCCCGCATAGCAGAGTCAATCCAGCCCTCCCAGTCAGAGGCTGGCAGAGGATTGTTGCAGATCAGAGCATTGCTCCGAGCGGCGGGAAATCAGAATTCCGCCGTCTCTCAGTCGTGGGACAGGATCCACAGTCGATCCGTCGCAACAGGAACAGTCCAGTCGGCTCACAGCCCGAGATCGCCCCCGAGGCGTGAGGGACGTGGGGACCGACACGAACAGTATGATCACCGACCCGACCGTGATGATAGACGTCGAGTGCCATCCCCTCCCCCGAGGAGTGGATCATATGCACCCCGACATCGAGATGACAGGCGCCCCCATAATGTTGGGCAGAGGATCCCAGTCGACCCCAGAGACCCAGGCTTTGACGCGAGATCCATCCTCGTTCAAGGTTTGGTGGACAGGAACAGGGCTCATCGAGAGGGCCACAACAAACATACGCCCACCGGCAGCAGAGCGCATGCTTCGGGGCCTGAATGTTTCAGTCGAGCCATCAGGGCCGCGGTGATCCCTCCCAACTTCAGGCTGGCGACTGGAGTCAGCAAGTTCACCTGCGAATCCAAGCCCGACACATGGCTCGATGATTACCGAGTGGCTGTGCAGATTGGCGGTGGCAATGATGAGGTGGCCATGAAGCATTTGCCTCTTATGTTGGAAGGCTCGGCCAGGGCGTGGCTGAATCAGTTGGCACCCAGCAGCATTTACACTTGGGAGGACCTCGCCCGAGTGTTTATCACAACCTTCAAAGGAACGTGCAAGCGCCCTGCAGGCCTTACAGAGTTGCGGTCTTGCATGCAGAAGCCGAATGAAACACTGAGAGAATACATCCAGAGGTGGATCACACTGCATCACTTAGTCGAGAACGTGCCAGACCATCAAGCAGTTTGCGCTTTCAAGGAAGGCGTCAAATACAGGAAGATGAATCTGAAGTTTGGTCGGACTGGAGAGATGTCCCTGAATCGGATGATGGAGATTGCCACCAAGTACGCTAATGGTGAAGACGAGGACCGACTCCGAAGTGGCAAACTCAAATCAGTCGCCCAAGAAACCGGAGGAAACTCCAATTGGAAGCAGAAGCGGAAGGCCGAGCTAGCCGCCCCTGGGGAGGCCCTGACTGTGGCCCAGGGAAACTTCAAGGGAAAACCCAAGGGCACATGGAAGCCCAAGAAGGTTAAGCATCAGGATGGGAATGATGTTTTGGACCTGCCATGTCACATCCACACCAAGAAAGATGAAGAGGGAAATTTTATTTTCCCGAAGCATACCACTCGACAGTGCCGGCTCCTGATTCAGCAGTTCCAGGGCAAGCAGCCCAAGGATAAGGAAAAGGAACCAGACAGAGTTGAGGACAAGGAGGATAGTGATGATGGATACCCCCAAGTCAATTCCACCTTGATGATTTTTGCTGATGTCAAAAGCAAAAGTCGACTGAAAGTCATTAACCGTGAGGTGAACATGGTTGCTTCGGCGACACCTAGTTACCTCAAATGGTCTCAGACCGCCATCACATTCGACCAATCTGATCACCCGACACACATTGCCACCCCAGGGAGGCAAGCTTTGGTGGTCGACCCAATCGTCGAAGGCACTCGACTGACCAAAGTCCTGATGGATGGCGGCAGTGGCCTGAACATACTGTATGCCGAAACTTTGAAAGGAATGGGCATTCCGATGTCCAGACTCAGCACCAGCAACATGAGCTTCCACGGAGTCATTCCTGGGAAGAAAGCCGAGTCACTCTGCCAGATTGCTCTCGATGTGGTTTTTGGTGATTCAAAGAATTATCGCAAGGAAAAGTTGACATTTGAAGTTGTGGACTTCCAGAGTGTTTATCATGCCATTTTGGGCAGGCCAGCTTACGCACGCTTCATGGCTCGACCATGTTACGTGTATCTTAAATTAAAGATGCCTGGTCCCAAAGGTGTGATCACTGTTACGGGCAACCGGAAGAAAGCAGAAGAGTGTTTTCAGAAGGGATCAAAGATCGCCGACGCTCAGATGGCAGTGGTCGAGCTGAAAGAGTACCAAAAGACTGCCGACCTGAGTGAATTGCTGTGGGCTAAGAAGCCCGCCTTCGAGTCAGCTTTTCGGTCGGCTGGTGAAACAAAGACAGTCTACATTCACCCGACCGACCCCGACGCTGCTCCGACTCACATCTCGACGATGCTCGACTCCAAATAGGAAGAAGCGCTCATCCAGCTCCTCCGTGAGAACTAGGACATCTTCGCATGGAAACCCTCTGACATGCCTGGAGTTCCCAGGGGCTGGCTGAGCACCGTCTGCGAGTCGACCCAAAGTTCAAGCCCGTGAAGGAACATCTTCGACGGTCCACCGTCCAGAAGAAACAAGCCATTGGCGAAGAAGTGGCTCGGCTCTTAGCAGCCAAGTTCATCCGAGAAATTTACCACTCCGAGTGGCTCGCTAATGTCGTCATGGTCCCCAAGAAGGACAAGTCACTCCGTATGTGCATTGATTTCAAACATATCAATCGGGCCTGCCCGAAAGATCATTTTCCTCTCCCTCGCATCGACCAAATTGTCGACTCAACTGCGGGATGCGAGAGATTGTCTTTTCTAGATGCCTATTCCGGGTACCATCAGATCCGTCTGTATGGGCCCGATGAAATCAAAACAGCTTTCATCACTCCATTCGGATGCTTCTGTTACGTCACCATGCCATTTGGCCTCATGAACGCCGGAGCCACATTCATGAGAATGATCCAGAAGTGTTTACTCACTCAAATCAGTCGGAATGTGGAGGCGTACATGGATGATATTGTGGTCAAGTCCCGGAAAGGTTCCGACCTGCGGGCTGACCTTGCTGAAACCTTTGCCAACCTCAGGAGGTACGATATCAAGCTCAATCCGTCAAAGTGCACTTTCGGGATTCCAGGTGGAAAGCTACTCGGTTTTCTCGTTTCCGAACGGGGAATCGACGCCAATCCTGAAAAAATTGGCACCATACTCCGGATGAAGCGTCCTGTACGCGTGCATGATGTCCAAAAGCTTATAGGCTGCTTGGCCGCCTTAAGTCGATTCATTTCTCGACTCGGTGAAAAAGCGTTGCCTCTTTACCGACTGATGAAGAAGTCTGACAAGTTCAAGTGGACTCCAGAAGCTGATGCAGCGTTTGCAGAGCTCAAAGCTCTGCTCTCCACCCAGCCGGTGCTAGCTGCCCCAATCAGCAAAGAGCCTCTGCTGCTTTACATTGCAGCCATAGGACAAGTTGTCAGTACAGTACTTACGGTCGAGCGGGAAGAGGAAGGGAAGGCCTTCAATGTTCAACGCCCTGTATATTATGTGTCTGAAGTTTTGACCCCTTCAAAACAAAGATACCCCCACTACCAGAAGCTTGTATATGGGATTTATATGACCACGAAGAAAGTTGCACATTATTTCTCTGACCACTCCATTATAGTCGTCAGCGACGCCCCACTATCAGAGATCCTGCATAACAGAGACGTAACTGGTCGAGTGGCCAAGTGGGTGATTGAACTCCTTCCTTTAGATATCAAGTTTGAAGCAAAGAAGGCTATCAAGTCCCAAGCAATCGCGGATTTCATCGCCGAGTGGATTGAACAGCAACTTCCGTCTCAAGTTCACTCGGAGCACTGGACCATGTTCTTCGATGGATCCAAGATGCTTAATGGTTCGGGCGCGGGAGTAGTCTTAGTCTCCCCCCGAGGGGATAAGCTCAGATATGTTCTCCAGATTCACTTTGATTCCTCCAATAAGGAAGCAGAGTATGAGGCACTTTTGTATGGGTTGCACATGGCCATTTCACTCGGCATCCGTCGCCTCATGGTCTATGGCGACTCAGATTTGGTGGTTAATCAAGTGATGAAGGAGTGGGACGTCAGGAGTCCGGCAATGACTGGGTATTGCAATGCAGTGCGAAAGCTTGAAAAGAAGTTCGAGGGGTTAGAGCTCCACCACATCCCTCGACTGAAAAATCAGGCAGCTGACGACTTGGCAAAGATAGGCTCCAAGAGAGAAGCCATTCCAAGCAACGTGTTCTTGGAACACATTCACTCACCGTCAGTCCAAGAGGATCCTTTCACAGAAGAAGCCCCGTAGCCGAAAAGTGCCACAGATCCGACTGAAGTTGAAGTGCCTGCAGTGGTCGACCTAATCATGGAAGTCTTGGCAATCACCCCTGACTAGACAATACTGTACATCGCATATATCCTAAGGAAAGAACTCCCGGAGGAGGAGGAGGAGGCTCGACAGATCGTCCGCCGATCCAAGGCCTTCACAGTCATAAGGGGACAGCTGTACAGAGAGAGCGCGATCGGAGTCGGCCAAAAATGCATAACACCAGAAGAGGGTCAGATAATCCTTAATGATATCCACTCGGGGACCTATGGTCACCATGCGTCCTCTCGGACTATTGTGGCTAAAGCATACCGAGCTGGATTTTACTGGCCAAGAGCAAATGAGATGGCAAAAGAGATAGTCGACAAGTGTGAAGGGTGCCAGTTCTACTCCAACATGTCGCACAAGCCCGCATCAGCCCTGAAGACCATTCCGCTCATCTGGCCCTTTGCCGTTTGGGGATTGGACATGGTTGGTCCCCTAAGAACGGGCAGGAGTGGATTCACTCATGTGCTTGTGGCAGTCGACAAATTTACCAAATGGATCAAAGCTAAGCCCATCAAGAACCTCGATGCTAGCACTGCTATCAGTTTCGTCAGAGGGTTAACATTGAGATATGGAGTCCCGCATAGCATCATCACTGATAACGGGTCAAACTTTGATTTGGACGAGTTCAGAACATTTTGCGCTTCTCAAGGCACACGAGTCGACTACGCTTCGGTCGCTCATCCCCAGTCGAATGGACAGGCTGAGAGAGCAAATGGTCTGATTCTCAAAGGGCTAAAGCCTCGACTAATGCGCGATCTCAAGCACGCGGCAGGCGCTTGGGTCGACGAGCTTTCGTCAGTTCTGTGGGGATTGAGGACCACCCCTAACCGGTCGACTAGAAGGACTCCATTCTTTCTGGTTTATGGAGCCGAAGCAGTCCTGCCGAGTGATCTTCTTCATAACGCACCCCGAGTCGAACTTTACACCGAAGATGAAGCAGAGCAGGCCCGGCAAGACGCAGTCGACCTCTTAGAAGAAGAAAGGGAGATGGCCATGATCAGATCGACCATTTATCAGCAAGACTTGCGCCGTTTTCACGCCCGGAATGTGAAAAGTCAAGCCTTCCAAGAAGGAGATCTGGTCCTCCGAGTGGATCAACAGAAGCCGCACAAACTTGCTCCTACTTGGGAAGGCCCCTTCATAGTCACTAGAGTCCTCCACAATGGAGCATACCACCTCTACAATGTCGATCGCCAGATCGACGAACCACGAGCTTGGAACGCAGAACTGCTCCGCCCCTTTTACACCTGAGTTCTCCCTTAGATGAGATGTAATAAGAAAAATAATTTCTACAGTTCATTTTTATCAAAGACAAGAGTGTTCCAATAATGGCTGTCACTTTTTTTACATACAAAATCCCCTAGTGGGTGACTTGGCTGCGAATCCGTCTCACCTAAGTTTGGAAAAAATCCTACCAAGTGGAGAGCGATCCTCCCACTCGGGGGCTTAGCTGCAGTCCAGTACTCGCCTAAGTTCTCCCACTCGGAAACTTAGCTGCAGTCAAGCACTTGCCTAAGTTTGGAAAAAATCCTACCGAGTGGAGAGCGATCCTCCCACTCGGGGGCTTAGCTGCAGTCCAGTACTCGCCTAAGTTCTCCCACTCGGAAACTTAGCTGCAGTCAAGCACTCGCCTAAGTTTGGAAAAAATCCTACCGAGTGGAGAGCGATCCTCCCACTCGGGGGCTTAGCTGCAGTCCAGTACTCGCCTAAGTTCTCCCACTCGGAAACTTAGCTGCAGTCAAGCACTCGCCTAAGTTTGGAAAAAATCCTACCGAGTGGGGAGCGATCCTCCCACTCGGGGGCTTAGCTGCAGTCCAGTACTCGCCTAAGTTCTCCCACTCGGAAACTTAGCTGCAGTCAATCACTCGCCTAAGTTTGGAAAAAATCCTACCGAGTGGGGAGCGATCCTCCCACTCGGGGGCTTAGCTGCAGTCCAGTACTCGCCTAAGTTCTCCCACTCGGAAACTTAGCTGCAGTCAAGCACTCGCCTAAGTTTGGAAAAAATCCTACCGAGTGGAGAGCGATCCTCCCACTCGGGGGCTTAGCTGCAGTCCAGTACTCGCCTAAGTTCTCCCACTCGGAAACTTAGCTGCAGTCAAGCACTCGCCTAAGTTTGAAAAAATCCTACCGAGTGGAGAGCGATCCTCCCACTCGGGGGCTTAGCTGCAGTCCAGTACTCGCCTAAGTTCTCCCACTCGGAAACTTAGCTGCAGTCAAGCACTCGCCTAAGTTTGAAAAAATCCTACCGAGTGGAGAGCGATCCTCCCACTCGGGGGCTTAGCTGCAGTCCAGTACTCGCCTAAGTTCTCCCACTCGGAAACTTAGCTGCAGTCAAGCACTCGCCTAAGTTTGAAAAAATCCTACCGAGTGGAGAGCGATCCTCCCACTCGGGGGCTTAGCTGCAGTCCAGTACTCGCCTAAGTTCTCCCACTCGGAAACTTAGCTGCAGTCAAGGACTCGCCTAAGTTTGGAAAAAATCCTACCGAGTGAAGAGCGATCCTCCCACTCGGGGGCTTAGCTGCAGTCCAGTACTCGCCTAAGTTCTCCCACTTGGAAACTTAGCTGCAGTCAAGCACTCGCCTAAGTTTGGAAAAAACCCTACCGAGTGGAGAGCGATCCTCCCACCCGGGGGCTTAGATGTAGTCCAGTACTCGCCTAAAGTTCTCCCACTCAGAAACTTAGCTGCAGTCAAGCACTCGCCTAAGTTTGAAAAATCCTACCAAGCGGAGAGCAATCCTCCCACTCGGGGGCTTAGCTGCAGTCCAGTACTCGCCTAAGTTCTCCCACTCGGAAACTTAGCTGCAGTCAAGCACTCGCCTAAGTTTGAAAAAACCCTACCGAGTGGAGAGCCAACCTCGCACTCGGGGACTTAGCTGCAGTCCAGCACTCGTCTGAATACAAGACCAAAGTCCCACACGACAGATCAAAACCACGAAGATATTTAGCAAGAAATTAACTTCGGATAAAGCTTAAAAGGCCCCAGGCCTCAAATCAAAGTGCTCGAGCCCTCGGCTCGACAGAGTTTAAACGGTTACAAATCCACTCGGCATTCCGAGGCAAATTTAAGGAAAGGCATAAAAAAAATTCATTCCTCAGGTGGAGGACTGGCAGGGGCGACGAACTCATCCAGGTCGATTCCGTCCGCAATACGAGCGGCAGCAGCAATGAAGGTCTCCATGAAGTCTTGAAAGTTGTGCCTCTTGGTATTGGCGACTTGGATGGCGGCCAACTTCTCTTCTCGCGCCTCCTTGCAATGGACGCGGACTAAAGATAGAGCCACATCAGCGCCGCACCGGGCAGAAGACTTCTTCCACTCCTGCACTCGATCGGGGATTCTGTCAAGTCGAGTCATCAGAGACTCAAGATCATTCTGGAGCGTAGACTCTGGCCAAAGTGTCGGGTCGATCCGCGACATGGCAACCTTCAGCCGAGCCAAGTAATCCACGGCACCGTCGATACGAGATTCCAGTCGGAGCAGATTCATGGCAGCATCATCATTCACCGGACAATTGATTGGGTCCAAACCCGTTTCAATTCGCCCGGTCTCCTCTTCGAAGTTCAGACAAAACTCTGCATACAAGACCCAAGGATAAGCCAATGCTCACAAACTGAGTCGACACAAAAGAAAACCGGTCGGAATTGAATGCGCACCTTCGAGCTTGGTGTACAACGTCTTGGCGAGACTCCTCAAGTAGCTCTCCAGGTCGTCCCTCCTGCGAGCGATGCCTTCCATCTGCTCGCTCAGGGTGAGGTGCTCCTTCTTCCAACGCGAGCACTCCTTGTTGGCTTCATTCAGAGCGGTCTTCAGCCTGGTATTCTCATCTTCTATCTGGCTGACCGAAGCCAGCTTCTGTTCAGCCAGGGCAATCTTGTCATCAGCCTCCTTGTGGGCAGCAGCCAAGTCCCGATCCTTCTTCGCCAGGGCCTCGCTCAGTTCTCCTGCAAAAGAAACGATGATTGGTTCAGAAAAAGCAGAAGGGTACCCAAGCCTAAAACAAAACCAGTCGACAAGGTCGTCTTACCATAAACGCCATCTCTAACCTTCTGCAGCTCCGTTCTGGCCAGCTCCAGATCGAGGGTCAGTTGAATCCGCTGCTTCTCCAACTCAGTATAGCGAGACGCAAGTTCACAAGATTTCTGCAAAAGGAAAATTCAGTCGACACACATCCAAGATAAGTTGCTTCCGAGTAACTGAGGAAAAAAGGTGACGTTTCTAAGACTACAACCGAATCAAAAACATTCGACAGTAGTCCCGGGGACTACACCCAGTGGGTGCACTCAGCGTGCCCCCACTGGTTTTAAAAAAAAAGTCGACTGTCCGCAGTCGACCGGATACAGATCCATTCGACATGGCTCGACCAGACCAAGAAAAGGAATACAGATACAGAAACGCAATGTAAAGACTACAGTCGACTGCCAGCAGTCCACCGTAGTCTCGGGGACTACACCCAGTGGGTGCACTCAGCGTGCCCCCACTAGTCCAAGAAGGGGAAAACACACCCAGTGGGTGTACAGATACAAAGATCTTCAAAAAAAGAGAGGGAGAAAGACTCTTCTAATAATCAAGTATCAAGTCGACTGACCTGGACAATGCTCTGAAGCGCCGAACTTGCGTCATAGGCTGCCTGGCTGGCCTCCCGAGCCTTCTTCACCTGTTCCATCATGACCCCCGCCTGGCGTATAGCCTCCTTCGCAGCAGCCACTTCGTCCTCAGGGGCAAGGTATGCGACAAAAAGCGAAGTTGGATCTGCAGTCGACGCCGAAGGCTGCGCACTCGACAGGGGATTGGCGAAGGTCACAGAAGCCCGAGGGGCATCGCCACCATCCCGAGCCACGGTCTCAGGTGCCGGAGTAGGCTGGGGAGTCCTGTCAGCCGACGACCTCTTAGTCCTCCTCATCCTCAGCGGTTCGTTGTCGTCGTCATCCGGGAGGTCGATAACATGAGGAGGGGCTGCAAGGAAAACTTTCAATCGACCAGAATTGCAAGAAACGACCAGTCGACTCAAAAACAGAACATCAATAATCGTACCAGGGTTGGAGGTAACAGCGTCCCCCATCTCTTGGTCGTCGTCTTTGGCAGAGACCTCGGAGGTAGCAGCGCTGCAAATTTCGAAAAGTCAGCCAGTTAGCTTAACGAGTCGACCAAGGATCCGTCCTCCATCGACGAAGGAAAACAAGCTCTATTACCCGGAAATAACAGGGACGGTTATCTTCATCTTGGGCAGAGTCTTGGGCGGCTTGGATAGCGTCGTGCGTGGTTGCTTGGGGACCTTCCCAGTCGGTGTTGGAGAAGAAGTCCGAGGGCGTTTTGACGACGGCCCAATGGAGGCAGTCGCCTTTGATAGGGAACGTAGTAATTTCGAAAATTTTCCTACGCACACGCAAGATCATGGTGATGCATAGCAACGAGGGGGAGAGTATTGTCTACGTACCAACGCAGACCGACTGCGGAAGCGATCTCACAACGTAGAGGAAGTAGTCGTACGTCTTCTTCCCGATCCGACCGATCCAAGCACCGTTACTCCGGCACCTCCGAGTTCTTAGCACACGTTCAGCTCGATGACGATCCTCGGGCTCCGATCCAGCAAAGCGTCGAGGAAGAGTTCCGTCAGCACAACGGCGTGGTGACGATCTTGATGTACTACCGACGCAGGGCTTCGCCTAAGCTCTACAACGATATGACCGAGGTGGAATTTGGTGGCAGGGGGCACCGCACATGGCTAAGGAATGATCAACAATGATCAACTTGTGTGTCTATGGGGTGCCCCCTGCCCCCGTATATAAAGGAGCAGGGGGAGGGGTTCGGCCGGCCAGGGAGAGAGGCGCAGGGGGAGTCCCACTCCTACCGGGAGTAGGACTCCCCCCCAATCCTATTCCTAATAGGACTCCTCAAAGAGAAGAGAGAAGAGAGGGGGGCCGGCCCCTTCTCCTAGTCCTAATAGGACTAGGGAAGGGGGGGAGGCGCGCAGCCCTTGTGGGAAGCCTCTTTTCACTTTTCCACTAAGGCCCAATAGGCCCATTTGCCTCCCGGGGGGTTCCGGTAAAATCCCGATTTCACTCGGAACACTTCCGGTGTCCAAACATAGGCTTCCAATATATCAATCTTTACGTCTCGACCATTTCGAGACTCCTCGTCATGTCCGTGATCACATCCGGGACTCCGAACAACCTTCGGTACATCAAAATGCATAAACTCATAATAACTATCATCGTAACGTTAAGCGTGCGGACCCTACGGTTCGAGAACAATGTAGACATGACCGAGACACGTCTCCGGTCAATAACCAATAGCGGGACCTGGATGCCCATATTGGCTCCCACACATTCTACGAAGATCTTTATCGGTCAGACCGCATAACAACATACGTTGTTCCCTTTGTCATCGGTATGTTACTTGCCCGAGATTCGATCGTCGGTATCCAATACCTAGTTCAATCTCGTTACTGGCAAGTCTCTTTACTCGTTCCGTAATACATCATCTCATAACTAACATCTTAGTTATTATGCTTGCAAGGCTTATGTGATGTGTATTACCGAGAGGGCCCTGAGATACCTCTCTGACAATCGGAGTGACAAACCCTAATCTCGAAATACGCCAACCCAACATCTACCATTGGAAACACCTGTAGTACTCCTTTATAATCACCCAGTTACGTTGTGACGTTTGGTAGTACCCAAAGTGTTCCTCCGGTAAACGGGAGTTGCATAATCTCATAGTTATAGGAACATGTATAAGTCATGAAGAAAGCAATAGCAACATACTAAACGATCGGGTGCTAAGCTAATGGAATGGGTCATGTCAATTAGATCATTCAACTAATGATGTGACCTCGTTAATCAAATAACAACTCTTTGTTCATGGTTAGGAAACATAACCATCTTTGATTAACGAGCTAGTCAAGTAGAGGCATACTAGTGACACTCTGTTGGTCTATGTATTCACACATGTATGATGTTTCCGGTTAATACAATTCTAGCATGAATAATAAACATTTATCATGATATAAGGAAATAAATAATAACTTTATTATTGCCTCTAGGGCATATTTCCTTCAGTCTCCCACTTGCACTAGAGTCAATAATCTAGATTACACAGTAATGATTCTAACACCCATGGAGCCTTCGTGCTGATCATGTTTTTCTCGTGGAAGAGGCTTAGTCAACGGGTCTGCAACATTCAGATCCGTATGTATCTTGCAAATCTCTATGTCTCCCACCTGGACTAAATCTCGGATGGAGTTGAAGCGTCTCTTGATGTGTTTGGTTCTTTTGTGAAATCTGGATTCCTTTGCCAAGGCAATTGCACCAGTATTGTCACAGAAGATTTTCATTGGACCCGATGCACTAGGTATGACACCTAGATCGGATATGAACTCCTTCATCCAGACTCCTTCGTTCGCTGCTTCCGAATCAGCTATGTACTCCGCTTCACATGTAGATCCCGCTACGACGCTTTGTTTAGAACTGCACCAACCAACAGCTCCACCGTTTAAAGTAAACACGTATCTGGTTTGCGATTTAGAATCGTCCGGATCAGTGTCAACGCTTGCATCAACGTAACCTCTTACGGTGAGCTCTTTGTCACCTCCATATACGAGAAACATATCCTTAGTCCTTTTCAGGTATTTCAGGATGTTCTTGACCGCTGTCCAGTGATCCACTCCTGGATTACATTGGTACCTCCCTGCTAAACTTATAGCAAGGCACACATCAGGTCTGGTACACAGCATTGCATACATGATAGAGCCTATGGCTGAAGCATAGGGAACATCTTTCATTTTCTCTCTATCTTCTGCAGTGGTCGGGCATTGAGTCTGACTCAACTTCACACCTTGTAACACAGGCAAGAACCCTTTCTTTGCTTGATCCATTTTGAACTTCTTCAAAATCTTGTCAAGGTATGTGCTTTGTGAAAGTCCAATTAAGCGTCTGGATCTATCTCTATAGATCTTTATGCCTAATATGTAAGCAGCTTCCCCGAGGTCTTTCATCGAAAAACTTTTATTCAAGTATCCCTTTATGCTATCCAGAAATTCTATATCATTTCCAATTAGCAATATGTCATCCACATATAATATCAGAAATGCTACAGATCTCCCACTCACTTTCTTGTAAATACAGGCTTCTCCAAAAGTCTGTATAAAGCCAAATGCTTTGATCACACTATCAAAGCATTTATTCCAACTCCGAGATGCTTGCACCAGTCCATAAATGGATCGCTGGAGTTTGCACACTTTGTTAGCTCCCTTTGGATCGACAAAACCTTCTGGTTGCATCATATACAACTCTTCTTCCAGAAATCCATTCAGGAATGCAGTTTTGACATCCATTTGCCATATTTCATAATCATAAAATGCAGCAATTGCTAACATAATTCTGACGGACTTAAGCATCGCTACGGGTGAGAAGGTCTCATCGTAGTCAACCCCTTGAACTTGTCGAAAACCTTTTGCGACAAGTCGAGCTTTATAGACAGTAATATTACCGTCAGCGTCAGTCTTTTTCTTGAAGATCCATTTATTCTCAATTGCTTGCCGATCATCAGGCAAGTCAACCAAAGTCCATACTTTGTTCTCATACATGGATCCCATCTCAGATTTCATGGCCTCAAGCCACTTTGCGGAATCTGGGCTCACCATCGCTTCTTCATAGTTCGTAGGTTCATCATGATCTAGTAGCATGACTTCCAGAACTGGATTACCGTACCACTCTGGTGTGGATCTCACTCTGGTTGATCTACGTGGTTCAGTAGTATCTTGCCCTGAAGTTTCATGATCATCATCATTAGCTTCCTCACTAATTGGTATAGGTGTCGCAGAAACAGTTTTTTGTGATGTACTAATTTCTAATAAGGGAGCAGGTACAGTTACCTCGTCAAGTTCTACTTTCCTCCCACTCACTTCTTTCGAGAGAAACTCCTTCTCTAGAAATGATCCATTCTTAGCAACGAATGTCTTGCCTTCGGATCTGTGGTAGAAGGTATACCCAACAGTTTCCTTTGGGTATCCTATGAAGACACATTTCTCCGCTTTGGGTTCGAGCTTATCAGGTTGAAGCTTTTTCACATAAGCATCGCAGCCCAAAACTTTAAGAAACGACAACTTTGGTTTCTTGCCAAACCATAGTTCATAAGGCGTCGTCTCAACGGATTTTGATGGTGCCCTATTTAACGTGAATGCGACCGTCTCTAAAGCATAACCCCAAAACGATAGCGGTAAATCAGTAAGAGACATCATAGATCGCACCATATCTAGTAAAGTACGATTACGACGTTCGGACACACCATTACGCTGTGGTGTTCCGGGTGGCGTGAGTTGCAAAACTATTCCACAATTTTTCAAATGTATACCAAACTCGTAACTCAAATATTCTCCTCCACGATCAGATCGTAGAAACTTTATTTTCTTGTTACGATGATTTTCAACTTCACTCTGAAATTCCTTGAACTTTTCAAATGTTTCAGACTTATGTTTCATTAAGTAGATATACCCATATCTGCTTACATCATCTGTGAAGGTGAGAAAATAACGATATCCGCCACGAGCCTCAATATTCATCGGACCACATACATCGGTATGTATGATTTCCAATAAATCTGTTGCTCTCTCCATAGTACCGGAGAACGGTGTTTTAGTCATCTTGCCTATGAGGCACGGTTCGCAAGTACCAAGTGATTCATAATCAAGTGGTTCCAAAAGCCCATCAGTATGGAGTTTCTTCATGCGCTTTACACCAATATGACCTAAACGGCAGTGCCACAAATAAGTTGCACTATCATTATCAACTCTGCATCTTTTGGCTTCTACATTATGAATATGTGTGTCACTACTATCGAGATTCAATAAGAATAGACCACTCTTCAAGGGTGCATGACCATAAAAGATATTACTCATATAAATAGAACAACCATTATTCTCTGATTTAAATGAATAACCGTCTCACATCAAACAAGATCCAGATATAATGTTCATGCTCAACGCTGGCACCAAATAACAATTATTTAGGTCTAATATTAATCCCGAAGGTAGATGTAGAGGTAGCGTGCCGACCGCGATCACATCGACTTTGGAACCGTTTCCCACGCGCATCGTCACCTCGTCCTTTGCTAGCGTCTGCTTATTCCGTAGTCCCTGTTTCGAGTTGCAAATATTAGCAACAGAACCAGTATCAAATACCCAGGTGCTACTGCGAGCTCTAGTAAGGTAGACATCAATAACATGTATATCATATATACCTTTGTTCACCTTGCCATCTTTCTTATCCGCCAAATACTTGGGGCAGTTCCGCTTCCAGTGACCATTCTGCTTGCAGTAGAAGCACTCAGTTTCAGGCTTAGGTCCAGACTTGGGTTTCTTCTCCTGAGCAGCAACTTGCTTGCTGTTCTTCTTGAAGTTCCCCTTCTTCTTCCCTTTGCCCTTTTTCTTGAAACCAGTGGTTTTGTTAACCATCAACACTTGATGCTCCTTCTTGATTTCTACCTCCGCAGCTTTCAGCATTGCGAAGAGCTCGGGAATAGTCTTGTTCATCCCTTGCATATTATAGTTCATCACGAAGCTCTTGTAGCTTGGTGGCAGTGATTGGAGAATTCTGTCAATGACGCAATCATCTGGAAGATTAACTCCCATCTGAATCAAGTGATTATTATACCCAGACATTTTGAGTATATGCTCACTGACAGAACTGTTCTCCTCCATCTTGCAGCTATAGAACTTATTGGAGACTTCATATCTCTCAATTCGGGCATTTGCTTGAAATATTAACTTCAACTCCTGGAACATCTCATATGCTCCATGACGTTCAAAACGTCGTTGAAGTCCCGATTCTAAGCCGTAAAGCATGGCACACTGAACTATCGAGTAGTCATCAGCTTTGCTCTGCCAGACGTTCATAACATCTGGCGTTGCTCCAGCAGCAGGCCTGGCACCCAGCGGTGCTTCCAGAACGTAATTCTTCTGTGCAGCAATGAGGATAATCCTCAGGTTACGGACCCAGTCCGTGTAATTGCTACCATCATCTTTCAACTTTGCTTTCTCAAGGAACGCATTAAAATTCAACGAAACAACAGCACAAGCCATCTATCTACAATCAACATAAGCAAGACACTATCAGGTACTAAGTTCATGATAAGTTTAAGTTCAGTTAATCAAATTACTTAGGAACTCCCACTTAGATAGACATCCCTCTAATCCTCTAAGTGATCACGTGATCCAAATCAACTAAACCATAACCGATCATCACGTGAGATGGAGTAGTTTTCAATGGTGAACATCGTCATGTTGATCATATCTACTATATGATTCACGCTCGACCTTTCGGTCTCTGTGTTCCGAGGCCATATCTACATATGCTAGGCTCGTCAAGTTTAACCTGAGTATTCTGCGTGTGCAAAACTGGCTTGCACCCGTTGTAGATGGACGTAGAGCTTATCACACCCGATCATCACGTGGTGTCTGGGCACGACGAACTTTGGCAACGGTGCATACTCAGGGAGAACACTTCTTGATAATTTAGTGAGAGATCATCTTATAATGCTACCGTCAATCAAAGCAAGATAAGATGCATAAAAGGATAAACATCACATGCAATCAATATAAGTGATATGATACGGCCATCATCATCTTGTGCTTGTGATCTCCATCTCCGAAGCACCGTCATGATCACCATCCTCACCGGCACGACACCTTGATCTTCATCGTAGCATTGTTGTCGTCTCGCCAATCTTATGCTTCCACGACTATCACTACCGCTTAGTAATAAAGTAAAGCATTACATCGCGATTACATTGCATACAATAAAGCGAAAACCATATGGCTCCTGCCAGTTGCCGATAACTCGGTTACAAAACATGATCATCTCATACAATAAAATCAGCATCATGCCTTGACCATATCACATCACAACATGCCCTGCAAAAACAAGTTAGACGTCCTCTACTTTGTTGTTGCAAGTTTTACGTGGCTGCTACGGGCTTAAGTAAGAACTCATCTCACCTACGCATCAAAACCACAACGATAGTTCGTCAAATAGACTCTGTTTTAACCTTCTCAAGGACCGGGCGTAGTCACACTTGGTTCAACTAAAGTTGTAGAGACAGTCTTCCGCAAGCCATCTATGTGCAAAGCACGTCGAGGGAACCGGTCTCGCGTAAGAGTACGCGTAAGGTTGGTCCGGATCGTCTCACCCAACAATACCGCCGAACCAAAGTATGACATGCTGGTAGGCAGTATGACTTGTATCGCCCACAACTCACTTGTGTTCTACTCGTGCAAATAACATCAAACCATAAAACCTAGGCTCGGATGCCACTGATAGGGAACGTAGTAATTTCGAAAAATTTCCTACGCACACGCAAGATCATGGTGATGCATAGCAACGAGGGGGAGAGTATTGTCTACGTACGAACGCAGACCGACTGCGGAAGCGATCTCACAATGTAGAGGAAGTAGTCGTACGTCTTCTTCCCGATTCGACCGATCCAAGCACCGTTACTCCGGCACCTCCGAGTTCTTAGCACACGTTCAGCTCGATGACGATCCTCGGGCTCCGATCCAGCAAAGCGTCGAGGAAGAGTTCCGTCAGCACAACGGCGTGGTGACGATCTTGATGTACTACCGACACAGGGCTTCGCCTAAGCTCTACAACGATATGACCGAGGTGGAATTTGGTGGCAGGGGGCACCGCACACGGCTAAGGAACGATCAACAATGATCAACTTGTGTGTCTATGGGGTGCCCCCTGCCCCCGTATATAAAGGAGCAGGGGGAGGGGTTCGGCCGGCCAGGGAGAGAGGCGCAGGGGGAGTCCCACTCCTACCGGGAGTAGGACTCCCCCCCCCCCCAATCCTATTCCTAATAGGACTCCTCAAAGAGAAGAGAGAAGAGAGGGGGGCCGGCCCCTTCTCCTAGTCCTAATAGGACTAGGGAAGGGGGGAGGCGCGCAGCCCTTGCGGGCAGCCTCTTTTCACTTTTCCACTAAGGCCCAATAGGCCCATTTGCCTCCCGGGGGGTTCCGGTAACCCTCCCGGTATTCCGGTAAAATCCCGATTTCACCCGGAACACTTCCGGTGTCCAAACATAGGCTTCCAATATATCAATCTTTACGTCTCGACCATTTCGAGACTCCTCGTCATGTCCGTGATCACATCCAGGACTCCGAACAACCTTCGGTACATCAAAATGCATAAACTCATAATAACTGTCATCGTAACGTTAAGCGTGCGTACCCTACGGTTCGAGAACAATGTAGACATGACCTAGACACGTCTCCGGTCAATAACCAATAGCGGGACCTGGATGCCCATATTGGCTCCCACACATTCTACGAAGATCTTTATCGGTCAGACCGCATAACAACATACGTTGTTCCCTTTGTCATCGGTATGTTACTTGCCCGAGATTCGATCGTCGGTATCCAATACCTAGTTCAATCTCGTTACTGGCAAGTCTCTTTACTCGTTCCGTAATACATCATCTCATAACTAACATCTTAGTTATTATGCTTGCAAGGCTTATGTGATGTGTATTACCGAGAGGGCCCTGAGATACCTCTCCGACAATCGGAGTGACAAACCCTAATCTCGAAATACGCCAACCCAACATCTACCATTGGAAACACCTGTAGTACTCCTTTATAATCACCCAGTTACGTTGTGACGTTTGGTAGTACCCAAAGTGTTCCTCCGGTAAACGGGAGTTGCATAATCTCATAGTTATAGGAACATGTATAAGTCATGAAGAAAGCAATAGCAACATACTAAACGATCGGGTGCTAAGCTAATGGAATGGGTCATGTCAATCAGATCATTCAACTAATGATGTGACCTCGTTAATCAAATAACAACTCTTTGTTCATGGTTAGGAAACATAACCATCTTTGATTAACGAGCTAGTCAAGTAGAGGCATACTAGTGACACTCTGTTGGTCTATGTATTCACACATGTATGATGTTTCCGGTTAATACAATTCTAGCATGAATAATAAACATTTATCATGATATAAGGAAATAAATAATAACTTTATTATTTCCTCTAGGGCATATTTCCTTCAGCCTTGCCACGTTCCTGCGCCGGGTCGTGTGCGAGCTTGGATCGCCTCTTCGGGCGGGGGGGTTCGGCCTCCTCCTCCTCCTCTTCGCTGGAGAAGACGTCATCGCCTCCCTCTCCTTCACCATCCGACTCCCACTCGCCTTGGTCATCCCCGCTCTCGCCTCCATTCCCTTCTCCTTCCTTAGTCGACCCCTGTGCCCCATTGGGCGTCGAGTACATCTCAGTGGTCGCCTGAAAAAAAGCAGACAAAACGAAAGTCAATCGACCTACTCAAAAGAAGACCAACACAGAAAACGAAGATTTTAGTCGGGAGCATAAAAACACACCTGGTCGACCTCATACGAACTGTCGAGTGGAATGACCCTCCTGGCTCCTCGGGGGTTGTCCTTTTTCCCCGTGATGCTTGACAGCCACCCCTCCAACATCTCGTCGGTGACCTCCTCCGGGTGGAGCCGAGTGGTGTCCTCGAGGCCAGAGTACAGCCACATCGGGTGGTCCCGAGCCTGGAGCGGTTGGATTCGCCTCTTGAGGAAGACTTCCAGCAGATCCATCCCCGTCACGCCCTCGCAGACAAGTTCAACCACTCGACCCGCCAGTACCTTGACCTGGGCCTTTTCTTCAGGCGTCACCTTCAGAGAAGCAGGCTTTTCGGCTCGGTCGAGGGAGAAAGGTGGGAGCCCAGTCGACTGCCCTGGAGTCGCCTGATCCTGGCAGTAGAACCAAGTCGCCTGCCAGCCTCGGACTGACTCCGGGAAAGTAATGGATGGGAAACAGCTCTTCCCCCTCGTCTGGATCGCAAAGCCCCCACACAGCTGGATCACTTGTGTCTTCTCATCACTCGACTTGGCCTTCTTGACCGACTGAGAGCGACAGGTGAAGATGTGCTTGAAAAGCCCCCAGTATGGGCGGCAACCCAGGAACGCCTCACACATAGAAATGAAAGCGGCAAGATAGACTATGGAGTTTGGGGTAAAGTGATGGAGCTGCGCTCCAAAGAAGTTCAAGAAGTTGCGGAAGAAAGAATGGGGCGGCAGAGAAAACCCTCGGTCAATGTGAGTGGCCAGGAGCACGCACTCACCGTCGCGAGGTTGGGGTTCGATCTCTCCCCCCAGAAGACACGCAGCCCTGTGAGGAATGGCTCCCCCCTCAACTAGGTCATCAAGATCCTCCTGCCGGAGCACCGATGGCATCCAGTCACCCTGGATCCAACCTTTGGGCAGGGCCGTCCGAGAGGAAGATCCGCCGCGCGCAGACTTCTTCCCCTTCCCCGCCGCCGCCGCCTTCTTCGCGCGCTCCAGAGCGGTCGTCTTGCCCTTCACCATCGTCGCCGGCGAGATCTCGAGCTGGTTTGCGGTGGCTGGGCGAGAGCGAAGGAAGCGGGGGAGGCTACGAAGAAAGAGAGGAAGAAGGAGAAGAGAAGAGCACGCGCACTGTTGGGGGACTCAGAGCCAGCAACTTATAAGGGGTCGCTTTCGAGTGGCTGACCAGTAGGCCCAAGCTATCCAGTCAAATCCCGTGGCAGGCGCACGCGCAGTACGTGGCGAAAAAGGCGGCGCGGAGATCGAGGAGCCTTCGCATTGTCACTTCTGATTACTGCGGCCGCCCTTGTTCTGCGCGCTTCCCAAAAAATCCGAATCCCGCGATATCTGCTGGCTGCAGAACAACTTGTCAAAACAGAAATCCCGCGCGCACCGGTGCTCGATGCCTCACAAGTAAAGAAATCCACTCGACGAAAGACTTGGAACGGATCAAGGCGACTGAAAGAGGTTAATGACATCATCCGAGACAGTCGACCCAGAACGAAGCACTCATATAACCCGAAGAGTCAGTCGGAAAGGTCCCTAACCCCTTTTCTCACTCTAGCCTCGATCCATTCGGGGGCTAATGATGAAGCCATGTACCTACGGTAGAGGCACGGACCCGTCGTAAAGAGCCCTACCGTAGGACATCCCTAGAAGAAGTCACCTTTCAATCAACTTGAAGGCATCCCACTCGACGGGTTGAAGACACTCGACCAAAAAGCTATCACTCGACCATAAAGTCAACCACTCGACTGACCGAAAGAGCTGAAGTCACTCCACAGGCAAACGGTCGGCTATTAAGTAGTCTTTATGGTTATTATGACACTTTATTAGGGACGTTATCAGTAACGCCCCACCTTAAATGTACCTTAAACCCTGCATTACTGAGGGCAGGAGGGGGCCGGCGAACTCTATATAAGCCACCCCCCTCCTCAGTATGCGGGGTTCGCACTCTGGTCATCTACACACGCATAATTCAATCGACCGCCTCCGGGCACCGAGACGTAGGGCTGTTACTTCCTCCGAGAAGGGCCTGAACTCGTAAACACTGCGTGCTTACAACTTCCCAATAGCTAAGGTCTAGCCTCTTCATACATACCCCCCTACCTCACTGTCAGACTTAGAACTATGACACTATGTACATGAAAATATCCCAGTCAAAAGAAAAGATGCCCATCAGTTCAACTATAATTGTTCCAGTTCAAATACAAAGAACATATAAAAAAACAGTTGTACCTGAGCAAAACAATAGCAATGTATTACATAAATTATTCCAAACCATCTGATAATACCATAGAATTCAACCATCTCACATGCAAATGTTTTAAAGAAAAAATACTGCAACATAATCAAACACACACAAATGTCACAACTGGCGTCATTTGCCACATTTAAACCTATAACACATAAATTCTGAATGTCGGAGAGTCATCTTCCTTGGAGAACATAACCATAACCACATCACCATCCTCAAATCCAGACTCTGCCACAAACTCCTTCCACCCAGTACTTAGGTTGATGCAACCATCAACGTCGATGTGGTAGGCAACTTCCATCAACTAATACGCGTTTTTATCTGAAGTCTCCATCTACAGTATCCCGGAACTAGGAGCAGCAATCCCGATCCTGGGTGACATTTTCTACAAATGGGCATGGGAGTAGAAAACAAAGTGAACACCTGACATAACTGAATTTTTTACACAGATCTAGGAACGGTTGCATAACAAATTGAAAAAGGGGAAATCTGAACAATAACAAAAACACCTAAATAACTAGTTATATGAACTGACTAAACTGAAGAAATATACATACCAATACACCTACAGTAAAAAAATATGACAAAAAACAGATTGAGGATTATACAAAAATGGATAAAATACTGTTAAGTAATGAACAAATACACACAAAAATCCCTACTATTAAATTCTGACAAAACCAAATAAAAATTATAGACAAACTATTGATAAAACTAAACTACAGATTCAGTCCATGGGCTTCAAAAAGAGACCTACAAAAAATAAGAAAAAACGAATAGAAACACATACCCGTGATTCCTTCAAGTCCCCAGCCGTCAGGCGACAAACATAGGGTGCACAAAAACCATGGCTGCTGTACAGCAGACAAGAAAGTTGGCCACGGCGTTGAGTCTGGGTGAGCTCCAAACCAGATTCGTACACACGGTCGTCAGCTATGCGCGCCATCTTTGCCAGGCATCCGCATGAATAATCCTCCATGGAAAACACAGGAACAGGGAAGAAAACAACAGAGAGAAGAGGGAGGAACCTAGATCTGATTCTGGAAGGAGGAAAAAGGATGGGGAGACTGAGCCACACACCACAAGTAGATGGATAGAATATATAGCCAGGGAGACTCGTAGATTATAAAAATAATAAATAGGCAGGTGGGCAGTCAGCTGGTAGAAAATAATTATTATACAAGCCATGCAACATTTGACCGCAAATCAGTTCAACTTTAGATAAACCAGCAGTTCAAAAACTGCACATGACAAACATATGCAGATAAAACAACACCTTCAGAAGTAGACAGTTGAATTCATTTAGTCATTCAAACATCTGCTCCCTCACAACACAATCTTAAAATATAATATTCAGTACTTCAGCCATAACGATCAAAGAAACGACGCCATTTGGCCCAGGTGGATGGATGTGGAGCCATGGTTGTTCTCGCCCTAGCCCAACTGATGATCTAAATATGGTTCCTTCCCCTGCCATTTGGGAAAAGAAGCTCCAGTTCATTGGAGTTGCAAGTATCCATCACCTCGCGTGCAAGGCGTCTGTTGAACTCTGCCTCCACTTCCTCCTCGGCAGCACGTCGTGCCATCTGCCTGTGCCTGCGCCTCCTCCTCTGCTCCGCTGCTACAGCCCTCACATCGACGGCTTCCCCCTCCTCCTCTGTGACCTCTCCCAGCATAGGATCCATCTCGCTTTTCTTTGGTTGCAGCTGGTAGAATGAAAGTGACAGAGGGCTCAGGCTTTATACTCAAAGTGCAGAGGTATTGGTGGGCAGCCAGTAGAAAATACTTACTCTGATGTCAACGCACAGTAAGACAACTTTGACACGGAGCAGTCCAACTACACATATGGCAGCAATTCAAACAACACTGAAAACACACAACTTAATTACACAGTTTGACCAGATTACAAGAAATCACAGGCTACAGTCAGCCGCCATACACCACCTCCGCCAACGACCAAATAACATGGGAATCTGGGGTAGAAACAACTCAAAGAAGCAAAATTGACAACGCAAATCTTTTCATACAATCCTCATATCTCTCCCTGCAACGCCAATTCGAAAGTAAAACAACAGAAAAAGAAGAACATGTTTGCATGGCGGGCGTGGAAAATGACCAAGGACACCAAAACTTGTAATCAGAAATTACAGATGAAATTAATCTCCAAAAACTCTAACATACTGATAATTCTCACATCCAAAACAACAAACCGGATGTAAAAATGAGGCCTACGAACACCACGGTAAACACCAACGCCCAAAACATGTCCGCCGCCAAATACCCACACCATCACCTCCGGTGATTTGAGATCGCAAAACATGACCAGGTGAGCGCGCGCACATGCGGAACCCCTTACATGTATCCTCTGGCAACGATTGGCCCACAGCACCGCGTCGGAGAACGCCTGCAAGCTCCATGTTGCATCCCCTGTTTCCGCCCATTGTACACGCAGGAAGATCAGTTCAACTAGAAAACCGCGTCAGTCTAACCTGTAAACTACGTCAGTTCGAGTAGGGTAACAGAATAATATTCTGTTACGCGAAACAGAATAGCCCTAACATGTAAACTACATCAGTTCAAGTAGGGTAACAGAATAATATTCTATTTCGTAACAGAATATTATTCTGTTACCCTACTTGAACTGACGTAGTTACAGGTTAGACTAACGCGGTTTTCTACTTGAACTGATCTTCCTGCGTGTACGATGGGTGGAAATAGGGGATGCAACGTAGAGCTTGCGGGCGTTCTCTGGCGTGGTGTTGCGGGCCAATCGTTGCCAGAGGAGACATGTAAGGGGTTCCGCACGTGCGCACGCTCACCTGGTCGTGTTTTGCGATCTCAAGTCACCGGAGGTGACAGCGTGGTGTTTTGGGCATTGGTGTTACCGTGGTGTTCGTAGGCCTTATTTTTACGTCACATTTGTTGTTTTGGATGTGAGAATTATCGGTATATTAGAGTTTTTGGAGATTAATTTCATCTGTAATTTCTGATTACAAGTTTTGGTGTTCTTGGTCATTTTCCACGCCCGCCATGCAAATGTGTTCTTCTTTTTCTATTGTTTTACTTTCGAATTGGCGTTGCAGGGAGAGATATGAGGATTGTATGAAAATATTTGCGTTGTCAATTTTGCGTCTTTAAGTTGTTTCTACCCCGGATTCCCATGTTATTTGGTCGTTGGCGGAGGTGGTGTATGGCGGCTGACTGTAGCCTGCGATTTCTTGTAATCTGGTCAAACTGTGTAATTAAGTTGCGTGTTTTTCAGCATTGTTTGAATTGTAGCCAGAAACGGGGAACGATGGACCGTCCCTCGATCCGGATTCATGGTCCCGGAACCAGATTCGGGAGCGAGGATCGATTCAGTAAGATTTGATGCGGATTCGGCGTTTCCACAGCCGGATCGTTAATTCAGATTCGTCGACTCGGCAGTCCTGGTTCGTGAATCGATTGGGTAAGCAAAAAAGTCAGCCAAATCAATCACCAACTCCTCGTTTTACTCTCTGTCTCGATCTTCTCCACTACCCCAAAAAACTCCTCGAGTAAGCAAAAGGCTTCTAATAAATTTCATTGGGAAACAGATGATTTATGGATCAACGACATAGCCCAGCCAATTCTTGTATAAGTACTCCCTGGTCCCTCTCCCTCCCAGTCCCAGCCAGTTGCTCCCTGCATCTAGTGTCCAGAGGCACATGCAGCAGCAGAAATTCAGATTCAAAACCAGCGATGCTTTAGAAGACTTGATTGCTCGAGGATCCAAGAGTCCAGTTACATTCAGGCATTCAGTTTTCAGATTCAGGTACACCTAACCTACACCATTTAGTACATCAGATCTTGCCTTTGAATTACAGTTTTGTGAGTAAGAATGTAATATATGAACCCATTCATTATTCAAAGATTGCGATGGCATTTGGGTCGATAAGTTAGCAGATTGGAATGACACCGAGGAGGATGATGCCGATGATGTTGATCTCATCAATTCCGATGATGAGCGTAATAGCGCTGATGAACAAGATGAATCTGTCGAGCATGGTACTGCAAAACCTGCTAAATCCCTTCTAGATGAGGTATTTTTTCTTGATGCACCTAAAGGGAAGAACTCTGGTGGATCAAGACCCTGGCGATGCAAACATTGTGATAAGAAGTACACGAGTAGTTATACAAGAATTCACCAGCACTTCTTTGGTGTTGGTCCTGGCAAGACGAAACAAATTGCTCGCTGCTCTGTCGCAAGTGATCGCGTCAAGTATAAGAAAATATATGATAAGGTATATGCACATGCTTTTTATGAGAAAAAATATTCAGACAACACCACAACAATTGGCACCCATATGACTCTTTCCCTGTTTTGATTTACAGTATCACCAACCTGAGAAAGTACAAGCTTCAGGCTCGGCGCCTAAAAAGTAATTAGTAGAAGCTTTTGCTGGGGTGGAAAGAGATGCAGTGGACATGCAAATAATGTTGTTCCTTTGTGCTAATGGAATTCCCTTTAATATGTTGAGAAGTCCTCAATACAATGAAATGGTAGCAGCCATCCAGAGAGCACCAAAGGGATACAAACCTCCTGCATATGAGAAGGCTAGGACTACTCTTATAGATGCATGTAAGAGAAAGGTGGAGAATGATTTGGCTCCGGTTAGACAAACATGGTAAGCCTCAAACATTTAGCATTTGCAATCATCTATTTTTTTCTAACGGATGGTGTCTCATGGTGTCTATAACTGTATATAGGTATTCCCATGGTGTCTCTGTTGTTTCTGACGGATGGACAAATATGAAGAACCATCCATTAATCAACGTAATAGCATCGAATAGCTGTGGTTCAATGTTTCTGTACGCAGAAGACTTCTTTGGAGAAGAGAAGACATGTGAAGCCATTGCACAATTCTTACTACAAGCCATTGAGGAGATTGGCCCTTCCAATGTCCTTCAGGTCATCACTGATAATGCACCTAATTGCAGAGTTGTGGGTGAAGAAATTCAGAAAGTATGTTTTTCATTGTTTGGTACATTGATTTTAGTTTGAGGATCACGTATATCCAATTGTGTTTCTCTTTTCTATTTGACAGGTGCATCAGCATATATTTTGGTCTCCATGTGTGGTTCACACACTGAATCTAGTATTCAAAGATTTTGCAAAAAAGTTTGCTTGGATGGTTGATACATACCAGACTGGGAAAGCAATTGTGAAGTTCTTTAGGAACCACCGGCACTTTCAAGATCTCTTTAGACGCAACTCCAAGTTGGATCTTTTGAAGGTCTCAAAAACAAGATTTGCTTCTCATTATATTGTGCTTAAGAGGCTTATGGATGTTCGAGAGGCGCTCACAACTACCATTGTCACAAGCAAGTGGAAGGAACTGGTGAAGGCTTGTGATGTACAAACAAGAGCAGCAGCAAATGTGATTGCCCAAAATATCATTGATGAGACATTTTGGGATGAGGTTAAAATCATCCTTGACATCACAAAACCATTATACATGGTAATCAAGTTCAGTGATGGAGAAGGTCCAAAATCTGGTGATATATATGAAAGAATGGACAATATGCTTGGCGAGATGCAAGAAGTCATGACAAGGGAAGATAACCCTCACAAAGATGATTGGTCGAAGGTAAATGCAATTATTCTTTATCGGTGGGGAAAGATGAACTGGCATTTTCATTGCTTAGCGTTTACTCTTTCTCCTAAGTATTATGATCAAGCCTATCTTGCAAGTCCTGCTCCTGGTGGTGGTCAAAGGAAAGCTCCAAATGATGACAGTGAGGTTATGGAAGGTGTTATAGAGGCTCTAAATAGAATTGCATAAGATAAAAAAGAGTATGCTCTTTTACATGAGGAGCTTAACACCTTTATAATGAAGAAAGGTTTGTATGCAATAGACGCCATTCAGGCTGATGCAGCCACGATGAATGCCACAGAATGGTGGTTCAATTATGGCTCACAAACTCCAACTTTAAGTGAGGTGGCAAAGAAAGTCTTGTCTCAGCCAATAAGCAGCTCCTCTGCCGAAAGAAATTGGAGTACCTACTCATTCATACATAATGTAAAGAGAAACAAGCTGAATGCAACGACAGCCGATAAGCTTGTATTTATTCATGCAAACGAGCGTCTGAAGAGGAGGTTTTCAGAGGGCTACAATTCAGGTCCACATTATAAGTGGCATGTTGAGCCTGAGAATGATTTGCTGGAGGATTCAAGCTTGAAGCTTGAGCAGCTGCGTTGGGATAGCTTGGAGGATGAAGCAGCTGATGCTGAACCACCACGCAAAATTCAGAGGACTTCAAACACTAGGAAGTGTCCGGTACTAAATCTGAACTCTTCAATATATTGACTCCAATCTTTACATTCTATGGTCGCTAATAGTTCTCTTTTAATTGAAGGTACATGGAGAGTTAATCTGTTGGTGAAACTTTATTGGTTGGAAACCTGGAAGATGAGTCACTTGGATGCTGCTATTGAAGTGATTGTGTCTATTACCTTAGTCAATCTGTTTTCTTGTTTGCTACTTTGGTTAAGTCAACTATTTTGTTAAGTACTCGTGCTGAAATTTTAATTAAATATATCATGCCTTATCATCGTTCATATGGTTGATCCACCGTTGTAGCGGGTTCATCATCCCAACAAGTAAAGATTCACGTTCCTCGTTCCGTGGTACTGTACCGGATTCATCGTACCGGAATTGATTGGATCGTGTTTCTGCTTGACAAAAATCGTTCTAGAGATGTTTTCTTGTTTGCTACTTTGGTTAAGTCAAGTATTTTGTTAAGTACTCGTGCTGAAATTTTCATTGAATATATCATGTCTTATCATCGTTCATATGGTTGATCCATCGTTGTACCGGGTTCATCATCCCAACTAGTAAAGATTCACGTTCCTTGTTCCATGGTACCGTACCGGATTCATCGTACCGGAATTGATTGGATCGTGTTTCTGCTTGACAAAAATCGTTCTAGAGATGTATACCCTCGTTGTACCCTATTTTTTCTAGCCTCCGACTCTCGTCCCCCGTTCCCGTTCCTCATTCCCACCGTACCAGAAACATGTCAACTATGTGTAGTTGGACTGCTCCGTGTCAAAGTTGTCTTACTGTGCGTTGACATCAGAGTAAGTATTTTCTACTGGCTGCCTACCGATACCTCTGCACTTTGAGTATAAAGCCCAAGCCCTCTGTAACTTTCATTCTACCAGCTGCAACCAAAGAAACACAAGATGGATCCTCAGCTGGGAGAGGTCACAGAGGAGGAGGGGGAAGCCGTTGACATGAGGGCTGCAGCAGCGGAGCAGAGGAGGAGAAGGCGCATGCGCAGGCAGATGGCACGACGTGTTGCCGAGGAGGAAGTGGAGGCAGAGTTCAACAGACGCCTTGCACGCGAGGTGACAGATAGTTGCAACTCCAATGAACTGGAGCTTCTTTTCCCAGATGACAGGGGAATGAACCATATTCAGATCATCAGTTGGGCTAGGGCGAGAGCATCCACGACTCCACATCCATCCACCAAGGCCAAATGGCGTCGTTTCTTTGATCGTTATGACTGAAGTACTGAATATTATATTTTTAAGATTGTGTTGTGAGGGAGCAGATGTTTGAATGACTAAATGAATTCAACTGTCTACCTCTGAATGTGTTGTTTTATCTGCATATGTTTGTCATGTGCAGTTTTTGAACTGCTGGTTTATCTGAAGTTGAACTGATTTGCTGTCAAATGTTGCATGGCTTGTATAATAATTATTTCCTACAAGCTGACTGCCCACCTGTCTATTTATTATTTTTATAATCTGCGAGTCTCCCTGGCAATAAATTCTAACCATCTACGTGTGGTGTGTGGCTCAGTCTCCCCATCCTTTTTCTTCCTTCTTCCAGAATCAGATCTAGGTTCCTCCCTCTTCTCTCTGTTGTTTTCTTTCCTGTTCCTGTGTTTTCCATGGAGGATTATTCATGTGGATGCCTGCCAAAGATGGCGCGCATAGCTGACGGCTGTGTGTACGAATCAGGTTTGGAGCTCACCCAGACTCAGCACCGTGGCCAACTTTCTTGTCTGCTGTACAGGAACCATGGTTTTCGTGCACCCTATGTTTGTCGCCTAACGGTTGGGGAGTTGAAGGAATCATGGGTATGTGTTTCTATTCGTTTTTTTCTTCTTTTTTGTAGGTCTCTTTTTGAATCCCATGGTATGGATGTGTGGTTTAGTTTTATCAATAGTTTGTCTATAATTTTTATTTGGTTTTGTCAGAATTTAATAATAGGGATTTTTGTGTGTATTTGTTCATTACTTAACAGTATTTTATCCATTTTTGTATAATCCTCAATCTGTTTTTTGTCAGATGTTTTTACTGTAGGTGTATTGATATGTATATTTCTTCAGTTTAGTCAGTTCATATGACTAGTTCGTTAGGTGTTTTTGTTTTTGTTCAGATTTTTCCTTTTTCAATTTGTTATGCAACCGTTCCTAGATCTGTGTAAAAAATACAGTTATGTCAGGTGTTCACTTTGTTTTCTACTCCCATGCCCATTTGTAGAAAATGTCACCCAGGATCAGGATTGTTGCTCCTAGTTCCGGGATACTGAAGATGAAGACTTCAGACAAAAACGGGTATTAGTTGATGGAAGTTGCCTACCACATCGACGTTGATGGTTGCATCAACCTAAGTATTGGGTGGAAGGAGTTTGTGGCAGAGTCTAGATTTGAGGATGGTGACGTGGTTATGGTTATGTTCTCCAGGGAAGATGACTCCCTAACGTTCAAAATTTATGTGTTGTAGGTTTAAATGTGGCAAATGACGCTAGTTGTGACATTTGTGTGTGTTTGATTATGTTGCAGTATTTTTTCTTTAAAACATTTGCATGTGAGATGGTTGAATTCTATGGTATTATCAGATGGTTTGGAATAATTTATGTAATACTTTGCTATTGTTTTGCTCAGGTACAACTGTTTTTTATATATTGTTTATATTTGAACTGGAACAATTATAGTTGAACTGATGGGCATCTTTTCTTTTGACTGGGATATTTTCATGTACATAGCTCGCAGACGGAACTATACGCTGATGATGTTTGTAGGACCCCTTTTGGGTTTTGAGTTTTGCTGAACTTACATGCTGTTACTGATAGTACTGAACTATTTAGGTTGTCAATTACCAATCAAATTTGTTTTTTGTATAGCATTTTTTCTTACTTTTTTACATCAATTTTGGAGCACAATTTTTCTTTCTACTGTTGAATAATGATAGTTCTAGTATCTTTTAAAATAAAAGAATTTAATCTTTGCCGCACAGTATTTTTTTACTAGAACCTTACGAATTGTAGTAGTTGAACTTTTCATAAATTTGTTTTTGAAATTTTTATTACAATCTTCTACGTTTAATTTTCCAAAAAAATATTTATTTATTTATTTTAGTTCTTACAATTAACATGTGTTTGAACTTTTTACATTATTTGTTTTGAACTGATTTCTTATGAGTTTTTTTAATTATCTGCATTTGTTTTTTTTTGGTTGTGTGTGATCGGCTGGAATTTTATAATGGGGCGAACTACTGTGTTGGGCCATCCGCCTGAGTCGTTGTTTTCGGCCCAAATAGCTCGTCCACGCGGTTGTGCAGTGCGGCGTGCGCGTGCACTCTGGGTTTAGTCCCACCTCGCTAGTCGAGGGGGCTCTAGACCTGTTTATAAGCGCAGCCGAGGCTCACCGGTCAAACTCCTATGAATACTCACCTGAGCGCTTATACACGGTGCTTGCTCTCCCTCATGACCTGTTGGCCCTGGTCGGCAGACCCTGCGTTGTGCAGATTACTAGGGATTCACCCACGGGCTCGAGTTCAAGTATCTAGCAGCATCAGGGCCTGCGCCTGTGCTTGGGCGTTCAAATTTTTTTTTTGTTTCAATCTAGTACTTGACTCCACCAGTAACTTGGACTGATTCTTTTTTTAGATCTTGTGAGTTTTGTTCTAGGAATGAGCCGAGTCCATAACATGACTTGCCCCCGCACCGCAACGAGAGCATTAGTTGTACTGACACATCTTTCTTATATGGACTTGCCCCCATCATCTATCTTAGGGGGTGTGTGGGTGCGTGTGGGGGGGAAACAGAATAACCCCACTGCGCCTGTCAAACGAGCGCACTGCCGCGTTAGCGTGAGGTCGAGCCGGGGGGAGGGGGGTCGGGACCCCCCCTCTCCCCATCCCGGCGAGGCCGAGCCAGGAACGAGCCGTAGCAGGCGACGACGCGGCGTGCCGCGGCATCGCATGCGGAGGCGAGTCCGTAACATGATTTGCCCTCGCACCGCACCCCTCCATAGTTGTACTGACACATCTTCCTTGTATGGACTTGCCCCCATTATCTATCTTAGGGGGTGTGGATGCGTGTGGGGGAAAACAGAATAATCGCATTGCACCTGTCAAACGAGCGCACTGCCGCGTTAGCGCAAGGCCGAGCCGGGGGGAGGGGGCCCATCCCGGCAAGGCCGAGCCAGGAACGAGCCGTAGCAGGCGACGATGCGGCATGCCGCGGCGTCGCATGCGGAGGTGAGTCCGTAACATGACTTGCCCCCGTACCGCACCGAGGGGCATAGTTGTACTGACACATCTTCCTTGTACGGACTTGCCCCCATTATCCATCTTAGGGGGTGTGTGGGTGCGTGTGGGGGGAAATAGAATAACCGCACTGGGCCTATCAAACGAGCGCATTGCCGCGTTAGCGCGAGGCCGAGCCGGGGGGAGGGGGAGGGACCCCCTCCCCCATCCCGATGAAGCCGAGCCAGGAACGAGCCGTAGCAGGCTACGCCGCGTCGTCGCATGCGGAGGCGAGTCCGTAACACGACTTGCCCCCGCACCGCACCGCACCGCACCGAGAGGCATAGTTGTACTAACACATCTTCCTTGTATGAACTTGCCCCCATTATCTATCTTAGGGGGTGTGTGGGTGCGTGTGGAGGGAAATAGAATAACCGCACTACGTTTGTCAAACGAGCGCACTGCCACGTTAGCGCGAGGCCGAGCCAGGGGGAGGGGGGTTGGGACCCCCCTCCCCATCCCGGCGAGGCCGAGCCAGGAACGAGCCATAGCAGGCGACGACGCGCGTGTGCCACGACGTCGCATGCGGAGGCGAGTCCGTAACATGACTTGCCCCCGCACCGCACCGAGGGGCATAGTTGTACTGACACATCTTCCTTGTATGGACTTGCCCCCATTATCTATCTTAGGGGGTGTGGGGGGGGGGAACAGAATAACCGCACTGCGCCTGTCAAACGAGCACACTGCCGCATTAGCGCGAGGCCGAGCTGGAGGAGGGGGTCGGGACCCCCTCCCCCATCCCGGCGAGGCCAAGCCAGGAACAAGCCATAGCGACGACGCGGCGTGCCGCGGCGTCGCATGCGGAGCCGAGTCCGTAACATGACTTGCCCCCGCACCGCACCACACCGAGAGGCATAGTTGTACTAACACATCTTCCTTGTATGGACTTGCCCCCATTATCCATCTTAGGCGGTGTGTGGGTGCGTGTGGGGGGAATAGAATAACCGCACTGGGCCTATCAAACGAGCGCATTGCCGCGTTAGCGCGAGGCCGAGCCGGGGGGAGGGGAAGGGACCCCCTCCCCCATCCCGATGAAGCCGAGCCAGGAACGAGCCGTAGCAGGCTATGCCGCGTCGTCGCATGCGGAGGCGAGTCCATAACACGACTTGCCCCCGCACCACACCGCACCGCACCGAGAGGCATAGTTGTACTAACACATCTTCCTTGTATGAACTTGCCCCCATTATCTATCTTAGGGGGTGTGTGGGTGCGTGTGGAGGGAAACAGAATAACCTCCCCCGTCCCGGCGAGGCCGAGGCAGGAACGAGCCGTAGCAGGCGGAGGCTAGTCCGTAACATGACTTACCCCCGTTATCTTATCTTTATTTTTAGGGGGAAAACCAGCACCGTTATGAATTATTATTTCATTTGTATTTTTTGATAATTTTTGTTGTACTATTGTGAGTTATTATTTGCACTTTAGCCGTTTGTTTTTCCCTCTATATTTATTTTTTTAATGTATTTAATTTTTTATTGCATTTAAATTTTGTTATTATCTTTGGTAACTGCCCAGAGATAGTGGGCTTCGCCACGGTTGTGGGTTTTAGCTGTCGGTTTTCTCCCACTCATCTTTTAACCTCAACCTTGCATATTTCTGCAATGACATTCAACAGTTTTGGGATTAATCTTTTCTGCATTTTCCTCGAATACATGCTATGGGTAACATGTCATGCACTGAAGGCAATGTACAAGTTGAACTTGCATCGCTGGCCGTTATTAAACTTTGTTCTCTATTTTGTATCTGGTTTAGTTTTCAGTCGAATTGATGAACGTACATGTTCAGTACTGATGTACTGATGTACTGATTTTAGCACTGCTTGCAAACTGAACATTGAACTTCATTTGTTATGGAAAGTTTTTTATCTTTTTCCCTATAACTGATGCATAAACATTTTGGTGCACTGCTTGCAAACTAAACATTGAATTTCAAATATGTACTGATATAGGGTCGCGCTATTCGTCACCCTGGGTGAGGACTAGTTATTCTTTACCCCCCCCCCTCTATTTTACCATCAATGCACCGTAATTTTACGTTCCGTAAGTTTTGTCTTATTTCCGATGCAAAAAGGGACCGTAAGAAAATATATAATCAGCGTAAAAAATATTTTATGTTATGTAAAATTACAAACATAAAAACATAGTCTAAAATACATATAAATGGTAGATTTTCTTGTCTTATGACCTATATTTTTATTTTCTTATGTCAAATTTTACGTAGTGAATCAATAGGAATGTAACTATTTGAATTCGAAATGTAATTTAATTATGAAATGATTGCAAGATTACCTCGGATGGAGAATAACTTATTCTGCAGCCTGGGTGATGAATAGTAACACTATATATATACGGTGGTGCTAAAGTGAGCGTGCGTGCAGGATGCTAATCCTACGCTCCGGCCAAGTCGTGCACCCGCTAAACCGATCAAACCAGTGACTTCCCTCCACTTGCTAGTAAAAGTCCATGTAAAAATAGTAACACAATTAAATTATTACCATCAACATGCAACTACGGTTCGCCTGGCCAGGTACTCCCTCCACTTGCTAGTAAACTCAGTGCTAAAAATGGTAATGGGATTATAATGGTTACCATCAGCATGCACATGTGCGCTCCCTAACATTCTGCTAGTAAAATTCATAGTAAACATAGTAACAACAATAAAATCCTTACTGCTAGTAAAATGGTTACCTAAAAAGTAGCTAGATAGTAATTGCATTACTACTACCTATTGTAGGTTTACTACCTAACTGAACAAAGCTATTAGCTACTAGCTAGGTAGTAATTGATTTACCACTACCTTCTCATAGGTTTACTAGCAATTCGTAGGAACATCTGACCCAGTCCATTGATTTCATTACTACTATTTGTGTTACTGCATCCCATATGAACCATTACTAGAATATCATCATGGATTTACATTTGATTTCAGGTGAATATGGGTAAATATGCTTTGTAGTAATGTCCTTACTACTAAGTGTTCCACTTTTACGTTCAAACATGCATGGCTCCATGCGGGACGGGTGGAGGGGTGGTTGGCTTAATTAAGCACACGCTATGGCCGGCGCGTAGGATAAATAAATTTACGCTCATGCTTAGTTTAGCAGTGCTATATATATAACTGATGCATGTCTTTTTTTCTTCTATAACTTATGCAACTACACTAGAAGTACTCCTAGTTTATGTATCATTGAACTTACTGTGTAACAAGTGTATATTTTTTAACAACGTTCTTTTTTACTAGTTCGAACTAATGCAACTACACGGCATGCACTAGTAGAGATAATATCATACAAACTTGCAGTGGTAGCTGAACCTTATATAAAGCCTAGTAGCTACTTGGACTGATGCATAAGTCTATGTTTTTTGGCTTGAACTGAAGCTAGCATATTAGAGGTACTAACAGTAACCTCGACATCCAAACTGTGCATCAAGTGGCAGGGGTGTAATGAACTGATGCAAGCATTTTGCAATATTCCATCTGCTTCTGCATCATAGGAACATGTGTCACTGATACAGCACACATCTAGTACTGATGAATCTAATAGTGTAACATGTATGCAGATCATAGTGTGTGCAATTTTTATACTGAATCTTCTTCATTGCAGGACTGATGAACTGAACACAAACATTACCTCTAGTGGCATGTTCTTGGAGCTGATTTCTTCTTCTTCCTCTCGCGGGCGACGTACTGGCATGTTCTTGGGAGGCAGCGCCATTGATGCAGGCAAGGAGCTTGGGGAGACGATGGCGCTGCTGCTTGTGGTGGATGTCCGGCGATGAGGTCCGGGGAGGCAGCTGTTGGTGGGGATCACAGCCCCGACGAAGGAGCACCGGCGGGGGAGGGAGACAGGAGGCGCGGATCACGGCCCCGGCCAAGGATCCCGGCGAGGAAGGGGATGGGGGATGTGGATCTGTCGCCGGCCAGTCACGGTGTCGCGGGCTCCCTCGCTCCGGCTGCCGTCATCGCTCACTCACCCGCGGCGATGCCTCCGCTGAAAGAAGGCGGGTTGGGTTCGGGCTGGCTCAAGGGGGAGGGAGGGGGCGGCGCACCGGCGAGGAGGGAGGGGGCGGCGCGCGGTGGGGGAGGGAGGAGGCGAAGCGCCAGCGGGGAGGAAGGGGGCGGCGCGCTAGAGGAGGAGTTGGGGATCGGGAGGGAGGTGGTGGGTTCGGTCATCGTCACGTCTATACAGGACCGGACAGTAACAGAATAGCCAAGGGAATACCATCGCAACCATCTTCTGATTTTAAGCATTTGACAATCAGGAATTCATTTTATTTGTAAGTTTCAGAACAGAAAGAGACAACAAAGAATTTAGAAAGGTGTGGAATCTTTTGTTTGTGGAGGCGGAATGGAATCCTTTATAATCATGCATAGGCCACCGCTACATCAAAGCATAAATAATCGGCTCGATGCCCGGCTCCACAGTCGGCCATGGCAGGCGAGAGGGAGGGAGGGAGGGCTAACCTGAATCGAGGAAGAGGCAGCAACAACTGTCGTGGTTGCAGAAGGTTAGATGACCCAACGGAATTGCTCCACAGACAATGTACTGTGGCCGATCTCTACACGATCAATAATCCAGCGGACCTTACACTGCTGTGGATGAGATCCTCTGGCCGGATTTGATTGTCGTCCGCTGGTCGTCCATATTTTATCGTACGTATAGCACTGCTTGTGACCCAATAGAATCAGCTACATTTTCTGAAAGAAAAAAAGAAAGAAAATGGTGAAACAAAATAGGACTGCAAAAAAATCTGAAGGAACTTCATACGAGCTAGGAAAAGCATTGTTTCTAGTTCACAAATTGCTTTGGACAACGACAACACGACCCATGAGTTGCAAATAACCAAAAACTTCTGCAGAATCCATAGATCACCCAAAACAACCTAAACTACGTGAGCATATCCATCCCTATTGATGACTTGGATTAGTGCCAGGGGGAGCACAAGCAAGAGCGCATAACACAAAATAAGAACATGTTGGAACTGGCCAAGGAAGCAGCGGCACATCAGCTGCCAAAGAAGCAACGGAAGCTATGCACTTGCAGGATGAGGAAGGAAGGAGGAGTCCCTACCTTGGCAGTCTAGGTGTTGCAGCACGTCGGGAGGGTGCCGAGGGAGCCTCCTAGCTCACCGTCGTCGAGGGCCACCGCAGCCGCGAGCTACTCCCTCATGTGCCACGCCCTGGCAAGAGAAGGGGGTGGGCGGGATCCACCCGATTTGGCCAGCTTGTGTCCACCGCCGGCCTCCATGAGGCTGTTGCTGCTGCCGTAGATGGGTGCGGGACCGGCGCTGTCGTCGCCGGACGAGATGCAAAGGAGGGAGGACAGCTGCCGCATCTCTGTTGCCCCATCCATGGGTCCAAGACTAGGGTCTCAGCGATGTTGAAGAGGGAGGGGGAGGGAGAGGTTGCGGCCAGGGGTGGAGGACGAGGGCACAGTGGCCGTGGGAGGAAGGATCCTTCTGTACAGGTGCGTGGTTGCCAGATCTGGGACATAGGGAGAGGACAGAGGAGGACAGAGTAGGGGCGCCGGCGGTGGGGTACACTAGTAGAAAACAGGGCTTTGGTCCAGGCCGGGTCAGCCCATTAGTCCCGGTTCAGTCTAGAACCGGGACCAATGTGGGCATTGGTCCCGGTTCGTGAGCCCAGGGGGCGGCCGGGCCACGTGGGCCATTGGTCCCGGTTCATCTGGACCTTTTGGTCCCGGTTGGTGGGACGAACCGGGACCAATGGGCCTCGCTCCTGGCCCACCACCATTGGTCCCGATTGGTGGCTTGAACCGGGACCATAGGCTCCCCTTTAGTCCCGGTTCATGCCACCAACCGGGACCAATGAGGTGCCTATATATACCCCCTCGCGCAAGAGCAGAGCACAGTGCTCTGTTTTTTCTGGCCGAGGGGGAGAGGGCTTTGTGGTGCTCTAGCTCACCTCCTATGCACATGAGGTGATCGATGGAATGCCCGAGCCACACTACTTAAGCTTTCTCCTCTCGAAGCTCGACCTCCAAGCTCCATTTTCCTCGAGATTTGTCTAGATTTAGCGGTTCGTCACGCCCTGTCCTCGTCTTCACCGCCGTCGATCACCCGCGCCGATCTCATCACCGACACCACCGTGGTGAGCCTCTTGTTCTTATCTTCTTTCTGAATGGAAAAATATTCTTACTTGTATGTTTAGATAGATACTTGTATCATTTTCTTACATTTATTATTGCATCTTATATAGTGCGATGGTTTTGGTATCCGCCCCCGTCGGCCCTCGTCCTGTCTATGATTCGGATGTGGTATGTATATTATCTTTATAACTATTGGTTCATTTATTGTTTATGAAAATTATGCCGACCAACGTGACATAGATTTTATTTATCTAGGATGTATGTGAATCGGAAATGCCAGCGACCCTATTGTTGAGAGGTTAAATTTAGTTGAAGAAGAAAACAATTTGTTGAAGGAAAAAATAAAAAAAATTGAGGAGGAGAAGATGATATTGGAGTTGCATGTTGCGGATGTCGTCGATGATCACAAGATCAAGATGGATGCAATGCGCTTGAAGATTAGAAAGATTAGAAAATATGCCATTCATATCGAGGCTTGATATCATTATGTTGTTGGATCAATTGTTACCTTGGTTGCGATTATGATCGCATTTGTTTTCGCATTGAAATGTTTTACATAGTTTCAATGTATGGTTTAATTAATTAGATGCTCTAGAGAGCTATATGTTGTTAGATGAGAACTATGTATGCACTTTGGTTTTAATGTGATGATGAACTTCTATTAATTTGGACACTTAATTATATATAATGCACGCAGATGAACTGACAATGGATGTACGGTGACAGACACACCCGCAAGTACATTAAGGGCGTGCATGAGTTTCTCGGTGCGGCTGAGGCAAACAAGCAGAATGGTTTTATGTGTTGTCCATGCACTGAATGTGGGAATACGAGGTCTTACTCTAACCGGAAAATCCTTCACTCCCACCTACTTTACAAGGGTTTCATGCCACACTATAATGTTTGGACGAGACATGGAGAAATAGGGATTATGATGGAAGACGGCGAAGAAGAAGAGTACGATGACAACTATGTGCCCCCTGAATACGGTGATGCTGCAACGAGAGGAGCTGGTGAAGATCAAGAGGAACCAGACGATGTGCCCAATGATGCTGCCACGGGTGAAGCTGCTGAAGATCAAGAGGAACCAGACGATGTGCCCGATGATGATGATCTCCGCCGGGTCATTGTCGATGCAAGGACGCAATGCATTAGTCAAAAGGAGAAGCTGAAGTTCGATCGCATGTTAGAGGATCACAAAAAAGGGTTATACCCCAATTGCGAAGATGGCAACACAAAGCTCGGTACCGTACTGGAATTGCTGCAGTGGAAGGCAGAGAATGCTGTGGCTGACAAAGGATTTGAGAAGCTACTGAAAATATTGAAGAAGAAGCTTCCAAAGGATAACGAATTGCCCGACAGTACATACGCAGCAAAGAAGGTCGTATGCCCTCTAGGATTGGAAGTGGAGAAGATACATGCATGCCCTAATGACTGCATCCTCTACCGCGGTGCATACAAGGATCTGGACGCATGCCCGGTATGCGGTGCATTGCGGTATAAGATCAGATGAGATGACCCTGGTGATGTTGACGGCGAGCCCCCTAGGAAGAGGGTTCCTGCGAAGGTGATGTGGTATGCTCCTATAATACCATGGTTGAAACGTCTGTTCAAAAACGAAGAGCATGCCGAGTTGATGCGATGGCACAGTGAGAACCGAAAAAAGATGGGAAGTTGAGAGCACCCACTGACGGGTCACAGTGGAGAAAAATCTAGAGAAAGTACTGGGATGAGTTTGCAAAGGACCCAAGGAATGTATGGTTTGCTTTAAGCGCGGATGGCATTAATCCTTTCGGGGAGCAGAGCAGCAATCACAGCACCTGGCCCGTGACTCTATGTATGTATAACCTTCCTCCTTGGATGTGCATGAAGCGGAAGTTCATTATGATGCCAGTTCTCATCCAAGGCCCTAAGCAACCCGGCAACGACATTGATGTGTACCTAAGGCCATTAGTTGAAGAACTTTTACAGCTTTGGAATGGAAACGGTGTACATACGTGGGATGAGCACAGACAGGAGGAATTTAACCTTAAGGCGTTGCTGTTCGTGACCATCAACGATTGGCCCGCTCTCAGTAACCTTTCAGGACAGACAAACAAAGGATACCACGCATGCACGCACTGTTTAGATGACACTGAAAGTATATACTTGGACAAATGCAGGAAGAATGTGTACCTGGGCCATCGTCGATTTCTTCCGACCAACCATCAATGTCGAAAGAAAGGCAAGCATTTCAAAGGCGAGGCAGGTCACCGGAAGAAGCCCGCCAGGCGCACCGGTGATCATGTGCTTGCTATGGTCAATGATTTACACTACGTAATCTTTGGAAAGGGTCCCGGTGGACTAGCTGTTCCGAATGATGCTGAGGGACACGCACCCATGTGGAAGAAGAAATCTATATTTTGGGACCTACCCTACTGGAAAGACCTAGAGGTCCGCTCCTCAATCGACGTGATGCACGTGACGAAGAACCTTTGCGTGAACCTGCTAGGCTTCTTGGGCGTGTATGGGAAGACAAAAGATACACCTGAGGCATAGGAGGACCTACAACGTTTGCACGAAAAAGACAGCATGCCTCTGAAGCAGTATAAAGGTCCTGCCAGCTACGCTCTTACGAAAGAAGAGAAAGAAATCTTCTTTGAATGCCTGCTCAGTATGAAGGTCACGACTGGCTTCTCGTCGAATATAAAGGGAATAATAAATATGCCAGAGAAAAAGTTTCAGAACCTAAAGTCTCATGACTGCCACGTGATTATGACGCAACTGCTTCCGGTTGCATTGAGGGGGCTTCTACCGGAAAACGTCCGATTAGCCATTGTGAAGCTATGTGCATTCCTCAATGCAATCTCTCAGAAGGTGATCGATCCAGAAATCGTACCAAGGCTAAGGAGTGATGTGGCGCAATGTCTTGTCAGTTTCGAGCTGGTGTTCCCACCATCCTTCTTCAATATCATGACGCACATCCTAGTTCATCTAGTCGACGAGATTGTCATCCTGGGGCCCGTATTTCTACACTATATGTTCCCCTTTGAGAGGTTCATGGGAGTCCTAAAGAAATATGTCCGTAACCGCGCTAGGCCATAAGGAAGCATCTCCATGGGCCATCAAACACAGGATGTTATCGGGTTTTGTGTTGACTTCATTCCTGGCCTTAACAAGATAGGTCTCCCTAAATCGCGGTATGAGGGGAGACTGACTGGAAAAGGCACTCTTGGAAGAGACTCAATAATATGCAGGGACGGATATTCTTGGTCTCAAGCACACTACACAGTTCTACAGAACTCTACCGTGGTGACCCCGTATGTCGATGAACACAAGAACAGTCCGCGCTCCAAACACCCGGAGCAGTGCGACGACTGGATTACATGTGAACACATTAGGACTTTTAGCAGTTGGTTGGAAACACATCTCAGAGGTGACAACACTGTTTGTGATGAGTTGTACTTGTTGTCCAGGGGACCATCTTTGACTGTATTGACTTACAAAGGATACGAGATAAATGGGAATACATTTTACATGATCGCCCAAGATCAAAAGAGCACCAACCAAAACAGCGGTGTTCGCTTTGATGCAACAACCGAGAGCGGAAAGGATACATATTATGGTTACATAGTGGACATATGGGAACTTGACTATGGACCTGATTTTAAGGTCCCTTTGTTTAAGTGCAAATGGGTCAATCTGTTAGGCGGCGGGGTACAGGTAGACCCACAGTACGGAATGACAACAATGGATCTGAAAAATCTTGGGTACATTGACGAACCGTTCGTCCTAGCCAATGATGTTGCACAGGTTATCTATGTGAAGGACATGTCTACCAAACCGAGAAAAAGAAAAGATAAGGAAGCGAATACATCATACGATGAGCCAAAGCGCCACATAGTTCTTTCAGGAAAAAGGGACATCCTGGGAGTGGACGGCAAGACAGACATGTCTGAAGATTATGAAAAGTTTCATGAAATTCCTCCCTTCAATGTCAAGGCTGACCCAAGCATCCTGATAAACAATGAAGATTATCCATGGTTACGGCGCAATAAGCAAATGACACAAGCGAAGAAAAAGTGAAGACTTTCTCCCGCAACTTTGCAACACACGAACATGCTACCATTGTCCGTTTTGTACATGCACATGCTATGTGGGTGAAATTATGATACCATCCCAACTTTCAACTTTTTCAGAGTTCATTTGAAATGCTTTCATGTCTTATGGTTCGGCCCTCGTAATACCATGACCATTAGTCCCTGGCCCATGCCAACTTTTAACTTTCAACTTTCAACTTTCTAAAGCTAATGGCACTAACAGAAACTTTCAACTTTCATCTATTCTCATTTTTTAGTAAGTTAATCACAAACTTGTGATTCAAACAATTTTCAAAGAATTCAAATTTTAAGTATTCAAATTTGAAAACTAATGGCACTAACAGAAAGTTTATATTTTTTCTAAAACTAATGGCACTAACAGAAAGTTTATAATTTTGCTGACCTAAAATCAAAAGGGATTAAAAAATAAAGCAAAAATAAAAGGAAATAAATAATGCAGAAAACAAAACAAAAAACTGGAAAAAAAATAAAAATAGCAACAATAAGTATTTTGCTGTAAGTAGAAACAAAATAAAACAAATAAAGAAACAAAGAAAACAAAAAACAAAAAAGTGTTTTCAAATTTGAAAAAATGGCACTAACAGATAGTTTATAATTTTTCTAAAACTAAAAGCAAAAAGAATTAAAAAATAAAGCAAAAACAAAAGAAAATAAATAATGCAGAAAACAAAACAAAAAATTGGAAATAAAAATAAAAATAGCAACAATAAGTATTTTGTTGTAAGTAGAAACAAAATAAAATAAATAATGCAACAAAGAAAACAAAAACAAAAAAGTGTTTTCAAATTTGAAAACTAATGGCAATAACAGAAAGTTTATAATTTTTTCTAAAACTAAAAGCAAAAAGAATTAAAAAATAAAGCAAAAAACAAAAGAAAATAAATAATGCAAAAAACAAAACAAAAAAACTGGAAAAAAAATATTTTTATAGTAAAGTTAATCACAAACTTGTGATTCACACAAATTTCAAAGAATTCAAATTTTAACTATTCAAATTTGAAAAGTAATGGCACTAACAGAAAGTTTATAATTTTTCTGACCAAAAAGAAAAAAGAATTAAAAAATAAAGCAAAAAACAAAAGGAAATAAATAATGCAAAAAAATGGGAAAAAAATAAAAAATTTGCCACCTATTGGGCCACCACGGCCTGAATACGACTAGAAACCCAACATGGGCCAGGATTCAGGCCCGCAAAAGGCCCAATAGGCCCACAGGCAAAGCAGTGTCAGATTAGGCCCATAGGCCTGCAGTTCAGAGGAGTTCGAGAGGGAGGAGGCAGCAGAGCTTATAAAACAGGTGTTGGGCGCTGTCAACTAGCGAGGTGGGACTAAACTTTTGGGCGCGGGGCAGCACAAGGCCATTGGTCCCAGTTGGTGGCACCAACCGGGACTAAAGGGGGCATTGGTCACGGTTCGTGGCACCAACCGTGACCAATGCCCCCCTTTAGTCCCGGTTGGTGCCACCAACCGGGACCAAAGGCCGCCGCTTCCCGCCCTTTGGGCTGCTGAAAAATGGCATTTGGTCCCGGTTGGTGGCACGAACCGGGACCATAGGTAGGCATTCGTCCCGGTTCATAGCACGAACCGGGACCAAAGGTGTGGCTATATAAGCCCACACTTGCAAAATTTTCGCCAACTTCTCCCATTCCCCTTCGCCGACGCCGTCAGGCTGCTCCTCCTCGTCGTCACCGTCGCCGCGCCCTGCCCCATCCCCGTGCGCTTGCCGTCGCCACACCCTGCCCCATCGCCGTGCGCTCGCCGTCGCCGTCGACGCGCCCTACCCTATCGCCGCGCCCTGCCCCATCGCCACCCTCGATCTCGCGCCGGCCCCGAGCCCGTCGCCGCCCCAGAGCCCGCGCCGCCCTGAGCTCGCGCCGCCCTCGTGCTCGTCATCGTCCCCGGGCTCGCGCGGTGAGCCCCTGCCTCTTCCCCTTTCCTTCTCATCGCCGTCCCCGCACGCACACGTTAGCACCGTCGCCGCCATCGTCGTCGCCGCCCTGTCCCACCGCCATGTCCCGCCGCCGCTGTCGTCGCCCATACCAGAGGGCATATATGGATTTTGTTGTCGCTGTCTCGCTGCTGTTGTCACCGATGTCCCGCCGCCGCAGATGATTTTGTTCGTATATGGATATGATGATTTTGTTCATATATGGATATGATGTATGCATATTGTTTTTCTAAATATATGGATGTATGTTGATGTATGGAATATCCAGTGATATATGTATGTGGGCGTATTGTTTTTTCATATATATGATGATTTTTTTGTTCATAGATGATAGATGATCAAATGATGTTTTTTTGTTGATAGATGATCATATGATTTTTTTACGTTATTTTCATTTGTAGAAATTTTTGTTCATATATGGCTATTTAGGGGGTCGAGGGTCGAGAACTAGTTTAGGGGGTCGAGGGTCGAGAACTAGTTTAGGGGGTCGAGGGTCAAGAACGTCGGACATTCATGAGAGAGGCGGGGAAGAAGGGGAAGAAGAGGGAGAAGAAGAGGAAGAAGAATAAAAAGAGGAGAAGAAAGAATAGAGGACAAGAAGTTCTTCTCCTCTATTCTTTCTTCTCTTCTTTTTTCTTCTTCTTCTTCCTCTTCTTTTTTTATCGGGAATGAGGGTCGTCGAGGGGTCGAGGGGGGGACGGCGAACATTCATGAGAGAGGCGGGAAGAGGGAGAAGAAGAGGAGAGGAAGAAGAGGAAAAAAAGAAGAGGAAGAAGAAGAATAAAAAGAGGAGAAGAAAGAATAGATGAGAAGAACTTATTCTCCTCTATTCTTTCTTCTCCTCTTTTTATTCTTATTCTTCCTCTTCTTTTTTTATCGGGAACGAGGGCATGTCGAGAGTGTCGTCGAGCGGTCGAGGGTCGGAAAACTAGGGCTTACCCGAAGAAGGAGAAGAAGAGAAGAGGAAGAAGAGGAGAAAAAAAAGAAAAGGAAAAAAAGAGGAAGAAGAAGAAAAAAAGAGGAGAAGAAGAAGGAATAGAGGAGAAGACTTTGTCAGTTCTTCTTCTCCTCTAGCTATTCCTTTCTTCTTCTCCTCTTTCTTCTTCTTCTTCTTCTTCTTCTTAATTTTTATCGGGGGTTCGAGGGTTCAAGGGGTCGAGGACCGCCAAGGGATCGAGAGAGGTTTCCTAGTGTCAAAGTATTGAAGAAATCCATGCCTTCATCATTAGCCGGAAGTAACCAGGGCATGTTGGTACGAAGTTCTGCAAAGTTGTTCTGGAATGGAGTCCCGGATAGAATAATCCGCCTTTTGGTACGAATTCAGCAAAGGCCTCCCAAATAGCAATATTCGGAAGGCTCTTGCCGAACTTTGTACCAAAAAGCGAATTATCCTATCTGGGACTCCGTTCCAGAACAACTTTGAAGAGCTTCGTACCATCATGCACATGTTACTTTCGCCTAATGATGAAGACATGGTTTTGTTGAATCCTGTGACACTAGGCAACCTCCCGACCCCTCGGCGATCCTCTCGAACATGAGAGGAAGAAGAGGGTCGTCTAGGGGTCGAGGGTTGCAGGGTCGTCGAGGGTTCGAGGGGTCGAGGATCGCCGAGGGGTCGAGAGAGGTTTCCTAGTGTCAAAGTATTGAAGAAATCCATGCCTTCATCATTAGCCGGAAGTAACCAGGGCATGTTGGTACGAAGTTCTGCAAAGTTGTTCTGGAATGGAGTCCCGGATAGAATAATCCGCCTTTTGGTACGAATTCAGCAAAGGCCTTCCAAATAGCGATATTCGGAAGGCTCTTGCTGATCTTTGTACCGAAAAGCGAATTATCCTATCTGGGACTCCGTTCTAGAACAACTTTGAAGAGCTTCGTACCATCATGCACATGTTACTTTCGCCTAATGATGAAGACATGGTTTTGTTGAATCCTTTGACACTAGGCAACCTCCCGACCCCTCGGCGATCCTCTCAAACATGAGAGGAAGAAGAGGGTCGTCTAGGGGTCGAGGGTTCCAGGGTCGTCGAGGGTTCGAGGGGTCGAGGATCGCCGAGGGGTCGAGAAAGGTTTCCTAGTGTCAAAGTATTGAAGAAATACATGCCTTCATCATTAGCCGGAAGTAACCAGGGCATGTTGGTATGAAGTTCTGCAAAGTTGTTCTGGAATGGAGTCCCAGATAGAATAATCCGCCTTTTGGTACGAATTCAGCAAAGGCCTTCCAAATAGCGATATTCGGAAGGCTCTTGCTGAACTTTGTACCAAAAAGCGAATTATCCTATCTGGGACTCCGTTCCAGAACAACTTTGAAGAGCTTCGTACCATCATGCACATGTTACTTTCGCCTAATGATGAAGACATGGTTTTGTTGAATCCTTTGACACTAGGCAACCTCCCGACCCCTCGGCGATCCTCTCGAACATGAGAGGAAGAAGAGGATAAAAAAAGAAGAGGAATAAGAAAAAAAAAGAGGAGAAGAAAGAATAGAGGAGTTCTTCTCCTCTATTCTTTCTTCTCCTCTTTTTTTTCTTCTTCTTCCTCTTTTTTTATCGGGAACGAGGGTCGTCGAGGGACATAGATGTAGTGTCGTCGTTGTCGATATATACCCCCTCCCGATAGCTTACTATGATTAGGTAGCTAGTTCTACGTTTGGCACTAATATATCCATCTGTCATGTTTGAATAATAATTGCCATGCTGTAAATATTTGTAGAAACTATGGACACCGCCCTAGACGAAGCAAAAGAAGCGTTGTTGAGGGACATAATCGCAGAAGGAAGTGATGTCATCTCATTGTTTCTCAATGAAACCGATGGTATGGAAGGAGAGGGTGAACAAGCTGGCTACGGTGACCTAATGCCGGTGCAAGAAGAAGAACATGAGGACGGCTCCGGTGACCCAATGCCGGTGCAAGAAGGAGACCGTGATGACAGCTCCGGTGACCGAACCGAGTCCGGCCAGGTATATATATTAGTTAAGCCTGTGCTGACTAGCTGATTGATGCATTCATTGTTTTGGTATGTACACATATTAATTAAGTCTTTGTTCTTTTTTCTAGCCTTCCGGATCGAGCACAACTTTGGTAAAGAGACAAGGCCCGAAGAAAAAGTTGAGCTCGGATGAAAAGTTTGAGATCATAGCAATCGCGCCCGACGGCCAACCTATTGAACCCCTCAGGACAAAGAGCGCATTTGTTGCTCAGTGCGGGGTTCTGGTTAGGGACAAGATCCCGATAAGCATCCAGCAATGGTTTAAGTCGGCTACAGAAGACCCTGAGGTGTCTTATGTCAATGATATGCAGAAAAATGATCTTTGGACTGAGCTAAAGTCAAATTTCATCCTACCGCTAGAGGATAATCCAGAGAGCCCGGTTAAAGAGAAATTAATCAAGTCTTTTGCTCTAAAGAGGATGGCAGAACTATTCAGGAGGTGGAAGAAAGAGCTGAATAAGTTTGTCTAAAATAATGAGACACCAGAATTCAAGGGCAGATGTGAGAAGATCAGAGATCACTGGACCGCATTTGTGGCCCACAAGACATCGGAAAAGAGTAAGAAGATGTCGGCGACAAACAAGCAAAATGCTGCGAAGAAGAAGCTTCACCATCGCACGGGGTCAGGTGTCTACCTCGTAGCCCGGCCTAAGTGGTCCAAGACTGAGAATGATCTGGTTCATAAAGGGATCGAACCAGAGACAATTAACTGGCCAGACCGTTGCCGGACTTGGTTCTTCGGGGCTGGCGGAACCTTGGACCTGTAACAGGGAAGTGCATTTGGACGAACGATCAAATGGACATACCAGTCAGTAAGCTTAAGCAGTATATCGAAGCAGCGCAGGAAGGGACGTTCTTTCCAGGCAGAGAGAACGACGAGCTCACAATGGCCCTCGGGAATCCTGAGCACCCTGGACGGACACGAGGCACGCCAGGCTCCATTCCGTGGAAGGTTGGGTTTCCGGACGCAGGCGGTTACAAATCCCATGAGAGGAGGAAAAAAGTGCAGCAGACCCAAATGCAGGCGCTGCAAGCAAGGGTAGACGCGATAGAGGAACGAGAAGCAAATCGCAGCAAACGTACTGCCAAAGCCTCCCCCGAAGCTACCCCGCCATCTCAGCGCAGAAGCAGCGTGGCTTCCACCGAGCTGCTTCAGCCAGAGCATGCCTTGACGGCTCCTGCCAGCTATCCCGTGGATGCTATCACGGAATCTCAAAATTGCCACCTTATGACGCAATGGATGAATTTGAAGGTCAAGGCGGCTGTTGGCTCTGTTTATCCTACTGAACCTGGCGCAACTTTTCACTGCCGGCCGATTTCAGAAGGATATGCTGTTGGGGAACGCAGTAATTTCGAAAATTTTCCTACGCACACGCAAGATCATGGTGATGCACAGCAACGAGAGGGGAGAGTGTTGTCTACGTACCAACGCAGACCGACTGCGGAAGCGATCACACAACGTAGAGGAAGTAGTCGTACGTCTTCTTCCCGATCCGACCGATCCAAGCACCGTTACTCCGGCACCTCTGAGTTCTTAGCACACGTTTAGCTCGATGACGTTCCTCGGGCTCTGATCCAGCAAAGCATCGAGGAAGAGTTCCGTCAGCACGACGGCGTGATGACGATCTTGATGTACTACCGACGCAGGGCTTCGCCTAAGCACTGTAACGGTACGATCGAGGTGGAATTTGGTGGCAGGGGGCACCGCACACGGCTAAGGAACGATCTCAAGGATCAACTTGTGTGTCTTGGGGTGCCCCCTGCCCCCGTATATAAAGGTTGGAGGAGGGGGAGCCGGCCGGCCAGGGAGAGGAGGCGCAGGGGAGTCCTACTCCCACCGGGAGTAGGACTCCTCCCTCCAATCCTAATCCTATTAGGACTCCCGGGGGGAAAAGGAGAGAGAAGGGGGCCGGCCCCCTATCCTAGTCCTACTAGGACTTGGGGAAAGGGGGGGCGCCGGCCAGCTTGTGGGCTTCCCTTTTCTCTTTTCCACTAAGGCCCAATAGGCCCATTCGTCTCCCGGGGGGTTCCGGTAACCCTCCCGGTATTCCGGTAAAATCCCGATTTCACCCGAAACACTTCCTATGTCCAAACATAGGCTTCCAATATATCAATCTTTACGTCTCGACCATTTAGAGACTCCTCGTCATGTCCGTGATCTCATCCGGGACTCCGAACAACCTTCGGTACATCAAAATGCATAAACTCATAATAACTGTCATCGTAACGTTAAGCGTGCGGACCCTACGGTTCGAGAACTATGTAGACATGACCGAGACACGTCTCCGGTCAATAACCAATAGCGGGACCTGGATGCCCATATTGGCTCCTACATATTCTACGAAGATCTTTATCGGTCAGACCGCATAACAACATACGTTGTTCCCTTTGTCATCGGTATGTTACTTGCCCGAGATTCGATCGTCGGTATCCAATACCTAGTTCAATCTCGTTACCGGCAAGTCTCTTTACTCGTTCCGTAATACATCATCTCACAACTAACATATTAGTTGCAGTGCTTGCAAGGCTTATGTGATGTGCATTACCGAGAGGGCCCAGAGATACCTCTCCGACAATCGGAGTGACAAACCCTAATCTCGAAATACGCCAACCCAACATCTACCATTGGAGACACCTGTAGTACTCCTTTATAATCACCCAGTTACGTTGTGACGTTTGGTAGTACCCAAAGTGTTCCTCCGGTAAACGGGAGTTGCATAATCTCATAGTTATAGGAACATGTATAAGTCATGAAGAAAGCAATAGCAACATACTAAACGATCGGGTGCTAAGCTAATGGGATGGGTCATGTCAATCAGATCATTCAACTAATGATGTGACCTCGTTAATCAAATAACAACTCTTTGTTCATGGTTAGGAAACATAACCATCTTTGATTAACGAGCTAGTCTAGTAGAGGCATACTAGTGACACTCTGTTGGTCTATGTATTCACACATGTATTATGTTTCCGGTTAATACAATTCTAGCATGAATAATAAACATTTATCATGATGTAAGGAAATAAATAATAACTTTATTATTGCCTCTAGGGCATATTTCCTTCAGTCTCCCACTTGCACTAGAGTCAATAATCTAGATTACACTGTAATGATTCTAACACCCATGGAGCCTTGGTGCTGATCATGTTTTGCTCGTGGAAGAGGCTTAGTCAACGGGTCTGCAACGTTCAGATCCGTATGTATCTTGCAAATCTCTATGTCTCCCACCTGGACTAAATCCCGGATGGAGTTGAAGCGTCTCTTGATGTGTTTGGTCCTCTTGTGAAATCTGGATTCCTTTGCCAAGGCAATTGCACCAGTATTGTCACAGAAGATTTTCATTGGACCCGATGCACTAGGTATGACACCTAGATCGGATATGAACTCCTTCATCCAGACTCCTTCGTTTGCTGCTTCCGAAGCAGCTATGTACTCCGCTTCACATGTAGATCCCGCTACGACGCTTTGTTTGGAACTGCACCAACTGACAGCTCCACCGTTTAAAGTAAACACGTATCCGGTTTGCGATTTAGAATCGTCCGGATCAGTGTCAAAGCTTGCATCAACGTAACCTCTTACGGTGAGCTCTTTGTCACCTCCATATATGAGAAACATATCCTTAGTCCTTTTCAGGTATTTCAGGATGTTCTTGACCGCTGTCCAGTGATCCATTCCTGGATTACTTTGGTACCTCCCTGCTAAACTTATAGCAAGGCACACATCAGGTCTGGTACACAGCATTGCATACATGATAGAGCCTATGGCTGAAGCATAGGGAACATCTTTCATTTTCTCTCTATCTTCTGCAGTGGTCGGGCATTGAGTCTTACTCAATTTCATACCTTGTAACACAGGCAAGAACCCTTTCTTTGCTTGATCCATTTTGAACTTCTTCAAAATCTTGTCAAGGTATGTGCTTTGTGAAAGTCCAATTAAGCGTCTTGATCTATCTCTATAGATCTTTATGCCTAATATGTAAGCAGCTTCCCCGAGGTCTTTCATCGAAAAACTTTTATTCAAGTATCCCTTTATGCTATCCAGAAATTCTATATCATTTCCAATTAGCAATATGTCATCCACATATAATATCAGAAATGCTACAGAGCTCCCACTCACTTTCTTGTAAATACAGGCTTCTCCAAAAGTCTGTATAAAGCCAAATGCTTTGATCACACTATCAAAGCGTTTATTCCAACTTCGAGATGCTTGCACCAGTCCATAAATGGATCGCTGGAGTTTGCATACTTTGTTAGCTCCCTTTGGATCGACAAAACCTTCTGGTTGTATCATATACAACTCTTCTTCCAGAAATCCATTCAGGAATGCAGTTTTGACATCCATCTGCCATATTTCATAATCATAAAATGCGGCAATTGCTAACATTATTCTGACGGACTTAAGCATCGCTACGGGTGAGAAGGTCTCATCATAGTCAACTCCTTGAACTTGCCGAAAACCTTTTGCGACAAGTCGAGCTTTATAGACAGTAATATTACCGTCAGCGTCAGTCTTTTTCTTGAAGATCCATTTATTCTCAATTGCTTGCCGATCATCGGGCAAGTCAACCAAAGTCCATACTTTGTTTTCATACATGGATCCCATCTCAGATTTCATGGCCTCAAGCCATTTTGCGGAATCTGGGCTCACCATCGCTTCTTCATAGTTCGTAGGTTCATCATGATCTAGCATCATGACTTCCAGAACTGGATTACCGTACCACTCTGGTGCGGATCTCACTCTGGTTGATCTACATGGTTCAGTAGTATCTTGTTCTGAAGCTTCATGATCATCATCATTAGCTTCCTCACTGATTGGTATAGGTGTCGCAGAAACAGTTTTCTGTGATGTACTATTTTCCAATAAGGGAGCAGGTACAGTTACCTCGTCAAGTTCTACTTTCCTCCCACTCACTTCTTTCGAGAGAAACTCCTTCTCTAGAAAGTTTCCGAACTTAGCAACAAAAGTCTTGCCTTCGGATCTGTGATAGAAGGTGTATCCAATAGTTTCCTTTGGATATCCTATGAAGACACACTTCTCCGATTTGGGTTCGAGCTTATCAGGTTGAAGCTTTTTCACATAAGCATCGCAGCCCCAAACTTTAAGAAACGACAACTTTGGTTTCTTGCCAAACCATAGTTCATAAGGTGTCATCTCAACGGATTTTGATGGTGCCCTTTTTAACATGAATGCGGCCGTCTCTAAAGCATATCCCCAAAACGATAGCGGTAAATCAGTAAGAGACATCATAGATCGCACCATATCTAGTAAAGTACGATTACGACGTTCGGACACACCATTACGTTGTGGTGTTCCGGGTGGCGTGAGTTGCGAAACTATTCCACAATTTTTCAAATGTACACCAAACTCGTAACTCAAATATTCTCCTCCACGATCAGATCGTAGAAATTTTATTTTCTTGTTACGATGATTTTCAACTTCACTCTGAAATTCTTTGAACTTTTCAAATGTTTCAGACTTATGTTTCATTAAGTAGATATACCCATATCTGCTTAAATCATCTGTGAAGGTGAGAAAATAACGATATCCGCCACGAGCCTCAATATTCATCGGACCACATACATCGGTATGTATGATTTCCAATAAATCTGTTGCTCTCTCCATAGTACCGGAGAATGGTGTTTTAGTCATCTTGCCTATGAGGCACGGTTCGCAAGTACCAAGTGATTCATAATCAAGTGGTTCCAAAAGCCCATCAGTATGGAGTTTCTTCATGCGCTTTACACCGATATGACCTAAACGGCAGTGCCACAAGTAAGTTGCACTATCATTATTAACTTTGCATCTTTTGGCTTCTACATTATGAATATGTGTATCACTATCTTCGAGATTCAACAAGAATAGACCACTCTTCAAGGGTGCATGACCATAAAAGATATTATTCATATAAATAGAACAACCATTATTCTCTGATTTAAATGAATAACCGTCTCGCATTAAACAAGATCCAGATATAATGTTCATGCTCAACGCTGGCACCAAATAACAATTATTTAGGTCTAATATTAACCCCGAAGGTAGATGTAGAGGTAGCGTGCCGACCGCGATCACATCGACTTTGGAACCGTTTCCCACGCGCATCGTCACCTCGTCCTTTGCTAGCGTCCGCTTATTCTGTAGTCCCTGTTTCGAGTTGCAAATATTAGCAACAGAACCAGTATCAAATACCCAGGTGCTACTGCGAGCTCTAGTAAGGTACACATCAATAACATGTATATCACATATACCTTTGCTCACTTTGCCATCCTTCTTATCCGCCAAATACTTGGGGCAGTTCCGCTTCCAGTGACCAGTCTGCTTGCATTAGAAGCACTCAGTTTCAGGCTTAGGTCCAGACTTGGGTTTCTTCTCCTGAGCAGCAACTTGCTTGCTGTTCTTCTTGAAGTTTCCCTTCTTCTTCCCTTTGCCCTTTTTCTTGAAACTAGTGGTTTTGCTAACCATCAACACTTGATGCTCCTTCTTGATTTCTACCTCCGCAGCTTTTAGCATTGCGAAGAGCTCGGGAATAGTCTTGTTCATCCCTTGCATATTATAGTTCATCACGAAGCTCTTGTAGCTTGGTGGCAGTGGTTGGAGAATTCTGTCAATGACGCAGTCATCTGGAAGATTAACTCCCATCTGAATCAAGTGATTATTATACCCAGACATCTTGAGTATATGCTCACTGACAGAACTGTTCTCCTCCATTTTACAGCTATAGAACTTATTGGAGACTTCATATCTCTCAATTCGGGCATTTGCTTGAAATATTAACTTCAACTCCTGGAACATCTCATATGCTCCATGACGTTCAAAACGTCGTTGAAGTCCCGATTCTAAGACGTAAAGCATGGCACACTGAACTATTGAGTAGTCATCAGTTTTGCTCTGCCAGACGTTCATAACATCTTGCGTTGCTCCAGCAGCAGGCCTGTCACCCAGCGGTGCTTCCAGGAAGTAATTCTTCTGTGCAGCAATGAGGATAATCCTCAGGTTACGGACCCAGTCCGTGTAATTGCTACCATCATCTTTCAACTTTGCTTTCTCAAGGAACGCATTAAAATTCAACGGAACAATAGCACGAGCCATCTATCTACAATCAACATAGACAAGCAAGATACTATCAGGTACTAAGTTCATGATAAGTTTAAGTTCAGTTAATCAAATTACTTAGGAACTCCCACTTAGATAGACATCCCTCTAATCCTCTAAGTGATCACGTGATCCAAATCAACTAAACCATAACCGATCATCACGTGAGATGGAGTAGTTTTCAATGGTGAACATCGTTATGTTGATCATATCTACTATATGATTCACGCTCGACCTTTCGGTCTCCGTGTTTCGAGGCCATATCTGTATATGCTTGGCTCGTCAAGTATAACCCGAGTATTCTGTGTGTGCAACTGTTATGCACCCGTTGTATTTGGACGTAGAGCTTATCACACCCGATCATCACGTGGTGTCTGGGCACGACGAACTTTGGCAACGGTGCATACTCGGGGAGAACACTTCTTGATAATTTAGTGAGAGATCATCTTATAATGCTACCGTCAATCAAAGCAAGATAAGATGCATAAAAGGATAAACATCACATGCAATCAATATAAGTGATATGATATGGCCATCATCATCTTGTGCTTGTGATCTCCATCTCCGAAGCACCGTCATGATCACCATCGTCACCGGCGCGACACCTTGATCTCCATCGTAGCATCGTTGTCGTCTCGCCAATCTTATGCTTCCACGACTATCACTACCGTTTAGTAATAAAGTAAAGCATTACATCGCGATTGCATTGCATACAATAAAGCGACAACCATATGGCTCCTGCCAGTTGCCGATAACTCGGTTACAAAACATGATCATCTCATACAATAAAATCAGCATCATGCCTTGACCATATCACATCACAACATACCCTGCAAAAACAAGTTAGACGTCCTCTACTTTGTTGTTGCAAGTTTTACGTGGCTGCTACGGGCTTAAGTAAGAACTCATCTCACCTACGCATCAAAACCACAACGATAGTTCGTCAAATAGACTCCGTTTTAACCTTCTCAAGGACCGGGCGTAGTCACACTTGGTTCAACTAAAGTTGGAGAGGCGGTCTTCTGCAAGCCATCTGTGTGCAAAGCACGTCGAGGGAACCGGTCTCGCGTAAGAGTACGCGTAAGGTTGGTCCGGATCGTCTCACCCAACAATACCGTCGAACCAAAGTATGACATGCTGGTAGGCAGTATGACTTGTATCGCCCACAACTCACTTGTGTTCTACTCGTGCATATAACATCAAACCATAAAACCTAGGCTCGGATGCCACTGTTGGGGAACGCAGTAATTTCGAAAATTTTCCTACGCACACGCAAGATCATGGTGATGCACAGCAACGAGAGGGGAGAGTGTTGTCTACGTACCAACGCAGACCGACTGCGGAAGCGATCACACAACATAGAGGAAGTAGTCGTACGTCTTCTTCCCGATCCGACCGATCCAAGCACCGTTACTCCGGCACCTCCGAGTTCTTAGCACACGTTCAGCTCGATGACGTTCCTCGGGCTCCGATCCAGCAAAGTGTCGAGGAAGAGTTCCGTCAGCACGACGGCGTGATGACGATCTTGATGTACTACCGACGCAGGGCTTCGCCTAAGCACTGTAACGGTACGATCGAGGTGGAATTTGGTGGCAGGGGGCACCGCACACGGCTAAGGAACGATCTCAAGGATCAACTTGTGTGTCTTGGGGTGCCCCCTGCCCCCGTATATAAAGGTTGGAGGAGGGGGAGCCGGCCGGCCAGGGAGAGGAGGCGCAGGGGAGTCCTACTCCCACCGGGAGTAGGACTCCTCCCTCCAATCCTAATCCTATTAGGACTCCCGGGGGGGAAAGGAGAGAGAAGGGGGGCCGGCCCCCTATCCTAGTCCTACTAGGACTTGGGGAAAGGGGGGGCGCCGGCCAGCTTGTGGGCTTCCCTTTTCTCTTTTCCACTAAGGCCCAATAGGCCCATTCGTCTCCCAGGGGGTTCTGGTAACCCTCCCGGTATTCCGGTAAAATCCCGATTTCACCCGGAACACTTCCTATGTCCAAACATAGGCTTCCAATATATCAATCTTTACGTCTCGACCATTTCGAGACTCCTCATCATGTCCGTGATCTCATCTGGGACTCCGAACAACCTTCGGTACATCAAAATGCATAAACTCATAATAATTGTCATCGTAACGTTAAGCGTGCGGACCCTACGGTTCGAGAACTATGTAGACATGACCGAGACACGTCTCCGGTCAATAACCAATAGCGGGACCTGGATGCCCATATTGGCTCCTACATATTCTACGAAGATCTTTATCGGTCAGACCGCATAACAACATACGTTGTTCCCTTTGTCATCGGTATGTTACTTGCCCGAGATTCGATCGTCGGTATCCAATACCTAGTTCAATCTCGTTACCGGCAAGTCTCTTTACTCGTTCCGTAATACATCATCTCACAACTAACATATTAGTTGCAGTGCTTGCAAGGCTTATGTGATGTGCATTACCGAGAGGGCCCAGAGATACCTCTCCGACAATCGGAGTGACAAACCCTAATCTCGAAATACGCCAACCCAACATCTACCATTGGAGACACCTGTAGTACTCCTTTATAATCACCCAGTTACGTTGTGACGTTTGGTAGTACCCAAAGTGTTCCTCCGGTAAACGGGAGTTGCATAATCTGATAGTTATAGGAACATGTATAAGTCATGAAGAAAGCAATAGCAACATACTAAACGATCGGGTGCTAAGCTAATGGGATGGGTCATGTCAATCAGATCATTCAACTAATGATGTGACCTCGTTAATCAAATAACAACTCTTTGTTCATGGTTAGGAAACATAACCATCTTTGATTAACGAGCTAGTCTAGTAGAGGCATACTAGTGACACTCTGTTGGTCTATGTATTCACACATGTATTATGTTTCCGGTTAATACAATTCTAGCATGAATAATAAACATTTATCATGATGTAAGGAAATAAATAATAACTTTATTATTGCCTCTAGGGCATATTTCCTTCATATGCTAGGGTGATGGTGGATGAAATAACGGAGGGATTTGAGGACCTCCAGCTTGACCACCCTACCGGTGAAGGGGAGACTCGGCTGGGGTCTGCTTTGAAGACTCCATGCCTATGGCGGAAGGAGCTCATCAACCTTCCGAACTGGACGCCTCCGCCTCCTCCTCCTCCTCCGGCGAGTCAGGGCACTCCGCCTCCTCCACCGCCTCCTCCTCCGGCGAGTGACGATCAGGGCCCTCGGCCGGCTCCTTCTCCGGCGCGTGGCGGCACTCCGCCTCCTTCTCCGCCTGCGTCGACGCGCCCGAGCAGCCAACCTCCTCCTTCTCTGCCTCGTCAGCAAGGGCGGAAGAGACCTGCCGCCGCTCCAGCTGCTCCGGCGCGTCGTAGTCCTTCTCCTCCGCCTCGTAAGCAAGTAAAGAAGACAACCGCTCCGTCTGCTCGGTCGGCGTCTAGCAGTACAACCAGAGGAGGGAGGACATACAGATTCGGTCCTTCTCTGAAGACTCCAGAGAAGTTACCATACGAGAGGACCCCGGAGGAGAACGCAAAGATCGCGCGAACCGAAGTGGATGACTGGTTTCAAGGGTTGAAAGCAAAGAGACATCCACCTCCGGAGGAGAAGGTAGATCCGGTGAAAGTGAAGCGCACTCTGGCTGCCCTGGCAAAACCACCCAAGTCTCCGCCGAAAGGCAACTATGAGCGCATTATTGCAAAGACATGGGTCGAAGCGGAGCGGTCGGGAAGTACAGTCAGTGATCAAAGGCTGAAAGAACGACGAGCAGCTGGGAAACAAATTGCCCAGCTCGGCGAACAAGCGAAGCAATCGTGCCCCCCCCCCCTCAAGGTGCCTAGCGACATCGTCGATCCGAGGATGGTGCCCGGTTATGGCAATGTTGACGATTACCTGCCCAACGATGTACATTATGATACCATGGAGGTGCAGATACACAGATACGAGTACGGGAAGCCTCTCGTCAAAGATGAAAAATCTTTAACAACGATGATGCGAAGATTACATGATTGGTACTTGAAAATCTGCAGAGAGTCTGGGGGGAGGAGTACTTTGTATGCGAGAGTTAAACCGGAGCATGACCTCGTTGGAATTGAACTGTTGCCTATTCCATTTGAGGAGTTCTATCAGTTTTTCAATCAATTGGCCCTCGATAAAACAACGATCACCTGCTACTGTCTGTAAGTACTACTACTTCTGTCATTAAGTCTCTCTATACAGCTCATCTCTTTCATTGCATGTATTTATAATTATCCTCACTATATTATGCAGAATGAAGATCGCCGAATTGAAGAAAAGACAAATCGGAGATATTGGGTTCGTTAACACATATCTCATAGATGCAACTAAGGTTGAACATTGTTCCGGAGATACTGAGGCCAACTTGCTACGATCATTCAAAAAAATGAAAACAAAGATATAATACTCTTTCCTTACAACTTCAAGTGAGTGTTACTGTCTTGTGCATATTCGGTTTCCCTTATATATTAGTCCAGGTTATAGTAATGTAATTGATGAGTTATGCATGCGTGGGCAGTTTCCACTATATTCTCCTAGAGATTAGGCTTGAGCAAAGAGTAGTAACCGTCTTGGACTCTAAACGAAAAGATCCCCAGGAGTATGCAGACATGACTGAAATCCTCAAGAAGTAAGTTAAATCGATCATTATGCACCATATCAGCAACTTTGTTCATTTCCTAATATCAAGTAATTGTTTTCTTTGTTCGGCAGGGTTTGGAGAAAATTCACCAGAAAAGTTCCGGGACTGCCGAAGGAGCTGGAATTTAGACACCCGAAAGTAAGTACTATAGTACCATGTTCCGCGCATCTCCTAGTGATTCAAGCGCTAGTTTCATCAATACCATTTAGTATTCTTGCTTATCAGTTTGATTGACCTCTATTTCTTGTAAAGTGGTTGTGGCAGGAACAAGGGAATGATTTCTGTGGATACTACGTCTGCGAGTCCATCTGCCACACGACCTGTGAGCGGGGTGGGTACTCTGACGAACAATATGAAGTACGTAAATAACAACATTCACAATTTTATTTTGTTACCATCATTTGTATTGAGTTTCATTCATTCATATATATATATATGTATTGACCCCCTTCTTTAAATTAGATGTTTCGGAAGCGGGATGAACTCCTAGGACCAGCTCGCATGCGAGCAATTCAAAAGGAATTGGCGGCATTCTTTCTTGACCAAGTGATCGCTAAAGACGGAGAATACTATGTGGACCATGAGTCCGTATGATTATATTTGTAAGAGATAATTATTGTATATATGTAGCCGGTAGTGTCGGATAGATATACGAGAACTTGTTGTTCGACCAATCTCTCGGAGAAGGAGAGGTGGTCGATATCACTTCTCTCTGTATGCATATATGTTCATGACGATCTTCTGTTTTCTTCGTTTGCTTACTAGCTAACTAGCGTGTCTAGTCCTCTCTATACGTATGTATAGTACGTAGCGTCGACCAAGCACGGACGTAAGAGAGGACACTTCTCTCTATTAATTATAGCTAGCTAACACAATATATGAAACACCTAAATTAACCCCTCAAAACCCCCAACCCCCCCCCCCCCCTTTCAAAAAAAAAACAAAAACCCCAGCCACAGAAATGCTGACGCGTGGATGCCTATTGGTCCCGGTTGGTGCCACCAACCGGGACCAAAGGGTCTCCTGACTGGGCTCTGCACACTGCCCATGTGAAGGCCCATGGGTCGGGGCATTAGTACCGACACTTTAGTTCCGGTTCAGAAACCGGGACTAAAGGTCCTTACGAACCGGGACTATAGGCCCTTTTTCTACCAGTGGTAGAGGGCAGACGCCAGGGCTGGGGGAGACGACGTCGCCGCCGGTGGGGTTGGGATTTGGGGAGAGCGAGGCAGGTCGTCGTCGGCGGCGGCTAGATTGGGGAAGAGGAGGAGGTGACTTCATTTTGGGGCTGGCTGGGTTGGGTTGGGCCCGGTATGGTTGGTGGGTTGGGTTTTTCATTTTCATCTTGGTTTGAACAAAAGTCTATTTCAAGCGCGGGACACGCGAGAGTGCGAAATTGTCGAAAACACGCAAGTGTGCGGGAGACGGAGTGAAAGGAGCATACTCCGAAATACTTTGGACGCGAGACCACGGAAGGGTGTGAATTGGATGGGCGGGGCGGGGCGGGCGGGCATATGTGCGGATTGCCAGTGGGATACGACGGATCGTTGAGTGTTGATTGGTTAATCATGACTACGCACGAATCGATCCCTTTCTCCAGTCCATCTCAATCATTCGTCTGTATCCAACGGAAGAGAGAGCAGTCTGATTTGTGCCACATTTCTCATTCTTACTCCATTTACACTTCTATGTGAACTCACCACGCATGGGAGTAGATACAAAAAATACTTCAACAGTTTGTGTCTAACTTTGGATATGTTCAATTTTGGCATATCGGAGTTTATCACATTGAATTTAGATTATATGAAATTGAGATAATCACATCGCAAGGGCGCACGATAGAAATGGCGTTATATGAAAATTGGGGTATAGAAGGGAAAAAGGTCTTATTATCTCATACAAAAAAAATATGCTTTATGTTTTATGCAAAAGAATATGTTAAATTATACATTCGCCAAAATAGGTTGAAATAACAATAATCTAAATATTGAGCCGATGAGACAAGATTGGGAAGAAGATTTTGGTTGGATTTTATCACATGTCCATGTGTTAAAACTACTGTTGTAGATGTAAATATATTTAAGCATAATTAGTACACAGATGGCCAATTCGCCATGTAATAACGTTTTACCCAGTGAATGACACATGTAATGACGTGCATTTTCTATCCAGGCGGAAAACACACAATGCAAGAAATTGGATGGAAAACTTTCGGGAAGGAAACATATAGCACGACACTAGAAAAATCAGGCTGAAACTTTCGGATGGGAGATATCTAGCACGAAGCACATGGTGCGAGAAATTGAGCGGAAAAAATTCTGGGTGAAAGAAATTAGGCAGAAAACTTTCTCAACGCCATGCATTACACCTCGTGACCGCCTTGCTCGGCTAAGTGGTTGGATCACGTCATGCCATGTCCTGCTTGCCCTAAATATGTGAGGCCGGAAGACTGGCTTGTGCACTCGTGTCTCTTCGACCCATTTTGTCTGTGTTGTTGCCAACTCTCAAAAAGACGAAAACCCTTTTTTTCCTCTATGCATGTAGCATTCAATCGGATCGAACGTGTGGCGCGCATTTCTTTCATGGCAGCCGACCATGGCAAGATTGCCCGGTCGTGATAGCACATCTTGTGAGGACCCAAAAGACAAGGCGGTAGGGTCCTCCTCCATCGTGCTTGGCGGCACGACGCCGACTCTATGTAGCTGGCCTACCTGTTCTATCGTCCCTGTCCGTCGCAGACGGAATTGAGTGCAACAACTTGGACTCGGAGGGTGAGTGTAACCGCAAGATGCTTGGTGTTGAGCTGTCCATGCACGGAGCTTAGGGCATGGTCCATGGAATGGAATGCAAGGTGGAGCTCAATCGGTCCGTGCGGCGGTGATCCAAGAGTGATCGATTGGCGAAGATGAAGACGAGGATGGCAGATAGCTGGCGGTTGGCATTGTGAGCGTTGAAGCTCATTGTCGCGTCACAAGCTCGGTGAGTGGCGCGGCGAGGAGCACGCCCTGAGTTGACGTCGTATGCTCCCACGCACGCAGGCGATGAGGGTGGGTTCGGCGGGGCACAGACGACTTGCACTTTTTTTCATGCATGCTAGCGTTCGTTGTGGATGCATGAGTGACGCCGGCGAGCTTGACACGACTCGTCAGTGACGAGGGTGGGTTAATTAGGAGGAGCGGAGCTTGTTAGAATAAAACGCTAATGCAAGATCATAGACGACAAGATCATAGACGATACATCGAGGCACGATATTTGTTAACGAGGTTCATTGATATGGCTACATCTCCGGGGCATGATTATGGGCGCTCCTCCTCAAGATACCGCAACACCGGCCGCCCGGGCGCCGGCACAAGCCGTCGGCTCCCCCGCGTACCAGTTGCTAACACCTCCACCACAGCCAGGTGACACCGTCCCAGGCCTTCTGCCTCTCCACACCTTCTCCGCCACCTCTTTTCCATACTCCATTAACAATCCCACCGCCACATTTTTCCACGGCGGTGTCGAGGGCATGGCGCAGCAGCGTACCAGCGGTAGAGCAGCATATAGCAGCAGGAAGCAACACGCGGCAGGCGAGGCGAGCGGGCGACGGTGGAGGGCAGAGATGCGGCCGGCGTGGCTGAGGGGGCGGCCGGCAGAAGATGGCCACAACTAGAGGCGACGCGAGGCAGGGGCGCGACAGCGGGGCGAGCGAAGGGATAAGCAGCAGCAGACGGGGCGAGCGCAGCCAGCGAGAGTGTGGCGCGCGGCCAGGGTGTGTGTCGCGCGGGGCACAGTGGTGCAGTGGCCGCGGCGAGCACGACAGCAGCGGCAGGCGCGACCGACGCGGTGTAGCACGGGTGTGGGCATGGAGAGGGAGTAGCCCCGCGGGCGCGGAAGAAGAGCGGCAGGCTCGGGCATGGGCGTGCATAGGAGCGGGCATGTGCCACGGGGTCAATCCGAGGAGCTCGGTGGCTACCCCTGGCCATGGCGGATGGCGGTTCTCGGCCACGGCGAAATACCTAACGAGAGCAAACGAGAGGGGAAACAGAGGAAAGGCAAGAGGAGATCATGGCGGTGTCAATGGAGCCCTAGGGGAAGACATGGGAGCTCGGGGCGGCGCGGATCGGACGACAATGTCGTGGTGTCCCAAGGTTGAGGAAGACGGCAGCGACGTCGATGCGGGGGTGCTGGACTTGATCTCGTTGGCGCAGACGAAGTAGCGTAGGCGTTCGGAGCTCCTCGACAAGCTCCTAGCCCGCAGGGAGGGCAGTGCCATGTGGACGGGGTCGGTCATGGTGGTCGTGGCGTCTGACTTCGTTCAGATCGACGGGATCGAGCGAGCGAGGAGGAGAAGTGGATTTGGGAGGGGCGTCGAGGAAGAGTGAGGCCATGGGGACAAGGAAGGAAGGGCGTCACCTTTATCCATTCCCCTTCGATGCTGGCGAGGTGGTCGGGCGGGAGCTCGGCTCTGTAGCGACGCGGCTAGGGGAACAGGAGAAGACGACCGCGTGGGGACTGGACCACTGAGCCGGTTCGGTGGCAAGGCCCAGGGGGCAGGGCGAATCCCCTTTTACATCATCCTTTTGGTTTTTCAATGTATTCTAATCTGTTTCTCCTTTTTAACACCGTTTTCTGTTTATTCCTATCAACTAAATGATCTCTACTCCGAATGTCTCAGTTGGTAGTCTTCGTTCTGGGTTTATTTTCGCCCCACCTCCCGAGTGAGGGAGAGGGGGAGAGAGAGTGAGGAAGAGGGAGGGAGAGGGTGTGTGTGTGTGAGAATTTGATGGTAAAAAAGGTCGTCAATGTCACTTAATATGTATGAGAATATTAAATGAAATATTAATATAATTGATATTGAACTTTTAAAGTTAATGTGGCCCCGTTGCAACGCACGGGCGTTCTTCTAGTAGTCTTAATACATGAACCCTAGGTAGGCGAAACACGGCAAAAAGAAGACGTCCAGGAGTAGATGCGAGAAACAAGACGGATGAGAGCAGGGAGGGAAAGGGGGAGCAGAAGTACCATAGGACGGCGCTGCTTCGCCCGGACGTCGACGATGAGGTTCGTTCATCTCCTCTGACAACGGCCGCCATCACGCACCGCCTCCTCCGCCTTCGCCTCTGTTTGATCGGGAGACGAAGAGGTGGGGAGTCAAAATGAATGGCTAGAGATATTGGGGTACCACTTCGCAAATATACACGGTTTGCCTATTCCCGCCGTTGCAGATACTTTTTGCGCAAAATAAAATAAATGCAGGGGGTCTATGCAAAATGCCACGCACGTGCCTCCTCGAACCGGCATGTGTCGCTGACAATGGGCCTCTGCTTACCTGGCATGCCACGCCATCGACGAATACACGGGCAGTCAACCAGAGTGACCGTATATGAATCTAAACGCAAGTTAAGTGATCGAAAAAAACGTATCTTCAAAGATGTAGCACTAAACTGCACACTCGATGCAAGTTTAGTTTTTTTTTGAGACAATCACACGAAGCTTTATTAATCCTGAAATAATGTTTACAAGGAAAAAAAATGAGATTACCGGGTGACCACCAGTGACATTACATTGAGTTCAGGCTCGCCACGGCGCGAGAGGTAACCAAACGGGGCCTTGTTGTTTCGAGCCTCTTCTGGGCCCATCCCGCCACGGCCCACCGCAAAAGGACTTCCTAGTAAGACGGCCAGTTTTCTAAAAAAAAAAGTAAGACAGCCAGTCCACGGCGGAAGGGAGACAGGGGTTTCCGCGGCGGCGCGGCCGCGCGGCACGGCCGCACCGGGTGGTCGGCGGTCGCCGGGTCGCCGGGAACCGCGAGGGTTGAGGGGCGAGCGTTCTTCTTTTTCCCGCGGCGAGCTGCCCGCCGGACTCTGCGATGGGCATCTCTCTCCAACTTGAGGTAAGATGCGCAATTATCACCTTTGTTGTCTCAGCTACTTCCAGATTAATTTTTTGATTGAGAGATCGAATTGGCTGGTATGGAACATGGTAATCTTTCTCTTATGCCGGTGGTTAATTTGACGGCAGACTGACGGTACTAGCTTTCCGGTTCATGATTGGGGACACATCACTGTGTCTATGTCTGTATGCGTGAGGCTTCCCCTAGATAATGCAATTTCCCCGGTTTACAGCCAGAGTTTGAGGATTCAGGCCGACTGTTAGCTGTGTGAATCTCCTGTCATGGTCTTCTTTGATTTTGGCCTGTAGACATGGCATGTGTATTGTTTAGTTTTGGCCGTAAGATTTAGTGAAAAAATGCACGGTACACTGTACCAGACTAATTTTTCAGGTTTGCAGCCAGAGTTTGATTCAGGCCGGCTGTTAACTGTATGAATTCCCTGTCATTGGTATTCTAGGATTTTAGCCTGTACACATAGGATGTGCATGATTTAGTTCTGACCGTGATGCCGTAGGAAACACATGGTACACCGTACTAGACTAGTTTTTCTCTTTTCATGTTTTTCTGACGGTAACGGACACTGTCAGATAGGATGAATTTTTCTGATGAAGAGAAGAATGTAGATGGGAAGTCCAATTGTACTTTTTTGACAATTAATGCTAACATTTGAACTAATCAGAAATACAAATGCACGAGATAAAAACATTTCAGAAACCATAGTTAGTACTCCCTCCGATCCCAAAATAAGTGTCTTGGTTTTAGTTCAAACTAAAGCAACGACACCTATTTTGGATCAGAGGGAGTACTATTTAGGACATACAAAGGTGTCCGTATATGTCGGTAAACCATAGCGCATTTTAAGCCAAAAGGTGAAAGCATACACAACTCCATAAGAAAGTCAAGACCAATGGGAGATGATTCAGCATGCCACTATCAGATTTTCTGCACTTCATAATCGCATTCAGATCTTCACTGTGTCAATGGCTAGCGTCCCTTTTGCAAAAGTTTTGAATATCTCTGCTATGTAGTCTTTGGTCTTGATCTCCCGTATCTTATTTTTCGCGCGTAGGAGATCGAGACACAGCCTTAGGGCTATGGGGAAAGTGGATCGATTGCCCTAGAATTACAACTACGTAGAGGGTCTCTACAAGTCTATAAATAAGTTCCAAAAAATTGATCGGTAGTAGTCCGGTCGTGTACCGCCTTGGGTTCTTCTCATCCACCAGCTCTGGCACTGGCTCAATCTCCCTCTCCGGGTCCATCGTATAGAACATCACCAATGACAGCCGCTCTTTCTCTGCATTGGTCACAACCCTGTGAATCGGGCTTTTGAAGAATCCATTGCTCATTATCTGCATGCATCAGAGGAAATAGAGAGATTTGTAGTTTAGATTAACTGTCCACTTCGCAAGATCAAACAAGTTTTGCAACTTCGTACACACATGTACCTCCATTACATCTCCCATGTTCACAAGTAATGCATTCGGAATAATTGGCACATCGTACCAGATGCCATTTTTCTGCAGTTGGAGCCCACTGACGTTATCATCGACGAAGACAATTGTGATCACCGTGGCATCAGAGTGGGGCTTCAGGCCAAAGACTTGGTCCGTCTTGGGACAGTGAGGGTAGTAGTTAAACCTGGCGTGTGTCATGGCATTCTCATCGAGCATGTTGATGAAGTAGTCCCTGTCTAAACTGAGCAGTTTGGCCAGGTTCTTGAGGACAAGGTTGGTGATCTCCCTGCACCTGGTTGTGTACTCACTCAGAATATCTCTGCAGGAATATGAATCATCAGGCTTAGTCATGGCTACTCATTAACTGAACTTCTTTTTATGATGCAGATTGATCCTGGTAAAAGCCTGGAGTACCTGAAAGAAGGAGGTTGTGTTGGCCATAGAGTATAGATTCTCTGAGACTCAGGTTCCACTACGAGATAGAACCGGTCGCACCAGTCCAAGATCTGCTTCTCTGATATGACCATGTCGCTCCCATATCCTTCCATTCTGAACTCCTTGCCATCCACAAAGTTTGAGTACTTCTGCTTCTCTTCCAGTGGGAGTTTGTAAAATTCTCTTGTCACTTTCATCACCTCACCAAGAAAACTTGCCTCCGTCCCATGTCCAACAGCCTGGCCAAAGATCGATCAGAAATCTTGATTCAATAGATTAAAAAATATACAACTAAACTTATCATGAAAAGCTTACTAGGAAGAGGCCCCAGTTCTCCAAGGCAGACCTCAGCTTGACATTCTCATCGGCGCTGTTGTCAGTGGAAGATAGACGGCTGAGATCAACAATGGGGATGGGCTCAGGCATCTCAGAACCAGCCACATCGGGGCGGTCTTGCTCGGGAACAACGTAACGGCTTGGTGGCTCCTGCACGACGGTTACCAGCTCTTGCACAATTGGTGGTATCTCGACAGACTTTGATGGTTGGCCGTCAGCCATGGTTGCTTGTTGCTGCTCTTAGTTTTGAGCTCCCTTGTCCCACTTTGGCAATTTTTATGGGCATGGGTTTTGATACTCTTTTGTGATTCTCTGGACTCCCTTGTGGACATCACGGTTATCACTTTGTTTTTTGTCCTTGTCTTTCTCCCACACATCAATTGGGGTAAGTAAAAACCGGCGAGTATCACGATATACACACAATGGCCTGAATATAGCATAATAGTGACTACTGCATTCCATATATGATGTCCTCATATTTCTCTTAGCTGAGGTGTTTCATCCCTTCTACAGTTTCTTTTGTTCTGTTAAGTTCGTTAAAAAAATACATCACCCTCGTTAAAATAGAATTAAAAATTGACACTTCAAAAAAGGCATTCCTGGTGAAATTAAGTGTCACCATGAGCAGTTGAGCAGATGACACTAGGTACTAACATAAGTATACATGGTTACGGGAACCAGAGTTGGATTCCCTCCAACAACGTTTTCTTGTATGAATTGTCCATGATTATATTCTTAGATTTGAACCTGTAACATGAAAATTTGAAACAAATGGTAGTTAATTAAATATATTTGCCAATTTCCCCACTTCAACAGATATGCTACATATGGTTCATATTTAATTTCCTGAAATGGATAGCACACCATACTGAACTTACATTTTTCTGCATCTTTTTTCTACATGGGAGGGGCCACTGAAGAATATAACTGTAAAGTCAAGGTCAGGCTAATGTATTTTTTTTATGAACATGACAAGAATGAAAGACCTGTTTGAGTAGATGCATCAGTGATAAATAACCTGAAAGCTTTCAGATTTATATGCCAGTGGGCAAGATTCCGCTCAGCCTCTGGTGAACTTTTCAGTTCTTACGGGGTCATGTTCATACCTTCTAGCTGGAAATGATTATCCTGGTCTGGTATGTCTCCTTGATTGTTTCTCTATTTTAAAAGGTGCTTTGCTTAGGTTATTGTAGTTTTACTGTTGTGAGGCAACCGCAATGCACAGCAAGATGAGTGTACGAGGTCTTAATCAGCATGGTGCAAACAAGAAAGACAGTAAACCAGACAGAAAGTAGTAGTACTTGATGAAACTGTAGAACAACTGGGTAACAATTGAACTAAACAGATATGAAGTTGTTATGTGATACAAAGATACATCATAGCACATTATTTTCAGAAAGTTAAAGCATAAACCAACTCCACGAGAATAGTTCGTCTCGCTGGAAGAAATATCACCACACTGCGATTAATCTTCTACACTCCGGAACCACGTTCAGATCTTCACCGTGTCAATAGCTAGTGTCCCCCTAGCAAAAGTCTCGAAGAGTTTTGCTATGTAGTCATTAGTTGTTGTCTTCCTGTACCGCCTCGGTCTTTTCTCATCCACCAGCTCTGACAGTGGCTCAATCTCCTTCTCCGGGTTCATCGTGTAGAACATCACCAAAGATAGCCGCTCTTTCTCTGCATTGGTCACAACCCTGTGAATCGGGCTTTTGAAGAATCCATTGCTCATTATCTGTATGTGACAAATGAAGTAGCGAGATTTACAGCTCAGTTTAACTGTCCAGAGGACTTTGATCGAACAATTTCGCAACCTCCCCCACACACACACGTACCTCCATTACATCTCCCACGTTCACGAGTAATGCATTCGGAACAATGGGTACGTTGTACCAGACGCCATCTTTCTGAAGCTGGAGCCCGCTGACATTATCATCGATGAAGACGACTGTGATCACCGAGGCATCAGTGTGGGGCTTCATGCCGAAGACGTGGTCCGGCTTCGGGCAGTTAGGGTAGTAGTTTAACCTGGCGTATGTCAAGGCATTCTCGTCGAACATGCTGACGAAGTAGTCCTCGTGTAAATCTAGTAGCTTGGCCAGGTTCTGGAGGAAAAGGTTGGCGATCTCACGGCACCTGACCGTGTACTCACTCAGAATATCTCTGCAGAAATCTTCGCGGTCAGACAACTACGTACGTTGGCTACTCATCGGTCGACACCCATATATACCATATGAAGTACAAGCCTGAATGGTAGGGTACCTGAACGATAGAGGCTGTGTTGGCCACAAGCTGTAGATTCTTCGATTCTCAGGTTCCACTATGATGTAGAGGCGGTCACACCAGTCCAGGATTTGCTTCTCTGATACGACCATGTCGTTCCCGTAACCTTCGATCCTGACTTCGTTGCCGTTCACCAGGTTCGAGTACTTCTGCTTCTCTTCCAGTGGGAGCTTGAAAAATTCCCTAGCCACTCCCATCACCTCATCAAGAAAACTTTGCTCCATTCCATGGCCCACAGCCTGGAGGAAGATCGGTCAGAAATCTGAAGATGGGAAGAAGCAAAGAAATCTGGGAGAAAACTTTACCAGGAACAGGCCCCAGTTCTCCAAGGCGGACCGCAGCTTGGCAACCTCATCAGCACAGTTGGCAGACAGTCGGCTGAGATCGATGATGGGTATGGGATCGGGCATCTCAGAACCAGCCGCGGTGGGCCGGTTCTGCTCAGGGATCACATACCGGCTCGGTGGCTCCTGCACGCTGGTCACCAGCTCCTGTACGATTGGGGGTATCTTGACTGTCTTCCATGGCTCTGCATCAGCCATGGCTGCTTCTTACCGCTGTCGATATTGCGCTCTTCTTTATCCCTGCTTTGGCTGATTTATGGGCATGGATTTGCAGAAGGTAAGTGGTGGAAGACACAGAGGAGTGTGTTGACTTTCAGCCGAAGAATGTTGATCACTCTTTTGTCCACTTCCATAGGAGATGGTGACTTATGATGCACTACTGAGTCCCTCTGGATGTGGACATCATGGTTATTGCTTACTACTTTATCCCATGCACCAATTACCTAGAAGTACAAAATGGTCAATATCACAACATAACATACACATGAAGAGACTCCAGCAGCAAAATACTGGGTACTACATGCCATATATTGACACCTTGTTGCTTTTTAACAGGTTTCTTTAGTTAATTTACATTTCTCCTGTTCAAAAAAATAATAACACTTCAATCATGGCCCAGATTTTCAGTCACTATGAACTTGTGGCTGTTCAATAATAACAGTGGTCGTTATGAACTTGTGGCTGTTCTACTCGATGAATATTGACCGTGTGTTGTGAACACTTCAATAATAACAGTGGTCGTTATGAACTTGTGGCTGTTCTACTCGATGAATATTGACCGTGTGTTGTGACAAAAGCGTCTTCGCATCCTGCTAATCGAGGATTAGGGGTATGGGAATTTATATGCCCAACTAGGAGTACCATCATCTATGGACAGCTTTGTAGTGTGTCCCCACTTATTTTTCTTCCGTTATACTAGTAGCTTGTTTTACCTCATTATAGGTTTCTCCTTGTGAAAAAAGAAGTGTTTTTTCATCATGTGGGTCATCTTTCTGACAATTCAGCGTTAGTTCTAGTGGCTGGTGGCTAGTCTACTTATTGATAACCGTGCAGACTGAGATTAATAAAACTTGCTAATTAAAAACTAGTCATCCACGTTGCTTAGTGCCACTCTTCAAGAGAGCACAACAACCAGGACAGAGCTGACCAGGACAGAGCAAATACATACCATGGAACTCCAATGGCTGATGAGTCATGGAGGTTGCCAAATTCAGTGCAGCAGCTGGTTGCCACCGTGCAGGAGCCGCCGAGCCGGTACTTGCTCAGAGAGCATGAACTTCTTGGTGGGCACCTTGCTGGTACAGAGTTGCCGGAGCCGATCCCGACTGTTTATCTCGGCCTGCTATCAGCATCCAACGACGTGGAGGAAGTCAACAAGCTGCGGTCGGCGCTGCAGAGCTGGGATTCTTCATGGTAATTGAGCTTCTTTGCTTCGTTCTTCAACTTCCTTTTCTATCATGCATCTCACGATAATGGAGCTAGCTGTTCCATTATCTGAAACAAAAACTCTTGTCTCGCAATTTTTTTGCTTTACGTACTACTAGTTATTATTATTTTGTTAACACGCATCACCCTGTGTGACCAGGTTTCTAACCATGGAATGGAAACCTCATTGATGGATTCTGTGATGACTCGACTGCATCAAGGGAGTTTTTTCACCTACTGCTCGAAGAGTACAGGAAATGCAGTAACCTGATACGTAGTACTAGATGGGAAGCATTTCCAGGTAGAAGGGTATGGAAATGACCAGGTGAGGACTCAAGATCAGAGATTGGACTGGTCCGATCGACTGCACCTTAGAGTTGAGCCAAAGGGTGCGAGAAACCTCGCCCATTGGCCTACACATCCCAAATCTTTCAGGTAATTAATCTATCAGCGATACTTCAAATGGATTTTTCTCTGTTGTCTGTATCAGCAATAACTTGTTGCTGACCGAAGAGGTGCCATGGCAACGCAATTCAGAAACTGCAGACCGCCGTTGCGTTGGGCAGACCAGAAGAGGGTGGGAGCACCTCCCTGATGCCGCAGTTGAGTGCACGGAATGATTTTTATTCGCTGTTGCTTTTAGTGATCTGGGAGATCAGGAAGCAGAGGAATCGATGTGGTATTCAACAAGACTTCCACTTCGCTGATGCGGGTCATCAACATGGTTTTGGAGGAGAGTAAATTGTGGGTCGTAGCAGGCTTATTTCGAGGGGATTTAGGGGAGTTCTTAGCGGATCTCTCGAGGCGGGCTAGTTGTGAGTAGTTCCGTTTGTATCTTCCGTGGACTAGGGTGTTGCCCTCTCGCCCTCTCTTTCTATGAATATATGATACACATGCTTATGTGTATTCTAGAAGAAAAAGACTCGAGTACAGTGGCCCTTGGGCCTGGCTGTGTGCCGTGTGTGCGTGTGTGGCCACGGACCGGGTACGCGATGGAGTATAAATCATTGTGACTGTTGTAGAGGAGGGTATGGAAGAAATAAAATGAAATATATTTCCAACTATCTGCCTTCTTCTTCTTTTTTTGAGGGTACTCTTCTTCCTAGCGTCTTCTCCCTGCCTACCTTCTTCTCTGATCCATGAGATCTAGGGCCATCATAGTTGGTATTCAGAGCTGCGTTCGGTCCGATTGCATTCTCTTATCCTCTTGACCGTGCTAGTAAATCCTACGAAGTTTGCGGGTCGCTTTTTGCGGTATCTGCATAAATCTGAGAGCGGGTTGGCTGATTCGGAGCGAGGGCTGCAACAGTGCGCAACCAAGCCAAGTGCGCAGTCACGCCAAGTGATCTCAGCTATGGAGGGATCTGAGGAGAGGCTCGTGAAGGAGTTGGAGGCGCTCAAGTTTGTTCGGGAAAAAATCGAGGGAATTGACGCGATCTTGTCGCGAGTGGAGACCATGGACAAGAGGATGGAAGAGCATCCAGGGAGAAGTGATGCGGTGCAAGCAAACACCATGAATTATGCATAGCTAATGTGCGGGAAGAGCAAGTAGCTGCAGCGATAGAACGGAAGGTGGTGCCATCACCGACTTCACCGGCTTCTGTCACATTAGAGAGCATTCTACGTTCACCGCCACCATATCCCCTACCTCTGGCCTTACAGATTTCCAAGCCAAGTTTGTCGCAAAATCAGCCTGGTACTGCAGGGGGAATGGAGGAGCAATCAGCATCGAAGCGTTCGTTGATGCCGAAGATGAATTTTCCGAGGTTTGATGGCATTGATGTTCGCATTTGGTTAGATGGATGTGATGCTTAATTCACCTTGTATGATAGAATTTCAAAGTAACATCCTCTACTCTGCACTCGAAGGAGTTGCAGCTCATTGGAACCATCCTTACAAGCTTTGATCTGCTTGATGGGAAGCTAAACATCCCTCCTCCCTCATGTGTGAAGTTTAAAATGATCTTTAATTATAACTTCAATGGGAGTTGGATCTTGCACACCTTTATGTCGGGGCCGAGGAGCAAAATTTGCTGGTGCACTAAAGATCTAAGTAAGATGACTGTTGTTTCAAGCTACAATACCCATGATAACTAAATAATTGGTGAACTTCTGGGATTGAATTTGGTTAAAATGAAGAATTACTTTGGTCCATGTTTCAGTTATATTAACATGCTCTCTGAATACTTTCATATTCTCTTATCAGCTCTAGTGTCTCCTCCCTTCCTTTTTTCGTGCTATCTTTTATTTTAAAAATAAAATCATATCCCTGAAAGAAAAGAAAAACATAACATGGTGAATAAATCATTTTTACAATGTTCAAATGTCGGCGTCAGGGGGTGAATTAGGTTAAAACAAGGAATTGGTTTGGTTTATGTTTTAGTTTGTATTAGCTCACGCTACGAACACTATCATATTCCTTTATCAGCTCCAATGTATCTTCCGTTCCTCTTAGTCATGTTTTATACTGTATCTACTCCTACCTAATAGTAGGGGGTTTCATGAAATATATATATTAACTGGCCTGAGATGCCTCCACTGCAATCTATACCGTCCATATTCAATCCAACATCCTAGATTTCAATATATTTTTTCAAATTTTGCACCTGATGCCTGGATTCTATGCTGATTGCCTCAAGTTCTAGTGATACAAGCACTATAGGTGCTACCGTGCTACCAATGGACAGTAGCAGCCTGCAATGTTTTAAAAAAACAGTCAAGAGAAATTGTGTGTGTCAATGAAATATGTGTTTTAATCTTATAAAAGTTCAAATTCAGATTCATTCTACACATAGAAAAGCAAAATAAACAATCAGTAATTATTAAAGTTTTTATTGCTCTATTGAGTTTAGATTGTGAGTTTTGTTAAGATTGTAAACATATATCTTGTTTATTAGCGATAAGTCGCACAAATCGTTTTCTTGAGGCCAGTGCCAAGGCGGGCCACAGCAAAACCCTAGCCCCCACCTACCGCCCATCCCTCTCGCCGCCGCCAGGGCGCGTCTTCAGGTAAAGCGGGGAGGTCCGGATCGGGGCGGCCTGTTGCGGAGGTTCTGGAGAGTCGTTGTACGATTACAAAGGAGATGGGTGCTAGAGTGGTGGTCTTCGTCAGGTAGTGCGTCGCAGAGGCGTTGGTGAAGACGGCGGTGTCCAGATGGATCCAGCGTGGTGCTCTTCATCGGTAGCCCGGCTTGGCTAGATCACCGGAGATCAGGATGTCAATGCATGGCTCTAGACGGTGGTGAGCTGGACACAAGAGCCGGATCTACCGTACGTTGTTATTTCTTAGGTTTTCTTTAGGGAGTCATTGGAGGATGTGTGGAGTCGTGTCTCCAATGGGTCTTCCGGGATCCGGTCGGTGTAGGTTTCTTGTAGATTCGTCTGGGTTCAACTGGCTTTTGCGGTATACGAAATTTTTACATGCCCTAGTCGACGCGTTTTCCTTTCTTCGGTGTGATGATTTGCTTTGCAGATCATGGCCGTCGGCGTCTCCTTCTTTGCATTGATGAATTCCCGGATACTGCTTCTACAGGCTTTTGGGTTCCAAAGAGTTTGCACCCCCGAGGTGGAGGCCCAGAGGCGGCATTGAGAGCTATGCTCACAACATGACACCTCAAAGATTTTGGATGTAATTTTCATTTTGTAAGCATGTGAGGACATGCGATATTTAATGTATGGTCTTAGGCCTTTTTAAAAGAAAAACATTGTTTTTAAAGGAAGAAAAAATATTTTTTTAAAGGAGGAAAAAATATTATTTTTTACACACACAATTATATTCTATGTTTTTTACGACATTTTAGTTTTTTAGGGTTTTTTTTTAGAATCAGTTTTTTTTAGGGGTTAGGGGTGCTTACCGGGGGCTGTCGAAATTTTCGTCGTGGGCCGGATTCAGCTCGTAGCAGCCGGTCCAGCTGCCCAGGGCCGATCCGCCCGTAGAGGTCGGCGACAACAAACCGTTTCTCCCCTGTTGTGCTCTGTGTTGGACTGTTGGTCGTCCTGTCCACTGCACCCACTGCCGTCCGGCGAAGTCGAGCGGAGGCGCGGTGCAGGGATCGCCGGGAACCGAGGCGGCGGGCGGCCGAGGAGAGCCTGCCGCCGGACTCGCCGAGGAAACGCCCCCCTCCATGCGGGGGGACTCCCTGAGGTATGGATCGAGCTTGATTTAACACTATCAGTTGCCTAGATTGGGATGAGTCAATTTTCCCCTTCGTCCCTGTTGTCAGCAGCCGCCTCTACTGTCGACCCGCTCGCAGCCACCGGCAACCGCCGTCCTCGGTCACCCTCGGCCGGCGTCGCTGCCGCGCCTCCACCGCCACGGCCGTCCCTTTAACCCCCGTTCATCCCCCTCCCCACCCACGGCCACGGCTTTCCCGTTGTCGCTTCTGTGCTCTGTGCAGAATCGACTGACGCTGAATTCATTCTCATGCAATTTATTACATTTAGCAGCTGTGTTTACTTAGTCAGCATGGCCGTCAACAAATAGACCAGCTATCAGTCACTTCCGATAATAGGAGAAAATTAAGGAAGACAATAGACAGAATCGGAAGTACAGCAGCTTTCTGAAGCAGAAACTTAACACAGTAAGAAGATAATGTAGAGCAAGGGGGTAACACTTGAGCTGAAAGAGATGAAGTGGCCTGCTCTGCTCATGGCATACGATGACACAAAAGTATCAGTATATAGCACATTCTGATCAGAAAGTTTAAACATAAACCATTTCTGTAAGGAACAACAGATTGTTGAATCTGGCATGCGTGATGGCATCCTCTTCAATCGATGAAGTAGTCCTCATTTAAATCAAGCATCTTGGCCAGGTGCCTGAGGACAAGGCTGGCAATCTCCCTTCACCTGGCTGTGTACTCATACAGAGCATTTCTGAAGAAAACTGAGTGATCAGAATTATTCAATGGCTACTCATCAGTAAACTTTTTAAATCATGCATATTGATCCTGGATTTCTGTTAAAGGCCTCAAGGATACCTGAATGAAGGAGGATGTGTGGTAGAGTAGATTCTTCGGGACTCCGGTCTGGCTACGAGGTACAGCCGGTCACACCAGTCTAGGGTCTGCTTCTCTGATACGACTATGTCGTTCTCGTACTTCTGCTTTTCTTCCAGTGGGAGCTTCTCTGATACGACTATGTCGTTCTCGTACTTCTGCTTTTCTTCCAGTGGGAGCTTCTCTGATAACAGTTTCATCATCTCACCGAGAAAGTTTGGCTCTATTCCATGTCCAGCAGAATAGGTAAAGATCAATTACAACTCTATCCGACTGATAAAAAATAAAAAAAGAATTGATCAGGACAAACTTAATAGGAAGAGGCCCCAGTTCTCCAAGGCGGACTGCATCTTGACAGCCTCATCATCAGGGCTGTTACCAGGGGCAGGCAGACTGCTGAGTTCAATGATTGGGATCAGCTCAGGCATCTCGGAACAGGCCACATCAAGGCAGTCTTGCTCAGGAACCACTTACTGGCTTGGTGGCTCCTGTACGCCAGTCACCAGCTACCAATTGGCAATTAGTGAAAAGTACAAACTGGTGAATCAGAGTAATGCATGCCAACACATGCCATGTTATGTCTGTCCTCCCCGCTTGTCTTCTTATATAATTTGTTTTGGCTTATTAGGTTTTCTTCTTGAGAAAAAAGGAGTAGCCATCATCACTCTAATCTTTTTGATGTCTGTTGCAGTGGTTGGTGACTGTCCTACTCATTGATGACAGTGTGTACTGAGACGGGACTGAGACGAAGGCAGCTACATCTTGCGTAGGGCAACATCTTCCTTGAGAGAGCCAACAACCAAGGAGACAGAGCACCAGGATCAGCAAAGTAATACTCAAGAACTCCAATGGCTGATGAGTCATGGAGGCTGCCGAATTCAGTGCAGCAACTGGCTGCCAACATGCAAGAACCACCGAGCCAGTACTTGCTCAGAGAGCAAGAACTACTTGGTGGGAACCTTGCTGGTGCCGAGATGCCGGAGCCCGTCCCAACAATTGATCTTGGCCTGCTGTCTGCATCCAACGATCCTGAGGAAGCCGCCAAGCTGCGGTCGGCGCTGCGGACCTGGGGATTCTTCCAGGTGAGTTTCTCTATTACTTCATTCTCGAGTTTCCTGTTCCTAAGATTTACTCTCTTTCTTGCTTTTTTGGTTCATGGTGTACGTGGTATTTCTGTAACACACATCAGCCTATGTGACCAGGTTTCTAACCATGGAATGGACACATCTATGATGGATTCTGTGATGACCGCATCAAGGGAGTTTTTTCACCTACCGCTCGAAGAGAAGAAGAAATGCAGCAACCTGATAGATGGCAAGCATTTCCAGGTAGAAGGGTATGGAAATGACCAGGTGAGGACTCAAGATCAGAGATTGGACTGGTCTGATCGACTGCACCTTAGGGTTGAGCCGGAGGGTGAGAGAAACCTTGCCCATTGGCCTACACATCCCAAATCTTTCAGGTAATCTATCAGCAATACTTCAAACGGATCTTTCTTTCTTGTCTGCTTTGTAGAAAAGAGTTCATTTGCTTATTTATGTCTTGAGTGATGTAACCTGACATGGACTGCAGAAACAAAATAGACATTAGTAAACTAGGCTTGGTTTAATTGGACCACATGAGCTCTGTTTGCAGGGATGATCTGCACGAATACACATTGAAATGCAAGAGAATCAAAGGCGACATCCTTCGGGCAATGGCCAAGGTTTTGGAGCTTGATGAAGACTGCCTCGTTAACCAGTTTAACAGCAACGCTCCCACTTTTGCTAGATTCAACCACTTTCCTCCATGTCCAAGACCTGATCTTGTCCTGGGCATCAAGCCTCACGCCGATTTCCCTGCTCTCACGGTTCTGCTCATGGACAAAGACGTCGCGGGGCTGCAATATCTTAGAGATGGAACCTGGTACAATATTCCAGCTGCGTGTGACCACACCTTGCTGATCAACATTGGTCTTACAATGGAGGTGACCATCTCTGAATCTCTAGTAAATTTTCTCCCCTATACTCAAATTCTTGATGACTTTGGCTTCGCCATTCCTTGTGCAGATAATGACCAACGGGATCTTCACGGGGCCAATGCATAGAGTTGTGACTAATGCCGATAAAGAGAGGATATCAGTGGCCATGTTCTATGGTGTGGATCCCGAGCAAGAGATCGGGCCGATAGCTCATCTGTTAAGTGAGGAGCAACCGGCACAATACAGGAAAATGAAGGCCAAGGACTTGTTAGTGTTGCACCATGAACATTACGCTGGAGGCCGAGGACCAAGAATTGCTGACGCACTGAAGACTAAGTAAGATGGCTGTAGTTCCATGCTACAGTACCCATGGAAAGTAGTACATAATTGGTGAACTTACAGGGAGTGAATATGGCTATAATGAAGAATCAGTCTGGTTTATGTTTGGTTTGTATTAACATGCTCTCCGAGCACTTTCTTATTCTCTTATCTGCTCAAGTGTCTCCGCCGTTCCTTCGTATATACTCCGCAGCTTTTATTCTTACGAATGCATAAATCCTATCCCCATAACATGGTGAATAGTGATTTTTTAGGATGTAAAAATGTCAGCACTAGAGTCACTGTCATGTTGAAACTGACAGACATGTTGGCATGGTGTACTCCATGGATGTCACCTTTTGCCAACATACTTCTCTTCAGGAATTTGGTGTCACGATGTAAATTCTTTGTTAATGGGTAATATACGAATATTAAGTTGATACCAACTATATCAGGCATCTACACGATACGGTGTCAAGAACTAGTCGAGATATCCATGATGCACGCATCCAATTTATTTAAAAAGTAAGATAAAAGACATCACTCCAAAAGTCATGCATGAACAATCAAAGGCACACAGTAGCTAGCATACATCAATATCAACATTGGCAACACCCGGCCAGCAACAATTTTTCTTCAAAACAACGCCTGCAGGAGCTACACCTTTGCAAAATAGGAAAAAAAAACTAGTGCCATGTTGATGCAAAGTGGTCTTTAGGAAATACTCCCTCTTAAAAGAAATGTAAGAGCGTTAACACTCTTATATTTTTTTTACGGAGGGACTACTTATCATGTTCTCACCCACTTTGAGGGAAGGAAATAACGCATGATGTTTCAATTGAAGCTATCATCCTCGTGGCCCTAGCATAAATAGAATGCAACAATATTACGTGAAAAAAATTAAGCGAACTAGCTGTTGAATTATATTGGTAGTCTTTCTCCATCAGGTCGTACTTTTGTACTCCCTCCGTTCATAAATATAAGTCTTTGTAGATATTCCACTAGATGGACTACATACGAGGCAAAATGAATGAATCTAAACTTAAAATACATCTATATACATCCGTATGTGGTTCATAGTGAAATCTCTACAAAGACTTACATTTAGGAACGGAGGGAGTAGTAAATTAGCTGGAGCATTGATATCACCCCTTACATGTTTTTTTTCTGAAAGTATTTGTGTGTGTCAACAAAATACGGAGTATTTCTTTACAATCCCACAAAATGTTAAATCCAAATCCAGTCTAGAGAAAAAAAGAATGAATCTAACCAGGAAAAGCGTCAAACAAACAAACAAAAATTGCATACACTATTCAAATCTGAATTTATCTTGTTTTATTACTCTCTGTGTATATTAAATTCAGATTAAAAAATTTGTAAGTTTGTAAACAAATATCTCGATCAAACAAATAATTATTTTCAAAAAACATTCAGGGCCTCTTTGATTCATAGGATTTTAAAAACGTAGGAATAGGAAAAGTATAGGGTTGGAGTGGCATGCCCACTTGAATCCTATAGAATTAGCAATGAGTGTTTGATGCCACAGGAAAAATAAAAAAATTGTAAAAAGAGGTTGGAGTGGATGTTAGATTTCCTATGGAATGTTCTACAAAATATTCCACAGGAAAATTTCATATGAAATCTAATCCTATGAATCAGAGGACCAACCTAGGAAAAAATTCTAAGGATTTCAAATCCTATAAAATTCATTTGAATCAAAATAGCCCTTAGAGCATCTTCAATAGATGGTCCATATATAAAAATACCTTGGACGGTCTGGGGCAAAAACGCTGCTCCAACAGACGGTCCATATGTAGAAAAATTTGGACCGCAGCCTCCTCGTGATGTAAAATACAACACCTCGCGGTGCAAATATACATCACGAGATGCATCTGGTCCAAAACCAGCCGCCGCCCGCGAACGCCCAACTGCCACTTTATTTCCTTTCCCGCCGGCGACCGTCCGCCCGCCCGAAGAACAGCCGGCGGGAATCTGCCGCCGCGACCGCCCAAAACCTCGCCATCGGCGCCGCCACCACCCCACATCCCCGCCGCCGCCCCCGTCGCCTCCCCGCCGCCGCCCGGACGCCGCCGAATCGGGAGGCAGCCGGCACGGGATTCGGCCCCTCTGGCGGTCCGACTGCCGTGGTAGGCCTCCGTCGGGTCTTTAGGTTGCCACCAACCTCCTCCCGTCGGCCGTGAGCCTGTCCACGGCCGTTGCACCGGCCGCACGACGACCGTCGCACCAAGCCCTCCGCCCGGCTGCCGAATGTCTTCGCCGCCTGCCGAGCTCCTCTTGGCCGGCCTCCAACCTCTTTTGTTATCACCGCCGCCGTCCGGAGCCGACCGCAGCCGTAAGCAGCAGCCAATCCAACCGGCGGCCATCTTCTTCCACCGCGCGCACAAGGTGTTCGACGGAATTCCTCGAGGTAAAAAAATGGCAAAACTTGATGATTTAACTTGGGATTGGATAGTATGTTCGACGGTGGTTTTGTGCATTGTAGATGAGCTCGGTTGACTCCTCTTTCATGGATGATTCATCGTCAGACAAGGAATTTGATTTGCATGAAAAAGAGGAGATTGCTATGCTAGTGGCCATGCACAAGAGGAAGAAACCGAAGCACGGTGGTTCTGTTTATGGTCGTGCGTTCATTTGGAGAGAACGGATTGATGCACACAAACGGTTGGTGCGCAACTACTTTGCATCATCACCTATTTTTCCGGAGAATTACTTTCAACGCCGTTTCAGAATGTCGAAAGACTTGTTCTATCGCATTTGTAATGAAGTGATGGAAGAGCATTGGAAATGGCATGGCGAAAGATCCGCATAGATTCATTATTTGTTTGTTCAAAACTATGTTGTATTGTGCAAAACTATGTTGTATTTGTGTTGCATTGCATTCCTGGATCAGAAGAACTATGTAATAATTTGATATTGTGGACATGAATTTTTTTTATGTTATTTTCAAATATGTGCGGCTGTACAATGGCTGGACAGCGGCTAAACAGCAACCGGGTGGCTGTTGGCCGGTTTTGGACCATGAATTTGGACCATCTATTGAAGTTGCTTTTTTGGACCATGAATTTGGACCACTTGGAGTTGGTCTTTTTTCGAAACTCCAAAACGTATTTTTTTGACGATCCAAAATTTACATCACCGATTTTGGACCGCCAAATTTTAGACCATCTATTAGAGACGCTCTTAGGTGCCGTCCACCTTGTAGCTCTCTCCTCCCGTGGTGGTGGGGCTGTCGACGGATTATTACGACAATTTCCAACCTTTTCGTGGTGGGCCGGCTTCATCTCGCAGCACACAGACACGGGCGGTCCGTCGGAGAAATCGCTCACAGGCGGCAACGAAGCCCTGCGCAGGCGCGGCTAATTAAGGGGTCGCCGGCGGAGGATGGCCCGCCGGACTCGCCAAGGAGACGCGGCCTACCTCCATGCGGGGAATCGCCTCGAGGTAAGAAGCAAATAGCACATGCAGGAGGCAAGAAGCAAGCGAATGCGTGTGCTCTTTCCTTCTTACCCTCGAGCCGGCTCCCGGAGCCGGAGTTGGATTTGCCATTGCACCTACAGAGGTTTGTTTGTTCGGGTCGATTTTTATGAGTTCTCCATTGCTATGTTCTGAGATCTGAACCCCTACCATGAGAACTGAGACACAAATGATAATTTTGTAGAACTTGGTAGCCGATTGTCCCCCAAATCAAAGTAGATGGTGCTACACCGTATATTAGACTAGTTCTATTTTTCTGCAATTTTTGGAGGTGCCCGGAAGATAGAATGTACGTAACTGCAAAATTCAACTACGCATTTTGGCAAACACCTATTCGGTAGCTCAGATGAACCAAGATTATACCACTGACACTGGCTTTACAATTTATTTATTTTGTTTACTCTTGTGGATCAAGGCTATATCACTCATGACATGAATAAGGTAATGAACTATGTTTAATAAAATCGGCGACAGTGGAAGGTCTCTCGCAGGTAGATTATCTGAAACCGTTTCGATGTATGGTCCAGTGTGGACGCCTTCTCTCATCCTATGGTCAACTCTTGGGTTCTCACAGCCTCATTTGCCCTACCAGCTAGCTGGAAATGATTAGCCTGATGTAGTTTGTGTTTGTTCCCTCGGTTATTTCATCACTGTAGTTTATACTATTGTTCCCGAGGCATACCCAATTCTTGATTACCAAGCTGACTTTGTTTTAATCAGAATGGTCACCAACGAATAGACCAGCTATGCGTCACTAGCGATAATACGAGAAAAAATAAGGAAGACAATTTCTGAAACAACGCAGTAGAAGATAATGTAGAACAAGGGGGTTACACTTGAGCTGAAAGAGATATGATATGGCCTGCGGATGGCATACAATTACCCTAAAGTGTCCATACATAGCACATGCTAATCAGACAATTGAAACATAAACCAATTCTGTAAGTAAGAACAGACTGTTGAAACAAACTTCACCACACTGCACATCAGTCTTTTCTCTTTTGCACTTCATAATCAAATTCAGATCTTCACTGTGTCGATGACTAGTGTCCCTTCTGCAGAAGTTTCAAAGAGTTTTACAAGATAATCCTTAGTCTTTATCTTCCTGTACCGCACTGGTCTCTTCTCATCCACCAGTTCCGGCACTGGCCCAATCTCTCTCTCCGGGTCCGCCGTGTAGAACATAACCAACAACACCTGATCTTTTTCTGCATTGGTCACGGCCCTGTGAACTGGGCTCTTGAAAAGCCCGTTGCTAAGTATCTGCATGTATCAGATGAAATAGAGCTCAGATTAACTGTCCACGGGACAAGATTGAACACAAGTAATGCATCTTTCTGCACACACGTACCTCCATTGTATCTCCTGTGTTCACAAGTAATGCATTCGGAACTATTGGCACTTTGTACCAAACGCCATTTTTCTGCACCTGGAGCCCACTGACGTTATCGTCAATGAAGACAACTGTTATCACCGTGGCATCAGTGTGGGGCTTCAGGCCTAAGACTTGGTCCGGCTTGGGACAGGGAGGGTAGTAGTTGAATCTCGCATATGTGACGGCATCCTCTTCAATCATTTCGACAAAGTAGTCCTCATGTAAGTCGAGCATCTTGGCCAGGTGCCTGAGGACAAGGCTGGCAATCTCCCTGCACCTGACTGTGTACTCGCACAGAATATCTCTGAAGAAAACTGAATGATCAGAATCGTTCAATTGCTACTCATCAGTTGACTTTTTTTTTAATCATGCATATCGATCATGGTTTCCTGATAAAATTCTAGAAGGTACCTTAAAGAAGGAGGATGCGCGGGCCACATGCTATAGATTCTCCGGGACTCCGGTTCCACTACGAGGTACAACCGGTCACACCAGTCCAGGGTCTGCTTCTCTGATACGACTATGTCGTTCCCGTATCCTTCAAGTTTGAGTACTTCTGCTTCTCTTCTTGTGAGAGCTTGTAAAATTCTCTTGTCACTTTCATCACTTCACCAAGAAAACTTGGCTCTATTCCATGTCCAACAGCCTAGAGAAAGATCGATCACAACTCTATTCGATTGATAAAAAGATAACACAAAGAGTTAATCAGGACAAGCTTACCAGGAAGAGGCCCCAGTTCTCCAAGGCGGACTGCATCTTGGCAACCTCATCAGAGCTGTTACCAGGGGCAGGCAGACGGCTGAGATCAATGATTGGGATCGGATCGGGCATCTCGTAACAGGCGATGTCTGGGCGGTTTTGCTCAGGAACCACATACTGGCTTGGTGGCTCCTGTACGCAAGTCACCAGCTCTTGCACAATCGAGGGTATGTTGACTATCTTCGATGGTTCTTCACAAGCCATGGTTGCTTGCTACTGTTGTTTTGCTTGAGTTCCCATGTCTCGCTTTGGCAGTTTTATGGGCATAGATATGCGAAAGCGAATAGTTTGTTTCAAAGCAAATGGGTATCTTGACTTTCAAGCGCGCAGCTGGATCCACTACTGACTCCTTTGTCCTCTTCTATAGAGCCAATTCTTATGTGCGCTAGTGAGTAGTTTAGGATGCAGTCATCACTTTGACCCACACACCAATTAGTGAAATATATATATATTTGCGTGTCTGCGTAGCAGAATACAGAGTAGTGCATGCCACTGCTACCAAATGCCATGTTATCTCTGTCCCCCCACTTGTCTTCTTATATAACTTGTTTTGGCTTATTAGGTTAATTCTTCAGAAAAAAAGATTAGCCGCCATCTTTCTGATCTTTTTGGTGTTAGTTGTAGTGGCTGGTGGCTGGGCTATTCATCGATAACCATGTGGACTGAGACGGGACTGAGACAAAGACAACTTCATCTTGCATACTGCAACCTCTATCTTCAAGAGAGCACAACCACCAAGGAGAGCAAGACCAGGATCAGCAAAGAAACATCCAAGCACTCCAATGGCTGATGAGTCATGGAGGCTGCCGAGTTCAGTGCAGCAACTGGCTGCCAACGTACAAGAGCCACCAAGCCAGTACTTGCTCAGAGAGCAAGAACCGCTTGGTGGGAACCTGGCTGGTACCGAGATGCTGGAGCCCGTTCCAACAATCGATCTCGGCCTGCTGTCTGCATCCAACGATGCGGAGGAAGCCGCCAAGCTACGGTCGGCGCTGCAGACCTGGGGATTCTTCAAGGTAAGATTTTGTTTTCAGGTGTTCCTAAGTTTTACTTTGGTCTTTGCATTTTTGGTTCACAGTGTACTTGCTATTTCTGTAACACGCATCACCCCGTGCGACCAGGTTTCTAACCATGGAATTGAGACCTCTCTGATGGATTCTGTGATGACCGCATCAAGGGATTTTTTCCGCCTACCGCTCGAAGAGAAGAGAAAGTACAGTAACATAATAGATGGGAAACATTTCCAGATGGAAGGGTATGGAACTGACCAGGTGAAAACTCAAGATCAAAGACTGGACTGGTCCGATCGACTGCATCTTAAAGTGGATCCAGAGGACGAGAGAAACCTTGCCCTTTGGCCCATACATCCAAAATCTTTCAGGTAATCTGCCAGATACATGTGTTCAAATGGATCTGTCTTAGCTGTCAGTTTTGCAGAATAGAGCTCATTTCCTTATTTATGTCACTAGTGATCTAGCCTGACCTGGAGAAACTTCATAAATAATTACTATATGAAAGAAACCATCGTCAGTATACCATACTTGGCTTAACTGAACTACCTTGGTGGTATTTGCAGGGATGACCTGCATGAGTACACATTGAGGAGCAAGAGAATCAAAGACGACATCCTTCGGGCAATGGCCAAGCTATTGGAGCTCGATGAAGATTGCCTAGTTAACCAGTTTAGTGACAGGGCTCTCACTTATGCTAGATTCAATTATTACCCTTCATGTCCAAGACCTGATCTTGTCTTGGGCATTAAGCCTCACTCTGATGTCTATGCTCTTACGGTTCTTCTAATGAACAAAGATGTCGCTGGGCTGCAGTTTCTCAGAGATGGAACGTGGTACAACGTTCCAGCTGCGTCTAACTACACCTTGCTGATCAACGTTGGTGTTACAATGGAGGTAGCCATCTCTGAACCTTAACTAAATTTCTCCCGTATTTATTCGACAATGGAGGTAGCCATCTCTGAACCTCGGGTTATTTTTATTGGTGCAGATAATGACCAACGGGATCTTCAAAGGGCCAGTACATAGGGTTGTGACCAATTCTGAGAAAGAGAGGATGTCAGTGGCTCTGTTCTATGGTCTGGATCCTGAAAGAGAGATTGGACCGATAGCTCAGATGTTGACTGAGGACCAACCGGCGCGATACAAGAAAATGAAGGTCAAGGATTTCCTAGTCGCGCACCTTGAGCATTTCTCTCGAGGAGAAAGAGTCGTCGATTCGTTAAGGATATGATCAAGGTGAGTTTGCTTTGGTGCTACGATACCCATGGAATAAAGAATTCGTTACTTGCCGATTCGTTTAGGATATAAACAAGGTGACTTTACTTCTATAAGGCGATGAATCTGGTGAAAATAAAGAATTTGATCCTATTTATATTGCATTTTGGGTTAATTTGTTCTGTGGTAGATGCGGTTGTGTGGACACCTTTGTATTCTCTTAGCTCAAGTGTCCTCCCTTTCTCCACAACTTACTCCCACTTTGTTAGGTTTCTTCACGCATGTGCAAAAGAAAAAATTACTTAAATCCTATTCCAGAAAAAGAAAAAAATATCACTTGTGAATTTTAATCAGGATTTTAAAGGTAAGGTATTTTTGAATGAAATTACTGCTCCTGTACACATGGTATACACTATAGGTGTGGCAACAAGAAATTTCCTGCATGCGTGTTCCGGTGACCCTGAGGTGATGATCATCACCTGCGAGAATGAGCACAGCCATGGATACTCCAAGAGACAAATGCAGAAGCCAGTGGTTCCAATATTAGAAGGAAATATATCATCGACTCGATGTCACTGAGCACGTCATTTGGTCATTCATTGTTCAGAGAATGGAATGCAAGCGAGGATTGTAGCAGAAAGATGCACATATAGTGACGTGCCGGTGGCAATGCTATTTATGATGTTCAACTGGTAGTGTCATGTTAGCAAAAGCATCTTGTCAATTCGGTGTGGTCCACAAATGTCACCTTTTGTATGCCTGACGGGGATTCGGTGTCATTATCTAGGGTGGCCGTCAGGCCGTGGTTTATCACTTTCAGTCAATTTCACCAGAATTTCTGAAACTAGTCATTTTATCTGGTACCAAAACATGTGTCTGTCTTCGGGGCCAAACATTCCAGTCATTTTAGTTGGAACACATGAATTCAAATAAGATTTAGAACAACTGTAGAATTTCCTGAAACTTCGGTTGGATTCAGCCGATCTCAAAATTTTGATCCTTTGTTCGGAAATCAAAACAAATAAACTCAAAAAGTCAATATTAGGCCATGTTCGGTTATTCCCCTCACCACATGGATTGAGGGGGATTGGGGAGGTTTCAGGGAGATTTTGACTTGCAAGGGATTTAATCCCTTTCAAACCTCTCCAATCTGTGCCTAACCGAACAAGGCCTTAGGGGTGTGGCTCCTGCTCATACAACTGCTGATTGGAAACTTCACATCCCACTCAGAATTCATGTTTGCACTGAACCTGAATCATGCTCCCATTTGTTTTTTTGACTGTGTGGTGGCACGATCGATTCGGTCTCTTATTTCTGGCATCGTTGGTGTTTCGCTGGGTTCTGACTTTGAGTCGATCGCCAGATGGCGGATCAGTGATAGTAAAAAACGCCGTTTTGAACTTGCTTTGCTCTGCAACCCTGTGGTCTATTTGGAATCTGAGGGATAAACTTTGTTTTCAGGGAAAAGAGTGGCGTGCCATGACTGTACTCTCACGCAAGGTGATGATGCACGTCGGGAGTTCCGGAGATGCTCACTCAAGGTTGCTGGATGAAAACGTGGAGAGTTGCTTGGAGATGAGCCATGTCGACTTCGAGTTCATTACCAGGATGCTCCTTGGAGGTCTCCAGGAAGAAAAGGCGCTCTTGAAGCAAGCTTTTCTCTGGAGCACATGCGTCGGGCAGTGATGTAGTACTGTATTTGAGTAGACGACTTCTCTTTCTCTGCTAAATGTTCTACTCCTTTGCTGGGTGCTGCGTGGTCTTGTCTGGATGTAATGACTGAAAACCTGGATGCCTTTTGGTTGGAAGAGGGGGTATAGGGATAGTCCTTGAAATATTTGCAAAACTGGCATACGTTTGAAACGGCTGGATCATATCGAGATGGATATATATCAATCTATATCGGCTACATGTGAAAAAATATGATATACACGAATTGGTATGTTGAACCTTGTCAGAAACAGGATTTTGTCAGGTAAGTGGCACAAAACCGTCAGAATAGAATTTCAGATGATTTGATTTTATCCGAACTCATGTGTTGGATGGGCAAAATGAAATGAAAAGAGACAGGGTGAGGCTTGCGGCACCGATCATGGAGATTTGTAGAGCGAAGCAAGAGCGGTGCACTAGGCAGCTAGCTAGCACGTGTACTACGACGTATCCACCGCTATCCATCCATCCACATCAGGCCATACTACACTACAGACAGCCACGGCACACAATTCCCCGACGGGCTATACCTGCACCGCTCTTGCAGATCTGAATTTATCATCTCGTGACATCGGCACGTACTACAGAAGATATAAATAGCTGCTGTACTCTACTGCATGTTGCCATCGATCATTGACAACAACCATCGACCACAGTGAGGAGGGAAGAATCAGCAATGGCTGACGACCAGCAGTGGAAGATCCCACCCAACGTACAGGAGTTGGCGGCGGCCGGAGCGGAGGAGCCGCCGAGCCGGTACGTGGTCCGCGACCATGACCGTCCCGCCCTCGCCGGCGCTGGCGGCGACGTCACGGACCCTATCCCCGTCGTCGACCTCGGCCGCGTCTCCTCCGGCGACGCCGACGAGGCGGCCAAGCTTCGGTCCGCCCTCCAGACATGGGGCCTCTTCCTGGCAAGAAACCCAGCACCACCTTCCTCTGCATCCTCTGCTTCTTCTTCTTGCACCTTTTTACTTTCATCGTCAGCTAATCGATGGTCTGATCGACGTCCATTAATTTCTGGATTTCTGCAGGCCGTCGGGCACGGGATCGAGCCGGCGCTCCTGGGCGAGATGATGGCGGTGACGAGGGAGTTCTTCAACCTCCCGCTGGAAGAGAAGCAGAAGTACACCAACCTGGTCGGCGACAAGAAAGAGTACAGGATCGAGGGGTACGGCGGCGACATGGTCCTGTCGGAGACGCAGGTCCTGGACTGGTGCGACCGGTTCTACCTCGTCGTGGACCCGCCGGAGTCGCGGCGCCTCCACGACCTCTGGCCGACGCGGCCGCCCTCCTTCCGGGACGTCCTGCACCGGTACTCCGCGCGGTGCAGGGAGCTCGCCGACGCCGTGCTCCGGGAGGCCGCGAGGGCGGCAGGGCTCCCCGACGAGGGGCGCCTGGCTGGCATGCTGGACGAGAAGGCCGTGACCTACGTCCGGCTCAACTGCTACCCCCCGTGCCCGCGCCCCGACCAAGTGCTCGGGTTCAGGCCCCACTCCGACGGCGGCATGCTCACCGTCCTCCTCGCCGAGACCGCCGGGCTCCAGGTGCGCCGTGACGTTGACGGCGGAGGCGGCGGCGAGTGGCACGACGTGCCCGCGGTGCCTGGCGCGCTGGTGGTGAACCTCGGGGACGTGGTGGAGGTGGTGAGCAACGGGGTGCTGCGGAGCCCGGTGCACACGGTGGTGGCGGGCGCGGAGAGGGGGCGGGTGTCGGTGGCGGCGTTCTACACGGTGGACCCGGAGCGGGAGGTGGAGCCGGCGCCGGAGCTGGTGAGCGAGGAGAGGCCCAGGCAGTACGAGAAGACCAAGAAGAGCGGCGAGTACGTCAGGGAGCTGCTGGAGAGCTTGGCGCGTGGGGAGCGGGCCATCGACAAGGTGAAGCTCGTCTGATCGAGCAGCTTTGATCCAACGGTTGGCTGCATGCATGCGCGGTGGGCTTATGTGTGCGTGACGCGTGTACCGTGGACTATGGTGGCTAGTTGACGTGCACTGTGCACACTACTTTACTTTTTCTTAGGGGCACTTATACTTTTATGTATGGTAATAAAATACTCCTCCCTTCAAAAATATTTGTCAAATAAATGGATAAAAATTGGATGTTTTTAAAATTAAAATACATCTAAATAGATTAATTTCTCCGATAAAGTAATTTTAGACGGAGGGAGTATATGGGTCTGACATTAAGCTAGTAGCCGGTTCAAAGATACGTACCTAAACCCTCAACCCTAAGAGCAAGTGCAATAACGGGTTTATATTCCGCTTACATTGCAATTTTACTTATATGAAAGAGAGGGATGAGAAAAAGTGAAGGGAGTAGGGAGAAATACACACTAGTAGAGAATCGGCCATTAGTCCCGGTTCGTAAGGGCCTTTAGCCCCCACCCTTTAGCCCTGGTTGGTCACGACCCGGGACTATATCCCTTCCATGTGGCCGGCAGCGCGTGCCGGGGTTCGGTTCCCGATTGATGTGTTACCAACCGGGACTAAAGGTTTAGGGGTTTAGGTTTATGATTTATTTTTCCTTTTAATTTTACATTTTTTAGTTAATTTTTTTCATTTCAAACATATTTGACGCTACTACACGTTATGCATATATAATAGACTTTCTCGTATAGAACCAATCATATATCATAGAATTTCTCGTACGACCATGCGCGAACATGCGCGCGCACACACATACACATATATTCTCATACAATTTGCAGATCATTACATGCAGGCATTAGGTGAAATGGCATTCTCCGTCGGGTGCTAGGACCTGCTCAAGCAAATATCCCGCAATTTTTTCTTAAAGTGCTCGCATGTGGTTCTGTGGTATGAGCTTATCCCGCATCTCTTGCATCTTTGAAGAAGGAGATCAATATGAATATATTAGTTATATGTATATATATTAGATCATGATATGAAAATTGTGATTGATGTTCTAGCAAACATACCCAAAGTTGTCTTTCAGATTTGCTCCTTTCGGACGTCATAATGCGAATGTTCTCGCAAACATAGTATGCACATAAATTATTTCCCGATGCCTGCCTCATGCACTTTACGAGAATAGAATTCAATCAGATACATAATGGTATTGAAACCAGAATTAAAGAAATGCGCGGACGTAGCTAGTACTACTTAATTACCATGGGTCACACCATTTCATTTTTGGTTCCCATGCACCGATCATCTCGTTGGTGAACCTTTGTAAAACCCTGCCCAACAAAAAAATAAAAGAGCTATTAATTAATTACTTAATATCAGGAAATGAACTAAAAAGGCCAACATAGTGCGATATTGATTGAAATTACCTGTCGAGTATCAAATACAAGCTTCTGTATGTTTCAAGGTCTTTACTTAGTGAGTCCGGTACTTCAACTTTTCCCGCGTCAACTCTAATGATTAGCAGGATCCAGTGAAAACGGCGCACACGTTCGTATAAGCGGGCATGCATAACTCATCAACTACACTTAACATTGAGTAAGCAAAATAGAATTTATAGTACAAGACAGTAACACTCACCTGAAGTTGTAAGGAAGTATTATTTCTGTTTTGGCATGTAGTTCCTTCAGAAACTGCAACAGGTTTTTCTCTGTGTCGTCTGGGTACTTTTTTAACACATCTTCATAAACGGTATTTGGGTCAATGAACCAAATGCCATAGACTCCATCTCGGTTCATTTCAAAATCTTCATTCTGCATAATACCATACAAAAGAGTATAGTGAGGATAATTACACGCAATGAACGAGCTGAGCTAGAGACTTAAATTACAAAAAGAAATCACTTACAGACAATACCAATTGACGAGGGATTTCTCAAGTGTGTCTTGATTGAATAACAAAAAAAAGTTCTGGAAAGTCAATCCACAGATCTTTTTCATTAAAGAAATGCCCTGGCTTGACTTTCACCATGAGGCTCTCTCGCCCGACCTTCTCTCAGGTACCAGTCATGCAATCTGCGCATTTGCGTTGATAGAAGTGGGACCTCCTCTGTTACACCCTCGATGGGGTCTTAAAAGGGCCAGTACATAGGGTTGTGACTAATTCTGAGAAAGAGAGGATCTCAGTGGCCGTGTTCTATGGTCTGGATCCTGAAATAGAGATTGGACCGATAGCTACGGCTAATACACTCAAGATTCTTGACAAAAGATGAACACTGAGCTACGGCTAATTCACTCAATAGAAGGTTCAAACAAGCATGGCAAAAGTGCAAAAGATATCAGGTTACAGACTTAGTGAAAAATAACATGTCAGGAATTTAACATCAGGAAGCAATGTTTAGAGCAAGATAACAACATGCTACAGGAACATATCATGGAAAAGCAAGGAATGGAATGAAGCTACTCAAAGCATATAACAAAAGTCCCTTACTGACCATAAGCCAAAAGGGGTCAGAAAATACAATGAAAACCATGTGAAGATAGCAATTATCGTTAACAGATTCAGACTCAGCAGAAAACTGGAACATGGCAAAACAGATATTAAGTAGGCATGTTTATGAGCTCGATGCACTCAGCACAAGGCATTGCATGACAAACTAAGCATACACCCAGCAAGTAGACATGGCATAGAAGCTAAACATGGCAATAACAACTACATAGCATGCATGGAACAACTACAACAAGCTCGGCAAAAATGCTTAACACGTAAACATTCTGCCAGGACATTTTATAGCAAAAGTAGAGCTCGATTGATTCAAGCTAGGGTGCTCCATAATTGCAAACAAAGACATGGATGTATAGAGCACAACAATATCTACAAAACATCCTTACTGATCATGCTCAAAAGAGGCATGGATCACTCTGTAGCAACATGAATACATGGCATAAAAATATTATCAGGGCAATGACTTAGAATATTTCGAAGTCCCTGAAATTAGCAACATTACGAGAGCTACTTTGCATGCTTGTGCTAGTCACCACAGAGATCACAAAAATACATGACATACACCCCTGTAAAGATGACATGGCATACTTCAAAATATATATAGGGCTCAAGTTCATAGGAGGCACACATCAATCATGGCAAAAATGACAAATGTCTAATTACTGATATGAATCTGAAACTAACAGAAACTAGCACTCTTGCAACAACATTTAGGGCATCAAGATGAACTCAAATGAACATGGTGCAATGGAATGAAATGAAGTACTCGTCAAGACGAGCAATTCGATATGCTACATGTCCAAAACGGAGCCACGGATGCAGAGATATGGCATGATGAACTATGCAAAAAATACTGAAATAAAGCAAAACGTCAACCCGAGCTAGGGTTTCCAGATCTAGATCCGGATCGCACGCGGATCGAGGCGCTCGCCGGAGTTCGTCGCCGGAGATGGAGATGGTGGTGGCCGGAGCGGGGAAGGTCGCCGGAGCGGCAGATCCGGCCTTGGGCCGCCGGAGGAGGAGGTGGTCGTGGCCGGGGCCACCGGTGAGGTGAAGGGCGACGCCGGTCGGGGCTAGCGGAGATGGCCGTGATGCAGCGCCGCAGCGGGGGTTGAGGCGGCCGGCGCCGGAACGCGCCGGCGGCGGCGGGGCGGCGGCGGTGGCGGAGCGCAGGCGGCAGGGGCAGGCGCGCGGGGCGCGAGGCGCTCGGGCCCGGGGCGGCTCGGGCGGGCCGGCCGCGGCTCCGTGCGCCCGGTGGCGTGGGAGGAGAGAGGAGGAGGCGCTGGCTGACGTGTCGTGCCCGGATTCGTCCGGCGCGGCTGCTGGACGTGTCCGGCGGTGGAGTGGACATGTCCGGTGCGCGGAGGAGGAAGATGCTAGGGTTCATCCGCGAATTTTCGAAGGGGAGCACATATTTATAGGTAGAGGGATCTGGGAGAGTTCAAATGAGGTGCGGTTTTCTCGAACGACCGAGATGATAGACAGGGTTTAGGTGGGGTTTGGGCCACTTTGGAGGGTGTTGGGCTGCAACACACACGAGGCCTTTACGGTTCCTCGGTTAACCGTTGGAGTATCAAACGAAGTCCAAATGGCACGAAACTTGACAGGCGGTCTACCGGTAGTAAACCAAGGCCGCTTGGCAAGTCTCGGTCCAATCCGAGAATGTTTAACACCCGCACACGAAAAGAGGTAGAAAGGGACACCGGAGGACATAGGAGCGTCGGATTGCAAAATGGACAACGGGGAAAATGCTCGGATGCATGAGACGAACATGTATGCAAAAGAAATGCACATGATGACATGATATGAAATGCATGACACGCAAACAACTGACGAGGCAACAACAGCGAATAACTGAAAGACACCCGGCACATCGGTCTCGGGGCGTTACAACACTCCACCACTACAAGAGGATCTCGTCCCGAGATCTAGAATGGCACCGGAGGGAAAAGGAAGAGGAAGAGCGCTGGTAAAACTAAGTTGCTTCTTTGACAAACGAGTGAAACCAAAGAATCTTGAAAAGTTTAACAACTTGAAAGAAAGAAAACAATGAAGATGAACAAAGTTGAAAGCACTCCGGTTGAAAAGTGATAAGAAACTTGATAAGATGAAAAGAACTTGAGAAGAGGGCACAACACTCCGGTTAAATGGATAAGCAAAGGAAAGAACACGATCTTTGATAAAACGAGATGATGGTTGAAGAAGCAATATCACAATGCCTCCGGAACGAAAGAATAGAAGTTGGATCGTCGGAACAAAAGAATGGAGAATAAAACACCATCTTCTACCTCAAATGAGCTTGAAAAGCATCTTTAAGAGAAGGGTCGAACAGAATTGTTGGAAAACCAACAAAGAAAGGATAAGCTTGATGTGGACTTATGGAAGACGTCCCAAAACTATGAGGTGAAACTCTGCCACTCACAGAAGAAAGATTGGATTGATAAGAACAAGGAGACGAGAAACTATTTCACTGGGAGGATAAATGAAGAACTTGGGTCATTTATAAGCACCATAAATAGCAACGATCCTTAGGGAAAGCTTTAGGTAAAATATAACCCAAGATAATTTCAACGAATTGGTTGATGGATTTAAAATACCTCATTCTTAACAACATGTGAATCATGAACTCAAGTTATCAAGAATGACATAATACCACCTCCAATGATACGGTAGAAAGAATTGCACTCCGGATTGCAAGAAGAAGAAGGCTTGAGCTCCTCTGAGAGAATCTCAAAGAACACTTCGAGAATGAATTAAATCCTTGATGAACCATCATGTAGAACCTTCATGAAGAACTCCGGTAACAAAGGGATGCTCACAAGAAAGGAAGGAGAAGTTGAAAACGCAAGGTGAAACCTTGTAATGATTTAGATGGATCTCCGTGATAATATAATTGCGAGAGCTTGGGACTCTTAAAAAAGAAAAGATCAGCCTCTCGAACCGAGAATGTGATATGATGAACCTCCGGAATAAGGAATTGAATCATTTGGATGTAAAATAAGAATTACATTATGCTTATCCTTCCACAATTTAAATTGATGACAAGCAACGGATTTGGCATACTACTTATTCTCGTAGAAAGGATTAAGATAGATATAGCGCAAACTTGGGAAGGTCTTGAACGATCCACCGGAAGGATTGAAACAACGAATAAATTGATATGATAACCAAGGAAGAGAAACTCTTGAATGAACCACCGTAAGAATAGAAAAGGAAAGTAGCAATGACACAATTCACCGGGAAGAATTGGAAAAGCGAATGAAGATGCTTGAGAGAATTAGATACATGAGAACGAAGAGAATCACGAGCTAATAAGAGAAAAATTGAATGATGCACTGGTAAGATTTGGGGAATGATAGCTGAAAGCTGAGAATGAATAAATCTTCTGAAATGATGGGCTCCGGAGAAACAAACTGCAAAGACTCTTGAATTGCTCTGGATGGGTGAAAAGAATTCTCACAATCGAAAACAATTATGAGAGGATGGCAGAGAATGGAGCAAGATTTAAAAGAAACTCTTCTTCGGTCTTCAAATGTTGAGAATGATGATGAGAACCACCACTGAGAATTGTTGAGGCACTCCGGAATGAAGAATAGAAAAGGTTGAGCCAATGATGAAAAGAATTTGAAAGATCTTGGAGAAAATCATTTGACTGATGAAAAATTCATTCTTACGTCAAACTTTGAACAGAATTTGAGAATAACTCCGGGAAAATTAGAAGAGTCTGGTAAGATCTTGGGAAAAGACCTGAGGGTTAGGGCCCACTGAAAAGAAACATCATTGAAATGGTTTAAGAGATAGATTGCGCCGGTTGAATTAAATGGCTTGAGTAAGACAAGACCTCGGAAGATGTTGAATGGATCTTGGATGACAAGGCGAGCCTTCTGAGATATCTTCAACACTCCGGAACAATAGAATAGCGAGAAGTGGATGATTATGTGGTGCAGCGGCATGGGAAAACATTTGAAACGAGGAAAAGAGATATGATCAACGCCAAAAGCTTGATTTGAAACCATCGGAGAAGAAAAAGAATGAGGAATGACGAACTAGACGAGCATCTTCAAGAGAACCACCGGGTAAGAACGTTGATTGAAAAGAATGGAGAGACTTGGCATCCATAAAATGGATAACGAATTAAGAAATCCGAGTTCTTGAAGAAAAAGGGTGGGAGGGTGGGAAAACAAAGGCAACTTGGGATGGATGAAAAAAAACACCGTTGGAAAGAATTGAGAATTGATCTCGCGAATGTAGGAATGATCGAATCCACTTGAAGAGAAGCACACCGGATGAAAAAGAATTAACAAGACAATCTCGATGATCAAGAAGGATTGATATTCACATAGAAATGTGAGAACACCGTTTAGGAAAGGTATGGAATCAACACTTTACATTGAAGCAACTCGAATACCACAACTGAAAACAAAACAAAGGATTGGCTTGTAGAAAAAGACGGAATAAACATATGATAGAGATTTCGTCCGAAGTTTTCGTGGTGGGTCCTACATGGGCTCGATCGTACAACACCATCATGTACAAGGCAGTGCACATGACATACGAAGCCTCCCCGAGTCAGCATAGCCAAGGACTCTTTAAGACACAACGCGACCACTGTAAAACCAACTGTGGATAGGCGGACCACTAGACGTCGAACCCCAATTTCATATCATGCATCTGTCGGAAAGATATCCTAGGAGCTACTTGAATTCCCACTTATAAAACTCCCGAAACTTTCCGGTTATGCAATCAGGTGTTGGGGATACACGGGAAGCATAATATCTCACCCAAAACTAGCAAATCCTACATCCAGCTGTATCCATCCTTCAACACATAACCAAGAAACCTTCGGAAATCATTTACCTCAACCTTCGAAAAGCATCTGTTAACGAGTTATGGCAATACTCCCGAACTCCCGCCCCAGTACTAGGTGGCGTCGAGGTTATCTCACCAACAACTGCATAAAAGAGATTTTCGATGTCGGCGAAACTCAGGTATTCCAGAACTGCAACGATAAAATTGTGATGACAACACCTCAGAGCTCAACTCCCCGGGACACTGCCACAACCCCTAAATGTCAGGAGGCACCAAGAACAATGTTCCCATCACAAATCCATCGGAATGATTCCAAGATACCCGCGTGATCCTAAAAAAATATTTAGTGAAATTTGAGAAGAGAAGAGTCAAAACTCTACGTCAGGATGCCTCACAAGAGCGATGAAGGGACTGAGGAGTAAAAGAATCCTACTCTCCGATATATATAATCCTAAATGACTCAAAACATTTTTCTAGACTCAACAACGCCAACAATTCGATCAAGCAGGGGGCTCCTAAGTCGGCGAAGGCTCTGATTACCAACTTGTTACACCCTCGATGCGGCTATATCCCTGCCATGTGTTTCACTGCTATGTTAGTGTGCAGTAGCTTGTTGTTCTTGATGCATTTAGATGGCCTCATGCTATTAATCGCAGATCGGTGCCATATTTGTTTTGCTTGCCATTTGCAAACCGTGCATCCGATTCCGGTGATCTTTATATCGATTTTGAACGAAATCAACTCATCTTTCCAGTGGCACTCTTGGTTTTCCAAGTTGAGGCCAGGTTCAATCATTCCTTTCCGAATCATGCATATGCATCGCATATCGCATCCCGCATATCATGACATGTTTCACATCATGTTGTTTGTGCATTGCACCGTGGTTGATTGTGTTTTCCTTTGCTTGTGTTCTTGTATGGGTAGAGCCGGGAGACGAGTTCGTGTTCGAGGTACCCGTTGAGTACGCTTACGAGGTTCAAGCTTTCGTCAACTCGGAGAACTTTGTAGGCAAGATGACCATACCCTCGAAATCACTTCTATCTTTGCTTGCTAGATGCTTGCTCTTTTGCTATGCCTATGCTACGATACCTACCATTTGCTTATCATGCCTCCCATATTGCCATGTCAAACCTCTAACCCACCTTGTCCTAGCAAACCGTTGCTTGGCTATGTTACCGCTTTTGCTCAGCCCCTCTTATAGCGTTGCTAGTTGCAGGTGAAGATTGGAGTTTGTTCCTTGTTGGAACATGTTTATTGTTGGGATATCACAATATCTCTTATTTAATTAATGCATCTATATACTTGGTAAAGGGTGGAAGGCTCGGCCTTATGCCTGGTGTTTTGTTCCACTCTTGCCACCCTAGTTTCCGTCATACCGGTGTTATGTTCCTTGATTTTGCGTTCCTTACACGGTTGGGTTTTTATGGGAACTCCTTGACAGTTTGCCTTGAATAAAACTCCTCCAGCAAGGCCCAACATTGGTTTTACCATTTGCCACCTAGCCTTTTCTTTCCCTTGGGTTCTGCAGACTCAAGGGTCATCTTTATTTAAACCCCCGGGCCAGTGCTCCTCTGAGTGTTGGTCCAACCTGTCAGCTGCCGGTGGCCACCAGGGGCCAGTACATAGGGTTGTGACTAATTCTGAGAAAGAGAGGATCTCAGTGGCCGTGTTCTATGGTCTGGATCCTGAAAGAGAGATTGGACCGATAGCTACGGCTAATCCACTCAAGATTCTTGACAAAAGATGAACACTGAGCTACGGCTAATTCACTCAATAGCAGGTTCAAACAAGCATGGCAAAAGTGCAAAAGATATCAGGTTACAGACTTAGTGAAAAATAACATGTCAGGAATTTAACATCAGGAAGCAATGTTTAGAGCAAGATAACAACATGCTACAGGAACATATCATGGAAAAGCAAGGAATGGAATGAAGCTACTCAAAGCATATAACAAAAGTCCCTTACTGACCATAAGCCAAAAGGGGTCAGAAAATACAATGAAAACCATGTGAAGATAGCAATTATCGTTAACAGATTCAGACTCAGCAGAAAACTGGAACATGGCAAAACAGATATTAAGTAGGCATGTTTATGAGCTCGATGCACTCAGCACAAGGCATTGCATGACAAACTAAGCATACACCCAGCAAGTAGACATGTCATAGAAGCTAAACATGGCAATAACAACTACATAGCATGCATGGAACAACTACAACAAGCTCGGCAAAAATGCTTAACACGTAAACATTCTGCCAGGACATTTTATAGCAAAAGTAGAGCTCGATTGATTCAAGCTAGGGTGCTCCATAATTGCAAACAAAGACATGGATGTATAGAGCACAACAATATCTACAAAACATCCTTACTGATCATGCTCAAAAGAGGCATGGATCACTCTGTAGCAACATGAATACATGGCATAAAAATATTATCAGGGCAATGACTTAGAATATTTCGAAGTCCCTGAAATTAGCAACATTACGAGAGCTACTTTGCATGCTTGTGCTAGTCACCACAGAGATCACAAAAATACATGGCATACACCCCTGTAAAGATGACATGGCATACTTCAAAATATATGTAGGGCTCAAGTTCATAGGAGGCACACATCAATCATGGCAAAAATGACAAATGTCCAATTACTGATATGAATCTGAAACTAACAGAAACTAGCACTCTTGCAACAACATTTAGGGCATCAAGATGAACTCAAATGAACATGGTGCAATGGAATGAAATGAAGTACTCGTCAAGACGAGCAATTCGATATGCTACATGTCCAAAACGGAGCCACGGATGCAGAGATATGGCATGATGAACTATGCAAAAAAAATGATGAAATAAAGCAAAACGTCAACCCGAGCTAGGGTTTCCAGATCTAGATCCGGATCGCACGCGGATCAAGGCGCTCGTCGGAGTTCGTCGCCGGAGATGGAGATGGTGGTGGCCGGAGTGGGGAAGGTCGCCGGAGCGGCAGATCCGGCCTTGGGCCGCCGGAGGAGGAGGTGGCCGTGGCCAATGGGATCTTAAAAGGGCCAGTACATAGGGTTGTGACTAATTCTGAGAAAGAGAGGACCTCAGTGGCCGTGTTCTATGGTCTGGATCCTGAAAGAGAGATTGGACCAATAGCTACGGCTAATCCACTCAAGATTCTTGACAAAAGATGAACACTGAGCTACGGCTAATTCACTCAATAGCAGGTTCAAACAAGCATGGCAAAAGTGCAAAAGATATCAGGTTACAAACTTAGTGAAAAATAACATGTCAGGAATTTAACATCAGGAAGCAATGTTTAGAGCAAGATAACAACATGCTACAGGAACATATCATGGAAAAGCAAGGAATGGAATGAAGCTACTCAAAGCATATAACAAAAGTCCCTTACTGACCATAAGCCAAAAGGGGTCAGAAAATACAATGAAAACCATATGAACATAGCAATTATCGTTAACAGATTCAGACTTAGCAGAAAACTGGAACATGGCAAAATAGATATTAAGTAGGCATGTTTACGAGCTCGATGCACTCAGCACAAGGCATTGCATGACAAACTAAGCATACACCCAGCAAGTAGACATGGCATAGAAGCTAAACATGGCAATAACAACTACATAGCATGCATGGAACAAATACAAGAAGCTCGGCAAAAATGCTTAACACGTAAACATTCTGCCAGGAACATTTTATAGCAAAAGTAGAGCTCGATTGATTCAAGCTAGGGTGCTCCATAATTGCAAACAAATACATGGATGGATAGAGCACAACAATATCTACAAAACATCCTTACTGATCATGCTCAAAAGAGGCATGGATCACTCTGTAGCAACATGAATACATGGCATAAAAATATTATCAGGGCAATGACTTGGAATATTTCTAAGTCCCTGAAATCAGCAACATTACGAGAGCTACTTTGCATGCTTGTGCTAGTCACCACAGAGCTCACAAAAATACATGGCATACACCCCTGTAAAGATGACATGGCATACTTCAAAACACATGTAGGGCTCAAGTTCATAGGAGGCACACATCAATCATGGCAAAAATGACAAATGTCCAATTACTGATATGAATCTGAAACTAACAGAAACTATCACTCTTGTAACAGCATTTAGGGCATCAAGATGAACTCAAATGAACATGGTGCAACGGAATAAAATGAAGTACTCGTCGAGGCGAACAATTGGATATGCTACACGTCCAAAACGGAGCCACGGATGCAGAGATATGGCATGATGAATTATGCAAAAAAAAATACAGAAACAGAGCAAAAAGTCAACCCGAGCTAGGGTTTCCAGATCCAGATCCGGATCGCACGCGGATCGAGGCGCTCGCCGGAGTTCGTCGCCGGAGATGGAGATGGTGGTGGCCGGAGCGGGGAAGGTCACCCGAGCGGCAGATCCAGCCTTGGGTCGCCGGAGGAGGAGGTGGCCGTGGTCGGGGCCACCGGTGAGGCAAAGGGCGACGTCGGTCGGGGCTGGCGGAGATGGCCGCGATGCAGCGCCGCGGCGGGGGTTGCGGCGGCCGGCGCCGGAGCGCGCTGGCAGCGGCGGGGCGGCGCGCGGTGCACCGGGCGACGGCGGCGCGGGAGCGTAGGCGGCGGGAGTAGGCGCGCAGGGCGCGGGGCGCTCGGGCCCGGGGCGGCTCGGGCAGGCTGGCCGCGGGCTTCGCGGGTCCGGCGGCGCGGGAGGAGAGAGGAGGAGGCGCTGGCTGACGTGTCGCGCCCGGATTCGTCCGGCGCGGTGCCTGGACGTGTCCGGCGGCAGAGTGGACATGTCCGGGGCGCGGAGAAGGAAGATGATAGGGTTCATCCGCGAATTTTCGAAGCGGAGCACATATTTGTAGGTAGAGGAAGCTAGGAGAGTCCAAATGAGGTGCGGTTTTCGGCCACGCGATCGTGATCGAACGACCGAGATGATAGAGGGGGTTTAGGTGGATTTTGGGCCACTTTGGAGGGGTGTTGGGCTGCAACACACACGAGGCTTTTACGGTTCCTCGGTTAACCGTTGGAGTATCAAACGAAGTCCAAATGGCACGAAACTTGACAGGCGGTCTACCGGTAGTAAACCAAGGCCGCTTGGCAAGTCTCGGTCCAATCTGAGAATTTTTAACACCCGCACACGAAAAGAGGTAGAAAGGGACACCGGAGGACATAGGGGCGCCGGATTGCAAAATGGACAACGGGGAAAATGCTCGGATGCATGAGACGAACATGTATGCCAAAGAAATGCACATGATGACATGATATGAAATGCATGACACGCAAACAACTGATGAGGCAACAACAACAAATAACTGGAAGACACCTGGCACATCGGTCTCGGGGCGTTACATCCTCAGGCCTGACCAGAGGGTTCCCGAGACATATTTCCATAGATCTTTCGGACTCGTGGGAAGGGCCTCGGTGCCTAGGAGTTCTTCAACATTGATACCGGACTCTCTAGCCATCTGTCTAACAGCGTCATCGTTTACCGCCAAATCGGTACTCACCTTGAGCGGGGGGATCGATTGCACTGCGTGTTCTCTGAGCTAGGGAATAGTTTTCCTGCTTTTATTTCTACTTGTAAGGCTCAACTCCTTATCTTTTTGTGCAGGATATGACTTGCTAATAGAGCGTTCATAGTCTGATCGCCTTCTCACCACAGCTAGTTTAGCAAGATCCATAAAGTGTTGTATGACTTTATCAGGTATTTTATCCTTTGGCGGCAAGGGCGGTTTCGGTGCAAAATGGGCCTTCACTTCGGCAGCCACATGGGCATTGTTTTCCTCGACAGTCATGTCGTAAGCCAACTTATTTTTGGCAGGAGGCTTCCTTGGTGCTCTCTTCCGCTTTGGAGTCTTCTCACGCAGCAGAGATCGATATGGCGGACACACAATGGGCGTCGTCGCGGGGTGGGCTGGAGTCGGCTGGCGCGGCGGACTTGGAGGAGGAGTCGGCTTACACGGTAGACTTGGAGGAGGAATCGGCTGACACGGCGGACTTGGATTCGGAGTCGGCTGACGCGATGGTCTTGGAGGAGGAGTCAGTGGCCTTGGAAAGACGATGCATTCCGTTATCCATACGCAGAGACCACGTATGACTTCTCCCAATGTCTGCTCCGCTTCACCCCCCCCCCCCCCCCCCCCCCCGCCCAGGAAAGTCAAGCTCTAGTGAGTCATATGCCGACATCACTTCATCCACCCTGACCCGAGCATAGCCAGCTGGAATCAGATTGCCATGGAAGGTTGCTTTAGGGGGATTTGGTAAAGCTTAGCCAACCGCCACCTTCATGGATATGTTCTTCATTTTCATGTGTAGCTCACAAGTTGTCGTCTCTTTGATATCATCTATGGGGTAGCGAGCCAGCAGTGCATCATCGGCCGGACCCCCGTGGAACCCACGCTGCTTTTCGGCATAGATGGGATGGTGCTATCCAATGTTGGATCTGCTTTCTGCTGCTGCTGAGACGCCCTTTCCAGGCTAAGTGTGTCGATCTGCTCCTGCTACCGCCTGAAAGCGCGTTCCAACTCTGCGTGCTTTGATTGTACCTGTTGAAACCGGTCTGCATCCTGCTTCTTCTTCTTCTCTTCTTCCCGCTTCTTCTTTCTCGCACAGCTTCTGTAAGTGGTGTTCCACTCCGCAAACCCCTCAACCCACGGAACAATGCCTTTGCCTCGTGTTCGTTCCGGGTGTTCAGGATTCTTGAGGGAGCGTGTAAGATCGTTGTTCTCTCTCTCTCTATCTCTCTCTCTCTCTCTCTCTCTATCGGGCTGGAACGCCCCCTTTCGAGCCTCTTCTATTGCAACAAGTAAAGCGTCTGATTCTTCTTTAAGACTTGCTTGCTCAATAACCTCCCATGTGTGTCCAACTTTCCCCCATGCGCGTAAAACCAAGTCATGCACCTGTCGGGCCAACCCAATGTTTTTGGAGTGACCCCTGCATCAATCATCTTTTCCTCAGATTCATCCCACTTAGGCCGGCCAGTCTTGTAGCCACCTAGCCCCAGAACATGGTGAAACTTTTTTTCTTAGCATTTATCTTGTTTTTCCTCGACCGTTCCTTAGTTGCTTCCGATTCCTTGAACTCCACAAATAAGTCCCAGTGATCTTTTACCTTCTCGAGTGGTCCACCGAATTCTGGATTCTGCTTTCCTGCTTCGACGTAGCTGGCCCATAATCTTTTCTTGTGGTTGTAGAATTGTGTGGCCATCTTCTTGAGAGCACTCTTCTTGACTTTCTCCCGTTCTGCATCTGTGAAATGCTCTGGTAGGGTGAAATGTGACATGAGCGTATCCCAAAGTAGATCTTTTGCTCTTTCGTCGACAAAACTAACTCCGGGATCTTCCTTTGGCTTATTCCATTCTTGAACGGAGATCGGGATTTGGTCCCAGATAATAACTCCGCACTGATGTAAAATTTTCTGTGTTCTTTTTAGGAGCAAGCGGTTCGCCATTTGGTTTGATCTCATCGATGTTGTACTTTATGCCAGCCTACAACTTTTTGGTTGGGCCTCGTACTGCCCTGCTTGTAGAAGATTTGCTCGATCCGGAGGGCTAAAAGAAGAAAGATTCGTTAATATACATACACACACACACACACACATATATATATATAAATCAATTAATACATGTAATGATCACCAGAGGCCTTATATATACATATATAATATATATATATATATACCTCATCGGTCTTTGTTAATTGAAGAACATTTCCTTCACCATCATTGTCCCTTCGTCTCTTAGTTCTTCCTCAAATATTCCCTCACCGGAATTGTTCAGATATTGTGAGTCGTCATCTTCAGGTTCATTCTCTGGGCTCGGGGAGTGTATGATGTCAAACACGATCTCGTCTTGATCATGGTCGTCTCTATATTTTCCGCTATCGTCCATAGCTTAACTAATCCAGAAGAAAGATAAAACAATGCATTCAATAAGCAAAAACTGAATCATAGTAGTTAGCCGTCGAAGAGGTTCGATTTGAGGGGTGATACGTCTCCATCGTATCTACTTTTCCAAACTATGTTGCCCTTGTTTTAGACTCTAATTTGCATGATTTGAATGGAACTAACCCGGACTGATGTTGTTTTCAGCAGAATTGCCATGGTGTTATTTTTATGCAGAAATCAAAGTTCCCGGATTGACCTGAAAATTTATGGAGAATTTTTGTGGAATATATAAAAAATATTGGCGCAAGAAGTTACCAGAGGGGGCCACAAGTCCTGGGGGTGGGCCCACCCCCCGGGGGCGCTCCCTGTAGGCTTGTGGGCCCTCTAGACCTCCTCCGACCCTAAATCCAACTCTATAAGTACCTATTCACGGAGAAAAAAATCAGAGAGAAGGATTCATCATGTTTTAGAATAGGGAGCCACCGCCGCCTCCTGTTCTTCATCGGGAGGGCTGATCTGGAGTCCGTTTGGGGCTCCAGAGAGGGGGATTCATCGACATCATCATCACCAACCTTCATCCATCACCAATTTCATGATGCTCACCGCCGTGCATGAGTAATTCCATTATAGGCTTGCTGGACGGTGATGGGTTGGATGAGATTTATCATGTAATCGAGTTAGTTTTGTTAGGGTATGATCCCTAGTATCCACTATGTTGTGAGATTGATGTTTCTATGACTTTCCTATGCTTAGTGCTTGTCACTAGGGCCCAAGTGCCATGATTTCAGATCTGAACCTATTGTGTTTTCATTAATATATTTGTGTTCTTGATCCTATCTTGCAAGTTTTAGACACCTATTACGAGTTATGATCTGCATACCCCAAGGTGACAATAATTGGGATTCTTTCCGGTGATTACCGTAGTTTGAGGAGTTCATGTATTCACTAAGCGCTAATGCTTTGTTCCGGTTCTCTATTAAAAGGAGGCCTTAATATCCCTTAGTTTCCATTAGGACCCCGCTGCCACGGGAGGATAGGAAAAAAGATGGCATGCAAGTTCTTTTCCATAAGCACGTATTTCTATTTACGGAATACATGCCTACATTATATTGATGAATTGGAGATAGTTCTGTGTCGCCCTAGGTTATCACTGCTACATGATGAATATCATCCAACACAATTATCATTGCCGATCCATTGCCTATGAGCTTTTCACATATTGATCTTTGTTAAGTTACTTTTGTTGCCACTGCTGTTACAATCACTACAAAACTGCTGTTGTTACTTTTGCCACTGTTACCGTTACTTCCATACTACTTTGCTACTAAATACTTTGTTGCAGATAATAAGTCTTATAGGTGTGGTTGAATTGACAACTCAACTGTTAATACTCATGAATATTCTTTGGCTCCCTGATACGTCTCCAACGTATCTACAATTTCTGATTGTTCCATGCTCTTATATTATCATTCTTGAATGTTTTACAATCATTTTGTAGCAACTTTATATCATTTTTTGGGACTAACCTGTTGACATAGTGCCCAGTGCCAGTTGTTGTTTTTTGCTTGTTTTTTACTTCACAGAATATCAGTACCAAACGGAGCAAAACTTTTTGGAGATTTTTTCTGGACCAGAAGACACCTATTGGGCCAAAAAAAGTACCAGAGGGGGGCTCCGAGGGGAGCACAACCCACCTGGGCGGGCCTGGGGGCCCAGGCGCGCCCTGGTGGGTTGTGCCCACCTCGGCCGCCTCCCGCACTGCCTCTTTGCTCTATAGATACCCCAAAAATCCAAAAACCCTAAGGGAGTCGACGAAACACAAATCCAGCCGCCGCAAGTTCGAGAACCACCAGATCCAATCTAGAAACCATCACGGAGGGGTTCGTCATCCTCATTGGTGCCTCTCCGATGATGCGTGAGTAGTTCATTGTAGACCTACGGGTCCGTAGGTAGTAGCTAGATGGCTTCTTCTCTCTTTTTGATTCTCAATGCAATGGTCTCTTGGAGATCTATTTGATGTAACTCTTTTGCGGTGTGTTTGTTGGGATCCGATGAACTTTGGGTTTATGATCAGATCTATTTTATCCATGAAAGTTATTTGAGTTTTGATCTCTTATATGCATGATTGGTTATAGCCTCGTATTTCTTCTTCGAATCTTTGGTTTAGTTACGCTGACTAGATCGATTTTTCTTGCCATAGGAAGAGGTGCTTTGTGATGGGTTCAATCGTGCGGTGTTCTTTCCCAGTGACAGAAGGGGCAACAAGACACGTATTGATCATTGCTATTAAGGATAACAAGATGGGGTCTATTCCTACATGAATAGATCTTGTCTACATCATGTCATCGTTCTTATTGCATTACTCCATTTCTCCATGAACTTAATACACTAGATGCATGTTGGATAGCGGTCGATGTGTGGAGTAATAGTTGTAGATGCAAGCAGGAGTCGGTCTACTAATCTTGGATGTGATGCCTATATAATAATCATTGCCTGGATATCATCATAATTATTTGAGGTTCTATCAATTGCCCAACAGTAATTTATTTACCCACCGTATGCTATTTTCTCGAGAGAAACCACTGATGAAATCTACGGCCCCCGGGTCTATTCATTATCATATTTGCTTTGAGATAAATTTTTATATGCTTTTGTTTTCAGATCTATTATTCTATAACCCAAAAATACCTTGCTACACTTTTTATTTATTTATTTTATTTTGTTTTATCACGAGATCTATTTATCCAAATCATACAGACAAATCTATCTTTTACCCGAGAGGGATTGACAACCCCTCTCACGCGTCGGGTTGCAAGTATTTGTTCTTTGTGTGTAGGTACCGTTTACATAGTGTTTCTTGGTTCTCCTACGGTTCGATAACCTTGCTTTCCTAACAGAGGGAAATACCTACCGTAGTTGTGCTGCATCATCCCTTCCTCTTCGGTGAAATACTGACGCGGACACGAGCCATCACTCCCCTTGTGGCGAATCAATAAATTTGGGTTGAATACTCTATCCTCGAAAACTGTTGGGGTCCCCTATACTTGTGGGTTATCAAGACCTTTTTCTGGCGCCGTTGCCAGGGAGCATAACTCTATTTGTTGAGTCACTTGGGCTTTATATCTATTGATCACTATGAGGAATTTGAAAGATACCAAAAAAAGATTTTTTTTCCCTCTACTACGAGGGGAGGTAAGGAACTGCCATCTAGCTATGCACTTGATTCACCTTCTGTTTTGAGTAAGCTTGCGACACCTACACCTGCTATTAATTGTGATATGTCGCAAGTAATTGATGATGCTACTTCTGCTATGAATAATGCTTATGATGATACTAGTATGGTAGTACCTTGCTTGATAAGACTGTGCCACTAGGTGAATTTCTTGATGAACAACTTGCTAGAGCTAAAGATATTGAGAATGCTGAAACTAGTGATATTTTTGAAACTGATGAAATTATTGAAACTGAACACTTTGAAACACCTGTTGGACCTAGAACTCCTAGATATGAACTTCCTATTTTACTTGAGGGTTATGTTATGGATGGATAGGTAGCTAGGGACTTTCTTGCTTGTAAAGATAGAGAGGATCTTAAGAAACTACTAGTCAGGTTGAAAGAAAAATCTTTGAATGCTAGAATGCAATATGATCCTAAGTTTGCTACTTCACCTATCTTTGTTACTGATAAGGATTATGAATTCTCTATCGATCCTGAGTTAATTACTTTGGTTGCATTTGATCATTTCCATGGTTATGAATCTGAAACTCTTGTATCACATCTTACTAAACTGAATGATATAGCCACCCTATTTGCTCATGAGGAAAAATTTTGCTATTACTATATTCTTAAGTTATTTCATTTCTCATTAAAGGGTGATGCTAAGATATAGTTTAATTCTCTTTCTCCTGGTTGTGTGCGTAGTCCCCAGGATATGATTTACTATTTCTCTGGAAAATATTTTCCTGCTCATAAGAAACAAGCTGCTCTACAGGAAATATTTAACTTTGTGCAAATTAAAGGAGAGAGTCTCCCACAAGCTTGGGGGAGGTTTCTCCAATTACTTAATGCTTTGCCTGATCATCCTCTAAAGAAAAAATAAAATGCGTGATATCTTTTATAATGGACTAAGAGATGCTTCTAGGGACCACCTAGATAGTTGTGTTGGTTGTGTTTTCAGGGAACGAACTGTTGAACAAGCTGAAGAATTATTGAAAAATATATTGAGTAATGATAATGATTGGACTCTTCCTGAACCACCTCCTAAGCCAACTCCGAAGAAGAGGGGCATCATATTTCTCAGTCCTGAAGATATGCAAGAGGCAAATAAATTTATGAAAGAAAAATGTATTAAAGCTAAAGATGTTGAGAATTTACCACCTATTGAAGAAATACACAGTCTCAATACCCCGACAGAGGTAGTAGAGGTAAATTCTTGCTATAGATTTGATGAAGGTGATATTCCTTATAATAAATCTGCTAGTCAATGCTTGGATGAATTTGATAACTTTATTGTTAAACAAGAAAACTTAATGCATATGTTAGTAGACAATTGAAACAAAATGCTTTTATGCTTGAACACTTGGGTGATTATATGTGTAGAACTATTAATAATCTCAAGATTGTTAGTAAACATGCTTCTATGGTAAAAAAATCAAGTAGAACAAGTTCTCAAGGCACAAAATTATTTGCTTAATGAGATGAATAATAAGGTGAATGATCGTGTTGTTAGAGTTGTGACTAGAGGTGGTAAAATGACTCAGGAACCTTTGTATCCCGAAGGGCACCCTAAGCGAATTGAGAAAGTTTCTCAGAGAATTAATACTGATGCACCTAGTCCACATAAAAAGAAAAAGAAAGATGATAGGACTTTGCATGCTTCTACTGAACCTACTGTAGACACACCTGAGAACCCAAATGGTATTTCTATTTCTGATGCTGAAACACAATCTGGTGATGAACATGAACCTAGTAATAATGATAATGATGATGTTCATGTCGATGCTCAACCTAGTAATGGTAATGATGTGGAGACAGAACCTGCTGTTGATCTTGATAACCTACAACCTAAGAATAAAAGGTATGATAAGAGACTTCATTGCTAGGAAACATGGTAAAGAAAGAGAGCCATGGGTTCAGAAACCCATGCCCTTTCCTTCTAAACCATCCAAGAAAGAGGATGATGAAGAATTTGAGCGCTTTGTTGAAATTCTTAGACCTGTCTTTTTGTGTGTGCGTTTGACTGATATTCTGAAAATGTATCCTTATGCTAAGTATATGAAAGATATTGTTACAAATAAAAGAAAGATTCCAGAAGCTGAAATTTCCACCATGCTTGCTAATTATACATTTAAGGGTGGAATACCAAATAAACTAGGGGATGTAGAAAAACCAACTATGAAGGAAATATACCCTAGAGGCAGTAATAAAGTTATTATTTATTTCCTTATTTCATGATAAATGTTTATTATTCATGCTAGAATTGTATTAACCGGAAACTTAGTACATGTGTGAATACATAGACAAAACAAAGTGTCCCTAGTATGCCTCTACTTGACTAGCTCGTTTATCAAAGATGGTTATGTTTACTAACCATAGACAAGTGTTGTCATTTGATGAACGAGATCACATCATTAGGAGAATGATGTGATGGACAAGACCCATTCGTTAGCTTAGCATTATGATCATTACTGTTTCATTGCTACTGCTTTCTTCATGACTTATACATGTTCCTCGGACTATGAGATTATGCAACTCCCGAATACCGGAGGAACACCTTGTGTGCTATCAAACGTCACAACGTAACTGGGTGATTATAAAGATGCTCTACAGGTGTCTCCGATGGTGTTTGTTGAGTTGACATAGATCGAGATTAGGATTTGTCACTCCGTGTATCAGAGAGGTATCTCTGGGCCCTCTCGGTAATGCACATCACTATAAGCCTTGCAAGCATTGTGACTAATGAGTTAGTTGCGGGATGATGCATTACGAAACGAGTAAAGAGACTTGCCGGTAATGATATTGAACTAGGTATGAGGATACCGACGATCGAATCTCGGGCAAGTAACATACCGATGACAAAGGGAACAACGTATGTTGTTACGCGGTTTGACCGATAAAGATCTTTGTAGAATATGTAGGAGCCAATATGAGCATCCAGGTTCCGCTATTGGTTATTGACCGGAGATGTGTCTCGGTCATGTCTACATAGTTCTCGAACCCGTAGGGTCCGCACGCTTAACGTTCGATGACGATTTGTATTATGAGTTATGTGATTTGATGACCGAAGTTTGTTTGGAGTCCCGAATGAGATCGGGGACATGACGAGGAGTCTTGAAATGGTTGAGAGGTAAAGATCGATATATTGGAAGGCTATATTCAAACATCAGAAAGGTTCCAAGTGATTCAAGTATTTTTCGGAGTACCGAAGAGTTACGGGAATTCGCCGGGAGAAGTATTGGGCCTTATTGGGCCATACAAGAATAGAGGAGGCGGGTCAAAGGGAAGGAGACGCGCGCCCCCATGGGTCCGAATTGGACTAGCGGAAAGGGGGCAGCGCCCCCCCCCCCCCCTTGCCCTTTCCTACTCCCTCTCTCTTTCCCTCTTTCTTCTCTCCTACTCCGGAAAGGAAAAGGGGAATCCTACTATGTAACGCCCCATATGTAACCTTCCCGAATTGTACTCCAACTCTTGTCGTTTCCGGCATTAAGTTATATTTAATTCTCGGATTCGGGTCTTTGTCTCCGTGTGTTGTTTTTGTTTTCGTGCATCTCATATCATGTCATCACGTGCATTGCATTTGCATACATGTTCATCTCATGCATTTGAGCATTTTCCCCGTTGTCCGTTTTGCATTCCGGCGCTTCGTTCTCCTCCGGTGGCCATTTCTAGCTTTCTTTCGTGTGTGGGGATTAACCATTTCCGGATTGGGCCGAGACTTGCCATGCGGCGTTGGTTTACTACCGGTAGACCGCCTGTCAAGTTTCCGGTCATTTGGACTTCGTTTGATACTCCAACGGTTAACCGAGGGACCGAAAAGGCCTCGTGTGTGTGCAGCCCAACACCCCTCCATTTTGGCCCAAAACCCACCAAACTCTGCTCCAACGTCTTGGTCGTTCGATCACGATCGTGTGGGCGAAAACCGCACCTCATTTGGACTCTCCTAGCTCCCTCTAGGTCTATAAATAGACCCCCCTCCTCCAAATCCCGGATCCCCTCTCCAAACCCTAAAAAAAAGATCTCGGGCAGGCCGGACAACGTCCGACACCCCCCCCCCCCCCGACACCTCGCCGCCGCCTACCGGGGCGCCCCACATCGCCCCCTCCCACCGCAGGGCCCGAGGCCCAAGTCGGGCCCCCGCGCGCCGCCACCGGGCCCGAACGCCCCGCGCCAGACAGCCCCGCCCCGCCGCCTTCTTCTCCGAAGCCGGTCGCCGCGCCGCCTCGCCGGCTTCCCCGAGCTCCACTCCGGCCGCCGCGCCCACCTACTCCGGCGGGCTCCACGCCGGAAGCCGCCCCGCACCGCTCGTCGCCGGCCGCCGTCCTTCGCGCCGCCGCCCTCGCCGGGCATCGCCGGCCCCGCCTCCCCCTCGTCGCCGGCCGGGCTCGCTGTCGCCGGAGCCAGCCGGCCCACCGCCGCCATTGCCGGATCGGGCGCCCCCTGCTACAGTGCCGGCTACAGTAGATCCAGATCCAAAAAAACCCTAACTCGGTTGACTTTCTCCTCCAGTTTCAGAATTTTGTGCCTACTTTGACCGCTCATATCTTTGCATCCGTAGCTCCGATTTGGGCATATGATATATCAAAATCTCCGACTCGACGAGTACATCATTTCATTCCATTGCATCATTTGCATTTGAGGTCATCTTGTTGCCCAAAATGCTGTTGGAAGGAGGCATCATGAGTTAAATTGCAGATCCGTTAGTTCATCATGCACTTTTGTCATTTTTGCCATGTTTAATCCGTGCATGATATGCCTGTGCCCCTTTGGGATGAATTGTTAAGCATGTTGTCTTCTTTCCAGAGGTGCCTCCCATGCATTTTTAGGATGTGTGTGCTGTCTTGTGCAAGCTTGCGAAGAGGGGTACCTGAGTTTACTGATTTCAGGGACTTAGTGAAAATCACTAAGTCTGCGATGTTTTAGTTCACGATGCTATATGTCCAGCTTGTTTCCTAGTGATCCGTGCCTCTTTTGAGGATGATCAGTAAGAGTGATTTGTTATGCTTGTGGTGCTTAATCCATCCATGTCTTTATTTGTTATGTTGGAGCACCCTAGGTTGACTCAATCGAGCTCAACTTTTGCATAGTTGTTGTTTTGGGCAGATCGTGAACTCTTTTGCGATTTTGCCGGAGCTATTGCTAGTGATCCATGCATGCTATGCCATTGTTCTTGCCATGTCTAGCTAGCATTTTGTGCCTTCTTAATGGATATATGCTTGCCTTGCCATGACTTGAATCGTAGTGAGTGCATCGAGCTCGTTTACATGCCTCCGTGAGTTATTATTTCAGCATGTCCCAGTTTTCACTAAGTCTGAAAACTGATTGTGTTTCATCGATGTTCGTGTGCTTGTTAGAGTATCGTGTGGACCCTTTTGGCCCCAGGTCATTTTGGGTGTTTTGTTAAGCTTGTTGAGTAGCTCCATGCCATGCTCTTACTTGCCATGTTCAGGTTTTGCTTCTTGTTGTTTTGCTGCTCCAAAGAGAGCATCGTGGTCTGAAATTTCAGACTAGCGTTAATTTCGCTAAGTCTGAAATCTGTTTTGCTTATTCAGTTTTGCCATGCTTGTTTGAAGCCCTTAATGGATGAATTTGCCGATGCCTCAGTCCTGGTGATTTGTTAAGCTTCTTGAGTACATCACTGCCATGCAATTTGTTTTCATGTTTGGTGGCTGTAGCATGTTCATTTTGTTGCATTTAGGAGCCTACTTGTTGTAAATCGCAGATCGGTTCGTTTCGTAAATCGCTTGCCATTTCCAAACCGTAGCTCCGATTGCCATGATCTTTATATCGTTTTCAGGGGATTTCTTCCCCTCTATCCAGTGTCACACTTGGTTTTCCAAGTTGAGGCCAGGTTCATGCATTTCCTGTCACGTCTTGCATTTTGCATCCCGCATCGCATCCCGCATAGCATATCATCTTTGCATCTTATTGGTTGCCCTTGCACGTGGTTGATTGTATCCTTGTTGCTTGTTTGTGTTGTTGGGTAGAGCCGGGAGACGAGTTCGCTAACGAGGAGCCCGTTGAGTTTGCTTTTGAGGATCCAGTCAATTCTGACAACTGTGCAGGCAAGATGATCACACCCTTGAAATCACTACTATCTTTACTATGCTAGTTTGCTCGCTCTTTTGCTTTGCCAATGCTACGATGCCTACCACTTGCTTGTCAGCCTCCCAATTGCCATGATTGAGCCTCTAACCCACCTTTGTCCTAGCAAACCATTGATTGGCTATGTTACCGCTTTGCTCAGCCCTTCTTATAGCGTTGTTAGTTGCAGGTGAAGATTGGAGCCGTTCCTTGTTGGAACCTTTATTTACTTGTTGGGATATCACTATATTCCTATGTTATCTTTATTCATCTATATACTTGGTAAAGGGTGGAAGGCTCGGCCTCTCGCCTAGTGTTTTGTTCCACTCTTGCCGCCCTAGTTTCCGTCATATCGGTGTTATGTTCCCGGATTGTTGCGTCCCTTACGCGGTTGGGCTATAATGGGAACCCCTTGATAGTTCGCCTTGATTAAAGCTTTTCCAGCAATGCCCAACATTGGTTTTACCATTTGCCACCTACCCTTTTTCCCTTGGGTTTCCGGAGCCCGAGGGTCATCTTATTTTAACCCCCCCGGGCCAGTGCTCCTCTGAGTGTTGGTCCAACTTCAGCTGCCGGTGGCCACCAGGGGCAACTCTGGGCTGGCCTACCCGTACCTAAGACAATCTGAGTGTGCCCTGAGAAAGAGATATGTGCAGCTCCTATCGGGATTTGTCGGCACATTCGGGCGGTGTTGCTGGACTAGTTTTGACCTGTCGAATCATCTTGTTGTACCGGGATACCGAGTCTGATCGGTGGGTCCTGGGTGGAGGTCTATTCCTTCGTTGACCGTGAGAGCTTGTTATGGGCTAAGTTGGGACCCTCCTGCAGGGATTGATCTTTCGAAAGCCGTGCCCGCGGTTATGGGCAGATGGGAATTTGTTAATGTCCGGTTGTAGATAACTTGAACCTTAAATAATTAAAATGAATCAACTGCGTGTGTTGCCGTGATGGCCTCTTCTCGGCGGAGTCCGGGAAGTGGACACGGCGTTGGAGTTATGTTTGCGCAGTCTGCTCTATATAGTTTTCGCTCGTGCTTTGCCTCCTCTTCTCGCTCTCCTTTGCGAATAAGTTAGCCACCATATATGCTAGTCGCTTGCTGCAGCTCCACTTACATTACCCCTTTCATACCTATTAAGCTTAAATAGTCTTGATCGCGAGGGTGCGAGATTGTTGAGTCCTTTGTGGCTCACAGATTACTATTACACCAGATGCAGGGACCGATGATACCTCTCCGGATGGCGCGCTCGAGCTGAAGTGGGAGTACGACGAGGACTCTCAGCGTTACTATGTGTCGTTTCTGGATGATCAGTAGGGATGCCTATTCGGGGTTAGATTCAGGGCCTAGTCGCTTGTTGGGGGTCTTTTCTATTTTGGCGCCGTAGTCGGGCCATGAGTGATTGTATGATGGGTGTTATTTATGTACTTTGATGTGACGTGGCGAGTGTAAGCCAACTATGATATTATTCCCCTTTATATTATATATGTACTTGGGTTGTGTAATGATTCCCGACTTGCGACATTGCTTTCAATGCGCCTATGTCTCTAAGTCGTGCCTCGACACGTGGGAGACATAGCCGCATCAAGGGCGTAACAAGTTGGTAATCAGAGCCTTCCCCGATCTTAGGAGCCCCATTGCTTGATCGTTTTTAGCAGCCGAGTTGTGTCTAGAAAAATGTTTTGAGTCCTTAGGAAGTATATATCGGAGAGCTTAGGAATTCTTTTTACTTCCCAGTCTCCTCATCGCTCTGGTAAGGCATCCTGACGTAGAGTTTTGACTCTTCTCTTCTCAAATTTCACTAAAAAAATTTAGGATCACGCGAGTATCTTGGTTTTATTCCGATGGCTTATGATGAGAATACTGTCTTGGTGCCTCCTGTCAGGGGTTTAGTGGAAGTGTCCCGGGGAGTTGAGCTCTGAGGTGTTGTCATCATAATTCTATCGTTGCAATTCTGGCATACTTGAGATATGTGCGCGACATCAAAAATCTCCTTTATGCAGTTCGTTGGTGAGATAACCTCGACGCCACCCAGTACTGGGGCGGGAGTTCGGGAGTATCGCCATAACTTGTATAACGGATGCTTTTTGAAGGTTGAGATAGATGGTTTCCGAAGGTTTCTTGGTTATGTGTTGAAGGATGGATGCAGCTGGATGTAGGAATTGCTAGCTTGGGTGAGATATTACGCTTCCCCTGTATCCCCAACACCTGATTGCATAACCGGAAAGTTTCGGGAGTTTCATAGGTGGGAATTCAAGTAGCCTTAGGATTTCTTCCAACAGATGTGTGATATGAAATTGGGGTTCAACGTCTAGTGGTTCGCCTATTCACGGTCGATTTTACAGTGGCCTCGTTGTGTCTTAAAGAGTCCTTGGCTATGCTGACTCGGGGACGCTTCGTATGTCATGTGCACTGCCTTGTACATGATGGTGCTGTACGGTCGAGCCCGTGTAGGTCCTACCACGAACACTTCGGACGAAATTTCTATCATGTGTTTGTTCCGGCTTATTCCGCAAGCCAACCCTTGGTTTTATTTCGAGTTGTGGTATTCGTTCTGCTTCGACGTCATATGTTGATTCCATCCCTCGTTGATGTACCTCTTCTACCTGATTCTTCGTGGCTTCGCAATTTAGGAATATGTGACCACTTTAAGAGAAGTGCATTCGTTCATTTTGTTCGGATGTGAAGACTTTATGTTGCAATTTTCATTCCGTTGGATTCACCTTCAATATTTCTCTATTTGTGTGCTAACGGTGGTCAACCTCTTCAGGATGGCTCCCGCTAAGAGCACCAGTCAGAACCAGAATCAAGATCCTACGCCACCTCCGCCTCCTCCGGAAGCATGGCAAGCTATGATGGCTGCTACTAATGCAAATACTCAGCTGATCATGCAAATCATCCAAGAGCGGAATCAAAGCAGTCAAGGAAATCAAGGCAACAACCAGAACCAATTTGCAACTCTGAATCAGTTCCTCGCAAATGGTCCAAAGACGTTCAGTAACTGCGTTGAGGCTACCGATGCTGATGATTGGTTAGTCGATCTGGGCAAGCATTTTGAATGTAGCAACGTCAGACCTGAAGATTTCGTCAAGTTCGCGTCTTTCCAGCTCAAGGATCAGGCCGCAAAGTGGTTTCAGCAGTACCAGGATTCCAGAGGTGGACGTTTGATCACTTGGGATGATTTCCGTCGTGATTTCCGAGCTCATCACATTCCTCAAAGTGTGACTGAAAGCAAACGTGAAGAATTCCGCAATCTGAAGCAAGGCTCTTTGTCTGTCTATGACTACAACAAGTTGTTCCAGAAGCTCGCCCGTTTTGCCAAGCAGGATGTTCCTGATGAGAAGAGCATGATCTATCAGTTCAGGGGTGGTCTTCGTGAAGAAATTCAGCTCGCTCTTGTCCTCTTCGAGCCGCTGAGATACGATGAGTTCTACAACATGGCACTGAAGCAAGAGGCTGCTCAGCTAAGGTGTGATGCTTCCAGGAAGCGAGTCAGAGACACTACGTCTTCTTCCTCTACTCAAGTGTCCAAGCAGCAGAAGTATTGGCTTCCTCCTCCTCCGTTCCGTCAGCCGTATCAGCAAAAGAGCAAAGGTGGCAGTGGTTCGTCCCACCCACCCAACCTAGGCTTTCAGAACAAGACTTCGTCTCAAGCTCCAAGATCGAGTGCTCCGTACCACCGTCCGCTCTCAGAGGTCACGTGCAACAAGTGCCAACAGAAGGGTCACTATGCCAACAAGTGTTTCAACCAGAGGCGTCTTCCTCCTCCTCCTCCTGTCAGATCGGCAAGTACAGCTGTGGTCAAGCATAACCCCAAGTCCGCCAAGGTCAACTTGATGAACGCAGCTCAGGCAGAGGATTCTTCAGATGTCATCATGGGTAACCTTCCGGTTAATGATATTCCTGCAAAAGTTCTTTTTGACACAGGTGCATCGCATTGTTTCATTTCAAGGCCATTTACATCTAGGCATGGTTTGGCTCAGCAAATTCTGCCTAGTCCATTAGCAGTCGTCTCTCCTGGTAAACGCATGCAGGCTAACTCCATTGCTCCGGATATTTCTATCATGTTGGGTGATTTCAAGTTCTTGGCTTCTCCAACGGTTCTTGGCAATTCTGATATCGATCTTATTCTTGGGATGGACTGGCTCTCTAAACATAAAGCTCAGCTTGATTGTGCGGCCAAGCAGATTCAACTGACTCATTCGTCTGAGGAAGTAATTGTCTTTGCTGCTCAGGATAATACCATCCGGTTGTTCTCTCTCAATGAGAAGGGTGAATTGGATGCTATTTCGCAGATTCCGGTTGTTTGTGAGTATCAAGATGTCTTCCCTGAAGAACTCCCAGGCATGCCTCCAAACCGGCCGGTTGAATTTGTTATTGAACTCGAGCCCGGTACGGAACCTGTGTGCAAACGTCCCTACAAGCTCGGCCCCGAAGAGTTGAAGGAGTTGAAGAAACAACTCGATGTTCAAGAAAGAATGGGTCTCATTCGGCCTAGTACTTCTCCGTGGGGTTGTGGTGTTCTTTTTATGAAGAAGAAGGATGGAACGGACCGACTTTGTGTTGATTATCGTCCATTGAGCAAGAAGACCATCAAGAACAAATATCCACTTCCCAACATCAATGAGCTGTTTGAACAACTCAAGGGTGCCCAAGTATTCTCCAAGCTTGACCTCCGTATGGGTTATCACCAAATTCGCATTCGTGAGCAAGATATTCCAAAGACGGCGTTCAGAACAAGCTATGGGTCATATGAATACACTGTTATGTCTTTTGGCCTTGCCAACGCTCCTCCGACGTTCTCTCGCATGATGAACTTCATCTTCAACCCCTACACCAACGACTTTGTTTTGGTCTATCTCGACGACATCCTGGTTTTCTCGAAGAATAAGGAAGATCATGCCAAACACATGCGTTTGTTTCTTGACAAGCTCAGGGAACATCAATTCTACGCCAAGTTCTCCAAGTGTGAGTTTTGGCTCGATGAGGTTCTTTATCTTGGCCATATTATCTCTGCCAAGGGCATTTCCGTGGATCATGAGAAGGTGTCTGCAATCGTTAATTGGGAACCTCCTCAGAATGTGAAGCAACTCCGTAGCTTCCTCGGTCTTGCAAGTTATTGCCGAAGATTCATTGAAAACTTTTCCAAGATCGCGAAGCCTCTCTCAAATCTTCTTCAGAAGCATGTCAAGTACGTTTGGTCTCCGGAGTGTGATGTTGCTTTCAACGCTTTGAAAGAGAAATTGATCACTGCTCCAGTTCTGACTCCGCCCGATGAAACCAAGCCGTACGAGGTCTTTTGTGATGCCTCTCTCCAAGGTCTCGGTGCAGTACTGATGCAAGAGAAGAAAGTTGTTGCTTATACCTCTCGCCAGTTGAAGCCTAATGAGAAGAACTACCCCACTCATGATCTCGAGTTGGCGGCAGTTGTGCACGCATTGTTGACTTGGAGACATCTTCTCTTGGGAAGGAAAGTGGACATTTTCACTGATCACAAGAGTCTCAAGTACATCTTCACTCAGCCTAATCTCAACCTCAGGCAGACTCGATGGGTCGAAATGATTCAAAAGTACAATCCGAGTATCGAGTATACTCCAGGCAAGGCTAATGTGATTGCTGACGCTTTGAGCAGAAAAGCATATTGCAACAGTCTGATTCTCAAGCCTTATCAACCCGAGCTTTGTGAAGCCTTCCGCAAACTTAATCTGCAAGTTGTTCCTCAAGGTTTCCTCGCCAACCTTCAAGTTTCTCCTACCTTGGAAGACCAGATTCGCCAAGCCCAGCTTCTTGATGCTATGGTGAAAAAGGTGAAGATTGGTATTGCAAAGAGTCAGTCCAAGTACAAGTGCTACCGACTTGATGACAAGGACACTCTCTTCTTCGAGGATTGAATTGTTGCGCCCAAAGGTGAACTTCGTAAAGTGATCATGAATGAGGCTCACAACTTTCTCCTCTCCATCCACCCTGGGAGCACGAAGATGTATCAAGATCTGAAGCAAACTTATTGGTGGACTCGAATGAAGCGCGAGATCGCTCAATTCGTGAATGAATGTGATGCCTGCAGAAGAGTGAAGGCAGAACACCAAAGGCCAGCAGGTCTCCTCCAACCTCTCGCCATTCCAGAATGGAAGTTTGACCACATTGAAATGGACTTCGTGACTAGGTTTCCTAAGTCCAAGCGTGGCAATGATGCTATATTCATTGTCATCGATAAGCTCACCAAAGTGGCTCATTTCCTGCCTATCAAAGAGTCAATCACTGCAGCTCAATTGGCGGAGCTCTACACCTCTCGAATTGTCTCTCTGCACAGTATTCCTCAAGTGATATCTTTAGACCGTGGCAGCATCTTTACCTCCAAGTTTTGGGATTCTTTTCAGAAGGCCATGGGTACCAGCATTCGCTTCAACACTACTTTCCATCCTCAAACAAGCGGTCAAGTCGAGCGTGTCAACCAGATTCTTGAAGATATGCTCAGGGCTTGTGTTATCTCCTTCGGCATGAAGTGGGAGGATTGCCTTCCTTATGCTGAATTCTCATACAACTACAGTTTCCAAGCAAGTTCCGGCAAGGCCCCATTTGAAATTCTGTATGGTAGGAAGTGCCGTACACCTCTCAACTGGTCTGAAACCGGTGAACGTCAGCTGCTGGGTAATGACCTGATCACAGAGGCAGAAGAAATGTGCAAGGTCATTCGTGATAACCTCAAAGCAGCCCAATCCCGCGAGAAGAGCTACTATGATAGCAAGCACTGTGATTTGGCCTTCGAGATCGGAGATCATGTCTACCTCCGCGTCTCTCCTATGAAAGGGACTCGTCGCTTCGGTATCAAAGGGAAGCTTGCCCCCAGATACGTCGGGCCTTTCAAGATTGTCAGCAAGAGAGGCGACCTCGCCTATCAACTCGAGCTTCCTGCAAACTTTGCCAATGTTCATGATGTGTTCCACGTCTCGCAACTCCGAAAGTGCTTCAAGACGCCTGAGCGCACCGTCAACTTCGAGGACATTGAGCTCCAAGAAGATCTCTCCTACCGTGAGCACCCAGTTGCAATCCTTGAAGAGACTGAACGCAAAACTCGCAACAAGTCAATCAAATTTCTCAAAGTCAAGTGGTCACACCATTCCGACCGTGAAGCTACCTGGGAATGAGAGGATCACCTCCGTTCTGAGTACCCGGAGTTCTTTCAGTCCTAGATCTCGGGGCGAGATCTTTTCGTAGTGGTGGAGTGTTGTAACGCCCCATATGTAACCTTCCCGAATTGTACTCCAACTCTTGTCGTTTCCGGCATTAAGTTATATTTAATTCTCGGGTTCGGGTCTTTGTCTCCGTGTGTTGTTTTTGTTTTTGTGCATCTCATATCATGTCATCACGTGCATTGCATTTTCATACATGTTCATCTCATGCATTCGAGCATTTTCCCCGTTGTCCGTTTTGCATTCCGGCGCTTCGTTCTCCTCCGGTGGCCATTTCTAGCTTTCTTTCGTGTGTGGGGATTAAACATTTCCGGATTGGGCCGAGACTTTCCATGCGGCCTTGGTTTACTACCGGTAGACCGCCTGTCAAGTTTCGGGTCATTTGGACTTCGTTTGATACTCCAACGGTTAACCGAGGAACCGAAAAGGCCTCGTGTGTGTGCAGCCCAACACCCCTCCATTTTGGCCCAAAACCCACCAAACTCTGCTCCAACGTCTCGGTCATTCGATCACTATCGTGTGGGCGAAAACCGCACCTCATTTGGACTCTCCTAGCTCCCTCTAGGTCTATAAATAGACCCCCCTCCTCCAAATCCCGGATCCCCTCTCCAAACCCTAAAAAAAGATCTCGGACAGGCCGGACAACGTCCGACCCCCCCCCCCCCCCTCCCCGAACACCTCACCGCCGCCTACCGGGGCGCGCCACGTGGCGCGGGCACCCCACATCGCCGCCTCCCGCCGCCGGGCCCGAGGCCCAAGTCGGGCCCCCGCGCGCCGCCACCGGGCCCGAACGCCCCGCGCCAGATAGCCCCGCCCCGCCGCCTTCTTCTCCGAAGCCGGTCGCCGCGCCGCCTCGCCGGCTTCCCCGAGCTCCGCTCCGGCCGCCGCGCCCACCTACTCCGGCGGGCTCCACGCCGAAAGCCGCCCCGCACCGCTCGTCGCCGGCCGCCGTCCTTCGCGCCGCCGCCCTCGCCGGCCCCGCCTCCCCCTCGTCGCCGGCCGGGCTCGCTGTCGCCGGAGCCAGCCGGCCCACCGCCGCCATTGCCGGATCGGGCGCCCCCTGCTACAGTGCCGGCTACAGTAGATCCAGATCCAAAAAAACCCTAACTCGGTTGACTTTCTCCTCCAGTTTCAGAATTTTGTGCCTACTTTGACCGCTCATATCTTTGCATCCGTAGCTCCGATTTGGGCATATGATATATCAAAATCTCCGACTCGACGAGTACATCATTTCATTCCATTGCATCATTTGCATTTGAGGTCATCTTGTTGCCCAAAATGCTGTTGGGAGGAGGCATCATGAGTTAAATTGCAGATCCGTTAGTTCATCATGCACTTTTGTCATTTTTGCCATGTTTAATCCGTGCATGATATGCCTGTGCCCCTTTGGGATGAATTGTTAAGCATGTTGTCTTCTTTCCAGAGGTGCCTCCCATGCATTTTTAGGATGTGTGTGCTGTCTTGTGCAAGCTTGCGAAGAGGGGTACCTGAGTTTACTGATTTCAGGGACTTAGTGAAAATCACTAAGTCTGGGATGTTTTAGTTCACGATGCTATATGTCCAGCTTGTTTCCTAGTGATCCGTGCCTCTTTTGAGGATGATCAGTAAGAGTGATTTGTTATGCTTGTGGTGCTTAATCCATCCATGTCTTTATTTGTTATGTTGGAGCACCCTAGGTTGACTCAATCGAGCTCAACTTTTGCATAGTTGTTGTTTTGGGCAGATCGTGAACTCTTTTGCGATTTTGCCGGAGCTATTGCTAGTGATCCATGCATGCTATGCCATTGTTCTTGCCATGTCTAGCTAGCATTTTGTGCCTTCTTAATGGATATATGCTTGCCTTGCCATGACTTGAATCGTAGTGAGTGCATCGAGCTCGTTTACATGCCTCCGTGAGTTATTATTTCAGCATGTCCCAGTTTTCACTAAGTCTGAAAACTGATTGTGTTTCATCGATGTTCGTGTGCTTGTTAGAGTATCGTGTGGACCCTTTTGGCCCCAGGTCATTTTGGGTGTTTTGTTAAGCTTGTTGAGTAGCTCCATGCCATGCTCTTACTTGCCATGTTCAGGTTTTGCTTCATGTTGTTTTGCTGCTCCAAAGAGAGCATCGTGGTCTGAAATTTCAGACTAGCGTTAATTTCGCTAAGTCTGAAATCTGTTTTGCTTATTCAGTTTTGCCATGCTTGTTTGAAGCCCTTAATGGATGAATTTGCCGATGCCTCAGTCCTGGTGATTTGTTAAGCTTCTTGAGTACATCACTGCCATGCAATTTGTTTTCATGTTTGGTGGCTGTAGCATGTTCATTTTGTTGCATTTAGGAGCCTACTTGTTGTAAATCGCAGATCGGTTCGTTTCGTAAATCGCTTGCCATTTCCAAACCGTAGCTCCGATTGCCATGATCTTTATATCGTTTTCAGGGGATTTCTTCCCCTCTATCCAGTGTCACACTTGGTTTTCCAAGTTGAGGCCAGGTTCATGCATTTCCTGTCACGTCTTGCATTTTGCATCCCGCATCGCATCCCGCATAGCATATCATCTTTGCATCTTATTGGTTGCCCTTGCACGTGGTTGATTGTATCCTTGTTGCTTGTTTGTGTTGTTGGGTAGAGCCGGGAGACGAGTTCGCTAACGAGGAGCCCGTTGAGTTTGCTTTTGAGGATCCAGTCAATTCTGACAACTGTGCAGGCAAGATGATCACACCCTTGAAATCACTACTATCTTTACTATGCTAGTTTGCTCGCTCTTTTGCTTTGCCAATGCTACGATGCCTACCACTTGCTTGTCAGCCTCCCAATTGCCATGATTGAGCCTCTAACCCACCTTTGTCCTAGCAAACCATTGATTGGCTATGTTACCGCTTTGCTCAGCCCTTCTTATAGCGTTGTTAGTTGCAGGTGAAGATTGGAGCCGTTCCTTGTTGGAACCTTTATTTACTTGTTGGGATATCACTATATTCCTATGTTATCTTTATTCATCTATATACTTGGTAAAGGGTGGAAGGCTCGGCCTCTTGCCTAGTGTTTTGTTCCACTCTTGCCGCCCTAGTTTCCGTCATATCGGTGTTATGTTCCCGGATTGTTGCGTCCCTTACGCGGTTGGGCTATAATGGGAACCCCTTGATAGTTCGCCTTGATTAAAGCTTTTCCAGCAATGCCCAACATTGGTTTTACCATTTGCCACCTACCCTTTTTCCCTTGGGTTTCCGGAGCCCGAGGGTCATCTTATTTTAACCCCCCCGGGCCAGTGCTCCTCTGAGTGTTGGTCCAACTTCAGCTGCCGGTGGCCACCAGGGGCAACTCTGGGCTGGCCTACCCGTACCTAAGACAATCTGAGTGTGCCCTGAGAAAGAGATATGTGCAGCTCCTATCGGGATTTGTCGGCACATTCGGGCGGTGTTGCTGGACTAGTTTTGACCTGTCGAATCATCTTGTTGTACCGGGATACCGAGTCTGATCGGTGGGTCCTGGGTGGAGGTCTATTCCTTCGTTGATCGTGAGAGCTTGTTATGGGCTAAGTTGGGACCCCCCCTGCAGGGATTGATCTTTCGAAAGCCGTGCCCGCGGTTATGGGCAGATGGGAATTTGTTAATGTCCGGTTGTAGATAACTTGAACCTTAAATAATTAAAATGAATCAACTGCGTGTGTTGCCGTGATGGCCTCTTCCCGGCGGAGTCCGGGAAGTGGAAACGGCGTTGGAGTTATTTTTGCGTAGGCTGCTCTATATAGTTTCCGCTCGTGCTTTGCCTCCTCTTCTCGCTCTCCTTTGCGAATAAGTTAGCCACCATATATGCTAGTCGCTTGCTGCAGCTCCACTTACATTACCCCTTTCCTACCTATTAAGCTTAAATAGTCTTGATCGCGAGGGTGCGAGATTGCTGAGTCCTTTGTGGCTCACAGATTACTATTACACCAGATGCAGGGGCCGATGATACCTCTCCGGATGGCGCGCTCGAGCTGAAGTGGGAGTACGACGAGGACTCTCAGCGTTACTATGTGTCGTTTCCGGATGATCAGTAGGGATGCCTATTCGGGGTTAGATTCAGGGCCTAGTCGCTTGTTGGGGGTCTTTTCTATTTTGGCGCCGTAGTCGGGCCATGAGTGATTGTATGGTGGATGTTATTTATGTACTTTGATGTGACGTGGCGAGTGTAAGCCAACTATGATATTATTCCCCTTTATATTATATATGTACTTGGGTTGTGTAATGATTCCCGACTTGCGACATTGCTTTCAATGCGCCTATGTCTCTAAGTCGTGCCTCAACACGTGGGAGACATAGCCGCATCGAGGGCGTAACATACTAGGACTTGGGAGACCTAGTAGGACTCCCCACACTTGGCGCGCCCCATCTAGGGCCTGCGTCCTCCTCCTCCCTCCTTTATATACGTGGGCAGGGGACACCCCAAAGACACAACAACCAATCTCTTAGCCGTGTGCGGTGCCCCCCTCCAAAGTTACACACCTCGGTCATATCATCGTAGAGCTTAGGCGAAGCCCTGCGTGGTAACTTCATCATCACCGTCACCACGTCGTCGTGCTGACGAAACTCTCCCTCGGCCTCAACTGGATCAAGAGTATGAGGGACCTCACCGAGCTGAACGTGTGCAGGTCGCGGAGGTGTCGTATCTTCGGTGCTAGGATCGGTCGGATCATGAAGACGTACGACTACATCAATCGCGTTGTCATAACGCTTCCGTTTTCGGTCTACGAGGGTACATGGACAACACTCTTCTCTCTCATTGCTATGCATCACCTAGATAGATCTTGCGTGTGCGTGGGAAATTTTTGAAATTACCGCGTTCTCCAACAAACTATGTTACACACCTCGGTCATCCTTGGTACCATGCTCTATTAAAAGAAACTATGTTAAAACTGCTTTATGTGATTTGGGAGCCGGTGTTATGGTGTTATGCCTTTCTCTTTATACCGTTCACTTGATTTGAATAAGTTGACACCAACTGAAATCTCCTTGCAAATGGCTGATAAATCAACTGCTATACCCATCAGTATATGTGAGGATGTGCCTGTCGTAGTTGCAAATGTTACTATCTTAACGGACTTTGGTATTCTTGATATACCCGAGGATGACATTATGTCGATCATCCTTGGTAGATCCTTTTTTGAATTCTGCAGGGGCTGTTAGTGATTGCAATAAAAGCAATGTCACTTTTCATGTTAATGGTATGAGTGTACGGTACACTTCCCGAAGAAACAACCTCAGGTGAATAGCATCAACTCTATTGGAAAATTTTCAACTATTGCTATTAGAGGTTTTGAATTCCCTATTAATACTGTCCAAAAAATGATATTCTTATTGTTGGGGACATGCATATCCCCGTTGAGGTAACCTAGTGTTATACGAAGATTCTCCGGTTTTATGTCATTCAGAAGTAGTTTGTTAATAAGACTTGATCAACCGTATTAATGGATTCCTCTTGGCGGGCATGAGATGGATGAATTTAGTAAACACAACATTCTGTACCCACCTTTTACATTCATTCTTTTTTTTAGAATAAATAAAGTAGAAATGCTATTATTTTACTGTTTTTTGAATTATCTGTGCAATAAAAAATGACCAGAAAATAAAAGTTCTTCAAATGCCCTAAAAATTTAGTATGGTTTTTATGCAATATTTAAGAATTTTTGGCACTGAATTCCAGCACCCATCCACTTTGTCTTCCTTTATAAAAAATCACACCATTGCTCAAACCCGTGCTCTTGCTCATTTTGCTACCATTTTCGATCTCCTTCCTCGGAGCTTCGTTTCTGAAACTGATTTGGGAGATTGTCCTTCGAGAAAAGAAAAACCATGAGGAGGTGGTTAAGGGGTTCTTCGAGCCGAAATTCGGAAGGGAATGAAAACGAGGAGAAGAAGAAACCCAAGTACAACCTTCCTCGTGCTGCAGAGGTTCGGCCGTGTGAGTGGCCAAGCGACACATTCTTGAGAGAGGCTAGAATTTATGATGATTTCTATTATATGGCAGAGAATGTAGGTCTCCTTCCTTTCCTCCAAGATAATTGTGATCAATACCTCCTACGCACTAATACCTTTGTGCAAAAATTTCATTTTTATCCTAGGAAATCACCACCCATGGTAGAATTCCGTTTGTATGATGAGCCTAAGGAGATGAAATTATTTGATTTTTGCGATGTTTGCAAAATACCTTATTAGGGCAGCATCAGTGAACCACGTCCTAGGGATGTGGCAGATTTCCTTTCTAAAACTACTGTGGGGGAAGAGAGAGGGGTGTCGGAAGCAAGAGTGGCTAGTTTACACTTTTCCTGTTTTACGCTATTATTCATTATTTGCTGGGAGATGTTTGATTTGAAGGAAATATGCCCTAGAGGCAATAATAAAGTTATTATTTACTTCCTTATATCATGATAAATGTTTATTATTCATGCTAGAATTGTATTAACCGGAAACATAATACATGTGTGAATACATAGACAAACAGAGTGTCACTAGTATGCCTCTACTAGACTAGCTCGTTAATCAAAGATGGTTATGTTTCCTAACCATGAACAAAGAGTTGTTATTTGATTAACGAGGTCACATCATTAGTTGAATGATCTGATTGACATGACCCATTCCATTAGCTTAGCACCCGATCGTTTAGTATGTTGCTATTGCTTTCTTCATGACTTATACATGTTCCTATAACTATGAGATTATGCAACTCCCGTTTACCGGAGGAACACTTTGGGTACTACCAAACGTCACAACGTAACTGGGTGATTATAAAGGAGTACTACAGGTGTCTCCAATGGTAGATGTTGGGTTGGCGTATTTCGAGATTAGGGTTTGTCACTCCGATTGTCGGAGAGGTATCTCTGGGCCCTCTCGGTAATACACATCACATAAGCCTTGCAAGCACTGCAACTAACATGTTAGTTGTGAGATGATGTATTACGGAACGAGTAAAGTGACTTGCCGGTAACGAGATTGAACTAGGTATTGGATACCGACGATCGAATCTCGGGCAAGTAACATACCGATGACAAAGGGAACAACGTATGTTGTTATGCGGTCTAACCGATAAAGATCTTCATAGAATATGTAGGAGCCAATATGGGCATCCAGGTCCCGCTATTGGTTATTGACCGGAGACGTGTCTCGGTCATGTCTACATTGTTCTCGAACCGTAGGGTCCGCACGCTTAACGTTACGATGACAGTTATTATGAGTTTATGCATTTTGATGTACCGAAGGTTGTTCGGAGTCCCGGATGATATCACGGACATGACGAGGAGTCTCGAAATGGTCGAGACGTAAATATTGATATATTGGAAGCCTATGTTTGGACATCGGAAGTGTTCCGGGTGAAATCGGGATTTTACCGGATTACCGGGAGGGTTACCGGAACCCCCCGGGAGCCAAATGGGCCAACATGGGCCTTAGTGGAAAGGTGAGAGGGCAGCCCACATAGGGCTGCGCCTCCCCCCCTCTCCCTAGTCCTATTAGGACTAGGAGAGGGGCCGGCCACCTCCTCTCTCTCCCCTTTGAAGGATTCCTAGTTGGACTAGGATTGGAGGGGGGAGTCCTACTCCCGGTAGGAGTAGGACTCCTCCTGCGCCTCCCTCTCTTTGGCCGGCCAGCCCCCCTCCCTCCAACCTTTATATACGGGGGCAGGGGACACCCCAAGACACACAAGTTGATCCTTGAGATCGTTCCTTAGCCGTGTGCGGTGCCCCCTGCCACCATATTCCACCTTGATCATACCGTTGTAGTGCTTAGGCGAAGCCCTGCGCCGGTAGTACATCAAGATCGTCACCACGCCGTCGTGCTGACGGAACTCTTCCTCGATGCTTTGCTGGATCGGAGCCCGAGGATCGTCATCGAGCTGAACGTGTGCTAAGAACTCGGAGGTGCCGGAGTAACGGTGCTTGGATCGGTTGGATCGGGAAGAAGATGTACGACTACTTCCTCTATGTTGTGTGATCGCTTCCGCAGTCGGTCTGCGTTGGTACGTAGACAACACTCTCCCCTCTCGTTGCTGTGCATCACCATGATCTTGCGTGTGCGTAGGAAAATTTTCGAAATTACTGCGTTCCCCAACAGTGGCATCCGAGCCTAGGTTTTATGGTTTGATGTTATTTGCACGAGTAGAACACAAGTGAGTTGTGGGCGATACAAGTCATACTGCCTACCAGCATGTCATACTTTGGTTCGGCGGTATTGTTGGGTGAGACGATTCGGACCAACCTTACGCGTACTCTTACGCGAGACCGGTTCCCTCGACGTGCTTTGCACATAGATGGCTTGCGGAAGACTGTCTCTCCAACTTTAGTTGAACCAAGTGTGACTATGCCCGGTCCTTGAGAAGGTTAAAACGGAGTCTATTTGACGAACTATCGTTGTGGTTTTGATGCGTAGGTGAGATGAGTTCTTACTTAAGCCCGTAGCAGCCACGTAAAACTTGCAACAACAAAGTAGAGGACGTCTAACTTGTTTTTGCAGGGTATGTTGTGATGTGATATGGTCAAGGCATGATGCTGATTTTATTGTATGAGATGATCATGTTTTGTAACCGAGTTATCGGCAACTGGCAGGAGCCATATGGTTGTCGCTTTATTGTATGCAATGCAATCGCGATGTAATGCTTTATTACTAAGCGGTAGTGATAGTCGTGGAAGCATAAGATTGGCGAGACGACAACGATGCTACGATGGAGATCAAGGTGTCGCGCCGGTGACGATGGTGATCATGACGGTGCTTCGGAGATGGAGATCACAAGCACAAGATGATGATGGCCATATCATATCACTTATATTGATTGCATATGATGTTTATCCTTTTATGCATCTTATCTTGCTTTGATTGACGGTAGCATTATAAGATGATCTCTCACTAAATTATCAAGAAGTGTTCTCCCTGAGTATGCACCGTTGCCAAAGTTCTTCGTGCCCAGACACCACGTGATGATCGGGTGTGATAAGCTCTACGTTCAAATACAACGGGTGCAAAACAGTTGCACACGCGGAATACTCAGGTTATACTTGACGAGCCAAGCATATACAGATATGGCCTCGGAACACGGAGACCGAAAGGTCGAGCGTGAATCATATAGTAGATATGATCAACATAACGATGTTCACCATTGAAAACTACTCCATCTCACGTGATGATCGGTTATGGTTTAGTTGATTTGGATCACGTGATCACTTAGAGGATTAGAGGGATGTCTATCTAAGTGGGAGTTCTTAAGTAATATGATTAAATTGAACTTAAATTTATCATGAACTTAGTCCTGGTAGTATTTTGCAAATCATGTTGTAGATCAATAGCTCGCGTTGTTGCTTCCCTGTGTTTATTTTGATATGTTCCTAGAGAAAATTGTGTTGAAAGATGTTAGTAGCAATGATGCGGATTGGATCCGTGATCTGAGGTTTATCCTCATTGCTGCACAGAAGAATTATGTCCTTGATGCACCGCTAGGTGACAGACCTATTGCAGGAGCAGATGCAGACGTTATGAACGTTTGGCTAGCTCAATGTGATGACTACTTGATAGTTTAGTGCACCATGCTTAACGGCTTAGAATCGGGACTTCAAAGACGTTTTGAACGTCATGGACCATATGAGATGTTCCAGGAGTTGAAGTTAATATTTCAAGCAAATACCCGAGTTGAGAGACATGAAGTCTCCAGCAAGTTCTATAGCTAAAAGATGGAGGAGAATCGCTCAACTAGTGAGCATGTGCTCAGATTGTCTGGGTACTACAATCGCTTGAATCAAGTGGGAGTTAATCTTCCAGATAAGATAGTGATTGACAGAATTCTCTAGTCATCATCACTAAGTTAGTAGAACTTCGTGATGAACTATAATATGCAAGGGATAACGGAAACAACTCCCAAGCTCTTCGTGATGCTGAAATCAACGAAGGTAGAAATCAAGAAAAACATCAATTGTTGATGGTTGACAAGACCACTAGTTTCAAGAAAAGGGCAAAGGGAAGAAGGGGAACTTCAAGAAGAACGGCAAGCAAGTTGCTGCTCAAGTGAAGAAGCCCAAGTCTGATCCTAAGCCTGAGACTAAGTGATTCTACTACAAAGGGACTGGTCACTGGAAGCGGAACTACCCCAAGTGATTGGCGGATAAGTAGGATGGCAAAATGAACATAAGTATATTTTATATACATGTTATTGATGTGTACTATACTAGTGTTTATAGCAACCCCTCAGTATTTGATGCTAGTTCAGTTGCTAAGATTAGTAACTCGAAACGGGAGTTGCAGAATAAACAGAGACTAGTTAAGGGTGAAGTGACGATGTGTGTTGGAAGTAGTTCCAAGATTGATATGATCATCATCGCACACTCCCCTATACTTTCGGGATTAGTGTTGAACTTAAATAAGTGTTATTTGGTTTTTGCGTTGAGCGTGAATATGATTTGATCATGTTTATTGCAATACGGTTATTCATTAAAGTCAGAGAATAATTGTTGTTCTGTTTACATGAATAAAACCTTCAATGGTCATACACCCAATGAAACAAGTTCGTTGGATCTCGATCATAGTGATACACATATTTATAATATTGAAACCAAAAAGATTCAAAGTTAATAATGATAGTGCAACTTATTTGTGGCACTGCCGTTTAGGTCATATTGGTATAAAAAGCATGAAGAAACTCCATGCTAATGGGCTTTCGAAATCACTTGATTATGAATCACTTGATGCTTGCGAACCATGCCTATTGGGCAAGATGACTAAAACTCCGTTCTTCGGAACAATGGAGCGAGCAACAGATTTGTTGGAAATCATACATACTGATGTATGTGGTCCGATGAATATTGAGGCTCGCGACAGGTATCATTATTTTCTGATCTTCACAGATGATTTGAGCAGATATGAGTATATCTACTTGATGAAACATAAGTTTGAAACATTTGAAAAGTTCAAAGAATTTCAGAGTGAAGTGGAAAATCATCGTGATAAGAAAATAAAAGTTTCTACGATATGATCGTAGAGGTAAAATATTTGAGTTACGAGTTTGGTCTTCAATTAAAACAATGTGGAATAGTTTCACAAAATCATGCCACATGGAACACCACAGCATAATGGTGTGTCCTAACGTCATAACCGTACTTTATTGGATATAGTGCAATCTATGATGTATCTTACCGATCTACCACTATCGTTTTGGGGTTATGCATTAGAGACAGCTGCATTCACGTTAAATAGGGCACCATCTAAATCCGTTGAGACGACACCGTGTGAACTATGGTTTGGCAAGAAACCTAAGCTGTCGTTTCTTAAAAATTTGGGGTTGCGATGCTTATATGAAAAAGTTTCATCCTGATAAGCTCAAACTCAAATCGGAGAAGTACGTCTTCATAGGATATCCAAAGGAAACTATTGGATACACCTTCTATCACAGATCCGAAGGCAAGACTTTTGTTGCTAAAATTCGGAAACTTTCTGGAGAAGGAGTTTCTCTCGAAAGAAGTGAGTGGGAGGAAAGTAGAACTTGATGAGGTAACTGTACCTGCTCCCTTATTGGAAAGTAGTACATCACAGAAAACTGTTTTTGTGACACCTACACCAATTAGTGAGGAAGCTAATGATGATGATCATGTAACTTCAGATCAAGTTACTACCGAACCTTGTAGGTAAACCAGAGTAAGATCCATGCTAGAGTGGTACGATAATCCTTCTCTGGAAGTCATGCTAATAGATCATGATGAACCTATGAACTATGAGGAAGCGATGATGAGCCCAGATTCCGCGAAATGGTTTGAGGCCATGAAATCTGAGATATGATCCATGTATGAGAACAAAGTATGGACTTTGATGGATTTGCCCGATGATCGGCAAGCCATAGAAAATAAATGGATCTTCAAGAGGAAGACGGACGCTGATAGTAGTGTTACTATCTACAAAGCTAGAATTGTCGCAAAAGTTTTCGACAAGTTCAAGGTGTTGACTACGATGAGTTTTTCTCACTCGTATCTATGCTTAAGTCTGTCCGAATCATGTTAGCAATTGCCGCATTTTATGAAATCTGGCAAATGGATAAACAAAACTGCATTCCTTAATGGATTTATTAAAGAAGAGTTGTATGTGATGCAACTAGAAGGTTTTGTCAATCCAAAAGGTGCTAACAAAATGTGCAAGCACCAGCGATCCATCTGTGGACTAGTGCAAGCATCTCGGAGTTGGAATATATGCTTTGATAAGTTGATCAAAGCATATAGATTTATACAGACTTGCGGTGAAGCCTGTATTTACAAGAAAGTGAGTGGGAGCACTACAGCATTTCTGATAAGTATATGTGAATGACATATTTTTGATCGGAAATAATGTAGAATTATTCTGTAAAGCATAAAGGAGTGTTTGAAAGGAGTTTTTCAAAAGAAATACTTCGGTGAAGCTGCTTACATATTGAGCTTCAAGATCTATAGAGATAGATCAAGACGCTTGATAAGTTCTTTCAATGAGTACATACCTTGACAAAGATTTTGAAGTAGTTCAAAATGGAGCAGTCAAAGAAAGAGTTCTTGCCTGTATTATAAGGTGTGAAGTTGAGTAAGACTCAAAGCCCGACCACGGCAGAAGATAGAAAGAGAATGAAAGTCATTCCCTATGCCTTGGCCATAGGTTCTATAAAGTATGTCATGCTGTATACCAGATCTATTGTATACCATGCACTGATTTGGCAAGGGAGTACAATAGTGATCTAGGAGTAGATCACTGGACAGCGGTCAGAATTATCCTTAGTGAAATAAGGATATGTTTCTCGATTATGGACGTGATAAAAAGGTTCGTCGTAAAGGGTTACGCCGATGCAAGTTTTGACACTAATCTAGATGACTCTAAGTCTCGGTCTAGATACATATTGAAAGTGGGAGCAATTAGCTAGAGTAGCTCCGTGCAGAGCATTATAGACAAAGAATTTTGCAAAATACTTACGGATCTGAATATGACAGACCCGTTGACTAAAATTATCTCACAAGCAAAACATAATCACACCTTAGTACTCTTTGGGTATTAATCACATAGAGATGTGAACTAGATTACTGACTCTAGTAAACCCTTTGAGTGTTGGTCACATAACAATGTGAACTATGGGTGTTAATCACATGGTGATGTGAACTATTGCTGCTAAATCACATGGCGATGTGAAACTAGATTATTGACTCTAGTGCAAGTGGGAGACTGAAGGAAATATGCCCTAGAGGCAATAATAAAGTTATTATTTATTTCCTTATATCATGATAAATGTTTATTATTCATGCTAGAATTGTATTAACCGGAAACATAATACATGTGTGAATACATAGACAAACAGAGTGTCACTAGTATGCCTCTACTAGACTAGCTCATTAATCAAAGATGGTTATGTTTCCTAACCATGAACAAAGAGTTGTTATTTGATTAACGAGGTCACATCATTAGTTGAATGATCTGATTGACATGACCCATTCCATTAGCTTAGCACCCGATCGTTTAGTATGTTGCTATTGCTTTCTTCATGACTTATACATGTTCCTATAACTATGAGATTATGCAACTCCCGTTTACCGGAGGAACACTTTGGGTACTACCAAACGTCACAACGTAACTGGGTGATTATAAAGGAGTACTACAGGTGTCTCCAATGGTAGATGTTGGGTTGGCGTATTTCGAGATTAGGGTTTGTCACTCCGATTGTCGGAGAGGTATCTCTGGGCCCTCTCAGTAATACACATCACATAAGCCTTGCAAGCACTGCAACTAGTATGTTAGTTGTGAGATGATGTATTACGGAACGAGTAAAGAGACTTGCCGGTAACGAGATTGAACTAGGTATTGGATACCGACGATCGAATCTCGGGCAAGTAACATACCGATGACAAAGGGAACAACGTATGTTGTTATGCGGTCTGACCGATAAAGATCTTCGTAGAATATGTAGGAGCCAATATGGGCATCCAGGTCCCGCTATTGGTTATTGACCGGAGACGTGTCTCGGTCATGTCTACATTGTTCTCGAACCGTAGGGTCCGCACGCTTAACGTTACCATGACAGTTATTATGAGTTTATGCATTTTGATGTACCGAAGGTTGTTCGGAGTCCCGGATGAGATCACGGACATGACGAGGAGTCTCGAAATGGTTGAGACGTAAAGATTGATATATTGGAAGCCTATGTTTGGACATCGGAAGTGTTCCGGGTGAAATCGGGATTTTACCGGATTACCGGGAGGGTTACCGGAACCCCCCGGGAGCCAAATGGGTCAACATGGGCCTTAGTGGAAAGGTGAGAGGGCAGCCCACATAGGGCTGCGCCTCCCCCCCTCTCCCTAGTCCTATTAGGACTAGGAGAGGGGCCGGCCACCTCTCTCTCTCTCCCCTTTGAAGGATTCCTAGTTGGACTAGGATTGGAGGGGGGAGTCCTACTCCCGGTAGGAGTAGGACTCCTCCTGCGCCTCCCTCTCTTTGGCCGGCCAGCCCCCCTCCCTCCAACCTTTATATACGGGGGCAGGGGACACCCCAAGACATACAAGTTGATCCTTGAGATCGTTCCTTAGCCGTGTGCGGTGCCCCCTGCCACCATATTCCACCTCGATCATACCGTTGTAGTGCTTAGGCGAAGCCCTGCGCCGGTAGTACATCAAGATCGTCACCACGCCGTCGTGCTGACGGAACTCTTCCTCGACGCTTTGCTGGATCGGAGCCCGAGGATCGTCATCGAGCTGAACGTGTGCTAAGAACTCGGAGGTGCCGGAGTAACGGTGCTTGGATCGGTCGGATCAGGAAGAAGACATACGACTACTTCTTCTACGTTGTGTGATCGCTTCCGCAGTCGGTCTGCGTTGGTACGTAGACAACACTCTCCCCTCTCGTTGTTGTGCATCACCATGATATTGCGTGTGCGTAGGAAAATTTTCGAAATTACTGCGTTCCCCAACATGATTGGTCATGGGGAGAGTGAAGGCCTCGGTGCCCCTTACCTTGCCATTTTGCGCCATGCTTTATATGCTGAAAGAACTTTTAGTTTGAGCGCTATTGTTGCTCGACGGTTGAACATGAACCGCTTGAAGGGTACTATTTTTGGAGGTGTCTATGCCTCCCGCCTTGCAAAACATTTTGAGATACCCATTAGGCATGATGAGAAGGAGGAGATGTTGTTGCCAACTAAATATTTAAACTATGTTAGTATGATAGCACATGATTTTATTGCCAAATATGATGATAGGCGACTCCTCTACAACTTAGTATTTAGTCAGGGTACTTGTGAGATTATTATCTTGCCTGCTCCTTCTTTGTTCAATATTCATTCAGGCGGGTACACCATTATGCCCGAGCACATTTACACACACTGGAGGCTGACACAACCACCATCACCTGAGCCAGCATCAGTTCCTGATCCGTATCAGGAGCCTGTTTATCAGTGGAAGCCACAGGAGTTCGCCAACCAGTGGAACCCTCAGGACCCTCTGCCGTATCGAGGAAAGGGTAATTTTGAGCCGTGGCCCTAGACCAACTTAGGCCAAAAGACTAAGCTTGGAGGAGTATGTATTTATCACCGACATTACATTCATGTATCACACATTTATTCCAGTTGTCGGTGTCCATACTTTTTCATTGTATTATCCATGTTAGTTTATTTTTCTTGCTTCTTGTGTGTTCGAAAAATTTGGATAAAATCCAAAAATATTTCTCGCTTCTTTTTAGTTTTTCTTTCTTGTTCAAATAGTCGTAGTATTAAAAGAAACCCAAAAAGATTTCTCTTTCTTCTTTCACTTGTTGGGAGCTTTCCCGTGTAAATAGTTTTTCTCATTTTTGTTTTTACTTTCTTTGGAAAAACAAAAACTCTAAAAATATTTCAGCGTGTTTCTTTGAAATTCTTTTCTTTTCTTTGGGCCGTGAGGAGAAGACCATCATGAAAATGTTGAGTGGCTCTCATATGCATTATTGTTGATCTAACAAAGAGCCCATATTAGCTTGTCTTCTCATTTGAATAAATGTTTGCAGACTCAAGGTTAGTCCAATCCACGTGCACTCTTATTATTATTCACGCCGCTCAGTCATGCAAGTGAAAGGCAATAATGACGATATATGACAAAATGATTGAGATGGAGAAAAACCGGTATGAACTCGACCTATTTTGTTTCTGTAAATAGGATTAGCTCATCGTTCTTGATTCAGCCCATTATTAATGAAACATGTTTGCAATGACAATTAGAGATTATAGTTACTCATGCCATGCTTAATTAGGTCGGAGTGGATAATGGTTTACCTTGTGTGCGAACATGCTTTTAAAGTGGTTATGATGTAGTATAATAGGATGGTATCCTTTTTTGAATAATTCAAGTGGCTTGACTTGGCACATGTTCACACATGTATGTAGCGACCCGACCCGAATGGATCAAGTCTACTGTGCTCCGGTGTCATCCCTGGATCAGTAATGCTGACACCACATAGTACTTCGAAGGATTTATAGCAGAGTGGCAATCACACACTTATTACATCGGTGTCTCAAAAGAGAACTTATTACAATAATATGGCTTAAGGCCATCTAATATCGATAACAGCGGAAGACTTGGAAGGTAAATGGGTCCATCAACTCCAACGGCATCACTGAGTATAGAACCACGACCTAAAAGCACCTTAATCGTCGTCTGAAAAGTCTGCAACATTAACGTTGCAGCCCGAAAACGGGTCAGCACATGGAATATGCTGGCAATGTAACACATAGAGAGTAATGGAATGAAACAGCTATACTATATGCATATTTGGCTGGTGGAAAGCTCTATGGTTACTGTTTTGCGTAAAGCCAGTTTTTCCCTACTGCAAAGGAATAAATTTATTTAACTATCATGGTGGTTGTTAAACATTGAGAATGGTTGACAGCATTCTCAATCCCAATTAAAAGTATAATTAAACCCAACAATATTAATTAGAAGTAACATGTTGAGATTCACATGATATTCAAGTACTAGATACTCAAGATGTCCATAACCGGGGACACGGCTAATCATGATTAGTTTGTTACACTCTGCAGAGGTTTGCGCACTTTTCCCCACAAGACTCGATCGCCTCCGTTGGATTTCTCGCACTACTGATGTTTGAGAAACGGATGACCGAGACACAGTCTTTCAGAAGCGCTAGCACCTTATGATGGATAGACCGGTACACCTACTTTCCCCTACATCTTCTAGTCTACCCTGTAAGAGTTCGCACAACTTAGTTAACTATGCCAGAGCCCATATTGGCTTGTGGCTGCACACGGAAGTATTTAGCATAAAAGATCTTATGATCCCTTTGAGCCTGGGTGGCGGTCCAAAAAAACAGGCAAGTCCTGATAGACATCAGGTGCCTCAATCCACCCAGATGTGTGTTTAAGTTTCCACCTTAGATAAACCATTAAAATTATCAATCTCACATCTGTCATGGATATCACTCACCCAATCCACGTCTACTAGCATAGCATGGCATAATAAGCAAACGTAGAAGTAACTCCCAAAGGTTTCATAATAAACAGGTAATAGGTACTACCTCATCTACTTCCCATCCCACAATTTAATTAGATCCTAATCATGCAATGTGTGAGGATGGATCTAATGCAATAAAACTGGGTTGTAGAAAAGGTATGATCAAAGTGTTACTTGCCTTGCTGATGATCCGCGAGTCCTAGAGATTCAAAGTAACAGGCGGCGCAATCCGGGTAATCTATCGCAGACAAACAACAAGCATACAATAAGTACTCATCTAATGCACAGGTAAAATTCGAACAAGAGATCGAACCAGATAGTTCAACTTAAGAACTCCGGTTGCAAAGAAAGAAAGAACCGAACAAAGCAACGGAAAACAAACGGCGGAAGAAAAACAACTCGGTTCTAGCAAGTTGAAACTAGGTCAAATTTTACCGTAGCAAAAGCTTGTTTAAGTTGATTAGTCAGAACTGCGGTTTCGAAACGAAACTCCAGGCGCTTGAATCACCTGATTCCGATAGACGAGCGAGAAGATAGACTAGAACGAAGATCGGATCTGAGATCGCGATCGCGGAATAAATCCAACGAAAAGAAAAAGAAGAACGGTTAAACGAACGGACGTTCGTTAGCCGAGAATAATCCGGTGATCACGTTCGTTAGGACGAACGGTCCGGCGAACGGTCTCTAGGCAACTAAATTGGAAAGAAAACGGAACCGATCTAGGGTTTCGAGAAAAGAAAACCGAACGAAAAACCGATCTAGAAAACCGGAATGGTTTAGAGAAGAACCAGAAAGAAAATGAATCGGAAGAGAAGAAAAGAACCGGAACGGTTTATAAGAAAAACCGAACCGAGGGGAAAAAGAAAGAGACGCGGGGCAACCTTGGCGAGGCTCCGGCGAACGGCGGCGTTGGGCGGCGGCGGCGTGGGCAAGTGGCGGCGGCGGCGGTGACGCAGGGCGGCGGCGGCGCTAGGGTGGCGCGGCGCTAGGGTGGGGGCGCGGGGTGAGCTTGGGGCTTGATGTGATGTTTAGAGGGGGGTGAGTATTTATATAGGTGAGGGGAGAGATTGCTTGGGGGAGGGGGCAAGAAAAAGAGAAGGAGAGGGAGTCCTAAAAAAAGCAAACGGAGTCCTACTAGGACTCCGAGGGCGGCGGCGGCGCTGGCCTCCTGCACGGGCGCGGCGCTAGGCGCGCGATGGCCTGGCCGGCCGGCTTGCTGGGCCTTTGGCCCAGGCGCTGCAAATTTTTTTTTAAAACGGTTACGCGCGCAGAAAAACAAAAGAAAAGAGAACTAAACGAACTCCAAAACTTCTAAAGTAAATTTTCCCCGACTCCTAAAATTGAGTCGAACAAAATGAACTTTTCTCCGGGCCTAAAATGCAAATTTTGAAAACACGCATTTTTCCCTATCCAAACAAAAGGCAAATAAACTCCGACAAATCCAATGATCTTCTTTTCAAAATTTGAGAAAACTCAAATATGAAAATGACGAAATCTCCAACTCTCTCCGAGGGTCCTTGAGTTGCATGAAATTTCTAGGATCAACAAAATGCAAGAAAATATGATATGCATGATGATCTAGTGTATAACATTCCAAATTGAAAATTTGGGATGTTACAAACCTACCCCCCTTAAGATGAATCTCGCCCTCGAGATTCGGGTTGGCTAGAAAATAGGTGAGGGTGGTCCTGGAGCAAATCTTCTTCTCTCTCCCAGGTGGCTTCATCCTCTTAGTGGTGGTTCCACTGAACTTTGCAAAACTTGATAACCTTGCTGCGGGTAACTCTACTGGCAAAATCGAGAATCTTGACTGGTTTCTCCTCATACGTTAAGTCGTCCTTCAACTGAATTGCTTCAAGCAGTACTGTATCTCTTAACGGTACCTCTGCCATTTCGGCGTGACATTTCTTCATCTGAGAAACATGGAATACATCATGAACTCCTGACAGTCCCTCTGGTAATTCCAACTTATAAGCGACTTCTCCCATACGTTGCAAGATCTTATACGGTCCAACAAAACGCGGTGCTAATTTTCCCTTCACTCCAAAGCGCTTAACTCCTCGAAGTGGGGATACTCGGAGATACACCCTGTCTCCGGTTTCGTAAACTGTCTCCTTGCGTTTAGAATCTGTGTAGCTCTTCTTCCTGGACTGGGCTACCTTGAGCCTATCGCGAATCAACTTAACTTTCCGTTCAGACTCCTTAATCAAATCTGGTCCAAAGAACTGACGGTCTCCAACTTCGTCCCATGACAACGGTGTCCTGCACCTCCTTCCGTACAAAGCTTCGAAAGGTGCCATCTTCAAACTGGTTTGGTAACTGTTGTTATAGGAAAACTCCGCATACGGCAAGTTATCGTCCCAACTAGATCCATAATCTAGTGCACAAGCTCTCAGCATATCTTTCAAAATCTGATTGACTCTCTCAGTCTGTCCATCTGTCTATGGATGAAAAGCGGTGCTGAACTCTAGCCTGGTTCCCAAAGTTTCATGCAACTGATTCCAAAACTTTGAGGTAAATTGGGTTCCTCTATCTGATACAATACTCATTGGAACTCCATGCAAACAAATGATCCTAGTCATGTATATCTTTGCCAACTTAGCACTGGTGTAAGTGGTCTTGACTGGAATGAAATGTGCTACCTTCGTCAAACGATCAACTACTACCCATATCGAGTCATATCCTGCTTTCGTCCTGGGTAGTCCTGTGATAAAATCCATGCCTATCTTATCCCACTTCCATTCGGGTATCGGCAATGGTTGCAACAATCCAGTTGGCTTCTGATGTTCTGCCTTTACTCTATGACATACGTCACAAACTGCTACATATGCTGCAATATCCTTCTTCATTCCGGTCCACCAGAATGTCTCCTTTAAATCTAAGTACATCTTGGTATTTCCTGGGTGAATCGAATAGGGTGAATCATGTGCCTCTTGTAGAATCAACTTCCTGATCTCCGGATCATTGGGCACATAAACACGGTCTTCAAACCATAGGGTGTCGTGCTCATCCTCACGAAATCCTTTTGCTTTTCCCTTACTTAGCTTCTCCTTTATAGCAGCAATTTCCTTGTCAGATTTCTGAGCTTCTCTGATTTTATCCATCAATGTTGACTGAATCTCCAATGCTGCTACATAGCCTTTCGGAACTATCTCTAAACTTAGTTCACGAAGGTTTTCTGCTAACTCCTTGTGTATTTCTCCTGTCATTAACGTATTGACATGGCTCTTACGGCTCAATGCGTCAGCTACTACATTAGCTTTTCCGGGATGGTAATGCAATCTCATATCATAATCCTTGATGAGCTCCAACCATCTCCTTTGTCTGAGATTCAACTCCTTCTGTGTGAAAATGTACTTCAAACTCTTATGATCCATGTACACCTCACAATGATTTCCAATGAGAAAATGTCTCCATGTCTTCAATGCATGCACTACGGCTGCTAACTCCAAATCATGGGTGGCGTAATTCAACTCATGAGGTTTCAGTTGTCGTGAAGCATACGAAACAACTCTTCCTTCCTGCATAAGCACTGCTCCAAGTCCTCGACGTGAAGCGTCGCAATATACCTCATAATCCTTGGTCTGATCTGGCAAAATCAACACTGGTGAGGTAACCAAACGTTTCTTCAACTCCTGGAAACTAGCCTCACACTCCTCAGTCCATTTGAACTTAGTATCCTTCTTCAACAACTCCGTCATAGGCTCCGCAATCTTTGAAAAGTTCTCAATGAATCTCCGGTAGTATCCTGCGAGTCCAAGAAAACTCCGGATCTCTCCAACTGTCGTTGGTGCTTCCCATTCGGTTACGGTCTCAACCTTTGCGGGGTCAACTGCTATCCCTTCTCCGGATATAATGTGTCCGAGGAATCCTACTTCCTTCAACCAAAACTCACATTTGCTAAATTTGGCATATAATTGATGTTCCCTTAGTTTCTCCAAAACCAAACGCAAATGTTCCTTATGCTCTTCTTCATTCTTCGAATAAACCAGGATATCATCAATGAACACTACGACGAACTTATCCAAAAACTCCATAAACACTTTGTTCATCAGGTTCATAAAATAGGCAGGTGCGTTAGTCAATCTAGATGACATAACGGTATACTCATACAGTCCATATCTTGTGGTGAATGTTGTCTTAGGTATGTCCTGCTCTCGAATCTTCAACTGGTGGTACCCTGGTCACAAATCGATCTTGGAAAACACTTTAGCTCCTTGCAAACGATCAAACAGATCATTTACCATTGGCAGTGGGTACTTGTTCTTGATGGTTACTTCATTCAATCCACGGTAATCAACAACCATCTGTAATGATCCATCCTTCTTCTCCACTAGAAGTACGGGTGATCCCCAAGGCGAAGAACTTGGGCGTATGTAACCTTTCTCCAATAACTCATTAATCTGATTCTTAATTTCTACCAAATCCTTTGCAGGCATCCTGTACGGTCTCTTTGATATTGGGCCTGTACCTGGCAACAATTCAATCAGAAACTCAATGTCTCTATCCGGTGGCATGCCTGGCAATTCTTCAGGAAATACATCAGGAAAATCCTTTACCACTGGTACTTCCTCCTGCACAACTCCTGTTAGGCAATTTACTTGTGTCCTATTTGGCACATGCCGGGATACATACTTGATCCTTCTTCCTTCTGGCGTTGTAAGCAAATTTGTCTTACTGGCACAATCGATGTTTCCTCCATACATCGATAGCCAATCCATACCAAGAATTACATCCAGACCTTGGGATTCCAGAATAATCAAATATGTTGGGAAAACATGCCTTCCTATGCTTAATGGCACTTGAAAGCATCCTTGACTGGCCATGTATTCTGCTCCTGGCGAACTTACTAGCATAGGTGTTTTAAGAATCCTAGTGGGCAGGCTATATTTTTCCACAAATCCCCTTGATATGTATGAATGCGATGCACCAGTATCGAAAAGAACGAGTGCGGTAAATGACTTAACCAAAAACTTACCGATTACTGCATCAGGCTGATCTTCAACCTCCTCCACGCTAACGTGGTTCACCTATTCCCTATTGAAAGGGTTCGGCTTCTTCCCTGAGCTTCCATTGCCATTTCCATTCTGGCCTTCAGGACATTCATTGGCATAATGTCCGGTCTTGGAACACTTGAAATAGGTGACTTGACTCAGATCTCTCTTGGATGGGGTTGATGGGGTGGTCCGGTTCTGGCCATTGCTTCCTCCATTCCCATTACCATTCTTGTGGCCATTATGGTTGTGCGAACTACCTCCTCCATGGGTATGCTGAAACTGAAATCCCGATTTAGGGGTAAAACGGGGCTTCTGTTGGGCTCCAGAGTTATACTTCCCCTGTCCATACTTCCTCTTGCGGTTCTCAATCTGCTGTTGCTTCCCTTCAATCATGATGGCACGATCTACCAACTCCTGGTAGTTGTTGAAACTTCCTACCATCAACTGCATACTCAACTCATCATTCAGTCCTTCCAAGAACTTCTCCTGCTTGGTTGCATCCGTAGCAACGTCATCTGGGGCATAACGTGCTAACTTGCTGAAGTCGTCAACATACTGGCCAACTGTCCTTCCTCCTTGGCGTAAGTTGCAAAACTCACGCTTCTTCATGGCCATAGCTCCTGCTGTAACATGTGCAGTGCGGAAAGCTTGCTGAAACTGATCCCATGTGACGGTGTCAACTGGGAAAGTGGCTGTGAAATTCTCCCACCATGCTGCCGCGGGTCCTTCCAACTGATGTGCGGCAAACTTCACTTTCTCACCATCCGTACATCCTGCAGTGGTCAACTCCCTTCCTATCTTGCGGAGCCAATCGTCTGCTACTATCAGCTCGATGCTACTAGAAAACACCGGCGGATTCAGCCTAAGGAAACGGGCTAAGTGGTCAACAGGTGGTGGTGGTGGGTTGTTGTTGTTGTTGTTTTGCTGATTCTAAACTAACATCTGCATCAACTAATTCTGCTGTTGGATCAACTGAGTGAGCTCCGGTGGAAATCCATTGTCACGTCTCGGAGGCATCTGAGGGTTTAGAAAAGATGAGAAATAAGAATAGAGTGAGGTCTAAAGAGAAAACACTACCCCAATGCACATGAGCAAATGCACACAAATCACTTCATTCAATCAAACAAGGGCTTACAATCGATCTAGCTATCGCAAAAGTGCTCGAACTATAGTGTTTACATGGGGGGAATACTAGTAATAATTGGTGGTCATCTAGAAATTTGAACCGGTGGAAGACTCCATGATGTCCGCTCCAGCTTCGTCTTCAAAGTCGGGTTCACTTGGATCCGAATCGGTGTCGTCCATGATGATGTAGTTGTCCGGACATGCGACGTACATGTCTTCCTTCCTGGATGCTAACTCCCTCTTGAGTTCTTCAATCTCCTGCTTAAGATCGCCGTTGTGTCTTGCTAGAGCTACTATCTCGTCCATGTAGTCCTTGCGTGTAGCCTTCAGTTCTCCTTCTAGCTCGATGATCCTAGCCTTCGCATTCTTCAACTCTATCATATCATTGCACATCTGGTTCTCGTGGCATCGAATGTGCTGGTTTAACTCCTGGATAAATGATGCAATGGATCTATCCTTCTTGGTGGTGACTAACTCCCATTGTTCATCTCGGCGTCCGCAAATCTGGTAGATAGTGTCCTTGAGGTCTTCTTGATAAACTTCTCCAATGCGTCCTATGGTGATATGGGCTGCCATGCTCTTTCCTAGGCTCCAAGTTGGTGCATTGAAAATGCTATCTATGGGCTTCGTGATTGGCGCGAATGTCCTTCCCGGAACATGAGCTTGAATCTTCCAGCGCTCCTCTTCAGGTAGAGTGGCATTGAAGGTTCCCGTGAAGCTTGGTAATCCAATGTTTAGGTAGTTGGTGACTTCCTTCAAGTGAAATCCAAAAGGTGTGCCTTCATCCGGTTGAGCGTACTTAATCTTCGCGTCCTTCATCCTAAAGAGTAGAAAAGATGAGGAGTTAGAAAATGAGGAGAGAATGGTGATCTATGGCTTTTACTTAGTGGTCGTGTCCTACAGTCAGCGTGTGCTCTGATACCATCTCTATAACGACCCGACCCGAATGGATCAAGTCTACTGTGCTCCGGTGTCATCCCTGGATCAGTAATGCTGACACCACACAGTACTTCGAAGGATTTATAGCAGAGTGGAAATCACACACTTATTACGTCGGTGTCTCAAAAGAGAACTTATTACAATAATATGGCTTAAGGCCATCTAATATCGATAACAGCGGAAGACTTGGAAGGTAAATGGGTCCATCAACTCCAACGGCATCACTAAGTATAGAACCACGACCTAAAAGCACCTTAATCGTCGTCTGAAAAGTCTGCAACATTAATGTTACAGCCCGAAAACGGGTCAGCACATGGAATCTGCTGGCAATGTAACACATAGAGAGTAATGGAATGAAACAGCTATACTATATGCATATTTGGCTGGTGGAAAGCTCTATGGTTACTGTTTTGCGTAAAGCCAGTTTTTCCCTACTGCAAAGGAATAAATTTATTTAACTATCATGGTGGTTGTTAAACATTGAGAATGGTTGACAGCATTCTCAATCCCAATTAAAAGTATAATTAAACCCAACAATATTAATTAGAAGTAACATGTTGAGATTCACATGATATTCAAGTACTAGATACTCAAGATGTCCATAACCGGGGACACGGCTAATCATGATTAGTTTGTTACACTCTGCAGAGGTTTGCGCACTTTTCCCCACAAGACTCGATTGCCTCTGTTGGATTTCTCGCACTACTGATGTTTGAGAAACGGATGACCGAGACACAGTCTTTCAGAAGCGCTAGCACCTTACGATGGATAGACCGGTACACCTACTTTCCCCTACATCTGCTAGTCTACCCTGTAAGAGTTCGCATGACTTAGTCAACTATGCCAGAGCCCATATTGGCTTGTGGCTGCACACGGAAGTATTTAGCATGAAAGATCTTATGATCCCTTTGAGCCTAGGTGGCGGTCCAAAAAAAACAGGCAAGTCCTGATAGACATCAGGTGCCTCAATCCACCCAGATGTGTGTTTAAGTTGCCACCTTAGATAAACCATTAAAATTATCAATCTCACATCTGTCATGGATATCACTCACCCAATCCACGTCTACTAGCATAGCATGGCATAATAAGCAAACGTAGAAGTAACTCCCAAAGGTTTCATAATAAACAGGTAATAGGTACTACCTCATCTACTTCCCATCCCACAATTTAATTAGATCCTAATCATGCAATGTGTGAGGATGGATCTAATGCAATAAAACTGGGCTGTAGAAAAGGTATGATCAAAGTGTTACTTGCCTTGCTGATGATCCGCGAGTCCTAGAGATTCGAAGTAACAGGCGGCGCAATCTGGGTAATCTATCGCAGACAAACAACAAGCATACAATAAGTACTCATCTAATGCACAGGTAAAATTCGAACAAGAGATCGAACCAGATAGTTCAACTTAAGAACTCCGGTTGCAAAGAAAGAAAGAACCGAACAAAGCAACGGAAAACAAACGGCGGAAGAAAAACAACTCGGTTCTAGCAAGTTGAAACTAGGTCAAATTTACCGTAGCAAAAGCTTGTTTAAGTTGATTAGTCAGAACTGCGGTTTCGAAACGAAACTCCAGGCGCTTGAATCACCTGATTCCGATAGACGAGCGAGAAGATAGACTAGAACGAAGATCGGATCTGAGATCGCGATCGCGGAATAAATCCGACGAAAAGAAAAAGAAGAACGGTTAAACGAACGGACGTTCGTTAGCCGAGAATAATCCGGTGATCACGTTCGTTAGGACGAACGGTCCGGCGAACGGTCTCTGGGCAACTAAATCAGAAAGAAAACGGAACCGATCTAGGGTTTCGAGAAAAGAAAACCGAACGAAAAACCGATCTAGAAAACCGGAACGGTTTAGAGAAGAACCGGAAAGAAAACGAATCGGAAGAGAAGAAAAGAACCGGAACGGTTTATAAGAAAAACCGAACCGAGGGGAAAAAGAAAGAGACGTGGGGCAACCTCGGCGAGGCTCCGGCGAACGGCGGCGTTGGGCGGCGGCGGCGTGGGCAAGGGGCGGCGGCGGCGGCGCTAGGGTGGGGGCGCGGGGTGAGCTTGGGGCTTGATGTGATGTTTAGAGGGGGGTGAGTATTTATATAGGTGAGGGGAGAGATTGCTTGGGGGAGGGGGCAAGAAAAAGAGAAGGAGAGGGAGTCCTAAAAAAAAGCAAACGGAGTCCTACTAGGACTCCTAGGGCGGCGGCGGCGCTGGCCTCCTGCGCGGGCGCGGCGCTAGGCGCGTGATGGCCTGGCCGTCCGGCTTGCTGGGCCTTTGGCCCAGGCGCTGCAAAAAAAATTTAAAAAAAAACGGTTACGCGCGCAGAAAAACAAAAGAAAAGAGAACTAAACGAACTCCAAAACTTCTAAAGTAAATTTTCCCCGACTCCTAAAATTGAGTCGAACAAAATGAGCTTTTCTCCAGGCCTAAAATGCAAATTTCGAAAACACGCATTTTCCCTATCCAAATAAAAGGCAAATAAACTCCGACAAATCCAATGATCCTCTTTTCAAAATTTGAGAAAACTCAAATATGAAAATGACGAAATCTCCAACTCTCTTCGAGGGTCCTTGAGTTGCATGAAATTTCTAGGATCAACAAAATGCAAGAAAATATGATATGCATGATGATCTAGTGTATAACATTCCAAATTGAAAATTTGGGATGTTACAATGTAGTTGAATCAAAATCAATATAGTCTCCACGATATTTATGTTCATGGTGATTTATGTCCTACTCATGCTTGCATTCAATGTCGATTAACCTCAATGCATGTTTATGACCGTTGTCGCTCTCTAATTGGTCGCTCCCCAATCCTTCTGATAGCTTTCATTTGTACTAAGCAGGAATATTGCTTGTGCATCCACTTCTTTAAAGCCAAAGTCATTCCATATGATTCCACCATACCTATCTATATGCGGTATTTACCTTCTGTTTCAAGTAAATTTGTATGTCCCAAACTCTAAACCTTCAAATAATAATCTGTTTTGTATGCCCGGATCGCTCATGTAGCGACTGGAGGTTGCCAGTATCTTCCATGCTAGGTGGGTTATTCCAGTGTGGTATCCAGATTTTTCTTGTCATCTCCGCAATTTGGGTACAACAATTTCTTGTGATCCTCTAACATGCGCTGCAACTTCAACTTCTCCTTTTCACTTGCGCAGTTTCTCTTTGCATCAGCAATGGCCTAACCAAGATCATCAACGGGCTCATCTGATGCCTCTTCTTCAGCTTCTTCCCCCATTGTAGTACCATCGTATTCAGGGAACCTAGGATAGCAGTCATCATCCTCTTCTTTTTCATTCTCTTCCATTAGAATCCCTCTTTCTCTGTGCTTGGTCCAACAGTTATAGCCGGACATGAAACCAGACATAAACAGGTGTTCGTGAATCATCATGCTTGAGCTAGAGTAGTTCTTATCATTCTTATAGGCAACACATGGGCAACACATAAAATCATCATGCTTGTTTGCCTCAGCCATGAGCAGAAAAGTATGCACGCCATCAATGAACTGGGGACAGAGTCGGTCATTGTACATCCATTGCCGGCGCATCTTCATTACACAACACCGAAAAGACCAAATTAATACAAGTTCATACATCCTTATTCTCATAAAAAACAACATAAAACTATCTAGCTAGAGCATTTAAATGCAACAACAAATGTAATCAAGATCGCAACTAAGATAACAATTACAACTGTGTTGTGATACCAAGCCTCTTTATTAACGGCATATTTTTTAATCTTTCTAATTTTCAAGCGCATTGCATCCATCTTGATCTTGTGATCATCGACGACATCGACAGCATACAACTCCAGCTTCAACTTCTCTTCTTCAATTTTTTTCAATTTTTTTCAAATACTAGTTTTCCTTTTCAACTAAATTTAAATTCTCGACAAGAAGGTCGCTTGCAATTTCCGGTTCACATACCTTCTAGATAAAAATATCTATGTCAACTTGATGGTCATAATTTTCATAAACGCGAAATGCAAGAAATAATTATAAAAGAGAATATACCACATCCGAATCATAAACCGGACGAGGGCCGACGGGGACGGATATCAAGACGATGGCACTATGTATAACAAACAATCATACAATTAAGAAAATTATACAAGTAACTATCTAAATCATACAAATAAGTTTTTTTATAAAAAATATAAGAAAAAGAGGCTCACCAAGGTGGTGCTGGCAACGAGACGGTGCGGGCGATCGATGGTGGTTAGGACAGGGACAGGAAGGCACTAAGTAAACCACACCTACACATATGCAAACTATGAAGTTAAATTGAGCTCAAATTGCATATAAATTAAATAAACTCCCACATAATTATTCTCAAACTAAAACCCACAAATCACTATACTTATAGAGCATTGCATGAGCTAATCTATCAATAAGAGATGAAAGGACAAAGTTGTTGACCTTTGTGAACACTTGGATAGATGGGGTGCCTTTAAATCTTGACAAATCTTGGCAAAAATGGAGGATGAGCTCGAGCAAGGGGGAGAATAGAGGAGAGAAAGAGGAAAACAGACAAAATGGGCTTGGGCTGGACCAAAGGTTTATATAGGCACATCTTTAGTCATGGTTGGTTATACAAACCGGGACTAAAGGTATACCTCTAGTCCCGGTTTGTGATACAAACCGGGACTAAATGGGCTCGTGGGGGCCCCAGCCTGACGCCAGCCTGCCATCACCCCTTTAGCCCCGGTATGTATCACAAATTGGGACTATAGGTACAAAATGAACCGGGACTAATGATGCATGTGCCCCCGACTGCTCCTAGCCGTTGGAACCGGAACTAATGGTCACATTAGTCCCGGGCCAAAATCAAACTGGAACTAATGATCCAAACGTAAGGTTTGTTTTCTACTAGTGATGGTGGGCGCGATGTCATGCGATACATGAGGAGGAGTTCCATAGTGTCTGGTCTACACATGTTCATTAGGAAATATCACGTCGTGCAACTTGGACGAGCTCCATCTAGTGCTGTAACTGAACCGTCAAGGTGGATCAGACCGGATGCTGGTACAACCAAAATCAATGTGGACGGTGATGTAGCAAAGACAACAAATAAGGGGGCAGTGGCGGCGGTTGCGGGGATGAGGAGGGCCGGTTTCTTGGAGCATCGACAGTGGTGCTAACTCATGCATGCAGGGAGGCCTTGGCGTTGGCTGAGGACTTGCATGTACACAAAATTAATGTGGCAAGAGAGTGTCTGGGAGTCGTGAAGGAGCTTCAGGCTTCGGTTTTCTTAGGTCCCTACTGCATGATTTTGAGGGACACTAGTGATAGATTTACAAACTTTCAGTCTTGTTCGTTTAAGTTTGAGCAGCGCATTTGTAATGGTGAGCCCCATAACCTAGCTAGGATGGCAACTAGTCTAGATAGGGGCCAATATGTATGGTTGTGCGATCCTCCGGATCATCTGTGTATTCCTCGCCATATTGATTTTTGACTAAAGCTTTCTGGTACTAAAAAAAAGGTTGTCTTTTTTTCTTGCGGATGAAAAAAAAAAGGTTGTCTTTCGATCTGGCTTTATGTTTTTTGGAACATAATGACGAGAGTTGTGACTGGTTTGTTTTCTGCTTTTAGTTAACTAGAAGTCTATGGTAATAGAAAATCATAGGAAAGCCTTATTTTAATCAATATAACAAAGTAGCGCAAGAAAATAGACGAGGCTAGATGTCAATCGATTGAGATTAACTAAACTCTAAATTGATATTAGCAAAGGAGATTTTGCATTTTTTTTGTCCTTTTGCTTCTTTGACAACTCAATTGATACCGATTGAGATTTATAACTAAACAATCTGCTGAAAAATCTAACATATGGCATGAAAAATTGACATATGGTTAACAACCATTTAACATATGTCTGACCACGTGACACATTTGGCAAGCAATCCAAATTATTTATTGGGTGTGTCTAAGGCACATCTAGATGTGCTCTAGTTATTGCACATCTAAGTAAGTGAATCAAGCATAAAGAGGAAAAGAAGAAGAAAAAAAATGTTCACACGAATCTCAACATAAGATTAATGACATAGGACTTAGATGTGCAATACTTATAGCACATCTAGATGTGCTTTAGCAAAACTGTTATTTAAAAAACCATACATCTGGCTAATATGTTCTCTTTCCTGCGAACAAGCTAACAAGGGCGAGGTGGTGAGCTCTTCAATGGCTACGCTGGTAGTGTCCGCGCTTTGTTGGAAGATTAGAGCGGGATAATGACGACGATGGTGATTGCATGTAAAGTGGAAATGGTGACACAAGAGGCCCGTAGGCACTCAACGGTTCCTTGGTCTCCACGTAGGCGAACGCCCGGCGGTCGTTGCGGTGCGGCAACATGTTAATGTCGGCGACCACCGTCCCCCGATTCCTCTCGCTGATATCCACTACGCCGTGCTTCGCCTTCCTTGTGTGGTCTTCAATCGGTTTGTGCCTGTACAAGACATGATCTCGTTCATACAACGACCACTCCCATGTGAGGATCTGCTCGTCCTGGACGAGGAGTGGCCACGTGAGACGCCGCATCTTTGTTCTCGATGACGGCTCCCGCGGCCGGTGCGGCGGCGTTCTCGTCTGAATGATGTACGAGCAGCTCCACCTGATCTGCCCCACCGTACGACCCTGCATTACCCATACCTCCGTCCTCTCCATAGCCGGCGAGAGCTGGGTAAAGACGATGGCCAGCCTCCCGTGCACATCTCCTAGGTGCCAGCTGCCGCCGTTTTTGGAGCTGGACAACACTACGGAGGGTAATGACCTAATGGACGTGAAGCGTCCGTGCTCGAGGTCGAACGACATGACCTTGTCAGCCTCCGGCGTGGTCCAGTACGTCACGCCGTCGACGCTGATGACGTTGTCGCCGAGGCTACATCTCCCGCCGGAGCCGGCCGGCACACCCCGCCACGAAGCCTCCCCCAGTGTAATAACGTGCACCCTGTCGTAAACGGACCGGTCCAGGTGGCAGGGGACGTGGACAACCTTGTACAGCCCCGAGGTCGGGAGGTAGGCGAAGCTGTAGGCCGCGTGCCAGCTCCTATCGTAGCACGTGCTTTGATCATCAAAACGCGGCGGTGGCAGCGGCGGGAGCCTCAGCGCCTCCCCGGTGACGGGGTTGGCCACGGTGATGGCGCCGCCGAGCTCCCGGTCATCGCAGAGGCAGATGAGGCCGTTGCAGGTGCCGACCACGCTCATGGGCTTGTAGTGGTCTGCCATGAATTCCGGCCACAACTCTCTGGGCTTCCATGGAGCCCATAGGTTGTCGATGACGCAGGCGGAGCCCGTGGCGGCGACGAGTGTCTTGGCGCGGCTCCGCAGGCTGGTGGCCGTGCGCGTGCCGACGACGTGGCGCCAGTGCCGGCAGACGAGGCGGAGACGGCGGCGAGTGTTGGGCGGGAGGCGCATCAGGATGTTCGCCAGCACGTCCGCGGGGAAGTCTCCGTAGACGATGCGTTGTGGATCCATAATCGCTGCGATCCCGCACGCTGCGTCGTCGTTGGGGATTGCGACCTGGATATGCCGTGCCTATTTATAGGTTGTGTGTACCGACTTCAGACTCAGATACTTGCTGGTTTCGGATTTCTTTCCTTTGATGAAACCGGATTCGAGTCGTGCTTGACTTTGTTGTAAAGTTTTTTTGAGAGAGCTTGTTGTGATTTCGGATAGAGCACGGCACGTAGCCATGGTTACGTACGGAGTTAAAAATATTTAATTGTTTTTCAAAATTTTGGATGTAAAATTAAGATGCAGAAAATGTTGTATATTTGTGTGATACTTGCTACACGTGGAGCTCGGATTATAGTATGTTCCTAGGATAGTGGTGTTATAGCATCTACAGCTGGACATGGTAAATTTGGCCCCTCAAATGTTCGTGAATGCATCCGGGCATGTTTGAACCACTAGCATCCATCCAACACAGTACTGCATTCATCTACGGACCGATCTGGACATCTTTTTTTTCCGCAAACTGAGGGATGGGGGGCTTTCAAGGCATCCGGACTGCTGCCACGCACGCGTTCGACAAACCTTGGCCCACAGAACCCTTTCCCACGCTGTCTCCCTTTCTCGCCCAAAACGATTAGCGTCGCATTCATGCCGACCCAAAGCAGATGTTGCCTCTCATTGGAACAGGTGTTGAAGCGACGCGGGGCCGAGAGCACCGCCCGCGCCGCTTCCCAGTCCACACGCCTTTCTCTCAGCATTCAAACTGTACCCGTCCATCTGCCTCCCTCCATTAAACATGTGCAGTTGTCGAGGAACCTACTCCGGCATTCGCATGCAAACGCCACTTGTCCGTCCATCTGCCGGCCATCATTAAACACTTCACCGCTTGGCCTTGCATCCGTTTGCTATTTAAAAGCTAGACTCGGGAATAGTCACATCCCACCTCCTAGGCTCCCTATCTCCTATCTGCATCACACCCGCCATAGCCTCGAGATCACGGGCAGATGAAAGAAATAGATCATCGGTATTGCGGATGAGCCAATGGAAGAGGTGGCCCACGATGAGCCGGCACCACCGTCCTCACCTGTCCATGCCAGCATCACCATCGGCGAGGTGCGGACACACTACATCGGCATGGTGTTGGAAGAACGGAGGTCGTTGCGGCAAACGCAGGGGACCATAGGTACAACTTCTGCTTCCTCGGCGAGCACCGGCTCGCGGAGGAGCAAATTGCCGACAGGCGGCTCGTAGAGGAGCAACACGCCTGCACAGACATTGTTGTGTGCCCTTCGTCTCTTGGTTCTTCCTCAAATATTCCCTCATCAGAATTGTTCAGATATTGTGAGCCGTCATCTTCAAGTTCATTCTCTGGGCTCGGGGAGCGTATGATGTCGAACATGATCTCGTCTTGATCATGGTCGTACAATGTCGAACATGATCTCGTCTTGATCATGGCCGTCTCTATATCTGCCATGAAACCGTGATTGGTCCAACGGTTATAGCCGGACATGAAACCGGACATAAACAAGTGGACATGAATGTCTCTTGAGTTAGAGTAATTCTTATCATTCTTACAGACAACACATAAAACCATCGCGCTTGTTTGGCCACAAGCAGAAAAGTATGCACGCCATGGGAGAGCGTCGCTCATCGTACATTTATTGCCGGCTCATCTTCATTACACAACACTGAAAAGACTAAATTAATACAAGTTCATACACACTTATTCTTATAAAAAACAACACACAACTATCTAGCTAAAGCATATAAATGCAACAACAAATGCGATCAACATCGCAACTAAGGTAACAATTGATCCGACGGCGTAGTGATACCAAGCCTCTTTATTAACGTCATATTTTTTAAATTTTTTTAATCTTCAAGCGCATTGCATCCATTTTAATCTTGTCATCACCGACGACGTCGGCAACATACAACTCCAGTTTCATCCTCTCTTCTTCAATTTTTTAAATTTTTGTTTCAAACACTAGTTTTCTTTTTCAACTAAATTTAACTTCTCGACAAGAGGGTCGGTTGCAATTTCCGGTTCACATACCTCCTAGATAAAAATATCTATGTCAACTTAATGGGCATAATTGTCATAAATGCGAAATGCAACAAATAGTTGTAAAAGAGAATATACCACATCTGAATCATAAACCGGACGAGGGCCGATGGGGACGGATATCAAGACCATGGCACTATGTATAACAAACAATCATACAAGTAAGAAAATTATACAAGTAACTATCTAAATCATACAAATAAGATTTTCTTTATAAAAAAGATAAGAAAAAGAGGCTCACCAAGGTGGTGCTGGCAACGAGACGGTGCGGGCGGTCGATGGTGGTTAGGACAGGGACAGGAAGGCAGTAAGTAAACCACACCTACACATATGCAAACTATGAAGTTAATTTGAGCTCAAATTGCGTATAAATCAAATAAACTCCCACATAATTATTCTCAAACTAAAACCAACAAATCACTATACTTATAGAGCATTGCACGAGCTAATCTAACAATAAGACATGAAAGGACAAAGTTGCTAACCTTTGTGAACACTTGGATAGATGGGGTGCTTTCAAATCTTGACAAATCTTGACAAAAATGGAGGATGAGCTCGAGCAAGGGGAAGAACAGATGAGAGAAAGGGAAAAACAGAGAGAATAGGCTCGGGCTGGACGAAGGGTTATATAGGGACATCTTTAGTCCCGGTTGGTTATACAAACCGGGACTAAAGGTATACCTCTAGTCCCGGTTTTTGAGACAAACCGGGACTAAATGGGCTCGTGGGGCCCCAGCCTGCCTCACCCCTTTAGTCCTGGTTTGTATCACAAACAGGGACTACACGTACAAAATGAACCGGCACTAATGATCCTCGTGCCACCGACCGCTCCTAGCCGTTGGAACCGGGACTAATGGTCACATTATTCCCGGGTCGAAATCAAACAGGGACTAATGATCCAAACATAAGGTCTGTTTTCTACTAGTGATACTTTGGTTCCTGGTTGTATATGCGCCCCATATGGGGATTTTTTAAAATATTTAAATAAAAAGTAAAAAAAGGTAAGAACTATTTTGACAAAAAACTTGACTTACTTTTGGACTAGTATATAAATTTTCACGAAAAAAACAAAGTTGACTTCATAGCAAAAAAAACAAAATTTATTTGCTATTATAGGCCACTATTCACACTATTTTGGCCAAAAAATTGTCTTTTTGAAAAGAAGTTAAAGGGAGATTTTTTGTGTGTGGATTTTTTCTCACGGGTACAATAAAAGGTCAAGTTTATTTCCAAAATATTTTCAGGATTTTTTGACTTTTTGTTGAATTACTAAAAAATCCATAAAGGGTGTAGATGTCCCGCAAACCAAAAATCTGCCTCCGGAAAGTGGGCTCTCGTGTAAGAGCCTGGCTATATGTGCGCTTCTAGGTAGATACAATAAATGTGAAGAAAAAGATAGAGAAGGTAAAGAAAAATAGTACTCTTATAGCAAACCTTATTGTATGAGCGCTACAAGTAATGACTATCTATGACATGGCAACATCATATAGCTAGCAGATGGCTATATTATTAACCATATCTAAGCTAGTCGCCTCGAAGATAAATATCCTTTTCGCCGCGGTCTTCCTCCAACCCTTTTGTTGCCTGCTGTCGCTGCCCAGACCGTCCTCCGTTGCCACCCACATCCGGTGTGGCAGGCACACCATCTCGTTGCATTGTCGTGCTTGCGCCACCTCTGTTTCGACCATGGTTTTTTGAAATGAATAAGAATTTTTGGGTAAACAAGGCAACCGAGGTGGTGTCCATGGGCCGGGCCCAACGGGCCCCATGCGGTAGGACGCTCCCTCCCTCCCCTCTCGTGGAGGCCCTGGACACCTCCCTGGCCCCGTCTTTTGCCCAGTGACTCCTTCTGCGCGGTAAAAATTCCTATAAAATCTCACTGTTGTTTTGATCTATGTATCACTTTTTTCATGTTGTCGTTTTGAGTTAATTCTGTTAGGGTTCCGAAGCTCTAGGTCGGCATATCTTCTCAAGAGTCTATCAATAGGAGCTATGTTGCTCGACAAACTTGTTGTACACGCCCTTATCAATAGGTAGATGACCACGGGTGGACGACGAACGACAAGATTGCCGCTAATCTTAGGGAGCCAACGAGAGAAGCCGCAAGCGATGAGGAAGATGTCCCTCTGCCCCAACTTCGGAATATGTTTGTTGAGTTCAAGAGGTCAAGTATAATTTGTTGGGGAACGCAGTAATTTCGAAAATTTTCCTACGCACACGCAAGATCATGGTGATGCACAGCAACGAGAGGGGAGAGTGTTGTCTACGTACCAACGCAGACCGACTGCGGAAGCGATCACACAACGTAGAGGAAGTAGTCGTACGTCTTCTTCCCGATCCGACCGATCCAAGCACCATTACTCCGGCACCTCCGAGTTCTTAGCACACATTCAGCTCGATGACGTTCCTCGGGCTCCGATCCAGCAAAGCGTCGAGGAAGAGTTCCGTCAGCACGACGGCGTGATGACGATCTTGATGTACTACCGACGCAGGGCTTCGCCTAAGCACTACAACGGTACGATCGAGGTGGAATTTGGTGGCAGGGGGCACCGCACACGGCTAAGGAACGATCTCAAGGATCAAGTTGTGTGTCTATGGGGTGCCCCCTGCCCCCGTATATAAAGGCCAGGGGCAAGGGGGTCGGCCGGCTAGGAGGGAGGCGCAGGGAGGAGTCCCACTCCTACCGGGAGTAGGACTCCTTCCCTCAAATCCTATTCCTAATAGGACTCTTCGGGAGAAAGAGAAGAGAGGGGGGCCGGCCCCTTCTCCTAGTCCTAATAGGACTAGGGAAGGGGGGTTCGGCCGGCTAGCCAGTGGGCTGCCCCTTCTCTCTTTTCCACTAAGGCCCAATAGGCCCATTTGCCTCCCGGGGGGTTCCGGTAACCCTCCCGGTAATCCGGTAAAATCCCGATTTCACCCGGAACACTTCCGGTGCCCAAACATAGGCTTCCAATATATCAATCTTTACGTCTCGACCATTTCGAGACTCCTCGTCATGTCCGTGATCTCATCCGGGACTCCGAACAACCTTCGGTACATCAAAATGCATAAACTCATAATAACTGTCATCGTAACGTTAAGCGTGCGGACCCTACGGTTCGAGAACAATGTAGACATGACCGAGACACGTCTCCGGTCAATAACCAATAGCGGGACCTGGATGCCCATATTGGCTCCTACATATTCTACGAAGATCTTTATCGGTCAGACCGCATAACAACATACGTTGTTCCCTTTGTCATCGGTATGTTACTTGCCCGAGATTCGATCATCGGTATCCAATACCTAGTTCAATCTCGTTACCGGCAAGTCTCTTTACTCGTTCCGTAATACATCATCTCACAACTAACTTATTAGTTGCAGTGCTTGCAAGGCTTATGTGATGTGCATTACCGAGAGGGCCCAGAGATACCTCTCCGACAATCGGAGTGACAAACCCTAATCTCGAAATACGCCAACCCAACATCTACCATTGGAGACACCTGTAGTACTCCTTTATAATCACCCAGTTACGTTGTGACGTTTGGTAGTACCCAAAGTGTTCCTCCGGTAAACGGGAGTTGCATAATCTCATAGTTATAGGAACATGTATAAGTCATGAAGAAAGCAATAGCAACATATTAAACGATCGGGTGCTAAGCTAATGGAATGGGTCATGTCAATCAGATCATTCTACTAATGATGTGACCTCGTTAATCAAATAACAACTCCTTGTTCATGGTTAGGAAACATAACCATCTTTGATTAACGAGCTAGTCAAGTAGAGGCATACTAGTGACACTCTGTTGGTCTATGTATTCACACATGTATTATGTTTCCGGTTAATACAATTCTAGCATGAATAATAAACATTTATCATGATGTAAGGAAATAAATAATAACTTCATTATTGCCTCTAGGGCATATTTCCTTCAGTCTCCCACTTGCACTAGAGTCAATAATCTAGATTACACTGTAATGATTCTAACACCCATGGAGCCTTGGTGCTGATCATGTTTTGCTCGTGGAAGAGGCTTAGTCAATGGGTCTGCAACATTCAGATCCGTATGTATCTTGCAAATCTTTATGTCTCCCACCTGGACTAAATCCCGGATGGAGTTGAAGCGTCTCTTGATGTGTTTGGTTCTTTTGTGAAATCTGGATTCCTTTGCCAAGGCAATTGCACCAGTATTGTCACAGAAGATTTTCATTGGACCCGATGCACTAGGTATGACACCTAGATCGGATATGAACTCCTTCATCCAGACTCCTTCCTTTGCTGCTTCCGAAGCAGCTATGTACTCCGCTTCACATGTAGATCCCGCTACGACGCTTTGTTTAGAACTGCACCAACTGACAGCTCCACCGTTTAAAGTAAACACGTATCCGGTTTGCGATTTAGAATCGTCCGGATCAGTGTCAAAGCTTGCATCAACGTAACCTCTTACTGTGAGCTCTTTGTCACCTCCATATACGAGAAACATATCCTTAGTCCTTTTCAGGTATTTCAGGATGTTCTTGACCGCTGTCCAGTGATCCATTCCAGGATTACTTTGGTACCTCCCTGCTAAACTTATAGCAAGGCACACATCAGGTCTGGTACACAGCATTGCATACATGATAGAGCCTATGGCTGAAGCATAGGGAACATCTTTCATTTTCTCTCTATCTTCTGCAGTGGTCGGGCATTGAGTCTTACTCAACTTCACACCTTGTAGCACAGGCAAGAACCCTTTCTTTGCTTGATCCATCTTGAACTTCTTCAAAATTTTGTCAAGGTATGTGCATTGTGAAAGTCCAATTAAGCGTTTTGATCTATCTCTATAGATCTTTATGCCTAATATGTATGCAGCTTCCCCGAGGTCTTTCATCGAATAACTTTTATTCAAGTATCCCTTTATGCTATCCAGAAATTCTATATCATTTCCAATTAGCAATATGTCATCCACATATAATATCAGAAATGCTACAGAGCTCCCACTCACTTTCTTGTAAATACAGGCTTCTCCAAAAGTCTGTATAAAGCCAAATGCTTTGATCACACTATCAAAGCGTTTATTCCAACTCCGAGATGCTTGCACCAGTCCATAAATGGATCGCTGGAGTTTGCATGCTTTGTTAGCTCCTTTTGGATCGACAAAACCTTCTGGTTGTACCATATACAACTCTTCTTCCAGAAATCCATTCAGGAATGCAGTTTTGACATCCATTTGCCATATTTCATAATCATAAAATGCGGCAATTGCTAACATAATTCTGACGGACTTAAGCATCGCTACGGGTGAGAAGGTCTCATCGTAGTCAACCCCTTGAACTTGTCGAAAACCTTTTGCGACAAGTCGAGCTTTATAGACAGTAACATTACCGTCAGCGTTAGTCTTTTTCTTGAAGATCCATTTATTCTCAATTGCTTGCCGATCATCGGGCAAGTCAACCAAAGTCCATACTTTGTTCTCATACATGGATCCCATCTCAGATTTCATGGCCTCAAGCCACTTTGCGGAATCTGGGCTCACCATCGCTTCTTCATAGTTCGTAGGTTCATCATGATCTAGCATCATGACTTCCAGAACTGGATTACCGTACCACTCTGGTGCGGATCTCACTCTGGTTGATCTACGTGGTTCAGTAGAATCTTGATCTGAAGCTTCATGATCATCATCATTAGCTTCCTTACTGATTGGCATAGGTGTCGCAGAAACAGTTTTCTATGATGTACTATTTTCCAATAAGGGAGCAGGTACAGTTACCTCGTCAAGTTCTACTTTCCTCCCACTCACTTCTTTCGAGAGAAACTCCTTCTCTAGAAATGATCCATTCTTAGCAACGAATGTCTTGCCTTCGGATCTGTGATAGAAGGTGTACCCAACAGTTTCCTTTGGGTATCCTATGAAGACACATTTCTCCGCTTTGGGTTCGAGCTTATCAGGTTGAAACTTTTTCACATAAGCATCGCAGCCCCAAACTTTAAGAAACGACAACTTTGGTTTCTTGCCAAACCATAGTTCATAAGGCGTCGTCTCAACGGATTTTGATGGTGTCCTATTTAACGTGAATGCGGCCGTCTCTAAAGCATAACCCTAAAACGATAGCGGTAAATCAGTAAGAGATATCATAGATCGCACCATATCTAGTAAAGTACGATTACGACGTTCGGACACACCATTACGCTGTGGTGTTCCGGGTGGCGTGAGTTGCGAAACTATTCCACAATTTTTCAAATGTACACCAAACTCGTAACTCAAATATTCTCCTCCACGATCAGATCGTAGAAATTTTATTTTCTTGTTATGATGATTTTCAACTTCACTCTGAAATTCCTTGAACTTTTCAAATGTTTCAGACTTATGTTTCATTAAGTAGATATACCCATATCTGCTTAAATCATCTGTGAAGGTGAGAAAATAACGATATCCGCCGCGAGCCTCAATATTCATTGGACCACATACATCGGTATGTATGATTTCCAACAAATCTGTTGCTCTCTCCATAGTACCGGAGAACGGTGTTTTAGTCATCTTGCCTATGAGGCACGGTTCGCAAGTACCAAGTGATTCATAATCAAGTGATTCCAAAAGCCCATCAGTATGGAGTTTCTTCATGCGCTTTACACCGATATGACCTAAACGGCAGTGCCACAAATAAGTTGCACTATCATTATTAACTTTGCATCTTTTGGCTTCTACATTATGAATATGTGTATCACTATCTTCGAGATTCAACAAGAATAGACCACTCTTCAAAGGTGCATGACCATAAAAGATATTATTCATATAAATAGAACAACCATTATTCTCTGATTTAAATGAATAACCGTCTCGCATTAAACAAGATCCCGATATAATGTTCATGCTCAACGCTGGCACCAAATAACAATTATTTAGGTCTAATATCAATCCTGAAGGTAGATGTAGAGGTAGCGTGCCGACCGCGATCACATCGACTTTGGAACCGTTTCCCACGCGCATCGTCACCTCGTCCTTTGCTAGTGTCCGGTTATTCCGTAGTCCCTGGTTCGAGTTGCAAATATTAGCAACAGAACCAGTATCAAATACCCAGGTGCTACTGCGAGCTCTAGTAAGGTACACATCAATAACATGTATATCACATATACCTTTGCTCACTTTGCCATCCTTCTTATCCGCCAAATACTTGGGGCAGTTCCGCTTCCAGTGACCAGTCTGCTTGCAGTAGAAGCACTCAGTTTCAGGCTTAGGTCCAGACTTGGGTTTCTTCTCCTGAGCAGCAACTTGCTTGCTGTTCTTCTTGAAGTTTCCCTTCTTCTTCCCTTTGCCCTTTTTCTTGAAACTAGTGGTTTTGTTAACCATCAACACTTGATGCTCCTTCTTGATTTCTACCTCCGCAGCTTTTAGCATTGCGAAGAGCTCGGGAATAGTCTTGTTCATCCCTTGCATATTATAGTTCATCACGAAGCTCTTGTAGCTTGGTGGCAGTGATTGGAGAATTCTGTCAATGACGCAGTCATCTGGAAGATTAACTCCCATCTGAATCAAGTGATTATTATACCCAGACATCTTGAGTATATGCTCACTGACAGAACTGTTCTCCTCCATCTTACAGCTATAGAACTTATTGGAGACTTCATATCTCTCAATTCGGGCATTTGCTTGAAATATTAACTTCAACTCCTGGAACATCTCATATGCTCCATGACGTTCAAAACGTCGTTGAAGTCCCGATTCTAAGCCGTAAAGCATGGCACACTGAACTATCGAGTAGTCATCAGCTTTGCTCTGCCAGACGTTCATAACATCTGGTGTTGCTCCAGCAGCAGGCCTGTCACCCAGCGGTGCTTCCAGGACGTAATTTTTCTGTGCAGCAATGAGGATAATCCTCAGGTTACGGACCCAGTCCGTGTAATTGCTACCATCATCTTTCAACTTTGCTTTCTCAAGGAACGCATTAAAATTCAACAGAACAATAGCACGAGCCATCTATCTACAAGCAACATAAACAAGCAAGATACTATCAGGTACTAAGTTCATGATAAGTTTAAGTTCAGTTAATCAAATTACTTAGGAACTCCCACTTAGATAGACATCCCTCTAATCCTCTAAGTGATCACGTGATCCAAATCAACTAAACCATAACCGATCATCACGTGAGATGGAGTAGTTTTCAATGGTGAACATCGTCATGTTGATCATATCTACTATATGATTCACGCTCGACCTTTCGGTCTCTGTGTTCCGAGGCCATATCTGTATATGCTAGGCTCGTCAAGTATAACCTGAGTATTCTGCGTGTGCAAAACTGGCTTGCACCCGTTGTAGATGGACGTAGAGCTTATCACACCCGATCATCACGTGGTGTCTGGGCACGACGAACTTTGGCAATGGTGCATACTCAGGGAGAACACTTCTTGATAATTTAGTGAGGGATCATCTTATAATGCTACCGTCAATCAAAGCAAGATAAGATGCATAAAAGGATAAACATCACATGCAATCAATATAAGTGATATGATATGGCCATCATCATCTTGTGCTTGTGATCTCCATCTCCGAAGCACCGTCATGATCACCATCGTCACCGGCGCGACACCTTGATCTCCATCGTAGCATCGTTGTCGTCTCGCCAATCTTATGCTTCCACGACTATTACTACCGTTTAGTAATCTAGTAAAGCATTACATCGCGATTGCATTGCATACAATAAAGCGACAACCATATGGCTCCTGCCAGTTGCCGATAACTTAGTTACAAAACATGATCATCTCATACAATAAAATCAGCATCATGCCTTGACCATATCACATCACAACATTCCCTGCAAAAACAAGTTAGACGTCCTCTACTTTGTTGTTGCAAATTTTACGTGGCTGCTACGGGCTTAAGTAAGAACTCATCTCACCTACGCATCAAAACCACAACGATAGTTCGTCAAATAGACTCTGTTTTAACCTTCTCAAGGACCGGGCGTAGTCACACTTGGTTCAACTAAAGTTGGAGAGACAGTCTTCCGCAAGCCATCTATGTGCAAAGCACGTCGAGGGAACCGGTCTCGCGTAAGAGTACGCGTAAGGTTGGTCCGGATCGTCTCAACCAACAATACCGCCGAACCAAAGTATGACATGCTGGTAGGCAGTATGACTTGTATCGCCCACAACTCACTTGTGTTCTACTCGTGCATATAACATCAAACCATAAAACCTAGGCTCTGATGCCACTGTTGGGGAACGCAGTAATTTCGAAAATTTTCCTACGCACACGCAAGATCATGGTGATGCACAGCAACGAGAGGGGAGAGTGTTGTCTACGTACCAACGCAGACCGACTGCGGAAGCGATCACACAACATAGAGGAAGTAGTCATACGTCTTCTTCCCGATCCGACCGATCCAAGCACCGTTACTCCGGCACCTCCGAGTTCTTAGCACACATTCAGCTCGATGACGTTCCTCGGGCTCCGATCCAGCAAAGCGTCGAGGAAGAGTTCCGTCAGCACGACGGCATGATGAAGATCTTGATGTACTACCGACGCAGGGCTTCGCCTAAGCACTACAACGGTACGATCGAGGTGGAATTTGGTGGCAGGGGGCACCGCACACGGCTAAGGAACGATCTCAAGGATCAAGTTGTGTGTCTATGGGGTGCCCCCTGCCCCCGTATATAAAGGCCAGGGGCAAGGGGGTCGGCCGGCTAGGAGGGAGGCGCAGGGAGGAGTCCCACTCCTACCGGGAGTAGGACTCCTTCCCTCAAATCCTATTCCTAATAGGACTCTTCGGGAGAAAGAGAAGAGAGGGGGGCCGGCCCCTTCTCCTAGTCCTAATAGGACTAGGGAAGGGGGGTTCGGCCGGCTAGCCTGTGGGCTGCCCCTTCTCTCTTTTCCACTAAGGCCCAATAGGCCCATTTGCCTCCCGGGGGGTTCTGGTAACCCTCCCGGTAATCCGGTAAAATCCCGATTTCACCCGGAACACTTCCGGTGCCCAAACATAGGCTTCCAATATATCAATCTTTACGTCTCGACCATTTCGAGACTCCTCGTCATGTCCGTGATCTCATCCGGGACTCCGAACAACCTTCGGTACATCAAAATGCATAAACTCATAATAACTGTCATCGTAACGTTAAGCGTGCGGACCCTACGGTTCGAGAACAATGTAGACATGACCGAGACACGTCTCCGGTCAATAACCAATAGCGGGACCTGGATGCCCATATTGGCTCCTACATATTCTACGAAGATCTTTATCGGTCAGACCGCATAACAACATACGTTGTTCCCTTTGTCATCGGTATGTTACTTGCCCGAGATTCGATCATCGGTATCCAATACCTAGTTCAATCTCGTTACCGGCAAGTCTCTTTACTCGTTCCGTAATACATCATCTCACAACTAACTTATTAGTTGCAGTGCTTGCAAGGCTTATGTGATGTGCATTACTGAGAGGGCCCAGAGATACCTCTCCGACAATCGGAGTGACAAACCCTAATCTCGAAATACGCCAACCCAACATCTACCATTGGAGACACCTGTAGTACTCCTTTATAATCACCCAGTTACGTTGTGACGTTTGGTAGTACCCAAAGTGTTCCTCCGGTAAACGGGAGTTGCATAATCTCATAGTTATAGGAACATGTATAAGTCATGAAGAAAGCAATAGCAACATACTAAACGATCGGGTGCTAAGCTAATGGAATGGGTCATGTCAATCAGATCATTCTACTAATGATGTGACCTCGTTAATCAAATAACAACTCCTTGTTCATGGTTAGGAAACATAACCATCTTTGATTAACGAGCTAGTCAAGTAGAGGCATACTAGTGACACTCTGTTGGTCTATGTATTCACACATGTATTATGTTTCCGGTTAATACAATTCTAGCATGAATAATAAACATTTATCATGATGTAAGGAAATAAATAATAACTTTATTATTGCCTCTAGGGCACATTTCCTTCATAATTAATCAAAACACTCCTCGCCCCATGCAGGAAAGTGTGCTCGCAAAACCGAACACTAGCATTCCTCATGTTGTCACTAAGGCACTAAGGTCTACAGATTAGATTTACGCCAAATACAAAGCCCTAGGGGGAGAAGGTTGTTTCACTTGAGGAGGAGAATCGTATTCGGCGTGGGATCATTGCTCGCAGAATATCTTCAACACCGCCAAAGTACCAAGCATGAGTATATGTGTAAAGGCACTCCCATTAGCTTGTTCCAAGCTTGGGGGAGGTCCCCCGGTATCTTTATCACCATCATTATCATTATTATTATCTTTTATCTCGATCCTTGGTTATATCATGGTTTAAAAAAACAATAGTATGAGATAGTTTGTAATGTGTTCTATCGCTCCTTCAGAGCAATTATCTATGTATCCTTTGGTGTGAGATTACAAAATAAAGAGTTGGCATGAGACGTCTTTTTGATTTTTTGTTATTATGTACTCCCTCCGGTCCTTTTTACTCTACATATAAGAATTGTCTGAAGTCAACCTTCTTAAAGTTTGGCCATATTATATGAAAAAATATTAACATCTACAATGCTAAATTTATACAATATGAAAACTAAAGTCATGACGCATCTAATGTTGTTAATTTCACATTTTGAATGTTGGTAATTTTTTTCTATAAACTTAGTCAAAGCTTACGAGGTTTGACTTCAAACAAATCTTATATGCGAACTAAAAAGGACCGGAGGGAGTATTCTAGCATTGCAAATCAATCCCATATGCTGATCTTGTGAGAAGTCATGGCTTTACATTGAGTTTAAAGAATAAATCTCTTGAGGCTTAGTAAACATAGCATCGATCATTTAAACAACTCATGAAAGCTGAGTACAAGGAAGAGAAATTTCACATGTAAATACACTATCTTAGACATCTTTTATGATGGTGAACTCTTAATGAATATTTTCAAACTTGATAAAATAGTTGATGCTGGACAAGTAAGACAATGTAATGGGCTTCCCGTAATTTTTGAAGGTCGGCCTCTAGAATCCAAAAAGTTACATAACTCGGTAATTAGGGCACATTGTTTTGAGTGGGAAGTCGCCGCTTGAGTCCCCTGGACATAACATAGAGGGATGGTTCGACATGTGGTAGATTGAAAGTTCATTAAAGATGAGACAATTATATGCAAGATATTGGGTAATAAAATGGTCTCGTCTTCGGATTGTGGTACAACGGTTCTCGACCATTTGGCTACATCTAGGAGAAAACCCCGATGTAGGTAGGCCATTTTTATTTAAGTGTTGAAACTAACAGAATACAAAAATAAAGGTAGAGCAACCAGTACACTCGGCTATTGGCATATTTTACGAATGAGAACTGACCCATGATAAAATCCCATGTTTGATGCTATGTAGTACAACCTCTGTTTCTTTTTTCGATAAAGGGTGATTTTATCATCTCAAATGTAGCATCAAGCGGATACAAAGCATAATCTTTGTTTCTAAATGTAAGATATTTGAACTGCAAAAACGTCTTACATTTAGAAACAAAGGTAGTATATCTCAATGATGGGAATTATTGTTTCAATGTGAGGCATGTTCTCATTGATAGTAAAGACATCAGCGGTGACTTCATTAATCTTAAAGCTCAATGCAAATACTCTCTACATTAAATTCCATGTGAGCGTGTGCATGTGATGGGGTGTCCGTGCATTGGTTCGTCTATACTGTAGTCGGCGCTTTAAAAAAAACTAGTAAGTGTGTTAGCAAAAAAAAGATAGGTCACTTTTGCGAGAGCTGCGCTTTGCTCTGGTCCTTGGGCTGCAAACGACAACCCAGCACAAACATCCTGCCGCTCCATCTCTGTGTGTACTGCACGTGAAATCCTATTTGCCGCATTTTACCGTAAAAAAAATTGCCGCATTCTGCGGCAGTTTTCTTTTTTTAGGTGCACATTCTGCGGGAGATTGTAGCTGCTCCGTTATGAACAGGCTACACTAACCTGTTTTGGGACCTTCTAGGAGGTTCCTTTTCCGGTTTTGGGAATCTTCTAGAACGTTCCTAAACTGGTTTTTTCTTTTTCATTTTTTTGTATTTTTCTTTTGTACTGATTATTTATTTATTTATTTATTCTCTCCTTTTTGGTTTTTTCCTTTCATTTTTGAATTTTTTAATTCTCTTTCTCTTTTTGCTCATTATTTTCTAAAAAATTTAGAATTTCAAAAATTGTTCGCTTCTTTTACAAAAAATATCAAAAAATCAAAAAGGTTAGAATTTTAACTTTAAAAATGTTCATGTTTTTTTACAAATTAAAAAAATTTCAACAATTTCAAAAAATGTTCCCACTTTCCAATCTGCTCAAAAATTCAGAAAATATTCATATTTTCAAAATTTGTTCCCAAATTCATAAAAAATTGTGGACTATAAAAATATTCACATTTTTTATTTTTCTTTCACAAATTCAGAAAACTTTTGGAAATTTCAAAAATATGCCTGGTTTCCAAATTTGTGCACAAATTCAAACAATGCTCATGTTTTCTAAAGTTTGTTCGCAAATTCAAAAATAATTCGGGGTATTTCTAAATATGTTGGCATTTTGAAAAAAAAATCCGAAAATGATCAAGTTGTCAACTGCTGTTCTAGTTTTGCAAAAAATGTTTTGCATTATGAAAACTTGTTCAAAATTTCGAAAAATGTTCTTGTTTTCAACTTTGTCGCTTTTTTGAAAAAAGGTTTGCGCTTTCACAAAATGTTCAAATTTTCAAATATTTGTGCAGAAATTTGAAAACTTTCACGTTTCAAAAAATATTCACTTTTTGGAGAAAAAAAAAGATCTCGTTTGAAATTCCAGAGAATTTTAAAATCTATTGCGGCTTGTAGTTCATAGAAACCGGGCTGCCATTCTGGACATCAAATCTGAGGAATTACAGTGGCTGGCGACGTTGTTCACTTGCAAGCTGTCCTCGGTTCGACGCCTCACACGAACTTTTGTTTTTGAGAGTTTTTCTGCAAAACTGTGTTTAAGTTTTGCCGCTGCCGTTTGTTCCTTTTAAGTATCATGCTGCAGATCTAGCACAGGAGGTTGTCTGTCCCAGCGGCTCGCAGCAGCACCGGCTATTAGAAATCTGTTAGTCCACATGTGGCGTGTGAACAAGGAAAGTAGTGCACCATAATCAGCGCGCGAATCAGTACGAAGTCACGGGTTGGAATCACAGCGCTAGAATGGGCCGGGCCGGGCCTGTCCGAAACGCCGTCTCTTTGCGGAGGAGGTCCCTCCTGGATGCACGGCGCGAGCCGCGACGGCATATGCCCGCGGCCCCGTTTGCCGTCGCTGGCGTGGCATATGCCCCGAGATATTCCTACCCTCCTCCATTCATTTTTCTTATCTCCCAACCCTCTCCCTCCTAGTACTTCCGGCAAGGCGAGTCAAAGCAAGGCGAGCATGAGCAGCGACACTCTCACTCCCGATCCAGGCATGCACATGTGCTCTGCTACATCATTGTCTGGCCGAAACCACCGCATTTTTCTATGCCAACTCCGGCAAGGAGGCGGGGTCGACCGATCCAGATCCCAGCTGCCATGCCATTGCCATGCATGCTCGCGGCGAGTTCCAACGTGCGGCGCCACCGGAGATGGCTGGATCTGTGCCTTCCGCTGGTCTTCCTTGCCGTCAATACCGCCGTGGATCTGCCTCGGCCTCTGCCTGGCTGGCCGTGCAGGTGCAGGCGCGGGATCTGGGGAGCGATTCGTGGGAGGAGGGCAGGTGAGACCTCCACCAGAACGGCAAGGAGCAAGGGATCGTCCCCCATATGCGCATAGCATAGATCGATCGGGACGTACGTTTTGCATATGCTGATGCCGTCACGTGGCGTGGCGCCGTGGGAAATGCGTGCCGGCCGGTCCGCTCTGTCCGATCAAGTTGGTGCAGGCGCTACCGCCGGAATTTAAAAAGTCCGGTCGTCTTTCTCGAATGGAAAACAGAGAAGAACGGCCTGCTTCTAGCTGTTGTTGGTGGTGTTGAGTTGGTCGTTTCATTTTTATTTATTTAGTTAAGCGAGGTGAGGTTTGCTGTTGGGGTGTTGGTGACTGATCTCATCTCATCACAGCTCAGTTCTACTAGTAGTCCGTAGGTCACAACAACCGATGGGATGGAGTGAGGGAGTGAGGGAGGGATATCCATGCGATCGCGACGTCTACGGCGGTTCGGAGTTGCTCGGAAATCTCTCTCTCTCTCTCTCTCTCTCTCTCTCTCTCTCTCTCTTCTCGCTCGTCACTACCCACTACTAGTATTAGGAGCGTCACACGGCACAAGAGTGGTGGTAGTGTACAAACTGAGGCTCCTCCGTCTCGAGTACGTGTGCGCGCGGTAGTTTCTTCCCGCCTTCAGGCCAACAGTTCTACGTTAGGTAAACAACGACGGAGAGACACGGACCAACGGGCACTGCCGTCGGTATTCTACGGACGTACTCCTGTGATATGATAATCGTACGATCGCCGTCGATGACAGACACCCAGACCCAGTCCATCCGTCTCGTATTCTCTCGTATTCTCATCCTGGTGAGTGGTGACGACGACCGGATCCGGATGCACAGACCAACTTCATCTCTTTCTCCTTCTCGAACGAGTGCACCATCTTCCGATGGGCGGGTGGCGTACGAAACAAGGGTGCTGGCATCATTCGGCCGTTCCGGCCGGACGTGGACAGCGCGATCGCGGCGGCAGGTGGGAGATCGGAGGCGCGCACGGCCGGCCGAATGATTGCGGTGCCGCCGCTGCTCTCCTTCTGTCCGGCCCGCCTACGTACGTACGCACGTCGCTAGTAGTACGTGCAACTTTTTTTTTGGAACTGTTGTATGTACTGTACGTGCATCTTTTGCAAGTTGGCGCTCGCCGACGATGCATGCATGGATGGCCGTCCGGTTGGCGGTTGCGGCGGGCCAGCCGTGACCACGTTACCCTCTCGCCCATGTTTGGAAGTGTCGGGGGCGGGGCAGGGCAGGGCACGGTGGGGAGCGTGCCGCCGCCCGCCCGGCCCCGGATGTGCCTCTCCATCGGCTGCGGTTTTCTACGGCGCCGGAGCACCGACGGCGGCGCGTCCACATCAGGCCTCTATCGTGGACATGGCCACGCCCGTCCGCACCAAATCGTCATGTTATATCAATGATCACCATCCGCCACACAGAGCGCGCTTCATATAGATGTGTAGGCCGTGACGGCTATGCGCACACACAGAGTCGTCATATCTCAGCCTTCATGAAGAATTCCACCTTTTCTCATTCAAACATTTCGATCGCCGCCAAAATTTAACATTCGACACATTAATGCAAGCAGTGTACATGGTCTTTTTTTTTTGAAAAACACCTCATTTATTAATGAAGCCAACGAAAGGTTCTTACAATCATTCGATACAGCATATACATGCAGGATGAAACAGAATTAAAAAGAATCCCATCAGACATAAAACTAAAGCTAAACTTTGCAATCTCATGTGCCACCCCATTGGCCGTCCGACTTATCTTTGCAATATGAAAATTATGGATCATCCTAGATATACTCAGAGTCTCATCCATCAGATCAGCCAGGGGGAACTATCAATCTTCTCATTTGCAAGAAACGAATGTACGAAAGCACAATCAGTCTCTAAAATAATAGATTGGGGAAGAGTGATACCTATATAAAGTCCTGCGAGGCAGGCGCGGAGCTCAGCTTCATTCACACTGAAACACCGATCAATAAAGTCCCACAAAGAAACAATAATATCTCCAGAAGAATTACGAGCTACGACCCCCCACAGTGGCTGCATTAGTACTCTCCACAATACCGGCGTCAACATTGATTTTGATATGATCATTAGGGGGAGGAGTCCAGACCACATGATCTTTTAACGGTGCATAATCCTCTACAACTCCACTCACCTTCTCCTTGCCTTTGTTACTAATGTCCAATTTAGCGGTGTCATGACTAGATGTGAAGGTGGTCCAAAAATTATCCACAAAATGTGCAGAGGCATTAACAGATTCTTTCCCATTCCTAAAAATTAAATCATTTCTCAAATGTCATGCTCGCCAGAAAAGAAACATGATTTGCTCCCTCTGCCGCAAACCCAGTTGCGCCAGTAAAATCAATAACCAATTTGGTCCCGTGCATTTGAAGAACTCTTCATCCGGAATATTCCACCGCTCTCTCACTGCCATTTGAAGAGCACGAGCTTTAGAACAACTCACCAGAGCATGAAAGATGTCTTCATCTTCAACCCCCACAAATAGAACACATCCCTGAATCAGTCTGATGGTGCTTAACTCTATTCATTTGGACCGCCAAGCTATTGGTAGCAGCTCGCCACGCAAAAATCTTGATTTTCTGAGGTATATTAGCCTTCCATATTATGTCCCAAATCCCTCTTACCCCCTATGGTTCGCCACTAGATTGGCCACTATGATCCTGGCTATCCTTCAAATTAAGCGCAAAATTGTACGCACTTTTAACAGAAAATATACCATTCTTCTCATGGTGCCATGCAACAAAGTCCCCATCCCTAGAAGCCTGAATACGAATCTTAAGAATTTCCTCCGCATCATGTGGATAGAATAGATACTTGATCAAATTTTCATCCCAACACATACGCCCGCTCATGAATAAGTCAGAAACCAATTTTAACCTGGTATTATGCCTTCTAGCTGAGATTTTTAAGCCATGCCTCCTAGGTATCCAATTATCCCTTCATATATTAATACTAGATCCATCACATACCCGCCAAATGACCCCCTTCTTAAGAAGTTCCAGACCATGTGAAATACCTTGCCAAGTCACAGAACTAGCATGCGGAAACACCGTATCAAGAATATGTCCCTAGGGGTAATACTTTGCCTTCATCAATTTCGCACATAACGAATCCGGGTAAACCAATAACCGCCATGCCTGTTTAGCCAGAAGAGCTTGATTAAAAAGCCTGAGATCACGGAACCCCATTTCCCCCTTACCTTTAGGTCTTGTTAGTTTGTCCCACGCCAACCAATGAGTTTTTCTTCTTTCTTCTTCGTCTCCCCACCAAAAGTTCCTTATAATATGGGATAACTCCTCACAAAGGGAAACTGGAAATTTGAATATCCCCATAGCGTACACAGGAAGAGCCTGAATTATTGTTTTGATTAAATATTCCTTGACTCCACAAGACGCATATTTTTCAATCCAGTCAGAAAGCCTTTTCAAAAACTTATCTTTAGTATACTGAAACATACCGGCCTTCATTCTACCCTCTGGTACTGGTAATCCAAGATATTTATCCTCGAACCCCTCCACAGTAATTTTTAAGATAACCATGATAGTCACTTGTTTCTCCAAGCTGCATTTTTCCCCAAACATTATGGAACATTTATCAGGGCTTAACATCTGTCCAGTTCCTTTCTCATACACCGTCATAATATCTTTAATTGCTAAAGCTTGATCAAAAGAACCCTTGAAAAATAGCAGACTATCATCTGCAAAAAGCAAGTGAGAAATACCAGGCGCTCGTCTAGTCAGTTTGAATTCCTGAAGAACTCCCCTGGCACATGCGTCATTGAGCAACAAAGAAAGCGCCTCTGCCACAAATAAGAACAAATAGTGAGATAAAGGATCTCCCTGCCTGAGCCCCTGAGAAGGTGAGAATGACTGCAGCAATTGACCATTAAAGCGCACCGCAAATTTCACCGAAGTAACACATGTCATAACCCAATTAATCCATTGCGGCGCAAAACCCAACGCCCCCATCATACTTTGCAAAAATTGCCAATCCACACGGCATAGGCTTTGGCTAGGTCCAACTTATAAGCACAATATTCCCCTCTTAAATCCTTAAGCGTACTTAATGAATGCATACATTCAAAGGCTATAAGAGCATTATCAGAAATTAACCTTCCCAGAATAAACACACTTTGGGTAGGGGAAATCATACCATCGAGGAGCGGGTGCAACCTGTTAACAAGACACTTGGAGATAATCTTGTAGATAACATTGCACAAACTGATCGGCCTGAAATCTTTGATTGTTTGAGGATTCTTGATCTTCGGGATGAGAACAATAGTGGTATTATTAATACCATCAGGCATAATTCCAGAATTAAAAAATTGTCGCACAGCCTTGACAATATCATCTTTGATTAGCCCCCAATTCCGCTGAAAAAACCTTGCAGGAAAGCCATCTGGCCCTGGCGCTTTTAACGGTCCCATTTGAAAAAGGGCATCACTTATTTCTTTTTCAGTAAAAGGTTTGCATAAATCATAATTCATGTCATCAGTCACACGGGGCTTGACTAATGAAATAATGTGGGATGGATTGACCAAAGCATCACAAGAATAAAGTTGTTTAAAAAAACGAGTTTGTGATACCTTTCATTTCCTCCAAATTTTCCGTGAGACAACCATCATCCTTCCTCAGAGCCGAAATAGATTTTTTTTTGCTCTCCAGGAAGCTTTTCGCTGAAAATATTTTGTATTACGATCTCCCCCTTTAATCTTGTCCAGACGAGATCTCTGCTTCCACAATATTTCTTCCCTGATAAGAAGTTCATCCATCTCCCCTAGAATATTCTTTCTTTCCAACACAGCAGAATGATCAGTTCTATTTAACAAAATGACAAGTCTCTTACGAGCCCATTCAAGTTTCTTAGGTAGATAACCAATATGCACCCTACTCCAACTATGAAGAGATTTCATTAATTTTTCTAAATTATTGGCAACATCTTTTAGATCCTTAATATTTGATCCTCTATTCCAACAATCCTTAATCTGTTCATCCAAAACACGACCTTCCCTCTCCCAGTAAGATTCATATTTCAACTCTCTAGCAAACCTCCCCTCCCGAGCATTACCCATCAACTCAATTAAAATGGGGCAATGATCAGATCTGGAGCTAATAATATGGGAGACCTTACATTGAGGGAAAATAGATGACCAAAGAGGACATGCCACTGCCCGGTCAAGACGTACCTTAACATTCTTGTTGCCCTCCTGCATATTATTATATGTCCACGGAGCACCATGAAAACCCAAATCAAATAAATTGCACTCCGACAGGACTTCACGAAAATCAGCCATAAGTCTAGGAGATCTCTTATGTCGAGAGAAATGTTCATTTTGCCACATAGCTTCGTTAAAATCCCCCACCAAAAACCACGGTCCAACACCAAGAGGTTTAATCCGCCTCAAAAGATCCCACATAACATACCTCTGTCTCGCCTTAGGCTCTCCATAAATAAAAGTGCACCTCCACTTTGTACCATCACCCTTGTTGACGTACATGTCCACAAAATGTTCACTATATTTGTTCAGATCACAAGAATATATTCCATTCCAAAACACGGCTAAACCTCCACCTTTACCATGGCCAGAAACAGTAAACACATTAGTCATACCCAACCGGTACCGCAAGAACTCAACATACTCTTTATTTTTCCTAGTTTCAGAAAGAAAGATAACATTGGGACGGTGTGTCTTAGTTAGACACACAAGCTCCTGAATCGTACGAGGTTGTCCCAGCCCTCGACAGTTCCAATTGAGCATTTTCATGGCTCCTGACGGACGTCATCAAGCGCGCCCGTCAGTTGACCGGCAGCCCCAGGGCCGGTTGCTTCCTTAGGAGTGCCACCTTCCTCTTTTCCTCTCCTACAGATTCTCTCCTCCTCTCCTGAAGATCTTCCTCTCCCCCATCTATCTCTTTAATTACATGAAACATAGCCCCATTTCCACCTACTACAGCCTCAACCCTCTCACCACACACTCTTTTACAAGTTACAGAGATGTCATTTTCACTCTTGTACTCTAAACTCTCAGAGCTATTGCTATTCATAGTAAAAAAAATAAACCTTGGTCTTCAGAACGACACCTCTTACTTCCTGCAGTACTCTCTAGGATGGAAGCATAGGCAACCTTTCGACTAGATAGCTCACTGCCACTATTTGGGGGAGTGGGAACCCCAAACTGGACATGCTTGGCACACACACCATGAGCAGCAGCATGCTCCACTTGCTCCTCTCTGTACAATCTTTTCCAGCGGCTCCATTTTGATTCAGCTCCATTTTCATCAACGTCCAGCCGGGAAGCACTCCCAGCCTTGCCAGTAGGCAACACCTTTGCCGCAACTGGAGGTAGAGCACCTCCGCCCAGCAGCACAACCGGACGCGCTTCCGGCTGCGTCCCAGCAGAAGCGAACTTGCCAGCTGCTATACTGGGATCAATCAGCATGAGCCGCCCCACCTGGACGGCCCCTGACCCCAGTACACACTCGTCTTCTTGACCAGCTTGAGGGGAGTCTTCCGTCGTCGGAGCCAGCAAGGGCGAGGCCGCCACCGACAGCTTCTGTACCGCCATAGCCACGGCAGTGACTTCCTTTTCCGGCAGCTTGACTAGCTCTGGGTTGTCGTTGTCCTGAAGATCCCGATCGTCCCAGCGACCTCCCAAGCTGAGGTGCCGCCGACCAGGGCCGCCCGAAGCTTGCATGGTGCTCCAGAAGGCCGGCGCCTTGATGTCGTTGGAGAACTCAGGCTTCCGAAGTTCCTTAGGGATGTTACAAAATCTGGCAGTAGTATGCCCCAACAAGCCACAACAAAAGCAAAAATTTGGCAATTTTTCATACTTAACATCATGTAGGATCTCTACTTTACTACCAACCGGGGTCGTGTCAATGGTCTTTCTCAGGGGCTCTTCGACAAGATGCTCGACCCGACCCGGACTCGGAGATGCTCGCCGACGATCTTTTTGTTTCGGTGTGCCACCGTGAGGACCTTTCCAAGCTTGCCGCCCAGGATGTAGCCCATCTCCACCGTCTTGATCGGTACTGGAGGCCCCAGATTTGTGCCCATAGCTTGATGGAATCGAGGCGCACGTCGGCCGGATTGCCGTCTCCGTCGAAAGCCGCTAGGATGACAGCATCATTTCTGAAATGCCATGGCCCAGCGTGCAGAACGTGATGTCGATCCCCACCCTCCGCGTAGGTGATGACGAAGCGGCGGTCGTCGCTCGTGACGCGTTGTGCCACGGCCACTCCTCGGAGCCGCCATGGCCCCCGAAGCTCGTTGACGACCACCTTGGGGTCGACCGGGTATGGCGAGAGAACCCGGGCGACCGCAAGTTTGCCCGCCACCGCACGCAGCGCCGCTTCCATGTCGATGACGATCGGCTTGTCGTCCATCCTCGAGACCATGGCCACCTTGCTCTTTCCGCTTCTCGGGAGCGGGGGAGGCCCCGCCGCCGCAGTGAACCCAAAGGCGGCATTCGGCGTGACGGACAGAGCCAAGCCCGACGGCCCACCCACCGTAGCTTTCCCCTTCTCCATTAGAGGGGTTCCTGGGGCAGCCTCGATGATTGTTGAAGAAGGCAGCTCCTCTCCCCTTGCCTCACAGACCTCGGTACCGTCCGAAGAGACAGCACCAATGATCGAGAGGGGAGCAGTAACGTTCGCAGCAGGCATGGAAGGAGCCACCGCTCCCTCCTGACCGCTGCCCATCTCAGTGCTCGACGCCATCTTCCCCTGACACAGAGAAACAGAGCAAACAAGAGGCACCGAAGACACTAGCAGTAACCCAAAAAATTGATGTTGCCTCCGCTGATTCCTACCCTTCAAATAATCCTCTCCTCCCCCAAATTTCACCCTGGAATCACCGGAGTTAAAACTCAAATCAAGCTGAAATTGCAACTCCTCCCTACACGGATTCACCAGACAATCAATTTTATGCGAAACTGCCAAATTATCTCCTCTACTCACCGAATCAGTAACTGTTTTGGCGGAATTTGGGGTCGGGAACGTTGGCCCCGTCGTTGTTCCCTTATTCTCCTTCAAATCCCCCTTGAAATCTTCCTTGCCCAACTCCGAATTGATGAACTGATCTACTTTGACCCGCATCTGCCTCAAGCACCTCTTTGGATCTCGCGCACGGCGCAGGATTTCCATCCCCCGCCGTCGTAAGGTGCACCACTCCTTGCCGGAGTAGCCACCCACCTTCCACCGATCCTCCCGCTGGGGCAAGCCCAGCGCCAGGTCCGGCACCATCGCCGCCATGGGCGGCACCAGCGCTTCACCTAGGCTGTCGCCAGAGTGAGGGCGTATTTTTCGGGGCTTGTGGGACCTTTTCTGCCCTGATTATTGCTGAATACAGTGTACATGGTCTTTGACAATTCCAATGAAGGTGAAATGCCCAAATCGCATGCCTTCATTGTGTGCACCGTCCCCTTTCGCCGGCATTTGCAACGTTCCCTCCTTCAACGTGTGCATTGGGCTCTTCTTCGAGGTTCCTCAAACGTATGGTGATGTTCTACGGCTTTGCCCAAAATTATCGAGCCACGGGATCCATTGTGCTCGGATCCATCATGATAAATTGATTCTTGGTGTTCATGCGGTTATCTCTCGCCCGATTTTGCCTTAATTTGGAGCCTACGCGGCTCCATCTCGATCTTAAGTTGGAGCCTCTTGTCCTCAGTGACTAGCTGATGCAGTTTGCTCTCATGCATAACCTCCCGTCTCGCCTTCTTCTCTTCATTCTTCTTCTGCTCTATCTCTAGCTTTTCGTGCTTTCTCTTCTCGCCGTGTTTGTTTCTTGCCTTTATCAACTCACCGATCTTTTTTTTTCATCACCTCCACCTCTCCTTCTCTCTTAAGCTTCTCATTTTCTCTCTTCCTCCTGTCAGGGCAACCCATGATAGCTGGTGGAATGGTACTTCTAGGCACATTTGCCCTTTCCTCTTGATCAACATCATTTGCGACATCATCCATCTCTGAAGAGAAATTGGCACCCTCCATATATTTTGACTTGCCATTCTCATTCCACGTGCTCTTCCAACAAACCCAACAATATTGGAGGCAAAATGGTTTGCTCTTTGACTTGGCCATTTATCTGTACGCCGCTTGGGTTATGGCGTCCTAAAACAAACAAGTTCACAAATTGATGATAATGCTCAAAGTAATGGAAATGTGGCAATCAAAAAACAACAACAATGCCTATATTTTGAGCAATGGTAGAACCGCTAGGAGGAACGTACTTCACTTGCTCCTTATAGCACGCCCAAGACTACAAATCTCTTGAATCATACCCCGTCAGTTTGTTAGAGATTTGAGGCTACTTTGCTTGTCCACCAAAGATGAAGTATGAAACATTCATCGATGCATGTCCAATACTTTTTGTTGAATGGTCCTTCCCGACAATCGTATTGAGAGAGAGATATTGCCATGCCCAGATAAGAGTAACATGCTCGGTCTTGAGCGAGAGATATTGACATGCCCGGTCTAGAGTACTTGAGAGCACTTGGTGCTCAGGATACTCATAGGCTTTTGGAGATGAACAAAGCCTGTGGGTTTTCAGGTATGCTTGGGTCTATCGATTGCAAGCACTGAAAGTGGAAGAATTGTCCTACAACATGGCACGGACAGTTCGGAGGACGCTCCAAGGATGCCACCATCATTCTTGAGGTTGTTGTCGATAAAGAGACATGGATTTGGCATGCATATTTTGGGACCTGGATCTTGCAACGACATCAATGTGCTCAACAGATCACCTCCTTTTACCAAGTTAGCCAACGGAGAAGCTCCACCAGTGACCTTTGAAGCAAATGGTCGCACCTACAACTGTGGGTACTACCCATGCGGATGGGATCTATCTGAAGTGGAGCACTTTTGTGAAAGACAATCCAAACCTCCTAAGGTAAGAAAGAACTCTATTTCCACAATGCTCAAGCAGAAACTAGAAAAGATGTTGAGTGGGCATTTGGGATTCGTAATCCCAAATTGCTATTGTGGGAGGACTGGCTAGATTCTGGGATCAGAAAAACTTTTTGTACATCATGACTGCTTGTGTGATCATGCACAAAATGATCGCTCGGAATGAGGGTGGGCACGATTTGGATTATACCTTCTATCATCTCATGGGCGTACACGCTCGGACGATTAAAAGAGAGGACCGAGTCCGACGTTCCATGGAGGTGTACCATGGCATTAGAGAGGTCCATACGTGCAATGATCTTCAGAAAGAAGTCATGAAGGAGTGGTGAAAATGGCATAGGGATCAAGCCTCCTAGTTCCATTTCTTTGTTTGTTGTATTGTGCAAGGATTTTGTTGTATTTTATGTTGCATTCCATGTTGTGGATTTGATCAACTATGTAATAATTTGATGTTGAGAACTGATAAAACTTTTGGGATGATTTTTATTTCAAATTGTGCGGTTTTAGCGTTGCTGCCGTTGGTCGTACTTACATCACCTGTTGGAGCAGCGGTCGCGCTGCTGATATATTTTACATCATCAATTGGCGTTCGTTGTTTTTTGGTGATTTAAAACCTAGTTTTTGGTGATGTAAATTTTATATCTAGCATTTTTTGATGATGTATTTTACATCATCTGTTAGAGATGCTTGAGAGCATCTACAGCCCAGGCACCCCCAACCCTCGTCCAGCGCCCGAAAAGGGCCGTCCGGTCACTGACCGGTCACGGAATTTCAACCCAGACGGGCGTCTCAAACGGGCCTCAAACGCCCATGCTGACCAGCACCCCTCAAATCCAGCCCAAATATGGAGCGGATATGGGGTGCCTAGGCGTGTCCACCACATCGGACACAACCCACGCTGACCCACCTGACCCCACATATATTCCTCCCATCCGCTCTCCGGACACCCTAGCTACCTCACACTCCACTCCCCTCAACTCCCTATGCTACCCAAGCTCACCTCCAACGATTTCCGACCGTCTACGACATGACGGGCAGAGGATTTGACTCCGATCAATCTGGATCCGTCGACTGAGGTGTCATCTCGTGCGGGTTGGAGGAGGTAATGACGGTCCGCATTGCACTCCGCCGCTCCCGGGGGACAGCGCCCGACCGACGGAAGGATCTGTCCGGCGTGACTCCATAGCGTTGGCTCAACGGACGTTGGGTCCACTGGAGGTGGATCATCGTGGTCCAGGCAGCCGGAAAATCTCTCCTCCATCATTGGTCGGGCAGACTATGAGTCCCATCGGGAACGGACGGCCCGCCGTGGGAAGTAGAGGATAAGGGCCGTCGAGGCCCATATCGCGGCAAAAATGGTGGTGGTTGATGCGGTGGCATGGGCGGCCGTAGAGGAGGAAGCCATCCGCGCCTACATTGTGAAGAAACAGCACCGGAGGAACACGCGCGTCCTCGGCCGAGAGCAGAATCGGACGGCTTGTGCCATGGCCGGACTGCCACCGAAGGAGGAGAAGGGGGACAACGACGACGAGAACAGCTCTGGCGACGAGTAGATCCAGCTCGGTCCACCGATACTTCCGCGAGAAGGACGGCAAGGGTGCCGGAAAAGGCAAGGGCAGCCGTGGATGATCTCCGCCATAGTCAAATATGCCAAATTTTGGTGGTCCGGTGGCATGTTAGTAGTGATGGAGTAGTCGGACGATGTATGTAATGCATCGACGTTGTTGCATGAGTTTGTATGAATTTGAGATATGATGATTGAGGTGTTTGGTTATGAAAAGGCAAATGTAGGACTTGACCGGTCAATGTCCACAGAGGTGCCCCGGTGTTTGATGGGCAGGATTTGTAAAACTCCGGCTGTATGGGTTCTGTTTCGAGTCAAGCAGGAATGGAGTCAATCATGCGTGTGCTAGTGGGCTGGCAAGATGAAGGACGATGCATCTATATGTACGTACGTAGTTTCACGAAAGCGAGAAACAAGATAGATGGAGCACGCACACATGGCTGACAGCCGAGGCCGAGTCCCAAGTGCAGGCACCATAGCTGAGCAATAATGCCCCACGTGTGGGTGTGGCTTCATCAAAGTGAATGAACTCAAAAAACGGTCTTTGGACTGAAAGGTGAAGCGTCGATGCCCGTGAACCGAACGAAATTTCACTGCACAGCAACTGCAAGTGCAAGCACGAAAAGGTCCAGTCCTCCCCAGATCAACCAATCAAAGACGCCTACGTGTCCATGACCCCAGTCTAGTCTAGTCCTAGCCAGCCAGTCCGGGCCAACCGCGAACCGCCACCGCCGCATTTGTGGCGCCGCCGATCCGCCACCGTCACCGGACGGACGCGCGGCGCCCCAGACAATCGGGGGATGGATGGATGGATGGCCGCGGAGGGCGCGTTCACGCGGCCGTGCTCGGCAATTTGGAGCAGAGTAGCCCTTTTCCGCCCGGCCCCGGCCCCGGCCCGCGCGACGGAACCGGTGCGCCACCAACCCCAATCATGCATGCGCGCGCGTCGGCGTCGGCGTCGATCGACCAATGGGTCGATGGATCCTACTACCAGCAGAGGCTCCAGCCTCCAGCTAGCGTGACGCCGGCATCCCAAGCTACTTTCTGTCGGTCGGTCTTTCTCTACGCGCGCATCTCCCCCGTCTTTCACCCCCCGATCCGATCCGTGCGATTCCACGCCGTGGCCGCCGGGATTTCCCCACATGATCGTGAGTTGTGCGACAGGTCGACCGACGAGGTCCGCCGGTCGACGGTGGAACTTGAACAGAGGATGGACGAGTAGTTAATTTATATGTATACTGCGTGACATGGAGGGAGGATTGGTTAAGCTATTTGTACAGGTTGAAGGCCTCAATCAATCAATCAACCAATCGGCTGGTTGACATGTATGGGCGATCGATCTCCTCCTTTGTCTGCTCGGCTGGCCAGTGACCTCACTCGCCCACGATGCGGTTTGCTGAAGCATGCGCCTAATACCATAATTTTTCTCAGCATTATCAGCGGCTGAGATATCACTTTAGCTGGCCCGATCGGCGCTCGTAATACACTCTGGAAGACCGAGACCTCGCACCCATAACCAATGACTAAATCCAAGTAAAAAAATCATTTGCTCTACCAATATGCAATTAGCGCATATAAAACGATAGCATACGAATACATGTGTCCATGACAAAAAATAGTTTGAGGCATCTGAACCACGGATCTGTAGCCTGCGTGTGTGCGGATCTGAACCACGGATCTGTAGCCTGCGTGTGTGCGGATCTGAACCACTGAAAGGGCATGCGTGCATGGCTGCGGTTACGTGCAGGCGCAACCACTGAATCATAGAGTGGTGCAGTGCAGTGTACCACCAACGACCGAGCGATCGATCTGGTAGCTAGCTAGCAACTGTCCATCGACATCACCCACTGCATTGCACTGGACTGGAGTGCGCCCAACAGCCAGCCAGCCAGCCAGCCCGGCTGCCTTGAACGAACTGCCCACCCCGTGACGCCTACCCCGTAACCAACCTCCTAAATTCTGTTGCATCCTTCTTCTTCTTCTTCTTCTTCTTCTTCTTTGCGACTAAAAAATTTGTTGCATTCGAACAGCTACGTGGCTTTACCGAATACTAGCACTGAAAAGGAAAACGAAGCATTTGTGCTGGAATCCATCCATCGAGCTGCGTTACCTTTCCAGATTTACCTGCTTGCTCTTTTCACCTTGGCTCGACAGGCAGGCAGTGTGCCTCCAGCTGTGGCCTGTAGAGATATTGTTGTTTATGCTCCGATGGTACATTTTTGTCTCTTTGTACTGTTCGGGCGTTTGCACAGGAGCAGGGCTTTGTCGGGACGGGCGGGCGGGCAGGATTTGGTTAGGCATCCGATGAGGCAGGAACGGGTTAATTGGGCATCCGATGAGCAGGGTTTGGTCAAGATTAGTGTGAGCAGGGTACCTGTATGTACTACCTCGTCTGCTGACACTGCTTCTACTAAGAGCATCTGCAGGTGGACTTTGCAGATTTGATCCATCAAACACGCGCGGATGGGTCATATTTCAAACAATCGATTCCACAACCGGCCATCTCAAATTGAAAACCACAAATTCGTATTAGGCCGCCGGACAAGCTCAACGTAAACCTAGTTTTAAGTTGAGCTTGTCCGGCGGCCGGCTGCACCCCTCAGAATGTTGGTCCAGTCGCTGGCGAGGTAGAGTAGGACATGAGACATGGCCCGGCTAACAAAACTCAAGGCGCCGCCGTCTCTCATGCCCTACTCGTTCTCGTCGGTGTCCGGAACCTGACGATGCCGATGAACGTCAGATCGATGATGGATCCGTCCTCCATGACATCCACCACGACGCGGTTACCGTGCCCGGACTGGTACGGGGCGCTAGAGAATGCGACAACGCCTCGCCAACGTCCACCGCTGCGAGGGCTGTCGCCGTCTCCCGCGCCCGCTACTTCGCATGGCGCGTCATGTTTGCGTCGGACGACACACATGCGTTCACCTCCTGCTCAGCGGGGCAATGGAGGGGTTGCACGTCCGCCCCCACGTTTAGACGCTAGACAGACCGCACCGACTTTTGTGAGGCAGCGGCGACACGCCTCACGACGGATCCATGCGCCATTTGGGAGGATGCAAACGATTCTCGACAGAAGGACTCCGACCGTTGCCGTCAGGCGGCCTCCTCCAGGGAGCGGCGGAGCGCAAACCAAACGATCATCTTTTCCTCGAGGCCACTAAAAGAACATGCGGTGCCCCCATGTTTGGTTTTGGTAATTGATGACAATCTCGATGGACTAATGGTTGCCTTGAGTTATATTTGAAGATTTTGTCCATAGGCTTTTCTTGGAGTACATGTGTTGGTTTCAATGAGAGTTTGTGTCGACCAAGGTGCTATTCAAGGAATTACCTAAAGATTGGTCTTATGAGAGGTTGATCAAGACTAAGTCAAAAAGTGAATCAAGTTGATCAAAGCGTAGAAGATGTACCGAGAGGGATCAAGTGATCCCATGGTATGGTAAGCATTGTCAATTACGCTTTGTGTACTAACCCATGGTCTTCGTGAGGGTTCTTTGTGGGGTTAGGTTACGGTGTGCAAGTTCAAGTGAAGCATCACGAAGAGATCAAAATGCTTGAAGCTTTCCGTCCTTTGTGGTGACAATGGACTTGTGAAGATGTGCGGAAGAGTGGCTCACTCATAGTGGAGTATGGGGGAGCAATCAACTAGTCTTCATCGAGTCAACACAATCAAGAAAGGTTGCGGTGTGCAAGTTCAAGTGGAGCATCACGAAGAGATCAAATGCTTGAAGCTTGTCGTCCTTTGTGGTGACAATGGACTTGTGGAGATGTGCGGAAGAGTGGCTCACCCATAGTGGAGTATGGGGGAGCAATTAACTAGTCTTCATCGAGTCAACACAATCAAGAAAGGTGGTCCAACTTGAGGGAGTCAAGATCGTCATCATCTAGTTCAAGTGGACCATGTGCAAGGCAAAGGTTTGCCCTTGATAGGTTTTCTATTTTACCGGTCTCATGATGGTAGTTGGGAGACCGGGTTATAGGATCGATTGCCGTACTATCAGGGGGGGCTCTCGATGAGTAGCTTGATTGTATCGTTCGTTGAGAGCTCAAACCATTGCATCCTTGCATCATCTTTCTTGATTCTTGTTTGGTTCTCTTTGTGAGTCTTAGAGTTTATGGTCATCTTGATGACAAGCTTGAGTTCATAAAAAACGGGGTTCACATGCTTCTTCTATGATGTTTTCGATGTTGGAGGTTATGCCGGTTCTTCTCGGTTGGAGGCTTCACTCCTCTATTTTTTAGCATACCTCCCCTGCCTCTTCTTACTATAATCAGTCGCTGTTTTGATGCTACTCGTCGTCTTGTTTCCAACAAGCTTGAGTTTGCTCAATTCGGAGCTCATATGCAGAAGTTATGGCAGTTCTGGTTTTCCGTGGAGTTTACTTGCTTTCGTGGAAGTGGCATAATGATGGCGCCAGCGGTAGTACCGCTGGGCCGGAGCGGCAGTACCGCTTATCGCCACAAGCGGTAGTACCGCTGTCCCATAGCGGCAGTACCGCCCATGACCATAAGCGGTAGTACGGCTCCGGTTCCGCGCTGGTACCGCCTCGACTCGAGGCGTGGTTTTCTCGTGTCGGGTTCAGCGGCAGTAGGAGCGGTAGTACCGCTCATGTGCGGTAGTACCGCGGCTACCACCACCCATAGTGTCGCTCAATGGCCCTCCTCTCTGTTCCTTCTCCCTGTGCTCGTGGTAGGCATTGTGCGCGGTCCCAGCGGTAGTACCGCCAGGCCAGAGCGGTAGTACCGCTTATCGCCACAAGCGGTAGTACCGCTATCCCAAGCGGCAGTACCGTTGCGGCCAACGGTAGTACCGCTGGCTCCAGCGGTAGTGCCGCTCATACGGCTCTGCCCCGCACTTTGTTTCGCTGCGCTCTCCGTGTTCTACCGCCCAAGCGGTAGTACCGCTCGTGCGCGGGCTGAACACATAACGGTTGGATTCGGGAGCTCCTATAAAAGGGGGTCTTCTTCCCCATTCAACCTTATCCTTTGTGCTCGTGTTCTTCCCCCATTGTTGACCTTCTTCGAGCTTGCTAACTCTCAATCCCTCCATGGATTCTTGCTAGTTTTTGAGGGAAAAGAGAGAGGAGATCTAGATCTACATTTCCACCAATCACTTTCTCCTCTATGTGAGGAGAACCCCTTGGATCTAGATCTTGGAGTTCTTTGTGTTCTCTTTCTTGTTCTTCCTCTCATTTTCCTCCCTAGCATTAGTTGCTTCGGTGGGATTTGAGAGAGAAGGACTTGGGCACTCCGTGTGCCCTTGCCATTGCATTTGGTGCATCGATTTGAGTTCTCCACGGTGATACGTGGAATTTACAAGTTGAGAAGCTTATTACTCTTGGGTGCATGGTACCCTTGAGCTTGTTCCTCTTGGGTGCTTGGGCGCCCTAGACGGTCGGTGGTGTTCGGAGCTCAATCATTGTGGTGTAAAGCTCCGAGCAAGCGTCGGGGTCTCCAATTAGATTGTGGAGATCGCACCGAGCAACTTGACGGGTACCGGTGACCGCCCCCAAGGGTTGCCAAAATGTACGGGTTCGGTGACCGCCCCCAAGTGTTGCCATTTGTACAGGTTCGGTGACCGCCCTCAAGGGTCCCTTAGTGGAATCACGACATCTTACATTGTGCGAGGGCGTGAGGAGATTATAGTGGCCCTAGTGGCTTCTTGGGGAGCATTGTGCCTCCGCACCGCTCCAAACAGAGATTAGCATCCGCAAGGGTGTGAACTTCGGGATACATCATCGTCTCCGCGTGCCTCGGTTATCTCTTACCCGAGCCCTTTACTTATGCACTTTACTTTGCGATAGCCATATTGTTCTTTGTCATATATCTTGCTATCACATAGTTGCTTATCTTGCTTAGCATAAGTTGTTGGTGCACATAGGTGAGCCTAGTTGTTTTAGGTTTTTGTGCTTGGCAAATTAACCGCTAGGTTTATTCCGCATTTATTCAAGCCTAAACCGTAGTTATTTTAAAGCGCCTATTCACCCCCCCCCTCTAGGCGACATCCACGATCTTTCAGCCGCGTGAGATGAGCTTGGGGTCGACGGATCTGGAGGTGTAGGACTCTATCCTCTACCTGCGATGCCGGAGTTCGCCGGATGGGAACTTGTATGACGGAGTGGAGTGGAGTGGCTAGGGTTTGGTCGAGGGAGCGGATGAGGACGAATATATGTGGGGTTGGATGGGCCAGCGTGGGCTAGCTCCGACGTGGAGGACACGCCCGGCCGCACTCGGGCATCCCCATATCCGCCCCCATATTCAGGTTGATTATGATGGTTGCCGGTCAGCCCAGACATTTGAGATCGTTTTGAAGCGCCCGTCTGGGTCGGTTTTCTTTTACCGGTCAGTGACCCGGCCGTTTCATGCGGGCGTATGGAAAGGGATTTGAGGCCCCGGTTGTAGATGCTCTAAAACTGCTACTCACCTGTTAGTAGAATGGACTTTTAATTTTGACACAATTATATGAGAGTGATGTTATAAGCTAGGGCATGTCTAGGGAACATCTAGACTAGTTATTGCACATCTAAATGGCTTAATCATATATAAAGAGGAAAAGAACCACCCACATGAATCTTCGCCTAAAAATAAACCATATATAATTTAGATGTACAATTCTTGGGGCATATTCAGATGTGCTTTAGCAAAACGGTATAAACTACACACAAATATATATTGAATTACATTTCGAAGTTAGAGAAGTTAAGTACTTAGATGGGCAGGGAATGTCTTCAAGACAATCATTATTTTTAATCAGTGATGTGGTTAATAGCGCCTTTTATGGTATGCAAGGGTGATGGCTGAGATGACCATCAGTCCAAGGTGCCAACTCTTGCGACAATATGACCAAAAGGGAACAGTCGAAATGAAGATGAATCCATCTAAAAAAAAGATGAATTGGTTAGAGATATGCCATTGTAATATCCATAGCAATGATCATTTTTTTTGTATGTACGACATTCATATGGCATGGATTCCCTTTTTTACTCAATAATATGGGCTAGGTCCTTTTCTTTGTCATCAGTTTTGTTGATAGACACTATATACAAAGTTTATTGTCTTGACTCACACTCTCTGCATTTTAAACTCGAACCGGAAAACCATGCCAAAAATAGATGGAACGGAACTAATTTTGTGGTTTTATAGTTTTTGATTTTTAGTACAGTATGAAAATTTCCTACCATTTTGAATTTTGGGTTCCATGGTATATAGCTAAAAACCAAACAGTTGACCGAATTACAAAAATATATTTATACTTTTTGAGCGAACGACCATACAAGGACTCGATCACGTAAGCACGTGAGCTTGTCTCGCTTGCATTGTCCAACATTCACGCGCTCAAATATAGATCTTACATCTACTCATCATCAGGTAGGTAAGCAAGGTGGTACTAAAGTTGCTGCCGTCGTTCATATAGACTGATTGGCCGGTGACCGCATACAAGATTAAGAGAAGTTGCGACCTACTCACTCAAGCTCATGGGAAAGTTAATGGGTAGACCAAAATCCCAAAAGAGCTTGTAATGCAGACATTTTTCTTGTACATGAGTATGATTCCCTACTAAGCACATCCATTTCTATTGTAAATAGTCATTTTTCTGGAAAAAAAAAGCTAAGCACGATCATAAACAAAGCAAAGTATGCATTGCACATTTGCATGCACGACCAACCATCAAGGAGTAAACACATCCATGCATATGTATGTATTTGTAGTTATATATTGTTTGTGAATCTAAGAACTTTCGAAGTATATCTTTAAGATTGTTCAGTTGATCTGGATCAATATTTATGATGGTTCACTGCCATCCATATTAATTGAATAGTAGGACTTCCCAATCCAAAAGATTCTTCAATAGACAGTTTTATTTCATCATTATGCCAAGCTTCATTGATCAGAATTTTTCAATATTTCAATAATCAGCACAAAAAGGTAGGCGAGATAGATGATCCCCCTATCTGATGCCTCCTTTGCAAACAATTCTTTTGCCAGTCGCACCATTAAGTGTAACATGGGTTATAGCAGAGTTCAGTATGCTTCTTGTCCACATGATCCATTTCCCCCATATCCAACTGTTGAAGCGTGAAAACAATAGCACAATGGTCTATCTTATCAAATGTCCTTTTCTTAACCAATCCTAGAGATAAAAAAATCTCTTTTTGATTTGTGGAAGATTTGAAGGTATTCAAAAGCCCAATGTAAGAATCTAGAATATTTATGTTTTTAACGAACACACATTGATTATTGCTACGTATATGATATTTTTCTGCACTATGTTAGCTAGTATTTTTGTTAAAACTTTAATAGGCATGCTTATAAGGGAGATTGGTCTGTAGTTTGTTGTAGATTCAGAAGTATCCTAGTAATGAGTGAAATGCAGATAGTGTCAACAAGTTATCAGTTCACCTTTTTCATCATGAAAATCAAAACAGAACCTATAAAATTGATTTGTAATAACATGCCCACACCTCTGCATGAAAAAACCATCGAAACCATCTACTTGTAGGGATTTATCATTGTGCATACAATTAACAACCTGGTCAATCTTATGAGTGATGAGTGTGTATTCCAAATGATTGAGATTATTATTTGTAGCTAAAGCCAAGTATCATTGATCTTTCGTCGGTGGTGAAAGGGTCCCGAGGCTTTTCTCTAGATATCTCTAATTGCATATTAAAAATGTCAAATAAAATGTTCACGCTACTAGTTAAATGTGTCATACTACTTATGAGTAACATAACAACTTTGTACTATACGTCCACCTTTTTAATTACAATATCTACTGAAAATGTTCATGCTCTCAGATAAATAATATGTGTGTATTTAAAAAATGTCCATAAGTTCAAAATGTCATAGATTTTAAAAAATGCTCACACATCCAAAAATGTAGTTGTGTTTTTTCATAAATAAACAGAAGTGGTGAAAGTAATTTGAATCAAAATGCAAATGAAGATAATGTTTTCTTGTTGAAACACACAAAAAAGGAAAATTAAAATATAGAGAAGGAGGGGGGGAAATAATAAGATATAATAATAGAAGAAAAGGACAGGTAAAAGAAGCCAAGCAACCAGTAATTGGCCGTACCAAAAAGGGATGCTAGCATAGCATCCTTAGTTCACACAATGAGCATGGGAAACCTCTAAAACATGCACGCTTAACATGTTGCAGCTTAATTCAAATTAGACATGGAATTCTAACATGCCTCTAGCATGGAAAGCCAATTATGGAGACATCTATATATAGGAAGGGGTGAAGGCTTTAGCCATTTTCAGAACCTACCCATCGATAAGAAGTGCCCAAATTTGCCAATCCAAATATGGAAGTCCAGGCCCACAACGCTCCTCCCCTAATGGGTTATTTGAAAAACCACGAGGAGAAAAAGAATGTAATATAATTATAGTTGCACCAACACACTATATCAATTGTATTTCTGCTATGAGTATACGCGTCTCAGGATATGGATTTTTTGTAAAACCGAAAACATGTAGAAAACATCAAGTGGATTTGGGCACTAGATTAATAGGTTAGTCCAGAAAAATAATATAAATTGCTATAAAATTTATTCAAAAGTGATAATGTAATAGCATGAAACAATCACAAATTATAGATACATTTGAGACGTATCACAGACTTCATGTGGAAATCTCAGGCACCTCTTCAGTGTCGTTTCTTTACATGGCTGGCACCGCGGAATAGATGAAGGACTTCGGGCTGACTGGCATAGAGGGGTTTGCCTCACCAGGAAGTGTGCTTGCTATGTGCAGGTTGAGGACATGATCGACCACATCCTACTCACGTGTGTGTCCGCAAGGACCGTGTGGACTCAGATCTGTTTGCCGCTGGGCAGGCCAGAGTGGACAACAACAAATGGCACGCTCATGAAATGGTGCTCGAACGAAGCTGCTAGGAGATACATACCTAAGGAATTCCGTGCCATCTTCATCCTCGTCCTCTATGGCAACTATGGATGCATCAAAATGCCCTAGTGTTCGATAGGGGACTCGCCCTTACGACCGGTAGTGGTCTCACGAATTGCGAATGAAGGTGGGGCATGGCGATAAGTGGGCCTTCTAAAAGGAGTTTTGGATGTTTTTTCGGTGCTTTAGCCATGTGGGCGAGAGGGGAGTAGTTTTTTTGTGATAGTTTGATGCATGTTGGGTGGAGTTCTTATGGTGTCAGGTGGGGTTGTAACAACTTGTAACACCATACGGTGGACTGGGTTCTTTATCCTCCTTCCCCTTTAATATTGTGCGTATTCGAGATTTTTTCCCACCAAATCCAATTGAGGCATGAAAACAAAAGCACTATGTTATACCTTATTAGACGCTCTGTCAAAATTGATCTTAAAGAACGCAAATTCTCTTTTAGATTTGTGGCGGATTTGAAGGTATTCAAAAGCCTAACATAAGGATTCCTGAATACTTTTGATGTTTAACCCATATTAATTATTTCTAGGTATTTATATGATATCTCTCTATACCCTATTAGCCATTGATTTCGTTAACACTTTAATAGGCATGCTCACCATGAAGATCTATCTCTAGTCTACTACAGATTCAAGAGTAGGTATCTTAGAAATGAGCGATATATAGAGACTGTTAACAAGTTGTATTCTTATTTTTTTTCATTATGATAGTTAAAACAGAACTTGTAAAATAGGTCTATAATAACATGCCATCATCTCTTCATGAAAAGGCCATTGAACTATCTAGTTATAGGGATTTATCATCGTGTATAAATTAACAACCTTGTCGTTTTCATCATTGGTGAATGTGTCTTTCAAATGATCGAGACTATTATTGGTAGCTAAATGTTGAGTATCCTATAGAATTGATCTTTCATCAGCGATGAAATGGATCCTGAGGATTTTCCCGAGATATGTTTCACTCTTTATGAAAAGAAATTATATATGGCAAATAAAATATTCACACTACTAGTTAAATGTTCACACCACTCATAAGTAACATAACTATTTTGTGCTATACATCAAGTTTTTTAATACTGATATCTATTGAGTTCTCAAATGAAAGATATTTGTGTATTTATGAAATGTCCATATGTTCAAAATTTATGGTCATTGAGTTTTCAAAAATATTGATGCATCGAAAAATGTTGTTGCGTTTTTATAGATAAATACTAAGGATAAAAGTAATGTAAATCAAAATTTAAATAAACACAACAATTTTCATGGAAGCATAAGGCCTGGGGGATTAGATAATTTGTCAAGCTTTATTAGGGGTTTGATGATTTATCCCAGGATTGTTTCAGTGGTTAGTGGCCCCGGCCCCACCCGTCAATCTCGATGGGGTGGGGGATGATCAAAGTGAAAAGTAAAGTGTGGGTTAAGATCTAATTTATCCAGACCTTATTCGTTGGAGGAGGTTTAGATGAGAATATCCCCATAGGGCCCGGAATAATAAGGAATCACCGTTGGCCCATGCCAGCCCCCTCCTCCCTCCACACCAACCCCTCCGAAGACCCAGGTGACGTGTTACAGAAAACTCTAGAAGCCACTCGCGGAACATGATGAGACAAGGGCGCTCGCGATGCTACTGCTGTCGTATGCGGTTTAACCAAACAAAAAGGATTTACGAGGAAGAGGGGGGGGGGGGGGGGTAGGTGGGGACTTGAGGAAATTAGGTGGAGGGGAGGGAAGACCAAATCCCCTCCAAAGAAGAAAGGAAAATAAAAATATAGAGAAGGAGATAAAAAATAAATAAAACAATAACATAATAAGGTAGGAAAAAAAAGCCAAGCAACCCCTAATTGGCCATACCAAAAAGGGTCGCTAGCTAAGCATCCTTATTTCACACAATGAGCATGGAAAACCTTTAAACTTGCACACTTTTTCTTTGTGGGGGAAGCATGCACATTTTACATGCTGAAGCTTAAATGAAAATAGACATGGAATTCTATCGAGCCTCTAACACAAAAGCCAATTATGGAGGCGTCTATATACACACAGGGAGGGATGGAGGCTTTAGCCTTTTTTTGAATCCCTCGAAACCCTTACCCACACATCCCCCGTGCCTAAATTCATCCGTCCAAATCTGGAAGCCCGACTCACAATGCTCCTCCCCTAATAGGGCTATCTGAAAAACCACGAGGTGAAAAGTGTAATATAACTGCAATAGCGCCAACACACTATCCCGACGCCAATGATGATGGTGCTTTTGGTTAGGCCCGGTAAACCACTTCACCAACCGATCCACTACTTCCACTTTTATTCAGTGAAACGGAACGGAAAAAAGTTGAAATGGGCTAGGGGAGTACTTGATCATTTCTAAGATACCTACTCTTGAATCTGTAGTAGACTAGAGATCGATCTTCAATGGTGCTTTTGGTTAAAACAGAACTTGTAAAATTGGTCTATAATAACATGCTATCATCTCTTCATGAAAAGGCCATTAAAACGTCTAGTTCCAGGGATTTATCATTGTGTATAAATTAACAACCTCATCGATTTCATCATTGGTGAATGTGTCTTTCAAATGATCGAGACTATTATTGGTGGCTAAATGTTGAGTATCCTATAGAATTGATCTTTCATCAATGATGAAATGGACCCTGAGGATTTTCTCGAGATATGTTTCACTCTTTATGAAAAGATATTATATATGGCAAATAAAATATTCACACTACTAGTTAAATGTTCACACCACTCATAAGTAACATAACTATTTTGTGCTATACATCAACTTTTTTAATACTGATGTCTATTGAATTCTCAAATGAAAGATATTTGTGTATTTATGAAATGTCCATATGTTCAAAATTTATGGTCATTGAGTTTTCAAAAATATTGATGCATTGAAAAATGTTGTTGCGTTTTTATAAATAAATACTACAGATAAAAGTAATTTAAATCAAATTTTGAATAAACATAATCTCGAGGGGGGGGGGGGGGCAAAAATGATCAAAATGAAAAGTATAGTGTGGGTTAATATCTAATTTCTCCATAAGGCCTTATTCATTAGAAGAGGTTTAGATGAGAATATCCCCATAGGGCCCAGAATACCAAGGAATCACTATCGGCCCATGCCAGCCCCTTCCCCCCACCAACCCCTCTGAAGACCCAGTTGACGTGTTACAGAAAACTCTAGAAGCCACTCGCGGAACGTGATGAGACAAGGGTGCTCGCGATGCTACTGCTGTCGTATGCGGTTTAACAAAACAAAAAGGATTTACAAGGAACAGGGAGGGGAAGGAGATTAGTGAGGAATTGAGGAAATTGGATGGAGGGGAGGGACGACCAAATCCCCTCCAAAGGAGGCATAAAGAAGAAAGGAAAATAAAAATGCAGAGAAGGAGATAAAATATTAAATAAAACAATAACATAAGAAGGTACGGGAAAAATGACCAAGCAACCCCTAATTGGTCGTACCAAAAAGGGGCGCTAGCTAACCATCTTTATTTCACACAATGAGCATGGAAAACCTTTAAACCTGCACACTTTTTCTTTGCATGAAAACTTGCACATTTTACATGCTGAGGCTTAAATGAAAATAGGCATGGAATTCCACCGAGCCTCTAACCCAAAAGCCAATTATGGAGGCGTCTATATACATACAGGGAGGGATGGAGGCTTTAGCCATTTTTGGAATCCCTCAAAACCCTTACCCACACATCCCCCGTGCCCAAATTCACCTGTCCAAATCTAGAAGACCAGGCTCACGACGCGCCTCCCCTAACGTATTATTTAAAAAACCACGAGGTGAAAAATGTAATACAATTGCAATTGCGCCAACGCACTATCCCGGCTCTATTTTTTGCTACGAGTATGCACACCTCTGGTTATAATTTCTGCCATCAAGTACTCCTACTTCCCTAGCCCATTTCAACCTTTTATCTTTCCATTTCAACAAAAGTACCCCGCCAGCAAGTTGGTGAAGTGGTTAACCGAGCCTAACCAAAAGCACCGTCATCATTGGGCATCTTAACTATCTCATCAATGGCAATGAAAACTTCTTACCAGTACCATCAATCCAGTGACTAGGCGTCGTGCTGTAGTAGATAGATAGATAAGCAGGAGTAGATAGATAGATAGATGCCCCGGTCGACCCGAAAGGATAACCATCGGCGCCGCCGCCCGCAAGTAGCCGTGGCGTGCCATCCGTCCGTGGTTACTACCAGAAATGCATTGTTAAGCCGGGCTAACCACGCGAATTTGTTCACTCAGAGGGCTGATCCGTTCGTGTTAGCCGTGGTTTCGCTCCGTGATGCCAGTCACTGTGATGGCAGATTCTACCGATACCGAGGCAGGCGAAAAAAAAAGAGAAAAGAGAATCGAATCCCCTCGCGAGTACCACCGGATAAAAAGATGCCCTATCCCCGGGGCCCGCCTGCCATTGGGACCAGGATGGCCGCAGAACACTTACGTACTACAACGGGACAGAGGGACTCTTGCGCGCAGCCCCCTGGAGTTCTTCTCAATCACGTCCGGGTCCCATTTCCCTCTCCTCGCCACGGGCCGCGGCCGCTATATAAAGCGGCAGGCATCCGGAGCACGGAGACACACGCAGAGAGAGCGAGAGACCCGCCGCCCCACCCCCTCACCCGCCGCCGCCCCGTGCGTCCCGTCCGTTCGGTCCGTTAGGGTTTCGGCCGTCCGCCATGGCGATCCTCGGGGAGCTCGGGACCGAGATCCTCATCCCCGTCTGCGGGGTCGTCGGCATCGTCTTCGCCGTCGCGCAGTGGTTCATCGTCTCCAAGGTCAAGGTCACCCCCGGCGCCGCCTCCGCCGCCGCCGGCGGCAAGAACGGCTACGGCGACTACCTCATCGAGGAGGAGGAGGGCCTCAACGACCACAACGTCGTCGTCAAGTGCGCCGAGATCCAGACCGCCATCTCCGAAGGTGAGAAGCATCCTCCGCCTCCTCCACCGCCCGGGTGGTCCCCCCTCTCACTCCCCTCACTCTCTCTCCCCAGATCTGGGGCGGCCGTTGCTCGGGGCGCGCAGATCCGCCCGTTTCGCGGCCGTTTCTCCGGCGGAGGCGGCCGCACTTCGAGCGCGGGCAATGTTTGAAACTGCTGGATATTCTTTACTGTAGAAAGTAGAATCTCGCCTAGGCAGCCTTAATTTTTCAGGGCCAAATGGCTCGGATTGTGGCCGTCCGTTGGCTCATTTCGTCGATTCCGGCGCTGATCTGAGCGGGGAACTTTCGAATTTCAGCTCCCAGAGTGTTTTTTCCTCTTTATGGAAGGGTAAAACCATGAGAAAGCTGAGCTGTAGCCATGCTAAAAGCTCTTCCTTGCTTCCTTTTATGCAAAAGGAAACCGAATCCGGGCGCCGGAGCTTTTGATTCGCCCGTGGGCGCTGCAGAACAGTGTCGTTTTCCCCCAAACCATGCTGCGCTCCCAAGATATATTTGTACCTCCTGGCCTAGTTCCAAATCTGCAGGATTTCAAAGTCGGCTCCTTTGACACTTTTGCTCGCTAGACTAGACTAGATTTTTGTTTATGCGGCTCCATGTGGCGCTAGGCGCAACTAGCAAAATCACCATCTTCCATTTTTTAAATCTGAATGAAATGAAAATTGACATCAGATGCCTGTGTTTGGTGCTAGATCAAGGCTTCAATAAACAGTTCTTTTAATGCTTTGAGCGGTGCCCGTGTTCTGCGTCGGTGCTGTAGTAAAGATGCAGCTTTCAGTGAGCAACTGCACATCTCTACCGTCGCTGTCTTATTTTAATTAGAAGAGTATCATACTCGCTTGGTGGTGGAAGGTGCGTGATGGATCTGCCAGACGCAGCAAGCTGGACACGTCGTGAGCTGCCTTGACTTAGCTCACTCCACTGCCCTGGGTAGGCAGATCCAGACCTGAAACGTCAGGCTCATGGATAAGGATCCCGGCCGTCTGTCACTGACGTGTCGTCAGTTTGCCCCTAGCCTTGCGAGATTGCCATCTCCATCTGCCTAACCCTCACCCGATGCGTGTCCTGTTTCTTGGGGTTTGGTGATTGGTGTCACCGATTTGTTTCTTCTTTGATTGGGACGTGTACAGTGGAAGATCTGCTCTTGGAATTGTCTGCCGGGATAGGATTGGGTGCGTGGCCTGCTGCTCTCCCCTAGATGTAAGACGGCAGTGGGTGGTAGATATTTGTTTCTCCGTGTGTCAGTCTCTAGGTAGATCCTATTTCGTTACTTACTAATTTCAGGAAGGTACAATTGAACCGAGGTTATCTAATAATGTAATAATATGTGCACTGTTACCTGTAATGAAAAGCTGTGACTTCATTTAATATAACTATTTAGTTTGATCACATGATTTATGTGTAACAATTAACTTTTATTGTGAACAGGAGCAACCTCATTTCTTTTCACCATGTACCAGTATGTTGGTATGTTCATGGTCGTCTTTGCTGCGGTTATCTTCGTCTTCCTTGGGTCGATTGAGGGATTCAGCACAAAGGGCCAGCCCTGCACCTACAGCACGGGCACCTGCAAGCCAGCTCTCTACACCGCTCTCTTCAGCACTGCGTCTTTCTTGCTTGGAGCCATCACATCTCTGGTGTCTGGTTTCCTTGGGATGAAGATCGCCACATACGCCAATGCCAGGACGACCCTGGAAGCAAGGAAGGGTGTTGGGAAGGCATTTATCACTGCTTTCCGCTCTGGTGCAGTCATGGGCTTCTTGTTGTCATCAAGTGGGCTTGTGGTTCTTTACATCACCATCAACGTGTTTAAGATGTACTACGGTGATGACTGGGAAGGTCTCTTTGAGTCCATCACTGGTTATGGTCTCGGTGGGTCTTCCATGGCTCTATTCGGAAGAGTTGGTGGAGGTATCTACACCAAGGCTGCTGACGTGGGTGCTGACCTTGTTGGCAAAGTTGAAAGGAACATTCCTGAAGATGACCCAAGGAACCCAGCTGTGAGTTCTCTTCTCACTTCTCAGCTTTTGGCTAATAATTTTAGGCAAATTAGCAGACCTTGCTTACAATTTATACTGTGACTGTTATGCTTCATGGTATATCCTTTGCTGAACTTTGAACTCTTGTTTGCAGGTGATTGCTGACAACGTCGGTGACAATGTTGGTGATATTGCTGGAATGGGATCAGATCTCTTTGGTTCATACGCTGAATCTTCCTGCGCTGCTCTTGTTGTTGCTTCTATCTCATCTTTTGGAATCAACCATGATTTCACTGCGATGTGCTACCCACTGCTCGTGAGCTCTGTCGGCATCATTGTTTGCTTGCTCACCACCCTCTTTGCGACTGATTTCTTTGAGATCAAGGCTGCAAGCGAAATTGAACCTGCTCTGAAGAAGCAGCTCATCATCTCCACTGCTTTAATGACTATCGGTGTTGCGGTAATCAGCTGGTTGGCTCTTCCAGCTAAGTTCACCATCTTCAACTTCGGTGCTCAGAAGGACGTGTCTAACTGGTAATTTATTTGTCAATATTTGTTACTCAATTCTGCAATGTTGTACTCACTTCTGATTATGCTCTCTTGGTTTCACAGGGGCCTGTTCTTCTGTGTGGCAGTTGGTCTGTGGGCTGGTCTAATTATTGGGTTTGTGACCGAATACTACACTAGCAATGCCTACAGGTAAGGAACCCATTAGTTTCTAGTTATATTATTGTTCATATTTTGTGTTATGGTGTCTTATCCCCCAATTAGTTTCTAGTTATATTATTGTTCATATTTTGTGTTATGGTGTCTTATCCCCCAATTAGTTTCTAGTTATATTATTGTTCATATTTTGTGTTACGGTGTCTTATCCCCCAATTATTTCCTTGTGGCAGCCCTGTGCAAGATGTTGCTGATTCCTGCAGAACTGGTGCTGCCACCAACGTCATCTTCGGTCTTGCCCTTGGTTACAAGTCAGTCATCATCCCGATTTTTGCTATTGCTGTCAGCATCTACGTCAGCTTCTCTATTGCTGCAATGTACGGCATTGCAATGGCTGCTCTTGGCATGCTTAGCACAATGGCAACTGGTCTTGCTATCGATGCTTATGGTCCCATTAGTGACAATGCTGGTGGAATTGCTGAGATGGCTGGCATGAGCCACAGAATCCGTGAGAGGACTGATGCTCTTGATGCCGCTGGCAACACAACCGCTGCTATTGGAAAGGTGAATTTTCCTGCTCTACATTTGTTGGGATTGAGAAGTTAAAAAGTACTCCCTCTGTAAACTAATATAAGAGCGTTTAGATCACTACTTTAGTGTTCTAAATGCTCTTATATTAGTTTACAGAGGGAGTATTTGATAAGATGAGCTATTTGATTATTGTGGAATTAGGCAGTGGGGGATGGGTTTGTAGTGAAAGCCACTTTATTGGTTATGTAACTCCTGGTTATGTAACTCCCTCTTTGCATATAATGTTGCAGGGTTTCGCCATTGGGTCAGCTGCTCTTGTGTCCCTGGCACTTTTCGGTGCCTTTGTCAGCAGAGCTGGTGTGAAGGTCGTTGATGTCCTATCTCCCAAGGTGTTCATTGGCCTGATTGTCGGAGCCATGCTTCCGTACTGGTTCTCTGCCATGACCATGAAGAGTGTTGGAAGTGCTGCTCTCAAGATGGTTGAGGAGGTCCGCAGGCAGTTCAACACCATCCCTGGACTGATGGAGGGAACTGCCAAGCCCGACTATGCCACCTGTGTCAAGATCTCCACTGATGCTTCCATCAGGGAGATGATCCCCCCGGGTGCTTTGGTCATGCTCACCCCCCTCATTGTCGGAACCCTCTTCGGCGTGGAAACCCTGTCTGGTGTTCTGGCTGGTGCCCTTGTTTCTGGAGTGCAGGTATCCTAGCGCTCCCCCCTTGCTTCCTCTAAGTACCTCTGAATCCGTTTATTCTAGGCATTTACCTAGTTCCTTTCTTACAGATCGCCATCTCTGCTTCCAACACCGGCGGTGCATGGGACAACGCAAAGAAGTACATTGAGGTAAATATTCTCAGAAGCCCTGATTGTTCATTTCCTTTTGACTTTACATTGATGAGCCAATGTATTGATCATGTCTCTTAACTTTGTCATCAACTTCTTCGCTACTTGTTTCAGGCCGGCAACAGCGAGCACGCGAGGTCCCTTGGCCCCAAGGGTTCAGACTGCCACAAGGCGGCCGTGATCGGCGACACCATTGGAGACCCCCTCAAGGACACCTCAGGCCCGTCGCTCAACATCCTCATCAAGCTGATGGCCGTCGAGTCCCTCGTGTTCGCGCCCTTCTTCGCCACGTACGGAGGTGTGCTGTTCAAGTACATCTAGAAGACTCGTTGAGCGGACTTAGAATCTACGGACACCATCACGAATAACTCTGCCCCGCCCGCCCGCCGTTCGTATGTTGTGCGCTGCTGTTATTTTTGGTTCTTGTGTCATTATTCCAGGATTGCCGCAGTTTACCCCCCACTTTCCCTTTGGCCTCTTGGGTGTGTTACGTTAGTCTCACCATTACCGGCTTGTAGCTCCATGTAGTAGAAGAGAGAGACCAGATGTCCTCGGTCATTATTGGTATGTGTCTGGCAAATTTTCCTCGTCCCGTGATGACGACGATAATGTTTGAACCCTTGAACAATGATATCATGACGATTGTTGCATCATCTCACCTGTGACTTGCTGCTCGATCTGCATAAGATCAAATAGATAGAAGTACCACTTCAGAATGCAGGAATGTTCTGATCTTGTGGGAAATGCCTGGAAATTTCTGCATGAAAACCAACAAATTTCTTTGAAAATTCCTGTGGAAGTAGTTGGTTTCCCATTGCCTGTTGATTCAGAATAGCTTCATTCCGACTTTGATTTTCTATGTTTCCCATCCAAGACGACAAGGCTCTGAGGCTGAAGGTAAATATTTCATATCTTTTTTGTCTGCCACCATTACAAGAAAACACAACCACTCAAAAGGAACCGGGAAAGAGTTATTCCCATTGCCTCTTGTTTCACTATTTGAATTTCCCCTTTGTCCTCCAACTTCTTACAATCTAATCACACAAAGCCACACACTCTTCAGCCATCTTATAACTATCTTGGGATGGACATGCTTAGCAAGCCACCCTTTATCACCACCACCTATACCAGCAAGAACACCAAAACCTCTAGCTACACGCAGGGGCATGGTAATGCGGCATGTGGACGAACACGATGGACCGAGGCGCGATGCCCATGGGCCGCGTCGCGTCCACCTTCACAGGCTCCATCCTGGGAATGCTCCCGTCGGCGCCGGTCACCAGCGCCCTGCCGTTCAGCAGCATCACCTGGCTCTGGATGTTGCCGCCCTGAGGTGTGAGGTGGTACTCCTCCCTCGCCGCTCCGGTCGCCTGAGCAAACCTCCCGCCGTGCCTCCTTCCGGCGTGTCCTGAACCTGCCACCTTGACGTGGTTCGTCGCGTTGCCGTGCAGGTTGATGAGCAGCAGGGTTATCCCCGGCTGGAAGAGACAGACATGGAGAAGGTCAGTAGATGATGAGATTGTTCATGTTGTTGTGGTTATGAAAATGTGTAGGATCATCTGGATTGCTTACAGCATGTTTTGCGCAATGCGCGTAGGCGCGGATCATGTTGGTGCCCGTGAACTTGGCTTCCAGGACCTTGGTTCCCATCAGGCGATGCCACAGCAGAGCACTGCAGAGGAAACATAGGAAAGGAACAGATGTCATGGAAGTCAAAGCTTCAGACACTTTCAGGCAAGTTCCTATTGTCATTAGCTATTGTTTGCATTGCAAATTTCATCAAGTAGCATACTGAACTTACCTGTAGTAGTCAGGATTTGGCTGGAATGTGGTTGTGTTCAGCAGGCCGTAGTTCCCACCGATGAAGCTCTGTCTGCAGTAGCTCTTGGTGTCGAATTTTGCTGACATCCCGAGTTGATCCAGGAACCTTAAAACCACATCAAAAACCCCTATCAGAACAGCCGCATCAAGAACATCTAGTACTGAATTTTCATCTCAAGGATCTCCCATCTTACCAGAAGCTGAACACAAATGCGTCGGTGACAAGGTGATGCCCACTGTTGTAAGCCCCTCCAGACTCCCCAACCCAGGCGACCGCCGACGTCCCGGCGGCTTTCAGCAGCCCCTGAAGATCCCTGAACGGGCTCGCCATGCCGTCGAGCGCCTTCGGGTCGAGGATCCTGTCAATCAGATGTGTGTCCACCCCTGTAAACGTCCAAATGTTTGGCAAACTAGTTCAGGTCCCGGTTCATGCATCAAAATTCTTCAGAATGGGCTTTGTTTCCACGGTGATCTTGCATTACATACCTGCCCCTAGGTTGTAGATGTGGTGGGTCACGACGTCGAGCATGTCGGGCTTGGTCTTGGCGATGAGCTCGCCGTACCAGGCCGGGTCGAAGAAGCCGCCGGGCGCGAGCACCAGCGGCTTCGCCGGGCTGCCCCGGTACACGCTGTCCACCGTCGTCTTGAGGGCGATCGCGTCCTTGACGTACTGGGCCGCCCCGATCTTGGTCCCGATGCCGGAGCCGCTGAGCTCATTCCCTGCAAGGAGGAGAGAGCACAGTTCAGAATGAAACCCAGCGTCTGACTGAAGTTCAGTGTGGAGCTTCTCGCTTCAGTTACCAATGGAAATGAAGGAGTGCACCTACCGAGCTCCCATCCATGGATTTTGTACCCCTTGCCGGCGGTGTAGCGGATGAACGACGCCGCGTTCGTGGTGTCCCAGTTGCCTCCCATGGCCCCGCCCTGCAGCGGCACCCGGCCGTTGAGCGCGTTGAGCCCGAACACGATCTTGGCCCTGCGGGTTCAGAGTGGAGCGGACCATGTGATGTGATGATCTTCTGATCTTCAGAACTCAAATCATGGAAGAAACGAGGGAAGATTGAGGGTGGAAAAGTACCCGGATTTCTGGAAGAAGGCGTTGAGCTCGTCCCAGCGGCGCATGGGCAGGCAGCCCTCCGTGAAGCCGAACATCTCCGACTCGCTCTTGGTGAACGGCGCGCATGGACCCCGCCGGTCCGCCGTGCCGTACACGACCTTGTCCTGCAGCGAGCCGCCCAGCCGGAGCACCAGCGGCGAGAAGGCTGCAAATCAAAGGGGAATTCCGCCGCGTTGGCGAGGATCGGTCAGTGAGCCGCCGCGGCTGCGCACGCGCGCCCATGGCCGCCGCGCCAAGAACCTCTAGCGGGATGGGATGGATGGTGGCCTACCTTTGACGGCATTGAGAAGGATTTTGTTGGAGAGATCCTGCGCGGGGTTGAGAAAGAAAAAAAATGGTGTTAGTTCGCCGGCGGTGAAGGGAGGGGAGAAACTGGGGGGTGTCGGTGGTGACCACTGACCAGGTTGAGGAGCGAGGCGCGGCCCCAGCTGCAGGTGCCGTAGTCGCACTTGTCGGGCGGCCACCAGTCGAGGGTGGCGCACACGAAGTCCTCGCCCGTGGACGCAATGGCGCGCCGCCCGTCCACGGTGACGGCCCCCGCCTCCGCCGCGCCGCCCTGCCGCAGCACCGCCAGCAGCCAAAGCGCCCGAACGAGAAGCCGCAGCCCCGCCATGCCCCAGCCTCGCAGAGCAGAGCAGAGGTTGCCCCTCACTCTTCACTCACTCCACTGCCGCAGCCACCTGCGGAGCACGCACGGACCTACCCACACGACGGGGTTGGCAGGGCAATGGCGGGCGATGGATGGATGTGTGTCCCTGCCGGCCGGCCACCTACACGGCGCCTAAATAGTAAATGGCAAGAGGCCAAGACGCAGGCCGTGGACGCAGGGGGAGAGAGGGGGAGGGAGGGGGAAGATAAGGCGGGTGGCGGTGGGTCTAGCTCTAAGGCGCCGGATCGGCGGTCCGTCCGTCCGACAGTGTGGAGTGCCAGGATGCCACTTCACTGCCCCGGTTACCTCGATCCGTCGTCCTCGCTGTCGTCGTCCCCGTTTTCACCGCCATTGTCGAGCTGCCGCTGGCGCTCCAGGTAGGACGTGACGCGGTAAGCCCGGCGGTGAGGCTGGCCGGGTGGTTAGCGGTTAGCGCGGTTTTGACTGGGTGGGTGCATGACAGGCAGGAGGAGCAGCGGGGGCGCTGTAGCGGCGCAGGGGGGAGTGGTGCGCGGTGCAGTGTCCGCCAGGAGGACGAGCAAGGGCCCAACCAACGGGAGCAGTAAATGTAGACCGCCTTGCACTGCATGCTTTCATGATCTTTATAAATATCCAGCGGCAGTGCATCTTACCACATATACATAGACGAAAAGGGCGGTACCATTCTTGATGCAAATCATTTGCGCGATTTCGGACGGCATGATTGTGGTTGGTACACGACGGAATATTATGACACGCGGTGGAACAAGAAGAAAAACACGACGAAACACTCCCTCCGTGTCAAATTGTAAGCCCTTTTTTGACACGGTATACGTCTTGTAAGAAGTTACCACTTGGAGTAGCCCATGTACGTACGTACGTATAACCGTCGTTCAAAGCTGGACAATACCATGCGAGAGAGGTACTTACCTGGCTGGCAGGATACATACATGATACATGCATGTGGCCGTACACCGACGAACCACACACCCCACGGTGCACCGATGGTCCTCCTCCTCCTCCTCCTCTGTTCTCCACATCCTAAAATGGCCCGAGCTAGCAGAACTAGTTGGAGGCAGCATGCACGTTCGCTTTCCTCTGTGGTCCGTGGTGGTGGGCTAGGGCTAACGGAGAAAGGTCGTCGACCGGCATGGCATGGTGAGCACAGCTAAGCTACCACTGGATGCCAATTGCCAAAGCAAAAGCTAAGGGAGGCCACGGTCTATACTTTGAACACAAGAGGAAGGTGTCGTCGTCTGCCACTGATCTACCACTCCGGGTTGCTCACAAGCTAGCTACGGCGGTTCTTGGGAGCCCTCAGGGTAGGTAGGTGTACCATGGTGTGTCACCAAGCCGGAATTGATGTAACCGAACTTGTGTCTTGGGTTGAGCATCCCCTCCCCTGCTCACGAGACACTCTAGCACGCCTTCTAGTGTACGTGCCAGAGCGTCTTCACCATTGTAAACATTTCCCACCTATCAATGCAATGATACGCTTCCATGCGTATTGGCAAAGAAGAAGAAGAATTGATGTGTGTATGTGTGGGTGGGTGGGTGTGGGTGTGGGGTGATGAGGTGTTCACTATGGCTTAGAGTTTATTGGAGTAAATAACACTTTCTCCCACCGCGTGGATAGAGCGTGCGCATGTTTCTAGATCGGCAATGTGACTAGCCTAATATTTATTAGGTGCGACGAAAATTATATCTTTAGAATTTTTCATCCATAGACGAATTGATTCATATGATTTTCGGCAACGTATAACGCATATTTGGTTATTCAAATTAACAACCTAGAAGCGCATGCATGCCCACCCAGACGCAGGCAGTAAAATGTCCTGCTAACGAGAAAACCTTTTACTGGTTTGAGATGTGAGGAAACTGTTTTTTACTGCATTATGCGTGTTTCTACTAGTACACTGCATGCGTCCTAGAGGGTGTTTACCAGTTACTAAGAAACTGCTCCAATAATAATAATAATGAATGTAGATAAAAATGTTACCCCCCCCCCCCCCCCCCCCCTCACCCGGCGGGCAAATTTCAAACTAATCGCCCTTAATCTGAACTAGCCCCTTGCTAAATTCGTCCGTAGGTGTAGCATACCCCTTTCTTGTTGCTAAAAGCTCTTGTATGACCGACATCTTGTATCTTCCAGAGATGTCCAAATCTACTTCGAGTGACCAACCTCATGCAACTTCAATCCAAAAATAATAGACCAACCACTTAGAGCTTCCAAACAAATTTCCTTCAAAGATATGCCTAAATCTACTTGGAGCGACCAATCTCTTGTAGCTCCAATATTAATAGACCAACCTCTTGTAACTTCAAGTTATAGTTTCCATCTTCGAGATATGCCCAAATATACTTGGAGTGATCAATCTCTTATAGCTCCAATATTAATAGACCAACCTCTTCTAGCTTCAAGGCATAGTTTGCATCTTCGAGATATGCCCAAATATACTTGGAGTGATCAATCTCTTGTAGCTCCAATATTAATTGACCAACCTCTTCTAGCTTCAAGGCATAGTTTGCATCTTCGAGATATGCCCAAATATACTTGGAGTGATCAATCTCTTGTAGCTCCAATATTAATTGACCAACCTCTTGTAGCTTCAAGACATATTTTGCATCTTTGAGATATGCCCAAATATACTTGGAGTGATCAATCTCTTCTAGCTTCAAAATTAATAGACCAACATCTTGTAAAATAGATTTTGGGCCTCTGAGATATGCCCAAATCTTCATGGAGTGATCAACCTCTCCTAGTATAGCAATTAATAGACCATACTTTTGTAGCTTCCAAATAGATATTACATCTTTCAGATAGGCTAAATCTACTTGGGGGTGATAAACCTCTTGTAGCTTCAAAATTGGATAGACCTGACGTTATGTATCTTTCGAAAAGATTTTCCATCTCTGAGATATGCCCAAATCTACTTGGAGTAATGAACCTCTTGTAGCTTCAAAAATAATAAACCAACCTTTGGTAGCTTCAAAACAGGTTTTGCATCTATGAGATATGCACAAATTGTTGGGGAACGTAGCATGCAATTTCAAAAAAAATTCTATGCTCACGCAAGATCTATCTAGGAGATGCATAGCAACAAGAGGGGGAGAGTGTGTCTACGTACCCTCATAGACCGAAAGCGGAAGCGTTTGACAACGCGGTTGATGTAGTGAACTTCTTCTCGTTCCGACCGATCAAGCACCGAACGTACGACACCTCCGAGTTCTGCACATGTTCAACTCGATGACGTCCCTCGAACTCTTGATCCAGCAAAGTGTCGAGGGAGAGTTTCGTCAGCACGACGGCATGGTGACGGTGATGATGAAGTGATCCGCGCAGGGCTTCGCCTAAGCACTACGTGAATATGACCGGAGACGTAAACTGTGGAGGGGGGCGCCGCACATGGCTAACAACTGTTGATGTGTGTTCTAGCGGTGCCCCCTTCATATATATAGGTTGGAGGGGAGGAAAGGCAGCCAAGGGGGCACCCCAAGTAGGAGGAATCCTACTTGGGCGCCTCCCAATTCGGCGCCCCCCTTGGAGGAGAGCAGCCAAGGGGGCACCCCAAGTAGGAGGAATCCTACTTGGGCGCCTCCCAATTTGGCGTCCCCCCTTCCATATTCATCCGGAGGAGGAAGGAAGGACGAGGGAGGAGAGAAGGAAGGGGGAGGCCGAATTGCTCCCCTTACTTTCTCTCTTCCCCTCTTTCCTTCCCCCTTATTTCGGCCTACATGGGGCACAGGGGCTGGTCTGTCCCCTCTTGGCCCATTAAGACCCACGTAGTTGCCGGGGGATGCCCGGAACCCCTTCCGGTGACCCGATATGCACCTGGTACCCTCGGAACACTTTTGGTGTCCGAATACCATCATCCAATATATGAATATTTATCTCTCGACAATTTCGAGACTCCCCGTCATGTCCGTGATCTCATCCGGGACTCCGAACAACATTCAGTCACTAAATCATATAACTCATATAATACAAAATCATCATCGAACGTTAAGCGTGCGGACCCTAAGGGCTCGAGAACTATGTAGACATGACCGAGACACCTCTCTGGTCAATAACCAACAGCGGAACCTGAATGCTCATATAGGTTCCCACATATTCTACAAAGATCTTTATCGGTCGTACCGTAATGACAACATACATTATTCCTTTTGTCATCGGTATGTTACTTGCCCAAGATACGATCGTCGGTATCTCATACCTAGTTCAATCTCGTTACCGGCAAGTCTCTTTACTCGTTCCGTAATACATCATCCCGCAACTAACTCATTAGTCACATTGCTTGCAAGGCTAAATATGATGTGCTTACCGAGAGGGCCCAGAGATACCTCTGCGATACTCGGAGTGACAAATCCTAATCTCGATCTATGCCAACCCAACAAACACCTTCGGAGATACCTGTAGAGCATCTTTTTAATCACCCAGTTATGTTGTGACGTTTGATAGCACACAAGGTATTCCTCCAGTATCTGGGAGTTGTATAATCTCATAGTCGAAGGAATATGTATATGACATGAAGAAAGCCATAGCAATAAAACTGAACGATCAACATGCTAAACTAATGGATGGGTCTTGTCGATCACATCATTCTCTTAATGATGTGATCCCGTTTATCAAATGACAACACATGTCTATGGTTAGGAAACTTAACCATCTTTGATTAACGAGCTAGTCTAGTAGAGGCTTACTAGGGACACGGTGTTTTGTCTATGTATCCACACATGTATCAAGTTTCCGGTTAATACAATTCTAGCATGAATAATAAACATTTATCATGATATAAGGAAACATAAATAACAATTTTATTATTGCATCTAGGGCATATTTCCTTCAGTCTCCCACTTGCACTAGAGTCAATAATCTAGTTCACATCGCCATGTGATTTAACACCAATAGCTCACATCTTTATGTGATTAACACCCATAGTTCACGTCGCCATGTGACCAACACCCAAAGGGTTTATTAGAGTCAATAATCTAGTTCACATCTGTCGGCGTCCTGGGAACGGGGGTACCCAGACTTGCCTGCCTGCGGCCCAGGGCGTGGCTCCACCAACGGCCTGGTATGACCCATCTTCATCAGCGACCACTCAAGATCCTCGCAAGGGGCCAAGCCTCGCGAGGCGGACGACACCAAGACCTCCTCTGGGGCGGCCTCGCTAGGCTGGCTCCCGAGGAGCGGAGATATCAAGCCAAGGGGCATCTCGCAAGGTCCGCGTGACGTGAGCCATGACGACCCAAGGCCAGGCGGGCGCCAGCGGGCGCAGAGTACCAGTTTCCTCTTTGGTGCTAAAGAGGCAGGCGCAGGCGAGGAGTCCCGAGGCATCAGGCATAGGTTTCCATATCGGTAGAATAAGACCAAGACCAGCAGGACGGCAGGACGGAGGTCACCGCAGAGCCCACAGCTGCATCACCACCAGAGCCTTTGGCAGGCGAAGACCACCTTTTGTCAGGATAACTTGTACTAGTTGTCTCCTGATAACCCACAAGTATAGGGGATCGCAACAGTTTTTGAGGGTAGAGTATTCAACCCAAATTTATTGATTCGACACTAGGGGAGCCAAAGAATATTCTCAAGTATTAGCAGCTGAGTTGTCAATTCAATCACACTTGGAAACTTAATATCTGCAACGAGGTATTTAATAGCAAAGTAATATGATAGTAATGGAAATGGTGGTAAAAGGTAACAGTAGCAAAAGTAATATTTTTGGTGTTTTATAGTGATGATAACAGTAGCAACGGAAAAGTAAATAAGCGAAGAACAATATATGGAAAGCTCGTAGGCAATGGATCGGTGATGGAGAATTATGCGGGATGCGGTTCATCATGTAACAGTCATAACATAGGGTGACACAGAACTAGCTCCAATTCATTAATGTAATGTAGGCATGTATTTCGAATATAGTCATACGTGCTTATTGGAAAGAACTTGCATGACATCTTTTGTCCTACCCTCCCGTGGCAGCGGGGTCCTATTGGAAACTAAGGGATATTAATACCTCCTTTTAATAGAGTACCGGACCAAAGCATTAACACATAGTGAATACATGAACTCCTCAAACTACGGTCATCATCGGGAGTGGTCCCGATTATTGTCACTTCGGGGTTGCCGGATCATAAAACATAGTAGGTGACTATAGACTTGCAAGATAGGATCAAGAACTCTCATATATTGATGAAAACATAATAGGTTTAGATCTGAAATCATGGCACTTGGGCCCTAGTGACAAGCATTAAGCATAGCAAAGTCATAGCAGCATCAATCTCAGAACATAGTGGATACTAGGGATCAAACCCTAACAAAACTAACTCGATTACATTATAAATCTCATCCAACCCATCACCGTCCAGCAAGCCTATGATGGAATTACTCACACACGGTGGTGAGCATCATGAAATTGGTGATGGAGGATGGTTGATGATGGCGATGGCGACGGATTCCCCTCTCCGGAGCCCCGAACGGACTTCACATCAGCCCTCCCGAGAGAGTTTCGGCTTGGCGGCGGCTCCGTATCGTAAAACGCGATGAATCCTTCTTCCTGGTCTTTTTCTCCCCGAAAGTGAATATATGGAGTCAGGGTTGAGGTCGGTGGAGCGTCAGGGGGCCCACGAGGCCGGGGGGCGCGCCCCCACCCTCGTGGACAGGTGGAGCCCCCCTGACATGGATCTTCCTTTCAGTATTTTTTATATATTCCAAAATAATTCTCCGTTGATTTTCAGGTCATTCCGATAACTTTTATTTCTGCACAAAATAACACCATGGCAATTCTGCTGAAAACAACGTCAGTCCGGGTAAGTTCCATTCAAATCATGCAAGTTAGAGTTCAAAACAAGGGCAAAAGTGTTTGAAAAAATAGATACGACGGAGACGGATCAACTCCCCCAAGCTTAAACCTTTGCTTGTCCTCAAGCAATTCAGTTGATAAACTGAAAGTGATAAAGAAAAACTTTTACAAACTCTGTTTGCTCTTGTTGTTGTAAATATATAAAGCCAGCATTCAACTTTTCAGCAAAGATTATGAACTAACCATATTCACAATAACATTTAGGTCTCATTTTACTCATATCAATGACATAATCAACTAGCGAGCAATAATAATAAATCTCGGATGACAATACTTTCTCAAAATAATCATGATATGATATAACAAGATGGTATCTCGCTAGCCCTTTCTGAGACTGCAAAACATAAATGCAGAGCATCTTTAAAGATCAAGGACTGACTAGACATTGTAGTTCATGGTAAAAGAGATCCAGTCAAGTCATACTCAATGTAAACTAACAGTAATGGATGCAAATGACAGCGGTGCTCTCCAACTGGTGCTTTTTAATAAGAGGATGATGACTCAACATAAAAGTAAATGGATAGGCCCTTCGCAGAGGGAAGCATGGATTTGTAGAGGTGCCAGAGCTTAGTTTTGAAATAGATATGAATAAACTTTTGAGCGGTATACTTTCATTGTCAACATAACAACCAATAGATGGCGATATCTTCCATGCTACACACATTATAGACGGTTCCCAAACAAAATGGTAAAGTTTATACCCCCCTCCACCAACAAGCATCAATCCATGGCTTGCTCGAAACAACGAGTGCCTCCAACTAACAACAGTCCCGGGGGAGTTTTGTTTGCAATTATTTTGATTTGATTTGCATAAAGCATGGGACTGGGCATCCCGGTGACCAGCCATTTTCTCGTGAGTGATGAGCGGAGTCCACTCCTCTTGAGAATAACCCGCCTAACATGGAAGATACGGACAACCCTAGTTGATACATGAGCTATTCGAGCATACAAAACAGAATGTTTATTTGAAGGTTTAGAGTTTGGCACATACAAATTTACTTGGAACGGCAGGTAGATACCGTATATAGGTAGGTATGGTGGACCCATATGGAATAACTTTGGGGTTTATGGAATTGGATGCACAAGCAGTATTCCTGCTTAGTACAAGTGAAGGCCAGCATAAGACTGGGAAGCGACCAACTAGAGAGCGACAACAGTCATGAACATGCATTAAAATTAATCAACACCGAATGCAAGCATGAGTATGATATAGTGCACCATGAACATAAATATCGTAGAGGCTATGTTGATTTTGTTTCAACTACATGCGTGAACATGTGCCAAGTCAAGCCACTCGAATCGTTCAAAAGAGGATACCGCCCTATCATACCACATCACAACCATTTTAATAGCATGTTGGCACGCAAGGTAAACCATTATAAGCTCCTAGCTAATTAAGCATGGCATAAGCAACTATAATCTCTAATTGTCATTGCAAACATGTTTATCCATAATAGGCTGAATCAGGAACGATGAACTGATCATATTTACAAAAACAAGAGAGGTCGAGTTTATACCAGCTTTTCTCATCTCAATAAGTTCATCATATAATCATCATTATTGCCTTTCACTTGCACGACCGAACGATGTGAATAATAATAATAGTGCATGTGTATTGGACTAAGCTGGAATCTGCAAGTATTCAATTCAAGAGAGAAGACAAGGTAATATGGGCTATTTGTTAGATCAATCAATAATGCATATAAGAGCCACTTTAACATTTTAATTATGGTCTTCTCCTCTCAATCCCCAAAGAACAAGAAAAGAAATAAAACTATTTACATGGAAAAGCTCCCAACAAGCAAAAGAAGAACGGGAAATATTTTTGGGCTTTCTTTTAATTACTACTACTACAAGCATGGAAAGTAAACTAATTAAAAGCTATAACTAATTTTTTGTTTTTCTTAAGGTTTATTAAATGCACAAGAAGAATGCATAAAAAGGAAAATAAACTAGCATGGATGATACAATGAAAAAGTATGAGCACCGACAACTAGCAATGAGTGTGTGAACATGAATGTAATGTCGGTGAGAAATACGTACTCCCCCAAGCTTAGGCTTTTGGCCTAAGTTGGTCTATGGCCACGGCTGGCCTGGCGGATATCCAAAGTTGTAGCTGGGGTCATACCGAGATGCATCAGCTATTGCCTCATGAGCTGCCGCTTGGAGACGGGCCGTCTCCGTCCTCCTCTTATACTCGTCCGCCTCCTCCCTGGTTATAATATATCTCCCTTTTGCCTGAGAGTCAAAGAAAGCAGAAGCAGGGAGAGCGACGTGATAGGTGTGTCGTCAGTCAAAGATTAGTCGGTACTAGAGGAACCGATCGTTCCTCTCAACAAACTGATGATGAACCTTGGCCTCATAATCTAAATAAACAGGAGGCAACTCAATATCATACCCACGTATGGGTATATCAAGAAAATTAGCTAGACGGGTTGCATAAATTCTACCAAAAAAATCTCCATGAATACGATTATTATGAAACCTACGTGCAATGATAGCCCCCAAGTTGTATTGTTTATCTCCTAAAACAGCGCTTCCGAGAACGCTAAGATCAGGCACACGCATGTGACATGCTTCATCTTTACCATTGATGCATCTACCTATGAAGAGAGCAAAATAATGTATAACAGGAAAATGAATGCTCCTTATGGTAGCTTGTGTTATATCTCTAGATTCCCCCACAGTTATACTAGTAAGAAAATCTCTAAACTCAGATTTGCGAGGCTCACTAGTGCTGCCCCATTGTGGAAGTTTGCAAGCAATATTAAAATCCTCTAAGTCCATAGTATAAGAATTTTCATAAAGATCAAACATGACAGTTTGAGAATTACGTGATGATGAAAATTCGAACTTTCTCACAAAGGAATCAGTGAGATAGTGGTATTGGCGGCACTTATTTGCCTCGAAGCTCTCAAGATCGGCATTACGCACATACGCATTAAATTCTTCCTTGATTCCTGCTCGATCCATAAAGTCCTCTGACGACCATTCACAAGCCCGCACCTGAGCTTCCCTCAGTGGTTCATCATTGGCATCGCGTATTGCGAGCCTGGGTCCTTGCTTCCTTGAAGGACCACCTTGGTACATTTTCCTAAACATATTTCTTCCTCTGAAAAATTTCTGAAATTTTAGTAGCATCAAAATAAAAGTGAACCGCACTCAATAAAATTGATAGCAACTACTCCCACAAGTGCCTAGAGGATATATCATGCATTAAAAGTACTTTTGACCATATAAATTTAACATGCAAGCTCAAGAACAGGGTCACCTAAGCAGCAAAAATATGCAATGAATAAAGCACTAGAACAAAAACTAATTGGACCATTGGAGGAGTCACATACCAAGGAACAATCCCCCAAAGCAGTTTTCTGAGAGGTGCTTTGAGCAAGGAGATCGAAAATGGTAGCAAGATGAGCTTGTACTCAGGTTTGAGCTGGTTAGTGATGTTTGTGGGAGGAAGGAGTGTGTGGTAGCTGGAATAAGTGGAGGGGAGTCACCATGGGCCCACGAGGCAGGGGGGCGCGCCCTCCACCCTCGTGGCCAGGTGCTTGCTCCCCCTGCTGTGTTCTCAGTGCCAGATATTCTCAAATATTCCAGAAAAAATCATATTTAAATTTCAGGGCATTTGGAGAATTTTTATTTTTGGGGTATTTTTTATTGCATTGATAATTCAGATAACAGACAGGAATTACTATTTTTGCTTTATCTAATATAAATAACAAAAAGTAAAAAGAGGGTACACAGAGTTGTGTTCTCTAAATTCATCCATCTCATGCTCATCAAAAAGAATCCACTAACAAGGTTGATCAGGTCTTGTTAACAAACTCATTCCGAATAACATGCAACTGGAGAATTTTCGAATAACACTAGGTTACCAACAATAAGAATATCATATTTCTTCTTGACAGTAGGAAGAGGAAATTCAAAACCTCCAAAAATAACTGATGGAATTTTTCCAAAAAGTTTATACTATGAACTTGAGGTTGTTTCCTCGGAAAGTTTACCATATGCTCATTACCATTAACATGAAAAGTGACATTGCCTTTGGTGCAATCAATAACAGCCCCTGCAGTATTCAAAAAGGGTCTTCCAAGAGTAATATACATACTATCGTCCTCGGGAATATCAAGAATAACAAAGTCCGTTAAAATAGTAATGTTTGCAACCACAACAGGCACATCCTCACAAATACCGACAGGTATAACAGTTGATTTATCAGCCATTTGCAAGGATATTTCAGTAGGTGTCAACTTATTCAAATCAAGTCTACGATATAAAGAGAGAGGCATAACGCTAACACCGGCTCCAAGATCACATAAAGAAGTTTTAACATAATTTCTTTTAATGGAGCATGGTATAGTTGGTACTCCGGGATCTCCTAGTTTCTTAGGTATTCCACCCTTAAAAGTGTAATTAGCAAGCATGGTGGAAATTTCAGCTTCTGGTATCTTTCTTTTATTAGTAACAATATCTTTCATATATTTAGCATAAGGATTCATTTTAAGCATATCAGTCAAATGCATACGCAAAAAGATAGGTCTAATCATTTCAGCAAAGCGCTCAAAATCCTCATCATCCTTTTTCTTGGATGGTTTAGGAGGAAAAGGCATGGATTTCTAAACCCATGGTTCTCTTTCTTTACCGTGCTTCCTAGCAACAAAGTCTCTTTTATCATAACGTTGATTCTTTGATTGTGGGTTATCAAGATCAACAGCAGGTTCAATCCCTACTTCATTGTCATTACTAGGTTGAGCATCAACATGGACATCATTATTACTATTATCACTAGGTTCATGTTCATTACTAGATTGTGTTTCAGCATCAGAAATAGAAATATCATTGGGATTCTCAGGTGTGTCAATAACAGGTTCACTAGAAGCATGCAAAGTCCTATCATTTTTCTTTTTCTTCCTTTTAGAAGGACCAGGTGCATCGATATTATTTCTTTGAGAATCTTGCTCAATTCTCTTGGGATGGCCCTCAGGATACAAAGGTTCCTGAGTCATTTTACCACCTCTAGTCATAACTCTAACAACATTATCATTTTTCTTATTATTTAATTCATTGAGAAAATCAATCTGAGCTTTAAGTACTTGTTCTACTTGAGTGGTAACCATAGAAGCATGTTTACTAATAAGTTTAAGTTCATGTTTAACATTAGCCATATAATCACTCAAGTGTTCAATCATATAAGCATTGTGTTTCAATTGTCTACCAACATAAGCATTAAAATCTTCTTACTTAACCATAAAGTTATCAAACTCATCTAAGCAGTGGCTAGCAAACTTAGTAGGAGGGATTTCAGCTTTATCATATCTATAGAGAGAATTTACCTTTACTACATGTGTCGGGTTATCAAGACCATGTATTTCTTCAACAGGCGGTAAATTAAGACCATGTATTTCTTCAATAGGAGGTAAATTCTTAACATCTTCAGATTTAATACCTTTTTCCTTCATAGATTTCTTTGCCTCTTGCATATCTTCAGGACTGAGAAATAGAATACCCCTTTTCTTCGAAGTTGGCTTAGGAGTTGGTTCAGGAATTGGATCAAGAAGTGTCCAATTATTTTCATTAGTCAACATATTATTCAATAAAATTTCAGCTTCATCTGGTGTTCTTTCCCTGAAAACACAACCAGCACAACTATCCAGGTGGTCTCTGGAAGCATCGGTTAGTCCATTATAAAAGATATCAAGTATTTCATTTTTCTTAAGAGGATGATCAGGCAAAGCATTAAGTAATTGGAGAAGCCTCCCCCAAGCTTGTGGGAGACTCTCTTCTTTAATTTGCACAAAATTATATATTTCCCTTAAGGCAGCTTGTTTCTTATGAGCAGGGAAATATTTAGCAGAGAAGTAATAAATCATATCCTGGGGACTACGCACACAACCAGGATCAAGAGAATTAAACCATATCTTTGCATCACCCTTTAATGAGAACAGAAATAATTGAAGGATATAATAGTAGCGAGTTTTCTCATCATTAGTGAACAGGGTGGCTATATCATTTAATTTAGTAAGATGTGCCACAACAGTTTCAGATTCATAGCCATAGAAAGGATCAGATTCAACCAAAGTAATTAACTCATGATCAACAGAGAATTCATAATCCTTATCAGTAACAAAGATAGGTGAAATAGCATAAGCAGGATCATATTTCATTCTAGCATTCAAAGTTTTTTGTTTAAGCTTAGCTAAAAGTTTCTTAAGATCACTCCTATCATTGCAAGCAAAAAAGTCTCTAGCAGTTTCTTCATCCATAACATAACCCTCAGGAACAACAGGCAATTCATATCTAGGGGGAGAATCTTCATCATCGCTTTCGTCAATATTATCAGTTTCAATAATTTCATTCTCTCTAGCCCTAGCAAGTTGTTCATCAAGAAATTCACCAAGTGGCATAGTAGTATCAAGCATAGAAGTAGTTTCATCATAAGTATCATGCATAGCAGAAGTGGCATCATCAATAACATCGACATATCAGAATTAATAGCAGAAGTAGGTTTAGGTGTCGCAAGCTTACTCAAAACAGAAGGTGAATCAAGTGCATAGCTAGATGGCAGTTCTTTATCTCCCCTCGTAGTTGAGGGATAAATCTTGGTTCTTGGATCTTTCAAGTTCTTCATAATGATAAGCAGATATAAATCCCAAGTAACTCAAAGAATAGAGCTATGCTCCCCGGCAATGGCGCCAGAAAATAGTCTTGATAACCCACAAGTATAGGGGATCACAACAGTTTTTTGAGGGTAGAGTATTCAACCCAAATTTATTGATTCGACACAAGGGGAGCCAAAGAATATTCTCAAGTATTAGCAGCTGAGTTGTCAATTCAACCACACCTGGAAACTTAATATCTGCAGCAAGGTATTTAGTAGCAAAGTAATATGATAGTAATGGTAAAGGTGGTAAAAGGTAACGATAGCAAAAGTAATATTTTTGGTGTTTTATAGTGATGATAATAGTAGCAACATAAAAGTGAATAAGCGAAGAACAATATATGGAAAGCTCATAGGCAATGGATCGGTGATAGAGAATTATGCCGGATGTGGTTCGTCATGTAACAGTCATAACCTAGGGTGACACATAACTAGCTCCAATTCATCAATGTAATGTAGGCATGTATTCCGAATATAGTCATACGTGCTTATGGAAAAGAACTTGCATGACATCTTTTGTCCTACCCTCCCGTGGCAGCGGGGTCCTATTAGAAACTAAGGGATATTGAAGCCTCCTTTTAATAGAGTACCAGACCAAAGCATTAACACACAGTGAATACATGAACTCCTCAAACTACGGTCATCACCGGGAGTGGTCCCGATTATTGTCACTTCGGGGTTGCCGGATCATAACACATAGTAGGTGACTATAGACTTGCAAGATAGGATCAAGAACTCTCATATATTGATGAAAACATAATAGGTTCAGATCTGAAATCATGGCACTCGGGCCCTAGTGACAAGCATTAAGCATAGCAAAGTCATAGCAACATCAATGTCAGAACATAGTGGATACTAGGGATCAAACCCTAACAAAACTAACTCGATTACATGATAAATCTCATCCAACCCATCACCGTCCAGCAAGCCTACGATGGAATTACTCACACACGGTGGTGAGCATCATGAAATTGGTGATGGGGGATGGTTGATGATGACGATGGCGATGGATTCCCCTCTCCGGAGCCCCGAACGGGCTCCAGATCAGCCCTCCCGAGAGAGTTTAGGGCTTGGCGGCGGCTCCGTATCATAAAACACGATGAATCATTCTCCTTGGTTTTTTTCTCCCCGAAAGTGAATATATGGAGTTAGGGTTGAGGTCGGTAGGGGCCCACGAGGCAGGGGGCGCCCCCACCCTCGTGGACAGGTGGAGGCCCCCCTGACGTGGATCTTCCTTCCAGTATTTTTTTATATATTCCAAAATAATTCTCCGTTGATTTTCAGGTCATTCCGAGAACTTTTATTTCTGCACAAAAATAACACCATGGCAATTCTGCTGAAAACAACGTTAGTCTGAGTTAGTTCCATTCAAATCATGCAGGTTAGAGTCCAAAACAAGGGCAAAAGTGTTTGAAAAACTAGATATGACAGAAGCGTATCATCTCCCTTCAAAACTGGCCGTTGTGGGATCCCTTCCCGCATAACATTTAGGAAGAGGACCAGGGCCTCTATAAATAGGACTAGCCACCACAGTAGTCAAAGATCGGCTTATCTTGGATCGGATCCACTCCACCAAGGCCATCTCACTGGCTCATCGAACGCAAGAACACCTCTCCTCAGGAGGCTGTTCATCCACTGTACTAGTTCATCCTTAGGCGACGAGGCAATCGACCACACCACACTGGAGTAGGGTATTACAACACAACAGTGGCCCGAACCAGTATAAACTCTCTCTTGTTCCTTGGGTTCGGCGAGCTAGGCCTTGAGATCGTTGCGAGAGCAAGATAGGGAGAGAGAGATCTTCGTGCGCACCTTAGAGTTTGAACCTCAAGGGTTTGCCGAAACCTAGAATCCGACATTTGGTGCGCCATGTAGGGGTGCGCTGAAGCCTTTCTTCCGTCGATCCATGCTCCACTGATCCACCGCATCCATGGCTGACGCTCGCCGAGCACGTGCTGAGCGCCGGACTACTCTCGCCGCCCGTATCACTCAGACGACGCCCGTTGGCGGACCTCCCCGCCATTCTCCATCACCCGCTGCCAACGCCGCCACCGGCCCGGCAGCAAACGAGCAGCAAGCTTCATCGCTGCACCCCTCCGTGCGGCGGGACGGATGTATCGCCACCCCGTCGTTGACTCCGGCCAGCTCGTCGTCCCACGCTCGTCGCGCGCCCACGGACGGGCAGGCCGCGCTGCTCATGGCATGCGAGCTGCTGCGTTACCGCCCGGTCGACGACCTCTACGAGGATTGGCTCGACCGCATCGCCAAGCTCATCAGCGCAGCTGGGGGCTCTCCCACGCCGTGTCTCTCACTGCCTCGCCCACCTCCAGCTGAGGGCGACATGGCTCACGGAGTGCCTCCACCACCTCTGCATCAAGACGGTGCCGTCGCACCAAGATGCGCGGTCCCGCGGCGTGACCCGCCACGCCAGGCGCCCGCGCGCGAAGAAGGAAGCTACCAAGAAGTCCCGAGGCCACAAGAAAACACTCCTGCGCTCCCAGCACCACCGCGTCAAGACCGCGTACTGCCTGCAGCAGCAACACGTGGGTACCAGGGCCGGGCTCTGCCTTCGCAATGGTCTCCGGTGACCACTGCAGGCTGCCGTGCCTTTACTCCTGAGCTGCGCAGCATCGTTTGGCCAGGCAAGTTCAAGCCAGACCTACCTCTGCGCTACGACGGCGCCCCCGACCCTGCTGAGTTCCTGCAGCTCTACGAGTTGAGCATCGAGGCGGCCAACGGCGACGAGAAGGTCATGGCGAACTGGTTTCCCATGGACCTCAAGGATGGCGCACGCTCGTGGCTCCTGAACCTGCCCACGGGATCGATCTCCTCCTGGGGCGAGATGCGCGAGCGTTTCATCACCAACTTCCAGGGCACTCACAACCGCCCGCCGGCTGCAGGCGACCTGCGGCGCATCAAGCAGCAGCCAGGGGAAACCCTATAGAAGTACATCCAGTGCTTCAACAACATTCGCCTCAAGATCCCCAAGGTAACGGACGAGGCCATCATCTCAGCGTTCTATGATGGCGTCCGTGATGTCAAGATGAAGGAGGAGCTCGCCATCCACGAGGAGCTATGCACGGCCCTAGAAATGTTCAACATGGCGACCAAGTGCACAAGAGCTGAGGAGGGGCGCCTCTCCCTCATTGAGCTTCCAGCCACTGACCCGGAAGACAAGAAGGCCAAGGCCAAAGATGTGAAGCGTAAGGGGGTAGCCGTGCTCGCGGCTGAGCCAGAGACGAAGCATGGCCAATACCACCCCGAGTCGTCCAAGAGCAGCCGCCCGTTCCGCGCCTTCCATAGTGTTCATAGCCACTACACCAATGACTGTCAAGAGCTCAGGGCCATCCACGACGGGCGCTTCGGTCGGCGCCCTGAGCGCAGGGACCGGGGATGCAACCGAGGAGGTGGATGAGGTGGAGGACGCTGGGACGACCGCGACCCCCGCCAGGAGTGGTGCAACCGGCCTCGTGAGGACCGCTGGCAGGACCAGCCTCGCGAGGGCGCCTAGAGAGACCAGCCTCGTGAGGACCGCCCCTAGGGCAACGCCGGCCTCCCTCCGTTGCCGGCCCCACCAAGAAGGAACGACGACCACCATCAAGATGAGGGGATGGGGCCTTTCAGGAGCCCTGTGCCGTCGTTTGCATCTTGGGTGGTGCTCAGGCCCCAGCCTCCCAGCGCATCTTCAAGTAGTTCGCCCACGAGGTGAACGCGACTCTCCCCAGGCTCGAGGCCACGCGCCCACTCAGGTGGTCCAAGTGCGCCATTACCTTCAGCTCGTTTGACCAGCTGAAGTGCGTGGCAACTGCCGCTGCCCTCCCGATGCTCTACTCACCCGTCATCAGCAACGTTCAAGTCACCAAGACCCTCATCGACGGTGGCGCAAGGCTCAATGTCCTGTCCGTCGAGACATTCGATAGCCTCTAGGTGCCATACGACCAGCTACAACCTACCAAGCCTTTCTCAAGAGTGATCGACGACTCCACCATCCCGATAGGGTAGGTTCGCCTCCCTGTCACCTTCAGCGAGCGTGACAACTACCACACCGAGCTCATCGACTTCGACATCGCCCACATCCGCCTGCCGTGCAAAGCCATCCTTGGGTATCCAACCTTGGCCAAGTTTATGGCAGTGACCCACCATGGCTACAACGTCCTCAAGATGCCAGGGAGCAGCGGCATCATCATGGTCCCCTATGAAGAAAGAGATGCGGTGTGCTCCCTCGAGCGCGCTTACCAAACTGCAGCGGCCGAAGACCCCGACAACGAAGGCACCCTGTACCCTCCCGAGGCCAACCCCAAGAAGAAGAAGCGGTACTCCGCTAAGGGCCTCAGGAAGGCGGTGTTTCCAGCGGCGCCACCTCAGGATCTACGCCCGTAGCTAGGGCGCCTCCTTCCCTCGCATAGGAAGGCGCGCCCGATTCCCTCCTCAGGCTGGGCTTGGGGGCTCTCCTCTGGAGGGCCTCAGACCTAGCCAACGTGACGAGGGAGGCGCTCGGGCACCATGTGGAGGTGTGCTTCACCGCTCGTTTCCCTCAAGAGGGCACGAGGCATGGAGCGCCTAGTGCTCAAGAGTTCATCACCAAGGCGATCCAGGAGCTTCAAGAGGCAATGACCATACGCGGCGACCGTCGCCCACCACCCAGCGCAGCTCCCCATCCTGGCAAGGACGGCGGGCTACGCGTCTGTGTCGATATTCCAGGGCTCAACAGGGCCGCATCTCAGGGACGTTTCTGGCCTTCACGCGTTGGACGATGCGAGGGTCCCCCTCCAGCTACGTTCGCATGCCTCTCGGCCTGGCGAACACGGCTGCCACCTTCCAGCGCTACCCATGGAGCATTCTGGTGGCTCAGGAGGGCAGGCATCACGCTGTCCTGGCGGAGATCGCGATAGTTCTTTAGGAGCCACCTGGGCTTGCGAAGCCCCCTGAGGCTCAGGATCCTGGCGGCTTGTGAAGGGCAACTTCTCCGGCGCACATCTCCAGCTACCCTAACACCTCTCCAGCAACGGTATCAGGTGAATCTTTCCAGTTCATTCAGTTGGGGGCGCCCTGGCAACATTATCCCCAGGTCGCACGGGTTTGTCCCTGCGATACATATCCTTTTGCATCTTTAGCTTACTCAGCTGGGAGCGCCTCTCGGGATGCATCATCCCCAGCCTCTTGGGTCCGTCCCAGTGGCATGTGTCGTTCTTGCATCCATCTGAACTGGTTTGCCTCCTCGCATGAATTGCTCTACAACCATTGCTCACCTGGTGCTTGCTCATTACGGCCTCCCGCGATGCTGATCGGTCACTTGCTCATCCCGTAACGAGAGACTCACATGCTGGCACGGTGCTTGTGCTCGGGTCCGTCCATGCAACACTAATAAACCTGTGCGATCGAGCTCTGGCTCGCAGCCCGCTCCGTGTACGCCACCTCACTAGATCCACAGTGCCTTCATCTTCCCGTGGAAGGAGCAATGGCAGGCCGGCAAGCACAGCTATGGGCTACTCTCTCTCTCTCTCGCACTAACCCGCAGGAATCTCCGGAGCCTAGCTATAGGTGGCCCCGCCAGCTACTCCCTTTCATGCTTTTTGCTTGGGTGTTAAAAGGAGGGATCCTGAGCATCGCGCCTCGGGAGCTCTTACTGACTCTCCAGCCCTCACCCCCTAGCCTTGACCACGGCATCATGACCTGGCATACCAGCGGCGGCCGAGCTCGCTCGAGGGTCGGGACCCGAGGACGCAGAGCACTCAGGAGAGTGTGAAAGAGGGGAGCTGGCGTGAACACAACTCAATGGTGTCACCATCAGCGGCGTGTAAATCGGCCACCATGCAAGGACAACCCGAATCACTAAGATAAGTCATGCACTCAAGCGAGCCCGACATTATGACCCAAGATTTCTAACTCTCGCAGCATTGCTCTGACAGTGCCGCCTTCCTTTTCTGCCTTTAGGGAGCTGCTTGCACGCCAAGGGGGACCTCATGAGCATCGCGACTCATGGGCTCTTACCGGACCTTGGGCCACTCACCTCCTGGCCTTGAGAATGACATCACGACCTGGCATACCAGTGACGGCTGATGCCTGCCTAAGGACTGGGACCTGTCGGCGTAGAGCACTAAGCTACCGCGAGGATGAAAAGGGGGACAATGCTAGAGCAAGACGTGCAATCATGAGATATTGATGCAAAAGCGTTACAGATTCTTTACACACCCCACGGGGTTCATCTCAATTCCTCGCAGGGAACAAAAGAAGGAAGTTTCTAGGAGTCCTATCTACAAGTATCGCCGCCCGCGCCATCATCAACAGTGGGCCATGAGGGGCTGGCGCCAACCCCATCTAGATCAGTGGTGATGACGAGAGGACGCCGCCGCCGGGCGGTGAGAGCTCGGGGGCATGTAGCTGTCGTCGCTCATCTCTGGAGTCTCGTCAGGCTCGGGAGAGTCGCTAGACTCCCAGGTGCCGTCGTTGCTGTTGGAGGAGTCATCGACGATACCAAGGATGGGCCCAGTGCCTGCCCGTGCACTGTCCTGGCGATCCCCTTTAGGGAAACACTCCAGGCGGCGGCCTTCCTCATCAAAGACTTTGAAGAGCATCGTGGATGCGCCGTTGTACTCAAAATGGATGGCGAGGGCCCCCCTCCGTGCGACAGACATGGGCAACCTCGCCCCATCCACGGGTCATGAAGATCTTGCCCGAGGAGACGGCCTCGACCTCTGCTCCTGTCGCCAGGGTGCCACACTCGGCGTGCTGCAGCCGCATCTCGAGCGGCCCCCTTGGTGGCATCTCTTCGGCAAAGAATGGCAGGAATCAGATCCACATGCGCGGTGGCATCACCGCCCACACCACGAGTTCACGCGAGGATCTCTTCGCGTGGGTTCGCGGGGCGGCGGTGGGCATCACCACGGCATGTCCACCGCGGCAATGGCGCGAGCAGTGTCGATCGCTGCCTCCTCCTTCAGAGCCTTCCGCCTGGGCGTACAAGGGCAGCGGGTAGCCGGGGGGAGGCCGCTCGTACCAAGGCCTCGTCACCTCCGGCCTCATGACGACGTCGTGAGACCGGGCCAGCCTCTTCTTTGGTGGGAGTGGCCCCAGCTCTTCACGGGGTTTTTTCCCTTCTCGGCGGCAGAGAACCTTCATATCGGCGCCATGAGTGTCACAATAAGGAGGAAGAAGAGGAAGCAAGCAGGATGGAGGAAGAGATGAGGCACGGGGGCTCCGCCCCTCTCCACATTTATAGCTAGAGGGAGGCCAACCGCCGGCCTCCACGATCTAAGGTAATGATGGTTTTCTTCTACATGCAGCAGAGTCTCGTCAAGTCGGGCAGTTGCCGAGGTAGCGTGGGGAAGCGGAGACGCCCACGTCCTGTCAATCGCCACGCGTCAATCAAGGTCGCAGGCGGTTGGGGCCCGCGGCGCTCCACACTTTCCCTTTGACTTTGCCTCGACGCCAAGTCCGAGCACGCCTTGGGCCCGGGGGCTACTGTCAGCGTCCTGGGAACGGGGGTACCCAGACTTACCTGCCTGCGGCCTAGGGCGTGGATCCACCAACGGCCTAGTACGACCCATCTTCATCAGCAACCACTCAAGACCCTCGCGAGGGGCCAAGCCTTGCGAGGCGGACGACACCAAGACCTCCTCTGGGGCGGCCTCGCTAGGCTGGCTCCCGAGGAGCGGAGATATCAATGCAAGGGGAACCTCGCGAGGTCCACGTGACGTGAGCCATGACGACCAAGGCCAGGCGGGCGCCAACGGGCGCAGAGTACCAGTTTCCTTTTTGTTGCTAAAGAGGCAGGCACAGGCGAGGAGTCCCGAGGCGTCAGGCAAAGGTTTACATATCGGTGCAACAAGACCAAGACCAGCAGGACGGTAGGACGGAGGTCACCGCGGAGCCCACAACTACATCACCACCAGAGCCTTTGGCAGGCGAAGACCACCTTTTGTCAGGACAACTTGTACTAGTTGTCTCCCTTCAAAATTGGCCGTTGTGGGATCCCTTCCAGCCTAACATTTACAAAATTGGCTGTTGTGGGATCCCTTCCCGCCTAACATTTACGAAGAGGACAAGGGCCTCTATAAATAGTACTAGCCACCACCGTAGTCAAAGATCGCCCCATCTTGGATCGGATCCACTCCACCAAGACCATCTCACCGGCTCATCGAGCTCAAGAACACCTCTCCTCAGGAGGCTGTTCATCCACCGTACTAGTTCATCCTTAGCCCACGAGGCAATCCACCACACCACACTGGAGTAGTGTGTTACACCACAACGGTGGCCTGAACCAGTATAAACTCTCGTGTCTCTTATTCCTTGGGTTCAGCGAGCTAGGCCTTGAGATCGTTGCGAGAGCAAGATCGGGAGAGAGAGATCTTCGTGTGCACCCCATAGTTCGAACCTCAAGGGTTTTCCAGAACCCAGAATCCAACAACATCGCTATGTGATTAACGCCCAAAGAGTACTAAGGTGTGATCATGTTTTGTTTGTGAGAGAAGTTTAGTCAACAGGCCTGCCACATTCAGAACCGTATGTATTTTGAAAATTTCTATGTCTACAATACTCTACACGGAGCTACTCTAACTAATTGCTCCCACTTTCAATATGTATCCAGATTGAGACACTGAGTATAATGCCCAAGATGCGACTATATCTCCCACGTGTCGAGGCACGACTTAGAGGCATAACCGCATTTTGTATTGTTGCAAGAAGGGTCATCTTCACGCAATCCCATGTAATGAACAAGGAAGTAAATAGTTGGCTTACAATTGCCACGTCACACAATGATCAAATAATTCATACATCATTCAGAGTACACCCAAAGTCCAACTACGAACGAATCCAAATGAAAAGAAGACAACCCCAAATGCTAAATCCCGATCGTCCCAACTGGGCACCACTACTGATCATCCGGAAAGGAAACATAGTAACGGCCAAGGTCTTTGTCGAACTCCCATTTGAGCTCGATGGCATCACTTCCGCTGGTATCATCGGCACCTGCAACTGGCAACGCTATAAGAGGGGCTGAGCAAAAGCGGTAACATAGCCAAACAACGGTTTGCTAGGAAGGTGGGTTAGAGGCTTGACATGGCAATACAGGAGGCTGGATAAACAAGTGGCAGGTAGCGCGACATAGTGATAGAACGGACAACTAGCAAGCAAAGATAGAAGTGATATCGGGGCTAATGATCATCTTGCCTACAAAGTTCTCGGGGTTGTCGAAAGCTTGCTCCTCGTAAACATACTCGACAGGATCCTCGTTCACGAACTCGTCTCCCGGCTCTACCCAAAGCAAGAACACAAGCAACGGAACAACAATCAAACACGGTGCAATGCATAAGCAACATGATGCAAGACATGGCATGTGATGCAAGATATGATGTGCAATACATATGGGTACACCAGAACGGAAAATATGAGCATGGTATCAACTTGGCAAACCAAGCATGCCGCTGGAATGATTAGGAGATTTCGGTCGAAATCGATATAAGGATCACCGAAAATGGATGCACGGTTTGCAAATGACGAGCAAAACAAGAACAATGCAAAATTGCGCTTAACAACGACATAGCACTTAAGATGCATCATGAAACTATGCTACAACACTCCAACATGGCAACAAAGCACATGGCAGTGAAGTACAGGTGAAGCTCTACAAATCATGAACACTGAGCTCCTGCTAGAACTCACTAGAACAAGTCTAAAACAACATGACAAAAATGCAAATGACAACAGTTTAACAGACTTAGTGAAAATACGAACATGGCATAAACAACATCAGGTACCAATGTTTAGAGCCAGTAAACTATATTCTACAGGAGCTTATCATGGCAACTAGGGCATGGCATGCTAGTACTAAAGGCAATGAACAAAACCCCCTTACTGAACTTGAGACAAAGATGCACAGAAAATATGGTAGCATCAATGCAAACATGGCAAGTGATATGAACAGATTCAAACTTAGTAGAAAAGCATGACATGGCAGAAACTGATTCATGATAGCAACTTTGCAAGCTCATGCAACTCAACACAAAGCATTTCATGGCAGCACAAGGTAACCAACAGTAAGAAGACACAATTATGAAGCTAAACATGACAAGAGCATAGTCATAGGGTGCATGGATCACTAGCAAAACACATGGCAAAAATGCACTTCCTTTTAACAGACTGACGGCAACAATATTTAGCAGAAGGAGAGCATGGTAATGACAAGCTACAGTATCCCATAATTACAACCAGAGGCATGAATGGATAGAGCATAACCATCTCTTCAAAACACTCTTACTTTACTTAATCAAAATACGCATGGATTTACTTGTGGCAACAAGTCAACATAGCAACCTAATGGATTTACATGTAGACATTATGCTCAAAAGATGCACAAAAATGCTATGAAAAAGACAAATCAACAAGTTATGATGGATTCTAGCAGACAACATCATATAGCACTTTTGCAACGAAGATTAGGGCATCAATATGGACAGTAACATGCATGCAAAGGACACTAGCATGTAGAGCATCATGAGATGAACATTTCGATATATCATATGCACAAATCGGAGCTACGGGCACGAAGATATGGCAGGTCAAACATGTGCACATGAGATAAAAATTCGGGGACTTAGAGGAAAATCACCACCTCGAGATCTAGGGTTCCGAGCATGCAAATCAAGGCAGCGACGAACTCGGCATCAGCAGCGGACGACGAGGAGTATGACCGGAGATGGCCGGGGAGGCGCCGGTGACGGTCGGGGATGCCGGATCCGGGCGGGGCCGGCGTGCTCCGGCGACGGGGCCGCAGAACGCGGCGAGGAGGTGACCGGAGTAGGCGGCCTCGGGCGCGCGAGGGCGGCGCTACTCCTGTCGGCGGGGAGCTCATGGCGCGGTGAGCGACGCTAGCGGCGGGCGGCGGCGAGGGCGGAGCGGCGGCGGATGCGGTCGCGGCGATGGGTGGTGGCACGCGGTGGACGCGCCGGGAGGGCCTGCCCCGGGCCGCGCGGGCCGGCGGCAGTGGGAGGCGGCTGCTGGACATGTGGCAGGCGGTGATTCGCTTGGGGGGGGGGGGGGGCGGTGGACGTGTCCGGCGCGCGGAGGAAGGGGAAGGTTAGGGTTTCATCTGCAATTTTCAGGGGAAGAGGCCTTTTTATAGATATAGGGAGCTAGGAGAGTCCAAATGAGGTGCGGTTTTCGCCCACACGATCGGATCCAACAACGGAGAGCATGGATGGGGTTTAGATGTGCTAGTGGGCTGTTGTGGAGGGGTGTTGGGCTGCAATGAGAGAAGGGTTTCGGCAGTTACACGGTTAACCGTCGGGGCATCGAACGACCTCCAAATGGAACGAAATTTGACAGGCGGCCTACTGGTGATGTGCCAAGGCCACTCAACAAATATCGGCCCATTCCGAGAAGGTTTTTATCCCACTCACGAAACAAGAACTGAGGGGTGCAACGGGTGCATGTGTGAGTGTCAGATTCCGAAAGGGACAACGGGGAAAATGACCAGATGCATGAGACGAACACAGATGCAAATGAGATGCACATGATGAGATGAGATGAAATGCATGACATGAACAAAATGCAAAACGAAAGACAAAACCCAACCACGGAGGATATAACATATAACATAGCCAGAAATGGCAAGAGTTGGAGCTACAATTATGGAATGTTACATCCAGGGCTTTACACTGAGTCATCTAGATTAGTGTCAAAGCTTGCGTTGACGTAACCCTTTGAGATGAACTCTTTGTCACCTTCATAACCGAGAAACATTTCCTTAGTCCTCTTAGGTAACTAAGGATAATTTTGACCGCTGTCGAGTGATATACTCCTGGATCACTATTGCACCCCCATGCCAACCTCATGGTAAGGTACACAATATGTCTGGTACACAGCATGGCATCCTTTATAGAACCTACGGCTGAGGCATAGGGAATGGCTTTCATTCTCTCTCTATCTTCCACCTGTTGGGGAACGCAGTATTTCAAATTTTTTACCTACGATCACACAAGATCTATCTAGGAGATGCATAGCAACGAGAGGGGAGAGTGTGTCTATGTACCCTTGTAGACCGAAAGTGGAAGCGTTTAGTAACGCGGTTGATGTAGTCGAACGTCTTCGCGATCCAACCGATCCTAGCACCGGACGTACGGCACCTCTGTGTTTAGCACACGTTCAGCTCGATGACGTCCCTCGAGCTCTTGATCCAGTTGAGGACGAGGGAGAGTTCCGTCAACACGACGACGTGTTGATGATGATGAAGTTACCGGCACAGGGCTTCACCTAAGCACTACGATGATATGACCGATGTGTGTAACTGTGGAGGGGGGCACCGCACACGACTAAGAGAAGACTTGGTGTGCCTTTGGGGTGTCCCCTCCCACGTATATAAAGGGGGAGGAGAGGAGGCCGACCCAAGGGGGGCGCGCCAAGGGGGGGGAGTCCTACTTGGACTCCCGGTCCAAGAAGGATTTGGCCCTCCCTTTTCCTTTCCGGAGAAGGAGGGAAGGGGAAAGAGGTGGAGGAGAAGAAGGAAAGGGGGGGGGGGGCGCCGCCCCAACCCTAGTCCAATTTGGTTTGGGCTTGGGGGGTGATACGTCTCCAACGTATCTATAATTTTTGATTGCTCCATGCTATATTATCTACTGTTTTGGGCAATATTGGGCTTTATTATCGACTTTTATATTATTTTTGGGACTAACCTATTAACCGGAGGCCCAGCCCAGATTTGCTGTTTTATGCCTATTTCAGTGTTATCAAGAAAAGGAATATCAGACGGAGTCGAAACGGAACGAAATCAACTGGAGAAGTTATTTTTGGAAGGAAACACACCTGATGGAATTGGACCCCACGTCAGAAGATACGGGAGCTGCCCACGAGGGTGGGGGGCGTGCCCACCCCCCTAGGGCGCGCCCCCTGCCTCGTGGGGCCCCCGTGGCTCCCCTGACGTGCTTCTTCTGCCTATATAACTCCATATACCCTAAAACTTCCAGAACGAATAATAGATCGGGAGTTCCGCCGCTAGAAGCCTTCGTAGCCACCGAAAACCAATCTAGACCCGTTCCGGCACCCTGCCTGAGGGGGCAATCCTTCTCCGGTGGCCATCTTCATCATCCCGGCGCTCTCCATGACGAGGAGGGAGTAGTTCTCCATCGGGGCTGAGGGTATGTACCAGTAGCTATGTGTTTGATCTCTCTCTCTCTCTCTCTCTCTCGTGTTCTTGAGATGATACGATCTTGATGTATCGCGAGCTTTGCTATTATAGTTGGATCTTATGTTTCTCCTCCCCCTCTTCTCTCTTGTAATGAATCGATTTTTCCCTTTGAAGTAATCTTATCGGATTGAGTCTTTAAAGATTTGAGAACACTTGATGTATGTCTTGCCGTGGATATCTGTGGTGAGAATGGGATACCACGTGCCACTTGATGTATGTTAAGGTGATCAACTTGCGGGTTTCGTGACATTGGGAACCTATGCGTAGGGGTTGGCACACGTTTTCGTTGTGATTCTCCGGTAGAAACTTTGGGGCACTCTTTGAGGTCCTTTGTGTTGGTTGAATAGATGAATCTGAGATTGTGTGATGCATATCATATAATCATACCCACGGATACTTGAGGTGACATTGGAGTATCTAGGTGACATTAGGGTTTTGGTTTATTTGTATCTTAAGGCGTTATTCTAGTACGAACTCTAGGGCTGTTTGTGACACTTATAGGAATAGCCCAATGGATTGATTGGAAAGAATAACTTTGAGGTGGTTTCGTACCCTACCATAATCTCTTCGTTCGTTCTCCTTTATTATTGACTTTGGAGTGACTCTTTTTTGCATGTTGAGGGATAGTTATGTGATCCAATTATGTTTGTATTGTTGAGGGAACTTACACTAGCGAAAGTATGAACCCTAGGCCTTGTTTCCTATCATTGCAATACCGTTTACGCTCATTTTATCATTCGTTACCTTGCTGTTTTTATATTTTAAGATTACAAAAACTATTATCTACTATCCATATTGCACTTGTATCACCATCTCTTCGCCGAACTAGTGCACCTATTCAATTTACCATTGTATTGGGTGTGTTGGGGACACAAGAGAATCTTTGTTATTTGGTTGCAGGGTTGCTTGAGAGAGACCATCTTCATCCTACGCCTCCTACGGATTGATAAACCTTAGGTCATCCACTTGAGGGAATTTTGCTACTGTCCTACAAACCTCTGCACTTGGAGGTCCAACAACGTCTACAAGAAGAAGCTTGTGTAGTAGACATCAAGCTCTTTTCTGGCGCCGTTGCCGGGGAGGCAAGGAAAGCGGCACTAACACACCCCATCAACTAAGCTCTTTTCTGGCGCCGTTGCCGGGGAGGTTAGCGCTTGAAGGTATATCTTTAGATCTTGCAATCGAGTCTTTTAGTTTTTTGATTTATCACTAGTTTCATTTATAAAAGAAAACTATAAAAAATGGAATTGAGTTTGTCTCATATGCTTCACCTTTTTAATATCTTTCGTGAGTATGATGGAAAGGATAATTATGCTCAAGTGCTTGAAGAAGAAATCTATAATATGTTTGGCACTAAATATTTGAATGATGAGCATGATTGCAATGTTGTTAGTACGAATTCTTTGAATATCCATGATGCTAATGATGATTGCACTAGTTATGATGAAAATGCCTCCTATAAACATGTCAATTTTTGTGGAGTCGACTGGGTTTGCAAGTACACACCAAATAGGGAAGATAGATATTGCAAGAGGCATAAGTACTTAGAAACCAAATTGTTGCAAGAAGAGCTAGATGAATGTGCTGAAAAATTCAATATTTTTCGTGCCCCTTGTGAACTTTGCAATGAACATGGTCATTTAATGCTCCAATGCTATTTGTTTCATGATCAAGTCGTGTCCAAACATTGTGATAATTTGATTACCCTTGAGCATCATAAAGAGCTTAGCCTTCTTTTGGGTTTTGAAGAAATGAAGCGTATAACTGAGGGTATTCCAAAGTTTAATCTTGATAAAGTTCTTCATTTTGATCTAGAGAAGATTTATATGTATTGTGCGGTGAATTGCATTGAAAATCCTTATATTGCCAATTACATAAAGAAAAGAAAACAAATAGAAGATGAAGAGAATACTAATGAAAGGAAAGAGACTTCCCAATATCCACCTATTATTTCTTATGATGAATCAGGTAACGAGGAGGAGCCTTCTACTCAACCAATCTCATTAATAAGGAGCTCCAAAAAGAGGATTGAACCCCCACATGATGTGGTGAAGAGGAAGAAAAGAAAAAGGAAGAGAGGTAAAATATATCTCTCCCAAATAATGCTGCTCCTATTACTATTGTGCCTCATGAAAATATAATTTAGGAAGATAATGATACTTCTTATGATCTTGAAAATCTTTTTGGCACTTGCTTGGAAGAATATGATAATTGCTATACTATTGGTGCTATCTATACTATTAATGATGAGAGTGATTATGCTTATGATATGAAAAGGCCCAAGCTTGGGGAAGCTATGTTTGATGAGAATGACATATTTGAGAATATATTTGCTGCAATTAATGTTTGTCCCAAGCTTGGGGATGCTATGTTTAATAATGATGATAATTTTAGCCTCTCAAGTTTTGATATGCAAAGTTGTTATGATGATAGCATGCCTCCTACTTATGATAATTATTGTGATGATACGTATGCTATAAAAAGTAGTGATTATATTTATAAAATTTGTCATGATTATGATTACCCATTCTCTGAACATTACTCTTTTAATGTGGAAACAATTTATAGTATTCGAGTTTCCTATGATACTCCCACTATTCCGAATGAGAAGAATTTTGCTTATGTGGAGAGTAGTAAATTTTCTATGCTTGTAGATCATGAAAAGAATGCTTTAGGTGCTGGTTATATTGTTGAATTCATTCATTATGCTACTGAAAATTATTATGAGAGAGGAACATATGCTTGTAGGAATTGCAATAATATCAAGTTTCCTCTCTATGTGCTTAAAATTTCGAAGTTATGCTTGTTTTGCCCTCCTATGCTAGTTGATTATTGTTCCCATAAGTTGTTTTCTCACAAAATCCCTATGCATAGGAAGTATGTTAGACTTAAATGTGCTAGTCATATTCTTCATGATGCTCTCTTTATGTTACAATTCTTATCTTTTATGTGAGCATCATTGAAATCGTCATGCCTAGCTAGGGGCGTTAAACGATAGCGCTTGTTGGGAGGCAACCCAACTTTATTTTTGTTCCTTGCTTTTTGTTCCTGTTTAATAATAAATAATCCATCTAGCCTGTCTTTAGATGTGGTTTTATGTGTTTAATTAGTGTTTGTGCCAAGTAGAACCTTTGGGAAGACTTGGGGAAAGTCTTGTTGATCATGCTGTCAAAAACACAACTTTAGCGCTCACAAGAATTGCTGCCATTTTTATTTGGAGAGTGATATTTAGTTAATTCTTTTTGAAGATGATTAATAGATAAATTAATCAGGTCCAGAAATTTATTTGAGAATTTTATGAGTTCCATAAGTATGCTTTTGATCCAGATTACTACAGACTGTTCTATTTTTGACAGATTCTGTTTTTCATGTGTTGTTTACTTATTTTGATGAATCTACGACTAGTAAAATAGTTTATAAACCATAGAGAAGTTGGAATACAGTAGGCTTAACACCAATATAAATAAAGAATGAGTTCATTACAGTACCTTTAAGTGGTGATTTATTTTCTTATACTAACGGAGCTTACGAGTTTTCTACTTTAAGTTTTGTGTTGTGAAGTTTTAAAGTTTTGGGTAAGGATTCGATGGACTATGGAATAAGGAGTGGCAAGAGCCTAAGCTTGGGGATGCCCAAGGCACCCCATGGTAATATTCAAGGACAACCAAGAGCCTAAGCTTGGGGATGACTCGGAAGGCATCCCCTCTTTCGTCTTCGTTCATTGGTAACTTTACTTGGAGCTATATTTTTATTCGCCACATGATATGTGTTTTGCTTGGAGCGTCAATTTATTTTGCTAGGATTTGCTTGCTGTTTAAATAAAAAACCAAGATCTGAAATTATTAAATGTTAGAGAGTCTTCACATAGTTGCATAATTATTCAACTACTCATTGATCTTCACTTATATCTTTCGGAGTAGTTTGTCATTTGCTCTAGTACTTCACTTATATCTTTTAGAGCACGGTGGTGGATTTGTTTTATAGAAACTATTGATCTCTCATGCTTCACTTAGATTATTTTGAGAGTCTTGATAGAATGGTAATTTGCTTAAAATCCTAATATGCTAGGTATTCAAGAATAATAAAATTCTCTTATGAGTGTGTTGAATACTATGAGAAGTTTGATACTTGATAATTGTTTTGAGATATGGAGATGGTGATATTAGAGTCATGCTAGTTGAGTGGTTATGAATTTGAGAAATACTTGTGTTGAAGTTTGTGATTCCCGTAGCATGCACGTATGGTGAACCGTTATGTGATGAAGTCGGAGCATGATTTATTTATTGATTGTCCTCCTTATGAGTGGCGGTCGGGGATGAGCGATGGTCTTTTCCTACCAATCTATCCCCCTAGGAGCATGCGCGTAGTACTTTGTTTTGATAAATAATAGATTTTTGCAATAAGTATGTGAGTTCTTTATGACTAATGTTGAGTCCATGGATTATACGCACTCTCACCCTTCCACCTTTGCTAGCCTCTCTAGTACCGCGCAACTTTCGCCGGTACCATAAACCCACCATATACCTTCCTCAAAATAGCCACCGTACCTACCTATTATGGCATTTCCATAGCCATTCCGAGATATATTGCCATGCAACTTTCCACCGTCCGTTTATTATGACACGCTTCATCATTGTCATATTTCTTTGCATGATCATGTAGTTGACATTGTATTTGTGGCAAAGCCACCGTTCATAATTCTTTCATACATGTAACTCATGCATCATTGCACATCCCGGTACACCGCCGGAGGCATTCATATAGAGTCATACTTTGTTCTAGTATCGAGTTGTAATCATTGAGTTGTAAATAAATAGAAGTGTGATGATCATCATTCAATAGAGCATTGTCCCAAAAAAAAGAGAAAAGCCAAAGACAAAAAAGAAGGCCCAAAAAAATATAAAGAAATAAATAAATAAAGGGAAAATAAAAAGGGGCAATGCTACTATCCTTTTATCACACTTGTGCTTCAAAGTAGCACCATGTTCTTCATATAGCAAGTCTCATATATTGTGCTTCAAAGTAGCACCATGTTCTTCATATAGAGAGTCTCATATGTTGTCACTTTCATATACCAGTGGGAACTTTTCATTATAGAACTTGGCTTGTATATTCCAACAATGGGCCTCCTCAAGTGCCCTAGGTCTTCTTGAGCAAGCAAGTTGGATGCACACCCACTAGTTTCTTTTGTTGAGCTTTCATACACTTATAGCTCTAGTGCATCCGTTGCATGGCAATCCCTACTCACTCACATTGATATCTATTGATGGGCATCTCCATAGCCCGTTGATACGCCTAGTCGATGTGAGACTACCTTCTCCCTTTTGTCCTCTCCACAACCACCATTCTATTCCACCTATAGTGCTATGTCCATGGCTCACGCTCATGTATTGCGTGAAGATTGAAAAAGTTTGAGAACATCAAAAGTATGAAACAATTGCTTGGCTTGTCATCGGGGTTGTGCATGATTTAAATATGTTGTGTGGTGAAGATGGAGCATAGCTAGACTATATGATTTTGTAGGGATAACTTTCTTTGGCCATGTTATTTTGAGAAGACATAATTTCTTTATTAGTATGATTGAAGTATTATTATTTTTATGTCAATATGAACTTTTGTCTTTAATCTTTCAGATCTGAATATTCATATCATAAGTAAGAAGAATTACATTAAAATTATGCCAACTAGCATTCCACATCAAAAATTATCTTTTTATCATTTACCTACTCGAGGACGAACATGAATTAAGCTTGGGGATGCTTGATACGTCTCCAACGTATCTATAATTTTTGATTGCTCCATGCTATATTATCTACTGTTTTGGGCAATATTGGGCTTTATTATCCACTTTTATATTATTTTTGGGACTAACCTATTAACCGGAGGCCCAGCCCAGATTTGCTGTTTTATGCCTATTTCAGTGTTTTCAAGAAAAGGAATATCAGACGGAGTCGAAACGGAACGAAATCAACTGGAGAAGTTATTTTTGGAAGGAAACACACCTGATGGACTTGGACCCCACGTCAGAAGATACAGGAGCTGCCCACGAGGGTGGGGGGCGCGCCCACCCCCGTAGGGCGTGCCCCCTACCTCGTGGGGCCCCCGTGGCTCCCCTGACGTGCTTCTTCTGCCTATATAACTCCATATACCCTAAAACTTCCAGAACGAATAATAGATCGGGAGTTCCGCCGCCAAAAGCCTTCGTAGCCAGCGAAAACCGATCTAGACCCGTTCGGGCACCCTGCCGGAGGGGCAATCCTTCTCCGGTGGCCATCTTCATCATCCCGGCGCTCTCCATGCCAAGGAGGGAGTAGTTCTCCCTCGGGGCTGAGGGTATGTACCAGTAGCTATGTGTTTGATCTCTCTCTCTCTCTCTCTCTCTCTCTCTCTCTCTCTCTCGCTCTCTCTCTCTCGTGTTCTTGAGATGATACGATCTTGATGTATCGCGAGCTTTGCTATTATAGTTGGATCTTATGTTTCTCCTCCCCCTCTCCTCTCTTGTAATGAATCGAGTTTCCCCTTTGAAGTAATCCTATCAGATTGAGTATTTAAAGATTTGAGAACACTTGATGTATGTCTTGCCGTGGATATCTGTGGTGACAATGGGATACCACGTGCCACTTGATGTATGTTAAGGTGATCAACTTGCGGGTTTCGTGACATTGCGAACCTATGCATAGGGGTTGGCACACGTTTTCGTCGTGATTCTCCGGTAGAAACTTTGGGGCACTCTTTGAGGTCCTGTGTGTTGGTTGAATAGATGAATCTGAGATTGTGTGATGCATATTGTATAATCATACCCACGGATACTTGAGGTGACATTGGATAGGGTTTTGGTTGATTTGTATCTTAAGGTGTTATTCTAGTACGAACTCTAGGGCTGTTTGTGACACTTATAGGAATAGCCCAACGGATTGATTGGAAAGAATAACTTTGAGGTGGTTTCGTACCCTACCATAATCTCTTCGTTCGTTCTCCGCTATTAGTGACTTTGGAGTGACTCTTTGTTGCATGTTGAGGGATAGTTATGTGATCCAATTATGTTAGTATTGTTGAGGGTGTTGGAAATATGCCCTAGAGGCAATAATAAAATGGTTATTATTGTATTTCCTTGTTCATGATAATTGTCTATTGTTCTTGCTATAATTGTATTAACCGGAAACCGTAATACATGTGTGAATACACAGACCACAACATGTCCCTAGTAAGCCTCTAGTTGACTAGCTCGTTGATCAATAGATGGTCATGGTTTCCTGACCATGGACATTGGATGTCATTGATAACGGGATCACATCATTACGAGAATGATGCAATGGACAAGACCCAATCCTAAGCCTAGCACAAGATCGTGTAGTTCGTATGCTAAAGCTTTTCTAATGTCAAGTATCATTTCCTTAGACCATGAGATCGTGCAACTCCCGGATACCGTAGGAATGCTTTGGGTGTGCCAAACGTCACAACGTAATTGGGTGGCTATAAAGGTGCACTGCGGGTATCTCTGAAAGTGTCTGTTGGGTTGGCACGAATCAAGACTAGGATTTGTCACTCCGTGTAACGGATAGGTATCTCTGGGCCCACTCGGTAGGACATCATCATAATGTGCACAATGTGACCAAGGAGTTGATCACGGGATGATGTGTTACGAAACGAGTAAAGAGACTTGCCGGTAACGAGATTGAACAAGGTATCGGGATACCGACGATCGAATCTCGGGCAAGTACTATACCGTTAGACAAAGGGAATTGTATACGGGATTGATTGAATCCTTGACATCGTGGTTCATCCGATGAGATCATCGTGGAACATGTGGGAGCCAACATGGGTATCCAGATCCCGCTGTTGGTTATTGACCAGAGAGATGTCTCGGTCATATCTGCATGATTCCCGAGCCCGTAGGGTCTACACACTTAAGGTTCGATGACGCTAGGTTATAGGGAAAGTATGTACGCGGTTACCGAATGTTGTTCGGAGTCCCGGATGAGATCTCGGACGTCATGAGGAGTTCCGGAATGGTCCGGAGGTAAAAATTGATATATAGGAAGTGAGGATTTGGCCACCGGAAGTGTTCCGGGCATCACCGGTAATGTACCGGGACCACCGGAAGGGTCCGGGGGTCCACCGGGAGGGGCCACTAGCCCCGGAGGCCTACGTGGGCCAACAGTGGGAAGGGACCAGCCCCTAGGTGGGCTGGGGCGCCTCCCACCAAGGCCCAAGGCGCCTCCAAGAGGGGAGGGGGCAAACCCTAGGGCAGATGGGCCCTAGGGCCCACTCTGGTGCGCCCCCCTCTCCCTCTCCCCTTTGGCCGCCACCCTAGATGGCATCTAGGGCTGCCGCCCCCCCTAGGGAGGGAACCCTAGAAGGGGGCGCAGCCCCTCCCCTTCCCCTATATATACTTGAGGTATTGGGGGCTGCCCAACACATGATTTGATCTCCCTCTTGGCGCAGCCCTACCTCTCTCCCTCCTCGTCTCTCGTAGTGCTTGGCGAAGCCCTGCTAGAGTCCCGCGCTCCTCCACCACCACCACGCCATCGTGCTGCTGCTGGACGGAGTCTTCCCCAACCTCTCCCTCTCTCCTTGCTGGATCAAGGCATGGGAGACGTCACCGGGCTGCACGTGTGTCGAATGCGGAGGCGCCATTGTTCGGCGCTTAGATCGGAATCGACCGCGATCTGAATCGCTACGAGTACGACTACCTCATCCGCGTTCTAGCAACGCTTCCGCTTAGCGATCTACAAGGGTATGTAGATGCACTCCCCTTCCCCTCGTTGCTAGATTACTCCATAGATTGATCTTGGTGATGCGTAGAAAATTTTAAATTTCTGCTACGATCCCCAACAGTGGCATCATGAGCTAGGTCTATGCGTAGATTCTATGCACGAGTAGAACACAAAGTAGTTGTGGGCGATGATTTGTTCAATTTGCTTGCCGTCACTAGTCTTATCTTGATTCGGCGGCATTGTGGGATGAAGCGGCCCGGACCGACCTTACACGTACGCTTACGTGAGACTGGTTCCACCGACTGACATGCACTTGATGCATAAGGTGGATGGCAGCTGTCTGTCTCTCCCACTTTAGTCGGATCGGATTCGATGAAAAGGGTCCTTATGAAGGGTAAATAGCAATTGGCATATCACCGTTATGGTTTTGCGTAGGTAAGAAACGTTCTTGCTAGAAACCCATAGCAGCCACGTAAAACATGCAACAACAATTAGAGGACGTCTAACTTGTTTTTGCAGGGTTTGCTTTGTGATGTGATATGGCCAAAAGGATGTGATGAATGATATATGTGATGTATGAGATTGATCATGTTCTTGTAATAGGAATCACGACTTGCATGTCGATGAGTATGACAACCGGCAGGAGCCATAGGAGATGTCTTAATTTATTTATGACCTGCGTGTCAACATAAACGTCATGTAATTACTTTACTTCATTGCTAACCGTTAGCCATATTAGTAGAAGTAATAGTTGACGAGGCAACTTCATGAAGACACAATGATGGAGATCATGATGATGGAGATCATGGTGTCATGCCGGTATGGTGATCATGCCGCGCCTCGAAGATGTAGATCAAAAGGCGCAAGATGATATTGGCCATATCATGTCACTTTATGATTTGCATGTGTTGTTTGTCATGTTTTTTACATCTTATTTGCTTAGAACGACGGTAGCATAAATAAGATGATCCCTCGTTAAAATATCAAGAATTGTGTTCCCCCTAACTATGCGCTGTTGCTAAGGTCCGTTGTTCCGAAGCACCACGTGATGATCGGGTGTGATAGGTTCTAACGTTCGCATACAACGGGTGTAAGCCAGATTTATAAACGCAATACACTTAGGTTAACTTGACGAGCCTAGCATGTACAGACATGGCCTCGGAACACGGAAGACCGAAAGGTCGAACATGAGTCGTATAGTGGATACGATCAACATGAAGATGTTCACCAATGATGACTAGTCCGTCTCACGTGATGATCGGACACGGCCTAGTTGACTCGGATCATGTATCACTTAGATGACTAGAGGGATGTCTATCTAAGTGGGAGTTCATTGAATAATTTGATTAGATGAACTTAATTATCATGAACATAGTCAAAAGGCCTTTGCAAATTATGTCGTAGCTCACGCTTTGGTTCTACTGTTTTAGATATGTTCCTAGAGAAAATTTAGTTGAGAGTTGACAGTAGCAATTATGCGGACTGGGTCCGTGAACTGAGGATTGTCCTCATTGCTGCACAGAAGGGCTATGTCCTTAATGCACCGCTCAGTGCGTTGAACCTCGAGCATCGTCTGTAGATGTTGGGAAACATCTGACTTACACGTTTTGATGATTATGTGATAGTTCAGTGCGTAATACTAACAGTTTAGAATTGTGGCACCAAAGACGTTTTTGAAATGTCGCAGAACATATGAGATGTTCCAAAGACTGAAATTGGGATTTCAGACTAGTGCCCACGTCAAGAGGTATGAGACCTCTGACAAGTTTCTTAAGCCTACAAACTAAGGGAGGAAAGGTTAATCGTTGAGCATGTGCTCAGATTGTCTGAGTACTACAATCACTTGAATCGAGTGGGAGTTAATCTTCCAAATGAGATGGTGATAGTTCTCCATAGTCACCGCCGCCAAGCTATTAGAGCTTAGCGATGAACTATAACATATCAGGGATAAACATGATGATCCTTGAGCAATTCACGATGTTTGACACCATGAAAGTAGAAATCAAGTAGGAGCATCAATTGTTGATGGTTAGTAAAACCACTAGTTTCAAGAAGGGCAAGGGAAAGAAGGGATACTTCATGAGACGGCAAATCAGTTGCTGCTCTGGTGAAGAAACCCAAGGTTAACCCAACCCGAGACTAAGTGCTTCTATAATGAGGGGAACGGTCACTGAAGCAGAACTACCCTAGATACTTGGTAGATGAGAAGGCTGGCAAGGTCGACAGAAGTATTTTGAATTGTGTACTTTACTAGTACTCCTAGTAGCACCAGGGTAATAAATACCGGTTCGGTTGCTAAGCATTAGTAACTCGAAATAAAAGGCTGCGGAGACTAGCTAAAGGTGAGATGACGATATGTGTTGGAAGTGTTTCCAAGGTTGATGTGGTCAAACATCGCACGCTCCCTCTACCATCGGGATTGGTGTTAAACCGAAATAATTGTTATTTGGTGTTTGCGTTGAGCATAGACATGATTGGATTATGTTTATCGCCACACGGTTATTCATTTAATGAGAATAATGGTTACTCTGTTTATTTGAATAATACCTTCAATGGTCTTGCACCTAAAATGAATGGTTTATTGAATCTCGATCGTAGTGATACACATGTTCATGCCAAAAGATATAAGATAGTAATGATAGTACCACGTACTTGTGGCACTGCCAATTGAGTCATGTTGGTATAAAACGCATGAAGAAGCTCCATGTTGATGGATCTTTGGACTCACTCGTTTTTGAAAAGATTGAGACATGCGAACCATGTCTATTGGTAGATATGCATGAAGAAACTCCATGCAGATGGATCGTTTGGACTCACTTGATTTTGAATCACTTGAGACATGCAAATCATACCACATGGGCAAGATGACTGAAAGGCCTCGTTTTCAGTAAGATGGAACAAGAAAGCAACTTGTTGGAAGTAATACATTTTGATGTGTGCAGTCCAATGAGTGCTGAGGCACGCAGTGGATATCGTTATGTTCTTACTTCAGAGATGATTTGAGTAGATGCTGAGTATATTTACTTGATGTAACACAAGTCTGAATTATTGAAGGGTTTAAGTAATTTCAGAGTGAAGTTGAAAATCTTCGTGACAAGAGGATAAAATGTCTATGATATGATCATAGAGATGAATATCTGAGTTACGAGTTTGGTACACAATTAAGACATTGTGGAAATTGTTTCACAACTAATACCGCCTGGAACACCATAGTGTAATGGTGTGTCCGAACATCATAACTGCACCCTATTGGATATGGTGCATACCATGTGTCTCTTATCGAATTACCACTATCGTTTATGGGTTAGGCATTAGAGACAACCACATTCACTTTAAATAGGGCACCACACAATTCCGTTGAGATGACACCGTATGACTATGGTTTAGAGAAACCTAAGCTGTCGTTTCTTAAAAGTTTGGGGCTGCGATGCTTATGTGAAAAAGTTTCAGGCTGATAAGCTCGAACCCAAAGCGGATAAATGCATCTTCATAGAATACCCAAAAATAGTTGGGTATACCTCCTATTTCAGATCTAGAAGCAAACGTGATTGTTTCTAGAAACAGGTTCTTTCTCGAGGAAAAGTTTCTCTCGAAAGAATTGAGTGGGAGGATGGTGGAGACTTGATGAGGTTATTGAACCGTCACTTCAACTAGTGTGTAGCAGGGCACATGAAGTTGTTCCTGTGGCACCTACACCAATTGAAGTGGAAGCTTATGATAGTGATCATGAAACTTCGGATCAATTCACTACCAAACCTCATAGGTCGACAAGGATGCATACTACTTCAGAGTGGTACGTAATCCTGTCTTGGAAGTCATGTTGCTAGACAACAATGAACCTACGAGCTATGGAGAAGTGATGGTGGGCCGAGATTCCGAAGAATGGCTCGAGGCCATAAAATCCGAGAGAGGATCCATGTATAAAAGAAAGTGTAGACTTTGAAAGAACCACTTGATGGTCGTAAGGCTGTTGGGTGCAGATGGATTTTAAAAGGAAGACAGACAATGGTGGTAAGTGTCACCATTAAGAAAGCTCGACTTGTCGTTAAGATGTTTCCTGACAAGTTCAAGGAGTTGACTACGATGAGACTTTCTCACTCGTAGCGATGCTAAGAGTCTGTTAGAATTATGTTAGCAGTTATTGCATTATTTATGAAATCTTGTAGATAGGATGTAAAAAACATTGTTTCCTCGACATTTTTCTTGAGGAAAGGTTGTATGTGATACAACCGGAAGGTTTTGTCAATCCTGAAAGATGCTGACAAGTATGCAAAGCTCCAGCAATCCTTCTAAGGATTGGAGTAAGCATCTTGGAGTTGGATGTACGCTTTGATGAGATGATCAAAGATTTTGGGTTTATACAAAGTTTATGAGAATCTTGTATTTCCAAAGAAGTGAGTGGGAGCACTATAGAATTTTTGATGAGTATATGTTGTTAACATATTGTTGATCAGAAATGATGTAGAATTTCTGGAAAGCATATAGGGTTATTTGAAAAGTGTTTTTCAATGGAAAACCTGGATTAAGATACTTGAACATTGAGCATCAAGATCTATAAGGATAGATCAAAACGCTTAATAGTACTTTCGAATGAATACATACCGTGACAAGATTTTGAAGGAGTTCAAAATAGATCGGCAAAGAAGGAGTTCTTGGCTATGTTACAAGGTGTGAATATTGAGTAAGACTCAAGACCTGATCACGGCAGAAGAGAGAGAAAGGACGAAGGTCATCCCCTATGCTTTAGATGTAGGCACTACAATATGCTATGCTGTGTACCACACCTGAAGTGTGCCTTGCCATGAGTCAGTCAAGGGGTACAAGAGTGATCCAGGAATGGATCACACAACAGCGGTCGAACTTATCCTTAGTAACTAGTGGACTAAGGAATTTTCTCAATTATGGAGGTGGTAAAAGAGTTCGTCGTAAAGGGTTGCATCGATGCAAACTTTGACACTAATCCGGATGACTCTGAGTAGTAAACCAGATTCGTATAGTAGAACAGTTATTTGGAATAGCTCCAAGTAGCGCGTGGTAGCTGCATCTACAAGATGACATAGAGATTTGTAAAGCACACATGGATCTGAAAGGTTTAGACTCATTGACTAATAAACCTCTCTCACAATCAAGATATGAAAAAACCCCATGGGTGTTGGATTCATTGCGATCACATAATGATGTGAACTAGATTATTGACTCTAGTGCAAGTGGGAGACTATTGGAAATATGCCCTAGAGGCAATAATAAAATGGTTATTATTGTATTTCCTTGTTCATGATAATTTTCTATTATTCATGCTATAATTGTATTAACCGGAAACCGTAATACATGTGTGAATACACAGACCACAACATGTCCCTAGTAAGCCTCTAGTTGACTAAATCGTTGATCAATAGATGGTCATGGTTTCCTGACCATGGACATTGGATGTCATTGATAACGGGATCACATCATTAGGAGAATGATGCGACGGACAAGACCCAATCCTAAGCCTAGCACAAGATCGTGTAGTTCGTATGCTAAAGCTTTTCTAATGTCAAGTATCATTTCCTTAGACCATGAGATTGTGCAACTCCCGAATACCGTAGGAATGCTTTGGGTGTGCCAAACATCACAACATAATTGGGTGGCTATAAAGGTGCACTGCGGGTATCTCCGAAAGTGTCTGTTGGGTTGGCACGAATCGAGACTGGGATTTGTCACTCCATGTAACGGAGAGGTATCTCTGGGCCCACTCGGTAGGACATCATCATAAAGTGCACAATGTGACCAAGGAGTTGATCACGGGATGATGTGTTACGAAACGAGTAAAGAGACTTGCCGGTAACGAGATTGAACAAGGTATCGGGATACCGACGATCGAATCTCGGGCAAGTACTATACCGGTAGACAAAGGGAATTGTATATGGGATTGATTGAATCCTTGACATCGTGGTTCATCCGATGAGATCATTGTGGAACATGTGGGAGCCAACATGGGTATCCAGATCCTGCTGTTGGTTATTGACCAGAGAGATGTCTCGGTCATGTCTGCATGATTCCCGAGCCCGTAGGGTCTACACACTTAAGGTTCGCTGACGCTAGGGTTATAGGGAAAGTATGTACGCGGTTACCGAATGTTGTTCGGAGTCCCAGATGAGATCCTGGACGTCACGAGGAGTTCCGGAATGATCCGGAGGTAAAAATTGATATATAGGAAGTGAGGATTTGGCCACCGGAAGTGTTCCGGGCATCACCGGTAATGTACCGGGACCACCGGAAGGGTTCGGGGGTCCACCGAGAGGGGCCACTAGCCCCGGAGGCCTACGTGGGCCAACAGTGGGAAGGGACCAGCCCCTAGGTGGGCTGGGGTGCCTCCCACCAAGGCCCAAGGCGCCTCCAAGAGGGGAGGGGGCAAACCCTAGGGCCGATGGGCCCTAGGGCCCACTCTGGTGCGCCCCCTCTCCCTCTCCCCTTTGGCCGCCACCCTAGATGGCATCTAGGGCTGCCGCCCCCCTAGGGAGGGAACCCTAGAAGGGGGCGCAGCCCCTCCCCTCCCCCTATATATACTTGAGGTATTGGGGGCTGCCCAACACATGATTTGATCTCCCTCTTGGCGCAGCCCTACCTCTCTCCCTCCTCGTCTCCCGTAGTGCTTGGCGAAGCTCTGCTAGAGTCCCGCGCTCCTACACCACCACCACGCCGTCGTGCTGCTGCTGGACAGAGTCTTCCCCAACCTCTCCCTCTCTCCTTGCTGGATCAAGGCATGGGAGACGTCACCGGGCTGCACGTGTGTTGAACGCGGAGGCGCCGTTGTTCGGCGCTTAGATCGGAATCGACCGCGATCTGAATCGCTACGAGTACGACTACCTCATCCGCGTTCTAGAAACGCTTCCGCTTAGCGATCTACAAGGGTATGTAGATGCACTCCCCTTCCCCTCGTTGCTAGATTACTCCATAGATTGATCTTGGTGATGCGTAGAAAATTTTAAATTTCCGCTACGATCCCCAACAGAGGGAACTTACACCAGCAAAAGTATGAACCCTAGGCCTTGTTTCCTATCATTGTAATACCGTTTACGCTCACTTTTATCATTCGTTACCTTGTTGTTTTTATATTTTCAGATTACAAAAACTATTATCTACTATCCATATTGGACTTGTATCACCATCTCTTCACCAAACTAGTGCACCTGTACAATTTACCATTGTATTGGGTGTGTTGGGGACACAAGAGACTCTTTGTTATCTGGTTGCAGGGTTGCTTGAGAGAGACCATCTTCATCCTACACCTCCTACGGATTGATAAACCTTATGTCATCCACTTGAGGGAAATTTGCTACTGTCCTACAAACCTCTGCACTTGGAGGCCCAACAACGTCTACAATAAGAAGGTTGTGTAGTAGACATCAGGGGGGGCTCCGCCTGGCTACTGCCTCCTCTCTCCACTAGGGCCCATGAAGGCCCATTAACCCCCGGGGGGTTCCGATAACCTCTCGGTACTCCGGAAAATGTACGAACTTTTCTGAAACCATTCTGGTGTCCAAACATAACCTTCCAATATATCAATCTTTATGTATCGACCATTTCAAGACTCCTCGTCATGTCCGTGATCTCATCCGGGACTCCGAACAAACTTCAATTCATCAAATCACATAACTCATAATACAAATTGTCATTGAACGTTAAGCATGCGGACCCTACAGGTTCGAGAACTCTGTAGACATGAGCGAGACACATCTCCGGTCAATAACCAATAGTGGTACCTGGATGATCATATTGGCTCCTACATATTCTATGAAGATCTTTATCGGTCAAACCGCATAACTACATACGTTGTTCCCTTTGTCATCGATATGTTACTTGCCCGAGATTCGATCGTCGGTATCATCATACCTAGTTGAATCTCGTTACTGGCAAGTCTCTTTACTCATTCCGTAATGCAACATCCCATAACTAACTCATTAGTCACATTGCTTGCAAGGCTTATAGTGGTACCTGGATGCTCATATTGGCTCCTACATATTCTATGAAGATCTTTATCGATCAAACCGCATAACAACATACGTTGTTCGCTTTGTCATCGGTATGTTACTTGCCCGAGATTCGATCGTCGCTATCATCATACCTAGTTCAATATCGTTATGGGCAAGTCTCTTTACTCGTTCCATAATGCAACATCCCATAACTAACTCATTAGTCACATTGCTTGCAAGGCTTATAGTGATGTACATTACCGAGTTGTATGTTTTATTTTGGTGCTGTCCTATTGTGCCTTCCGTGTCGCACAAGCGTGAGGGATTCCAACTGTAGGGTGTTGCAATACGTTCATGGTTCTCTTATAGTGGGTTGCTTGAGTGACCCGAGTAAGGGGGTTGTTGCATATGGGATAAAGGGGACTTGATGCTTTAATGCTATGGTTGGGTTTTACCTTAATGATCTTTAGTAGTTGCGGATGCTTGCTAGAGTTCCAACCATAAGTGCATATGATCCAAGAAGAGAAAGTATGTTAGCTTATGCCTCTCCCTCATATGAAATTGCAATGAGGACTGTCGGTCTTGTTAACAATTGCCTAAGACAATTCCGCACACTGACCCATCATTATTCCACACTCGCTATTTACAATATTTAGTAATATATTCTAACTTTATGATAACATCACCTACTTTTATGTTTTAGCTCTCCGATATCATGCAAAGTTATCCTCTTCATACCCACAACATAGTTTTATTTCTCATTTCTAGTTGGAAGCAAACGTTCGGTGTACGTAGAGTTGTATCAGTGGCAGATAGGACTTGAGAGAATATTGATATTACCTTTAGCTCCTTGTGGGTTCGACACTCCATAATTATCACTTCCACCTTTGGGAATTGCTATGATGATTCCCTGCACTTGGGGATTATCAAGCTCTTCTCGGGCGCCATTGCCGGTGAGCAATAGCGTGGGGTTGATATTCTCATGTGTGCTTGTTTGCTTTCTTCACTAAGTAGATTTTCTTTTTTTTCTTTTTGTTTCTGTTAGTTGTGGGTGAAACATACAATTTTTTTTAAGAATGAAAATACGAAAAAAATTACTTGCCTCTCATGCCTAAAAAGTTTTTCAATAAGAGAAGTGATTGGAAGATTATGCATAGAAGAAATGAGGGTCGACCTTGAGCACTTGTGTTCATGCTCATGGAAACAATGTAAAAAATTTCATGGAAGCTTCTCTGAAAATAATTATCCCATTGTATATATCCATTGTATTATAAAAATAATGTGCCAAGCCTTGGTTTTAGGATGATTAGATTGCTTGTTTACTTTGTGCAGTACAAAAACAGAAACTTTGGCTGTAGCGCATGATTTTACATTTTTTTTACTAGAAAGTCAAATGGGCCTGAAACTTTTTGCACATTACTTATGTACAAATTGTTTAAATTTTCATATTTGTTTAGAAATTTTTGGAGTTACAGAAGTTTACTAAACTTCCAAATTACTACAGACTGTCCTATTTTTGACAGATTCTGTTTTCTATGAGTTGTTCGCTTATTTTGATGAATTTATGGGTAGTATCGGGGGGTATGAACCATGGTGAAGTTGGAATATAGTAGATATAGTTCTAATATGAAATTGGAATAAGTTTGCAACAGTACCTAAAGGTAGTGATTTGCTTTATTACACTAACGGATCTCACAAAGTTTTTGTTAAAGTTTTGTGTGGATGAAGTGTTCGAAGATGGAGGAGCTATCAATATGATAAGAATAAAGAGAGGCAAGAGCTCAAGCTTGGGGATGCCCAAGGCACCCCAAGTAAATATTTCAAGGATACTCAAGCACCTAAGCTTGGGGATGCCCCGGTTGGCATCCCATCTTTCTTCTTCCACAATTATCGGTATACCTCGGTTTTTGTTTTGTTCACATAATTTGTGTCCTTTGTGTTTTTGTTTTTCCTTTAAGAACCATGCTAGTATGAGATATCCCTTTATTGATTTATAGAATACTTCATGTGCTTCACTTATATCTTTTAAGTATGATCTTATAGAATTGCTCTTTGTGCTTCACTTAAATCTTTTGAGTATGGTTTTATAGAATGCTTCGTGTGCTTCACTTATATATTTTGAGCTTGGATATTGGTTAGTCTATATTAATTGTAGAATGATACATGAACTTCACTTATATCTTTTGGAGTATGAATAATACTATCACCTAAAGTGGATTTAGAAGAAGTTTGCTCCCACTATTCCGAATGAGAATTTTTTTTCTTATGTGAAGACTAGTAAAATTTGTATGCTTGTAGATCATGAACAGAATGCTTTATGTGATGGTTATATTGTTGAACTCATTCATGATGCTACTAAAAATTATTATTAGGGAGGAATACATGCTTGTAGGAGTTGCAAAAATATCAAGTTTCCTCTCTATGTGCTTAAAGTTTTGAAGTTATACTTGTTTTGCCTTCCTATGCTAGTTGATTCTTGTTCCCATAAATTGTGCGCTCACAAAATCCCTAGGCATAGGAAGCGGGTTAGGTTCAAATGTGCTAGTAATATTCTTCATGATGCTCTCTTTATGTTTCAATTCTTATCTTTTATGTGAGCATCATTGAAATCATCTTGCCTAGCTAAAAGGCATTAAATAAAAGAGACAACCCAATATTTACCCTTACTATTTTTGTGTGTTCTCATGATTAAGCTACTGCAGTAATCGTGTATTATAACTTTTGTCTCAATAAAGTGCCATGTAAGACCTTTGGGAAGACTTGGATGAAAGTTAATGTGATCTTGCTGTAAAAATCAGAAACTTTGCGCTCACGAGATTAGCTGTCATTTTTTTTATAGAAGAGTGCGATTGAGTTGATTCTTTTTCAGAAGATTAATAGACAAATTCCTCACGTCCACCAATTTATTTCATAATTTTTGGAGTAGCAGAAGTATGGTTAGTGTTTAGATCATTACAGACTGTTTTCATTGCATAGTGTGCTTGTTTTCTAGTTTCTATGGCTTATATTTCTCAATATAAATTGTAGAAATGGTATGGTACAGTAGGCATTGTGTGAGAACAATTATGAACCTTGTCTTTTACAGTACCAAAGTGAATGGTTAACTCTTTATCATACTAACCTATTTCACGAAGTTCCGTTAAGTTTTGTGTGATTGAAGTTTTCAAGCTTTGGGTGAGATATCGATATGAGGAGAATAAGGAGTGGAAAGACCCTAAGCTTGGGGATGCCCAAGGCACCCCAAGGTAATATTCAAGGAAGACTCAAGCGCCTAAGCTTGGGGATGCCCCGGAAGGCATCACCTCTTTCATCTTCAAAACTATCGGTATACCTTACTCGGAGCTATATTTTTATTCGTCACATGATATGTGTTTTGCTTGGAGCGTATTTTCAATTTTACTTGCTGTTTGAATAAAATCATTGGATCTGAAATCTTGAATGAAAAAGAATCCTCCCATGGCTAGTTAATTATTTGACTACTGAGTGTTCTTCACTTATATCTTTTTGGAGTAGTTTGTAATTTACTCACGTGCTTCACATATATCCTATGAGTAAATGGTTGAATGAATTGAATATCATAAATTTGAATTTATATATGTTTTATATGCTTACAACATGTGGAGTAATGACTTCACATATAATAAGTATAGGTAGTAAACTTATTGGAAGTTAGCAAATGCAGAATTGGTCACTTGAACAATTCATGAAAGAATATTGAAGGAAGAGAGATTTCACATATAAATATACTATCTTGGACATCTTTTGCAATTATGAGCACTCAATAAAATATGACATGCTAAAAGGTTGATGTTGGACAAGGAAGACAACTTAATGGGTTATGTTTTCCTATATCCGAAATGTTATATTGTCTTGGATCATCCAACATGTTGAGCTTGCCTTTCCCTCTCATGCTAGCCAAATTCTTTGCACCAAGTAGAGATACTACTTGTGCTTCCAAACATTCCTTAAACTAGTTTTGTCATGAGAGTCCACCATACCTACCTATGGATTGAGTAAGATCCTTCAAGTAAGTTGTCATCGGTGCATGCAATAAAAATTGTTCTCTAAATATGTATGATTTATTAGTGTGGAGAAAATAAGATTTATACGATCTTGTGATGTGGAAGAAATAAAAGCGACAGACTGCATAATAAAGGTCCATATCACAAGTGGCAATATAAAGTGACGTTCTTTTGCATTAAGATTTTGTGCATCCAACCATAAAAGCGCATGACAACCTCTGCATCCCTCTGCGAAGGGCCTATTTTTTACTTTTATCTTCTACCCTTATACAAGAGTCATTGTGATCATCACATATCCTTTTTGCACTTTTTCCTTTGGCAAGCACTTTGTGTTGGAGCGATCCGGATATATATATATATATATCACTTGGATGTAGGTATTCATAAATTATTATTGTTGACATTACCCTTGAGGTAAAAGGTTGGGAGGCGAAACTATAAGCCCCTATCTTTCTCTGTGTCTGATTAAAACTTTGAACCCATAAATATCACATGAGTGTTAGCAATTGTGGAAGATTAAATGATAGTTGAGTATGTGGAGTTTGCTGAACCAAAGCTCTTACATAGACCCTTCCCGAAAATAAGATGAATTGCAATTGTTTGACGACTAAGAGCACGGTTTGTTAGTTTTCAAGAAAGTTTATGATCTATACTTTAACATGTGAATATCTTCTTACTTGATCATGAGAAGTTTTATGAGTTGAGCTACTGTTATGATATATAATGATGCTAGAAAAAGTGATTGGAACTATCATTGACCAAATTTATGCACTTGCTAGCATTCACACTTCATAAATTATTTCTTTTATCATTTACCTACTCGAGGACGAGCAGGAATTAAGCTTCGGGATGCTGATACGTCTCCAACCTATCTATAATTTATGAAGTATTCATGCCATGTTTACAATAGTTTTATGTGATTTTGGTATGATTTGATTAGAACTAACCCGGACTGATGCTGTTTTCAGCAGAACTACTGTGATGTTGTTGGGGAACGCAATAATTTCAAAAAAATTCGTACGCACACGCAAGATCATGGTGATGCATAGCAACGAGAGTGGAGAGTATCGTCTACGTACCCTTGTAGACCGTAAGCGGAAGCGTTATGACAACGCGGTTGATGTAGTCGTACGTCTTCACGATCGACCGATCTAGCACCGAAGATACGGCACCTCCGCGATCTGCACACATTCAGCTCGATGACGTCCCGCGAACTCACGATCCAGTAGAGCTTCGAGGGAGAGTTTCGTCAGCATGACGGCGTGATGACGGTGATGATGTTGCTACCGGAACAGGGCTTCGCCTAAGCACCGCTACGATATCACCGAGGTGGATTATGGTGGAGGGGGTACCACACACGGCGAAAAGATCAATGATCAACTTGTGTGTCTATGGGGTGCCCCTCCCCCGTATATAAAGGAGCGGAGGAGGGGAGGGGCCGACCCTCTCTATGGTGCACCCTAGGGGAGTCCTACTCCCACCGGGAGTAGGATTCCCCCCTTCCATGTAGTAGGAGTAAGAGAGAAAGAAGGGGTGGAGAGGAGAAAGGAAAGGGGGGGGGGGCGCCCCCTCCCCATTCGGATTGGGCTAGGGGGGCGCGCCTGATACGTCTCCAACGTATCTATAATTTTTGATTGCTCCATGCTATATTATCTTCTATTTTGGACATTATTGGGCTTTATTATCCACTTTTATATTATTTTGGGACTAATCTATTAACCGGAGGCCCAGCCCAGAATTGTAATTTTTTGCCTATTTTAGGGTTTCGAAGAAAAGGAATATCAAACGGAGTCCAAACGGAATGAAACATTCGGGAATGTGATTTTTGGAACAAACAAGATCCAGGAGACTTGGACCTTACGTCAAGCAACCAACAGGGAGGCCACGAGGTAGGGGCGCGCCTACCCCCCAAGCGTGCCCTCCACACTCGTGGGCCCCCTGTTGCTCCACCGACGTACTTCTTCCCCCTATATATACCTACGTACCCCCAAATGATTAGATACAGAGCCAAAACCCTAATTCCATCGCCGTAACTTTTTGTATCCACGAGATCCCATCTTGGGGCCTATTCCAGAGCTTCGCTGGAGGGGGCATCGATCATGGAGGGCTTCTACATCAACACCATAGCCTCTCCGATGAAGTGTGAGTAGTTTACCTCAGACCTTCGGGTCCATAGTTATTAGCTAGATGACTTCTTCTCTCTTTTTGGATCTCAATACAAAGTTCTCCCCCTGTCTTGTGGAGATCTATTCGATGTAATCTTCTTTTGCGGTGTGTTTGTTGAGACCGATGAATTGTGGGTTTATGATCAAGTTTATCTATGAACAATATTTGAATCTTCTCTGAATTCCTTTATGCATGATTGGTTATCTTTATAAGTCTCTTCGAATTATCAGTTTGGTTTGGCCTACTAGATTGATCTTTCTTGCAATGGGAGAAGTGCTTAGCTTTGGGTTCAATCTTGCGGTGTCCTTTCCCAGTGACAGTAGGGGTAGTAAGGCACGTATTGTATTGTTGCCATCGAGGATAACAAGATGGGGTTTTCATCATATTTCATGAGTTTATCCCTCTACATCATGTCATCTTGCTTAAGGCGTTACTCTGTTCTTATGAACTTAATACTCTAGATGCATGCTGGATAGCGGTCGATGTGTGGAGTAATAGTAGTAGATGCATGCAGGAGTCGGTCTACTTGTCTTGGACGTGATGCCTATATACATGATCATACCTAGATATTCTCATAACTATGCTCAATTCTGTCAATTGCTCAACAGTAATTTGTTCACCCATCGTAAAATACTTATGCTCTTGAGAGAAGCCACTAGTGAAACCTATGGCCCCCGGGTCTATCTTCATCATATTAAATCTTCCAATACTTAGTTATTTCCATTGCCTTTTATTTTACTTTGCATCTTTATCATAAAAATACAAAAAATATTATCTTATCATATCTATCAGATCTCGCTCTCGTAAGTGACCGTGTAGGGATTGACAACCACTTATCGCGTTGGTTGCGAGGATTTATTTGTTTTGTGCAGGTGCGAGGGACTAGCGCGTAGCCTCCTACTGGATTGATACCTTGGTTTGCAAAAACTGAGGGAAATACTTACGCTACTTTGCTGCATCACCCTTTCCTCTTCAAGGGAAAACCAAGACAGTGCTCAAGAGGTAGCAAGAAGGATTTCTGGCGCTGTTGCCGAGGAAGTCTACGCAAAAGTCAACATACCAAGTACCCATCACAAACCATTATCTCCCGCATTACATTATTTTCCATTTGCCTCTCGTTTTCCTCTCCCCCACTTCACCCTTGCCGTTTTATTCGCCCTCTCTCTCTCTATCCTCCCTCTCTTTCTCTATTTGCCTCTCTTTGCCTTTTGTACTTTCTGCCGTTATGTCTGAAATTGAGGAAATTATTGTCAATATGGACAATAATAATATCATGAAAAATTTTGATGCTCCCGCTGAAGAACCCCCTATCTTACATACAAGAAATTCCGCATTGGTAGTGGTAATATTATTGGAAAAGGAGTTATCCAAGATTTCTTTACTTGTGCCGGTGCTTTACCTTCTATGGGTAGTTCTATCCTTCATAGAACTAGTATTCTTGCGGACGCTATTGCCATGCTTGTAGTTGAACTTGAAAGACAATTCATGCACACGCACCCTTGCATACAAAGGATTTTCCTAGAATTTTCTAATATTGAGCATTCTTTTGTTAAGCGTGCCGCTACTATCTTTTTGGCTCATGAGTTTAGATTCATAATAAAAGAGGCCAAATAAATCTTTGCGCATTATAGGGTGGACGCCTGCCGTCCTCCCATAGAGGCTATCCTTTTTCATCAAGAAGAAATAATGCATTTTCAATCTCTAGACTATGTTGCTTTCAATGAAAATCTTAGAAAAAGGGTTCCTACCAATGTTTTAGTTGATAGAATTTCTGAACTTAATGATGATTTGGCCATTCGAAATAATGAACTAGGATATTCTCTTGAGTATAGGCTCACAAAGTTCTGTCAAAAGAATGCTTATAATGATGAATTGGTGGTGCAATACGAAGGGCCAAAGGAGGAACCTATACCTCCCAAAGTTGATCTTGGGGACTTTTGTCCCATTAAATTTAGCCCTTTTGATTACTTTTGCTGGCCTCAAAGAAAACTTGCTGCCGAACATAGAGAATATGAAATGAGTTTTAATGATCTATCTTACTATTATGGCCTATTCCGGAGCTCCGCCGGAGGGGGCATCCATCACGGAGGGCTTCTACATCAACACCATATCCTCTCTGATGAAGTGTGAGTAGTTTACCAAAGACCTTCGGGTCCATAGTTATAGCTAGATGGCTTCTTCTCTCTTTTTGGATCTCAATACAATGTTCTCCCCCTCTCTTGTGGAGATCTATTCGATGTAATCTTCTTTTTGCGGTGTGTTTGTTGAGATCGATGAATTGTGGGTTTATGATCAAGATTATCTATGAACAATATTTGAATCTTCTCTGAATTCTTTTATGTATGATTGGTTATCTTTGCAAGTATTCAAATTATCAGTTTGGTTTGGCCTACTAGATTGATCTTTCTTGCAATGGGAGAAGTGTTGGGGAACGTTGCAGAAAACAAAAATTTTTCCTACAGTTTCACCAAGATCCATCTATGAGTTCATCTAGCAACGAGTATTCAGATTGCATCTACATACCTTTGTAGATCGCGAGCGGAAGCGTTCAAAGAACGGGGTTGATGTTGTCGAACACGACGTGATCCAAATCACCGATGACCAAGCGCCGAACGGACGGCACCTCCGCGTTCAACACACGTACGGGATGGGAGACGTCTCCTCCTTCTTGATCCAGCAAGGGGAAAGGAGAGGTTGATGAAGATCCAGCAGCACGACGGCGTGGTGGTGGATGCAGGGTGTCACAGTAGTAGGGCTTCGCCTGTACTACGAGAGAGAGAGAGACGTAACGGGGAGAGAGGGAGGCGCCAGGGGCTGTTGTATGAAGTCCCTCCTCTCCCCCACTATATATAGGAGGGCCAAGGGGGGGTGGTGCACCAGCCTAGGAGATCCAATCTCCTAGGTGCGGCGGCCAAGGGGAGGTTTCCCTCCCCCCCAAGGCACCTAGAGGTGCCTTCCACCATTGGGACTCTTCCCTTATGTGGAACCCTAGGCACATGGGCTTTTGGGGCTGGTGCCCTTGGCCCATCTAGGCCAAGGCGCACCCCCTACAGCCCATGTGGCCCCCCGAGACAGGTGGCCCCACCCGGTGGGCCCCCGGGACCCCTTCGGTGGTCCCGGTACAATACCGATAACCCCGAAACTTGTCCCGATGGCGGAAACAGCACTTCCTATATATAATTCTTTACCTCCGGACCATTCCGGAACTCCTCGTGACGTCCGGGATCTCATCCGGGACTCCGAACAACATTCGGGTTACTGCATATACATATCTTCACAACCCTAGCGTCACCGAACCTTAAGTGTGTAGACCCTACGGGTTCGGGAGACAAGCAGACATGACCGAGACGACTCTCCGGTCAATAACCAACAGCGGGATCTAGATACCCATGTTGGCTCCCACATGCTCCACGATGATCTCATCGTATGAACCACGATGTCGAGGATTCAATCAACCCCGTATACAATTCCCTTTGTTTGTCGGTATGTTACTTGCCCGAGATTCGATCGTCGGTATCCCAATACCTCGTTCAATCTCGTTACCGGCAAGTCACTTTACTCGTACCGTAATGCATGATCCCGTGACCAGACACTTGGTCACTTTGAGCTCAATATGATGATGCATTACCGAGTGGGCCCAGTGATACCTCTCCGTCATACGGAGTGACAAATCCCAGTCTTGATCCGTGTCAACCCAACAGACACTTTCGGAGATACCCGTAGTATACCTTTATAGTCACCCAGTTACATTGTGATGTTTGGTATACCCAAAGCACTCCTACGGTATCCGGGAGTTACACGATCTCATGGTCTAAGGAAAAGATACTTGACATTGCAAAACTCTAGCAAACGAACTACACGATCTTTATGCTATGTTTAGGATTGGGTCTTGTCCATCACATCATTCTCCTAATGATGTGATCCCGTTATCAATGACATCCAATGTCTATAGTCAGGAAACCATGACTATCTGTTGATCAACGAGCTAGTCAACTAGAGGCTTACTAGGGACATGTTGGTGTCTGTTATTCACACTTGTATTACGATTTCCGGATAACACAATTATAGCATGAATAAAGACAATTATGACGAACAAGGAAATATAATAAGAATGCTTTTATTATTGCCTCTAGGGCATATTTCCAACAGTCTCCCACTTGCACTAGAGTCAATAATCTAGTTACATTGTGATGAATCAAACACCCATGGAATTCTGGTGTTGATCATGTTTTGCCCTAGGGAGAGGTTTAGTCAACGGATCTGCTACGTTCAGGTCCGTATGTACTTTACAAATCTCTATGTCTCCATCTTGAACATTTTCACGAATGGAGTTGAAGCGACGCTTGATGTGCCTTGTCTTCTTGTGAAACCTGGGCTCCTTGGCAAGTGCAATAGCTCCAGTGTTGTCACGGAAGAGCTTGATCGGCCCCGACGCATTGGGTATGACTCCGAGGTCGGTGATGAACTCCTTCACCCAAATTGCTTCATGTGCTGCCTCCGAGGCTGCCATGTACTCCGCTTCACATGTAGATCCCGCCACGACGCTCTGCTTGCAACTGCACCAGCTTACTGCCCCACCATTCAAAATATACACGTATCCGGTTTGTGACTTAGAGTCATCCAGATCTGTGTCGAAGCTAGCGTCGACGTAACCCTTTACGACGAGCTCTTCGTCACCCCCATAAACGAGAAACATTTCCTTAGCCCTTTTCAGGTACTTCAGGATATTCTTGACCGTTGTCCAGTGTTCCTTGCCGGGATTACTTTGGTACCTTCCTACCAAACTTACGGCAAGGTTTACATCAGGTCTGATACACAGCATGGCATACATAATAGAATCTATGACTGAGGCATAGGGGATGACACTCATCTCTTCTATATCTTCTGCCGTGGTCGGACTTTGAGCTGAGCTCAATTTCATACCCTGCAACACAGGCAAGAACCCCTTCTTAGACTGATCCATATTGAACTTCTTCAATATCTTCTCAAGGTATGTGCTTTGTGAAAGACCTATGAGGCGTCTCGATCTATCTCTATGGATCTTGATGCCTAATATATAAGCAGCTTCTCCAAGGTCCTTCATTGAAAAACTCTTATTCAAGTAGGCCTTGATGCTGTCCAAGAGTTCTATATCATTTCCCATCAAAAGTATGTCATCTACATATAATATGAGAAATGCTACAGAGCTCCCACTCACTTTCTTGTAAACGCAGGCTTCTCCATAAGTCTGCGTAAACCCAAACGCTTTGATCATCTCATCAAAGCGAATGTTCCAACTCCGAGATGCTTGCACCAGCCCATAAATCGAGCGTTGGAGCTTGCACACCTTGTTAGCATTCTTAGGATCGACAAAACCTTCCGGCTGCATCATATACAATTCTTCCTTAAGGAAACCATTAAGGAATGCCGTTTTGACGTCCATTTGCCATATCTCATAATCGTAGAATGCGGCAATTGCTAACATGATTCGGACGGACTTTAGCTTTGCTACCGGTGAGAAAGTCTCATCGTAGTCAACCCCTTGAACTTGTCGATAACCCTTAGCGACAAGCCGAGCTTTATAGATGGTCACATTACCATCCGCGTCTGTCTTCTTCTTAAAGATCCATTTATTTTCTATGGCTCGCCATTCAACGGGCAAGTCAGTCAAAGTCCATACTTCGTTTTCATACATGGATCCTATCTCGGATTTCATGGCTTCTAGCCATTTGTCGGAATCCGGGCCCGCCATCGCTTCTTCATAGTTCGAAGGTTCACCGTTGTCTAACAACATGATTTCCAAGACAGGGTTGCCGTACCATTCTGGTGCGGAACGTGTCCTTGTGGACCTTTGAATTTCAGTAGGAGCTTGATCAGAAGTATCTTGATCATTATCATTAACTTCCTCTCTAGTCGGTGCTGGCACCTCAGGAACATTTTCTTGAGTTGCGCCATTTTCCGGTTCAAGAGGTAATACTTCATCAAGTTCTACTTTCCTCCCACTTACTTCTTTTGAGAGAAACTCCTTCTCTAGAAAGGACCCATTCTTGGCAACAAAGATCTTGCCTTCGGATCTGAGGTAGAAGGTATACCCAATAGTTTCTTTTGGGTATCCTATGAAGACGTTTTTTCCGACTTGGGTTTGAGCTTTTCAGGTTGAAGTTGTTTGACATAAGCATCGCATCCCCAAACTTTTAGAAATGACAGCTTAGGTTTCTTTCCAAACCATAATTCATACGGTGTCGTCTCAACGGATTTTGACGGAGCCCTATTTAAAGTGAATGCGGCAGTCTCTAAAGCATAGCACCAAAAAGATAGTGGTAAATCGGTAAGAGACATCATAGATCGTACCATATCTAATAGAGTGCGACTACGACGTTCGGATACACCGTTACGCTGAGGTGTTCCAGGCGGCGTGAGTTGTGAAACTATTCCACATTTTCTTAAGTGTGTGCCAAATTCGTGACTCAAGTATTCTCCTCCACGATCTGATCGTAGAAACTTGATTTTCCTGTCACATTGATTCTCAACCTCACTCTGAAATTCCTTGAACTTTTCAAAGGTTTCAGACTTGTGTTTCATTAAGTAAACATATCCATATCTACTCAAATCATCAGTGAGGGTGAGAACATAACGATAGCCACCGCGAGCCTCAACACTCATTGGACCGCACACATCAGTATGTATGATTTCCAATAAGTTGGTTGCTCGCTCCATTGTTCCTGAGAACGGAGTCTTGGTCATTTTACCCATAAGGCATGGTTCGCACGTGTCAAATGATTCATGATCAAGAGACTCTAAAAGTCCATCTGCATGGAGCTTCTTCATGCGTTTGACACCTATGTGACCAAGGCGGCAGTGCCACAAGTATGTGGGACTATCATTATCAACCTTGCATCTTTTGGTACTCACATTATGAACATGTGTAGCATTACGTTCGAGATTCATAAAGAATAAGCCATTCACCATAGGAGCATGACCATAAAACATATCTCTCATATAAATGGAACAACCATTATTCTTGGATTTAAATGAGTAGCCATCTCGAATTAAACGAGATCCCGATACAATGTTCATGCTCAAAGCTGGCACTAAATAACAATTATTAAGGTTTAAAACTAACCCCAAAGGTAAATATAGAGGTAGCGTGCCGACGGCGATCACATTGACCTTGGAACCATTCCCGACGCGCATCGTCACCTCGTCCTTTGCCAGTTTCCGCTTATTCCGCAGCCCCTGCTTTGAGTTACAAATGTGAGCAACTGCACCGGTATCAAATACCCAGGAGCTACTACGGACACTAGTAAGGTACACATCAATTACATGTATATCACATATACCTTTTGTTTTGCCGGCCTTCTTGTCTGCTAAGTATTTGGGGCAGTTCCGCTTCCAGTGACCGCTTCCCTTGCAATAAAAGCACTCAGTCTCGGGCTTGGGTCCATTCTTTGGCTTCTTCCCAGCAGCTTGCTTGCCGGGCGTGGCAACTTCCTTGCCGTCCTTCTTGAAGTTCTTTTTCCCTTGCCTTTCTTGAACTTGGTGGTTTTATTGACCATCAACACTTGATGTTCCTTCTTGACTTCTACCTCTGCTGATTTCAGCATTGCAAACAACTCAGGAATGGTCTTTTGCATCCCCTGCATGTTGAAGTTCATCACAAAGCTCTTGTAGCTTGGTGTAAGCGACTGGAGGATTCTGTCAATGACCGCATCATCCGGGAGATTAACTCCCAGTTGAGACAAGCGGTTATGTAACCCAGACATAGTGAGTATGTGCTCACTAACAGAACTATTTTCCTCCATCTTACAGCTGAAGAATTTATCGGAGACTTCATATCTCTCGATCCGGGCATGAGCTTGAAAAACCATTTTCAGCTCTTCGAACATCTCATATGCTCCATGTCTCTCAAAACGCTTTTGGAGCCCCGGCTCTAAACTGTAAAGCATGCCGCACTGAACGAGGGAGTAGTCGTCAACACGTGTCTGCCAAGCGTTCATAACGTCTTGGTTCTGTGGGACGGGAGCTTCACCTAGCGGTGCTTGTAGGACGTAATCTTTCTTTGCAGCTATGAGGATGATCCTCAGGTTCCGGACCCAGTCCGTATAGTTGCTGCCATCGTCTTTCAGCTTGGTTTTCTCTAGGAATGCGTTGAAGTTGAGGACTACGTGGGCCATTTGATCTACAAGACATATTGTAAAATATTTTAGACTAAGTTCATGATAATTAAGTTCATCTAATCAAATTATATAATGAACTCCCACTTAGATAGACATCCCTCCAGTCATCTAAGTATAACATGATCTGAGTCAACTAGGCCGTGTCCGATCATCACGTGAGACGGACTAGTCAACGTCGGTGAACATTTTCATGTTGATCGTATCTTCTATACGACTCATGCTCGACCTTTCGGTCTTCTGTGTTCCGAGGCCATGTCTGTACATGCTAGGCTCGTCAAGTCAACCTAAGTGTTTGCATGTGTAAATCTGTCTTACACCCGTTGTTTGTGAACGTCTGAATAAAACACCCGATCATCACGTGGTGTTTTGAAACAGCGAACTGTCGCAACGGTGCACAGTTAGGGGGAACACTTCTTGAAATTAATATGAGGGATCATCTTATTTACTACCGTCGTTCTAAGTAAACAAGATGCAAAACATGATAAACATCACATGCAATCAAATAATAAATGTGACATGATATGGCCAATATCACATAGCTCCTTTGATCTCCATCTTGGGGCTCCATGATCATCTTGTCACCGGCTTGACACCATGATCTCCATCATCGTGTCTCCATGAAGTTGCTCGCCAACTATTACTTCTACTACTATGGCTAATGCGTTTAGCAATAAAGTAAAGTAATTTACATGGCGTTTCTCAATGACACGCAGGTCATACAAAAATAAAGACAACTCCTATGGCTCCTGCCGGTTGTCATACTCATCGACATGCAAGTCGTGATTCCTATTACAATAGAATGAACATCTCATACACATATAGATCATTCATCATTCATCACAACTTTGGCCATATCATATCACAAACCACTTGCTGCAAAAACAAGTTAGACGTCCTCTAATTGTTGTTGCAAGTTTTACGTGGCTGAATTAGGGTTCTAGCAAGAACGTTTTCTTACCTACGTGAAAGCCACAACGTGATTTGTCAACTTCTATTTACCCTTCATAAGGACCCTGTTCATCGAATCCGCTCCAACTAAAGTGGGAGAGATAGACACCCGCCAACCACCTTATGCAACTAGTGCATGTTAGTCGGTGGAACCGGTCTCACGTAAGCGTACGTGTAAGGTTGGTCTGGGCCGCTTCATCCCACAATACCGCTGAAGCAAGAAAAGACTAGTAGCGGCAAGAAAGTTGACAAATCTACGCCCACAACAAATTGTGTTCTACTCGCGCAAGAAGAACTACGCATAGACCTAGCTCATGATGCCACTGTTGGGGAACGTTGCAGAAAACAAAAAAAATTCCTACGGTTTCACCAAGATCCATCTATGAGTTCATCTAGCAACGAGTATTCAGATTGCATCTACATACCTTTGTAGATCGCGAGCGGAAGCGTTCAAAGAACGAGGTTGATGTTGTCGAACACGACGTGATCCAAATCACCGATGACCAAGCGCCGAACGGAAGGCACCTCCGCGTTCAACACACGTACGGGATGGGAGACGTCTCCTCCTTCTTGATCCGGCAAGGGGAAAGGAGAGGTTGATGAAGATCCAGCAGCACGACGGCGTGGTGGTGGATGCAGGGCGTCACAGTAGCAGGGCTTCGCCTGTACTACGAGAGAGAGAGACGTAACGGGGAGAGAGGGAGGCGCCAGGGGCTGTTGTATGAAGTCCCTCCTCTCCCCCACTATATATAGGAGGGCCAAGGGGGGGTGGTGCGCCAGCCTAGGAGATCCAATCTCCTAGGTGCGGCGGCCAAGGGGAGGTTTCCCTCCCCCCCAAGGCACCTAGAGGTGCCTTCCACCATTGGGACTCTTCCCTTATGTGGAACCCTAGGCGCATGGGCTTTTGGGGCTGGTGCCCTTGGCCCATCTAGGCCAAGGCGCACCCCCTACAGCCCATGTGCCCCCCCGGGACAGGTGGCCCCACCCGGTGGGCCCCCGGGACCCCTCCGGTGGTCCCGGTACAATACCGATAACCCCGAAACTTGTCCCGATGGCCGAAACAGCACTTCCTATATATAATTCTTTACCTCCGGACCATTCCGGAAATCCTCGTGACGTCCGGGATCTCATCCGGGACTCCAAACAACATTCGGGTTACTGCATATACATATCTTCACAACCCTAGCGTCACCGAACCTTAAGTGTGTAGACCCTACGGGTTCGGGAGACAAGCAGACATGACCGAGACGACTCTCCGGTCAATAGCCAACAGCGGGATCTGGATACCCATGTTGGCTCCCACATGCTCCACGATGATCTCATCGGATGAATCACGATGTCGAGGATTCAATCAACCCCGTATACAATTCCCTTTGTCTGCCGGTATGTTACTTGCCCGAGATTCGATCGTCGGTATCCCAATACCTCGTTCAATCTCGTTACCGGCAAGTCACTTTACTTGTACCGTAATGCATGATCCCGTGACCAGACACTTGGTCACTTTGAGCTCAATATGATGATGCATTACCGAGTGGGCCCAGTGATACCTCTCCGTCATACGGAGTGACAAATCCCAGTCTTGATCCGTGTCAACCCAACAGACACTTTTGGAGATACCCGTAGTATACCTTTATAGTCACCCAGTTACGTTGTGACGTTTGGTATACCCAAAGCACTCCTACGGTATCCGAGAGTTACACGATCTCATGGTCTAAGGAAAAGATACTTGACATTGCAAAACTCTAGCAAACGAACTACACGATCTTTATGCTATGTTTAGGATTGGGTCTTGTCCATCACATCATTCTCCTAATGATGTGATCCTGTTATCAATGACATCCAATGTCTATAGTCAGGAAACCATGACTATCTGTTGATCAACGAGCTAGTGAACTAGAGGCTTACTAGGGACATGTTGGTGTCTGTTATTCACACTTGTATTACAATTTCCGGATAACACAATTATAGCATGAATAAAGACAATTATCACGAACAAGGAAATATAATAATAATGCTTTTATTATTGCCTCTAGGGCATATTTCCAACAAGAAGTGCTTAGCTTTGGGTTCAATCTTGCGGTGTCCTTTCCCAGTGATAGTAGGGGCAGCAAGGCACGTATTGTATTGTTGCCATCGAGGATAACAAGATGGTTTTTTTATCATATTGCATGAATTTATCCCTCTACATCATGTCATCTTGCTTAAGGCATTACTCTGTTTTCATGAACTTAATACTCTAGATGCATGCTGGATAGCGATCGATGAGTGGAGTAATAGTAGTATATGCAGGCAGGAGTCGGTCTACTTGTCTCGGACGTGATGCCTATATACATGATCATACCTAGATATTATCATAACTATGCTCAATTCTATCAATTGCTCAACAGTAATTCGTTCACCCACCGTAAAATACTTATGCTCTTGAGAGAAGCCACTAGTGAAACCTATGGCCCCCGGGTCTATCTTCATCATATTAATCTTCCAATACTTAGTTATTTCCTTTGCTTTTATTTTACTTTGCAGCTTTATCACAAAAATACCAAAACTATTATTCTATCATATCTATTAGATCTCACTCTCGTAAGTGATTGTGAAGGGATTGACAACCCCTTATCGTATTGGTTGTGAGGAGTTATTTGTTTTGTGCAGGTACGAGGGACTCGCGCGTAGCCTCCTACTGGATTGATACCTTGGTTTGCAAAAACTGAGGGAAATACTTACGCTACTTTGCTGGAGTCGGTCTACTTGTCTCGGACGTGATGCCTATATACATGATCATACCTAGATATTATCATAACTATGCTCAATTCTGTCAATTGCTCAACAGTAATTTGTTCACCCACCGTAAAATACTTATGCTCTTGAGAGAAGCTGATACGTCTCCAACGTATCTATAATTTTTGATTGCTCCATGCTATATTATCTAATGTTTTGGACATTATTGGGCTTTATTATCCACTTTTATATTATTTTTGGGACTAACCTATTAACCGGAGGCCCAACCTAGAATTGCTATTTTTTTTGCCTATTTTAGGGTTTCGAAGAAAAGGAATATCAAACGGAGTCCAAACAAAATAAAACCTTCGGGGACGTGATTTTTGGAACAAACAAGATGCAGGAGACTTGGACCCTACGTCAAGAAATAAAGGAGGAAGCCACGAGGTAGGGGGCGCGCCTACCCCCCCCCCCCCCAGGCGCGCCCTCCACCCTCATCGGCCCACCGTTGCTCCATCGACGTACTCCTTCCTCCTATGTATACCTACGTACCCCCAAACGATCAGATACGGAGCCAAAACCCTAATTCCACCGCCGCAACCTTCTGTATCCACGAGATCCCATCTTGGGGCCTGTTCCGGTGCTCCGCCGGAGGGGTATCCATCACGGAGGGCTTCTACATCAACACCATAGCCTCTATAATGAGTGTGACTAGTTTACCGAAGACCTTCAGGTCCATAGTTATAGCTAGATGGCTTCTTCTCTCTTTTTGGATCTCAATACAATGTTCTCCCCCTCTCTTGTGGAGATCTATTCGATGTAATCTTGTTTTTGCGGTGTGTTTGTTGAAACCGATGAATTGTGGGTTTATGATCAAGATTATCTATGAACAATATTTGAATCTTCTCTGAATTCTTTTATGTATGATTGGTTATCTTTGCAAGTCTCTTCGAATTATCAGTTTGGTTGGCCTACTAGATTGATCTTTCTTGCAATGGGAGAAGTGCTTAGCTTTGGGTTCAATCTTGCGGTGTCCTTTCCCAGTGACAGTAGGGGTAGTAAGGCACGTATTTTATTGTTGCCATCGAGGATAACAAGATGGGGATTTCATTATATTGCATGAGTTTATCCCTCTACATCATGTCATCTTGCTTAAGGCGTTACTTTGTTCTTATGAACTTAATACTCTAGATGCATGCTGGATAGCGTTCGATCTGTGGAGTAATAGTAGTAGATGCAGGCAGGAGTTGGTCTACTTGTCTTGGACGTGATGCCTATATACATGATCATACCTAGATATTCTTAGAACTATGCTCAATTCTGTCAATTGCTCAACAGTAATTTGTTCACCCACCGTAAAATACTTATGCTCTTGAGAGAAGCTGATACGTCTCCAACGTATCTATAATTTTTTATTGCTCCATGCTATATTATCTACTGTTTTGGACATTATTGGGCTTTATTATCCACTTTTATATTATTTTTGGGACTAACCTATTAACCGGAGGCCCAACCTAGAATTGCTGTTTTTTTGCCTATTTTAGGGTTTCGAAGAAAATGAATATCAAACAGAGTCCAAAAGAAATAAAAACTTCGGGGACGTGATTTTTGGAACAAACAAGATGCAGGAGACTTGGACCCTACGTCAAGAAATAAAGGAGGAAGCCACGAGGTAGGGGGCGCGCCTACCCCCCCCCCCCCAGGCGCGCCCTCCACCCTCATGGGCCCCCTGTTGCTCCACCGACGTACTCCTTCCTCCTATATATACCTACGTACCCCCAAACGATCAGATACGGAGCCAAAACCCTAATTCCACCACCGCAACCTTCTGTATCCACGAGATCCCATCTTGGGGCCTGTTCCGGTGATCCGCCGGAGGGGTATCCATCATGGAGGGCTTCTACATCAACACCATGGCCTCTCCGATGAAGTGTGAGTAGTTTACGTCAGACCTTTGGGTCCATAGTTATTAGCTAGATGGCTTCTTCTCTCTTTTTGGTTCTCAATACAATGTTCTCCCCCTCTCTTGTGGAGATCTATTCGATGTAATCTTCTTTTTGCGGTGTGTTTGTTGAGACCGATGAATTGTGGGTTTATGATCAAGATTATCTATGAACAATATTTGAATCTTCTCTGAATTCTTTTATGTATGATTGGTTATCTTTGCAAGTCTCTTTGAATTATCAGTTTGGTTTGGCCTACTAGATTGATATTTCTTGCAATGGGAGAAGTGCTTAGCTTTGGGTTCAATCTTGCGATGTCCTTTCCCAGTGAGAGTAGGGGCAGCAAGGCACGTATTGTATTGTTGCCATCGAGTATAACAAGATGGTTTTTTATCATATTGCATGAATTTATCCCTCTACGTCATGTCATCTTGCTTAAGGTGTTACTCTGTTTTCATGAACTTAATACTCTAGATGAATGCTGGATAGCGGTCGATGAGTGGAGTAATAGTAGTAGATGCAGGCAGGAGTCGGTCTACTTGTCTCGTACGTGATGCCTATATACATGATCATACCTAGATATTCTCATAACTATGCGCAATTCTGTCAATTGCTCAACAGTAATTCGTTCACCCACCGTAAAATACTTATGCTCTTGAGAGAAGCCACTAGTGAAACCTATGGCCCCCGGGTCTATCTTCATCATATTAATCTTCCAATACTTAGTTATTTCCTTTGCTTTTATTTTACTTTGCATCTTTATCACAAAAATACCAAAAATATTATTCTATCATATCTATTAGATCTCACTCTCGTAATTGACCATGAAGGGATTGACAACCCCTTATCGCGTTGGTTGCGAGGAGTTATTGGTTTTGTGCAGGTACGAGGGACTCGCGCGTAGCCTCCTACTGGATTGATACCTTGGTTCTCAAAAACTGAGGGAAATACTTACGCTACTTTGCTGCATCATCCTTTCCTCTTCAAGGAAATCCAACGCAGTGCTCAAGAGGTAGCAAGAAGATTACTGGCGCCGTTGCCGGGGAGTCTACGCAAAAGTCAACATACCAAGTACCCATCACATACCCTTATCTCCCGCATTAAATTATTTGCCATTTGCCTCTCGTTTTCCTCTCCCCACTTCACCATTGCCGTTTTATTCGCCCCCCCTCTCTCTATCCTCCCTCTTTTTCTTTATTTGCCTCTTTTTGCCCGCTTGCTTTTTGTTTGCTTGTGTGTTGGATTGCTTGCTTGTCACGATGGCTCAAGATAACACTAAATTGTGTGACTTTACTAATACCAACAACAATGATTTTATTAGCACTCCGATTGCTCCTCTTACCGATGCTGAATCTTGTGAAATTAATGCCGCTTTGCTGAATCTTGTCATGAAAGATTCGTTTTCCGGCCTTCCTAGTGATGATGCCGCTACCCATCTAAATAGCTTCGTTGATTTGTGTGATTTGGGTGCTAGTGTTTCCACGATTCCAAAGACTTTGTGTGATTTGTTAGGTTTCCGTGATTTTGATGATTGCTCTCTAATCTTGAACCTTGCGGATTCCACTATTAAGAAACCTATGGGAAGAATTAATGATGTTCTTATTTTTTCAAATAGGAATTATGTGCCCATAGATTTTATCGTTCTTGACATAGATTGCAATCCTTCATGTCCTATTATTCTTGGTAGACCTTTCCTTAGAACGATTGGTGCAATTATTGATATGAAAGAAGGAAATATTAGATTCCAATTTCCGTTAAGGAAAGGCATGGAACACTTTCCTAGAAAGAAAATTAAATTACCTTATGAATCTATTACGAGAGACACTTATGGATTGCCTACCAAAGATGGCAATACCTAGATCTATCCTTGCTTTTTATGCCTAGCTAGGGGCGTTAAACGATAGCGCTTGTTGGGAGGCAACCCAATTTTACTTTTATTCCTTGCTTTTTTCTCCTGTTTAGTAATAAATAATTTACCTAGCCTCTGTTTTGGTTGTGGTTTTTGTGTTTAATTAGTGTTTGTGCCAAGTAGAACCGTTGGGAAGACTTGGGGAAAGTCTTGATATCTTGCTGTAAAAAACGGAAACTTTAGCGCTCACGAGAACTGCTGCCATTTTTATTTGGAAAGTGATATTTAGTTAATTATTTTTTCATATGATTAATAGATAAATTACTCACGTTCAGAAATTTATTTTAGAATTTTTGGGGTTCCATATCTTGCGCTAGCTACATATCACTATAGACTGTTCTGTTTTTGACAGATTCTGTTTTTCGTGTGTTGTTTGCTTATTTTGATGAATCTATGGCTAGTAAAATTGTTTATAAACCATAGATAAGTTGGAATACAGTAGTTTTAACACCAATATAAATAAATAATGAGTTCATTACAGTACCTTGAAGTGGTCTCTTGTTTTATTTCGCTAACGGAGCTCACGAGATTTTCTACTTTAAGTTTTGTGTTGTGAAGTTTTCAAGTTTTGGGTAAAGATTTGATGGATTATGGAACAAGGAGTGGCAAGAGCCTAAGCTTGGGGATGCCCATGGAACCCCCAATATAATCTAAGGACACCTAAAATCCAAGATTGGGGATGCCCCAGAAGGCATCCCCTCTTTCGTCTACTTCTATCGGTAACTTTACTTGGAGCTATATTTTTATTCACCACATGATATGTGTTTTGCTTGGAGCGTCTTGTATGATTTGAGTCTTTGCCTTTTAGTTTACCACAATCATCCTTTCTGTACACACCTTTTGAGAGAGCCATACATGATTTGGAATTTGTTAGAATACTCTATGTGGTTCGCTTATATCACTTGAGTTATATAGTTTTTGCTCTAGTACTTCACTTATATTTTTTAGAGCACGGTGGTGGAATTGTTTTATAAAAACTATTGATCTCTCATGCTTCACTTATATTATTTTGAGAGTCTTAAATAGCATGGTAATTTGCTTAAATAATCCGAATATGCTTGGTATTCAAGAATAGTAAAAACTTTCTTATGAGTGCGTTGAATGCTATGAGAAGTTTGATGCTTGATAATTCCTTTGAGATATGAAGATGGTGATATTAAAGTTGTACTAGTTGAGTAGTTGTGAATTTGAGAAATACTTGTGTTAAAGTTTGTGATTCCCGTAGCATGCACGTATGGTGAACCGTTATGTGATGAAGTCGGAGCATGATTTATTTTTTGATTGTCTTCCTTATCAGTGGCGATCGGGGACGAGCGATGGTATTTTCCTACCAATCTATCCCCCCTAGGAGCATGCGCGTAATACTTTACTTTGATAACTTGTAGATTTTTGCAATAAGTATATGAGTTCTTTATGACTAATGATGAGTCCATGGATTATACGCACTTTTCTTCCTTCCACCATTGCTAGCCTCTCTAATACTGCGCACCTTTCGCCGGTATCATACACCCACCATATACCTTCCTCAATACATCCACCATATCTACCTATTAAGGCATTTCCATAGCCATTCCGAGATATATTGCCATGCAACTTTCCACCGTTCCGTTTATTATGACACACTCCATCATTGTCATATTGCTTAGCATGATCATGTAGTTGACATCGTATTTGTGGCAAAGCCACCATTCATAATTCTTTCATACATGTCACTCTTTATTCACTGCATATCCCGGTACACCGCCGGAGGCATTCATATAGAGTCATATTTTGTTCTTAGTATCGACTTGTAATTGTTGAGTTGTAAGAAAATAAAAGTGTTGTTAGGGAACGTAGTAATTTCGAAAATTTTCCTACGCACACGCAAGATCATGGTGATGCACAGCAACGAGGGGGAGAGTATTGTCTACGTACCAACGCAGACCGACTGCGGAAGCGATCTCACAACGTAGAGGAAGTAGTCGTATGTCTTCTTCCCGATCCGACCGATCCAAGCACCGTTACTCCGGCACCTCCGAGTTCTTGGCACACGTTCAGCTCGATGACGATCCTCGGGCTCCGATCCAGCAAAGCGTCGAGGAAGAGTTCCGTCAACACAACGGCGTGGTGACGATCTTGATGCACTACCGACGCAGGGCTTCGCCTAAGCTCTACAACGATATGACCGAGGTGGAATTTGGTGGCAGGGGGCACCGCACACGGCTAAGGAACGATCAACAATGATCAACTTGTGTGTCTATGGGGTGCCCCCTGCCCCCGTATATAAAGGAGCAGGGGGAGGGGTTCGGCCGGCCAAGGGAGAGAGGCGCAGGGGGAGTCCCACTCCTACCGGGAGTAGGACTCCCCCCCAATCCTATTCCTAATAGGACTCTTCAAGGAGAAGAGAGAAGAGAGGGGGGCCGGCCCCTTCTCCTAGTCCTAATAGGACTAGGGAAGGGGGGAGGCGCGCAACCCTTGTGGGCTGCCCCTTTTCACTTTTCCACTAAGGCCCAATAGGCCCATTTGCCTCCCGGGGGGTTCCGGTAACCCTCCCGGTATTCCGGTAAAATCCCGATTTCACTCGGAACACTTCCGGTGTCCAAACATAGGCTTCCAATATATCAATCTTTACGTCTCGACCATTTCGAGACTCCTCGTCATGTCCGTGATCACATCCGGGACTCCGAACAACCTTCGGTACATCAAAATGCATAAACTCATAATAACTGTCATCGTAACGTTAAGCGTGCGGACCCTACGGTTCGAGAACAATGTAGACATGACCGAGACACGTCTCCGGTCAATAACCAATAGCGGGACCTGGATGCCCATATTGGCTCCTACATATTCTACGAAGATCTTTATCGGTCAGACCACATAACAACATACGTTGTTCCCTTTGTCATCGGTATGTTACTTGTCTGAGATTCGATCGTCGGTATCCAATACCTAGTTCAATCTCGTTACCGGCAAGTCTCTTTACTCGTTCCGTAATACATCATCTCACAACTAACATATTAGTTGCAGTGCTTGCAAGGCTTATGTGATGTGCATTACCGAGAGGGCCCAGAGATACCTCTCCGACAATCGGAGTGACAAACCCTAATCTCGAAATACGTCAACCCAACATCTACCATTGGAGACACCTGTAGTACTCCTTTATAATCACCCAGTTACGTTGTGATGTTTGGTAGTACCCAAAGTGTTCCTCCGGTAAACGGGAGTTGCATAATCTCATAGTTATAGGAACATGTATAAGTCATGAAGTAAGCAATAGCAACATACTAAACGATCGGGTGCTAAGCTAATGGAATGGGTCATGTCAATCAGATCATTCAACTAATGATGTGACCTCGTTAATCAAATAACAACTCTTTGTTCATGGTTAGGAAACATAACCATCTTTGATTAACGAGCTAGTCAAGTAGAGGCATACTAGTGACACTCTGTTGGTCTATGTATTCACACATGTATTATGTTTCCGGTTAATACAATTCTAGCATGAATAATAAACATTTATCATGATATAAGGAAATAAATAATAACTTTATTATTGCCTCTAGGGCATATTTCCTTCAAGTGTGATGATCATCATTATTAGAGCATTGTCCCAGTGAGGAAAGGATGATGGAGACTATGATTCCCCCACAAGTCGGGATGAGACTCCGGACGAAAAAAAGAGGCCATAAAAAAGAGAGAAAAGGCCCAAATAAAAAAATGAGAGAAAAAGAGAGAAGGGACAATGTTACTATCCTTTACCACACTTGTGCTTCAAAGTAGCACCATGATATTCATGATAGAGAGTCTCTCATTTCGTCACTTTCGTATACTAGTGGGCATTTTTCATTATAGAACTTGGGTGGTATATTCCAATGATGGGCTTCCTCAAAATGCCCTATGTCTTCATGAGCAAGCAAGTTGGATGCACACCCACTTAGTTTCTTTTGTTGACCTTTCATATACTTATAGCTCTAGTGCATCCGTTGCATGGCAATCCCTACTCACTCACATTGATATCTATTGATGGGCATCTCCATAGCCCGTTGATACGCCTAGTTGATGTGAGACTATCTTCTCCCTTTTTTGTCTTCTCCACAACCACCATTCTATTCCACATACAGTGCTATATCCATGGCTCACGCTCATGTATTGCATGAAGATTGAAAAAGTTTAAGAATGTCAAAGTATGAATCAATTTCTTGGCTTGTCATTGGGGTTGTGCATGATTTAAATACTTTATGTGGTGAAGATAGAGCATAGCCAGACAATATGATTTTGTAGGGATAACTCTCTTTGGCCATGTTATTTTGAGAAGACACGATTGCTTTGTTAGTATGCTTGAAGTATTATTATTTTTATGTCAATATTAAACTTTTATCTTGAATCTTTTGGATCTGAATATTCATACCACAATTAAGAAGAATTACATTATAATTATGCCAAGTAGCACTTCACATCAAAAATTATCTTTTTTATCATTTACCTACTCGAGGACGAGCAGGAATTAAGCTTGGGGATGCTTGATACGTCTCCAACATATCTATAATTTTTTATTGCCCCATGCTATATTATCTACTGTTTTGGACATTATTGGGCTTTATTATCCACTTCTATATTATTTTTGGGACTAACCTATTAACCGGAGGCCCAGCCCAGAATTGCTATTTTTTGTGTGCCTATTTTAGGGTTTCGAAGAAAATGAATATCAAACGGAGTCCAAACGGAATAAAACCTTTGGGAACGTGACTTTTGGAACGAACAAGACCCAGGAGACTTGGACCCTACGTCAAGAAATAAAGGAGGAAGCCACGAGGTAGGGGGCGCGCCTACCCCCCCCCCCCCCCCCGCACGCCCTCCACCCTCGTGGGCCCCCTGTTGCTCCACCGACGTACTCCTTCGTCCTATATATACCTACGTACCCCCAAACGATCAGATACGGAGCCAAAACCCTAATTCCACCGCCGCAACCTTCTGTATCCACGAGATCCCATCTTGGGGCCTGTTCCGGTGCTCTGCCGGAGGGGGCATCCATCACGGAGGGCTTCTACATCAACACCATAGCCTCTCTAATTAAGTGTGAGTAGTTTACCGAAGACCTTCAGGTCCATAGTTATAGCTAGATGGCTTCTTCTCTCTTTTTGGATCACAATACAATGTTCTCTCCCTCTCTTGTGGAGATCTATTCGATGTAATCTTCTTTTTGCAGTGTGTTTGTTGAGACCGATGAATTGTGGGTTTATGATCAAGATTATCTATGAACAATATTTGAATCTTCTCTGAATTCTTTTATGTATGATTGGTTATCTTTGCAAGTCTCTTCGAATTATCAGTTTGGTTTGGCCTACTAGATTGATCTTTCTTCCAATGGGAGAAGTGCTTAGCTTTGGGTTCAATCTTGCGGTGTCCTTTCCCAGTGAGAGTAGGGGCAGCAAGGCACGTATTGTATTGTTGCCATCGAGGATAACAAGATGGTTTTTTTATCATATTGCATGAATTTATCCCTCTACATCATGTCATCCTGCTTAAGGCATTACTCTGTTTTCATGAACTTAATACTCTAGATGCATGCTGGATAGCGATCGATGAGTGGAGTAATAGTAGTATATGCAGGCAGGAGTCGGTCTACTTGTCTCGGACGTGATGCCTATATACATGATCATACCTAGATATTATCATAACTATGCTCAATTCTGTCAATTGCTCAACAGTAATTCGTTCACCCACCGTAAAATACTTATGCTCTTGAGAGAAGCTGATACGTCTCCAACGTATCTATAATTTTTGATTGCTCCATGCTATATTATCTAATGTTTTGGACATTATTGGGCTTTATTATCCAGTTTTATATTATTTTTGGGACTAACCTATTAACCGGAGGCCCAACCTAGAATTGCTATTTTTTTTGCCTATTTTAGGGTTTCGAAGAAAAGGAATATCAAACGGAGTCCAAACGAAATAAAACCTTCGGGGATGTGATTTTTGGAACAAACAAGATGTAGGAGACTTGGACCCTACGTCAAGAAATAAAGGAGGAAGCCACGAGGTAGGGGGCGCGCCTACCCCCCCCCCCCAGGCGCGCCCTCCACCCTCATCGGCCCCCTGTTGCTCCATCGACGTACTCCTTCCTCCTATATATACCTACGTACCCCCAAACGATCAGATACGGAGCCAAAACCCTAATTCCACCGCCGCAACCTTCTGTATCCACGAGATCCCATCTTGGGGCCTGTTCCGGTGCTCCGCCGAAGGGGTATCCATCACGGAGGGCTTCTACATCAACACCATAGCCTCTATAATGAAGTGTGACTAGTTTACCGAAGACCTTCAGGTCCATAGTTATAGCTAGATGGCTTCTTCTCTCTTTTTGGATCTCAATACAATGTTCTCCCCCTCTCTTGTGGAGATCTATTCGATGTAATCTTGTTTTTGCGGTGTGTTTGTTGAGACCGATGAATTGTGGGTTTATGATCAAGATTATCTATGAACAATATTTGAATCTTCTCTGAATTCTTTTATGTATGATTGGTTATCTTTGCAAGTCTCTTCGAATTATCAGTTTGGTTTGGCCTACTAGATTGATCTTTCTTGCAATGGGAGAAGTGCTTAGCTTTGGGTTCAATCTTGCGGTGTCCTTTCCCAGTGACAGTAGGGGTAGTAAGGCACCTATTGTATTGTTGCCATCGAGGATAACAAGATGGGGTTTTCATCATATTTCATGAGTTTATCCCTCTACATCATGTCATCTTGCTTAAGGCGTTACTTTGTTCTTATGAACTTAATACTCTAGATGCATGCTGGATAACGGTCGATGTGTGGAGTAATAGTAGTAGATGCATGCAGGAGTCGGTCTACTTGTCTTGGACGTGATGCCTATATACATGATCATACCTAGATATTCTCAGAACTATGCTCAATTATGTCAATTGCTCAACAGTAATTTGTTCACCCACCGTAAAATACTTATGCTCTTGAGAGAAGCCGATACGTCTCCAACGTATCTATAATTTTTGATTGCTCCATGCTATATTATCTACTGTTTTGGACATTATTGGGCTTTATTATCCACTTTTATATTATTTTTGGGACTAACCTATTAACCGGAGGCCCAACCTAGAATTGCTGTTTTTTTGCCTATTTTAGGGTTTCGAAGAAAAGGAATATCAAATGGAGTCCAAACGAAATAAAACCTCCGGGGACGTGATTTTTGGAACAAACAAGATGCAGGAGACTTGGACCCTACGTCAAGAAATAAAGGAGGAAGCCACGAGGTAGGGGCGCGCCTACCCCCCCCCCCCCCCCCAGGCGCGCCCTCCACCCTCATGGGCCCCCTGTTGCTCCACCGACGTACTCCTTCCTCCTATATATACCTACGTACCCCCAAACGATCAGATACGGAGCCAAAACCCTAATTCCACCGCCGCAACCTTCTGTATCCACGAGATCCCATCTTGGGGCCTGTTCCGGTGCTCCGCCGGAGGGGTATCCATCACGGAGGGCTTCTACATCAACACCATAGCCTCTCTAATGAAGTGTGACTAGTTTACCGAAGACCTTCAGGTCCATAGTTATAGCTAGATGGCTTCTTCTCTCTTTTTGGATCTCAATACAATGTTCTCCCCATTCTCTTGTGGAGATCTATTCGATGTAATCTTCTTTTTATGGTGTGTTTGTTGAGACCGGTGAATTGTGGGTTTATGATCAAGATTATCTATGAACAATATTTGAATCTTCTCTGAATTCTTTTATGTATGATTGGTTATCTTTTCAAGTCTCTTCGAATTATTAGTTTGGTTTGGCCTACTAGATTGATCTTTCTTGCAATGGGAGAAGTGCTTAGCTTTGGGTTCAATCTTGCGGTGTCCTTTCCTAGTGACAGTAGGGGCAGCAAGGCACGTATTGTATTGTTGCCATCGAGGATAACAAGATGGTTTTTTATCATATTGCATGAATTTATCCCTCTACATCATGTCATCTTGCTTAAGGCATTACTCTGTTTTCATGAACTTAATACTCTAGATGCATGCTGGATAGCGATCAATGAGTGGAGTAATAGTAGTATATGCAGGCAGGAGTCGGTCTACTTGTCTCGGACGTGATGCCTATATACATGATCATACCTAGATATTATCATAACTATGCTCAATTCTATCAATTGCTCAACAGTAATTCGTTCACCCACCGTAAAATACTTATGCTCTTGAGAGAAGCCACTAGTGAAACCTATGGCCCCCGGGTCTATCTTCATCATATTAATCTTCCAATACTTAGTTATTTCCTTTGCTTTTATTTTACTTTGCAGCTTTATCACAAAAATACCAAAAATATTATTCTATCATATCTATTAGATCTCACTCTCGTAAGTGACTGTGAAGGGATTGACAACCCCTTATCGTATTGGTTGTGAGGAGTTATTTGTTTTGTGCAGGTACGAGGGACTCGCGCGTAGCCTCCTACTGGATTGATACCTTGGTTCTCAAAAACTGAGGGAAATACTTACGCTACTTTGCTGCATCATCCTTTCCTCTTCAAGGAAATCCAACGCAGTGCTCAAGAGGTAGCAGAAGCCACTAGTGAAACCTATGGCCCCCGGGTCTATCTTCATCATATTAAATCTTCCAATACTTAGTTATTTTCATTGCCTTTTATTTTACTTTGCATCTTTATCATAAAAATACCAAAAATATTATCTTATCATATCTATCAGATCTCACTCTCGTAAGTGACCATGTAGGGATTGACAACCCCTTATCGTGTTGGTTGCATGGATTTATTTGTTTTGTGCAGGTGCGAGGGACTAGCGCATAGCCTCCTACTGGATTGATACCTTGGTTCTCAAAAACTGAGGGAAATACTTACGCTACTTTGTTGCATCACCCTTTCCTCTTCAAGGGAAAACCAATGCAATGCTCAAGAGGTAGCAGCGCCTCCCACCTTTTCCTTCCCTCTCCTCTTTTCCACTAAGGCCCAATAAGGCCCATATACTCCCCGGGGGGTCCCGGTAACCTCCCGGTACTCCGGAAAATGCCCGAACTCATCCAAAACCATTCCGATGTCCAAACTGAAGGAAATATGCCCTAGTGGCAATAATAAAGTTATTATTTATTTCCTTATATCATGTTAAATGTTTATTTGTAACATCCTAAATTTTCAATTTGGAATGTTATACACTAGATCATCATGCATATCATATTTTCTTGCATTTTTGCCGATCCTAGAAATTTCACGCAACTCAAGGACCCTCGGAGAGAGTTGGAGATTTTATCATTTTCATATTTGAGTTTTTCTCAAATTTTGAAGAAAGGATCATTGGATTTGTCGGAGTTTATTTGCCTTTTATTTGGATAGGGAAAAATGCGCGTTTTCAAAATTTCATTCTAGGTCCCGAGAAAAGTTCATTTTGTTCGACTCATTTTTAGGAGTCGGGGAAAATTTACTTTAGAAGTTTTGGAGTTCGTTTAGTTTTCTTTTCTTTGTTTTTCTGCGCGCGTAACCATTTAAAAAAATCCCGCAGCGCCCTGGGCCAAAGGCCCAGCCGGCCGGGCCAGGCTCCCCATCCCGCGCGCGCGCCAGCAGGCAGGCGCCAAGCCGCCGCCGCCCTAGGAGTCCTAGTAGGACTCCGTTTGCTTTTTTTAGGACTCCATCTCCTTCTCTTTTTCTTGCCCCCTCCCCCAAGAAAACCCTCCCCTCACCTATATAAATACTCACCCCCCTCTCTAAACCATCACACCAAGCCCCAAGCCCCTAGCGCCGCGCCTCCCAAGCCGCCGCCGCCCTAGTGCCCCGCCGCCGCCCTTGTGCATCGCCGCTGCCGGAGCCCCGTTCGCCGGAACCTCGCCGGAGGTAGCCCCGCGCCGCGTCTCTTCTATCCCCTCGGTTCGGTTTTTCTTCTAAACCGTTCTGGTTCTTTTCTTCTCTTCCGATTCGTTTTCTTTCCGGTTCTTTTCTAAACCGTTCCGGTTTTCTAGATCGGTTTTTCGTTCGGTTCGGAAACCCTAGATCGGTTCCGTTTTCTTTTCAGGTTTAGTTGCCTAGAGACCGTTCGCCGGACCGTTTGTCTTAACGAACGTGATCACCGGATTATTCTAGGTTAACGAACGCCCATTCGTTTAACCGTTCTTCTTTTTCTTTTCGTCGGATTTATTCCACGATCGCGATCTCAGATCCGATCTTCGTTCCAGTTTTTCTCCCCGCTCGTTTATCAGAATCAGGTGATTCAAGCGCCTGGAGTTTCGTTTCGAAACCGCCATTCTGATTAATCAACTTAAACAAGTTTCTGCTACAGTAAAATTTGACCTAGTTTCAACTTGCTAGAACCGAGTTGTTTTCTTCCGCCGTTTGTTTTCGGTTTCTTTGTCCGGTTCTTTCTCTCTTTTCAACCGGAGTTCTTAAGTTGAACTTTCTGGTTCGATCTTTTGTTCGAGATTTACCTGTGCATTAGATGAGTACTTATTGTATGCTTGTTGTTTGTCTGCGATAGATTACCCGGATTGCGTCGCCTGTTACTTCGAATCTCTAGGACTCGCGGATCATCAGCAAGGCAAGTAACACTTTAATCATACCTTTTCTACAACCCAGTTTTATTGCATTAGATCCATCCTCACACATTGCATGATTAGGATTTAATTAAATTGTGGGATGGGAAGTAGATGAGGTAGTACCTATTACCTGTTTATTATGAAACCTTTGGGAGTTACTTCTAAGTTTGCTTATTATGCCATGCTATGCTAGTAGACGTGGATTGGGTGAGTGATATCCATGACAGATGTGAGATTGATAATTTTAAGGGTTTATCTAAGGTGGAAACTTAAACACACATCTGGGTGGATTGAGGCACCTGATGTCTATCAGGACTTGCCTGTTTTTCTTTGGACCGCCACCCAGGCTCAAAGGGATCATAAGATCTTTCATGCTAAATACTTACGTGTGCAGCCACAAGCCAATATGGGCTCTGGCATAGTTGCCTAAGCCGTGCGAACTCTTATAGGGTAGACTAGCAGATGTAGGGGAAAGTAGGTGTACCGGTCTATCCATCGTAAGGTGCTAGCGCTTCTGAAAGACTGTGTCTCGGTCATCCGTTTCTCAAACACCAGTAGTGCGAGAAATCCAACGGAGGCGATCGAGTCTTGTGGGGAAAAGTGCGCAAACCTCTACAGAGTGTAATAAACTAATCATGATTAGCCGTGTCCCCGGTTATGGACATCTTGAGTATCTAGTACTTGAATATCATGTGAATCTCATCATGTTACTTCTAAATTAATATTGTTGGGTTATTGATGACTACTTTTAGTTGGGATTGAGAATGCTGTCAACCATTCTCAATGTTTAACAACCACCATGATAGTTAAATAAATTTATTCCTTTGCAGTGGGGAAAAAACTGGCTTTACGCAAAACAGTAACCATAGAGCTTTCCACCAGCCAAATATGCATATAGTATAGCTGTTTCTTTCCATTACTCTCTATGTGTTACATTGCTAGCATATTCCATGTGCTGACCCGTTTCGGGCTGCAACGTTAATGTTGCAGACTTTTCAGACGATGATTAAGGTGCTTTTAGGCCGTGGTTCTATACTCAGTGATGTTGTTGGAGTTGATGGACCCATTTATCTTCCAAGTCTTCCGCTGTTATCGAGATTAGATGGCCTTAAGCCATACTTATTGTAATAAGTTCTCTCTGAGACATCGATGTAATAAGTGTGTGATTGCCACTCTGCTATAAATCCTTCGAAGTACTGTGTGGTGTCAGCATTACTGATCCAGGGATGACACCGGAGCACATCAGACTTGATCCATTCGGGTCGGGTCGCTACATTATTATTCATGCTAGAATTGTATTAACCGGAAACATAATACATGTGTGAATACATAGACAAACAATATGTCACTAGTATGCCTCTACTTGACTAGCTTGTTGATCAAAGATGGTTATGTTTCCTAACCATAGACATCAGTTGTCATTTGATTAACGAGATCACATCATTAGGAGAATGATGTGATTGACTTGACCCATTCCGTCAGCATAGCACTTGATCGTTTAGTTTGTTGTTATTGCTTTCTTCATGACTTATACATGTTCCTATAACTATGAGATTATGCAACTCCCGTTTACCGGAGGAACACTTTGTGTGCTACCAAACGTCACAACGTAACTGGGTGATTATAAAGGTGCTCTACAGGTGTCTCCGAAGGTACTTGTTGGGTTGGCGTATTTCGAGATTAGGATTTGTCACTCCGATTGTCGGAGAGGTATCTCTGGGCCCTCTCGGTAATGCACATCACTTAAGCCTTGCAAGCATTGCAGCTAATGAGTTAGTTGCGGGATGATGTATTACAGAACGAGTAAAGAGACTTGCCGGTAACGAGATTGAACTAGGTATTAAGATACCGACGATCGAATCTCGGGCAAGTAACATACCGATGACAAAGGGAACAACGTATGTTGTTATGCGGTTTGACCGATAAAGATCTTCGTAGAATATGCAGGAGCCAATATGAGCATCCAGGTTCCGCTATTGGTTATTGACCAGAGACGTGTCTCGGTCATGTCTACATTGTTCTCGAACCCGTAGGGTCCGCACGCTTAACGTTACGATGACGGTTTCATTATGAGTTTATATATTTTGATGTACCGAAGGTTGTTCGGAGTCCCGGATGTGATCACGGACATGACGAGGAGTCTCTAAATGGTCGAGACATAAAGATTGATGTATTGGAAGCCTATGTTTGGACATCGGAAGTGTTCCGGGTGAAATCGGCATTTTACCGGAGTACCGGGAAGTTACCGAAACCCCTGGTAACCTAATGGGCCTTAATGGGCCTAGTGGAGGAAGTAAAGAGGAGGCCAAGGGGCACCCGCGCGCCCCTCCCCCCCCCCCCAAGTCCGAATTGGACAAGGAGGGGGGCGGTGCCCCCCTTTCCTTTCCCCTCTTTCTCTCCTTCCCCCGAAGTCCTAGTCCAACGTGGAAAGGGGGGAGTCCTACTCCCGGTGGGAGTAGGACTCCTCCTGGCGCGCCCCTTGCTTGGCCGCACCTCCTCCTCCTTGCTCCTTTATATACGGGGGCAAGGGGGCACCCCAGAGACAGAACAATTGATCATTGATCTCTTAGCCGTGTGCGGTGCCCCCTTCCACCATAATCCTCGATAATATTGTAGCGGTGCTTAGGCGAAGCCCTGCGACGGTAGGACATCAAGATCATCACCACGCCGTCGTGCTGACGGAACTCTTCCCCGACATTCTGCTGGATCGGAGTCTGGGGATCGTCATCGAGCTGAACATGTGCTAGAACTCGGAGGTGCCGTAGTTTCGGTGCTTGATCGGTCGGGCCGTGAAGACGTACGACTACATCAACCGCGTTGTGCTAACGCTTCCGCTTTCGGTCTACGAGGGTATGTAGACAACACTCTCCTCTCTTGTTGCTATGCATCACCATAATCTTGCGTGTGCGTAGGAATTTTTTGAAATTACTACGTTCCCCAACAGTGGTATCAGAGCCAGGTTTTATGTGTTGATGTAATATGCACGAGTAGAACACAAGTGAGTTGTGGGCGATATAAGTCATACCACTTACCAGCATGTCACACTTCAGTTCGGCGGTATTGTTGGATGAAGCGGCCCGAACCGACATTACGCGTACGCTTACGCGAGACTGGTTCTACCGACGTGCTTTGCACATAGGTGGCTGGCGGGTGTCAGTTTCTCCAACTTTAGTTGTACCAAGTGTGGCTACGCCCGGTCCTTGCGAAGGTTAAAACAACACCAACTTGACAAACTATCGTTGTGGTTTTGATGCATAGGTAAGAACGGTTTTTGCTCAGCCCATAGCAGCCACGTAAAACTAGCAACAACAAAGTAGAGGACGTCTAACTTGTTTTTGCAGGGCATGTTGTGATGTGATATGGTCAAGACGTGATGAGATATAAGTTATTATATGAGATGCTCATGTTTTGTTGAAGTTATCGGCAACAGGCAAAAGCCTTATGGTTATCTCTCTATTGCATAAGATGCAAGCACCAAATAATTGCTTTACTTTATCGCTATGTGATAGCAATAGTTGCAAGAGCAATTGTTGGCAAGACAACCATGTGACGACACATTGATATAGATCAAGATGATGGAGATCATGGTGTCATGCCGGTGACGATGGAGACCACGACGATGCTTTGGAGATGGAGATCAAAGGCACAAGATGATGATGGCCATATCATGTCACATATTATGATTGCATGTGATGTTTATCTTTTATACATCTTATTTTGCTTAGTTCGGCGGGAGCTTTATAAGATAATCTCTCACTAAATTATCAAGGTATAAGTGTTCTCCCTGAGTATGCACCGTTGCGAAAGTTCTTCGTGCTGAGACACCACGTGATGATCGGGTGTGATAGGCTCTACGTTCAAATACAACGGGTGAAAAACAGTTGCACACATGGAATACACAGGTTAAACTTGACGAGCCTAGCATATAACAGATATGGCCTCGGAACACGGAGACCGAAAGGTCGAGCGTGAATCATATAGTAGATATGATCAACATAGTGATGTTCACCATTGAAAGTACTCCATCTCACGTGATGATCGGACATGGTTTAGTTGATTTGGATCACGTGATCACTTAGAGGATTAGAGGGATGTCTATCTAAGTGGGAGTTCTTAAGTAATATGATTAATTGAACTTTAATTTATCATGAACTTAGTCCTCGTAGTATTAGCATATCTATGTTGTAGATCAATTGCTCACGATATTGCTCCCTGTTTAATTTTTTATATATTCCTAGAGAAAACTATGTTGAAAAATGTTAGTAGTAATGATGCGGATTGGATCCGTGATCTGAGGATTAACCTCATTACTGCACAGAAGAATTATGTCCTTAATGCACCGCTAGGTGACAGACCTATTGCAGGAGCAGATGCATACGTCATGAACGTTTGGCTAGCTCAATATGATGACTACTTGATAGTTTAGTGCTCCATGCTTAACGGCTTAGAATCGGGACTTCAAAGACGTTTTGAACGTCATGGATCATATGGATGTTCCAGGAGTTGAAGTTAATATTTCAAGCAAATACCCGAGTTGAGAGATATGAAGTCTCCAACAAGTTCTATAGCTAAAAGATGGAGGAGAATAGCTACAGCAGTGAGCATGTGTCTAGATTGTCTGGGTACTACAATCGCCTGAATTAAGTGGGAGTTAATCTTCCAGATAAAATAGTGATTGATAGAATTCTCTAGTCACCATCACCAAGTTAGTAGAACTTCGTGATGAACTATAGTATGCAAGGGATGATGAAAACGATTCCCGAGCTTTTCATGATGATGAAATCGATGAAGGTAGAAATCAAGAAAGAGCATCAAGTATTGATGATTAACAAGACCACTAGTTTCAAGAAAAGGGCAAAGGGAAAGAAAGGGAACTTCAAGAAGAACGGCAAGCAAGTTGTTGCTCAAGTGAAGAAGCCCAAGTATGGTCCTAAGCCTGAGACTAAGTGCTTCTACTGCAAAGGGACTGGTCACTGGAAGCGGAACTGCCCCAAGTATTTGGCGGATAAGAAGGATGGCAAAGTGAACAAAGGTATATTTGATATATAGATTATTGATGTGTATTTTACTAGTGTTCATAGCAACCCCCCGGTATTTGATACTGGTTCAGCTGCTAAGAGTAGTAACTCGAAACGGGAGTTGCAGAATGAACAGAGACTAGTTAAGGGTGAAGTGACGATGTGTGTTGGAAGTGGTTCCAAGATTGATATGATCATCATCGCACACTCCCTATACTTTCGGAATTAGTGTTGAACCAAAATAAGTGTTATTTTGTGTTTGCATTGAGCATGAATATGGTTTGATCATGTTTATTGCAATACGGTTATTCATTTAAGTAAGAGAATAAATTGTTGTTCTGTTTACATATATGGTTACACACCCAATGAAAATGGTTCATTGGATCTCGATCGTAGTGATACACATATTCATAATATTGAAACCAAAAGATGCAAAGTTAATAATGATAGTGCAACTTATTTGTGGCACTGCCGTTTAGGTCATATTGGTGTAAAGCGCATGAAGAAACTCCATGCTGATGGACTTTTGGAATCACTTGATTATGAATCAGTTGATGCTTGTGAACCATGCCTCATGGGTAAGATGACTAAGACTCCGTTCTCCGGAACAATGCAGCAAGCAACAGATTTGTTGGAAATCATGCATACTGATGTATGTGGTCTGATGAATATTGAAGCTCGCGGCAGGTATCATTATTTTCTGATCTTCACAGATGATTTGAGCAGATATGAGTATATCTACTTGATGAAACACAAGTCTGAAACATTTGAAAAGTTCAAAGAATTTCAGAGTGAAGTGGAGAATCATTGTAACAAAATAAAAGTTTCTACGATATGATCGCAGAAGTAAAATATTTGAGTCACGAGTTTGGCCTTCAGCTAAAACAATGTGAAATAGTTTCACTAACGCCACCTGGAACACCACGGTGTAATGGTGTGTCCGAACATTGTAACCGTGCTTTTAGATATGGTGCGATCTATGACGTCTCTTACTGATTTACCGCTACTGATTTGAGGTTATGCATTAGAGACAGCTACATTCACGTTAAATAGGGCACCATCTAAATCCATTGAGACGACACCGTATGAACTATGGTTTGGCAAGAAACCTAAGCTGTCGTTTCTTAAAGTTTGAGGTTGCAATGCTTATATGAAAAGTTTCAACCTGATAAGCTCAAACCCAAATCGGAGAAGTGCATCTTCATAGGACACCCAAAAGAAAATGTTGGGTACACCTTCTATCACAGATCCGAAGGCAAGATATTCATTGCTGAGAATGGATCCTTTCTAGAGAAGGAGTTTCTCTCGAAAGAAGTGAGTGGGAGGAAAGTAGAACTTGATGAGGTAACTATACCTGCTCCCTTATTGGAAAGTAGTTCATCACAAAAATTTGTTCCTGTGACTACTACACCAATTAGTGAGGAAGCTAATGATGATGATCATGTAACTTCAGATCAATTTACTACCGAACCTCGTAGGTAAACCAGAGTGAGATCCGCACCCGAGTGGTACGGTAATCCTGTTTTGGAGGTCATGGTACTTGACCATGACGAACCTACGAACTATGAGGAAGCGATGATGAGCCCAGATTCCGCGAAATGGCTTGAGGCCATGAAATCTGAGATGAGATCCATGTATGAGAACAAAGTATGGACTTTAATTGACTTACCCAATGATCGGCGAGCCATTGAGATTAAATGGATCTTCAAGAGGAAGACGGACGCTGATAGTAGTGTTACTATCTACAAAGTTAGAATTGTCGCAAAAAGGTTTTCGACAAGTTCAAGGTGTTGACTACGATGAGAGTTTCTCACTCGTATCTATGCTTAAGTCTATCCGAATCATGTTAGCAATTGCCACATTTTATGAAATCTGGCAAATGGATAAACAAAACTGCATTCCTTAATGGATTTATTAAAGAAGAGTTGTATATGATGCAACCAGAAGGTTTTGTCAATCCTAAAGGTACTAAAAAAATATGCAAGCTCCAGCGATCCATCTATGGACTGGTGCAAGCATCTAGGAGTTGGAATATACGCTTTGATAAGTTGATCAAAGCATATAGTTTTATACAGACTTGCGGTGAAGCCTGTATTTACAAGAAAGTGAGTGGCAGCACTACAACATTTCTGATAACTATATGTGAATGACATATTGTTGATAGGAGATAATGTAGAATTATTCTGCAAAGCATAAAGAAATGTTTGAAAGGAGTTTTTCAAAGAAAGACCTCGGTGAAGCTGCTTACATATTGAGCATCAAGATCTATAGAGATAGATCAAGACACTTGATAAGTTTTTCAATGAGGACATACCTTGACAAGATTTTGAAGTAGTTCAAAATGGAACAGTCAAAGAAAGAGTTCTTGCCTGTGTTACAAGGTGTGAAACTGAGTAAGACTCAAAACCCAACCACGGCAGAAGATAGAGAGAGAATGAAAGTCATTCCCTATGCCTCGGCCATAGGTTCTATAAAGTATGCCATGCTGTGTACCAGACCTATTGTATACCTACCCTGTGTTTGGCAAGGGAGTACAATAGTGATCTAGGAGTAGATCACTGGACATTGGTCAAAATTATCCTTAGTGGAATAAGGATACGTTTCTCGATTATGGAGGTGACAAAAGGTTCGACGTAAAGGGTTACGTCGATGCAAGTTTTGACACTGATCCGGATGACTCAAAGTCTCAATCTGGATACATATTGAAAGTGGGAGCAATTAGCTAGAGTAGCTCCGTGCAGAGCATTGTTGACATAGAAATTTGCAAAATACATACGGATCTGAATGTGGCAGACCTGTTGACTAAACTTCCCTCACAAGCAAAACATGATCACACCTTAGTACTCTTTGGGAATTAATCACATAGCAATGTGAACTAGATTATTGACTCTAGTAAACCCTTTGGGTGTTGGTCACATGACGATGTGAACTATGGGTGTTAATCACATGGTGATGTGAACAATTGATGTTAAATCACATGGCGATGTGAACTAGATTATTGACTCTAGTGCAAGTGGGATACTGAAGGAAATATTCCCTAGAGGCAATAATAAAGTTATTATTTATTTCCTTATATCATATTAAATGTTTATTATTCATGCTAGAATTGTATTAATCGGAAACAAAATACATGTGTGAATACATAGACAAACAGTATGTCACTAGTATGCCTCTACTTAACTAGCTCGTTGATCAAAGATGGTTATGTTTCCTAACCATAGACATCAGTTGTCATTTGATTAACGAGATCACATCATTAGGAGAATGATGTGATTGACTTGACCCATTCCGTTAGCATAGCACTTGATCGTTTAGTTTGTTGTTATTGCTTTCTTCATGACTTATACATGTTCCTATAACTATGAGATTATGCAACTCCCGTTTACCGGAGGAACACTTTGTGTGCTACCAAACGTCACAACGTAACTGGGTGATTATAAATGTGCTCTACAGGTGTCTCCGGAGGTACTTGTTGGGTTGGCGTATTTCGAGATTAGGATTTGTCACTCCGATTGTCGGAGAGGTATCTCTGGGCCCTCTCGGTAATGCACATCACTTAAGCCTTGCAAGCATTGCAGCTAATGAGTTAGTTGCGGGACGATGTATTACAGAACGAGTAAAGAGACTTGCTGGTAACGAGATTGAACTAGGTATTAAGATACCGACGATCGAATCTCGGGCAAGTAACATACCGATGACAAAGGGAACAACGTATGTTGTTATGCGGTCTGACCGATAAAGATCTTCGTAGAATATGTAGGAGCCAATATGAGCATCCAGGTTCCGCTATTGGTTATTGACCAGAGACGTGTCTCGGTCATGTCTACATTGTTCTCGAACCTGTAGGGTCCGCACGCTTAACGTTACGATGACAGTTTCATTATGAGTTTATATGTTTTGATGTACCGAAGGTTGTTCGGAGTCCCGGATGTGATCACGGACATGACGAGGAGTCTCGAAATGGTCGAGACATAAAGATTGATATATTGGAAGCCTATGTTTGGACATCGGAAGTGTTTCGGGTGAAATCGGCATTTTACCGGAGTACCGGGAGGTTACCGGAACCCACCGGTAACCTAATGGGCCTTAATGGGCCTAGTGGAGGAAGTGGAAGTAGAGAGGAGGCCAAGGGACAGCCGCGCGCCCTCCCCCCCCCCCCCCCCAAGTCCGAATTGGACAAGGAGGGGGCGGTGCCCCCCTTTCCTGTCCCCTCTTTCTCTCCTTCCCCCCCCCCCAAGTCCTAGTCCAACATGGAAAGGGGGGAGTCCTACTCCCGGTGGGAGTAGGACTCCTCCTGGCGCGCCCCTTGCCTGGCCGCACCTCCTCCCCCTTGCTCCTTTATATACGGGGGCAAGGGGGCACCCCAGAGACACAACAATTGATCATTGATCTCTTAGCCGTGTGCGGTGCCCCCTTCCACCATAATCCTCGATAATATTGTAGCGGTGCTTAGGCGAAGCCCTGCGACGGTAGAACATCAAGATCGTCACCACGCCGTCGTGCTGACGGAACTCTTCCCCGACATTCTGCTGGATCGGAGTCCGGGGATCGTCATTGAGCTAAACGTGTGCTAGAACTCGGAGGTGTCGTAGTTTCGGTGCTTGATCGGTCGGGCCGTGAAGACGTATGACTACATCAACCGCGTTGTGCTAACGCTTCCGCTTTCAGTCTACGAGGCTTTTGCTTGTTAAGCGTGCGGACCCTACGGGTTCGAGAACTATGTAGACATGACCGAGACATGCCTTCGGTCAATAACCAATAGAGGAACCTAGATGCTCATATTGGCTCCTACATATTCTACGAAGATCTTTATCGGTCAAATCGCATAATGGTATATGTTGTTCCTTTTGTCATCGGTATGTTACTTGCCCGAGATTCGATCGTCGGTATCTCAATACCTAGTTCAATCTCGTTACCGGCAAGTCTCTTTACTCGTTCCGTAATGCTACATCCCGTAACTATCTCATTAGCTACATTGCTTGCAAGGCTTATTGTGATATACATTACCGAGAGGGCCCAGAGATACCTCTCCAACAATCGGAGTGACAAATCCTAATCTTGATCCATGCCAACTCAACAAGCACCATTGGAGACACCTATAGAGCACCTTTATAATCACCCAGTTATGTTTTGATGTTTGGTAGCACACAAAGTGTTCCTCCGGTATTCGGGCGGTGCATGATCTCATAGTCATAGGAACATGTATAGTTATGGAGAAAGCAACATCAACAAACTAAACGATCATCGTGCTAAGCTAACGGATGGGTTAAGTCAATCACATCATTCTCTAATGATGTGATCCCATTAATCAAATGACAACTCATGTCTATTGTTAGGAAACATAACCATCATTGATTCAACGAGCTAGTCCAATAGAGGCAAACTAGTGACACTCTGTTTGTCTATGTATTCACACATGTACTAAGTTTCCGGTTAATACAATTCTAGCATGAATAATAAACATTTATCATGATATAAGGAAATATAAATAACTACTTTATTATTGCCTCTAGGGCATATTTCCTTCAGTCTCCCACTTGCACTAGAGTCAATAATCTAGATTACATTGTAATGATTCTAACACCCATGGAGTCTTGGTGTTGATCATGTTTTGCTCGTGAGAGAGGCTTAGTCAACGGGTCTGCAACATTCAAATCCATATGTATCTTGCGAATCTCTATGTCTCCCTCCTTGACTTGATGGTGGATGGAATTGAAGTGTCTCTTGATGTGCTTGGTTCTCTTGTGAAATCTAGATTCCTTTGCCAAGGCAATTGCACCAGTATTGTCACAAAAGATTTTTATTGGACCCGATGCACTAGGTATGACACCTAGATCGGATATGAACTCCTTCATCCATACTCCTCCATTTGCTGCTTACGAAGGAGCTATGTATTCCTCTTCACACGTGGATCCCGCCACGACGCTCTGCTTGGAACTGCACCAACTCACAGCTCCACCATTTAATAAAAATATGTATCCGGTTTGTGACTTAGAGTCATCCGGATCAGTGTCAAAGTTTGCATCGACGTAACTATTTACGACGAGCTCTTTGTCACCTCCATATACGAGAAACATATGCTTGGTCCTTTTCAGGTATTTAGGATGTTCTTGACCGCTGTCCAATGATCCACTCCTGGATTACTTTGGTACCTCCCTGCTAAACTTATAGCAAGGCACACATCAGGTCTGGTACACAGCATTGCATACATGATACAGCCTGTGGATGAAGCATAGGGAACACCTTTCATTTTCTCTCTATCTTCTGAAGTGGTCGGGCATTGAGTCGGACTCAACTTCACACCTTGTAATACAGGCAAGAACCCTTTCTTTGCCTGATCCATTTTGAACATCTTCAAAACTTTATCAAGGTATGTGCTTTGTGAAAGTCCAATCAAGCGTCTTGATCTATCTCTATAGATCTTGATGCCCAATATATAAGCAGCTTCACCGAGGTCTTTCATTGAAAAATTCTTATTCAAGTATCCTTTTATGCCATTCAGTAATTTAGTATCATTTCCGATCAACAATACGTCATCTACATATAATATCAGAAATGCTACGGAGCTCCCACTCACTTTCTTGTAAATACAGGCTTCTCCAAAAGTCTGTATAAAACCATATGCTTTGATCACACTATCAAAGCGTATATTCCAACTCCGAGAGGCTTGCACCAGCCCATAAATGGATCGCTGGAGCTTGCACACTTTGTTAGCACCTTTTGGATCGACAAAACCTTCTGGTTGCATCATATACAACTCTTCTTTAAGGTATCCATTAAGGAATGCAGTTTTGACATCCATTTGCCAAATTTCATAATCATAAAATGCGGCAATTGCTAACATGATTTGGACGGACTTAAGCATCGCTACGGGTGAGAAGGTCTCATTGTAGTCAACTCCTTGAACTTGTCAAAAACCTTTCGCAACAAGTCGAGCTTTGTAGACAGTAACATTACCGTCAGTGTAAGTCTTCTCCTTGAAGATCCATTTATTCTCTATGGCCTGCTGATCAACAGGCAAGTCAACCAAAGTCCACACTTTGTTCTCATACATGGATCCCATCTCAGATTTCATGGCTTCAAGCCATTTTGCGGAATCTGGGCTCATCATCGCTTCCTCATAGTTCGTAGGTTCGTCATGGTCACGTAACATGACTTCCAGAATAGGATTACCGTACCACTCTGGTGCAGATCTTACTCTGGTTGACCTATGAGGTTCAGTAGTAACTTGATCAGAAGTTTCATGATCATCATCATTAGCTTCCTCACTTACTGGTGTAGGAATCACTGGAACTGATTTCAGTGATGAACTACTTTCCAATAAGGGAGAAGGTACAATTACCTCGTCAAGTTCTACTTTCCTCCCACTCACTTCTTTCGAGAGAAACTCCATCTCCAGAAAGGATCCATTCTTAGCAATGAATATCTTGCTTTCGGATCTGTGATAGAAGGTGTACCCAATAGTTTCCTTTGGGTATCCTATGAAGACACATTTCTCCGATTTGGGTTCGAGCTTATCAGGTTGAAGCTTTTTCACATAAGCATCGCAGCCCCAAACTTTAAGAAACAACAACTTGGGTCTCTTGCCAAACCACAGTTCATAAGGTGTCGTCTCGACGGATTTAGATGGTGCCCTATTTAACGTGAATGCAGCTATCTATAAAGCGTAACCCCAAAACGATAGCGGTAAATCAGTGAGAGACAGCATAGATCGCACCATATCTAGTAAAGTACGATTACGACGTTCGGACACACCATTACGCTATGGTGTTCCAGGTGGCGTGAGTTGCGAAACTATTCCGCATTGTTTCCAGTGAAGTCCAAACTCATAACTCAAATATTCGCCTCCAAGATCAGATCGTAGAAACTTGATTTTCTTGTTATGATGATTTTCCACTTCACTCTGAAATTCTTTGAACTTTTCAAATGTTTCAAACTTATGTTTCATTAATTAGATATACCCATATCTGCTCAAATCATCTCTGAAGGTGAGAAAATAACGATATCCGCCACGAGCTTCAATGTTCATTGGACGACATACACCAGTATGTATGATTTCCAATAACTCTGTTGCTTGATCCATTGTTCCGGAGAACGGAGTTTTAGTCATCTTGCCCATGAGGCATGGTGCACAAGTACCAAGTGATTCACAATCAAGTGATTCCAGAAGTCCATCAGAATGGAGTTTCTTCATGCGCTTTACACCAATATGACCTAAACGGCACTGCCACAAATAAGTTGCACTATCATTATCAACTCTGCATCTTTGGCTTCAATACTATGAACATGTGTATCACTACTATCAAGATTTAGTAAAAATAGACCACTCATCAGGGGTGCATGACCATAAAAGATATTACTCATATAAATAGAGCAACCATTATTCTCTGATTTAAATGAATAACTGTCTCGCATCAAACAAGATCCAGATATAATGTTCATGCTCAACGCTGGCACCAAATAACAATTATTTAGGTCTAATACTAATCCCGAAGGTAGATGTAGAGGTAGCGTGCCGACGGCAATCACATCGACTTTGGAACCATTTCCCACGCGCATCGTCACCTCGTCCTTCGCCAATCTTCGCTTAATCCGTAGCCCCTGTTTCAAGTTGCAAATGTTAGCAACTGAACCAGTAACAAATACCCAGGCACTACTGCGAGCATTAGTAAATCAATAACATGTATATCAAATATACCTTTCACTTTGCCATCCTTCTTCTCCGCCAAATACTTGGGGCAGTTCCGCTTCCAGTGACCAGTTCCTTTGTAGTAGAAGCACTCAGTCTCAGGCTTAGGTCCAAACTTGGGTTTCTTCACTTGAGCAGCAACTGGCTTGCTATTCTTCTTGAAGTTCCCTTTCTTCCCTTTACCCTTTTTCTTGAAACTGGTGGTCTTGTTGACCATCAACACTTGATGCTCCTTCTTGATTTCTACCTCCGCAGCCTTTAGCATTGTGAAGAGCTCAGGAATCGTCCTATCCATCCCTTGCATATTATAGTTCATCATGAAGCTCTTGTAGCTAGGTGGCAGTGATTGAAGAACTCTGTCAATGACACTATCATCAGGAAGATTAACTCCCAGTTGAGTCAAGTGGTTGTGGTACCCAGACATTCTGAGTATATGTTCACTGATAGAACTATTCTCCTCCATCTTGCAGCTGTAGAACTTATTGAAGACTTCATATCTCTCAATCCGGGCATTTGCTTGAAATATTAACTTCAACTCCTGGAACATCTCATATGATCCATGATGTTCAAAACATCGTTGAAGTCCCGGTTCTAAGCCGTAAAGCATGTCACACTAAACTATCGAGTAGTCATCAGCTTTGCTCTGCCAGGTGTTCATAACATCTGACGTTGCTCCTGCAGCGGGTTTGTCACCTAGCGGTGCTTCCAGGACGTAATTCTTCTGTGCAGCAATGAGGATAATCCCCAAGTTACGGACCCAGTCCGTGTAGTTGCTACCATCATCTTTCAACTTAGCTTTCTCTAGGAACGCATTAAAATTCAACGGAACAACAACACGGGCCATCTATCTACAACAACATAGACATGCAAAATACTATCAGGTACTAAGTTCATGATAAATTAAAGTTTAATTAATCAAATTACTTAAGAACTCCCACTTAGATAGACATCTCTCTAATCATCTAAGTGATCACGTGATCCATATCAACTAAACCATGTCTGATCATCACGTGAGATGGATTAGTTTTCAATGGTCATATCTACTATATGATTCATGCTCGACCTTTCGGTCTCAATGTTCCGAGGCCATATCTGCATATGCTAGGCTCGTCAAGTTTAACCCGAGTATTCCGCGTGTGCAAAACTGGCTTGCACCCGTTGTATGTGAACGCAGAGCTTATCATACCCGATCATCACGTGGTGTCTCGGCACGACGAACTGTAGCAACGGTGCATACTCAGGGAGAACACTTATACCTTGAAATTTAGTGAGAGATCATCTTATAATGCTACCGCCGAACTAAGCAAAATAAGATGCATAAACGATAAACATCACATGCAATCAATATAAGTGATATGATATGGCAATTATCATCTTGTGCCTTTGATCTCCATCTCCAAAGCACCGTCATGATCACCATCGTCACCAGCTTGACACCTTAATCTCCATCGAAGCATCGTTGTCGTCTCGCCAACTATTGCTTCTACGACTATCGCTACCACTTAGTGATAAAGTAAAGCAATTACATGGCGATTGCATTTCATACAATAAAAGTGACAACCATATGGCTCCTGCCAGTTGCCGGTAACTGTGTTACAAAACATGATCATCTCATACAATAAAATTTAGCATCATGTCTTGACCATATCACATCACAACATGCCCTGCAAAAACAAGTTAGACGTCCTCTACTTTGTTGTTGCAAGTTTTACGTGGCTGCTATGGGTTGAGCAAGAACCGTTCTTACCTACGCATCAAAACCACAAACGCGGTATAGTAATTGCTTTTTGATCTTTAGAAAGAACCCTATTCATTGAATCCTATTCAACTAAAGCTGGAGAAACAGACACCCACTAGCCACCTGTGTGCGAAGCACATCGGTAGAATCTGTCTCGCGTAAGCGTATGCGTAATGTCGGTCTGGGCCACTTCATCCAACAATGCCGCTGAATCAAGAATCAACTAGTGATGGCAAGAAATATGTATATAACCACGCCCACAACTCCTTTGTGTTCTACTCGTGCATATAACATCTATGCATAAACCTGGCTTGGATGCCATTGTTGGGGAATGCAGTAATTTCAAAAAAATTCCTACGCACACGCAAGATCATGGTGATGCATAGCAACGAGAGGGGAGAGTATCGTCTACGTACCATTGTAGACCGTAAGCGGAAGCGTTATGACAACGCGGTTGATGTAGTCGTATGTCTTCACGATCGACTGATCTAGTACCAAAGATACGGCACCTCGGCGATCTGCACACGTTCAGCTCGATGACGTTCAACGAGGGTGGGGGCGCGCCCCTGTGCCTCGTGGACTTCCCGTCGGGACCCCTGACTTGTTCTCGATGCCAACCTCTCCTATAAATACCCAAACCTCCAGAAATTAACCTAGATTGGAAGTTCCGCTACCGCAAGCCTCCGTAGGCACGAGAAATCAATCTAGGCCCTCTCTGGCACCCTTCCGGAGGGGACCATCATCACTGGAGGGCATGGAGGAGGATCCCGGAGGGGCCATCATCACCATGAAGGCCAAGTACCAGAGGGGGAACCTCTCCCCATCCAGGGGGAGGCCATGGAGGAGGAAGCACAAGGGGGAGATCCTCTCCTCCTCTCTCTTAGTGGTGCCAGAGTGCCATCGGGAGGGGAATCATCACCGCGGTGATCGTCTTCACCAACACCACCATCCTCATCTCTTTTACGCGGTCCACTCTCCCGCACCCCGCTGTAATCCCTACTTGAACATGGTGCTTTATGCCACATATTATGATCCAATGATGTGTTGTCATCCTATGATGTTTTGAGTAGATATCCTTTGTCTTTGGGTTGATTGATGATCTAGATTGGTATGAGTTGTGTATCACTACGATCGAGATTCAATAAACCATTCACATTGGGTGTATGACCATAGAAGGTTTTATTCATATATATAGAACAACAATTATTCTTTGACTTAAATGAATAACCGTATTGCAATAAACATGATCTAATCATATTAATGCTCAATACAAACACCAAATAACATTTATTTAGGTTCAATTCTAATCCCGAAAGTCGAGGGAGTGTGCGATGGTGATCATATCAACCTTGGAATTACTTCCAACACACATCGTCACCTCGTCCTTAACTAGTCTCTGTTTATTTTACAACTCCTGTTTTGAGTTACTATTCTTAGCAACTGAACCATTATCAAATACCGAGGTGTTGCTATAAACACTAGTAAAGTACACATCGATAACATGTATATCAAATATTCCTTTGTTCACTTTGCCATCCTTCTTATCCGCCAAGTATCTAGGGGAGTTCCACTTCCAGTGACCATTTCCTTTGTAGTAGAAGCACTCAGTTTCAGGCTTGGGTCTAACTTTGGGCTTCTTCATGGGAGTGGCAACTTTCTTGCCATTCTTTTTGAAGTTTTCCTTTCTTTCCCTTGCCCATTTTATTGAAACTAGTGGTCTTATTAACCATCAACACTTGATGCTATTTCTTGATTTCTAGCTTCACTGATTTCAGCATCGCAAAGAGCTTGGGAATTGTTTTCGCCATCCCTTGCATATTATAGTTCATCATGAAGTTCTAGTAACTTGGTGATAGTGACTAGAGAACTCTATCAATCACTATCTTATCTGGAAGATTAACTCCCACTTGATTCAAGCGATTGTAGTACCCAGATATTCTGAGCACGTGCTCACTAGCTAAGCTATTCTCCTCCATCTTGTAGGTAAAGTACTTGTCAGAGGTCTCATACCTCCCGACACGGGCATGAGTCTGAAATACCAATTTTAGCTCTTGGGACATCTCATATGTTCCATGGCGTTCAAAATGTCATTGAAGCCCCGATTCTAAGCCATGAAGCATGGCGCACTAAACTATCAAGTAGTCATCATATTGAGCTTGTCAAATGTTCATAACGTCTGCATCTGCTCCTGTAACAGGTTCGTCACCTAGTGGTGCATCAAGGACATAATTCTTCTATGCAGCAATGAGGATAATCCTCAGATTATGGACCTAGTCCGCATCATTGCTACTATCATCTTTCAACTTAGTTTTCTCTAGGAACATATAAAAAATAAAACAGGGGAGCTATTGATCTACAACATAGATATGCAAATACTACCATACTAAGTTCATGATAAATTAAGTTCAATTAATCATATTACTTAAGAACTCCCACTTAGATAGACATCCCTCGAGTCATCTAAATGATTACGTGATCCAAATCAAATAAACCATGTCCGATCATCACGTGAGATGGGGTAGTCTTCAATGGTGAACATCTCTATGTTGATCATATCTACTATATGATTCACGTTCGACCTTTCGGTCTCCAGTGTTCCGAGGCCATGTCTGTACATGCTAGGCTCATCAAGTTTAACCCGGGTATTCCGCATGTGCAAAACTGTCTTGCACCCGTTGTATGTGAACGTAGAGCCTATCACACCCAATCATCACGTGGTGTCTCAGCACAACGAACTGTCGCTATGGTGCATACTCAGGGAGAACACTTGAAATTTTAGTAAGGAATCATATTATAATGCTACCGCCATACTAAGCAAAATAAGATGCATAAAAGATAAACATCACATGCAATCAAAATATGTGACATGATATGGCCATCATCATCTTGTGCCTTTGATCTCCATCTTCAAAGCACCGTCATGATCTCCATCGTCACCGGCTTGACACCTTGATCTCCATTGTAGCGTCGTTGTCGTCTCGCCAACTATTGCTTCTACAACTATCGCTAACGCATAGTGATAATCTAAATCAATTACATGGCGTTTGCATTTCATACAATAAAGCGACAACCATAAGGCTCCTGCCAGTTGCCGATAACTTTTACAAAACATGATCATCTCATACAACAACGTATATCACATCATGTCTTGACCATATCACATCACAACATGCTCTGCAAAAACAAGTTAGACATCCTCTACTTTGTTGTTGCAAGTTTTACGTGGCTGCTACGGGCTTCTAGCAAGAACCGTCCTTACCTACGCATCAAAACCACAACGGTGATTTATCAAGTTCGTTATTTTAACCTTCAACAAGGACCGGCCGCGGTCAAATCTGATTCCATTAAAGTTGGAGAAATAGACACCCGTCAGTTACCTTTATGCAAAACTAGTTGCATGTCTGTCGGTGGAACCTGTCTCATGAACATGGTCATGTAAGTTTTGTCCGGGCCACTTCATCCAACAATACCGCCGAATAAAAATAAGGCATTGGTGGTAAGAAGTATGATGCACCGCCCACAACTCTTTGTCTTCTACTCATGCATATCATCTACGCATAGACCTAGCTCGGATGCCACTATTGGGGAACGTAGCATGCAATTTCAAAAAAAATCTGACGCTCACGCAAGATCTATCTAGGAGATGCATAGAAACGAGAGGGGGAGAGTGTGTCCACATACCCTCATAGACCAAAAGCGGAAGCGTTTGACAACGTGGTTGATGTAGTCGAACTACTTCTCGTTCCGACCGATCAAGCACCGAACGTACGACACCTCCGAGTTCTGCACACGTTCAACTCGATGACATCCCTCAAACTCTTGATCCAGCAAAGTGTCGAGGGAGAGTTTCATCAGGACGACGGCATGGTGACGATGATGGTGAAGTGATCCGCGCAGGGCTTCGCCTAAGCACTACGTGAATATGACCGGAGGCGTAAACTGTGGAGGGGGGCGCCGCACACGGCTAACAACTATTGATGTGTGTTCTAGCGGTGCCCCCCTCATAGATATAGGTTGGATGGGAGGAGAGGCAGCCAAGGGGGGCCCCCAAGTAGGAGGAATCCTACTTGGGCGCCTCCCAATTCGGCCTCCCCCTTCCATTTTCATCCGGAGGGGGAAGGAAGGAGGAGGGAGGAGAGAAGGAAGGGGGAGCCGAATTGCTCCCCTTCCTTTCTATCTTCCCCTCTTTCCTCCCCCTTATTTTGGCCTACATGGGGCGCACCAGCCCCCTAGGGGCTGGTCTGTCCCCTTCTTGGCCCATTAAGGCCCATGTAGTTGCCCGGGGAATGCCCGGAACCCCTTCCGGTGACCCGAGGTACCCCCGGAACACTTCCGGTGTCCGAATACCATCGTACAATATATGAATCTTTACCTCTCGACCATTTCGAGACTCCTCATCATGTCCGTGATCTCATCCAGGACTCTGAACAACATTCGGTCATCAAATCACATAACTCATATAATACAAAATCGTCATCGAACGTTAAGCGTGCGGACCCTACGGGTTCGAGAACTATGTAGACATGACCGAGACACCTCTCCGGTCAATAACCAGTAGCGGAACCTGGATGCTCATATAGGTTCTCACATATTCTACGCAGATCTTTATCGGTCGTACCATAGTGACAACATACGTTATTCCCTTTGTCATCGGTATGTTACTTGCCCAAGATTCGATCGTCGGTATCTTCATACCTAGTTCAATCTCGTTACCGGCAAGTCTCTTTACTCGTTCCGTAATACATCATCCCGCAACTAACTCATTAGTCACATTGCGTGCAAGGCTTAATATGATGTGCATTGCCGAGAGGGCCCAGAGATACCTCTCCGATACTCAGAATGACAAATCCTAATCTCGATCTATGCCAACCCAACAAACACCTTCGGAGATACCTGTAGAGCATCTTTATAATCACCCAGTTACATTGTGACGTTTGATAGCACACAAGGTATCCCTCCGGTATCCGCGAGTTACATAATCTCATAGTCAAAGGAATATGTATATGACATGAAGAAAGCTATAGCAATAAAACTGAACGATCAAAATGCTAAGCTAACGGATGGGTCTTGTCCATCACATCATTATGTGATCCCATTTATCAAACTACAACACATATCTATGGTTAGGAAACTTAACCATCTTTGATTAACGAGCTAGTCTAGTGGAGGCTTACGAGGGACACGGTGTTTTGTTTATGTATCCACACATGTATCAATTTTTCGGTTAATACAATTCTAGCATGAATAATAAACATTTATCATGATATAAGGAAATATAAATAACAACATTATTATTGCCTCTAGGGCATATTTCCTTCACAAATCTACTCGGAGTGATCAACCTCTTGCAATTTTGAAGTTAATAGACCAATTTCTTGTAGCCTCAGAATTAATGGACCAACCTCTTGTAGTCTTAGAATTAATATACCAATCTCTCGTAGCCTCAAAATTAAAATACCAACCTCTTGTAGTCTCAAAATTAATAGACCAATATCTTGTAGCTTCAAAATAGATTTTGCATCTATGATATATGCCTAAATCTACTTGGAGTGATCAACCTGTTGCATCTTCAAAATTAATAGACTAAGCTGTTGTGCCCTCAAAATTAATGTTCCAACCTCTTGTAGCCTCAAAATTAGTAGACCAACCTTTTGATGCCTCAAAACTAATAGACCAATTTCTTTTAGCCTCAAAATTAATAGATAAATCTCTTGTAGCTTCAAAATTAATAGTCCAACATCTTGTAGTTTCAAAATAGACCGAAACTATTAATTTATGAAATCTTAATGAACAACATCTTGTGGTTTAAAATATTGATGTATCAAATCTACTTGGTATGACAAATTCCACTTGAAATAACCAAACTCTTGTACCTTCAAGAAATGCCAAATTTGGTTGGTATGGAGAACCTTTTGTAGCGTCAAAATACATTGATTATACTCCGCCTGTGAACAGCCTTCGTAGCTTCGAGATGTACAGAATCTATTTGGTATGGTCAACCTCTTGTAGCTTCCAATAAACCAAATCTACTTGATATGACCAGACTAGTAGCTCCAACCTGAATAAAAGAAAGAAAAGGATATGGTTCACACATATTTGCTATTTGATCCTCCGGGTAATATACAATCATTAATTAATTAATCACTACTTGGCATTATTTATTAAATAACTACCATGAATCAACTAGTGTCAGAGCTTGAAACATAAAGCTCGGTGGGCTAGATGGGCCATGCTATAAGAGATTGCTCTTGGCCGGCGTTGCATGACCCATGGGTATACGTTGAGGTGATTACACTTGGGTTGGGGGGGGGGGGGGGGGGGGGGGGGGCATGGCAGGGGTTAGTCCTCACCTAGCTCTGTCACGGGAACAAACCATTGATTGTGTGTCTATGAAGTTTCAACATACTAGGATTAAACTTTGGATTTGACGCCATGTGCATCTAATTACAATGAATTATTCTTTCAGTAGGAGATGAATTTCCCATCAACAATGAGGCGATTGTGACGAGTTCTTATGTTAAGCTCCATCACTTCATTCTTCAGTAGGGATTGTACGAGGATCAATGCTACATCTCTGAACATTTTAGTTATGGGGAAGATGTTGTACGAGTGAATGCGTGTGTGTCTAAATTATACTCAATGTTTTCGTAAAAACTATATAAGTACTTAGACCAGGGAAAGCAAACCATGTTGCACTGGTTTACCATCAAGGAACCACTTATAATAGACTATAAGAGCATCTCCAAATAGATTGGGCAAATATGGCTCCCCATTTGTACGTGGACAGCAGAGGCTCGACGCCCATTTGCCTGCCCGTGTAACAACGCCCCACTTTCTAGCCCCAAATCCATACACATCCATGCACCATCAATCAACATAGACACACATGCGACATAGCACATGCATAGTAGTTCATACATAATATGGGAACATATCATAGATCAACAACAAAAGAACATAGGAGTTCATACTACTAGGATCATAATGCTATATTATACGACTAGAAGGAGGACCTGGAGGAGGTCGGAGGAGGAGGAGGAGGGGAGTCCAGCGAGGCGCAGGCTTTGGCAACAGCGGCACCTTGTTCAACCATGAGCTTCTCCGATGCCTTGATGCCCTCCCTAAATGCCTAGCATTCTTTTGACGACAACGATACGCGTCCGTGTCCTTGGCGGTCAAGGATCGCACCAAGACGCCACAGACCAGCCACTTCGCCTTGGACTTAGAGGGCACAAATACTATCATGGAGTGTCTGGATTTGACCCAAGCCACATTCTTGGTGCGGCGAGCATCCCACGCCTCGGACTTGGGGCACCACGCAGGGCACAATGGATGCAGGAACAACACCCACCATCGTGCCCGTGGGGACAAATCGGGGTTGCAAGAGCCTCGTCGGGCCCTTGGGGATGACTAGAGCTCGATAAGCCGCGATGGGTAACCGTGGAGCTTGATTCGCACCGCCAGGACACCAGGGAGGGTGCAGAGGTCGATGAGCCGCCTCAGATTTCCATCCATGACCAAAGAAGGGCGACATAGAGAGCAAGCTCCTCGTTGGAGGGTACAAAACTCGATTCTGCCACAAAGCGCATCCTATTCAATAGGGTCCACCTAGATCTGTATCTGGACATGGTGGCGTGGGACGGTACCTGAGCGGAGAGGAGAGGGGAAGACAGATGGGGAGCAGAGCAGATAGAGTGAGAGTAAGCTAGGGTTTAGGGTCCATGGTGCAGTGAGGTTAATGTGGGGTCTGGGATGCATCAGGACTGGCCCAATCCGAATCATTAGAGGGTCCGAACATGTGATGGATGCTTCCAGATGTCCCTACATCCGCCCCACATATGGGCTGGGTTCGAGGGTGCCGGATAATCTGGAAAAATGGGCTGGGTTTGGGGGGGGGGGGGGCGAGTTGAGGAGGTGTTTTTTTTGCCATGCAGTGTCTGGCCTACAAATAGGGGTGGTTTCGACGGTCCGGTTGGAGATGCTCTAAGGGGTGCAAGGTCGACCCAATGTGGATTGGCCAACGGCTATGAGTAGCCGATAAATGATTGCTCTCTGACTATAGCGCCAGAAAAGCTCCTGTCTGCTAGGACTACGTCGGTATTTCCCCAAAGAGGAAGGGATGATGCAGCACAACGACGGTAGGTATTTCCCTCAGTGAAGAAACCAAGGTTATCGAACCAGTAGGAGAACCAAGCAACACAGCGTAAACAACACCTGCACACAAATAACAACACCTCGCAACCCGACGTGTTAAAGGGGTTGTCAATCCCTTTCGGGTAACGATGCCAGAAAATTGTAGTAGATTGAAATAATAGATCACAAATAAAATAAAGTGCAGCAAAGTATTTTTGTATTTTTGGTTTAATAGATCTGAATAAAAATGCAAAGGAAAAGTAGATCGCAAGCAAATATATGAGGAAGAAGATCCGGGGGCCGTAGGTTTCACTAGTGGCTTCTCTCGAGAAAGATAGCAAACGGTGGGTAAACAAATTACTGTTGGGCAATTGATAGAACCTCAAATAATTATGACGATATCCAGGCAATGATCATTACATAGGCATCACGTCCAAGAATAGTAGACCGACTCCTGCCTGCATCTACTACTATTACTTCACACATCGACCGCTATCCAGCATGCATCTAGTGTATTAAGTTCATGAAAAAACAGAGTAATGCAATAAGAATGATGACATGATGTAGACAAGATCCGTTTATCTATTGTGTACATATAGATCTCGTATTTTTATCCTTAGTAGCAACGATACATACGTGTCAGTTCCCTTTCTGTCACTAGGATCTAACACCATAAGATCGAACCCACTACCGGGCACCTCTTCCCATTGCAAGATAAATAGATCAAGTTGTCCAAACAAAACCCAAATATCGGAGAAGAAATACGACGCTATAAGAGATCATGCATATAAGAGATCAAATAAACTCAAATAACTTTCATGGATATAAAAAGATATGACTGATCATAAACTCAAAGTTCATCAGATCCCAACAAACACACCACAAAAAGAGTTACATCATATGGATCTCCAAGAGACCATTATATTGAGAATCAAGAGAGAGAGAGATGAAGCCATCTAGCTACTAACTACGGACCCGAAGGTCTACAAAGAACTACTCACACATCATCGGAGAGGCACCAATGGAGGTGGTGAACCCCATCCGAGATGGTGTCTAGATTGGATCGGGTGGTTCTGGACTCTGCGGCGGCTGGATGAATATTTCGTTGACTCCCCTAGGGTTTTGAGAATATTTGGGTATTTATAGAGCAAAGAGGCAATCCGGGGGGCACCCGAGGTGGGCACAACCCACCAGGGTGCGCCTGGGCCTCCTGGCGTGCCCTGGTGGGTTGTCCCCTCCTCGGGACTCCCCCAGGTGCAACCAGGGTCCAACTTGTTCCTTCTGGTCCATAAAAAATCTCTGTAAAGTTTTGTGGCATTTGAACTCCGTTTGATATTGATTTTCTGCGATGTAAAAACACGGAAAAAACAGGAACTGGCACTTGGCACTATGTCAATAGGTTAGTACCAAAAAATAATATAAAATGACTATAAAATGATTATAAAACATCCAAGATTGATAATATAACTGCATGAAACAATCAAAAATTATAGATACATTGGAGACATATCAATAAAGCACACTGTCTGAAATTTCCATTATCATTCCTTTTTTCGCATTTGTTTGTTCCCATGTGTAACATTGTTTTTAGGGGACAATGACAGGTTGGCTTACACACAAGGTGAGTGGCAAATGATGATGTGCTTGAAATATACATCACAAAATTGGCACATTTAGTTAAGCTAGGGCATCAATATTTCAAGAGCTGAACCATTTCCCTTCGGATCCATGGTGAAATGTTTGCTAATTTCATAGCCTTGCGAACTACTACCTCCGTCTCAAAATATAAGATATTTTTGTAGTCTAAGTCAAAAACTAGCCGATCCCCTAAAATTAGAGGAGGATTCGACCCGAGTAAACCTTTAGTGGAGTACATTTACTCCACTAAGTTTTGGGCGCCGGACCTAGCCGACCCCCGAAATATAACGGAGTATAATTTTGTTTTTTCTAACTTATTCATTTTTAGTTTACATTTCAACTACATATTAGCACACATATAGAAACTAAAACTAAAGATAAATATGAAGGTTAAGGTTCAAGCAAATGCAGACTAAGGCATAGCCTAGTGGTGGGAAAGGGCTGATGCCTTCCCACCCATCCAGGTTCAAGGCATGGTACTTGCAATTTGGGTTTGTTTCACCAATTATACTGTATGGGGTTCCTTTACAGTCTTTCTGTCAAAAAAAAGGTTCAAGCAAATCATGAAAATAGTTTACAAACCAAATTACTTAAATTTAAACACACCAAATGGTTCAAATGTAGCAAATAACATGAGAAAGCACAACTAGGAAGTACTATGAAGTTGCCAGTGACACTCAATAAGATCTTCTTGGAGATGAGTATGAACTTATCGGTTCTCGATCTTGCGGTGCCCTTCAAGGAATGCCTGGATCCTATTAGGATCATACTTTGGCTCAACAGGAGTCTTATTGGTCATGTACCGATAGTTCTCAGGCATATCCCTCTCATATTTAATGATCATGTTATGCAATATGATGCAACAAGTCATGATTTGCCATAGAACCTTTCGAGATCCAGTACTTGGTAGGGCCACGAACAATTGCAAAGTGCTTCTGAAGCACACCGAAGGCTCTATCCACATCTTTCCTAGCCGCTTCTTGACATTGGGAAAAGTGAATATTTTTGTTACCTTTTGGATGCAGAATTGTTTTGATAATGTGGCCCATGGGGAATAGATGTCATCCGCAAGGCAGTAACCCATCGAGTAGTTGTGACCATTTACCCAATAGTTGCAAGCAGGAGCATCTCCTGTAATAAGCCTAGAAAATAGTGGTGATTTCGACACCACATTCAAGTCATTGTGAGAGCCAGACAAACCAAAGAATTAATGCCATGACCAAAGATCCTTCGTTGCAACTGCCTCAAGAATGATCATTGGATTGTTGCAGTGGTCTTTTTACTAACCCTTCCACCCTGCAAGACAATTCTTCCATGTTTAGTGCATACAGTGAAGTGATCCAAGCATCCCTGGCCATCCTCTTGCTTCACTCCCTGTCATCAACCTCTGGGTGTCTTCCTCATTGGGTGCCCTCAAGTACTCCAGTCCAAAAATACCGACCACTGCTTTAGTGAACCTTCGAACAACGTCCAAGGTTGTATCTTTACAAATGTGGGCATAGTCATCAATTGCATCGGTCAAACACCCATATGCCAAAACTCTAATAGCCACAATGAACTTCATCAGAGGGCTTGCATTTATCTCTCCCCATGCATTTCTTTGAAGCTTGAACCGGTCATCATACTTTTCAACTGCTTTTGCAATGGTCGAAAAGAGACTTGTGTGCATCCGAAAGCGCCGGCGAAAGTACTTCTCCGAATAGGTTGGATTTGGATCAAAGTAGTCTCTCATGATCTTGGCATGGTCCTCCGCTCTATCACTGTTGATTTGTATGCTGCCAGCGATCCTCCCCTAGGCCGCCGAATATTATCATTGACAATCCTGCCAAGAACGGTTTCAAACTCTTCGTCGTCTTCTTCCTCTTCGGATGACGACGAGTCCTCGAAGACCATCTCCCCCAACCTTTTCATCTTCAATGCAAACGGCTCGGTTCAAAACGAAATGAAAAAGAACTCACTTAGGCAAATTGTCGAACACTTGCAAGGCGGTGGTGGTGCGCGGCTGGCGTCGTTTAGGACAAACTAGCAGGCGACAAAGCATGGGAATGACCTACAATGGTGCCCAAGCAAGGTCAGATGAGGCGGCGGCCAAAGAGGAAGACGATTCGAAGAAATCCGACGAATCAGCTATGGCGACGGCGGCGCCGGCGTTTCATCTTGATTCCGACGACGACAACGGGCTTGGAGTCAGGTAGAAGGGCGGAGAGGGCCAAGGGAGGCAATGAGGTAGCGGAGGACGGTCGCCGGGAGGTGCGACGGCAAGGAGGCAATGGCGGGGGGAGAGGCGCGGGAGAGGTTGAATTTTTTCTCCGAGCGGTAGCGGCCGAGTAAATTTAGGCGCCGGATAGAAGGCGGAGTAAAAATTATGCTACTCTATTTGGCTTAGGGGATCGGCTAGGTGCCGGTTAGAGGAGTAGAACCGAAATTTTATTCTTCTAAAGCCGGATAGGGGATCGGCTAGAGTTGGCCAAAACTATTACAGTATTTCTTAAAGAGAAACAAGCAGGGGCTCTGGCCTCTTATGTTGGTACTTGGAAGCTTCAAGTTTGTGTACTAGCAGACAATGCTTGAGCACAGAAATGCTCCTTCTCCTTCCGCAAGACGCCTTAGCTGGCTTCCAAAAGACCTGGTGCCTAGTTCTGGCTGGCGTCCAAATTTGTCTTGCACTTTGGTACATTTTTCTTTTCAAAAAGGAAGAGAGCCCCCAGGCCTCTTTTGGTCTTTTTGGTACATATTAAGGCCAGTTTTTTGTGTTGCTGCTGGTACACGCAACGTCCAACCGCAATGCTCCTTCGCTGGCTTGTTCCCTTCTCAGCTGATTGGTTCCGTGTCTCTGGTATGAACTTCAAACTGACCTAAAAAATGCTGATTTTGTTTTCATTTCTCTCTAGTTATATGCTCAAGTGAACTACCTCCTCTCAACCTTCATTTTTTGTTGTAAAATGGTGTTGGCCCGTTCACCTTCTGTTTTGTTGGTTTTCAGGGGTTTTGTTGTTGTAATTATGTTTCATCTGGTAATCAAGCAATCAAATGAGTATTATGCAAACAAGTTATACTTTGGATGTTCAACACAAGATAAAATATGTACAGACCACATGCATGTCTAGAAATCCATTTCCCATTTAATATATAGTATTTCCTCTGGAGTGTCTCAACTATAGTAGCTTGTATTAAATTGAGACACTTATTTTGAGACGGAGGAAGTAATAAATAACCTTTCCATCTGCAAAGCAATTCTCTATTTCGCTGTGTTAACACTCATTTGATTGAGTAGTGAGTGGAGTACAAACCATAACCGAGCCTTTATGCATACAAACTGATGATATCCACCGTTTCAGATGAGCATATCTCCACGACGTCTTCCTGCCAAGTATTCTCACATGATTTGGTGAAGTGTAGCCGTCGACTATCGAAATCGTTAACACAAGACAATATTAATCTGGCCCATCTTCACAACCCTGCCCACAAATTGGGCTAAGCAGATGTGTGGAGCAAACCGAAAACACAGACAGTGGTCCCTCAAATGGGATAACATTATAAGCACATGTACTTCCTCCGTTCCGAATTACTTATCTTGAATTTGTCTAGATGCAGATGTATCTAGATTCATTTTAGTGCTAGATATCTCCGTATCTAGATAAATCTAAGACAAGTAATTCGAAACGGAGGGAATATCATGTATGGGCTCAGAAATGCAATCGTCCTCATTTCCCGTATTATCCATCGCACTGTGCGGTTCCAAATTTCCGGTCGAAATGTTGACGCACATCCTAAGAAATACTACATGAGAACTCAGCAAGTGAAACTGAATCATGCCTCGTAGAAGGTAATAGAATGCATGCCAAATGATACTAGAAGCTATGCAGACAGACGGCCCCCAAACAATAAATCCTTACTGGGACTAGTTAGAGCATCACTAGCCGCGCCCTCAGAAAGGCCTCCTCAGACGATATTTTCACGCAGGCGTCAAAAAAACGACCCAGTCATGTTCCAGGAGTCATGTTCCAGGAGCCCGATTTTCGCCGGTCTGGGCCGAAATCAACGCCGCGGACCAAGGCCGGACCCGGCATGCTGGGGCGCCCGAGGGCGCCGGGACGAGCGGTTTTGGCGCGAAAGAGTCGCGGGCCAGCCGCGTCAGCGACACCGCGCCTCGTCTTCCCCTAACGCCTCGGTTTTCCGCGGGAAATCAATGGCAGGGCTGCCGCTGGTCAGCCTTACCATTAATTCCTCACGGACGGCGCGCCGACGCCTCCCCTCCCTCGCACGCGTACACACGGGCGCGGCGCGGCTATATAAGCCGGTGGCCTCCCTCGCCTCTGGCCACACCAACCCTAGCCGCCAAGCTCTACCTCTTCCATGCGCCGCCGCCGAGCCCTCCCTCTCCCTCTCCCGATGGCCGAACGTTTCCCCGGAGACGAGGCGGCGGCCAACGGCTTCGGCCGCCGCTCGCTCCGCGAACAGAAGTCCTGGCTCCTGTTCGAGGCCAACATCCCGGCGCCATCGGACATGCGCGCCGGGCCGACGGGGTGGAGACTCAGCAATGGCGGAGTGCCCATTCCTCCGTTGCCCGACGCCGTGGCGCGCCCCTCCTACTTCACCGCCGAGGTAGAGATCGTACGCGCCTCCCTCACCGACGACCAGCTCACCCTCCCCCAGTACGCCGCCGACAACCAAGCGGCGTGGGCGGCGTACTTCAAGCGTCGTCAGCAATAGAGGCTGGCGTCCACCAACGGGGCGCCGGTCGTGGGCGGCATGAAGAACAGCGAGGGGCGCCACCTGTGGTGGGGCGTCCCCGGCCGCACGCTCGAGGGCGTGCTGACGCACCTCGACGGCGACAACACCCGCCGTTGGCATACCCCCCCGGCGAGGGCGGCCGCCCCGGCCCACTGCCGACGCGACGGGCAATGGATGCCCAGGAGGTTCAGCTCCTCCTCTTCTTCCTCCTCGCGCTCTTCTTCCCACTCCTCCGGCTCTCCGACGTTGCTTGGCATCAAGGCCGAGCCCGCGGCGGAGACGCCGCTCGCCCGGCACACTCGCAGCGCCGGCATCGTCATCAACGAGGGCAGCCAGCGCGCCTCCTCGTCGGCTCCTCCGCGCTTCGTCAAGCCAAAGACGGTCAAGCCAAAGACGGAGCCGGGATTCGCGCCGGTGAAGACGGAGCCGGGTCTCCCCGCCGTGAAGACGGAGCACGGTGACGTGGAGCTTGAAGACGACGCGGCCCTGAAATGGGCGCGCCAGGACTCCCTGAAGATGGCGAGGGAGCACCAGTGCGCCGCCCTGCGGCGCTTCGCGCAGCGCCGCCGGGGCCGCGACGAAGGACTCGTCGTCATCGACAACAGCGACGACGAGGACGCGCCGCCGCCGCCACCAGTCCGCCATGGCGACGCCGGGCAGGGGTCCAGCAGGGACGCCCGCGTCAAGGAGGAGAAGGCCGACGACGACGACAGCGGCAAGGATGGCCGCGACGACGGCAACTACTTCGCGTTCAGCCAGTTTCTTTTTTAGATTAGATATATATTTGCTATGTAATAAAAATCCGCAAACATGTCTAATATATGCCAAACTTCGCCGAACTTTTCCGAAATTTGCTATATATTTTTCTTTTTTGAACGCGCGTGGGGCGGCCCTGAGGCCGGCGGCTGGGGACTAACTCACCCCTAGGCCGATTTTTTGCGTCGGCTCACCCCAGGCGGCGATTTTAGGCGCCCCCTGAAGGGCCAACGGCTGGAGATGCTCTTAGTAGTCTGGTTAACCAAGCCAGGTAGCAATACAACAATTCTATCGCTAATTAGTTACCCCTCCATTCCATAATTCTTGTCGTGGTTTTAGTTCAAATATGAATGAACTAAAACCACGACAATTGTTATGGAATGGAGGGAGTATAAATCAACCCTACAACAGTCTAAGGATGACTTGCAGAAAACCTTATATGTATAGTTATTGCTGTTAAAAAATGCTTCTCTACCATTTAAAGTACACCTGAATGAACAGCAATGGGGTACATAAAAGCAGTTGATAAGCTCAGTGCTTGTGATTTCCTACAAACTGCAATCTTCAAACGTTATAATGAGGTGCATTAATTTCACATCAGTGAAGATTGTTAATATCAGAATGAACTACTAGTACTATTACAAGCACATAATGGTAATCGCTGACCTTTAACAAAAACACAATGAGTTGGTTCATGTAAGCATGCCAGCACATGTGCATCATAGATGTAAAAGGCAGTGCATGCGCAAAGGAAGACACTAACAACGATTGATGGAAATGATTGTAAAAAGGATTTGCCTGGACAACAAAACTTACCATTCAAGTTATCCTAAAATAAAAAAATCATCAATTGACTGGTTCAAGTAAGCATGCCGACGCATGCACATACTCCCTGCATTCCAAAATAGATGACCCAACTTTATACTGAAGTTAGTACAAAGTTGAGTCATCTATTTTGGAACGGAACGAGTACTTTGGAACGGTGGAACCTAATTGAACCAAATTCCACTGTGAGTAACATCATGAGGAGTAGCCTACATTTCTATCCGTTAATTACCTAATAACACATTAAGAAAACAATTTGAAAGCTAGCCAGTTTTCACTGTGTTATGGAGACAAAATAATGAAAATGTACACCAGTTTTCACAGGTTTCTAGCGAAACCATGGTCAGGGGTAACTTGGCATAATCCATGGATGTTATATTCATATGTTCAGATTGAACATTGCGACGGAGTGCATCAAGATACACACAGTCCTACATCGCGAAAACTAGTCAAAATATGCACCAACTCTTAGCCCAATTTATGGGTTTTAGCCATGCCGGTACACCTTGTTGAAATTTCCAGACCGTACATAATTCTGTTCATCAGTTGATTAATTCAAACACCGCTGTTAGCTATGCATCATCACCACTCTTCATCGCTGCTGACAGCCAAAATCAAATTTCTGAAATATTAGATTCTAGTGAGTTCTGTGATCACCTGCAGAAGACCTGTGCATCGAGGTCCTTCCTGATGGCGTCCGCTCGGAACCTCTTCTCATCATCGTCCCAGAACCTGGCCTCCAGCATGCAAGCAAATTAGTTCGTTGTAGCCTTAACACAGCCCATTTCAACAGTTGAAGTCAAGGAGCAAAATAAACTGCGAGGAATTGTGAACAGTGTTGATTTTCACAACTACAAACTTGCAGTGGAGTCAAAAGCAACCGGAATGTATTTTCTTCCTCTCCAGAAACTGGTAGGATCACTGGCTTAAAACAAAGAGGAAAAAATTCAGTTACAAGTGACCCCCTTTTTTAAGGAACGAAGTCGAAAAACCCATTCAACCCTGGTTGGTTTCTCGAAACACAAACACCAAAAGGAAATCGAAAACTGATATCACATACAAACGTGTCAACTCAGTTGTTACATTTGTATCCTGGGGTTCATGCTCCAGCAGGTCAACCAGAAACCAGCAACGACTCAAAAAGTAACATATCGCATTCTTCACCATATACAGAGACCAAGACCCAAGACTGAACTTGTCAAGAACCAGGTCCCAAAACCGCAATACAGACTACAGTGCACCCCCCCCCCCCCCCCACCCCCAAAAAAAAAGAAAGTAAACACGTGGTCATATTTCAAGTACAATACATTACAACAGATCACTAAACAAGCTCACCGGTCACCGGGCATCAATGCGCAGAGCTCCTGGGCTGGCTCAAGGGTCCACCTCCGTAGAGCGTCTGATACACCGGTCGGATCCTCACGGTCAGGATCACGCTCAGAAACGTTCCCAAGCATGCCATGCCTGACAGCACAAAGAACGTGAGCCTGAAACAGCTGGGGCCGTAGCATACCATGACATGGTCAGAGCCCGCCACTGCTGCGACGCTGTGCTGTTTTGCCGCTTCATGATCGTAGACATACCCGGCGAGGCTGCTAAACACGAGCGCGCCAAGCGGGTTCGCCAGCAAGATGAAATTGTAGATCTTCCCAAACTGCTTTAGCCCAAACAGCTCCGATGACGTCGACACCATCACCGAGAAATGGACACCATAGCAGACGCCGAGTATGGCAACGGAGATGTAGAGCGTGGCTTTGAGACCCAGCGCGAAGACTAGGTAGTTGACTATCATCACCACTTGGGTGCATGTGATCAGTACTGTCCGTGGAAGTGTCCTTGACCTGGAATATAAGCTTTGGTTAACCAACCGCAGGATGAAAAATTAAATCAAATTTAAAATGTGAACAAATGCATTCAACCGTGCATTGCATCCAAACAAGAAAGTTTCTGGTCGTATATTTATATTTCATACACAGTTGGGGCTGGGAACCTTTTTACCGTTCGAGTCTGTCAGAAAAATAAATAAGGGAGAGAAATATTGTCAACCCATTGTTTATTGGCTTGTAATCTGAAGCTGGAATGGAGGCTTTAGTAATTCAGTTAGAGAAACAGTTTGATCCATAGCCCACGGCAGACATAACGTGTTCCTTTTTAATATAAGAGGTCAACTCATTCTTTATTGGCTTGTAAGTTGAAACTGGACTGAAGGTTCTAACAATTCCATTAGGATAATGGCAGAAAAATATTTTTGTTTGAAAAAAAATCCATTGGTTACCTAGCTAACTTGGCATGCCACACTTTGTCCAAAAAACAAACAATAAACAACCTCATAACCAAAAGAACTCCATGAAACTGGTAGAGCAACTATGTAGACCAACTGGTGCTTAGACAGGTAGATGAAAGTACACCTTCTTTGGCAATTCAATAAATAAGAGATTCCATTACCTGACAAAATAATCAGAAACAGCACCGCCTCCTAAGCGGCCAAAGAAGTTGCCCAAACTGAAGAGAGAGACTGATATAGTTGTGCCAACAACACCTGCTGCAGTTCCAACTTGTGCTAGATTGTTAAGGACGGTGACTCCAGATCCAACACCTATAAAAAATACTGCAAAGAGTAGCCAGAAATCTGCCTTTAGCAGAGCTTCACGGAACCGGAAGTCCTCCCCCCTTTTTGGTCTTCTTCTCTTTTGCTTCACAGCCCCTTCACCCTCAGCTAAGAGAAGATCAATATCTGCAGCATCCTCATCTTCAATTTTGCCGAAGTTTTGTTCAGAGGAAGAAGGCAGAAGAAATGGTTCTGTTTGATCATTGTCAGCAGCAGCAGAAGTGCCTTTCCTTGGGACGCTTCGAAACAATGTCATCTTCACGGGTATCGCAAACGGTGCAAGAATGAGAATGACCATAATAGCAATCAAGGAATAATTGAGAGCAGGGGTGAGAGTCACAAAACGATCCAATGTCGTGGCGCAGACGAGATAAACCCCAAGAAGAGCACTGTTGATCTGTACGAACAGGAAGTGAACTCTCTCCGAAGAATTCTCCACCAGAGAAGGCTCACAAGGCCTCACAAAGTACATCGCCAGAAGGCACACGATGGCAACTCCTAGGGTGAGAAAAAGCAGGAGGTTTGCAGCTGAACCGTGAAGCGCACCCGTGTAAATGGCAGTGTATACAGCTGCACTTAGACCAGAGTAGCCCTTGAGGATGCCGGCAACAGCCCCTCTGCTGAGTGGGAAGTTCCTCATGTTGGTTACTAATGCGGCGGTCGACATCCACGCACCGCTGTTCGAACCCATGCATAATGCGATCCATATCTGCAATAGGGCCAAAGCAAAGATTGCGACTAGTAAATTTCCACTATATGATGATCAAAGTAAAGAAAAGAAGCTAGCCTAGTAAGGCCAATCTTCCGCCGCGTAAATTAAGTAAGATGTCCTCAATATGTGGCTCTTCGAGGTGATGAAAGCTTCCATTCCGTAAAGAAAATTATGTGGCTATCAGGCTATGCGCATATCGCCCGGCAAATGAAGCCAAAATGCAGGTGATACTTTTTCGCCCAATTGCAATCGAGGATTAACTTTTCGCCAACAGTTGGTATAGGTTTTGTTTGTGGAATCTTAGAAAGGGACACTTGTTTAGCTGGTCCCAACTAAGCATAACGCCTTTCCCCTAAAATCGTTACTGCAACCGTAATCCAGCGGAGCAATTGAAGCACCATTTCACGATCTAGAACTGATCTGGGGATTAAGCAGAAAGGGGATCTCATTGGGGAGCTCACTCACCAGCCAGTAGGGCAGCGCCGGGGCGACGCCGGAGACGGCGAGCCAGGCGACCCCGTAGCCGAGGAGGCCGGAGGCGGCGGCGACGAGCAGGAGCAGGGCCGGGTGGAGCTTGTTGCAGACAACGCCGGGGAGGAGGCCGAGGCTGTCCCCGACGTTGCAGGCGACCCCGAGCAGCGCGACGCGGCTCTGGTCGGCGCCGAGCGCCACCTTGAGCGCGTGCGAGTAGAGCGCGAAGGCGGAGCTGGTCCCGGCCGACGCCTGCAGCCACACGGCCGCCCCGAGCCCCAGCCACGGCGGCCTGCTCCCAGACTTCACCGCGCCCGGCATCCTCCTCCTCCTTCCCGGCCGCCGCCTCGCCCGCTCGCTCGCTCCCGCGCTCTCGCCGTCGCTACTTTCTTTCCGGGGGAATAAAGCTCTGTCGGGTGATGGATGGCGAGTCGGTGGCGACGGTGGCGGGTTTTAAAGGGGGGTTTGGGTGGGGGGCGGCGTCAGGCGTGGCAAAGGACTACGCAGGAGCCGCTGGCGAGGAAAGCGTAAAAAAAGCCATGGATTTGAAGCGGCGTCGATGGCGACGGCCGGCGCGGCGGCTGGGCAAGGCTCGAAAATGAATCTGCAGCTGATTTCCGGCCGGGTGTCCGCACAGGCATAGCGCCGCGTAGCCCCTCGCCAGCTCGCCACGACGGCTGGGGGAGGAAGCCGTCTTCTTCCTCTCCCGGTGGCGGTGGTGGTGGGGGGCGGCGGATTCCATTTAGTCCATTGATGAGTAATCTATTTCTCCCAGGAAAGATTTCACGCGCTGTGTTGTTCAGATAAGGAAATGGTGGACTTTTTGCAAAGGAAAAATGAAAACCAGGCAGTTGACCCGATGGAGGCGGTGAACTGCTGATGATCTGTCGCAGGATCGGATCGTCTTGGTGCGTGTCGTCCGTCTTTGTAAGCTGGGTTCAATGAACCATCGATAACGAAACTGTCTGCCAGCAATTTCAGTTTTTGTGTTATTTACAAATGTTAATATTAGGGCATCTCCGACGTCGGCCCTCAATACGTTCGCAACAATCCGGATATATTTTGTCATCCAACACGGTCCCGTGTCGGTTCGCTCGGTGGTTCGGATATGTTTTTTTCCCGCAAACTTGAGATAAACTGTGAGGCTTTGTGGTCGTCCGGACAGCTGTCATGTCCGCGACTGACTACCCTGACCTACCAAACAACCCCATCCATCTCTCCCGCACTTTACGTCCGATGCACGTGCCGCATCAATGTCGGACCGGAGCACCTAGTGGCCAACATTAATGCCGCGTGATGTGACTGGACGGGAGGGCAGTGCTGATAGATGCGACCTTTGGAGAGTCACCGCTTCAATGCAGACACAGCTTCCTGAGGAATGAACTCTAGCCGCTGCGCCACATTGAAGCGGCTCATCTTCCGTTCGCATGGTCTGGACGAGGCTATATAAGTCGTGCTTCGGCGCCGTCCACATCGCACTAAACACATCGCTTCGCACGTCCTCGTCCTCACCATCCCTCTTCCTCCACAACTTCAACAATGGGCAGGTCGGCCTCGACGTCGGCAGGCGGCAGCTCCGAAACGGGCTCCGGAGATTCATGGCAATGCCCTCAAACTCCGAGGCTGTCGTCCTCATCGGCGGCCGATTCCTCGGTGAAGTAGGAGATCATCATCTCCTCTGGCGATAAGGAGGACCAGTCGCGGCAACAGAAGACGGGGACACAGGGCGCACTCTACGTCATGACTAACAAGGAGTACCAGCAACAGATGAAGGTCAAGCTCCATCGCTCCATCCTCCACGCTAATGGCCCAGGCAACATACTTTGGTCTGAGGATCGAAGGACATTCATTCTCCTTGGTCCACCGCCAAAATTATATTATAGTAATAACATGTTGCCGCCGGTCCGCCTCGTCTTTTGCGGACTTAGGGCATGGTGCCCTTGCCGGTGAGAGGGCTCTGTTTTAAAAAGTTTCTTCGAATTTTGTTAGGGTTTATGTCATTCTCAGAAAGACGAGACGACGACAACTCTTTGAAGATGGAGTAAATTTCTTCCCGCCTAGCCCCTGTCTCGATGATGTGTCTAGCATCGTTGGTGGGCATGTGAAGGTATCTCCGGGCGGATATGTCCTTGGTGGATTTGCTCGGATCTGCTCATAGTTCGTCCACGTTGGTGCGTCTTCAGGTTCAATCCTTCCGATCTACGCTACTCTTCATCGGCGGCGGTTGCTGATGTGACGGCGGCCCGATCTTTCGATGAGAGTGGGGATAATTATCGATTTGGTGGATTTTGACCTTGACGATCTGGCTATACTGTACCCGACGATACGCCTCGACAATCGCTAAACCAATCTCCGATGGTTATTGACCTTGTCGTAGGCACGATCAACCTGAACAACGAGGTTCGAGTTCCTGCAAGCAACCGAAGAACCGGCAAGAACAAAGGTGAATTGCAACTGAAATTGCGGACAATAAACTGAGCACACGAACTAGATGAAAAAGTTGGGGTTCCACTGTGGATCTGACAAGGCAGTAGTCCTACACGTCTCGTAGATGCGAATTGTAGTGATGGCTAGACAATACAATAAAACCCAAGTCTAAACCCTAACCTAGACTGGTATTTATTAACTATTGCTTCCGGTCGAAGGCGGTATCTGATGTCCACAAATCCGACTCCTCAAAGCCGTATGTGGCCGGTCTTCCTGGACTTTGCGGCAGCCACCTGGTGGCGTGGCCGAAAGCTTTAGTGGCCCACCCACGTGGTGATGTTGGGCCTATTAATCCAAAGTCTTTTGGTCCTTCAGCCCTTGCTCCTTATACACGTCCAAATGATGGATGGATTGCATGGTTCGGTGTATGCATGCATGCAAGGATGGTTGAGAGCATGCATGCAAAGAGTGTTGTTCCATTTGATTTAAAGGCTGCCCTTCAATTGATTGTTTGATCCCTTGATTTCCGAGTACAATTAAATCAGAACATGAGTGTAATATCATATTCTCGTTAGCTAAATCAAATGTACAAAGGAGCGATAGTACCTGGCCATTTATTTGTCTCGCTCGCGCTCTAGTAATAGGACCAGGTGGAATAACTGATGTAGGAGTCGCGGCGGGTGTAACAATAGAAGAGATGTCCTCATCATCCCCCCCTTCTTGAATCGAAGTAGCCCTCGACAGTACCTTTTCATGCTCTCCCAAATAAGGTTTTAAGTCTGCAACATTAAATGTGGGACTAACCCGAAATTCTGCAGGCAGATCAAGCTTATACGCATTCTCATTAATTTTGTCTATCACCTTAAAAGGTCCATCTGCACGAGGCATTAATTTTGACTTTCGTAAATCAGGAAAACGGTCTTTTCGCAAATTTAACCATACTAAATCACCTGGTTCAAACACAAGACTTTTCCTACCCTGACTACCAGCAAGTTTATACTTGGCATTCATGCGTTCAATATTTTTCTTAGTCATCTCATGCATTTTCAATACGAGCTCAGCACGTTCTTTAGCATCAAGGTTTACCTTCTCCGAAGATGGAATGGGTAATAAATCAATAGGCGCACGAGGTATAAATCCATAAACAATCTCAAAAGGGCATAACTTTGTGGTAGAATGAACTGGACGATTGTAAGCAAACTCTACATGAGGTAAACATTCTTCCCACATTTTTAAATTCTTTTTCGAAACGGCCCTAAGCATAGTAGACAATGTTCGATTAACCACTTCAGTTTGACCATCTGTTTGAGGATGACATGTGGTGCTAAATAAAAGCTTAGTCCCCAATTTTGTCCACAACACCCTCCAAAAGTGGCTAAGAAATTTTGTGTCACGATCAGAAACAATTGTATTTGGCACACCATGTAAACGAACTACTTCTCTGAAGAATAAATCAGCAATGTGAGTAGCATCGTCACTTTTATGACAAGGTATAAAATGTGCCATCTTAGAGAATCTATCGACAACAACAAATATACTATCCCTCCCCCGTCGTGTTCTAGGCAGTCCTAATACAAAGTCCATAGATATATCTTCCCAAGGAGTGCTAGGAACAGGAAGAGGCATATATAAACCATGTGGGTTCAAGCGTGACTTAGCTTTTTGGCATGTCGTGCAGCATGCAACATATCTCTCCACATCCCTTCTCATTTTTGGCCAAAAGAAATGACTAGCAAGGATGGCTTCTGTCTTCTTGACGTCAAAATGTCCCATAAGTCCTCCTCCATGCGACTCCTGTAACAACAAAAGACGAATAGAGCTATCTGGAATGCATAGCTTGTTAGCGCGAAAAACAAATCCGTCATTAATGACGAACTTGTTCCAAGTTCTACCCTCTCTGCAATTGAGCAATATATCTTTAAAGTCAACATCATTAGCGTATTGCTCTTTTATAGTTTCAAGTCCAAAAATTTTGAAGTCAAGTTGTGATAACATAGTATAGCGTCTAGATAAGGCATCGGCAATAACATTCTCCTTCCCTTTCTTGTGTTTAATAACATAAGGAAAGGATTCAATAAATTCAACCCATTTTGCGTGTCTACGATTCAGTTTGCTTTGACTTCTAATATGCTTGAGGGATTCATGATCAGAATGTATGACAAACTCCTTAGGCCATAAATAATGTTGCCATGTCTCCAAAGTCCGAACTAGTGCATAAAGTTCTTTATCATATGTTGAATAATTCAGACTAGGCCCACTGAGCTTTTCACTAAAGTATGCTACTGGTTTTCCTTCTTGCAATAAAACACCACCTAAACCAATACCGCTGGCATCACATTCTAATTCAAACATCTTATTAAAATCAGGTAATTGCAGCGAAGGGGCGTGTGTAAGCTTATCTTTAAGAATAGTGAAGGCTTCCTCTTGTGCATCGCTCCAAACAAATGGCACATTTTTCTTTGTGAGCTCGTTGAGCGGCGCTGCGATGGTACTAAAATCTTTCACGAACCGCCGGTAGAACCCAGCAAGTCCGAGAAAACTTCGTACCTGTGTGACCGAGTTAGGGGTCGGCCAACTCTGGATCGCTTCAACCTTGGCTCTATCAACTTCAATTCCCTGCGCTGTCACAACATAGCCAAGAAAAGCGACTCGATCCGTGCAAAAAGTGCACTTCTTGAAGGAAATATGCCCTAGAGGCAATAATAAAGTTATTATTTATTTCCTTATATCATGATAAATGTTTATTATTCATGCTAGAATTGTATTAACCGGAAACATAATACATGTGTGAATACATAGACAAACAGAGTGTCACTAGTATGCCTCTACTTGACTAGCTCGTTAATCAAAGATGGTTATGTTTCCTAACCATGAACAAAGAGTTGTTATTTGATTAACAAGGTCACATCATTAGTTGAATGATCTGATTGACATGACCCATTCCATTAGCTTAGCACCCGATCGTTTAGTATGTTGCTATTGCTTTCTTCATGACTTATACATGTTCCTATAACTATGAGATTATGCAACTCCCGTTTACCGGAGGAACACTTTGGGTACTACCAAACGTCACAACGTAACTGGGTGATTATAAAGGAGTACTACAGGTGTCTCCAATGGTAGATGTTGGGTTGACGTATTTCGAGATTAGGGTTTGTCACTCCGAGTGTCGGAGAGGTATCTCTGGGCCCTCTCGGTAATGCACATCACATAAGCCTTGCAAGCACTGCAACTAATATATTAGTTGTCAGATGATGTATTACGGAACGAGTAAAGAGACTTGCCAGTAACGAGATTGAACTAGGTATTGGATACCGACGATCGAATCTCGGGCAAGTAACATACCGATGACAAAGGGAACAACGTATGTTGTTATGCGGTCTGACCGATAAAGAACTTCGTATAATATGTAGGAGCCAATATGGGCATCCAGGTCCCGCTATTGGTTATTGACCGGAGACGTGTCTTGGTCATGTCTACATTGTTCTCGAACCGTAGGGTCCGCACGCTTAACGTTACGATGACAGTTATTATGAGTTTATGCATTTTGATGTACCGAAGGTTGTTCGGAGTCCCGGATGTGATCACGGACATGACGAGGAGTCTCGAAATGGTCGAGACGTAAAGATTGATATATTGGAAGCCTATGTTCGGACACCGGAAGTGTTCCGAGTGAAATCGGGATTTTACCGGAATACTGGGAGGGTTACCGGAACCCCCCCGGGAGGCAAATGGGCCTATTGGGCCTTAGTGGAAAGGTGAAAAGGGGCAGCCCACAAGGGCTGCGCGCCTCCCCCCCTTCCCTAGTCCTATTAGGACTAGGAGAAGGGGCCGGCCCCCCTCTTCTCTCTTCTCCTTGAAGAGTCCTATTAGGAATAGGATTGGGGGGGAGTCCTACTCCCGGTAGGAGTGGGACTCCCCCTGCGCCTCTCTCCCTTGGCCGGCCGAACCCCTCCCCCTGCTCCTTTATATACGGGGGCAGGGGGCACCCCATAGACACACAAGTTGATCATTGTTGATCGTTCCTTAGCCGTGTGCGGTGCCCCCTGCCACCAAATTCCACCTCGGTCATATCGTTGTAGAGCTTAGGCGAAGCCCTGCGTCGGTAGTACATCAAGATCGTCACCACGCCGTTGTGCTGACGGAACTCCTCCTCGACGCTTTGCTGGATCGGAGCCCGAGGATCGTCATCGAGCTGAACGTGTGCTAAGAACTCGGAGGTGCCGGAGTAACGGTGCTTGGATCGGTCGGATCGGGAAGAAGACGTACGACTACTTCCTCTACGTTGTGAGATCGCTTCCGCAGTCGGTCTGCGTTGGTACGTAGACAATACTCTCCCCCTCGTTGCTGTGCATCACCATGATCTTGCGTGTGCATAGGAAAATTTTCGAAATTACTGCGTTCCCCAACAGTGGCATCCGAGCCTAGGTTTTATGGTTTGATGTTATTTGCACGAGTAGAACACAAGTGAGTTGTGGGCGATACAAGTCATACTGCCTACCAGCATGTCATACTTTGGTTCGGCGGTATTGTTGGGTGAGACGATCCGGACCAACCTTACGCGTACTCTTATGCGAGAGCAGTTCCCTCGACGTGCTTTACACATAGATGGCTTGCAGAAGACTGTCTCTCCAACTTTAGTTGAACCAAGTGTGACTACGCCCGGTCCTTGAGAAGGTTAAAACGGAGTCTATTTGACGAACTATCGTTGTGGTTTTGATGCGTAGGTGAGATGAGTTCTTACTTAAAGCCCGTAGCAGCCACGTAAAACTTGCAACAACAAAGTAGAGGACATCTAACTTGTTTTTGCAGGGCATGTTGTGATGTGATATGGTCAAGGCATGATGCTGATTTTATTGTATGAGATGATCATGTTTTGTAACCGAGTTATCGGCAACTGGCAGGAGCCATATGGTTGTCGCTTTATTGTATGCAATGCAATCGCGATGTAATGCTTTACTTTATTACTAAGCGGTAGTGATAGTCGTGGAAGCATAAGATTGGCAAGACGACAACGATGCTACGATGGAGATCAAGGTGTCGCGCCGGTGACGATGGTGATCATGACGGTGCTTCGGAGATGGAGATCACAAGCACAAGATGATGATGGCCATATCATATCACTTATATTGATTGCATGTGATGTTTATCCTTTTATGCATCTTATCTTGCTTTGATTGACGGTAGCATTATAAGATGATCTCTCACTAAATTATCAAGAAGTGTTCTCCCTGAGTATGCACCGTTGCCAAAGTTCGTCGTGCCCAGACACCACGTGATGATCGGGTGTGATAAGCTCTACGTCCATCTACAACGGGTGCAAGCCAGTTTTGCACACGCAGAATACTCAGGTTAAACTTGACGAGCCTAGCATATGCAGATATGGCCTCGGAACACGGAGACCGAAAGGTCGAGCGTGAATCATATAGTAGATATGATCAACATAACGATGTTCACCATTGAAAGCTACTCCATCTCACGTGATGATCGGTTATGGTTTAGTTGATTTGGATCACGTGATCACTTAGAGGATTAGAGGGATGTCTATCTAAGTGGGAGTTCTTAAGTAATATGATTAAATTGAACTTAAATTTATCATGAACTTAGTCCTGGTAGTATTTTGCAAATTATGTTGTAGATCAATAGCTCGCGTTGTTGTTTCCCTGTGTTTATTTTGATATGTTCCTAGAGAAAATTGTGTTGAAAGATGTTAGTAGCAATGATGCGGATTGGATCCGTGATCTGAGGTTTATCCTCATTGCTGCACAGAAGAATTATGTCCTTGATGCACCGCTAGGTGACAGACCTATTGCAGGAGCAGATGCAGACGTTATGAACGTTTGGCTAGCTCAATATGATGACTACTTGATAGTTTAGTGCACCATGCTTAATGGCTTAGAATCGGGACTTCAAAGACGTTTTGAACGTCATGGACCATATGAGATGTTCCAGGAGTTGAAGTTAATATTTCAAGCAAATACCCGAGTTGAGAGATATGAAGTCTCCAACAAGTTCTATAGCTAAAAGATGGAGGAGAATTGCTCAACTAGTGAGCATGTGCTCAGATTGTCTGAGTACTACAATCGCTTGAATCAAGTGGGAGTTAATCTTCCAGATAAGATAGTGATTGACAGAATTCTCTAGTCACCATCACCAAGTTAGTAGAACTTCGTGATGAACTATAATATGCAAAGGATAACGGAAACAACTCCCAAGCTCTTCGTGATGCTGAAATCAACGAAGGTAGAAATCAAGAAAAACATCAAGTGTTGATGGTTGACAAGACCACTAGTTTCAAGAAAAGGGCAAAGGGAAGAAGGGGAACTTCAAGAAGAACGGCAAGCAAGTTGCTGCTCGAGTGAAGAAGCCCAAGTCTGATCCTAAGCCTGAGACTAAGTGCTTCTACTGCAAAGGGACTGGTCACTGGAAGCGGAACTACCCCAAGTGATTGGCGGATAAGAAGGATGGCAAAGTGAACATAAGTATATTTGATATACATGTTATTGATGTGTACTTTACTAGTGTTTATAGCAACCCCTCAGTATTTGATGCTAGTTCAGTTGCTAAGAGTAGTAACTCGAAACAGGAGTTGCAGAATAAACAGAGACTAGTTAAGGGTGAAGTGACGATGTGTGTTGGAAGTGGTTCCAAGATTGATATGATCATCATCGCACACTCCCTATAAATTTCGGGATTAGTGTTGAACACCTAAATAAGTGTTATTTTGGTGTTTGCATTGAGCATGAATATGATTTGATCATGTTTATTGCAATATGGTTATTCATTAAAGTCAGAGAATAATTGTTGTTCTGTTTACATGAATAAAACCTTCGATGGTCATACACCCAATGAAACAAGTTCGTTCGATCTCGATAGTAGTGATACACATATTCATAATGTAGAAGCCAAAAGATACAGAGTTGATAATGATAGTGCAACTTATTTGTGGCACTGCCGTTTAGGTCATATCGGTGTAAAGCGCATGAAGAAACTCCATACTGATGGGCTTTTGGAACCACTTGATTATGAATCACTTGGTACTTGCGAACCGTTCCTCACAGGCAAGATGACTAAAACACCGTTCTCCGGTACTATGGAGAGAGCAACAGATTTATTGGAAATCATACATACCGATGTATGTGGTCCGATGAATATTGAGGCTCGTGGCGGATATCGTTATTTTCTCACCTTCACAGATGATTTAAGCAGATATGGGTATATCTACTTAATGAAACATAAGTCTGAAACATTTGAAAAGTTCAAGGAATTTCAGAGTGAAGTTGAAAATCATCGTAACAAGAAAATAAAGTTTCTACGATCTGATCGTGGAGAAGAATATTTGAGTTACGAGTTTGGTGTACATTTGAAAAATTATGGAATAGTTTCGCAACTCACGCCACCCGGAACACCACAGCGTAATGGTGTGTCCGAACGTCGTAATCGTACTTTACTAGATATGGTGCGATCTATGATGTCTCTTACTGATTTACCGCTATCGTTTTGGGGTTATGCATTAGAGACAGTTGCATTCACGTTAAATAGGGCACCATCTAAATCCGTTGAGACGACACTGTATGAACTATGGTTTGGCAAGAAACCAAAGTTGTCGTTTCTTAAAGTTTGGGGTTGCAATGCTTATATGAAAAAGTTTCATCCTGATAAGCTCAAACTCAAATCGGAGAAGTGCGTCTTCATAAGATATCCAAAGGAAACTATTGGATACACCTTCTATCACAGATCCGAAGGCAAGACTTTTGTTCCTAAAATTCGGAAACTTTCTGGAGAAGGAGTTTCTCTCGAAAGAAGTGAGTGGGAGGAAAGTAGAACTTGACGAGGTAACTGTACCTGCTCCCTTATTGGAAAGTAGTACATCACAGAAAACTGTTTCTGTGACACCTACACCAGTTAGTGAGGAAGCTAATGATGATGATCATGAAACTTCAGAACAAGATACTACTGAACCTCGTAGATCAACCAGAGTAAGATCCGCGCCAGAGTAGTATGGTAATCCTTTTCTGGAAGTCATGCTACTAGATCATGATGAACCTACGAACTATGAGGAAGCGATGATGAGCCTAGATTCCGCGAAATGGTTTGAGGCCATGAAATCTGAGATATGATCCATGTATGAGAACAAAGTATGGACTTTGATGGATTTGCCCGATGATCGGCAAACCATAGAAAATAAATGGATCTTCAAGAGGAAGACGGACGCTGATAGTAGTGTTACTATCTACAAAGCTAGAATTGTCGAAAAAGGTTTTCGACAAGTTCAAAGTGTTGACTACGATGAGTTTTTCTCACTCGTATCTATGCTTAAGTCTGTATGAATCATGTTAGCAATTGCCGCATTTTATGAAATCTGGCAAATGGATAAACAAAACTGCATTCCTTAATGGATTTATTAAAGAAGAGTTGTATATGATGCAACAGAAGGTTTTGTCAATCCGAAAGGTGCTAACAAAATGTGCAAGCTCCAGTGATCCATCTGTGGACAGGTGCAAGCATCTCGGAGTTGGAATATACGCTTTGATGAGTTGATCAAAGCATATAGTTTTATACAGACTTGCGGTAAAGCCTGTATTTACAAGAAAGTGAGTGGGAGCACTACAGCATTTCTGATGAGTATATGTGAATGACATATTGTTGATCGGAAATAATGTAGAATTATTCTGTAAAGCATAAAGGAGTGTTTGAAAGGAGTTTTTCAAAGAAAGACTTCGGTGAAGCTGCTTACATATTGAGCTTCAAGATCTATAGAGATAGATCAAGACGCTTGATAAGTTTTTTCAATGAGTACATACCTTGATAAGATTTTGAAGTAGTTCAAAATGGAGCAGTCAAAGAAAGAGTTCTTGCCTGTATTACAAGGTGTGAAGTTGAGTAAGACTCAAAACCCGACCACGGCAGAAGATAGAAAGAGAATGAAAGTCATTCCCTATGCCTTGGCCATAGGTTCTATAAAGTATGTCATGCTGTATACCAGATCTATTGTATACCCTGCACTGATTTGGCAAGAGAGTACAATAGTGATCTAGGAGTAGATCACTGGACAGCGGTCAGAATTATCCTTAGTGAAATAAGGATATGTTTCTCGATTATGGACGTGATAAAAAGGTTCGTCGTAAAGGGTTACGCCGATACAAGTTTTGACACTAATCTAGATGACTCTAAGTCTCGGTCTAGATACATATTGAAAGTGGGAGCAATTAGCTAGAGTAGCTCCATGCAGAGCATTGTTGACATAGAAATTTGCAAAATACATGTGGATCTGAATGTGGCAGACCCGTTGACTAAGATTCTCTCACAAGCAAAACATGATCACACCTTAGTACTCTTTGGGTGTTAATCACATAGCGATGTGAACTAGATTACTGAATCTAGTAAACCCTTTGGGTGTTGGTCACATGGCGATGTGAACTATGGGTGTTAATCAGGTGTTGGTCACATGGCGATGTGATCTAGATTATTGACTCTAGTGCAAGTGGGAGACTGAAGGAAATATGCCCTAGAGGCAATAATAAAGTTATTATTTATTTCCTTATATCATGATAAATGTTTATTATTCATGCTAGAATTGTATTAACCGGAAACATAATACATGTGTGAATACATAGACAAACAGAGTGTCACTAGTATGCCTCTACTTGACTAGCTCGTTAATCAAAGATGGTTATATTTCCTAACCATGAACAAAGAGTTGTTATTTGATTAACGAGGTCACATCATTAGTTGAATGATCTGATTGACATGACCCATTCCATTAGCTTAGCACCCGATCGTTTAGTATGTTGCTATTGCTTTCTTCATGACTTATACATGTTCCTATAACTATGAGATTATGCAACTCCCGTTTACCGGAGGAACACTTTGGGTACTACCAAACGTCACAACGTAACTGGGTGATTATAAAGGAGTACTACAGGTGTCTCCAATGGTAGATGTTGGGTTGGCGTATTTCGAGATTAGGGTTTGTCACTCCGAGTGTCGGAGAGGTATCTCTGGGCCCTCTCGGTAATGCACATCACATAAGCCTTGCAAGCACTGCAACTAATATGTTAGTTGTGAGATGATGTATTACGGAACGAGTAAAGAGACTTGCCGGTAACGAGATTGAACTAGGTATTGGATACCGACGATCGAATCTCGGGCAAGTAACATACCGATGACAAAGGGAACAACGTATGTTGTTATGCGGTCTGACCGATAAAGATCTTCGTAGAATATGTAGGAGCCAATATGGGCATCCAGGTCCCGCTATTGGTTATTGACCGGAGACGTGTCTCGGTCATGTCTACATTGTTCTCGAACCGTAGGGTCCGCACGCTTAACGTTACGATGACAGTTATTATGAGTTTATGCATTTTGATGTACCGAAGGTTGTTCGGAGTCCCGGATGTGATCACGGACATGACGAGGAGTCTCGAAATGGTCGAGACGTAAAGATTGATATATTGGAAGCCTATGTTCGGACACCGGAAGTGTTCCGAGTGAAATCGGGATTTTACCGGAATACCGGGAGGGTTACCGGAACCCCCCGGGAGGCAAATAGGCCTATTGGGCCTTAGTGGAAAGGTGAAAAGGGGCAGCCCACAAGGGCTGCGCGCCTCCCCCCTTCCCTAGTCCTATTAGGACTAGGAGAAGGGGCCGCCCCCCCCTCTTCTCTCTTCTCCTTGAAGAGTCCTATTAGGAATAGGATTGGGGGGGGAGTCCTACTCCCGGTAGGAGTGGGACTCCCCCTGCGCCTCTCTCCCTTGGCCGGCCGAACCCCTCCCCCTGCTCCTTTATATACGGGGCAGGGGGCACCCCATAGACACACAAGTTGATCATTGTTGATCGTTCCTTAGCCGTGTGCGGTGCCCCCTGCCACCAAATTCCACCTCGGTCATATCGTTGTAGAGCTTAGGCGAAGCCCTGCGTCGGGAGTACATCAAGATCGTCACCACGCCGTTGTGCTGACGAAACTCCTCCTCGACGCTTTGCTGGATCGGAGCCCGAGGATCGTCATCGAGCTGAACGTGTGCTAAGAACTCGGAGGTGCTGGAGTAACGGTGCTTGGATCGGTCGGATCGGGAAGAAGACGTACGACTACTTCCTTTACGTTGTGAGATCGCTTCCGCAGTCGGTCTGCGTTGGTACGTAGACAATACTCTCCCCCTCGTTGCTGTGCATCACCATGATCTTGCGTGTGCGTAGGAAAAATTTCGAAATTACTGCGTTCCCCAACACTTCTCGATATTACCAAATAAACGTGCATCACGCAGAGCAGAAAAAACAGCACGCAAATGTTCTAAGTGTTCCTCTAGTGACTTACTATAAATCAAAATATCATCGAAATATACTACCACCAATCGTCCAATAAAAGCTCGCAAAACTTCATTCATTAGTCTCATGAAAGTACTAGGTGCATTAGTCAATCCAAAAGGCATAACTAACCACTCATATAAACCAAATTTTGTTTGGAAAGCAGTTTTCCATTCATCACCTAGTTTCATACGAATTTGATGGTAGCCACTATGCAAGTCCACTTTAGAAAACACAACTGAGCCACTGAGTTCATCAAGCATGTCATCTAATCTAGGAATAGGATGACGATATCGAATTGTAATATTATTGATGGCTCTACAATCAACACACATACGCGAAGTACCGTCTTTTTTTGGAACAAGTAAAATGGGTACAGCACATGGACTAAGGGATTCACGAATGTAACCTTTTTCAAGTAGTTCTTGAACTTGTCGCTGAATCTCCTTAGTCTCCTCTGGATTAGTCCGGTACGGCGCACGGTTGGGCAATGAAGCACCAGGTATCAAGTCAATTTGATGTTCAATTCCTCTCATAGGTGGCAGCCCCGGTGGTACTTCCGTTGGGAAAACATCATGATACTCCTGCAAAAGGTTAGCGACAACAGGAGGCAAAGAAGAAGGCATATCCTCAAATGAAAACAAAACTTCTTTGCAAATAAGAGCATAACATTCATCAGTATGAGCATCTAACTCAAAAATTTCAGCACGTGTAGCTAAGAAAGAAGCACCTTTCAATTTAATTTCTTTAGATGTGATAGGATCAGATTTGTGCATCTTATTAAATTGTTCTAACTCATCAATAACTTTCTGATTTTCAGATTTAGTACGCTCAGTATTTGTGTTTCTACTAGCCCTAGCAAGATCATCTTTTAAAATTTTCTCAGGAGACATAGGGTGTAGAATGATTTTCTTTCCTTTATGTGTGAGAGTGTACTGATTAGTTCTACCATCATGTAAACATTGTTTATCATACTGCCATGGTCTTCCTAGTAACATAGAACAAGCTTGCATAGGCACGATATCGCAATCAATAGTGTCATGGTATGAACCTAAAGAAAAAGGAACTCTCATCATGCGTGTTACCTTTACCTTTCCACCATCATTAAACCATTGAATGTAGTATGGTTGTGGATGTTGTCGCGAAGGTAGGGAGAGCTTCTCCACCATGTCAATGCTTGCTAAATTGTTACAACTCCCTCCATCAATGATTATGCGAACGGAACGCTCCTTGATGACTCCTTTGATGTGGAAGAGGTTGTGACGTTGATCCTTCTTTGCTTTGACAATCTGAGCACTAAGTACACGATGTGATATAAGACTCATGTACTTATCGGCGTCGTCAGCGGTCACATGTTCTTCCTGTTGCTCCGGTCTTGTGTCATCGGCTTCATGTGTAGCAAGCAAGGCATATGTGTCTTCATCAAAATCGCTAGCGGAGTCGTACTCGCCGTCTTCACGAATGATCAATACACGCTTATTAGGACACTCCTTCATGACATGGCCAAATCCCTTGCAAGTGTGGCATTGGATATCCTTTGTTCTTTTGGAGGAAGCGGACGATGACGACGAACTTTTTGTTGGAATTTGTGTAGTACTTTTCAGTGGTGCCGAAGTGTGTGATGCAGAAGTTGATGAAGAAGGCCCCAGTCGAGAGGTTGCAGGTGTTGTTGTAGAGGTGCGAGTGGGCGGGGCAGCAGGGGTGCGCGACGCCCATGTGGAAGTACGACCTGCAGAAAAATTAGGACGCAGTCTGGAACGACCCTGCACTTCATGTTCAGCATGTATAGCAAGATGGAATAAACGGGTCATTGAATGATAATCCTTATAAGCAAGTATGTCATAAATTTTTCTATTCAATCCACCCAAGAACCGAGCCATAGAGGCTTCCTCAGTCTCAACTAAACCACAACGTAACATGCCCATTTGCAATTCTTGATAATAGTCTTCCACAGATTTAGATCCTTGGTTCAAGCGTTGTAGTTTATTTAGCAAGTCACGTTCATAATATCCAGGAACAAAACGGTGACGCATTACTAATTTCAAAGCTTCCAAGTGGCAGGAATATTATTAGGATGTTTATGACAATGTGCTCTCCACCAAACAGAAGCAAAAGCACTAAACTCACTAGTTACAGCCCTAACTCTTTTATCATCAGGAAAATCATGGCAAGCAAATTTTTGATCAACTAGTAATTCCCAGTCAAGATAAACATCTGGATCATATTTCCCATCAAAAGGAGGCATGACAAATTTAATTCTACCCAAAGAATCGTCATGGCCACGTACCTGAGGATGTTGGTGTCGTCCCATACCTTGTTGATTATTGCGTAGTCGACGATGATCACGATCATTGTTATCATTAACTGCATCAGGATCCTCAGAATCACCATCATAGTTGTCATCTTGGATGTCGTCGGCTATCGAGTTGGCGTTGCGAGGACGGGGCTGGTCGACGGCATCGGTGTATGAAAGAGGGTACCCCGGGTCTCCTGGGAGTACCCGACGAGCTCGTTGCAGACCTGTGTTGGTGGCTGGAAGATGCGGAGCGGAAGTGGAGGCGGCACCTAGACGGGCATCCTGGGCATCAAGACGTTTCATAATAGATGCAAGTGTTTGGGTGAACGTCTCATTGCTATCCTCGATCGACTTGAGACGCTTATCAAGTGCGCCCTCGAACGATGTGAACCGCTCGGTGTATGCATGCACATCCTCCTCAAGGCGTGCCACCCTGGCTTTCATGTTGTCTTCGTCACCTGCCATGGTTAGGACGGAACAAGAACAAAATCACAAGTATATTGCTCCTACAGTAACTATAGTGAGGCGGTGGAAAATGTCTCTCAATTCTCGAGCAATTACCAAGCTCTTACCAGTTCTTACCGTGCTGCAGTGGTTGTCGGCCGTTGGCGATGTCAAAAGTGATCAAAATATTGATATAGCAATTACCAAGGGACCGAACAAGATACGATATAGAAAGTGGAGCTTGGTGAAGTTTTCCTCAACTCACAATATGTGGCACAATTAAGCAAAAAGTAATGCAAGCTGAATAATTGCTCAAACTCCTAACTAGTGCTGGCAGTCGACTAGTAAGAGATAAAACAATCTAAGCCTAGATACTGAAACAAGTGAGTGGAAACCGATGAAAAATATGATAGCTCTAAGTAGCTAGATATAAGTGAGGTATAAATGCCGTGTATAATAAAGCTCGAAAGCAGATGATAAATGACGCGGCGATGAACACTGTAGCAGTAAAATAATGTCCAAAAAGAAAATATCAGCCCAAAACAGATGCTAGCCGGCCTGATTTTTTTTAACTTTTTCTTTTAACTTTTCTTTTGATTTTTTTCACTCTTTTTTTTGTTTTTTTCCTTTTTTTCTTTTTTTTTTGAGGCCGGTTGCTAGTAGACGTCAGGGACACAAAGCAAGGCTACTGGACAAAGGTGCTACAAGAGCTAGCTATACGTGCACTGGTGTTGAGATTACCTAAAACTAGTAGTACTAATGCACAGAAACAGTAGGCTGCTGGTGGAGACTGTTGGTTGTGGCGCGTGTGGAGGCAGACAAAGAGATTTGGATGTCTGGCGTGGTGCGTGTGGTGAAGCGGCGCTGGCGGGCTCTAGCAAAGCAAGCGCGTGGATGGATGGGCGGACGTACGGTGTCAGACACGGATGATTGTCTGTCTGGCCGTAAGCTGCTGCTGTGCGACGGTGATTTTGTGCGATCAAATCATCGACTGATAAAAATATAGCAAAGAAAAACACAGGCGTCCGGAGGTAATAAGAATCGGAAACAAGCGATCGCAATATTTTTATTTATGATCGTGAACGAGCGGAAGGGATTATGTGGGTGGACAAAAACAGATTGATCTAGTAGATAATTTTACACCCTAACCAATCTAAACCAGCACTAATTCTAGGATGAATGTAACCAAAAATTCAACGATGCAAATACTAGATGCAAAAACTGCTAAAGGCTAAAAAGGTAGGTGTGATGGATGAACTAATCTAAAATTTTTTTGGCCTTTTTTTGTTGGTTTATGGGGCAGAAAATAACTAATCTACTAAAACTGTAAATCTCTCACCGATGAACCTGAAAACTGATACCACTTGATGTGACGGCGGCCCGATCTTTTGATGAGAGTGGGGATAATTATTGATTTGGTGGATTTTGACCTTGACGATCCGGCTATACCGTACCCGACGATACGCCTCGACAATCGCTAAACCAATCTCCGATGGTTATTGACCTTGCCGTAGGCACGATCAACCTGAACAACGAGGTTCGAGTTCCTGCAAGCAACCGAAGAACCGGCAAGAACAAAGGTGAATTGCAACTGAAATTGCGGATAATAAACTGAGCACACGAACTAGATGAAAAAGTTGGGGTTCCACTGTGGATCTGACAAGGCGGTAGTTCTACATGTCTCATAGATGCGAATTGTAGCGATGGCTAGACAATACAATAAAACCCAAGTCTAAACCCTAACCTAGACTGGTATTTATTAACTATTGCTTCCGGTCGAAGGCGGTATCTGATGTCCACGAATCCGACTCCTCAAAGCCGTACATGGCCGGTCTTCCTGGACTTTGCGGCAGCCACCTGGTGGTGGCGTGGCCGAAAGCTTTAGTGGCCCACCCGCGTGGTGATGTTAGGCCTATTAATCCAAAATCTTTTGGTCCATCAGCCCTTGCTCCTTATACACGTCCAAATGATGGATGGATTGCATGGTTCGGTGTATGCATGCATATGCAAGGACGGTTGAGAGCATGCATGCAAAGAGTGTTGTTCCATTTAGTTTAAAGGCTGCCCTTTAATTGATTGTTTGATCCCTTGATTTCTAAGTACAATTAAATCAGAACATGAGTGTAATATCATATTCTCGTTAGCTAAATCATATGTACAAAGGAGCGATAGTACCTGGCCATTTATTTGTCTCGCTTGCGCTTTAGTAATAGGACCAGGTGGAATAACTGATGTAGGAGTCGCGGCGGGTGTAACAATAGAAGAGATGTCCTCATCAGTTGCTGTTCTGCTGCACTGTTCCTATGGGGGCTTAGCACGACGACTTTCCGACTGTCTACTACAACAAATTTTGCATGACTCCATCGAGTGAGGGACGATGTCGGAGGCGCGCCTTCGGCTCACTTCAGTGCCTGTAATTGTCGCTGGGTGGTCTATACATCTGGATGTGATTTTTATTATTTCTGGTGTTCGCCGTACTGCCATGATGGAAGATGAATAGAACGAAAATTTTCTCGCAAAAATAAATAAATACATGCTCAGTCTTTTTCTTCTCTTGGGACAAGAGCTTCAAGTTGTGTACTGTTACGTTGGTCGCCTGGTCTAAACTTTTCTTCCGCTCAAAACACAAATCGCTACGTACCTTTTTTTCTCCTCGGCCTCGTTGTCACCCAAAGTCGCTACTTATCTTCCGCTCAAAAAACAAACCGCTACTTTTATTTTCTTTAAAGGCCCAGCTTAGCTGGTGGACCGAGGACGAGGACGGCCCAGCTAGCGTTCAGCTGCTGGTTCGCCGGAAACCAGCACACCGATCGGGTCGCCGTTATTTAGTACCACACCGCAAGGTTGGGACGCAACTTGGCTGCTTAAATACGCTGGTACAGACCCGGTTGTCACCAACGATGCGGTCACGAATCAGTTAGCGCTTCTTCAAAAATGATGACTTTTCTTCTTTCATATGAGATTGCCTATTTTTCACTTGCTTCTCCTAAACTTTTTTAAAGACAATATTGCCTTTTTTTTCTTAGCTCTGCCAGTTCAGTCGCTTCTCTTAGTTTTTTTAGTAACGCTCTTAATTTTATCCTCTTGCTTCTCCTAGTCATGTTTTTGTTTATTCAAATGATTTTGATTTTCTTCTCCCACTTCCCCAAAAACGATTATGATGATTTTGATTTCTTTTATCTCTTCTCCCCCAATAGTTTACGATGATATTAATTTTTCAATTGTTTTTCTTGCTCCACACAATTGCGTAGATGCAACCGTGCGACGCTATAAGTATGGACGAGAACCTTTCTTTTCTCTAGCTTCTCCCAATTATGCGGATCCCACGGTGCGATGCAACACGTATGGACGAGCAACATATGTTTTCCCCTACCTTCGTTCTTCGCGGTGGTTCGGTTTTCTCCTTTTCATTCATCCAGATAATTTTTTTGACCTGCTGACCGTAGAGCAACCGTTCTACGGTGTTTTCATTATAATCGCAAAAATATATACATCAAAAGTTTACATTTAGTAGCTCAACCAATACCAGCTCTAGGAAACATCATAATGTAAAAATAAGAAAACTATCTATCCATCTCTGAATCTTGTTGGCCTTGGACATTTTAGCTTTGTACTGTGCTTTGATCGGTCCTTCCTTCAAGTAATACTTCCAACCCTGTATATGAGCAGCTGCATCTCTGAAGATCAATTTCAATTGTGAATGAAATGAGTCTGTGTCACGTCTTCTTTTCTCTTAGATGATTTTGATTTCTTTTATCTCTTCTTCCCCAATAGTTTACGATGATATTAATTTTTCAATTGTTTTCCTTGCTCCACACAATTGCGTAGATGCAACCGTGCGGCGCTACAAGTATGGACGAGAACCTTTCTTTTCTCTAGCTTCTCCCAATTATGCGGATCCCATGGTGCGATGCAACACGTATGGACGAGCAACATATGTTTTCCCCTACCTTCGTTCTTTGCGGTCGTTCGGTTTTCTCTTTTTCATTCATCCAGATAATTTTTTTTGACCTGCTGACCGTAGAGCAACCGTTCTACAGTATTTTCACTATAATCGCAAAAATATATACATCAAAAGTTTACATTTAGTAGCTCAACCAATACCAGCTCTAGGAAACATCATAATGTAAAAATTAAAGAAAACTATCTATCCATCTCTGAATCCTGTTGGCCTTGGACATTTTAGCTTTGTACTGTGCTTTGATCAGTCCTTCCTTCAAGTAAGGGAAAATTTTGTTTTTGCCATTCTAGTTTTTGCCTAGTTTGTTTACACCACTCTAGAATTTGACATATCACTTTTGCCACTCTTATTTTTGGACAATACATCACAAATGCCATTCCGTGGCAAAAGCAATAACTTTTCATTTCACTTTTGTCACTCTTACATTTTGACAATGTATCACAATTGCCACTCTAAAATTATTGCTTTTGCCACACAATGGCAATTGTGATGTATTGTCAAAAACTAAAAGTGGCAAAAGTGAAATGTCAAATTTTAGAGTGGCATAAGTAAACTAGGCAAAAACTAGAATGGCAAAAACAAAGTTTTCCCTTCAAGTAATACTTCCAACCCTGTATATGAGCAGCTGCATCTCTGAAGATCAATTTCAATTGTGAATGAAATGAGTTCGTGTCACGTCTTCTTTTCTCTTGCTTCTCCCAATCACGTAAATCCAGTGGTGCGATTCAACAAGCAAACCCCGTAGTGAAGGAAATATGCCCTAGAGGCAATAATAAAGTTATTATTTATTTCCTTATATCATGATAAATGTTTATTATTCATGCTAGAATTGTATCAACCGGAAACATAATACATGTGTGAATACATAGACCAACAGAGTGTCACTAGTATGCCTCTACTTGACTAGCTCGTTAATCAAAGATGGTTATGTTTCCTAACCATGAACAAAGAGTTGTTGTTTGATTAACGAGGTCACATCATTAGTAGAATGATCTGATTGACATGACCCATTCCATTAGCTTAGCACCCGATCGTTTAGTATGTTGCTATTGCTTTCTTCATGACTTATACATGTTCCTATAACTATGAGATTATGCAACTCCCGTTTACCGGAGGAACACTTTGGGTACTACCAAACGTCACAACGTAACTGGGTGATTATAAAGGAGTACTACAGGTGTCTCCAATGGTAGATGTTGGGTTGGCGTATTTCGAGATTAGGGTTTGTCACTCCGATTGTCGGAGAGGTATCTCTGGGCCCTCTCGGTAATGCACATCACATAAGCCTTGCAAGCACTGCAACTAATATGTTAGTTGTGAGATGATGTATTACGGAACGAGTAAAGAGACTTGCCGGTAACGAGATTGAACTAGGTATTGGATACCGACGATCGAATCTCGGGCAAGTAACATACCGATGACAAAGGGAACAACGTATGTTGTTATGCGGTCTGACCGATAAAGATCTTCGTAGAATATGTAGGAGCCAATATGGGCATCCAGGTCCCGCTATTGGTTATTGACCGGAGACGTGTCTCGGTCATGTCTACATTGTTCTCGAACCGTAGGGTCCGCACGCTTAACGTTACGATGACAGTTATTATGAGTTTATGCATTTTGATGTACCGAAGGTTGTTCGGAGTCCCGGATGAGATCACGGACATGACGAGGAGTCTCGAAATGGTCGAGACGTAAAGATTGATATATTGGAAGCCTATGTTTAGACATAGGAAGTGTTCCGGGTGAAATCGGGATTTTACCGGAATACCGGGAGGGTTACCGGAACCCCCCGGGAGACTAATGGGCCTATTGGGCCTTAGTGGAAAAGAGAAAAGGGAAGCCCACAAGCTGGCCGGCGCCCCCCCTTTCCCCAAGTCCTAGTAGGACTAGGATAGGGGGTCGGCCCCCCTTCTCTCTCCTTTTCCCCCCGGGAGTCCTAATAGGATTAGGATTGGAGGGAGGAGTCCTACTCCCGGTGGGAGTAGGACTCCCCTGCGCCTCCTCTCCCTGGCCGGCCGGCTCCCCCTCCTCCAACCTTTATATACGGGGGCAGGGGGCACCCCAAGGCACACAAGTTGATCCTTGAGATCGTTCCTTAGCCGTGTGCGGTGCCCCCTGCCACCAAATTCCACCTCGATCATACCGTTGTAGTGCTTAGGCGAAGCCCTGCGTCGGTAGTACATCAAGATCGTCACCACGCCGTCGTGCTGACGGAACTCTTCCTCGACGCTTTGCTGGATCGGAGCCCGAGGATCGTCATCGAGCTGAACGTGTGCCAAGAACTCGGAGGTGCCGGAGTAACGGTGCTTGGATCGGTCGGATCGGGAAGAAGACGTACCACTACTTCCTCTACGTTGTGTGATCGCTTCCGCAGTCGGTCTGCGTTGGTACGTAGACAACACTCTCCCCTCTCGTTGCTGTGCATCACCATGATCTTGCGTGTGCGTAGGAAAATTTTCGAAATTACTGCGTTCCCCAACAGTGGCATCCGAGCCTAGGTTTTATGGTTTGATGTTATTTGCACGAGTAGAACACAAGTGAGTTGTGGGCGATACAAGTCATACTGCCTACCAGCATGTCATACTTTGGTTCGGCGGTATTGTTGGGTGAGACGATCCGGACCAACCTTACGCGTACTCTTACGCGAGACCGGTTCCCCGACGTGCTTTGCACATAGATGGCTTGCGGAAGACTGTCTCTCCAACTTTAGTTGAACCAAGTGTGACTACGCCCGGTCCTTGAGAAGGTTAAAACGGAGTCTATTTGACGAACTATCGTTGTGGTTTTGATGCGTAGGTGAGATGAGTTCTTACTTAAGCCCGTAGCAGCCACGTAAAACATGCAACAACAAAGTAGAGGACGTCTAACTTGTTTTTGCAGGGTATGTTGTGATGTGATATGGTCAAGGCATGATGCTGATTTTATTGTATGAGATGATCATGTTTTGTAACCGAGTTATCGGCAACTGGCAGGAGCCATATGGTTGTCGCTTTATTGTATGCAATGCAATCGCGATGTAATGCTTTACTTTATTACTAAGCGGTAGTGATAGTCGTGGAAGCATAAGATTGGCGAGACGACAACGATGCTACGATGGAGATCAAGGTGTCGCGCCGGTGACGATGGTGATCATGACGGTGCTTCGGAGATGGAGATCACAAGCACAAGATGATGATGGCCATATCATATCACTTATATTGATTGCATGTGATGTTTATCCTTTTATGCATCTCATCTTGCTTTGATTGACGGTAGCATTATAAGATGATCTCTCACTAAATTATCAAGAAGTGTTCTCCCTGAGTATGCACCGTTGCCAAAGTTCGTCGTGCCCAGACACCACGTGATGATCGGGTGTGATAAGCTCTACGTCCAAATACAACGGGTGCAAAACAGTTGCACACGCAGAATACTCAGGTTATACTTGACGAGCCAAGCATATACAGATATGGCCTCGGAACACGAGACCGAAAGGTCGAGCGTGAATCATATAGTAGATATGATCAACATAACAATGTTCACCATTGAAAACCACTCCATCTCACGTGATGATCGGTTATGGTTTAGTTGATTTGGATCACGTGATCACTTAGAGGATTAGAGGGATGTCTATCTAAGTGGGAGTTCTTAAGTAATATGATTAAATTGAACTTAAATTTATCATGAACTTAGTCCTGGTAGTATTTTGCAAATCATGTTGTAGATCAATAGCTCGCGTTGTTGCTTCCCTGTGTTTATTTTGATATGTTCCTAGAGAAAATTGTGTTGAAAGATGTTAGTAGCAATGATGCGGATTGGATCCGTGATCTGAGGTTTATCCTCATTGCTGCACAGAAGAATTATGTCCTTGATGCACCGCTAGGTGACAGACCTATTGCAGGAGCAGATGCAGACGTTATGAACGTTTGGCTAGCTCAATGTGATGACTACTTGATAGTTTAGTGCACCATGCTTAACGGCTTAGAATCGGGACTTCAAAGACGTTTTGAACGTCATGGACCATATGAGATGTTCCAGGAGTTGAAGTTAATATTTCAAGCAAATACCCGAGTTGAGAGACATGAAGTCTCCAGCAAGTTCTATAGCTAAAAGATGGAGGAGAATCGCTCAACTAGTGAGCATGTGCTCAGATTGTCTGGGTACTACAATCTCTTGAATCAAGTGGGAGTTAATCTTCCAGATAAGATAGTGATTGACAGAATTCTCTAGTCATCATCACTAAGTTAGTAGAACTTCGTGATGAACTATAATATGCAAGGGATAACGGAAACAACTCCCAAGCTCTTCGTGATGCTGAAATCAACGAAGGTAGAAATCAAGAAAAACATCAATTGTTGATGGTTGACAAGACCACTAGTTTCAAGAAAAGGGCAAAGGGAAGAAGGGGAACTTCAAGAAGAACGGCAAGCAAGTTGCTGCTCAAGTGAAGAAGCCCAAGTCTGATCCTAAGCCCGAGACTAAGTGATTCTACTGGAAAGGGACTGGTCACTGGAAGCGGAACTACCCCAAGTGATTGGCGGATAAGTAGGATGGCAAAATGAACATAAGTATATTTGATATACATGTTATTGATGTGTACTATACTAGTGTTTATAGCAACCCCTCAGTATTTGATGCTAGTTCAGTTGCTAAGATTAGTAACTCGAAACGGGAGTTGCAGAATAAACAGAGACTAGTTAAGGGTGAAGTGACGATGTGTGTTGGAAGTAGTTCCAAGATTGATATGATCATCATCGCACACTCCCCTATACTTTCGAGATTAGTGTTGAACTTAAATAAGTGTTATTTGGTTTTTGCGTTGAGCGTGAATATGATTTGATCATGTTTATTGCAATACGGTTATTCATTAAAGTCAGAGAATAATTGTTGTTCTGTTTACATGAATAAAACCTTCAATGGTCATACACCCAATGAAACAAGTTCGTTGGATCTCGATCATAGTGATACACATATTCATAATATTGAAACCAAAAGATGCAAAGTTAATAATGATAGTGCAACTTATTTGTGGCACTGCTGTTTAGGTCATATCGGTGTAAAGCGCATGAAGAAACTCCATACTGATGGGCTTTTGGAACCACTTGATTATGAATCACTTGGTACTTGCGAACCGTGCCTCATACGCAAGATGACCAAAACACCGTTCTCCGGTACTATGGAGAGAGCAACAGATTTATTGGAAATCATACATACCGATGTATGTGGTCCGATGAATATTGAGGCTCGTGGCGGATATCGTTATTTTCTCACCTTCACAGATGATTTAAGCAGATATGGGTATATCTACTTGATGAAACATAAGTCTGAAACATTTGAAAAGTTCAAAGAATTTCAGAGTGAAGTGAAAAACATCGTGACAAGAAAATAAAGTTTCTACGATCTGATCGCGGAGACAAATATTTGAGTTACGAGTTTGGTCTTCAATTAAAACAATGTGGAATAGTTTCACAAAATCATGCCACATGGAACACCACAGCATAATGGTGTGTCCTAACGTCATAACCGTACTTTATTGGATATAGTGCAATCTATGATGTATCTTACCGATCTACCACTATCGTTTTGGGGTTATGCATTAGAGACAGCTGCATTCACGTTAAATAGGGCACCATCTAAATCCGTTGAGACGACACCGTGTGAACTATGGTTTGGCAAGAAACCTAAGCTGTCGTTTCTTAAAAATTTGGGGTTGCGATGCTTATATTAAAAAGTTTCATCCTGATAAGCTCAAACTCAAATCGGAGAAGTACGTCTTCATAGGATATCCAAAGGAAACTATTGGATACACCTTCTATCACAGATCCGAAGGCAAGACTTTTGTTGCTAAAATTCGGAAACTTTCTGGAGAAGGAGTTTCTCTCGAAAGAAGTGAGTGGGAGGAAAGTAGAACTTGACGAGGTAACTGTACCTGCTCCCTTATTGGAAAATAGTACATCACAGAAAACTGTTTCTGCGACACCTATACCAATCAGTGAGGAAGCTAATGATGATGATCATGAAGCTTCAGGACAAGATACTACTGAACCACGTAGATCAACCAGAGTGAGATCCGCACCAGAGTGGTACGGTAATCCAGTTCTGGAAGTCATGCTACTAGATCATGATGAACCTACGAACTATGAAGAAGCGATGGTGAGCCCAGATTCCGCAAAGTGGCTTGAGGCCATGAAATCTGAGATGGGATCCATGTATGAAAACAAAGTATGGACTTTGGTTGACTTGCCCGATGATCGGCAAGCAATTGAGAATAAATGGATCTTCAAGAAAAAGACTGACGCTGACGGTAATGCTACTGTCTATAAAGCTCGACTTGTCGCGAAAGGTTTTCGACAAGTTCAAGGGGTTGACTACGATGAGACCTTCTCACCCGTAGCGATGCTTAAGTCCGTCAGAATTATGTTAGCAATTGCCGCATTTTATGATTATGAAATATGGCAGATGGATGTCAAAACTGCATTCCTGAATGGATTTCTGGAGGAAGAGTTGTATATGATACAACCAGAAGGTTTTGTCGATCCAAAGGGAGCTAACAAAGTATGCAAACTCCAGCGATCCATTTATGGACTGGTGCAAGCATCTCGGAGTTGGAATAAACGCTTTGATAGTGTGATCAAAGCATTTGGCTTTATACAGACTTTTGGAGAAGCCTGTATTTACAAGAAAGTGAGTGGGAGCACTACAGCATTTCTGATAAGTATATGTGAATGACATATTGTTGATCGGAAATAATGTAGAATTATTCTGTAAAGCATAAAGGAGTGTTTGAAAGGAGTTTTTCAAAGAAAGACTTCGGTGAAGCTGCTTACATATTGAGCTTCAAGATCTATAGAGATAGATCAAGACGCTTGATAAGTTCTTTCAATGAGTACATACCTTGACAAAGATTTTGAAGTAGTTCAAAATGGAGCAGTCAAAGAAAGAGTTCTTGCCTGTATTATAAGGTGTGAAGTTGAGTAAGACTCAAAGCCCGACCACGGCAGAAGATAGAAAGAGAATGAAAGTCATTCCCTATGCCTTGGCCATAGGTTCTATAAAGTATGTCATGCTGTATATCAGATCTATTGTATACCCTGCACTGATTTGGCAAGGGAGTACAATAGTGATCTAGGAGTAGATCACTGGACAGCGGTCAGAATTATCCTTAGTGAAATAAGGATATGTTTCTCGATTATGGACGTGATAAAAAGGTTCGTCGTAAAGGGTTACGCCGATGCAAGTTTTGGCACTAATCTAGATGACTCTAAGTCTCGGTCTAGATACATATTGAAAGTGGGAGCAATTAGCTAGAGTAGCTCCGTGCAGAGCATTATAGACAAAGAATTTTGCAAAATACTTACGGATCTGAATGTGACAGACCCGTTGACTAAAATTATCTCACAAGCAAAACATGATCACACCTTAGTACTCTTTGGGTATTAATCACATAGAGATGTGAACTAGATTACTGACTCTAGTAAACCCTTTGAGTGTTGGTCACATAAGGATGTGAACTATGGGTGTTAATCACATGGTGATGTGAACTATTGCTGCTAAATCACATGGCGATGTGAAACTAGATTATTGACTCTAGTGCAAGTGGGAGACTGAAGGAAATATGCCCTAGAGGCAATAATAAAGTTATTATTTATTTCCTTATATCATGATAAATGTTTATTATTCATGCTAGAATTGTATTAACCGGAAACATAATACATGTGTGAATACATAGACCAACAGAGTGTCACTAGTATGCCTCTACTTGACTAGCTCGTTAATCAAAGATGGTTATGTTTCCTAACCATGAACAAAGAGTTGTTGTTTGATTAACGAGGTCACATCATTAGTAGAATGATCTGATTGACATGACCCATTCCATTAGCTTAGCACCCGATCGTTTAGTATGTTGCTATTGCTTTCTTCATGACTTATACATGTTCCTATAACTATGAGATTATGCAACTCCCGTTTACCGGAGGAACACTTTGGGTACTACCAAACGTCACAACGTAACTGGGTGATTATAAAGGAGTACTACAGGTGTCTCCAATGGTAGATGTTGGGTTGGCGTATTTCGAGATTAGGGTTTGTCACTCCGATTGTCGGAGAGGTATCTCTGGGCCCTCTCGGTAATGCACATCACATAAGCCTTGCAAGCACTGCAACTAATATGTTAGTTGTGAGATGATGTATTACGGAACGAGTAAAGAGACTTGCCGGTAACGAGATTGAACTAGGTATTGGATACCGACGATCGAATCTCGGGCAAGTAACATACCGATGACAAAGGGAACAACGTATGTTGTTATGCGGTCTGACCGATAAAGATCTTCGTAGAATATGTAGGAGCCAATATGGGCATCCAAGTCCCGCTATTGGTTATTGACCGGAGACGTGTCTCGGTCATGTCTACATTGTTCTCGAACCGTAGGGTCCGCACGCTTAACGTTACGATGACAGTTATTATGAGTTTATGCATTTTGATGTACCGAAGGTTGTTCGGAGTCCCGGATGAGATCACGGACATGACGAGGAGTCTCGAAATGGTCGAGACGTAAAGATTGATATATTGGAAGCCTATGTTTAGACATAGGAAGTGTTCCGGGTGAAATCGGGATTTTACCGGAATACCGGGAGGGTTACCGGAACCCCCCGGGAGACTAATGGGCCTATTGGGCCTTAGTGGAAAAGAGAAAAAGGAAGCCCACAAGCTGGCCGGCACCCCCCCTTTCCCCAAGTCCTAGTAGGACTAGGATAGGGGGTCGGCTCCCCTTCTCTCTCCTTTTCCCCCCGGGAGTCCTAATAGGATTAGGATTGGAGGGAGGAGTCCTACTCCCGGTGGGAGTAGGACTCCCCTGCGCCTCCTCTCCCTGGCCGGCCGGCTCCCCCTCCTCCAACCTTTATATACGGGGGCAGGGGGCACCCCAAGGCACACAAGTTGATCCTTGAGATCGTTCCTTAGCCGTGTGCGGTGCCCCCTGCCACCAAATTCCACCTCGATCATACCGTTGTAGTGCTTAGGCGAAGCCCTGCGTCGGTAGTACATCAAGATCGTCACCACGCCGTCGTGCTGACGGAACTCTTCCTCGACGCTTTGCTGGATCGGAGCCCGAGGATCGTCATCGAGCTGAACGTGTGCCAAGAACTCGGAGGTGCCGGAGTAACGGTGCTTGGATCGGTCGGATCGGGAAGAAGACGTACCACTACTTCCTCTACGTTGTGTGATCGCTTCCGCAGTCGGTCTGCGTTGGTACGTAGACAACACTCTCCCCTCTCGTTGCTGTGCATCACCATGATCTTGCGTGTGCGTAGGAAAATTTTCGAAATTACTGCGTTCCCCAACAGTGGCATCCGAGCCTAGGTTTTATGGTTTGATGTTATTTGCACGAGTAGAACACAAGTGAGTTGTGGGCGATACAAGTCATACTGCCTACCAGCATGTCATACTTTGGTTCGGCGGTATTGTTGGGTGAGACGATCCGGACCAACCTTACGCGTACTCTTACGCGAGACCGGTTCCCCGACGTGCTTTGCACATAGATGGCTTGCGGAAGACTGTCTCTCCAACTTTAGTTGAACCAAGTGTGACTACGCCCGGTCCTTGAGAAGGTTAAAACGGAGTCTATTTGACGAACTATCGTTGTGGTTTTGATGCGTAGGTGAGATGAGTTCTTACTTAAGCCCGTAGCAGCCACGTAAAACATGCAACAACAAAGTAGAGGACGTCTAACTTGTTTTTGCAGGGTATGTTGTGATGTGATATGGTCAAGGCATGATGCTGATTTTATTGTATGAGATGATCATGTTTTGTAACCGAGTTATCGGCAACTGGCAGGAGCCATATGGTTGTCGCTTTATTGTATGCAATGCAATCGCGATGTAATGCTTTACTTTATTACTAAGCGGTAGTGATAGTCGTGGAAGCATAAGATTGGCGAGACGACAACGATGCTACGATGGAGATCAAGGTGTCGCGCCGGTGACGATGGTGATCATGACGGTGCTTCGGAGATGGAGATCACAAGCACAAGATGATGATGGCCATATCATATCACTTATATTGATTGCATGTGATGTTTATCCTTTTATGCATCTCATCTTGCTTTGATTGACGGTAGCATTATAAGATGATCTCTCACTAAATTATCAAGAAGTGTTCTCCCTGAGTATGCACCGTTGCCAAAGTTCGTCGTGCCCAGACACCACGTGATGATCGGGTGTGATAAGCTCTACGTCCAAATACAACGGGTGCAAAACAGTTGCACACGCAGAATACTCAGGTTATACTTGACGAGCCAAGCATATACAGATATGGCCTCGGAACACGAGACCGAAAGGTCGAGCGTGAATCATATAGTAGATATGATCAACATAACAATGTTCACCATTGAAAACCACTCCATCTCACGTGATGATCGGTTATGGTTTAGTTGATTTGGATCACGTGATCACTTAGAGGATTAGAGGGATGTCTATCTAAGTGGGAGTTCTTAAGTAATATGATTAAATTGAACTTAAATTTATCATGAACTTAGTCCTGGTAGTATTTTGCAAATCATGTTGTAGATCAATAGCTCACGTTGTTGCTTCCCTGTGTTTATTTTGATATGTTCCTAGAGAAAATTGTGTTGAAAGATGTTAGTAGCAATGATGCGGATTGGATCCGTGATCTGAGGTTTATCCTCATTGCTGCACAGAAGAATTATGTCCTTGATGCACCGCTAGGTGACAGACCTATTGCAGGAGCAGATGCAGACGTTATGAACGTTTGGCTAGCTCAATGTGATGACTACTTGATAGTTTAGTGCACCATGCTTAACGGCTTAGAATCGGGACTTCAAAGACGTTTTGAACGTCATGGACCATATGAGATGTTCCAGGAGTTGAAGTTAATATTTCAAGCAAATACCCGAGTTGAGAGACATGAAGTCTCCAGCAAGTTCTATAGCTAAAAGATGGAGGAGAATCGCTCAACTAGTGAGCATGTGCTCAGATTGTCTGGGTACTACAATCGCTTGAATCAAGTGGGAGTTAATCTTCCAGATAAGATAGTGATTGACAGAATTCTCTAGTCATCATCACTAAGTTAGTAGAACTTCGTGATGAACTATAATATGCAAGGGATAACGGAAACAACTCCCAAGCTCTTCGTGATGCTGAAATCAACGAAGGTAGAAATCAAGAAAAACATCAATTGTTGATGGTTGACAAGACCACTAGTTTCAAGAAAAGGGCAAAGGGAAGAAGGGGAACTTCAAGAAGAACGGCAAGCAAGTTGCTGCTCAAGTGAAGAAGCCCAAGTCTGATCCTAAGCCCGAGACTAAGTGATTCTACTGGAAAGGGACTGGTCACTGGAAGCGGAACTACCCCAAGTGATTGGCGGATAAGTAGGATGGCAAAATGAACATAAGTATATTTGATATACATGTTATTGATGTGTACTATACTAGTGTTTATAGCAACCCCTCAGTATTTGATGCTAGTTCAGTTGCTAAGATTAGTAACTCGAAACGGGAGTTGCAGAATAAACAGAGACTAGTTAAGGGTGAAGTGACGATGTGTGTTGGAAGTAGTTCCAAGATTGATATGATCATCATCGCACACTCCCCTATACTTTCGAGATTAGTGTTGAACTTAAATAAGTGTTATTTGGTTTTTGCGTTGAGCGTGAATATGATTTGATCATGTTTATTGCAATACGGTTATTCATTAAAGTCAGAGAATAATTGTTGTTCTGTTTACATGAATAAAACCTTCAATGGTCATACACCCAATGAAACAAGTTCGTTGGATCTCGATCATAGTGATACACATATTCATAATATTGAAACCAAAAGATGCAAAGTTAATAATGATAGTGCAACTTATTTGTGGCACTGCTGTTTAGGTCATATCGGTGTAAAGCGCATGAAGAAACTCCATACTGATGGGCTTTTGGAACCACTTGATTATGAATCACTTGGTACTTGCGAACCGTGCCTCATACGCAAGATGACCAAAACACCGTTCTCCGGTACTATGGAGAGAGCAACAGATTTATTGGAAATCATACATACCGATGTATGTGGTCCGATGAATATTGAGGCTCGTGGCGGATATCGTTATTTTCTCACCTTCACAGATGATTTAAGCAGATATGGGTATATCTACTTGATGAAACATAAGTCTGAAACATTTGAAAAGTTCAAAGAATTTCAGAGTGAAGTGAAAAACATCGTGACAAGAAAATAAAGTTTCTACGATCTGATCGCGGAGACAAATATTTGAGTTACGAGTTTGGTCTTCAATTAAAACAATGTGGAATAGTTTCACAAAATCATGCCACATGGAACACCACAGCATAATGGTGTGTCCTAACGTCATAACCGTACTTTATTGGATATAGTGCAATCTATGATGTATCTTACCGATCTACCACTATCGTTTTGGGGTTATGCATTAGAGACAGCTGCATTCACGTTAAATAGGGCACCATCTAAATCCGTTGAGACGACACCGTGTGAACTATGGTTTGGCAAGAAACCTAAGCTGTCGTTTCTTAAAAATTTGGGGTTGCGATGCTTATATTAAAAAGTTTCATCCTGATAAGCTCAAACTCAAATCGGAGAAGTACGTCTTCATAGGATATCCAAAGGAAACTATTGGATACACCTTCTATCACAGATCCGAAGGCAAGACTTTTGTTGCTAAAATTCGGAAACTTTCTGGAGAAGGAGTTTCTCTCGAAAGAAGTGAGTGGGAGGAAAGTAGAACTTGACGAGGTAACTGTACCTGCTCCCTTATTGGAAAATAGTACATCACAGAAAACTGTTTCTGCGACACCTATACCAATCAGTGAGGAAGCTAATGATGATGATCATGAAGCTTCAGGACAAGATACTACTGAACCACGTAGATCAACCAGAGTGAGATCCGCACCAGAGTGGTACGGTAATCCAGTTCTGGAAGTCATGCTACTAGATCATGATGAACCTACGAACTATGAAGAAGCGATGGTGAGCCCAGATTCCGCAAAGTGGCTTGAGGCCATGAAATCTGAGATGGGATCCATGTATGAAAACAAAGTATGGACTTTGGTTGACTTGCCCGATGATCGGCAAGCAATTGAGAATAAATGGATCTTCAAGAAAAAGACTGACGCTGACGGTAATGCTACTGTCTATAAAGCTCGACTTGTCGCGAAAGGTTTTCGACAAGTTCAAGGGGTTGACTACGATGAGACCTTCTCACCCGTAGCGATGCTTAAGTCCGTCAGAATTATGTTAGCAATTGCCGCATTTTATGATTATGAAATATGGCAGATGGATGTCAAAACTGCATTCCTGAATGGATTTCTGGAGGAAGAGTTGTATATGATACAACCAGAAGGTTTTGTCGATCCAAAGGGAGCTAACAAAGTATGCAAACTCCAGCGATCCATTTATGGACTGGTGCAAGCATCTCGGAGTTGGAATAAACGCTTTGATAGTGTGATCAAAGCATTTGGCTTTATACAGACTTTTGGAGAAGCCTGTATTTACAAGAAAGTGAGTGGGAGCACTACAGCATTTCTGATAAGTATATGTGAATGACATATTGTTGATCGGAAATAATGTAGAATTATTCTGTAAAGCATAAAGGAGTGTTTGAAAGGAGTTTTTCAAAGAAAGACTTCGGTGAAGCTGCTTACATATTGAGCTTCAAGATCTATAGAGATAGATCAAGACGCTTGATAAGTTCTTTCAATGAGTACATACCTTGACAAAGATTTTGAAGTAGTTCAAAATGGAGCAGTCAAAGAAAGAGTTCTTGCCTGTATTATAAGGTGTGAAGTTGAGTAAGACTCAAAGCCCGACCACGGCAGAAGATAGAAAGAGAATGAAAGTCATTCCCTATGCCTTGGCCATAGGTTCTATAAAGTATGTCATGCTGTATACCAGATCTATTGTATACCCTGCACTGATTTGGCAAGGGAGTACAATAGTGATCTAGGAGTAGATCACTGGACAACGGTCAGAATTATCCTTAGTGAAATAAGGATATGTTTCTCGATTATGGACGTGATAAAAAGGTTCATCGTAAAGGGTTACGCCGATGCAAGTTTTGACACTAATCTAGATGACTCTAAGTCTCGGTCTAGATACATATTGAAAGTGGGAGCAATTAGCTAGAGTAGCTCCGTGCAGAGCATTATAGACAAAGAATTTTGCAAAATACTTACGGATCTGAATGTGACAGACCCGTTGACTAAAATTATCTCACAAGCAAAACATGATCACACCTTAGTACTCTTTGGGTATTAATCACATAGAGATGTGAACTAGATTACTGACTCTAGTAAACCCTTTGAGTGTTGGTCACATAAGGATGTGAACTATGGGTGTTAATCACATGGTGATGTGAACTATTGCTGCTAAATCACATGGCGATGTGAAACTAGATTATTGACTCTAGTGCAAGTGGGAGACTGAAGGAAATATGCCCTAGAGGCAATAATAAAGTTATTATTTATTTCCTTATATCATGATAAATGTTTATTATTCATGCTAGAATTGTATTAACCGGAAACATAATACATGTGTGAATACATAGACCAACAGAGTGTCACTAGTATGCCTCTACTTGACTAGCTCGTTAATCAAAGATGGTTATGTTTCCTAACCATGAACAAAGAGTTGTTGTTTGATTAACGAGGTCACATCATTAGTAGAATGATCTGATTGACATGACCCATTCCATTAGCTTAGCACCCGATCGTTTAGTATGTTGCTATTGCTTTCTTCATGACTTATACATGTTCCTATAACTATGAGATTATGCAACTCCCGTTTACCGGAGGAACACTTTGGGTACTACCAAACGTCACAACGTAACTGGGTGATTATAAAGGAGTACTACAGGTGTCTCCAATGGTAGATGTTGGGTTGGCGTATTTCGAGATTAGGGTTTGTCATTCCGATTGTCGGAGAGGTATCTCTGGGCCCTCTCGGTAATGCACATCACATAAGCCTTGCAAGCACTGCAACTAATATGTTAGTTGTGAGATGATGTATTACGGAACGAGTAAAGAGACTTGCCGGTAACGAGATTGAACTAGGTATTGGATACCGACGATCGAATCTCGGGCAAGTAACATACCGATGACAAAGGGAACAACGTATGTTGTTATGCGGTCTGACCGATAAAGATCTTCGTAGAATATGTAGGAGCCAATATGGGCATCCAAGTCCCGCTATTGGTTATTGACCGGAGACGTGTCTCGGTCATGTCTACATTGTTCTCGAACCGTAGGGTCCGCACGCTTAACGTTACGATGACAGTTATTATGAGTTTATGCATTTTGATGTACCGAAGGTTGTTCGGAGTCCCGGATGAGATCACGGACATGACGAGGAGTCTCGAAATGGTCGAGACATAAAGATTGATATATTGGAAGCCTATGTTTAGACATAGGAAGTGTTCCGGGTGAAATCGGGATTTTACCGGAATACCGGGAGGGTTACCGGAACCCCCCGGGAGACTAATGGGCCTATTGGGCCTTAGTGGAAAAGAGAAAAGGGAAGCCCACAAGCTGGCCGGCGCCCCCCCTTTCCCCAAGTCCTAGTAGGACTAGGATAGGGGGCCGGCCCCCCTTCTCTCTCCTTTTCCCCCCGGGAGTCCTAATAGGATTAGGATTGGAGGGAGGAGTCCTACTCCCGGTGGGAGTAGGACTCCCCTGCGCCTCCTCTCCCTGGCCGGCCGGCTCCCCCTCCTCCAACCTTTATATACGGGGGCAGGGGGCACCCCAAGGCACACAAGTTGATCCTTGAGATCGTTCCTTAGCCGTGTGCGGTGCCCCCTGCCACCAAATTCCACCTCGATCATACCGTTGTAGTGCTTAGGCGAAGCCCTGCGTCGGTAGTACATCAAGATCGTCACCACGCCGTCGTGCTGACGGAACTCTTCCTCGATGCTTTGCTGGATCGGAGCCCGAGGATTGTCATCGAGCTGAACGTGTGCCAAGAACTCGGAGGTGCCGGAGTAACGGTGCTTGGATCGGTCGGATCGGGAAGAAGACGTACGACTACTTCCTCTACGTTGTGTGATCGCTTCCGCAGTCGGTCTGCGTTGGTACGTAGACAACACTCTCCCCTCTCGTTGCTGTGCATCACCATGATCTTGCGTGTGCGTAGGAAAATTTTCGAAATTACTGCGTTCCCCAACACGTAGATCCTGTGGTGCGATGCAACAAGTATGGACGAGCAACATATGTTTCCCCCTACCTTCCTTCTTCCTAGTCCTAGTGGTTCGTTGTTCTCTTTTTCATTTATCCAGATAATTTCAATTGTGAATGAAATGAGTCCGTGTCACATCTTCTTTTCTCTTGGTTCTCCCAATCACGTAGATTCAGTGGTGCGATTCAACAAGCAAACCCCGTAGATCATGTGGCGCTATGCAACAAGTATGGACGAGCAACATATCTTTTCCCCTACCTTCTTTCTTCGCATTGGTTCGGTGTTCCTTTTTTCATCATCCAGATAATTTCAATTTTGCAAAAATGAGTGCGTGCCACGTCTTCTTTTCTCTTGCTTCTCCCAATCACATAGATCCAGTGGCGCGATTCAACAAGCAAACCCCGCAAATCCAGTGGTACGATGCAACAAGTATGGACGAGCAATATATGTTCTCCCCTACCTTCTTTCTTCGTAGTGGTTCGGTGTTCTCTTTTTTATTGATCAAGATAATTTCAATTTTGGAAAAATGGGTCTGTCCTACGTCTTCTTTTCTCTTGCTTCTCCCAATCCCGTAAATTCAGTGGTGCGATTCGACAAGCAAATCCAGTAGATCTTGTGGTGTGATGCAACAAGTATGGACGAGCAATATATGTTTTCGCCTACCTTTTTTCTTCGTAGTGGTTAGGTGTTCTCTTTTTCATTCATCCAGACAATTTTAATTTTGAAAAAAAAGAGTCCGCGCCACGTCTTATTTTCTCTTGCTTCTCCCAATTCCGTAGATCCAGTGGTGTGATTCAACAAGCAAATCCCATGGATCCTATGGTGCGATGCAACAAGTATGGACAAGCAATATATACTTTTTTTGACCTTGTCTTCTTTGCAATGGCCCGTCTGTGTTAGTTTTTTCATCCATACAGATGATTTCTTTTTTGAAAAATACTAGTCCACCACCACGTCTCTTTTCTCTCGCTTCTCCAAACCGCGCCGATTAACCGGTACAATGCAATGAGTATGGATAATCGATAAACCCAACGAGCGAACGTGCGACACTCGTCTCTCGACGTGATGTCTTGGCACCGTCTGATTGATCGGGTCATGTTGCTCACGTAGGCTCAGAAACACGAGGATACAAAGACGTCGCGTTATGCATGTGTCGTGGAGTACTACAATCCTTCCCGTTAATTAGGGTGCACACAATAAAATAAAATCTACTAAAACAAGACCGGAGCAACCTAGGTGGCTCAGTCTTTTTTAAAAAAAGAATCGAATCTATTATAAAAATTCATCGAAACTACAAAGCACCTCAAACATAATAAAAATTATATCGAGATCCATAGACCACCGAATAACCATTGGCGTTGCCAGAACAAGCCATCGATGCGCTGCTGTCGCCGCTCCCATACCGGAGCCGGCCTGACCTTGTCAATGACGGTCGAGAAGTCTTCGCGCATGTGCCCCTAAGACATAGCACCTTGGAGCCGCAATCGTCGCCGTTGAATTCTTAAATCGATCTGAAGAACCAGACACTAAATATCGTCATTGCGTACGCACGACGAGAAACCCTAACCTCGTCACCCCAAGGAGCTAGCAGGAATCTTGCCCGAGCTTCGTCTAATCCATCCCAACGGATGAACTTGAGGAGGATCGAAATCCGAAAGACTAACTCAAAAAAGGAGCGTCGCCATCTGTCCGAAAGCTGCCCCTGCGAGGACTAAAACCCTACCGATCTACTAGCAGGAGCCGAGACACCAGGATTCTCCTCCCCGCCACCGGCCGCCGTAACGGCAGGGTGGAGGAGGGCGAATCCACGAGCTCGCCGGTGAAGATCGGGGGAGAAAGGCTTTCCTAAATCTTCTTGGGAGTTCGAAGATCAGGGGAGAAAGGCTTAGCGCCTGCGAGGACTAAAAAGGTGCCCGGTCCTTCTTTTTTTTCCTTGAGACAACATCTTCAGGTTGTGTACGGTTCCGTTTGTCGCGTGGTCGAAACCGTCTAAACCCCACCGCGCAGCGCAGCGCTCGTTGTCACCCAAAGTCGCTACTTTTCTTCCGCTCAAAAAACTTTTTTTAGTTGTTGATTGTTTTTTAGATAGCTAACCATTTATTCCAAGCGGGAAAAGCTTTTTTTTAGTTGATCTTCGGCTCAAAACACAAATCGCTACTTTTATTTTCTTTAGAGGATTGTACTCTTGAAAAATTTTCTTTAGAGGCCCAGCTTAGCTGGTGGACCCAGGACGAGGATGGCCCAGCGAGCGTTCAGCAGCTGGTGCGCCAGAAACAAGCAAAACGAGCACACCGATCGGGTCGCCGTTATTTATAGTACCACACCGCAAGCTTGGTGGGCAACTTCGCTGCTTAAATACGCTGGCACTGACCCGGTTGTCGCCAACGATGCGGTCACGAATCAGTTTGCGCTGATCTAACGGGTCTGCGGAGGTAAATGGCCGACGTACGGCTATTGGGTTCGCCTGATGCTATACGATCGTCAGATCCGTGTAGACGTACATGGTTGGTCTTTTTGTTTTTCCAGACCATTTTATTTTTTTATCTCAAAAAATGAGACTTTTCTTCTTTCATATGATATTGCCTATTTTTCACTTTCTTCTCCTAAACTTTTTAAAAGACAATATTGCCTATTTTTTTCTCTTAGCTCTGCCAGTTCAGTCGCTTCTCTTAATTTTTTAAGTAACGCTCTTAATTTCTTTCTTTTGCTTCTCCCAGTCATGTTTTTCTTGCTTCTCGCAATCACGTAGATCTAGTGGTGCTATTCAACAAGCAAACCCCGTAGATTCTGTGATGTGATGCAATAAGTATGGACGAGCAACATATGTCTTCCCCTACCTTCTTTCTTCGCAGTGGTTCGGTGTTTTTTTTTCATTCATCCAGATAATTTCAATTTTAAAAAATGAGTCCGTGCCACCTCTTCTTTTCTCTTGCTTCTCCTAATCACGTAGATCCAGTGGTGTGATTCAAGAAGCAAACCCCATAGATCCTGTGGTGCGATGCAATAAGTATGGACGAGGAACATATGTTCTCCCCTACCTTCTTTCTTTGTAGTGGTTCGGTATTCTCTTTTTCATTCATCAAGACAATTTCAATTTTGAAAAAAATGTGTCCGTGCCACATCTTCCTCTCTTGCTTCTCCCAATCCCATAGATCCACTGGTGCGATTCAACAAGCAAACCCCGTAGATCCTGTGGTGCGATGCAACAAGTATGGACGAGCAATGAATACTTTATTTGACTTTCTCTTCTTCGTAATGGCCCGTTAGTGTCAGATTTTTTTTCCATCCATACAGATGATTTCATTTTTGAAAAAAAAACAAATGCACCACGACATCTCTTTTCTCTCGCTTCTCCAAACCGCGCCGATCAACCGGTACAATGCAATGAGTATGGACAATCGGCAAACCCAACGAGCGAACGTGCGGCACTCGTCTCTCGGCGTGTCAGCTTGCCACCGTCTGATTGATCAGGTCATGTTGCTCACATGAGCTCAGAAAAGCGAGGATACGCGGCGGCCGGGCAAGGCCCGAAAATGAATCTCCAGCTGATTTCCGGCCGGGTGTCCGCGCAGGCATAGCGTCGCGTATCCCCTCGCCAGCTCGCCACGACGGCTGGGGGAGGAAGCCGTCTTCTTCCTCTCGCGGTGGTGGTGGTGGGGGGGCGGATTCGATTTAGTCCATTGATGAGTAATCTATTCCTCCCAGGAAAGATTTCACGCGCTGTGCTGTTCAGATAACAGAAATAGTGGACTTTTTGCGAAGGAAAAATGGAAAACAAGCAGTTGACCTGGCGGAGGCGGTGAACTGCTGATGATCTGTCGCAGGATCGGATAATCTTGGTGCGTGTCGTCCGTCTTTTGAAGCTGGGTTCATTGAACCATCGATAACGAAACCGTCTGGCAGCAATTTCAGTTTTTGTGTTATTTACAAATGTTAACGTTGGGGCATCTCCAACGCCGGCCCTCAAATCGCCCGCAACAGTCCGGACCGCGTGGTCTGGATATATTTTGTCATCCAACACGGTCCCGTATCGGTTCGCTCGATGGTTCAGACATGTTTTTTTTTCGCAAACTCGAGATAAACTGTGAGGCTTTGTGGTCGTCCGGACAGCTGTCATGTCCGCGACTGACTACCCTGGCCTACCAAACAACCCCATCCATCTCTCCCGCGCTTTACGTCCGATGCACGTGCCGCATCAATGCCGGTCCGGAGCACCTATTGGCCAACATTAATGCCGCATGATGTGACCGAACGGGAGGGCGATGCTGATAGATGCGCCTGAGGGGAGTCGCCGCTTCAATGCGGACGCAGCTTCATGAGGAATCAACTCTGGCCGCTGTGCCACATTGAAGCGGCTCACCGTCCATTCGCATGGTCTGGTCGAGGCTATATAAGCTGTGATCCGACGTCGTCCACATCGCACCCAACACATCGCTTCGCACGTCCTCGTCCTCACCATAGCTCTTCCTCCACAACTCCGACGATGGGTAGGTCAGCCTCGACGTCGACAGACGACAACTCCGGAACGGGCTCCAGAGATTCGTGACGGTGCCCTCGAACTCCGGGGCCGTCGTCCTCATCGGCGTCCGGTTCCTCGGTGAAGTAGGAGATCATCATCTCCTCTGGCAACAAGGAGGACTAGCCGCCGTAACAGAAGACGGTGACGCAGGGCGTAGTCCGAGCAACAGATGAAGGTCATGCTCCATCGCTCCATCCTCCACGCCAATGGCCCAGCAACATATTTTTTTAAAAACACCCCATATATTAATTAATCTAAAGAAAGTTCTTACAATCATTCGTTACATCATACACCACGAAGGGCAGAACAGAACTAAAAAGAATCCCACCGGACCTAGTATCGAAGCTAAACTTAGCAATCTCATGTGCCACCCTATTGGCAATCCTATTTATCTTTGAGATATTAAAATTTTGGATCATCCTGGATATACTCAGAGCCTCATTCATTAGATCAGCCAGAGGGGACCTGTCAATCTTTTCATTTGCAAGAAACGAATGTACAAAAGCACAGTTAGTCTCTAATATAATAGATTGGTGAAGCGTGATACCTATATAAAGTCCTGCGAGGCAGGCGCGGAGTTCAGCTTCATTCACACTGGTACACCGATCAATAAAATCCCATGAAGGAACAATAATTTCTCCGAAAGAATTACGAGCCACAACCCCACACTGGCTGCACTAAGACTCTCCACAAGACTGGGGTCAAAATTGATCTTAATATGGTCATTAGGGGGAGGTGTCCACATCACATTATCTTTAAACAGTGTAAAATCAGCTACAACACCACTCATTTTCTCCTTACCTTTGTTGCTAGCATCCATTTGAACAGTGTCGTTATTGGATGTGAAGGTGGCCCAATAGTTGCCCCAAAAAAGTGCAGAGGCATTAACAGATTCTTTCCCCTTCCCAAAAATTAAATCATTTCTCAAATGCCATGCTCGTCAGAAAAGAAACAAGATTTGCTCCCTCTGCTGCACGCTCAATTGCTGCACGCTCAATTGAGCCAACAAAATCAACAACCAATCTGGTCCCGAGCACTTGAAGACATCTTCATCCGAAATATTCCACAGCTCTCTCAATGTCAGTTGTAGAGCACACGCTTTAGAACAACTCACTAGAGCATGAAAAGTGTCTTCATCTTCTACACCACAAATAGAACATGTACCTGAATCAGTCTGATGGTGTTTAACTCTATTCATCTGGACCGCCAAGCTATTAGTTGCAACTCTCCACGCAAAAATCCTGATCTTCTGAGGGATATTAACCCTCCAGATTAAATCCCAAATCCCCCTTTCCCCCTCTGGTTCGCTACTAGATTGGCCAAAGGTGTCCTGACTATCCTTCAGTTTAAGCGCAAAATTGTATGCACTTTTAACAGAAAAAATACCATTCTTCTCATGGTGCCACGCAACATAATCCCCATCCCTAGAGGCCTGAATACGAGTCTTAAGAATTTCCTCCGCATCATATGGGTAGAAAAGATACTTAACCAAATTTTCGTCCCAACACTTGTGTCCGCTCATGAATAAATCAGATACCCACTTCAACCTGGTATTATGCCTTCTAGCTGAAATTTTAAGGCCATGCCCCCTAGGTATCCAATTATCTCTTCAAATATTAATACTCGATCCATCACAGGCCCGCCAGATGATCCCCTTCTTTAGGAGTTCCAGACCATGAGCAATACCTTGCCAGGTGTACCGAAGTAGCATGCGGAAACACTGTATCCAGAATATGTCATTGAGGATAATACTTTGCCTTCATCAACTTCGCACACAGTGACTCCGGATAAACCACCAGCCGCCACGCTTGTTTGGCCAAAAGTGCTTGATTAAAAAGTCTGAGATCACGAAATCCCATGCCACCCTTACCTTTAGGTCTTGTTAGTTTGTCCCACGCCAACCAATGCGTTTTTCTTCAATCTTCTTCATCTTCCCACCAAAAATTCCTTATAATCTGGGATAACTCCTCACAAAGAGAAACTGGAAATTTGAAAATCCCCATAGCATACACTAGTAGGGCCCGAATTACCATTTTGATCAAATCTTCCTTGACTCCAGATGATGCATATTTTTCAATCCAGTTAGAAAGCCTTTTCAGAAATGTGTCTTTAGTATACTGAAACTTACCAGCCTTCATTCTGCCCTCTGGGACCGGTAATCCAAGATATCTATCCTCAAACCCCTCCACAGTAATATTTAAGATAACCATAATAGTCACTTGTTTCTCCAAGCTGCACTTTTTGCCAAACATGATGGAACACTTCTCAGGGCTCAAATACTATCCAGTTCCCTTCTCATATATCGTCAGAATATTTTTAATTTCTAAAGCTTGATCGAGAGACCCCTTGAAAAATAACAGGCTATCATCTGCAAATAATAAGTGAGAAATGCCAGGTGCTTGTCTATTCAGCCTGAAATCTTGAGGAATTCCCCTGGCACAAGCGTCATTAAGCAACAAGGAGAGCGCCTCAACAACAAAAAAGAATAAATAAGGAGATAAAGGATCTCCCTGCCTGAGCCCTGAGTAGGTGAGAACGACTTCAACAATTGGCCATTAAAGCGCACCGCAAATTTTACAGAAGTAACACATGTCATGATCCATTTTATCCATTGCGGCGCAAAACCCAACGCCCGAACATACCTTGCAAAAATTGCCAATCCACACGATCATAGGCTTTGGCAAGATCCAGCTTATAAGCACAAAACTCCCCTCTTGAATCTTTAAGCGTACTTAAGGAATGCATACATTCAAAAGCTATGAGAGCATTATCAGAGATTAACCTTCTCGAAATAAATGCACTTTGAGTAGGGGAAATCATACCATCAAGGAGCGGTCGTAGCCTGTTAACGAGACACTTGAAAATAATCTTGTAGATAACATTGCATAGACTGATCGGCCTGAAATCTTTGATTGATTGAGGATTCTTAACCTTTGGTATGAGAACAATAGTAGTATCATTAATACCTTCAGGCATAATTCCAGAAATAAAAAATTGCTGAACAGCCTTGATAATTGAAGGAAATATGCCCTAGAGGCAATAATAAAGTTATTATTTATTTCCTTATATCATGATAAAAGTTTATTATTCATGCTAGAATTGTATTAACCGGAAACATAATACATGTGTGAATACATAGACAAACAGAGTGTCACTAGTATGCCTCTACTTGACTAGCTCGTTAATCAAAGATGGTTATGTTTCCTAACCATGGACAAAGAGTTGTCATTTGATTAATGGGATCACATCATTAGTTGAATGATCTGATTGACATGACCCATTCCATTAGCTTAGCACCCGATCATTTAGTATGTTGCTATTGATTTCTTCATGACTTATACATGTTCCTATGACTATGAGATTATGTAACTCCCGTGTGCCGGAGGAACACTTTGTGTGCAACCAAACGTCACAACGTAACTGGGTGATTATAAAGGTGCTCTATAGGTGTCTCCAAAGGTACATATTGGGTTGACGTATTTCCAGATTAGGATTTGTCACTCCGATCGTCGGAGAGGTATCTCAGGGCCCTCTCGGTAATGCACATCACTTAAGCCTTGCAAGCATTGCAACTAATGAGTTAGTTGCGGGATGATGTATTACGGAACGAGTAAAGAGACTTGCCGGTAACGAGATTGAACTAGGTATTGGATACCGACGATCGAATCTCGGGCAAGTAACATACCAATGACAAAGGGAACAACATATGTTGTTATGCGGTCTGACCGATAAAGATCTTCGTAGAATATGTAGGAGCCAATATGGGCATCCAGGTCCCACTATTGGTTATTGACCGGAGACGTATCTCGGTCATGTCTACATTGTTCTCGAACCCGTAGGGTCCGCACGCTTAAGGTTTTGATGACAGTTATATTATGAGTTTATACGTTTTGATGTACCGAAGGTTGTTCGGAGTCCCGGATGAGATCACGGACATGACGAGGAGTCTCGAAATGGTCGAGACATAAAGATTGATATATTGGAAGCCTATGTTTGGATATCGGAAGTGTTCCGGGTGAAATCGGGATTTTACCGGAGTATCGGGAGGTTACCGGAACCCCCCGGGAGCTATATGGGCCTTAGTGGGCCTTAGTGGAAGAAGAGGAGAGGCGGCCAGGGCTGGGCCGCGCGCCCCTCCCCCCTAGTCCGAATAGGACAAGGAGAGAGGGGGCCGGCGCCCCCCTCCTTCTCTCTCTCTCTCTCTCTCTCTCTCTCTCTCTCTCTCTCTCTCTCTCTCTCTTCCACCTCACGAATCCTATTCCAACTAGGATTGGGGGAGAAGTCCTACTCCCGGAGGGAGTAGGACTCCTCCTGGCGCGCCCTATGATGGCCGGCCGGCCTCCCCCCTTTGAACCTTTATATACGGAGACAGGGGCACCCCAGAGAAAAACAAGTTGATCCACGTGATCATATTCTTAGCCGTGTGCGGCGCCCCCTTCCACCATAGTCCTCGATAATATTGTAGCGGTGCTTAGGCAAAGCCCTACGATGGTAGTATATCAAGATCGTCACCACGCCGTCGTGCTGACGGAACTCTTCCCCGACACTTTGCTGGATCGGAGTCCGGGGATCGTCATCGAGCTGAACGTGTGCTAGAACTCGGAGGTGCCGTAGTTTCGGCGCTTGATCGGTCGGGCCGTGGAGACGTACGACTACATCAACCAAATGCTTCCGTTGTCGATTTACAAGGGTACGTAGATCACACTCTCCCCTCTCGTTACTATGCATCATCATGACTTGCGTGTGCGTAGGATTTTTTTTGAAATTACTACGTTCCCCAACAATGGCATCAGAGCCAGGTTTTATGTGTTGATGTTATATGCACGAGTAGAACACAAGTGAGTTGTGGGCGATATAAGTCATACTGCTTACCAGCATGTCATACTTTGGTTCGGCGGTATTGTTGGACGAAGCGGCTCGGACCGACATTACGCGTACGCTTATGCGAGACCGGCTCTCCCAACGTGCTTTGCACATAGGTGGCTTGCGGGTGACAGTTTCTCCAACTTTAGTTGAGCCGAGTGTGACTACGCCCGGTCCTTGCGAAGGTTAAAACAACACCAACTTGACAAACTATCGTTGTGGTTTTGATGCGTAGGTAAGATTGGTTCTTGCTTAAGCCCGTAGCAGCCAAGTAAAACTTGCAACAACAAAGTAGAGGACGTCTAACTTGTTTTTGCAGGGCATGTTGTGATGTGATATGGTCAAGACATGATGCTAAATTTTATTGTATGAGATGATCATGTTTTGTAACCGAGTTATCGGCAACTGGCAGGAGCCATATGATTGTCGCTTTATTGTATGCAATGCAATCGCGCTGTAATGCTTTACTTTATCACTAAGCGGTAGCGATAGTCGTGGAAGCATAAGATTGGCGAGACAACAACGATGCTACGATGGAGATCAAGGTGTCGCGCCGGTGACGATGGTGATCACGACGGTGCTTCGGAGATGGAGATCACAAGCACAAGATGATGATGGCCATATCATATCACTTATATTGATTGCATGTGATGTTTATCTTTTATGCATCTTATCTTGCTTTGATTGACGGTAGAATTTTAAGATGATCTCTCACTAATTATCAAGAAGTGTTCTCCCTGAGTATGCACCGTTGCTAAAGTTCTTCGTGCTGAGACACCACGTGATGATCGGGTGTGATAGGCTCTACGTTCAAATACAATGGGTGCAAAACAGTTGCACACGCGGAATACTCAGGTTATACTTGACGAGCCAAGCATATGCAGATATGGCCTCAGAACACGGAGACCGAAAGGTCGAGCGTGAATCATATAGTAGATATGATCAACATAGTGATGTTCACCAATGAAACTACTCCATCTCACGTGATGATCGGACATGGTTTAGTTGATTTGGATCACGTGATCACTTAGAGGATTAGAGGGATGTCTATCTAAGTGGGAGTTCTTTAAGTAATTTGATTAATTGAACTTAAATTTATCATGAACTTAGTACCTGATAGTATCTTGCTTATGTATGTTTGATTGTAGATAGATGGCCCGTGCTGTTGTTCCGTTGAATTTTAAAGCGTTCCTTGAGAAAGCAAAGTTGAAAGATGATGGTAGCAGTTACACGGACTGGGTCCGTAACTTGAGGATTATCGTCATTGCTGCACAGAAGAATTACGTCCTGGAGGCACCGCTGGGTGCCAGGCCTGCTGTTGGAGCAACACCAGATGTTATGAATATCTGGCAGAGCAAAGCTGATGTCTACTCGATAGTTCAGTGTGCCATGCTTTACGGCTTAGAATCGGGACTTCAACGACGTTTTGAACGTCATGGAGCATATGAGATGTTCCAGGAGTTGAAGTTAATATTTCAAGCAAATGCCTGGATTGAGAGATATGAAGTCTCCAATAAGTTCTATAGCTGTAAGATGGAGGAGAACAGTTCTGTCAGTGAGCATATACTCAAAATGTCTGGGTATAATAATCACTTGATTCAGATGGGAGTTAATCTTCCAGATGATTGCGTCATTGACAGAATTCTCCAATCACTACCACCAAACTACAAGAGCTTCGTGATGAACTATAATATGCAAGGGATGAATAAGACTATTTCCGAGCTCTTCGCAATGCTGAAAGCTGCGGAGGTAGAAATCAAAAAGGAGCATCAAGTGTTGATGGTTAACAAGACCACTAGTTTCAAGAAAAAGGGCAAAGGGAAGAAAAGGGGAACTTCAAGAAGAACAGCAAGCAAGTTGCTGCTCAAGAGAAGAAACCCAAGTCTGGACGTAAGCCTGAAACTGAGTGCTTCTACTGCAAGCAGACTGGTCACTGGAAGCGGAACTGCCCCAAGTATTTGGCGGATAATAAGGATGGCAAGGTGAACAAAGGTATATGTGATATACATGTTATTGATGTGTACCTTACTAATGCTCACAGTAGCACCTGGGTATTTGATACTGGTTCTGTTGCTAATATTTGCAACTCGAAACAGGGACAGAGGATTAAGCGAAGATTGGCTAAGGACGAGGTGACGATGCGCGTGGGAAACAGTTCCAAAGTCGATGTGATCGCGGTCGGCACACTACCTCTACATCTACCTTCGGTATTAGTATTAGACCTAAATAATTGTTATTTGGTGCCAGCGTTGAGCATGAACATTATATCTGGATCTTGTTTAATGCGAGACGGTTATTCATTTAAATCAGAGAATAATGGTTGTTCTATTTATATGAGTAATATCTTTTATGGTCATGCACCCTTGAAGAGTGGTCTATTCATATTGAATCTCGATAGTAGTGACACACATATTCATAATGTTGAAGCCAAAAGATGCAGAGTTGATAATGATGGTGCAACTTATTTGTGGCACTGCCGTTTAGGTCATATCGGTGTAAAGCGCATGAAGAAACTCCATACTGATGGACTTTTGGAACCACTTGATTATGAATCACTTGGTACTTGCGAACCGTGCCTCATGGGCAATATGACTAAAACACCGTTCTCCGGTACTATGGAGAGAGCAACAGATTTGTTGGAAATCATACATACAGATGTATGTGGTCCGATGAATATTGAGGCTCGTGGCAGATATCGTTATTTTCTCACCTTCACGGATGACATAAGCAGATATGGGTATATCTACTTAATGAAACATAAGTCTGAAACATTTGAAAAGTTCAAAGAATTTCAGAGTGAAGTTGAAAACCATTGTAACAAGAAAATAAAGTTTCTACGATCTGATCGTGGAGGAGAATATTTGAGTTACGAGTTTGGTGTACATTTGAAACAATGCGGAATAGTTTTACAACTCACGCCACCCGGAACACCACAGCGTAATGGTGTGTCCGAACATCGTAATCGTACTTTACTAGATATGGTGCGATCTATGATGTCTCTTACTGATTTACCGCTATAGTTTTGGGGTTATGCTTTAGAGATGGCTGCATTCACGTTAAATAGGACACCATCAAAATCTGTTGAGACGACGCCTTATGAACTATGGTTTGGCAAGAAACTAAAGTTGTTGTTTCTGAAAGTTTGGGGCTGCGATGCTTATGTGAAAAAGCTTCAACCTGATAAGCTCGAACCCAAATCGGAGAAATGTGTCTTCATAGGATATCCAAAGGAAACTATTGGATACACCTTCTATCACAGATCCGAAGGCAAGACTTTTGTTGCTAAGTTCGGAAACTTTCTGGAGAAGGAGTTTCTCTTGAAAGATGTGAGTGGGAGGAAAGTAGAACTTGACGAGGTAACTGTACCTGCTCCCTTATTGGAAAGTAGTACATCACAGAAACCTGTTTCTGCGACACCTACACCAATTAGTGAGGAAGCTAATGATAATGATCATGAAACTTCAGGACAAGATACTACTGAACCTCGTAGATCAACCAGAGTGAGATCCGCGCCAGAGTGGTACGGTAATCCTGTTCTGGAAGTCATGCTGCTAGATCATGATGAACCTACGAACTATGAAGAAGCGATGGTGAGCCCAGATTCCGCAAAATGGCTTGAAGCCATGAAATCTGAGACGGGATCCATGTATGAGAACAAAGTATGGACTTTGGTTGACTTGCCCGATGATCGGCAAGCAATTGAGAATAAATGGATCTTCAAGGAGAAGACTGACGCTGACGGTAATATTACTGTCTACAAAGCTTGACTTGTCACAAAAAGGTTTCGGCAAGTTCAAGGGGTTGCCTACGATGAGACCTTCTCACCCGTAGTGATGCTGAAGTCTGTCCGAATCATGTTAGCAATTGCCGCATTTTATGATTATGAAATTTGGCAGATGGATGTCAAAACTGCATTCCTGAATGGATTTCTAGAAGAAGAGTTGTATATGATGCAACCAGAAGGTTATGTCGATCCAAAGGGAGCTAATAAAGTGTGCAAGCTCCAGCGATCCATTTATGGACTGGTGCAAGCCTCTCGGAGTTGGAATAAACGCTTTGATAGTGTGATCAAAGCATTTGGTTTTATACAGACTTTCGGAGAAGCCTGTATTTACAAGAAAGTGAGTGGGAGCTCTGTAGCATTTCTGATATTATATGTGAATGACATATTACTGATTGGAAATAATATAGAATTTCTGGATAGCATAAAAGAATACTTGAATAAGAGTTTTTCAATGAAAGACCTCGGTGAAGCTGCTTACATATTAGGCATAAAGATCTATAGAGATAGATCAAGACGCTTAATTGGACTTTCACAAAGCACATACCTTGACAAGATTTTGAAGAAGTTCAAAATGGATCAAGCAAAGAAAGGGTTCTTGCCTGTGTTACAAGGTGTGAAGTTGAGTCAGACTCAATGCCCAACCACTGCAGAAGATAGAGAGAAAATGAAAGATGTTCCCTATGCTTCAGCCATAGGCTCTATCATGTATGTAATGCTGTGTACCAGACCTGATGTGTGCCTTGCTATAAGTTTAGCAGGGAGGTACCAAAGTAATCCAGGAGTGGATCACTGGACAGCGGTCAAGAACATCCCGAAGTACCTGAAAAGGACTAAGGATATGTTTCTTGTATATGGAGGTGACAAAGAGCTCATCTAAATGGTTACGTTGATGCAAGCTTTGACACTGATCCGGATGATTCTAAATCGCAAACCGGATACGTGTTTACATTAAACGGTGGAGCTGTCAGTTGGTGCAGTTCTAAACAAAGCGTCGTGGCGGGATCTACATGTGAAGCAGAGTACATAGCTGCTTCGGAAGCAGCAAACAAAGGAGTCTGGATGAAGGAGTTCATATCCGATCTAGGTGTCATACCTAGTGCATCGGGTCCAATGAAAATCTTTTGTGACAATACTGGTGCAATTGCCTTGGCGAAGGAATCCAGGTTTCACAAAAGAACCAAGCACATCAAAAGACGCTTCAATTCCATCCGGGATCTAGTCCAGGTGGGAGACATAGAGATTTGCAAGATACATACGGAGCTGAATGTAGCAGACCCGTTGACTAAGCCTCTTCCACGGGCAAAACATGATCAACACCAAAGCTCCATGGGTGTTAGAATCATTACTGTGTAATCTAGATTATTGACTCTAGTGCAAGTGGGAGACTGAAGGAAATATGCCCTAGAGGCAATAATAAAGTTATTATTTATTTCCTTATATCATGATAAAAGTTTATTATTCATGCTAGAATTGTATTAATCGGAAACATAATACATGTGTGAATACATAGACAAACAGAGTGTCACTAGTATGCCTCTACTTGACTAGCTCGTTAATCAAAGATGGTTATGTTTCCTAACCATGGACAAAGAGTTGTCATTTGATTAACGGGATCACATCATTAGTTGAATGATCTGATTGACATGACCCATTCCATTAGCTTAGCACCCGATCGTTTAGTACGTTGCTATTGCTTTCTTCATGACTTATACATGTTCCTATGACTATGAGATTATGTAACTCCCGTGTGCCGGAGTGTAACACCCCGAATATAACTTTCCCAATTTGTACTCCAACTCTCGCCGTTTCCGGCGTTAAGTTATATTTATTTCTCGGGTTCGGGTCTTTGTCTCCGTGTGTTGTTTTCGTTGTCATGCATCTCATATCATGTCATCATGTGCATTGCATTTGCATACGTGTTCATCTCATGCATTCGAGCATTTTCCCCATTGTCCGTTTTGCATTCCGGCGCTTCGTTCTCCTCCGGTGGTCATTTCTAGGTTTCTTTCACGTGTCGGGATTAAACATTTCCGGATTGGACCGAGACTTGTCATGCGGCCTTGGTTTACTACCGGTAGACCGCCTGCCAAGTTTCGTATCATTTGGACTTCGTTTGATACTCCAACGGTTAACCGAGGGACCGAAAAGGCCTCGTGTGTGTTGCAGCCCAACACCCCTCCAATTTGGCCCAAAACCCACCAAACTCCGCTCCATCACCTAGAGCGTTCGGTCACGATCGCGTGGCCGAAAACCGCACCTCATTTGGACTCTCGTAGCTCCACTTATGCCTATAAATAGGACCCCCGATTTTTCAGATCTCTCCCTCTCCTCGAACCCCTAAATTTCCCTCGCGCCCGCCGGACGTGTCCGACCCGGCCGGACACTTCGCCGCCGCCAATCCCGCCTTGCCACGTGGGCTGTACCGCCGCCGCCGCCGCCGCCCCGGCCCGGGAGGCCCGGATCGGGCCCCCGCGAGCCCGAGGCCACCGCCGCCCAACGCCGCGCCTCCGCCGCCCTCTTCCCCGACGCAGGCGCCGGCCGCCTCCGCCGCCCGCCGCCCTCCTCGCCGGCCGCCGTGCTCCACCGCCGCCTCTCCGCCGTGCTCCTCGCCGCCCGGCCCGGCCGCCCCTCGTCGCCTCCTCACCGCCCCGGGCCGGCGACGCCCCGCCGCCTCCACGCCGCCTCGGATCCGGCCCGGCCCCGCTGCTCCGGCCACCTCCCTCGACTCCGGCGACCCATCTCCGGCGACCTCGGAGCGAACTGCTACAGTAACTGCTACAGTGGCGTTTTCAGATCTCAGATCTGAAAACCCTAGGATTGACTTTTCCCCTCCCCCATCATATTTTCGAGCAAACTTTGACCTGCCATATCTCCGCATCCATAGCTCCGTTTTGGACATATAGTATATCAAAATGTTCGTATCGATGAGTACATCATTTCATTCCATTGCGTCATTTTCATTTGAGTTCATCTTGATGCCCGAAATGCTGTTAGAAGGAGGCTTCGTGAGTTAATTGTCAGATCTGCTAGTTCATCTTAGACTTTTGTCATTTTTGCCATGATTATTGTGTGCATGATATGCCTGTGAGTCCTTCATATGTTTTGTTAAGCATCTTGTTATCTTTCCAGAGGTGCAACCCATGCATTTTTAGGATGTGTGTGGTGACTTGTGCAAGCTTTCAAAGTGAGGCACCCGGTAAATCTGTTTTCAGGGACTTAGTAGTTTTCACTAAGTCTGAGATTGTTTAGTTCATGATGCCATATGTTCAGGTTGTTTCCTAGTGATCTGTGCCTCTTTTGAGGATGATCAGTAAAGGAGTTTTGTTAATATTGTAGTGCTCTATCCATCCATGTCTTTGTTTGCATATATGGAGCACCCTAGCCGGAGTCAATCGAGCTCTACTTTTGCTTCGTTGTAAATCTGGGCAGATCGTCAACTTGTTTGCGATTTTGCCGGAGTTATTGTAGTTGATCCGTGCATGTTATGCCATTGTTCTTGCCATGTCTAGCTTGCATTTTGTGCCTTCTTAATGGATGTATGCTTTCCTTGCCATGACTTGCACCGTAGTGAGTGCATCGAGCTTGTTTACATGCCTTCGTGAGTTATATTTCAGCATGTCTCAGTTTTCACTAAGTCTGGAAACTGATTGTGTTTTAGCTATGTTCGTGTGCTTGTAGTATATTTTGTGATCCCTTTTGGCCCCAGGTCACTTAGGGACTTTTGTTGAGCTTGTTGAGTAGCTCCATGCCATGTCTTTCTTTGTCATGTTTAGGTCCTGTAGCATGTTGTTTTGCTGCTCCGAAGAGGGCTTCATGATCTGAATTCCAGACAAGTGTTAATTTCAGTAAGTCTGAAATCTGTTTTGCATTTGCGTTTTTGCCATGCTTGTTTGAACCTCTTAATGGATGAATTGGCCGTAGCTCAATGCTAGTCTTTGGTTAAGCATCTTGAATGCTTCCCTGCCATGTATTTTGATGCCATGTTTGAGTGATGTAGCATGTTCATTTCATTGCATTTAGATGCTTACTTGCTGTAAATCGCAGACCGTTGTCATAATTGAATCGCTTGCCATTTCCAAACCGTAACTCCGATTCTGGTGTTCTTTATATCGTTTTCAAGCGATTTCATCCCATCTTTCCAGTGGCACACTTGATTTTCCAAGTTGAGGCCAGGTTCATGAATTTCCTGCCATATCTTGCATTTTGCATCCCGCATCGCATCCCGCATAACATACCATCATTGCATCTTATTGTTTGAGCTTGCACGTGGCTGATTGTATCCTTGTTGCTTGTTTGTATTGTTTGGGTAGAGCCGGGAGACGAGTTCGCTAACGAGGAGCCCGTTGAGTTTGCTTTCGAGGATCCAGTCAACTCTGACAACTTTGCAGGCAAGATGATCATACCCTCGAAATCACTACTATCTTTGCTATGCTAGTTTGCTCGCTCTTTTGCTATGCCATTGCTATGATGCCTACCACTTGCTTGTCAGCCTCCCAAATTGCCATGTTCGGCCTCTAACCCACCATTGTCCTAGCAAACCGTTGATTGGCTATGTTACCGCTTTGCTCAGCCCCTCTTATAGCGTTGTTAGTTGCAGGTGAAGATTGGAGCCGTTCCTTGTTGGAACATTTATTTAGTTGTTGGGATATCATTATATTGCCATGTTATCTTAATGCATCTATATACTTGGTAAAGGGTGGAAGGCTCGGCCTCTCGCCTAGTGTTTTGTTCCACTCTTGCCGCCCTAGTTTTCGTCATATCGGTGTTATGTTCCCGGATTTTGCGTCCCTTACGCGGTTGGGCTATAATGGGAACCCCTTGATAGTTCGCCTTGATTAAAGCTTTTCCAGCAATGCCCAACATTGGTTTTACCATTTGCCACCTAGCCTCTTTTTCCCTTGGGTTTCCAGAGCCCGAGGGTCATCTTATTTAACCCCCCCCCCCCCGGGGCCAGTGCTCCTCTGAGTGTTGGTCCGACCGAGTAGACTGCGGGGCCACCTCGGGGCAACTTGAGGGTTGGTTTTACTCGTAGGATGTCTCATCTGAGTGTGCCCTGAGAACGAGATATGTGCAGCTCCTATCGGGATTTGTCGGCACATTCGGGCGGTGTTGCTGATCTTGTTTTAACCTGTCGAAATGTCTTGTTGTACCGGGATACCGAGTCTGATCGGAATGTCTCGGGTGGAGGTCTATTCCTTCGTTGACCGTGAGAGCTTGTCATGGGCTAAGTTGGGACTCCCCTGCAGGGATTGAACTTTCGAAAGCCGTGCCCGCGGTTATGGGCAGATGGGAATTTGTTAATGTCCGGTTGTAGATAACTTTAACCTTAATTTAATTAAAATGAATCAATCATGTGTGTTGCCGTGATGGCCTCTTCTCGGCGGAGTCCGGGAAGTGGACACGGTGTTGGAGTTATGTTTGCGCAGGTTGCTCTCTAGTTTCTCGCTCGTGCTTTGCTCTCTCTTCTCGCTCTCTTTTGCGAATAAGTTAGCCACCATATATGCTAGTCGCTTGCTGCAGCTCCACATATATTTACCCCATCCTACCTATTAAGCTTAAATAGTCTTGATCGCGAGGGTGCGAGATTGCTGAGTCCCTGTGGCTCACAGATTACTATTACACCAGATGCAGGGACAGATGATACAGCTCCAGATGGCGCACTTGAGCTCAAGTGGGAGTACGACGAGGATTCCCAGTGTTACTATGTTTCTTTTCCTGATGATTAGTAGTGGTGCCCAGTTGGGATGATCGGGACCTTTGTCGCTTGTTGGGTTGTCTTTTATTTTGGTGCCGTAGTCGGGCCATGAGTGTTTGGATGATGTATGTTATTTATGTACTTTGATGTGACGTGGCGAGTGTAAGCCAACTATGTATCTCCCCTTTTATTCTATATATTACATGGGATGTTGTGATGATTGCCTAACTTGCGACATTGCTTTCAATGCGGTTATGTCACTAAGTCGTGCCTCGACACGTGGGAGCTATAGCCGCATCGAGGGCGTTACAAGTTGGTAATCAGAGCCTTCCCCAACCTTAGGAGCCCCCACTGATTGATCGTTTTTAGCGGCCGAGTTGTGTCTAGAAAAATGTTTTAAGTCATTTAGGAATTATATATCGAAGAGTTAGGAATTCTTTTTACTTCCCAGTCTCCTCATCGCTCTGGTAAGGCATCCTGACCTAGAGTTTTGACTTTTCTCTCCTCAAATTTCACTAAAAAAATTTAGGATCATGCGAGTATCTTGGAATCGTTCCGATGGCTTATGATGAGAACATTGTCTTGGTGCCTCCTGTTAGGGGTTTAGTGGAAGTGTCCCGGGGAGTTGAGCTCTGAGGTGTTGTCATCATAATTTTATCGTTGCAATTCTGGAATACTTGAGATATGTTCGCCGACATCGAAAATCTCTTTTATGCAGTTCGTTGGTGAGATAACCTCGACGCCACCCAGTACTGGGGCGGGAGTTCGGGAGTATCGCCATAACTTGTATAACGGATGCTTTTCAAAGGTTGAGGTAGATGGTTTCCGAAGGTTTCTTAGTTATGTGTTGAAGGATGGATACAGCTGGATGTAGGAATTGCTAGTTTGGGTGAGATATTATGCTTCCCCTGTATCCCCAACACCTGATTGCATAACCGGAAAGTTTCGGGAGTTTCATAGGTGGGAATTCTTGTAGCTCTAGCTCTTCTTCCACGGATATTGGTTTGAGATTGGGGTTTCTTACCAATTGTTCGTTCTCGATCCATACCTTGTTGTTTAACTTCTCCTACTTAATCCTACGTGCCTTCGCAATTTAGGGATATGTCACCACTTCAAGAGAAGTGCATTCGTTCATTTTGTTCGGATGTGAAGACTTTATGTTGCAATTTTCATTCCGTTGGATTCAGCTTAATTTATCTATCTATGTGCTAATGGTGGTCAACCTCTTTAGGATGGCTCCTCCAACGCGCACGACTCTGAATCCTGATCCGCCACCACCTCCACCTCCTCCGGAGGCTTGGCAAGCTATGATGGCCGCAACCAATGCAAACACACAGTTGATCATGCAAATCCTCCAAGAGCGCAATCAAGGCAATCAAGGGAATCAAGGCAACAATCAGAACCATTTTGCTACACCGAACCAGTTCCTCGCTAATGGGCCGAAGACGTTCAGCAATTGTGTTGAGGCAACCGATGCTGACGATTGGCTGATGGATCTGTGTAAGCATTTTGAATGCAGCAACGTCAGGCCTGAAGATTTCGTCAAGTTTGCTTCCTTCCAACTCAAAGATCAAGCTGCAGAGTGGTTCCAGCAGTACAAGGATTCCAGAGGTGGACGTCTGATCACTTGGGATGATTTTCGTCGAGATTTCCGAGCTCATCACATCCCTCAAAGTGTGGTTGAAAGTAAGCGTCGGGAATTCCGCAACCTGAAGAAAGGCTCTTTGTCTGTCTATGACTACAACAAGTTGTTCCAGAAGCTCGCCCGCTTTGCCAAGCAGGACGTACCTGATGAGAAGAGCATGATATATCAGTTCATGGGTGGTCTGAGAGAAGAAATTCAGCTCGCTCTTGTCCTCTTTGAGCCCTTGAGGTACGATGAGTTCTACAACATGGCACTGAAACAAGAGGCTGCTCAGTTGAGGTGTGATGCTTCCAAGAAGCGAGTCAGAGATGCTACTCCTTCTTCCTCTACTCAAGTGGCCAAGCAGTAGAAGTACTGGCTTCCTCCTCCTCCGTTCCGTCAGCCGTATCAGCAGAAGAGCAAAGGTGGCAGTGGTTCTTCCCACCCACCCAACCCTGGCTTTCAGAACAAGACTTCGTCTCAACCTCCAAGATCGAGTGCTTCATACCACCGTCCGCTTTCAGAGGTCACGTGCAACAAGTGCCAACAGAAGGGTCACTATGCCAACAAGTGTTTCAACCAGAGGCGTCTTCCTCCTCCTCCTCCTCCTCCTGTGAGATCGGCAAGTACAGCTGTGGTCAAGCATAACCCCAAGTCTGCCAAGGTCAATATGGTGAATGCAGCTCAGGCAGAGGATTCGTCAGATGTGATTATGGGTAACCTTCCTATTAACGATGTTCCCGCAAAAGTACTTTTCGATACTGGTGCATCCCATTGTTTCATCTCGAGACCTTTTGCATCTAAGCATGATTTTGTTACTCAAGTGTTGCCGAGACCGTTGTCTATTGACTCTTCGGCCCGCCTTTTCACATCTCGAGTATGCGTTCCGGATGTTACTATCACCTTGGGCGACTACAAGTTCCTTTCTTCCCCAATTATTCTTGGTGATTCGGATATCGATCTTATTCTCGGAATGGACTGGCTCTCTAAGCACAAGGCTCAGCTTGATTGTGCAGCCAGGCAGATTCAATTGACTCATTCGTCTGAGGATGTAATTGTCTTTGCCGCTCGTGATGATACAATCCAGTTGTTTTCTCTCAATGAGAAGGGCGAATTGGATGCTATCTCGTAGATCCCAGTTGTTTGCGAATATCAAGACGTCTTTCCAGAAGAACTCCCAAGACTCCGCACCGGCCAGTTGAATTCGTTATTGATCTTGAGCCCGGTACGGAACCTGCGTGCAAGCGTCCTTACAAGCTCGGACCTGAAGAGTTGAAGGAGCTGAAGAAACAACTCGATATTCAAGAAAGAATGGGTCTCATCCGGCCTAGCTTTTCTCCGTGGGGTTGTGGTGTTCTTTTTGTGAAGAAGAAGGATGGAATGGACCGACTTTGTGTTGATTGCCGTCCATTGAACAAGAAGACCATCAAGAACAAACACCCACTTCCCAACATCAATGAGCTGTTCGAACAACTCAAGGGTGCCCAAGTATTCTCCAAGCTTGATCTCCGTATGGGTTATCATCAGATTCGTATTCGTGAGCAAGATATTCCCAAGACGGCTTTCAGGACAAGCTATGGGTCATATGAATACACTGTAATGTCTTTTGGCCTCGTCAACGCTCCTCCGACGTTCTCTCGCATGATGAACTTCATCTTCAACGCCTACACCAATGACTTCGTTTTGGTCTATCTCGACGACATTCTGGTTTTCTCCAAGAACAAGGAAGATCATGCCAAACACTTGCGTTTGGTTCTTGATAAGCTGAGGGAACACCAGTTCTACGCCAAGTTCTCCAAGTGCGAATTTTGGCTCGATGAGGTGCTTTATCTTGGTCATATCATCTCTACCAAGGGCATTGCCGTGAATCCTGAGAAGGTGTCTACAATTGTTAATTGGGAACATCCTCAGAACGTGAAGCAACTCCGTAGCTTCCTCGGTCTCGCAAGCTACTGTCGAAGATTCGTTGAAAACTTTTCTAAGATCGCGAAGCCTCTCTCAAATCTTCTCCAGAAGCACGTCAAGTACGTTTGGTCTCCGGAGTGTGACATTGCTTTCAACACTTTGAAAGAGAAATTGATCACTGCTCCAGTTCTGACTCCGCCTGATGAATCCAAACCGTACGAGGTCTTTTGTGATGCCTCTCTCCAAGGTCTTGGTGCAGTATTGATGCAAGGGAGAAAAGTTGTTGCTTATACCTCTCGCCAGTTGAAGCCCAATGATAAGAACTACCCCACTCATGATCTCGAGTTGGCGGCAGTTGTGCATGCTCTTTTGACTTGGAGACATCTTCTATTGGGAAGAAAAGTGGACATTTTCACTGATCACAAGAGTCTCAAGTACATCTTCACTCAGCCTAATCTCAACCTCAGGCAAACTCGATGGCTCAAAATGATTCAAGAGTATAATCCGAGTATCGAGTATACTCCAGGCAAAGCCAATGTGATTGCTGACACTTTGAGCAGGAAAGCATATTGCAACAGTCTGATTCTTAAGCCTTATCAACCCGAGCTTTGTGAAGCTTTCCGCAAACTTAATCTGCAGATTGTTCCTCAAGGTTTCCTCGCCAACCTTCAAGTCTCTCCTACCTTGGAAGACCAGATTTGCCAAGCCCAGCTTCTTGATGCTATGGTGAAGAAGGTGAAGATTGGGATTGCCAAGAGTTAGTCCAAGTACAAGTGCTACCGCCTTGATGACAAGGACACTCTCTTCTTCGAGGATCGTATTGTTGTGCCCAAAGGTGAACTTTGTAAAGTGATCATGAACGAGGCTCACAACTCTCTCCTCTCCATTCACCCTGGAAGCACGAAGATGTATCAGGACCTTAAGCAAGCTTATTGGTGGACTCGAATGAAGCGCGAGATTGCTCAATTCGTGAATGAATGTGATGTCTGCAGAAGAGTGAAGGCAGAACACCAAAGGCCAGCAGGTCTCCTCCAACCTCTTGCCATTCCAGAATGGAAGTTTGACCACATTGAAATGGACTTCGTGACTGGGTGTCCAAAGTCCAAGCATGGCAATGATGTTATATTCATTGTCATCGACAAGCTCACCAAAGTGTCTCACTTTCTGCCTATCAAAGAGTCGATCACTGCAGCTCAATTGGCGGAACTCTATACCTCTCGAGTTGTCTCTCTGCATGGTATTCCTCAAGTGATATCTTCAGACTGTGGCAGCATTTTTACCTCCAAGTTTTGGGATTCTTTTCAGAAGGCCATGGGCACCAACATCCGCTTCAGCACAGCTTTCCATCCTCAAACAAGCGGTCAAGTCGAGCGTGTCAACCAGATTCTTGAAGATATGCTTAGGGCTTGTGTGATCTCCTTCGGCATGAAGTGAGAGGATTGTCTTCCTTATGCTGAATTCTCATACAACAACAGTTTTCAAGCAAGTTCGGGCAAGGCCCCATTTGAAATTCTGTATGGTAGGAAATGCCGTACCCCTCTCAACTGGTCTGAAACCGGTGAACGTCAGCTGCTGGGTAATGACTTAATCACAGAGGCAGAAGAAATGTGCAAAGTCATTCGTGATAACCTCAAAGCAGCCCAATCCCGCCAGAAGAGCTACTATGATAGTAAGCACCGTGATTTGGCTTTCGAGATCGGAGATCATGTTTACCTCCGCGTCTCTCCTATGAAAGGGACTCGTCGCTTTGGTATCAAAGGGAAGCTTGCCCCCAGATACGTCGGACCTTTCAAGATTGTCAGCAAGAGAGGCGACCTCGCCTATCAACTCGAGCTTCCGTCAAACTTTGCAAATATTCATGATGTGTTCCATGTCTCTCAGCTCCGAAAGTGCTTCAAGACGCCTGACCGCACTGTCAACTTCGAGGACATTGAGCTCCAAGAAGATCTCTCTTATCGTCAGCACCCAGTTGCAATCCTTGAAGAGACTGAACGCAGGACTCGCAACAAGTCAATCAAATTTCTCAAAGTAAAGTGGTCACACCATTCCGACCGTGAAGCTACATGGGAACGCGAGGATCACCTCCGTTCTGAGTACCCGGCGTTCTTTCAGTCCTAGATCTCGGGACGAGATCTTTTCGTAGTGGTGGAGTGTTGTAACACCCCGGATATAACTTTCCCAATTTGTACTCCAACTCTTGCCGTTTCCGGCGTTAAGTTATATTTATTTCTCGGGTTCGGGTCTTTGTCTCCGTGTGTTGTTTTCGTTGTCATGCATCTCATATCATGTCATCATGTGCATTGCAATTGCATACGTGTTCATCTCATGCATTCGAGCATTTTCCCCGTTGTCCGTTTTGCATTCCGGCGCTTCGTTCTCCTCCAGTGGTCATTTCTAGGTTTCTTTCGCGTGTGGGGATTAAACATTTCCGGATTGGACCGAGACTTGTCATGCGGCCTTGGTTTACTACCGGTAGACCGCCTGCCAAGTTTCGTATCATTTGGACTTCGTTTGATACTCCAACGGTTAACCGAGGGACGGAAAAGGCCTCGTGTGTGTTGCAGCCCAACACCCCTCCAATTTGGCCCAAAACCCACCAAACTCTGCTCCATCACCTAGAGCGTTCGATCACGATCGCATGGCCGAAAACCGCACCTCATTTGGACTCTCCTAGCTCCACTTATGCCTATAAATAGGACCCCCGATTTTTCGGATCTCTCCCTCTCCTCGAACCCCTAAATTTCCCTCGTGCCCGCCGGACGTGTCCGACCCGGCCGGACACTTCGCCGCCGCCAATCCCGCCTTGCCACGTGGGCTGTACCGCCGCCGCCGCCGCCCCGGCCCGGGAGGCCCGGATCGGGCCCCCGCGAGCCCGAGGCCACCGCCGCCCAACGTCGCGCCTCCGCCGCCCTCTTCCCCGACGCAGGCGCCGACCGCCTCCGCCGCCCGCCGCCCTCCTCGCCGGCCGCCGTGCTCCACCGCCGCCTCTTCGCCGTGCTCCTCGCCGCCCAGCCCGGCCGCCCCTCGCCGCCTCCTCGCCGCCCCGGGCCGGCGACGCCCCGCCGCCTCCACGCCGCCTCGGATCCGGCCCGGCCCCGCTGCTCCGGCCACCTCCCTCGACTCCGGCGACCCATCTCCGGCGACCTCGGAGCGAACTGCTACAGTAACTGCTACAGTGGCGTTTTCAGATCTCAGATCTGAAAACCCTAGGGTTGACTTTTCCCCTCCCCCATCATATTTTCGAGCAAACTTTGACCTGCCATATCTCCGCATCCGTAGTTCCATTTTGGACATATAGTATATCAAAATGTTCGTATCGATGAGTACATCATTTCATTCCATTGCGTCATTTTCATTTGAATTCATCTTGATGCCCGAAATGCTGTTAGAAGGAGGCTTCGTGAGTTAATTGTCAGATCTGCTAGTTCATCTTAGACTTTTGTCATTTTTGCCATGATTATTGTGTGCATGATATGCCTGTGAGTCCTTCATATGTTTTGTTAAGCATCTTGTTATCTTTCCAGAGGTGCAACCCATGCATTTTTAGGATGTGTGTGGTGACTTGTGCAAGCTTGCAGAGTGAGGCACCCGGTAAATCTGTTTTCAGGGACTTAGTAGTTTTCACTAAGTCTGAGATTGTTTAGTTCATGATGCCATATGTTCAGGTTGTTTCCTAGTGATCCGTGCCTCTTTTGAGGATGATCAGTAAAGGAGTTTTGTTAATATTGTAGTGCTCTATCCATCCATGTCTTTGTTTGCATATATGGAGCACCCTAACTGGAGTCAATCGAGCTCTACTTTTGCTTCGTTGTAAATCTGGACAGATCGTCAACTTGTTTGCGATTTTGCCGGAGTTATTGTAGTTGATCCGTGCATGCTATGCCATTGTTCTTGCCATGTCTAGCTTGCATTTTGTGCCTTCTTAATGGATGTATGCTTTCCTTGCCATGAATTGCACCGTAGTGAGTGCATCGAGCTTGTTTACATGCCTTCGTGAGTTATATTTCAGCATGTCTCAGTTTTCACTAAGTCTGGAAACTGATTGTGTTTTAGCTATGTTCGTGTGCTTGTAGTATATATTTTGTGATCCCTTTTGGCCCCAGGTCACTTAGGGACTTTTGTTGAGCTTGTTGAGTAGCTCCATGCCATGTCTTTCTTTGTCATGTTCAGGTCCTGTAGCATGTTGTTTTGCTGCTCCGAAGAGGGCTTCATGATCTGAATTCCAGACAAGTGCTAATTTCACTAAGTTTGAAATCTGTTTTGCATTTGCGTTTTTGCCATGCTTGTTTGAACCTCTTAATGGATGAATTGGCCGTAGCTCAATGCTAGTCTTTTGTTAAGCATCTTGAATGCTTCCCTACCATGTATTTTGATGCCATGTTTGAGTGCTGTAGCATGTTCATTTCATTGCATTTAGATGCTTACTTGCTGTAAATCGCAAACCGTTGTCATAATTGAATCGCTTGCCATTTCCAAACCGTAACTCCGATTCCGGCGTTCTTTATATCGTTTTCAAGCGATTTCATCCCATCTTTCCAGTGGCACACTTGGTTTTCGAAGTTGAGGCCAGGTTCATGAATTTCCTGTCATATCTTGCATTTTGCATCCCGCATCGCATCCCGCATAGCATACCATTATTGCATCTTATTGTTTGAGCTTGCACGTGGTTGATTGTATCCTTGTTGCTTGTTTGTCTTGTTTGGGTAGAGCCGGGAGACGAGTTCGCTAACGAGGAGCCCATTGAGTTTGCTTTTGAGAATCCAGTCAACTCTGACAACTTTGCAGGCAAGATGATCATACCCTCGAGATCACTACTATCTTTGCTATGCTAGTTTGCTCGCTCTTTTGCTATGCCATTGCTACGATGCCTACCACTTGCTTGTCAGCCTCCCAAATTGCCATGTTCAGCCTATAACCCACCATTGTCCTAGCAAACCGTTGATTGGCTATGTTACCGCTTTGCTCAGCCCCTCTTATAGCGTTGTTAGTTGCAGGTGAAGATTGGAGCCGTTCCTTGTTGGAACATTTATTTACTTGTTGGGATATCATTATATTGCCATGTTATCTTAATGCATCTATATACTTGGTAAAGGGTGGAAGGCTCGGCCTCTCGCCTAGTGTTTTGTTCCACTCTTGCCGCCCTAGTTTCCGTCATATCGGTGTTATGTTCCCGGATTTTGCGTCCCTTACGCGGTTGGGCTATAATGGGAACCCCTTGATAGTTCACCTTGATTAAAGCTTTTCCAGCAATGCCCAACATTGGTTTTGCCATTTGCCACCTAGCCTCTTTTTCCCTTGGGTTTCCGGAGCCCGAGAGTCATCTTATTTAAACCCCCCGGCCAGTGCTCCTCTGAGTGTTGGTCCGACCGAGTAGACTGTGGGGCCACCTCGGGCAACTTGAGGGTTGGTTTTACTCGTAGGATGTCTCATCTGAGTGTGCCCTGAGAACGAGATATGTGCAGCTCCTATCGGGATTTGTCGACACATTCGGGCGGTGTTGCTGGTCTTGTTTTAACCTGTCTAAATGTCTTGTTGTACCGGGATACCGAGTCTGATCGGAATGTCTCAGGTGGAGGTTAATTCCTTCGTTGACCGTGAGAGCTTGTCATGGGCTAAGTTGGGACTCCCCTGCAGGGATTGAACTTTCGAAAGCCGTGCCCGCGGTTATGGGCAGATGGGAATTTGTTAGTGTCCGGTTGTAGATAACTTTAACCTTAATTTAATTAAAATGAATCAATCGTGTGTGTTGCCGTGATGGCCTCTTCTCGGCGGAGTCCGGGAAGTGGACACGGTGTTGGAGTTATGTTTGCGCAGGTTGCTCTCTAGTTTCTCGCTCGCGCTTTGCTCTCTCTTCTCGCTCTCTTTTGCGAATAAGTTAGCCACCATATATGCTAGTCGCTTGCTGCAGCTCCACATATATTTACCCCATCCTACCTATTAAGCTTAAATAGTCTTGATCGCGAGGGTGCGAGATTGCTGAGTCCCTGTGGCTCACAGATTACTATTACACCAGATGCAGGGACAGATGATACAGCTCCAGATGGCGCGCTTGAGCTCAAGTGGGAGTACGACGAGGATTCCCAGTGTTACTATGTTTCTTTTCCTGATGATCAGTAGTGGTGCCCAGTTGGGGTGATCGGGACCTTTGTCGCTTGTTGGGTTGTCTTTTATTTTGGTGCCGTAGTCGGGCCATGAGTGTTTGGATGATGTATGTTATTTATGTACTTTGATGTGACGTGGCGAGTGTAAGCCAACTATGTATCTCCCCTTTTATTCTATATATTACATGGGATGTTGTGATGATTGACTAACTTGCGACATTGCTTTCAATGCGGTTATGTCTCTAAGTCGTGCCTCGACACGTGGGAGCTATAGCCGCATCGAGGGCGTTACACGGAGGAACACTTTGTGTGCAACCAAATGTCACAACGTAATTGGGTGATTATAAAGGTGCTCTATAGGTGTCTCCAAAGGTACATGTTGGGTTGACGTATTTCGAGATTAGGATTTGTCACTCCGATCGTCGGAGAGGTATCTCAGGGCCCTCTCGGTAATGCACATCACTTAAGCCTTGCAAGCATTGCAACTAATGAGTTAGTTGCAGGATGATGTATTGCGGAACGAGTAAAGAGACTTGCTGGTAACGAGATTGAACTAGGTATTGGATACCGACGATCGAATCTCGGGCAAGTAACATACCAATGACAAAGGGAACAACGTATGTTGTTATGCGGTCTGACCGATAAAGATCTTCATAGAATATGTAGGAGCCAATATGGGCATCCAGGTCCCGCTATTGGTTATTGACCGGAGACGTATCTCGGTCATGTCTACATTGTTCTCGAACCCGTAGGGTCCGCACGCTTAAGGTTTCGATGACAGTTATATTATGAGTTTATACGTTTTGATGTACCGAAGGTTGTTCAGAGTCCCGGATGAGATCACGGACATGACGAGGAGTCTTGAAATGGTCGAGACATAAAGATTGATATATTGGAAGCCTATGTTTGGATATCGGAAGTGTTCCGGGTGAAATCGGGATTTTACTGGAGTACCGGGAGGTTACCGGAACCCTCCGGGAGCTATATGGGCCTTAGTGGGCCTTAGTGGAAGAAGAGGAGAGGCGGCCAGGGCTGGGCCGCGCGCCCCTCCCCCCTAGTCCGAATAGGACAAGGAGAGAGGGGGCCGGTGCCCCCCTCCTTCTCTCTCTCTCTCTCTCTTCCACGTCGCGAATCCTATTCCAACTAGGATTGGGGGAGAAGTCCTACTCCCGGAGGGAGTAGGACTCCTCCTGGCGCGCCCTATGATGGCCGGCCATCCTCCCCCCTTTGAACCTTTATATACGGAGACAGGGGCACCCCAGAGAAAAACAAGTTGATCCACGTGATCATATTCTTAGCCGTGTGCGGTGCCCCCTTCCACCATAGTCCTCGATAATATTGTAGCGGTGCTTAGGCGAAGCCCTGCGACGGTAGTACATCAAGATCGTCACCACGCCGTCGTGCTGACGGAACTCTTCCCCGACACTTTGCTGGATCGGAGTCCGGGGATCGTCATCGAGCTGAACCTGTGCTAGAACTCGGAGGTGCCGTAGTTTCGGTGCTTGACCGGTCGGGCCGTGGAGACGTACGACTACATCAACCAAACGCTTCTGTTGTCGATTTACAAGGGTACGTAGATCACACTCTCCCCTCTCGTTGCTATGCATCACCATGATCTTGCGTGTGCGTAGAAATTTTTTTGAAATTACTACGTTCCCCAACAATAATATCATCTTTGATTAGACCCCAATTCCGTTGAAAAAACCTTGCAGGAAAGCCGTCTGGTCCTGGAGCTTTTAACGGTCCCATTTGAAAGAGAGCGTCACTTATTTCTTTTTCCGTAAAAGGTTTGCAAAGATCATCATTCATATCATCAGTCACAAGGATAAAGATGTTTAATTCATTTCCTCCAACCGAAGCATCACAAGAATAAAGGTGTTTAATTCATTTCCTCCAAATTTTCCGTGAGACAACCATCATCCTTCCTAAGAGCAGAAATAGAATTTTTTTTGCTCTCCCAGAAGCCTTTCGCTGAAAATATTTTGTATTATGGTCTCCCCCTTTCATCTTATCTAGACGAGATCTCTGCTTCCATAACATTTCTTCCTTGATAAGAAGTTCATCCATCTCCCCTAAAATTTTCTTTCTTTCCAACAAAGCAGAATGATCAGTTCTATTAAACAAAATGTTCAATCTCTTACGAGCCCAGTCAAGTTTCTTTGGCAGGTACCCAATATGCACCCGACTCCAACCATGAAGATATTTCATTAATTTTTCTAAACTATTAGCAACATCTTTCAGATCCTTAATATTTGATCCTCTCTTCCAACAAACATGTATCTGTTCATCCAAACCATGACCTTCCCTCTCCCAATAAGATTCATATTTCAACTGCCTAGCAAACCTACCACCCCGCACATTACCCATCAACTCAATTAAAACGGGGCAGTGATCAGACCTGGAGCTAATAACATGGGAGACCTTACATTGCGGGAAAATAGAAGACCAAAGCGGGTAGGCCACTGCACGGTCAAGACGTACCTTTACATTCTTGTCGCCCCCTTGCTTATTATTATACGTCCATGGAACACCATGAAAGCCCAAATCAAATAAATTGCAATCCGACACAACTTCACGAAAATTGGCCATGAGTCTAGCAGATCTCTTATGACGAGAAAAGTGCTCATTTTGGGACATAGCTTCGTTAAAATCCCCAACCATAAACCAAGGCCCAACACCAAGAGGTTTAATCCGCCTCAAAAGATCCCACATCTAATACCTCTGGCTCGCCTTAGGTTCTCCATAAATAAAGGTGTACCTCCACTTTGTACCATTACCCTTGTTGGCGTACATATCCACAAAGTGTTCACCAAATTTGTTCAGCTCACAAGAGTATGCTTCATCCCAAAACACAACTAAGCCTCCACCTTTACCATGACCAGAAACAGTAAACACATTATTCATACCCAACCGGTAACGCAAAAGCTCAACATACTCTTTATTTTTCCTAGTTTCGGAAAGAAATATAACATCAGGACGGTGCGTCTTAGACAGACACACAAGCTCTTGAACTGTACGAGGTTGCCCCATCTCTCGACAGTTCCAACTGAGGATTTTCATGGTTCCTGACGGGCGTCATCAGACGCGCCCGTCAGTTGACCGGCAGCCCCAGGGCCGGTTGCTTCCTTTGGAGTGCCACGCTCCTCCTATTCCTCTCCCACAGATTCTCTCCTCCTCTCCTGAAGTTCTTCCTCTCCCCCATTTATCTCTTTAGTAACATGAATCATAGCCCCATCAAAACCTACTACAGTCTCAACCCTCTCACCACACTCTTTTACAAGTTACAGAGATGTCATTCTCACTCTGATATTCTAAACTCTCAATGCTATTGCTATTCATAGTAATAATGTGCTGCCGCCGGTCCACCTCGTCTCCCGTGGACTTAGGGCATGGTGCCCTTGCCGGTGGGAAGGCTCTGTTTTTAGATGTCCCTTCGAGTTTTGTTAGGGTATATGTCATGCTCAGCGAGACGAGACGACAACGGCTCCCTGAAGATGGAATAAGTTTCTTCCCGCCTAGGCCTTGTCTCGGTGATGTGTCTAGTATCATTGTGGGCATGTGGAGGTGTGTCTCCGGCGGATATGTCCTCGGTGGATTTGCTCGGATCGGTCATAGTTCGTCTACATGGGTGCGTCTTCAGGCTCAATCCTTCCGATCTACGCTACACTTCATCGGTGGTGGCTGCTGTTCTGCTGTGCTGATCCTATGGGGCTTAGCACGACGACTTTCCGACTGTCTACTACAATAAATTTTACCTAGCTCCTGCGAGTGAGGGGCGATGACGGCGGTGCGTCTTTGGCTTGCTTCAGTGTTTGTAGTTGTCGCTAGGTGGTCTACGCATTTAGATGTAATTTTTATTATTTCGGGTGTCCGTTGTACCGTCATGATGGAAGATGGATAGATGGAAATTTTCTCGCAAAAAAACGTGTTCAGTCTTTTTTTTCCTTGAGAACATCTTCAGGTTGTGTACAGTTCCGTTGGTCGCGTGTTCGAAACCGTCGAAACCCCACCGTACAGCGCAGCGCTCGTTGTCACCCAAGAAACTTTTTTTAGGGGGCAACGTTTTTTTAGTTGATCTTCCGCTCAAAAAACAAACCGCTACTTTTATTTTCTTTAAAGGCCCAGCTTAGCTGGTGGACCGAGGACGAGGACGGCCCAGCGAGCGTTCAGCTGCTGGTGCGCCGGAAACCAGCACACCCGATCGGTTCGCCGTTATTTAGTACCACACCGCAAGCTTGGGACGCGACTTGGCTGCTTAAATACGCTGGTACAGACCCGGTTGTCACCAACGGTGCGGTCACGAATCAGTTAGCGCTGATCTAACGGGTCTGCGGAGGTAAAAGGCCGACGTATGGCTATTGGATTCGCCTAATGCTATACGATCGTCAGATCCGTGTAGACGTACATGGTTGGTCTTCTTGTTTTTCCAGATCATTTTGATTTTTTATCTCTGGCTTCTTCAAAAAAAATGATGACTTTTCTTCTTTCATACTCCCTCCATTGCTAAATATAGGGTGTATAGTTTTTGGCACGGAAATTAAAGAACGCATGTGGAGGGAAAATTTCACAAGTTTTGGGAGAGACTACACCTGAGTAATTGACATGAGAAAATAGAGGAGCTTTCCCTATGTAAGGAAATGTAATCAAATCCCTTAAAAAGTTATCCAAACGAGTGGTGCAAGGCAATACACCTTATATTTCGAAAAAATTCTTAAAAATCTATACACCTTATATCAAGGAACGGAGGGAGTATGATATTGCCTATTTTTCACTTGCTTCTCCTAAATTTTTTTAAAGACAATATTGCCAATTTTTTTCTCTTAGCTCTGCTAGTTCAGTCGCTTCTCTTAATTTTTTAATAACGCTCTTAATTTTTTCCTCTTGCTTCTCCCAATCATGTTTTTGTTTATTCAAATGATTTTGATTTTCTTCTCTCGCTTCCCCAAAAACAATTTTGATGATTTTGATTTTTTTCTTCCGTTCCTCTTTTCTCTCCAAAAAATTATGATGATATTATTCTACAATTTTTCCGTTGCTCCTCCCAATTGTGTAGATCCAATAGTGTGACGCTACAAGTATAGGCGATCACTTTTTTTTCTAGCTTCTCCCAATTATGCGGAACAGACGATGCGATGCAACAAGTATGGACGAGCAACATATGTTTTCCCCTACCTTCATTCTTCACGGTGGTTCGGTGTTCTTTTTTTCATTCATCCAGATAATTTCAATTTTGAAAAAAAATGAGTCCATGCTACGTCTTTTTTTCTCTTGCTTCTGCCAATCACATAGATCCACTGATGCAATTCAACAAGCAAACCCCGTAGAACATTGTGTGGTTTTATATACAGTACTTTCATCATATGATTTTATGATCATGATTACTTATTATATATAACAGTAGGTGAAATGAATGTGGAGTAGATTCAATTGGAGGCAACATGTGGTGCATGTCGAAAGTACTACTCTAATCCAAACTTGATCTAGTTTGGATTAGTAGTACTTTCGATGTGGACCAAATGTTGGTTTCACAATCTAATCCAGGTTCATTTCACCTGCTGTCATATATAATAAGTAATCATGCTCATATAATAACTTAGCATCATGCATCATCGATCATAATAATAAATAACTCATCATTGGTATCATAATAACAAGTCATACTCATCATCATCGATCATACAACTTCTACTCGATACCACATCATCATCATAGTCATCTAACCAATCCTACTTAGTCGTTCTTAGCACATGATCATGAGTATTATTAACTAGGACCTACTACATTCTCTTAGGTAAAATAGCATAAAACAAGATAGGCCCTGACTCTCCATTATGAAGAATGGAGATTATCCTGTCTTCAATTCTTGCCTTTTGCACAATGTTGCTTCCAAGTACCTCCTTACGACTGTCCATACATTTTTTTCCATTCTTTGATTTTCATGTCTCCACTTCTTTTAGAAATCCAATATGGACAGGTGAGAATCGTATGATAACATGGTTGTATGTTTAAAACATCAAGGCGACCATTCTGATACATCAGATGAGGCACAAAATCATTCGGGATTTTCTGTTGAAAAATATAGTAATAACTTCGTAGTTAGCAATGTAGTTAAGTTTTAAAAGAATTAATGCAAAAGATGCACGGATGTCGTAATACTAAAAAAATCTTATCATGACATCTCCATGGATGTTACTGTAGTTCAACACGTGCACTAGTGGCACATATTGACCATAATGGGGAGGAGTTTTATAATAGATATTGTAATTTTCAAGATCAGTATAAAATGCGACTAGATGATTTTTCTCCTGATAAGTTAACTCAGAGCCATCAGTGTAGTAGGTTCTGTCTATCATGTTCTGCACATTGTTTGAAGACTGAAAATAAGCTGTCAATGAAAATAAGCTGTCAACTATTTTGAAATGAACAATATAAGTTAGTTAATAACTATGTTTGAGAAACTCACCCAAATGTCCATATTGTCTTGGTCGATGTTAGGATCACCAAGATCCATGGTGACAAGCATACCCTCATAAAAACTATACATCTTGCAAAGTGCTTCCCAATTTTTGCAACCAAAATGGGTTACTCTCTTAGAATTATACATATTTACTTCAAAATCCACATCATGATGGGTTCTTAGGTGAATTTTTTTTGTTTTGAAATTTTCATGGTCTTCAAAACCCATCATCTCCAAGACATAGCGTCTTGCATGGCATGGGATAAGCTACTCAAATTGTAAAAGATGAAAATTACACGTTGAAATAGTTGAAGTCGTGCTTAATTACGAAAAAAACACTTTTCGTCGTTGCGTACCGTTTCAACATCGAAGGTCTCCTGGAGCTTAATGTTGAAGCACCGATCTTCGTCCAGGTGAGGCCTGTCGCACAGACCTCGATCGTCGTTGTTACGGCATATCTCTCTCAAGGTAGTTTTGGTGATTGATGACAATATGTTGGCGGACTAATCTAGTGCTTTGAATTATTCTCAGATTCTCCCCTAGCACGAGACGCCTTCTTTCCCTCGGAGTGTATTTCAAGACGATGTAGCTCTTTCGTTTCTTTCTCGGTGGACTAGTTGCGTAGAGGGCACCGTACTATCAAGAGGGGGTCCGCTGGGGTTTTGCATGGGTGAAATCTTCACGTACACATCAGCTTCTCACCCTCCGAGTTTTTCCTGTCCATTGAAGAGATCTCTCCTCTCTTCCTTGTCCTGTCTGGGTCTGAGCGGCAGTACCGTGCACCCAGCGGTAGTACCGCTGAGAAGCCACAAGCGGCAGTACCGCTCCACAGTGGTAGTACCGCCGTGGCTCCACAGCAGTAGTACCGCTGGGGGCCCAGTACCTCCGCCTGGTCCTCAGCTTCTTTGAGGGATCGCTTCTCCCTCTCTCTCTCTCGCCCCAGCGGTAGTACCGCACCGCCTGCGGTACTACGGCCGAAGGGTCACAAGCGGTAGTACCGCTCCACAGCGGTACTACCGCACTTGACCCCACTGCCGTAGTACCGTTGGGTAGTCTGGCTCCTACCGCCTCGATTCGAGAGGTCTTTTTCTCGTGTCGGGTTTTGCGGCACTAGTCACGGTTGTAGTGGCGGTAGTACCGTTCCTGGAGCGGTAGTACCGCCCTACCACCGCGGTAGTACCGCAGTTGGAGCTTTTCCCTTTTAGTCTCCTCAGCGCGGCAATATCGCTGGATGGCGCGGCAGTACCGCTCCCCTGGCGGTAGTACCACCCCCTCTCAGCGGTAGTACCGCCCTGTGCGGGGCTGGTTGGTGGGGGGCAACGGGATTGTTGCCCCCACTATAAAAGGGAGCCCCCCTTCTTCCTTTTCACCCACCTCTTCTTCCCCCAAGCTCCATTTATTGCTCAAGCTCCATTAAATACTCCAAGCTTCATTTTGCCCGATCTATCTCCCTAGCCAATCAAACTTGTTGATTTGCTTGGGAGTGGTTGAGAAGGCTCCGATCTACACTTCCACCAAGGGATTTTCGATTCCCCCACTCATCCCTAGCGGATCTTGTTACTCTTGGGTGTTTGAGCACCCTAGACGGTTGAGGTCACCTCGGAGCCAGATTCCATTGTGGTGAAGCTTCATGGTCTTGTTGGGAGCCTCCGATTAAGTTGTGGAGATTGCCCCAACCTTGTTTGTAAAGGTTCGGTCGCCGCCTTCAAGGGCACCAATAGTGGAATCACGACATCTCGCATTGTGTGAGGGCGTGAGGAGAATACGGTGGCCCTAGTTGCTTCTTGGGGAGCATTGTGCCTCCACACCGCTCCAACGGAGACGTACTTCCCCTCAAAGGAAGGAACTTCGGTAACACATCCTCGTCTTCACCGGATCCACTCTTGGTTATCTCTTACCTTTACTTGTGCAAGCTCTTTAGTGTTAGTTCCCTTGCTTGCTTATATGCTTGTTGTTATTGCATCATATAGGTTGCTCACCTAGTTGCACATTTAGACAACCTACTTTGATGCAAACTTTAATTTGGTAAAGAAAAGCTAAAAATTGGTAGTTGCCTATTCATCCCCCCCCCCTCTAGTCAACCATATCGATCCTTTCAATTGGTATCAGAGCCTCATCTCTTTAGTAAGGACTTTACCATCCGAAGAGTATGGTTGATATCGTAGACGGAGCGGAGGAACACTCCGGTGTGAATCCTATCTAGTCTACGAGCGATGGGGGAACTTCGATCTCTCGTGAGGAGTTCAATGTAGCCTTGGAGACATTGAAAACCTCCATGACGACCGAAGTTGAAAGCATGTTTACTAAATTTCTTGAGGGGCTTAAACTATCCACCGCACCGTTGAAAGTGGGGGATCCCGCCAACAAGGTGTCGGATGCTATCCCCGACAAGGGGGAAGCTAGTAGTGAAAAGGCTCCTTCTTCTAGTGGCAAGAATGGCACCGGCATCTTTGCCCATGTGGAACCACCACTTGTTTATGGTGGACCGGTTCCTTCTACTCATTTGAATCATGCCGGTCCTCCTCCTAAGATTGTGAAAAATGAGGATTTTGATTCTTGGGTTTACCGCTTTAAACGTCATTTAAATCATGTGAACACTAACCTTTGGAGAATCATTGAAGAAGGTTTCTATCCACATGATCCAAGCAACTTCACTCCTTGAGAAGCCGCGGACAATCAATTCAATGAGAATGCTCTCTTCATCATTCAAGATGCAATTCCACCCGAAGACCTACCTCATCTTCGTCCCTTCGCCTTGGCCAAAGATGCATGGCATTGTGTCGTGTCTCTTTACCGGGGAAGCGCAAGCATTCAACGCTCCAACTATGAAGTGGTACAAGATGAGGCCGATGAGTTTGCAATGAAGGAAGATGAAGAACCCCGTGAGCTTTATCAGAGAGTCACCAAACTCGCGGTCTCACTACGAGATCACGGGAGCAAGGACACGGATGACAATTGGATCAAGCGCAAATTCCTCAAGGTAATGATGCCCTACCACAAGGCCATGTCCTCTGTCATTCGCTAAAGACCTGACTTCCACACTTTGACCTCAAGTGAAGTGTTGGATGAGTTTGTGGCCATGAACATTTTGGACAAGACCGCCGACAATGCGGTGCTCCGTTCTCAACGGGCAAAGAAGCCTAACCTTGCATTGAAGGCCAAGCTCACCGTGGAAGAAGAAGAAGAGGAAGAAGAGGAGAGCAACCCCGACGATACGAAGTATGCATATCATGAACATATGGCACTTGCTTCAAGGCAATTTTGGAGTAAGAAAAACTCGAGGCCCAACTTTAGCAAAAACAACTCGAGTGGCACAAGGGGCAAGCAACGTGTAAGGACTTGCTACAATTGCGGCAACGTGAGTCATTTCGTTGCGGAATGCCCGTATGAGAAGAGGGAAGACAATGGTGGCAAACTCATCCGAAAGGACAAGGCCAAGTCATTCCCCAACAAGAACAACTTCACCAAGAAGACTCCTCCCAAGGCCTTGGTTGTGCAAGAAGAGTACAATGAGGATGATGACGATGATGAAGATGATGAGTCGGTTGCCATGGCCTCCATTGCCATTGCAACAATGTCACGAGTGTCTCTCTTCGACTCACCCAACGAGAGCATCACCGCCAAGTGCCTCATGGCTAAAGCCACCAACAAGGTTAGCTCCAACATCAAAACTACCATCATTAATCATCCTTCCCCATCGGATAGCATTAATGAAGTTGAGGGAGCTAATGTGGAGGCTAACGAGTTTGAGGCCTTTATGGGAAAACTCAAGGGAAAATCCAAGAAGCACTTTGTTGCTCTCTTGGAACAACTTGGTGAGGCCAATGACATGATCGAGGCTCACGAAGACACCATCTCGAAGATGGAAGGGCATAGTCGTGACTATGCCGATGAGATTTCGGATCTTTCCAATGCTCTTGAGGAAGAGCGTGGTCTTCGTTTGGCTCTTGAGGAGTCACACAATGTTGATCATGCTAAGTTAGAGAAAGATTATGATCACGCCCTCGTTGTTTCTCGTGTGCTAAATTCCGAGAAGGCCAAACTTGGGGTTGATCTTGCTAGACTCAAAGAGGAGTTTGATATACTTGACAAGGCCCACAAGGCCTTGAAGGGTATTCACGCTAGTCTCAAGGAGTCTCATGATCAACTCCAAGTGAAGCTAACTAAGGAGAAAGCAACTTTTCCTCATATGGTTTTGATTGATAATGCAAATGCTACTAACCCGTGTTGTGAGCATATGCATCTTGTTGAGGAAAATGCTAAGTTGAAGGCGCAACTTGAGAGAGGTCTTGCGACGTGCATACAAGGCAAGAAGAACCTCAACGATCTCTTGATCAACCAAAAGGGAGGTGTGGCGAAGGAAGGGGTTGGGTACGTCCCCGACTCCAAGAACAAGAAGAAGAGTGACAAGACCAAACGACCTCCTCCCCTCATGCAAACCTTTGTGAGGGCGGGAGAGAGTGTCCCCGAGGAGAAGAAGAAGAACAAAGTCAAGAAGGGCAATGTCACCTCTCCCAACAAAGCCGGCGATTTTAATCCTTCTTATGTGTTATGCCGAGCTAGTGATGGGCATGTTTATGCCAAATTTGTTGGTTCTCTTCATGAGCACATTGAATGGTCTATTTGGGTTCCTAAGACCCTTGTTACTAACATTAAAGGACCCATTACAAAATGGTTACCTAAAACCAAGCATTGATCTCTTGTAGGTGTTTGCTTCCGGTGGTGGATCATGGTTGCTCGATAGCAGAGCTACAAATCATATGACCGGAAGCAAGGACTTGGTGGTGGACGTGCACAAAGTTCCATCTATGCCCACCAATGTCGAGTGGGGTGACGCCTCATCCTCTAAGGTATTGGGACTTGGCAAGGTGGTCATCTCTCATGATCTCACGATCGAGAAGGTCATGCTTGTTGAGTCCCTTGCATACAATTTACTTTCCGTTCGTCAACTTGCAATCATGGGCTTTGCCACTTTCTTTGACATTGATACCGTGGCCCTCTTGTGGAGCAAGACTCTTAAAGTAGCTTTTGTTGGGCATGTCGAGAACGGTCTATATGTGATTAACTTTTCAGAGCGACCCACTAAGACCGCGACATGCCTAATGGCTAAAGTTGATGTGGGATGGCTTTGGCATCGCTGTTTAGCCCATGTAAATATGAGATCTTTGCAAAGTCTCCTAAAGGGGGACCATGTCCGTGGACTAATGAATGTTAGTTTTGTTAAAGATCGTGGTTGCAGTGCCTGTATCAAAGGAAAGCTACATGAGAAGGCTCACCCTCCCACGACTATCATTTATTCAAAGAGGCACTTGGAGCTCCTTCACATGGATCTTTTTGGGCCCCCATCCTTTGGTAGTCTTGGAGGTAGAAAGTATTGCTTGGTGATTGTGGATGACTACTCAAGGTACACATGGGTGTATTTCTTCAAGAGGAAGAGCGAGACCCAACAAACCGTCATTGACTTTGCAAATGAAGCACAACGTCAACACAATGCAAAGATCTTGACAATAAGAAGTGACAATGGCACCGAGTTCAAGAACTACACCTTGGATGAATTTCTTAGTGTTGAGGGAATCAAGCATCAATATTCCGCACCATACACCCCTCAACAAAACGGTGTTGCAGAGAGGAAGAACCGGACGTTGATGGATGCGGCAAGGACCATGATGGCGGAGTTCAAGTCTCCGTACAACTTTTGGGCCGAAGCCATCAACACCGCGTGTCATGCATCCAATCGGCTCTACCTCTGCAAGGGCTTGAACAAGACTCCATATGAGATACTCACCGGTAACAAGCCCCACGTGCGTGGTATGACCACCTTACCGAGTTGTTACAAGACCGTGGGTTTGAAGTTGGGATAATCGACCCCACTCTTTTTACTACGAAGGTCAAAGGGGAGTTGTTTGTGTGCCAATTATATGTTGATGATATTATCTTTGGTTCTCCTAACAAAGCTTTCAATGAGGAATTTGCCGCTCTCATGACCTCAAAGTTCGAGATGTCCTCCATGGGGGAGTTGAAGTTCTTTCTAGGGTTCGAAGTGAAGCAAAGAAGAGAAGGAACCTTCATCAATCAATCCAAATATACTCAAGACATGCTCAAGAGATTCAAGCTAAGTGACGTCAAGCCGGCTTCCACTCCAATGCCCACCAAGTGCCAACTTGACTTAGATCCCAATGGTAAAGTGGTGGATCAAAAGGTATATCGTTCCATGATTGGATCCTTGCTTTACCTTTGTGCATCTAGACCGGACATCATGTTGAGTGTGGGAATTTGTGCACGGTTTCAAGCCGCACCTAAGGAAAGTCACTATGTGGCGGTCAAACGAATCTTTCGATATTTGGCTCATACCCCAAACTTTGGCTTATGGTACCCAAGAGGATCAAACTTCAAGCTTGTAGGGTACTCGGATTCCGATTGGGCGGGAGACAAAGTGGATAGGAAGTCCACTTCTGGAGGGTGCCAATTCCTTAGCTGCTCTTTGGTAAGTTGGTCTTCCAAAAAGCAAAGTTGTGTGTCTCTCTCGTCCACCGAAGCGGAGTATGTTGCAGCCGGTAGTTGTTGTGCACAACTCTTATGGATGAGGCAAACTTTAAAGGATTACAGTGTCACTTGTGACAAAGTGCCTCTTTGGTGTGATAATGAAAGTGCCATCAAGATTTCTCTCAACCCGGTGCAACACTTCAAGACAAAGCATATTGAGATTCGGTATCACTTCATCCGGGATCACATTAGGCGAGGAGAGATCAAGCTCAACTATGTCAACACTCATGACAACCTTGCAGATATTTTCACGAAGCCCTTGGATGAAGCAAGATTTCACGAGTTAAGGCATGAGCTAAATATCATTGATTCGAGCAATGTGGCTTGAACCCGTGCACACCCTACCACGCACAATTTGTTGTCTAGTTTAGGTGTAGGCATGGACATAGGGGGAGTGTTGTTCTCTCAATGAACTCTCCCTCCCCCCATTATGCATAAATTGATCAAATCTTTCACTTTAGCCATTGTTGATGGCACTTGTGCTTAAAAGACGAGTTTTGGTCATGGGCCCAAGGTTAAAATCTTCGCGGTGCCATACCGTTTGACTCAAACATAGGTGGCCTCGGCCACCGCCTTCTTGTGAAGAGGTGTGTCTTGTTCCTTTGTCGTTGTGTTTTGCCGTTTTTGTCGTGTCGTTGAGCCTAAGTCGTGTCTGTTTAGTTTCCGTGGTGTGCTGGGCGGTACTACCGATGGTGGTGTGCGGTACTACCGCTCGTAAGCGGTACTACCGCCCCCCAGCACGGTACTACCGTTGGGGGACGAGGACAGGGGGTTAAGTCGGGGGTAGGGGGAGGTTTCTTCTCCCCCATACCCATTCACTTCACCCCTCTTTTCTCTTCCTCTCTCTCCAGCCTCCTCTCGCGCGGGAGGGCTCCGGCAGATCTCCGTCTCCGGGGCGTCCCTCTTCATTTCCTTTGGTGGAGTCGATCCCCACCACGTCCTCTTGCCATGGATGCCGGTATTGCCCCCGTTCTTTCTTTCGTTTTGTCTCCTTTTCAGTTCTTGTTTCTTAGGGGCAATGGTGGTTACATCTCTAGATTTTTGGCTAAATCTAGGCTTGAGTTGGTTGAAGAAGGCAACTAGACGATCTAGATTAGAGTTTGGTAGGATTATTTTTGAATTTGGTAGGCCGGTAGTGCCGGATCTGACCACGGAAGTAGGAAACCGCTGTTTCACTGCCTCGCGCTAGGAAACTGCTGTTTATCTGCCTCAAGCAGTACTACCGCTCTCTTTGGAGCAGTACTACCGCTTGACCTAGAGCGGTACTACCACTCCCTTTGGGGCGGTACTACCGCTTGGGGCAGTACTACTGCGGACAAGTCACGATACTACCGTTGTACGCCAATTTCCATCATTTTCCTACCTCACCTTGATCTTTTTGTTGTGCTTGTTGGCTTATGCTCTTTCTTTCTAGTTGCTTTGCGTTTTCTTGTGTTTGGCTCCAGGTGATGACCCTTCCGAGCAGCAAGGTCGCCGTATCTACCCCGGGCGTGCCACATCAAAACGCTACCGTACCTCTGAGCCTGCCGGTGGTTCCTCGAGCACCCAACCGCCTCCAGCAAGTGCATCTGAAAGTGTTCCTCCACCTCCTCAACATTCGAAGCGGGCCACCCAGAAACCCAAAGGGAAGACTGTGACTGAGATGATAAACAAGGAGTTTTGGGAGAAGCGTCGCCGCAACCCCTATGCGGTGGCCCAAGAACCCACTTTGGTCAACCGCCCGTTCTGGAACCGTTTTCAGTTTGCCATCTACTTCGATGTGATCAAGGCCAAGAAGAATCTTTTTGTTGATGTTCGCTCCATTGATACTGATGCTATGGAGAAGGACCCAGAGTATTTTGGCGAAGCTCTTCAGATGTGCACTCAGCTGAACATTCTCAGGATCATGCAATTCAACAAGGATTTTGATGCGGATTTGGTAGCTCAATTCTATGCCACCGTCCATCTTGGGATGGATGTCGACAGGACTCTGACATGGATTACCAATGGCAAGCTGCTTTATGTCAACTGGAAGGCTTTCATGGAGTTACTTGATGTGGTGGATGTTGGGGAACGTAGCAATAATTCAAAATTTTCCTACGTGTCACCAAGATCAATCTATGGAGTCATCTAGCAACGAGGGAGGAGTGGATCTACATACCCTTGTAGATCGCGCGCGGAAACGTTCAAGAGAACGGGGTTGATGGAGTCGTACTCGTCGTGATCCAAATCACCGATGATCCTAGCGCCGAACGGACGGCACCCCCGCGTTCAACACACGTACGGAGCAGCGACGTCTCCTCCTTCTTGATCCAGCAAGAGGAAAGGAGAGGTTGATGGAGATCCAGCAGCACGACGGCGTGGTGGTGGAAGTAGCGGGATTCCAACAGGGCTTCGCCAAGCGCTGCGGGAGGAGGGAGATGTGTCACGGGAGGGAGAGGGAGGCGCCAGGGCTTGGATGCGGCTGCCCTCCCATCCCCCCACTATATATAGGGCCAAGGGAGAGGGGGGCGCAGCCTTGGCCCTTCCTCCAAGGAAGGGTGCGGCTAGGGAGGAGTCCCTCCTCCCCAAGGCACCTAGGAGGTGCCTTCCCCCTTTAGGACTCTTCCTTTCCTTATCTCTTGGCGCATGGGCCTCTTGGGGCTGGTGCCCTTGGCCCATATAGGCCAAGGCGCACACCCCTACAGCCCATGTGGCCCTCCAGGGCAGGTGGCCCCACCCGGTGGACCCCCGGGATGCTTCCGGTGGTCCCGGTACAATACCAGTGACCCCGAAACTTGTCCCGATGGCCGAAATAGCACTTCCTATATATAATTCTTTACCTCCGGACCATTCCGGAACTCCTCGTGACGTCCGGGATCTCATCCGGGACTCCGAACAACATTCGGGTTACCGCATACTAATATCTCTATAACCCTAGCGTCACCGAACATTAAGTGTGTAGACCCTACGGGTTCGGGAAGCATGCAGACATGACCGAGACGTTCTCCGGTCAATAACCAATAGCGGGATCTGGATACCCATGTTGGTTCCCACATGTTCCACGATGATCTCATCGGATGAACCATGATGTCGAGGATTCGATCAATCCCGTATACAATTCCCTTTGTCTATCGGTATGTTACTTGCCCGAGATTTGATCGTCGGTATCCCAATACCTTGTTCAATCTCGTTACCGGCAAGTCTCTTTACTCGTTCTGTAACACATCATCCCGTGATCAACTCCTTGATCACATTGTGCACATTATGATGATGTCCTACCGAGTGGGCCCAGAGATACCTCTCCGTCACACGGAGTGACAAATCCCAGTCTCGATTCGTGCCAACCCAACAGACACTTTCGGAGATACCTGTAGTGTACCTTTATAGCCACCCAGTTACGTTGTGATGTTTGGCACACCCAAAGTATTCCTACGGTATCCGGGAGTTGCACAATCTCATGGTCTAAGGAAATGATACTTGACATTAGAAAAGCTTTAGCATACGAACTACACGATCTTTGTGCTAGGCTTAGGATTGGGTCTTGTCCATCACATCATTCTCCTAATGATGTGATCCCGTTATCAACGACATCCAATGTCCATGGTCAGGAAACCATAACCATCTATTGATCAACGAGCTAGTCAACTAGAGGCTTACTAGGGACATGGTGTTGTCTATGTATCCACACATGTATCTGAGTTTCCTATCAATACAATTCTAGCATGGATAATAAACGATTATCATGAACAAGGAAATATAATAATAATCAATTTATTATTGCCTCTAGGGCATATTTCCAACAGTCTCCCACTTGCACTAGAGTCAATAATCCAGTTCACATTGATATGTGATTAACACTCAAGGTCACATCCCCATGTAACTAACACCCAAAGAGTTCTGGGTTTGATCATGTTATGCTTGTGAGAGAGGTTATAGTCAACGGGTCTGAATCTTTCAGATCCGTGTGTGATTTACAAATCTCTATGTCATCTCCTAGATGCAGCTACCACGTTCTATTTGGAGCTATTCCAAATAATTGTTCTACTATACGAATCCAGTTTACTACTCAGAATAATCTGGATTAGTGTCAAAGTTTGCATCGGCGTAACCCTTTACGATGAACTCTTTTACCACCTCCATAATCGAGAAAATTCCTTAGTCCACTAGTTACTAAGGATAACTTTGACCGCTGTCCTGTGATCCATTTCTGGATCACTCTTGTACCCCTTGACTGACTCATGGCAAGGCACACTTCAGGTGCGGCACACAGCATAGCATACCGTATGGAGCCTATGACAAAAGCATAGGGGACGACCTTCGTCCTTCCTCTTTCTTCTGCCGTGGTCGAGCTTTAAGTCATAACTCCATACCTTACAACTCAGGCAAGAACTCCTTCTTTGACTGATCCATCTTGAACACCTTCAAGATCATGTCAAGGTATGTGCTCATTTGAAAGTACCATTAAGTGCTTTGATCTATCCTTGTAGATCTTGATGCTCAATGTTCAAGTAGCTTAATCCAAGCTTTCCATTGAAAAACACTTTCCAAATAACCCTATATGCTTCCCAAAAATTCTACGTCATTTCGGATCCACAATATGTCAACAACATATACTCATCAGAAATTCTATAGTGCTCCCACTCACTTCTTTGGAAATACAAGTTTCTCATGAACTTTGTATACACCCAAAATCTTTGATCATCTCATCAAAGCATACATTCCAACTCCGAGATGCTTAGTCCTGTCCTTAGAAGGATTGCTGGAGCTTTGCATACTTATTAGCATCTTTCAGGATTGACAAAACCTTCCGGTTGTATCACATGCAACCTTTCCTCAAGAAAATCGTTGAGGAAACAATGTTTTGACATCCTATCTGCAAGATTTCATAAATAATGCAGTAATCGCTAATATAATTTCAACAGACTTTTAGCATCACTACGTGTGAGAAAGTCTCATCGTAGTCAACTCCTTGAACTTGTCGGGAAACATCTTAACGACAAGTCGAGCTTTCTCAATGGTGACAATTACCATCATTGTCTATCTTCCTTTTAAAATCCATCTGTACTCAACAGCCTTACGACCATCGAGTCGTTCTACCAAAGTCTACACTTTGTTTTCATATATGGATTCTCTCTCAGATTTTATGGCCTCGAGCCATTTATCGGAATTCGGGCCCATCATCGCTTCTCCATAGCTCGTAGGTTCATTGTTGTCTAGCAACATGACTTTCAAGACAGGATTACGTACCACTCTGAAGTAGTATGCATCCTTGTCATTCCACGAGGTTTGGTAGTGACTTGATCTGAAGTTTCATGATCACTATCATAAGCTTCCACTTCAATTGGTGTAGGTGCCACAGGAACAACTCACTGTGCCCTGCCACACACTAGTTGAAGAGACGGTTCAATCACCATCCTCCCACTCAATTCTTTCGAGAGAAACTTTTCCTCGAGAAAGGACCCGATTCTAGAAACAATCCCTTATTGCTTTCGAATCTGAGACAGGAGGTATACCCAACTGTTTTGGGTGTCCTATGAAGATGCATTTATCCGCTTTGGGTTCGAGCTTATCAGCCTGAAACTTTTTCACATAAGCGTCGCGGCCCCAAACTTTTAAGAAATGTCAGCTTAGGTTTCTTTAAACCATAGTTCATACGGTGTCATCTCATCGGAATTACGTGGTGCCCTATTTAAAGTGAATGTGGTTGTCTCTAATGCCTAACCCATAAACTATCGTGCTAATTCGATAAGAGACATCATGGTGTGCATCATATCCAATAGGGTGCAGTTATGATGTTCGGACACACCATCACACTATGGTGTTCCACGTTGTCTTAGTTGTGAAACAATTTCCACAATGTCTTAATTCTGTGCCAAACTCGTAATTCAGATATTCATCTCTATGATCATATCATAGATATTTTATCCTCTTGTCACGACGATCTTTCAACTTCACCCTGAAATTACTTGAACCTTTCAATAATTCAGACTCGTGATTCATCAAGTAAATATACTCAACATTTACTCGAATCATCTGTGAAGTAAGAACATAACGATATCCACTACATGCCTCAGCACTCATTGGACTGCACACATCAAAATGTATTACTTCCAACAAGTTGCTTTCTAGTTCCATTTTACTGAAAACGAGGCTTTCAGTCATCTTGCCCATGTGGTATGATTTGCATGTCTCAAGCGATTCAAAATCAAGTGAGTCCAAACGGTCCATTTGCATGGAGTTTCTTCATGCATATACACCAATAGACATGGTTCGCATGTCTCAAACTTTTCAAAACGAGTGAGCCCAAAGATCCATCAACATGGAGCTTCTTCATGCGTTTTATACCGATATGACTTACGTGGCAGTGCCACAAGTAGGTGGCACTATCATTACTATCTTATATCTTTTGGCATGAACATGCGTATCACTACGATCGAGATTCAATAAACCATTCATTTTAGGTGCAAGACTATTGAAGGTATTATTCAAATAAACAGAGTAACCATTATTCTCCTTAAATGAATAACCGTATTGCGATAGACATAATCCAATCATGTCTGTGCTCAACGCAAACACCAATCTCGACGGTAGAGGGAGCGTGCGATGCTTGATCACATCAAGCTTGGAAAAACTTCCAACACATATCGCCAGCTCACCTTTAGCTAGTCTCCGTTTACTCCACAGCCTTTTATTTTGAGTTTACTAACACTTAGTAACAGAACCGATATCTAATACCATGGTGCTACTGGGAGTACTAGTAAAGTACACATTAACACAATGTATATCCAATATACTTCTATCGACTTTGCCAGCCTTCTCATCTACCAAGTATCTAGGGTAATTCTGCTCCAGTGGCTGTTCCTCTTATTACAGAAGCACTTAGTCTCGGGTTTGGGTTCAACCTTGGGTTTCTTCACTAGAGCAGCAGCTGAATTGCCGTTTCATGAAGTATCCCTTCTTGCCCTTGCCCTTCTTGAAACTAGTGGTTTCACCAACCATCAACAATTGATGCTCCTTCTTGATTTCTACTTTTTGTGGTGTCAAACATCGCGAATATCTCAAGGATCATCATATATGTCCCTGATATATCATAGTTCATCATGAAGCTCTAGCAGCTTGGTGGTAATGACTTCGGAGAAACATCACTATCTCATCAGGAAGATGAACTCCCACTCGATTCAAATGATTGTTATACCCAGACAATCTGAGCACAAGCTCAACAATTGAGCTTTTCTCCCTTGGTCTGCAGGCTAAGAAAATCATCGGAGGTCTTATACCTCTTGATGTGGGCACGAGCCTGAAATCCCAATTTCAGCCCTCGAAACATCTCATATGTTTTGCGACGTTTCAAAATCGTCTATGGTGCCTCAACTCTAAACCGTTTAACTGAACTATCACGTAGTTATCAAAATTTGTATGTCAGATGTTCCCAACATCTACAGACGACATTCGAGGTTCAGCACACTGAGCGGTGCATTAAGGACATAAGCCTTCTATGAAGCAATGAGGACAATCCTCAGTTTACGGACCTAGTCCGCATAATTGCTACTATCATCTTTCAACTAATTTTTCTCTAGGAACATATCTAAACAGTAGAACTGAAGCGCGAGCTACGACATAATTTGCGAAGACCTTTTGACTATGTTCAGGATAATTAAGTTCATCTTATGAACTCCCACTTAGATAGACATCCCTCTAGTCATCTAAGTGATTACATGATCCGAGTCAACTAGGCCGTGTCCGATCATCACGTGAGACGGACTAGTCATCATCGGTGAACATCTTCATGTTGATCGTATCTACCATACGACTCATGCTCGACCTTTCGGTCTCTTGTGTTCCGAGGCCATGTCTGTACATGCTAGGCTCGTCAAGTTAACCTAAGTGTTCCGCATGTGTTCCGAGGCCATGTCTGTACATGCTAGGCTCGTCAACACCCGTTGTATTCGAACGAAAGAATCTATCACACCCGATCATCACGTGGTGCTTCGAAACAACGAACCTTCTGCAACGGTGCACAGTTAGGGAGAACACTTTCTTGAAATTTTAAAGAGGGATCATCTTATTTACTACCATCGTTCTAAGCAAATAAGATGCAAAAACATGATAAACATCACATGCAATCAAATAATAGTGACATGATATGGCCAATATCATATAGCTCCTTTGATCTCCATCTTGGGGCTCCATGATCATCTTGTCACCGGCATGACACCATGATCTCCATCATCGTGTCTCCATGAAGTTGCTCGCCAACTATTACTTCTACTACTATAGCTAACGGTTAGCAATAAAGTAAAGTAATTACATGACGTTTATGTTGACACGCAGGTCATAAATAAATTAAGACAACTCCTATGGCTCATGCCGGTTGTCATACTCATCGACATGCAAGTCGTGATTCCTATTACAAGAACATGATCATTTCATACATCACATATATCATTCATCACATCCTTTGGCCATATCACATCACATAGCATACCCTGCAAAAACAAGTTAGACGTCCTCTAATTGTTGTTTGCATGTTTTACGTGGCTGCTATGGGTTTTTAGCAAGAACGTTTCTTACCTACGCAAAACCACAACGTGATATGCCAATTGCTATTTACCCTTCATAAGGACCCTTTTCATCGAATCCGATCCGACTAAAGTGGGAGAGACAGGCACCCGCTAGCCACCTTATGCAACTAGTGCATGTTTGTCGGTGGAACCGGTCTCACGTAAGCGTACGTGTAAGGTTGGTCTGGGCCGCTTCATCCCACGATGCCGCCGAATCAAGATAAGACTAGTAACGGCAAGATAATTGACAATATCGATGCCCACAACTACTTTGTGTTCTACTCGTGCATAGTAACTACGCATAGACCTAGCTCATGATGCCACTGTTGGGGAACGTAGCAATAATTCAAAATTTTCCTACGTGTCACCAAGATCAATCTATGGAGTCATCTAGCAACGAGGGAGGAGTGGATCTACATACCCTTGTAGATCGCATGCGGAAGCATTCAAGAGAATGGGGTTGATGGAGTCGTACTCGTCGTGATCCAAATCACCGATGATCCTAGCGCCGAACAGACGGCACCTCCACGTTCAACACACGTACGGAGCAGCGACGTCTCCTCCTTCTTGATCCAGCAAGGGGAAAGGAGGGGTTGATGGAGATCCAGCAGCACGACAGCGTGGTGGTGGAAGTAGCGGGATTCCAACAGGGCTTCGCCAAGCGCTGCGGGAGGAGGGAGATGTGTCACGGGAGGGAGAGGGAGGCGCCAGGGCTTGGATGTGGCTGCACTCCCATCCCCCCACTATATATAGGGCCAAGGGAGAGGGGGGCGCAGCCTTGGCCCTTCCTCCAAGGAAGGGTGCGGCTAGGGAGGAGTCCCTCCTCCCCAAGGCACCTAGGAGGTGCCTTCCCCCTTTAGGACTCTTCCTTTCCTTATCTCTTGGCGCATGGGCCTCTTGGGGCTGGTGCCCTTGACCCATATAGGCCAAGGCGCACACCCCTACAGCCCATGTGGCCCCACCCGGTGGACCCCCGGGACCCTTCCGGTGGTCCCGGTACAATACCGGTGACCCCGAAACTTGTCCCGATGGCCGAAATAGCACTTCCTATATATAATTCTTTACCTCCGGACCATTCCGGAACTCCTCGTGACGTCCGGGATCTCATCCAGGACTCCGAACAACATTCGGGTTACCGCATACTAATATATCTATAACCCTAGCGTCACCGAACCTTAAGTGTGTAGACCCTATGGGTTCGGGAAGCATGCAGACATGACCAAGATGTTCTCCGGTCAATAACCAATAGCGGGATCTGGATACCCATGTTGGTTCCCACATGTTCCACGATGATCTCATCAGATGAACCACGATGTCGAGGATTCGATCAATCCCGTATACAATTCCCTTTGTCTATCGGTATGTTACTTGCCCGAGATTTGATCGTCGATATCCCAATACCTTGTTCAATCTCGTTACCGGCAAGTCTCTTTACTCGTCCCGTAACACATCATCCCATGATCAACTCCTTGATCACATTGTGCACATTATGATGATGTCCTACCGAGTGGGCCCAGAGATACATCTCCGTCACACGGAGTGACAAATCCCAGTCTTGATTCGTGCCAACCCAACAGACACTTTCGGAGATACCTGTAGTGTACCTTTATAGCCACCCAGTTACGTTGTGACGTTTGGCACACCCAAAGTATTCCTACGGTATCCGGGAGTTGCACAATCTCATGGTCTAAGGAAATGATACTTGATATTAGAAAAGCTTTAGCATACGAACTACACGATCATTGTGCTAGGCTTAGGATTGGGTCTTGTCCATCACATCATTCTCCTAATGATGTGATCCCGTTATCAACGACATCCAATGTCCATGGTCAGGAAACCATAACCATCTATTGATCAACGAGCTAGTCAACTAGAGGCTTACTACGGACATGGTGTTGTCTATGTATCCACACATGTATCTGAGTTTCCTATCAATACAATTCTAGCATGGATAATAAACGATTATCATGAACAAGGAAATATAATAATAATCAATTTATTATTGCCTCTAGGGCATATTTCCAACAGTCTCCCACTTGCACTAGAGTCAATAATCCAGTTCACATTGATATGTGATTAACACTCAAGGTCACATCCCCATGTAACTAACACCCAAAGAGTTCTGGGTTTGATCATGTTATGCTTGTGAGAGAGGTTATAGTCAACGGGTCTGAATCTTTCAGATCCATGTGTGATTTACAAATCTCTATGTCATCTCCTAGATGCAGCTACCACGTTCTATTTGGAGCTATTCCAAATAATTGTTCTACTATACGAATCCAGTTTACTACTCAGAATAATCTGGATTAGTGTCAAAGTTTGCATCGGCGTAACCCTTTACGACGAACTCTTTTACCACCTCCATAATCGAGAAAATTCCTTAGTCCACTAGTTACTAAGGATAACTTTGACCGCTGTCCTGTGATCCATTTTTGGATCACTCTTGTACCCCTTGACTGACTCATGGCAAGGCACACTTCAGGTGCGGCACACAGCATAGCATACCGTATGGAGCCTATGACAAAAGCATAGGGGACGACCTTCGTCCTTCCTCTTTCTTCTGCCGTGGTCGAGCTTTAAGTCTTAACTCCATACCTTACAACTCAGGCAAGAACTCCTTCTTTGACTGATCCATCTTGAACACCTTCAAGATCATGTCAAGGTATGTGCTCATTTGAAAGTACCATTAAGTGCTTTGATCTATCCTTGTAGATCTTGATGCTCAATGTTCAAGTAGCTTAATCCAAGCTTTCCATTGAAAAAAACTTTCCAAATAACCCTATATGCTTCCCAGAAATTCTACGTCATTTCGGATCCACAATATGTCAACAACATATACTCATCAGAAATTCTATAGTGCTCCCACTCACTTCTTTGGAAATACAAGTTTCTCATGAACTTTGTATACACCCAAAATCTTTGATCATCTCATCAAAGCATACATTCCAACTCCGAGATGCTTAGTCCAGTCCTTAGAAGGATTGCTGGAGCTTTGCATACTTATTAGCATCTTTCAGGATTGACAAAACCTTCCGGTTGTATCACATACAACCTTTCCTCAAGAAAATCGTTGAGGAAACAATGTTTTGACATCCTATCTGCAAGATTTCATAAATAATGCAGTAATCGCTAATATAATTTCAACAGACTTTTAGCATCACTACGTGTGAGAAAGTCTCATCGTAGTCAACTCCTTGAACTTGTCGGGAAACATCTTAACGACAAGTCGAGCTTTCTCAATGGTGACACTGACCATCATTGTCTATCTTCCTTTTAAAATCCATCTGTACTCAACAGCCTTACGACCATCGAGTCGTTCTGCCAAAGTCTACACTTTGTTTTCATATATGGATTCTCTCTCAGATTTTATGGCCTCGAGCCATTTATCGGAATTCAGGCCCACCATCGCTTCTCCATAGCTCGTAGGTTCATTGTTGTCTAGCAACATGACTTTCAAGACAGGATTACGTACCACTCTGAAGTAGTATGCATCCTTGTCATTCCACGAGGTTTGGTAGTGACTTGATCTGAAGTTTCATGATCACTATCATAAGCTTCCACTTCAATTGGTGTAGGTGCCACAGGAACAACTCCCTGTGCCCTGCCACACACTAGTTGAAGAGACGGTTCAATCACCATCCTCCCACTCAATTCTTTCGAGAGAAACTTTTCCTCGAGAAAGGACCCGATTCTAGAAACAACCCCTTATTGCTTTCGAATCTGAGACAGGAGGTATACCCAACTGTTTTGGGTGTCCTATGAAGATGCATTTATCCGCTTTGGGTTCGATCTTATCAGCCTGAAACTTTTTCACATAAGCGTCGCAGCCCCAAACTTTTAAGAAATGTCAGCTTAGGTTTCTTTAAACCATAGTTCATACGGTGTCATCTCATCGGAATTACGTGGTGCCCTATTTAAAGTGAATGTGGTTGTCTCTAATGCCTAACCCATAAACTATCGTGCTAATTCGATAAGAGACATCATGGTGTGCATCATATCCAATAGGGTGCAGTTATGATGTTCGGACACACCATCACACTATGGTGTTCCACGCTGTCTTAGTTGTGAAACAATTTCCACAATGTCTTAATTCTGTGCCAAACTCATAATTCAGATATTCATCTCTATGATCATATCATAGATATTTTATCCTCTTGTCACGATGATCTTTCAACTTCACCCTGAAATTACTTGAACCTTTCAATAATTCAGACTCGTGATTCATCAAGTAAATATACTCAACATTTACTCGAATCATCTGTGAAGTAAGAACATAACGATATCCACTACCTGCCTCAGCACTCATTGGACTGCACACATCAAAATGTATTACTTCCAACAAGTTGCTTTCTAGTTCCATTTTACTGAAAACGAGGCTTTCAGTCATCTTGCCCATGTGGTATGATTTGCATGTCTCAAGCGATTCAAAATCAAGTGAGTCCAAACGGTCCATTTGCATGGAGTTTCTTCATGCATATACACCAATAGACATGGTTCGCATGTCTCAAACTTTTCAAAACGAGTGAGCCCAAAGATCCATCAACATGGAGCTTCTTCATGCGTTTTATACCGATATGACTTACGTGGCAGTGCCACAAGTAGGTGGCACTATCATTACTATCTTATATCTTTTGGCATGAACATGTGTATCACTACGATCGAGATTCAATAAACCATTCATTTTAGGTGCAAGACTATTGAAGGTATTATTCAAATAAACAGAGTAACCATTATTCTCCTTAAATGAATAACCGTATTGCGATAGACATAATCCAATCATGTCTGTGCTCAACGCAAACACCAATCTCGACAGTAGAGGGAGCGTGCGATGCTTGATCACATCAAGCTTGGAAAAACTTCCAACACATATCGCCAGCTCACCTTTAGCTAGTCTCCGTTTACTCCACAGCCTTTTATTTTGAGTTTACTAACACTTAGTAACAGAACCGATATCTAATACCATGGTGCTACTGGGAGTACTAGTAAAGTACACATTAACACAATGTATATCCAATATACTTCTATCGACTTTGCCAGCCTTCTCATCTACCAAGTATCTAGGGTAATTCTGCTCAAGTGGCTGTTCCTCTTATTACAGAAGCACTTAGTCTCGGGTTTGGGTTCAACCTTGGGTTTCTTCACTAGAGCAGCAGCTGAATTGCCGTTTCATGAAGTATCCCTTCTTGCCCTTGCCCTTCTTGAAACTAGTGGTTTCACCAACCATCAACAATTGATGCTCCTTCTTGATTTCTACTTTTTGTGGTGTCAAACATCGCGAATATCTCAAGGATCATCATATATGTCCCTAATATATCATAGTTCATCATGAAGCTCTAGCAGCTTGGTGGTAATGACTTCGGAGAAACATCACTATCTCATCAGGAAGATGAACTCCCACTCGATTCAAATGATTGTTATACCCAGACAATCTGAGCACAAGCTCAACAATTGAGCTTTTCTCCCTTGGTCTGCAGGCTAAGAAAATCATCGGAGGTCTTATACCTCTTGATGTGGGCACGAGCCTGAAATCCCAATTTCAGCCCTCGAAACATCTCATATGTTTTGCGACGTTTCAAAATCGTCTATGGTGCCTCAACTCTAAACCGTTTAACTGAACTATCACGTAGTTATCAAAATTTGTATGTCAGATGTTCCCAACATCTACAGACGACATTCGAGGTTCAGCACACTGAGCGGTGCATTAAGGACATAAGCCTTCTATGAAGCAATGAGGACAATCCTCAGTTTACGGACCTAGTCCGCATAATTGCTACTATCATCTTTCAACTAATTTTTCTCTAGGAACATATCTAAACAGTAGAACTGAAGCGCGAGCTACGACATAATTTGCGAAGACCTTTTGACTATGTTCAGGATAATTAAGTTCATCTTATGAACTCCCACTCAGATAGACATCCCTCTAGTCATCTAAGTGATTACATGATCCGAGTCAACTAGGCCGTGTCCGATCATCACGTGAGACGGACTAGTCATCATCGGTGAACATCTTCATGTTGATCGTATCTACCATACGACTCATGCTCGACCTTTCGGTCTCTTGTGTTCCGAGGCCATGTCTGTACATGCTAGGCTCGTCAAGTTAACCTAAGTGTTCCGCATGTGTTCCGAGGCCATGTCTGTACATGCTAGGCTCGTCAACACCCGTTGTATTCGAACGAAAGAATCTATCACACCCGATCATCACGTGGTGCTTCGAAACAACGAACCTTCTGCAACGGTGCACAGTTAGGGAGAACACTTTCTTGAAATTTTAAAGAGGGATCATCTTATTTACTACCATCGTTCTAAGCAAATAAGATGCAAAAACATGATAAACATCACATGCAATCAAATAATAGTGACATGATATGGCCAATATCATATAGCTCCTTTGATCTCCATCTTGGGGCTCCATGATCATCTTGTCACCGGCATGACACCATGATCTCCATCATCGTGTCTCCATGAAGTTGCTCGCCAACTATTACTTCTACTACTATAGCTAACGGTTAGCAATAAAGTAAAGTAATTACATGACGTTTATGTTGACACGCAGGTCATAAATAAATTAAGACAACTCCTATGGCTCATGCCGGTTGTCATACTCATCGACATGCAAGTCGTGATTCCTATTACAAGAACATGATCATTTCATACATCACATATATCATTCATCACATCCTTTGGCCATATCACATCACATAGCATACCCCGCAAAAACAAGTTAGACGTCCTCTAATTGTTGTTTGCATGTTTTACGTGGCTGCTATGGGTTTTTAGCAAGAACGTTTCTTACCTACGCAAAACCACAACGTGATATGCCAATTGCTATTTACCCTTCATAAGGACCCTTTTCATCGAATCCGATCCGACTAAAGTGGGAGAGACAGGCACCCGCTAGCCACCTTATGCAACTAGTGCATGTTTGTCGGTGGAACCGGTCTCACGTAAGCGTACGTGTAAGGTTGGTCTGGGCCGCTTCATCCCACGATGCCGCCGAATCAAGATAAGACTAGTAACGGCAAGATAATTGACAATATCGATGCCCACAACTACTTTGTGTTCTACTCGTGCATAGTAACTACGCATAGACCTAGCTCATGATGCCACTGTTGGGGAACGTAGCAATAATTCAAAATTTTCCTACGTGTCACCAAGATCAATCTATGGAGTCATCTAGCAACGAGGGAGGAGTGGATCTACATACCCTTGTAGATCGCATGCGGAAGCATTCAAGAGAATGGGGTTGATGGAGTCGTACTCGTCGTGATCCAAATCACCGATGATCCTAGCGCCGAACAGACGGCACCTCCACGTTCAACACACGTACGGAGCAGCGACGTCTCCTCCTTCTTGATCCAGCAAGGGGAAAGGAGGGGTTGATGGAGATCCAGCAGCACGACGGCGTGGTGGTGGAAGTAGCGGGATTCCAACAGGGCTTCGCCAAGCGCTGCGGGAGGAGGGAGATGTGTCACGGGAGGGAGAGGGAGGCGCCAGGGCTTGGATGTGGCTGCACTCCCATCCCCCCACTATATATAGGGCCAAGGGAGAGGGGGGCGCAGCCTTGGCCCTTCCTCCAAGGAAGGGTGCGGCTAGGGAGGAGTCCCTCCTCCCCAAGGCACCTAGGAGGTGCCTTCCCCCTTTAGGACTCTTCCTTTCCTTATCTCTTGGCGCATGGGCCTCTTGGGGCTGGTGCCCTTGACCCATATAGGCCAAGGCGCACACCCCTACAGCCCATGTGGCCCCACCCGGTGGACCCCCGGGACCCTTCCGGTGGTCCCGGTACAATACCGGTGACCCCGAAACTTGTCCCGATGGCCGAAATAGCACTTCCTATATATAATTCTTTACCTCCGGACCATTCCGGAACTCCTCGTGATGTCCGGGATCTCATCCAGGACTCCGAACAACATTCGGGTTACCGCATACTAATATATCTATAACCCTAGCGTCACCGAACCTTAAGTGTGTAGACCCTATGGGTTCGGGAAGCATGCAGACATGACCAAGATGTTCTCCGGTCAATAACCAATAGCGGGATCTGGATACCCATGTTGGTTCCCACATGTTCCACGATGATCTCATCAGATGAACCACGATGTCGAGGATTCGATCAATCCCGTATACAATTCCCTTTGTCTATCGGTATGTTACTTGCCCGAGATTTGATCGTCGATATCCCAATACCTTGTTCAATCTCGTTACCGGCAAGTCTCTTTACTCGTCCCGTAACACATCATCCCATGATCAACTCCTTGATCACATTGTGCACATTATGATGATGTCCTACCGAGTGGGCCCAGAGATACATCTCCGTCACACGGAGTGACAAATCCCAGTCTTGATTCGTGCCAACCCAACAGACACTTTCGGAGATACCTGTAGTGTACCTTTATAGCCACCCAGTTACGTTGTGACGTTTGGCACACCCAAAGTATTCCTACGGTATCCGGGAGTTGCACAATCTCATGGTCTAAGGAAATGATACTTGATATTAGAAAAGCTTTAGCATACGAACTACACGATCATTGTGCTAGGCTTAGGATTGGGTCTTGTCCATCACATCATTCTCCTAATGATGTGATCCCGTTATCAACGACATCCAATGTCCATGGTCAGGAAACCATAACCATCTATTGATCAACGAGCTAGTCAACTAGAGGCTTACTACGGACATGGTGTTGTCTATGTATCCACACATGTATCTGAGTTTCCTATCAATACAATTCTAGCATGGATAATAAACGATTATCATGAACAAGGAAATATAATAATAATCAATTTATTATTGCCTCTAGGGCATATTTCCAACAGTGGATACCGGGCTTGAGACTCCTGTCGGTTTCCGTCCTCACCGCAATGCTACATCCACCCACAAGCAAGCCCTTTGGCCCTACTGCACTGTGAAGGTTCACCCGGTGACTGAGAAGAAGACCTATGAGCTGTCTCCGTATCTGGACATTCTTCATCGCATTTTCTGTGAGACTCTCTTCCCTCGGATCGGGAATCTGGATATGGTCCACTCTTACCTCGTGGACATGCTACTTTTCTGTCAGCATGAGAAGGAAGCAAGCACTGGAGAGAGCCTGGATATCTCTCATGTCATGTGGTCTGAACTTCTATATGCCGTGTCTGAGCGCAAGTGTCCTATCTATGGTCCATTCATCATGAGGCTCATTGAGAGGGCCTGGGCACACACTTATCCCAGAGTATTGCTAGAGACTGGAGACTTGGTGTCTCATGAGATCAAGTGTCTGAGGAAGAAGGACAACTGGACAGCGCCTCACACAGGGGGTCCGTCTGCTACTGCTGCCACGGGGGGTCCCTCTGCTGCTGCTGCTGCTGCCATGGGGCCTGACGGTGAGGCTGCTACGGATGATCATGAGGAGAACTTTGGCCCCTCTAGTGCAGAACCGTCGTGGGCCTAGAAGCTTAAGCGTAAGATGAAGAAGCTTTTCTGCATGGAGTCTCATGGTCAGTACATGACTCATGTGGCGGAGAAGCATGCCAGGACGCGCCACAAGGAGCTCATGCGTCAGTTGGGAGCTACAGTTGCCAGTGGGTCTGAGGGTCAGATCACTAAAGAGGAGGACTGGATTCATCAGAACTGTCACTGGACCGACTCCGATGCCGAGCAGTTTTCGACCCACGTTGAAGATGCAGAGATGTGATGTTCGAGCTCTTCCTCCTCCCATCACCTGGAGTTGTAGTGTCACTCTATGCCCGTTTTGGTGTCTCGTTGCCAAAGGGGGAGAGAGTGTAGGGACTTTGCTTCTTGTGGTTTGTTTGAGTCGTCTTGTGGTTTCTTGCGTGTTTCTTTTCGTTTGGTTTGGTGTGAGACCTAAGTTCTAGACATATGGTGTGAGACATATGCTCCCTATCGCTACCTTATTACTTATGTCTTTTCAGAGTACTATAGGTTATTATGAGATGCACGCTTGCCATGTCTATTCACTTCTCTCATAGATCATGTGCTTAGTATTGTTGGACTACAAAATATAGGGGGAGTGTTGATCCGAATGTGTGTGTCGTGCCATCTCTTGGTGCACGCATTCTGGGGGAGCCCGTCTATATTTTTTAGTTCTTTGTTTACTTCATCTCATTTCTTTTCCTTGCGCAAATCCCTAGTTGTCATCAATCCACCAAAAAGGGGGAGATTGTTACGGCATATCTCTCTCAAGGTAGTTTTGGTGATTGATGACAACATGTTGGCGGACTAATCTAGTGCTTTGAATTATTCTCAAATTCTCCCCTGGCACGAGACGCCTTCTTTCCCTCGGAGTGTATTTCAAGACGGTGTAGCTCTTTCGTTTCTTTCTCGGTGGACTAGTTGCGTAGAGGGCACCGTACTATCAAGAGGGGGTCCGCTGGGGTTTTGCATGGGTGGAATCTTCACGTACACATCAGCTTCTCACCCTCCGAGTTTTTCCTGTCCATTGAAGAGATCTCTCCTCTCTTCCTTGTCCTGTCTGGGTCTGAGCGGCAGTACCGTGCACCTAGCGGTAGTACCGCTGAGAAGCCACAAGCGGCAGTACCGCTCCACAACGGTAGTACCGCCGTGGCTCCACAGCGGTAGTACCGCTGGGGGCCCGGTACCTCCGCCTGGTCCTCAGCTTCTTTGAGGGATCGCTTCTCCCTCTCTCTCTCGCCCCAGCGGTAGTACCGCACCGCCTGCGGTACTACGGCCGAAGGGTCACAAGCGGTAGTACCGCTCCACAGCGGTACTACTGCCCTTGACCCCACTACCGTAGTACCGTTGGGCAGTCTGGCTCCTACCGCCTCGATTCGAGAGGTCTTTTTCTCGTGTCGGGTTTTGCGACACTAGTCACGGTTGTAGTGGCGGTAGTACCGTTCCTGGAGCGGTAGTACCGCCCTACCATCGCGGTAGTACCGTAGTTGGAGCTTTTCCCTTTTAGTCTCCTCAGCGCGGCAGTACCGCTGGATGGCGCGGCACTACCGCTCCCCTGGCGGTAGTACCGCCCCCTCTCAGCGGTAGTACCGCCCTGTGCGGGGCTGGTTGGTGGGGGACAACGGGATTGTTGCCCCCACTATAAAAGGGAGCCCCCCTTCTTCCTTTCCACCCACCTCTTCTTCCCCCAAGCTCCATTTATTGCTCAAGCTCCATTAAATACTCCAAGCTTCATTTTGCCCGATCTATCTCCCTAGCCAATCAAACTTGTTGATTTGCTTGGGAGTGGTTGAGAAGGCTCTGATCTACACTTCCACCAAGGGATTTTCGATTCCCCCACTCATCCCTAGCGGATCTTGTTACTCTTGGGTGTTTGAGCACCCTAGACGGTTGAGGTCACCTCGGAGCCATATTCCATTGTGGTGAAACTTCGTGGTCTTGTTGGGAGCCTCCGATTAAGTTGTGGAGATTGCCCTAACCTTGTTTGTAAAGGTTCGGTCGCCGCCTTCAAGGGCACCAATAGTGGAATCATGGCATCTCGCATTGTGTGAGGGCGTGAGGAGAATACGGTGGCCCTAGTGGCTTCTTGGGGAGCATTGTGCCTCCACACCGCTCCAAAGGAACTTCGGTAACACATCCTCGTCTTCACCGGATCCACTCTTGGTTATCTCTTACCTTTACTTGTGCAAGCTCTTTAGTGTTAGTTCCCTTGCTTGCTTGTATGCTTGTTGTTATTGCATCATATAGGTTGCTCACCTAGTTGCACATTTAGACAACCTACTTTGATGCAAACTTTAATTTGGTAAATAAAAGCTAAAAATTGGTAGTTGCCTATTCACACCCCCCCCCTCTAGTCAACCATATCGATCCTTTCAGTCGTTGCACCAGCTGCATTCCCCCGGGAGACTTTCGTCGTCCGATGACGACATTTTCTACGTTCATAATTCAAAGATTAAACTTGTACAATTCAGTATATGTATTATAAAAATTAAATTAGATCATTATTATTCATCATGGGTTGGCTATCGGTCTGCCGAGTCTATATAGTGGAGACTCTTCCTCACTGATTCCTCTCTGACATTTGCGACCGTCGGTGATGATTGTTGATGTCTACTACACAACCTTCTTCTTGTAGACGTTGTTGGGCCTCCAAGTGCAGAGGTTTGTAGGACAGTAGCAAATTTCCCTCAAGTGGATGACCTAAGGTTTATCAATCCGTAGGAGGCGTAGGATGAAGATGGTCTCTCTCAAGCAACTCTGCAACCAAATAACAAAGAGTCTCTTGTGTCCCCAACACACCCAATACAATGTTAAATTGTATAGGTGCACTAGTTCGGCGAAGAGATGGTGATACAAGTGCAATATTGATAGTAGATAATGGTTTTTGTAATCTGAAAATATAAAAACAGCAAGGTATCTAATGATAAAAGTGAGCACAAACGGTATTGCAATGTGTTGAAACAAGGCCTAGGGTTCATACTTTCACTAGTGCAAGTTCCCTCAACAATAATAACATAATTGGATCATATAACTATCCATCAACATGCAACAAAGAGTCACTCCATAGTCAATAATAGCGGAGAGCAAACGAAGAGATTATGGTAGGGTACGAAATCACCTTAAAGTTATTCTTTCCAATCAATCCGTTGGGCTATTCCTATAAGTGTCACAAACAGCCCTAGAGTTCGTACTAGAATAACAACTTAAAATACAAATCAACCAAAACCCTAATGTCACCTAGATACTCCAATGTCACCTCAAGTATCCATGGATATGATTATACAATATGCATCACACAATCTCATATTCATGTATTCAACCAACACATAGAACCTCAAAGAGTGCCCCAAAGTTTCTACTGGAGAATCACAATGAAAACGTGTGCCAACCCCTATGCATAGGTTCATGGGTGGAACCCGCAAGTTGATCACCAAAACATACACCAAGTGAATCACGTGGTATCCCATTGTCACCACAGATACGCACGGCAAGACATAGATCAAGTGTTCTCAAATCTTTAAAGACTCAATCCGATAAGATAACTTCAAAGGGAAAACTCAATCCATTACAAGAGAGTAGAGAGAGTAACGGCAACATATGTTCTCCCCTACCTTCTTTCTTCATAGTGGTTCGGTGTTCTCTTTTTCATTCATCAAGACAATTTCAATTTTGAAAAAATGAGTCTGTTCCTCGTCTTCCTCTCTTGCTTCTCCCAATGCCATAGATCCAGTAGTGCGATTCAACAAGCAAATCTCGTAGATCCTATGGTGCGATGCAACAAGTATGGACGAGCAATGAATACTTTATTTGACCTTCTCTTCTTCGTAATGGCCCGTCGGTGTCAGATTTTTTTTCCATCCATACAGATGATTTCATTTTTGAAAAAAAAAACAAATACACCACCACATCTCTTTTCTCTCGCTTCTCCAAACCGCGCCGATCAACCGGTACAATGCAATGAGTATGGACAATCGGCAAACCCAACGAGCGAACGTGCGGCACTCATCTCTCGGCGTGACAGCTTGCCACCGTCTGATTGATCAGGTCATGTTGCTCACGTAGGCTCAAAAAAGCGAGGATACGCGGTGGCCGGGCAAGGCCCGAAAATGAATCTGCAGCTGATTTCCGGCCGGGTGTCCGCGCAGGCATAGCGCCACGTATCCCCTCGCCAGCTCGCCACGACAGCTGGGGGAGGAAGCCATCTTCTTCCTCTCGCGGTGGCGGTGGTGGGGGGCGAATTCGATTTAGTCCATTGATGAGTAATCTATTCCTCCCAGGAAAGATTTCATGCGTTGTGCTGTTAAGATAACGGAAATAGTGGACTTTTTGCGGAGGAAAAATGGAAAACAAGCAGTTGACCCGGCGGAGGCGGTGAACTGCTGATGATCTGTCACAGGATCAGATCGTCTTGGTGCATGTCGTCCGTCTTTTGAAGCTGGGTTCATTGAACCATCGATCACGAAACCGTCTGGCTGCAATTTCAGTTTTTCTGTCATTTACAAATGTTAATGTTGGGGCATCTCCAACACCGGCCCCCAAATCGCCCGCAACAGTCCGGACCGCGTGGTCCGGACATATTTTGTCATCCAACACGGTCCCGTATCGGTTCGCTCGGTGGTTCGGGCATGTTTTTTTTTCACAAACTCGAGATAAACTGTAAGGCTTTGTGGTCGTTCGGACATTTTCCTTCCGATGCACGTGTCGCGGGAGTGCCGGGCCAGAGCACACAGCCCCGACATTAATGCCGCGTGATGTGACCGGATGAGGGGAGGGGGGCACTGATAGATGCGACTTTTGGGGAGTCGCCGTTTCAATGCGGACGCAGTTTCCTGAGGAATCAACTCTAGCCGCTGCGTCACATTGAAGCGGCTCACCGTCCGTTCGCATGATCTGGACGAGGCTATATAAGCCGTGCTCCGGCGCCGTCCACATCGCACTAAACACATCGCTTCACACGTCCTCGTCCTCACCACCCCTTTTCCTCCACAACTTCAACGATGGGCAGGTCGGCCTCGACGTCGGCAGGCGGCAGCTCCGAAACGGGCTCTGGAGATTCGTGGCGATGCCCTCGAACTCCGGCACTGTCGTCCTCATCGGCGGCCGGTTCCTCGGTGAAGTAGGAGATCATCATCTCCTCTGGCGACAAGGAGGACCACCCGCGGCAACAGAAGACGGGGACGCAGGGCGCAATCTACGTCATGACTAACAAGGAGTACCAGCAACAGATGAAGGTCAAGCTCCATCGCTCCATCCTCCACGCAAATGGCCCGGCAACGTACTTTGGTCTGAGGATCAAAGGACATTCACTCTCCTTGGTCCACCGTCAAAATTATATTATAGTAATAACATGCTGCCGCTGGTCCGCCTTGTCTTTTGTGGACTTAGGGCATGGTGCCCTTGCCGGTGGGAGGGTTCTGTTTTAAAATGTTTTTTCGAGTTTTATTAGGGTTTATGTCATTCTCAGGAAGACGAGACGACGACAACTCTCTAAAGATGGAGTAAGTTTCTTCCCGCCTAGCCCCTGTCTCGATGATGTGTCTAGCATCGTTGGTGGGCATCTGGAGGTGTCTCCGGGCAGATATGTCCTTGGTGTATTTGCTCGGATCTGCTCATATTTCGTCCACGTTGGTGCGTCTTCAGGTTCAATCCTTCCGATCTACGCTGCTCTTCATCGGTGGTGGTTGCTATTCTGCTGCGCTGGTCCTATGGGGGCTTAGCACGACAACTTTCTGACTATCTACTATAACAAATTTTGCCTGATTCCGGTGAGTGAGGGGCAATGACGGCGGCACGCCTTTGGCTCACTTCAGTGCCTGTAATCGTCGCTAATTGGTCTACACATCTGGATGTAATTTTTATTATTTCTGATGGCGGCATGTCTTTTTTTTAGGCTCATTTTTTTTCTCTTGGGACAACAGCTTCAGGTTGTGTACTGTTCCGCTGGTCGCGTGGTCTAAACTTTTCTTCCGCTCAAAACACAAATCGCTACGTACTTTTTTTCTCTTCGACCTCGTTGTCACCCAAAGTCGCTACTTATCTTCCGCTCAAAAAACAAATCGCTACTTTTATTTTCTTTAGAGGCCCAGCTTAGCTAGTGGACCGAGGGCGAGGGTGGCCCAGCGAGCGTTCAGCTGCTGGTGCGCCGGAAACGAGCAGACCGATCTGTTCGCCGTTATTTAGTACCACACCGCAAGCTTGGTAGGCAACTTGGCTGCTTAAATACGCTGGCACTGACCCTGTTGTCACCAACGATGCGGTCACGAATCAGTTAGCGCTGATCTAACGGGTCTGCGGAGGTAAAAGGCCGACGTATGGCTATTGGGTTCGCCTAATTCTAATACGATCGTCAGATCCATGTAGACGTACACGGTTGGTCTTTTTGTTTTTCCAGATCATTTTAATTTTTTATCTCAAAAAAGATGACTTTTCTTCTTTCATATGATATATTGCCTCTTTTTAGCACCTTTTTTCTAGCTTCTCCCAATTATGCTCTTAATTTTTTTCTCTTAGCTCTGCCAGTTCAGTCGCTTCTCTTATTTTTTTAAGAACACTCTTAAATTTTTTCCTCTTGCTTCTCCGAGTCATGTTTTTGTTTATTCAAATGATTTTGGTTATTTTTTTCTCTCGCTTCCCCCAAAAAAATTATGATGATTTTGATTTTTTTCCCCTCTTCTCCTCCAATAACTTATGATGATATTATTTTTTCAAATTTTTCCCTTGCTCCACCCAATTGCGTAAATCCAACGGTGCGACGCTATAAGTATGGACGAGAACCATTATTTTCTCTAGCTTCTCCTAATTATGCATATCCCATGGTGCGATGCAATAAGTTTGGACGAGCAACATATGTTTTTCCCTACCTTCTTTCTTCGTAGTGGTTCGGTGTTCTTTTTTCCAGTCATCCAGATAATTTCAATTTTGAAAAAAAATGAGTCCGTACCACGTCTTCTTTTCTCTTGCTTCTCCCAATCACGTAGATCTAGTGGTGATATTCAACAAGCAAACCCCATAGATCCTGTGATGCGATGCAACAAGTATGGACGAGCAACATATGTTTTCCCCTACCTTCTTTCTTCGCAGTGGTTCGGTGTTCTCTTTTTCATTCATCCAGATAATTTCAATTTTGAAAAAAATGAGTTAGTGCCATCTCTTCTTTTCTCTTGCTTTTCCCAATCCCGTAGATCCTGTGGTGTGATTCAAGAAGCAAACGTCATAGATCCTGTGGTGTGATGCAATAAGTACAGACGAGCAACATATGTTCTCCCCTACCCTCTTTCTTCATAGTGGTTCGGTGTTCTCTTTTTCATTCATCAAGACAATTTCAATTTTGAAAAAATGAATCCATGCCACGTCTTCCTCTCTTGCTTCTCCCAATCCCATAGATCCAGTAGTGCGATTCAACAAGCAAATCTGGTAGATCCTATGGTGCGATGCAACAAGTATGGACGAGCAATGAATACTTTATTTGACCTTCTCTTCTTCGCAATGGCCCGTCAGTGTCAGTTTTTTTTCATCCATACAGATGATTTCATTTTTGAAAAAAACAAATGCACCACCACAACTCTTTTCTCTCGCTTCTCCAAACCGCGTCGATCAACGGGTACAATGCAATGAGTATGGACAATCGGCAAACCCAACGAGCGAACGTGCGGCACTCGTCTCTCGGCGTGACAACTTGGCACCGTCTGATTGATCAGGTCATGTTGGTCACGTAGGCTAAGAAAGAAGCGAGGATACGAAGACGTCGGGTTATGCATGTGTCTTGGAGTACTACAATCCTTCCCATCAGGGTACCCTTCTGCGTCCCCCCCTCCCCTCTTGGGCCGGCGCATGTGCGGGGCGGGAAGCACCATGTGTTTTTTTTGCTTTTCTCTGTTTTAACTTTTTTTTCCTTTTTATAAATAATCCGGGATTTCAACAAAAAGTTGCAAATTGTGAAATGCTTTTGAATTTAAAAATTGTTCATGATCAAAAAAACAATTTTGGGAAATGATAAATGCTCGTGGATTAAAATAATGTTTACCAATTTGGAAAATAGTTCTTGAAATCCTGAAATAAATTCAGAAATAATGCGAGCACCAAGATTCGAACCTTCATGAGCTGAGATACCACTGTCCCTCTAACCATCCAATCACAGGATGGTTCGCCTTGTCCATGTATGTATGGTGTTTGTTTCCCTTAAAATTTTCGTGTCCTAGTAGCCAGTCAGTATGAGTTCGTGATAGACACAAATAGAGTCAAATTTATCTTTTTTTAATGAGTCAAATCCAACCTTAAAACAAGAGCCCAATGTATGCATAGTTCGAACAACAAAGACATGTGTGTGCATTAGCACGTTCACGTTATGGACTCGATTTTCTTTATCGATGCGTGAAGGATCCAAACAATTAATCTCAAAAAAAAATCCAAACTTTAGAAAAAGAATTTGTCAACATGCATGCATGCTCCATGCAAAAAGAAAAACAAAAACAACATGTGTACACGCTAGCTAGCAACACGTATGACTAAAAGAAATATTTTTTAAAAATACACATAGGACTTTTTAAATACATGGTAAACATTTTTATAATACATGATGAACTTTTTCGTAATATACAATGAACATTTTTGTCATACGCGGTGGACATTCTGTATAATACACAAAAAATAAAAACATAAATAGGCAAAAATGGAAACAAACCCCAAAAAGGAAAAGGGAACCAAAACAGAAAAACAAAAAACCGGGAAGAAAAACCGCAAGAGAAGAAAAGAGAAAACCATAACATGGAAGAAAACAAAACAAGGAAAGAAACAGTAGCAAACGAAGTAATTATGCAAACCTCGTAGTGGGCCGCCCCAACTCGCTCCGCTGCGGGCCTTTCCTCGACAGTTTGCCGCCCCGCGGGCGAAAATTAGGATTGCCCAAAGTCGCTACTTTTCTTCAGCTAAAATTATTCCCTTCATCCGGAAATACTTGTCCTTGAAATGGTTGTATCTAGATTTATTTTAATTATAGATACATCTATTTATAATTATTTTGAAGACAAGTATTTTCGGACGGTGGGAATACTTTTATTTTCTTTAGAGGCCCAGCTTAGCTAGTGGAACGAGGACGAGGGTGGCCCAGCGAGCGTTCAGCTGCTGGTGCGCCGGAAACGAGCACACCGATCGGTTAGGCGTTATTTAGTACCACACCGCAAGCTTGGTAGATAACTTCGCAGCTTAAATACGCTGGTACTGACCCGGTTGTCACCAACGATGCGGTCACGAATCAGTTAGCGCTGATCTAACGGGTCTGCGGAGGTAAAAGGCCGACGTATGGCTATTCGGTTCGCCTAATGCTATACGATCGTCAGATCCGTGTAGACGTACACGGTTGGTCTTTTTGTTTTTCCAGATCATTTTGATTTTTTTATCTCTCGCTTCTTCAAAAATGATGACTTTTCTTCTTTCATATGATATTGCCTATTTTTTTAGCACCTTTTTCTAGCTTCTCCCAATTATGCTCTTAATTTTTTTTCTCTTAGCTCTGCCAGTTCAGTCGCTTCTCTTAATTTTTTTAACAACACTCTTAAATGTTTTCCTCTTGCTTCTCCCACTCATGTTTTTGTTTATTCAAATGATTTTGATTATTTTTTTCTCTCGCTTCCCCAAAAACAATTATGATGATTTTGATTTTTCCCCCTCTTCTCCCCCAATAACTTATGATGATATTATTTTTTCAATTTTTTTCCTTGCTCCACCCAATTGCGTAAATCCAACAGTGTGACGCTATAAGTATGGACGAGAACCTTTCTTTTCTCTAGCTTCTCCTAATTATGCAGATCCCACGGTGCGATGCAACAAGCTTGGATGAGCAACATATGTTTTCCCCTACCTTCTTTCTTCGTAGTGGTTCGGTGTTCTTTTTTTCATTCATCCAGATAATTTCAATTTTGAAAAAACTGAGTCCGTGCTACGTCTTCTTTTCTCTTGCTTCTCCCAATCACGTAGATCTAGTGGTGCTATTCAACAAGCAAACTCCGTAGATCCTGTGATGCGATGCAACAAGTATGGACGAGCAACATATGTTTTCCCCTACTTTCTTTTTTCGTAGTGGTTCGGTGTTCTTTTTTTCATTCATCCAGATAATTTCAATTTTGAAAAAATGAGTCCGTGCCACCTCTTCTTTTCTCTTGCTTTTCCCAATCCCGTAGATCCTGTGGTGTGATTCAAGAAGCAAACCCCATAGATCCTGTGGTGCGATGCAATAAGTACGGACGAGCAACATATGTTCTCCCCTACCTTCTTTCTTCGTAGTGGTTCGGTGTTCTCTTTTTCATTCATCAAGACAATTTCAATTTTGAAAAAATGAGTCTGTGCCACGTCTTCCTCTCTTGCTTCTCCCAATCCCATAGATCCAGTAGTGCGATTCAACAAGCAAATCTCGTAGATCCTATGGTACGATGCAACAAGTATGGACGAGCAATGAATACTTTATTTGACCTTCTCTTCTTCGCCATGGCCCGTCAGTGTCAGGTTTTTTTTTCATCCATACAGATGATTTCATTTTTGAAAAAAACAAATGCACCACCACATCTCTTTTCTCTCGCTTCTCCAAACCGCATCGATCAACGGGTACAATGCAACGAGTATGGACAATCGGCAAACCCAACGAGCGAACGTGCGGCACTCGTCTCTCGACGTGACAGCTTGGCACCGTCTGATTGATCAAGTCATGTTGCTCACGTAGGCTCAGAAAAGCGAGGATACGAAGATGTCGGGCTATGCATATGTCGTGGAGTACCACAATCCTCTATTATAAAGATTCACCGGAAGTACAAAGCACCTCAAACATAATAAAGATTCACCAGAGGTCCATGGACCACCGAACAACCATTGCCGCTCCAGAACGAGCCGCCGACGCGCTGCTGTCGCTGCTCCCATACCGGAGCCGGCCTGACCTCCTCAATGACAGTCGATAAGTCTTCGTGCACGTGCCCCTAAGACCTAGCCCCCCAGAGCCGCAACCGTCGTCGTTGAATTCTTAAATCGATCTAAAGAATCAAACACCAAATGCCATCGTTGCATATGCACGACGAGAAACCCTAACCTCGTCGCCCGAAGGAGCTAGCAAGAATCTATGCAGGAGCTCCATCTAATCCGTCCCAACGGATGAACTTAAGGAGGATCAGAGTCCAAATGACTAACTCGAAGAAGGAGCGCCACCATCCGTCCAAAAGCTGCCCTTGCGAGGACTAAAACCCTACCGATCAACTAGCGGGAGCCGATACACCAGGATTCTCCTCCCCACCACCGGCCGCCGAAGCAGCAGGCGAAGGAGGGCGAATCCACGAGCTCGACGGCGGAGATCGAGGGGAGGAAGGCTTTCCCAATTCTTCTTGGGAGTTGGGAGAGAGGAAAGAAAAATCACCTAGGTGGCTCAATCTTTTTTTTTTGCCGGTGACCTAGGTGGCTCAATCTATTCCTGGTCAACCTAGGCGACTCGGGCTGCGGCCTTCTCATGTACTCTACGCTCGTGGCATATATGAAGAGAAAGTAGGAAAATAACACCTACAAGTCATTAAGCATCGAAAATAGTGATATTTGCACTAAAAAAAGAGAATAGTGATATTTTCTACTGCACGAGGCCCATACACAGTGACTGGGATGAAACAACCACATATAGTCCAACATTTCATTGAGGATTTACATATACTCACAGCAGAGGATGTCTATACGGCATAAATAATGGAGGAAATGGATTCAGAATACTAATGAGTGAAATTTCACATTTCCTGGCCAAGGCAACACTGCTCGAGCATTACAAACCCTTCATTTTTTCCTCCACCAGCTCAATGCAGCGGTGAAGTACGAATTGAACAGGATTTAACAAGCACAACATCTGATTTTCATCCTCACCGCCGCCTTTCTCGAGTTCCGATTGAATCCCTGTAATAATTAATCTTAATGGGATCAGCCACTCTGAGTACACGGCTCGTATTTTTTCATCCCGCAACATTTTGGCTGATCTGGATCCTAATGATAAAAAAGGGGAAAACTTCTGTTAACACACAAAATGTTGGTCGATTCCAGGATTCGCTCTGCCAAGAGCAATACATCACGGGTTTGCAAGAACAGTTACCTCTTGAATCTATTATCAGAATCAATCTGAGCAAGTTCAGAGCAGATAATACCTGCTTACAGACAGAGAATGGGGACCACATCAGATTGTTTTATAGGCATAAAGTATAGAATACTAGCTAAGTGAAATTAGCAGGACAAGAACAGGAAAATAAAAGCAGTTTACCAGCACTTAGAAAACGCATGCTTGGAGAAATGACGTCAATGCTCAAAATATCATCATAGACAGTGGACTGGGCACCCCTAAAAAAAGGACAGTGGACTGGGAACTGTTTTATCCTTACTGCCTACTGTAGGTGCTATCAACTGCTATCTCCGATCATTTTCCTTTTCATCTCCCTTTAAATGCAGACTTTTCCACCAAGCGTGATGTTAAATGTTCTGGGCCAAGCTGGAAGGATTTAAGGAGGCTATCAAGGAGGCGTGGAGGTGCAGTCCAGCAATCGCTGACCCCTACAAGCGTTCTGGATCGCTCTTTTTAGAAACGCGGCAAGCGATTGCCGACGCAGTGATTCTGGCTTTAGATGCTGCTCAGCACTCAAGGCTTCAGTTCCCGGCGGAAATATGGTTGAGAAGATCCTTGAAGCTTCCATTCTCGGCTTGTCTTCGCTGGAACGCACGATTGCCTGACGGTGTTCTAGATTGCAGTGGCTACAGGAAGGAGATGCTAACACCAAACTTCTACACATAGTAGCCAATGTGAGAAGAACTTAATCAAGCTCTCATCTCCCTGGTCTCCAAGAGCTCTGACGCCATGAGGTAGGAGATTACCACACGATTAGCTTAGTACATAGCTTCTCTAAGTTGTTGGTGGTGCGGCTTCAGCCCCACAGTGAGCTTGTTAGTGCAAAGCAATCAGCGTTAAGCCGTTAATTAAGGGTCACGGTCTGCATGATAACTTGATCCTGGTCCGGTAAGTTGCGCACAAACTTCATAAACGAAAGGCTAAAGGTGCTTCTTAAGCTCAATATTTCCCACGCCCCTCCTAGTATTTCTTGTCTGAGATCCTACGTCCCAAAGGATTTAGGGATAGCTGGAGAACTTAGATCGCCATTCCCCTCTCTTCTGCTAGCACCCGTATCGTCGTGAATGTAAGTGTGGGGCCAAGGTAGTGCATGCTTGTGGTTTGCATCAAGGTGACCCAATCACCCCCTCCTCGTCATTGGATGGAGGCGTTGACAGCCATGGTTATCAAGGAAGAATCAGCGGGCATCATTAGTTATATGCCGGGCTGTTCTCCGCTTCAGAGGCTCTTGATTTACGCTGATGATGTGGTCCTCATCAGGCCAACTTCTCTTGACTTTGCCTTCGTCAGAGAACCTTTGCCAATTTTCGGTATGGCCTCTGGTCCCTGTATCAATTATGTCAAATCATCAACGATCCTTATCAGATGAGAGGAGCAAGAACAACTTCTGGTTGCTTCAGCCTTACCCTGCCAGATTGGGAATTTCCCTTGCAAACATTTGGGATTGCGACTCTCAGTGGGTTAGCTTACCAGTCTGAGTGGCACCCTATCCTAGACAAAGGTGCCAAAATCACAAGAACAAAGTGGTGGAAGCTCAAAGGGGAAGCACAGCAAACCTTAAGGAGAGGATGATTGCAGAAGGACCATGGGGCGAAGAAGGAACAGCAGATAGTATGTGGGATAAGATGGCTTTTTGCATTCGGAAGGTAGCTATCAAGGAGGGGGGAGTGCTACAAAAGTTGGCACCATGAGCACTAGCAACATGGAGGAATACAGAGAGGCCAAGATAACAATTTTTACCCATATCTTTGCTTGCTTATTCACCCAAACCAGGTCAATCTGGTCTTTGCAGTCCTCAAACATACTAAATTTACACAACTAATCCTCTATCATAAGTCACTCGCAGACGAATGTCATTGCAATGGATTATGACAATTAAATTTCCCAAATGATAAGTGCCACACGTCAGGTGCGTGGCACTCCGGCCCTGACGTTTTTTGATGACAATTCTAATCACACAAGGACGGCAAATTCCAAGGACACACGGCAACTTTCTGTGAAAAATAAACTGAAGCACGAAAGTTGCCATGCTTGCCAACTAAAGTTGCCATCCTCGCGTCACTAAACTTGCCGTTGAAAACGTTCGGAGTTGCCCTGTGCTCATACCTGACGTGTCACACTTATCAGGGTCCTTAAATTTGTCCACCCAGCTTATGCCTATTTAGTGTTTTATTGACTTGCTTTCACCTATTTTTGTGTCTAACTTTCAACAGCAAATTATAAAGTAAGCATAACACAGCATAGTTTAGCAACCACAAACTGAGCCAGCATTTAGGAAAAGATGTGCTGCTGGTGTGTTACGTATTTGAGTTTGTGCAATGAAGACACTGACGTCCAATTACTGATTTGAGGAAGCTAACCCACCAACTTTTCAACGTTGAGCAATCAAGGCTTCCCACCAACCACCTCTGTGTACAGCTTTAAACACAGCAAGGAACAAAAGAAAAGGGTACCTCTTCACTGTGATCACGAAGACAAGGAGGACCACCTTCTGGAGGCCTCAAGATCAGCTCCACTAACTCAAGCACCTGAGAAGCCCAAGGTGGTGATTCCCCAGCATCTTGTGATCGATCAGATCCATTAACCTGATCAGCTCGACGGCTCTCTCTCGAAACTTCATTCTTCACCAGATCTAAAAGAATTGCAGTCTGAAAGAACAATAAACAAAGTAAACATAAGCCAGGATTTGAAGGATGGAGTTCAAAAATGAAGTTCATATCAACAAGAAACATGTCCAATAAGATAAGGCTGCATGAAGGAACTGAGAAACTGGAGTCCATAATGCTGTAGTATGATTATTTATTTATTCTCTCTTTTGCCTACATATACATCTCATGCATCGACAAGTTGGTGCTCTCAAACATTCCAAAGAATAGTGGATATGAGAAGTTCTCTTACCAAGGAGGGGAACATACTATTCTCGATGAGGGCCTGTAAGATATCAAATCTCTGAGTGGATGGCACCGCTGAAATAACCTGATAGGATTTATAGTGAACACATGTACATGTTAAAAAAAGGGACAGTGCCACAGTAGACTACAGACTACAGAGGGTTATGCAAAATTTGAATACAACCAATTTTGCTGTATTACTATGTCATGAGCATAAAATGGCAACAATCAAATTTTCATATTTATTCTACAAGAAATTACATGAAATGAATTTATGATCTATTGTGAACGAAAAATAATGAAAACAGAAGCTTGGCAGACTAAATAATATTCTCTTTGCACACACAATGTGAATTTTAAGATACATACCCTTTTCAGGGCAGAAAAGGCTTTCTTCCGCATCAACGTATCTGGGGCAGCTATCATGACTCTTTCAATGGCCTGTGGAAATACTTATAATGTTAATACAATATTTGCGAATATATCGACTCATCTCTAAGAAAGTGCAAACATTACCTTGAGTGTGGCAAAAATTTGAGTGGAATATGGGAAATCTACATGATCGTTGGTTTCCTCACTACACTTATCATCAACTAGAGTCAACAATAAGTCCAGACTGTGAGATTTGATTGCCCATGAGTAATTAACTGAAGACAAGACGTATCTAAACATGTTAATTGCTTCCCATTTCCTAATACAATTGTCTTGAACTTCTTTCAGAGCTGATTCAAACTCTGCTCCAGCATATTTTGACATGTCATCATGCATAGATGTCCACACAACTGTAAGAGAGCTCAAGAATGTGACCAAACAGCTTCTAAATAATAGTGGAAGTGATGTGATAGGAAAGATTATCAAACCTACAAGACTTGCACCGTCCATAGCAGAAGAAAAGCAGTCCAGAAAATTGTCGTCCTCTTCTACATCATTTCACAGACATATGCATCAGTTAGCAATGAAGCAAACATAATATACAACTATTCCAAGGAACCAGAAAAATGGGAATAATTTGGATGAGTCACCTTTAGAAAGCTTAGTGGTGGCTGAGGTCACATCATTACCAGTTAAAAGACCCAAATAGGTGAAGCCGCAAAACATAAGAAATTTAGAATATTGAAGAACAACTGAACCACAAGTAGATAGAATATTCTGATGTTTGCTTTCTGATGATACAAGAGCCTGCAAAAGAGCCTTGTATATCAAAGTGATGAACATACATGGATATTGTAGAAATAACATCCATTTTGTACTCACTATGTTTTGAAGGGCGTATAGACCAAGTATAGAACATAACTCTTCCTTCCTGTGGTTTACCTTTTAGTGAACAAAAAAACTCAGAATCAATAGAACAAATGAGATGGTCAACAGAATTGTATTTAAATCAACAAACCATTGTTTTGCACATTTCTTGTATAGCATTGCCAATACGGAGGGCTGCACTGAACAGATCAACAGTACTCATTCCATGTTCCCCATCATATTCTGATAAATTAGCATGCATAACTCGAAGGATGGCAGGAAGTACGACCTTTACTTGCTCAATATGTCTCCTCTGAATCAAAGTAAGCGCTAGTCGAAAGAACAATTAGCTATCAAGAACTCAAATCCATATGATGTTAATCAGTAAAAAAAATAGACGGCAGGTGTGCAACATATCTCTAGCATGTACTCCCTCCATTCCTGAAAAGTAGGCATAATTTTCTTTTGTCAAAATTCCTGGAAAGAAGGAGCAAGGGTAGTTTAGCACTAGGCCTCCCAAAAATACCCCTTCTCTATAATTTGTGCACTGGTGGACTAAACAATGGATGTAATTATCACTGCTCGTCAATCAGCCGTACATGGCCATGGTTCGATGAGGAGACGCTAAGTGTCCAGCCAGGATAATCTACAAATGATCTTGCTCATTAATGAGGGCTAGGTAAGATGGGAAACAATTCAGATGCACAGCACCTCCATGATCTTAGCAAAACAAAAAATTACGCCTTGTTCCTGGAGTGGAGGGAGTATATATCTAACCTATCCTATGTACAGACAGAATGTAAGGAGGGTATCAGGCTGAAGTTTCAAGGCAAGAAACTGTTGCCAATTAGCAGAACAAATAATTAATGTGGAATCTGTAGAAGTGTTAATATAAGATAATGTACATACTGCTGGCAAGCCCATCTAGTAGAATAACAAGGTATGCTGATCCATTAAATGCCACTGGTGTATCTAATGCCTGCATCAACATAAAGGTAATAGTATGAACAAAATGGGTGAGCAGGTAACAGCAAAGAACTGAGCATCAGCTAGAGAGAAAGAAAAGGATGATGATATTAGCATTTTGAGAATATGAGAAGCTGCTTAAGAATGACTGGGTGCTAAAGCCCGGTGCCCCAGATACTTCATAGATCTGGACACACAGCATCAATTCATAACCAAAGAGTTTAAAATTACCAGTGTCTCTTTAAGGAAAAGAAAAAACATATAAAGCAATCATCTCAGAGCCCAGGCAGGTATCAATCACATAAGTGCAGAAATCAGCATAGGCACAAAATTAAACACAGAATAGCTACGCCAAAATTTCACTCCCTTACAAAATCTACAGTCAGAACTTAGATTAAGTTTGTGCAGTGATGCTCCTACTTATCCCCCCCAACCTTTTACAAACATATAATCTTCCATTGAAAGAACATTTGGACATTAATAGAATTAAAATTGCAACAAACATCGTCAACACATTAACATAATTAAAATGTTTAAAAAGCTTCACGGTGTAAAGACTAGCCATCCTAAATATAGGAAATAATCTATTCTCCAGTCGTGGGTAAAAGGAGCTTCATGTTTCCAAGTGTGGGAACTGCTTATTTATTAATTACGGAACTGACCTCACAGAGGATGCAGAGCATGTCCCTTGGGCTGCAATTCGATGCAAAGAACTCAATGATAGCTCTGGCAATGTCCCGGCAATTCCCCATCCGAGCACCCAACTTCGCCACAGGCTTGGGAAGCTCCAGAGACAGCGCGTCTATGGCCATCTATCACAGCATAGCAGCAGAATCAGGAGAACCATCAGCCGCAAAACGCAACGCAATTTCAGCGGCCGAAGACCGGAAGGCACCGCGGCACGCTCTGTCGGACCTGATTCGAGGACGGTCGCGAGAGGAACGCGTGGACCTCGCGGAGCATCTGCTCGGAGAGCCCGGCGTCGGCGTCCGCGTCGGCATCGGACGGGCTGAGGATCTCGGCGACTGCGGCAGCGGCTGCGTCGGAGGAGGCGGTGTCGCCGGACTCGAACGCCTGGAGCAGGGCAGGAGCTTACGGTTTGGGGGGGGGGGGGGGGGGGGGGGGGGGGGGGGGGGAGGAGGCGTGGAGAAGTACGGAGTTGGGCGACCAGTTACCTCGGAGAGGGCGGCGAGTGCTTCCTGTAGGCGCGTGAGGGTTGGGCTGGAGGAGGATGGGTCGCCGTCGGCGACGTCCACGGCGGCGGCGAAGGGTTCGTCCCTCGCCATGGAAGCTGCCGTGGGTGGGTTGGAAGGTGCAGTGGAGGTACGGCTGGGCCTGGGGTTGTCTGGTTACCGATCCGGGTTGGGCTCAACCAGGCCTATTCCTCAACTTGGGCTGCCAACAACTTCGATCTACTCCGATTTGCGTCGATCCCGGTCCCTGGCGGCTCCGGTCGGCAGTTTTGGGCGTCGGCGGCGCGGATCTGGTGGGTGGGTGCGGATCCGGGGGAAACCCCTGGCCGGCGTGGCGGCCACACCAAAGACGTCGCTTTTGGGCGTCGTTTTCTTTGTTGGAGGCTTCGGTGGGATTCTTCTTCCTTCCATCCCATCCATGAGCTCAGGTGAAAGCCTTAGGTCCCCTTTTCCTGGCGACAACGGCATTTTGGTGGCGTATTCCTTCCTGAAGGTGTCGTCCGGGGATGGCTCAAGTGGTGGTGGAGTTGGGTGTGGTTCGACGGCGGCATTTTGGTGGCCTGATCTCATCGTGGGCATCTTGCTCTGGTCCAGGTGTGGGTTCCGATCCTTGACCGGGGCATGATGTTGCATCCTTTTGGCCTTCTCTGATGTTTCAGCGCCTTCGTCCGACAACTCTCGTTCGGTGCTCTGCCTTGCTGCTGCCATCAACGGTGTTTGGGTGGTCGGTTCTCCGTTTCATGTGGGTATGTTACCAGTGCCTCTCATTTGGCCGCTTGGGCACTTTGATTTGGGTTCTAGGGTGAACCACTTCGTCGGCCGCCGGTGCGGCACCCGTCGAGCCTGGGTGAAGGGGTAGGGACCCTTTGCGGCGGCGGAGTCAGATCATGTGCTGCCCCTGTTTGGTCCTTTGGTGGCACTCAATGACACAATACATGCATGGTGGTGCCCCTCTCCCGTCGCCTAGGTAGGTTAGCTAGTTTCGGCCTTGCGGCGTTCGATGGCAAGGGTGTTGTTCTCTTTGTCTTTGAGTTGTTCTACTGAGCACATTGTATCTTTTTTCCGCTTTTGTTTTTTTCTCTTGTTGTAAGTTGCATTCTTGTACTTCCTGGACGGTTGATGGCTTTGTTAATTCAAAGCCGGGCTCTTTCTTGAGCCTTCGTTCTAAAAAAAACTTGGGCTGCCTCGCGTCCAAAATCGCGCAGTTATCGCCTTTTCACTTTCCATGGGCGGTACGTGCTGGGCCCAAAATGTGCCCAATACGAAACGACATCGTTGCTTGACTCTTTTTTACCATCACGCGGTAGCCCGCACGGAGACCCAATCTCCCCCTACTTGTTCTTGATTGCAGCATAGGGCCTTTCGTGCCTCCTTAAATCAAGTTCTCAGTCGTCTCTGACAGGTATCTAGGTGGCACCCACGGCTCCTACCGTTAACCACCTCTTGTTTGCAGATGATAGCCTGCTGTTATTTAAGGCGAGTGGGGAGAGTTCAACTACGATGTCAAACCTACTTGATACATATTGCAATGCTTTTGGACAACGGATCAACAATGAGAAATCCTCAATTTTTTTCAGCAAGGGTTGCCCGGTGCAGGTGAGAGAAATTGTCAAGAACAATCTGCAGGTACACAATGAGTCCTCGAGTGAGCGCTACCTGCCGACAGACGTTGGCCACTCAAAGAATGATACGTTCAAATATCTCCGGGATCGTGTTTGGGAGAAAATCAAAGGGTGGATGAAGAAATTACTATCAGCTGCTGGCAAAGAAGTTTTGATCAAATCTGTTGCACAAGCTATACCGGTCTACTCTATGTCTTACTTCAGATTGCCACGAGGTTTATGTGAGAGCATAATGTCACTTATCCGACAATTTTGGTGGGGCTCCAAGCATGGTAAAAGAAAGCCTAATTGGGTTGCGTGGAATATAATGACTCTACCAAAGCACTTGGGAGGCCTAGGATTCCGTAACATGGAGATTTTTAACCTTACACTTCTGGCAAGGCAGGCATGGCGTACCCTTACAGACAGCACTTCGTTGAGTGTCTGTATTCTTAAGGCAGTATATTTCCCACATTGTTCTCTCCTCCAAGCCGAACTTGGACCGCATCCATCCCAGATTTGGCGGGCGATATTGGATGGCCGTGACATCCTCGCACAAGGGGTCATTAGGCGCATTGGAGATGAAGAGACAACGGATATCTTGAGGCATAACTGGATCCCACGCGACAGCATCAAGCGACCCATCAGTTCACTTGTTCATAATCCGTCGGAGAAGGTGGTGCAGCTCATAGATGCAACGTCGGCAACATGGAATGAGAACTTGGTACACTCATTATTTACTCATTTTGATGCAGAAGAGATCCTACGGATTCCTTTATGCACACGTCGTGTGGGGGATTTTTGGGCTTGGCATGAGGAGCCTCGAGGAACTTTCAGTGTCCGCTCAGCTTATCGGATGATACTAAAGATAAAACATAGTAGGGAGGCTTGGTTATATGAGAATGACGGAACATCCTACAAGCAACAAGAGACAAAGAAGTGGTCCATGATCTGGCACATGCAAGTTCCATCCAAACTCAAGGTTTTTGTGTGGCGGCTGGTTCGTCAATCCATGCCAACTGGTTCGCTCCTCAAACACCATCACATGGCAACAGAGGATACTTGCTTGATATGTGGGGCTGTTGACACTTGGAAACATGCTCTTATTTCATGTCCGATGGCGGCGAGTGTGTGGGTGTTGGCCCCGGAGGAGTTGGTGCAGCATATGGTGGATCACGAGGAAGTATGCCCGAAGGAGTGGCTGTTTTCTATGCATGAAATATTGACGAAACATCTCTTTGATCGACTAGTGGTGACGCTTTGGGCAATATGGGCCGCCAGGAGGAAGGCAATTCACGAGAATATATTTCAGCCACCTTATTCTGTCGACAACTTTATAACTAAATATTTAGGTGAGGTACAAGTGACCAACTCCAGGCATCCATCGACGGTCACTCCAACCAGCGCCAGACCGAGGCAATGGGTAACCCCGCCCGCAGGGGAGGCGAAGTTCAATGTTGATGCGGCGGTGACCAGGTATGGTGGAGCAGTTAGGGTCATTTGCAAAGATGATAGAGGTATGTTCATGGGAGCATCGACTCTCTCTTTCAAATACACTGTGGATCTGTTGGAAGCTCTCGCCATCAGAGAAGCGCTCGCTTTGGCGGATGATCTCTATTTGAGGCGCATACAAGTCACATCGGACTGCAAAATGGTGATGCAGGACTTAAAGAAGGAGAACTTGGCGAGCTATGGAGCAGTCATTCATGAAATAGTTGAACATTTTTTAGCTTTTGATTTTTGTATTTCAGTCATGAGTTTAGGAGCTCAAACTTTGAAGCTCACAATTTAGTGAAGCATGCTTTATCTCTTGTGGTGGCCATCATGTTTGGTTAGGATACCCCGAAAACTTACCATCCGTTTTCTGTATTGCGACGAATCAATAAAAGTTTTGCGATGTTGTCTCAAAAAAAATGCAGAGTCGTGCAGGAAATCATGGCACCGCAGGGATCGGATTCCAAGCCCGAGTCGGCCACGTACGCGGTTCCACCTATATATAGTCCACACGACCCCATCGATCTCAAGCGAACCAACAAGCTAGCTAGAGCCTAGAGAGATCGAAACACACAAGTCTCGCGGCCGGCGAAGCTCCGTCGACTTAACCAGGACGCACCTCGCCTCGCCGCAAACAACCGTCGTCAAGATGCAGATTTTCGTAAAGACCCTGACGGGGAAGACGATCACCCTGGAGGTGGAGAGCAGCGACACCATCGACAACGTCAAGGCCAAGATCCAGGACAAGGAGGGGATCCCGCCGGACCAGCAGCGGCTCATCTTCGCTGGGAAGCAGCTCGAGGACGGCCGCACGCTCGCCGACTACAACGTGCAGAAGGAGTCGACGCTGCACCTCGTGCTCCGCCTCCGCGGCGGCCTCTCCATCAAGGTCAAGACGCTCACCGGCAAGGAGATCGACATCGACATCGAGCACACCGACACGGTCGACCGCATCAAGGAGCGCGTCGAGGAGAAGGAGGGCATCCCGCCCGTCCAGCAGAGGCTCATCTTCGCCGGCAAGCAGCTCGCCGACGACAAGGCGGCAAAGGACTACAATATCAAGGCCGGCGACGTGCTCCACCTCGTCCTCGCCCTCAGGGGCGGTGCCTGCTACTAGATACATACAGTCTTGGATTTTACCTACGAGAGCTTGAACTATCTAGCTAGGGTTTAGCTGTAGTTTTTATAATTTGTTAAGTACTGTAATTGTTTTTGACGAACATTGTTACGTAATGGTTTTGGGGCTATATAACTGTGGTTGGAAGTTTATGAATATTGTTTGAGTCCTTTACATGTAAGCTGCAATGCTGTATCTCTGCATCTTTTTGCTACCCAATCCACTGCTCTCATTGCATGCCTAAATGAGAAGCGAAGATATGAATATTTTTTTGGCCAAAAATAGCCTCGCGTGACTTGCACTAATCGAACAGAACCTATCATATATGAATAGGGAAACACTTCTTCTAGATCGACTGATCTTTACACCGTCCCCCCTCGGACACAAAAATCTCTCTTCTACCTTTTTCTCACCCCACCAAACTGCCGCATGGCGATTTGCGTGATGATGTGAACCAAAGGCCGATGTTAGGAAAATGAAGATTCAGAACAAACAACTCGAGCATTCAGTGATGGGGGCCAAGTCCAGCACTGTCGATGTTGATGTTTATGCCCTTGATTTGCAAGCAGAGGACGATGAAGAACTGACTGAAGAGTAAATTCAAGTTCCTGTGTATTGTGAGTGTGATTTATATGGCTTATAGTAGTTGTTGTCAGCCTGGTTCAGTTGTTTGCAAAGTGAGACAGAAAATGTTGTACTCAATGCTCTGAAATGAATGCAAAGTCTGAACTTTGCTCTGAATTTGTTGCCTGCTCAACTTCTATGTTTCAGTTTGCAGAGCTATGCTCATAGGCTGATTTATTCAGTTTGCAGAGTTATGCCCATAGGCTGAGGTGAGCCGAAAATTAAAGAACTTGGCTCCTGATAGTGATCCTTCGAGGTGAACAGAAAATTCAAAGAAAGAGAGCAAACTGGACACTTTTACACTTCAGAGCAACACACCAGCTCAGACACTAGTTCAGCAAAAGCTTCACACTTCATTTTTACCAACAACAACAACAACAAAAACTAGTTTCAGTCAATATTTCATTTTCACTTCATTTTGCGCGTTTTCGGTATGCAAGTGTCGGTTTCAGTATGCTAGTTTCAGTTTCAGTTTGGACACACTTTGCACGATTCAATTTCAGTATTTGACCCACTCGCATTCACGCACCTACTTTGCATTCACCACGCCCTCCCCACTAGCAGTCACCACTCTCCCGGCTCTCTTCGCTTTTGCCGCTCGCGAATGGCGATGGACGCAAGCCTGCGATGGAAGCGGAGTCAGGGCATGGCCAATGCATAACCCCAGGGTGATGCCTCACATGTCATGTAGGATCGGATAACAGAAAAAAGTAGGTTTGGATGAGGAAGCGGGATCCTCTTCAGGAGGCGGGTGCTTAGAGACAAAAAGTGTGGTCCAGTGCATAAAGTTGAAAAACTTGAAATCGGGAGAAGGGATGCATGTGTAGTGAGAGTCACTTTCCATTTTTTTTATGAGGTCCACTAGTAGTAGCTTGCATTGGGAAGAAAAAATCAACACATATACTTCAAATTACTTTTTATCATGAAGCATATGTATCCATATGGGACCATTGTACATGCCCTTATGCACCGACGATGACGTGAAGCTGGCGGAAACAAAGAAGATTTGCTCACGGTTTCTAAAAGCATCTACAGTCGCGATGTGTAAGGGCGTGTTCGGTAGCCCTCCAGCTTCTCAACTCCTCAACTCCAGGCGAGGAGTCCAGCCGAACGCTCCAACTCCTGGAGTTACGGGAGAGAAGCTGGCGATTTGCTACGTGCAAATTTGTTGGAGTTGTGGAGTTGGAAATCTGGCGCTCCACCAAAACTGAGAAGTGGGAGTTGTGAAATATTACACCGAGGGTGCCACCGCGAAGTGAAATCGCTGATACCGGTTCGATCGAGCGTCGCTTGTTTCCCCGTCGCTGCCATCCCCCGACTAGCTACACCCGACCAGGCCTATGGCCCAATCCATATTTCCATAGTGTTTTGCATTGACAGCCTCTTCAGACGGGCCACATGGGGGCAATTTTATGGGCTCCGGCTCGCTCCCTCGCGCGAGCGAGAAGCTGCCACGCCGAACGGATTGCTCGCTCCCGGATCCTTCGAGAGAAGCTGGCGCTCGATTTCCGGCGCAGGAGTTGCGGATTTTTGGGCACGGAGGGCTACCGAACAGGCCCTAAATCCAAGCCCTCAAATGCCCGCGAACGCGGACACTGACCGAACACGTCTTATTTGTTGACTTGTACATCCGCATTCCTTATATCTGAACCCTCAAACCATGCAAAAGCATGCAACGCTATGTAAAAGATGATCATCACACGCAGTTCATCAGATCATCATTTCATCGCCGGACAAAAGGAGCATAGTTCATCGGAGCAGTGCAAATCCATACTACAAACTAATTAAAACATAGTTAAAATATAAACACAAGGGCGAAGGGCGGAGGAAATCACCATTTCCTCGCCGGCCCTTTCACCTTCCGGTCCTCGATGCGGCTATGCCCCTACTCCATGTAGGCGTCGGCGTGCGGTGGTCCGTCGTCGTCAGAGCTGGAGGTGGAGCCGCTCGTTAAGTCGGAGTCCGAGCAGCAGCTTCGGCCCGACAGCCTGCGGAGCAGGCGGTCCTGTTCCTTGCATGGCGGGCCGCCTTCGCCGCTGTCTCCTTGCTTGCCTCGCGCTCCAATAACTCGATGGCGAGTCAAAGTGCTTTGCCATTCTCGTAGCGGAGGCACCGCGCATCCATCTCTGTTGTCGTGAGAGAGTGGTGGAGGACCGACGCGAGGAGTGCGACATTGGGATCGACCGCCGCGGTCGCGCGTGACTGTCGTGCGGTCAGCGTCTCCCTCGTTGTCGCCCTCTTGCCTATTGCCGCTCGCGGCGGGCTGCTCGTGCCTCAGACTCGGGCATCCGTGCGCGCTGGCACCTGCGCGGGCACGAGGTCCGAGCGGTGCACCACGTCCGGAATAGGTGGAGGTTGTCGGCGTATCTGAACGACAGGAACGGAGTGGGCAGAGCTGCACGCCGGGCCGGACGTCGCAGGTGCTGCATCGAGGGGCTACAGGCGCTGAGGAAGAAGACATGTCGCTGCCACTGCCGCTGCTGCCTTGGTCGAGCAGCGACTGCCTCAGGGCGATGCGAAGGGCGACCTCCTCCGCATCCATGGTCGAGGCGTCGGATTCTCCGCCGGAGCCGGCGCTGCTTCCGTCGTCGGCCATCGGATCGAAGTGGGGGTCGGAAGTGGAGTGAATAGGCACGGGGGTGAAGTGGAGTTCGGATTGACCGGTGTCTAGGGTTTTTCCGGATGAGGATTGAAGGAAATATGCCCTAGAGGCAATAATAAAGTTATTATTTATCTCCTTATATCATGATAAATGTTTATTATTCATGCTAGAATTGTATTAACCGGAAACATAATACATGTGTGAATACATAGACAAACTTAGTGTCACTAGTATGCCTCTACTTGACTAGCTCGTTAATCAAAGATGGTTATGTTTCCTAACCATGAGCAAAGAGTTGTTATTTGATTAACGAGGTCACATCATTAGTTGAATGATCTGATTGACATGACCCATTCCATTAGCTTAGCACCCGATCGTTTAGTATGTTGCTATTGCTTTCTTCATGATTTATACATGTTCCTATAACTATGAGATTATGCAACTCCCATTTGCCGGAGGAACACTTTGGGTGCTACCAAACGTCACAACGTAACTGGGTGATTATAAAGGAGTACTACAGGTGTCTCCAATGGTAAATGTTGGGTTGGCGTATTTCAAGAATAGGATTTGTCACTCCGATTGTCAGAGAGGTATCTATGGACCCTCTCGGTAATGCACATCACTTAAGCCTTGCAAGCATTGCAACTAATGAGTTAGTTGCGGGATGATGTATTACGGAACAAGTAAAGAGACTTGCCGGTAACGAGATTGAACTAGGTATTGGATACCGACGATCGAATCTCGGGCAAGTAACATACCGATGACAAAGGGAACAACGTATGTTGTTATGCGGTCTGATCGATAAAGATCTTCGTAGAATATGTAGGAACCAATATGGGCATCCAGGTCCCGCTATTGGTTATTGACCGGAGATGTGTCTCAGTCATGTCTACATTGTTCTCGAACCGTAGGGTCCGCACGCTTAACGTTACGATGACAGTTATTATGAGTTTATGCATTTTGATGTACCGAAGGTTGTTCGGAGTCCCGGATGTGATCACGGACATGACGAGGAGTCTCGAAATGGTCGAGACATAAAGATTGATATATTGGAAGCCTATGTTTGGACATCGGAAGTGTTTCGGGTGAAATCGGGATTTTACCGGAGTACCGGGAGGTTACCGGAACCCCCCGGGAACCATATGGGCCTTAGTGGGCTTTAGTGGAAAGGTGAAAGGGGCAGCCCAAGGTGGTTGTGCGCCTCCCCCCTCCCCTAGTCCTATTAGGACTAGGAGAGGTGGCCAGCCCCTCTTCTCTCTCTCCCCACTTGAGGATTCCTATTTCAACTAGGTTTGGGGGGGGGGGGTCCTACTCCCGGTAGGAGTAGGACTCCTCCTGCGCCTCCATAGGGCTGGCCGCACCCCTCCCCCTTGGCTCCTTTATATACGGAGGCAGGGGGCACCTCTAGACACACAAGTTGATCATTGTGATCGTTCCTTAGCCGTGTGCGGTGCCCCTGCCACCATATTCCACCTCGATCATATCGTTGTAGTGCTTAGGCGAAGCCCTGCGTAGGTAGAACATCAAGATCGTCACCACGCCGTCGTGCTGACGGAACTCCTCCCCGAAGCTTTGCTGGATCGGAGCCCGGGGATCGTCATCGAGCTGTACGTGTGCTAAGAACTCGGAGGTGCCAGAGTAACGGTGCTTGGATCGGTCGGATCGGGAAGAAGACGTACGACTACTTCCTCTACTTTGTGTCAACGCTTCCGTTGCGATCTACAAGGGTACGTAGATCAGACTCTCCCCCTCGTTGCTATACATCACCATGATCTTGTGTGTGCGTAGGAAATTTTTTGAAATTACTACGTTTCCCAACAGTGGCATCCGAGCCTAGGTTTTATGGTTTGATGTTATTTGCACGAGTAGAACACAAGTGAGTTGTGGGCGATACAAGTCATACTGCCTACCAGCATGTCATACTTTGGTTCAGCGGTATTGTTGGACGAGACGACCCGGACCAACATTACGCGTACGCTTACACGAGACCGGTTCCCTCGACGTGCTTTGCACATAGATGGCTTGCGGGCGACTGTATCTCCAACTTTATTTGAACCGAGTGTGGCTACGCCCGGTCCTTGAGAAGGTTAAAACGGAGTCTATTTGACAAACTATCGTTGTGGTTTTGATGCGTAGGTGAGATTGGTTCTTGCTTAAAGCCCGTAGCAGCCACGTAAAACTTGTAACAACAAAGTAGAGGACGTCTAACTTGTTTTTGCAGGGCATGTTGTGATGTGATATGGTCAAGGCAAGATGCTAAATTTTATTGTATGAGATGATCATGTTTTGGAACCGAGTTATCGGCAACTAGCAGGAGCCATATGGTTGTCGCTTTATTGTATGCAATGCAATCGCGATGTAATGCTTTACTTTATTACTAAGCGGTAGTGATAGTCGTGGAAGCATAAGATTGGCGAGACGACAACGATGCTATGATGGAGATCAAGGTGTCGCGCCGGTGACGATGGTGATCATGACGGTGCTTCGAAGATGGAGATCACAAGCACAAGATGATGATGGCCATATCATATCACTTATATTGATTGCATGAGATGTTTATCTTTTTATGCATCTTATCTTGCTTTGATTAACGGTAGCATTATAATATGATCTCTCACTAAATTATCAAGAAGTGTTCTCCCTGAGTATGCACCGTTGCCAAAGTTCGTCGTGCCCAGACACCACGTGATGATCGGGTGTGATAAGCTCTACGTCCATCTACAACGGGTGCAAGCCAGTTTTTGCACACGCAGAATACTCAGGTTAAACTTGACGAGCCTAGCATATGCAGATATGGCCTCGGAACACGAAGACCGAAAGGTCGAGCGTGAATCATATAGTAGATATGATCAACATAGTGATGTTCACCATTGAAACTACTCCATCTCATGTGATGATCGGACATGGTTTAGTTGATTTGGATCACGTGATCACTTAGAGGATTAGAGGGATGTCTATCTAAGTGGGAGTTCTTAAGTAATATGATTAATTGAACTTAAATTTATCATGAACTTAGTCCTGGTAGTATTTTATAAATCATGTTGTAGATCAATAGCTCGCGTTGTTGCTTCCCTGTGTTTATTTTGATATGTTCCTAGAGAAAATTGTATTGAAAGATGTTAGTAGCAATGATATGGATTGGATCCGTGATCTGAGGTTTATCCTCATTGCTGCACAGAAGAATTATGTCCTTGATGCACCGCTAGGTGATAGACCTATTGCAGGAGCAGATGCAGACGTTATGAAACGTTTGGCTAGCTCAATATGATGACTACTTGATAGTTTAGTGCACCATGCTTAACGGCTTAGAATCGGAACTTCAAAGACGTTTTGAATGTCATTGTGTTGGGGAACGCAGTAATTTCAAAATTTTCCTACGCACACGCAAGATCATGGTGATGCACAGCAACGAGAGGGGAGAGTGTTGTCTATGTACCAACGCAGACCGACTGCGGAAGCGATCACACAACGTAGAGGAAGTAGTCGTACGTCTTCTTCCTGATCCGACCGATCCAAGCACCGTTACTCCGGCACCTCCGAGTTCTTAGCACACGTTCAGCTCGATGACGTTCCTCGGGCTCCGATCCAGCAAAGCGTCGAGGAAGAGTTCCGTCAGCATGACGGCGTGATGATGATCTTGATGTAGTACCGACGCAGGGCTTCGCCTAAGCACTACAACGGTACGATCGAGGTGGAATTTGGTGGCAGGGGGCACCGCACACGGCTAAGGAACGATCTCAAGGATCAAGTTGTGTGTCTATGGGGTGCCCCCTGCCCCCGTATATAAAGGCCAGGGGCAAGGGGGTCGGCCGGCTAGGAGGGAGGGCAGGGAGGAGTCCCACTCCTACCGGGAGTAGGACTCCTTCCCCCAAATCCTATTCCTAGTAGGACTCTTCGGGAGAAAGAGAAGAGAGGGGGCCCGGCCCCTTCTCCTAGTCCTAATAGGACTAGGGAAGGGGGGTTCGGCCGGCTAGCATGTGGGCTGCCCTTTCTCTCTTTTCCACTAAGGCCCAATAGGCCCATTTGCCTCCCGGGTGGTTCCGGTAACCCTCCCGGTAATCCGGTAAAATCCCGATTTCACCCGGAACACTTCCGGTGCCCAAACATAGGCTTCCAATATATCAATCTTTACGTCTCGACCATTTCGAGACTCCTCGTCATGTCCGTGATCTCATCCGGGACTCCGAACAACCTTCGGTACATCAAAATGCATAAACTCATAATAACTGTCATCGTAACGTTAAGCGTGCGGACCCTACGGTTCGAGAACAATGTAGACATGACCGAGACACGTCTCCGGTCAATAACCAATAGCGGGACCTGGATGCCCATATTGGCTCCTACATATTCTACGAAGATCTTTATCGGTCAGACCGCATAACAACATACGTTGTTCCCTTTGTCATCGGTACGTTACTTGCCCGAGATTCGATCGTCGGTATCCAATACCTAGTTCAATCTCGTTACCGGCAAGTCTCTTTACTCGTTCCGTAATACATCATCTCACAACTAACTTATTAGTTGCAGTGCTTGCAAGGCTTATGTGATGTGCATTACCGAGAGGGCCCAGAGATACCTCTCCGACAATCGGAGTGACAAACCCTAATCTCGAAATACGCCAACCCAACATCTACCATCGGAGACACCTGTAGTACTCCTTTATAATCACCCAGTTACGTTGTGACGTTTGGTAGTACCCAAAGTGTTCCTCCGATAAACGGGAGTTGCATAATCTCATAGTTATAGGAACATGTATAAGTCATGAAGAAAGCAATAGCAACATACTAAACGATCGGGTGCTAAGCTAATGGAATGGGTCATGTCAATCAGATCATTCTACTAATGATGTGACCTCGTTAATCAAATAACAACTCCTTGTTCATGGTTAGGAAACATAACCATCTTTGATTAACGAGCTAGTCAAGTAGAGGCATACTAGTGACACTCTGTTGGTCTATGTATTCACACATGTATTATGTTTCCGGTTAATACAATTCTAGCATGAATAATAAACATTTATCATGATGTAAGGAAATAAATAATAACTTTATTATTGCCTCTAGGGCATATTTCCTTCAGTCTCCCACTTGCACTAGAGTCAATAATCTAGATTACACTGTAATGATTCTAACACCCATGAAGCCTTGGTGCTGATCATGTTTTGCTCGTGGAAGAGGCTTAGTCAACGGGTCTGCAACATTCAGATCCGTATGTATCTTGCAAATCTCTATGTCTCCCACCTGGACTAGATCCCGGATGGAGTTGAAGCGTCTCTTGATGTGTTTGGTTCTTTTGTGAAATCTGGATTCCTTTGCCAAGGAAATTGCACCAGTATTGTCACAGAAGATTTTCATTGGACCCGATGCACTAGGTATGACACCTAGATCGGATATGAACTCCTTCATCCAGACTCCTTCGTTCGCTGCTTCCGAAGCAGCTATGTACTCCGCTTCACATGTAGATCCCGCTACGACGCTTTGTTTAGAACTGCACCAACTGACAGCTCCACCGTTTAAAGTAAACACGTATCCGGTTTGCGATTTAGAATCGTCCGGATCAGTGTCAAAGCTTGCATCAACGTAACCTCTTACGGTGAGCTCTTTGTCACCTCCATATACGAGAAACATATCCTTAGTCCTTTTCAGGTATTTCAGGATGTTCTTGACCGCTGTCCAGTGATCCATTCCAGGATTACTTTGGTACCTCCCTGCTAAACTTATAGCAAGGCACACATCAGGTCTGGTACACAGCATTGCATACATGATAGAGCCTATGGCTGAAGCATAGGGAACATCTTTCATTTTCTCTCTATCTTCTGCAGTGGTCGGGCATTGAGTCTTACTCAATTTCATACCTTGTAACACAGGCAAGAACCCTTTCTTTGCTTGATCCATTTTGAACTTCTTCAAAATTTTGTCAAGGTATGTGCATTGTGAAAGTCCAATTAAGCGTTTTGATCTATCTCTATAGATCTTTATGCCTAATATGTATGCAGCTTCCCCGAGGTCTTTCATCGAAAAACTTTTATTCAAGTATCCCTTTATGCTATCCAGAAATTCTATATCATTTCCAATTAGCAATATGTCATCCACATATAATATCAGAAATGCTACAGAGCCCCCACTCACTTTCTTGTAAATATAGGCCTCTCCAAAAGTCTGTATAAAGCCAAATGCTTTGATCACACTATCAAAGCGTTTATTCCAACTCCGAGATGCTTGCACCAGTCCATAAATGGATCGCTGGAGTTTGCATACTTTGTTAGCTCCTTTTGGATCGACAAAACCTTCTGGTTGTACCATATACAACTCTTCTTCCAGAAATCCATTCAGGAATGCAGTTTTGACATCCATCTGCCATATTTCATAATCATAAAACGCGGCAATTGCTAACATAATTCTGACGGACTTAAGCATCGCTACAGGTGAGAAAGTCTCATCGTAGTCAACCCCTTGAACTTGTCGAAAACCTTTTGCGACAAGTCGAGCTTTATAGACAGTAACATTACCGTCAGCGTCAGTCTTTTTCTTGAAGATCCATTTATTCTCAATTGCTTGCCGATCATCGGGCAAGTCAACCAAAGTCCATACTTTGTTCTCATACATGGATCCCATCTCAGATTTCATGGCCTCAAGCCACTTTGCGGAATCTGGGCTCACCATCGCTTCTTCATAGTTCGTAGGTTCATCATGATCTAGCATCATGACTTCCAGAACTGGATTACCGTACCACTCTAGTGCGGATCTCACTCTGGTTGATCTACGTGGTTCAGTAGTATCTTGTTCTGAAGCTTCATGATCATCATCATTAGCTTCCTCACTGATTGGCATAGGTGTCGCAGAAACAGTTTTCTGTGATGTACTATTTTCCAATAAGGGAGCAGGTACAGTTACCTCGTCAAGTTCTACTTTCCTCCCACTCACTTCTTTCGAGAGAAACTCCTTCTCTAGAAATGATCCATTCTTAGCAACGAATATCTTGCCTTCGGATCTGTGATAGAAGGTATACCCAACAGTTTCCTTTGGGTATCCTATGAAGACACATTTCTCCGCTTTGGGTTCGAGCTTATCAGGTTGAAGCTTTTTCACATAAGCATCGCAGCCCCAAACTTTAAGAAACGACAACTTTGGTTTCTTGCCAAACCATAGTTCATAAGGCGTCGTCTCAACGGATTTTGATGGTGCCCTATTTAACGTGAATGCGGCCGTCTCTAAAGCATAACCCCAAAACGATAGCGGTAAATCAGTAAGAGACATCATAGATCGCACCATATCTAGTAAAGTACGATTACGACGTTCCGACACACCATTACGCTGTGGTGTTTCGGGTGGCGTGAGTTGCGAAACTATTCCACAATTTTTCAAATGTACACCAAACTCGTAACTCAAATATTCTCCTCCACGATCAGATCGTAGAAATTTTATTTTCTTGTTACGATGATTTTCAACTTCATTCTGAAATTCCTTGAACTTTTCAAATGTTTCAGACTTATGTTTCATTAAGTAGATATACCCATATCTGCTTAAATCATCTGTGAAGGTGAGAAAATAACGATATCCGCCGCGAGCCTCAATATTCATCGGACCACATACATCGGTATGTATGATTTCCAACAAATCTGTTGCTCTCTCCATAGTACCAGAGAACGGTGTTTTAGTCATCTTGCCTATGAGGCACGGTTCGCAAGTACCAAGTGATTCATAATCAAGTGATTCCAAAAGCCCATCAGTATGGAGCTTCTTCATGCGCTTTACACCGATATGACCTAAACGGCAGTGCCACAAATAAGTTGCACTATCATTATTAACTTTGCATCTTTTGGCTTCCACATTATGAATATGTGTATCACTATCTTCGAGATTCAACAAGAATAGACCACTCTTCAAAGGTGCATGACCATAAAAGATATTATTCATATAAATAGAACAACCATTATTCTCTGATTTAAATGAATAACCGTCTCGCATTAAACAAGATCCAGATATAATGTTCATGCTCAACGCTGGCACCAAATAACAATTATTTAGGTCTAATATTAATCCCGAAGGTAGATGTAGAGGTAGCGTGCCGACCGCGATCACATCGACTTTGGAACCGTTTCCCACGCGCATCGTCACCTCGTCCTTTGCTAGTGTCCGCTTATTCCGTAGTCCCTGTTTCGAGTTGCAAATATTAGCAACAGAACCAGTATCAAATACCCAGGTGCTACTGCGAGCTCTAGTAAGGTACACATCAATAACATGTATATCACATATACCTTTGCTCACTTTGCCATCCTTCTTATCCGCCAAATACTTGGGGCAGTTCCGCTTCCAGTGTCCAGTCTGCTTGCAGTAGAAGCACTCAGTTTCAGGCTTAGGTCCAGACTTGGGTTTCTTCTCTTGAGCAGCAACTTGCTTGCTGTTCTTCTTGAAGTTTCCCTTCTTCTTCCCTTTACCCTTTTTCTTGAAACTAGTGGTCTTGCTAACCATCAACACTTGATGCTCCTTCTTGATTTCTACCTCCGCAGCTTTCAGCATTGCGAAGAGCTCGGGAATAGTCTTGTTCATCCCTTGCATATTATAGTTCATCACGAAGCTCTTGTAGCTTGGTGGTAGTGATTGGAGAATTCTGTCAATGACGCAATCATCTGGAAGATTAACTCCCATCTGAATCAAGTGATTATTATACCCAGACATTTTGAGTATATGCTCACTGACAGAACTGTTCTCCTCCATCTTACAGCTATAGAACTTATTGGAGACTTCATATCTCTCAATTCGGGCATTTGCTTGAAATATTAACTTCAACTCCTGGAACATCTCATATGCTCCATGACGTTCAAAACGTCGTTGAAGTCCCGATTCTAAGCCGTAAAGCATGGCGCACTGAACTATCGAGTAGTCATCAGCTTTGCTCTGCCAGACGTTCATAACATCTGGCGTTGCTCCAGCAGCAGGCCTGTCACCCAGCGGTGCTTCCAGGACGTAATTCTTCTGTGCAGCAATGAGGATAATCCTCAGGTTACGGACCCAGTCCGTGTAATTGCTACCATCATCTTTCAACTTTGCTTTCTCAAGGAACACATTAAAATTCAACGGAACAATAGCACGAGCCATCTATCTACAAGCAACATAAACAAGCAAGATACTATCAGGTACTAAGTTCATGATAAGTTTAAGTTCAGTTAATCAAATTACTTAGGAACTCCCACTTAGATAGACATCCCTCTAATCCTCTAAGTGATCACGTGATCCAAATCAACTAAACCATAACCGATCATCACGTGAGATGGAGTAGTTTTCAATGGTGAACATCGTCATGTTGATCATATCTACTATATGATTCACGCTCGACCTTTCGGTCTCTGTGTTCCGAGGCCATATCTGCATATGCTAGGCTCGTCAAGTTTAACCTGAGTATTCTGCGTGTGCAAAACTGGCTTGCACCCGTTGTAGATGGACGTAGAGCTTATCACACCCGATCATCACGTGGTGTCTGGGCACGACGAACTTTGGCAACGGTGCATACTCAGGGAGAACACTTCTTGATAATTTAGTGAGAGATCATCTTATAATGCTACCGTCAATCAAAGCAAGATAAGATGCATAAAAGGATAAACATCACATGCAATCAATATAAGTGATATGATATGGCCATCATCATCTTGTGCTTGTGATCTCCATCTCCGAAGCACCGTCATGATCACCATCGTCACCGGCGCGACACCTTGATCTCCATCGTAGCATCGTTGTCGTCTCGCCAACCTTATGCTTCTATGACTATTACTACCGTTTAGTAATCTAGTAAAGCATTACATCGCGATTGCATTGCATACAATAAAGCGACAACCATATGGCTCCTGCCAGTTGCCGATAACTTAGTTACAAAACATGATCATCTCATACAATAAAATCAGCATCATGCCTTGACCATATCACATCACAACATACCCTGCAAAAACAAGTTAGACGTCCTCTACTTTGTTGTTGCAAGTTTTACGTGGCTGCTACGGGCTTAAGTAAGAACTCATCTCACCTACGCATCAAAACCACAACGATAGTTCGTCAAATAGACTCCGTTTTAACCTTCTCAAGGACCGGGCGTAGTCACACTTGGTTCAACTAAAGTTGGAAAGACAGTCTTCCGCAAGCCATCTATGTGCAAAGCACGTCGAGGGAACCGGTCTCGCGTAAGAGTACGCGTAAGGTTGGTCCGGATCGTCTCAACCAACAATACCGCCGAACCAAAGTATGACATGCTGGTAGGCAGTATGACTTGTATCGCCCACAACTCACTTGTGTTCTACTCGTGCATATAACATCAAACCATAAAACCTAGGCTCGGATGCCACTGTTGGGGAACGCAGTAATTTCAAAATTTTCCTACGCACACGCAAGATCATGGTGATGCACAGCAACGAGAGGGGAGAGTGTTGTCTACGTACCAACGCAGACCGACTGCGGAAGCGATCACACAACGTAGAGGAAGTAGTCGTACGTCTTCTTCCTGATCCGACCGATCCAAGCACCGTTACTCCGGCACCTCTGAGTTCTTAGCACACGTTCAGCTCGATGACGTTCCTCGGGCTCCGATCCAGCAAAGCGTCGAGGAAGAGTTCCGTCAGCACGACGGCGTGATGACGATCTTGATGTAGTACCGACGCAGGGCTTCGCCTAAGCACTACAACGGTACGATCGAGGTGGAATTTGGTGGCAGGGGTGTCTATGGGGTGCCCCCTGCCCCCGTATATAAAGGCCAGGGGCAAGGGGGTCGGCCGGCTAGGAGGGAGGCGCAGGGAGGAGTCCCACTCCTACCGGGAGTAGGACTCCTTCCCCCAAATCCTATTCCTAGTAGGACTCTTCGGGAGAAAGAGAAGAGAGGGGGCCCGGCCCCTTCTCCTAGTCCTAATAGGACTAGGGAAGGGGGGTTCGGCCGGCTAGCATGTGGGCTGCCCCTTCTCTCTTTTCCACTAAGGCTCAATAGGCCCATTTGCCTCCCGGGGGGTTCCGGTAACCCTCCCGGTAATCCGGTAAAATCCCGATTTCACCCGGAACACTTCCGGTGCCCAAACATAGGCTTCCAATATATCAATCTTTACGTCTCGACCATTTCGAGACTCCTCGTCATGTCCGTGATCTCATCCGGGACTCCGAACAACCTTCGGTACATCAAAATGCATAAACTCATAATAACTGTCATCGTAACGTTAAGCGTGCGGACCCTACGGTTCGAGAACAATGTAGACATGATCGAGACACGTCTCCGGTCAATAACCAATAGCGGGACCTGGATGCCCATATTGGCTCCTACATATTCTACGAAGATCTTTATCGGTCAGACCGCATAACAACATACGTTGTTCCCTTTGTCATCGGTACGTTACTTGCCCGAGATTCGATCGTCGGTATCCAATACCTAGTTCAATCTCGTTACCGGCAAGTCTCTTTACTCGTTCCGTAATACATCATCTCACAACTAACTTATTAGTTGCAGTGCTTGCAAGGCTTATGTGATGTGCATTACCGAGAGGGCCCAGAGATACCTCTCTGACAATCGGAGTGACAAACCCTAATCTCGAAATACGCCAACCCAACATCTACCATTGGAGACACCTGTAGTACTCCTTTATAATCACCCAGTTACGTTGTGACGTTTGGTAGTACCCAAAGTGTTCCTCCGGTAAACGGGAGTTGCATAATCTCATAGTTATAGGAACATGTATAAGTCATGAAGAAAGCAATAGCAACATGCTAAACGATCGGGTGCTAAGCTAATGGAATGGGTCATGTCAATCAGATCATTCTACTAATGATGTGACCTCGTTAATCAAATAACAACTCCTTGTTCATGGTTAGGAAACATAACCATCTTTGATTAACGAGCTAGTCAAGTAGAGGCATACTAGTGACACTCTGTTGGTCTATGTATTCACACATGTATTATGTTTCCGGTTAATACAATTCTAGCATGAATAATAAACATTTATCATGATGTAAGGAAATAAATAATAACTTTATTATTGCCTCTAGGGCATATTTCCTTCACATGGACCATATGAGATGTTCCAGGTATTGAAGTTAATATTTCAAGCAAATACCCGAGTTGAGAGATATGAAGTCTCCAACAAGTTCTATAGCTAAAAGATGGAGGAGAATCGCTCGACTAGTGAGCATGTACTCAGATTGTCTGGGTACTACAATCGCTTGAATCAAGTGGGAGTTAATCTTCCAGATAAGATAGTGATTGACAGAATTCTCTAGTCACCATCACCAAGTTAGTAGAACTTCGTTATGAACTATAATATGCAAGGGATAACGGAAACGACTCCCAAGCTCTTTGTGATGCTGAAATCAACGAAGGTAGAAATCAAGAAAAACATCAAGTGTTGATGGTTGACAAGATCACTAGTTTCAAGAAAAGGGCAAAAGGGAAGAAGGGGAACTTCAAGAAGAACAACAAGCAAGTTGCTGCTCAAGAGAAGAAACCCAAGTCTGGACCTAAGCCTGAGACTGAGTGCTTCTACTGCAAAGGGACTGGTCACTGGAAGCGGAACTACCCCAAGTGATTGGCGGATAAGTAGGATGGCAAAGTGAACATAAGTATATTTGATATACATGATTATTGATGTGTACTTTACTAGTGTTTATAGCAACCCCTCAGTATTTGATACTAGTTCAGTTGCTAAGATTAGTAACTCGAAACGGGTGTTGCAGAATAAACAGAGACTAGTTGAGCGTGAAGTAACGATGTGTGTTGGAAGTGGTTCCAAGATTGATATGATCATCATCGCACACTCCCTATACTTTCGGGATTAGTGTTGAACCTGAATAAGTGTTATTTGGTGTTTGCGTTGAGCATGAATATGATTTGATCATGTTTATTGTAATACAGTTATTCATTTAAGTAAGAGAATAAATTATTGTTCTGTTTACATGAATAAAACCTTATATGGTTACACACCCAATGAAAATAGTTCGTTGGATCTCGATCGTAGTGATACACATAATTATAATATTGAAACCAAAATATGCAAAGTTAATAATGATAGTGCAACTTATTTGTGGCACTGCCGTTTAGGTCATATTGGTGTAAAGCGCATGAAGAAACTCCATGCTGATGGGATTTTGGAATCACTTGATTATGAATCACTTGATGATTGCGAACCATGCCTCATGGGCAAGATGACTAAGACTCCATTCTCCGGAGCGAGCAACTGACTTATTGGAAATAATACATACTGATGTATGCGGTCCGATGAGTGTTAAGGCTCACGGCAAGTATCATTATTTTCTGAACTTCACAGATGATTTGAGCAGATATGGGTATATCTACTTGATGAAACATAAGTCCGAAACATTTGAAAAGTTCAAAGAATTTCAGAGTGAAGTGGAAAATCATCGTGACAAGAAAATAAAGTTTCTACGATCTGATCGCGGAGACAAATATTTGAGTTACGAGTTTGGTCTTCAATTAAAACAATGTGGAATAGTTTCACAAACTCATGCCACATGGAACACCACAGCATAATGGTGTGTCCGAACGTCATAACCGTACTTTATTGGATATAGTGCAATCTATGATGTCTCTTACCGATCTACCACTATCGTTTTTGGGGTTATGCATTAGAGACAACTGCATTCACATTAAATAGGGCACCATCTAAATCCGTTGAGACGACACCGTGTGAACTATCGTTTGGCAAGAAACCTAACCTGTCGTTTCTTAAAGTTTGGGGTTGTGATGCTTATGTGAAAAAGTTTCATCCTGATAAGCTCAAAACCAAATCGGAGAAATATGTCTTCATAGGATACCCAAAAGGAGACTGTTGGGTACACCTTCTATCACAGATCCTAAGGCAAGACATTTGTTGCTTATAATGGATCCTTTCTAGAGAAGGAGTTTCTCTCGAAAGAAGTGAGTGGGAGGAAAGTAGAACTTGATAAGGTAATTGTACCTTCTCCCTTATTGGAAAGTAGTTCATCACAGAAATCTGTTCCTGTGACTACTACATCAATTAGTGAGGAAGCTAATGATGATGATCATAAAACTTCATATCAAGTTACTACCAAATCTCGTAGGTAAACCAGAGTGAGATCCGCACCAGAGTGGTACAGTAATCCTGTTCTGGAAGTCATGTTACTAGACCATGACGAACTTGCGAACTATGAGGAAGCGATGATGAGCCCAGATTCCGCGAAATGGTTTGAGGCCATGAAATCTGAGATATGATACATGTATGAGAACAAAGTTTGGACTTTGGTTGACTTGCCCGATGATCAGTAAGCAATTGAGAATAAATGAATCTTCAAGAGGAAGACGGACGCTGATAGTAGTGTTACTATCTACAAAGCTAGAATTGTCGCAAAAGGTTTTCGACAAGTTCAAGGTGTTGACTACGATGAGAGTTTCTCACTCGTATCTATGCTAGAGTCTGTCCGAATCATGTTAGTAATTGCCGCATTTTATGAAATCTGGCAAATGGATAAACAAAACTGCATTCCTTAATGGATTTATTAAAGAAGAGTTGTATATGATGCAACCAGAAGGTTTTGTCAATCCGAAAGGTGCTGACAAAATGTGCAAGCTCCAGCGATCCATCTGTGGACTGGTGCAAGCATCTCGGAGTTGGAATATACACTTTGATGAGTTGATCAAAGCATATAGTTTTATACAGACTTGCAGTGAAGCCTGTATTTACAAGAAAGTGAGTGGGAGCACTACAGCATTTCTGATAAGTATATGTGAATGACATATTGTTGATCGGAAATAATGTAGAATTATTCTGTAAAGCATAAAGGAGTGTTTGATAGGAGTTTTTTCAAAGAAAGACTTCGGTGAAGCTGCTTACATATTGAGCTTCAAGATCTATAGAGATAGATTAAGACACTTGATAAGTTTTTTCAATGAGTACATACCTTGACAAGATTTTGAAGTAGTTCAAAATGGAGCAGTTAAAGAAAGAGTTCTTGCCTGTATTACAAGGTGTGAAGTTGAGTAAGACTCAAAAGACCGACCACGACAGAAGATAGAAAGAGAATGAAGGTCATTCCCTATGCCTTGGCCATAGGTTCTATAAAGTATGTCATGCTATGTACCAGATCTATTGTATACCCTGCACTGATTTGGCAAGGGAGTACAATAGTGATCTAGGAGTAGATCACTGGACAGCGGTCAGAATTATCCTTAGTGAAATAAGGATATGTTTCTCGATTATGAACGTAACAAAAAGGTTCGTCGTAAAGGGTTACATCGATGCAAGTTTTTGACACTGATCCAGATGATTCTAAGTCTCAATCTGGATACATATTGAAAGTGGGAGCAATTAGCTAGAGTAGCTCCGTGCAGAGCATTGTAGACATAGAATTTTGCAAAATACATACGGATCTGAATATGGCAGGCCTGTTGACTAAATTTCTCTCACAAGCAAAACATGATCACTCTTTGGGTGTTAATCACATAGCGATGTGAACTAGATTATTGAATCTAGTAAACCCTTTGGGTGTTAGTCATATGGAGATGTGAACCAATCACATAAAGATGTGAACTATTGGTGTTAATCACATAGCAATATGAACTAGATTATTGACTCTAGTGCAAGTGGGAGACTGAAGGAAATATGCCCTAGAGGCAATAATAAAGTTATTATTTATTTCCTTATATCATGATAAATGTTTATTATTCATGCTAGAATTGTATTAACCGGAAACATAATACATGTGTGAATACATAGACAAACTTAGTGTCACTAGTATGCCTCTGCTTGACTAGCTCGTTAATCAAAGATGGTTATGTTTCCTAACCATGAGCAAAGAGTTGTTATTTTATTAACGAGGTCACATCATTAGTTGAATGATCTGATTGACATGACCCATTCCATTAGCTTAGCACCCGATCGTTTAGTATGTTGCTATTGCTTTCTTCATGACTTATACATGTTCCTATAACTATGAGATTATGCAACTCCCGTTTGCCGGAGGAACACTTTGGGTGCTACCAAACGTCACAACATAACTGGGTGATTATAAAGGAGTACTACATGTGTCTCCAATGGTAGATGTTGGGTTGGCGTATTTCGAGAATAGGATTTGTCACTCCGATTGTCGAAGAGGTATCTCTGGGCCCTCTCGGTAATGCACATCACTTAAGCCTTACAAGCATTGCAACTAATGAGTTAGTTGCGGGATGATGTATTACGGAACGAGTAAAGAGACTTGCCGGTAACGAGATTGAACTAGGTATTGGATACCGACGATCGAATCTCGGGCAAGTAACATACCGATGACAAAGGGAACAACGTATGTTGTTATGCGGTCTGACCGATAAAGATCTTCGTAGAATATGTAGGAACCAATATGGGCATCCAGGTCCCGCTATTGGTTATTGACCGGAGATGTGTCTCAGTCATGTCTACATTGTTCTCGAACCATAGGGTCCGCACGCTTAACGTTACGATGACAGTTATTATGAGTTTATGCATTTTGATGTACCGAAGGTTGTTCGGAGTCCCGGATGTGATCACGGACATGACGAGGAGTCTCGAAATGGTCGAGACATAAAGATTGATATATTGGAAGCCTATGTTTGGACATCGGAAGTGTTCCGGGTGAAATCGGGATTTTACCGGAGTACCGGGAGGTTACCGGAACCCCCCGGAAACCATATGGGCCTTAGTGGGCTTTAGTGGAAAGGTGAAAGGGGCAGCCCAAGGTGGCTGCGCGCCTCCCCCCCCTCCCCTAGTCCTATTAGGACTAGGAGAGGTGGCCGGCCCCTCTTCTCTCTCTCCCCACTTGAGGATTTCTATTCCAACTAGGTTTGGGGGGGGGAGTCCTACTCCCGGTAGGAGTAGGACTCCTCCTGTGCCTCCATAGGGCTGGCCGCACCCCTCCCCCTTGGCTCCTTTATATACGGAGGCAGGGGGCACCTCTAGACACACAAGTTGATCATTGTGATCGTTCCTTAGCCGTGTGCGGTGCCCCCTGCCACCATATTCCACCTCGATCATATCGTTGTAGTGCTTAGGCGAAGCCCTGCGTCGGTAGAACATCAAGATCGTCACCACGCCGTCGTGCTGACGGAACTCCTCCCCGAAGCTTTGCTGGATCGGAGCCCGGGGATCGTCATCGAGCTGTACGTGTGCTAAGAACTCGGAGGTGCCGGAGTAACGGTGCTTGGATCGGTCGGATCGGGAAGAAGACGTACGACTACTTCCTCTACGTTGTGTCAACGCTTCCGTTGCGATCTACAAGGGTACGTAGATCAGACTCTCCCCCTCGTTGCTATACATCACTATGATCTTGTGTGTGCGTAGGAATTTTTTTGAAATTACTACGTTCCCCAACAAGGATATCTGTGGGTTTCGAGTGGGCCAAGCCGACATGGAGGACGCGCCTAGATGCCTCCATATCCGCCCTATATTTAGGCTGGGTACGAAGGGTGCTGATCATTCCGGGTGTTTGAGGCCCGTTTAAGGAACCCGTCTGGGTCAGTTTTTCACGAGCGGACAGTGACCGGGCGGCCTATCAGGCATTTGAGACGGGTTTGAAAGATCCGGCTGTAGATGCTCTAAGTATGAACGCTCTTGTCCAGCACGCGGTGGGTCTGCGCGCGGGTTGCAACGAAGGAGGAGAAAGGTCGGATGTTTGGCGATGAGGAAATGGAGTCTTCGCATCCCTGGCGACGAGCTCGCTGGTCAATACATGTGTCTGTAACTTTTGTCTTTTCACTCTATAATTATATCATTATTGCATAGTTTTGGCATCTACTTTTAATTATTATTTTTATTAAATCTATTATTTAAGTGCTCAGTTGTTGTTTTTTTGCTGTTTTTAGACTTTTCAGGAAAATCAATTTTGCAAGGACAATTTTTTATCTTCAAAAAATTAGTTTCAAAAGTTTTTAGACGAGACGAAGTTGGGGACACATGAGTCAGTAGAGGACCACGCGGCCCAACAACACGGTCAAGGGCACGCGCGGGACCCAGGGTGGTTTAGGTTTTAGGGTTTAGGATTAAAGTAGAAATCAGACGAAACGATGATTTGAAGTTTCAAAAAAATCTCAACAAATACGGACGTTAAGGCCTTGTTCGGTAATGCTCCGCTGCGGAGCGGATAAATGGCAACTCCATCATTTTGACCTACTGCTCCACCAACTCCGTTTGGGGGGCTATGGAGCGGAGCGATGCCGAACAGCCTCTAAAATGGTGATGTTTCATTGCCATGTGAAAGTTCAAGTTTAAACAGCTATGAAAGAAAACCAAAATCAGCATCGAATTATCGAATTTGTTTATCTGTAGCTCACATCTCGTGCTACGTTTCAACATGAAATTTCACGTGGCGACAGGACATCACCTTTTTTTAATGTGAACTGAGGAGTATAGCTGACACGTTGGTTCTGAAAGCAATGGCCGTATCCACGTATCCACGTAACAAAAAACAAAGGCAAATCATGGCCGTATCGGCGACCTCACCTGTCAGTTGCAAATGCGGCAGCAGGAGGATGCTTGCACGTGAGGGCAACCAAACCTTATCTCCACCGCATCACCATCACGTCGCTTACACGTCAACGCATATCTCCTTCTCGATTCCTTTGCCTTGGCGGCCTCGCCCGTCCCAGCTCCCAAAAGTCCCCGGCTACAGCGTGGTAATCACGCTCCGCCCCCTACACAACCAGAAAATATACATCTCTCATCACAAACAACTGTGTAGTGTTAAAAAACGTCTTACATTATGGGATAGAGAGAGTATAAATAAATTCCATAACAAAAGTGCATACATACAAGAGATGATGGGCGGGGGCGTCATCACGTCACCACCGTCACATGACACTATTTTTTTCTTCGGCAAAGGGTGAACTTTATTTGCTCTAAATGATGCTATTGGTTGAAAGTATGGAGTTTGCCATGATTCGGAATAATCTCATGTCACATTCGACGTTCATTACAACTTAGCAATGGTGGCAATTCAACGTGATAACTACGACGGCGACCAACTGTCGGATCCGCGCGTGAACATAGGGCTCCTCGCCTGAGTCACATATTGTGACTCTTTGTAGATGGACGGCTTCATTTTTCAGAAATAAAAAAGATCCTTGCAAAAGGTTACAGCTAAAATATACTACTCCCTTCGTTTCTAAATATTTGTCTTTCTAGTCATTTTAAATGGACTACCACATACGGATGTATGTAGACATATTTTAGAGTGTAGATTCATTCATTGTGCTTCGTATTTAGTCACTTGTTAAAATATCTAGAAAGACAAATATTTAGAAACGGAGGGAGTAGTATGTTGTGGATGAGAGCCATGACATTGTCATCTATTTCCAAATAGAAGGACTACAAGAGTACTCGAAATGAAATGATGGATCCCATAATTATGTAAAAATGTGAATTGCACACGTTCAAAAATATGGCGAATGGATGCTTTTACTTATGATCCACCAGCTATTGAACCGTAGATTTGACGCCGTATGTCTTGTTGCAATTAATTATTCTTCACGTGGGAAACAATGTTCCTATTAGCAGTGCCGGAGCTAGAGCGAAAACACTGAGGGGACTAAAAATACAAATAAGCAATTAAGAGTACATTTAAGTATCTTTCTAGAGTGAGGGGTGGGGGAGTGATGGCTCACTTTGATCATAGGGAATTTCCACCATCACCCTTTGGGCAGTCCGGACAAAAATCAAGGACCGAATAGGCCTCCCCAAATTGCCCCTATATGCCTGAATAGTTCATACCGCCTTAGACCTAGTCCAAATGTAAGACCTTGTCCAGGCATGTCCATCGTGTCGACCTAGACTTTCTTTAGCCCAACGAGATCCACAAAATCTCCTCCACCACATCCACGGGCAAACCTTAACCCTAGCTCACTCTCACTCTCCTCTCATGTCCTCTCCTCTACAGTCCCGTCCCCACCACATACCCTAGCCGTCCCCATTGCCATGTCTGAATCTAGATCCGGATCAAAGACGATGGTATCAAGCAGGACCTCCTCGCGGTGGAGGATGACGAGGAGCTCGTCTGAGTGGATCGCCCTTTGTTGGTCCTTGGTCAAGACATGGAATGCCATCCCTGCGCGGATCCAACAACCACGAGTTTTCCCTGCTGCCTTGGCATGGGTCTAGCAGCGGTGTTGCGTCCAACTTACTCTCTTGCGGATTCAATGGTAGCGCTACCGGTGGCTCATAGTGTCGCATGTCCAGCGGGAACAAGTCATCCCCGCCATCCTAGCGGTGGTTGTTGACCTGCCGCCCTCCCTCGTCGTCTCATCTTCTTTGAACGTGGCTCGAGCGGATGCAACGACGACATCGGCTATTGTGAATCTGCGGCGCGGGCAACCCGCCTCAAAGCTAGCGGCATCACATCACTTTCAGCTCCAGTGCGGGTGTTGTCCGAATCCGACAAGGACCCGATTGTGGACCACCAAAGAATCGACGCCAGCCACCGTAGCCGCAAGAACGCCAAGATGCTCCCAAAGAGCCTGTGATCGCCATCGCATCAACTCTACGAGAAGCAAGCTTGTGCCTCCTGACCCCTCGAGAGGGACCGAAGGACTACTCAGACGAGTCCAAGGACGCCTCCGATGGCCCTGGCGACGTCCCCTACGCCGCCTTCGAGCTCTGCTACTACTACGAAGAAGGAAAGGGAAAGGGAAAATGAAGATCCTTTGACTTTATTTTGACTGTAGTATGTCATAGTGGTATAATGTGTTGTGAGCTATGTCCTTTTATTGTCGAACTATGTATTATTTTGTTCTATGTATGAACTATGTGAAGTATGTTGAATGTGATGAGTCCTGTGTCATCTGTTTTGATCAATGTTGCATGGCTTGCATGCATCCGGGGAGGGGGTAAAGGGGGCCACCCTTGTTGAGTCGGACAAATGACGCTCTTCATTAGGGAGACATGCATGTGATTTTACCAGTCTTGTGTTTTAATCTTTGTTATATATCATGTGAGCGTGTGTCTATATTATACTCGGTGTTTACATAGTAAAACACATGTATAAACTCATAAGATGGCGTGCATTTTACGTTACACAGCCGTTTTATATTTAAAAACATGTGAACACGTGGATTCGGGAGGCAAAATTGATATCACATATTTACAGGGGCCCAACTGGAAAATGCGCCTCCCGTTAGACCCCCATTAAAGCAACGTCCTAACGTAACGGCACCGACTAACTTCGGCTTCGCATTCCCACACCAACACCTCACCGCCCGACGTCGCCATGGCCACCACGTCTCGCTCCGGCCGCCACGGCTCCGACGACGAGGACTCTACGCCGGCGATGCGCCGCCTCCGGCGCCTCTCCCTCCACCTCCTACAGCCCGCTCCCGAGGGGGGCGGCGACTCTCTGGTCCCCGCCGCGTGCGCGGGCAAGCGGCGGGCGGGCGGCCTGGACGCGGACGCGGCCGCGCTCACGGCGTACCTCCGGGGGCGGCACCGGAAGATGCAGGCGCGGGTGTACGAGTTCTACGTCGCGCGGCCGGAGCTGCAGACGCCCGTGGAGCTGCCCATGGCCGCCCACCGCGACCTCTGCTTCCGGCAGATGGCGGCGCTCGTGCGGGAGGCCGGCGTGCGGCCGCTCAGCCTCATGGCCGCCGACCCCGCCGAGTACTTCGCCGTCATGGAGGCCGTCGGCGGGGTCGACATCTCCCTCGCCATCAAGGTCGGCGTGCAGTACAGGTTGGTTCGCTTCTTCTTCTCTTTTTACCGCGCGTTGTAGTTAATTACTGGTAAATCAGTATTTCCCTCCCAAACAAACTGGTAAAGAACACAGCTCGATATCTGAATCGCTTCCATACGTTTCACATGGGGATTGTTAGCTGGTGGTCAACGAGAGGGCTTACATAATTGCTTGATGGGTGCGGGATAGAGTGTACAACTTTCCCTTGCTTGATGTGATGCTACCAGGGGAACTGCGAACTACATCCACGTATCAATTGCTCATTTGACTGTCGGTCTCAGTAACTAAAATCGTTTTGTTGTACTCTTCTGAATGCGAGTGACACGCCTCATCATAGATCATATTGATCTCGACCGTACTGATTATCGCATTCACGAGAATTCTAGCATGTTAGCATGGTTAATGTGATTTGTGAGTGTGGGGCTTGGATCCGTTGGTAGCTTAACTGCAACCTAATTCATGTACGGCTAGATTGCAATTGCACTCCTTATTGAGGCAAGTACTTGTGACTTATGAGTGACAGTGACTCTGAAAACAGAGGCAAGTACTTCTCGCTGCAACAGTGTGGGCCTGATTGATTGTTACGATGAAAGAAGCCGCATTAGCTCTTGACTACGATGGTTGGTTGCGACGCAACTTCGGTTATGGTTAGTTTGTGATTCATTTGATTGGCCAAAGCTACAGGGATGCTTGCGTGCACAACTTCTACTGTGAAATGTCAAGCATTTTATGCCCCCTTTTTGTTGTAGTCATGATAATTTTGTTTCGACTTTTGGGATTATTTAGGGTACACCGTATACATGCATGTGGAGTTTGGTTGGTGGTTCATTTCATACAACCTCAAACACTGCAACTTTGTGATTCTGGAATTTCCCCCCTTTTTTTAGTAAGATGCGAGTTTGGTTGGTGGAGTTTTCCTTGTCTGTCCACTGTTATATATCCACTAACTTGTCTGCTTGTTAACGCAGTCTTTGGGGGGGTTCTGTAATAAATTTGGGAACGAAGAAGCACAAAGAGAAGTACTTCGACAAAATCGACAATTTGGAGTATCCAGGCTGTTTTGCTATGACAGAACTGCATCATGGTTAGATTATCTATTTAATTTTTTCATCAGTATTTCTGACTTCCTGTTTGGTATTTTGATTGATTTGCGGTTTAACTGTCTGTTGGGACTTGTACCCACCACCTAAAACACTGTTTACAATAGTTTGAAAAGATCCTTTTTCATTTCTGTTTGTTGCTTTTCGACAGGATCCAATGTTCAAGCCCTACAGACCACTGCTACATTTGATCCAGTTACTGATGAGTTCATTATTGATACACCAAATGATGGAGCCATTAAGTGGTGGATTGGAAATGCAGCTCTTCATGGAAAATTCGCTACCGTTTTTGCGAGGTTAATTCTACCGCTTCAGGGAAAAGGAGGGGAACCTGCTGACATGGGAATTCATGCATTTATTGTCCCGATTCGGGACCTTGAAACCCATGCTGTTCTTCCAGGAATCGAGATCAATGATTGTGGGCACAAGATAGGCCTAAATGGTGTAGATAATGGTGCCCTGAGATTCTGTTCAGTTAGGATACCCCGTGACAACCTTCTGAACCGCTTCGGTGATGTGGCGCGAGATGGAAAATACACAAGCAGTCTCCCCACGATTAACAGAAGATTTGCAGCAACCCTTGGTGAGCTTGTTGGGGGGCGAGTTGGTCTTGCATATAGTTCTGTGGGAGTACTCAAAGTTGCAGTAACCATTGCTGTTAGATATGCTTTACTGCGTCAACAGTTTGGTCCACCTAAGGAGCCTGAAATCAGTGTGCTGGATTACCAGTCTCACCAGCACAAACTAATGCCTATGCTAGCATCAGCGTATGCATTTCATTTTGCCAGAGCATATTTGGTAGACATGTACTCGGAAATGAAGAAAACCAATGACGAGGATGTTACCGCTGATGTCCATGTACTTTCGTCTGGGTTGAAATCCTACATAACTTCATACACGGCAAAATCTATCAGCATATGCCGAGAATCGTGCGGTGGCCATGGGTATGCTGCTGTAAATCGTTTTGGTGGCCTGCGGAATGACCATGATATATTTCAAACATTCGAGGGAGACAACACAGTTCTGCTGCAGCAGGTACCAATCGGAATCCTCTACAAAGCCCACTACGATATTCGATGGGCATACCTCAAATATTGTACCTCTTATCACGATGCTATGTATTGTAGGTTGCTGGAGATCTCCTGAAGCAGTATCAGCAAAAATTCAAGGGAGGAACACTCTCGGTCACCTGGAACTACTTGAGAGACTCCATGGGCACCTACTTGTCTCAGCCTAATCCCGTTACTGCTCGGTGGGAAGGGGAAGATCATCTCAGGGATCCTAAATTTCAGCTGGATGCATTCAGAGTGAGTCCTGTCTTCGTAATATATAATATCAGTAGCTATTGGATACAAGTCCTCTACTGATTGCATAAACTCTTCTCAGTACCGAACATCTAGACTGCTGCATAGCGTTGCTGCTCGACTCCAGAAGCACATGAAGACACTCGGAGGCTTTGGTGCGTGGAACAGATGTTTAAACCATCTGCTCACGCTCGCAGAGTCGCACATTGAGTCTGTCATCCTCGCAAGGTTTATAGAAGCAGTGAAGAGGTATAGTTTTTGTGCCGTTACCACCATTGCTTACTAGCTAGTTAGCTGCACACATTAGTGTAGAAATAAGATTTTGTTTGGTTGAGACTTGCTATCGGTGAAAGCACTGGAAAATCCTCCTGTCGCCCTGACTGCATTTTCCAATCCGATGATCATGATTATTTGTGCTTTGAGTTGTAGAATTATCCCTTGAAAAATCCTCCTGTCGCCCTTTTTATATTATTATAGTTCTCTTGCTGACACCCTTGACTTCTGCCACTAGGTACTCCTTTCTGTGTTTGAGCCCTTATCCTCATTCTGTTGCTTAGCCGAACCATGACTGCAAATTAAAGTAGAACTACCAAAGTCTACTCCCCATTGAGATGTTGCGCGTTTTGACACTAATCCAGTGAAGTTAAAGCGACAACAATGACTTATGATGTGTCTATGCAGTTGCCCCGACGAAAAAACACGTGAAGTACTGAAGCTGGTGTGCGATCTTTATGCGCTTGAAAGGATCTGGAAAGACATCGGGACATATCGGAATGTAGACTATGTCGCGCCAAACAAAGCCAAGGTTTGCATCTGCTTGTCAACCCCATGGCAAAAAATTGCAGTTTCAGTTCTTAGCTTCAGACCAGAACCAGAACAAGGACCTGATGCTATGCTCCTCTGTATGCTTGCAGGCTATCCATAAACTGGTAGACTACCTCAGTTACCAGGTGAGGCTTGTGGCTCGGGAACTTGTCGACGCCTTCGATGTCCCAGATCAAATCATCCGCGCCCCAATCGGCATGCAATCGGAGGCCTATGCTCAGTATACACAGGGTGTCGGCTTCTACAGACAACCAACATAGACCTACCATTCTACTTCAAGCTCAGACCGTTAGGCAAGATATATATAGACAAACTTCTATCATATACCCAACATAGTAAGTCAAAATCAAGTGTATAATAAGTTTTATCCATAAAAAAAGTGTATAATAAGATAAGTAATAGACATGAGATGTGTCTAAGTGATAATATTGTGAATAAATTTTGTCAGACTTTGTTTTGGCAGCATTGCTTGGAATAAAGCTCATATGTGAGAAATTCTGTAGCTACAATGTCTGATGAATTATGTCTCTCCAGTCACGTGACAAGGCTTGATGTGATGAGGGAAATGCCAGAAAGGAAGCTGAAATGCCTAACACTGAAGCATAATTGCAGCACTAATACTTAGTCATACATATGCATTGTACACTGATAGCTGGTGAACTATAACCCAGATCATGTAAAACTGGAGCTATCGACAGATCACTAATACATCCAGCCTCCAGTTCTCTTGTTCGATACAATACGGCACACATAAATCATAAAGAGCTTTTGAGAACTAGAGTACAAAAGAGACAAACTTATAATGTTACAAAAGACAGGAACATATCACTTCATCTTTTCAATCTGAATCCGAATCGTAAGCAGTGGAAGATCTAACCCTCCTATCCTTTGACATGTCAGTCTCATCATCTTCGTCATCATCGTCTTTCTTCTTTTCCTCAATTATACCTATATTTGCAGGGTGTTAACATATTTGTTATTTCGAATTGTGAAGGAATGCTGTATGGAGAAGTTAACAGTTTTATCTCTACCTTTCCTCTTCAGTACATTTTCCAAAGCCCTGGTAGAAAAATCATCTTTACTTCCAAGGTCATCAAAACCAACCAACCGATCAACAGCAATACCCTTCCTAAAATACAGAAGTGCCGCAAAAACACTAAATTAGAATGACCCTCGATTAAATCTGACATGATGACATAGGAATAAAGAGTACACAACAGTTAGAAGGCTCATTATCTAATGATGAAATAGGTAGAATCCGTGAGCAATTTATGCACTTACTTGAACAATATAACACATGGCAACGTTTTGATTGCTAGTTTTGCCACAAAGAAGGGAGCATTCTGCAGTAGTTATCAACAAATCAGCATCCATCGATGTAGTAAAAGCAGAAGTAACTTAAAACTAACAGCGATATACGAACTTCGGCATCAAGCTTGACGAATTTAGTTCCCAAATAGACCGGTGCAAGTGCCTTCAAATGCTTATCCATGATCCTACCAAAGATTTGCATCATTATCAAGTGTGAGACGCAGATCAGTACCTTACTAAATCATCAGGGGCAAGAGGCATTATATACATATAAAAAGGACTTACTTGCAGCGGTAAAATTCACGATGGTAGAAATGACAGATGACCTTGTCACCACGAGTGACCTCTCCTAAGAAGTCCCCTTCAGTTATTTCCCTGTATTCACCATGACCTTGCCTCTTTAGCACCTCACGCTTCTCAACCTCTCTCTGTTGCATAGAGAAAAATGATACTTAATGCATGATATGGCACTTATACAGGCTTCTCAAGTGTGAGACGCAGATCAGTACCTTAAGAGCAGCAAGCCGTTCAGCATGCAATTTCTCAAGCTCTGGGTCCTACAAAGCAGTTCCGCAATATTATGGTGTCGCGACAGATACCAAAGTTCTTGGTGCTGTACACTAAAGATATACGGAAGACGGTAAGCGATGGTTAGAAGTTCAGCTCACATCCAGTAACTCATCAAGATCGACTTCATCATGGATCGCAGGTGCTGCTTGAGCCTTCTCTTTAGCTATAACTTCCTAAAATGGTGTCTGTGTCAGTATCGCAAAAGGAAAAAATCATGAAGAAACAAAGAGTAGTGTTATTCTGGCTCCACCAGTAGATTTGGTAAAAAATTGCACAGGTTCAGAGTCATCCAAGATAATAGAGGCCGCCAGCTTACAGCATGGTGGATTTCATGGAAAGTAACCACATTTGGGAATCAAAAGTAGCCCTTTATCCTCATTATGCAAAGAAACAGAAAACATTACTGCATGATTCCCAAGCATTATAGATGTAACCATTTTGCTAGATCCCCGGAGCAGGGCTGTCCACTTCCACACGAGCTAACATGACCCACTCGCCGAATCTTAGGCTCTTAGCGGTTAGCGCCCGCCGTTTGATTCCGAAGGGGAAGAAATGCAAGCACACGAAGGAACTTGTCCCAAGATCCAGGGGGGGGGGGGGGGGGGGGGGGGGGGGGGGGATGCACCGGGCACGGCTCGGGCGTCTCCGGATCCTCAGCCGCTCCGGCGACCCGATCGCCGGATCAGACGAGAGGTGGGGTTACGGCGACGCGCAAGGCGTGGAATCTCAGATTGGGGAGAGGTAGGGGGCGTCGGGGGCGAGCGAGAGTCACCTTCTTGTAGTCGCGGGCGGCGGCGGCCAAGACGTTGCCGAAGGCCAGGCCTTGGAGCTTCGACTTCACCTCGTCCGGATCCATCTCTCCTGCTCGCGCGGGTTCGCCGCTTCGGCTCGAGCTCGCCGGAGATTTGCTCCGGTTCGGTGCAGGTGGCGATTGCGGTGTTGTGTTTTTCTTTTTTCGAGTAAAGATTGCGGTGGTGTTGTGTTGTAGCGCCGCCGCCGCAGCAGCAACAGATTTACTTTCCTCTGCGAAACTCGGCCCATCAGGCCTACTTTTTTTTTTTAGAAATCTCGTTGTCTTTATTGATTCATGACAATGTTCATAGGTACACGGCTTGGGTCATGAGGAGTACCCAACCAAACATGTCTACCTATATCTAGGTTACAAGCAAATTTAGCGAGATTATGAGCCTCGAAATTAAAATTCCTACGCTCAAAACAAAAGAGTAGGACGTAAAACTATCTTTGCGGTTCATTATTTCATGTATAACAGCCGCATTGGGGCCAGCTGTCCCTTCATTGATATCCTGTACCACACTTTGGCAATCCGATGCCACCTTTATATTCTGCTCGTGTAGATCTTTCGCCAGCGCTAGAGCCTCCCGACACGCGTATGTCTCCAGGATCATCGGGTCGCGTACGCCCCCATAGACCACCGCTGACGCGCCAAGATAGTTGCCATTTGAGTCACGGCAAATTGCGGCTGCCACTCCCACTCGCCTGTTTCTTGATAATGCACCATCCACGTTTATCTTATGTGAGCCAGGCGGTGGTGGAATCCAACGTCGTTGCTGCTCCCTTACCGCTTGACCTTGTACCCTCGGTTCACAATCGATAGCCTGGTGTAGCTCTTGAAGATAAGAGTCTACAAAGGAAATAGTCTGGTGTTGATTTTGAAAAAGGGATTCATAAATCGCCTTGCGCCTTGCGTACCACACAGCCCATAATGTGACAATCATCCTTGAGAAGCTCGCGTGGTCTAGTGCCTCATGAAGTTCAAAAAGCCAATTCTTCGCACTTGGCTCCGTACTCGCCATCATCTTGGACACAATATTTCCATCTGATAATGCCCAAACACATCTCGACATTGTGCAAGACAGGAGCGCGTGTCTCCACGAATCTTGGCAGCCACATAGAGGGCAGGCACTTTGAGTTGCCATATTCCGTCTTTGAAGAACGTCCGTGGTTGGTATTGAATGACGTGCTAGACGCCACAGAAAAATTCTCATATTTGATGGCACTTTCAGTTTCCATAGATTGCTCCATGCATCCTCTTCTCTGGAGTTAGATGAAGCACCTCCCCTTCCTTCTAACCAAGCTTCTCTCTGTAACTTAGTTGTGACAAGTAATTTGTATGGAGAGCTTACAGTGAACTTGCCTTTTCTATCAGGATTCCAAGCCCAGAAGTCCTCCGTGTTGCGGGTGCACACAGGTATTTTTAAAATGGCCTCAGCATCAAAGGGCATGTTAAAATTGTGTCGAATATTATTGTACAAGTTAGGTTACAGTTGGACTTGGTTTTGAACTGTGTGCAGACAGGATAGGAGTTGTGTCCTAGTAGGACACTTGTATCCTAGGCCTCTCATATATAGTGGGGGTAGACACACGATGTAACCTATGCCAACATAATAGCATGGGCACGCGGGGGAGCCGGCGGCGTGTGCCGGTGCCCGGGCGGCCGGGGTGCGGTATTGTGACGGTGTCACGGGGAGGAGCGCCCGTAGTCAGGCCCCGGGGATGTAGCCATGATGGTGAACCTCGTTAACAAATCTCGGTGTCGTGCCTTGTGTGATTGCTTGGTCCTCGGTAGATCGACGGAACGCCTCAGATTTATTCTAACAAGTGGTATCTAGAGCTAGGTTGTTCGGAGGCTGCGGATTGTTGATCTAGAGGAGGAAGGAGCGGAGCGGATGAATTCATATCAATGGTCGGGTGGACCGATTGGAAAAGTCGATGGTGCGGCGAGATGCTCTGTTCTTAGCAGTCGGAGGAGTCGTTCATGCGGAAGCTGTCGGCGTGAGATTTTGATCGGCTGATCTCGGCGTCGGATTGGTTCGATCTGGCGATCTCGGCAGCAGCAAGGTTACAACGGCTCTAGACACAATCGTGTAGCGGTAGGATGCATCTCTCGGCGAAATCGTGCGGTCGCAGGAGACCAAGGCGGCTCGTGGGCATCAGCCTAGGGCGTGGCATGGTGGCCCAGGTGGGGGTTCGCTAGTGCGTGCTTGATGGGCTAGGCCCTTGTGAAGCCGTCAGGTGCTAGGTGACTGACCGAGGCGGAGCAGCGGTGCAGAGCTGTTGTTGTACGTGTGGTGCGAAATCACGAGATTTGTTTTGGACAAAAGAAAAAGAAGGAGACCGAGTCTCTACGTATGATGCGGATAGGCAGGCAAATCAGTCAGCGGAAATTAAAGGGAGATTCATCATGCGATATGGTGCATCCATCAAAAGGCAGGACAAAGCATAGCTAGCGTCGGGGTTTGAGCCAAAGAAGAGCAATCACGTGAAGGTCAAAAGGAATCCTTGTTTTGGATTTTTGCTATTAGTACATGAGGGTGTACCACGTCAGGTTTTGCTTGTGTACTTGGACATCATTTGAGGAGAGCTCGGATAATTTTTCACACGGTCAGCTGTACGAAGAACCATGGCGTCAACGGATGTCAGGTTTGAGGTGGAGAAGTTCACGGAACTGAAAACCTTGGTTTATGACAGACAATGGTGAAAGATTTGTTGGCACTACAGGGATGCTTGAGGGCGTTGCGGGAAGTCATGCCAGCTAAGATGGAATTATGTGTGATGGATGGAAATTCGCGGAAGATGATTTGGTAGCCTCGAGCATGTTATACAGTCGAACGAGTTCGGCTGAGTCGGACTAGACAGTCTGACGGATTGACGCAGGTCGGTTGGTACAGAAGACGGTGGTGGGATCGGCGACGATGACATAGGAGCGTGATGCTGATGGTGACCGACTTCTGGGCGTGGAAACACGTGGTGCACATGCCCGAGGCTTGTGCGGCTTCGACAAGACTATGGCGCGGGTTTGATTCAAGGTGTTGTCTACACGGAGCTTGAAGTCGATGGGGCGTGAGGGTGGACTGATCATCTACCATGAGTCATGTTGAAGGTGGAGCTGGAGTCTGATGGACGACTTCACTCTGTGCTGATGGAGGGGCTACGGCGTAAATGCATGGAGAGTCGAAGCCTATTTCAGCGAGATAGCGAGAGACACGTGGATCGGACTGGGTACCAGTGGTCAGAACGAGACGTGATACTCGGTGGTTCTCTGCAGTGGGGGTTGAGGCAGTGTGGGCTAGCTACCCGGGAGACTCGACCAGGACAGCAGAGGCTCGGCGCGGTGATAGCGGCGAGGCGTGCGGTAAGCACGGGACACAGCGACAGACCAAGGCACTGGTGGTCAGACGTGTGGTCAGACAAATTGTGCAGGGGGTGCTGAAGCAGTGTTGACGAGTACCGGATTCAAGTTGGTGACTGGGTCTATCGGTGCTAGTTGATGGACAAGAGTTGACCATGGAGAATCTGAGAAAGTAGCGGAAAGTCTGGATTTGTCAAAACAGAGAGAGTACATGGTCGTATATTCTGTGGTGTTCGGTGCACATGGCAAGGTGCGGATGACAAATACAGAAGGAGGCGGAGTGCTACAGTTGTGGGACATGTCAGAGACTATCCGGGAAGAAGGGTGAGACAACTACGAATTTGACTCAGGGTGACACAGGGCGACGGTGAAATTCCTTCAAGTTTCAGATAGGCGGTCAAGAAAGAGCGGTGATGTTGAGTTTAGGTAACTCTTATATGTAGCTTTCAATATGTGAGTTGTTCACTTTCATGCAGACAATGGTCGGTGTGTGATGGTGTTGAGAGGATACTCCGGGAGTTGGGAGCACAAGGTAGAGTAACGAGGAACTTAATTTTGCTCGAGTGTTGACTGTGAAGAAGACGAGAAGGGACTACAGTTGCAGGTGGAGTCACATGGAGTCTGGGAGTAGCAGGTGGGCTCATGGCGTATCTCAAGTCCAATGTACATGGAGGTTCGATGCAGGGATGAATTCAAGATGGTGGAGAATATTCGTCAAGGTGGAGTTTGTTAAAATTGTGTCGAATATTGTTGTACAAGTTAGGTTACAGTTGGACTTGGTTTTGGACTGTGTGCAGACAGGGTAGGAGTTGTGTCCTAGTAGGACACTTGTATCCTAGGCCTCTCATATATAGTGGGGGTAGACACACGATGTAACCTATGCCAACATAATAGCACGGGCACGCGGGGGAGCCGGCGGCGTGTGCCGGTGCCCGGACGGCCGGGGTGCGGTATTGTGACGGTGTCATGGGAGGAGCACCCGTAGTCAGGCCCCGGGGATGCAGCCATGATGGTGAACCTCGTCAACAAATCTCGGTGTCGTGCCTCGTGTGATTGCTTGGTCCTCGGTAGATTGACGGAACGCCTCGGATTTATTCTAACAGGGCAGAAAAACTGACCGAATTAGGGGTTCGTTCCACGCTGCCGTAGCTGGGTGCAAAAGGTCAGATACTCTCTGTAACGCCCGGATAATTTGGCTACAGTAAAACTCTCCTAATGATGCCATGTCATCTGCGATTACTATTACTAATCTCGGGATAATTCGAAAAACGCGTCAAATTCAAACTAAAAATTAAAGTCAACAATAAAAGTTTTCAAAATTGAAACAAAAATGTTCGGTGGACGCCAAATATTACAAGGGTAATTATGGTGCAGTAAACACATTTTTATAAAAATGCCTAAATGCTTTTAAATGAATTAAAACAGAAAGAATAATAAAAACAGAAAAAAAGGAAGAAAGAGAAGGGAAACCCCCCTGGGCCATCTGGCCCAGTTATTCCACCTGGCCCATCCGGCCGGACCGGCCCACCTCCCCCTGCCGCCTCCCTTCCCTGTTCCCCCGACCTGGGTCGGAACAGGGGCACGTCCCCGCCGCACCCTCTCGCCGGCGACGACGGGATAAGGTCGCCACGCCGCGCCCCCTCGGTCTCTCCTCCCACTCGCCCCACTCTCCCCTCGGTCCCCGCGCCTTCCCCCTCAGATCCACCGCACCTCGCCCCCTCGTTCCCCACCGTAACCGAGCGCCACCGCCGCCATGGCTCTGGCCTAGCCACGGCCACCGTGTCCACCTCGCCGCCCCACGGTGTCTCCAAGGGACGCCGTCGTCCGCTGCTTCGACTGGTGCAGCCCGTTGGAGACGGGAGCCACCGCAACGCCCCCGACGCCGCCGTCTTCCTCCTCTGCCCCGACAAGCTTCGCCGCCGTTCTTCTTCATCTCCGGCGACCCCCCTGCAGCTACTAACCCATTCACCGGCCATCGTGCGTGCCGCTAGGTGAGCTGCCTTCCCCCTCTGCCCTCTACCTCCCCTAGCCCGCGCTCTAGCTAGCCGCCGCCGTAGCACCCGAACGCCCCGCCGCGGATCTCGTCGCCGACGCATTTCCGGTGACCAAATGGTCACGGGGCTGAGCCCTTTGTGCTCAGCGCGTCGCGCAGCTCGGCCCTAGCCTCCCCGTTAGCCCCGGATCGCTCTGCCTTGCCGTCTTCGCCTCACGCCCGAACCACCTCGCCGCCGTCGAGCCCGTGGCGCTCGACTCCGGCCACCACAGCCTCCGCAGCCACCCCCATTCGCTCCGCCGTCGTCTTGCCGTTCGAATGCGACCGGTCCCGCCCATTTTTGTGGCCTGCAGACGAAACCCGCCACTCACCCGAGCCCCGACGTCCGCCTCTCTGCTCGCCGGCGACAGCTCCGGCGACCTCGGGACGAACCACCACCACCACTAGATGCGCGTCTTTGCGCTTGTTCGAACGGGCCCAGGCATGCGCGGATCCGTGCCCTGAGCACAAATTCTGGCGAACTCCGGCGGGTCGGCGCCGTGCTTTTGGTCGCCGGCTGCGAGAGCCAGCCCTGCTGACCTGGCACCGCGGGTCCCACCACCTGGGCCACTGACTGGTGGGCCCAAGGCCCCCTTTTGACCAGTTGACTGGGTCAACTGCTGACTGGGCCGCCCCTATCTCACTGACCTATAGGCCCCACTTCAATAAACGAAATAAATAAAAGGAATAATTGGTTAATTAAATAGTTTAGCTAATTAATACACTAATCTCTCACTGACTACTGGGCCCCACCCTTATTTAACCTGTTTAATTAGTCTAAACCCCCCTGTTAGTACCCTGTCAATGACATGTGGGTCCCACTGGACCCACCTGTCTGGTTTGACTGGTCAACCGACCAGTTGACCTGCTGACATCACTCTGATGTCATGCTAGCGTCATCATTCACTGTTTTGGATAATGTTGGAATAAAATAAATAATTAAAATCAGAAAATGATTTAAAACTTTAGAAAATCATATCTTTTAATCCGTAACTCGGATGAAAATACTTTCTACATGAAAGTTGCTCAGAACGACGAGACGATTACGGATACGCAACCCGTTCGTCCGCCACACCCCCCTAACCTATCGAACACGTAACTTTCCCCCTCCGGCTCCTCTGCCCGAAAACGCGAAACACCGGGGATATTTTCCCGGATGTTATCCCCCTTCACCGGTACCACCTACTACCGCATTAGGGCACCTCTAACGCCGTTACTTGTCATGTCATGCATCACTATGCATCTGCTTGCTTAAATATTTATTGTTTCTCCCCCCTCTTCTCTCGATAGACACCGAGACCGACGCCGCTGCTACCCAGTACGACTACGGAGTTGACGACCCCTCTCTCTTGCCAGAGCAACCAGGCAAGCCCCCCCTTTGATCACCAGATATCGCCTACTCTTCTCTATACTGCTTGCATTAGAGTAGTGTAGCATGTTACTGCTTTCCATTATTCCTATCCTGATGCATAGCCTGTTCTTGCGACTACTGTTGATACCATTACCTGCCATCCTACTGCTTAGTATAGGATGCTAGTGATCCATCAGTGGCCATACACTCTTGTCTGTCTGCCTTGCTATACTACTGGGCTGTGATCACCTCGGGAGGTGATCATGGATATATACTATACTTTAAACATGATACATGTGGTGACCAAAGTCGGGTTGGCTCGAGGAGTACCCGCGAGTGATTCACGGATTGGGGGCTGAAAGGACCTTTGTCCCGACGGCCCTCTGTGTGGATCTTTGTGGCGGAGCGACAGGGCAGGTTCCGACCACCTAGGAGAGAGGTGGGCCTGGCCCTGTTCGGCGTTCGCGGACACTTAACACGCTTAACGAGATCTGGGTATTTGATCTGAGTCTGGCCATTTGGTCTATACGCACTAACCATCTACGCGGGAGTAGTTATGGGTATCCCGGCGTCGTGGTATCAGCCGAAGCCTTCGTGACGTTAGCGACTGAGTGGCGCGCGCCGGATTGGACTGGAAAGCCACTAGGCTAGGTCTGCTTCCGGCCGCGTACGCAACGTGCAGGTGTGCAAAGGGCGATGGGCCCAGACCCCTGCGCCATAGGATTTAGACCGGCGTGCTGACCTCTCTGTTGTGCCTAGGTAGGGCTGCGACGTGTTGATCTTCCGAGGCCGGGCATGACCCAGGAAAGTGTGTCCGGCCAAATGGGATCGAGCGTGTTGGGGTATGTGGTGCACCCCTGCAGGGAAGTTTATCTATTCGAATAGCCGTGTCCCTCGGTAAAAGGACGACCCGGAGTTGTATCTTGACCTTATGACAACTAGAACCGGATACTTAATAAAACACACCCTTCCAAGTGCCAGATACAATCGGTGATCGCTCTCTCACAGGGCGACGAGGAGAGGATCGTCGGTTAGGATTATGGTATGCGATGCTACTTGGAGGACTTCAGTCTACTCTCTTCTACATGTTGCAAGACGAAGGCTGCCAGAAGCGTAGTCTTCGAAAGGACTAGCTATCCCCCTCTTATTCCGGCTTTCTGCAGTTCAGTCCACTTATAATAGCCTTATCCCAGTTGATACCATTGCATACATATGTAGTGTAGCTCCTTGCTTGCGAGTACTTTGGATGAGTACTCACGGTTGCTTTCTCCTTCTTTTCCCCTATCCCTTCTACCTAGTTGTCGCAACCAGATGTTGGAGCCCAGGAGCCAGACGCCACCGTCGACGATGACTCCTACTACACCGGAGGTGCCTACTACTACGTGCTGCCCGCTGACGACGACCAGGAGTAGTTTAGGAGGATCCCAGGCAGGAGGCCTGCGCCTCTTTCGATCTGTATCCCAGTTTGTGCTAGCCTTCTTAAGGCAAACTTGTTTAACTTATGTCTGTACTCAGATATTGTTGCTTCCGCTGACTCGTCTATGATCGAGCTCTTGTATTCTAGCCTTCGAGGCCCCTGGCTTGTAATATGATGCTTGTATGACTTATTTTATTTGTAGAGTTGTGTTGTGATATCCACCCGTGAGTCCCTGATCTTGATCGTACACGTTTGCGTGTATGATTAGTGTACGATTAAATCGGGGGCGTCACAAGTTGGTATCAGAGCTGACTGCCTGTAGGAAACCCCCTTCCACACTCCTTGGCCGAAGTCGAGTCTAGACATTGCAAAAAACTTTTTACTAACTTGGCTGTGTGCCTTACGGTCCCACGTCGCCATCGGGTGATACTAGGATCTTTTACTCCCCGATCCTTACTCTGGGACTCTGATCTCTCTTCTACTTGGGTTAAACGAATTTACTAACTCTGACACTAGGATCCCGTTACAACATTCACCCCAAAGTTGGATAAGCCCTAGTTATTCTTTAGAGTAGTATTTGAACATTGTCCACCTTGTCATTTGACTCCTGTGAAAACATCTTTGTTTTCAGATGGAACCCACGAGGCAGGTCGTGCGCCACACGACGGCCATTGGTGCCTCAGGATCACCTGCTGTGTTGGTTGAGATGATGACCTATCTGGGTTATCGCTGGCACCCTGAGTACACCGTCTATGAGGAGTATCAGGACTTCAACCAGGAGCAGTACCGTGCCGTCGTCCACCTCTACTCTCGGGAGTATGACTCCACTACTGTGCTGCACACTGCTTATGGTGTTGGAGTGACTATCGATATGGCGGTCCACGATGCTGCTTATGCTGCTCTGACACGTCTTCGGGGCGAGTATCAGGAGTTGGACACCTCCCCCTTCAGGCACATTGCTATCGCATCCGATGTTGGTGCGGAGGGTTACTACACAGCGGCCTACTCCACTGTCACCCGCGAGCCCTTCTACCATCAGAACCTGGTTCTGCATGCTGATGAGCTGGATAGAGCTAACCGAGCTCTTCGACATGAGTTGTACACCACCCGTCAGCACCTGTATCGTGCTCTGACACTGTTGCACCCCTCTGTCCGATCTGGTGATCTGTCGCGTTCTGCGATCTACCCCGCCAGGACCGTGATGCCCCAGGGCGTCGGCTGGCCAGATGTGGGAGGCTACTCTCCTGCACTTGGTCCTCTCCTGCCACCTGCGCATAGGGTTCCGCATCAGAGTATCCGCGGACCCCAGGCTACTCATGTGGAGGTCTTTCCTTCGCGTCACTACCAGCTATCGGGCTACACCTACCTCCACAGTACCGCGTGGGACTGATGTAGACTTGCTTGTTAGTGTTAGATGCATTCGCCGCGAGCCTGTGTGCCGCCTATGATGTCTTAGACTTTGTACCGAACTCTGTGTAACGAACTCTATGCATGGTCTCTTTTGTAAGATATGCCGACTACTATGTAGTATCTATCGTGCTGCTTTCGTTGTGCATGTTTCTTCATGAATGATTCTTGTCTTTGCAAATTTCTAAATGCTGAACTACCCCTGTTATATATTAGCAGGATGGTTAGACCAGGTGGTCGTGGTCGTGGTGGCAACCCCCCACCACCGCCTGAGTACATGGCTGGGATGATGCAACAGTTTGAGCTGAATCGTCAGTTCATGGAGAATATTATGGCTCAGTTCCCTCGCCCCAATATGAACCAGCAGCCAACCCAAGTGACTCTGCAGGATTTCATGCGCCTGAACCCAACTGTGTACCGCAGCTCAACTCAGCCTCTGGATGCTGATGACTGGCTCCGTGACATCACCTATGAGATGGAGTCTGCTGATGTAGCCCCTGCCAGCTATGTCACCTTTGCTTCATTCTTCCTGAAAGGACCCGCGGCTCAATGGTGGGACAGCCACAGGCGTACTCTGCCAGCTGGGACAATCATCACCTGGCCAGACTTCCAAGCTGCCTTCCGTGCTCGCTTCATTCCTCAGGGAGTCATGGACCGGAAGAAGCGTGAGTTCCGCAACCTCACCCAAGGCAACAAAACTGTGGAAGCTTATCAGCGGGAGTTTCTGGACTTGTCCCGCTATGCTGAAGAGGACATTGCAACTGATGCACGCAGACAGGAGAAGTTCCGGGATGGCCTTCAAGCTGACATCAAGCTCGCACTTCTAGTGCATGACTTTGTTGATTTCGCCACTCTGGTGAACAAAGCCATCAATGTCGAAACTGGTCTGCAGGAATACCAGAGCTCTCACAGGCGCAGCCGTGACACGGGCTCATCTTCGGGCCCGTCCTCGCAGAAGCGCAAGATATGGATTCCCAACAGCATGTACCAGCCGAATGCACCTGCCCCAAGGCAGTCCTATGCTGCACCTCGTCTGCCTACGGCTCCAACTAGGCAGCCAAGGCTTCCAGCTCCACCACCCCAAGCTCCTGTTCCTACTCCCGAGAATGGTTTGTGCTTCAGGTGTGGACAACCAGGTCACCGTGCTAGGGAATGCAACCAGAAACAGAATTAACTGGCCCTTCCAGCAACTGGCCGTGGAAACAACCAGCCCCGCAACAACAATGCCAAGTCTTATGGTCGCGTTCATGCCAACCATGTTGATCTGAACGAAGCCCAAGACCAGCCTGCTACCGTGATGGGTACACTCCTCGTAAACTCAGCACCTGCATCTGTTTTATTCGATTCAGGAGCATCGCATTCATTCATGTCAGAAGATTTTGCATACAAGCATGACGTTAAATGTGAGGAGATGAACACTTCGGTATTGGTAAAAAACCCCGTGGGACAATGTCAAACCTCACTGGTTGGCATCGATGTCCCCGTGGAAATTGAAGGGCTGGTATTCTATGCCTCTCCCATTATCCTGAAGTCGTCTAACATCGACCTCATTCTGGGAATGGATTGGTTGAAGCGCATACTGCTTCTATAGTTTGCGCCACTAAGGTCGTCCATCTGCTACACCCTTCTGACGAAATAATAGCTTACCAAGCTCATCTAGTTCAGAACGCCGAGGCACGACTTTATGCCTTGAATGCGTTGAACACTGCACCACTCGAGGGCATTGAAAACATTCCCGTCGTTCATGAATTCCAAGATGTCTTCCCAGAAGAACTTCCAGGGATTCCTCCTGCTAGAGCTGTCGAATTCATCATCGACTTGAAACCCGGCACTACCCCTATAGCTAAACGACCCTACAAGATGCCGCCGCATGAACTCATTGAGCTTAAGGAGGAAATCGACAAATCTCTTGTCAAAGGTTTCATTCGTCCAAGTTGCTCTCCTTGGGGAGCACCTTCTCTCTTTGTTAAGAAGAAGGATGGGACAAACCGATTAGTCCAAGACTACCGTCCTATAAACCAAGCTACCATTCAGAATAAATACCCACTTCCTCGGATCAATGATCTTTATGATCAGCTGGCTGGCTCATCAGTGTTCTCCAAACTCGACTTGAGGTTGGGTTACCACCAGATCCGTGTTCGTGAAGAGGACATTCCAAAAACCGCCTTCGTTACTCGGTATGGATCATACGAGTACACCGTCATGTCATTCGGCTTAACGAATGCTCCAGCCACCTTCTCTCGTCTGATGAATTATATATTCATGGATTACCTCGACAAGTTCGTCGTGGTTTATTTGGACGATATCCTTGTATTTTCCAAGAACAAGGAGGAGCATGCTGAACATCTTCGTCTTGTGCTGGAAAAACTTCGAGAGCATCAACTGTATGCTAAGTATTCCAAGTGTGAATTCTGGCTCCCCGAAGTAACCTATCTTGGGCATGTCATCTCCAAGGATGGTATTGCCGTCAACCCTGAACGAGTTCAGGCTATTCTTGATTGGACTCCCCCGAAGAACGTCAAGCAAGTCCGAAGTTTTCTCGGTCTCGCCAGCTATTGCCGTCGATTCGTCGAGAACTTCTCCAAGATTGCCAGGCCTCTGACTAATCTGTTACATAAGGGTGTCAAGTTTGACTGGACAGACAAGTGTCAGGATAGTTTCCAGGCGCTCAAAGACAAGTTGACTTCTGCCCCCGTACTTGCTCCACCTGATACTAAGAAGGACTTCGTCATTTACTGCGACGCTTCCCGTCAAGGATTAGGCTGTGTCCTAATGCAAGAGCGCAGAGTGATTGCTTATGCCTCTCGTCAACTGCGCCCTCACGAAGAAAACTACCCAGTTCACGACCTCGAGCTTGCTGCTGTCATTCATGCACTGAAGCAGTGGCGACATTACCTTCTCGGTAATCGATGTGAGATCTTCACCGACCATCAAAGTCTGAAGTATCTGTTTACTCAGCCGGATTTGAACCTACATCAACAAAGATGGATGGAGACTGTTGCAGACTTTGACGTGGGTATATCCTATACCCCCGGCAAGGCTAATGTAATGGCTGATGCCTTGAGCCGCAAGTATTACTGTAACCACCTCCAGGTTCACAAAGTTCACCCATCGCTTGTTGAAGAATTTAGAAGGCTGAACCTCCATATTGTTCCTCCGGGATCACTCGCTCCCCCTCCCGAAGATTTCCCCAAACGGAACCTCCATGTTGTTTCCAAGGGTTCTCTCAATACCCTGGTTGCGAAACCAGATCTTGTGGACACCATCAAATGGATACAGAAATGTGACGATGAAGTCCTCAAGATTAAGCGTGACCTCAAAAAAGGAAAGCCCTCATTCTTCACTGTTGCTGACGATGGCGCCTTGTATTTCAAGGGCCGCCTAGTGGTACCATGTTCGAAGAAAAACCTGGATAAAACTAAAGGGGTTATGCAAGAAGCCCATGATACGCCTCTGTCCATCCATCCTGGTAGTACAAAGATGTACCAGGATATTCGTCAAAGATTCTGGTGGTCTAATATGAAGCAGGACATTGCTCGTTATGTTGCTGAATGTGACGTTTGTCGCCGAATCAAAGCAGAGCATCAAAGGCCTGCTGGAACTCTGCAACCTATCTCTATTCCTGAATGGAAATGGGACCATGTTGAAATGGACTTCGTCACTGGATTTTCCAAATCTCAGAAAGGTAATGATGCTATTCTTGTCGTCATTGACCGGCTTTCCAAAGTTGCCCATTTTCTGGCGGTCAAAGAGACAATCACTGCTAGTCAGCTTGCTACTCTCTACATGGCCAGAATTGTTTCACTTCACGGTATCCCACTGGTTATCAGTTCAGACCGTGGCAGCTTATTCACTTCAAGGTTTTGGGCGAGTTTCCAAGAAGCTATGGGAACTCATCTGTCGTTCAGTACTGCGTTTCATCCTCAGTCGCAAGGACAGGTTGAACGTGTCAACCAAGTTCTCGAAGACATGCTTCGAGCTTGTGTAATCTCATTCGGCAAGAAATGGGAGGAATCTCTTCCATATGCCGAGTTCTCTTATAATAATAGCTATCAAGCTAGTCTGAAGATGTCCCCCTTCGAAGTGCTATATGGACGAAAGTGTCGAACCCCTCTGAACTGGTCAGAAACGGGGGAACGCCCACTCTTCGGTCCGGATATTATCCAACAGGCTGAAGAACAAGTTCGCATTATTCGCGAGAATCTCAAGACTGCTCAGTCACGTCAGAAAAGTCAGTATGACCGTCATCACCAAGACATGGTCTATCAACCTGGCGAAAAGGCTTATCTTCGAGTTACACCAATAAAGGGTGCACACCGCTTCGGGATCAAGGGCAAGCTAGCTCCTCGCTTTATCGGTCCATTCACTATTCTCGAAAAGCGTGGAAAGGTGGCATATCAACTGGAGCTTCCGCCGAACCTTTCTCAGGTTCACGATGTGTTCCATGTGTCACAACTCCGCCGTTGCTTCAAGGATCCAATCCGAGCGGTGGATCATGAAGTGCTCGAAATTGCAACAGGACCTCTCTTATAAAGAGCATCCGGTCCGCATTCTTGACCAAGCTGAACGCCGCACACGTCAGAAGGCGATCAAATTCCTCAAAGTCCAGTGGTCGAATCACTCTGAAGACGAAGCCACTTGGGAACGCGAGGATCGTCTTCGTGATGAATACCCCGCACTGTTTTCTTCTACCTCCTAAATCTCGGGACGAGATTTCTTGTAGTGGAGGAGATTTGTAATGCCCGGATAATTTGGCTACAGTAAAACTCTCCTAATGATGCCATGTCATCTGCGATTACTATTACTAATCTCGGGATAATTCGAAAAACGCGTCAAATTCAAACTAAAAATTAAAGTCAACAATAAAAGTTTTCAAAATTGAAACAAAAATGTTCGGTGGACGCCAAATATTACAAGGGTAATTATGGTGCAGTAAACACATTTTTATAAAATGCCTAAATGCTTTTAAATGAATTAAAACAGAAAGAATAATAAAAACAGAAAAAAAAGGAAGAAAGAGAAGGGAAACCCCCCTGGGCCATCTGGCCCAGTTATTCCACCTGGCCCATCCGGCCGGACCGGCCCACCTCCCCCTGCCGCCTCCCTTCCCTGTTCCCCCGACCTGGGTCGGAACAGGGGCACGTCCCCGCCGCACCCTCTCGCTGGCGACAACGGGATAAGGTCGCCACGCCGCGCCCCCTCGGTCTCTCCTCCCACTCGCCCCACTCTCCCCTCGGTCCCCGCGCCTTCCCCCTCAGATCCACCGCACCTCGCCCCCTCGTTCCCCACCGTAACCGAGCGCCACCGCCGCCATGGCTCTGGCCTAGCCACGGCCCCCGTGTCCACCTCGCCGCCCCACGGTGTCTCCAAGGGATGCCGTCGTCCGCTGCTTCGACTGGTGCAGCCCGTTGGAGACGGGAGCCACCGCAACGCCCCCGACGCCGCCGTCTTCCTCCTCTGCCCCGACAAGCTTCGCCGCCGTTCTTCTTCATCTCCGGCGACCCCCCTGCAGCTACTAACCCATTCACCGGCCATCGTGCGTGCCGCTAGGTGAGCTGCCTTCCCCCTCTGCCCTCTACCTCCCCTAGCCCGCGCTCTAGCTAGCCGCTGCCGTAGCACCCGAACGCCCCGCCGCGGATCTCGTCGCCGACGCATTTCCGGTGACCAAATGGTCACGGGGCCGAGCCCTTTGTGCTCAGCGCGTCGCGCAGCTCGGCCCTAGCCTCCCCGTTAGCCCCGGATCGCTCTGCCTCGCCGTCTTCGCCTCACGCCCGAACCACCTCGCCGCCGTCGAGCCCGTGGCGCTCGACTCCGGCCACCACAGCCTCCGCAGCCACCCCCATTCGCTCCGCCGTCGTCTTGCCGTTCGAATGCGACCGGTCCCGCCCATTTTTGTGGCCTGCAGACGAAACCCGCCACTCACCTGAGCCCCGACGTCCGCCTCTCTGCTCGCCGACGACAGCTCCGGCGACCTCGGGACGAACCACCACCACCACTAGATGCGCGTCTTCGCGCTTGTTCGAACGGGCCCAGGCATGCGCGGATCCGTGCCCTGTGCACAAATTCCGGCGAACTCCGGCGGGTCGGCGCCGTGCTTTTGGTCGCCGGCGGCGAGAGCCAGCCCTGCTGACCTGGCACCGCGGGTCCCACCACCTGGGCCACTGACTGGTGGGCCCAAGGCCCCCTGTTGACCAGTTGACTGGGTCAACTGCTGACTGGGCCGCCCCTATCTCACTGACCTATAGGCCCCACTTCAATAAACGAAATAAATAAAAGGAATAATTGGTTAATTAAATAGTTTAGCTAATTAATACACTAATCTCTCACTGACTACTGGGCCCCACCCTTATTTAACCTGTTTAATTAGTCTGAACCCCCCCTGTTAGTACCCTGTCAATGACATGTGGGTCCCACTGGACCCACCTGTCTGGTTTGACTGGTCAACCGACCAGTTGACCTGCTGACATCACTCTGATGTCATGCTAGCATCATCATCCACTGTTTTGGATAATGTTGGAATAAAATAAATAATTAAAATCAGAAAATGATTTAAAACTTTAGAAAATCATATCTTTTAATCCGTAACTCGGATGAAAATACTTTCTACATGAAAGTTGCTCAGAACGACGAGACGATTACGGATACGCAACCCGTTCGTCCGCCACACCCCCCTAACCTATCGAACACGTAACTTTCCCCCTCCGGCTCCTCTGCCCGAAAACGCGAAACACCGGGGATATTTTCCCGGATGTTATCCCCCTTCACCGGTACCACCTACTACCGCATTAGGGCACCTCTAACGCCGTTACTTGTCATGTCATGCATCACTATGCATCTGCTTGCTTAAATATTTATTGTTTCTCCCCCCTCTTCTCTCGATAGACACCGAGACCGACGCCGCTGCTACCCAGTACGACTACGGAGTTGACGACCCCTCTCTCTTGCCAGAGCAACCAGGCAAGCCCCCCCTTTGATCACCAGATATCGCCTACTCTTCTCTATACTGCTTGCATTAGAGTAGTGTAGCATGTTACTGCTTTCCATTATTCCTATCCTGATGCATAGCCTGTTCTTGCGACTACTGTTGATACCATTACCTGCCATCCTACTGCTTAGTATAGGATGCTAGTGATCCATCAGTGGCCATACACTCTTGTCTGTCTGCCTTGCTATACTACTGGGCTGTGATCACCTCGGGAGGTGATCATGGATATATACTATACTTTAAACATGATACATGTGGTGACCAAAGTCGGGTTGGCTCGAGGAGTACCCGCGAGTGATTCACGGATTGGGGGCTGAAAGGACCTTTGTCCCGACGACCCTCTGTGTGGATCTTTGTGGCGGAGCGACAAGGCAGGTTCCGACCACCTAGGAGAGAGGTGGGCCTGGCCCTGTTCGGCGTTCGCGGACACTTAACACGCTTAACGAGATCTGGGTATTTGATCTGAGTCTGGCCATTTGGTCTATACGCACTAACCATCTACGCGGGAGTAGTTATGGGTATCCCGGCGTCGTGGTATCAGCCGAAGCCTTCGTGACGTCAGCGACTGAGTGGCGCGCGCCGGATTGGACTGGAAAGCCACTAGGCTAGGTCTGCTTCCAGCCGCGTACGCAACGTGCAGGTGTGCAAAGGGCGATGGGCCCAGACCCCTGCGCCATAGGATTTAGACCGGCGTGCTGACCTCTCTGTTGTGCCTAGTTAGGGCTGCGACGTGTTGATCTTCCGAGGCCGGGCATGACCCAGGAAAGTGTGTCCGGCCAAATGGGATCGAGCGTGTTGGGGTATGTGGTGCACCCCTGCAGGGAAGTTTATCTATTCGAATAGCCGTGTCCCTCGGTAAAAGGACGACCCGGAGTTGTATCTTGACCTTATGACAACTAGAACCGGATACTTAATAAAACACACCCTTCCAAGTGCCAGATACAACCGGTGATCGCTCTCTCACAGGGCGACGAGGAGAGGATCGTCGGTTAGGATTATGCTATGCGATGCTACTTGGAGGACTTCAGTCTACTCTCTTCTACATGTTGCAAGACGAAGGCTGCCAGAAGCGTAGTCTTCGAAAGGACTAGCTATCCCCCTCTTATTCCGGCTTTCTGCAGTTCAGTCCACTTATAATAGCCTTATCCCAGTTGATACCATTGCATACATATGTAGTGTAGCTCCTTGCTTGCGAGTACTTTGGATGAGTACTCACGGTTGCTTTCTCCTTCTTTTCCCCTATCCCTTCTACCTGGTTGTCGCAACCAGATGTTGGAGCCCAGGAGCCAGACGCCACCGTCGACGATGACTCCTACTACACCGGAGGTGCCTACTACTACGTGCTGTCCGCTGACGACGACTAGGAGTAGTTTAGGAGGATCCCAGGCAGGAGGCCTGCGCCTCTTTCGATTTGTATCCCAGTTTGTGCTAGCCTTCTTAAGGCAAACTTGTTTAACTTATGTCTGTACTCAGATATTGTTGCTTCCGCTGACTCGTCTATGATCGAGCTCTTGTATTCTAGCCTTCGAGGCCCCTGGCTTGTAATATGATGCTTGTATGACTTATTTTATTTGTAGAGTTGTGTTGTGATATCCACCCGTGAGTCCCTGATCTTGATCGTACACGTTTGTGTGTATGATTAGTGTACGATTAAATCGGGGGCGTCACACTCTCTCTGGTGGTGTCTGAACCAGCGACGTGATCGGCCTCGGTGCTGTTTCTTTGGGAATCCAGTTGTCCTCCCAAATACTAGTAGATCGCCCGTTCCCAATCCTTCTAATAACTCCTTGTAGCAACACATCCCGACCCTCAAGGACAGCCCGCCAGATCTGGGAAGGCCGAGACCCCAGCTCCGCTTCAAGGATTGTAGAGCTCAGGAAATACGATGCATCAAGGATTGCATCAGGCCTACTACCAAGGGCATCTCGGACCCGCAAACCGCGCCCGCATCTGTACGGGCCGCAGTTGTCTAAAAAAAATCTGTTCGGGCCGCGGAAGCCGTGGGTCTATATCGATCTGTGGCGCAGTCCGGATATGATTTCTCTTGTAAATTGAAGATAAAGTGGGGAAGTCCGGAGGGAATTTCCTATTTGCCGCTCTTTGCGGCAAGTAGTCGACCGGACGCACAGGCAGACTGACGAGCGCGTTAGGATGGGCCGGCCCGTTCAAACGTTAAAGCGAATCTGGTTTTGGGAATCTTCTAGGTAGTTCCCAGCCGGTTTTTCTGGTTTTGAAAACCTTCTAGAAGGTTCATGAACCGGTTTTTCTATTTCCCCTTTTACCCCTTTTTGTTTCTTTTCTTTTACTGTTTCTTTTTCTTTTTCGTTTTAATGTTCTTTTTTCTTTTTCTGTTTTCTTTTTATCTTTTTTCGTTTTTTATGTTTCTTTTTTTTCCTGTTTTCTGTTTCTTTTTCATTTTTTGTTTTTCTATTTTCAAAGTTATATTATTATTTTTTCAATTTTTTTGTGTTGCTCACAATTGTTCAAAACTTCACAAAATGTTCTCATTTTTCAAATTTTGTTCATGCTTTCAAAAAATTGTTCAAAACTTCACAAAATGTTCTCATTTTCAAATTTTGTTCATCCTTTCAAAAAAATTGTTCCAAACTTCACAAAATGTTCTCATTTTCAATTTTTGTTCCTGACTTGAAAAAATGTTCATACTTTCAAAAAATTATTCAAAGTTAAATAAATGTTCTCATCTTCAAATTTTGTTTCTCTTTTTTTAGTTTCTTTTTCTTTTTTCTGTTTTTTCACAATTTCACAACTTTGCAAAATTTGTTCGCAAATTAAGAAAAATGTTCGTTTTTTCAATTTTTGTTCGTGAGTTTCAGTAAATGTTCCTTTTCAAATTTTGTTTGCATTTTTTCAGAAAATGTTCGTGTTTGAAATTTTTGTTCGTGAGTTTCGTAAAATGTTCCCATTTCAAAATTTTGTTCACATATTTCAAATTTTGTTCGGGAGTTTTAAAGAATGTTCACATATTTCATACGAACTTAACTTTTCTCTCAAACATAACGTTTGCGTACAAAATTTTGTTCTCTAAATTCAAAAAATGTTTGGGATTTTAAAAAGTGTTCATTTTATCAAAACTTTGTTCAAGTTTTTTAGTTGTTCTTCTAGCATTCAGCAAACGCGAACAATTTTTGAATTTTAAATTTTTTTTGAACATATCCAATATTTAAGGTTTCTAGGTGGGGGTGTTAGATATGTAGTAGATGATCTTTTAAAGTACCCGCGTTACATATGACCGAAGGAGGTAGTTAGCTCGCCTGGTTAGTGACAAGAGTATACTCGCTCCAGGTGCAGGGATCGATCCCCCGCTAAGCGTTATAATTTTATAGGTGATCATTTTGCTGTTTCGTCGCGACGATGGGCCGGCCCATTCGGGGGGCTGTACCTGTGCGGCGCGTGCGAATCGGACGCAAAGAGCAGCGCATAGGAGGTCCCAGTCCGGAGAGGGAGTCCACATTCAAAACATAGGACTCCAACACCACCGGCCCAGCCAATCTCCCCTCCCGATCCCATTTCCTTCCACTTCCTCCTTTTCTCCTTACTTTGCATCCGCATCCTCCACCTCCGTTGCCGCTGTTGTACGTCTCCGGCCGCCATAGAGGTATTGCCGGACATCCGCAACCACCACCGACGTGCCCGCTCGCCGTTACGACAGAGCTTTCCACCCTAGAGCCATTTGTACCCAGGTATACTCCGCCACATGTCGCCGATCTCCATGGCGGACACCACGCCCGGCAGGTGTTCGATCAAATGCCATTGAGCTTTTTTTTCAAATGATATGTCGTTTTTTAGAGTTCAAAGAATTGTGAGCTACTCGACCATGGAGGATGAGTTGTTGTGCGATTCGTGGCTGGCCGTATCCGCAGATTTCGTAGGCAAGAGCAGAGGGAGCCCTTCTGAGAGCAAGTGCATGAAAAGTTCCACGCACAAAAGCACATTGCGCCCTACGACATGTACATATGACCGAAGGAGGTAGTTAGCTCGCCTGGTTAGTGACAAGAGTATACTCGCTCCAGGTGCAGGGATCGATCCCCCGCTAAGCGTTATAATTTTATAGGTGATCATTTTGCTGTTTTGTCGCGACGATGGGCCGGCCCATTCGGGGGGCTGTACCTGTGCGGCGCGTGCGAATCGGACGCAAAGAGCAGCGCATAGGAGGTCCCAGTCCGGAGAGGGAGTCCACATTCAAAACATAGGACTCCAACACCACCGGCCCAGCCAATCTCCCCTCCCGATCCCATTTCCTTCCACTTCCTCCTTTTCTCCTTACTTTGCATCCGCATCCTCCACCTCCGTTGCCGCTGTTGTACGTCTCCGGCCGCCATAGAGGTATTGCCGACATCCGCAACCACCACCGACGTGCCCGCTCGCCGTTACGACAGAGCTTTCCACCCTAGAGCCATTTGTACCCAGGTATACTCCGCCACATGTCGCCGATCTCCATGGCGGACACCACGCCCGGCAGGTGTTCGATCAAATGCCATTGAGCTTTTTTTCAAATGATATTCGTTTTTTAGAGTTCAAAGAATTGTGAGCTACTCGACCATGGAGGATGAGTTGTTGTGCGATTCGTGGCTGGCCGTATCCGCAGATTTCGTAGGCAAGAGCAGAGGGAGCCCTTCTGAGAGCAAGTGCATGAAAAGTTCCACGCACAAAAGCACATTGCGCCCTACGACATGTACATTAACTTAACGTCCAATTATATCTTAACGTCCAATTCAAACACAATCAAACTTCGGGATACCAATTGTTACATTTCTGATGAATTAACTTCTCCTTTGTGAACCTCCCCATCAACACAATTGAATGATGAGTAACATCTGGATGCTTCAGAGTGTGTGAATGTTCAGGGCCTGAAATATGAACAAACTCTTGTGGGTCTTCAGCATTACACCCTTCATTTTTTGCAGGCACATCGTCTGGGAAATGGAACTGTGACAAAAAAGCATCACTAAAGAAAACAATATGTGCTCATAAAGGAAAAATGTTGGTACTTTCCTTATACTTACTCATTAGGCTCCTCTAAATCAATTGGGTTGTTAACTTCAACGTGTTCCTATTCTTCATATTGTTTCATAGATAGAACCAATAAAAGAATCATCTTTTGTATTAGATCTGCACGTGGGTGTACACAATAACAACTACATTCAACATCACATCCAACGAGAATACCTAAAAATATGATACTTTCATACTCCCTTCATTCCAAAATAAATGACTCAACTTTATACTAAATTTGTACTAAAGTTAGTATAAAGTTGCCTCATCTATTTTGGAACGGAGGGAGTAGCATTTAAGCTTAAGCATGATTGTTGTACACTTCTGCTACCTCTCACGGAGATGGTGGAAAGTGCTGGCTTTGAAGCAGTTGGGTGAATGTCATAGAAGGATCAAACGAATTTCTTTCTAATATAGAACTTTCAGAGCAATACAAGATTTCGAACCAATGGAATAAGCCAGATTAAACTTGTATCGGCACCAATAAAGGCAGCAAGAGATTTGTGTTAACAACGTAAATACAAATTACTCACATGTCCGAACTCATCGCCCGCCGAAATAAGGATCCATGTCGCAGCCGCCGCAAATTAGACATCTCCTCCCCAAGCCGCCAGACGTCAAGTTAGGTCACATCGACCCGTGCTGGGAAGCCGGTGATTTTGAGATTTTATCGGGCCCATGTGCTATCGATACCGTATTGCTCCCTAGACAATTTTTTCTGTACACGTTGGCCGTCGAATATACAACACGAATCTCGTTACTCCATCCTGCGAGAGCAACGTACCCGGTAAAAACCGGTTCCCCTAGAATTTCATTTCTCCATGAGAGCGGCAGTGTGGGGCAAAATTTCGTGTTTTGACCTTTTTGTGAAAGTTAATCGAGATTTGACCTCAGTTTGTAAAAAATTGAGATCTGACCCTTTTGCTACCGCTAGGGTCCATGGCGGTAGGAAACAACCCTATCGCCAAACAGGCTGGCGGTAGGCTGCACAACCTTACTGTCAAGGTGCCCGGCGGTAGGCACGAGTACACACTGTGTTTCATACTTAGAGAAAATTTACGGTAGGGTGTTAGGCTGTATGCTGTTATAACCTACCGCCATGGGCCTTGGCGATAAGAAAATGATCAGATTCCGTAATTTTTGCAAACTAGAATCAAATCTCGATTAAATTTTGCAAAAGGATTAAAACACGAAATTTAGCCGCGGTGTGGCACACCGTTGCCGGCAAACCAGATCCACCCTCGCGCTCGCTCCCCTCCAACCGTCCACCAACCTCCTCTCCCCAATCATGCTCACACCACGACGCACCTTCGCACATCGCTCCACGCCAGTCGCCAGCAGCCAGCCATTTCCCCTGCTCCTGTGCTAGCTACTAGCTTTGTACTAAACCCTCGTCCCGTGCACGCCGTCACGCCGCTCGTGCGTCCCACCTGCACACCCCCAGCACACCTGAGCGAGCGAGGGATGGACTGGTACGAGTGGCTGCGCAGGGCGGGGCTGGGCGAGGACCTGGCCGCCGAGTACGCGCTCCTGTTCGCGCGCAACGAGCTCGGCGCCGCCGACGTGCGCCACCTCGACCACGCCTTCCTCGCCACCATGGGCGTCGCCGTTGCCAAGCACCGCCTCGAGATCCTCAAGCTCGCCCGGAGGGAGTCCTCCGCCTCCGCCGCCATCACCGTCCTGCCGTGGCGCGCCACCAGGCTGCTCGCCGCCGCCGCGCAGCGGTCGGCCCGCTCCCTCGCCGGCTGCCTCCGCTCGGCCGCGCGCCGGGGCAGGTCCAAGGCCGCCGTCGCGCCGCGCCCGCTGGCGCTCTGCCACCAGGGCGTGGCGGGGCCGGCGCGGTGGAAGGGCGCGCCCACGGCCGCGGACGGCCGCGGGGTCACGAAGAGGAAGCTAGCGGCCCTCCTGGCTCGCGTGGGCAAGCCCATGCACACGCTCACCAACAGCGCCGGAAAGGGGGCAAGGAACTCCGCGGCGCCCACGACGTACATGGCCACGGCGATCGCGGCGGGGTGCTTCGCGAGCAAGGAGACCTGCGGCAGCGACTACGACGCCGACGACGACGAGGGCGAGGACGAAGATGTCGACGACGGCGGCGAGGATCCAGAGACGCCATGGGAGTCCATGTTCCAGGATCTGAAGCCCACCTAGGCGAGCCGCGCATGCGTGCGTCAGAAAAAGACACGTCCATCCATCCATCCAATCCATCAACGGCGCACCGGCCAGCCAGTGGCTCAGTGGTGGCCACTGCACTGCACTGCTAACCGCTCGCCAGTGGCGCCGCTGCTACGTCTGTAAGACTGTGTATACATGTGCGTCCTGTAAAATCTTGTGCCGTGTGTTTAATCCACCACTAACAGCGTCGCAATTCATATTCGAGCTCATTTTGCTTGAGCCCCTTCTTGATTTTGAAGCTAGGTTTCTGTAGCATTTTGTTGCTTATGCTTTAATGGCCAGCACTCAGCAGTACATGGTATTGGACGTAGTACATTAATACAGTTATAAGTGTGGTTTTAAGTACGAGTAATAAGAGCATCTGCCAAGGACAACTGGCTACGGCCAACAGTATTATTGACAGTGTGATCTACCCATGTTCACACGCAAAACAGAGCAGAACAAGATGGGGGTGGCGACAAGCGGAAAGTTCAGATCTGAGCAATTTGGCACTGTGTTGACTAGTGCATCGGTTATTGGTTGAGTGGACGAAAGGCACTGACAGTCTTTTCATCCATCGAGGCAGGCAACGCCTCGTGCTGTGCAGAGATAGATCTTACCGGCTTCGGTGAAGTTTTTTAGCGAGAGAGATCTGCCGGCATCCGTGCCGCTTACTACGTGTCCTACTCTGCTTGATTTTGAACGACTGTCTACAAAATAATCACTACTACAAAATGATCACTAGTGTAGGGAGGAGGATTTGAAGCACTCGGGTGGACCACCCAGTCTCATGTGGTCTTAGGGCCGTAGGAGACGTGGTGGATCCCGGCCCTTGTCGGCGGAAGGGCTCTATTTTTTCATACTTTTCTGAGTTTTGTTAGGGTTTGTGTTCTGCTTAGAGAGGCGAGGCGGTGACATCTCTCTGAAGAAGGAATAAAGTTTACCCCACCTAGTGCTTGCTCCGGTGCTGTTTCTAGCAACATCGGACGGCGTGTGGAGGTTTGTTTTTAGCGGATCTCACGGGATTCAGACGTTGTTTGTCTTTGCTGGATCCATGTGGATCATGTCTTCGTTCGTCTGTGTTCGTGTGTCCACAGGTTGGATCATTCCGATCTACGCTTCTCTTCATCGACGACAGTTGCTGTTCTGATGCAATGGTCCTTTCGGTTGCCCACGTCTCGACATCCTCCTTCGGGGTGCCGGGGAGGTAGCCTGCGCCGGCAGTTCGACACACCTCGGCCCCACCCACTTCGTACACAGAATTGTCGCGTGAGCAAGGAGCTAGGCAAAAATACTTTTGCCATAATCCGAAGTGGACCTCACAACCCAGGAAGGCCTCGCAAAGGGCAACAAAACCCGCTATGTGGAGAAGGGGATTTGGGGTCAGATGGTGGAGTTGGATCCCGTAGAACGCCAAGAGGCCCCTAGGTGAGGGGTGGATAGGGAAGACGAGGCCTTGAAGAAGGAAGGGGATGAAACAGACCCGCTCCTCTCCATGGGGAGTTGGGTAGTTATCGTTGATAACCCCTATGTTTGTGGACTGCAGCCCAGGGCGGAAGGATATGAAATCTGGATCAGGCAAGTACCCTTGAATGACGAGGCGATTGAGCTTCATTGGGGTAACAGAGCAACTCTTCCAATATCCTTGGTGGCGGCTGTTAGGCCGCTTCGATGAGCCAGGGACATCTGCCATTCTTGAACATATGAAAGCAAGGCCGGAGGGAGAAAGTTGCTAGCAATAGGGGAAGAAGCAGGCATGGTTAAACAAATCGCCTCCCCCTCCACCATTTATTTACCATGATGGGACGCTTGAGTCCCCAATAGTTACTCTGCTTGTTCCCCAGGTGTCAAGCATTATTTAAGGAACGCGGATCGATGAAGGATCATCGTGCCCACCACGTCCCCCATTAGTGAGCATATCGAGGTGTCGGGCCAAAAGAACACCAAAGGTCATAGGAAGTATTCGGAAAATAAAACTCCGTCCCCCCAAGGAATTGACCTCGGAAAATTGTCATAGTATTATTGAAAACATCGGGTTGGTTACACGATATCCCGAATAACCAAGGCACATTAAAGCCAGGGAAAGAGGGTCTTGTTGAAAGATATCTCCCGTTACCTTATGAAGCACATGGTCGCAATCGGGAGGGTCAAAAAGACCTCAGAGCCCAGCATGACCTCGGAACCAGAAGCCAACGTGGTGGATGGAACTCCCCAACGTAGCCGAAGACTCAAACTCTTGCAAGGTTATCCCAGTGAAGATGCCCAATGTCCTCGGCTTGAAGGCTAGTTCGGGGCTATTGTTGGTGTCCTGGATTAGGGGGTGCTTGCCACGTCGGCCCGTTGGTTATGGGCCGGCCCGATGACCCACCGAAGACTGATGAATGGGCCATGTTGGCTCTGGTGCTCGGCGTAATCAACATGAAAATCTCCTGGCTTGGCGTACACTTCAAGCATATTTGAATGATTGGAATGCTTATCTCTACCTATATTTTAAAACCGACCATGTGTAAACCCTAGGTACCCTCGGCGTCTATATAAGTTGTGGGGCTTAGTCTGTAGAGGCATGGTTGCAAGGTTTAGAGCTTAGAACAGCTTCATACGATCTCGAGGTAGATCATACTGTACTTTGTACCCCATCACAATCAATATATAAGAAGCATGACGTAGGCTTTTACCTTATCAAGAGGGCCCCGACCTAGGTAAAACATCGTATCCATATTTCTCCTGTTACCATCTAGCTCAGATCACCAAGCTTGAGACCCGCTACCCGAGATCTGTCAGTTTTAACACCGGCAGTCGTGCTAAGTCCCCATAGGACCAGCGCACCAGAATAAAAACCGCCACCTATGAAGAGAAGCATAGACCAGAAGGAACTAACCTGCAGACACATAGATACTGACAAACGAAGACCGGATCCAAGAGGATCCACTGAAGACCAACGCCGACTGGATCCCACGAGATCCGTCAGAGACACACCTCCGGATGCCCTCCGGTGACGCTAAAAGCACCGCTAGGATGGGGGCTAGGCGGGAAGAACCTTACACCATCTTCAGGAAGCCACCGCCGCCTCGTCTTCCTAAGCGTGTCACAAACCCTACCAAAATTTTAAAAAATACTTCAAATCCGAGTCCTCCCTCCAGCAAGGGTCGGGATCCACCGCACTTACATGGTCCTAGGACTAGAGGAGACGTGGTGGACCGACGGCGGTGCCGGCAACAGGCAGGGGAAAATCTAGCTGAGTGCACTTGGGTCGCAACGAGCAAAGGGGTATGGAGCGAACGATGATATGACAAGTACGCTTAGCTTAATTAAGTTATGTGGGTATTTAACCCCATTTTCAATCAGGAACCTATAGTATGACTTAACATAGTATACATACCATTTTCTATATGAACAAGGGTTGGGATTTACGAAAAAGGGTCTTCCCCCGATTTAGATTATAAAGCAACGACCAACCGATACAACGAGCTTGCTAGGGCCACATCACAAACAAGCCCAAAAGAAAAAGGAGAGAAAGAAAAAAGAAACAAATGTCGACGCCGACAGCTCACCTAAGCGAAGATGGCCAACACCCGCTGCACCCTCCGGATAAGTACCACCACCCGCCAAGCACTCCGAAGCCTCGTGTACCAAGCAACACCTTCATGAAGGAATGCGACGACGACACCACTGCTGCCCGGACAAGTCCTAGAGTTCCCCTCAAGGGTTGGGATTTCAGCTTATTATCTGCCGTTCTTCTTCTTATTCCGGATCTGATCCATTCCTATCCTAAAAGCGTTTAAGGCCGCGCTTGGTATCGTGATTGCTGTTCTAATGCACTTAGGTGGACCACCTAGTCTCATGTGGTCTTAGGGCCATAGGAGATGTGGTGGATCCCGGCCCTTATCAGCGGGAGGGCTCTATTTTTTCATACTTTTCTGAGTTTTGTTAGGGTTTGTGTTCTGTTTAGAGAGGCGAGGCGGCGACAGCTCTCTGAAGAAGGAATAAAGTTCTCCCCGCCTAGTGCTCGCTTCGGTGGTGTTTCTAGCAACATCGGACGGCGTGTGGAGGTTTGTTTTCAGCGGATCTCACGGGATCTAGACAATGTTTGTCTTTGGTGGATCCACGTGGATCATGTCTTCGTTCGTCTGTGTTCGTGTGTCTACGGGTTGAATCCTTTCGATCCGCGCTTCTCTTCATCGGCGGCGGTTGTTGTTCTGGTGCGATGGTCCTTTAGGTTGCCCACGTCTCGACATCCTCCTTCGGGGTGCCGGGAGGTAGCCTGCGCCGGCAGTTCGACGCACCTCGGCCCCACCCACTTCGTACACAGAATTGTCGCGTGAGCAAGGAGCTAGGCAAAAATACTTTTGCCATAATCCGAAGTGGACCTCACAACCCGGGAAGGCCTCGCAAAGGGCAACAAACCCCGCTATGTGGAGAAGGGGATTTGGGGTCAGATGGTGGAGTTGGATCCTGTAGAACGCCAAGAGGCCCCTAGGTGAGGGGTGGATAGGGAAGACGAGGCCTTGAAGAAGGAAGGGGATGAAACAGACCCGCTCCTCTCCATGGGGAGTTGGGTAGTTATCATTGATAACCCCTATGTCTGTGGACTGTAGCCCGGGGCAGAAGGATATGACATCTGGATCAGGCAAGTACCCTTGAGTGACGAGGCGATTGAGCTTCATTGGGGTAACAAAGCAACTCTTCCAATCTCCTTGGTGGCGGACGTTAGGGCGCTTCGATGAGCCAGGGGCATCTGCCATTCTTGAAGATATGAAAGCAAGGCCGGAGGGAGAAAGTTGCTAGCGATAGGGGAAGAAGCAGGCAGGGTTAAACAAATCGCCTCCCCCTTCACCATTTATTTACCATGATGGTACGCTTGAGTCCCCAATAGTTACTCTGCTTGTTCCCCAGGCGTCAAGCATTATTTAAGGAACACGGATCGAGGAAGGATCATCAGGCCCACCACGTCTCCCATTAGCGGGCATATCGAGGTGTCGGGCCAAAAGTACACCAAAGGTCATAGGAAGTATTCGGAAAATAAAACTTCCCCCCAAGGAATTGACCTCAGAAAATTTTCATAGTATTATTGAAAACATCGGGTCGGTTACATGATATCCCGAATAACCAAGGCGCATTAAAGCCAGGGAAAGAGGGTCTTGTTGAAAGATATCTCCCGTTACCTTATGAAGCACATGGTCGCAATCAGGAGGGTCAAAAAGACCTCGGTGCCCAGCATGACCTCAGAATCAGAAGCCAGCGTGGTGGATGGAACTCGCCAACATAGCCGAAGACTCAAGCTCTTGCAATGTTATCCCAATGAAGATGCCCAATGTCCCCGGCTTGAAGGCTAGTTCGGGGCTATTGTTGGTGTCCTGGATTAGGGGGTGCTTGCCACGTTGGCCCGTCGGTTATGGGCCGGCCTGAGGACCCACCGAAGACTGATGAATGGGCTATGTTGGCCCTGGCGCTCGACATAATCAACATGAAAATCTCCCGGCTTGGCGTACACTTCAAGCATATTTGAATGATCGGCATGCTTATCCCTACCTATATTTTAAAACTGACGATGTGTAAACCCTAGGTACCCTCGTCGTCTATATAAGCCGTGGGGCTTAGTCTGTAGAGGCACGATTGCAATGTTTACAGCTTAGAACATCTTCATACGATCTCGAGGTAGATCATACTATACTTTGTACCCATCACAATCAATATATAAGAAGCATGACGTAGGCTTTTACCTTATCAAGAGGGCCCGAATCTAGGTAAAACATCGTATCCATATTTCTCCTGCTACCATCTAGCTCATACCACCAAGCTTGAGACCCTCTACCCGAGATCTGCCGGTTTTAACACCGACAGTCGTGCTAAGTCCTCATAGGACCAGCACACCAGAATAAAAATCACCACCTATGAAGAGAAGCATGGACCGGAAGGAACTAACCTGCAGACACATAGATACTGACAAACGAAGACCGGATCCAAGAGGATCCACTGAAGATCAACGTCGACCGGATCCCACGAGATCGTCGGAGACACACCTCCAGACACCCTCCGATGATGCTAAAAGCACCGCTAGGATGGGGGCTAGGCAGGGAGAACCTTACTCCATCTTCAGGAAGCCACCGCCGCCTTGTCTTCCTGAGCGTGTCACAAACCCTACCAAAATTTTAAAAAATACTTAAAATCGGAGCCCTCCCTCCAGCAAGGGTCGGGATCCACCGCACCTACATGGTCCTAGGACTAGAGGAGACGAGGTGGACCGGCGGCAGTGCTGGCAACAGGGAGGGGAAAATCTAGCTGAGTGCACTTGGGTCGCAACAAGCGAAGGGGTACGGAGCGAACGATAATATGACAAGTACGCTTAGCTTAATTAAGTTATGTGGGCATTTAACCCCATTTTTAATCAGGAACCTATAATATGACTTAACATAGTATACATACCATTTTCGATATAATATGACCTATAACCACCCAGCACCTTCTTGCCGGTTGAAGCAAATCCTCTGGCCAGTTCAGCAAAAAGAAATATTGTTTCCAGCAAAAAACAAGAATAATACATAAAAAAATCAGCGCGAGCACCACCTCGCCGGTGGAAGCAATCCCATGAGCCAGTTCCAGCAAAGAAAAATGCAGGTTCTAGCGAAAATCAATTACAGCAAAAACACTTTCGTCCCAGCAAAAAATTCAACATGCAGGTTCCAGCAAAAAATGCTGCTGGTAGAAGCAAAAACTACCAATGGTTCCAGGATCCCCGTTGCCCGGTTCTAGCACGGTCACCATCCCCGCTGCCCGGTTCCAACAAAACAACCATAGCAGCAAAAAATCAGGAAAAAAAATCCGCTTGTAGCAAATGAATAGCCGGTTCCAGCAAAATTTGACACTAGTTCCAGCAAAATAAACATAGCAGCAAAATTCCCAAAGTCTGATTGTAGCAAAGTAACTAGCCGGTTCCAGCAAAAACCACATCGCCGGTGAGCGCGCTATAGCTCCAACTCCAGTGGGCACGTCGTCTTGCCGGTTGCAGCAACCGCAGAGCCGGTTCCAGCAAAAATCATGGCCGGTCGTAATAAACCAATGATGTCGGTTTCTGGCAAAAACAAAGCGATTGGGAGGTGGAACAGAACAATTAAAAAATGATGCAACCCGCTAGTGAAAAAGCTACATCCGTCAATCGGAAAAGCTACAATCAGCGTTGCAGTAGAAAAGCAACAGGGCATCACTGGCGTCTCTCCCCGACTGCACAACCACCGCAGGAAGCAGCACACGCCCCCGTTGCCCCCCCCCCCCCCCCTGCAGGACCTTGATGTTGCGGCGAGGCGGGGGTTGGGGAGGTGGGGAGGAAGAAAGAGGATAGGCTGCCCTAGCAGTTTATTAGATTCATGGCGCGGCGGCCGGCTTGTCTTCGCAAATGGCAAGGGGCAGCGGGGCGAGAGGAAGGTGAAAGACGCAGTCATGTGTGGTTGGGCGTTGAAGACGGCGGGGGAGATGAGAGGATAAGATCGCTGAGCGGCGCTTGGTCCCACACAGGCACGTGGGACACAACCGACTGATCTACCTGTTGGAAACATACGATGTGAGCAATCGAACAAGCCGCGTGCGACCGGCCTAGCGTTCGGCCGGCGCCCTGGCCCCAAACGTTTCCCTTCTTTTAAGAAAAAATGCCGCTTGACAACAGGACATCGAAAATTTAACCTCATGGTGTAGGACAGCATCCGGGCGTACGCACCAAGGACCAACGCACCGTTGCAACGTTTATTCGCCAGAAGACACCAAGAAACCCTCCGGTGCAAGCGAGACTATGCGGTGATCACTGACCACGTAGCAGCATAATCCAGTGATCCAGCTCGGCGGCAAGCGCTTCCGTCGACGAATCCGAAGCTGCCATGCCTTACTACGCGCTATACAAATACTACGCTCCCGGCGCTATCCAAAGTACGGCGCCAAACGCGCTCACGCACGATGGCCGGCGCCGCCGCGATCAAGGCTGCCATCGTTGCCGTCCTCTTCCTCTCGGTGACCGGCCTGCATGCTACCGATCACGTTAGCGGCAACAGCGATGGTGGCGACGACGACGAGAGACAGGTCGGATCACGCGCATTAGTTTTCTTCAGGCAAATCACACGTAAGAACATGGAATTCTGTGGTGCGTCGTGTGCAGGTATACATCGTGTACATGGGGCATCCACCGGCAGCAGGGGAGAAGACGGCCGGCGGCTTCTCCGTTGCCCACCGCGAGCTGCTGAGCCGGGCCCTCGACCTAGATCACAGGTCAGGATCCTTATTTCCAAAATATTGGTCAACTTACACGTCACAAAACCCATTTCTGAACTACACCAATGAGGCAATCACACATAAGGAAGTGACTGAATCTGTGTATTATGTATATGGACTGCAGCTCCGCTCACGAGAGGATCATCTACAGCTACCAGAGGACCCTAAATGGATTTGCAGCAAGACTCACAAAAGACGAGAATGAAAAGCTCTCTAGTACGCTCACCAAGTCACTATGCCATCTACTACCTCCGTTCCTAAGTATAAAGACGTTTTGGCAGTTTAAATTCATACTTAGGAATGGAGGTAGTAATCCAGAAGAATTTCGAACATGTTTTTTTTTGCTGATTTTTTCGGTATTGGAGGTGGGGGAGCATAAGAGCATGTACAGCCGAACTCCTCAAATTGACCGGACGGACATAGGACCATTGACCGGATAGGAGATAGAAGGAAAAAGTTGATCCAAACTAGACTCTTCAAAGCCTCCTTAAATGCCCGAACTGTTCGACACTCCTCATATTGCCCCCATACATGAGATGAGTATGACGAGTGCTCGGGCGTGTCCGATCAATGGTTCCTGCGTCTGCCGTATAGGATTTAGCCCAACATGGACCACTTTTCTCTTTGTTTATTCTTTCTTTTCTTTCTCTTACTCTACCTCCATCAATCACATGCATGTGACCGGATGTATAGGGGAAAAGTGAGGGATATGGCTATGAAAATAAAAATTTAAGAGATGATCGGTTAGTGTCATGGACGCGTTCGGACGTGTTCGCATGCGTTTGAGGGGTCAACTGAGGTGTACACGGATGTAGTGAATCTGGTAGCGGGTGAGCCACTAGAGAGACATAGAAGTTGACATGAGAAGTGGTGAAAAGAGAGATTTCATAGGCCATGGAGAAGGGATTGAGAGAAAGGTGGAGCAAATTAAGGAAGCTAGTCCATGCATGCTATGGAAACGCTGGGGTGGTGTTTGGTTCTCTAGTCTTAGGACTTTTTCTAGTCTCAACTAAAAAGTCTCTAGTCCCTAAAAAGTCCCTCCCTGTTTGTTTCCAGAGACTAAAAAGTCCCTATTCCCTTGCTAGAGGTTATTAAATGACCATGTTGCCCTAATATATAGAAAAATAACAATCAAACAACAACATGGGGTGGCGGGCCAATGGATGCATAGAGGGGGATTGTTGGAAAAGTCCCAAAAAGACTCTCCTTGAAAGTCGAGGGTGTTTGTTTCCAGGGACTCATTGGTCTAGGGACTTAAAATAAGTCCCTATAAGTTCCATCTAAACCAAACAGGAGGGACTTATAGGGACTTAAAGTGGGCATTTAGGACTTATGAAATAAGACTCTCAAGGAGGGACTTATAGGAACTTATAGTTGTAATATGGTCTTATAGAGACTTATAAGTCCCAAGAACCAAATAGGTAGGGACTTTTTAGGGACTTGAGACTTATAAGTTGGGACTAAAAAAATCCTAAGACTTATGAACCAAACAGGGCCTTAGTCCCAAATGCCTAATTTAGTCCCTAAAAGTCCCTCCCGTTTAGTAAAAAAGTCTCTAAAAGAGACTTTTTCTAATCCCTACATAAAAAAGTCTCTGGAAACGAACACCCCTGGGTCTAAGTGAAGCCAATAGAACTTACCATAGCTTCATTACATTAGTCGGAAACTCCCAGCGGCACGGAGGGATAGGAGCACGCATGCATGCAGACTTACACTTGCTTTAAGATTTGTTTGGTTTAAGGCATTTGATTACTGTAGGCTTGGGGCCATCCATGCATGCATTTGACAGCTTTTGCCAGGGCTGCATGTAGCATCCATCTCATCTCTTTTGTCTTTCTCATTTCATCTTTAAAATTTCAATCTACTATATCTTTTGGACCGAAAATCCAAATTAAGTTACGTTTGCATATTTATGTTCGTTGCGACGAGAATTTTCGAACATGAGCAATCTTGAATACATTTTGACAGTTTTCTTTTAATAAAATCAAACTTTCAAGTATTGAAACTTGATAATCGTAATATTAAGTTTTTACCAAGTTCTATCAAGTTTCATACGCTTTTAGCGTTTTAGGGTTCTAGGCTTAGGATTTACGATTTAGGGTTTAAGTTTAAGTTTTTGAAACTTGTTATAATTTATAATCGTTCCTGTCAAGGTTTAGTAGTTGAAACTTGCGTGGCCGCTCTATTGCCCCGCGATCCACAAAGTCATTGGATTGTGCACGAGGGCACACCAAGTTTTAAGGTTCAATTTTTTAAACTTGTTATTTTGCCGTTCACTCATACCAAGTTTCCACAGTTGAGACCTAACAAAGTTTAAAAACTCATCTAAACTTATTCAAAATGGATTTTATTTGAAAGCCATCATTACAGAAACATGAAAATGCAAACAAAAATATAAATTGGACTTTTGGTTCAAAAGATATAATAGATTCGAATCTAAAAGTCAAAAGAAAAACATGATTGTGGGATGGGGTGGAGCAGCTCAAAGCTGTGAAAAGTTGCACGGCATGGACACCATCTAAGGTAATTAACGCTAAAGCACATGCAAATATCAAATCAATTTCTGAATCTAGAAGCAATCGAACGACCAGTAATTTGGGTGCTACCACACTTGCGTGCCACAAATCATCCCCCTTTAGTATTTGCTTTTTGTAAAGAAAAGGTAATGCTCAACTTATATTATAAAAACACAATGGAAAAGCAATCAAACATAGAAAGATCACAAGGGCCTAAAAGTAAATAGGTTAAGTACATCAAAGATAGGAATAGCAACATGACCCAGCAAAACATGCTTCTAAGGTGCATGTGTGCACGTTGTCGAGGCCAAAGAATAACAAGCAAGAATTCAATCTTGATGGCCATCTCAGTGAATGCATCCCGGTTTGTGGCAACACTGAGTGGCTTCCACTGCGGAAGCAAGGCATCCATTTTGAGAAAAACGAACAACCAGATGGTTAGGGAACAGAGCTTCAATAGTAAACTCCTTCCTAGTAGTCCAAAGAACCTAGGTTGGGGCCCCAAAACCTATCAAACTAGGCATTTCGTTTGTCTAGACAGACTAGAAACAAAAAGGGCTAAGAATTGGGTAATGTTTTTTGGTTCCATTCAACCCCAACCGCACTCAACTCCCCATGGATTGGGCTAGGACACTACAAAACAAAATATGATCAACATCTTCCTTGCACTGCAAAAAAGCACAAAGCATTAGCATTCACATGTTCGCGAGATGGAAAGCTTAGCGTAAACAAATCCGTTGCCACGGGAAAATCTTGATTTCTAAGAGGAAAAACTTGATTTTCTTATGTAATCTTTTTGTGTGGCCTTCTAAACCGCTTTGAAAACTGGAACAAGCGGTCCTTGACAAATAAGAGATCATGTTCTCGTAGACAACGAGGCCACACAACAAGGTTAGTTCTAGTACTTAGTTGTTGTGGCAACTTGGCAATAAGATCTTGCCTAGTTATCACATTGCCAAGAGAAAAAAAATAGGGTCTCCTTGGCCAAGGTCATGAACATTACACAAGAAAAGGATTCACTCCCATCAATACACGTTACAGTTTGTCCTCGAAATAAGTTGCATAATTCTAGGATCTAGCCTTGATTAGAAAAGGACACTCTCACGGAAGACCATCAAGCTTTGACATATGCTTTTTTAAAACAAATTTTAGGATGGTCCTTTTGTTCCATCAAGAGCAAAGGTGGTGAATCATCACCTAGAGAATAAGAACCACGCCCAAAATATTACCGCCCTACACAATCTGAGTTGGACAAATGGTTTATGGGTACTAGAGAAAGGCGAGCCACATATCCATTTGAAAATAATAATAATAATAATAATAATAATAATAATAATAATAATAATAACTATCATTAGTAAAAATGATTGGCCAAATTGGCTAATGTTGTCAGCACATGGACCTTGTGAACTAGATGATACGACACGTTGTTGCGGGAATTGCTTGCAACATATTTTGTTGAAGTTGAAACATGAATATTTTATTATTGTAGTGATGTAAAATATTTTCGAAATATGAGTAGTGTAATAGTTTTCACATGCATGGATTAATGTTGGGGTGGATATTTTTTTCATGTATGGTAGCATGTGAGGTGCCCCTTTTTCATGCATGGTTATAAATTAAGATGGCATAGTTGCATGTTAAGATAAATGAAAGTAGCATAAATCACTCTCTTACGTGTATAGCTTGAGGGAGAGGATAACAAAGTTAAACCGTTTAATGTCCCCTCATGAAAACCTTGGATAATATGGTAAGAGAAAATATCATACGGAAACCAACATTCGGTGAAAACCACTAATACATCAGCTTTTCCAAGGTTTCTCAAAATTTCTGTACTGCCATTGGGTCTTGATTAAGGCCATTATGGCTATTATGAAAATAAAACACTGATAAATTGTCTATGAGCTTATTGACAACACAATCAGAAGATTCATCCAACCAACTCAAAAAAGCTTTATTACAAAAACTAAAGTTTGCTAGCCAAGAGCAGCTGGCACACTAAAAATGGTGTTGAGTTCAAAAAGACCGCCCCGATTTTGTTTTTGTACCCTTTTGTAGCTACTGAATGCACTGCATGGCTTTTTACCTGCTAGGCATGGAGGGTGTTGTGTCAATCTTTCCAAGCAGGACGCACCAGCTTCTCACGACACGATCATGGGACTTCCTAGGCTTCCCTAAGGCAGCAAAGCGAAGCCTGGAGCTAGAGGGAGACGTCATCATCGGCATGCTCGACACCGGCGTGTGGCCGGACTCCCCCTCCTTCTCCGACGAGGGCTTCGGGCCGCCGCCCAGCAGATGGAAGGGCGCCTGCCTTAACTTCACCTGCAACAAGTACGCCGTTTCTTCTTGCATGCCATGCACGCCGGCGTGCTAGCTCCTAGTTGACCGTGTGCCGTCGACGTGTCGCAGCAAGATCATCGGCGCTCGCGCGTACAACCACGGATCGTCCACCGCCACGCTGTCGCCGGTGGACACCCACGGCCACGGCACCCACACGGCGTCGACGGTGGCCGGCCGGGCGGTGGGGAACGTCAGCCTCGGCGGCCTGGCCGCGGGCACGGCCCGGGGCGCCGTGCCGGGCGCCAGGCTCGCCATCTACAAGGTTTGCTCGGACGACGGCTGCAGCGACGCGGACATGCTGGCGGCGTTCGACGACGCCGTGGCCGACGGCGTCGACCTGATCTCCTTCTCCATCGGGGGCGTCCTGCCGGCCCAGTACTTCGAGGACGCGGCCGCGATCGGCTCGTTCCACGCCATGAAGGGCGGGGTGCTCACGTCGGCCGCGGCGGGGAACTCCGGCTTGGAGAACGGGCGTGTCACCAACGTCGCGCCGTGGATTCTGTCCGTCGCCGCCAGCAGCACCGACCGCCGGCTCGTCGACAGGCTGGTGCTCGGAAACGGCAAGACCATCGTGGTAAGTGAGAGGTACAGCAGCTGATCTATCCACTGAAATTCAGAAATCATCTTGCGCGAGGTGGACTTTTTACCATCTTCTTGTGACACAGGGGGCCTCCATTAACAACTTCCCCGAGCTAAAGAATGTTCCATTTGCTTTTCCAATCAATGGGTAATGCAGCCTTAGCTACAGAAACAGATTATTAGCATTTTTGTACAATTACGTGATGTTATTTGTATACCGTGATGCAGTTCTTGTAAAGCAGAATCGCTGGCCGTGGCGGGACGGTCATACTACAAGGGGAAGATCCTGCTCTGCGCCTTGTCCAGCAACGGCAGCGGGCCGGTGACCGCCGGCGCTGCCGGCGCCGTCATCGTCACCGACCAGCCCGACGTCGCGTTTTCGCTGCCCCTCCCCGCCGTCATGGTTAGCCAGGCCCAGTTCACTAGAATCATGGCCTACGTTAACAGAACACGGTATGTCCCGTGTTCATCAGCCTAGAACAGAAAATGCATTTTGGAGGGCTGAAATGGTGAAATCTCATGCTGTGTTCTTCAGTAATCCCGTGGGCACCATCCTCGCCAGCGAGTCGGCCTACGATTCTCAGGCCCCCATCGTGGCCAGTTTCTCTTCTCCAGGCCCAAACATGATCACCCCTTCGATCTTGAAGGTTGTCAGATCATCAGTCATGCATGCACAGTAAATAAACGGATTAATTACAGTTGAGAAGGATGGCCAGATCTGGGGCTCATGCAATTGTATGGTCGTTGCACTGCAGCCTGACCTGTCCGCACCGGGGATCGACATCCTGGCGGCGTGGTCACCGCTGTCGCCGGTGTCCGGGCGGAGCGTGGCGTACAGCATCGACTCGGGAACGTCCATGGCGTGCCCTCACGCGACCGGCGCCGCGGCATACGTCAAGTCCTTCCACCCCGACTGGTCGCCGGCGATGATCATGTCGGCTCTCATCACCACAGGTAATCTTGTTCTTAACTAGTTATTTACTTAACCCGCTCTCTCATGGTCTCCATGACTCCATCCGCATCATAATCACTTGTGCGACGGCGGCGTTTGGGTGCAGCGACTCCGATGAACTCGTCACGCAACCGCGGCGGCGGCGAGCTCACCTACGGCGCGGGGCAGCTCAACCCGGTGCGGGCGCGGGACCCGGGCCTCGTGTACGACGCGCGGGAGGGGGACTACGTGCGCATGCTGTGCGCCCAGGGGTACAACTCCACGCAGCTCCGGCTCGTCACCGACTCCGACGGCGCCGAGCCCTGCCGCGGCGGCCGGAGAGGGTCCGCGGCCGACCTCAACTACCCGACCATGGCGGTCCGCGCCGCTCCGGGGAAGAACTTCAGCTCGCACTTCCCGCGCACCGTCACCAACGTCGGCGTGCCCGGGTCGGTGTACGTTGCCAAGGTCGTCAGCTCGCGGCCCGAGCTCGTCCGCGTCGCCGTTTCGCCGAGGAGACTGGCGTTCAGCCAGCTCCGTCAGAGGCTGTCGTTCACCGTGACGGTCTCCGGCGCGTTGGCTGGGGCGGACGAGTTCGTGTCGGCGGCCGTCGTGTGGTCAGACGGGGATCGCCATGTGAGGAGCCCGGTGATTGTCCATACCGTGGATGTTTAATTGGAGATTTTGGGTCGCGGAGTGAAAGGAATAATTCATTTCTTCGGATAAATTTAGCTTCAGTACAAATACACGTGGGCTTAGGAATAATTCAGATTCAGTTCGTGCGCAAGCAATGGACTATATTTCTCACGAGGTCAATGTGGAAAATTGTCATTGCACTATCTATGCTCTTGTGTTTGGGTGAAAGTGAAGCTGGCGGCCCTCCAAAGTGGTAAATTACGGGTGCCAGTATTTATCGACAAAGCATCCACCGTTCGTGCATTTCAAGAGATTTGTGAGGTTTTTTTTGGGCGTGGACGTCTTCAACGTCGTCTCCCGAATCAACTGTCCGTGTGCCGACACGTCATAGGGTATCATCGGCCTCCGATGTTTGCCACGCCCTCTCTCTCGCCCGACGAGCGCGCCACTCCTCGGCGCATCCACGGTACGGCCATCTACCGACATTGACTTGGACACGGAGCTCGACGTCACGGGTACGAGGCTCCACCGAAGGGGCTGCACCACCAGCCAGGGCCGTCCGCCGCGGTCACGCATCTCGAACTACCGGAGCGGTCGGATCTAAGCGCCGCTTGCGCGGGCGCGATGAATCCCCGCCGGATCGATTCGGCCAGGCAATCAGGCGCATTCCTCTTGGAGCGACGAAGTGCCAGGCGAACAACAAGCTCCTTTTCACCCCCGCATGGGACGAGGTCCTGGTTGTTGAATTCAGACATGTCGGAGTCGTATCGGGAGTGTACTGGCAAGTGGCTACAGTTTAGCGCGGATGTGGATAGGATGAGGATATTTGTAGGGTTAGGGTGGGCAAGCTTAGACTGTATCTGACGTAATAGATATGTCAGGGCGTGTCTGGATCTTCTCATGCCCGCCGGATCTTCTCATGTCGGTTGGTCTGGACGTATAGGGCCTATATGAAAGGTGTGTAGCTTGGTCGCGATTTTCTGAGCGAACATAAAAGGGGGCAATATAAGTGTTCCAGCTGTAGATGCTCTATTATTGAGTCCCTCTATTATTTGCTTCCAAGGAAGCAGCATTTTTATATTTTATCTTTGAACTTTGCAGCATGTATTCTTGTTTCGGGGATGTATCTGGTGCATCGAAGCAATTTGTGCTACCGGTGCATCGGTCGCCCGTTGCACATTCAAAAAATATTAAAAAAATCTAGTGCATTGACACAACATCAACGCACGATTGTCACAGAAATTTAAATCAATATCTGAAACATTGATCGAGATACAAAAAATAATAAATTTAAGACTGAATAGTACATAACACGAGTTGGGCTTCAGTTTTGACCCATTAACATATTGATGTCAAATTTGTCATTTTATTATCTTGAGCATTGTTTTAAATTTTAATTTGAATTTTCATGACAACATACATTGATGTTGTGTCGATACATTATGTTTTTTCCGGAATTTTTTGAATATTTTTAAACGTGTAACAGGGTCCGATGCACGGGTGGCACCAATTGCTTGGGTGCATCAGACACGTTCCCGTCTTGTTCCAGTGAAGCATTTGATCTAGCTCGGCATTCTGTACCTTCGACTGACAGGGTGTCCCCACACTGCGTTGTAGGGACACTCTGTCAGTAAGCCCAGTCGTGTGTGAGCGGACCAGAAACCCGCGCCCCGCATCCGAGTTCTCCCCCTTCCTTCCTTCGGGCCGCAATGCGCCCTGAGCTCGCGGTGGAGATCGTCAGCGACGAGGAGATGGCCATGATAGAGGCCGCGCTCGCCGCCGCCGCCGCATCCCGGCCCCTCCTCTCCGCCGCCGCCGTCCGCGGCGCCGCCACCCTCTCCTGCGCGGCCTTCCCGCCCGCGGCCGACATCGAGGACTCCGCGCCGCCGCCGCGGAGGTCGCTGCTGTCCCGGTTCCGGGAGCGCCGGGCCCTCGCCGTCACCGAGATCACCGCCACGGTGAGCCTCCCTCCACTCTTCGCCACCTCGGCAACAAATGTGCCGTGCCGCCATTCGTGTCTGATGTTATACTCATCTACTGATTCCCCTCCCCTCATTCATTTCGTGGGCTTGTTCTTGTGTGACAGGAATGGTGTGATAAGCAGATGGAGTTCGTGCTGGAGCACGGCAAGCCGGAGAGGACCGAGGCCATGAAGGCCGGCTCTGACCGCCACGCCCAGCTCGAGCAAGAGGTCGGCTCTGCTGTTTTTCCTCTGCCATTTCAAGAGATAGCTCCTGTCTTGGCAACTAGAATGAAACCAACCCTGAATGATAATGCCAGTTTCCATGGGTAGCAGTGCAGTATCTCTATGTGTTTTCAGCATGACATTAGAATACAGTGCTTTTACTGACAAATCGCTCCAGGTTAAGAATACAGGGATTTTATTAACAAATCACTCCAGGTTATAGAATAAAACTGATTGGATCTTGTCATTGAGCATTGAGTTCTGCTTGACTTGTCCTTAGAATCATTTCCACATCTTTAGGATATTCTTCATGATAGATAACATGACTCGTGGATACTGAATCAAGTTTCTTGGCTTCTTACAAAACTTGATATGTGATGGCATAAGTCATCACCACTGCACACTGCTAGTCATATCCTAATTGTATGCATATCCTAATCAAAGCTTGCATAAAATATTAGTAATATCTCAAGGGGAGGTTGGAGAATGAAATCGATTTAAATCTTCAAAAGACGAAAAAAAGAAATGGACTCATTTATTTCATTTTGGAACAGGTTATTGAGAGAGTCGATATTGCCGTTAGATCTGCAGAAGAATCGTGGGCAGTCAAATTCATGAACTTTATCGTTGGATCAAACCAATTATTGTTCAACGGCATGACACGGGAACTTCCAGTGTATGTGATAATATGCTTTAAACTTGCAGCTCTGTATCAGTGAAAATGCTTGTGTAATATTGGTTTCTGGGAGGAAGTCTGGAATGGATAGAGTGAAGCTTTTTAAGCTGTGGGAGCAATCTTTCTTGTTAATTTTGTTGTAAATTATGTCCCATTGTCCCTGCAGGATTGGGGTTGTTGAAGGTTCATGGATGGTAGGAATTATTGATGAACTCCGAATGCCTGTGGATGGAATTTCCTTTCATCCAATTCTGGTGGATACAAAGACACGTTTCAAAGCAACAATTCCCTCGGAAGCACAAAAAAGAAATGGAAGGTTTTCCCTTTATCATTGCTTTACTAACCATTGAAAATGGGGAGGCTGGCAAATCTTCACATGCTGTGGCATTGGCACGTAACAAGCAAGTGAACTTCTGCCTTGGTCTGAAATTGTGTGATGTTGGGTTATGCTCCATTGGTCTGTTGAGAGTGCCTATTGGTTAATCGTAACCCTTTTTAGATAGGAAAAACGTTGATTTTCTGCAAGACAGAACTTCAGAATTTTCGAAGCAAATTTAACTACTACTTCCTCCATCCAGAAAAGCTTGTCCCTCAAATGGATGTATCTAGCACTAACTTGGTGCTAGATACATCCTTGGTGCTAGATACATCCATTTGATGTATCTAGCACTAACTTGGTGCTAGATACACCCATTTGAGAGACAAGCTTGGGACAAGCTTTTTCGGACGGAGGGAGTACCTAGATATGTGGAGCTACCTAAAGATCAAGTTATGGTATCTCCTTCCTACTCCAGGATTTATCTTTCAGTTATATAGTGGAATGATACTTAAATTTCATCTGAACTCCATCTGAACTAGTTGTATCAAGTTATGGTATCTCCTTCCTACGCCAGGATTTATCTTTCAGTTATATAGTGGAATGATACTTAAATTTCATCTGAACTCCATCTGAACTAGCTGTATTAAGAAAGTGCAGTCATTAGGATAATTTGTCCCACGTGCATTCTGTTTAAAAGATGCATCTTATGCTACTAATACAAAACTATTGCTGAAATTGGTGAGCATTAGTGTTTGGAAACATTCCAGATTTATTATGATGTTGAGCTTCGTACAACTTGTTTTATTTCTCATGCACTATGATGATAGCAAGCTAATAGCTGCGAAAGTTGTATGATATATGGTAATATTTGTCACAGGCTTCAGCTGATGTGTTATAAGTACCTGTGGGACAGTTTGATTTCTGAGAAATTCCCAGCAGAGAATTTCTTCAGCTATTTTGACTTGGACCCCGACTTCTTGTTATCAGATGATGTCAAGCGGTACATTAGCTCAATTGGTTTCAATGCACAGGTTCTGTATCTCAACTTTAAACTTTCATTTCTGCTGCTGTTCAAACATTTTATAGAGATATGAATAACCTTTTCTTTGGAAAATAATTTCATTTCATTTTCTTAGTATATACTGCATCCAACAAGTGGTTGCTAGAGTCGCTGTTTGACTGTCACTGTGGGTATTCGTGCCAGTGTGTGGAACTTATGTTCTAGTGTCTTCTTGAGTTGTGACAAGGCTTCTGTATGCAGACTTTTGGGGATGTGATGAAATACTATAAGATTACCTGTCATACACTGTCACGATCTCAAGAACAGCTGATCTTGAGGTAAATAAGGTGTAGCCTGAACATTACTGACCTGCAGTGATTACTGAACACCTAATATCTGAAAAGGGATTCACTATTAATACTGCCAGTTTGTTTGGATGTTCGGCAAATGAAAAACTTATAACCTACTTCCGTTTCCTGTATATTGTAGATATGAACTTCAGGAAGATCATTCCCTCCTAGAAGAATACCAGTTCTCTTATGATGCTCAGTGGTTCAAGGATCAAATCCAAGAAGCCCTCGGCTTCTGGCTGGGGGCACGGGAACCTAAATATGTGACTGAAGAGGAGGGGTGGAAATGTAAATTCTGCAAATTCGCACCGAGTTGCCCAAAGATAGCTTCCACCTCAAGGTGTTGACATTCAAAGTTGCAAATGGACAGCTCTGTTTGGGTTAGTAGACTTGGGGAATTTTTCTGACACTAGGCTGAAGAACCAACCGTTTAGATGAACCATAATACTGGAAGTGCCTCCATCTGTTCTTTCCTTCTTTCCATGGCTAAAATTTAACTCAAAAGTAAATTTTCACCATATGTAGCATTGTAACATGGATGTTGCTGATATGCAAGTGAATTTCATTCCTGTTGTATGTTTCCCAATCGATTTATTTTTTCCAACAAAGATGTAAACCCAATGGATAAACAACTTCCTGGAGGCTTTTCTATATAGCGAATTCATAGCACCTGCCATATCTAAGTGGTTGCTATAGCACTGGATAATCCTATTACAATATGTGTATCTTCGTCTTGATCAGTCTTTGTCAATTTATATTAGATGTGAACTCTATTCTTTTTTTTTCTGTCTTATTTCTTCAGCCAGGAAAGTGTGAACTTTCTTTAAGTAGGTACTGACAATTTATTAATTTGTCGGATTTCGTGTGTAGTAATTGGGATGTCTTTGAAGCATTACATCGTTAGTCTATTTGTTCAAATATTCTTGGCTGTATGAGATTTCCACAGCATTGGATATTTCATATTCAAAATCTGCCACAGCGATGTTTGTGATGTAAAGTTACATAATAACCTTCCCCCAAAGAGTTACTGAATTACTTTTCCACTTTGAGAAAAGGTATATGAAAAGAGCTGGCTGCATTACGAATATAAGATTTCTCAAAAGCGTACAATTCATATGAAGCTAGCCTGCTGTGACGCTGAGGTTATTATCGGCAGAAAGAACATTTAGACACCAGAGATGGGAAATGTTGGTCGTGGTCATTGATGCATGCCACTGCATTTTCTGTCCATGTGTTGGTGTATCAATGCTACTGAGAAGGATTTGGCCACAAGAGAAGCAAGCAAGTACTAGAAATGATTTGACTTACAGAGACCTATAGTGGATGGCTAATCCGAAGCGAGAGTGAACTATGTTAACATGACAATGTATAAGAAAAATATACGACAAATGTAAAAAAATTACATGTGTTTTCAAGTTGATGTTTTTAACCTGCATTCCACTTCCATATCGTTCATCGTTAATCATTGTTGTGGCTCCCATATTTCTGACTGGAATTGAACAAACATTATTTTCCAAAATCGAATGGCCTTTCTATCCACCTTTACTCTGGCGCTTCGGTCATATATGTATTCTTTTACTATATTTTTACATTAAATGGCCATTATATATTTTGGAAAATAAATGTCACTCATCAGGTGAAGTGGCGCAGGCTCATGTATGGGTGAGGCCTGAGGAGCCTGGCCGAAATGCTGCAGTTTTTTCCTTGCAAAGTACTCCCCGCTTCGTGTTTTTTTTTTTTTACGAATACTCTCCGCTTCATGTCTTGGCTACTGAAATTTCTTCGCTACAATATTGTACTAGTAGTTTGTTTGAATCCTTTTTTTTTAGATAAAAGGCATTTGCCCAGATTTATTCAAAGCTGAAGGTTCAGTACTACGACAGGGGGATAGCCAAACTTTCAGGGGGATACCTGGTTACAGTAGTAGTTTAACTGTAACTGCATTTTTGTTTCAGAAGTTAAAATAAAACGTGCATGTGAAATAGCTTATGTTCCAGCAAAATTGAGCTTGCATCAGCACACACACACACACACACACACGCACACACTACTTGTTCCCAGTAGCTACTTGATAATAACACAACAGGAAACATTCTGCCCAGCAAAGGAAGTTGCAGGAAGCAGTCTCAGCTTAAACAAAATAACTCAAGGAACAAGAGTACAAGACCTGGACAACTTCATGACCATATCTTGCCCTGATTACAGAAAGTTCAGTGTGATAAGCCCACACAAATGCTGGGTAACCAACTTACAACTGACGCTTCACGTGGCACCACAGTCCACAGCTAAGGCTCCCATATCAAACATAGGATAAGATTCAGAATGAAAACCAACACCAAGATATTATCGAAATGAACTTCCATGCTTCACCAGTTTGCCCGATATTCAAACTGCCACATCACCGCATCCTGCTTCACTTGCTGATCTTTGTTTCGGCCACCGCCACAGCACCTGCCACCGCTAAGTGAAGCAAACAGTTTTGAAGAACGAGTTACAGGGAGAAGAATTCATTTGTTAAACTTCAGGATTTCCCTAAGGGAAACTTAACATATGTTGGTGAATCAAACATCTGATACAAACCATATATACATACCTGGTGGGTTGTTGAAGCTCGTGTAGAGAAAGAGGTTCTGAAGTACTTCTGGCCTGAATGCAAAATTACATGGCCTACTCGACAACTTCCTCAACCTCAGGGACTTGAGATCAACTGTGAATGCACCAAGGTCTGTGACAGCAATGATGCTGTCGGTGCCCTCCACAGAGCCAACCAACTTCACTGATAATGCGCTTGCAGGGTTGCAAATGGGGACAAGCGTCTTGAGGTCAAATTTTCTGAGTTGGATCAGCGACGCTACTCCATCAACACTCATCTCCACTAACCACATGAAGCATAGCATGTCATGGTCTAGCATGTCCTGGTCCTGGTGTAGGTGGACGAGCCCGAGCCCACTGTCATCCGCCGAGATAAGGAGGGGGTTCCAACTCCTCACACCTAGCAATGGCAGATCAATGGCTGATAGGCGATCCGTACCAAAGTCATACTTGATAATACAAAGGTCCCACGTAAGTGGATCCCGACGAAGGAGGAAGTGGAGCGCTTGTCCGACAAGGACACTAGGCCTTCCGATGATGGAGGCTCCGAGTATTCCAAGGCCACCGATGCGAACAGAGGCCGGTGAGGTCCACTCCCGGGTCTGTGATGAGTATACAAACGCACACAGGAGCATCTTATCATGCTCATACTGCTCGTCAAGCTTAAGGCCGATTAAAGCCACGAAAAATGGGCCCAAGTTGCAGGCAGCGTGGTTACAGCCATCGGCCGCACATAGCACCGTGCCCCGATAGGTTGTGGCGTTAATTTCAGGACCGCGCAACTTCGTTCGGTTTCCTGACACCGGGTCCCACACGACCATCTTCAAGTTGCCTTCATCCTCCCCCTCATCTTCATCTTCTTCCTCTTCCTCCGCTGTATCATCTTCTTCCTCGTCCTCCGTATCATCTTCTTCCTCCCCCTCATCTTCATCTTCTTCCTCCTCCTCATCCATGTCATCTTCCTCCTCGTCCATATCATCTTCTTCATCCTCCGTATCATCTTCTTCCTCCTCCTTCGTATCATTGTCTTCCTCCTCCTCCATGTCATCTTCCTCCTCCGTATCATCTTCTTCCTCCCCCTCATCTTCATCTTCATCCTCCTCCTTCGTACCATTGTCTTCCTCCTCCTCCATGTCATCTTCCTCCTCGTTCATATCATCATCGTCCTCCTCCTTGTCAGCTTTCTCCCCTCCATCTTCCTTCTCATCCTCCGCCTCATCCCAGTCACACTCAAGAAGAACGCGGCCATGGCGGCAGGCGAGCACGAAACTGTCCCGCCGATCGGAATTGCGGGGGCAGAAGTTTGTCGTGGGGACGAACCGCTCAACGTTGTCTCTCGATCTTTGTAACAAGCCTAGGATGGGAGGTGTTTTGTGCAAGATGAGGTAGCGGCTGCGGAAGCCGTTGCCGGAGAGGAGGCGGCACCAAGGCTTGCAGGCGAGGGAGGCGCGTATGAGGACCGCGGGCTCCTCCGGCGGGATGCGGATGAGGATCTCCTCCACGAGCTCTTCCATCTCCCACAGCTCCCGCACAGGCGGAGCCCTCATGGTGGCAAAGATTTTTGATGGAGAAACCACAGCGTCGGAATTAGCAGGATCGATCTGGCCATTTCCTTCGCCTTACGTCATCTTATATACTCCGATGCGAATGCAAGATAAATTCTGCCTCGGGCCTTGATGGAATGGAGCACGCGTGCTCAGTTCCCAAACAATTGTCATCAATGCATGCATGCTGAACCGTCACCTAGGAACTCTCCATGGATGCAAAACTGTTCAATTTTTTTTGGTTTCCCACCGGTTATGTTTCTCGTTCGTACAAGAATTTGTCGAGGAATATGCATGCGATCGTACGGTTTCGCACTGGCTAGCCAGACAGACGCTTGGTCTAGGCAGTAGGCAAAAGAACGGACAACTTCCAGGTCCCGTCAGTTAGGCTTCCATAGTTCGTAGCACACATGTCCATGGGTAGATTTCATATAAGTTTCATGTAGCTGGTCTCTATTCATCCATTCCAGAACTAAAATGGATGAACCAGATTTGGTTTCATATTAATGAAGAGTAAATTGAGGAAAAAAAACACCACAATTGGGACCCTAATTCAGAAAACCGCCATCTTTTGTTTTCTTACAAAAAAACGCCATGATTGTGCTGACAGTTTTCAAATAACGCTAATTGGACGATTGTGCCGACGGTTGGGGCCTGCTGTCAGGTGCCACGTGGCCAGGGCGAGACGGTGTCAGAGAAAACCTAACGAGCCAGTCGAACCCAACTCGTTCGTCCATTCCCCTCTCTCTCACTTAGGTCTCTGCCGCCGCCTCCCCCCCCCCCCCCCCCCCGGCTTCCGCCACTCATTCTCGCCGCTGGCTGCTGCAACCATGATCTCCTGGAACGACGGAGAAACTAACAACAATGAGTCAGTGTCGCCCCCTCTTCAACACGTATGCGGACGAATCCTATGTGAGTCTCTCTTCTGTGTCAATTAGGGCTAGGTTTTCTTTGATTTGAGATTTGTTTTCACCGATTTGATTTGGGATTTGAGCATCTACTCTATCAAAGCTATTGTAGATCCCACGGATAATTGTTGACCCGGAATGGTGCGGCATTGTTGCCGGAGGAGCGATGTGTAGTCACAAGGTGCCGGTGCAGAGGGTTGTTGTGTTCCAAGGCATCAACATTGGTTGTAGGTTTTATGGATGCACTAATGAGGTTAGTGCAGGTCCTTTGTTTGATCTTCAAGCTAGTAGAAGATTATGTAGGTCCTCTGTTTGATCTTCAAGCTAGTAGAAGATTATGCAGATCCTCTGTTTAGTTCTTATCGATTTAGGTTCAGATTGATATGAACAATATATGTTTATGTTTCTTTGTTAACTGAACATTTGGAGTAGTTCAAGTCTATTTGCTTGTTGCAAATCCTTTATTAGTAGTATTGTGTTTTTGTCTCTGTCAGGTTTAATCCATGCTTTGTACTCCATGCTTAGTTTTTTTTAATTCTTATATGAAGGAGACAATTGTGGTCTGGTCAAGTGGATTGACCCAGAATAATGGCCAGTAGCAATTTTGGGATATGTATGAGCTGAGCAGCAAAGATATTGACGCTAGAGAATAGGTGATACTCAAGCTAGCAGAAGAGAAGAAGCTAATCCACAAGAAGCATCAGAACCACATAAAGGAAACAAGCAATTTTTTTTGCAACAATTCACAATAATATGATGAGGGAGAATTACCAGAAGATTATAGAGAATACTTATGTAGAGAATGTTGTAGTTCAAGCCCAGGAAGTGAGGGCTAAGCATGAGAAAGATAATATGGAACTTAGGACATCACTTCAGGTGATTAAGCGGAGCAATGATGATCCAGTTAGCAATTGGAAGAAGGCTGCAACAGGTCAAGGTTTGGAACAGGTGAAGCAAGAGAAGAAAAGGCTAGAGTATATCATAGTTGATTTGCTGAAAGTTGGGGAGGTGAAGAGTATGGTCAGGAAAATCAAAGAAATTTGTGATGAGTAAATGTAATTTCTTGGTATTATGTATGGTGGTTGGTTGGTTGTTATTTGTTGAACTATGTATGGTGTGAAGACTCTAGTGAACCTATTTGAACCTTGGGATTATGATGGCTAGTTATAATGGAATATTTGGTAAGTTGGGAACTATGTTGTTGGTTCAAATAAAATATGATGCTGTGAAATGAATTATGATGTTGTGAATTGAATTGTGATGATCATATGCATTGTGGTCCAATGTGCTCATATGGAATTATGTTGAAAATTTTAGGCTATGGCTGATGCCTTCTGTCGAAGGTTGCCGTGAGGCTAGGGTTAACCAGTAGGGTTGATGCCTTTCGTCGACAGTTGCATAGAGGCCAGGGTTAACCAATAGGGTTGGTGCCTTTCGTCGACGGTTTCTGAGAGGCTAGGGTTACCAAATGGGGCCTCTAGGCAACCATCAATGAAAGGCACCAACCCTGTTGGTAAACATGAACATTCAACATTTTGATAGCAGCACAACAAGTTGACAAGAATATTCAACATCATACTAAACAACCATAACTAGTTGAATATCAAACATAGCAAGTTCACCTTATCAAATTCAATAGCAAGTTCCCCATAGCTTGCCAACATCACAACAAGTTCACGACAGTTTGACAACACCACAAACAAGTTCTTACTTTCCAACACCACAACAAGTACATTGTTTTTCCAAAATGATCAACATAGCAGGATTAACTTGCCAACACCACAACAATTAGAACTGGCTGTCTAATTGTTGGGGAACGCAGCAATTTCAAAAAATTTCCTACGCACACGCAAGATCATGGTGATGCATAACAACGAGAGGGGAGAGTGTTGTCTACGTACGCTCGTAGACCGGAAACGGAAGTGTTGACACAACGTAGAGGAAGTGGTCGTACGTCTTCCCGATCCGACCGATCCAAGTACCGAACGTACGACACCGCTGAGTTCTGCACACGTCCAACTCGGTGACGTCCCTCGAGCTCCGATCCAGCAAAACATCGAGGGAGAGTTTCGTCAGCACGACGGCGTGATGACGGTGATGATGTTCTACCGACGCAGGGCTTCGCCTAAGCACCGCTACGATATGACCAAGGTGGAATATGGTGGAAGGGGGCACCGCACATGGCTAAGGAACGATCACGAGGATCAACTTGTGTGTCATGGGGTGCCCCCTTGCCACAGTATATAAAGGAGGGAGAGGGGGAGGTGCGGCCGACCCTATGGGTACGCCTAGAGGAGTCCTACTCCAACCGGGAGTAGGACTCCCCCCTCTTGCCTTGTTGGAAAAGGAAGGAGGAAGGGAGAAAGAGGAAAGGAGGGCGTCGCCCCCCCCTTCCTTGTCCTATTCGGACTAGGGGGGAGGGGGCGCGCGGACTGCCCTGGCCGGCCCTCCTCTTCTCCCTTATGGCCCATGTAGGCCCAATAACCCCCGGGGGGTTCCGGTAACCCCCTAGTACTCCGGTAAAATCCCTATTACACCCGGAACATTCCCGATATCCAAATATAGGCTTCCAATATATCAATCTTTATGTCTCGACCATTTCGAGACTCCTCGTCATGTCTATGATCACATCCGGGACTCCGAACAACCTTCGGTACATCAAAACACAAAAACCCTAATTACGATCGTCACCGAACTTTAAGCGTGCGGACCCTACGGGTTCGAGAACTATGTAGACATGACCGAGACACGTCTCCGGTCTGTAAGTGCATCTAGTGCCACCCCTAGTTGGTTTTGGAGTATTGACGACAAACCTAGTTGAGGGACTAATGTGTTTGTGAGAATTGCAGGATAACACAGGTAGAAGCCCCTCATTGATTCGGTTTAGCTACCAGAGATGACCCCTAAAAATGTACGAAGACATTGAAGACAATGGTGGTTTATGAAGACATTCATGTCGAAGACAATGACATGTGAAGACTCCCCATGAAGCCTATGGAACTCGAAGACTTAGATCCTTCGTAGTTTTACTTCATTCATGTTGTGTTATAGGAACCACCATACTATTAAGTGGGGTCCAAGAGAACCAGTCTGGATGACTGAAGTGATGCCTAATTCAAATCCTATGTCTTCGAGTGAAGACAATGAGAGAAAATCTTGTCCAGAGTTAGACAAGTCAGCTTTACTTGTAGCCCAAGTAAAGTTGCCGTGTGAGTTCGAAATCCGACCGTTAGTACACGTGTCAGTTCCTTAGTGACCCAGGGTCATTTCGGACAAATCAGGTCGGGTTGCCAAGTGGCTATAAATAATCCACCCCTACAACCATAAACGGTTGGCTGCTCAGATTTCAGTGCACGGCTTTTGTCGTTTGAGAGCAACCCACCTCGAAGCCTTTGAGAGAAAATCCCTAGCGAGGAGAAAAGCCCTAACCACCCAGAGCCAGAGTAATTGGGCATCACTTAAGTCTTCTTGTCTGAGTGATCTGAAGACTTATTACACTTGAGGACTGTGCATCCTCCAGACGGTTAGGCGTCGCGTTCTGAGCATCCAAGAGAAATTGTGGATTGCCGGTGAACGAAGTCTGTGAAGGTTTGGGAGTCTACCTTGAAGACTTACCAGAGTGATTGGGCGAGGTCTGTGTGACCTTAGCTCAAGGAGAAAACGGTGAGGACTGGGTGTCCTGAGCTGCGTGTTCAGGACTGGGTGTCCGGGACTGTGTGTCCTTTGGTTTAAATACCTAGCCGCTCCAACCAGACGTACAGTTGTCACAGCAACTGGAACTGGTCCAACATATCATTGTCTTCAACGTGTCACTGGTTTCATCTTCACCTCCCTTTACTTACCAGTACACATTGTGAAGCCATTGCATGCTTGCTTTATCTCCTGTCTTCACAACTTGACTGTATGATCTGTTTGGCTTCATAACTTCTTCCTACCTGATCCTCATTACACTGAAGCTGGTTGTCACTGTGCTTTCACTATATTGTATACTTGACTATGGCTTGCGTTGTGTAATCTAACTTCCGCTGCATAGTGATAGGCTTATCCACTCTGTTTGTCTTCATAACTTCCACGTTTTGAAGACTTTCATAAAAATCGCCTATTCACCCCCCTCTAGTCGATATAACGCACTTTCAATTGGTATCAGAGCAAGGTGCTCTCTTGTTCTGTGTGATTCGGTTTAACCACCTGGAGTTTTAGCTATGTCGACTGCAGGGATAATTAAAGTCTCCGCTGCGTGCCCCGTCTTCGATGGAACTGAATATCCCTACTGGAAGAATAAGATGCGCATGCATCTTGAAGCCATTGACGTCGACCTATGGTATGTCGTCGAAAACGGCGTTCCCAAGGCTGGAGAAGGTGTCACTGCTGCTGATGTCAAGAAGTTCACTCAACTGGACTCCACTGCCAAGAATATTATCTGTGGTCATCTGACCAAGGGACAGTACGGCCGTGTGAGTGCCTTGAAGACATCCAAGCTGGTTTGGGACTGGCTCTCCAAGGTCAATGAAGGCATCTCAACCCAGAGAGATCAGAAAATCAGTGTTCTTCGCAACCTCTTCAACCGCTTCAAGCGAAATGACAATGAGAATGTCCAGCACACATTTGACCGGCTCACTGACATCACAAATGAGCTTCAAGCCCTCGGCGCCACTGAGATCACCAAACATGAAATCGTCAAGACGCTGCTGAGATCACTTGACAGTTCGTTTGACATCCTAGCCCTGATGATTCAAGAACGTCCAGACTTCAAGACACTCGATCCGTCTGACATACTTGAGAGGCTCAACACACATGAGTTTCAGCTTTCTGAGAAAAGAGATATCTACGGTCCAAACTATGGGCGAACTCGTGCCTTGAAGGCAAAAGCTGTGTCCTCATCTGAAGAAGAATCTGACAGCAGTTCTGATGATCCTGAAGACATTGGAAGGGAACTTGCAATGCTAGTGAAGAAGTTCCAGAAATTCACCAAGAAGAAAGGCTTCAGAAAGTCTTCATGATCAAGCTCAAGGAATGATGAAGCTTCTGCTCATGACTACAAGAAGAAAACATGTCACAAGTGCAAGAAAGCTTGACACTTCATCTCTGAGTGTCCACAATGGGACAATGAGAGCAGAAAGAAGAAGAAGAGCAAGGAATATGACTCTGATGATAAGAAGAAGAAGAAATACTCAAAGTCTTCTTCCAAGTCTTCCTCAAAGTCTTCAACACACAAGAAGAGTTCATCTGGCAAGGCTCGTGCGTTTGTTGGCAAGGAAATGGATTCAGAGGATGAGTCCGCTTCTGAGGAGGCAGAGGTGGAGTCTGAGGAGGAGTCTGATTCAGGCATTGCGAGTCTGGCTACAGCCTACGTCGCCAAGTCCATCTTCAACACTGAAGACAATGACTTCATCACCAACACCGATGCAAATGACAAGGACGACTCTACTCCTACCTACTGCTTCATGGCACGTGGTGCCAAGGGTACGACACCAGTGACTTCAGAGTCTTTAGAATGGATTATTGACAGTGGGTGTACAAATCACATGACTGGCAAAAGAAGTCTCTTTATGGACTCAACCTTACGTCCATCTGACAAGAGCCACATCACATTCGCTGACACTGGTAAAAGTAAGGTACTGGGTCTAGGTAGAGTTGCAATCACAAAGGATCAACACATGGATAAAGTCATGTTTGTTGAATCCCTTGGCTTCAACTTAATGTCTGTCTCAATGCTTTGCGATTTGAACATGATTGTAATCTTTGGAAAATATCGTTGCCTGGTACTAATGGAATCTGACAAGTCTCTAGTGTTTGAAGGGTATCGGAAAGATGATTTGTACGTGGTAGATTTCTCAGCAGGGCCACAGCTTGCAGTATGTCTTCTCGCAAAGGCTTCAGAATGCTGGCTTTGGCATCGAAGACTTGGGCATGCTGGCATGAGGAACCTCCACACCCTTGCGAAGAAGAAGCATGTCATAGGCATCGAGGGCGTCAAGTTCAAGAAAGATCACTTATGCGGTGCCTGTGAAGCAGGGAAGATGACAAGGGCAAAACATCCTTCGAAGACAATCATGACCACTACTCAACCCTTCGAACTGCTTCACATGGATCTCTTTGGTCCCACTCACTACTCAACTTTTTCCACTACTGCTTGCCTCTATGGCTTCGTCATTGTTGATGATTACTCTAGATATACTTGGGTGCACATAATCCTTTACAAGACTGAAGTGCAGGATGTCTTCAGACGCTTCGCAAATCGGGCTATGAACAATTATGGCGCCAAGATAAAGCACATCAGAAGTGACAATGGCACTGAGTTCAAGAACACTGGCCTTGACACATATCTTGATACATTGGGCATCACTCATGAATTCTCAGCTCCGTACACGCCACAGCAGAATGGCATCGTCGAACGCAAGAACAGAACACTCATTGAGATGGCCAGAACAATGTTAGATAAGTACAAGACACCAAGAAAATTCTGGACTGAAGCCATTGACACTGCATGCCATACTATCAATCGTGTATATCTTCACAAGCTATTGAATAAGACATCTTATGAACTTCTAACTGGCAAGAAGCCGAATGTCAGTTACTTCAGAGTATTTGGATCAAGATGCTGGATCAAGGACCCTCACCACACCTCAAAATTTGCTCCAAAAGCACATGAGGGCTTTATGCTTGGATATGGAAAGGATTCGCACTCCTACAGAGTCTTCAATCTCTTTCACTACAAAGTGGTTGAAACAGTGGATGTGCGGTTCGATGAGACCAATGGGTCACAAAGAGAGCAACTGTCAAATGTGCTAGATGAAGTTCCAGCCAGTGAATCAATCAAGCTAATGGGAACTGGAGAAATTATACCTTCTGAAGCTCATCCTGAAGAAGAACTCATCATCTCAGCACCTGACCCACACGAAGACAATGCTCAGCCTGAAGACATTCCTCCCCATGACAACGTAGATCAGCAAGAGCAAAGTCTTCGACCCCTACATCCTCGTGTTGCCAATGAAGTGCAGATTGACAGAATAATTGATAGCATCAATGCACTTGGTCCACTGACTCGTTCAAGGGCAACTCAACTGGCAAATTTCTGCGGACACTTCGCATTCGTTTCAATCACAAAACCCAAGAAAGTTGATGAAGCTTTTATGGAACCTGAATGGATTCAAGCTATGCAAGAAGAGCTTCAGCAGTTTGAGCTGAACAATGTATGGGAGTTGGTTAAGCGTCCTGATCCACGGAAGCATAACATAATAGGTACCAAATGGATATACCGCAACAAGCAAGATGAGCATGGCCAAGTTGTCAGAAACAAGGCTCGTCTCATTGCTCAAGGATATACTCAAGTGGAAGGCATTAACTTCGATGAAACATTTGCTCCTGTTGCCAGACTTGAAGCCATCCGTATACTGCTGGCCTATGCAAATCATCACAACATAATTCTGTATCAAATGGATGTGAAGAGTGCCTTTCTCAATGGCAAAATTGAAGAAGAAGTGTATGTTGCACAACCACCTGGCTTTGAAGATCCAAAACATCCTGACATGGTTTACAAGCTCAATAAGGCACTATATGGCCTCAAACAAGCCCCTCGGGCCTGGTATGATACACTTAAATACTTCCTGAAGAGCAAAGGCTTCATACCTGGTTCCCTAGATCCCACTCTCTTCACGAAGACATATGATGGTGAACTGTTTGTGTGCCAAATATATGTGGATGACATTATCTTCGGCTGCACCAATAAGAAGTACAGTGAGGAATTCGGATATATGATGCAAGAGCAATATCAGATGTCTATGATGGGGGAGCTGAAATTCTTCCTCGGTCTTCAAATACGGCAACAACGCAATGGCATCTTCATATCTCAAGAGAAGTATCTCAAAGATTGCCTGAAGAAGTTCAGTATGCAAGACTGCAAAGGCTTCACAACACCAATGCCAGCCAAACATCATCTGGGTCCTGACGACAATGGTAAAGAGTTCGATCAAAAGGTATACCACTCCATGATTGGTTCTTTGCTTTATTTATGTGCATCTATGCCAGATATTATGCTTAGTGTTTGCATGTGTGCTCGATTCCAAGCGGCACCAAAGGAGTCGCATCACTTAGCTGTGAAGCGAATACTTCGATATTTGGCTCACACCCCAACTCTAGGGTTATGGTATCCAAAGGGCTCAGAGTTTGATCTGGTTGGATTTTCGGATGCTGATTACGCTGGTGACAAGGTCGATCGGAAGTCCACATCAGGCACATGTCACTTTCTGGGCCCATCACTTGTCTGTTGGTCTTCAAAGAAGCAGAACTATGTATCTCTCTCCATTGCTGAATCTGAATACATTGCTGCTGGATCCTGCTGCGCTCAGCTTCTATGGATGAAGCAAACCCTCAAGGATTATGGCATTCATCTGAAGCAAGTGCCACTCTACTGCGACAACGAAAGCGCCATCAAGATCGCCAACAACCCAGTTCAGCACTCGAAGACAAAGCACATTGAAATTGGTCATCATTTTCTCAGAGATCATGTTGCAAAGGAAGATATTGATATCATACACGTCAACACTGAAGAGCAATTGGCAGATATCTTCACCAAGCCCTTGGATGAGAAGAGATTTTGCAAGTTACGGTGTGAGCTAAATATCTTGGAGTCCTCAAATGTCCTGTGATCAGGCACACATCCTAACACTTATGCATATTGATGACTTAGATGTGCAACACACGAAGTAACGTATATCTTCAATCAATGAAGACATACATTCTAAGTGTGAATACATTAACATGGAATTTGACTTCGGAGCGCCACGATAATTGTGCGCCGTGTCTGGGTCTAATACTTCCTATACGGTGGGTAACGCCACCACCAAAATTCCTGCTTGGAGTGTCTCACTCATGGCGTTACACTTGCTATGTCTTCACATTTGGTTTGGCTTCAATCTAAATTTTTCTTCATGATTATCTTCACTATGTAGATTATATATATGTACTGGTGTTCTGTCCTCTACAGCATTCACTTATAGCTATGTCTTCTTGTTTGAATCCTTTGAATTAAGTGAATGTGATCGGACCCTAACCTCTCCATGCTTCCTACCTCAAACTCTATCTCTCCAAGTCATATGCATTCTATTGAAACTGTCGAATGTCTTCACTGCATCCTTGTCAGCTGAAGACACGGAGACAAACTTTAAAACCATTTTCAAAGTTATTACATCAACAAGAAATCCGGAGAAGTAGGAACGGCACCCGACAAACAAGGCGTGCGTGGGGGGTGGAACTGCCCCCACAATACCGCATGCTGGCCATGTACTGATCAGATGCGAATCGCCAGGGGCACCTGAGTAATAGCGCAGTGCCGCCCATATCCCTATAAATACACGATTCACTGCGGTCATTATCTCTTCTTCCACCCTCGCACGAACCCTAGTGCCACCGCTAACTCTCAACGACGCCGGCGACGAAGTGCTTCACTGCCGTAACCTCTCCGACGCCGTTTTCACGCCGACTGCGGACATCGATCTCTCCGCCGTCGCCGTAGGTGTCTTCCGTCGCCAAGTTAGGGCACGGAGGATCGAACTGCTCGGCCTCAACTCTCACTTCGTCTAGCAGTTCCAAGTGTGGTAAATAAATCCTCTTTTTACAGCCTCTTTTGATCCTATAGCTCAGTCACTTTCTGCCATAAGAGGTTTCTATTCACACAAGTTTCATCTCTCTCATCTGCATGTCATAACTTGCCTAGTATATTCACTTGTTCTTCATGAAGTAGTTAGATTCCTCACTTGTACTGATCTATGGGTTCGTACAAATCTGGAACCAACTTCTTTTCTATAAAGTGAATGTCTTCGCATGATGAGGTCAATATCTTCTAAACTGATTTATCTTCAAAATCTTCTGAGAATGCATATGACCTCTTCCCCTTCCCTCGCACCTTAATGCTGTCACAGGTACATGTCCGTGGGAGAATCTTTTGGTTCTCATAGTCTGCATTCATTTGCAGAGTTCTTACAACGTCACATCAATTCTCTCGAAGCAAGTTCCTGTTGGTCAAGCAAAAGGAAGCCTTTGAAGACTTTGAATCTCTTGAAGCCTTCCAAGTTAAGCTTCATGGCAGCAGAAAAACCAGCAAGGAAGGGAGGCAGACAGAGACGTGGTGAAACGTCTAAAGATCTGCCTGAAGACTTGGCAGAAATGTACCAGACTGATCCTGAAGAGAGCTATGGTCAGCGCAAGACACGAATCCAATGGATTCGAAGATATTGGGCAGAGCAGTGGTTCCAATACCGCTTCGTCACAAAGGAATATGCAGAGAAGTGCGCCATCAAGAGACCATGGGGAGACGCATTGTACAAAAATCTCGTACCCCGGTCCAGAGACGAAGCCATTGCTTAAGGCTTCTTTCCATGCATGGTCAGAGGACCACAGCCAGCTGAAGCACATCCGTCATCACTTCTCTGGTGTCGCGATGACAATCTATTCAAGCGCAACTTCCAATTTTCTCAGAACTCTGCGAAGCAAAACAAGAAGGAGTTTGGATTGGACTTCAACCCTGGTCCCTCTAAACCAAGGGCAGATGGCACACGCGACGCAAATCCCAATATCATCGGGCCGTATGCCAATCTTGAAGGCCTCATCACTCGCATTCTGGTCCAAGGGACTGCTGTGAACGACCCTCCAACAGACACTGAGTCTGATGACGCTCCTGCTGCACCGGAGCCGAAGCAGACGAAGAAGAAGCCAAAAGCTTCAAAGCCAGCTGCTTCTCCCAAGATCTCCAGAGCGAAGCCATTGGCCACTGCACCTCCTGAAGCAAGTGTGCAGTCTGAAGACTTATCACGAGTCTCCAAGCCCCCAAGAAGCCAAGAAGCCTCAGCCACACACTGGCAAAGAGCTCACTGCCGCTGCCATTCTGCGCTGCGAGGCCATTGATCTGTCAAGTGACGAAGATCTTCCCGATGACACTCTTGAGCAGCTCATCAAGAGCAAGGAGGAGGCTGAAATCTTCAACAATCTGCCTCTGTTTGATGCAGCAATCATACACAACTTCATTGATGAGTGGTTTGATACACCCAACATCAGCTTCGATGATCTGCAGCTGCCCATTGGCCTCAGCGTAGCCTTCCAAGGCGCTATCGCTTCAGAACTCGCAATTGCCCAGCGCATAGTTGAACTGAAGCAGAAGATAGATTTTGAAAAGGCTCAGTTCAAGCAGAATATGGCCCAGCTCAGCGTCCAAGAAGTCAAGGACTTCAAGGTCATGCTGCACGAGTTAAAGGAAAACTTTATGAAGAAACATGCAGAAGCTCAAGGTTCGCGTGAGCGCATGAAGACTTTGGCTGACCTCTGTGTGTAGGCCTACAATGAGGCCGAAAAGCGCAAGGCACTTGGGTGTCCCGGCATCGACCCCAGGATGGGCGCGAAGAAAAAGAAGAAGCCCGCTGTGGGTGAACAAGAGGCACCAAGGCAAGAAGCTGTTCCGATTGTCTTTCCCACTGCCAAGACTGGCTCGAAGCCAAAGCACCGCTCAACCGCTTCAGAGCTTAAGAAGACAAGGACAGCCGAAGCTGAAGCAAGGAAGAGGAAACACCCTGAAGCCTCTCCTTCTGACCCCACCATCAAGAAGCGCAAGACCAAGAAGTCTCGGGCTGCTCCCACAGAGCCCCTGATAGTCGAACCCCTCTCCGTCCGCTTTCCTAACGAAGATCGTCAGTTGACCGTGCATGAGCCTGCTTTCACAGAGGCTCCGCACGCTGAAGACATTCCAGCAGCCGACCCCAACGCTGCTGAAGACATTGGTCTCCAAGACAATGTGCAAGGTGATGCAGTCCTTCCTCAGCTTGAAACAAGCGAAATGATCAGCATTGGTCATCCCTTGACGCCAATCACCCAAGATGCATCGTGGGCAGATCGCCCGCAAGAGGAAGAGAATGAGCCCTAGCCCACTGCAACTCCACCGGCGTCGCCTGCATTCCGTAGGCTTCGCAAAGGGCCAAGGGCTCAGGCTGCTGACGACATTCCGGCTGCATCAGCCGAAGAACATGAAGAAGAGCATGAAGAAGAACCTCAAGCTCCATCTCCCCCGCACCAACAAGAAGAAGTTCTCAAGGAGAACGCACCTAAAGACGTCCCTCTCACTACACGTGTTGAGGCTGAAAACATTGCGGCTGCCACAACCAACACTGAAGCAAGTGTGGAGCCTGACCAACCAACAGCTTCAAGAGACACTGAAGCTACTGCCTCTAAACCTTCTGTGCCTGAGTCTGCTGCCGGTCCACAGTTCAACTATCATGTTGCGCACAGGCACCAGGTCCAGAAGCCAATCCCACGACTGCCAAGGTTCCCAGGTCCTGTATCAGCTCCTGGCTCCTTTAATGTCAATAGCTTCAGGGCGGACAACACTTTCTTCAACAGCTCCAAGAACCCTTATTCACGGGAACGGATTGTATCAGATAGGTTCTGGAGCTACCCACAGCGCAGCTACTACTCCTGCGTCCTCTACAACCAAGGCCGTATCTTTCCTCACCAGCGCCTTGAGGTTGAAGCTGTTGCTGGTCTGCCTGGTCTGGAAGAAGCACTGGATTGCTTCAAGCAAGTTGGCCTGCTGCCGTTTATCACAGATGAAGAGCACTGGAATGAAGAGCTTCTGCTCCAGTTCTATGCCACATTGCATATCAAAGGCTACAACAGAGATCCGAAGACTTGGGTCCTGGAGTGGATGACCAGAAATGTCCATCATGAAGCCAATGCATTCGATATCATTGAGCTTACCGGCCTACCCACTCCTGGCGAACTCTTCGAAGAAGGCTGCCAACTCCATGCTGAAGCAATTGAGAGCATATTTCAGCGACCTGAGCCCAATATGAGTCAAATGCTCTCAATGATGAAGCCATTGCCTCTGGATGCACCTTATCCAACTGAGTTCTTCGTTGAAGACTTAGAGTACCTGCCCAGAACTATCTATCACATCGTCAGGCAGACTCTATGGCCCATTAAGGGGCACTCTCGATATGCCAAGGTTGAAGGTGCCATGAAGACTCTCATCTTCTATATCCTGCATGGCAAATGCTTCAACGCCCAGGATCTCTTTATACGCCAACTTGCAGCGTCTGGCTCAGATCTCTTTGGTTTGAAGATTTATGCTCCTTGGGTTATGAGGCTAATCAAGCTCCACTCTGCTATCTCCTATCAGCCCTCTGCCCGCAACCATAGAATCTTCTTACCTGATGTGGACACCTCTGCTGAAGCCATATATCCTGAGCCTGCCAAGCAACCACTCAGTCTTCAGAATGCAGAACACCAGAGCTTCACTCAGCATGATGAAGGTGTTGAAGCCATCTCCAGAGTGTATCCAATGGCTGGCACCACACGTGCCCCTGCATCAACTGAAGCCACTGACAGCACAGCTGCACAGAGACCCAAGAAATGCGCTCGTACACTCACTGACCGTGAACTTCTTGTGGCTCTGCACCAAAAGCAAGATAGGCATCACGGCTGGCTCAAAAGGCAGATGCGCAGTATCATGCAAGACGTCAATCGCATCAGAAATCTGGCCACCAAGAATGCCTTTGTCGCACATGAAACCTGTTGCCGCACTTGGAAAGGCCTCACCATGATGTGCACTGAAGCTGAACTTCAAGAGGATGGCTTCAAAGAAAGATTCAAGTTTGACTCCACACCCCCCAGAAGAGTTGTGCTGCGCGGAACTCCGTCGCTTGAAGAATCCGAGTTCTCTTCCTCTGTTGCCACAGTGACTGGAAAAATCATTGAGGAAGAAGATGACGCTACATCACCACCACCTTCTTCAGCGCGCGTCGACCCTGCACCAAGCTCGTCAGCACCACCAAACGCCTCCACCGACCCTGCTGCGCCTGGGAACGCGTAGAAAACTCTATGTCTTCAAACCTTTTTGGTCATCACTGACAAAAGGGGGAGAAGCATATGATGTTTATAGTCTTCAAGCGGGTCAATAATATGGGCGGGTGCTTTATATTTTGCATTTTGCTTCGTGCTTACAACTCTCGTTTTGATACATTTGGTTCTTTGAGTTGTAACACTTAAACTTGATGGTCGTCTGCTACTTGTTTGCCACTGTGTCTGTGCGAAGATAAATTCCGCATGTACGACGATAATTTCCGCACTTATATCATTTCGCAGACGTCCATCTTTCATTATGCATGTCATTCTCTTCATATACCTTTACATGCATGGTGGATTGTCATCATAAGTTGAAGTGGATTCCCACAAGTACAACCTGCCATGTGCATTTGCGTTCCAGAAGCAAATCACTTATATGCACATCTTCAGGGGGAGCCCTTGCAGCTTATGAAGACAATTCCTTTACAATTTCACAAATTATATTCCCCGTTGAAAACTTCAACTAGTTTGTCATCAATCACCAAAAAGGGGGAGATTGTAAGTGCATCTAGTGCCACCCCTAGTTGGTTTTGGAGTATTGACGACAAACCTAGTTGAGGGACTAATGTGTTTGTGAGAATTGCAGGATAACACAGGTAGAAGCCCCTCATTGATTCGGTTTAGCCACCAGAGATGACCCCTAAAAATGTACGAAGACATTGAAGACAATGGTGGTTTATGAAGACATTCATGTCGAAGACAATGACATGTGAAGACTCCCCATGAAGCCTATGGAACTCGAAGACTTAGATCCTTCGTAGTTTTACTTCATTCATGTTGTGTTATAGGAACCACCGTACTGTTAAGTGGGGTCCAAGAGAACCAGTCTGGATGACTGAAGTGATGCCTAATTCAAATCCTATGTCTTCGAGTGAAGACAATGAGAGAAAATCTTGTCCAGAGTCAGACAAGTCAGCTTTACTTGTAGCCCAAGTAAAGTTGCCGTGTGAGTTCGAAATCCGACCGTTAGTACACGTGTCAGTTCCTTAGTGACCCAGGGTCATTTCGGACAAATCAGGTCGGGTTGCCAAGTGGCTATAAATAGTCCACCCCTACAACCATAAACGGCTGGCTGCTCAGATTTCAGTGCACGGCTTTTGTCGTTTGAGAGCAACCCACCTCGAAGCCTTTGAGAGAAAATCCCTAGCGAGGAGAAAAGCCCTAACCACCCAGAGCCAGAGTAATTGGGCATCACTTAAGTCTTCTTGTCTGAGTGATCTGAAGACTTATTACACTTGAGGACTGTGCATCCTCCAGACGGTTAGGCGTCGCGTTCTGAGCATCCAAGAGAAATTGTGGATTGCCGGTGAACGAAGTCTGTGAAGGTTTGGGAGTCTAACTTGAAGACTTACCAGAGTGATTGGGCGAGGTCTGTGTGACCTTAGCTCAAGGAGAAAACGGTGAGGACTGGGTGTCCTGAGCTGCGTGTTCAGGACTGGGTGTCCGGGACTGTGTATCCTTTGGTTTAAATACCTAGCCGCTCCAACCAGACGTACAGTTGTCACAGCAACTGGAACTGGTCCAACATATCATTGTCTTCAACGTGTCACTGGTTTCATCTTCACCTCCCTTTACTTACCAGTACACATTGTGAAGCCATTGCATGCTTGATTTATCTCCTGTCTTCACAACTTGACTGTATGATCTGTTTGGCTTCATAACTTCTTCCTACCTGATCCTCATTACACTGAAGCTGGTTGTCACTGTGCTTTCACTATATTGTATACTTGACTATGGCTTGCGTTGTGTAATCTAACTTCCGCTGCATAGTGATAGGCTTATCCACTCTGTTTGTCTTCATAACTTCCACGTTTTGAAGACTTTCATAAAAATCGCCTATTCACCCCCCCCCCCTCTAGTCGATATAACGCACTTTCACGGTCAATAACCAATAGCGGAACCTGGATGCTCATATTGGCTCCTACATATTCTACGAAGATCTTTATCGGTTAGACCGCATAACAACATACGTTGTTCCCTTTGTCATCGGTATGTTACTTGCCCGAGATTCGATCGTCGGTATCTCAATACCTAGTTCAATCTCGTTACCGGCAAGTCTCTTTACTCGTTCCGTAATACATCATCCCGCAACTAACTTATTAGTTGCAATGCTTGCAAGGCTTGAGTGGTGTGCATTACCGAGAGGGCCCAGAGATACATCTTCGACAATCGGAGTGACAAATCCTAATCTCGAAATACGCCAACCCAATAAGTACCTTCGGAGACACCTGTAGAGCTCCTTTATAATCACCCAGTTACGTTGTGACGTTTGGTAGCACACAAAGTGTTCCTCCGGTAAACAGGACTTGCATAATCTCATAGTCATAGGAACATGTATAAGTTATGAAGAAAGCAATAGCAACAAACTAAACGATCAAGTGCTAAGCTAACAGAATGGGTCAAGTCAATCACATCATTCTCCTAATGATGTGATCCCATTAATCAAATAACAACTCATGTCTATGGTTAGGAAACATAACCATCTTTGATCAACGAGCTAGTCAAGTAGAGGCATACTAGTGACACTCTGTTTTGTCTATGTATTCACACATGTATTATATTTCCGGTTAATACAATTCTAGCATGAATAATAAACATTTATCATGATATAAGGAAATAAATAATAACTTTATTATTGCCTCTAGGGCATATTTCCTTCAGTCTCCCACTTACACTAGAGTCAACAATCTAGATTACATAGTAATGATTCTAACACCCATGGAGCCTTGGTGCTGATCATGTTTTGCTCGTGGAAGAGGCTTAGTCAGCGGGTCTGCAACATTCAGATCCGTATGTATCTTGCAAATTTCTATGTCTCCCACTTGGACTAAATTCCGAATGGAATTGAAGCGTCTCTTGATGTGCTTGGTTCTCTTGTGAAATCTGGATTCCTTCGCCAAGGCAATTGCACCAGTATTGTACAAAAGATTTTCATTGGACCCGATGCACTAGGTATGACACCTAGATCGGATATGAACTCCTTCATCCAGACTCCTTCATTTGCTGCTTCCGAAGCAGCTATGTACTCCGCTTCATATGTAGATCCCTCCGTGATGCTTTGTTTAGAACTGCACCAACTGACAGCTCCACCGTTCAGTAAAAACTCGTATCCGGTTTGCGATTTAGAATCGTCCGGATCAGTGTCAAAGCTTGCATCAACGTAACCATTTACGATGAGCTCTTTGGCACCTCCATATACGAGAAACATATCCTTAGTCCTTTTCAGGTATTTCAGGATGTTCTTGACCGCTGTCCAGTGATCCACTCCTGGATTACTTTGGTACCTCCCTGCTAGACTTATAGCAAGGCACACATCAGGTATGGTACACAGCATTGCATACATGATAGAGCCTATGGCTGAAGCATAGGGAACATCTTTCATTTTCTCTCTATCTTCTGCGGTGGTCGGACATTGAGTCTTACTCAACTTCACACCTTGTAACACAGGCAAGAACCCTTTCTTTGCTTGATCCATTTTGAACTTTTTCAAAACCTTGTCAAGGTATGTGCTTTGTGAAAGTCCAATTAAGCGTTTTGATCTATCTCTATAGATCTTAATGCCCAATATGTAAGCAGCTTCACCGAGGTCTTTCATTGAAAAACTCTTATTCAAGTATCCCTTTATGCTATCCAGAAATTCTATATTATTTTCAATCAATAATATGTCATCCACATATAATATTAGAAATGCTACAGAGCTCCCACTCACTTTCTTGTAAATATAGGCTTCTCCAAAAGTCTGTACAAAACCAAATGCTTTGATCACACTATCAAAGCGTTTATTCCAACTCCGAGAGGCTTTCACCAGTCCATAAATGGATCGCTGGAGCTTGCACACTTTGTTAGCTCCCTTTGGATCGACAAAACCTTCTGGTTGCATCATATACAACTCTTCTTCCAGAAATCCATTCAGGAATGCAATTTTGACATCCATTTGCCAAATTTCATAATCATAAAATGCGGCAATTGATAACATGATTCGGACAGACTTAAGCATCGCTACGGGTGAGGAGGTCTCATCGTAGTCAATCCCTTGAACTTGTCAAAAACCTTTTGCAACAAGTCGAGCTTTGTAGACAGTAACATTACCGTCAGCGTCAGTCTTCTTCTTGAAGATCCATTTATTCTTAATTGCTTGCTGATCAACGGGCAAGTCAACCAAAGTCCACACTTTGTTCTCATACATGGATCCCATCTCAGATTTCATGGCTTCTAGCCATTTTGCGGAATCTGGGCTCACCATCGCTTCTTCATAGTTCGTAGGTTCATCATGATCTAGTAGCATGACTTCCAGAACAGGATTACCGTACCACTCTGGTGCGGATCTTACTCTCTGGTTGATCTACGAGGTTTGGTAGTAACTTGATCTGAAGTTTCATGATCATTATCATTAGCTTCATCACTAATTGGTGTAGCTGTCACAGAAACCGGTTTCTGTGATGTACTACTTTCCAATAAGGGAGCAGGTACAGTTACCTCATCAAGTTCTACTTTTCTCCCACTCACTTCTTTCGAGAGAAACTCCTTCTCTAGAAAAACTCTGAATTTAGCAACAAAAGTCTTGCCTTCAGATCTGTGATAGAAGGTGTACCCAACAGTCTCCTTTGGGTATCCTATGAAGACACATTTCTCCGATTTGGGTTCGAGCTTATCAGGTTGAAGCTTTTTCACATAAGCATCGCAGCCCCAAACTTTCAGAAACGACAACTTTGGTTTCTTGCCAAACCATAGTTCATAAGGCGTCGTCTCAACGGATTTCAATGGTGTCCTATTTAACGTGAATGCAGCCGTCTCTAAAGCATAACCCCAAAACGATAACGGTAAATCAGTAAGAGACATCATAGATCGCACCATATCTAATAAAGTACGATTACGATGTTCGGACACACCATTACGCTGTGGTGTTCCGGGTGGCGTGAGTTGCGAAACTATTCCGCATTGTTTCAAATGTAGACCAAACTCGTAACTCAAATATTCTCCTCCACGATCAGATCGTAGAAACTTTATTTTCTTGTTACGATGATTTTCAACTTCACTCTGAAATTCTTTGAACTTTTTAAATGTTTCAGACTTATGTTTCATTAAGTAGATATACCCATATCTGCTTAAATCATCTGTGAAGGTGAGAAAATAATGATATCCGCCACGAGTCTCAACATTCATTGGACCACATACATCTGTATGTATGATTTCCAACAAATCCGTTGCTCTCTCCATAGTACCGTAGAACGGCGTTTTAGTCATCTTACCCATCAGGCACGGTTCGCAAGTACCAAGTGATTCATAATCAAGTGGTTCCAAAAGTCCATTAGTATGGAGTTTCTTCATGCGCTTTACACCGATATGACCTAAACGGCAGTGCCACAAATAAGTTGCACTATCATTATCAACTCTGCATCTTTTGGCTTCTACATTATGAATATGTGTATCACTACTATCGAGATTCAACAAGAATAGACCACTCTTCAAGGGTGCATGACCATAAAAGATATTACTCATATAAATAGAACAACCATTATTCTCTGATTTAAATGAATAACCGTCTCGCATTAAACAAGATCCAGATATAATGTTCATGCTCAACGCTGGCACCAAATAACAATTATTTAGGTCTAATACTAATCCCGAAGGTAGATGTAGAGGTAGCGTGCCGACTGCGATCACATCGACTTTGGAACCGTTTCCCACGTGCATCGTCACCTCGTCCTTAGCCAATCTTCGCTTAATCCGTAGTCCCTGTTTCGAATTGCAAATATTAGCAACAGAACCAGTATCAAATACCCAGGTGCTACTGCGAGCATTAGTAAGGTACACATCAATAACATGTATATCACATATACCTTTGTTCACCTTGCCATCCTTCTTATCTGCCAAATACTTGGGGCAGTTCCGCTTCCAGTGACCATTCTGCTTGCAGTAGAAGCACTCAGTTTCAGGCTTAGGTCCAGACTTGGGTTTCTTCTCCTGAGCAGCAACTTGCTTGCCGTTCTTCTTGAAGTTCCCCTTCTTCTTCCCTTTGCCCTTTTTCTTGAAACTAGTGGTTTTGTTAACCATCAACACTTGATGCTCCTTCTTGATTTCTACCTCCGCAGCTTTCAGCATTGCGAAGAGCCCGGGAATAGTCTTGTTCATCCCTTGCATATTATAGTTCATCACGTAGCTCTTGTAGCTTGGTGGCAGTGATTGGAGAATTCTGTCAATGATGCAATCATCTGGAAGATTAACTCCCATCTGAATCAAGTGATTATGATACCCAGACATTTTGAGTATATGCTCACTGACAGAACTGTTCTCCTCCATCTAGCAGCTATAGAACTTATTGGAGACTTCATATCTCTCAATCCGGGCATTTGCTTGAAATATTAACTTCAACTCCTGAAACATCTCATATGCTCCATGACGTTCAAAACGTCGTTGAAGTCCCGATTCTAAGTCGTAAAGCATGGCACACTGAACTATCGAGTAGTCATCAGCTTTGCTCTGCCAGACGTTCATAACATCTGGTGTTGCTCCAGCAGCAGGCTTGGCACCCAGCGGTGCTTCCAGGACATAATTCTTCTGAGCAGCAATGAGGATAATCCTCAAGTTACAGACCCAGTCCGTGTAATTGCTACCATCATCTTTCAACTTTGCTTTCTCAAGGAACGCATCAACGGAACAACAACACGAGCCATCTATCTACAATCAAACATAAACAAGCAAGATACTATCAGGTACTAAGTTCGTGATAAGTTTAAGTTCAATTAATCAAATTACTTAAGAACTCCCACTTAGATAGACATCCCTCTAATCCTCTAAGTGATCACGTGATCCAAATCAACTAAACCATGTCCGATCATCACGTGAGATGGAGTAGTTTCATTGGTGAACATCACTATGTTGATCATATCTACTATATGATTCACGCTCGACCTTTCGGTCTCCGTGTTCCGAGGCCATATCTGTATATGCTTGGCTCGTCAAGTATAACCTGAGTATTCCGCGTGTGCAACTGTTTTGCACCCGTTGTATTTGAACGTAGAGCCTATCACACCCGATCATCACGTGGTGTCTCAGCACGAAGAACTTTCACAACGGTGCATACTCAGGGAGAACACTTCTTGATAATTTAGTGAGAGATCATCTTATAATGCTACCGTCAATCAAAGCAAGATAAGATGCATAAAAGATAAACATCACATGCAATCAATATAAGTGATATGATATGGCCATCATCATCTTGTGCCTGTGATCTCCATCTCCGAAGCACCGTCATGATCACCATCGTCACCGGCGCGACACCTTGATCTCCATCGTAGCATCGTTATCGTCTCGCCAATCTTATGCTTCCACGACTATCGCTACCGCTTAGTGATAAAGTAAAGCATTACATCGCGATTGCATTGCATACAATAAAGCGACAACCATATGGCTCCTGCCAGTTGCCGATAACTCGGTTACAAAACATGATCATCTCATACAATAAAATTTAGCATCATGTCTTGACCATATCACATCACAACATGCCCTGCAAAAACAAGTTAGACGTCCTCTACTTTGTTGTTGCAAGTTTTACCTGGCTGCTACGGGCTTAAGCAAGAACCAATCTCACCTACGCATCAAAACCACAACGATAGTTTGTCAAATAGACTCCGTTTTAACCTTCGCAAGGACCGAGCGTAGCCACACTCGGTTCAACTAAAGTTGGAGAGACAGTCACCCGCAAGCCACCTATGTGCAAAGCACGTCGGGGGAACCGGTCTCGCGTAAGCGTATGCGTAATGTTGGTCCGGGTCGTCTCGTCCAACAATACCGCCGAACCAAAGTATGACATGCTGGTAGGCAGTATGACTTATATCGCCCACAACTCACTTGTGTTCTACTCGTGCAAATAACATCAAACAATAAAACCTAGGCTCGGATGCCACTGTTGGGGAACGTAGTAATTTCAAAAAAATTCCTACGCACACGCAAGATCATGGTGATGCACAGCAACGAGAGGGGAGAGTGTTGTCTACGTACCCACGCAGACCGACTGCGGAAGCGTTGACACAACGTAGAGGAAGTAGTCGTACGTCTTCCCGATCCGACCGATCCAAGCACCGTTACTCCGGCACCTCCGAGTTCTTAGCACACGTACAGCTCGATGACGATCCCCGGGCTCCGATCCAGCAAAGCGTCGGGGAGGAGTTCCGTCAGCACGATGGCGTGGTGACGATCTTGATGTTCTACCGACGCAGGGCTTCGCCTAAGCACTACAACGGTATGATCGAGGTGGAATATGGTGGCAGGGGGCACCGCACACGGCTAAGGAACGATCTCAATGATCAACTTGTGTGTCTAGAGGTGCCCCCTGCCTCCGTATATAAAGGAGCCAAGGGGGAGGGGGCCGCCGGCCAGGAGGAGGGCGCAGGAGGAGTCCTACTCCTACCGGGAGTAGGACTCCCCCTAATCCTAGTTGGACTAGGATTCCCCGAGGGGGAAAGAGAGAGAGGGGGGCCGACCACCTCTCCTAGTCCTAATAGGACTAGGGGAGGGGGGAGGCGCGCGGCCACCTTGGGCTGCCCCTTTCTCCTTTCCACTAAAGCCCATTAAGGCCCATATGGTTCCCGGGGGGTTTCGGTAACCTCCCGGTACTCCGGTAAAATCCCGATTTCACCTGGAACACTTCCGATATCCAAATATAGGCTTCCAATATATAAATCTTTATGTCTCGACCATTTCGAGACTCCTCGTCATGTCCGTGATCACATCCAGGACTCCGAACTAACTTTGGTACATCAAAATGCATAAACTCATAATAACTGTCATCGTAACGTTAAGCGTGCGGACCCTACGGTTCGAGAACAATGTAGACATGACTGAGACACATCTCCGGTCAATAACCAATAGCGGGACCTGGATGCCCATATTGGTTCCTACATATTCTACGAAGATCTTTATCGGTCAGACCGCATAACAACATACGTTGTTCCCTTTGTCATTGGTATGTTACTTGCCAGAGATTCGTTCGTCGGTATCCAATACCTAGTTCAATCTCGTTACTGGCAAGTCTCTTTACTCGTTCCGTAATACATCATCTCGCAACTAACTCATTAGTCACAATGCTTGCAAGGCTTATGTGATGTGCATTACCGAGAGGGCCCAGAGATACCTCTCCGACAATCGGAGTGACAAATCCTAATCTCGAAATACGCCAACCCAACATCTACCTTTGGAGACACCTGTAGAGCTCCTTTATAATCACCCAGTTACGTTGTGACGTTTGGTAGCACACAAAGTGTTCCTCCGGTAAACGGGAGTTGCATAATCTCATAGTCATAGGAACATGTATAAGTCATGAAGAAAGCAATAGCAACATACTAAACGATCGGGTGCTAAGATAATGAAATGGGTCATGTCAATCAGATCATTCAACTAATGATGTGATCTCGTTAATCAAATAACAACACCTTGTTCATGGTTAGGAAACATAACCATCTTTGATTAATGAGCTAGTCAAGTAGAGGCATACTAGTGACACTAAGTTTGTCTATGTATTCACACATGTATTATGTTTCCGGTTAATACAATTCTAGCATGAATAATAAACATTTATCATGATATAAGGAAATAAATAATAACTTTATTATTGCCTCTAGGGCATATTTCCTTCACATGGGACTACATCTACCATTTCTATTTCTACCAGCAACAGTAGGGACTACCAAGGAGCTAAACGAACAACGACCAAGCTAAACTAACAGCGATCATCCATCATCAATCAGTGACAATAGCAATGAGTGGCATCGGCGACGTTCGAGAGAGCCCCTCCCCCTGCTGCTGCTTGGTTGACTGCTACTGCTTGGTGTGCTACATCACTAGTCACCCTGCACAGCAAGAATTTTAGCTTTACATAAGGTTTACAAGAACAGGACCCTGATACATGAGATTGACATTCACAAGCTATTTGCATTTATATTTAGAACTGGGTCACACCATTTGCATTACTAGTTATGTATTGACATACTAATCTAAAAGAACATATATAGAAACATATGAATTTTATTTCTGAATACCATTACAGAAGTACTAAAAAACAAGAGCTCATTACACAAGAATCCAGGAAGACCCATCAATTATGCGCCGGAGCGGGAGATGTGCAGGCAGATCAAATAGTAGATTCGAGCAAGAAGGATGTACTACCTGAAATGGGAAACTATGAGGCCAATCCAACGAGTCCCGCCCAAGCTGTGGAAGGAGCAGCGGCGGCAGCTGCAGAAGGACTCAACGGCCCAGACACCGTCGTGGACCTGGTAGGTGACGATGACATGGTAGTGGTGGAAGCCGCCGCCAAGGCCGACCGCGCCTACGGCGTCCTCGTCGTCCTGCAAAGCGATGAGGACGGTCGGGTCGGCGTTGAGCCGGTGGTCGTGGTTCCTGTAAAAACTACAGGAAACTTAATTACTTCTCAATACTGTGGGGTCACACTTTCAGAAAAGTTGTCTATCTATATACAAACTTGAAAGATAAGCCATGCAAAGGTTCAGTGGATCCAAATAAACATGCACATCAGAAAACTAGAGGAACAGACAGTCAACACGTATATGTCTAGTCAATAAAATATGCATGCAAAGTTGTACTAATGTAGACATGCTTTCACATCAAAATTCAGAAACATCAGAGTCTCGCTGCATCTCAAAATCAAGCCGATCTAACATGTGGGCACTGATTAACAGATCCAATAATACTAATGCAATTGTAATCATATGACAGAATAGAGTACAGGAGGCTTGATCGTTCAACATTTCCAGTGCAAGCATTGTACAAAGCAAAACAAATTAAGACCCAATAAGACACTATTACAGTACAGTACGACGGCGTCTATTGCCTCGATCGTTCAACATTTCCAGTGCAAGCATTGTACAAAGCAAAACACCCAATAAGACACTATTACAGTACAGTACGACGGCGTCTATTGCCCATCTAGAAAACAAGGTGACATACTGCAGGTCCAAAAATTTCCTACCAATAATGATATGTTTGTACAATGGTTGGTGTATGCGGAGCTCGTCATTGTATGATGTATAACAGATGTTGTATAACAGAGAAGAATGGCAAAAAAAACATTTGGTGGCATTGAGATGTTGACAGAAGTATGCAAAAAAGCTACTCAGTTGCTAGCAAGATGAATCAACGAGAACTGTGAAGGTTGGAGTCTAGAAAGGTATTCCCTGCTGGAAATCGACTACGACAGCAGTTAAGCTATGCATCATTCTTGGCGGTGGATCTCATCCCTGTCATTTTTAGCAATCACTGCATGTAAAAGAAGTAAAGCATGTCAGTTGTATTGATTTTCAAACACACAAAAATGAAGGAGCAAAAGGCAGCCAAAATATAATTGCAGGGCCTTCTTAACAAATAATGTTTGTGCTCAGTCTGTTAGTACAAACACTACTATATCTGCCAAATGCATAGGCAAATTAATATGCCTATTTATATAAATGGATTATATCGACTAAGAAGAATGTCATCTTTTAGGAAGAAAGGGCGCAACAAGATTCAAGAGCAATATGATGCATGTGTGGTCTCCCGGCAGGACCAGTGCAGATGCAACCACCCATGCCATTTTTTTCCCACCCTGTGAACTTCCATACTGTCCATGATCTACTAAGTGTTGCAGCATTTATATTCCAACTAGCAGCATGTTATAGTCCAAGTTGAAGTAGAAAAGAAACCCAGGAATGAATTAAATCTGCTCAATGTTGACTGAAAGTATCAAGTTGCAGCCAAAGTGATATGGCCATGTCGCTGTTCTGCTACCTACTACTCATGATGTAGAGTTTTCTTAGAATTTAATGGCCGATAGACAGCTCCTAACTGAACCTGAAGCTGAATGAATGGTCCCAAGAAATCGCGATGGGCCTGAACCTGAACCTCATCTTGACAACCCCTGACTGAACCTCAACTATCAAGTTATCAAGTGCTTTTCGCATGATTGGGACTAGTAGAAACGAGAAGTAGGGCTGCCTTACATGAGGATGTTGAGCGGGAGGCCACTGGCGGCGAAGTCGGCGCGAACTTGCGGACAGATGCCAACGAGGAGAGGTCCAGCTCCATCACCTCCACGCTCGCGCCGGGGGTCTCAGCGAGGACGGCCTGGCGAACGGCCTCTGCGGCGGCGAGGTTGCGGACGGCCATGACGACGTGGGCACCGCGCGCCGTCTCCGCGCTGATCCCGCTCGACGCACCTGTTAGTGGCAGGCAACCGATTCAGCGAATCGAATCAGATGGAACGAGGGAGGGAGCAGAGAGTACCAAGGAAAAGATGAGGACTCATCACCTGCCATCGCGCGACGCTGCCGCTGGCTCCCTCTCCACCGCGCCGTCGTCCAGCTCCGGGACGCGATGGGTATCGCTATGGGACGCATCGAGGAAGGAGGTGGTGGCGGGACGTGCCGCTGCAGGACGGGGAGGAGGTGGCGGCAGCGAGGAGATGAGGGAGGGGGTGGATCTGGCCGCCGCCATGGCCATGGCCGTGCCGTGCGGCTAGATTGGTGGGCGTCGAAGAGGGCGGAGCACAGTCACCGCCGCCACGCCGGAATTGGTGGGAACGCCACCCTCGAAATCCTAGCCGTGGGAAGGGGTTGGGGATGAGCTACCGGGGACGCAAGAGGCGGATCTGACCGGAGGGGAGGGAAGAGCAGAGGCAGGGGAGCTCGGATCTGGGCTGCACACCGGCGAGGCCCGCCGGAACACGCCGGAACAAGAGGCGTAGGTGGTGGCAGCAAGGGTTTCGGCGGAGGGATTGTGGGTGCGTGAGGGAACGAGGAGCAGAGAAAGAAAGGAGGCAGAGAAAGAAAGGAGGCGGGGGTGGATGGAAAACGTCCACGAGTAGAGCTAGGGTTTCGGCTTAGGTGGGCTTGGGGTTGGTGTGGTAGGCCGAGGACTGCCATTGGATCCGCGAGCATCCGACGGTGTTCCAGGCACGATCCGCGTGAGACGTCCACGGACCAATCAAAATGCAGTACCACGTTATGACCATTTAAATTGGTCGTAGTTGACTAAAAATAGCGTGTTAAAATCATATCAGCTATTTTATGACCTGAGAAAATTCAAAAGGAAAATGAAACATTCTCATTGTGTCACCAAATGTGAATAAGTTTTCAGGAAAAGTAACAAACATGAAATAAGATAAATATCTTTAAAAATATGTCATGAGAAATGAGTTTTTTGGCAAAAAAACATTTTCCATTTTTCGAGTGCCCGAAATGAGGTTTTTTTTGTGAAGGACCTACCATATATTTTTGCAAAATTGGACCAAATCAATTTTCTAAAATACTAGGACATATTTAATGCACAATTGAAAAAATGGTTGGGTGTCAAAAGCCTTGATCCACCTCTGGTGAAAAAGACAAATCTCCGCCGATTCAGCTGGAAGCGGGTCAAATTTGAACTGCAGGTGCCTCATAGTTTGCTATTTATTTTTTCCAAAAATCATTTATAGGTACATAAGTATCTATTTAATCAGAGAAACACCAAAAAAAATCCAAGATTCAACCACTAGCTAGGAAAGGTCATTCCCGCCGTTTTGACCGCATTTTGAAACGGGCATAAAAAATTCAAAAAAATCAAAAAATTGGGAAACCTTCGCATTGTGTCATTATATGTGGCCAAGTTAGCAGCAAAAATAACAAACTTGTAATACGGCAATTACTTTAAAAAAAGTGTTCGCAGAAACGAGCTATCACGTGTGGAGATCAATTGCTTTCAAGCCAAATGATCAATCTTATGGCCACATTCATGGCATAGTTTGTTTAAATCATCTCATATTGTGCACAGGGGTGCATATTGGAATGGCAAACAATGTTGCCTAAGGAAGTTTTCATTTTCTTTGGATGAAAAAACCATTTTCCATTTTTTGAGTGCCAAAAAGGAGGTTTTCTTGTGAAGGACCTCCCAAATAATTGTTGCAAAATTGGACCAAATCATTTTTCTAAAATACTAGGACATATTTATTGCCCAATTGACAAAATGGTTGGGTGTCAAAAGCCTTGATCCACCTCTGGTGAAAAAGACAAATTATCGCCGATTCAGTTGGAAGCGGGTCAAATTTGAACTGCAGGTTCCTCATAGTTTGCTATTTATTTTTTCCAAAAATCATTTCTAGGTACATAAGTATCTATTTAATCAGAGAAACACCAAAAAAATTCCAAGATTCAACCACTAGCTAGGAACGGACATTCCCGCCATTTTGACCGCATTTTGAAACGGGCATAAAAAATTCAAAAAAATTCAAAAAATTGGAAAACCTTCGCATTGTGTCATTATATGTGACCAAGTTACCAGGAAAAATTATAAACTTGTAATACGGCGAGTATTTAAAAAACGTGTTCTCAGAAACGAGCTATCAAGTGTGAAGATGAATGGCTTTCAACCCAAATGCTCAATCTTATGGCCACATACATGGCATAGTTTGTTCAAATGATCTCATATTGTGCACAAGGGTGCATATTGGAATGACAAACAATGTTGCTTAAGGAAGTTTTCATTTTCTTTGGACAAAAAATTCATTTTCCATTTTTGAATGCCCGAAAAGAGATTTTTTTTGTGAAGGGCCTGCCATATATTTGTTGCAAAATTGTACCAAGTCAATTTTGTAAAATACTAGGACATATTTAATGCACAATTGACCAAATGGTTGGGTGTCAGAAGTTTTGATCCACCTCTCATGAAAATGACAAATTTCCGCCGATTTAGCTGGAAGCGGGTCAAATTTGAAGTGTTCTCAGAAACGAGCTATCACGTGTGGAGATCAATGGCTTTCAAGCCAAATGATCAATATTATGGCCACATTCATGGCATAGTTTGTTAAAATGATCTCATATTGTGCACAAGGGTGCATATTGGAATGGCAAACAATGTTGCCTAAGGAAGTTTTCATTTTCTTTGGACGAAAAAACCATTTTTCATTTTTCGAGTGCCCAAAAGAAGGTTTTTTTGTGAAGGACCTCCCAAATAATTGTTGCAAAATTGGACCGAATCAATTTTATAAAATACTATGACATATTTAATGCACAATTGACAAAATGGTTGGGTGTAAAAAGTTTTGATCCTCCTCTCGTGAAAAAGACAAATTTTCGCCGATTCAGTTGGAAGCGGGTCAAATTTGAACTGTAGCTGCCTTATAGTTTGCTCTTTATTTTTTCAAAAAATCATTTATAGGTACATAAGTATCTATTTAATCAGAGAAACGCCAAAAAAATTCCAAGATTCAACCACTAGCTAGGAACGGCCATTCCCGCCGTTTTGTCCGCATTTTGAAACGGGCATAAAAAATTCAAAAAAAATCAAAAAATTGGGAAACCTTCGCATTGTGTCATTATATGTGGCCAAGTTCCTAGGAAAAATAACAAACTTGTAATACGGAAATTATTTTAAAAAAGTGTTCTCAAAAACGAGCTATCACGTGTGGAGATCAATGGCTTTCAAGTCAAATAATCAATCTTATGGCCGCATTCATGGCATAGTTTGTTCAAATGATCTCATATTGTGCACAAGGGTGCGTCTTGGAATGGCTAACAATGTTGCCTAAGGAAGTTTTCATTTTCTTTGAATGAAAAATTCATTTTCTATTTTTCCGAGTGCCCAAAATGAGTTTTTTGTGAAGGACCTCCCAAATAATTGTTGCAAAATTGGACCAAATCAATTTTCTAAAATACTAGGACATATTTAATGCACAATTGACAAAATGGTTGGGTGTAAAAAGTTTTGATCCACCTCTCGTGAAAAAGACAAATTTCCGCCGATTCAGTTGGAAGCGGGTCAAATTTGAACTGCAGCTGCCTCATAGTTTGCTATTTATTTTTTTTCCAAAAATCATTTCTAGTTACATAAGTACCTATTTAATCATAAATACATGGTTTGTTGGCGATACGTCGAGGTTTGGGCGGTGGCCGAGGCCCCCAACTCTAGAGCGCGTAAACTCGCATGCCCGCCGCGTGGTCACCGCGTGGCCGTGGCGTTGCCATGTGTTCTGGGCGGCCTAGGCATGTCTAGTGGGTTGGGCACTCCCTAGGTAGGTGCTAGGAAGAAAATCACAACATAAGATTCTCACGAGGAGACCGATCGATGCTCAAACATGAATAAGCAGCCAAGTGTTTGATTAGCGGTACGGGAAATGCACATGGGAGCGTGAGTTTTGGCCGAGGATGATCATCTACTAAGGAGAATGTATTAACAAATTTTCAGCTCAAAAGGAGGATCCTAGGTGGTACTTGCTTTGCAAAGTACCACACTGGACAAAAATATGAATGTTGAAGTTGTGCTCAAAATAATGAATGGATTGAGCTGAAATTTGGTGGAGGATGGTTATTTGGGCATAGGAAAGTATTGTAGAAAATTTATATCATTTTGACTTGCCAAAGTAGTACTTCCTTCACAATGCTCTTCTATGGACAAAAACTTGGGAAAACTAGTGAGAGAGATTGGATGAATGAAATGAGCTAACAATTGGTGTGGGTAAGTTACATAGGTATGGTCATGCGCTGGTAAATTTTCAGATCATTTGGGTAAGCCTAGCTAGTACTTACTTCACAAAGCTTCTCTCGAGGTAGAAACTTGGGAAATTTCCTGAGAAAGATTTACTAGGAAAATTGAGCTGAATATTATCATGTGGCACTGCTTTGGGTATGGAAGAGTGCCCGAAAAGTTTGAGGGTAATAGGAGGGGTCTATATAACACTTGCTTTGCAACGTGCCAATTTGGCCATAAAATATAAATTGAACCTGGGCTCACATAGATAATTTGACTGAGCTGCAATTTAGAGGAGAGCGATAATTTGGGCATATGAAGGAACTGTATAAATTTCATGTCATTTAGAGATATAAAAAGGTACTTCCTTCACAATGCTTCTTGGTGGACAAAAACTTTGGAAATTTGCCGAGGAAGATTTGCTAGGCAAATGGAGCTTAATTTTGTCATGCGGTAAAGATTTGGATAGGAAAGATTGCCCAAAAATTCCGAGGGCAATCAAGAATATATAAATAGCACTTCCTTCATAAAGTGTTGTTGTGAACAGAATAGGAAAATGAATATTGTTGAATTAGTTTTGAACTAGGCAAGGAAGAATTTTTACATATTTGATGAAGATATGCCCCAAAGAATTTATGAGATTTTTTTGGGAATTTTGGGAATGATAGAAATATACGTTGCTTCACAACCTAGGGCAAAAACTGCCACATGGACATGACACATAGGCAAAACTGATGAGATGGCGCCTAGTCATCACAACCCACCACAATCTACAAGGCTATGACCATCTATATTGGTCATTAACAACTAGAAATAAGGCAGCGGACTAGCACTGTTTGCTTTGTGACAATTTCGTGTAAGGAAATTACGACCTTTCTGACCAAAATGGTCGCAATGGTTTAGGGCTTAGAGCCCCCTGAACAGCTTTTGACCAATTGGTTTAAAATGGTCATAAATTTATGACCAATTCTTTGAGGGTCACTGATAGAAGGTCATAAGTTGACATATTTCTTGTAGTGTCTGGTGTTGCTCCTGCAGCAGGCTTGGCACTTAGCGGTGCTTTCAGGACATAATTCTTCTCTGCAGCAATGAGGGTAATCCTCAAGTTATGGACCCAGTCCGTGTAATTGCTACCATCATCTTTCAACTTTGCTTTCTCAAGGAACGCATTAAAATTCAATGGAACAACAGCACGAGCCATCTATCTACAATCAAACATAGACAAGCAAGATACTATCAGGTACTAAGTTCATGATAAATTTAAGTTCAATTAATCATATTACTTAAGAACTCCCACTTAGAAAGATGTCCCTCTAATCCTCTAAGTGATCACGTGATCCAAATCAACTAAACCATGTCCGATCATCACGTGAGATGGAGTAGTATCAATGGTGAACATCAATATGTTGATCATATCTACTATATGATTCACGCTCGACCTTTCAGTCTCCGTGTTCCAAGGCCATATCTGTTATATGCTAGGCTCGTTAAGTTAAACCTGAGTATTCCGCGTGTGCAACTGTTTTGCACCCGTTGTATTTGAACGTAGAGCCTATCACACCCGATCATCACGTGGTGTCTTAGCACGAAGAACTTTCGCAACGGTGCATACTCAGGGAGAACACTTATACTTTGATAATTTAGTGAGGGATCATCTTATAATGCTACCGTCAATCAAAGCAAGATAAGATGCATAAAAGATAAACATCACATGCAATCAATATAAGTGATATGATATGGCCATCATCATCTTGTGCTTGTGATCTCCATCTCCGAAGCACCTTCATGATCACCATCGTCACCGGCGCGACACCTTGATCACCATCGTAGCATCATTGTCGTCTCGCCAATCTTATGCTTCCACGACTATCGCTACCGCTTAGTGATAAAGTAAAGCATTACAGCGCAATTGCATTGCATACAATAAAGCGACAACTATATGGCTCCTGCCAGTTGCCAATAACTCGGTTACAAAACATGATCATCTCATACAATAAAATTTAGCATCATGTCTTGACCATATCACATCACAACATGCCCTGCAAAAACAAGTTAGACGTCCTCTACTTTGTTGTTGCAAGTTTTACGTGGCTGCTACGGGCTTAGCAAGAACCGTTCTTACCTACGCATCAAAACCACAACGATGGTTTGTCAAGTTGGTGCTGTTTTAACCTTCGCAAGGACCGGGCGTAGCCACACTTGGTTCAACTAAAGTTGGAGAAACTAACACCCGCCAGCCACCTGTGTGCAAAGCACGTTGGTAGAACCAGTCTCGCGTAAGCGTACGCGTAATGTCGGTCCGGGCCGCTTCATCCAACAATACCGCCGAACCAAAGTATGACATGCTGGTAAGCAGTATGACTTATATCGCCCACAACTCACTTGTGTTCTACTCGTGCATAACATCAACGCATAAAACCTGGGCTCGGATGCCACTTCGTAGAACGCAGTAATTTCAAAAAAATTCCTACGCACACGCAAGATTATGGTGATGCATAGCAACGAGAGGGGAGAGTGTTGTCTACGTACCCTCGTAGACCGGCAACGGAAGTGTTGACACAACGTAGAGGAAGTAGTCGTACGTCTTCCCGATCCGACCGATCCAAGTACCGAACGTACGGCACCTCCGAGTTCTACACACGTTCAACTCGGTGACGTCCCTCGAGCTCCGATCCAGCAAAACGTTGAGGGAGAGTTTCGTCAGCACGATGGCATGATGACGGTGATGACGTTCTACCGACGGAGGGCTTCACCTAAGCACCGCTACGATATGACCGAGGTGGAATATGGTGGAAGGGGGCACCGCACACGGCTAAGGAACGATCACGAGGATCAACTTGTGTGTCATAGGGTGTGTCGGAGTAATCGACGACGGGTACCCCGAGGACGACAAGACGATATTTCAAGACATCGGGGCTAGCAAAGCCCCTCAGTCCGACTGTCCGGCCGCTCCTGCCGGCTTCCCGTCCGACTGCTCTGCCCGACCGACTGCCGGCTGCCGACTGCGCCAACTAGCCGGCTGCCGACTATGCCAACCAGCCGGCTGCCGACTGTAGCCCGACCCGACACCGACAAGACACCGACGAGACGGCCATACCTCGGACGAGACAGCTGTACCACGACGCCATCATGTATAGTGTCACTTGTCCCTGGGCACTATTCATGAAGTGACCGAGGAGACAAGCATGACACCCACACCATACCCCCATGCCCACTTGTCCATGCCACCACATAGCTTAGGAAGTAAGCTAGCCCACACTATAAAAGGGGCACATATCCATCCATCCACATGGACGCCACATTCAGTTGGCCACAAGGCCACTCACGGCCACAAGCCATGGCCATACTTGGCCACTAGAGCCGGCCATACGCATGCATATACGAGATCAGATGCCCTTGGCACTGATCTCACATACAGCTCCAGGAGCACTTTGTACCAGATATACTCAGACATGCAGGAGTAGGGGTGTTATCTCTCCGGAGAGCCCCGAACCTGGGTAAACTAGCGTGTGCTACTCGCATACCCGCTCCCGGTCCTATCGGCAGCAGTCTTACCCTCACACTAAGCCCTTGTGGCATCTGTCGACTCGCAAGCCCCTCGTGAGAAATACCACGACAGTTGGCGCCCACCGTGGGGCGGTACTACTACTATGCTACCATGCTGCTGCTGGTTTCGCGGTCCGGGCGGGACCATCCTTGTCATCATCATCGCGGCATTGCACCATCTCTCCGGTAGCGCTTGGGGGCTCGACACCGACACGCCCCTGGAGCGGCCGCGGGAGGGGGCGGCACATCCTCGCCATCGGCCTCGCCATCTTCGTCAGCACCGGCGCGGCGTCGCCGCCGTCTCCCCGGTGGCGCTCAGGGTCCCGACATCAACACGACCCCGGGGCGGCTCCGCGTGACGGCGCGTCCTCGCCGTCGGTCTCGGCATCAAGCGCCTTCGCCACGCCCGCGTGCGCTGCTGCTCACCTACCTTTTTTGTTCGCCATACACTTCCCAGATGTGGCCATACACTCCTCGTACACAAGCCAGACAATGGTTGTGCCTCATATATAGCCTGTACGTTACCCACGCATTAGCCATATGCCTAGTACACTCCTCGTGCAGCAACCATATACTACTCGAACATCTGTCAGGCAATGGCTAGACCCTCCGATGTTCTCCGTCGGCGCACGCGCGCAGCGCTCCCCGCCACAGCAACGACCACGGCGGCTCCCTCCTGCCCGCTTATCTGCTGCGGCTCATGCCCGAGCACCCACGCCGGCTGGCCGGGTCGCCGCGGCCTGCGCCGCGGCCAACGCCGGGTCCAGCTCCTCCAATGTCTCGTCCGGCCGCCGCCTCCCACGCGCCCGGTCGGGGCCGGCTCCGACCTCGACCGCGCTCCCCGCCCGCATCCCCTGGTGCCGCTGGCTTTGCTCGGTGCCCCGCCCCGCCTGCTGCTTGGCGCACGCGTCGGCTGCGCCTCGCCCCTTCTCCGCCTCGCCGACCCGGCTCCGCCGGTCCCCGCCCCTCCACGACCATCCCCGCCCCTGCCTGTGCGCCCGCGCTCATCCGCCCGCGTTGCCGCGGCCGGGCTCCGCCTCCGCCCCGTCCGGCGTCCCGCCAACCGGCTATGGACCGTCGCGACCTAGCCGCGCCCGCTCGTTCCGCATGGCAGGCCCGGTCCGGCGTCTCGCGACTCGGCCATGCCCGCTCGCGGATCCGCGGCCACCTCCCGGCTCCTCCCCCGAGCTCTCCTCCGGCCGCCCTGGCCCCTGCTTCACCCGCGGCCGGGCTGCGACCCCGCCTTCTCCTCCAACCGGCTTCCGCCCTGCCGCGTCCGGGTCCGACTGCTCCCGCGCGCCCACGGCTCTGCCCCGTCTCGCGCCTCCAGGCGCCCGTGGCCGGCTCCCCAGCCGGGCCCGCCTCCGTTCGTGGCCGGGTGCTCTGCTCCCGTCGGGTCGTGCTGCCGATTCGCCACTGTCACTCCGCCTCGACCTGGGCCGTCTCCGCATCTCGGTCGTGCCCAGACCCGGCCTCCTGCCTCTGGCGTGACCCGGCCGTTGGTTTTCAGCGCGCCCCGCTCCTACCGGCTCATCAGGCAAAGCATAAAAAGAATATAGAAAAGAAGAGGCCGACCGCTGGCTGAAAAATTCATAGGTCGGATGCTTGAGGCCGGCTGGAGTGTGTCCGACTGCACACAGCCGACTGGCAAAAAAATGAAAGAGAAAGAGCATCGCGTCCGGCTGAGAAAGTGGCCAGGTACTAAGAAAAAAGAAACGTGCCCGTCCGGCTACCAGCAGTCGGCGGACGAAGAGAAAAGAGAAGAAAAAAGATTGTTGCCAGGTGGAGAAAAGTCAGGCCGGATGCCCACCTGACTGCTCGTGCACAAGAAAGGTCCGATTGTCGACAGCTGGCAAAAGAGAAGAAGACAAAATAGTTGCCGGGAGATCCGGCCTGACTGCTCAGCAGTCGGCCCGAATCTTGGGGGCTACACCTAGCGGGTGCGCTGACGTGCCCCCGCGAGAGAAGAAGACAAAATAGTTGCCGAGAGATCCGGGCCGACTGCTCAGCAGTCGGCCCGAATCTCGGCGGCTACACCTAGCGGGTGCGCTGACGCGCCCCCGCGAGAGAAGAAGACAAAATAGTTGCCGGGAGATCCGGCCCGACTGCTCAGCAGTCGGCCCGAATCTCAGGGGCTACACCCAGTGGGTGCGCTGGCGCGCCCCATGGAAGATTGCAAAAAAAAGTATTTTGTCCGACTGCCAGCAGCCGACAGAAGAGAGAAGAAGAAAAAGGGCGCTGCAAGACGCCTCGCCGCCTGGCCGGTCGAGTCTGACCGGCCGGGAGCCCCCCCCCTTCGAGCACCCGGAGGCTCGAGGGCTTCCAGCAGAAAAAGGGCGCTGCAAGATTGCAAACAAGAAGTGTTTTGTCCGGCTGCCAGCAGCCGACAGAAGAGAGAAGAAGAAAAAGGGCGCTGCAAGACGCCTCGCCGCCTGGCCGGTCGAGTCTGACCGGCCGGGAGCCCCCCCCCCCTTCGAGCACCCGGAGGCTCGAGGGCTTCACCCAGCGGGTGCGCCGACGTGCCCCGCGAGTGCCAAGTCGCGCCGGCTGTCTTCGACGACCGCGACTACACGAAAATCAGTGTGAGTTCCTCACCCACATATTTTTTGCACCGCAAGAGCACGGATAACCCCGAGCGATGCTCGGGGGCTATCTCGCATTTTATTATAGTTATATCACTGTTCGCCCCGCGCCAACCAGAGTTGGCCCGGGGGCTGGCCGCTTGGCCTGAGACGTTAGTTCCCGTAGACGGCTTAGTAGCGTGCGCAGTGCCAAAGGCTCACTCTTAGTCACAGACCGCAGAGCGGCTGTCCGGCTAGCAAGAGTGAATGCTGGAGGCCACCCACGCGAAAAACGTCCAGGAAGAAAAACGGTTCGGGCGACCCGGCCGTTTTCCTTTACAAGTATTTACTCAATTGAATCTGCTCCTAGACTCTGAGTACTGTACACTCCTCTTCGCGGCCCACTCTTAGCCACAGACCGCAGAGCGGCTGTCCGGCAAGCAAGAGCACAAGCCAAAAAGCGGAGGGAACACGAAAAAGATTAAGGGGGCTCGGACGAAACCGAGTCGGCACCCTCCGCATAAAACTTGCAATGCTAAAAGCAAACATTTGATATATCTGCATGGACTAACTTTGTCTTTTTTCATGATCATTTCATGAACACTCGCCAAAAAACCTCCGCCCAACTTTGCCAAGTTGCCCGGAGGCTTGGGGGCTACTGTCGGGGTAATCGACCACGGGTACTGAAGGAAATATGCCCTAGAGGCAATAATAAAGTTATTATTTATTTCCTTATATCATGATAAATGTTTATTATTCATGCTAGAATTGTATTAACCGGAAACATAATACATGTGTGAATACATAGACAAACAGAGTGTCACTAGTATGCCTCTACTTGACTAGCTCATTAATCAAAGATGGTTATGTTTCCTAACCATGGACAAAGGAGTTGTTATTTGATTAACGAGGTCACATCATTAGATGAATGATCTGATTGACATGACCCATTCCATTAGCTTAGCATCTGATCGTTTAGTATGTTGCTATTGCTTTCTTCATGACTTATACATGTTCCTATGACTATGAGATTATGCAACTCCGTTTACCGGAGGAACACTTTGGGTACTACCAAACGTCACAACGTAACTGGGTGATTATAAAGGAGTACTACAGGTGTCTCCAAAGGTAGATGTTGGGTTGGCGTATTTTGAGATTAGGATTTGTCACTCCGAATGTCGGAGAGGTATCTCTGGGCCCTCTCGGTAATGCACATCACATAAGCCTTGCAAGCACTGCAACTAATATGTTAGTTGTGAGATGATGTATTACGGAACGAGTAAAGAGACTTGCCGGTAACGAGATTGAACTAGGTATTGGATACCGACGATCGAATCTCGGGCAAGTAACATACCGATGACAAAGGGAACAACGTATGTTGTTATGCGGTCTGACCGATAAAGATCTTCGTAGAATATGTAGGAGCCAATATGGGCATCCAGGTCCCGCTATTGGTTATTGACCGGAGACGTGTCTCGGTCATGTCTACATTGTTCTCGAACCGTAGGGTCCGCACGCTTAAGGTTTCGATGGCAGTTATATTATGAGTTTATGAGTATTGATGTACCGAAGGAGTTCGGAGTCCCGGATGAGATCGGGGACATGACGAGGAGTCTCGAAATGGTCGAGACGTAAAGATCGATATATTGGACGACTATATTCGGACATCGAAAAGGTTCCGAGTGATTCGGGTATTTTTCGGAGTACCGGGTAGTTACGGGAGAAGTAATGGGCCTTGATGGGCTTTAGTGGGAAGAGGAAAAGGCTGCTGCGCCCCCCCCCCCCCTCCCCTTTGGTCTGAATTGGACTAGGGAAAAGGGGGCCGGCCACCTCTCCTTCTCCTCCTATTCCTTCTCCCTTCCTCCCCTTTTGGTGGACTCCTACTAGGACTTGGAGTCCTAGTAGGACTCCCTATCCTGGCCGCACCTTTGCCTTGGCCGGCCTCCTCCTCCTCCATCCTTTATATACAGGGGCAGGGGGCACCCCATAGACACACAAGTTGATCCTTGAGATCGTTCCTTAGCCGTGTGCGGTGCCCCCTGCCACCAAATTCCACCTCGATCATACCATTGTAGTGCTTAGGCGAAGCCCTGCGTCGGTAGTACATCAAGATCGTCACCACGCCGTCGTGCTGACGGAACTCTTCCTCGATGCTTTGCTGGATCGGAGCCCGAGGATCGTCATCGAGCTGAACGTGTGCTAAGAACTCGGAGGTGCCGGAGTAACGGTGCTTGGATCGGTCGGATCGGGAAGAAGACGTACGACTACTTCCTCTACGTTGTGTGATCGCTTCCGCAGTCGGTCTGCGTTGGTACGTAGACAACACTCTCCCCTCGTTGCTATGCATCACCATGATCTTGCGTGTGCGTAGGAAATTTTTTGAAATTACTACGTTCCCCAACAGTGGCATCCGAGCCTAGGTTTTATGGTTTGATGTTATTTGCACGAGTAGAACACAAGTGAGTTGTGGGCGATACAAGTCATACTGCCTACCAGCATGTCATACTTTGGTTCGGCGGTATTGTTGGACGAGACGACCCGGACCAACCTTACGCGTACGCTTACGCGAGACCGGTTCCCTCGACGTGCTTTGCACATAGATGGCTTGCGGGCGACTGTCTCTCCAACTTTAGTTGAACCGAGTGTGGCTACGCCCGGTCCTTGAGAAGGTTAAAACGGAGTCTATTTGACAAACTATCGTTGTGGTTTTGATGCGTAGGTAAGATGAGTTCTTGCTTAAAGCCCGTAGCAGCCACGTAAAACTTGCAACAACAAAGTAGAGGACGTCTAACTTGTTTTTGCAGGGCATGTTGTGATGTGATATGGTCAAGGCATGATGCTAAATTTTATTGTATGAGATGATCATGTTTTGTAACCGAGTTATCGGCAACTGGCAGGAGCCATATGGTTGTCGCTTTATTGTATGCAATGCAATCGCGATGTAATGCTTTACTTTATTACTAAGCGGTAGTGATAGTCGTGGAAGCATAAGATTGGCGAGACGACAACGATGCTACGATGGAGATCAAGGTGTCACGCCGGTGACGATGGTGATCATGACGGTGCTTCGGAGATGGAGATCACAAGCACAAGATGATGATGGCCATATCATATCACTTATATTGATTGCATGTGATGTTTATCTTTTTATGCATCTTATCTTGCTTTGATTGCCGGTAGCATTATAAGATGATCTCTCACTAAATTATCAAGAAGTGTTCTCCCTGAGTATGCACCGTTGCCAAAGTTCGTCGTGCCCAGACACCACGTGATGATCGGGTGTGATAAGCTCTACGTCCAAATACAATGGGTGCAAAACAGTTGCACACGTGGAATACTCAGGTTAAACTTGACGAGCCTAGCATATGCAGATATGGCCTCGGAACACGGAGACCGAAAGGTCGAGCGTGAATCATATAGTAGATACGATCAACATAACGATGTTCACCATTGAAAACTACTCCATCTCACGTGATGATCGGTTATGGTTTAGTTGATTTGGATCACGTGATCACTTAGAGGATTAGAGGGATGTCTATCTAAGTGGGAGTTCTTAAGTAATATGATTAATTGAACTTAAATTTATCATGAACTTAGTCCTGGTAGTATTTTGCAAATCATGTTGTAGATCAATAGCTCGCGTTGTTGCTTCCCTGTGTTTATTTTGATATGTTCCTAGAGAAAATTGTGTTAAAAGATGTCAGTAGCAATGATGCGGATTGGATCCGTGATCTGAGGTTTATCCTCATTGCTGCACAGAAAAATTATGTCCTAGATGCACCGCTAGGTGACAGACCTATTGCAGCAGCAGATGCAGACGTTATGAACGTTTGGCTAGCTCAATATGATGACTACTTGATAGTTTAAGTGCACCATGCTTAACGGCTTAGAATCGGGACTTCAAAGACGTTTTGAACGTCATGGACCATATGAGATGTTCCAGGAGTTGAAGTTAATATTTCAAGCAAATACCCGAGTTGAGAGATATGAAGTCTCCAACAAGTTCTATAGCTAAAAGATGGAGGAGAATCGCTCAACTAGTGAGCATGTGCTCAGATTGTCTGGGTACTACAATCGCTTGAATCAAGTGGGAGTTAATCTTCCAGATAAGATAGTGATTGACAGAATTCTCTAGTCACCATCACCAAGTTAGTAGAACTTCGTGATGAACTATAATATGCAAGGGATAACGGAAACAACTCCCAAGGTCTTCGTGATGCTGAAATCAACGAAGGTAGAAATCAAGAAAAACATCAAGTGTTGATGATTGACAAGACCACTAGTTTCAAGAAAAGGGCAGAGGGAAGAAGGGGAACTTCAAGAAGAACGGCAAGCAAGTTGCTGCTCAAGTGAAGAAGCCCAAGTCTGATCCTAAGCCTGAGACTAAGTGCTTCTACTGCAAAGGGACTGGTCACTGGAAGCAGAACTACCCCAAGTGATTGGCGGATAAGAAGGATGGCAAAGTGAACATAAGTATATTTGATATACATGTTATTGATGTGTACTTTACTAGTGTTAATAGCAACCCCTTAGCATTTGATGCTAGTTCAGTTGCTAAGAGTAGTAACTCGAAACGGGAGTTGTAGAATAAACAGAGACTAGTTAAGGGTGAAGTGACGATGTGTGTTGGAAGTAGTTCCAAGATTGATATGATCATCATCGCATACTCCCCTATACTTTCGGGATTAGTGTTGAACCTAAATAAGTGTTATTTGGTGTTTGCGTTGAGCATGAATATGATTTGATCATGTTTATTGCAATACGGTTATTCATTAAAATCAGAGAATAATTGTTGTTCTATTTACATGAATAAAACCTTCGATGGTCATACACCCAATGAAACAAGTTCGTTGGATCTCGATCGTAGTGATACACATATTCATAATATTGAAACCAAAAGATGCAAAGTGAATAATGATAGTGCAACTTATTTGTGGCACTGCCGTTTAGGTCATATTGGTGTAAAGCGCATGAAGAAACTCCATGCTGATGGGCTTTTGGAATCACTTGATTATGAATCAGTTGATGCTTGCGAACCATGCCTCATGGGCAAGATGACTAAGACTCTGTTCTTCGGAACAATGGAGCGAGCAACAGATTTGTTGGACATCATACATACTGATGTATGTGGTCCGATGAATATTGAGGCTCGCGACAGGTATCATTATTTTCTGATCTTCATAGATGATTTGAGAAGATATGAGTATATCTACTTGATGAAACATAAGTCTGAAACATTTGAAAAGTTCAAAGAATTTCAGAGTGAAGTGAAAAATCATCGTAACAAGAAAATAAAGTTTCTATGATCTGATCATAGAGAAAAGTATTTGAGTTACGAGTTTGGCCTTCAGTTAAAAACAATGTGAAATAGTTTCACTACTCACGCCACATGGAACACCATAGTGTAATGGTGTGTCCGAACGTCATAACCGTACTTTATTAGATATAGTGCGATCTATGATGTCTCTTACCGATCTACCACTATCGTTTTGGGGTTATGCATTAGAGACAGCTGCATTCACGTTAAAAAGGGGCACCATCTAAGTCCGTTGAGACGACACAATCTGAACTGTGGTTTAGCAAGAAACCAAAGTAGTCGTTTCTTAAAGTTTGGGGTTGTGATGCTTATGTGAAAAAGTTTCATCCTGATAAGCTCAAACCCAAATCGGAGAAATATGTCTTCATAGGATATCCAAAGGAGACTGTTGGGTAAACCTTCTATCACAGATCCTAAGGCAAGACATTCGTTGCTTATATTGGATCCTTTCTAGAGAAGGAGTTTCTCTTGAAAGAAGTGAGTGGGAGGAAAGTAGAAAACTTGATAAGGTAATTGTACCTTCTACCTTATTGGAAAGTAGTTCATCACAAAAATCTGTTCTTGTGACTACTACACCAATTAGTGAGGAAGCTAATGATGATGATCATGTAACTTCAGATCACGTTACTACCGAATCTCGTAGGTAAACCAGAGTGAGATCCGCACCAGAGTGGTACGGTAATCCTGTTCTGGAGGTCATGTTACTTGACCATGACGAACCTACGAACTATGAGGAAGCGATGATGAGCCCAGATTCCGCGAAATGGTTTAAGGCCATGAAATCTGAGATATGATCCATGTATGAGAACAAAGTTTGGACTTTGGTTGACTTGTCCGATGATCGGCAGGCAATTGAGAATAAATGGATCTTCAAGAGGAAGACGGACGCTGATAGTAGTGTTACTATCTACAAAGCTAGAATTGTCGCAAAAGGTTTTCGACAAGTTCAAGGTGTTGACTACGATGAGATTTTCTCACTCGTATCTGTGCTTAAGTCTGTCCGAATCATGTTAGCAATTGCCGCATTTTATGAAATCTGGCAAATGGATAAACAAAACTGCATTCCTTAATGGATTTGCTAAAGAAGAGTTGTATACGATGCAACTAGAAGGTTTTGTCGATCCTAAAGGTGTTAACTAAATATGCAAGCTCCAGCGATCTATCTGTGGACTAGTGCAAGCATCTCGGAGTTGGAATATACGCTTTGATGAGTTGATCAAAGCATATAGTTTTATACAGACTTGCGGTGAAGCCTGTATTTACGAGAAAGTGAGTGGGAGCACTACAGCATTTCTGATAAGTATATGTGAATGACATATTGTTGATCAGAAATAATGTAGAATTATTCTGTAAAGCATAAAGGAGTGTTTGAAAGGAGTTTTTCAAAGAAAGACTTCGGTGAAGCTGCTTACATATTGAGCTTCAAGATCTATAGAGATAGATCAAGATGCTTGATAAGTTTTTTCAATGAGTACATACCTTGACAAGATTTTGAAGTAGTTCAAAATGGAGCAGTCAAAGAAAGAGTTCTTGCCTTATTACAAGGTGTGAAGTTGAGTAAGACTCAAAGCCCGACCACGGCAGAAGATAGAAAGAGAATGAAAGTCATTCCCTATGCCTTGGCCATAGGCTCTATAAAGTATGTCATGCTATGTACCAGATCTATTGTATACCCTGCACTGATTTGGCAAGGGAGTACAATAGTGATCTAGGAGTAGATCACTGGACAGCGGTCAGAATTATCCTTAGTGAAATAAGGATATGTTTCTCGATTATGGACGTGACAAAAGGTTCATCGTAAAGGGTTACGCCGATGCAAGTTTTGACACTGATCCAGATGAATCTAAAGTCTCAATATGGATACATATTGAAAGTGGGAGCAATTAGCTAGAGTAGCTCCGTGTAGAGCATTGTAGACATAGAACTTGCAAAATACTTACGGATCTGAATGTGACAGACCCGTTGACTAAAATTATCTCACAACCAAAACATAATCACACCATAGTAATCTTTGGGTGTTAATCACATAGAGATGTGAACTAGATTACTGAATCTAGTAAACCCTTTGGGTATTGGTCACATGGCGATGTGAACTATGGGTGTTAATCACATGATGATGTGAACTATCGATGTTAAATCACATGGCGATGTGAACTAGATTATTGACTCTAGTGCAAGTGGGAGACTGAAGGAAATATGCCCTAGAGGCAATAATAAAGTTATTATTTATTTCCTTATATCATGATAAATGTTTATTATTCATGCTAGAATTGTATTAACCGGAAACATAATACATGTGTGAATACATAGACAAACAGAGTGTCACTAGTATGCCTCTACTTGACTAGCTCATTAATCAAAGATGGTTATGTTTCCTAACCATGGACAAAGGAGTTGTTATTTGATTAACGAGGTCACATCATTAGATGAATGATCTGATTGACATGACCCATTCCATTAGCTTAGCACCCGATCGTTTAGTATGTTGCTATTGCTTTCTTCATGACTTATACATGTTCCTATGACTATGAGATTATGCAACTCCCGTTTACCGGAGGAACACTTTGGGTACTACCAAACGTCACAACGTAACTGGGTGATTATAAAGGAGTACTACAGGTGTCTCCAAAGGTAGATGTTGGGTTGGCGTATTTCGAGATTAGGATTTGTCACTCCGAATGTCGGAGAGGTATCTCTGGGCCCTCTCGGTAATGCACATCACATAAGCCTTGCAAGCACTGCAACTAATATGTTAGTTGTGAGATGATGTATTACGGAACGAGTAAAGAGACTTGCCGGTAACGAGATTGAACTAGGTATTGGATACCGACGATCGAATCTCGGGCAAGTAACATACCGATGACAAAGGGAACAACGTATGTTGTTATGCGGTCTGACTGATAAAGATCTTCGTAGAATATGTAGGAGCCAATATGGGCATCCAGGTCCCGCTATTGGTTATTGACCGGAGACGTGTCTCGGTCATGTCTACATTGTTCTCGAACCGTAGGGTCCGCACGCTTAAGGTTTCGATGGCAGTTATATTATGAGTTTATGAGTATTGATGTACCGAAGGAGTTCGGAGTCCCGGATGAGATCGGGGACATGGCGAGGAGTCTCGAAATGGTCGAGACGTAAAGATCGATATATTGGACGACTATATTCGGACATCGGAAAGGTTCCGAGTGATTCGGGTATTTTTCGGAGTACCGGGTAGTTACGGGAGAAGTAATGGGCCTTGATGGGCTTTAGTGAGAAGAGGAAAAGGCTGCTGCGCCCCCCCCCCCTCCCCTTTGGTCCGAATTGGACTAGGGAAAAGGGGGCCGACCACCTCTCCTTCTCCTCCTATCCTTCTCCCTTCCTCCCCTTTTGGTGGACTCCTACTAGGACTTGGAGTCCTAGTAGGACTCCCTATCCTGGCCGCACCTTTGCCTTGGCCGGCCTCCTCCTCCTCCATCCTTTATATACAGGGGCAGGGGGCACCCCATAGACACACAAGTTGATCCTTGAGATCGTTCCTTAGCCGTGTGCGGTGCCCCCTGCCACCAAATTCCACCTCGATCATACCATTGTAGTGCTTAGGCGAAGCCCTGCGTCGGTAGTACATCAAGATCGTCACCATGCCGTCGTGCTGACGGAACTCTTCCTCGACGCTTTGCTGGATCGGAGCCCGAGGATCGTCATCGAGCTGAATGTGTGCTAAGAACTCGGAGGTGCCGGAGTAACGGTGCTTGGATCGGTCGGATCGGGAAGAAGACGTACGACTACTTCCTCTATGTTGTGTGATCGCTTCCGCAGTCGGTCTGCGTTGGTACGTAGACAACACTCTCCCCTCGTTGCTATGCATCACCATGATCTTGCATGTGCGTAGGAATTTTTTTGAAATTACTACGTTCCCCAACAGGTACCCCGAGGACGGCAAGACGATATTTCAAGACATCGGGGCTAGCAAAGCCCCTCAGTCCGACTGTCCGGCCGCTCCTGCCGGCTTCCCGTCCGACTGCTCTGCCCGACCGACTGCCGGCTGCCGACTGCGCCAACTAGCCGGCTGCCGACTACGCCAACCAGCCGGCTGCCGACTGTAGCCCGACCGGACACCGACAAGACACCGACGAGACGGCCATACCTCGGACGAGACAGCTGTACCACGACGCCATCATGTACAGTGTCACTTGTCCCTGGGCACTATTCATGAAGTGACCGAGGAGACAAGCATGACACCCACACCATACCCCCATGCCCACTTGTCCATGCCACCACATAGCTTAGGAAGTAAGCTAGCCCACACTATAAAAGGGGCACATATCCATCCATCCACACGGACGCCACATTCAGTTGGCCCCAAGGCCACTCACGGCCACAAGCCATGGCCATACTTGGCCACTAGAGCCGGCCATACGCATGCATATACGAGATCAGATGCCCTTGGCACTGATCTCACATACAGCTCCAGGAGCACTTTGTACCAGATATACCAGATATACTCAGACATGCAGGAGTAGGGGTGTTATCTCTCCGGAGAGCCCCAAACCTGGGTAAACTAGCGCGTGCTACTCGCATACCCGCTCCCGGTCCTATCAGCAGCAGTCTTACCCTCACACTAAGCCCTTGTGGCATCTGTCGACTCGCAAGCCCCCCGTGAGAAATACCACGACAGGGTGCCCCCTTGCCTCAGTATATAAAGGAGGGAGAGGGGGAGGTGCGGTCGGCCCTATGGGTGCGCCTGGAGGAGTCCTACTCCAACCGGGAGTAGGACTCCCCCCTCTTGCCTTCTTGGAAAAGGAAGGAGGAAGGGAGAAAGAGGAAAGGGGGCGCCCCCCCCCCTTCCTTGTCCTATTCGGACTAGGGGGAGGGGGCGCGCGGCCTGCCCTGGCCGGCCCTCCTCTTCTCCCTTATGGCCCATGTAGGCCCAATAACCCCCGGTAGGGTTCCGGTAACCCCCCGGTACTCCGGTAAAATCCCGATTTCACCCGGAACATTTCCGATATCCAAATATAGGCTTCCAATATATCAATATTTATGTCTCGACCATTTCGAGACTCCTCGTCATGTCCGTGATCACATCCGGGACTCCGAACAACCTTCGGTACATCAAAACACAAAAACCCTAATTACGATCATCATCGAACTTTAAGCGTGCGGACCCTACGGGTTCGAGAACTATGTAGACATGACCGAGACACGTCTTTGGTCAATAACCAATAGCGGAACCTGGATGCCCATATTGGCTCCTACATATTCTACGAAGATCTTTATCAGTCAGACCGCATAACAACATACGTTGTTCCCTTTGTCATCGGTATGTTACTTGCCCGAGATTCGATCGTCGGTATCTCAATACCTAGTTCAATCTCGTTACTAGCAAGTCTCTTTACTCGTTCCATAATACATCATCCCGCAACTAACTTATTAGTTGCAATGCTTGCAAGGCTTGAGTGATGTGCATTACCGAGAGGGCCCAGAGATACCTCTCCGACAATCGGAGTGACAAATCCTAATCTCGAAATACGCCAACCCAACAAGTACCTTCGGAGACACCTGTAGAGCACCTTTATAATCACCCAGTTACGTTGTGACGTTTGGTAGCACACAAAGTGTTCCGCCGGTAAATGGGAGTTGCATAATCTCATAGTCATAGGAACATGTATAAGTTATGAAGAAAGCAATAGCAACAAACTAAACGATCAATTGCTAAGCTAACGGAATGGGTCAAGTCAATCACATCATTCTCCTAATGATGTGATCCCGTTAATCAAATGACAACTCATGTCTATGGTTAGGAAACATAACCATCTTTGATCAACGAGCTAGTCAAGTAGAGGCATACTAGTGACACTCTGTTTTGTCTATGTATTCACACATGTATTATGTTTCCAGTTAATACAAGTCTAGCATGAATAATAAACATTTATCATGATATAAGGAAATAAATAATAACTTTATTATTGCCTCTAGGGCATATTTCCTTCACTAATTACCACTAGCATACAAATAGTCCTCAAACTTGCTTCGCCTCTTCCTCACCCTTCTGTCTGCACCTCTTGAAGAACCACATGCACCAACATGAGCAGGCCTTGAAGGAGAAAATGAAGACCTGGCAATCCTAGTTGGTGCAAATGGTTGTGTTGAAGCTGCAACCCTTGATGAAGAAGCTCTTGATGCAGTTGATTCAACTCTTGAAGCAACAAATGAAGTAGCATTTGATTTAGCTCTTGAAGCAGCAGTTGTTGTAGCTCTTGGTCAAGTTGATGCAACAGGAACTCTTGGACCAGGTTTTGGTGGAGCTCTTGGACCAGGTTTTGGTGGAGCTCTTGGACCTTTTGATGTAGTAGTAGCTCTAGGACTAGGATCTCTAGCAGATCATGGGGGCAAGATCTTGCTTCTTGAAACATCAACAAAAATAGATCAAAGATGTGCATTAGTTGTTCGGTGCAATATCAAAGATAAATTAAAGGAAAAATCTATTAATTCTTGGACTTCGTGCTTGTTCTTCGTAGCAGCAAGGGCTGGCTTCGAAGGATCATCATAGTTTGTGTACTTATGCCCTTGCTTCCCACAGTCGCTGCAAGTTATGGTTCCAAATTTTGAAGTCTCCTTGGATTTTGGCACTTCAAATTGACCCTTCCTTCTATGAGTTTGCTTTCTACCCTTCTTCTTATAGAACACATGGGGTCTATGTCTCTTGTATCTGTTCTTGTCCATAGGCCAGGTTCAGGAACATGGTAGATCATTGGATTGTAAGCTTCTAAGTACATGGCTTCTTGAAGAATTGATGGACAAAATCTTCAGGTTATTGTTTTGACTTATAGATGGAAAAGACAACGTGGTTACAAGGTACACCTCTCATATCCCATTTTCTACACCCACATGTCAAATTCTTCAAGTTCACAACATATGATTTCTCACCACTGTTCACTTGATATAGATCTGGCCCAGCCATCATAGCCTTGCAATTCCTAGCCAATTCATTTGACTCCTTTAGCATCTCTATATATGGGTAATTGTCCATCTAGCATCCCACCAATTCTTTTTTCATTGAACTTCACCATCAATTTAGACCTAGCCCCTTCAACCATTGTTTCAATGGGTTTACCCCTAATACCTAAGATCATCCTATTGAACACCTCACCAATGTTGTTTACTACTAAGTCAGTTTTACAGTTGGTGTCCATGTTTCTACAAGAATTACCTTAAGCCAGACCCAAGACTCCTCACTTTCTTTTCTAATTACTTCCATTGCTTCATCAAACCCATTCCTAGTGCAAGAATAAGCTGTTGCATCCATATATTGCTTAAGTTCATCTCCTCTAAATCCAGCACTTTGAAAAATTTGCATAAATATGCCTTAAACAATATCTTTGAGGGTAATTTGAAAATACTTGGTGAATGGCATTAAGCATATTCTAGTTACAGAAATGAAAATCCTAATTAAGTTTGCTAGAACTATGTTATGCAACTACAACTGCTAAGTAAAGCATCTCAATGAATATAGTAATAAAATTCTAATATGGAAAGAATTTAGAACATAAATTAGTTCTGCCTGTCTGAAATAATTGTGTAATTTCCAAATTGTCCCGATTCTCCCCCAAAAACCATCTTCAGTTGAGTTAAAAACTAGCACTAAGTAGGAGTGTCCTCCTTATCAACTACTCCAAAGGCCAATGGGTATATATTATTGTTTTCATCTTTGCCTGTGGCAGATAAGATTTGTTTCTTCAGAACTTGACCTCTTAACCCCCCCCCCCAATCCTCTCAAATACTCTCGTTTTCTTTTGCATAAACTATCTCTAGCAACAACATGTTCATTCAAAATTCTCTCCACCTTTATAAAAAAATCCATCGGATTGATACCTTTGCTGGCAGCGCCGGCGTACATCATTGGCCGTCGCCGCTGACAGTCACGGGTTAGTGTCTAGCAAGTTAGTACAAGTTAATTCCCACTATTCTCCATCTTCCCTGCCAAACAAACAATTAGGCCCCTTCTCCCTCACAATCCAACTCTGACAGATGGAGTTCAACAATAGATTAATTGCCGGTGACATGAGTGGTAAAAAGATCTCCTGACAAACATGGTATGTCGTGGTTTTGTCACGGCAGATGTCCTAGAGAAAGGACTTAGTTGTGGAGCCATCGCAACGGGTTAGCTTGAAGGGGTTAAAGCAGACACATGGACGCAAGAGAGTTTATACTAGTTCGGCCCCTTCGATGAAGGTAAAAGCCTACGTCTAGTTGTGATGGAATTGATGGGGTTTCGATGACTAGGGAGCAAACAAGCTTGGCCTATGTCTCGAGTTGTTGTCTGTTGTCCTTGAACCGCCGCTGGGTCGTCCCCTTATATACACGGGTGACGCCCGTCGGTTCACAGAGTCCCAATACCGGCTCATAGATGTGTCCGGTTTGGTCTCTACTTATTCCTAACTTACAATACAAGTTAACTACCAACGCCGGTTTACGGCTACAGGCCTTGAACCGACCGTGGGCCTTGAGCCCTTATCTGCCTTCTTGGGCTTTAAAATACTTAACTATTGACGAAGTTAACCTGGCCCAGATAGGCCGGTTTACGCCCAGCAGTAATATCCCCAACATTAGGCCCCAGATTGATTTGAACATGTTCATGTCAATCCTTTAGCAAAAATCTTCATATTCAATATCTTCTTGTAGTTTGTTGAACCGCCGTGATGTCATCTTCTCTGGTCGTTGTAAACCGACGTGACGTCACCTGTTATAAAGGACCTTCATAGGTCTGCGACAATTAAGGCGACATCTTCGTTTCCAAACCCTCGGTCCCTTGATTTTCGCGCCTGACTCCTGTCCCTTGCCTTATAAATAGGACCGAAGGGTCATTTCTTTTTCCCCTCCGTGCCCTTCTGCTTCGTCTTCCTCGCGTCGCCCAGCTTTAGAGCTCCGCTACCACCGTCAACCTCTGCATCAACCTGGGCGCACCAGAGTACCGCGGCAACCTTCCGCGTCTTTCTCATCTCCAGTAAGTCTTCTGTTCTTTTCAACACAGATCTGTTCTAGGGTTTCATGTTCTTCTAGTGCTCATCGCCTATTTCGTGTTCATATGATAGCTCCTAGATGCATCTGTGAATCCTTGCTCTGTGTAGCGGTAGGTTTTAGCATCCGCCTTCAGTTTGATGCCTCAAGACCATAGATCTATATGTATCTCTACCCATTGATTCAGTACTGTTCTTTTTTGAACCTTGAATATTTTCCTTGTTTTCTGAACTTGCTTCAGATCCATTGCTGTAGAGAAGTATTGTGAAATCTGTTTCTGTAAACTTACTCACCTGCTTCAATGTTTAGACCAGGCGGTTTAACTTTGTAGAAAAAATTGCCAAACCGGTATATACCATTAGTCCCCTTGTTGAACCGCCAGATGTTGTTGCTTCATAAAACTCCGGTTTAGATAGATCTGTCTCCGGTTTAACATTGCACATACCAATGTACCTTAATCAATGCATTTTTGAACCGGGATCATCTACCTTGTAGATTTCATCATGGCCAAGCAAGTATATGAGTGCAACTGGGTTCCTTCTCGCGTCACAGAGGCTCAACTAGACGATTTAGTCCTGATCGGCGCCTTAGGCAGCAAATATACCATGCTCCTGGCAAAGAATGCCCTCCCACACCTCAAGAAGGAGAGGTCGTCGTTTTCGTAGATCACTTAGCCCGGGGCTTTAAGCCGCCTGGTTCTAAATTTTACCGGGACGTTTTAGCCGATTTTCAACTCCATCCACAAGATACTGGCCTCAACTCTGTTACAAACATGTGTCACTTCCAAGTGCTCTATGAGGCGTTCTTTCAAGAGGAGTCCACAGTGGAATTGTTCAAAGACTGTTTCCATCTAAACCGCCGTACTGAGTTTACTGACGGCTCCAATACGAAGTTGGGTGGCGTGGCGATTCAGAAAAGGAAAGAGGTCACATACCCTCACGCCAAACTGCACAGCCACCCCAAAGAGTGGAATCAAACATGGTTCTATTGCAAAGACACCTCCCCTGCTGGTGAAAATCCCTTGCCTGGCTTTTGTCCAGAGCGGCTCAGCAATAGACACCCCTTTCCGCAAAGGTTGACTGCCCAGGAGAGAAGCAAATATGCTCCTCAACTGTCGAAGCTCAGAGCCTTTATGGCCAACGGTTTAACAGGGGTTGATCTCGCCCGCTGTTGGATATCATGGAGCATATTGCCCCTTAGTCAGTGCTACGGTTTGATGTGTGAGTATACTGGCAGTGTTGACGACCCACTGTGACATTCCAACATCCAGCTCACCGATGAAGAAATCACAGAGGCTGTGAATAAGATGTTGAATGAACCGGAACACATCTGTGCTAAAACCGGCCTGCTTCCCTTCTGTGCCACCAACAAACCGCCAGCTGTAAGAGTTTGATTTTTCTTTTTGCTAAATCTGCTATTGATATATCTGGTCATTGTTAAATATCAGTGTCTGTGTAACCAGGGCAATGATCCATTTTGGAGCAAGAAACTGCCGCAGGAGAAACCAGAAAAACCAGACAAACCGGAAAGAGCAACCCGGCAAAAGACTAAAGCTGTGAAGAAGACTGCCCACAGGAAAAGAACCACTGCATCCTCTAATCCGGCCCCTGATGATGATGTGGATAATCTGGACCTTGAGGTAGGGCTTGACTCACTTGGCTTATTTTTCATGCGTCTTATTGATGATGATATTTGTCAGGATGATGCTGAAGCCAGCCATGCTGATGCTACAGAGGTAATTATTCTCTCTTCCGATTCAGAACCTTTGCCTTCACTAAAAATCCGTCAGGCAAACCGGAAAGTTAAATTTTCTCATCCTCTTGCTTATTTGGATCCCAAATTTCTTATGAAGACCCAACAGCACGAAGCTCGTCGCACAACCCGGCACAGCGGCCAAGTAGTTACCTCCGCCGGTTTACCGAACAGTCCGGTTCAGAAACGCCGTTCAGAGGTCTATAATTTGCTTGTCAGTGCTTGTCCTAAAGCGGGCTGCTTTCGTCAACCTCTTAATCCATCTGACTCCGATTACCAGGTTACTTCCCACTCATCCTCTGGCGAGTCATCGGCTACGCAGTTGCCACCGCTCAAAACGGTGCTTGGGTAAGCTATACTTATCATAATATTTGCAGCACATCGCCTTGGAACATATGTTGTATTTGATTTTGTTATTCCTTTCAGGGCCAAGCCTAGGCCAAGCAAGAAGGCTCGTCTGGACAAAGCGGCCGAAGAGGATCCCGTCCTTGAACCGGGCAAAACACCAGATCTTGAAGCGGCTATTCCTGAGGATATACCCAATGATCCACCGCAGCAAGACAACAATCTTATTGCTGAAGAGAGACCTATTGATACCTCAAGTCCTGTCAATCAGCCCACAAGCTCCATCCGGATTGAGAAATCCACCGGTCCAACAAAGCCTACTGACAAGCCAACAGCCCCAGTGCAAACCGGCGATACCAAGGATGATGAGGTTGTCATTACTGGCATTGGCCATACAGAGCCAAGCAATCTTGTCGCTTTGTCCAAACATTCTGCCAAGGAAGAATTTGCTGCCTTTGGCAAAGGCAAGTGGAATGCTAATCTGGCGACTTACGCTGCTCTGAATGCCCAAGATATCCATTCCGGCTACCTGAAATGGCTGTATACCAGTCGTGACTATGAAGCCGGTCTGGTTAATATGATGAAAGATAAATATGAGGTAACTTCCATATGCTCTTTCCTGCTTGTATATTTCAATTCTTGTTGATGCTCCTAGCCCCCGAGGGCCGGTTTGTAATCTTCTTTCAAACCGGGACTTACTAATATAAATCTTAATGCTTTGAAATTCACTGATGTAGTCCCCAAGGGCCGGTTCAACTTAGCGTAGTTAAACTGGGACTTTAAGTAATTGAGATCGCCGCATCAGAATATATACGAGCAAATAGCCATTAGCCCCCAAGTGCCAAGTTGAATACTTGTATTGATCTTGGGACTTTGTAAGCAATTGAAAGATGAAGATCGAATATGCATTAGCCCCCAAGTGCCAAGTGCATAACTTGTTATGTGGTTGGTACTTCAATCCTTGTACCGTTTTGCTGAATCATATAACTGTCTGCATGCAGGCTGAGCTGAAGACGAAAGAAAGCCAAGTCGCTGATCTCCAAGATAAACTGAAATCCCAACAAGCTAAAACCTCCAAAGCAAAAGAGGAATTAACTAGCGCTTTAAGCGCCATGGAACAGCTTAAGGAGAGCTTCAAGAAGAAGCGGGCGGATTGGGCCACTGAAAAATCCGCTTTAATCAAACAAGCAGGAGATGCCGAGGCTGCACTAAAACCGGTGGCGGATGAACTGACCAACATAAAGGGGCACGTGCATGCCATGACCACTGCCATCTTTGGTAAGCCAGTTTGACTTCTAAATTGATTCTGCCGTCTTACAGAGCTGCCGGTTTGTTAACCCTTTATGATATTTCAGGGTCACGCATTGGTCACTTGGGGTTAGATGTGCGGAAGAAATTGAAAGCCGCCTACACGTTGGTCGAACAACTATACACTGGTGCACAGTGGATCATCTGTACTGCATCCCACAACAAGTCGGCGCCCACTTTGATTCAGGACACTCTGATGAAACTGTCGGTGCTTCCTGCCCGGGTTGAAGAGCTGAAGAAATCTGCTGCTCGAACCGGTGCGATCAATGCCTTAATCCGGGCAAAAGCTTGGGTGCTAGATTTTGATCCTACTGAAGCGGCTCAGGGCTATCCCAGCTTGAAGGAAGACGGGTCAGAGTTTAATGAAGCGGATCTGCGAGCAATAAACCGGGAGGTGCATCCGCTAGCTTGTCAATTGGCTGAAGAAGCAGACTTGTCTCATTATCAAGCCCAATATGACAATCAAAACAAGCGAATAGCTGCACCAATTCATGAAGCGGAAAATCTTATCCCTCCAATCCGTAAGCATACTTACGCTCCCGATATTGACCCGTTGTTGCTGGTCCATGATGAAGCTATCTTTCAAGCATTAATGGGAATCGACTGGACAACTATTGATTTCCAGCCACTGGGTAGAGAAACTGAAGCTGAAGCGGCGCGGGATGATCCACAACCATCAGGCCAGGCTGGTGACCAATCTTGAACCGGAAGCCGGTTTAAAACTGCTTCTCCCTTGCGAAAAACAATGATCTTATTGTGGGCACCGTGTTGCCTTGTAATAGGCTAGCTGATACTTTTGATGTTGATATGCCTTCGTGCATAATTACTGCAACTTGCTCTTCCTTTGGGTGATGAACTTTCCAAAGTACTTTCTGCAATAAAAAATCTTAAAGTGCCACCGCGGTTGTACCATCAGGTGGAATATGATGTCTGCATGCATGAAATCAAAACATCTGAAATTTTTAAGTATATGACCAAATTTTTGAGATACACAATACCTGCCATCGTTGAGCGTGAAGTTGGCTTGGCCAATCTTGTAGCGGAGTTTTATAAACCGACACTGTTGGAGGAGATAGCAGCTCCTATATATATATATGATGCCGGTTTACCATGTAAACCATGCCGGGTTATAATAAACATCGTGTTACTCCATAATAGGATGTTAACAAAAAAATCAAACCAGGCAAATAGTCTCCGGATTAAAATGAACCGTGTTCCGTCAATTGACAGTTTAAACCGGCTTAAAACTTTGTCGGTTTAAAAAACGCAATAAAAAGAAAGAAATATCTTTCAAAGAAAAATGTGAAGCAAAGGCAATGACAAAACCATTTGCAAAAAGAGGCTTATTTGAGCTGATCAGATGGCGTTACCATGGTCGAACACGACCAAGCTCCCGATAGGTGTAGCTATGGTTCAAGTCAGCTAGGTCCCCAAATGAAACCGTGGCATTTATGCCGATCAAGTGGCATGGCAATGGTTCGGGTTCGACCAAGCCCCCAAGTGATTCTGTGGCCTTAGGCCGATCAAGAGGCATGACTGGTTCAGACGTGACCAAGTCCCCAAGTGATCTGGTGGCTCTCGCCTATCAAGAGGTATTGCATTGGTTCGGACACGACCAAGCCCCCAAGTGATATAACATGACGCTTTTGAAAAGCTAACTCAAGGGGTAAACCGGAGGCCGCTTTAGAACAACTCCGTGTAACCACACATGATGTAAAAGAACAGATACCTCGCTTTAGCTGAGGCTCTGGTTTATTATATTTAAACATAATATATACATCGTCGTGATATGTACATAAGTAGAGCCAATGGCTCAGGTATAGTAAGGCCAAAGATGAGCTATATTCCACGGCCTGTTGGTCTCCTCCTCTGATGTACGTGAGTCTTTATGCTCTTGAATATCGATCAGATAATATGACCCATTGTGCAGATTCTTGCTGACCACGAAAGGCCCCTCCCAAGGTGGGGATAGCTTATGCATATCAGTCTGATCTTGGATGAGCCGAAGCACCAAATCTCCTTCCTGAAAGGTTCTGGTTCTGACTCCGCGACTGTGATAACGACGAAGATCCTGTTGGTAAATCACCGAGCGGGCAGCTGCTATGTCACGTTCTTCATCCAACAGGTCCAAAGCATCTTGCCATGTTGTCTCATTGTCCGCTTCAACATAAGCCGCCACACGGGGTGAATCATGACGGATATCACTGGGGAGAACCGCCTCCGCTCCGTAAACCATGAAGAATGGTGTGTATCCTGTTGATCTGTTGGGTGTAGTATTGATGCTCCATAACACAGATGGTAACTCTTCTACCCAATAAGCCGATGTTCTCTGCAAAGGAACCATAAGCCGGGGCTTGATGCCTCTCAAGATCTCTTGATTAGCCCTTTCTACTTAACCATTGGACTGTGGGTGTGCCACCGATGAAACGTCGAGCCGGATGTGCTCCCGTTCGCAGAACTCCTTCATGGCACCTTTGGACAAATTGGTACCATTATCTGTGATGATACTGTGTGGAAAGCCAAACCGGAAAATCACTTTTTTGATGAACTGAACCGCCGTGGCCGCATCACACTTGCTAACAGGTTCTGCCTCCACCCACTTTGTAAACTTGTCAACCGCCACCAGGAGGTGGGTCTTCTTATCTTTGGACCTTTTGAAAGGCCCAACCATATCCAGCCCCCAAGTCGCAAACGGCCAAGTAATTGGAATCATTCTCAATTCTTGAGCCGGCACATGAGCACGTCTTGAAAACTTTTGGCAACCATCACATCATCTGACCAGATCCTCCGCATCAGCATGAGCAGTTAACCAATAGAAGCCATGGCAAAACGCTTTAGCCACCAGAGATTTTGAACCGGCGTGGTGACCACAATCTCCTTCGTGGATCTCACGCAAAATTTCACGGCCTTCTTCAGGAGACACACAGCGTTGAAATGCCCCTGACACACTGCAATGATGCAACTCGCCATTGATAATAGTCATGGACTTGGACCGCCGGATTATCTGTCGGGCCAGAGTCTCATCCTCTGGTAACTCGCCCCGGTTCTTATACGCCAGGTAAGGAAGCGTCCAATCCGGAATAACATGAAGAGCTGCCACCAATTGAGCCTCCGGATCAAGAATAGCCAAATCCGCTTCACCAGGGATCGTGACCGACGGGTTGTGCAGCACATCCAGAAAAACATTGGGCGGGACCGGTTTGCGTTGAGAGCCCAGCCGGCTTAAAGCGTCCGCCGCTTCATTCTTCCGCCGGTCCACGTGGTCCACCTGATAGCCTTTAAAGTGACCTGCAACAATATGCACCTCACGACGATATGCTGCCATGAGTGGGTCCTTGGAGTCCCAGGTGCCAGATACTTGCTGAGCCACAAGGTCCGAGTCACCGAAGCACTTAACTCGACTTAGATTCATCTCCTTAGCCATCCGGAGACCGTGGAGCAAGGCTTCATACTCAGCTGCATTGTTAGTACAAGGGAACATTAAGCGGAGAATGTAACAAAACTTATCACCTCGTGGGGAAGTTAATACGACTCCAGCCCCCGAGCCTTCCAATTGCCTGGATCCATCAAAATGGATGGTCCAATATGTGTGATCCAGCTTTTCTTTAGGTGCTTGCATTTCCGTCCAATCATTGATGAAATCAACAAGTGCTTGAGACTTAACCGCCGTCCGAGGCACATACTTCAAACCGTGCGGCCCAAGCTCTATAGCCCACTTGGCAATCCGGCCAGTTGCTTCCCGGTTCTGGATGATATCCCCCAAAGGAGCAGAACTGACCATCGTAATTGGGTGCCCTTGGAAGTATTGTTTAAGCTTCCGGCTTGCCATAAAAACTCCATACACCAGCTTCTGCCAATGCGGATACCTTTGCTTGGACTCAATGAGTACCTCGCTGATATAATAGACCGGACATTGAACCGGATGCTCCTTACCTGCCTCCTTTCGCTCCACCACAATAGCCACGCTGACCGCACGAGCATTAGCAGCAACATATAGCAGTAACGGCTCCTTGTCAATGGGAGCGGCGAGCACAGGCGGATTGGCCAATTGCCGCTTTAAGTCCTCAAATGCTTCATTAGCAGCGGAACTCCAGACAAACTGACCCGTCTTCTTCAACATCTCATACAAAGGGATTGCCTTCTCACCAAGACGACTGATAAACCGGCTTAACGTGGCAATCCGGCCTGCCAGGCGTTAAACATCCTTGATACACTTCGGTTTAGCCAGGGAGGTGATGGCTGTGATCTTCTCCGGATTAGCCTCAATTCCCTTGTTGGACACCAGAAAACCCAATAACTTGCCCGCCGGTACACCAAAGACACACTTGTCCGGCTTAAGCATCATCTTGTATGTCCTCAGGTTATCAAAGGTTTCCTTCAAATCATCAATCAGAGTCTCCTTCTCCCTGGACTTAACCACGATATCATCCACGTAAGCATGTACATTACAGCCAATCTGCTTGTGAAGACAATTTTGCACACACCGTTGATAAGTTGCCTGAGCACTCTTGAGCCCAAAGGGCATAGACACATAGCAGAAGGCTCCAAAGGGAGTTATGAATGTCATCTTCTCCTAGTCCTTAACTGCCATTTTGATCTGATGATAGCCAGAATATGCATCCAAAAAACTTAAACGCTCACAACCCGCCGTAGCATCAATAATTTGATCAATACGGGGGAGGGCAAAAGGATCTGCTGGACAAGCCTTATTAAGATCTGTGTAATCCACACACATGCGCCAGGTGCCGTTTTTCTTAAGGACCAGCACCGGATTGGCAAGCCACTCAGGGTGAAAAACTTCAACAATAAAGCCAACTGCTAAGAGCCTGGCTACCTCTTCTCCAATCGCCTTGCGTCTTTCTTCGTTAAACCGGCGGAGGAACTGTTTCACCAGTTTGTATTTAGGATCCACATTAAGGGTGTGCTCATCGAGTTGCCTCAGTACACCTGGCATGTCAGAGGGCTTCCATGCAAAAATGTCCCGATTCTCACGGATGAACTCAATGAGCGCGCTTTCCTATTTCGGATCCAAGTTGGCACTGATACTGAACTGCTTGGACGAATCGCCAGGTACGAAGTCAACAAGCTTAGTTTCTGCTACCGATTTGAACTTCAGGGCCGGATCATGCTCCGTAGTTGGCTTCTTTAATGGAGTCATGTCCGCCGGATCAACATTGTCCTTATAATACTTCAGCTCCTCGGTGGCACAAACCGACTCTGCATAGGCCGCATCTCCTTCCTCGCACTCCAAAGCGATTTTGCGGCTTCTGTGAACCGTTATTGTCCCCTTGTGACCCGGCATCTTGAGCTGCAAATACACATAACAGGGTCATGCCATAAACTTGGCGTAGGCCAGTCGCCCAAACAGGGCGTGATATGGACTTTGGATTTTCACCACTTCAAACATTAATGTCTCCGACCTGGAATCATGATCATCCCCAAAGGCCACTTCCAGAGCTATCTTACCAACAGGATATGTTGATTTGCCAGGTACCACACCATGGAACACCGTATTAGACGGTTTGAGATTTTTATCTGTTAGTCCCATACGACGGAAGGTCTCATAGTACAAGATATTAATGCTGCTCCCTCCATCCATGAGCACTTTGGTGAACTTGTAACCTCCCACCTGAGGCGCCACCACCAGAGCCAACTAACCCGGATTATCAACCTAGGGAGGGTGATCCTCTGACCAGCGTAGATAACGGGGCATGGCCGGTTCAACAGAGTTGACCGCCCGCCTCTGAACCTTCCGGTCTCGCTTGTCCAAGCTAGTGGTGAAGACATGGTACTGCCCACTCCTCAACTGCTTTGGGTTGCTCTGGTAACCTGACTGTTGCTGCTGTTGGTTGTAACCACCCTGGTTGTTCTGACTATTTTGATTATTATGTCCGCCCGGATTACCATTAAATCCTGAACCGGAATTTCCTCCATCGTAACCCGGCCCGGATCCTGAGCCACCGCCGGAGCCGTGATCATACCGGAAAGCATTAGAATTCTTGAACTCCTGCATAATGAAGCAATCCTTCCAAAGGTGGTTTGCTGGCGCCTCCTTCGTCCCATGTCTTTGAAGGAAATATGCCCTAGAGGCAATAATAAAGTTATTATTTATTTCCTTATATCATGATAAATGTTTATTATTCATGCTAGAATTGTATTAACCGGAAACATAATACATGTGTGAATACATAGACAAACAGAGTGTCACTAGTATGCCTCTACTTGACTAGCTCGTTAATCAAAGATGGTTAAGTTTCCTAACCATAAACAAAGAGTTGTTATTTGATTAACGAGGTCACATCATTAGTTGAATGATCTGATTGACATGACCCATTCCATTAGCTTAGCACCCGATCGTTTAGTATGTTGCTATTGCTTTCTTCATGACTTATACATGTTCCTATGACTATGAGATTATGCAACTCCCGTTTGCTGGAGGAACACTTTGTGTGCTACCAAACGTCACAATGTAACTGGGTGATTATAAAGGAGCTCTACAGGTGTCTCCAATGGTAGATGTTGGGTTGGCGTATTTCGAGAATAGGATTTGTCACTCCGATTGTTGGAGAGGTATCTCTGGGCCCTCTCGGTAATACACATCACTTAAGCCTTGCAAGCATTGCAACCAATGAGTTAGTTGCGGGATGATGTATTACGGAACGAGTAAAGAGACTTGCCAGTAACGAGATTGAACTAGGTATTGGATACCGACGATCGAATCTCGGGCAAGTAACATACCGATGACAAAGGGAACAACGTATGTTGTTATGCGGTCTGACCGATAAAGATCTTCGTAGAATATGTAGGAGCCAATATGGGCATCCAGGTCCCGCTATTGGTTATTGACCGGAATGTGTCTCAGTCATGTCTACATTGTTCTCGAACCGTAGGGTCCGCACGCTTAACGTTACGATGACAGTTATTATGAGTTTATGCATTTTGATGTACCGAAGGTTGTTCGGAGTCCCGGATGTGATCACAGACATGACGAGGAGTCTCGAAATGGTCGAGACATAAAGATTGATATATTGGAAGCCTATGTTTGGACATCGGAAGTGTTCCGGATGAAATCGGGATTTTACCGGAGAACCGGGAGGTTACCGGAACCCCCCCGGGAGTCATATGGGCCATAGTGGGCCCTGGTGGAAAGGAGAAAGGGGCAGCCCAAGGTGGCCGCGCGCCTCCCCCCTCCCCTAGTCCTATTAGGACTAGGAGAGGTGGCCGCCCCCCCCCCTCTCTCTTTCCCCCCTTGATGAATCCTATTCCAACTAGGATTGGGGGGAATCCTACTCCCAGAGGGAGTAGGACTCTCCTGGCGCGCCTCCCTTGGACGGCCAGCCCCTCCCCCTTGGATCCTTTATATACGGGGGCAGAGGGCACCTCTAGACACACAAGTTGATCATTGAGATCGTTCCTTAGCCATGTGCGGTGCCCCCTGCCACCATATTCCACCTCGATCATATCGTTGTAGTGCTTAGGCGAAGCCCTGCGTCGGTAGTACATCAAGATCGTCATCACGCCGTCGTGCTGACGGAACTCCACCCCGAAGCTTTCTGAATCGGAGCCCGGGGATCGTCATCGAGCTCTACGTGTGCTAAGAACTCGGAGGTGCCGGAGTAACGGTGCTTGGATCGGTCGGATCAGGAAGAAGACGTATGACTACTTCCTCTACGTTGTGTCAACGCTTCCGTTGCGATCTACAAGGGTACGTAGATCAGACTCTCCCCTCGTTGCTATGCATCACCATGATCTTGCGTGTGCGTAGGAAAATTTTGAAATTACTATGTTCCCCAACAGTGGTATCAGAGCCTAGGTTTTATGGTTTGATGTTATGTGCACGAGTAGAACACAAGTGAGTTGTGGACGATATAAGTCATACTGCCTACCAGCATGTCATACTTTGGTTCGGCGGTATTGTTGGACGAGACGACCCGGACCAACCTTACGCGTACGCTTATGCGAGACCGGTTCCCTCGACGTGCTTTGCACATAGATGGCTTGCGGGCGACTGTCTCTCCAACTTTAGTTGAACCGAGTGTGGCTACGCCCGGTCCTTGAGAAGGTTAAAACGGAGTCTATTTGACAAACTATCGTTGTGGTTTTGATGCGTAGGTGAGATTGGTTCTTACTTAAAGCCCGTAGCAGCCACGTAAAACTTGCAACAACAAAGTAGAGGACGTCTAACTTGTTTTTGCAGGGCATGTTGTGATGTGATATGGTCAAGGCATGATGCTCAATTTTATTGTATGAGATGATCATGTTTTGTAACCAAGTTATCGGCAACTGGCAGGAGCCATATGGTTGTCGCTTTATTGTATGCAATGCAATCGTGATGTAATGCTTTACTTTATTACTAAGCGGTAGTGATAGTCGTGGAAGCATAAGATTGGCGAGACGACAACGATGCTACGATGGAGATCAAGGTGTCGCGCCGGTGACGATGGTGATCATGACGGTGCTTTGGAGATGGAGATCACAAGCACAAGATGATGATGGCCATATCATATCACTTATATTGATTGCATGTGATGTTTATCTTTTATGCATCTTATCTTGCTTTGATTAACGGTAGCATTATAAGATGATCTCTCACTAAATTATCAAGAAGTGTTCTCCCTGAGTATGCACCGTTGCGAAAGTTCTTCGTGCTGAGACACCACGTGATGATCGGGTGTGATAGGCTCTACGTTCAAATACAACGGGCGCAAAACAGTTGCACACGCGGAATACTCAGGTTATACTTGACGAGCCAAGCATATACAGATATGGCCTTGGAACACGGAGACCGAAAGGTCGAGCGTGAATCATATAGTAGATATGATCAACATAATGATGTTCACCGATGAAACTACTCCATCTCACGTGATGATCGGACATGGTTTAGTTGATTTGGATCACGTGATCACTTAGAGGATTAGAGGGATGTCTATCTAAGTGGGAGTTCTTAAGTAATATGATTAATTGAACTTAAATTTATCATGAACTTAGTACCTGATAGTATCTTGCTTGTTTATGTTGATTGTAGATAGATGGCTCGTGCTGTTGTTCCGTTGAATTTTAATGCGTTCCTTGAGAAAGCAAAGTTGAAAGATGATGGTAGCAATTACACGGACTGGGTCCGTAACTTGAGGATTATCCTCATTGCTGCACAGAAGAATTACGTCCTGGAAGTACCGCTGGGTGCCAGGCCTGCTGCTGGAGCAACACCAAATGTTATGAACGTCTGGCAGAGCAAAGCTGACGACTACTCGATAGTTCAGTATGCCATGCTTTACGGCTTAGAATCGGGACTTCAACGATGTTTTGAACGTCATGGAGCATATGAGATATTCCAGGAGTTGAAGTTAATATTTCAAGCAAATGCCCGGATTGAGAGATATGAAGTCTCCAATAAGTTCTATAGCTGCAAGATGGAGGAGAACAGTTCTGTCAGTGAGCATATGCTCAAAATGTCTGGGTATAACAATCACTTGATTCAGATGGGAGTTAATCTTCCAGATGATTGCGTCATTGACAGAATTCTCCAATCACTGTCACCAAGCTACAAGAGCTCCGTGATGAACTATAATATGCAAGGGATGAACAAGACTATTTCCGAGCTCTTCGCAATGCTGAAAGCTGCGGAGGTAGAAATCAAGAAGGAGCATCAAGTGTTGATGGTTAACAAGACCACTAGTTTCAAGAAAAAGGGCAAAGGGAAGAAGAAGGGGAACTTCAAGAAGAACGGCAAGCAAGTTGCTGCTCAGGAAAAGAAGCCCAAGTCTGGACCTAAGCCTGAAACTGAGTGCTTCTACTGCAAGCAGACTGGTCACTGGAAGCGGAACTGCCCCAAGTATTTGGCGGATAAGAAGGATGGCAAGGTGAACAAAGGTATATGTGATATACATGTTATTGATGTGTACCTTACTAATGCTCACAGTAGCACCTGGGTATTTGATACTGATTCTGTTGCTAATATTTGCAACTCGAAACAGGGACTACGGATTAAGTGAAGATTGGCTAAGGACGAGGTGACGATGCGCGTGGGAAACGGTTCCAAAGTCGATGTGATCGCGGTCGGCACGCTGCCTCTACATCTACCTTCGGGATTAATATTAGACCTAAATAATTGTTATTTGGTGCCAGCGTTGAGCATGAACATTATATCTGGATCTTGTTTCATGCGAGACGGTTATTCATTTAAATCAGAGAATAATGGTTGTTCTATTTATATGAGTAATATCTTTTATGGTCATGCACCCTTGAAGAGTGGTCTATTCTTGTTAAATCTCGATAGTAGTGATACACATATTCATAATGTAGAAGCCAAAAGATGCAGAGTTGATAATGATAGTGCAACTTATTTGTGGCACTGCCGTTTAGGTCATATCGGTGTAAAGCGCATGAAGAAACTCCATACTGATGGACTTTTGGAACCACTTGATTATGAATCACTTGGTACTTGCGAACCGTGCCTCATGGGCAAGATGACTAAAACACCATTCTCCGGTACTATGGAGAGAGCAACAGATTTGTTGGAAATCATACATACAGATGTATGCGGTCCGATGAATATTGAGGCTCGTGGCGGATATCGTTATTTTCTCACCTTCACAGATGATTTAAGCAGATATGGGTATATCTACTTAATGAAACATAAGTCTGAAACATTTGAAAAGTTCAAAGAATTTCAGAGTGAAGTGGAAAATCATCGTAACAAGAAAATAAAGTTTCTACGATCTGATCGTGGAGGAGAATATTTGAGTTACGAGTTTGGTGTACATTTGAAAAATTGTGGAATAGTTTCGTAACTCACGCCACCCGGAACACCACAGCGTAATGGTGTGTCCGAACGTCGTAATCGTACTTTACTAGATATGGTGCTATCTATGATGTCTCTTACTGATTTACCGCTATCGTTTTGGGGATACGCTCTAGAGACGGCCGCATTCACGTTAAATAGGGCACCATCAAAATCCGTTGAGACGATGCCTTATGAACTATGGTTTGGCAAGAAACCAAAGTTGTCATTTCTGAAAGTTTGGGGCTGCGATGCTTATGTGAAAAAGCTTCAACCTGATAAGCTCGAACCCAAATCGGAGAAATGTGTCTTCATAGGATATCCAAAGGAAACTATTGGATACACCTTCTATCACAGATCCGAAGGCAAGACTTTTGTTGCTAAATTTAGAAACTTTCTTGAGAAGGAGTTTCTCTCGAAAGAAGTGAGTGGGAGGAAAGTAGAACTTGACGAGGTAACTGTACCCGCTCCCTTATTAGAAAGTAGTACATCACAGAAAACTGTTTCTGCGACACCTACACCAATAAGTGAGGAAGTTAATGATAATGATCATGAAACTTCAGAACAAGATACTACTGAACCTTGTAGATCAACCAGAGCAAGGTCCGCGCCAGAGTGGTACGGTAATCCAGTTCTGGAAGTCATGCTGCTAGATCATGATGAACCTACGAACTATGAAGAAGCGATGGTGAACCCAGATTCCGCAAAGTGGCTTGAAGCCATGAAATCTGAGATGGGATCCATGTATGAGAACAAAGTATGGACTTTGGTTGACTTGCCCGATGATCGGCAAGCAATTGAGAATAAATGGATCTTCAAGAAAAAGACTGACGCTGACGGTAATGTTACTGTCTATAAAGCTCGACTTGTCGCAAAAGGTTTTCGACAAGTTCAAGGGGTTGACTACGATGAGACCTTCTCACCCGTAGCGATGCTTAAGTCTGTCAGAATCATGTTAGCAATTGCCGCATTTTATGATTATGAAATTTGGCAGATGGATGTCAAAACTGCATTCCTGAATGGATTTCTGGAAGAAGAGTTGTATATGATGAAACCGGAAGGTTTTGTCGATCCAAAGGGATCTAACAAAGTGTGCAAGCTCCAGCGATCCATTTATGGACTGGTGCAAGCATCTCGGAGTTGGAATAAACGCTTTGATAGTGTGATCAAAGCATTTGGTTTTATACAGACTTTTGGAGAAGCCTGTATTTACAAGAAAGTGAGTGGGAGCTCTGTAGCATTTCTGATATTATATGTGGATGACATATTGCTGATTGGAAATGATATAGAATTTCTGGATAGCATAAAGGGATACTTGAATAAGAGTTTTTCAATGAAAGACCCCGGTGAAGCTGCTTACATATTAGGCATAAAGATCTATAGAGATAGATCAAGACGCTTAATTGGACTTTCACAAAGCACATACCTTGACAAGATTTTGAAGAAGTTCAAAATGGATCAAGCAAAGAAAGGGTTCTTGCCTGTGTTACAAGGTGTGAAATTGAGTCAGACTCAATGCCCGACCACTGCAGAAGATAGAGAGAAAATGAAAGATGTTCCCTATGCTTCAGCCATAGGCTCTATCATGTATGCAATGCTGTGTACCAGACCTAATGTGTGCCTTGCTATAAGTTTAGCAGGGAGGTACCAAAGTAATCCAGGAGTGGATCACTGGACAGCGGTCAAGAACATCCTAAAATACCTGAAAAGGACTAAGGATATGTTTCTCGTATATGGAGGTGACAAAGAGCTCACCGTAAAAGGTTACGTTGATGCAAGCTTTGACACTGATCCGGACGATTCTAAATCGCAAACCGGATACGTGTTTACATTAAACGGTGGAGCTGTCAGTTGGTGCAGTTCTAAACAAAGCATCATAGCGGGATCTACATGTGAAGCGGAGTACATAGCTGCTTCGGAAGCAGCGAACGAAGGAGTCTGGATGAAGGAGTTCATATCCGATCTAGGTGTCATACCTAGTGCATCGGGTCCAATGAAAATCTTCTGTGACAATACTGGTGCAATTGCCTTGGCAAAGGAATCCAGATTTCACAAGAGGACCAAGCACATCAAGAGACGCTTCAATTACATCCGGGACCTAGTCCAGGTGGGAGACATAGAGATTTGCAAGATACATACGGATCTGAATGTTGCAGACCCGTTGACTAAGCCTCTTCCACGAGCAAAACATGATCAGCACCAAGGCTCCATGGGTGTTAGAATCATTACTGTGTAATCTAGATTATTGACTCTAGTGCAAGTGGGAGACTGAAGGAAATATGCCCACGAGCAAAACATGATCAGCACCCAGTTACGTTGTGACGTTTGGCACACCCAAAGCACTCCTACGGTATCTGGGAGTTGCACAATCTCATGGTCTAAGGAAATGATACTTGACATTAGAAAAGCTTTAGCTGAAGGAAATATGCCCTAGAGGCAATAATAAAGTTATTATTTATTTCCTTATATCATGATAAATGTTTATTATTCATGCTAGAATTGTATTAAACGGAAACATAATACATGTGTGAATACATAGACAAACAGAGTGTCACTAGTATGCCTCTACTTGACTAGCTCGTTAATCAAAGATGGTTAAGTTTCCTAACCATAAAAAAAGAGTTGTTATTTGATTAACGAGGTCACATCATTAGTTGAATGATCTGATTGACATGACCCATTCCATTAGCTTAGCACCCAATTGTTTAGTATGTTGCTATTGCTTTCTTCATGACTTATACATGTTCCTATGACTATGAGATTATGCAACTCCCGTTTGCTGGAGGAACACTTTGTGTGCTACCAAACGTCACAACGTAACTGGGTGATTATAAAGGAGCTCTACAGGTGTCTCCAATGGTAGATGTTCGGTTGGCGTATTTCGAGAATAGGATTTGTCACTCCGATTGTCGGAGAGGTATCTCTGGGCCCTCTCGGTAATACACATCACTTAAGCCTTGCAAGCATTGCAACCAATGAGTTAGTTGCGGGATGATGTATTACGGAACGAGTAAAGAGACTTTCCAGTAACGAGATTGAACTAGGTATTGGATACCGACGATCGAATCTCGGGCAAGTAACATACCGATGACAAAGGGAACAACGTATGTTGTTATGCGGTCTGACCGATAAAGATCTTCGTAGAATATGTAGGAGCCAATATGGGCATCCAGGTCCCGCTATTGGTTATTGACCGGAGATGTGTCTCAGTCATGTCTACATTGTTCTCGAACCGTAGGGTCCGCACGCTTAACGTTACGATGACAGTTATTATGAGTTTATGCATTTTGATGTACCAAAGGTTGTTCGGAGTCCCGGATGTGATCACGGACATGACGAGGAGTCTCGAAATGGTCGAGACATAAAGATTGATATATTGGAAGCCTATGTTTGGACATCGGAAGTGTTCCGGATGAAATCGGGATTTTACCGGAGAACCGGGAGGTTACCGGAACCCCCCCCCCCCCCCGGGAGTCATATGGGCCATAGTGGGCCTTGGTGGAAAGGAGAAAGGGGCAGCCCAAGGTGGCCGCGCGCCTCCCCCCTCCCCTAGTCCTATTAGGACTAGGAGAGGTGGCCGGCCCCCTCTCTCTCTTCCCCCCCCCCCTTGATGAATCCTATTCCAACTAGGATTGGGGGGGGAATCCTACTCCCAGAGGGAGTAGGACTCTCCTGGCGCGCCTCCCTTGGACGGCCAGCCCCTCCCCCTTGGATCCTTTATATACGGGGGCAGAGGGCACCTCTAGACACACAAGTTGATCATTGAGATCGTTCCTTAGCCATGTGCGGTGCCCCCTGCCACCATATTCCACCTCGATCATATCGTTGTAGTACTTAGGCGAAGCCCTGCGTCGGTAGTACATCAAGATCGTCATCACGCCGTCATGCTGACGGAACTCCACCCCGAAGCTTTGCTGGATCGGAGCCCGGGGATCGTCATCGAGCTGTACGTGTGCTAAGAACTCGGAGGTGCCGGAGTAACGATGCTTGGATCGGTCGGATCGGGAAGAAGACGTACGACTACTTCCTCTACGTTGTGTCAACGCTTCCGTTGCGATCTACAAGGGTACGTAGATCAGACTCTCCCCTCGTTGCTATGCATCACCATGATCTTGCGTGTGCGTAGGAAAATTTTGAAATTACTACGTTCCCCAACAGTCTTGGACAGGGCTGGCTCAATAGATAGTTTAGGCGGTCCGGGTTAGGGTTGGGTGCCCCACTGCGATTTTTCGGTTTACCCTTGCATCGCCGGCCATTGTCTTGCGCGTTGGTATTAGCCACAAAGTCCATGTTACCATCCGCTTTATGCTTGCCTCCACCACCATTGCCTGCCCAGTGATGCTGCTGACCTTTGGAGTTGTTGTTCCTCTTTCCCTTCCCTGCCTTGTCATCATCAGATTCGGGATCCTTGGTACTATCAGAATCAGCATACTTTACCAAAGCAGCCATGAGGGTCCCCATGTCAGTGCAATGACGCTTCATCCGTCCCAACTTCAGCTTTAGGGGCCCAAACCGGCAGTTGCCTTCTAGGGTTAATACTGCGGTGTCAGCGTTGATGCGGTCTGATGAATGCAACACTTGTGAAACCCGGCGCACCCAATGAGTCGTCGATTCTCCTTCCTCCTGGACGCAGGCAGCTAAGTCCACTATTGACATAGGCTGTTTACATGTATCCTTAAAATTGCTGATAAACCGGGCTCGTAATTGGGCCCATGAACTGATAGAATTAGCCGGCAAGCTTTTTAACCAAGTACGGACCGTTCCTTCAAGCATCATGGTGAAGTATTTCGCACACGCCGCGTCATCCACATCAAGCATCTCCATGGCCATCTCATAGCTCTCCACCCATGTCTCTGGAGGTTGATCCGCCGTGTAATTTGGTACTTTGCGCGGGCCTTTGAAATCCTTGGGCAGATGCACATTGCGTAAAGCGGGGACAAGGCAAGGCACCCCCAAAGAACTAGAAGTAACACCAGATTCGATCGAGATAGTTGGACGAACCGGCGTGAGCTGCCGAGCCTGATGTTGTGCGGCAAACTCGGCCTCCATGCGTGCTCGGGCCCGGTCCACCACTTCTTGAGCGTTATCAGCACCACCCGCCGGGTTGTTGCCACGGGGTGCTCCACGTCGTTCATTACTCGACACTGCCGGTTCATCCATATGTCTGCTATAGCTCCGGCTTGGACGGGGGGGTCGAGTGGATCCGGTCGCGGCTGTACGAGTATGCTTCCTGTTGGACCAAAGCTGTCCTCAGAAGCTCCTTGACCCGTCGCGTCACTACTGCCTGCGGCGAGTCACCTTCAATTGGAATGGCCTCCAGTCGTGCAGCAGCGGCAACGAGATTGTCCATCGGGTTGGAGTAGTAACCCGGCGGTGTCGAAACAGCCTGAGGTATAACAGTATTTTGACGAGGCGGATCCATCCGACGGGGCTGAACTGGCGCGCCGGTCGCAGGGGCTTCCGTCCGGTTTACCTCCAGCGGATTACTGGTTCCTGCTCCTGGGGTGTTGAAAAGGTCTCTGGCCTCGAAAACCGAAGGCAAACGGGATTGGTACTTCCTCTTCATGACTTCATGCGACGCGTTCTGGTCCAACATGAGCCTGTAGGCTTGTGCGTCTAAAGCGGCCCGCTCTGCGGTCATCCTGGCATCCTCAGCTGCCAGGTCCGCCTTGGCCTGGGTGATCTGTTCCTTCACCTTTGCAATCTCCGCGTTGTGGACTTCCTGATCCGCCGGATTAGCCTCTGCCCTAAGCACAGCCAATGCATCAAATAGATCTGATAGAACTTGAGCCGGCGGGCGCGCAGAGCTCCCTGCCCTAGCAGATGTCGCCGCTGCTGAACCGGAGGTTATTGGCGCAGCAGTCAAAGAATGAAGTGTTGCTTGTGTGCCAGCCATGAATATTCCAACTCGGTTGGGTAGATCAGAGGGGTCCGGAATACTGTCACCATCGGAACAGCCCCCAATCCGACCATCTTGTAGCTGATAAAGAGATTCAGTTTCTCTAGATGACTCATCGCCGGAGTAAATGACGATCTCGCCGCCAGATCCCGATCCGTCCTCATGACCTCCTCCATGGATGACTCCCACGAAGGCACGCTTCATGGCCGGTTTAACCCGGGCAGATCGCGCACGCTGAGCCGTTTCGACGAGGTCGGTGCAGATATCCGGCTCAGGGCCCGGTTCTCTGATCTTGCCGATGAAAACGTGTATGCCACCAAAGGGGACCCGGTACCCGTACTCAACTGAGCCGGCCTCGGGGCCCCAGCCTGCATCATCGATGTAGAGCTTGCCGCGACGACTCTTAGTCATCCGGCCCACGGCGTAGCCCTTGAGTCCTTCAAAGCGGCCCTCCAAGAACTTGAAACCATCGTGCGATAGCCCCACGGTGGGCGCCAACTGTCGTGGTTTTGTCACGGCAGATGTCCTAGAGAAAGGACTTAGTCGTGGAGCCATCGCAACGGGTTAGCTTGAAGGGGTTAAAGCGGACACAGGGACGCAAGAGAGTTTATACTAGTTCGGCCCCTTCGATGAAGGTAAAAGCCTACGTCTAGTTGTGATGGAATTGATGGGGTTTCGATGACTAGGGAGCAAACAAGCTTCGCCTATGTCTCGAGTTGTTGTTTGTTGTCCTTGAACCGCCGCCGGGTCGTCCCCTTATATACACGGGTGATGCCCGTCGGTTCACAGAGTCCCAATACCGGCTCATAGATGTGTCCGGTTTGGTCTCTACTTATTCCTAACTTACAATACAAGTTAACTACCAACGCCGGTTTATGGCTACAGGCCTTGAACCGACCATGGGCCTTGAGCCCTCATCTGCCTTCTTGAGCTTTAACATACTTAACTACTGACGAAGTTAACCCGGCCCAGATAGGCCGGTTTACGCCCAGTAGTAATATCCCCAACATGGTATGAATTTTACAGCTCAAACAAAGAGAATAGATTGTGTGCTTGATTTGCAGGCCAACTTCCCTCACCCGATGTTTTCGACAATTCTCTGTACACGATAGACATTGGTCAGAATGATTTTACCCTCCAACCTAGCATCCCAGGACATCGAGACTAGCAACCAAAATTCTTTAGCCAGATCTCAGGGACAATACATGTAATTTTGGGTTGTATAGATAGGTGTTAGTATAATATGAAATGATCAAAATAATCAACGCATTTGGCAAACTCCATCACGTATGGCACCTGCTCAACTACTTGCAGGACTCACGGCATCTTCAAGGTGGACCCTCAAACCGCCTGCATACGTCTGGACCGAGGAAGCCATCCAACACGTGCATGTTCGGTCCACCGAGCGGTCCCGGGATACCTTTTCCGGCAAACCCAAGACAAACGTGGGGGGGGGGGGGGCTTTGTGTGAGTCTGGACAACAGACACGTAAGACTCCGACAGCCCCGGCCCACCCAAAACCATTCCCGGACCCCGCGCCTCCATCCATCCTTCTTTCTCTCTTGTCTTCACCGCCGCTCCACCACCCCGACCGCCACGAAACACCCCTGCCAGAACTCTACGTCTTCATCACCTCCAGCATTCCAGGCGGGCTCGATCCTGCTTCTCCTCCGCCGTCGTTCAACAAATCTCCTCCGACCGCCCCGCCAGGTACCATCCGCTACTGCTATACTCACCATGTCCGGCAACTGTTTGATGATTTTTTTCATCAAAATTTGAGCAAAAAATGGAAGTGTACAGAAAAAATAGATTTTTTTTCAAAAATGAACACTACAATGCTGATCATTCGGGGAAAATTTCATTTTTTGCCAAAGAGATTAAAAAATAGTAGGGAAGTACATATTCAGCCCCGGTGTTGTGGCGGCTGACTAGGCAGTCAGCTCTACAAAACCAGTCAAAACCAACCACAAAACTAGTTTGAGGCACACAAGGTTGAAAGTTGGCCGGTTTTGAGAGTTTAGGGCTGTAATGTAGACGGTTTTGGAGTATGAGGTTTCTGAGATTGGCGTTTTGGCACATGGGAGCATATGCTCCTGGATTTTGAAATGTGTTGTAAACATATTTTGAAATGTCTTAAAATTCCGACAAAATGATTCTCGCATACATCTCGATATTCTACGTGTATACAAACTCGTTTCGTGGAGAACCGGTAACCTTTGTGTCACATGCAAAAAAGACAAATTTAGTGTTAAAAAAGGCTTTTCATGAGACATTTTTTTGTCTTTTTTACATGGGTGTATAAAATATTATTATTTTCACAAAACTTTGCATGTGCACATGCAATGTTGAGATGTGCGTGTCAAATTTGTGTTTTATTTTTTTTTTGACATTTTGAAATATATTTTTCGATGGCAGGAGCATATGCTCCCATGTACCAAAGTGTATTTCCGGTTGTAGATTAAACTAAAGCATGAGTTGAGGGTTGAAATGTGCACTTCTCTCCTTGTTTTTTTAGTAGTTTGGATTGTTTGCCACATGTGTCACATGGTTCTCTTCTTGTTTTTCATAGTGGTATTTTAGCATTCTTGGTTTCAACTAGTAGTTTGTCCCCGCAAAAAAAAACTAGTGATAGTTTGGCTATTTCTCATAAACAAACGTACAAATGAGTAGTCTGTATAATTCCATCCTATGTATTCCTCCTCTCCACTGTCTGCATAATAGCATTGACGACGATCAGCTCTCCATCTCAACGACAATCTTGCCAGTGGCATGGCCATCGATACTGCTCTGCCACGCCTTGCCTGCGTCACTCAACGGGAACCTCGAGTCGATCACCGTCTTCAGCTTGCCTTCCTCGAGCAACCCGACCAAGAACTCCAGGTCTGCCTTGTTAAGGGACAGGAGAAGCTGGGGCACGAGGCGCTTCTTGGACAATGTCACCCTGTGCAGCACATATGTCAGGATGGCTGACAAGTTCGGGGTGATATCTATCACTCTCCCGGCGTCACTCAGCAACAGCTGGAAAGACGACCAGCTGACACCAACGGTGCAGTGAACCACGCCGTCGTACTTCCGGCCGGAGGGGCTCCGCAGGGTCGCTCCCTCTGGGGTCCTGTAGTCCATCACCTCGTCCGCGCCCAAGCTCTTCACAAGATCCATGTTGCGGGCGCCGCAGGTGGCGGTGACATGAAGGTTCGCCAGCTTCGCAAGCTGCACCGCGTACAGGCCTACACCACCGGAGGCAGCGGTGATCAACACATTCAGAGGCTTGCCGGTGCCGTCAAACTTGGCCCCAATGGACCTCAGCGCCTGGAGCGCAGTGCCTGCAGCAATGGGAAGGCCAGCACCCTCAGCTGCAGAAACCTTAGCTGGCCTTTTGACAGTCAGGTTTGCGGGTGCTACCGCGTACTCTGCAAGTCCACCTCCATTCTGTAATAGCGAAAACATTGTCACATTAATGAGCTTACGGCGATATTTTTTTAAATGAAGAGGATTGTTCTTAAACCATCTTATTTCTAAGTATGAAGATGAAAAACATGGAAAGACGTTGTCATGAGTGAAGTTCACTTACAAGAGAGTTCAACTTGGCGACAACTTGATCACCCGCTGTGAGACCATTCACTCCAGGACCAACATCAATAACTATTCCCGAGACATCAGTCACTGCGGGAAAAGGAGCAGTAGAGATGCAGCTATTAACACGTTGTTCGATGAATTGAGTAACACACACACACACATATGCTATCTTATCCCAACGAAAAGGTAAAAGACACTCTAGATAGGAGAAAAATGATTCTACCATGCACGGGATATCCAGTGCATGGCTAAACCATCCATCTTGTTAGAGATTCACTCATGCCATGTATTCATTCTCATATTAAAATCCATCTGACAACTTTATGAAGCAAGGCTGCACCTACTAGTTCTCTCTCCTACACACTAGTATGCAACGTGGATTTTATTTTGAATCTAAACTTTAAACAACCATACACTTTAAAATAAATGCAGGGTAAATAGTCTGTATGAACGCATGTCTTTCTTTCAATGATATCTTCGAAACAAGTTCAATATTTAATATGTTTTGAATTTTGAGTTTACAAAACACAATGGAACATGCATGTACAGAATATTACATGATGGTTTTTGTGTGGATATATAAGAATGTTCTCTTCTTGCACACATAGTAAGTTTATTAATAACAACGGAAAATAATTGTGCAAATTCACAAAAAAATATCTAACAATCATAGTTTTTGTAGTTTCATGAAGTTTTAAAATTCATGTTTTAAAAATGTTCAAATAATATACATGGTTAGTCTTGTTGAAAAGATCTCATAACATAAATATGCAAGAGACAGCTAAAAGTCCATGGATGGATTGAGAAGAGAGAAAGAACCTTTATTAGGGGATAGGGTGGAGCCCATGTGCTCATAATTGAGTTAATGATGATGCCATGCACGGTATCTTCCGTGCATGGTAGAAAAACTAGTCTTTTTTATATAGTTGTTAAAGATGCATAACCAAATAACATCGTAAGACCCCGCTTGAAAACGCGGGATAGGGAAAAATACATGAATAGGAAAGGAAATCACGTGCAAAAGGTAAGGATTGAGAACATAGAAAAAACTGCAAGTATGCTGTTCGGAATGCAGGAATTGGGACATCAGAGGAATCCTAATAGCACAGTCAAACACAGCCTTAAGCCCGACCTGTCACTGAATCTTGCCTACAACTACCATGTACGTGTAGCCAAAGAACATCCTACAATCACCCTTTCTCCATCACACGTTCTTTCTTACCCCAACCTCATCTTCTCCATGCACGGTTCCTTCTTTTCTCTCTCTGCTAGCTTTTCGTTCAAAATGGCTAGCATCCACACAGTGACTCTATGACTGAGGATAGTTACCTGGAATAAAAGGCAGTCTACGAGGCAGCAGAGGCCGCAGGTCCCCTTTCTGTATCTTCCAGTCAAGTGGATTCACGGTTGCAGCTTGTAGTTTCAACATGACCTCATTCTTCTTTGCTGAAGGGACGGGGACTTCTACATGCTGCATTAGAGAGATTTCAGAACGAAATTGCTTTGCACACGATTTTTGTACATACAATCTGATGTGTCTTCACTAGACAACATGCTGCATTGGTTTTCTTTTCCCGATGGAGCTGGTTGATTGGACGATAGCACATGCAACAGCACATCATATGTGTTTCCGACATAAAAATGTCGTACGTATAGCAGCTCTGATTTCAGAATCACATGGTTATAAGTTTTACTGGTTTATCTTCATGAAAGAAAGAAATATTAGTGTTTACTGTTTTTCTTTCTTTTCAAAAAAACAAATTCCTTTGACTTGTTTGTTAAGCGGCAAAAGTGTCAAGATGTCAGGCAAATCTCTCTACGCTAAAATAGGGTTCTTGTGAAAAGAATCTCTGTCAACCGATTGACTCACAATCAGTGCTCACACAATTGACTTGCTACGATAAAGGGTTTCCCCCCGCTTTATATATAAAGCACCACAACCAGCATACAACGGGCCGTACAACAAAGCAAAAGAAAAAGAGTAAGAACGGTAAAGATACAAGACACCGGAAGGACCACTAAGTCGGCAAACCCAATCCTGACTACGACACGACTAGGACAGGGCAGAACCCACGGTCGGAGGAGGCCACGCATCCTTAACTCCGCCGAGGCCAACCAACGTCGAACCACACGCCGTCTCTACCTCCGAAGAAGGCCTATGCCCCCTCACCCCGGACCGTAGGGCGCCACACCGTCGGCGGGTAAAGCCGCTCACCCGAGCGGAAGGCCGGGCCAACAGGATGCCGGGGAGAGAACTGCAATCACGGCCACCTCACCTCGCACCGCCACAACCCATACTTCGTCACCGCCGCAACCCGAATCAACGTCGACCGAAAGCAGCCAAGCAGGAACACCACTGGGGAAGACAACCCCCCACCTGCGAAGCCTCGACCACCCATCCGCCGACCAAAGGTGGCGCCTTCAAGAAGGACAACGACGCCAGAGCGCCATCACCACCCAACCGGAGAGTTTGGGCTTTCGCCCAGGTCGCGAAGGAAGAGGGTGGAGGACAGACCTCGATGCCGCCCCAACAGGAGACGCCGGAGCGCCGGCGGCACCGTGGACGCAGCCGCGGACCAAGGGTTTCCCCCGGTCCAAACCCACCAACCCTCCATCCCCAACCAGCCACGAGCACCAGGCACACGGATGCCCGCCTCGCAGACCGGCGAGGCAAGAAGAAGTGCAGGGGAGGAGGTCGTCGCCATCAGATCCGCTCCAAGGGGCCAACGGGGAGACCCCGGAGCCAGCTCCGTGCCCGCCGCCAGCCCGCCGCCCACGCAGCCAGACACGGCGGCCTTCCGCATCAGCCCCGGCCACCCACCGTAGGGGAGCCGGTGCGCCACTCGGCAGCGGCAGCCGCCACAGATCCGGCGCGGCACGAGCAGGAGCCCCCGCCCGCACCCGCGCAAGCACCGCCACCACAGGGCCCTCCACACAGCCGCCAAGCGTCAGTCCCGCCGCCCCCCGCTTGCCGTCGCGCCCTCTGCCAGCGCTGCGCCACTACCTGTCCTCGCCGGCCCGTGTCAGCCCTCAACAAAGCAGGGGAAGAAACTCCCCGCCGCCGCCGAAGCAGAAGGGTGCCGCCCCTCCGCGCGGGCCTGCGGCGGCGAGGGGAGGGAGGGTGGGAGGGGCCGGAGGTTGGCGGCTAGGGTTTCCCCTCCGCGTCGCTCGCGGGAGCGACCGGAACTGACTTGCTCATCTCAATATTTGGATTTAGAGGTGCTGACTTAGGCGTCAGAAGTTGAGGCCATAAGAACTGTCTCCAATGCTTTTCCAAGCATCTAACTCAGGCATGATCCCTCTTATCTTCTCTTTTCACATGAGAAGTAAGAGTATAAAATAGTTCTTAGCCGTTGATCTCATTAATTAATGGATTGATTAACTCTTATCTTCTTACCTTACATGTAAAAAGAGAAAGTAAGAGGGACCATGTTAAAATTTGTTAAGTTCTAAATAATAAATTTCTGACTGGCTCACAAATCAGCACTCACCGAATATTTTGGGGATCCAGGAGTACTGAGTCATGATCATAATACAAAAACTACTACTCTCTACGTCCAAAAATAAATATCTCAACTTTGTTAGTACAAAGTTGTACTAAACTTAAAATACTTATTTTAGACTAAGGGGTATTATTCAGTGCTTTTTCCGAGCACCCAACACCAGGTATGCGCAACCTATTTAACTAATTTCACTGTAACATCTTAACTAGTCCTAAAGCCTAGTATGCAAGAGAAAGAGAGAATATATCTGAGTTAATTACATACAAGTATCATAATTGGGACAGTGCTAGTGGAGTGGTACCACTTTCCGTAATTTTTGCAAGTCAGTTTCAAGTCTAAGGCGCGCCGCTACAGATCGATCTAAACTGCATGTAAACACATATTGACAGTGAAACTGGCCGGTGGGGCCTGTCTGTCGGGGGCCCATGTGGCATGTCATTTTGCGGGAAACCCCTTTGCTTTATACTTAATCACACAAATGTCCCTCATGTGCCGAAAAAGACAAAAACAACACGGCCGTGCCAGGATTCAAACTCGAGACAAACCGAATGAAACGCGCGAGCTAACAAGTAAGCCAACAGGCATGATTGCAAAATGGAAGCCAACGTATACTAAAATAATAGAAGCCTGTATTTAGATATAGGCATGTCGCTATTAGCATAAACCAACAAGCTAGACAAGCTAGACTTGTACCGTCGACCTTTCAAAGTCAACATTTTGGTGTTCAGATCAATCTTTCTGTCCACATGATTAATCTTTGACAAAGTGCTGCTCTTCCGCTCTGTTACATATTATAAGAATACAGTGCAATTTTCAATACTAACATGGCATTGTTCTTCTTTTGATTGCTAATATGTCGTCCATACCACCATGGAGGCCTCGGCGTTCTCAACACGGTCAAATTCGCGCGCGCCCTTCATCTACGTTGGTTATGGTTTAAATGGATGAAGCCGTCCAAGATGCGGGTTGACATGGGCAACCCTTGCGATGAAGAGGACCGTGATTTCTTTTATGCCTCCACTACTATCACTGTTGGGAATGGGTCCAAGAACCCTTTTTGGGAGGCGCCTTGGGTGCATGGCAGGAAGCCTATTGATGTTGCGCCTCTCATCCACGAGGCTTTCACAAGAAAAAACTGAAAAGTAAGAGACGCTCTCAAGGAAGGATTCTGGATCAACAAAATCAAGATGACTGCCAACTTTTCTAAGACACGCATTTGTCAATTTGTTGAACTTTGGCTTCTAATCTCATATTTCCCTCTTGAGGAGCAAGCAGAGGATGAGATTACTTGAAAGCACGCCAGGAATGGTCAATACTCGTCCGCAACGGCTTACTCCATGCAATTTCTAGGAAAGGTCCACTCTCCTATGGATCACACGGTTTGGAAGGCCTCAACACCACCCAAGGTGAAATTCTTCACTTGGCTCGCCATAAGATCAAATCTGGACAGCCGATAAGTTGGCCCGTCATAGATGGCCAAATTGTCATCTCTGCCCCCTACGCAAAAGAGAACAAGAATATGGGCTTCACCTTTTCGTCAAATGTCGATTCACCCAGCGACTATGGAATTTGGTCAATGAGTGGCTACATTTAGAAGATCTGACACAACTACTTGGCACCTCGAGGACTCCATAAAGAAATAGTGGGCAAATGGATCAAGCAAGAGCACCCCTGACCGGAAAGTCATGGCCTCCCTCACCATGCTAATGGGATGGACCATTTGGAACGAACGGAACGCACGGGTCTTTCGACAAAAGAGTATGCCTCCAACAATTTTGCTCAACGACATCAAGAGTGAAGCCATCTTTTGGGTAACCGCCGGGCGAAGAAATTGGGCAACATCATACCGGGAGAGTAACACTTTTTTTTTGTTTTTCAGTTACCAGGTGTAATTCAAACTCTATTCTCCCTTAATAAATATATGAGGCAAAACTTTTGCCTTGGTTTAAAAAAAAAAGAATTCTCCACCAAGGGAGAGGCCTAGGAAACAACTAACATAGACTCTACTAGGAGTACTAGCTAATCAAATAGGCAGTGAATCAGCCATATCATCCTTAGCACCAACCTCGATCGCCAACCAGAATACAAAGCAAACTCACAAGCTTCCTTAGCACCAACCTCGATCGCCAACCAGAATACAAAGCAAACTCACAAGCTTCGGCCCTCTTCCCCCGCTATCCCAAATAAAATAAACACGTACAGAACTGCGGGTCCGGTAACTCTTAATTACCTTGAGGCTGGCAGCGCCTCCACCGCAGGCGTCATAAAGCACGGCCCGCATCTTCGCCGGCGTCGTTGTTGGGGTGGTCATGGCCAAAGAAGATGGCCAAGAAGCCTCGTGAGGGCTGTTTGTGTGTGCTTTAGCTGATACGGTGGGTTGTTGGTCGGCTCTCTATATGAATTTTGATTTTGCTAACCACATGTCCCGTGCAGTCGTTGGTTGACTCTCTAGTTCTTATAATGGGGTGCACGTACGGCCTGTGTCTAGATTCCTCGCGTCCACGTGTGTGTATATAGATCTATATATACACACGCGGACTTGAGGAAGTCTGGGTCTTAACTTTGAGAAATGTTTTACGTTGGCGCGCCGGTCAAACGCTGGGCTGGTCGCACCGCTCGATCGCTCGCGCAGCCCTCGCTGCTAAGCTACTTGCGCGCCACGTGACCGCTCAACCTTATCCTCTTCCATCGCTGTTGACCGCTCAACCTCTCTCCTTTCGTGAGACGCTTCTCTTCCACGGATATGGTTAAAAAGTCTGAACGTTTGACTACAAAGCATTAAACCATTTATTATGTGATCAGTTTACCAATTTCAGGAACAGGTGACGCAAAGGAAATGATTGCACGCGTACTGTCCTTGCCGGATCAGGAGAAGGTCGTACGTATCACGATGCTCTGGGTACGGTGGGATACTAGGAGCAAATGCAACGCTGGGGAACCAAGGAGAAATGCTACTTCGGTTGTTGAAACTTGAAAGGGTGAGATCTAATGTTGAGTATTTCAAACTGTTTTTTGGGAGGGGCAATCAGCGAAAGAACAGTACTGAAAAATGGCAACCTCCCAGCCATGGTCCATGGAGCTCTCAAGATTAATGTGGATGGAAGTATGAACCAGGAGAATGGGCACGGAGGATGGGGATTTGTCATCCGAGATGATCAAGGGGATCCAGTGAGATCTGCTGCTGGGTACATGAATGCAGTGCTTGATCCTCTCACTGCCGAAGCAACAGCGTGTCTCAAAGGCCTTCAAGCTGCGCAGGATTGGGGAATTGCAAAAGTTGAGGTGGAGACTGAGTCCATCATGCTGGTCCAAGCTCTGAACTCCAGTGAACATGATCCAGCGGCTAATGGAGTACTTTTTAGGGAGACCAAATCTTTTGCTAGTCTAAACTTTAAAAGTGAATTCGGGTTTTTACCCCCTATATTAGCATTTTTTACACTAATTATCCTATTTAGCGAGGTTTCATCCGTTTTACCCCATTTAGCTTATGCCACGATTTACCCTGTTTAACATTTTGCAAGTGTTTTGAACGGCAGTGGTCCCAATTGTCAGGTGCAGCTACATCGACGGTTTTTGCCCGCATAGTTTTCTTTCTGCTGAACCGGTCCTCGCAGCTTCTCTCGACCGGACCGGCCCGATGGAGGTCGCTTGCGTCGCATCCGCATCCAACGCACAACGCCTGAGTCGGCTGCATGCCACACTCACCCCCAATTGATTGCATCGCCCGTCTAGGCTTCTAACTGCACGAACCTAGGATTAGGGATTGCGAGGCAGCGGTGGCGGCAACGGCACCGGCGGTGCAATTTCATATCTCCTCGAACAGCTTTGTATGACCGCAACATCAAGGCAAAAAATGACCCAGTGGAATCCGACTCCATCAAGCTCGCCGATGTCGATGTGGGTGCATCCATGTACGTGACCCCATTAGGTTGTGCTCAATTGCTCTCCTACTTTAGCGACATAGCAGGGACCTCATCAGGCTGTGCTCAGTTGATGGCGGGTCTACGGCGACCGCTAGTCCAACAAATCAGTAAGGTTGGTGAACAAACAAGCCCTCTCAGTCGTACCCCATTTCACATGATTTTGACCATCTCTATCATAGCAATTTGTGTCTCTCAAATTTTCCCGACTCATGCATTGGTTGGTGAGGCGTTTGATTCGGACAGAATTAAGATGCTTATTAAAAGATTATACATGTCACCCTTGGTACATTAATTTAAAGTTTTGTCAACATTTTGAATATTGTCGAAATTCTTTTACTTCTTGGTTCGCGGTAGAATTGTGCGTGTGATTCAAAGGAAGGCGAGCGATGTGTGCCACGAATATTGAAGGCCAGAGTGGTGCGGCCCGACTTACACGCTGTGCGCTGGACGTGAGCGACCTGCACTAGTGTGATCATATTGGGCCAGCCCGATCGGGAGAAGCCGCGAGGACCGGTTGTCAGCCAGATCTCAAGGACAATAAAGGTAATTTTGGGTTGTACAGATAGGGGTTAGTATAATTTAAAATGATCAAAATAATCGACGAATTTGGCAAACTCCATCATGTATGGCACCTGCTCAACTACTTGCAGGACTTATGCAGCATTGGGGCTCGCCGGATGCTAACCGGCCTTCCTCGTGGAGCGTCCCCTAACAGCAATGATCTGGATGAGTATGGCATGGTTGTCTACTACAATAAACTGCTGAACTACAGCTTGGCCCAAGATAGGAAGCCACTGCCGGAGGCGTCCATCGTGTGTGTAAACAAAAATTTTGTTAAGCTCAAGCTGTTCAGGCATCGAGAAGCTCATGGCAAGCTCTCTCGGATGTCGGATCCCTTGTGACATCCACTTTCTACATGAGTTTGTTTGGTTCATAGCCGTATCTGAAATTACAAGTGTCAAGTACTACTAAAAACTGGTTGGGTGATGATTTCAGGACTGAAGTATGGGACCAAGGCTTGCTGCAGATACGGTGACGGAGTTTCAGGGCTGAAATGTGGGGCCAATCTCGAATGGATGTTCTGAAAAGATCACACTCCAATACAGTAATGGATGTTCTGTAGATACCACCGAGATTGTGAACAGCAACCTTGCAAGTGCGACAGCCTGCGGCAACCACAAGAATTAGTGAGCTAGGACAGAATCCATGTCATTGCCACCGAGGCATCTGCAGTGATGAGTGACTCCTACTCATCGCATTTCAACCTTTTCAAACTTTGCCAGTCGTAGCACATCGGCTGATTACAACAAGTTTAGTCAGGCACAGCGTCGATCAAACCAAATTATCAACCCTGTCAATGAATCCTCGTAAGCAACACACACAACAATATGGAGTATGACCTTGAAGTACGTTCAGGTCGAATTTTGTTTAGTTTTGCTTGTAATGGAACACCTGACGTGCCCTTGTTTGGTCCAATGGATGGTACTGAAAAGATCAAAGTCAAAATGTACAAAAAAAAAACTATTGCAATCTCTGCAGCTAGTGTCTGACGCGCAAGAGCAATCTGAAAGCAGCAAGCACGGCCAGCAAAACTCCATCCCAGAAATCAGTCCTAGGTCGAGAACACTCACCAAATGTAAACATCCAATCAAAGAAAATACTATGGGCAATCAACATGAACTCCGAAATTAAGATGAATTGCATCACCTCCATTGCAATTTTCGAGCCGGCAATCAACATCACGAGACTGACAGGACGGAACAAATCCTAATAACAACTCGAAGCACGACTAGACTAGACTAGACTAACAGAGCAGAACAAATCCCTCGGCGGGGTCAACCGAGAAGGAACACCGGCGGCAGGCGTGACGCGGAGGCAGAGAGGCCTAGGCGCGCTCCCCACGGATGCGGCGGGCGAGCTGGATGTCCTTGGGCATGATGGTGACGCGCTTGGCGTGGATGGCGCAGAGGTTAGTGTCCTCGAACAGGCCCACCAGGTACGCCTCGGCGGCCTCCTGCAGGGCCGACACGGCGGAGCTCTGGAACCGGAGGTCCGTCTTGAAGTCCTGCGCGATCTCCCGCACCAGGCGCTGGAACGGGAGCTTGCGGATGAGCAGCTCTGTGCTCTTCTGGTACTTGCGGATCTCGCGCAGCGCCACGGTGCCCGGGCGGAACCGGTGCGGCTTCTTCACGCCGCCGGTGGCCGGCGCCGACTTGCGCGCCGCCTTGGTGGCCAGCTGCTTCCGCGGCGCCTTGCCGCCCGTCGACTTGCGCGCCGTCTGCTTCGTGCGGGCCATCGGAGCCGCGCGTGGGTTGCCGGCGGGACTGCGGTGGCGGATTCTTGGGTGCGAGCGGTGGCGGCGTGGCTGGATGAGTTGTGAGGATTCGTGGGGAGCGGCGGGGAATTTAAGTAGCTAGCGGGGGTGGGAGATTTGGGGCATGGCGCGCGCGGGTGGGAGAGATTTGGAGCGGAAATTTTTGGGTTTGGGAGGGGTGACGGCGCCACGAAGGGAGGGGCGCACGGGGCTGGGTGAGACGTTGGATCAAGGGTGGATGGACGGTGCAGATGCGCTTGTGGGGGTTGGCCACGGATCGTGATCTGTGGTACTAGCATTTTGGCTTCGCTCGTACAGTTGTACTAGTATGTTGCTGGTTGGCAACTGAATTTCATTCATGTTGTACTTTTTTTGAGATGTCATTTATGTTGTACTACCATCTTGTATGTGTCCGGATGAAAAAATCACTTCAAAATCGCTTGTGTAAGACTTATTATTACTCCCTCCATTCTTATTATAGTGTGCATAGGTTTTTGCCTTAAATTCCAAATTGTAGTGCGTATAGACTATACCTGGCCAAATCTCGGGCCGGGCCGGGCCTAGCCAAGCCCGAGTCAAAAAACCTGGGCCTGAGCCCGGCCCGGCCCGGCCATCGAGCCTAGTTTTTGGGCCCAAGCCCGGCCCGAACATGCAAAAGCCCGCCGGGCCTCGGGCCGGGCCCCTTCAGAAAACGGAAAAAATGACGGGCCCGGGCCCGGCCCGGCCAGGCCACTGGGCTCAAAATCTAGGCCCAAGCCCGGCCCGGGAGCAGCATCGGGCCAGGCCGGGGCGGGCTTTTTCAGGCCGGGCCGGGCTGCCCATGGCCAGGTCTAGTATATACTGTTTTGGGCGAAAGTATCCCTTGGCTAGTCACGGGAGTGCAGCAGCAGGCACCCATGTGCTTGACAGACCTAGTAGGTATAGGGGCAATTCTCGTCCCAAAAAAACGCCAGCACATGTCTTGGAATAAAAGCCACTCCACAGGCGCACTACAAATAGGAACAGAGGGAGTACAAGATTGATCAATGGAGTGCACATTTGTTTATTTGTACTCCCTCCGGTCCTTTTTAGTTCGCCTATAAGATTTTACTGAAGTCAAGCCTCGTAAAGTTTGACCAACTTTGTAGAAAAAAGTGCCAACATTCACAATCTGAAATCAATATCACTAGATGTGTCATGACTTAAAGTTTCATATTATATAACTTTAGCATGGCAGATGTTGATATTTTTTCATATAAATACGGTCAAACTTTGTGAAGTTTGACTCCAGAGAATTCTAATATGCAGAGTAAAAAGGACCGAAGGGAGTACTTCTAGATGCATATAGTGCACATTCATTGATAATGATTGTTCATGCATTATTATTTTAGCATTTATCTTACGGCGTCTCCAACGTGAACCCTCAAACCTCATGCAGTCGGGCACGTACACACACGTACACCCAGGAGCCCGACACATGCACCTAGCCGGGCACGCAACAGGGCACATATACCCAACCGGGCATGAAGCCAGACACGTACACCCAGTAGGTGAATTCATACGTTGACCAGGAGGGAAGGGTGGAGACGAAAGCCTTGATCCAGATGAATTTTTTGTTGGTCCAGATAAGAGTGGTAGAGGAGTGTAAGTGCATCTAGTGCCACCCCTAGTTGGTTTGGAGTATTGACGACAAACCTAGTTGAGGGACTAATGTGTTTGTGAGAATTGCAGGATAACACAGGTAGAAGTCCCTCATTGATTCGGTTTAGTTACCAGAGATGACTCCTAAAAATGTACGAAGACATTGAAGACAATGGTGGTTTATGAAGATATTCATATTGAAGACAATGACATGTGAAGACTCCCTATGAAGCTTATGAAACTCGAAGACTTAGATCCTTCGTAGTTTTACTTCATTTATGTTGTGTCTTAGGAACCACCGTTTTGTTAAGTGGGGTCCAAGAAAACCAGTCAAAACGACTGAAGTGATGCCTAATTCAAATCCTATGTCTTCGAGCGAAGACTACGAGAGCAAATCTTGTCCAGAGACGGACAAGTCAGCTTTGCTTGTAGCCCAAGTAAAGTTGTCGTGTGAGTTCGAAATTCGACCGTTGATACACGTGTCAGTTCCTTAGTGACCCAGGGTCATTTCGGACAAATCAGGTCGGGTTGCCAAGTGGCTGTAAATAGTGATTGGGCGAGGTCTGTGTGACCTTAGCTCAAGGAGAAAACGGTGAGGACTGGGTGTCCTGAGCTGTGTGTTCAGGACTGGGTGTCCAGGACTGTGTGTCCTTTGGTTTAAATACCTAGCCGCTTCAACCAGACGTACAGTTGTCACAGCAACTGGAACTGGTCCAACAAATCATTGTCTTCAGCGTGTCACTGGTTTCATCTTCACCTCCCTTTACTTACCATTACACATTGTGAAGCCATTGCATGCTTGCTTTATCTTCTGTCTTCACAACTTGACTGGATGATTTGTTTGGCTTCATAACTTCTTCCTATCTGATCCTCATTACACTGAAGCTGTTTGTCATTGTGCTTTCACTATATTGTATACTTGACCATGGCTTGCCTTGTGTAATCTAACTTCCGCTGCATAGTGATAGGCTTGTCCATTCTGTTTGTCTTCATAACTTCCATGTTTTGAAGACTTTCATAAAAATCGCCTATTCACCCCCCTCTAGTCGATATAACGCACTTTCAATTGGTATCAGAGCAAGGTGCTCCCTTGTTCTGTGTGATTCGGTTTAACCACCTGGAGTTTTAGCTATGTCGACTGCAGGGATAATTAAAGTCTCCGTTGCGTGCCCCGTCTTCGATGGAACTGAATATCCCTACTGGAAGAATAAGATGCGCATGCATCTTGAAGCCATTGACGTCGACCTATGGTATGTCGCCGAAAACGGCGTTCCCAAGGCTGGAGAAGGTGTCACTGCTGCCGATGTCAAGAAGTTCACTCAACTAGACTCTACTGCCAAGAATATCATCTATGGTCATCTGACCAAGGGACAGTATGGCCGTGTAAGTGCCTTGAAGACATCCAAGCTGGTCTGGGACTGGCTCTCCAAAGTCAAAGAAGTCATCTCAACCCAAAGAGATCAGAGAATCAGTGTTCTTCGCAATCTCTTCAACCGCTTCAAGCGAAATGACAATAAAAATGTCCAGCACACATTTGACCGGCTCACTGACATCACAAATGAGCTTCAAGCCCTCGACGCCACTGAGATCACCAAACATGAAATCGTCAAGACGCTGCTGAGATCACTTGACAGTTCGTTTGACATCCTAGCCCTGATGATTCAAGAACGTCCAGATTTCAAGACACTCGATCCGTCTGACATACTTGAGAGGCTCAACACACATGAGTTTCAGCTTTTTGAGAAAAGAGATATCTACGGTCCAAACTATGGGCGAACTCGTGTCTTGAAGGCAAAAACTGTGGCCTCATCTGAAGATGAATTTGACAGCTGTTCTAATGATCCTGAAGACATTAGACGGGAACTTGCAATGCTAGTGAAGAAGTTCCAGAAATTCACCAAGAAGAAAGGCTTCAGAAAGTCTTCACGATCAAGCTCAAGGAATGATGAAGCATCTGCTCATGACTACAAGAAGAAAAACATGTCACAAGTGGAAGAAAACTGGACACTTCATCTCTGAGTGTCCACAGTGGGACAATGAGAGCAGAAAGAAGAAGAAGAGCAAGGAATATGACTCCGACAACAAGAAGAAGAAATACTCAAAGTCTTCTTCCAAGTCTTCCTCAAAGTCTTCATCACACAAGAAGAGCTCAACTGGCAAGACTCGTGCGTTTGTTGGCAAGGAAATGGAATCAGAGGAGGAGTCCGCTTCTGAGGAGGCAGAGGTGGAGTCTGAGGAGGAGTCTGATTCTGGCATTGCGAGTCTGGCTACAGCCTACGTTGCCAAGTCCATCTTCAACACTGAAGACAATGACTTCATCACCAACACTGATGCAAATGACAAGGACGACTCTACTCCTACCTACTGCTTCATGGCACGCGGTGCCAAGGTAAACACACGCACTACTCACTATCAAACATCCAGTGATGATGACTCTGATTGTGATTCAAAACCCAGCTACAAAACACTTGCTAAAATTGCAACTGAACAACAAAAGGCCATGGAACATATTCAAAAACTGTTAGACAGAAGCGATGATCTGTTGGGTGCTGAAATGACTCGTTCTGAATCCTTAATTGAAGACATAAAAAATCTTCATGTTAACTATCAGGAACTCGAAGATCGTCTTGAGACTCTCTCAACTACTCATGAAAAGCTTTCCTATGATTATCTTTAAAAGAAGCAAGATCTTGAGAAGTTGAGAGCGGATCATGAAGATCTTCAAAAGAAAAACGAGTCACTTCGAGCCGAACAGATCAGTTCTGCCCAGGAAGGATTTGAACCACCATGCCTTAAATGCATTGAGCGTGATAATGCTACTTCTGTTGCTGAATGTTCCACTGCTACTGCTGTTGCAATATCTTCAACTGTTGAAGTGGTAACTAACCCCTCTGCTGAGGATACCACCGCTATTGCTGATGAGAATGCTAGGTTGAAGACATTGCTTGAAACAGGGATGTACAAAAGTCTCAAAGGACATCAGACATTATGTGATGTCCTCAAGAAGCAGATTCTGAACCGAAACCCTAGGAAAGAGGGTGTTGGGTTCGTGACGAAAATTATTGCAGATGGATCTTACTGGAAACCTGAGCAGTACCCCAAAACCACATGGGTTGCTGCAAAGGAATCCTCAGCAGATCCATCCAATCTATCTGGCTTCACTTTTGCTGATCCTATATCATTGATGAATCCTTTGATGCAAACTATAAACTGTTTAAAAATCAGAATGGTGAAGTATTTGCCAGGTACATTGGTACTAACTGCAGGAATGGACCGCCTATGAAGAAGATCTGGGTTCCAAAAACGTGTTTGGAGAATCTTCCTGTGAATGTCCTCATGACACCTCACATGAAGAAGACAAACCTCAGACCAAAGGCTTCATATGGTCCAAAGGCTTCATACAGGCAGAGGACTCACCTGAGTCGCACTAACGCAAATGTTTTGCAGGGAAACCATGCTTAGGCATATGAGAGCGGTTCTTCAAACCGTCATGCTCATATGACCAAGAACTATTCTGCCTATTCTTATGAGTACTATTACCCGCCTGCTAGACTGTTTGCCAGGGCTCCAAAGCCAAAATTCTCAGATGCTGCACTTAGACTTATTGCTTCTAAGCCACCCTTGAAGATGTGGGTGGTTAAGAAAGCTTAACTCTCTTTTGCAGGGAAAGGTCTCCAGTAGAAAACCAAAATCTTCTGACGCTATTGCTGGGGACCTTAAAAATCTTGTGGGGCGCAAGATCAAATGCCCGAATGGCATCACTATGTACTTCGTACCTGAATCGCATGCTACTCTCCCTACTAGTCCTAACCTGGATCTAAATTTTCATAATCCACTGGTTCGTCAAATGTTTTTGCTTCACAATACTCTTCGTGAAGCCTATCCCCCTAACTGCACTGTAGGGTACGACACCAGCGACTTCAGAGTCTTTAGAATGGATTATTGACAGTGGGTGTACAAATCACATGACTGGCAAAAGAAGTCTCTTTATGGACTCAATCTTACGTCCATCTGACAAGAGCCACATCACGTTTGCTGACACTAGTAAAAGTAAGGTATTGGGTCTAGGTAGAGTTGCAATCTCAAAGGATCAACACATGGATAAAGTCATGTTTGTTGAATCCCTTGGCTTCAACTTAATGTCTGTCTCAATGCTTTGCGATTTGAACATGATTGTAATCTTTGGAAAATATCGTTGCCTGGTACCAATGGAATCTGACAAGTCTCTAGTGTTTGAAGGGTATCGAAAAGATGATTTGTACGTGGTAGATTTCTCAACAGGGCCACAGCTTGCAGTATGTCTTCTCGCAAAGGCTTCAGAATGCTGGCTTTGGCATCGGAGGCTTGGGCATAGCATGAGGAACCTCCACACCCTTGCGAAGAAGAAGCATGTCATAGGCATCGAGGGCGTCAAGTTCAAGACAGATCACTTATGCGGTGCCTGTGAAGCAGGGAAGATGACAAGGGCAAAACATCCTTCGAAGACAATCATGACCACTACTCGACCCTTCGAACTGCTTCACATGGATCTCTTTGGTCCCACTCACTACTCAACTTTTTCCACTACTGCTTGCCTCTACGGCTTTGTCATTGTTGATGATTACTCTAGATATACTTGGGTGCACATAATCCTTTACAAGACTGAAGTGCAGGATGTCTTCAGACGCTTCGCAAATCGGGCTATGAACAATTATGGCGCCAAGATAAAGCACATCAGAAGTGACAATGACACTGAATTCAAGAACACTGGCCTTGACACATATCTTGATACATTGGGCATCACTCATGAATTCTCAGCTCCGTACACGCCACAGCAGAATGGCATCGTCGAACGCAAGAACAGAACACTCATTGAGATGGCCAGAACAATGTTAGATAAGTACAAGACACCAAGAAAATTCTGGACTGAAGCCATTGACACTGCATGCCATACAATCAACCGTGTTTATCTTCACAAGCTTCTGAACAAGACATCTTATGAACTTCTAACTGGCAAGAAGCCAAATGTCAGTTACTTCAGAGTATTTGGCTCAAGATGCTGGATCAAGGACCCTCACCACACCTCAAAATTTGCACCAAAAGCACATGAGGGCTTTATGCTTGGATATGGAAAGGATTCGCACTCCTACAGAGTCTTCAATCTCTTTCACTACAAAGTGGTTGAAACAGTGGATGTGTGGTTCGATGAGACCAATGGGTCACAAAGAGAGCAACTGCCAGATGTGCTAGATGAAGTTCCAGCCAGTGAATCAATCAAGCTAATGGGAACTGGAGAAATTATACCTTCTGAAGCTCATCCTGAAGAAGAACTTATCATCTCAGCACCTGATCCACATGAAGACAATGCTCAGCCTGAAGACATTCCTCCCCGCGACAACATAGATCAGCAAGAGCAAAGTCTTCGACCCATACATCCTCGTGTTGCCAATGAAGTACAGATTGACAGAATAATTGATAGCATCAATGCACCTGGTCCACTGACTCGTTCAAGGGCAACTCAACTGGCAAATTTCTGCGAACACTTCGCATTCGTTTCAATCACAGAACCCAAGAAAGTTGAAGAAGCTTTTATGGAACGTGAGTGGATTCAAGCTATGCAAGAAGAGGTTCAACAGTTTGAGCTGAACAATGTATGGGAATTGGTTAAGCGTCCTGATCCACGGAAGCATAACATAATAGGCACCAAATGGATATACCGCAACAAGCAAGATGAGCATGGTCAAGTCGTCAGAAACAAAGCTCGTCTCGTTGCTCAAGGATACACTCAAGTGGAAGGCATTGACTTCGATGAAACATTTGCTCTTGCGGCCAGACTTGAAGCCATCCGTATACTGCTGGCCTATGCAAATCATCACAACATAATTCTGTATCAAATGGATGTGAAGAGTGCCTTTTTCAATGGCAAAATTGAAGAAGAAGTGTATGTTGCACAACCACCTGGGTTTGAAGATCCAAAACATCCTGACATGGTTTACAAGCTCAATAAGGCACTATATGGCCTCAAACAAGCCCCTCGGGCCTGGTATGATACACTCAAATACTTCCTGAAGAGCAAAGGCTTCATACCTGGTTCCCTAGATCCCACTCTCTTCACGAAGACATATGATGGTGAACTGTTTGTGTGCCAAATATATGATGATGACATTATCTTCGGCTGCACCAATCAGAAGTACAGTGAGGAGTTCGGATATATGATGCAAGAGCAATATCAGATGTCTATGATGGGGGAGCTGAAATTCTTCCTCGGTCTTCAGCTACGGCAACAACGCAATGGCATCTTCATATCTCAAGAGAAGTATCTCAAAGATTGCCTGAAGAAGTTCGGTATGCAAGACTGCAAAGGTTTCACAACACCAATGCCAGCCAAATATCATCTGGGTCCTGACGACAATGGTAAAGAGTTCGATCAAAAGGTATACCGCTCCATGATTGGTTCTTTGCTTTATTTATGTGCATCTAGGCCAGATATTATGCTTAGTGTTTGCATGTGTGCTCGATTCCAAGCGGCACCAAAGGAGTCACATCACTTAGCTGTGAAGCAAATTCTTCGATATTTGGCTCACACCCCAACTCTAGGGTTATGGTATCCAAAGGGCTCAGAGTTTGATCTGGTTGGATTTTCGGATGCTGATTACGCTGGTGACAAGGTTGATCGGAAGTCCACATCAGGCACATGTCACTTTCTGGGCCGATCACTTGTATGTTGGTCTTCAAAGAAGCAGAACTGTGTATCTCTCTCCACTGCTGAATCTGAATACATTGCTGCTGGATCCTGCTGCGCTCAGCTTCTATGGATGAAGCAAACCCTCAAGGATTATGGCATTCATCTGAAGCAAGTGCCACTTTACTGTGACAACGAAAGCGCCATCAAGATCGCCAACAACCCAGTTCAGCACTCGAAGACAAAGCACATTGAAATTCGTCATCATTTTCTCAGAGATCATGTTGCAAAGGAAGATATTGATATCATACACGTCAACACTGAAGAGCAATTTGCAGATATCTTCACCAAGCCCTTGGATGAGAAGAGATTTTGCAAGTTACGGTGTGAGCTAAATATCTTGGAATCCTCAAATGTCCTGTGATCAGGCACACATTTTAACACTTATGCATGTTGATGACTTAGATGTGCAACACACGAAGTAACATATATCTTTAATTAATGAAGACATACATTCTAAGTGTGAATACATTAACATGGAATTTGACTTCGGAGCGCCACGATAATTGTGCGTCGTGTCTGGGTCTAATACTTCCTATATGGTGGGTAACGCCACCACCAAATTTTCTGCTTGAAGTGTTTCACTCATGGCGTTACATTTGCTATGTCTTCACATTTGGTTTGGCTTCAATCTCAACATGTCTTCATGATTATCTTCATTATGTTGATTATATATATGTACTGGTGTTCTGTCCTCTACAACATTCACTTATAGCTATGTCTTCTTGTTTGAATCTTTTGAACTAAGTGAATGTGATCGGACCCTAACCTCTCCATGCTTCCTACCTCAAACTCTATCTCTCCAAGTCATATGCATTCTATTGAAACTGTCGAATGTCTTCACTGCATCCTTCAGCTGAAGACACAGAGACAAACTTTGAAACCGTTTTCAATACTTTTCCATCAAAAGGAAATCCGGAGAAGTAGGAACGACACCCGACAAACAAGGCGTGCGTGGGATGTGGAACTGCCCCCACAATACCGCATGATGGCCACGTGCTGATCAGATGCGAATCGCCAGGGGCACCTGAGTAATAGCGCAGTGCCGCCCCTATCCCTATAAATACACGATTCACTGCGGTCATTATCTCTTCTTCCACCCTCGCACGAACCCTAGCGCCACCGCTAGCTCTCAACGACGCCCGCGACGAAGTGCTTCACTGCCGCAACCTCTCCGACGCCGTTTTCACGTCGACTGCGGACATCGGTCTCTCCGCCGTCGCCGTAGGTGTCTTCTGTCGCCAAGTTAGGGCACAGAGGATCGAACTGCTTGGCCTCAACTCCCACTTCGTCTAGCAGTTCCAAGTGTGGTAAATAAAACCTCTTTTTACAGCCTCTTTTGATCCTATAGTTTGGTCACTTTCTGCCATAAGAAGTTTCTATTCACACAAGTTACATCTCTCTCAATCTGCATCTCATAACCTGTCTAGTATATTCACTTGTGCTTCATGAAGTAGTTAGATTCCTCACTTGTACTGATTTATGGGTTCGTACAAATCTGGAACCAACTTCTTTTCTATAAAGTGAATGTCTTCGCATGATGAGGTCAATATCTTCTAAACTGATTTATCTTCAAAATCTTCTGAGAATGCATATGACCTCTTCCCCTTCCCTCGCACCTTAATGCTGTCACAGGTACATGTCCATGGGAGAATCTTTTGGTTCTTATAGTCTGCATTCATTTGCAGAGTTCTTACAGCATCACATCAATTCTCCTGAAGCCAGTTCTTGTTGGTCAAGCAAAAGGAAGCCTTTGAAGACTTTGAACGCTTTGAAGCCTTCCAAGTTAAGCTTCATGGCAGCAGAAAAACCAGCAAGGAAGGGAGGCAGACAGAGACGTGGTGAAACGTCTAAAGATCTGCCTGATGACTTGGCAGAAATGTACAAAACTGATCCTGAAAAGAGCTATGGTCAGCGCAAGACACGAATCCAATGGATTCGAAGATATTGGGCAAAGCAGTGGTTTCAATACCGCTTCGTCACTAAGGAATATGCAGAAAAGTGCGCCATCAAGAGACCGTGGGGAGACGTATTATACAAAAATCTCGTACCCCGGTCCAGAGACGAAGCCATTGCTCAAGGCTTCTATCCATGCATGGTCAGAGGACCACAGCCAGCTGAAGCACATCCGTCATCACTTCTCTGGTGTCGCGATGACACTTTGTTCAAGCGCAACTTCCAATTTGCTCAGAACTCTGCGAAGCAAAACAAGAAGGAGTTGGGGTTGGACTTCAACCCTGGTCCCTCTAAACCAAGGGCGGATGGCACACACGACGCCAATCCCAATATCATCGGGCCGTATGCCAATCTCGAAGGCCTCATCACTCGCATTCTAGTCCAAGGGACTGCCGTGAACGACCCTCCAACAGACACTGAGTCTGATGACGCTCCTGCTGCACCGAAGCCGGAGCAGACGAAGAAGCCAAAAGCTTCAAAGCCAGCCGCTTCTCCCAAAATCTCCAGAGCGAAGCCATTGGCAACTGCACCTCCTGAAGCCAGTGTGCAGTCTGAAGACTTATCACGAGTCTCCAAGCCCCAAGAAGCCAAGAAGCCTCAGCCACACACGGGCAAAGAGCTCACAGCTGCTGCCATTCTGCGCAGCGAGACCATTGATCTGTCCAGTGAGGAAGATCTTGGCGATGACGCTCTTGAGCAGCTCATCAAGAGCAAGGAGGAGGATGAAATCTTCAACAATCTCCCTCTGTTTGATGCAACAATCATCCACAACTTCATTGATGAGTGGTTTGATACACCCAATATCAGCTTCGATGATCTGCAGTTGCCCATTGGCCTCAGTGTCGCCTTCCAAGGCGCTATTGCTTCAGAACTTGCAATTGCCCAGCGCATTGTTGAACTGAAGCGGAAGATTGATTTTGAAAAGGCTCAGTTCAAGCAGAATATGGCCAAGCTCAGCGTCCAAGAAGTCAAGGACTTCAAGATCATGTTGCACGAGTTGAAGGAAAACTTTCTGAAGAAACGTGCCGAAGCTCAGGGTTCGCGGGAGCGAATGAAGACTCTGGCTGATCGTTGTGTGCAGGCCTACAATGAGGCCGAGAAGCGCAAGGCACTTGGGCGTCCCGGCATCGACCCCAGGATGGCCGCGAAGAAAAAGAAGAAGCCCGTTGTGGCTGAACAAGAGGCACCAAGGCAAGAAGCTGTTCCAATTGTCTCCCCCCTGCTAAGACTGGCTCGAAGCCAAAGCACCGGTCAACCGCTTTAGAGCTCAAGAAGACACGGACAGCCGAAGCTGAAGCAAGGAAGAGGAAACACCCTGAAGCCTCTCCTTCTGACCCCACCATCAAGAAGCCAAGACCAAGAAATCTCGGGCTGCTCCCATAGAGCCCTTGATAGTCGAACCCCTCTCCGTCCGCTATCCTGACGAAGATCATCAGTTGACAGTGCATGAGCCTGCTTTCACAGAGGCTCCGCACGCTGAAGACATTCCAACAGCCGACCCCAACGCTGCTGAAGACATTGGTCTCCAAGACAATGTACAAGGTGATGCAGCCCTTCCTCAGCTTGAGACAAGCGAAATGATCAGCATTGGTCGTCCATTGACACCAGTCACACAAGATGCATCGTGGGCAGATCGCCCATAGGAGGAAGAGAATGAGCCCCAGCCCACTGCAACTCCACCGGCGTCGCCTACATTCCGTAGGCTTCGCAAAGGGCCAAGGGCTCAGGCTGCTGACGACATTCCGGCTGCATCAGCCGAAGAACATGAAGAAGAACCTCAAGCTCCATCTCCCCCGCACCAACAAGAAGCAGTCTTCAAGGAGAATGTACCTGAATCCATCCCTCTCACTACACGTGTGGAGGCTGAAAACCTTGAGGCTGCCACCACCAACACTGAAGCAATTGTGGAGCCCTTCCCACCAACAGCTTCAAGAGACACTGAAGCTACTGCATCTGAACCTTCTGTGCCTGAGTCTGCTGCCGGTCCACAATTCAACTATCATGTTGCGCACAGGCCCCAGGTCCAGAAGCCGATCCTACGACTGCCAAGGTTCCCAGGTCCTGCATCAGCTCCTGGCTCCTTTAATGTCAATAGCTTCAGGGCAGATAACACGTTCTTCAACAGCTCCAAGAACCCTTATTCAAGGGAACGGATTGTATCAGATAGGTTCTGGAGCTACCCACAGCGCAACTACTATTCATGCATCCTATACAACCAAGGCCGTATCTTTCCTCACCAGCGCCTTGAGGTTGAAGCTGTTGCTGGTCTGCCTGGTCTGGAAGAAGCACTGGATTGCTTCAAGCAAGTGGGTCTGCTGCCGTTTATCACCAATGAAGAGCACTGGAATGAAGAGCTTCTGCTCCAGTTCTATGCCACCCTGCATATCAAAGGCTACAACAGAGATCCGAAGACTTGGGTCCTGGAGTGGATGACCGGCAATGTCCATCATGAAGCCAATGCATTCGATATTATTGAGCTTACCGGCCTACCCACTCCTGGCGAACTCTTCGAAGAAGGCTGCCAACTCCATGCTGAAGCAATTGAGAGCATATTCCAGCGACCTGAGCCAAATATGAGTCAGATGCTCTCAATGATGAAGCCATTGCCTCCTGATGCACCTTATCCAACTGAGTTCTTCGTTGAATACTTAGAGTACCTGCCCAGAACTATATATCACATCGTCAGGCGGACTCTATGGCCCATTAAGGGGCACTCTCCATATGCCAAGGTTGAAGGTGCCATGAAGACTCTCATCTTCTGTATCCTGCATGGCAAATGCTTCAACGCACAGGATCTCTTTATACGCCAACTTGCAGCGTCTGGCACAGATCTCTTTGGTTTGAAGATTTATGCTCCTTGGGTTATGAGGCTGATCAAGCTTCACTCTACTATCTCCTATCAGCCCTCAGCCCGCAACCATAGGATCTTCTTACCCGATGTGGACACCTCTGCTGAAGCAATATATCCTGAGCCTGCCAAGCAACCATTAAGTCTTCAGAATGCAAAACACCAGAGCTTCACTCGGAATGATGAAGGTGTTGAAGCCATCTCAAAAGTGTATCCAATGGCTGGCACCACACGTGCCCCTGCATCAACTGAAGCCACTGACAGCACAGCTGCATAGAGACCCAAGAAACGCGCTCGTACACTCAATGACCGAGAACTTCTTGTGGCTCTTCACCAAAAGCAAGATAGGCATCACGACTGGCTCAAAAGGCAGATGAGAAGTATCATGCAAGACGTCAATCGCATCAGAAATCTGGCCACCAAGAATGCATTCCTCGCACATGAAACCTGTCGCCGCACTTGGAAAGGCCTCACCATGATGTGCACTGAAGCTGAACTTCAAGCGGATGGCTTCAGAGAGAGATTCAAGTTTGACTCCACACCCCCAGAAGAGCTGTGCTGCGCGGAACTCCGTCCCTTGAAGATTCAGAGTTCTCTTCCTCTGCTGCCACCGTGACTGGAAGAATCATTGAGGAAGAAGACGATGCTACATCACCACCACCTTCTTCAGCGCGCGTCGACCCTGCACCAAGCTCTTCAGCACCACCAAACGCCTCCACCGATCCTGCTGCGCCTGGGAACGCGTAGAAAACTCTATGTCTTCAAACCTTTTTGGTCATCACTGACAAAAGGGGGAGAAGCATATGATGTTTATAGTCTTCAAGCGGGTCAATAATATGGGCGGGTGCTTTATATTTTGCTACATTTTGCTTCGTGCTTACAACTCTCGTTTTGCTACATTTGGTTCTTTGAGTTGTAACACTTAAACTTGATGGTCGTCTGCTACTTGTTTGCCACTATGTTTTTGCGAAGATAAATTTCGCATGTACGACGATAATTTCCGCACTTATATCATTTCGCAGACGTCCATTTTTCATTATGCATGTCATTCTCTTCATATACCTTTACATGCATGGTGGATTGTCATCATAAGTTGAAGTGGATTCCCACAAGTACAACCTGCCATGTGCATTTGCGTTCCAGAAGCAAATTACTTATATGCACATCTTCAGGGGGAGCCTTTGCAGCTTATGGAGACAATTCCTTTACAATTTCACAAATTATATTCCCCGTTGAAAACTTCAACTAGTTTGTCATCAATCACCAAAAAGGGGGAGATTGTAAGTGCATCTAGTGCCACCCCTAGTTGGTTTTGGAGTATTGACGACAAACCTAGTTGAGGGACTAATGTGTTTGTGAGAATTGCAGGATAACACAGGTAGAAGTCCCTCATTGATTCAGTTTAGCTACTAGAGATGACCCCTAAAAATGTACGAAGACATTGAAGACAATGGTGGTTTATGAAGATATTCATATTGAAGACAATGACATGTGAAGACTCCCTATGAAGCTTATGAAACTCGAAGACTTAGATCCTTCGTAGTTTTACTTCATTTATGTTGTGTCATAGGAACCACCGTTTTGTTAAGTGGGGTCCAAGAAAACCAGTCAGAACGACTGAAGTGATGCCTAATTCAAATCCTATGTCTTCGAGCGAAGACTACGAGAGCAAATCTTGTCCAGAGACGGACAAGTCAGCTTTGCTTGTAGCCCAAGTAAAGTTGCCGTGTGAGTTCGAAATTCGACCGTTGATACAAGTGTCAGTTCCTTAGTGACCCAGGGTCATTTCGGAGAAATCAGGTCGGGTTGCTAAGTGGCTATAAATAGTCCACCCCTACAACCATAAACGGTTGGCTGCTCAGATTTCAGTGCACGGCTTTTGTCGTTTGAGAGCAACCCACCTCGAAGCCTTTGAGAGAAAATCCCTAGCGAGGAGAAAAGCCCTAACCACCCAGAGCCAGAGTAATTGGGCATCACTTAAGTCTTCTTGTCTGAGTGATCTGAAGACTTATTACACTTGAGGACTGTGCATCCTCCAACCGGTTAGGCGTCGCGTTCTGAGCATCCAAGAGAAATTGTGGATTGCCGGTGAACGAAGTCCGTGAAGGTTTGGGAGTCTACCTTGAAGACTTACCAGAGTGATTGGGCGAGGTCTGTGTGACCTTAGCTCAAGGAGAAAACGGTGAGGACTGGGTGTCCTGAGCTGCGTGTTTAGGACTGGGTGTCCTTTGGTTTAAATACCTAGCCGCTCCAACCAGACGTACAATTGTCACAGCAACTGGAACTGGTCCAACAAATCATTGTCTTCAGCGTGTCACTGGTTTCATCTTCACCTCCCTTTACTTACCATTACACATTGTGAAGCCATTGCATGCTTGCTTTATCTTCTGTCTTCACAACTTGACTGTATGATTTGTTTGGCTTCATAACTTCTTCCTATCTGATCCTTATTACACTGAAGCTGTTTGTCACTGTGCTTTCACTATATTGTATACTTGACCATGGCTTGCCTTGTGTAATCTAACTTCCGCTGCATAGTGATAGGCTTGTCCATTCTGTTTGTCTTCATAACTTCCACGTTTTGAAGACTTTCATAAAAATCGCCTATTCACCCCCCCTCTAGTCGATATAACGCACTTTCAAGGAGAAAGTTTCGACATGAAGGAGGACAAGTTGTTGTGCGATGTGTGGATGACCACTAACATCGATCTTCTCCATGGCGCGTAGCAAAAGGGAGTAATATTTTGGGCCAACATTCATACATGGTTCCAATAGCACAAGTATTTCGAGCCCTACGCCGACGAACTCATCCGCAACCATGGGACAAAGTCGCTCAACCATCAATGGTACACCATCCAAAAGGTCGTGTCCAAGTATTGCGACCATCTGAAGCAACTTATCGATCGATGGCCAAGTGGTGCGCAAATAACCGAGCAAGTAAATTGTTATAGTGTTTGTCATTTGGCCGGATATGCTCTATGTGTTGATCATTTGGGCTGATCGGATATGCAACTTGTTTGCCCGATATGCTTTATGTGTTGGTCATTCGGCCTAATCAAATATGCAATTTGTTGGCCGGATATGCTCTATGTGTTGGTCATTTGGCCGAATATGCAACATGTTGACAATGTTTTTCTTTGTAGTCTTCCAGTGTGTGCAACTTGTTCTTGAAGGTGGAGAAGAGGAACTCCGTCCTCATGCATTGCCGTTGAAGTTGAGTGGGCAACCCAAGTGGAATTTATTCATTGCCAACTCCGTTAAGAACGCCAGTATCGGCACCGAGGAAGGACCAGGTGATCCAACCAACCCAACAAAATATCCGCCCAAGAAGGTTAGAAGAGGATTCCAGGGAAAGAAGTGGAAGGAGAAGGAGAAGCGTGAAGGGGAGGTGGAAAACATTACGGAGAAGTTAGAGGACATATTGGCAAAGAGGAGGAGACATGTGTCAAGCGCTCCAACATCAAGGAGGAAAAAATGTTGAGGGGTTTACCATCTTAATGGCGCGACCGATAAGAAGCTCAAGCTTGAAGAGAAGAAGACCAGGCTCGAAGAGAAGACGATTGAGATCGCAGCCGCTTCTTAGGATGTTCAAGTGTTTGAAGGAGTAGCTGGAGACGTCGGAGAAGCAGCCAGCTATGAATGGAGCGGATGGCGAGAAGGAGGAGGCGACATAGTGAGTGTGGAGGCTCGAATACCTGGTCCGACAGGGGGGGGGGACTTTTTTTGTACATACTGTTGGACTGAGATATTTTTATGATCGGCCATGTAAAGAAACTATGAATGACAGCCTCTTTTTGGTTGTGATCGGGCGCTGTGCATTTAAATTTAACCTATGCGGATGTTTGGGTTATGTATTTCGATGGCCGACTTCAGCATCCACGTCCGCGGACTGGTCCACACAAGTCGATTGACGGATACCGTGTCCATTTTTAGAGTCGGCGCTGGAGATGCCCTTAGGTATCAGGATTTCAACTCTTGCATTTGGTGAGGTCCCTCATGTGCCATATGATTAAGGTAGCAATTTTCTTTGTCGCATAAATTACAAATATGGTATCCGTCATTGGTTGAGGTCCCTCATGTATCAGGATTTCAACTCTTGCATTGGCTTGTGTGTCCTTCGTCTATAAAGGACTTAACATATAGTTCATCCAGGACATAAGAAGAATGGGACATAACATAGGGGGAGTTCATCATGCATGCCATCAAACTACCAAAATTAGGCATGTTCTACTAGTTAAAATATGCATGTACATGAAGTTCACTCACGATCGCCCCTTGCTCTTGCCCTTGTCTTCTTGTGAACGGTAGATAGGGTCGAGGCGGATATGCTCAGCCCAGAGTTGTAGGGGTCAGGTGCGGCACCGGCCTACTCCTACTCCTCTTTGGGGAGTAGGCCGGCGAGGTCACATATATATTGGGTTTGCTCCACCGTGAGGGCACGCACCCCGGGTATTTTGTCTTCGCGATGATCCAGGCACATCATCATCCACAACCTTGTCCTCTGCGGTGCGGTGCGCCTTCGCCCTCTCATGGTGGGCAAGCCAGGCCTTGGTCTCAGCTTTATCGCCGCAGTTGGGGCTTCCAGAGCATTTGTGTCTATGCGCATTGGTGCCCCTGACCTTGGGATTGGAGCCTGACATCACGGGGACAAGAACCTAACATCGGGGTTGCTCCGACACCATGCGACCATCCTCGAGGGCACGCATGTATCTCTGGCTACCGCTCACCGGCTCTAGTCTAGAGCGAACATGCACCTCGAGCCGTCGGTGGATGCATTGCTGCCGCTGGATCCAGGCCCCACTGGCTCGTACGCAATGAAGCCGCGGGCGTGCCTAGTGCTCCATTTGTCATGAGCTTCCAGCAATGGATTCAAGTAGTAGCGGATCTCACGCCAGAGCTCGGGTATCCTCCCGGGACCAGCGGAGAACCAACTGGACGACTATCTCCTCCTCGTTTGAGCAGGGGATGAGGTCTCAGTTACCCGCTATGCAGAAGATGGCCAGAAATCACCATAGAGGAGTTGGTGGAGCGAACTAGTAGTGGAGTGGAGTGACAAATGACTAGGGTTTATTCCGGGATGCATACATGTATGGGATATTTGTGGGGTCGACGTAGTCTGGTCCGACAAGACGAATGCCCCCAAGCGTGCTCGTACGACCCAAATCCTCCCAAAATATTGGCTGGATTTGAGTGGTGCCGGACAACCCAGAAGTTCGGGCTGACTTTGATGGATCAGTTGTGTGGCGTTTTTCAGTTTGGGCGGTGTTCCAGCTGCATGTACACCGAACGTTGGGAGGGGAGGGAGGCGTGACAACTATGTGTCGCCCGTACCGATACCTAATAGGAATCGCCAATGGATGACAACTAGCGGGCTGGCCCATTTAGTGTTGTAGTCCCTCGCGCTCGTAGTGGTGGTTGTAGGTTCGCTATTTCCGATTTTCCTCGTTATGTTTTTTTTCATTGGTTTTCTTTGATTTTTCTTTTTTCCTTCATGGTAATTTTGTTTTCTTTGTTTTCTCATTGGGTTTTCTCCATTTTTTCTATCTTTCTTTGTTATACCTGGTTTTCGTTCTTTTTTCTTTCCTTTTTTCTTTCTTTGTGCTCTTTATCGGTTTTATTTTTTAACTCATGTCTACTTTTTCTCAGTATACAATGTACATTTTAGAGCACATGTGAAGCATTTTTATGACACAAGTTCGGTAGTTTTTAAATACATGATATATATTTTCGTAAAATATACATGTTTTTAACACCTTTTCAAATACATACTAGCTTTTTCCAAATAATATTTGTACATTTTTACTGGCAATAAACATTTTCTTAAACTACACAAAAAATTATACATAGTACAAACATTTTTCTGGAAACATGTGTTTTTATTTAAAAATTTAATGTACATTTTTAATGGAATACATTTTTTTAACCTACATGAACTTTTTTTACATTGCAGATAAAAATATTTAAATATCAAAAATATTTTTTTCTATGCAGGAATATTTTTATAAAATGTGCTGTCCATTTTTGAATGGTATGAAACATTTTTTCTACATTCGTTGTCATGACTTTTTTAAAGTTATCAACATTTTTTAAAACTGCGCTAACAAATTTTTAATACTATGTTAGCATTGTTTCAAATTCATGGTTTTAATTTTTTTAAGTAAATTTAAATATTTTTAATATATGCATCTAAAATAAAAGAAAAAGAAAAAGAAAAGAGGAAAAAGGATATTCAAGTGATGTGCATGTCCTACTAGGCCGGCCCACCCGTGGCGCCGTGTAGGCAAGGCAGGCTTCTACTTCGCAACAGGCGGGACCTAGCCACACCCGGAGGGAGGGGTAGGAAGTGGGGGTTCGGTTGTTGATGCTCTTACGACAACAAAAGGGTTTCAAGCTCCATCAATTCAGCGCTCATATCCGAGGTGAGCCCATTAACCATTTGCCATTGCACACCGCGCCCCTAACAGTACGATTCTTGGCGGCATGCGATTCTGAACAGGTTCAGAGCAAATTTTCTAGGCCCCAGAGAGCCAGCGATCGCGCTAGAAGAATAAGAATGCAATCTCCATTGCCGTGGGGAAGGAGGCCTCCGTCGAGCAAATTGGCGCTCATGCAAGTAGCTTGGCCCGGCCCAACAAAGAGCGCCAACTATTTTGACTGTTCCATGTTTGTGCAAAAATAGACCGTTCCATGTTGACTGCTGACCACCGAGAGGTGGATGGTGGACTGTTAACCAATGGCGCAGTTGACCATTAGCCGCTGACATAAAAAATTTCAAAAAGGTCACAAAATTCAAAAAAAATCATAACTTTGGTAAAGTTCAGTGATTTATTTTTTTCACAAATTTGGGAAAAAATAAATTTGAAAATTTTCATAAATTTTAAAAGGTGCACGAAAATAAAAAAATCATGAATTTGAAATAATTCCATGACATCTGGAAAAGTTTTTGAATTTGAAAAATTTCATAAATTTGGAAAAATATTGTGAAATGGAAAAAAGATCATATATATGAGAAAAAAACTTCATGAATTTAAGAAAAAAAATCACGAATTTGAAAATTATCGAATAAAAAAAGTTCACACATTTGAAAAGAAAAAAAAAGGAAAAGGAGATAACCTGGCAAAGCCATGCTGAAAACCCCCGAAGGAAAACCGCCCAGAAAAACTCCTAAGACCGATGACAAAGAAACATTACATGGCTGGCCCCATTTGCTACTAGTGCTGAGGAGGGGTGTGCGCCAGATATCGAAAATGCCTCTATGTGGCTCTTAAGGCGCCAAGTAGGAAATGGAGCGGAGAAGAATGCATGATCCAAGTCATTCACATGATCACATCCAATCTCAAACGCAGAGCCCTACCAAATCTACACAAGTCGCACACCCCCTAAGACCTCTTCAAGATTTTGGACGGTACACGACCCACCAATTGACCTGACGATGGACCGATATCAGGTACTTGCTTTGTAAAGAATTAATAGTAGTTATCTAAAAAATCTGATATTTTTTTACGAGTAATGCTACACGAATGGGGTAGTTTTGTCGGATTGAACGGAGTGTGATTAGGTGGCAGTTTTTGATTCGAGATTAGGAGTGAGGTGAGGCCCACCCCCATGAAATTCAGTGGGAGGGTGGGGGTGGGGGTGGGGGGGGGGGGGGATAAATTAGCGTTGTTTTATAGAGGGAGTAATTTTCACGAGTATTTGATGCCACAGACAGATAAAGTGTAATAAACTGACAGCAGGTGGCAAATGAAAGGACGGTAACACGTCCTGCTGTGCAGAGATATAGATATGTCAGCTTCAGTGCAGTTTTCTTAGCGAGACCAAGATGCAGATCTATATCGACTTCGGTGCTTAAATCTGGCCAACTCTGCTTAAATCTGATCGAAATTGAAATAAAGAATTATAAGCAGCAGTGGCATGGTACCAAGACAACGGATACCCGCATTTTAAAAAAGATTTTTCAGTGGTATACAGAGAGAGCACCAGTAAGCAGTAGTACGGGCATCATTCTACATGGCTGGCTTGTCACAGCCTGAGAACCATCCAAATAATACATGATATCTGGGGTGAATAAGAATATTACAAATCGCTACTCTACAGGTGTAGCGATCCCAGTTATTATATCCTCGGGTTCATGCATCAGTACACTATAAACCTTCAATATGATACCTCATCCTGGAGATCCAGATCTGAACTAGCCAAGACCCACGTCCCAGGATGGCAATATAGACCACAAAAATGAGAGCCCATGCTCATATTTCAAGTGCAATAAATTACAACAGATCATTAAGCAACCTGTCCGATCATCGTGTCTCCAGGGATCCAAGAGCTCCGATCGCCGTCAGTCAATGTGCGGAGCTCCTGGGCTGGCTGAAGGATCCACCGGCATAGAGCATCTGATACACCGGCCGGATCCTCACGGTCAGGACTATGCTCAGCAGTGTGCCCAAGCAGGCCATGCCAGACAGAATAAAGAACGTGAGCCTGAAGCAATTGGGGCCATGGCACGCGACGTCGAAGTCTGTCGTCGTGGCGTGCTGCTTTTCCACCTCAAGATCGTAGAAATATCCGGCGAGACTGTTGAACAGGAGCGCGCCGAGTGGATTCCCGAGCGAGATGAAGTTGTAGATCTTCCCAAAGTGCTTCAACCCGAATAGCTCTGATGATGCTGAGATCATCGCCGAGAACTGGATACCGTAGCATATGCCAAGCAAGGCAACGGCGACATGAAGCGTAGAGTGGAGACCCAATGCAAAGAGCAGGTATGTAAATATCATCACAACTTGGGTGCATATGATCAATGCTGTCCGGGGAATTGTCCATGACCTGCAAAACAAGCACCATGGTCATATCAAAATTCAAATTGTAAAACAGGGGATATCAGCCATGTACCCACACAAATTTTTTGTTGATTGTAAATTTGTATACAGCTGGGACCGGAGAAAACAGTCCCGGCCCTAAGCAAGAGTGAATATTGTTTGACTTAATCTGAAACTGGAATGCAGACTTTGATCATTCAACTAGGGAAACAGTTGGATTCCTAAACTAGAATGGCAGACATTTGTTAAGAAAAAAGGTTAACTAGCTAACATGGTACTCTATCACAGTAGGTAGAAAATCTCTACTGGATTGACAAACTCTATATTTGAAGAATAAATGTGATCCAGTAAAACAAGAGACTTCATTACCTGACAAGATACTCCGAAACAGCACCACCTCCCAAACGGCCAAAAAAGTTGCAGAAACTGAACAGAGAGAGTGATATAGTGGTGTCCACAGCACCTGCTGCAATTCCAACTTGTGCAAGATTGTTAAGGACCATGACTCCAGATCCAACACCGATGAAATATACTGCGAAGAGAAGCCAAAAATCTGCCTTGAGCAGTGCTTCACGAAATCTGAAGTCCTCTCCTCTTTTTGGTCTTCTTCTCGTCTGCTTTACAGCCCCTTCACCCTCCGCATAGAGAATGTCGATATCAAAGGAATCCTCATCGTCTAGATCAGTAAGGTTTGATCCGGAGGCAGAAGGTGGAAGAAATGGTTCTGTATGATCACTATCAGCGCCGGAAGAGTCCGACGGGCCTTTTCTTCGGTTACTTGGAAACAATGTCATTTTCAAGGGTATTGCAACCGGCGCAAAGAGCAGAAGGACCATAATAACAACCAGAGAATAGTTCACTGCGTCACTAAGTGTTACGACATGATCCAATACTGTGGCCCCAACAAGGTAAACCCCAAGAACGATACTCCCGATTTGTGTGAAGAGGAAGTGAACTTGCTCTGAAGAATTCGGCACCAGAGAGGGCTGACAGGGCTGAACAAAGTACATTGTCAGAAAGCACACAGAAGGAACTCCAAGAGCGAGCAAAAGCAGAAGGCTCGCGGCCGAATCGTGAAGTATGCCGGTGTATATTTCGGTGTAGACGGCAGCACTTAGACCGGCGTAGCCTTTAAGGATGCCGGCAACAGCACCTCTGCTGAGTGGGAAGTTCCTCATGTTGGTCACCAAAACGGCAGTCCCCAACCACGCGCCACTGTTTGCAGCAAGGCACAATGCCAACCATACCTGTATGAAATAAAATACAGGAGAAAGGCCACGAGTCAATTCACAGTATACCCTATAATCAAAGCAAAGATTGACACGAAAGGCTGAATCAAAAATCTTCAATACGTGCACACTGCCAGCGGACAAGGCCAAATGGTGCTTCCCTTTGGCCAAATATATGACTGACGCTTACTACTTGATTGCCAGTGTTTGTTCACTAGGAGTATTATATTTCTGTTGTTGGGATCACAGAAAGAGACGTTTGTTTACGGGGAACATATTCGTCCATATATTAGTCCACAAGATGTTAACTTGCAGCTGCAAAAGCAGACACTTGGCGCAAAAGAATGCTACTCTACTTTCCCCTGAATTTACTGAACGAGAGCAGTTCAATTCCCATGTAACAGACCGCAACTAGTGAACAAAAAGGGATCTTAAGGAATCGACCTCAGAGCCAATCGAGGATTGAAATTATAATGACTATATATATATATATATATATATATATATATATATATATATATATATATAGAGAGAGAGAGAGAGAGAGAGAGAGAGAGAGAGAGAGAGAGATTGAAGCGCAAGGAAGGAGGGGGAGGTCACCAGCCAGTAGGGCAGCGCCGGGCCGGCGCCGGAGACGGCGAGCCAGGTGGCGCCGTAGCCGAGGACGCAGGCGGCGGCGCCGATGAGGAGGAGCAGGGCCGGGTGGAGGCGGTTGCAGAGGACGCCCGGGAGCAGGCCGAGGTTCTCCCCGACGTCGCAGGCGACGGCGAGCAGCGCGAGGCGGCGCTGGTCGACCCCGAGCGCGAGCTTCAGCGCGTGCGAGTAGAGCGCGAAGGTGGAGCTGGCGCCCCCCGCCACCTGCACCCACACCGCCGCGCTCAGCCCCAGCCACGGCGGCCGGCTCCCCGCCTTCACCGCCCCCGGCCCCCGCATCCTCTACCGAGCCGAGCTGGTTCTCTGGCTGGCCTAGTTTCCGGGGGAAGGGGGAGGGGAATCTGTGCGAGAGGGAGGGATGGCGAGCGAGTTTGGAAGTGAATTTAATGGGGGGTTTTGGACAGGACGGGAGGAGGAAAAGAAAAAGGAAGGGGAGCGATGGAGGAGGCTCCGACGGGGATGGTCGGCAGTGTCGGGCTGCCTATGCAAAGGAGCTGCCGGGATCTCAGGATTTGGTAGGGGAAAGCGAGAGATCGGCCGGCCTGGCGCGCGAGCCAATATGGGCCTGGAACGGAGGCTGCTGGGTCACGACCGGCCTGACGCGGCCAGATGTAGCGGGCGCTTCCGTGACGTTCGTGACCGTCCGCGAGGGCAAAAATAACCTAATCGATGTAGCTTTAAATTCACAAGCTACTACAAAAACCGCCAATCAACCTGTGATTGAGTTGGTTAGGTGGACAGTGGTGTCCCCAACCCATCAGGGTTCAAATTCTGGTGCTCGCATTATTCCTGGATTTATTTCAGGATTTCGTAAATCTCAAGATGATATGCCGGCTCAGTCTCTTCTCTCGGAGGTGTTCATAGGGGTAGAGTGTGCGTGTGTGCGTTCATAGAGATGAGTGTATGCGCGTCTATATGAGCGCTTGTGTCTGTACTGATGCTTAAAAAAAGGAGGCATGACAGTCCTACGAGATCACTATGGAGCGCTCGTGGCGGGAGCGTGCCAATTTTTCCATCACGTCTCGGATCCGGCGATGGCGAAGCTCATGGCTTGCAGGCGAGCAATATAACTGGCAAGAGAACTTGGGCAATATAGATCGACGTACCTATGGATTACCAAGGAAACAAAATGATTGCTTCAACATATGTTGGACTCGTCGTGCGGCTAATGGTGCGGCACACCGTCTAACTAGGGAAGGTTGCATTGATAAGCGTTGTAAAACTTGGCTACATGTAACTTCAGGTTTGATTTCAGACTTGGTTATCTTGAAGTTTGTCGGGCATGTTGAATAATTAAATGCAATGAGTTTTCCCCTAAATAATTTAATCTTCGCTAAGATTATTCATGATGATCAATCTACCTTCGTCCTTGGCAGTTAATCACTCACAACATTATTATGGTATATGAGTGTTCATATATTTTGAAGTACAACAATGTGGTGAAGCATGTACATTATACTCAAGCTAGACAAGGTAAAATCTTATGATAGGGTTGGATGCTCACTTCTTATGACATATGTGGAAATTAATGATGAAAGCTAATAATCTTGCATGAGATCATCCTTGGGGAACAATCTGCCTTCGTCCCTGGTAGTAATCTCCGACCTCTCTCTCTTTCTAGAGAGATTACATCGAACTCTTATCAATGCATGATGAAACCTCAATATTAAGGGTGGACTATGTTGTTGGCTATTTCTATGGCTACACAACCATTGAAGCTACTTGTGTGGAACGTCCGTAGGTTAAATGTATCAACACATAGGAGCGCGGTATTTCAGGTCGTGGTCTCAACAAACCGAGCATTGTATGTTTCCACGAGACAAAATTGACATAGATTAAGCTTGGAATTGTAAGGCATTGTCTGGGTAATAAATTTGAGAAGTTCATTTATTTGTCGGTTGTTGGTACACATGGAGTCATCCTCCTAGTATGGGATGCAATTGTGGTGAAGCTCTCTAATCCGCACCTCACAGACTACATGATGATCATGACTCTTGGTGGATCACTAGGATCTATGACCCTAATATTGATACGGATAAATTGGACTTCATACAGGAGATGGTGGATATGTAAGACTTGCAAGCGGTCCCGTGGGGCAATCATTAGTGATTCAACCTTTTGGTGAACCCCGAGGACAAATGCAATGACACGGTGAATAGATGGATGATGTGGTTCTTTTGTACGAAACTCAATAGGTTGGAGCTGAAGGAGTTTTACCTGAATAGACGTTGATACACCTGGTCCAATCAGAGGGAGCACACAATGATGGAAAAGATTGATCATGTTTTTGCCACAACGTCCTAGGAAGATATATACCCCTCTTGCTTCCTTGCGGCTCTTGGAACTGCCATATTGGACGAAGGTGGAGAGGGTTATGGAAACTATTATTGGATATATCAACGCTATTACTGGAAATCAAACACTGGGATGGTAAGAGGTTCAAGTTCGAGGCCTTTTGGACGAAGGTGGAGGGGGTTATGGAAACTGTAGAGGTTGGGATCCTTTCACTTGCTGGATAATGAAGTTAGGGCCACCGCAAAGAACCTGCAATGATAAACAAATTGGTAACACCAAGTTGTTGGTTGCCATTGCATTTGGAAGTTATTCATCCTCTGGATGTGGCGGCAGAATCTAGATCTTTGTCATCTTAGGAGACCGACCTATACAAATTACTTGAAATGAAGTTGTTGGGCTTATGCTCCCTGGAGGGATCAATTGCAAGGTAGCGTTCCCGGTTCTTATGCCTATGCGAATGAGATATGAATATATGATTTTTCCACCAACACGCCAACCACCACCGGAGGGGTAATGTGATCACGATCCTGCGCAAGAACGAAGAAATCTATACAATGCAGAATAAAAACTGCGACTGTAGTGCATGAATACTGTTCTGGTATTGGTGCACCAGAACGTGCCTATGCTCTCGATCTGGATGCCTTGCAATTGCCATCAATGGACCTCTTGCACCCACAACTCTCATTCTCTTATGAAGGGGTGGAGCGCATTGTCAAATCAATGCCGTCCGGCAAAGCTACGGGGCCGGATGACTTCACGAGTAGATTCTATAGCACATGTTGGAACATCATAAAAAGGGGGACTTCATGAAGGCCTTGGAGTGCTTCTAACGCAGAGATATGCATCGACTGCTTGTCATCAACAAGGACCTGGTCTCATTGCTGCCAAAGAAGGATGAAGATGTGGAACCATGCGATTTTGCCCCGCCAGTCTTGTCCACGGGGCTATAAAGAATTTTGACGAGGTTCTTTCGTTGTGTCTCTCGACGAATGTCCCAATTCTGGTGGGGATGCACCAGAGTGCCTTCATGCAAGGGCGCTCTATTCACGAACTAAGGGCATGTCCTGATGTCCTCCCAACTCCACAAACTCCTGGAATCCAGCTTCTCATCGTAGCTTTCAGCTCTGCGCAGCGACAGAAATATGTTCGGTAACTTCGCTCGATTCTTGTGTCGGCACCATGGGCTTGGAGCATCGCTGGCCTGTTTGAGTGCCTTAATGGGTCGTATATAACCAGCCCAAGTCACCCAGCTTGTGTACGAGAGAGGGAACCGAGGGAGATAGGGTCGTGCAGTTCTGTTTCGAGGGGGGGGGGGGGGGGGAGGACAAAACATTTTCTTTGATGGTGGCAATTCTCTGTAAATACGTCCAACTCTTAGCTTCTCAAATTGGTGGAGCTGGGCTTTCCCAGCTTCGCATTTTTACACTACGGGCTGCCTCAGCTTCTCAGATCCAGCTTCTTGGTGCTAAAGCGTTCCGCTCGACTTCAATTTTAGAGTTTGTGGAGTTGGAAGCTGAAGGACATCAGAACATTCCTTAAGGAACTGACCACGAGAGAGTAACTAAGGAAGGAGTCTTTGTGGGATCACTGGGGACTTTGCAAGGCAATTTTATGGGGTTTTGGATACAAGTAAGAAAAAGAAGAGGATAAAAAAGTGGGCGACATAGCAAGGCTCGGATGGGGATGGTCGGCTGTGTCGTCTTGTTCGGGCACGGCAGATGGCTAGGATCTCAGAATTTGGTAGGACAAACATTTATTGAAAGTTGAGTGACATTTATTTAGACTGCATGAACATTTTTTAAATATGTGATGCACACATTTAAAATTTTAACTAAATGGATTTTTACAAATATTTTTGTCTACAATTTTCTAAAACATAAAAAAAATGTGGTGCGTGATGTCAGCTTGAGGAGCCCACATGGCTACTGGACAGACCACCATCAATTCCTACTAGCTTAGCCCGCGTGGCGGCACGCCGCGCCTAATGCTTATCGATACGATGTGTCCATTTACAACAAATGTTACTGGTTTAAGGTAAGACAACCCTGTATGTAGAAAGATAAATTGGAAAGAGACATAGAGAAATACACATTGTGACTCATTTATTCTCGCCATGCCGTTCTATAAAACAAAGAGCATGCTACAATGATAACTTCCTTCTATTAGTTTCAGTATATAAAGGCACCATTAGCCGAGAGAGTGTCATATTAGTAGTTAACATGATAGAGTTCAAACATGGGGCAAATAATGTGCATGAACCTATGCCTGAATCACTCGTTTATGACCATATAGACTTCAGCTATACATCAAGATAATGTTTGTGTATAAAACTGGAAATACCAATGTTTATGTATATATAGGAAGAAATACCAATAGATACGACCATCTGTTGCAGTTTTTTTGTCCGACCGGTGACTAACTTGCATTCATGACATAGCAATTGGAAAATATTTTCTCAACCAGAAGCCAGCCAAAAGTAGACACATTTCACTTATCTTTTAGACTGGTCATTGTCTCATAACATTCAAAGGAAAAATTAATATACAACATAGAGAAACATAGCTAGTGAGATGGGAACACATCACATAAAGAAGAAAAGGTACAGTGATACAAATTTTGATTCATAAAATAAGTTTTTTCCTCTCAAAAATATAAACTGGGAGAGAAAAGTAAGCTTTCAAAATCAAACACTGGGAGAAAAACGTAAGATGTCCATGTAAAGTTGGTGTGCTGCAGAAAAGAATGAATACTAAAACCGACAACTCACAACAACACCTTGCATTGTCCTGTTGACATGGTAAGCATTTTAACAGAACATGATAGTACAAACTTAACAGTTTTCATATAAATAATAAAATCTGGACCAACGTAAATCTAAAATAAACAGCAGGTCAAGAGGGCCATTAAAATGCATCTTGTTGTTCACCTCCAGTAAGCAACATGAGAAAAATAGGTTGTTAATAACTTGCCATTGCTTGCGTTTTTTCACCCTTAAGGATCTTATTATGTAAGTTAATAGTGTGTCTTCCAAATTCATCACAACTTGATGCCTGCATACATATGAGAATAGGGTAAAACCATATTTTAGTATTGATGCCTACATACAACAAATATGAGAATGGGGGTAAACCCATATTGTTTAGTAAGTATAGAGAACCGGTGAAAAATGAGTTACAAAATAAATCTTGTAAATAAATAGTTTTGACTGGAATTGGTTCAGTTATTAATTGTAGTCAAGTGACACATATGTTAGTAAAGCATGACAGGCAACAACTAACCAGTGCTGTCCTTCCAATACTTCAGGAAATTATGTAAATTGTGGGCACATAAATCCACAACTTAATCTATATCCAATTAAATATAATATCTCTACAATATAAGATAAAAAGATTCATGTCTAGGTGCGGCCATCATTGCTGCTTGCACTTGAATCACGGAGAAACAGTACACAGGTTCAGGATGAGTTAAACAATGCATCAGTTCAGTTTCAGAAGCTTGTTCTGTTGTCTGGTACTATAACGGCCAGAGCCAATGCGTTTCTTTCCGAGAGCCATTACGCTGAGCTCTAGAGAATTTTTTTTAAAATTTCTCCATGTTTTTGTGTCATGGCATACTTAGAAAGATATATAGTACGTAGTACAAAGTATAAGCACATGTATTTTGTAGTTAATATAAGAACCTTTGAGCTCGTATAAGTAAATAAATACAAAGATGTACAGCCTGCCAGTGCTGCTTTCGGCAAGAGAGGCTTCTATGGTTGTACGTTGGCAGCGAGAGGGGCGACATCGTCGTCCACAGCGCATACAACTACGGAGCACGGACGCCGGCAACGCAGCAAGCACACGGACGCACACCTGACTTACACACGATTACACGAACTGACGAAGCTAGTAACCACTAACCAGCACACTGCACACACACACGCGCGACACAACAGGAGCGCACAAGCAGCACACGCAAACAACACAGTACGGACGGCAGGCCGCACGTCGTAGAGAGTGAGGAAGAGATAACCGTTGTGTACTCGCCATGCCCACGGTAGTAGGCCGAGGCGCGGCCGGCCGGTGCACTGCGCACAGAGGCACATCAGCGGGCTGTCCCGCAGCGCTAGGTGCCGCCGCTGCTGAGCATACGACCACACACAGGCACAGCCCCGTTCCCGGGTGGAACAGCATCGGCGTAATCAATCACAAATTCACAGGCCGGTCGGGTAATACAAAAACAAATTGGTGTGTGGACCTGAGATCGAGGACGCTGCAACGATTGGATCCCGCGGAGGGCTGTCTCCTCATGCGGCTTGGACCAGGCCCTGTCGAGCACGCCGTATACCTCATCGAGGTCCGGCACGCCCTCCCGGAGATAGTAGCAGAGGGCTCCCCGATAGAGTTCACAGCGTCCAGTATAAGTCGAGGTCGGCGGGGTCGCAGCCGTAGTACCGGTTGTACTGCACGTTCCCGTCGCGGTTGTCGACGATGAACTCGCAGTCCCGAGCAAAGCGCACACCTCGTTGAGGTGGGAGGGCACCATCCTGTGGTTGACACAACGCGGAGGGGGGAGGAGCAGGGGCGCCTCCTCACAACGGCTTAGGCGAGGTAGCACCTCTACGACGCGGGGCAAAGACCTCCGGTGGTAATGGAAGAAAAGGCGCCGGCGGCCTGGGCGAATGTGAGATCGAGATGGCGACGACGTGACACCGGATCGCAGGGCACTGGCGCGCAGATTGGAAGGTTGCGAGCTCGCGGTCTCCATGGCCGCTGCGGGCAGGCCGACGGAGAGGAGCGAGGGCGGCCCAGCGTCAGCGTAGGGGGAGAAGAGGCACTCGAAGTCGCTGCCGGCCTCGATCGGCTTGGCCTTTCGTCAAGAACTGAGCTATGTATTTATAGAAGCCCAACAACGTCGAAAAACAACGATAAGCGGCGGACAAACCGACTAAGCGACATCACGAACCATCGCAGCGCTCCAACTACGAACACAAACACAACACGGTAGCAAAGTCTAGAAGCAGCAGGAAAAGCGGTTGCATGGGTCATAGGTGGTCACATAAAGAAAATTAGTTGTACATGCATGGCCCATCCACGTCGCCGTATGAGGCTTCACCGCCCGACAAACCAGCCGTTTGATCTGGAAAGCAAATCTCCAACAGAATCGTTAGATCCACACGAATAGTTGGACATCACGTTAAGAAAATTTTCACGGGACAGTTAGATCCACAAGCAGATCTTACCCCTCCACCTACCAAACTAATGCACGTGTCCAACACCAGATTATCAGGAAGTCATTTTCACACAAGTGGCGAAACGTTGAAGCAAAATCCTTGTCTGGAATAGATGCTTGGCTATGTAGGCGAGCCAAGGTACCGTCTCACATAAAGCATTGCATAGTGGTGCCCAGAAAGAAAAGAGAAGCTATGTATCACTTATTGCGACACCAGAGGAGGTCTCACCTCAAGGCGCTCCCCCCTTTGCTATTATAGGGCCGACACAAGTTGCTCTGTGCAGGTTAGTTCATTTTTTGTGTTCATATTTAAAAATATATACTTAAATATGTATATTCCGAAAACAAAAAATATTATTCTAAAAATAGAAAAATCCTCAAATTAAAAATACTAAAACAGTACAATTAATTTGTTAGTGTAGTTTAAAAAATATTGACAATGTCATAGCATTTAAAAATGTACACGTGTTTTCGAAATGTATGTGAAATTTGTCAAATGTTAATGTAATTCATAGAAATGAATACTACATTTTACAAAATGTTATATCCAATGTAAAAAAATGTTGGCACCGCTTATAAAATAATTCCTATTATTCAAAGAAAATGTTTCTGTGTGAATTTGAAAACTATTTAACACACATTCAAAAAAGTATTCAAAACATGTATTTGAATAAATGGTAAACATGTAGTTGAAAAATGCTAAATGTGTACAATTTTTTTTAAAATGTATATAAAAACTTACACTGTGGATGAGAAAAACTAGACATCACAACATGTATTTAAAAATATTAATTATGGATTAAAAATGTTAAATGTGCATAAAAAATGTCTTGATGTGTATGAAAAATTTACAATGGGTATGAAAAAGTAGACATGTGCTGAAACAACATAAAAAATAAAAATAAAAAGAAAGAATGGAGAAAACCAAAAAAGAAGAAACAAAGGAAATCAAATGAAATAAAAAGAAAATGAAAAACCAAAGAAAAGCCAAAGAAAACCAATGCAAATAGTGAAAACCGTTAAGAAAAAACACATAGAAAACAAGAAATAAAAACTCAAGATGAATGCACTATATTACTGGCCCGGGCCACTCCCTTGCGTTTAGAGGCGAGACAGAGTTGTATGGGAGGCTGCGTTGCGTGGGTTGTGGGCTGAAACGACGCAACACAGTTGTAATGGGTTGGAAATCCCATGACACACTCTCGCGTGTTTTAAGATTTTCTCGCCTATTCTCGCCGGATAGATGAGGGAATCCTATTTCCTGAAGAAGTCGATCTATAGTGAGGGGCAATCCTATTCCACGCGCAGGACGCTGGTTAGCGACCTGGCGTGTACCCCGTCACCCGCGCAGTGATTTTGGCCCGGCCCAAACTAGCTCCACTCCAATTTTGTGGTCCTAGAACCTTCCCAAACCGTTTTCCCTTTTTTGTTTCTCCTTGCGCTTCTTTTCTTCTTTTTCCATTTTCATTATATCTTTTTATTTTTGTCATGTTACTCTTTCTTTTCATTTTCATTTTCATTTTATTTCCTTTTTCTTTTTTTCATTTTACGATCATCTTTACAAATTCGTGAGATTTTTTTTTTCAAATCATGATCATTTTTGGACTTCGAGTTTTTATGAAATTATGAAAAGTTTCCAATTAATGATTTTTTAGTGTTGGGAACCTGGGATTTGCAAAAAATGGCTGATTAATAGCCGATCGGTAAAATCGATTAATCGGTCGATTTTCGATTAATCTCTAATCCCCAGCCGACTGAGACGCTAACGATAAGCGATATCCTCAACATTGACAAAAAATATGAACATTTTCTGAATTTAGGAACATTTTGTCTACGAACATTTTTTGAATACGCCAACATTTTTTCGAAATCAAAAACTCTTCTTAATCCAAAAACATATTATGATTTTTGGAACGTGTTTTATAGATTGCTTTTAAAATAACTTGGAAACTACTTTTGAAATCCTGAATGTTTTTATCAAGCAAAAATAAGAACAGAAAACAAAAAACAAAAATCAAACAACAACAAAAAAACAAATTAAAAAACATAGGGGACCCATTCCCGATGATGGGCCAGGCCAATAGGGCTCACGGGGAAGGGGTGCGTACTGACTCATTAGCCAGCGGGTCACGCCCCAAATAGCAGGTCCCGATAGTGAGGTAGCGTGAAATCACTAGTTAAGGAATACTCTTTTCAAAGGTCACTCCCATCTTTTCAGGTTGCAACAAGTGTCGCATTGCATGTTTGTGCCTCTCGCGTAAGTAAATTTGTATCTTCAGAAGAAGTAAATCCATGCCTCTCACGGAAGAAGAGAAAAAGAAAGCGTGTTTTTTTTTCAGAGAGGCACGGCCGTGCTTCTGATGGAAGTAAATCTGTGCCTTCACAAGAAGTAAATATATGCCTCTCGTGAAATAGGAATAAAAACACATTTTTTTTTCTTTTGGGAGAGGCACGGCCATGCCTCTCGTGTAAGCAAATCCGTGCCTCTATAAGAAGTAAATTTGTGCTAAAAGAGAACGTGTTTTTTCGTGTTAATTTATTTTTCAAATTTTGTCCAAAATTTAAGAAAAACCAAGGGAAAACCGGAAGGGGCGTGCTACGCGTCGGCCGGTGGATAAAAGATCCGCCGCCTGGCGAGCCGTCCGATCTAGAACCTTCTTGCAACAAAAGTCTTGTTTCAGAAACAACAGACTATTGCAATAAGAGCTTTGTTTCAGAAACACATCGGTGATTATTGCAACAATAGATCTGTTTCAGAACATTAATGACGTTACAAAGCATCTCTGTGTATAATCCTTCTTTGCGGCAAGAGCTTTGTTTCAGAAACACCGTTGACCACTGCAACAAGATCTTTGTTTCGGAAACATGACGCGCAAGGCTGGGACTGATCCAGCAGGGAGGGCTCCTCGACCGTTGACGACGGCGGTGGAGAGGCCGTGCCCTGTGCCACGCGCCCCTGGAACGACGACCGGGCCTTGCAGATATTAGTCACTGACGTCGAGCGGTGGCTCGCCCGATCTAGATGCAGGGGAGCGGCAGATCAACTGTCTCCTCAGCACGACAAGTGAGGCAGTGAAGGCCGGCCTTGCCGGTGAACGACGGCTGCCAGAGCAGGCCGGCAGCGAGCATTGGTACGTGGCGAGCATCTCTTGCAGTGCTGATTGAGGACGAAAGGATTGAGAGATGGGAATAAAATACGACGTTGTTGCAAAAGACGGGGTGGGGGGGGGGGGGCACAGAGGATGTGTGGCGCACAATCGAGGAGGCGGACGTGGGCGTGATTACCGGCCGGTTGATGAGCAGCGTTTCCCGAACCGGAAAGCCAAAAGAAAATTCATCCAAAAGACGAAAACATGTATGGAAAAAATAAAAAATCCAAAATCTGGAAAAAACGCACAGAGCGTGATACGTGGCGGCGACTGAGAGTGTGCCAAATGGCGCGCTTTCTGCCCACCCCAACTGACCTTTGCGGGGTCGTCTCCCGAGGGAGTACTCCTTCTGCTCTCGAGGTATGTACCCCATGTAGTGCTACCACATATGATTGGGCTGGGCCAACTCCCCTTTCTTGTTTTTGGGAGCTAGAACCTTCGCAAGCCGTTTTTCCCCGTGTTTTCCTTTGTTTTTTATGTTTTTCTATTTGTTCCAATTTCGTTGTTTAGTTTTTTTGCTTAGTATTCATTCTTCCATTTTAAATTTCATTCACGGACATTATTTGATTCACCTATATATTTTCAAAATTGTGGATAATTTCCAATTTTGCAGATTTATTTTTAAAATTCGTTTAATTATTTTGTGAGTTTTCCTCCTTCAGTTTTGTTTTTAAATTCGTGAACATCTTTGGAATTCGTGTTTGTAAAAAGATTTACAAAGAGTTTATTTTTTTCAATTTTATGGATTTGTGAATTTGCATACATTCTTCCCCTTTTCATAAATATTTTCTGAATTCATGAACTTGTTTTTAAATGTGTGATCTTTCCTAATATAATGTATATCTTTTGAATTCATGAACCTTTTTCAGTTTACAAACAATTTCTGAATTCATGAACATTTGTCAAATTTGAGAACATGTTATTAACTCATAGTTTTTTAAAATTCTTCAACACTTTTTAAAACATGAATATTTTTGAATCCATGATCATTTTTTCAATTTACCAACATATTTTGAATTTTTTTTAGAGGAAAAGGGCTCAAAGCCCCGGTTCCAATTGGATTGCCAAGAGAATCCAGACAAGATTCAGTACGATTACAAGAACGCGGGGAAAAAAAACAGCACACGCGCTGCCCCAGCAAAAGCACCAGACTGAGCCCACAGGGCCTCTGTCGCTATAAAACTGAATGTTTTACGAAGTAAAGATAAACACAGGGGAGCTGCAAGCTAATATTAAGCAATCACTCGCTCGCAGACCCTCTTGGGCACTTCTTCAGTCCTAGCCAGGACCCGGCCATAGTAGGAGGGGCGGGGATCTTGTCATCTGTTCCAGCTTTCGCACCATGATCAGCACTTTTCCTTTGACATGATCTGAGCACCGAACTGCCCAGCTGTCTAAGGTAGCAGCTATCCTCCCCCACAATACCTGCATCCTAGACCAGGAGGTACGATTGAAACACATATCATTATGGTATTTCCATAAAGCCCATAGGACAGCAGAGTGTAATAGACAATCTGCTGGGTGATTTTTATTTAGGGACCACCATTCTAGCATGTCATTCACGGACATCCCAGAATAGTTGTTTGAAATGTCCCCAATCACTCTCCAGAGCTCCAGAGAAACAACGCAATCAAAAAACAAATGCTCTACAGTTTCAGGATCACTATAGAAAAGACAGGAAGTATTATCTACTGTTTGTCTTTTCTGCAGATTATCCCTAGTCAATAATTTGTTATTAGACATGAGCCAAAGAAAAATATGAACGTGAAGAGGAACTTTGATATTCCAGATGGCTACACTGTTCCCAGGAGAGACCCCTCTAAAGTTGATAATATTGTAAAAGGACTTGACAGTGTATACACCTTTAGAGTCAAAATCCCAACAAACAGTGTCTCTCTTGTCCACCAGAACAGTATTTTTGACGTCATTGAAAAGATCGTTCCACTCAGCTAACATATCCGGAGAAAAACATCTCCTAAAAGTGATTTTCAGGCTTGTACCATCCCAGGCCTCATATATAGTGATGTTCTGCTCGTTGGCAATACTATATAGATTCCAATACTTCGTGGCTAGGGTGGTATGCCCTATCCAACGGTCTCTCCAAAACCTGATACTTTTTCCATCTCCTATTGTCCAGGAATAGCCTATTTTTGCAGCTTTAGCAGCCCATAGGATTCCTTTCCAAAAGGGGGAAGCACCAAGATTATAGCAAGCGAAAATATTAGGGTTATGAGTGTTGTACTTGGCATCAATGACTTGTTGCCAAATCTTGCCCTGATCCAACAAATATCTCTTAACCCATGAAGCTAATAAACACAAGTTCATATCAGCAATATTAGGGACACCAAGGCCCCCATGCTGTTTTTGTTGGGCCACACACCCCCAGGAAGCCAGGTGATAACATATTTTGAATTCACAAACTTTTCTCGAATTAGCTATTTTTTTGAATTCACAAAGTTTTTTTGAAATCATGATTTCTTATTTGAATTTACAATTTTCTTATAGTTTTTCACAAATTTTGCTAAAATAATTTATTTTTGTCCTTTTTCCTTAAAAACAAAAGAGGAGGAACATCGTACTGTGACTTGTCTGTGCTGCAAATCCCTATTCGACGGTTAAGTCGTCGTTCCCTTTTGGTAAGCGACACATGGCTCTCAGGCGTCCCATACTGGCCCGACCCATATAACCCTCTTGCAAATGCCGATTTTGGGAAGCTTCTAGGTACGTTCAGATCAGTTTTTCCTACCTTTTTGATTTTTTATATATTTTTCTTTTATTTCACGATTTTTTGTTTTCTATTTTTTGGCTTTTCATTTCGTATTTTGAGCATTTTTAAATCCATGATTTTTTTCAAATTCATGAACTTTTCTAATTTGTGAACACCTATTGAAATCCACAGTTTTTTTTTACAAACTCATGAACGTTTTTGTATCTGTGTTTTTTCCAAGAAGTCAGTGGTATACTGATTGACGCGCAATGTTTTCTTTTTTGAAGTTTCTAGAGTTTGTTCTAGGATCTGCTTGATAACATAGTTATTCATATAAAATAGCGCAGTGGTTACTGAGAGCAGCTATTTGGCTCCCGGGCTCATTGTACCTGGTGAACAGTAAATTAAAAAAAAGTTAAAAAAGAATCCAATTTATGCATGGAAGATACTTAGGCGTGTGAAGTCCGTGCCAATTTTTAGCTTGTTCAGACATTTGAGTAGCTCTCAGCTTAGTTAATATAAATTTCATGAAAATATAGTTCTTTCTAAAAGAAGGAAAATGTCCAGATAAGATTATCAAATTCTACCAATAAGCGTTTGCGGAAGGAAAAATGGGGCCTTAGGCCATCAACAAATTTGACTACAAAAGGGAAACGATCATTTGTAGATTTCTTAAATTATTTATATGAGTTTAGCTTTCTATCTCGACCAAGAATTTTAATATCTATAAGTAGATGATCCTGAACATTGACACACTAACATCGACGAGAAATTGAGTTTATGTGTATCTCAGATTTTTTTAATGCAACACTCCGAGCTTCGTGGGGTACAATTTGGACGTGTTACAACATATATTTCTCAGTCTACAGTCAAGACAACTTAGAAATAGCACATACAATTATTTCCCTTCTTCACTGTTTTTTGCCACTGATATGGCCACTCGCCACTTGAGAAACCAAAACTTTTCAAATGGCATCTTCGCCCCCAGTTGTTGGCATAAACATTCCGCGTGATCTAAAGTTATATTCCCTCCGTTCTGAATTATTTGTCGTAGGTATGGATATATTTAAATGTATTTTAGTTCTAGATACATCCATTTCTGCGACGAGTAATTTAGAACAAAGAGCGTACTTATTATCCAACCTTCTGATCAATCCCAATAAGTAAATATTTTGAGTGAAACATGACTTGTGGAGTGCTGGACGCGATGATCAACGCGGAGACCCACACTCCCCATCCCTGGTCGATATATCTTATAAAATGACAAAAGCAGCCATGTTTGACGGCAAGTTGATGATAAATAAGGGCCAAAAATCGCTGGTATGTCCCCGCGCTAGCTCAACTGCCGGCACACGCACGCATGCATCTGATTCATACATGCATAGGAGATTAGGAGTTTCCATGACTTTTGATATTTTCTCCTTCCTTTTTTTCCGTGATCATCACGATACGAAGTCTCAACATAAAAGGAGCCGGGACACAATCTCCTTACATACACCCATCGTTTGTGATCAGAGCGATTATGCCGATCAGAAGTGACTTCTGATCTTCTCCTGACACACACCCACAGCAGCTTGACACCGAAAAGGCACACTAGTTCGGCCAACACCTATGAATGCAACTCTGGCTACCCTCCTATCCTATCAGCAAACATGTGGAGAACGAAGAAGGACATGCATACAGGGCTATGATTGGGCATCGATGGAGTGAGAAACAAGCATCAACTTTTCCCGGTCAAAAGAAGAACAAACTTCAACTTTTCGAACCAAAAGAAATCGAAAAATTTCGGAGCACGTACGGGACATGGTGTGAGAGACATGGGATCTATTCTACTTTCCACGTTGTTTATTATCTGCATCATCTCACACACTACGAGCACCATCTCGATCATGGCGGAAGCTAGCCCACTCCCAAATATTTTAAAACGAGAGCAACGAGTTGGTTAATTAGGTTCTGCCAGCACACGATGGCTCACGCTTGCTGGATTATCTGCAGGCAGTCATTTCGATGGATTATACTAGACAATTGAACAGCTTCTTCTACGTATACCGGATGCCACTACTCCAAGGAATAAGGAAACAGAAAGAAAAAAAACAAAACAAAAGGTGCAAGCATATGAGATATGACCAGCAGAAGATGATGTTTTTCTTTCCTTTTCTATATGACATGGGGCCGAGGAGTCCCCTCCCTGGTTTTCTAAAAAGATGTCCTTTGCATTTTCTTGGGTTTAATGAATTTGGGAAGTTCCGTGTACCAACAGACATACAAGCATGCAACTGTCGGGTGTGACACTTGATAGGTTAGTGCAAAAAATATACGTAAAACAATTCATAATGTCATAATAAAATGACATGGACATTCTTAAACTATAAATACGCTTACACTCTGTTTGGATGTTGATATTCAAGGCCATGAAATTGAATTGGGCTCAATATCAAATCTCCCTGACTTTGATATTGACATTGAACCCAAATTCTGTTATTCAGATGTGCAAATAATTCTCACTTGGAATTCGTATGAGAGGCTAAATTTTGAAGATTGTTTGGATGGCCATTCGACACATTGGAATTGCTCATTTCTCAGATGAACATTGTACTTGATGCAATATATGAATATTTTTGTGAATGCTTATATATCAAGAATACAAATCAAGCATCAAGTATTTGTATAACATATGAATCAACAAATTGTACAATCAATCAAGCATGAAAAGGACCAAAAGCAAAAAAAATGTCAACATCACACGGCCAACAGACCAACATCATGCACAACCCACATCAAATACTTTGGATCTGCCTGTTGTGGATCCATGCTCAAATCCATTGACCTGCAAAAGGAAAAAATCTCAGCATACAAGCACATACGGTGTAGTCACTACAGGTATGGATTAGAGGAGATTAGAGGATTAGGGTACGGTGGCCGTGGGGCTAGAGGAAGAAGCATCCATGTGGGGAAGAGGCTGCCGTGCCATCGGCCATGGGGGGCGGGGGCGTGGTGGTGGGTCATGCAGATGGCGGCCAGCGGAGGTGAGTGCGCGTGGAGGTGGGCGCACGCGGGGGAGGGGCAGATCCGCCGGAGAGAAGAGAGAGAAGGAGGAGGGCGAAAAGGGACTAACCTGCACCGTCGGGAGCTCCACGTCGCACCTTTGTCCGTCTCCTCTCCTGCTCGTTTGCTGTTCCTTTCCCTCAACCACTGAAAGATCGTGGATGTCGCCTAGAGGGGGGGGGGGTGAATAGGCGTTTTAAAATAATTACGGTTTAGGCTTGAACAAATGCGGAATAAACCTAGCGGTTAATTTGTCAAGCACAAAACCTAAAACAACTAGGCTCACCTATGTGCACCAACAACTTATGCTAAGCAAGATACGCAACTATGTGATAGCAAGATATATGACAAGAAACAATATGGCTATCACAAAGTAAAGGGGCTCGGGTAAGAGATAACCGAGGCACGCGGAGACGATGATGTATCCCGAAGTTCACACCCTTGCGGATGCTAATCTCCGTTTGGAGCGGTGTGGAGGCACAATGCTCCCCAAGAAGCCACTAGGGCCACCGTAATCTCCTCACGCTCTCGCACAATGCAAGATGCCGTGATTCCACTAAGGGACCCTTGAGGGCGGTCACCGAACCCGTACAAATGGCAACCCTTGGGGGCGGTCACCGGACCCGTACACTTTGGCAACCCTTGGGGGCGGTCACCGGTACCCGTCAAATTGCTCGGGGCGATCTCCACAACCTAATTGGAGACCCCGACGCTTGCCCGGAGCTTTGCACCACAATGATTGAGCTCCGAACACCAACAACCGTCTAGGGAGCCCAAGCACCCAAGAGGAACAAGCTCAAGGGTACCAAGCACCCAAGAGTAATAAGCTTCTCAACTTGTAACTTCCACGTATCACGTGGAGAACTCAAACCGATGCACCAAATGCAATGGCAAGGGCACACGGAGTGCCCAAGTCCTTCTCTCTCAAATCCCACCGAAGCAACTAATGCTAGGGAGGAAAATGAGAGGAAGAACAAGAAAGAGAACACCAAGAACTCCAAGATCTAGATCCAAGGGGTTCCCCTCACATAGAGGAGAAAGTGATTGGTGGAAATGTGGATCTAGATCTCCTCTCTCTTTTCCCTCAAAAACTAGCAAGAATCCATGGAGGGATTGAGAGTTAGCAAGCTCGAAGAAGGTCAACAATGGGGGAAGAACACGAGCTCAAAGGGTTGAGGTTCAATGGGGAAGAAGACCCCCTTTTATAGGAGGGGGAAAATCCAACCGTTATCCCCCACTCAGCCCCGCAGAGAGCGGTACTACCGCGGAGGCAGGGCGGTACTACCGCTCGTAAGCGGTACTACCGCTCCCCCTCAGCGGTACTGCCGCGCCAGAAGAAAAGGGCTGGGGCTGGGACCCAGAGCGGTACTACCGTGGAGGTAGGGCGGTACTACCGCTCACAAGCAGCACTACCGCAGCTAGTACCGCAGCTAGTACCGCAAAACCCGACACGAGAAAATGTGCACTCGAATCGAAGCGGAAGGAGCACGAAGCCACATCGGTACTGCGGCTGAGCCCAGCAAGCGGTACTACCGCTCCGAGGAGCGGTACTACCGCTTAGTGGACTGCAGCCGTACTACCGCTCCAACCACTGTGTCGAGGCGGTAGGAGCACGGATCCGCAGAGGCACTGCTGCTGAGGCCATCAAGCGGTACTACCGCTCCAAGGAGCGGTACTGCCGCTTAGTGAGCCTCAGCCGTACTACCGCTGTGGCCCGCGGTACTACCGCTGGGTCCAGGAGAAAAACCACACTCCAGAAAACCAGAACTGCCATAACTTCTGCATATGAGCTCCGAATTGAGCAAACTCAAGCTTGTTGAAAACAAGACGACGAGTAGCATCAAAACAGCGACTGGTTATAGTAAGAAGAGGCAGGGGAGGTGTGCCAACAAAAAGAGGAGTGAAACCTCCAACCAAGAAGAACCGGCAAAACCTCCAACATTGAAAACATCATAGAAGATGCATGCGAACTTCGTTTTCGATGAACTCAAGCTTGTCATCAAGATGACCATAAGCTCTAAGACTCACAAAGAGAACCAAACAAAAACCAAGAAAGATGATGCAAGGATGCAATGGTTTGAGCTCTCAGCGAACGATACGATCAAGCTACTCATCGAGAGCCCCCCTTGATAGTACGACAATCGATCCTATAACCCGGTCTCCCAACTACCATCATGAGACCGGTAAAATAGAAAACCTACCAAGGGCAAACCTTTGCCTTGCACATGGTCCACTTGAGCTAGATGATGACGATCTTGACTCCCTCAAGTTGGACCACCTTTCTTGATTGTGTTGGCTCGATGAAGACTAGTTGATTGCTCCCCCATACTCCACTATGGGTGAGCCTTTCTTCCGCACATCTTCACGAATCCATTGTCACCACAATGGACGGCAAGCTTCAAGCATTTGATCTCTTCGTGATGCTCCACTTGAACTTGCACACCGCAACCTTTCTTGATTGTGTCGAGTCGATGAAGACTAGTTGATTGCTCCCCCATACTCTACTATGGGTGAGCTACTCTTCCGCACATCTTCACAGGTCCATTGTCACCACAAAGTATAGCACGCTTCAAGCATTTGATCTCTTCGTGGTGCTCCTCTTGAACTTGCACACCGCAACCTAACCCCACAAAGAACCCTCACGAAGACCATGGGTTAGTACACAAAGCGTAATTGACAATGCTTATCATACCATGGGATCACTTGATCCCTCTCGGTACATCTTCTACGCTTTGTAGGTTGATCAACTTGATTCACTCTTTAACTTAGTCTTGATCAATCTCTCACAAGACCAATCTTTAGGTAATTCCTTGAATAGCACCTTGGTCGACACAAACTCTCCTTGAAACCAACACATGTACTCCAAGAAAAGCCTATGGACAAAACCTTCAAATATAACTCAAGGCAACCATTAGTCCATAGAGATTGTCATCAATTACCAAAACCAAACATGGGGGCACTGCATGTTCTTTCAACCACGATGAAGCGGTAAGTCGAGCTCTCGATCCCGAATATTAGCCAAAGTCGAGCTCCTGACCTCTGATTTCGGGAATAGCTACGCGGGCTGCGAGAGCGGGCCAGCGAATATCTCGGGCCAATTCAGCGACTCAATTCCGTGACCATTCAAACAATGGCTTAGGACATTTGGGAAGTAATCTATTGGTGGAGCAATTGTGTAACTACTCAAAAAGTGGTTATTATTAGAGAGAAGCTAGTTTTTAAGTAGTACAACAATAATTCGATAATTACGTTTGGCATGGTACTAGGCGAGAAGTAGTTTCTATTGAAAACCAGGAAACTTACCTCATTGGACAACAAATCTACAATGAAGGCCAAGGATGAGAGGCGAATCCCTTACAAGCGCCTTAAACACCAATTAGCAAATAACCCCTATCTAAGAAGGAAGGAATTCTCACCTTGTGACTTATCGGTTCATCTTTGACTTGTGTACCATGATGGACTCACCCTCCATAGGTCATTAGTCTCTACGCCCTCTGTAAGTTACGACTAGACCTCCACTCAACGTAGCTCACCCTGCGCTTGCCACGATTTTCGACATGAAATTACCTCTACCTGGCCACGACAGGGACTCCGTTGGTTCCGCTTACCCTCCATCAGCTGCAAGTCACCCTACTAAGACTAGACACCATCTCCCCTCATAATTGAAGGTTGCACCTCCCCTATGTCCCCTGAGATGCCTTAGCCTCTTCATAGACATGTACATGTAAGCTAATGGATGGAGCATGAACCTGAACTTCTAATGCCCACAGTTTACTACCACTACGACGACAGGCAAGCATATCAATTTTTTCCCAATCTTTTCACAAGCTACATAAGAGAAACCATAGATTGATCACTAGGCAATGTTCCCTAGCATGTATTCTAATGCGACATGTTATTGTACTATTTCATGATAAAATTAGCAGGCTCCGTAACTTCAACACCACAATGGTGCCTAGCTTAAGTGAACTGTAGAAGTGTCAGAGTATCATTAGGTTAGAGATGCATTAGGCATGAAAGTGATGGTCATGAAAATGATGAGTTGTTGACACATGACATATCCACATTAGTGCTATAAGTATGTGGAAATTAGACTATGAGATGCTCATGTAAAGTCATATTTAGCAATTTACCGTACATAACATGGGATATTTGATGATTCTCGTTTGATACAAACTGATCATGCCAACCGCCATGATGTTGCATTATCAATCGAACATGAATTTGAGCTTGGCAATGATGGAGGGAGACATGATATGGAAATTTAACCTCCTTCGGTTGATTTGGACAACTTCATTACACTTAAAAAGAGAGCTACAAGTGGACCATTTCATGTGAGTATCATTTTCACCATAATTCGCTTAAAATTATATAACAATCACTGACTGGTATGAGTAATGAGTGTTATAACATTTAGAGTTCATCATGTAAACCCGATTGTGATGAGAACTTAAAGCTAGCTGTAGGTATGGCATTTGAGAGTGTGGAATTTGTCTAGAAGTTTTACAAAGGCTTACGCACACAATGTGGGATTTTCAATATGAAATGGGCAGAACTGGACCATAGATGATGTGGTGGTCTGAAGGCATTTTCTTTGTTGCAAAGCAGGTTTCCGAATGATGGAGGAGGACTGCAAGAAGGATTTAAAGAGAGAGATGATAAGAACACATGCAAGAAATATTATTGTGTGCTTTGTGAGGCCATGGTAACATTCAAGTGTATGCATGATGGGAAGTACTCTATATAGTATATTTAATCAAGTATAACAAAGTCAACGAGGAGGCCAACACCACACTATTCACATGTCATTAAGCTAGCATTGGCACATCTTTGGTAGTTATCATACACAGAAAATATTGGTTATGCTATCTCATAATTTGTTTATCCATTCAAACTACGATCTAGCTGGGTAACTTTAAATTTCAGAAAACAAAACATTTGCCCCTTTGCCGAGGCTTGCTGCAATAATAATGTGAAGATTTTATTCCCCAATTATAATGACCAGATCCACAGTTGTAACAAGCGAAAAGGATTTGATACACCATAGACTATTAAAAACTAGACGACATGACTATCAGGTAAAGACACTAGAACAAATTAAGAAACTATTAATGTTGTCTTTAAAAATGGTAATGGTTGTAAAGTGATTTGATGCATATGCATTTGAAATTGCCGCTAAATAATATATTATAGCTATCTTTATCATGCTCTCCTGTTCGAACGTGCTTTACATTCTATTAGTGTTAACTTATTGATGTTTGCATCCTTTTCCAATTAAATTTGCCATAGAAGGAAGTAAAATATATCAATCATTAGTTTCTACCATATAAAGGTAACCATATAAGTTAGTGTGTTATATATTCACATTTTTCTTGTTAAATTTCAAAGTTGCAAATTGATGTTGAGAAAGACCTATCGTAGCTGGATCTGATTTATTTATAGAAGCACAAGTGCATTACATGGATTAAGATCAAGATACACGTCGGATGGATAAAAAAGATCTATTTGTGATCAATTAGTGGAGATTGAGAGCGATGTGGAAGACGTAAGATGATTCCGCGCTAGCTCCACTGCCAGCACACGCAAGCATCTGATTCAGGCACGCATAGTTTTATAACTTTCATTTGGGGTGCCGATCAAAGTGAGAACAACATTTGTCCCTTTTTATGAATTTTAAGTTTGTTATGTGGGCGGAATGGGCCAGCAGGTGTAGTGGTGAAAAGCCGAACGAGTTCGGCTGGTTCGTAACCTAACCTAACCTATCCTATCCGCAAACATGTGAGGACGAACAAGGACGAGACATGCATAGCCACGATCTGTGAGGCTATGATTGGGCATCGATGCAGTGAGAGACAGACATCAACTTTCTCCCGTCAAAAGAAGAACAAACATCAACTTTTGAAACCAAAATAACCCCAAAAATTGGGAGCAACGCACGGGCACGGGACATCGATCGGGCCGAACTGCTCTCATATCCGCGTTCTTAATTATCCGCGTCTCCTCGCACACTACGATCGCCACCAACTTCAATCCACTTTATTCTCCATACCATACCACCACCACCACCAACACTGATCAGGTTATTTAACTTCGGGGTAGGGCTCGGCCACGCGTGCGGGGTCGCATGCAGTAGCACGATTCACACATACCCGATTGGGTGCAGGGAACGCAACACGCCAGCTGACGATGTGCGCTATCTTCGACTTCAAGTCTCCCACTATCCGGTTAAAAATAGTCTCTCACGTCCATGCTCGCTCGATCATTGCGGAAGCCCACTTACAAATATTTTAAAACGAAGAACAGACAGTTGGCTAGTTATTAGTTTTTGCCAGCACACGATGGCTGACGCTTGCTGGATTATCTGTTGGCACTCATTCCATGGGACTAGAAAATCAAACACTTGATCGACTGGGCAAGGATTCTTGTAATGGTCTTTTTATTTCACACGGCACACTACTGTATATACCGGACGCTAATGCTCCAGGGAATAACGAAACGGAAAAGAAAAGCAAATGCAAAACAAAAGGTCCAAGCATATGAACATGATGTTTCGTTTCTATATGAAATGGGGCCGGGCCGCACCGGAGAGTGGATTTTTGGATCCCGAGCTCCATGGAGCTCGAAATTTAGAAAAATTCAAAAATCAATTTTAAAGTTTAAAAAAATATAGAAAATTTACACATGTATATAGTGATGTGTACTTCATCTCTGCAAATTTTCATGATGAAATACGTTTTGATTTGGTCTACAAAAAAGTAGATTCAAGAAGTTTTATGGTGAATAGTACATGTCTTAGAAAATCATTTTTTTGTAGCTCACGTCAGAATGTATTTCATCGTGAAAATTTAGAGATATGTAGTACACATCCCTATATACATGTGTAAATTGTTTTCAGATTCTTTTTGAAACTTCAAAGGTTGAGTTTTGAATTTTTCAAAAATCAGGCTCCATGAAGGCTGAGCTCTATTATCACTTTCCGGCGCTGGGAGTCCCCCACCTGATTTTCTGGGGAGAAAAAAAAGTTTAAACATATGCATAATGGATCAGACTAATAATATCGCTACTTGTTTCACTTTTTTTAACTACTTGTTCTCTCGAAACAGGACGAACTGTACATGGTGTTGAGAAAATCCTCATACAAGCTAATGAAAGATAAAACTAGACTACACACAACTAACAAAACCAAAAAGGCACCATAAGTGCACTGCTGGATATTGTATGCGTGCCATCGAGTAGAAGTACAGGAGTAGTCGAACCACAACTAGAAGAAACCTAAGAACCAACACTCGGTGGTCTCATGTCTCATGGAAGAAACCACCAGACTATGCCTCCAAGTCTCCAGCGAATCGTTGCCGAAGAGGCCCCTCTGTGCTCCCGCTCAGGATCGAGGAGCCCCCCTCTGCCAGCAAACAGAAGGGACCGACAAACCGGAAGATGTAGTTACATGTATAAGGGAGGAGACCAACAAGGATGCCCACCGCCAATGCCGAGGAAGCCTCAGCACATGATCCAAGACATCCCAGGAGGGATATGATGCAATCGCGCTGCCCTCAAATTTGTAGGCATGGATGTGGGTTTTTGCCCGTAGTACGAACATAGAGAGCACATACATCTATGAAAAAGCCCCAAGGGGGACGTGACACCCTGAAGGTGTCGCCGATGCCAACACTAAAGTGCTGAGGTTTCGCTCGAGAGCTCCAGCATACCATGTCGCAGATCCCATCCACCAAGCCCACCCTAGGGAGAGGCCTGCCATGATGGATCTAGGCCTGCAAATATAGATCAGAGTTTAGCCTGAAGGAAATATGCCCTAGAGGCAATAATATAGTTATTATTTATTTCCTTAAATCATGATAAGTGTTTATTATTCATGCTAGAATTGTATGTGAATACATAGACTAAACAAAGTATCACTAGTATGCCTCTACTAGACTAGCTCGTTAATCAAAGATGGTTATGTTTCCTGACCATGAACAAAGAGTTGTTATTTGATTAACGAGGTCACATCATTAGTTGAATGATCTGATTGACATGACCCATTCCATTAGCTTAGCACCCGATCGTTTAGTATGTTGCTATTGCTTTCTTCATGACTTATACATGTTCCTATAACTATGAGATTATGCAACTCCCGTTTACCGGAGGAACACTTTGGGTACTACCAAACGTCACAACGTAACTGGGTGATTATAAAGGAGTACTACAGGTGTCTCCAATGGTAGATGTTGGGTTGGCGTATTTCGAGATTAGGGTTTGTCACTCCGAGTGTCGGAGAGGTATCTCTGGGCCCTCTCGGTAATGCACATCACATAAGCCTTGCAAGCACTGCAACTAATATGTTAGTTGTTAGATGATGTATTACGGAACGAGTAAAGAGACTTGCCAGTAACGAGATTGAACTAGGTATTGGATACCGACGATCGAATCTCGGGCAAGTAAAATACCAATGACAAAGGGAACAACGTATGTTGTTATGCGGTCTGACCGATAAAGATCTTTGTAGAATATGTAGGAGCCAATATGGGCATCCAGGTCCCGCTATTGGTTATTGACCGGAGACATGTCTCGGTCATGTCTACATTGTTCTCGAACCGTAGGGTCCGCACGCTTAACGTTACGATGACAGTTATTATGAGTTTATGCATTTTGATATACCGAAGGTTGTTCGGAGTCCCGGATGTGATCACGGACATGACGAGGAGTCTCGAAATGGTCGAGATGTAAAGATTGATATATTGGAAGCCTATGTTTGGACACCGGAAGTGTTCCGGGTGAAATCGGGATTTTACCGGAATACCGGGAGGGTTACCGGAACCCCCCGGGAGGCTAATGGGCCTATTGGGCCTTAGTGGAAAAAGAGAAAAGGGGCAGCCCACAGCTGGCCGCGTGCCCCCCCTTTCCCAAGTCCTACTAGGACTAGGAGAAGGGGCCGGCCCCCTCTCTCTCCTTTTTCCCCTTGAGTCCTAGTTGGAATAGGATTGAGGGGGGGGGGGGGAGTCCTACTCCCGGTAGGAGTAGGACTCCTCCCGCGCCCTCTCCCTAGCCGGCCGAACCCCCTCCCCCTGCTCCTTTATATACGGGGGCAGGGGGCACCCCATGGACACACAAGTTGATCCACGTGATCTATTCCTTAGCCGTGTGCGGTGCCCCCTGCCACCATATTCCTCGATAATACTGTAGCGGAGTTTAGGAGAAGCCATGCTGCTGTAGTTCATCAAGATTGTCACCACGCCGTCGTGCTGACGGAACTCCTCCCCGAAGCTTTGCTGGATCGGAGCCCGGGGATCGTCATCGAGCTGAACGTGTGCCAAGAACTCGGAGGTGCCGGAGTAACGGTGCTTGGATCGGTCGGATCGGAAGAAGACGTACGACTACTTCCTCTACGTTGTGTGATCGCTTCCGCAGTCGGTCTGCGTTGGTACGTAGACAACACTCTCCCCCTCGTTGCTATGCATCACCATGATCTTGCATGTGCGTAGGAAATTTTTCGAAATTACTACGTTCCCCAACAGTGGTATCATAGCCTAGGTTTTATGGTTTGATGTTATTTGCACGAGTAGAACATAAGTGAGTTGTGGGCGATACAAGTCATACTGCCTACCAGCATGTCATACTTTGGTTCGGCGGTATTGTTGGACGAGACGATCCGGACCAACCTTACGCGTACTCTTACGCGAGACCGGTTCCCTCGACGTGCTTTGCACACAGATGGCTTGCGGAAGACTGTCTCTCTAACTTTAGTTGAACCAAGTGTGGCTACGCCCGGTCCTTGAGAAGGTTAAAACGGAGTCTATTTGACGAACTATCGTTGTGGTTTTGATGCGTAGGTGAGATGAGTTCTTACTTAAAGCCCGTAGCAGCCACGTAAAACTTGCAACAACAAAGTAGAGGACGTCTAACTTGTTTTTGCAGGGCATGTTGTGATGTGATATGGTCAAGGCATGATGCTAAATTTTATTGTATGAGATGATCATGTTTTGTAACCAAGTTATCGGCAACTGGCAGGAGCCATATGGTTGTCGCTTTATTGTATGCAATGCAACCACGATGTAATGCTTTACTTTATTACTAAGCGGTAGTGATAGTCGTGGAAGCATAAGATTGACGAGACGACAACGATGCTACGATGGAGATCAAGGTGTCGCGCCGGTGACGATGGTGACCATGACGGTGCTTCGGAGATGGAGATCACAAGCACAAGACGATGATGGCCATATCATATCACTTATATTGATTGCATGTGATGTTTATCCTTTTACGCATCTTATCTTGCTTTGATTGACGGTAGCATTATAAGATGATCTCTCACTAAATTATCAAGAAGTGTTCTCCCTGAGTATGCACCGTTGCCAAAGTTCGTCGTGCCCAGACACCACGTGATGATCGGGTGTGATAAGCTCTACGTCCAAATACAACGGGTGCAAAACAGTTGCACACGCAGAATACTCAGGTTATACTTGACGAGCCAAGCATATACAGATATGGCCTCGGAACACGGAGACCGAAAGGTCGAGCGTGAATCATATAGTAGATATGATCAACATAACGATGTTCACCATTGAAAACTACTCCATCTCACGTGATGATCGGTTATGGTTTAGTTGATTTGGATCACGTAATCACTTAGAGGATTAAAGGGATGTCTATCTAAGTGGGAGTTCTTAAGTAAATTGATTAACTGAACTTGAACTTATCATGAACTTAGTACCTGATAGTATCTTGCTTGTTTATGTTGATTGTAGATAGATGGCTCATGCTGTTGTTCCGTTGAATTTTAATGCGTTCCTTGAGAAAGCAAAGTTGAAAGATGATGGTAGCAATTACACGGACTGGGTCCGTAACTTGAGGATTATCCTCATTGCTGCACAGAAGAATTACGTCTTGGAAGCACCGCTGGGTGCCAGGCCTGCTACTGGAGCAACGCCAGATGTTATGAACGTCTGGCAAAGCAAAGCTGATGACTACTCAATAGTTCAGTGTGCCATGCTTTACGGCTTAGAATCGGGACTTCAACGACGTTTTGAACGTCATGGAGCATATGAGATGTTCCAGGAGTTGAAGTTGATATTTCAAGCAAATGCCCGAATTGAGAGATATGAAGTCTCCAATAAGTTCTATAGCTGCAAGATGGAGGAGAACAGTTCTGTCATTGAGCATATACTCAAAATGTCTGGGTATAATAATCACTTGATTCAGATGGGAGTTAATCTTCCAGATGATTGCGTCATTGACAGAATTCTCCAATCACTGCCACCAAGCTACAAGAGCTTCGTGATGAACTATAATATGCAAGGGATGAACAAGACTATTCCCGAGCTCTTCGCAATGCTGAAAGCCGCGGAGGTAGAAATCAAGAAGGAGCATCAAGTGTTGATGGTTAACAAGACCACTAGTTTCAAGAAAAAGGGCAAAGGGAAGAAGAAGGGGAACTTCAAGAAGAACAGCAAGCAAGTTGCTGCTCAGGAGAAGAAACCCAAGTCTGGACCTAAGCCTGAAACTGAGTGCTTCTACTGCAAGCAGACTGGTCACTGGAAGCGGAACTGCCCCAAGTATTTGGCGGATAAGAAGGATGGCAAGGTGAACAAAGGTATATGTGATATACATGTTATTGATGAGTACCTTACTAGAGCTCGCAGTAGCACCTGGGTATTTGATACTGGTTCTGTTGCTAATATTTGCAACTCGAAACAGGGACTACAGAATAAGCGGACGCTAGCAAAGGACGAGGTGACGATGCGCGTGGGAAACGGTTCCAAAGTCGATGTGATCGCGGTCGGCACGCTACCTCTACATCTACCTTCGGGATTAATATTAGACCTAAATAATTGTTATTTGGTGCCAGCGTTGAGCATGAACATTATATCTGGATCTTGTTTAATGCGAGACGGTTATTCATTTAAATCAGAGAATAATGGTTGTTCTATTTATATGAGTAATATCTTTTATGGTCATGCACCTTTGAAGAGTGGTCTATTCTTGTTGAATCTCGATAGTAGTGATACACATATTCATAATGTAGAAGCCAAAAGATGCAGAGTTGATAATGATAGTGCAACTTATTTGTGGCACTGCCGTTTAGGTCATATCGGTGTAAAGCGCATGAAGAAACTCCATACTGATGGGCTTTTAGAACCACTTGATTATGAATCACTTGGTACTTGCGAACCGTGCCTCATAGGCAAGATGACTAAAACACCGTTCTCCGGTACTATGGAGAGAGCAACAGATTTATTGGAAATCATACATACCGATGTATGTGGTCCGATGAATATTGAGGCTCGTGGCGGATATCGTTATTTTCTCACCTTCACAGATGATTTGAGCAGATATAGGTATATCTACTTAATGAAACATAAGTCTGAAACATTTGAAAAGTTCAAGGAATTTTAGAGTGAAGTTGAAAATCATCGTAACAAGAAAATAAAGTTTCTACGATCTGATCGTGGAGGAGAATATTTGAGTTACGAGTTTGGTGTACATTTGAAAAATTGTGGAATAGTTTCGCAACTCACGCCACCCGGAAAACCACAGCGTAATGGTGTGTCCGAACGTCGTAATCGTACTTTACTAGATATGGTGCGATCTATGATGTCTCTTACTGATTTACCGCTATCGTTTTGGGGTTATGCTTTAGAGACGGCCGCATTCACGTTAAATAGGGCACCATCAAAATCCGTTGAGACGACACCTTATGAACTATGGTTTGGCAAGAAACCAAAGTTGTCGTTTCTTAAAGTTTGGGGCTGCGATGCTTATGTGAAAAAGCTTCAACCTGATAAGCTCGAACCCAAATCGGAGAAATGTGTCTTCATAGGATATCCAAAGGAAACTATTGGATACACCTTCTATCACAGATCCGAAGGCAAGACTTTTGTTGCTAAATTCGGAATTTTCTAGAGAAGGAGTTTCTCTCGAAAGAAGTGAGTGGGAGGAAAGTGGAACTTGACGAGGTAACTGTACCTACTCCCTTATTGGAAAATAGTACATCACAGAAAACTGTTTCTGCGACACCTATACCAATTAGTGAGGAAGCTAATGATGATGATCATGAAACATCAGGACAAGATACTACTGAACCACGTAGATCAACCAGAGTGAGATCCGCACCAGAGTGGTACGGTAATCCAATCCTGGAAGTCATGCTACTAGATCATGATGAACCTACGAACTATGAAGAAGCGATGGTGAGCCCAGATTCCGCAAAGTGGCTTGAGGCCATGAAATCTGAGATAGGATCCATGTATGAGAACAAAGTATGGACTTTGGTTGACTTGCCCGATGATCGGCAAGCAATTGAGAATAAATGGATCTTCAAGAAAAAGACTGACGCTGACGGTAATGTTACTGTCTATAAAGCTCGACTTGTCGCAAAAGGTTTTCGACAAGTTCAAGGGGTTGACTACGATGAGACCTTCTCACCCGTAGCAATGCTTAAGTCCGTCAGAATCATGTTAGCAATTGCCGCATTTCATGATTATGAAATATGGCAGATGGATGTCAAAACTGCATTCCTGAATGGATTTCTGGAAGAAGAGTTGTATATGATGCAACCAGAAGGTTTTGTCGATCCAAAGGGAACTAACAAAGTATGCAAACTCCAGCGATCCATTTATGGACTGGTGCAAGCATCTCGGAGTTGGAATAAACGCTTTGATAGTGTGATCAAAGCATTTGGCTTTATACAGACTTTTGGAGAAGCCTGTATTTACAAGAAAGTGAGTGGGAGCTCTGTAGCATTTCTGATATTATATGTGGATGACATATTGCTGATTGGAAATGATATAGAATTTCTGGATAGCATAAAGGGATACTTGAATAAAAGTTTTTCGATGAAAGACCTCGGGGAAGCTGCTTACATATTAGGCATAAAGATCTATAGAGATAGATCAAGACGCTTAATTGGACTTTCACAAAGCACATACCTTGACAAAATTTTGAAGAAGTTCAAAATGGATCAAGCAAAGAAAGGATTCTTGCCTGTGTTACAAGGTGTGAAGTTGAGTCAGACTCAATGCCCGACCACTGCAGAAGATAGAGAGAAAATGAAAGATGTTCCCTATGCTTCAGCCATAGGCTCTATCATGTATGCAATGCTGTGTACCAGACCTGATGTGTGCCTTGCTATAAGTTTAGCAGGGTGGTACCAAAGTAATCCAGGAATGGATCACTGGACAACGGTCAAGAACATCCTGAAATACCTGAAAAGGACTAAGGATATGTTTCTCGTATATGGAGGTGACAAAGAGCTCACCGTAAAAGGTTACGTTGATGCAAGCTTTGACACTGATCCGGACGATTCTAAATCGCAAACCGGATACGTATTTACTTTAAACGGTGGAGCTGTCAGTTGGTGCAGTTCTAAACAAAGCGTCGTAGCGGGATCTACATGTGAAGCGGAGTACATAGCTGCTTCGGAAGCAGCGAACGAAGGAGTTTGGATGAAGGAGTTCATATCCGATCTAGGTGTCATACCTAGTGCATCGGGTCCAATGAAAATCTTTTGTGACAATACTGGTGCAATTGCCTTAGCAAAGGAATCCAGATTTCACAAAAGGACCAAACACATCAAGAGACGCTTCAACTCCATCAGGGATTTAGTCCAAGTGGGAGACATAGAGATTTGCAAGATACATACGGATCTGAATGTTGCAGACCCGTTGACTAAGCCTCTTCCACGAGCAAAACATGATCAACACCAAAGCTCCATGGGTGTTAGAATCATTACTGTGTAATCTAGATTATTGACTCTAGTGCAAGTGGGAGACTGAAGGAAATATGCCCTAGAGGCAATAATATAGTTATTATTTATTTCCTTAAATCATGATAAGTGTTTATTATTCATGCTAGAATTGTATTAACCGGAAACATAATACATGTGTGAATACATAGACTAAACAAAGTGTCACTAGTATGCCTCTACTAGACTAGCTCGTTAATCAAAGATGGTTATGTTTCCTGACCATGAACAAAGAGTTGTTATTTGATTAACGAGGTCACATCATTAGTTGAATGATCTGATTGACATGACCCATTCCATTAGCTTAGCACCCGATCGTTTAGTATGTTGCTATTGCTTTCTTCATGACTTATACATGTTCCTATAACTATGAGATTATGCAACTCCCGTTTACCGAAGGAACACTTTGGGTACTACCAAACGTCACAACGTAACTGGGTGATTATAAAGGAGTACTACAGGTGTCTCCAATGGTAGATGTTGGGTTGGCGTATTTCGAGATTAGGGTTTGTCACTCCGAGTGTCGGAGAGGTATCTCTGGGCCCTCTCGGTAATGCACATCACATAAGCCTTGCAAGCACTGCAACTAATATGTTAGTTGTTAGATGATGTATTACGGAACGAGTAAAGAGACTTGCCAGTAACGAGATTGAACTAGGTATTGGATACCGACGATCGAATCTCGGGCAAGTAAAATACCGATGACAAAGGGAACAACGTATGTTGTTATGCGGTCTGACCGATAAAGATCTTCGTAGAATATGTAGGAGCCAATATGGGCATCCAGGTCCCGCTATTGGTTATTGACCGGAGACATGTCTCGGTCATGTCTACATTGTTCTCGAACCGTAGGGTCCGCACGCTTAATGTTACGATGACAGTTATTATGAGTTTATGCATTTTGATGTACCGAAGGTTGTTCGGAGTCCCGGATGTGATCACGGACATGACGAGGAGTCTCGAAATGGTCGAGATGTAAAGATTGATATATTGGAAGCCTATGTTTGGACACCGGAAGTGTTCCGGGTGAAATCGGGATTTTACCGGAATACCGGGAGGGTTACCGGAACCCCCCGGGAGGCTAATGGGCCTATTGGGCCTTAGTGGAAAAAGAGAAAAGGGGCAGCCCACAGCTGGCCGCGCGCCCCCCTTTCCCAAGTCCTACTAGGACTAGGAGAAGGGGCCGGCCCCCCTCTCTCTCCTTTTTCCCCTTGAGTCCTAGTTGGAATGGGATTGAGGGGGGGGGGAGTCCTACTCCCGGTAGGAGTAGGACTCCTCCCGCGCCCTCTCCCTAGCCGGTCGAACCCCCTCCCCCTGCTCCTTTATATACGGGGGCAGGGGGCACCCCATGGACACACAAGTTGATCCACGTGATCTATTCCTTAGCCATGTGCGGTGCCCCCTGCCACCATATTCCTCGATAATACTGTAGCGGAGTTTAGGAGAAGCCCTGCTGCTGTAGTTCATCAAGATTGTCACCACGCCGTCGTGCTGACGGAACTCCTCCCCGAAGCTTTGCTGGATCGGAGCCCGGGGATCGTCATCGAGCTGAACGTGTGCCAAGAACTCGGAGGTGCCGGAGTAACGGTGCTTGGATCGGTCGGATCGGAAGAAGATGTACGACTACTTCCTCTACGTTGTGTGATCGCTTCCGCAGTCGGTCTGCGTTGGTACGTAGACAACACTCTCCCCCTCGTTGCTATGCATCACCATGATCTTGCATGTGCGTAGGAAAATTTTCGAAATTACTACGTTCCCCAACATAGCCACCATTGCTAGTAGCCTCATGAGGATCACGAGCAATATTGCGCCCCTTGCCATCCACATAACCAAGGGGAGCACTAAAATTGTGTCACATGACTCATGAAGTGCCTCCCAGCATAGTCTACGTACCTTCCTAGGACATCACCATGGCATCTAAGATCCCGCACCAAACCTCATCGGCCCACCTCCCAACATACAACGAGCCACAAGTGCGCATCCAACTGACACACATGCCACACCGATGCTTCTCCGCAATCACATACATCCTGCCTCCTAGCGGTAGATAGCCAATCCCGATGGAAACCAACACAAATTTGGTCAATGAGATACATGAGGTACATGAACTCCAAGGGATATAATGAAGGACTAGCCTATGAGGCACAACTAGGAGGGTCGGCCATGCCAAGACTGGGCAGGCTCGACCCCTTGGCCCGACCCACCGCCACCCTATGACTGTCTCGACGGATATGGTATGCCCAAGGTAATTCTCGGATATACTTCATGGACCACATGTGCATGTGCCCCCACCTGGAACAGGCACGATCGTGAAAACTGGTACGGCAAGAAACCAGAACCCAGATCCACGCCTCAACAGATCTGATATGCAGTGCCATGCGTGGGAGCCTGATGACCCACAAGTATAGGGGATCTATCGTAGTCCTTTTGATAAGTAAGAGTGTCGAACCCAACGAGGAGCAGAAGGAAATGATAAGCGGTTTCCAGCAAGGTATTCTCTGCAAGTACTGAAATAAGTGGTAACTGGTAGTTTTGTGATAAAATAATTTGTAACGAGCAACAAGTAACAAAAGTAAATAAGGTGCAGCAAGGTGGCCCAATCCTTTTTGTAGCAAAGGACAAGCCTGGACAAACTCTTATATGATGTAAAGCACTCCCGAGGACACATGGGAATATCGTCAAGCTAGTTTTCATCATGTTCATATGATTCACGTTCGGTACTTTGATAATTTGGTATGTGGGTGGACCGGTGCTTGCGTGCTACCCTTACTTGGACAAGCATCCCACTTCTGATTAACCTCTATTGCAAGCATCCGCAAATACAACAAAAGTATTAAAGTAAACCTAACCATAACATGAAACATATGGATCAAAATCAGCCCCTTACGAAGCAACGCATAAACTAGGGTTTAATCTTCTGTCACTCTAACAACCCATCATCTACTTATTACTTCCCAATGCCTTCCTCTAGGCCCAAATAATAGTGAAGTGTCATGTAGTCCACGTTCACATAACACCACTAGAGGAGAGACAACATACATCTTATCAAAATATCGAACGAATACCAAATTCACATGACTACTAATAGCAAGACTTCTCCCATGTCCTCAGGAACAAAAGTAACTACTCACAAAGCATAAACATGTTCATAATCAGAGGGGTATTAATGTGCATATAGGATCTGAACATATGATCTTCCACCAATTAAACCAACTAGCATCAACTACAAGAAGTAATTAACACTACTAGCAACCTACTAGCACCAATCCCAAACTTGGAGACAAGAATTGGATACAAGAGATGAACTAGGGTTTTGAGATGAGATGGTGCTGATGAAGATGTTGATGAAGATTGCCCTCTCCCGATGAGAGGAGCGTTGGTGATGACGGTGGCAATGATTTCCCCCTCCGGGAGGGAAGTTTCCCCGCCAGAACAGCCCCGCCAGAACCCTAGATTGGCTCCGCCAAGGTTTCGCCTCGTGGCGGCGGAGTTTCGTCCGAGAAGATGGATTATGATTTTTTCCCATCGAAAGAGTCCATATAGCAGAAGATGGTCACCGGAGGGCCACCAGGGGGCCCACGAGGTAGGGGGGCGCGCCCAGGGGGGTAGGGCGTGCCCCCACCCTCGTGGGCAGGGTGTGCCCCCCCTGGTGAAGTTCTTGCGCTCAATGTTTTATATATATTTGGAAAACATCATCCGTGAAGTTTCAGGACTTTTGGAGCTATGCAGAATAGGTCTCTAATATTTGCTCTTTTCCAGCCAGAATCCCAGCTGTCGGCATTCTCCCTCTTTATGTAAACCTTGTAAAATAAGAGAGAATAGGCATAAGTATTGTGACATAATGTGTAATAACAGCCCATAATGCAATAAATATTGATATAAAAGCATGATGCAAAATGGACGTATCAACTCCCCCAAGCTTATACCTCGCTTGTCCTCAAGCGAAAAGCCGAAATCGAAAAACATGTCCACATGTTTAGAGATGAAGGTGTGAATAAAAATAAAATACGGACATGAGGGCATCATGATCATTCTTAGAGAAGCAACTTATATAATTCTTGTCATATGATATCTTATGCTAGAGTAATAATTCAATCACAATATCAAGTATGAATCGTAAGCTTCATTGAAAACTAACAAACTATAATCTCAGTCATTGAAGCAATTGCAATTTATCACAACATAGGAAAGAGTCAATGAATAAGAGCTTTTCAGCAAGTCCACATACTCAACTATCATATAGTCTTTCACAATTGCTGACACTCACGCAATACTTATGGGTATGGAGTTTTAATCGGACACAGAGAAAGATAGGGGCTTATAGTTTTGCCTCCCAACGTTTTACCTTAAGGGTGATGTCAACAGTAATAGTTCATGAAAACCCACATCCAATTATCCATATATACCAAGATCTTTCCAACATATTGTGCTTGCCAAAGGATAAAATGTAAAAAGGAAGGGTGAAGATCACCTTGACTCTTTTGCAGTATAGGAGATAAAAGTAAAATATAGGCCCTTCACAGAGGGAAGCAGAGGTTGTCATGCGCTTTTATGGTTGGATGCACAAAATCCTAATGCGAAAGAACGTCACTTTGTATTGCCACTTGTGATATGGACCTTTATTATGCAGTCTGTCGCTTTTATTACTTCCATATCACATGATTGTATAAAGCTTATTTCTATCACACCAATCAATCATACATATTTAGAGAGCAATTTTTATTGCTTGCACCGATGAAAACTTACTTGATGGATCTTACTCAACCCATAGGTAGGTATGGTGGACTCTCATGGCAAAACTGGTTTAAGGGTGTTTGGAAGCACAAGTAGTATCTCTACTTGGTGCAATGAATTTGGCTAGCATGAGGGAGAAAGGAAAGCTCAACATGTTGGAGGATCCAAGACAATATAGTTTATCTCAGATGTAAGAAAACATAACCCATTACGTTGTCTTCCTTGTCCAATGTCAACTCTTTAGCATGTCATATTTTAATGAGTGCTCACAATCAGAAAAGATGTCCAAGATAGTATATTTATATGTGAAGACCTCTCTTTCTTTATTACTTCCTATTAATTGCAACGATGACCAAAACTATGTTTGTCAACCCTCAATAACTTTTATTCATCATACTCTTTCTATGTGAGCTCATTACTCTCCATAAGAGGCACATGATCTCTTTGTTTTTTTATTTCTTCCTCTTTTCTTTTATTCCTTTAGGATCATGCAAAAATAATCAAGCCCTTGACTCAACACTAATCTTTATTATATAGCTCACAGACTTGATTACATAGAAGGATAATAAAGCAAAACTCACAACTAGATCATACTAAGAACTTTTATTCTACTAGATCAAGATATTATCAAAAGGATCGAACTAAGAAAAAACAGTAAAGATAAAAGTGATGGTGATACGATACCGGGGCACTCCCCCAAGCTTGGCAGTTGCCAAGTGGAGTGCCCATACCCAGGTGATTATGTCTCCTTTGTTGGTGAAGAAGGGGGAGTTGTTGATGATGGATAGTCGCACATCGAGTGTATGAGGTCTTCTAGCTTGCGGATGATGCCCTTGAGTGCGATGATATGCTCTTTCAACAAAATATTTTCACGTGTGAGATACTCATTTTGTATACGAGCCAACTCAATCATCTTGAAAGCTTCGATTTCTGTTGGGGTAAGAAGATTGTGATCCAGTTGGAGGGTGTCTTCTGTTGCTGAAACTTGGTCCTCCATGGCCTTCTTGATCCCTTTATCCTTGTTGATCTCCATAGGTTCTTCTCTCTTCAGCTCTATCTTCATTAGCCAAGCATCGTTGCCTTCATGGTTGGAGGAGGAGGGAGACGACATAGTGCCTGGCCTTGAGAACCCTGACAGAAAACAGCTCGAAACAAAGACAGAAGATTTTCGCGTGATACGGGAGTCAAAACCCCCGGGAGGTTATATAATGAATTTTTACCGACCAAAATACGCGTCCTGTAAGAAGACGGAGTCCGGAGAGCACACGAGGTGCCCACGAGGTAGGGGGGCGCGCCCAGGGGGTAGGGCGCGCCCTCCACCCTCGTGGAGCCCTCGTGTCCTTTCCAGACTGCTGCTTATTTTTCTATTTTTCTAAATATTCCACAATGGAGAAGTATTGCCTTAAAAACTGTTTTGGAGTCGGTTTACTTACCGTAGCACATACCTATTCCTTTTCGGAGTCTGAAATGTTCCGGAAAGTGTCCCTTATGTATTCCTCCGGGGTTACAGTTTCAATAACATTGGTTTCAACATTTATAGGATTACCTGAGATATAGTGTTTGATTCTTTGACCGTTCACCACCTTCGGATTTGTGCCTTCGAAGTTGTTGATTTTTATGGCACCGGAACGATAGACCTCCTCGATAACGTAAGGGCCTTCCCATTTAGAGAGAAGTTTTCCTGCAAAAAAACTTAAACGAGAGTTGTATAGCAATACATAATCACCTACGTTAAACTCACGCTTTTGTATCCTTTTATCATGCCATCTTTTAACTTTTTCTTTAAACAACTTGGCATTTTCGTAAGCTTGGGTTCTCCATTCATCAAGTGAGCTAATATCAAATAACCTCTTTTCACCGGCAAGTTTAAAATCATAAATAAGTTCTTTAATAGCCCAATAAGCCTTGTGTTCTAGTTCGAGATGTAAGTGACATGCTTTTCCATAGACCATTTTATACGGAGACATACCCATAGGATTTTTATATGCAGTTCTATAGGCCCATAATGCATCATCAAGTTTCTTGGACCAATTCTTTCTGGACCTATTAACAGTCTTTTGCAAAATTAATTTGAGTTCTCTATTACTCAATTCTACTTGACCACAAGACTGAGGGTGATAAGGAGATGCAATTCTATGATTAACATCATACTTAGCAAGCATTTTACGGAAAGCACCATGAATAAAATGTGAGCCACCATCAGTCATTAAATATCTAGGGACTCCAAACCTTGGAAAAATAACTTCTTTAAGCATTTTAATAGAAGTGTTATGATCAGCACTACTAGTTGGAATAGCTTCTACCCACTTAGTAACATAATCAACAACAACTAAAATATGTGTATAACCATTAGAGGAAGGAAAATGTCCCATATAGTCAAATCCCCAAACATCAAATGGTTCAATAACAAGTGAATAATTCATAGGCATTTCTTGACGTCTACTAATATTACCAATTCTTTGACATTCATCACAAGATAAGACAAACTTACGGGCATCCTTAAAGAGAGTAGGCCAATAAAAACCAGATTGCAGTACCTTATGTGCAGTTCTATCTTCATCATGGTGTCCTCCATAAGCTTCGGAGTGACACTTGCGTAGGATCTATTCCTGTTCATGCTCAGGTACACAACGTCTAATAACACCATCTACTCCTTTTTTATAAAGATGTGGGTCATCCCAAAAGTAATGCCTCAAATCATAGAAGAACTTTTTCTTTTGCTGGTATGTGAAACTAGGTGGTATAAACTTAGCAACAATGTAATTAGCATAATCAGCATACCGTGGAGCAGTATGAGAAGTGTTTATGACATTTAATTGCTCATCAGGAAAGCTATCATCAATAGGTAGTGGGTCATCAAGCACATTTTCTAACCTAGACAAGTTGTCTGCAACGGGGTTCTCAGCTCCTTTTCTATCAACAATATGCAAATCAAATTCTTGTAGCAAGCGAACCCATCTAATAAGTCTAGGTTTAGCATCTTTCTTTTCCATAAGATATTTAATAGCAGCATGATCAGTGTGAATAGTTACTTTAGAATCAACAATATAAGGTCTAAACTTATCACAAGCAAATACAACTGCTAAGAATTCTTTTTCAGTAGTAGCATAATTTCTTTGAGCATTGTCTAGAGTTTTACTAGCATATTGGATAACATTTAGTTTCTTATCAACTCTTTGTCCTAGAACAACACCTACAGCATAATCATTAGCATCACACATAATTTCAAAGGGTAAATTTCAATCAGGTGGTTAAACAATAGGTGCAGAGATCAATGCTTTCTTAAGTATTTCAAATGCTTCTACACAATCATCATAAAAACAAATGGTATATCTTTTTGTAATAAATTAGTCAGAGGCCGGGAGATTTTTGAGAAGTCCTTGATGAACCTCCTATAAAAACCGGCATGACCAAGGAATCTTCTTATACCTTTGATGTCCTTGGGACATGGCATCTTTTCAATAGCATCAACCTTGGCTTTATCAACTTCAATACCTCTTTCAGAAACTTTATGCCCCAAGACAATAACTTCATTAACCATAAAGTGGCACTTTTCCCAATTCAAGACAAGATTAGTTTCTTCACATCTCTGCAAAACTCGATCACGGTTGCTCAAGCAATCATCAAAAGAAGATCCATAGATGGAAAAGTCGTCCATGAAAACCTCATAGATCTTTTCACAAAAGTCAGAGAATATAGCCATCATGCATCTTTGAAAGGTAGCAGGTGCATTACATAAACCAAAAGGCGTACGTCTATAAGCAGAAGTACCAAAAGGGCATGTAAAAGTAGTCTTTGATTGATCTTTGGCTGACACAGGTATCTGAGAGAAACCAGAATAACCATCTAGAAATCAAAAATGTTTATGTTTGGATAATCTTTCTAGCATTTGATCAATAAAAGGTAAGGGGTAATGATCTTTTTTAGTAGCCTTATTTAATTTGCGGAAATCAATTACCATCCTATAACCAGTAATAATTCTTTGAGGGATCAATTCATCTTTATCATTAGGAACAACAGTAATACCTCCCTTCTTAGGGACACAATGGACAGGACTGACCCACTTACTATCAGCAACGGGATAAATTATACCTGCCTCAAGGAGCTTTAGTATCTCCTTTCTTACCACTTCTTTCATTTTAGGATTCAGACGGTGTTGATGATCACGAACTGGTTTAGCATCTTCTTCCAAATTAATTTTATGTTGACATAGAGTGGGACTAATGCCCTTAAGATCATCACGAGTATACCCAATAGCAGCACGGTGCTTCTTCAGAGTTTTTAATAATCTCTCGTCTTCATGTTCTGAAAGGTTAGCACTAATAATAACAGGATATATCTTTTTCTCATCAAGATAGGCATATTTAAGAGTATCAGGTAACGGTTTAAGCTCAAACATGGGATCACCCTTGGGTGGAGGAGGATCCCCTAGGATTTCAACAGGTAAATTATTTTTAAGAATAGGTTCCTGTTTAAAGAATACTTCATCTAATTCCCTTCTTTCATTCATAAACATATCATTTTCATGGTCCAGCAAATATTGTTCTAAAGGATCACTAGGAGGTACGGCAATAGAAGCAAGACCAATAATTTCATCCTTACTAGGTAATTCTTCTTCACGGTGTTGTCTACTAAATTTAGAAAAATTAAATTCATGAGCCATATCATCTAAACCGACAGTAACAACATCCCTTTTGCAATATATGGTAGCATTAACTGTATTTAAAAAGGGTCTAGCAAATATAATGGGACAAAAACTATCTTGTGGGGAACCAAGAACAAGAAAATCAGCAGGATATTTAGTTTTGCCACACAAGACTTCAACATCTCTAACAATTCCCATTGGTGAAATAGTATCTCTGTTAGCAAGTTTAATTGTAACATCAATATCTTCCATCTCAGCAGGTGCAATATCATGCATAACTTCTTGGTATAAAGAATAAGGTATTGCACTAGCACTAGCACCCATATCACATAAACCATGATAACAATGATCTCCTATTTTAACAGAAATAACAGGCATGCCTACTACAGGTCTAGGTTTATCTGTATCACAGAGTTTAGCAATTCTAGCAGTTTTATTACAAAAATAAATAACATGCCTATCTATATTATCAGAAAAGAGATCTTTAACAATAGCAATATTAGGTTCAACTTTAACTTGCTCAGGAGGTGTATATGTTTTAATATTGCTTTTACGAACCACAATTGAAACTTTAGCATGATCCTTTATCCTAACAGAGAAAGGTAGTTTCTCAATATAAGAAGTAGGAACAATAGGATCATTATAAGTAATAGTATTTTCTTCAACTTTAATAGGTGCAACTACTTTTACTTCTATGGGAGGATGATATTTAAACCACTTCTCCTTGGGGAGATCAACATAAGCAGCAAAAGATTCACAGAAAGAAGCTACTATCTCAGAGTCAAGTCCATATTTAGTGCTAAATTTACGAAAAATATCGGTATCCATAAAAGATTTAACACAATCAAAACTAGGTGTCATACCTGACTCCTTACCATTGTTGAGGTCCCAATCTTCGGAGTTGCGTTTAATTCTTTCCAATAAATCCCATTTGAATTCAATAGTCTTCATCATAAAAGAGCCAGCACAAGAAGTATCAAGCATGGTGCGATTGTTACCAGAAAGCCGAGCATAATTTTTTTGAATAATCATTTCTCTTGAGAGCTCATGATTGGGGCATGAATATAACATTGATTTAAGCCTCCCCCAAGCTTGAGCGATGCTTTCTCCTTCGCGAGGCCAACAATTATATATATAATTGCGATCACGATGAACAAGATGCATAGGATAAAACTTTTGATGAAATTCCAATTTCAATCGTTTGTAGTTCCAAGACTCCATATCATCACATAGCCTATACCATGTCGATGCATCTCCCCTCAAAGATAAAGGGAAGACCTTCTTCTTAACAACATCTCCGGGTACACCTGCAAGCTTAAATAATCCACAAACTTCATCCACATATATATTAGATGCTCATTAGGATGTTTTGTTCTATCTCCTAAAAAAGGATTATCTAGCAGTTTTTCTACCATACCCAAAGGAATTTCAAAGCAAGCATTTTCATTTTCAGTAGGTTCAGTAGGTTGAGGAGCAACTCTTTGCTCTACTGGTCGAGGTGAAGATACCCTGAACAAGCCCCTCAGAGGATTGCTTTCCCTAGTAACAAGTGACAGTAAATTTCAGCACACTAAATAAAATTTTCCTTACCAAATTCCACCTACCAAAGGCGCTTCACTCCCCGGCAACGGCTCCAGAAAAGAGTCTTGAGGACCCACAAGTATAGGGTATCTATCATAGTCCTTTCGATAAGTAAGAGTGTCGAACCCAACGAGGAGTAGAAGGAAATGATAAGCGGTTTCCAGCAAGGTATTCTCTGCAAGTACTGAAATAAGTGGTAATAGATAGTTTTGTGATAAGATAATTTGTAACGAGCAACAAGTAACAAAAGTAAATAAGGTGCAGCAAGGTGGCCCAATCCTTTTTGTAGCAAAGGACAAGCCCGGACAAACTTTTATATGATGTAAAGCGCTCCCGAGGACACATGGTAATATCGTCAAGCTAGTTTTCATCACGTTCAATGATTCACGTTCGGTACTTTGATAATTTGGTATGTGGGTGGACCGGTGCTTGCGTGCTACCCTTACTTGGAGAAGCATCCCACTTATGATTAACCTCTATTGCAAGCATCTGCAAATACAATAAAAGTATTAAGGTAAAGCTAACCATAGCATGAAACATATGGATCCAAATCAGCCCCTCACGAAGCAACGCATAAACTAGGGTTTAAGCTTCTATCACTCTAGCAACCCATCATCTACTTATTACTTCCCAATGCCTTCCTCTAGGCCCAAATAATAGTGAAGTGTCATGTATTCGACGTTCACATAACACCACTAGAGGAGAGACAACATACATCTTATCAAAATATCGAACGAATATCAAATTCACATGACTACTAATAGCAAGACTTCTCCCATGTCCTCAGGAACAAAAGTAACTACTCACAAAGCATAAACATGCTCATAATCAGAGGGGTATTAATGTGCATATAGGATCTGAACATATGATCTTCCACCAATTAAACCAACTAGCATCAACTACAAGAAGTAATTAACACTACTAGCAACCTACTAGCACTAATCCCGGACTTGGAGACAAGAATTGGATACAAGAGATGAACTAGGGTTTTGAGATGAGATGGTGATGATGAAGATGTTGATGGAGATTGCCCTCTCCCGATGAGAGGAGCATTGGTGATGACGATGGCGACGATTTCCCCCTCCGGGAGGGAAGTTTCCCCGGCAGAATAGCCCCGCCAGAACCCTAGATTGGCTCCGCCAAGGTTCCACCTCGTGGCGGCGGAGTTTTTTTCCGAGAAGATGGCTTATGATTTTTTTCCCATCGAAAGAGTCCATATAGCAGAAGATGGTCACCGGAGGGCCACCAGGGGGCCCACGAGGTAGGGGGCCAGGGACGGAGCCAGGATTTTGACATAGGGGGGGGGGCAAGGTTTCACACTAAGTCTCATGGGCGACAACTATGTTGTAAGAGTCCTAGGGTCTGGTCTAATGGAGATGTCATGGCGTAAACATACCATTTCTTCTCTATTCATTGCATTCACATGATCACAACTGAAAGAAAATTTATAAATGACAAAATAAACTCACAACACTAGAAACGCAAGATAATTTCATGAACTAATAATTTGTAGTAATGCAACTTGGGTAAAAATACATTACCTTATCTCATTATTTTCATTGGAATTGGCGAGGTGGACCTTATTGATTTAATGCCAAAGGCAGAACCAGCGAAAGCGTGCCATTCTGTGGAAGCAAATTAAGAAGAGTAGTACAAGGAGAAAGATGTTTAGTTTGGAAAGGACCAACCAGGACTGATATACCTTTTTTGCTTGCTTTGTTGCCATTTGTGCGGTCGGCCTACTGACAATGTAGATGGGGATCGGGCGCTCGGCCACGGTCATGCCCTACCCATCTCTGCTTCTCTTGATTGTGATGCAATTCACGGGAAAGTCCAATAGCAGGCAAGCGTCATGTGTGACGCTTGATTGCAGCAATCCGTTTGGAAACGGACTGATTATGGATCTGTGTGTGCGTGGCTGTGTACTGCTACTAACTGCCCCTTTGATCCCATGAATTTGTTCCTGGTTTTGATGGCTGAGCTTTTGAACCTACTGGTTTGTAAAAAAATGAATTAATTCTGCTCTTCTTCTTCTTCTTCAGGTTTACATCAGCACAAGTAAATAACTGGGAATGTAATTGATTCTTAATGACTATAGTCTGTGTGATTATACTTCTATACTTCTTAAAGGCATGAACTAATCTAATGAGAAAATCAACTACCTTCTCCCGTTGTGTTGTTGTTGCGCATCCGTGCGCCCGATCTGCTGGCAACTGGCAAAGTCTCCGCGGATCAACACCTGCCTGTCCCGGCGTGGCGGCGTCCGCTTCCCTTCTCCGCTAATCAATGTCCGCGTGATGGAGAGATGAGAGATCCGATCCCAACAGGTGTCCTTCTAGATTGCAGCGGTGGTTTGGAAACGGTGTGACGTTATGTGCGTGCGTAATCGTGGCTGCATTCCGCAACTTTTTTTAGCGGTCGTTCTGCAACTAACTAAAGTGTTCATGGATTAGGCTGTCCAGTTTGTGCATTTTGTGCCTTTAGCCAATGGGCTGTACATCAGATGGGCTGATGCTTCGCCTTAGTAACAAAGGCCCAAGGGATAGGGGGGGGGGGGGGGCGAAGCAAGCTACAGACAAGAGCGCAGGCAAAAAAGATTAGCCTATAGCTGATCGCTGCACGGGATGACACGATCGTTGGGGGGGGGGGGGGTCTCGCCCCCCCTCGTCCCCCTGCATTCGTCCCTAAGGGGGGCGCGCCCCCACCCTCGTGGGAAGGGTGTGGCCCCCTAGTGAAGTTCTTGCGCTCAATGTTTTTTTATATATTTGGAAAACATCATTCGTGAAGTTTCAGGACTTTTGGAGCTGTGCAGAATAGGTCTCTAATATTTGCTCCTTTTCCAGCCAGAATCCCAGCTGCCGGCATTCTCCCTCTTTATGTAAACCTTGTAAAATAAGAGAGAATAGGTATAAGTATTGTGACATAATGTGTAATAACAACCCATAATGCAATAAATATTGATATAAAAGCATGATGCAAAATGGACATATCAGAGCCTGAAATGCACTTTAGAGCATAGAGGAGTAGGGAAGGACGTGGATCTCCCCAGCTGCAGTCCGGTGACAACGAGGAAACATGGCCTGTTTGAGGGGAAGTTTAAGGGGCGGTTGACGACCGTTTCATGAGTTGCATGAGCAACCCATGAGCCCATGGTTGTTTTCTCGTCGCGATCTCTAGTTTTAACATCGAATTGTAGTGAGTCAGTCTAATAATATTAACACAGTTCATTGCTCTCCCTTGTGCTCCTAATTTATTGGAGCCAAGGAACCCCACTAGTCACTTGGAAACATGGAGTGAGTTCTTTCAGAAGGGTTTTCTAATCTAGTGCATCATTAGATACTTGGATTTGAACCCATGTCATTTTTCGGAGGGAGAAGATCATGACTTATAAGGACGAGAGTAACCCCTCAATCATGGTAGTCTTTTGGGGAAGGATGTCTCTTATAACCATGTGTTGCTTGCTATGTGGTTGGGCATGGACATATAGACATGCTGGTAATAGGGACGTCTTGGTTTGGGGAAGTTACCTGATGGACGAATGAGATCATGGTTTGGGGAGGATATCCAATGTATGAGATACCCAATAGATGACTGGGGCCATGGTCGGGGGAGGATAACCGATGGATGATCGATGTGCGGAACGGGGAGGGAGGGGGCTGTTTTGCTTAGTCCCATGTAGTTTTCTAGTTGTGATGGTGGTTTGCTAGTCTTTTTTGAATGAGTGAAAGAGCAAATGAAAAAAGGTTTTTGGTGTTCATGTTTAGAGAATATTTCATCAGTTACATGAACACCAAAACCTTTCTTTTACTCTTTTCTTTATTTTGTGCACCAAGAAATCACTATGAAGGCTAAAAATGGTGAAAATGCGGTATGTACATTTCTAGCAAAAGTATTGAATGCATTTCTATTAAAAAATTAAAAGGAAAAATATATAAAAATGAAAGTATGGCAAAGGGTTTAAAAACAAAAAAGGAGAGTTGGAAAAAACATGAAAAGTAGAAGATATAAAAAGGCAACAAGAAGATAAAAAAAAGGAAAGAATAATCACTAACTAAGGGTACGCCCAACAGGATTATCCCACATCACATCTAGTGGAGACACATGGAGCATTGCATGCTAGACACGAGTTGCCACCAGGTTGTATTGGTGGGTTTTTTTCCATCCAACCGGGGACAAGAGGGGCTGCTCTAAGTGTTTCTTTTTCGGGAGTCAAATTTCATGTTGATATGCTTTTGAACCAAGCATCAAACTACAAATTGTTTTCACCATGGCAATCTTTGCCGATGTCTTCAAAGCTACATATCATAGTATACTTGTACTACCACTGAATATACTTGTACTTCTTATATTAGTTTGTGTACTTCCATGTGTTAGTGTGTTCACTTTTGTGAGCATATACTTCTCTTTCTGTTTGTGTGTACTTCTCGTGTTGTGTAGTTCCAAAATTAGTGTGCATACTTCCCATTTGTTTGTACGTGTACTTCTTGTGTTTGTGTTCGTATTTGCTGCATTAGTGTTCGATAGTTTTGTCCAAGTTAGTGTGTGTACTTCCCAAATCACTATGTGCACTTTCCATGTGTTTGTATTTGTACGGTGTTTGTTCATTAATGTGTATTAGCAACATAGCACACATGTGAAATATAAATTTATTGCATAGGTAACGAGAACCAGAAATGGAAGGGTGAAAACGGGAAAAACTAAAGGTAAATGGTTAAAATTTAGAAAATAAAAAAATAAAAACAAAAACCAGGGAAACTATAGAAAAGAACGAAAGAGAAAGAAATACTATGAAAGTTCAAAGAAACATACGGGGGAACAAGTTAAATACCCAAGGCAGAGCACTACAATACAACACTCAGAAGCTACATGAATTGCTTCACATGCCCTCCCGCACCCTCCATAGAGGGCACCCTAGTTTGGTTGTCCCAAGGCAAATATGTATGCATAAATTTTTGATTGATTGGGTTGGCCCAAAATCCCTAAAATCTTGAGGGGTACGCATATCGATTTTATTACCCGCCATGAGTGGGGATTAAGATAGCATATAGGAATCTGTTAATTTATGGTTGGACTTGGACGAGCTTGTACATTGATATAGCGAGCTTGTGACACAAAGAGGTTGGACACTAGTTTAGCGGCCTAGAATAGCGTAACACATTCTCCCTACATCCACAATGTAAGTGATATTTGTTTTGTCTCTAGGTCATAATGTTTGACCAAGCTTATTGAAGTACAATATCAACAATACAAAATGAATGGAATGAAAAATATATTTCATGATATATCTGTTGGCATTAGTTTTGGTTTTCATTTATAGACGTTGATGTCATTTTTTATAAAGAGAGAAGTGCATATTACACCCCTCAACTCTAGCCCTAGTCTAATATACACCCCCAACTCCAATACCATCTAGTTTACACCCCCCAACTCTCAAAACCGGCCAGAATTCAACCCTTCCCTCCTCGTTGACCGGTTTTGACCCAGTTGACCAGTTTTGACCGGTTGACTAGATGAACAGTAACTAAATAAAAAAACACTTTTTCAACGAGTGAACAGTAAATTCGGAGGGAAAAAGTTGGAAATAAAATTCAACAAACAATTTCGATTTTTTACTGGGTGAATAGTAAATTCAATAAATTACTATTTTTTTCAAAAAGATCTAAATTCTTTTTGCATGGATGATTTTTAGTGCGTGATGTCCATGCCAATTTTCAGCTTGTTTGGACATTTGAGTGGTATTTTAAGAAAAACATATCGGCCCGAACTGTACACGAACAGTTAACTGTTTCACAAACATCACATTTGTTTTTTTTGCTGAGAACTACTCAGATGTCCGAACAAACCTAAAATTGGAACGAACATCACGCACTCAAACATCATCCATGCAAAAATAATTCATAATTTTTTATTTTATTTTTCGGAATTACTGTTCACATGACCAAAAAAATAATTTTTAAAAAATAAAATAATTTTTTGAAATTGTATTTTTTTCTGAATTTACTGTTCATTCGGTGAAAGAATGTGTTTAAAAAAACTAGTTACTGTTCACCCAATCAACATGTCAAAACTGGTCAACTGGGTCAAAACCGGTCAACAAGGAGGGGAGGGTTGAATTCTGGCCGGTTTTGAGAGTTGGGAGGTGTAAACTAGATGGTATTGGAGTTGAGGGGTGTATATTAGAGTAGGGCTAGAGTTGAGGGGTGTAATATGCACTTCTCTCTTTTATAAACATGGTCAAACTTTAAAATGGTTGACTTAGAAACAAAGCAAATATACTTACATGTTCCTCTTCGGATTGGAGAAATTTCATTGAAAATTTTTAGAACCTCAATCCATAAAATCTTTTGGATCATAGAAATTTTTTCACCAGATTCCTATAGAATACATCTCCATGCCCTTTTATTCCATAATATGAATCTCAACATAATCTCTAACCTTATTTTTTTTTCTTTGAGACGTCCAATGCACTTGCACATTATCTCTCTACTTTCTCTCATCAATTCTAGAAACTTTATACTCCCTCCATTCTAAAATATAATGCGCCCGCGCTTTCCGAGGTCCAACTTTGACCATAAATATAACCAACGAGACCGACTGCCACGGGAGAAAAAAAATTATATAATCAAAAACTTCTTTTGAATACGAATTCATTGATATAACTTTTGTTCCCGCCGCAATCGGTCTTGGTAGTTAAATTTACGGTCAAAGTTGAAGCACGAGGATAGATGAAGCACTACATTGTGGAATGGAGGGAGTATGTTTTTTTTCCAAAGACACATATTTATAAATTTCTATATTTTGAAATCTTGTAGGAATTCAAAGTACATTTTTCCGAAAAGGAGGATGGCCCCGGGCCTTTGCATGCAGCCATAGGAATTCAAAGAACATGACATCACAATCGTGGGTTTTCCCTATTCCTATGTTTTGCAACTTCCTGCAATGCAATCCAAATAGGCCCCAAGGATGGAGGGAGTGTCACTTTATGACTTTTATTCCATCATGCATTGTTTTTTACCGACCCATGATTAACTTGTCCATCGCATGAATCACGATTGGGCAGGAGATTAACCTGATTTCTGGCTGTCCCCTCACGAAAGAGACTGCAGCATGTGAAAAACGAAGGAGGAGACATGGCCTCCATCGATCAAGCAAGAGACAAAACATGAATGGCCAAAAGAAGAGCGTATTCCAAATTTTCAAAGGAAAAGGACCCCATTTTTTTTTGTTGGACTAAGTTCGATCGCGACATCAACCAAACCATCGTTGTTGTTAATTCCCACGTTCTTATCGCCAGCTACCATCGATCGCTCGCTATCCACTAGCACTATATATAACCACCATTGGTGAGCATAACAAGCAACAACCAGCTGCTCCAACAGTCCTACGCATAGTGGTCGTGGCTAGTGGCGGCACACACTGCACTGCACCGCACAGCTAGCGATCGAAGGGGTGGATATCAATGGCGTCCAGCTCCGATCAAGAGGGTAGCGGCAGCGGGCGGCGAGGGAGGCCGCTGGTGTTCGACGAGCTCCGGTGGGTGGTGCAGATCCGGGAGTCCCTGACGGAGGACGGCGACGACGAGGACGACAACGGCATCCCGGTCTCGGTGTTCAACGTGCCCAAGCAGCTGCTGGTGCACAAGCCGGAGGCTTACGTGCCGCAGTTCATCGCCCTCGGCCCCTACCACCACTGGCGCCCCGAGCTGTACGAGATGGAGCGGTACAAGCTCGCCGCCGCCCGCCGCGCGCAGCGCCGCCTTCGCCCCGCGGGGCTCAAGCTCGAAGCCCTCGTCGCGGAATTCGCCGACCGTCTCGAGCGCAAGATCCGCGCTTACTACCATCGCTACCTCGACTTCAGCGGCTTGACGCTCACCTGGATGATGGTCGTCGACGGCGCCTTCCTCCTCGAGTTCCTGCAGATCTACGCCGCCGCCGAAGACTGTGGCAAGCCGGCGCTGCGGAGGGTGTCGTCGAGGATGGCGCACCTGGTGGACTTCGCCGGGAGGAAGTCGGCGCACGGGCTCATACTGCGCGATATGCTCATGCTCGAGAACCAGATCCCGCTCTTCCTCCTCCGCAAGATCCTCGAGCCGCAGTGCGCGTCGGCCGACGAGGCCGGGGTGCTGCTCACGAGCATGGTCACCGGGCTTGTGAAGGAGCTCTGTCCGTTCAAGATGATGGACGGCGCCTTCCCGGCCGTCGACGTCGCCAAGTACGCGCACCTGCTCGAGCTGCTCTACTACCTTCTCGTGCCCAAGCCGCCGGCGGAGGACACGACGGCAGAGGCACAAGAGCATGACGAGAACTACGACATCGAGGAACAGCCGGCGGACGGCGACGGCGAAGAGAAGCCCTCTGGCGGCGGGTCCGAGTACGTGTCGCAGCTGTTCGCCGCGCTGTGGGGCATGGCGTCGAAGCTCGGGAAAGGCCCGCTGCACTACGTGATGAGGCCGATCGCTTTCGCTGTCAAGGCGCCGTGGAAGATGCTCACCGTCGTGCCGGGCATGTCTGGCATGAAGCACCCCGTCGAATCATTCTTCATGTCCGGGGCCGACGGCCGCGGTGACCCGTCGTCTTCGTCCACGGCGGGCCACCTGAGCCGGCCGCCGCTGATCGAGGAGATCATGGTGCCATCGGTCTCCGAGCTCGTCAACGCCGGCGTGCAGGTAGCAGCCACAACCGGCGACCTGTCCACCATCTGCTTCGACTGCAAGACGGCGACGCTGCACCTCCCGGTGGTGACACTCGACGGCAACACGGAGGTGATGATCCGAAACCTTGTCGCCTACGAGTCGTCGGCGGCGTCCGGCCCGCTGGTGCTCACCCGGTACACGGAGCTGATGAACGGCATCATCGACACCGACGCCGACGTGGCCCTTCTGCGGCAGCGTGGCGTGGTGCTGAACCGCTTGAAGAGCGACGGCGAGGTGACGAAGCTGTGGAACAGCATGAGCAGGTCGACGCGGCTGACGAAGGTGCCGGCGGTGGACAGGGCGGTGGAGGAGATGAACCGGTACTACGACGGGCGGTGGCGCGTGAAGACGAAGCGGTTCATGCGGAGGTACGTGTTCAGCTCGTGGCAGCTGCTCACCTTCCTCGCCGCCATCATGATGCTGCTGCTCACCACGCTCCAGGCCTTCTGCTCCGTCTACACATGCTCCCGGTGGTTCGGCGCCGTCACTGTCACGGCGGCGTCGGGGGAATGACAACCCGTTGAAAATTGAATTCTGGATGGGTGATCTGCATCTGCATGCGTGCCTTTCTGGATTCGGCTACGCGAGATAGATTGACATGCATGTGTTTGGTTTGGCATTGGTATTTTCGGAGTGGATGTGCATTTTTTGTTTGATTTTTGGGTCCTGGTTGATGCAACTGAGATTGTTTATAGCTTCATATGAATGCCATTGGTTTGTAAACATACTAACTATGATTATTTTCCATTAAAATTACCGAGAGAGGTATATACATGTAAGCATTTGAATATAAATTGTCAAGCACCCCAGAAGATTTGAAATCTCTGTTGGAATCTAGACCATGCAATTTCTTGGGGCTCCGTGCTCTAGTTGCCTCATAGATGACGCACCTGCGGGGACACTTAGGGTTTCGAACTCGTACTGTGGCGGTTATAAGGTAGGGCTGGGGTCCCAAGCCGCCTCACCCCCCCCCCCCCCCCCCCCCCCCCCCGCTCTCCCCGGAACCTAGAGGGATGGTCGATGCTCGAGCCATAGAGGCAACATGGTAACTGCTTCAGCCAGCAGGAGGATAGATGCCGGTGAGCGGAGCCGGAGAGCATTGTAGGTTGTGTTGAGGTCATTGGGAATGCGGATGGTTGGAAGTAAAGAAAATGCTGAGTTAGGGAGAATCAGGGTTATGATTGTCGAAAGGAAGGAAATATTGTGGGGCATCGAAAATAGATTCATTGGCTAGGCGAGAAGGGGAGGGGAAGTGTGGTTGCGAGATCTCAACCACAATGTAATTCCTTTATGTATCTGTAGAAGTAACTTTTTAATGCAATTTAATGGAATGGAATGCAATGATGTACAAATCTTCTGCATATTCTAAAAAAATAAGACATAAAAGAAGTCAGCAAGAGGAGAAAATGGGCCATACTCCAGATCTCCCAGAAGGCCCCTTAATCGGACAATCAACATTAACATGAGAACCAAGTATGCTTTATGTAGAAAAAAGAATCTTTACTATCTAGCTTGGAATTCAACATGATTTGACATAAATGAAAAAAAACTTTTGTGCCCACATGAGATTCTTCCATGATCCACATTGCATAATTTAGAGATGACATGATGTTCACCGCCATCACTACCATCATCACCATCATCACCATCCTTAAAATCGCTCACTCTAAGGCTCTAAGCGCTCTGTAAAGCAGGAAGAGCAAAATCGCAGACAAATAAACTGAGTGTCCAAGCTGTTCTGGATTTTCGTATAAAAGACCACTGTTTTGGTCATTTGTTGTTGTATTGTACTCCCTCAATAGAGAATATAAGAGTATTTAGATTACTACTTTCTTATATTTCTTTACAGATGAACTAATTGCAAAGGCACATGGAACAGTGTCATTGTTGGGATGAACAAATAATGCATCTGATAATGATCGGTGATACCTCGATACGAGAACGTACATATCTGCTAGCTGATACCAAAGCTTGGGTAGTGCAAATACGAAGGGACATGCAATTTACCTACGATATTAAACGTCTAATATTTTGAGATGGGGTAGTACCATTCAGCATAATTTTTTAGGCAGTATTACCATTTAGCATAATTTCAAGATGAGATTTGATCTGTACTTTAAGAAACAACAAAAGTGCCAAGAGCAGGAAAAAATATGTCGTAGGATTCCAAGAAAAAGATGGTCCGTACTATGAGAAAAATACGAAATTGAACAGAAAAAAGAATGTCAAATAAAACGGGAAAGAAGAAGAGTGATCTGGTTCAATAATTCGACCAATCCACTCCAGATCGATGCTGAAGAATCATTGCCACTCGATCGACCCACTAATTTTCTAATCCATCATCAAATAGCTGCCCGCTGCCCGGACATAATAATAGTACAGCAAGTGTGTCCCACGGACCATAATTAAGGCCACATGCGCGCTGGCAAAACTTCATGTATTATTCTCGTTTGAAGTTACTGATCATGGCGTCCAGCGTGAGACACTGATTTGCATAGAAGAGAGTAGGGGCAGTTCACCAGACCTGCTGACACACTTGACTATCGCCATGAAGACGGCCGAGCGTAAGACTGCTGTGTTTTATCAGGAAAAAAAGTGGAGCAGATACATTGAAAATACATCGCCTGGTTAGCCATGCGCGTTGGCTAAGCAGGCTGGACTAGACGCAACTTGTCGGTCTGGTTCTTTGCCTGAGTTCAATTATTTCACGGTTATTCTGTGATATTGTAATACTGTTTCTTCTGATTGGAACTTTTATATTGTGCTCACAAGAAGAAGAAGAAAAAAGTTATTCACAAAAAGAAAAAAGGGTTGCAAGTGGCCAAGTGGGCGTGGCGCATCGTAGGCTGGCATGTTTTTTTTTGCATGGTAATACGTGTCTCATTCATATTATAAAGATCAAAGTACAAGCCATGTAAGGACCGACATGACAAAACTGAAAAGATAGCAGAACATCTCTGAGCTTGACACCAACGCCCGTCACCTGCATCTGGCACCACCACAGCAGCCACCGAAGAAAAGAATGGTGGATCACCTCCTCACCCGAGCTCGACGCGGCTCCATCGCTGATATGCAGCTTTGCAGACCTCCAAGGTGGCTCAACCAAAAGTAAAGCCCTTGTCGTTGAAAGAATCAGACCGGGCCAACACCCTGGACACGCCATCGAACTACAGATCTAGCACCCCATCACAATCAAGACGCCGAAGGAGCAAACCATACCTGTCATCGACGAATCACGAACCCAACACACGTTCTGGTAGGAGCTAGGGCCCTACTGGATCTAGGGCGTAGGTTGTAGGGGAAGGAGGGGGAAAGGCGAGGGCTGGTGCACGGCGGCTGGCGGCGTGGCGCCGTCCTTGCGACGGGAGCAGCGGCGGCGAAAGCAGGATGTGGCTAGGGTTTAGGTCTCCCGGCTCCCTAAGGGAAGCCGAGAAAATATTGATTGCTTCTTGCTTGATTAGATTGATACATCTCCTCTCCTTATATAGAGAGGTTTACTTGACTCCTAAGCAAACGATCCTAATACGATAAGATAATTGGGCTAAGCCCCTAATTAAGATACTTGGGCCATAACCCACTGGGCTAAGCCCCTATTCCGGTCATAACACTTCTCCCCGCCTGCGCAAACAGCTCGTCCTCGAGCTGTAAGGTGGGAAAGCGCTTGCTAAACTCCTCGAGGTGATCAACCAGCGTCAAACACCTTCGCGACAGTTGGGGTGGCAAGGTCGGTGGCGACGGACTCATTCAGAATGTAGTCTGCAACCTCCAGGTAGAAGAGTGGCGGGCAGGCGTGGCCGGGTGTGTAGGGCTCGTCGTAGTTGAAGCACAATCCTTGGCGGCGACGCTCGAGTAGCTCGGTCGAGGTGAGCCGGCGGAACGGGCGCACCGCAGTCGCGGCGAGGGGTGCCGGGAAGCCTGAGCAGGCCGAACCTGAGCGGGATCTGGCCAGGGTAGCGACCCAGTGGCTCGGGACGGTGACTTTGTTGGGGATCGTAGCAGAAATTTAAAATTTTCTACGCATCACCAAGATCAATCTATGGAGTAATCTAGCAACGAGGGGAAGGGGAGTGCATCTACATACCCTTGTAGATCGCTAAGCGGAAGCGTTGCAAGAACGCGGATGAAGGAGTCGTACTCGAAGCGATTCAGATCGCGGTTGATTCCGATCTAAGCGCCGAACAACGGCGCCTCCGCGTTCAACACACGTGCAGCCCGGTGACGTCTCCTACGCCTTGATCCAGCAAGGGGAGAAGAAGGGGTTGGGAAAGACTCCGTCCAGCAGCAGCACGGCGGCGTGGTGGCGGTGGAGGAGCGCGGAACTCTAGCAGGGCTTCGCCAAGCACTACGAGAGACGAGGAGGGAGAGAGGTAGGGCTGCGCCAAGAGGGAGATGATCTCGCGTGTGTTGCAGCCCCAATACCTCAAGTATATATAGGGGAAGGGGAGGGGCTGTGCCCCCATCTAGGGTTCCCTCCCTAGGGGTGGCGGTAGCCCCAAAACCCATCTAGGGTTGCGGCCAAGGGGGGAGAGAGGGGGGCGCACCTAGGGTGGGCCTTAAGGCCCATCTGGACCTAGGGTTTGCCCCCTCCCACTCTCCCTTGCGCCTTGGGCCTTGGTGGGAGGCGCCCCAGCCCACCTAGGGGCTGGTCCCTTTCCACTATTGGCCCATGTAGGCCTCCGGGGCTGGTGGCCCCACCTGGTGGACCCCGGACCCCTCCGGTGGTCCCGGTACACTACCGGTGATGCCCGGAACACTTCCGGTGGCCAAAACCATACTTCCTATATATCAATCTTTACCTCCAGACCATTCCGGAACTCCTCGTGATGTCCGGGATCTCATCCGGGACTCCGAACAACATTCGGTAACCGCGTACATACTTTCCCTATAACCCCGGCGTCATCGAACCTTAAGTGTGTAGACCCTACGGGTTCGGGAGTCATGCAGACATGGCCGAGACAACTCTCCGATCAATAACCAACAGCGGGATCTGGATACCCATGTTGGCTCCTACATGTTCCACGATGATCTCATCGGATGAACCACGATATCAAGGATTCAATCAATCCCGTATACAATTCCCTTTGTCTAGCGGTACGATACTTGCCCGAGATTCGATCGTCGGTATCCCGATACCTTGTTCAATCTCGTTACCGTCAAGTCTCTTTACTCGTTCCGTAACACATCATCCCGTGATGAACTCCTTGGTCACATTGTGCACATTATGATGATGTCCTACCGAGTGGGCCCAGAGACACCTCTCCGTTACACGGAGTGACAAATCCCAGTCTCGATTCGTGCCAACCCAACAGACACTTTCGGAGATACCTTTAGTGAACCTTTATAGCCACTCAGTTATGTTGTGACGTTTGGCACACCCAAAGCACTCCTACGGTATCCGGGAGTTGCACAATCTCATGGTCTAAGGAAATGATACTTGACATTAGAAAAGCTTTAGCTGAAGGAAATATGCCCTAGAGGCAATAATAAAGTTATTATTTATTTCCTTATATCATGATAAATGTTTATTATTCATGCTAGAATTGTATTAACCGGAAACATAATACACGTGTGAATACATAGACAAACAGAGTGTCACTAGTATGCCTCTACTAGACTAGCTCGTTAATCAAAGATGGTTAAGTTTCCTAACCATAAAGAGTTGTTATTTGATTAACGAGGTCACATCATTAGTTGAATGATCTGATTGACATGACCCATTCCATTAGCTTAGCACCCGATCGTTTAGTATGTTGCTATTGCTTTCTTCATGACTTATACATGTTCCTATGACTATGAGATTATGCAACTCCCGTTTGCCAGAGGAACACTTTGTGTGCTACCAAACGTCACAATGTAACTGGGTGATTATAAAGGAGCTCTACAGGTGTCTCCAATGGTAGATGTTGGGTTGGCGTATTTCGAGAATAGGATTTGTCACTCCGATTGTCGGAGAGGTATCTCTGGGCCCTCTCGGTAATGCACATTACACAAGCCTTGCAAGCATTGCAACTAATGAGTTAGTTGCGGGATGATGTATTACAGAACGAGTAAAGAGACTTGCCGGTAACGAGATTGAACTAGGTATTGGATACCGACGATCGAATCTCGGGCAAGTAACATACCGATGACAAAGGGAACAACGTATGTTGTTATGCGGTCTGACCGATAAAGATCTTCGTAGAATATGTAGGAGCCAATATGGGCATCCAGGTCCCACTATTGGTTATTGACCGGAGACGTGTCTCGGTCATGTCTACATTGTTCTCGAGCCGTAGGGTCCGCACGCTTAACGTTACGATGACAGTTATTATGAGTTTATGCATTTTGATGTACCGAAGGTAGTTCGGAGTCCCGGATGTGATCACGGACATGACGAGGAGTCTCGAAATGGTCGAGACATAAAGATTGATATATTGGAAGCCTATATTTGGATATCGGAAGTGTTCCGGGTAAAATCGGGATTTTACCGGATTACCGGGAGGTTACCGGAACCCCCCGGGAGCCATATGGGCCTTATTGGGCTTTAATGGAAAGGTGAAAGGGGCTGCCATGGTGGGCTGCGTGCCTCCCCCCTCCCCTAGTCCTATTAGGACTAGGAGAGGTGGCCGGCCACCTCTCTCTCTTTCCCCCTTGGGAGTCCTATTTGGAATAGGATTGGGGGGGGGGGGGGAGTCCTACTCCCGGTAGGAGTAGGACTCCTCCTGCGCCCTCCTCTTGGCCGGCCAGCCCCTCCCCCTTGGATCCTTTATATACGGGGGCAGGGGGCACCTCTAGAGACACAAGTTGATCATTGAGATCGTTCCTTAGCCGTGTGCGGTGCCCCCTGCCACCATATTCCACCTCGATCATATCGTTGTAGAGCTTAGGCGAAGCCCTGCGTCGGTAGAACATCAAGATCGTCACCACGCTGTCGTGCTGACGGAACTCCTCCCCGAAGCTTTGCTGGATCAGAGCCCGGGGATCGTCATCGAGCTGTACGTGTGCTAAGAACTCGGAGGTGCCGGAGTAACGATGCTTGGATCGGTCGGACTGGGAAGAAGACGTACGACTACTTCCTCTATGTTGTGTCAACGCTTCCGTTGCGATCTACAAGGGTACGTAGATCAGACTCTCCCCCTCGTTGCTATGCATCACCATGATCTTGCGTGTGCGTAGGAAAATTTTGAAATTACTACGTTTCCCAACAGTGGCATCCGAGCCTAGGTTTTATGGTTTGATGTTATGTGCACGAGTGGAACACAAGTGAGTTGTGGACGATATAAGTCATACTGCCTACCAGCATGTCATACTTTGGTTCGGCGGTATTGTTGGACGAGACGACCCGGACCAACCTTACGCGTACGCTTACGCGAGACCGGTTCCCTCGACGTGCTTTGCACATAGATGGCTTGCGGGCGACTGTCTCTCCAACTTTAGTTGAACCGAGTGTGGCTACGCCCGGTCCTTGAGAAGGTTAAAACGGAGTCTATTTGACAAACTATCGTTGTGGTTTTGATGCGTAGGTGAGATTGGTTCTTACTTAAAGCCCGTAGCAGCCACGTAAATCTTGCAACAACAAAGTAGAGGACGTCTAACTTGTTTTTGCAGGGCATGTTGTGATGTGATATGGTCAAGACATGATGCTAAATTTTATTGTATGAGATGATCATGTTTTGTAACCGAGTTATCGGCAACTGGCAGGAGCCATATGGTTGTCGCTTTATTGTATGCAATGCAATCGCGATGTAATGCTTTACTTTATCACTAAACGGTAGCGATAGTCGTGGAAGCATGAGATTGGCGAGACGACAACGATGCTACGATGGAGATCAAGGTGTCGCGCCGGTGACGATGGTGATCATGACGGTGCTTCAGAGATGGAGATCACAAGCACAAGATGATGATGGCCATATCATATCACTTATATTGATTGCATGTGATGTTTATCTTTTATGCATCTTATCTTGCTTTGATTGACGGTAGCATTATAAGATGATCTCTCACTAAATTATCAAGAAGTGTTCTCCCTGAGTATGCACCGTTGCGAAAGTTCTTCATGCTGAGACACCACGTGATGATCGGGTGTGATAGGCTCTACGTTCAAATACAACGGGTGCAAAACAGTTGCACACGCGGAATACTCAGGTTATACTTGACGAGCCAAGCATATACAGATATGGCCTCGGAACACGGAGACCGAAAGGTCAAGCGTGAATCATATAGTAGATATGATGAACATAATGATGTTCACCGATGAAACTACTCCATCTCACGTGATGATCGGACATGGTTTAGTTGATTTGGATCACGTGATCACTTAGAGGATTAGAGGGATGTCTATCTAAGTGGGAGTTCTTAAGTAATATGATTAATTGAACTTAAATTTATCATGAACTTAGTACCTGATAGTATCTTGCTTGTTTATGTTGATTGTAGATAGATGGCTCGTGCTGTTGTTCCGTTGAATTTTAATGCGTTCCTTGAGAAAGCAAAGTTGAAAGATGATGGTAGCAATTACACGGACTGGGTCCGTAACTTGAGGATTATCCTCATTGCTGCACGGAAGAATTACGTCCTGGAAGCACCGCTGGGTGCCAGGCCTGCTGCTGGAGCAACACCAGATGTTATGAACGTCTGGCAAAGCAAAGCTGATGACTACTCGATAGTTCAGTGTGCCATGCTTTACGGCTTAGAATCGGGACTTCAACGACATTTTGAACGTCATGGAGCATATGAGATGTTCCAGGAGTTGAAGTTAATATTTCAAGCAAATGCCCGGATTGAGAGATATGAAGTCTCCAATAAGTTCTATAGCTGCAAGATGGAGGAGAACAGTTCTGTTAGTGAGCATATACTCAAAATGTCTGGGTATAACAATCACTTGATTCAGATGGGAGTTAATCTTCCAGATGATTGCGTCATTGACAAAATTCTCAAATCACTGCCACCAATCTACAAGAGCTTCGTGATGAACTATAATATGCAAGGGATGAACAAGACTATTCCCGAGCTCTTCGCAATGCTGAAAGCTACGGAGGTAGAAATCAAGAAGGAGCATCAAGTGTTGATGGTTAACAAGACCACTAGTTTCAAGAAAAAGGGCAAAGGGAAGAAGAAGGGGAACTTCAAGAAGAACGGCAAGCAAGTTGCTGCTCAGGAAAAGAAGCCCAAGTCTGGACCTAAGCCTGAAACTGAGTGCTTCTACTGCAAGCAAACTGGTCACTGGAAGCAGAACTGCCCCAAGTATTTGGCGGATAAGAAGGATGGCAAGGTGAACAAAGGTATATGTGATATACATGTTATTGATGTGTACCTTACTAATGCTCGCAGTAGCACCTGGGTATTTGATACTGGTTCTATTGCTAATATTTGCAACTCGAAACAGGGACTACGGATTAAGCGAAGATTGGCTAAGGACGAGGTGACGATGCGCGTGGGAAACGGTTCCAAAGTCGATGTGATCGCGGTCGGCACGCTACCTCTACATCTACCTTCTGGATTAATATTAGACCTAAATAATTGTTATTTGGTGCCAGCGTTGAGCATGAACATTATATTTGGATCTTGTTTAATGCGAGACGGTTATTCATTTAAATCAGAGAATAATGGTTGTTCTATTTATATGAGTAATATCTTTTATGGTCATGCACCCTTGAAGAGTGGTCTATTCTTGTTAAATCTCGATAGTAGTGATACACATATTCATAATGTAGAAGCCAAAAGATGCAGAGTTAATAATGATAGTGCAACTTATTTGTGGCACTACCGTTTAGGTCATATCGGTTTAAAGCGCATGAAGAAACTCCATACTGATGGACTTTTGGGACCACTTGATTATGAATCACTTGGTACTTGCGAACCGTGCCTCATGGGCAAGATGACTAAAACACCGTTCTCCGGTACTATGGAGAGAGCAACAGATTTGTTGGAAATCATACATACAGATGTATGCGGTCCGATGAATATTGAGGCTCGTGGCGGATATCATTATTTTCTCACCTTCACAGATGATTTAAGCAGATATGGGTATATCTACTTAATGAAACATAAGTCTGAAACATTTGAAAAGTTCAAAGAATTTCAGAGTGAAGTAGAAAATCATCATAACAAGAAAATAAAGTTTCTACGATCTGATCGTGGAGGAGAATATTTGAGTTACGAGTTTGGTGTACATTTGAAAAATTGTGGAATAGTTTTGCAACTCACGCCACCCGGAACACCACAGCGTAATGGTGTGTCCGAACGTCGTAATCGTACTTTACTAGATATGGTGCGATCTATGATGTCTCTTACCGATTTACCGCTATCGTTTTGGGGATACGCTCTAGAGACGGCCACATTCACGTTAAATAGGGCACCATCAAAATCCGTTGAGACGACGCCTTATGAACTATGGTTTGGCAAGAAACCAAAGTTGTCGTTTCTTAAAGTTTGGGGCTGCGATGCTTATGTGAAAAAGCTTCAACCTGATAAGCTCGAACCCAAATCGGAGAAATGTGTCTTCATAGGATATCCAAAGGAAACTATTGGATACACCTTCTATCACAGATCCGAAGGCAAGACTTTTGTTGCTAAATTCGGAAACTTTCTTGAGAAGGAGTTTCTCTCGAAAGAAGTGAGTGGGAGGAAAGTAGAACTTGACGAGGTAACTGTACCCGCTCCCTTATTAGAAAGTAGTACATCACAGAAAACTATTTCTGCGACACCTACACCAATAAGTGAGGAAGTTAATGATAATGATCATGAAACTTCAGAACAAGATACTACTGAACCTCGTAGATCAACCAGAGCAAGATCCGCGCCAGAGTGGTACGGTAATCCAGTTCTGGAAGTCATGCTACTAGATCATGATGAACCTATGAACTATGAAGAAGCGATGGTGAGCCCAGATTCCGCAAAGTGGCTTGTAGCCATGAAATCTGAGATGGGATCCATGTATGAGAACAAAGTATGGACTTTGGTTGACTTGCCCCGATGATCGGCAAGCAATTGAGAATAAATGGATCTTCAAGAAAAAGACTGACGCTGACGGTAATGTTACTATCTATAAAGCTCGACTTGTCGCAAAAGGTTTTCGACAAGTTCAAGGGGTTGACTACGATGAGACCTTCTCACCTGTAGCGATGCTTAAGTCTGTCCGAATCATGTTAGCAATTGCCGCGTTTTATGATTATGAAATATGGCAGATGGATGTCAAAACTGCATTCCTGAATGGATTTCTGGAAGAAGAGTTGTATATGATGCAACCGGAAGGTTTTGTCGATCCAAAGGGAGCTAACAAAGTGTGCAAGCTCCAGCGATCCATTTATGGACTGGTGCAAGCATCTCGGAGTTGGAATAAACGCTTTGATAGTGTGATCAAAGCATTTGGTTTTATACAGACTTTCGGTGAAGCCTGTATTTACAAGAAAGTGAGTGGGAGCTCTGTAGCATTTCTGATATTATATGTGGATGACATATTGCTGATTGGAAATGATATAGAATTTCTGGATAGCATAAAGGGATACTTGAATAAGAGTTTTTCAATGAAATACCTCGGTGAAGCTGCTTACATATTAGGCATAAAGATCTATAGAGATAGATCAAGATGCTTAATTGGACTTTCACAAAGCACATACCTTGACAAGATTTTGAAGAAGTTCAAAATGGATCAAGCAAAGAAAGGGTTCTTGCCTGTGTTACAAGGTGTTAAGTTGAGCCAGACTCAATGCCCGACCACTGCAGAAGATAGAGAGAAAATGAAAGATGTTCCCTATGCTTCAGCCATAGGCTCTATCATGTATGCAATGCTGTGTACCAGACCTGATGTGTGCCTTGCTATAAGTTTAGCAGGGAGGTACGAAAGTAATCCAGGAGTGGATCACTGGACAGCGGTCAAGAACATCCCGAAATACCTAAAAAGGACTAAGGATATGTTTCTCGTATATGGAGGTGACAAAGAGCTCACCGTAAGAGGTTATGTTGATGCAAGCTTTGACACTGATCCGGACGATTCTAAATTGCAAACCGGATACGTGTTTACTTTAAACGGTGGAGCTGTCAGTTGGTGCAGTTCTAAACAAAGCGTCGTAGCGGGATCTACATGTGAAGCGGAGTACATAGCTACTTCGGAAGCAGCGAACGAAGGAGTCTGGATGAAGGAGTTCATATCCGATCTAGGTGTCATACCTAGTGCATCGGGTCCAATGAAAATCTTTTGTGACAATACTGGTGCAATTGCTTTGGCAAAGGAATCCAGATTTCACAAAAGGACCAAACACATCAAGAGACGCTTCAATTCCAAACGGGATCTAGTCCAGGTGGGAGACATAGAGATTTGCAAGATACATACGGATCTGAATGTTGCAGACCCGTTGACTAAGCCTCTTCCACGAGCAAAACATGATCAGCACCAAGGCTCCATGGGTGTTAGAATCATTACTGTGTAATCTAGATTATTGACTCTAGTGCAAGTGGGAGACTGAAGGAAATATGCCCTAGAGGCAATAATAAAGTTATTATTTATTTCCTTATATCATGATAAATGTTTATTATTCATGCTAGAATTGTATTAACCGGAAACATAATACATGTGTGAATACATAGACAAACAGAGTGTCACTAGTATGCCTCTACTAGACTAGCTCGTTAATCAAAGATGGTTAAGTTTCCTAACCATAAACAAAGAGTTGTTATTTGATTAACGAGGTCACATCATTAGTTGAATGATCTGATTGACATGACCCATTCCATTAGCTTAGCACCCGATCATTTAGTATGTTGCTATTGCTTTCTTCATGACTTATACATGTTCCTATGACTATGAGATTATGCAACTCCCGTTTGCCGGAGGAACACTTTGTGTGCTACCAAACATCACAACATAACTGGGTGATTATAAAGGAGCTCTACATGTGTCTCCAATGGTAGATGTTGGGTTGGCGTATTTCGAGAATAGGATTTGTCACTCCGATTGTCGGAGAGGTATCTCTGGGCCGTCTCGGTAATGCACATTACACAAGCCTTGCAAGCATTGCAACTAATGAGTTAGTTGCGGGATGATGTATTACAGAACGAGTAAAGAGACTTGCCGGTAACGAGATTGAACTAGGTATTGGATACCGACGATCGAATCTCGGGCAAGTAACATACCGATGACAAAGGGAACAACGTATGTTGTTATGCGGTCTGACCGATAAAGATCTTCGTAGAATATGTAGGAGCCAATATGGGCATCCAGGTCCCGCTATTGGTTATTGAACGGAGACGTGTCTCGGTCATGTCTACATTGTTCTCGAACCGTAGGGTCCGCACGCTTAACGTTACGATGACAGTTATTTTGATGTACCGAAGGTAGTTCGGAGTCCCGGATGTGATCACGGACATGACAAGGAGTCTCGAAATGGTCGAGACATAAAGATTGATATATTGGAAGCCTATATTTGGATATCGGAAGTGTTCCGGGTAAAATCGGGATTTTACCGGATTACCGGGAGGTTACCGGAACCCCCCGGGAGCCATATGGGCCTTATTGGGCTTTAATGGAAAGGTGAAAGGGGCTGCCATGGTGAGCTGCTTGCCTCCCCCCTCCCCTAGTCCTATTAGGACTAGGAGAGGTGGCCGGCCACCTCTCTCTCTTTCCCCCTTGGGAGTCCTATTTGGAATAGGATTGGGGGGGGGGGAGTCCTACTCCCGGTAGGAGTAGGACTCCTCCTGCGCCCTCCTCTTGGCCGGCCAGCCCCCCCCTTGGATCCTTTATATATGGGGGCAGGGGGCACCTCTAGAGACACAAGTTGATCATTGAGATCGTTCCTTAGCCGTGTGCGGTGCCCCCTGCCACCATATTCCACCTCGATCATATCGTTGTAGAGCTTAGGCGAAGCCCTGTGTTGGTAGAACATCAAGATCGTCACCACGCCGTCGTGCTGACGGAACTCCTCCCCGAAGCTTTGCTGGATCGGAGCCCGGGGATCGTCATCGAGCTGTACGTGTGCTAAGAACTCGGAGGTGCCGGAGTAACGGTGCTTGGATCGGTCGGATCGGGAAGAAGACGTACGACTACTTCCTCTATGTTGTGTCAACGCTTCCGTTGCGATCTACAGGGGTACGTAGATCAGACTCTCCCCCTCGTTGCTATGCATCACCATGATCTTGCGTGTGCGTAGGAAAATTTTGAAATTACTACGTTTCCCAACATTAGCATACGAACTACACGTTCTTTGTGCTAGGCTTAGGATTGGGTCTTGTCCATCACATCATTCTCCTAATGATGTGATCCCGTTATCAACGACATCCAATGTCCATTGTTAGGAAACTGTAACCATCTATTGATCAACGAGCTAGTCAACTAGAGGCTTACTAGGGACATGGTGTTGTCTATGTATCCACACATGTATCTCAGTTTCCTATCAATACAATTCTAGCATGGATAATAAACGATTATCATGAACAATGAAATATGATATAATAATAACTGATTTATTATTGCCTCTAGGGCATATTTCCAACAGTCTCCCACTTGCACTAGAGTCAATAATCTAGTTCACATCGCCATGTGATTAACACTCACAGGTCACATCGCCATGTGACCAACATCCAAAGAGTTTACTAGACTCAATAATCTAGTTCACATCACTATGTGATTAACACTCAATGAGTTCTGGGTTTGATCATGTTATGCTTGTGAGAGAGGTTGTAGTCAACGGGTCTTGCCATATTCAGATCCCTATGTATTTCGCAAAAATTTATGTCATATCGTAGATGCTGCTACCACGTTCCACTTGGAGCTATTCCAAATTGTTGCTCCATTATACGTATCCGGTATCTCTACTCAGAGCTATGCGGATAGGTGTTAAGCTTGCATCGACGTAACTCTTTACGTCGAACTCTTTATCACCTCCATAATCGAGAAACATTTCCTTATTCCTCTAAGGATAATTTTGACCGCTATCTGGTGATCCAGTCCTAGATCACCTTTGTACCCTCTTGCCAGACATGTGGCAAGGCACACATCAGGTGCGGTACTCAGCATGGCATACCGTATAGAGCCTATGACAAGAGCATAGGGGACGACCTTCGTTCTTCCTCTTTCTTCTGCCGTGCTAAGCTTTGAGTCTTACTCAACTTCACACCTTACAACTCAGGTAAGAACCCCTTCTTTGACTGATCTATTTTGAACTCCTTCAAAAACTTGTCAAGGTGTGCGTTCTTTGAAAGTATCATCAGGCGTCTTGATCTATTTCTATAGATCTTGATGCCCAATATGTAAGCAGCTTTATCCAGGTCTTCCTTTGAAAATTACTCTTCAAACAACCGTTTATGCTTTCTAGAAATTCTACATTATTTCGGATCAACAATATGTCATCCACATATATTTATCAGAAATGTTGAAGTGCTCCCACTCACTTTCTTGTAAATACAAGTTTCTAGCAAACATTGTATAAACCTAAAAGCTTTGATCACTCCATCAAAGCATATATTCCGACCCCGAGATGCTTGCTCTAGTCCATAGAAGGATTGCTGGAGCCAGCATACCTTTTAGCATCCTTAGGATCGACAAAACCTTTTATTGTATCACATACAACCTTTTCTTACGAAAACTAGTAAGAAAACTTGTTTTGACATCCATCTGTCAGATTTCATAATCAAAAAATATAGCTAATGCTAACATGATTCCGACGGACTTAAGCATCGCTACGGGTGAGAAATTCTCATCGTAGTCAACTCCTTGAACTTGTGAAAAGACTCTTTCCCACAAGTCAAGCTTCATAGGCAGTAACATTACCGCCCACGTCCGTCTTCTTCTTAAAGATCCATTTATCTCAATGGCTCGCTGATCATCGGGCAAGTCCACCAAAGTCCATACTTTGTTCTGATACATGGATCCTATCTCGGATTTCATGGCTTCTAACCATTTGTCGGAATATGGGCCCACCATCGCTTCTCCATAGCTCGTAGGTTCATTGTTGTCTAACAACATGATATCTAAGACAGGATTACCGTACCACCCAGGAGTAGTACATATCCTTGTCGACCTACGAGGTTCGATAGCAACTTGATCCGAAGCTTCATGATCACTATCATTAACTTCCTATTCAACAGACGTAGGCTCCACAGAAAACATCTTTCTGTGTTGCATCACTCTCTGGTTGAAGTAAAGGTTCGACAACCTCATGAAGTTCTATCTTCCTCCCACTCAATTCTTTCGAGAGAAACTCCTTCTCGAGAAAGGACCCTTTCTTAGCGACAAACAATTTGCCCTCGGATCTGAGGTAGAAGGTATACCTAACTGTTACCTTTGGGAATCCTATGAAGATGTATTTGTCCGTTTTTGGGTTCGAGCCTTTCCGGCTGAAGCCTTAAGTATCGCAGCCCCAAACATTAAGAAACGACAACTTTGGTTTCTTGCCAAACCAATATTCATACGACGTCGTCTCAACGGACTTATATGGTGTCCTATCTAAAGTGAATGCAACTGTCTCTAATGCATAACCTCAAAATAATAGCGGTAGATCGGTAAGAGACATCATAGATCGCACCATATCTCATAAGGTTCGATTATGACGTCCAGACACACCATTACGATGTGGTGTTCCAGGTGGCTTCAACTGCGAAAAAATTCCACAATGTCTTAAGTGATTGCCAAACTCATAACTCAGAAAATCCCCTTTTGATCAGATCGTAGGAACATGATCTTCTTGTTATGATGATTCTTAACTTCACTCTGAAATCGCTTGAACTTTTCAAACGTTTCAGACTTGTGCTTCATTAAGTAAATATACCTATACCTACTCAAATCGTCAGTGAAGATGAGAAAACAACGATATCCACCGCACGCTTTAATTCTCATTGGATCACACGCATCAGCATGTATGATTTCCAACAAGTCACTTGCCCGTTTCGTTGTTCCTGAAAACGGGGTCTTAGTCATCCTGCCCATGAGGCATGGCTCGCATGTGTCAAGCGATTCAAAATCAAGTGACTCCAAACATCCATCGACATGGAGTTTCTTCATGCATCTTACGCCAATATGACCTAAGCGGTAGTGCCACAAGAAAGTGGTACTATCATTATTAACTCTACATCTTTTGGCGTGAACATGCGTATTACCACGACCGAGATTCAATGAACCATTCACATAGGGTGCATGACCATGAAAGGTATTATTCATGTAAACAGAATAACCATTATTCTCTAACTTAAATGAATAACCGTATTGCAATGAACATGATCTAATCATATTCATGCTCAACGTAGACACCTGATAACATTTATCTAGGTTCAATACTAATCCTGAGGGCAGATGGAGCATGCGATGGTGATCTCATCAACTTTGGAAACACTTCCAACACACATCGTCAGCTCTCCCTTAGCCATTCTCCGTTTAGTCCGTAGCTTTTGCTTCAAGTCACCAATAATAGTAACTGAACCGGTATCCAATACCCAGGTGCTACCAAGAGTACTAGTGAGGTACACATTAATAACACGTGTATACTTTGTTGAAGTTGCCAGCCTTCTTATCTACCATGCATTTGGGGTAATTCCGCTACCAGTGACCGTTCCCCTTACAATAGAAGCACTTAGTCTCGGGTTTGGGTTCAACCTTGGGTTCCTTCACTGGAGCGGCAACTGGTTTCCATCCATGAAGTTTCCCTTCTAGCCCTTGCCCTTCTTGAAACCAATGGTCTTGTTAAACCATCAACACTTGATGCTCCTTCTTGATTTCTACCTTTTGCGGTCTTAAGCACCGCGAACAGCTCCGGGATTAACTCCATCCCTTGCATGTCATAGTTCATCACAAAGATCTAGTAGCTTAGTGATAGTGGCTAGAGAACTCTATCAATCACTATCTTATCTGGAAGTTTAACTCCCACTTGATTTAAGTGATTGTAGCACCTAGACATTCTGAGCACATGCTCACTAGCTGAGCTATTCTCCTCCATCTTGTTGGCAAAAGAACTTGTCAGAGGTCTCATACCTCTCAACACGGGGATGAGCCTGAAATCCCAATTTCAGCTCTTGGAACATCTCATATGTCTTATGGCGTTCAAAACGTCATTGGAATCCCGATTCTAAGTCATAAAGTATGGTGCACTAAACTATCAAGTAGTCATCAGGATGTATCTGTCAGGTGTTCACAACATCCACAGACGATGTTGTAGGGGTTTGCACATCGAGCGGTGCATCAAAGACGTAAGCCTTCTGTGTAGCAATGAGGACACTCCTCAGACTACGGACCCAGTCTGCATCATTGCTTACCATATCTTTCAACTTAGTCTTTCTCTAGGAACATATTGAAACAGGGAGCTACAATGTGAGCTATTTATCTACAACATATTTGCAAAGACAATTTAGACTATGTTCATGATAATTAAGTTCATCTAATCAAATTATTTAATGAACTCCCACTCAGATAGACATCCCTCTAGTCATCTAAGCGATACATGATCCGAGTCAACTAGGCCGTGTCCGATCATCACGTGAGACGGACTAGTCATCATCGGTGAACATCTTCATGTTGATCGTATCTTCTATACGACTCATGTTCGACCTTTCGGTCTTCCGTGTTCCGAGGCCATGTCTGTACATGCTAGGCTCGTCAAGTCAACCTAAGTGTTTCGCATGTGTCCCGAGGCCATGTCTGTACATGCTAGGCTCGTCAACACCCGTTGTATTCGAACGTTAGAATCTATCACACCCGATCATCACGTGGTGCTTCGAAACAATGAACCTTCGCAACGGTGCACAGTTAGGGGGAACACTTTCTTGAAATTATTGCGAGGGATCATCTTATTTAAGCTACCGTCGTTCTAAGCAAATAAGATGTAAAACATGATAAACATCACATGCAATCAAATAGTGACATGATATGGCCAATATCATTTTGCTCCTTTTGATCTCCATCTTCGGGGCTCCATGACCATCGTTGCCACCGGCATGACACCATGATCTCCATCATCATGATCTCCATCATCGTGTCTTCTTGAAGTTGTCTCGTCATCTAGTACTTGTACTACTATGGCTAACGCTTTAGCAATAAAGTAAAGTAATTACATGACGTTTATGTTGACATGCAGGTCATAAATAAATTAAGACAACTCCTATGGCTCCTGCCGGTTGTCATACTCATCGACATGCAAGTCGTGATTCCTATTACAAGAACATGATCAATCTCATACATCACATATATCATTCATCACATCCTTTTGGCCATATCACATCACAAGGCATATGCTGCAAAAACAAGTTAGACGTCCTCTAATTGTTGTTGCAAGTTTTTACGTGGCTGCTATAGGTTTCTAGCAAGAATGTTTCTTACCTACGCCAAAACCACAACGTGATATGCCAATTTCTATTTACCCTTCATAAGGACCCTTTTCATCGAATCCGATCCGACTAAAGTGGGAGAGACAGACACCCACTAGCCACCTTATGCAACTAGTGCATGTCAGTCGGTGGAACCAGTCTCACGTAAGAGTACGTGTAAGGTCGGTCCGGGCCGCTTCATCCCACAATGCCGCTGAATCAAGATAATACTAGTAACGGCAAGTAAATTGACAAAATCGACGCCCACAACAACTTGTGTTCTACTCATGCATAGAAACTACACATAGACCTAGCTCATGATGCCACTGTTGGGGATCGTAGCAGAAATTTAAAATTTTCTATGCATCACCAAGATCAATCTATGGAGTAATCTAGCAACGAGGGGAAGAGGAGTGCATCTACATACCCTTGTAGATCGCTAAGCGGAAGCATTGCAAGAACACGGATGAAGGAGTCGTACTCGAAGCGATTCAGATTGCGGTTGATTCCGCTCTAAGCGCCGAACAATGGCGCCTCCGCGTTCAACACACGTGCAACCCGATGACGTCTCCTACACCTTGATCCAGCAAGGGGAGAAGGAGAGGTTGGGGAAGACTCCATCCAGCAGCAGCACGACGGCGTGGTGGCGGTGGAGGAGCGCGGAACTCCAGCAGGGCTTCGCCAAGCACTACGAGAGACGAGGAGGGAGAGGGGTAGGGCTGCGCCAAGAGGGAGATGATCTCGCGTGTGTTGCAGCCCCCAATACCTCAAGTATATATAGGGGAAGGGGAGGGGCTGCACCCCCATCTAGGGTTCCCTCCCTAGGGGTGGCGGCAGCCCCGAAACCCATCTAGGGTTGCGGCCAAGGGGGAGAGAGGGGGGCGCACCTAGGGTGGGCCTTAAGGCCCATCTGGACCTAGGGTTTGCCCCCTCCCACTCTCCCTTGCGCCTTGGGCCTTGGTGGGAGGCGCCCAGCCCACCTAGGGGCTGGTCCCTTCCCACTATTGGCCCATGTAGGCCTTCGGGGCTGGTGGCCCCACCTGGTGGACCCCGGACCCCTCCGGTGGTCCCGGTACACTACCGGTGATGCCCGGAACACTTCCGGTGGGCAAAACCATACTTCCTATATATCAATCTTTACCTCCGGACCATTCCGGAACTCCTCGTGACGTCTGGGATCTCATCCGAGACTCCGAACAACATTCGGTAACCGCGTACATACTTTCCCTATAACCCTAGCATCATCGAACCTTAAGTGTGTAGACCCTACGGGTTGGGGAGTCATGCAGACATGGCCGAGACAACTCTCCGATCAATAACCAACAGCGGGATCTGGATACCCATGTTGGCTCCTAAATGTTCCACGATGATCTCATCGGATGAACCACGATGTCAAGGATTCAATCAATCCCGTATACAATTCCCTTTGTCTAGCGGTACGATACTTGCCCGAGATTCGATCGTCGCTATCCCGATACCTTGTTCAATCTCGTTACCGACAAGTCTCTTTACTCGTTTTGTAACACATCATCCCGTGATCAACTCCTTGGTCACATTGTGCACATTATGATGATGTCCTACCGAGTGGGCCCAGAGATACCTCTCCGTTACACGCAGTGACAAATCGCAGTCTCGATTCGTGCCAACCCAACAGACACTTTCGGAGATACCTGTAGTGAATCTTTATAGCCACCCAGTTACGTTGTGACGTTTGGCACACCCAAAGCACTCCTATGGTATCCGGGAGTTGCACAATCTCATGGTCTAAGGAAATGATACTTGACATTAGAAAAGCTTTAGCATACGAACTACACGATCTTTGTGCTAGGCTTAGGATTGGGTCTTGTCCATCACATCATTCTCCTAATGATGTGATCCCGTTATCAACGACATCCAATGTCCATGGTTAGGAAACCGTAACCATCTATTGATCAACGAGCTAGTCAACTAGAGGCTTACTAGGGACATGGTGTTGTCTATGTATCCACACATGTATCTGAGTTTCCTATCAATACAATTCTAGCATGGATAATAAACGATTATCATGAACAATGAAATATGATATAATGGTAACTAATTTATTATTGCCTCTAGGGCATATTTCCAACAGACTCCTGCTAGACGGCCACCGCGCGTTGCTCAAACGCGCGGGCGTAGTACATGGCTGTCTGGATATCCTGGGGTCCCCGAAGCTCCACGTCCACACGGATGTGATCCGGAAGTCCACCGACAAAGAGGTCGGCCCGCTGCTACGCCATCACGCCCGAAGCGTGGCATGCCAGGGCCTGGAAACGGTCGGCGAAGTCCTAAACCGTGGAGGTGAAGGGAAGGCGGCCTAGCTCCACGAGGCGGCTCCCGTAGATCGGGGGCCCAAAACGAAGGAGGCAGAGCTCACGGAAGCGCTCCCAAGGGGGCATGCTGCCCTTGTCCTGCTCGAGGGTGTAGTATCAGGTCTGTGCCACGCCGCGGAGGTGGTAAGAGGTGAGCCAGGTGCGCTCCGAGGCGAGGGTGCGCTGCCCGCGAAAGAACTGGTCACACTAGTTGAGCCAGTTGAGGGGGGGGGTCCTTTGTGCTGTCATAGGTGGCGAAGTCGATCTTGGCGAACCACGACGGTGTCTAGGTCGGAGTGTCATGTCGATCTGGCTTGGAGGTGTGGAGCAGCGCGGTGGGTGGCGCCTGGTCGGAGTACTCCTGGTAAGGACCCGCGGAGCTGGATGGCCCGCCGAATTGCGGAAACGGGGTCGGCTGCTCCGGAGACGTGGTGTAGACCGGCGATGGCAAAGACCCAGCCGCCCAAGCTGGTAGTGGCGACGGGGAGGCCGGAAACCTGACCTGATGTATCGGAAGGACGGCCGGCGAGGACGCCCCTGAGCTGGGCAGAGGTGGCGCCGGTGGTTGCAGCGTCGGTTGTGGAGGGTGGGCGGGTGCGTCGGTTGCCGCGGGGAAGGCGGCTGCAGATGTCAGAGGGGAGCCGCAGCTGGCGGCGGCGGCAGATGCCACAGAGGAGCCGCAGCCGGAGTGATCTCGCCGGGATGCCCCGCCTGGAACGGTAGCAGTGGCAGCCCGATGCAGGCCATCACGCCCTGGGCCGACCACGGCAGCGCGGGGGGGGGGGGGGGGGGCTGGAACGGCAACAATGGCTGCCCATTGTAGGCAGGCGCGCCCTGGAGCGGCCACGACAGCGCGGGGAAGCCCGCCTGGAACGGCAGTAGCGGCTGCCCGCTGTAGGCAGACGCGCCCTAGGACGACCATGGCAGCGTGGGGTGGCCGTAGGCGGCGATCGGCGCAGCCGGCGGAGGTGCGTATGGCCCGGCCATGTACGGTTGGTACTGGTTCAGAAGGCGTCCCTGGACGGCCGTCACGATATCCTGCAAGGTATTGGTGACCTGTTCCGACGTGAAGACAGCGGTCGTTGGCGGCGCGGAAGTGATGGGGGCCGGGGGCGGTGAGGAGCCCGCGGTGGTGACCGGGCCTGACAGCGTGGTGGCCCCGGCGGTGGTCATCGGGGCGAACGTCATCGGCGCGGAGGTGGAGACGGGCAGCGGCGGCGATGGTGTTGACAAAAATATGATCGGACCCAAGTCTCTGGATACTAAATTGGTAGGAGCTAGGGCCCTACCAGATTTAGGGCGTAGGTTGTAGGGGAAGGAGGGGGAAAGGCGAGGGCTGGTGCGCGGCGACTGGCAGCGTGGCGCCGTCCTTGCGACAGGAGCAGCGGTGGCGAAAGCAGGAGGCAGCTAGGGTTTAGGTCTCCCAGCTCCCTAGGGGAAGCCGAGCAAATATTGATTGCTTCTTGCTTGATTAGATTGATACATCTCCTCTCCTTATATAGAGAGGTTTACTTGACTCCTAAGCAAACGATCCTAATATGATAAAATAATTGGGCTAAGCCCCTAATTAAGATACTTAGGCCGTAACCCACTGGGCTAAGCCCCTATGCCGGTCATAACTCATAACACGTTCCCTCTTCCAGATGTCGTCGATGCAGACCACAATTTGCATCCGTTCCTGGACTACCTCCGAAGCTCCGCGCCGACGCTGGAGCAAACGCCGTCGCAACGGCGGAGCACGAGGACACAGGTCCACCACGAGGATGCCGCCTCCGCCACGCCATCCTTGCTTGAACGGGCTGGTTTTCAGATCCATCCTCAACCATAGAATCGATGGCCTCGTCAGGAAGGATCCGAAGAATCTTTATTCAGCGTCGTCATCGTCGCCGCTGAAATCAAGACAATGTACAACCTAAAAACTTAGACTATGAGAGAGTTAAAATGATCCACGCGTGTGGATTCGGCGACCCCTCTCAACACCGACGATCGAGGTCGCCGGCAGAGGAGAGCCATCAAAGGACGGCGCTGGAAGATTAACCTCCTGGCGGCGACTAGGGTTCCAGTCGCTAAGACGAAAGGAAATCGATCTGTATAGTAGGCTGGCATGTGCAGTGAGTTTCATGCACCGGAAGTTTCACATACTGAAAACACATGGGCTTTATAATCAGACACCGTGACTAATCGTAAATGGATTTGGATGTATTTTGGTTTCTCCATACAGTCGAGTGTTAAGTAACACCCCCTCCGTTCTTAAACATAAGTTTTTTCAAAGATTTCAATATGAAGACGTCCATATTGAAATATCTGAAAAGGCCTATATTTAGAAACAGAGGGAGTAAAAGCATTGTATAGAATAGAACATATTCCATGTACCCTGTGTGGTACATGAGATGATGAGTCAACCCACTCTTTTACCCTTAGTGAGGCAAATCCCCCAAAGCTTTTCCTCTCTTTCCATCGTTGAGAATGCTTCACAAACTAGTATCTACTCCATTTAATGTCCATCCCTCGCGCATCGTGCGAAGTAACCTATGGTTGGATGGTTAGGAGGACAGTAGTATTCCCAGCTCAATAAGGTTCAAGTTCTAGACTTAACATTGGTGCTCGCATTATTTATGAATTTATTTAAAATTTTGGGCGATGTTATTCAGTGGGAGGAGACGTTCCCGTCAACTGCGATGCGTCTATTGTGACTTCATAAAATCTCAAGATGCTATGCTGGCTCAGTCTCTCGGAGGTGAGTGTATGCTTATGTATGTGAGCGACTTCGATTGAACTGTGCTAAAAAAATAATAAAAAAATGTCCATCCCTCACACTAATGTTTATTTATCTCAATAGGCTAATTATTAGACTAACAAAATGGAGAGCAACATAACATTGTTTTTATTTACTCTACATATTAGCATTGTTCTAAGTCAAACTTTACAAATTTTGACCAAGCTTATAGAAACGAGTATAGATATTTACAATAACAAATATATGTGGTGAGAAAGTATATTCACAACACTGAATCCAATAGTATTGGTATTGGTATTGTATTGTATTGTATATGTTAATGATTTTTTCTATAAATTGATGAAAGTTTGACTTGAAATGAAGCTAACATATAGAGTAAAAAAAACAGACGGAGTACATCTATAAATTGTCCATTCAACCATGTTAATCAGCACAATAAAGTAATTATTCATCGCATATCAAAAGATCCACAACAAGATTTATATAGATGATCAAAACAATGTAGGAAGCTTATCTGACTAAAAAAAACTGAAACACGTAGAAAGATCCTCTAAATAGCCACTACTATGAACCAATAAGCATGTTCAGTTTTTCCAAATTTATTTTACCTTATGCGGCGAGTTTATTTACTTTGTTCCTTTTACTACATTTTATTACTTTTATTAATTTCTGTTTATTCTCTTATATTTCATTTCATTTTCTTATTATTCTTAATTTTACTATTTATCTTTTTTATATTCCTTATTATTTTACCTTTTATACTTTCTATTTTTTGAAAGAAAATGTAAAAATAAAGGAATATTTTTTCAATGCACGAACCCTTTCTAAAACCACATGAACATATTTAATAAGATATAAATTACCAGAATAAGTTTTTTTATCATCTTGTCATTCAGTGAACAGTTTTCAAATGCGCAAGCACTTATAAAGACTACATGAAGATTTTTAAAATGTGTGAACACTTTTGAGACAACATGAACATATTTTATAAGAAAAATTGAATGCCTGAACACTTTTTAAGACTGCGTGAACATTTTCTAAAATATGCGGACATCTTTTCGAAAATTACAAGTAAAAATTCTTCAAATACGTGAACATTTTTCTTGTTACATGAACATTTTTCAAAAATACGTGAACACTTTTTTAACTACACATTTGTTTTCAAACATGAAAACTGCTTTAGTAAAAAAAGCAATTAAATTTAAATAGATTTTTTATATGCTTTGAATAATTCGAAAAATTTATAAACACTTTTAAAATGTCGTGAATTTTTTTAAAACATATTAAACATTTTTAGTGGGCTAATAATTTGCTAAATTAGATCAATAATTTTATAAGATGTAACAAAATTTTATTAATTTCATGAAGACATTTTAAAATACGGAAGAACAAAATTTTATTAATTTCATGTAGACATTTTAAAATACGCAAGCACATTTAAAATATAGGAGATTTTCAACATTATATTAACATTTCTTAACAATACAAACACTTTCATAATTTGATAACAAAAATATAATTTCACTTTTGAATTAGATACACAAAATTAAAATAATTATTTTAACATATATATTTTAGGGGAATTGTTTTAGCATATATGTAAAATTGTGTTTTTCATGGACCCATTCGAGTCTAGTTTTTAACGTAAACAAGTTTGTTATCATCAAAAATAATGGCGTGGTAAATGGGCATGCCCAAGGATGAGCGGCACGGTGTGTAGGACTGTGTTCTTCGATATGATGCTCGTTGCATCATAGATCCTGGAAAGCATAGGGCGCCCTTTATGTTTTTTCATCAAATTGAAAATAATAGTCATGAATTTTATTAAATGCTCAGGAGTTTTAAAACTGTTCTCTGTTTTAAAAACTATATATGATAGTTTTACAAATGTGCTCATATTAGAAAAGTGTTCTCTTATTTTGAACAATGTTCACAAATTTAAAAAATCAACAAATTTACAAACATGTTCATGATTTTTAAAAAAATCACGCGTATTAAGAACATACCTGAATTTTAAAAATTACGAAATTTAGAAACTAAATATGAGTTTCTACAAATTTCTCAAAAAATTCTTTCATTATTATAATTTTTAACACATTAAAAAAGTTCCTGATTTTGAAAAAATGGTCATGTTTGTGGAAAATTGTCATGAATTTCGATAATGTGCATCAAAGTTAAGAAGAAATGTGAAAATTCAAAAGGTTAAACTAAAATAACATAAAAGGGAAAAAGGAAATAAAAGAAAAAGATTGAAAAGTGAAAAGAGAACAAACCAGAAGAAGGAAAACATACAAAAGAAAAATACCAGAAACCAAAATCTGTCCTTTTTTGGCAAAGAAACCATAATTTGTAGAAAAAAGAAGAAAAAATCAATGGAAGAAGGAAGAAAAGAGAAAATATCGGTCAGACAAGGATTGCAACTTGGGTCAGGCCACTGCGCCTGTGTGTGTGTGTGTGCGCGCGCGCGTACGCGAAATTTTGATGAATGATGTCATATAATAGTTACCTGTAGCATCACCTACCCACATATTCAAGAACCCTGATTTTTTCTGAGTAACCATTCAATAACCCTGATAACACTGCATAGTTGAGGAAACTCGCATGCTTGGTTTTCTAGGCCTGGCCGTAAGCGGTTTTCAATCATTTCATTATCTGTTTTATAGAAATATTTTTTTATTTTAAAAAACAGGTCAATCAATTCTAGAAAATTGACACAAGTATATTGTGGAAAATTCTAAAGATTTTCACGTAGACAATAAAAATGTCGTATATATAAAGTACAATGTTCATTGCCTATTTAAAAATCATGCATGCTAAAAGATAATCATGTATTTAAAAAATATGTAGAAAAACCATCAAGGGTCCTAAAAGTATTTGTTGTGTGCAAGTTGGGGCTTATTATGGTAAAAATTGTACATTTGATTTCTAAAAGCGAATAAACGGTTCAATGCAGTTTCTATTTAGATGATCTACGCACTCTATTTTGCAAACGAAGAAGAACCTAAAATTACATTTTTTTTAAATTTCGTTGGCCTCATCTTCCCATCAATCTTCAAATTAAAAACAATGACTTATGCCTGCAGGGGTTGACGTCATTGTTCAGCTAGAAGTTCTACGACGGGCCACTCGGCCACCACGCGTGTGAATCATGGGCAAGATGTATAACCACCGACACCGGCAGATCAACCCAAACTCTATAACCGCATGACAAATGTGCTAGCCAAACTAAATAAATTCTCATCATCATTTAGATCATCCCATGTAAGGAAAAAAGATCAGCCAACTCCTACTGCATAATGGGATTATATTTTTTTTTGACATGTTAATGGGACTTAAAAGCTCACTTACATGCATGCTACCGGTGCATGCTTGCATGCAGACATGTTGATGTGATTTAAAACTCACTCACATGGATGTGCCACGGTATTTCTGCATGCTTGCATGTGGCTTAGTGCAGAGCCTCTCAACGTCTAGATCAGACGGCTATTATGGACTGATTTACTTCATCTAACGGCTACATCAATTTTGATGATGTGGCTCAAGGAGAGGATAGAGAATTCTTAGTAGTGGGGGCTAGCTATTACTAGTAGATAAGTCTTTGTAGAGATTCCACTACATACGGAACAAAATGAATGAATCTACACTTAAAATGCATCTATATATATTTGCATATGGTTCATGGTGAAATCTCTACAAAGACTTATATTTAGGAACGGAGAAAGTACTAGTATAGTACGTACTGTAATTTATCAATGAGATAAATTTGTACAATGCTATGAAGCTTCCAAAATATTAACCTTGCGATTGGCTCTTCGCCTCTTCGGGAAGTCGAGCAATAATGGTAGTGCAGTATATATCATTCTGGCTATATGAGACCGAATGATTGCTGCACGTCCACCACGTGGGCGAGGGAGAGTGCTACATACAGAGCAAAATGAGTGAATCTACACTATAAAATACGTCTATATACATCAGTGTTTGGAGTATGTACTAGTAGTTCATATTGAAATCTACTAAAGGACATATATATTCCAAACAATATGATATAATCTCTATAACCAAGGTAGTAGGGACGAGGAGTAAACGGAGGGAGTAGTAATTTTTTCTCCTCATCCTGTGAGCCACCGCGTGCATGGGCGAGGGAGCGGGCGTAAGGCGGATCAAGCTTCACCTCATCCTACGAGCCACCGCGCTCATGGGCGGGGGAGACGGCATACTAAGCAAGCTTCTCCTCGTTCTACGAGTTGACGGGACACATCAAAAGTACTCCAGTGTATAGAGCCTTGCCTCTAAGGTAGGCCCCACATGGTTTACCTCTTTTTTTAACATAACACGTCAAGTCGCAATTTGTTTGTTCACCCGTGGTAGACGATCCTCCCTCCACCAAGTGGACAACCAGTACACATGCCAAATTACCACGTGGGCTGCCTTTTTCGTACAAAAATGAGCTCCACCGTGTACCCGCGCGGGTGTGGTTGGGAAAGAGACGGGAGTACGTGCGCCGTGCATGCACCTCTTCTCTTCATGCATGTCCCCCACCTATGTGGGTGTGTGTGAGAGATACAAACCGCGTTCGTGAGTGCTTTTTGTTTTGGGGTGGGGGTGGGGTGGGGGGTTGATTTCATGAATTATTTGTGGGAATATGTGTCGATGACATCTCAAACAAAATTTTGCATGCAATGTGTGTGAAATGGAGGCCTATCCATATCATACATAGAGGGTCGGGCAATCCACGAGAAGAGAGGGAGGGGTCATAGCTATCGATAGAGTCGAAGAGAGGATCAAGTGGGTGGGTGCGAGATCGATGAAGAGAGCCATCGAAATTGTGTGTGTGTGCAAGTCAAAGATATAGGGCGACTGGCCTACCAGAACGTTAGAGGGCACATGTCAAGTTTGTGTGTGGCAGGGAGACATGACTAGAGTGCTCGATGTATCGGTGTGTGTGGGGGGAGGGGGGTGGGGGAGGGGTAGGCAGAGGCCTAACTATAGAGGTAGAACGACTCGTATATGTGTTGAGAAGGAGAGACCCAGCTATGTCTTGAGGGAGATCGGTCGACATCCATACATAACTGAAGGACGGGAAATATGATGGGACAGAGAGAGAGAGAGAGAGAGAGAGAGAGAGAGAGAGAGGAGAGAGAGAGGGAGGGAGAGGGAGGGAGAGGGGTAGAGTGCTGGATGGGTGATGGAGTTGCTTCTCAAAGATGGTGGGAGAGGCCTACTAGACAAGCTAAGGGTGGAACTGCAATGTTATCAATAAGAGTGGGGATGTGTTTCTGTGTGTGCCTGTGCGTGATAGATCTGTCGGGACGCATCCATGGATGATGAAAGGGAACCATGTGTTTGGTAAGCAAACCTAACTAGATCGATAGATCAATTGTTGTTTGTCGGAGGAAGGGAGAGACACAAGTAATGAGGTAGATCAATTGACGTGTGGGTAAAAACGAGTTATAAGGACCTAGCTAGCTATATGTATAGCGAGAGATCGGTCGGTGTACATCCATTTGTTAGAGGCAAATAAGGCCCAGCGAGACGGATAGACAGAGAGAATGGAGGTAGGAGGTGGTGCGAGAGGCCCACCTACTAGCTAGATAGGGGGAGGAGTGTGCGGTTGTGAGATCGATGAAAAGAGGGGCGAGAGTTTACACGTGTGTCTGACCGTATGAGAGACATGAGGCAAGGACACATAAAGGAGGAGATTGAAGGTGTGTGTGTGTATGTTGTAGGCAGGCATCACTGGAGAGGTTTATCAATCGGTGTGTGTCGGAAAGGAGTTGTGGAGACTCTGGGAGAACGACCTAAATAAAAAATGAATGTGCCCGGTGGATAGAATGCCGAGGGAGGGGGAGGGCGAGGAGGGCGTGTGCATGCAGGAGAGAAAGTTAGTGGTAGCTACAAAGGTTAGAGGATTGTGTGGGTGTAAGAGACTAACAAAGATCATAATTTGATATGAAAGCGGATTCATATATTTGAATAGGAGATCATAGTGTTTTAAACATTGCACGCATGAATATAGCGGTGATACACGTGTTGTGCACATGTTATACCATAATGTGATAATGCATGGCGTTTGCAACTCACAGCTAAATGCCAAACAATCTAAACCATACTATACATCAAACAATCTCACATTTTATTTGAATTTGTGATAATGTGTGGCGTTTGCAGCTTACAACTAAATATTGAACAATCTAACAATACTATATATCGAACATTCTCACATTTTATTTGAATTTGTGGTAATGTGTGGTGTTTCCAACTCACATCTAAATACTTGTAGGCGTAGGGGGCGGGGCACCATACATAATGTGATAAACACATTATACATATGAGACATGATTTAGATTATGAAGATCTAGCTAGAGCTAGAAATGTAATGTGATTTGAAATCAAAATAAAGTGGATTCAAAAAATCTAGTTTGAGTTCATATAGTACACATAGTTCATATGTAACTCGAGACTAATCATGTGGTGTGCTGTGAAGATAATACACAAACGATGGTTTAACTTGACAATAATGATGATTGTAGATCTTACTAAAACAGAGAAACGAATTCAAATGCTTTGACTTCACAACAATCATTACTGTAGATCTTATTCAAATAGAGAAACGAATTCAAATTTAGTTCATATTGAAGCAGCAGTATATACATTTGGAATGCACTAAAACGTTCATTTGAGTAGTAGGTTGCATGCATTATACACGTAGAGAAATATTTTAATTGAACATAACATGAATTCAAAGTTTTGAATGACATTTGTAGTGCGCATTGATTTGGTACAGTACACGGTAGGCTTGTCCGGAATTTCAACCCGCCTTGTTCGCCCGAAATATTTAAGATATATCTTTGTCTCGTTGTGCTCCGACAACTCCCTCCATCTCAACCCGCGCCTTGCTATTCCGAAATTACAACGCGTGTGAAAACTCCCACCTCCTGTGAATTCCCGACACGCGAAATGCCCGTGGTACCCCTGAACCGAAAGAACCACCTCAAATCGGTGGGGGTACTTTCGTAACTTACCCCACATTTCAGACAAGCGCGTCTCTAAGCCATGGTTCCCCACTGCCATCCCATCCGCCCACCCATTCGTACACCAAGGCCACGAAAACCCGTGACGAAACCCCACACCCTGCTCCGTCCGCCACCCAGCCGGAGCCTCTTCCCCGACGACATCGTCCAGAGCAACACCTCGACGTCCCTCATCCACCGTACCGGATGAGGATCCGTTGTCGATCTCATCGTCCCGCCAGTTCAGCCACCCCGTCCTCCACCTCCAAGGAGCTGCCCCGATGTTCCCCTCGTCTTTCGCGCCACCTCCATTCCCACACCGCCGTCTTCACCTGCACCATCGGAAGAGCATCATCATCACCGTTTCCTCGGATGAAGCTGCTGCCTAATTGGCGCCACCATAGAGATTGTACACTAATCGCCACATTTTCTTCTTGATTCGATCTCACGGTGCTGCCGGCGCTCGGTCCCGAGCCGGCATGGCACGGCTCCATCCACGGCGGCGTCGCTGTCCACTTCCTCCAATCCACGGCGTCACTCCCTCGGCAGCGACGTCCACATCAGTAGGAGCTGCCGCTGTTTAGCTCTCACTCGCGCTGCTGCTCTGCTCTTGCTCTCGGTCCCCTGCTTGGTCTGCTCTTGGTATTGCTCTTGCTAGCGCTGCTGCTCTTGCTTGTGATGCTGCTCTGATTTAGCTACACTTCAGTCGACTGAATCGACTTTTGGGTCAGTTAATTTTCAGGGGGTGGGGGGGGGGGGGGGCTCGCCGGGGTGAAGGAAGAACCAACCGCAGCGGGGAGGGGGGCTCGCCGGAGAGGTACCCCACTATCTATCTTAGGGTTCAGGATGGGGGCGGTGGTCGCCGGCGGTGGCGGGGCATTGGCAGGGCGGTGGCGTGGGGATCGCCAGAGAAAAAGCTCGACACGGGGGGCCTAGAGGGATGGCCGGGGCGGCAGCGGACCGGCAGTGGGGAGTGTTTTTGGGGCGGGCGGGGCGGCACACCGCGGGCGGCGGGCGGCGGGGGGCTGCTGTTTGGCCGATGGTGGCTGGCGGCTCAGGGGGGTGGAGGTTGAAGATGAACCGCATGCCCTTGATTTCGTATCCAATGGCTGCAAAATCGACTGACCAGAGATGAAAAAGTCAGTCGACCGACGTGTAGCCTCACCTTGCTAGTGTGTTTAGTTTCGACAGCAAAATTCAGTTTCGACAGCAAAACTCAGTTTCGACAGTTAAGTTCAGTTTCGACAGTTAAGTTTAGTTTCGACAGTTAAGTTCAGTTTCGACAGTTAAGTTTAGAGATGAGCGGCTGATGTTTTTTACATCTAGCACTTTATGGTTATCTATTTTACGTCATGTATTGGAGATGCTATTAGAATTCCACTTAGGTTAACGTTGTTCGTTGTCTCTCTTGTCCTGCTTTAGCCTTGGCGTCGTACAACTCACCGGAGCTGCTCCAACGACGAAACCCTCCATCACAGCGGAGCAGTACCTCGGGCTCCATCTCCAGACGCCTAAGATCTTCTTCCCCTCCTCCGACAGCAAAGTCAGCCGGAGCATCCTCACCGGCCAACCCAATCACGCTGAGATCGACATGGCTTCGCCAAAGAGGTTGTACACTTGTTGCATCTCTTTTTTACTCTACATGTTATATATATTGTCCACCGAGCACACGGATTTGTTCCTTTAGTGTCTCCTTGAAAGAAAAAACATAGGAATTTTAATTTTCACTTGTCCTCCTTTTCAAATTCCTATTCAAGAAGCACAAGACTAAGAGATAGTAGCATAATAGCATTATAACCGTACATTGTCTTGTGGTTTGACTTAATCTCACCATGCTTCTTTGCATCTTGTGATCTTCCAATTGTTGTGAATCAAACACCCAGATTGGTAGAAATCCTGTGTTTTTAAATTCTCTGTTTTGCACGTGCATTCCTATCCTATTCCTGTCTATTTCCTATCCCTGCATTGTTGGAATCCTCCAATTCAAATGAGCCCTTACAGAATTACTTCTCTTACACGTAGTTGTCAAAGAAAACCTTGCGTGGTTTGTCCCGCTCCTGCTGCGCCGTCGTCCACCCCAGCTCAGTTGCTCCAACGACAGAAGGGTCCAACACAGCAGGGATCCGGCCTCCAGACTGTCTTTCACCGCTTCAGATCTTCTTCCTCGCCATTGGCAGCCATGAAAATTGCATTACCATCATCAACCGAGCAGATGACCTCGAGGACTACACGGGTCCGCAAGAGAGGTCGCACTCTTTCGTGTCTACTTACGTTATGCATCGCTTAATATTACATGCTACTTTATCGTCCTATTCACCGATTAGACTCGGAGTCAGCTCCAAACTAATGGTCAAACTTGAGTTTTTAAATGGTTGTGGGGTACATATCCGGGCCTCTATCAATAGTATCTACCTACTATCTAGTTAATCTCCGGTGTCTACTATGGGCTTCATGTTGGGTGGGAAACAAACAGTAAAGAAGCCATTATCTGTATTTTTAACTGAAGCCATTATTTTCCTGCCATTATTGGTTTTGGGACTATCCACAGGTTGCTACCATCACTCTGGATTTCTGCATGCACTCCTTATATAATCTCACTATGTTTTATTCCTGTGCATGACAGTTATTGTAAACAATGGAACTGAACATGTAGAGCAAAAGAGACGAGCCTTGCGTGGCAATAAAATTTCATGCAGACGTCGCTCCATGGTAGGCACAAAGGCAGCCCACCCTCCACGCATTTCGGATTGTAATCGCGAGGAAGATATCTATTCTGAGGGGGATTCAGAAGGAGAAGACAACTCCTATTTACCCCCTGAGGTCTTTTCTCTAACTTGGCATGCTGATGTTGGTTATATCATGCATGGTGTCTTGCATTGCTTACTTTATACATCAAATATGTCATCTGCTTAGTTTAGACATCCTTTGTGCGAATGCCATCTGTTTAGTTTATTCATCGTTTATGTGAATTACGCAACGCCATGTTGTTTAGCCAGGCATCATATATGTGAATTTTGCAATGCCATCCTGCTTAGCCAATCATCTTATATGTAAATTATATCAGGCCATCCTTTTTTCGTTACATATTACATTTGTCAACAATGTTAGTACATTCAACTGCTCTTCGTGTGCATCCGCCATTTGACACGGTGATGGCAAATTCTGGAGTGAAAACAAGGTCTTCAGAGCAGACTATGCTATCTAACGAAGCGCATATCTCGCTAGTTACGGATAGCTCCTCAGAGGAGGATTCAGAGACAGATGACCAGTCCTATTCCCCCCTGAGGTGTATGCTCTAACTTGGCAGGGTTATGTTGCTCATATCGTGCGTATGGTGTCTCACATTGTTATGTCATTTGATTAGTTTAGACATGCTTTGTGTGAATGCCACCTGTTCAGTGTCTAATTACCATATATGTGAATTATGCATTGCCATCTTGTTGCAAGACATTATATATGTGAATTATACAATGCTATCTTGTTGCAAATGCATTATATATGTGAATTATGCAATGCCATGCTGTTTAGCCAATCATCATGTATGTGAATTATATCATGCTATCATTTTTTTGTATTAGGTGTTCCATTTGTCGACAACGTTTGTATATTCAACTACTCTTCCTGTGCATCAGCCATTTGAAGTGGTGATGGAAGTATCTTGAGTGAAAACAAGGTATTCAGAGCAGACAATGCTACCTGCTGAAGCAGACATCTTGCTGGTTACAGAGAGCTCCTCAGAGGAGGATTCAGAGACTGATGACCAGTCCTATTTCCCCCCTGAGGTCTATGCTCAAATTAGGCAGGGTTATATTACCCATGTCATGCATGTTGTCTTGCATTGCTTAGTTTTTACATCATATATGGATTGCCATCTGCTTACTTGCTTACTATATAAATCATATATTTGAATTATATCATGCCATCATGTTTACATAGTACATACACACCATCTATCTGAATTATGGCATGGCAACCCATTTAATAAAGACATCATATAGTTATATCATCTCATCCTGTTTAGTGTTTACAGTCATCATATTTTGAATTATGGCATTCTATCCGTGAATGTATGTAAATTATGGCATGTCAACCTATTTAATAAACACATTATATAGTTATGTCATGTCATCTTGTTTACATAGTATTATATTTTGAACTATGTCTTTCCATCTTTTTTAGTTAGCCATCATAATGTGAAATTGTGTCATGCTATCCTGTTTAGTTAGCCATCATATATGTGAAATTGTGTCATGCTATCCTGTTTGGTTAGACAACATAAATATGAATTATTTCATGCCCTCTTTTATTCCCCACTATCCATTGCACCTGTCTATCATACAATGTCTATACTTTCAATTACTTTTCTTGTTTATTAGCCATTTGAATTGGAGCACATGATGGCAATATCTAAGGGAGTAACAACACGGTCTTCAGAAAAGATAGTGCTACCAGTTGATGCAGATAGAACCACGGTTGTACTTGCCCAAGGACCAGATCCACCACACATAACCCAGACTCCCGCAGATTGTACCCCTACCCAGTTGGACAGAGAACTAGCTACACCCCTTCTAACCCAACCCCGGCAGATAGTAACCCAGTTCCAGTTGACACAACACCGTCTCCACCACAGAGCACCCAAACACGAGCAGTTAGTAAGGGAATTGCAGTGCCCAAAGCACGAGGACCATCACTTCGAATCCCAACTCAATGTTTAAAGGAGAAGAAGATTTGTTCTCAGGTCAGGTTCTGTAGCTATGGTTCATACTCCTTTGCTCTTGCATTACTGCATTTACTCATACCAACTACACTACTAGGAAAAGGGCTATAGATGGAATTGACACTAATGGCGCACCAGACATGTGGTGCCCCATTACTATATACTAATGGCGCACCATGTGTTGGTGCGCCATTAGTGTGGAAGACACTAATGGCGCACCAGGCACACGGTGCGCCACTAGTAACAAAATGTTTTTTTTCATTTTTTCAAACATACTAATGGCGCATCCGGGCAGAGTGCGCCATTAGTAGTTAGAACTACTAATGACGCACCAGCCATAGAGTGCGCCACTACTGTTTTTTTTACTTTTTTGCAAAACTACTAATGGCGCACCATTGCATAGTGCGCCATTACTAGTTTAAACTAGTAATGGCGCTGTGCCACGGTGCGCCATTAGTATATATTTTTTTACTTTTTGCAAAACTACTAATGGCGCATGTCTGTGTGGTGCGCCATTAGTATGTTGGGTTACTAATGGCGCATGTCTGTGTGGTGTGCCATTAGTAACCTGGGAGCAGCTAGATATTTTTGGACGGCCACACCTACACACTCACTTTCCCCACTTCATTCCCCACCTCCTTCTCTAAGCTTGTCGGCTGCCTCCTCCTCCTCACCTCATTTGCACCATAGATTCATCAAAATTAAGTGTTGAAATTACCTTTTTTGATAGGTAAGTAAGGGGAAAGCTATCTTCATGTTGTAGATCTACTTTTTCTCTCCCTAGCTCGCTCCAACAACGTGCACATGCACTTTTTGTGGCCTAGCTAGATCTATGTATGTTTGTGGTGTTGCATATATGTTTGTGTTTGCAGGTACCGGTATTTGAAATGCGATAGTTGCCAATATTTTGCTGGAATGTTGATTCATTTCCGTTTCGGCGAGAATTTTGGCACTATGCATTCTTTTTGGTCCTATTTTTAGGGAAAGTCATGCCAAATTTTTTCTTGGTTCTAAAATATCGTTTTGCTCTACCCCGCAGGCGACCATGGTCCGCACGATGACTGAAGGCATCGTGAATAGGTTTTTGAGCTCCGCGAAGGACGAGATGCTTCAAAAGAATGAGATGGAGATAAGATGTCCGTGTCGAAGATGCAAGATGAAGAGCCTTATTGCGGACCCGGATTCCGGGCAGGTGCGGGACCACCTGCTCTTGCATGGTTTCATGGATGGCTATCGGTGGCAAGGTGATGAAGATGACTATGAAGTCGTCCATGGGGGCCGGGCAAGAAATGAGGAAGGGCAGCAAGACAACCACCGCGGCTCGGGCGGGCGAGAAGACGAAGAATCTCCAGGACATGATCACGACGGTGATGCTGTACACAGTCATCATGTAGAAGATGCCGGACATGATGATGAGGAAGATGCCGGAGCAGACGAAGGGCATGATCATGAAGATCTAGATGCCGGAGGAGCAGACGACAATGGACCATCGATGGGCTGGGTGCAGGACCCTCATATTCAAGAGCTGCTTCTCAAGCAGACGGATAACGCAAGAGTTGCCGCCCGAGAGAAAGCCAAGCTGGATCAACTGGAGATAGACGCGGTTACTCCATTGTATAAAGGATGCAGACCCGAGGATACCCGCCTGAAAGTAACGCTCATGGCTTTGGAGATGAAGGTAAAACACAAAATGACCGACGCATGCTTCGATGAGAACATGTCATTCTGGCACGAACGTCTTCCCAAGGGGAACAAGTGCCCGACCAGTTTCGAGGAGGCGAAGAAAGTTGTGTGTCCTCTGGATTTACCGCACGTGAAATACCATGTGTGCATGAACAATTGCATCATTTATCGGGGCGAGCACGCAGAGTCTACCATATGCTCGGTGTGCGGCGTCACTTGATACAAGAAGAGGAAGAAAGCTCCTCGAAAAGTGGTGTGGTACTTTCCGATCACTCCTCGCCTGCAGCGGTATTTCGCGGACCCTAAGGTAGCAAAGCTCCTGCATTGGCACGCGGATAGGGAGGAGAAGAAGCGAGAAGATGACGCAAATGATCCGGAGATAAATAAAAAAGACAAGATGTTGAGTCACCCTAAGGATGGGAGCAAGTGGCAAGCATTGAACTTCGAACACCCAGAATTTGGGAAGGATCCAAGGAACATCGTGCTGGGCGCGAGCACCGATGGAGTCAATCCGTTTGGCAGCCAGAGAAGCACACATAGCACCTGGCCCGTGTTTGTGTGGATGTACAACCTTCCCCCTGGTTGTGCATGAAGAGGAAGTACATTCACATGAGTATGCTAATTGAAGGGCCGAAACAACCAGGGAACGACATCAATGTGTATCTGGGGCTGCTGAAAGAGGAGCTAGACACACTGTGGAAAACGCCAGCCAATACGATGGACGCTGCAGAGAAAGAATATTTCCCTATGAGAGCCGCACTGCTCACGACGGTGCACGACTATCTCGGTTACGGATATCTCGCGGGGCAGGTGGTCCACGGATTTTATGAATGCGTCAGGTGCATGGATGACACAACGTATCGCCAGCTAGATAGAGATCCCGGGACTTCGAGGGTCGACTCGCCGACTTTGAAAGAGCAAACCTACTCGCGCTACAACACATAGACGTGGTCGATCCTTGGGTGGTAGAGCACAAAACCTTTATTGAGAAGACATACAATGACTGAGGCCAACAGAGGACGGACGGAGATATAATCAAAGAGCACAACTCATGTTTCACGCGTTGGTTCAAACAGAAGCTTCTGTCGTACCCTTTACATGAGGATTCTTCCGCGGAAGAACAACTCATATTCGCCTTGTCACAGGGCGCCGAGCACAACCTGATGACCTATGAGGCGTACGATATCAACGGCTACACATTCTACACCGAGGACAAGGACATGAAGAGTGATGGTTATCAGAACTCCGGGGTAACGATGGAATCCTACACCGGTAACGACAAGGACAGATACTACGGAAGGATCGAGGAGATCTGGGAGCTGAGCTACGCTGGAGAGAAGGTCCCGATGTTCCGTGTCAGATGGGCCAAGAGCGTCCTAAAAGAAGACCGGCATTTCACCACCATGGTTATACCCGAAGCCAAATCCAAGACCGCGGGCGCAAACGTCACCGCGAAAAATGAGCCATGGGTACTGGCTTCCCAAGTGGACCAATGCTTCTTCATTACCGACCCGTCAAAGCCCAGTCGTGTTGTCATGAGGAGAGGCAAAAGGAAGATCATCAGAATGGATGGAGTAGCCAATGAGCAAGACTTCGACAAGTACGGCGACCCGAAGATCGAACATGATGACGACGATGAAGTAGCAGCATACACCACAAGAAGAAGCAGGACCACCCTACCTAAAGGACGTCCGTTCCACAGAAGAACTCCATTTGCGAAAAAGAAGGGCAAGAAGATTATGAACAGATAGCTAGCTAAGATCGACTGTATTTAAATCATAGTCTTCATTTCTCGGTTGTATTTCATGGGCACTTTTTGATATCATGAATATTTTAAAATTTCATGGGCACTTTTTGAATTCATGAATATTTTTTCAAATTTGATGATATTTTTTCATATTCAATATGATAAAATATTGAATATTCATGAGGACACTCGATCTCGATCCCCCTCCATCTCGATCTCGATCCCACCCGCACCCTCCCCCGCTAGATCCACCGCCGCCGACGACCTACCGCACCCTCCCCCGCTCCACCACCGCCGCCGATGACCCCCGCACCCTCCCCCGCTCCACCACCGCCGACGAGCACCCCCCGCACCCTCCCCCACTCCCCGGTGAGCTCTGCCTCCTCTCCCCTCTTCATTTTAAAAAAAGTGTAGACTACAATTGTTGTTAAACAACAATTATTTCTGTTTTTATAAAAATATATTACTGTTTCATATTCATATTCATTTTCTAAAAAATTATTACATGCAACAAAAAATAAAAATAAATTACTTATGGCGCACCTCTGGCTGGTGCGCCATTGCTATATATATAAAAAAGATTACTAATGGCGCACCTCTGCCTGGTGCGCCATTGCTATGTAAAAAAAGATTACTAATGGCGCACCTCTGCCTGGTGCGCCATTGCTATGTAAAAAAAGATTACTAATGGCGCACCGATCGCGGATGCGCCATTAGTAAGATTCCCCCCAGCTAATTCCCTCCCTCTCGCCGGATCCCCTTCGTCCCTTTCCCTCGCCCCCTAGCTAATTCCCGCTGCTGCCCCGACCCACGCCGCCGCCCCCGTGCCTCCATCTCCGTCGCCGCCCCCAGTCAGCCCCTGCCCTACCCCCCATCGCCGTCCGCTCCTAATCCACCCCTCCCTCGCCTTCACCGCACCCACCCACCCCCTCCCTCGCGTTCCCAGCCCTTGAAACCCTAGAAACCCGTGACGCTCCACCGTGCCTTCTCCGCTCGAGCTCCACCGTGTGAGGCGACAAGCAAGGCGGCGGGCAGAATCTGCTTCAACACCGGGCCGGCAAGCCGCGGAACCAGGGCGCGACGGCGCTCGACCCCTCCACCCCCTCCACCTCTTCTTCCTCGGGTCGCCGCTGTCTTCCTCAACTCTGGCCACCTCTGTTGCTACTAAGCTGTTGCAGGGCCTCCTTGCGCCTCCCCAGTGAGCTCCGCCTCCTCTCCCCTCTTCCTTCTCGCAAACACTCTGTTTGTCCAGCAAATCGGCGATGGACAGAAGCAGCGGTGGTGCCGGAGTTGAGTTCAGTTAGTAGAACTCTTATGTATATATTAGTATCTAAGATCAGCAGACATTAGTCAATTTGTGCGCCTGGTTAGTGACTTGTGGAGTTGGCCTGGTTAATGCTTTGCTCTGTGATGCAAGATGTTAGGCTCTGGCACTTTACAGAGTTTCTTTGTGAAATCCCTAACTGTGAGTCTTGCTAGCGATCTAATTGTGATAATCCTGCTCACATCCCCACTTGTAGCAGAGGCAGGCAATGCCTCTATATGCTCTGTTTTACTACCTAGCTAGAGCACAAACCTAGCCCCAATTGTGTATTCCCAATTGCTAGTGGTCTAACTGATGTTTCCCTAGTTGGGTGAGACTGACTTGGCTCTTTCTTGGAGGAGACAGATCAAACACGTGTTGTCAGTTTTTGTTTGAACTTCAAAGAGTGTTGTGACTTGGCTCTTAATCAAAAGAGTGTTGTCAGTTTTTGTTTGAACTTTGTTTGACTAGAGGAAATTACTCTTAAATGCTAGTCCTATTCTGGTGGAGATTTTTCTTATCCTGAGTTACACTGAAGATATTTTTCGGATAATATTATAAAAACTGCCTGGTGTGTGTTCAACTTGTATCTTCTAGCTTAAGTTTAACTTGTACCGAGTTACACTCAAGTTATAATGTGTTTAACTTGTAGCTTCTAGCTTAAGTGAGTAGCCAGTACTGTAGTTAGTAGCTTAACTTGTTTAAGTACTGCTAGTTAGTTGTACTGATATTAAATGATGCTTGAAATGATGTATCATGTATCTTTAGCATGATCTGTTTCAGATAATAAATGATGCTTGAAATGAATTCTTGTGTAAGTGAAGGCTCACTATGTTGTTGCAACCAGCTATTTTCTATTTCCTCATTTGGATTACTCAGTTATTTAGTTTATTATTACTTGGGAAAAGTACTGTGAGAAAAAAATGATTATCTGCATTGCATTGTTAAATGTTGTACTTGGGCACAATACCTTTTCATCCATCATTTACACTGTGAATCCAATACCAGTTGCCCATGCTGATTATTTCACTTCAAACAGGCCAGCTAGTGGCACAAAGCTCCATCAGAAACAGAATCAAAGATGGCCATGCCATGCTTGGCAGTAGCAGAAGTGACATGGAGCATTGTAGTGGCATGGCCATTGACCTGTGGCTGGCATCTAGACACCACACACATACATACAGAGGCACATTGACTATTACTATGGCAAGTACTGTGTCAAGTACTCCATGTGTTTTTGTTGGCAGTTTATCATGAAATTGCAGGTACCCCGAGAGGCCCTTGAGTTTGCCGGAATGTCGATTAACTTCCGTTCCGGCAAATTCGGGTACTCCATATGTCCTATTTTCAGCAAAGGTCATCCTGAAATTTTCCGTGAATTTTAGCATGACTTTGCTAAAAATAGGACATAAGGGGCACTTGCGACTAATGCATGGGCCGGGGTATCTTAGTACTTAGTTAAGTAGGATCAACTGCCCCGCCATTCTTGCTGCATTAAACCATAGGTGGCAATAGAGCCAAGTGATTAGGCCCAACTTAGAATTCTCCTTAGCATCGACAAACCCTAGATGATAAACCCAACATAGGTGGCAATAGAGCCAAGTGATTAGGCCCAACTTAGAATTCTCCTTAGCATCAATAAACCCTAGATGATAAACCCAACATAGGTGGCAATAGAGCCAAGTGATTAGGCCCAACCTAGGGTGCCTCGGCATTGATAAACCCTAAATGATGAAAACTTAACTTGGCTTCGATAGGGTGCCTTGGTGTCGATGGGAAAGCTTAGCTTTTAGGATGCCTCGGTGTCGACAAACCCTAAATGATGGGACCATGATCTTGTTCCTTGACAATAACCAACTTTTTGACCAAACTTTTTTCCTATTTAGAGCGAAACATGGCCCACAACGATGAGGCCGACGGTTCGGGCGACAAGCAATTCTAGGAGCTGTCCCAGGAGTTGGAGGAAGAACCTCACCCCTATGGGGACGCCGCGGAAGACACCGATCCTGACTACACAACCCCTAGCGGCGTCGGGGATGACACCACTGATGATGGCGCCGCGGATGCCACCACTGATGATGGCGGCGCACGCACAGATGGCAGCCAACCGAAGAGGCAACGGAAGGACCGGCGCCCGAACGTGCTCGGCACCGTCAGGGAGGAATTTACTGAAGTGAACTCCAACGGGCATCCGACGGTGCCCAAACACGTAGTCAAGGGGTACTCGATTCAGCTCGGGTGCATTCTCCGGAGCACCGCCTCGATCAACACCGAGAAACTAAGGCATAAGGACCGAGGGAATTTGCATAGCCTCCTCTTCACGAAGCTGCACGAATGATACAAGTTCCCCACTGAGTTCGCAAACACACGCCTCTTAGGTAATAAAGTGAACGGTGCCGCCCTCACGACGATGAGCACGACCCTATCTACTTGGAAAAGCACGGTGAAGGCAATGATTGACAAAGGTGATAGTTATGAGAAGATCAAGGCGAAATATCCTTTGATTAGCGAAGATGACTACAAGGAGTTCAAGATCAAGTGCAAGAGCCCCGCAACCTCCGAATCAAGTCAGTGGGGGAAAGAAATGCGGCAGTTGAACATAGGGGTCCACCAACTCGGTCCCGGCGGTTACAGAGTGGCGGAGCCTGTATGGGACAAGGAGGACGTGGAGCGTGCCGAGCAAGGCCTACCGCCCCGCTTTGAGAAATACAGTGACAAGCAGACCAGGAACTTTCTCAGGGCCCGATACAATGAGGACCCGGTAACAAAGGAGCTTACCACAGATCCGAAGACCAAGGAGCTTGATCTTGTTCTGGTAAGGAATACACCCCCGCGTAATTAGCTCCATATGGTTGCATTCTAATTAATCCCCAATATTTCTAAATGATTCACGTTCCTTCCGCAGGACAAAGAAAGCAGTAGCGCAGGGTTGTCTCAGAGCTCCCCTTTCGACACCCCTTTGAATAGGGCGTTGAACGTAATGAAAAACAGGGATAAGCTCAATAAGCTGACGTCAGCTGGTCATGTGGACGGCAAAGGCTTGTCCAAAAAATGGTCGTCATACTATGCCACTGGTGGGCGAAAGGAGAAAAAGACCAGCTCGGAAAGCCAGTCGCGCGAGGTTGAAGCACTCAAGGCGCAAGTGGCGCGGATTCCGGAGATGGTCCAAGAGCAAGTGCAACAACAACTGGGATCGATGCTCACCGGCATTATGCCTACCTTGATTCATGGGATAACGACGTGGATTGTGGGTGGCCAACAGGGGCCGCCCCCGATTCCCAGCTTCACGGCCAGCAACTCGCACAACGCGCAGGCGGCGCCATTGGTGTCTCCGGCAGCGGCGGTATTGGTGTCTACGCCGGCGGCGCCATTGGTGTCTTTGGCAGCGGCGGTATTGGTGTCTCCGACGCCGGCATTGGAGCTTAATGCACCCGGGTGTACAACGGCCGGCACCTCGCCAGCAAGCGGCCCCTCCGTCAGTTGCACGCCCGCCGTTGGTGGTGCCTCGACATTAGCCGAGCTCGACGGCATCACGGTAACTAAGCCTCTCGGCCAAGGACTTCATCTCCTTGCCTTTGACTGGGCATCCCTGACACCCTACATGTTTTCGCAGGGCGCCGCCGACGTTCCTTGCACTCTCCTGCACTTCGTGGGCGGCGAGTTGGTCGTTGTCGCCAAGGGCAGAATTGTTCAATCGGGCAACCCCGTGTTCCACGGTAATCCGATGCCACCCACAATGTATAGGGTTGCAGTGGTTCGGGTGCTGCCAGGCTGCGACGAGCTGTTACCTCCGATTCGACCCGCTGGGGCCGACGAAGAAGATGAGATGACCCTCAGCGCCTGCGTAAGCTGGCCCCTGCTTTGGCCGAAGAGCCAGATTCGTTTGGGGGCGGGGGACACCACCCCATAGACAAGACCACCAGTCACGCCGGCGCCAAGCCATGGGAAGAACGCTGCAACGCTACCGGACATGCCGGACATCCCTATGGCACAGGATCCAGACGACAACGACAACGACGATGGTACATTTACCAATGTCGATAAGTACTTTGCCGAACATGGGTACGGTGACGAGTTCTGCGGGCCTCCTTCTCAAGAACCCAAACAAGACGACCGCGATCTAGCTGGTACGACGGAGAAACCCAATTGCAACAGGCATCGTCTGGCGTTCAGTTCTCAGGAGACGCCTCCAGCTGCCGCCTTCACCGAGCCTCAGATAGCGGAGGTGCCAAATATTATCAGCCCCAACACGCTCAAGAAGGCAGTCTGTGAGCAGAACTCGGTCCCATTACAGCAGATCAAGAAGAAGGGCCAGAAACGGCAGACTAAAAAGGGCGCCGGTGCGAGCCAGCCGGCACCGAGTACGATCCATGCTCAGGACGGGCCACCTTCACCTAAGGATATCTCGAGGAGGGTGCATGTGGCGGGTAGGGCGATGCTACAGACAAATATGCTCAATGCTGCAACCGGTGCTATGCGGAGTATGCACGACAGTGTTCTTTCTTTGGAGAAGCGGCGTCTCAGAGAGAATGATGTGGCATACCCGGTTTTCATGGCCAAGGTGCCAGAGGGCAAGGGCTTTGTGGATGGCGACATCGGGGGTATGATCGTCCTATAGTTTGATGACATCTTTGCTATGTTTGACCTTCATCCGCTGCACTACACCTTCGTTCGGCTGTTTTCGCTGAGTATGGAGATGCGGATCATTAGAGACAAGACCCCGGACATCGTGATCATCGACCCCTTCTACATGCGTGCCAAGCTCTTAAGCAGCGCTGGGGACCGCCAAGTCGCGAGTTCACACCTCGAAGACATCATTCTGGCAAACCCAGATAAGGATAACTTCCTTGTGGCTTACTTTCCCGAGTAAGTCATCCCTTAACCACCCCGTAACATATGATTTCTTATATTTCGATCGTTCTTTTTTTTCTAACATTCCGTGTTCTGTGCAGTGACACACGTTGCGCACTCATCCTCTTAAGCCCGAAGTATTCCATGGCCACGTATTTTGGCCCGAACCATAACTCCAAGATAGACTACACAAATATCAAGAAAGTTCTTGATGATGTTCTCCCCGGCTAAGCCAAATCTGGAGGCACCTTCACCAGGGCAGTTCGTAAGTACGGGAAGCACGTGTTCGCCCACAATACGACATTCTGCTGCGTCAAGCAGCTGCCTGGCGGTCAAAAGGATGCCTACTACGCCCTCCATCACATGCGGGCGATCGTAAGGGACCATCATCACCTTCTGCTACCAAATAATCTCAACGATTGGGCCGCGAGCTTGTCGGCAATCCAGGACGCGGACATCAGACAAGAATTCTTTCGCATCCAGTCGGAGTTTGCGGACATCATCCATCAAGATGTCCTTCATACCTCGGGGCAGTTCTTCCTTAGATATCAATCGTCCAACATTGAGATAGACGGAATGCTACAAATGCAGGCTGACAACGCCCGCGATTGCATGACCATCACGACAGACGGCGGCTTCATCCACGCTCCTGTCCATGTGTCGAGTCGAAAGTAGTGATGTGTAGTTCTGAAACATTGATTGGCTCATGTTGTAATTAAACTTTAATGAATTGTATGTCTCTTTGGTTTGGACAGTCGTTCAACTTAGATGTAATCGATGCTATTTATTAGTAGGACCATGAATCCTGCTATTAATGTCTTGCTTTTCTCTTCCGATCCTTTTGTTGCGTACTTATATATTGCTTATGTATGTATTGCCTGTTGTTTGGCTTGTGCATAGAGATGCCGTCATATGTCGTGTACAAGGGTAAGGTTCCCGGAGTCTACGACGACTGGGAGGAGTGTCGGAGACAGGTTCACCGTTTCAGCGGTAACAGTTACAAAGGGTACACCAGTAGGGCAAAGGCGAAATCTAGATACGCCCGCTATCTAGCGGGAGAGAGGAGGGAGCATTGGAGGAACCGGAGATGAAGACCAGTTTCATCGCGATGATGCTCATCGTGATGACCGCAGCTCTCTTCTATGTGATGGTAGTTTAGATGATCGATATCGACTTGTAATGTGAAGACAAACTCAATACTCACGGTCTCGAGACTTGTAATGTTTTATCTTTGTTCGGTCTTTTGAATTCGGAGACTAATATGATGAATTGTATTCGGAGACTAATCTTTTATTGTATTCGATGAATCTGCTGTTGCTGTGTGCTACTGTCTATATTCTGTCAAATAATATATTTTGTAACCTGTGCAAAAATCAGAAAAGTAAAAAACCTAATATTCATACTAATGGCACATCACTACAGAGTGCGCCATTAGTATGCCAAAGTATACTAATGGCGCATCACCAAACAGTGCGCCATTAGTATGCCAAGTATACTAATGGCGCATCCATCCGCAGTGCGCCATTAGTGTGCCAAAGCACATGGTTAAATATGGCCCCTGGGAGGCATACTAATGGCGCATGGTGTTATATACTAATGGCGCACTGGGTGGTGCGCCATTAGTATACCAGATACTAATGGCGCACCAGTGGTGCGCCATTAGTAATAAATACTAGTGGCGTGATACTAATGGCGCATCACTGGCAAAACTGGTGCGCCATTAGTAGGCCTTTTCCTAGTAGTGCTATTTTCAAATTTGAAGGATGGAATTGAAACTCCAATGGCTCAACAGGTATGTTTTAAACCTGCTTCTTTAACGGGTCTGCTGTTGTAACCTGCTCTATGTTGATTTTAGTTTCAATTGAATAAACCATTATGTTCTCATGTCATGCACATTAAAAGTGTTGTTATTGCTCTATAGTTACCCACACTTATATTCTTTCTATTCTGCTTTGTCTTGAACAAATATTATTTGAACTGTGTCTCTATCTTGATTTGGCAACAAAAACTAGAATGATATAGACCATAAAGTGACCATGGTACATAGATATATGTTTGTTTCATGATGTTATCCTGTCCACTTTACTGCTGAACTCATTTACCAAAATGAGTTTCATATACAACATGGTAAACATGTGATGTGTCTGCTTGTTTCTCTTTTAGAATGCGGACAAAATATTGGAGAACAGTACCGCGTTATCCAATGGTAAAGGAAGTAATGCAGATAAGGTTCAAGATAGTGAGACATCCCTGTTGGTCTCCAAGAAAGCTGATAAAAACTATCTTGACGACAGTGAGGGAGCCCAAAAGTCCTGTCTTGATGTAGTGTTCGAGTTATTAGCCACTACTGCTAGCACAAGCTCTTCGAACTCGCTTCCTGAATCAGTTCGTCTTCTTGAGTCTCAACTTCAAGTTGAAAGACATCGATCAGATGTGTTGCGACAGGAAGCTGAAGGACTGAGGAAGTCCATGCAGAATTCAGATGCATATTTTCTGGTGCAACAGCAAGCGCTGGAGGATTTAAGCGCCAAACAAGAGAAAGTTAATAAGATTGCTAAGCATCTTGCCAGCATTATGGGTACCCAGGATATTTCCTCGACGTCCGCCACCGCGTCAGCAGAATCCCCCTCCTCCAAGTCCGCCACCGCGTCAGGCCACTCCTCCTCCTCCAAGTTTGGCAAAGCGTCCGGCCACTCCTCCTCCTCCAAGTATGGCAAAGCGTCAGGCCACTCCTCCTGCTTCAAGTCCGGCACAGCGTCAGCAGACTCCTCCTCGAAGTCCGCCACTGCGTCAGCAGACTCCCGCTCCTCCAAGTCCACCAATGCATCAGGCCACTCCTCCTCCAAGTCAGGCATAGCATCAGGCCACTCCTCCTGCTCCAACTCAGCCCCGTCAGCCGTCTTCGCCACCTCAGCAATCGCAGAAGAGAGCCGCCGCACTTATGGTGCGTAGCGCTACGAGTCGAGGTAGTACATGAGGTACAAGCGGAGGCAAGCGATATAAATATGGTCCAAGCCTCACTCCTCTTCCTCAAAGGCCTTATGACATGACCAAGGAGGAAAATGCAACCATAGTGCAGGACCAAGTGGACACCATTTTGGACCAAAACCAACACTGCCGCCAAGGGAGAAAGTTCCTGAGGAAAAGATTGACCACTTCATTCGTATGGCTAGACCACCAGCTCCCAAGCCTGTTGACTCAGACTATGAGCGCCAAATCAGGAAGGCACATCGAGCACGACAACAGAAGGAGTCGAGATCAAGATCGAGCCAAGAAGCTGGCAAAAATGCGGGAAAACCGTTCCCCAGCTGGGAGAACAGGCGGCGCAGTCGATCCCCCCGCTTGTTGTGCCAACAACACATGAGAGTACCGCCGCCCTATATATATGTGGGCAAACCGTTCCCCAGCTGGGCAATCTGGTAATAACCGAGGAGCATATAATGCAGGCTAAAATGCTCAATATCACTGTTAGACAACTCCTCGAGATCGAGCCCATGTCTCCGCTTAGAGAGGAGGAAATAAAACGGAAATATGTCCGAGGCCAACCTTTGGTCGAGCCCGAGGAGGTCAAGAACCTCCCAACGAGAATGTATGAATTGCATGATTGGTACATGAAAATTACCAGGAGTTCCCATCGAGAGTCCTTCATGGTGAAGGTCAAGGAAGAGCATTACTTCCATAAGCTAGCTCTGTCCGTTGAGTATTCAGAACTATTTCAGTTATTCAATCAAGATGCACTCGACAAATCTCTCGTCAGTTGCTATTGTCTGTAAGTGATTTCTTTCTATAATTTAAGTCTCAAGCTAGATTTAGTGCTCATTGATCGATCATTACCTGTAATTATCCTCACTATATTCTTTTTTGTGGTATTATGCAGGATGAAGATGTATAAATGAAAAAAGATGGACGCTATGCCATTGGGTTCATTAACCCAAATACCATTAATGAAAAGACATGGACATATGAATATTATAAACAAGATGTAGAGGATAAAATGCTAGAGTTCTTGAAGCGCCTCAATAGCAGTGAAGATATACTACCTCCTTACAACTTCCGGTGAGTCACACTGTCTTGTACTAGAAATTATGTTTTTGCTTACTAGCTAGCCAGATGTTAATAATTAAGTGTATAGGGTTTAGGGTAGTTGATTAGTGTTATGCACATGCCCGCTTAATTAAGACATGCAAACGTGTGCGTATGCAGTTACCACTGGACCTTGTCAGACATTAAAGTTGAATAAGGAAAAGTTGAATTACTGGACTCACTACTTAAAAAAAGAAAGTGACCACACCATCTTGAAGGGGATAGTGGACAGGTAATTTCAATCATTATTAACTATATCTCGGCCTATTTAGTTCGTCATTTCCTGATATCAACTATTTAGTAACCCCTTTATTAATTTTATTTGCCGGCGGGCAGGGCTTGGGCAAAGTTCATCAAGGTGACTCCAGGCAAATGGCGAAAAAAGCTGTTTTGGTTTCGACCCAAGGTAAGTAATTAAGTAGTACTAGCTAGCTTACCATCTCTTTAATTCTTGTTTCAATACCATTAATTAATTATCATGCTTGATTAATTATTATCTGATTAAATTCCATTCTCGTAAAGGCCCTGAAGCAGGCGTCGGGGACTGATCTATGTGCATACTATGTTTGCGAGAACATCGCATGATGGCGTCCGAAAGGTGCAAATCTGTTAGACATGAATGGGTACGTTTGCCAGAACACTATTCGCAATTTTTACATTATTATCGATATCTAGCCACACAACTAATACACATGCATATTGATATCCTTCTTAACAGTTCAAAGAGGTGCGGGAGAAGCTCCTAGCAACGGAGCGTATACGAGCACTTCAAGAGGAAATAGCGGGATTTTTTCTCGACCGTGTCATAGATCCCAAAGGAGAATACTATTACCCGCTACCGCCCCCATGAACCACTCCCAATTTTCATCGTGCTCCAAAGGCACCAAGGCAACATGTAGGAGAAATTGTGGTTGTGAGACATTCGATGATATATATATATATATATATATATATATGATTGGTTCTACGAGAAATTCTATTTATATATATGCATAACGTGTACAATATGTAGTATCATAAAATACCAACAAACCAAAAAGAATTAAATGGAAAACACAAAATTAAAGGAAAAATAAAAAATAAAACCAAACCCCCCAAATATTTTAGTACCGGTTGGTGTTACCAACCGGTAGTAAAGGGCTCCCCACCGCCGGCGCTGGCTCGTGCCACATGGTGGCCCTTTAGTGGCGGTTAGTGCAGAACCGATACTAAAGGGGGGGACCTTTAGTCCCCATTCTTTAGTGCCGGTTGCAGGACCGACACTAAAGGCCCTTACGAACCGGTGATACATCCCGGTTCTGCACTAGTGAATAGTGATCCAGGAGTGGATCACTAGATAGCGGTCAAAAATATCCTTAGTGGAATAAGGAAATGTTTCTCGGTTATGGAGGTGACAAAGAGTTCGTCGTAAAGAGTTACGTCGATGCAAGCTTTGACACCAATCTAGATGACTCTAAGTCTCGATCTAGATACATATCGAAAGTGGGAGCAATTATCTAGAGTAGCTCCGTGCAAAGCATTGTAGACATAGAAAATTTGCAAAATACATACGGCTCTGAATGTGGCAGACCTGTTGACTAAATTTCTCTCACAAGAAAAACATGATCACTCTTTTGGTGTTAATCACATAGCGATGTGAACTAGATTATTGACTCTAGTAAACTCTTTGGGTGTTAGTCACATGGAGATGTGAACTAATCACATAAAGATGTGAACTATTGGTGTTAAATCACATGACAATGTGAACTACATTATTGACTCTAGTGCAAGTGGGAGACTGAAGGAAATATGCCCTAGAGGCAATAATAAAGTTGTTATTTATATTTCCTTATATCATGATAAATGTTTATTATTCATTCTAGAATTGTATTAACCGGAAACTTAGCACATGTGTGAATACATAGACAAACAGAGTGTCCCTAGTATGCCTCTACTTGACTAGCTCGTTAATCAAAGATGGTTAAGTTTCCTAGCCATCTACATGTGTTGTCATTTGATGAACGGGATCACATCATTATAGAATGATGTGATGGACAAGACCCATCTGTTAGCTTAGCTTAATGATCGTTCAGTTTTATTGCTAGTGCTTTCTTCATAACTTATACATGTTCCTCTGACTATGAGATTATGCAACTCCCGAATGCCGGAGGAACACTTTGTGTGATACCAAACGTCACAACGTAACTGGGTGATTATAAAGATGCTCTACAGGTGTCTCCAATGGTGTTTGTTGAGTTGGCATAGATCGAGATTAGGATTTGTCACTCCGAGTATCGGAGAGGTATCTCTGGGCCCTCTCGGTAATGCACATCACTATAAGCCTTGCATGCATTGCGACTAATGATTTAGTTGCGGGATGATGCATTACGGAACGAGTAAAGAGACTTGCCGGTAACGAGATTGAACTAGGTATTGAGATACCGACGATCGAATCTCGGGCAAGTAACATACCGATGACAAAGGGAACAACGTATGTTGTTATGCGGTCTGACCGATAAAGATCTTCGTAGAATATGTAGGAGCCAATATGGGCATCCAGGTCCCGCTATTGGTTATTGACTGGAGATGTGTCTCAGTCATGTCTACATTGTTCTCGAACCGTAGGGTTCGCACGCTTAATGTTCGGTGATGATTGGTATTATGAGTTTATGTGTTTTGATGTAGGGAAGGTTGTTCAGAGTCCTGGATATGATCACGGACATGATGAGGAGTCTCGAAATGGTCGAGACATAAATATTGATATATTAGACAACTATATTCGGACACCGGAAGTGTTCCAGGTGATTTCGGAGAAAACCGGACTGCCGGAGGGTTATCGGAACCCCCCGGGGAACTAGTGGGTCTAGATGGGCCTTAGTGGAGACAGAGAGGGGCTGCTAGGGCAGGCCGCATGCCCCCTCCACCTTGAGTCCGAATTGGACTAGGAGGGGAGGGGGGGGGTGGCGCCCCCCTTTCCTTCCCCCTCCCACTCCTTCCTTTCCCCTCCTAGTAGGACTAGGAAAGGATGAGTCCTATCCTACTAGGAGGAGGATTCCTACTCTCCTTGGGCGCCTCAAGGGCTGGCCGGCCTCCCCTTGCTCCTTTATATACGGGGCCAGGGGGCACCCTAGAACACACAAGTTAATTTTTTCCAGCTGTCTGCGGGGCCCCCCTCCACCATAATCCACCTCGGTCATATCATAGCGGTGCTTGCTACCTCTTGAGCACTGCGTTGGTTTTCCCTTGAAGAGGAAAGGGTGATGCAGTAGAGCAGCGTAAGTATTTCCCTCAGTTTTTGAGAACCAAGGTATCAATCCAGAAGGATACCACGCGTGAGTCACCTCATACCTACACAAACAAATAAGAACCTCGCAACCAACGCGATAAAGGGGTTGTCAATCCCTTCACGGCCAGTTGCAAGAGTGAGATCTGATAGAGATAATAATAATAAGATAAATATTTTTGGTATTTTTATGATATAGATTGAAAGTAAATATTGCAGAATAAAATAAATTAGAAACTTGTATGATGGAAAGTAGACCCGGGGGCCATAGGTTTCACTAGTGGCTTCTCTCAAGATAGCATAAGTATTACGGTGGGTGAACAAATTACTGTCGAGCAATTGATAGAAAAGCGAACAATTATGAGAATATCTAGGCATGATCATCTATATAGGCATCACGTCCGAGACAAGTAGACCGAATCTTGCCTGCATCTACTACTATTACTCCACACATCGACCGCTATCCAGCATGCATCTAGAGTATTAAGTTCATAAGAACAGAGTAACGCCTTTAACAAGATGACATGATGTAGAGGGATAAACTCATGCAATATGATATAAACCCCATCTTTTTATCCTCGATGGAAAAAATACAATACGTGTCGTTTTCCCTACTGTCACTAGGATCGAGCACCGCAAGATTGAACCCAAAGCTTAGCACTTCTCCCATTGCAAGAAAGATCAATCTAGTAGGCCAAACCAAACTGATAATTTGAAGATACTTGCAAAGATAAAGCAATCATACATAAAAGAATTTAGAGAAGAATCAAATATTGTTCATAGATAATCTCTATCATAAACCCACAATTCATCGGATCTCGACAAACACACCGCAAAAGAAGATTACATCGAATAGATCTCCAAGAGAATCAAGGAGAACTTTGTATTGAGATCCAAAGAGCGAGAAGAAGCCATCTAGCTACAAGCTATGGACCCGAAGGTCTGAAGTAAACTACTCACACATCACTGGAGAGGCGATGGAGTTGATGTAGAGGCCCTCTGTGATCAATGCCCCCTCCAGCGGAGCTCCGGAAAAGGCCCCAAGATGGGATCTCTCGGGTACAGAAGGTTGCAGCGGTGGAATTAGGTTTTCGTGGTGCTCCTGGATGTTTGCAGGGCACGTGGACTTATATAGGAGGAAGACGTAGGTCGGTGGAGCAACGAGGGGCCCACGAGGGTGGAGGGCGCGCCCAGGGGGGTAGGCGTGTCCCCTGCCTCATGGCCTCCTCGATTGTTTCTTGACGCCCACTCCAAGTCTCCTGGATCACGTTTGTTGAGAAAATCACGTTCCCTAAGGTTTCATTTCGTTTGGACTTCGTTTCATATTCCTTTTCTGCGAAACACTGAAATAGATAAAAAAACAGCAATTTGGGCTGGGCCTCCGGTTAATAGGTTAGTCCCAAAAATGATATAAAAGTGTAAAATAAAGCCCATTAACATCCAAAATAGATAATATAATAGCATGGAGCAATAAAAAATTATAGATACATTGGAGACGTATCAAGCATCCCCAAGCTTAATTCCTGCTCGTCCTCGAGTTAGTAAATGATAAAAAAAGAATTTTTGATGTGGAATGCTTTCTAACATATTTCTCAATGTAATTTTTTTATTTATTGTGGCATGAATGTTCAGATCCGAAAGCTTGAAGATAAAAGTTTAATATTCACATAAAAATAATAATACTTCAAGTATACTAACTAAGCAATCATGTCTTCTCAAAATAACATGGCCAAAGAAAGTTATCCCTACAAAATCATATAGTCTGGCTATGCTCTATCTTCACCACACAAAATATTTAAATCATGCACAACCCCGATGACAAGCCAAGCAATCGTTTCATACTTTTGATGTTCTCAAACTTTTTCAATCTTCACGCAATATATGAGTGTGAGCCATGGATATAACACTATATGTGGAATAGAATGGTGGTTGTGGAGAAGACAAAAAGGAGAAGATAGTCTGACATCAACTAGGCGTATCAACGGGCTATGGAGATGCCCACCAATAGATATCAATGTGAGTGAGTAGGGATTGCCATGCAACGGATGCACTAGAGCTATAAGTGTATGAAAGCTCAACAAAAGAACTAAGTAGGTGTGCATCCAACTTGCTTGCACATGAAGACCTAGGGAAATTTTGAGGAAGCCCATCATTGGAATATACAAGCCAAGTTCTATAATGTAAAATTCTCACTAGTATATAAAAGTGATAACATAGGAGACTCTCTATCATGAAGATCATGGTGCTACTTTGAAGCACAAGTGTGGAAAAAGGATAGTAACATTGTCCCTTCTCTCCTTTTCTCTCATTATATATATATTTGGGCCTTATTTCTTTTTTTGGCCTCTTTTCTCCTTTTTTTCTTTCCTTTTTTAATATTTTTCGTCCGGAGTCTCATCCCGACTTGTGGGGGAATCATAGTCTTCATCATCCTTTCCTCACTGGGACAATGCTCTAATAATTATGATCATCACACTTTAATTTACTTACAACTCAATACTTAGAACAAAATATGACTCTATGTGAATGCCTCCGGCGGTGTAGCGGGATGTGCAATGATGCATGAGTGACATGTATGAAGAATTATGAACGGTGGCTTTGCCACAAATACGATGTCAACTACTTGATCATGCAAGTAATATGACAATGATGAAGCGTGTCATAATAACAGAACAGTGGAAAGTTGCATGGCAATATAGCTCGGAATGGCTATGGAAATTCCATAATAGGTAGGTATGGTGGCTGTTTGAGGAAGGTATATGGTGGGTTTATGGTACCGGCGAAAGTTGCGCGATACTAGAGAGGCTAGCAATGGTGGAAGGGTGAGAGTGCGTATAATCCATGGACTCAACATTAGTCATAAAGAACTCACATACTTATTGCAAAAATCTATTAGTTATCGAAACAAAGTATTACGCGCATGCTCCTAGGGGGATAGATTGGTAGGAAAAGACCATCGCTCGTCCCCAACCGCCACTCATAAGGAAGACAATCAATAAATAAATCATGCTCCGACTTCATCACATAACGGTTCACCATACGTGCATGCTACGGGAATCACAAACTTCAACACAAGTATTTCTCAAATTCACAACTACTGAACTAGCATGACTCTAATATCACCATCTCCATATCTCAAAACAATTATCAAGTATCAAACTTCTCATAGTATTGCAATGCACTTCTATATATGAAAGTTTTTATATTATTCCTAAAGGAAAATTTCCATTTTGTTATTAAGGACTCTCAAAATAATATAAGTGAAGCATGAGAGATCAACTATTTCTACAAAATAAAACCACCGCCGTGCTCTAAAAGATATAAGTGAAGCACTAGAGCAAAAACTATATGGCTCAAAAGATATAAGTGAAGCACATAGAGTATTCTAATAAATTTCAAATCATGTGATTTTCTCTCAAAAGGTGTGTACAGAAAGGATTATTGTGGTAAAATAAAAAGCAAAGACTCAATTCATACAAGACGCTCCAAGCAAAACACATATCATGTGGTGAATAAAAATATAGCTCCAAGTAAAGTTACCGATAGACGAAGACGAAAGAGGGGATGCCTTCCGGGGCATCCCCAAGAGTACGCTTTTTGGTGTCCTTGAATTTTATCTTGGGGTGCCATGGGCATCCCCAAACTTAGGCTCTTGCCACTCCTTGTTCCATAAAGCATCAAATCTTTACCCAAAACTTGAAAACTTCACAACACAAAACTCAAAATAGAAAATCTCGTGAGCTCTGTTAGCAAAAGAAAACAAAACACCACTTCAAGGTACTGTAATTAACTCATTCTTGATTTATATTGGTGTTAAACCTACTGTATTCAGACTTCTCTATGGTTTATAAAATCTTTTACTAGCCATATATTCATCAAAATAAGCAAACAACACACGTAAAACAGAATCTGTCAAAAACAGAGCAGTCTGTAGTAATCTGTAGCTAACGCAAACGTCTAGAACCACAAAAATTCTAAAATAAATTTCTGGACGTGAGGAATTTATCTATTAATCATATTCAAAAATAATTAACTAAATATCACTCTCCAAGTAAAAATGGCAGCAATTCTCGTGAGCGCTAAAGTTTCTGTTTTTACAGCAAGATCAAAAACACTTTCCCCAAGTCTTCCCAACGGTTCTACTTGGCACAAACACTAATTAAACACAAAAAACACAACCAAAACAGAGGATAGATAAATTATTTATGACTAAACAGGAGAAAAAATCAAGGAATAAAAATAAAATTGTGTTGCCTCCCAACAAGCGCTATTGTTTAACGCCCCTAGCTAGGCATAAAAGCGAAGATAGATCTAGGTATTGCCATCTTTGGTATGCAATCCATAAGTGGCTCTCATAATAGATTCATATGGTAATTTAACTTTATTTATAGGGAAGTGTTCCATGCCTTTCCTTAATGGAAATTGGAATTTAATATTCCCTTCCTTCATATCAATAAGTGCACCAATCGTTCTATGGAAAGGTCTACCAAGAATAATAGGACATGAAGGATTGCAATCTATATCAAGAACAATGAAATCTATGGGCACATAATTCCTATTTGAAAAAATAAGAACATCATTAATCCTTCCCATAGGTTTCTTAATAGTGGAATCCGCAAGATGCAAGTTTAAAGAACAATCATCAAAATCACGGAAACCTAGCAAATCAAACAAGTTTTTGGAATCGTGGAGACAGTAGCACCCAAATCACACAAAGCATAACACTCATGATCTTTAATTTTAATTTTTATTGTAGATTACCACTCATCAAAAAGTTTTCTAGGGATAGAAACTTCCAACTCAAGTTTTTCTTCATAAGATTGCATCAAAGCATCAACGATATGTTTGGTAAAAGCTTTATTTTGACTATAAGCATGAGGAGAATTTAGCATGGATTGCAACAAGGAAATACAATCTATCAAAGAGAAATTATTATAATTAAATTCCTTGAAATCCAAGATAGGTGGTTCATTGCTATTTCAAGTTTTAACCTCTTCAATCCCACTTTTAACAATTTTGCATCAAGATTTAAAAACTCCAAATTTTTGGGACGCCTTGTAACTAAAGTTGACTCATCTCCAGTACCATCATTATCAAGATTCATATTGCAAAACAAATATTTAATAGGGGAAACATCAATCACTTTTAGATCTTCATCCTTATTATCATGAAAACTAGAAGAACACACTTTCACAAAGCAATCTTTCTTAGCACACATCCTAGCGGTTCTTTCTTTGCACTCATCAATGGAAATTATCATGGATTTGATAGACTCATTGATATCATGCTTAGGTGGAATAGATATAAATTTCAAAGAATCAACATCAAGAGAAATTCTATCAACGTTCCTAGCTAATTCATCAACTTTAAGCAATTTTCCTTCAATCAAAGCATTGAAACTCTTTTGTGAAGTAATAAATTCTTTAATACTAGATTCAAAATCAGAGGGCATCTTATTATAATTTCCATAGGAATAGTTGTAGGAATTAACATAATTATTAGACGAATTACTTGGAAACGGCCTAGGATTAAAATTACCTCTATACGTGTTATTACCAAAATTGTTCCTACCAACAAAATTCACATCCATAGATTCATTATTATTCTTAATCAAAGTAGACAAAGGCATACCATTAGGATCAGTAGGAGCACTCTCATTAGAAAACAATTTCCTAAGTTCATTCATCTTTCCACTCAAAACATTAATCTCTTCAATTGCATGCACCTTTTTACTAGTAGATCTTTCCGTGTGCCATTGAGAATAATTTACCATAATATTATCTAGGAGTTTGGTAGCTTCTCCTAAAGTGATTTCCATACAAGTGCCTCCCACGGCCGAATCTAAAAGATTTCTAGAAGCACAATTCAATCCGGCATAAAAATTCTGTATAATCATCCATAAATTGAAACCATGTGTAGGGAAATTACGTATCATTAATTTCATCCTCTCCCAAGATTGTGCAACATGTTCATGATCAAGTTGCTTAAAATTCATAATATTGTTTCTAAGAGATATGTTCTTAGCGGGAGGAAAAATACTTAGAGATAAAAGCATCTTTGCACTTATTCCATGAATCAATACTATTTTTAGGCAAAGACGAAAACCAAGCTTTAGCACGATCTCTAAGCGAAAACAGAAATAGCTTAAGTTTAACAATATCATTATTGATACGTCTCCAACGTATCTATAATTTTTGATTGCTCCATGCTATTATATTACCTATTATGGATGTTAATGGGCTTTATTTTACACTTTTATATCATTTTTGGGACTAACCTATTAACCGGAGGCCCAACCCAAATTGTTGTTTTTTGCCTATCTGAGTGTTTCACAGAGAGGGAATATCAAACAAAGTCCAAACAGAATGAAACCTTCGGGAACGTGATTTTCTCAACAAACGTGATCCAGGACACTTGGAGTGGGAGTCAAGAAACAATTGAGGAGGCTGATACATCTCCAACGTATCTACAATTTTTGATTGCTCCATGCTATATTATCTTCTGTTTTGGACATTATTGGGCTTTATTATTCACTTTTATATTATTTTTGGGACTAACCTATTAACCAGAGGCCCAGCCTAGAATTGCTGTTTTTTTTCCTATTTCAGAGTTTCACAGAAAAAGAATATCAAACGGAGTCCAAACGGAATGAAACCTTCGGGAACGTGATTTTTGGAACGAACATGATCTAGGAGACTTGGACCCTACGTCAAGCAACCAACAGGGAAGCCATGAGGTAGGGGGCACGCATACCCCCCAGGCGCGCCCTCGACCCTCGTGGGCCCCCTATTGCTCCACTGATGTACTCCTTCCTCCTATATATACCTACGTACCCCCAAACGATCACATACAGAGCCAAAACCCTAATTCCACCGCCATAACTTTCTGTATCCACGAGATCCCATCTTGGGGCCTGTTTCGGAGCTCCGCCGGAGGGGGCATCGATCAAGGAGGGCTTCTACATCAACACCATAGCCTCTCCGATGATGTGTGAGTAGTTTACCTCAGACCTCGGGTCTATAGTTATTAGCTAGATGGCTTCTTCTCTATTTTTGGATCTCAATACAATGTCCCCCTCTCTCGTGGAGATATATTCGATGTAATCTTCTTTTGTGGTGTGTTTGTTGAGATCGATGAATTGTGGGTTTATGATCAAGTTTATCTATGAACAATATTTGGATCTTCTGAATTCTTTTATGTATGATTGGTTATCTTTGCAAGTCTCTTTGAATTATCAGTTTGGTTTGGTCTACTAGATTGATCTTTCTTGCAATGGGAGAAGTGCTTAGCTTTGGGTTCAATCTTGCGGTGTCCTTTCCCAGTGACCGCAGGGGCAACAAGGCACATATTGTATTGTTGCCATCGAGGATAACAAGATGGTTTTTTTTATCATATTGCATGAATTTATCCCTCTACATCATGTCATCTTTCTTAAAGCATTACTCTGTTCTTATGAACTTAATACTCTAGATGCATGCTGGATAGCGGTCGATGTGTGGAGTAATAGTAGTAGATGCAGGCAGGAGTCGGTCTACTTGTCTCGGACGTGATGCCTATATACATGATCATACCTAGATATTCTCATAACTATGCTCAATTCTATCAATTGCTCAACAGTAATTTGCTCACCCACCGTAAAATACTTATGCTCTTGAGAGAAGCCACTAGTGAAACCTGTGGCCCCCAGGTCTATCTTCCATCATATTAATCTTCCAACACATAGTTATTTTCATTGCCTTTGATTTTACTTTGCATCTTTATCATAAAAATACCAAAAATATTATCTTATCATATCTATCAGATCTCACTCTCGTAAGTGACAGTGTAGGGATTGACAACCCCTTATCGCGTTGGTTGCGAGGATTTATTTGTTTTGTGTAGGTGTGAGGGACTGGCGCGTAGCCTCCTACTGGATTGATACCTTGGTTCTCAAAAACCAAGGGAAATACTTATGCTACTTTGCTGCATCACCCTTTCCTCTTCAAGGGAAAACCAACGCAGTGCTCAAGAGGTAGCAAGAAGGATTTCTGGCGCCGTTGCCGGGGAGGTCTACGCAAAAGTCAACATACCAAGTACCCATCACAAACCCTTATCTCCCGCATTACATTATTTGCCATTTGCCTCTCGTTTTCCTCTCCCTCACTTCACCCTTGCCATTTTATTCACCCCCTCTCTCTATCCTCCCTCTCTTTCTCTATTTGCCTTTTCTTTACCCCTTCCATTTCCTCCGTTATGTCTGAAATTGGGGAAATTATTGTTGATATGGACAATAATAGCATCATGACAAATTCTGAAGCTCTTTCTAAAGAACCCCCTATCTTACATACAAAAAAATTCCGTATTGGTAGTGGTAATATTATTGGAAAAGGAGTTATCCAAGATATCTTTACTTGTGCCAGTGCTTTGCCTTCTATGGGCAGTTCTATCCTTCATAGAACCAGTAGTCTTGCAGACGCTATTGCCATGCTTGTAGTTGAACTTGGAAGGGAATTTATGCACATGCACCCTTGCATACAAAGAATTTTCCTAGAATTTTCTAATATTGAGCATTCTTCTGTTAAGCGTGCCGCTACTATCTTTTTGGCTCATGAGTTTAGATTCATAATAAAAGAGGCCAAAGAAATCTTTGCGCATTATAGGGTGGACGCTTGCCGTCCTCCCATAGAGGCTATCCTTTTTGATCAATAAGAAATAATACGTTTTCAATCTCTAGACTATGTTGCTTTCAATGAAAATCTTAGAAAAAGGGTTCCTACGAATGTTCTAGTTGATAGAATTTCTGAACTTAATGATGACTTGGCTATTCGAAATAATGAACTAGGATATTCTCTTGAATATAGGCTCACAAAGTTCTATCAAAAGAATGCTTACAATGATGAATTGGTTGTGCAATACAAAGGGCCAAGAGAGGAACCTATACCTCCCAAAGTTGACCTTGGGGACTTTTGTCCCATTAAATTTAGACATTTTGATTACTTTTGCTTGCCTCGAAGAAAACTTTCTGCCGAACGTAGAGAATATGAAATGAGCTTTAATGATCTATCTTACTATTATGGCAATACCTAGATCTATCCTTGCTTTTTATGCCTAGCTAGGGGCGTTAAACGATAGCGCTTGTTGGGAGGCAACCCAATTTTATTTTTATTCCTTGATTTTTGCTCCTGTTTAGTAATAAATAATTTATCTAGCCTATGTTTTCATTGTGTTTTTGTGTTTAATTAGTGTTTGTGCCAAGTAGAACCGTTGGGAAGACTTGGGGAAGTCTAGTTAATCTTGCTGTAAAAAACAGAAACTTTAGCGCTCATGAGAACTGCTGCCATTTTTATTTGGAAAGTACTATTTAGTTAATTATTTTTGCAGATGATTAATAGATAAATACCTCACGTCCAGCAATTTATTTTAGAATTTTTGGGGTTCCAGATCTTGCGCTAGCTACAGATTACTACAGACTGTTCTGTTTTTGATAGATTCTGTTTTTCGTGTGTTGTTTGCTTATTTTGATGAATCTATGGCTAGTAAAATAGTTTATAAACCATAGAGAAGTTGGAATACAGTAGGTTTAACACCAATATAAATAAAGAATGAGTTCATTACAGTACCTTGAAGTGGTCTTTTGTTTTCTTTCGCTAACGGAGCTCACGAGATTTTCAACTTTAATTATTGTGTTGTGAAGTTTTCAAGTTTTGGGTAAGGATTTGATGGATTATGGAACAAGGAGTGGCAAGAGACTAACATTGGGGATTCCCATGGCACCCCAAGATAATCTAAGTACACCAAAAATCCAAAGCTTGGGGATGCCCCGGAAGGCATCCCCTCTTCGTCTCCATCGGTAACTTTACTTGGAGCTATATTTTTATTCACCACATGATATGTGTTTTCCTTGGAGCGTCTTGTATGATTTGAGTCTTTGATTTTTAGTTTACCACAATCATATTTTCTGTACACACCTTTTGAGAGAGACACACATGATTCGAAATTATTAGAATACTCTATGTGCTTCACTTATATCTTTTGAGTTATATAGTTTTGCTCTAGTACTTCACTTATATCTTTTAGAGCATGGTGGTGGATTTGTTTTATAGAAACTATTGATCTATCATGCTTCACTTAGATTATTTTGAGAGTCTTAAATAGCATGGTAATTTTCTTAAATAATCCTAATATGCTAGGTATTCAAGATTAGTAAAAACTTTCTTATGAGTGTTTTGAATACTAAGAGAAGTTTGATGCTTGATGATTGTTTTGAGATATGGAGGTAGTGATATTAAAGTTGTTCTAGTTGAGTAGTTGTTAATTTGAGAAATACTTGTGTTGAAGTTTGCAAGTCCCGTAGCATGCACGTATGGTAAAAGTTATGTAACAAATTTGAAACATGAGGTGTTCTTTGATTGTCCTACTTATGAGTGGCGGTCGGGGACGAGCGATGGTCTTTTCCTACCAATCTATCCCCCTAGGAGCATGCGCGTAGTGCTTGGTTTTTGATGACTTGTAGATTTTTGCAATAAGTATGTGAGTTCTTTATGATTAATGTTGAGTCCATGGATTATACACACTCTCACCTTTCCATCATTGCTAGCCTCTTCGGTACCGTGCATTGCCCTTTCTGACATTGAGAGTTGGTGCAAACTTCACCGGTGCATCCAAACCCTGTGATATGATACACTCTTTCACACATAAGCCTCCTTATATCTTCCTCAAAACAGCCACCATACCTACCTATTATGGCATTTCCATAGCCATTCCGAGATATATTACCATGCAACTTTCCACCATCCCGTTTATCATGACACCTTCATCATTGTCATATTATTTAGCATGATCATTTAGTTGACATAGTATTTGTAGCAAAGCCACGGTTCATAATTCTTTCATACATGTTACTATTGGTTCATTGCATATCCCGGTACACCGCTGGAGGCATTCATATAGAGTCATACCTTGTTCTAGTACCGAGTTGTAATCATTGAGTTGTAAATAAATAGAAGCACGAGGATCATTATTTAATAGAGCATTGTCCCAATAAAAAAGAAGAGAAATGCCAAAAAAGGCCCAAAAAATGAAAAGGGACAATGCTACTATCCTTCTTTCCACACTTGTGCTTCAAAGTAGCACCATGATCTTTATGATAGACAGTCTCTTGTTTTGTCACTTTCGTATACTAGTGGGAATTTTTCATTATAGAACTTGGCTTGTATATTCCAACAATGGGCCTCCTCAAGTGCCCCAGGTCTTCATGAGCAAGCAAGTTGGATGCACACCCACTAGTTTCTTTTGTTGAGCTTTCATACATTTATAGCTCTAGTGCATCCGTTGCATGGCAATCCCTACTCCTTGCATTAACATCAATCGATGGGCATCTCCATAGCTCATTGATTAGCCTCGTTGATGTGAGACTTTCTCCTTTTTTGTCTTCTCCACATAACCCCATCATTATACTCTATTCCAACCATAGTGCTATATCCATGGCTCACGCTCATGTATTGCGTGACGGTTTATAAAGTTTGAGATTACTAAAGTATGAAACAATTGCTTGGCTTGTCATCGGGGTTGTGCATGATGAGAGCATTCTTGTGTGACGAAAATGGAGCATGACTAAACTATATGATTTTGTAGGGATAAACTTTTTTTGGCCATGTTATTTTGAGAAGACATAATTGCTTAGTTAGTATGCTTGAAGTATTATTATTTCTATGTCAATATTAAACTTTTATCTTGAATCTTTCGGACCTAAATATTCATGCCACAATTAAGAAGAATTACATTGAAATTATGCCTAGTAGCATTACACATCAAAAATTCTGCTTTTATCAGAGGCCACGAGGCAGGGGGCGCCCACCCCCTGGGCGCGCCCTCCACCCTCGTGGGCCCCTCGTTGCTCCAACGACCTACTTCTTCCTCCTATATAAGTCCACATACCCCACAAACATCCAGGAGCACCACGAAAACCTAATTCCACCGCCGCAACCTTGTGTACCCGAGAGATCCCATCTTGGGGCCTTTTCCGGAGCTCCGCCGGAGGGGGCATTGATCACGGAGGGCCTCTACATCAACTCCATGGCCTCTCCGATGATGTGTGAGTAGTTTACTTCAGACCTTCGGGTCCATAGTTATTAGCTAGATGGCTTCTGCTCTCTCTTTGGATTTCAATACAAGTTCTCCTCGATCTTCTTGGAGATCTATTCGATGTAATCTTCTTTTGCAGTGTGTTTGTCAAGATCCGATGAATTGTGGGTTTATGATCAAGTTTATCTATGAACAATATTTGAATCTCCTTTGAATTCTTTTATGCATGATTGGTTTATCTTTGCAAGTCTCTTCAAATTATCAGTTTGGTTTGGCCTACTAGATTGATCTTTCTTGCAATCGGAGAAGTGCTTAGCTTTGGGTTCAATCTTGCGGTGTCCTTTCCTAGTGACAACAGGGGCAGCAAGGCACATATTCTATTGTTGCCATCGAGGATAAAAAGATGGGGTTTATATCATATTGCATGAGTTTATCCCTTTACATCATGTCATCTTACTTAAAGCATTACTCTGTTCTTATGAACTTATTACTCTAGATGCATGCTGGATAGCGGTCGATGTGTGGAGTAATAGTAGTAGATGCAGAATCGTTTTTGTCTACTTGTCGCGGACGTGATGGCTATATACATGATCATACCTAGATATTTTCATAACTATGCTCAATTCTATCAATTGGTCGACAGTAATTCGTTTACCCACCGTAATACTTATGCTCTTGAGAGAAGCCACTAGTGAAACCTATGGCCCCCGGGTCTATCTTCCATCATATTAATCTTCCAACACTTAGTTATTTTTATTGCCGTTTATTTTACTTTGCATCTTTATTTCTCTTTATCATAAAAATACCAAAAATATTATCTTATCATATCTATCAGATCTCACTCTCGTAAGTGACCGTGAAGGGATTGACAACCCCTTTATTGCATTGGTTGCGAGGTTCTTATTTGTTTGTGTAGGTGCGTGGGACTCGAGCGTGATCTCCTACTGGATTGATACCTTGGTTCTCAAAAACTGAGGGAAATACTTACGCTACTTTACTGCATCACCCTTTCCTCTTCAAGGGAAAACCAACGTAGTGCTCAAGAGGTAGAAATTATCCACATCTTTCTTCTTTTGCATATCACACAAATCAACAAAGTTGTTTAGATGGGTAGCGACATCTTCACTAGGAAGGCCAGAAAACGGATCTTTCATGACAAGATTCAGGAAAGCAGTATTAATTTCACAAGATTCAGCATCGGTAAGAGGAGCAATCGGAGTGCTAATAAAATCATTATTGTTGTTCTTGGCAAAGTCACACAATTTAGTATTATCTTGAGCCATCGTGACAAGCAAGCAATCCAACACACAAGCAAACAAGAAAAAAGCAAAAAAGGCAAATAGAAAAAGAGAAGCGGAACGGTAAAAGAGGGCGAATAAAACGGCAAGGGTGAAGTGGGGGAGAGGAAAATGAGAGGCAAATGGCAAATAATGTAATGCGGAGGATAAGAGTTGTAATGGGTACTTGGTATGTCTTGACTTGGCATAGATCTCCCCGGCAACAGCGCCAGAAATCCTTCTTGCTACCTCTTGAGCACTCCGTTGGTTTTCCCTTGAAGAGTAAAGGGTGATGCAGTAGAGCAGCGTAAGTATTTCCCTCAGTTTTTGAGAACCAAGGTATCAATCCAGCAGGAGACCACGCGCGAGTCACCTCGTACCTACACAAACAAATAAGAACCTCGCAACCAACGCGATAAAGGGGCTGTCAATCCCTTCACGACCACTTGCAAGAGTGAGATATGATAGAGATAATAATAATAAGATAAATATTTTTGGTATTTTTATGATATAGATTGAAAGTAAAGATTGCAAAATAAAATAAATTAGAAACTTGTATGATGGAAAATAGACCCAGGGCCATAGGTTTCACTAGTGGCTTCTCTCAAGATAGCATAAGTATTACGGTGGGTGAACAAATTACTGTCGAGCCATTGATAGAAAAGCAAATAATTATGAGAATATCTAGGCATGATCATGTATATAGGCATCACGTCTGAGACAAGTAGACCGACTACTGCCTGCATCTACCACTATTACTCCACACATCGACCGCTATCCAACATGCATCTAGAGTATTAAGTTCATAAGAACAGAGTAACACCTTAAGCAAGATGACATGATGTAGAGGGATAAATTCATGCAATATGATATAAACCCCATATTTTTATCCTCGATGGCAACAATACAATACATGTCATTTCCCCTACTGTCACTGGGATCGAGCACCGCAAGATTGAACCCAAAGCTAAGGACTTCTTCCATTGCAAGAAAGACCAATCTAGTAGGCCAAACCAAACTGATAATTCGAAGAGACTTGCAAAGATAAACCAATCATACATAAAAGAATTCAGAGAAGGATCAAATATTGTTCATAGATAATCTGGATCTTAAACCCACAATTCATCGGATCTCGACAAACACACCGCAAAAGAAGATTACATCAAATAGATCTCCAAGAGAATCGAGGAGAACTTTGTATTGAGCTCCAAAGAGAGAGAAGAAGCCATCTAGCTACTAGATATGGACCCGAAGGTCTGAAGTAAACTACTCACACATCACCAGAGAGGCCATGGAGTTGATGTAGAGGCCCTTCGTGATCAATGCCCCCTCCGGCGGAGCTCCGGAAAAGGCCCCAAGATGGGATCTCTCAGGTATAGAAGGTTGCAGCGGTGGAATTAGGTTTTCGTGGTACTCCTGGATGTTTGCGGGGTACATGGACTTATATAGGAGGAAGAAGTAGGTCGGTGGAGTAACGAGGGGCCCACGAGGGTGGAGGGCGCGCCCAGGGGGGTAGGCACACCCCCTGCTTCATGGCTTCCTTGATTGATTCTTGACGCCCACTCCAAGTCTCCTGAATCACGTTTGTTGAGAAAATCACGTTCCCGATGGTTTCATTCCGTTTGGACTTCATTTGATATTCCTTTTCTGCGAAACACTGAAATAGGCAAAAAAACAGCAATTTGGGCCGGGCCTCCGGTTAATAGGTTAGTCCCAAAAATGATATAAAAGTGTAAAATAAAGCCCATTAACATCCAAAACAGATAATATAATAGCATGGATAAATCAAAAATTATAGATACGTTGGAGACGTATCAGTGCTTAGGCAAAGCCCTGTTTTGGTAGCATCATCATGACCGTCATCATGCCGTCATGCTGACGAAGCTCTCCCTCGACACTCTGCTGGATCGTGAGTTCGTGGGATGTCACCGAGCTGAACGTGTGTAGATCGCGGAGGTGTCGTACTTTCAGTGCTAGGATCGGTCGGTCGTGAAGACGTATGACTACATCAACCATGTTGTCATAACGCTTCCACTTACGGTCTACGAGGGTATGTAGACAATACTCTCCCTTCTCGTTGCTATGCATCACCATGATCTTGCGTGTGCGTAGGAAATTTTTGAAATTACTACATTCCCCAACATATATAACCTGATTATAATGTGACAATTTACCTATTCTCTTTAGCAATCCCAACTTAGATACTCTTCCTTCTATTATAAGTAATAATGAGAATATATTGATCTATCCTACTATTCGAGACAAAGATGAAATTTTGTAAGTATTGGCATGAATGAAGAGGAATGCTTCCCCTAGACCAGATGGGCTGAATGTTACTTTCTATCTCTCAGCATGGAACTGGATAGGACATGATATAAGAAAACTTGTTCAAGATTTCCACACAACAAGTAAGCTTCATCCACAACTTAATAAAACATGCATTACCTTAATTCCTAAGAAAGACAATGGCAAAATCCCGCAAGACTTTAGACCCATAAGCCTATGCAATGTAATCTACAAATCATTACCAAAACTTTGGCTAATAGACTCAAAGATATTCTTCCTGATTATATATACGAGTCTCAACTAGCTTTTATTCAAGGTAGGAGAATTACTAGTAATATCACTGTAGCTCAATAAATCACTCATTCCTTTCTACTTAACTCCTGGACACATAAAGCTTTTGTGCTTAAGATAGATTTGGCTAAAGCTTTTGAGAGAATTAAGTGGTGCTTTATCAAGAGAGCTTGCTACATAAAGGGCTACATACTCATTTTGCAAATTTAATTATGGATTGTATTTCTTCTGCCACCTTTTATGTTCACATTAATGGACAACCATTTGGCAGCTTTAGGTGATCTCGAGGTATCCGACAAAGTTGTCCTCTATCTATGTATATTTTTATTCTAGTGGTTAATGAGTTATTATTTTCAATACAGGAGGCTTTAAATGCTAATACTTTGAGCAATATTCAGTTAGGTCCTGATTGCCCTCTTATCCACTCTTTAATGTTTGCTGATGATCTTATTGTTTGTGGTAGGGCTGATAATGATGACGCTAATGTGATAGCTTCTATTATTAATGAATTTTGTGCAGTTTATAGACAAACTCCTAATTGGAATAAATCTACTATCCTTATTAGTAAGCACACAGATGATAATTTGAAAAATCTGATTAAGAATATTTTCCTGCTCCTAATATGGATCCCAACACAACTCATCTCGGTCATCCTTTAATCTTGCCTGGAAAAAATAGTCCTGCAGCCTACAATTTCCTTGTTGATAAATATAAACCTAACTTAATTGTTATAAGGCTAACAGGTTATCTCATGCAAGGAGGCTCACTCTTATGAAATATGTAGTTGCTTCTCTCCTTGTTTTCTACATGTCTAATATTATTTTAAATAAGTCTACTATTAATAAACTCACCTCTATTATTAGGAAATTTTGGTGGACAAGCTATGGACAAAGGTAATGATTCCAAACCTATATGCTTTATAGCTTGGGATGAGATTTGTACACCTATGCATAAAGATGGGCTTGACATAAGATATTTATCTATGATGAAGAAGTCTATGGTTGCAATGATGGCTTGAAGAATTATTAAGAATCCTAATTCCTTGGTAAGAAAAATTCTCAAATCTAAATATTTTCATAACACTACTATTTGGATGGCCAATATACGTATCCTAAAATCTACTTTTTGGTCGTCTATGCTGAAGATTTTACTTTTCATTCATAAGGCTAATCAAACTCAAATTGCTATTGGCAGTTCTTGCATTTGGACTACTCCTTGGTGCAAAGATTGGAATAACATTTATGATCACCTTATACCCAATCTAGATAGACCTTGTCCCAAGGTGGTTAGGTGACCTTTGGAAACCTGATAGCAAAAGCTTGTATGAGGATAAAACTGGTATTTCCTTATGAGGATTTTAAAAAGAATATTTTAGATACTCATATGATTAATACTAACATGGATGATGTTTTATGGTGGATTTACACGCCTAATGGAGAACGTACTACTAAGAGTGCATATAAGGCCTTGTTGCGGGAAACGCGAACTGGAGCTCAAGTTCAGAATAATACTATCTCAGAGCCTGAAATTAATATTCTTAATTAGGTGTGGAAAAGTAAAATTTTACCTCATAGGGTAAAGACTTTAGCTTGGAGAATAATAAGAAGGGCACTAGCTACAGTACTAAGAGGATCCATGTATTCTTTTCATATTAAAAAAGAATGTAATAGAGGTGATGGTATTGAAATAGATACACATCTCATTTTTAAATGCAATTTCTCTAAATCCATATGGTTTAAATTTGGTCTCAGGGTAGATATGTTAAATCCTAATCTTTACCTTTCGCACTAGTGAAAAAATGGCTAGCCACAACTTTCGTTGGTGGCGTGCCATTTTCAATCAACGCAATCACTAGTTTTTTCCAATAGTGCCGGCGTCAGCTTAAATCACACGTTGTAGCTATGAGCTTAGTGCTGGCATGGGAGTTTTAAGCAATGCCACCTATATGTGGGTCCCAACATTCTGTCCTGGCCTAACTTAGTGTTGACGTCGCAAAAGTGTCCTACACCAGCACTAACCCACATAGCTATGGTGTGGACGAGTAAGTTACGCCAGCAGTATATTTTGCAGGTCCACTTTTGGGCCAGCATAACACCAACATGGGTAATAGTGGCACGCCAGGGATATACATAATTGTAATGGAGTTCCGTAATTAGGGCACACCAGTAATTACGTCGCATCACTATTCACATGTGACCTTGTCCATCCATTTAGATATTTTCCTTCTGCTTCTTCCTCCCTCTTCCTCTTCCTCCTCTCTCTTCTCTTCTTCTTGAGAAAAAGACCAAATTCTTTTTTGTTATTCCTAATTAGATAGCTAGATCTAGCTGGGTGATGCACTAATTAAGCTTGCAAGCCTCCACACACTCACTCCCAAAGCTAGCTCTCTCCTCCACCCACTCAAACTCACACTTGCATCAAATTTTCCACCATATTCCATTAATGGCGCCTCCAACGCATGTATGCAAGGCTGAAACCAAGATAAAAGGTCGCCGGGGTCAACATGAACAAGTAGCACTAATGTATCCCTAAAAACTAGCAATAATATATGGCTGTAAAATGCGTAGCTCGTATTAAGAAACATGTCTATAGTGTTCTTTTAGTAACCTCACATAAATAATAGAATAATAGTTGCCAATGTACCATAGCAAAATAAGCTCCAATTAAAAAAGTAGTTACCTCTTTATTTTTCTTGACCTCTACGCTCTTTCATCTTCAAAACTAATCTATCACATCCTTACATGGAATTGAATATAGAAGTCTTTGCTCCAATAAGCAAATGATGCAGTAGTTCATGAAATCATCACCATGCAATTATGTAGCATGATCTTCACTATTTTCATGCCAGAGAAACACCTCTCCACTGATGTAGTGGCGACATGCAGCACTAATACTAGCTTCAGGAGATGATAGACCAAAGGAAATGCATATGCTTATTTGTATTGAGCATCACCTTACCAAGTTCAGAAATAGTTTTCAGGCCTACAAATCTTTCATCTGCTCGCACATTATCAATGTAGAGAGGAAGGTCATGAGAAAGTTCCTTCAACTGGATGGAATCAAAATCATTTGGATAGGACATAGCCAATTCAACTAAGTTCTCAACTTTGAAAGCTTCATAAGAATCTTTTGGACTGAATGCAACCATTTGAGTAAGCAGGCTCGAATTTACCTCATTAAAACTACCATTGAACTCTGCAAGTTACAAGTCAATAACATGGTTCATGCAATCATATCTATAGTGTTGGTAGTTAGTGCGGTTGGTCTTTCTCCTTGGTTTGTGACGGTCTATATACTCTTCTTCCATATCCAACTTAGGAATACCATATTGCTCACGAAATGAGTAAGTTCTCTCCAATAAGGAATCCCAACCGTCATCTCTAATTTTCGAAAACTTTTGCTTGGTTAACTTCACCTCTACCATAGTTTCTAGGATGCCCTTATTTTTCCTTTGTAAAGATAGAGATAAAGCATTTGCATGTCCTAAGATAAGAACCATCAAGTGTAGATGAAACACAAAGTCAAAATCGTTAACATAATCTAAAATACCACGAGCTTGACGCTTCTTTGCATCACTTGACCTGTCTTTTTCAACGTATTTGAGCACTTCAATAACATATGGGAACAAGTTATGTATGCTCTGAAGAGTTTTATAGTGAGAACCCCAACGAGTGTCTCCAGCTCTTTGAAGTGACTACTCTTGATTTAATCTCGTTCTAGTACTAAGTTGTCCACAACCAATGGCTTTCTCCACTCTCTCTTGCTGACTCTCCCTAATCATATCTTTTGGTTTACAAGAAGCATCGGCCACATTAAGTAGAAGAGATATCATGCCAAAGAAGTCACTAACATCATCATTCTTTTTAGCTACTACCACAATGACTAACTGAAGTTGCTGTGCAAAATAGTGAACATAATATGCTGAGCTATTCTCCCTCATGATCAAAGCTCTCAAGCCATTGGACTCACTTTCATGTTACTAGCCCCGTCATACCCTTGGCCCAAACTTGTTTTATGTTCAATCCATACTTACTAAACAAGTGATCAATCCTGGATTTGAGACATGAAGCAGATGTCTCATTCACATGAACAACACCAACAAGTCTTTCTTGGACTGCACTAGACTTGTCGATGTACCGCACAACTACAACCATTTGATCCTTGCCCAAAACATTAGCAGACTCATCAATCAATAAACAGAAAACTCCACCTCCAATTTCAGCAACAATATATTTGATTATGATCTACACAAATAAAAAAATTAGTTTGAAGAGTACTATAGGTATTGTCGTCATTTGTAAGATATAATAATAATAATAATAATAATAATAATAGCAATCAATGATTCCCTCCGCATAGCATTCAGCGATGTCCTTCTAAATTTCTGGAGTTGTCAGTTTATTATTTCCAGGAACATCTCTTAACACAACGCTCTTCATGTTCTCATTTTGCTCTGCCAAAAGAATTAATAACTCTCGAAAATTTCCTTTGTTCTTAGACTCTTTTGATTCACCATGGCTACAGAATGCTAGACCTTGACGTAGCAAGTATCGAGCAACACTTATGGAATTATTCAATTGAATCATATACTCCTATTGAATGACTTTGCTTTGCTTGTCGAGAGCAATAATAATTGAGTGATCATGTTTCAACAAATTATTACATCTTTTGACCTCTATTTTATGAGAACTATTAGGATATTTGCCCACATGGTCACAAAGTCTTTCCGGCTTGTTCCAACAATCAAAACCATCCAATACAAATGCATCATTCCCTCCTTGTCCTTTAATAGAATCTCTGAACAAGTAGCAATGTAAGCAAAAGGCAGCACACTTCTCCTCACTGAACTGTAGCCAGTGATAGTCTTTAAACCATTTATGATTGAACCGACATGAAATGTTGCCTATCCTGTTTTGTGGGTACTTGAAGCCGGGTTGTGGCCTATGCGGACCTCTAATCAAATATCTTCGCCTTACTTCGACCTGTAGCTTTGGTCCTATGTATTATGATATTCTCCTCCTATCGGTTGGATTGTGCGACATGTTATCCAAATCTACCTTGTCTGCTCCAACTTTACCTCCTATCCTGCTTGGAGTTGATGTCACCGGTAAAGGACATGGACATGTACACATGTTATGTTTGATGGATCTTCATCATGACTAGGATCACTGGTTGTGGGTGGTGGTGATTTTCTTTCAAATTCAGAAAATGCTCCATTATACTCTTACTACCTGCAATTTAAAATTATAAAATGACAATAGATAGTTAGTAGTAATAGAAAAAAAATATAGTATAAAGGGACTACAAATCTTTCTTGCTAGCTTACCTAACATGATGATAGGTTGTGACTTGAGGCCTAATATAAATTGTAATTCATGTGATTAGATTACCACACAAACCTTCAAGCAATTCAACAATTACTTAAATATGAACACATCAAATAAACCCTAATTACAATACTAGAATAGGAATCAGATGAAGAAATTGGCTTTAGTACCACTTACGGATCAAATCTGCGAAAGCGAATCTTAATTTTTTATGGAGAAGAGGACAGGGGAGTGGAGATTGGGAGCAGTGGCAGCGCTTCTGGCGAACACAGGGACCCTTAGGCAAGACCTGAATAAAGAAAGAAGGGAGACGGAGCATGATCGAGCGAAACCGATCCTAATTCCTGAGATCTATCAGAAGTTCTCTTTGAGCGAAATCGATCAAAAGTGGGGCCGGGCCTATGTGACCCTGAGTATCCAAAGTGGCTACTGGGCTTGTGTACCCCTGGCCAGGCGTGCGTGAACCCGATATAGTTTTTTGGATCGATCATGAAGTCTTTTTTGAGGAGCAGATCGATCGGGAAGTGGAGATCGATCCAAACTCCAAAGTGGCAATGGGCTTGTGTTCTAGGTTTAGGCTACTATTGCGTTCGGGGGTCCTTTTTGGTTGGTGGAGCCCCTAGGCAACTTGGCGCCTGCAGAATCCTTGGTTGGGCCGGTTTCGAAGTTGGCTCCATGAACTAGTGCAAGATATGAAAGTTGATTGCACAAGTCCTTGCCAAAATGAATATGAGTGAAGTGTGTTGGCGGAGTCACCCTCAAGAACACTCTAGTTCTTCTTCTTTAGGACCCACATCAACTTGATGGGAACCCTTGGAGTTGTAGTTGTACTCTATGAAGTAGAGCTTGACGTAGTCTTGGGAACCCACTTGACCCTGGCCTTAGGAGCTTCTTCAAATGAGTCAATCTCTTCTTGAAGATTGTCCTTGCCTTTTAGCTTGTGGCCTTGTGGTGGAAGATCATCTTAAGCTTGTGTTCCCTCAAAAGAAGTGGGGTCATACTTCTATTGTCGAGGAACAAACTTCATATTGGGGTATTGATCTTATTCCCATTCAACTCCATTCGCATTGAACTTCTATTCAAAACCAATACCTTGATTCTTCCGGTGTCTTCCTTCCTTGCGTACAATTTCCTCAGATTGCTTACTCCCGGCAAGGCTCTTGTAAACACCTTTCTCTATAATCCCCTTTAATAAGCTATTTTCTTGCTCAAGTGTAACTTGGCTAAGAGAATCATTAGTGGAATCAAGAGAACTACTAGAAGCAACAACATTGGATTTAGCATCGTTATTGTTACTACTAGAAGAAGAATATTTCTTGTCCTTGTTGCCAGATTTTACTTGTAGCATGTAAGTGGACAAGAGGAGACGTTTGGCAATGTAGGAAGAACTCTTCTTTAAAAGATCATCATTGATTGCTTTTAGGAGCTCGTGCTCTTGCTCTAAATTTAGCTTCTCACGAGTCCTTATAAGTTCTCTATGATCCTCTTGAGTTGTTTCATGAGCTAACTTAAGAGTGTTTAGTTCTTTAGTTAGAAGCTCAATCTCCTTCTTATCATTGTCATTCGTTTCATCTTGATTAGCATGATTACTAGCAAGTTCATCTTAGATTTTATCACTAGTTTTGTCAACAAGTAAACCATCATCACCTAGCACGCCATCTTCATCACTATCAAAATCAAATACTCGGGGTGTGATACTGATATGTCTCAACATATCTACAATTTATGAAGCATTCACGCCATGTTTACAACAATTTTGTATGGTTTTGGTATGATTTGAATGGAACTAACCCGGACTGACGCTGTTTTCATCAGAACTAACGTGGTGTTGTTCTTGTGCAGAAATGGAAGTTCTCGGAATTGGACGAAACTTTTTGATGATTTTTTGGAAGAAGAGAAAAATACCGAAGCAAAGAACCACTGGAGGGGCCCCCTGCTGCCCACAAGGCACCAGGATGCGCCACCCCCTGGCAAGCCCTGGTGGGTAGTGGGCCCCTTGAGGCCCATCTTCGCATGAAACCGACGCTAAAAAATCCTATATATTTAGAAACCTCCGAAAGTTAACCTAGATCAGAAGTTCCGCGCCCGCAAGCCTCTATAGCCAAGAAAAACCAATCTGGACCATGTTCCGACACCCTGCCGGAGGGGGAAATAATCACCGGATGCAATCTTCATCATCCCGGCGGTCACTGATACGTCTCCAACGTATCTATAATTTTTTATTGTTCCATGCTACTATATTATCTGTTTTGAATGTTTAATGGGCTTTATTATACACTTTTATATTATTTTTTGGGACTAACCTACTAACCAAAGGCCCAGTGCGAATTGTTGTTTTTTTTGCCTATTACAGTGTTTCGTAGAAAAGGAATATCAAATGGAATCCAAACGGAATGAAACCTTCGGGAGAGTTATTTTTGGAACAAATGTGATCCAGGGGACTTGGAGTAGACGTCAAGAAAGAAACGAGGTGGCCACGAGGCAGGGAGGCGTGCCTGCCCCGCGAGCGTGCCCCCAGCCTCGTGGGCCCCTCGCAGCTCCACCGACCTACTTCTTCCTCCTATATATATCCATATACCCCGAAAACATCCGGGAGCACCACGAAACCCTATTTCCACCGCCGCAACCTTCTGTACCCAAGAGATCCCATCTTGGGGCATTTTTCGGAGCTCCGCCGGAGGGGGAATCGATCACGGAGGGCATCTACATCAACACCATAGCCTCTCCGATGATGTGTGAGTAGTTTACCACAGACCTTCGGGTCCATAGTTATTAGCTAGATGGCTTCTTCTCTCTCTTTGGATCTCAATACAATGTTCTCCTCGATCTTCTTGGAGATTTATTCGATGTAGCTCTTTTTGCGGCGTGTTTGTCGAGATCTGATGAATTGTGGGTTTACGATCAAGTTTATCTATGAATGATATTTGATTCTTCTCTGAAATCTTTTATGTATGATTTGTTATCTTTGCAAGTCTCTTCCAATTATCAGTTTGGTTTGGCCTAATAGATTGATCTTTCTTGCAATGGGAGAAGTGCTTAGCTTTGTGTTCAATCTTGAGGTGTCCTTTCCTAGTCACAGCAGGGGCAGCAAGGCACGTATTATATTGTTGCCATCGAGGATAAAAAGATGGGGTTTATATCATATTGCTTGCGTTTATCCCTCTACATCATGTCATCTTGCCTAATGCATTACTCTGTTCTTATGAACTTAATACTCTAGATGCATGCTGGATAGCGGTTGATATGTGGAGTAATAGTAGTAGATGCCGAATCATTTTGGTCTACTTGTCGCGGACGTGATGCCTATATACATGATCATGCCTAGATATTCTTATAATTATGCACTTTTCTATCAATTGCTTAAGAGTAATTTGTTCACCCACCGTAATACTTATGCTATCTTGAGAAAAGCCACTAGTTAAACCTATGGCCCCCGGGTCTATCTTTTATCATATAAGTTTCCAATCTATATTACTTTGCAATATTTACTTTCCTATCTATATCATAAAAATAACAAAAATATTTATCTTATTATCTCTATCAGATCTCACTCTCGTAAGTGACTGTGAAGGGATTGACAACCCTTTTATCGCATTGGTTGCAAGGTTCTTATTTGTTTGTGTAGGTATGAGGGACTTGTGTGTAGTCTCCTACTGGATTGATACCTTGGTTCTCAAAAACAAAGGGAAATACTTACGTTACTTTGCTGCATCACCCTTTCCTCTTCAAGGGAAAACCAACGCAGTGCTCAAGAGGTAGCAAGAAGGATTTCTGGCGCCGTTGCCGGGGAGATCTACGCACAAGTCAAGACATACCAAGTACCCATCACAAACTCTTATCCCTCTCATTACATTATTTGCCATTTGCCTCTCGTTTTCGTCTCCCCCACTTCACCCTTGCCGTTTTATTCGCCTTGTTTTTCCGGTCGCCTCTTTTTTGTTCGCCTCTTTTTGTTTGCCTCTTGCTTGCTTGTGTGTTGGATTGTTTGTCACGATGGCTCAAGATAATACTAAATTGTGTGATTTTTCCAATACCAACAATAATGATTTTATTAGCACTCTGATTGCTCCTCTTACCGATGCTGAATCTTGTGAGATTAATACTGCTTTGCTGAATCTTCTCATGGAAGATCCATTCTCTGGCCTTCCTAGTGAAGATGCCGCTACCCATCTAAACAACTTTGTTGATTTGTGTGATATGCAAAAGAGGAAAGATGTGGATAATGATAGTGTTAAATTGAAGCTATTTCCGTTTTCGCTTAGAGATCGTGCTAAAACTTGGTTTTCATCTTTGCCTAAAAATAGTATTGATTCTTGGAGCAAGTGCAAAGATGCTTTTATCTCTAATTATTTTCCTCCCGCTAAGATCATCTCTCTTAGAAACGATATTATGAATTTTAAGCAACTAGATCATGAGGATGTTGCACAATCTTGGGAGAGGATGAAATTAATGATACGTAATTGCCCTACACATGGTTTGAATTTGTGGATGATCATACAAATTTTTTATGCTGGATTGAATTTTGCTTCTAGAAATCTTTTAGATTCGGCTACGGGAGGCACTTTTATGGAAATTACTTTAGGAGAAGCTACCAAACTCCCAGATAATATTATGGTTAATTATTCTCAATGGCACACCGAAAGATCTACTAGTAAAAAAGTTCATGCTATAGAAGAAATTAATATTTTGAGTGGAAAGATGGATGAACTTATGAGATTGTTTGCTAATAAGAGTGTTTCTTCTGATCCTAATGATATGCCTTTGTCTACCTTGATTGATAATTATAATGAATCTATGGATGTGAATTTTGTTGGTAGGAACAATTTTGGTAACAACGCATATAGATGAAACTTTAATCCTAGGCCGTATCCTAGTAATTCCTCTAATAATTATGGTAATTCCTACAACAATTCTTACGGAAATAATAATAAGATTCCCTCTGATTTTGAATCTAGTATTAAAGAATTTATTAGTTCACAAAAGAGTTTCAATGCTTTGATTGAAGAAAAACTGTCTAAGATTGATGAGTTGGCTAGGAACGTGGATATAATTTATCTTGATGTTGATTCTTTGAAACATAGTTCTATTCCACCTAAGCATGATATCAATGAGTCTCTCAAAGCCATGAGAATTTCCATTGATGAGCGCAAAGAAAGAACCGCTAGGATGCGTGCTAACAAAGATTGCTTCATAAAAGCGTGTTCTTCTAGTTTTGATGATAATAAGGATGAAGGTCTAAATGTGATTGATGTGTCTCCTATTAAATCTTTGTTTCACCATATGAATCTTGATAATGATGGGACTGGAGATGAGTCAACTTTAGTTAAAAGGCGTCCCAATGATTCGGAGTTTTTAGATCTTGATGCAAAAATTGGTAAAAGTGGGATTGGAGAGGTCAAAACTTTACATAGCAATGAACCCACTATTTTGGATTTCAAGGAATTTAATTATGATAATTGTTCTTTGGTAGATTGTATTTCCTTGTTGCAATCCGTGCTAAACTCTCCGCATGCTTATAGTCGAAATAAATCTTTTACCAAACATATCGTTGACGCTTTAATGCAATCTTATGAAGAAAAGCTTGAATTAGAAGTTTATATCCCTAAAAAACTTCATGATGAGTGGGAACCTACTATTAAAATTAAAATTAAAGATCATGAATTCTATGCTTTATGTGATTTGGGTGTTAGCATTTCCACGATTCCAAAAACTTTGTGTGATGTGTTAGGTTTCCGTGAATTTGATGATTGTTCTTTAAATTTGCACCTCGTGGATTCCACTATTAAGAAACCTATGGGAAGGATTAATGATGTTCTTATTTTTGTAAATAGGAATTATGTGCCCATAGATTTCATTGTTCTTGATATTGATTGCAATCCTACATGTCCTATTATTCTTGGTAGACCTTTCCTTAGAACGATTGGTGCAATTATTGATATGAAAGAAGGGAATATTAGATTCCAATTTCAGTTAAGGAAAGGCATGGAACACTCTCCTAGAAATAAAATTAAATTACCTTATGAATCTATTATAAGAGCCACTTATGGATTGCATACCAAAGATGACAATACCTAGATCTATTCTTGCCTTTATGCCTAGCTAGGGGCGTTAAACGATAGCACTTGTTGGGAGGCAACCCAATTTTATTTTTGTTTCTAGATTTTTGGTTCTGTTTAGTAATAAATAATTCATCTAGCCTCTGTTTAGATGTGGTTGTATGCTTTTAATTAGTGTTCGTGCCAATTAGAACCTTTGGGAAGACTTGGGGGAAGTTTTAGCGATCTTGCTGTAAAAAACAGAAACTTTAGCGCTCATGAGATTTTATGCCATTTTTTACTGGAGGGTGAGATTAGGTTGATTATTTTTTCACATAACTAATAGACAAATTCCTCACGGCCACCAATTTATTTCATAATTTTTGGGGTTACAGAAGTATTTGAAACCTACAGATTACGACAGACTGTACTGTTTTTGAAAGATTCTGTTTTTCGTGTGTTGTTTGCTTATTTTGATGAATCTATGGCTAGTATCGGAGGGTGTGAACCATAGAAAAGTTCGAATACAGTAGGTTTAACACCAATATAAATAAATAATGAGTTCATTACAGTACCTTAAGTGTTGGTTTGTTTTCTTATACTAACGGAGGTCATGAGATTTTCTGTTGAGTTTTGTGTTGTGAAGTTTTCAAGTTTTGGGTAAAGATTTGATGGATTATGGAACATGGGGTGGAAAGAGCCTAAGCTTGGGGATTCCCAAGGCACCCCAAGGTAAAATTCAAGGACAACCACAAGCCTAAGCTTGGGGAAACCCCGGAAGGCATCCCCTCTTTCGTCTTCTTCCATCGGTAACTTTACCTGAGCCTATATTTTTATTCACCACATGATATTTGTTTTGCTTGGAGCGTCTTGTATGATTGGAGTCTTTTATTTTTAGTTTACCACAATCATCTTTCTGTACACATATTTTTGGAGAGACACATATGAATTGGAATTTATTAGAATACTTTTGAGCTAGATAATTTTGCTCTAGTGCTTCACTTATGTCTTTTAGAGCACGGTGGTGGTTTTATTTTATAGAAATTATTGTTCTCTCATGATTCACTTATATTATTTTGAGAGTCCTTTAGAACAGCATGGTAATTTTCTTTGGTGATAAAATTAGTCCTAATATGATAGGCATCCAAGATTGGTATAATAAAAACTATCATAAAAAGTGCATTGAATACTATGAGAAGTTTCATACTTGACAATTGTTTTGAGATATGAGGATGGTGATATTAAAGTTGTGCTAGTTGAGTAGTTGTGAATTTGAGAAATACTTGTGTGAAAGATAGAAAGTCCCGTAGCATGCACGTATGGTAACCGTTGTGTAACAAATTTGAAACCTAAGGTGTTATTTCATTGTCTTCCTTATGAGTGGCGGTCGGGGACGAGCGATGGTCTTTTCCTACCAATCTACCCCCCTAGGAGCATGCGCGTAATGCTTGGTTTTTGATGACTTGTAGATTTTTGCAATAAGTATGTGAGTTCTTTATGACTAATTTTGATTCCATGGATTATACGCACGCTCACCCTTCCATCATTGCTAGCCTCTTCGGTACCATGCATTATCCTTTCTCACCTTGAGAGTTGGTGCAAACTTCGTTGGTGCATCCAAACCCCGTGATATGATACGCTCCGTCACACATAAATCTCCTTATATCTTCCTCAAAACAACCACCATACCTACCTATTATGGCATTTCCATAGCCATTCTGAGATATATTGCCATGCAACTTTCCACCGTTTCATTTGTGACACGCTTCATCATTGTCATATTGCTTCGCATGATCATGTAGTTGACATCGTATTTGTGGCAAAGCCACCAAGCATAATTTATCATACATGTCACTCTTGATTCATTTCCCTTCACGGTACACCGCCATAGGCATTCATATAGAGTCATATTTTGTTCTAGTATCGAGTTGTAATCATCGAGTTGTAAATAAATAGAAGTGTGATGATCATCATTAATAGAGCATTGTCCCAAAAAAGAGAAAGGCCAAATAAAAAAAGGAAGGCCCAAAAAAAGAAAAAAAAATAGAAAAAAGGGACAATGCTACTATCCTCCTTTTCCACACTTTTGCTTCAAAGTAGCACCATGATCTTTATCATAGAGAGTGGCTTGTTTTGTCACGATCATATACTAGTGGGAATTTTTCATTATAGAACTTGGCTTGTATATTCCAACAATGGGCTTCCTCAAATGCCCTAGGTCTTCGTGAGCAAGCAAGTTGGATGCACACCCACTTAGTTTATTTTGTTGAGATTTCATACATTTATAGCTCTAGTGCATCCGTTGCATGCCAATCCCTACTCCTTGCATTGACATCAATTCATGGGCATCTCCCTAGCCCGTTGATTAGCCGCGTCGATGTGAGACTTTCTCCTTTTTTGTCTTCTCCACATAACCTCCACCATCATATTCTATTCCACCCATAGTGCTATATCCATGGCTCACGCTCATGTATTGCGTGAAAGTTGAAAAAAAGTTTGAGATTACTAAAGTATGAAAAAATTGCTTGGCTTGTCATCGGGGTTGTGCATGATGAGAGCATTCTTGTGTGGCGAAAATGGAGCATCACCAAACTATATGATTTTGTAGGGATGAACTTTCTTTTGCCATGTTATTTTGAGAAGACATGATTTCTTAGTTAGTATGCTTGAAGTATTATTATTTTTATGTCAATACTGAACTTTTGTCTTGAATCTTTCAGATCTGAATATTCATGCCACAATAAAGAAAATTACATCGAGAATTATGCTAGATAGCATTCCACATCAAAAATTCTATTTTTATCATTTACCTACTCGAGGACGAGTAGGAATTAAGCTTGGGGATGCTTGATACGTCTCCAATGTATCTATAATTCTTGATTGTTCCATGCTATTATATTATCTGTTTTGCATGTTTAATGGGCTTTATTATACACTTTTATATTATTTTTTGGGACTAACCTACTAACCCAAGGCCCAGGGCAAATTGCTGTTTTTTTGCCTATTTCAGTGTTTCACAGAACATGAATATCAAACGGAATTCAAACGGAATGAAACCTTCGGGAGAGTTATTTTTGGAACAAACGTGTTCTAGGGGACTTGGAGTAGACATCAAGAAAGAAACGAGGTGGCCACGAGGCAGGGAGGCATGCCTGCCCCCCAGGCGCGCCCCCACCCTCATGGGCCCATCGCTGCTCCACCGACCTACTTCTTCCTCCTATATATATATATATATATATATATATATATATATCCATATACTCCTAAAACATCTAGGAGCACCGTGAAACCCTATTTCCACCGCTGCAACCTTCTCTAGCCAAGAGATCCCTTCTTGGGGCCTTTTCCAGAGCTCCGCCGAAGGGGGAATCTATCACGGAGGGCTTCTACATCAACACCATAGCCTCTCCGATGATGCGTGAGTAGTTTACCACAGACCTTTGGGTCCACAGTTATTAGCTAGATGGCTTCTTCTTTCTCTTTGGATCTCAATACAATGTTCTCCTCGATCTTCTTAGAGATCTATTCGATGTAACTCTTTTTGCGGTGCGTTTGTCGAGATCCGATGAATTGTGGGTTTATGATCAAGTTTATCTATGAACAATATTTGATTCTTCTCAGAAATATTTTATGTATGATTTGTTATCTTTGCAAGTCTCTTCAAATTATCAGTTTGGTTTGACCTACTAGATTGATCTTTCTTGCAATGGGAGAAGTGCTTAGCTTTGGGTTCAATCTTGCGGTGTCCTTTCCTAGTGACAGCAGGGGCAGCAAGGCACGTATTGTATTTTTGCCATCGAGGATAAAAAGATGGGGTTTATATCATATTGCTTGAGTTTATCCCTCTACATCATGTCATCTTGCCTAATGCATTACTCTGTTCTTATGAACTTAATACTCTAGATGCATGCTGGATAGTGGTCGATGTGTGTAGTAATAGTAGTAGACGCAGAATTGTTTTGGTCTACTTGTCGCAGACCTGATGCCTATATACATGATCATGCCTAGATATTCTCATAATTAGTCACTTTTGTATCAATTGCTCAATAGGAATTTGCTCACCCACCGTAATACTTACGCTATCTTGAGAGAAGCCACTAGTGAAACCTATGTCCCCCGGGTCTATCTTCCATCATATTAGTTTGGAATATTCTCCATTGTTTTAGTTTCCAATATATATTACTTTGCAATATTTACTTTCCTATCTATATCATAAAAATACCAAAAATATTTATCTTATTATCTCTATCAGATCTCACTCTCGTAACTGACCGTGAAGGGATTGACAACCCCTTTATCGCATTGGTTGCGATGTTCTTATTTGTTTGTGTAGGTACGAGGGACTTGCGTGTACTCTCCTACTGGATTGATACCTTGGTTCTCAAAAACTGAGGGAAATACTTACACTACTTTGCTGCATCACCCTTTGCTCTTCAAGGGAAAACCAACACAGTACTCCAGAGGTAGCAGTCGCCATGATGAGCAGGGAGTGGTCCACCCTCGGGGATGAGGGTTTGTACTAGTAGCTATGTGTTTGATCTCTCTCTCTCTCATGTTCTTGATTTGGCACGATCTTAATGTATTGCAAGTTTTGTTAATATAGTTGGATCATATGGTGTTTGTTGGGGAACGCAGTAATTTAAATTTTTTTCCTACGCACATGCAAGATCATGGTGATGCATAGCAACGAGAGGGGAGAGTGTTGTCTACGTACCCTTCGTAGACTGTAACGGAAGCGTTGATGCAACATAGAGGAACTAGTCGTACGTCTTCCCGATCTGACCGATCCAAGCACCGTTATTCCGGCACCTCTGAGTTCTTAGCACACGTACAACTCGATGACGCTCCCCGGGCTCCGATCCAGCAAAGCTTCGGGGATGAGTTCCGTCAGCACAACGGCGTGGTGACGATGATGATGTTCTACCGACGCAGGGCTTCGCCTAAGCACTACAACGATATGATCGAGGTGGAATATGGTGGCATGGGGCACCGCACACGGCTAAGGAACGATCTCGTGGATCAACTTGTGTGTCTAGAGGTGCCCCCTGCCCCCGTATATGAAGGATCCAAGGGGGGGGGTGCGGCCGGCCCTATGGTGGCGCGCAGGAGGAGTTCTACTCCTACCGGGAGTAGGACTCCCCCTCCCAAACCTTGTCCAACTAGGAGAGGTGGAGGGAGAATAGGAAAGGGGGGCGCCGCCCCTCCCTCCTTGTCCAATTCGGACTAGGGGGAGAGGGGGCGCGCGGCCTGCCCTGGCAGCCCCTTCCTCTTCTCCACATTAGGCCCATGAGGCCCATTAACCCCCGGGGGGTTCCGGTAACCCCCCGGTGCTCCGGTTTTATCCGATACTTCTCCGGAACCCTTCCGGTGTCCGAATATAGTCATCCAATATATCAATCTTTATGTCTCGACCATTTCGAGACTCCTCGTCATGTCCGTGATCATATCCGGGACTCCGAACTAACTTCGGTACATCAAAATGCATAAACTCATAATAAATGTCATTGTAACGTTAAGCGTGCGGACCCTATGGTTCGAGAACAATGTAGACATGACTGAGACAAATCTCCGGTCAATAACCAATAGCGGGACCTGGATGCCCATATTGGCTCCTACATATTCTACGAAGATCTTTATCGGTCAGACCGCATAACAACATACGTTGTTCCCTTTGTCATCAGTATGTTACTTGCCTGAGATTCGATCTTCGGTATCCAATACCTAGTTCAATCTCGTTACCGGCAAGTCTCTTTACTCGTTCTGTAATACATCATCCCGCAACTAACTCATTAGTTGCAATGCTTGCAAGGCTTATGTGATGTGCATTACCGAGAGGGCCCAGAGATACCTCTCCGACAATCGGAGTGACAAATCCTAATCTCGAAATACGCTAACCCAACATCTACCTTTGGAGACACCTGTAGAGCTCCTTTATAATCACCCAGTTACGTTGTGACGTTTGGTAGCACACAAAGTGTTCCTCCGGTAAACGGGAGTTGCATAATCTCATAGTCATAGGAACATGTATAAGTCATGAAGAAAGCAATAGCAACATACCAAACGATCGGGTGCTAAGCTAATGGAATGGGTCATGTCAATCAGATCATTCAACTAATGATGTGACCTCGTTAATCAAATAACAACACTTTGTTCATGGTTAGGAAACATAACCATCTTTGATTAACGAGCTAGTCAAGTAGGTGACACTAAGTTTGTCTATGTATTCACACATGTATTATGTTTCCGGTTAATACAATTCTAGCATGAATAATAAATATTTATCATGATATAAGGAAATAAATAATAGCTTTATTATTGCCTCTAGGGCATATTTCCTTCAGTCTCCCACTTGCACTAGAGTCAATAATCTAGATTACACAGTAATGATTCTAACACCCATGGAGCCTTGGTGCTGATCATGTTTTGCTCTTGGAAGAGGCTTAGTCAACAGGTCTGCAACATTCAGATCCGTATGTATCTTGCAAATCTCTATGTCTCCCACCTGGACTAGATCCTGAATGGAATTGAAGCGTCTCTTGATGTGCTTGGTTCTCTTGTGAAATCTGGATTCCTTTGCCAAGGCAATTGCACCAGTATTGTCACAAAAGATTTTCATTGGACCCGATGCACTAGGTATGACACCTAGATCGGATATGAACTCCTTCATCCAGACTCCTTCGTTCGCTGCTTCCGAAGCAGCTATGTACTCCGCTTCACATGTAGATCTCGCTACGACGCTTTGTTTAGAACTGCACCAACTTACAGCTCCACCGTTTAATGTAAACACGTATCCGGTTTGCGATTTAGAATCGTCCGGATCAGTGTCAAAGCTTGCATCAACGTAAACTTTTACGGTGAGCTCTTTGTCACCTCCATATACGAGAAACATATCCTTAGTCCTTTTCAGGTATTTCAGGATGTTCTTGACCGCTGTCCAGTGATCCACTCCTGGATTACTTTGGTACCTCCCTGCTAAGCTTATAGCAAGGCACACATCAGGTCTGGTACACAACATTGCATACATGATAGAGCCTATGGCTGAAGCATAGGGAACATCTTACATTTTCTCTCTATCATCTGCAATGGTCGGGCATTGAGTCTGACTCAACTTCACACCTTGTAACACAGGCAAGAACCCTTTCTTCGCCTGATCCATTTTGAACTTTTTCAAAATCTTGTCAAGGTATGTGCTTTGTGAAAGTTCAATTAAGCATTTTGATCTATCTCTATAGATCTTTATGCCTAATATGTAAGCAGCTTCACCGAGGTCTTTCATTGAAAAACTCTTATTCAAGTATCCCTTTATGCTATCCAGAAATTCTATATCATTTCCGAGTAGTAATATGTCATCCACATATAATATTAGAAATGCTATTGAGCTCCCACTCACTTTCTTGTAAATACAGGCTTCTCCGAAAGTCTGTATAAAACCAAATGCTTTGATCACACTATCAAAGCGTTTATTCCAACTCCGAGAGGCTTGCACCAGTCCATAAATAGATCGCTGGAGCTTGCACACTTTGTTAGCTCCCTTTGAATCTACAAAACCTTCCGGTTGCATCATATACAACTCTTCTTCCAGAAATCCATTCAGGAATGCAGTTTTGACATCCATCTGCCAAATTTCATAATCATAAAATGCGGCAATTGCTAACATGATTCTGACAGACTTAAGCATCACTACGGGTGAGAAGGTCTCATCGTAGTCAACCCCTTGAACTTGTCGAAACCCTTTTGTGAAAAGTCGAGCTTTGTAGACAGTAATATTACCGCCAGCGTCAGTCTTCTTCTTGAAGATCCATTTATTCTCAATTGCTTGCCGATCATCGGGCAAGTCAACCAAAGTCCATACTTTGTTGTCATACATGGATCCCATCTCAGATTTCATGGCTTCAAGCCATTTTGCGGAATCTGGGCTCACCATCGCTTCTTCATAGTTCGTAGGTTCATCATGATCTAGTAGCATGACTTCCAGAACTGGATTACCGTACCACTCTGGCGCGGATCTCACTCTGGTTGATCTACGAGGTTCAATAGTATCTTGTTCCGAAGTTTCATGATCATTATCATTAACTTCCTCACTTATTGGTGTAGGTGTCGCAGAAACAATTTTCTGTGATGTACTACTTTCCAACAAGGGAGCAGGTATAGTTACCTCGCCAAGTTCTACTTTCCTCCCACTCACTTCTTTCGAGAGAAACTCCTTCTCCAGAAAGTTTCCGAATTTAGCAACAAAAGTCTTGTCTTCGGATTTGTGATAGAAGGTGTATCCAATAGTCTCCTTTGGATATCCTACACATTTCTCCAATTTGGGTTCAAGCTTATCAGGTTGAAGCATTTTCACATAAGCATCGTAGCCCCAAACTTTCAGAAACGAGAACTTTGGTTTCTTGCCAAACCATAGTTCATAAGGCGTCGTCTCAACGGATTTTGATGGTGCCCTATTTAACGTGAATGCGGCCGTCTCTAGAGCGTATCCCCAAAACAATAGCGGTAAATCAGTAAGAGACATCATAGATCGCACCATATCTAGTAAAGTACGATTACGACGTTCGGACACACCACTACGCTGTGGTGTTCCGGGTGGCGTGAGTTGCGAAACTATTCCACAGTTTTTCAAATGTACACCAAACTCGTAACTCAAATATTCTCCTCCACGATCAGATCGTAGAAATTTTATTTTCTTGTTACGATGATTTTCAACTTCACTCTGAAATTCTTTGAACTTTTCAAACGTTTCAGACTTATGCTTCATTAAGTAGATATACCCATATCTGCTTTAAGTCATCTATGAAGGTGAGAAAATAACGATATCCGCCACGAGCCTCAACATTCATTGGACCACATACATCTGTATGTATGATTTCCAACAAATCTGTTGCTCTCTCCATAGTACCGGAGAACGGTGTTTTAGTCATCTTGCCCATGAGGCACGGTTCGCAAGTACCAAGTGATTCATAATCAAGTGGTTCCAATAGTCCATTAGTATGGAGTTTCTTCATGCGCTTTACACCGATATGACCTAAACGGCAGTGCCACAAATAAGTTGCACTATCGTTATCAACTCTGCATCTTTTGGCTTCTACATTATGAATATGTGTATCACTAGTATCGAGATTCAACAAGAATAGACCACTCTTCAAGGGTGCATGACCATAAAAGATATTACTCATATAAATAGAACAACCATTATTCTCCGATTTAAATGAATAACCGTCTCGCATTAAACAAGATCCAGATATAATGTTCATGCTCAACGCTGGCACTAAATAACAATTATTTAGGTCTAATATTAATCCCGAAGGTAGATGTAGAGGTAGCGTGCCAACTGCGATCACATCGACTTTGGACCCGTTTCCCACGCGCATCGTCACCTCGTCCTTAGCCAATCTTCACTTAATCCGTAGTCCCTGTTTCGAGTTGCAAATATTAGCAATAGAACCAGTATCAAATACCCAGGTGCTACTGCGAGCATTAGTAAGGTACACATCAATAACATGTATATCACATACACCTTTGTTCACCTTGCCATCCTTCTTATCCGCCAAATACTTGGGGCAGTTCCGCTTCCAGTGACCAGTCTGCTTGCAGTAGAAGCACTCAGTTTCAGGCTTAGGTCCAGACTTGGGTTTCTTCTCTTGAGCAGCAACTTGCTTGCCGTTCTTCTTGAAGTTCCCCTTCTTCTTCCCTTTGCCCTTTTTCTTGAAACTAGTGGTCTTGTTGACCATCAACACTTGATGCTCCTTTTTGATTTCTACCTCCGCAGCTTTCAGCATTGCGAAGAGCTCGGGAATAGTCTTATTCATCCCTTGCATATTATAGTTCATCACGAAGCTCTTGTAGCTTGGTGGCAGTGATTGGAGAATTCTGTCAATGACGCAATCATCTGGAAGATTAACTCCCATCTGAATCAAGTGATTATTATACCCAGACATTTTGAGTATATGCTCACTGACAGAACTGTTCTCCTCCATCTTGCAGCTATAGAACTTATTGGAGACTTCATATCTCTCAATCCGGGAATTTGCTTGAAATATTAACTTCAACTCCTGGAACATCTCATATGCTCCATGACGTTGAAAACGTCGTTGAAGTCCCGATTCTAAGCCGTAAAGCATGGCACACTGAACTATCGAGTAGTCATCAGCTTTGCTCTGCCACATGTTCATAACATCTGGTGTTGCTCCAGCAGCAGGCCCGGCACCCAGTAGTGCTTCCAGGACGTAATTCTTCTGTGCAGCAATGAGGATAATCCTCAAGTTACGGACCCAGTCCGTGTAACTGCTACCATCATCTTTCAACTTTGCTTTCTCAAGGAACGCATTAAAATTCAATGGAACAACATCATGAGCCATCTATCTACAATCAAACATAAACAAGCAAGATACTATCAGGTACTAAGTTCATTATAAGTTTAAGTTCAATTAATCAAATTACTTAAGAACTCCCACTTAGATAGACATCCCTCTAATCCTCTAAATGATCACGTGATCCAAATCAACTAAACCATGTCCGATCATCACGTGAGATGGAGTAGTTTCATTGGTGAACGTCACTATGTTGATCATATCTACTATATGATTCACGCTCGACCTTTCGGTCTCCGTGTTCCGAGGCCATATCTGTATATGCTTGGCTCGTCAAGTATAACCTGAGTATTTCGCGTGTGCAACTGTTTTGCACCCGTTGTATTTGAACGTAGAGCCTATCGCACCTGATCATCGCGTGGTGTCTCAGCACGAAGAACTTTCGCAACGGTGCATACTCAGGGAGAACACTTCTTGATAATTTAGTGAGAGATCATCTTATAATGCTACCGTCAATCAAAGCAAGATAAGATGCATAAAATATAAACATCACATGCAATCAATATATAGTGATATGATATGGCCATCATCATCTTGTGCCTGTGATCTCCATCTCCGAAGCACCGTCATGATCACCATCGTGACTGGCGCGACACCTTGATCTCCATCGTAGCATCGTTGTCGTCTTGCCAATCTTATGCTTCCACGACTATCGCTACTGCTTAGTGATAAAGTAAAGCATTACATCGCGATTGCATTGCATACAATAAAGTGACAACCATATGGCTCCTGCCAGTTGCCGATAACTCGGTTAAAAAACATGATCATCTCATACAAGAAAATTTAGCATCATGTCTTGGTCATATCACATCACAACATGCCCTGCAAAAACAAGTTAGATGTCCTCTACTTTGTTGTTGCAAGTTTTACGTGGCTGCTACGGGCTTAAGTAAGAACCAATCTCACCTACGCATCAAAACCACAACGATAGTTTGTCAATTTGACTCTGTTTTAACCTTCGCAAGGACCGGGCGTAGCCACACTTGGTTCAACTAAAGTTGGAGAAACAGTCACCCACAAGCCACCTTTGTGCAAAGCACGTTGGGAGAACCGATCTCGCGTAAGCGTACGCGTACGCGTAATGTCGGTCCGGGCCACTTCATCCAACAATACCGCCGAACCAAAGTATGACATGCTGGTAGGCAGTATGACTTATATCGCCCACAACTCACTTGTGTTCTACTCGTGCATAGAACATCAAACCATAAAACCTGGCTCGGATGCCACTGTTGGGGAACGCAGTAATTTCAAAAAATTTCCTATGCACACGCAAGATCATGGTGATGCATAGCAACAAGAGGGGAGAGTGTTGTCTACGTACCCTTCGTAGACCGCAACGGAAGCGTTGACGCAACATAGAGGAAGTAATCGTACGTCTTCCCGGTCCGACCGATCCAAGCACCGTTACTCCAGCACCTCCGAGTTCTTAGCACATGTACAGCTCGATGACGCTCCCCGGGCTCCGATCCAGCAAAGCTTCGGGGATGAGTTCCGTCAGCACAATGGCGTGGTGACGATGATGATGTTCTACCGACGCAGGGCTTCGCCTAAGCACTACAATGATATGATCGAGGTGGAATATGGTGGCATGGGGCACCACACACGGCTAATGAACGATCACGTGGATCAACTTGTGTGTCTAGAGGTGCCCCCCTGCCCCCGTATATAAAGGATCCAAGGGGGGGGGGGTGCGGCCGGCCCTATGGTGGCGCGCAGGAGGAGTCCTACTCCTACCGGGAGTAGGACTCCCCCTCCCAAACCTTGTCCAACTAGGAGAGGTGGAGGTAGAATAGGAAAGGGGGGGGGGGGGCGCCGCCTCTCCCTCCTTGTCCAATTCGGACTAGGGGGAGAGGGGGCGCGCGGCCTGCCCTGGCATCCCCTTCCTCTTCTCCACATTAGGTCCATGAGGCCCATTAACCCCCCGGGGGGTTCCGGTAACCCCCCGGTGCTCCGGTTTTATCCGATACTTCTCCGGAACCCTTTCGGTGTCCGAATATAGTCATCCAATATATCAATCTTTATGTCTCGACCATTTCGAGACTCCTCGTCATGTCCGTGATCATATCCGGGACTCCGAACTAACTTCGGTATATCAAAATGCATAAACTCATAATAACTGTCATCGTAACGTTAAGCGTGCGGACCCTTCGGTTCGAGAACAATGTAGACATGACTGAGACAAATCTCCGGTCAATAACCAATAGCGGGACCTCGATGCCCATATTGGCTCCTACATATTCTACGAAGATCTTTATCGGTCAGACCGCATAACAACATACGTTGTTCCCTTTGTCATCGGTATGTTACTTGCCCGAGATTCGATCGTCGGTATCCAATACCTAGTTCAATCTCGTTACCGGCAAGTCTCTTTACTCGTTCTGTAATACATCATCCCGCAACTAACTCATTAGTTGCAATGCTTGCAAGGCTTATGTGATGTGCATTACCGAGAGGGCCCAGAGATACCTCTCCGACAATCGGAGTGACAAATCCTAATCTCGAAATACGCCAACCCAACATCTACCATTGGAGACACCTATAGAGCTCCTTTATAATCACCCAGTTACATTGTGATGTTTGGTAGCACACAAAGTGTTCCTCCGGTAAACGGGAGTTGCATAATCTCGTAGTCATAGGAACATGTATAAGTCATGAAGAAAGCAATATCAACATACTAAACGAAGGGTGCTAAGCTAATGGAATGGGTCATGTCAATCAGATCATTCAACTAATGATGTGACCTCGTTAATCAAATAACAACACTTTGTTCATGGTTAGGAAACATAACCATCTTTGATTAACGAGCTAGTCAAGTAGAGGCATACTAGTGACACTAAGTTTGTCTATGTATTCACACATGTATTATGTTTCCGGTTAATACAATTCTAGCATGAATAATAAACATTTATCATGATATAAGGAAATAAATAATAGCTTTATTATTGCCTCTAGGGCATATTTGCTTCAGTGTTGCCCCCTCTCTATCTTGTTGTGATGAATTGAGTTTTCCCTTTGAGACTTCACTTTTATCAAATTGAATACTTTGTTGGATTTGAGAGCACTTGATGTATGTCTTGTCACTCAACTCATGGATTCCTGAGGTGACATTGGGGTAATCTATGCATAGGGGTTGATGCAAGTTTTCGTCCTTGTTTCTCTGGTAGAAATCTTGGGGCACTCTTTCTGGTTCTTTGTGTTGGATTGAGTATTATGAATCTAGGATGAAGGATCGACACCTTCCATTTTCATGCAAATTTAAGGATAATGAAACTTTGGCTTCTTATGCTAATGGTATATATGATTACTATGATGTGGAACGAATAGAAGAATTTGTTGCTTTTAAGGGTGCTTATGAAATTGAATCTTTGTTTGAAAAGTTAGAAGATTTGGATGATTTAGTTTACAAACCTGAAAATTTTGCTATCCTTAAATATTGCTATGATAACTATAATGCAATTACAATATTGATGTATTTATTGAGAATGTCTCCCTAGTCCAAGAAGAGACTAATATTTTGCAGGAGTCTATGGAATAAGAAATTGATGAAACTGTGAGCTCATTGGATGAAAAAGATGATGAGGAGAGCGAACAACAAACTGAGGGAGAACGGATTAGCTACCCGTGCCCATCGTCTAATGAGAGTAACTCTCAAACAAATTCATTGTTTAATTTCCCTTCATGCTTACCGAAGGATGAATGCCATGATAATTGCTATGATCCCTTGGATTCTATTGAAATATCCCTTTTTGATGAAATTGATGCTTGCTATGCTTGTGGCCAAGATGCCAATTTAAATTATGCTTATGGAGATGAACTTGCTATTGTTCCTTATGTTAAGAATGAAATTGTTGATACGTCTCCGTCGTATCTATAATTTTTGATTGTTTCATGCCAATATTATACAACTTTTATACACTTTTGGCAACTTTTTATATGATTTATTGGACTAACCTATTGATCCAGTGCCCAGTGCTAGTTCCTGTTTTTTTACATGTTTTTGTTTCATAGAAAATCCATATCAAACGAAGTCGAAACGCGATAAAAATTTACGGAGAATTATTTTGGAATATATGTGAACTTTAGGAGGTGTAATCAACGCAAACGGGGGCCCATAGTGCCCACAACCCACCAGGCGCGCCAGGCACCACCTGGCGTGCCCAGGTGTCTTGTGCCCTCCTTGAAGGTCGGTTGGGGCCCATCTTCTGGGCTTATGATGCTCAAGGGAAATCAAGTTATATGTTTGGGAAGCCCTTAGTTATATGTTTCATTTCTTCATACCCCAAAAGAAGTCTAAGATCTTTATGATGCTCAAGGGAAATCAAGCTATCACAATTTTTGGACACGATTTGATCACAAAACAATTTGCATTGGAGATTTAAATGACCACGTTCATTGCAAAGTTCACAAGGATGGCGAAAAAATTACATCTTTCAGCACAATCATCTAGCCTCCCTCGCAAATTTTTCATTTCTAAATATTTATGCTTCTTACAAAATCTATCTTCCCATTTTGGTGTGCAAATGCATTCCCAATTCACTCCGCAAAAATTGACATGCTTATAAGAAACATTTTTGTCATGACTTGTGCAATAATCATTAGCATTTTGGATATTCAAAGAATTTATACTAACAACATTGCAATCATGCTCATCATTTAAATATTTTGTGCCAAACATTTTATTGACTTCTTCTTCTAACAATTGAGAACAATTTTCCAAACAATCATTTTCAAGAAAGATATTATAAAGATGATCAATAATATGATGCAACCTCAATTCCATTTTATGTAGTTTTGTTTTATAAACCATACTAGTTATAAAACAAGAAACTATTGCAAGATTTAAAGATATACCCGAAGCAAATATGCCCTAGAGGCAATAATAATGTTATTATTTTATTTCCTTATATCATGATAAATGTTTATTATTCATGCTAGAATTGTATTGTCCGGAAACATAATACTTGTGTCAATACATAGGCAAACTAAACGTCACTAGTATGCCTCTACTTGACTAGCTCGTTAATCAAAGATGGTTATCTTTCCTAACCATAGACATGTGTTGTCAGTTGATTAATAGGATCACATTATTAGGAGAATGATGTGATTGAAATGACCCGTTCCATTAGCTTAGCACCCGATCATTTTAGTATGTTGCTATTGCTTTCTTCATGACTTATACATGTTCCTATGACTATGAGATTATGCAATTCCCGTTTGCCGGAGGAACTCTTTGTGTGCTACCAAACATCACAACGTAACTGGGTGATTATAAAGGAGCTCTACAGGTGTCTCCAAAGGTAAATGTTGGGTTGGCGTATTTCGAGATTAGGATTTGTCACTCCGATTGTCGGAGAGGTATCTCTGAGCCCTCTTGGTAATGCACATCACATAAGCCTTGCAAGCATTGCAACTAATGAGTTAGTTGCGAGATGATGTATTACGAAACGAGTAAAGAGACTTGCCGGTAACGAGATTGAACTAGGTATTGAGATACCGACGATCGAATCTCGGGCAAGTAACATACCGATGACAAAGGGAACCAACGTATGTTGTTATGCGGTCTGACCGATAAAGATCTTCGTAGAATATGTGGTAGCCAATATGAGCATCCAGGTTCCGCTATTGGTTATTGACCGGAGACATGTCTCGATCATGTCTGCATTGTTCTCGAACCCGTAGGGTCCGCACGCTTAAGGTTTCAATGACAGTTATATTATGAGTTTATGAGTTTCGATGTATCGAAGTTAGTTCGGAGTCCCGGATGTCATCACGGACATGACGAGGAGTCTCAAAATGGTCGAGACATAAAGATTGATATATAGGACGACTATATTCAGACACCGGAAGTGTTCCGGGTGATTTCGGAGAAAACCGGAGAGCCGGAGGGTTACCGGAAACCCCCCGGGAGAAGTAATGGGCCATATGGGCCTTAGTGGAGAGAGAGAAGGGCAGCCAGGGTGGGCAGCACACCTCCTCCCCCCTGGTCCGAATTGGACTAGGAGAGGGGGGGCGGCGCCCCCCTTTCCTTCTCCCTCCCCACTTCCTGCCCCTCCTAGTAGGAGTCCTACTCCTACTAGGAGGAGGACTCCTCCTTGGCGCGCCATAGGGCCGGCCGGCCTCCTCCCCTTGCTCCTTTATATACGGGGGCAGGGGGCACCCCTAGACACACAAGTTGATCCACGTGATCATTTTCTTAGCCGTGTGCGGTGCCCCCTTCCACCATAATCCTCGATAATATTGTAGTGGTGCATAGGCGAAGCCCTGCAACAGTTGAACATCAAGATCGTCACCATGCCGCCGTGCTGACGGAACTCTTCCCCGACAATTTGCTGGATCGGAGTCCGGGGATCGTCATCGAGCTGAACGTGTGCTAGAACTCGGAGGTGCCGTACGTTCGGTACTTGGATCGGTCGGATCGGGAAGACGTACGACTACTTCCTCTATGTTGTGTCAACAGTTCTATTGCCGGTCTACGAGGGTACGTAGACAACACTCTCCCCTCTCGTTGCTATGCATCACCATGATCTTGCGTGTGCGTAGGATTTTTTTTTGAAATTACTACGTTCCCCAACAGTGGCATCCGAGCCTAGGTTTTATGTGTTGATGTTATATGCACGAGTTGAACACAAGTGAGTTGTGGGCGATATAAGTCATACTACTTACCAACATGTCATACTTTGGTTTGGCGGTATTGTTGGACGAAGCGGCCCGGACCGACATTACACGTACGCTTACGCGAGACCGGTTCTCCCGACGTGCTTTGCACAAAGGTGGCTAGTGGGTGTCAGTTTCTCCAACTTTAGTTGAACCGAGTGTGGCTATGCCTGGTCCTTGTGAAGGTTAAAACAACACCAACTTGACAAACTATCGTTGTGGTTTTGATGCGTAGGTAAGATTGGTTTTTGCTTAAGCCCGTAGCAGCCACGTAAAACTTGCAACAACGAAGTAGAGGACGTCTAACTTGTTTTTGCAGGGCATGTTGTGATGTGATATGGTCAAGACATGATGCTAAATTTTATTGTATGAGATGATCATGTTTTGTAACCAAGTTATCGACAACTGGCAGGAGCCATATGGTTGTCGCTTTATTGTATGCAATGCAATTGCGCTGTAATGCTTTACTTTATCACAAAGCGGTAGCGATAGTCATGGAAGCATAAGTTTGGCGAGACGACAACGATGCTACGATGGTGATCAAGGTGTCGTGCCGGTGACAATGGTGATCATGACGGTGCTTCGAAGATGAAGATCACAAGCACAAGATGATGATGGCCATAACATATCACTTATATTGATTGCATGTGATGTTTATCTTTTATGCATCTTATCTTGCTTTGTTTGACGGTAGCATTTTAAGATGATCTCTCACTAATTATCAAGAAGTGTTCTCCCTGAGTATGCACCGTTGCGAAAGTTCTTCGTGCTGAGACACCACATGATGATCGGGTGTGATAGGCTCTACGTTCAAATACAACGGGTGCAAAGCAGTTGCACACATGGAATACTCAGGTTATACTTGACGAGCCAAGCATATACAGATATGGCCTCGGAACACGGAGACTGAAAGGTCGAGCGTGAATCATATAGTAGATATGATCAACATAGTGATGTTCACCAATGAAACTACTCCATCTCATGTGATGATCGGACATGGTTTAGTTGATTTGGATCACGTGATCACTTAGATGACTAGAGAGATGTCTGTCTAAGTGGGAGTTCTTAAGTAATATGATTAATTGAACTTAAATTTATCATGAACTTAGTCCCGGTAGTATTAGCATATCTATGTTGTAGATCAATAGCTCGCGTTGTTGCTTCCCTTTATTTTTGATATGTTCCTAGAGAAAATTGTGTTGAAAGATGATAGTAGCAATGATGCGGATTGGATCCATGATCTGAGGTTTATCCTCATTGCTACACAGAAGAATTATGTCCTTGATGCACTGCTAGGTGACAGACCTATTGCAGGAGTAGATGTAGACGTTATGAACGTTTGGCTAGCTCAATATGATGACTACTTGATAGTTTAGTGCACCATGCTTAACGGCTTAGAATCGGGACTTCAACGACGTTTTGAACGTCATGGAGCATATGAGATGTTCCAGGAGTTGAAGTTAATATTTCAAGCAAATGCCCGGATTGAGAGATATGAAGTCTCCAATAAGTTCTATAGCTGCAAGATGGAGGAGAACAGTTCTGTCAGTGAGCATATACTCAAAATGTCTGGGTATAATAATCACTTGATTCAATTGGGAGTTAATCTTCCAGATGATTGCGTCATTGACAGAATTCTCCAATCACTACCACCTAGCTACAAGAGCTTCATAATGAACTATAATATGCAAGGGATGAATAAGACTATTCCCGAGCTCTTCGCAATGCTGAAAGCTGCGGAGGTAGAAATCAAGAAGGAGCATCAAGTGTTGATGGTCAACAAGACCACTAGTTTCAATAAAAAGGGCAAAGGGAAGAAGAAGGGGAACTTCAAAAAATAGCAAGCAAGTTGCTACTCAAGAGAAGAAACCCAAACCTGGACCTAAGCCTGAAACTGAGTGCTTCTACTACAAGCAGACTGGTCACTGGAAGCGGAACTGCCCCAAGTATTTGGCGGATAAGAAGGATGGCAAGGTGAACAAAGGTATATGTGATATACATGTTATTGATGTGTACCTTCGCAGTAGCACCTGGGTATTTGATACTGATTCTGTTGCTAACATTTGCAACTCGAAACAGGGACGACGGATTAAGTGAAGATTGGCTAAGGACGAGGTGACGATGCGCGTGGGAAATGGTTCCAAAGTCGATGTGATCGCGGTCGGCACGCTACCTCTACATCTACCTTTTGGATTAGTATTAGACCTAAATAATTTTTATTTGGTGCCAGCGTTGAGCATGAACATTATATCTGGATCTTGTTTGATGCGAGATGGTTATTCATTTAAATCAGAGAATAATGGTTGTCCTATTTATATGAGTAATATCTTTTACGGTCATGCACCTTTAAAGAGTGGTCTATTCTTATTAAATCTCGATAGTAGTGACACACATATTCATAATGTTGAAGCGAAAAGATGTAGAGTTGATAATGATAGTGCAACTTATTTGTGGCACTGCCGTTTGGGTCATATCGGTATAAAGCACATGAAGAAACTCCATACTGATGGACTTTTGGAACCACTTGATTATGAATCGCTTGGTACTTGCGAACCGTGCCTTATGGGTAAGATGACAAAAACACTGTTCTCCGGTACTATGGAGAGAGCAACAGATTTGTTGGAAATCATACATACAGATGTATGTGGTCCGATGAATGTTGAGGCTGGTGGCGGATATCGTTATTTTCTCACCTTCATAGATGACTTAAGCAGATATGGGTATATCTACTTAATGAAACATAAGTCTGAAATGTTTGAAAAGTTCATAGAATTTCAGAGTGAAGTTGAAAATCATCATAACAAGAAAATAAAATTCCTACGATCTGATCTTGGAGGAGAATATTTGAGTTACAAGTTTGGTGTACATTTGAAACAATGCGGAATAGTTTCGCAACTCACGCCACCCGAAACACCACAGCGTAATGGTGTGTCCGAACATCGTAATCGTACATTACTTGATATGGTGGGATCTATGATGTCTCTTACTGATTTACCGCTATCATTTTGGGGTTATGCTCTAGAGACGGCCGCATTCACGTTAAATAGGGCACCATCAAAATCCGTTGAGACGACGCCTTATGAACTGTGATTTGGCAAGAAACCAAAGTTGTCGTTTCTAAAAGTTTGGGGTTGCGATGCTTATGTGAAAAAGCTTCAACCTGATAAGCTCGAACCCAAATCGGAGAAATGTGTCTTCATAGGACATCCAAAGGAAACTATTGGATACACCGTCTATCACAAATCCGAAGGCAAGACTTTTGTTGCTAAATTCAGATACTTTCTAGAGAAGGAGTTTCTATCGAAAGAAGTGAGTGGGAGGAAAGTAGAACTTGATGAGGTCACTGTACCCACTCCCTTATTGGAAAGTAGTACATCAAAGAAACCAGTTTCTGTGACACCTACACCAATTGGTGAGGAAGCTAATGATAATGATCATGAAACTTCAGAACAAGATACTACTGAACCTCGTAGATCAACCAGAGTAAGATCCGCACTAGAGTGGTATAGTAATCCTGTTCTGGAAGTCATGCTACTAGATCAGGATGAACCTACGAACTATGGAGAAGCGATGGTGAGCCCAAATTCCGCAAAATGGCTTGAAGCCATGAAATCTGAGATGGGATCCATGTATGAGAACAAAGTATGGACTTTGGTTGACTTGCCCAATGATCGGCAAGCAATTGAGAATAAATGGATCTTCAAGAAGAAGACTAACGCTGACGGTAATGTTACTGTCTACGAAGCTCGACTTGTCGCAAAAGGTTTTCGACAAGTTCAAGGGATTGACTACGATGAGACCTTCTCACCCGTAAGGATGCTTAAGTCTGTCCGAATCATGTTAGCAATTGCCACATTTTATGATTATGAAATTTGGCAGATGGATGTCAAAACTGCATTCCTGAATGGATTTCTGGAAGAAGAGTTGTATATGATGTAGCTAGAAGGTTTTGTTGATCCAAAGGGAGCTAACAAAGTGTGCAAGCTCCAGCGATCCATTTACGGACTGGTGCAAGCCTCTCGGAGTTGGAATAAATGCTTTGATAGTGTGATCAAAGCATTTGGTTTTGTACAGACTTTTGGAGAAGCCTGTATTTCCAAGAAAGTGAGTGGGAGCTCTGTAGCATTTCTGATATTATATGTAGATGACATATTACTAATCGGAAATGATATAGAATTTCTGGATAGCATAAAGGGATACTTGAATAAGAGTTTTTCAATGAAAGACCTCGGTGAAGCTGCTTACATATTGGGCATTAAGATCTATAGAGACAGATCAAGACGCTTAATTGGACTTTCAGAAAGCACATACCTTGACAAAGTTTTGAAAAAGTTCAAAATGGATCAAGCAAAGAAAGGATTCTTGCCTGTGTTACAAGGTGTGAAATTGAGTAAGACTCAATGCCCGACCAATGCAGAAGACAGAGAGAAAATGAAATATGTTCCCTATGCTTCAGCCATAGGATCTATCATGTATGCAATGCTGTGTACTAGACCTGATGTGTGTCTTGCTATAAGTCTAGCAGGGAGGTACCAAAGCAATCCAGGAGTGGATCACTGGACAGCGGTCAAGAACATAAATACCTGAAAAGGACTAAGGACATGTTTCTCATATATGGAGGTGACAAAGAGCTCATCGTAAATGGTTACGTTGATGCAAGCTTTGACACTGATCCGGACGATTCTAAATCGCAAACCGGATACATATTTACATTAAATGGTGGAGCTGTCAGTTGGTGCAGTTCTAAACAAAGCGTTGTGGCAGGATCTACATGTGAAGCGGAGTACATAGCTGCTTCGGAAGCAGCAAACGAAGGAGTCTGGATGAAGGAGTTCATATCCGATCTAGGTGTCATACCTAGTGCATCGGGTCCAATGAAAATCTTTTGTGACAATACTGGTGCAATTGCCTTGGCAAAGGAATCCAGATTTCACAAGAGAACCAAGCACATCAAGAGACGCTTCAATTCCATTCGGGATCTAGTCCAGGTGGGAGACATAGAGATTTGCAAGATACATACGGATCTGAATGTTGCAGACCCATTGACTAAGCCTCTTCCACGAGCAAAACATGATCAGCACCAAAGCTCCATGGGTACTAGAATCATTACTGTGTAATCTAGATTATTGACTCTAGTGCAAGTGGGAGACTGAAGGAAATATGCCCTAGAGGCAATAATAATGTTATTATTTTATTTCCTTATATCATGATAAATGTTTATTATTCATGCTAGAATTGTATTATCCGGAAACATAATACTTGTGTGAATACATAGACAAACTAAACGTCACTAGTATGCCTCTACTTGACTAGCTCGTTAATCAAAGATGGTTATGTTTCCTAACCATGGACATGTGTTGTCATTTGATTAACATGATCACATTATTAGGAGAATGATGTGATTGACATGACCCATTCCATTAGCTTAGCACCCGATCATTTTAGTATGTTGCTATTGCTTTCTTCATGACTTATACATGTTCCTATGACTATGAGATTATGCAACTCCCGTTTGCCGGAGGAACACTTTGTGTGCTACCAAACATCACAACATAACTGGGTGATTATAAAGGAGCTCTACAGGTGTCTCCAAAGGTAAATGTTGGATTGGCGTATTTCGAGATTAGGATTTGTCACTCCGATTGTCGGAGAGGTATCTCTGGGCCCTCTCGGTAATGCACATCACATAAGCCTTGCAAGCATTGGAACTAATGAGTTAGTTGCGAGATGATGTATTACAAAACGAGTAAAGAGACTTGCCAGTAACGAGATTGAACTAGGTGTTGAGATACCGACGATCGAATCTCGGGCAAGTAACATACCGATGAGAAAGGGAACAAACGTATGTTGTTATGCGGTCTGACCGATAAAGATCTTCGTAGAATATGTGGGAGCCAATATGAGCATCCAGGTTCCGCTATTGGTTATTGAACGGAGACATGTCTCGGTAATGTCTGCATTGTTCTCGAACCCATAGGGTCCGCACGCTTAAGGTTTCGATGACAGTTATATTATGAGTTTATGAGTTTTGATGTACCGAAGTTAGTTCGGAGTCCCATATGTGATCACGGACATGACGAGGAGTCTCGAAATGGTCGAGACATAAAGATTGATATATAGGACGACTATATTCGGACACCGGAAGTGTTCCGGGTGATTTCGGAGAAAACTGGAGAGCCGGAGGGTTACCGGAAACCCCCCGGGAGAAGTAATGGGCCATATGGGCCTTAGTGGAGAGAGAGAAGGGCAGCCAGGGTGGGTCGTGCACCTCCTCCCCCTGGTCCGAATTGGACTAGGAGAGGGGGGGGGGGTGGCACCCCCCTTTCCTTCTCCCTCCCCACTTCTTTCCCCCTCCTAGTAGGAGTCCTACTCCTACTAGGAGGAGGACTCCTTGGCGCGCCATAGGGCCGACCGGCCTCCTCCCCTTGCTCCATACGGGGGCAGGGGGCACCCCTAGACACACAAGTTGATCCACGTGATTGTTTTCTTAGCCGTGTGCGGTGCCCCCTTCCACCATAATCCTCGATAATATTGTAGTGGTGCTTAGGCGAAGCCTTGCGACAGTTGAACATCAAGATCGTCACCACACCGTCGTGCTGACGGAACTCTTCCCCGACACTTTGCTGGATCGGATTCCGGGGATCGTCATCGAGCTGAATGTGTGCTAGAACTCGGAGGTGCCGTACATTCGGTACTTGGATCGGTCGGATCGGGAAGACGTACGACTACTTCCTCTACATTTTGTCAACACTTCTGTTGCCGGTCTACGAGGGTATGTAGACAACACTCTCCCCTCTCTTTGCTATGCATCACCATGCTCTTGCGTGTGTGTAGGATTTTTTTAAATTACTACGTTCCCCAACAATACCTTCAAGCACTCACCTCCCCGGCAACGGCGCCAGAAAAGAGCTTGATGTCTACTACACAACTTTATTCTTGTAGACACGTGTTGGGCCTCCAAGCACAGAGTTTTGTAGGACAGTAGGAATTTTCCCTCAAGTGGATGACCTAAGTTTATCAATTCGTGAGAGGCATAGGATGAAGATGGTCTCTCTCAAACGACCCTGCAACCAAATACAAGAAATCTCTTGTGTCCCCAACACACCCAATACAATGGCAAATTGTATAGGTGCACTAGTTCGGCGAAGAGATGGTGATAAAATTGTAATATGGATGGTAGAAATATATTTTTATAATCTGAATAAATAAAACAGCAAGGTAGCAAATAGTAAACAGACACAAAAACAGTATTGCAATGCTTAAAAACCACCTCAAAGATGGAATTGGATCATATAACCATCCCTCAAAGATGGAATTGGATCATATAACCGTCCCTCAACATGCAACGAAGAATCACTCCAAAGTTCCTATCTAGCAGAGAACATAAGATGGAATTGTTTGTAGGGTATGAAACCACCTCAAATCTATTCTTTTCGATCAATCTATCCTAGAGTTCGTACTAAAATAACACAGAGCTATTCTTTCCTATCGATCTAACCAAGAGTTCGTTCTAAAATAACACCAAAGCAAATTCAGATTCATAATATTCAATCCAACACAAAGAACTTCAAAGAGTGCCCCATGATTTCTACCAGAGAAACAATGACAGGAACGTGCATCAACCCCTATGCATAGATTACCCCAATGTAACCTCGGGAATCCGCGAGTTGAGTGCCAAAACATATATCAAGTGAATCAATACGATACCCCATTGTCACCACGAGTATTCAACTGCAGACATATATCAAGTGTTCTCAAATCCATAGAAGTATTCAGTCTGTCGGTGGGAACGACACCTATGGAATCACTGGGATCCCTTCTACAGTTGGCGGGCGCGGGGTTGTGCAAAGAGCAGGTCTGGCGGTCAGCACAAGGATCATTTACCCAGGTTCGGGCCGTGGAGACGCGTAATACCCTAGTCCTACTTTGGTGTATATTTGAGTGTTCTTGAGTTCTTGAACTAGGTACGATGTGTGTCTAGTTCCAAAGATCCGAATCCCTCTCCAGTACGCCTCCGGCCTCCTTTTATAGCCAAAAGGGGTCGCCACAGTGGCACACAGGAGGTGGAAAGGTGTATAGTGGTTGAGTCTATCCTCTGGCACCGTCGGACAAATGCATTTAATGCGCTGCCGATGTGCCCCTCTTGCTTTACTAGGGACGGCAAGGAAGCTCGTCCCAGCTGTCGCCACCTCGCCTGGCTTCACCGCGCGTCCGAGCTGACGAGGCGTTCGCTGGTGGCTGGGCTCGCGTGGTGGCAGAGTCTTCACGAAGATCTGCATGCCACCACGCAGGTGCTTGCCGAGTCAGTGTGGAGGCCGCACACTGCCACACAGATGCCCGCCCAGCTGGTTGAACTAGCAGCTGCATGAGAGCGGCGGTGGAGTCTTGGCTGCTTTGGGCCTGGCTGCGGCCCCACAGATGTCCTCGGCATGGGTCTTGCCGTGGCACCGCGGTCTTCCCCGGCAAGGATCTTGTCGGGGGTCTCGTGGATTTCCTTGGCAAGAATCTTGCCAAGGATCGTCGTCTTCTGGTCCTCATCTGATCTTGTGTATTTATGATCTCCACAAAGATCTGCATGCCACCATGGAGGTGCCTCCCGAGCCTTGGTTCTAATGTGGTTGATGGCGTTGGAACCCCTTGGCTCAAGGGCGGCGCGCTCTGCTGGCATTGGGCAAGTTGCCCCGACAAGGCTCTTATCGGGGGAGTCTACTTCACTCCCTTGCTCTCTATGCCTCTGGCCTTGGCGTTGCTTCAGTCATCTTGTGCTCCGGCTTCCCTCCTCTGCCCTACTTAGTGCGGCCGCAGGCGCGGCTCTGACTGCCCGTGCACAAGTAAAGGGGTACAAAGGAGGGCCCCTACTTTTGTACACCGACACATTCCGATAACAACCAAATCTCAATGGGAAAAACTCAATTCTTCACAACAAGATAGAGAGGGGAGAACACCATACGATCCGACTATATTAACAAAGCCCGCGATACATCAGGATCGTGATATCTCAAGAACACGAGAGAGAGAGAGAGAGAGAGAGAGATTAAGCACATAGCTACTAGTACAAACCCTCAGCCCCGAGGGTGGACTACTCCCTCCTCATCGTGGTGGCCGCCGAGATGATGAAGATGGCCACCGGAGATGATTTTCCCCTCCAGCAGGGTGCCAGAACGGGTCTAGATTGGTTTTCGGTGGCTACAGAGCCTTGCGGCGACGGAACTTTTGATATAGATTAACCCCGAAGGGTTTTGGAATATTTGTGAAATTACAAGGTAAAGAGGGGGTGCGGGAGGCCACCGAGGTGGGCACAACCCACCTGGGTGCGCCTGGGGGCCCAGGCATGCCCTGGTGGGTTGTGCCACCCTTGGGGCACCCCTAGGTGCTGCTCTGGCCCATCTTGGGTGTTCTGGTCCATAAAAATTCTCCAAAAAGTTTTGCGGTGTTTGGACTCCATTTGATATTGATCTTCTGCGATGTAAAAAACATGCAAAAAATAGCAACTGGCACTTAGCACTATGTCACTAGGTTAGTCCCAAAAAATGATATAAAATGACTATAAAATGATTGTAAAACATCCAAGAATGATAACATAACAGCATGGAACAATAAAAAAATTATAGATACGTTGAAGACGTATCAGCATCCCCAAGCTTAATTCTTGCTCGTCCTCGAGTTGGTAAATGATAAAAACAGAATTGTTGATGTGGAATGATGCCTAACATGTCATCTCATATTCTTTTCTTTATAGCATGGACATTTGTACTTTTATATTGTTTGAAGCAATAGTCTAGTTTTGACATGATAACTTAAATACTCAAGCATATCAACAAGCAACCATGTGTTTTAAAATATCGATGGTAAAATAAGTTATCCCTAGGCCATCATGCTCAATCATTGATCCATTCATGAAACACACTTGTATATTAGCCACACCCAATGCTCAAGTACGGTCATAGTGCCTCCTAGTTGGTGCTTTATAAGAGAAGATGGAGACTCAAATTAAAAATAAAAGTTCATAAAGTAAAAGAAAGGCCCTTCGCAGAGGGAAGTAGGGATTTGCAGAGGTGCTAGAGCTAAAAGCGAAAATTGAGAGATAAAAACATTTTGAGAGGCATACTTTTCCCACCAATGAAAAGGACTTAGAGCTCCCAACACTTTCCATGCTAGATATATCATAGGCGGTTCTCAAACAGAAAATAAAGTTTATTCCTTTTTCCACCATACTTTTACTTTCCATGGCTAACCGTTTCCACGGGTGCCCTCCATACCAACACTTTCCAATGAATTTATTATTTGAAAACATAAAGTAAATTCATTTTTCATTTCGGGACCAGGCATCCCTAATACCTTGGCCTTACTCTTGTGCAAGTGAATAAACACTCATCATGAGAATAACACATCTAGCATGGAAAATATTGGCCACCCCTCACCGCCTCACGAGCGATATGAGCACACAAAAGAGAAATTTATTTTGAAAATTAGAGATGGCACATACAAATTTTCTTTGAACAGCAAAATAATAACACATATAGGTAGGTATAGTAGACTCATGTGGCAAAACCGGTTTAAAGGATTTTGGATGCACAAGTAGTGACCATACTTGGTGCAAAATGAAGGCTAGCAAAAGATTGAAAAGCAACCAACCAAGAAACGAATAATCTCATAAGCGAGCGTTGAGCATAATTAACACCGAATAATGCACCACAAGTAGGATGTAATTTCATTGCACAACTATTGACTTTCATGCTTGCATAGGGAATCACAAACCTTAACACCAATATTCTTACTAAAGCATAATTACTCATCAACATGACTCACATATCACATTATCATATCTCAAAACTATTACGAGGAATCAAGTTTATTTTGTCCAATGATCTTCATGAAAGTTTTTATTATATCCTTCTTGGATAACTATCACTTTGGAACTAATTTTCATGTAATGCTTTTGACAAGCTCAGACAAATATAAGTGAAGATCATGAGAATAAAATTTATTTCTCTCAAATTAATTTAAGTGAAGAAAGAGAGAACTTCTTCAAAAATACTAAAGCACACCGTGCTCAAAAAGATATAAGTGAATCACTAGAGCAAATGACAAGGTAGATAAAAGTGAAGATCAAGCGAGTAATTAAGTAAATAGGTAGCTATTTGAGGACTCTCTCTTACTCAAAAACTTTCATATCTAAGTATTTTATTAAAACAACAAGCAAAAACAAAATAAAATGACATTCTAAGAATATCACACATCATGTGAAGAAGCAAAAACTTAGGCTCAACCAATAGTAACTGATAATTGTTGAAGAAGAAAGGTGGGATGCCTACCGGGGCATCCCCAAGCTTAGATGCTTGAGACTTCTTGAAATATTATCTTGGGATGCATTGGGCATCCCCGAGCTTGAGATTTTGTGTCTCCTTAATTCTTATCATATCACAGTTTTCCTAAATCTCAAAAGCTTCATCCACACAAAACTCAACAAGAAATCATGAGATAAGTTAGTATAAACCAATGCAAAAACCTTACCATTCTCTACCGTAGAAAATCACTAAAATTATTATTCAACATTTCATACTAAATGCCTCTGCATATTTAATACTTCCACCCTCAAATAGAATCATTGAACAAGCAAACATATGCAAACAATGCAAACATAACAGCAATCTACCAAAACAGTACAATCTGTAAAGAATGCAAGAGTATCAATACTTCTTAAACTCCAAAGATAACTAAAATTTCCCACACCGTAGAAAATTTATCAGAGCTTATTTTGAAAAAAAAGTTTCAACATTTTATCACATTTGGACTTTTCTAGGGAATTTTGCAACAACGGTAAACTTTCTATTTTCAAACAGCAACATGTAGACTTGTAAAATAAGCATAGTAAAGGCTATAAATTCCACTTTTATTGAAATAAAATATGAAAAACATTATTATAAATAAAATAAAGCAAATCCTAACAAAATAAATTGACACTCCAAGAAAAACACATATCATGTGACGAATGAAAACATAGCTCCAAGTGAGGTTACCAATAATGTTGGAGACGAAAGAGGGGATGCCTTCCGGGGCATCCCCAAGCTTAGTTGCTTGGATCTTCCTTGAGTATTACCTTGGGGTTACTTGGTAATCCCCAAGATTAGGGTATTTTCACTCCTTATTCTCCTCAGATTGACATCTCACCCAAAACTCGAAAACTTCAATCACACAAAACTCAACGGAACTTCGTGAGATAGGTTAGTATGATAAAGAGCAAACCGTTTCACTTTGGTACTGTCAAAGACAAGATTCATAATTATTTCAAAACAACTCCTACTGTAGCATATCATTTCTACAATTTATATTGAGCAATATAAGCCATGGAAACTAGAAAACAATTAAACTATGCATTGAAAACAGAATTTGTTGAAAACAGAACAGTTTGTAGTAATCTGCACTCCAACCATACTTCTGCTACTCCAACAATTCTGAAAAATTAGGAAAGCCTGGGTTATTTGTCTATTAATCTTCTACCAAAAGAATCAGCATTTTATCATGCTTCTATTAAATATGAGAATTGTTTTCCCGAGCGCAAAAGTTTCTGTTTTTCAGCAAGATCAAATCAACTATCACCGTAAGCCATCCCAAAGGTCTTGGCACTTTATTGAAACAAAAGCAATAAAACATGATTACTACTATTGGGGATATTACTACCAGTATGACCCGCCCAGGAGGGGCCGGGTCAGCTCTAATGGCGGGTTACATAAGAAGCCCAATATACATTCAAGATGATAGTTTATGAAACATACAGAAGGCCCAAAGGCCTGGGGCCGGCTTAAGGCCCGATATTGTAAACCGCCATATGTAAGGAAAGACTTGTAAATAAAGGCATGTAAAGGAAGTCACCGAGCCGGACATGATTATGAGCCGGCCGGGACTCTGTAGGCCACCAGGCGTCAACCCGTGTATATAAGGGGACGACCCGGTGGCGGTTTAGGGGAAGACAACAACCAAGTCAATAACCAAGCCGGCGAGTTGAGCCTCTTGGAGATCGAAACCTCAGCAATACCAATCCCAACTAGACGTAGGCTTTTACCTTCATCGTAAGGGGCCGAACTAGTATAAAAACTCTCTCGTGTCCTTTGTCCCGATTAACCCCTTTAAGCTTCCTAGTGCGATGGCCCTACGACTAAGTCCTTGCTCTAGGACATCTGTCGTGACAACTCCATGACAGTTGGTGCCCACCATGGGGCCAGCGCACGGTGGATTTGAATTCTTGAAGGGAAACTTCGAAGGGCTCAAGGGATACGCTGTGGGCCGGATGACCAAGAGTCGTCGTGACAAACTCTACATGGATGACGAAGGCTGGGGCCCCGAGGCCGGCTCGATCGAGTACGGGTACCGGGTCCCTTCGGCGGAATTCACGTCTTCATCGGCCGGATCGGCGAGTCAGGCCCTGAGCTGGACGTCCACACCAACCTCATCGAAACGGCTCAGCGCGCCGGGTCCGCCCGTGTTCAATCTGTTGTGAAGCATGCTTTTGTAGGCTGCATCCATGGCGGTGAATACTCCGAAGGATCGATGGAAGGCAGGGAGATGGCCATCTACTCTGATACTGCATCATCAACAGGTGAGACGGACTCATTGTACCAACTGCAAGACGGCATGCTCGGGGGCTGTTCCGATGGCAGCAGTATTTCGGACCCCCTTGAGCCGCCGAATTGGGCCGGAGTCTTCATGGCAGGGACGCAGCCCGGGCAGAACTCCACCGCAGCAATAGAAGCAGCCACCGGGTCGGCAGCTGCCGGGTCAGGAGACCCCGCACGCCCCCCGGCTCAGGTTCTAATGGACCACATGGATAAACTGACGGCTCTGTTAACCGCTGTGGTAGAACCGACGGATAAAGCCTAGCATGATGCAGAAGTGGCACGCATGCGGGAGGAGATGGTGCAAGCAAAGGAAAATCTAGCCGTGGAGGAAACCCGGATGGCAGCAGAACGAGCAGCTCTGGATGCTCGTGCCCAGCAGCTTCAAGCAGAAACTTTCCGGCTCTCGGTGGATCTTAATGCATCGAACGAGGTCATAAGGAGGAGGCATCAGAAAACTCAGTTGCGTTTGCCTCTAACGCTGGATCCGAGGAACCTGTTCCATACACCCGGAGCTTGGGGGAGTAACCCGCCGGAAGCAAACCGGGTCGCGACACCCGGTGCACCAGTTCAGCCACGGACCATGGAGCCGCCTCGCATAAATACAGCTCCTCCTCGTTATGTAGCAACACCTCCGGGTCACTTCTCCAACCCCATGGAAAACCTCATCGCAGCGTCGGCTCGTTTGGCAGCTCTCCCAATGGAAGGCGACTCGCCAGCAGCCATTGAAACCCGGAGGGTAAGAGAACTACTTCAGACAGCTTTGGCCCAGCAGGATGCATACTCCTATAGTCGAGACAGGATTCATTCAACCCCTCGCCCAAGCCGGAGCCCGAGCTACAGTAGGCACATGGAGGCCGCAGAAATGTCAAGTAACGCTCAACGCCACAACCAGCCATATATGCATGAGCCGGTGCGGGCTGGAGCCCTTAACTTGGCGGATCAGGAGAGGATTCATCAAGAGGCGGAGCAGGCGGCTCAGATAGCAGCAGAGCAGCCGGCTCACCAAACCTTTCTGGCTTATCCAGCAGCCTCGATTGAGGCAGGAGTGGCCATAAGAACTGGAGGCGTACCTTGCCTGGTCCCAGCCATACACAATGAGCGGTTGCCCAAGGATTTCGAGGGGCCTCGTAAGGTGCCTAATTACACGGCTGACTTACAGCCGGGGGCTTGGATTGAGAGTTATGAGATAGCTATGGAACTGTTGGAGGTTAGCGATGCTGCAATGGCCAATTATTTTACCATGATATTGGATGGAACGGCTCGGACCTGGTTGAAAGGATTGCCACCCAATTCTATCGGTTCATGGGCAGAGTTGAAGGCACGGTTCATCTAGAACTTTAAGGATACATGTAAGCAGCCAATGTCGATTGTGGACCTGACCAATTGCAAGCAAGAGGATGGAGAATCTACGACCCATTGGGTGCGCCGGGTTAAGGAGATAATACATTCATCTGATAAGATGGATGCCGGCTCAGCAGTTTTGATGTTGGAGAAAAATTGCCATTTTGAACCTCTGAAGCAGAAGTTGGGGTGGCTTAAACATGACTGTAATGACATGGGAACGTTGATGGCGGCTCTTTTCAAGTGCGCTGACTCTGATACCACCAAATACCCGGTGTCTGACGAAGAAAAGGCAACGAAGGGAAAGAAGAACGGCAATGGCAAGGGTCACCAGCATAACCCGACGAATCAAGGAGGTAATAAACATAAGGCTGATGAGTTTGTTGCCAATACCAATGCGCAGGGTGGTAATCAGCAGCGCAAGGGCAGACAACCCCCTCGATCGGGCGGGTCAGGCCCCACCCTTGAGTAGTTGTTGAATGAACCTTGTCCAAAACACGGCACCTGGGAGAAACCGGCCACCCACTTGTGGAAGGATTGCATGATCATGAAGGCATTTAAAAATTCAAATGGATTTGATAGGGGTCATGGCCTAGGTGGCGTCTCAGGTGGAAGCGGCTTCCAGGGCCCGGGCACCGGTTCAAGCGGAGGAGGTTTTCACGGTCAGGGTTATCCTGGTCAGCAAGGAGGATATAATCAGCAACACGGCCAAGGGAATCAGCAGCAACAGCAATTCGGCTATCAGAGCAACCCGAAGCAGTTGGGTAGCGGACAGTATCATGTCTTTACGACCAGTTTATGTAAGAGGGACCAGAAGCTCCACAAGAGGGCTGTCAATACCGTTGAGCCGGCAATTCCATGTTATTTATGTTGGTCGGAGCAGCCTATTGTGTGGAGCAGAGAGGATCACCCGCCCCGGGTTGATAATCTGGGTCACTTGTCTTTGGTAGTGGCACCTCAGGTTGGTGGGTACAAGCTTACTAAGGTACTCATGGATGGAGGCAGCAGCATCAACATCCTTTACTATGAGACGTTCCGCCGGATGGGATTGACGGATAAAAATCTTAAACAATCCAACACTGTTTTTCATGGTGTGGTACCTGGTAAGTCGGCATACCCAGTTGGTAAGATCGAGCTGGAAGTAGCCTTTGGGGATGAGTATGACTCCAGAGCAGAAAAATTAACCTTTGAAGTGGTTAAAATCAAAAGCCCATATCATGCTCTGTTTGGGCGGCCGGCTTATGCCAAGTTCATGGCTCGGCCGTGTTATGTATATTTGCAGCTCAAGATGCCGGGTCACAAGGGCACCATTACAGTCCATGGGAGCCAGAAGATAGCCTTGGAATGTGAAGAGGGGGATGGTGCCTATGCTGAATCTGTTTGTGCAACAAAGGAGTTGAAATTCTACAAGGATCATGTTGACCCGGCGGACATGACGTCATTAAAGAAACCAACAACAGAGCATGAGCCGGAGTTAAAATTCAAATCAGCTGATGACACTAAGATGGTTGACTTTGTGCCTGGCAATTCATCCAAACAGTTCATCATCAGCGCAAACTTGGATCCAAAATAGGAAAGCGCTCTCATCGAGTTCATCCATGAGAACCGGGACATCTTTGCATGGAAACCTTCAGACATGCCGAGTGTCTCGAGGGAACTCGATGAGCACACTCTTAATATTGATCCAAAGTTTAAACCTGTTAGACAGTTTCTCCGGTGGTTCAATGAAGAAAGGTGCAAGGCCATCGGAGAAGAGGTGGTCCGGCTCTTGGCAGCGGGGTTCATTGTGGAGGTCTTTCACCCAGAATGGTTAGCTAACCCGGTGCTTGTACTCAAGAAGAATGGCACCTCGCGTATGTGTGTGGATTACACAGATTGAACAAAGCTTTTCCGGCTGATCCTTTTGCTCTTCCCCGTATTGATCAGATCATTGATGCTACGGCTGGTTGCGCACGATTGAGTTTCTTAGATGCTTACTCCGGTTATCATCAGATTAAGATGACAGTCAAGGATCAAGAGAAGACAGCGTTTATAACTCTTTTTGGGGCTTTCTGCTATGTATCTATGCCTTTTGGGCTTAAGAGTGCCCAGGCGACTTACCAGCAGTGTGTGCAGAATTGTCTTCACAATCAAATTGGGCACAATGTTCACGCCTATGTGGATGATATAGTGGTGAAATCCAGGGAAGAGGAAACCTTGGTCACGGACCTGAAAGAGACTTTTGATAATCTTTGGGTTTACAAGATGACGCTTAACCCGGCCAAGTGTGTTTTTGGAGTGCCAGCCGACAAGCTCTTGGGTTTTCTGGTATCTAACCGAGGTATTGAAGCTAACCCAGAGAAAATCAAGGCAATTACATCTCTAGCCAAACCAACCTGCATCAATGATGTTCAACGACTTGCGGGTTGTGTGGCCTCTTTGAGCCGGTTCATAAGCCGGTTAGGGGAAAAGGCTATGCCTCTATATCAGTTGATGAAGAAAACTGATGTTTTTGTTTGGAGCGATGCTGCGAATGCCTCTTTTGAGGATCTGAAGGCACAACTGGCTGAGCCGCCGGTCCTAGCTGCTCCAATTGAGAAAGAGCCGTTATTGTTATACGTGGCTACCAACTCATGGGCTGTTAGTGTGGCTATGGTGGTAGAGTGCAAGGAGGCTGGCAAAGAGCATCCGGTTCAGCAGCCGGTTTATTATGTGAGTGAAGTGCTAATTGAATCTAAGCAATGATATCCATATTGGCAAAAGCTTGTTTATGGGGTGTTCATGGCAAGCCGAAAGCTTAAGCATTACTTTCAGGGACATCCAGTCACTGTGGTTAGCTCTGCTCCTTTGGGAGACATTATTCAAAACAGAGAAGCCACGGGGCGAATTGCCAAGTGGGCAATTGAGCTTGGGTCTCATGGGCTGAAGTATGTTCCACACACTGCAATTAAGTCTCAAGCCCTGGTTGACTTTATCAATGCCTGGACAGAAATGCAGATGCCAGAAGAGAAACTGGACAACACATATTGGACTATTCATTTTGATGGATCCAGGCAATTGGAAGGCTCGGGGGCTGGAGTTGTATTAACTTCCCCACGAGGTGATAAATTTTGTTATGTGTTACGATTGATGTTTCCATGCACTAACAACGCAATAGAGTATGAAGCATAGCTCCATGGTCTTCGAGTGGCAAAGGAGATGAGCTTGAGCCGGGTCAAATGTCTTGGTGACTCAGATCTAGTGGCTCAGCAAGTATCTGGCAAGTGGGATTCCAAAGACCCTCTCATGGCGGCTTATCGCCGAGAGGTCGATGCTGTTGTAGGATATTTTAAAGGTTATCAGGTGGAACACATTGACCGTCAAAAGAACGAAGCAGCTGATGCTTTAAGCCGGCTGGGGTCTCAGCGTAAGCCAGTACCACCCAACACCTTTTTAGATGTTTTGCATAACCCCTCTATCAAGTTGCCCACAGAAGAAGATTTAGCAGTTCCTGACCCGGAGGCGCAGTTGGTGGCGGCTCTTCATGTCATCCCAGATTGGACGGTGCCATTCTTGGCTTACATGACCCGAGGAGAGTTGCCAGTGGATGAGACTCTGGCTCGGCAGATAACCCGGCGATCTAAGTCCATGACAATTTCAGATGGACAGTTATTTCATCGCAGTGTTTCCGGAGCGTTTCAACAGTGTGTATCCCCCGAAGAAGGTCAAGAAATCCTTCGTGAGATCCATGAAAGCGATTGTGGTCATCACCCCGGGTTAAAATCTTTAGTGGCCAAGGCGTTTTTTCACGGTTTTTACTGGTTGACGGCTCACGCTGATGCAGAAGATCTGGTCAGTAGATGTGACAGATGTCAACATTTTGCACGACGAGCGCATGTGCCGGATTAAGAGATCCGGATGATTCCAATCACTTGGCCATTTGCAGTCTGGGGGCTTGACATGGTGGGACCTTTCAAAAGGTCTATGGATAAAAAGACACATCTCTTGGTGGCTGTTGATAAGTTCACCAAATAGGTTGAGGCGGAGCCTGTGAGTAAGTGTGATGCAGCCATGGCGGTTCAGTTCATGAAAAAAGTAATCTTCCATTTCGGTTTTCCACATAGTATTATCACAAACAATGACACTAGTCTATCCCAAGGGGCTATGGAAGAATTTTGTCAGCAAGAGCACATCCGGCTTGATGTTTCTTCTGTAGCTCATCTTCAATCCAATGGTCAAGCTGAGAGAGCCAATCAGGAAATTCTAAAAGGGCTAAAACCCCGGCTTATGGTTCCTTTACAGCGAACGTTGGGTTGTTGGGTACAAGAGTTGCCTTCAGTGTTATGGAGCATCAATACTACACCCAACAGGTCTACGGGTTACACACCCTTCTTCATGGTTTATGGAGCAGAAGCAGTATTGCCCAGTGACATCCGTCATGACTCGCCCCATGTGGCGGCTTATGTTGAAGCTAACAATGAAAAAGCCAGACAGGATGCGCTTGACTTATTGGATGAAGAAAGAGACTTAGCAGCAGCACGGTCAGCAATTTATCAACATGACCTGCATCGTTATCATAGCCGCCGGGTTAAGTCCAGGACTTTTCAGGAAGGCGACTTGGTGCTCCGGCTCATCCAAGATCTTTCAGATGCACACAAGTTATCCCCACCTTGGGAAGGACCCTTTGTGGTCAGTAAAAATGTAAACAATGGGTCGTACTACCTCATTGACTTTCGAGAGCATGCAGACTCACGTAAGTCGGAAGAGGAGACCCACCAGCCATGGAACATTGCTCAACTTCGGCCATATTACACCTGAGCCACCGGCTCTCAACATGTACATACGTTCACGTTGTATATACTATGATGAGCAATAAAGTAAGACCATCGGTCTCCTTTCTTTTCACAGACTATACATCTTTATTATTTCTTACAAATGACTATTAAGGAGTTGATTATATTTGAATTAAGTTTAACCTTTTTGGTCCAGCTCATGATCGTATCTGAATCTAGCTGCAAATCTCATGGTCACTTGGGGGCTTCCTATTCAAACATAGGTCGTATTCGAACCAAAGAGAACATAGCTGTCGTAACCCTCTTGATCAACTCAAGGACAAACTCACTTGGGGGCTTCTTGGTCGTATCCGAATTATAGCTTAACCCCTTTTGAGTCCGGCTTGGATTGTATTCAAATCAGGGTCGTTAAAAACCTCTCAAGGTCATTTGGGGGCTTCCTGTTCAAACATAGGTCGTAATCGAACCAAAGAGAACACATCTGTCAGTACCCTCTTGATCGGCGCAACGCCAAAGCCACTGGGGGCTATATGGTCGTATTCGAACCTTAGCTTTGGTCCGGTTTACTGATCGTATTCGAATCAGAAACCCCCAAACTTTTGAATACAAAATTAAAATTATGTTTATTATCTGTTGCTTGCCTTTGAGCTTTTGTTGTTTCAATATTACAAATAAGATAGCCTGGTTTTCTTCGCCGGCTCAATTATTGGACAACACAGTCGCCCGGGTTATTCAAGCCGGTGGTTCAAGGATCCAAAGGTATGAGCTACTAAGATATGATGATCATTGAGTATTCAAGGAGTATTAACTTTTTAGGCTGTAGAAGAAGAGGTAACTATTTCCTCCGACTCAGCCCATTTGCCAAGACAGAAACTTCGATTGCTAACCCGGAAAGTAAGGTTTTCGCACCCTTTGGCTTATTTGGACCCTCATTTTCTTTTGAAAAAGCAGCAACATGAAAGTTGCCGTCAGGCCCGGAATGACGATGAACCGCCTTACGTTTTACAACAAACTCCTTGAAAGCGCCAGAATGAGGTCTCTTTTATCTTCATCTTCTGCTTTTATTAATGAGTCTAGTCTCTTGCATTACTAACTTTATTTTAACTTTGTAGGAGGTTTCTTGCTCTTCTGGCGACTCATCTCAGATGCAATTTCCGGCCTTCAAGACTGCCCCTGGGTAAGGAAAAAATCATCTTTCCTCTGTGTCTTTAGAAACTGCATCATTGCACTAACTCTCTCATAATATCTTTCTTAGTGGTCAAGCCAACTCCAAGAAGGCCAAGGTGATTAAACCGGCGGAAAACCCGTCAGTTCTTGCACCTGAACCGGCCATGCCAACTTCTCCCCCTCGAACTGAAGCACCAAAAGACCCAGCTGTTGATACTCCATTGGACCCTCCTGAGCCGTCAGCTGATGATACCGTTGTTAACCACTCTACCGCCAGACCATCCGGTTCAGCTAACCCGCCAACATTTTATGATCATGACGTTCTGGTCACTGGCAGCAGATTTGTTGTGCCGGGTAATCCCACTGTCCTAGCCAGGCATTTTGCCAAACAGGAGGCCTTGGAAAGGCAGAAAATACAGCTTGATATCTCTCGCTATACTCATCTGAACGCTAGTGACATACTGTCCGGCTATCTCAGTCATGTGCATTCCAGCCGTGAGTCGGAAATTGAAATGGTCAAGCAACTTCAGTTAAAGTATTAGGTATGTTTTCTAGCTTATTTATACTCTGTCAGCCCCCAAGTCTTCAGATGATGATCCTGAATGATCTGTAGACTTTATGATATAGGTTGAAACTTTGCCTCTGAAAGTCCAATAGAGTAACATAAACTAGACCTGTAGTCCCCAAGGGCTGGCTCAATTTATCATAAATGAACTGGTGCTTAACTTATAACTATCTTTTACTAGTCCCAATAAGTACTGGAATCCGGCTTAATCTTGAGAAACTTTCTGAATATCATGCATTAGCCCCCAAGAGCCAAGTGTTGTTACTTTGTAAAGCACTTGGGACTTGAAATATATAAGAGTCATAAAAAATTGTTTTGGAAGACATTAGCCCCCAAGTGTCAAGTGGTATTGCGGTGCATAGTACTTGAGACTGGAACCCTTATAACTTTAGTTTAAGCCTTGATACACCTGTGTATGTTTTGTAGAACGCTCTATCTGAATTGGGCTCTCAATTAACTGATGCAAAGACCCGGCTGGCGGATCAAGAGGCGGAAATCAAGTCTGCTGACTCTAAACTCCAACTGAGTCTTTCTAAGACAGAAAAATTGAAGACCAGCTTGACGACAAAGAAGAAATCCTGGGCCGAAGAAAAGACGTTGCTGATACACCGTGCTGAAAAAGCTGAAGCGGCTCTTGAGGAGGTTACCATGGAACTCACCGGCTTAAAGAACCGGGTGTCTCAAATGGTCTTCGCCATCTTTGGTAAGTCATCTGTGTTAATCACTTATGCCTTCTTTTGACCTAGAATATAAGCCGCCTGCTGACTCTTTGTTTAAAAAACATTTGCAGGTCCATGAAGCAAAAATCTGAGCCAAGATAGTGTGACCAAACTGAAAGCGGTTTATACATTAGTGGAGCAGCTGTATACTGGTGCTCAACGAGCACTTGCTGCTATCTCTCCTGCGAACCAAGGACCCAATCGGTTGAGCGATGTCTTGAAGAAATTGTCAATCTTACCCGGTTTTAAGAGGTCAAACGATCCTGTGCTAGAGCCGGAGCCCTGACTGCCCTGATCCGCTCCAAAGCCTAGGTGCCAGATCTAGACCCGACGGATGTAGCTAAGGGGTACCCTACCGTGAAGGAAGACGAGACTCTATTTGAGCAGGATGACTTCATTGCCTGCATGAGGGGAGTTTGACCTCAAGCCACTATTCTTGGAGATGAGACCAACGTTGATAAATATCAGCCGGGTTTTGATTTGGAGAATAAGAAGATGGCGACTCCCTCTTATAAAGTGACGGATCTTATCCCGCCGGTTCGCCAACATACATTTTCCCTAGAGATTGACCCGACCGGCTTAATTGATGAGGAGGCTGAGTTCATTGCTCTGAACGGCTTTGACTGGTCTAATTCCGGCTTTCAACCAGTGGAGGGAGATGAACCCGCTAGGGGGAGTCGTAACCATCTAAACAATCATGATTTTAGCTTAGGACCTGTCTTAAGAGAGAGAAACAGTAACCTTTTGGGCTCTTAATGCCTTGTAATAGGTTAGTTTAAAAAACTACACATTTTACCTATGCCATCGTGCATAAGATGCGATGTATGACTCTTTGCTCCTAATGTCAATATATGTGTCACATCTATGGTTATATCTGCAATGTTTTAACTTTGCTCCTACAAAAAATGAAAGAGCTGGTCTGGCGGTTTAACACCGGACGGGTCAAAAACACCCGGTATATGTCTTTATTTGAAAAGATAAATAAGGCTAAAAAACCTGTTTGTTAAAAACACTGTCATACCTGTGTTTCTGGACTGCCGGTTTTCATGATCCGAATGATGAGGTTGATGATCCAATATTTTTTAGAAGTCAATGCTTCCATATACGTGATGACTATTATGCCTTTGGAGGCTTATTGTCAAATAATCAAGCCGACTTTAAATAAAAACCATACTGATAATTGAAATTTGAGACCATAAAAAACCAGTAAGGCAAAATAGCAGATTTGAACGACATAAGTTTGGGGGTTTCTGATCCGAATACGATCAGTAAACCGGACAAGAAGGGTTAAGCTAAGATTCGAATACGATCATATAGCCCCCAGTGGCTTTGGCGTTGCGCCGATCAAGAGGGTACCGATAGCTATGTTCTCTTTGGTTCGAATACGACCCATGTTTGAACAGGAAGCCCCCAAATGACCTTGAGAGGTTTTTAACGACCCTGATTCGAATACGATCCAAGTCGGACCCAAAAGGGGTTAAGCTATGATTCGAATACGATCAAGAAGCCCCCTACTGAGTTTGGCTTTGAGCCGATCAAGAGGGTTACGACAGATATGTTCTCTTTGGTTCGAATACGACCTATGTTTGAATAGGAAGCCCCCAAGTGATCATAAGATTTACAACTAGATTCGAATACGATTGTAAGCCGGACCAAAAAGGTTAAACTAGATTCAGATATGAACAACTCCTTAATAGTCATGTAAATAGTGAAAATAGTAAAGATATGATCTTTGAAGAGGAAAAAGGCATAGGTCCTGCTTTATTACTTATCATAATATATACAACGTCAAAGTATGTACATGACGAGAGCCGGTAGCTCAGGTGTAGTATGGCCGAAGCTGAGCAATGTTCCACGGCTGGCGGGTCTCCTCCTCCGACTTACGTGAGTCTTTGTGCTCACGAATGTCAATGAGGTCATATGACCCATTGTTTAAATTCTTACTGACCACAAAAGGTCCTTCCCGGGGCGGGGTAGTTTGTGTGTATCCCACAGATCCTAAATGAGCCGGAGCACCAGGTCACCTTCTTGAAAGGTCCTGGACTTGACCCGGCGGCTGTGATAATGACACAGGTCTTGTTGATAAATTGATGATCGAGCCGCCACCAAGTCTCTCTCCTCATCTAACAAGTCAAGTGCATCTTGTCGGGCTTGTTTATTATTAGCTTCAACGTAAGCTGCCACGCGGGGCGAGTCATGACGGATGTCACTGGGCAGCACCGCTTCCGCTCCATAAACCATGAAAAAGATGTATAACCTGTAGACCTGTTAGGAGTGGTGTTGATACTCCACAGCACCGAGGGTAATTCCTCTACCCAACAACCCGGCGTCCATTGTAAGGGAACCATAAGCCGGGGCTTGAGACCTTTTAAGATTTCCTGATTTGCTCCCTTAGCCTGACCATTTGATTGAGGGTGAGCTACGGAAGAAACATCAAGCCGGATATGATCACATTGACAAAACTCCTCCATAGCACCTTGGGACAAATTAGTGCCATTGTCAGTGATAATGCAGTGTGGAAAACCAAAGCGAAAGATCACCTTTTTCAGCGTGAGCCATTAACCAGTAAAAACCATGAAGAAAAGCCTTGGCCACAAGAGACTTTGACCTGGCGTGATGACCACAATACCCTTCATGGATCTCACGAAGTATTTCTTGACCTTCTTCAGGAGAAATACAACGCCGAAACGCTCCAGTGACGCTGCGATGATACAACTCTCCGTCAGTAATCGTCATTGACTTGGACCGCCGGGTTATCTGTCGGGGCAGGGTCTCGTCTTCTGGCAGCTCGCCCCGGGTCATGTAAGCCAGGAACAGTTCTGTCCAATCCGGAATAACATGTGTAGCCGCCACTAACTGTGCCTCTGGGTCAGGAATGGCCAAATCTTCCTCTGTAGGCAACTTAACAGACGGGTTATATAAAACATCCAAAAAGGTGTTAGGGGGTGAGGGAGTCCTGGATTAGGGGGTCTCCGGATAGCCGGACTATATCCTTTGGCCGGACTGTTGGACTATGAAGATACGAGATTGAAGACTTCGTCCCGTGTCCGGATGGGACTCTACTTGGCGTGGAAGGCAAGCTAGGCAATATAGATGTGTGTATCTCCTCCTTTGTAACAGACCTTGCCAACCCTAACCCCCTCCGGTGTCTATATAAACCGGAGGGTTTAGTCCGTAGGAAAACAGACAATCATACCATAGGCTAGCTTCTAGGGTTTAGCCTCTTTGATCTCGTGGTAGATCAACTCTTGTAATACTCATATCATCAAGAACAATCAAGCAGGACGTAGGGTATTACCTCCATCAAGAGGGCCCGAACATGGGTAAGCATCGTGTCCCCTGCCTCCTGTTACCATCCGCCTTAGACGCACAGCTCGGGACCCCCTACCCGAGATCCGCCATTTTTGACACCGACATTGGTGCTTTCATTGAGAGTTCCACTGTGTCGTCACCATAAGGCTTGATGGCTCCTTCAATCATCGCTAGCGATGCGGTCCAGGGTGAGGCTTTCCTCCCCGGACAGATCTTCGTATTCGGCGGCTTCGCACCGCGGGCCAATTCACTTGGCCATTTGGAGCAGATCGAGAGCTACCCCCTTGGCCATCAGGTCAGGTTCGGAAACTTAAACTACACCATCGACATCCGCGCAGACTTGATCTTTGACGAATTCGAGCCCATGTCGGGTACGCCACACAGTCATGACGAGCATGACGTAACTCTACCGTCAGACAGTGTTCGGGAGATCGCATCTGCAACCACTCCGGTCGTTAATCCGGAGCAAATCGCGCCGTCCGAGAGCGGAGGGATAGACCCCGCCATGGAGGCCGCCCTCTCAGTGGCGATAGAGCCAGATACTGACTTCACCCCTTACGAGAGCCGTGTCGCCGAACCTCTGGGTTCATCTCCGGCCACGGACTCCGAGCTGCTCACATCCGTGCCCGTCGAATCCGACTGGGTGCCGATCATGGAGTTCACCTCCGCGGATATCTTTCAGCACTCACCCTTCGGCGACGTGCTAAATTCATCAAGGTCTCTCTCCCTGTCAGGAGAACCTTGGCCAAACTATGTCCGCTAGAATGGGATGTGGACGACGAAGAAATTTGCTGCCCACCCACCACCCACTTAGTAGCCACTATCAATGACTTAACCGACATGCTCGACTTCGACTCCGAATACTTCGACGATATGGAAGACGAAGCCAGAGACGAACAGGAACCACTGCCCTCAGGGTGCTGCATCGCAACCTCATCATATGATATATATACATGGTGGACACCCCCAAAGAAGGCAATGGCGATGAGATAGCGGAGGATGACCCCTCCAAGAAGCAACCCAAGCGCCGACGTCAGCGGCGCCGCTCTAAGTCCCGCGACAGCAAGAGCAATGATACTGGCACATGATACGCCCATTTTGCATCATGCTTTTATATCGATATTTATTGCATTATGGGCTGTCATTACACATTATGTCACAATACTTATGCCTATTCTCTCTTATTTTACAAGGTTTACATAAAGAGGGAGAATGCCGGCAGCTGGGATTCTGGGCTGGAAAAGGAGAAAATATTAGAGACCTATTCTGCACAACTCCAAAAGTCCTGAAACTTCACGGAAGATGTTTTCCAAATATATAAAAAATACTGAGAGCAAGAACTTCACCAGGGGGCCCACACCCTGCCCACGAGGGTGGGGGGCACGCCCTACCCCCCTGGGCGCGCCCCCTACCTCGTGGGCCCCCTGGTGGCCCTCCGGTGACCATCTTCTGCTATATGGAGTCTTTCGATGGAAAAAAAAACCATAAGCCATCTTCTCGGACGAAACTCCGCCGCCACGAGGCGGAACCAATGTAGGGCTCTGGCGGAGCTGTTCTGCCGGGGAAACTTACCTCCCGGAGGGGGAAATCTGTTGGGGAACGTAGTAATTTCAAAAAATTTCCTACGCACACGCAAGATCATGGTGATGCATAGCAACAAGGGGAGAGTGTGATCTACGTACCCTAGTAGATCGACAACGGAAGCGTTTGGTTGATGTAGTCGTACGTCTTCACGGCCCGACCGATCAAGCACCGAAACTACGGCACCTCCGAGTTTTAGCACACGTTCAGCTCGATGACGATCCCCGGACTCCGATCCAGCAAAGTGTCGGGGAAGAGTTCCGTCAGCACGACGGCGTGGTGACGATCTTGATGTACTACTGTCGCAGGGCTTCGCCTAAGCACCACTACAATATTATCGAGGACTATGGTGGCAGGGGGCGCCGCACACGGCTAAGAATAAGATCACGTGGATCAACTTGTGTCTCTAGGGTGCCCCTTGCCTCAGTATATAAAGGATGGAGGAGGAGGAGGCCGGCCAAGGCAATTGGTGCGGCCAGGATGTGGAGTCCTACTAGGACTCCAAGTCCTAGTAGGAGTCCACTAAGAGGGAAGGAAGGGAGAAGGAAGTAGACGAGAAGGAGAGGTGGCCGGCCCCCTTTTCCCTAGTCCAATTCAGACCAGAGGGGAGGGGGGGAGGCGCAGCAGCCCCTTGGCCCTTTCTCCTCTTCCCACTAAAGCCCAACAAGGCCCATTGCTTCTCCCGTAACTACCTGGTACTCCGAAAAATACCCGAATCACTCGGAACCTTTCTGATGTCCGAATATAGTCGTCCAATATATCGATCTTTACGTCTCGACCATTTCGAGACTCCTCGTCATGTCCCCGATCTCATCCTGGACTCCAAACTCCTTCGGTACATCAAAACTCATAAACTCATAATATAACTGTCATCAAAACCTTAAGCGTGCGGACCCTACGGGTTCGAGAACAATGTAGACATGACCGAGACACGTCTCCGGTCAATAACCAATAGCGGGACCTAGATGCCCATATTGGCTCCTACATATTCTACGAAGATCTTTTATCGGTCAGACCGCATAACAACATACGTTGTTCCCTTTGTCATCGGTATGTTACTTGCCCGAGATTCGATGGTCGGTATCCAATACCTAGTTCAATCTCGTTACCGGCAAGTCTCTTTACTCGTTCCATAATACATCATCCCGCAACTAACTCATTAGTTGCAATGCTTGCAAGGCTTAAGTGATGTGCATTACCGAGAGGGCCCAGAGATACCTCTCCGACAATCGGAGTGACAAATCCTAATCTCGAAATACGCCAACCCAACATGTACCTTTGGAGACACCTGTAGAGCTCCTTTATAATCACCCAGTTACGTTGTGACATTTGGCAGCACACAAAGTGTTCCTCCGGCAAACGGGAGTTGCATAATCTCATAGTCATAGGAACATGTATAAGTCATGAAGAAAGTAATAGCAACATACTAAACGATCGGGTGCTAAGCTAATGGAATGGGTCATGTCAATCAGATCATTCATCTAATGATGTGATCCCGTTAATCAAATAACAACTCTTTGTCCATGGTTGGGAAACATAACCATCTTTGATTAACGAGCTAGTCAAGTAGAGGCATACTAGTGACACTCTGTTTGTCTATGTATTCACACATGTATTATGTTTCCGGTTAATACAATTCTAGCATGAATAATAAACATTTATCATGAAATAAGGAAATAAATAATAACTTTATTATTGCCTCTAGGGCATATTTCCTTCAGTCTCCCACTTGCACTAGAGTCAATAATCTAGTTCACATCGTCATGTGATTTAACAACAATAGTTCACATTACCATGTGATTAACACCCATAGTTCACATCGCCATGTGACCAACACCCAAAGGGTTTACTGGATTCAGTAATCTAGTTCACATCGCTATGTGATTAACACCCAAAGAGTACTAAGGTGTGATCATGTTTAGCTTGTGAGAGAATCTTAGTCAACGGGTCTGCCACATTCAGATCCGCATGTATTTTGCAAATTTCTATTTCAACAATGCTCTGCATGGAGCTACTCTAGCTAATTGCTCCCATTTTCAATATGTATCTAGACCAAGACTTAGAGTCATCTAGATTAGTGTCAAAACTTGCATCGGCGTAACCCTTTACGACGAACCTTTTTTCACTTCCATAATCGAGAAACATATCCTTATTCCACTAAGGATAATTTACGAACAAGGCAATCGGACTATAATGCGTGAACACTCTCACTTAGCCATAGAATTCTATAATTTTAAATTTCGACGAAGCCCCTGGTATTCGGAAGACCGAGTTCGGGGCGCTATCCACACCTTGGCCGGACAGAGTCAGCTCCTCTCCCTAAGCGGCATTAGTCTTTAGGGACTCAAAAAAACCCTCTCGAATAGCGACCAGCTCTCGCTTCATCATGACAGTCAGTTTTAGCTTTCTCCACTGAGGTGCTCGACCCAGCTCAACCGGGGCACAATCGCAGTGGTTCTCCTAGTGCTACCTTAGCCGATATAGCGGAACGTAAGGCACCAAAACATAGGAGCCAGGCAAACCCAACTATTGACCCAAGACATGATTGGAGCCGATGCATATAATGCTATAAGTTCGGGGTGCCGCACTTGTTAAAGTGTTCGGACTTCTCACACCATATTGAGGGGTACTGAAGCCCCTGGCGTATTCTGGCCGTACCAAAGTGTACGGGGGCAACATGTCGTTAAGGAACATATATATATATATATATATATATATATATATATATATATATATATATATATATATATATATATAAAGAGTACTGCAAAAATAGACAAAAGCTATGCATTGTTTATTAAAGAGGGCTGCGATCAAGGCAGAACGATACAAATAATGCGATAAGCAAAAGGTTGGACTATTTAACATGTCCGCTCCAGGGGCAAGTTGCTGAATAATATGCGAAATAGGTATACTGCTCGTGATAGAGACCACCTGGGAGTTCCATAATGCGGCGTGGCTTGTCTGCTTCCCTAGTTCTTGCATCGTTTGTGCGGCTATTGGACTGCCGAACTGGCCTTCGAAGAGTGGAGTCCTGAAAGTAAGAAAAAAATTAAAAAATCGGCAGCCCCTGGTGCGGTTTAAGCCGTTTTTTGGGCGTGCCATGATGGTGCCCCTCCCCCTGTACCCATGGTATCTCTAGAGCGTAGTTATGTACGCGAAGTACTGGTGTCGCCTTTTTGCGAGGGTTGGGGTTGGGGCCGCATTGCTACGCCTGCTCGGATTGTGCCAGGTGGTCTTGTTGTAGGTTACTCCAGGTGCGCTTGACGGTGTCCGGTCGTTTAGTGGCCGGACTGGACAACTGCCTCGAGAGGCTGCTTTGTGCTTCTGCTGCAAGGGCCGCCGTGTGCTCCTCCGTTCGGAGGGAGCGTTCGGTGTTTCCATTGACCGTAATTAATCCTCGAAGGCCTGGCATCTTGAGCTTAAGGTATGCGTAATGCGGTACCACATTGAACTTAGCGAATGCGGTTCTCCCGAGCAGTGCGTGATAACCACTGCGAAACGGGACTATGTCAAAGATTATCTCCTCGCTTCGTAAATTATTCGGGGATCCGAAGACCACTTCAAGTGTGACTGAGCCTGTACAGTTGGCCTCTACACCTGGTATTACGCCTTTAAAGGTCGTTTTGGTGGGCTTAATCCTCGAGGGATCTATGCCCACTTTCCGCAATGTATCTTGGTAAAGGAGGTTCAGGCTGCTGCCACCGTCCATAAGGACTCTAGTGAGATGAAATCCGTCAATAATTGGGTCTAGAACCAATGCGGCGAATCCGCCGTGACGGGTGCTAGTGGGATGGTCCCTTCGATCAAAGGTGATCGGGCAGGAGGACCATGGGTTGAACTTTGGGGCGACTGGCTCTATCGCGTATACGTCCCTTAACGTGCGCTTCCGCTCCCTCTTGGGGATGTGGGTTGCGTATATTATGTTCACCGTCCGCACTTGTGGGGGAAAACCCTTCTGTCCACTGTTGTTCGGCGGCCGGGGCTCCTCGTCGTCATCAATATGCAGCCCCTTGTCCTCATTTTCGGCAGTTAACTTGCCTACCTGCTTGAACACCCAACAATCCCTGTTGGTGTGATTGGCCGGCTTTTCGGGGGTGCCATGTATCTGGCATAAGCGGTCGAGTATTCGGTCCAAACTGGACGGACCCCTAGGATTCCTTTTGAATGGCTTTTTCCGCTGACCAGATCTAGAGCCTCTGAATCCGGCATTAACTGCCGTATCATCTGCATTGTCACCGTTAATGCGGCGCTTCTGCTTGTTGCGACACGACCTGCCACTACTATCCCTGGTGTCCGAATTACCGGGGTTCTTGGTTATATTGTTGCTACGAGCAAGCCAGCTGTCTTCTCCCACGCAAAAGCGGGTCATGAGTGTCGTGAGTGCTGCCATAGATTTCGGCTTTTCCTGTCCAAGGTGCCGGGCCAACCACTCATCACGGATATTGTGTTTGAAGGCTGCTAGGGCCTCAGCGTCCGGACAGTCGACTATTTGATTTTTCTTTGATAGGAACCGTGTCCAGAATTCCCTGGCCGATTCATCTGGCTGCTGAATTACGTGACTTAGGTCATCAGCGTCTGGGGGTCGCACATAAGTGAACTGGAAATTGTCAAGGAATGCGGCTTCCAGGTCCTCCCAACAACTGATTGATCCTGTTCGCAAGCTGTTAAGCCAATGCCGAGCTGGTCCTTTAAGCTTGAGTGGGAGGTATTTGATGGTGTGGAAATCATCACCGCGGGCCATGTGGATATGAAGGAGATAATCCTCGATCCATACCACAGGATCTGCTGTGCCATCATATGATCCGATGTTTACGGGTTTGAAACCCTCGGGGATTTGATGGTCCATTATTTCATCTATAAAGCATAGTGGGTGTGCGGCGCCTTTGTACTGAGCGATATCATGATGTAGCTCCAATGAGCTGTGTTCGGCCCTGCCGAATTTGTGGCCGGCATGACGGTTACCGTCTCGAGCCATCGGGCGCCCACGCGATCCATAGATCGATCTTGTTTGCCTTGCCTTGTCCTCCAACATATCTCGTAAGTCCGGCGCATATTCCCGTGCCTTGGTACGGGGTGCGGCTTGAGTGGAGGGCCGAGAGGCCTCTCTGTCGCGGCCATGGGGTGGCCGATCGGCCGCATCGAGTGCTTCCTCCTCTAATTGGGGTAGCAACCTGCGCTTTGGGTAGCTCTTGGAGGGGCGTTCGAGTTTATGCTCTTCGGCCACAAGGACTTCAGTCCGTCTGTCGACTAGCAAATCTTGATCAGCTCTGAATTGTTGCTGTTTTTTCTGAAGGCTTCTTGCCATGGCCATAAGCCTGCGTTGAAAACGCTCTTGCTCGACGGGATCCTCTGGCACGATGAATTCGTCGTCGTCGAGGCTTGCCTCGTCTTCGGAGGGAGGCATATAATTAGCGTCCTCGACCTCTCTGTCTGCCGCTCTCTCATGAGGGCTGGTTTCTCCATCCTCCTGTGCTGGATCTTGCTGGAGGGGGTTTTCTTCGGCGCTTTCCGGAGTATTATTATCTCCCGTGCTGGAATCACCGTGTTTGTTTTGGCGGGATTTTGAGCGGCGCCGCTGACGTTGGTGCTTAGGCTGTTTCTTGGAGGGGTCATCCTCCGCTGTTCCATCACCATCTCCCTCTTTTGGGGTGTCCACCATGTATATGTCATACGACGAGGTGGCTTTCCAGGGCCTAGTAGGCGCTGGTTCTTCATTATCTCCTTCATCGGCGTCCATACCATCGATGTCTTCGGAGTCGAAGTCGAGCATGTCGGCTAAGTCGTCGACAGTGGCTACAAAGTGGGCGGTGGGTGGGCTTTGAATTTCTTCATCGTCCGAATCCCAACCTTCCTGGCCGTAGTCCGCCAGGGCTCTCCTGATAAAGAGAGAGACTTTAGTGTCTTCAGAATATCGCCAAAAGGCGAGTGCTGAAAGATGTCCGCAGTAGTGAACTCCATGATCGGTGCCCAATCGGATTCGATTAGCAGGGGCGCGGAGGGTTCGCGGTCCGGAGAGGAGTCTAGCTCCTTGGAGTCACGAGTCTCGCAGAGTACGGGGCAGGTGTTTGGCTGCGATCCCAACCCGAGGCGGCGTCCAACCACCCATCCTCGATCAGTGCAGTTGGCTCCGAATTAAGGGTCGAAGCCGATGCGGGTGCGGTCTCCAGGGCACTGTTCGACGACAGAGCTAGATCATGCTCGTTGGGACAGTGCGGCACGCTCGGCAGTGGCTCGAATCCGTCGAAGATCAAGTCCCTGCGGATGTCAGCTGTGTAATTTAAACTTCCAAATCTGACCTGACGGCCAGGGGCGTAGCTTTCGATCTGCTCCAGATGGCCAAGTGAATTGGCCCGCAGAGCGAAGCCGCCAAAGACGAAGATCTGTCCGGGGAGAAAGGTCTCACCCTGGACTGCATCACCATTGATGATCGTAGGAGCCATCGAGCCTGATGGCGACGACACAGAGGAACTCTCAATGAAAGCACCAATGTTGGTGTCAAAACCGGCGAATCTCGGGTAGGGGGTCCCGAACTGTGCGTCTAGGCTGGATGGTAACAGGAGGCAAGGGACACGAAGTTTTACCTAGGTTCGGGCCCTCTCGATGGAGGTAAAACCCTACGTCCTGCTTGATTAATATTGATGATATGGGTAGTAAAAGAGTAGATGTACCACGAGATCGAGGAGGCCACACCCTAGAAGCTAGCCTATGGTATGATTGTTGATGTGTATGTTGTCCTACGAACTAAAACCCTCCGGTTTATATAGACACCGGATAGGGTTAGGGTAACATAGAGTCGGTTACAATGGTAGGAGATCTAGATATCCGCATCGCCAAGCTTGCCTTCCACGCCAAGGAAAGTCCCTTCCGGACACGGGACGAAGTCTTCAATCTTGTATCTTCATAGTCCAGGAGTCCGGCTGAAGGTATAGTCCGGCTATCCGAACACCCCCTAATCTAGGACTCCCTCAGGCACTCTTAAGCCCGAAAGGCATAGACAGATAGCAGAAGGCTCCGAATGGAGTGATGAAAGTTGTCTTCTCCTGGTCCTTGACTGCCATCTTGATCTGATGATAACCTGAATAGGCATCCAGAAAACTCAAACGCTCACAACCCGCTGTAGCATCAATGATCTGATCAATACGAGGGAGAGCAAAAGGGTCAACCGGACAAGCTTTGTTCAAATCGGTGTAATCCACACACATACGCCAGGTGCCGTTCTTCTTGAGTACAAGCACTGGGTTAGCCAACCACTCTGGGTGAAAAACTTCAATAATGAACCCAGCTGCTAAGAGCCAGGCCACCTCTTCTCCAATGGCCTTGCACCTTTCCTCGTTAAACCGCCGAAGGAACTGCCTGACCGGCTTAAACTTCCAATCAATGTTCAGAGTGTGCCCAGCGAGTTCTCTCAGGACACCCGGCATGTCAGTAGGCTTCCATGGAAAGATGTCCCGGTTCTCATGGATGAACTCGATGAGCGCGCTTTCCTATTTTGGGTCCAAGTTGGCTCTGATGATGAACTATTTGGATGAATCGCCAGGCACAAAATCAACCATCTTGGTGTCATTAGCTGACTTGAATTTCAACACTGGCTCATGCTCCGTAGTTGGCTTCTTCAAAGATGTCATGTCCGCCGGGTCAACATTATCTTTATAAAACTTTTACTCCTCTATCGCACAGATAGACTCAGCATAAGCAGCATCCCCTTCTTCACATTCCATGGCTATTTTCCGGCTTCCATGTACTGTGATGGTGCCTTTATAACACGGCATCTTGAGCTGCAGATATACATAACACAGCCGAGCCATGAACTTGGCATAAGCCGGCCGTCCAAATAGAGCATGATATGGGCTTTTGATCTTAACCACCTCAAAAGTTAACTTCTCAGCCCTGGAATCATATTCATCCCCAAAGGCTACTTCTAGTTCAATCTTACCAACTGGGTATGCCGACTTACCAGGCACAATACCATGAAAAACAGAGTTGGATTGTTTAAGACTCTTATTAGTCAACCCCATCCAATGAAACGTCTCGTAATAGAGGATGTTGATGCTACTGCCTCCATCCATGACCACCTTAGTGAATTTATATCCACCAACCTAAGGTGCCACCAGCAAGGCCAAGTGACCCGGATTATCAACCCGGGGAGGGTGATCTTCCCTGCTCCACACAATAGGCTGTTCTGACCACCTCAAATAATGTAGAATCGCCGGCTCAACGGCATTGACAACCCTCTTATGAAGCTTCTGGTCCCTCTTGCATAAACTAGTGGTAAATACATGGTACTGCCCACTATTCAACTATTTTGGGTTTCTCTGATACCCGGACTATTGCTGTTGTTGCTGCTGATTACCTTGGCCGGGTTGTTGATTATAGCCACCCTGGTTACCCGAATGGCCCTGGCCGTGAAAACCGCCCCCGCCTGAACCTGCGCGCGGGCCATGAAAGCCGCCTCCGCCTGAACTGCCGCCAGGTCCATGACTACCATCAAACATGTTGGAATTTTAAATGCCTTCATGATCATACAGTCCTTCCATAGATGGGTAGCTGGCTTCTCCCGTGTGCCGTGTCTTGGACAAGGTTCATTTTATAGTTGTTCGAGGGTGGGACCTGACCCGCCTGACCGAGGAGGTGGCCTAACCTTGCGCCATTGGTTGTTGCCCTGTGTATTGGTGTTAGCCACAAACTCGTCAGCCTTACGTTTATTACCTCCTTGATTTGTCGGGTTATGCTAGTGACCCTTGCCGTTGCCGTTCTTCTTTCCCTTCCATGTTATCTCTTCATCAGACACGGGATCCTTGGTACTGTCAGAATCAGCATATTTGACCAGGGCCGCCATCAACTGGCCCATGTCATTAAAGTCATGCTTGAGCCGCCCCAGCATCTACTTCAGAGGTCCAAAACAGAATTTTTTCTCCAACATTAAGACTGCAGAGCCGACATCCATCTTATCAGATGAATGTATTATCTCCTTGACCCGGTGCACCCAATGGGTCGTGGACTCACCTTCCTCTTGCTTACAATTAGTCAGGTCGTTGATTGACATAGGTTGTTTATATGTGTCCTTGAAGTTCTGAATGAACCGGGCCTTTAACTCCGCCCATGAGCCGATGGAATTGGGTGGCAACCCTTTCAACCAAGTGCGAGCTGTTCCATCCAACATCATAGTGAAATACTTAGCCATTACTGCATCGCTGACCTCCAACAGCTCCATCGCCATCTCATAACCTTCAATCCATGCCCCAGGCTGCAAGTCGGCCGTGTAATTAGGCACCTTATGAGGCCCCTTAAAGTCTTTTGGCAAGCGCTCATTACGTATAGCCGACACTAGGCAAGGGACACCTCCTGTTCTTGTGGCTACTCCTGCCTCAATAGAGGTTGCCGGGTAAACCAACAAAGCCGGATGAGCCACCTACTCAGCTGCCAGTTGAGCCGCCTGCTCAGCCTCTTGACGGATTCTCTCCTGCTCCGCTTGGCTAAGAGCTCCACACTGTGCTGGCTCATGCCTAAGCAGTTGGTTACGATGTTGAGCGTTGCTCGAAATAGCAGTTGAGTCCATATGCCTGCTATAGCTCGGGCTCCGGCTTGGGCGAGGGGTTGAATGGATTCTGTCTCGACTTTAAGAGTACGCATCCTGCTGCGCCAGAGCCGTCTGAAGAAGTTCTCTCACCCTTCGTGTTTCAATTGTTGTCGGAGAGTCGCCTTCCATCGGGAGAGCCGCCAAACAAGCCGACGCAGCAATGAGATTCTCCAAAGGGCTAGAAAAGCGACCCGGTGGTATTGGTGCGTAATGAGGTGGAGCGGTATTCATATGAGGTGGTTCCATGGCCTGCGGTTGAACCGGCGCCCCAGCCCCTGGTGTCGTGATCCGGTTTGCCTCCGGCAGGTTATTCGGGCCAGCCCCGGGCGTGTGGAAAAGGTTCCTAGGGTTGTACGTTAGAGGCAGACGTGACTGAGTTTTCTGGTGCCTTCTCCTCATGACCTCATTTGACGCGTTCAGATCCACCGAGAGCCAGAAAGTCTCCGCTTGAAGCTGCTGAGCACGAACATCCAAAGCTGCCCGCTCCGCGGCCATCCTGACCTCTTCTGCTGCTAAATTTTCCTTGGCCTGTGCCATCTCTTTGCGTAGCTGTGCCACCTCCGCGTCATGCTGAGCCTTATCCGCCGGCTCCACCACAGCAGTCAACAGAGCCATCAACTTATCCATGAGGTCCATTAGCATCTGAGCCGGGGGGCGCGCGGGATCTCCTGATCTGGCCGCTACCGACCCGGTGGTTATTGCTGCTGCAGCCGTGGAGTTCTCCCCGGGTTGAGTGCCAGCCATGATGACTCTGGTTCGATTCGGTGGCTCAGAGGGGTCCGGAATACTGCTGCCATCGGAACAGCCCCCAAGCATGCCATCTTGCAACTGATACAAAGAATATGTCTCGCCTGTTGATGATGTAGCGTCGGAACAAATGGTCGTCTCACCACCATCCACTGATCCTTCAGAGAATTCACCTCCATGGATGCAACCAACAAAGGCATGCTTCACGGCAGGTTGAGCCCGGGCGGATCTCGCGCGCTGAGCCGTCTCGATGAGGTTGGTGTAGACGTCCGGCTCAGGGTCTGACTCACCAATCCGGCCGCTGAAGACATGGATTCCGCCGAAGGGGACCCGGTACCCGCCCTCAATTGAGCCGGCCTCGGGGCCCCAGCCTTTGTCGTTGATGTAGAGCTTGCCACGACAACTCTTGGTCATCCGGCCCACAACGTATCCCTTGAGCCCTTCGAAGTTGCCCTTCAAGAACTCAAATCCACCATGCGCTGACCCCACAGTGGGCGCCAACTGTCGTGCAATTGTCATGGAAGATGTCCTAGTGAAAGGACTTAGTCGTAGGGCCATCGTGACTAGGAAGCTTAAAGGGGTTAATTGGGACAAAGGACACAAGAGGTTTATACTAGTTCGGCCCCTTACAATGATGGTAAAAGCCTACGTCTAGTTGTGTTGGAATTATTGGGGTTTTGATGACCAAGGAGCTAATTCGCTGGCTTGGCTATCGATCTCTTTGTTTCTTGTCCTAAGCTGCCGTGGGTCGTCCCCTTATATACATGGGTTGACGCCTAGCGACCTACGGAGTCCCGGCCGGCTCATAAAACGTGTCCGGTTCGGCGACTTCTTCTATATGCCTTTCTTTACATACGGTGGTTTATAATATTGGGCCTTAAGCCGCCTCTGGGCTCAGGCCTTCTACAAGTCTTAATAAATTATCACCTTGAATATTACTGGGCTTCTTTTGTAACCCACCATTGGGGTTGACCCGGCCCCTCCTGGGCAGGTCTTACTTGGTAGCTATATTTCCAGTAGTACCCGTGAGATCCCATCTTGGGGCCTTTTCCGGTGCTCCGCCGGAGGGGGAATCGATCATGAAGGGCTTCTACATCAACACCATAGCCTCTCCGATGATGTGTGAGTAGTTTACCACAAACCTTCGGGTCCATAGTTATTAGCTAGATGGCTTCTTCTCTCTCTCTAGATCTCAATACAAAGTTCTCCTCGATTCTCTTGGAGATCTATTCGATGTAATTCCTTTTGCGGTGTGTTTGTCGAGATCCGATGAATTGTGGGTTAATGATCAAGATTATCTATGAACAATATTTGATTCTTCTCTGAATTCTTTTATGCATGATTTATTATCTTCACAAGTCTCTTTTAATTATCAGTTTGGTTTGGCCTACTACATTGATCTTGCTTGCAATGGGAGAAGTGCTTAGCTTTGGGTTCAATCTTGCGGTGTCCTTTCCCAGTGACAGCAGGGGCAGCAAGGCACGTATTGTATTGTTGCCATCGAGGATAACAAGATGGGGTTTATATCATATTGCTTGAGTCTATCCCTCTACATCATGTCATCTTGCCTAATGCGTTACTCTGTTCTTATGAACTTAATACTCTAGATGCATGCTGGATAGCGGTCGATGTATGGAGTAATAGCATAATCGTTTCGGTCTACTTGTCGTGGACGTGATGCCTATATACATAATCATGCCTAGATATTCTCATAACAATGCACTTTTCTATCAATTGCTCGACAGTAATTTGTTCACCCACCGTAGAATTTTCTATCTTGAGAGAAGGCACTTGTGAAACCTATGGCCCCCGGGTCTATCTTCCATCGTATTATTTTCCTATCTACTTGCTATTTCTGCCTCCTTTTTATTTTGCAATCTTTATTTTCCAATCTATATAACAGAAATACCAAAAATATTTTCTTATTATCTTTATCAGATCTCACTTTTGCAAGTGTCCGTGAAGGGATTGACAACCCCTTTATCGCGTTGGTTGCAAGGTTCTTGATTGTTTGTGCAGGTATGAGGGACTTGCATGTAATCTCCTACTGGATTGATACCTTGGTTCTCAAAAACTAAGGGAAATACTTACGCTACTTTGCCGCATCACCCTTTCCTCTTCAAGGGAACACCAACGCATGCTCGAGAGGTAGCAATAGCATCCCCAAGTTCTGGTTTTGCATATCATCACAATCATTCTTATCAATATCATGAATGGCACCAATAGTATAGCAAACATTATTATCATATTCTTCCAAGCAAGTGCTAAAAAGATTTTCAAGATCATAAGGGATGTCGTTTCCTTGCCAATCATAATCATTACAACAAGTGGTAGGTATCACAAAATCATACTCAATATCATCATCCTCCATCAATATATTTGATTAACTTTGATGAGGCACAATGGTGATATGACAACATTATTTGGAGAGGTACCTTTTTACCTTTATTCTTTCTCCTTTTCTTCTTCTTCACCACATCATGTGTGGGTTTAATTAATTCTTCCAAGCTTCTTGTTGAAGAGATTGCTTGGATAGGAAGCTCCTCCTCATTACCTGATTCATCATAATAAACATAGGAGGGTATTGGGAAATATTTTTCCCTTTCATTAGTACTCTCTTCATATTCTATTTGTTTTCTTGTCTTTAGATAGATATAAATGTGAGTGAGTATGGATTGCCATTCAACGGATGCACTAGAGCTATAAATGTATGAAAGCTCAACAAAAGAAACTAAGTGGGTGTGCATCCAACTTGCTTGCTCACGAAGACCTAGGGCACTTTGAGGAAGCCCATCATTGGAATATACAAGCCAAGTTCTATAATGAAAAATTCCCACTAGTATATGAAAGTGACAACATAGTAGACTCTCTATCATGAAGATCATGGTGCTACTTTGAAGCACAAGTGTTGAAAAAGGATAGTAACATTGTCCCTTCTCTCTTTTTCTCTCATTTTATATTTTTTTATTTGGGCCTTTTCTCTTTTTTATGGCCTCTTTTTTTCTTTTTTCTTTTTTTCGTCTAGAGTCTCATCTTGTCTTTTGGGGGAATCATAGTCTCCATCATCCTTTCCTCACATGAGACAATGCTCTAATAATGATGACCATCACACTTTTATTTACTTAAACTCAAGAATTACAACTCGGTACTTATAACAAAGTATGACTCTATGTGAATGCCTCCGGCGGTGTACCGGGATGTGCAATGAATCAAGAGTGACATGTATTAAATAATTATGAATGGTGGCTTTGCCACAAATACGATGTCAATTACATGATCATGCAAAGCAATATGACAATGATGAAGCGTGTCATAATAAACGGATCGGTGGAAAGTTGCATGGCAATATATCTCGGAATGGCTATGGAAATGCCATAATAGGTAGGTATGGTGGATGTTTTGAGGAAGGTAATGGTGGGTGTATGGTACCGACGAAAGTTGCGCAGCACAAGAGAGGCCAACAATGGTGGAAGGGTGAGAGTGCGTATAATCCACGGACTCAACATTAGTCATAAAGAACTCACATACTTATTGAAAAAATCTATTAGTTATCAAAACAAAGTACAACGCGCATGATCCTAGGGGGATAGATTGGTAGGAAAAGACCATCGCTCGTCCCCGACCGCCACTCATAAGGAAGACAATCAATACATAAATCATGCTCCGACTTCATCACATAACGGTTCACCATATGTTCATGCTATGGGAATCACAAGCTTTAACACAAGTATTTCTCAAACAACTACTCACTAGCATGACTCTAATATCACCATCTTCATATCTCAAAACATTCATCCAGTATCAAACTTCTCATAGTATTCAATGCACTTTATGTGAAAGTTTTTATTATACCCATCTTGGATGCCTATCATATTAGGACTAATTTCATAACCAAAGCAAATTACCATGCTGTTCTAAAAGACTCTCAAAACAATATAAGTGAAGCATGAGAGATCAATAATTTCCATAAAATAAAACCACCACAGTGATCTAAAAAGATATAAGTGAAGCACTAGAGCAACCAACAAACTACTCCGAAAGATATAAGTCAAGATCAATGAGTAGTTGAAGAATTATGTAACTATGTGAAGACTCTCTAACATTTATGAATTTCAGATCTCGGGATATTATTAAAACAGCAAGAAAAACAAAATAAAATGATGCTCCGTTAGTATAAGAAAACTTCACAAAACAAAACTTCACCCAGAACTTGAAAACTTCACAAAACAAAACTTAACAGAAAACTCGTAATCTCCGTTAGTATAAGAAAATAAATCACCACTTAGGTACTGTTGTGAACTCATTCTAAATTCATATTAGTGTAATATCTACTATATTACAACTTCTCTATGGTTCATACCCTCCGATACCTACACATAGATTCATCAAAATAAGCAAACAACACAATGAAATCAGAATCTGTCAAAAACAGAACAGTCTCTAGCAATCTGCATGTTTCGAATACTTCTGTAACTCCAGAAATTCTGAAAAATTGGGAAAACCAGGAAAATTTGTATTTTAATATACTTCTGTTGGAATTGGTATTTTATCGCTCTCTGGTAAAAAATGAAAATTATTTTTGTGAGCGCATACTTTCTGTTTTTATCAGCAAGATCAAACAATAATCACCCCAAGAAGATCCTAAAGGCTTTACTGGGCACAAACACTAATTACAACCTAAAGACACAATCATGACAGAGTCTAGATGAATTATTTATTACTAAACAGGAACAAAAAGAAAAGAAAATAAAAATAAAATTGGGCTGCCTCCCAACAAGCGTTATCGTTTAACGCCCCTAGCTACGCATGATGATTTCAATGATGCTCACATAGAGGATAAGAATTGAAACATAATGGGAGCGTCATGAAGCATATGACAAGCACATTTAAGTCTAACCCACTTCCTATGCATAGGGATTTTGTGAGCAAACAACTTATGGGAACAACAATCAACTAGCATAGGAAAGTAAAACAAGCATAGCTTCAAGATTTTCAACACATAGAGAGGAAACTTGATATTATTGCAATTCCTACAAGCATATATTCCTGCCTCATAATAATTTTCCGTAGCATCATGAATGAATTCAACAATATAAACATCACATAAAGCATTCTTTTCATGATCTACAAGCATATATTTTTATTACTCTCCACATAAGCAAATTTAGTCTCATGAATAGTAATGGGAGCAAACTCAACGAAATAACTATCATGGGATTGAAAATTGAAATCAAGATGACAAGTTTCATTGTTATCATTATTCTCTATAGAATACGTGTCATCACAAGAATCATCATATATAGGAGGCATTCTCTCATCATAGTAAATTTTCTCATGAAAACTTGGGGGACTAAAAATATCATCTTCATCAAACATATCATCACCAAGCTTATGGCTTTGCATATCATTAGCATCATGGATATTCAAAGAATTCATACTAAGAACATTGCAATCATGCTCATCACCCAAATATTTAGTGCCAAACATTTTAATGCATTCTTCTTCTAACACTTTGGCATAATTATCGAAATCCTTATTTTCGCGAAAGACATTAAAAAGATGAAGCATATGAGGCAACCTTAATTCCATTTTGTAGTTTTCTTTTATAGACTAAACTAGTGATAAAACAAGAAACTAAAAGATTTGATTGCAAGATCTAAGAATATACCTTCAAGCGCTAACCTCCCTGGCAACGGCGCCAGAAAAGACCTTGATGTCTACTACACAACCTTCTTCTTGTAGACGTTGTTGGGCCTCCAAGTGCAGAGGTTTGTAGGACAATAGCAAATTTCCCTCAAGTGGATGACCTAAGGTTTATCAATCTGTGGGAGGCGTAGGATGAAGATGGTCTCTCTCAAACAACCCTGCAACCAAATAACAAAGAGTCTCTTGTGTCCCCAACACACCCAATACAATGGTAAATTGTATAGGTGCACTAGTTCGGCGAAGAGATGGTGATACAAGTGCAATATGGATGGTAGATATAGGTTTTTGTAATCTGAAAATATGAAAACAGCAAGGTAACAAAGGATAGAAGTGAGCGAAAACGGTATTGCAATGCGTTGAAACAAGGCCTAGGGTTCATACTTTCACTAGTGCAAGTTCTCTCAACAATAATAAAATAATTGGATGATAAAACTATCCCTCAACATGAAACAAAGAGTCACTCCAAAGTCACTAATAGCGGAGAACAAACGAAGAAATTATTGTAGGGTACGAAACCACCTCAAAGTTATCCTTTCTGATCGATCTATTCAAGAGTCCGTAGTTAAATAGCATGAAGCTATTCTTTTCGTTCAATCTATCCTAGAGTTCGTAATAGAATAACACCTTAAGACACAAATCAACCAATACTCTAATGTCACCTAGATACTCCAATGTTACCTCAAGTATCCGTGGGTATGATTATACGATATGCATCACACAATCTCAGATTCATCTATTCAACCAACACAAAGAACTTCAAAGAGTGCCCCAAAGTTTTTACGAGAGAGTAAAAACGAAAATGTGTGCCAACCCCTATGCATAAGTTCATGAGGTCACGGAATTCACAAGTTGATCACCAAAACATACATCAAGTGGATCACGTGAATATCCCATTGTGACCACAGATAAGCACATGCAAGACATACATCAAGTGTTCTCAAATCCTTAAAGACTCAATCCGATAAGATAACTTCAAAAGGGAAAACTAAATCCATTACAAGAGAGTAGAGGGGGAGAAACATAATAAGATGCAACTATAATAGCAAAGCTCACGATCCATCAAAATCGTGCTGAATCAAGAACATGAGAGAGTGAGAGAGATCAAAAACATAGCTACTAGTACATACCCTCAGCCCCGAGGGTGAACTACTCCCTCCTCGTCATGGAGAGCGTCAGGATGATGAAGATGGCCACCGAAGAGGGATCCCCCCTGCGGCAGGGTGCTGGAAAGGGTCTAGATTGGTTTTCAATGGCTACGGAGGCTTGCGGCAGTGGAACTCCCGATCTAGGTTATTTTCTGGAGGTTTCAGTATTTATAGGAATTTTTGGCGTCGGGAACAAGTTAGGGAGGTGCCCGAGTCGTCCGCGAGATAGGGCGGCGCACCCGGGGGGTAGGGCATGCCCCCCACCCTCATGGACGGCCCGAGATTCTTCTGGCCCAACTCTTTTACTCCGGGGGCTTCTTTTGGTCCATAAAAAATCATCAAAAATTGGCACGTCAATTGGACTCCGTTTGGTTGTAGCGACCAGACCTCAAACAGTCTGATCTCTGTGCTCCGGTGTCATCCCAGGATCAGTAATGCTGACACCACATAGTACTCGGAGGATTTATAACAAAGTAGCAATCACACACTTATTACATCGAGTGTCTAATAGAGAACTTAATACAATAAATATGGCTTAAGGCCATCTAATAACGATAACAGCGGAAGGCTTGGAAGATAAGTGAGTCCATACTCCAACGGCATCACTAAATATAGAACCATGACCTAAAACTCCTTAATCGTCGTTTGAAAAGTCTACAAGATTAACGTTGCAGCCCGAAATGGGTAAGCACATGGAATATTCTGGCAATGTAACACATAGAGAGTAATGGAATGAAACAGCTATACTATATGCATATTTGGCTGGTGGAAAGCTCTATGGTTACAATTTTGCGTAAAGCCAATTTTCCCCTACTTCAAAGGAATACAATTTATTTATCTATCATGGTAGTTGTTAAACATTGAGAATGGTTGACAGCATTCTCGATCCCAATTAAGCATCATCATTAAACAAAACCCAACAAAATTAATTTAGAGTAACATGTTGAGATTCACATGATAATCTAGGTACTAGATACTCAAGATGTCCACAACCGGGGACACGGCTAATCATGATTAGTTTATTACACTCTGCAGAGGTTTGCGCACTTTTCCCCACAAGACTCGATCGCCTCCGTTTGGTTTCTCGCACTACAAGATGATTGAGAAGACGGATGACCGAGACATAGTCTTTCAGAAGCGCTAGCACCTTACGATCGGGTAGACCGTACCACCTACATCCCCTACATCTGCTAGTCTACCACTGTAAGAGTTCGCATGACTTAGTCAACTATGCTAGAGCCCATAATAGCTTGTGGCTGCACACGGAAGTTTCTAGCATGAAAAATCTCATGATCCCTTTGAGCCTGGGTGGTGGTCCAAAAGAAAAACAAGCAAGTCCTGATAGAAACCAGGTGCCTCAATCCACCCAGATGTGTGTTTAAGTTGCCACCTTAAGTAAACCATTAAAATTAACAAACTCACATCTGTCATGGATATCACTCACCCAATCCACGTCTACTAGCATAGCATGGCATAATAAGCAAACGTAGAAGTAACTCCCAATGGTTTGATAATAAACAGGTAATAGGTACTACCTCAACTACTTCCCATCCCACAATTTAATTAGATCCTAATCATGCAACGTGTGAGGATTGATCTAATGCAATAAAACCGGGTAATAGGAAAGGTATGATCAAAGTGTTACTTGCCTTGCTGATGATCCACGAAACCTAGAGATTAGAAGTAACAAGCGGCGCACTCCGGGTATTCTATCGCAGACAAACAAACAAGCATACAATAAGTACTCATCTAATGCACAGGTAAAACTCAAATAAGAGATCTAACCAGAAGGTTCAACTTAAGAACTCCGGTTGGCAAAAAGAATCAAATCGAACGAAGCAATGAAAGTCAAATGGCAAAAGAAAACAACTTTGTTCTACTAATCTGGATCCAGGGCAAATTTTACAGTAGAAAAACTTATTTAAGTTGGTTAAACGGATAGAGGGTTTCGAGACGAAACTCCAGGCGCTTGAATCGCCTGATTCCGATAAACGAGCGAAAATATATACTAAAACAAAAATAGATCAGAAATCACGATCAGAAAAATCGCGGATTTAATCCGAGAAAAAGAAAAAAACGACGAACGCTCGCTAAATTAAATAAACCGGAAAAACCGATCTATTTAAAAAAACTAAATCTAAAAAACCGACAAAAAAACCGACCGAAAACCGATCGGTTTTCTAAAAAAACTGGGCATGGATTTCGAGGCGGCGGCGAACCTCGGGGAGCGTGCGGGCGGGGCGGCACGTGTGTGGCGGCGAGCGGCGCGGCGGGGCAGGCGGCGGCGGCGGGGTCGGGCGGCCGGGGCGGCTCGGGGCTAGGGTTCCCCCGGGGCTGGGCCGGCTTATAAAGCCACCTCGGGCCGGAGTCCTAGCCGGACACGGCCCGTAGGTCGGTTCGTTTTTTTAATATTGCACAGAAGAAAAATAAAAAGAAATAGTAAACGGACTCCAAAAATTCCGAAATAAATTTTCCCGGGTTTCTAAAATCAAGCCACACAAGGTGAACATTTATTTGGGACCTAAACGCAATTTTGAAAAACGCATATTTTTCCTAAATTCAAATAAAACACCGAAAAACTCCAAAATAAAATCTTATTTGATTTTATTATTAAATCATCAGTATTTATTTATTTTTGGAAAGTCATTTTTGTAATAGAAATAATTGATGATAAAATAAATAAAATCAAATGATCCTATTCTCAAAATTTGAGAAAACTCAAATATGAAAATAACGAAACCCCCAACTCTCTCCGTGGGTCCTTGAGTTGCTTAGGATTTCTAGGATCAACCAAAATGCAAAATAAAAAATAATATGCAATGATGATCTAATGTATAACATTCCAAATTGAAAATTTGGGATGTTACAAACCTACCCCCTTAAGATGAATCTCGCCCTCGAGATTCGGGTTGGCTAGAAAATAGGAGAGGGTGGTCCTTAAGCAAATCTTCCTCTCGCTCCCAGGTGGCTTCATCCTCTATGTGGTTGCTCCACTGAATTTTGCAAAACTTGATAACCTTGCTATGGGTGACTCGGCTCGCAAACTCGAGGATCTTAACGGGTCTCTCCTCGTAGGTCAAATCGTTATCCAACTGAACAGTTTCCAAAGGCACTATTTCTCTCAACGGTATGTCAGCCATTTCCGCATGACACTTCTTCAACTGGGAAACGTGGAACACATCATGAACTCCTGACAATCCTTCAGGTAATTCCAACTTGTAGGCCACTTCTCCCATACGCTCCAGAACTCGATATGGTCCTACAAATCGTGGCGCTAACTTTCCCTTAACTCCAAAACGCTTTGTTCCCCGAAGTGGAGATACTCGAAGATAAGCTCTATCTCCGACTTCATAAACTGTCTCCTTGCATTTAGAATCTGCATAACTCTTCTGCCTAGACTGGGCTATCTTGAGCCTATCGCGAATCAACTTCACCTTCTGTTCAGACTCTTTAATCAAGTCAGGTCCAAACAACTGGCGGTCTCCAACTTCGTCCCATGACAACGGTGTCCTGCACCTCCTTCCGTACAAGGCTTCGAAAGGGGCCATCTTCAAACTGGTTTGGTAACTGTTGTTGTAAGAGAACTCTGCATATGGCAAATTGTCGTCCCAACTAGATCCATAATCTAGCGCACAAGCTCTCAGCATATCCTCCAAAATCTGATTGACTCTCTCGGTCTGTCCATCTGTCTGTGGATGAAAAGCTGTACTGAATTCTAGCCTGGTACCCAAGGTTTCGTGCAACTGCTTCCAAAACGTTGAGGTAAACTGGGTTCCTCTCTCTGATACAATACTCCTTGGAACTCCATGCAAACATACGATCCTGGTCATGTATATCTTTGCCAACTTAGCACTGTTGTAAGTGGTCTTTACCGGGATGAAATGAGCTACCTTCATCAATCATCAACTACAACCCAAATTGAGTCATAGCCTGAACGGGTCCTGGGTAATCCGGTGATAAAATCCATGCCTAGCTTATCCCACTTCCATTCGGGTATCGGCAATGGTTGTAACAATCCTACTGGCTTCTGATGCTCTGCCTTTACTCTCTGGCATACATCACAAACTGCTACGTACTCCGCAATATCCTTCTTCATTCCGGTCCACCAGAAAATATCCCTCAAATCCAAGTACATCTTGGTATTTCCTGGGTGAATCGAATATGGTGAGTCGTGTGCCTCTTGCAGTATCAACTTCCTGATCTTCGGGTCATTGGGCACGTAAACACGGTCTTCAAACCATAGGGTATCGTGCTCATCCTCATGAAATCCCTTAGCTTTTCCTTTGCTAAGTTTCTCCTTAATAGAAGCAATCTCCTTGTCGGTCCTTTGAGCTTCTCTGATTCTATCCATCAAGGTTGACTGAATCTCCAATGCGGCTACTTAGCCTCTTGGAACTATTTCCAAACATAGTTAACGAAGATTTTCTGCTAACTCCTTGGGTATTTCTCCCGTCATTAATGTATTGACATGGCTCTTACGGCTTAATGCGTCAGCTACTACATTAGCCTTTCCGGGATGATAATGCAATTTCATATCATAATCCTTGATGAGCTCCAACCATCTCCTTTGTCTGAGATTCAACTCCTTCTGTGTAAAAATGTACTTCAAACTCTTATGATCCGTGTACACCTCACAATGGTTTCCAATGAGGAAATGTCTCCATGTTTTCAATGCATGTACTACGGCTGCTAAATCCAAATCATGCGTAGCATAATTTAACTCATGGGGCTTCAGTTGTCTTGAGGCATATGAAACAACTCTCCCTTCCTGCATAAGCACTGCTCCAAGTCCTCGACATGAAGCGTCACAATACACCTCATAATCTTTGGTCTGGTCTGGCAAAATCAACACTGGTGAGGTAACCAAGCGTTTCTTCAACTCCTAGAAACTAGCCTCACATTCCTCCGTCCATATGAACTTGGTATCTTTCTTTAACTACTCAGTCATAGGCTTCGCAATCTTTGAGAAATTCTCAATAAATCTCTGGTAGTATCCTGCGAGTCCAAGAAAACTCCGGATCTCTCCAACTGTTGTTGGGGCTTCCCACTTGGTCACGGTATCAACTTTAGTGGGATCAACTGCTATACCTTCTCTAGATATAACGTGTCCGAGGAATCCTACTTCCTTCAACCAAAACTCACATTTGCTGAACTTGGCATATAATTGATGTTCTCTGAGCTTTCCAAGTACCAAATGCAAATGTCCCTTATGTTCCTCTTCATTCTTTGAGTAAACTAGGATATCATCAATGAACACCACGACGAACTTATCCAGAAACTCCGTAAACAGTTTGTTCATCATGTTCATAAAATATGCGGGTGCGTTAGTCAGACCAAATGACATAACGGTATACTCATACAGCTCGTACCTAGTGGTAAAAGCTGTCTTAGGAATATCCTGTTCTCGAATCTTCAACTGGTGGTATCCTGATCGCAGATCGATCTTGGAAAATACCTTAGCTCCTTGCAATCGATCAAACAGATCATTGATCATCGGTAGTGGGTACTTGTTTTGATCGTTACTTCATTCAATCCTCGATAATCAACAACCATCCTTAACGATCCATCCTTCTTCTCCACTAGAAGTACTGGCGATCCCCAAGGTGAAGAACTTGGGCGAATATATCCCTCATCCAGTAACTCCTTAATCTGCTTCTTAATTTCCACCAAATCCTTTGCTGGCATCCTATATGGTCTCTTTGATATTTGCCCTGTGCCTGGCAATAGCTCAATCAAAAACTCAATATCTCTATCCGGTCGCATGCCTGGCAACTCCTCGGGAAATACTTCAGGGAAATCCCTTACCACTGGTACTTCCTCCTACACAACTCTTGTTAGGCAATTTACTTGAGTCCTCTTTGGCACATGCCAGGATACATACTCGATCCTTCTCCCTTCTGGGGTGGTAAGCAAAATTGACTTACTAGCACATTCAATATTCCCTTCATACTTTGATAAGCAATCCATGCCTAATATCACATCCAATCCTTGGGATTCCAATACTATTAGGTCTAAGGGAAAAACATAGTTACCAATCCTTAATGGTAACCGATCACACCATCGACTAGCCATATATTCTGCTCCAGGCGAGGTTACTAACATGGGTGACCTAAGGGCTTGTGTTGATAGGTTATACTTATCCACAAATCCCGTTGAGATGTATGAATGCGATGCACCAGTATCAAAAAGAACAAGTGCAGTAAATGACTTAACCAAAAACTTACCTATTACTGCATCGGGCTGAGCTTCAACCTCCTCCACGCTAACGTGGTTCACCTGTCCCCTGTTGAAAGGGTTCGGCTTCTTCCCAGAACTTCCATTGCCATTTTGGCCTTCAGGACATTCATTGGCATATCGTCCGGTCTTCTGACACTTAAAGCAAGTGACTTGGCTCAGGTCCTTCTTGGCTGGGATTGATGGGTTGGTGCGATTCTGGCCGTTGCTTCCTCCATTGCCATTACCATTCTTGGTGCCATTGTGATTGTGCGGGCTACCTCCTCCATGGGTATGCTGAAAATGTCCTCCCGGTCTAGGGGTAAAACGTGGCTTCTGCAGAGCTCCTGAATTGTACTTCCCTTGTCCATACTTCCTCTTGCGATTCTCAATTTGCTGCTGCTTCCCTTCAATCATAAGAGCACGATCTACCAACTCCTGGTAGTTGTTGAAGGTGGCTACCATCAACTGCATGCTCAACTCATCATTCAGTCCTTCCAGAAACTTCTCCTGCTTAGCTGCATCCGTAGCGACGTCATCTGGGGCATAACATGCTAACTTACTAAAATCCTCCACATACTGGCCAACTGTCCGTCCTCCTTGGCGCAAGTTGCGAAACTCACGCTTCGTCATGGCCATAGCTCCCGCTGAAACATGGGCAGTACGAAAAGCCTGCTGAAACTGGTCGCATGTGACAGTGTCGACAGGGAAAGTGGCTGTGAAATTCTCCCACCATGATGATGCGGGTCCTTCTAGCTGATGTGCATCCTGCTGTGGTCAATTCTCTAGATGTCTTGCGGAGCCAATCATCTGCTACTATCGGCTCGGTGCTACTGGAAAAACACCGGCGGATTCAGCCTAAGAAAACGGGCTAAGTGATCAACAGGTGGTGGTGGTGGGTTGTTGTTGTTGTTCCCCTGATTCTGATTCGGAACTAGCAACTGCATCAATTTGTTATGCTGCTGGATCAACTAGGTGAGCTCCGGTGGAAAGGCAAATCCGGGGTCACGTCTCGAAGGCATCTGAGGATCGATTTAGAAAAGATGAGATGTAAGAATAGAGGGGGTCCAAAGAGAAAACACTACCCATTTGCACATGAGGCAAAAGCAAACAATTCACTTCATTCAATCAAACAAGGGCATACAATCGATCTAGGCAATCGATAACAAGTACCGGTAATCATTCTTGTAATTCTATATGAGGGAGAGGCATAAGCTAACATAATTTCTCTACTTGGATCATATGCACTTATGATTGGAACTCTAGCTAGCATCCGCAACTACTAAACATCATTAAGGTCATGACACCCAACCATAGCATTAAGTATCAAGTCCTTGCTACGTCTTGAGCTTGCGTTGGTTTTCCCCGAAGAGGAAGGGATGATGCAACAGAGTAGCGTAAGTATTTCCCTCAGTTTTTGAGAACCAAGGTATCAATCCAGTAGGATCCCACGCTCAAGTCCCTCGTACCTGCACAAAGCGATAGCTACTCGCAACCAACGCGATTAGGGGTTGTCAAGCCCTTCACGGTCACTTACGAGAATGAGATCTGATAGATAGAATATTTTTGGTATTTTTTATATAAAGATGCAAAGTAAAAAGTAAAGGCAAAGTAAATAGCAAAGCAATATAAAAGTAATGGAGATTGATATGATGAGAATAGACCCAGGGGCCATAGGTTTCACTAGTGGCTTCTCTCAAGAGCATAAGTATTTTACGGTGGGTGAACAAATTACTGTTGAGCAATTGATAGAATTGTGCATAATTATGAGAATATCTAGGCATGATCATGTATATAGGCATCACGTCCGTGACAAGTAGATCAAAACGATTTTGCATCTACTACTATTACTCCACTCATCGACTGCTATCTAGCATGCATCTAGAGTATTAAGTTAAAACAGAGTAACGCCTTAAGCAAGATGACATGATGTAGAGAGATAAATTCACGCAATATGAAATAAACCCCATTGTGTTATCCTCGAAGGCAACGATACAATACGTGCCTTGCTGCCCCTTTTGTCACTGGGTAAGGACACCGCAAGATCGAACCCAAAGCTAAGCACTTCTCCCATGGCAAGAACTACCAATTTAGTTGGCCAAACCAAACGGATAATTCAAAGAGACTTGCAAAGATAACCAATCATGCATAAAAGAATTCAGAGAAGATTCAAATATTATTCATAGATAGACATGATCATAAACCCACAATTCATTGGTCTCAACAAACACACCGCAAAAAGAGATTACATCGAATAGATCTCCACAAGAGAGGGGGAGAACTTTGTATTGAGATTCAGAGAGAGAAAATAAGCCATCTAGCTACTAACTATGGACCCGAAGGTCTGAGGTAAACTACTCACACTTCATCGGAGGGGCTAGGATGATGTAGAAGCCCTCTGTGATGACGGCCCTCTTCCGGCGGAGCTCCGGAACAGGCCCCAAGATGGGATCTCATGGATACAGAAAGTTGCGGCGGTGGAATTTGGGTTTAGGCTCCTGTTCCGATCATTTAGGGGTATGTGTGAATATATAGGAGGAAGGAGTACGTCAGTGGAGCACCGAGGGGCCGACGAGGCAGGGGCGCGCCCCCCACCCTCGTGACCACCTCTTTGATCCCTTGCAGTAGGGTCCAAGTCTCTGGGATCACGTTCGGCGAGAAAATCACGTTTCCGAAGATTTTATTCCGTTTGGACTCCATTTGATATTCTGTTTATCCGAAACACTGAAATAGGCAAAAAAACAGCAATTCTGGGCTGGGCCTCCGTTTAATAGGTTAGTCCCAAAAATAATATAAAAGTTGAAAATAAATCCCAATATAGTCCAAAACAGTAGACAATATAGCATGGAGCAATCAAAAATTATAGATACGTTGGAGACATATCAGTCCTCTTTATGCCATACGCCATGGCCCACCTACTGGGGTTTAAGCTTCTGTCACTCTCACAACCCACCATAAGCGAACCATGAACATATTGCAACACCCTACAATGGGGGCCACTCACGTTTGCACGAGAACGGAGGGCACCGTATGACAGCACCATATATAAAATATACAATCATACCAACCAAGATCACGATTAACCCACCGGACAAAACATATCTACTCAAACAACATAGGATAACCATAGATCATTGAGAAATAATATATGGAGTTGAGCACCATGTTTAAGTAGAGATTACAGCAAGGAGATGGGGTGTTACTCCACTGCAAAGAGGGGGAGAGAGTTGGTGTTGATGGTGCCAAGATTGTTGATGTAGATCGTCGTCCCGATCGTTGCCCCGGTGACACTCAGGCGCCACCGGAAGCGAGGGGGGAGAGCCCCCCTCCTTCTTCCTTGGCCTCCCCCTACATGGGAGGAGAGTTCCCCCTCTGGTCCATGGCCTCCATGGCGGCGAAGGGGCATTAAATAAGGTGGGTACGGGTAGCTAATCCGCTCTTCCTCCGTTTGTTCTTCGCTCTCCTCATTCTTTTCATCCAATGATCTCACAGTTTCATCATTTTCTTCTTCCATAGACTCCTGCAAAATGTTAGTCTCTTCCTGGACAGCGGTGATATTCTCAATAAATGCATCAATATCGCAATTGTATTTATAATTATAAAAGAAATATTTAAGCATAGCAAGATTTTCAGGTCTATAGCCAGCATCATCATCATCTTCATACTTTAAAAATAGAGATTCAATTTCAGAAGCACCCTTAAAAGCAACAAATTCATCTATTCGTTCCACATCATAGTAATCATATATACCATTAACATAAGAATCTAAGGTTTCATTATCATTAAATTTGCATGAAAAGGGAAGATGTGGAGCATTCATCCTAGAGCAAGAAGTATAATCATATCTCAAGCATAGATTCCAAGCATACCATTTCAACATATGAATTTGATCCCATAACAAGTTCCCTTTATGAGTCAAGCGATAATCACTAAAGTATTCACATTGATCCAACGTTACTCCCATTATGTAGTTGAATGGGGTTTTCTTAGGATTATCAAAGTAGTGCATAATATCTTTCACATAACGATCATCAAGGGTTTTAGGAGGTTCCATCTCCATGAGTAGCAGGTACAACTAATTTTTTTGGTATTTTGTTTTCCATATCCATAACTAAAGATAGAGAACAACTTCGAACAAGAAATAAAAACTACTTGGTGATAAAGCAAACAAGCACACACGAGAATATTCACCCCACGCTATAACTCCCCGGCAATGGAGCCAGAAAAATGTCTTGATAACTAATACGTCTCCAATGTATCTATAATTTTTGAATGTTCCATGCTGTTATGTTATCATTCTTCGATGTTTTACAATCATTTTATAGTCATTTTGTATCAGTTTTTGGCACTAACCTATTGACATAGTGCCAAGTGCCAGTTTTTGTTTTTTGCATGTTTTTACATCGCAGAAAAACAATATCAAACGGAGTACAAACACCACAAAACTTTTTGGAGAATTTTGATGGACCACAACACCCAAGATGGGACAGAGCAGCACCAGGGGGTGCCCCGAGGGGGGCACAACCCACCAGGGCGCGCCTGGGCCACCAGGCGTGCCTAGGTGGGTTGTGCCCACCTCGGTGGCCTCCCGCACCCCCTCTTTACCCTATAAATTCACAAATATTCCAAAAACCCTTTAGGGTTAACCTAGATCAGAAGTTCCGCCGCTGCAAGGCTCTGTAGCCACTGAAAACCAATCTAGACCCCATTTCGGCACCCTGCCGGAGGGGGAAATCATCTCCGGTGGGCATCTTCATCATCCTGGCGGCCACCACGATGAGGAGGGAGTAGTCCACCCTCGGGGCTGAGGGTTTGTACCAGTAGCTATGTGTTTAATCTCTCTCTCTCTCGTGTTCTTGAGATATCACGATCTTCATGTATCGCGGGCTTTGTTAATATAGTCGGATCATATGGTGTTTTCCCCTCTCTATCTTGTTGTGATGAATTGAGTTTTCCCCTTTGAGATTTCGTTGTTATTGGATTGAATTCTTCTATGGATTTGAGAACACTTGATATATGTCTTGCAATTGAATACTCGTGGTGACAATGGGGTATCATATTGATTCACTTGATATATGTTTTGGCACTCAACTCGCGGATTCCCGAGGTGACATTGGGGTAATCTATGCATAGGGGTTGATGCACGTTCTGGTCTTTGTTTCTCCGGTAGAAATCTTGGGGCACTCTTTGAAATTATTTGTGTTGGATTGAATAATATGAATCTGAATTTGCTTTGTTATTATTTTAGTACAAAATCTTGGTTAGATCGATCGAAAAGAATAGCTTCGTGTTATTTTAGTACGAACTCTAGGCTAGATTAATCGGAAAGAATAGCTTTGAGATGGTTGCGTACCCTACAGATAATTCCATCTTATGTTCTCCGCTAGATAGGAACTTTGGAGTGATTCTTCATTGCATATTGAGGGACGGTTATATAAACCAATTATATTAGCAATGTTGAGAGGTTGCACTAGTGAAAGTACGGACCCTAGGCCTTGTTTTTAAGCATTGCAATACTGTTTTTGTGCCCGTTTACTATTTGTTACCTTGCTGTTTTTATTTATTCAGACTATAAAAGTATATTTCTACCATCCATATTACACTTTTATCTACATCTCTTCACCGAACTAGTGCACCTATACAATTTGCCATTGTATTGGGTGCGTTGGGGACACAAGAGATTTCTTGTATTTGGTTGCAGTGTTGTTTGAGAGGGACCATCTTCATCCTACACCTCTCATGGATTGATAAACCTTAGGTCATCCACTTAAGGGAAAATTGCTACTATCCTACAAAACTCTGCGCTTGGAGGCCCAACACGTGTCTACAAGAATAAAGTTTCGTAGTAGACATCAAGCTCTTTTCTCGCGCCGTTGCCAGGGAGGTGAGTGATTGAAGGTATATCTTTTGATATTGCAATCGAATCTTTTAGTTTCTTGTTTTATCACTAGTTTGGTTTATAAAAGAAAACTACATAAAAATGGAATTGAGGTTGCATCATATTATTGATCATCTTTATAATATCTTTCTTCAAAATGATGGTTTAGAAAATTGTGGTCAATTGTTAGAAGAAGTCAATATAATGCTTGGCACAAAATATTTAAATGATGATCATGATTGCAATAGATTAGGAGATCCACCTGCATCGTGGACAGCCCGGAGATCCACCGACGTACTTCTTCCTCCTATATATATATATCCATATACCCTAAAAACTTCGAGGAGCACAATAGATCGGGAGTTCCACCGCCAGAAGCCTCAGTAGCCACCGAAAGCCAATCTAGACCCATTCCGGCACCCTGCCGGAGGGGGATCCCTCTCCGGTGGCCATCTTCATCATCTCGGTGCTCACCATGATGAGGAGGGAGTAGTTCTCCCTCGGGGCTCAGGGTATGTACCAGTAGCAATGTGTTTGATCTCTCTATCTCGTGTTCTTGAGGTGATACAGTCTTGATGTATCACGAGCTTTGCTATTATAGTTGGATCTTATGATCTTTCTACCCCTCTACTCTCTTGTAATGGATTGAGTTTTTCCTTTGAAGTTATCTTATCGGATTGCGTCTTTAAGGATTTGAGAACACTTGATGTATGTCTTGCGTGGCATACCCGTGGTGACAATGGGGTATTCTATTGATCCACTTGATGTATGTTTTGGTGATCAACTTGCGGGTTCCGCCCATGAACCTATGCATAGGGGTTGGCACATGTTTTCGTCTTGACTCTCCGGTAGAATCATTGGGGCACTCTTTGAAGTTCTTTGTGTTGGTTGAATAGATGAATCTGAGATTGTGTGATACATATCGTATAATCATACCCACGGATACTTGAGGTGACATTGGAGTATCTAGGTGACATTAGGGTTTTGGTTGATTTGTGTCTTAAGGTGTTATTCTAGTACGAACTCCATGATAGATTGAATGGAAAGAATAGCTTCGTGTTATTTTACTACGGACTCTTGACTAGATCAATCAGAAATGATAACTTTGAGGTGGTTTCATACCCTACCATAATCTCTTCATTTGTTCTCCTCTATTAGTGACTTTGGAGTGACTCTTTGTTCCATGTTGAGGAAAGTTATATGATCCAATTATTTTATTATTGTTGAGAGAACATGCACTAGTGAAAGTATGAACCCTATGCCTTGTTTCAACGCATAGCAATACCGTTTGTGCTTATTTTTATCATTAGTTACCTTGCTGTTTTTATATTTTCAGATTACAAAACCTCTATGTACCATCATATACCACTTGTATCACCATCTCTTCGCCGAACTAGTGCACCCATACAATTTACCATTGTATTGGGTGTGTTAGGGACACAAGAGACTCTTTGTTATTTGGTTTCAGGGTTGCTTGAGAGAGACCATCTTCACCCTACGCCTCCTACGGATTGATAAACCTGAGGTCATCCACTTGAGGGAAATTTTCTTCTGTCCTACAAACCTCTACACTTGGAGGCCCAACAACGTCTACAAGAAGAAGGTTGTGTAGTAGACATCAAGATCTTTTTTGGTGCCGTTACCGGGGAGGTTAGCACTTGAAGGTATATCTTTAGATCTTGCAATCGAATCTTTATGTTTCTTGTTTTAGCACTAGTTTAGTTTATAAAAGAAAACTACAAAAAATGGAATTGAGTTTGCCTCATACGCTTCATCTTTTTAATATCTTTCGTGAGTATGATGGAAAGGAAAATTATGCCAACGTGTTAGAAGAAGAATGCATTAAAATGTTTGGCACTAAATATTTGAATGATGAGCATGATTGCAATGTTGTTAGTATGAATTAGTTGAATATCCATGATGCTAATGATATGCAAAGCCACAAGCTTGGGGAAGCTATGTTTGATGAAGATGATATTTTTTAGTCCCCCAAGTTTTGATGAGCAAATTTATTATGATGAAAGCATGCCTCCTATTTATGATGATTATATTGATGAAAGTGGATTTGGAGAGGTCATGACATTATTTTGTGATGAATCCACTATTTCGGAAGAGGTTCCAATTGATTATGAGAACAAAGTTGCTATCTATGATGATTATTGTGATGACTTGTATGCTATAAATAATAATGATATCCATGAAACTTGTCATCATGATTTTAGTTTTCAATTGGATTATGCCTCACATGATAATTATTTTGGTGAGTTTGCTCCCACTATTATTCATGAGAAGAATTTTGCTTGTGTGGAGAGTAATAAATTTTCTATGCTTGTAGATCATGAAAAGAATGCTTTATGTGATGGTTATATTCTTGAATTCATTCATGATTCTACTGAAAATTATTATAAGGGAGGAATATATGCTTGTAGGGATTGCAATAATATCAAGTTTCCTCTCTATGTGCTTAAAATTTTCAAGTTATGCTTGTTTTACCTTCCTATGCAAGTTGATTGTTGTTCCCACAAGTTGTTTGCTCACAAAATCCCTATGCATAGGAAGTGGGTTAGGCTTAAATGTGCTAAGTCATATTCTTCATGACGCTCTCTTGATGTTTCAATTCTTATCTTTTATGTGAGCATCATTAAAATCATCATGCCTAGCTAGGGGCATTAAACGATAGCGCTTGTTGGGAGGCAACCCAACTTTATTATTGTTCCTTGCTCTTTGTTCCTGTTTAGTAATAAATAATTTATATATCCTCTTTTATGATTGAGTTTTTATGTTTTAATTAGTGTTTGTGTCAAGAAGAACCGTTGGGAGGACTTGGGGAAAGTCTTGTTGATCTTGCTGTAAAAAACAGAAACTTTAGCGCTCACGAGAATTGCTGCCATTTTTTTATTGGAGAGTGCTATTGTAACATCCCAAATTTTCAATTTGGAATGTTATACATTAGATCATCATGCATATCATATTTTATTTTGCTTTTGGTTTTGATCCTAGAAAATCCTAAGCAACTTAAGGACCCACGAAGAGAGTTGGGGATTTCGTTATTTACATTTTTGAGTTTTCTCAAATTGTGTAAACAGGATCATTTGATTTTATTTATTTTATCATCAATTATTTCTATTACAAAAATATGAGAGAGGGAATAAAATGACTTTCCCAAAATATAGAAATATTGAGGATTTAATAAAAAAATCAAATAAGATTTATTTCGGAGTTTTTCGGTATTTTTATTTGAATTTAGGAAAAATGCGTGTTTTTAAAAGTTGTAGTTTGGGCCCAAATAAATGTTCACTTTATCGGGCTTGATTTTAGAAACCCAACAAAATTTATTTCGTGATTTTTGGAGTCCGTTTAGTATTTCTTTTTATTTTTTTCCGGGCGTATTATTTTAAAAAAAACCCGGAATCGACTTTGGGCCGTACTCGGCCAGGACTCTCCTGGCCGGGGCCTTTATAAGCCGCTGCCCCGGGGCCCGAGAGCCCAGCCACCGCCGCCCGAAACCATAACCCCAGCCCCGCCGCCGACTCGCCGGAGTGCGCGCCTTTCGAGGTTCGCCGACGCGCCTCGATTTCCGTGCAGATTTTTTTAAAAAAATATTTTTATATATATATATATATTGTTTTTTTCCGTTCGATGTTTTTCTTTTTTGTCGGATTTTCCGCGGTTATTTTTTGATTGCGATTTCTGATCCGATTTTCGTTTTAGTATAACTTTTCGCTCGTTTATCGGAATCAGGCGATTCAAGCGCCTGGAGTTTCGTCTCGAAACCCTCTTTCCGAATAATCAACTTAAACAAGTTTTTGCTACTGTAAAATTTGACTTAGATCCAGATTACTAGAACAAAGTTGTTTTCTTTCGCCGTTTGATTTCTTTTGCTTTGTTCGATTTGATTCTTTTTTGCAAACCAGGGTTCTTATGTTGAACTTTCTGGTTAGATCTTCTATTTGAGTTTTACCTGTGCATTAGATGAGTACTTATTGTATGCTTGTTTGTTTGTCTGCGATAGAATACCCGGAGTGCGCCGCCTGTTACTTCGAATCTCTAGGTTTCGCGGATCATCAGCAAGGCAAGTAACACTTTGATCATACCTTTTCTACAACCCAGTTTTATTGCATTAGATCTATCCTCACACATTGCATGATTAGGATCTAATTAAATTGTGGGATGGGAAGTAGATGAGGTAGTACCTATTACCTATTTATTATGAAACCTTTGGGAGTTACTTCTACGTTTGCTTATTATGCCATGCTATGCTAGTAGACGTGGATTGGGTGAGAGATATCCATGACAGATGTGAGTTTGTTAATTTTAATGGTTTACTTAAGGTGGCAACTTAAACACACATCTGGGTGGATTGAGGCACCTGGTTTCTATCAGGACTTGCTTGTTTTTCTTTTGGACCGCCACCCAGGCTCAAAGGGATCATGAGATTTTTCATGCTAGAAACTTCCGTGTGCAGCCACAAGCTATTATGGGCTCTAGCATAGTTGACTAAGTCATGCGAACTCTTATAGTGGTAGACTAGCAGATGTAGGGGATGTAGGTGGTACGGTCTTCCCGATCGTAAGGTGCTAGCGCTTCTGAAAGACTATGTCTCGGTCATCCGTCTTCTCAAACATCTTGTAGTGCGAGAAACCAAACGGAGGCGATCGAGTCTTGTGGGGAAAAGTGCGCAAACCTCTGCAGAGTGTAATAGACTAATCATGATTAGCCGTGTCCCCGGTTGTGGACATCTTGAGTATCTAGTACCTAGTTTATCATGTGAATCTCAACATGTTACTCTAAATTAATTTTGTTGGGTTTTGTTTAATGATGATGCTTAATTGGGATTGAGAATGCTGTCAACCATTCTCAATGTTTAACAACTACCATGATAGATAAATAAATTGTATTCCTTTGAAGTAGGGAAAAATTGTCTTTACGCAAAAACTGTAACCATAGAGCTTTCCACTAGCCAAATATGCATATAGTATAGTTGTTTCATTTCATTACTCTCTATGTGTTACCTTGCGAGCATATTCCATGTGCTGACCCGTTCTCGGGCTGCAACATTAATGTTGCAGACTTTTCAAACGACGATTAAGTAGTCTTTAGGTCGTGGTTCTATACTCAATGATGCCGTTGGTGTTGATGGACTCACTTATCTTCCAAGCCTTCCGCTCCTAACGTTATTAGATGGCCTTAAGCCATATTTATTGTAATAAGTTCTCTTTTGAGACACTCGATGTAATAAGTTTGTGATTGCTACTCTGCAATAAATCCTCCGAGTACTGTGTGGCGTCAGCATTACTGATCGAGAGATGACACTGGAGCACAGAGATCAGACTGTTTGAGGTCTGGTCGCTACAGAGATGGTATCAGAGCACACGCTGACTGTAGGACACGACCACTAAGCTAAAAGACCTAGATCACTACTCACTCTCTTCTCTTCTGACTTCTCATCTTTTCTACTCTTTAGGATGGCGTATGCAAGGAACAAGTTCACACAACCAGACGAAGATACACCCTTTGGACGCCACTTGAAGGCAGTCAGTTGATACCTGAACATAGGAGTACCAAGCTTCACGGGAACCTACAACGCCACTTTACCTGAAGAAGAGCGCTGGATGATTCAAGTTCAAGTTCCAGGAAGGACGTTCATGCCAGTCACTGAGCCCATAGAGTTTTCTTTTGACGCACCAACTTGGAGTCTAGGAAAGAGTATGGCAGCTCACATTTCCATGGGACGCATTGGAGAAGTCTACCGCAAGGATCTCAAGGATACTATCTACCAGATTTGCGGACGCCGAGATGAACACTGGGAGATGATCAGCACTAGGAAAGATAGATCAATTGCAGCTTTTATCCAGGAGTTAAACTAGCACATTCGATGACAGGAGAATCAGATGTGCGCTGACATGATAGATCTGAAGAAGGCTAAGACTAGAATCAAGGAACTGGAGGAAGAACTCAAGGCTACACATGAAGATTATGAAGAAGAAATTGAAGTATTGGTGGAGAAGAATGACGGCCTGATCAAGAAGATTGGGATATTTATGGGAAGCCTGACACCAGTAGATGAAGACGAAGAACCCAAGGAGATTAGCCCGGAAGAGTACATCATCATCGACGGCACCGACTCAGAAGCAGATAGTAGCCATGATGACTATGTTGATAAAGCGGGAGCCGATATCATGGAATCTACAACCGTAGAATATTTCTAGTAGACCACCTCACCAGTAGTAGTAGTCCCCCATGTAAATTTAGTAGTCCGAGCACCTTTACGATAGCTAGATCGATTGTATGCCTTTGTTTGATTGAAAGAGTGAATTGTTTGCTTTTGCCTCATGAGCATATGGGTAGTGTTTTCCCTTTAGACCCCCTCTATTCTTATATCTCATCTTTTCTAAACACTCAGATGCCTCCGAGACGTGACCCCGGATTTACCTTTCCACCGGAGCTCACCCAGTTGATCCAGCAGCAGAACACCTTGATGCAGTTGCTAGTTCAGAATCAGAATCAGGGGAACAACAACAACAACCCACCACCACCACCACCTGTTGACCACTTAGCCCGTTTTCTTAGGCTGAACCCGACGGTGTTTTCCAGTAGCACCGAGCCGATAGTAGCAGATGATTGGCTCCGCAAGACAGCTAGGGAGTTGACCACAGCAGGATGCACAAATGCGGAGAAGGTGAAGTTTGCCGCACATCAGTTAGAAGGACCCGCAGCATCATGGTGGGAAAATTTCACAGCCACCTTCCCAGTCGACACTGTCACATGGGACCAGTTTCAGTAGGCTTTTCGTACTGCCCATGTTTCAGCAGGAGCAATGGCCATGAAGAAGCGTGAGTTTCGTAACTTGCACCAAGGAGGACGGACAGTTGGCCAGTATGTGGAGGAGTTTAGTAAGCTAGCACGTTATGCCCCAGATGACGTTGCTACGGATGCAGCTAAGCAGGAGAAATTCCTAGAAGGACTGAATGATGAGTTGAGCATGCAGTTGATGGTAGCCACCTTCAACAACTACCAGGAGTTGGTAGATCGTGCTCTTATGATTGAAGGGAAGCAGCAGCAAATTGAGAACCGCAAGAGGAAGTATGGACAAGGAAAGTATAATTCAGGAGCTCAGCAGAAGCCACGTTTTACCCCTAGACCGGGAGGACATTTTCAGCATACCCATGGAGTAGGAAGCTCGCACAATCACAATGGCACCAAGAATGGTAATGGGAATGGAGGAAGCAATGGATAGAACCGCAACACCCCATCAACCCCAGCCAAGAAGGACCTGAGCCAAGTCACTTGTTTTAAGTGTCAGAAGACCGGACATTATGCCAATGAATGTCCTGAAGGCCAGAATGGCAATGGAAGCTCTGGAAAGAAGCCGAACCCTTTCAACAGGGGACAGGTGAACCTCGTTAACGTGGAGGAGGTTGAAGCTCAGCCCGATGCAGTAATAGGTAAGTTTTTGGTTAAGTCATTTACTGCACTCATTCTTTTTGATACTGGTGCATTGCATTCATACATATCAAGGGAATTTGTGGAAAAGTATAGCCTACCCACTAGGGTTCTTAAAACACCTATGCTAGTAAGCTCACTAGGAGCAGAGTACATGGCCAGTCAAGGATGTTTTCAAGTGCCATTAAGTATAGGACGGCATGTTTTCCCAACAGATTTGATTATTCTGGAATCTCAAGGCCTAGATGTGATTCTTGGTATGGATTGGCTGTCGATGTATGGAGGAAACATCGATTGTGCTAGTAAGTCAATTTTGCTCACAACGCCAGAAGGAAGAAGGATCAAGTATGTATCCCGGCATATGCCAAATAGGACACAAGTAAATTCCTTATCAGGAGTTGTGCAAGAGGAAGTACCAGTGGTAAAGGATTTTCCTGACGTATTTCTAGAAGAGTTGCCAGGCATGCCACCGGATAGAGATATTGAGTTTTTGATTGAGCTACTGCCAGGCACTGGGCCAATATCGAAGAGACCATACAGGATGCCCGCAAAGGATTTGGTGGAGATTAAGAAGCAGATTAAGGAGTTACTGGATAAAGGTTACATTCACCCAAGATCTTTGCCTTGGGGATCACCAGTACTACTAGTGGAGAAGAAGGATGGATCATTGAGAATGGTTGTTGATTATCGAGGATTGAACGAAGTAACAATCAAAAACAAGTACCCGCTACGAATGATCAATGACCTGTTTGATCGATTGCAAGGGGCTAAAGTGTTTTCCAAGATCGATTTGCGATCAGGGTACCATCAGTTGAAGATTCGAGAGCAGGACATACCTAAGACAGCATTCACCACAAGATATGGACTGTATGAGTATACCGTTATGTCATTTGGACTGACTAACGCACCTGCCTATTTTGTGAACATGATGAACAAAGTGTTTATGGAGTTTTTGGATAAGTTCGTCATGGTTTTCATCGATGATATTCTGGTATTCTCAAAGAATGAAGAGGATCATAAGGAGCATTTGTGTTTGGTACTTGGAAAGCTCAGAGAACATCAATTATATGCCAAGTTCAGCAAATGTGAGTTTTGGTTGAAGGAAGTAGGATTGCTCGGACATGTTATATCCGGAGAAGGTATAGCAGTAGATCCCGCTAAAGTTGATACTGTGACCAAATGGGAAGCACCAACAACAGTTGGAGAGATCCAGAGTTTTCTTGGACTTGCAGGATACTACCGGAGGTTTATTGAGAACTTTTCAAAGATTGCGAAGCCTATGACGGAGTTGTTGAAGAAGGATACTAAGTTCAAATGGACTGAGGAGTGTGAGGCTAGTTTCCAGGAGTTGAAGAAACGCTTGGTTACCTCACCGGTGTTGATTTTGCCAGATCAGACCAAGGATTATGAGGTGTATTGCGACGCTTCACGTCGAGGACTTGGAGCAGTGCTTATGCAGGAAGGAAGAGTTGTTTCGTATGCTTCACGACAACTGAAGCCGCACAAATTGAATTATGCCACACATGATTTGGAGTTAGCAGCCGTAGTGCATGCGTTGAAGACGTGGAGACATTTTCTCATTGGAAATCATTGTGAGGTGTACACGGATCACAAGAGTTTGAAGTACATTTTCACGCAGAAGGAGTTGAACCTCAGACAAAGGAGATGGTTGGAGCTCATCAAGGATTATGATATGTGATTGCATTACCATCCCGAAAAAGCTAATGTAGTAGCTGACGCATTGAGCCGTAAGAGTCATGTCAATACGTTAATGACGGGAGAAATACCCAAGGGGTTAGCAGAAAACCTACGTGAGCTATGTGTTTGGAGATAGTTCCGAGAGGCTATGTGACAACATTGGAGATTCAGTCAACATTGATGGATAAAATCAGAGAGGCTCAGAAATCTGACAAGGAGATTGCTTCTATAAAAGAGAAAATGAGCCAAGGAAAAGCTAAGGGATTTCGTGAGGATGAGCACGACACCCTATGGTTTGAAGACCGTGTTTATGTACCCAATGACCCGGAGATCAGAAAGTTGATTCTGCAAGAGGCTCATGATTCACCGTATTCAATTCACCCAGGAAATACCAAGATGTATTTGGATTTGAAGGATATTTTCTGGTGGACCAGAATGAAGAAGGATATTGCGGAGTATGTAGCAGTTTGCGACGTATGTCAGAGAGTAAAGGCAGAGCATCAGAAGCCAGCAGGATTGTTGCAACCATTGCCGATACCTGAATGGAAGTGGGATAAGCTAGGCATGGATTTTATTACGGGATTACCAAGGACTCATTCAGGCTATGACTAGATTTGGGTTGTAGTTGATCGATTGACGAAGGTAGCTCATTTTATCCCAGTAAAGACCACTTACACCAGTGCTAAGTTGGCAAAGATATACATGACCAGGATCGTATGTTTGCATGGAGTTCCGAGGAGTATCGTATCAGATAGAGGAACCCAGTTTACCTCAAAGCTCTGGAAGCAGTTGCATGAGACTTTGGGTACTAGGCTAGAATTTAGTACAACTTTTCATCCGCAGACAGATGGACAGACCGAGAGAGTCAATCAGATTTTGGAGGATATGCCGAGAGCTTGTGCGCTAGATTATGGATCCAGTTGGGACGATAATTTGCCATATGCAGAGTTCTCTTACAACAATAGCTATCAGACCAGTTTGAAGATGGCCCCTTTCGAAGCTTTGTACGGAAGGAGGTGCAGGACACCATTGTCATGGGATGAAGTTGGAGACCGCCAGTTGTTTGGACCAGATCTGATTAAAGAGTCTAAACAGAAGGTGAAGTTGATTCGCGATAGACTCAAGGTAGCCTAGTCTAGGCAGAAGAGCTACGCAGATTCGAAACGCAAGGAGACGGTTTACGAAGTCGGAGACAGAGCTTATCTTCGAGTATCCCCACTTCGAGGGATTAAGCGCTTTGGAGTTAAGGGGAAGTTAGCGCCATGATTTGTAGGGCCATATCAAGTTTTGGAGCGTATGGGAGAAGTGGCCTACAAGTTGGAAATACCAGAAGGATTGTCAGGAGTTCATGATGTGTTCCACGTTTCTCAGTTGAAGAAGTGTCACGCGGAGATGGCTGACATACCTTTGAGAGACACAGTGCCATTGGAAGCAATTCAGCTGGATAAAAATTTGACCTATGAGGAGAAACCAGTCAAGATTCTCGAGTTTGCCAGCCGAGTCACCCGCAGTAAGGTTATCAAGTTTTGCAAAGTTCAGTGGAGTCACCACACAGAGGATAAAGCCATCTGGGAGCGAGAGGAAGATTTTCTCAAGGACCACCCTCACCTATTTTCTAGTCAACCCGAATCTGGAGGGCGAGATTCATCTTAAGGGGGGTAGGTTTGTAACATCCCAACTTTTCAATTTGGAATGTTATACATTAGATCATCATGCATATCATATTTTATTTTGCTTTTGGTTTTGATCCTAGAAAATCCTAAGCAACTCAAGGACCCACGGAGAGAGTTGGGGATTTCATTATTTACATTTTTGAGTTTTCTCAAATTGTGTAAACAGGATCATTTGATTTTATTTATTTTATCATCAATAATTTCTATTACAAAAATATGAGAGAGGGAGTAAAATGACTTTCCCAAAATATAGAAATATCGAGGATTTAATAAAAAATCAAATAAGATTTATTTCGGAGTTTTTCGGTATTTTTATTTGAATTTAGGAAAAATGTGCGTTTTTCAAAGTTGTAGTTTGGGCCCAAATAAATGTTCAATTTATCGGGCTTGATTTTAGAAACCCAGCAAAATTTATTTCGTGATTTTTGGAGTCCGTTTAGTATTTCTTTTTATTTTTTTCCGAGCGTATTATTTTAAAAAAACCCAGAACCGACTTTGGGCCATACTCGGCCAGGACTCTCCTGGCCGGGGCCTTTATAAGCCGCCGCCCCGGGGCCCGAGAGCCCAGCCACCGCCGCCCGAAACCCTAACCCCAGCCCCGCCGCCGCCGGACCCCGCCGCCGACTCGCTGGAGTGCGCGCCTTTCGAGGTTCGCCGACGCGCCTCGATTTTCGTGCAGATTTTAAAAAAATATATATATTCCTATATATATATATATTTTTTTTCTGTTCGTCGTTTTTCTTTTTCGTTGGATTTTCCGCGGTTATTTTCTGATCGCGATTTCTGACCCGATTTTGGTTTTAGTATAACTTTTCGCTCGTTTATCGGAATCAGGCGATTCAAGCACCTGGAGTTTCGTCTCGAAACCCTCTTTCCGAATAATCAACTTAAACAAGTTTTTGCTACTGTAAAATTTGACTTAGATCCAGATTACTAGAACAAAGTTGTTTTCTTTCGCCGTTTGATTTCTTTTGCTTCGTTCGATTTGATTCTTTTTTGCAAACCAGGGTTCTTAAGTTGAACTTTCTGGTTAGATCTTCTATTTGAGTTTTACCTGTGCATTAGATGAGTACTTATTGTATGCTTGTTTGTTTGTCTGCGATAGAATACCCGGAGTGCGCCGCCTGTTACTTCGAATCTCTAGGTTTCGCGGATCATCAGCAAGGCAAGTAACACTTTGATCATACCTTTTCTACAAACCAGTTTTATTGCATTAGATCAATCCTCACACATTGCATGATTAGGATCTAATTAAATTGTGGGATGGGAAGTAGATGAGGTAGTACCTATTACCTATTTATTATGAAACATTTGGGAGTTACTTCTACGTTTGCTTATTATGCCATGCTATGCTAGTAGACGTGGATTGGGTGAGAGATATCCATGACAGATGTGAGTTTGTTAATTTTAATGGTTTACTTAAGGTGGCAACTTAAACACACATCTGGGTGGATGGAGGCACCTGGTTTCTATCAGGACTTGCCTGTTTTTCTTTTGGACCGCCACCCAGGCTCAAAGGGTTCATAAGATTATTCATACTAGAAACTTCCGTGTGCAGCCACAAGCCATTATGGGCTCTGGCATAGTTGACTAAGTCGTGCGAACTCTTACAGGGTAGACTAGCATATGTAGGGGAAAGTAGGTGTACCGGTCTATCCAACGTAAGGTGCTAGCGCTTCTGAAAGACTATGTCTCGGTCATCCATTTCTCAAACACCATGTAGTGCGAGAAATCCAATGGAGGCGATCAAGTCTTGTGGGGAAAAGTGCACAAACCTCTGCAGAGTGTAATAAACTAATCATGGTTAGCCGTGTCCCGGGTTATGGACATCTTGAGTATCTAGTACCTGGATTATCATGTGAATCTCAACATGTTACTCTAAAGATAATTTTGATGGGTTTGTTTAATGATGATGCTTAATTGGGATTGAGAATGCTGTCAACCATTCTCAATGTTTAACAACCACCATGATAGTAATTAAATTTATTTCTTTGAAGTAGGGAAAAATTGGCTTTACGCAAAAACTATAACCATAGAGCTTTCCACCAGCCAAATATGCATATAGTATAGTTGTTTCATTTCATTACTCTCTATGTGTTACCTTGCCAGCATATTCTATGTGCTGACCCGTTCTCGGGCTGCAACGTTAATGTTGCAGGCTTTTCAGACGACGATTAAGGAGTTTTTAGGTCGTGGTTCTATACTCAGTGATGCCGTTGGAGTTGATGGACTCACTTATCTTCCAAGCTTTCCGCTGTTAACGTTATTAGATGGCCTTAAGCCATATTTATTGTAATAAGTTCTCTTTTGAGACACTCGATGTAATAAGTGTGTGATTGCTACTCTGCAATAAATCCTCTGAGTACTGTGTGGTGTCAGCATTATTGATCCAGGGATGACACCGGAGCACAGAGATCAGACTATTTGAGGTCTGGTCGCTACAGCTATTTAGTTAATTATTTTTGCAGATGATTAATAGATAAATTCCTCACGTACCGCAATTTATTTTAGAATTTTTGGGGTTCCAGAAGTTTGCGTTAGTTATAGATTACTACAGACTGTTCTGTTTTTGACAGATTCTGTTTTTCGTGTGTTGTTTGCTTATTTTAATGAATCTATGGCTAGTAAAAGAGTTTATAAACCATATAGAAGTTGGAATACAGTAGGTTTAACACCAATATAAATAAATAATTAGTTAATTAAAGTACCTTGAAGTGGTGTTTTGTTTTCTTTCGCTAACAGAGCTTATGAGTTTTCTGTTAAGTTTTGTGTTGCGAAGTTTTCAAGTTTTGGGTAAAGATTCGATGGATTATGGGATAAGGAGTGGCAAGAGCCTAATCTTGGGGATGCCCAAGGCACCAGAAGGAAATATTCAAGGACAAACAAGAGCCTAAGCTTGGGGATGCCCCGGAAGGCATACCCTCTTCCGTCTTCGTTCATCGGTAAGTTTACTTGGAGCTACATTTTTATTTACCACATGATATGTGTTTTGCTTGGAGCTTCATTTTATTTTATTTAGTTTTGCTTGCTGCTTGAATAAAATACCAATATCTGAAACTCTTAAATGTTAGAGATTCTTCGTATAGTTGCATAATTATTCGACTACTCATTGATCTTCACTTACATCTTTTGGAGTAGTTTGTTGTTGCTCTAGTGCTTCACTTTTATCTTTTTAAAGCACGGTGGTGGTTTTATTTTATAGAAATAGATGAACTCTCATGCCTCACTTATATTATTTTTAGAGTCCTAAACAGCATGGTAATTTTCTTTGGTTATGAATTTAGTCCTAATATGATGCGCATCAAAGAGGGATATAATAAAAACTTTCATATAAAGTGCATCGAATACTATGGGAAGTTTGATACTTGATGATTGTTTTGAGATATGAAGATGGTGATATTAGAGTCATGCTAGTTGAGTAGTTGTGAATTTGATAAATACTTGTGTTAAAGTTTATGATTCCCGTAGCATGCACGTATGGTGAACTGTTATGTGACGAAATCGGAGCATGATTTATTTATTGATTGTCTTCCTTATGAGTGTTGGTCGGGGACGAGCGATGGTCTTTTCCTACGAATCTACCCCCCTAGGAGCATGCACGTAGTACTTTGTTTCAATAACTAATAGATTTTTGCAATAAGTATGTGAGTTATTTATGACAAATGTTGAGTCCATGGATTATACACATCTCACCCTTCCACCATTTCTAGCCTCTCTAGTATCGCGCAACTTTCGCCGGTACCATAAACCCACCATTTACCACTGGTAGAAAAAGGGCCTGTTGTCCCGGTTCGTAAGGGCCTTTTGTCCCGGTTCCTGAACCGGGACTAAAGGGTCGGTACTAATGCCCTGTCCCTTTAGTCCCAGTTCAATCCAGAGCCGGGACAGATGGGCCTCCACGTGGCCTGTGCGCGGAGCCCAGGCAGGAGACCCTTTGGTCCCGGTTGGTGGCACCAACCGGGACCAATAGGCATCCACGCGCCAGCATTTCTGTGGTTGGGGTTTTTGTTTTATTTTTTGAAAGGGGGGGGGGGTTGGGGGTTTTGGGGGGTTAATTTAGGTGTTTCATATATTGTGTTAGCTAGCTATAATTAATAGAGAGAAGTGTCCTCTCTTATGTCCGTGCTTGGTCGAATAGGCATCCACGCGCCAGCATTTCTGTGGTTGGGGTTTTTGTTTTATTTTTTGAAAGGGGGGGGGGGGGGTTGGGGGTTTTGGGGGGTTAATTTAGGTGTTTCATATATTGTGTTAGCTAGCTATAATTAATAGAGAGAAGTGTCCTCTCTTATGTCCGTGCTTGGTCGACGCTACGTACTATACATACGTATAGAGAGGACTACACACGCTAGCTAGCTAGCTAGTAAGCAAACGAAGGAAACAAAAGATCGTCATGAACATATATGCATACAAAGAGAAGTGATATCGACCACCTCTCCTTCTTAGAGAGATTGGTCAAACAACCAGTTCTCGTATATCTATCCGACACTACCGGCTACATATATACAATAATTATCTCTTACAAATATAATCATACGGACTCATGGTCCACATAGTATTCTCCATCTTCAGCGATCACGTGGTCAAGAAAGAATGCCTCCAATTCCTCTTGAATTGCTTGCATGCGAGCTGGTGCTAGGAGTTCATCCCGCCTCCGAAACATCTAATTTGAAGAAGGGGGTCAATATATATATATATATATATATATATGAATGAATGAAACTCAACACAAATGATGGTAATAAAATAAAATTGTGAATGTTGTTATTTACGTACTTCATATTGTTCGTCAGTGTAGCCCCGCTCACAGGTCGTGTGGCGGATGGACTCGCAAACGTAGTATTCACAGAAATCATTCCCTTGTTCCTGCCACAACCACTTTAGAAGAAATAGAGGTCAATCAAACTGATAAGCAAGAATACCAAATCAATAGGAGATGCGCGGAACATGCTACTATAGAACTTACTTTCGGGTGTCTAAATTGCAGCTTCTTCGGGAGTCGTCGAGCCTTTTTGGAGAATTTTTTCCAAACCCTGCCAGACAAAGAAAACAATTACTTGATATATCAGGAAATGAACAAAGTTGCTGATATGGTGGATAATGATCGATTTAACTTACTTCTCGGGCATTTGAGTCATGTCCGCATAGTCTTGGGGATCTTTTCGTCTTGAGTCTAAGACGGTTACTAGTCTCTGCTCAAGCTTAATCTCTAGGAGAATATAGTGGTAACTGCACATGCATGCATAACTCATCAATTACATTACTATAACCTTGACTAATATATAAGGGAAACCGAATACGCACAAGACAGTAACACTGACTTGAAGTTGTAAGGAAAGAGTATTATATCTTTGTTTTCATTTATTACCAACGATCGTAGCAAGTTGGCCTCAGTAGCTATGGCATGAAATTTAACCTGAGTTGCATCTATGAGATATGTGTTAATGAACCCAATATCACCGACTTGTCTTTTCTTCAATTCGGTGATCTTCAATCTGCATAATATAGTGAGGATGATTATAAATACATGCAATGAAAGAGCTGAGCTATATAGAGAGACTTAATGACAGAAGTACTACTACTTACAGACAGTAGCAGGTGACCGTTGTTTTATCGAGGGCCAATTGATTGAAAAACTGAAAGAACTCCTCAAATGGAACAGGCAACAGTTCAATTCCAACGAGATCATGCTCCTTTTTAACTTTCACATACAAAGTACTCCTCCCCCAGAGTCTCTGCAGATTTTCAAGTACCAATCATGCAATCTTCGCATCATCATTGATAGAGATCTTTCATCTTTGACGAGAGGCTTCCCGTACTTGTATCTTTGTATCTGCACCTCCATGAAATCATAATGTACATCATCGGGCAGGTAATCGCCAAGATTGCTATAACCGGGCACCATCCTCGGATCATTAGCGACGTTGTCGCTAGGCACCTTGAGTGGGGGGCACGATTGCTTCGCTTGTTCGCCGAGCTGGGCAATTAGTTTCCCAGCTCGTCGTTCTTTCAACCTTTGCTCACTAACAGTACTTCCTGACCGCTCCACTTCGGCAAATTTCTTTCCAATAATGCGCTCATAGTTTCATTTTGGCGAAGACTTGGGTGGTTTTGTCAGGGCAGCCAGAGTGCGCTTCGCTTTCACCGGATCTACCTTTTCCTCTGGAGGTGGATGTTTCTTTTCTTTCACCCCTTCAAAGTAGTTCCTCACTTCTTCTCGTGCGATCTCGGCGTTCTCCTCCGGGGTCCCCTCGTATGGTAACTTCTCTGGAGTCTTCAGAGAAGGACCGAATCTGTATTTCCTCCCGCCTCTGGCTGTACTGCTAGACGCTGGCAGAGCAGACGGAGCGGTTGTCTTCTTTACTTGCTTACGAGGCGGAGGAGAAGGACTACGACGCGCCGGAGCAACCGGAGCGGTGGCAGGTCTCTTCCGCCCTTGCTGATGAGGGGGAGAAAGAGGAGGCTGGCTGCTCGGGCGCGTCGGCGCAGGTGGAGAAGGAGGCGGAGTGCCACCACGCGCCGGAGAAGGAGCCGATCGAGTGCCCTGATCGGCACTCGCCGGAGGAGGACGTGGTGGAGGAGGCGGGGTGCCCTGACTCGCCGGAGGAGGAGGCGGTGGAGGAGGCGGAGTGCCCTGACTTGCCGGAGGAGGAGGATGAGGCGGAGGTGTCCAGTTCGGAAGGTTGATGAGCTCCTTCCGCCATAGGCATGGACTCTTCAGAGCAGACCCCAGTCTAGTCTCCCCTTCACCGGTAGGGTGGTCAAGCTGGAGGTCCTCAAATCCCTCCGTTATTTCATCCACCATCACCCTAGCATATCCTTCAGGAATCGGCCGACAGCGAAAAGTTGCGCCGGGTTCAGTAGGATAAACAGAGCCAACAGCCGCCTTGACCTTCAAATTCATCCATTGCGTCATAAGCTGGCAATTTTGAGATTCCGCGATAGCATCCACGGGATAGCTGGCAGGAGCCATCAAGGCATGCTCCGGCTGAAGCAGCTCGATGGAAGCCACGCTGCTTCTCCGCTGAGATGGCGGGGTAGTTTCGGGGGAAGCTTCGGCAGTATGTTTGCTGCGATTTGCTTCTCGTTCCTCTATTGCTTGTACCCTTGTTTGCAGCGCCTACATTTGGGTCTGCTGCAATTTTTTCCTCCTCTCCTGGGATTTGTAACCGCCTGCGTCCGAAAACCCAAACTTCCACGGAATGGAGCTTGGCGTGCCTCGTGTCCGTCCAGGGTGCTCAGGATTCCCGAGGGCCATTGTGAGCTCGTCGTTCTCTCTATCTGGAAAGAACGTCCCTTGTTGTGCTGCTTCGATATACTGCTGAAGCTTCCTGACTGGTATGTCCATTTGATCATTCGTCCAAATGCACTTCCCTGTTACAGGGTCCAAGGTTCCGCCAGCCCCGAAGAACCAAGTCTGGCAACGGTCTGGCTAGTTAATTGTCTCTAGTTCGATCCCTTTATCAACCAGATCATTCTCAGTCTTGGCCCACTTAGGCCGGGCTACGAGGTAGCCACCTGACCCCGTGCGATGGTGATGCTTCTTCTTCCCAGCATTTTGCTTGTTTGTTGCCGACATCTTCTTACTCTTTTCCGATCTCTTGTGGGCCACAAATGCGGGCCAGTGATCTCTGATCTCCTCATATCTGCCCTTGAATTCTGGTGTCTCTTTATTTTCGACAAACTTATCCAGCTCTTTCTTCCACCTCCTGAATAGTTCTACCATCCTCTTAAGAGAAAAAGTGTTGATTAATTTCTCTTTAACTGGCTTCTCTGGATCATCCTCTGGCGGTAGGGTGAAATTTGACTTCAGCTCAGTCCGAAGATCATTTTTCTGCATATCATTGACATAAGACACCTCAGGGTCTTCTATAGCCGGCTTTAACCATTGCTGGATGCTGATCAGGATCTTGTCCCTAACCAAAACCCCGCACTGAGCAACAAATGAGCTCTTTGTCCAGAGGGGTTCAATCGGTTGGCCATCGGGCGCGATTGCTATGATCTCAAACTTTTCATCCGAGCTCAACTTTTTCTTTGGGCCTCGTCTCTTTACCGAAGTTGTGCTCGATCCGGAGGGCTAGAAAAAAGAACAAAGACTTAATTAATATGTGTAGATACCAAAACAATGAATGCATCAATTAGCTAATCAGAAGAAGCTTAACTAATATATATACCTGGCCGGACTCGGTTCGGTCACCGGAGACATCATCACGGTCTCCTTCTTACACCGGCATTGGGTCACCGGAGCCGTCCTCACGGTATCCTTCTTGCACCGGCATTAGGTCACCGGAGCCATCATAATCATAGGCAGTTGCTTCTAGACCATCAGTGTCGTTGAGAAACAACGAGACGACGGCATCACTTCCTTGTGCGATTATGTCCCCCAACAACACTGCTTGTACTTCGTCTCGGGCGGTGTCCATAGTTTCTACAAATATTGACAACATGGCAATTATTATTCAAACATGACAGATGGATATATTAGTGGCAAACGTAGAACTAATATTAATTAGTGGCCTCGACGCTGCTTCTCTAGGGTTTGGGGTTGCCTCGACGCTGCTTCTCTAGGGTTTGGGGTGGCCTCGACAACACTTCAAGGATAAAAAAAGAAGAGGAAGAAGAAAACAAAGAGGAGAAGAAAGAATAGAGGAGTTTCTTACTCCTCTATTCTTTCTTCTCCTCTTTTTTTCTTCTTCCTCCTCTTTTTTTATCGGGAACGAGGGTCGTCGAGGGTCACCGAGAGGTAGAGGAAACCCTAAATAGCAAGTATCGTGGGTGTGAGATACATGTGGCCGTCGGTGTCAGACACTACATCCACGTCCCACAAGTGACGTGGGCGTCGAAGCCCGCGCCACTTGTGGGACATGGATGTAGTGTTCGACACCGACGGCCACATGTATCTCACACCGATGATACTTTCTATTTAGGGTTTCCTCTACCGTTCGGCGACCCTGACCCTCGACGACCCTCGTTTCTGATAAAATAAAGAGGAAAAAGAAAAAAAAAGAGAAGAAGAGAAGAAGAAGAAGAAATTTTTTTCTTCTTCTTCCTCTTCTTCTCTTTTTTTCTTCTTCTCCCTCTTTATATTATCGGGAACGAGGGTCGTCGAGGGTCAGGGTCGCCGAGCGGTAGAGGAAACCCTAAATAGCAAGTATCGTGGGTGTGAGATACATGTGGCCGTCGGTGTTGGACACTACATCCACGTCCCACAAGTGACGTGGGCGTCGAAGCCCGCGCCACTTGTGGGACGTGGATGTAGTGTCCGACACCGACGGTACATGTATCTCACACCGATGATACTTTTTATTTAGGGTTTCCTCTACCGCTCGGCAACCCTCGACGACCCTCGTTCCCGATAAAAAAGAGGAAGAAGAAGAAAAAAGAGAGGAGAAGAACTCCTCTATTCTTTCTTCTCCTCTTTTTTTTCTTCTTCCTCTTCTTTTTTTATCCTCTTCTTCCTCTCATGTTCGACGACCCTCGACCCCTCGGCGACCCTAGACCCCCTCTCGACCCCCTCATGTCGAAGTTATCGGGTAGGGGGTATATCGACAACGACATACCCAATACATACATATATACATATCACATGCATCCATACATATATGAACAAAATTAATATCTACTAATTAAAAACGTAAATAAAAAAACTAATACATATAGGAAGAAGAAGAAGGAAAAAGAAGAGAAGAAAGAATAGAGGAGAAGACTTCCTCTTCTTCCTCTCCTCTTCTTCTCCCTCTTCTTCCCCTTCTTCCTCGCCTCTCTCATGAATGTCCGACGTTCTCGACCCCCCCCCCCCACGTGTCGAAGAAAAAAAGAAGAAAAAAAGAGGAGAAGAAGAAAGGAATAGAGGAGAAAAGAGAAAATAGAATATATATTCTATTTTTCTCTTCTTCTCCTCTATTCCTTTATTCTTCTCCTCTTCTTTTCTTCTTTTTTCTTCTTCTTATTTATTTGTCCTCGTCTTCCTCTCCCCTCTTCTTCTTCTTCTCCTTTCCTCTTCTTATTTCCTTTTTCCTCTCATTCTTTTTCTTCTTCTTCCTTCTTAAAAATACATGAAGTAGTATTGCCTAATTCATTGTTCATATGAATATACAAACATTTGCATATTTACAATAATTAATATCACCAAAAAAATCTATGAACAGAAAAAAATCCTAATTTTTTCTAAAAAACTATTGCATATATACATGAACATATATATACACAGAGAACATATATACATATCTATATATATATATAACAAGCATATATAAGAAAAAAATGGCATATATATGAAAAAATGCTAGCTAGCTAGGGAGGGCGTCGGCCGGACCAGGAGGACCGCGGGGTCGGCGGCGAGGATGGCGACGGGGCAGTGGGCGCGCGCTGGGGGTAGGGGGCGTGGGCGACGACGACGGCGGGCCGGGGCAGCGCTCGTCGGGTAAGGAGCCGGCGCGGGCGACGGCGAGGGCGGGCCGGGGCGGCGCGCGTCGGGGCAGGGACGCGGGTGACGGCGATGGGGGCGGGCCGGGGCGACGCATGTCGGGGCAGGGGCGCGGGCGACGGTGACGACGGTGGCGGGCCGGGGCGGGCGGCGTCGGCGTCGTCGGGGGCGGCAACTGCAAGATGAGAGTGAAAATTTCCTAAGTGTGGACTTATATAGCAGATCCTTTAGTCCCGGTTCGTGGCAGCAGCCGGGACTAAAGGTGGGCATTAGTCCCGGTTGGTGCCACCAACCGGGACCAAATGCCAATTTTCAATAGCCCAAAGGGCGGGAAGCGGCGGCCTTTGGTCCCGGTTGGTAGGACCAACCGGGACTAAAGGGGGGCATTGGTCACGGTTTGTGGCACCAACCGGGACCAATGCCCCCTTTAGTCCCGGTTGGTGCCACCAACCGGGACCAAAGGCCTTGTGCTGCTGCGGCGTCGAAAGTTTAGTCCCACCTCGCTAGTTGAGAGGGGTGCGCGGTAGTTTATAAGCCCCACTGCCGCACCCCTCTCGAGCTTCTCTCCATTGCAGGCTTACGGGCCTAATTGTCACTGCTATGCCTGTGGGTCTACTGGGCCTCCTGCAGGCCTGAATCCTGGCCCTTGGATGGGTTTCTAATCGTATTCAGGCCGTGGGGGCCCAGTAGGTGGCATTTTTTTGATTTTTTTGTTGCTTTATTTTATTTTCTCTTGTTTTTTGCTTTATTTTTTAATTCTGTATGCTTTTAGTTTTAGAAAAATTATAAACTTTTTGTTAATGCCATTAGTTTTCAAATTTGAAAACACTTTTTTTGTTTTTTTGTTTTCTTTGTTGCTTTATTTATTTTATTTTGTTTCTACTTGCAACAAAATACTTATTGTTGCTATTTTTTTCCAGTTTTTTGTTTTGTTTTCTGCATTATTTATTTTGTTTTGTTTTTTGCTTTAACTTTCTGTTAGTGCCATTAGTTTTAGAAAAATTATAAACTTTCTGTTAGTGCCATTAGTTTTAGAAAAATTATAAACTTTCTGTTAGTACCATTAGTTTACAAATTTGAATAGTTAAAATTTGAATTCTTTGAAATTTGTGTGAATCACAACTTTGTGATTAACTTACTAAAAAAATGAGAATAGATGTGCTTATAGAGAAAATTCATACTAAATTTCTATGAATTTCAGAGAAATTCACTATGAATTTAGGTTAAACTTTTCTCTATTAGGGCATCTATTTTCTCTTTGAGAGGAGCTCAACAAGGCAGAGAGGGAAGGGCTTATAAACCGGTGTGAGCCCCCTTCGGTTGGCGAGGTGGGACTAAACTTTGGCCGCAACGAGGACCAAGCCTTTAGTCCCGGTTTGTGGTACAAACCGGGACTAATGGTCATGGGCCAGCGGCGAGGAGCAAAATTATAAACTTTCTGTTAGTGCCATTAGTTTTAGAAAAATTATAAACTTTCTGTTAGTGCCATTAGTTTTGAAATTTGAATAGTTAAAATTTGAATTCTTTGATATTTGTTTGAATCACAAGTTTGTGATTAACTTTACTTTTTCCAGTTTTTTTGTTTTTTGCATTATTTATTTTCTTTTGTTTTTTTGCATTTTTTAATTCTTTTTGCTTTTAGGCCAGAAAAATTATAAACTTTCTGTTAGTGCCATCAGTTTTAGAAAAAATTATAAACTTTTTGTTAGTGCCATTAGTTTTCAAATTTGAATAGTTAAAATTTGAATAATGGTATTACGAGGGCCGAACCATAAGATATGAAAGCATTTCAAATGAACTTTGAAAAAGTTGAAAGTTGGCATGGTATCATAATTTCACCCACATAGCATGTGCATGTACAAAGCGGACAATGGTAGCATGTTCGTGTATTACAAAGTTGGCATGGTATCACCATAATAGTTGCGGGAGAAAGTCTTCACTTTTTCTTCGCTTCTGTCATTTGCTTATTGCGCTGTAACCATGGATAATCTTCATTGTTTATCAGGATGCTTGGGTCAGCCTTGACATTGAAGGGAGGAATTCCATGAAACTTTTCATAATCTTCAGACATGTCTGTCATGCCGTCCACTCCCAGGATGTCCCTTTTCCTGAAAGAACTATGTGGCGCTTTGGCTCATCGTATGATGAATTCGCTTCCTTATCTTTTCTTTTTCTCGGTTTGGTAGACACGTCCTTCACATAGATAACCTGTGCCACATCATTGGCTAGGACGAACGGTTTGTCATTGTACCCAAGATTTTTCAGATCCACTGTTGTCATTCTGTACTATGGGTCTACCTGTACCCCGCCGCCTGACAGATTGACCCATTTGCACTTAAACAAAGGGACCTTAAAATCAGGTCCGTAGTCAAGTTCCCATATGTCCACTATGTAACCATAATATGCGTCCTTTCCGCTCTTGGTTGCTGCATCAAAGCGGACACCGCTGTTTTGGTTGGTGCCCTTTTGATCTTGGGCGATCGTGTAAAATGTATTCCAATTTATCTCATATCCTTTGTAAGTCAATACAGTCAAAGATGGTCCCCTGGACAACAAGTACAACTCATCACAAATAGTGTTGTCACCTCTGAGACGTGTTTCCAACCAACTGCTGAAAGTCCTGATGTGTTCACATGTAATCCAGTCGTCGCACTGCTCCGGGTGTTTGGAGCGCAGTCTATTCTTGTGTTCATCGACATACGGGGTCACCAAGGTAGAGTTCTGTAGAACTGTGTAGTGTGCTTGAGACCAAGAACATCCATCCCTGCATATTATTGAGTCTCTTCCAAGAGTGCCTTTTCCAGTCAGTCTCCCCTCATACCGTGATTTAGGGAGACCTATCTTCTTAAGGCCAGGAATGAAGTCAACACCAAACCCGATATCATCCTGTGTTTGATGGCCCATGGAGATGCTTCCTTCTGGCCTAGCGCGGTTACGGACATATTTCTTTAGGACTCCCATGAACCTCTCAAAGGGGAACATATTGTGTAGAAATACGGCCCCCAGGATGACAATCTCGTCGACTAGATGAACTAGGACGTGCGTCATGATATTGAAGAAGGATGGTGGGAACACCAGCTCGAAACTGACAAGACATTGCGCCACATCACTCCTTAGCCTTGGTATGATTTCTGGATCGATCACCTTCTGAGAGATTGCATTGAGGAATGCACATAGCTTCACAATGGCTAATCGGACGTTTTTCGGTAGAAGCCCCCTCAATGCAACCGGAAGCAGTTGCGTCGTAATCACGTGGCAGTCATGAGACTTTCGGTTCTGAAACTTTTTCTCTGGCATATTTATTATTCCCTTTATATTGACGAGAAGCCGGTCGTGACCTTCATACTGAGCAGGCATTCAAAGAAGATTTCTTTCTCTTCTTTCGTAAGAGCGTAGCTGGCAGGACCTTTATACTGCTTCGGAGGCATGCCGTCTTTTTTGTGCAAAAGTTGCAGGTCCTCCCATGCCTCAGGTGTATCTTTTTCTTCCCATACATGCCCAAGAAGCCTAGCAGGTTCACGCAAAGGTTCTTCGTCACGTGCATTACATCGATTGAATAGCGGACCTCTAGGTCTTTCCAGTAGGGTAGGTCCCAAAATATAGATTTCTTCTTCCACATGGGTGTGTGTCCCTCAGCGTCATTTGGAACAGCTAGTCCATCGGGACCCTTTCCAAAGATTATGTAGTGTAAATCATTGACCATAGAAAGTACGTGATCACCGGTACGCATGGCGGGCTTCTTCCCGTGATCGGCCTCACCTTTGAAATGCTTGCCTTTCTTTCGACATTGATGGTTGGTCAGAAGAAATCTACGATGGCCCAGGTACACATTCTTCCTGCATTTGTCCAGGTATATACTTTCAGTGTCATCTAAACAGTGCATACATGCGTGGTATCCTTTGTTTGTCTGTCCTGAAAGGTTACTGAGAGCAGGCCAATCATTGATGGTCACGAACAGCAACGCCTTAAGGTTAAATTCCTCCTGTCTGTGCTCATCCCATGTACGTACACCGTTTCCATTCCACAGCTGTAAAAGTTCTTCAACTAATGGCCTTAGGTACACATCAATGTTGTTGCCGGGTTGATTAGGGCCTTGGATGAGAACTGGCATCATAATGAACTTCTGCTTCATGCACATCCAAGGAGGAAGGTTATACATACATAGAGTCACGGGCCAGGTGTTGTGATTGCTGCTCTGCTCCCCGAAAGGATTAATGCCATCCGCGCTCAAAGCAAACCATACATTCCTTGGGTCCTTTGCAAACTCATCCCAGTACTTTCTCTCGATTTTTCTCCACAGCGACCCGTCAGCGGGTGCTCTCAACTTCCCATCTTTCTTTCGGTTCTCACAGTGCCATCGCATCAACTTGGCATGCTCTTCGTTTCTGAACAGACGTTTCAACCGTGGTATTATAGGAGCATACCACATCACCTTCGCAGGAACCCTCTTCTTGGGGGGCTCGCCGTCAACATCACTAGGGTCATCTCGTCTGATCTTATACCGCAATGCACCGCATACCGGGCATGCGTTCAGATCCTTGTATGCACCGCGGTAGAGGATGCAGTCATTAGGGCATGCATGTATCTTCTCCACCTCCAATCCTAGAGGGCATACGACCTTCTTTGTTGCGTATGTACTGTCGGACAATTCGTTATCCTTTGGAAGCTTCTTGTTCAATATTTTCAGTAGCTTCTCAAATCCATTGTCAGGCCCAGCATTCTCTGCCTTCCACTGCAGCAATTATAGTAGGGTACCGAGCTTTGTGTTGCCATCTTCGCAATTGGGGTATAACCCTTTTTTGTGATCCTCTAACATGCGATCGAACTTCAGCTTCTACTTTTGACTTTCGCATTGCCTCCTTGCATCGACAATGACCCGGCGGAGATCATCATCATCGGGCACATCGTCTGGTTCCTCTTGATCTTCACCAGCTCCCACTGTTGCAGCATCACCGTATTCAGGGGGCACATAGTTGTCATCGTACTCTTCTTCTTCGCCGTCTTCCATCATAACCCCTATTTCTCCGTGCCTCGTCCAAACATTATAGTGTGGCATGAAACCCTTGTAAAGCAGGTGGGAGTGAAGGATTTTCCGATTAGAGTAAGACCTCGTATTCCCACATTCAGTGCATGGACAACACATAAAACCATTCTTCTTGTTTGCCTCAGCCGCATCGAGAAACTCATGCATGCCCTTAATGTACTCGTAGGTGTGTCTGTCACCGTACATCCATTGCCGGTTCATCTGCGTGCATTATATATAATTAAGTGTCCAAATTAATAGAAGTTCATCATCACATTAAAACCAAAGTGCATACATAGTTCTCATCTAACAACATATAGCTCTCCAGAGCATCTAATTAATTAAACCATACATTGAAACTATGTAAAACATTTCAATGCAAAAACAAATGCGATCATAATCGCAACCAAGCTAACAATTGATCCAAGGGCATAATGATACCAAGCCTTGGTATGAATGGCATATTTTCTAATCTTTTTAATCTTCAAGCGCATTGCATCCATCTTGATCTTGTGATCATCGACGACATCCGCAACATGCAACTCCAATATCATCTTCTCCTCCTCAATTTTTTTTATTTTTTCCTTCAACAAATTGTTTTCTTCTTCAACTAAATTTAACCTCTCGACAATAGGGTCGGTTGGCATTTCCGATTCACATACATCCTACATAAATAAAATCTATGTCACGTTGGTCGGCATAATTTTCATAAACAATAAATGAACCAATAGTTATAAAGATAATATATATACCACATCCGAATCATAGACAGGACGAGGGCCGACGGGGGCGGATACCAAAACCATCGCACTATATAAGATGCAATAATAAAAGTAAGAAAATAATACAAGTATCTATGTAAACATACAAGTAAGAATATTTTTCACCACGGTGGTGCCGGCGATGAGCTCGGCGCGGGTGATCGACGGCGGTGAAGACGGGGACAGGGCGTGACGGACCACTAAACCTAGACAAATATTATGGAAAATGGAGCTTGGAGGTCGAGCTTGGAGAGGAGAAAGCTTAAGTAGTGTGGCTCGGGCATTCCATCAAACACCTTGTGTGCATAGGAGGTGAGCTAGAACACTACCAAGCCCTCTCCCCCTCTGCCAGAGAAAAACAGAGCACTGGAGTGCTCTGCTCGCGAGCAAGGGGTATATATAGGCACCTCATTGGTCCCGGTTAGTGACATGAACCGGTACTAAAGGGGAGCCTTTGGTCCCGGTTCAAGCCACCAACCGGGACCAATGGTGGTGGGCCAGGAGCGAGGCCCATTGGTCCCGGTTCATCCCAACAACCGGGACCAAAAGGTCCAGATGAACCGGGACCAATGGCCCACGTGGCCCGGCCGCCCCCCTGGGCTCACGAACCGAGACCAATGCCCCCATTGGTCCCAGTTCTGGACTGAACCGGGACTAATGGGCTGACCCGGCCTGGACCAAAGCCCTATTTTCTACTAGTGTACCATCCTCAAAACAGCCACCATACCTACCTATTATGGCATTTCCATAGCCATTCTGAGATATATTGCCATGCAACTTTCCACCATTCCGTTATTATGACACGCTTCATCATTGTCATATTGCTTTGCATGATCTTGTAGTTGACATCGTAGTTGTGGAAAAGCCACCGTTCATCATTCTTCCATACATGTCACTCTTGATACATTGCACATCCTGGTACACCGCCGGAGGCATTCATATAGAGTCATATCTTGTTCTAAGTATCGAGTTGTAATTCTTGAGTTGTAAGTAAATAAAATTGTGATGATCATCATTATTAGAGCATTGTCCCAGTGAGGAAAGGATGATGGAGACTATGATTCCCCCACAAGTCGGGATGAGACTCCGGACGAAAAAAAAGAAAGACCAAAAAAGGAGAAGGCCCAAAAAAACAAAAAAATGAGAGAAAAAGAGAGAAGGGACAATGCTACTATCCTTTTACCACACTTGTGCTTCAAAGTAGCACCATGATCTTCATGATAGAGAGTCTCCTGTGATATCACTTTCATATACTAAGTGGGAATTTTTCATTATAGAACTTGGCTTGTATATTCCAATGATGGGCTTCCTCAAAATGCCCTAGGTCTTAGTGAGCAAGCGAGTTGGATGCACACCCACTTAGTTCCTTTTGTTGAGCTTTCAAATACTTATAGCTCTAGTGCATCCGTTGCATGGCAATCTCTACTCACTCACATTAATATCTTTTAATGGGCATCTCCATAGCTCGTTGATATGCCTAGTTGATGTCAGACCATCTTCTCCCCTTTTGTCTTCTCCACAACCACCCTTCTATTCCACATATAGTGATATATCCATGCCTCATGCTCATATATTACATAAAGGTTGAAATTTTTTTGAGAACATCAAAAGTATGAAACAATTGCTTGGCTTGTCATCGGGGTTGTGCATGATTTAAATATGTTGTGTGGTGAAGATGGAGCATAGACAAACTATATGATTTTGTAGGGATAGCTTTCTTTGGCCATGTTATTTTGAGAAGACCTGATTACTTTGTTAGTATGCTTGAAGTATTATTATTTTTATGTCAATATTAAACTTTTGTCTTGAATCTTATGGATCTGAATATTCTTGTCAGAATAAAGATAATTACATGGATAAATATGTTAGGTAGCATTCCACATCAAAAATTCTGTTTTTATCATTTACCTACTTGAGGACGAGCAGGAATTAAGCTTGGGGATGCTGATATGTCTCCAACATATTTATAATTTTTGATTGTTCCATGCTATTATATTATCTATTTTGGATGTTTATGGGATTTATTATACTTTTTATATTATTTTTGGGACTAACCTATTAACCTAGAGCCCAGTGCCAGTTTCTGTTTTTTTCCTTGTTTTAGAGTATCGGAGAAAAGGAAAATTTGAGAGAGTCCAATTGACCTGAAACTTCACGGAACTTATTTTTGGACCAGAAGAAGCCCATGGAGTATCGGAGATGGACCAGGAGAGTCTCGGGCTGCCCACGAGGGTGGGGGGCGCGCCCCTTACCTCGTGGACAACCCGGAGATCCACCGACGTACTTCTTCCTCCTATATATATCCATATACCCTAAACACTTTGGGGAGCACAATAGATCGGGAGTTCCGCCGCCAGAAGCCTCCGTGGCCATTGAAAACCAATCTAGTCCCGTTTTGGCACCCTGTCGGAGGGGGAATCCCTCTCTGGTGTCCATCTTCATCATCCTGAGGCTCTTCATGACAAGGAGGGAGTAGTTCTCCCTCGGGGCTGAGGGTATGAACCAGTAGCTATGTGTTTGATCTCTCTCTCTCTCTCGTGTTCTTGAGATGATACGATCTTGATGTATCACGAGCTTTGCTATTATAGTTGGATCTTATGATGTTTCTCCCCATCTACTCTCTTGTAATGGATTTAGTTTTCCCTTTGAAGTTATCTTATCGGATTGAGTCTTTAAGGATTTGAGAACACTTGATGTATGTCCTGCATGGGATACCCGTGGTGACAATGGGGTATTCTATTGATCCACTTGATGTATGTTTTGGTGATCAACTTGCGGGTTCCGCCCATGAACCTATGCATAGGGGTTGGCACACATTTTCGTCTTGACTCTCCGATAGAATATTTGGGGCACTCTTTGAAGTTCTTTGTGTTGGTTGAATAGATGAATCTGAGATTGTGTGATGCATATCGTACAATCATACCCACGGATACTTGAGGTGACATTGGAGTATCTAGGTGACATTAGAGTTTTGGTTGATTTGTGTCTTAAGGTGTTATTCTAGTACGAACTCTATGATAGATTGAATGGAAAGAATAGCTTCGTGTTATTTTACTACGGACTCTTGAATAGATCAATCAGAAAGGATAACTTTGAGGTGGTTTTGTACCCTACCATAATCTCTTCGTTTGTTCTCCTCTATTAGTTACTTTGGAGTGACTCTTTGTTCCATGTTGAGGAAAGTTATATGATCCAATTATTTTATTATTGTTGAGAGAACTTGCACTAGTGAAAGTATGAAACCTAGGCCTTGTTTCAACGCATTGCAATACTGTTTGTGCTCACTTTAATTATTAGTTACCTTGCTATTTTTATATTTTAATATTACAAAAACCTTTATCTACCATCCATATACCACTTGTATCACCATCTCTTCGCCGAACTAGTGCACCTATTAGTTACTTTGGAGGGGACACAAGCGACTCTTTGTTATTTGGTTGCAGGGTTACTTGAGAGAGACCATCTTCATCCTACGCCTCCTACGGATTGATAAACCTTAGGTCATCCACTTGAGCGAAATTTTCTACTATCCTACAAACCTCTACACTTGGAGGCCCAACAACGTCTATAAGAAGAAGGTTGTGTAGTAGACATCAGTTGTGCATGATTTAAATATTTTGTGTGATGAAGATAGAGCATAGCCAGACTATATGATTTTGTAGGGAGAACTTTCTTTGGCCATGTTATTTTGAGAAGACATAATTCCTTTGTTAGTATGCTTGAAGTATTATTTTTTATGTCAATATTAAACTTTTTTTGAATCTTATGGATCTGAATATTCTTGCCACAATAAAGAAAATTACATTGAAAAATATGTTAGGTAGCATTCCACATCAAAAATTCTATTTTTATCATTTACCTACTCGAGGACGGGCAGGAATTAAGCTTGGGGATGCTTGATACTTCTCCAACATATCTATAATTTTTGCTTGTTTCATGCTATCATATTATCCATCTAGGATGTTTTATATGCATTTATATGCTATTTTATATGATGTTTGGGACTAACCTATTAACCTAGAGCCCAGTGCCAGTTTCTGTTTTTTCCTTGTTTTTGAGTTTCATAGAAAAGGAATACCAAACGGAGTCCAATTGATGTGCCAGTTTTTGATTATTTTTTATGGACCAAAAGAAGCCCCGGAGTAAAAGAGATGGGCCAAAAGAGTCCTGGGCCGTCCACGAGGGTGGGGGCGCGCACTACCCCCCGGTCGTACCGCCCTATCTCGTGGACGACTCGAGCACCTCCCTGACTTGTTCCCGATGCCAAAAATTCCTATAAATACTGAAACCTCCAGAAAATAACCTAGATCGAGAGTTCCACTGCCGCAAGCCTGCGTAGCCACCGAAAACCAAACTAGACCCGTTCTGGCACCCTGCCGGAGGGGGGATCCCTCTCCGGTGGCCATCTTCATCATCCCGACACTCTCCATGATGAGGAGGGAGTAGTTCACCCTCGGGGCCGAGGGCATGTACCAGTAGCTATGTGTTTGCTCTCTCTCTCTCTCTCTCTCGTGTTCTTGATTCAGCATGATCTTGATGTATCGCGAGCTTTGCTATTATAGTTGGATCTTATGATGTTTCTCCCCCTCTACTCTCTTGTAATGGGTTGAGTTTTCCCTTTTGAAGTTATCTTATCGGATTGAGTCTTTAAGGATTTGAGAACACTTGATGTATGTCTTGCATGTCCTTATCTGTGCTGACAATGGGATATTCACGTGATCCACTTGATGTATGTTTTGGTGATCAACTTGCGAGTTCCGTGACCTCGTGAACTTATGCATAGGGGTTGGCACACGTTTTCACATTGACTCTCCGGTAGAAACTTTGGGGCACTCTTTGAAGTTCTTTGTGTTGGTTGAATAGATGAATCTGAGATTGTGTGATGCATATCGTATAATCATACTCACAGATACTTGAGGTGACATTGGAGTATCTAGTTGACATTAGAGTTTTGGTTGATTTGTGTCTTAAGGTGTTATTCTAGTACGAACTCTAGGATAGATTGAACATAAAGAATAGCTTCATGTCATTTTACTACAGACTCTTGAATAGATCGATCAATAAGGATAACTTTGAGGTGGTTTCATACCCTACAATAATCTCTTCGTTTGTTCTCCGCTATTAGTGACTTTGGAGTGAGTCTTTGTTGCATGTTGAGGGATAGTTATATGATCGAATTATGTTATTATTGTTGACAGAATTGGCACTAGTGAAACTATGAACCCTAGGCCTTGTTTCAACGCATTGCAAAACCATTTTCGCTCACTTTTATCATTAGTTACCTTGCTGTTTTTATATATTCAGATTACAAAAACCTATATCTACCATCCATATTGCACTTGTATCACCATGTCCTCGCCGAACTAGTGCACCTATACAACTTACCATTGTATTAGGTGTGTTGGGGACACAAGAGACTCTTTGGTATTTGGTTGCATGGTTGTTTGAGAGAGACCATCTTCATCCTACGCCTCCCACAGATTGATAAACCTTAGGTCATCCACTTGAGGGAAATTTTCTATTGTCCTACAAACCTCTGCACTTGGAGGCCCAACAACGTCTACAAGAAGAAGGTTGTGTAGTAGACATCAAGGAGAAGGAGGATAGGCAAGAGCTCAAGCCCGGGGATGCCCAAGGCACCCCAAGTAAATATTCAAGGAGACTCAAGCCTCTAAGCTTGGTGATGCCCCGAAAGGCATCCCATCTTTCTTCAACAAGTATCGATATGTTTTCGTCTTCGTTTCGTTCACGTGATATCTGTAAATCTTGGAGCGTCTTTTGTGTTTAGTTTTCATTTTTATTTTTTAAACCATGCTGGTATAAGATAGTCCATGGTTGATTTATAGAATGCTCATTGCACATCACTTATATCTTTTGAGTGTGGCTGAGGGAGTCCTGGGTTAGGGGGTATCGGGACAGCCAGACTATCTCCATTGGCCGGACTGTTAGACTATGAAGATACAAGATTGAAGACTTCGTCTCGTGTCCGGATAGGACTCTACTTGGCGTGGAAGGCAAGCTAGGCAATACGGATATGGATATCTCCTCCTTTGTAACCGACCTTGTGTAACCCTAACCCTCTCCAGTGTCTATATAAACCGAAGGGTTTTAATCCATAGGACAACAACCATAACATACAATCATACCATAGGCTACCTTCTAGGGTTTTGCCTCTCTGATCTCGTGGTAGATCTACTGTTGTACTACCCCTATCATCAATATTAATCAAGCAGGACGTAGGGTTTAAACTCCATCAAGAGGGCCCAAACCTAGGTAAAACATCGTGTCCCTTGGCTCCTGTTACCATCCGACCTAGACGCACAGTTCGGGACCCCCTACCCGAGATCCGCCGGTTTTGACACCGACATTGGTGCTTTCATTGAGAGTTCCTATGTGTCGTCACCTTTAGGCCCGATGGCTCCTCTGATCATCAACAATGATGCGGTCCAGGGTGAGACCTTTCTCCCCAGCCAGGTCTTCGTGTTTGGCGGCTCTGCACTGCGGGCTAATTCGCTTGGCCATCTGGAGCAGATTGAAAGCTACGCCCCTGGCCATCAGGTCAGATTTGGAAGTTTGAACTACACGACCGACATCCACGGAGACTTGATATTCGACGGATTTGAGCCACAGCCGGGCGCGCCACACTGTCATGATGGGTATGACCTAGCTCTGCCGCCAAACAGTACCCCAGAAGTCGCGCCTGCATCAGTTCCGACCCTTAGCTCGGAGCCAACTGCGCCAATCGAGGACGGATGGCTAGACACCGCCTCGGGGGCTGTAGTCTCAACGGCGATCGAGCCGAACACCAGCCTAATCCTCTACGCAGCCCGTGACTCCAAGGTGCCGGACTCTTTTCCGGACTCTGAACCATCCGCGCCCCTGCTAATCGAATCCGATTGGGCGCCGATCATGGAATTCACCGCCGTGGATATCTTTCAGCACTCGCCCTTCGGCGACATTCTGAGTTCACTAAGGTCTCTCTCTTTGTCAGGAGAGCCCTGGCCGGACTATGGCCAACTGGATTGGGATACGGACGACGAAGAAATTCGACGCCCACCCACCACCCACTTCGTAGCCACTGTCGATGATTTAACCAACATGCTCGACTTCGACTACGAAGAGATCGACGGTCTGGATGATGATGTAGGAGACGAACATGAACCAGAGCCTATAGGGCACTGGAAGGCCACCTCGTCATATGACATATACATGGTGGATACATCCAAAGAAGGCAATGGCGACGAGATAGTTGAGGATGACCCCTCCAAGAAGCAACCCAAGCGCCAACGTCAGCGGCGCCGCTCTAAGTCCCGCCAAAGCAAAAGTGGTGATACCAGCACAGGACATAATAACACTCCGGATAGTGCCGAAGACAACAACAATCCCCTCCAGCAAGATTTAGAGCAGGAGGATGGAGGAGTCAGCTCTCCTGAGAGAGCGGTAGACGGAGAGGAGGAGAATGACAATTACATGCCCCCCTCTGAAGACGGGGCAAGCGTCGGCAACGATGAATTCTCCACCAGAGGATCCCGTCGAACAAGAGCGCTTCAAGCGCCGGCTTATGGCCACGGCAAATAGCCTGAAGAAAAAGCAGCAACAGTTTCAAGCTGATCAAGATTTGCTAGCTGACAAATGGACTGAAGTCCTCGCGGCCGAGGAATATAAACTTGAGCACCTCTCCAAGAATGACCCAAAGTGCAGGTTACTACCCCGGCTGGAGGAAGAAGCGTATGATACAGCTGATCGGCCACCTCGTGGCCGCAATAGAGAGGCATTCCAGCCAAAAGCTCGGCCTCCACCCCGACGCCGTTCAAATAAAAAGGCATGGGGGGATATGCCAGACCTGCGAGACATACTGGAGGACAAAGCAAAGCATGCAAGATCGATCTACGGATCACGAGGGCGCACCACTCTACGAGACGATAAACGTCACGCCGGACACAGTAAAAGCAAATCCGGCCGGGCCGAACACAGCGGGCAAGACCCATTCGAGCTGCGTCCCGATATAGCCTAGTACAGAGGCGCCGCACACCCCTTATGCTTCACAGTCGAAGTAATGGAACATCAATTCCCAGAAGGTTTCAAACCCGTAAATATTGAATCATACGACGGCACAAAAGATCCCGCAGTATGGGTCAAGGATTTCCTCCTCCACATCCACATGGCGTGCGGTGATGACTTACACGCCATCAAATACCTCCCACTAATGCTCAAAGGACCAGCGCGGCATTGGCTTAACAGCTTGCCAGCGGACTCCATTAGCTGTTGGGAAGATCTGGAAGCCGCATTCCTCGACAACTTTCAGGGCACTTATGTGCGACCACCAGACGCCGATGACTTGAGCCACATAATTCAGCAGCCAGAAGAGTCAGCCAAGCAATTGTGGACTCGGTTCCTTACAAAGAAAAATCAAATCGTCGACTGTCCAGATGCAGAGGCCTTAGCGGCTTTCAAACACAACATCCGAGATGAGTGGCTAGCCCGGCACCTTGGTCAGGAAAACCCGAAATCTATGGTAGCTCTCACGACGCTCATGACCCGCTTTTGTGCGGGAGAAGACAGCTGGCTGGCTCGCAGTAATAACATATCAAAGAACCATGGTACTCCAGATACCAAGGACAGCAATAGCAGGTCATGTCACAACAAACATAAGTGCCGTATTAACAGCGAAAACACTGAGGATACGGCAGTCAATGCCGGATTCAAAGGCTCTAAATCCGGTCAGCGGAAAAAGTCATTCAAACAAAGTACGCTGGGTCCGTCCAGCTTGGACCGTATGCTCGATCGCTCGTGTCAAATACATGGAACCCCAGACAAGCCAGCTAATCACACCAACAGGGATTGTTGGGTGTTCAAGCAGGCCGGCAAGTTAATTGCCGAAAACAAGGACAAGGGGCCGCATAGCGATGACGAGGAGGAGCCCCGGCAGCCGCACACCGGAGGGCAGAAGAGGTTTCCCCCGCAAGTGCGGATAGTGAACATGATATACGCGACCCACATCCCCAAGAGGGAGCGGAAGCATGCGCTCAGGGACGTATATGCGTTGGAGCCAGTCGCCCCAAAGTTCAACCCGTGGTCCTCCTGTGCGATCACCTTCGATCGCAGGGACCACCCCACTAGTATCCGTCATGGCGGATTGACCGCACTGGTCCTAGACCCAATCATTGACGGATTTCACCTCACTCGAGTCCTCATGGATGATGGCAGCAGCCTGAACCTGCTTTATCAGGACACAGTGCGCAAAATGGGTATAGACCCCTCAAGGATCAAACCCACAAAAACGACCTTTAAAGCCATCATTCCAGGTGTGGAGGCCCATTGCACAGGCTCAATTACACTGGAAGTGGTCTTCGGATCCCTGGATAACTTCCGAAGCGAAGAGTTAATCTTCGATATAGTCCCGTTCCGCAGTGGTTATCACGCGCTGCTTGGGCGAACCACATTTGCTAGACTCAATGCGGTACCGCATTATGCATACCTCAAGCTCAAGATGCTAGGACCTCGTGGAGTTATTACAGTCAATGGAAACACAGAGCGCTCCCTCTGAACAAAGGAGAACACCGCGGCCCTCGTAGCAGAAGCGCAAAGCAACCTCTCAAGGCAATGAACCAGTTCGGCGCTTCAAAGCCCGGACACCTTCATGCGTGCTCGGAGCAATCGGCGAATAGACCGCCTGGCGCGATCTGAGCTCGCGTAGCAATATGGCGGCCACCCCAATCCCAGCCCAATGGCAAAACTCGTGCCATGCGCACCTAATTATGCATTAAAAATACCATGGGCACAGGTGGGGAGGGGGGCACAACTGCGGCACGCCCCAAGACGCGGCTTAAACCGCACTAGGGGCTTCCCGTTTGGTTATTTTTCTTTTTTTCAGGACATTAATCTCTGGAAACACTGTCCGGCAGCACTATTGCCGAACACATGATGCAGCAACCAAGGGGGCATACAGCTACGTCATACCACGAAATTCCCAGGTGGATTACAGTAACGAGCGAAATATTTGATTTAATATCATTCCTCAGCTTGCCCTTGGAAGGGACATAGTCCTACTCTTTGCTTATCACACTATCTGTATCACTCTGCTTTAACGCAATTTTTTGAATAAACAATGCATGACATTACGACTATTATTGCAGTCTTGTTATATATATGTGTGTGTGTGTGTGTGTGTGTGTGTATCTATAGACCAGGTACTACTTACCCTTGTTCCCCTCGAGCTGCCTCTTGGCAAGGCCGAGCTCTTTCCTGGACCCCTCGAGGTCCTGCTTCAGTACGGCGACCTCCGCAGTCAGTGCGGCGGACACCAGCAGCGAAGCCTGCATATGCATATTGACATACTTATATTAGACTCCTGCGATTTTATTTGATCCTCTGCTCGGCTTTTCTTTCTGAACACCGAACAAAGCATCAGGGGCAACTATCTATGTGGTAATATTTCTACTACATTTTAAAGCACTTACCTCGGAGCCTGTTAGAAGGCTGGCACAGCCTTCAGTCAACCCGCTCTTGGCGGACTAAACCTTCTGGACCACGGCACTCATAACAGTACGGTGCTCCTCGTCGATGGAAGCGCTGCGTAGCACTTCCAACAGATTGTCCGGCGCCTCTGGATGGACAAAGGTCACCGGCACAGGCATCTTGCCCCTCTTAGAAGGAGGCCGCCTGCCCGAGCCTGGAACCGCTAGAGGTTCTGGCGCGGTGTTCGGCTGAGGGCCAAACTCGGAGCTCTCAGGGGCCCCATCCCCTCAGCTCCCGGAGTCCGGAAGGTCGCCTTGAGGCGCCTCTGGGACTGTCTCCCCTCGGTCCGGTGCCTCTTGAGACAGCTCCTCGGCATCGTTGGTAGGATGAGGGGAGGTGGCGGTCAGGACTGGATCGCTATCCATGTCCGACGAGCCCAGGGAGCCGTCCGATGATACATCGATACTGGCTCATGGCGGCCTGCATAATTATGTTCGGTGTTAGGGAAAACAGTGTGACAAAGGAATTCTATGAGTTACTCTAGTATCCGAATACTTACGATCTCCCCGGGGGCTTGGCCCTGGGCAACCACTCGTCTTCGCCTTCGTCGGCGGCGGTGGAACTATCCGGAAGGAGAGTCCTTCCCTTCTTGGACCCTTCGCCCCCCCCCCCCAGTTGGGGCGGCCTTCCTTTTCTTATCTCCCCCAGCCGGTGGGGGAGCATCTTCTTCTTCTTCCTCGTCTTCGGGGGAAGAGTGCGCCACAGAGTCATCGGACGGTGAGTCCGACGACGCCTGCCGTCGGGAACTCTTTTGGGTTCCCTTGGCCTTCTTGGTCTTCTCCGGCACCGTATAAGGGGCCGGAGTCAGCATCTTCGTCAGAAGAGCGTCTGTGGGGCCTTCGGGCAATGGAGCCAGACAGTCGATCTGTCCAGCCGTCTCCTGCCAGACCTTTCAAAGGTATGGGAGTTTAGATCCCGCATGGAGTCAATCTATAAAAAATAAGTATCCTGTGAAAGGTAAAGCAGCTTACCGCACTGGCTTGGTGCTTCGCGCTGAATCCGCGATCCTCAGTAATAGGAGGGGGGACCTCGGCGCTTTTGAACAGCACCCTCCAGGCATCTTCGTGAGTCGTGTCGAAGAGCCTGTTCAGAGTTCGGTGATGCACCGGGTCGAACTCCCACAAGTTGAACTCCCGTTGTTGGCACGGGAGGATCAGGCGGTGGAGCATGACCTGGACCACGTTGACAAGTTTGAGCTTCTTGTTCACCATGTTTTGAATACATATTTGGAGTCCGGTCAGCTCTCCCAAACTACCCCATGATAGGCCCTTCTCTTTCCAGGAAGTGAGCCGCGTGGGGATGCCAGATCGGAATTCGGGGGCCGCTGCCCATGCAGGGTCGCGCGACTCGGTGATGTAGAACCACCCCGATTGCCACCCCTTTATGGTTTCCACAAAGGAGCCCGAGCCATGTTATGTTGGGCATCTTTCCCGCCCTGGCGCCTCCGCACTCCGCCTGGCGCCCGCCCACAACCTTCGGCCTGACATTGAAGGTCTTTAACCATAAGCCGAAGTGGGGCTTGATGCGGATGCCTCGCACACGACGATAAACGCCGAGATGTTGAGGATGAAGTTCGGGGCCAGATTGTGGAAATTCAGGGCGTAATAGAACATGAGCCCCCGGATGAATGGATGGAGAGGGAATCCCAGTCCGCGGAGGAAATGGGTGAGGAACACTACTGGGCTGCCCCTCATCTGGGAGCCGGTGCACGATGTTGTCGGGCAGGTATCCGGCTCTCCTCAGTTTCTTGATGTCTCCATCCATGACGGAGGAGACCATCCACCTGCCTCCCGCTCCGGACATGGTTGGAGAAGGTTGAGGTGGGAAGTGCGGACTTGGGCGCTAGAGCTCGAGTGTGCGAAAACGGATGAGCAAAGCAGGAAGAAGGTGTGGATAGAAAGGTGAATCCTTATCCCTTTATATGGGCGGACGAAGCTAAGCATCCCCACTTGCCTGGTAAAACTCGCTTATCCCCCAAGCGTCGTAATCGATGGTGCGGTTGGGTTACCCACGCCCGTTGTCGGTGTCAAAACCGGCGGATCTCGGGTAGGGGGTCCCGAACTGTGCGTCTAGGCCGGATGGTAACAGGAGGCAGGGAACACGATGTTTTACCCAGGTTCGGGCCCTCTTGATGGAGGTAAAACCCTACGTCCTGCTTGATTAATATTGATGGTATCGGTATTACAAGAGTAGATCTACCACGAGATCAAGGAGGCTAAACCCTAGATGCTAGCCTATGGTATGGTTGTTGTCTATGAAGTTGATGAAGTTGTCCTATGGACTAAAACCCTCCGGTTTATATAGACACCGGATAGGGTTAGGGTTACATAGAGTCGGTTACAATGGTAGGAGATCTTGAATATCCGCATCGCCAAGCTTGCCTTCCACACCAAGGAAAGTCCCATCCGGACACGGGACGAAGTCTTCAATCTTGTATCTTCATAGTCCAGGAGTCCGGCTGAAGGTATAGTCCGGCTACCCAAACACCCCCTAATCCAGGACTCCCTTAGTAGCCCCTGAACCAGGCTTCAATGACGACGAGTCCGGCGCGCAAATTGTCTTCGGCATTTGTGACACTCCAAAATTTTTGATTTGGTTTTCATCAAAAACTTTATTGGATTCTAAAAGAGGGCATTTAAATTTTTTTTCTTTTCCAGAAATCCTTCCTCTTTAAAAAAACTTCCTTTCACCTTTGGCAAGGATTTCCTTTCCTTTTCAATTTTGGTGTTGAATTTTTGGAAGCTTTTCTTCTAATTGTTTCCCTCTCAAACTTATTTATGTTGCATTTAAAAAGAAACCCTAGGGGTTTTGGGACTTCTTTCTTTTGAAACCACCCATGATTTTGTTTGTCACAGGTGGTGAAACCACTCCAAAACCTCCCCTCCCTCTTGGAACAACCTAAGTTCTCCGTCCCAACTAAACCAAACAAGTTTTGTATTTTATTTCAAACATTTTTCATCTAAAATCATTTTTGTCAATTATTTGGAGCCTGAGTCATTTACAAAGCAAATACCTTATTTCCTTTGAGTTTTGATCTCAAACCAACTCCTCTGGTTTGTCCTTAGCATCCACAACTCAGAACCACCTTGATCCACTCTCCTCCTTTTCAAATTTTTCAAATTTCAGCCTCTGCAAGTTTGGACCAGATTTGCCAAATTTGGTGAAATTCATATCTACACTCCCCCAAAAATTCTTAGAAAATTCAGGCAGCTTACTCGAACAATGAGTAGCCACTCCACCAAAAATCGGCTCTAGGAAAAATCCCTAGAGACCTGTATAATTCTGTCGAACACCTTGCATACACTGTATTTTGCACTTTCAGTAATTCAGTAAAGTTCAGAGTTCAGTGTCGTTTTCTCCTCGCCAGTTTCAGTCACGCGTGGACAGTGCACTTGGCACGATCCTCGCCGCCTCTCCCTCTTGTCTGGAGTGCCGCACACGCGCTTGGCGCCTTCCGGGCGTCAGTGGCACCCTGGCCCGCCTGTGCCGGCGTGTCTTGCAGCGGCCAATCCACCGTAATGGCCGACCGGAAGTAGAACGGCGGCGCGACGCCGTTCGGCGCCGCCCAACGCTCCCTGGCTCTCCGCGTGGCACATGCATGCCAGCGCAGCCCGCTGCACAGTCACTGTGGCCCGGCAAGCACAGAACACGCTCCCTGCCGCCGACGTGCCGCACGGCCGTTCCGTTGGAGCCGGCCGTAAAACTCCCCTCCCGTGCTGAGCTGGACCCCGGAATGGAACCTCTACTCCACCTAGACGATGCCTAAACCCCTAATCCCTCTGCCCAACCCCGTCGCCGCCGTAATCGCTCGCCGTACTTATCCCATACGCGGCAACCGCCTCGGGCCGGCTATATATAGCACCCCCGGGTTCCCTCTCGCCCCCGCACACCTCCACTACCTCTCTGGACCCCGACCAGCAACTAGAAGAGCCTCGAGAGGCCCTTCTTCCTCGACTCCGGCCGCCTCGTTCCGCCTCGGCCTCCACCTCGATTCGCTCCGGTGAGGCCATCCCCGGCGCCCAAACTTCATTAGTAGTTTCCTCGAGCACCCAGTGAGCTAACCCAAGCATCAATTTGACATTCGCAGCTCTCCCCGGCGAGGTCAATCTTCACCCGAACCACCGTTCGCCGGAGCAAGGCTTGCCGTCGACGTGGTACTCGCCGGCAACCACCACCACCACCAACCGACGCGGAAGGATGTCCTGAGCAAGGAGGTACCCTCCGATCCCCTTGCCTCGCCGTGGATCGCCGCCGGCGACCATCGCGGCTCTCGGGCCCCGTCGAGCTCAGCCGCCCGTTTTGAATTTTCAAACCTGACGGGTGGGACCTGCTCGTCAGCCTCTCTGTCTCTTTCTAAACGAACCATTTGTGAAAGCGTATTCTGCCAAATGCGTTTTCCTCCTGGGCTGGCGTATTCTGTGCCAAAGCGTTTTCAGTTTTTATGAGCTAGCCCCTGGAAATATTCTGTTTCATTACAGATGAGTCCCTGGACTAAAACCCTTATAACTTTTAAACAGAAAAGTATTTTTGATTGATTCTTTTTGTGTTCTCTTTGAAATTTTGTCTAGTTTTTTATCAGATTTATTTGGAAAATTTTTGGAATACTTTTTGTGCACTTCTTGGTATTTACGATAGCGCCTATACTTTTTGTATACCGTAGATACCGAAGGAGGTGACGGAGCCGCGAACTTCACCGAGCTAGGCTCCGACTACTCTGAACCAGGAAAGCATGTTTGAAATTTTGATATGATGAGTGTCTTGGCATGTTTTGCATTAAGTTAGTTTCATGGCATGTTGATGAGCATACCCATGAACGTTATTTTCATGCATGATTAAGCTAAGTGAGCTCGATGATCCATAAGTGGATGGATGTGAGTATGAAAGTCCATGGGTTGGCATGAGGATGGGTAAGATGGCAGTGTTGTAGCATGCCAGTCTTATGCCAGACTATTTGACTGCAGTGTCAAATTGTATCGGTCCAGTTCCTCCCTTTTCCTTCCTTGTACTACCACATGTTTTCCGCAAGGAATATGGCTTAGTAAGTTGCAAACCGCTTTCCTGGTACACACCAAAAGGAGAGGCCGGGATGATGGTTCCATGGCCCGGGATTAAAGCCAGTCATCCGGTCAGGGGGCATGGGTGTTTCCGGTTGGGACCGAGAGGGGGGGCACCCCTTAGAGCGCGCGTATATAAATTTGATCCCATGCTATTCGAGATTGTGATCTCCCCGTCTCAAAGTTTTTCTTGGACGATGTCTAGGGTGAGTCCTGGCATCGAGAGATAGGATGGGTGTGTACTGGATTGCTGTGTTTTCTTCCGAAATACCGTAAACGGAACTAGTCCTTCGAGACTACGGAAATCCGTTAGCTGTGGGAAATTTTTGTACAAATTCTGCAGAGTCATAAATCTCCAAATCATCTTATCCATATCCAAATATTGCGCTGACTTATTCTGACAAGTGCCAGTTTTTGGTGACAGATACTCCGGTAAATCTCATGAGCACTAAGCTCGGTTAATAGTTTATTCCTGTGGATGGACTAACCCGTTTATTATCATGAACTGAATATTTATTATGAGTATTGTTTACTTGTGGACTAAAGCCCTTTCTGTGATGTCGCTCAGACGTCCGACTGTGGCATTTCTTTTAAAGCCCTTTCTGTGATGTCGCTCAGACGTCCGACTGTGGCATTTCTTTTAAAGCCCTTTCTGTGATGTCGCTCAGACGTCCGACTATGGCATTTCTTTTAAAGCCCTTTCTGTGATGTCACTCAGACGTCCGACTGTGGCATTTCTTTTAAAGCCCTTTCTATGACGTCGCCTAGACGTCCGACTCTGGCATTTCTTTTAAAGCCCTTTCTGTGATGTCGCCTAGACATCCGACTGTGGCATTTCTTTTAAAGCCCTTTCTGTGATGTCGCCTAGATGTCCGATTGTGGCATTTATTTTAAAGCCCTTTCTATGATGTCACTCAGGCGTCCGACTGTGGCATGTTTTTCTGTTATTATTTGTTCACCCTTCGAGGCGTCGCTTCAGACGCCCGATCGGTTCTCATTTATATTTTGTTGGGATTTCAGGTGGACTACCGCCGTTTTCCCTCGTGCTTCCTTCGTTATGCAAATTTTTAGTTGTGCATTGGGAAGATTATTCATGACGCATTCATGCATGCATTTGTTATATCTTACGTCCGAACTATCTTGCGAGTACTTTCAAAGTACTCATTGGCTTGTTGATTTGGCCAGATGCTGACGAAGGCGATCTCATGGATGAAGAGTTCGATAGCGAGTCCGAGGCCTAGAGGAATCCCAGTCATTCTCGTGCGACCCTGGCCTTGGTCACTGTTTTATACCCGCTTCCGCAACCCGCATAAACTTATCGAGCCTCACCTCGACGCTCGATGAGATGCCAGTTTGAGAGTCGTGTTACCACACTTCCCATTGTGTTATTCCACCACCACTATATCCTCGAGTCAGTAGTATGCCACCACCCCATTGTGTTATATTCGCCATTATGTATAATTATTGGCGCGCTTATTTGTTGAGCAGCCCTAGCTCAACCCTGTAATATATTCTATGCTACTGGCTTATTGTATCAAGTATTTGTCTACCAGTGAGGAGGATTTTCTCTCATACTGGACTCAAAGATTGGTTTCTCAATAAATATTTTTATTGGAAAACCGGTCGTGACAGGCTTGGTACCAGAGCCAGGCTGACTGTAGGAAGCCACTAGGTGCGATCGCTAATCAGTTATTAGCATGATAGAGCCGATTTAATTTTTGTTGCAATTGTAGTCATTTTCTGACAGTCAGCATAAGTTTATGATCTGACCATTCAGGATTTTTGCCTACTTTTGTAGATGGCCAACAACAACTGCGAGTCTCAGACCTTCGCCAACGTACCCGATGGGTTCGTTAAGCTTCTCTCCTTCATTGTTCAGGTCACGATGGGGCCATCTGTGCGCCCAGTCTTCACACTCCGCCAGCACAGAGTCAACGACGGTCTGACCATGCACCAGGCCACGGTGCAGTTCAAGGGAGGGCGTGGTGAGCTACGCCGCTACCTGTTCGTGGGAAGAGCCATGCCTACGGAGAGGCATGCTATGCAGATGGCAGCCCGTGAGGCGATAGCCCGCCTTAGGGATGTCCTCCCCGCGATGAAGACTCGTCGCTACCGTTATCTCCCATGCCATGTGCCCTACACCTGCCACTACGCATTCTCCTGCCCCAGAGGAGAACGAGACGAGGCTTTTGAGATGCTTATTGAGTATCTCCGGGCTCTAGAGGCAGCCTTCGACAACCTGGTGGACGACTTCGTGGCTGCCCGCATGGACTCAGTTCATGGTTGTGCCGCCAACAGGAGAGAGCTCCTGCTCCCCGCACCGCCACTGACTTTTGTCTCGTCCTCAGCATCTCATGCACCTACTCGTCACCTGCCTACCACCGGAGGGTTCAACCAGGCATTTGCGCCCACTCCAGCGTGCACTGCACCACCCGTGGTGCCCACTCCCATTCGTGTTGCTCCACCCCTGGCACCCGCTCCACCTACCCGGCGCGGCTCTTCACGTCCGGAGCCAATTAGTGAGGAGGAGGTCGAGTCCCCAGCCTCACTGCGCCTCACCCTTGGCAGGGCCAAGGAGATCATCGACATTTCCGGCTGAGTGCGTTTGCCCGTCATGCGATGTACCGCTTTGTAAGATATGTTGTGAGAAGTAGCTTGTTTGCGCATCATGTAGAACTGGAGGAGTGAACTAGCCTAAATAACATGTCAGGATTATGTACGCATATCCTGAGTGATGTACTGTATAATTATCGCCCGTGTGTAAGATATGTAATGAGCAGTCCTTCTCCGTGCGCAAATCAATTTGTTTTCTTAAGTGATCTTGGACTTTTAAATTAATTGCCATCCTTGTGCATTTTTATTTTTGGAGTTGTTTTTGACGACCATCTTCATTTTTCTTATGAGTGTTACAAAATATATCCCCAGAGTGAAAAATGTCTCGTCCTTGGACTCGCTCCATGCCTACTCCGCCAGAGGAAAATTTTGACACTCAACCAGGCAACAATTTCACGCAAGGGCAGTCGAGTCAACAGGGCAGTGAAACGGCACTTTCCCAAATGTGCCGCCTTTATGAACAGAGTCAGCAACAACATCGTGAAATGATGAACCAAGTCATCAACATGGGAAATTACCATGGACAGTATCCGCAGCATTCCAAGTTATCCGAGCTACAGAAGACGCGTCCCCAAACATTTTCTCATACTGACAAGCCTCTTGAAGCCGAGGACTGGCTTCGGGATATGGAGAGGAAATTAATTATTGCAAAATGTTCAGATCCCGAGAAGGTATTGTATGCTCCGCACTATCTCACAGGAGCAGCCGCATCTTGGTGGGAGAATTTTCTGCACATGCATCCAAACGAAAGTGACATAACCTGGGATGATTTCAAGGAAGGTTTCCGCGGTGCACACATTCCTAAGAGTATTATGAAAATCAAAAAGAGAGAGTTCGATGACCTCAAACAAAGGAACTTGACAGTGGCAGATTACAACAGTCAATTTACACTATTGTCTCACTACGCCAATGAAGAGCGTATGACTGAAAGCAAGAAGATGGAGAAATTCCTTGACGGTCTAGCGCCCGCACTTAAATGCCAACTGGTCGTGCACACTTTTCCTGATTTTAAGACACTGGTGGACAAAGCCATTACTCTGGAAAATGAGAGACGCAGTCTGGAAGATATCCGCAAGCGAAAAAGGGACCAGACTAACCATGCTCGCAATCCCCGAAGCAAGACAGATTTTCAAAAGGGTGGGACACACAAATTCCCATCCAATGTCTCACGCCAAATCAAAAAATTTCATGCAAGGGACAAGGAGTTCATATATCGCCCCGGCGTTACTTGTTACGCCTGTGGAGAGGAAGGACACTATGCCAAGCAGTGTCCCAAGCCTAGAAACTCAACCCCAAAGCCAAACAACGGCGGTAATAATTCAGCACCCAAGCGAAACAATTTCAATCCCAGCAACAACCACAGGAAGGGTCATCTGAACCACGTAACCAAAGAGGAGGCACAAAACGCTCCGGATATCGTACTCGGTACGTTTCCTGTCAACACAATACCTACAATGGTTTTGTTTGATTCTAGAGCTTCTCACTCTTTTATTTCGAAAAGTTTTGCTTTGCAAAATAATTTTTCGATGCTTCCTTTGGAGAAATCCATGATCATCAAGTCCCCTGGGATTCAGCAAGTTACTCAGAATTACTGTCAGAATGTGGTCATTGAGTTCAAAGGATTGGAGTTTCACGCCAATCTTATTGTGTTGGAAAACAAAGGACTGGATGTCATCTTAGGGATGGACTGGCTGACCGCCAACAAAGGTTTTATTGACTGTTTCAACCGGACCGTAATCCTCACACACCACCACGGGAAGACAATAAGAGTGTCAGCCAAGGAAGGAAAAATACCCCGGCAACCTAGATTGAATAAGGTAGACGTTTCTGAGCTAAACAAGGTTCCAGTGGTATGTGAATTTCTAGATGTATTCCCTGAAGAACTACCAGGCATGCCACCAGACCGAGAGATAGAATTCTGCATTGAGCCCGCACCAGGAACCACCCCCATATACAAGAAACCATACAGAATGGCACCATCCGAGTTGGTTGAATTGAAGAAGCAAATAAAAGAATTGCTGGACAAAGGATATATTCGAGCCAGCTCCTCACCTTGGGGATCACCAATTTTATTTGCCAAAAAGAAGGATGGAACACTGAGATTGTGTATTGACTGTCGAGCACTTAACATGGTCACAATTAAGAACAAATACCCGATGCCAAGGATAAACGATTTGTTTGATCAACTTGCTCAGGCCAAGGTATTTTCAAAAATTGACTTAAGGTCTGGATACCATCAATTAAAAGTGCGAACGGAAGATATCCCCAAAACAGCCTTCACTTCTAGATATGGACTGTATGAGTTCACAGTAATGCCATTTGGATTAACGAATGCCCCTGCATATTTTGTTCACCTCATGAACAAAGTATTTATGAAATATATGGACAAGTTCGTCGTGGTATTCATCGACGATATTCTGGTATACTCCAAAACACCAGAAGAGCATGCAGAACATCTCAGGATTGTGCTAGGAGAACTCAGGAAACACCAATTGTATGCCAAGTTCAGCAAGTGCGAATTTTGGCTAAAACAAGTAGGCTTTCTAGGCAACGTGCTAACCCAAGACGGTATCGCAGTGGACCCAGAGAAAGTCAAGGCCATACTTGGCTGGAAGTCGCCAGCAAGCGTAACAGATATACGTAGTTTCTTGGGAATGGCAGGATATTACCGCAGATTTATTGAAGGATTTTCCACCATAGCCAAGCCTATAACGCAGTTACTCAAGAAAGACAAGAAGTTTGAATGGACAGAAGCCTGCGAAAAGAGTTTCCAAGAGCTAAAGCGAAAATTAACAACAGCACCAGTATTAATTGTGCCGGACATACACAAGAATTTTGAAGTGTTTTGTGACGCGTCCAGAAAGGGTCTCGGATGCGTGTTGATGCAGGAAGGCAAGGTTGTCGCCTATGCTTCAAGGCAACTTCGCAAGCATGAGGAAAATTATCCCACTCATGACTTAGAAATGGCAGCGGTCATTCATGCACTCAAAGAATGGAGACATTTCTTACTTGGGAACCGATGTGAAATATATATGGATCACAAAAGTCTCAAATCTATTTTCACGCAGCCAGAACTAAATTTACGACAGAGACGCTGGTTGGAATTGGTAAAGGATTATGATGTTGGTATCCATTACCATCCAGGAAAAGCAAATGTAGTGGTCGATGCTCTTAGTCGGAACCCCAACTCCGACGAAAGCAATCTGCAAAGCTTGAGGCCCGAATTCCAACAAGAATTTGCCAAGCTCAATTTGATAATGGTAGCAGAAGGCACCATATCAAACTTGGAAATACAACCCGACCTTGTGGAGGAAATTAAAGAAGCTCAGCCCGGTCACCCCAGCATCGAAGGCATCAAAAGAAAGGTGAGTATGGGCAAGGCCTCGGAGTTCGTCATAGACGATGAAGGAATATTGTGGTACGGAGAAAGACTCTGCATGCCAAACATAGAAAGCCTTAAATAGCAAATCCTAGCTGAAGCCCACACCGCCTCGTACTCGATTCACCCCGGAGGGACCAAGATGTATAAAGATATTCAGGAAAGATTTTGGTGGCACGGTATGAAGAGGGACATAGCCACTTTCATTGCACGTTGCGACTCGTGTCAACGCATAAAAGCTGAGCATCAGAGACCGGCCAGACTACTGCAACCAAACAAAATACCTGAGTGGAAATGGGATGAAATAGGGATGGATTTCATTGTCGGACTACCTCGGTCACAGCATGGGAATGATGCCATCTGGGTCATCACTGACAAGTTAACCAAGGTGGCACATTTCATTCCAGTAAAGACAACCTACAACACTCAGCGGCTTGCCAGGATATATCTCTCCCGTATAGTCTGTCTGCATGGAGTCCCGAAGACTATAATATCCGACAGAGGCACTCAGTTTGTCTCAAGATTTTGGGAGCATTTACAACAGGCTCTGGGAACTCAACTAACCTTCAGCACCGCATACCACCCACAGACCGATGGACAAATGGAATGCCTAAACCAGATTTTAGAAGACATGCTGAGAGCATGTGTCCTCACATATGGAACCAGTTGGGAAGAAAGCCTGCCATACGCCGAATTCGCGTACAACAATAACTACCAGGCCAGCCTGCAAATGGCACCATTTGAGGCTTTATACGAACGGAGATGTCGTACCCCGTTGAATTGGTCAGAGACCGGAGACAGCCGCATCTTCGAACCAGATATCCTCAGAGAAGCCGAGGAAAAAGTCAATCTAATCAGAGACCGACTTAAGACCGCTCAAAGTCGACAGAAGATTTATTATGATCAGAAACATCGTAGGGTCAGCTTCGAGCCCGGTGAGTTCGTATACCTGAAAGTATCTCCTATGAGAGGATTGCAATTATTCAAGATTAAAGGGAAGCTAGCACCAAGATTCATTGGACCATTCTGTATAATGGCGCGAAGAGGCACGGTAGCCTACCAGCTAGACTTTCCCAAGGAATTATCCGATGTCCACGACGTGTTCCACGTCTCGCAATTGAGGAAGTGCGTGAGCAACCCAGAGAAACAAGTATCCCATGAGAGCATTGACGTACAGCCAGACCTCACTTATCGGGAACGTCCAGTAAGAATATTAGAGGAGTCTGAAAAGAGAACCCGACATAAGACCACCAAATTCTTCAGAGTACAGTGGAGCAATCACACCGACAGTGAAGCAACTTGGGAAAGAGAGGACTTTCTTCGGACAGAGCATCCACACTTATTTAAGGATCAGCTGAAATCTCGGGGACGAGATTTTTCCTTAGGGGGTAGGTGTTGTGACACTCCAAAATTTTTGATTTGGTTTTCATCAAAAACTTTATTGGATTCTAAAAGAGGGCATTTAAAAAAATTCTTTTCCAGAAATCCTTCCTCTTTAAAAAAACTTCCTTTCACCTTTGGCAAGGATTTCCTTTCCTTTTCAATTTTGGTGTTGAATTTTTGGAAGCTTTTCTTCTGATTGTTTCCCTCTCAAACTTATTTATGTTTCATTTAAAAAGAAACCATAGGGGTTTTGGGACTTCTTTCTTTTGAAACCACCCATGATTTTGTTTGTCACAGGTGGTGAAACCACTCCAAAACCTCCCCTCCCTCTTGGAACAACCTAAGTTCTCTGTCCCAACTAAACCAAACAAGTTTTGTATTTTATTTCAAACATTTTTCATCTCAAATCATTTTTGTCAATTATTTGGAGCCTGAGTCATTTACAAAGCAAGTACCTTATTTCCTTTGAGTTTTGATCTCAAACCAACTCCTCTGGTTTGTCCTTAGCATCCACAACTCAGAACCATCTTGATCCACTCTCCTCCTTTTCAAATTTTTCAAATTTCAGCCTCTGCAAGTTTGGACCAGATTTGCCAAATTTGGTGAAATTCATATCTACACTCCCCCAAAAATTCTACAAAAATTCAGGCAGCTTACTGGAACAATGAGTAGCCACTCCACCAAAAATCAGCTCTAGGAAAAATCCCTAGAGACCTGTATCATTCTGTCGAACACCTTGCATACACTGTATTTTGCACTTTCAGTAATTCAGTAAAGTTCAGAGTTCAGTGTCGTTTTCTCCTCGCCAGTTTCAGTCACGCGTGGACAGTGCACTTGGCACGATCCTCGCCGCCTCTCCCTCTTGTCTGGAGTGCCGCACGCACGCTTGGCGCCTTCCGGGCATCGGTGGCGCCCTGGCCCGCCAGCGCCGGCGTGTCTTGCGGCGGCCAATCCACCGTAACGGCCGACCGGAAGCAGAACGGCGGCGCGACGCCGTTTGGCGCCGCCCAACGCTCCCTGGCTCTCCGCGTGGCACATGCATGCCAGCGCAGCCCGCTGCACAGTCACCGTGGCCCGGCAAGCACAGAACGCGCTCCCTGCCGCCGACGTGCCGCACGGCCGTTCCATTGGAGCCAGCCGTAAAACTCCCCTCCCGTGCTGAGCTGGACCCCGGAATGGAACCTCTACTCCACCTAGACGATGCCTAAACCCCTAATCCCTCTGCCCAACCCCGGCGCCGCCGTAATCGCTCGCCGGACTTACGCGTACGCGGCAACCGCCTCGGGCCGGCTATATATAGCACCCCCGGGTTCCCTCTCGCCCCCGCACACCTCCACTACCTCTCTGGACCCCGACCAGCAACTAGAAGAGCCTCGAGAGGCCCTTCTTCCTCGACTCCGGCCGCCTGATTCCGCCTCGGCCTCCACCTCGATTCGCTCCGGTGAGGCCGTCCCCGGCACCCAAACTTCATCAGTAGTTTCCTCGAGCACCCAGTGAGCTAACCCAAGCATCAATTTGACATTCGCAGCTCTCCCCGGCGAGGTCCATCTTCACCCGAGCCACCGTCCGCCGGAGCAAGGCTCGCCGTCGACGTGGTACTCGCCGGCAACCACCACCACCACCAACCGACGCGGAAGGACGTCCTGAGCAACGAGGTACCCTCCGATCCCCTTGCCTCGCCGTGGATCGCCGCCGGCGACCACCGCGGCTCTCGGGCCCCGTCGAGCTCAGCCGCCCGTTTTGAATTTTCAAACCTGACGGGTGGGACCTGCCCGTCAGCCTCTCTGTCTCTTTCTAAACGAACCGTTTCTGAAAGCGTATTCTGCCAAATGTGTTTTCCTCCTGGGCTGGCGTATTCTCTGCCGAAGCGTTTTTAGTTTTTATGAGCTAGCCCCTGGAAATATTCTGTTTCATTACAGATGAGTCCCTGGACTAAAACCCTTATAACTTTTAAACAGAAAAGTATTTTTGATTGATTCTTTTTGTGTTCTCTTTGAAATTTTGTCTAGTTTTTTATCAGATTTATTTGGAAAAATTTTGGAATACTTTTTGTGCACTTCTTGGTATTTACAATAGCGCCTATACTTTTTGTATACCGTAGATACCGAAGGAGGTGACGGAGCCGCGAACTTCACCGAGCTAGGCTCCGACTACTCTGAACCAGGCAAGCATGTTTGAACTTTTGATATGATGAGTGTCTTGGCATGTTTTGCATTTAGTTAGTTTCATGGCATGTTGATGAGCATACCCATGAACGTTATTTTCATGCATGATTAAGGTAAGTGAGCTCGATGATCCATAAGTGGATGGATGTGAGTATGAAAGGCCATGGGTTGGCATGAGGATGGGTAAGATGGCAGTGTTGTAGCATGCCAGTCTTATGCCAGACTATTTGACTGCAGTGTCAAATTGTATCGGTCCAGTTCCTCCCTTTTCCTTCCTTGTACTACCACATGTTTTCCGCAACGAATATGGCTTAGTAAGTTGCAAACCGCTTTCCTGGTACACCCCAAAAGGAGAGGCCGGGATGATGGTTCCATGGCCCTGGATTAAAGCCAGTCATCCGATCAGGGGGCATGGGTGTTTCCGGTTGGGACCGAGAGGGGGGCACCCCTTAGAGCGCGCGTATATAAATTTGATCCCATGCTATTCGAGATTGTGATCTCCCCGTCTCAAAGTTTTTCGTGGACGATGTCTAGGGTGAGTCCTGGCATCGAGAGATAGGATGGGTGTGTACTGGATTGCTGTGTTTTCTTCCGAAATACCGTAAACGGAACTAGTCCTTCGAGACTACGGAAATCCGTTAGCTGTGGGAAATTTTTGTACAAACTCTGCAGAGTCATAAATCTCCAAATCATCTTATCCATATCCAAATATTGCGCTGACTTATTCTGACAAGTGCCAGTTTTTGGTGACAGATACTCCCGTGAATCTCATGAGCACTAAGCCCGGTTAACAGTTTATTCCTGTGGATGGACTAACCCGTTTATTATCATGAACTGAATATTTATTATGAGTATTATTTACTTGTGGACTAAAGCCCTTTCTGTGATGTCGCTCAGACGTCCGACTGTGGCATTTCTTTTAAAGCCCTTTCTGTGATGTCGCTCAGACGTCTGACTGTGGCATTTCTTTTAAAGCCCTTTCTGTGATGTCGCTCAGACGTCCGACTGTGGCATTTCTTTTAAAGCCCTTTCCGTGACGTCGCCTAGATGTCCGACTGTGGCATTTCTTTTAAAGCCCTTTCTGTGATGTCGCCTAGATGTTCGACTGTGGCATTTCTTTTAAAGCCCTTTCTGTGATGTCGCCTAGACGTCCGATTGTGGCATTTCTTTTAAAGCCCTTTCTGTGATGTCGCTCAGACGTCCGACTGTGGCATGTTTTTCTGTTATTATTTGTTCACCCTTCGAGGCGTCGCTTCAGACGCCCGATCGGTTCTCATTTATATTTTGTTGGGATTTCAGGCGGACTACCGCCGTTTTCCCTCGTGCTTGCTTCGTTATGCAAATTTTTAGTTGTGCATTGGGAAGATTATTCATGACACATTCATGCATGCATTTGTTATATCTTACGTCCGAACTGTCTTGCGAGTACTTTCAAAGTACTCACTGGCTTGTTGATTTGGCCAGATGCTGACGAAGGCGATCTCATGGATGAAGAGTTCGATACCGAGTCCGACGCCTAGAGGAATCCCAGTCAGTCTCGTGCGACCCTGGCCTTGGTCACTGTTTTATACCCGCTTCCGCAACCCGCATAAACTTATCGAGCCTCACCTTGACGCTCGATGAGATGGCAGTTTGAGAGTCGTGTTACCACACTTCCCATTGTGTTATTCCACCACCACTATATCCTCGAGTCAGTAGTATGCCACCACCCCATTGTGTTATATTCGCCATTATGTATAATTATTGGCGCGCTTATTTGTTGAGCAGCCCTAGCTCAACCCTGTAATATATTCTATGCTACTGGCTTATTGTATCTAGTATTTGTCTACCAGTGAGGAGGATTTTCTCTCATACTGGACTCAAAGATTGGTTTCTCAATAAATATTTTTATTGGAAAACCGGTCGTGGCAGCATTGCAAGGCGGGTTCCTCCTCCAAGTCCTTCATAGAAGATTGTAAACACCAAGAGTAGTGTCCGGCTCTGCAAAATAAGCTTCCACATATTGCCATAGAGAGAATAATATTAACGCAAATCAAATCTGCTGACGTATTCCGCAGTGCGCTATCACACTACGGCCAAGTCCTTTACCCGAATCGTTTTTACTTTTCCACCTCAGCGTGTTTTGCGAGGCGGTTTCCTTGGCACGTCTTGTCGAAGCAGAGATCGTGTACCCCCTTTTACGGGATTCTCATCAATACAGACATGGGTAACCCAACCGCGCCACTTATCACGGTGCTTGGGAGGCAAGCGAGTTTTACTAGGATGGTGGGGACGCACAACCGCATCCGCCCATATATGGGGATAAGGATCCACCTTTTTACCTACGCCGTCTTCCTCCTTTGCCTATCCTTCTCCTGCGCTCTTGAGCTCCAGCGCCCAAGCCCGCACTTCCCACCTCAACCTTCTCTAGTAATGTCCGGAGCGGGAGGCAAGTGGAAGCCCTCCTCCGTTATGGAGGGCTAAGTTAAGAAGCTAAGGAAGGCCAGATACCTGTCCAAGGACATCGCGCACCGGCTTCCCGAGGAGGGACAGATTATCCCCACCCCAAGGCCCCATGAGAGGGTAGTATTCCTTCCCCACTTCCTTGGTGGACTGGATTTTCCACTTCACCCATTTGTCCGGGGGCTCATGTTCTACTACGGCCTGGATTTCCACGATCTGGCCCCGAACTTCATCCTCAACATCTCGGCGTTTATCGTCGTGTGCGAGGCTTTTCTCCGCGTCCGCCCCCATTTCGGCCTCTGGCTCAAGACCTTCAACGTCAAGCCCAAGGTGGTGTGTGGCAACCAGGCAGAATGCGGAGCCGCCATGGCGGGCAAGATGGCCAACGTCCTATGGTTCAAGGGCTCTTTTGTGGAGACCCTAAAGGGATGGCAATCCGGGTGGTTTTAAATCACCGAGCCGCGCGATCCAAAATGGACCGCAGCCCCCGAGTTCCGATCCGGACCCCCCACGCGGCTTATGTCCTGGAAAGAGACGGGCCTGTCGTGGGGTAACGAAAAAGAGGTGACCGGATTGCAAACATGCATCTAGTCCCTGGTGAACAAGCCAGTTCGGCTTGTTAATGTAATCCAGGTTATGCTCGTCCGCCGGATCCACCCATGCCAACAACGGGATTTTAATCTGTGGGAGTTCAACCCGGCACAGCATCAAACCCTCAGCAGGGTCTTCGACACGACGTACGAAGACGCCTGGAGGCTGCTATTTAAGGGCGCCGAGGCTCCTGCATCCGCTTCCGAGGACCGTGGATACAGCTCGCAGCGTCATGCTAACGAGGTAAGACATTTACACCTTTTACAGGATGTTCAAGCTTTTTCCATAGTTTGACTCTATGCGGGATCTAAACTCCCTTACCTTTGACAAGCTTGGCGAGCGATATCTGGACCGATTAACTGTCCGGCTCCGCTGCCCGAAGACCCAGCCCCAGCTCTCCTAATGAAGCTACTGGTTCCGGTGCCTTATGTGGTGCCGGAGAAGAAGGCCAAGAAGAAGAAGACCAAGAAGAAGAAGACCACGGGGACTCGAAAGAGTGCCCATAATATGGTGGTGTCGGACTCGTCATCTGACGAGTCTGAGATGCACTCCTCCCGTGAAAACGAGGAGGAGGAAGAAGAAACCTCTCCCCCTCCAGCGGGGGAAGGAAAGAAAAGGAAGGCCGCCCCAACGGGGGAGGACGAAGGGTCCAAGAAGAGGAAGACCCCTCCGCTGGACTACCTCCCCGATGCCAAAGAGGACGAAGAGGAGTGGCCAGACAGGGCCAAGCGTCCGGCGAAATCGTAAGTTCGGATATCAGAGTAACTCATGACGTTCCTTTGTTGCACAGCTTTCCCTAATGTCGAATATAATTATGCAGCCCGCCCCGGACCGGACTCGACGAGTCATCGAGCGGCTCCCTGAATTCATCGGACATGAACTCAGTTCCGCCTGCTGTCTCCCCCCGCACCGCGGACGACGCCGAAGTGGCGTCGCGACGAGCTCCGGGGCGGGAGGAGGTGGTCCCGGAGGAGCCGCAAGGCAACCTCCCGCACTCCAGGAGTGAAGGGGACAAGGCCCCCCAGGGCTCCAAGTCCGGCTTTGAGCCGGACACCGCACCGGAATCTACAACAGTTCCGGTCCGCGGTAGGCGAACTCCTTCCAAGAGGAGTAAGCCTTCTGAGCCGGCAGCCTCCGTCCAACCGGGGGTGCCGGACAATCTGCTGGAGGTGCTTAACGGCGCCTCCATCAATGAGGAGCACCGTACTATTATGAGTACGGTGATCCAGAAGGTTCAGTCCGCCAAGAGCGGACGGAGTGAAGCTTGCGCTAGCCTTCTAACAGGCTTCGAGGTAAGTAAAAAATATGTAAAGATATAACCACATAGACAGTAGCCCCTGATGCTCTGTTTGGCGTTCGGAAAGAAAAGCCGAATAGAGGATCTATTAAATTTCGCAGGAGTCTAACAACAAAGAGTCAATATGCGTATGCAGGCTTCGCTGCTAGCCACCGCCGCACTGACTGCGGAGGTGGGTGCCCTGAAACAAGGCCTCGAGCGGACCGAGCAAGAGCTCGGCCTTGCCAAACGGCAGCTCGAGGAGAAAGAAGGTAAGAAATACCTTACAGAAAAAGTGCCTATAGAAAGGCTTGATTGCGGAAAAATAACAGGATTGTACTGCTTATTGTAGGGGCCATGATTGAGGTGGCGACCCTCAAGCAGGCGCTGTCTGAGGCCGAAAAGAAAACGGCTACGGAGTGCTCCGAGCGAGAGAAACTTGAGGGCCAGGTTGGCGAGGTGCAGCAGGAGCTTCAGGCTCTCATGAAAAAGCATGAGAGTTTGGAGCTTGAGTCCAAGACGCAAGCGTCCGAGCTCGCGGCGGCCCTTGAGACTGCCAAGTCCGCCAAGGCCGAAGCCCAAAAGGCCCTCCAAGAGTTGGAGGATATGAAAAAGATAGCGGCGGGTAAGGCATTCTTTATGCAAAGGAGAAGTATAAAAGTAAAGTACTTGTCACTTACCCGAATCCGGAGCTCTCTAGGGGCATTCGCAAATCTTCCCCGCAGCGTATCCGACACCGCCGCATACTACCGAGCCGAAGAGGACAGCTCAACGGAGAAGGTGTTCTGGTCTCAGTATACTGAGGCCGGACACCCCGCGCCCTTGGGCGACCAGCTGAAATGGCTGGTCGAGCTCCACAAGGCGGCCGAACAGGCCATGAAGGGCTTCATAGTTCGGCTGTGGCCTGGAGAGGCCCTGCCTGGGAGCTACTTCGGGCTGGTGCGGCGACTGGTGCAGGCCTGTCCAAGGCTCGAGGTCATCAAGCGCTCCGTCTGCATCGAAGGTGCCTGTAGGGCCCTTGCCCGTGCAAAGGTGCACTGAGGTAAGCTGGACGGTGAGAAGCTTGTGAGGGACGGGCCGCCGCCGGGGAAGGAGCATCGCAAGCCCGAGAACTACTATAAGGATGTTCTTGCGGGTGCCCGCCTAGTGGCGGATGAATGTACCAAGGATGTAATTTTTGAATGAACTCGCTCGTGTTTATCCTGTGCACTGAAAACTTGTTCATATGCGCTAAGCAATGCTTATTGAATTTAAAATTGTATTTAAAACAGGTATACCGCTCGTAACAGAGACCACCTGGGAGTTCATAATGCGGCATGGCTTATCTGCCTCCCTGGATCTTGCATCGTTTGTGCGGCAGTCGAATTGCCGAACAGGTCGTCCGAAGTATGGAGTCCTGAAAGTAAGAAAAAATTAAAAAAAGAATCCGGCAGCCCCTTGTACGTTTTAAGCCGTATTTTGGGCATGCTGTTATTGTGCCCCTTCCCCTATGACCATGGTATTTCAAGGGTGTAGTTATGTACGCGAGGTACTAGTTTCGCTATGTCGCGAGAGCTGGAGTTGGGGCCCCATTGCTACGCTTGCTCATAGTGTGCCAGGTGGTTCTGCTGTGGGTTACTCCGGGCGCGCTTGGCAGTGTCTGGCTTTTTAATGGCCGGACTAGAGAATTGCCTGAGGAGGCTACTTTGCACTTCCACTGCGAGAGCCGCCGTGTGCTCCTCCGTACGGAGGGAGCGTTCGGTGTTTCCATTGACCATGATTACTCCTCGAGGGCCTAGCATCTTGAGCTTGAGATATGCGTAGTGCGGCACCGCATTGAACTTTGCAAATGCGGTTCGTCCGAGTAGGGCGTGATAGCCACTGCAAAATGGGACTATATCGAAGATTAACTCTGCGCTTCGGAAGTTGTCCGGGGATCCGAAGACCACGTCAAGTGTTACTGAGCCTGTATAGTTGGCCTCTACACCTGGTATAACGCCTTTAAAGTTCGTTTTTGTGGGCTTAATCCTTGAGGGATCTATGCCCATTTTCCGCACTGTATCCTGATAAAGCAGGTTCAGGCTGCTGCCGCCGTCCATGAGGACTCTTGTGAGATGAAATCCGTCGATGATTGGGTCGAGAACCATCGCGGCGAAGCCGCCATGATGGATACTAGTGGGATGGTCCCTCCGATCAAAAGTGATCGGGCAGGAGGACCATGGGTTGAACTTTAGGGCGACTGGCTCCATTGCGTATACGTCCCATAGCGCACGCTTCCGCTCCCTCTTGGGAATGTGGGTTGTGTATATCATGTTCACCGTCTGCACTTGTGGGGGAAAACCCTTCCGTCCATTGTTGTTCGGCGGCTTGGGCTCCTCCTCGTCGTCACTTTGCAGCCCCTTGTCTTTGTTTTCGGCTCTTAACTTGCCTGCCTGCTTGAACACCCAACAATCTCTGTTAGTGTGATTGGCTGGCCTTTCGGGGGTGCCATGTATCTGGCACAAGCGGTCGAGTATTTGGTCCAAATTGGACGGGCCCTGAGTATTCTTTTTGAATGGCTTTTTCCGCTGACCGGATTTATAGCCTTTGAATCCGGCATTGACTGCCATGTCTTCATTGCTGTCGCTGCTAACGCGGCGCTTTTGCTTATTCCGACGTGTCCTGCCACTTTTGTCCTTGGTATTCGAATTACCAGGGTTCTTTGATAAGTTGTTACTGTGAGCTAGCCAGCTGTCTTCTCCCGCACAAAAGAGGGTCATGAGTGTCGTGAGGGCTGCCATAGATTTCGGCTTTTCCTGTCCTAGGTGCCGGGCAAGCCACTCATCGCGGATGTTATGCTTGAAGGCTGCTAGGGCCTCTGCATCCGGACGGTCCACTATCTGGTTTTTCTTTGTTAGGAACCGTGTCCAGAATTGTCTGGCCGATTCCTCTGGCTGCTGAATTATGTGGCTTAAGTCGTCGGCATCCGGTGGTCGCACGTAAGTGCCCTGGAAGTTGTCGAGGAATGCAGCTTCCAGGTCCTCCCAAGAACCGATTGAGTCTGCTGGCAAGCTATTAAGCCAATGCTGGGCCGGTCCTTTAAGTTTGAGCGAGAGGTATTTGATGGCGTGTAGATCATCGCCGCGTGCCATGTGGATGTGAAGGAGATAATCCTCGATCCATACCGCCGGATCTGTTGTGCCATCATGTGATTCGATGTTTACGGGTTTGAAACCCTCTGGGATTTTAGGCTCCATTGCTTCATTCGTGAAGCATAGCGGGTGTGTGGTGCCTTTGTACTGGGCTATATCACGACGTAGCTCGGAAGATCTATGTCTGTTGTGTTCGGCCCAGCCGGATTTGTTGTATCCGGAGTGAAGATCATCGTTGCGTGTCGTAGGGCGCCTGCGCGATCCGTAGATCGATCTTGTTTGTCTTGCCTTGTCCTCCAGTACGTCTCGCGGGTCTGGCGCATTTTCCTGTGCCTTAGTTGAGTGGCGTCGGGGCATGGCTTGGGTGGAGGGTCGAGAGACCTCTCTTTCGTGGCCGCGAGGTGGCCGGTCTGCCATGTCGTGCGCTGGTGATGTAGGTGCATCCTCCTCTGATCAGGGTAGCGGCCTGCACTTTGGGTAACTCTTGGAGGGGCGTTCGAGTTCATACTCTTCGGCCGCAAGGACTTCAGTCCATCTGTCAGCTAGCAAATCTTGGGCAGCTCTAAGCTGCTGCTGCTTTTTCTTGAGGCTGCTTGCCATGGCTAAAAGCCTGCGTCTAAAATGCTCTTGTTCGGCGGGGTCTGATGGTATGACGAATTCGTCGTCATCGAGGCTTGCCTCGTCTTCGGAGGGAGGCATCTAGTTATCATCCTCAACCTCTTGGTCTGCCGCTCTCTCATGAGGGATGGCTTCTCCATCTTCCTGTGCCGAATCTTGCTGAGGTGGGTGTTCTTCGGCGCTGTCCGGGGTAGTATTATCTCCCGTGCCGGAATCACCGTTTTTGCTTTGGCGGGATTTAGAGCGGCGCCGCTGACGCCAGCGCTTTGGCTGTTTCTTGGGGGTGTCCTCCCCCACTGTTCCAACGCCATCTCCATCTTTCGGAGTATCCACCATATATATGTCATATGACGAGGTGGCCTTCCAGCGCCCTACAGGTGCTGGTTCCTGTTCATCTCCTACATCGTCGTCCATACCGTCGATGTCTTCGGAGCCAAAGTCAAGCATGTCGGTTAAATCGTCGACAGTGGCTACAAAGTGGGTGGTGGGTGGGCTTTGAATTTCTTCATCATCCGCATCCCATCCTCGCTGACCGTAATCTGGCCAGGGCTCTCCTGATAAAGAGAGAAACTTAAGGGGATTCATTATCGGGATGACGCCAAAAGGCGAGTGCTGAAAGATGTCTGCGGCGGTGAACTCCATTATCGGTGCCCAATCGGATTCGATCGGCAGGGGCGCGGGAGGTTCGGAGTCCGGGGAGGAGTCCGGACCGTCGGAGTCACAGATCATGCAGAGTGCGGGGCTAGCGTTCGGCTCGATCGCCTTTGAGATTGGAGCCCCCGAGGTGGCGTCCAACCGCTCGTCCTTGATTGGCGCAATAGGCTCCGAGTTAGAGGTCGGAACCGAAGCGTGACCGGCCTCCAGGACACTGTCCGGAGGCAGAGCTAGATCATGCCCCTCGAGATAGTGCGGCGCGCTTGGCCGTGGCTCGAACCCGTCGAAGATCAAGTCTCCGCGGATGTCAGTCGTGTAGTTTAAGCTTCCAAACCTGACTTGATGGCCAGGGGCGTAGCTTTCGATCTGCTCCAAGTGGCCAGGAGAATCGGCCTGCAGAGCGAAGCCGCCGAAGACGAAGATCTGTCTAGGGAGAAAAGTCTCACCCTGGACCGCATCGTTGTTGATGATCAAAGGAGCCATCAGACCTAACGGCGACGACACAGAGGAACTCTCAATGAAACCACCAATGTCGGTGTCAAAACCGGCGGATCTTGGGTAGGGGGTCCCGAACTGTGCGTCTAGGCCGGATGGTAACAGGAGGCAGGGAACACGATGTTTTACCCAGGTTCGGGCCCTCTTGATGGAGGTAAAACCCTACATCCTGCTTGATTAATATTGATGGTATGGGTATTACAAGAGTAGATCTACCACGAGATGAAGGAGGCTAAACCCTAGAAGCTAGCCTATGGTATGGTTGTTGTCTATGAAGTTGATGAAGTTGTCCTATGGACTAAAACCCTCCGGTTTATATAGACACTGGATAGGGTTAGGGTTACATAGAGTCGGTGACAATGGTAGGAGATCTTGAATATCCGCATCGCCAAGCTTGCCTTCCACACCAAGGAAAGTCCCATCCGGACACGGGATGAAGTCTTCAATCTTGTATCTTCATAGTCCAGGAGTCCGGCTGAAGGTATAGTCCGGCTACCCGAACACCCCCTAATCCAGGAATCCCTCACCCGTATTGATGAGAATCCCGTAATAAGGGGACACGATCTCTGCTTTGACAACACGTGTCGAAAAACTGCCTCGCGTTATGTGTGGGGCTAGTTAAAGGAAACGGTTCGAATAATCACCAAGCCATGACATAACGTCATGCTGTCAAAACAAGTCAGCAAATTAGATTTGCGAAAATATTATTCTCTCTACGGTGCTATGTGGAACTTATTTTGCAGGGTCGGACACTATCCTCGTATTCAAATTCTTCTATGATGTATTCAGAGAAGGAACCTGCCTTGCAATGCCGAAGACAATACTGCGCGCCGGACTCATCGTCATTGAAGCCTGGTTCAGGGGCCACTGAGGGAGTCCTGGGTTAGGGGGTCTCCGGATAGCCGGACTATCTCCATTGGCCGGACTGTTAGGCTATGAAGATACAAAATTGAAGACTTCGTCTCGTGACCGGATAGGACTCTACTTGGCGTGGAAGGCAAGCTAGGCAATACGGATATGGATATCTCCTCCTTTGTAACCGACCTTGTGTAACCCTAACCCTCTCCGGTGTTTATATAAACCGAAGGGTTTTAGTCAGTAGGACAATAACCATAACATACAATCATACCATAGGCTAGCTTCTAGGGTTTAGCCTCTCTGATCTCGTGGTAGATCTACTCTTGTACTACCCCTATCATCAATATTAATCAAGCAGGACGTCGGGTTTTACCTCCATCAAGAGGGCCCGAACCTGGGTAAAACATTGTGTCCCCTGCCTCCTGTTACCATCCGGCCTAGACGCACAGTTCGGGACCCCCTACCCGAGATCCGCCGGTTTTGACACCAAGAGTGGCTTTTATAGAATGCTTCATGTGCTTCACTTATATCATTTGAAGTTTGTATTGCCTGTTTCTCTTCACATAGAAAACTGTGTTTGTGGAATGCTCTTTTGCTTCACTTATATTTGTTAGGCATGGTCTTCTGTAGAAAGAATTAAACTCTAATGCTTCGCTTATATCTATTTAGAGAGTGAACAGGAATTGGTAAGTTGCATGGTTAGTCATAAAATCCTACATAAAACTTATGGATCACTGCATATGGTATGTTTGATTCCTAGCAATAGTTTGGCAATATAGAGATGGTAATATGGGGGAGGTACTAGTAAATGGTTGTGGTTAGTAAGAATATTGGTGTTAAGGTTTGTGATTCTCGAAGCATGCACGTATAGTCTCGTTATGCTATGAAGTTGGAGCATGATTTATTATTAATTGTCTTCCTTATGGGTGGCAGTCGGGGACGAATGATGGTATTTTCTTACCAATCTATCCCCCTAGGGGCATGCGTAGTAGTACTTTGCTTTGAGGGCTAATAAACTTTTGCAATAAGTATATGAGTTCTTTATGACTAATGTGGGTCCATGGATTAGACACGCTCTTATCTTTTCGCAATTTGCTAGCCTCTACGGTACCGTGCATTGCTCTTTCTCACCTCGAGACCTGGTGCAAACTTTGCCGGTGCATCCAAACCCCGTGATATGACACTCTCTATCGCACATAAGCCTTATTATATCTTCCTCAAAATAGCCACAATACCTACCTATTATGGCCTTTCCATAGCCATTTCGAGATATATTGCCATGCAACTTCCACTGCTTCCATTTTGATGACTTGAGCATTCATTGTCATATTGCTTTGCATGATCATATAGCTGACATAGTAGTTGTGGCTCAGCCACCGTTCATCATTTTTTATACATGTTATGCTAGATCATTGCACATCCTGCTACACTGCCAGAGGCATTCATATAGAGTCATATTTTGTTATAGGTATCGAGTTGTAATATTGAGTTGTAAGTAAATAGAAGTGTGATAATAATCAATTTTCATTACTAGAGCATTGCCCTAGTGAGGAAAGGATGATGGAAACTATGATTCCCCCAGCAGTCAGGATGAGACTCCGGACAATGAGAGAAAAAAAGAAAATAAAAAAAAAGAAAGCCAAAAAAAGGAAAAAAGAAAAAGAAAAAAGAAAAAGAGAGAAGGGGCATGCTAGTTCTACACTTGTGCTTTGTGCTTCAAAGTAGCACCATGTTTTCCATATAGAGAGTCTCATATGTTGTCACTTTCATAAACTAGTGGGAATTTTTTATAATAGAGTTAGATGCACACCCACTTAGTTTTCATGATGAGCTTTCATACACTTATAGCTCCACTACTAGGAAAAGGCCTACTAGTGGCGCACCTGTCACTACTAGGGAAAAGCCTAGCAGCAGCGCGGGTTTTGGGCCTATTAGCAGCGCGGGGGCCGGCGCTACTAATAAGGCGCTACAGCTAACGTATATCAGCAGCGCGGGTGCCACCCGCGCTACTACTACGTCCGTTAGTAGTAGCGTGGGTAAAAACCCGCGCTACTACTAACCCGCGGATTTTTTTTTCGAATTTTTTGCGCGAATTTTCAAATTTCTGAATTATTTTAACCTCTAATCTCTAATCACCCACATTGCTGCTCAATTTAATCTCTAATCACCCCTCATCATTCAAAATCATCTAACTTCTCGGATGGTCACCCATCCTCTCACTACTCCAGCCTGAGCACGCTTAACTTCCGTGTTCTATTCTTCCTCGATTCCAAATCTGCACTTGTTGTTTTCCTGACAATAGTAAGATGTCAATCCTATTAACCCTCGGGAGTTTAGCTTGAGCATGAAGTCACACATTTCGCTGTTTGAGTTTAAAACTATTGTTTTAAAAAACAATAATTATTTAGTAACACTAATATTTCTTGAATAAGGAGTTTGACCACATTTTGACCAAAGTTTGACCATAGTTTGACCAGATTTTACCAAAATTCCAAAAAACTGAAATAATTATTTAGTAACACTAATATTCTTGAATAATTATTTAGTAACACTAATACTTCTTGAATAAGTAGTTTGACCACAGTTTGACCAGATTTGACCAAAATTTAAAAAAATGAAATTTGAGCATAACTTTTTTTCCTTTTAGAATTTGAGGATTCTAAACATTTGCAAATAGGCCGTAGGTAGTCTCCATCGTATGCGGATTTTCGTGCTGAACATTTTGATATATTATACGTTTTTTCCTGACATCGTATGCAAAAGTTATAGTCGTTTTACATTTTCCCTACACTTTTTGCAAAACATGTCCAAATTTAAGTTTTTAAATTTTCCTAACTAGTAGATGTAGTAACATAACTACATCTCGAAGGATTTTAATTTTTGAAACATTTTGATATATTATATGTTTTTTTCTAACATCGTATGCATAAGTTATAGCCGTTTTACATTTTCCCTACACTTTTTGCAAAACATGTCCAAATTTAAGTTTTTAAATTTTCCTAACTAGTAGATGTAGTAACATAACTACATCTCGAAGGATTTTAATTTTTGAAGTTTTTATCATGTTCTTTTGCTTTTTACAAAACCGAAAAGGCGATCCATGAGGGGGGGGGTAGAGTTTCAAAATGGGACCTTTAGTAGTAGCGAGGAATTTTACCCCTCGCTACTACTATGGCATGTCCTGGAGGGGCACGGTTGAGACCTCTTAGTAGTAGCGAGGGGTAAAAACTTAGTAGTAGCGCGGGTTTATAACCCTCGCTACTACTATGGCATGGCCCAGGGGCACGGTAGAGACCGCTTAGTAGTAGCGAGGGGTAAAAACCAGCGCTACTGCTATAAACTTAGTAGTGGCGAGGGTTAAAAACCTGCGCTACTACTATGGCATGTCCCTGGGGGCACGGTAGAGACAGCTTAGTAGTAGCGAGGGTAAATAACTAGCGCTACTGCTATCAACTTAGTAGTAGCGAGGGTTAAAAACCCGCGCTACTGCTACTTAGCAGCAGCGCCTGATTTTAAAGCGCGCTGCTGGTAAGATTCTGTGTATAGGCTTTTCCCTAGTAGTGTGTTTTGCCTACTAATGGCGCACTACAGGTGCGCCACTAGCACCACGCCATTAGAATTTTTTACTAATGGCGCACCACTGGTGCGCCATTACTATCTGGTATACTAATGGCGCACCTCATGGAAGTGCGCCATTAGTAACAATTTCTTTTAAAAAAATCGTTTTTTCTTAATCTCAGGTCACTATTTCACATATGAGATATCCAACACATATATATATACAACAAGCATCCATATAACAATCATATCCAACACACAAGTTTCATCATATATACATACATAGCCAACACATAGTTCCATCATTACATATTACAAAAGTTTCACATTGTTCATCCAACACCGTTATCCATCAATTCACAAAAGTTTCACATTGATACAAAATAAAAACACAAATGGAAAAGAAGCACTCCATCCATGCAAGCTTCCGTGAATTAAATTAAATCTGCAAAATGATAAACAAGAAGTTAGAATAAGAAGAAGAAGAAGAAGAAGAAGAAGAAGAAGAAGAAGAAGAAGAAGAAGAAGAAGAAGAAGAAGAAGAAGAAGAAGAAGAAGACGAAGAAGAAGAAGAAGAAGAAGAAGAAGAAGAAGAAGAAGAAGAAGAAGAAGAAGAAGAAGAAGACAAGAAGAACACTAGAAGAACACTAGAAGAAGAATAAGAAGAAGACTATAAGCTTATTATGTAAACTTGATCATTTTGTGCTAACATAAGTAATTTTGGAGCTAACCTATAGGAAACTAAGCATATATATAAGCTCTCTAAGTTAGCATATTAGAGCCAACTTAGGTAAAATGAAGCTAACCTATGTCATTTTGGAAAAGAAGAAGAATAAGAAGAATAAGAAGAAGACTATAAGCTTATTATGTAAACTTGATCATTTTGTGCTAACATAAGTAATTTTGGAGCTAACCTATAGGAAACTAAGCATATAAGCTCTAAGTTAGCATATTAGAGCCAACTTAGGTAAAATGAAGCTAACCTATGTCATTTTGGAAAAGGAGAAGAATACGAAGAAGACTATAAGCTTATTATGTAAACTTGATCATTTTGTGCTAACATAAGTTATTTTGGAGCTAACCTATAGGAAACTAAGCATATATGCTCTAAGTTAGCATATTAGAGCCAACTTAGGTAAAATGAAGCTAACATATGTCATTTTGGAAAAGAAGAAGAATAAGAAGAAGACTTTAAGCTTATTATGTAAACTTGATCATTTTGTGCTAACATAAGTAATTTTGGAGCTAAACTATAGGAAACTAAGCATATTAGAGATAACGTAGGTAGCTAAGTATATATATATATATATATATATATATATATATCATTTTGGAGATCTGACATACCTGACATAGTTCAGTTCTCATTGTTCTTCTCCTTCTCCTTCCTCAGCCTGATGCGCCAAGAGCGGCGAGGCGGTGGAGGCAGCTGTGGGATGTAGTCTTCTACCACAATTGGCGTGGTCATGTCGCCCAGCTGTGGGATCGCCGGCGCCACCACCGGTGCGTGGTCATTGTCAGGCACCACCACCATCGCGAGGCCACCTTCAGGTAGGACGGGCATGACCATTGCTAGGTCATCCTCAGCCACCACCATCTCTTGCCCATGGTCAGCCACCACCATCTCTTGCCCATGGTCAGCCACCACCATCTCTTTCCCTTGGTCAGCCACCACCAGTGCTAGGTCATCCTCAGCCTGATGCCCATCGTCATCCTGCAGCTCCTCATCCCCACTCTGCTCCTCTTCTCCCCCACTCCAGTCCGGATCATCCTTCTTGTTGTCTTTGCTGCTGCCAGAATCGCTCCTGCTTTTGCTAAAGCCAGAATCGCTGTTGCTTTTGCTACAGCCATAATCGCTGCTGCTTTGGCTGTAGCCAGTGTCGCTGCTGCTGCTCCCATTGCCTGTCCAAATGCAACAATGACCGTTAACAATCGATGTGAGACAAAGCCAAATGTAGAGGAATAAGAAGAGGCATAACGCACTGGCATCTTCGTCGTCAGCGTAGCGCATGCGACACATAGTCGCGTTGAAAACCTTCATGATGAGCATTGTGGCGTCATCGTCGTACCTGAAGAGAAGAAAGTACCCGGTCCGCAGGTCGTAGGCACTGTAGAACTTCTCCCAGCCACGGCATAGGTACATGTGGCCCTCCTCGATCACCAACTCCACGTCCCACAGCCTGCGAACCCCGCTGCCGGCCTGTCGAAGCTTCACATTATCTGGCGGATCTTCACCCAGCATGTTCATAAAAGTGTCAGACAGCCTCTGCAATTTGGGAGATCTCTCGTTTTATATACCTGCCTCATGGCTGATACTGAAGTCCCAAGTATGATAGTGAAGAACTCGAAAGCATCCAACTCGTACTCCGGTGAGGCAGAGCGGCGGTGGCTGCTTCCCCCCATCTCTGATAAGCAGCAGAAGAGACCAATTAGTACCCTTACAACATTATCATACAACATTATAGCAGCATAAATTTTGAGAAGAAGATAATCAACTACACCAATGCACTTCTGAAGTTCCCGCTTCCCACCCATGATGTTGTTAAGCGAGGACTAGTGCCAAATGCATTTTCGGTACGAAAATACATCACAGGCCACTATGTTATTTAATATCATTCTGCTCGAAGACTAATGATTGTTACATCCTACTAAAATGATGTTCTGTCCTCAGAGATGTCTCGTTGCTTATGAGGAAGCAGCAAATAAACACTTGAAAAAAGCTCTCGTCCTCGAAGATGCATTCTTGGTTATATTACCGTTCTGAGTTACGTTGTTCTGTTATTTTATTTGAAGACATGAAGGGTTACTTATTTGAAGATGCTACTCCTAAGAAAGGTCAACTTTTCGATCATCAGCCTCTACAATTAAACAATGATGCATTCTTCCTTTTCCTTTCCATCTTCTTCTTCTCCACCTCTCTTGTTTTCTTATTCTCCTTTTTCTTTCTTCTCCTTCCTCCTCCTCCTCTTCTCCTTCTTCCTTTCTTGTTCTGTTTTTCAACTTTCTTCTTATTCTTCTTCCTTTTTTCCTTTTTCCTCTTCTTCTACTTCTTCTTTTTTTTGACTTTCTTCTTCTAATTATCTAAACCTAAATCTAGCACTAACCTAAACCAACCACTAACCTAAAACCTATCAATAACCTAATTAAACCTAAACAGTAAAGAAAAACAGTAGAAAAAACAAAAAATGCTCACCTTGGCTTCGGGGGCAGGGGTGGTGGTGGACGGCCGCGGTTAGGGCAGCGGCGGCGGGCCTGGCTCCGGGGGGGGGAGCACGAGGCGGACGCAGGGGGCCCGCGACGATCCTGGCTCCGGGGGTGGCGCGGGCGCAGGGGCGGTGGTGAGCCTTGTTCCGGGGGCGGCGCGGGCGCAGGGGCCGACGGGCAGGTGGGGGGCGGCGGGGCACCAGGGGGGGTGCCGTTCGGGCGACGGGGCGCTGGGGCGGGGCGCCGTTCGGGCGACGGGGCGCCAGGGTGGTGGCGGATGGTGGGGGCGACGGGGCGAGGGGCGGTGGGGCCAGGGGCGGTGGCGGGTGGCGGCGGCGGCGGCGGGTGGTTGGGACGGTGGGGCGAGGGGAGGTGGGACAAGGGGGCGGCGAGGGGAGGGGCGACGGGGCGAGGGAAGGTGGGGCTCGGCATTACTAACAATTTTTTTTTCAAAACTACTAATGGCGCATGGTGGGTGTGGTGCGCCATTACTATGTCAACTAGTAATGGCGCACTATACCACGGTGCGCCATTAGTAACAATTTTTTTTTTCAAAACTACTAATGGCGCACCATACATGGCGCACCACATGGTATAGTGCGCCATTAGTATATAGTAAAATGGTGCACCACATGTCTGATGCGCCATTAGTGGCCATATCATCTATAGCCCTTCTCCTAGTAGTGCTCTCAGTGCATTTGTTGCATGGCAATTCCTACTCCTCGCATTGATATCAATTGATGGGCATCTCCATAGACCGTTGGTTAGCCGTGTTGATGTGAGACTTTCTTACTTTTTTGTCTTCTCTATATATACCCCTATCATTATACTCTATTCCACCCATAGTGCTATAGCCATGGCTTGTGCTCATGTATTGTGTGGGAGTTGAAAAAGCCGAAGCGTGTTAAAAAGTATAAACCAATTGCTCGGCTTGTCATCGGGGTTCTGCATGATAAATACTTTGTGTTAAGAAGACAGAGCATAACAAGACTATATGATTTTCTAGGGATAGCTTTCTTTAGCGTTGATATTTTGAAAGACATGCATGATTGTTTGTCGGGATGCCTGAGTATTAATGTCTTTATGTCAAATTATAGTCTGTTTCTTTGAATCACTTATGTATTAATATTCATGCCATGATTAGACATATGATCAAGTTTATGCTAGGTAGCATTCCACATCAAAAATCATCTTTTTTATCATTTACCTACTCGGGACGAGGAGGAATTAAGCTTGGGGATGCTGATACGTCTCCGTTGTATCTATGATTTTTGATTGTTTCATGCCAATATTATACAACTTTCAAATATTTTTGGCAACATTTAATATGATTTATTGGACTAACCTATTGATCTAGTGCCCAATGTCAGTTCTTGTTTGTTACACATTTTTTGTTTTTCCAAAAATCCACATCAAACGACGTCCAAACGCGATAAAAATTTATGGAGAATTATTTTGGAATATATGTGATTTTTGGGACTTGGAATCAACGCAAACAGGGTCCCACAATGACCACAACCCACCAGGGCATGCCGGGCACCCCCTGGTGTGCCCAGGTGTCTTATGCCCTCCTCATAAGTTAGTTGGGGCCCTTCTTAGTGCGCAAAAAAAATATAATTTATGGAAAAAAATCATGTAAAAATTTCAGCACAATCGGAGTTACGGATCTCCGGCAATTTAGGAAACGGTGAAGAGTCAGATCTGGGGAATGCAAAATAGAAAAGAACAGAGAGGGAGATCCAATCTCGAAGGGGCTCCCGCCCCTCCGCCACCATGGTGTCCATGGACCAGAGGGGGAACTCTCCTCCCATCTAGGGGGAGGCCAAGGAAGAAGAATAAGGAGGGGGGCTCTCTCCCCCTCTCTCCTGGTGGCGCCGGAGTGCCGACGGGGCAAGGATCGTGACGATGATCTACATCAACAATCTTGCTACCGTCAATACCAATTCCTCTCCCTCTATGCAGCGGTGTAACACCTCTTCTCCCCACTATAATCTCTACTTAAACATGGTGCTCAACTCCATATATTATTTCCCAGTGATCTGTGGTTATCCTATGATGTTTGAGTAGATCCGTTTTGTCCTATGGGTTAATCGTGATCTTGGTTGGTATGATTGTATATTTTATCTATGTGTTGTCCTAGTGCCCTCCGTGTCGCGCAAACGGAGGGGCCCCCATTGTAGGGTGTTGCAATATGTTCATGGTTTGCTTATTGTCGGTGTTGTGGGGGTGACAACAGCCTAAACACGGATAAGTTGGTTATGGCGTATGGGAGTAAAGAGGACTTGATACTTAATGCTATGGTTGGGTTTGACGACCTTAATGATCTTTAGTAGTTGCGTATGCTTGGTCCAATCATAAGTGCATATGATCCAAGTGGAGAAAGTATGTTAATTAGCTCATGCATCTCCCTCATATAAAATTACAAGAATGATTTCCGGTACTTGTTATCGATTGCCTAGGGACAAATGAATTTCTTATTGACAAATGCTATCCACTTTTATTACCTTGCAATTTATTCATAGTTTTATTCTCACAAAGTACTCGTAGTTTTATTCTTGCAAAATTCTTTCATACTTGTTTTAGGTAAAGTAAACGTCAAGTGTGCGTAGAGTTGTATCGGTGGTCGATAGAACTTCAGGGAATATTCGTTCTACCTTTCGCTCCTCTTTGGGTTTGACATGTTTATTTATCGAAAAAGGCTACAAACGATCCCCTATACTTGTGGGTTATCAATGCCTCTGAGTGAGTCAAGTTCACCGCTTCTCACTCATGTTATTCGTCACCTCTTTTACACTAGTTAACAAAAAGGGGGAGAATTACATCGAGTTTTGATAGATTTGCTCTTTTGCGTTCCGTTGGTTTTGTTTCGCGTGTATTTTGAAAACTTATGCCTTAAAGACTATTTGTTCTGTGTTGTAAAACTTTTGTACTGTAATGTTAATAACCCCGCCTGCATGCTGCACTATCTCTCTTGAAGCATTTGTTTTGCTGGTGGAATTATTATTAGAAGTTATGAATGATTGCACTACAATCTAGATGGATTATATATTATCAGTGCGAATCATTATCTTGAATGATTGAAATTTCCTCCATATACTTCAGTAAATTGCAGGAGAATTTTATTTTAGATCTATATCCCTACATACACCTAGGGGGGTATACTGCATCATCGAGCCAAGTAACGCTAATGCACTCTTGTTCAAATTACTTTTCACTTATCTATCTTCACTTCGATTATCTATTTGTCAACAACCGTCCAAAAGGGGGAGATTGTTGGTGCAATGATAGGCCCATTATGTTTTGGAGTTTGTTGACATAAACAATATGGGATTTATGTGTTTGCTAATGCACATAGAGTAATAGGTCCCTGAGATATCAAGGAGTTTGATGCAAACGATGAAGATAATCTCCCCGCGCTGGAGCAAAGGTTATCACCGAAGATTATGATAACAAGAGTGACCCCTCAAAAATTTCTGAAGTGAAGCAATTAGTTCAGTGTATGTCCAAGGAATGCATCTGAGGAGATTGAAGACGAAGTGAAGACATGTCATTTGTTTTATTGTTCTTATTCTCTTTATTGAGTCATAGGACCACCGTACTATTAAGAGGGGTGTAGCATTCGAAACTTTGATTCTCTAATGCTATGAAAGTTGCGAGAGAAATCTCTTTTTGTTTTGAGCAAATGCTTGCCGGCAAGAGACTGTGATCTTCTTCGCTATGAGAGATTTGTCTCAGACTGAGGAGTTAACATTACTTGTTCCTGAAGTTATGTTACCGTTGTGAAACGTGTCAGTTGGCCATTGGCTGTACAACATGTCCAAAATGGTCATTTCCCATCCAAGAAGGCTCCAGCTATTAATAGCCTCCCCACGTCGGCTTTGTTCGGTGGCTCTCCATTTGATTCTGAGAAGATTGTTGAGCAACCCCCTCTCCGAGCGATTGGAGTTTAAAATCCACTAAGAGAAAAAACCCTAGAGCCAAAGAATTAGATAGTGGTTCAGCATCACTCGAATCTAAGTCTAGTATGCTCCTCCTATTACTCTTGAGAGCTGCAAACCCAGTAGACAGTTAGGTGTCTTATTGTTCAGAGACCAAGAGTGATTGTGGTTTTCGAAGAAGAAGTCTGTAAAGGTTCGGAGATCACCTCAAGTATCTACCATGAGTAATCGACATTGGTTGACGAACCAATTGTCGAGGATAATAGGGTGAAGAGAGTTTATCTTCCGTGTTAAGTCACAGCCCCCCAACCAGGCGTAGTCCTTGTGCAGAAGGATGAACTTGTCGAACAAATACACTGTCGCCATTGAGCACCGCTGGTTATCTCTGTTACCCATGTTTTCATTTGATATGTTCTCCTTCATATGATATGTCTCGACGCATGTTTAGTTTCCATTCAGTTATTAGTTTTAGCTCTTTGTTGTTTGTTTTTCATTCGCTCCGCTACTGGGTTATGAGAGTTTTGAGTTCTCTGAAGAAAACTTAAGAACTCCATTTCACACCCCCTCTGGTAGACATACTTCGTTCCTAGAGAACCTTGTACCACCATAGATTGATACCTTGGTTTTTCAATGAGGGAAAAGTCTTGCCACTAGCTACAGACTCCTGCACTTGGGAGCCTAACTAGTTGTTAGGCTATACACCTAGCAGCAAGCAACGCACACTGCTCAGTATATTGATCTTCCATCTAAACTAGCAATTGTATGGAGTAATGAATCATGGAGCAATATAGACCTATAAAAAGTCCATGCAACATGTATAATCTGATTAAAAACTAAGTATTTATCACATAGCAAGAATATTCTATATAATATTACATTATATGGATCACAAGCATGTTAGAAAATTCATGTGATCTTTGTGAGACATTGGAGATAAGATGCTGCATAGTTACGGCTACTAACTAGTTTTCTAGGAGATGAACTACTCACACCTCATCAAGGGAGCATGAGAGACCATTGGTTCATGAAGATGGTGAGAAGTTTCCCCTCCACCAGAGTACCGAAATAGAGTTGCAGATGAATTTCGCCTCGAATCAAAGTGGTGGTCGAAAAAATGTAGATAATTTGAGGGAGGGTTTTTACACAATATATAGATAGGGGCATGAGACTCAAGAGGAAGGACTCCTATGGAGCCCATGCGTCGCTAGGCATGCCCTAGCCCTATGTCACATGAACCCCATTGACCCCTACCTACATATTTTGGAACATGCCCTCTCCACCAAATAAATTACCTCTAAATTTGTTTGAGTTCTAGAAGGTTCTAGTACCTAGAGACAGAAAGACATGTAACTCGTCTCTTTGATAAATTATTAATAGATTAGTGAACAAAAAATAAAAAATTCTTACTCCCATAAGAAAATGACATGGAACTTCAAAATTACATATATATGTTTAGGATGTAGCAGAGACCCTCCCGAGGCACACCCGTCCCCCCCTTTGCATGGATTTATCACGGGAGTTATTATTTACATGATGTTTACTTAATTTTATGAATTTTGAAAGATGCCTGAAATCATAGTCACACAAAAGGGAAACCTACCTTCTGGCTTTAGTAGTAACTTAGTACAAAATATAAATATTAAGAAAAAAATGGAATTTGATTTTAAAATGAATCAATGTGTCTAGGGTGTATTGGTTTAGAAATGAAGGTGGATGGAATTTAAGGGGCGAATCCAATTCTAGGAGCAAGATAGATGATCTGGAGTGATGGGAGGTAAGGTCATTAGAAGATGGAAAAGTGGATAGTTGATACTTTTTACAGGGCGCCTCACATGTGCATGGGTGTTCCACACGAGAACGCCATAACTTACCAATGTGTGGGGTCAATGATGCCAATTGGCAGGAGCAACTATAGTTCTCTATTCGAAGGGAGCTTAGGGATTGAAGGGAAAGGCATAGTAACATGACTTTCTTATGTACTTGTATATATTAGTTTCTCCCAATATCTCATAATCCTTCCATCCAGGGATTTTTTGCAGAATTCCAAATGTCCATTTTCTGAATATTTAGGGCGGGTTTTTAAAGCATACAGATAACTCATGTCTCACATGCCGCGTCACCCCTGATCAACTCTCCACAATTTAGCACTTTGTGTTGCACATGTGTTTAGTCTCAAGCATGAATGAAGGATATTACTCATATGGATGTCTGGAAATGCAAGACATCATGGATTATTAGCAATTATTGTGCATGTAGTGCAAAATACGGACGAGAGAAATTGATTCCATACAAGGCATGACAAGGTGGGCCATGTTATTAAGAATTAATAGAGAGGGAGGAGAGTAGTATATATAGGCGCTACATCTTCTAAAAAATAATAGTTGCTACATGCAAGATTTTCAAGGGTCCAAAATAAATTTGAGCTATGAAATTGAGCAAGTTAGTAGGCCAATTTTGTAACCCCAATATGAGCCAGCTTTCGCGCTAGAACCTTGGCACGGGGTACTTTAAAATTCGAACCTATAAACTCAGCTGGAGGGAGTAGCTTATTTTCTAGTGAAGGCGCAAAAGTCCATTCTTTCACAACATATTATGGATTAAATGACTACTACTAGAGAAAACAACTACTAGTAGAGATTTTGGATGTAACAAATTTGCTCGTTGAATTATTTAAATGTAATGTAATTGTTGGAATGCATTTAATAATCAAAAGCATTTTACCACAATGGTGGTATCCATAGAAATAAAACTTAGTAGGATTTAACTCGTCATTAATTTACAATGCTAATGGGTGAGGATGTGTATGTAATCAGACATCAATGATTTATTGGTTCTAATCTTCTAATTTGTTTGGAAGTTTTTGAATGGTTCTAAATAAGGATATAGATACACACATATAGTAACATACCCATCGATTCAAAAGAATGATATTAATGTACTCATATATGGATATTTGACTATAAATCAATTCTATACAAAACTAGCATGTTTATGAATTTGTAATATGTTAATGCCTACTACAGATTTACATGATCCAGTCTACTCAAACATTAATGGATATATATCAATTGCTACTAAATTTGGATGTATGGATTAGGATGAAATTTTATTATCATTCATATTATGCAAAAGTATCATGATCACAAATATTTCTCATACACCATTCTATTAATGCCTCTGACAAGTAGACCCAACATGGGCATAGGAAGATGGAACTTTTGTATTATTAATAAAACTCTCTTTTGGAGAATGGAATGGTCCTTGGGGCGTTCACAACCATTCCCTTCTATATAAGGGGGGGTACATCTCCACATATCTCCCACCAATATGTCGTTAGTCAACAGCTTTAGGAAATCTCAAGCATTTTGTAGATCCTTGTGGTTCCTATTTCTAGTAGTAAGTTTCTTTGTCGCTATAGGAGTTACTATGCCAAAGAAGGATAGGCGCTCAGCTATCACATACATCAATGATGACAAAGAGCGTGATTTCACGTTCTCCAAGCGACGTGGCGGTTTGTTTAAGGTCGCTGCTGACCTCTCTGCCGTGACCAGCGCTAGGGTTGCTATCATCGTAGAGAAGGAAAATGAGAAGATGCATTCCTTTGGAACGCCATCTGCTGACCCCATTGTTGATGCTTTCCTAGCAGGTGCACCACTGGCAATTCCACTTGCCGATGAGGCAACGACTACTAGGATTGCACAACTACAAAGTGAGGTGGCTCGGCTAGATATGCATTGCATGACAGAGTTTAAGGAAAACCAACTCTCCATCAAGCATATGAAACAAATCCTGGAGCAACACCCAGGTACGGTGGCAAACCTTATCTTCTCGAAGGAAGAAGAACTCGGTCTTGAAGATCTAAAAAATCTATCCAATGAAATCTATCGTGTCCATGAGGAAATTGGACACCGGTTGCCACCATTGCATTATGGCCACAAGGCCATGACTAGTGGTGCAAGCATGATACAAAATATGCTACCATCAAGTGGTCCACCATCAAATCACATGAAGATTGTCCCTTCATCAGTGCACTCACCGTGGGCTCACCATCTGCCACAACACCAGATGCCTTCGTCTCCACTACCACCACCACCACCAGGGCAAATTGTGGCACCACAGTTTCCTCAGGTACCATCAATGTTCCACCCTGCACCATCTTCTTCAGTGCCACAGATTGCTTCCCAGCTACAAACCACATCTAATCAGGCACTTGAGCTACCTCCCCCACTAGATATAAGCGTCAACGACTATGTAAGTTCTTCCGACCCAGTGAGCCCACAACAGAACAATGCAAACCCTAACTCAACAACTGGGTATAATTTGGTGGCCTCTCCACTTTTGGTCAACTCTGGCGGCAATGATTTGACCGTCAATGACCCATTTGGGTATGAATCATGGGGTTATGGCCTATCGGATCAACCATTCTACAATGGATTTCTAGAGATGGGTGCTTACATGGGCTATAATGGTGTCGATGTAGGACAACCTTCTGTGGGAAATGGTGGATGGGTTGATGCGCCATCGGAATCTTCTTCTAGCTAGACGCTAGTTATCATTGCCATTTTAGTTCTATATTGAAATAAAAGTTAGTTACATTTCCATTTGGAAATTTGTAATCATATGGACAATTTACTGAGTCCGCTCGAGGCAATAATATACATGTTTAATGTTCGAGATGTTGGACCATGAAGATTTTTTTTATCTATGCGTCGCATTGTGTTTTCATTATAGTAAAAAAGTTTGATTTTTCTTGTTGACATGTTCTGCATCTTACAGACAAAGGAATATACATCTTACAGACAAAGGAATATAAACACGGGTTTAGAATTTCTAGGTATTATGTGTTGCATAGTGTTTTCATTATTGTGAAATATTTTTATTTTCTCGGTCAATGTTATGCATGTTAAAGATGAATCATGTGAACATGGATTTAGAATAATGGCCATGTTAGTATATTGTGATTCAACCATTAGTAACTCAATAGAAAATAGGAGTTATGCTTATTAAGTAAACCAAAAAAGGTCCAAATTCCTGCTACGATCAATTCCTCGATGGTATAAGACCATCGACAACAATAACAACTCGATATGAGATCTATAATATCTAAATAGTTCATCCTACTATCATATTTTTCTTAACATGCAACATATCCACATAATAAACATCCCACAAAAAAAACATCCCACAAAAGCCATGTCTAAGAAAACAAACAAATCATGCGATAAAACTTGTATTTAGGGCCCGTTCGGAAGTGCTCCAGCTCCGCGGTTCTCCGGAAGCGGGCGAGGAGCTGGCCGAACGCGCGGCATTCAAGAAGCCCGCTCCTGAAGATCGAGCAGACCGCAGTGCAAATTTGAGAAGCAGCGATTGCCTAGCTTCGCGGAAACGAGAAGCTGGAGTTGCTGGATATTACGTGGGAATGCCCTCCCGAAGTGACTCCTCGAAGCGTTTTCCTCTCGCTACAGCGCCCCATGAACCGTTTTTTTCTTGCTACAATGTGCCTCGGACTGTTTCTGCTGCAGAACGCACGCTGGCTCCCGCAAGAAGCGAGCTAGCGCTGGCTCCACGAGAATCTGGCTCGTTTGGGAAGCCAGCGAGCTTCCGAACGGGCCCTTAATATGCAGCCATCCCTGGGTCGTTTGATTTTCTGATTATATAACCACCGAGGAAGCCAAAGAAGCTTAATGCATATAACACGGTTGTTTGATCTACATGCCCTCCTATTCTGATTCGAGCCATCACTTCCAAAATCAAGCTTCGATGTGGGCCACTCATTACTAGGACCATGCCAAGATGGAGCTCGATGTTGCATGCCAGCACCACCACACATCTCAGCCTGGACGGCCTGGCGGCCCGCCGGCAACGCTTCCCTGGTGCCCGCTTCATCTTCTCCTGGCCATGGCGCCGTGCCTCGATGGCGTCGCCGCACACCCGGAATGTTTCACCGACATAATGTAAGCATTTGCTTATTGTTAAGTAGCTGACAAAATTATAAATCTCTGTTGGAATTTAGACCACGAAGTTTCTTGGTGCTCCGTGCTCTAGCTAGTTGCCTAATGATGTTGCATCGGTAGGGACACTTAGGATATCAGACTTATACCGTGGCGATTATAAGATAGGGTTGGGGCATTGACACGAGGGGAAACCCCCATGAACACTCACTGGTAGGAGATTGGTGAGCGGAGCTGGAGAGCGGTGTATATTGTGACGAGGTCGGTGGGAACGAGGATAATTGGAATTATTAAGGAGAAAGCGGAATTAGGGAGAATTGGGGTCAGGGTAGTCAAAAAGAAGAAAATATAGTGAGACTTCCGATAGAGATTCAATGCCTAGAGGGGAGGTGTGGTTGCGAGATCTCAGCCGCAAGGTAATTCCAGTATGTATCTATAGTTCTGTACCGTTTTGCAACAAAGTATTTCTTCCAATGAAATGATGGATTCAACAAAAAAAATCAATGTAGTGATAGACAAATCTTCTGTATATTCTTCAAAAATAAGGTATAAAAGAAGCCAGCAAAAGAACATGAAAAATGGGCCATGCTCCCAATCTCATACGAGGCGCTCTAACCGGACAGTGAACATTAACATGGGAACCAAGTATCCTTTATGTAGAAAAGGGAATGAAACCAATAATGTTCACTGTCTATAGCTAGGAATTCAGAACCGCAAGAAAACATTATTTAGCTAGGAATTCAGCACGACATTGACCATTTGACATAAATGTAAAAAATGTTTTTGTACCCACAAATTAGCACTTCGAAATTGACACGGTTCTTGCGTGATTCACATTTCATAATTTAGAGACGACATGAAGCTCACCATCACCAGCACCATCATCATCATCGTCATCATCCAAATCACTCATTCTAAGCACTCTGTAAAGCTGCAAGGGCGAACTCACAGACAAATGTTTGTCCAAGCTATTTCGAATATTCGCACAAAAGAACACCATTTTGGATAATTTATCGTTGCATTGTAATTGTAAGGGCCCATGAAATATCGTTACTGTAGCAATGAACAAATAATGCATTGGATAAATGACAGGTTTGTTTGGAAAATAAGCCACGGTCATAATCTAGGCATGGCCTGAGTTGTGTCTGGGCTTAGTCCGACCTGTGTCTAGGCGTAGTTCGTGGCGTCGGGTGCGTGCGTGTGTGGTGTTTGGGTGCACGGGTGTGTCCCGGTGCGTGTACCCCGTATGTATAGCTGTAGGGCTCGGTCGTTGGTGTTTCCGCAGGGCGCGCGTGGAGATCATACGGGCTTGGTGCGACTCATTCGCATACGTGCGGGGCGAGGACACGGCCAGAGTGGGCCGATCGGGGCGCGCGGGTGGGCAGGGGGCGTGGGGATCATGCTCCTGCGTTGGCCCAGATATTTAAGCCCTGCGGGGATCGTTGTAACGAGCAGGCTGTGTGGCTCGAGTACGTGCTTGAGGAGAAACAACCGTTGCGGCGGCGGCAGCGTTCGTGCGCCGGGAACCATCACCGTGTCCACTATGTGATCGTGTCCTCCTCTACCTTCTTTTTCTTCTTCTTCTTCGTTGGTTCGTGCCACAACAAGTGAGGGAGAGCAGAGAGAGAAGGCTACGACGAGCCAGAGAGATAGCTGTGGCAACAACAATTGGCCTCAGAGCTTCGGTTGCAAAGTGATCGCCGGCGGCCGTGACGCTCGTTACACATGGCGGCGGTGCGGGCAGGATGTCGTTGCAGCTGCCGGCGCTGACAATGACGAACTACACCTCCTGGGCGATCAAGGCGGAGGCTATCCTTGATGTCCGGGATTGTGGTGTGCTGTGGCTCCGGCGGAGGGCGTGGCGGTCGACTCCGGGAAGAGCAAGACAGCGCGAGCGGCGATGCTGGGCACGCTGTCAGAGGACCTAATGATGCAGGTGGCGACGAAGCCAACCACGAAGGAGGTATGGAACTCCCTCAAGGTTCGCTTCGTCGGCGCCGATCGAGTGCGGGCGGCGCGGCTCGCGACTCTCCGCGGTGAGTTCACTCGCCTGCAAATGGAGGACGACGACGACCTCGGCACGTACACGGGCAAGGTGAACGACATGCCGGCGAGGTATGCGCAGCTCGGGTTTACACTGGACGAGGCTGCCGTGGTGAAGAAGCTGCTTGACACCATGCTAGACCGGCTATACGCCGCGGTCGCCGGCATCGAATAGTTCTGCAACGTGGAGGAGATGGCATTCGAGGAGTCCGTCGGTCGTCTGAAGGCTTTTGAGGAGAAGTCGAGGCGGCGCGTGCAGGCCGGCGGCGAGCGCGCGGGCAAGCAGCTCATGATGACAGCTGCTCAGTGGGCGGCGCGGCGGCGACAACAGGGAGGGCGCGGCTTCTGCGACCATGACGGCGACGGAGTAGCGAGCACGGCAATGGGCAGCGGAGGGAAGCGGCAAGGGCGGTGCTACAACTGCAGAGAGTGCGGGCATTTTCGGCGCAAGTGCCCAAAACCGCGGAAGGCGCATGCGGCGGAGTAAGCCCTTCTCGCCGACGCCAACATTGAGTACGACAGGATCCTCTGAGCCGTGGCTTAGGGAGTGTGTGTTGGGCCAAGCCACGGTCATAGTCTAGGCATGGTCTAAGTTGTGTCTTGGCTTAGTCCAACCTGTGTCTAGGCTTAGTCCGTGGCGTCGGGTGTGTGCGTGTGTAGTGTTTGGGTGCACGGGTGTGTCCCGCTCCGTGTACACCGTACGTATAGCCTTAGGGCTAGGATCGTTGGTGTTTCCGTAGGGTGCGCGTGGAGATCATACGGGCTTGGTGCGACTCATTCGCATACGTGCGGGGCGAGGACACGGCCAGAGTGGGCCGATCGGGGCGCGCGGGTGGGCAGGGGGCGTGGGGATCATGCTCCTGCGTTGGCCCAGATATTTAAGCCCTGCGGGGATCGTTGTAACGAGCAGGCTGTGTGGCTCGAGTACGTGCTTGAGGAGAAACAACCGTTGCGGCGGCGGCAGCGTTCGTGCGCCGGGAACCATCACCGTGTCCACTATGTGATCGTGTCCTCCTCTACCTTCTTTTTCTTCTTCTTCTTCGTTGGTTCGTGCCACAACAAGTGAGGGAGAGCAGAGAGAGAAGGCTACGACGAGCCAGAGAGATAGCTGTGGCAACAACAATTGGCCTCAGAGCTTCGGTTGCAAAGTGATCGCCGGCGGCCGTGACGCTCGTTACACATGGCGGCGGTGCGGGCAGGATGTCGTTGCAGCTGCCGGCGCTGACAATGACGAACTACACCTCCTGGGCGATCAAGGCGGAGGCTATCCTTGATGTCCGGGATTGTGGTGTGCTGTGGCTCCGGCGGAGGGCGTGGCGGTCGACTCCGGGAAGAGCAAGACAGCGCGAGCGGCGATGCTGGGCGCGCTGTCAGAGGACCTAATGATGCAGGTGGCGACGAAGCCAACCACGAAGGAGGTATGGAACTCCCTCAAGGTTCGCTTCGTCGGCGCCGATCGAGTGCGGGCGGCGCGGCTCGCGACTCTCCGCGGTGAGTTCACTCGCCTGCAAATGGAGGACGACGACGACCTCGGCACGTACACGGGCAAGGTGAACGACATGCCGGCGTGGTATGCGCAGCTCGGGTTTACACTGGACGAGGCTGCCGTGGTGAAGAAGCTGCTTGACACCATGCTAGACCGGCTATACGCCGCGGTCGCCGGCATCGAATAGTTCTGCAACGTGGAGGAGATGGCATTCGAGGAGTCCGTCGGTCGTCTGAAGGCTTTTGAGGAGAAGTCGAGGCGGCGCGTGCAGGCCGGCGGCGAGCGCGCGGGCAAGCAGCTCATGATGACAGCTGCTCAGTGGGCGGCGCGGCGGCGACAGGGAGGGCGCGGCTTCTGCGACCATGACGACAACGGAGTAGCGAGCACGGCAACGGGCAGCGGAGGGAAGCGGCAAGGGCGGTGCTACAACTGCAGAGAGTGCGGGCATTTTCGGCGCAAGTGCCCAAAACCGCGGAAGGCGCATGCGGCGGAGTAAGCCCTTCTCGCCGACGCCAACATTGAGTACGACAGGATCCTCTGAGCCGTGGCTTAGGGAGTGTGTGTTGGGCCAAGCCACGGTCATAGTCTAGGCATGGTCTAAGTTGTGTCTTGGCTTAGTCCAACCTGTGTCTAGGCTTAGTCCGTGGCGTCGGGTGTGTGCGTGTGTAGTGTTTGGGTGCACGGGTGTGTCCCGCTCCGTGTACACCGTACGTATAGCCTTAGGGCTAGGATCGTTGGTGTTTCCGTAGGGTGCGCGTGGAGATCATACGGGCTTGGTGCGACTCATTCGCATACGTGCGGGGCGAGGACACGGCCAGAGTGGGCCGATCGGGGCGCGCGGGTGGGCAGGGGGCGTGGGGATCATGCTCCTGCGTTGGCCCAGATATTTAAGCCCTGCGGGGATCGTTGTAACGAGCAGGCTGTGTGGCTCGAGTAAGTGCTTGAGGAGAAACAACCGTTGCGGCGGCGGCAGCGTTCGTGCGCCGGGAACCATCACCGTGTCCACTATGTGATCGTGTCCTCCTCTACCTTCTTTTTCTTCTTCTTCTTCGTTGGTTCGTGCCACAACAAGTGAGGGAGAGCAGAGAGAGAAGGCTACGACGAGCCAGAGAGATAGCTGTGGCAACAACAATTGGCCTCAGAGCTTCGGTTGCAAAGTGATCGCCGGCGGCCGTGACGCTCGTTACACATGGCGGCGGTGCGGGCAGGATGTCGTTGCAGCTGCCGGCGCTGACAATGACGAACTACACCTCCTGGGCGATCAAGGCGGAGGCTATCCTTGATGTCCGGGATTGTGGTGTGCTGTGGCTCCGGCGGAGGGCGTGGCGGTCGACGCCGGGAAGAGCAAGACAGCGCGAGCGGCGATGCTGGGCGCGCTGTCAGAGGACCTAATGATGCAGGTGGCGACGAAGCCAACCACGAAGGAGGTATGGAACTCCCTCAAGGTTCGCTTCGTCGGCGCCGATCGAGTGCGGGCGGCGCGGCTCGCGACTCTCCGCGGTGAGTTCACTCGCCTGCAAATGGAGGACGACGACGACCTCGGCACGTACACGGGCAAGGTGAACGACATGCCGGTGAGGTATGCGCAGCTCGGGTTTACACTGGACGAGGCTGCCGTGGTGAAGAAGCTGCTTGACACCATGCTAGACCGGCTATACGCCGCGGTCGCCGGCATCGAATAGTTCTGCAACGTGGAGGAGATGGCATTCGAGGAGTCCGTCGGTCGTCTGAAGGCTTTTGAGGAGAAGTCGAGGCGGCGCGTGCAGGCCGGCGGCGAGCGCGCGGGCAAGCAGCTCATGATGACAGCTGCTCAGTGGGCGGCGCGGCGGCGACAACAGGGAGGGCGCGGCTTCCGCGACCATGACGACGACGGAGTAGCGAGCACGGCAACGGGCAGCGGAGGGAAGCGGCAAGGGCGGTGCTACAACTGCAGAGAGTGCGGGCATTTTCGGCGCAAGTGCCCAAAACCGCGGAAGGCGCATGCGGCGGAGTAAGCCCTTCTCGCCGACGCCAACATTGAGTACGACAGGATCCTCTGAGCCGTGGCTTAGGGAGTGTGTGTTGGGCCAAGCCACGGTCATAGTCTAGGCATGGTCTGAGTTGTGTCTGGGCTTAGTCGGACCTGTGTCTAGGCTTAGTCCGTGGCGTCGGGTGTGTGCGTGTGTAGTGTTTGGGTGCACGGGTGTGTCCCGCTCCGTGTACACCGTACGTATAGCCTTAGGGCTAGGATCGTTGGTGTTTCCGTAGGGTGCGCGTGGAGATCGTGCGGTCTTGGTGTGACTCGTTCGTGTACGTGCGCGGCGAGGACGCGGCCAGAGCGGGCCGATCGGGGCAGGCGGGTGGGCAGGGGCGTGGGGGTCATGCTCCTGCGTTGGCCCAGATATTTAAGCCCTGCGGGCGTTGTAACGAGCAGGCAGTGTGGCTCGAGCATGTGCTTGAAGAGAAACAGCCGTTGCGGTGACGGCGGAGTTCGTGCTCCGGGAACCATCACCGTGTCCACTCTGTGATCGTGTGCTCCTCTACCTTCTTCTTCTTCTTCTTCTTTTTCGTTGGTTCGTGCACATCAAGTGAGGGAGAGCAGAGAGAGAGGGCTACGGCGAGCGAGAGAGCGAGCTGCGGCAACAACAAGGTTGTACCTCGATACATGAACTTACATATCCGCTGATACCAAAGCTCAAGTTACACTAGAACACCCCTTTAGCATAATTTCAAGATAAGATTTGATCTGTACTTTGAGAAATAAAAAGGTACCAAGACCAGGTAAAAAACAATAGGTTATAGGATTCCAAATAAAAGAGGATCGGTACTATGAGTAAATACAAAATTGAACCAAAGATAACTCTCAAATAAAACGGAAAAGAAGAGAAGTCTCGGGGATCGAACCCTAGGTTTGACATATCTTTTTAAGTCTAATAAAAACAGATTATTTTTTTAGTGGGATACGGTGTTTAAGTTAAGAGCTAATAAAAACAGATTATTCTCTGTGATCTGGCAGTCAAGGGACTGCTTTGTATCAAAATGTTAACACACCAGAAGTTAAGTGACTATTTATCTGTTTTTTTCAAGTTTATGTATGTATCTGTTAACGACGTGCAAGTTTCTGTACTTATGATGATATTAACTCTTACGTCAATAGCAGACGCCTATGATGACTTCGTCAATTAATCTTTAAACTCGCCGACTTAATATGTCAAAGGTGTTTATAAAGATAGAACATGTGTTCGTTCGTTGAAATGAGTGTATGTGTCTGTGTACTGCGTTTAAAAACTAAAACGGACCATGACAAGCAAGTGTTATGGTTCAATAATTCGACCAATCCACTGCAGATAGATGCTGAAGAATCATTGCTACTCGATCGACCGACTAATTTTCTAATCCATCAAATGGCTGCCGTGTGCTGGTGTGTTTCCTTCGCTACGAAGCCGGCTGCCGGCTGACGACTAATTTGCTTCTAATCCATCAAATTATGTCTTTGGGCGTGTTTCCTTAGCTACGAAGCCAGCATGCCATGTCCTCCTCTCCTTTTCTCTCACAGCTCAAGATGGCAACGGAGACGAAACCCACCGGATTTTGCTTGCCCAAACCAATCCTCACGAGAGAATCGCAAACCCGTTCCCGTTCCCATTAACGTGCGCAGGGTTATATTTTTTCCCGTCCCCTAAACCCATCGGATTTTCAAAACCCACGGGGAACCCGTCCCCACGAGCAGTCAAAAAAAAACAGCAACAATTGGAAGAAAAACAGAAGCATTTTACAACAGCAGGCGACGACTGGGGGACCTAGGTTTAGATTTAGGTTTCGCGTTGTGTGGGAGAGAGAGTCCTAAAGAGTGAGCAACACTGCAGCGACCGAGCGAGGGGTTGGTTTGTACTCCAGGGCCTCGATGCTGTGGGGCTCGGCTGCTCGGGCACTGTAGCTTTGGGCCACTTGAGTCAAGATGGATCGGTGCGTGCTAAATAATGTATTTTGACGAGTTTTGTCGGGTTTCGGGTTCGGGTAGTACTCAAACGGGTTTAAACCCGCGAAACATGCCGGGTTTTATAATGTACCCATGAGGAGCCCCACGGAAATAGAAAATCGCCAATCCCCGTCCCCTAATAGGGTAAAAACCCGCGGGGACGCGGGTTTCGGGGCCCCATTGCCATCTTGACTCACAGCCAGATCCTCTCTCCCTCGCGTTGTCTCCTACGATTTTGCCTCTCAACAACGAATCCAGATCCATGCAGATCAACCTTAGAGGCCACGTTGGGAGGCGCCAGCTGGAGGAGGAGAGGTCGTGACCGACGGAGGAGGAGAGGCCGCGGCGGTGGATGAAAGTTTGTGATGCGTAGCGGCGTCGTGGACGCCGGCACCGACTCCTGCACCTTCGGCTCGCCTTCCACGCCTTGCCGCCGCACCATCAGCTCCTCCCTCTCGGCCTCCTCTTTCCCCACGTCCCTCTTTGTTGTACACGGCGGCAGGAGGGTCGCATCTATGAGTAGCTTCTTTGATTGATTCATGTGATTGTGTTTTCTTAGTTCATTTTAAACTAGTCCATTGCTCGTCCCCTGTTCGTTGTTATGCTGCATCGTTGTATGGCTGTGTATCCATCTTGTATTGCTGGTCTGATTTTCCCCTTTTACCAACTCTCATTAAATCCTCCAACTATTATACTTGATACTTTTAGTTCCTTGAACCGATCGAAATGATTTCAGTGGTGAAGTAGGTATGTGGCACTTCAAGTTTGAGGAAGTAGCGATTCGAGACAACGGGAGGAGAGAGGATGATGGGCTTTCAAATGTTTGTATGGTCCCATGATGCGTCTCCTCTGCACTTCAGGTATGCCTTTTTGTGCATCTGGCATGTGTATACGGCAGCTTTTGTATGCTCATAATTTGTTTACTGCAGTTTACTATCATTGTGAGGATACATCAAATTTATTCGTTTGACATATTGTTGTGTGTTGTGCGTGTGCATCACGGGACATATTAATGGAACCAATACTGCCGGAGATCGTGTTCTTGCGCCTAAACGTTTCAGCTAGGCGATGTAGTCCAGTCTCTTCGTACTGCTATGTTCCAGTGTGGGTGCATACTTTCATGAATTTGTGAGGATCATGAAACTAAATGTTTTCTGTATAAGTAATTCCTTTTTGCTTGTGGTGTCATTTTTTGTGGTAATTTATTTTAGATTTTCTTTGTTTCATGGCTATTTTCGTAGGGTCACAAGTGACTTCTGGCAAAAGATTGTGAACAAAGCTATGCAAGAATTATTATTTTTGGTTCTATATGGAAGGTATGATTCTTGTGCAAAGCACCACTAGACTTCTTAATTCACAGGTCAAGAATCATCTTCCTTCAACAAGATTCAATTTGTATGCATTTCTTTAGTTCATCCATATCCTGGCGAGCTCTATGGCCAGCCTCCTCGGTATAGGCTTTGAATTTTCACTTGGTTGTCGATTAATGCATTTTTCTTTTACTTGCTTCCTGCTTAAAATTGAAAGCCGCCTTCTGGAGCACATCCACTAAATATTGATATAAACAAGCCAACAATTGTTGCGTGACAAGCTTGAAATCCAAAGCCGCCCTCTAGAGCATATAAATTGTTGGCCAATTCGACCGCAGAGGAGGCAAACGAGGGATCTTGCCCCGCACGGCGAGGAGGGGAGGAGGATGTCGTCCACCGCATGGCGCAGCCACCCGATACTGTTGAACGACGATGGGGCTGCCTGACGAGGACAGTGAGGTTGGTGTTGGCAACTGCAGCAAGAGGCCGTCGGATACGTCATCGGCGTCGTTCTTCCGCTCGAGGCAGCCCTCATCCACGTGCTCCTCCGAAAGTTCCTCCTCACCACCACTGGTGGATGCCAGTGTGGCCAGCCTTCCCTCCGCGCGCACTTACTCCCTTGCTCCCATCGGCGCCCTCTCCCTTACCATCTCTCTCTCTCTCTCTCTCTCTCTCTCTCTCTCTCTCTCTCTCTCTCTCTCTCTCTCTTCTGTACACAAAGAGAGGCGTGGTGTCAGCACAACAAAGTACAAAATTGAAGGCCAAATAGGCAGATTTGTCCAATTCTCAGACTAGATTTAATGAATGAAGCTGCAGTTCATTAGACCAGCAATTATGGATATGGATCCATCCTCGTGTGCTGGATGAAGGGGTCTAATTATAAGCAAGTATAGAGAAGAGCACATGACGTTGTTTTCTTGGTAATTTAATCTTACAAAAGTACATCGTTTGTTCGGGGGATAGGCAATCCACTAACAGAAAAACTGGGGTTGCCGACGGCCAAATCTATGCCGACGGCCCCCGTCAGCATCGCCGGACCTATACCGACGGCCAAGGATAGGCCGTAGGCGTAGAAAAGCCGTCGGCATACATCCATATGCCGTCGGCATAGACGAGGCCGTCGGGACCGCCCGAGATACGCCTACGGGGCCCGTCGGCATAGCCCGCGCCCACCTCCCTGGTCAGTGCTGACCACTTGACGGCGTTTATCCTACGCCGACGGGCGGTAACGGCGGCCGTCGGCATATCTGTGGCAGAGGTATGCCTACGGCATAGCCGTCGGCATAGGTCCCTCTGCCACGTCAACGATTCGTGTGCCACACCACGTCATCGATCCGTGTGTGCATAGATATGCCGACGGCCTTGCCGTCGGCATATGTTTACTTTACTTAATTTTTTATTTTATCTGTGGCAGAGATATGCCTACGGCGCAGCCGTCGGCATAGGCCCCTTCGCCACGTCATTGATCCGTGTGCCACACCACGTCATCGATCCGTGGGACAACCTGCGTGTGTGCACAGATATGCCGACGGCCTTGCCATCGGCATACGTGTATTTTTTTATTTTTTTATTTTTACTTTGTTTTGTTATTTTTACTTTATTTTAGTTTTTGCTTTTGCATAAGATAATTATGCCTTATCTAAAAAAACATACCCGATGGTATATCGATTGCCCCCCGTTACGAACGTCGCTATCGCCGTGTCACGGAGGGGGGAAACGGTCGACACGGAAGGAATTCTGGTTGGTGGGGGGATTCGGGGTGTAGCTATGTCACCGAAACATCGCACGGGTCCCGATGCATATGTGAAAGTGTTCATGCATGCGTAGACGCCCGTCTTGGGGCTCCGGGGTGTGCCCCCCTCACGGACGACGCTGTCGCCGGCTCCTGGAGGGGGGAAACAGACGCGTGGGGTTACACGGAGGGGATCTTGCTGTGGGTCTGGCCCGAATGTTGCTCCAAACTGTTCCTATGGGCTGACCTAACACAACCGCGTGGGGAGGTCCACTGGTCAAAGCCTGTCCGTGCAAAGTCCAAGGGGTAGATCCCGTGGTCAAACGCTACAGGGTTAGGCGGGACGGGGGCACTGGGGGGGGAGTAGCAATGCCACCGGAGCGTCGCACCGGGCCCTCATACATGCGGGGTGGTGTGGTGGCATGTCCGAAGAGGCGGGACGTGTCTCCGGTGCATGGCGCCCCTCACGGACGGCGATGACACGGTAGTAGACGTTCTGCGGTAATGATGCGGCGTCAATATTACTAAATACTCGGAGCGCGATAAAATCATGAGTTTTTTTGCACGACGTGGGCACATGTGCTATAGGAACGATGGTATTTTTTCATAATTTTCGGTGATGGAGAAGTATCCGAAAAATTCCCTCTACGCGGATTGCCCTTCGCGCGTCTACGGCTGTGGCCGGCGGCCTCCGGGAGCTAGCATGCCGCCAAATCTTGCGCTGGCGGCCTCTCACAAGTCTGGAAGTGTTGTGGCGGCTGCAAACGCCCGGCACGCGTGTCCGGGGTGTGCCCCCCTCACGGACGGCGCCGCCGCCGGCACCTGGAGGGGGGAAACGGACGCATGGGGTCTACACAGAGGGGATCTTGCTGTGGGTCTGGCCCAGATGTTGCTCCAAAGTGTTCCTACGGGCTGACCTAACACAACCGGGTGGGGAGGTCCACTGGTCAAAGCCCGTCCGTGCAAAGTCAAAGGGGTAGATCCCGTGGTCAAACGCTACAGGGTTAGGCGGGACGGGGGCACTTGGGGGTAGCAATGCCACCGGAGCGTCGCACCGGGCCCTCATACATGCGGGGTGGTGTGGTGGCATGTCCGAAGAGGCGGGACGCGTCTCCGGTGCGTGGCCCCCCTCACGGACGGCGATGACACGGTAGTAGACGTTCTGCGGTAACGATGCAGCGTCAATATTACTAAATACTGGGAGCGCAATAAAATCATGAGTTTTTTTGCACGACGTGGGCACATGTGCTATAGGAACGATGGTATTTTTTCATAATTTTTGGTGATGGAGAAGTATCCGAAAAATTCCCTCTACGCGGATTGCCCTTCGCGTGTCTACCGCTATGGCCGGCGGCCTCCGGGGGCTAGCATGCCGCCAAATATTGCGCCGGCGGCCTTTCATAAGTCTGGAAGTGTTGTGGCGGTTGCAAACACCCGGAGCACGTGTCCGGGGTGTGCCCCCCTCACGGACGGCGCCGCTGCCGGCACCTGGAGGGGGGAAACGGACGCGTGGGGTTACACGGAGGGGATCTTGCTGTGGGTCTGGCCCAGATGTTGCTCCAAGTGTTCCTATGGGCTGACCTAACACAACCGGGTGGGGAGGTCCACTGGTCAAAGCCCGTCCGTGCAAAGTCAAAGGGGTAGATCCCGTGGCCAAACGCTACAGGGTTAGGCGAGAAGGGGGCACTGGGGGGGAGCAATGCCACCGGAGCGTCGCACCGGGCCCTCATACATGCGGGGTGGTGTGGTGGCATGTCCGAAGAGGCGGGACGCGTCTCCGGTGCGTGGCCCCCCTCACGGACGGCGATGACACGGTAGTAGACGTTTTGCAGTAACGATGCGGCGTCAATATTACTAAATACTCGGAGCGCGATAAAATCATGAGTTTTTTTGCACGACGTGGGCACATGTGCTATAGGAACGATGGTATTTTTTCATAATTTTTGGTGATGGAGAAGTATCCGAAAAATTCCCTCTACGCGGATTGCCCTTCGCGCGTCTACGGCTATGGCCGGCGGCCTCTGGGGGCTAGCATGCCGCCAAATATTGCGCCGTCGGCCTCTCACAAGTCTGGAAGTGTTGTGGCGGTTGCAAACACCCGGAGCGCGTGTCCGGGCTGTGCCCCCCTCACGGACGGCGCCGCCGCCGGCACCTGGAGGGGGGAAACGGACGCGTGGGGTCTACACGGAGGGGATCTTGCTGTGGGTCTGGCCCGGATGTTGCTCCAAAGTGTTCCTATGGGCTGACCTAACACAATCGGGTGGGGAGGTCCACTGGTCAAAGCCCGTCCGTGCAAAGTCAAAGGGGGTAGATCCCGTGGTCAAACGCTACAGGGTTAGGCGGGACGGGGGCACTGGGGCGGGGGTAGCAATGCCACCGGAGCGTCGCACCGGGCCCTCATACATGCGGGGTGGTGTGGTGGCATGTCCGAAGAGGCGGGACGCGTCTCCGGGGCGTGGCCCCCCCTCACGGACGGCGATGGCATCGTTACCACAGAACGTCTAATACCGTGGCATCGCCGTTCATGAGGGAGGGGGGCACCCCCCGGAGACGCGTGCCGCCTCTTCGGACATGCCACCACACCACCCGGCATGTATCTGGGCCCGGTGTGATGCTCGGGTGGCGTTGCTACCCCCCAGGGCCCCCATCCCGCCTAACCTTGTAGCGTTTGACCACGGGATCTAGCCCTTTGACTTTGCATGGACGGGCTTTGAGTAGTGGACCTATCCACCCGGTTGTGGTAGGTCAGCCCATAGGAACACTTTGGAGCAACATCCGGGCCAGACCCACAGCAAGATCCCCTCTGTGTAGACCCCACGCGTCCGTTTCCCCCCTCTAGTGCCGGGTCCCATACAGACGGTAAACTAAGAATCTAAAAATGTAATAATTGAATTGATTAAAAACTCGGGTATTCATCATTGAAAATGTACAATTGCTGTGAACCTTTTAGTGCTCGAGCACCGGGCCGGCTGCCCGGGCACACCCGGTGCCCGAGCACTGAAAAGTTCACAGCAACTGTCCATTTTCTTCATGTAAGTCTAATGAATACCGGAGCTTATAACGTATGGATTAGTGAACTATTTAAACAGGTCAAATTGCTTTTCCCTCGGCGAGGTGGGACTATTTTTTTAAAAAAAGCAGTTGCCATCTATGCCTACGGCATAGCCGTCGGCATAGGCCTCCTATCTATGCCGACGGCCTTGCCGTCGCCATAGAAACGCACATGTCCACGGATCGATGATGTGGCAAAGTGGCGGGCCTATGCCGACGGCCAGGCCGTCGGCATAGGGCCGGCCTTATCCCTTGCGGTTCGCCCCCACACCACCCATTCGCCATCTCCCTCTTCCTCCCCGACCCACACCCACGCCGCCGCCCGCCCTGAGCACGCCACCCCCGGCACCGAGCCCACCGCCGCCCGCGCCTCCCCGCCCCGACCCCGCGCCGCCCCGCCCCGACCCTGCGCCGCCCCGCCCCGAGCCCGCCGCCGCCTCGCCCCGACTCCGCGCCGCCCCTCCCCGACCCCGCGCCGGTCGGCGGCACCGACCCCGCGCCGCCCCACCCCGACTCCGGCCGCCCCGACCCCGCACCTTCCCGCCCCAACTCCGGCCTTCTCGCCCCGACCCCGTGCCTCCCCGCCCCCACTCCGGCCGCCCCGCCCCGACCCCGCGGCTCCCTGCCCCGACCTCGCGCCGGCCACCCCGACCCTGCGCTGGCCGCCCCGCCCCTACCCCGCGCCTCCCCGCCCCAACTCCGGCCGGCCCTCTCGAAGGTGATTTTTTGAAGTTTTTAGTGTTTTTTTAGTAATTTAGATAGTTAGATACATAGTTAGATAGATAGTTAGATAGGTAGATAGTTAGATAGATAGTGAGATAGGTAGTAAAAAAATTCGGTTAGATGAGATGCTATATGTTGCATACCTTGAAAAACAAATTGGTGATGATGATGAATATGTGATGGCGATGATGAATATGTGATGACAATGATGAATATAGGTAGTAAAAAAATTTGGTTAGACGAATAGGTGATAATGATGATGATGAATATGTGATGACGATGATGAATATATTGTTAATGTTGTTAGTTTTTTGCCTACATGATGCAAAAATAAATGAATGAATGTTTAAATGTTTTAAATATGCTCTATGAGTTGTGATGTTCTAATTTTTTGTCGCGGTGGAATTTGCAGGCTTTGTGGTTTCACATTTCATTGGAGTGACCGTTGTCTAGCGCGTTGGTCCCCCTGAGCATCCCTCTGCTGTTCGACTACTTCCTCTACAGCCGAGGGTGAGCTACAAGTCCATCTCCTCCAATTTTTCATATCACTAGATTTCATTCTCAAGTCAACTGACGTAACCTAGGCGTCTCCCGTCCGAAAGGGTTGCATCGGTAAATATGCATTCAATTGCATATTTATCACCGCAGCTCTTTCAGATTGTCCAGCGTTTTCCATGGACAGCCTGATGATGTGTAGATTGGGTATGTTCTCCATGTTCTACCCCGTTCTGAGACAGGATTTCGGCGGCGCCTCCCCATTGTTCTCTGGAGCACATTCTCTCGGCTATTTGCCGGGACGTGTATCTGGAGAACAGCGGGGAGGTGCTACCGAAATTTTGTCTCGAAACGGGGTAGAATGGAGAACGTACTCAATCTACACATCCTCGGGTGGGATTAGGACCCATCTTTACCTATTAGAGATGTAGGTGGATTAAACGCGGTAGAAACTGAAAATTTGATGTGATTAATTTAAGTGAATCCTTAATTATGTTGTGTGGGTTGCAAAAAAGCAGAGGATGGCAGATAATCAGTGGATGTACAGTGGTTTTATCCGCCGGAATCGAGTAACATCAGAGTGGATCGCGAAAACCGATGTGTATTTGAAGGAGATATTTCGTTGTCCAATGAGAATTATCCCACCATGCCCCTGTGCGATATGTGCCAGACGTCACTGTAGAAATCAGACGGACATGAGTGAGCACCTTCACACGCACGGATATATGCCAAACTTTGACATGCCGCCGATCAACATAGCCGAGCAGGACCGTGGTAGAGAGGAGGTGATGCGACAACGCATCGATGGATATGAGGACGACGGGGTCAGGGACATGCTAGATGATGTCATTGTTGCAGAAACGGAAAATGCGACACCTTCAGAGAATGAACCGGAGGAGCCGGAGGCAACCGCAAAGGCCTTCTTGGAGGGCTTGGCCTCGTCGAAGAAACCTCTTTATGCGGGTGCGAAAATATCTCAGCTGGATGCCATCTCGCAACTGATTGCAGTCAAGGATGAGTACGGCTGTAGCCAGAAATGCTTCGAAGCATTCCTGGGAGTATGGGCTAACAGCCTCCCTGAGGGTCATGAACTGCCGAAAAGCATGTACGATACAAAGAAAATCATGAAGGCACTCTCTATGGATTATGAGAAAATATATGTTTGCCCGAAGAATTGCCTTTTGTTTAGGCACGAGTATGCGGATGACAAGTACTGTAGGAAGTGCGGTTCGTCTCGGTACATTGAGGTGGTCGGTGAGGATGGTGAGAAAAAGCAGCTAACCATCCCCGTTAAGGTTCTTCGGTATCTCGATTTTATAAAAAGACTGCAGCGCCTTTTCATCACGAAGGAGTCTGCCAAAATGATGAAGTGGCACAAGGAAGGTATAATGTACAATCCAAAAAAAATCGTACATCCATCGGGAGGGGAAGCATGGAAGTCATTCGATGAAGAATACCCCGAGGAAGCAGCCGAGGCTGGGAATGTCAGAATAGCCATATCAGGTGATGGGTTGAATCCATATGGTATGTCGTCCAATCCATACAGCTGCTGGCCTGTGTTTGTAATTCCGCTCAATCTTCCTCCCAGTGCCCTAATGCAACGGAAGACCATGTTCTTGTCGCTCATCATTCCGGGGCCTGACTACCCGGGGAAGCAATTGGGTGTGTTTATGCAGCCGCTTGTGGATGCTTTGCACCATTCTTGGTACTTTCCGAGGTTGACATACGACCGGGATCTGGAGAGAAATTTCTTGATGAAAGTTTGGTTGCACTATTGCATGCATGACTTTCCTGGCTATGCTCTATTCTGCGGATGGTGTACAAGTGGTAAGATGCCATGCCCAGTGTGCATGCAGGCTCTGCGAATGATTTGGCTGAGTAAGGGTGGCAAGTATGTAGCCTTTGACCTGCATCGACAGTTTGTGGCACAGAACGCTGCCCCCTCGCCGGTTAGTTTCATCCCCAATCTATTCACCAAAGCATGTCATGCCTTTCTGTTGGGGAACGTAGTAATTTCAAAAAAATTTCAACGCACACACAAGATCATGGTGATGCATAGCAACGAGGGGGGGAGTCTGATCTACGTACCCTTGTAGATCGCAACGGAAGCGTTGACACAACATAGAGGAAGTAGTCGTACGTCTTCTTCCCGATCCGACCGATCCAAGCACCGTTACTCCGGCACCTCCGAGTTCTTAGCACACGTTCAGCTCGATGATGATCCCCGGGCTCCGATCCAGCAAAGCTTCGGGGAGGAGTTCCGTCAGCACGACGGCGTGGTGACGATCTTGATGTACTATCGACGCAGGGCTTCGCCTAAGCACTACAACGATATGATCGAGGTGGAATTTGGTGGCAGGGGGCACCGCACACGGCTAAGGAACGATCTCAATGATCAACTTGTGTGTCTAGAGGTGCCCCCTGCCCCCGTATATAAAGGGTCCAAGGGGGAGGGGTGCGCCGGCCAGGCAGAGGGCGCGGGAGGAGTCCTACTCCTACCGGGAGTAGGACTCCCCCCTCAATCCTATTCCAACTAGGATTCCCAAGGGGGAAAAGAGAGAGGGGGGGCGGCCCCTTCTCCTAGTCCTACTAGGACTCAAGGAAGGGGGGGGGGGCGGCCAGCTATGGGCTGCCCCTTTTCTCTTTTCCACTAAGGCCCATGAAGGCCCATATGGTTCCCAGGGGGTTCCGGTAACCTCTCGGTGATCCGGTAAAATCCCGATTTCACCCGGAACACTTCCGATGTCCAAACATAGGCTTCCAATATATCAATCTTTATGTCTCGACCATTTCGAGACTCCTCGTCATGTCCGTGATCACATCCGGGACTCCGAACAACCTTCGGTACATCAAAATGTATAAACTCATAATAACTATCATCGTAACGTTAAGCGTGCGGACCCTACGGTTCGAGAACAATGTAGACATGACCGAGACACGTCTCCGGTCAATAACCAATAGCGGGACCTGGATGCCCATATTGGCTCCTACATATTCTACGAAGATCTTTATCGGTCAGACCGCATAACAACATACGTTGTTCCCTTTGTCATCGGTATGTTACTTGCCCGAGATTCGATCGTCGGTATCCAATACCTAGTTCAATCTCATTACTGGCAAGTCTCTTTACTCGTTCCGTAATACATCATCTCACAACTAACATCTTAGTTATAATTCTTGCAAGGCTTATGTGATGTGTATTACCGAGAGGGCCTAGAGATACCTCTCCGACAATCGGAGTGACAAATCCTATTCTCGAAATACGCCAACCCAACATCTACCATTGGAAACACCTGTAGTACTCCTTTATAATCACCAAGTTACGTTGTGACGTTTGGTAGCACCCAAAGTGTTCCTCCGGTAAACGGGAGTTGCATAATCTCATAGTCATAGGAACATGTATAAGTCATGAAGAAAGCAATAGCAACATACTAAACGATCGGGTGCTAAGCTAATGGAATGGGTCATGTCAATCAGATCATTCAACTAATGATGTGACCTCATTAATCAAATAACAACTCTTTGTTCATGGTTAGGAAACATAACCATCTTTGATTAACGAGCTAGTCAAGTAGAGGCATACTAGTGACACTCTGTTTGTCTATGTATTCACACATGTATTATGTTTCCGGTTAATACAATTCTAGCATGAATAATAAACATTTATCATGATGTAAGGAAATAAATAATAACTTTATTATTGCCTCTAGGGCATATTTCCTTCAGTCTCCCACTTGCACTAGAGTCAATAATCTAGACTACACAGTAATGATTCTAACACCCATGGAGCTTTGGTGCTGATCATGTTTTGCCCGTGGAAGAGGCTTAGTCAACGGGTCTGCAACATTCAGATCCGTATGTATCTTGCAAATCTCTATGTATCCCACCTGGACTAGACCCCGGATGGAATTGAAGCGTCTCTTGATGTGTCTGGTCCTTTTGTGAAATCTGGATTCCTTTGCCAAAGCAATTGCACCAGTATTGTCACAAAAGATTTTCATTGGACCCGATGCACTAGGTATGACACCTAGATCGGATATGAACTCCTTCATCCAGACTCCTTCGTTCGCTGCTTCCGAAGCAGCTATGTACTCCGCTTCACTTGTAGATCCCGCTACGACGCTTTGTTTAGAACTGCACCAACTGACAGCTCCACCGTTTAAAGTAAACACGTATCCGGTTTGCGATTTAGAATCGTCCAGATCAGTGTCAAAGCTTGCATCAACGTAACCTCTTACGGTGAGCTCTTTATCACCTCCATATACGAGAAACATATCCTTAGTCCTTTTCAGGTATTTCAGGATGTTCTTGACCGCTGTCCAGTGATCCACTCCTGGATTACTTTGGTACCTCCCTGCTAAACTTATAGCAAGGCACACATCAGGTCTGTACACAGCATTGCATACATGATAGAGCCTATGGCTGAAGCATAGGGAACATCTTTCATTTTCTCTCTATCTTCTGCAGTGGTCGGGCATTGAGTCTGACTCAACTTCACTCCTTGTAACACAGGCAAGAACCCTTTCTTTGCTTGATCCATTTTGAACTTCTTCAAAATCTTGTCAAGGTATGTGCTTTGTGAAAGTCCAATTAAGCGTCTTGGTCTATCTCTATAGATCTTTATGCCTAATATGTAAGCAGCTTCCCCGAGGTCTTTCATCGAAAAACTTTTATTCAAGTATCCCTTTATGCTATCCAGAAATTCTATATCATTTCCAATCAGCAATATGTCATCCACATATAATATCAGAAATGCTACAGAGCTCCCACTCACTTTCTTGTAAATACATGCTTCTCCAAACGTCTGTATAAAACCAAATGCTTTAATCACACAATCAAAGCATTTATTCCAACTCCGAGAGGCTTGTACCAGTCCATAAATGGATCGCTGGAGCTTGCACACTTTGTTAGCTCCCTTTGGATCGACAAAACCTTCTGGTTGCATCATATACAACTCTTCTTCCAGAAATCCATTCAGGAATGCAGTTTTGACATCCATCTGCCAAATTTCATAATCATAAAATGCGGCAATTGCTAACATGATTCCGACAGACTTAAGCATCGCTATGGGTGAGAAGGTCCTATCGTAGTCAACCCCTTGAACTTGTCGAAAACCTTTTGCGACAAGTCAAGCTTTATAGACAGTAATATTACCGTCAGCGTCAGTCTTTTTCTTGAAGATCCATTTATTCTCTATTTCTTGCCGATCATCGGGCAAGTCAACCAAAGTCCATACTTTGTTCTCATACATGGATCCCATCTCAGATTTCATGGCTTCAAGCCACTTTGCGGAATCGGGGCTCACCATCGCTTCTTCATAGTTCGTAGGTTCATCATGATCTAGTAGCATGACTTCCAGAATTGGATTACCATACCACTCTGGTGCGGATCTCACTCTGGTTGATCTACGTGGTTCGGTAGTATCTTGTCCTGAAGTTTCATGATCATCATCATTAGCTTCCTCACTAATTGGTATAGGTGTCGCAGAAACAGTTTTCTGTGATGTACTATTTTCCAATAAGGGAGCAGGTACAGTTACCTCTTCAAGTTGTACTTTCCTCCCACTCACTTCTTTCGAGAGAAACTCCTTCTCTAGAAATGATCCATTCTTAGCAACGAATGTCTTGCCTTCGGATCTGTGATAGAAGGTGTACCCAACAGTCTCCTTTGGGTATCCTATGAAGACACATTTTTCCGCTTTGGGTTCGAGCTTATTAGGTTGAAGCTATTTCACATAAGCATCGCAGCCCCAAACTTTAGGAAACGACAACTTTGGTTTCTTGCCAAACCACAGTTCATAAGGCGTCGTCTCAACGGATTTTGATGGTGCCCTATTTAACGTGAATGCGGCCGTCTCTAAAGCATAACCCCAAAATGATAGCGGTAAATCAGTAAGAGACATCATAGATCGCACCATATCTAGTAAAGTACGATTACGACGTTCGGACACACCATTACGCTGTGGTGTTCCGGGTGGCATGAGTTGCGAAACTATTCCACAATTTTTCTAATGTACACCAAACTCGTAACTCAAATATTCCCCTCCACGATCAGATCGTAGAAACTTTATTTTCTTGTTACCATGATTTTCAACTTCACTCTGAAATTCTTTGAACTTTTCAAATGTTTCAGACTTGTGTTTCATTAAGTAGATATACCCATCTCTGCTTAAATCATCTGTGAAGGTGAGAAAATAACGATATCCGCCATGAGCCTCAATATTCATCGGACCACATACATCGGTATGTATGATTTCCAATAAATCTGTTGCTCTCTCCATAGTACCGGAGAACGGTGTTTTAGTCATCTTGCCTATGAGGCACGGTTCGCAAGTACCAAGTGATTCATAATCAAGTGGTTCCAAAAGCCCATCAGTATGGAGTTTCTTCATGCGCTTTACACCGATATGACCTAAACGGCAGTGCCACAAATAAGTTGCACTATCATTATCAACTCTGCATCTTTTGGTTTCAACATTATGAATATGTGTATCACTACTATCGAGATTCATCAAAAATAGACCACTCTTCAAAGGTGCATGACCATAAAAGATATTACTCATATAAATAGAACAACCATTATTCTCTGATTTAAATGAATAACCGTCTCGCATTAAACAAGATCCAGATATAATGTTCATGCTCAACGCTGGCACCAAATAACAATTATTTAGGTCTAATATTAATCCCGAAGGTAGATGTAGAGGTAGCGTGCCGACCGCGATCACATCGACTTTGGAACCGTTTCCCACGCGCATCGTCACCTCGTCCTTTGCTAGTGTCCGCTTATTCCGTAGTTCCTGTTTCGAGTTGCAAATATTAGCAACAGAACCAGTATCAAATACCCAGGTGCTACTGCGAGCTCTAGTAAGGTACACATCAATAACATGTATATCACATATACCTTTGTTCACCTTGCCATCCTTCTTATCCGCCAAATACTTGGGGCAGTTCCGCTTCCAGTGACCAGTCTGCTTGCAGTAGAAGCACTCAGTTTTAGGCTTAGGTCCAGACTTGGGTTTCTTGTCCTGAGCAGCAACTTGCTTGCTGTTCTTCTTGAAGTTCCCCTTCTTCTTCCCTTTGCCCTTTTTCTTGAAACTAGTGGTCTTGTTGACCATCAACACTTGATGCTCCTTCTTGATTTCTACCTCCGCAGTTTTCAGCATTGCGAAGAGCTTGGGAATAGTCTTGTTCATCCCTTGCATATTATAGTTCATCACAAAGCTCTTGTAGCTTGGTGGCAGTGATTGGAGAATTCTGTCAATGACGCAATCATCCGGAAGATTAACTCCCAATTGAATCAAGTGATTATTATACCCAGACATCTTGAGTATATGCTCACTGACAGAACTGTTCTCCTCCATCTTGCAGCTATAGAACTTATTGGAGACTTCATATCTCTCAATCCGGGCATTTGCTTGAAATATTAACTTCAACTCCTGGAACATCTCATATGCTCCATGACGTTCAACACGTCGTTGAAGTCCCGATTCTAAGCCATAAAGCATGGCACACTGAACTATCGAGTAGTCATCAGCTTTGCTCTGCCAGACGTTCATAACATCTGGTGTTGCTCCAGCAGCAGGCCTGGCACCCAACAGTGCTTCCAGGACGTAATTCTTCTGTGCAGCAATGAGGATAATCCTCAAGTTACGGACCCAGTCCGTGTAATTGCTACCATCATCTTTCAACTTTGCTTTCTCAAGGAACGCATTAAAATTCAACGGAACAACAGCACGAGCCATCTATCTACAATCAACATAAACAAGCAAGATACTATCAGGTACTAAGTTCATGATAAGTTTAAGTTCAGTTAATCAAATTACTTAAGAACTCCCACTTAGATAGACATCCCTCTAATCCTCTAAGTGATCACGTGATCCAAATCAACTAAACCATAACCGATCATCATGTGAGATGGAGTAGTTTTCAATGGTGAACATCGTTATGTTGATCATATCTACTATATGATTCATGCTCGACCTTTTGGTCTCTGTGTTCCGAGGCCATATCTGCATATGCTAGGCTCGTCAAGTTTAACCTGAGTATTCTGCGTGTGCAAAACTGGCTTGCACCCGTTGTAGATGGATGTAGAGCTTATCACACCCGATCATCACGTGGTGTCTGGGCATGACGAACTTTGGCAACGGTTCATACTCAGGGAGAACACTTCTTGATAATTTAGTGAGAGATCATCTTATAATGCTACCGTCAATCAAAGCAAGATAAGATGCATAAAAGGATAAACATCACATGCAATCAATATAAGTGATATGATATGGCCATCATCATCTTGTGCTTGTGATCTCCATCTCCGAAGCACCGTCATGATCACCATCGTCACCGGCACGACACCTTGATCTCCATCATAGCATCGTTGTCGTCTCGCCAATCTTATGCTTCCACGACTATCACTACCACTTAGTAATAAAGTAAAGCATTACATCGCGATTGCATTGCATACAATAAAGCGACAACCATATGGCTCCTGCCAGTTGCCGATAACTTGGTTACAAAACATGATCATCTCATACAATAAAATTTAGCATCATGCCTTGACCATATCACATCACAGCATGCCCTGCAAAAACAAGTTAGACGTCCTCTACTTTGTTGTTGCAAGTTTTACGTGGCTGCTACGGGCTTTAAGCAAGAACTCATCTCACCTACGCATCAAAACCACAACGATAGTTTGTCAAATAGACTCCGTTTTAACCTTCTCAAGGACCGGGCGTAGCCACACTTGGTTCAACTAAAGTTGGAGAGACAGTCGCCCGCAAGCCATCTATGTGCAAAGCACGTCGAGGGAACCGGTCTCGCGTAAGCGTACGCGTAAGGTTGGTCCGGGTCGTCTCGTCCAACAATACCGCTGAACCAAAGTATGACATGCTGGTAGGCAGTATGACTTGTATCGCCCACAACTCACTTGTGTTCTACTCGTGCAAATAACATCAAACCATAAAACCTAGGCTCGGATGCCACTGTTGGGGAACGTAGTAATTTCAAAAAATTTCCTACGCACACGCAAGATCATGGTGATGCATTGCAACGAGGGGGAGAGTCTGATCTACATACCCTTGTAGATCGCAACGGAAGCGTTGACACAACGTAGAGGAAGTAGTCGTACGTCTTCTTCCCGATCCGACCGATCCAAGCACCGTTACTCCGGCACCTCCGAGTTCTTAGCACACGTTCAGCTCGATGACGATCCCCGGGCTCCGATCCAGCAAAGCTTCGGGGAGGAGTTCCGTCAGCACGACGGCGTGGTGACGATCTTGATGTACTATCGACGCAGGGCTTTGCCTAAGCACTACAACGATATGATCGAGGTGGAATTTGGTGGCAGGGGGCACCGCACACGGCTAAGGAACGATCTCAATGATCAACTTGTGTGTCTAGAGGTGCCCCCTGCCCCCGTATATAAAGGATCCAAGGGGCAGGGGTGCGCCGGCCAGGGAGAGGGCGCGGGAGGAGTCCTACTCCTACCGGGAGTAGGACTCCCCCCCTCAATCCTATTCCAACTAGGATTCCCAAGGGGGAAAAGAGAGAGAGGGGGGCCGGCCCCTTCTCCTAGTCCTAATAGGACTCAGGGAAGGGGCGGGGGGGGGGGGGGGGGGCGGCCAGCTATGGGCTGCCCCTTTTCTCTTTTCCACTAAGGCCCATGAAGGCCCATATGGTTCCCGGGGGGTTTCGGTAACCTCCCGGTGATCCGGTAAAATACCGATTTCACCCGGAACACTTCCGATGTCCAAACATAGGCTTCCAATATATCAATCTTTATGTCTCGACCATTTCGAGACTCCTCGTCATGTCCTTGATCACATCCGGGACTCCGAACAACCTTCGGTACATCAAAATGTATGAACTCATAATAACTGTCATCGTAACGTTAAGCGTGCGGACCCTGGGTTCGAGAACAATGTAGACATGACCGAGACACGTCTCCGGTCAATAACCAATAGCGGGACCTGGATGCCCATATTGGCTCCTACATATTCTACGAAGATCTTTATCGGTCAGACCGCATAACAACATACGTTGTTCCCTTTGTCATCGGTATGTTACTTGCCCGAGATTCGATCGTCGGTATCCAATACCTAGTTCAATCTCGTTACTGGCAAGTCTCTTTACTCGTTCCGTAATACATCATCTCACAACTAACATCTTAGTTATAATGCTTGCAAGGCTTATGTGATGTGTATTACCGAGAGGGCCCAGAGATACCTCTCCGACAATCGGAGTGACAAATCCTATTCTCAAAATACGCCAACCCAACATCTACCATTGGAAACACCTGTAGTACTCCTTTATAATCACCAAGTTACGTTGTGACGTTTGGTAGCACCCAAAGTGTTCCTCCGGTAAACGGGAGTTGCATAATCTCATAGTCATAGGAACATGTATAAGTCATGAAGAAAGCAACAGCAACATACTAAACGATCGGGTGCTAAGCTAATGGAATGGGTCATGTCAATCAGATCATTCAACTAATGATGTGACCTCATTAATCAAATAATAACTCTTTGTTCATGGTTAGGAAACATAACCATCTTTGATTAACGAGCTAGTCAAGTAGAGGCATACTAGTGACACTCTGTTTGTCTATGTATTCACACATGTATTATGTTTCTGGTTAATACAATTCTAGCATGAATAATAAACATTTATCATGATGTAAGGAAATAAATAATAACTTTATTATTGCCTCTAGGGCATATTTCCTTCACTTTCAACACAGTCATATATCCCGTTAATATGTCTTTTCAACATCCAGGGAACAGGTGGATCTACTGTTGGCGGTGGTCTTCGCAGCACTCCCGAGTCATGGAGCCCGACCACTCCGATCCATGGAGGCGGAGGCGGAGGCGGAGGTGGAGGTGGAGGAGGTCTTGGCGGTAGTGCGGCCGCTAGCAGTGACGACTTGGGCTTCGGCCGTCTTGGCGGTGATGACCTCCGTGGTGCTCGATGATCCTTGTGTGTGGTGATGATGCTGGAGATGACTTGTGTGTGGTGATGATCATTTAGATGACTTGTGTGTTTCTCTATATGCTTATGCTTATGTGGTTGTGATGATGTTCATTTAGAGACTTGTGTGTGATGATGCTTAAGCATATATTGTTGTGATGGTGCCGGATGATATCCCGTTGTGTTTTATATGTCTATCCCATCATACATATCTGCTGTGCTGATATGTGCTGTTATTTGAATTGAATTGATTTGAAAACAAACAGAAAAAAGAAAAAAAAGCAAATGCAAACTATGCCGACGGCTAGGCCGTCGGCATAGGGCTAGCGTGAGCTCCCAGTAGCTGACACGTGGCACCTATGCCGATGGCCTAGCCGTCGGCTTAGCCTAAAACTGTGCCGACGGCTTGGCCGTCGGCATAGGCGCCCATGTGTCAGCTACTGGGAGCTCTGTATGAAGGACTATGCCGACGGCCTGACCATCGGCTTAGTTTCAAATTATGCCGATGGCCTGGCCGTCGGCACCACTATGCCGACGGCCTGGCCGTCGGCATAGTTTTTAGACTAAGCCGACGGCCCTGGCCGTCGGCATAGTGGTGCCACGTGGCAAGCACTCATTGGGCAGACTTGACGGCGGCCGCCGTTAGGCGTGATAGTTGCCGACGGCCAGGGCCGTCGGCATAGATGTACGGCCCCCGTCGGCGTATCATATATGCCGACGGCTTTTCTATGCCGACAGCAACCCTGGCTGTGCCGACGCATATTATGCCGACGGCCCTATGCCGACGGGGGCCGTCGGCATAGGCCTATCCCGACGGGACTCAGGCCTATGCCGACGGCCCTGGCAGTCGGCATAGGGGGCGATTCCGGTAGTGATCTGGTGATGTTAGCCTTATATTATATCTATGACAGCTTTGCACCATTTGTTTATTGGGATTTTTCCATTTCTGTTATTAATGTGTTGTAGGTCGTTGAAATTAACTTAAAGGAACAAGAACCTCACCCTCTCGTGACCGCGTCGCCCCCGCGGGCGGCCGGTCGCGCCTCCAGCACCTCCTCCCCGAACTCTCCCCCTCCCGTCTCTCCTTGCCGCCGTCGCCGCCGTCCGGTGCCGGGCCTGGCCCGGGCGGCGCTGGCGGCAGCGGCCACTGGCCTTTCCCCTCGCGGGGCGGTGCGGCGCTGCGGGGTGCTCCTAGGCGGCGGCGGTGCTCTCCGGCATGGTGGCGGGGGATCTTCTGGGCGGCGGCGCTGCCGTTGGCTGCAAGGCGGCGCCCGCTCGGCCCAGATCTAGGCCCTTTGGGCCCCATCTTTGTCTGGGCGGGCCGGCGGCGGGAATGGTCGTCGGTGTGGCTTCCGGGGGGCAGGGGAGCGGTGATGGGTGGGTGGATGCTGGCGGCACTGATGTCGTCTTGCTGCAGCGTGGCCGGCGGGGCTTTACGGGCCCAAATCGGGCCTGGCCGGGCCAGGGGTGGCCTGGTATGCCCTGCTGCTGCGTCCGGACGGCGACCGCGACGGTGCCAGAGGCTCGAGCTTCCCGCACGACGGTGGTGGAGGTAGTTCCCTCCCGCGTGGCTCCGGTGCTGCTGCTCATGTTGCCTCGTGCGTCTCTTTCCATCCTCTTGGCCTCGTGGTGATGATCTCGGTGAGGCGGCATGGGTGGGTGGCGTCAAGACCGCGGTGGCGCATGCTGGTGGGCGGCGAGGTGGCTGGTTGGCTTCGGCCTGGTTGGGCGGTGGGGTTTGGAGTGCGGGAGAAATCCCTTGCCGGCTCTCTTCCGGCTCCGATGCGGTGACACATGTGGTTGCCATCATCCCTTCTTGAAGGGTGTCGGATGTATCCATCCCCCACTTCCTTTCGCGTGCCGGGGGAAACCCTAGGACACGTCCGGGCAGCAGCGTCGTCGATGTCGCATCCCTTGTTGGAGGTGCTGCTTGATACGCGGCGGATCGGAGCCTGGGTCTGTGATGGGTCAATTTCGGAGGGCGCAGCGGTGGCGGGTCATCCGCGCTTTGTCGAACTGCTGTTGTTGGCATTTCTTTCTTCTTCTTTGTTCTTTCTCTTTTCTTTGGGCTTGTTGTGCTTCTCGCCCGAACATTCCTATGTAATCGGTGTTGGATGCTTTGTAATACAAAGCGGGGAAAATCCTTTTTCGATAAAGTAACTTAAACTTTTTAGGTAAAATAAATATGAGTAGTTTGTTTTGCTTCAGCAATTATTGCTATTGTTCGCTCAGTTTGAACATAAGTATTAGCTTTGCATAATGATTAATTTAATACAGGCGGCCTTGTCCAGGCTATGCCAACACGGTGACTTACAGCTCACATATCTGGTGTCTCTTACAGACCTTTAAAATAGTATAGTGGATTGATTGTGGTGCTACTATTTTTTTTTTTGGAGTCATGATGCTTACTGACTCTTGTTTGGTTAATGTCAGGGAGCAAACTGGGACACAGAACATTTTGTTGCACTGTTATCCTTTTCTAACTCGACCACACTTGGTTCAGTTCACTTCTCATCAAAGCCACAATCTTTAGGTATATAGACATTATGGTATTCTTTCAGTTCAAGCTATGCTATTGTGTACGTTTCCGAATCCTGATCAGTTATGATATGTTCCTTAACTTCAGATGCCCATCTCCTACCAGTGTACAATCGTACTAATTACTTAAAGAGTCAGTGATATTAATTACCTAAAGCTGATTACTTCAACAAATTTTTTCCTTTGACTTATCTCATCTTTATTTGTCCAACTCTTATTCAGACATTAGCATTTACTCCCTCTGTTCCAAAATAACTAAAACCACGACACTTATTTTGGATCGTAGGGCGTAGCATTTATATTTATTATTACTGAAGGCATTTCATTAACTTCATTATTGTATGTTCTCTGAAATCAAATATCTGGAAATATGGCGCTGATTTTTTCCGTACTGAATTTGTGTTAGACTATATCATTGCAACTTATAGCAAATCACAGGTGAGTTGCATCCAAATTCATTCTCCATGTAATAGTTCTTGACACTATTGCACACTTAAATGCTACATCATTCAATTGTAGGTTTCTCTACTTACCGGAATTTTCATGGGCTGGCGGGCTTGTGTTTCTATACATGGAAGATTTTGGGTTGCCACAGAGAACACGGTATATTCTATGAATCATACTCAAATGGCCTTTTGCTTCCCATGTTGCTTATATAGATTTATAATTTAATTGGGGTTGTAGAGGTGCACAAAATGTTTATTTATCACCAGGTAGCTTAAAATCTGCTTGTTTGGAGTTCTCACACATGTTGTCCAGTTTTTGACTGTGTAATGATGGCATGTTATCTTCTTAGAGTCACTCTTTTAAAAAATCCTCTCCTTATTTGGAGATGAGGTTGCCAACCCTGCATTTGTGCCACAAATAGACACTTACCCCATTGTGCCAATGTGCTCAATGAAAAGTGTTTCTTCATTTTGAAGGTTACCCATACTCTATCGCATCTACATCACAACCCCTTCCGTTATACCTCACGAACTAAAATATGGATACATCCTAATAATTTTAGTACTATGCGTAGCCGTTGTACATTATACAGGCCATGCTGAATCCAAAGATATTGTAATCCCCTTTAGGAAATAAATAATTTTGGTCCAGCATTTAAAACCGATCCAATCAGTCATGCGTTGAATCTTATACCAAAACCACTATATCTAACCAAGTTTTTGCTCTAAGGTTAAACCACTTGGCTGAAAATGACCCATGGGTAAATATGAATACGGCACGTGTATTATTTTGGTATATGGCTGTGTAGAAATGAGTGGTGTGCCTAGATTTTTGTTTCAAATTTTTTGAACTAGCGTACAGTTTTGCTTGGTAAGTTTAGTGTTTTTTGCTGGCTGGGGAACAGTCCGTACGACATTGTTTCTTCTGTGTGCTTCCCTCTCTTGTCGCTGTCGTTTTAACTATATTATTTTCTTTAATCGTTGCCGCTTTTCGTGTGCTTTCTAAAGCCTGCCGTATCTGTAGTCTGATTATGTACTATTTCTCACTCATCCTAATAGAAATGACAGAGCTCCTGACACTTCTTTGAAGAAAAAAAAACATGGGCATGTTACGTGGCTGTTGTTTACTTTATTTATTCCTGGTGCGATTACAACTCTAGAAGTTATATATACGTGTGTATATGTATGAAGTTATATATATGAAGTTATTTATTCCTTTGCTACAGTAAAATCAATCTTTTTAGAAATCAAAAAAATCTGAACCTTTTTGGCAACAAACATTTATGTATCTTTCACATGTGTGCCAATTTTTGTGATGAAATGACATCTGTGGAGGTCTCGGCAAAATCATGCTCCAAACTTTGCTTAGTGCTTAGATAATAGACAATCTTGGACACGTATGGTCTTCCTTAAATAAATTGGTATAAAATGTAGTTTCTAGACATAATTTTCCCTCAAGTCTGAATCTGATTTGCAGATTGCTGTAAATATTCATGGATCTCTTCCACTAAGTATCAATTTCTCTGATAATAGGAGTATTACTTGATACAACTGATTGTTCAATGCCTATTTGCACTTAATTGATTATACAATTGCTTCATTTAGTTAGTGAAATAACTTCTACCAACATTTTTTTTACTGAAATCGTAACCAGTTTATTTGTTTTACTCGTGCTGCACAATTTTCCCATTTTGCTATTATTTTAAATTGGTATGTAATTATCTGTCAAAATTGTATTCTACCACTTGATGAATCTTTTATCACTCGATGAATCTGTCTATCTTTGACTCTCTATTTAGTTAATTGATTATACAATTGCTTTATTTGGTTATTGAAAACTTCTACATTTTTTTACTAAAATCACATATTGTACCATTTTGTTTGTTTTATTTGTGATGCCTGTTTTCTCCATTTGGTTATTATTTACAAAATGGTATTTGTTTGTCTAAAATTTATTTTACCATTCGATGAATATGTCTATCTTTGATTCGCTTTTTCGAAGATGTTTTTGTGTTTGAACTTCTGTTTGTGTTCATTGGACTAATCTATGTTGAATTATTCAGGGATTTTGTTGGGCACATTTTCTTGGGTGGATTGCCAATTGTTTGTTGATGTGTGATCCATGTTTCGCTGTTTAGGGTATCTACAATGCAGGTGCTAAGATAAGGCGCTAGGTTCCAATTGCTGGTCATTTCGTAAAAATCCTGAACTGGCCTCCTTTTTTTTCACGTGATCCTTTCTAACGAGCGCATCAGATCCTCAACAGACTACGGTAGTGCTCCAGTAGGCAGACTTCTCCATCGGCGCTTCTTCTTTGGTTAATTTTTTTATAATGTTCTAAGCACACAAAAAAGCGCCCCTCTCCCATTGTAGATGCCCTTAGTGGGTGTAGAGATCAGTCGGTTTGCTTCTTACATTGTTATCTTTTGCATGATAACTAACGTGGTGCATGATATGACCGCGTGTGCATGGATGCATGATACGACCACATGTTTTCATGCACGTAGTTGCGTCCCGCGCTAAAATCGTAAGGTGTGGTTGTGTTGAGACTATCGACACCGCTTCTTCCGGAATTTCTGGAGTGTTTCTTTCTATATAAATATGGTGATAATAAATGTATATTTTTCAAATTACTTCAATGCATGACTTTCGTTTCCGTGACTACAAACATATGTGCATAAAAGTATTTTTTGGTCTAAATTCTCACACAAAATAAAAATACCATGACACACGTAATGTATTGATGGGGCGCGGCGTGTCGCCGCGCGGGCATAGCCAGTATATATATAAGAGCCATTAGATGTTGAAATAAGAGCCATTAAATCCTTAAATCTTGAAATAAGAGCCATTAGATGTTGTTAAAAAGCAAATATAAGCCGTTAGATGTCTAATTGCTTCCATTGGGAGTCTTGAACAATCTATCTTCTGTTTTTAGAAAAAAAAAAGGAGTCCTCAGCGGTCCCGTAAGACCGTGATGCAAATATCACGTTGTCTCCTTTGTTAAACTCTTTTCATATTCTCAACTCCATGGGAAGAAACCCTAGCGCCGCTCTTCTCCATGCGATGCATCCTCAACTTTGAAGTTTCATATTGGATGGCTTTGTAGTAGACGTGGAGCCTGGATTGGACATAAGGCCTCCATCACGGCACTGCATGCCGGCCTCTCCTATTGTGAGCTAGCGGGACTGCATGATGCGGGTCTCTCCTATCGTGAGCATGTGGGACTACATGATGTGGAATCAGGTTGGAGGACCTCCGTTTAGGACTGCACATGCGTCTTAATTCCGCTGACACGGGAGTATGCGACTAGGCTTTGGAAGCAGTCTGACAGATCGATTCAGTCAAAGGAAAGCTTGATTTCGATCGGCCGGAAAACATGTGCATAGTACACACTACAGCTCTACAACCTTGACTAATGGATTTCCTTGGTCAGATCAGCCGATGCGAACGTACCGGATGATTAGATGCCGGTCTGCACGGCGGCCTCGGCCTCAGAATTGCTCGCGGTGCACTGTAAGTGGTCGTGCAAATTCACAGTATGGTCTCTTTTCTCCCCTTCCGTTCCTTTGTGTTACCTCCATTGGCATGTATAAATTGCTAACTGCATGTATAGGATCGATATCTACAGTATGATACAAAAGAATTACGTGCAATATTATCGATATGTTTAATTTTTAGTCTTACAGGAATTAGGGTATATTATACGGTCCTCTCAATTTTCATCGTATTTTCTCTACCTATGCTCATGCGCCATACTAGCCATTAGGCTCTTCTCAAAGCAAGATTACTAACAGGTTTTACATACGGCCGAACGCACACACCCAGATCCATCCATCAATCAAGGCTCTATAACACATATTCGCCATTGCCGCACCATGTTGCACCTCACTCAGTCAGCGAGCCCCTAATGGAAGCAGTTTGGAGCAGCCTCGGAGCTTAGCCTGCAAGTCTGCAACGAGTTAGATCCATCCAAGGAAGTGACCATGAAGTGCTAAGAAAAAGCCTCGGCTGGCAGCAAATGCGTAAGGTGGACATGAAAAGTATTGTTCACTATGTTGCTTATGTAGCTTCTCCAATGTGTTCTATCTTTGTGATTATTTTGTTCTGTCCTCGAAAGCTAAAGTATGTGTAGTGCAAATTCGATCCAGTGTATAAATGAAAGCCTGGAAACTACTTCTCTTTTTTAAATATCTCCATTCAATTCACTGTCCTGATCTGTCCAATTATCAGAGATTTAGATCATAACTTGCAATAATGCCGAATTCAGATTTTGGTCCATTATGTGCACACTTTAGGTTATAAAGGATTTAATTTGAGCAGTTTAGCTTTGCCTTCATCTATATAAATAGGATAATTCACACGTGAGTTTACTTTCTTCTTTTTAATTAAGATGCATTACTTACAATGGGTAACGTAATTTTGGCGCACATACAAAAAGTGCATTGGTTTACTTCTGTCCTACTACATTGATAGTTGTAGGATTCAGATTGCTCTAGGAAAATCACATTGTTCGACAACCCTGAATGTTGGTTCCAGTTAGCATCTACTGATTAAGGCTCTACTTTGGCATTGTATTCAGATGGTCTGGCTGGCCCACACAGCTTTTCCAATAAATTTAGACCCAAGTATATAGAGAAATAGATACAACTTTTCATATAATGAGATTTTTTTTCTCGAAAAGGGGGTTTACCCCAGGCTCTGCATCAGAAAAATGCATACGGCTCATATTATTAAAAAGGAAATCCAGCAACAAAGTCTCTAAGTATCGAAGTGCGAAAATAAACAAAAGCTCATAAGAGCTAAAGCCCAAAGCCGCAACCGGCTGGCAAATAAAATAGGAGCACTACATGCCCATGTTGATATATGATGCCAAGATAAAGCAAGGATTGCACAGCTCATGTTGATGTATGATGCCCACTGTTGGAATACCATTGCAACGAGCATTAAATTCCTATATGGCGCCGAGCATTGAATTTCTATATGGCGTCGAGCATTGAACAGTAGCCCTCCACATCTGAAAATGTGCCCTTACCTTTTTAGTATATTGGAACAATGATTTTGTATGCTTCCAATGGGTTTTGGTCTGATGCAAACATACAAGTACCTGCACACGTTCACAATTTTGGGGCAAATCATTTAACTCGAGATATAATTTTGTATTTGTAGTCGTTGCATGTATTATCTCCTATCTAAGTTGTTCAAATAAACACGTATCCAGCTCTCTTATGATACCATTGCTCTATCCTAACAGGAAAGGCAATTGCCTCACAAAATTCTCATGTTGAGGAGCTATATATAAATAGGTACATGCACGACGTTATTTTGTGTTTGAAGAGTAATGGACTCACTGTGGCAGCCATGCTATCTGATGCTATGTCTAGCATGTCTGACTACGCCTTCTACATGTTTGCTCAGGTTATTATCTGGTGTGTCCTTAACTTTCGTCTTTTTCATTTTCCTACATTTATCATATTATTTTGTTGCCATTTTAATAAAATTTCCCTTTTTGGATTATGAAACTGCATTCAGGTTTAGCTCTCTGCTCCTAATTAAAACGGCTGCCTTGAAGTATAAAAAATTCAGGCTTGAGTGTACTGAAAGATTATATGGACATTGTTTTATCAATTGATGCGACCACATGTACTTCAGGTAACTTTGTAATTCATTACCTATTCCTATCTAGGTATGGTGTACCCTTTTCTTAGAAGATGGTTCATAATTTGGATGCACTGCTAGCTTATAACAAGTGAAATGCTTCGTCAACTTCTTATTATGATACGCTGGCTGCAAATAAACTATGTTTGGTCTGCTTTGCATACCATTTTACAACTCTCTACTATTTACATTATCAACAAACTTCATTTATTTTACTACCTAATTAGTTTAAGTAACTAAATGAACAACTAACTTAAGGCTCTTGCAATACATTGGAAACTGTGCAAGATTTCACATAAAAGCCGTGATAGTGAAATCCTTTGTGAATATATTTATAACACTTTGCAACAGAAGATGCGAATGCATTTTACCTATGATATCTTTGTGTGTACATGTCTCTATTTTTTGTTATGTGACTTAGAATTGGTCCAAAGTCACATTTCTTTCATTAATTTAGTCATGCATTTTCTTATCTACTTCCGTGAATAAGAAAAATCTACAAAAATGCTCTACCGAGATTTTAGACATTCCATATGGTAAGAAAAGGTCTAATGTTTTTAATACAAATATTTTATCTATGATTTCCATATGGTATGATTTAGATAGATACTTGTGCAATTTTCTTACTTTTATTATTGTTTGTTATTATATAGAGCGATGGTTTTGGTATCCGCCTCCGTCGGCCCTCGTCCTGTTTATGATTCGGATGTGGTATAGATTATGTTTTATAACTATTTGGTTCATTTATTGTTTATGAACATTATGCCGATCAATGTGACATAGATTTTTTTTTATCTAGGAGGTATGTGAACTGGAAATTCCAACCGACCCTATTGTCAAGAGGTTAAATTTAGTTGAAGAAGAAAACAATTACTTGAAGGAAAAATTAAAAAAATTGAGGAGGAGAAGATGATATTGGAGTTGCATGTTACGGATATCGTCGATGAACACAATCAAGATGGATGCAATGCGCTTAAAGATTAGAAAGATTAGAAAATATGCCAATCATACCGAGGCTTGGTATCATTATGCCGTTGGATCAATTGTTACCTTGGTTGCGATTATGATCGCATTTGTTGTTTCATTGAAATGTTTCACATAGTTTCAATGTATGGTTTAATTAGATGCTATGGAGAGCTATACACTAGTAGGGAAAACCTTATACACAGAATCTTAGCAGCAGCCCGGCACAAAAAGAAGCACTACTGCTAATTAGCAGTAGCGCGGGTTTTTAACCCTCGCTACTACTAAGTTGATAGTAGTAGCGCGGGTTTTTAACCCTCGCTACTACTAAGCGGTCTCTACAGTGCCCCCCCCACACATGCCATAGTAGTAGTGAGGGGTATAAACCCGCGCTACTACTAAGTTGATAGTAGTAGCGCGGTTTTATACCCCTCGTTACTACTAAGTACGAGGTAGGTGAAGTCGCCATATCCTCGGCCGAATCCCCACCTCCTCCCCCAACTCCCTCCTCTCTTCCACCACTCTCTCCTCTCACTTTCCATACGCTCTCACATGGACCTCTTGCCCATGCACCCATCCTCCTCCATGGCGCCGAAAGAGGCCGCCGCCTCGCGCCACCGGCGTCTAGGAGCTCGCTGGTCTTCCACCGACGTCTAGGAGGCCGCCGCCCCGCGCCACCACACCGGAGCACCTCGCCACCGCTGACTAGCTCCGCTGCTCCCTACATCACCTTCCTCTCTCCCTCGGGTTTCCTTTTCTCTCTCTCCCTCTGGTTTGACTCACCCACCCATGTTCTTGCCCGCGCATGTCGTCGCCATGGATGACCCGGAGTTATCTGGCATGGTCGGGAAGAGGAGCCCCACACCGCGGCCTGGCTCTGCCATAGAAACGTGCCCTCTCCAACAGCCACTGCTGGATCTGGTCTACCGCTGTCCGTTCATGCCTCCGGCGACGCCAATCATCGCTAGATCTTACCATTGCTGCCATTGACAGCACGCACGGGATCGAGATTTTTTTTGTTTTTGAAAGTAATAGCAGTAGCGCGGGGTATAAGACCCGCTACAGCTAATTAGCAGTAGCGCTGTTTGCAACGCACGCTACAGCTAACCATGTATAGCAGTAGCGCGTGTCAACACGCGCTACTGCTACAAGTTAGCTGTGGCGCCGTATCAGTAGTGCGGGCACCCGCGCTACTGATACACCCAAAACCCGCGATGCTGCTAGGCTTTTCCCTAGTAGTGATATGTTGTTTAATGAGAACTATGTATGTACTTTGGTTTTAATGTGATGATGAACTTCTATTAATTCGGTCACTTATCTATTCATGATGTTCTGTAATGGTTTTTGACACACTTAATTATATATAATGCACACAGATGAACCGTCAATGGATGTACGGTAATAGATGCACCTCCGAGTACATTGCGGGCCTGCATAATTTTCTCGCAGTGGCCGAGGCAAACAAGCAGAATGGTTTTATGTGTTGTCCATGCTCTAGCTGTGGGAATACGAGGTCTTACTCTGACTCGAAAACCCTTCACACCCACCTGCTTTATAAGGGTTTCATGCCACACTATAATGTTTGGACCAAGCACGGAGGAAGAGGGGTTATGATGGAAGACATCAAAGAAGAAGAAGAAGATGATGACAACTATGCGCCCCCTGAATACGGTGATGTTGCAACGGGGGAAGCTGAAGATCAAGAGGAACCAGACGATGTGCCCGATGATGATCTCCGCCAGGTCATTGTTGATGCAAAGAGACAGTGCGAAAGTGAAAAGGAGAAGCTAAAGTTCGATCGCATGTTAGAGGATCACAAAAAAGGATTGTACCCCAATTGCGAAGATGGCAACACAAAGCTCGGTACCGTACTGGAATTGTTGCAGTGGAAGGCAGATAATGGTGTGCCTGACAAAGTATTTGAGAAGCTACTGAAAATATTGAAGAAGAAGCTTCCAAAGGATAATGAATTTCCCGACAGTACGTACGCAACAAAGAAGGTTGTATGCCCTCTAGGATTGGAGGTGCAGAAGATACATGCATGCCCTAATGACTGCATCCTCTGCCGCAGTGCGTACGAGGATTTGAATGCATGCCCGGTATGCGGTGCATTGCGGTATAAGATCAGAGGAGATGACCCTGGTGATGTTGATGGTGAGCGTCCCAGGAAGAGGGTTCCTGCCAAGGTGGTGTGGTATGCTCCTATATACCACGGTTGAAATGTCTATTCAGAAATAAAGAGCATGCCAAGTTTATGTGATGGCACAGAGAGGACCGTAAGTAAGACGGGAAGATAATAGCACCCGCTGACGGGTCGCAGTGGAGAAAAAAGCGAGAGAAAGTACTGGAAGGAGTTTGCAGGTGACGCAAGGAACGTATGGTTTGGTTTAAGCGCGGATGACATTAATCGTTTTGGGGAGCAGAGCAGCAATCACAACACCTGGCCCATGACTGTATGTATCTCTATAACCTTCCTCCTTGGCTGTGCATGAAATGGAAGTTCATTATGATGCCAGTTCTCATCCAAGGCCCTAAGCAACCCAACAACGACATTGATGTGTACCTAAGGCCATTAGTTAAAGAACTTATGTAGCTGTGGAATGGAAACGGTGTACGTGTGTGGGATGAGCACAAATAGGAGGAATTTTAATCTGCATGCGTTGCTGTTTGTAACCATCAATGATTGGCCTGCTCTCAGTAACCTTTCAGGACATACAAACAAGGGATACCACACATGCACGCATTGATTAGATGACACCGAAAGTATATACCTGGACAAATGCAGGAAGAATGTGTACTTGAGGCATCGCCGATTTCTTCCGACCAACCATCAATGTGGAAAGAAAGGCAAGCATTTCAAAGGCGAGGCGGATCACCGAAAGAAGCCCGCCATCCGTACCAGTGATCACGTACTTGCTATGGTCAATGATTTATAAGTAATCTTTGGAAAGGGTCTCGGTGGACCATCTGTTTTGAATGACGCTGAGGGACGTGCACCCATGTGGAAGAAGAAATCTATATTTTGGGACCTACCCTACTGGAAAGACCTAGAGGTCCGCTCTTCAATCGACGTGATGCACGTGATGAAGAATCTTTGCGTGAACCTGCTAGGCTTCTTGGGCGTGTATGGGAAGAGAAAAGATACACCGGAGGCACGGGAAGACCAGCAACGTGTGCACGAAAAAGATGGCATGCCTCCAAAGCAGTATGAAGGTCCTGCCAGCTACGCTCTTACCAAAGAAGAGAAGGAAATCTTCTTTGGATGCCTGCTCAGTATGAAGGTCCTGTCTGGATTCTCGTCAAATATAAAGGGAATAATAAATATGGCAGATAAAAAGTTCCAAAACCTAAAGTCTCATGACTGCCACATGATTATGACGTAACTGCTTCTGATTGCATTGAGGGGGCTTCTACCGGAAAACATTCGATTAGCCATTGTGAAGCTATTTGCATTCCTCAATGCAATCTCTCAAAAGGTGATCGATCCAGAAATCCTACCATGGTTAAGGTGTGGTGTGGCGCAATGTCTTGTCAGTTTCGAGCTGGTGTTCCCACCATCCTTCTTCAATATCATGACGCACGCCCTAGTTCATCTAGTCGACAAGATTGTCATTCTGGGCCCTGTATTTCTACACAACATGTTCCCCTTTGAGAGGTTCATGGGAGTGCTAAAGAAATATGTTCATAACCGCGCTAGGCCAGAAGGAAGCATCTCCATGGGCCATCAAACAGAGGATGCCATTGGGTTTTGTGTTGACTTCATTCCTGACCTTAAGAAGATTGGTCTCCCTCAATCGCGGTATGAGGGGAGACTGACTGGAAAAGGCACGCTAGGAGGGGACTCAATAATATGTAGGGACGGGTATTCTTGGTCTGAAGCACACAACACAGTTCTATAGAACTCTACCTTGGTGACCCCGTATGTCGATGAACACAAGAACATTCTGCGCTCCAAACACCCAGAGCAGTGTGACGACTGGATTACATGTGAACACATCAGGAATTTCGGCAGTTGGTTGCAAACATGTGTCAGGGGTGACAACACTATTTCTTATGAGCTGTACTCATTGGCCAGGGGACCATCTTCCACTGTATTGACTAATAAAGGGTACGAGATAAATGGGAATACATTTTACACGATCGCCCAAGATCAAAAGAGCACCAACCAAAACAATGGTGTCCGCTTTGATGCAGCAACCAAGAGGGGAAAGGACACATATTATGGTTACATAGTAGACATATGGGAACTTGACAACGGACATGATTTTAAGGTCCCTTTGTTTCAGTTCAAATGGGTCAATCTGTCAGGAGGCGGGGTACAGGTAGACCCATAGTACGGAATGACAACAGTGGATCTGAACAATCTTGGGTACATAGACGAACCATTCGTCCTAGCAATGATGTGGCGCAGGTTTTCTATGTGAAGGACATGTCTACCAAACCGAGAAAAAGAAATATAAGGAAGCGAATACATCATACGATGAGCCAAAGCGCCACATAGTTCTTTCAGGAAAAAAGAGACATTGTGGGATTGGAGGGCAAGATAGACATGTCTAAAGATTATGAAAAGTTCCATGAAATTCCTCCCTTCAAAGTCAAGGCTGACCCAAGCACCCTGTTAAACGATGAAGAATATCCATGGTTACGACGCAATAAGCAAAGGACACAAGCGAAGAAAAAGTGAAGACTTTCTCTCCAGAACTATTATTATGATGCCTTTGATCTAGAATATCACTACAGTTACATGTGAAGAAATGAAATGCCTTTTGTAATAGACGAGTTTTCGTATGAAACCCTGATACTTTGAAAGAGATTGTCCGTTTTGTACATGAAGTGCATCTAGTTTTTGTCGTAACCCTCTCAACTTTTTAGCACATGCTAGGTGGGTGAAATGATGATACCCTGCCAATTTTCAACTTCTTCAGAGTTCATTTGTAGTGCTTTTCAATTTCAGTGTCATTTAGCTTACAAAAATCAGTAAATGCATGAAAAATACCAGATGAAATCAGAAAGGGTTGAAAATTGATGATGTGGCTTTGAATAGTTCATTTTGAACACACACAAAGTCTGGAGTTCAAATATGTTCAAAAAATGAAATCCCTTTGTAACAGATGAGTTTTTGTCCGAAACCCTGATACTTCGAAAGAAATTGTCCATTTTGTACACGAAGTGCATCTAGTTTTTGCCATAACCCTCCCAACTTTTTAGCACATGCTATGTGGGTGAAATGATGATACCATGCCAACTTTCAACCTTTTCAGAGTTCATTTGTAGTGCTTTTCAATTTAAGGGCCAGTTAGCTTAAAAAATTCATGAAATGCATGAAAAATACCAGATGAGGTCAGAAAGGATAGAAAATTGATGATGTGGCTTTGAATTGTTCATTTTGAGCACACAAAAAGTCTGGAGTTCAAATAAGTTCAAAAAATGAAATGCCTTTTGTAACAAATGAGTTTTCGTCCGAAACCCTGATATTTCAAAAGAGATCGTCCGTTTTGTACACAAAGTGCATCCAGTTTTTGTCGTAACCCTCTCAACTTTTTAGCACATACTATGTGGGTGAAATGATGATACCATGCCAACTTTCAACCTTTTCAGAGTTCAGTTGTAGTGCTTTTCAAATTAAGGGTCATTTAGCTGATGAACTAATAGCAAAAAGAATGAACTAATAGCAAAAAGAATGGACTAAAAATAATCAATTAAAATATTCTGTTATGATCAACAAAAACAAAACTATAATATTCTTCAATAGCATAAAGAATCAAGTAAAACGCTTTTATAAAACTCCAATAGAAAAAGGAGTCAGCTAAAAAGCATTTATAAACCTCTAGTATTATTCAAACTAAAATTATATAAAATTTATGCAACTAAAATTTTCAAAGTATTTTCTATTCAAAACATTAAAAGCAAAAAGAATTTTCATAAAGAATTTTTTGTTAGAAACTTTAATAGAAAAAGAATTACCATAGATATTTTTTGTTAGAAACTGAAATAACAAAATCTGTTTTTGAATATAATGATAAAACACAGTAATATTAAATAGCAGGAAAAAGAATCACTCCAAAATATATTTTTATAGTAAAGTTAATCACAAACTAGTGATTCACACAAATTTCAAAGAATTCAAATTTGAACTATTCAAATTTGAAAACTAATGACACTAACAGAATTCAAATTTAAACTATTCAAATTTGAAAATTAATGGCACTATTCAAATTTCAAAGACTTCAAATAAATAATGCGAAAAACAAAACAAAAAACTATGTTAGCGTCCCAATCATAAGTGCATATGATCCAAGTATAGAAAGTATGTTAGCTTATGCCTCTCCCTCATCTAAAATTGCAAGAATGATTACCGATCTTGTTATCGATTGCCTAGGGAGAAATAACTTTCTTGTTGACAAAAGCTATCACTTTTATTACCTTGCAATTTATTCATAGTTTTATTCTCGCAACGTACTCGTAGTTTTATTCTTGCAAAATAGTTTCATACTTGTTTTAGGTAAAGCAAACGTCAAGTATGCGTAGAGTTGTATCGGTGGTCGACAAAACTTGAGGGAATATTTGTTCTACCTTTATCTCCCAGTTGGGTTCAACACTCTTATTTATCAAAGAAGGCTACAAACGATCCCCTATACTTGTGGGTTATCAAGACCTTTTTCTGACGCCGTTGCCAGGGAGCAATAGCGTGGGGTGAATATTCTCGTGTGTGCTTGTTTTCTTTATCACTAAGTAGTTTTTTTTTCTGCTCTAAGTTGTTCTCTATCTTTAGTGGATATGGAACACGAAATACCAAAAAAATTAGTTGTACTTGCTACTCATGGAGATGGGGAACCTCCTAAAACCCTCGATGATCGTTATGTGAAAAATATTAAACGCTACTTTGATAATCCTGAGAAAACCCAATTCAACTTGATAACGGGACACACATTGGATCAACGTGAATACTTTAGGGAATATTGCTTTACACAAAAAGGGAAATAATCATGGGAGCAAACTCATATGTTGCATTGGTATGCTCGGGAGCTATGCTTAAGATATGATTATACTTGTTGCTCTAGGATGAAGGCTCCACACCTTCCCTTTTTATGAAAATTTAACGATAATGAAACCTTGGCTTCTTATTGTAAGTGCATCCAGTGCCACCCCTAGTTGGTTTTGGAGTCTTGATGACAAACCTGGTTGATGGACTAATGTGTTTGTGAGAATTGCAGGATAACACAGGTAGAAGTCCCTCATTGATTTGGTTTTCCTACCGGAGATGACCCCTAAAAATGTATGAAGACATTGAAGTCAAAGGTGGTATGTGAAGACATTCACATTGAAGACTATAACAAGAGAAGACATCGCGTGAAGACTATGGAGCACGAAGACTTAGTTGTTTCGTCGTTCTTTTTCTTCTGTGTTGAGTCATAGGAACCACCATACTGTTAAGTGGGGTCCAAGTGAACCAGTCAGAATGACTGAAGTGATGCTTAACCAAAATCCTATGTCTTCGAGTGAAGACAATGAGAGCAAATCTTATCCAGAGCTGGATAAGTCAGCTTTGCTTGTAGCTCAAGTAAAGGTGCCGTGTGTGTTTGAAATCTGACCGTTGGAACATGTGTCAATTCCTTAGTGACCTAGGGTCATTTTGGACAAATCAGGTCGGGTTAGCTAGTGGCTATAATTAGCCAACCCCTACGCAATAAATTGGTTGGCTGCTCAGAGTTAGTGCACGGCTTTTCTCGTTAGAGAGCAACCCACCTCAAAGCCTTTGAGAGAGAAATCCTTGCGAGGACAAAGCCCTAAACACCCAGAGCCAAAGAGTGTTAGGCATCACTTAAGTCTTCTTGTCTGTGTGATCTCAAGACTTATTACACTTGAGGATTGTGAATCCTCCAGCCGGTTAGGCGTCGCGTTCTGAGCATCCAAGAGTCATTGTGGATCGCCGGTGAACGAAGTCTGTGAAGGTTTCGAAGTCTACCTTGAAGACTAACCAGAGTAATTGGGCGAGGACTGGGTGTCCTTAGCTCAAGGGGAATAAGGTGAAGACGCGGTCTTCTGAGTTGAATCTCAGCCTCCCTAAGCAGATGTACAGTTGTCACAGCAACTGGAACTGGTCCAACAAATCATTGTCTTCAACGAGCCACTGGTTCTATCCTTCCCATCTCTTTATTTGCAAATTGGTCCTTGTGAAGTCATTGCCTGTTTACATTATCTATTTGTCTTCACTCTGTGACTGCTTGTTCTGATTGGCTTCACACTATCTTCCTACCTGATCTATACTGCCTAGCTGCTATTAGTCATTGTGCTTTCACTTCATTCAATACTTGACTATGGCTTGCGTAGTGTAGTCTACCTTCCGCTACATGGTAATAGGTTTATTTCTATCGTTTGTCTTCGAAACTTCCATGTTTTGAAGACTTCCATAAAAATCGCCTATTCACCTCCCCTTTAGTCGATCACCAGCACATTCAATTGGTATCAGAGCAAGGTACTCCCTTGTTCTGTGTGATTCAGTTTAACCACCTGGAGTTTTAGCTATGTCGACTGCAGGGATAATCAAAGTCTCCGCTGCGTGCCCCGTCTTCGATGGAACTAAATATCCCTACTGGAAGAATAAGATGCGCATGCATCTAGAAGCCATTGATGTCAACCTTTGGTATGTCGTCAAGAATGCCGTCCCCAAGGCTGGTGAAGGTGTCACCACTACTGATGTCAAGAAGTTCGTTCAACTGGATTCCACTGCCAAGAAAATCATCTGTGGTCATCTGACCAAAGGACAGTATGGCCGTGTGAGTGCTCTGGAAACATCTAAGCTAGTCTGGGACTGGCTCTCCAAGGTCAACGAAGGCGTCTCAACCCAGAGAGATCAAAGAATCAGTGTCCTTCGCAACCTCTTCAACCGCTTCAAGAGAAACGACAATGAGAATGTTCAGCTCACGTTTGATCGACTCACTGACATCACAAATGAGCTTTAAGCTCTCGGCGCTACTGAGATCACCAAGCATGAAATCGTCAAGACACTCCTGAGATCACTTGACAGCTCCTTTGACACCCTAGCCCTTATGATTCAAGAACACCATGACTTCAAGACACTCAATCCGTCTGACATACTTGAAAGGCTCAACACACATGAGTTTCAGCTTTCTGAGAAAAGAGACATCTACGGTCCAAACTATGGGCGAACTCGTGCTTTGAAGGCAAAAGCTGTTTCCTCATCTGAAGAAGAATCTGACTGTAGTTCTGATGATCCTGAAGACATTGGAAAGGATCTTGCTATGCTTGTGAAGAAGTTCCAGAAATTCACCAAGAAGAAAGGTTTCAGAAAGTCATCACGATCCAACTCAAGGAATGATGAAGCTTCTACTCATGACTACAGGAAGAGAACATGCCAGAAGTGCAAGAAACCTGGTCACTACATCTCTGAGTGTCCGAAGTGGGACAATGAGAACAACAAGAAGAAGAAGAGCAAGGAATATGATTCTGATGACAAGAAGAAGAAGAAATACTCAAAGTCTTCTTCCAAGTCTTCCTCAAAGTCTTCATCACACAAGAAGAGCTCATCTGGCAAACTCGTGCATTTGTTGGCAAGGAAATGGATTCAGAGGAGGAGTCTGCTTCTGAGGAGGAGGAGGTGGAGTCTGAGGAGGAGTCTGATTCTGGCGTTGCAAGTCTAGCTACTGCCTACGTTGCCAAGTCCATCTTTAACACTGAAGACAATGACTTCATCACCGACGCCGATGCTAATGACAAGGACAACTCCGCTCCCACCTACTGCTTCATGGCACGCGGTGCCAAGGTAAACTCACGCACTACTCACTATCAAACATCCAGTGAAGATGACTCTGATTGTGGTTCCAAACCCAGCTACAAAACACTTGCTAAAATTGCAACTAAACAACAGAAAGCTATGGAACATATTCAAAAAACTGTTAGACAAAAGCGATGACCTCTTAGACGCTAAAATGACTCGATCTCAGTCCTTAATTGAAGACATAAAAAATCTTCATGTTAATTATGAGGAACTTGAAAGTCGTCATGAAACACTCTCAATAACTCATGAAAAGCTTTCCTATGATTATCTTCAATGGAAGAAAGATCTTGAGAAATTGAGAGCGGCTCATGAAGATCTTCAATAGGAAAACGAGTCACTTTGCGCCAAACAGATCAGTTCCGCTCAGGAAGGATTTGAACCACCATGTCTTAAATGCATTGAGCGTGACAACACTACTTTTGTTGCTGGATGTTCTACTGCTGCTACAGTTGCAATATCTTCAAGGGTTGATGTGGTAACTAACCCCTCTGCTAAGGATGCCACTGCTATTGCTGATGAAAATGCTAGGTTGAAGACATTGCTTTAAACAGGGATATACAAAACTCTCAAAGGGCATCAGACACTATGTGATGTCCTCAAAAGGCAGATCCTGAACCGAAACCCTAGGAAAGAGGGTGTTGGGTTCGAAAGGAAAATGATTGCTGATGGCTCTTACTGGAAACCCGAGCAGTACCCCAAAACTACATGGGTTGCTGCAAAGGAACCTTCAGTGGATCCATCCACCCTATCTAGCTTCACTTGTGCTAATCCCATTGTTATAGATGAATCCTTTGATGCAAACTATAAATTGTTTTAGAATCAGAATGGTGAAGTGTTTGCCAGGTATATTGGTACTAACTGCAGGAATGGGCCACCTACGAAGAAAGTCTGGGTGCCAAAAAAGTGTCTGGAAAATCTTCCTGTGTATGTCGTCATGACACCACAAGTGAAGAACACAAACCCTAGACCACAGGCTTCATATGGTCCAAAGGCTTCATACAGACAGAGGACTCACCTGAGTCGCACTAACGCAAATGTTTTGCAGGGAAACCATACTCAGGCCTATGGATATGAGCGCGTTTCATCAAACCGCCATGTTCATAAGACCAAGAACTACTCTGCTTATTCTTATGAGTACTATTGTCCACCAGCAAGACTATTTTCTAGGGCTCCAAAGCCAAAGTTCTCAGATGTTGCACTTAGACTCATTGATTCGAAGCCACCCTTGAAGATGTGGGTTGCTAAGAAAGCTTAACTCTCTTTTGCAGGGAAGGGTCTCCAGCCGAAAATCAAACACGTCTGAAGCTATTGCTGGGGACCTTACACATCTTGTAGGGTGCAAGATCAAATGCCCAAATGGTCTTATTATGTATTTTGTTCCCGAGTCGCTTCCTACTTGCCCTATCAGTCCTAACCTCGATCTAAGCTTTCATAATCCACTTGCTCGTCAAATGTTTATGCTTCACAATTCTCTTCGTGAAGCCTATCCCCCTAACTGCACTATAGGGTATGACACCAGCTACTTAAAAATGGATTATTGATAGTGGATGTACTAATCACATGACTGTCAAGTGAAGTCTTCTCATGGACTCAACCTTACGTCCATCTGACAAGAGTCACATCACATTTGTTGATACTGGTAAAAGAAAGGTATTGGGTCTAGGTAGGGTTGCAATCTCAAGGGATCAACACATGGATAAAGTGATGTTTGTTGAATCCCTTGGTTTGAACTTAATGTCTGTCTCAATGCTTTGTGATTTGAATATGATTGTGATGTTTGGAAAATATCATTGCCTTGTTCTAATGGAATCTGTAAACACTCTAGTCTTTGAAGGGTATCGGAAAGATGGTTTGTACATGGTAGATTTCTCAGCAGGACCACAGCTCGCCATATGTCTTCTTGCAAAAGCTTCAGAATGCTGGCTCTGGCATCGGAGGCTAGGGCATGCTGGCATGAGGAACTTGCATACTCTTGTAAAGAAGAAGCACGTCATAGGCATCGAGGGCGTCAAGTTCAAGAAGGATCACTTATGCGGTGCCTGCGAAGCAGGAAAGATGACGAGGGCCAAGCATCCCTCGAAGACAATCATGACAATGACTCAACCGTTCGAACTGCTACACATGGACCTCTTCGGTCCCACTCACTACTCAACTCTTACTACTACTGATTGTCTCTATGGCGTCGTCATTGTTGATGATTATTTAAGATATACATGGGTGCATATAATCCTCTACAAGACTGAAGTGCAGGATGTCTTCAGACGCTTCGCCAATCGAGCCATGACCAACTATGGCGTCAAGATCAAGCACATCAGAAGTGACAATGGCACTAAATTCAAGAACACCGACCTCGACACTTATCTTGATACTTTGGGCATCACTCATGAGTTCTCAGCTCCGTACACGCCGCAGCAGAATGACATCATGGAACGCAAGAACAGAACACTCATTGAGATGGCCCGGACGATGCTCGATGAATACAAGACTCCAAGCAAGTTCTGGCCTGAAGCCATTGATACTGCATGCCATGTCATCAACCGTGTTTAGCTTCACAAGCTTCTGAACAAAACATCCTATGAGCTCCTCACTGGTAAGAAGCCAAATGTTAGTTACTTCAGAGTATTTGGTGCCAGGTGCTGGATCAAGGATCCACATCACACTTCAAAATTTGCACGGAAAGCACATGAAGGTTTTATTCTTCGTTATGGAAAGGATTCGCACTCCTACAGAGTCTTCAACCTCTTTCACTATAAAGTGGTTGAAACTGTGGATGTGCGATTCGATGAGACTAACGGCTCGCAAAGAGAGAACCTGTCAAATGTGCTAGATGAAGTTCCATCCAGTGAATCCATCAAGCTTATGGGACTGGAGAAATCATACCGTCTGAAGCACAGCCTGAAGAGGAACTTATCATCTCTGCACCTGATCAACCTGAAGACAATCCTTCAAATGATGACAATGATCAGCAAGAGAAAAATCTTCGTCCTCTTCATCCTCGTGTTGCAAATGAAGTACAAATTGAGAAAATAATTGATAGCTTCAATGCACCTGGTCCACTCACTCGTTCAAGGGAAACACAACTAGCAAATTTCTGTGGGCACTTTGCATTCGTCTCGATATCTGAACCGAAGAAAGTTGATGAAGCCTTCATGGAACCTGAATGGATTCAAGCTATGCAAGAAGAGCTTCAACAGTTTGAGCTAAATAATGTATGAGAACTGGTCAAGCGTCCTGATCCTCGTAAACACAATATCATAGGCACTAAATGGATATATCGCAACAAGCAAGATGAGCATGGTCAAGTGGTCAGAAACAAGGCTCGTCTCGTTGCTCAAGGATACACTCAAGTTGAAGGAATTGACTTCGATGAAACATTTGGTCCTGTGGCTAGGCTTGAAGCCATACACATACTGCTAGCCTATGCAAACCATCATAACATCCTTTTGTATCAAATGGATGTGAAGAGTGCTTTTCTCAACGGCAAGATTGAAGAAGTGTATGTTGCACAACCGCCTGGCTTTGAAGATCCAAAACATCCTGACATGGTTTACAAGCTCAACAAGGCACTGTATGGCCTCAAACAAGCCCCACGTGCTTGGTATGACACACTCAAGGACTTCCTGAAGAGCAAAGGCTTCAAACCTGGTTCCCTGGATCCCACGCTCTTCACGAAGACATATGATGGTGAACTGTTTGTGTGCCAAATATATGTGGATGACATTATCTTCGACTGCACTAATCAGAAATACAGTGATGAGTTTCGATACATGATGCAAGAGCAATATCAGATGTCCATGATGGGTGAGCTGAAGTTCTTCCTTGGTCTTCAAATACGACATCAACGCAACAACATCTTCCTATCTCAAGAGAAATACCTCAAGGATTGTGTAAGTGCATCTAGTGCCACCCCTAGTTGGTTTTGGAGTATTGACGACAAACCTGGTTGAGGGACTAATGTGTTTGTGAGAATTACAGGATAACACAGGTAGTAGTCCCTCATTGATTCGGTTTATCTACCGGAGATGACCCCTAAAAATGTATGAAGACATTGAAGACAATGGTGGTATGTGAAGATATCTACATTGAAGACTATGACAAGAGAAGACATTGCATGAAGACTATGGGGTGCGAAGACTTAGTTGTTTCGTTGTCTCCTTTTCTTCTTTGTTGAGTCATAGGAACCACCATACTGTTATGTGGGGTCCAAGTGAACAAAGCTAGAGTGACTGAAGTGATGCTCAACCAAAATCCTATTTCTTCGAGCGAAGACAATGAGAGCAAATCTTATCCAGAGCTGGATAAGTCAGCTTTGCTTGTTGCCCAAGTAAAGTTGCCGCGTGTGTTTGAAATCTGACCGTTGGAACACGTGTCAGTTCCTTAGTGACCTAGGGTCATTTCGGACAAATCAGGTCGGGTTGCCTAGTGGCTATAAATAGCCCACCCCCTACAACCATAGACGGTTGGCTGCTCAGAGTTAGTGTACGGCTTTTGTCGTTTGAGAGCAACCCACTCGAAGCCTTTGAGAGAGAATTCCTTGCGAGGATAAAGGCCTAACCACCCAGAGCCAAAGAGTGTTAGGCATCACTGAAGTCTTCCTGTCTGTGTGATCTGAAGACTTATTACACTTGAGGACTGTGAATCCTCCAGGCGGTTAGGCGTCGCGTTCTGAGCATCCAAGAGTCATTGTGGATCGCCGGTGAACGAAGTCTGTGAAGGTTTCGAAGTCTACCTTGAAGACTAACCAGAGTAATTGGGCGAGGACTGGGTGTCCTTAGCTCAAGGGGAATAAGGTGAAGACGCGGTCTTCTGAGTTGAATCTCAGCCTCCCCAAGCAGACGTACAGTTGTCACAGCACTTGGAACTGGTCCAACAAATCATTGTCTTCAACGAGACACTGGTTCTATCCTTCCCATCTCTTTATTTGCAGATTGGTCCTTGTGAAGTCATTGCCTGTTTACATTATCTATTTGTCTTCACTCTGTGACTGCTTGTTCTGATTGGCTTCACACTATCTTCCTACCTGATCTATACTGCCTAGCTGCTATTAGTCATTGTGCTTTCACTTCATTCAATACTTGACTATGGCTTGCGTAGTGTAGTCTACCTTCCGCTACATGGTAATAGGTTTATTTCTATCGTTTGTCTTCGAAACTTCCATGTTTTGAAGACTTTCATAAAAATTGCCTATTCACCCCCCTCTAGTCGATCACTAGCACTTTCAATTGGTATCAGAGCAAGGTACTCCCTTGTTCTGTGTGATTCAGTTTAACAACCTGGAGTTTTAGCTATGTGGACTGCAGGGATAATCAAAGTCTCCGCTCCGTGCCCAGTATTCGATGGAACTGAATATCCCTACTGGAAGAATAAGATGCGCATGCATCTTGAAGCCATTGATGTCGACCTTTGGTATGTCATCAAGAATGGCGTTCCCAAGGCTGGTGAAGGTGTCACCGCTGCTGATGTCAAGAAGTTCGTTCAACTGGACTCCACTGCCAAGAACATCATCTATGGTCATCTGACCAAAGGACAGTGTGGCCGTGTGAGTGCTTTGGAAACATCTAAGCTAGTCTGGGACTGGCTCTCCAAGGTCAACGAAGGCGTCTCAACCCAGAGAGATCAGAGAATCAGTGTCCTTCGCAACCGCTTCAAGAGAAATGACAATGCGAATGTCCAGCTCACGATTGATCGACTCACTGACATCACAAATGAGCTTTAATCCCTCGGCTCTACTGAGATCACCAAGCATGAAGTCGTTAAGACACTCCTGAGATCACTTGACAGCTCATTTGACACCCTAGCCCTGATGATTCAAGAACGTCCTGACTTCAAGACACTCGATTCATCTGACATAGTTGAGAGGCTCAACACACATGAGTTTCAGCTTTTTGAGAAAAGAGACATCTACAGTCCCAACTATGGGTGAACTCGTGCCTTGAAGGCAAAAGCTGTCTCCTCATCTGAAGAAGAATCTGATAGCAGTTCTGATGATCCTAAAGACATTGGAAAGGAGCTTGCTATGCTTGTGAAGAAGTTCCAAAAATTCACCAAGAAGAAAGGCTTCATAAAGTCTTCATGATCAAGCTCAAGGAATGATGAAGCTTCTGCTCTTGACTACAAGAAGAGAACATGCCACGAGTGCAAGAAACCTGGCCACTACATCTCTGAGTGTCCGCAGTGGGACAATGAGAACAACACGAAGAAGAAGAGCAAGGAGTATGATTCTGACGACAAGAAGAAGAGGAAATACTTGAAGTCTTCTTCCAAGTCTTCCTCAAAGTCTTCATCACACAAGAAGAGCTCATCTGGCAAGGCCCGCGCATTTGTCGGCAAGGAAATGGATACAGAGGAGGAGTCTGCTTCTGAGGAGGCAGAGCTGGAGTCTGAGGAGGAGTCCGATTCTGGCGTTGCAAGTCTGGCTACAGCATACATTGCCAAGTCCATCTTCAACATTGAAGACAATGGCTCCGTCACCAACGCCGATGCTAATGACAAGGACAACTCCACTCCCACCTACTGCTTCATGGCACGCGGTGCCAAGGTAAACTCACGCGCCACTCACTATCAAACATCAAGTGAAGATGACTCTGATTGTGGTTCCAAACCCAGCTACAAAACACTTGCTAAAATTGCAACTGAACAACAGAAAGCTATGGAACATATTCAAAAACTATTAGACAAAAGCGATGACCTGTTAGACGCTGAAATGACTCGATCTTTGTCCTTAATTGAAGACATAAAAATCTTCATGTTAAGTATGAGGAACTTGAAAGTCATCATGAAACGCTCTCAACAACTCATGAAAAGCTTTCCTATGATTATCTTCAAAGGAAGCAAGATATTGAGAAATTGAGAGCGGCTCATGAAGATCTTCAAAAGGAAAATGAGTCACTTCGCGCCAAACAGATCAGTTCCGCTCAGGAAGGATTTGAACCACCATGTCTTAAATGCATTGAGCGTGATAACGCTACTTCTGTTGCTGAATGTTCTACTGCTGCTACTGTTGCAATATCTTCAACTGCTGATGTGGTAACTAACCCCTCTGCTGAGGATGCCACTGCTATTGCTGATGAGAATGCTAGGTTGAAGACATTGCTTGAAACAGGGATGTTCAAAAGTCTCAAAGGGCATCAGACACTATGTGATGTCCTCAAAAGGCAGATCCTGAATCGAAACCCTAGGAAAGAGGTTGTTGGGTTCGAAAGGAAAATGAATGCTGATGGCTCTTACTTGAAACCTGAGCAGTACCCCAAAACCACATGGGTTGCTGCAAAGGAACCTTCAGCGGATCCATCCACCCTATCTGGCTTCACTTGTGCTAATCCCATTGTTATTGATGAATCCTTTGATGCAAACTATAAATTGTTTAAGAATCAGAATGGTGAAGTGTTTGTCAGGTATATTGGTACTAGCTGCAGGAATGGGCCGCCTATGAAGAAAGTCTGGGTGCCGAAAAGATGTTTGGAGAATCTTCCTGTGAATGTCGTCATGACACCACACATGAAGAAGACAAACCCGAGACCACAGGCTTCATACGGTCCAAAGGCTTCATACAGACAGAGGACTCACCTGAGTCGCACTAATGCAAATGTTTTGCAGGGAAACCTTACTCAGGCCTATGAATATGAGTGCGTTTCATCAAACCGCCATGTTCATAAGACCAAGAACTGCTCTGCTTATTCTTATGAGTACTATTGTCCACCTGCAATACTTTTTGCTAGGGCCCCAAAGCCAAAGTTCTCAGATGCTGCACTTAGACTCATTGCTTCGAAGCCACCCTTGAAGATGTGGGTGGCTAAGAAAGCTTAACTTTCTTTTGCAGGAAAGGCCTCCAGCCGAAAACCAAAATCGTCTGAAGCTATTGCTGGGGACCTTAAACATCTTCTAGGGCGCAAGATCAAATGTCCAAATGGTCTTATTATGTATTTTGTTCCCGAGTCGCTTGCTACTTGCCCTATCAGTCCTAACCTTGATCTAAGCTTTCATAATCCACTTGCTCGTCAAATATTTATGCTTCACAATTCTCTTCGTGAAGCCTATCCCCCTAACTGCACTGTAGGGTACGACACTAGCTGCTTCAGAATGGATTATTGATAGTGGGTGTACGAATCACATGACTGGCAAGTGAAGTCTTCTTATGGACTCAACCTTATGTCCATCTGACAAAAGTCACATCACATTTGCTGACACTGGTAAAAGCAAGGTATTGGGTCTAGGTAGAGTTGCAGTCTCAAGGGATGAACGCATGGATAAAGTCATGCTTGTTGAATCCCTTGGTTTCAACTTAATGTCTGTCTCAATGCTTTGCGATTTAAACATGATTGTGATGTTTGGAAAATATACTTGCCTTGTTCTAATGGAATCTGACAAGTCTCTAATTTTTGAAGGGTATCGGAAAGATGATTTGTACATGGTAGATTTCTCAGCAGGACCGCAACTTGCCGTATGTCTTCAAGCAAAAGCTTCAGAATGCTGGCTCTGGCATCGGAGGCTAGGGCATGCTGGCATGAGGAACTTGCACACTCTTGCAAGAAAGAAGAATGTCATAGGCATCGAGGGCATCAAGTTCAAGAAGGATCACTTATGCGGTGCCTGTGAAGCAGGAAAGATGACGGGGGCCAAGCATCCCTCGAAGACAATCATGACAATGACTCATCCCTTCGAACTGCTCCACATGGACCTTTTCGGTCCCACTCATTACTCAACTCTTACTACTACTTCTTGTCTCTATGGCTTTGTAATTGTTGATGATTATTCAAGATATACTTGGGTGCATATAATCCCATACAAGACTGAAGTGCAGGATGTCTTCAAACGTTTCGCCAATCGAGCTATGAACAACTATGGCGTCAAGATAAAGCACATAAGAAGTGACAATGGCACTGAATTCAAGAACACTGGCCTAGATACGTATCTTGATACTTTGGGCATCACACATGAATTCTCAGCTCCGTACACGCCCGGACGATGCTTGATGAATACAAGACTCCAAGAAAATTCTGGCCTGAAGCCATTGATACTGCATGCCATATCATCAACTGTGTTTATATTCACAAGCTTCTCAACAAGACATCCTATGAGCTCCTTACTGGCAAGAAGCCAAATGTCAGTTACTTCAGACTATTTGGTGCCAGGTGCTGGATCAAGGATCCACATCACACTTCAAAATTTGCACTGAAAGCACATGAAGGTTTTATGCTTGGATATGGAAAGGTTTCGCACTCCTACAGAGTCTTCAAACTCTTTCACTATAAAGTGGTTGAAACTGTGGATGTGTGGTTCGATGAGACTAACGGCTCGCAAAGAGAGCACCTGCCAAATGTGCTAGATGAAGTTCCATCCAGTGAATCAATCAAACTTATGGGAACTGGAGAAATCCTACCATCTGAAACTCAGCCTGAAGAGGAACTTATCATCTCCGCACCTGATCAACCTGAAGACAATGCTAAACCTGAAGACAATCCTTCTAACGATGACAATGATCAGCAAGAGCAAAATCTTCGTCCTGTACATCCTCATGTTGTAAATGAAGTACAGATTGAGAGAATAATTGATAGCATCAATGCACCAGGTCCACTCACTTGTTCAAGGGCAACAAAGCTAGCAAATATCTGTGGGCACTTCACATTCATCTCAATATCTGAACCCAAGAAAGTTGATGAAGCCTTCATGGAACCTGAATGGATTCAAGCTATGCAAGAAGAGCTTCAACAATTTGAGTTGAATAATGTATGAGAACTGGTTAAGTGTCTTGATCCTCGTAAGCACAATATAATAGGCACTAAATGGATATATCGCAACAAGCAAGATGAGCATGGTCAAGTTGTCAGAAACAAAGCTCGTCTCGTTGCTCAAGGATATAATCAAGTTGAAGGGATTGACTTTGATGAAACATTTGCTCCAGTGGCTAGGCTTGAAGCCATACACATACTGCTGGCCTATGCAAATCATCATAACATTCTTCTGCATCAAATGGATGTGAAGAGCGCTTTTCTCAATGGCAAGATTGAAGAAGAAGTGTATGTTGCACAACCGCCTGGCTTTGAAGATCCAAAACATCCTGACATGGTGTACAAGCGCAACAAGGCACTATATGGCCTCAAACAAGCCCCTCGGGCTTGGTATGACACACTCAAAGACTTCCTGAAGAGCAAAGGCTTCAAACCTGGTTCCCTCGACCCCACTCTCTTCACGAATACATATGATGGTGAACTATTTGTGTGCCAAATATATGTGGATGACATTATCTTCGGCTGCACGAATTAGAAATACAGTGATGAGTTTGGATACATGATGCAAGAGCATTATCAGATGTCCATGATGGGAGAGTTGAAGTCCTTCCTTGGTCTTCAAATACGTCAGCAACACAACGGCATCTTTATATCTCAAGAGAAATACCTTAAAGATTTCCTGAAGAAATTTGGGATGCAAGATTGCAAAGGCTTCACGACGCCAATGCCAGCCAAACAACATCTGGGTCCTGACGACAATGGTAAAGAGTTTGATCAAAAGGTATACCGCTCCATGATTGGTTCTTTGCTTTATTTATGTGCATCTAGGCCAGATATCATGCTAGTGTTTGCATGTGTGCCCGGTTCCAAGCGGCACCAAAGGAATCACATCACTTAGCTATGAAGCGAATTCTTAGATATTTAGCTCACACCCCAACACTAGGATTATGGTATCTAAAGGGCTCAGAGTTTGATCTAGTTGGATTCTCGGATGCTGATTATGCTGGTGACAAGGTGGATCACAATTCTACATCAGGCACATGTCATTTTTTGGGACGATCACTTATATGTTGGTCTTCAAAGAAGCAGAACTATGTATCTCTCTCCACTGCTGAATCTTAATACATTGCTGCTGGATCTTGCTGCGCTCAGCTTCTATGGATGAAGCAAACACTCGAAGACTATGGCATTCATCTGAAGCAAGTGCCACTCTACTGCGACAACAAAAGCGCCATCAAGATTGCCAACAACCCAGTTCACCACTCGAAGACAAAGCACATTGAAATTCGTCATCGCTTTCTCAGAGATCATGTTATGAAGGAAGATATTGATATCATACACGTCAACACTTAAGAGCAATTGGCAGATATCTTCACCAAGCCCTTGGATGAGAAGAGGTTTTGCAAGTTATGGTGTGAGCTAAATATCTTGTAATCCTCAAATGTCCTGTGATCAGGCACACATCCTAACACTTAAGCATGTTGATGACTTAGATGTGCAACACACGAAGTAAAGTATATCTTCAATCAATGAAGACTTACATTCTGAGTGTGAATACATTAATGTGGAATTTGACTTCGGAGCACCACGATAATTGTGCGTCGTGTCTGGGTCTAATACTTCCTATATGGTGGGTAACGTCACCACCAAATTCTTATGTTTGAAGTGTTTACTCATAGCATTACATTTGCTATGTCTTCACATTTGGTTTGTCTTCAATTTCAACTTGTCTTCATGATTATCTTCACTATGTTGATTTGATTATCTTCTGATATATACATATTAGTGTTCTGTCCTCTACAGCATTCACTTATAGCTACGTCTTCCTTGTTGAATCTTTTGAACTAAGTGAATGTGATCGGACCCTAATCTCTTTATGCTTTCTATCTCAAACTCTATCTGTCCAAATCATATGCATTCTATTGAAACTGTCGAATGTCTTCTCTGCGTCCTTGTCAGCAGAAGATACAGAGACAAACATTAAGTCTATTTTAAATGCTCTATCCTTATTGCCTAAAATCCGGAGAAGCCGGAACGACCATCCGACAGTTCGGGCGGGCGTGGGAACGCGAGACAGCTCCGAGTATGTTGCATGCTTGCCACGTGTCCCTCAGATGTGAACCGCCGGGGGCACCTGCGTAATTACGCTATGCCGCATACTTCGTTATAAATAGATGTCCCCTACGGTCAAGAAAACCTTCTTCCACCTATCCACCTCGTCAAAACCCTAGCGCCACCGCTAGCTCTCGACAACGCCTGCGACGAAGCACTTAGCTGCCGCGACTTCACCGACGCTGTCCTCACGCCGGCCGCGGTCATCGTCCTCTCCGCCGCTGTCGTAGGTGTCCTCCGTCGCCAAGTTAGGGCACAGTTGATTGAACTGCTCGGTCTCCTACTCTTCCCATCTAGCAGTTCACCGTGTGGTAAATAAAACTCTCTTTTTACCATCCTTTTGATACTAAAAGATTCATCCTGTTTACCGGAAGTGGTTTCTGCCTACTCAATGTTAGATCTATCCTGTCTGCATCTCATATAATGCCTAGTATATTCACTTAAGCTTCATAACGAGTTAGATTCCTCACTTGTATCTATTCCTGGATTCGTACAAATCTAGAACCAACTTCAAACACATAAGTGAATGTCTTCGCACCATGAGGTCAATGTCTTCAAACTGATTTATCTTCAAAATCTTCTAAGAATGCATATGACCTCTCCCCTTCCCTCGCATCTCTAATGCTGTCACAGGTACATGTCCGTGGGAGAATCCCTTGGTTCTCAGACTCTGCATTCGTTTGCAGAATTCTTACAGCATCACAATAACTCTCCCGAAGCCAGTTCCTGTTTGACAAGCAAGCGGAAGCCTTTGAACGTGTTGAAGCCATTCAGTTTGATGTTCATGGCTATAGAGAAATCAGCAAGAAAGGGTGGCAGATAGCGTCGAGGGGGAACATCAAGAGATCTGCCTGATTACCTCTCAGTGCTGTACAAGACAGGTCTAGAAGAGGATTACAATCAGCGCAAGACACGAATCCAATGGATTCAAAGATGTTGGGCCGAACAATGGTTTAAATACAAGTTTGTGACCCAGGAGTATGCTGAGAAGAATGCCATCAAGAGTCCTTGGGGTGCCATTATCTTCTAAAGCCTTCCACCCAAGACCAGAGCTGAAGCTATATATTGCTCAGGGTTTCTATCCCTGTATGGTCCGTGGACCACAACCTGAAAATGCCGACCCATCATCACTGCTCTGGTGTCGTGAAGATAATCTCTTCAAGCGCAACTTCCAGCATGCAATGGCATCGGCTAAGGAAAACAAGAAGTCATTGGGGCAAGACTTCAACCCTGGTCCTTCTGCTCCCCGGGCTGACGGCACACGCGATGCTGAACCCAATATCATCGGACCTTTCTACAACCTTGATGGCCTTATCACTCACATTTCTGTTCAAGGTGCCAAAGTGGATCATTCTGATGATGATGTCGACACTGATGAAGCCCCAGCTCCTACTCCAAAGCCGCAGAAGCAAAAGAAGGCTAAAGCTTCAAAGTCAGCTGCTCCTCCAAAAACTTCATGTGCGAAGCCACTGGCTACTGCACCTCCTAAAGACAGTGTGCAGTCTGAAGATCTATCACGTATCTCCAAGAAGACGGAGATGAAAAGAATATTGATCAGGCATTAACCCCTGCCGCCATTCTGTGAGACGAACACATTGATTTGTCCAGTGATGAAGATCTTGCAGATGACGCTCTTGAGCAACTGATTAAGAGCAAGGAAGAAGCAGAAATCTTCAATGATTTGCCTCTCTTTGACGTGGCAATCCTCCACAACTTCATTGATGAGTGGTTTGAAACCCCCAATCTCAGCTTTGAAGATCTGCAACTTCCAATTGGTCTCAGCGTCTCTTTCACTGGCGCCATTGCTTCTGAGCTAGCTCTAGCTCAGCGCATCATTGAACTGAAGCACAAGATCGACTATGAGAAAGCTCAGTTCAAGAAGCACATGGCAAAGCTCAGCGTGCAAGATGTTAAAAATTTAAGGGTATGCTGCATTAGCTCAAGGAAGCTTTTCTCGAGAAACGAGAAGAAGCTCACTACAAGAAATCTGTTAGTCCATGACGGATCTGATCCGTCACAGGTCTGTACAAAACCATCATAGATGTGCATCCTTGACGGATTTCAAATCCGTCATGTATATCGCGTCATAATTTGACATCGTACCTTCGGTGATGGTTCTTGACCGTCATGGATCTGCCCCAAGCCAACCCCAGCCATAACTAGGCCCAAGCCTGTGTGACGGAACAAACCGTCATGGCCTAATGCCACGTAAGATTTTTTATTGGCCAATCGGGATGACGTGGCTGCCTAGATGGGGACTGTTTTTCGTCATAGAAATCGTCACGGATTTTAGCACAATTTAAATTATTCTAGCACATTTATTTTTGCCTAATTTATACTCGATGCGTTTTTCTAGCATAATATTAGAAAAGGTCTTAATGCCAGATTTAGCCCAAGATTAAGTATTTCTACACAGATCACGATGCCAATTTATGCAACCATCGGCCTATATTATAATGCTAGTTTTACACAGATCATAATGCCAGTTTATGCAACCATCAGCGGTATCTACAGAATATACATCATTAATAAAGCAAAATTACAAGAACGATTACATCAACCATTACAACCTAACTTGCACCATAGAATATATATTCAACTGTGGAGACCCAGTTCTACAGCTGCTCGGCTATGCCCTCAAGCTCATCCATCTCCCAACAATGATAAAAGGCAATGGGGTTCAGATCTGCATAAATCAGGAGAAGAATATTAAGTGAAAGTAAGATGATGAATTTTGACCTACTAAAGTTTGCTAATTATAGCATTCCGATCTAAGCTAAATGAATTACAACAAACATAAAAAATAAATTACATGCTGTCCAAAATTCCTAGATTTGAACATGACTACAAATGAGAATACCAGTGTCTAATGTATAAAATAATTATAAACATGAGGTTTCTTAAAATTGATCCAAATAGAAGTGTGTCAAACGGAAGTCTAATCAAGTTGACCTATAAGTGACAACGTAACAGAACATATATCATAGAACTCCAAGTACTATAGCAGTATGAGTTGAGGCCATATAAATCCGTTGAATAAAAATTTTCAAATTAGAAATATATATAAGCAAGCATCATACTACAATGACAAAAATACGATACTTCAACTGACAACAAAAGCTATTTCAACTAATGCACTTTGTATAAAACTTTCAGAAATGTAGCTCGAACGGGTTGGGATTCTAGAAACTGCAACAGCGGGAATTAAGGAGCTTATGACATATAGCACCGACCATCAGACCAAGAGAATTTGCTTCGGATAAGAGATAAGACCTCATACCAAGCACTAGGTGACATAATTTCCTTATGTCCATGCTTGCTCCATTAAAAGAGTTGAAAAACAATGGAGGAAAGATTGTCTAAATTTATTCGGGGATCTCAATCATTTCAATGCAGCAAGGATGCTAGGAAGCACATGGTATATAGATTCAGAAGTTGATATACCTTCTTAAGGCTTGTTGGATGTTCGATTTCAAAGCGGCACAAACAGTCAAGTATTTTTCCAAAGCCTGGACAAGATCAGATGATGTGAATGCACCTGCAAGCAAAATATTCAGACTGTGAGCTACCATATTAAGACTTGGATGTAAAAAAATCAAGAAGTCTGTTAGATGTTAGATTCACACTACCATTTAAAAATTTTGAGATAGATACCAGTAGTATCAATCTTTTACTATTGTTAATCTCTATTACCTTTAGTTGGATCCTAGTTTTTTTAGGTGTGTCTATAAAAAACAGATCTCTTTAGCCAATAATAAACCTAAGTTATTATTCAAAATGGAGTGAATTTTTATAGTTGCCTTTTCAAGCATGGTACAGATTTTCCTGTACCTAGAATATCCTTAAGCTATTAATTTCCAAATTTATGCAAGATGCAAACAGCTCCACCAGTAAGCCTTTGACATATTGTATATTTGTATATCACAAAACAAAGTCTTAGCGTATTGCAAAGCGATGATGCAGAATTAAAACATATCAGAGAGAACACACTACACATGGTATGCCGAATAGAATAACTGATGAGGCAAGGTCCAACTCCATTGTCCAGAATATATGGGATGTGGGCTATATCAAGTAGATGTTGATCTGGCTGTCCAACATTATCTGAAGGCATTAGTATGAATACAAAAATACATGTTAGCTCTTAACACATAAAAGACAGAGTCGGCGGGATCAATGATTTTCTAAATTGTGTCCAAAAGACAGAACATGTAACAAACATGTTCTGCTTGAACCCCAGACACAATTACAATTTGGGTTCACATCTTAGAATAACCATCAATGTTGCAGGTCCAAGAGCAATTTACAAGGAAGTGCAAAACAGTAAAACAGAAGTAAGAGAGCAACATTTACATTTTGATGTGCACAAAATTCAAACAGTGAGGTACCATATTCAGACTCTAAAAAATCTAAATTCAGACTGTCAGTTATCCAAATCAAGATAAACACTAATAAATCAATCTGTCATCACATGAAACAACGAAAATACTTGTATGAACACAAAGCATTTTCTCGACTAAATACATGCCTACAAAGAAGAAAAGTGTAGGCATCAAACTCATCCATTTCAACCTGCAATTGTTCAGGATTATTGTGCAGAGGAGGCCGGGATCGCTACAGAGGAGGTTAGGGTCACCACCATCCATCCCCAACGCACGCGAGCACATCGAGCTAGGGGGCTCCATCCAGGAGGCGGAGAGGGCGTGGTGTGGGACGGAGAGGAATCGACGGAGACACGTCGGCGATGGTCGTGACGCTGCACCCGAAACCCTAGCCACGGCTAGGGGTTGCTGGCGAGCGTCGGAGACCGGGAGCGGCAGATCCATGCGGCTTGGAGGACCGGGGAGAATCATAGACGAGCTCGTGAGTGTGCTACGCGGTGGCGGACGTCACCGGCATAGATGGGTTGTCGCTGCGTGAGGGATTGCACGAGAGAGAGAGAGAGACAGGTTGCGAGAGGTATGGGTGGATGGGGGGTGCGGCGGATCTGGCAGCTTGCCCGAGCTGTGAGGTGAGAGGAGGGAAGTGGACGGCCGACATTGAGATGTGGGAGGAGGAAGGCTGGTGTCAGGTGGTGGGTGGCGGCGATGGGTGGGAGAGGAGGAAATCAGGAGGGGCTGGGGATGAGGGAGAGAGAAGGGACCGAGCAAGAGGGTTTAGGGTTAGCCTTTTATACCAGCAATGGTTAAGCGGGCTTTGGCGGGCTTCGGCGGGCTTGCGGGGTTGTACTGGGCTGTCCATGACAGTTTCTAAGAATGTCACGGGAAATCCGTCATGCATTAACAACTTTCTTGTAGTGGCTAAAGGTTCTCGTGAGCGCATGAAGAGTCTGGCTGACAAGTGCGTGCAAGCCTACAATGAAGCTGAGAAGTGCAAGGCTCTTGGGCGTCCTATCATCGACCCCAGAATGGCTTCAAAGAAGAAGAAGCCATCGACTGACAAATCTGCACCTCCAAGACGGGAAGAACCTCGCATTTTCTTCCCAAGCACCATGTCCAGCTTGAAGCCAAAGGTCAAGTCAACTGCTTCAGAACTGAAGAAGACAAGGGCTACCGAGGCTGAAGCCAGAAAGAGGAAAAATCCTAAAGCTTCTGATGTCGCTCCCTCCAAGAAGAAGCGCAAAACCAAGAAAGATTGGGCTGCTCCCACAGAGCCCCTTGTTGTCGAGCCCATCTCGGTTGCTCGTCCTGACTGTTCGCATCAAGAACGACGGATGGTAGTTCATGAGCCTGCTTTCACAGAGGCTCCTGAAGCTGAAGACATTCCAGCAGTTGACCCCACTACTGCTGAAGACATTGGTCACCATGACAATGTTGAAGATGATGTAGTTCTTCCTCAGATCGAGAACAACTTGGTATCATCGCCTGTTCTCACAAACAGCAAACTCATCAGCATTGGTCGTCCTCTGACACCAATTGCTTAGGATGCATCATGGGCTGATCACCCACAACAACAAGACACCCCGAGTACTCCCCAACAACAAGTCACCCCACCAGTGCATGAAGAAGAAGATGACTTTGAGGCCCAGCCAACCCCATCTCCATAGGCGTCGCCAGCGTTACGCAGGCTTCGCAAAGGACCAAGGCCCCAAGTCCCTCTTTCGAGCGTTCCAGAAGAAGAAGTGCACCACCAATCTGTTGCACGTCAGGTGTTCCCAGAAGACACTCCTACTGTGAATGTCTTCGAGTCTGAAGCTAAAGTTGCTGAAGACAATACGGCTGCATCAGCCGAAGAAAAACAAGCAGAAGAATGGGTCCCTACTCCCCCATCACTGAAGAAGCTGTTCCTAAAGTGAACGTGTCGGTGCCCGACCCTCCAGCTCCTCAAGTGGAGGTTGAGAATCCTGAGGCTGCCATCACTAACACCACTGAAGCCAATGACGTGGTCATGTCTGAAGACAATGTGGAGCCTGCACCAAACACTGTGCCAGAAGCCAATGAAGCCAATGATGCACCTGCAACAAATGTGCAACCTGACGCCTCTGTTGATACCACAGCTCCTGTTCTGCCACCAAGGCCACATACTATCTAGCAAGCATACAACTATGGCCAGATAATCACTGTCAAATGGCCTCTTCTTGTTCCTCCACCTGCTGCTGGTCCCCAATTTGACTATCACGTCGAGCGCAGGCCTTAGGTTCACAAGCCAATGCCAAGGCTTCCTAGGTTTCCAGGCACTGCATCTGCACCCGGATCATTCAATATGAATGGCTTCAAAGCACACAACACCTTCTTTAATAGCGCCAAGAACCCCTACTCTAAGGCAAGAATATCTCCTGATCGGTTCTGGAGCTATCAGCAGCGCAGTTATTACTCATGCGTCTTATACAATCAAGGTCACATTTTTCCACATATGCGTCTTGACACTGAAGCAATAACTGGTCTGCCCTATTTGGAAGAAGCGCTGGATTGCTTCAGAGAGTCTGGCTTGTTGCAGTTCGTCACTGACAAGGAGCACTGGAACGAAGAATTGCTGCTCCAATTCTATGCCACTCTTCATATTCGTGGCTACAACAGGGATCCTAAGACTTGGGTCCTTGAGTGGATGACAGGCAATGTTCATCATCAAGCCAAAGCCTTTGATGTCATTGAGCTCACTAGCCTGCCCACTCCAAGTGATCTTTACGAACCTGGTTGTCATCTTCACCGTGCTGCTATGGAAAGCATTTTTCACAAGCCTGAACCCAACATGAGTCAGATGCTTAGCATGATGAAGCCTTTGCCTCCCGATGCTGAATATCCTAAGGAGTTCTTTGTTGAAGACCTTGAGTATCTGCCACGTACTATCTATCACATTATAAGGCGAACTCTCTGGCCCATCAAATGACATTCTCCACACGCAAAGCTTGAAGGTGCAATGGAGACTTTGGTCTTCCACATTCCTCAGGGCAAAAGCTTCAATGCACAAGACTTCTTCATCTGCCAACTTGCTGCATCAGGATCTGATCTCTTTGGCTTGAAGTTTTACGCTCCATGGATTATGCGTCTGATCAAACTACACTCAGCTGTCACCTATCAGCCCTCTGCTCGCAATCATTTGATTTTTCTGCCTGACGTCAATATGTCTGTTGAAGCCATCTATCCAGAGCCTGCCAAGGAGCCCCTTAGTCTTCAAAATGCTAATAATCAAATCTTCTCACAAGACATTGAAGGAGTCCCAGCAGTCACTCGTGTTTATCCTCTGGCTGGTACCACCCATGCACCTCATCGTGCCCTCACTAAAGCCACTGAAAGCACCATTGCACAACGGCCTAAGAAGCGATCTCGTGTTCTCAATGACCGAGAGCTTCTGGTTGCCCTTCATCAGAAACATGATAAGCATCATGATTGGCTGAAGCGCCAAATGCAAAGCCTCTTGGTGGACGTAAACAGGATTCGCAACCTTGCCACCAAGAATGCCTTTGTCGCCCATGAAACTTGTCGGTGTACATGGAAAGGGCTGACGCTTATGTGTTCTGAAGATGATCTTCAAGATGATGGCTTCTCTGAACGCTTCAAGTTCGACTCAACACCTCCGAGAAGGACTGTGCTGCGGCGTCCTCCGTCTCTTGAAGACTCCGAGTTCTCCTCCTCTGCTGCAACAGTGAATGCACGTGTCATCGATGATGAAGACGATGCTACTTCACCACCTTCAGCGCGAATCGACACTGCACCGAGTTCGTCTGCACCGCCAACCAACACCGACGACCCTGCTGCTTCACCAACTCCTCATGGGAACGAGTAGGTGCTCTATGTCTTCAAACCTTTTTGGTCCTTACTGACAAAAGGGGGAGAAGCATATGAGTTTGATAGTCTTCAAGCGGGTCCATATGGGCGGTGGTTTTATATTTTGCCTAGTGTTTACAACTCTCGCTTTTTGATACATTTGGTTCTTTGAGTTGTAACACTTAATCTCGATGGTCGTTTGCTACTTATCTGCTATTCTGTGATGCGATGATAAATTCCGCATGTGCGATGATAACTTCCGCACTTAGGTCATTCTGCAGACGTCCATTTTTCATTATGCATGTCATTATCTTCACATACTTTTCATGCATGCAGAATTGTCGTCATAAGTTGAAGAGGATCTCCATAAGTACAACCTGCCATGTGCATTTGCATTCCAAAAGCAAATCACTTATATGCACATCTTCAGGGGAGCCTTTGCCACTTATGAAGACAATACCTAAATCCTTTACATTTCATATACTTTTATCCCCATTGAAAACTTCAACCAGTTTGTCATCAATCACCAAAAAAGGGGGAGATTGTAAGTGCATCTAGTGCCACCCCTAGTTGGTTTTGGAGTATTGACGACAAACCTGGTTGAGGGACTAATGTGTTTGTGAGAATTACAGGATAACACAGGTAGTAGTCCCTCATTGATTTGGTTTATCTACCGGAGATGGCCCCTAAAAATGTATGAAGACATTGAAGACAATGGTGGTATGTGAAGATATTCACATTGAAGACTATGACAAGAGAAGACATTGCGTGAAGACTATGGGGCGCGAAGACTTAGTTGTTTCGTTGTCCCCTTTTCTTCTTTGTTGAATCATAGGAACCACCGTACTGTTAAGTGGGGTCCAAGTGAACAAAGTCAGAGTGACTAAAGTGATGCTCAACCAAAATCCTATGTCTTCGAGCGAAGAAAATGAGAGCAAATCTTATCCAGAGCTGGATAAGTCAGCTTTGCTTGTAGCCCAAGTAAAGTTGCCGCGTGTGTTTGAAATCTGATCGTTGGAACACGTGTCAGTTCCTTAGTGACACTGGGTCATTTCGGACAAATCAGGTCGGGTTGCCTAGTGGCTATGAATAGCCCACCCCCTACAACCATAAACGGTTAGCTGCTCAGAGTTAGTGTACGGCTTTTGTCGTTTGAGAGCAACCCACCTCGAAGCCTTTTAGAGAGAATTCCTTACGAGGATAAAGCCCTAACCACCCAGAGCCAAAGAGTGTTAGGCATCACTGAAGTCTTCCTATCTGTGTGATCTGAAGACTTATTACACTTGAGGACTGTGGATCCTCCAGACGGTTAGGCGTCGCATTCTGAGCATCCAAGAGTCATTGTGGATCGCCGGTGAACGAAGTCTGTGAAGGTTTGGGAGTCCACATTGAAGACTTACTAGAGTGATTGGGCGAGGACTGGGTGTCCTTAGCTCAAGGGGAATAAGGTGAAGACGCGGTCTTCTGAGTTGAATCTCAACCTCCCTAACCAGATGTACAGTTTTCACAGCAATTGGAACTGGTCCAACAAATCATTGTCTTCAACGAGCCACTGGTTTCGTCCTTCCCATTCCTTTACTTACTGTTGGCCCTAGTGAAGTCATTGTATGATTGCATTATCTTTTGTCTTCACTGAGTAACTGATTGTTCTGATTGGCTTCACACTATCTTCCTACCTAATCTATACTACCTAGCTGCTATTAGTCATTGTGCTTTCACTTCATTGAATACTTGACTATGGCTTGCTTAGTGTAGTCTACCTTCCGCTGCATGGTAATAGGTTTATTTCTATCATTTGTCTTCGAAACTTCCATGTTTTGAAGACTTCCATAAAAATTGCCTATTCACCCCCACCTCTAGTCGATCACTAGCACTTTCAGATTGCCTGAAGAATTTTGGAATGCAAGACTGCAAAGGTTACACGACGTCAATGCCACGGAGAGTCATCTAGATTCTGACGCCAATGGTAAAGAGTTTGATCAAAAGGTATACCACTCCATGATTGGTTCCTTTCTTTACTTATGTGCATCTAGGCCGGATATCATGCTTAGTGTCTGCATGTGTGCCCGATTCCAAGCGGCACCAAAGGAATCGTATCACTTAGCTGTGAAGCGAATTCTTCGATATTTGGCTCACACCCCAACACTAGGATTATGGTATCCAAAGGGCTCAGAGTTTGATCTAGTTGGATTCTCGGATGCTGATTATGCTGGTGACAAGGTGGATCGCAAGTCTACATTAGGCACATGGCACTTTCTGGGACGATCACTTGTGTGTTGGTCTTCAAAGAAGCAGAACTGTGTATCTCTCTCCACTGCTGAATCTGAATATATTGCTGCTGGATCTTGCTGCGGTCAGCTTCTATGGATGAAGCAAACACTCAAAGACTATGGCATTTATCTAAAGCAAGTGCCACTCTACTGCGACAATCAAAGCGCCATCAAGATCGCCTACAACCCAGTTCAACACTCGAAGACAAAGCACATTCAGATCCGTCATCACTTTCTCAGAGATCATGTCATGAAGGAAGATATTGATATCATTCACGTCAGCACTGAAGAGCAACTGGCAGGTATCTTCACAAAGACATCGGATGAGAAAAGGTTTTGCAAGTTGCGGTGTGAGCTAAATATCTTGGAATCCTCAAATGTCCTGTGATCATGCACACATCCTAACACTTATGCATGTTGATGACTTAGATGTGCAAACACACGAAGTAACATATATCTTCAACAAATGAAGACTTACACTCTAAGTGTGAATACATTAACGCGGAATTTGACTTCGGAGCGCCACGATAATTGTGCGCCGTGTCTGGGTCTAATATTTCCCATACGATGGGTAACGCCACCACCAAACTTTTGTTTGGAATACTTTCTGTTGGCGTTACATTTGCAAAGTCTTCGCATTTTGTTTGTCTTCAATGTTAACATGGCTTCATGTTTATCTTCAATATACTGATTTGGTTTCTGTCCTCTACAACATTCACTTATAGCTATGTCTTCTAGTTGAATCTTTTGACCTAAGTGAATGTGATCGGACCCTGACCTTTCTATGCTCCCATCTTAAGTCTATCTATCCAAATCATATGCATTCTATTGAAACTGTCGAATGTCTTTGCTGCGTCCTTGTCAGCAGAAGATACAGAGACAAACATTAAATCTGTTTTAAATGCTAAATCCTTTTTGCCTGAAACCCGGAGAAGCGGGAATGACCACCCGACACTCCAGGCATGCGTGGGAGCGTGGAACAACCTCCAATGTGTTACATGATCGCCACGTGTCCTTCAGATGTGAACCGCCAGGGGCACCTGTGAAATAACACTATGCCGTCCCTGTCCCTATAAATACATGCATCACCCCAGTCATCATCTCTTCTTCCACTCTCACACAAATGCTAGCGCCACCGCTAGCCCTCGACGACGCCGGCGATGAAGCACTTAGATGCCGCGACCTCACCGACGCCATCCTCACGTCGGCCGCGGACATCGTCTTCTCCGCTGTCGCCATAGGTGTCCTCCGTCGCCAAGTTAGGGCACCGAAGATCAAACTGCTCGGCCTCCTCTCCCACTCCGTCTAGCAGTTCCTCATGTGGTAAATAAAAACTCTTTTTACGGTCCTTTTGATCCGATAGATTCATCCTGTTCAACCACAAGTGGTTTCTATTGCTACAAAGTTGGATCTAACCTGTTCTGCATCTCATAGCATGCCTAGTATGTTCACTTATGCTTCACAAAGCAGTTAGATTCCTCACTTGTACTTATTTGTGGATTCGTACAAATCTGGAACCAACTCACTACATATGAGTGAATGTCTTCGCACTATGAGGTCAATGTCTTCTAAACTGATTTATCTTCAAAATCTTCTAAGAATGCATATGACCTCTTCCCCTTCCCTCGCATCTCTAATGCTGTCACCGGTACTTGTCCGTGGGAGAATCCCTTGGTTCTCATAGTCTGCATTCATTTGCAGAGTTCTTACAGCGTCACATAAATTCTCCTGAAGCCAGTTCCTGTCTGACTAGTAGACGGAAGACTTCGATAGTGTTGAATCCTTTCAGTCTAAACTTCTCAAAAATCAGTCAGGAAGGGCGGCAGACAACACCACGGAAACACAGCTAAGGACCTGCCACCGGATCTCTATGAGTTATACAAGTCAGATCCAGAAGAAACCTATGGAGAACGCAAGAACCGAATCCAATGGATTCGAAGACATTGGGCAGAGGAATGGTTCAAGTACAGATTCGTCACCAAGGAGTATGCTGAGAAGAATGCCTTAAAGGGCCCCTGAGGAGATATAATATACAAAGGTCTTCAGCCCAAGTCGAAGTCTGAAGCTATTGCTCAAGGCTTCTACCCCTACATGATTCGTGGACCTCAGCCTGCTAATGCCGACCCATCCTCTCTGTTATGGTGTCGTAAAGATAATCTGTTCAAGCACAACTATCAGGCTCCAAAGAACTCGGCCAAGGAAAACAAGAAGTCTTTGGGATTAGACTTCAACCCAGGCCCCTCTGCACCACGAGCTGACGGCACACGCGAAGCTGAACCTAATCTTATTGGGCCCTTCTACAACTTAGAAGGTCTCATCACTCACATTCAGGTTCAAGGGGCAGCCATGGACCACTCTGCAGATGACTCTGATTCCGATGAAGCGCCTGCACCTCCGAAGCATGTGAAGCACCAGAAACCAAAGGCTTCAAAGACCTCTTCTTCACCAAAGGTCTCACGGGCGAAGCCTCTGGCCACTGCACCTCCTGAAGTCAGTGTGGAGTCTGAAGATCTCTCACGCATCTCCAAGTCTGACAAGATGAAAAAGCCCATGCAACCCACTGGTCAAGCACTGACTCCAACTGCTGTTTTGAGAAACGAGAATGACGCCATTTATCTGTCCAGCGACGACGATCTTGGTGATGACGCTCTGGAGCAATTGATAAAGAGCAAGCAGGAGGCGGAAATCTTCAATGATCTTCCTCTCTTTGATGTGGAGATCCTGTACAAGTTTATTGATGAGTGGTTTGACAACCCAGATGTCAGTTTTGATGATCTTCAGCTTCCAATTGGCCTCAGCATCTCCTTCCACGGAGCCATTGCTCCTGAGCTGGCTCTTGCTCAGAAAATTGTTGAGCTGAAGCATAAGATCGATTATGAGAAGGCTCAGTTCAAGAAGCACATGGCCAAGCTCAATGTTGAAGACATTCAAAACTTCAAGGTCATGATGCATGAGCTCAAGGAGGCATTCCACAATAAACGAGAAGAAGCAAAAGGTTCTCGTGAGCGCATGAAGAATCTTGCTGCCAAATGTGTTCAAGGCTACAATGAAGCTGAAAAGTGCAAGGCTTTGGGGCGACCAGGCATCGACCCCAGAATGGCTGCCAAGAAGAAGAAGAAGCCAGCTGTGGCAGAACCAGAAGCATCAAGGCAGGAAGAACCTCGCATTGTCTTCCCAGCCAGTATGACAGGCTCGAAGCCTATGGTCCCCACAGTGGCTTCAGAATTCAAGAAAACTAGAGCGGCTGAAGCCAAAGCCAGAAAGCGCAAGACCAAAGCCACCACTGATGATGCTCCCCCAACCAAGAAAAGAAAAACAAAGAAGAGAGACCAGGCTGCTTCCACAGAGCACCTTATTGTCGAGCCAATTTCTGTTGCTCATCCTTCCTCTTCACATCGAGAACGTCGTTTGGTAGTTCACGAGCCTGATTTCACAGAGGCTCCTGAAGCTGAAGAGAATCCAGCTGTTGACCCCACCACAGCTGAAGACATTGGTCCTCATGACAATGTTGAAGATGATGAAGTCCTTCCTTAGATCGAGCGCAATTTGATATCATCGCCTGTTCTCACGAACAGCGAACTCATCAGCATTGGTCGTCCATTGACGCCAATTGCTCAGGATGACTCATGGGCTGATCACCCTCAAGAATCCCCTCATGCTGAAGAAAACCAGTCACTCCCCCACCACAGGTCACCACTCCGGTGATTGACAGTGAAGACTTTGAGGCCCAACCAACTCCATCTCCACAGGCGCCGCCAGCATTTCGCAGGCTTCGCAAAGGACCTAGGCCACATGTCACATTGTCAAGTGTTCCCGAAGGAGAAGAGCGCCAATTCGTCAAACGCGAAATCTTTCCTGAAGCCTCTCCTACTGTGAACATCCCTGAATCTAAAGCCAAAGCGGCTGAAGATATTCTGGCTGCATCAGCCGATGAAGAAGAAGAACCACGTGATGAAGAAAGAGTTGCTACACCCCCGTCCAACCCTGAAGTTGTTCTCGAGGAGAACGTGCCTGACCCTCCAACTCCTGAAGTGGAGGTTACCAATACTTAGGCGGCCACCAACATCAACACTGAAGCCAATGACGTTGTCATGGCTGAAGCTAATGTGGTGCCTGAAGCTAATGTGGTGCCAGATGACACTGCACCTGAAGCCAATGCAGCACCAGAAGAAAATCCGCTGTCTGAAGCCAATGCCTCTGCTCTTGTACCTCCTCCAAGGCCACACACCATCGAGCAAGCATATAATCGTGGACAGCTTGTTACCGTCCGCTAGCCAATCCTGGTTCCTCCGCCTGCTCTCGGACCTCAGTTTGCCTATCATGTGGAGCACAAGCCTCAGGTCCAGAAGCCAAATCCAAGGCTACCACGATTTCTAGGTACTGCAACTTCATCAGGATCATTTAATCTGAATGGATTCAAGGCACACAACACATTCTTCAACAGTGCGAAGAACCCCTACACAAGGCCAAGAATCTCTTCGGACCGATTCTGGAGTTATCAGCAGCGAAGCTATTATTCATGCATCTTGTACAATCAGGGATGCACCTTCCCTCACATTCATCTTGACTGTGAAGCCATTGCTAGACTGCCATGCCTTGAAGAAGCCCTTGACTGCTTCCGTGAGGTGGGTCTGCTTAATTTTGTGACTGCAAAGGAACACTGGAATGAAGAACTTCTGCTTCAATTCTATGCTACCCTCCACATTCGTGGATACAATAGGGATCCGAAGGCTTGGATCCCTGAGTGGATGACAGGAGATGTTCATCATGAAGCTAAAGCTCAAGACATCATTGAGCTCATAGCCCTGCCCACTCCTGGTGAATACTATGAACCAGGTTGTCAACAACACCAGAATGCTTTGGAGAGCATTTTCTAGAAGCCATAACCCAACATGAGTCAAATGCTAAGCATGATGAAGCCTTTGCCACGCGACGCTGAATACCCAACCGACTTCTTTGTTGAAGACCTAGAGTATCTGCCCCGCACCATTTCTCATATCATCAGAAAGACTCTATGGCCTGCCAAAGGACATTCATCTGCAATGAAGCTTGAAGGAGCAATGAAGACTTTGGTTTTCTATATCTTCAATGGCATAAGATTCAATGCTCAAGACTTCTTCATCAGGCAGTTGGCTACATCTGGCTTTGACATTTTTGGTCTAAAGTTCTACGCTCCGTGGGTAATGCGCCTTATCAAGCTCCACTCTGCCTTCAACTATCAGCCGTCTGCGTGCAATCATCTTGTATTCTTGCCCGAGGTTGATCTATCTGTTGAAGCTATTTACCTAGAGCCTGCTAAGGATCCAATCTATCTTCAAAACATTGATCGTCAAAGCTTCACCCACCCCATTGAAGGAGTTCAGGCAGTCTCTCATGTTTATCCCTTGGCTAGTAACACACGTGCCCCTCACGCCCAAACTAAGGCCACTGGAAGCACCATTGCCCAAAGGCCTCAGAAGCGATCTAGTGTTCTCAATGACCGAGAGCTTCTTATTGCGCTACATCAGAAACAAGATAAGCATCATGACTGGGTTAAGCGTTAGATGCAAAGCCTCTTGGTGGATGTCAATCGCATTCGCAATCTTGCCACCAAGAATGCCTTTGTTACACATGAAACCTGTCGAAGGTCCTGGAAGAGTTTAACTTTGCTCACAGTTGAAGAAGATCTTCAAGACGATGGCTTCACAGAAAGATTCAAGTTTGACTCCACTCCTCCAAGGAATGCTCACTTGCATCGGACTCCCTCCCTTGAAGACTCCGACTATTCTTCCTCAGCTGCCACGGAGAATGCTAGAGTTATCGATGATCAAGATGAGGCCACTTCACCACCTCCACCTTCAGCGTGTCTCGACCCTGAACCAAGTTCTTCTGCACCACCGGACCTCAACGACGACCGTGCTGCTTCGCCTGCACCTCATGGGAACGAGTAGAAGCTCTATGTCTTCAAACCTTTTTGGTCATTACTGACAAAAGGGGGAGAAGCATGTGAGTTGATAGTCTTCAAGCGGGTCCATATGGGTGGTTGCTTTACTTTTTGCTACTTTTGCCAAGTGCTTACAACTCTCTCTTTTGAAACATTTGGTTCGTTTTGAGTTGTAACACTTAAACTTGATGGTCGCCTGCTACCTTTTTCGACCCTATGTGATGCGATGACAAATTCCGCATGTGCGACGATAAATTCCGCATGAAGTCATTTTGCAGATGTCCATTTTTCATTATGCATGTCACTATCTTCATTATATCATTTCATGCATGATGAATTGTCTTCATAAGTAGAAGAGGAGCTCCGCAATTACAACCTGCCATGTGCATTTGCATCCACAAGCAAAATACTTATATGCACTTCTTCAGGGGGAGCCTTTCTGCTACTTACGAAGACAATACTTAAATCCTTTACAGTTTCACATATTTCTATCCCCGTTGAAAAATTCAACCAGTTTGTCATCAATCACCAAAAGGGGGAGTTTGTAAGTGCATCTAGTGCCACCCCTAGTTGGTTTTGGAGTATTGACGACAAACCTGGTTGAGGGACTAATGTGTTTGTGAGAATTACAAGATAACACAGGTAGAAGTCCCTCATTGATTCGGTTTTCCTACCGGAGATAACCCCTAAAATTGTATGAAGACATTGAAGTCAAAGGTGGTATGTGAAGACATTCACATTGAAGACTATGACAAGAGAAGACATCGCGAGAAGACTATGGAGCACGAAGACTTAGTTGTTTCGTCGTTCTTTTTCTTCTGTGTTGAGTCATAGGAACCACCGTACTGTTAAGTGGGGTCCAAGTAAACCAGTCAGAATGACTGAAGTGATGCTTAACCAAAATCCTATGTCTTCGAGCGAAGACAATGAGAGCAAATCTTATCCAGAGCTAGATAAGTCATCTTTGCTTGTAGATCAAGTAAAGTTTCCGTGTGTGTTTGAAATCTAACCGTTGGAACACGTGTCAGTTCCTTAGTGAACTAGGGTCATTTCTGTCGGTGTTCTGGGAACGGGGGTCCCCAGACTTGCCTGCCTGCGGCGTGGCCCAAAGGGGGCCCAGCACGGCCCATCTTCATCAACACAAGACTCAAGACCCTCGCGAGGGGCCAAGCCTCGCGGGGCGGACGACACGTAGCTTCCTCAAGCACGGCCTCGTCAGGCTGGCCCGCGAGGAGGCGGAGAGATCAAGGCGGGGTACCTCGCGAGGTGCCCGGGATGCAAGCCATGACGACTCAGGGCGCCAGGCGGGTGCCAGCCCGCGCAGCGTCCTCCTTTCCTCTTTGGTGCAACGGGGGCAAGCGCAGCCGCGAAGTACCGAGGCATCAGGCAAAGGTTGCCATGTCGGTGCAACGAGACCAAGACAAGGAGGACTACGAGACGGAGGTCACCGTGGAGCCCAAGACGGCGTCATCACCAGAGCTTTGTGCAGGCGAAGACTACTTTTGTCAGGATAGTTGATACTTGCTGTCCCCTTTCAAATTAGCCCGCCATTGTTGGCTCCCTTCCCGCTTGATATTTGGGAAGAGGACCAGGGCCTCTATAAATAGGACCAACCACCCACATAGCAAAGGGCGGCGAGTAAGAGTAAGGCAGTGACAGAGAGAGAGAAAGAGAGAAAAGGGCGGCTGAACTTCTCCTAACAGTTCATCGCCCCTGCCAAGAGCAGACCCTCGCGAGGCTGTTCTTCCTTGTATTGTTCATCATCATCAGCCCCAAGAGGCAATCCACCCACCACACACTGGAGTTGGGTATTACACCACAACGGTGGCCCGAACCAGTATAAACCTTGTGTCTCTTGTGCAGTTCTTTCAGTAGTCTAGATCTTTGCGAGACGGAGAGGTAGAAGGCGTAATCTCCGCGCGCACCCCAGTGTTCGAACCTTAAGGGTCTACCGGAACCCGAAATCTGACATTTGGCGCGCCAGGTAGGGGTGCGCCAGAGTTCGTCTTCCACCGCCCCGTTCTCCTCCGACCGTCGCATCCATGTCCGACGCTCGTTGGGCCCGCGCCGAGCGCCGGGCCGCCATCGCTTCCCGCGTCGCCCAGACGGCACCCGTCGGCGGACATCCTCGTTGTTACCCATCACCCGCCATCAACGCCGCCACCGACCCGGCGGGGGGCGAGCAGCAAGCGTCGTCTCAGCATCCATCCATGCGGCAAGACGGCCGCACCGCTACTCCATCGCTCACACCAGCTGGTTCTTCATCCCGCGCGCTGCGCGCTCCCTTGGAGGCTCGAGCTGCGCTCATCACGGCAAACGAGCTCCTGCGCTACCGTCCCGTCGACGACGTCTACGAAGAGTGGCTCGACCGCGTCGTCGAGCTTGTCCGCGCCGCAGGGGGCTCTCCCGCGCCGTCCATTCCGTTGCGCCACACCCCGCCCCACGCGGGCAACGAAGCTCTGGGGGCGTACCAACCGCCTCCTCTCCAAGAAGACGCCATGGCACCAAGGCGCGTGGCCCCTGGGCGGAACCCGCTCCGTCAGGTGCCAGCGCAGCAAGAACGGAGCTGCCAAGAAGTCCCTCGCCCGCAAGGAGCTGCCCGGGCGCTCCCTGCTCTGGCACGCCGCGACCCTGCTCCAGCTCTGGCACACCAAGACCCCGCGCTGCTCCTAGCTGTAGCGCGTGGGGACCCTCAAGACCGAGCTCTCCACCAGCCGAAGCCTTTCGTGGCCATCGTAGGCTACCGTGCCTACACCACCGAGCTGCGTAGCGTTGCGTGGCCCGGCAAGTTCAAGCCAGACCTGCCTCCTCGTTACGATGGCACGACTGACCCTGCAGAGTTCCTCCAGCTCTATGAGCTGGGCATCGAAGTTGCCAGCGGGGACGAAAAGCTCATGGCGAACTGGTTCCCCATGGCGCTCAAGGAAGGAGCTCGCACCTGGCTCCTGAATCTGGCTCCAGGCACGAACTCTTCCTGGGACCAGATGTGCACCCGCTTCATCGCCAACTTCCAAGGTACTTGCGGCCGGCCACCCACGGTGAGCGACATGCGCCGCATCAAGCAACAACCTGGAGAGACCCTGCAAAAGTACATCCAGCGCTTCAACAACGCTCGCCTCAAGATCCCCAAGGTGTCAGAGGAGGCCATCATCTCGGCCTTCTCCGATGGTGTGCGCGACGTCAAGATGAAGGAGGAGCTGGCGATGCATGAAGACCTGTGCACCTCCCTAGAGTTGTTCAACTTGGCGACCAAGTGCGCCCGGGCTGAGGAGGGACGCCTCTCCCTCCTCGAGCTGCCTGCCGCAGACCCAGAGGAGAAGAAGCCCAAGGCCAAGGACATGAAGCGCAAGGGGGCTGCCGTGCTCGCAGCAGAACCAGACACCAAGCGGGGCAAAGATCTACCTGAGTCCTCCAGGGGCAGCCGGTACTGTGTGTACCACGACCTCCACACCCACAACACCAACGAATGCCAAGAACTCCACGCCATGCGAGAAGGAAGGATCGGCCATCGTCCCGACCGCGCCGATCGGGGCTACGGCCGAGGAGGAGGAAGAAAGGCAGGACACTGGGAAGACCGTGGCCCGCGCCAAGGGTGGTGCGATCAACCTCGCGAGGATCGCTAGCGAGACCTGTCTCGCGAGGGGGACTGGAGGGATCGGCCTTGTGAGGATCGCCCACAGGGCAACACAGGCCTCCCTCCACTGCCGCCTCAACTAAGGAGGAACGAGGACCGCCATCAAGACGAAGGGGCTGGGGGCTTCCAGGAGCCGCGCGCAATCGCCTGCATCCTGGGTGGAGCTCAAGCCCCAGCCTCCCAACGCATCTTCAAGCAGTTTGCCCGCGAGGTGAATGCAGTCCTCCCCAGGCTTGAAGCAACGGGCCCTCTCGGGTGGTCGGCATGTGCCATCACATTCAGCTCAGCGGATCAACTCAAGTGCGCGGCCATAGCCAGAGTCCTCCCGATGCTTTGCTCCCCAGTCATCAGCAATGTACTGGTCACCAGGACCCTCATCGATGGTGGGGCAGGGCTCAACGTCCTGTCCGTGGAAACCTTCAACAGTCTCCAAGTGCCCTACGACCAGCTTCAGCCAACCAAGCCCTTCTCCGGAGTCACCGACGGCTCCACGGTCCCAATTGGGCAGGTCCGCCTCCCTGTCACCTTCGGGGCACGCGACAACTACTCCACCGAGCTCATCGACTTTGACGTCGCCCACATCCGCCTACCGTACAACACCATCCTCGGGTACCCAGCGCTGGCCAAGTTCAGGGCCGTAATTCACCATGGCTACAACGTCCTCAAGATGCCAGGAAGTGGCGGAGTCATCACGGTGCCCTGTGAAGAGAAGGATGCAGTGTGTTCCCTAGAGCGAGCCTTTCAGGCCGCGTCACTGGAAGACCCGGATCGCGGAAGCAGGAGGCTTCCCGAGACCACCCCCAAGAAGAAGAAGACATCATCCAGACCGGCTCCTCAGGAGGCGGGCCCCTTAGGGCCCGCATCTGCCCAAGGGGAACCTCCTTCCATCGCATAGGAAAGCACGCCCGGTGCCCTCCTCAGGCAGGGCTTGGGGGCTCTCCCCTGGAGGGCCACCGACCTGGCCAGGGTCACGAGGGAGGCGCTTGGGCACCACATGGAGGCGTGTTTCGAAGCACGTTTCCCTCGAGAAGGAGCAAGGCAAGGAAGGACAGACCCGTAGTAGTTCGTCGACAAGGCCATTCAAGAACTACAGGAATCAAGAATCATGAGGGGTTGCCGCCATCTACCGGCTGAGGCTCCCGATCCAGGCGAGGATGGTGGGCTGCGCGTCTGCATCGACGTACCAGGGCTCAACCAAGTCGCTACGATGGAGCGCCTCTGGCCCTCGCGAGTGGGGCGCTGCGGGGTCCGCCCCACAGCTATGTTCGCATGCCTTATGGCTTGCCGAGCGCGGTTGCTACGTGCCAGCGCCTCATGAGGGGCATCATGGAGGCTCAAGAAGACAGGCGTTCCGCAGCCTTGGCGGAGATGGAGATGATTCGCAAAGAGCTACCAGTGCCTCCGGAGCCTCCCGAGGCCCCCGGGCCTGGGGGCTCGTGAGGATCGGCTTCCGCAGCCTACCGAGTCTGCTGCACCAACACCCCTTCGCCCTCGACACCCTCAAGTGACATCTTTCAAGTTTCATTTCCAGCTGGGAGCGCCCTCCCAGGGCTGCATCGTTCCCAGGCCGCGTGGGTCAGTCCCTGCGGTATGTATCCCTTTTATTTCATGTCGTTAGCTTGCTTTGATTGGGGCACCCCTTGGGCTGCATCATCCCCAAGTCGCTCGGGCTAGGCCCAGCGGCATGTATCTCCCTTGCGTTTATTTCCGGCTATGCATTCGCCCATCATGCTTGATTACTTGATGCCTGTCCACGGCACCTCTTCTTCTCCATGTCGACCACTTGCACGTTAAAGGGGGGTACCTGAGCATCGCGACTTAGGGCTCTTACTGGCTCTCCAGCCCTCACCCGCTGGACATGTCCACGGCATCGCGACCTGGCATACCAGCGACCGCTGAGACAAGCTTGAGGGCCGGGACCCGTGGACGTAGAGTGCTGGCATCTAACCAAATTTGCAGGAACACAACACAAGATAAGGCCCAGTGCCAGGCGCAACCCGCCTAGAAGTAGTGCCCCGTGAGTCCCGTGCTGGCTCACAGGTGCCCAGATACACCTCACCTTGCCCTACCGTGCCGGCCACATGTCAGGGCGGGGCTGTACATGCCTCGGGGGCTCCTCCCGGAGGGGAGCCCCCTCCCACGTACGAGTGGAAGCACCATGCTCCGCGCTGGCTAACGACACTGCCGAGGAGCGGCTATGCCCGTACACATGCAGAAGCGCTATGCTCCGCGCTGGTGATAAACAACTGAGGGAGCCCAGAGCTCAGTGTCTAGCCTCATCGCAACGCCTCCCCTCGGGAGCGCCGCGCGAGGGGGCTGGGCACGGGGGCTGCGCCTGGGTCACGCCCGGACGTACGCCACCAAGCCAGGCCCCTTGAGCCTGGTTCGTCGCGCGTCTCTCCCCGAGCGACTTTCGTCATTAACTGAGCGTCAAGGGGGATCCCTGAGCATCGCGACTTTCGTCATTAACTGAAAGTCGAGTTGGAGGCGACGAAGCTCTAGGAAGGCTCATTGAATGAATTGAAAGTGCGTTTATTTCCTTTATCATTAACTGGTACCGCATTTTCATGGTTTTCTTCTTTACCCCGTGGTTCCATTCGGGTTTGGTCACAGCTAGAGCAGAAGTTTCATGATCACTTTTATAGCGGCAACAATGAACTCAAGTTGTCACATCTAACATCGGTCAAACAGAAGCATGATGAATCAGTCTCCGATTACGTCAAGAGATTCAAAGAAAAAAAAACGGTGTTTTAGTTTGGTGATAACCGAGAGAGACTTGGCAGACCTAGTGCTGAGTGGTTTGAGAATTCCCATCAGAGAAAATCTAGAAGGCTATGAGTTCTTAAATATCAACCAAGTCTTACAAAGGGCTTTGGCTCAGGAAAGCCGAAGCAAAGACCTCAAAGAAGTGCATAGATACAAAGCCGATCGTCCAAAGATGAATATGGTGGAATATGACAGTGAGCACTCGGACGATGAGGATGATGTTTTTTCTACTGAATTTGTTTGGCCATCTAAAGCCAAACCCTTTACTTGCAATGATCTGAAACCGATTCATAAGAATCATGATGAAGAGATGAAGTTTACTTTTAACATTGCTAAGTGTGATAGAATATTTGATGCTTTGCTGCAGGCCAAGATTGTTAGAATATCTCATACGTTACCGCCGTTTGAAGAGCTAAAACGGCGTGCTTATTGCAAGTATCATAATTCTTTTTCTCATGCTACTAACGATTGCAATGTTTTTCGACGACAGATACAATCGGCCATTAATGACGGATGATTGAACTTTTCTGAGATGCAAGTTCATAAGCAGCCTTTTCCAATGAATACCATGGATTTGGAGGGGAAGAAGCTACTCATTCGGCCGGAGGTAGCAGAATCTGCTAATAAAGCTAATGTCATTGTTGGTGAGCCCAGGAAAGACAAGGAGGACAACAAAGTCTTGGGGAGACAGGTTGTGCTTGGTAAGCAACCCGATGGCAAGGAAGTGATCAAAATCACCATCAAGAATCCTACACTCAGGGGGCAACTGCAAGTGCAAGAAAATGCTCGTGTGAGATTTGTCAATCCCAAGAGTCCAGAAATTGGCAAGTGGAAAAGGAATGAAGTTAAAGTACAGCGCAAACAGATCAAGCCAACTTTTGATATGTTGCTGTCCAAGTACACCACCCAGTTGGCCGGTTCTAGCTTTAATCGGCCGACTCATTTGAAGCGACCAAGGTCACCATCAGCTGATATGTTCAGTCAGTATATGAAACCGAGTGGACCAAGGTGCCGTTTCCAGAAGAGCATACACTATCTGTTTGGGATCGACTTGACTATTCATATAGAGGCCGACTGAACATCGGTAACTATCGGTCGGCTGGTCAAAACATGCGACCGGATGGAAATTATCCGAGTGTAAGAATGCACCCAGGCGGAAGCTATCCGAGTGAAAAAATGTGGCCGAGTAGATTCCATCCGACTGAATTCCATCCGAGTGATATCCATCCGAGTGGATTCCATCAGAGTAAAAAGGTGCGCCCGAGTGGAAATTTCATGCATCTGGAAAGTCGAAAAGAATGGCGTGTTAAATCACCAAGTGTTGCAGCAGTTGAGTCAGGAAAAGCAAGGAGAAAATGGATGTTGACTCACTTATCTTGGGCACGAAACATTCGCCATACAGCAGCCGATTGTGCATAGCAATCCGACTGAGCCGATACTTGCTATCGCGCCAAAGCACTCGGCTAATGACCATGAGGCAAGCACCAGCCAGGTAAAGACGAGAGATCCTAAATACACTCAGCCAAAGTGGTGTCCTCCAGGGCTAACAAAGACACAAAAGAGGAAACTACAGAGGTTAAGGAGTCAAGAGATGGCAGAACAGGAGGCCGAGAAACAAAGGGATAAGTTGTTCAATGACACTCGACCCATGGTTCCACCAAAACAAGTGTGGAGGCCTAAACAAATACAAGATACATCAACTTCTACATCTATCACAGAAATACCTACATCACCAAAGGAGGACGATGCAACAGATATGACATCATCTGCGACACTTCTTACTTCTCCTTCACTTGGACAAATTTCAGAATCTGTGGATGCACTCGAGGGGGAGGCTGATATGTTGGACTATGAGTCTACGCCGGTTCATGAAGGTATGGATATCAATATGGTGTACTACTTACCTGCTGAGTTTCGTGTTGTAGATGAAGAAGGGGAGGTGGCTCAGTTCGATTTTGGCCCTAAAAATGCAATATTCGAGAAACCAAAAGAACCAGTAACGCATCTGAAACCATTATATCTCAGAGGTCATATCAATGGGTCGCCACTCACTCGGATGCTTGTTGATGGTGGTGCTGTGGTAAATCTTATGCCCTATTCGGTCTTCAAGAGATTGGGTTTGCCTGGTGAAGAATTGATCAAGACCAATATGGTGCTCAATGGATTTGAAGGCAAAGAGAAAACTAAAGCCAAAGGTGTCATGTATGTGGAGCTTACAGTCAGAAGCAAAACTTTGGCTACTGCATTCTTTGTCGCTGAGGTGCAAGGTAACTACAACGTCGTACTAGGCCGTGATTGGGTTCATGCAAACCAGTGCGTGCCATCCACTATGCCCCAGTTTTTGATTCATTGGGTTGATGATGAAGTGGAAGTCATTCATGCGGATAACTCGGCCTGTGTTGCTTTGGCTGATGCATCGGTGGATTGGCAACATCCCAATGCTACTTGCCTGACAGGCCGTGACTTATCAGAGTTTGATTTTCTCAGCGCGACCAAGAATGGTTTTGTGCCTGTCTCTTTAAAGCCGACTGAATGCAATCGGCTCCAAGGTATGATATGTTAAAATGGATCCTAATTCCGAGTGGTTACAAAAACGTCTTATAAAGTATCGGTCGAGTGAGAACAATATGTATGAGTCTATAGAGGAGTTGGATGACATGGATAAACTTGGACAAGGTTTTACATCAGCCGATCCGTTAGAAGAGGTAGATATTGGAGATGGTTCAGTCACTCGACCAACATTTATAAACAAAAATTTGAAAGCCGATTGTAAAGCTAAGTTAATCGAGCTATTGAAGGAATATGTTTGTTGTTTTGCATGGGAATATCATGAGATGCCAGGTTTAAGCCGAGAGCTAGCGGAGCATCGGTTACCTATAAAGGACGGTTTTAGACCATATAAACAGTCGGCTAGAAAGTTTAATCCAAAAACATATGACCGGATCAAGGAAGAGATCGGTCGACTGCTTGAAGCTAATTTCATTCGACCTTGCAGGTATGCTGAGTGGATTTCTAACATTGTCCCAGTGGAGAAGAAAGGATCCGGCAAGTTGAGGGTGTGCATTGACTTCAGAGATTTGAATAGGGCCACACCCAAAGATGAGTATCCTATGCCAATAGTCAATATGCTTATTAATGATGCTTCTGGACATAAGGTTATTAGCTTTCTAGATGTTAATGCCGAATACAACCAAATTTTTATGGCCGAAGAGGACATGTACAAGACTGCTTTTCGATGCCCTAGTTTCCTTGGTTTATTTGAGTGGACAGTGATGACATTCGGATTAAAAAATGTTGGCGCCACATATCAAAGGGCTATGAATTTGATTTTTCATGATTTACTCGGTGTCATACTTGAAGTTTATATTGATGATATTTTTGTCAAATCGGATGCTTTTGAATCTTACTTGGCCGATTTGCGTTTAGCTTTTGATAGAATGAAAAAGTATGGACTGAAGATGAATCCTTTGAAGTGTGCTTTCGGCGTGTCAGCTGGCAAGTTTTTGGGTTTCATTATTCATGAAGATGGCATAGAGCTTGATCCCAAAAAGATAGAGGCCATACAGAAAGTGGAAGCTCCAACATGCAAGAGAGATATGCAAAAGTTCCTTGGCAAGGTCAATTATTTGAGAAGGTTCATAGCTATCTATCAGGGAAAGTTGATGCATTTACTCCTATCCTTCGGTTGAAGAATGATGCTGATTTCACTTGGGGGGCAAAACAGCAAGAAGCATTTGATATGATCAAGAATTATTTGTGCACTCCTCCGGTGATGAGAGCACCCAAGCATAGGGAACCCTTCAGACTTTACATTGCAACAGAGGAAAGAGTTATTGGTGCTGTTCTAACTCAAGAGACCGAAGGAAAAGAGCATGCCATCACTTATTTGAGCCGCCGCTTATTGGACGCAGAGACAAGGTATACATTTATTGAGAAATTATGTCTATGCTTATATTATGCTTGCACAAAATTGAGACATTATTTAGTGCCGAGTGTTTGCGTAGTAGCTTGTCAAACCGATGTCATTAAATACATGTTGCATAGGCCAATTCTTAGTGGTAGAATTGGCAAGTGGGCTTATGCTTTGATTGAATATGATTTGGCTTATGAATCTCTAAAATCCATGAAAGGCCAAATTGTTGCTAATTTCATTGTTGAACATCGGATTAATAACAAGCATGATGTTGATATGAACCTTGTTTCATTAGTACCATGGAGATTATACTTTGATGGTTCAGTTTGTAGCAATGGCCAAGGTGTTGGTATTGTTTATATATCTCCTCATGGTGCTGTTTTTGAAGCCTCATGCCGCTTAGAATATTTTTGCACAAACAATCAAGCCAAATATGAAGCATTGTTATTCGGCCTAGAGATGTTACTTGCTATAGGTGCTACACATATTGAGGCTTATGGTGATTCGTTACTAGTGGTGCAGCAAATATCCAAAGTCTTTCAGTGTTTGGACGAATCACTTAATGTTTATCTTGATAGATATCTAGATATAATTTTTACTTTGGATTGCTTTAGCATTTCTCATATATCTAGACATGACAATTGGAAAGCAAATGAATTGGCACAACAAGCATCCGGATATCATGTTGGTCATGGCATGTTTCATATCTCTCAAAGACCGATGTCTTGTCTTGCCAATATGGGAGAGGCCGAACCTGAACCCACTGATTCGGCCATTAACAAAAATTCTAGTGCAGGTAACAATCCCGACTGGAGGAAGCCCATTGTTGATTACTTGTGCAATCCGAGTGCAAGGGTGGACAGGGCTGTTCGGCGTATGGCTTTCAAGTATACAATGAGAGATGATGGTCTTTATCGCCGAACCGTCGATGATGTTCTTCTAAAGTGTTTGGATGAGGACCAGGCAAGAGTTGCTATGGGAGAAGTACATGAAGGTATTTGTGGCACTCACCAGTCGGCTCCCAAGATGAAATGGTTATTGAGACGAGGACCAGGCAAGAGTTGCTATGGGTTTTATTGGCCGACTATGATTAATGATTGCTTCAGATATTATAACGGGTGTGAAGCTTGTCAAAAGTTTGGTGATATTCAATTGGCTCCTGCTGCTATGCTACATCCTATTATCAAACCGTGGCCTTTCAGAGGTTGGGGTTTAGATTTCATTGGATAAATCCATCCATCTTCCTCAAAAGGGCATCGGTTCGTATTGGTGGCAACTGATTATTTCACTAAATGTTCTGAAGCAGTACCTCTCAAGAACATGACGCATACGGAGGTAATTCAATTCATAACTGAGCACATTATTCATAGATTCGGTATTCCTCAAATGTTAACTACAGATCAAGGTTCATCTTTCATGTCACACCAAGTCAGAGAGTTTGCCGAATCTTATAACATAAAGTTGCTCAATTCCTCTCCATATTATGCCCAAGCTAATGGACAAGCTGAGTCTAGCAATAAAATTTTAATCAAGCTCATCAAGAAGAAGATTGAGGATAATCCAAGGAGATGGCATGAATTGTTGTCTGAGGCATTATGGGCACATAGAATCTCAAGGCATGGTGCTACGAAAGTGACTCCATATGAGCTAGTATATGGTCAGGAGGCTGTTTTACCGGTGGAAGTGAATTTGAATGCTTTGAGAATAGCCAAACAAAATGATTTATCGGCAATAGACTTCTATAACTTGATGATGGACAACATTGATGAGGTTGCTAATAAACGTTTGGCTGCTTTGAACGCCATAGAGAGAGATAAGTTGAGGGTGGCAAGGGCTTACAATAAGAAAGTTAAGTTGAAGAATTTTCAAGTTGGTGATCTCGTTTGGAAAGTGATTCTGCCGATTGGTTCAAGAGATAGAAAATTCGGGAAGTGGTCTCCGAGTTGGGAAGGTCCTTTTAGGATTACAAGAGTTGTTCCTGGAAATTCATATTTGGTGAAATCAATACAAGGGGCATTGTTACCTCGAGATCTCAATGGCAAATATTTGAAGAAGTACCACCCGAGTGTGTGGCAGGAAGCCTAAGTAGGCAATGGCCGATATACGATTATCGCCCTTAGCACAAACATGGCCGATACATAATTATCACCCTGAGAAAAATAAATGGCCGATGGAGTGTTGACATCGTCCTTAGAACGAACACTGTGCATATTATTTTTTGGCATGCAAGCTTTACCGAAAAACAGGGGGGCATGTGTTGACACCTGATTTTGGCAAGATACAGAGTGAAAGGGTTTTCAGCATGAGAAAGTTTCATATCGTCGAGTGGAACAACTTTGGTGTTTAGGCTATCGCCATTCGACCTCATCTCAGTGGCCGAAGCTGTACTCCGAGTGACAAAATTCAATATTCTGAGTGCTTTTCGGCCAATTACGGCCTCAATATGACCTCAGATGAAGGAGCGCTCTAAAGGAATTGTCTTCTTCTCGTCGAGGCAATTGATTTTCATATATAAATCATCTCAATCCGAGTTCGTATGCAAAAGTTATAGTCAATACGGTTTGGACAGGCCAGAGACCAAAATATTACGCTTGACACCAGACAGATGTTGATGAGTGTCTGATGCAATGCGTGAGCAATTCGGCCCTCAAGACGCCCTTGAATCGGAAAACCTTAAACACGGAAAAGTTTCGTCTCGTCGAGCCGATCGATTTTCTTATATAATTCATCTCAATCCGAGGTCGTATGAGGCCTGGAGAGACAAATCAAGATCAAGCTATGTTTTTAGTCGGAAAATCCGAGTGAAAAGTTTACCGTCCGAGTGAAAGTTTACGGTCGAGTGAAAATTTATCGGTCGAGTGAAAATATAGTCATCCGAGTGGAAATATGGTCATCCGAGTGAAATTGTCCTCCAGGTGAAAATATTCCGAGTGAAAAGTTTACCGTCCGAGTGAAAGTTTACGGTCGAGTGAAAATTTACCAGTCGAGTGAAAATATAGTCATCCGAGTGGAATTATGGTCATCCGAGTGACATTGCCCTCCAGGTGAAAATATTCCGAGTGAAAATTGTATTCCGAGTGAAAAACTCTAAACATCCGAGTGAAAAGTCCAGTCGGACGATCCAAGTGAATGACTCTAATCCGAGTGGATGAGCTCGGACCGAGTGAAATTGAACATATGCCTGAAAGTTTATCAAGATTACCTCGGATGAAGAAGTGTTCAATACATAAGGTGTGCGTATCATCAAGATGGTAAACTTTGATTTTGGAGTCGTCATCATCAGAGATAGTATATGGCCTACAAACTCACTACGAGACTCGGATAATCCAGTCTACCGCAAGACCAAGTCCGACTGGAAGATAAAGATGACCTCGAAAAGTATTCAAGATGGCCTTATTTGAAAGAATGATCAACATGAGAATTATTCGTATCGTCGAGGCGCACGAGTTTGATATTTGGGCCGTCTTGATCGGAGATCATATGCAAGCCCGGCGGCCCGCGCAAGAAGGAAGACAGAGTTTGGGCCAGATTCAGACTCAATCCGAGTTGGAATAGAATTAGGACTCTAGGACGTGAATTGATGTAATTTTTCTTGTAAGGAAAGCCTAGACGAATCCTTTACTTGTACGGGAAGTCCAGCCGCCTCTTATATATGTTGGGGGTGATGGCCGATTGAACAACACACAATCGAACAAATCAATATACTACTTTTTCATCTATGTTTTATCTCTCCACCGTTTTTCTATCTCGTTCTTCACTGTTCTTCGTGTTTGAGAGCTGCGAATCCCGAGGCTCTAGGGGCGAGCGAATCGACCTAGGGCAGCCCATAGCCGCCGCACTCCCTGACGGGGTCCCTCCCGGGGGTGTGGGGTTTTCGGGTCTGCAAAAGCGCCCGTCGACTGTCTTGCGTATCGCGCTGTCGGTCGGGTCTCCTTCGACGTGAGCTGCGGTGCATCACCCCCGGCATCGAGGGTACACGTGACGTGTTCGTGTGCCAACACAAAGGAAGAACAGATTAGCTACCCATGCCCACCTTCTAACGAGAGTAACTCTCAAACTCATACATTGTTTAATTTCCCTTCGTGCTTACCGAAGGATGAATGCTATGATAATTGCTATGATCCCTTGGATTCTTTTCAAATATCCCTTTTTGATGAAATTGATGCTTGTGGCCAAGATGCCAATTTGAATTATGCTTATGGAGATGAACTTTCTATTCTTCCTGATGTTAAGAATGAAATTGTTTCTATGGCATCCACACATCATAGTCCTATTATCTTTTTGGATGCTCCCAACTACACTATATCGGAGAAGTTTGCACTTATTAAGGATTATATTGATGGGTTGTCTTTTACCGTTGCACATGATGATTTTGATGAATATAATGTGCATGTGCTTTCTGCTCCTACTTGCAACTGTTATGAGATAGGAACTACATCTCCACCTCTTTATGTTTCCAATATGATAAAATTGCAAGAAAATGCTTATGCTATGTATTGGCCTTTACTTGATGTGCATGAATTGTTATTTATGACATGCCGATGCATAGGAAGAGAGATAGGCTTTGTCATTGCATTATATATGTTGCTTTGTGCTAGTACTAAATTACAAATCATTGTTAATTAAAACTGGCTTTGATATACCTTGGGATTTGGGTGGATCAATTACTTGAGCAATTTATGCCTAGCTTAATGGCTTTAAAGAAAGCGCTGCCAGGAAGACAACCTGGAAGTTTTATAGACTCATTTATTTCTGTTGAGTTCTTTTATAAAGTTTAAAAGCAAGAAAATATAGAGACGAACCTAAAAACTTTTTCAAAAAGAGAAGCGATTGAAAGGTGATGCATTGGAGAAGTGAGGGTCGACCTTGAACACTTGTGTTCATGCTCATGGAAACATTGTAATTTTTTCATGGAAGTTTCTCACAAAAATAAATATCCCCTTGTACAAATTCATTGTATTATAAAAATAATGTGCCAAGATTCGTCTTTAGGATGGTTAGATTTCTTGTTGGTATGTACGATGTAAAAACGGAAACTTTGGCTGGAGCGCATGAATTTTCTTTTTTTACTGGAAGGTCAAACGTTTCTGAAACGTTTTGCACAATATTTCTATACAAATTGTTTATTTCGTTTTAATTTTTCAGAATTTTGGAGTACCAGAACTATGGTAGATGTTCAGATTACTACAGACTGTCCTGTTTAAGACATATTCTGTTTTTTTATGCGTTGTTTTGCTTGTTTTGATGAAACTATTGATTTTATCGGTGGTATAAGCCATGGAGAAGTTATAATACAGTAGCTACAATGCAAAAACAAAATATGAATTGGTTTGTGATACGTCTCCAACGTATCTATAATTCTTGATTGCTCCATGCTATATTATCTACTGTTTTGGATGTTTATGGGCTTTATTATACACTTTTATATCATTTTTGGGACTAACCTATTAACCCAGAGCCGAGTGCCAGTTTCTGTTTTTTCCTTGTTTTAGAGTATCACAGAAAAGGAAACTCAAACGGAGTCCAATTGACCTGAAACTTGACGGAACTTATTTTTGGAAGGAAAGCAACCCGGGAGACTTGGAGTCCACGTCAAGGAAGCTTCGAGGAGGCCACGAGGTACGGGAGCGCGCACACCCCCCTGGGCATGCCCTCCACCCTTGTGGGCCCCTTGTGGCTCCCCTGACGTACTTCTTCCGCCTATATATCTCCATGTACCCTAAAATGATCGGGGAGCAAAATAGATCGGGAGTTCCGCCACCAGAAGCCTCCGTAGCCACCGAAAACCAATCTAGACCCATTCTGGCACCCCGCCGGAGGGGGAATCCCTCTCCGGTGGCCATCTTCATCATCCCGATGCTCTCCATGACAAGGAGGGAGTAGTTCTCCCTTGGGGCTGAGGGTATGTACCCGTAGCTATGTGTTTGATATCTCTCTCTCGTGTTCTTGAGGTGGTACGATCTTGATGTATCGCGAGCTTTGCTATTATAGTTGGATCTTATGATGTTTTCTCCCCCCTCTACTCTCTTGTAATGGATTGAGTTTCCCCTTTGAACTTATCTTATCGGATTGAGTCTTTAAAGATTTGAGAACACTTGATGTATGTATCGCCGCGCGTATCTATGGTGACAATGGGATACCGCGTGATTCACTTGATGTATGTTTTGGTGATCAACTTGCGGGTTCCGCCCATGAACCTATGCATAGGGGTTGGCACACATTTTCGTCGTGATTCTCTGGTAGAAACTTTGGGGCACTCTTTGAGGTTCTATGTGTTGGTTGAATTGATGAATCTGAGATTGTGTGATGCATATCGTATAATCATACCCACGGGTACTTGAGGTGACATTGGAGTATCTAGGTGACATTAGGGTTTTGGTTGATTTGTGTCTTAAGGCGTTATTCTAGTACGACCTCTAGGGCTGTTGGTGACACTTATAGGAATAGCCCAACAGATTGATTGGATAGAATAACTTTGAGGTTTTTTCGTACCCTACCATAATCTCTTCGTTTGTTCTCCGCTATGAGTGACTTAAAGTGACTCTTTGTTGCATGTTGAGGGATAGTTATGTGATCCAATTATGTTATTACTGTGGAGAGAACTTGCACTAGTGAAACTATGAACCCTAGTCCTTGTTTCCTAGCATTGCAATACTGTTTACGCTCACTTTTACCATTATTTACCTTGCTGTTTTTATATTTTCAGATTACAAAAACCTTTATCTACTATCCATATACCACTTGTATCACCATCTCTTCGCCGAACTAGTGCACCTATACAATTTACCATTGTATTGGGTGTGTTGGGGACACAAGAGACTCTTTGTTATTTGGTTGTAGGGTTGCTTGAGAGAGACAATCTTCATCCTACTTCTCCTACGGATTGATAAACCTTAGGTCATCCACTTGAGGGAAATTTGCTACTGTCCTACAAACCTCTGCACTTGGAGGCCCAACAACATCTACAAGAAGAAGGTTGCGTAGTAGACATCAAGCTCTTTTCTGGCGCCGTTGCCGGGGAGGTTAGCGCTTGAAGGTATATCTTTAGATCTTGCAATCAAGTCTTTTAGTTTCTTGTTTTATCACTAGTTTAGTCTATAAAAGAAAATTACAAAAGAAATATGGAATTAAGTTTGCCTCATACGCTTCATCTTTTTAATATCTTTCGTGAGTATGATGGAAAGGAAAATTGTGCTCAAATGCTAGAAGAAGAATTTCATAGAATGCTTGGCATAAAATATGTGAATGATGAGCATGATTGCAATGTTGTTAGTACGAATTCTTTGAATATCCATAATACTAATTGTGATTGCACTAGTTATGATGAAAATGTCTCCTATAAACATGTCAATTTTTGTGGAGTGCATTGGGTTTCCAAGTACACACCAAATAGGGAAGATAAATATTGCAAGAGGCATAAGTACTTAGAAACTAAATTGTTGCAAGAAAGGCTATATGATTGTGCTGAAGATTTCAATTTTCATGGTCGTACTTGTATACTTTGCAATGAACAGGGTCATTTAGCTATCCGATGCAAATTGTTTCATGATCTAATCGTGTCCAAAAATTGTGATGACTTGATTTACCTTGCACATTATATTGAACTTAGTTTTGCTTATGGGCTACGAAGAAATGAAATGTATAACTAAACATCTTCCAGAATTTGCCCATTATAAACTTCTTGGTTTTGATCTAGAGGAAATTTATATGTATTGTGTGGTGAATTGCATTGAAAATCGTTATATTGCCAATTACATAAAGAAAAGAAAACAAATAGAAGATGAAGATAATACTAATGAAAGGGAAGAGACTTCCCAATACCCTCCTATTATTTCTTATTATGAATCAGGTAACGAGGAGGAGCCTCCTATTCAACCAATCTCATTAATAAGGAGCTCCAAAAGGAGGATTGAACCCACACATGATGTCGTGAAGAAGAAGAAAAGAAAAAGGAAGAGAGGTAAAAAGATATCTCTCCCAAATAATGCTGCTCCTATTACTATTGTGCCTCATGAAAATATAATTGTGGAAGATAATGATACTTCTTATGATCTTGAAAACCTTTTTGGCACTTGCTTGGAAGAATATGATAATTGCTATACTATTGGTGCTATGCATACTATTAATGATGAGAGTGATTATGCTTATGATATGAAAAGGCCCAAGCTTGGGGATGCTATGTTTGATGAAGATGATGTTTTTGACAGTATATTTTCTGCAATTGATGTTTGCCCCAAGCTTGGGGATGCTACGCTTAATGAAGATGATATTTTTAGTCTCCCAAGTTTTGATATGCAAATTTATAATGATGATAGCATGCATCCTACTTATGATGGTTATTGTGATGATACTTATGCTATAAAAAGTAGTGATTATATTTATAAAACTTTTCATGATTATGGTTACCCCTTTCGTGAACATTACTATTTTAATGTGGAAACAATTTATAGTATTCGAGTTTCTTATGATACTCCGACTATTCCGAATGAGAAAATTTTGCTTATGTGGAGAGTAATAAAATTTCTATGCTTGTAGATCATGAAAAGAATGCTTTAGGTTCTGGTTATATTGTTGAATTCATTCATGATGCTACTGAAAATTATTATGAGGGAGGAATATATGCTTGTAGGAATGGCAATAATATCAAGTTTCCTCTCTATGTGCTTAAAGTTTTGAAGTTATGCTTGTTTTACCTTCCTATGCAAGTTGATTCTTGTTCCCATAAGTTGTTTGCTCACAAAATCCCTATGCATAGGAAGTGGTTTAGACTTAAATGTACTAGTCATATTCTTCATGATGCCCTCTTTATGTTACAATTCTTATCTTTTATGTGAGCATCATTGAAATCATCATGCCTAGCTAGGGGCGTCAAACGATACCACTTCTTGGGAGACAACCCACCTTTATTTTTTTCCTTGTTTTTTCCTGTTTAGTAATAAATAATTCATCTAGCCTATGTTTATATGTGGTTTTATGCTTCTAACTAGTTCTTGTGCCAAGTAGAACCGTTGGGAAGACTTGGGGAAAGTCTTTGCGATCATGCTGTAAAAAACAGAAACTTTAGCGCTCACGAGAATTGCTGTCATTTTTGTTTGGAGAGTGCTATTTAGTTAATTCATTTTGAAGATGATTAATAGATAAATTCCTCAGGTCGAGCAATTTAGTTGAGAATTTTATGAGTTCTAGAAGTATACGTTTGATCCAGATTACTAAAGACTATTCTGTTTTTGACAGATTCTGTTTTCGATGAGTTGTTTGCTTATTTTGATGAATCTATGTGTAGTATCGGAGGGTATGAACCATAGATAAGTTGGAATACAGTAGATATTACACCAATATGAATTTGGAATGAGTTCATAACAGTACCTAAGTGGTGATTTATTTTCTTATAGTAAAGGAGCTTACGAGTTTTCTTTAAGTTTTGTGTTGTGAAGTTTTCAAGTTTTGGGTAAAGATTCGATGGACTATGGAATAAGGAGTGGCAAGAGCCTAAGATTGGGGATGCCCAAGGCACCCCAAGGTAGTATTCAAGGACGGCCAAAAGCCTAAGCTTGGGGATGCCCCGGAAGGCATCCCCTCTTTCGTCTTCGTTCATCGGTAACTTTACTTGGAGCTATATTTTTATGCGCCACATGATATGTGTTTTGCTTGGAGCGTCATTTTACTTACTTATGTTTTGCTTGCTGTTTGAATAAAATACCAAGATCTGAAATTATTAAAAGTTAGAGAGTCTTCACATAGTTGCATAATTATTCGACTGCTCATTGATCCTCACCTATATCTTTCAGAGTAGTTTGTCATTTGCTCTAGTGCTTCACTTATATCCTTTTAGAGCACGGTGGTGGTTTTATTTTATAGAAATAGATGAACTCTCAGACTTCACTTATATTATTTTGAGAGTCTTAAATAGCATGGTAATTTGCTTAAATATTCCTAATATGCCAGGCATCCAAGAATAGTAAAAACTTTCTTATGAGTGTTTTGAATACTAAGAGAAGTTTGATGTTGATGATTGTTTTGAGATATGGAGGTAAGAATATCAAAGTCGTGCTAGTTGAGTAGTTGCGAATTTGAGGAATACTTGTGTTGGAGTTTGCAAGTCCCATAGCATGCACGTATGGTAAACATTGTGTAACAAATTTGAAACATGAGGTGTTATTTGATTGTCTTCCTTATGAGTGGCGGTCGGGGACGAGCGATGGTCTTTTCCTACCAATCTATCCCCCTAGGAGCATGTGCGTAGTGCTTGGTTTTTGATGACTTGTAGACTTTTGCAATAAGTATGTGAGTTCTTTATGACTAATGTGGAGTCCATGGATTATACGCACTCTCACCCTTCCATCATTGCTAGCCTCTTCGGTACCATGCATTGCCCTTTCTCACATTGAGAGTTGGTGCAAACTTCGCCGGTGTATCCAAACCCCGTGATATGATACGCACTTTCACACATAAACCTCCTTATATCTTCCTCAAAACAGCCACCATACCTACCTATTATGGCATTTCCATAGCCATTTCGAGATATATTGCCATGCAACTTTCCACCGTCCCGTTTATTATGACACGCATCATCATTGTCATATTGCTTTGCATGATCATGTAGTTGACATCGTATTTGTGGCAAAGCCACCTTTCATAATTTTTCATACATGTCACACTTGATTCATCGCAATCCCGGTACACCGCCGGAGGCATGCATATAGTCATATCTTGTTCTAAGTATCGAGTTGTAATTCTTCAGTTCTAAGTAAATAGAAGTGTGATGATCATCATTCATAGAGCATTGTACCCCCCCCCCCCCCCCCAAAAAAAAAAGAGAAAGGCCAAAAAAAAGAAGGGGCCAGATAAAAAACAAAGGCCAAAAAAAGAAAATGCCATATAAAAAATAAAAAATAAAATAAAAGGGACAATGCTACTATCCTTTTTTCCACACTGGTGCTTCAAAGTAGCACCATGATCTTCATGATAGAGAGTCTCTTGTTTTGTCACTTTTGTATACTAGTGGGAAATTTTCATTATAGAACTTGGCTTGTATATTCCAACAATGGGCCTCCTCAAGTGCCCTAGGTCTTCGTGAGCAAGCAAGTTGGATGCACACCCACTTAGTTTCTTTTGTTGAGCTTTCGTACATTTATAGCTCTAGTGCATCCGTTGCATGGCAATCCCTACTCCTTGCATTGACATCAATTGATGGGCATCTGCCTAGCCCATTGATTAGCCGCGTCGATGCGAGACTTTCTCCTTTTTGTCTTCGCCACATAACCCCCATCATCATATTCTATTCCACCCATAGTGCTATGTCCATGGCTCGCGCTCATATATTGCGTGCAAGTTTATAGGTTTGAGATTACTAAAGTATGAAACAATTTCTTGGCTTGTCATCGGGGTTCTGCATGATGAGAGCATTCTTGTGTGATGAAAATGGAGCATGACTAAAATATATGATTTTGTATGGATGAACTTTCTTGGGCCATGTTATTTCGAGAAGACATGATTGCTTAGTTAGTATGCTTGAAGTATTATTGTTTCTATGTCAATATGAACTTTTATCTTGAATCTTTCGGATCTGAATATTCATACCACAATTAAGAAGAATTACATTGAAATTATGCCAAGTAGCACTCCGCATCAAAAATTCTGTTTTTATCATTTACCTACTCGAGGACGGGCAGGAATTAAGCTTGGGGATGCTTGATATGTCTCCATCGTATCTATAATTTTTGGTTGCTCCATGCCATATTATCTATAGTTTTGGATGTTTATGGGCTTTATTATACACTTTTATATCATTTTTGGGACTAACCTATTAACCCAGAGCCCAGTGCTAGTTTCTGTTTTTTCCTTGTTTTAGAGTATCGCAGAAAAGGAAATCAAACGGAGTCCAATTGACCTGAAACTTCGCGGAACATATTTTTGGAAGGACAGCAACCCGGGAGACTTGGAGTCCAAGTCAAGGAAGCTTCGAGGAGGCCACGAGGTAGGGGGGCGTGCCCACCACCCCTTAGCGCGCCCTCCACCCTCGTGGGCTCCTCGTGGCTCCCTTGACGTACTTCTTCCGCCTATATGTCTGCATCTACCGTAAAACGATCAGCGAGCACAATAGATCAGGAGTTCCACCTCTAGAAGCCTCCGTAGCCACCGAAAACCAATCTAGACCCGTTCCGGGACCCTGTCGCAGGGGGAACCCCTCTCCGGTGGCCATCTTCATCATCCCGATGCTCTCCATGACGAGGAGGGAGTAGTTCTCCCTCGGGGCTGAGGGTATGTACCAGTAGCTATGTGTTTGATCTCTCTCTCTCGTGTTCTTGAGGTGGTACGATCTTGATGTATCGCGAGCTTTGCTATTATAGTTGGATCTTATGATGTTTTCTCCCCCCTCTACTCTCTTGTAATGGATTGAGTTTCCGCTTTGAAGTTATCTTATCAGATTAAGTCTTTAAAGATTTCAGAACACTTGATGTATGCCATGCCGTGCGTATCTATGGTGACAATGGGATACCACATGATTCACTTGATGTATGTTTTGGTGATCAACTTGCGGGTTCCGCCCATGAACCTATGCATAGGGGTTGGCACACGTTTTCATCGTGATTCTCCGGTAGAAACTTTGGGGCACTCTTTGAGGTTCTATGTGTTGGTTGAATAGATGAATCTGAGATTGTGTGATGCATATCGTATAATCATGCCCACAGATACTTGAGGTGACATTGGAGTATCTAGGTGACATTAGGGTTTTGCTTGATTTGTGTCTTAAGGTGTTATTCTAGTACGAACTCTAGGGCCGTTTGTGACACTTATAGGAATAGCACAACGGATTGATTGGAAAGAATAACTTTGAGGTGGTTTCGTACCCTACCATAATCTCTTCGTTTGTTCTCCACTATTAGTGACTTTGGAGTGACTCTTTGTTGCATGTTGAGGGACAGTTATGTGATCCAATTATGTTATTATTGTGGAGAGAACTTGCACTAGTGAAACTATGAACCCTCGGCCTTGTTTCCTGGCATTGCAATACCGTTTACGCTCACTTTTACCATTAGTTACCTTGCTGTTTTTATATTTTCAGATTACAAAAACCTTTATCTACTATCCATATACCACTTGCATCACCATCTCTTCGCCGAACTACTGCACCTATACTGTAACATCCCAAATTTTCAATTTGGAATGTTATACACTAGATCATCATGCATATCATATTTTCTTGCATTTTGTCGATCCTAGAAATTTCACGCAACTCAAGGACCCTCGGAGAGAGTTGGAGATTTCGTCATTTTCATATTTGAGCTTTCTCAAATTTTGAAAAGAGGATCATTGGATTTGTCGGAGTTTATTTTGCCTTTTTATTTGGATAGGGAAAACGTGCGTTTTCAAAATTTGCATTCTAGGTCCCGAGAAAAGTTCATTTTGTTCGACTCATTTTTAGGAGTCGGGGAAAAATTACTTTAGAAGTTTTGGAGTTCGTTTAGTTCTCTTTTCTTTTGTTTTTCTGCGCGCGTAACCGTTTTAAAAAAAATCCCGCAGCACCCCTGGGCCAAGGCCCAGCAGCCGGCCGGCCAAGGCCAGGCCTCACCGCACCGCGCGCGCCTGCGCAGGAGGCCGCCGCGCCGCCCTATGCAGGAGTCCTAGTAGGACTCCATCTCATCTCACCTCTTTCCTCTCCTCCTCTTTTTCTTGCCCCCTCCCCCAAGTTTCCTCTCCCCTCACCTATATAAATACTCACCCCCCTCTAAAACTCACATCAAACCAAGCCCCAAGCCGCGCCCCTCCCCTAGCGCCGCCACCCTGCGCCCTTGCTCACCCGCGCCGCCGCCCTTGTGCCCCGCCGCCGCCGCCTTACATCGCCGCCGCCGCCCTACGCTGCCGTTCGCCGGAGCCCCATTCGCCGGAACCTCGCCGAGGTAGCCGCGCCGCGTCTCTCCTATCTCCTCGGATCGGTTTTTCTTCTAGACCGTTCCAGTTTGCTTTTCTTTCATTTGCTTCGATTTTCTTCCGAAACCCTAGATCAGTTCCGTTTTCTTTTCCGATTTAGTTGCCTAGAGACCTTTCGCCGGACCGTTCGTCCTAACGAACGTGATCACTGGATTATTCTAGGTTAACGAACATCCGTTCGTTTAACCGTTCCTCTTTTTCTTTTCGTCGGATTTATTCCGCGATCGCGATCTGAGATCCGATCTTCGTTCTAGTCTATCTTCTCGCTCGTTTATCGGAATCAGGTGATTCAAGCGCCTGGAGTTTCGTTGTGAAACCGCCATTCCGACTAATCAACTTAAACCAGTTTTTTCTAAGGTAAAACTTGACCTAGTTTCAACTTGCTAGAACCGAGTTATTTTCTTCCACCGTTTGTTTTCGGTTTCTTTGTTCGGTTCGTTCTTTCTTTGCAACCGGAGTTCTTAAGTTGAACTTTCTGGTTCGATCTCTTGTTCGAGTTTTACCTGTGCATTAGATGAGTACTTATTGTATGCTTGTTGTTTGTCTGCGATAGATTACCCGGATTGCGCCGCCTGTTACTTCGAATCTCTAGGACTCGCGGATCATCAGCAAGGCAAGTAACACTTTGATCATACCTTTTCTACAACCTAGTTTTATTGCATTAGATCCATCCTCCCACATTGCATGGTTAGGATCTAATTAAATTGTGGGATGGGAAGTAGATGAGGTAGTACCTACTACATGTTTATTATGAAACCTTTGGGAGTTAGTTCTACGTTTGCTTATTATGCCATGCTATGCTAGTAGACACGCATTGGGTGAGTGATATCCATGACAGATGTGAGATTGATAATTTTAATGGTTTATCTAAGGTGGCAACTTAAACACACATCTGGGTGGATGGAGGCACCTGATGTCTATCAGGACTTGCCTGTTTTATTTTGGACCGCCACCCAGGCTCAAAGGGATCATAAGATCTTTCATGCTAAATACTTACGTGTGGAGCCACAAGCCATTATGGGCTCTGGCATAGTTGACTAAGTCGTGTGAACTATTACACGGTAGACTAGCAGATGTATGGGAAAGTAGGTGTACCGGTCTATCCATCGTAAGGTGCTAGCGCTTCTGAAAGACTGTGTCTCGGTCATCCGTTTCTCAAACACCAGTAGTGCGAGAAACCCAACGGAGGCGATCGAGTCTTGTGGGGAAAAGTGCGCAAACCTCTGCAGAGTGTAATAAACTAATCATGATTAGCCGTGTCCCCGGTTATGGACATCTTGAGTATATAGTACTTGAATATCATGTGAATCTCATCATGTTACTTCTAAATTAACATTGTTGGGTTATTGATGACTACTTTTAATTGGGATTGAGAATGCTGTCAACCATTCTCAATGTTTAACAACCACCATGATAGTTAAATAAATTTATTCCTTTGTAGTAGGGAAAAACTGACTTTACGCAAAACAGTAACCATAGAGCTTTCCACCAGCCAAATATGCATATAGTATAGCTGTTTCATTCCATTACTCTCTATGTGTTACCTTGCCAGCATATTCCATGTGCTGACCCGTTTCGGGCTGCAACGTTAATGTTGCAGACTTTGCAGACGACGATTAAGGTGCCTTTAGGTCGTGGTTCTATACTCAGTGATGCCGTTGGAGTTGATGGACCCATTTATCTTCCAAGTCTTCCGCTGTTATCGACACTAGATGGCCTTAAGCCATATTATTGTAATAAGTTCTCTTTTGAGACATCGATGTAATAAGTGTGTGATTGCCACTCTGCTATAAATCCTTCGAAGTACTGTGTGGTGTCAGCATTACTGATCCAGGGATGACACCGGAGCACAGTAGACTTGATCCATTCGGGTCGGGTCGCTACAGAGATGGTATCAGAGCACACGCTGACTGTAGGAGACGACCACTAAGTTAAAGCCATAGATCACTATTCTCTCCTCATTTTCTAACTCCTCATCTTTTCTACTCTTTAGGATGAAGGACGCGAAGATTAAGTACGCTCAACCGGATGAAGGCACACCTTTTGGATTTCACTTGAAGGAAGACACCAAGTACCTAAACATTGGATTACCAAGTTTCTCGGGAACCTTCAACGCCACTTTGCCTGAAGAGGAGCGCTGGAAGATTCAAGCTCACGTTCCGGGAAGGACATTCGCGCCAATCACAAAACCCATAGATAGTGTTTTCAATGCACCAACTTGGAGTCTAGGAAGGAGCATGGCAGCCCATATCACCATAGGACGCATTGGAGAAGTTTATCAAGAAGACCTCAAGGACACTATCTACTAGATTTGAGGACGCCGAGATGAACAATGGGAGTTAGTCAACACCAAGAAGGATAGATCCATTGCAGCATCCATCCAGGAGTTAAACCAGCACATTCGACGCCACGAGAACCAGATGTGCAATGATATGATAGAGTTGAAGAATGCGAAGGCAAGGATCATCGAGCTAGAAGAAGAACTGAAGGCTACACGCAAGGACTACATGGACGAGATCGTAGCACTACCAAGACACAACTGCGATCTTAAGCAAGAGATTGAAGAACTCAAGAGGGAGTTAGCATCTAGGAAGGAAGACATGTACGTCGCATGTCCGGACAACTACATCATCATCGACGACACCGATTCGGATCCAAGTGAACCCGACTTTGAAGACAAAGCTGGAGCGGACATCATGGAGGCTTCCACCGGTTCAAATTTCTAGATGACCACCAAATATTAGTAGTATTTCCCCCATGTAAACCTTATAGTTCGAGCACTTTTGCGATAGCTAGATCGATTGTAAGCCCTTGTTTGATGGAATGAAGTGATTTTGTGTGAATTTGCTCATGTGCATTGGGGTAGTGTTTTCTCTTTAGACCTCACTCTATTCTTATTTCTCTTCTTTTCTAAACCCTCAGATGCCTCCGAGACGTGACAATGGATTCCACCGGAGCTCACTCAATTGATCCAACAGCAGAATCAATTGATGCAGATGTTAGTTCAGAATCAGCAGAACAACAACAACGATAACCCACCTCCACCACCACCACCTGTTGACCACTTAGCCCATTTCCTTAGGCTAAATCTGCCGGTGTTTTCTAGTAGCACCGAGCCGATAGTAGCAGACGATTGGCTCCGCAAGATAGGAAGGGAGTTGACCACTGCAGGATGCACGGATGGTGAGAAAGTGAAGTTTGCCGCACATCCGTTAGAAGGACCTGCGGCAGCATGGTGGGAGAATTTCACAGCCACCTTCCTAGTTGACACTGTCACATGGGATCAGTTCCAGCAAGCTTTCCGCACCGCACATGTTTCAGCAGGAGCTATGGCCATGAAGAAGCGTGAGTTTCGCAACTTACGCCAAGGAGGAAGGGCAGTTGGCCAGTATGTTGACGATTTCAGCAAGTTAGCACGTTATGCCCCAGATGACGTTGCTACGGATGCCATAAGCAGGAGAAATTCCTGGAAGGACTGAATGATGAGTTGAGTATGTAGTTGATGGTAGCAAGTTTCAACAACTACCAGGAGTTGGTAGATCGTGCCATCATGATTGAAGGGAAGCAACAGCAGATTGAGAACCGCAAGAGGAAATATGGACAGGGGAAGTATAACTCGGGAGCCCAGCAGAAGCCCCGTTTTACCCCTAAATTTGGATTTCAGTTTCAGCATACCCATGGAGGAGGTAGTTCGCACAACCACAATGGCCATAAGAATGGTAATGGGAATGGAGGAAGCAACGGCCAGAATCGGACCACCCCATCAACCCCACCCAAGAGAGATCTGAGTCAACTCACCTGTTTCAAGTGTTCCAAGGCCGGACATTATGCCAATGAATGTCCTGAAGGCCAGAATGGAAATGGCAATGGAAGCTCAGGGAAGAAACCGAACCCTTTCAATAGGGGACAGGTGAACCACGTTAACGTGGAGGAGGTTGAAGATCAGCCTGATGCAGTAATCGGTAAGTTTTTGGTTAAGTCATTTACCGCACTCGTTCTTTTCGATACTGGTGCATCACATTCATACATATCAAGGGGACTTGTGGAAAAATATAGCCTCCCCACTAGGATTCTTAAAACACCTATGCTAGTAAGTTCGCCAGGAGCAGAATACATGGCCAGTCAAGGATGCTTTCAAGTGCCATTAAGCATAGGAAGGCATGTTTTCCCAACAGATTAGATTATTCTGGAATCCCAAGGTTTGGATGTAATTCTCGGTATGGATTGGCTGTCGATGTATGGAGGAAACATCGATTGTGCCAGTAAGACAATTTTGCTCACAACACCAGAAGGAAGAAGGATCAAGTATGTATCCCGGTATGTGCCAAATAGGACACAAGTAAATTGCCTAACAGGAGTAGTGCAGGAGGAAGTACCAGTGGTAAAGGATTTTCCTGATGTATTTCCTGAAGAGTTGCCAGGCATGCCACCGGATAGAGACATTGAGTTTTTGATTGAGTTGTTGCCAGGTACAGGCCCAATATCAAAGAGACCATACCGGATGCCAGCAAAGGATTTTGTAGAAATTAAGAATCAGATTAAGGAGTTATTGGAGAAAGGTTACATTCGCCCAAGTTCTTCACCTTGGGGATCACCCGTACTTCTAGTGGAGAAGAAGGATGGATCATTACGGATGGTTGTTGATTACCGTGGATTGAATGAAGTAACCATCAAGAACAAGTACCCACTACCAATGATAAATGATCTGTTTGATCGTTTGCAAGGAGCTAAAGTGTTTTCCAAGATCGATTTGCGATCAGGGTACCACCAGTTGAAGATTCGAGAGCAGGACATTCCTAAGACAACATTCACCACAAGATATGGATTGTATGAGTATACCGTTATGTCATTTGGATTGACTAACGCACTTGCCTATTTTATGAACTTGATGAACAAATTGTTTATGGAGTTTTTGGATAAGTTCGTCGTAGTGTTCATTGATGATATCCTGGTTTATTCAAAGAATGAAGAAGAACATAAGGAACATTTGCGTTTGGTTTTGGAGAAACTAAGGGAACATCAGTTATATGCCAAATTTAGCAAATGTGAGTTTTGGTTGAAGGAAGTAGGATTCCTTGGACACGTTATATCTAGAGAAGGGATAGCTGTTGACCCCGCAAAGGTTGAGACCGTAACCGAATGGGAAGCACCAACGACAGTTGGAGAGATCCGGAGTTTTCTTAGACTCGCAGGATACTACCGGAGATTTATTAAGAATTTTTCAAAGATTGTGAAGCCTATGACGGAGTTGTTGAAGAAGGATACTAAGTTCAATTGGACTGAGGAGTGTGAGGCTAGTTTCTAGGAGTTGAAGAAACGATTGGTTACCTCACCAGTGTTGATTTTGCCAGATCATACCAAGGATTATGAGGTATATTGCGATGCTTCACGTCGAGGACTTGGATCAGTGCTTATGCAGGAAGGGAGAGTTGTTTCGTATGCTTCACGACAACTGAAACCTCATGAGTTGAATTATGCCACACATGATTTGGAGCTAGCAGCCGTAGTGCATGCATTGAAGACATGGAGACATTTCCTCATTGGAAATCATTGTGAGGTGTACACGGATCACAAGAGTTTGAAGTACATTTCACGCAGAAGGAGTTGAATCTCAGACAAAGGAGATGGTTGGAGCTCATCAAGGATTATGATATGAGATTGCATTACCATCCCGGTAAAGCTAGTGTAGTAGCTGACGCATTGAGCCGCAAGAGCCACGTCAATACGTTAATAACGAAGGAAATACCCAAGGAGTTAGCAGAAAACCTCCGTGAACTAAGTTTAGAGATAGTTCCGAAAGGCTATGTGGCAGCATTGGAGATTCAGTCAACATTGATGGATAAAATCAGAGAAGCTCAGAAAACTGACAAGGAAATTGCTTCTATAAAGGAGAAACTAAGCAAAGGAAAAGCAAAGGGATTTCATGAGGATGAGCACGACACCCTATGGTTTGAAGACCGTGTTTATGTGCCCAATGACCCGGAGATCAGGAAGTTGATTTTGCAAGAGGCACATGATTCACCCTATTCGATTCACCCAGGAAATACCAAATTGTATTTGGATTTGAAGGAGACATTCTGGTGGACCGGAATGAAGAAGGATATTGCAGCATATGTAGCAGTTTGTGACGTATGTCATAGAGTGAAGACAGAGCATCAGAAGCCAGCCGGATTGTTGCAACCATTGCCGATACCCGAATGGAAGTGGGATAAGATAGGCATGGATTTTATCACAGGACTACCCAGGACGAAGGAAGGGTATGACTCGATATGGGTAGTAGTTGATCGTTTGACGAAGTTAGCACATTTCATTCCAGTCAAGACAACTTACACCAGTGCTAAGTTGGCAAAGATATACATGACTAGGATCATTTGTTTGCATGGAGTTCCGAGGAGTATTGTATCAGACAGAGGAACCCAACTTACCTCAAAGTTTTGGAATCAGTTGCATGAAACTCTGGGAACTAGGCTAGAGTTCAGCACCGCTTTTCATCCACAGACAGATGGACAGACTGAGAGAGTCAATCAGATTTTGGAAGATATGCTGAGAGCTTGTGCACTAGATTATGGATCTAGTTGGAATGATAACTTGCCGTATGCGGAGTTTTCTTATAACAACAGTTACCAAACCAGTTTGAAGATGGCACCTTTCGAAGCTTTGTACGGAAGGAGGTGCAGGACACCGTTGTCATGGGACGAAGTTGGAGACCGCCAATTCTTTGGACCGGATTTGATTAAGGAGTCTGAACGGAAAGTTAAGTTGATTCGCGATAGGCTCAAGGTAGCCCAGTCCAGGCAGAAGAGCTACGCAGATTCTAAACGCAAGGAGACAGTTTACAAATCCGGAGACAGAGTCTATCTCCGAGTATCCCCACTTCGAGGAGTTAAGCGCTTTGGACTTAAGGGAAAATTCGCACCGCGTTTCGTTGGACCATATAAGATCTTACAACGTATGGGAGAAGTCGTGTATAAGTTGGAATTACCAGAGGGACCATCAGGAGTTCATGACGTATTCCATGTTTCTCAGTTGAAGAAATGTCACGCCGAGATGGCACAGGTACCGTTAAGAGATACAGTGCCGCTTGAAGTGATTCAGTTGAAGGACGACTTAACGTATGAAGAGAAACCAGTCAAGATTCTCGATTATGCCAGCAGAGTTACCCGCAGCAAGGTTATCAAGTTTTGCAAAGTTCAGTGGAACCACCACTCCGAGGATGAAGCCACCTGGGAGAGAGAAGAAGATTTGCTCAAGGACCACCCTCACCTATTTTCTAGCCAACCCGAATCTCGAGGGCGAGATTCATCTTAAGGGGGTTAGGTTTGTAACATCCTAAATTTTCAATTTGGAATGTTATACACTAGATCATCATGCATATCATATTTTCTTGCATTTTGTCGATCCTAGAAATTTCACGCAACTCAAGGACCCTCGGAGAGAGTTGGAGATTTCGTCATTTTCATATTTGAGCTTTCTCAAATTTTGAAAAGAGGATCATTGGATTTGTCGGAGTTTATTTTGCCTTTTTATTTGGATAGGGAAAAATGCGCGTTTTCAAAATTTGCATTCTAGGTCCCGAGAAAAGTTCATTTTGTTCGCCTCATTTTTAGGAGTCGGGGAAAATTTACTTTAGAAGTTTTGGAGTTCGTTTAGTTCTCTTTTCTTTTGTTTTTCTCCGCACGTAACCGTTTAAAAAAAATCCCGCAGCACGCCTGTGCCAAGGCCCAGCAGCCGGCCGACCAAGGCCAGGCCTCACCACACCGTGCGCGCCTGCGCAGGAGGCCGCCGCGCCGCCCTAGGCAGGAGTCCTAGTAGGACTCCATCTCATCTCACCTCTTTCCTCTCCCCTCACCTATATAAATACTCACCCCCCTCTAAAACCCACATCAAACCAAGCCCCAAGCCGCGCCCCTCCCCTAGCGCCGCCACCCCGCGCCCTTGCTCACCCGCGCCGCCACCGCCACCTTACATCGCCACCGCCACCCTACGCCGCCGTTCGCCGGAGCCTCGTTCGCCGGAACCTCGCCGAGGTAGCCACGCCGCGTCTCTCCTATCTCCTCGGATCAGTTTTTCTTCTAGACCGTTCCGGTTTGCTTTTCTTTCGTTTGCTTCGATTTTCTTCTGAAACCCTAGATCAGTTCCGTTTTCTTTTCCGATTTAGTTGCCTAGAGACCGTTCGCCGGACCATTCGTCCTAACGAACGTGATCACCGGATTATTCTAGGTTAACGAACGTCCGTTCGTTTAACCGTTCTTCTTTTTCTTTTCGTCGGATTTATTCCGCGATCGCGATCTCAGATCTGATCTTCGTTCTAGTCTATCTTCTCGCTCATTTATCGGAATCAGGTGATTCAAGCGCCTGGAGTTTCATTGCGAAACCGCCGTTCCGACTAAGCAACTTAAACCAGTTTTTGCTATGGTAAAACTTGACCTAGTTTCAACTTGCTAGAACCGAGTTGTTTTCTTCCGCCGTTTGTTTTCGGTTTCTTTGTTCGGTTCGTTCTTTCTTTGCAACCGGAGTTCTTAAGTTGAACTTTCTGGTTCGATCTCTTGTTCGAGTTTTACCTGTGCATTAGATGAGTACTTATTGTATGCTTGTTGTTTGTCTGCGATAGATTACCCGGATTGCGCCGCCTGTTATTTCGAATCTCTAGGACTCGCGGATCATCAGCAAGGCAAGTAACACTTTGATCATACCTTTTCTACAGCCTAGTTTTATTGCATTAGATCCATTCTCACACATTGCATGGTTAGGATCTAATTAAATTGTGGGATGGGAAGTAGATGAGGTAGTACCTATTACATGTTTATTATGAAACCTTTGGGAGTAAGTTCTACGTTTGCTTATTATGCCATGCTATGCTAGTAGACGTGGATTGGGTGAGTGATATCCATGACAGATGTGAGATTGATAATTTTAATGGTTTATCTAAGGTGGCAACTTAAACACACATTTGGGTGGATTGAGGCACCTGATGTCTATCAGGACTTGCCTGTTTTATTTTGGACCGCCACCCAGGCTCAAAGGGATCATAAGATTTTTCATGCTAAATACTTACGTGTGCAGCCACAAGCCATTATGGGCTCTGGCATAGTTGACTAAGTCGTGCGAACTTATACAGGGTAGACTAGGAGATGTAGGGGAAAGTAGGTGTACTGGTCTATCCATCGTAAGGTGCTAGTGCTTCTGAAAGACTGTGTCTCGGTCATCCGTTTCTCAAACACCAGTAGTGCGAGAAACCCAACGGAGGCGATCGAGTCTTGTGGGGAAAAGTGCGCAAACCTCTGCAGAGTGTAATAAACTAATGATGATTAGCCGTGTCCCCGGTTATGGACATCTTGAGTATCTAGTACTTGAATATCATGTGAATCTCATCATGTTACTTCTAAATTAATATTGTTGGGTTATTGATGACTACTTTTAATTGGGATTGAGAATGCTGTCAACCATTCTCAATGTTTAACAACCACCATGATTGTTAAATAAATTTATTCCTTTGCAGTAGGGAAAAACTGGCTTTACGCAAAACAGTAACCATAGAGCTTTCCACCAGCCAAATATGCATATAGTATAGCTGTTTCATTCCATTACTCTCTATGTGTTACCTTGCCAGCATATTCCATGTGCTGACCCGTTTCGGGCTGCAACGTTAATGTTGCAGACTTTTCAGATGATGATTATGGTGCCTTTAGGTCGTGGTTCTATACTCAGTGATGCCGTTGGAGTTGATGGACCCATTTATCTTCCAAGTCTTCCGCTGTTATCGACACTAGATGGCCTTAAGCCATATTATTGTAATAAGTTCTCTTTTGAGACATCGATGTAATAAGTGTGTGATTGCCACTCTGCTATAAATCCTTCGAAGTACTGTGTGGTGTCAGCACTACTGATCCAGGGATGACACCGGAGCACAGTAGACTTGATCCATTCGGGTCGGGTCGCTACATATACAATTTACCATTGTATTGGGTGTGTTGGGTACACAAGAGACTCTTTGTTATTTGGTTGCAGGGTTGCCTGAGAGAGACCATCTTCATCCTACGCCTCCTACGGATTGATAAACCTTAGGTCATCCACTTGAGGGAAATTTGCTACTGTCCTACAAACCTCTGCACTTGGAGGCCCAACAACGTCTACAAGAAGAAGGTTGTGTAGTAGACATTAGTTTGCAACAGTACTTAGAGTAGGGATTTGCATTATTATACTAACATATCTCACAAGGTTTCTGTTAAGTTTTGTGTAGATGAAGTGATCAAAGATTGAGGAGGTCACGATGTGAGGAGAAGGAGGAGAGGCAAGAGCTCAAGCCTGGGGATTCCCAAGGCACCCCAAGTAAATATTCAAGGAGACTCAAGTGTCTAAGCTTGGCGATGCCCCGAAAGGCATCCCATCTTTCTTCAACAAGTATCAGCATGTTTTCGTCCTCGTTTCGTTCACATGATATGTGTAAATGTTGGAGCGTCTTTTGTGTTTAGTTTTCATTTTTCTTTTACGCACCATGCTGGTATGAGATAGTCCACGGTTGATTTATAGAATGCTCATTGCACATCAATTATATCTTTTGAGTGTGGCTTTACAGAATGCTTCCTGTGCTTCACTTATATCATTTGATGTTTGCATTGCATGTTTCTCTTCACATAGAAAGCCGTGTTTGTAGAATGCTCTTTTGCTTCACTTATATTTGTTATAGCATGGTCTTTTGTAGAAAGAATTAAACTCTCATGCGTCGCTTATATCTATTTAGAGAGTGAATAGGAATTGGTCAGTTGCATGGTTAGTCATAAAATCCTACATAAAAGTAATGGATCACTGAATATGATATGTTTGATTCCTTGCAATAGTTTTGCAATATAGAGACGGTAATATATGGGAGGTACTAGTAAATGGTTGTGGTTAGTAAGAATATTGGTGTTAAGGTTTGTGATTCCCCAAGCATGCACGTATAGTCTCGTTATGCTATGAAGTTGGAGCGTGATTTATTATTGATTGTCTTCCTTTTGAGTGGCGGTCGGGGACGAGTGATGGTCTTTTCCTACCAATCTATCCCCCTAGGGGGCATGCGTAGTAGTACTTTGCTTTGAGGGCTAATAAACTTTTGCAATAAGTATATGAGTTCTTTATGACTAATGTGGGTCCATTGATTATACGCACTCTTATCTTTCCGCAATTTGCTAGCCTCTACGGTACCGTGCATTGCCCTTTCTCACCTCGATACGTGGTGCAAACTTCGCCGGTGCATCCAAACCCCATGATATGATACGCTCTATCGCGCATAAGACTTATTATATCTTCCTCAAAACAGCCACCAGACCTATCTATTATGGCCTTTCCATAGCCATTCCGAGATGTATTGTCATGCAACTTCCACCGCTTCCGTTTTCATGACTCGAGCATTCATTGTCATATTGCTTTGCATGATCATATAGCTGACATAGTAGTGGTGCCTCAGCAACCATTCATCATTTTTTATACATGTTATGCTAGATCATTGCACGTCCTGGTACACTGCCAGAGGCATTCATATGGAGTCACATTTTGTTATAGCAATCGAGTTGTAATGTTGAGTTGTAAGTAAATAGAAGTGTGATGATCATCAATTTTCATTATTAGAGCATTGCCCAGTGAGGAAAGGATGATGGAAACTATGATTCCCCAGAAGTCGGGATGAGACTCCGGATAATGAGAGAAAAAAGGGAAAAGAAAAAAAGAAAGCAAAAAAAGGAAAAAAGGAAAAGAAAAAGAGAGAAGGGGCATATGCTAGTTCTACACTTGTGCTTTGTGCTTCAAAGTAGCACCATGTTTTCCAAATAGAGAGTCTCCTATGTTGTCACTTTCATATACTAGTGGGAATTTTTCATACTAGAGTTAGATGCACACCCACTTAGTTTTCATGATGAGCTTTCATACACTTATAGATCTTAGTGCATTTGTTGCATGGCAATTCCTACTCCTCCCATTGATATCAATTGATGGGCATCTCCATAGACTGTTGGTTAGCCGCATCGATGTGAGACTTTCTTACATTTTTTCTTCTCTATATTTACCCCTATCATCATACTCTATTCCACCCATAGTGCTATATCCATGGCTTGCGCTCATGTATTGCTTGGGAGTTGAAAAGCTGAAGCGCGTTAAAAAGTATGAACCAATTGCTCGGCTGGTCATCAGGGCTGTGCATGACAAATGAAGGAAATATGCCCTAGAGGAAATAATAAAGTTGTTATTTATATTTCCTTATATCATGATAAATGTTTATTATTCATGATAGAATTGTATTAACCGAAAACTTAGTACATCTATGAAGACATAGAAAACAGAGTGTCCCTAGTATGCCTCTATTTGAGTAGCTCGTTAATCAAAGAAGATTAAGTTTCCTAGCCATAGACATGTGTTGTCATTTGATGAACGGGATCACATCATTAGAGAATGATGTGATGGACTAGACCCATCCGTTAGCTTAGCACTATGATCGTTTAGTTTATTGTTATTGCTTTCTTCATAACTTATACATGTTCCTATGACTATGAGATTATGCAACTCCCGAATACCGGAGGAACACCTTGTGTGCTATCAAATGAAACAACGTAACTATGTGATTATAAAGATGCTCTACAGGTGTCTCCGATGGTGTTTGTTGAGTTGGCATAGATCGAGATTAGGATTTGTCACTCCGTGTATCGAAGAGGTATCTCTGGGCCCTCTCGGTAATGCACGTCACTATGAGCCTTGCAAGCAATGTGACTAATGAGTTAGTCATGGGATGATTCATTACGGAATGAGTAAAGGGAATTGCCAGCGATGAGATTGAACTAGGTATGATGATACCGACGATCAAATCTCGGGCAAGTAACATATCGATTACAAAGGGAACAACGTATGTTGTTGTGCAGTTTGTCCAATAAAGATCTTTGTAGAATATGTAGGAACCAATATGAGCATCGAGGTTCTGCTATTGGTTACTGACCAGAGATATGTCTCGGTCATGTCTACATAGTTCTCGAACCCGCAGGGTCTGCACGCTTAACGTTCGATGACGATATGTATTATGAGTTATGTGATTTGATGTACTGAAGGTTGTTCGGAGTCCCATATGAGATCACGGACATGACGAGGAGTCTCGAAATGGTTGAGACATAAAGATTGATATATTGGAAGGTTATGTTCGGACACCGGAATCATTCCGAAGTGTATCGGGTATTTTCCGGAGTACCGGGAGGTTACCGAAACCCCCTGGGGGATTAATGGGCCACAATGGGCCTTAGTGGAAAAGAGAGAGGGCCGGCCAGAGGTGGTGCCGCCCCTTGACCAGTCCGAACTGGACAAGGGGAAGGGGGTGCCCCCTCCTTCCTTCTCTTCTCTCCTCTTTCCCTTCTTCTCCTTCTTGGAGTGGGAAAGGGGGAAACCTACTCCTATATATTAGGAGTAGGATTCCTCCCCCCTTGGCGCGCCCCTTGTTGCCGGCCGGCCTCCTCATCCTCTCCTTAATATATGGGGGAGGGGGGCACCCCATAGACACACAAGTTGATCCTTAGCCGTGTGCAGTGCCCCCTCCATAGTTTTCCACCTCGGTCATATTGTCGTATTGCTTAGGCGAAGCCCTGCATCATTAACTTCATCATCACCGTCAACACACCATCGTGCTGACGGAACTCACCCTCGGCCTTAGCTGGATCAAGAGTACGAGGGATGTCACCGAGCCGAACGTCTGCAAATCGCAGAGGTGCCATGCGTTCGGTACTTGATTGGTTGGATCGCGAAGATGTTCGACTACATCAACCGCGTTACTAAACGCTTCCGCTTTCGGTCTATGAGGGTACGTAGACACACTCTCCCCTATCATTTCTATGCATATGCTAGAATGATCTTTCATGATCGTAGGAATTTTTTTTGAAATACTGCGTTCCCCAACAGTGGCATCTGAGCCAAGTCTATGCGTAGATGTTATATGCACGAGTAGAACACAAAGAGTTGTGGGCGGTAATAGTCATACTGCTTACCAGCATGTCATACTTTGATTCAGTGGTATTGTTGGATGAAGCGGCCCAGACCGACATTACATGACCGCGTTCATGAGACTGGTTCTACCGACGTGCCTCGCACACAAGTGGCTAGTGGGTGTCTGTTTCTCCAACTTTAGTTGAATCAAGTGTGAGTACGCCCAGTCCTTGTTGAAGGTTAAAACATCATACTTGATGAAAAATCATTGTGGTTATTGATGCGTAGGTAAGAACGGTTCTTTGTAAGCCTGTAGCAGCCACGTAAAACTTGCAACAACAAAGTAGAGGATGTCTAAATTTTTTTTTTGCAGGGCACGTTGTGATGTGATATGGTCAAGACGTGATTATATAAATTGTTGTATGAGATGATCATGTTTTGTAACAAAGTTATCGGCAACTGGTAGGACCCATATGGTTGTCGCTTTGTTGTATGAAGTGCAAGTGCCATGTAATTGCTTTACTTTATTACTAAGCGGTAGCGATAGTCATGGAAGCAATAGTTGGTGAGACGACAATGATGCTATGATGGAGATCAAGGTGTCAAGCCGGTGATGATGATGATCATGATGATGCTTTGGAGATGGAGATCAAAGGCACAAGATGATGATGGCCATATCATATCACTTATATTGATTGCATGTGATGTTTATCTCTAATGCATCTTATTTTGCTTAGTACGACGGTAGCATTATAAGATGATCTCTTACTAAATTTCAAGGTACAAGTGTTCTCCCTGAGTATGCGTCGTTGCTACAGTTTGCCATGCCGAGATGATACGTCTCCAACATATCTATAATTTATGAAGTATTCATGCCATGTTTACAATAGTTTTATATGATTTTGGTATGATTTGATTAGAACTAACCCAGACTGACGATGTTTTCAGCAGAACTACCGTGGTATTGTTTTTGTGCAAAAATAAAAGTTCTCGGAATGCGATGAAAATCAACGGCGAATTTTCTGGAAAATATAGAAAATACTGGAACAAAAATCTACCGGAGGTGAGTCCCATGGGCCCACATGGGTGGGGGGCACCCCCCTGTGCCTCGTGGACTTCCCGTGGGGCCCCCTGACTTGTTCTCGATGCTAAACTCTCCTATAAATTCCCACACCTCCAGAAAATAACCTAGATCGGAAGTTCCGCCGCCACAAGCCTCTGTAGCCACAAGAAATCAATCTAGGCCTTCTCTGGCACCCTGGCGGAGGGGGCCATCATCACCGGAGGCTATGGAGGATAATCCCGGAGGGGCCATCATCACCATGAAGGCCAAGGACCAGAGGAGAACCTTTCCCCATCGAGGGGGGAGGCCATGGAGGAGGAAGCACAAGGGGGAGAACCTCTCCTCCTCTCTCTCGGTGGCGCCGGAGTGCCATCGGGAGGGGAATCGTCGCCACGGTGATCGTCTTCATCCACATCACCATCCTCATCTCTTTTACGCAGTCCACTCTCCCGCACCCCGCTGTAATCCCCACTTGAACATGGTGCTTTATGCCACATATTATGATCCAATGATGTGTTGCCATCCTATGATGTTTTAAGTAGATATCCTTTGTCTTTCGGTTGATTGATGATCTAGATTGGTATGAGTTGTATGTTTTATTTTGGTGTTGTACTATTATGCCCTCCGTGTCGCGCAATCTTGAGGGATTCCCGCTATAGGGTGTTGCAATACGTTCATGATTCACTTATAGTGGGTTGCTTGAGTGACAGAAGCATAAACCCGAGTAAGGGGGTTGTTGCGTATGGGATAAAGGCGACTCGATGCTTTAATTCTATGGTTGGGTTTTACCTTAATGATCTTTAGTAGTTGCGGATGCTTGCTAGAGTTCCAATCATAAGTGCATATGATCCAAGAATAGAAAGTATTTTAGCTTGTGCCTCTCCCTCATATGAAATTGCAGTGACAACCACGGGTCTTGTTAACAATTGCCTAAGACAATTCGGCACAACAACCCATCATGATTCCACACTCGCTATTTATAATATTTAGTAATATATTCTAAATTTATGATAACAGCACCTACTTTTATATTTTAGCTCTCCGATATCATGCAAAGTTATCCTCTTCATACCCACAATGTAGTTTTATTTCTCGCTTCTAGTTGGAAGCAAACGTCCGGTGTACGTAGAGTCGTATCAGTGGCAGATAGCGCTTGAGAGGATATTGATCTTACCTTTAACTCCTTGTGGGTTCTACACTCCATACTTATCACTTCCATCTTTGGGAATTGCTATGATGATTCCCTGCACTTGGGGATTATCAAGCTCTTTTCTGGCGCCGTTGCCAGGGAGCAATAGCGTGGGGTTGATATTCTTGTGTGTGCTTGTTTGCTTTCTTCACTAAGTATATTTTGTTTTTCCTTTTTGTTTCTGTTTAGTTGTGGGTGAAACATACATTTTTTTATAGAACAAAAATACAACAAAAATTACTTGCCTCTCATACCTAAAAAGTTTTTCCATAAGAGAAGTGATTGGAAGATTATGCATTGAAGAGATGAGGGTCGACCTTGAGCACTTGTGTTCATGCTCATGGAAACAATGTAAAAAAAATTCATGGAAGCTTCTCTGAAAATAATTATCCCCTTGTGTAAGTGCATCTAGTGCCACCCCTAGTTGGTTTTGGAGTATTGACGACAAACCTAGTTGAGGGACTAATGTGTTTGTGAGAATTGCAGGATAACACAGGTAGAAGTCCCTCATTGATTCGGTTTTCCTACCAGAGATGACCCCTAAAAATGTATGAAGACATTGAAGTCAAAGGAGGTATGTGAAGTGTCGCGGTCGGTTTTTCCGGGTATTAAATTTCAGAAAATGGCCGTCGCGCTCACCAGCCCCAGGATTATTGTTAGCTGATGAGGCACCAACTTGATATAGAAATTCCAAGAAAAAATACAAAATGTGTAGTACAAGACCATTGTGGCCTATGAGTACAAGAAATGGTTTCTAGTGGTCGATGGCGGAAGCGGTTTGTGAGTCATCCGTGTCTATGGGACTCCATTTCCCACAGGAACAGCTAACCAGGTCAACTCCTATCTTCGCGAGGCTGCTATCACCGTTGCTTAGTTTCCGGGGCTGTCACCGCAACGCTCCTCTCCATGCAGAAATCTGGCCAAGACAATAGCCAGGGACAAGCCAGTGAGTACTTTGAATATACTCGCAAACATTATGAACACTGGAATAATATATTGATAAGCATGCTCAAAAATATTCCATGAATCACATCGTCAGTCATAAATAAAATATCTCTTATGCATGCAAACAGGTTATTTATATGCAACATGAATAAGAAATGAAGGATTGCCACAGTCAGGCGTCTAAGCGACACCACATAAAGGGCTTAAAAAGAATTGCCACAGTCGGGCGTCTAAGCGACACCACATAAACGAATTAAAAAGAATTGCCACAGTCGGGCGTCTAAGCGACACCACATAAAGGGCTTAAAAGAAATGCCACAGTCGGGCGTCTGAGCGACACCTCATAAAGGGATTAAAAAGAATCGCCACAGTCGGGCGTCTAAGCGACACCAATTAAAGGGCTTAAAAGAAATGCCACAGTCGGGCGTCTGAGTGACACCTCATAAAGGGCTTAAAAAGAATCGCCACAGTCGGGCGTCTAAGCGACACCACATAAAGGGCTTAAAAGAAATGCCACAGTCGGGCGTCTGAGCGACACCTCATAAAGGGCTTAAAAAGAATCGCCACAGTCGGGCGTCTAAGCGACACCACATAAAGGGCTTAAAAGAAATGCCACAGTCGGGCGTCTGAGCGACACCTCAGAAAGGGCTTAAATATAATCACAGTGAATATCCAGGAGGTAGAACCGTCCCAGGGATATTCGATAATGCCGAATATATAACGGGTTAGTCCACAACAAATAATAATAATCATAATCATCACAAGTCTCAAATCGTGATCTCAGTTCTGGTTTTAACAGTTTCTCCTCCGAAGACCGACGATAAGACCGACACTTGACCCATCCCAGACTGTAATCCTTAACCATGGACACGGCTATTCGAATAGGTTTAATCTCTGCAGAGGGTGTACTCTTTACCCACGAGTAACGGATTTCTTTAGTCCATCGGGACTAATTCCATCTACGGCCTTTTAGTTGAAAACACACCTAACTTGCACACAGCAGCTTAACTCACTGGTGTCTGGAATCACCCACGACACTTGTTAAGCAAAACTCTAAGTGGGGAGGCTACAACCTCGCGTAGCATGGGATCAAATTTATATTGCGCGCTCTAAGGGGTGGCCTCCCCTCTCAGTCCCAACCAGAATACCCCATGCCCCCGGACCAGGTGGCCTGCCTACCAGCTACAACCGGTATCTTCCACCATGGCCTCTCTCTACGGTGTGTGCTTGAAAGGGATTGACGACTTACTGAACCGTACCCTACCTGCGGCAGGGACAAGTGGCAGTACGAGGCAAGTATGGGGGTTACTGGAACAAGACTCGATCTACGGTCGACTCAGGAGGTCTATAAATTCCCTGCATGACATGTATAACAAATATATTTCAACCAACAAAAATCACCCCTCAATATACCTTACCATGCCATACCGGACATAACCGCCCCGACGGGGACCGGCGACAAGCTCACGCCTACCCAACGCCGAGGCTTTCCCGGACTCCTTTTCCGGCATGCATGCAAGGCACATGAGGATGATTACCATCACAATTATATTCATTTCCAACAGCAAGGAAATCACTAATATGCTTCCATGCAAAATGATCATGTCACATGAAATAACAAGTCCTCCGAAATAAGGTGGTGTTATAAACGTGTCAACCAACACATCAAAAATATTATGTCAGGGTTCAAGATGCTTGCCTTCATGGTGTGGAAAGGTAGGGTGCACTCCAAAACTTTTGAAAGTTTTCCTTCCTCTCTCCAAAATCCTATTTTCAATAAATTTGAATTAACACACAAATTCAAAACAGCACAAAACGTTGTTTGAATTTTTTTTGAAATAAATCTTAAAATAAACTAGACCAAATTTGAAGAAGGTAGGAAAAAGAATCAACTCATTTGGAGTTATATTAAAAAGATATAGCCAGTCAAAGTTGTGGTCAAAATCTGTTTTTAAAATAGAACAGAAAAGAAAACGTTTCAGAGGGGAATACGCTTTCGGAGCGAAGGAAACGTACTGGGTTGCGCCTTCACTTAACCCACGTGGACAGGTGCGGGGTCACTGACAGTGGGTCCAGGGGCCCACTGGTCAGGTTTGACCAGTCGCCGCGCCCCCTTCTCCCTCCTCTTTCCGAGCGGGGCGACCTGACCCGAATGGATCAAGTCTCTGTGCTTAAGTGTCATCCCTGGATCGGTATGCTGACACACACAGTACTCGAAGGATTTATAACAGAGGTAAATCACATGTATAAAGTAACGTAAATACTATTACCTCAATCCATATAGCGGAAGCAACAAGGTTGTGGATTCCCATCAACACCAACGGCAAGGTTGAGTGTAGAAATCGTAACCCTAACGTATCACTTACTCGTCATAATAAACCTGCAACATGAGACATTGCAGCCCGAAAACAGGTCAGTACATTGAATGTACTGGCAAATTCACACCATAGAGAATAATGATGAACAATGGCTATCACTACATGCATATTTGGCTGGTGGATAGGCTCTATGGTTATAAGGTTTTTGCGAAAAGCCAATTTTTTCCCTACTACAAAGGAATAAATTTATTTAACTATCATGGTGGTTGTTGAACATTGAGAATGGTTGACAGCATTCTCAATCCCAATTAAAAGTAATCATTAAAACCCAATAATTTAATTAAAGTAACATGATGAGATTCACAGGATATTCGGGTACTAGATACTCAGGATTGTCCATAACCGGGGACACGGCTAATCATGATTAGTTTGTTATACTCTGCAGAGGTTTGCGCACTTTTCCCCACAAGACTCGATCGCCTCCGTTGGATTTCTCGCACTACATGATGTTTGAGAAATGGATGACCGAGACATAGTCTTTCAGAAGCGCTAGCACCTTACGACGGAGTAGACCGTACCACCTACAACCCCTACATCTGCTAGTCTAGCCCTATAAGAGTTCGCACGACTTAGTCAACTATGCCAGAGCCCATGAAAGATCTTATGATCCCTTTGAGCCTGGGTGGCGGTCCGAAAAAAAAACAGGCAAGTCCTGATAGACATCAGGTGCCTCAATCCACCCAGATGTGTGTTTAAGTTTCCACCTTAGATAAACCATTAAATTATCAATCTAACATCTGTCATGGATTTCACTCACCCAATCCACGTCTACTAGCATAGCATGGCATAATAAGCAAACGTAAAAGTAACTCCCAAAGGTTTCATAGTAACAGGTAATAGCTACTACTACATCTACTTCCCATCCCACAATTTAATTAGATCCTAATCATGCAATGTGTGAGGATGGATCTAATGCAATAAAACTAGGTTGTAGAAAAGGTATGATCAAAGCGTGAACTTGCCTGCAATGTTGATGAAGATGATGCGCACTCAAAACTCTCGATAGATCTACTCGTCACACTCCGGTCAATCTATCATAATGAAGCAATTGTAACCACACAATAAGTACTCATCTAAGGCACGGGTAAAACTCGAACAAGAGAAGGAACCAGAAAGTTCAACTTAAGAACTCCAGTTGCAAAGAAAGAAAAGAACCGACAAACGACGGAAAACAAACGACGGAAGAAAACAACTCGGTTCTAGCAAGTTGAAACTAGGTCAAATTATACTGTAGCAAAAGCTTGTTTAAGTTGATTAGACGGAACGGCGGTTTCGAGACGAAACTCCAGGCACTTGAATCACCTGATTCCGATAAATGAGCGAAAAGAAAGACTAGAAAGAAGATCGGATCTGAGATCGCGATCGGAGAGAACGCGGAATAAATCCGACGAGAAAGAAAACGAAGAACGGTTAAACGAACGGACGTTCGTTAACCTAGAAGAATCCGGTGATCATGTTCGTTGAGACGAACGGTCCGAAAGAAGAACGAAAACCGATCTAGGGTTTTCGGAAAAGAAATCGGAACGAAAAACCGATCTAGAAAACCGGAACGGTTTAGCGAAGAACCGGAAAGAAAACGAATCGGAAAACACGGAACGATCTAGAAGAAAACCAATCCTGAGGGAAAAGAAGAGACGCGGCGCGGTACCTCCGGCGAGGTCTCTGGAGAACGGGGGCTCTGGCGGCGGCGGCGGTGACGCAGGGCAGCGGCGGCGGCACGGTGACGCAGGGCGGCGACGGCGCGGTGTATGGCGCGGGGTGGCGGCGTTGGGCGCGGCGTGGTGTAGGGCGCGGTGCGGTGTGCTTGGGGCTTTGGGGCCTTGGATTTGATGTGTTTAGAGGGGAGGGATGCTTCGGTATTTATATTGGGGAGGGGTGAGGAAACTTGGAGTAGAGGACAAGAAATAGAGTAGGAATAGGAAAGAAAAAGAGGGAAAAGATCTAGAAAAAAAAACGAACGTAGACGAATTCTACTAGGAATCCTAAAAGGAAACAAAGGCGGCGGCTCCTGCGCCTGGGTGCCTGGCGCGAGGCTAGCGCTGCTGGGGGCGGTGGCCTCCTGGCCGGCGGCTGGGCCTTTAGCCCAAGGGCGCGCTGGATTGTTTTTAACAGATTTCGTGCACAGAAAAACCAAAAGAAAACTAACTAAATGGACTCCAAAATTTTAAAAGTAAATTTTCCCCGACTCCTAAAAATGAGTCAAACAAAATGAACTTTTCTCCGGACCTAAAACACAATTTTCGAAAACACACATTTTTCCCTATCCAAAGAAATTGCAAACAAACACCGGAAAACCGAAATTGATCTATTTATTAAATCTTCATTTTTCCTTCATTGGGAAAAGTCATGTTATTTCCCTTTGTCATATTTTGACATCGGAAAAAATATTTGCAGATGAAATAAATAAATCAAACGACCCTCTTTCAAAAATTTGAGAAAACTCCCAACTCATATTTCATATAATTTGAAGAAGTCATTTTATCTTCTCTCGTGAAAGTCATTGAGTTGCATAGAGTTGCTGAATTTGGAAATATTTTCCAAATGAAATTCAAATGTTTCCAGCACCGCTTGTCATTTAAATAAATGGAAGAAGTCATGTCATCTTCTCTCCAGGGTTTCGTGGCGAAAAGAATTTGAATTCACGGAGATCAAAAAGCAAAAATGAAAGTATGGGAAAGTCCTTTTATTCCCTCTCATTTAACTTTCAAAAGCTTCGAATTCACTCACTTTTAGACAATCAATCAAACAATCAATCAATCTATCTATTTGTTTATAACATTCCAAAATTTAGAATTTTGGGATGTTACAAACCTACCACCCTTAAAATGAATCTCGTCCTCGAGATTCGGAGAGGCTAGAAAGAAAAGGTTTGGGTTTGGGGGTCTCCTCAAAATCCATCGATCAACACACGGTGTCTGGGGTGCTACCACCCTTAGAAGCATGGTTACAGCTCCATCGAATCTCATATAGTCCATCCTTATCCTTGACAGTGTCAGTCTTCTCAGATCCTCGAGAAAATTTCCTTCTCTGAGCTCTTCCGGTAGTGGCATAACCTTTTCCTCAATTCTTCTGTCCTTTCATCTTGGTAAGGTTATTCCGAGATTGGGTCTTCTTAGCTGACGGGTCTGGCGCCAAACTAAACAACTATTGATATCTCATGGTGGTCAACAATTTATGGTTTCTCCTGCAGGAAATGGGTCTTGGTTGATCCTCACCTTATAACCTACGGTTGGCAAAAGCTTGCCTTCTACAAGGGAAAAATACCTATACCATTCTAAGTTTTAAACAAGGTTTAATATCACCGTCTCTCTACTATAGGTAAGTCACTCAGATTTACCATCCCATATAGCAAGGCGAATAATAAGAGTAAGTCGGTGTGGTGATCAATCCATCCCGCACCCAAATCATTACCATGTATACAGTTTAGCGAATCTCGCATACTAATACTCGGTCATCCTCACAAGCATTGCAGATTTCTCTTGTCGACGAACCAAGTTCGGATATATCCATAGATTCTGCAAGCCAGACAAACATCTATCGTTCCTTCACAACTCTCAGGTTTTATGTTACTCCTATAAGATCGTCTATCGACAAAGGTATATCCTCTTCCAGGGTCCTTCCTTCAGTAAGAATGTGCTTGCTTCTTGGCAGGTCCTGGGGCCTGTGGGTTATGGCCCATCTCATCACTTGTAGTTCTTGAACTTATCATCGGGCAACTGATCACTATTCCAACTTCCAACTTCCTAGTATTCTTAAATCCATCCAATTATACTGTCTTCCTTCCTTCTATTGGCATCAAACTAGGACATGTTTACTCAGACTCATCATGGAGTTTCCATTGATCCATATTTCCGACATCCTACCTCCTTTATATCCACTAGTAATTCATTTCTTCATCCTCGTGGGATATCTCTCATACCGAGATAAAAACTTATACTTATGAAGTCCATATTCACTTCATGGAACATCATTATCCTTTCCAGGGTCAAGCGTCCTTACAGGGGAATATTGGCCATAACTGCATGGCACTTCTTCAACTGGGAAACGTGAAACACATCATGAACTCCTGACAGTCCTTCGGGTGACTCCAATTTGTTGGCCACTTATCCCATATGCTCCATAACTCGGTATGGTACTACAAATCCCGGGGCTAACTGTCCCTTAACTCCAATACGTTTAACTCCTCGCATAGGGGACACACGAAGATATGCTTTGCCTCCAATTTCATAGACTACCTCCTTGCGTTGTTAAGTCTGCATAACTCTTCTGTCTGGACTGAGCTACCTTCAGTCGATTTCGAATAAACTTAACATTCTCTTTTGACTCCTTGATCACATTTGGTCCAAACAACTGACATCTCTAACTTCATCCCACATACTCTTGGGGCATCACACATATCGAGACAAAACTCGTATTCCTTTTGTCCGAAATCCACTCAGTGGAGTATCCTTATCTTTTCCAGGGGTCAAGGGTTCTTACAGGGTACTACCACCCTTAAAATGCCCAAATCTTCCATAGACCATATTTCTCATATCCTCAAAATGACCAAAATCCTTCTTCATAGAGTAACAACTCATAAAATCCATATCAGTACCAACGATGCTAACTTTATTGATTCCCAATTATTACAATCTCCTGTTTTTCCATTACATGCCTCAAGTCAACACCTCAATATAAAGGAAAATTTTCTCACTACTACTACTATATTTCTTCTGTCACAAACTCAACTATTTATCACAAGTCTCCTTCTCCTTCAGACAAACTCTGGCAAAGTGCCCTGCTTCATTACAACGGAAACATATTACTTCTGACAAGTATCGAGGTTTCCTTTTTGGGCAACTGTTGAGGTAGTGCCCTGACTCCTTGCACTTGTAACAGATGATATGACTCAGGTTCCTCCTGGGCTCCAATCGTTTTCTCTTACTGGACTTTTCCATTCCAATCAGAGCTTCTATTTCCTGTGGGTCATATTCTACTTCCTCCGTCGAGAATTCTATTAGATCCCCATTCAAACAATTTTGGGAGATGTGTCCTTCTCCACATGAATAGCATGACTTGGTGCAGGGTTTAATTGGTTCCTCTTTTGGTGTGTCCTTCACCTCTTCCTTCATCGCAGGTTCTTCTAAACTTTCCATAAGAGCTCCTCTCATTGCTTCTTCCCTCTGCTGGATGGTTCTTTGTACCAAGGGGTAAATGTGACACTGAGCAGGGTAGTGGGTAGTCCCTTCACACAAGAAACAAGTGATCTGCCTAGTTGGGCATTCTTCAGCTGGGTGACTTCCTTCACAGTTAGGGCATTCATCCTTGTGTTCTTTATGGTTGTGTCCTATTTCTCCACAAATCTTGCATGCACATGGTTTCCTCATATCCTTTCCATAAGACTTCAACTTCTAGGAAACAAGCCGAGACTTTGGCAGAGTCAACTTTAATTCTTTCCAAGTGGTTACTCCTTGCCATCCATTGATGGTTTGGTACATTCTCCACCAAGTAGCTTCACCTCTTTCAAAGCATTGAAGAGCATGCTATGCCATATCCTTTCCGACTACGGGGTTGTTCTCCATGTGATCCTCCATGTTCTGAATCCATCGGTCTGTCTCCAACTGACTCATCGGTCCAGAAAATACAAGCTCATCTCCATTCATCCTCTATTAGGTTCATGGGTTTTGGGGTGAGATAAGAAAGATAGAGAGAGATACACACAATACAAACAAAGTTTTGAAAAGACAGATTTTTGTTGTGGCTGTCGGAAAAACATCAAATAAATGACAGCTCACAATCATCGCATCTAACGTAGGTATATAACAGGGGTTTGGTCTTCTAAAGGTCAACGTCGTCAAACTCTTCCAGTTTCGTTCATGCCTCCAACGGCTTCTTCTCATCGTGCTTGTCTTTCTCAAGTTCTTTTGCCAGATCAACTCTGTTGACGCGAAGTCTCTCGTGACGTCCTTCAATATTCTGGAGTTGCGTTCCAAACTTCTGGTTTCAACATCCCTGGCATGAGCCATGGTCATACGGTCCTTCAGTTCCTGACAAATCTCCGGTAGCTCGAGGTTGTAGCTCCTCCAGCTTGGCTACTTCAACTTCTGGGTCCTAAGTTCTTCACGAAATGCTCCTTGTCTAATACGGCTTCATGGAGCTCCACCTTAACTTCTTGATGTACTACTCCAGATCCTGGTGATACACTGACTAAGGTTAAAACTTTATCTTACTAATAGGTGCTCCATCAGCCTTCTTCCATCAAATCCATTCTGAAGAAATGCATCCTTAACTCAGCACGGTGACAGTAGCATCAGCGGGCGATGACATCACGTATAACCATGTTCCTGCTCTTGTCATTTCCATGAGCTTTCATTCCATAGTTGATATCTCCTGCCTTAGGGTTTTCTTTGACAAAACTTCGAGTTCTCAACTCTCCATGTCCCGGTCTTTCTCCCATACACCTTGATCTCGGGTATTGACAACTTCCATAGTTTGCCAAGTTCCAAAAGGGTAGCCTTCCTAGGTCATACAAATCTGGGAAATTCCTCAGAGCCTTCAAATTCTCCTTGTCTTCAGAGTCTTCAACCGTTGTAGTTTCCATGCATGGTAAAATCTTCTTCAGTTCGAATGGTCTTAGTTGTCCAATATCTTGTACTTCTTGGAGTGGTCTCATCAGTCGAATCTTTGTATGGTCAAAAGGGGAAAGGGGTATGGTCTCACTAAAGGGAATTTTTGAATAAGCTCAGAAGAGAAGAGAGGTAAAAGATCTTTTTGAAAGGGAAAGTTGTAGGGAAAAATCATTGCTATGGGCTTGCCAGTTTCTAGGGTCATGTCCTACAGTCAACATGTGCTCTGATACCATCTTGTAGCGACCTGACCCGAATGGATCAAGTCTCTGTGCTTAAGTGTCATCCCTGGATCGGTATGCTGACACACACAGTACTCGAAGGATTTATAACAGAGGTAAATCACATGTATAAAGTAACGTAAATACTATTACCTCAATCCATATAGCGGAAGCAACAAGGTTGTGGATTCCCATCAACACCAACGGTAAGGTTGAGTGTAGAAATCGTAACCCTAACGTATCACTTACTCGTCATAATAAACCTGCAACATGAGACGTTGCAGCCCGAAAACGGGTCAGTACATTGAATGTACTGGCAAATTCACACCATAGAGAATAATGATGAACAATGGCTATCACTACATGCATATTTGGCTGGTGGATAGGCTCTATGGTTATAAGGTTTTTGCGAGAAGCCAATTTTTCCCCTACTACAAAGGAATAAATTTATTTAACTATCATGGTGGTTGTTGAACATTGAGAATGGTTGACAGCATTCTCAATCCCAATTAAAAGTAATCATTAAAACCCAATAATTTAATTAAAGTAACATGATGAGATTCACAGGATATTCAAGTACTAGATACTCAAGATTGTCCATAACCGGGGACATGGCTAATCATGATTAGTTTGTTATACTCTGCAGAGGTTTGCGCACTTTTCCCCACAAGACTCGATCGCCTCCGTTGGATTTCTCGCACTACATGATGTTTGAGAAACGGATGACCGAGACATAGTCTTTCAGAAGCGCTAGCACCTTACGACGGAGTAGACCGTACCACCCACAACCCCTACATCTGCTAGTCTACCCCTATAAGAGTTCGCACGACTTAGTCAACTATGCCAGAGCCCATAATGGCTTGTGGCTGCACACGTAAGTATTTAGCATGAAAGATCTTATGATCCCTTTGAGCCTGGGTGGCGGTCCAAAAAAAACAGGCAAGTCCTGATAGACATCAGGTGCCTCAATCCTCCCAGATGTGTGTTTAAGTTGCCACCTTAGATAAACCATTAAATTATCAATCTCACACCTGTCATGGATTTCACTCACCCAATCCACGTCTACTAGCATAGCATGGCATAATAAGCAAACGTAGAAGTAACTCCCAAAGGTTCCATAGTAACAGGTAATAGGTACTACCTCATCTACTTCCCATCCCACAATTTAATTAGATCCTAATCATGTAATGTGTGAGGATGGATCTAATGCAATAAAACTGGGTTGTAGAAAAGGTATGATCAAAGTGTGAACTTGCCTACAATGTTGATGCAGATGATGCGCACTCAAAACTCTCGATAGATCTACTCGTCACACTCCGGTCAATCTATCGTAATCAAGCAATTGTAACCACACAATAAGTACTCATCTAAGGCACGGGTAAAACTCGAACAAGAGAATGAACCATAAAGTTCAACTTAAGAACTCCGGTTGCAAAGAAAGAAAAGAACCGACAAACGATGGAAAACAAACGACGGAAGAAAACAACTCGGTTCTAGCAAGTTGAAACTAGGTCAAATTTTACTATAGCAAAAGCTTGTTTAAGTTGATTAGACGGAACGGCGGTTTCGAGACGAAACTCCAGGCGCTTGAATCACCTGATTCCGATAAACGAGCGAAAAGAAAGACTAGAAAGAAGATCGGATCTGAGATCGCGATCGGAGAGAACGCGGAATAAATCCGACGAGAAAGAAAACGAAGAACGGTTAAACGAACGGACGTTCGTTAACCTAGAAGAATCTGGTGATCACATTCGTTGAGACGAATGGTCCGAAAGAAGAACGAAAACCTTTCTAGGGTTTTCAGAAAAGAAATCGGAACGAAAAACCGATCTAGAAAACCGAAACGGTTTAGCGAAGAACCGGAAAGAAAACGAATCGGAAAACACGGAACGATCTAGTAGAAAACCGATCCTGAGGGAAAAGAATAGACGCGGCGCGGTACCTTCGGCGAGGTCTCTGGCGAACGGGGGCTCCGGCGGCGGCGGCGGTGACGCGGGGCGGCGGCGGCACGGTGACGCAGGGTGGCGGCGGCGCGGTGTATGGCGCGGGGTGGCGGCGTTGGGCGCGGCGTGGTGTAGGGCGCGGTGCGGTGTGCTTGGGGCTTTGGGGCCTTGGATTTGATGTGTTTAGTGGGGAGGGATGCTTGGGTATTTATATTGGGGAGGGGTGAGGAAACTTGGAGTAGAGGACAAGAAATGGAGTAGGAATAGGAAAGAAAAAGAGGGAAAAGATCTAGAAAAAAACGAACGTAGACGAATTCTACTAGGAATGCTAAAAGGAAACAAAGGTGGGGGCTCCTGCGCCTGGGTGCCTGGCGCGAGGCTAGCGCTAGCGCTGCTGGGGGCGGTGGCCTCCTGGCCGGCGGCTGGGCCTTTGGCCCAAGGGCGCGCTGGATTTTTTTAACAGATTTCGTGCGCAAAAAAACCAAAAGAAAACTAACTAAACAGACTCGAAAATTTTAAAAGTAAATTTTCCCCGACTCCTAAAAATGAGTCGAACAAAATGAACTTTTCTCCGGACCTAAAACACAATTTTCGAAAACACGCATTTTTCCCTATCCAAAGAAATCGCAAACAAACACCGGAAAACCGAAATTGATCTATTTATTAAATCTTCATTTTTCCTTAATTGGGAAAAGTCATGTTATTTCCCTCTCTCATATTTTGACATCGGAAAAAATATTTGAAGATGAAATAAATAAATCAAACGACCCTCTTTCAAAAATTTGACAAAACTCCCAACTCATATTTCATATAATTTGAAGAAGTCATTTTATCTTCTCTCGTGAAAGTCATTGAGTTGCATAGAGTTTCAGAATTTGGAAATATTTTCCAAATGAAATTCAAATGCTTTCAGCACCCCTTGTCATTTAAATAAATGGAAGAAGTCATGTCATCTTCTCTCTAGGGTTTCGCGGTGAAAAGAATTTGAATTCACGGAGATCAAAAAGCAAAAATGAAAGTCTGGGAAAGTCCTTTTATTCCCTCTCATTTAACTTTCAAAAGCTTCGAATTCACTCACTTTCAGACAATCAATCAATCTATCTATTTGTTTATAACATTCCAAAATTTAGAATTTTGGGATGTTACAAGGCGGTCCCGTCGGTGGTCGCTGGGTTGACGGGGACGGAGTGAGCTGCCGGCGGCGAGCTTGGCGGCGGAGAAGGCTTCGGGAGAAAAGTGCTTTTGTGGCTCCGGTGGCTCCCCGTCGCAGCTGGGGGTCTGGGCGGCTCCGCAAGATGGATTGGAGTCGTTTTGTGGCGTTAGTTTGACAGGAGGGGCTCGGGTTTCGGTGAACGGAGCTAGGACGTGGCGGCGGTTGCGGTTGTCAGAGTTGGGGAAGACGGCGTTTCCCCGACGATTGCGGGCTGTGGGGGTGCCATGGGGGTAGCTTGAGGTCGCCTGCGTGCTTCGAATGGTTTCGAGACGTCCTTTTATAGCGTGTTGAGGTCGGTTCCGCGGCGGTGGGGATAAGATCGTCGGCGAACCGACGTTCTGTAGCTGCAGGGGAACGTGGCGGCGACGAGAGCTAGGCGGCACCCTTGTGGATGAGCTTGCGAAGCTCAAGGGGGTAGGTGGCGAGCCGGGGTGGCTTGGGCGGCGCTGCCCATGGCAGAGGCGCACTGCCAACGCCGACGTGCCGCCAAAAGTGCTCTGGCGGTGGCGCTGTAGGGCGCCAGGGCGGGCTGGCGTGTTGTGGTGAGGCGGGGAGTGCGTGGCGAGGTTCTGTAGTGTGGGCCAAGACAGGGGCGCGACGCGGCGGCTCGTGTGCATGGCTGCAATTTGCGCGCTCTGGGCGCGCCCAGCGCACGCCCACCTGATGCTCGGCGAAATGCCATGGCACTCCAGAGCGCTTGGTTGGAGCCGGGAGTTAGCAGGTCTAGGCTATGGCTTGCAAGGAGATCAATGGACAAGCTTGAGGGGTCAGAGGATCAGGTTCACACTGCTAACTAAAATCCATGCCAAATCTGACCATGCACTCCAGGTGTTTGACAAAATGCCACAAGCACCTAGGCTGTTCTTGGAGTGGCCAAAACTTCCAGAGTGGGGTCTCTTTAGATGAATAAGAGGGTGGTAAGGTCATTTGGACAAAAGGAGAAACTTTCTAGTGCAAGTTTTACAAAACTTCAATTCTGGACAGAAAGTAAAAGGCATTATTCCATGAACCAAAAGTGATCCAATGGGTGGATGCTCCTGGACTTAGGGGTTTTGTAGGGTGGTCTATAAGTAGGAAAAGGAATCAAGAGCCAAAGAGCAATCAAAAATATGGTTGTTGTACAAATCATCAGGTTGGTCCAGAATGAAAATGGGGTTGATTCACTCAATATTTTCAAAGAACAGCATTAGGTTTTTGCATAAAGTAGAATCATATGCTATTACTAACATCCCATAATTTTGGTGGAGGCTAGAAGAAAAGATTTAAATGGGTTGTAGTGCAAAGTTGCACTCTGGACCAGAGAAGAAAATTGGGTGTAGAGCTCAAAATATTTCATGAATAAAAGGTATTTTTGCATAAAGGTGGTTTAAAAAACATCATATGACATCTCCAAATTTTGGTTGGATTATTAAGTGAATTTATCAAATGGTTGTAGTTCAAATATGGCCATATAACCTTGAAAAACCATTTTTGAGGAAAATAAAAATCCAGCAAATTAATTATGTAATTAATTCTACTGATAAAAGAAAAGTTTTTCTTGAGAGGTTAAACAAGTCCAATAACATATTTGAAAAGTTTTCACTTTGGGGAAAAACTCCATAATAACAAGGGAAAAAGAAAAAAGGTTCAAAAATCAAAAGGGAGCCCAAAAAGTAAAAGTTTTAATTTCCTGGCAAAATTTTAATTTGTTAAAACAAGGCCAAAATTTTGGGGTGTCACAACACTACCGCCCTTAAGAAAAATCTCGTCCTCGAGATTTGTTAAAAGCTGTTTTGAGAAAAATGATATGTAAGAAAATGTGGCTACAGTGAGTGGGCAGTAAGTGGTGGAAAACCACAGTGTGGATACTGGCGCTGCGTGGAAAAATCTACGGTTCGGGACAAAAACAAGAGATTTCTTCGCTGGATATAAATTTAGAAAATTGTCTAAAATTAAATATACGCTGGTCGTACCCGAGAGCACAGTGCTCTCTCTGGCTGACAGGTGGACCCGGGGCCCACAGTCAGCCTCTTCTTCTTCCTTTGGTTCTTTCTTCTCCCTCTCTCCCGCGCTCTCTCTACCGGCGACGCCTAGCGCGTAGGGCATCTAGGCCGTACCGCGGTAGTGCGCGGCGTGCTAGCTACCGGGGCAGCGTGCACTCACCTCGCGGGCCAGCGTGCTGTCGGCACTGCTCGCGGTTTCGCCTTCAAACACCGGCGATCGGGCGACGAGTGGCGTTGGTGGACTTCGCCCACCGTACACCGGGCTCGAGCTATAAAACGGTCGAGGTGCTCTTGTCTTCTTCCTCACACCTGGCCTCACTTCTTCTCCTCCTTCTTCCTCCATTTCTGCTTACAGAAGCTCGGGTGAGGCTCTAATGGCGGAGGAGATGCCGGACTGGTTCGCGATCCTAATATGCGGAGGGCTGGCGACACTGCTAGGGCTCTCCGTTCTCCTGTGCACGATGATCCTCGATGATCGTCGCGACGCTGCTGCTCGGGTGTTGGCTCTTCGCGGTGGTGGTGATCACGAGGAGTAGGTGGGGTGTGCCAGGTGCTAACTGTTGCTAGGGGGTGATTAGCCACATGTAACACCGTTGCAAGGTTTTTGCAAACATTGCATGTGTTCGAAAAATTCGGGTTGTGAGTCTGCTGCCGTGGTGCGGTGTGAATTAAAATAATCCATGCAGATGCAGCAACTCCGAAAAAGAGATCTCATGCCAGGATTATTCGCGGAAGAAAAACAGTAATGCAACAGAATCACTCACATTAATTGAAATAAAAAAACTGGCTTGTTGCGCAAACTTGGGATACTACGCATAAGTTACATTACATACATAAATGTTGCAATAATAAATGCAGCTGCGACGTCTATAATGCAAACGGTAACTGGACAGGGTCCCAAGAAAATGTCTCTGGTACTGGGATACACTCTTCTTCTATCGGGGAGAGTGGATTGACCAGTCGATGCACGTGTCTCTCTTGGTCGGGCCTTAGTGATCTGCTAATGGCGATCTGAGGATTTAAATCTGCGAGGCTCTGGAGATAACCCATCACATGTTGGGTTAAACGCTCTTGAGCGATGACGTACTGGACAAGGTTGGCCAGGACTGGGTCTCTCTCAATTCGTCCACCGGGAAAAGATGTTACTCCTCCGGGTGCTGCACGGCTCGGGAAGTAATAATACCCTCGTTCGCTGGCATAGGGTACCGCGAATCGAAGGCAAGCAAGCGCTTCGTATGCAGCAGCTTCTACGGCCATCTGTGGGGTTGGCATAGATTTCCCCACGAAGGAGACCTCCGTTGGGTCTTGGTTTGAGTTTATGTTAGGAATGTGTACTGCTTCCCAATATCTCGAGGTGGAAGGGGTGATCCTCTATTTGAACAGCTCGTACTGGGGTGGCTGGGTAGCGCCCATGGTACTGTAGGTAAAATCCCACAATATCTTGACAGAACTACCCGGGGTTGCATCTGGGGTTCTCAGGTAAATGCTGGGGCTCGGCATGGCAAGAAATGGTTGTGAGGGTGGTGCACAAGGTGAAAGGTGCTTGGAAAGGTCACGCGGTGGCCTTTTTATAGCACTGGAGCTGGGTCATTTTTACCGTGGTGAATGGTAAAGAAATTTCCAGCTCTGCTCCACGGGTCGGGGTCAAGCCACATATTCACACATTTCACTATAGTGATGTGTTACTGTGGGGGTTGTCGGGGAGGTTTTTGGTAACTGTGTCTGGGATAGAAATCTTATAATGCATACTGGCGTATCCAGGCAAGGCTACTATTAAAACAGAGGCACGACAATAGGCGGCGTTTAATTACAAAGCCACATGATTACGAAGCGAGGGTAACTGGGATTTGATACGACTCGGGTGACTTAGTCTACCTCGTTTACATCCAAGCGGGCGTGCCTTGTGGATGCCGAGGCTTCTCCATGGGTCTCACCATCGGAATTAGCTAGATGGGTTGAGGGGCTGCAGGCTCGGGGTAGCGATGATGACCATCTCGGGGATTGTTGGCCACAACCCCGTTGGAGTGTGCCCCCAAGATGCGACGAAGCACTTCTGGGGTTATCGCAGCACCTTGGCCGATGGCTGGGGTAGACCTCAGGGACTCGATCGGGTGTCCAAACAGCACGACTAGGTTGTCGGCGTTGGCCTTGTTCTCTTCTCTCGCCGGGGCTCGACGAACCAGCTCTCCACGAGCTGCGATTAGATCGATAGTGATTTGATCGCACAGTTCCTCTAGTGCACTTACATAGCGCACTAGGTGAAACAATGCAGGATCTGTCTCGTGATCTCCGTTGGCAACTTGGGGTGGTCTACCATACCCTTCACGTCTGGGGTAGTAGTGGAATGAGCGACAGTTAACTTTGGGCGACAAGTGCCGGAGATGAACTATAGCTTCTCGAGCAGCTAGTTGGATGGCTTGTGGCTCAAAGGAAGTTGTTCTTCCGGTGAACCTGTAGGGGCGTTCGGGTGCTAGACCCCTACCGTAGATGTGTACAGTGGCCCAGAATTGACGGCTCCCACCGCTCATGGGTCCTTGGTACACAACATATTCTGGGGTCTCTTCTAACGCATAGGCACGACGGGTGAGGTTTGCGAGTATGGTCACAAAACCTCCAAGGTTGGTTGCTGTGGTCTCATTGTGCACGACAGGGCCAGGCATTGTGGCTCGGTTTGGGGTAGCGGCTGTGCTGTGCTGAGTTGGGGCTAGCGTGCCCTTTTTATAGGAAAAGGGGACAGAGTCTTCCTTCACACGCTTGCGAGAAAGGACTATTTAGGGGGCCGGTCACTGGTGCGTGATCGATGGCTAGGTTGGTAGGTTGGGCACCGACTGCCAAAAGGTGTCGGGTCACTGTGGGGCTATCTTGCATGAGAAGCTTGGCTGGGGTTTGGTCATGGTCTGGTGGGTTGGTTAACCAAGGTTTCTCGACCTGGCTAAGATAGGGTCAGCCAATGGTCAGCCTGGCTCTGATACCAAGTCTGTCGCGACCGGTTTTTCCGGGTATTAAATTTCCAGAAAATGGCCGTCGCGCTCACCAGCCCCAGGATTACTGTTAGCTCATGAGGCACCAACTTGATACAGAAATTCCAAGCAAAAATACAAAATGTGTAGTACAAGACCATTGTGGCGTATGAGTACAAGAAATGGTTTCTAGTGGTCGATGGCGGAAGCGGTTTGTGAGTCATCCGTGTCTATGGGACTCCATTTCCCACAGGAACAGCTAACCAGGTCAACTCCTATCTTCGCGAGGCTGCTATCACCGTTGCTTAGTTTCCGGGGCTGTCACCGCAACGCTCCTCTCCATGCAGAAATCTGGCCAAGACAATAGCCAGGGACAAGCCAGTGAGTACTTTGAATATACTCGCAAACATTATGAACACTGGAATAATATAATTGATAAGCATGCTCAAAAATATTCTATGAATCACATCGTCAGTCATAAATAAAATATCTCTTATGCATGCAAACAGGTTATTTATATGCAACATGAATAAGAAATGAAGGATTGCCACAGTCGGGCGTCTAAGCGACACCACATAAAGGGCCTAAAAAGAATTGCCACAGTCGGGCGTCTAAGCGACACCACATAAAGGGCTTAAAAAGAATTGCCACAGTCGGGCGTCTAAGCGACACCACATAAAGGGCTTTAAAGAAATGCCACAGTCGGGCGTCTGAGCGACACCTCATAAAGAGCTTAAAAAGAATCGCCACAGTCGGGCGTCTAAGCGACACCACATAAAGGGCTTAAAAGAAATGTCACAGTCGGGCGTCTGAGCGACACCTCATAAAGGGCTTAAAAAGAATCGCCACAGTCGGGCGTCTAAGCGACACCACATAAAGGGCTTAAAAGAAATGCCACAATCGGACGTCTGAGCGACACCTCATAAAGGGCTTAAAAAGAATCGCCACAGTCGGGCGTCTAAGCGACACCACATAAAGGGCTTAAAAGAAATGCCACAGTCGGGCGTCTGAGCGACACCTCATAAAGGGCTTAAAAAATAATCACAGTGAATATCCAGGAGGTAGAACCGTCCCAGGGATATTCGATAATGCCGAAAAAATAATGGGTTAGTCCACAACAAATAATAATAATCATAATCATCACAAGTCTCAAATCGTGTTCTCAGTTCTAGTTTTAACAGTTTCTCCTCCGAACACCGACACTAAGACCGACACTTGACCCATCCCAGACTATAATCCTTAACCATGGACATGGCTATTCGAATAGGTTTAATCTCTGCAGAGGGTGTACTCTTTACCCACGAGTAACGGATTCCTTTAGTCCATCGGGACTAATTCCATCTACGGCCTTTTAGTTGAAAACACACCTAACTTGCACACACCAGCTTAACTCACCGGTGTCTGGAATCACCCACGACACTTGTTAAGCGAAACTCTAAGTGGGGAGGCTACAACCTCGCGTAGCATGGGATCAAATTTATATCGCGCGCTCTAAGGGGTGGCCTCCCCTCTCGGTCCCAACCGGAAACACCCATGCCCCCGGACCAGGTGGCCTGCCTACCAGCTACAACCGGTATCTTCCACCATGGCCTCTCTGTACGGTGTGTGCTTGAAAGGGGTTGACGACTTACTGAACCGTACCCTACCTGCGGCAGGGACAAGTGGCAGTACGAGGCAAGTATGGGGGTTACTGGAACAAGACTCGATCTACGGTCAACTCAGGAGGTCTATAAATTCCCTGCATGACATGTATAACAAATATATTTCAACCAACCAAAATCACCCCTCAATATACCTTACCATGCCATACCGGACATAACCGTCCCGACGGGGACCGACGACAAGCTCACGCCTACCCAAGGCCGAGGCTTTCCCGGACTCCTTTCCGGCATGCATGCAAGGCACTTGAGGATGATTACCATCACAATTATATTCATTTCCAATAGCAAGGAAATCACTAATATGCTTCCATGCAAAATGATCATGTCACATGAAATAACAAGTCCTCCGAAATAAGGTGGTGTTATAAACGTGTCAACCAAGACATCAAAAATATTATGTCAAGGTTCAAGATGCTTGCCTTCATGGTGTGGAAAGGCAGGGTGCACTCCAAAACTTTTGAAAGTTTTCCTTCCTCTCTCCAAAATCCTATTTTCAATAAATTTGAATTAACACACAAATTCAAAACAGCACAAAAAGTTGTTTGAATTTTTTTTGAAATAAATCTTAAAATAAACTAGACCAAATTTGAAGAAGGTAGGAAAAAGAATCAACTCATTTGGAGTAATAATTAAAAAGATATAGCCAGTCAAAGTTGTGGTCAAAATCTGTTTTTAAAATAGAACAGAAAAGAAAACGTTTCAGAGGGGAATACGCTTTCGGAGTGAAGGAAACGTACTGGGTTGCGCCTTCACTTAACCCACGTGGACAGGTGCGGGGTCACTGACAGTGGGCCCAGGGGCCCACTGGTCAGGTTTGACCAGTTGCCGCGCCCCCTTCTCCCTCCTCTGTCCGAGCGGGGCGAGGCTCCGGCGATGCTCGCCGGCGAACGGTGGCACTGTTCGAGAAACCGAAGCCATCCACGGGCTCAGGGGGTCGAGGCGGTCCCATCGGTGGTCGCTGGGTTGACGGGGACGGAGTGAGCTGCCGGCGGCGAGCTTCGCGGCGGAGAAGGCTTCGGGAGCAAAGTGCTTTTGTGGCTCCGGGGCTCCCCGTCGCAGCTGGGGGTCTGGGCGGCTCTGCAAGATGGATTGGAGTCGTTTTGTGGCATTAGTTGGACAGGAGGGGCTCGGGTTTCGGTGAACGGAGCTGGGACATGGCGGCGGTTGCGGTTGTCGGAGTTGGGGAAGACGGCGTTTCCCCGACGATTGCGGGCTGTCGGGGTGCCATGGGGGTAGCCTGAGGTCGCCTGCATGCTTTGAATGGTTTCGGGGCGTCCTTTTATAGCGCGATGAGGTCGGTTCCGCGGCGGTGGGGATAAGATCACCGGCGAACCGACGTTCTGTAGCTGCAGGGGAACGTGGCGGCGACGAGAGCTAGGCGACACCCTTGTGGATGAGCTTGCGAAGCTCAAGGGGGCAAGTGGCGAGCCGGGGTGGCTTGGGCGGCGCTGCCCGTGGCAAAGGCGCACTGCCGACGCCGGCGTGCCGCCAAAAGTGCTCTGGCGGTGGCGCTGTAGGGCGCCAGGGCGAGCTGGCATGTTGTGGCGAGGCGGGGAGTGCGTGGCGAGGTTCTGTAGTGTGGGCCAAGACAGGGGGCGCGACGCGGCGGCTCGTGTGCACTGCTGCAATTTGCGCGCTCTGGGCGCACCCAGCGCACGCCCACCAGATGCTCGGCGAAATGCCATGGCACTCGAGAGCGCTTGGTTGGAGCCGGGAGTTAGCAGGTCTAGGCTATGGCTTACAAGGAGATCAATGGACAAGCTTGAGGGGTCAGAGGATCAGGTTCACACTGCTAACTAAAATCCATGCCAAATCTGACCATGCACTCCAGGTGTTTGACAAAATGCCACAAGCACCTAGGCTGTTCTTGGAGTGGCCAAAACTTCCAGAGTGGGGTCTCTTTAGATGAATAAGAGGGTGGTAAGGTCATTTGGACAAAAGGAGAAACTTGCTAGTGCAAGTTTTACAGAACTTCAATTCTAGACAGAAAGTAAAAGGCATTATTCCATGAACCAAAAGTGATCCAATGGGTGGATGCTCCTGGACTTAGGGGTTTTGTAGGGTGGTCTATAAGTAGGAAAAGGAATCAAGAGCCAAAGAGCAATCAAAAATATGGTTGCTGTACAAATCATCAGGTTGGTCCAGAATGAAAATGGGGTTGATTCACTCAATATTTTCAAAGAACACCATTAGGTTTTGCATAAAGTAGAATCATATGCTATTACTAACATCCCATAATTTTGGTGGAGGCTAGAAGAAAAGATTTAAATGGGTTGTAGTGCAAAGTTGCACTCTGGACCAGAGAAGAAAATTGGGTGTAGAGCTCAAAATATTTCATGAATAAAAGGTATTTTTGCATAATGCTGGTTTAAAAAACATCATATGACATGTCCAAATTTTGGTTGGATTATTAAGTGAATTTATCAAATGGTTGTAGTTCAAATATGGCCATATAACATTGAAAAACCATTTTTCAAGAAAATAAAAATCCAGCAAATTAATTATGTAATTAATTCTACTGATAAAAGAAAAGTTTTTCTTGAGAGGTTAAACAAGTCCAATAACATATTTGAAAAGTTTTTACTTTGGGGAAAAACTCCATAATAACAAGGGAAAAAGAAAAAAGGTTCAAAAATCAAAAGGGAGCCCAAAAAATAAAAGTTTTAATTTCCTGGCAAAATTTTAATTTATTAAAACAAGGCAAAAATTTTGGGGTGTCACATGAAGACATTCACATTGAAAACTACGATGAGAGAAGACATCGCGTGAAGACTATGGAGCGCGGAGACATAGTAGTTTCGTTGTTCTATGTTTTTCTTTGTTGAGTCATAGGAACCACCATACTGTTAAGTGGGGTCCAAGAGAACCAGTCAAAATGACTAAAGTGATGCTTAACCAAAATCCTTTGTCTTCGAGTGAAGACTAAGAGAGCAAATCTTATCCAGAGTTGGATAAGTCAGCTTTGCTTGTAGCCCAAGTAAAGTTGTCGTGTGTGTTTGAAATCTGACCGTTGGAACACATGTTAGTTCCTTAGTGACCCAGGGTCATTTCGGACAACTCAGGTCGGGTTGCCTAGTGGTTATAAATAGCCCACCCCCTACAACCATAAACGGCTGGCTGCTCAGAGTTAGAGCACGGCTTTTGTCGTTTGAGAGCAACTCACCTCGAAGCCTTTGAGAGAGAATTCCTTGCGAGGATAAAGCCCTAAACACCTAGAGCCAAAGAGTGTTAGGCATCACTTAAGTCTTCCTGTCTGTGTGATCTGAAGACTTATTACACTTGAGGACTATGAATCCTCCAGCCGGTTAGGCGTCGCGTTCTGAGCATCCAAGAGTCATTGTGGATCGCCGGTGAACGAAGTCTGTGAAGGTTTGGAAGTCTACCTTGAAGACTTACCAGAGTGATTAGGCGGGGTCTGTGTGACCTTAGCTCAAGGGGAATACAGTGAGGACTGAGTGTCCTGAGCTGCGTGTTCAGGACTGGGTGTCCGGGACTGTGTGTCCTCAGGTTTAAATACCTAGCCGCCCTAACCAGACGTACAGTTGTCACAGCAACTGGAACTGGCCCAACAAATCATTGTCTTCCCTTTACTTACTATTGGTCCTTGTGAAGTCATTGTATGATTGCATTATCTTTTGTCTTCACTGAGTGACTGCTTGTTCTGATTGGCTTCACAATATCTTCCTACCTGATCTTTACTGCCTAGCTGCTATTAGTCATTGTGCTTTCACTTCATTGAATACTTGACTATGGTTTGCCTAGTGTAGTCTACCTTCCGCTGCATGGTAATAGGTTTATTTCTATCGTTTGTCTTTGAAACTTCCATGTTTTGAAGACTTTCATAAAAATTGCCTATTCACCCCCCCCCCCCCCCCGCTCTAGTTGATCACTAGCACTTCCAATTGTTATTAGAGCAAGGTACTCCCTTGTTCTGTGTGATTCGGTTTAACCTCCTGGAGTTTTAGCTATGTCAACTGCAGGGATAATTAAGGTCTCCGCTGCTTGCCCCGTCTTCGATGAAACTGAATAGCCCTACTGGAAGAATAAGATGTGCATGCATCTTGAAGCCATTGATGTCGACCTATGGTATGTCGTCAAGAATGGCATTCCCAAGGCTGGTGAAGGTGTCACCGCTGCTGATGTCAAGAAGTTCGTTCAACTAGACTCCACTGCCAAGAACATCATCTGTGGTCATCTGACCAAAGGACAGTATGGCCGCGTGAGTGCTTTGGAAACATCTAAGCTAGTCTGGGACTGGCTCTCCAAGGTCAATGAAGGCGTCTCAACCCAGAGAGATCAGAGAATCAGTGTCCTTCGCAACCTCTTCAACCGCTTCAAGAGAAATGACAATGAGAACGTCCAGCTCACGTTTGATCGACTCACTGACATCACTAATGAGCTTCAAGCTCTCGGCGCCACTGAGATCACCAAGCATGAAGTCGTCAAGACACTCCTGAGATCACTCGACTGCTTGTTTGACACCCTAGCCCTGATGATTCAAGAACGTCCTGATTTCAAGACACTCGATCCGTCTGACATACTTGAGAGGCTCAACACACATGAGTTTCAGCTTTCTGAGAAAAGAGACATCTACGGTCCCAACTATGGGCGAACTCGTGCCTTGAAGGCAAAAGTTGTCTCCTCATCTGAAGAAGAATCTGACAGCAGTTCTGATGATCCTGGAGACATTGGAAAGGAGCTTGCTATGCTTGTGAAGAAGTTCCAAAAATTCACCAAGAAGAAAGGCTTTAGAAAGTCTTCACGATCAAGCTCAAGAAATGATGAAGCTTCTGCTCATGACTACACGAAGAGAACATGCCACAAGTGCAAGAAACCTGGCCACTACATCTCTGAGTGTCCGCAGTGGGACAATGAGAACAACAAGAAGAAGAAGAATAAGATCAAGGAATATTACTCTGACGACAAGAAGAAGAAGAAAAAATACTCAAATTCTTCTTCCAAGTCTCCCTCAAAATCTTCATCACACAAGAAGAGCTCATCTGGCATGGCACGTGCGTTTGTTGGCAAGGAAAAGGATTCAGGGGAGGAGTCCGCTTCTGAGGAGGTAGAGGTGGAGTCTGAGGAGGAGTCTGATTCTGGCGTTGCGAGTCTGGCTACAGCATACGTTGCCAAGTCCATCTTCAACACTGAAGACAATGACTTCATCACCGACGCCGATGCAAATGACAAGGACCACTCTGTTCCTACCTAATGCTTCATGGCACGCGGTGCCAAGGTAAGCACACGCACTGCTCACTATCAAACTTCTAGTGAAGATGACTCTGATTGTGGTTCCAAACCCAGCTACAAAACACTTGCTAAAATTGCAAGTGAACAACAGGAAGCTATGGAACATATTCAAAAACTGTTAGACAAAAGCGATGATCTGTTAGACGCTAAAATGACTCGATCTCAGTCCTTAATTGAAGACATAAAAAATCTTCACATTAAGTATGAGGAACTTGAAAGTCGTCATGAAACGCTCTCAACAGCTCATGAAAAGCTTTCCTATGATTATCTTCAAAGGAAGCAAGATCTTGAGAAATTGAGAGCGGCTCATGAAGATCTTCAAAAGGAAAATGAGTCACTTCGCGCTGAACAGATCAGTTCCACCTAGGAAGGATTTGAACCACCATGTCTTAAATGCATTGAGCGTGACAACACTACTTCTGTTGCTAAGTGTTCTACAGCTGCTACTGTTGCAATATCTTCAACTGTTGATGTGGTAACTAACACCTCTGCCGAGGATACCACTGCTATTGCTGATAAGAATGCTAGGTTGAAGACATTGCTTGAAACAGGGATGTACAAAAGTCTCAAAGGGCATCAGACACTATGTGATGTCCTCAAAATGCAGATCCTGAACCGAAACCCTAGGAAAGAGGGTGTTGGGTTCGAAAGGAAAATGAATGCTGATGGATCTTACTGGAAACCTGAGCAGTACCCCAAAACCACATGGGTTGCTGCAAAGGAACCTTCAGCGGATCCATCCACCCTATCTGGCTTCACTGGTGCTAATCCCATTGTTATTGATGAATACTTTGATGCAAACTATAAACTATTTAAGAATCAGAATGGTGAAGTGTTTGCCAGGTATATTGGTACTAACTGCAGGAATGGACTGCCTATGAAGATGATCTGGGTGCCGAAAAGGTGTTTGGAGAATCTTCCTGTGAATGTCATCATGACACCACAGGTGAAGAAGACAAACCCCAGACTACAGGCTTCATACAGACAGAGGACTCACCTGAGTCGCACTAACACAAATGTTTTGCAGGGAAACCATACTCAGGCATGTGAATATGAGCGCGTTTCATCAAACCGCCATGTTCATAAGACCAAGAACTATTCTGCTTATTCTTATGAGTACTATTGTCCACTTGCAAGACTTTTTGCTAGGGATCCAAAGCAAAAGTTCTCAGATGCTGCACTTAGAATCATTGCTTCGAAGCCACCCTTGAAGATGTGGGTGGCTAAGAAAGCTTAACTCTCTTTTGCAGGGAAAGGTCTCCAGCCGAAAACCAAAATCGCCTGACGCTATTGCTGGGACCTTAAACATCTTGTAGGGCGCAAGATCAAATGCCCAAATGGTATTATTATGTACTTTGTTCCTGAATCGCTTGCTACTCGCCATATCAGTCCAAATCTCGATCTAAGCTTTCATAATCCACTGGTTCGTCAAATGTTTTTGCTTCACAATTCTCTTCGTGAAGCCTATCCCCCTAACTGCACTGTAGGGTACGACAGCAGCTGCTTCAGAATGGATTATTGATAGTGGGTGTACCAATCACATGACTGGCAAGCGAAGCCTTCTTATGGACTCAACACTACATCCATCTGACAAAAGTCACATCACATTTGCTGACACTGGTAAAAGCAAGGTATTGGGTCTAGGTAGAGTTGCAATCTCAAAGGATCAACACATGGATAAAGTCCTGCTTGTTGAATCCCTTGGTTTCAACTTAATGTCTGTTTCAGTGCTTTGCGATTTAAACATGATTGTGATGTTTGGAAAATATCATTGCCTTGTACTAATGGAATCTGACAACTCTCTAGTGTTTGAAGGGTATCGGAAAGATGATTTGTACATGGTAGATTTCTCAGCAGGACCACAACTTGCCGTATGTATTCTAGCAAAAGCTTCTGAATGCTGGCTCTAGCATCGGAGGCTAGGACATGCTGACATGAGGAACCTCCACACCCTTGCAAGGAAGAAGCATGTCATAGGCATCGAGGGCGTCAAGTTCAAGAAGGATCACTTATGCGGGGCCTGTGAAGCAGGGAAGATGACGAGGGCTAAGCATCCCTCAAAGACAATCATGACAACGACTCAACCCTTCGAACTGCTCCACATGGATCTTTTCGGTCCCACTCATTACTCAACTCTTACTACTACTTCTTGTCTCTATGGCTTTGTCATTGTTGATGATTATTCAAGATATACTTGGGTGCATATAATCCTCTACAAGACTGAAGTGCAGGATGTCTTCAGACGCTTCGCCAATCGAGCCATGAACAACTATGGCATCAAGATCAAGCACATCAGAAGTGAAAATGGCACTAAATTCAAGTACACTGGTCTAGACACTTATCTTGATACTTTGGGCATTACACATGAATTCTCAGCTCCGTACACACCACAGCGGAATGGCGTCGTGGAATGCAAGAACAGAACACTTATTGAGATGGCCCGGACGATGCTTGATGAATACAAGACTCCAAGAAAGTTCTGGCCTGAGGCCATTGATACTGCATGCCATATCATCAACCGTGTTTATCTTCACAAGCTTCTCAACAAGAAATCCTATGAGCTCCTTACTGGAAAGAAGCCAAATGTCAGTTACTTCAGAGTATTTGGTGTCAGGTGCTAGATCAAGGATCCACATCACACTTCAAAATTTGCACCAAAAGCACATGAAGGTTTTATGCTTGGATATGGAAAGGATTCGCACTCCTACAGAGTCTTCAACCTCTTTCATTATAAAGTGGTTGAAATAGTGGATGTGCGGTTCGATAAGACTAACGACTCACAAAGAGAGCACCTGCCAAATGTGCTAGATGAAGTTCCATCCAGTTAATCAATCAAACTTATGGGAACTGGAGAAATCATACCTTCTGAAGCTCAGCCTGAAGAGGAACTTATCATCTCCGCACCTGATCAACCTGAAGACAATGATTAACCTGAAGACAATGCTGAGTCTGAAGACAATCCTTCTAACGATGACAATGATCAGCAAGAGCAAAATCTTCGTCCTGTACATCCTCATGTCGCAAATGAAGTACAGATTGAGAGATTAATCGATAGCATCAATGCACCAGGTCCACTCACTCGTTCAAGGGCAACACAGCTAGCAAATTTCTATGGGCACTTCGCATTCGTCTCAATATCTGAACCCAAGAAAGTTGAAGAAGCCTTCATGGAACCTGAATGGATTCAAGCTATGCAAGGAGAGCTTCAACAGTTTGAGCTGAATAATGTATGGGAACTGGTTAAGCGTCCTGATCCTCGCAAGCACAATATAATAGGCACCAAATGGATATATCGCAACAAGCAAGATGAGCATGGTCAAGTTGTCAGAAACAAAGCCCCTCTCGTTGCTCAAGGTTACACTCAAGTTGAAGGGATTGACTCGATGAAACATTTGCTCATGTGGCCAGACTTGAAGCCATACGCATACTACTGGCTTATGCAAATCATCATAATATTCTTCTGTATCAAATGGATGTGAAGAGCGCTTTTCTCAATGGCAAGATTGAAGAAGAAGTGTATGTTGCACAACCGACTGGCTTTGAAGATCCAAACCATCCTAACATGGTATACAAGCTCAACAAGGCACTGTATGGCCTCAAACAAGCCCCTCGGGCTTGGTATGACACACTCAAATACTTCCTGAAGAGCAATGTCTTCAAACCCGGTTCCCTTGACCCGACTCTCTTCATGAAGACATATGATGGTGAACTGTTTGTGTGCCAAATATATGTGGATGACATTATCTTCGGCTGCACCAATCAAAAATACACTGACGAGTTTGGATATATGATGCAAGAGCAATATCGGATGTCCATGATGGGTGAGCTGAAGTTCTACCTTGGTCTTCAAATACGTCAACAACGCAACGGCATCTTCATATCTCAAGAGAAGTACCTCAAAGATTGCCTGAAAATATTTGGGATGCAAGACTGCAAAGGCTTCACGACTCCAATGCCAGCCAAACATCATCTGGGTCCCGACGACAATGGTAAAGAGTTCGATCAAAATGTATACCGCTCCATGATTGGTTCTTTACTTTATCTATGTGCATCTAGGCCAGATATTATGCTTAGTGTTTGCATCTGTGCTCGATTCCAAGCGGCACCAAAGGAATCGCATCACTTAGCTGTGAAGCGAATTCTTCGATATTTGGCTCACACCCCAACACTAGGATTATGGTATCCAAAGGGCTTAGAGTTTGATCTGGTTGGATTCTTGGATGCTGATTATGCTGGTGACAAGGTGGATCGCAAGTCTACATCAGGCACATGTCATTTTCTGGGACGATCACTTGTATGTTGGTCTTCAAAGAAGGAGAACTATGTATCTCTCTCCACTGCTGAATCTGAATACATTGCTGCTGGATCTTGCTGCGCTCAGCTTCTATGGATGAAGAAAACACTCAAAGATTATGGCATTCATCTGAAGCAAGTGCCACTCTACTGCGACAAAGAAAGCGCCATCAAGATTGCCAACAACCCAGTTCAGCACTCGAAGACAAAGCACATTGAAATTCGTCATCACTTTCTCAGAGATCATGTTGTGAAGGAAGATGTTGATATCATACACGTCAACACTGAAGAGCAATTGGCAGATATCTTCACCAGGCCTTTGGATGAGAAGAGGTTTTGCAAGTTACGGTGTGAGCTGAATATCTTGCAATCCTCAAATGTCCTGTGATCAGGCACACATCCTAACACTTATGCATACTGATGACTTAGATGTGCAACACACGAAGTAAAGTATATCTTCAATCAATGAATACTTACATTCTAAGTGTGAATACATTAATGTGGAATTTGACTTCAGAGCGCCATGATAATTGTGCGCCGTGTCTAGGTCTAATACTTCCTATACGGTGGGTAAAGCCACCACCAAATTTTTCTGTTTGAAGTGTTTCACCCATGGCGTTACGTTTGGCATGTCTTCACATTTGGTTTGGCTTCAATCTCAACTTGCCTTCATGATTATCTTCACTATGTTGATTTGATTGCCAGCCTAATCTATATATACTAGTGTTCTGTCCTCTCACTTATAGCTATGTCTTCTTGTTGAATTTTTTCTTGAACTAAGTGAATGTGATCGGACCCTAACCTCTCTATGCTTTCTATCTCAAACTCTATCTCTCCAAATCGTATGCATTCTATTGAAACTGTCGAATATCTTATTTGCGTCCTTGTCAGCAGAAGATACAGAGACAAAAGTTAAGTCTGTTTTCAATGCTAATTCCTTCACCTGAAACCCAGAGAAGTGGGAACGACCACCCGACAATCCAAGCGTGCGTGGGAACGTGGAACAACCTCCGATATGTTGCATGATAGCCACGTGTCCTTCAGATGTGAATCATCAGGGGCACCTGTGTAATAACACTGTGCCGTCCCTATCCCTATAAATACACGCCTCACGATAGTCATTATCCTTTCTTCCACTCTCGCACAAACCCTAGCGCCACCGCTAGCCCTCGACGACGCCGGCGACGAAGCGCATAGCTGCCTCGACCTCACCGACGCCGTCTTCATGCCGGCCGCGGACATCATTTTCTCCGCCATCACCGTAGGTGTCCTCCGTCGCCAAGTTAGGGCACGGACGATCGATCTGCTCGGCCTCCTCTCCCACTCCGTCTAGCAGTTCTTTGTGTGGTAAATAAAACTTCCTTTTCATGGCCCCTTTGATCCTGTAGATTCATCACTTTCTACCACAAGCAGTTTCTGTTCACACAAGTTGGATCTATTTCATACTGTGTCTCATAATATGCCTAGTATGTTCACTTATGCTTCAGAAAGTAGTTAGATTCCTCACTTGTACTTATTCGTCGATTCATACAAATCTGGAACCAACTCTCTATCTATGAGTGAATGTCTTCGCACTATGAGGTCAGTGTCTTCTAAACTCACTTATCTTCAAAATCTTCTGAGAATGCATATGACCTCCTCCCCTTCCCTCGCACCTTAATGCTGTCATAGGTACATGTCCGTGGGAGAATCCCTTGGTTCTCATAGTCTGCATTCATTTGCAGAATTCCTACAGCATCATATAAATTCTCCCGAAGCCAGTTCCTCCTTGACCAGCCCTTTGAAACCTTTGAACGTGTTGAAGCCATTCAGTTTGAAGATCATGGCTACAGACAAATCAACAAGGAAGGGTGGCAGAAAGCGTCGAGGTGAAACATCAAGAGATCTGCCCGATGACCTCTCAGAGCTGTACAAGACAGATCTAGAAGAGGATTACAATCAGCGCAGGACATGAATCCAATGGATTCGACGATAGTGGGCAGAACAGTGGTTCAAGTACAGGTTTGTGACCAAGGAATATGCTGAGAAGAATGCCATCAAGCGACCATGGGGAGACATCCTATACAGAAATCTTCAACCCAGGTCCATAGATGAAGCCATTGAACAAGGCTTCTATCCCTGCATGGTCCGTGGACCACAGCCTGCGGATACAGACCCATCGTCATTGCTATGTTGTCGTGGCGACAATCTGTTCAAGCGCAACTTCCAGTTTGCCCAGAATTCGGCGAAGCAGAACAAGAAGTCATTGGGACTAGACTTCAACCCTGGTCCCTCTGCTCCCCGTGCCGATGGCACCCGGGAAGCTGAACCCAATCTTGTTGGGCCCTTCTACAACCTGGAAGGTCTCATCACTCATATCAAGGTTCAAGGGACAGCCGTGGATGAGCCTGCAGATGACGCTGAATCTGATGAAGCGCCTGCACCGCCGAAGCCAAAGAAACTGAAGAGGCCTAAAGCTTCAAAGTCTGCCTCAGCACCAAAAATCTCACGTGCGAAGCCACTGGCTACTGCACCTCCTGAAGATAGTGTGCAGTCTGCAGATCAATCACACATCTCCAAGAAGACTGAGATGAGAAAGAGTATTGATCAGGCACTGACTGCTGCTGCTATTCTGCGCAACAACGCCATTGATCTGTCCAGCGATGAAGATCTTGCAGATGACGCTCTTGAGCAACTGATCAAGAGCAAGGAAGAAGCAGAGATCTTCAATAATTTGCCTCTCTTTGATGTGGCAATCATCCATGACTTCATTGATGAGTGGTTTGACACGCCCAACCTCAGCTTTGAAGATCTGCAACTTCCAATTGGCCTTAGTGTCGCCTTCACTGGCGCCATTGCTTCTGAGCTAGCTCTAGCTCAGCGCATCGTTGAACTAAAGCAAAAGATCGACTATGAGAAAGCTCAGTTCAAGAAGCACATGGCCAAGCTCAGCGTGCAAGATGTCAAAAACTTCCAGATCATGTTGCACGAGCTCAAGGAAGCCTTTCTCAAGAAGCGTGAAGAAGCTAAAGGCTCTCATGAGCGCATGAAGAGCCTGGCAGACATGTGTGTGCAAGCCTACAATGAGGCTGAGAAGCGCAAGGCTCTTGGTCGTCCTGGCATCGATCCCAGGATGGCTGCAAAGAAGAAGAAGAAGAAGCTAGCTGTGGCGGAACCCAAAGCACCAAGGCAGGAAGCACATCCCATTGTCTTCACAGCCAGCATGACTGGCTCGAAGCCAAAGGTCAGGTCAACTGCTTCAGAACTGAAGAAGACGAGGACTGCTGAGGCTGAAGCCAGAAAGAGGAAACATCCTGAAGCCTCTGATGCTCCTCCCTCCACGAAGAAGCGCAAAACCAAGAAGGATCGGGCTGCTCCCACAGAGCCCTTAGTTATTGAACCTATCTCAATGGTTGATCCTGCATCTGCACACCAAGAGCGCCAACTGATTGTCCATGAGCCTGCTTCCACAGAGGTTCATGAAGCTGAAGACATTCCAGCAGTTGATCCCACCACTGCTGAAGACATTGGTCACCATGACAATGTTGAAGATGATGTAGTTCTTCCTCAGATCGAGCACAACTTGGTATCATCGCCTGTTCTCACGAACAGCGAACTCATCAGCATTGGTCGTCCTCTGACACCAATTGCTCAGGATGCATCATGGGCTGATCACCCACAACAACAAGACACTCCGAGTACTCAACAACAACAAGTCACACCACCCCGGCAAGAAGAAGAAGGTGACTTTGAGGCCCAGCAAACTCCATCTCCAAAGGCGTCGCCAGCGTTGCACAGTCTTCGTAAAGGGCCAAGGCCTCAAGTCCCTCTATCGAGCGTTCCAGAAGGAGAAGTGCACCACCAATCTGTTGCACGTCAAGTGTTTCCAGATGCCACTCCTACTGTGACTGAATCCGAAGCCAAACTGGTTGAAGATGTTCCGGTTGCATCAGCTGATGAAGAAGAAGCCCCAAGAGTTGCTACACCCCCATCTCACCAAGATGTTGTTCTCAAGGAGAACGTGACCGACCCTCCAGCTTCTGAAGTGGAGGTTGAGATTCCTGAGGCTGCCACCACCAACACCAATGAAGCCAATGACGTAGTCATGGCTGAAGCAAATGTGGAGCCTGCACATGAAGTCAATGTGGCGCCTGAAGCCCATGAAGACAATGCAAAAGCCCCTGTTCCCCCTCCAAGACCTCACACAATGGAGCTGGCATTTGATCGTGGTCAGAAAGTTAAGGTTCGATGGCCCATTCTAACTCCTTCGCCTGCTGTTGGTCCACAATTTGAGTACCACGTCGAGCACAGGCCTCAATTCCAAAAGTCCAAGCCAAGACTTCCACGTTTCCCAGGCACTACCACTTCACCTGGGGTCTTCAATGCGAATGGCTTCATGGCACATAATACCTTCTTCAATAGCTCCAAGAACCCTTATACCAAACCGCGCATTTCTTCAGATCGGTTCTGGAGCTATCAGTAGCGCAGCTACTATTCCTGTGTCCTATACAATCAAGGGTGCATATTTCCACATATGCGCCTCGACTCTGAAGCTATAGCTGGTCTGCCCTGCCTCGAAGAAGCATTGGACTATTTCAGAGATGCTGGTCTGCTGCAGTTCATCACCGACAAGGAGCACTGGAATGAAGAATTGTTTCTTCAATTCTATGGCACTCTTCATATTCGAGGCTACAACAGGGATCCGAAGACTTGGGTCCTTGAGTGGATGACAGACAATGTCCATCATGAAGCTAAAGCTCTTGATATCATTGAGCTCACAGGCCTACACACTCCTGGTGAATACTATGAACCAGGTTGTCAACAACATCAAGATGCCTTGGAAAGCATGTTTCAGAAGCCAGAACCCAACATGAGTCAAGTGCTGAGCATGATGAAGCCTTTGCCTCCAGATGCTGAATATCCTAAGGAATTCTTTGTTGAAGACCTAGAGTACCTGCCTCGCACCATCTACCACATCATCAGGAAGACTCTATGGCCTGTCAAAGGACACTCATCTGCAGCAAAGCTTGAAGGAGCAATGAAGACTTTGGTTTTCTATATCTTCAATGGCATCAGCTTCAATGCTCAAGACTTGTTCATCAGGCAGTTGGCTGCGTCTGGCTCCGACATCTTTGGGTTGAAATTCTATGCAACATGGGTCATGCGTCTGATCAAGCGTCACTCAGCCTTCAACTATCAGCCATCTGCGCGCAATCATCTTATATTCTTGCCCGAGGTTGATCTGTCAGTTGAAGCCATTTACCCAGAGCCTGCTAAGGATCCCATTTATCTTCATAATGCTTATCACCAAAGCTTCACCCATCCCATTGAAGGAATTCCAGCAGTGTCTCGTGTTTATCCCCTTACTGGAAACACACGTGCCCCGCGTGCTCAAACTGATGCCACTGGTAGCACTATTGCGCAAAGGCCTCAAAGATGATCTCGTGTCCTCAATGACCAAGAGCTTCTCGTCAGGCTGCATCAGAAACAGGATAAGCATCATGACTGGCTTAAGCGTCAGATGCGAAGCCTCTTGGTGGATGTCAACCGCATTCGCAATCTTGCCACCAAGAATGCCTTTGTTGCCCATGAAACTTGTCGGCGTACATGGAAAGGGCTGACGCTTATGTGTTTTGAAGATGATCTTCAAGAGGATGGCTTCTCTGAACACTTCAAGTTTGACTCCACACCTCCAAGAAGGACTGTGCTGCGACGAACTCCGTCTCTTGAAGACTCTGAGTTCTCTTCCTCCGCGGCAACTGTGAATGCCAGAGTGATCGATGACGAAGACGATGCTACTTCACCGCCCCCTACTTCTGCATGCATCGACACTGCCCCGAGTTCGTCTGCACCGCCTAAAAACACCGATGACCTTGCTGCTTCACCTACTCCTCATGGGAACGAGTAGACGCTCTATGTCTTCAAACCTTTTTGGTCCTTACTGACAAAAGGGGGAGAAGCATTTGAGTTTGATAGTCTTCAAGTGGGTCCATATGGGCGGTTGCTTTATATTTTGCCTAGTGTTTACAACTCTCGTTTTGATACATTTGCTTCTTTGAGTTGTAGCACTTAAAACTCGATAGTCATCTGCTACTTATTTGCTATTCTGCGAGGCGATGATAAATTCCGCATGTGTGACGATAAATTCCGCACTTAGATCATTTTGCAGACATCCATTTTTCATTATGCATGTCAATATCTTCACTTTTTTTTGCATGATGAATTGTCATCATAAGTTGAAGAGGATCTCCACAAGTACAACCTGCCATGTGCATTTGCATACCAAAAGCAAATTACTTATATGCACATTTTCAGGGGAGCCTTTGCCACTTATGAAGACAATAACCTATCCTTTACAATTTCACATATTTTATTCCCCGTCGAAAACTTCAACTAGTTTTTCATCAATCACCGAAAAGGGGGAGATTGTAAGTGCATCTAATGCCACCCCTAGTTGGTTTTGGAGTATTGATGACAAACCTAGTTGAGGGACTAATGTGTTTGTGAGAATTGCAGGATAACACAGGTAGAAGTCCATCATTGATTCAGTTTTCCTATCAGAGATGACCCCTACAAATGTATGAAGACATTGAAGTCAAAGGTGGTACGTGAAGACATTCACATTGAAGACTATGACAAGAGAAGACATCACGTGAAGACTATGGAGCGCAAAGACTTAGAATTTTCGTTGTTCTGTGTTTTTCTTTGTTGAGTCATAGGAACCACCGTCCTGTTAAGTGGGGTCCAAGAGAACCAGTCAGAATGACTAAAGTGATGCTTAACCAAAATCCTATGTCTTCGAGTGAAAACTATGAGAGCAAATCTTATCCAGAGTTGGATAAGTCAGCTTTGCTTATAGCCCAAGTAAAGTTGCCGTGTGTGTTTGAAATCTGACCGTTGGAACACGTGTCAGTTCCTTAGTGACCCAGGGTCATTTCGGAGAACTCAGGTCGGGTTGCCTAGTGGCTATAAATAGCCCACCCCCTACAACCATAAACGGCTGGCTGCTTAGAGTTAGAGTGCGGCTTTTGTTGTTTGAGAGCAACCCACCTCGAAGCCTTTGAGAGAGAATTCCTTGCGAGGATAAAGCCCTAAACACCCAGAGCCAAAGAGTGTTAGGCATCACTTAAGTCTTCCCGTCTATGTGATCTGAAGACTTATTACACTTGAGGACTGTGAATCCTCCAGTCGGTTAGGCATCGCGTTCTGAGCATCCAAGAGTCATTGTGGATCACCGGTGAACGAAGTCTGTGAAGGTTTGGAAGTCTACCTTGAAGACTTACCAGAGTGATTGGGCGAGGTCTGTGTGACCTTAGCTCAAGGGGAATACGGTGAGGACTGAGTGTCGTGAGCTGCGTGTTCAGGACTGGGTGTCCGGGACTCTGTGTCCTCAGGTTTAAATACCTAGCCGCCCTAACCAGATGTACAGTTGTCACAGCAACTGGAACTGGTCCAACAAATCATTGTCTTCAATGAGTCACTGGTTTCATCCTTCCCTTCCCCTTACTTACTGTTGGTCCTTGTGAAGTCATTGTATGGTTGCATTATCTTTTGTCTTCACTGAGTGACTGCTTGTTCTTATTGGCTTCACAATATCTTCCTACCTGATCTTTACTGCCTAGCTACTATTAGTCATTGTGCTTTCACATCATTGAATACTTGACTATGGTTTGCCCAGTGTAGTCCACCTTCCGCTGCATGGTAATAGGTTTATTTCTAACGTTTGTCTTCAAAACTTCCATGTTTTGAAGACTTTCATAAAAATCGCCTATTCACCCCCCCTCTACTCGATCACTAGCACTTTCACCTTGTATATATCCATTGTATTATAAAAATAATGTGCCAAGCCTTAGTTTTAGTGTCATTAGATTGCTTGTTTACTTTGTGGAGTACAAAAACAGAAACTTTGGCTGTAGCGCGTGATTTTACATTTTTTACTAGAAAGTCAAATGGGTCTAAAAAGTTTTGCACATTACTTATGTATAAAAATTTTAAATTTTCATATTTTTTTAGAATTATTTGGAGTTACAGAAGTTTACTAAACTTCCAGATTACTACAGGCTGTCCTGTTTTTGACATATTCTGTTTTCTATGTGTTGATCGCTAATTTTGATGAATATATGGGTAGTATTGGGGGGGGGGGATGAAACATAGTGAAGTTGGAAGATAGTATATATAGTTCTAATATGAAATTGGAATGAGTTTGCAACGGTACCTAAAGGTAGTGATTTGCTTTATTATACTAACGGATCTCACAAAGTTTTGTTAAACTTTTGTGTGGATGAAGTGTTCGAAGATCGAGGAGCTATCAATATGAGAAGCATAAAGAGAGGCAAGAGCTAATGCTTGGGGATTCCCAAGGCACCCCAAGTAAATATTTCAAGGATACTCAAGCATCTAAGCTAGGGGATGCCCGGTTGGCATCCCATCTTTCTCCTTCAACAATTACCGGCATACCTCAGTTTTTGTTTTGTTCACATGATTTATGTCCTTTGTGTTTTTTGCTTTTCAATTAACAACCATGCTAGTATGAGATAGCCATTCATTAATTTATAGAATGCTTCATGTGCTTCACTTATATCTTTTAAGTACGATCTTATAGAATTGCTCTATGTGTTTCACTTAAATCTTTTGAGTATGGTTTAATAGAATGCTTCGTGTGCTTCACTTATATATTTTGAGCTTGGATATTGGTTAGTCTATATTAATTGTAGAATGATCCATGAAATTCACTTATATATTTTGGAGTGTGAATAATACTATCATCTAAAGTGGATTTAGAAGAAGTTTGCTCCCACTATTTCGAATGAGGAGAATTTTTCTTATGTGAAGACTATTGAAATTTCTTTGCTTGTAGATCATGAACGGAATGCTTCATGTGCTGGTTATATTGTTGAAATCATTCATGATGATACTTAAAATTATTATGAGGGAGGAATACATGCTTGTAGGAGTTGCAATACTATCAAGTTTCCTCTCTATGTGCTTAAAGTTTTGAAGTTATACTTGTTTTGCCTTCCTATGCTAGTTGATTCTTGTTCCCATAAATTGTGTTCTCACAAAATCCCTAGGAATAGGAAGTGGGTTAGATTTAAATATGCTAGTCATATTCTTCATGATGCTCTCTTTATGTTTCAATTCTTATCTTTTATGTGAGCATCATTGAAATCATCATGGCTAGCTAAAAGGCATTAAAGAAAAGCGCTTGTTGGGATAGAACCCAATATTTACCCTTACTGTTTTTGTGTGTTATCATGATTAATCTACTGTGTTAATCATGTATTATAGATTTTGTTTAAATAAAGTGCCAAGTAAGACCTTTGGGAAAACTTGGGTGAAAGTTAATGTGATCTTGCTATAAAAACAGAAACTTTGCGCTCACGAGATTATCTCCCATTTTTACAGAAGAGTGCAATTGAGTTGATTATTTTTTCAGAAGATTAATAGACACATTCCTCAAGTCGACAAACTTATGTCATAATTTTTGGAGTAGCATAAGTATGGTTGGTGTTCAGATCATTAAAGACTGTTCTGTTTATGACAGATTCTGTTTTCATTGCATAGTTCGCTTGTTTTCTTGTTTCTATGGCTTATATTTCTAAATATAAATTGCAGAAATGATATGGTACAGTAGGAATTTTGTGAGAACAATTATGAACCTTGTATTTTAGAGTACCAAAGTGAATGGTTTACTCTTTATCATACTAACCTATCTCATAAAGTTCCGTTAAGTTTTGTGTGATTGAAGTTTTCAAGTTTTGGGTGAGATATCGATATGAGGAGAATAAGGAGCGGAAAGACCCTAAGATTGGGCAATCCCAAGGCACCCCAAGGTAATATTCAAGGAAGACTAAAGCGCCTAAGCTTGGGGATGCCCCGGAAGGCATCTCTTGTTTCGTCTTCAAAACTATCAGTATACCTTACTCGGAGCTATATTTTTATTTGTCACATGATATGTGTTTTGCTTGGAGCGTATTTTCAATTTTACTTGTTGTTTCAATAAAATCATTGGATCTGAATTCTTGAGTGAAAAAGAATCCTCCCATGTCTAGTTAATTATTTGACTAATTAGTGTTCTTCACTTATATCTTTTTGCAGTAGTTTGTCATTTACTCATGTGCTTCACATATATCCTATGAGTAAATGGTTGAATGAATTTAATATCATAAATCTGAACTTATATATGTTTCATATGCTTATACCATGGGGATTAATGACTTCAGACATAATAAGTATAGGTGGTAAATTTATTGAAAGTTAGCAAACGCAGAATTGGTCACTTGAACAATTCATGAAAGAATATTGAAGGAAGAGAGATTTCACATATAAATATACTATATTGGAAATATTTTGTAATTGTGAGCACTCATTAAAATATGACATGCTAAAAGGTTGATGTTGGACAAGGAAGACAACTTAATGGGTCATCCAACATATTGTCTTGGATCATCCAACATATTGAGCTTGCCTTTTCCTCTCATGCTAGCCAAATTCTTTGCACCAAGTAGAGATACTACTTCTGCTTCCAAATATCCTTAAACCCAGTTTTGCCATGAGAGTCCACCATATCTACCTATGGATTGAGTAAGATCCTTCAAGTAAGTTGTCATTGTTGCAAGCAATAAAAATTGCTCTCTAAATATGTATGATTTATTAGTGTGGGGAAAATGAGCTTTATACGATCTTGTGATGTGGAAGAAATAAAAGCGATGGACTGCATAATGAAGGTCCATATCACAAGTAGCAATATAAAGTGACGTTCTTTTGCATTAAGATTTTGTGCATCCAACCATAAAAGCGCATGACAACCTCTGCTTCCCTCTGCGAAGGGCCTATCTTTTACTTTTATCTTCTACCCTTATACAAGAGTCATGGTGATCATCACCTTTCCCTTTTTACACTTTTTCCTTTGCCAAGCACTTTGTGTTGGAGCGATCCGGATATATATATCCACTTGGATGTAGGTTTTCATAAATTATTATTGTAGACATTAACCTTGAGGTAAAAGGTTGGGAGGCGAAACTATAAGCCCCTATATTTCTCTGTGTCCGATTAAAACTTTGAACCCAAAAATATCACGTGAGTGTTAGCAATTGTGAAAGATTAAATGATAGTTTAGTATGTGGAGTTTACTGAATCAAAGCTCTTACATAGACCCTTCCCGAAAATAGAATGAATTGCAATTGTTTGATGACTAAGAGCACGGTTTGTTAGTTTTCAAGAAAGTTTATGATCTATAATTTAACATGTGAGTAGCTTGTTACTTGATCATGAAATGTTTTATGAGATAAGTTATTGTTATGACATATAATGATGCTAGAAAAGGTGATTGAAATTATCATTGATCAAACTTGTGCACCTGCTAGCATTCACACTTCATAAATTATTTCTTTTATCATTTACCTACTCGAGGACAAGCCGGAATTAAGCTTGGGGATGCTGATACGTCTCCAACGTATCTATAATTTATGAAGTATTCATGCCATGTTTACAATAGTTCTATATGATTTTGGTATGATTTGATTAGAACTAACCCAGACTGACGTTGTTTTCAGCAGAACTACCTTGGTGTTCACCATTGAAAACTTCTCCATCTCACGTGATGATAGGACATGGTTTAGTTGATATGGCTCACATGATCATTTAGATGACTAGAGGTATGTCTATCTAAGTGGAAGTTCTTAAGTAATATGATTAAATTGAACTTTAATTTATCATGAACTTAGTACCTTATAGTATTTTGCATGTCTATGTTGTTGTAGATAAATGGCCCGTGCTACTGTTCCTTTGAATTTTAATACGTTCCTAGAAAAAGCTAAGTTGAAAGATGATGGTAGCAACTACATGGACTGGGTCCGTAACGTGAGGATTATCCTCATTGCTGCACAGAAGAATTATGTCCTGGAAGCACCGCTAGGTGCAAAGCCCGCTACAGGAGCAACACCAGATTTTATGAACGTCTGGCAGAGCAAAGCTGATGACTACTTGATAGTTCAGTGTGCCATGCTTTACGGCTTAGAATCGGGACTTCAACGATGTTTTGAACATCATGGAGCATATGAGATGTTCTAGGAGTTGAAGTTACTATTTCAAGAAAATGTCGGAATTGAGAGATATGAAGTCTCCAACAAGTTCTATAGCTGCAAGTTGGAGGAGAATAGTTCTATCAGTGAACATATACTCAGAATGTCTGGGTACCACAACCAATTGACTCAACTGGGAGTTAATCTTCCTGATGATAGTGTCATTGACAGAGTTCTTCAGTCAGTGCCACCATGCTACAAAAGCTTCGTGATGAACTATAATATGCAAGGGATGGATAAGATAATTCCTGAGCTCTTTGCAATGCTAAAAGCTGCGGAGGTAGAAATCAAGAAGGAGCGTCAAGTGTTGATGGTTAACAAGACCACTAGTTTCAATAAAAAGGGCAAAGGGAAGAAGGGGAACTTCGAGAAGAATTGCAAGCAAGTTGCTGCTGTAGTGAAGAAGCCAAAGTCCGGACCTAAGCCTGAGACTGAGTGCCTCTACTACAAAGGGACTAGTCACTGGAAGTGGAACTTCCCCAAGTATTTGGCAGATAAGAAGGATGGCAAAGTGAAAGGTATATTTGATATACATGTTATTGATGTGTACCTTACTAATGCTCGCAGTAGTGCTTGGGTATTTGATACTGGTTCTGTTGCTAATATTTGCAACTCGAAACAGGGGATACAGATTAAGTGAAGATTGGCTAAGGACGAGGTGACGATGCGCATGGGAAATGGTTCCAAAGTCGTTGTGATTACGATCGGCACACTACCTCTACATCTACCTTCGGGATTAGTATTAGACCCAAATAATTATTATTCGGTGCCAGCGTTAAGCATGAACATTAAGATGGTTATTCATTTAATTCAGAGAATAATGGTTGTTCTATTTATATGAGTTATATCTTTTATGGTCATGCACCCTTGATGAGTGGTCTATTTTTGTTGAATTTCGATAGTAGTGATACACATATTCATAGTATTGAAGCCAAAAGATATAAGTGTAATAATGATACTGCAACTTATTTGTGGCACTACCATTTAGGTCATATTGGTGTAAAGCGCATGAAGAAACTCCATGTTGATGGGCTTTTGGAATCACTTGATTATGAATCACTTGATGCTTGCGAACCATGCCTCATGGGCAAGATGACTAAGACTCTGTTCTCCGGAACAATTAAACGAGAAACAGACTTATTGGAAATAATACATACTGATGCATGCGGCCCAATGAGTGTTGATGCTCGTGGCGGGTATCGTTATTTTCCGATCTTCACAGATGATTTGAGCAGATATGGGTATATCTACTTGATGAAACATAAGTCTGAAACATTTGAAAAGTTCAAAGAATTTCAGAGTGAAGTGAAAATCATCGTAACAAGAAAAATAAGTTTCTACGATCTGATCATGGAGGTGAATATTTGAGTGATGAGTTTGGTCTTCATCTAAAACAATACGGAATAGTTTCGCAACTCACGCCACCTGGAACACCACAGCGTAATGGTGTGTCCCAACGTCATAATCGCACTTTCTTAGATATGGTGCGATCTATGATGTTCTTACTGATTTACCGCTATCATTTTGGGGTTATGCTTTAGAGACGGCTGCATTCATGTTAAATAGGGCACCATCGAAATCTGTTAAGACGACACCATATGAACTGTCGTTTGGCAAGAAACCCAAGTTGTTGTTTCTTAAAGTTTGGGGCTGCGATGCTTATGTGAAAAAGCTTCAACCTGATAATCTCGAACCCAAATCAGAGAAATGTGTCTTCATAGGATACCCAAAGGAAACCGTTGGGTACGCCTTCTATCACAGATCCGAAGGCAAGATATTCGTTGCTAAGAATGGGTCCTTTCTAGAGTAGTTTCTCACAAAAGAAGTGAGTGGGAGGAAAGTAAAACTTGATGACGTAATTGTACCTGCTAACTTATTGGAGAGTAGTACATCACAGAAATCAGTTCCAGTGATTCCTACACCAATTAGTGATGAAGCTAATGATGATGATCATGAAACTTCTGATCAAGTTACTACCGAACCTCGTAGGTCAACCAGAGTAAGATCTGCACCAGAATGGTATGGTAATCCTGTTCTGGAGGTCATGTTACTTGACCATGACAAACCTATGAACTATGAGGAAGCGATGATGAGCCGATATTCCACAAAATGGCTTGAGGCCATGAAACCTGAGATGGGATCCATGTATGAGAACAAAGTGTGTACTTTGGTTGACTTGCCCGATGATCGGCAAGCCATAGAGATTAAATGGATCTTCAAGAAGAAGACTGACTCTGACAGTAATGTTACTGTCTACAAAGATCGACTTGTTGCGAAATGTTTTCGGTAAGTTGAAGGAGTTCACTACGATGAGACCTTCTCACTAATACGTCCATTTTGCATCATGCTTTTATATCGATATTTATTGCATTATTGGCTGTTATTACACATTATGTCACAATACTTATGCCTATTCTTTCTTATTTTTCAAGGTTTACATAAAGAGGGAGAATGCGGGTAGCTGGGATTCTGGGCTGGAAAAGGAGCAAATATTATAGACCTATTCTACACAGCTCCAAAAGTCCTGAAACTTCACGGAAGACGTTTTCAGAATATATAAAAAATACTCAGTGGAAGAAGTTCACCAGGGGGGCCATACCCTGCCCACGAGGGTGGGGGCGCGCCCTACCCCCCTGGGCACGCCCCCTACCTTGTGGGCCCCCTGGTGGCCCTCCGGTGGACATCTTCTGCTATATGAAGCCTTTCGATGGGAAAAAAATCAGAAGCCATCTTCTCGGACGAAACTCCGCCGCCACGAGGCGGAACCTTGGCGGAACCAATCTAGGGCTCTGTCGGAGTTGTTCTGCTGGGGAAACTTCCCTCCGGGAGGGGGAAATCATCGCCATCGTCATCACCAACGTTCCTTTCATTGGGAGAGGGCAATCTCCATCAACATCTTCATCAGCACCATCTCCTCTCAAAATCCTAGTTCATCTCTTGTATCCAATTCTTGTCTCCAAGTCCGTGATTGGCGCTAGTAGGTTGCTAGTAGTGTTAATTACTCCTTGTAGTTGATGCTAGTTGGTTTTTTTGGTGGAAGATCATATGTTCAGATCCTATATGCATATTAATACCCCTCTGATTATGAACATGTTTATGCTTTGTGAGTAGTTACGTTTGTTCCGGAGGACATGGGAGAAGTCTTGCTATTAGTAGTCATGTTAATTTGGTATTCGTTCGATATTTTGATGAGATGTATGTTGTCTCTCCTCTAGTGGTTTTATGTGAACGTCGACTACATGACAGTTCACCATTGTTTGGGCCTGGAGGGAGGCATTGGGGAGTAATAAGTAGATGATGGGTTGCTAGAGTGACAGAAGCTTAAACCCTAGTTTATGCGTTGCTTCGCTAGGGACTGATTTGGATCCATATGTTTCATGATGTGGTTAGGTTTACCTTAATACTTTTGTTGTAGTTGTGCATTCTCGCAATAGAGGTTAATCATAAGTGGGATGCTTGTCCAAGAAAGGATAGTACCCAAGCACCGGTCCACCCACATATCATATTATCAAAGTACCGAACACGAATCATATGAGTGTGATGAAAACTAGCTTGACGATATTCCCATGTGTCCTCGGGAGCGCTTTTCTCTATATAAGAGTTTGTCCAGGCTTGTCCTTTGCTACAAAAAGGATTGGGCCACCTTTCTGCACTTCATTTACTTTTGTTACTTGTTGCTCGTTACAAATTATCTTATCACAAAACTATCTGTTACCACTTATTTCAGTACTTGCAGACAATACCTTGCTGGAAACTTCTTATCGTTTCCTTCTGCTCCTCGTTGGGTTCGACACTCTTACTTATCGAAAGGACTACGATAGTTCCCCAATACTTGTTGGTCATCAAGACTCTTTTCTAGTGCCGTTTTCAGGGAGTGAAGTGCCTTTGGTATGTGGAATTTGGTAAGGAAAAATTTATATAGTGTGCTGAAATTTACTGTCACTTGTTAGTATGGAAAGTAATCCTCTGAGGGGCTTGTTCGGGGTATCTTCACCCCGACCAGTAGAGCAAAGAGTTGCTCCTCAACCTACTGAACCTACTGAAAATGAAAATGTCTGCTTTGAAATTCCTTCGGGTATGATAGAAAAGCTGCTAGCTAATCCTTTTGTAGGAGATGGTACAAAGCATCCTGGTGAGCACTTAATATATGTGGATGAAGTTTGTGGATTATTTAAGCTTGCAGGTGTACCCGGAGATGTTGTTAAGAAGAAGGTCTTCCCTTTATCTTTGAAGGGAGATGCATCGACATGGTATAGGCTATGTTATGATATGGGGTCTTGGAATTACAAACGATTGAAATTGGAATTTCATCAGAAGTTTTATCCTATGCATCTTGTTCATTGTGATCGCAATTATATATATAATTTTTGGCCTCGCGAAGGAGAAAGCATGGCTCAAGCTTTGGGGATGCTTAAATCAATGTTATATTCATGCCCCAATCATGAGCTCTCAAGAGAAATGATTATTCAAAATTTATATGCTAGGTTTCTGATAACAATCGCACCATGCTCGATACTTCTTGTGCTGGCTCTTTTATGATGAAGACTATTGAATTCAAATGGGATTTATTGGAAAGAATTAAACACAACTCTGAAGATTGGGACCTCGACAAAGGTAAGGAGTCAGGTACGACACCTAAGTTTGATTGTGTTAAATCTTTTATGGATACCGATGTTTTCCGTAAATTTAGCACTAAATATGGACTTGAATCTGAGATAGTAGCTTCTTTCTGTGAATCTTTTGCTACTTATGTTGATCTCCCCAAGGAGAATTGGTTTAAATATCATCCCCCCATAGAAGTAAAAGTACCTACACCAATTAAAGTTGAAGAAAAGATTGTCACTTATAATGATCCTATTGTTCCTACTGCTTATGTTGAGAAACCACCTTTCCCTGTTAGGGTAAAGGATCATGCTAAAGCTTCAATAGTGGTTCGCAAAAGCAATATTAAAACATATACACCTCCTGAGCAAGTTAAAGTTGAAACTAATATTGCTATTGTTAAAGATCTCTTGTCTGATAATATTGATGGGCATGTTATTCATTTCTGTGATGATTTTGCTAGAATTGCTAAACCTTGTGCTAAAGATAAACCTAGACCGGTGGTAGGCATGCCTGTTATTTCTGTTAAAATAGGAGATCATTGTTATCATGGCTTATGTGATATGGGTGCCAGTGCTAGTGCAATACCTATTAGCCTTTATAGAGAAATTATGCATGATACTGCACCTGTTGAGTTTGGAGATATTGGTGTCACAATTAAACTTGCCAATAGAGTTACTATTTCACCAATGGGAATTGTTAGAGATGTTGAAGTCTTGTGTGGGAAAACTAAATATCCTGCTGATTTTCTTGTTCTTGGTTCCCCAAAAGATAGCTTTTGTCCCATTATATTTGGTAGACCCTTCTTGAATACTGTTAATGCTACCATAGATTGCAAAACAGATGTTGTTACTATCGGTTTAGATGATATGCCTCATGAATTTAATTTCTCTAAATTTAGTAGACAACACCGTGAAGAAGAATTGCCTAGTAAGGATGAAATTATTGGTCTTGCTTCTATTGCCGTACCTCCTAGTGATCCTTTAGAACATTATTTGCTAGACCAAGAGAATGAAATGTTTATGAATGAAAGAAGGGAAATAGATGAAGTATTCTTTAAACAGGAACCTATTCTGAAAAACAATTTACCTATTGAAATCTTAGGGGATCCTCCTCCACCCAAGGGTGATCCCGTGTTTGTGCTTAAACCGTTGCCTGATACTCTTAAATATGCTTATCTTGATGAGAAAATGATATATCGTATTATTATTAGCGCTAACCTTTCAGAGCATGAAGAAGAGAGATTATTGAAAACTCTGAAGAAGCACCGTGCTACTATTGGGTATACCATTGATGATCTTAAGGGCATTAGTCCCACTCTATGTCAACATAAAATAAATTTGGAAGAAGATGCTAAACCAGTTTGCGATCATCAACGACGGCTGAATCCTAAAATGAAAGAAGTGGTAAGAAAAGAAATACTAAAGCTCCTTGAGGCAGGTATAATCTATCTCGTTGCTGATAGTCAGTGAGTAAGTCCTGTCCATTGTGTCCCTAAGAAGGGAGGTATTACTGTTGTTCCTAATGATAAAGATGAATTGATTCCTCAAAGAATTATTACAGGTTATAGGATGGTAATTGCTTTCCGCAAATTAAATAAGGCCACTAAATAGGATCATTACCCCTTACCTTTTTATCGATCAAATGCTAGAAAGATTATCCAAACATACACATTTCTGTTTCCTAGATGGTTATTCTGGTTTTTCTCAAATACATGTGTTGGCCAAAGATCAATCAAAGACTACATTTACTTTCCCTTTTGGTATTTTTGCTTATAGACGTATGCCTTTTGGTTTATTTTATGCACCTGCTACCTTTCAAAGATGCATGATGGCTATATTATCTGACTTTTGTGAAAATATTTGTGAGGTTTTCATGAACGATTTCTCTGTCTATGGATCTTTTGATGACTGCTTAAGCAACCTTGATCGAGTTTTGTAGAGATGCGAAGAAACTAATCTTGTCTTCAATTGGGAAAAGTGCCACTTTATGGTTAATGAAGGTATTGTCTTGGGGCATAAAGTTTCTGAAAGAGGTGTTGAAGTTGATAAAGCCAAGGTTGATGCTATTGAAAAGATACCATGCCCCAAGGACATTAAAGGTATAAGAAGTTTTCTTGGTCACGCCGGATTTTATAGGAGGTTCATTAAGGACTTCTCCAAAATCTCTCGTCCTCTAACTAATTTATTACAAAAAGACATACCATTTGTCTTTGATGATGATTGTGTACAAGCATTTGAAATACTTAAGAAAGCATTAATCTCTGCACCTATTGTTCAGCCAACTGATTGGAATTTACCCTTGGAAATTATGTGTGATGCTAGAGATTATGCTGTTCTAGGGCAAAGAGTTGATAAGAAATTAAATGTTATTCAATATGCTAGCAAAACCCTAGACAATGCTCAAAGAAATTATGCTACTACTGAAAAAGAATTCTTAGCAGTTGTATTTGCTTGTGATAAGTTCAGACCTTATATTGTTGATTCTAAAGTAACTATTCACACTGATCATGCTGCTATTAAATATCTTATGGAAAAGAAAGATGCTAAACCTAGACTTATTAGATGGGTTCTCTTGCTACAAGAATTTGACTTACATATTGTTGATAGAAAGGGAGCTGAGAACCCCGTTGCAGACAACTTGTCTAGGTTAGAAAATGTGCTTGATGACCCACTACCTATTGATGATAGCTTTCCTGATGAGCAATTAAATGTCATAAATACTTCTCATACTGCTCCATGGTATGCTGATTATGATAATTACATTGTTGCTAAATTCATACCACCTAGTTTCACATACCAGCAAAAGAAAAAATTCTTCTATGATTTAACGCATTACTTTTGGGATGACCCTCATCTTTATAAAGAAGGAGTATATGGTGTTATTAGACGTTGTGTACCTGAGCATGAACAGGAACAGATCCTACGCAAGTGTCACTCCGAAGCTTATGGAGGACACCATGCTGGAGATAGAACTGCACATAAGGTATTGCAATCTAGTTTTTATTGGCCTACTCTCTTCAAGGATGCCCGTAAGTTTGTCTTATCTTGTGATGAATGTCAAAGAATTGATAATATTAGTAGACGTCAGGAAATTCCTATGAATTATTCACTTGTTATTGAACCATTTGATGTTTGGGGCTTTGACTATATGGGGCCTTTTCCTTCCTCTAATGGATATACACATATTTTAGTTGCTGTTGATTACGTTACTAAGTGGGTAGAAGCTATTCCAACTAGTAGTGCTGATCATAACACCTCTATTAAGATGCTTAAAGAAGTTGTTTTTCCAAGATTTGGAGTCCCTAGATATTTAATGACTGATGGTGGTTCACATTTTATTCATGGTGCTTTCCGTAAAATGCTTGCTAAATATTATGTTAATCATAGAATTGCATCTCCTTATCACCCTCAGTCTAGTGGTCAAGTAGAATTGAGTAATAGAGAGCTCAAATTAATTTTGCAAAAGACTGTTGATAGATCTAGAAAGAATTGGTCCAAGAAACTTGATGATGCATTATGGGCCTATAGAACTGCATATAAAAATCCTATGGGTATGTCTCTGTATAAAATGGTTTATGGAAAAGCATGTCATTTACCTCTCGAACTAGAACACAAGGCATATTGTGCTATTAAAGAACTCAATTATGATTTTAAACTTGCCGGTGAGAAGAGGTTATTTGATATTAGCTCACTCGGTGAATGGAGAACCCAAGCCTACAAAAATGCCAAGTTGTTTAAGGAAAAAGTTAAAAGATGGCATGATGAAAGGATACAAAAGTGTGAGTTTAATGTACGTGATTATGTATTGCTATACAACTCTCATTTAAGATTTTTTGCAGGAAAACTTCTCTCTAAATGGGAAGGTCCTTACGTTATCGAGGAGGTCTATTGTTCCAGTGCCATAAAAATCAACAACTTCGAAGGCACAAATCCGAAGGTGGTGAACGGTCAAAGAATCAAACATTATATCTCAGGTAATCCCATAAATGCTGAAACTAATGTTATTGAAACCGTAACCTCGCAGGAATACATAAGGGACACTTTCCGGAACATTTCAGAGTCCGAAAAGGAATAGGTATGTGGTACGGTAAGTAAACCGACTCCAAAACAGTTTTTAAGGCAATATTTCTCCATTTTGGAATATTTAGAAAAATAGAAAAATAAGTAGCAGTCCGGGAAGGACACGAGGGCTCCACGCGGGGGGAGGGCGCGCCCTACCCCCTGGGCGTGCCCCCTACCTCGTGGGCACCTCGTGTGCTCTCCGGACTTTGTTTTCTTACACGACACGTATTTTGGTTGGTAAAAATTCATTATATAATCTCCCGGAGGTTTTGACTCCCGTATCACGCAATTACCCTCTGTTTGTGTTCCGAGCTGTTGCTACTACAGATTAGAGCAGGATGTTTTTGCAAGAGTCAGTTGGCGAGAGCTGGGTGTCTCATCCGGCGCCGAGATCAATGACAAACAACAATGTTGACCTCTTTGTGCCAGCAATGGAGGAAGAGATGGAGGCCGAATTGAAGAGGATAGATGCCATGGAGGAGGATCAAGAAGCCACTTCCCGCTTCTGAGCTGGATTCACAATGGGAGAACAGCAGAGCTCGGCTATTCCAAACTCGGTTATCCCTTCCAATGTTAGATTTCTTTCTTATGAGAATGTGAAAAAGAGTGTCACTAGTTCTCCCGCAGCTATGCAGCACTAGTGGGTGCAGGGAGCTTTGGCTGTTATAGGAAAACTCCGAAAGGAAATAATGGACCTCAAGTAGCAAGTTAATAAGCTTGAGGAGGAGAATCGTATCCTGAGGAGCATCATCGCCAAGAACATCACATCACCACCCCCGAAAAGAGATACATAATCACATGGGTATGGGCACTCCCCTTGGCAACTACCAAGCTTGGGGGAGTGCCTCGGTATCGTATCACCATCACTTTTACCTTTACCATTTTTCTTAGTTCGATCCTTTTGGTAATATCTTGATCTAGTAGAATAAAAGTTTTTTTAGTATGATCTAGTTGTGAGTTTTGCTTTATAATCCTTCTATGTAATCGAGTCTGTGAGCTATATATAATAAAGATTAGTGTTGAGTCAAGGGCTTGATTATTTTTCCATGATCCTAAGGGAATAAAAGAAAAGAGAAAGGAATAAAAAGAAACAAAGAGATCATATGGATCTCATGGAGAGTAATGATCTCACATAGAAAAAGTATGTTGAATAAAAGTTGTTGAGAGTTGACAAACATAGTTTTGGTCATCGTTACAATTAATAGGAAGTAATAAAGAAAGAGAGGTCTTCACACATAGATATACTATCTTGGACATCTTCTATGATTATGAGCACTCATTAAAATATGACATGCTAAAGAGTTGATGTTGGACAAGGAAGACAACGTAATGGGTTATGTTTTCTTACATCTGAGATAAATTATATTGTCATGGATCATCTAACATAGTTGAGCTTGTCTTTCCCCCTCATGCTAGCCAAAATTCATCGCACCAAGTAGAGATACTACTTGTGCTTCCAAATACCCTTAAACCAGTTTTGCCATGAGAGTCCACTATACCTACCTATCGATTGAGTGAGATCCTCCAAGTAAGTTGTCATCGGTGCAAGCAATAAAAATTGCTCTCTAAATATGTATGACTTATTAGTGTGGGAGAAATAATCTTTATACGATCGTGTGATATGGAAGAAACAGAAGCGACAGACTGCATAATAAAGGTCCATATTACAAGTGGCAATATAAAGTGACGTTCTTTCGCATTAAGATTTTGTGCATCCAACTATAAAAGCACATGACAACCTCTGCTTCCCTCTGCGAAGGGCCTATCTTTTACTTTTATCTCCTACCCTGCATAAGAGTCATGGTGATCTTCACCTTTCCTTTTTACATTGTATCCTTTGTCAAGCACAGTATGCTGGAAAGATCCTGGTATATATGGCTAATTGGATGTGAGTTTTCATGAACTATTATTGTTGACATTACCCTTGAGGTTAAACATTGGGAGGCAAAACTATAAGCCCCTATCTTTCTCTATGTCCGATCAAAACTCCATACCTATAAGTATTGTGTGAGTGTCAGCAATTGTGAAAGACTATATGATAGTTGAGTATGTGGACTTGCTGAAAAGCTCTTATATGTTGACTCTTTCCTATGTTATGATAAATTGCAATTGCTCCAATGACTGAGATTATAGTTAGTTAGTTGTCAATGAAGTTTATGATTCATACTTGAAATTGTGATTGAAATTATTACTCTAGCATGAGAAATTATATGACAAGAATTATATAAGTTGTTGTTCTAAGAATGATCATGATGCCCTCATGTCCATATTTTATTTTTATTGACACCTCTATCTCTAAACATGTGGACATATTTTTTCCATTTCAGCTTTCGCTTGAGGACAAGCGAGGTCTAAGCTTGGGGGAGTTGATACGTCCATTTTGCATCATGCTTTTATATCAATATTTATTGCATTATTGGCTGTTATTACACATTATGTCACAATACTTATGCCTATTATCTCATATTTTACAAGGTTTACATAAAGAGGGAGAAAGCAAATATTAGAGACCTATTCTGCACAGCTCCAAAAGTCCTGAAACATCACGGAAGACGTTTTCAGACTATATGAAAAAATACTCAGTGTAAGAGGTTCACCAGGGGGGCACACCCAGCCCACGAGGGCGGGGGGCGCGCCCTACCCCCCTGGATGCGCCCCCTACCTCGTGGGCCCCCTGGTGGCCCTCTGATGGCCATCTTCTGCTATATGAATTCTTTTGATGGGAAATAAATCAGAAGCCATCTTCTCGGACGAAACTTCGCCGCCATGATGGGAAATCATTGTTGGGGAACGTTGCAGAAAACAAAAATTTTCCTACGGTTTCACCAAGATCCATCTATGAGTTCATCTAGCAACGAGTATTCAGATTGCATCTACATATCTTTGTAGATCGCGAGCGGAAGCGTTCAAAGAACGGGGATGATGTTGTCGAACACGACGTGATCCAAATCACCGATGACCAAGCGCCGAACGGACGGCACCTCCGCGTTCAACACACGTACGGGATGGGAGACGTCTCCTCCTTCTTGATCCAGCAAGGGGGAAGGAGAGGTTGATGATGATCCAGCAGCACGACGGCGAGGTGGTGGATGCAGGGCGTCACAGTAGCAGGGCTTCGCCTATACTACGAGAGAGAGCGATGTAACAGGGAGAGAGGGATGCGCCAAAGGCTGTCGTCTGAAATCCCTCCTCTCCCCCACTATATATAGGGGTGCCTAGGGGGGGCTCCGGCCCTAGGAGATGGGATCTCCTAGGGGGGCGGCGGCCAAGGGGTGGGGGGCTTGCCCCCCAAGCAAGGGGGCACCCCCTCTAGGGTTTCCCCTCAACCCTAGCCGCATGGGCCCTAGGGGAGTGGCGCCCCAGCCCACTTTGGGCTGGGTCCCTTCCCACTTCAGCCCATGGGGCCCTCCGGGATAGGTGGCACCTGGTGGACCCCCGGGACCCTTCTGGTGGTCCCGGTACAATACCGGTGACCCCGAAACTTGTCCCGATGGCCGAAATAGCACTTCCGATATATAATTCTTTACCTCCGCACCATTCCGGAACTCCTCGTGACGTCCGGGATCTCATCAAGGACTCCGAACAACATTCGGGTTACTGCATATACATATCTTCACAACCCTAGCGTCACCGAACCTTAAGTGTGTAGACCCTGCGGGTTCGGGAGACATGTAGACATGACCGAGACGACTCTCGAGTCAATAACCAACAGCGGGATCTGGATACCCATGTTGGCTCCCACATGCTCCACGATGATCTCATCGAATGAACCACGATGTCGAGGATTCAATCAACCCCGTATGCAATTCCCTTTGTCAATCGATATATTACTTGCCCGAGATTCGATCGTCGGTATCCCAATACCTCGTTCAATCTCGTTACCGGCAAGTCCCTTTACTCGTACCGTAATGCATGATCCCGTGACCAGTCACTTGGGCACTTTGAGCTCATTATGATGATGCATTACTGAGTGGGCCCAGTGATACCTCTCCGTCATACGGAGTGACAAATCCCAGTCTTGATCCGTGTCAACCCAACAGACACTTTCGGAGATACCCGTAGTATACCTTTATAGTCACCCAGTTACGTTGTGACGTTTTGTATACCCAAAGCATTCCTACGGTATCCGGGAGTTACACGATCTCATGGTCTAAGGAAAAGATACTTGACATTGGAAAAACTCTAGCAAACGAACTATACGATCTTTATGCTATGTTTAGGATTGGGTCTTGTCCATCACATCATTCTCCTAATGATGTGATCTCGTTATCAATGACATCCTATGTCCATAGCCAGGAAACCATGACTATCTGTTGATTAACGAGCTAGTCAACTAGAGGCTTACTAGGGACATGTTGGTGTCTGTTATTCACACATATATTACGATTTCCGGATAACACAATTACAGCATGAATAAAGACAATTATCATGAACAAGGAAATATAATAATAATGCTTTTATTATTGCCTCTAGGGCATATTTCCAACAGTCTCCCACTTGCACTAGAGTCAATAATCTAGTTACATTGTGATGAATCGAACACCCATGGAATTCTGGTGTTGATCATGTTTTGCCCTAGGGAGAGGTTTAGTCAACGGATCTGCTACATTCAGGTCCGTATGTACTTTACAAATCTCTATGTCTCCATCTTGAACATTTTCACGAATGGAGTTGAAGCGACGCTTGATGTGCCTTGTCTTCTTGTGAAACCTGGGCTCCTTGGCAAGTGCAATAGCTCCAGTGTTGTCACAAAAGAGCTTGATCGGCCCCGACGCATTGGGTATGACTCCGAGGTCGGTGATGAACTCCTTCACCCAAATTGCTTCATGTGCTGCCTCCGAGGTTGCCATGTACTCCGCTTCACATGTAGATCCCGCCACGACGCTCTGCTTGCAACTGCACCAGCTTACTACCCCACCATTCAAAATATACACGTATCTAGTTTGTGACTTAGAGTCATCCAGATCTGTGTCGAAGCTAGCGTCGACGTAACCCTTTACGACGACCTCTTCGTTACCTCCATAAACGAGAAACATTTCCTTAGTCCTTTTCAGGTACTTCAGGATATTCTTGACCGCTGTCCAGTGTTCCTTGCCGGGATTACTTTGGTACCTTCCTACCAAACTTACGGCAAGGTTTATATCAGGTCTGGTACACAGCATGGCATACATAATAGAACCTATGGCTGAGGCATAGGGGATGACACTCATCTCTTCTATATCTTCTGCCGTGGTCGGACATTGAGCTAAGCTCAATTTCACACCTTGCAACACAGGCAAGAACCCCTTCTTAGACTGATCCATACTGAAATTCTTCAATATCTTATCAAGGTATGTGCTTTGTGAAAGACCTATGAGGCGTCTCGATCTATCTTTATAGATTTTGATGCCTAATATATAAGCAGCTTCTCCAAGGTCCTTCATTGAAAAACTCTTATTCAAGTAGGCCTTGATGCTGTCCAAGAGTTCTATATCATTTCCCATCAAAAGTATGTCATCTACATATAGTATGAGAAATGCTACAGAGCTCCCACTCACTTTCTTATAAACGCAGGATTCTCCATAAGTCTGTGTAAACCCAAACGCTTTGATCATCTCATCAAAGCAAATGTTCCAACTCTGAGATGCTTGCACCAGCCCATAAATCGAGCGTTGGAGCTTGCACACCTTGTCAGCATTCTTAGGATCGACAAAACCTTCCGGCTGCATCATATACAATTCTTCCTTAAGGAAACCATTAAGGAATGCCGTTTTGACATCCATTTGCCATATTTCATAATCATACAATGCGGCAATTGCTAACATGATTCGGACGGACTTTAGCTTCGCTACTGGTGAGAAAGTCTCATCGTAGTCAAACCCTTGAACTTGTCGATAACCCTTAGCGACAAGCCGAGCCTTATAGATGGTCACATTACCATCCGCGTCTGTCTTCTTCTTAAAGATCCATTTATTTTCTATGGCTCGCCGTTCAACGGGCAAGTCAATCAAAGTCCATACTTCGTTTTCATACATGGATCCTATCTCGGATTTCATGGCTTCCAGCCATTTGTCGGAATCCGGGCCCGCCATCGCTTCTTCATAGTTCGAAGGTTCACCGTTGTCTAACAACATGATTTCCAAGACAGGGTTGCCGTACCATTCTGGTGCGGAACGTGTCCTTGTGGACCTTCGAATTTCAGTAGGAGCTTGATCAGAAGTATCTTGATCATTATCATTAACTTCCTCTCTAGTCGGTGCTGGCACCTCAGGAACATTTTCTTGAGTTGCGCCATTTTCTGGTTCAAGAGGTAATACTTCATCAAGTTCTACTTTCCTCCCACTTACTTCTTTCGAGAGAAACTCCTTCTCTAGAAAGGATCCATTCTTGGCAACAAAGACCTTGCCTTCGGATCTGAGGTAGAAGGTATACCCAATAGTTTCTTTTGGGTATCCTATGAAGACGCATTTTTCCGACTTGGGTTCGAGCTTTTCAGGTTGAAGTTTCTTGACATAAGCATCGCATCCCCAAACTTTTAGAAACGACAGCTTAGGTTTCTTCCCAAACCATAATTCATACGGTGTCGTCTCAACGGATTTCGATGGAGCCCTATTTAAAGTGAATGCGGCAGTCTCTAAAGCATAGCCCCAAAAAGATAGCGGTAAATCGGTAAGAGACATCATAGATCGCACCATATCTAATAGAGTGCGATTACGACGTTCGGACACACCGTTACGCTGAGGTGTTCCAGGCGGCGTGAGTTGTGAAACTATTCCACATTTTCTTAAGTGTGTGCCAAATTCGTGACTCAAGTATTCTCCTCCACGATCTGATCGTAGAAACTTGATTTTCCTGTCACGTTGACTCTCAACCTCACTCTGAAATTCCTTGAATTTTTCAAAGGTTTCGGACTTGTGTTTCATTAAGTAGATATACCCATATCTACTCAAGTCATCAGTGAGGGTGAGAACATAATGATAGCCGCCGCGAGCCTCAACACTCATTGGACCGCACACATCAGTATGTATGATTTCCAATAAGTTGGTTGCACGCTCCATTGTTCCTAAGAACGGAGTCTGGGTCATTTTACCCATGAGGCATGGTTCACACATGTCAAATGATTCATAATCAAGAGACTCTAAAAGTCCATCTGCATGGAGCTTCTTCATGCGTTTGACACCTATGTGACCAAGGCGGCAGTGCCACAAGTATGTGGGACTATCATTATCAACCTTGCATCTTTTGATACTCGCATTATGAACATGTGTAGCATTACGTTCGTGATTCATAAAGAATAAACCATTCACCATAGGAGCATGACCATAAAACATATCTCTCATATAAATGGAACAACCATTATTCTCGGATTTAAATGAGTAGCCATCTCGAATTAAACAAGATCCCAATACAATGTTCATGCTCAAAGCTGGCACTAAATAACAATTATTAAGGTTTAAAACTAATCCCGAAGGTAAATATAGAGGTAGCGTGCCGACGGCGATCACATTGACCTTGGAACCATTCCCGACGCGCATCGTCACCTCGTCCTTTGCCAGTTTCCGCTTATTCCGCAGCCCCTGCTTTGAGTTACAAATGTGAGCAACTGCACCGGTATCAAATACCCAGGAGCTACTACGGACACTAGTAAGGTACACATCAATTACATGTATATCACATATACCTTTTGTTTTGCCGGCCTTCTTGTCTGCTAAGTATTTGGGGCAGTTCCGCTTCCAGTGACCGCTTCCCTTGCAATAAAAGCACTCAGTCTCGGGCTTGGGTCCATTCTTTGGCTTCTTCCCGGCAGCTTGCTTGCCGGGCGCGGCAACTTCCCTGCTGTCCTTCTTGAAGTTCTTTTTACCACTGCCTTTCTTGAACTTAGTGGTTTTATTGACCATCAACACTTGATGTTCCTTCTTGACTTCTACCTCTGCTGATTTCAGCATTGCAAACAACTCAGGAATGGTCTTTTGCATCCCCTGCATGTTGAAGTTCATCACAAAGCTCTTGTAGCTTGGTGTAAGCGACTGGAGGATTCTGTCAATGACCGCATCATCCGGGAGATTAACTCCCAGCTGAGACAAGCGGTTATGTAACCCAGACATAGTGAGTATGTGCTCACTGACAGAACTATTTTCCTCCATCTTACAGCTGAAGAATTTATCGGAGACTTCATATCTCTCGATCCGGGCATGAGCTTGAAAAACCATTTTCAGCTCTTCAAACATCTCATATGCTCCATGTCTCTCAAAACGCTTTTGGAGCCCCGGCTCTAAGCTGTAAAGCATGCCGCACTGAACCAGGGAGTAGTCGTCAACACGTGTCTGCCAAGCGTTCGTAACGTCTTGGTTCTGTGGGACAGGAGCTTCACCTAGCGGTGCTTGTAGGACATAATCTTTCTTGGCAGCTATAAGGATGATCCTCAGGTTCCGGACCCAGTCCGTATAGTTGCTGCCATCATCTTTCAGCTTGGTTTTCTCTAGGAACGCGTTGAAGTTGAGGACTACGTTGGCCATTTGATCTACAAGACATATTGTAAAGAATTTAGACTAAGTTCATGATAATTAAGTTCATCTAATAAAATTATTCAATGAACTCCCACTTAGATAGACATCCCTCTTCTAGTCATCTAAGTATAACATGATCTGAGTCAACTAGGCCGTGTCCGATCATCACGTGAGACGGACTAGTCAACGTCGGTGAACATCTTCATGTTGATCGTATCTTCTATACGACTCATGCTTGACCTTTCGGTCTTCTGTGTTCCGAGGCCATGTCTGTACATGCTAGGCTCGTCAAGTCAACCTAAGTGTTTGCATGCGTAAATCTGTCTTACACCCGTTGTATGTGAACGTCTGAATCAAACACCCGATCATCACGTGGTGCTTCGAATCAACGAACTGTCGCAACGGTGCACAGTTAGGGGGAACACTTCTTGAAATTATTATGAGGGATCATCCTATTTACTACCGTCGTTCTAAGTAAACAAGATGCAAAACATGATAAACATCACATGCAATCAAATAATAAACGTGACATGATATGGCCAATATCACATAGCTCCTTTGATCTCCATCTTGGGGTCCATGATCATCTTGTCACCGGCTTGACACCATGATCTCCATCATCGTGTCTCCATGACGTTGCTCGCCAACTATTACTTCTACTACTATGGCTAACGCGTTTAGCAATAAAGTAAAGTAATTTACATAGCGTTTCTCAATGACACGCAGGTTATATAAAAGAATAAAGACAACTCCTATGGCTCCTGCCGGTTGTCATACTCATCGACATGCAAGTCGTGATTCCTATTACAATAGCATGAACATCTCATACATCACATATAGATCATTCATCATTCATCACAACTTTGGCCATATCATATCACAAAGCACTTGCTGCAAAAACAAGTTAGACGTCCTCTAATTGTTGTTGCAAGTTTTACGTGGCTGAATTAGGGTTCTAGCAAGAACGTTTTCTCACCTACGTGAAAGCCACAACGTGATTTGTCAACTTCTATTTACCCTTCATAAGGACCCTGTTCATCGAATCCGCTCCAACTAAAGTGGGAGAGACAGACACCCGCTAGCCACCTTATGCAACTAGTGCATGTTTGTCGTTGGAACCGGTCTCACGTAAGCGTACGTGTAAGGTTTGTCCGGGCCGCTTCATCCCACAATACCGCTGAAGCCAGAAAAGACTAGTAGCGGCAAGAAAGTTGACAAATCTGCGCCCACAACAAATTGTGTTCTACTCGCGCAAGAAGAACTACGCATAGACCTAGCTCATGATGCCACTGTTGGGGAACGTTGCAGAAAACAAAAAATTTCCTACTGTTTCACCAAGATCCATCTATGAGTTCATCTAGCAACGAGTATTCAGATTGCATCTACATACCTTTGTAGATCGCGAGCGGAAGCGTTCAAAGAACGGGGATGATGTTGTCGAACACGACGTGATCCAAATCACCGATGACCAAGCGCCGAACGGACGGCACCTCCGCGTTCAACACACGTATGGGACGGGAGATGTCTCCTCCTTCTTGATCCAGCAAGGGGGGAGGAGAGGTTGATGATGATCCAGCAGCACGACGGTGTGGTGGTGGATGCAGGGCGTCACAGTAGCAGGGCTTCGCCTATACTACGAGAGAAAGAGACGTAACAGGGAGAGAGGGATGCGCCAAAGGCTGTCGTCTGAAATCCCTCCTCTCCCCCACTATATATAGGGGTGCCTAGGGGGGGGGGCACCGGCCCTAGGAGATGGGATCTCCTAGGGGGCGGCGGCCAAGGGGTGGGGGGCTTGCCCCCCAAGCAAGGGGGCGCCCCCTCTAGGGTTTCCCCTCAACCCTAGCCGCATGGGCCCTAGGGGAGTGGTGCCCCAGCCCACTTTGGGCTGGGTCCCTTCCCACTTCAGCCCATGGGGCCCTCCGGGATAGGTGGCCCCACCCGGTGGACCCCCGGGACCCTTCCGGTGGTCCCGGTACAATACCGGTGACCCCGAAACTTGTCCCGATGGCCTAAATAGCACTTCCGATATATAATTCTTTACCTCCGGACCATTCCGGAACTCCTCGTGACGTCCGGGATCTCATCCGGGACTCCGAACAACATTCGGGTTACTGCATATACATATCTTCACAACCCTAGCGTCACCGAACCTTAAGTGTGTAGACCCTACGGGTTCGGGAGACATGTAGACATGACCGAGACGACTCTCCAGTCAATAACCAACAGCGGGATCTGGATACCCATGTTGGCTCCCACATGCTCCACGATGATCTCATCGAATGAACCACGATGTCGAGGATTCAATCAACCCCATATGCAATTCCCTTTGTCAATCGATATATTACTTGCCCGAGGTTCGATCGTCGGTATCCCAATACCTCGTTCAATCTCGTTACCGGCAAGTCACTTTATGCGTACCGTAATGCATGATCCCGTGACCAGACACTTGGTCACTTTGAGCTCATTATGATGATGCATTACCGAGTGGGCCCAGTGATACCTCTCCGTCATACGGAGTGAGAAATCCCAGTCTTGATCCGTGTCAACCCAACAGACACTTTCGGAGATACCCGTACTATACCTTTATAGTCACCCAGTTACGTTGTGACGTTTGGTATACCCAAAGCATTCCTACGGGATCCGGGAGTTACACGATCTCATGGTCTAAGGAAAAGATACTTGACATTGGAAAAACTCTAGCAAACGAACTATACGATCTTTATGCTATGTTTAGGATTGGGTCTTGTCCATCACATCATTCTCCTAATGATGTGATCTCGTTATCAATGACATCCTATGTCCATAGCCAGGAAACCATGACTATCTGTTGATTAACGAGCTAGTCAACTAGAGGCTTACTAGGGACATGTTGGTGTCTGTTATTCACACATGTATTACGATTTCCGGATAACACAATTACAGCATGAATAAAGACAATTATCATGAACAAGGAAATATAATAATAATGCTTTTATTATTGCCTCTAGGGCATATTTCCAACAATCATCGCCGTCGTCATCACCAACGCTCCTCTCATCAGGAGAGGGCAATCTCCATCAACATCTTCACCAGCACCATCTCCTCTCAAAACCCTAGTTCATCTCTTGTATCCAATTCTTGTCTCCAAGTCCGGGATTGGTGCTAGTAGGTTGCTTGTAGTGTTAATTACTCCTTGTAGTTGATGCTAGTTGGTTTTTTTGGTGGAAGATCATATGTTCAGATCCTATATGCATATTAATACCCCTCTGGTTATGAACATGTTTATGCTTTGTGAGTAGTTACGTTTGTTCCTGAGGACATGGGAGAAGTCTTGCTATTAGTAGTCATGTGAATTTGGTATTCATTCGATATTTTGATGAGATGTATGTTGTCTCTCCTCTAGTGGTGTTATGTGAACGTCGACTACATGACACTTCACCATTGTTTGGGCCTAGAGGAAGGCATTGGGGAGTAATTAGTAGATGATGGGTTTCTAGAGTGACAGAAGCTTAAACCCTAGTTTATGTGTTGCTTCACTAGGGGCTGATTTGGATCCATATGTTTCTTGCTATGGTTAGGTTTACCTTATTACTTTTATTATAGTTGCGGATGTTTGCAATAGAGGTTAATCATAAGTGGGGTGCTTGTCCAAGTAAGGACAGTACCTAAGCACCGGTCCACCCACATATTAGATTATCAAAGTACCGAACGCAAATCATATGAGCGTGATGAAAACTAGCTTGACGATATTCCCATGTGTCCTCGGGAGCGCTTTTCCCTATACAAGAGTTTTTCCAGGCTTGTCCTTTGCTACAAAAAGGATTGGGCCACCTTGTTGTACTTTATTTACTTTTGTTACTTTTTGCTCATTACAAATTATCTTATCACAAAACTATCTATTACCACTTATTTCAGTACTTGCAGAGAATACCTTGCTGGAAACCGCTTATCATTTCCTTCTGCTCCTCATTGGGTTCGATACTCTTACTTATCGAAAGGACTACGATAGATCCCCTATACTTGTGGGTCATCACCCACCCGTAGCGATGCTTAGGTCCGTCCGAATCATGTTAGCAATTGCTGCATTTTATGATTATGAAGTTTGGCAAATGGATGTCAAAACTGCATTCCTTAATGGATATCTTAAAGAAGAATTGTCTATGCTGCAACCGGAAGGTTTTGTCGATCCAAAATGTGCTAACAAAGTGTGCAAGCTCCAGCGATCCATTTATGGACTTGTGCAAGCATCTCGGAGTTGGAATGTACGCTCTGATAGTGTGATGAAAGCATATGGTTTTATACAGACTTTTGGAGAAGCCTGTATTTACAAGAAAGTGAGTGGGAGCTCCGTAGCATTTCTGATATTATATGTGGGCGACATATTGTTGATCGGAAATGATACTGAATTTCTGAATAGCATAAAAGGATACTTGAATAAGAATTTTTTTAATGAAGGACCTCGGTGAAGCTGCTTATATATTGGGCATCAAGATCTATAGAGATAGATCAAGACGCTTAATTGGACTTTCAAAAACAACATACCATGATAAAATTTTGAAGAAGTTCAAAATGGATCGAGCAAAGAAAGGGTTCTTGCTTGTGTTACAAGGTGTGAAGTTGAGTCAGACTCAATGCCCGAACACTTTAGAAGATAGAGAGGAAATGAAAGTCATTCCCTATGCCTCAGCCATAGGTTCTATCATGTATGTCATGTTGTGTACCAGACCTGATGTGTGCCTTGCGTTTAGTTTAATAGGAAGGTAACAAAGTAATCCAGTAGTGGGTCACTGGACAACGGTCAGTAACATCCTGATACATATTTTTATTGAATGGTGGAGCTGTTAGTTAGTGCAGTTCTAAGAAGAGTGTCGTAGCGGGATCTACGTGTGAAGAGGAATACATAGCCACTTCGAAAGCAGCAAATGAAGGAGTCTGCATGAAGGAGTTCATATCCGATCTAGGTGTAATACCTAGTGCATCGGGTCCACTGAAAATCTTTCGCCACAATACTAGTGCAATTGCCTTGGCAAAGGAATCCAGATTTCACAAGAGAACCAAGCACATCAAGAGACGCCTCAATTCCATCCGCGATCAAGTCAAGGAGGGAGACATTGATATTTTCAAGATACATACGGATCTGAATGTTCTAGACCCGTTGACTAAGCTTCTCTCACGAGCAAAACATGATCAGCACCAAGACTCCATGGGTGTTAGAATCATTACTGTGTAATCTAGATTATTGACTCTAGTGTGATACGTCTCCAATGTATCTATAATTTTTGATTGTTCCATTCTATTATATTATCTGTTTTGGATGTTTATGGGATTTATTATGCACTTTGATATTATTTTTGAGACTAACCTATTAACCGAAAGCCTAGTGCAAATTGCTGTTTTTTTCCTATTTCAGTGTTTCGCAGAAAAGGAATATCAAACGGAATCCAAACGGAATGAAACCTTCACAAGGATCTTTTTTGGAACAAACGCGATCCAGGAGACTTGGAGTGGACATCAAGCAAGCAGCGAGGTGGCCATGAGGTAGGGCGGCGGGGCCCCCACCCTCGCGGGCCCCTCGCAGCTCCACCGACCTACTTCTTTCGCCTATATATACTCTCATACCCTGAAAACATCGAGGGGAGCCACGAAACCACTTTTCCACTGTTGTAACCTTCTGTACGCGTGAGATCCCATCTGGAGACCTTTTCCGGCGATCTGCTGGAGGGGGATTCGATCACGGAGGGCTTCTACATCAACACCATAGCCTTTCTGATGATGTGTGAGTAGTTTACCACAGACCTTTGGGTCCATAGTTATTAGCTCGATGGCTTCTTTTCTCTCTTTGGATGTCAATAAAAAGTTCTCCTCCATGGTCTTGGAGATCTATTCGATGTAATTATTTTTGCGGTATGTTTGCCGAGATCTGATGAATTGTGGGTTTATGATTAAGATTATCTATGAACAATTTTTGATTCTTCTCTGAATTCTTATATGCATGATTTGATATCTTTGCAAGTCTCTTCGAATTACCAGTTCGGTTTGGCCTACTAGATTGATCTTTCTTGCAATGGGAGAAGTGCTTAGATTTGGGTTCAATCTTGCGGTGTCCCTTCCCAATGACAGTAGGGGCAGCAAGGCACATATTGTATTGTAGCCATTGAGGATAAAAAGATGGGGTTTATATCATATTGCTTGAGTTTATCCCTCTACATCATGTCATCTTGCCTAATGCATTACTCAGTTCTCTTGAACTTAATTCTCTAGATGCATGCTGGATAGAGGTTGATGTGTGGAGTAATAGTTGTAGATGTAGAACCGTTTTGGTCTACTTGACACGGACGTGATGCCTATGTTCATGATCATGCCTAGACATCATCATAACTATGCGCTTTTCTATCAATTGCTCGGCAGTAATTTGTTCACCCACTGTAATATATGCTATCTTGAGAGAAGCCACTAGTGAAATCTATGGCCCCCGTGTCTACTTTACATCATATAAGTTTCAGATATACAATCCTAGTTTACTATTTATTTTGCAATCTTTACTTTTCAATCTATACCAACAAAAATACCAAAAATATTTATCTTATTATCTCTATCAGATCTCACTTTAGTAAGTGACCGTGAAGTGATTGACAACCCCTTTATTGCATTGGTTGTGAGGTTCTTGACTTTTTGTGCAGGTACTAGGTGACTTGCGTGTAGTCTCCTACTAGATTGATACCCTGGTTCTCAAAAACTGAGGGAAATACTTACGCTACTTTGTTGCATCACCCTTTCCTCTTCAAGGGAAAACCAACGAATGCTCAAGAGGTAGCAAGAAGGATTTCTGGCGCCATCTCCGGGGAGATCTACACCAAGTCAAGACATACCAAGTACCCATCACAAACTCTTATCCCTCGCATCACATTATTTGCCATTTGCCTCTCGCTTTTCTCTCCCCCACTTCACCCTTGTCGTTTTATTCGCCTCTTTTCCGTTTCCCTTTTTTCCATTTGCCATCTTTCGCTTTCCTCTTGTGTGACTGTTTGTTGGATTGATTGTTTGTCACGATGGCTCAAGATAATACTAAATTATGTGACTTTTCCAATACCAACAATAACGATTTTATTAGCACTCACTACTGGAATCAACTTCTTTGCCGTCTGCCATGGCAGACGGCAAAGGCATACATCCCGGATGACAAACACCTTTGCCGTCAGCCAGCAAATGGCAAACTGTCCGGCTGAACACGTGCCAACAAATACCTTGTTTGTCGTCTGCATCCTTGAAACGGACGGCAAAGGATTGTGCCTTCCGCCATCCGAGGCCAGCAGACGGGAAAGATAACAGACGACAGTGGGGTGGGGTGAGAGCCGTTAGGGGGTTAACGCCGCTCTTTTGCCGTCCGCTGATAGACGGCAAAGAGCTCAGCTCGGCCAGCACTGAGATGCTGCCACATGTCCAGCTATGCTATCCGCCAGAAGACGCCAAAGAGGATTGAATCTTTGTCGTCTGCTGGTGGATGACATAGCTGGCCACTTTGCCGTCCTCCAGCAGACGGCAAAGTGACCAAATAGGCAGCCAGTGTTCCCAGTTTGTACAGGTAGCTGCCATGTGTCCTCTTTGCCATCTGCTAGCAGACGGCAAAGAGGCTATATATTCCCTGTTTTTATTTGAATCCATTTAATTTCACAGTAATTCACACACAGATATACATATATATTTTTATTTCACAGGCACAACAGACATATGATGTATCCAACACATAGCTCCATCCATGACAACATACATACATAAGAAACATAGTTCCATCCATACATATTACAATAATATCACAATGTTCATCTAACACATTGTTCCATGCATCCATATAACAAATTCCACATTTTTCATCGATACAAACAAAAAGAAGAACACGGAAACAAGCACTCCATCCATGCAAGCTTCCATATAGTGAATTAAATCTGGAAAATGGGAAACTAGAAAGTTAGAAGAAGAACACTAGAATCAGAAGAAGAAGAAGAAGAAGATTCATCATCATCTTCTTCTTCTTTTCTTCTTCCTATTCCTTCTTTCCTTCCTCTTCCTTGATTTTCTTCATCTTATTATGTCATTTGTGGACTAAATAGGCTAAATTATGTCAAAAATGGACCAAACAGGCTAAATAAGAAGAAAAATACCGTTATCACGGAGGTGTAGGAATTGTCGGGGCTGCACTAGTGGTAGACGGAGGTGAAGGACCGGTCGGGGTTCCGCCATTGCCAGACGCAGAAGGATTGGTTGATGCTTGTCGGGGGCCATGCTGCACCAAATATCATTTCCAATAATGTCTCGTTAGTATGATGCAAACTGAAAGGTGAATACTAGTAACTAACGACCATTCAAATCAAACTCACTGTGGCCGCCGGAGCAATCTGGGGCATCGGCGGAGGGGGCTGACCGTTTTTCTCGCACATGGTCGGCACATTTGGTTCTCACGAGTCGGACATATTAGTTAGTAATGCGAACATTATGTGCATGATTGGGCTAATATGCATGATAAACGTACCACGATGAGCTCGTATAGGGCCCGGTTGAATGCCTCATTCTGGTTCCTCTCCTCCTCCAACAGCTTAGCTGTCCTCTCCTCCAGCTCCCTCTCCCTCTCCGTCACCTCCCTTTTTGCCTCCTCCAAAAGCGCCTGGTGTTCAATCTCTCTTTCTCAACCATGGCCTGCAACACACCACTCCCTGTTAGTATTGTAATCATCGAGAGACACACACACAATGTAATGGAGGAAAGGTGAGAGAGTCCTAGGACAACGTATCAGTCCATCACCAATGGCTATGGAGCCATGGGACCTGTCACCACCAGATATCATCACCAGCTCTGTATCAAAAGGATCCTGGCTCGGGTTAAAGTCCTCCCTTTTCCTCTCCTTCCCCTCATCTCTATACCTCATGAGCTTGTGGTGGGAGGAGATGTTGGTGAAGCTCTCTGGATGATGTAGGTCAGATTCCGTGAATGGCTTCGCCTTCTTGTACGGGGCAGGATGAGCCAAGCCATAGAGGTCGAACAGATTTGGCACAGGCTTCTTATTGTGGTGCGCCTGAGAGAGAAGAACAAAATATTAGTTAAGGGCTCAAGCTAGCATGAAAAATGATATGGCTATGTAAATAGGTCATTTTGGAGCTAAGTAAGGTTATTATGTCATTTTCGAGGAAAATAAGCTAAGTTTAGGTCATTTTGGAGCTAACCAAGATTATTATGCTATTTTTGACCAAAGTATGCTGATTATGTCATTATTGAGCTATCCAAGTTAGTTATGCCATTTTTTGCTAACTAAAGCATATTTAGGGATTCTATAGAGCTATCTAAGGTTATTATGTCAGTTTAGAGATAATTATGTCTTGAATGAACTAGCTAAGATTAGTTTAGGTCGTTATTGAGCTATCGAAGGTAGTCGGCCATAGATAGCTCTTTGCCATACGTACGAAAGCGATACCCGTTGATGTCGTATTTGTCAAATGAACGGACCTTATAGTGAAACCCATTAGCTACTTGTCTCAATTCGGCATCCATAATGTCTAAATTAGCCTACAAGTTTAATACGAAAGGATTGTGGCTTTAGTCACAAATTAGCCAAAGAAATGAAATGGTCTAATGGAAATTACCGTTCTTTTGAACCAAGAGATGAAACCGGGATATTCGCCTCCTTGCTTTGCTAGAAGCTCATACTCTTTGACGGAATCCTTTTGGATCACTGATCCATACAAGAATATGGCGACGCATTGAATGCATCAAATATCCAGGAATAAGAGCAGTTCAAAGGAATTAGAAGTTGCGAAACAATGTACCGAGAACTTACTCGATGTACGGCCGCACTTTTGTTAGGTTGTTGAAGAGATACAGCGAAATTGTCCGCCATTCTTCAACATCCAATGATACTGGTTTCCAACCACTGGCTGGTGCGAGATTCCCTTTGGATAGGCTAAGGTTGGATCGACCCTTTTTAGGGTCGTCAGCATTGCACCGAGGCTTCAGATTATGCAAATTACGATTTTTGGCTTCATAGTGTGATGTCACGAAGTTTGCCGCCTCCTCAGTGATGAATGCCTCGGCCATTGATGCCTCACATCTATGTTTATTTTTACATATTTCTCGAAGCGTCTTCTGCATCCTCTCAGTTGAGTAGCACCAAGGATATTGCACGCCCCCCCCCCCAATCTTGCCTTGGTCGGGAGATGCAAAATCAAGTGTTGCGTTGGATTAAAGAAGCTTGGCAAAAATATCATCTCTAACTTGTAGATCAGCTTCGGCGCCAACTATTCCATTTCTTCTAGGAGGCCAGGTGATAGTTCTTTTGCACAAAGAACACGAAAGAAATAGCTCAGCTCTGCTAGTAATAGCCATTCATCCTCAGGGATGAAGCCACACAACATCACCGACATTATCCGCTCAATCCAAATGTGTCAATCATGACTTTTTAGACCAAATATTTTCAATTTTTCAAGACTTGCTCCGCTCTTTAGTTTTTCTGCATACCCATTGGGGAACATCAACTGCATTTTCACCCACAAAATAATTTCCATCATAGCTGGCCATCCAAGATTGAACCATGCCTTTTGCTTCGTCCAGTTCCGCTTTCCTTTTGATTCTTGCATGTTTGTAACGGTCTATCACATAGCTCCTCTTGATCGACTCTAGCCTTAGTATTATCCTTTGATTTCCCCTCTATGCCGAACAATGTACCAAAAATGGCTTCGGCGATATTCTTTTCAGTGTGCATCACATCGATGTTGTGTGGGTAAAGGAGGTCTTTGAAGTAAGGCAGATCCCACAAGCATGTCTTGTGAGTCCAGGCGTGTTCCTTATTATACCCCTTGAAATACATTGGACGCTCTGGACCTGGCTCGAGAGCATTTAACTGATCTAGGGTCTGTTGGCCTGTCAACGCAGGTGGTGCAGAGTGTTTGACAACTCTACCTTTGATGAAGTTCTTCTTGTCTTTCATGAACTTATGGCGAGAATCTGGAAACGGTCTATGCAAGTCGAAGCAACTATACTTGTGCCCTGCCGTCAGCCAACGGAACTCAAGAGCTCCCTTGCATGTGGGGCACGGGAACCTTCCAAGCACACACCAACCAACGAATAGCGGATACGCCGGCAAGTCATGCGTCGAGTACATGTACCAGACACGCATTATGAAGTTCTATTGCTAAAGGTGTCGTATGTCTTGAACCCATTATCCTAAGCTTCCTGCAATTCGTCCTTAAGCGGCTGCATGTACACATTCATATTCATCCCCGGATAGTTGGGCCCTGGAATTATCAACGTCGGGAAAATGTTCTTTATTTGCATAATATGCCCGGTGGGGAGATTGAGTGGAATGAAAAATATGGGCTAATAACTGTATGGGGTTGCCGCCTGACAAAACACACTGAACCCATCTGCATTGATGGCGACTCGAGGATGCCTTGGATCTGCCATTTTTTCCTTATGTAATGCATTGAAGCGCTTCCACGCTTCACCATCTGATGTGTGCACCATCATCACATTCCCATCTGCATCTAGTTCAGTTCTTTTGCCTGTTTTGTGCCATGTCATCTGTCTGGCCGTCCCTTCAACCATGAAAAGACGTTGAAGTCTTGGTACGATTGGCATATACCAAAGAACATTAACGGGCATTTTGGTCTGCGTCTTCTCACCCATACCGTTGTCTACCACGACATACCTGGAAGAACTGCAAATGGGACAATAGTTCAAGTCCTCATACTGAAGCCTAAATAAGACACATCCTTTCTCACAGGCATGTATCTTCTCATAGGACATCTTAAGAGCACGGACAATTTTGTCTGACTGGTACAGGTTTGCAGGTAGCACATGGCCTTTCGGCAGAAATCGTCTGAATACTGTCATCATCGCATCGTATCATTCTATGCCCAAGTTGAATTGAGCCTTCAAAGCCATTATTTGTGAGATGGCATCCAGCTGACAAAGCTCAATGTGCTCGCGGAGAGGACGTTTTGAGGACTCCAACATTTCAGTGAAGGCCTTTGCAGATTCCTCCATCTCCTCGTCTGAGTCCCGAGCATCGTCAAAGTGTTGCACCATGTCTTCCATCCCGGTACCATGCTCGTCGGTGTGACGACGAACCACCTCGGCTCTGGCACGTTGGGTAGACTCACCATGAAATGTCTAGACCGTGTAACCAGGCATAAAACCAAACTTCTACAGGTCTTTACTCATTTCAAGCTTGTCCCTCTTATTATAATTGTCGCACTGAACACAGGGGCACCAGCTAAATTTCTGGCCATTTGCAAATGCGGCTCTAACAAACCCTTTGGTTTTTGTTAACCATTCCTCAGTCCAAACTTTCTGTCTAGTGTAACTGGTGTACATCCACGCACGATCACTCATATTGACTTCCTACTGGACACACAAGAAATATATACATAATTAAGAAAACCATACCCATTAGTTAATGGAGTTTGTTAGTTTTATTACGTCCATGCAACCTACACACTAATAGGTAAAGATAGGTCCGAATCCCACCCAAGTATGTGTAGATTGGGTTCGTTTTCCGACGCTCTGCTTCGGGTCATATATATGATGTTTTGCATAACAAACTTGAAAAATATACGACCTAACTCATAATTCACAAATATATGACCCCGTCAGGGTCGGGATGTGGTGTCAGGGTGTCGGGATCGATCGGGTTGTCGGGGTCGGGGTCGGGGTGTGGTGTCAGGGTGTCGGGGGTCGGGGTGTCGGGGGTTGAGGTGTTGATGGTCGGGGTGTCAGGGTGTCGGGATGTCATGGTCGGGGTCAGGGTGTCGGTGGTCGGGGTCGGGGTTGGGGTGTCAGGGTGTCTCGGTGTTGGTGGTCGGGGTCGGGCTATCTTTTTCTTCTTCTTCTTCTTCTTTCTCTTTTTTGATTGAACACTCTGAGATAACAGCCCCACCGCCTTTTATTAACCTTGGGTCAAAAACTTTACAAGCTAAGAAAACTAGTAAAGTCTCTCTACGAGAACAGAAAACCTACCTATACATGTACAACAAAATATACAAATATACAACAGAAGGTGCCACATGATTAAGGCAGAGCATTGATCCATTGCAGAAGTGGCTTGATCGAAGACTTCATCTTATGAGAGTGCAGAGTGATGTCATGAATGAACTTGGCTTTCCATCTGCCAAAGGTTGGCCTAATATGCCTGAAGATCCTATCATTCCTCATGGTCCAAATGCTCCAGGCAGCAAGGTAAACCACCTCAAAGACGAAAGGTTGCTGGAAACTACTCTTGGCAGCCAAAATACACTCACGAGGAGCTAACCCTGCATACCAGGTAACCTGCAGGTAGTTCCAAACTCGGATGCTGAAAGTACATTTGAAGAATAGATGATCTCTGTCCTCATGCAGTTGGGCCACACACATAGGGCATAGATTGTCATCCTCCTCGGTTCTCCAATGCCTTCTCAGTAGCATATCCCTCGTATTGAGATGATAATTCAGCATCAACCAAACAAAAACCTTGATTTTCATAACACATTTGCTCTTCCATATCCATTTACAGGGGTCATCATCAGGAAGGTGTGCATGGGCGAGTGTGTAATAACTCTTGGCAGGGTATTGGCCGTTTCCGGATGTCCAACACCAAGTATCAGGTTCATGAGGTCTTATTTGCAAGCTTGATAAAGCGGAATTAAGAGAAACCAATTCATCCATTGCTTCCTGAGAGAGTGGCAACTAAAATAAAGTGGCAATATCAAATTCCTCAATGAAATTCCTGACAGAAATCTTGTCATCAAGTGAGAAGGAAAAGAGCCTAGGGAATCTATCCTTAATTGGCAGGTGACTTCCACCTAATCTCCATGTATCATGCCAAAAGAGAGAGCTATTTCCATCATTGATTGTGATAACACAATGAGATCTGTAAGCATCACTTAACTTCGTGATATCTCTCCACCAAGAAGATCCACGCTGAACAGTTGCATGAGGGACCACTCCATTGTAGTAAGTATCCCAAATCAAAGAAACCCATGGTATATAAACCTTATTATTAAACGTGTGCAAATGTTTAGTGAGTAAGGCCTTATTCTGAATTTAAAGATTGATTATCACCATGCCCCCTTATCTTTTGGTTTACAAACCATTGGCCAGGCTGCTAAAGATTGTTTAGGGGTGTCAGAGTTTCCTCTCCATAAACATTGCCTCATTATTCTCTCAAGTTGCTTAATGATAGCAGCTGGCAAGCTATAAGACTGCACAAGAAATAAATTGGCATGGAGTTAAGAACTGAAAGAAGCAGTTGAAGTCTGGCCCCCTGGGAGAGGAGGGAGGAACTAGCAGAGAGTCTTCTTTCAACTCTGTCCACAACAGGCACCAGTTCTTGCACCCTGGGTTTGGTGGTGCCCACAGGAAATCCTAGATAGGTAAATGGGAGAGACCCAACCTGACATCCAAAAATTGCAGCCAATCTGATGGTTTCCTCCTGTGAGACATTGATGGGTAGAATGTAAGACTTGTGGAAATTGACTTTTAAACCAGTTTATTTTGAGAAGGCCAGCAGCATATTCTTGAGAGCAAGAAGTTGAACCTCATCAGCTTGAATGATCAACAAGGTATCATCTACATATAGAACTATTGGAAAATCTCGGTCATTTGAGGGAATTGGGAGGGTAAGTAACCCTTGCTGGAGCATTTGGTTAACCACAGATTGAAGCAGATCAGTAGCAATGAAAAACATAAGAGGAGACAGAGGATCCCCTTGCCTTACACCTCTTTTACAGTTGAATTTTTTGCCAGGTACACCATTTAGTAGGATGGAATAAGATCCAAATGAAAGTAGCTCCTTAATCCAACCTATCCATTTTGCATCAAATCCCTTATATTTCAACATAAGCAGAATTAGATCATGTTCAACAGTGTCAAAAGCTTTAGCAAAATCAAGCTTGAGAATAAGGATTGGTCTTTTAGACTGATGACACTGATGAATGTATTCCAAAATCCAAGCAATGCAATCCTGTATAGACCTTGATTTAAGGAAGCCATATTGATTTTTATGGATGCATGTGAGGATGACTTTCTACAATCTATTTGCCAGGAGTTTAGTGAGAAATTTGAGACAAGTATTTGTGTGACAGATTGGCCTATAATCATTTGGTCCTTCGGGAGAATGGATTTTGGGGATGAGTGTGACAAGAGATCCATTAATAATCTGCAAAGAAATTCTTCCTTCATAGAAGTCAGATATTAGCTTTAGGAAGTCATCCTGGATTATATGCCAAGACTTCTTAACAAACAAACCAGTAAATCCATCTGGTCCTGGTGCTCTGTCTAGAGGTAAGTATTTTAAACCCAAATTTACTTCATCATCCGTAAAAGGCCCAGAAAAAACCTCTAGCCCAGGGACAGGCTGGATCAAAGTCCCAACGTCAAAAAACATGTCAATTCCACATGTAACTCCCAATCTATCCTTGTATGAAGACTATAGAAGTCCAGCCATTTCACTGTGAGTGGATAATGTCAAACCATCATCATTAATTAAGCTAGAAATAGAATCCCTTCTAAATCTCTCTATTGCCATTGCTTCAAAAAACTTGGAGTTTTCCTCTCCCACTTTGATCCACCTGATGGTACATCTTTGCTTCCAATAAATGTACTGCAGATGAAGAAGCTCCTCCAAATGTAGCTTGACAATCTTTCTGAAGCTAAATTCAGGTCTGAACAAAGACCTGCTCTCTTTTAAGTTGTCAAAGGCATGGATAACTGTATTACAGGAATTCATCAGAACCTTCAGTCTGGATAAACCTATGTGCCATTTCCTGAGATCTGTCCTTAACTGTTTAAACTTATGAGTAAGGATGGCAGCAAAATTGGTTAGCCTTGTGGGAGTAGACCAAGAGCTTTGAACACACTCCATGAACCCAGGCATGTCTACCCAGTAGTTTTCAAAACGAAAAATCTTAGCTTTGGGTATGGAAGTGGAGATTGAGACCACAGAAGGCACATGATCAGAGGTAGTCTTGTCAAGAGGGTAAACCATGGTATTAGGGTATTCACCAGTCCATGAAGGTGTTGTAAATAACCAATCCAATTGCTCCAAAAGTGGAGATTCTTGTATTTTTGACCAGGTATATGACCCCCCTTTTAAAGGCAACTCAATAAGGCCCATATTGCTAATGATTTCATTGAAAATAAACATATCATTAATGTCACCTCCTGGCATATTTCTATTCTCCATTGATCTGATGAAATTAAAATCACCTAAGAATAACCAGAGCTCATCTTGTGGGATTTGAATATGATATAACCAATGCAGAAAAGCATCTTGAAGCTCTCCCTGGCATGGTACATAAACATTAACTAAAGTCCAAGTTTGGTTCTTTTGTGTGGAAGAGAAATTTATGATGACACCATAACTTTGTAAATCGATCAGAGCACCAACTAGAGCAGATGAGCACCATAAAACAATGATCCCACCAGAGGCACCCACAGAAGGGGAGTACACAAAATTGTCAAACCTTTTAGGACAACATTTCCTAATAGACCTTTGATCAAAGAAATCACATTTAGTTTCCTGTAAGAAAACAACATAGCCCTAGCTTTCCTCAATTTTATCTCTCACAGACCTCTGCCTAACTTCAGAATTAAACCCTCTGACATTCCAATGGAGTACTTTCCAGTTCTTATTAAGGTAAGTACTCATGATAAAACAAATATGTAGGAAGAGAACAAGCACATCATCACATAATAATACTGGCACACATCATAACTAGAAGACTACATGAGATAGTTCAGAGAAATCTTCACGGCCATAAAACAGTCTGAAAGAGTAAGTAGCACACCCAAAAGAGGATAAATGGCAGGACAAAGGGCCTGCCTCCCTATAATATGAAAGCATAGTTCACTCATCATTAGGCATATCTTTCTATTGAGATTGCTTGGGCTCAGCCATAAGCTGCTCCATAGATAGCTTCTCTGGAGGGATGCCCAAAGAGACACCCAAAGTCTGCATAACCTAGATAGGAATAGGTGTAGGGCTTGACTCTAACACCATGGGAATGGTTTGATGAGTAGTCGCCTCCTGGAGTTTGGGCTTCTTCGCACGTGGCTGTCGTAGTGGTCTGGGCTTGACTAGAATTGCAGACGTGGGCTTAAAACCCTGCAGCTTGGCAACGCTTCTAGTCATTCTTCTGTCAGAAAAATCAGCCTTTGGAACCACCAGAGACTTGGGCTTTCTTCCTTTCTTCTTAGTAGCAGTAGAGACACTAATAAAAGGAAGAGGAGCCTTCACACTGTCAAAAGAAACTTCTGGTACAGGAATGTTGGATGGATCAACATCAAAAGTCAACTTCTGAGCAACTGGTCTGGGAGGAGAGGGCAGCCGAGGTAGGGGCTGAATCTCCTTATACAATAGTGCAGGTGGCCAAACAAAGGGCAGCTCCTGAGGGAAAGCTTGCAACCAAGATCTCTTGAGGGAAACACTATCTAGCACCATTGGCAGCTACTTGGTGTTGGTGTCAAAACTGGCGGATCTCGGGTACGGGGTCCCGAACTGTGCGTGTAAGGCTGATGGTAACAGGAGGCGGGGGACACAATGTTTACCCAGGTTTGGGCCCTCTCGATGGAGGTAATACCCTACTTCCTGCTTGATTGATCTTGATGATATGAGTATTGCAAGAGTTGATCTACCACGAGATCGTAGAGGCTAAACCCTATAAGCTAGCCTATGATTCTGATTGTTGTTTCTATGGACTAAATCCTCCGGTTTATATAGACACTGGAGGGGGCTAGGGTTACACAGAGTCGGTTACGGAGAAGGAGATGTACATATCCGAATTGCCAAGCTTGCCTTCCACGCAAAGGAGAGTCCCACCCGGACACGGGACGAAGCCTTCAATCTTGTATCTTCATAGTCCAACAGTCCGGCAAAAGTATATAGTCTGGCTGTCCAAGGACCCCCTAATCCAGGACTCCCTCAGTAGCCCCTGAACCAGGCTTCAATGACGATGAATCCGGCACGCAGACTGTCTTCGGCATTGCAAGGCGGGTTCCTTCTCCGAATACTCCATAGAAGATTTTGAACACAAGGATTGTGTCCGGCTCTGTAAAACAAATTCCACATACCACTGTAGAGAGTATAATATTCCACAAATCTAATCCGCTGACAACTTTTCATAACGTGACATCTGCTGTGGTCCGGTCATTACGAACCGTTTTTCCCAGCCTACCACTACACGTGTTGCGAGGCGGTTTTATTGGCACGTCTCATCGAAGCAGAGATCATGTTCCCCTTATCATGGGATTCTCATCAATATGGGTGTGGGTAACCCAATCGTGCTTGTTAGTATGACTCCTCGATTTTAGGCAAGTTCCAAATGGCCACGTGGAGGACGCTTGATATTCACCCTCTTTATAAAGGGGCCAAGGCCTATCCTTTTCTTCTCGCGCTTGATTCTTCCCCTCCCCCACCTCAATTTCCATCACCCAAGGCTCAGGCTAAGCGCTTCGGACCTTCAACCATGTCCAGATCCAACCTTCAAGGTCGGTGGATGGCCTCCTCTGTCACAGAGGAGGACATCAAGAAGCTTTGGGAAGCCAGGTATCTGACCGCCGAAATCTTGCACAGGCTGCCTACTCAAGAGCAGGTCATCCCCACTCCCGAACCCAACAAGAGTGTCGTATTTGTTTCTCACTTCCTCCAAGGGCTAGGCTTTAGTCTCGATCCCTTTGTAAGAGGGCTTATGTTCTATTACGGGCTCGATTTCCAGGATCTAGCTCCAGACTCCATCCTTCACATCTCGTCGTTTATCGTCGTGTGTGAGGCCTTCCTCTGCATCACCCCACACTTCGGCTTATGGCTCAAGACCTTCAATGTGAAGTCGAAGACGATCGATGGGCAACACGCAGAATGCGGAGGTGCCATAATAAGCAAAGGCTCCGATGCTCTATGGCTAAAGGGTTCCTTCCCAGAGGTGTCCAACTTATGGCACGGGAGTAGTTTTACATCACAGCTCCCCGAGGTACAAAGAGGGCAGCTGGCCCCGCCTTCCGCTTGGGTCCCCCGCTGCAACTGGCGTCATGGGTCAACAAGGTGCTGGACTAGGGGCCAGTTAATGACGTGCTGACATTGCAAAGTCGCCTCCGAGATCTCCTCAAGAGGGATGTCAGTCTTGTCAAGGTAAAGCAAGTTATGCTAGTTCGTCGGGTCTTGGCATGCCAACGTCGATCTCTCCGTATGTGGGAGTTCAACCCGGAAGGAGCGTGAACTATTCAGCAATTCTTCGGCGTGACGCTTGAAGAGATGTATGGATTGTTCTTCGGATCACGAATAAAGTGTCCAGACACCACCGAGGATGCGGGTCACAACTGCAACCGTTTAGATACCCACGTAAGTAATGCTGCGACCGAACCTGTTGTCTTTTTATTTGTCATAACATCATTCTAAAAACATCGCTCTCGGCCAGGACTGGATAAGAAAGGCGGAGAGGATCAGGTGTTCGGCCCCGCTTCCCAAAGGCTCACTGGATCATGTACTAGCCAGGATGCTCGAGCACGCATCTTATCAAGTGCCATCAGAGGAAGATAAAGGGAGGAATAAAGAACCCGAAAGTGGGCTTCACGCATTACTCATCCAAACCGGGGGAATTAGTGTCTCCGCGAAGGAGGATAATCAGGGAGAAGAATCTAGAATCCCTCTCCCCAAGGAAGGAAAAGGACTGCCTCTGAAGACTTGGAAACGGAGGTTTCCAAACAAGGGAAGAAATCTTCGCCAGGGGGCCCTGCCCCGAAGGGCGTCCTTACCGCACAGTGCCCGCAAGGGGGCCATCCCTCCACCGAGCTGTAAGTGAACAAGAGTACTTTGGTAAATATATCCTACTTTATCTTCGAGGACAATAACCGAGACATATATCTTGTAGTCCGGCTCGTAAACCTTCTCGACAGAGTTCATCTTCGAGGGATCTTCTTCCGGAGATGATGGAGAGCAAAACGCCTCCCCCTGTCTCCCCGCCTCCTGGGGCGGACGACCCTGAGGTGTCATCACGGAGGAGTTCTCCTGATCCGCCAAGTCCAGAAGGTAACCCTTCGGCCACCCGAAGTCTAGAGTATTCGGCTCCTAAGGAGAGCAACAAAAAGAGTCCGAGGTTGTCCGATGCACAACCGGATGCACAACCGGACATCACGGAGCTTTTGGAGCAAGCGGCTATCTCGAAGGTGCATCGTACTTTAATGGGTACTGTGGCTGAGAGGATTTCATCCGCCAAAAGTGGGTTGCATGAAGCTTTTACGAGCCTGCTAAGAGGCATTAAGGTATGCAAAGTTATATATAAATTTTTTTGTGGTACCGCACACGCTAGGTGTGCTCTATACAGATAGTAGCCCCTGAGACTCTGGTTGCTGTCCAGAGGCGGCAAACAGAGGATCATAGTCCCAGGTAATGATCGCGCTGCTTTCATGTGCAGGCGGCTGAGGGTTCGGTGGCTGGCCAGACTGCTGAGTTTGCCAGACTGAGGCAGCGACTTGACGCGGCAGATGCCGACATTGCACTTGTGAACAAGCGGCTTGACAAGGCATAGGGTATGTATTTTCGGGTGGTCAACAAATATTAAGAGGAGCATGATGCTAGTATCTATAATATGTTGTGACTGCAGATGGAGCTGCCGCCGTGGAGACCCTTCGGGTGGAACTTGCTCGAGCCAAGGAACAAGCCAGGAGAAGTGATGTGGCCGCCCTAAAGGCAGCCGAAGAGTTAAGAGCCGAACAGGCTGCTCATCGCCAGAGCGAAGATAAAATAGCCAAGATGGCTGTTGAGCTGAAAGATGTCGCCGGCTGATATGAGCTTCTTGAAAAGGAAAGCCAAGCGAAAGCGGCTGGCCTGAAGAAAGCTGTGGAAGCAGCCAAGGAAACCTGCTCTAAAATCAGAGCGGCGAAGGAGGAGCTCCGTCAAGTTGGAGATATCATGTCTGGGAAGCCCTTTTTGTTGCGGACGAAGTTCGAAGATCTGAAGTATGCCCCTCTGGAACAATTATGGAGTGATGCAGACGCGTACTTGGACTTGGCAATGAGTGCTGCTGATGCGACTGAGTTTTTCAAAGATCAGAAAGATCATGAAGTGGAAAAGTTGTTCTGGTCGCAGTTTAGTGCTCCAACGCATCCGCTGCTATTAACTGAACAAATGGCCGAGTGGGCCGAGCTCCATAGGTTGTCCGGACTTTCCATGAGGTCTGTCGTGGATCGTCTTTGGCCGAAGGGACCAAGGCCGAGTAGTTATTTTGGTTTAGTGCAACGATTCCGTGGTGGTGTGCCGCATATAGACGCTGTAAAGAGGTCGGCGTGCATAGAGGGTGCGCAGATGGCTATTGCCCGTGTTAAGACATATTGGGCAGAGATGGAGGCCACCGCTATTGCAACCCGGGATCCGGCCGTAGGCCGGGTCTCGGCTGAGCACTATTTTGAAGAAGTCCTAGAAGGCGCTCGTTTAATAGAGGCTTAGTGCTCGAAGAGTATCATGTTCGAGTGACATGTAGCCCAATTGTAAAAACAATGCTATTTGCATTATAAAGGCTGTGTTTATACTTTTGCCTGAAAGTATTATGATGCCTCATGTGCAGCCATTTATGTATGTATATAACCTAAAAGTTGGCAGTCGTCGGCTTGAGCCCCCACGCATATAATGCGGGGGTGTTCAGAAAAGCATGTATTCATACTTGACCCAACATCTTGGTCCATTAAGGAGGTGATAGTGTGGCGAACAAGGCAATCGGACTATATAGCTTTAACACTTTCACTTAGCCATAGGAGTTTGACAGTGGGGCTACTATATAGCCCCTGGTACGTCCGCGCTCATCCAAATACGGTGCACGTACATACATGACCGGGTAACCGGTCCTTCGTTAATGCGGAGGAATCGCGAAGATTCCGCTGAGTCATCGAATGGTTGACCAGTCTTGCGCTTTATCATGACATTCGGTTTTCGGCTTTCTCTGCTAAGGTGCTCATCCAGATGAACCGGGGCACAATCGCGTAGTTCTCCCGGTGCCACCTTAGACGATAGAGCGGAACGTAAGGTAGAAAAACACAGGAGCCGTGCAAACCCAACTATTGACCAAAGACATGATTCGGAGTTGACGCATATAAGGCCAAACTCGCGACGCCGAACACTCCCTAAGGTATTCGGACTTTACAACATATACTTAGCTAAGTAACGCCCTCGATAATGAGCCCTGAATTCCCAGGTACTTGCATTAGTCTGACGTGACGAAATGCCAATAACGCCAGCATCCCTTTCTACTGTGTTGAGTATCCGGAGGGAGTGAAGCAACAATAGACAGTAAAAAAGGTTTACACAGGGTCTTAATCTACAAAGAAGGCTTTGAGCGGGGCCCTGCTGCACGTCTGCGCCTGTGTCTCCGTTGTGTCGTATCCTGGAAGGGTGTAGCACGATGATCATCTATAAAAGAGAAAAATGCAGGTGAAAGTCTTCGTGTGAAAAATTGGTTATTCTTAATGAACCATTAAAATGCAATCTAAATAGGGTCAAGCCAAACTGTAGCCCTTTTTACATGCGGGAAGCCCCTAGCACCGCCTATGGGGGTATATCCATCGACCCAATCTCAGGTTTATCTGAGCTGTTACAGCTAGTGGTGCGCCGGACTCGTCTAACCGTGTCCGCAGTCTTGACGACCGATCATTTCTTCTGGTTGGAGAGGCCATTCAGTGATTGGCTGCTAGAGCCGTCACATATTCCTCCGTATGTGAGGAACGCTCTATGTTTCTGCTAACTATGATGATGCCACGTGGACGGGGCAACTTAATCTTCATATAAGGATAATGCGGTACTGCATTAAAACGAGTGAAGGCCGTTCTTCTGAGTAGTGCGTGATGGCCGCTTCGGAATGGAGCGATGTCGAAGGTTAATTCTTCACTTCGGAAGTTGTCGGGAGAACCGAATACAACCGCTAGTACTAGAGAGCCCGTGCAGCGGTCCTCTGGGCCTGGTATTACTATTTAAAGGTAGTATTGCTTTGGCTGATTCTTGTCGGGTCTATCCCCATTTTGTGTACAGTGTCCTGATATATCATATTAATACTACTGCCGCCGTCCATATGGACTTGGGTGAGATGGTATCTGTCAATTGTTGGGTCTAGCACAAAGGCAGCCGATCCTCAGTGTCGGATACTAGTCGGGGTGATCCCTGCGATCAAAAGTGATTGCGCAGGCCGACCAAGGGTTGAACTTGGGGGTGACAGGATCCACGGCATATACGACTCGGGGTGGGCACTGGCGACTCCTCTTCGGTATGTGAGTTGTGTAAATCATGTTCACTATTTTGACCTCTGGTGGGAGCTTTTTCTGTCCCCCAGTGTTTGACTGGCGAGGCTCATCCTCGTCTTCTCTTGGTGTCTCCCTCCCCTTGTGTTCGGCGTTTCGCTTGCCGGCCTGCTTGAAGACCCAACATTCTCTGTTGGTATGATTTGCAGGTGTATCGGAGGTGCCATGAACCTGACATAATCTGTCTAGAATCTTGTTTAGGCTGGACGGTCCATCTCTGCTACCTTTAAATGGCTTTTTCCGTTGACTGGGTCGAGAACCCCTAATTCCAGCGTTTACGGCCATGTTGTCTGGGTTGTCTTCGTTGTTTCGACGCTTGCTTTTATTGTGTCGTGGTTTTCCGTTGCCATCAAGGAATTCGGATGTGCCTGGGTTGCTGGTGCCTGCTACCTCTTGAGCACTGCGTTGGTTTTCCCCGAAGAGGAAGGGATGATGCAGCAAAGTAGCGTAAGTATTTCCCTCAATTTTTGAGAACCAAGGTATCAATCCAGTAGGAGGCTACGCGCGAGTCACTAGTACCTGCACACACAAAAATCCTCGCAACCAACACAAATAGGGGTTGTCAACCCTATAAGGCCACTTACGAGACTGAGATCTGATAGATATGAAAAAGATAATATTTTTGGTATTTTCATGATAAAGATGCAAAGTAAAATAAAGGCAAAGGAATAGCAAAGGAAATAAATAAGTAGTAGGAGATCAATATCATAAAGATAGACCTGGGGGCCATAGGTTTCACTAGTGGCTTCTCTCGAGAGCATAAGTATTCTATGGTGGGTGAACAAATTACTGTTGAGCAATTGATAGAATTGAGCATAGTTATGAGAATATCTAGGTGTGATCGTGTATATAGGCATGACGTCCGAGACAAGTAGACCGACTCCTGCCTGCATCTACTACTATTACTCCACTCATCGACCGCTATCCAGCATGCATCTAGAGTATTAAGTTAAAAACAGAGTAACGCCTTAAGCAAGATGACTTGATGTAGAGGGATAGACTCATGCAATATGATGAAAACCCCATCTTGTTATCCTCGATGGCAACAATAAAATACGTGCCTTGCTGCCCCTACTGTCACTGCGAAAGGACACCACAAGATTGAACCCAAAGCTAAGCACTTCTCCCATTGCAAGAAAGATCAATCTAGTAGGCCAAACCAAACTGATAATTCGAAGAGACTTGCAAAGATAACCAATCATACATAAAAGAATTCAAAGAAGATTCAAATATTATTCATAGATATACTTGATCATAAACCCACAATTCATCGGTCTCAACAAACACACCGCAAAAAGAAGATTACATCGAATAGTTCTCCACAAGAGAGGGGGAGAACATTGTATTGAGATCCAAAAAGAGAGAAGAAGCCACCTAGCTACTAACTATGGACCCATAGGTCTGAGGTAAACTGCTCACACTTCATCGGAGGGCTATGGTGTTGATGTAGAAGCCCTCCGTGATCGATGCCCCCTCCGGCGGAGATCCGGAACAGGCCCCAAGATGGGATCTCGTGGATACAGAAAGTTACGGTGGTGGAATTATGGTTTTGGCTCCGTATCTGATCGTTTGGGGGTACGTAGGTATATATAGGAGGAAGGAGTACGTCGGTGGAGCAATAGGGGGCCCGCGAGGGTGGAGGGTGCGCCTGGGGGGGGGGGGGAAGGCGCGCCCCCTACCTCGTGGCCTCCTGTTTCTTTTCTTGACGTAGGGTCCAAGTCTCTCGGATCATAATCTTCCTAAAAATCACGTTCCTGAAGGTTTCATTCCGTTTGGACTCCGTTTGATATTCCTTTTCTTCGAAACCCTAAAACAGGCAAAAAAACAGCAATTCTGGGATGGGCCTCCGGTTAATAGGTTAGTCCCAAAAATAATATAAAAGTGGATAATAAAGCCCAATAATGTCCAAAACAGTAGATAATATAGCATGGACCAATCAAAGATTATAGATACATTGGAGACGTATCGAGCATCCCCAGGCTTAATTCCTGCTCGTCCTCGAGTAGGTAAATGATAAAAATAGAATTTTTGCTTCAGAGTGCTACTTGGCATAATTTTAATGTAATTCTTCTTAATTGTGGTATGAATATTCAGATCCGAAAGATTCAAGACAAAAGTTCATATTGACATAAATATAATAATACTTCAAGCATACTAACAAAGCAATTATGTCTTCTCAAAATAACATGGCCAAAGAAAGTTATCCCTACAAAATAATATAGTCTGGCTATGCTCTATCTTCACCACACAAAATATTTAAATCATGCACAACCCCGATGACAAGCCAAGCAATTGTTTCATACTTTTGACATTCTCAAAACTTTTTCAATTTTCACGCAATACATGAGTGTGAGCCATGGACATAGCACTATAGGTGGAATAGAATGGTGGTTGTGGAGAAGACAATAAGCGAGAAGGTAGTCTCACATCAACTAGGCGTATCAACGGGCTATGGAGATGCCCATCAATAGATATCAATGTGAGTGAGTAGGGATTGCCATGCAACGGATGCACTAGAGCTATAAGTATATGAAAGCTCAAAACAAACTAAGTGGGTGTGCATCCAACTTGCTTGGTCATGAAGACCTAGGGAATTTTGAGGAAGCCCATCATTGGAATATACAAGCCAAGTTCTATAATGAAAAATTCCCACTAGTAAATGAAAGTGATAACGTGAGAGACTCTCTATCATGAATATCATGGTGCTACTTTGAAACACAAGTCTGGTAAAAGGATAGTAGCATTGTCCCTTCTCTCTTTTTCTCTCAATTTTTATTTGGGCCTTTTTCCTTTTTTTATGGCCTCTTCTCCTTTTTTTCTTTTTTTCGTCCGGATTCTCATCCCAACTTGTGGGGGAATCATAGTCTCCATCATCCTTTCCTCACTAGGACAATGCTCTAATAATGATGATCATCACACTTTTATTTATCTTACAACTCAACAATTACAACTCGATACTTAGAACAAAATATGACTCTATATGAATGCCTCCGGCGGTGTACCGGGATATGCAATGACTCATGAGTGACATGTATGAAAGAATTATGAACGGTGGCTTTGCCACAAATACGATGTCGACTACATGATCATGCTAAGCAATATGACAATGATGGAGTGTGTCATAATAAACGGAACGGTGGAAAGTTGCATGGCAATATATCTCGGAATCACTACAACAAAAGGACACATCCATGACAATTTTGGCCAAACGAAAAAAAATTCTGTCATACATATGACACTTCTATGACGATAATTGTGACAGACCCCGGTATCATCATAGATGTGGTGGGCTCCTACTTCTATGACAAAAAATCCTGACAGAAAATGGGCTTTTCATCCTGTGCGGACCAGAGACGCAGCTGCATGACATTCTTTGGGGTGTCCATGACGGAAAAAACCGTGGTAGAAGTGAGGGCGAGGAAAATTTCGGGGAGTTCCCGGTTACGGTGGGAGGTCGGGGGCCGAGTGATGTGCGTTTCTCTCGTACACGTACACGCGTGTGTGTGAGGCGTTGGCTCTAACTGAACCCGAGCGAGGCGTTGGGCTCTAACTGAACCCAAGCGATTGCACTGCAGGCTACGCTTTACTGAACCCAAGCAATCAATCGATGGCTGTTAACTGAACCCGATCGAGCGATTGCTTCACTACTGCTCCTAACAGAAGCCGATCGATGATGCCTCTGGATGAACAGTGGATGAACAGGACCCCGCGGTGTTGCCTCTCGATGAACAGGACCTCGATCGATCGAGGCGGTTGAGGCTGGATGAACAGGACCCCATGGAGGGCTAGATGAATAGGACCACCCCGTGGAGGGCAGGATGAACAGTAGACGGTGGAGGGCAGGATGAAAGTAGCCCGTGGAGGGGTGGTTGAACAGGAGCCCGTGGAGAGGGCTGGTTGAACAGCAGTCGGTGGAGTAGCACGCGGTGGAGGCTGGATGAACAGGAGGCCGTGGGTGAACAGTCGCAGGTGGAGGCTGGAGGAGGTCGACGGTGGATGAACACTAGCTCGTGGAGGCTGGAGGGGGTCGACGGTGGAGATGAACAGTATCCCGTGGAGTCCCATTTTGCGGTACGCCACACCCCTCCCGATGAATAGGACCCCCGTTTCGACCATAGCGCTCCAGCACAAGTCCGTTTCATCCGTTTTCCGGTACGCCACACCCCTCCCGATCAACAGGACCCCCATTTCGACCGTAGGAGGTCCGTTTCCTTCATTTTGTGGTACGCCAGACCCCTCCTGATGAACAGGATCCCGTTTCGAACATGGCCGGTCGTACACAAGGCCGTTTCCTCCGTTTGGCGGTACGCCAGGCCTCGTTTCCATCGCCTGTTCTGTCCAAGCCCTCCCGATGAACACGACCACGCATTCCGTTCCGACCCAGCCTGTTGTCTCCCACGCGTTCTGTTGCCTCCCCATGAACACGACGCATTCCATTGCCTCCCCATGAACACGACGCATTCCGTTGCCTCCCCATGAACACGACGACGATGTTGCTTCTCCGTTCCGACCCAGCCATGTACACGAGCCATGGCCGTACGTATGCACGAGTAGGCGTTCGAGACCCCACCCGTATGTAAACATACGTGGCCGTATTTTTTTCTTGCACCCTGGCCGCCTCTACTACGACACGTGCACGCCTCTACATCGACCAGTATATATGTACGTACACGTTCGCGACCAGAATGACAACGCTATGTACGCTTCGACCAGGTGGGTCCCGACTGTCAGGCACTTCCTTGCGTGCGAAGATGTAGCTGGTGGGTCCCAGCAGTCAGGGGGGAGAAATACAGTGGCCCGTCCGGTGGGTCCTGCTGTCAGGTGGAGAAATAATTATTTTGCACGTAATAAGGAGGCACCTCCTTGCTGCGGCTGTGGACCCAGCTGTCAGCCTCTCCACGTACAGTCCACGTCCGATGGGAGCCATTCCTTGACCACGGTGACCACGCCGCGCCGAGAGCACCAGGGCGGTGGACGACGGCAAGGCCTAGGAAGGGACGACGCGGAGCCGGGGAAGACGCGGTAGTGGATGCCCATGCGTAGAGGAGTACGAGGGTTCACTGGTTCGCTGCAGTGTGAGGCTGCCGTCGCCGCAGAATAACACGGGGTGTGGGTGAGTAGAGGGATGGCCTGGCCAGCGGTGGGAGTAGTAGGGGGCGGTGAGGCCTCCGCCGCATCGCAGCCGGCCACGGGAGGCAGGAGCACGAGGCACGACCGGCACTGGTTTGTACGGTTGGAGCAAGAAGACCAGAGGTTGAAGAAGCACTACAGCCGTTGGATGGACATCGTACGGTCACTGGAGCTAGAATCATGCATATTGACTAAGTTGACAAAGCCCTCCATCCCCGTCAACTTACTAGGCCCACAAATCAGCCTGCCACTATACTGGGTCCCAGCTAACAGGGGGAGTATTCATTTTTTTGTGCGTAATAAGGAGGCACTTCCTTGTGTGCGAAGATATAGCTGGTGGGTTCGAGCTGTCAGCGGCGGTAACGTTTTTTCGCGAAATACAAAGGCCCTTTCGGTGGGTCCCTTATGTCAGGTGGAGGAATCATTATTTTGCGCGTAATAAGCAGGCATTTCCTTGCGTGCGGCCATGGACCCAGCTGTCAGCCTCTCCACGTAAAGTCCACTTCAGATGCATGTCGGTCATTGACCACGTTGACCAGGCCGCACTGAGAGCACCTGGGCGGTGGACGATGGCGAGGCCTAGGAAGGGAACGACACGGAGGCAGGGAAGACTCGGCAGTTGTTTCCCACGCGGAGGGGAGTACGACTGTACGAGGGCTTACGGGTTCGCCTGCCGTCGCCGGAGAATAACAGCAGGTGTGGGTGAGTAGAGGGATGGCTAGGCCAGCGATGGGAGTACGGTGGGGCGGTGAGGCCTGCGCGGCAGCAGAGCCGGCCGTGGGGAGGAGGGAGCAGGCAGTCCTGTCGGCGCCTGTTTGAGCGGCTGGAGCAGGAAGAGCAGAGATTGAAGAAGCACGACGGCCGTTGGATGGCCATCCAACAGTCAATGCTTGTGCGTCAACCTTTTTTTAGGAAAGCCTCAAATCTGTGGAAAACAGCATACAGCCCATCTGCCATTATTTCTAATAATTTACAGCCCATTTGCTAATTATTAAGGTTTTTTTGGGAGCCCATATTCTTTTTGTTAGCATTACAGCCCATATTGTGGCCACAGTTAAAAAATTATACGAAATTTTGCATATTTCGGTGCGGTCTGAACTGTTTTTTATCCCGAAATTTCGACTCACATTCAAACTGATTTTAAAAGTAAATGTATATCAATATAAAATCCAACAAATTCTCCACGCATAAAAATTAATGTAATTTCAAATCTTGAAATGAAAAAAAGATATTTGAAACTAAGTGCCGGTTTGATGTGTTTTAAAAATGTACAACCCTTTTCTCATTACTGATGGGCCATTTTCTCGGTCGGCCGAATGAAAGCTCTCCTCATCTTGAAAGATTTGCAGCCCAACAGACCTGACAAAGCGACTTACTAGGAAAATAACAGAAAAATTGGGCTGTGGCCGTGGACCCAGCTGTCAGCCTCTCCACGTACAGTACTCTTCTGATGGAATGTCGTTGACCATGTTGACCACGCCGCACCGAGAGCACCAAGGCGGTGGACGACGGCGAGGCCTAGGAAGGGGACAACGCGGAGCCGTGGAAGACGCAGCAGTGGATGCCCACGTGGAGAGGAGTACGAGGGTTCACTGGTTCGGCTGCGGTGTGAGGCTGCCGTCGCCACAGGGCCTGGCTAGCGGTGGGAGTAGTAGGGGGCGATGAGGCCTCATCGGTAGCACAGCCGGCCACTGGAGGCAGGAGCAGGCGGTCTCCCCGGCGCTGGTTTGGGCGGCTTGTGCAAGAAGAGCAGCGATTGAAGAAGCAGCATGACCGTTCGATTCAAATCCAACGGTTACTGCTGCTAGAATCGTTTGTTGACTAAGTTGACAAGCCTTGCGTACGCGTCAACTTAGTAGGCCAACAGGTTGGCCTCCCAACCGGTGCGCCCCAGATGTCAGTCGGCGGAATCATTTTTTTTGCATAATAAGGAGGTAGTTGATTGCGTGCGGCCAAGCCAGCGGAGGGAGTAGGGTGGGCCTGGGAAGCCTGCGCGACATCACAGCGGGCCACAAGAGGAGAGAGCAGGCAGTCCCGCCGGCGCTAGTTTAGGCGGCTGGAGCAGGAAGATCAGAGATTGAGGAAGCACGTCGGCCGTTGGATGGACATCCAACACTAACTACTGCTGGAATCGCGTGTTCACTGACAAAGCCTTGCGTAAACAAGTCAGCCTCGAAATTTGTGGCGTGTACAGCCCATTTGCTATTATTTTTATAATTTTTACTCATTTTCTAATTCATATGGAATTTATTGCAGCCCGTTTTCCATTTTTAGAATTGCTGGCCATTTTCTGGTCAGTATGAGGGTCAAAAAATTAACTAAATATGTGGGAAATTTTGAAAATTCGCAAATTTTTGCTGGGAAATGAAATATTCTTAATCCAAAAATTAATAGCCATAATAAAACAAATTTAAAAATAAATTAGTACTATGTCATGTTAAATCCAATGAAATACGTATAAGATATCAGTGAAGAACAAAAACAAAAAAACAAACTTATATCCCATTTGCTATAATTTTTTTGGAGTTTTCAACCCCTTTTGATATTACTTTTAACAGACATTGACCATACTCTTAAGCCAGGCCGAAAAGCATCCCTCCTCATCTTGAAAGATTTGCAGCCCAGTAATTCGGAGAAAACAAATAGGCCTAGCTTGGGTATTCTTCAAAAAGAAATACTGGGCTACCTATTTTCCCAAAGAACTGGTGCATGAGCATTTAGCTTTATTTATTTATTTACTTATTTATGTTTAGGGGACCATGAGCATGTAGCTGGGCCGGATTCATGTGAGAGCCTCCCTTCGAGTTAATTATGGGCTTCTCTATTGGGCCTTCATCAGTGGGCTGCATGTTATCAACAAGTGGAAAATGTGTGTCGAGTTCCAAAAAAATGTGTTCCATATGATAAATAGTATGCGCCACGTACGGTACGGGGCACTAAAGGATTGACCGTGCAACGACTTCCAAAACATTGTGTTTGTCGTTCTAACAACTCATTTATTCAACCAACAGACGAAATATACTACTGATTGGTCATTGAAAACCGTAGCAACAGCAACCAGGGCTGGGGGTGCAACAGAAGCAGTAAGCAGGCCAGAAGAGTGAAGACGTAGCTCTCTCTTCCAAACCAAACATCAGCCATCACTAGAAAAAGTGCTACCAAAAAAGAACAAGTGTATGCATCAAATTAAATAAAGATCCTACTACACCAAGTGTACACATCTAACTAACTAGCTCAGTTAGACGTTACTATTTATTATGCTGTGGAGATTGGCTGGCGGCTTGAACGAGATGGGTGCCTGACGGGGGAAACTCCAGCCAGTAGGTCGAAGTTTGATACTTGCGACCCTCTCTCCTACTTTGGGCTGTAGAGCGTGGCGGCACATATCAGGGTATGGTGCATGCAGAGACGCATGGTACGCTCTGTACACACAGTTTTGCATGATGAACGAAACCGCGCTACCATCATGATCCTTGCCGTCGGTTATCTCCTGGTTAATCGGATAATTCAGTCCGACAAACAAAGAGCGGGTACCAAGGCTACTTACCAGCCTCCAGTCAAAAATTCCTGAAGGCCCGGAGAAGCTGGGATCCTGCTCAAAGACCGTGCAGTGACTGTGTATTCTGCGAAACAACACGTCTGGTACGTGCAAACGATCATCAATCTTTCGCCGTCGTCTGATCGAGCCAGGAACCACCTGCAACTGCCATGCCGCTTTTCTTTGAAAGGTTCTGGTATTAGGAAGGGTAGGGACACCAGGAGGCCTACAACATCATATCAAGTTGGAGTCAAATAAAAAAGGGCTCTTGGTTTAGTCAATCTTAAGAACAGCATGTTATGAGCATGAATATTTTTTCAGCAAATGTTGAAAGTAATATAAGCAAGCCATCATGGTATCATAGGAAAGTAACATACTGCTGTAACAGCCATTTGTAGCGATGACTGGAGTAGGCCAGCAATACGTCCAGCCATAGAAGGAGTCGACAGCATAAATGAAGCCCTTGTGTTCAATGGTATCAGAGAACCATGGAGGATGTATGATCCTGCGATGGACGTGTAGATTTATCCACTTACCGCAGTGACCTGTCAGATAGGCGAGACCGCGGTTGAAGAACGCAATTAGCCTGAAGTCTTTATAGTTCGCAGATTTTGTGGGCACTTGGCAGATTACAACCTTGAGCAAATCAAACTTGGTATCATGTTGGCTACTGTAAGATTCCGAGTATTCTGGGCCACGGTGCCAAAGCAGTGCAGTGTTAATTGAAGGAAAGGGGATCAATCGCCGGGTGTAGACCTCCACAAGCATCCAACTGCCGCGACCGTCCACGAGCACCATCCAAGACGTGTTCATGCCGACCCAGTACATACCGTTAATGTAGTTGAGGCTGACGGGGATCGGATCGCAGTCAAGGGGGTTGATGCTCGCCACCCTACGATCGTTATGCTGCATGACATGCCATTTCTGAAGATTAGGCGGCATCAGCAAGCAAGGAGCTGGCTTGAAAAGTTCGGCCTCAGGGCTTTGAGTAAACAGTACAACCCCGACGAGCACGCGGCGATCGGGATGGTACTGAGATTGTCCACACGCAAAACAATGTGCTTGATTACCTCTATGGGGAGTGAATTCCAGCCACTCTTTTGGCGGACGCTGCTCGGTTTTGCCATTGTTAGTGCTTGGGTTTCGGACGAGGGGGGAGGCGCCTTAGCGGGGATGGAAGATTGGACGAGATTATGTTCGGACAAAGATGGAGAAGCGAATATGTGTTGCGGGAAGTGGATAGGTGATGATGACTACAGCACGCCGCTTGACTTACGAGACACATACCGGCAGCGTAGGGGTCATGTCGATGCCAGACAACTTGCTTGGGTGATCACAGTACTGGTACTCCCTACAATGCTATGCCCTAAGTTGCTTGACTAGAGTAGTAGACTAGGACTCTGCTCTACTACTAGCACCGGAGGAGTAGTATATTATAATCTAAAATAGTTACAAACTTCAATGCCCGAGCGTGGAATGACTACCAACTGTGCTCAAAGACCGTGTCTATGTGGTGTTTGGACATGGGCGACAACCTCACGCCAACGGTGCTGCTCCCGTTGCACCGTATGTGTTTTTGTCCTTCCTGTTCGAAATCGTGGTAGAATTCATGTTTCTACTCTGTATCCTACAACTATGCTAGTCCACATGATTAGTTGCGAACAACAACTTCTTCCCCGACCTCGGCAACCTCATCCTCGACGACATGGGCGACAACGTCAACGCCGGCAACCAGTGAGATACAGGGTGTAGGAAGCGGTTTGGGAATTTGCATGCCTTTCCAACCAGTGAGATAATCCATACAAAGTACGACAGAGAAATAACCACAAAGACGGAAGCTGAAAGTAAACAATCAAACGAGCATTTTTGCATTTGTTTTGCATTGAATCGTTTCACAAGCTTGACTAGTGCTGTTTTTCTACTTTTACAAAAACCGCATCATAATGTTAAAACGTGCATTTGCACGTACATAAGTAATAGTAGTACTCCCTCCGTCTAGGTGTATAAGTCTTCCCTCCTTCTTGGTCACGGTGCACAACCGAAGATGACTTATTGACCTGGACAGAGGGAGTAGCACAGTCTGCAAGCATATATCGAGAGAGACGTGTACTACGATAGTATATACTCCCTCCATCCCATAATATAAGAATGTTTTTGTCACTACACTAGTGGCAAAAATGTTCTTATATTATGGGACGGAGGGAGTAGTAAAGTTTGTGCTATATGCACGTACTTGCAAAATGCGTACGAATACACAAGGTTTCCAAACTTTCCCTTTTACATACTTAATTAAGGATGCTAAAAATTCCTGAAAGTTCGGGATTTATCATTTGCGTCCCAAAACAAATAAGATCGCCTTACAAAACAAAAATTATACTCCTCCTAAAAGCCACCGCGCTCGCAGGAGCGCTTGCGGCGCGCCACGAGTGCCCTGGTGCGCGGCCGTTTCCCAGCGCGCCGACACAACGCCTCTTCCTCAGCCTCGCAACTCGCAGGTGCTGATTGGCGGTTTGCTGACGGGCGAGCGCGATCTCACCGGTGTGGTGATCCGGCGCCAACAGGTACTCCTCCTCACTAGAAGCGTGGACCCGGTCCACGTACCGCCAAGCGTAGATGAGGCGCTTGGGCCCGACTGCACTCAGGGCGTCGGCACGGGCGTCCTCCGCCACCCTCACGGCCCTCGCATGAGCCTTCTGCCAAAGAGCCAATTGCCTGACTCTCTCGGACGCGACATAGGCCTCCCAGGCAGCTTGTTCCGCGGTGCGCTTCTCTTCCTCGGCCTTCTTCTCCGCCTCTATTTTGGTGGGCTCTGCTGGAGGCAAAGGCTCCCACAAGGCGACATCCATTTCTTTCCAAAGCTCCTCAAGGCTGGGGGGCTCGGAGGGCAGCGAGGCATTCTCCTCGTAGCGGGGAGCCGACGTGTCCTCCGGCGCGCATGCTGGCGAGATTGGGAACGCCAACGCATCCACCCCGACGCGTCGCAGGGAGGAGCGGAACGCCGACGCGTCCTCCTCGACTAGTGGCGGCGAGGAACGGAACGTCGACGCGTCGCGTAGCGGCAAGGAGCGGAACACCGACGTGTCCTCCTCGACTAGTTGCGGCGAGGAGCAGAACATCGACGCGTCGTCCTCGACTAGTTGCGGCGAGGAATGGAACGGCGACGCGTGACCGTCCGCGCGGTGCAACGAGGGGCTCCTAGGGCTTGCGAGGGGCGATGCCATGGTGGTCGATGTGAGAGGGAGGGGGAGGAGATGCGATGAACGTGAATGTGAGGGGGAGGAGGTAGCAATGTCATGGGAGGCGCAATATTTATAGCGAGCAATGGCACACCTACGTAAGATATGGACTGAGCTGCACTGACTTAACTGCCAGTCCAGTTGCGTCACTGACATGTGGGCCCAACACATGTGGGCCAGACCCCTGTTGGGCTCATATGTCAGTGACCGAATGCACCTGCAGTAATAGCTATGTGGGCATATTTGTTGGAGTAAATTATGGGGGAGCGAAGGGGTGGAAATATTGGTGGTCACAACGGATTGGACGAGCGTGGGGGGAGGAGAGTCATGCATGCAGATTTTTTCACACGAGGTGGAGTGGTGGGACCGCCGGAGGGAGAAGGAGAGTTTTGCAGGCATATTGTTTCCACACATGGAGAGGAAAAAATTTGGAGACGAATGGGCTTCCTGCAGGTATGGGGAATGGTGCATAATAAGTCATCTTGCATGCCGGGGTAGGTATAGTCTCAAGTCATTAAAAACAAACACGCCCCACACATGTTCATATTTCAAGGTGCAATAAATTATTGTATGCGATAATTAAGGCTGGCCATAATGGTGGTATCTTAGCTGGTATCATGCACACGGGAATAGCAAACATGCTGATGTGGCAAAGAATTAAAGAAGAGAGGGGGGTTAGAGTAACTAGAGTTCATGCATGCATTGGTAAACACATTTTTTGTGGAGAACGACAGCACTAGTTGAGTACTTTTGCGGACTTCAAAAACTATTCCACAATGTGTCAACATTCACAATGTCAAATCAATATTTTTACACTCATTATAAAACGTAGTTCTTATACTCCCTCCTTCCATCTATATAGGACCTAATGCGTGTTTCGAGGCTAACTTTGACCAAATGTTAGAGCAATAATATATGACATGCAACTTACACAAAGCACATCATCAAATTCATATGTGAAAGGAGCTTTCAATGATATAATTTTCACATTATGCATGTCATGTAGTATTAATTTTATCAATAGTCAATGGCGGTCTTGAAAAACGCATTAGGCCCTATATAGATGGAAGGAGGGGGTACTCATTATAATCAGTACTCCCTCCGTCTAGGTGAGCAAGTCATCTTAGATTGTGCACTATGACCAAGGAGGAGGGGAAAACGAGATATCTTAATGTTTATTTGCTAATTAATAGCATTGCATGCAATGAACTAACCACGGCATGTCGTGTTTGGTAGTCTCAAGTCATTAAAAGCATGCACACCCACATCTCCTATTGGTTGATATGTCAAGAAACAAGAAATGAGGTAGAAGTTAATGCACCACGCCTAAGTGTTTTGGGAGTATTGTTGATATTGATATTTTTAGTATAAATTTGGTCGTGGGATTTCATTGATGCCTGTCGAAGCGTTGAAAGGTCTGCTAGGCGTGACCTGAAGATGAAAGCGTTGAGCATCTCGAAGTTGATCAACAATCTTCAATTGTTAAAGATTAGTCGTTCGACCAATAAGGTGGCACACTTAATCCCTAAGTATAGCTTTGACAATAGATTAGATGGTATTCTTCTAAATAACGTACCGCCCTGTGTGGTGAATATTGTATCGAATGAGTGTACTGGTGTGGCTGGTTAACTAATATAAGGTGGTGTTCAAAAAAAGGATAAATTTGGTCAAACACTTTGCAAACGGTTGACGGGAGTAAAAAGGACCAGAGGGAGTATCATGCATGCGGAGTAGGCAAAAAAATTGCTTGTCTAAAAAAGGCAAAAAAATTGCTCATTTATAGCCGGTCGAAGTCTCAAAGGGTGCGACCGCGCGAGGGAGGCGAAGGTCGTGGGAGGCGCGACGTTTGACGGAATTAAGTGAAGTTACATCCACGCGCCGGCATGGCGTGCGAACAGGTAGAAGCTATACCGTCAGGCCTACGATATGGGTCTAGTAGACATGACATCTAGTGCGTCCCGCATAGTTCTCGAGAACTCTTTGGGGGCTTGCAGCCGTTTATCCACCGGGCAAGCCAGCAACCCCACGCCGTTCGCACGCCCTACTCGTCCCCGTCTTCTACCTTACAATAGTTCGCTCCCAGTCCTCCCATCCTTTCACATTAGTTCACTCCCAGTTTTTTTTGTGGGGTACAACAGTTCAACTTTTCCGAACCCTCCTCCAAAATCCATGGCCTCCCAAATCTCCATGGTCGCCGCTGAGTACAAGGTTAGAGCCATCACCGGCAATCAGTTCATCGTCATCTACACACGTGGATCCGAGACGGTGAAGGCATGGCTAGCTCGCTTCCTACGCATGTTCAACAGTTCAACGGATGAGTCGGTCGCTCGGCTAGATGTTGAGTACACCACAGTCCTGGGACGAGAGAAGGATCTAAAGGACGAAGAGAGGAAGAAGCCCGCCGTGATCCAGGTTTGCGTACATAACGTTTGTTTGGTCTACCACATATGCCATGTCGACGTTGAGTGCCAGGATTTTAAGAACTTCCTCAAGGACAAAAGAGTGAAATTCCTTACTGTAGGCTTTAAGAACGACAATGACGTCCCGCGTCGGATAGGTCTCGTTGTAGGCCAGCCCTTCGATCTCTAGAAGGCAAGCCTGGTGTCCTCCTCTCAACCTTGAATGCTGACCCTCGCAGCAGCCATGATTGGTCCTTTGTACGCTAAACTAAAGAAACCTCATCACAAGTTTCATCATGCATGGGAGTCGCAGACATTAGATGAAGATCACATCCTGTACGCAGCAATGGATGCGTACCTTTGTTTAAATATCTACAAGGTTTGGATGAAGAAGCAGAGCCCAGTGTCCGGTTCAAGCAAAGAAGTGTCGGTGAAGAGGAAGAGGAAGAGGGACGAGGACGAAGTCGAGGACGTGGACTCGGACTCCCAGTAGGTGGCAGTGTCATCGCTCATGCTGGTTCTACTGCAGTGTCAAGCGACTAGTTGCTTATTAGTCTATTTTCAAGGGTGTGTTGTGCTGAGGCCCCAGCAGAACTATGTTTATGTTCTTTCTCGTTATTTGAACTCTTTAGTACGTACAGTAGTACTAGTACTATGTCCTACTACTGTTCTTCTTGCAGTTGGTACTACTGCTTGTATCTTCGTGTTCCTACTGTACTTAATACGTTCGTACTAGTAGTATAATTTGGGTCAGTCGATTTGTGAAAGAAGTTCGACGGAGCGAAGGAAGAAGACGGCAGAGGAGGTGGAAGAAGCCCTTCTAGCCATCCATGTTGCATCAAATGGCTCACATGAGTCGACTGACCCAAATTGCTCCTTCAGATTGGAGGATCCATGTGGCATTCAAGGTCTCGAAGGTAGACTCCGTGTCCGCACTCAGTTTGCGGGCTCGACGCGCGTGCGATCGGCTTCCGCCGTGGCAGCCACCATGTGCGCCTCCTCTGCGCGGGCGGAGACGACAATGACACGCTAGTTCCTCCTCGCCGGCGTGCTGGAGCACGTGCTCGTCCTCCTCTTCGTACGCTGCATGCATAGACGCGGCTCCACCAGCTGCTCGCCTGCTTGGCAGCATGGCGGCATCGTGAGGAGGGACTACAGACGACGTGAGCGGGCGAGCCTTCGGCTTCATGGCACAGGGATGGCGGCGACACGGCGGTGATGGGCGAGAAATTGTTGGCCGGAGCAGGCAGGCGCCGGCATGCGCAACGGCGGCGGCGGCATATTGATGAGTGCGCATGTGGGAGCTTACTTTAGTTTTATATATAAGGTTGGTCAAACTTAAAATAAAACCTTACTAGTACACGTAAACATTAGACTTAGGCAGCGCTTTTATTAGTTACTAGCTTATGTTCTTGCCCATTGTGACGAGCCTTAGTACCACGGCCACGATACGGAATCCTGTGCAAGCACGTGAACTGCGGCCGCGCGGTCGATCGAACGGTGCGTCACCGTGTCATGCTCGAAGGACATCCATCGAACCTTTTGTGTGCGTGAAAACAATCCTCGAATGTTACTCAACTTTTTTTCCTGTGAAAGTTCTTGACGCTGCAATATTTCCATATATTTGAATTTAGCTCCAGTTCGTGTTTATTTGGATTTGGACGTTTTAGGTGTGCCCTAGTTTTTTAATACTGATTTTGTGTGTGTGACTGAGAGAGAACGTGTGTATGTGTCCATATGTGTGTTGTGGCGGAAGGGCAATGTGGAGACGGTGTGCGTGTGATACAGACATAGAGAGGTGTGAATGTGCAAATGATCGTGCATGAGTGAGACATAGACAGATGCCGATACGTTGTGTATACATGAGAGAACGGACTTCTAGTTTACTTGTGTGTGTGGGGGGGAGAGAGAGAGGGAGAGAGAGAGAGACAGAGAGAGGAGCATCCGTAACACAACAACCATCTCTCTCGATTCGTCCGTCCCTCGCACGGTCGCATGCAACACGTGCATCAACGCGCACATTTTGACCTCCTCACCCGGCCCCTGCCCACCTCAAGGCCCGCATAATCTCTTTGTGAATGCCCATTTCTCTCCTTAGGTTTGTTTTCTCTCAATATCTGACACACACACACACAGACATACACACACACACATGGAGAGAGACACATGCAGCACAACACACACACACACACATACACTCCCCCGAGCACACAATTCACCCCCATCCAAGGTTATACGGCGACCACTCTCGCGGGTGCTTCTTTGCACCCCAACATGCACAACACCTCAATCTTCAAAGAGGGCAATGAGCAGATCGAAGACGGCGACCACACCGTGCTAGAGAATGCGGGGTCATTTGGAAGCAGGGTTATGTGACGACGGCTGACTGACTCATCCCCCCACCCTCTCTCTCTCTTGCACAAAATTACCAATCCCTCTCTCCCCGCACAAAATTGTCAATCCCTCAACCCACGAGATCCTTCCCCTCTCGTCCATGTTTTTCCTGCTCTCTCATCAAACATGTTGTCTTTTCTCCTTCCATGTATACAGAATCCAGATGCACACGCATCTCATGTATATTACATGTATGCATCTTTCTCACAGACCTAACTTCTTCCTCTCTTTATCTCTCTATCTCCTTCTCTCTCTGTCTCGTTAGGTTTGTCTCCTACTCTCTTGTCCACATAAATACAATCTTTCCCACCCTATCTGCTCCATCTTCAAAAGCTCTCTCTACACGTTTCATTCACGCATTGGGATATGTCAAAATATTGCTTCTATAATGGCAGATGTAGAGTTATGGTTGTTCTTGTTGCATCCTACAAAGTAATAACTATGAAATGCATTTAGATTCTCATTTGACTAGGATTATGTGAGTTTGAGCATGTTGTGAAGTACTATAGACCTTGTATACATCTTGGGATTCGACAATGATTGTAACTATTGAATTGTATAGACCATTACATTCGAAGTCAATAGCCTAATATATTTATTTCACAATTTCAACAAATGATTAGTTCACTACAAACTAAGAAAACAAATGTGTACTCCCTCCGTTTTTATTTAAGTCCGCATATTAGCATTTGTCGGGGAACTAATCCACGAGCACCTATGGGACCGGCGGACCGAGCCCCTTTTGGTTCGGCGGGGGGGGGGGGGGGTGGAGAACGCACGAAGAGCAGATCGAGGCGAAACACACGAGCAGTTTACCCAGGTTCGGGCCGCACGGATGCATAAAACCCTACTCCTGCTTTGTGGTTTGTATTGAGTTCTTGCTCGGGAGCGCTGAGTGCTACAGTACACACCAGCAGCTAACGAGACCGAGCGTGAGTGTTCTCTCCTTCCAACCCCCCTCTACGTTGCGCATGGGCCTCCTTTTATATGCTCAAGGGGTCACCGACAGGTGGCAACGTAGACAAGGGTAAAAATGGAAAGGTGTTGCGGTTGGTACAGCTACCTGCTACAGTGTATCATACCTAACCCTGACGGCAGGGGACAAGGGCATTAAATGCCCGTCTGCATCGCACAAATAGTACAAAAGGGACCGTCAGGGATGCCACCGCTTGCCACGATGGCAATCTTGTCAGCGCCGCTTGCCACCGCGCATCGCTGGCTGCACAGCCTCCCGCCAAGTACGGCTGGAAGGGTCCCAGAGCGACACGTTGGTGGATGTGCTGGAGCGCGGGTACAGAGTGGTGGCTTGCCACGGCAAGCGCCTTGCCGCGGTCGTTGTCATGTCGCGTCCGGGCGCTTGTGCTCACCGGGCCTTGCCGGGACGCGTGGCATGTCGCGGCAAGTTCCTTGAGATGCCTTGGTTGGCCTTCCCGGCAAGCTCCTCTTGCCGGGGTCTTGTCTCCTTGGCTTGGATACTTTGTCCTTGAATGGCTCCAAAGGAACCATGGAGGACCTTGGCGGTCACCCGGCAACCCTTGCCGCGGGATGCTGCGACTGCCCGTGCACAAGTTCGGGATACTAGGATACCCCTACTCTAGTACACCGACAGGAGCCCCCGAGCCTGGGCCATAGACGGTGCCGAGCGCTGTTGGGCCAGGCCCAAAATAGGGCACGGGCACGCGCGACCTGGGTTACACCGTATCTCTCCCCGTATCTACCACGCCCTCCCCAAACGGCACGTGTCGAATGCGGCGTCGTGGGAGAGATCGTGGGTGGTTTCTTTATTCGAAAAGGCGGAACGTCCGCCCCCTCCCTCTTTATAAGCAGGGGAAACAGGGGTAGTTCGCCCATTCGCCGGTTGCTACTCCAATCTCGGAAACTTCCGCCGCTCCCTCGTCTTCCCAAAGCTGAAAGAGAGCAGCGCCCTACCCCCCATCGCCACCAGCACCACCAAAACCGTCGACCTCCTCCACCACTTCCGCCATGGCTCCAAAAGCCGACAAGGGGAAGGTTGTGAAGTCGACCGAGGCGCAGCGGCTTGCGGCGCTGCGAAAGGAGCGGGCAATCTTACCCCCCAAGCTCGCCGTGAGGGAGCTGAGGGAGTATTACTACCTCTTCTGGTCGACGGAGACGCGAGCCCATCCGCGTACGAAGGTACTTCCAGCCGTCGCTTGGAAAATGGCTCCAGATGGATATCCTTTCTTCGCCTTGTTCTTCTACTGCGGGCTCTGCCCACCTTTCTCTGAGTTTTTCTGCGATATTATGAACACCTACGGGTTCCGCCTCCTTGACTTCACCCCCAATGCTGTTCTGACCATGGCAGTTTTTGCACATCTCTGCGAAAACTTTGTCGGAGTCTATCCAAGTGTAGCCCTTTTTCGCCACTTCTTTATGCCCCGAGTAGAGAGAGGAGAGCCTTTATCCGGCGGAATTTCCTGGATCTCGAGGGCCGGCAAGAAGGACGCTTATCTGGAGGGAGAGTTCCGCGGCAAGTGGGAGGAATGGAGAGCAGACTGGTGCTGGATTGTTGAGGAGAACCCGCAGCCGTTTACCACCCGGCGCCAAGCCCCAGTAGCACGCGGCAGCGATTGGAGCAACGTGGCCCGGAAGACGATAGGCTGAAGATTGCCGTCACCCGGATCCAGCGCCTTAGGCTTGCCGGGCTCACTGTAGGCGCTGTTGGCGCAGATTTTCTTCGCCGCCGCATCGCCCCCCTGCAGGAACGGAGGAGACCCGCCTGGGAATTCAAGAATGCGGCGGATATCATGAGGCTGCGTCCGGGCCTCAACTTCAACTTTACTGTTCTAGAGCTTAACGCGATGCTCCAGAAGCTGTTCAAGTACGACCCTCAACATCCCGAAGTGTTCAGGTTGCCGAAGGGTGTCGTTCCGCTGTGCAACAACTCCGCGCTCGACCGCATCCGTGCAATGATGTCGCTGTGCGATTCGCATGGAATTGTCCCAACTTGGCAAGAGCCTACAGATGACGTCGTGCAGGAGTTCTTTGACGGCTTGGTAGAAGTGCCGGTCCGCTCCGACGAAAATAAAAGCCTCACTCGCGACACCACCGATGCGGAGATGAAACGCATCGCCACCAGGATGGAAGATGCGGCGGCAGCCGCAGGCGCGGGCGAGTTTGGATTCACCGTGGAGGAGGCAGAGGCAGCAAAGGCGGCAAGCCGTACCGAGCGAGAGGAGCTTGCCGGCGAGGAAGAGCTTGCCGGGCATGACGTCGAGTCGAGCGAGCCCGCCGAGGATACGAGCGGCTCGTTGGAGATCAACTCCTCTTCCTCCTCATCCTCAGACAGCTCGCCACAAGCAGAGCCCCCAGCTCCACCAAGAAGGCGTCTCCGCAAGGCCGGGGACGTAGCGGGGCGGCGGGCGAGTTGACAGTCGCCGCGCCGCGTGACACGCTCCACCGCGGCAAGCACTGTTGCCGCGGGAGCACCTCACGCTGCTGCGGCAACTGGAGCGGGGTCCACCCGGACCACCGCTTCTGCTCCTGCCGCTTCTCACGCCGCGGCGGCAGCTGGAGCGGGGTCGCCTCAGACCACCGCCACTGTTCCCACCAAGCGGCCAAGGGAACCTACTCCTCCGCCTCCTCGCGCCGGACGCGAGCCGGACTTCGACTTCTCCGCGTTCAGCTCCGACGAGGAAGAAGAAGCGTAAGATTCTCTTGTTGTACTTGTAGTTCTTCAATTCTTGTTGTTTTGTCTTGTATCTCATTTGCTTTACTCTAAACTTATTCCTTTTTAGGACTCTGGCCCAGAGAGCAGCGAAGAGAGCCAAGGTCCCGATGATTATCATCGAGGACGAACCCACCGCGGCAGCAGGGGGTGCGTCCGAGACAACCTTGCTGGACCCGGCAACTGTTCTCCAGAGCAGCCCCCAGCGTAAGTATATGGTTCGCTTTCCGTTGTTAGGCGCGCATGGATACTCTTTCTTTGCTGACATCTGACTGTTGGTTTGTGTAGGAGCAGAGCAGCCCCACCAGGAGCGCCCGGAGGCCGCCCCCGAAATGCCAAGGGAGAGTCCTCCGACAAGGGAGAGGTCTCCGGCAAGGGAGAGTTCTCCGGCAAGGGAGAAGTCTCCGGCAAGGGAGAGTTCTCCGGCAAGGGACAGCACCAGCAGCCCCCCGGCGGCGGAGACCACGACTGCAGAACCCGGTACAGGTAATCCTCTCGCTTCAAAACTTCCCTTGGGTTCTTCTTCTTTTGATCTTCTTTTTTGGATATTTGCTTGACTCTTCTCCCTTTTCCGGCCGTCAGACCCATCTGCTACGGAGCCGATGGAGACCGAGGTTGCCGCCGACGACGCGCTGCCACCGAAGAAGCAGCCGGCGCTGACGATCCTGCCGGCGCAGAGGCCGCCAAAGCTGCCGCCGCAGAAGCAGGCGGGGGGTCTGGCGATCGCACTAACGGCCCTGAGGCTGCAGGAGCGCCAGGCGCTACACCGACCGCCGATCCCTCCGCCGCTGCTGCAGCGTCAAGCTCCGAAGAGCCCCAGCCAGGCCTCTACTTGAAGGCCGGTGATGGCGTCTTCATCAACCTCCCCTGCGCGTCAAGCTCCAGGGCGCCGGTCGAAGGAGAGAGCTTCGACGGATAGGTGCTCGCCTCCGCTGGGCTGACGCTGGTTGACGCGCCGAGCAGTAGCAGCAGCGAGCCTGAGGAGGAGCGGCTGCTGCAGAAGCTGGTGTCGCTCTAGCGTGCTCGGCAAGCCAAGCTGGAATCCCATGAGGCGCTTGTTGCGAAGGCGGGAGTGGACATCGAAAAGTGCGCGGAGGAGCTCCGGGGTCTCAACCAGGAAGCTCTCCGGTCCCTGGCAGAGGAGCGGGCGCAACTCGCCGAGGAGCAGAAGGCCTTCCTCCTCGAGAGGGCTGAAGTCGAAGAGCAACAGCGGCTTGCCACTGAAAAGTTGTCTGCGCAGGAGGGTGAGCTGGCGCAGCGGAAGGTCAACCTTGACGGCCACGAGCTGCCGCGCGCGAGCGAACATTCGGCGGAGCCCTCAAGCAAGCAGAGGATGCTACCGCAGCTGCCGAGGCCGCCAAGAAGGAGCTGGAGACGAAGGTGGCGCAGCTGGAGGCCGATCTCAAGGCGAGTGGTGAAGGGCTTGCCGTGCTCAAGCGTGAGCGGGAGAAGGACGCCTACAGCCACTTAGAGCTGCAGGCTCGTCTTGCCGAGAAGGGCAAGGAGCTTAGCGCCGCCAAGGACTCCAACGTAGATCTTGAGTTGAACCTGACTACTTTGACCAAGACGCTGGACGGCGCCAGGGAGCAGGAGGCGGCCTTGAAGGAGGAGGTCAAGGCCGACAAGGCGCTGCTGGCGAGTGCTGCTGCCGCCCAGAACACTTTTAGGGAGAATGTGGAGCACTGGATGGAGGGTCTCGTGAATGTTGCCGCAGACATTGACAGGGAGCTGGCGCAGCTGGGGATGGAGGATCTCGGGTATCCCTCCGATGAGAACCTCCAACCCAGCGCCAAGCTCACCTCGTTCTTCAAAGGCGTGGCGACGGCCCTCCGGCGACTCCGGGAGAGGATCCCAAAGCAGCTGGTCATGTTATGTTATGAGAACAATCCACCAGCGCCAAGCCCACCTCGTTCTTCAAAGGCCACCCGTTTTCTTCTTTTCTTGTTGCTGCTGGTCATGTTATGAGAACAATCCGTTAGAGCTGCGACAAGCTACCTTGTAATATAACTCTATTCCGGGTAATGATTGCAATGTTATTTCCTTTACTTGATTCCTTCCTTTGTATTTTTTTGCCCTACGCTTTTAGGGAACTTGCCGGCGCAGGCACCTTAGCCGCGAGCGCTGAGTGCGGGACGTCAGCAGCCTGTTGGCGGTGCCGCTACCGACAAGAAACCTTGTCGCAACTAGTCGCAGCACACTTAAGTTGTTGAGCGGACTCGAAACAAAGTAAGGGCGCAACTAGCTACGAGTTGGTTCCTCCGCGCACAGGTTTTCCATACAAAGCACGGTCGTTCAAGGAAGATAACTTAAAATTTTAAAAAATCTGATTGCTCAAACTTTGGCAACTTAGCTTTTCTGTTGTTTGCTTCCCGGTAAGGCGAAACTTTCTTGAACGACGCCTGGTCCATACCATTATCTTCTCCTTCCCCCCCCCCCCCCCGGCAAACTTGTGGGCGAGGGAACCTTCCTTTCCTTGAGAAAAAAAAGAAAGAGGAGAAAATAAAGATATGGAGCCTTATGGCTCGTTGTTGCTTACCGGGGTAGGTGCTGCACAAAGTGTCAGATAACACATGCAAAAAATAGAAAGCATGAAATTGACAAGATGTGCGGAGCACATGAGCTTTCTGCACGGGGTCTGCGCCCTGCTTTGTACAAAGGATTACATGCAACAGCGACAAGACTTGAACAAAAGGTGGTTGCCGGAATGGGTTCCGGCAACCGCGCCTTACGGGTAAAACTTACGAAGATGCTCAATGTTCCAGGAGTTGCTCACCGGAATGCCATCTTCGGTCTCAAGGCGGACAACGCCAGGCCTAGTGACTCGTTTCACCCGGTAAGGGCCTTCCCACTTTGGCGTCAACTTGTTGGAATTCTTGGTGGACTGAACACGCCGAAGAACAAGGTCGCCTTCCTCGAGACTTCTGGCGTTAACTTTGCGGCTATGGTAGCGGCGCAAAGCTTGCTGGTAGCGAGCATCTCGTACAGTAGCCTGAAGATGGTCTTCCTCAAGGAGCAGCGTGTCATCTTGTCACAGCTGCTCTTGCTCAAGCTCATCATAAGCGAGCACTCGAGGTGACCCGTATACGAGTTTCGTGGGGAGAACTGCCTCTGCTCCATAGACTAGAGCGAAAGGTGTCTCGCCAGTGGCTCGATTTGGCGTCGTCCTGATCGACCAAAGAACCACTGGCAGCTCCTTAATCCAGTTTCTTCCGCACTTGTGCAGCCTGTCGAAAGTCCTGGTCTTGAGCCCACGCAGCACTTTAGCATTTGCCCTCTTCGCTTGACCGTTGCTTCTCGGGTGAGCAACAGAAGCGAAGCGGACCTTGGCGCCAAGATCTTGGACATACTGCATGAAGGTGCGGCTCGTGAATTGCGTACCGTTGTCGGTGATTATCCTGTTAGGGATCCCGAAGCGGCAAACAATCGACCTGAATAACTTGACTACTGACTGTGCTGTCACCTTCCTCACTGCTTCCACTTCCGGCCACTTTGTGAACTTGTCGATTGCAACGTACAAGTACTCAAAGCCCTCGACTGCTCAGGGAAAGGGGCCGAGGATGTCGAGCCCCCAGACCGAAAATGGCCAGGATAAAGGGATCGTCTGGAGAGCTTAAGCTGGCTGGTGTATCTGCTTGGAATGGAACTGGCACGCTTCACACTTGGTTACTTGTGCAGTTGCATCCTGGAGGGCTGTCGGCCAAAAGAAACCATGCCTGAATGCTTTGCCGGCAAGTGCTCTTGCACCAATGTGCTGACCATATATGCCTCCATGTATCTCTGCCAACAGCTTTTGTCCATCTTCCCGGTGAATACACTTCAATTTCACACCGTTGAGTCTTCTTCTGTATAGTGTGTTGTCGACAAACTGGTACATACTTGACTGCCGGGCTACTCTTTCCGCTTCTTATTGCTCTTCGGGAAGTTCTCCTGTCTGAAGGAAACGGACAATCTGCTGTGCCCATGCTGGAGCTTGTGGGTCGAAAACAAGGACTAAAGGCACATCTGCTGCTGCAGGAACATCCGCTTCTACGGCGAGAACCTGCGGCTCAGCCAGAGCTTGACGTTCCCCGGCAAGCTTGCCGGAGCAAAACTTGTTGGGAGCCTCTGCTTCAACGGAGCAAACCCTAGGGCTTGCCGGAGCAGACTGCTCCTCAGCACTCTTGGTGTTGATCTTGGGGACCTTCTTGGCGGCGGCTTCGGGAAGCTCTGCCGGAAAATAGTCACCAGAAATCAACTTCCTCTTCTTGCTCTATCCAGTTGATGGCGTTACGGACGATCGAGTCAGCTTGAGCACAAAGATCCCTGGTTCCACGGGTAACTTAAGTGCGGCGCACTTTGATAGGCCATCGGCAATGTCGTTCTGAGCTCTTGGAACATGCTCCATCTGTAGGCCGTCAAAGTGCTCTTCTAGCTTTCTCACTTCGTCAACGTAGGCTTCCATCAACGGACTCTGATAACTCTTGTTCACTTGGCGGACGACAAGCTGCGAGTCACCCCTGACAATGAGCTTCTTGATCCCAAGGTCTGCCGTGATCCTGAGACCAGCAAGCAAGCCTTCATACTCTGAAGTATTGTTTGTTGCTTGCTCCTTGGGAAAGTGCATCTGGACTACGTACTTGAGGTGCTCTCCGGTGGGTGCGACAAGCAGCATGCTAGCGCCGGCGCCTTGCAGTGAGAAGGCACCATCAAAGTACATCAGCCACTCTTTGCTTGCTTCCTCGACGGGGATGCTCGTTTCTGGAATTTCTTCATCTGGTGTTGGCGTCCACTCTGCTATGAATTCTGGCAATGCTCTGCTTTGGATAGTTGAAGTACTCTCAAACTTGAGGCCAAAGCTTGATAGTTCCAGTGCCCACTCAACAATCCTGCCTGTTGCTTCGGGATTTTGTAGTATCCTCTTCAGCGGAAAACAAGTGACAACTGTGATCTCATGTGCTTGGAAGTAATGGCCCAGCTTTCTCGAGGCCATGAGAAGGCCGAAAAGCAATTTCTGCACACCAGAGTACCTTGACCTAGCCCCCTGCAGAAGGGAACTGACAAAGTAAACTGGGCGCTGTACCATTCTCTTCTGTATCTCCTCGCGCGCCTGCGCAGATCCATCTTTGTCGGGACCAGAGCTTGTCGGGGAAGCCCCCTACTTGTCGCTGGATGCGCCTGCCGTGGTTGCTGGCTCGTCATCTGCCTCCCTCTCTGCTACTAATGCAGCACTAACCACTTGATTGGTTGCCGCTATATACAGCAACAACTTCTCTTGTGGCTTAGGTGCGACAAGTGTTGGAGTGGAGGACAGGTATCTCTTCAAGTCTTGCAGCGCAGCCTTCGCCTCCGGAGTCCATTTCATTGGACCTGCCCTTTTCAATATTTTGAAAAACGGCAGGGCGCGCCCAGAAAACCTAGAGATAAACCTGCTGAGAGCAGCCACGCAACTGGCAAGTCTTCGTACATCCTTGACGCGCTTTGGTGCTTCAATCTGCTCAATGGCCTTGATCTTGTCGGGATTGGCTTCAATTCCCCGCTGAGACACGAAGAACCCGAGAAGCTTGCCCGAGGGGACTCCAAACACACACTTGTTGGGGTTGAGCTTGAGGCTGATCTTGCGCAGATTTGCAAAGGTCTCGTCTAAATCTTGAATCTGAGTTGCCTTGTCCTTGCTCTTGACCACTATGTCATCCATGTAGGCTTCCACATTTCTGTGTATTTGTGGCTCAAGAGCGACATGGACTACCCTTGCAAATGTTGAACCAGCATTTTTTAAACCGAAAGGCATCCGTATGAAACAGTACGTGCCACATGGAGTGATGAATGCGGTCTTCTCCTCATCCTCTTCTATCATGAAGATTTGATGGTATCCTGAGTATGCGTCAAGAAATGAAAGCAAGTCACATCCGACCATGGAGTCAACAATCTGGTCAATGCGCGGCACGGGAAATGGGTCTTTGGGACAAGCTTTATTAACATCGGTAAAGTCGATGCAAAGCCTCCATTTCCCGTTTGCCTTGCGCACGACTACAGGATTGGCCAACCAAGTAGGAGGGAGCACTCCTCTGACAAGGCCTGCTGCTTCCAATTTCTTGATCTCTTCTGCGATGAATTCTTGGCGCTCCACTGCTTGCTTCCTGACCTTCTACTTGACGGGCCGCGCATGAGGACAAACGCCAAGATGGTGCTCAATTACTTTCCTGGGAACACCGGGGATGTCAGACGGTTGCCACGCAAACACGTCGACGTTCGCCCGCAGGAAAGCAATGAGCGCGCTTTCCTATTTAGGGTCAAGAGTGGCACTGATGGTGAAGGTACCACCAGTGCCGTCCTCCTTGGCGGACACCTTCTTGGTCTCTGGCGGAGCTGCCATTGTCTTCTTACACTTGCCGGTGGAGCTCGATGGTGCGTCCTCGACGGTAGCGCAGCACTCCGAAAAGGTGCGCTTGCCGGAGTGGGCATCAGAACTCTTGCCGGACTTGGTCTTCTTCTTCCCCCCGGGAGCTTCAACGGCAGGTGACTTGCGATCTGTTGCGGCTGTCGCTTCCCGGTAGATCTTGTCGGCGCAGATAAGAGCATCCTTCTTGTGGCCAGGGACAGAGATGACGCTTATTGGGCCTGGCATCTTCAGCATGTTGTATGCGTAGTGAGAGGCTGCCATGAACTTGGCGACTACTGGACGGCCGAGTATCCCATTGTAAGGCAATGGAAAATCGGCAACGTCAAAAGTGACCCTCTCAGTCCTGAAGTTGAACTCGCTGCCAAATGTTACTGGCAACGTGACCTTCCCCTTCGGCTTGCTCCTTCCCGGGTTGATTCCTTGGAATGTGCCGGTCTCTTCAAGCTCGCTGTCAGGGATCTGGAGTTTCTGGAGTACAGCAGAGGAGATCAGGTTCAAGCCGGCCCCGCCGTCAACTAGCATCTTAGTGACCTTGAGGTTGCGGATAGTTGGTGAAACCAACATCGGCAAGCACCCGACCGCAGTTGTGCGATCAGGGTGGTCCTCAATATCAAAGATGATAGGCGTGCTGGACCATTTCAGAAGCTTGCGTGACTCGACAGGTGGTTCCGCCGCATTGACTTCCCGCACCCACTGCTTGAGTTGGTGGTGCGAAGTATGCAGAGAAGCACCGCCATCAACGCACAAGACCTCTGTGGATTTCTGGAACTCCTGCTCACTGGTCTCGACATCATCCATGTCTTTGTCGTCGTCGTCATCTTCATCCTTGTCGCGGCCGCGGGGAGGTCTGTCTCCTTGCCGCTGCTTGGCCTTGCCGCGGCGTCCTCCCCGGCCGGCGCGCTTCTTGCCGGATTCTCCAGCGCCTCCTTGGGCCCTCTCCTTGTCGCGTCGCTCGTATTCAGCCTTTTGCTGCTGGACAAGCTGCTCGACCTTCTTGCAGCTCTGGAGGTCATGGCCCTTGGTGCGGTGGATCTTGCAGTACTGCTTGTCGGTGCCGTCCTGCTTGTCGGCGACCGCCACAGCCTGGCAGTTGGTGCATGCGGCAATCTCCTTGCCGGAGCTACCAGCTTTGGCTTTCTTGGCGCCACCTTCATTGCCGGACTGCTCAATGACTAGCACATCTTTGCCTTTCTTCTTCCTGTTGTTCCGCCGCCGGTTTTTCTTTGCCGGGGCAGCATCCTCGCTGTCAGATCCTCCTGCTCCTGTATTCTCTCCGGGGAGTTTCCTCCCTTCCTCAACACGTGCACACTTGTCGGCCAGGGCATACAGCTCACTGACATCTCTGGTCTTGCACATCGCCATCTCCTCCCGCATCCTGCGGTTACGCACGTTCTGATGGAACGTGCTGATGACCGCGGCAGGGTGGACATCTGGGATGTTGTGCTGTACACGGCTGCATCTCTGAATGTACTTGCGCAGGGGCTCTCCTTCCTTGTGGGCGAGCAGGTGAAGGTCACTCTCTTGGCCATGAGGTTTGTGGTTGCCTGTAAAGGCGCCGACAAACTGATGGCATAGGTCTGCCCAGGAGGATATGGAGTTGTCCGGCAAATGCATGAGCCAGGACCTGACGTTGGGCTTGAGCACCAGCAGGAAGTAGTTGGAGAGGATCTTGTCATCCCGCCCCCCGGTAGCTTGCAACGCGATGGTGTAGATGCTGAGGAACTCCGACGGATGCGACTTGCCGTCGTACTTCTCTGGTACGTCTGGCTTGAAATTCTTCTTGCTTGTCCACTGGACTTGCCGCAGCTCACGAGTAAACGCAGGGCAACCTACCGCGTACGGCAAGTCGCCTAGTTCCCCTGGTGCATGCATGTCGACAGAGGGCCCAGCGCGCTGGTCTGATTGACGCCGCGCTTCTCTTCGGTGCTTGATGCGAGTACGAGCGTCTTCTTGCTGTCGTTCGTGAAGAACTTGGCGCTGACCGCGACGAGCTCGTGGATCTGATGATGCGGTGGAGTCCCTGTCGAGGTGGATCCGGTGAGTCGGCGATCTTGGCCTTCGGGGTGGAGAGTGCACGGTGGTTGCACCCCCACCGGTCTTGTCGCCACTGGCTCGTGCCTGGCTGACTTGCCGCGGCTGTGATGTACTCGGCTACCGTGGAGTGTCACCGTTGACGAAGCCGATGAGACTCTGAATGGTGGCTCTCCAGTCGTCGATCTTGTCTGCCGCTGGAGGGTAGTCTAGGAGCAGTTGAGCTCGCGCCAAAGCTTCTACTGAAGTGGCGGGTGGCGGCGGCGAACGGTGTGAGGAACGGGATATGCTCGGACTTCTAACTATGTTAGAAGGAGCAGTATCTCGTCCAGGCGACCGTGCCCCGCTCGTGCCAGCATGTTGGCGTGCATGCTGGTCTTGAGCACTCCGAGATCCACCAGCTCGATCTTGGTCCAGCAAACGTATGGTACCGTGAGTACCATGACGCCGCCGGTCCCGCGCCTCCTGGGATGGGCACGGTGCATGTACGGACGCCGAGGTCTTGGAGTGCGCCCAGTCGTTGTGGGAGCCGACTGCGCCGCCGATGGGCAGCACAGCCTTGTCCTTGGACCTGGCAGCACCGTGAGCTCCCTCGTCGACGCCCGTTCTTCCGCCGGCGTCTACCCCACCAGCCGTTTGCTCCGGCGGTGGTGGGTTCGGCGCGGACGGAGCAGCCGCCTCCGAAGCCTTCTTCTTCGGCGGCATGTCGATGAAGATGATGAAGATTTAGCTCGTGTGAACGCCAGATCAGGTTCACACAACCTTGACGCACCCCCTACCTGGCGCGCCAAAGATGTCGGGGAACTAATCCACGAGCACCTATGGGACCGGCGGACCGAGCCCCTTTACCCAGGTTCGGGCCGCACGGATGCGTAAAACCCTACTCCTGCTTTGTCGTTTGTATTGAGTTCTTGCTCGGGAGCGCTGAGTGCTACAGTACACACCAGCAGCTAACGAGACCGAGCGTGAGTGTTCTCTCCTTCCAACCCCCCTCTACATTGCGCATGGGCCCCCTTTTATATGCTCAAGGGGTCACCGACAGGTGGCAACGTAGACAAGGGTAAAAATGGAAAGGTGTTGCGGTTGGTACAGCTACCTGCTACAGTGTATCATACCTAACCCTGACGGCAGGGACAAGGGCATTAAATGCCCGTCTGTGTCGCCCAAATAGTACAAAAGGGACCGTCAGGGACGCCACCGCTCGCCATGATGTCAATCTTGTCAGCGCCGCTTGCCACCGCGCACCGCTGGCTGCACAGCCTCCCGCCGCGTATGCTTGGAAGGGTCCCAGAGCGACACGTTGGTGGATGTGCTGGAGCGCGGGTACAGAGTGGTGGCTTGCCGCGGCAAGCGCCTTGCCGCGGTCGTTGTCTTGTCGCGTCCGGGAGCTTGTCGCTCACCGGGCCTTGCCGGGACGCGTGGCGCGTCGCGGCAAGTTCCTTGAGATGCCTTGGTTGGCCTTCCCGGCAAGCTCCTCTTGCCGGGGTCTTGTCTCCTTGGCTTGGATACTTTTTCCTTGAATGGCTCCAAAGGAACCACGGAGGACCTTGGCGGTCACCCAACAAGCCTTGCCGCGGGATGCTGCGACTGCCCGTGCACAAGTTAGGGATACTAGGGTACCCCTACTCTAGTACACCGACAGCATTGGTCAAAGTCAAGTTTTGTAAACTCTCAGAAAACTTATAACAAAAAATATTAACATATACAATAACAAATAAATACCATTAGATTTATTATTGAATGTACTTTCACATCATACATATTTGTTATGGTAAATGTTTATATTTTTCTATAAACTTGGTCAAACTTTAGGAGGTTTGACTTCGGTCAAACCTAATATGCAGAGTTTACTACTACTACTCGCTAGTTGCTTAGCCGAATCACTCAACACGCCACACGGGGAGTCCAGTGTCACAAAATTTTGAGGTCGGCGGGAAAATCTCCCGCGACCTTGATTCGAGCAGTGGGATGTTACCATCATAGCCTTCGGAACAGGCCTATGGATGACGCTTGGTAGGGGGCTGTTTTCGTAACTTCAGGTTCACCCTACCCAGCCAACCCCACACCGGCACCCAGAGTAGTACGCCTGAACTCCCGAATTTATATCCCCATCACAAAATAGAGTTCTCCACGGCACCGCAGCCTTCGTGCTCCTCCCCTTTACATTGGCGCACTCGTCCACCGCAGCGCATCTGCCTCATCGACGACCTCGTACGTCGCACTGGAGCCGGTCCACTGTCATCGTCGTACACGGAGCCTCTTCCCCAGCATCGTCTTCCACGGTCTCGGATCTGCTTTCCGGAAGCCGACGCCAAGCACAGAAGTACCACCGTCATGGACAATGAATTGACTCCCGTTGCCGACCATGACTCACATAGGCCGCGGCGACCATCGTTCTCCTCCTCGATTGCTAATGTGTGTATTGAATCACTTAGCAGTACATGTGCAATTCCAATTTTTTTCATACCTACCCTTCAAATTTCCTAGGTGCTATTGTTCCCGTAAAAGTAATTGGTTATAGCCTCCATTGTCCAACAGAATATCAGCTTGTAATTGTGCGTCGCTCATGTATCGCGCTGTGCTTAGGTAGGTTTTTCATCTGCAACCAGTAGTGTGGCAAATGATGGAAAGGTTTTTAGAACAAAAAAAATGCCCATGCGTTGCACGCATCAAGATGCATTTGTATGAGTAGTTTATCTTGTTGGAGATGCTCTAACATGGCAGACGAGTGCTTTAATGTTGCCCACAAGATGCGCGAGTATTACTAGTAGTATATTTTTCTTGCCATGTTGAGATTTTAAACCCACGAGTGTGAACATGCAGAGGAGCAATGAAGACCAAACACGGGATATTCGGGACATCTTCAAGGAGCGTGGCAAGTTAAATAGGAGCTGCACCGAACTTGTAAAACGAGCTTTGGTAAGTAACACCCTTTCAATTACTTTTGTGTAGCCTCGTGTTCTTTGATGTGTATATGTTGTGGTTTTTGTTTCTCTTAAGCGTGGTGTTCTTTGATGTGTAATAAGAAGAGTCTTAATCATCCTAATGCTTTCATTTTTAGCTTGATGTAGGAAGTGGGTGTTCTCACCTTGTAGTCTGTTTTTATTTATTTTTTCCTTTTGAATTCACTTCTCCGAGTTCTGTTTATCTAGCTTCTACTAAATGGATCTAGGTTGCTCTGAGTATTGATCTAAAAATAAGTAACTTCATGTCAAGATGCAGTCCCTGCGAGGAGGGAAGTATGGTCAACCTCGAGATCATGTTTCCAAAATGAGGCTGGATTACACACAAGGTGCCAGTTCCCTAACGATGCTGGATTAGACACAAGGTGCAAATTCCCAGATGATGCTGGATTACACATAAGGAAGGTGGAGTCGTCAGCTGTTCGTGTCCTCGTGGCATTAGTAAAAGCTGAAAGAAAGCATGCAGCAGCCCTTGAGAATGTACCTGAGTTCCTGATGAAGCAAAAAGAGCAATCAGATGCTCTCTTCACCCAAGCCAAAGAAGAGATGGAACAAGCCTGAAATAAGCTAGCAGAGGTAAAGCAGGCTAGGCGTCTCCTGCTATCTAAAACTATTGTCAATACAAAATTTCCTTCATAATAGCTAGGTTCAAATGTTTATCCAGTCAGCATGCCTGTTGTGATGTCCGTGCATCTACTGATGTGGCACAAAATGTTTTTTTTCGGGTCATGTAATAACAACAATTACTTTCCAAACAATAACAGACGAAGCATTGGACATGGTATAGTCCACGCGCAAGCCCGACATTCCAAGTTCAACTTCCACATCAAACTCATGTTCACAGATATCTGCACATTCATACATAATGTCCAAAACCATGATTCACTTCAAAGCGAAAAAAAATGTGAGGAGAGTTATAAATAAAGAAAGTCCTCTACTAGTTCCTGCTACCAGTGCGAGCACAACAAGTCAAGACCATGCGTAAATTAATTATATTTTAGTCATTTCTTGTGTTCTAAAATGCCTGTCGGCTCATGGAAGGACGTGTTGCCAGCACACACGCAGATTCAATGAAGGCAGGCGGGGCAGTCTTAAGCTGGTTGCATGCGGCGAGGAGGCGTTCTTAGCCGGGCCTGCAGCATGTGCGGCCCTCTGGGCCGGCGCGCTGGTTCAATGCCTGCGCTATGAGAGGTCGCGTCCGTGTCAGAGCAATCACTCCCTCCAGTCCTTTTTTGTTTGGGTATAAGAAAATCTCGTTTTCCATTCACATTTTAGTGGTAGGAGTTGTGCGTGTTTGTCTGTGAGAGAGAGAGGAGACGGTAGTCGGGGTTGTCTGATCGGTAAACAAATGAATAATGTCAGTCTGGGATGGAGACGAAAAGGAGACCACAACAAATGTTGTGTCTATAGGAGAGATAGATAGAGTAATTTTAGTGGTATGAGTCATATGTAGAGACATATAGGGTGTGTGAGAGAATCCCATAGAGAGAAAGACAAAGTGAAAGACGAGTGGAGACTGTGTGTTTGGCGGTGAAAAAGAAAGCATAGGTACCGAGTGATACCAGAGAATAGTAGAGACGTGCGAGATAATGAAAACCGTGTAATTTATAATGATAGGGAGAGTGTGACACTTCTCAAGGGAGACGTCGAGAGACCATGTTTGCGAGGATAAGAGCAACATGAAGTGAGTGTGCGGGTGAGCTAGAGAAAAGAGAGTGATACCTACCTGAAGGAGCATGCATGCGAGAGAGATGGGTGTGAAAGGAGTGAACAAAAAAGGGATTCAAATATTTGAATTCGAGATGATGATACATGTAATCCATACTCGAACCAAAATTGATCTATCAAACATCCATACTCATATGAATTCACGCACATCTATGTTATTTAATATGTAGATATTACTGATCCATACATTCTAGTAGAACATAATTTGGTTAAAAAAATCGAATTCAACCTTAAGATTTTGAGATCGTTGTATTTGTAAATCATATTATACATATAAAGGAGCAGAATTCTTTGTTGTGCTTTTGAAAGTATATATAAAAAATGATGTATATAGAATGTAATTCCAATTGAAAATGGATCCCGCCCGAAAAAAATAGAATACAAGCGGGATTCGGATTGAGTTGGCACGGCAAATGTGCATTCTGCAAAATTTGAACGAAGCATGGAAAGTCGCAGTAACCGCCCGAAACCAAAATCTGCGAGATGGAAATCACTACTGCCTATCCCTGCCACGCAAAGCCTATATGCTGGATTTATATAGGTTTCGATAGGGGTAGGTTTTGTAATTTCACCCAAACGTGACGTAACCTCCTCTCACCCGGATTCATACACGGTGGGCGGCAAAACACAGTGTGTCCTCGGCCGAAATCGACTCCCTCCCCGATCCATATTCATACACGGTGGGCGCCAAAAACAAACTCTCGTCGGCAAATATTCGGTGTATGCGAGATTACCGTCCTATCCCCAACCGACTAGTGTTGCTGTGATGTAGTAGAAATTTGAAACGGGGGCTAAGTTTGTAAATTTCCTCGCATTTGAGACAAGCGCGCCCTGAATACATGGTTCCCCCTTCCTCTCTACCTCCCTTTTCCCCATTCGTACTCCGTGGGCGCCAAAACACCCTCTCCACCCCACCCTCCTCCGTCCGCCGCTGTCCGCCACCCCATCCACCGCCGTCCTCATCCACCATGCCGGAGCTGATACCCCGATGCCGCCGTCCATTACAAGAGATCGACCTCTCTCATCCACGGCTTTGGATCGGGATCCTTGCATCCCGCCCTCTCGCTTAATCCCCGCCATCGTCCACCTTGCCGGCGCCGCTCCTACGACCGTCTCGTCCACTGCGCCCCGCCGCCACCGTCTACCCTCCTACATCTGCTTCCACGCCGCCGACAGCCATCGCTACCACAGCACCGTCAAATTCTCAGCAGATGCGTACACGGCGCCGCACCAGAGGCGGTACTCTTTCGTATCTGCTCAACTTATTTATCGCAGCAAGAAAATAGATCACCACTGCTTTACTCTGATTTCTTGTCTTGGTTGCGAAGTTGCCTTTATCCGGTTTGCACCTTCAGATCCGCCATGGCACGCTCAACACCATACTCGCAATGCTTATGGTTTTCCCCTTTTATATTCCACACTAGTTAAATCACAGTAGACTAAATTTCAAAATTGGGTCAGCCGATTTTTCAGAGCTCGCTGGAGTTCGCCGGTGCGATCGAAGGGGCTCGGGTGATTGTGGGGCCTCGCCAAACGAAGAAAACTCGACGCGGGTGGGGGTTGGGGTGGGGGTGGCGGAGGAACACAGGCGGTGGGGCCGGTGGTCCGACTGGCGGCCCGTGCGGTGTTCTGTATGGGAAGAATCAGAGACGAGGAAGAAGAAGGGTTAGGAGACGTAGGATCTTCATCCAACCGCCTAAAATGGTCGAGAGACAGCTAGGAGTTGCATTCTTAATGCACTCTAGTTCATCATGTGTGGGCACTGCGCAACCAACATTTTATTATCCAAAATATGCTTGCTCTTCTTTACCATGTTCCTCTTCCGTTCTTCTTTAATATGTACTCTCTCCGTTCCTAAATACAAGTCGTATAGATTCCACCATGGACTACATATGGAGCAAAATGAGTGAATCTACACTCTAAAATGTACCTGGATACATCTGTATGTGATCCATAGTGGAAATCTCTACCAAGACTTATATTTTGGAACGGAGGGAGTATGATAGTAGTATAGTATGTTCCTTGTACTAAAGATGAGCAAGGACATTTGCAGTGTAGAGGTCTATACGGTCGGTTGTCATGGACACTTTGAGCCTCTTTGATTCGTAGGATCTTGTAAACATAGGAATAGGATTTGTAGTGGCATGCCCACTTGAATCCTATAAGAATAGCAGGGAAATGCGGGTTGCTGTGTCGCCTTTGAGAGTTACATTGATATTAACAGTACCGCACCTTCACTTGAAGAGAGCTGGTATCCGAAGCCTTTCTAGCCGTACCGGCAATACTAGCACATATATTCCAGCAAGTTCCACTTTGCTGATTTTACTCTGATGCTTAAGGTTTTCCCGATATATCTACACTATGATATGTGTAGCTGCTTTGTGTCGCACTAGCAGTAGTTCACTCTTGAAGCTAAACACTGCAATGACTTACAAAATTGGCACCAAGGCATTGAGTGCCATTCTGGATGCAATGAAACTCATACGCTCCCCACCTGTTGATTCTTGTTCAGAATATGAACCTAATGACTATTCTAACCTCGTGGAGTCAAAGGCAGATGGCCTGTCCTGTTCACCCATCAAGGTGCCTGTTCTAATTTGGCAATGTTTTATTGATTGCGGGTATCTTGCATATGTTGTCTTGCATTTCTTCTACTTTGTTGCACCGCCATCTGCTTAGTTTACTCATCATATATGTCGAGATGCCATGCCCATCCATTATCAATACATATTCCATCTATCATCATACCATGTTTTCCCACTCAAATGTTGTTCTTGTGCATCAGACATCAAAAAGGAAGAGGGTGATTGCCGAACCTGAAGGAGCACCAGCAAAGTCCTTGAAAAACATGGTGGTGCCGGAGAAATCAGACAGCACCCCACTTATATTGGCTGTACAATCAGTGACACAAAACATAGGACCGACTCCAGCAGACTGTACCCATACTTCACTGGCCACACCACTAGCCCCACCACACAGGACCTGCACTCCAGCAAAAGGTATACCGATTTCATTTGCCATAGCACCAGCTGTACCACAGAAAAATTCCACTCCGGCAAAAAGTACAGCAAGTCCACCGGCCGAAGACCTATCCCAACTGCAGAGACGGCCAATTCCTGTAGATTGGAACCCCATTCCATTTATTCCTAGTTTAAAAGACAATGCTTTCAATGTTGTTAGGGACTACGTGCATATATTCCCATCATGGGAAGGTTATTGTGAAGACAAACACCATTTTCACATCTTCCTGTCCAACTTATGTGTAAGTGCTATTATTCATGGCTATTATTTTCCTTTTTTCTGCTGATTGAACACATCAATGATTTACATTACATTGTTGTAACTAGGCGAGGGTCAATCTGGATAGTCATGACGAGCAAAGCTTGCTTGTGCTTTTCAAGGAAGCATTGCTGCAGTATCGGTGTTACCTGAGGAAATCACACTTTGATGGCAAGTCTATAAACGAATTTCTGGTGAAGTCTCATGTGCTAAATTTAGAAGACATTGAATGGAAAAACCTTGTTATGCACTGGTCTCATTCCCAGGATGAGGCACTGTCTATGAAATCACATGACAATTTGAACTTCTACTTTTCGCATGTGCCTTACGGATCTTTTTGCAGGAAATTTGGTCGAAGAAGAATTCCGGTTTGACAAGAATGACAGGATATCGCAAATATGCTGCCCGCTACTTTGCTCTTGTTAGTACATGTTCTCCTGTATCACTGTACTTGCATACATACCTGGTTCATTATGTGACAGCAGTATGCATGATAGCTTGCTTATCAATTGTTCGCTCCAAATTATCTAATCTGTATGAATGGTTACATTAGTGTAGAATATATCCAATGCCAATGTTTTTTAGCTCTGCATTGTTCTTGTAAGTACATGCTGTCCTTTATCAGTGTACTTATAATGACAGGTAGTTGTTCATGTACCATCACTCTGCAGCTTATTTTCCTTTGCCCTCCATTTTCTACATATCAGATCTATATTTACTCTTACCATAAGGTTGGTACTAAAGAAGTTTAGCTGTGCATTGCTCTTGGCTGTACATTTTTCCTGTATTGTTGCACTTAAATTGATAGCTACTTGATTATGTAGCATCACTCTTCATCTTATCTTAAATATTCTCCATTTTTTCGTATATTATCACATCTATATTTACTCTTAACAAAATGTAGAATAAAGGCAATGCTTTTGAAGAAGATTCTGTGGTAAACTTCTTGAATTGCCCCCCCCCCATCAGCATGGACAAGGCCTTTATAGAGCCTGTCTTCACCAATAATGTAAGTTTGTCCATCTCAAGCCTTCAAACTTTGTTGTATATATTTGGTTAGGCATGACTGCAACAGTTGTTTATTTTTGGTGTTTGCATCAAATTGCTTGTTTAAAGTTTATTATATGTAGTTCATAAACAAAAGTTCGTCCTTTCTCAATTTAAGTTTTCAGTTGTACAACCAAGTTCCTTCTTAATACCATGTAAATTAAACTATACAGAGCAAGTGATCTTCTTTTGCACTGCATGTATGCTTCTGTTCTTCATCTGTAATCCATTGGTGTGGTGAACCTACCCACTACAGCACAATGTCATATTCTGCAATGTATTAACTATGAAAAATGTCATATCATTCTACTATTATTTAAACCATCTCTTTATTTGCCAATCTGAAATGGTATAAATTGACATCACACTAGCCATTGATACTTATGAGTTCTTGATCTGTAATCCAGTGGTGTCGTGAAGCTGTCAACTCCTTCACAATGTCATTCCCTGCCATGTCTTGACCTGAACAATACCATATTGTGTTAATGCAAATTTAAACTGTGTCACTTTATTCGTCAATAAGAAATGTGATGAATTGTCAGCACTGATACTTTTATGTGCAAAACCTGTCATCTGTCTGCTTGTTTATCTTTCAGAGTGAGGAAGATATAAGTGTTGAACAAGCGCAGTCTCATCATCTTGCTCAGCTGCTTGCGCTGCAGCTCCCCAGCAAGGCTAACCTTTCTTGAACTCTATTGAAGTGCTGTCGGTTTTGTATATTATTTTGTCGGCGTGTTTATTTGCAATGGTGGCGATCTTTGATGCCCGGTGTATGTAATCTGCTGTCTGCTTGTGCTTTATTATCATAGTGGCGAACTTTGATGCCTAGTGGATGTAATATGCCGTAATTTCTTTATTGTATAGTATAGATTTTTTCTTATTCACAAAGCTGCATTTATTTTACTGTATATATATACTGTCTTCGCAGTAAACCAGCCAAATCGTAAAATTACGGTACATAATCTGGCCGTCATGCAATCACGATGTAGGTTGGGCCTGAAACGTGCCGATCAGCTCATGGGCCGGCAGCAGCACGAAATGAACCCCGACCCATGATTGTGCGAATCAAATCATGGGCTTTTAACAGGCCAAAAAATTGTCTCGGTCCTTGTTTGGCCGAATCAGATATCGGCTGCGAGCAGGCCAGATGCAAACCGGGTCGTAGTTAGGCCCAACTATATGATGGGCTTTTAACAGGCTGAAATTAATATAGGGCTGAAATGTTAAATGGGTCCTTAACAGGCCAAAACTAATATCAGGCCGAATTACTAAGTGAGCCTTTAGCAAGTGGGCCCAAAAGCATAGTGTCCAGTTGACGGGCCGAATCTTATATGGGCCATAATTAGGCCCAAAACCCCTTAAAGGGCCGGACCTGATCTGGGCCGTAATTTGGCCCAGAACGTGGTAGGCTTTTAACGGGCCGGATCTCATATGGGCCACTATTAGGCCCGGAGCATGGCAGGACATTAATAGACCGTATCAAATATGGGCCGGCATTTGGCCCAAAACATGGCAGCCAGTTAACGGGCCGGCCTACTAGGGTCCTCAAAATATTGTGGGCCTACAGCTGGGCCGGCCCATTAATGTCGGCGAAATCTCGTGGGCCTTTAGCTGGGCCGGCCCATTATGATCTGCAAGAATTTTGTGGGCCTTTACCTGTGCCGGCCCATTATGGCACACAAAAATCTTGTGGGCCTTTAGCTGGGCCGGCCCATTATGGCCCACGAAATCTTGTGGGCCTTTAGCTGGGCCAGCCCATTATGGTCCGCAAAATCTCGTGGGCCTTTAGCTGGGCCGGCCCATTATGGTCCACAAAATCTTGTGGGCCTTTAGTTGGGCCGGCCCATTTAAACTTGTTGGGTCGTGCCACGTGTCGACGTATCATAGGCGCCTTCTGTCCAGTGAGTGGATGACATCTATCCCGACGATGAGCCGACACGTGTTTCCTCTAGCCAATGATGATTTTACACGTGAAAAATCCCCATTGGTCGGGGCTGTTAACAGGTTATCGGATCCAAAACCCGACCTGATAGCTTATTGGCGTTCCATTACGGTGGATGTCACGTGTCATTCACCCTTGACGAAAGCACTTCTGTGACGCGCGATTTATCATCATGGAAGTGGACACTTCCGTGATGATAATTTTGGTAATGTCATGGAACACTTCTACGACAGCACAGGTATGACTATCTTGATTCTGTCATAAATTTGTCATGGAAGTACATGCATGACAAAAAATCGACCTACTGTGACGAACACGTATCATCACGGAAGTGTATTTTTTTGTAGTGAATGGCTGTGGAAATGCCATTATAGGTAGGTATGGTGGCTGTTTTGAGGAAGGTATATGGTGGGTGTATGATACCGGCGAAAGGTGCGCGGTATTAGAGAGGCTAGCAAAGGTGGAAGGGCGAGAGTGCGTATAATCCATGGACTCAACATTAGTCATAAAGAACTCATATACTTATTGCAAAAATCTACAAGTTATCAAAGCAAAGTATTACGCGCATGCTCCTAGGGGGATAGATTGGTAGGAAAAGACCATCGCTCGTCCCCAACCGCCACTCATAAGGAAGACAATCAATAAATAAATCATGCTCCGACTTCATCACATAACGGTTCACCATACGTGCATGCTACAGGAATCACAAACTTTAACACAAGTATTTCTCAAATTCACAACTACTCAACTAGCACAACTTTAATATTACCATCTTCATATCTCAAAACAATTACCAAGCATCAAACTTCTCATAGTATTCAACACACTCATAAGAAAGTTTTATTATTAATCTTGTATACAAAGCATATTAGGATTTTAAGAAAATTACCATGCTATTAAAGACTCTCAAAATAATCTAAGTGAAGCATGAGAGACCAATAGTTTCTATAAAACAAATCCACCACCGTGCCCTAAAAGATATAAGTGAAGTACTAGAGCAAAATTATATAACTCAAAAGATATAAGCGAATCACATAGAGTATTCTAACAAATTCCAAATGATATTTGGCTCTCTCAGAAGGTGTGTACAGAAAGGATGATTGTGGTAAACTAACAAACAAAGACTCAAATCGTTCAAGACGCTCCAAGAAAAACACCGACAGAAGTAGACAAAAGAGGGGATGCCTTCCGGGGCATCCCTTAGCTTTGGCTTTTAGGTGTCCTTAGATTATCTTGGGGGTGCCATGGGCATCCCCAAGCTTAGGCTCTTTCCACTCCTTGTTCCTTAATCCATCAAATCTTTACGCAAAACATGAAAACTTCACAACACAAAACTTAAAGTAGAAAATCTCGTGAGCTCCGTTAGCGTAAGAAAATAAAAGACCACTTCAAGGTACTGTAATGAACTAATTCTTTATTTATATTGGTGTTATACCTACTGTATTCCAACTTATCTATGGTTTATAAACTATTTTACTAGCCATAGATTCATCAAAATAAGCAAACAACACACGAAAAACATAATCTATCAAAAACAGAACAGTCTGTAGTAATCTGTAGGTAGCGCAAGATATGGAACCCCAAAAATTCTAAAATAAATTGCTGGACGTGAGGAATTTATCTATCAATCATCTTCAAAAATAATTAACTAAATAGCACTTTTCAAATAAAAATAGCAGTATTTCTCGTGAGCGCTAAAGTTTCTGTTTTTTACAGCAAGTTCAACAAGACTTTCCCCAAGTCTTCCCAACGGTTCTACTTGGCACAAACACTAATTAAAGACAAAAACACAACCAAAACAGAGGCTAGATAAATTATTTATTACTTAACAGGAGCAAAAAGAAAGGAATAAAAAATAAAATTGGGTTGCCTCCCAACAAGCGCTATCGTTTAACGCCCCTAGCTAGGCATAACAAGCAAGAATAGATCTAGGTATTGCCATCTTTGGTTGGCAATCCATAAGTGGCTCTCATAATAGATTCATAAGGTAATTTAATTTTCTTTCTAGGAAAGTGTTCCATGCCTTTTGAGGGAGTCCTGGATTTGGGGGTGTCCGGATGGCCAGACTATACCTTCGGCTGGACTCCTGGACTATGAAGATACAAGATTGAAGACTTCGTCCCGTGTCCAGAAGGGACTTTCCTTGGCGTGGAAAGCAAGCTTGGCGATACGGATATGTAGATCTCCTACCATTGTAACCGACTCTGTGTAACCCTAGCCCTCTCCGGTGTCTATATAAATCGGAGAGTTTTAGTTCATAGGACGAACAACAATCATACCATAGGCTAGCTCTATGGTTTAGCCTCTCTAATCTCGTGGTAGATCTACTCTTGTACTACCCATATCATCAACATTAATCAAGCAGGACGTAGGGTTTTACCTCTATCAAGAGGGCCCGAACCTGGGTAAAACATCATGTCCCCTGCCTCCTGTTACCATCCGGCCTAGACGCACAGTTCGGGACCCCCTACCCGAGATCCGCCGGTTTTGACACCGACATTGGTGCTTTCATTGAGAGTTCCTCTATGTCATCACTTTTAGGCCCGATGGCTTCTCCAATCATCAACAGCGATGCGATCCAGGGTGAGACTTTTCTCCCCGGACAGATCTTCGTTATCGGCGGCTTTGCACCGCGGGCCAATTCGCTTGGTCATCTAGAGCAGATCGCGAGCTACGCCCCTGACCATCAGGTCAGATTTGGAAGTTTGAACTACACGGCCGACATCCGCGGAGACTTGATCTTTGACGAATTCGAGCCACAGCCGAGCGCGCTGCACTGTCACGATGGGCATGATTTAGCTCTGCCGCCGAACAGTGCCCTGGAGGCCGCACCCGTGTCCGCTCCGACCCCTAGCTTGGAGCCGATTACACCAACCGAGGATGGGTGGTTAGACACCGCCTCAGGGGCTGCAATCTCTACAGCAATCATAGCGGAAGTACAAAGCAGCCTCTCAAGGCAATTCTCCAGTCCGGCCATTAAACGTCTGGACACCGTCAAGCGCGCCCGAAGTAACCTACAACAAGACCGCCTGGCACGTTCCGAGCAAGCGTAGCAATGCGGCCCTAACCCCAACCCTCGCGAACTTGCGAAACCAGTGTCGCACGTACATAACTACGCTCTAGAAATACCATGGGCACAGAGGGAGGGGCACCATCACGGCACGCCCTAAACGTGGCTTAAACCGCACTAGGGGCTGCCGATTTCTTAATTTTCTCTTATTTTCAGGACTCCATTCTTCGGAAGGCTTGTCCGGCAGTACAATTGCCGCACAAACGATACAACTAGCGAAGTAGAAAGCTACGCCGCACTACGGAACTCTAAGGTGGTCTCTATAACGAGCGGTATACCTATTTCTCATAACATTCCGCAGCTCGCCTCTAGAAAGGACATATTTGATAGTCCCATCTTTTGCTTATCGCACTATTTGTATCGTTCTGCTTTGATCGCAGCTTTTTTAAATAAACAATGCATAGCTTCCATCTATTATTGCATTACCTCTTTTTTACGAATATATGTTCATTAATGACATGTTGCACCCGTACACTTTGGTACGGCCAATACGCCAGGGGCTTAAGTACCCCACAACATGGTGTGAGAAGTCCGAACACTTTCACAAGTGCAGCACCCCGAACTTATAGCATTATATGCATCGGCTCCGAATCATGTCTTGGGTCAAATGTTGGGTTTGCCCGGCTCCTACGTTTTGGTACCTTGCGTTCCGTTATATCGGCTAAGGTAGCACTAGGAGAACTACTGCGATTGTGCCCCAGTTGAGCTAGGCTAAGCACCTCAGTAGAGAAAGCTAAAACTGACCGCCTTGATAAGGCGAGAGCTGTTCGTTGTTCGAGAGGTTTTCGAGTCCCTAAAGACTTATGCCGCTTAGTGAGAGGAGTCGGCTTTGTCCGGCCTAGGCATGGATAGCGCCCCGAACTCGGTCTTCCGAACACTAGGGGCTTTGCCGAAATTTAAAATTATAGAATTCTATGGCTAAGTGAGAGTGTTCAAGCATTATAGTCCGATTGCCTTGTTCGTTGTGTTGAGCGCCTCCCTCGAAGGACCCAAGAATGGGAAAAAGAGCGCTCATGTTTATCCCGAACACCAGAGCACTCGTGGCATGGGGGCAGAAGCCGACGACTCACCATCTCTCAAATTTGATAAACGGTCGCACAGAAGGTAATATTTTAAATTCAAAAGTGTTGCTTAGCACATATGAACAAGTTTTCAGCCTACATGATCACCAATGCGAGTTTACTCAAAAATTACATCTTTGGAGCATTCATCTGCTATAAGGCAGGCACCGTTAAGGACGCCCTCATAATACGGTTCGGGGACGCGATGCTCCTTGCCTGGCGGCGGCCCGTCCTTCACCAGCTTCTACGCATCCATCTTGCCCCAGTGCACTTTAGCACGGGCAAGCGCCCTACGGGCACCTTCGATGCAGACGGAGCGCTTGATTACTTCAAGCCGTGGCCAGGCATCCACCAGCCGCCTCACCAGCCCGAAGTAGCTCCCAGGCAGAGCCTCTCCAGGCCACAGTCGAACTATGAGGCCCTTTATGGCCTATTCAGCAACCTTGTGGAGCTCGACCATCTGCTTCAGCTGGTCGCTCAAAGGTACCAGGTGTTCGGCCTCAGCATACTGAGACCAGAACACCTTCTCCGTTGAGCTCCCCTCCTCGGCTCGGTAGTAGGCGGTGGCATCAGACGCACTGCGGGGCAAATCTGTGAATGCTCCTGGAGAGCTCCGGACTCGGGTAAGTAACAAGTAATTCACTTTCACGTGCTTGCTTTGCATAATGAATGCCTTACCCGCCGCTATCTTCTTCATCGCGTCAATTTCTTTGAGGGCTTTCTGGGCTTCGGCCTGGGCAGACTTTGCGCTTTTGAGGGCTGCCGCAAGCTCGGATGCTTGCGTCTTTGAGTCAAGCTCCAAACTCTCGTGTTTCTCACGAGAGCCTGGAGCTCTTTCTGCACCTCCTCCACCCGCGCCTCCTGCTTCTCTCTCTCCGTGCGCTCCACGGCTGCCCTATTTTCGGCCTCGGACAGCTCTTGCTTAAGGGTTGCACCTCGGCCGTGGCCCCTATAATAGCACGTTGATCCTGTCATTTTTTGCAACCACATCTTCTCTTTATAATTGTGCAAGGTATTACTTACCTTCCTTCTCCTCGAGTTGCCTCTTAGCATGGCCGAGCTCGTTCTCGGACCGTGCGAGGTTCTGCTTCAGCGTATCCACCTCCGCAGTCAGTGCGGCAGAGGCCAGCAATGAAGTTTGCATATGCATATTGACTTGATTATGTTAGACTCCTGCGATTATTAGATCCTCTATTCGGCTTTTCTTTCCGAACACCGAACAGAGCATCAGGGGCTACTGTCTATGCGGTAATATTTTTACATATTCTTTACTTACCTCAAAGCCTATTAGAAGGCTGGCACAGGCTTCAGTCAGTCTGCTCTTGGTGGACCGAACCTTCTGGATCACCACACTCATAATAGCGCGGTGCTCCTCGTTGATGGAGGCACCATTAAGCGTCTCCAGCAAATTGTCCGGTGCCTCCGGTTGGACGGAGGTCACAGGCTCGGTAGGCTTGCTCCTCTTGGAAGGAGGCTGCCTACCGGAGTCTGGACGTTGAAGGTTCTGGCGCGGTGTCTGGCTCAAGGCCGGACTTGGAGCCCTTGGGGGTTCTATCCCCTTTACGCCTGGAGTCCGGGAGAATGCCTTGCGGCGCCTCCAGGACCACCTCCTCCTGGCTTGGAACCTGTTGGGACGCCACCTCAGCGCCGTCCGTAGGGTGCGGGGAGGAAGCCGTCGGAAGCGAATTCACATCCGACGAATCCAGGGAACCGCTCGACGACACGTCGAGCCGGTCTTTGGGTGGACTGCATAAACATGTTCGACATAAGGAAAAGTTGTGCAATGGAAGAATACTATGAATCACTCTGGTATCCGGACACCTACGATCTCGCCAGGGGCTTGGCCTTGTGAGGACACTCCTCTTCGTTGTCGTCGGCGTTGGTGGAGTAGTCTGGAGGAGGGGTCTTCCCCCTCTTGGATCCTTCGGCCTCACCGGTTGGGGCGGCCTTCCTTTTCTTCCCTCCCCCTGCTGGGGGGAGAGGTCTCTTCTTCCTCCTCCTCGTCTTCATGGGAGGAGCGCACCTGGGAGTCGTCGGATGGTGAATCCGACACCTCCTGGCGTCGGGCACTCTTTCGGGTCCCCGTGGCCTTCTTCTTGGCCTTCTTCTCCGGCACCACGTAAGGTGCCGGAACCAGCAGCTTCGCCAAGCGAGCATCCACTGGGCCTTCGGGTAAAGGAGCCGGACAGTTGATCTGTCCGGACATCTCCTGCCAATCCTGTCAAAGGTAAGGGCACTTAGATCCTGCATGGAGTCAAACTATGAAAAACTAATACCCTGTAAAAGGTGAAAACAGCTTACCGCACAAGCGTGACGCTGCGTGCTGAATCCGCGATCCTCGGTAGCGGATGCGGGGGCCTCGGCGCCCTTGAAAAGCACCTTCCAGGCATCTTCGTATGTCGTGTCGAAGAGCCTGCTTAGAGTTCGGTGCCGCGCCATGTCGAACTCCCGCAGGTTTAAAGCCCGTTGTTGACACGGGAGGATCTGACGGATGAGCATAACCTGGACTACGTTGACAAGTTTGAGATTCCTGTCCACCAGGGTTTGGACGCATGTTTGGAGTCCGGTCAGCTCTCCTTTTTCCAGCAAGCGAGCCGCGTAGGGGGTCTAGATCGGAACTCGGGGGCTGCGACCCATTCAGGGTCGCGCGGCTCGGTGACGTAAAACCACCCCGACTGCCACCCCTTTAGGGACTCCACGAAGGAGCCCTCGAACCATTGGACGTTAGGCATCTTGCCCACCATGGCGCCTCCACACTCCGCTTGGGTGCCGCGCACCACCTTCGGCTTGACATTGAAAGTCTTGAGCCATAGGCCGAAATGGGGGCGGATGCGGAAGAAAGCCTCGCACACGACGATAAACACTGAGATGTTGAGGAAAAAATTCGGGGCCAGATCGTGGAAATCCAGGCCATAGTAGAACATGAGCCCCCGGACAAATGGGTGGAGAGGGAAGCCCAGTCCGCGGAGGAAATGGGGGAGGAACACCACCCTCTCATCGGGCCTAGGGGTGGGGATGAGCTGCCCCTCTTCGGGAAGCCGGTGCGCAATGTCGTTAGACAAGTATCCGGCCTTCCTCGATCTTTTGATGTGTCCCTTCGTGATGGAGGAGACCATCCACTTGCCTCCCGCTCCGGACATGGCTGGAGAAGGTTGAGGTAGGGTGTGCGAACTTGGGCACTGGAGCTCGAGTGCGGGGAAATGGATAGGCAAAGGAGGAAGAAGGTGTGGATGAAAAGGTGGATCCTTATCCCCTTATATGGGCGGACGCGACTATGCGCCCCCACCAGCCTGGTAAAACTCGCTTATCTCCCAAGCGTCGTAGTCAATGGCGCGGTTGGGTTACCCACACCCGTATTGATGAGAATCCCGGAATAAGGGGACACGATCTCTGCTTTAACAAGACGTGCCAAGGAAACCGCCTCGCTAAACGCGCTAAGGTGGGACAATAAAATGATTCGAATAAAGACTTGGCCGTGGTGTGATGTCACACTACGGAACACGTCAACAGATTAGGTTTGTGTAAATATTATTCTCTCTATGGCAATATGTGGAAACTTATTTGGCAGAGCCGGACACTACCTTTGTGTTCAAAATCTTCTATGAAGTACTTGGAGGAGGAACTCGCCTTGCAATGTCGAAGACAATCTGCGCGCCGGACTCGTCGTCATTGAAGCCTGGTTTAGGGGCTACTGAGGGAGTCCTAGATTAGGGGGTGTCCGGATGGCCGGACTATACCTTCGGCCGGACTCCTGGACTATGAAGATACAAGATTGAAGACTTCGTCCCGTGTCCGAAAGGGACTTTCCTTGGCGTGGATGGCAAGCTTGGCGATACGGATATGTAGATCTCCTACCATTGTAACCGACTCTGTGTAACCCTAGCCCTCTCCGGTGTCTATATAAACCGGAGAGTTTTAGTCCGTAGGACGAACAACAATCATACCATAGGCTAGCTTCTAGGGTTTAGCCTCTGTGATCTCGTGGTAGATCTACTCTTGTACTACCCATATCATCAATATTAATCAAGCAGGACGTAGGGTTTTACCTCCATCAAGAGGGCCCGAACCTGGTTAAAACATTGTGTCCCCTGCCTCCTGTTACCATCCGGCCTAGACGCACAGTTCGGGACCCCCTACCCGAGATCCGCCGATTTTGACACCGACACGTTTCCTTAATGGAAATTGGAATCTAATATTTCCTTCCTTCATATCAATAATTGCACCAATTGTTCTAAGCAAAGGTTTTCCAAGAATAATAGGACATGAAGGATTGCAATCTATGTTAAGAACAATAAAATCTACGGACACATAATTCCTATTTGCAACAATAAGAACATCATTAATTCTTCCCATAGGTTTCTTAATAGTGGAATCCGCAAGGTGCAAATTTAGAGAGCAATCATCAAAATCACGGAAACCTAAGAAATCACACAAAGCCTTTGGAATCGTGAAAACACTAGCACCCAAATCACATAAAGCATAGCATTGATGATCTTTAATTTTAATTTTAATAGTTGATTCCCACTCATCATAAAGTTTTCTAGGCATAGAAAACTTTCAATTCAAGTTTTTCTTCATAAGATTGCATCAAGGCATCAACGATAAGTTTAGTAAATGCTTTATTTTGACTATAAGCGTGAGGAGAATTTAGCACGGATTGAAACAAGGAAATACAATCAATCAAAGAGAAATTTTCATAGTTAAATTCCTTGAAATCCATAATAGTGGGTTTAGCAACATCTAGGGTTTTAATTTCTTCAATCCCACTTTTATCATATTTAGCATCAAGATCAACCAATTCCGAATTCTTAGAACGCCTTCTAGGTAAAAGTGGATCATATTCTGTCCCATCATTATCAAGATTCATATTGCAAAACAAATATTTAATAGGGGACACATCAATAACTTTTAGATCTTCATCTTTAATTTCATAGGAACTAGAAGAACACGCTCTTATAAAGGCATCTTTCTTAGCACGCATCCTAGCGGTTCTTTCTTTGCACTCATCAATGGAAATTCTCATAGCTTTGAGAGACTCATTGATATCATGCTTAGGTGGAATAGATCTAAGTTTCAAAGAATCAACATCAAGAGAAATTCTATCAACGTTTCTAGCCAAATCATCAATCTTAAGCAATTTTTCTTCAATCATAGCATTAAAGTTCTTTTGCAAAGTAATAAATTCTTTAATATTAGATTCAAAATAAGAGGGCATCTTATTATAATTTCCATAAGAATTATTGTAGGAATTACCATAATTATTAGAGGGATTTCTAGGATAAGGCCTAGGATTAAAATTCCCTCTATACGCGTTGTTACCAAAATTGTTCCTACCAACAAAATTCACATCCATAGATTCATTATTATTCTCAATCAAAGTAGACAAGGGCATATCATTAGGATCAGAAGAAACACTCTTATTAGCAAATAATTTCATAAGTTCATCCATCTTTCCACTCAAAGCATTAATTTCTTCTATCGCATGCACCTTTTTATTAGTAGATCTCTCAGTATGCCATTGAGAATAATTAACCATAATATTATCTAGGAGTTTAGTAGCTTCTCCTAAAGTGATTTCCATAAAAGTGCCTCCCGCGGCCGAATCTAAAAGATTTCTTAGAAGCAAAATTCAATCCGGCATAAAAAATTTGTATAATTATCCACAAATTTAAACCATGAGTAGGGAAATTACGTATCATTATTTTCATTCTCTCCCAAGCTTGTGCAACATGTTCATGATCAAGTTGCTTAAAATTCATAATATCGTTTCTAAAAGAGATGATCTTAGCGGGAGGAAAATACTTAGAGATAAAAGCATCTTTGCACTTGTTTCATGAATCAGTACTATTTTTAGGAAAAAAAACGAAAACCAAGCTTTAGCATGATCTCTAAGTGAAAAAGGAAATAGCTTCAATTTAACAATATCATTATCCACATCTTTCTTATTTTGCTTGTCACACAAATCAACGAAGCTATTTAGATGGGTAGCGGCATCTTCACTAGGAAGGCCGGAAAACGGATCTTTCATGACAAGATTCAGCAAAGCAGTATTAATATCACAAGATTCAGCATCGGTAAGAGGAGCAATTGGAGTGCTAATAAAATCATTGTTGTTGGTATTGGTGAAGTCACATAATTTAGTATTATCTTGAGCCATCATGACAAGCAAGCAAGCTAACACACAAGCAAAAAAGCAAACGGGCAAAAAGAGGTAAAGAGAGGGAGGATAGACAGAGAGAGAGGGCAAATAAAACGGCAAGGTGAAGTGGGGGAGAGGAAAACGAGAGGCAAATGGCAGATAATGTAATGCGGGAGATAAGGGTATGTGATGGGTACTTGGTATGTTGACTTTTGCATAGACCTCCCTGGCAACGGCACCAGAAATCCTTCTTGCTACCTCTTGAGCACTGCGTTGGTTTTCCCCGAAGAGGAAGGAATGATGCAGCAAAGTAGCGTAAGTATTTCCCTCAGTTTTTGAGAACCAAGGTATCAATCCAGTAGGAGGCTACGCGTGAGTCCCTCGTACCTACACAAAACAAATAAATCCTCGCAACCAAAGCAAATAGGGGTTGTCAAGCCCTATAAGGCCACTTACGAGAGTGAGATCTGATAGATATGATAAAGATAATATTTTTGGTATTTTTATGATAAAGATGCAAAGTAAAATAAAGGCAAAGGAAATAGCAAAGGAAATAACTAAGTAGTAGGATATCAATATGATACAGATAGACCCGGGGGCCATAGGTTTCACTAGTGGCTTCTCTCGAGAGCATAAGTATTCTACAGTGGGTGAACAAATTACTGTTGAGCAATTGACAGAATTAAGCATAGTTATGAGAATATCTAGGTATGATCATGTATATAGGCATCACGTCCGAGAGAAGTAGACAGACTCCTGCCTACATCTATTACTATTTCTCCACTCATCGACCGCTATCCATCATCCATTTAGAGTATTAAGTTAAAAACAAAGTAACGCCTTAAGCAAGATGACATGATGTAGAGGGATAGACTCATGCAATATGATGAAAACCCCATCTTGTTATCCTCGATGGCAACAATAAATTACATGCCTTGCTGCCCCTACTGTCACTGGGAAAGGACACCACAAGATTGAACCCAAAGCTAAGCACTTCTCCCATTGCAAGAAAGATCAATCTAGTAGGCCAAACCAAACAGATAATTCGAAGAAACTTGCAAAGATAACCAGTCATACATAAAAGAATTCAGAGAAGATTCAAATATTATTCATAGATATACTTGATCATAAACCCACAATTCATCGGTCTCAACAAACACACCGCAAAAAGAAGATTACATCGAATAGTTCTCCACAAGAGAGGGGGAGAACATTATATTGAGATCCAAAAAGAGAGAAGAAGACATCTAGCTACTAACTATGGACCCATAGGTCTGAGGTAAACTACTCACACTTCATCAGAGGGCTATGGTGTTGATGTAGAAGCCCTCCATGATAGATGCTCCCTCCGGCGGAGCTCCGGAATAGGCCCCAAGATGGGATCTCGTGGATACAGAAAGTTACAGCGGTGGAATTAGGTTTTTGGCTCTGTATCTGATCGTTTGGGGGTACGTAGGTATATATAGGAGGAAGGAGTACGTCGGTGGAGCAATAGGGGGCCCACGAGGGTGGAGGGCGCGCCTGGGGGGGTAGGCGCGCCCCCCTACCTTGTGGGCTCCTGTTTCTTTTCTTTACGTAGGGTCCAAGTCTCCCGGATCATAATCTTCCTAAAAATCACGTTCCCGAAGGTTTCATTCCGTTTGGACTCCGTTTGATATTCCTTTTCTTCGAAACCCTAAAACAGGCAAAAAACAGCAATTCTGAGATGGGCCTCCGGTTAATAGGTTAGTCCCAAAAATAATATAAAAGTGGATAATAAAGCCCAATAATGTCCAAAACGGTAGAAAATATAGCATGGAGCAATCAAAAATTATAGATACGTTGGAGACGTATCAGTGCCGCTACAGGCCAGCCAACTGTCTTCGCCCGCGCAAAAGCGGGTCATAAGGCTTGTTAGGGCTGTCATTGTCCTCGGTTTTTCCTGGCCGAGGTGTTTGGCGAGCCATTCCTCCCGGACACTATGCTTGAAACCCGCTAAGGCTTCGGCATCCGGGCAGTCGACGATTTGATTCTTCTTCATGAGAAATCTGTTCCAAAGATTTCGGGCTGACTCTCCGGGCTGTTGAATTATGTGACTTAAATCATCTGCATGTGGAGGTCGGACATAGGTCCTTTGAAAATTGGCCCTAAAAGCATCCTCAAGCTCTTCCCAGCTTCCAATTGAGTTTTCGGGGAGGCTTTTTAGCCAGTGTCGAGCTGGTCCTTTCAACTGGAGGGGAAGGTATTTGATGGTGTGGAGATCATCTCCGCGAGCCATGTGGATGTGAAGGATAAAGTCCTCAATCCAAACCCCAGGGTCTGTCGTTCCGTCGTATGCCTCTATGTTCACGGGTTTGAATCCCTCTGGAAATTCATGATCCAGTACCTCATCGGTGAAGCTAGGGGGTGCGCGCCACCCTGTATTTGGATGTGTCATGGCATTCTTCGGACGGTTGTAGCGTTTGGTTTTGATACCGAACTGTTATTCGGTCAGTATAGTCATTTGGGCGGCCATGATTGTGTGCCGGAGCGCGCTTCCTGGATCCGTAGATAGACCTGGCCATACCGCCTTTTTTGTGCATCTCTTCGTGTAAATCATGCACTGACTTGTGTGCGACGGTGTTAGCCGCCCTATCACGGCCACGGGATGGTCGATCCGGCTGATCGGCCGTTTTATTTTTGGCTGAATGGGCTCTGAAGCCTCGTCGTCGAACTCAGGCAGCAGCTTGCGGTTTGGATAGCTCTTTGTGTGGCGACTACCGCCGTACTTTTCTTCAGTGTCAAGCACTTTATTCCATCTGTTGTTGAGCGTATTCTGCGCGGGCTTAAGCCTTTGCTGCTGCTTCTTCACGCTCCTCGTGGTGGCAATAAGCCTTCTATGGAGGTTCTCTTGTTCGAAGTGCCTTTCCAGGATGATGTGTGCATCGTCGTCCGGACTGTTCTCCTCTCCGGAGATAAGTTGATGAGCTTTACCCTCGGCGTCGCCGTGATTGGGCAGCGGCTCCGTACTATGTTCGTCGTCCGCTGGCTCATCCTGCTCCATCGCTGGGTCCACGTGGTCGTCATTTCCTTTGGAGTCGACCGGGGTATTATTCTTTCTTGAGCTATTATCGCTGTTTTTGCTGAGGCGGGATTTGGAGCGGCACCTACGTCGTCGCTTTGGTTGCTTCTCGAGGGGACTATCCTTCGCTGCATCCTCCCGTTCCTCGTTGTTGTTTTCTTTCGGTGTATCCACCATGTATATATCGTGTGATGAAGTGGCTGTCTAGCGCCCTATGGGCGGTGGTTCCTGTTCCTCTCCTGCATCGTCGTCCATACCATCAATTTCTTCAGAGTCGAAATCAAGCATGTCAGTTAAGTCGTCGACAGTGGCTATTAAGTGGGTGGTGGGTGGGGAACGAATTCCTTCGTCGTCTGCTTCCCATTTGAGCCAGACATAGTTCGACCGAGGGTCTCCTGACAAGGAGAGAGACCTCAATGAATCTAGCACATCGCCCAAGGGCTAGTGCTGAAAAATATCCGCGGAGGTAAACTCCATGATCGGTGCCCAATAAGATTGGATAGGCACGGACGCAGGTTTACGGGGACGAATCCAAGGGTCCGGTAACACAGGTCTCATAGGAGGTGAAGTCAGTATTCGGCTCTATCGTCGCTAAGGGCACGGCCTCCGTGGCGGGGTCCATCCGCCCGTCCTCGGATGGCACGATCTTCGCCGGATTGAGGGTGGAAGTAACTGCATCTGCGATCTCCCGAACACCATCCGATGGCAGAGCTAAGTCATGCTCGTCGTGACTGTGCGGTGCGCCTGACATGAGCTCGAATCCGTCGAAGATCAAGTCTCCGTGGATATTGGCAGTGTAGTTCAAGCTTCCAAATCTGACCTGATGGCCAGGGGCATAGCTATTGATCTATTGTAGATGGCCAAGCGATTTGGCCCGCAGTATGAAGCCGCCGAATACGAAGATCTATCCGGGGAGAAAAAACTAACCCTGGATCGCATCGTTACTGATGATCAAAGGATCCATCAAGCCTTTATCATGACAGCATAGTGGAACTCTCAATGAAAGCACCAATATCAGTGTCAAAACCGGTGGATCTCGGGTAGGGGATCCCGAACTATGTGTCTAAGGCTGATGGTAACAGGAGGCAGGGGACACAATGTTTACCCAGGTTCGGGCCCTCTCGATGGAGGTAATACCCCACTTCCTGCTTGATTGATCTTGATGATATGAGTATTACAAGAGTTGATCTACCACGAGATCGTAGAGGCTAAACCCTAGAAGCTAGCCTATGATTCTGATTGTTGTTTCTACGGACTAAACTCTACGGTTTATATAGACACCGAAGGGGGCTAGGGTTACACAGAGTCGGTTACAGAGAAGAAGATCTACATATCTGAATCGCCAAGCTTGCCTTCCATGCAAAGGAGAGTCCCACCCGGACACGGGACGAAGCCTTCAATCTTCTATCTTCATAGTCCAACAGTCCGGCCGAAGTATATAGTCCGGCTGTCCGAGGACCCCCTAATCCAGGACTCCCTCACTTGGGCACTGATGTAGTCAAAAAAGACGGCAACAAAGATTCAAAAGTCCTCTGCCATATCATTTTAGGTGGAAGAACTGGCCCATACACGACTCTGGCAGCAACAACAAAAAGTGGTGGTTGAAGAGGAGGTTGATATGGAAGAATGGCAAGATTGTTATTGTCCTCAATCACAGCTGGAGCCTCTAAGATCTGATTTTCATTCACCTAGATATCAACCTCATTCTCATTCTGAACCTCATGAGCCAAAACATTATCAGCAGACACATTCAGGGGTTGAAGTGGGCCAGTAGCCACTTGCACAGCATCAACCTCCTATCGGATTATTGGGTCAACAGGCCCATCACCCTCTAGCACTGGCTCATCAACCTGAACTTTATTCAATGGGGGGCCATCAACCACAATGTTCTACTGAGAAGAATCATTGGAGACCATTGAGGGGTTTAAAACCATGGAAGCTTGATCCTGCTGCACCTGTAGTTGCTCTCCGGCCTGTTCCTCAACTGGTTCATTCTAGGCACCCCAACCCTCTTGCTGCTCAGGCTATTGCTGCTGTGGTTGGTCCTGCTGCCATGGTCAGGGGATATCATTCTAGCCAAGAGTTGGATAAGGTCTCACTGCCCAAAAAAATTCCACAGGCTGAAGCTGACCAGGCATTGGATGAGGATTCCCATCAATGGGCATTACATCTTCATATTGAGGGAGTTGTTAAGCAAAAACAGCAGTTAAAATGCTGCAGGAGGCAGTCCAAGAAACAACCGCACCTCCAACATTGGCAAACTTGCGGAAGAAAACATCTCTTGGAACAAGCAAATTACCAGGAAAAGATGCATAGACCAATGATCTAACCAAACGATCATCCTCATGATTCCAGTAATGAAATTGGCCAAAAGTTCCAACAACCTCAAACAGGATCTCTTCATTACGATAATCTAAAGGTACACCAATAAACATGAGCCAACCGGTTCTGTGCCCTTGTAATGCTCGATACCCCTCCCCATCATCATGATTTATAAATCTAACAAAGATTTCCTGGCCATATTGATCTAATCTGAGCGGCCATGGAGCGTTATTAACTAGGGCGCTAAGGATAACTGGGTCTTGCATCTGGTATAGACCGACGCCCTGAAACCACCTCTGAGAGGAAAGAACTGGCAGCTGAAGCTCATCGACGATAAAATCCCTGACCTGCTGACGAAGAAGAGGAACATCCTTAGGCTGAGGTATCGGCTCGACAATCCCCACCATGTAGGATTCATGGCGGCAGGGAGGCGAGGGGGCCGGCGTGTAGAATGTATGTCGCAGGCGTTGCGGGCCGGCGTCAATGATGTCATGGCCCGCTGGCAAGAACCTCTGTGGGTGAAGCTCGTAGTTCACCATGGACGACGGAGGCGGAGCAGAGCTATTGGAAGGTGTGCGGTTTGATGGAGGTGGCGTGGAATAACCAGACTACAGAGCAGGAGAGGCAGGGTTTTTGGCAGGGGATCTTTCCACTATTTGGGTGCACGAAGAGTCCGAGTTATGCTTGGAGGCGGGAGACTCGAGATTGGTAGTTCGGCTGTTATGTTTGGGAACCCAAAACTTTAAATTAGGGGGTGATCTCGTGCAACCTTTTTTAACATGTGTCGGTGTCAAAACTGGCGGATGTCGGGTAGGGGGTTCCCGAACTGTGCGTCTAAGGCTGATGGCAACAGGAGGCGGGGGACGCAATGTTTACCCAGGTTCAGGCCCTCTCGATGTAGGTAATACCCTACTTCCTGCCTTGATTGATCTTGATGATATGAGTATTACAAGAGTTGATCTACCACGAGATCATAGAGGCTAAACCCTAGAAGCTAGCCTATGATTATGATTGTCCTTGTCCTACGGACTAAACCCTTCGGTTTATATAGACACCGGAGGGTGCTAGGGTTACACAGAGTCGGTTACAGAGAAGGAGATCTACTTATCCGAATCGCCAAGCTTGCCTTCCTCGCAAAGGAGAGTCCCACCGGGACACGGGATGAAGCCTTCAATCTTGTATCTTCATAGTCCAACAGTCTGGCCAAAGTATATAGTCCGGCTATCCGAGGACCCACTAATCCAGGACTCCCTCAACATGATCGAGTCGGAAACAACGACGGCACCGTACCTCGTTCATGCATTGATATAACGTGTGCCCCTTGCCCAAGCAACGTGGGCAATCCCAAACTTGTGCAGCAATTTCTTCAATCACTTCATCCAAACCCTGAAGGTCACGAACAATTTCCACAGGAGACTTGGGTGATGATTGGACCGGGCTGGCTGACAAAGTATGGCCCAAAGGATCAGAAGGAACAATAGAACAAGGCCCATCATCATCAGAGTCATCATTCGATAGAACTAGAGAGTTTTGACTAGAGCCCAAGGAAGGCAATGTGACAGAACCAATATCGAGCGAAAAGATTATCCTAAGGTTATGATCTGGAGTCGTATCCCGAGAAGGACGGTCAGCTGGCGAAACCGACCCAAACTGTAACTCCAACTCCGACGCCGGTGGGGTACTCACCGGCGTCGAGCTAACAGCTTGTGAGATTTGATCATTTCACAAACAAATGCCATCTAAAACTATCAACTCCTGGGGATCAAGTGTATAACCCACATCTTGCTGGACTGTAAGAATGTCCTCGGCAGAAGCATTGTAACGATATCCTTTGCATGCATCATAATTAAGAAAAGTTGCAAAGCGCAAACTCTTGCGAGGATGATGTCCATCCTTAGAACGCAAAGAAGATTTTGCTGGGGCATGCAACATAGCAGCCAGGCCTAGACTTGCTCTACGCTTAGAGGGGCTGACTAGAATCCATTCATCATTACATTCAACTTGCCAAGATCTAAACTCCTTAGTCCAATCTGGACCTCCATGACCCCAAAGATGAAAATGACACTTGAATTGTGGGCAAACATGATTGCGTTGGTGCAAGATGAAAAAACCAACCTCTTTGCATGAGACATGAAAAGGAGAAAACACGATCACGTAAACATGATACCTTTAGTGAAGAACAATAACCCTTGATCGCTGCCTCTAGAGCTAGGCAACATTCTCCTCAGTCAGGCGGAAATTATGCCTTGCAAAAGAGACCACCATGATGAAGTGACCAGAGCCATCATTGGGGTGAACCATGCGCCTCATGGATCGCCAGATCTCTTGTGCGAGACCCATCCCATGAGAAAAACCGAAACCAAGAGCAATGGAAGCCTGGACCGCCATCAAGATTCAACCCGAAGGGGGTAAACCAGCACGCCGAAGAGAATGGGTGGGTTGGATGGTGATTTCCACGGTGGGAGGTGGAGATCACTGGAGGGTGGCGGCTAGGGTTACGGTGGGGTGGGTGGGGTGGTGTGGAGCTCCATAGGGATGTAGTCCTGACCTCTTCTTCTTCTTCGAACTCTTCTTCTTCCTCTTGTTCTTCTTCTTCTTCTTCTTCTTCTTCTTCTTCTTCTTCTTCTGCTTATTCTTCGTCTTCTTCTTCGTCTTCTTCATCATCTTCTTCTTCTTCGTCTTCTTCTTGTTCATCTTCTTCCTCTTCTTCCTCCTCTTCCTCCTCTTCTTCTTCTTCTTCTTCTTCTTCTTCTTCCTCTTCTTCTTCTTCCTCTTCTTTGTCTTCTTCCTCTTCTTCTTCTTCGTCTTCCTCTTCTTCTTCTTCTTCCTCTTCTTCCTCTTCTTATTCTTCTCCTTCTTCTTCTTCTTCTTCTTTTCTTCTTCTTTCCTGTTCTTCTACTTTTCTTTTCATCTTTTTTCTTCCTCTTCTATTTATCTAGGCCTAAACCTAAACCTAAAAGCTCAAAACTAAACCTAAACCTAGCACTAACTAAAAAAACCTAGCACTAACTAAAAATAAACACTAACCTAAAACAAAACAGGAAAAACATAACAAAAAATAGAAAAAAACTAACCTTGCTCTGGCGAGGTCGGCCGATGGGGCGGGGCGGCATAGGGCCACGGGGAGGAGTCCTGAAGCGAGGCGGGGCGACGCAGGGGAGGATTCCGGCGATGGGGTGCGGCGGGGCGGCGCAGGGGAGGACTCCGGCAACGGGACGCGGCGGGCGGCCGCCGCGGCTTGGCTCTTGTTGGGGCCTGGCTCCTGGCGCCGCGGGGCTCGACGGCGGCGGGGCTGGCCGGGGGCAGGGGCTGGGTCCAGGGGCGGGGCAGGCGGCGGCGGCGACTGCGGCGACAGCGATAGGAGGGGAGAGGCGAGCGCGGGAGAGAGAGAGAGGGAGAGAGAGAGAGAGAGAGAGAGAGAGGGAGATGACGGTGTCGCCTGTTAAGTGGGCCTTCTTTGCCGTCTGCTAGCAGAAGGCAAAGAGGGCGACAGTTAAGGCTGGCCCACGTCTCCTCTTTGCCGTCCACTAGCAGTCGGCAAAGTAGTCACCTCTTTGCCGTCCGCTAGCAAACGGCAAAGAAGCTGACCTAGCCTGACGGCAAAGAAGCAGCTGACGGCAAATACCCTTTTTGACATCAGCACTTTCTTTGCCGTCTGTTTCCAAAAAGCGGACGGCAAAGAACCTCTTTGTCGTCAGCTCGCAGACGGCAAAGAGTTGGCAGACGGCAAAATGCCATATTACAGTAGTGACTCCGATTGCTCCTCTTACCGATGCTGAATTGTGTGAAATTAATACTGCTTTGCTGAATCTTGTCATGAAAGATCAATTTGCTGGCTTCCTAGTGAAGGTGCTGCTACCCATCTAAACAACTTTGTTGATTTATGTGATATGCAAAAGAAGAAAGATGTGGATAATGATATTCTTAAATTGAAGCTATTTCCTTTTTCGCTTAGAGATCATGCTAAAACTTGGTTCTCTTCTTTGCCTAAGAATAGTATTGATTCGTGGAATAAGTGCAAATATGCTTTTATCTCTAAGTATTTTCCTCCCGCTAAGATCATCTCTCTTAGAAACAATATTATGAACTTTAAGCAACTTGATCATGAGCATGTTGCACAAGCTTGGGAGAGGATGAAATTAATGATATGTAATTGCCCTACACATGGTTTGAATTTATGGATGATTATACAAAAAAATTATGATGGATTGAATTTTGCTTCTAGAAATCTTTTAGATTCGGCCGCGGGAGGCACTTTTATGGAAATCACTTTAGGAGAAGCTACTAATCTCCTAGATAATATTATGGTTAATTATTCTCAATGGCACACCGAAAGATGTACTAATAAAAAGGTTCATGCGATAGAAGAGATTAATGTTTTGATTGGAAAGATGGATGAATTTATGAAATTGTTTGCTAATAAGAGTGCTTCTTCTGATCCTAATGATATGCCTTTTTCCACTTTGATTGAGAATAATAATGAATCTATGGATGTGAATTTTGTTGGTAGAAACAATTTTGGTAACAACGTGTATAGAGGAAATTTCAATTCTAGGTCGTTTCCTAGTAATTCCTCTAATAATTATGGTAATTCCTACAACAATGCTTATGGAAATTTTCATAAGATGCCCTCTAATTTTGAGACTAGTGTAAAAGAATTTATGAATTCGCAAAAGAATTTCAATGCTTTTCTTGAAGAAAAATTGCTTAAGATTGATGAGTTGGCTAGGAACGTGGATATAATTTCTCTTGATGTTGATTCTTTGAAACTTAGATCTATTCCACCTAAGCATGATATCAATGAGTCTCTCAAAGCCATGATAATTTCCATTGATGAGTGCAAAGAAAGAACCGCTAGGGTGCGTGCTAAAAAAGATTGCTTTGTGAAGGTGTGTACTTCTAGTTTTCATGATAATAATGATGAAGATCTAAAAGTGATTGGTCTGTCTCCTATTAAATCTTTGTTTGGCAATATGAATCTTAATAAAGATGGGACTGGAGATGAGTCAACTTTAGTTAGAAGGCGTCCCAATGGTTTGGAGTTTTTAGATCGTGATGCAAAAATTTGAAAAAGTGGGATGAAGAGGTCAAAACTTTACATAGCAATGAACCCACTATTTTGGATTTCAAGGAATTCAATTATGATAATTGTTCTTCAGTAGATTGTATTTCCTTGTTGCAATCCGTGCTAAACTGTCCGCATGCTTATGATCATGAATGCTATGCTTTATGTGATTTGGGTGCTAGTGTTTCCACGATTCCAAAAACTTTGTGTGATGTGTTACATTTCCGTGAATTTGATTATTGTTCTTTAAATTTGCATCTTGCGGATTCCACCAATAAGAAACATATGGGAAGGATTAACGATGTTCTTATTGTTGCAAATAGGAATTATGTGCCCGTAGATTTCATTGTTCTTGGTATAGATTGCAATCCTACATGTCCTATTATTCTTGGTAGACCTTTCCTTTAGAACAATTGGTGCAATTATTGACACGAAATAAGGAAATATTAGATTCCAATTTCCGTTAAGGAAAGGCATGGAACACTTTCCTAGAAAGAAAGTTAAATTACCTTATGAATCTATTATGAGAGCCACATATGGATTGCATACCAAAGATAACAATACCTAGATCAATTCTTGCTTTTATGTATAGCTAGGGGCGTTAAATGATAGCACTTGTTGGGAGGCAACCCAATTTTATTTTTGTTCCTGTTTAGTAATAAATAAATCATCTATCCTCTATTATGATTGTGTTTTTTATGTTTTAATTAGTGTTTGTGCCAAGTAAAGCCTTTATGATCTTCTTGGATGACTGTTATTTGATCTTGCTGGAAAAAAATAGAAAGTATGCGCTCACGAGAATAATTTTCATTTTTAACGAGAGAGCGATAAAATACTGACTCCAACTGCAGTAGATCAATATACAAATTATTTAGGATGTCCTAATTTATCAGGAGTTTTGGAGTTACAGAAGTATTCTAAACCTACAGATTACTACAGACTGTTCTGTTTTTGACAGATTCAGTTTTTCGTGTGTTGTTTGCTTATTTTGATGAATCTATGGCTAGTATCAGGGGGTATGAACCATAGAGAAGTTGGAATACAGTAGGTTTAACACCAATATAAATAAATAATGAGTCTATTACAGTACCTTAAGGTGGTGATTTGTTTCCTTATACTAACGAAGCTCATGAGATTTTCTGTTGAGTTTTGTGTTGTGAAGTCTTCAAGTTTTTGGGTAAAGATTTGATGGGTTTCGGAACAAGGAGTGGAAAGAGCCTAAGCTTGGGGATGACAAAGGAACCCCAAGGTAAAATTAAAGGACAACCAAAAGCCTAATGTTGGGGATGCTCCGAAAGGCATCCCCTCTTTTGTCTTCATCTATTGGTAACTTTACTTGAGGCTATATTTTTATTTACCACATGATATGTGTTTTGATTGGAGCGTCTTGTATGCTTTGAGTATTTTATTTTTAGTTTACCACAATCATACTTGCTGTACACACCTTTTGGGAGAGACACACATGAATCAAAATTTATTAGAATACTCTATGTGCTTCACTTATATCTTTTGAGCTAGATATTTTTGCTCTAGTGCTTCACTTACCTTTTTAGAGCACGGTGGTGGTTTTATTTTATAGAAATTATTGAGCTCTCATGCTTCACTTATATTATTTTGAGAGTCTTTTAGAACAGCATGGTAATTTGCTTTTGTTATGAAATTAGTCCTAATATGGTAGGCATCCAAGATGGGTATAATAAAAACTTTCATATAGAGTGCATTAAATGTTATGAGAAGTTTGATTCTTGATAGTTGTTTTGAGATATAAAGGTGGTAATATTAGAGTTGTTCTAGTTGAGTAATTATGGAATTGAGAAATATTTGTGTTGAAGTTGGCAAGTCCTGTAGCATGCACGTATGGTAAAAGTTGTGTGACAAATTTGAAGCATGGGGTGTTCTTTGATTGCTTTCCTTCTGAGTGGCGGTCAGGGACGAGTGATGGTCTTTTCCTACCAATCTATCCCCCTAGGAGCATGCGCGTAGTGCTTGGTTTTGATGACTTGTAGATTTTTTTCAATAAGCATGTGAGTTCTTTATGACTAATGATGAGTCCATGGATTATACGCACTCTCACCCTTCCATCATTGCTAGCCTCTTCGGTACCGTGCATTGCCCTTTCTCACCTCGAGAGTTGGTGCAAACTTCGCCGGTGCATCCAAACCCCGTGATACGATACGCTCTATCACACATAAACCTCCTTATATCTTCCTCAAAACAGCCACCGTACCTACCTATTATGGCATTTCCATAGCCATTCCGAGATATATTGCCATGCAACTTTCCACCGTTCCTTTGTGGAAAAGCCACCTTCATAATTCATTCATACATGTCACTCTTGATTCATTCCATATCCCAGTACACCGTCGGAGGCATTCACATAGAGTCATATTCTGTTCTAAGTATCAAGTTGTAAGTAACTAAAAGTGTGATGATTTTCATTATTAGAGCATTGTCCCATGTGAGGAAAGTTCTTCGAAAAAACAAGAGAAAGGCCATAAAAAAGAGGCCCAAAAAAAGAGAGAGAAAATAGAGAAGGGGCAATGTTACTATCCTTTTTCCACACATGTGCTTCAAAGTAGCACCATGATGTTCATGATAGAGAGTCTATTATGTTGTCACTTTCATACACTAGTGGGAATTTTTCATTATAGAACTTGGCTTGTATATTCCAACAATGGGCTTCCTCAAAATGCCCTAGGTCTTCATGAGCAAGCAAGTTGGATGCACACCCACTTAGTTTGTTTTGTTGAGCTTTGATGTATTTATAGCTCTAGTGCATCCGTTGCATGGCAATCCCTATTCTTTGCATTGACATCAATTGATGGGCATTTCCATAGCCCGTTGATTAGATGTGGCAATGTGAGACTTTGTTCCTTTTGTCTTCTCACACAACCTCCATCATCATATTCTATTCCACCCATAGTGCTATATCCATGGCTCGCGCTCATATATTGCGTGAAAGTTGAAAAAGTTTGAAAAGACTAAAGTATGAAAAAATTGCTTAGCTTGTCATTGGGGTTGTGCATGATGGGAGCATTTTGTGTGACGAAAATAAAGCATGGCCAAACTATATGATTTTGTAGGGATAAGCTTTCTTTGGCTATGTTATTTTGATAAGACATGATTGCTTGGTTAGCATGCTTGAAGTATTATTATTTTTATGTCAATATTAAACTTCTATCTAGAATCTTTCGGATCTAAAAATTCATGCTGCAATAAAGAGAAATACATTGAAAATTATATTAGGTAGCATGCCACATCAAAAATTCTGTTTTTATCATTTACCTACTCGAGGACGAGCAGGAATTAAGCTTGGGGATGCTTGGTACGTCTCCAATGTATCTATAATTTTTGATTGTTCCATGCTATTATATTATCTGTTTTGGATGTTTATGGGCTTTATTATGCACTTCTATATTATTTTTGGGACTAACCGATTAACCGAAAGCCAGTGCAAATTGTTGTTTTTTTGCCTATTATAGTGTTTCGCAGAAAAGGAATATCAAACGGAATCCAAACGGAATGAAACCTTCGCGAGATTTTTTTGGAAGAAACGCAATCTAGGAGACTTGGAGTAGACTTCAAGGAAGCAGGGAGGCGGCCACGAGGTAGGGCGGGGCGCCCCTACCCTCATGGGCCCCTCGCAGCTCCACCAACCTACTTCTTTCGCCTATATATACTCTCATACCCTTAAAACATCGAGGGGATCCATGAAACCACTTTTCCACCGCCGCAACCTTCTGTACCCGTGAGATACCAACTGGGGACCTTTTTCGGCGATCTGTCGGAGGGGGAGGGCTTCTACATCAACACCATAGCCTCTCTGATGATGTGTGAGTAGTTTACCATAGACCTTCGGGTCCATAGTTATTAGCTAGATGGCTTCTTCTCTCTCTTTGGATCTCAATACAAAGTTCTCCTTGATGTTCTTGGAGATCTATTCGATGTAATTCTTTTTGCGGTGTGTTTGCCGAGATCCGATGAATTGTGGGTTTATGATTAAGATTATCTATGAACAATATTTGATTCTTCTCTGAATTCTTATATGCATGATTTGATATCTTTGCAAGTCTATTCGATTTATCAGTTTGGTTGGACTACTAGATTGATCTTTCTTGCAATGGGAGAAGTGCTTAGCTTTGGGTTCAATCTTGCGGTGTCCTTTCCCAATGACAGTAGGGGCAGCAAGGCATGTATTGTATTGTTGCCATCGAGGATAAAAAGATGGGGTTTATATCATATTTCTTGAGTTTATCCCTTTACATCATCTCATCTTGCCTAATGTGTTACTCTGTTCTCTTGAACTTAATACACTAGATGCATGCTGGATAGCGATTGATGTGTGGAGTAATAGTAGTAGATGCAGAACAATTTCTGTCTACATGAAACGGACGTGATGCCTATGTTCATGATCATGCCTAGATATCATCATAACTATTCGCTTTTCTATCAATTACTCGGCAGTAATTTCTTCACCCACAGTAATATATGCTACCTTGAGAGAAGCCACTAGTGAAACCTATGGCCCCCTGGTCTACTTTAAATCATATAAGTTTCCGGTCTACAATCCTAGTTTACTATTTATTTTGCAATCTTTACTTTTCAATCTATACAACAAAAATACCAAAACTATTTATCTTATTATCTCTATCAGATCTCACTTTCGTAAGTGACCGTGAACGGATTGACAACCCCTTTATCGCGTTGGTTGTGAGGTTCTTGTTTGTTTGTGCAGGTACTAGGTGACTTGCGTGTGGTCTCCTACTGGATTGATACCTTGGTTCTAAAAAAACTGAGGGAAATACTTATTCTACTTTGCTGCATCACCCTTTCCTCTTCAATGGAAAACCATAGTGCAAGTGGGAGACTGAAGGAAATATGCCCTTGAGGCAATAATAAAGTTATTATTTATATTTCCTTATATCATGAATAATGTTTATTATTCATGCTAGAATTGTATTAACCGGAAACTTAGTACATGTGTGAATACATAGACAAACAGAGTGTCCCTAGTATGCCTCTACTTGACTAGCTCGTTAATCAAAGATGGTTAGGTTTCCTAGCCATGGATATGTGTTGTCATTTGATGAACGGGATCACATAATTAGAAAATGATGTGATGGACTAGACCCATCCGTTAGCTTAGCACTATGATCATTTAGTTTATTGCTATTGCTTTTTTCATAATATATACATGTTCCTATGACTATGAGATTATGCAACTCCCGAATACCAGAGGAACACCTTTTGTGATATCAAACATCACAACGTAACTGGGTGACTATAAAGATGCTCTACATGTGTCTCCGATGGTTTTTGTTGAGTTGGCATAGATCGATATTAGGATTTTTCACTACGTGTATCAGAGATGTATTTCTGGGCCCTCTCGGTAATGCACATCACTATGAGCCTTGCAAGCAATGTGACTAATGAGTTAGTCACGGGATGATGCATTACGGAATGAGTAAAGGAACTTGCGATGACAAGATTGAACTAGGTATGATGATACCGACGATCGAATCTCGGGCAAGTAACATACTGATGATAAAGGGAACAGCGTATGTTGTGCGGTTTGACCGATAAAGATCTTCGTAGAATATGTAGGAACCAATATGAGCATCCAGGTTCCGCTATTGGTTATTGACCGGAGATATGTCTCGGTCATGTCTACATAGTTCTTGAACCCGTAGGGTCCACACGCTTAACGTTCGATGACGATATGTATTATGAGTTATGTGATTTGATGTACCGAAGGTTGTTCGGAGTCCTGGATGAGATCACGGACATGCCAAGGAGTCTCGAAATGTTCAAGACATAAAGATTGATATATTGGAAGGTTATATTCGGTCACCGGAATGGTTCTGAAGTGTATCGGGTATTTTTCGGAGTACCGGGAGGTTACCGGAACCCCCCGGGGGATTAATGGGCCACAATGGCCTTAGTCGAGAAGAGAGAGGGCCGGCCAGAGGTGGCGCCCCCCTTGCCCAGTCTGAATTGGACAAGGGGAAGGGGGCGCCCCCCATCCTTCCTTCTCTTCTCTCCTCTTTCCCTTCTTCTCCTTCTTGGACTAGGAAACGGGGAAACCTACTCCTACTAGGAGTAGGATTCCTCCCCCCTTGGCACGCCCCTTGTGGCCGGCCGGCCTCCTCCTCCCCTCCTTTATATACGGGGGAGGGGGGCACCCCATAGACACACAAGTTAATCTTTAGCCATGTGCGATGCCCCCCTCCATAGTTTTCCACCTCGGTCATAGTGCCATAGTGCTTAGGCGAAGCCCTGCGTCGGTAACTTCATCTTCAGCGTCAACACACCGTCATGTTGAACTCACCCTTGGCCTCGGCTAGATTAAGAGTACGAGGGATGTCACCGAGCTGAACGTGTGCAGATCACGGAGGCGTTGTGCGTTCGGTACTTGATCGGTTGGATCGCGAAGACGTTCGACTACATCAACCACGTTACTAAACGCTTCCGCTTTCGGTCTACAAGGGTACGTAGACACACTCTCCCCTCTCGTTGATATGCATCTCCTAGATAGATCTTGCATGATCGTAGGAATTTTTTTGAAATACTGCGTTCCCCAACAATAAATACTTTGTGTTAAGAAGATAGAGTATAACAAGACTATATGATTTTGTATGGATAGCTTTCTTTAGCATTGATATTTTGAAAGACATGCATGATTGTTTGTTGGGATGCCTGAGTATTAATGTCTTTATGTCAAATTATAGACTATTGCTTTGAATCACTTATGTCTTAATATTCATGCCGTGATTACACATTTGATCAAGTTTATGCTAGGTAGCATTCCACATCAAAAATTATCTTTTTTATCATTTACCTACTCAAGGACGAGCAAGAATTAAGCCTGGGGATGCTGATATGTCTCCGTTGTATCTATAATTTTTGATTGTTTCATGCCAATATTATACAACTTTCAAATATTTTTGGCAACATTTAATATGGTTTATTGGACTAACCTATTGATCCAGTGCCAAGTGTTAGTTCCTGTTTGTTGCATGTTTTTTGTTTCACAGAAAATCCATATCAAACAAAGTCCAAACGCGATAAAATTTTACGGAGAATTATTTAGGAATCAACGCAAACGGTGGCCCACAATGACCACCACCCACCAGGGCGCGCCGAGCACCCGCCCAGGTGTCTTATGCCCTCCTCATAAGTCGGTTGGGGCCCTTCTACAGGCACAAAAAATATAATTTATGGAGAAAAAAATCGTGTAAAAATTTCTGCGCAATCGGAGTTACGGATCTCCGGGAATTTAAGAAACGGTGAAGGGCCAGATCTGGGGAACGCGAAAAAGAAGAGAACAGAGAGGGAGATCCAATCTCGGAGGGGCACCCGCCCCTCCGCCGCCATGGAAGCCATGGACCAGAGGGGGAACTCTCCTCCCATCTAGGGGGTGGCCAAGGAAGAAGAAGAAGTAGGGGGCTCTCTCCCCCTCTCTGCCGGTGGAGCTGGAGTGCCACCGGGGCAAGGATCATGACGACGATCTACATCAACAATCTTGATACCGTCAAGACCAACTCCTCCCCCTCTATGTAGCGGTGTAACACCTCTTCTCCCCACTGTAATATCTACTTAAACATGGTGCTCATCTCCATATATTATTTCCCAATGATCTATGGTTATCCTATGATGTTTGAGTAGATTCATTTTGTCATGTTGGGTTAATCGTGATCTTGGTTGGTATGATTGTATATTTTATCTATGGTCATGTCCTACAGTGCCCCCCGTGTCGCGCAAATGGAGGGGCCCCCGTTGTAAGGTGTTGCAATATGTTCCTGGTTTGCTTATTGTCGGTGTTGCGGGGGTGACAGCAGCCTAAACGCGGATAAGTGGGTTATGGCGTATGGGAGTAAAGAGGACTTGATACTTAATGCTATGGTTGGATTTGACGACCTTAATGATCTTTAGTAGTTGCGGATGCTTGGTCCAATCATAAGTGCATATGATCCAAGTGGAGAAAGTATGTTAGCTCATGCCTCCCCCTCATATAAAATTACAAGAATGATTACCGGTACTTGTTATCGATTGCCTAGGGACAAATGATTTTCTTATTGACAAAAGCTATCCACTTTTATTACGTTCCAATTTATTTAGTTTTATTCTCACAAAGTACTCGTAGTTTTATTCTTGCAAAATTGTTCCATACTTGTTTTAGGTAAAGCAAATGTTAAGTGTGCGTAGAGTTCTATCGGTGGTCGATAGAACTTGAGCGAATATTTGTTCTGCCTTTAGCTCCTCGTTAGGTTCGACACTCTTATTTATCGAAAAAGGCTACAAACGATCCCCTATACTTGTGGGTTATCAATGCCTCTAAGTGAATCAAGTTCACCGCTTCTCACTCATGTTATTCGTCACCATTTTTACACTAGTTGACAAAAAGGGGGAGAATTACATCGAGTTTTGATGCATTTTCTCTTTTGCATTCCGTTGGTTTTGTTTCACGTGTCGTCTTTTGAAAACTTATGAATTAAAGACTATCTGTTCTGTGTTGTAAAACTTCTATGCTGTAATGTTAATAACCCCACCTACTGCACTATCTTTCTTGAAGCATTTGTTTTGCTGGTGGAATTATTATCAGAAAATATGAATGATTGCACTACAATCCCGTTGGATTATATATTATCAGTGCGAATCATTATCTTGAATGATTGAAATTTCCTCCATATACTTCGGTAAATTGAAGGAGAATTTTATTTTAGATCTATATCACTGCATACATCTAGGGGGGTATACTGCATCATCGAGCCAACTAACGCTAATTCACTCTTGTTCGAGTTACTTTTTACTTATCTATCTTCACTTCGGTGATTGTCTGTTTGTCAACAACCGTCCAAAAAGGGGGAGATTGTTGGTGCAATGATAGGCCCCTTACGTTTTGGAGTTTGTTGACATAAACACTATGGGACTTATGTGTTTTCTAATGCACATAGACAAACAGGTCCCTGAGATATCGAGGAGTTTGATGCAAACGACGAAGATAACCTCCCCGCGCTGCAGCGAAGGTTATCTCCGAAGATTATGATAACAAGAGTGACCCCTCAAAAATTTCTAAAGTGAAGCAATTAGTTCGGTGTATGTCCGAGGAAAATGACTGCATCTGATGAGATTGAAGACGAAGTGAAGATGTAGCATTTGTTTCGTTGTTCTTCTTCTCTTTATTGAGTTATAGGACCATCGTACTATTAAGAGGGTTGTATCGTTCGAAACTTTGAATCTCTGATGCTATGAAAATTGCGAGAGAAATCTCTTTTTGTTCTGAGAAAATGCTTGCCGGCAAGAGATTGTGATCTCCTTCGCTGTGAGAGATTTGTCTCAGACTCAGGAGTTAACATTACTTGTTCCTCAAGTTATGTTACTGTTGCTCCCAAATCCGCCCGTTGTGTAACGTGTCGGTTGGCCATTGGCTGGACAACATGTCCAAAATGATCATTTCCCATCCGATAAGGCTGCAACTATTAATAGCCTCCTCACGTCGGCTTTTCCGGTGGCTCTCCATTTGAATCTGAGAAGATTGTTGAGCAACCCCCTCTCTGAGCGATTTGAGTTTAAATCCACTGAGAGAAAAAACCCTTGAGCCGAAGAATTATATAGTGGTTCAGCATCACTGGAATCTAAGTCTAGTATGCTCCTCCTATTACTCTTGAGAGGTGCAAACTCTCTAGACAGTTAGGTGTCATATTCTTCAGAGACCAAGAGTGATTGTGGTTCTCGAAGAAGAAGTCTGTAAAGGTTCGGAGATCACCTCAAGTATCTACGATGAGTAATCGATATTGGTTGACGAAGCAATTGTCGAGGATAATAGGGTGAAGAGAGTTTATCTTCCATGTTAAGTCACAGCCCCTCCAACCAGACGTAGTCCTTGTGCAGAAGGATGAACTTGTCGAACAAATACCCTGTCTCCATCGAGCACCGCTGGTTATCTCTGTTACCCATATTTTCATTTTATATGTTCTCCTTCATATGATATGTCTCGACGCATGTTTAGTTTCCATTCGGTTATTAGTTTTAGGTCTTTGTAGTTTGTTTTTCATTCGCTCTGCTGCTTGGTTATGAGAGTTTTGAGTTCTCCGAAGAAAATTTAAGAACTCCAATTCACACCCCCTCTGGTAGACATACTTCGTTCCTACAGAACCTTGTACCTCCATAGATTGATACCTTGGTTTTTCAATGAGGGAAAAGTCTTGCCACTAGCTACAGACTCATGCACTTGGGAGCCTAACTTGTTGTTAGGCTATACACCTAGCAGCAAGGAACGCACACCACTCAGTATATTGATCTTCCATCTAAACTAGCAATTGTATGGAGTAATGAATCATGGAGCAATATAGATCTATAAAAAGTCCATGCAACATGTATAATCTGATTAAAAAGTAAGTATTTATCACATAGCAAGAAGATTCTATATAATATTACATTATATGGATCACAAGCATGTTAGGAAATTCACGTGATCTTTGTGAGACATTGGAGAGAAGATGCCGCATAGTTACGTCTACTAACTAGTTTTCTAGGAGATGGACTACTCATACCTCATCAAGGGAGCATGAGAGATCATTGGTTCATGAAGATGGTGATAAGTTTCCCCTCCACCAGAGTACCGAAATAGAGTTGCAGATGAATTTCGCCTCGAATCAATGTGGCGGTGGAAAAAAATTATAGATAATTTGAGCGAGGATTTTTACACAATATATAGATATGGGCATGATACTCAAGAGAAAGGACTCCTATGGAGCCCATGCGTCGCTGGGCATGCCCTAGCCCTATGTCACATGAACCCCATAGGCCCCTACCTACATATTTTGGAACATGCCCTCTCCACTAAATAAATGAGCTCTAAATTTGTTTGACTTCTAGAAGGTTCTAGTACCTAGAGACAGAAAGATATGTAACTCATCTCTTTGATAAATTATTAATAGATTAGTGCACAAAAAATAAAAAATTCTTACTCCTATAAGAAAATGACATGGAAACTTCAAAATTACATATATGTTTAGGATGTAGCAGAGACCCTCCCGGGGCACACCCGTCCCACCTTTGCATGGATTTATCATGGGAGTTATTATTTACATGATGTTTACTTAATTTTATGAATTTTGAAAGATTCTTGAAATCATAGTCACACAAAAGGGAAACCTACCTTCTGGCTTTAGTAGTAACTTAGTACAAAATATAAATATTAAGCAAAAAATGGAATTTGATTTTAAAATAAATCAATGTGTCTAGGGTGTATTGGTTTAGAAATGAAGGTGGATGGAATTTAAGGGGCGAATGCAATTCTAGGAGCAAGATAGATGATCTGGAGTGATGAGAGGTAAGGTCGTTAGAAGATGGAAAAGTGGATAGTTGATACTTTTTACAGTGTGCCTCGTGTGTGCATGGGTGTTCCACACGGGCACGCCATAACTTACCAATGTGTGGGGTCAATGATGCCAATTGGCAGGAGAAACCATAGTTCTCTATTCCGGGGGAGCTTAGGGATTGAAGGGAAAGGCAGAGTAACATGACTTTCTTATGTACTTGTACATACTAGTTTCTCCCAATATCTCATAATCCTTCCATCCAGCGATTTGGTGCAGAATTCCAAATGTTCGTTTTCTGAATATTTAGGGCGGGTTTTTAAAGCATACACATAACTCATGTCTCGCATGCCTTGTCACCCCTAATCAACTTCCGACAATTTAGCACTTTGTTTTGCACGTATGTTTAGTATCAAGCATGAATGTAGGACATTACTCATATGGATGTATGCAAATGCAAGACATCATGGATTATTAGCAATTATTGTGCATGCAGTGCAAAATACGGACGAGAGAAATTGATCTCATACATGGCATGACAAGGTGGGCCATCTTATTAAGAATTAATGGAGAGGGAGGAGAGTAGCATATATAGGCGCTACATCTTCTAAAAAAATAATAGTTGCTACATGCAAGATTTTCAAGGGTCCAAAATAAATTTGAGCTATGAAATTGAGCAAGTTACTAGGCCAATTTTGTAACCCCAATATGAGCCAGCTTTCGCGCTAGAACCTTGGCATGGGGTACATTAAAATTCGAACCTATAAACTCAGCTGGAGAGAGTAGCTTATTTTCTATTGAAGGCGCAAAAGTCCACTCTTTCACAACATATTATGGATTAAATGACTACTACTGGAGAAAACAACTACTAGTAGAGGTTTTGGAGGTAACAAATTTGCTCGTTGAATTATTTAAATGTAATGTAATTGTTGGAACGCATTTAATAATAAAAAGCATTTTATCACAATGGTGGTATCCATAGAAATAAAACTTAGTAGGATTTAACTCGTCGTTAATTTACAATGCTAATGGGTGAGGATGTGTATGTAATCAGATATCAATGATTTAGTGGTTCTAATCTTCTAATTTGTTTAGAAGTTTTTGAATGGTTCTAAATAAGGATATAGATACACACATATAGTAACATACGCGGCAATTCAAAAGAATGATATTAATGTACTCATATATGGATACTTGACTAAAAATCAATTCTATACAAAACTAGCATGTTTATAAATTTGTAATATGTTAATGCCTACTACAGATTTACATGATCCACTCTACTCAAACATTAATGGGTATATATCAATTGCTACTAAATTTGGATGTATGGATTAGGATGAAATTTTATTATCATTCATATTATGCAAAAGTGTCATGATCACAAATATTTCTCATACACCATTCTATTAATGCCTCTGACAAGTAGACCCAACATGGGCATAGGAAGATGGAACTTTTGTATTATTAGTAAAACTCTCTTTTGGAGAATGGAAGGGTCCTTGGGGCGTTCACAACCCTTCCCTTCTATATAAGGGGGTACATCTCCACATATCTCCCACCAATATGTCGTTAGTCAACAGCTTTAGCAAATCTCAAGCATTTTGTAGATCCTTGTGGTTCCTATTTCTAGTAGTAAGTTTCTTTGTCGTTATAGGAGTTACTATGCCAAAGAAGGATAGGCGCTCAGCTATCACGTACATCAATGATGACAAAGAGCGTGATTTCACGTTCTCCAAGCGATGTGGCGGTTTGTTTAAGGTCGCTGCTGACCTCTCTTGCCGTCACTAGTGCTAGGGTTGCTATTGTCGTAGAGAAGGAAAATGAGAAGATGCATTCCTTTGGGACGCCATCTGCTGACCCCATTGTTGATGCTTTCCTAGCATGTGCACCACTGGCAATTCCACTTGCCGATGAGGCAACGACTACTAGGATTGCACAACTACAAGATGAGGTGGCTCGGCTAGATATGCATTGCATGACAGAGTTTAAGGAAAACCAACTCTCCATCAAGCATATGAAACAAATCCTGGAGCAACACCCAGGTACGGTGGCAAACCTTATCTTCTCGAAGGAAGAAGAACTCGGTCCCGAAGATCTAAAAAATCTATCCAATGAAATCTATCGTGTCCATGAGGAAATTGGACACCGGTTGCCACCATTGCATTATGGCCACAAGGCCATGACTAGTGGTGCAACCATGATACAAAATATGCCACCATCAAGTGGTCCACCATCGAATCACATGAAGACTGTGCCTTCATCAGCGCACTCCCCGTGGGCTCACCATCTGCCACAACACCAGATTCTTTCGTCTCCACCACCACAAGGGCAGATTGTGGCACCACAGGTTCCTCAGGAACCATCAATGTTCCACCCTGCACCATCTTCTTCAGTGCCACAGATTGCTTCCCAGCTACAAACCACATCTAATCAGGCACTTGAGCTACCTCCCCCACTAGATATAAGCGTCAACGACTATGTAAGTTCTTCCAACCCAATGAACCCACAACAAAACAATGCAAACCCAAACTCAACAGCTGGGTATAATTTGGTGGCCTCTCCACTTTTGGTCAACTCTGGCGGCAATGATTTGATCGTCAATGACCCATTTGGGTATGAATCATGGGGTCATGGCCTATCGGATCAACCATTCTACAATGGATTTCTAGAGATGGGTGCTTACATGGGCTATAATGGTGCCGATGTAGGACAATCTTCTGTGGGAAATGGTGGATGGATTGATGCGCCGCCGAAATCTTCTTCTAGCTAGACGCTAGTTATCATTGCCATTTTAGTTCTATATTGAAATAAAATTTAGTTACATTTCCATTTGGAAATTTGTAATCATATGGACAATTTACTGAGTCCGCTTGAGGCAATAATATACATGTTCAATGATCGAGGTGTTGGACCATGAAGATTTTTTTTAACTATGCGTCGCATTGTGTTTTCATTATAGTAAAAAAAATTGATTTTTCTTGTTGACATGTTCTGCATCTTACAGACGAAGGAATATAAACATGGGTTTAGAATTTCTAGGTATTATGTGTCGCATGGTGTTTTCATTATTGTCAAATATTTTTATTTTCTCGGTCAATGTTATGCATGTTAAAGATGAATGATGTGAACATGGATTTAGAATAATGGCCATGTTAGTATATTGTGATTCAACCATTAGTAACTCAATAGAAAATAGGAGTTATGCTTATTAAATAAACCAAAAAATGGTCCAAATTCCTGCTACGATAAATTCCTCGATGGTATAAGACCATCAACAACAATAACAACTCGATATGAGATCTATAATACCTAAATAGTTCATCCCACTACCATATTTCTCTTGACATACAACCTATCGACATAATAAACATCCCACAAAAGCCATGTCTGAAAAAAACAAACAAATCATGCGATAAAACTTGTATTTAGTACGCAGCCATCCCTGGGTCGTTTGATCTTCTGACTATATAACCACCGAGGAAGCCAAAGAGGCTTAATGCATATAACACGGTTGTTTGATCTACACGCCCTCCTATTCTGATTCGAGCCATCACTACCAAAATCAAGCTTTGATGTGGGCCACTCATTACTAGGACCATGCCAAGATGGAGCTCGATGTTGCATGCCAGCACCACCACACATCGCCTAGACGGCCTGGCGGCCCGCCGGCAACGCTTCCCTGGTGCCCGCTTCATCTTCTCCTGGCTATGGCGCCGTGCCTCGATGGCGCTGCCCCACACCCGGAATGTTTCACGGACATAATGTAAGCATTTGCTTATTTTTAAGTAGCTGACAAAATTATAAATCGCTGTTGGAATTTAGACCGCAAAGTTTCTTGGTGCTCCGTGCTCTAGCTAGTTGCCTAATGATGTCGCATCGGTAGGGACACTTAGGATACCAGACTCATACCGTGGCGATGAACACTCACTGGTAGGAGATTGGTGAGCGGAGCTGGAGAGCGGTGTATATATATATATTTTTTTGCGAATAAGACTTGCATTACTCAAAACAAAAGTTACATTCTCGTTCTATTAGTTCCATGACCTCATCTGGTCCAGATCCCAGCCAAACCATGGTTCGGCGATGGATTCTACCAAAATTTTCCAAGGCATGACTAACATTATTACAGGTTCGACAAGTATGAGTAATGCAAGAATCCCTCTCTCCTAAAGCAGTAATGATATCTCTGACAATGAATACATATTTAGACTTGTTTTCTCCTTCTCCTGTAATCATCTTGACAGCCTCCAAACAATCCGATTTCACATCTATGGGCAAGTTACTCCATTGCAACGCAAGCAAAATTCCTTCCTTCAGAGCCAGAAGTTCAGCTTCCAATATGTCATCGCAAGAGTGAATGCATCGACAGGAACTAAATATGACAGTCCCCTCATGGTCTCTAAACACCATTCCTGCACCTGCCACATCACTTAGGACAGAAGCATCTGTGTTAAGCTTTACTCTATCAACAGTAGGTTTAGTCCATTTACTCCCATGCATATATCTCTGCTCATGTGGATTTTGTCTTAAAACAAGGACAGATTCGACAGGAGCTTTCCCTTTGATTGGGTCACCGATTGGTTCAGATTGCAGCACCAAAAGCGAGGACAAATAGCTGCTCAAAAAATGTACTGAGATTTCAACAGGGGGTGGCTTCTTTGAATGCACCATCTCATTGCGTAAGAACCAAATTCTCCAAAAAAGCATCATCACCCGAACCAACTTATCTTCCTGTATCTCAGAACCAAGTGTAAAAACCAATCCCGGCCAACATTTTTAATCTGTGAGTGCACCGGTAAGTCCCATACTTCCGCCATTGCTATCCATAGCTGTACTGCATGGTTGTATGAACAGAACACATGGAATGAGTCCTCCTCTTCCCTTCCACAAACTGGACACATTGCTGTAACTTCCAGGTGTCTTTTAACTTTATTTGTATAATTTGCTAGGGAGTCCGTAGCCAAACGCCATGCAAAGGAACGGACCTTTGGTGGTGCTGCACTCTGCCAAATATGCTTCCATCCATCTCTTGTCCCATCTGGTCTGGAGCAGCTTGAGGCCTCCATTTCATTTGAAAGTTCATCGCTAGCGAGTTTGTACGCGCTGCGCACTGTAAACACTCCACTTTTCTCCGGAGCCCAAGCGACAAAGTCCTCTCCAGCTCGAGGAAACAGTCTAATTTTCTGTATCTCATTTCTGTCAACAGGAAGAAAGTGTTGATTTATCTTGTCCCAATCCCAAGTCCCATGATGATTCAGCAGTTCAGAGACCCATCTCAAGGGACACCTTCCTCTAGTAGTAATTAGTCCTCCGCATGGCTCTCGAACAATCCACTGGTCACGCCAAATACGTATATTTTGGCCATTTCCAATTCTCCAAACCACCCCTTTCTTGAGGAGTTCTAAGCCATGAACAATTGCCTGCCAAGTAGGAGAGGGATTTCCAGAAAAAGCTGTGTCCAGTAAACGCCCGTTTTGGGAAGTACTTTGCTTTGAATAACCTCGCGCACAAACTGTTGGGGTACTCCAGAATTCGCCATGCCTATCGTGCCAATAGGGCTTGATTAAACAGCCGAAAATCCTTAAATCCCAGCCCGCCCTGTTTTTTAGGCCTTGTCATTTTATGCCAGGCATACCAATGAGTTTTCCTCTTCCCTTTTTTTGACCCCCAATAATAGTTTCTGACCATGCGATTTAGATCATCGCACACTTCTTTTCCTGCCTGTGTTGGATGTCCATCAAAGGCAAACAAGCGCCTGGTTAACTTGACCTGCAGGTTCTGAAACTTGCCTTTTGACATCCTTCCATCGGGGGTCGGCAATCCCAAATATTTCTCCTCAAACCCCGAAGAGAGTACCTGCAACACCACTTTCACATTCTCCGTAACCTCATCTGGACAAGATGTCCCAGTCAACAATGAGCATTTGGAGGGGTTTATCAACTGCCCAGTGGCATTTGCATAATCAACCAAGATACTCTTGATGTAATTTGCTTCTTGGTCACAAGCTTTGAAGAATAAAAACGTGTCATCTGCAAATAATAGATGTGTAACACCGGGAGCTCTTCTTGTAATTTTCAGCGGAGATAAATTTCCAGATTCAATACCCTTGGTGATAAGAGCGGAGCGGCTGTCAGCAACAAATAGGAACAAATAAGGGGATAGTGGATTACCTTGCCGAAGACCACGCATCGGTGCAAACGAATCCAAGATAGCTCCATTAAATTTTACGGAGTATCTCACCGAGGTCACACAAGACATTATCCAGTCGACCCAGCGGTGAGCGAAGCCAAGCTTTTGCATCATTTGCTTAAGGTAGTTCCAATCCACCTTGTCACAAGCCTTTGAGAGATCAAGCTTATACACACAGTAGCTCTTCGTGGGATCTTTCTCTTGCTTGATGTGATGTATGCATTCAAAAGCTACAAAGGCATTGTCAGTGATCAAACGTCCAGGTATAAATGCACTTTGAGCAGGTGAAATAATGTCATCAAGAACTGGCCTCAAGCGATTTACAAGGCACTTTGAGACCACACAACATTGCATAAACTGATGGGACGGAAATCCGTAATTTTCACCGGATTATCAGTTTTAGGGATCATAATAATTATAGTATCATTAACACCAGGGGGCATTATACCTGTGCGAAAGAAGTCTTTTACTGCCACAACAATACTTTCTTTCACCGTTGCCCAATTGCGCTGGAAAAAACGAGCAAGGAACCCGTCAGGCCCCGGAGCCTTTAAGGGACCAATCTGGAAGAGCGCATCCGCTATTTCCTTGTCTGTGAACTCCGCGCACAACCCCTCATTTACTTCTGGAGTTATAACTTGTTCGGACAATTCTGTAACAGGAGTATGATCAATACTTGGGTCAGACGTAAATAGATTTTCAAAATAGCTTGTGGCTGCAGCACCCATCTCCTTAATTCCTGTGTGGTTCACGCCATGTGCATCCTGCAACTTATTCACTCTATTTTTCCGGGCTCTCCACACTGCCTTTGCATGAAAAAAATTTGTGTTGCGATCCCCTGCCTTCAGCCAATCAATTCTTGACCTTTGTAACCACATCAGCTCCTCCCGATACAAAAGTTCATTCATCTTGTTTGTAACACGTTGTATATCGCATCTATCTGCATTCATTAGCATTAGTTCCTCTAACTGAGTTCTGGACTTCTCTATCTCGCGTGTAATATTACCAAACTACTGCTTGCTCCAGCAAAAAAGTTTACACATGGTAGATCTTAGTGCTGCATGAACATCCCCAAGACATGACTTCTGGCCTGCCTCCGCCCATGCCTTCGAAATTACTTCTTGCAGGACCGGATCGCGTTCCCACATAACTTCATATTGGCGAAATTTCTTTTTTACATGCTGGTCCACCAATATATTACACCTCACATGCACGACCACATGGTCCAAGACTGGCGAGACTAAGTGTCGAATGGTAGGGTGCTGGAAAGAATTGCGCCAAGAAGGGGACGCAACTGCCCTATCCAGCCGTACATGTACATTGCCTGCACCACTCCTTCTATTATCATACGTATGAGCCACCCCTGTGAAACCCAAATCTGCCAAGCCACAAATCTCAAGACAATCCCGGAAGGCTTGCATCTGTCCGACAGGTCTTGGGGTTAGAGAAAAATGTTCGAAGTCCCACATACACTCATTGAAGTCGCCCACTACTAACCAAGGGAGGTCAGATTGGGCACTCATATTATTCAGCATAGTCCACATGTTGTGTCTATCCTCTACCCTCAGTTCACCGTAGACACAAGTTAATCTCCACATAGCATCATCAGGGCCTAGTTTGACATAAGCATCCATACACCTTTGATTTGAAAAAACAACATCAACATTAAATGCCTCATTCCAATATAGAGTTAGCCCTCCAATGTTGCCAATGCTATCAACCCCATCAAAACCTTTCAAACCAAATCTTTTCCTGTACCTCTTCATTTTCTCCTTTGGTTGCCTAGTTTCACATAAAAACACCAAGCTGGGGGAATGCAACTGGATAAATGTCGCTACTTCTCGAATTGTCCGGGAGTTCCCCGCCCCCCGACAATTCCAACTTAAAATATTCATTGCTGCCGGCAGTCCTTCTCCACGGAGGCCGCCGCTTCACTTGTCGATTTGCTGTCAATGGCCGCACCATCGTCCGCCTTCGGTGTTTTCTTATTTGCATTTTTCTGTGGGGTTCCAAGAGAAGAATCAGGGAGGTCCTGCCCTCCAAGCTGGTCTAGCCCGTTAGCCATGTTTCCAACAGGGACTATAGCACCTGGATTCTTGTCACAGACAATTTCTGTAGATGTTTTTGCTACAGGTTCAGAGTCATCAGCACTCCTCTTTCCTAAGATGTTTGCATCTCCCATCACTTGCTCATGGCCTGCACCCACACTAGGATTTAACTCAACACCTGGATCGTATAGCGCATTAACTGCGTTGAAACGCCAGCTCCGTGTCATGTGCTCGTTGGTGGTCATTTTTTCCACCGTGCTTCCATGAAAGCCACGTTTATACTGTCCACGATTCATGTCAACACCACGACCAAGTCCACGGCCTCGCCCGCGCCCAGCTCCTTTCCCTCTGCCAAAGGTATCATCTCCTTCCTCACCATCAAGGCCTTCCTCCAAGGCCGGTCCTGAAATTTCAGAGGCCCGGGGCGAAACCAAAACTCGGGGCCCCCAACTATATACGTTATAACAATAATAAGCAAAATATATGGATAAAATGCTCCCGATGGCGGTAAAAATTCTTATGACTGATGTATACACTGTCTTCCCAAAGAAAAACGTATATATTGTTATTGCCAATGTTGATGTTAGTAATTTCTTCTTGTTAAGATTCAGAATTCCTATTAGTTCGTTCCTCTTCCTTCGCAGGAAGTATCACCAAGACCCAACTCATCAATCATCATTTGGGTTCGTCGAAGCACCACTGAGGCAAATTTTCCAGTGTTACTGTTGAAAAAAGAAATCAATAGCCCCTGTCTGCGATTCTACCACCACACGTTGTTCCCTTTCCATTGTTTTTTCTATCAGAAGCATAGTTTGTAGACGACATGATAACAAAGGTCTAGGATACTTGTTTTAAAAAAGAGGACTATGGTTTTTATTTTATTTTGCATCAAATGGTTGAACAGTGTAAGATATGCATCATGTACATTGGAGTACTTAATTAACAGTATGCGTATAGGGAAATGGTTACGTGATACAGTATACCTCAAATCGGTAAGATCGGCGTCGGCGAATGCTCGGCGCGGCAATGGTGTGATGTGTATTGGCGTCTACGGGACCGTGCTTCAACGCCTAGGGAGAGAGCAGCGGAGTTTGTCGGCGTACTGTGGCAGTCATGGCTCTGGCTGAAACCGTCAAGCGCCGGCGAGGCCGCAACTCGCGATCGGGGCTCAGCCGAATTTACTAGGGTAGTGGGGAATTAGGGATCGTAACAAGGAACAAGATATGCGACTCATGATGGAAAGAAAACAAAACTGGCAACTCTCAATTCTACCGTACTAGGAGCCGGGATTCTCGCGATTGTGGGCTACCTAATCACGCAACGTGCCTGTTAGCTGAATGTTTTGCATAGACAAAATCAAGGCTGATGGTCTGTTACGGGAGCCTACGTACCGGGCCATGCTCATGGGCTAGCTATACGGCAACGGCATACCTGGCGGGGGCCCCTAGATTTCGGGGGCCTGGGGCGGCCGCCCCCCCCCCCCCCCTGCCCCCCCTCAGGGCCGGCCCTGCCTTCCTCATCCAGTTTTGTATTATCATCAAAATTGCTGCTATTATTTCTGGCCCTTCCAGAACGTCCTCTCCTAGACGCAAGGATAAAAGGTCCCCACTCCATGTCCTTTTTTGCGTGCTCTCTAGAGCCGCATTCTTCATGCCAATGCCCAAGGAGGCCACACATATAGCAGAAAACAGGGAGTCTCTCAAACTTAACCTGATAATATTCAGTCTCACCAGATTTTGTGAAGCCCACAAATCTTGTTAATTTTTTCGTAACATCCAGTTTGATTCTAACCCGAACAAACTCCCCTATGAAGCCATTAGGGAGGACAATCTGGACCTCCTGAACTTCACCAATCCGCTTTGCCATGTTCTTCACAAACTGTTCTCTTTTCAGAACCATATCAGGCAGCTTACGAATCTGACACCAGGTTTCTATCTTATCCAACTTGACTGTCTCTGGCTTCTTGAAGCCGTCATACTCAGCAATGATCAAAGCCATACCTCGAAAATCCCAAGGACCTTGGTGGATCGCCTTGTTCCAATCAGCAAGACAATTAAACTGCACGGAGAACAGATTTGGGTTTATTCTCCTCCACACTACTTCTTGCGCAGGGTTCCAGGCCGCTCTCATGCCAGCGATCAAAGCTCCTTGACCAAAAGACTTGGTCGTCAAAACCCTGGCTAGGGCTAACCACTTAGGTTTCTCATCTGGTTCATCCGCCTCCTCCTCCCAAACCAAATTGTCAAGCTCATCATCTTCCAGATGTAGTCTCTCTAGTAGAACACTAGGATCGTTCGGAAACTTTGGTCCCGATCCGCTAGCTTCCGATGGTGTCGCCATCCCAGGATTAGACGCAAGAACAAAACTCCCAACCAAACCCTAGCGCCGCCGTCAAGCAAGCGGGGCGCTCGCTCGAGGAGCGAAGCAGAGTCAGAGGGTGTTGAGGAGGGTCGCGATCGCAGCAAGAGCGGTCAATCTCGGGGAACTCTCGACGCTTCGCCGGAGGACAACATAACCCTAGGCCTCGAGCGCTAGGGGACTGTACGTACGGAGAGCGGTGTATATTGTGACGAGGTCGGTGGGAACGAGTATAATTGGAACCCAAAATCTAAAAAGTGGCCGTGCGCTTTTTGGTGTTTCCGAGCGGCCGTGTCTGTCACACACATGCATGTGTATTTTTTTGTCTCGTAGCGCACGTGGGTGCTGGCATTAAATGTGTTCACACTAGTCTCATCAGTTAGAGAAAACAGATCCACGTACTTTTATTTTGGGATTTCAAATTCTTTTAAAGCCATATCTTTTAAACCACACGTCGGAATTCAGTTCTGTTTTCACCGTTGGATTCATCGCGACGAGATCTTTAAAACTAGATCCCGCATGGATATGTTTCGATGAAATTTTTTTGATACCAATTTTGGTGCTATATGGTGCAACTAAAGTACTGCATTGTGCAACTTTAGTACTATATGGTGTAACTTTTTTTAAAATCAGTTGGCTTGTAATTTAGTCTAGTTTGTACACACATTAATGTTTAGTTGGCTTATAATGTAGTCTAGTTACACACACATTGATATTTAGTTGCTAGAAGGACTAGTTACACATGCATATGCTCAGTTGGCTTGTAATTTAGTCTAGTTGCATACATATTGATGTTTAGTTGGCAGGACACTAGTTGCACACACATATGCGCAATTGACGCGGCAATGTAGTCTAGTTGCACACACATTGATATTTAGTTGACAGGACTAGTTACACACATATATGCTCAGTTGGCGCGGCAATATAGTCTAGTTGCACACACATTGATATTTAGTTGGCAAGACTATTGGCACACACATATGCTCAGTTGGCGCGGGAATATAGTCTAGTTGTACACACATTGATGTTTAGTTGACAGAAGGACTATTGACACACATATGCTCAGTTGGCGCAACATGTAGTCTAGTTGCACACATATTGATGTTTAGTTGGTAGGAAGACTAGTTCGTCGAAACATCGCCATGCAGGATCTACTTTTGAAGAGCACGTCACGAGGGTTTCAACGGTGAAAACGCATCTGAATTTCGACACGCGATTTAGAAGATATGTCTTTTATAATTTTGAAAACAAAAATTAATGCACAAGAGCGAACGTGACGAACATTAATGCATCGGCATGCAAACACTAGATGCATGCATGCAACGGCTGCCTAAACGATAGGATGGATGGCTGTTTCCTTTATTTTCTTTTTCTGACAATGAAAGGGACAGATACTTACCTTATTTGACCGGCCGCTGGATCGCTCTACTGGCCAGCCAGCCGCCCAGTAAAGGCGCCCTAATTGGAATTATTAAGGAGAAGGCGGAATTAAGGAGAATTAGGGCCAGGTAGTCAAAAAGAAGAAAATATAGTGGGACTTCCGATAGAGATTCAATGCCTAGAGGGGAGGTGTGGTTGCGAGATCTCAGCGGCAAGGTAATTCCAGTATGTATCTATAGTTCTGTACCGTTTTGCAACAAAGTATTTCTTCCAATGAAATGATGGATTCAACAAAAGAATCAATGTAGTGATAGACAAATCTTCTGTATATTCTTCAAAAATAAGGTATAAAAGAAGCCAGCAAAAGAACATGAAAAATGGGCCATGCTCCCAATCTCCTACGAGGCGCAAAAAAGAACATGGGAACCAAGTATCCTTTATGTAGAAAAGGGAATGAAACCAATAATCTTCACTGTCTATAGCTTGGAATTCAGAACCCGCAAGAAAACATTATTTAGCTAGGAATTCAGCACGACATTGACCATTTGACATAAATGTAAAAATTGTTTTTGTACCCACAAATTAGCACTTAGAAATTGACACGGTTCTTGCGTGATTCACATTTCATAATTTAGAGACGGCATGATGCTCACCATCACCAACACCATCATCATCATCATCGTCATCATCCAAATCACTCATTCTAAGCACTCTGTAAAACCGCAAAGGCGAACTCACAGACAAATGTTTGTCCAAGCTATTTCGAATATTCGCACAAAAGAACACCGTTTTCCATAATTTATCGTTGCATTGTAATTGCAAGGGCCCATGGAATATCGTCACAGTAGCAATGAACAAATAATGCATCGGATAAATGATAGGGTTGTTGGGAAAATAAGCCACGGTCGTAGTCTCGGCATGGCCTGAGTTGTGTCTGGGCTTAGTCCGACCTGTGTCTAGGCATAGTTCGTGGGGTCGGGTGCGTGCGTGTGAGGTACTGAGGTGTTTGGGTGCACGGGTGTGTCCCGGTGCGTGTACCGCAGGGTGCGTGTGGAGATCATGCGGGCTTGGTGCGACTCGTTCGCATACGTGCGGGGCGAGGACGCAGCTAGAGTGGGCCGATCGGGGCGCGCGGGTGGGCAGGGCCGTGGGGATCATGCTCCTGCATTGGCCCAGATATTTAAGCCCTGCGGGAATCGTTGTAACGAGCCGGCTATGTGGCTCGAGTACGTGGTTGAGGAGAAACAACCGTTGCGGCGGCGGCGGCGTTCGTGCGCCTGGAACCATCACCGTGTCCACTCTGTGATCGTGTCCTCCTCTACCCCCTCCTCCTTCTTCTTCTTCTTCTTCTTCTTCTTCTTCTTCGTTGGTTCGTGCCACAGCAAGTGAGGGAGAGCAGAGAGAGAAGGCTACGGCGAGCCAGACAACGAGGTGCCACAACAACAATTCGCATCAGAGCTTCGGTTGTGAGGTGATCGCTGGCGTCCATGACGCTCGTTCCACATGGCGGCAGTGCGCCCGGGATGTCGTTGTAGCTGCCAGCGCTGATGACGAACTACACCTCCTGGGCGATTAAGGCAGAGGCTATCCTTGACGTCCAAGGCTGTGGTGTGTTGTGACTCCGGCGGAGGGCTCGGTGGTCGACGCCGGGAAGAGAAAGACGGCGCGAGCGGCGATGCTGGGCGCGCTGTCAGAGGACCTAATGATGCAGGTGGTGACAAAGCCAACCGCAAAGGAGGTATGGGACTCCCTCAAGGTTCGCTTCGTCGGCGCCGATCGAGTGCGGGCGGCGCAGCTCACGACTCTCTGCGGTGAGTTCGCTCGCCTGCGAATGGAGGACGACGATGACCTCGGTGCATACACGGGTAAGGTGAACGGCATGGCGGCGAGGTATGCGCGGCTTGGGTTCACACTAGACGAGGCCGCCGTGGTGAAGAAGCTGCTTGACACCATGCTAGACCGGCTATACGCCACGATCGCCGGCATCGAATAGTTCTGCAACATGGAGGAGATGACATTCGAGGAGTCTGTCGGTCGTCTGAAGGCTTTTGAGAAGAAGTCAAGGCGGCGCGTGTAGGCTGGCGGCGAGCGCGCGGGCAAGCAGCTCATGATGACGGCTGCTCAGTGGGCGGCGCGGCAACGACAACAGGGAGGGCGCGGCTTCTGCGACCACAACGATGACAGAGTAGCGAGCACGGTATCGGACAGCGGAGGGAAGCGACGAGGGCGGTGCTACAACTGCAAAGAGCGCGGGCATTTCCGACGCGAGTGTCCAAAACCGCGGAAGGCGCATGCGGCGGAGCAAGCCCTTCTCACCGACGCCAACATCGAGTACGACAGGATCCTCTGAGCCGTTGCTTAGGGAGTGTGTAAGCCACGTTCATAGTCTAGGCATGGTCTGAGTTGTGTCTGGGCTTAGTCCAACCTGTGTCTAGGCTTAGTCCGTGGCGTCGGGTGTGTACGTGTGTAGTGTTTGGGTGCACGGGTGTGTCCCCGTCCGTGTACACCGTACGTATAGCTGTAGGGCTAGGTCGTTGGTGTTTCCATAGGGTGCGCGTGGAGATCGTGCGGTCTTGATGCGACTCGTTCGCGTATGTGCGCGGCGAGGACGCGGCCAGAGTGGGCCGATAGGGGTGTGCGGGTGGGCAGGGGCGTGGGGGTCATGCTCCTGGGTTGGCCCAGATATTTAAGCCCTGCGGGGATCGTTGTAACGAGCAGGCTGTGTGGCTCAAGCACATACTTGAAAAGAAACAGCCGTTGCGGTGACGGCGGAGTTCGTGCGCCGGAAACCATCACAGTGTCCACTCTGTGATCGTGTCCTCCTCTACCTTCTTCTTCTTCTTCGTTGGTTCGTGCACATCAAGTGAGGCAGAGCAGAAAGAGAGGGCTACGGCGAGCCAGAGAGCGAGATGCAGGAACAACAAGGTTGTACCTCGATACGAGAACTTACATATCCGCTGATACCAAAGCTCAAGTTACACTACAACACCCCTTTAGCATAATTTCAAGATAAGATTTGATCTGTACTTTGAGAAATAAAAAGGTACCAAGACCAGGTAAAAAACAATAGGTTATAGGATTCCAAATAAAAGAGGATCAGTACTATGAGTAAATACAAAATTGAACCAAAGATAACTCTCAAATAAAACGTAAAAGAAGAGAAGTCTCGGGGATCCAACCCTAGGTTTGACACAGTTTTTTTATGTCTAATAAAAACAGATTATTCTTTTAGTGGATACGGTGTTTAAGTTAAGAGCTAAAAAAACAGATTATTCTCTATGATCTGGCAGTCAAGGGACTGCTTTGTATCAAAATGTTAACACATGAGAAGTTAAGTGACTATTTATCTGTTTTTTTTTCAAGTTTATGTATGTATCTGTTAACGACGCGCAAGTTTCTGTACTTATGGTGATATTAACTCTTACGTCAATAGCAGACGCCTATGATGACTTCGTCAATTAATCTTTAAACTCGCCGACTTGATATGTCAAAGGTGTTCATAAAGATAGAATGTGTGTTCGTTCATCCAAATGAGTGTATGTGTATGTATGTGTCTGCATACTGCGTTTAAAAAACAAAACGAACCATGACAAGCAAGTGTTCTGGTTCAATAATTCGACCAATCCGTTGCAAATCGATGCTGAAGAATCATTGCTACTCGATCGACCGACTAATTTTCAAATCCATCAAACGACTGCCGTCTAGTACAATTCTTACCCTACACTTCTTCAATAATCAACCTTCACGACTCTCAGTATTGGCACCTAGCTGTTGTTGCAGAAGTTCCTAAGAACTATGTTGTTTCTTTCCCCTAGGGTTTCCTAGGGTCCAACTCTTCCTCCGGCGGCGCCGTTGGAGTACACCAACACCCACATAAGATATACCGATCGAGAGCTAGGGATCGCGCGGAGTTCGTTTTGCGGGAGTCAGCCTTGTTCTCCGGCGATTGCATGGAAGACTTGAACAAGATGGAGGTACGCGGAGGGGCGGAGAAACCGGAAGGAGGGGAGGCTAGGGTTGAAGATCCAGTAGCGGGTGTCGAGTTTGCCCCGGCGAGCGCGACGACAAGGAACAGGGAAGATGGAGGGAAGGTCGCGGGGGAGGATGAGGATGATCAGAAGGAAGACGAAGAAGCTGACGGGGATCAGTATGGCCCATCACATAATCTGGAGGACGAGTTCGAGAACCTCAACCTGCATGGAGAGGAGGAAGAAGATCTGGATTTGTCTGGGAAGGTAGAAGAATTGATCAAGGACATCATGTGGCTGGCGCTTTTTAGGGTTCATACCCTGAGGCCGTTTAGTTATGCTGCCTTGCTGAACTCGATGAGGAATGCTTGGGCTTGTGCGCAGGGGGTGACCTTCAACATCAAAGGACCCAACCTGTTTTTGGCTCAATGTCATTGTTTAGGGGATTGGAAGCACATGATGGAAGGGGGGCTATGGCAGTTCAGAAGGGATCCGGTGGTTTTGGTAGAGTATGATGGCTTCTTGAACGTGGAAGAATATGCTTTGAACATGTATCCACTTTGGGCTAAGATTAAAGGTTTGCCGGACGGCTTGACAAGGAGGAAGGAATTGGCGGAGAAAGTGGCAAAGAAGGTAGGAGAACCCCCGTTTACTATGACTGTTAATGAAGGGGAGATTAATCCATGCAACTACTTGCGGGTTCGGGTGTTTGTTAATGTCACATTGCCATTGGTGAGGTTTGTCCATATAACGTTGAAGGAGAGGAAGAGGTATTCGGTGTTCTATGAAAAGCTCCCGGACTTCTGCTATTTCTGTGGTCTTATGGGACATGTTGTGGAAGAGTGTGGGGATGGAGTCCATGACAGTGCATTATGCGATTGGGGAGACTGGTTGCATTGGGTCAGCGAGCCGGTGGGCTCGGGTACAAGAGGAGGTAGAGGCGGAGGGGCCGATGGTAGAAGAGGGGAAGCTGGCTTCGTAGGGGGTGGGGGTCGAGGAGGAAGAAGTGGAGGTAGAGGTAGAGGTGGAGGAGAAAGAGGTGGTAGAGCGTATGCAGCGGATGAGCGGGTGGGTGATGATGCTTGGAGAGAGGGCGGTGTGGAGCTGACAGTAGGAATGAATATTATGCAATACAAAATGGCAAGGGCTGAGGAGGCACATACAGCAAGAAAGAGACTTGTTAGTGATGATGGTACGGTCAATGTCTGTGGCCAACCCATGCCAAACTTGGCGGGTAAGCTGGCAGATGTTGTTCTTCGCCTGGAGTGTGGGGATGATGCAGGGGAAATTTCTTTAGATCCTAACGCGACACCTGGCAAGAACCCTATTGTGAAGAGGAGAAGGCAGGGAGAAGGAGGGGTGGATGAAAATGAGGGAGTTGATATGGATACCTATACACAGGCGGCCTCCAAGGAGGAGGACCGCCGAGCCCAATGAATTGCCTAAGTTGGAATTGCCGGGAGGGGGAACACCCGGACAGTTCGTGAGTTAGCGACGCTTTGCAAGTCGTGTTCCCCCATGCTTGTTTTTCTGTGTGAAACTAGACAGAAGGAGGAGAAAATGAAGAGGATTCGAGCCAAATTAGTGAAGGAAATATGCCCTAGAGGCAATAATAAAGTTATTATTTATTTCCTTATATCATGATAAATGTTTATTATTCATGCTAGAATTGTATTAAACGGAAACATAATACATGTGTGAATACATAGACCAACAGAGTGTCACTAGTATGCCTCTACTTGACTAGCTCGTTAATCAAAGATGGTTATGTTTCCTAACCATGAACAAGGAGTTGTTATTTGATTAACGAGGTCACATCATTAGTAGAATGATCTGATTGACATGACCCATTCCATTAGCTTAGCACCCGATCGTTTAGTATGTTGCTATTGCTTTCTTCATGACTTATACATGTTCCTATAACTATGAGATTATGCAACTCCCGTTTACCGGAGGAACACTTTGGGTACTACCAAACGTCACAACGTAACTGGGTGATTATAAAGGAGTACTACAGGTGTCTCCAATGGTAGATGTTGGGTTGGCGTATTTCGACACTAGGGTTTGTCACTCCGATTGTCGGAGAGGTATCTCTGGGCCCTCTCGGTAATGCACATCACATAAGCCTTGCAAGCACTGCAACTAATAAGTTAGTTGTGAGATGATGTATTACGGAACGAGTAAAGAGACTTGCCGGTAACGAGATTGAACTAGGTATTGGATACCGACGATCGAATCTCGGGCAAGTAATATACCGATGACAAAGGGAACAACGTATGTTGTTATGCGGTCTGACCGATAAAGATCTTCGTAGAATATGTAGGAGCCAGTATGGGCATCCAGGTCCCGCTATTGGTTATTGACCGGAGACGTGTCTCGGTCATGTCTACATTGTTCTCGAACCGTAGGGTCCGCACGCTTAACGTTACGATGACAGTTATTATGAGTTTATGCATTTTGATGTACCGAAGGTTGTTCGGAGTCCCGGATGAGATCACGGACATGACAAGGAGTCTCGAAATGGTCGAGACGTAAAGATTGATATATTGGAAGCCTATGTTTGGGCACCGGAAGTGTTCCGGGTGAAATCGGGATTTTACCGGATTACCGGGAGGGTTACCGGAACCCCCCGGGAGGCAAATGGGCCTATTGGGCCTTAGTGGAAAAGAGAGAAGGGGCAGCCCACAGGCTAGCCGGCCGAACCCCCCTTCCCTAGTCCTATTAGGACTAGGAGAAGGGGCCGGCCCCCCTCTCTTCTCTTTCTCCCGAAGAGTCCTATTAGGAATAGGATTTGGGGGAAGGAGTCCTACTCCCGGTAGGAGTGGGACTCCTCCCTGCGCCTCCCTCCTAGCCGGCCGACCCCCTTGCCCCTGGCCTTTATATACGGGGGCAGGGGGCACCCCATAGACACACAACTTGATCCTTGAGATCGCTCCTTAGCCGTGTGCGGTGCCCCCTGCCACCAAATTCCACCTCGATCGTACCGTTGTAGTGCTTAGGCGAAGCCCTGCGTCGATAGTACATCAAGATCGTCACCACGCCGTCGTGCTGACGGAACTCCTCCCTGAAGCTTTGCTGGATCGGAGCCCGGGGATCGTCATCGAGCTGAACGTGTGCTAAGAACTCGGAGGTGCCGGAGTAACGGTGCTTGGATCGGTCGGATCGGGAAGAAGACGTACGACTACTTCCTCTACGTTGTGTGATCGCTTCCGCAGTCGGTCTGCGTTGGTACGTAGACAACACTCTCCCCTCTCGTTGCTGTGCATCACCATGATCTTGCGTGTGCGTAGGAAAATTTTCAAAATTACTACGTTCCCCAACAGTGGCATCCGAGCCTAGGTTTTATGGTTTGATGTTATATGCACGAGTAGAACACAAGTGAGTTGTGGGCGATACAAGTCATACTGCCTACTAGCATGTCATACTTTGGTTCGGCGGTATTGTTGGTTGAGACGATCCGGACCAACCTTACGCGTACTCTTACGCGAGACCGGTTCCCTCGACGTGCTTTGCACATAGATGGCTTGCGGAAGACTGTCTCTCCAACTTTAGTTGAACCAAGTGTGACTACGCCCGGTCCTTGAGAAGGTTAAAACGGAGTCTATTTGACGAACTATCATTGTGGTTTTGATGCGTAGGTGAGATGAGTTCTTACTTAAGCCCGTAGCAGCCACGTAAAACTTGCAACAACAAAGTAGAGGACGTCTAACTTGTTTTTGCAGGGTATGTTGTGATGTGATATGGTCAAGGCATGATGCTGATTTTATTGTATGAGATGATCATGTTTTGTAACTAAGTTATCGGCAACTGGCAGGAGCCATATGGTTGTCGCTTTATTGTATGCAATGCAATCGCGATGTAATGCTTTACTAGATTACTAAACGGTAGTAATAGTCGTGGAAGCATAAGATTGGCGAGACGACAACGATGCTACGATGGAGATCAAGGTGTCGCGCCGGTGACGATGGTGATCATGACGGTGCTTCGGAGATGGAGATCACAAGCACAAGATGATGATGGCCATATCATATCACTTATATTGATTGCATGTGATGTTTATCCTTTTATGCATCTTATCTTGCTTTGATTGACGGTAGCATTATAAGATGATCTCTCACTAAATTATCAAGAAGTGTTCTCCCTGAGTATGCACCGTTGCCAAAGTTCGTCGTGCCCAGACACCACGTGATGATCGGGTGTGATAAGCTCTACGTCCATCTACAACGGGTGCAAGCCAGTTTTGCACACGCAGAATACTCAGGTTAAAGTTGACGAGCCTAGCATATGCAGATATGGCCTCGGAACACAGAGACCGAAAGGTCGAGCGTGAATCATATAGTAGATATGATCAACATGACGATGTTCACCATTGAAAACTACTCCATCTCACGTGATGATCGGTTATGGTTTAGTTGATTTGGATCACGTGATCACTTAGAGGATAAGAGGGATGTCTATCTAAGTGGGAGTTCCTAAGTAATTTGATTAACTGAACTTAAACTTATCATGAACTTAGTACCTGATAGTATCTTGCTTGTTTATGTTGATTGTAGATAGATGGCTCGTGCTGTTGTTCCGTTGAATTTTAATGCGTTCCTTGAGAAAGCAAAGTTGAAAGATGATGGTAGCAATTACACGGACTGGGTCCGTAACCTGAGGATTATCCTCATTGCTGCACAGAAGAATTACGTCCTGGAAGCACCGCTGGGTGCCAGGCCTGCTGCTGGAGCAACGCCAGATGTTATGAACGTCTGGCAGAGCAAAGCTGATGACTACTTGATAGTTCAGTGTGCCATGCTTTACGGCTTAGAATCGGGACTTCAACGACGTTTTGAACGTCATGGAGCATATGAGATGTTCCAGGAGTTGAAGTTAATATTTCAAGCAAATGCACAAATTGAGAGATATGAAGTCTCCAATAAAGTTCTATAGCAGCAAGATGGAGGAGAACAGTTCTGTCAGTGAGCATATACTCAAAATGTCTGGGTATAATAATCACTTGATTCAGATGGGAGTTAATCTTCTAGATGATTGCGTCATTGACAGAATTCTCCAATCACTGCCACCAAGCTACAAGAGCTTCGTGATGAACTATAATATGCAAGGGATGAACAAGACTATTCCCGAGCTCTTCGCAATGCTGAAAGCTGCGGAGGTAGAAATCAAGAAGGAACATCAAGTGTTGATGGTTAGCAAAACCACTAGTTTCTAGAAAAAGGGCAAAGGGAAGAAGAAGGGAAACTTCAAGAAGAACAGCAAGCAAGTTGCTGCTCAGGAGAAGAAACCCAAGTCTGGACCTAAGCCTGAAACTGAGTGCTTCTACTGCAAGCAGACTGGTCACTGGAAGCGGAACTGCCCCAAGTATTTGGCGGATAAGAAGGATGGCAAAGTGAGCAAAGGTATATGTGATATACATGTTATTGATGTGTACCTTACTAGAGCTCGCAGTAGCACCTGGGTATTTGATACTAGTTCTGTTGCTAATATTTGCAACTCGAAACAGGGACTACAGAATAAGCGGACACTAGCAAAGGACGAGGTGACGATGCGCGTGGGAAACGGTTCCAAAGTCGATGTGATCGCGGTCGGCACGCTACCTCTACATCTACCTTCAGGATTAATATTAGACCTAAATAATTGTTATTTGGTGCCAGCGTTGAGCATGAACATTATATCTGGATCTTGTTTAATGCGAGACGGTTATTCATTTAAATCAGAGAATAATGGTTGTTCTATTTATATGAATAATATCTTTTATGGTCATGCACCTTTGAAGAGTGGTCTATTCTTGTTGAATCTCAAAGATAGTGATACACATATTCATAATATAAAAGCCAAAAGATGCAAAGTTAATAATGATAGTGCAACTTATCTGTGGCACTGCCGTCTAGGTCATATCGGTGTAAAGTGCATGAAGAAACTCCATACTGATGGGCTTTTGGAATCACTTGATTATGAATCACTTGGTACTTGCGAACCGTGCCTCATAGGCAAGATGACTAAAACACCGTTCTCCGGTACTATGGAGAGAGCAACAGATTTGTTGGAAATCATACGTACCGATGTATGTGGTCCAATGAATATTGAGGCTCGTGGCGGATATCGTTATTTTCTCACCTTCACAGATGATTTGAGCAGATATGGGTATATCTACTTAATGAAACATAAGTCTGAAACATTTGAAAAGTTCTAGGAATTTCAGAGTGAAGTTGAAAATCATCGTAACAAGAAAATAAAATTTCTACGATCTGATCGTGGAGGAGAATATTTGAGTTACGAGTTTGGTGTACACTTGAAAAATTGTGGAATAGTTTCGCAACTCACGCCACCCGGAACACCACAGCGTAATGGTGTGTCCGAACGTCGTAATCGTACTTTACTAGATATGGTGCGATCTATGATGTCTCTTACTGATTTACCGCTATCGTTTTGGGGTTATGCTTTAGAGACGGCCGCATTCACGTTAAATAGGGCACCATCAAAATCCGTTGAGATGACACCTTATGAACTATGGTTTGGCAAGAAACCAAAGTTGTCGTTTCTTAAAGTTTGGGGCTGCGATGCTTATGTGAAAAAGCTTCAACCTGATAAGCTCGAACCCAAAGCGGAGAAATGTGTCTTCATAGGATACCCAAAAGAAACTGTTGGGTATACCTTCTATCACAGATCCGAAGGCAAGACATTCGTTGCTAAGAATGGATCATTTCTAGAGAAGGAGTTTCTCTCGAAAGAAGTGAGTGGGAGGAAAGTAGAACTTGACGAGGTAACTGTACCTGCTCCCTTATTGGAAAATAGTACATCACAGAAAACTGTTTCTGCGACACCTATACCAATCAGTGAGGAAGCTAATGATGATGATCATGAAACTTCAGGGCAAGATTCTACTGAACCACGTAGATCAACCAGAGTGAGATCCGCACCAAAGTGGTACGGTAATCCAGTTCTGGAAGTCATGCTACTAGATCATGATGAACCTACGAACTATGAAGAAGCGATGGTGAGCCCAGATTCCGCAAAGTGGCTTGAGGCCATGAAATCTGAGATGGGATCCATGTATGAGAACAAAGTATGGACTTTGGTTGACTTTCCCGATGATCGGCAAGCAATTGAGAATAAATGGATCTTCAAGAAAAAGACTGACGCTGACGGTAATGTTACTGTCCATAAAGCTCGACTTGTCGCAAAAGGTTTTCGACAAGTTCAAGGGGTTGACTACGATGAGACTTTCTCACCCGTAGCGATGCTTAAGTCCGTCAGAATTATGTTAGCAATTGCCGCATTTTATGATTATGAAATATGGCAGATGGATGTCAAAACTGCATTCCTGAATGGATTTCTGCAAGAAGAGTTGTATATGATACAACCAGAAGGTTTTGTCGATCCAAAAGGAGCTAACAAAGTATGCAAACTCCAGCGATCCATTTATGGACTGGTGCAAGCATCTCGGAGTTGGAATAAACGCTTTGATAGTGTGATCAAAGCATTTGGCTTTATACAGACTTTTGGAGAAGCCTGTATTTACAAGAAAGTGAGTGGGAGCTCTGTAGCATTTCTGATATTATATGTGGATGACATATTGCTGATTGGAAATGATATAGAATTTCTGGATAGCATAAAGGGATACTTGAATAAAAGTTTTTCGATGAAAGACCTCGGGGAAGCTGCTTACATATTAGGCATAAAGATCTATAGAGATAGATTAAAACGCTTAATTGGACTTTCACAGAGCACATACCTTGACAAGATTTTGAAGAAGTTCAAAATGGATCAAGCAAAGAAAGGGTTCTTGCCTGTGTTACAAGGTGTGAAGTTGAGTCAAACTCAATGCCCGACCACTGCAGAAGATAGAGAGAAAATGAAAGATGTTCCCTATGCTTCAGCCATAGGCTCTATCATGTATGCAATGCTGTGTACCAGACCTGATGTGTGCCTTCCTATAAGTTTAGCAGGGAGGTACCAAAGTAATCCAGGAGTGGATCACTGGACAGCGGTCAAGAACATCCTGAAATACCTGAAAAGGACTAAGGATATGTTTCTCGTATATGGAGGTGACAAAGAGCTCACCGTAAGAGGTTACGTTGATGCAAGCTTTGACACTGATCCGGACGATTCTAAATCGCAAACCGGATACGTGTTTACTTTAAACGGTGGAGCTGTCAGTTGGTGCAGTTCTAAACAAAGCGTCGTAGCGGGATCTACATGTGAAGCGGAGTACATAGCTGCTTCTGAAGCAGCGAACGAAGGAGTCTGGATGAAGGAGTTCATATCCGATCTAGGTGTCATACCTAGTGCATCGGGTCCAATGAAAATCTTCTGTGACAATACTGGTGCAATTGCCTTGGCAAAGGAATCCAGATTTCACAAAAGAACCAAACACATCAAGAGACGCTTCAACTCCATCCGGGATCTAGTCCAGGTGGGAGACATAGAGATTTGCAAGATACATACGGATCTGAATGTTGCAGACCCGTTGACTAAGCCTCTTCCATGAGCAAAACATGATCAGCACCAAGGCCCCATGGGTGTTAGAATCATTACTGTGTAATCTAGATTATTGACTCTAGTGCAAGTGGGAGACTGAAGGAAATATGCCCTAGAGGCAATAATAAAGTTATTATTTATTTCCTTATATCATGATAAATGTTTATTATTCATGCTAGAATTGTATTAACCGGAAACATAATACATGTGTGAATACATAGACCAACAGAGTGTCACTAGTATGCCTCTACTTGACTAGCTCGTTAATCAAAGATGGTTATGTTTCCTAACCATGAACAAGGAGTTGTTATTTTATTAACGAGGTCACATCATTAGTAGAATGATCTGATTGACATGACCCATTCCATTAGCTTAGCACCCGATCGTTTAGTATGTTGCTATTGCTTTCTTCATGACTTATACATGTTCCTATAACTATGAGATTATGCAACTCCCGTTTACCGGAGGAACACTTTGGGTACTACCAAACGTCACAACGTAACTGGGTGATTATAAAGGAGTACTACAGGTGTCTCCAATGGTAGATGTTGGGTTGGCGTATTTCGAGACTAGGGTTTGTCACTCCGATTGTCGGAGAGGTATCTCTGGGCCCTCTCGGTAATGCACATCACATAAGCCTTGCAAGCACTGCAACTAATAAGTTAGTTGTGAGATGATGTATTACGGAACGAGTAAAGAGACTTGCCGGTAACGAGATTGAACTAGGTATTGGATACCGACGATCGAATCTCGGGCAAGTAACATACCGATGACAAAGGGAACAACGTATGTTGTTATGCGGTCTGACAGATAAAGATCTTCGTAGAATATGTAGGAGCCAGTATGGGCATCCAGATCCCGCTATTGGTTATTGACCGGAGACGTGTCTCGGTCATGTCTACATTGTTCTCGAACCGTAGGGTCCGCACGCTTAACGTTACGATGACAGTTATTATGAGTTTATGCATTTTGATGTACCGAAGGTTGTTCGGAGTCCCGGATGAGATCACGGACATGACGAGGAGTCTCGAAATGGTCGAGACGTAAAGATTGATATATTGGAAGCCTATGTTTGGGCACCGGAAGTGTTCCGGGTGAAATCGGGATTTTACCGGATTACCGGGAGGGTTACCGGAACCCCCCGGGAGGCAAATGGGCCTATTGGGCCTTAGTGGAAAAGAGAGAAGGGGCAGCCCACAGGCTAGCCGGCCGAACCCCCCTTCCCTAGTCCTATTAGGACTAGGAGAAGGTGCCGGCCCCCCTCTCTTCTCTTTCTCCTGAGGAGTCCTATTAGGAATAGGATTTGGGGGAAGGAGTCCTACTCCCGGTAGGAGTGGGACTCCTCCCTGCGCCTCCCTCCTAGCCGGCCGACCCCCTTGCCCCTGGCCTTTATATACGGGGGCAGGGGGCACCCCATAGACACACAACTTGATCCTTGAGATCGCTCCTTAGCCGTGTGCGGTGCCCCCTGCCACCAAATTCCACCTCGATCGTACCGTTGTAGTGCTTAGGCGAAGCCCTGCGTCGGTAGTACATCAAGATCGTCACCACGCCGTCGTGCTGACGGAACTCCTCCCTGAAGCTTTGCTGGATCGGAGCCCGGGGATCGTCATCGAGCTGAACGTGTGCTAAGAACTCGGAGGTGCCGGAGTAACGGTGCTTGGATCGGTCGGATCGGGAAGAAGACGTACGACTACTTCCTCTACGTTGTGTGATCGCTTCCGCAGTCGGTCTGCGTTGGTACGTAGACAACACTCTCCCCTCTCGTTGCTGTGCATCACCATGATCTTGCGTGTGCGTAGGAAAATTTTCAAAATTACTACGTTCCCCAACAATTAGGTCTTAAGGGTTTTTGTGGTGTGGACAGCAATGGTATGAGTGGAGGTTTGGCATTATACTGGAGGGAAGATTGTGTGGTAGATATTTTGGAACAAGAAGATAGATTTATTGATGCAATTATTAGAGTTCGAGAAGGAGCTGCCCAATGGAGAGCCACTTTTGTGTACGGCGAGCCGAGGGTGGAGAACAGACACCTAATGTGGACTAAGGTTCAGAATCTGAAATCTGTCAATAACTTGCCATGGCTGGTGATAGGTGATTTTAACGAGGCTATGTGGGATTTTGAGCACCTCTCGATCACGCCTCGGGCAGAGCCGTAGATGTTAGCATTTCGGGACACGTTGGAGATGTGTGAACTAGTGGATCTTGGTTTCACTGGCCTACCTTTCACATACGATAACAGACGGAGTAGGTCGGCAAATGTTAAGGTGAGACTTGATCGGGCAGTGGCTACGAATGAATGGCGCAACTTGTTTGCGTTTGCTGCAGTTGAACATATACCCTCTCCATGCTCCGATCATGTGGTGGTTTTCCTGAGAGCCAGATCCGGGTCCCACTGGGGGGAGGAGCAGGAGGTATGAGGTCTTCTGGGAGAGGGATTCTACGTTGCCAAAAGTGGTGGAATAAGCATGGGCTGCAGTTGGCAAGATTCGAAATCTTTCACAGCTAAGAGACGCCTTGTCCAAAACTATGATTGCTTTAGGATCATGGAGTAAGAAGTTTGGAAATGTGACAAGGGAACATGCGAAGTCCCGTTCCCAACTGGAACAGCTTATGCATATGAATGCGGACAGGGAAGAAATAAGAAGAGTAATGGATAAAATGAATGAACTATTATATCAAGAGGAGATGTTGTGGATGCAGAGATCGAGGATTTCTTGGCTTAAGGAAGGTGACCGTAACACAAATTTTTTTCACAGCAAGGCTGTTTGGAGGGCGAGGAAGAATAAGATTCGGGAACTGACGGACAGTATAGGAATCGTTCACTCAGATTTTGCAGCTATGAGCAGGATCACGAATGACTACTTTCATAAAATCTTTGCCGCCGATACTTCTCTGGATGCATCTGCCGTAGCTGGGCTTTTTGAACAAGTGGTGTCACCAGCTGATAATGCAAGATTGTGTGCCCCTTTCACAGATGAGGAGATATCGGACGCAATGTTTCATATCAGGCCTTTGAAGGCTCCAGGCCCAGATGGATTTCTCATGCGGTTTTTTCAACGTAACTGGTGTGTGGTGAAGGAGAGTGTGATTGCTGCTATCACGGACTTTTTTAGCACCGGATGCATGCCAGATGGAGTGAATGCAACGTCCATTGTGCTTATCCCAAAAATACCCAACCCCACAAGAATGTCGGACTATAGACCCATCAGTCTCTGTAATGTGACCTATAAGGTAATTTCCAAATGCTTAGTAAATCGGTTGCGCCCTTTATTGGATGACATAATCTCTTTGGAGCAGAGTGCTTTTATACCGGGCAGGATGATTACGGATAATGCTCTAGTTGCGTTCGAGTGTTTACACTATATTAAAGAAGAGAAAGATCCTACAAAGAGTTTTTGTGCTTATAAGCTGGATTTGTCAAAAGCTTATGATCGGGTGGATTGGGGTTTCTTGGAGCAAGTGATGCAAAGTTAGGGTTCTCTCAGCGATGGATTGACTGGATAATGGCATGTGTCACATCAGTGAGGTATTCAGTAAAGTTATTCGCACCGTCTCGAGGGCTACAGCAAGGAGACCCACTCTCTCCGTTCTTGTTTCTGTTTGTTGCAGATGGACTCTTAGTTATTCTGAAGTCTAGGGTGCAGGCTGGCGATATTGTACCAGTTAAAATCTGTAGGAGAGCACCGGGTATATCATATTTGTTGTTTGTAAATGATACGTTGCTGTTTTTCAAGGCTTCGAGGGATCAAGCTGAGCAGGTTAAAGCCTCACTGGATCTATACAGTTCAGCTACGGGTCAAAGTTTAAACTATGACAAGTGCTCTATGTTCTTCGGTGAAGCTTGCCCGGTCCCGGTTCAAGAGCAAGTTAGGGATGCTCTACAAGTTACAAGTTTGGTCTTCGAGGAGAAGTATTTGGGTCTACCCACACCTAAGGGTCGTATGTCTAAAGGTAAGTTTCAAAACCTCCAAACAAGCCTTACCAAAAGGCTATTTCAGTGGGGGGATGGATACCTAGCTCAGCCGGGTAGGGAGGTGCTCATAAAGTCAGTTGCCCAAGCTTTTCCCACATACATAATGGGAGTTTTTAAACTGCAGTTCTCAGTCTGTGATGATCTCACTAGGATGGTGAGGAATTTCTATTGGGGTGCGGAGAAGGGTAAGAGGAAGGTACATGGGGAGGGTTGGGATCACCTCATGCAACCGAAAAACAAGGGAGGTGTTGGCTTTCGGGATTTTCGTCTTTTTAATCAAGCCCTCCTAGCTCGTCAGGCTTGGAGGCTTATTACGAGACCAGATAGCCTTTGTGCCCGGTTGCTCAAATCTAAATACTAGCCTGATGGCAAGATCGAAGATACGGTGTTCACTGGGAACGCTTCGTCCTCATGGCAGGCTATTAGCCATGGCTTGGATATCTTGAAGAAACGATTAATTTGGAGAGTGGGCAATGGGAGAAGCATTAGGGTATGGCGAGATAGTTGGATCCCACGTCCTCTCTCCTATAAACCTATCTCTAGACAGGGATTATGCCGCATCCGGTATGTCTCGGACCTACTAAATGATAATGGGTCTTGGAAGATACAAACACTCAATCAGTATTTCGTCCAAGCAGATATGGTGGAAATCTTAAAGATCAGAGCCTCCCTGAGGCGCGGAGAGGACGTGATTGCATGGGGTTCGGACAGGCCGGGGTGTCTTCTTTGTGAAGAGTGCCTATCACCTAGCTTTCGATGAAACACATAGGGCAAATGCCGCATCTTCTAGCTCGTCGCCGTCAGGAGCGAGAAGTTGTTGGAAGTTCATATGGAATTGTGGAGCACCGCCGACTGTTTCAAACTATGCATGGAGAGTTGCAACTGATGGATTGCCAACGTGGAAGAAGAAACATAAGATAGGGCTTGAAACTACTAGTATATGCCCAGTTTGTGGCCTTGAGACTGAGGACAATTTTCATCCGTTTTTAAGATATCAATTGGGCCGGGATTTATATATGGCAATGGCAAAAGTCTGGAAACTCCCTAATCTACAATCGATAGCCAACTGTGGGAAGGAGTGGTTATTGCAAGTCTTAGCTCCAAGGACTGAGATGGAGAGATGTATGTTGCTGATGATTTTCTCGAGAAGCTGGTTCGTACGTAATGAAGTGGTGCACCACAAACCGGCCCCGCCAATGGACGTGTCTGTCAGATTCCTGCGGAGCTACTTCGAGTCACTAATGGCGATCAAACATGATAATGGTACTGATCCTGTTAAAGGTAAATCTTATATTAACATGGACATGGGAGTGCAGCCGGTTATACAAGTGACCAAGTCGCTTGGCTGGACCAAACTGAGCCAAGGTTGAACTAAATTGAACACTGATGGTGATTTTGGTTTGAACGAAGATGCTGGTGCGGGTTAGGGTCGACACGGTCCGGGCCGGTCCGGTGCCTGACCGAGCTGACGTTTGGACCGGCCGCCGGCGGGCCGGACCGGACCGACTAGCCATGTGGGCCTGTTTTGACCGGACCGGCCAAGCAGCACCTGCAGCGACATGCGCAGGTATAGTGACGTGGTGGGCGATGTTGGCGGGTGCTATGGCTAGTGCACGACGTGTGCGTGAGCCGGCGGCATCGTGGCCTCGTGGGCGACATGCGGTAGGAAGTGTGCTGGGTCAAGCCGGCAGGGGCGCAATCGTTAGCGATGATCCTGCGCATGTTTATTACTTATCATTTTTATTGTTGCATGCAAGTAATTTATCGCGTGCATGAGCCCACAATTTTCTGTGTGCAGGCCTTGCCATAATTAGCTGATGAAATCTAACGTCGACTTGATCGTGTGATGATGCCGTGATTATCGGATCGAATCATGTTTCTCTCGTTCTTTCTTCTGTATGTTTGACTGAATAAAAGGAAACAGTAATTTGATGGCGCATGATTATCGGAACGAACACATTTCTCTTGTTAGCATTTACTAGTCGCCAACAAAAGGAATGGGAGCGTGAAGTGAAGGCGCCTTAATTATCGGATCAAATCTGGTTGATCTTTGTTCTTTCAATTTTTTTCAACTAATTAACACTAGTAGAAAACAGGGCTTTGGTCCAGGTCAAGGTGGCCCATTAGTCTCGGTTCAGACCAGAACCGGGACCCATGGGGCCATATGTCCCGGTTCGTGAGGCCAGGGGCCTACCGGGCCTCGTGGGGGGCATTGGTCCCGGTTGGTGGGACGAACCGGGACCAATGGACCTCGCTCCTGGCCCACCACCATTGGTCCCGGTTGGTGGCTTGAACCGGGACCACAGGCTTCCTTTTGGTACCAGTTCATGCCACGAACCAGGACCAATGAGGTGCCTATATATACCCACTCACCGGCGAGCAGAGCACTCCACACTGCTCTGTTTTTTCTGGCCGGCGAGGGGAGAGCTTTGTGGTGCTCTAGCTCACCTCCTATGCACATGAGGTGTTCGATGAAATGCCCGAGCCACACTAGTTAAGCTTTCTCCTCTCGAAGCTCGACCTCAAAGCTCCATTTTCCTCGAGATTTGTCTAGGTTTAGCGGCCCGTCACGTCCCACTCCCGTCTTCACCGCCGTGGATCGCCCGCACCGATCTCGTCGCCGGCACCACCATGGTGAGCCTCTTGTTCTTATCTTCTTTCTGAAAGAAAAAAATTCTTACTTTAGCTAGATAGATACTTGTCTAATTTTCTTACTTTTATTATTGCTTGTTATTATATAGTGCGATAGTTTTGGTATCCGCCCCGTCGGCCCTCGTCCTGGCTATGATTCGGATGTGGTATATATTATCTTTTTATAACTATTTGGTTCATTTATTGTTTATGAAAATTATGCCAACCAACGTGACATAGATTTTATTTATCTAGGGGGTAGTTGAACCGGAAATTCCAACCGATCTTATTGTCGAGAGGTTAAATTTAGTTGAAGAAGAAAATAATTACTTGAAGGAAAAAATAAAAAAATTAAGGAGGAGAAGATGATATTGGAGTTGCATGTTGCGGATGTCGTCGATGATCACAAGATCAAGATGGATGCAATGCGGTTGAAGATGAGAAAGATTAGAAAATATGCCATTCATACCAAGGCTTGGTATCATTATGCCGTTGGATCAATTGTTACCTTGGTTGCGATTATGATCGCATTTGTTTTCGCATTGAAATGTTTTACATAGTTTCAATGTATGGTTTAATTAATTAGATGCTCTGGATAGCTATATGTTGTTAGATGAGAACTATGTATGTACTTTGGTTTTAATGTGATGATGAACTTCTATTAATTTGGTCACTTAATTATCTATTCATGATGCTCTGTAATGGTTTTTGACACAATTATATATAATGCACGTAGATGAACCGGCAATGGATGTACGGTGGAAGACACACCTCCGAGTACATTAAGGGCGTGCATGATTTTCTCGAAGTGGTTGAGACAAACAAGCAGAATGGTTTTATGTGTTGTCCATGCCCTAAATGTGGGAATACGAAGTCTTACTCTGACCGGAAAATCCTTCACACCCACCTGCTTTACAATGGTTTCATGCCACACTATAATGTTTGGTAGAGGCACGGAGAAATAGGGGTTATGATGGAAGACGGTGAAGAAGAAGAGGACGATGAAAACTATGTGCCCCGTGAATACGGTGATGCTGCAACGGGGGAAGTTGTTGAAGATCAAGAGGAACCAGACGATGCGCCCAATGATGCTGCAACGGGGGAAGCTGCTAAAGATCATGAGGAACCAGACGATGTGCCCGATGATGATGATCTCCGCCGGGTCATTGTCGATGCAAGGACGCAATGCGAAAGTCAAAAGGAGAAGCTGAAGTTCGATCGCATGTTAGAAGACCACAAAAAAGGGTTGTACCCCAATTGCGAAGATGGCAACACAAAGCTCGGTACCGTACTGGAATTGCTGCAGTGGAAGGCAAAGAATGCTGTGCCTGACAAAGGATTTGAGAAGCTACTGAAAATTTTGAAGAAGAAGCTCCCAAAGGATAACGAATTGCCTGACAGTACATATGCAACAAAGAAGGTCGTATGCCCTCTAGGATTGGAGGTGCAGAAGATAAATGCATGCCCTAATGACTGCATCCCCTACCGCGGTGCGTACAAGGATCTGAACGCATGCCCGGTATGCGGTGCATTGTGGTATAAGATCAGATGAGATGACCCTAGTGATGTTGACAGCGAGCCCCCCAGGAAGAGGGTTCCTGCGAAGGTGATGTGGTATGCTCCTATAATACCATGGTTGAAACGTCTGTTCAGAAACAAACAACATGCCAAGTTGATGCGATGGTACAGTGAGGACCGTAAGAAAGACGGGAAGTTGAGAGCACCCGCTGACGGGTCGCAGTGGATAAAAATCGAGAGAAAGTACTGGCATGAGTTTGCAAGTGACCCAAGGAACGTATGGTTTGGTTTAAGCGTAGATGGCATTAATCCTATCGGGGAGTAGAGCAGCAATCACATCACCTGGCCCGTGACTCTATGTATGTATAACCTTCCTCCTTGGATGTGCATGAAGCGGAAGTTCATTATGATGCCAATTCTCATCCAAGGCCCTAAGCAACCCGGCAACGACATTGATGTGTTCCTAAGGCCATTAATTGAAGAACTTTTACAGCTGTGGAATGGAAACGGTGTACGTACATCGGATGAGCACAAATAGGAGGAATTTAACCTGCACGCGTTGCTGTTTGTAACCATCAACGATTGGCCCGCTCTCAGTAACCTTTCAGGACAGACAAACAAGGGATACCACGCATGCACACACTGTTTAGAAGAAACTGAAAGTATATACCTGGAAAAATGCAGGAAGAATGTGTACCTGGGCCATCGTCGATTTCTTCCGACCAACCATCAATGTTGAAAGAAAGGCAAGCATTTCAAAGGCGAGGCAGATCACCGGAAGAAGCCCGCCATGCGTACCGGTGATCACGTACTTGCTATGGTCAATGATTTACACGTAATCTTTGGAAAGGGTCGCAACGGACTAGCTGTTCCGAATGATGCTGAGGGACACGCACCCATGTGGAAGAAGAAATCTATATTTTGGGACCTACCCTACTGGAAAGACCTAGAGGTCCGCTCTTCAATCGACGTGATGCACATGACGAAGAACCTTTTGCGTGAACCTGCTAGGCTTCTTGGGCATGTATGGGAAGACAAAAGATACACCTGAGGCACGGGAGGACCTGCAACGTTTGCACGAAAAAGACGGCATGCCTCCGAAGCAGTATAAAGGTCCTGCCAGCTACGCTCTTACGAAAGAAGAGAAAGAAATCTTCTTTGAATGCATGCTCAGTATGAAGGCCACGACTGGTTTCTCGTCGAATATAAAGGGAATAATAAATATGCCACAGAAAAAGTTCCAGAACCTAAAGTCTCATGACTGCCACGTGATTATGACGCAATTGCTTCCGGTTGCATTGAGGGGGCTTCTACCGGAAAACGTCTGATTAGCCATTGTGAAGCTATGTGCATTCCTCAATGCAATATCTCAGAAGGTGATCGATCCAGAAATTGTACCAAGGCTAAGGAGTGATGTGCCACAATGTCTTGTCAGTTTCGAGCTGGTGTTCCCACCATCCTTCTTCAATATCATGACGCACGTCCTAGTTCATCTACTCGACGAGATTGTCATTCTGGGGCCCGTATTTCTACACAATATGTTCCCCTTTAAGAGGTTCATGGGAGTCCTAAAGAAATATGCCCGTAACGGCGCTAGGCCAGAAGGAAGCATCTCCATGGGCCATCAAACAGAGGATGTCATTGGGTTTTGTGTTGACTTCATTCCTGGCCTAAAGAAGATAGGTCTCCCTAAATCACGGTATGAGGGGAGACTGACTGGAAAAGGCACGCAGGGAGGGGCCTCAATAATATGCAGGGATGGATATTCTTGGTCTCAAGCACACTACACAGTTCTACAGAACTCTACCTTGGTGACCCCGTATGTCGATGAACACAAGAACATTCTGCGCTCCAAACACCCGGAGCAGTGCGACGACTAGATTACATGTGAACACATCAAGACTATCAGCAGTTGGTTGGAAACACGCCTCAGAGGTGACAACACTATTTGTGATGAGCTGTACTTGTTGTCCAGGGGACCATCTTTGACTATATTGACTTACAAAGGATACAAGATAAATGGGAATACATTTTACACGATCGCCCAAGATCAAAAGAGCACCAACCAAAACAGCGGTGTCCGCTTTGATGCCGCAACCGAGAGGGGAAAGGACACATATTATGGTTACATAGTGGACATATGAGAACTTGACTACGGACATGATTTTAAGGTCCCTTTGTTTAAGTGCAAATGGGTCAATCTGTCAGGAGGCGGGGTACAGGTAGACCCATAGTACGGAATGACAACAGTGGATCTCAACAATCTTGCGTATGCAGACGAACCGTTCGTCCTAGCCAATGATGTGGCACAGGTTATCTATGTGAAGGACATGTCTACTAAACCGAGAAAAAGAAAAGATAAGGAAGCGAATACATCATACGATGAGCCAAAGCGCCACATAGTTCTTTCAGGAAAAAGGGACATCGTGGGAGTGGAGGGCAAGACAGACATGTCTGAAGATTATGAAAAGTTTCATGAAATTCCTCCCTTCAAAGTCAAGGCTGACCCAAGCATCCTGATAAACGATGAAGATTATCCATGGTTACCGCGCAATAAGCAAATGACACAAGCGAAGAAAAAGTGAAGACCTTCTCCCGTAACTATTATGATGATACCACGCCAACTTTGTAACAGACGAGTATGATACCATTATCCGTTTTGTACATGCACATGCTATGTGGGTGAAATTATGATACCATGTCAACTTTCAACTTTTTCAGAGTTCATTTGAAATGCTTTAATGTCTTATGGTTCGCCCCTCGTAATACCATTATTCAAATTATAACTATTCAAATTTGAAAACTAATGGCACTAACAGAAAGTTTATAATTTTTCTAAAACTAATGGCACTAACAGAAAGTTTAAAAATTTTCTGACGTAAAAGCAAAAAGAATTAAAAAATAAATCAAAAAACAAAACAAAATAAATAATGCAAAAAACAAAACAAAAAAACTGGAAAAAAAACTATTTTTATAATAAAGTTAATCACAAACTTGTGATTCACACAAATTTCAAAGAATTTAAATTTTAACTACTCTAATTTGAAAACTAATGGCACTAACAGAAAGTTTATAATTTTTCTAAAACTAATGGCACTAACAAAAAGTTTATAATTTTGCTGACCTAAAAGCAAAAAGAATTAAAAAAGCAAAAAACAAAACAAAATAAATAATGCAAAAAACAAAACAAAAAATGGAAAAAATCTATTTTTATAGTAAAGTTAATCACAAACTTGTGATTCACACAATTTCAAAGAATTCAAATTTTAACTATTCAAATTTGAAAACTAATGGCACTAACAGAAAGTTTACAATTTTTCTGACCTAAAAGCAAAAAGAATTAAAAAAATAAAGCAAGAAATAAAAGAAAATAAATAATGCAAAAACAAAACAAAAAAAACTGGGAAAAAAATAAAAAAATTTGCCCCCTATTGGTCCACCGCGGCCTGAATACGACTAGAAACCCAACCTGGGCCAGGATTCAGGCCCGTAGAAGGCCCAGTAGGCCCACAGCAGTAGAGTGTGAGATTAGGCCCGTAAGCCTGCTTTTGAAAGGAGCTCGAGAGGGGAGCCGCAGTGGGGCTTATAAACCACTCCGAGCCCCTCTCAACTAGCGAGGTGGGACTAAACTTCTGGCCGCGGGCAGCGCAAGGCCTTTGGTCCCGGTTGGTACCACCAACCGGGACTAACGGGGGCATTGGTCCCGGTTCGTGGCATCAACCGGGACCAATGCTCCTCGCCCCTGGCCCATGACCATTAGTCCCGGTTTGTGCCACAAACCGGGACTAAAGGGTTGGTCCTCGTTGCAGGCAGAGTTTAGTCCCACCTCGCCAACCGAAGGGGGCTCACACCAATTTATAAGCCCTTCCCTCTCTACCTTGTTGAGCTCCTATGAAAATGAAAATAGATGCCCTTATAGAGAAAAGTTTAACCTAAATTCAGAGTGAATTTTTTCTGAAATTCATAGAAATTTACTATAAATTTAGGTTGAATTTTCTCTATAAGCGCATCTATTCTCATTTTTTAGTAAGTTAATCACAAACTTGTGATTCACACAAATTTCAAACAATTCAAATTTTAACTATTCTAATTTGAAAACTAATGGCACTAACAGAAAGATTATAATTTTGCTGACCAAAAAGCAAAAAGAATTAAAAAATAAAGCAAAAAACAAAAGAAAATAAATAATACAGAAAACAAAACAAAAAACAGGAAAAAAAACTATTTTTCTAGTAAAGTTAATCACAAATTTGTGATTCACATAAATTTCAAAGAATTCAAATTTTAACTATTCAAATTTGAAAACTAATGGCACTAACAGAAAGTTTATATTTTTTCTAAAACTAATGGCACTAACAGAAAGTTTATAATTTTGCTGACCTAAAAGCAAAAAGAATTAAAAAATAAAGCAAAAAACAAAAGAAAATAAATAATGCAGAAAAGAAAACAAAAAAAACTGGAAAAAAACTATTTTTCTAGTAAAGTTAATCCAAACTTGTGATTCACATAAATTTCAAAAAATTCAAATTTGAAAACTAATGGCACTAACAAAAAGTTTTTAATTTTTTTAAAACTAAAAGCAAAAAGAATAGAAAAATAAAGCAAGAATCAAAAGAAAATAAAAAATAAAAAAAAAAATAAAAATGCCACCTATTGGGCCACACGGCCTGCATACGACTAGAAACCCATCTGTACATGGGCTAGGATGCGGGCCCGCAGGCCCAATAGGCCCAACAAGGCAGTGACAAGGGTAGGCAGGTACTGCCTGCATATTAGAGAGGAGCTCAGCACCTAAGCCGCAACGCAGCTTATAAACAGATGTTGAGCTCTCTCAGCTAGCGAGGTGGGACTAAACTTCCCACCGCACCGCGCCAGCGCAAGGCCTTTGGTCCCAGTTGGTGGCACCAACCGGGACTAAAGGGGGGCATTGGTCCCGGTTCGTGGCACAAACCGAGACCAATGCCCCCCTTTAGTCCTGGTAGGTGCCACCAACCGGGACCAAAGGCCGCCGCTTCCCGCCCTTTGGGCTGCTGAAAAAGGCCTTTGGTCCAGGTTGGTGGCACAAACCGGGACTAATGCCCACCTTTAGTCCCGGTTGGTGCAACGAACCGGGACTAAAGGCTTTGCTATATAAGTTCACACTTAGGAAATTTTCACTCTCATCTCACAGTTGCCGCCCCGACGATGCCGAAGCCGCCAGGCTGCTCTGACGTCGCCCGCCGCCCCCGCCCGCCGCCCCCGCCATCGCCGTCGCCGTCGCCCATCCCCGTCGTCGTCGTCGCCCTCGCAGTCGCCCGCCGTTGCCCACGCCCTCGGCGTCGCCCGCGCCCCTGCCCCGATGCGCGCCCGCACCCTCGCCCCTGCCTCGACGCGCGCCCGCGCCCTCGCCGTCGCCCGCCGTTGCACACGCCCTCGCCGTCGCCCGCCCTGCCTTGATCCCGTCGTCACCGTCACCCTGCCTCGTCCTTCGTCGTCGTCGCCCCCTACCCCGAGCGCGCACCCACTGCCCCGTCGCCATCCTCGCCGCCGACCCCGCGGTCCTCCTCACCTTGGTCCGGCCGGTGCCCTCCCTAGCATTTTTTTCATATATATGCTTGTTTTTTTCCATATATATGCTTGTTTTATATATATATATAGGATGATATATATGCTTGTTATCATAATTGTTTTTGTTCATATATATATATATATATATATGTAATGATTTTTTTATAGAATATGATGTTTTTTCATAGATGATCATATATATGATGTATGCACGGATGTGGATGAAATATGATGTTTTTTGTTCATAGAACATGATGTTTTTTTATTCACAGATTTTTTTGTTCATGAGAGAGGCGGGGACGTCGAGGGATCATAGATGTATATTTTCAGAATTTTCTATCATGCATAGACAGATTTTAGACCACGGTAGCACCCCTCCCTATCGTTGCAAAAGTTGCTAAGTGATATTAAGAAGGAAGAAGAAGAAAAAGAAGGATAGGAAAAAACAAAATAAGAAGAGGAAGAAAGAATAAGAGGAGAGGAAGAAGAGGAGAAATAAATAAGAAGAGGAAAAAAGAAGAAAAAATAGAGGAGAAGAAGAAAGGAATAGAGGAGAAGAAGAAAAAATAGAAAAAAATTCTATTTTTTCTTCTTCTCCTTTTTTTCTTCTTTTTTTTCTTCGATCTTCTCCTCTATTCCTTTCTTCTTCTCCTCTTTTTATTTCTTCTTCATTTTCTTATGTTTTATCGGGTCTGTCGTCGTTGATATACCCCTCCCGATAACTTTAACACGTGGGGGGTCGATATACCCCCTCCCCAATAATATTATTTTCCCATGTACGTAGGTCGTGTCGATATAAACTCCCGATAACTTCAACACGTGGGGGGGGTCGATATTGAAGGAAATATGCCCTAGAGGCAATAATAAAGTTATTATTTATTCCCTTATTTCATGATAAATGTTTATTATTCATGCTAGAATTGTATTGACCGGAAATGTAATACATGTGTGAATACATAGACAAACAGAGTGTCACTAGTATGCCTCTACTTGACTAGCTCGTTAATCAAAGATGGTTATGTTTCCTAACCATAGACAAAGAGTTGTTATTTGATTAACGGGATCACATCATTAGGAGAATGATGTGATTGACTTGACCCATTCTGTTAGCTTAGCACTCGATCATTTAGTATTTTGCTATTGCTTTCTTCATGACTTATACATGTTCCAATGACTATGAGATTATGCAACTCCCGTTTGCTGGAGGAACACTTTGTGTGCTACCAAACGTCACAACGTAACTGGGTGATTATAAAGGAGCTCTATAGGTGTCTCCAAAGGTACATGTTGGGTTGGCGTATTTCGAGATTAGGATTTGTCACTCTGATTGTCGCAGAGGTATCTTTGGGCCCTCTCGGTAATGCACATCACATAAGCCTTGCAAGCATTGCAACTAATGAGTTAGTTGCGAGATGATGTATTACGAAACGAGTAAAGAGGCTTGCCAGTAACGAGATTGAACTAGGTATTGAGATACCGACGATCGAATCTTGGGCAAGTAACATATCGATGACAAAGGGAACAAAGTATGTTGTTATGCGGTCTGACCGATAAAGATCTTCGTAGAATATGTGGGAGCCAATATGAGCATCCAGGTTCCGCTATTGGTTATTGACCGGAGACATGTCTCGGTCATGTCTACATTGTTCTCGAACCCGTAGGGTCCGCACGCTTAACGTTACGATGACAGTTTCATTATGAGTTTATATATTTTGATGTACCGAAGTTTTTTTAGAGTTCCAGATGTGATCACGGACATGACGAGGAGTCTCGAAATGGTCGAGACATAAAGATTGATATATTGGACGGCTATATTCGGACACCAGAAATGTTTCGGGTGATTTCGGAGAAAACTGGAGTGCCGGAGGGTTACCGGAACCTCCCCCCCCCCCTCCCCGAGAAGTAATGGGCCTTATGGGCCCTAGTGGGGAGAGAGAGAGGGGCGGCCATGGTGGGCCGCGCACCCCCTCCCCCTCTGGTCCGAATTGGACTAGGAGAGGGGGGCGGCGCCCCCCTTTCCTTCTCCCTGTCCCCCTTCCTTTCCCCCTCCTAGTAGGAGTAGGAAAGAGGGGATTCCTACTCCTACTAGGAGGAGGACTCCTCCTCCTTGGTGCGCCCCAAGGGCCGCTCGGCCTCCCCCCTTGCTCCTTTATATACGGAGGCAGGGGGCACCTCTAGACACACAAGTTGATCTTCGTGATCGTTCCCTTAGCCGCGTGCGGTGCCCCCCTCCACCATAATCCTTGATAATATTGTGGCGGTGCTTAGGCGAAGCCCTGTGATGGTAGAACATCAAGATCGTCACCACGCCATCATGCTCACGGAACTCTTCCTCGACACTTTGCTGGATCGGAGTCCGCGGATCGTCATTGAGCTGAACGTGTGCTAAAACTCGGAGGTGCCGTAGTTTCGGTGCTTGATCGGCCGGGCCGTGAAGACGTACGACTACATCAACCGCGTTGTCATAACACTTCCGCTGTTGGTCTACGAGGGTACGTAGACAAAACTCTCCCCTCTCGTTGCTATGCATCACCATGATCTTGCGTCTGCGTAGGATTTTTTTTTATATTACTACGTTCCCTAACAGTGGCATCCGAGCCTGGTTATATGCGTTGATGTTGTGCACGAGTAGAACACAAGTGAGTTGTGGGCGATATAAGTTATACTGCTTACCAGCATGTCATACTTTGGTTTGACGGTATTGTTGGATGAAGCGGCCCGGACCGACATTACGCGTACGCTTACGCGAGACTGGTTCTACCGACATGCTTTGCACACAGGTGGCTGGCGGGTGTCAGTTTCTCCAACTTTAGTTGAACCGAGTGTGGCTATGCCCGGTCCTTGCGAAGGTTAAAATAGCACCAACTTGACAAACTACCGTTGTGGTTTTTGATGCGTAGGTAAGAACGGTTCTTGCTAAGCCCATAGCAGCCACGTAAAACTTGCAACAACAAAGTAGAGGACGTCTAACTTGTTTTTGCGGGGCATGTTGTGATGTGATATGGTCAAGACGTGATGAGATATAAGTTGTTGTATGAGATGATCATGTTTTGTTGAAGTTATCGGCAACTGGCAAAATCCTTTTGGTTGTCTATCTATTGCATAAGATGCAAGCGCCCAATAATTGCTTTACTTTATCGCTATGCGAGTTGCAAGAGCAATTGTTGGCGAGACGACCACATGACGACCCATTGATACAGATCAAGATGATAGAGATCATGGTGTCATGCCGGTGACGATAGAGATCATGACCGTACTTTGGAGATGGAAATCAAAGGCGCAAGATGATGATGGCCATATCATGTCACATATTTTGATTGCATATGATGTTTAACTTTTATACATCTTATTTTGCTTAGTTTGACAGTAGCATTTTAAGATGATCTCTCACTAATTATCAAGAAGTGTTCTCCCTGAGTATGCACCATTGCGAAAGTTCTTCGTGCTGAGACACCACGTGATGATCGGGTGTGATAGGCTCTACATTAAAATACAACGGGTGCAAAACAGTTGCACACGCGGAATACTCAGGTTAAACTTGACGAGCTTAGCATATACAGATATGGCCTCGGAACACGGAGACCGAAAGGTCGAACTGTTGGGGAACGTAGTAATTTCAAAAAATTTCCTACGCACACGCAAGATCATGGTGATGCATAGCAACGAGGGGGAGAGTCTGATCTACGTACCCTTGTAGATCGCAACGGAAGCGTTGACACAACGTAGAGGAAGTAGTCGTACGTCTTCTTCCCGATCCGACCGATCCAAGTACCGTTACTCCGGCACCTCCGAGTTCTTAGCACACGTTCAGCTCGATGACGATCCTCGGGCTCTGATCCAGCAAAGCGTCGAGGAAGAGTTCCATCAGCACGACGGCGTGGTGACGATCTTGATGTACTACCGACGCAGGGCTTTGCCTAAGCACTACAACGGTATGATCGAGGTGGAATTTGGTGGCAGGGGGCACCGCACACGGCTAAGGAACGATCTCAATGATCAACTTGTGTGTCTAGAGGTGCCCCCTGCCCCCGTATATAAAGGTTTCCAGGGGGAGGGCTGGCCGGCCAAAGGAGGAGGGCGCAGGAGGAGTCCTATTCCTACCGGGAGTAGGACTCCCCCCCCCAATCCTATTCCTAATAGGATTCCTCGAGAGAGAGAGAGGGAGAAGGGGGCCGGCCACCTCTCCTAGTCCTAATAGGACTAGGGGAGGGGGGAGGCGCGCAGCCCACCTTGGGCTGCCCCTTTCACCTTTCTACTAAGGCCCAATAAGGCCCATTTGGTTCCCGGGGGGTTCTGGTAACCTCCCGGTACTCCGGTAAAATTCCCGATTTCACCCGGAACACTTCCGATGTCCAAACATAGGCTTCCAATATATCAATCTTTATGTCTCGACCATTTCGAGACTCCTCGTCATGTCCGTGATCACATCCGGGGCTCCGAACAACCTTCGGTACATCAAAATGCATAAACTCATAATAACTGTCATCGTAACGTTAAGCGTGCGGACCCTACGGTTGGAGAACAATGTAGACATGACCGAGACACGTCTCCGGTCAATAACCAATAGCGGGACCTGGATGCCCATATTGGCTCCTACATATTCTACGAAGATCTTTATCGGTCAGACCGCATAAAAACATACGTTGTTCCCTTTGTCATCGGTATGTTACTTGCCCGAGATTTGATCGTCGGTATCCAATACCTAGTTCAATCTCGTTACTGGCAAGTCTCTTTACTCGTTCCGTAATACATCATCTCACAACTAACATCTTAGTTATAATGCTTGCAAGGCTTATGTGATGTGTATTACCGAGAGGGCCCAGAGGTACCTCTCCGACAATCGGAGTGACAAATCCTATTCTCGAAATACGCCAACCCAACATCTACCATTGGAAACACCTATAGTACTCCTTTATAATCACCCAGTTATGTTGTGATGTTTGGTAGCACCCAAAGTGTTCCTCCGGCAAACGGGAGTTGCATAATCTCATAGTCATAGGAACATGTATAAGTCATGAAGAAAGCAATAGCAACATACTAAACGATCGGGTGCTAAGCTAATGGAATGGGTCATGTCAATCAGATCATTCAACTAATGATGTGACCTCGTTAATCAAATAACAAGTCTTTTGTTCATGGTTAGGAAACATAACCATCTTTGATTAACGAGCTAGTCAAGTAGAGGCATACTTGTGACACTCTGTTTGTCTATGTATTCACACATGTATTATGTTTCCGGTTAATACAATTCTAGCATGAATAATAAACATTTATCATGATATAAGGAAATAAATAATAACTTTATTATTGCCTCTAGGGCATATTTCCTTCAGTCTCCCACTTGCACTAGAGTCAATAATCTAGATCACATCACCATGTGATTAACATCGATAGTTCACATCATCATGTGATTAACACCCAGAGTTCACATCGCCATGCGACCAATACCCAAAGGGTTTACTAGATTCAGTAATCTAGTTCACATCGCTATGTGATTAACACCCAAAGAGTACTAAGGTGTGATCATGTTTTGCTTGTGAGAGAATCTTAGTCAACGGGTCTGCCACATTCAGATCCACATGTATTTTGCAAATTTTTATGTCAACAATGCTCTGCATGGAGCTACTCTAGCTAATTGCTCCCACTTTCAATATGTATCTAGACCGAGATTTAGAGTCATCGAGATTAGTGTCAAAACTTGCATCGGCGTAACCCTTTACGACGAACCTTTTGCCACGTCCATAATCGAGAAACATATCCTTATTTCACTAAGGATAATTCTGACCGCTGTCCAGTGATCTACGCCTAGATCACTATTGTACTCCCTTGCCAAATCAGTGCAGGGTATACAATAGATCTGGTATACAGCATGACATACTTTATAGAACCTATGGCCAAGGCATAGGGAATGACTTTCATTCTCTTTCTATCTTCTGCCGTGGTCGGGCTTTGAGTCTTACTCAACTTCACTCCTTGTAATACAGGCAAGAACTCTTTCTTTGACTGCTCCATTTTGAACTACTTCAAAATCTTGTCAAGGTATGTACTCATTGAAAAAAACTTATCAAGCGTCTTGATCTATCTCTATAGATCTTAAAGCTCAATATGTAAGCAGCTTCACCGAAGTCTTTCTTTGAAAAACTCCTTTCAAACACTCCTTTATGCTTTATAGAATAATTCTGCATTATTTCCGATCAACAATATGTCATTCACATATACTTATCAGAAATGTTGTAGTGCTCCCACTCACTTTCTTCTAAATACAGGCTTCACCGCAAGTCTGTATAAACCTATATCCTTTGATCAACTTATCAAAGCGTATATTCCGACTCCGAGATGCTTGCACCAGTCCACAGATGGATCGCTGGAGCTTGCACATTTTGTTAGCACCTTTCGGATTGACAAAACCTTTTGTTGCATCATATACAACTCTTCTTTAATAAATCCATTAAGGAATGCAGTTTTGTTTATCCATTTGCCAGATTTCATAAAATGCAGCAATTACTAACATGATTCAGACAGACTCAAGCATAGATACGAGTGAGAAGCTCTCATCGTAGTCAACACCTTGAACTTGTCGAAAATCTTTTGCGACAATTCTAGCTTTGTAGATAGTAACACTACTATCAGTGTCCGTCTTCCTCTTGAAGATCCATTTATTCTCAATTGCTTGCCGATCATCGGGCAAGTCAACCAAAGTCCAAACTTTGTTCTCATACATGGATCATATCTCAGATTTCATGTCACGACCGGCTTTCCAATTAAACTATTTATTGAGAAACCAATCTTTTGAGTCCAGTATGAGAGAAACCCTCCACACTGGTAGACAAATTCTTGATACAATAAGCCAGTAGCATAGAATATATTACAGGGTTGAGCTAGGGCTGCTCAACAAATTATTACAAGCGCGCCAATAATTATACATAATGGCGGATATAACACAATGGTGTGGTGGCATACTACTGACTTGAGGATAAAGTGATGGTGGAATAACATAATGGGGAGTGTGGTAACACGACTCTTCTCAAACTGGCGTCTCATCGAGCGTCGAGGTGAGGCATCGATAAATTTATTCGGGTTGCGGAAGCGGGTATAAAACAGTGGCCAAGACCAGGGTTGCACAGGACTGACTGGGATTCCTCTAGGCGTCGGACTCGCTATCGAACTCTTCATACGTGAGATCACCTTCGTCAGCATCTGGCCAAATCAACAAGCCAGTGAGTACTTTGAAAGTACTCGCAAGACAGTTCGGACGTAAGATATAACAAATGCATGCATGTATGCGTCATGAATAATCTTTCCAATGCATAGTTAAAAATTTGCATAGCGAAATAAGTACGAGGGAAACGGCGGTAGTCCGCCTGAAATCCCGACAAATTATAAATGAAAACCGATCGGGTGTCTGAAGCGACGCCACGAAAGGTGAACACATAATAAAAGAAAAACCATACCACAGTCGGGCGTCTTAGCGACACCACATAAAGGGCTTTAAAAGAAATGCCACAGTCGGACGTCTGGGCGACATCACAGAAAGGGCCTTAAAAAGAAATGCCACAGTCGGACGTCTGAGCGACATCATAGAAAGGGCTTTAAAAGAAAAGCCACAGTCGGACGTCTGAGCGACATCACAGAAAGGGCTTTAAAAGAAATGCCACAGTCGGACGTTTGAGCGACATCACAGAAAGGGCTTTAATCCACAAGTAAATAATACTCATAATAAATATTCAGTTCATGATAATAAACGGGTTAGTCCATCCACAGAAATAAACAGTTAACCGGGCTTAGTGCTCATGAGATTCACCGGAGTATCTGTCACCAAAAACTGGCACTTGTCAGAATAAGTTAGCGCAAAATTTGGATATGGATAAGATGATTTCGAGATTTATGACTCTGCAGAGTTTGTACAAAAATTTCCCACAGCTAACGGATTTCCGTAGTCTCGAAGGACTAGTTCCGTTTACGGTATTTCGGAAGAAAACACAGCAATCCAGTACACACCCATCCTATCTTTCGATGCCAGGACTCACCCTAGACATCGTCCAAGAAAAACTTTGAGACGGGGAGATCACAATCTCGAATAGCATGGGATCAAATTTATATACGCGCGCTCTAAGGGGTGCCCCCTCTCGGTCCCAACTGGAAACACCCATGCCCACTGACCGGATGACTGGCTTTAATCCAGTGCCATGGAACCATCATCCCGGCCTCTCCTTTTGGTGTGTACCAGGAAAGCGGTTTGCAACTTACTAAGCCATATTCCTTGCGGAAAACATGTGGTAGTACGAGGAAAGGAAAGGGAGGAACTGGACCGATACGATTTGACACTGTCGTCAAATAGTCTGGCATAAGACTGGCTTGCTACAACACTGCCATCCTACCCATCCTCATGCCAACCCATGGCCATTCATACTCACATCCATCCACTTATGGATCATCGAGCTCACTTACTTTAACCGTGCGTGAAAATAACGTTCATGGGTATGCTCATCAACATGCCATGAAACTAACTAAATGCAAAACATGCCAATACACTCATCATATCAAAAGTTCAAACATGCTTGCCTGGTTCAGAGTAGTCGGAGCCTAGCTCGGTGAAGTTCGCGGCTCCGGCACCTCCTTAGGTATCTACGGTATACAGAAAATATAGTTGCTATCGTAAATACCAAGAAGTGCACAGAAATATTCCAAAAAAATTTCAAATAAATCTGATAAAAACTAGAAAAAATTTCAAAGAGAATAGAAAAAGAAACAATCAAAAATACTTTTCTGTTTAAAAGTTATAAAGGTTTTAGTCCAGGGACTCATCTGTAATGAAACAGAATATTTCCAGGGGCTAGCTCATAAAAACTGAAAACACTTCGGTAGAGAATACGCCAGCCCAGGAGGAAAACGCATTTGGCAGAATACGCTTTCAGAAACGGTTCGTTCAGAAAGGGACAGAGAGGCTGACGGGCAGGTCCCACCCGTCAGGTTTGAAAATTTAAAACGGGCGGCAGAGCTCGACGGAGCCCGAGAGCCGCGGTGGTCGCCGGCGGCGATCCACGACGAGGTAAGGGGATCGGAGGGTACCTCCTTGCTCAGGACGTCCTTCCGCGTCGGTTGGTGCTGGTGGTGGTCGTCGGCGAGTACCACGTCGACGGCGAGCCTTGCTCCGGCGGACGGCGGCTCGGGTGGAGATGGACCTCGCCGGGGAGAGCTGCGAAGGTCAAATTGATGCTTGGGTCAGCTCTCTGGTTGCTCGAGGAAACTACTGACGAAGTCTGGGCGCCGGGGATGGCCTCACTGGAGCGAATCGAGGTGGAGGCCGAGGCGGAACGAGGTGGCCGGAGTCGAGGAAGAAGGGCCCCTCGAGGCTCTTCTAGTTGTTGGTCGGGGTCCAGAGAGGTAGTGGAGGTGTGCGGGGGCGAGAGGGAGCTTGGGGTGCTATATATAGCCGGCCCGAGGCGGTTGCCGCGTACGGGATAAGTCCGGCGAGCGATTACGGCGGCGCCGGGGTTGGGCAGTGGGATTAGGGGCTTGGGCATCGACTAGGTGGAGTAGTGGATCCATTTCAGGGTCCAGCTCAGCACGGGAGGGGAGTTTTATGGCCTGTCCCAACAGAACGGCCGCGCGGCACGTCGGCGGCAGGGAGCGCGTTCTGTGCTTGCCGGGCCACGGCGACTGTGCAGCGGTGCTGCGCTGGCATGTATGTGCCACGCGGAGAGCCAGGGAGCGTTGGGCGGCGCCGAACGGCGTTGCGCCGCCGTTCTGCTTCCGGTCGGCTGTTACGGTGGATCGGCCGCTGCGAGACACGCCGGCGCAGGCGGGCCAGGGCGCCACCGACGCCCGGAAGGCGCCAAGTGTGCGTGCGGCACTCCAGACAAGAGGGAGAGGCGGCGAGGATCGTGCCAAGTGCACTGTCCACGCGTGACTGAAACGGGCGAGGAGAAAACGACACTGAACTCTGAACTTTATTGAATTACTGAAAGTGCAAAATACAGTGTATGCAAGGTGTTCGACAGAATGATACTGGCCTCTAGGGATTTTTCCTAGAGCTGATTTTTGGTGGAGTGGCTACTCATGGCTCCAGTAGGCTGCCTGAAATTTTGTAGAATTTTTGGGGAAGTGTAGATATGAATTTCACCAAATTTGGCAAATCTGGTCCAAACTTGCAGTGGCTGAAATTTGAAAAATTTGAAAAGGTGGAGAGTGGATCAAGATGGTTCTGAGTTGTGGATGCTAAGGACAATCCAGAGGAGTTGGTTTGAGATCAAAACTCAAAGGGAATAAGGCACTTGCTTTGAAAATGACTCAGGCTCCAAATAATTGACAAAAATGATTTGAGATGAAAAATGTTTGAAATAAAAATACAAAACTTGTTTGGATTAGTTGGGACAGAGAACTTAGGTTGTTTCAAGAGGGAGGGGAGGTTTTGGAGTGGTTTTACCACCTGTGACAAGTAAAATCATGGGTGGTTTCAAAAAGAATGAAGTCCCAAAACTCCTAGGGTTTCTTTTTAAATGAAAAATAAATAAGTTTGAGAGGGAAACAACCAGAAGAAAAGCTTCCAAAATTTTAACACCAAAATTCAAATGGAAAGGAAATCCTTGCCAAAGGTGAAAGGAAGTTTTTAAAGAGGAAGGATTTCTGGAAAAAAAAAATTTAAATGCCCTCTTTTAGAATCCAATAAAGTTTTCGATGAAAACCAAATCAAAAATTTTGGAGTGTCACATTTCATGGCCTCAAACCATTTCGCGGAATCTGGGCTCATCATCGCTTCCACATAGTTCGTAGGTTCGTCATGGTCAAGTAACATGACCTCCAGAACATGATTACCGTACCACTCTGGTGCGGATCTCACTCTGGTTTACCTACGAGATTCGGTAGTAACTTGATCTGAAGTTACATGATCATCATCATTAGCTTCCTCACTAATTGGTGTAGTAGTCACAAGAACAGATTTTTGTGATGAACTACTTTCCAATAAGGTAGAAGGTACAATTACCTTATCAAGTTTTCTACTTTCCTCCCACTCACTTCTTTCAAGAGAAACTCCTTCTCTAGAAAGGATCCATTATAAGCAACGAATGTCTTGCCTTAGGATCTGTGATAGAAGGTGTACCCAATAGTCTCCTTTGGGTATCCTATGAAGACATATTTCTCCGATTTGGGCTTGAGCTTATCAGGGTGAAACTTTTTCTCATAAGCATCGCAACCCCAAACTTCAAGAAACGACAACTTTGGTTTCTTGCCAAACCATAGTTCATACGGCGTCGTCTCGACGGATATAGATGGTGCCCCTTTTTAACGTGAATGCAGCTGTCTCTATTGCATGACCCCAAAAACGATAGTGGTAAATCGATAAGAAACATCATAGATTTGCACTATATCTAATAAAGTACGGCTATGACGTTCGGACACACCATTATGCTGTGGTGTTCCGGGTGGCACGAATTTGTGAAACTATTCCACATTGTTTTAATTGAAGACCAAACTCGTAACTCAAATATTTGTCTCCGCGATCAGATCGTAGAAGCCTTATTTTCTTGTTACGATGACTCTCCACTTCACTCTGAAATTCTTTGAACTTTTCAAATGTTTCAGACTTATGTTTCATCAAGTAGATATACTCATATCTGCTCAAATCATCTGTGAAGATCAGAAAATAATGATACCTATCGCGAGCCTCAATATTCATCGGATCACATACAACAGTATGTATGATTTCCAACAAATCTGTTGCTCGCTCCATTGTTCTAAAGAACAGAGTCTTAGTCATCTTGCCCATGAGGCATGGTTCGCAAGCATCAACTGATTCATAATCAAGTGATTCCAAAATCCCATCAGCATGGAGTTTCTTCATGCGCTTTACACCAATATGACCTAAACGGCAGTGCTACAAATAAGTTGCACTATCATTATTAACTTTGCATCTTTTGGTTTCAATATTATGATTATGTGTATCACTATGATCGAGATCCAACGAACTATTTTCATTGGGTGTGTAACCATATAAGGTTTTATTCATGTAAACAGAACAACAATTTATTCTCTTAAATGAATAACCGTATTACAATAAACATGATCAAATCATATTCATGCTCAACTCAAACACCAAATAACACTTATTTAGGTTCAACACTAATCCTGAAAGTATAGGGAGTGTGCGATGATGATCATATCAATCTTGGAACCACTTCCAACACACATTGTCACTTCACCCTTAACTAGTCTCTGTTCATTCTGCAACTCCCGTTTCGAGTTACTACTCTAGCATCAAATACTGAGGGGTTGCTATAAACACTAGTAAAGTACACATCAATAACATGTATATCAAATATACTTATGTTCCCTTTGCCATCCTTCTTATCCGCCAATCACTTGGGGTAGTTCCGCTTCCAGTGACCAGTCCCTTTGCAGTAGAAGCACTTAGTCTCAGGCTTAGGATCAGACTTGGGCTTCTTCACTTGAGCAGCAACTTGCTTGTCGTTCTTCTTGAAGTTCCCCTTCTTCCCTTTGCCCTTTTCTTGAAACTAGTGGTCTTGTCAACCATCAACACTTGATGTTTTTCTTGATTTCTACCTTCGTTGATTTCAGCATCACGAAGAGCTTGGGAGTTGTTTCCGTTATCCCTTGCATATTATAGTTCATCACGAAGTTCTACTAACTTAGTGATGATGACTAGAGAATTCTGTCAATCACTATCTTATCTGGAAGATTAACTCCCACTTGATTCAAGCGATTGTAGTACCCAGACAATCTGAGCACATGCTCACTAGTTGAGCGATTCTCCTCCATCTTTTAGCTATAGAACTTGTTGGAGACTTCATATCTCTCAACTCGGGTATTTGCTTGAAATATTAACTTCAACTCCTGGAACATCTCATATGGTCCATGACGTTCAAAACGTCTTTGAAGTCCCGATTCTAAGCTGTTAAGTATGGTGCACTAAACTATCAAGTAGTCATCATATTGAGCTAGCCTAACGTTCATAACGTCTGCATCTGCTCCTGCAATAGGTCTGTCACCTAGCGGTGCATCAAGGACATAATTCTTCTGTGCAGCAATGAGGATAAACCTCAGATCACGGATCCAATCCGCATCATTTCTACTAACATCTTTCAACACAATTTTCTCTAGGAACATATCAAAATAAACACAGGGAAGCAACAACGCGAGCTATTGATCTACAACATGATTTGCAAAATACTACCAGGACTAAGTTCATGATAAATTTAAGTTCAATTTAATCATATTACTTAAGAACTCCCACTTAGATAGACATCCCTCTAATCCTCTAAGTGATCACGTGATCCAAATCAACTAAACCATAACCGATCATCACGTGAGATGGAGTAGTTTTCAATGGTGAACATCGTTATGTTGATCATATCTACTATATGACAGGTGCAAGCCAGTTTTGCACACGCAGAATACTCCGGTTAAACTTGACGAGCCTAGCATATGCAGATATGGCCTCGGAACACTAAGACCGAAAGGTCGAGCGTGAATCATATAGTAGATATGATCAACATAGTGATGTTCACCATTCAAAACTACTCCATTTCACGTGATGATCGGTTATGGTTTAGTTGATTTGGATCACGTGATCACTTAGAAGATTAGAGGGATGTCTTTCTAAGTGGGAGTTCTTAAGTAATATGATTAATTGAACTTAAATTTATCATGAACTTAGTCCTGGTAGTATTAGAATATCTATGTTGTAGATCAATAGCTCGCCTTTAGCTCCCTGTTTTATTGTTGATATGTTCCTAGAGAAAACTAAGTTGAAAGATGTTAGTAGCAATGATGCGGATTGGATCCATGATTTGAGGTTTATCCTCATTGCTGCACAGAAGAATTATGTACTTGATGCACCGCTAGGTAACAAACCATTTGCAGGAGCAGATGCAGATGTTATGAACGTGTGGCTAGCTCAATATGATGACTACTTGATAGTTTAGTGCACCATGCTTAACAGCTTAGAATCAGGACTTCAAAGATGTTTTGAACGTCATGGACCATATGAGATGTTCCAGGAGTTCAAGTTAATATTTCAAGTAAAATACCCGAGTTGAGAGATATGAAGTCTCCAACAAGTTCTATAGCTAAAAGATGGAGGAGAATAGCTCAAGCAGTGAGCATGTGCTCAGATTGTCTGGGTACTACAATCGCTTGAATCAAGTGGGAGTTAATCTTCTAGATAAAATAGTGATTGACAGAATTCTCTAGTCACCATCACCAAGTTAGTAGAACTTCGTGATGAACTATAATATGCAAGGGATAACGAAAGTAATTCCCAAGCTCTTCGTGATGCTGAAATCGACGAAGATAGAAATCAAGAAAAACATCAAGTGTTGATGGTTAACAAGACCACTAGTGTCAATAAAAGGGCAAAGGGAAAGAATGGGAACTTCAAGAAGAACGGCAAGCAAGTTGCTGCTCAAGTGAAGAAACCCAAGTCTGGTCCTAAGCCTGAGACTAAGTGCTTCTACTGCAAAGGGACTGGTCACTGGAAGCGGAACTACCCCAAGTGATTGGCGGATAAGAAGGATGGAAAAGTGAACATAAGTATATTTGATATACATGTTATTGATGTGTACTTTACTAGTGTTTATAGCAACCCCTCAGTATTTGATACTAGTTCAGTTGCTAAGATTAGTAACTCGAAACGGGAGTTGCAGAATAAACAGAGACTAGTTAAGGGTGAAGTGACGATGTGTGTTGGAAGTGGTTCCAAGATTGATATGATCGTCATCGCACACTCCCTATACTTTCGGGATTAGTGTTGAACCTAAATAAGTCTTATTTGGTGTTTGCGTTGAGCATGAATATGATTTGATCATGTTTGTTGCAATACGGTTATTCATTTAAGTGAGAGAATAAATTGTTGTTCTGTTTACATGAATAAAACCTTATATGGTTACACACCCAATGAAAATGGTTTGTTGGATCTCGATCGTAGTGATACACATATTCATAATATTGAAGCCAAAAAGATGCAAAGTTAATAATGATAGTGCAACTTATTTGTGGCACTGCCGTTTAGGTCATATTGGTGTAAAGCACATGAAGAAACTCCATGCTGATGGACTTTTGGAATAACTTGATTATGAATTAGTTGATGCTTACGAACCATGCCTCATGGGCAAGATGACTAAGACTCCGTTCTCCGGAACAATGGACCGAGTGACTGACTTATTGGAAATAATACATACTGATGTATGCGATCTGATGAGTGTTAAAGCTCGCGGCGGGTATCGTTATTTTCTGACCTTCACATATGATTTGAGCAGATATGGGTATATCTGCTTGATGAAACATAAGTCTGAAACATTTGAAAAGTTCAAAGAATTTTAAAGTGAAGTGGAAAATCATCGTAACAAGAAAAATAAGGTTTCTACGATCTGATCGTGGAGACAAATATTTGAGTTATGAGTTTGGTCTTCAATTAAAACTATGTGGAATAGTTTCACAAATTCATGCCACCTGGAACACCACAGCAGAGTAGTGTGTTCGAACTTCATAACCGTACTTTATTGGATATAGTGCAACCTATGATGTTTCTTACCGATTTACCACTATAGTTTTGGGGTTATGCATTAGAGACAGCTGCATTCACGAAAAAAAGGGCACCATCTAAATCCGTTGACACGACACTGTATGAACTGTGGTTTGCCAAGAAACCAAAGTTGTCGTTTCTTAAAGTTTGGGGTTGCAATGCTTATAAGAAAAAGTTTCATCGTGATAAGCTCAAACCCAAATCGGAGAAATGTGTCTTCATAGGATACCCAAAGAAGACAGTTGGGTACACCTTCTATCACAGATCCGAAGGCAAGACATTCGTTGCTAAGAATGGATCCTTTCTAGAGAAGGAGTTTCTCTCGAAAGAAGTGAGTGGGAGGAAAGTAGAACTTGACGAGGTAACTGTACCTGCTCCCTTATTGGAAAGTAGTACATCACAGAAACCGGTTTCTGTGACACCTACACCAATTAGTGAGGAAGCTAAGATGATGATCATGAAACTTCAGAACAAGTTACTACTGAACCTCGTACATCAACCAGAGTAAGATCCGCACTAGAGTGGTATGGTAATCTTGTTTTGGAAGTCATGCTACTAGATCATGATGAACCTACGAACTATGAAGAAGCGATGGTGAGCCCAGATTCCGCAAAATGGCTTGAAGCCATGAAATCTGAGATAGGATCCATGTATGAGAACAAAGTGTGGACTTTGGTTGACTTGCCCAATGATCGCCAAGCAATTGAGAATAAATGGATCTTCAAGAAGAAGACTGACGCTGACGATAATGTTACAGTCTACAAAGCTCGACTTGTCGCAAAAGGTTTTTTGACAAGTTCAAGGGATTGACTACGATGAGACCTTCTCATCCGTAGCGATGCTTAAGTTTGTCCGCATCATGTTAGCAATTGCCGCATTTATGATTATAAAATTTGGCAGATGGATATCAAAACAGCATTCCTGAATGGATTTCTGGAAGAAGAGTTGTATATGATGCAGCCGGAAGGTTTTGTCGATCCAAAGGGAGCTAACAAAGTGTGCAAGCTCCAGCGATCCATTTATGGACTGGTGCAAGCCTCTCGAAGTTGGAATAAGCGCTTTGATAATGTGATCAAAGCATTTGGTTTTGTACAGACTTTTGGAGAAGCCTGTATTTACAAGAAAGTGAGTGGGAGCTCTGTAGCATTTCTGATATTATATGTGGATGACATATTGCTAATCGGAAATGATATAGAATTTCTGGATAGCATAAAAGGATACTTGAATAAGAGTTTTTCAATGAAAGACCTCGGTGAAGCTGCTTACATATTGGGCATTAAGATCTATAGAGATAGATCAAGACGCTTAATTGGACTTTCACAAAGCACATACCTTGACAAAGTTTTGAAGAAGTTCAAAATGGATCAAGCAAAGAAAGGATTCTTGCCTGTGTTACAAGGTGTGAAGTTGAGCAAGACTCAAAACCCGACCACGACAGAAGATAGAAAGAGAATGAAAGTCATTCCCTATGCCTCAGCCATATGTTCTATAAAGTATGCCATGCTGTGTACCAGATCTATTGTATACCTTACACTGATTTTGGCAAGGGAGTACAATAGTGATCTAGGAGTAGATCACTGGGCAGCGGTCAAAATTATCCTTAGTGGAATAAGGATATGTTTCTCGATTATGGACATGACAAAAAGGTTCGCCGTAAAGGGTTACGTCGATGCAAATTTTGACACTGATGTAGATGACTCTAAGTCTCAATCTGGATACATATTGAAAGTGGGAGCAACTAGCTATAGTAGCTCCGTGCAGAGCATTGTTGACATAGAAATTTGCAAAATACATACGGATCTGAATATGGCAGACCCGTTGACTAAACTTCTCTCACAGGCAAAACATGATCACACCTTAGTACTCTTTGGGTGTTAATCACATAGCGATGTGAACTAGATTATTGACTCTAGTAAACCCTTTGAGTGTTGGTCACATAATGATGTGAACTACTAGTGTTAAATCACATGGCAATGTGAACTAGATTATTGACTCTAGTGCAAGTGGGAGACTGAAGGAAATATGCCCTAGAGGCAATAATAAAGTTATTATTTATTTCCTTATTTCATGATAAATGTTTATTATTCATGCTAGAATTGTATTAACCGGAAACATAATACATGTGTGAATACATAGACAAACAGAGTGTCACTAGTATGCCTCTACTTGACTAGCTCATTAATCAAAGATGGTTATGTTTCCTAACCATAGACAAAGAGTTGTTATTTGATTAACAGGATCACATCATTAGGAGAATGATGTGATTGACTTGACCCATTCCGTTAGCTTAGCACTCGATCGTTTAGTATGTTGTTATTGCTTTCTTCATGACTTATACATATTCCCATTGTTGGGTAACGTAGTAATTTCAAAAAATTCCCTACGCACACGCAAGATCATGGTGATGCATAGCAACGAGGGGGAGAGTCTGATCTACGTACCCTTGTAGATCGCAACGGAACCGTTGACACAGCGTAGAGGAAGTAGTCGTACGTCTTCTTCCCGATCCAACAGATCCAAGCACCGTTACTCCGGCACCTCCGAGTTCTTAGCACACGTTCAGCTCGATGACGATCCTCGGGCTCCGATCCAGCAAAGCATCGAGGAAGAGTTACGTCAGCACGACGGCGTGGTGACGATCTTGATGTACTACCGACGCAGGGCTTCGCCTAAGCACTACAACGGTATGATCGAGGTGGAATTTGGTGGCAGGGGGCACCGCACACGGCTAAGGAACGATCTCGATGATCAACTTGTGTGTCTAGAGGTGTCCCCTGTCCCCGTATATAAAGGTTGCCAAGGGGAGGGCTGGTCGGCCAACTATGGAGGCGCAGGAGGAGTCCTACTCCTACCGGGAGTAGGACTCCCCCCCCCCCCAATCCTATTCCTAATAGGACTCCCAAGTGGAAAGAGAGGGAGAGAGGTGGCTGGCCACCTCTCCTAGTCTTAATAGGACTAGGGGAGGGGGGAGGCGCGCAGCCCACCTTGGGCTGCCCCTTTCACCTTTCCACTAAGGCCCAATAAGGCCCATTTGGTTCCCGGGGGGTTCCGGTAACCTCCCGGTACTCCGGTAAAATTCCCGATTTCACCCGGAACACTTCCGATGTCCAAACATAGGCTTCCAATATATCAATCTTTATGTCTCGACCATTTCGAGACTCCTCGTCATGTCCGTGATCACATCCGGGACTCCGAACAACCTTCGGTACATCAAAATGCATAAACTCATAATAACTGTCATCGTAACGTTAAGCGTGCGGACCCTACGGTTCGAGAACAATGTAGATATGACCGAGACACGTCTCCGGTCAATAACCAATAGCGGGACCTGGATGCCCATATTGGCTCCTACATATTCTACGAAGATCTTTATCGGTCAGACCGCATAACGACATACGTTGTTCCCTTTGTCATCGGTATGTTACTTGCCCGAGATTCGATCGTCGGTATCCAATACCTAGTTCAATCTCGTTACTGGCAAGTCTCTTTACTCATTCCGTAATACATCATCTCACAACTAACATCTTAGTTATAATGCTTGCAAGGCTTATGTGATGTGTATTACCGAGAGGGCCCAGAGATACCTCTCTGACAATTGGAGTGACAAACCCTAATCTCGAAATATGCCAACCCAACATCTACCATTGGAGACACCTGTAGTACTCCTTTATAATCACCCAGTTACGTTGTGACGTTTGGTAGTACCCAAAGTGTTCCTCCGGCAAACGGGAGTTGCATAATCTCATAGTCATAGGAACATGTATAAGTCATGAAGAAAGCAATAGCAACATACTAAACGATCGGGTGCTAAGCTAATGAAATGGGTCATGTCAATCAGATCATTCAACTAATGATGTGACCTCGTTAATCAAATAACAACTCTTTGTTCATGGTTAGGAAACATAACCATCTTTGATTAACGAGCTAGTCAAGTAGAGGCATACTAGTGACACTCTGTTTGTCTATGTATTCACACATGTATTATGTTTCCGTTTAATACAATTCTAGCATGAATAATAATCATTTATCATGATATAAGGAAATAAATAATAACTTTATTATTGCCTCTAGGGCATATTTCTTCAGTCTCCCACTTGCACTAGAGTCAGTAATCTAGATTACATAGTAATGATTCTAACACCCATGGAGCCTTGGTGCTGATCATGTTTTGCTCGTGGAAGAGGCTTAGTCAACGGGTCTGCAACATTCAGATCCGTATGTATCTTGCAAATCTCTATGTCTCCCACCTGGACTAGATCCCGGATGGAGTTGAAGTGTCTCTTGATGTGTTTGGTCCTTTTGTGAAATATGGATTCCTTTGCTAAGGCAATTGCACCAGTATTGTCACAAAAGATTTTCATTGGACCCGATGCACTAGGTATGACACCTAGATCGGATATGAACTCCTTCATCCAGACTCCTTCATTCGCTGCTTCCGAAGCAGCTATGTACTCCGCTTCACATGTAGATCCCGCTACGACGCTTTGTTTAGAACTGCACCAACTGACAGCTCCACCGTTTAAAGTAAACACGTATCCGGTTTGCGATTTAGAATCGTCCGGATCAGTGTCAAAGCTTGCATCAACGTAACCTCTTACGGTGAGCTCTTTGTCACCTCCATATACAAGAAACATATCCTTAGTCCTTTTCAGGTATTTCAGGATGTTCTTGACCGCTGTCCAGTGATCCACTCCTGGATTACTTTGGTACCTCCCTGCTAAACTTATAGCAAGGCACACATCAGGTCTGGTACACAGCATTGCATACATGATAGAGCCTATGGCTGAAGCATAGGGAACATCTTTCATTTTCTCTCTATCTTCTGCAGTGGTCGGGCATTGAGTCTGACTCAACTTCACACCTTGTAACACAGGCAAGAACCCTTTCTTTGCTTGATCCATTTTGAACTTCTTCAAAATCTTGTCAAGGTATGTGCTTTGTGAAAGTCCAATTAAGCGTCTTGATCTATCTCTATAGATCTTTATGCCTAATATGTAAGCAGCTTCCCCGAGGTCTTTCATCGAAAAACTTTTATTCAAGTATCCCTTTATGCTATCCAGAAATTCTATATCATTTACAATCAGTAATATGTCATCCACATATAATATCAGAAATGCTACAGAGCTCCCACTCACTTTCTTGTAAATACAGGCTTCTCCAAAAGTCTGTATAAAGCCAAATGCTTTGATCACACTATCAAAGCGTTTATTCCAACTCCGAGATGCTTGCACCAGTCCATAAGGATCGCTGGAGTTTGCACACTTTGTTAGCTCCCTTTGGATCGACAAAACCTTCCGGTTGCATCATATACAACTCTTCTTCCAGAAATCCATTCAGGAATGCAGTTTTGACATCCATCTGCCAAATTTCATAATCGTAAAATGCGGCAATTGCTAACATGATTCTGACAGACTTAAGCATCGCTACGGGTGAGAAGGTCTCATCGTAGTCAACCCCTTGAACTTGTCGAAAACCTTTTGTGACAAGTCGAGCTTTATAGACAGTAATATTACCGTCAGCGTCAGTCTTTTTCTTGAAGATCCATTTATTCTCAATTGCTTGCCGATCATCGGGCAAGTCAACCAAAGTCCATACTTTGTTCTCATACATGGATCCCATCTCAGATTTCATGGCTTCAAGCCACTTTGCGGAATCTGGGCTCACCATCGCTTCTTCATAGTTCGTAGGTTCATCATGATCTAGTAGCATGACTTCCAGAATTGGATTGCCGTACCACTCTGGTGCGGATCTCACTCTGGTTGATCTACGTGGTTCGGTAGTATCTTGTCCTGAAGTTTCATGATCATCATCATTAGCTTCCTCACTAATTGGTATAGGTGTCGCAGAAACAGTTTTCTGTGATGTACTATTTTCCAATAAGTGAGCAGGTACAGTTACCTCGTCAAGTTCTACTTTCCTCCCACTCACTTCTTTCGAGAGAAACTCCTTCTCTAGAAATGATCCATTCTTAGCAACGAATGTCTTGCCTTCGGATCTGTGATAGAAGGTGTACCCAACAGTCTCCTTTGGGTATCCTATGAAGACACATTTCTCCGCTTTGGGTTCGAGCTTATCAGGTTGAAGCTTTTTCACATAAGCATCGCAGCCCCAAACTTTAAGAAACGACAACTTTGGTTTCTTGCCAAACCATAGTTCATAAGGCGTCGTCTCAACGGATTTTGATGGTGCCCTATTTAACGTGAATGCGGCCGTCTCTAAAGCATAACCCCAAAATGATAGTGGTAAATCATTAAGAGACATGATAGATCGCACCATATGTAGTAAAGTACGATTACGACGTTCGGACACACCATTACGCTGTGGTGTTCCGGGTGGCGTGAGTTGCGAAACTATTCCACAATTTTTCAAATGTACACCAAACTCGTAACTCAAATATTCTCCTCCACGATCAGATCGTAGAAACTTTATTTTCTTGTTACGATTATTTTCAACTTCACTCTGAAATTCTTTGAACTTTCCAGATGTTTCAGACTTGTGTTTCATTAAGTAGATATACCCATATCTGCTTAAATCATCCGTGAAGGTGAGAAAATAACGATATCCGCCACGAGCCTCAATATTCATCGGACCACATACATCGGTATGTATGATTTCCAACAAATCTATTGCTCTCTCCATAGTACCGGAGAACGGTGTTTTAGTCATCTTGCCTATGAGGCACGGTTCACAAGTACCAAGTGATTCATAATCAAGTGGTTCCAAAAGTCCATCATTATGGAGTTTCTTCATGCGCTTTATACCGATATGACCTAAACGACAGTGCCACAAATACGTTGCACTATCATTATCAACTCTGCATCTTTTGGTTTCAACATTATGAATATGTGTATCACTACTATCGAGATTCATCAAAAATAGACCACTCTTCAAAGGTGCATGACCATAAAAGATATTACTCATACAAATAGAACAACCATTATTCTCTGATTTAAATGAATAACCGTCTCGCATTAAACAAGATCCAGATATAATGTTCATGCTCAACGCTGGCACCAAATAACAATTATTTAGGTCTAATATTAATCCCGAAGGTAGATGTAGAGGTAGCGTGCCGACCGCGATCACATCGACTTTGGAACTGTTTCCCACGCGCATCGTCACCTCGTCCTTTGCTAGTGTCCGCTTATTCCGTAGTCCCTGTTTCGAGTTGCAAATATTAGCAACAGAACCAGTATCAAATACCCAGGTGCTACTGCGAGCTCTAGTACGGTACACATCAATAACATGTATATCACATATACCTTTGTTCACCTTGCCATCCTTCTTATCCGCCAAATACTTGGGGCAGTTCCGCCAGTGACCAGTCTGCTTGCAGTAGAAGCACTCAGTTTCAGGCTTAGGTCCAGACTTGGGTTTCTTCTCCTGAGCAGCAACTTGGTTGTTGTTCTTCTTGAAGTTCCCCTTCTTCTTCCCTTTGCCCTTTTTCTTGAAACTAGTGGTCTTGTTGACCATCAACACTTGATGCTCCTTCTTGATTTCTACCTCCGCAGCTTTCAGCATTGCGAAGAGCTCGGGAATAGTCTTGTTCATCCCTTGCATATTATAGTTCATCACGAAGCTCTTTTAGCTTGGTGGCAGTGATTGGAGAATTCTGTCAATGATGCAATCATCTGGAAGATTAACTCCCATCTGAATCAAGTGATTATTATACCCAGACATTTTGAGTATATGCTCACTGACAGAACTGTTCTCCTCCATCTTACAGCTATAGAACTTATTGGAGACTTCATATCTCTCAATTCGGGCATTTGCTTGAAATATTAACTTCAACTCCTAGAACATCTCATATGCTCCATGACATTCAAAACGTCGTTGAAGTCCCGATTCTAAGCCGTAAAGCATGGCACACTGAACTATCGAGTAGTCATCAGCTTTGCTTTGCCAGACGTTCATAACATCTGGTGTTGCTCCAGTAGCAGGCCTGGCACCCAGCGGTGCTTCCAGGACGTAATTCTTCTGTGCAGCAATGAGGATAATCCTCAGGTTACGGACCCAGTCCGTGTAATTGCTACCATCATCTTTCAACTTTGCTTTCTCAAGGAACGCATTAAAATTCAACGGAACAACAGCACGAGCCATCTATCTACAATCAACATAAACAAGCAAGATACTATCAGGTACTAAGTTCATGATAAGTTTAAGTTCAGTTAATCAAATTACTTAAGAACTCCCACTTATATAGACATCCCTCTAATCCTCTAAGTGATCACGTGATCCAAATCAACTAAACCATAACCGATCATCACGTGAGATGGAGTAGTTTTCAATGGTGAACATCCTTATGTTGATCATATCTACTATATGATTCACGCTCGACCTTTCGGTCTCTGTGTTCCGAGGCCATATCTGCATATGCTAGGCTCGTCAAGTTTAACCTGAGTATTCTGCGTGTGCAAAACTGGCTTGCACCCGTTGTAGATGGACGTAGAGCTTATCACGCCCGATCATCACGTGGTGTCTGGGCACGACGAACTTTGGCAACGGTGCATACTCAGGGAGAACACTTCTTGATAATTTAGTGAGAGATCATCTTATAATGCTACCGTCAATCAAAGCAAGATAAGATGCATAAAAGATACACATCACATGTAATCAATATAAGTGATATGATATGGCCATCATCATCTTGTGCTTGTGATCTCCATCTCCGAAGCACCGACATGATCACCATCATCACCGGCACGACACCTTGATCTCCATCGTAGCATCGTTGTCGTCTCGCCAATCTTATGCTTCCACAACTATCACTGCCGCTTAGTAATAAAGTAAAGCATTACATCGCGATTGCATTGCATACAATAAAGCGACAACCATATGGCTCCTGCCAGTTGCCGATAACTTGGTTCCAAAACATGATCATCTCATACAATAAAATTTAGCATCATGCCTTGACCATATCACATCACATCAAGCCCTGCAAAAACAAGTTAGACGTCCTCTACTTTGTTGTAGCAAGTTTTACGTGGCTGCTATGGGCTTAAGCAAGAACTCATCTCACCTACGCATCAAAACCACAACGATAGTTTGTCAAATAGACTCCGTTTTAACCTTCTCAAGGACCGGGCGTAGCCACACTCGGTTCAACTAAAGTTGGAGAGACAGTCGCCCGCAAGCCATCTATGTGCAAAGCACGTCGAGGGAACCGGTCTTCCGTAAGCGTACGCGTAAGGTTGGTCTGGGTCGTCTCGTCCAACAATACCGCCGAACCAAAGTATGACATGCTGGTAGGCAGTATGACTTGTATCGCCCACAACTCACTTGTGTTCTACTCGTGCAAATAACATTAAACCATAAAACCTAGGCTCGGATGCCACTTTTGGGTAACGTAGTAATTTCAAAAAATTTCCTACGCACACGCAAGATCATGGTGATGCATAGCAACGAGGGGGAGAGTCTGATCTACGTACCCTTGTAGATCGCAACGGAAGTGTTGACACAACGTAGAGGAAGTAGTCGTACGTCTTCTTCCCGATCCAACCGATCCAAGCACCGTTACTCCGGCACCTCCGAGTTCTTAGCACACGTTCAGCTCGATGACGATCCTCGGGCTCCGATCCAGCAAAGCGTCGAGGAAGAGTTCCGTCAGCATGACGGCGTGGTGACGATCTTGATGTACTACCGACGCAGGGCTTCGCCTAAGCACTACAACGGTATGATCGAGGTGGAATTTGGTGGCAGGGGGCACCGCACACGGCTAAGGAATGATCTTGATGATCAACTTGTGTGTCTAGAGGTGTCCCCTGCCCCCGTATATAAAGGTTGCCAAGGGGAGGGCTGGCCGGCCAACTATGGAGGCGCAGGAGGAGTCCTACTCCTACCGGGAGTAGGACTCCCCCCCCCCCAATCCTATTCCTAATAGGACTCCCAAGTGGAAAGAGAGGGAGAGAGGTGGCCGGCCACCTCTCCTAGTCCTAATAGGACTAGGGGAGGGGGGAGGCACGCAGCCCACCTTGGGCTGCCCCTTTCACCTTTCCACTAAGGCCCAATAAGGCCCATTTGGTTCCCGGGGGTTCCGGTAACCTCCCGGTACTCCGGTAAAATTCCCGATTTCACCTGGAACACTTCCGATGTCCAAACATAGGCTTCCAATATATAATTCTTTATGTCTTGACCATTTTTAGACTCCTCCGTGATCACATCCGGGACTCCGAACAACCTTCGGTACATCAAAATGCATAAACTCATAATAACTGTCATCGTAACGTTAAGCGTGCGGACCCTACGGTTCGAGAACAATGTGGACATGACCGAGACACGTCTTCGGTCAATAACCAATAGCGGGACCTGGATGCCCATATTGGCTCCTACATATTCTACGAAGATCTTTATCAGTCAGACCGCATAACAACATACATTGTTCCCTTTGTCATCGGTATGTTACTTGCCCGAGATTCGATCGTCGTATCCAATACCTAGTTCAATCTCGTTACTGGCAAGTCTCTTTACTCGTTCCGTAATACATCATCTCACAACTAACATCTTAGTTATAATGCTTGCAAGGCTTATGTGATGTGTATTACCGAGAGGGCCCAGAGGTACCTCTCCGACAATCGGAGTGACAAACCCTAATCTCGAAATACGCCAACCCAACATCTACCATTGGAGACACCTGTAGTACTCCTTTATAATCACCCAGTTACGTTGTGACGTTTGGTAGTACCCAAAGTGTTCCTCCGGCAAACGGGAGTTGCATAATCTCATTGTCATAGGAACATATATAAGTCATGAAGAAAGCAATAGCAACATACTAAACGATCGGGTGCTAAGCTAATGAAATGGGTCATGTCAATCAGATCATTCAACTAATGATGTGACCTCGTTAATCAAATAACAACTCTTTTTTCATGGTTAGGAAACATAACCATCTTTGATTAAGGAGCTAGTCAAGTACAGGCATACTAGTGACACTCTGTTTGTCTATGTATTCACACATGTATTATGTTTCCGTTTAATACAATTCTAGCATGAATAATAAACATTTATCATGATATAAGGAAATAAATAATAACTTTATTATTGCCTCTAGGGCATATTTCCTTCACCCATGACTATGAGATTATGCAACTCCCGTTTGCCGGAGGAACACTTTGTGTGCTACCAAACGTCACAACGTAACTGGGTGATTATAAAGGAGCTCTACAGGTGTCTCCAAAGGTACATGTTGGGTGATTATAAAGGAGCTCTTGGTAATGCACATCACATAAGCCTTGCAAGCATTGCAACTAATGAGTTAGTTGCGAGATGATGTATTACGAAACGAGTAAAGAGACTTGCCGGTAACAAGATTGAACGAGGTATTGAGATACCGATGATCGAATCTCGGGCAAGTAACATACCGATGACAAAGGGAACAAAGTATGTTGTTATGCGGTCTGACCGATAAAGATCTTCGTAGAATATGTGGGAGCCAATATTAGCATCCAGGTTCCGCTATTGGTTATTGACCGGAGACATGTCTCGGTCATGTCTACATTATGAGTCTATATATTTTGATCTACCGAAGTTTGTTCGGAGTCCCGGATGTGATCACGGACATGATGAGGAGTCTCGAAATGGTCGAGACATAAAGATTGATATATTGGATGGCTATATTCGGACACCAGAAATGTTCCCAGTGATTTCGGAGAAAACCGGAGTGCCGGAGGGTTACCGGAACCCCCCCCCCCCGGAGAAGTAATGGGCCTTATGGGCCCTAGTGGAGAGAGAGAGGGGCGGCCAGGGTGGGCCGCGCGCCCCCTCCCCCTCTGGTCCGAATTGGACTAGGAGAGGGGGCGGCGCCCCCCTTTCCTTCTCCCTCTCCCCCTTCCTTTCCCCCTCCTAGTAGGAGTAGGAAATAGGGAGTACTAGTCCTACTAGGAGGAGGACTCCTCCTCCTTGGCGCACCCCAAGGGCCGGCTGGCCTCCCCCCTTGCTCCTTTATATACGGAGCAGGGGGCACCTCTAGACACACAAGTTGATCTTCGTGATCGTTCCCTTAGCTGCGTGTGGTGCCCCCCTCCACCATAATCCTCGATAATATTGTAGCGGTGATTAGGCGAAGCCCTGCGATGGTAGAACATCAAGATTGTCACCACGCCGTCGTGCTGACGGAACTCTTCCTCGACACTTTGCTGGATCGGAGTCCGGGGATCGTCATCGAGCTAAACGTGTGCTAAAACTCGGAGGTGCCGTAGTTTCTGTGCTTGATCGGTCGGGCCGTGAAGACGTACGACTACATCAACCGTGTTGTCATAGCGCTTCCGCTGTCAGTCTATGAGGGTACGTAGACAACACTCTCCCCTCTTGTTGCTATGCATCACCATGATCTTGCGTGTGCGTAGGAATTTTTTTGATATTACTATGTTCCCCAACAGATATACCCCCTCCCGATAACTTCAACACGAGTGGGGTCGATATACCTCCTCCCGATAACTTCATCATGTGGGGGGGTCTATATACCCCCTCCCCGATAATATTATTTCCCCATGTACGTTTGTCGTCGTTGTCGATATAAACCCCTCTCGGTAACTTCAACACGTCGGGGGGGGGAGGGGTCGATATACCCCCTCCCGATAACTTCGACACGTGGGGGGGTCGATATACCCCCTCCCCGATAATATTATTTTCCCATGTACGTATGTCGTCGTTGTAGATATAAACCCCTCCCGATAACTTCAACACGAGGGGGGTCGATATACCCCCTCCCCGATAATATTATTCTCCCATGTACGTATGTCGTGTCGATATAAACTCCCGATAACTTCAACACGTGGGGGGTCGATATACCCCTCCCGATAACTTCAACACGAGGGGGGTCGATATACCACGTGTCCCGATAACTTCAACACGAGGGGGGGGGTCGACCTACCCCCTTCCCGATAACATTATTTTCCCATGTATGTATGTTGTCGTTGTCGATATAACCCCCTCCCAGATAACTTCGACCGTGAACTTATACCGCGGGAGCACCCCCCGGCCCTCTCGCTCGACCAAAACTCTCGAGGACACCCAAACCCTAGAAAAAAACGATGTCGGTCTCCTACCCCCTCCCGCCGCGCCCCTACCCTTGAAGCATTGCCGAGGCCACCCCAAACCCGGAATAAGCTAGGTCTACGTTTGCCACTAATATATCCACATGCTGTCATGTTTGTGTAATAATTGCCATGTTGTAATATTTGCAGAAACAATGGAATTCGGACGAGACGAGGAACAAGAACAGGTGTTGGGGGACATAATCTTAGCAGGAGGTGATGTCATGTCGTATCTTAACGACATGATGGTCTGGAAGCAGAACAGGGTGAAGAAGAAGCAGGCTACGGTGATCGAAGAATGGAGGAGGAAACACATGATTATGATGGCTCCGGTGACCCAATGCTGGTGCAAGAAGGAGCCCGTGGTGACGGATCCGGTGACCGAACAGAGTCCGGCCAGGTAAATATATTAGTTAAGCCTATGATGACTAGCTAATTGATGCATTCATTGTTTTGGTGTGTACACATATTAATTAACTCTCGTCTAATTCTTCTTTTTTCTAGCCCTCTGGATCGAGCACAACTTCGATAAAGAGACGAGGCCCGAAGAAAAATTTGCGCTCGGATGAGAGGTTTGAGATCACAGAAATCACGCGCGATGGCATGCCGATTGAACCCATCCAAACAAAGGAAACATTTTTTGATCAGTGCAGGGTTTTTGTTAGGAACAAGATCCCGATCAGCATCCAACAATGGTATAAGCCTAAGAACGAAGACCGTGAGGTGTCTTTTGTCAATGGTATGCAGAAAGATGATCTTTGGACTGAGCTAAAGGCAAATTTCACCCTACCGCCAGAGGAGGATCCAGAGAAGCCAGTTAAAGAGCAATTAATCAAGTCTCATGCTCTTAAGAAGATGGCAGAGCTATTCAGGAGGTGGAAGAATGAGCTGAAAATGTTTGTCGACAATGAAGAGACACCAGAATTCATCGGCGGATATGAGAAGATCAGAGCTCATTGGCCCACATTTGTGGCCTACAAGACATCGGAAAAGAGTAAGAAGATGTCGGTGACAAACAAGAAAAATGCTGCAAAGAAGAACCTTCACCATCGCACGGGGTCTGGTGGCTACCTCAAACCCGGCCTAAGTGGGCCAAGGCTGAGAATGATCTGCTTGATAAAGGGATCGAACCGGAGACAATGAACTGGCCAGACCATTGCCGGACTTGGTTCTTCGGGGCTGGCGGAACCGTGGACCCTGTATCAGGGAAATGCGTTTGGACGGACGAGCAAATGAACATACCAGTCAAGAAGCTAAAGCACTATATCGATGCAGCGCAGCAAGGGACGTTCGTTCCAGACAGAGAGAACGACGAGCTCACAATGGCCCTCGGGAATCCTGAGCAACCTGGACGGACACGAGGCACGCCAGGCTCCATTCCATGGAGGGCTAGTTTTCCGGACGCAGGCGGTTACAAATGCCAGGAGAGGAGGAAAAAAGTGCAGCAGACCCAAATGCAGGCGCTGCACGCAAGGGTACAAGCGATAGAGGGACGAGAAGCAAATCGTAGCAAACGAACTGCCAAAGCTTCCCCCGAAGCTACCCCCATCTCAGTGGAGAAGCAGCGTGGCTTCCACCGAGCTGCTTCAGCCGGAGTATGTCTTCATGGCTCCTGCCAGCTATCCCGTGGATGCTATCACGGAGTCTCAAAATTTCCACCTTATGACGCAATGGATGAATTTGAAGGTCAAGGCGGCTGTTGGCTCTGTTTTTCCTACTGAACCCGACGCAACTTTTCATTGCCGGCCGATTCCAGAAGGATATGCTAGGGTGATGGTGGATGAAATAACGGAGGGATTTGAGGACCTCCAGCTTGACCACCCTACCGGTGAAGGGGAGACTCGGCTGGGTTCTGCTCTGAAGACTCCATGCATATGGCGGAAGGAGCTCATCAACCTTCCGAACTAGACGCCTCCGCCTCCTCCTCCTCCTCCGGCGAGTTAGGGCACTCCGCCTCCTCCACCGCCTCCTCCTGTCGTGGTTCTAAGTCTGACAGTAAAGTAGGGGTGTGTGTATGGAGAGGCTAGATCTTAGCTATTGGGAAGTTGTAAGCACGCAAGGTTTACGAGTTCAGGCCCTTCTCGGAGGAAGTAACAGCCCTACGTCTCGGTGCCCGGAGGCGGTCGATTGGATTATGCGTGTGTAGATAACAAGGGTGCGAACCCTTCATACTGAGGAGGGGGTGGCTTATATAGAGTTCGCCGGCCCCCTCCTGCCCTCAGTAATGCAGGGTTTTAGGTACATTTAAGGTTGGGCGTTACTGGTAACGCCCTTAATAAAGTGTTATAATGACTATAAAGACTACTTAATAGCCGACCGTTTGCCTGCGGAGTGACTTCAGGTCTTCTGACAGTCGAGTGGTTGGCTTCATGGTCGAGTGATAGTTTCTTTGGTCGAGTGTCTTGAACCCGTCGAGTGGGATACCTTCAAGTCGTTTGAAAGGTGACTCCTTCTAGGGATGTCCTTGGATTGGGCTTTTTAGGACGGGTCCCCGTGCCCCTACCCTAGGTACATAGCTTCATCATTAGCCCCCGAATGGATCGAGGTTAGAGTGAGAAAGGGTTGGCGACCTTTCCGACTGGTTCTTCGGACTATATGAGTGCCTCGTTCTGGGTCGACCGTCACGGATGACGTCATCAACCTCTTTCAGTCGCCTTGATCCATTCCAGGCCTTTCGTCGAGTGGATTTCTTTACCTGTGACGTACCGAGCGCCGGTGCGCGCGGGGTCTTCTGTTTTGACAAGTTGTTCTGCGGCCAGCGGATATCACGGGATTCGGATATTTTGGGAAGCGCGCGGGACGGGGGCGGCCGCAGTAATCGGAAGTGACACTGCGGAGGCTCCTCGATCTCCGCGTCGCCTTTTTCGCCACGTACTACGCGCGCGCCTGCTGCAGGATTTGACTGGATAGCCTGGGCCTACCGGTCAGCCACTCGGGAGCGGCCCCTTATAAGTTGCCGGCTCGGAGTTCTCCAACAGTGCGCGTACTTCTCTCTTCTCCTTCTTCCTCTCTTTCTTCGCAACCTCTTCCGCTACCTCCGCTCTCGCCCTACCGCCGCAAACCTGTTCGAGATTTCGCCGGCGACGATGGTGAAGGGCAAGACGACTGCTCTGGAGCGCGCGAAGAAGGCGGCGGCGGCGGGGAAAGGGAAGAGGTCTGCACGTGGCGGATCTTCCTCCAGGACGGCCCTGCCCAAAGATTGGATCCAGGGCGACTGGATGCCGTCGGTGCTCCGGCAGGAGGATCTCGACGACATGGTCGAGGGGGGAGCCATTCCCCACAAAGCCGCGCGTCTTCCGGGGGGAGAGATCGAACCTCAACCTCATGACGGTGAGTGCGTGCTCCTGGCCACTCACGTCGACCGAGGGTTTTCTCTGCCGCCCCATCCTTTCTTCCGAACTTTCTTGAACTTCTTCAGAGCGTAGCTCCATCACTTTACTCCCAACTCCATTGTCTACCTCGCTGCTTTCATTTCCATGTGTGAGGCGTTCCTGGGTTGCCGCCCACATTGGGGGCTTTTCAAGCACATTTTTACTTGTCGCTCTCAGTCGGTCAAGAAGGCCAAGTCGAGTGATGAGAGGACGCAAGTGATCCAGTTGTGCGGGGGCTTGGCGATCCAAACGAGGGGGAAGAGCTGTTTTCCATCCATCACTTTCTCGGAGTCGGTCCGAGGTTGGCAGGCAACTTGGTTCTACTGCCAGGACCAGGCGACCCTAGGGCAGTCGACTGGTCTCCCGTCTTTCTCTCTCGACCGAGCCGAAAAACCTGCTTCTCTAAAGGTGACGCCGGAAGAAAAGGCCCAGGTCAAGGTGCTGGCGGGTCGAGTGGTTGAGCTTGTCCGTGAGGGTGTGACGGGAATGGATCTGCTGGAAGTCTTCCTCAAGAGGCGAATCCAACCGCTCCAGGCTCGTGACCACCCGATGTCGCTGTACTATGGCCTCGAGGACACCACTCGAATCCACCCGGAGGAGGTCACCAACGAGATGTTGGAGGGGTGGTTGTCGAGCATCACGGGGAACAGAGACAACCCCCGAGGAGCCAGGAGGGTCATTCCACTCGACAATTCGTACGAGGTGGACCAGGTATGTCTTTATGCTCCCGACTGAAATCATTGTTTTCTGCGTTGGTCTTCTTTTGAGTAGGTCGATTGACTTTCATTTTGTCTGCTGTTTTCCAGGCGACCACTGAGATGTACTCGACGCCCAACGGGGCACAGGGGTCGACTGAGGAAGGGGAGGCGAGCGGAGGTGAGAGCGGGGATGACCAAGGCGAGTGGGAGTCTGATGGTGAAGGAGAGGGAGGCGATGACATCTTCTCCAGCGAAGAGAAGGAGGAGGAGGTCGAACCCCCCCCCCCCCCCGCCCGGAGAGGCGATCCAAGCTCGCACACGACCCGGCGCAGGAACGCGGCAAGGCGACTGCCTCCGTTGGGCCGTCGTCAAAACGCCCTCGGACTTCTTCTCCAACACCGACTGGGAAGGTCTCCAAGCACCCACGCACGACGCTGTCCAAGCCGCCCAAGGCTCTGCCCAAGATGAAGATAGCCATCCCTACCATTTCCGGGTAATAAAGCTTGTTTTCCTTCGTCAACCGTGGACGGATCCTTGGTCGATTCATTGAGCCAACTAACTGACTTTTCGAGATTTGCAGCGCTGCTACCTCTGAGGTCTCTTCCAAGGACGACGACCAAGAGATGGGGGACACTGTTACCTCCAACCCTGGTACGATTACTGACGTTCTGTTTTTGAGTCGACTGGTCATTTCTTGCAATTCTGGTCGATTGAATGTTTCCCTTGCAGCCCCTCCTCATGTTATCGACCTCCCGGATGACGACGACAATGAACCGCTGAGGATGAGGAGGAACAAGAGGTCGTCGGCTGACAGGACTCCCCAGCCTACTCCGGTGTCTGAGACCATGGCTCGGGATGGTGGCGACGCCCCTCGGGCTTCTGTGACTTTCGCCAACCCTCTATCGACTGCGCGGCCTTCGGCGTCGACTACGGATCCATCTTCGCTTTTTGCTGCATACCCCGTCCCTGAGGACGAAGTGGCTGCTGCAAAGGAGGCTATACGCCAGGCGGGGGGTCATGATGGAGCAGGTGAAGATGGCTCGGGAGGCCAGCCAAGCAGCCTATGACGCGAGTTCGGCTCTTCAGAGCAACGTCCCGGTCAGTCGACTCGACACTTGATCGTTTGAAGAGTCTCTCTTTTTTTGAAGATCTTTTGTATCTGTACACCCACTAGGTGTGTTTACCCATTCTTGGACGAGTGGGGGCACGCTGAGTGCACCCACTGGGTGTAGTCCCCGAGACTACGATGGACTGCTGGCAGTCGACTGTAGTCTTTACATTGTGTTTCTGTATCTGTATTTCTTTACTTGGTCTGGTCAGGCCACGTCGAATGGGGCTGTATCCGGTCGACTGCGGACAGTCGACTTTCTCTCCTCTTTTTTTTGTTTTGAACCAGTGGGGGCATGCTGAGTGCACCCACTGGGTGTAGTCCCCGAGACTACTGTCGAATGTTTTTGATTCGGCTGTGGTCTTAGAAACGTCATCTTTTTCTCTTAGTTACTCGGAAGCAACTTATCTTGGATGTCTGTCGACTAATTTTTCCTTTTGCAGAAATCCTGCGAACTTGCATCTCGCTATACTGAGTTGGAGAAGCAGCGGATTCAACTGAACCTTGATCTGGAGCTGGCCAGAACAGAGCTGCAGAAGGTCAGAGACGGCGTCACTGGTAAGACGACTTTGTCGACTGGTTTTGTTTTTAGGCTTGAGTACCCTTCAGCTGTTTCCGAACCAATCATCATTTCTTTTGCAGGAGAACTGAGCGAGGCCCTGGCGAAGAAGGATTAGGACTTGGCTGCTGCCCACAAGGAGGCTGACGACAAGATCGCTCTGGCTGAACAAAAGTTGGCTTCGGTCGGCCAATTAGAAGAAGAGAATACCAGGCTGAAGACTGCTCTGAATGAAGCCAACAGGGAGTGCACACATTGGAAGAAGGAGAACCTCTCCCTGACCGAGAAGATGAATGGCGCTGTTCACAGGAGGGACGACCTGGAGAGCTACTTGAGGAGCCTCGCCAAGAAGTTGTTCATCAAGCTTGAAGGTGCACATTCAATTCCGACTGGTTTTCTTTTGTGTCGACTCAGTTTATGAAAATTGACTTATCCTTCGATCGTGTATGCAGAGTTTTGCCAGAACTTTGAGGAGGAGACTGGGCGGATTGAAACAGGTTTGGATCCAATCAACTCTCCGGTGAATGACGAAGCTACCATGAATCTGCTCCGACTGGAATCTCGTATTGACGGCGTCGTGGATTACTTGGCTCGGCTGAAGGTTGCCATGTCGCAGATCGACCCGACACTTTCGCCAGAGTCTACACTGCAGAACGATCTCGAGTCTCTGATGACTCGACTTGACAGAATCCCTGACCGAGTGCAGGAGTGAAAGAAGTCTTTTGCTCGGTGCGGCGCTGATGTGGCTCTGTCTCTAGTCCGCGTCCATTGCAAGGAGGCGCGAGAAGAGAAGCTGGCCGCCATCCAAGTCGCCAATACCACGAGGCACAGCTTTCAGGACTTCATGGAGACCTTTATTGCTGCTGCCACCCGTATTGCAGACGGGATCGACTTGGATGAGTTCGTCGCCCCTGCCAGTCCTCCGCTTGAGGAATGAAAAACTTTTATGCTTCCCCTTAAATTTGCCTCGGAATGCCGAGTGGATTTGTAACCGTTAAACTCTGCCGAGCTGAGGGCTCGAGTACTTTGATCTGAGGTGTGGGACCTTTTAGGTTTTATTCGAACTTGATTTCTTGTTGAATATCTTCGCAGTTTGATCTGTCGAGTGGAACTTGATCTTCACTCGGAATACCTTTTGTATTTGCGGCATAACTTCTTGCGGATTGGGTTGAGTCCTGTATTTAGACGAGTGCTGGACCGCAGCTAAGCCCCCGAGTGGGAGGTTTGCTCTCCACTCGGTAGGATTTCTTAAACACTTAGGCGAGTGCTGACTGCAGCTAAGTCTTTTTGTGGAAGAACTTAGGCGAGTACTGGACTGCAGCTAAGCCCCCGAGTGGGAGGGTTGCTCTCCACTCGGTAGGATTTTTTCAAACTTAAGCGAGTCCTCGACTACAGCTAAGCTTCCGAGTGGGAGAACTTAGGCGAGTACTGGACTGCAGCTAAGCCCCTGAGTGGGAGGATTGCTCTCCACTCGGTACGATTTTTTCAAACTTAGGCGAGTGCTGACTGCAGCTAAGTCTCTTTGTGGAAGAACTTAGGCGAGTACCGGACTGCAGCTAAGCCCCCGAGTGGGAGGATTGCTCTCCACTCGGTAGGATTTTTCCAAACTTAGGCGAGTGCTCGACTGCAGCTAAGCTTCCGAGTGGGAGAACTTAGGCGAGTACTGGACTGCAGCTAAGCCCTCGAATGGGAGGGTTGCTCTCCACTCGGTAGGATTTTTTTCAAACTTAGGCGAGTGCTCGACTGCAGCTAAGCTTCTGAGTGGGAGAACTTAGGCGAGTACTGGACAGCAGCTAAGCCCCCGAGTGGGAGGATTGCTCTCCACTCGGTAGGATTTTTTCAAACTTAGGCGAGTGCTGACTGCAACTAAGTCTCTTTGTGGAAGAACTTAGGCGAGTACCGGACTGCAGCTAAGCCCCCGAGTGGGAGGATTGCTCTCCACTCAGTAGGATTTTTCCAAACTTAGGCGAGTGCTCGACTGCAGCTAAGCTTCCGAGTGGGAGAACTTAGGCGAGTACTGGACTGCAGCTAAGCCCCCGAGTGGAAGGATTGCTCTCCACTCGGTAGGATTTTTCCAAACTTAGGCGAGTGCTCGACTGCAACTAAGCTTCCGAGTGGGAGAACTTAGGTGAGTACTGGACTGCAGCTAAGCCCCCGAGTGGGAGGATTGCTCTCCACTCGGTAGGATTTTTTCAAACTTAGGCGAAACGGATTGGCAGCCAAGTCACCCACTGGGGGATTTTGTATGCAAACAAAGTGACAGCAATTATTGGAACACTCTTGTCTTTGATAAAAATGAACTGCAGAAATTTTTTTCTTATTACATCTCGTCTAAGGGAGAACTCAGGTGTAAAAGGGTCGGAGCAGTTCCGCGTTCCAAGCTCGTGGCTCGTCGATCTGGCGATCAACATTGTAGAGGTGGTACGCTCCATTGTGGAGGACTCTGGTGACTATGAAGGGGCCTTCCCAAGTAGGAGCAAGCTTGTGTGGTTTCTGTTGATCCACTTGGAGGACCAGATCTCCTTCTTGGAAGGCTCGACTCTTCACATTCCGGGCGTGAAAACGGCGCAAGTCTTGCTGATAAATGGTCGATCTGATCATGGCCATCTCCCTCTCTTCTTCTAAGAGGTCGACTGCGTCTTGCCGGGCCTGTTCTGCTTCATCTTCGGTGTAAAGTTCGACTCGGGGTGCATTATGAAGAAGGTCACTCGGCAGGACTGCTTCGGCTCCATAAACCAGAAAGAATGGAGTTCTTCCAGTCGACCGGTTAGGGGTGGTCCTTAATCCCCACAGAACTGACGGAAGCTCGTCGACCCAAGCGCCTGCCGCGTGCTTGAGATCACGCATCAGTCGAGGCTTTAGTCCTTTGAGAATCAGACCATTTGCTCTCTCAGCTTGTCCATTCGACTGGGATGGGCGACCGATGCGTAGTCAACTCGTGTGCCTTGAGAGGCGCAAAAAGCTCTGAACTTGTCCGAATCAAAGTTTGACCCATTGTCAGTGATGATGCTATGCGGGACTCCATATCTGAATGTTAACCCTCTGACGAAACTGATAGCAGTGCAAGCATCGAGATTCTTGATGGGCTTAGCTTCGATCCATTCGGTAAATTTGTCGACTGCCACAAGCACATGAGTGAATCCACTCCTGCCCGTTCTTAGTGGACCAACCATGTCCAGTCCCCAGAAGGCAAAGGGCTAGACGAGTGGAATGGTCTTTAGGGCTGATGCAGGCTTGTGTGACATGTTGGAGTAGAACTGGCACCCTCCACACTTGTCGACTATCTCTTTTGCCATCTCATTTGCTCTTGGCCAGTAAAATCCAGCTCGGTATGCTTTAGCCACAATAGTCCGAGAGGACGCATGGTGACCACAGGTCCCCGAGTGGATATCATTAAGGATTATCTGACCCTCTTCTGGTGTTATGCATTTCTGACCGACTCCAGTCGCGCTCTCTCTATACAACTGTCCCTTTATGACTGTGAAGGCTTTGGATCGGTGGACGATCTGTCGAGCCTCTTCCTCGTCTTCCGGGAGTTCTTTCCTTAGGATATACGTGATGTATGGTATCGTCCAGTCAGGGGTGATTGCCAAGACTTCCATGATTAGGTCGACCACCGCAGGTACTTCAACTTCAGTCGGATCTGTGGCACTTTTCGGCTGCGGGGCTTCTTCTGTGAAAGGATCCTCTTGGACTGACCGCGAGTGAATGTGTTCTAGGAACACGTTGCTGGGAATGGCTTCTCTCTTGGAGCCTATCTTTGCCAAATCGTCAGCTGCCTGATTTTTCAGTCGGGGGATGTGACGAAGCTCTAACCCCTCGAATTTCTTTTCTAGCTTTCGCAGTGCATTGCAATAACCAGTCATTGCCGGACTCCTGACGTCCCACTCCTTCATCACTTGATTAACCACCAAATCTGAGTCGCCATAGACCATGAGGCGACGGACGCCGAGTGAAATGGCCATGTGCAACCCATACAAAAGTGCTTCACACTCTGCTTCGTTATTGGAGAAATCGAAGTGAATCTGGAGAACATATCTGAGCTTATCTCCTCGGGGGGAGACTAGGACTACCCCCGCACCCGAACCATTCAACATCTTGGATCCATCGAAGAACATGGTCCAGTGCTCCGAGTGAACTTGAGTTGGAAGTTCCAGTTCAATCCACTCGGCGATGAAATATGCGATTGCTTGGGACTTGATAGCCTTCTTTGCTTCAAACTTGATATCTAAGGTAAGGAGTTCGATCGCCCACTTGGCCACTCGACCAGTTGCGTCTCTGTTATGCAGGATCTCTGATAGTGGGGCGTCGCTGACGACTGTAATGGAGTGGTCAGAGAAGTAATGTGCAACTTTCTTCGTGGTCATATAAATCCCATATACAAGCTTCTGGTAGTGAGGGTATCTTTGTTTTGAAGGGGTCAAAACTTCAGACACATAATATACTGGGCGTTGAACTTTGAAGGCCTTTCCTTCCTCTTCCCGTTCGACCATAAGTACTGTACTGACAACTTGTCCTATGGCTGCAATGTAAAGCAGCAGAGGCTCTTTGCTGATTGGGGCAGCAAGCACCGGCTGGGTGGAGAGCAGAGCTTTGAGCTCTGCAAACGCTGCATCAGCTTCTGGAGTCCATTCGAACTTGTCAGACTTCTTCATTAGTCGGTAAAGGGGCAACGCCTTTTCACCGAGACGAGAAATGAATCGACTTAAAGCGGCCAAGCAGCCTGTAAGCTTTTGGACATCGTGCACGCGTACAGGACGCTTCATCCGGAGTATGGTGCCAATTTTTCAGGATTGGCGTCGATCCCCCGTTCGGAAACGAGAAAACTCAGTAACTTTCCACCTGGAACTCCGAAAGTGCACTTTGATGGATTGAGCTTGATATCGTACCTCCTGAGGTTGGCAAAGGTTTCAGCAAGGTTAGCCCGTAGGTCGGAACCTTTCCGGGACTTGACCATAATATCATCCATGTATGCCTCCACATTTCGACTGATTTGAGTGAGTAAACACTCTTGAATCATTCTGATGAATGTGGCTCCGGCGTTCTTGACGCCGAACGGCATGGTGACGTAACAGAAGCATCCGAATGGAGTGATTAAAGCTGTTTTGATCTCATCGGGCCCATATAGACGGATCTGATGGTACCCGGAATAGGCATCTAGAAAAGACAATCTCTCGCACCCCACAGTCGAGTCAACTATTTGGTCGATGCGATGGAGAGGAAAATGATCTTTCGGGCAGGCCCGATTGATATGTTTGAAATCAATGCACATGCGGAGTGACTTGTCCTTCTTGGGGACCATGACGACATTGGCGAGCCACTCGGAGTGGTAAATCTCTCGGATGAACTCCGCTGCTAAGAGCCGGGCCACCTCCTCGCCAATGGCTTGCTTCTTCTGGACGGCGGACCACCGAAGATGTTCCTTCACAGGCTTGAATTTTGGGTCGACTCGTAGACGGTAATCAGCCAGCCCCCTGGGAACTCCAGGCATGTCAGAGGGTTTCCATGCGAAGATGTCCCAGTTCTCACGGAGGAGCTGGATGAGCGCTTCTTCCTATTTGGAGTCGAGCATCGTCGAGATGTGAGTCGGAGCAGCGTCGGGGTCGGTCGGGTGAATGTGGACTGTCTTTGTTTCACCAGCCGACTGAAAAGCTCACTCAGAGGCAAGCTTCTTAGCTCGCACCAATTCACTCAGATCGGCAGTCTTTTGGTACTCTTTCAGCTCGACCACTGCCATCTGAGCATCAGCGATCTTTGATCCCTTCTGAAAACACTCTTTTGCTTTCTTTCGGTTGCCCGTAACAGTGATCACACCCTTGAGGCCAGGCATCTTCAATTTGAGATACACGTAACATGGTCAAGCCATGAAGCATGCGTAAGCTGGCCTACCCAAAATGGCATGATAAGCACTCTGGAAGTCCACAACCTCAAATGTCAACTTTTCCTTGCATTAATTCTTTGAATCACCAAAAACCACATCAAGAGCAATCTGGCCGAGTGACTCGGCTTTCTTCCCAGGAATGACTCCGTGGAAGCTCATGTTACTGGTACTGAGTTTGGACATCGGAATGTCCATTCCTTTCAAAGTTTCAGCATACAGTATGTTCAGGCCACTGCCGCCATCCATCAGGACTTTGGTCAGTCGAGTGCCTTCGACAACTGGGTCGACCACCAAAGTTTGCCTCCCAAGGGTGGCAATGTGCGTTGGGTGATCATACTGGTCAAATGTGATGGCAGTCTGAGACCACTTCAGGTAACTGGGTGTTGTCGGAGCAACCATGTTCACCTCATGGTTAATGACTTTCAGTCGACTTTTGCTTTCGACATCAGCAAAAATCATCAAGGTGGAATTGACTTGGGGGTATCCATCGTCACTATCATCCTTGTCCTCAACTTTGTCTGGCTCTTTTTCCTTATCTTTGGGCTGCTTGCCCTGAAACTGCTGGATCAGGAGCCGGCACTGTCGAGTGGTATGTTTTGGGAAAATAAAATTACCCTCTTCATCTTTCTTGGTGTGGATGTGACATGGCAGGTCCAAAACATCATTCCCATCCTGATCCTTAACTTTCTTGGGCTTCCAGGTGCCCTTGGGTTTCCCCTTGAAGTTTCCCTGGGCCACGGCCAGGGCCTCCCCAGGAGCGGCTGGCTCGGCCTTTCGCTTCTGCTTCCGACTGGAGTTTCCTCCGGTTTCTTGCGCGACTGATTTGAGTTTGCCACTTCGGAGTCGGTCTTCGTCTTCACCATTAGCGTACTTGGTGGCAATCTCCATCATCCGATTCAGAGACATCTCTCCAGTTCGACCGAACTTCAAATTCAACTCTCTGTATTTGACGCCTTCCTTGAAAGCGCAAACTGCTTAATGGTCTGGCACATTCTCAACTGAGTGGTGTAGTGTGATCCACCTCTGGATGTATTCCCTCAGTGTTTCATTCGGCTTCTGTACACAAGACCGCAACTCTGTAAGGCCTGCAGGTCGCTTGCATTTTCCTTCGAAGGTTGTGATAAACACTCGGGAGAGGTCCTCCCAAGTGTAAATATTGCTGGGTGCCAACTGATTCAGCCACGCTCTGGCTAAGCCTTCTAACATGAGAGGCAAATGCTTCATGGCCACCTCATCATTGCCACCGCCAATCTGCACAGCCACTCGGTAATCTTCGAGCCATGTGTCGGGCTTGGATTCACCGGTGAACTTGCTGACTCCAGTCGCCAGCCTAAAGTTGGGAGGAATCACCGCGGCCCTGATGGCTCGACTGAAACATTCTGGCCCCGAAGCATGTACCCTGCTGCCGGCGGGTGCATCTCTGTTGTGGCCCTCTTGATGAGCTCTGTTCCTGTCCACCAAACCTTGAATGAGGATGGATCTCACGTCAAAGCCTGGGTCCCTGGGGTCGACTGGAATCCTTTGCCCAACATTATGGGGGCGCCTGTCATCTCGATGTCGAGGCGCATATGACCCACTCCTCGGGGGAGGGGATGGCACTCGACGTCGATCATCACGGTCGGGTCGGTGATCATACTGCTCATTTCTCCTGTACTGATCGTGCCGGTCCCCACGTCCCTCACGCCTCGGGGGCAATCTCGGGCTGTGAGCCGACTGGACTGTTTCTGTTGCAACGGATCGACTGTGGATCCTGTTCCGCGACTGAGAAACGGCGGAATTCTGATTTCCTACCGCTCGGAGCAATGCTCTGATCTGCAACAAGCCCCTGCCAGCCTCCGACTGGGAAGGCTGAATTGACTCCGCTATACGGGCCGGGGCGGCCAAATTCTCAACTGGGGTTCGGTATACCTGCGGCGGCGGGAAGAGCTGACGTCGACTGGATTCAGGAGCTTGCTGTCGTCGACTGGACTCGGGAGCTCGCTGACGCGCTTGCTCGTCGAGTATTCGCTGTAGATTCTCCAGTCGAGTGCGCTCGGCCAGGTTAGCCAAGCGCGCGTCCTCCAAGGCCTGGGCCTCAGGGGTTTCTCCAACAATAGGAGTGTGGAGCGCGTCCATGTTCCGGCGGCGAAGCTCCTCTCGCTGCAATGACGTGAGAGGTTCGGGGAGGTACTCGTCGTGGGGATGCGACGGGTCGCCTCTATCCGCGCCACCATCAGCGCGAGGGAATCCGGGAGGACTGTGTGTCCCCTCGACCAGAACCTCAGCCAAAGGGTCGCTGCTATCGCACTCGGATGCGGTCTCCGCGGAGCCAGTCGACAGGTCGAACAGGCCGCAGAGGGATTCGTCGGGCTCGATTGCCGCGACTTGTGGGGCCGCCGACTGGCGGGCCACGGCGTGCCTCACCCCCCGCTGGAGTCTCGACCGACCTGAGCGCTTGCACTGGTGGGAGACAGGGCGGGGAGACGACATGGGGGCCGACCGATATTGGGTCGACGGCTGCCGCAGGAGGACGCCACGAATGCACGTGCAGAAGTGCGTCGCACCGCGGACAGGGAGCGCGTCGATGTCGAGCGGCGCCTCCTGGAGCCAGGCGGAGTCGTCGGCGATGAAGGTGAGCGCGCCGAGACGGATCTCGTGGCCCTCTACCAAAACTCCGCAGGAAACCATGATCAAATGGATCGGAAAATCGCAACTTCTCCAATTAGGCGCTAAGACTAATGCCCCACGGTGGGCGCCAACTGTCGTGGTTCTAAGTCTGATAGTAAAGTAGGGGGGTGTGTATGGAGAGGCTAGATCTTAGCTGTTGGGAAGTTGTAAGTACGCAAGGTTTACGAGTTCAGGCCCTTCTCGGAGGAAGTAACAGCCCTACGTCTCGGTGCCTGGAGGCGGTCGATTGGATTATGCGTGTGTAGATAACAAGGGTGCGAACCCTTCATACTGAGGAGGGGGTGGCTTATATAGAGTTCGCCGGCCCCCTCCTGCCCTCAATAATGCAGGGTTTTAGGTACATTTAAGGTTTGGCGTTACTGGTAACGCCCTTAATAAAGTGTTATAATGACTATAAAGACTACTTAATAGCCGACCGTTTGCCTGCGGAGTGACTTCAGGTCTTCTGACAGTCGAGTGGTTGGCTTCATGGTCGAATGATAGTTTCTTTGGTCGAGTGTCTTGAACCCGTCGAGTGGGATACCTTCAAGTCGTTTGAAAGGTGACTCCTTCTAGGGATGTCCTTGGATTGGGCTTTTTAGGACAGGTCCCCGTGCCCCTACTCTAGGTACATAGCTTCATCACCTCCTCCGGCGAGTGACGATCAGGGCACTCGGCCTCCTTCTCCGGCGCGTGGCGGCACTCCGCCTCCTTCTCCGCCTGCGCCGGCGCGCCCGAGCAGCCAACCTCCTCCTTCTCCGCCTCGTCAGCAAGGTGGAAGAGACCCGCCGCCGCTTCAGCTACTCCGGCGCGTCGTAGTGCTTATCCTCCTCCTCGTAAGCAAGGAAAGAAGACAGCCGCAGCTGCTCTGTCTGCTCTACCGGCGCCTAGCAGTATAGCTAGAGGCGGGAGGCAATACAGATTCGGTCCTTCTCTGAAGACTCCAGAGAAGTTACCATACGAGAGGACCCCGGAGGAGAACGCCGAGATCGCGTGAGAAGTGAGGAACTTCTTTGAAGGGGTGAAAGCAAAGAAACATCCACCTCCAGAGGAGAAGGTAGATCCGGTTAAAGCGAAGCGCACTCTGGCTGCCCTGAAAAAACCAGCAAAGTCTCCGCCGAAAGGCAACTATGAGCGCATTATTGAAAAGTCATTTGTCGAAGCGGAGCGGTCGGGAAGTACCGTCAATGATCAAAGGTTCAAAGAACGACGAGCTGGGAAAAAAATTCCCCAGCTCGGCGAACAAGCGAACCAATCGTGCCCCCCGCTCAAGGTGCCTACTAATGATCCGAGGATGGTGCCCGGTTATAGCAATCTTGGAGATTGCTTGCCCGACGATGTACATTATGAGTTCTTGGAGGTGGAGGAACACAAATACGAGTACGGGAAGCCTCTCGTCAAAGATGAAAGATCTCTAACAACGATGATGCGAAGATTCCATGATTGGTACATGAAAACCTGCAAAGAGTCTGGGGGGAGGAATACTTTGACGCTGAGAGTTAGAGAGGAGCATGACCTCGTTGGAATTGAACTGTTGAATGTTCCATTTGAAGAGTTTTTCCAGTTTTTCAATCAAAATGCCCTCGATAAAGCAATGGTCACTTGCTACTGTCTGTAAGTAGTACTACTTCTGTCATTAAGTCTTTCTATATAGGTCAGCTCTTTCATTGCATGTATTTATAATTATCCTCACTATATTATGCAGATTGAAGATCGCCGAATTGAAGAGAAGACAAATCGGTGATATTGGGTTCATTAACACAAATCTCATAGATGCAACTGAGGTTAAATATCATGCCGACGATACCGAGGCCAACTTGCTACGATCATTGATAATAAATGAAAACAAAGATATATATAATACTCTTTCCTTACAACTTCAAGTGAGTGTTACTGTCTTGTGCATATTCGGTTTCCTTTATTAGTCCAGGTTATAGTAATGTAATTGATGAGTTATGCATGCGTGCACAGGTTCTACTATATTCTCCTAGAGATTAAGTTTGTGCAGGGACTAGTAACTGTCTTAGACTCGAGACGAAAAGATCCCAGGACTATGCGGACATGACTCAAATGCTCGAGAAGTAAGTTAAATCAATCATTATCCACCATATAAGCAACTTTGTTCATTTCCTGATATCAAGTAATTGTTTTCTTTGTCTGGCAGGGTTTGGAGAAAATTCACCAAAAAAGCTCCGGGATTGCCGAAGAAGCTGCAATTTAGACACCCGAAAGTAAGTACTATAGTAACATGTTCCGCGCATCTCCTAGTGATTCAAGCGCTAGTTTCATCAATACCATTTGGCATACTTGCTTATCAGTTTCATTGACCTCTATTTCTTGTAAAGTGGTTGTGGCAGGAATAAGGGAATGATTACTGTGGATACTACGTTTGCGAGTCCATCCACCACACGACCTGTGAACGAGGGTACTTTGAAGAACAATATGAAGTGCATAAGCAATAATATTCACAATTTTATTTTATTACCATCATTTGTGTTGAGTTTTATTTATTCATATATATATTTATATGTATATATATATATGTATTGACCCCCTTTTTCAAATTAGATCTTTCGGATGCGGGATGAACTCCTAGCACCAACTCGTATGTGAGCAATTCAAGAGGAATTGGCGGCATTCTTCCTTGACCACGTGATCGCTGAAGACGGAGAATACTATATGGATCCTATGTTCGTATATAATTAGGAGATTATATTGTAAGAGATAATTGTTGTGTATATGTAGCCGGTAGTGTCGGATAGATCTACGAGAACTTGTTGTTCGACCAATCTCTCGGAGAAGGAGAGGTGGTCGATATCACTCCTCTCTGTATGCATATATGTTCATGACGATCTTCTGTTTTCTTCGTTTGCTTATTAGCTAGCTAGCGTGTCTAGTCCTCTCTATACGTATATAGTACCTAGCGTCGACCAAGCACGGACATAAGAGAGGACACTACTCTCTATTAATTAGCTGGCTAGCACAATATATGAAACACCTAAATTAACCTCCCAAAACCCCCAACCCCCCCCCCCCCCCCCCCCCCCCTCAAAAAAAACCTCAGCCCCTAAAATGCTGACCCGTGGATGCCCATTGGTCCCGGTTGATGCCACCAACCGGGACCAAAGGCAAAAAAAAAAACCTCAGCCCCTAAAATGCTGACGCGTGGATGCCTATTGGTCCCGGTTGGTGCCACCAACCGGGACCAAAGGCCCTCCTGCCTGGGCTCGGCGCACCGGCCACGTGGAGGCCCATCTGTCCCGGTTCCTGTTTGAACCGGGACTAAAGGGCCAGGGCATTAGTAACGACCTTTAGTCCCTGTTCAGAAAGCGGGACAAAAGGCCCTTACCAACCGGGACAGAAGACCCTTTTTCTACTAGTGTAATAAAAGGAATAAAATGGCAGCGCGTGATCTGATTCTTTTCTATCTCTTGCCCCTGGGAAACTGCCTGTCCTTGACTGAAGAAAAGGAAACTGGTGTGATTCAGATAACAACGGGCATGACCTGAGTCTTTTTCTGTACTTGACTGAAGAAAAGGAGAAACAATCAAGTCTATCTCAGACAATCACGGGCGTGACGACGCTTTCTTTCTATTCTATGTTCTCTTCTACCTTAGGAGCGGGAGAAGGACGGCAGGGCGTGCTCATCGGTAGTGGCTGCACGGATCTCACGGCCAGAGCAGGATGTCGCCGGTGGCCGCGCCGACCAGAAACGGCCTGCAGCTTCGGTCCGCTCGGTCGGACCGGTCAAAGACCGAGCCGGACCGAGGAAATTTCGGGCCGAAATTTGGTAACCGGACGGCCAATTTCTGCAGCGAGCCAAGACTGATTGGTCCGATCTTGAACGGGCCATGAGCGGGCCGAAAAGCCCGCTCGCGCCGTCCAGCCTGAAGTGCGGGTATGATTTTGAGGGATTCTTCAGGGAAGATTATCTTCTTAATTTATAGAGCTTTGTATTCATGCAGGGATGCGTTGGAGGCTGAGTTATGTGCTTGTATGGAGGGATTATCTTCTTCGATTCAACGCACAGTACAGCCGATCGAAATTGAGATGTATTCTTCGGTTGCAGTGTCCATGATCACATGTGTGAGCACGGATCGCTCGATATATTCTTCCTTAGTGAATGAGATTAGGTTTTTATTGAATCTACATCAAACTTGTATTACTCATATCGCTCGTTCGCAAAATAAAGCGAGCGACAAGTTAGCTGCTTTTGGTCGTATTAATAATAGGACTATGACTTGGTTAGGGTTTCTCCAGAAGTTTTGAAGATAGTTGCTGAAGATTGTAATGATACTTTGAATGAGTAAATACAAGTGTCGAGGCCGGAAAAAAATGGCTGCCGTTTGCTGGTGTGTTTCCTTCGCTAAGAAGCCGGCTGCCGGCTGCCGACTAATTTGCTTCTAATCCATCAAATTATGTCTTTGGGCGTGTTTCCTTCGCTACGAAGCCAGCATGCCAAGGTCCTCGTTACGACGCCTCCTTCCTCTTCAAACACGCCATGTCCTCCTCTCCTCTTCTCTCACAGCCAGATCCTCTCTCCCTCACGTCGTCTCTTACGATTTTGCCTCTCAACAACGAATCCAGATCCATGCAGATCGACCTTAGAGGCCATGGTGGGAGGCACCAGCTGGAGGAGGAGAGGTCGTGACCTACGGCGGAGGAGAGGCCGCGGCGGTGGATGAAAGTTTGTGATGCGTAGCGGCATCGTGGATGCCGGCGCCGACTCCTGCACCTTCGGCTCGCCTTCCACGCCTTGCTGCCGCACCATCGGCTCCTCCCTCTTGGCCTCCTCTTTCCCCACGTCCCTCTTTGTTGTACACGGCGGCAGGAGGGTCGCATCTATGAGTAGCTTCTTTGATTGATTCATGTGATTGTGTTTTCTTAGTTCATTTTGCGCTAATCCGTTGCTCGTCCCCTGTTCGTTGTTATGCTGCATCGTTATATGGCTGTGTATCCATCTTGTATTGCTGGTCTGATTTTCCCCTTTTACCAACTCTCATTAAATCCTTCAACTATTATACTTGATACTTTTAGTTCCTTGAAATGATTTCAGTGGTGAAGTAGGTATGTGGCACTTCAAGTTTGAGGAAGTAGCGATTCGAGACAACGGGAGGAGAGAGGATGATGGGCTTTCAAATGTTTGTATGGTCCCGTGATGCGTCTCCTCTGTACTTCAGGTATGCCTTTTTGTGCATCTGGTATGTGTATACGGCAGCTTTCGTATGCTCATAATTTGTTTACTGCAATTACTATCATTGTTAGTATACATCGAATTTATTCGTTTGACATATTGTTGTGTGTTGTGCGTGTGCACGCAGTATTAATGGAACCAATCCTGCCGGAGATCGCGTTGTTGCGCCTAAACGTTTCAGCTAGGCGGTGTAGTCCAGTCTCTATTCGTACTGCTATGTTCCAGTGTGCGTGCATACTTTCATGAATTTGTGAGGATCATGAAACTAAATGTTTTCTGTATAAGTAATTCCTTTTTGCTTGTGGTGTCATTTTTTGTGGTAATTTATTTTAGATTTTCTTTGTTCCATGGCTATTTTCGTAGGGTCACAAGTGACTTCTGGCAAAAGATTGTGAACAAAGCTATGCAAGAATTATTTTTTTGGGTCCTATGGAAGGTATGATTCTTGTGCAAAGCACCACTAGACTTCTTAATTCCCAGGTCAAGAATCATCTTCCTTCAACAAGATTCAATTTGTATGCATTTCTTTAGTTCATCCATATCCTGGCGAGCTCTATGGCCAGCCTCCTCAGTATAGGCTTTGAATTTTCACTTGGTTGTCGCTTAATGTGTTAGAGTTGTGTCGAATATAGTGTACAAGGTAGGTTACAGTTGGACTTCTGAGTTGTATTATGTTTAGACATGATATGGAGTCGTGTCCTAGTTGGACACTTGTATTCTAGGCCTCTCTTATATAGCGAGGATAGACACACGATGTAACCTATGCCAACATAATAGCACCGGAACGCAGGGGAAGCCGGCGGCATGTGCCGGTGTCCAGGGCGACCGGGTACGGTATTGTAGCGGTGTCATGGGAAGAAGCGCCCATAGTCAGGCCCCGGGGATGTAGCCATATCGATGAACCTCATTAACAAATCTCGGTGTCGTGCTCGTGTGATTGCTTGGTCCTCGAATGATCAACGGTATACCTCGGATTTATTCTAACAAGTGGTATCATGAGCTAGGTTGTTCGGAGGCTATGGATTGTTGATCTAGAGGAAGTAGCAAGTCTGAGATGCAGCCGGTTGTGGCGTTGTTCTTGGCGAGATTGAAAAAAAGTAATCAGAGGCGGCGGTGCAACGCGTGGAAGAGGAACCTATCTGTCGGATCAATCGAGAGCGATCTCGCCGAGTCCGTGGTTGAGATCGGAACCAGCAGGCGCGTGTGCGAGTGCCAACAAAGGAGACGTGCGGCGGTCGATCGGTTGATCGATCGGGCGAGCGAGTACAGCAGGGAAACATGCAGCTCGGATCGGGGCGTGTACGGCAGCGATGAAACCCAGGTGCCTAGGGCGTGGCCCAAGGAGTTGGGTGAGGTGCTGTCAAGTGGACTAGCAAAGCCCAAATCGCAGGAGGCCATGAGCTGAGCCATGGGTCCGTTCATGAACATGTGTGGAGGCACGTTGGATCTAAACTAGTGTTTTGGCTGATTGGAAGGCACGTGAGATTTGTTTGGACAAAAAGAGAACCGGGTCCTCACGTGACACAGAGGCATGAGCAAATCAAATTGGTGAAGGAAAATCATGTGGTAATACACCAGGATAGCAAGGGCACAGGCAAAGCAATAGCCAGCATCGGAAATTGAGCTAAGGATATTTTTCACACGGTCAGCCGTATGAAGAATTATGGAGCCAACGGGTACTAGGTTTGAAGGTGGAGAAGTTCGACGGGACTAAAAGCTTTGGGTTATGGCAGACAAGAGTGAAAATTTATTGGCACAATAGTGATGCTTGAAGGCGTTGCAGGATGTCAAGCCAAGCGGATGATGAGGGCTGCGAGAAGTTGCAGATGGTTGCAGTCTGGGGAAGTTCGGCTGGGTCGGACTAGGCAGTCTGATGGATCGACGCAAGTCGGTTGGTACAAAAAACGGTTGTGGGCTCGGCGACGACGACATAGGAGCGTGGTGCTGATGGTGACCGTTTTCTGGGCGTGGAAACACGCGGCACGGGCCTGAGTGCTTGTGTGGCTTCGACAAGACTATGGCGCGGGGTTGATTCAATACAGTGCACATGAGAGCTTGGAGTCGACGGGGCGCGGGGTGGCTCGTACAACCATCATGGAGTCATGTTGAAGGTGGAGCTGGAGTCTGGAAGACTTCACTCGGTGCTGATTGAGGGGCTACGGCGTAAGTGCACAGAGAGTCGAAACCTATTCAGCGGGAAAAAGCGAGGGACACGTAGTTCGGACTGGAGCCCAGTGGTCTGATGGAAGCGTGAAACTCGTCATCGGTCGGTGATGATCGGTGGTACTCTGCAGTGGGGGTTGAGTGGTGTGGGTTTGCGACCCTTGAGACTCGACCGAGACAGCGGAGGCTCGACACGGTAATAGCGGCGAGGCGTGCGGTACGCACGGGACGTGGAGACGGGCCAGGGCTCTGGTGGTCATACATGTGGTGAGACAACTGCGAATTTGACTCGGGATGACTACAAGCAATGATGAAATTCCTTCAAGTTTCAGACAGGCTGTCAAGAAAGGAGCGGTGATGTTGAGTTCAGGTAACTCTTATGTGTGACATCCAATATGTGAGTTGTTCACTTTCACGCAGGTCAGTGATCAATGTGTGATGGCGTTGGACGAATACTCTGAAAGTTAGAAGCGCAAACTAGAGTAATGTGGAACTTAATTTCGTTCGAGTGTTGACTCTAGTCAAGAAAAAAAGGAACTACAAGTTGCAGGTGGAGTCATATGGAGTCTTTGGAGTAGCAGCGGTACTCATGGGATAAGCTCAAGTCCAATGTACATGGAAGTTTGACACATGGACGAATTCAAGGTGGTGAAGAATATTCGCCAAGGTGAAGTTTGTTAGAGTTGTATCAAATATAGTGTACAAGGTAGGTTACAGTTGCACTTCTGAGTTGTATTGTGTTTAGACAATATATGAAGTCGTGTTCTAGTAGGACACTTGTATCCTAGGCCTCTCTTATATAACGGGGGTAGACACACGATGTAACCTATGCCAACATAATAGCACCGGAACGCAGGAGAAGCCGGCGGCATGTGCTGGTGTCAAGGGCGACCGGATGCGGTATTGTAGTGGTGTCATGGGGAGGAGCGCCCATAGTCAGGCCCCGAGGATGTAGCCATATCGGTGAACCTCATTAACAAATCTCGGTGTCGTGCTCGTGTGATTGCTTGGTCCTTAAATGATCAACGATATACCTTGGATTTATTCTAACATAATGCATTTTTCTTTTACTTGCTTCCTGCTTAAAATTGAAAGCCGCCTTCTGGAGCATATCCACTCAATATTGATATAAACAAGCCAACAATTGTTGCTTGACAAGCTTGAAATCCAAAGCCGCCCTCTAGAGCATATAAATTGTTGGCCAATTCGACCGCAGAGGAGGCAAACGAGGGATCTTGCCCTGCACGGCGAGGAGGGGAGGAGGATGTCGTCCACCGCATGGCGCAGCCACCCGGTACTGTTGAACGTCGATGGGGCCGCCTGACGAGGGCAGTGAGGTTGGTGTTGGCAACTGCAGCAAGAGGCCGTCGGATGCCAGTGTGGCCAGCCGTCATCCACGTGCTCCTCCGAAAGTTCCTCCTCACCACCACTGGTGGATGCTAGTGTGGCCAGCCTTCCCTCCACGCGCACTTACTCCCTTGCTCCCGTCGGCGCCGTCTCCCTTACCCTATTTCTCTTCCCTGGCCCTCTCTCTCTCTTTCTCTCTCTCTCTGCTGTACACAAAGAGAGCCGTGCTGTCAGCACAACAGAGTACAAAATTGAAGGCCAAATAGGCAGATTTGTCCAATTCTCAGACTAGATTTAATGAATGAAGCTGCAGTTCATTAGACCAGCAATTATGGATATGGATCCATCCTCGTGTGCTGGATGAAGGGGTCTAATTATAAGCAAGTATAGAGAAAAGCACATGACGTTGTTTTCTTCGTAATTTAATCTTACAAAAGTACATCGTTTGTTCGGGGGATAGGCAATCTGGCGATGTTAGCCTTATATTATATCTATGACAGCTTTGCACCATTTGTTTCTTGGGATTTTTTCCATTTTTGTTATTAATGTGTTGTAGGTCGTTGAAAGTAACTTAAAGGAACGAGAACCTCACACTCTCACGACCGCTTCGCCTCCGTGCGCGACCAGTCGCGCCTCCTCCCTGAGCTCTCCCCCTCCCATTTCTCCTTGCCGCCGTCGCTGGCGTCCGGCACCGGGCCTGGCCCGGGCGGCGCTGGCGCTGGCGGCGGCCACTGGCCTTTCCCCTCACGGGGCGGTGCGGCGCTGCGGGGTGCTCCCAGGCGGCGGCGGTGCTCTCCGGCGTGGTGGCAGGGGATCTTCTGGGAGGCGGCGCTGCCGTTGGCGGCGGGGCGGTGCGATCTGGCGGCGCCCGCTCGGCCCAGATCTGGGCCCTTCGGGCCCCATCTGGGTCTGGGCGGGCCGGCGGCGGGGAGGGTAGTCGGTGTGGCTTTCGGGAGGCAGGGGAGTGGCGATGGGCGGGTGGATGATGGCGGCGCTGGTGTCGTCCTGCTGCAGCGTGGCCGGCGGGGCTTTACGGGCCCAAATCGGGCCTGGCCGGGCCAGGGGTGGCCTGGTATGCCCTGCTGCTGCGTTCGGACGGCGACCGCGACGGTGCCGGAGGCTCAGGCCTCCCGCACGACAGCGGTGGAGATAGTTCCTTCCCGCGTGGCTCCGGTGCTGCTGCTCCTGTTGGCTCGTGCGTCTCTCTCTGTCCTCTTGGCCTCGTGTTGGTGATCTCGGTGAGGCGACGTGGGTGGGTGGTGTCATGACCGCGGTGGCGCATGCTGGTGGGCGGCGAGGTGGCTGTTTGGCTTCGGCCTGGTTGGGCGGTGGGGTTTGGAGTGCGGGAGAAATCCCTTGTCGGCTCTCTTCCGGCTCCGATGCGGTGACACCTGTGGTTGCCACCATCCCTTCTTGGAGGGTGTCGGATGTATCCATCCCCCCACTTCCTTTCATGTGCCAGGGGAAACCCTAGGACACGTCCGAGCAGTAGCGTCGTCGATGTCGCATCCCTTGTTGGAGGTGCTGCTTGGTACGCGGCGGATTGGAGCCTGGGTCTGTGGTGGATCAATTTCGGAGAGCGCAGCGGTGGCGGGTCATCCGCTCTTTGTCGAGATGCCGTTGTTGGCATTTCTTTCTTCTTCTTTGTTCTTTTTCTTTTCTTTGGGCTTGTTGTGCTTCTCGCCCGAACATTCCTATGTAATCGGTGTTGGGTGCTTTGTAATACAAAGCAGGGAAACCCTTTTTCGATAAAGTAACTTAAACTTTTTAGGTAAAATAAATATGAGTAGTTTGTTTTTCTTCAGCAATTACCGTTGCTATTGTTCGCTCAGTTTGAACATCTGTAAGTATTGGCTTTGCATAATGATTAATTTAATACAGGCGGCCTTGTCCAGGCTATGCCAACACGGTGACTTGCAGCTCACGTATCTGGTGTCTCTTACAGACCTTTAAAATAGTATAGTGGATTGATTGTGGTGCTACAATTTTTTTTTTGGAGTCATGATGTTTACTGACTCTTGTTTGGTTAATGTCAGGGAGCAAACTGGGACACAGAACATTTTGTTGCATTGTTATCCTTTTCTAACTCGACCACACTTGGTTCAGTTCACTTCTCATCAAAGCCACAATCTTTAGGTATATAGACATTATGGTATTCTTTCAGTTCAAGCTATGCTATTGTGTACGTTTCCGAATCCTGATCAGTTATGATATGTTCCTTAACTTCAGATGCCCATCTCCTACCAATGTACAATGGTACTAATTACTTAAAGCGTCAGTGATATTAATTACCTAAAGCTGATTACTTCAACAATTTTTTTTCCTTTGACTCATCTCATCTTTATTTGTCCAACTCTTATTCAGACATTAGCATTTACTCCCTCTGTTCCAAAATAACTAAATCCACGACACTTATTTTGGATCGTAGGGCGTAGCATTTATATTTATTATTACTGAAGGCATTTCATTAACTTCATTGTATGTTCTCTGAAATCAAATATCTGGAAATGTGGTGCTGATTTTTTCCGTACTGAATTTGTGTTAGACTCTATCATTGCAACTTATAGCAAATCACAGGTGAGTTGCATCCAAATTCATTCTCCATGTAATAGTTCTTGACACTATTGCACACTTAAATGCTACAGCATTCAATTGTAGGTTTCTCTACTTACCGGAATTTTCATGGGCGGGCGTGCTTGTGTTTCTATACATGGAAGATTTTGGGTTGCCACAAAGAACACGGTATATTCTATGAATCATACTCAAATGGCCTTTTGCCTCCCATGTTGCTTATATATCTTTATATTTTAATTGGGGTTGTAGAGGTTCACAAAATGTTTATTTATCATCAGGTAGCTTAAAATCTGCTTGTTTGGAGTTCTCACACATGTTGTCCAGTTTTTACTGTGTAATGGTGGCATGTTATCTTCTTTGAGTCACTCTTTAAAAAAATCCTCTCCTTATTTGGAGATGAGGTTGCCAACCCTACATTTGTGCCACAAATATATCACTTACCGCATTGTGCCAATGTGCTCAATGAAAAGTGTTTCTTCATTTTGAACGTTACCCATACTCTATCGCATCTACATCACAACCCCTTCCGTTATACCTCATGAACTAAAATATGGATACATCCTAATAATTTTAGTACTATGCGTAGCCGTTGTACATTATACAGGCCATGCTGAATCCAAAGATATTGTAATCCCCTTTATGAATAAATAATTTTGGTCTAGCATTTAAAACCGATCCAATCAGTCATGCGTTGAATTTTACTAATGGTAGTCTGACATGCACATCATGCACTTCTAAAAGTTGTCTCATTTCAGCATTGTTGCTCCCTCATAAACCAACCGTTCGTTACTTTGGTTTTATTACTACAAGTCCTACTTCAATAAAACAATTTTCATCACATGTCCATAAGTCACTACTGCAGGATGCTCCTAACGCGACACTACAATCAGAGACCTTCGAAAAAACTATGTGTGATGCAATAATTGCAAACAGTGATTAAAAACCATCAAAAAGATGCGAAACGTTTGCGTTGACGGATGCATCAAACACGGTTCAGAATTTAGTACCGTGTGCGATGCAGGGCATACGGTTTAGTTTAATGAGCTGTTTGCGATGAGGCAGAAGAACAGAAATGGGCAGCCAGATGAAGGTGTTTGTGATATACGGCATATGGTTCACTCGGATGAACTGTTTGTGATTAGGTAAACAAAAGAAACGGTCAGCCAGATTAAGGTGTGTGCGATAGAGGGCAAATAGTGAACTGTTTGCGTTGAGTCAAGATAACAGAAACGGTTCAATTTAACAAGATGTGTGTGATACGCGGCAAACAGGTCTGTAATCACAAATGTGTGCGAAGACCGATAATAACACATATGATTGTTGCTAATAAGACGTATGTGTTGTGCATACGCTCAGCCCCGAGGCTGAACTACGCCCTCCTCATCATGGTGGCCGCTAGGATGATGATGGCCTCCGGTGATGATTTCCCCCTCCGGCAGGGTGCCGGAACGGGGTCCGGATTGGTTTTTCGTGGCTACAGAGTCTTGCGGTGGCAGAACTTCCGATCTAGGGTTCTTTTCGGATGTTTGTGTATTTATAAGAATTTTTGGCATCGGTCTCACGTCAAGGGGGTGCCCGAGGGGCCCATAAGCTGGGGACGCGCGCCCTAGGGGTAGGGCCCGCCCCCTAGGTTGTGGCCTCCTCGGTCACTTCCTGACCCAACTCCGGTGCTTCGGGGGTCTTTTTTGGTTCAGAAAAAATCACCGTAAATTTTCGGCCTATTCCGAGAATTTTTATTTCTGCACAAAAAACGACACCACGGTAGTTCTTCTGAAAACAACATCGGTCCAGGTTAGTTCTTATAAAATCATACCAAAACCATATAAATTGTTGCAAACATCGCATGAATACTTCATAAATTATAAATACGTTGGAGACATACCAGGGGCTGAATGGGAGATTTAAAAAAAATCAAATTCTGATGAATTTGACGAAGATCAGAGTGAAGAAATAGAAATGTGGGGTAACTAAGTCATCACAGAAATTAAAAGCATGCATACAAGATATATAAAAATGAAGAACATGCAATCATATAGTAATGCAAGCATGAGGAAGATGAACTGCAGAAATAGAATACAGCTTGATGAAAGTCTTCAGTTCAAGTTCTTCAGAAAGTATATCACATATTCTTCGGCGGCGAAAAATGTAATGGGATGGGCGAGGAATTTGAAATCAGGTTGGCTCAGTGAAGACACGGCGATTTGGTAGACCGGTTCCAGTTGTTGTATCAACTGTACGTCTGGTTGAGGCGGCTGAGACGAACTTAGAGGACACACGGTCCTCACAGTATTCCTCTTTAGCTAAGGTCACTCAGACCTCGCCCAATCACATGTGGTAAGTCTTCAAGGTAGACTTCCAAAACCTTCGCAGACTTGTTCGCCTACATAATGACTCTTGGTGTGCTTAGAACATGACACCTAACCATCTAGAAGAATGATAGTCTTGAAAGATAACAGGCGTCTGATCACACGGAGGATCAATCTCTTCAGTGATGCTCAATCACTTTGGCTCTGGGTTTTTCCTCACTTAGGATTCTCTCAAAGTCGTCAAATGATGGGTTGCTCTCAAATGACAAGTGTCAAGTTCTCACGGAGCAGCCAACCAACAAATGGTTGTGGGGGCGGCTATTTATAGCCAGGGCAACCCAACGTGAATTGTCATAAATGCCCTTCTTTGATTCGACCGTTGTCAGGATAATGATCCACTCGACAGCTGGCCTGCTGCACAGCAATGGTCAGAATTTGAACTCTCAAATTCATCAGGGCACTCAATTTCCTCACTTTTAGGTAGATCGCACTGGCGAAACCCTAACTCCTAAGCATGACCAAATTCGTCAGCGATCAAATGAACTTCGTCACTGTTGCTAGCAAATGCGTTAGCTGTTCCAGAGATTCCCAAAGGTTTCACTTGAAATGGCTTGTGTATGTATAGGTTTGAGCATCACTTTGGAAATGTGAACTATGATTCACCTAGACCCCCTTTAATAGTACATTTTTCCTACGACTCAAATAAGAAGAAATAAACTATAAAAACAAAAGTATTTAAGCTTCCAGTCTTCACATCAATTTCTTCATAGGTCGTACCAATTTCATCAAATTCTTCACTTGAAGAAATCCATTTTTAGGGGTCGTCTTCCATGTGTTAAACCAACTCTTTAGTGGCTATATATCCTATGTACACTCAAAAACACATTAGTTCCTCAACCTATTTTTCTTCAATACTCTAAAACCACTTAGGGATGCACTTACAAACTTAGTTGGATTTAACTCCTCATTAATTATACGATGCTAATGGTTGAGGATGTGGATGTACTAACACATCAATGGTTTAATGGTAATAATGTTTCTAATTTGTTTGGAAATGCATAAATGGTTCTGGATAAGGATGTATAGACACACATATGCAGCAATTCAAAAGAATGATGCTAATGTACTCATATATGAATATCTGACTAACAATCAATTCTATACAAAATAGCATGTTTATATATTTGTATATATTTTAATGCTTACTAAAGATTTACATTATCTTGTTTACTCAAAAACAATGGCTCTATATCAATTGCTACTAATTTTGGATATATGGATGAGGATGAAATTTTACTATTGTCCCTATTATGCTAAATTATCACAATCACAGAAATTTCTCATACACCATTCTATTAATGTCTCTGACAAGCGGACCCAACACGTCCATGGGAATATGAAACTTTCATATTATTAGTAAAAGTCTCTTTTGGAGAATGGAAGGGACCTCGGGCTTTCACAACCCTTCCCTTCTATATAAGGGGAGTGCATCTCCACATATCTCCCATCAACATGTCGCTAGTCAACGGCTTTAGTAAATCTCAAGCATTTTGTAGATCCTTCTGGTTCCTATTTCTAGTAGTAAGTTTCTTTGTCCTTGTAGGATTTAGTATGCCGAGGCGGTCAGCTATCGCATATATCCATGATGACAAAGAGCGTGATGTCACATTCTTCAAGCGACGCGGCGGTTTGTTTAAGAGTATTGCTGATCTCTCTGCCGTCACCGGTGCTAGGGTTGCTGTCGTCCTAGAGACAGAAAATGAGACGATGCATTCCTTTGGGACGCCATCTGCTGACCCCATTGCTGATGCTTTTCTATCAGGAGCACCACTAGCAGTTCCACTTGACGATGAGGCAACAACTGCCAGAATTGCCCAGCTACAAAGTGAGGTGGCTCGGCTTGATATGAATTGCATGAAGGAGTACAAGGAAAACCAACTTTCCATCGAGCGTATGAAACAAATCCAAGAGCAGTGCCCAGGTATGGCAGCAAACCATATCTTCTCGAAGGAAGAATCTCTCAGCCCTGGAGATCTCAACAATCTATCTAATGAAATCTCTCGTGTCCATGAGGACATTGGACATCGACTGCCACAACTACATCATGGACACAAAGCCATGACTGGTGGTGCAAGTCAAAAACAAAACATGCTACCATCAAGTGGTCCACCATCGGATCGCATGAGGACTACCCCTTCATCAGTGCACTCACTATGGGATCACCATCTTCCACAACACCAAATGCATTCATCTCCACTTCCATCACCACCAGGACACATCATGGCACCCGGTTTTTCTCAGGTACCACCAATATTCCATCCCGCATCATCTCCTTTAGTGCCACAATTGGCTTCCCAGCAAGAGACCACACCTAATCAGGCACATGAACTACCTCCACCACAAGATATAAGCGTCAAGGATTATGTAAGTCCTTGCAACCCAGTGAACCCACAACAGAATGATGCAAACTCTAACTCAACATCTAGGTATAATTTGGCGGTCTCTCCACTGTTGGCCTACTCTGGTGGAAATGATTTTATCATCAATGACCCATTTGTCTATGAATCATGGGGTTATGCTCAATCGGATCAACCATTCCGCAATGAATATATAGAGAAGGATGCTTCCTTGGGCTATAATGGTGCCGATGTAGGGCAGTCTTCCATGGGAAATGGTGGATGGGTTGATAAGCCACCGGAATCTTCTTCTAGCTAGATGTTGTTATCACTTCAAGTCTAGTGCTATATTGAAATAAAATTTGGTTACATTTTCATTTGGAAATTTGTAAACATTTGGACAATTTACTAAGTCCCTTCGAGGTAATAATATGCATGTTCAATTTTCTAGGTATTGGACCATGAAGTTTTTTTATCTATGTGTCACATATTGTTTATTTTTCATTTTTATTGTTGACATGTGATGAATCTTATGGATGAAGGAATATGAACATGGATTTAGAATTTCTATGTATTGGACATGAAGATTTTTATATCTATATGTCACATAGTGTTTTCATTATAGTCGAATATTTTTATTGTCTTGTTCAAATGTTATGCATCTTATATATGAATGAATATGAACATGGATTTATAATAATTCCCATGTTATCATATTTTCATACAATCATTAGTAATTCAACTAGAGATAAGAGCTATGCTTATTAAATAAATCGAAAGATTGTCCAAATTTCCGCTCAAAAGGAAAGCAACAATCAATTCCTTTGATAGCATAAGACCATCAACTTCAATAACAACTCGATATGGGATTCATTTCAAATTATGGTAAATCAAGTTCGTAATAGATGCCCTTGCCTCTTGTAATTGAAATAAAACTAGAGTATGTGTGTGGCCACATAATGCTCCATCAATGGCATATAGGCACCATTAGAAACATAGAAAGGTACCCAAAATCTAGAGCTCTGCATGAATATATATTGTGAAATGACATTTTTAATGTGCATATTAGCATTAGTTCTACTAATCAAATACAAAAACAAACATAGAAATATGTAATCACCATTCCGTACGGACACATCGGTTAATTAACACAAGTACAACACTTCTATACAGGAACACCCTAAATCTGAAACTTATGTATGACTTTTAATAACTTTGATTCTTTTTTCCAGGTAAAATATAAGCTTTGTTCATTAGGTAAACTGAAACCATGGCGTGTAGTTATAAAATGCATGCCAAACACAAATCATCATCCATTAATACCATAAGCACGTAGTTATGAACATAAAAAGAAACGCCTAGTCTGGGATTGACCTACCATATTGTAAAGACTGAATTTTAATTTTTATGATACAACACATCTTTTTAACTGTAACAAAGCTTAGAGGATATATTGTTCACCGTGAATGCACAAACGATAACATTACCAACATAGAAAAGCACATCAAATTGGGTGCTCAGCTCGCACATATTATAAACGTATATCATAGTTGAGTTGGATATCCCTGGAAAAAAGTAGAGTTTGGTATGATTTTCTTTTCTTGCATTGTCCTTTTCTCTAATTAGTAATGCATATTTAGCTTTTTGTATTAGGACCATGTAAGAACAAATTCTGTTTATGCACATCAAAAGCTTTCTCCTTGTTAGCAGAATCCGAGTCTAACAAAAAATATCGGCTAATCACGCTAAAGTGAACTAAACCATCAATGAAGCATGGTTGCATCTTGAGAATGGTTTGGACCACCATGGATGATAGAAATTTTGTCCAAGGGAGTTGATTTTTGAAAAAAAATGGAGGTTTGCCATTGAACATAACCAAGGCCAGAGCAACTCAATTAAAGGAAACACACAAAACAAGATGACCAAAGTTAATAGAGTTTGACCAAGAAATTCTACAACATCTTGCATCAACCCGACTGCCCATAATAACATAAATATACCCAATATCATTTGAGCATTAGTAGGTGCAAAATATTAATTATCATTTTCAATTTGATTATTTATGAGCCATAAAAGTTTTCTCCTTCTCAACTAATTTTGAATATAGAAAAAGAACTATATGATGATCACGCTAAAGAGAACTACACCATTAATGATACTCTTTTTGAAACTTGAGAATGGTCATGAGTGATCATTGATGAATACCACTGCGTCCAAGGGAGTTGATGGAAAATCTAGAGAAAGACTTGTCATTGAACATAGCCAAATGCCACAGCAACTGCATCCTGAGGGAACAAAAACAAGGATGACCAGAAGTTAATAGACTTTAGCTATGAAATTGCTACTACATCTCTCATAAACTAGGTGTCCCATAATTATGTTGGCCCACCAAAATATATCCAATATTGTTTGATCAGTTAGGTGATGCAAACTATTCTTCATTCTTTTCAATTTGGATCACTAGATGGATGGTAGGCCAAAATTGTTTTTGATATTTTTGGCATAAAAAAGAAAATAGGAAACTCAGATAAGTAAATGAATCAAACGGAAAAACAAGAAGAAACAAATAATGCAAAATCTATGCTAATCTCTTCGTAAAATTAGAAGGTGCGGGAGGTAGGTTAGATTTGGTTAATTTTCATCTAGATGGGAATTAGCAAATTCATAGATTAAAACTTGATTAGGAATTAACCTCAAATATCCTTATAATATGCATGATCCTTTCACTATGTATGCATGTGCTTCGTTCCATGCTGCCTTAGATTGATCTTAGGAGACCTTGAATGGTGTGTACCACGCGACATCCTTGAGAGCCCCTTGTACAGATTGGTGATGGCAAGGATAGGTCGTATGTCACACGCGAGCTAAGCATGCTCATCCACATCCATGTCAGAGAGAACTGCTGCACTTGTCCCATGTCATGTACATGTCGACGGGGAAGTAGACGACGAGCGACCAGAGCGACACTATATCAATGTGGCCAAGGAAGCTATTGAAGGGACAGACCAAACATAACGTACTAAGACATAACTCCTAGCCCTCAAGGATGGCCTAAAGCTACACGATGCACCAGCATGGAGGAGGCGCTCTTGGGCAACCTCTACCATGAGTTCTCCGCCCTCGATGAACTAGTAGAAGGTTTTAGTTGTAGACGTTGTGCACTATGGTGTAAATGTAGCTGACTTCCATGAATGAGAAGGGGTATTAGAACCGCGAAGAAGTTTGATGTTGTGTTGCAAGTCGCTAAATGTTGTGTAGCCATGTGCACCCATCAAAGATGCCTTGCCCATCACCGAGTTCTACGCCAGCTTCGATTGCACTATATACTAAACCAAATGAAATTCCTCATCATCATATTATTTAACTGCAAATTTGACGTATGTATATGTGCAATATGCTACTATGGAATTTTGACCATCGCTCATGCTGTTTATCAGTCCAATTACATATCCACATTTTCGGTGGTAAAATTGCCACATGAAAAAGTGACTACATAAAAAAGAATTGTGATTGTGTGTCTTTAATACACTAGATATTATTCGAACGCTATAATGGGGCATAAATGTTTTATCCGCAATTATCATGGTTTACTTATCATTTATTGTTGCAAAGTGAATCAATATTTATTGACTTGAAAAAGTATGATTCTATTTTGTAAGACGGATATATAAGACGTAGGAGTGTTGAGGAGATTTTCGAGGAAAATTGGTAGAAACAAATCAGCAAAGACAAAAATGGAAATGTTGTTGATGTCGAAAGAAAGGAACTTACAGTGAAACCCTTCTATGGTTCTTTCATATTTATAGGAGATATTTTTATATATCAGCTAAACTTTCAATGTATGTCATTCCATGGTTCTCCCCATTCGATCAGCATGGCTACTAACATGCGGCTAGCATGCATGCTAGCCCTTGAATCATGGGCATGTTTGATGCTTGTTCTTACAATACTATTCCAAGCCTTAGCATAATAACAACATGTTTCAATATCCAAATGACTGAGCTTACTGAGTTTTATAGGAAGAGAGCTAAGAGGCACTCGACTACTAACGAAAATGGGACTACCAATTTCTTTCACAATAAGGATCTTAAAAGAAGGTGAAAGAATAGGATTAGTGCAATTTTTGACCATAATAATAACATGTTTCAATATCTTGATGATATTGTTGCTTGCTTTATTAATTACTTCACTAAACTTCTTAGTTCCAGTAATCCTAATTTAGATGCTCTTTCTCCTCTTAGTAAAATTATTGATAGTATGGCGGATTGTCCAACTGTGCTAGATAAAGAAGAAGTTTTGCAAGTGCTAAAAGGAATGATAAGGAATGCCTCTCCTATACCTGATGGACTAAGTGTGGCCTTCTATCTTTTGGCATGGAAACGGATTGGCGATGATGTTACCAAGCTAGCTAGTCGAAGACTTCTGTAGGAAAGGTAATAATCAATTGAATGGAACTTTTATAACTTTGATTTCGAAAAAAGATAATGTCAAATCTCATCAAGATGTAAACCCATTAGCCTATGTAATGTAGTTTATAAAAGGGACAATTGCATTTTTACCCCTAGTTGGTTCCTACCCACGGGTTTTGCCCTTACTTTTCGATCTTGCTGAGTTTTGCCCTTACTTTTTCCATCGAGGTCGCTCGAATGCCCTTTGACCATTTGACCAAAACTTTGAAAATTCATAACTAGTTCATATGAACTCAGAAAAATGCAAATAAGATATCAAAATGTTCAGATAAACATTACCGTCATGTGCATATCATTTGCATTCAGGAAAAAAGCACCCTTTAAACTACCGGGGGTAATTAATGTTATTAACATGATTAAAAATAAAAATGTATAAACAATATTTTTTCATGAATAAAAATTACATGCAAATGTAGGTGATGTTTTGTGAACATCCTGATATCTTATTTGCATTTTTCTGAGTTTGTATCAACTTGTTATGAAGGTTCCAAATAATGTTCAAAGTTGTTAGAACATTCTTAACAAGATGATACGAACTCAGAAAAATGAAAATAAGATATCTGGATGTTCAAAAAACATCACCTACATTTGCATGTAATTTTTATTCATGAAAAAAAATATTGTTTATACCTTTTTATTTTTAATAATGTTAATAACATTAATCACCTCAAGTAGTTTAAATGGTGCTTTTGTCCTGAATGCAAATGATATGCACATAAAGGTAATGTTTATCTGAACATTTTGATATCTTATTTGCATTTTTCTGAGTTCATATGAATTAGTTATGAATTTTCAAAGTTTTGTCAAACAGTCAAAGGGCATTCGAGGGACCTCGACGGAAAAATTAAGGGCAAAACTGAGCAAGCACGAAAAGTAACGGCAAAACCCGTGGGTAGGAACCAACTAGGGGTAAAAATGCAATTGTCCCTTTATAAAATCATCACAAAAACATTGGCTAGTAGACTTAAGGATTTTTTACTTAACTATATTCATGAATCTTAACAAGCTTTCATTCAACGTAGGATAATACCCAACAATATTATGATATACCATGAAAACACTCACTCTTTTCAACTTGCTTCTTGGAAACATAAAAGTTCATGCCTAAAATTGATCTTCCTAAATCTTTCGATTGGATACAATGGAGCTTCATCAAGAGGGAATTGCTATGTGAAGGGTTGCATGGTCATTTGGTAGATCTTATACTTGAATGTGTATCCTTTGAAGTTAACATCAATGGCCAAAGGTTTGGTAGCTTTAAGGGATCTTGAGGTATCCGACAAGGATATCTCTGTCTCCATATTTGTTTATTCTCATGCCAACCGCTTGTCGCTTCCCATGTAGGATACTTTGAATGCCACACATTAGAGCGACATTCACCCGGGCCCATCTTCTCCCCTATCCACTCATTAATGTTTCTCGATGACTTGATTGTTTGTAGCAAGGTAGATAACAATGATACTAGTAGTGCTCATATAATCAATTCGTTCTATGCATCCCCTGGTCCAACTCCGGATCGGAATAAATCTTCCATTTTGGTTAGCAAAAATATTAATGATTCCCATAGAAATGCCATTTAAAAATATTTTTCCTACTCCAGACATTGACCTTAACACTATCTAACTTAGTAATCCTCTTATTCTTCCAGGTAGGAATAGAGCTGCTGCATGTAGCTTTATTATTGAAAAAAATTAAAGCTAAATTAAATATCTACAAGGCAAATAGGCTCTCACATGTAGCTAGGAACACTCTCCTTAAATTTATTTTTGCATCTTTGCTAGTTTATTACATGTCTACTATTCTTTTGAATAAAGGCACCATATCCAAGATTACTTATATTATTAGAAAATTTTGGTGGGCACGAATCCAGAATGATAATGAGTCTAAGCCTATCTCTTTTAGAGGAAGGATATTTGCAAATCTATGCACGAGGGAGGGTTAGGCATTAGAGATTTATCCATTGTGAACAAATCTTTAGTGGCTAAGGAAACTTGGAGAATTATCAATAATTCTTCCTCCTTAATTACCCAACTTCATAAAGCCAAATACTTCCATAATTCCTCTATTTGGAAATCTAATACACATTCGGTCCCAAGTCTGCCTTCTAGGCTTCTTGAAGGAAATATTCCTTAGAGGCAATAATAAAGTTGTTATTTTATATTTCCTTATTCATGATAAAGGTTTATTATTCATGCTATAATTGTATTGATCGGAAACTTAAATACATGTGTGAATACATAAACAAATACGGTGTCACTCGTAAGCCTCTACTAGACTAGCTCATTGATCAAAGATGGTCAAAGTTTCCGAACCATAGACATGTGTTGTCATTTGATAAGGGATCGCATCATTAGGAGAATGATGTGATGGACAAGACCCATCCGAGCTTAGAATATTGATCATTCAGTTTATTGCTATTGCTTTCTTAATGTCAAATACATATCAGATTATGCATCTCTCGGATACCGAAGGAATACCTTGTGTGCTATCAAATGTCACAACGTAATTGGGTGGTCATAAAGATGCTCTACAGGTACCGCCAAAGGTGTTTGTTGAGTTGGCATAGGTCGAGATTAGGATTTTTCACTCCAAGTATCGTAGAAGTATCTCTGGGCCCTCTCGGTAATACACATCATAAGAAGCCTTGCAAGCAAGATGACTAATGAGTTAGTTGCAAGATGATGTATTACAGAACAAGTAAAGAGACCTGCCGGTAACGATATTGAACTAGGTATGAAGATATCGACGATCGAATCTCGGGCAAGTGACATACCGATGAACAAAGGGAATTACATAAGTTGTCATAAGGTTTGACTGATAAAGATCTTCATAGAATATGTAGGAGCCAATATGGACATCCTGGCTCCGCTATTGGTTATTGACCGGAGAGGTGTCTCGGTCTTGTCTACATAGTTCTTGAACACGTAGGGTCCGCACACTTAACGTTCATTCACGATATAGTGTTATATGAGCTATATGATTTGGTGATCGAATGTTGTTCATAATCCCAGATGAGATCACGTACATGACGAGGAGTCTTGAAATGGTCGAGAGGTAAAGATTGATATATAGGATGACGGTATTTGGACGCCGGAATAGTTTTGGAGTGCACGAGGTAGTCATCGGGTCACCGGAAGGGGTTCCGGACACCCCCGGTAAATGTATGGGCTAAATGGGCCAATGGAGGGGACATACCAGCCTAATAGGGAGATGGTGTGCCCCTCTACATGGACGTCTGGGCCAGGGGAAGGAAAGGGGAGGGGTGGCCCCTCCTACCTTTCCCTCCTCATGAGAGAAAGGAAAGGGGGGGGGGGGGCTCCTCATTTTACCTTCCTCCTCGTGAGAGAAAGGAAAGAGTATCTTCGGAATTTTCTGGTGCAGTAGGCAATCATCTGTAATAAGGGGCTCTCCGGGAGGAAGTAGTTACGAGATCCTAATGTTAGAGTTCGCAAAATTGTTTAACCCGAATGGAAGAGAGATCAGAGTCCTAGAGTATAGATGAGGAATAAAAGATTCTAATACCACCCAATAGGCGACGAGGGCACGTAAGCCACACAGCCAAGTTAGTAAAACAATTTTCAGTTTCTAGATTCAACTTCGGCCAAGGAGTTGGAAAGGGGATCCTACAGGCAGTCAGCTCTGATACCAACTTGTGACGCCCCCAATTTGACCGTACACTAATCATACACGCAAATGTGTGCGATCAAGATCAAGGAATCACAAGAAGATATCACAACCCAACTCTAGGCACAAATTAAAAAAAGTACAAGCTTTATCTTATAAGACAGGGGGCCTCGAGTGGTCGAATACATAAGCTCGAATATACAAGAGTCAGCGGAAGCAACAATATCTGAGTACAGACATGAGTTAAACATGTTTGCCTTAAGAAGGCTAGGACAAAAACAACATCGATTGAAAAGGCAAGGCCTCCTGCCTGGGAGCCTCCTACCTACTCCAAGTCGTCGGCGGTCGTCACGTAGTAGTAGGCACCCTCGGGGTAGGAGTAGTCATTAGTGGTGTCGTCTAGCTCCTGGGATCCGTCATCTGGTCGCAAAAACGGGTATGGGAGAAAAAGAGGTAGCAAGGCAACCATGAGTACTCATCCAAAGTACTCGCAAGACTTACATCAGATCTAAACTAAGTATGCATCTGTATCAAAGGTAAAGGGCTGTATCTGTGGACTAAACTGCAGAATGCCAGAATAATATGGGGAGAAGCTAGTCCTATCGAAGAATAGCATCTTCAAGCAGCTCCAAGAATCTTGCAACATTAGAAGAGATAAGCGTAGCATAAGGTAAAGTAGAAGAGTTATCAACCTCGACCAGAGATCCTTTCTCGACTCCATACGAGAAAGCGATCCCAGAGCCATACTATCCATTTCTCATCACAATCCATTTCTCATCACAAGTATCCAGTTCTAGTTGTATCGCTCGGGATACAACTCCAAGTGTCCGTTACCGTAGGACAGGCTATTTATAGATGTTTTCTTCCCTGCAGGGGTGCACCAACTTACCCATCACACTCGATTAACTCCGACCGGACACACTTTCCTGGGTCATGCCCGGCCTCGGCCAAACAATACGCCGCAACCCGACCTAGGCTTAATGGAGAGGTCAGCACGCCGGACTAAGCCTATGCCTCCAGGGATCATGGGCCATCTCCCCGGGAACTCATGCACGTTGCGTACGCGGCCGGTGAGCAGACCTAGCTACCTCCTTCAACAAGGCAGGAGCTTACGCAGTCCAACCCGGTGCGCGCTGCTCAATCGCTGACGTCTATTAAGCTTCGGCTGATGCATACGACGCAGAACGCCCATACAATGCCCACATGATGGTTAGTGCTATCAGGCCAGAGGCCCCTCGGATCAAATACCCAAATCGTAGTGGATTAGTAGCGCAGTAACAAGCAGAGACTCACGAAAGATGTGACCCCATCGTCCCGTCTCGAGTACTTGCGGGAAGGGCTAAGAATGCCTGGCCACGCCTCGTAAGTATCTCGCGACACCTTCCAGATCAACCCGACTCCACATCACTCGCTATTAAGCTCGCGCGGGTACCCCTCAGGGCTGACCCGTCTTTAGTAACATGGCTCAGTGCAAAGTCATAATAACCATAGTAATTGTGTGTCTAACACCAAGGGGAAAACCCGAGGAATCACCCCCGGTGAATTCCGCTCGATGTTGTCATCAAGGTGAACGTAAGAGGATCCACGCTCGAGGTTCACACTTGAGGGGTTGCACGACGGAGCCTTAATGGAAGTGGTTAAGGAGGAAATCACCCTCAATGACCTCGACCGTATAGCTACACTACAGAGATCTCATCAGGAGTGATGTGAGAGGTTCCACCCTCGGCACTCGATGGTAACTCTGCAGAGCCATACAACTAGGGCGGTGATGTGCGGTGTCGGGGCCGGGACGTCGATCGTGTTGATCGAGTCATCGAACATAAAGTGAGGCTATGGGGACAAGATGGGGTCACTGATGGATCTCTAACCAACCTATACTAAGCAGTTTAGGATAAGCAGGTAAGGTATGAAAGCAGGTAACAAAAACAGGCTATGCATCAGAGTAGGATCATACATAAATCAGTAGCAGTTTTAATGCAAGCATGAGAGGGAAAGAAATAGGCGATATAGGAATGCTCAAGGGGGGTTTGCTAGCCTGGAAGCTCTGTTGAAAAGGAAGAAGTGTCGTTGTCAACGTAGTCGATCACAAGGGCATCAGCATCGTTCTCGGGGTCTACCGGAGAGAAGAGAGGGAAGAAACAATAAATAGCAAGCATACAAATGCAATAGAAAGCACGGCATGGAAGTAAGCTATGCTAGGAGTTCTCTAACGCAGTGTTACACATTGCAGACGGAGGGGGAGAACATCCGGAGGGGTTTTCCCGGCGTCTGGCTTTTTCCGGACACACGAAAGAGAGTTGGCAGTTCCATGTTCAGCATGCTATGAGCACGTGACAGATGAAAGGACCACGTATTCGTATTCGTTGGATTTTTCTGAGCAACTTTCATATAGAAAACATTTTCATCTGAGTTGCGGTTATTTTTCTATGAATTTCTAAAGTTTTAAAGGTTTTTTAAACTCCTGATTTTAATTTAATTCAATAATATTAATAAACAGAAACTGCTAGGTGCACCCGGTGCATGCACCTAGAGTGGCTGACAGGTGGGGTCAGTCATGTGCCCAGTCAGGAGTTGACTGCTCAAAGGGGGCCCTGGGACCCACATGTCATTGGCAGAGGCAACTAATAGTGTTTATTTAATTTAATTAACATAATTAGACAGAGTGGGCCCACATGTCATAACCTATAGTTTAATCAAATTAGTTAACCGGGTGGGGCCCAATGTCAGTGGGTTAGAGGGGGATTAGTTTTGAAGGTTGTTTAGGCCTACAACTAATGGCGATGGGTTACAGGGGCGGCGACGAGGCTCCAGCGACCGTTGGGGGCGCAGGTGGGTGCGTTGGAGAGCCTGCGACATGGCGCTTCAGATGGGGGCGACACTAGGAGCGGGTGCGGATTGTAGCAGCGTCGGCGTCGAGGCCAGCGGCCAAGCCCTGGGCGTGCGCGGGCGAAGCGGCAGCAGCACCACAGCGGGTGGGGCGAGAGACGGGCGACACGCGGGCACTGGGGGCGCGGCACCGAACGGCTGCCGGCGTGGGCCAGGTGCGAGGCGCGGCAGGCGAGGCTCGGCGGCAATGAGCGAGGCGGGTGTAGGGCGGCCGCAGTGCTGCAGTGGCGCGGTTGCGGGCGCGCTGGCGGTCAGACGGTCAGCAGCAAAGCAGCAGCTGCAACATTAGCAGAGGGGGAAGGGGCACGCACGCTAGCGAGGCGCGGGCGGAGCACGACGCCTGGGAGTGGAGGGAGACGGTGGTTGTGGTAAGATCCGGTCATGGCAGCGATCGAGGCGTGACGACGTCGTGACAGAGGGGCAGCTAGCTAGGGAGATTTGTGGGCAGCCAGAGGGAGGGAGGAGAGGCGGATTCTCACGGAGGGGGCACACGAAGGCTCGGTGAATGGATTAGGAGTAGAAGAGGTGACCGGAGTCGAGGAAGACGGCGGCAATGATGGAGGTCCGAGGTTGAAGAAGAAGGGCGTGGCGGCGATGCAGTGCTGCTCCAGTCGCACAGACGGGCTCAGTCGACGTGGAAGAAGGCATCGCAGTTGCTGGATGACCTCCGGGGCGTCGGGGAGGCTGGTGCCCGCGGGTACTAACGGCGACGGCCGCGCCGGCCCCTTCTCCAGATCGACGGAGAGGGAGGTAGAGAGGGGAGAGCGAGAGGATGAGGGGGAGGAGTGGGTGGAGGTAGGTAGGGGGAGGACTCGAGGAGCCGGAGGGGGCGCTCTTATCCCACCCCTCGTCATCGACGGCGAGGCAGGCCGAGGTGACCGCACCCCTGTAGCGACGGCTCCAGGGGAACAGGAGAAGGCGACCGGGGGAAGTGCGGTGACTGGGCCGGACTGGGGGTGATACGTCTCCAACGTATCTATAATTTTTGATTGCTCCATGCTATATTATCTACTGTTTTGGACATTATTGGGCTTTATTATCCACTTTTATATTATTTTTGGGACTAACCTATTAACCGGAGGCCCAGCCCAGAATTGCTGTTTTTTTGCCTGTTTTAGGGTTTCAAAGAAAAGGAATACCAGACGGAGTCCAAACGGAATGAAACCTTCGGGGGCGTGATTTTCTCAACAAACAAGACCCGGGAGACTTGGACCCAACGTCAAGACACAAAAGAGGAGGCCACGAGGTAGGGGGTGCGCCCACCCCCACCAGGTGCGCCCTCCACCCTCGTGGCCCTCCTGTTGCTCCACCGACATACTCCTTCCTCCTATATATACCTGCGTACCCCCAAACGATTAGATACGGAGCCAAAAACCTAATTCCACCGCCGCAACTTTCTGTATCCACGAGATCCCATCTTGGGGCCTGTTCCGGAGCTCCGCCGGAGGGGGCATCGATCACGGAGGGCTTCTACATCAACACCATAGCCTCTCCGATGAAGTGTGAGTAGTTTACCTCAGACCTACGGGTCCATAGTTATTAGCTAGATGGCTTATTCTCTCTTTTTGGATCACAATACAATGTTCTCCCCCTCTCTTGTGGAGAACTATTCGATCTAATCTTCTTTTTGCGGTGTGTTTGTTGAGACCGATGAATTGTGGGTTTATGATCAAGTCTATCTATGAACAATATCTGAATCTTCTCTGAATTCTTTTATGTATGATTGGTTATCTTTGCAAGTCTCTTCGAATTATCAGTTTGGTTTGGCCTACTAGATTGATCTTTCTTGCAATGGGAGAAGTGCTTAGCTTTGGGTTCAATCCTGCGGTGTCCTTTCCCAGTGACAGCAGGGGTAGCAAGGCACGTATTGTATTGTTGCCATCGAAGATAAAAAGATCGGGTTTTCATCATATTGCATGAGTTTATCCCTCTACATCATGTCATCTTGCTTAAGGCGTTACTCTGTTTTTAACTTAATACTCTAGATGCATGCTGGATAGCGGTCGATGAGTGGAGTAATAGTAGTACATGCAGGCAGGAGTCGGTCTACTTGTCTCGGACGTGATGCCTATATACATGATCATACCTAGATATTCTCATAACTATGCTCAATTCTATCAATTGCTCAACAGTAATTTGTTTACCCACCGTAGAATACTTATGCTCTCGAGAGAAGCCACTAGTGAAAGCTATGGCCCCCGGGTCTATCTTTATCATATTAGTCTCCTACTACTTAGTTATTTCATTTGCTCTTTACTTTGCCTTTATTTTACTTTGCATCTTTATCATAAAAATACCAGAACTATTATCTTATCATATCTATCAGATCTCACTCTCGTAAGTGGCCGTGTAGGGATTGACAACCCCTATTCGCGTTGGTTGCGAGGATTTTTTTTTGCAGGTACGAGGACTAGCGCGTAGCCTCCTACTCGATTGATACATTGGTTCTCATAAACTGAGGGAAATACTTACGCTACTTACCTGCATCATCCATGCCTCTTCAGGGAAAACCAACGGAGTGCTCAAGAGGTAGCAAGAAGGATTTCTGGCGCCGTTGCCGGGGAGGTCTATGCAAAAGTCAACATACCAAGTACCCGTCACATACCCTTATCTCCCGCATTACATTATTTGCCATTTGCCTCTCATTTTCCTCTTCCCCACTTCACCCTTGCCGTTTTATTCGCCCTCTCTCTCTATCATCCCTCTCTTTCTCTATTTGCCTCTTTTTGCCCGCTTGCTTTTTTGTTTGCTTGTGTGTTAGTTTGCTCGCTCGTCGTTATGGCTAGTCCCTTATCTTCTCTATTGTCCCCTGAGTTCGAAATCTTTCACTTCAAACAAATACTAGGAGAAAACTTAAAAGATGCCTGGTTGAGAATATTGGAGTCTTATCGTAATTGTACCTCTGAAATAAACCTGAGAATTTTGCTTCGCAATTTTTATGTTGGATTGAATATGTCTCATAGACAACTCTTGGATTGTTTTGCCAAGGAAAATTTTATTGAAATCGATACCCATATTGCGCTTGAAATTATAGAAGGTATAGTGGGAACACTACCTCAACAAAAGGGACCTCATCCTACTTAGGTAGAGACACAAGTTTTTGAAAAAAATTGTGAAGTTACTAAAATTTTACAGAAGTCTCTTGAACCTCTTAAGAACATTAGTGGAAATATTCACTGCATGAATATGTTGATTACCCTTTGTAATAAGCGGTTGGATTCGTTAGATCTAAAAATTTCATAATATGAAGGGAAACGTAAAGAACCTCCCGGATTCGAGCTTGATTCCGCTAAAAAATTGAAAACTAAAGATGGCAATACCTAGATCTATCCTTGCTTGTTATGCCTAGCTAGGGGCGTTAAATGATAGCGCTTGTTGGGAGGTAACGCTATTTTATTTTTATTCCTTGCTTTTTGCTACTGTTTATTAATAAATAATTTATCTATCCTTTATTTTGGTTGTGTTTAATTAGTGTTTGTGACAAATAGAACCGTTGGGAAGACTTGGGGAAAGTCTTGTTACACTTGCTGTAAAAAACTGAAACTTTAGCGCTCACAAGAACTGCTTCCATTTTTATTTGGAAAGTGCTATTTAGTTAATTCTTTTTGAAGATGATTAATAGGTAAATTCCTCACGTCCAGAAATTTATTTTAGAATTTTTGGGGTTCCAGATCTTGCGCTAGCTACAGATTACTACAGACTGTTCTGTTTTTGACAGATTCTGTTTTTCGTGTGTTGTTTGCTTATTTTGATGAATCTATGGCTAGTAAAATAGTTTATAAACCATAGAGAAGTTGGAATACAGTAGGTTTAACACCAATATAAATAAAGAATGAGTTCATTACAGTACTTGAAGTGATCTTTTGTTTTCTTTCGCTAACGGAGCTCACGAGATTTTCTACTTTGAGTTTTGTGTTGTGAAGTTTTCAAGTTTTGGGTAAAGATTTGATGGATTATGGAACAAGGAGTGGCAAGAGCCTAAGCTTGGGGATTCCCATGGCACCCCCAAGATAATCTAAGGACACCTAAAAGCCAAAGCTTGGGGATGCCCCGGAAGGCATCCCCTCTTTCGTCTACTTCTATCGGTAACTTTACTTGGAGCTATATTTTTATTCGCCACATGATATGTGTTTTGCTTGGAGCGTCTTGTATGATTTGAGTCTTTACTTTTTAGTTTACCACAATCATACTTTCTGTACACACCTTTTGAGAGAGCAATACATGATATGGAATTTTTTAGAATACTCTATGTGCTTTGCTTATATCTTTTGAGTTATATAGTTTTGCTCTAGTACTTCACTTATATCTTTTAGAGCACGATGGTGGATTTGTTTTATAGAAACTATTGATCTCTCATGCTTCACTTAGATTATTTTGAGAGTCTTAAATAGCATGGTAATTTACTTAAAATCCTAATATCCTAGGTATTCAAGATTAGTAAAATTTTCTTATGAGTGTTTTGAATACTAAGAGAAGTTTGATGCTTGATGATTGTTTTGAGATATGGAAGTAATAATATCAAAGTCGTGCTAGTTGAGTAGTTGTGAAATTGAGAAATGCTTGTGTTGAAGTTTGCAAGTCCCGTAGCATGCACGTATGGTAAACGTTACGTAACAAATTTGAAACATGAGGTGTTATTTGATTGTCCTCCTTATGAGTGGCGGTCAGGGACGAGCGATGGTCTTTTCCTACCAATCTATCCCCCTAGGAGCATGCGTGTAGTGCCGAGGTTTTTGATGACTTGTAGATTTTTGCAATAAGTATGTGAGTTCTTTATGACTAATGTTGAGTCCATGGATTATACGCACTCTCACTCTTCCATCCTTGCTAGCCTCTTCGGTACCGTGCATTGCCCTTTCTCACATTGAGAGTTGGCGCAAACTTCACCGGTGCATCCAAACCCCGTGATATGATACGCTCTTTCACACATAAACCTCCTTATATCTTCCTCAAAACAGCCACCATACCTACCTATTATGGCATTTCCATAGCCATTCCGAGATATATTGCCATGCAACTTTCCACCATTTCGTTTATCATGACACACTCATTATTGTCATATTGCTTAGCATGATCATGTAGTTGACATAGTATTTGTGGCAAAGCCACCATTCATAATTCTCTCATACATGTCACGCTTGGTCCATTGCATATCCCGGTACACCGCCAGAGACATTCATATAGAGTCATCTTTTGTTCTAGTATCGAGTTGTAATCATTGAGTTGTAAATAAATAGAAGTGTGATGATCATCATTTTCTAGAGCATTGTCCCAAGTGAGGAATTATTAAAAAAAGAGAAAGGCCATAAAAAAGAGAAGGCCTAAAAAATGAGAGAAAAAGAGAGAAGGGACAATGTTACTATCATTTGTCACACTTGTGCTTCAAAGTAGCACCATAATCTTCATGATAGAGAGTCTCTTGTTTTGTCACTTTCATATACTAGTGAAAATTTTCATTATAGAACTTGGCTTGTATATTCCAACAATGGGCCTCCTCAAGTGCCCTAGGTCTTCGTGAGCAAGCAAGTTGGATGCACACTTAGTTTCTTTTGTTGAGCTTTCATACATTTATAGCTCTAAGTGCATCCGTTGCATGGCAATCCCTACTCCTTGCATTAACATCAATCGGTGGGCATCTCCATAGCCCATTGATTAGCCTCGTTGATGTGAGACTTTCTCCTTTTTTGTCTTCTCCACATAACCCCCCTCATTATATTCTATTCCACCCATAGTGCTATGTCCATGGCTCGCGCTCATATATTGCGTGAAAGTTTATAGGTTTGAGATTACTAAAGTATGAAACAATTGCTTGGCTTGTCATCGGGGTTGTGCATGATGAGAGCATTCATGTGTGACGAAAATGGAGCATGACTAAACTATATGATTTTGTAGGGATGAACTTTCTTTGGCCATGTTATTTTGAGAAGACATAATTGCTTAGTTAGTATGCTTGAAGTATTATTATTTTTATGTCAATATGAACTTTTGTCTTGAATCTTTCGGATCTGAATATTCATACCACAATTAAGAATAATTACATTAAAATTATGCCAAGTAGCACTCCGCATCAAAAATCCTATTTTTATCATTTACCTACTTGAGGACAAGCGGGAATTAAGCTTGGGGATGCTTGACACATCTCCAACGTATCTATAATTTTTGATTGCTCCATGCTATATTATCTACTGTTTTGGACATTATTGGGCTTTATTATCCACTTTTATGTTATTTTTGGGACTAACCTATTAACCGGAGGCCCAGCCCAGAATTGCTGTTTTTTTGCCTGTTTTAGGGTTTCGAAGAAAAGGAATATCAAACGGAGTCCAAACGGAATGAAACCTTCGGGAACGTGATTTTGTCAACAAACAAGACCCGGGAGACTTGGACCCTACGTCAATACACAAAAGAGGAGGCCACGAGGTAGGGGGGCGCGCCCACCCCCACCAGGCGCGCCCTCCACCCTCGTGGGCCCCCTGTTGCTCCACCGACGTACTCCTTCCTCCTATATATACCTACGTACCCCCAAACGATTAGATACGGAGCCAAAAACCTAATTCCACCGCCGCAACTTTCTGTATCCACGAGATCCCATCTTGGGGCTTGTTCCGGAGCTCCGCCGGAGGGAGCATCGATCACAGAGGGCTTCTACATCAACACCATAGCCTCTCCGATGAAGTGTGAGTAGTTTACCTCAGACCTACGGGTCCATAGTTATTAGCTAGATGGCTTATTCTCTCTTTTTGGATCTCAATACAATGTTCTCCCCCTCTCTTGTGGAGAACTATTCGATGCAATCTTCTTTTTGCGGTGTGTTTGTTGAGACCGATGAATTGTGGGTTTATGATCAAGTCTATCTATGAACAATATTTGAATCTTCTCTGAATTCTTTTATGTATGATTGGTTATCTTTGCAAGTCTCTTCGAATTATCAGTTTGGTTTGGCCTACTAGATTGATCTTTCTTGCAATGGGAGAAGTGCTTAGCTTTGGGTTCAATATTGCGGTGTCCTTTCCCAGTGATAGTAGTGGCAGCAAGGCACGTATTGTATTTTTGCCATCGAGGATAGCCAGATGGGGTTTTCATCATATTGCATGAGTTTATCCCTCTACATCATGTCATCTTGCTTAAGGCGTTACTCTGTTTTTAACTTAATACTCTAGATGCATGCTGGATAGCGGTCGATGAGTGGAGTAATAGTAGTAGATGCAGGCAGGAGTGAGTCTACTTGTCTCAGATGTGATGCCTATATACATGATCATACCTAGATATTCTCATAACTATGCTCAACTCTGTCAATTGCTCAACAGTAATTTGTTCACCCACCATAGAATACTTATGCTCTCGAGAGAAGTCACTAGTGAAACCTATGGCCCCCGGGTCTATCTTTATCATATTAATCTCCTACTACTTAGTTATTTCCTTTACTCTTTACTTTGCATCTTTATCATAAAAATACCAAAAATATTATCTTATCATATCTATCAATCCCACTCTCGTAAGTGGCCGTGTAGGGATTGACAACCCCTATTCGCATTGGTTGCGAGAATTTATTTGTTTTGTGCAGGTACGAGGAACTAGCGTGTAGGCTCCTACTGGATTGATACCTTGGTTCTCAAAACTGAGGGAAATACTTACGCTACTTTGCTGCATCATCCCTTCCTCTTCGGGGAAAACCAATGCAGTGCTCAAGAGGTGGTGGGGGGTTACCTGGGCCGAGGCCCAGTAAGGGACGGGGTTTGTCTCGTTTAGTTTTTTTGTTTAATTACTTTTTATTATTGACCTTTCACTGTTTTAAATAAATTACACAATATTTTAGTTTAGTTAAAATACAAAAGTAGTTTCTAAATTAGTATTACTATTTAAACCTCTGCCACAAAAAGTTTCACTCACAAGTAAAATAGTTTAACTTTTTAGAAAATATAAAAGGCATTTAAATGGTTATTTAGCCACTGTTATATTCACAAAAAGGGATTTAAAGATTTTATAAAAGTGTTGTGTAACCACCAATATTAACAAGTGATTATTTTCCACAACTTGAACATTTTAGTTTTTTATGTTTGAAAACTTTTATCGTCCGACCTAAATTCAAATTTGAATTTGAATCGGTTTCGAACTAACACAAGATTAACAACATTAACCGTGATGATGTGGCATGATTAACAGGGAATTACTGTAGCTTAAATATCCGGGCGTCACAATTCTCCTCCAATACAAGAAATCTCGTCCCGAGATTTAAGAGGGGAAGTGACTGGGAAGGGATTTGGTTACGAAATTTTAACGAGTCTTCACGGTCTTGGTTGCCCTTCACGAAGAAGTTGATCCCTTTCATTGATGCCTTCATTTTTTTATTCTAATAACTCATGATGAAGTTGTCGTCCTTTCTTCAGGAGCTACCTCGTACTTACGAATAGATAAGGGGTAGCTCTACAACGATAGAATGTTACAAGGAAAAATCATCTGGGGGTATCCCAAGAATGAACACATGAGTACCTCTCGAGTTGAACAAATGAAGCCCACCGAGAGCAAAGTAAGAAGATATCATAAGAGGTTTCAAGCGGATAGACAATCATCGTTGTCTAAAACAGGGTGTGAAAGGGGTCCAGAGCAACGAGAATAAGTATTGCGTCTGATACTGGAATAGATCACTAGGAAGGTGGCTCACGAATTGGACACGAAGCCAAGCGTGAGGAGTAACCTTAGAAACAGGGGGTACAAGAGAGTCGGGTTTCGATCCTGTGGAATTGTGGGTTATGTGCCCACCATGTGGGTTAAAAGTAGGAAGGGTGCTGGCATCTTGCATGGTTATGAACTTATGATAGCAAGGCATGTTAGAGGATAGTATGTCAGTTATGTCAGCAACAACATTGGTACCAAGGGCGAGGGATGAAGAGAACCATTTTCCTTCTCATTGAACGAGGCAGACCAATAGGCAAAGTTCTCATCCATCAGTGGCTACCGGAATGTCAACAATAATAATAGTAGGGTCTTTACTGACAGAGTTGTACATTGAGGTGTTCACCTAAGTGGAAATTATCTCTACTGAGATAAGTTCGTTTACCGAAAAGGTTAAAACAACGAATGGAAACCAAAAATATGGTTAGTATAATAATCAGAACAATGGGAAGGAAAATGTGTTTAAACACAATTATCAGGAGTATATCCTTCCCAAGGACAAGTAAAGCATGATATCCATGACAGGATAGAAGTATAAAACCAATTAGGTAAGGGGGAGAAAATTCATGACATTACCCATACAACGGTGTTTGGATAATTGATAAAGAAAATTTAGTATCGTGCTTCAAATGTTCTTTTTGGAGAACGGATTATCACAGACATGCTTCAAGATAGCATTGACATGGTTTCAAGCAAAGGTCAGACTTTGGATACACCAAGGATCCATCGAAAACAACTTAGAAAATAAGTCATACAATTTTAGCAGGGAAAAGATGAGGGCGTGGCCGACGGGCTCACCCACAATCCATTGACATGCCAAAAAGGATGTATTTTCAAAATTATATGAACAAGTATGTGTTGGGGAAGGCAAGAATGTTGTCGATGATAACATAAATCATCGAGGGGAAGGATTGTATTTCTCATCATGAATTCGATTGATATCCTGGAAAAGCTCAGAATGTTGATGATGATCACGACACATTTGTCGAGAGATTTCATGAAGATGTCACCGAGCAGAAAAGGAAGGAAGAAGTGAAAGGCTATGAGAACCATGGATTCGACACAAACTCAAAGTCGAGCTTGTTGTTTGAGGTGAAATGCTAAGATGAGGAAGATCGACGTAAGCTTAGCTCATCGTAGGAAGTTGCTTCGGGCATAAGGACCAGGTAGCACAGTTAAAAAGTTGACATGATAAAAATATAGCCGATCAGGCTAGGAATGATGTCATGGGGTATAAAGCTTCCCAGTATCAAGTACTAGGTGTAATGCCAGTAGGTAAATCAGAGTAGAGGTTCGACGGGGGAATGATTTGTAGAGGATAAGTAATTGTAACTTACCCAGTAAATGGGATCAAGGAGGAAATATTGTCAGGACCATAACTACAATGGATCCAGTTTACGATGCCGGAAGAATATTCAAATGATTAAATATCCTTGCAAGAAGCTTTCATGATAAGTCCCACACCGTGTCCGTGGGCATGAACACAAGGTTCAGGGTCGGCTCCCACTTCTACAATGCATAACCTTTCATTTTACTTCTCGCTCTTGATGAAGATGTAGTATTGAAATTTTATCTGACGAAAAGCCAGTAGAGTATAACCCGCATAACTTTTGAGTTCACATAGATTAGGGAAGGCATAGGTTCAACCCATCGGAGCATCTTAGGAACATATATCATAAATTTCGAGAATAAATGACACAAGCTCGGTAGTAGAGCACGCTTGAGAAAGCGGAGGATATAATTTACCAAAAGCATTATGTATCCGAGGAAAATCTCACAATCTTATTGAATAAGAAGGACGTTGTCGGATAATATCCGAAAAAGGGGTCTGGTGATCCACAAGGGATCCAATGTGAGCATCAATAGTCAACCAGAGGAAGAAAGAATGCAAGGAGATCAGATTATAGAAACAACTGACTAACTCAAAGCTCAATTGCAAAGGAATTATGAATTCCAAGACAAGAGGTCAGAAGCAATGCTCTGTTTAGGGATGGATAGGTAGAATAGCCTTAGCGATACAATCGATGGCGATTTGATTGATCGATATTCAGCACATGTTAAAATGGCGTCTAAGCTAGAAGGATGAATTCTGAGATTTGATTTAGGATTGCGAGCATTCACAACATATTGTATCAATGGACTCAAAATGATAATGACAAAGGCTGACAATAAGATTACTAGACTTATGGTATTAACCATAATGCAAGCAAGCAAGAAATTTCAAGAACAATAGGCTGTTGAGGATTTTCACAAGAACGAATGGTATTACGAAGACTTTTGTGAAGTACATGAATCAACAGAGGATGAGCAGATACTCGATAGGTGCACAAAGTTATTCGTAGGGGTATTCACATGACAAGGAACTGCAGGGTAGTAATCTCAAAGGATTCTCGAGGCAACGGAGAGTATTTCGGGGCATCTTGTAATAATAAGAGCAACAGGGAATGACTGTATGAATGACAAGTGTACGTAGTTATCCATAAGGATATACCGGTGCTAGGGAATTGCAAAAGCGACGGGTACAAAGTCTCAAGAGAACATCGTAGAGTATCTTCGGAATTTTCTTGTGCAGCAGGCGATCATCTGTAATAAGGGGCTCTTCGGGAGGAAGTAGTTACGAGATCCTAATATTAGAGTTCGTAAAATCGTTTAACCCGAATGGAAGAGAGATCAGAGTCCCAGAGTATAGACATGAGGAATAAAAGATCCTAATACCACCCAATTGGCAACGTGGGCCCGTAAGCCACACAACCAAGTTAGTAAAACAATTTTCAGTTTCTAGACTCAACTTCGGCCAAGGAGTTGGGAAGGGGGATCCTACAGGAAGTCGGCTCTGATACCAACTTGTGACGCCCCCGATTTGACCGTACACTAATCACACACGCAAATGTGTATGATCAAGATCAAGGACTCACGGGAAGATATCAGAACCAAACTCTAGAAAAAAATTTAAAAATAATACAAGCTTTATCTTACAAGCCAGGGGCCTTGAGGGGTCAAATACATAAGCTCGAATACACAAGAGTCAGCGGAAGCAACAATATCTGAGTACAGACATGAGTTAAACAAGTTTGTCTTAAGAAGGCTAGCACAAAAACAACATCGATCGAAAAGGCAAGGCCTCCTTCCTGGGAGCCTCCTAACTACTCCAAGTCGTCAGCGGTCGTCACGTAGTAGTAGGCACCCTCGGGGTAGCAGTAGTCATCAGTGGTGTCGTCTGGCTCCTGGAATCCGTCATCTGGTCGCAACAAATGGGTATGGGAGAAAAAGAGGTAGCAAGGCAACCATGAGTACTCATCCAAAGTACTCGCAAGACTTACATCAGATCTAAACTAAGTATGCATCTGTATCAAAGGAAAAGGGTTGTATCTGTGGACTAAACTGCAGAATGCCAGAATAAGAGGGGGAGAAGCTAGTCCTATCGAAGACTAGCATCTTCAAGCAGCTCCAAGCATCTTGCAGCATCAGAAGAGATAAGAGTAGCATAAGGTAAAGTAGAAGAGTTATCAACCTCGGCCAGAGATCCTTTCTCGACTCCCTGCGAGAAAGCAATTCCAGAGCCATACTATCCATTTCTCATCACAATCAATTTCTCATCACAAGTATCCAGTTCTAGTTGTATCGATCGGGATAAAACTCCAAGTGTCCGTTACTGTAGGACAGGCTATCGATAGATGTTTTCTTCCCTGCAGGGGTGCACCAACTTACCCATCACGCTCGATTAACTCCGGCCGGACACACTTTCCTGGGTCATGCCCGACCTCGGCCAAACAATACGCCGCAACCCGACCTAGGATTAATAGAGAGGTCAGCACGCCGGACTAACCCTATGCCTCCAGGGGTCATGGGCCATCTCCCTGGGAACTCCTGCACGTTGCGTACACAGCCGGTGAGCAGACCTAGCTACCTCCTTCAACAAGGCAGGAGCTTACGCGGTCCAACCCAGCGCGCGTCGCCCAATCGTTGACGTCTATTAAGCTTCGGCTGATGCAAACGACGTAGAACGCCCATACAATGCCCACGTGATGGTTAGTGCTATCAGGCCAGAGGCCCCTCGGATCAAATATCCAAATCGTAGTGGATTAGTAGCGCGCGGTAACAAGCAGAGCCTAACGAAAGATGTGACCTCGTCATCCCGTCTCGAGTACTTGCGAAAAGGGCTAAGAATGCCCGGCCATGCCTCGTAAGTATCTCGCGGGCACCTTCCAGGTCAACCCGACTCCACATCACTCGCTATTAAGCTCGCGTGGGTACCCCTCAGGGCCGACCCATCTTTAGTAACATGGCTCGGTGCAAAGTCATAGTAACCATAGTAATTGTGTGTCTAACACCAAGGGGAAAACCCGAGGAATCACCCCCGGTGAATTCCACTCGATGTTGTCATCAAGGTGAACGTAAGAGGATCCACCCTCGAGGTTCACAGTTGAGGGGTTGCACGACGCAGCCGTAACAGAAGTGGTTAAGGAGGAAATCACCCTCGATGACCTCAACCGTATAGCTACACTACAGAGATCTCATTAGGAGTGATGTAAGAGGTTCCACCCTCGGCAGTCGATGGTAACTCTGAAGAGCCGTACAACTAGGGGGGGTGATGTGCGGTGTCATGGCCGGGATGTCGATCATGTTGATCGAGTCATCGAACATAAAGCGAGGCAACTGGGACAAGGTGGGGTCACTAATGGATCTCTAACCAACCTATACTAAGTAGTTTAGGATAAGCAGGTAAGGTATGAAAGCAGGTAACAAAACAGGCTATGCATCAGAGTAGGATCATACATATAGCAGTAGCAGTTCTAATGCAAGCATGAGAGGGAAAGAAATAGGCGGTATCGGAATGCTCAAGGGGTGTTTGCTAGCCTAGAAGCTCTGTTGAAAAGGAAGAAGTGTCGTCGTCGACGTAGTCGATCACAAGGGCATCAGCATCGTTCTCGGGGTCTACCGGAGAGAAGAGAGGGAAGAAACAATAAATAGCAAGCATACAAATGCAATAGAAAGCACGACATGGCAGTAAGCTATGCTAGGAGTTCTCTAACGCAGTGTTACACGTTGCAGACGGAGAGGGAGAACATCAGGAGGGGTTTTACCGGCGTCTGGCTTTTTCAGGACAGACAAAGAGAGGGGACGGTTACATGTTCAGCATGCTGTGAGCATGTAACAGATGAAAGGACCACTTGTTCATATTCGTTGGATTTTTCTGAGCAACTTTCATATAGAAAACATTTTCATCCGAGTTGCGGTTATTTTTCTATGAATTTCTAAAGTTTTAAAGATTTTTTAAACTCCTGATTTTAATTTAATTGAATAATATTAATAAACAGAAACTGCTAGGTGCACCCGGTGCATGCACCCAGAGTGGCTTACAGGTGGGGTCAGTCATGTGCCCAGTCAGGAGTTGACTGGTCAAAGGGGCCCTGGGACCCACATGTCATTGGTAGAGGCAACTAATAGTGTTTATTTAATTTAATTAACATAATTAGACAAAGTGGGCCCACGTGTCATAACCTATAGTTTAATCAAATTACTTAACCAGGTGGGGCCCAATGTGAGTGGGTTAGAGGGGGGATTAGTTTTAAAGGCTGTTTAGGCCTACAACTAACGGCGGTGGGTTACAGGGGCGGCAGCGAGGCTCCGGCCAGCCGGCTCCGGCGACCGTTGGGGGCGCGGGTGGGTGCGTTGGAGAGCCCGCGACATGGCGCTTCAGATGGGGGCGACAATAGGAGCGGGGGCGGCTCGTAGCGGCGCCGGCGTCGAGGCCAGGGGCCAAGCCCTGGGCGTGCGCAGGCGAAGCGGCAGCAAGACCACAGCAGGCGGGCGAGAGACGGGCGACGTGCAGGCGCTGGGGGGGGGGGGGGGGGGGGGGCTGCGACAACGAACGGCTGCCGGTGTGGGCCAGGTGTGAGGCGCGGCACGCGAGGCTCGGCGGAACGAGCGAGGCGGGTGCAGGGAGGCCGCGATGCTGCAGCGCGCGCGGTTGCGGGCGTGCTGGTGGTCAGACGGCCAGCAGCAGCTGCAGCAGTAGCAGAGGGGGTAAGGGGCACGCACGCTAGCGAGGCGCGGGCAGAGCACGATGCCTGGGAGCGGAGGGAGACGGGGGTTGCGGTAAGATCCGGTCATGGTGGCGACCGAGGCGCAACGACGTCGTGACAGAGGAGCAGCTAGCTAGGGCGATATGCGTGTAGCCAAAGGGAGGGAGGAGAGGCGGATGCTCACGGAGGGGGCACAGGAAGGCCCGGTGAATGGATTAGGAGCAGCAGAGGTGACCGGAGTCGAGGAAGACGGCGGCGACGATGGAGGTCCGAGGTTGAAGAAGAAGAAGGGCATGGCGGCGATGCAGTGCAGCTCCAGTCGCACGGACGGGCTCAGTCGACGTGGAAGAAGGCGATGATGTTTCTGGATGACCTCCGGGGCGTCGGGGAGGCTGGTGGCCGCAGGTACTAATGGCGACGGCCGCGCCGGCCCCTTCTCCAGATCGACGGAGAGGGAGGTAGAGAGGGGAGAGCGAGAGGATGAGGGGGGAGGAGTGGGTGGAGGTAGGTGGGGGGAGGACTCGAGGAGCCGGAGGGGGCGCTCTTATCCCACCCCTCATCGTCGACGACGAGGCAGTCCGAGGCGACCGCGCCCCTGTAGCGACGGTGCCAGGGGAACAGGAGAAGGCGACCGGGGGAAGTGGGATGACTGGGCCGGCCTGGGGGTTACCTGGGCCGAGGCCCAGTGAGGGACGGGGTTTGTCTCGTTTAGTTTTTTTGTTTAATTACTTTTTATTATTGACATTTCACTATTTTAAATAAATTCCGCAATATTTTAGTTTAGTTAAAATACAAAAGTAGTTTCTAAATTAGTATTACTATTTTGACCCCTGCCACAAAAAGTTTCACTCACAAATAAAATAGTTTAACTTTTTAGAAAATATAAAAGGCATTTAAATGGTTGTTTAGCCACTGTTATATTCACAAAAAGGGATTTAAACATTTTATAAAAGTGTTGGGTAACCACCAATATTAACAAGTGATTATTTGCCACAACTTGAACATTTTAGTTTTTTATGTTTGAAAACTTTTATCGTTTGACCTAAATTCAAATTTGAATTTGAATCGGTTTCGAACTAACACGAGATTAACAACATTAACCGTGATGATGTGGCATGATTAATAGGGAATTACTGTAGCTTAAATATCCGGGTGTCATAGTGAAGCCCTGCGGAGATAGCTTCACCATCACCGTCACCACACCGTCGTGCTGCCGGAACTCATCCACTACCTCGCCGTCTTTCTAGATCAAGAAGGCGGAGGACACTACCAAGCTGAACGTGGAGGTGTCGTACATTCGGTATTGGATCAGTTGGAGCGCGAAGAAGTTCGAGTACATCAACCGCGATAACAAACGCTTCCTCTTACGGTCTACGAGGGTACATAGACACACTCTCCCCACTCGTTTCTATGCATCTCCATGAATAGATCTTGCGTGTGCGTGGAATTTATTTTTTTATGCAACGTTTCCCAACAGTGGCATCAGAGCCAGGTCTATGCGTAGATGATATGCACGAGTAGAACACAAAGAGTTATGGGCAGTGATAGTCATACTGCTTACCACCGTCGTCTTATTTTGATTTGGTGGTATTGTGGGATGAAGCGGCCCGGACCAACCTTACATGTCCACGCACATGAGACCGGTTCCACCGACAAACATGCAACTAGTTTTGCATAAAGGTGGGTGGCAGGTGTATGTTTCTCCTAATTTAGTTGAATCAAATTTGACTATGGATGGTGAAGAAGGTTAAAACAGCAAACTTGATGAATCACCATTGTGGTTTTTGCGTAGTTAAGAACTATTATTGCTAGAAGCCCGTGGCAGCCACGTAAAACTTGCAACAACAAAGTAGAGGATGTCTAACTTGTTTTTGCAGGGCATGTTGTGATGTGATATGGTCAAGACGTGATGTGATATATGTTGATGTATGAGATGATCATGTTTTGTAATATCGACAACTGGCAGGAGCCTTAGGGTTGTTTTTATTGTATGAAATGCAAGCGCCATGTAATTGCTTTACTTTATCGTTATGCGTTAGCAATAGTCGCAGAAGCAATAGTTGGCGAGACGACCCCAATGCAACGATGAAGATCAAGGTGTCGAGTCGGTGACGATGGAGATCATGACGATGCTTTGGAGATGGAGATCAAAAGCACAAGATGATGATGGCCATATCATGTCACATATTTTGATTGCATGTGATGTTTATCCTTTATGCATCTTATTTTGCTTAGAGCAGCGGTAGCATTATAAGATGATCCTGTCACTAAATTTCAAGATAAAAAGTGTTCTCCCCAAGTATGCACCATTGCCAAAGTTCGTCATTTCGAAGCACCTCATGATGATCGGGTATGATAGACTCTACATTTGCATACAACGGGTGTAAGATAGTTTTGCACATGCAGAATCCTTGGGTTAAACTTGATGAGCCTAGCATGTACAGACATGGTCTCGGAACACTGGAGACCGAAAGGTCGAACATGAGTCATATAGTAGATATGATCAACATAGATATGTTCACCATTGATGACTACCCCATCTCACGTGATGATTAGACATGGGCTAGTTGATTTGGATCATGCATCACATAGATAAACTTGAGGGACGTTTATTTAAGTGGGAGTTCATTAGTAATTTGATTAATTGAACTTAAATTTATCATGAACATCTTATAGTTTTGCATATCTATGTTGTAGATCAATGGCGCGAGCTACCGTTCCCTCTGAATTTTAATGTGTTCCTAGAGAAAGCTAAGTTGAAAGATGATGGTAACAACTACACAGACTAGGTCCGTAACTTGAGTATTATCCTCATTGCTGCACAGAAGAATGATGTCCTTCATGCACCGCTGGGTGATAGACATGTCTGGCAAGCTTGATCTAATGACTACTCGGTAGTTTAGGGTGCCATGCTTTACGGCTTAGAACCGGGACTTCAAAGACGTTTTGATCGTCATGGAGCATATGAGATGTTCCCAGTGTTGAAGTTAATATTTCAAGCAAATGCCCGGGTTGAGAGATATGAAGTCTCCAACAAGTTCTATAGCTGCAAGATGGAGGAGAACAGTTCTGTCAGTGAACACATACTCAAAATGTTTGGGTATCATAACCACTTGACTCAGCTGGGAGTTGATCTTCCAGTTGATAGTGTTTTTGACAGAGTTCTTTAGTCACTGCCACCAAGCTACAAAGGCTTCGTGATGAACTATAATATGCAAGGGATGAATAAAACGATTCCTGAGCTCTTCGTGACGCTTAAGGCCGCGAAGGTAGAAATCAAGAAGGAGCATCAAGTGTTGATGGTCAACAAGACCACTAGTTTCAAGAAAAAGGGCAAGGGAAAGAAAGAGAACTTCAAGAAGAATGGCAAGCAAGTTGCAACTCCTGGGAGGAAGCCCAAAGCTGGACCCAAGCCTAAAACTGCGTGCTTCTATTGCAAAGGGACTAGTCACTAGAAGCGGAAGTGCCCCAAATACTTGGCAGATAAGAAGGATGGCAAAGTGAACAAATGTATATTTGATATACATGTTATTGATGTGTACCTTACTAATGCTCGTAGCAGCGCCTGGGTATTTGATACTAGTTCAGTTTCTCATATTTGTAACTCGAAACATGAGCTGCGGAATAAACGAAGATTGGCTAAGGATGGTAACAATTTGCGTCGGGAATGGTTCCAAGGTCGATGTGATCACCATCGGCACACTACCTCTACATCTACCTTCGGGATTAGTTTTAGACCTCAATAATTATTATTTGGTGCCCACGTTGAGCATGAACATTATATTTGGATCTTGTTTATTGCTAGACGGTTATTCATTTAAATCAGAGAATAATGGTTGTTCTATTTATATGAGTAATTTGTTTTATGGTCATGCACCCTTGATGAGTGGTCTATTCTTGTATTCTTGTTGAATCTCAATCATAGTGATACACATATTCATAATATTGATGCCAAAAGATGCAAAGTTGATAATGATAGTGCAACATACTTGTGGCACTACCGTTTAGGTCATATTGGTGTAAAGCGCATGAAGAAACTCCATACGGATGGACTTTTGGAATCACTTGATTATGAATCATTTGATACTTGCGAACCATGCCTCATGGGCAAGATGACTAAAACTCCGTTCTCTGGAACAATGGAGCGAGCTAATGGCTTATTGGAAATAATATACCGATGTATGTGGTCCGATGAGTGTTGAAGCACATGGCGGATATCATTATTTTCTGACCTTCACAGATGATTTGAGTAGGTATGGGTACACATACTTAATGAGACACAAGTCTGAAACATTTGAAATGTTCAAAGATTTTCAGAGTGAAGTGGAGAATTATAGTAACAAGAAAATAAAGTTTCTACGATCTCATCGCGGAGGCGAATATTTGAGTTACGAATTTGGCCTTCATTTAAAACAATGTGGTATTGTTTCACAACTCACGCCACCTGGAACCCCACAGCGGAATGGTGTGTCCAAACATCGTAATCGTACTTTATTGGATATGGTGCATTCTATGATGTCTCTTACTGATAAACCACTATCGTTTTGGGGTAATGCATTAGAGACAACCACATTCACGTTAAATAGGGCACTGTCTTAATCTGTTGAGACGACACCGTATAAACTATGGTTTGGCAAGAAACCTAAGCTGTCGTTTCTTAAAGTTTGGGGTCGCGACACTTATGCCAAAAGGCTTCAGGCTGATAAGCTCGAACCCAAATCGGAGAAGTGCGTCTTCATAGGATACCCTAAGGAAACAATTGGGTACACTTTCTACCATAGATCTGAAGGCAAGATCTTTGTTGCCAAGAATGGAACCTTTCTAGAGGAGTTTCTCTCGAAAGAAGTGAGTTGGAGGAAAGTAGAACTTGATGAGGTAATTGTACCTTCTCTCAATTTGGAAAGTAGCATATCAAAGAAATCTGTTCCCGTGATGCCTACACCAACTAGAGAGGAAGCTAATGATGATGATCATGAAACTTCAGACCAAGTTGCTACTGGACCTCGTAGGTCAAATAGAGCATGTTCCACACCATAGTGGTATGGTAATCCTGTCCTGGAAGTCATGTTATTAGACCATGGCGAACCTACGAAATATGAAGAAGGTATGATGAGCCCAGATTCCGATAAATGGCTTGAGGCCATGAAATCTAAGATAGGATCCATGTATGAGAACAAAGTGTGGACTTTGGTGGACTTGCCCGATGATCAGCAAGCCATTGAGAATAAATGCATCTTCAAGAAGAAGAGTGACGACGCTGATGGTAATGTTACTGTCTACAAAGCACGACTTGTTGCAAAAGGTTTTCGACAAGTTTAAGGAGTGGACTACGATGAGACTTTCTGACCTGTAGTGATGCTTAAGTCTGTCTGAATCATGTTAGCAATTTCCGCATTTTATGATTATGAAATCTGTAAAATGGACGCCAAACTGCATTCCTTAATGGATTTTTTAAAGAAGAATTGTATATGGTGCAACCAGAAGGTTTTGTCGATCCTAAAGGTGCTAACAAAGTGTGCAAGCTCCAGAGATCCATCTAAGGACTGGTGCAAGCATCTCGAAGTTGGAATATACGCTTTGATGAGGTGATAAAGCATATGCTTTTATACACACTTACGGTGAAGCCTGTATTTACAAGAAAGTGAGTGTGAGCTCTGTAGCATTTCTGATATTGTATGTGGATGGCATATTGTTGATTGGAAATGATATAGAATTTCCGGATAGCATAATAGGATACTTGAATAAGAATTTTTCAGTGAAAGACCTCAGTGAAGCTGCTTATATATTGGGCATCAAAATCTATAGAGATAGATCAAGACGCTTGATAGGACTTTCACAAAGCACATACCTTGATAAAGTTTTGAAGAAGTTCAAAATGGATCAGTCAAAGAAAGGGTTCTTGCATGTGTTACAAGGTGTGAAGTTGAATCAGACTCGAAGCCTGACCACTGCAGAAGATAGAGAGAAAATGAAAGTCATTCCCTATGCCTCAGCCATAGGTTCTATCATGTATGCAATGCTATGTACCAGACCTTATGTGTGCCTTGCCATAAGTCTGGCAAGGAGGTACTAAAGTAATCCAGGAATGGATCACTGGACAGTGGTCAAGAACATCCTAAAGTACCTAAAAAGGACCAAGGATATGTTTCTCATTTATGGGGTGACGAAGAGCTCGTCGTAAATGGTTAGGTCGATGCTAGCTTCGACATTGAGCCAAATGAATCTAAGTCACAAACCAGATACGTATTTATAATGAATGGTGGAGCTGTCAGTTGGTGCAGTTCCAAGCAGAGCGTCGTGGCGGGATCTACGTGTGAAGCGGAGTACATAGCTGCTTCGGAAGCAGCACATCAAGGAGTCTGGATGAAGTAGTTCATATTCGATCTGGGTATGTAATACCCAGTGCATCGGGTCCAATGAAAATCTTTTGTGACAACACTGGAACAATTGCCTTGGCAAAGGAATCCAGGTTTCACAAGAGAACCAAACACATTAAGAGATACTTCAACTCAATTCATGAAAAGGTCAAGGATGGAAACATAGAAATTTGCAAAGTACATAGGGATCTGAATGTGGCATGCCCATTGACTAAGCCTCTTCCACGAGCAAAACATGATCAGGACCAAGACTCCATGGGTGTTATATTCATTACAATCAAATCCAGATTATTGACTCTAGTGCAAGTGGGAGACTGAAGGAAATATGCCCTAGAGGCAATAATAAAGTTTTTATTTTATATTTCCTTATTCATGATAAAGGTTTATTATTCATGCTAGAATTTTATTGATTGGAAACTTAAATACATGTGTGAATACATAAACAAATATAGTGTCCCTAGTAAGCCTCTACTGGACTAGGTCGTTGATCAAAGATGGTTAAGGTTTCCTAACCATAGACATGTCTTGTCATTTGATAATGGGATCACATCATTAGGAGAATGATGTGATGGACAAGACCTATCCGTTAACATAGCATATTGATCGTTCAGTTTACTTCTATTGCTTTCTTAATGTCAAATACATATTCCTTCGACTATGAGATTATGCAACTCTCAGATACCGGAGGAATACCTTGTATGCTATCAAATGTCACAACGTAATTGGGTGATCATAAAGATGCTCTACAAGTATCTCCGGAGGTGTTTGTTGAGTTGGCATAGATCGAGATTAGGATTTGTCACTCCAAGTATCGAAGAAGTATCTCTGGGCCCTCTCGGTAATACACATCATAAGAAGCCTTGCAAGCAAAATGACTAATGAGTTGGTTGCAAGATGATGTATTACGGAACAAGAAAGAGATATGCCGGTAACGAGATTAAACTAGGTATGAAGATACCGACGATCGAATCTTGGGCAAGTAACATACCGATGGACAAAGGGAATTACGTATGTTGTCATAAGGTTCGACCGATAAAGATATTCATAGAATATGAAGGAGCCAATATGCGCATCCAGGTTCCGCTATTGGTTATTAACCGGTGAGGTATCTCGGTCATGTCTACATAGTTCTCGAACCCATAGGGTCCGCACGCTTAACGTTCATTGACGATATAATGTTATATGAGTTATATGATTTTGTGACCGAATGTTATTCGGATTCCCGAATGAGATCACGGACGTGATGAGGAGTCTTGAAATGATCGAGAGGTAAAGATTGATATATAGGACGATGGTATCGGACAACGGAATAGTTTCGTAGTGCGTCGGGTAGTCCTCGGGTCATCGGAAGGGGTTCCGGACACCCCCGGTAAGTTTATGGGCTTAATGGGCCAATGGAGGGGACATACCAGCCTACTAGGGGGCTGGTGCACCCTTCTACATGGTCGGACGGCCCTATGGGAAGGAAAGGGGAGGGGTGCCCCCTCATGCCTTTCCCTCCTCGTGATAGAAAGGAAAGGGGGTGCCTCCTCCTCTTACCTTCCTCCCGCACTCATATATGGAAGGGGGGCGCGGGTTGGGGAAGTCCCCAAGTAGGATTCGGCCCTACTTTGGGCGCCTCTTGGCCTCTCCCCTCTCCCTCCACCTATATATATGTGGGAGGGGGAGCCTATCACAACCACAACAATTGCTTAGCCGTGTGCGGCGCCCCCCTCCACCGTTTACACCCTCGGTCATATTTTCGTAGTGCTTAGGTGAAGCCCTGCGGAGATAGCTTCACATCACCTTCACCACACCATCGTGCTACCGGAACTCATCCACTACCTCTCCATCTTGCTGATCAAGAAGGCGGAGGACGTCATCGAGCTTAACGTGTGCTCAACGCGGAGGTGCCATGAAGGAAATATGCCTAGAGGCAATAATAGAGTTATTATTTATTTCCTTATTCTCATGATAAATGTTTATTATTCATGCTAGAATTGTATTAACCGGAAACATAATACATGTGTGAATACATAAATAAACAGAGTGTCACTAGTATGCCTCTACTTGACTAGCTCGTTGATCAAAGATGGTTATGTTTCCTAGCCATTGACATGAGTTGTCATTTGATTAACGGGATCACATCATTAGGAGAATGATGTGATTGACTTGACCCATTCCGTTAGCTTAGCACTCGATCGTTTAGTATGTTGCTATTGCTTTCTTCATGACTTATACATGTTCCTATGACTATGAGATTATGCAACTCCCGTTTACCAGAGGAACACTTTGTGTGCTACCAAACGTCACAACATAACTGGGTGATTATAAAGGTGCTCTGCAGGTGTCTCCGAAGGTACTTGTTGGGTTGGCGTATTTCGAGATTAGGATTTGTTACTCCGATTGTCGGAGAGGTAACTCTGGGCCTTCTCGGTAATGCACATCACTTAAGCCTTGCAAGCATTGCAACTAATGAGTTAGTTGCAGGATGATGTATTACAGAACGAGTAAAGATACTTGCCGGTAACGAGATTGAACTAGGTATTGAGATACCGATGATCGAATCTCGGGAAAGTAACATACCGATGACAAAGGGAACAACGTATGTTGTTATGCGGTCCGACCAATAAAGATCTCCATAGAATATGTGGGAGTCAATATGAGCATCCAGGTTCCGCTATTCGTTATTGACCGGAAATGTGTCTCGGTCATGTCTACATAGTCCTCGAACCCGTAGGGTTCGCGCGCTTAAAGTTTCGATGACGGTTATATTATGAGTTTATGAGTTTTGATGTACCGAAGGTTGTTCGAAGTCCCAGATGTGATCACTGACATGACGAGGAGTCGCGAAATGGTCGAGACATGAAGATTGATATATTGGAAGCCTATATTTGGATATAGGAAGTGTTCTGGGTGAAATCGGGATTTTACCGGAGTACCGAGGGGTTACCGGAACCCCCCAGGGGGTTAAGGGTGTGTTTGCTTGCAGTCACCAAGCAGAATGTCATGGGTCCGACCCGTTCCTAGGCCCCATTCCAGCGTTTGGTACAGAGTTGGAATGGTAACCGACTGGTTCCCACAGACCGGATATTGCACCCAGATGCGGAATGTGCTCGTACCTCCAAATCGAGCGGACCACATCGAACCGGTCGTTCTCCTCGCACTCCCGCAACTGTATCCCCTCTTCCTCTCTGGACGCGAGGGGCGGCAGGTAGCAACAGGCGGCGCTGGATGGAAGAGAGCGACGGCGGGCACCAAAAGACGGCACTGGATGGAGGAGAGCAACGGCAGGCACCGAGAGATGGTGGCGGATGGAGGCGAGCGGGGACGTAGATCCGTACCAGACTATATGCGCTGCTCTTGCATGGGCTCGTGCATCGCGAGACGGCCGCGCTGGATGGCGGCGAGTGGCGACGTCGATCTGTAGTACGCGCAGCTGTGCGGCCTCGTGCATCGCTTGGCACGGTCTTCACGCCCAGGTTTATCCAATCCTATGCCGGCGCCCAGTGAGCTTCCCAACCAGTGTGCCGGCGATTGGGGCTAAGGGCTCCTGCGCATGGGCCTGTACTGGCAAGCTCCCCATCCGATTCAATCTTTTTCTGTTCGAGATCAGGCATTTGACCGAAGTCAGTTGTATTTGGTGTTCTGAAATCCAATTCAATGTGTGCACCGCTCTAGCTTAATTCAGTCGGCCATATGTGTGTGCCAATGCATTCTGTGGTTTCTGGTTGACTGAAATCCAATTTAAAGTTCAATATATTCTACATAATAACAAGTAGACAAGTGGAGAGATGAACAAATCCATTCCATCACATCTCTAAAACCAAACACTAAAACGTAACCATTCCATTCCTCAGAATTGCATATACCAAACACAAAGACGGAACCGACCCGTTCTAGTGGAATGGAACCATGCCATTCTGTTCCACTTTGTTCTCGAACCAAACACACCCTAATGGGACATAGTGGGCCTTAGTGGAGAAGAGGATAGGCGGCCAGGGCAAGGGCCGCGCGCCCCTCCCCATAGTCCGAATAGGACAAGGAGAGGGGGGCGGCGCCCCCCCCCCTCCTTCTCCGCCACCTCTTTCCCCCTCTTCTCCTAATCCAACAAGGAAAAGGGAGGGGGAGTAGGACTCCTCCTGGCGCGCCCCCTCCTGGCCGGTCACACCTCCCCCCTTGCTCCTTTATATACAAGGGCAGGGGGCACCCTAGAGACACAACAATTGATCGTTTGATCTTTTAGCCGTGTGCTTTGCCCCCCTCCACCATAGTCCACCTCGATAATACTATAGCGGTGCTTAGGCGAAGCCCTGCGTCGGTAGAACATCATCATTGTCACCACGCCATCATGCTGACGAAACTCTCCCTCAACACTCGGCTGGATCGGAGTTCGAGGGACGTCATCGGGCTGAACGTGTGCTGAACTCGGAGGTGCCGTACGTTCGGTACTTGATCGGTCAGATCGTGAAGACGTACGACTACATCAACCGCGTTGTGCTAACACTTCCACTTTTGGTCTATGAGGGTACGTGGACAATACTCTCCTCTCTCGTTGCTATGCATCACCATGATCTTGCGTGTGCGTAGGAAAAAATTTAAATTACTACGTTCCCCAACATGTCGTATGTTCGGTACTCGGTCGGTAGGAGCACGAAGAAGTTCGACTACATCTACCACGTTAACAAACGCTTCCGCTTATGGTCTATGAGGGTATGTAGACACACGCTCCCCTCTCGTTTCTATCCATCTCCATGGATAGATCTCACGTGTGCGTAGAAATTCTTTTGTTTTCCATGCAACATTTCCCAACACTTCTGTTATTGAAATTCTCCCCATGATGCTCAAATCTTGTCAACTACAAATTGCTAAGGGAAACTCTAGCATGTGGACTACTCCTTGGTGTAAAGATGGGGACAATTTCATGATCATATTAAATCTAACTTGGAGGAAACTTGTCATAGCATTATTAGTGACCTTTCACTAGTACGCGCCGGTGCTATACAAATGATTTTTAACCCCTTTTCGCGACGGCATTTGGAACCATCGCGTAGTGAGTGACGGTGATAGGGGGTCCTTCCCACACGACCCAGAAACCGTCGGGGATATGCCCTCCTGCCACACACGCTCGGCAAAATGAGGTCGTGTGTGACCAGAGAGCGCTCAAATACGGAAATACGTACAGTAGAGCTAAAAATACAATTATGAAATTGTTTCCAGTCACAAGTACATCCCACACAGTCAGTACCCGCTAAACATTTCCGTTCGTATGTACATCCCACACAGTCGCTCCACGGAAAACGTTTCCGTTCACAGGTACATCACACACAATTTTTCCTGTTAAATCGTTTGTGATAGCATTGCCATTGCACACGATATAAACAATTTTATCGTTTGTGTTATTGAATGCATCACACACGGTCCGTAGAAGAAACTATGTGGCAAAGGCTGTCCATCACATACAGTTTTTATGTGGTAAACGTTTGCGCAAGGTGGCCTAATGCAAATAGTTTTCAAGAGAAATTCATGTGTGATTTTTCATTGATCCAACAAGGTTTATTCCTAGAAACTGTGTGCGTTGCTTGAGGTCATCGCCCATGGTATTTTTCAATAACTGTTTGCATTAGCCAAACCCAATTAGTAGGCTATTTCGCCATTAGCAGGCTAATTGCCCTATTATTAATAATCCATTTATTAATCTAATTGACATTCATATTAAGCACATAATATATTTCATTTCTGTATTAAGGAAGTAGAATTTCATAATTGAAATACATCAGAGTACAACATGATATAGCTTCAGCACTCAGCTACCCCATTACACAACTGCACCAGCACCAAGTTTCACATGCAACATGTAGAACCTTCCGAAATTAGCATCATAGACGGTATATTGACAGATGCATCTCATCTGGAAAACTGCTGAAGTAGAAGGCGAATATTGATCCTTCATTCATGTTGAAGGTCTTTGCAACTTTAGGCCAGTGCCTGTGGATGATTGACCGTCCGTCCTTCGTCCTCTTCAAAAACACTTCAATGTTGAACTGTGGGTGTTGTATGAAAACCTTCCTCGCCTCCTGACCATAGAGGTGGTTTGAGAGGTAATCATCAGTGAACTGCTTTGGAAAGGCCTGAAAACAAGGATGTGCAGAAATATCTTCTCTATATTGGAAATGGGGCAAAGGAATAAAAAAGGCAAGGTATAATAGTTAGTACCATCTTGTAGTGAACTGATGTCTTCTTCATTGTGCAGACAAAGATCTTGTTGTTTTTTGTCGCTAATTTCATTATCCTAACAATCTTCCTGGGTTTCTTGACTTGATTTATATTCATGGACAACACATTTCCCCATATGCAAAAAGGGTCGAACAGTGGGTCAAAACCTCTGACAGCAGGACCTAGATGTGCAAGACCAAATTGTTAAAAACCTAAATATTATAATGGTTCCCGCAATTGCACAATAATGTGCTATTAGACAACGGATCATGCACGTGCAGTTAACTAAACAACACAACAAATGAACTAAATGTTAACTGAGCACCACATTGCACAATATAACACTCCTAATAGAAGATCAGACAGTTAACCAAACCAAGCATGCTTAACAACATGGAAATGTAGCAATTGTATTTGTTTCTCTTGTATTTAGTACAACCAAATTCGATTTATTTCTCACATGGTATACAATAACAGAATGCAGCCACAACAATTGAACATTGCATTGCAGAATTGAACCATGCGGTTAAGTAAACACCACAAGAAATGAACCAAACATTAACTAAGCACCACATTGCACAATATAACATACTCCTAATAGAAGATCAGACAGTTAACCAACCCAAGCATGCTTAACAACTTGGAAATATATCAATTGTATTTGTTTCTCATGTATTTAGTACAACCAAATTCGATTTATTTCTCACATGGTATACAATAACAGAATGCAGCCACAACAATTGAACATCGCATTGCAGAATTGAACCATGCGGTTAAGTAAACACCACAAGAAATGAACCAAACATTAACTGAGCACCACATTGCACAATATAACATACTCCTAATAAAAGATCAGACAGTTAACCAACCCAAGCATGCTTAACAACTTGGAAATATAGCAATTGTATTTGTTTCTCATGTATTTAGTACAACCAAATTCAATTTATTTCTCACATGGTATACAATAACAGAATGCAGCCACAACAATTGATGATCACATTGCAGAATTGAACCAAACAGTTAACTAAACACCACAACAAATGAACCAAACGTTAACTGAGCACCACATTGCACAATATAACATACTCCTAATAGAAGATTAGACAGTTAACCAAACCAAGCATGCTTAACAACTTGGAAATAAAGAAATTGTATTTGTTTCTCATGTATTTAGTATAGCCAAATTAGATTTATTTCTCACATGGTATACAATAACAGAATGCACCCACAACAATTGAACATCGCATTGCAGAATTGAACCAAACAGTTAACTAAGCACCACAACAAATGAACCAAACGTTAAATGAGCACCACATTGCACAATATAACATCCTCCTAATAGAAGATCGGGCAGTTAACCAAACCAAGCATGCTTCACAACTTGGAAAATTGCACCCTGAAGAATTGAACATCACATTTGCATAATTGAGCCAAACAGTTAACTGAACACCACATTGCACGACATATAGAACATATACTCTAGAGCAGAAGATTGCATGGTAAAAGTAGATAGAACAATTCGCTAGAATTTTTTAAGGAAAGGCAGTAGCTAGCAAACTGAACATGGGGCCTTATAGTGAGCTAATAAGATAAGCTACTCCTCATTGTCGGAGATATCGATGACGATTGGCTCCTTGGACATGGAAGAGGGCGAGGCCCCCGCTTCGTGGGTGCCCTCATCATAGTGGTGAGTTGCCTGAGCCGCTCCGGTCACCAACCTGCTAGCTCTCGAGATGAGGTAAGCACGTGCACGCTGAGAAAACACCTCGTAGTCTTCGTCGAAGGCACCGATGGTGGCCTCGAGAAAACACCACGAACTATCGTTTAAAGCAGCCAACCGTGTCGCGGCGTTGGCGCGCGAGGTGTCGACGGTGGCCTCGACGGCGAGGTGCTCCTCCAAGATCTAGGGGTCGGCACGAATGGCAGCCATCGCGACCTTATTCGCATGTGTGGCCACGATTTGCTTCTCCGCTGCCAAATGCTCCTTGAGATCATGGCTATACTGCATGCACCATGGCTTAGGGCGGCGCTTATTTGGTGGAAGGGTCGGTGATTAGGGTGTAAGGTGTCGCGCTCACGCTGGCGGTCGGGGCATGTGGGATGTGGAAGGAGGAGGAGGAAGGGGGTCGGGTGTGGATTACCTGCCTGGATAGGCGAGTCCGAGCAGCGTGAAGGAGGTTCGCCGACGAGGAGGCAGCGCTGCAAGCAAGGAGTGAAGGTTTCAACTTGGAAAGGAAGGCGGAAACAAGGGAAATGTGGCTTTTGGTGAGGGGGAGGGGCGGGGAGGTAGATATTTCTGCGGAAGCCGAAAATTTGGAATTGCTTCAGCGAAAAAACTAGCGCAAAGTGTCGTCAGACACGGTCCCTTATTCAAAGCGGGTTGTGGACTGTAGCCGTCGCACCTTCTCGCGTAAGCCGTATGTGTACTATAATCCGACGGTACTCCAAGATATTTTGTGCTACATCTCACACGGTTGGTGATAATAAACTGTGTGGGATCTACTTGATTTTTCGTCTTGATTTGTATTACATAATGGGGTCAAGGCGGTAATGGACGGTGTTTGAATTGCTAGACCTTTTATCTGCAGTGAACATGCAACTATATGTGTGTCATAAAAAAATTGGAATTATTCAGGATTCGTTTGGAAATTTTATACATTAAATTGGTTTTCTAGCCATTTTAGGTGCACAATTCAAAATTAAAGCACATGCACATGGTCCGCTGTACCAACATGGGTTGTAAAATCAAATATGTGTCCATGGGTTTATGCTTATGTCCCATGCAAGAAATAGGGATGAATTTTGAACACCATGGCACCGTGGCTCTCCAACAAATGTTGAGGTACTTGCTTTTGTAATTCTAGTAAATCCAAAACCCGTCTGAAATTCATGAACCTTGGCATGCTATCATGGAATGGCATCAACATGCTAGGGTAAAAAAATATTGTACCATTTGGGGCAGGATGTGGTATAAACTTCTCACAAACCAGAGCTTCTCACAAAAAAGCCTCATGGTTCCATTAGAGAAACGTGTCACCTTTGTGGACAAAATGATATTCGTCGCCTCTTCTTTATTTCAATTTTTTTTCTTGATGTCAATATAGAACAACAGGAGTGCTGTGTTAAATTCTGGATTTTTTTAGGATCGTTTGGACATTTTCATACGTTAATTGAGTTTTCTAGGCATTTATGTGCATAATTTAAAATTGAACTACATGCACGTGCTCTGTCCATAAAAACGGGTTGCAAAATCAAATATTTGTCCTTGGTTGCAAGATTAGGTCACATGCAAGAAATGGGAACGAATGTCAAACACCTTGACACTGTTGCTTGGCCGCTAACATTGAGATACATAGTATTAAAATTCTAGTAAATCGATAACTCGTATGAAATTCATGAAACTTGACATGATATGATGGAACGGCAGCAACATGTCGTGGTAAAAATATCGTCCCATTTGTGGCAGGTGTGGGTATAAGCTTCTCGCAAACCAGAGCTTCTCACACAACAAGCCTGATGGTTTCGGTAGGGTACGTGCCACATTGGGGGACGAAACGATATCTGTTGCCTCTTATTTCTTTCAAAAAATTTCCTAGTGTCAACATAGAACAACAGGAGTGTCGTGTTAAATTTTGGCTTTTTCGGAGATCGTTTGGACATTTTTACTCGTTAATTGAGTTTTATAGGAATTTATGTGCATAATTCAAAATTGAACTACATGCACGTGCTCCATCCATAAAATAGGTTGCAAAATCAAATGTTTGTCCTTGCTTGCATTCTTAGGTCACATGCAAGAAATGAGAACGAATGTCAAACACCTTGACACTCTCGCTCGGCCGCAAACATTGAGATACCGGGTTTTTAAATGCTAGTAAATCCAAAGCTCATCTGAAATTCATGAAACTTGGCATGCTATCATGGAGCGGCATCAACATGTCGTGGTAATTTTTTGTCCCATTTGGGGCAGGTTTGGGGATATGCTTCTCACAACAAGCCTGATGGTTTCGATAGGGAACTTCCCATCTTTGGGGACGAAACGATATCCATTACCTCTTATTTCTTTCAAAAAAAATTCTCGTGTCAACATAGAACAACAAGAGTGTTGTGTCAATTTTTGGGATTTTTCGGCATTCATTTGGACATTTTTATGCATTAATTGAGTTTTCAATGCATTTATGTGCATAATTCAAATTTGAACTACATGCACACGCTCTAATGCATATAAATTGGTTGAAAAATCAAATTTGTGCCCTTGGTTGCATGCTTAGGTCCCATGCAAGAAATGGGAATGAATGACATACACCCCCGCCACAGTCACTCAGCCACAAACATTGAGATACATGGTTTTTAAATTCTAGTAAATCTAAAGCTCGTCTGAAATTCATGAAACTTGGCATGCTATCATGGAGCGACATCAACATGCCGTGGTAATTTTTTTGTCCCATTTGGGGCAGGTTTGGGGATATGCTTCTCACAAATCAGAGCTTCTCACAACAGGCCTGATGGTTTTGGTAGGGAACATCCCATCTTTGGGGACGAAACGGTATCCATTGCCTCTTATTGCTTTCAAAAAAAATTCTCGTGTCAACATAGAACAACAGGAGCATTATGCCAATTTTTTAGATTTTTTTAGGGTTCGTTTGGACATTTTTATGCATTAATTAAGTTGTCAATGCATTTATGTGCATAATTCAAATTTGAACTACATGCACATGCTCTAATGCATATAAATTTGTTGAAAAATCAAATTTGTGCCCTTGGTTGCATGCTTAGGTCCCATGCAAGAAATGGGAATGAATGTCAAACACCCTTCGACGGTCACTCGGCTGCAAACATTGAGATACCTGGTTTTTAAATTCTAGTAAATCCAAAGCCCGCCTGACTTTCATGAAACTTAGCATGCTATCATGGAGCGGCATCAACATGTCGTGGTGAATTTTTTGTCCCATATGGGGCAGGTTTGGGGATATGCTTCTCACAAACCAGAGCTTCTCATAACAAGCCTGATGGTTTCGGTAGGGAACGTCCCACCTTTGTGCACGAAACGATATCCATTGCCTCTTATTTCTTTCAAAAATGTTCTCGTGTCAACATAGAACAACAGGAGTGTTGTGTCAATTTTTGTGATTTTTCAGGGTTCGTTTGGACATTTTTATGCATTAATTGAGTTTTCAATGCATTTATGTGCATAATTCAAATTTGAACTACATGCACATGCCCTAATGCATATAAATTGGTTGAAAAATCAAATATGTGTCCTTGGGTGCATGCTTAGGTTCCATGCAAGAAATGGGAATGAATTTCAAACACCAGGGCACCGTTGATTGCCGGCAAAACATTGAGATACTTTGTTTTAAAATTCTAGTAAACCAAAACTCATGTGAAATTCATGAAACTTGGCATGCTATCATGGAATGGCACCCGACATGTTGTGGTATTTCTCGTGTCCATTTTGAGAGTAGGCGCACTCGAATAACAGCCAACAAAGGCATTTTGAAAAAATAGCTGCCACTTTAATATCTCAAATGTTTGTATAATTCAAATCGTGTGTGTTCTATTAACCATTCACGTGATGTCACGTGTCTTCATTTTAATGGCTACAGGAGGTGCCGTGTGGACAGTTGCTTGACCTTGACTGAACGGGAGGCGTGCGAGCGGAGTCCGGTGCGCAAGCTGACCGAGAGGCGTGCAAGCGGTCCTCTAATGCGCAAGCTCACTGGGAAGCGTGCTAGTTGTCCGCTACGCAGGCTCACTGGGAAGCGAGCCCTTTGACTACCATGGCCGCCCGCCTTCCTCTCCATTAATGGCGCCCAAGCCACTGTTTAATACGGGCGGCCTTACTGTTCGCCTCCCATTCCCCTCCCTGCCGCAGACCTCCACCAACGCCATGGCGTAGAATGATCATCTGTCACTAGTCTTCAAGTTTGGTGAAGTCAACTCCGAGCTGGAGGAGATAGAAAATAAGGAGGAATGGGGCCTCATGGACATGGCCCAGAACGAGCTGGCCACGGCGGTTGCTGCCCCGCTCCCGTCCCAGCTCCCATCCCCGCGCCCACGCTAGCGACCATCCCCGTAGCATTGACAGGCTAGTCGCCGAGCATTATGTAGAGCTAGAAGCCGCGGGCGTCAGCAAGGTCTCTGCGGACCCGCGCGAGCTCATGTACATGCCAGCGCCAGGGCCGGTGCCCATGCGCGCCCCTCCACCCACCGTGGCGCCGGCCCCCTTGCATTTGGTTACACCTGCCGCGCCCGTCCCCTGCCTGTACGCACCCCTCCACCCACCACGGCACCGGTCCCCGTGCGTTTGGCTGCACCCGTTCCGCTCGTGCCCATGCGCGCCCCTCCACCCACCGAGGCGCCGGCTCCCGTGTGTTTGGCTGCATCTGCCGCGCTCATGCCCCTGCCCGTGCGCGTCCCTCCACCCACCGTGGTGCCGGTCCCCGTGCGTTTGGCTGCTCTCGCCACGCCCGTGCCCATGCGCGCGCCCCCCTTGGCGGCATGGGGCACTGCCATCAACTGCTACCTCTCAGTGGCGCCAGTTGTCGTCCTCCCGCGCCCCGCCTGTCGATCGCGTGACGAAATGATGTTTGGTTTAAAAGTGAAGAACGTTTTGTGCTGCCTTGAAGACTTCAACAACAGCGTCCCGGAGGACGACAACAACAACGACTGCGCGACACACCGCCTCCACCGCCGCCGGAAATAGTTTTTTTGGGATTTAATACTGTATCTTGAATTCTTGATCATATGAATATAAATTCGCAGTGTGACTGAATGAAAGATATGGTTTGAATGAACTTGCATTTTTCTCTCTTAATGTATAGACTTATCAAACGATTTTCTTTTGAAAAAAACGTTAATTCCTTTTAAGTATAAAACACTCATCGCAAACGTTTTAGTTAGAACACCTGTATGCAAACCAACAGCTTCCCCAGGAAGCCAAGGGAAAATGTGCTGAGAAGGATTTCTGTAGCTCTTGATCGCAAATGTTTTAGATAGAACACACGTATGCAAAGTGAGAGCTATGGTCTTCCCTCACAGTGCAGGATTTGTGCATCCCTTCGACGCAAACGGTTGTTTTGGATGACCCGTGTGCAACCACGTAGAAACAATTGGGTAAGATTTACATCTGTCATTTTGGGTACGTTGCCATTTGTCAAACTGGAAAGATTGAAATTTGTTTTTCTAGTAACATTGCCATTTGTCAACCTTGTAACACTCGATTTGTCAAAATATGTAGCTAAAATCACTAGCACTATCTAATTTTTGCAACTAAAATCACTAGCACTGTTCATATGGACACCACGAGCAGGCGTGAGTTGATGGACACATATGCAAATTTATCATTGATTACATACAACAAGTCATCAACGCACAACGACAACGAGGATACACGTTGGATTATAGATCATTTCCAACAAAACATTCTAGTAAAGTAAAGTTTTTCTCACACAACAAATAACAAAGCGATGAAATGAACTTTAGCTCAACCACTCATCGGTGTTGGAAATGCTTGCTTTGAACCAGAAGTGATTCTCTGGGAAGGGCCAGCTACTGTCAATCTCGATACCAATGCAGGACTGATCATCCAGGCTGAAGCAGCCTATGTCAGGACCCATATTGGGATGGTAGGGAAGCGTAGAAATGTCCGAGGTATAGATACAGTTGCTTCTCATAAATGGTAGTAACGTTGTGTCAACAGCAGCTAGATCGCCTTTCACCATCATTGGATAGTTTTGTCCAAGTGTGAGTTTCCTCCAAGACTTTCAATACTGAATCAGGGAGAAGGTGTTGGCGCTAGTACACTAGTATCCATCCCGAATCCCCTGCAACGGATGTTGGAATAAGTCCAGACATTGCGACCATGTGAGACAGCACCTGCTTCCTTAGCAACATCAGCAGTGCCCTGTATACAGATAAGAAGACGTGATCCATCTGAATAAGTTGCTAGGCGCCACTGAGTATATGGATCCTGCTCGTGATCATCAGCATCGTCATCTCCCCCTTGGTTACAAATTTTTTCAAGTATAGGTGGTGGAATGTTCACAGGACCTTGGAAACCAAGAAGGTTAATTAGTAAAGGGAAACTAGCTAACCTGCATGCATGTGGATGAAACAATTATAATTACAGTGGAAGACAAACGTACCAAAAGCATCAGAATTCCATGCAAAAACAGTGCCAAGTGTGGTGGCAGCAAACACAAGACCCTCGTATTGAATTGCATCATAGTACTCATCCGTGTACAGAAATTAATTTTTGAGCAATATCCATCGAGGCATGGAAGTAAGGACGGCAACAAGCTTGTCGAAGATAGCAACAACTCATAGTTCGTGTAATCCCAAGAGCGGTTGGGAACTCGATAAATTGCTATCTTCCGTAGATGATAGTCACCATGATCGTATTTGAACTCACGTAGAATACCGGTGTACTCAACCTCTAGGCAGTCTGAGATTTTTGGAAGTGGAACCCGATGACGAGTGTACACATTCATAAGTTCCCACTCGCAGTTGTACCCAATATAAACAACCCAGTCTCCATTTGCGGCTCCCCAAGCCTTTCCCTCAAGCGATGGCATCTTAACATAACACGTATCATTATCAAGCGGCACCAACTTGCACAAGGCGAGGCTTCCGTCATCCCCACACTAGTCAGCAGGGTCACGGCGAAGAAGATAGGGGAGATAAAACCTCTCCTGGACCCTTGGGTTGCTCCTAGTGATGTTATTAGTTGAGTCAAGAATGGTCTTGAACGAACCTGCCATGCTAGCAGAGGTGATTGAAGGAAATATGCCCTAGAGGCAATAATAAAGTTATTATTTATTTCCTTATATCATGATAAATGTTTATTATTCATGCTAGAATTGTATTAACCGGAAACATAATACATGTGTTAATACATAGACAAACAGAGTGTCACTAGTATGCCTCTACTTGACTAGCTCATTGATCAAAGATGGTTATGTTTCCTAACCATAGACATGAGTTGTCATTTGCTTAACGGGATCACATCATTAGGAGAATGATCTGATTGACTTGACCCATTCCGTTAGCATAGCACTTGATCGTTTAGTTTGTTGCTATTGCTTTCTTCATGACTTATACATGTTCCTATGACTATGAGATTATGCAATTCCCGTTTACCGGAGGAACACTTTGTGTGCCACCAAACGTCACAATGTAACTGGGTGATTATAAAGGTGCTCTACAGGTGTCTCCGAAGGTACTTGTTGGGTTAGCGTATTTCGAGATTAGGATTTGTCACTCCGATTGTCGGAGAGGTATCTCTGAGCCCTCTTGGTAATGCACATCACTTAAGCCTTGCAAGCATTGCAACTAATGAGTTAGTTGCAGGATGATGTATTATGGAACGAGTAAAGAGACTTGCCGGTAACGAGATTGAACTAGGTATTGAGATACCGATGACAAAGGGAACAACGTATGTTGTTATGCGGTCTGACCGATAAAGATCTTCGTAGAATATGTGGGAGCCAATATGAGCATCCAGGTTCCGCTATTGGTTATTGACCGGAGACGTGTCTCGGTCATGTCTACATTGTTCTCGAACCCGTAGGGTCCGCACGCTTAAGGTTTCGATGACAGTTATATTATGAGTTTATGAGTTTATGAGTTTTGATGTACCGAAGGAGTTCGGAGTCCCGGATGAGAACGGGGACATGACGAGGAGTCTCGAAATGGTCGAGACGTAAAGATCGATATATTGGATGACTATATTCGAACATCAGAAAGGTTCCGAGTGATTCGGGTATTTTTCGGAGTACCGGAGAGTTACGGGAATACGTATTGGGCCTTATTGGGCCATACGGGAAAGAAGGAAAAGGGCCTCAAGGGTGGCCGCACCCCTCCCCTTGGTCTAGTCCGAATTGGACTAGGGAAGGGGGGCGCCCCCTTCCTTCCTTCTCCTTTTCCCTTCCTCTTTTCCTATTCCATATGGGAGGTGGAATCCTACTAGGACTAGGGAGTCCTAGTAGGAATCCACACTTGGCGCGCCCCCTCCTAGGGCCGGCCTCCTCCTCCCTTGCTCCTTTATATACGGGTGCAAGGGGGCACCATAAAGACACAACAATTGATCTCTTGATCTCTTAGCCGTGTGCGGTTCCCCCCTCCACCATAATCCACCTCGATCATATCGTAGCGGTGCTTAGGCGAAGCCCTACGTCGGTAGAACATCATCATCGTCACCACACCATCGTGCTGACGAAACTCTCCCTCAACACTCGGCTGGATCGGAGTTCAAGGGACGTCATCGAGTTGAACGTGTGTAGAACTCGGAGGTGCCGTGCGTTTGGTACTTGATCGGTCGGATCATGAAGACGTACGACTACATCAACCGCATTGTGCTAACGCTTCCGCTTTCAGTCTACGAGGGTACGTAGACAACACTCTCCCCTCTCATTGCTATGCATCACCATGATCTTGCGTGTGCTTAGGAATTTTTTTGAAATTACTATGTTCCCCAACAGTGGTATCAGAGCCTAGGTTTTATGCGTTGATGTTATGCATGAGTAGAACACAAGTGAGTTGTTGGCAATATAAGTCATACTGCTTACCACCATGTCATACTTTGGTTCGATGGTATTCTTGGATGAAGCGGCCCGGACCGGCATTACGCGCACGCTTACGCGAGACTGGTTCTACCGACATGCTTTGCACACAGGTGGCTGGCAGGTGTCAGTTTCTCAAACTTTAGTTGAACCAAGTGTGGCTACGCCCGGTCCTTGCGAAGGTTAAAACAGCACCAACTTGACAAACTATCGTTGTTGTTCTGATGCGTAGGTAAGAACGGTTCTTGCTAAGCCCGTAGCAGCCACGTAAAACTTGCAACAACAAAGTAGAGGACGTCTAACTTGTTTTTGCAGGGCATGTTGTGATGTGATATGGTCAAGTCATGATGCAAAATTTTATTGTATGAGATGATCATGTTTTGTAACCGAGTTATCGGCAACTGGCAAGAGCCATATGGTTGTCGCTTTATTGTATGCAATGCAATCGCGCTGTAATGCTTTACTTTATCACTAAGCGGTAGCGATAGTCGTGGAAGCATAAGATTGGCGAGACGACAACAATGCTACGATGGAGATCAAGGTGTCGCGCCGGTGACGATGGTGATCATGACGGTACTTCGGAGATGGAGATCACAAGTACAAGATGATGATGGCCATATCATATCACTTATATTGATTGCATGTGATGTTTATCTTTTATGCATCTTATCTTGCTTTGATTGACCGTAGCATTATAAGATGATCCCTCACTAAATTATCAAAGTATAAGTGTTCTCCCTGAGTATGCACCGTTGCGAAAGTTCTTCGTGCTGAGACACCACGTGATGATCGGGTGTGATAGGCTCTACGTTCAAATACAACGGGTGCAAAACAGTTGCACACGCGGAATACTCAGGTTAAACTTGACGAGCCTAGCATATAACAGATATGGCCTCGAAACACGGAGACCGAAAGGTCGAGCGTGAATCATATAGTAGATATGATCAACATAGTGATGTTCACCATTGAAACTACTCCATCTCATGTGATGATCAGACATGGTTTAGTTGATTTGGATCACGTGATCACTTAGAGGATTAGAGGGATGTCTATCTAAGTGGGAGTTCTTAAGTAATATGATTAATTGAACTTTAATTTATCATGAACTTAGTCCTGGTAGTATTAGCATATCTATGTTGTAGATCAATAGCTCGCGTTTAGCTCCCCTGTTTTATTTTTGATATGTTCCTAGAGAAAACTAAGTTGAAAGATATTAGTAGCAATGATGTGGATTCGATCCGTGATCTGAGGTTTATCCTCATTGCTGCACAGAAGAATTATGTCTTTGATGCACCGCTAGGTGACAAACCTATTGCAGGAGCAAATGCAGATGTAATGAACATTTGGCTAGCTCAATATGATGACTACTTGATAGTTTAGTGCACCATGCTTAAACGGCTTAGAATCGGGACTTCAAAGACGTTTTGAACGTCATGGACCATATGAGATGTTCCAGGAGTTGAAGTTAATATTTTAAGCAAATACCCGAGTTGAGAGATATTAAGTCTCCAACAAGTTCTATAGCTAAAAGATGGAGGAGAATAGCTCAAGCAGTGAGCATGCGCTCAGATTGTCTGGGTACTACAATCGCTTGAATCAAGTGGGAGTTAATCTTCCAGATAAAATAGTGATTGACAGAATTCTCTAGTCACCATCACCAAGTTAGAAGAACTTCGTGATGAACTATGATATGCAAGGGATAATGGAAACGATTCCCAAGCTCTTCGTAATGCTGAAATTGACGAAGGTAGAAATCAAGAAAAATATCAAGTGTTGATGGTAGACAAGACCACTAGTTTCAAGAAAAGGGCAAAGGGAAGAAGGGGAACTTCAAGAAGAATGGCAAGCAAGTTGCTGCTCAAGTGAAGAAGCCCAAGTCTGGTCCTAAGCCTGAGACTAAGTGCTTCTACTGCAAAGGGACTGGTCACTAGAAGCGGAACTGCCCCAAGTATTTGGCGGATAAGAAGGATGGCAAAGTGAACAAAGGTATAGTTGATATACAGATTATTGATGTGTATTTTACTAGTGTTCGTAGCAACCCCTCGGTATTTGATAGTGGTTCAGTTGCTAAGAGTAATAACTCGAAACGGGAGTTGCAGAATGAACATAGACTAGTTAAGGGTGAAGTGACGATGTGTGTTGGAAGTGGTTCCAAGATTGATATGATCATCATCGCGCACTCCCTATACTTTTGGGATTAGTGTTGAACCTAAATAAGTGTTATTTGGTGTTTGCGTTGAGCATGTATATGATTTGATCGTGTTTATTGCAATACGGTTATTCATTTAAGTAAGAGAATAAATTGTTGTTCTGTTTACATGAATAAAACCTTATATGGTTACACACCCAATGAGAATGGTTCGTTGGATCTCGATCGTAGTGATACACATATTCATAATATTGAAACCAAAAGATGCAAAGTTAATAATGATGGTGCAATTTATTTGTGGCACTGCCGTTTAGGTCATATTGGTGTAAAGCGCATGAAGAAACTCCATGTTGATGGGCTTTTGGAATCACTTGATTATGAATCAGTTGATGCTTGCGAACCATGCCTCATGGGCAAGATGACTAAGACTCCGTTCTCCGGAACAATGGAGCGAGCAACAGATTTGTTGGAAATCATACATACTGATGTATGTCGTCCGATGAATATTGAGGCTCGTGGCAGGTCTCATTATTTTCTGATCTTCACAGATGATTTGAGCAGATATGAGTATATCTACTTGATGAAACACAAGTCTGAAGCATTTGAAAAGTTCAAAGAATTTCAGAGTGAAGTGGAGAATCATCGTAACAAAAGTTCAAAGCATTTCAACAAAGTTTTTGGTTCATACTTTATCTTGTGAATGAATTATCACTTTAGCATAAGAAGTTATATGACAATATATTGTTGTTCTAAAGATAATCATGATGCCCTCATATCCGTATTTTGTTTTATCGACACCTCTATCTCTAAATATGTGGTCATGATTATCGATTTCGGCTTTCGCTTGAGGACAAGCGAGGTCTAAGGTTGGGGGAGTTGATACGTCCATTTTTCATCATACTTTTATGTTGATATTTATTGCATTATGGACTGTTATTACACCTTAGGATACAATTCTTATGTCTTTTCTTCTTATTCTACAAGATCTACATGAAGAGGGAGAATGTCGGCAGCTGGAATTCTGGACCAGAAAGGAGCAAATCTTAGATACCAATTTTGCACAACTCCAACTGTCCTGAAACTTTACAGAGAATTGTTTTCGAATATATAAAAAATATTGGGCGCAGAAAGACCAGAAGGGGACCCACCAGGTGGCCACAAGCCTGGGGGCGCCCTACCCCCAAGGCGCGCGCCCTGAGCTTGTGGGCCCCGGACAATCTCCGGTGCCCATCTTCTGCTATATGAAGGGTTTTGACCAACAAAAATTGAGAGAAGGCTTTCGGGACGAAGCACCGTCGTCTCGAGGTGCAACTTGGGCAGAAACAATCTAGGGCTCCGGTAGAGCGATTCTGCCAGACAAACTTCCCACTGGGAGGGGGGAAATCAAAGCCATCGTCATCACCAACGATCATCTCATCATGGGAGGACCAATCTCCATCAACATCTTCACCAGCACAATCTTATCTCAAACCCTAGTTCATCTATTGTATTCAATCTTTTCCTCAAAACCTCAGATTGGTACCTGTGGGTTGCTAGTAGTGTTTATTACTCCTCATAGTTGATACTAGTTGGTTTATTTTGTGGAAGATCATATGTTCAGATCTTTAATGATATTTATTACAACTATGATCTTGAACATGAACATGCTTTGTGAGTAGTTACTTTTGTTCCTAAGGACATGGGATAGGTCTTGTTATAAGTAATCATGTGAATTTGGGATTCGTTCGATATTTTGATGAGATGTATGTTGTCTTTCCTCTAGTGGTATTATGTGAACGTCGACTACATGACACTTCACCATGATTTTGGCCTAGGGGAAGGCATTGAGAAGTAACAAGTAGATGATGAGTTTCTAGAGTGACAGAAGCTTAAACCCTAGTTTATGCGTTGCTTCGTAAGGGGCTGATTTGGATCCACATGTTTAATGTTATGGTTAGGTTTATCTTAATTCTTCTTTCATAGTTGCAGATGCTTGCGAGAGAGGTTAATCATAAGTGGGAGGCTTGTCCAAGTAAGGACAACACCCAAGCACTGGTCCACCCTATCAAAAAAGCGAACATAGATCATATGAGCATGATGAAACCTAGCTTGACGATAATTCCCATGTGTCCTCGGGAGCACTTTTCTTCATATAAGAGTTCCTCCAGACTTGTCCTTTGCTAAAAAAGGATTGGGCCACCATGCTGCACCTTTGTTACGCTTGTTACTTGTTGCTCGTTACGAATTACCTTGCCACCAAACTATTTGTTACCGATAATTTCAGTGCTTGCTGAAAACCGCTTGTCATTTCCTTCTGATCCTCGTTGTGTTCGACACTCTTACTTATCGAAAGTGTTGGGGAACGTTGCAGAAAACAAAAATTTTCCTACGGTTTCACCAAGATCCATCTATGAGTTCATCTAGCAACGAGTGATCGGATGCATCTACATACCTTTGTAGATCGCGAGCGGAAGCGTTCACTAGAACGTGGATGATGGAGTCGTACTCGCCGTGATCCAAATCACCGATGACCAAGCGCCGAACAGACGGCACCTCCACGTTCAACACACGTACGGAGCGGATGACATCTCCTCCTTCTTGATCCAGCAAGGGGGAAGGAGAGGTTGATGAAGATCCAGCAGCACGACGGCGTGGTGGTGGATGCAGTTGTCACGTGCAGCAGGGCTTCGCCGAGCGTCTGCGCGAGAGGGAGAGGTGTAGCAGGGGAGAGGGGGGCGCCAAGATGCAAGGGTGCGGCTGCCCCCTCCCTCCCCCCTTTTATATAGGCCCCTGGGGGGGCGCCGGCCCTTGGGAGATCCAATCTCCAAGGGGGGCGGCGGCCAAGGGGGGTGGAGTGCCCCCCAAGGCAAGTGCCCCCCCCCACCCTAGGGTTCCAACCCTAGGCGCAGGGGGTGGGCCTAGGGGGGCGCACCAGCCCACTAAGGGCTGGTTCCCCGTCCCACTTCAGCCCATGGGGCCCTTCGGGATGGGTGGCCCCACCCAGTGGACCCCCGGGACCCATCCGGTGGTCCCGGTACAATACCGGTGACCCCCGAAACTTTCCCGATGGCCGAAACTGCACTTCCTATATATAATTCTTTACCTCCGGACCATTCCGGAACTCCTCGTGACGTCCGGGATCTCATCTGGGACTCCTAACAACTTTCGGATTACTGTATATACATATCTTTACAACCCTAGCGTCACCGAACCTTAAGTGTGTAGACCCTATGGGTTCGGGAGACATGTAGACATGACCGAGATTGCTCTCCGGTCAATAACCAATAGCGGGATCTGGATACCCATGTTGGCTCCCACATGCTCCTCGATGATCTCATCGGATGAACCTCGATGTCGAGGATTCAAGCAACCCCGTATACAATTCCCTTTGTCAATCGGTATGTTAATTGCCCGAGATTCGATCGTCGGTATCCCAATACCTTGTTCAGTCTCGTTACCGGCAAGTCACTTTACTCGTACCGTTATGCATGATCCCGTGACCAAACATTTGGTCACTTTGAGCTCATAATGATGATGCATTACCGAGTGGGCCCAGTGATACCTCTCCGTCATACGGAGTGACAAATCCCAGTCTTGATCCGTGTCAACCCAACAGACACTTTCGGAGATACCCGTAGTATACCTTTATAGTCACCCAGTTACGTTGTGACATTTGGTACACCCAAAGCACTCCTACGGTATCCGGGAGTTACACGATCTCATGGTCTAAGGAAAGGATACCTGACATTGGAAAAACTCTAGCAAACGAACTATACGATCTTATGCTATGTTTAGGATTGGGTCTTGTCCATCACATCATTCTCCTAATGATGTGATCTCGTTATCAATGACATCCAATGTCCATAGTCAGGAAACCATGACTATCTGTTGATCAACGAGCTAGTCAACGAGAGGCTTACTAGGGACATGTTGGTGTCTATTATTCACACATGTATTACGATTTACGGATAACACAATTATAGCATGAATAAAGATAATTATCATGAACAAGGAAATATAATAATAATGCTTTTATTATTGCCTCTAGGGCATATTTCCAATAGTCTCCCACTTGCACTAGAGTCAATAATCTAGTTACATTGTGATGAATCGAACACCCATGGAATTCTGGTGTTGATCATGTTTTGCTCTAGGGAGAGGTTTAGTCAACGGATCTGCTACATTCAGGTCCGTATGTACTTTACAAATATCTATGTCTCCATCTTGAACATTTTCACGAATGGAGTTGAAGCGACGCTTGATGTGCCTAGTCTTCTTGTGAAACCTGGGCTCCTTGGCAAGTGCAATAGCTCCAGTGTTGTCACAGAAGAGTTTGATTGGCCCCGACGCATTGGGTATGACTCCTAGGTCGGTGATGAACTCCTTCACCCAAATTGCTTCATGTGCTGCCTCCGAGGCTGCCATGTACTCCGCTTCACATGTAGATCCCGCCACGACGCTCTGCTTGCAACTGCACCAGCTTACTGCCCCACCATTCAAAATATACACGTATCCGGTTTGTGACTTTGAGTCATCCAGATCTGTGTCGAAGCTAGCGTCGACGTAACCCTTTACGAGGAGCTCTTCGTCACCTCCATAAACGAGAAACATTTCCTTAGTCCTTTTCAGGTACTTCAGGATATTCTTGGCCGCTGTCCGATGTTCCTTGCCGGGATTACTTTGGTACCTACCTACCAAACTTACGGCAAGGTTTACATCAGGTCTGGTACACAGTATGGCATACATAATAGAACCTATGGCTGAGGCATAGGGGATGACGCTCATCTCTTCTATATCTTCTGCCGTGGTCGGACATTGAGCTAAGCTCAATTTCACACCTTGCAACACAGGCAAGAACCCCTTCTTAGACTGATCCATATTGAACTTCTTCAATATCTTATCAAGGTATGTGCTTTGTGAAAGACCTATGAGGCGTCTTGATCTATCTCTATAGATCTAGATGCCTAATATATATGCAGCTTCTCCAAGGTCCTTCATTGAAAAACTCTTACTCAAGTAGGCCTTAATGCTGTCCAAGAGTTCTATATCATTTCCCATCAAAAGTATGTCATCTACATATAATATGAGAAATGCTACAGAGCTCCCACTCACTTTCTTGTAAACGCAGGCTTCTCCAGAAGTCTGCGTAAACCCAAACGCTTTGATCATCTCATCAAAGCGAATGTTCCAACTCCGAGATGCTTGCACCAGCCCATAAATCGAGTGTTGGAGCTTGCACACCTTGTCATCATTCTTAGGATCGACAAAACCTTCCGGCTGCATCATATACAATTCTTCCTTAAGGAAACCATTAAGGAATGCCGTTTTGACGTCCATTTGCCATATCTCATAATCATAGAATGCGGCAATTGCTAACATGATTCGGACGGACTTTAGCTTCGCTACCGGTGAGAAAGTCTCATCGTAGTCAACCCCTTGAACTTGTCGATAACCCTTAGTGACAAGCCGAGCTTTATAGATGGTCACATTACCATCCACGGCTGTCTTCTTCTTAAAGATCCATTTATTTTCTATGGCTCACCTCTCGACGGGCAAGTCAGTCAAAGTCCATACTTCGTTTTCATACATGGATCCTATCTCGGATTTCATGGCTTCTAGCCATTTGTCGGAATCCGGGCCCGCCATTGCTTCTTCATAGTTCCAAGGTTCACCGTTGTCTAACAACATGATTTCCAAGACAGGGTTGTCGTACCACTCTGGTGTGGAACGTGTCCTTGTGGACCTACAAAGTTCAGTAGCAACTTGATCTGAAGTTTCATGATCATCATCATTAACTTCCTCTCTAGTCGGTGCAGGCACCTCAGGAAAATTTTCTTGAGTTGCGCCATTTTCCGGTTCAAGAGGTAATACTTCATCAAGTTCTACTTTCCTCCCACTTACTTCTTTCGAGAGAAACTCTTTCTCTAGAAAGGATCCATTCTTGGCAACAAAGATCTTGCCTTCGGATCTGAGGTAGAAGGTATACCCAATAGTTTCTTTAGGGTATCCTATGAAGACGCATTTTTCCGACTTGGGTTCGAGCTTTTCTGGTTGAAGTTTCTTGACATAAGCAACGCATCCCCAAACTTTTAGAAACGACAGCTTAGGTTTCTTCCCAAACCATAATTCATACGGTGTCGTCTCAACGGATTTCGACGGAGCCCTATTTAAAGTGAATGCGGCAGTCTCTAAAGCATAGCCCCAAAAAGATAGCGGTAAATCGATAAGAGACATCATAGATTGCACCATATCTAATAGAGTGCGATTACGACGTTCGGACACACCATTACGCTGAGGTGTTCCAGGCGGCGTGAGTTGTGAAACTATTCCACATTTTCTTAAGTGTGTGCCAAATTCGTGACTCAAGTATTCTCCTCCACGATCTGATCGCAAAAACTTGATTTTTCTGTCACGTTGATTCTCAACCTCACTCTGAAATTCCTTGAACTTTTCAAAGGTTTTAGACTTGTGTTTCATTAAGTAGACATACCCATATCTACTCAAGTCATCAGTGAGGGTGAGAACATAACGATAGCCACCGCGAGCCTCATGCTCATTGGACCGCACACATCAGTATGTATGATTTCCAATAAGTTGGTTGCTCGCTCCATTGTTCCTGAGAACAGAGTCTTGGTCATTTTACCCATGAGGCATGGTTCGCACGTGTCAAATGATTCATAATCAAGAGACTCTAAAAGTCCATCTGCATGGAGCTTATTCATGCGTTTGACACCTATGTGACCAAGGCGACAGTGCCACAAGTATGTGGGACTATCATTATCAACCTTACATCTTTTGGTATTCACACTATGAACATGTGTAGCATTACGCTTGAGATTCATTGAGAATAAACCATTCACCATCGGAGCATGACCATAAAACATATCTCTCATATAAATAGAACAACCATTATTCTCGGATTTAAATGAGTAGCCATCTCGTATTAAACGAGATCCTGATACAATGTTCATGCTCAAACTTGGTACTAAATAACAATTATTGAGGTTCAAAACTAATCCCGTAGGTAAATGTAGAGGTAGCGTGCCGACGGCGATCACATCGACCTTGGAACCATTCCCGACGCGCATCGTCACCTCGTCCTTCCCTAGTCTCCGTTTATTCCGCAGCTCCTGCTTTGAGTTACAAATGTGAGCAACTGCACCGGTATAAAATACCCAAGAGCTACTACGAGTACTGGTAAGGTACACATCAATTACATGTATATCACATATACCTTTCGTGATGCGGCCTTCTTGTCCGCTAAGTATTTGGGGCAGTTCCGCTTCCAGTGACCACTTCCCTTGCAATAAAAGCACTCAGTCTCGGGCTTGGGTCCATTCTTTGGCTTCTTCCCGGTAGCTTGCTTACCGGGCGCGGCAACTCCCTTGCCGTCCTTCTTGAAGTTCTTCTTACCCTTGCCTTTCTTGAACTTAGTTGTTTTATTCACCATCAACACTTGATGTTCCTTTTTGACTTCTACCTCTGCTGATTTCAGCATTGCAAATAATTCAGGAATGGTCTTTTCCATCCCCTGCATATTGAAGTTCATCACAAAGCTCTTGTCGCTTGGTGGAAGCGACTGAAGGATTCTGCCAATGACTGCGTCATCCAGGAGATTAACTCCCAATTGAGTCAAGCGGTTATGTAACCCAGACATTGTGAGTATTCTCACTAACAGAACTATTTTCCTCCATCTTACAGCTGAAAAACTTGATGGAGACTTCATATCTCTCGACCCGGGCATGAGCTTGGAAAACCATTTTCAGCTCTTCGAACATCTCATATGCTCCGTGTCTCTCAAAACGTTTTTGGAGCCCCGGTTCTAAGCTGTAAAGCATGCCGCACTGAACGAGGGAGTAATCATCAGCACGTGTCTGCCAAGCGTTCATAACGTCTTGCTTCTGTGGGACGGGTGCGTCACCTAGCGGTGCTTGTAGGACATAATCTTTCTTGGCAGCTATGAGGATGATCCTTAGGTTTCGGACCCAGTCTGTATAGTTGCTGCCATCGTCTTTCAGCTTGGTTTTCTCTAGGAACGCGTTGAAGTTGAGGACAACATTGGCCATTTGATCTACAAGACATGTTGTAAAGATTTTAGACTAAGTTCATGATAATTAAGTTCATCTAATCAAATTATTCAATGAACTCCCACTCAGATAGACATCCCTCCAGTCATCTAAGTATAACATTATCCGAGTTAACTAGGCCGTGTCCGATCATCACGTGAGACGAACTAGTCAACATCGGTGAACATCTTCATGTTGATCGTATCTTCTATACGACTCATGCTCGACCTTTCGGTCTTCTGTGTTCCGAGGCCATGTCTGTACATGCTAGGCTCGTCAAGTCAACCTAAGTGTTTGCATGTGTAAATCTGTCTTACACCCGTTGTATGTGAACGTTGGAATCTATCACACCCGATCATCACGTGGTGCTTCGAAACAACGAACTGTCGCAACGGTGCACAGTTAGGGGGAACACTTTCTTGAAATTATTATGACGGATCATCTTATTTACTACCGTCGTTCTAATTAAACAAGATGTACAAAACATGATAAACATCACATGCAATCAAATAATAATAGTGACATGATATGGCCAATATCACATAGCTCCTTTGATCTCCATCTTGGGGCTCCATGATCATCTTGTCACCGGCATGACACCATGATCTCCATCATCGTGTCTCCATGAAGTTGCTCGCCAACTATTACTTCTACTACTATGGCTAACACGTTTAGCAATAAAGTAAAGTAATTTACATGGCGTTTCTCAATGACACGCAGGTCATACAAAAAATAAAGACAACTCCTATGGCTCCTGCCGGTTGTCATACTCATCGACATGCAAGTCGTGATTCCTATTACAAGAACATGATCTCATACATCACATATATATCATTCATCATTCATCACAACTTTGGCCATATCACATCACATAACACTTGCTGCAAAAACAAGTTAGACGTCCTCTAATTGTTGTTGCAAGTTTTACGTGGCTGCAATAGGGTTCTAGCAAGAACGTTTTCTTACCTACGTGAAAGCCACAACGTGATTTGTCAACTTCTATTTACCCTTCATAAGGACCCTTTTCATCGAATCCACTCCAACTAAAGTGGGAGAGACAGACACCCGCCAGCCACCTTATGCAACTAGTGCATGTTAGTCGGTGGAACCGGTCTCACAAAAGCGTACGTGTAAGGTTGGTCCGGGCCGCTTCATCCCACAATACCGCTGAAGCAAGATAAGACTAGTAGCGGTAAGAAAGTTGACAACATCTACGCCCACAACAAATTGTGTTCTACTCGTGCAAAGAGAACTACGCATAGACCTAGCTCATGATGCCACTGTTGGGGAATGTTGCAGAAAACAAAAATTTTCCTACGGTTTCACCAAGATCCACCTATGAGTTCATCTAGCAACGAGTGATCGGATGCATCTACATACCTTTGTAGATCGCGAGAGGAAGCGTTCACTAGAACGTGGATGATGGAGTCGTACTCGCCGTGATCCAAATCACCGATGACCAAGCGCCGAACGGACGGCACATCCGCGTTCAACACACATACGGGGCGGATGACGTCTCCTCCTTCTTGATCCAGCAAGGGGGAAGGAGAGGTTGATGAAGATCCAGCAGCACGACAGCGTGGTGGTGGATGCAGTTGTCACGTGCAGCAGGGCTTCGCCGAGCGTCTGCGTGAGAGGGAGAGGTGTAGCAGGGGAGAGGGGGGCGCCAAGATGCAAGGGTGCGGCTGCCCCTCCCTCCCCCCTTTTATATAGGCCCCTGGGGGGCGCCAACCCTTGGGAGATCCAATCTCCAAGGGGGGCGGCGGCCAAGGGGGATGGAGTGCCCCCCCAAGGCAAGTGGGGCGCCCCCCCACCCTAGGGTTCCAACCCTAGGCGCAGAGGGTGGGCCTAGGGGGGCGCACCAGCCCACTAAGGGCTGGTTCCCCTTCCCACTTCAGCCCATGGGGCCCTCCGGGATGGGTGGCCCCACCCGGTGGACCCCCGGGACCCATCCGGTGGTCCCGGTACAATACCGGTGACCCCCGAAACTTTCCCGATGGCCGAAACTGCACTTCCTATATATAATTCTTTACCTCCGGACCATTCCGGAACTCCTCGTGACGTCCGGGATCTCATCCGGGACTCCGAACAACTTTCGGATTACTGCATATACATATCTTTACAACCCTAGCGTCACCGAACCTTAAGTGTGTAGACCCTACGGGTTCGGGAGACATGTAGACATGACCGAGATTGCTCTCCGGTCAATAACCAACAGCAGGATCTGGATACCCATGTTGGCTCCCACATGCTCCTCGATGATCTCATCGGATGAACCACGATGTCGAGGATTCAAGCAACCCCGTATACAATTCCCTTTGTCAATTGGTATGTTAATTGCCCGAGATTCGATCGTCGGTATCCCAATACCTTGTTCAATCTTGTTACCGGCAAGTCACTTTACTCGTACCGTAATGCATGATCCCGTGACCAGACACTTGGTCACTTTGAGCTCATAATGATGATGCATTACCGAGTGGGCCCAGTGATACCTCTCCGTCATACGGAGTGACAAATTCCAGTCTTGATCCGTGTCAACCCAACAGACACTTTCGGAGATACCCGTAGTATACCTTTATAGTCACCCACTTACGTTGTGACGTTTGGTACACCCAAAGCACTCCTACGGTATCCGGGAGTTACACGATCTCATGGTCTAAGGAAAGGATACTTGACATTGGAAAAACTCTAGCAAACGAACTATAAGATCTTATGCTATGTTTAGGATTGGGTCTTGTCCATCACATCATTCTCCTAATGATGTGATCTCGTTATCAATGACATCCAATGTCCATAGTCAGGAAACCATGACTATCTGTTGATCAACGAGCTAGTCAACTAGAGGCTTACTAGGGACATGTTGGTGTCTATTATTCACACATGTATTACGATTTCCGGATAACACAATTATAGCATGAATAAAGACAATTATCATGAACAAGGAAATATAATAATAATGCTTTTATTATTGCCTCTAGGGCATATTTCCAATAGAAAGGACTATGATTGATCCCCTATACTTGTGGGTCATCATATCCACATACCAGTTTGTGTCGATGCCGTAGGAGTCGGTGACGGCATTTCCTCCTTTTCCTCGTACTCATCTTCCTCATAGCGATCCCAACACTCACAGGCGCCCCGCGATGATGCTTGAGGCAGATTTGGCACTCGGGATAGTCCCGGTGCGGTGGACGTTATTGTTGCTGCTGTTGGGGACGACCACCTCTCCTATTGCCGCTGCTTGGAGAAGAGGGTGAGTGCCTTCCTCAGTCACGGCCTCTGTTGCCGCGCCCACGCCCTCTGCCACAAGACTGGCCACGCCTCCGGTATGCCAAATTTGTAAAGGTGTTGAAGCCAGTGTCGGAGTCGTCGCCTAGCATCTCCATCCGCTGATCAAAGGCAGCGATCTAGGCGAAGAGTTCGTCGATGGTGATGGATGTTTAGACGGCGCCAATGGCTGCCACAATCGGATCATAATCCTGATCGAGACCAGCAAGGACATAGTCCACCATCTCCGGATCAAAGACAGGCCGGCCTGCTGCAGCAAGTTCGTCCCCTAGTTTTTTCATCCGGACGATGTATGAGGTACTCAACATGGAGCCCTTCTTGGTGGTGGTGATGGCAATTCTCAAATTCGTAATTCGAGATTGGGACTGCAAGGCAAACATAGTGGTAATGGTAGTCCATAGATCAAAAGTATTTTCTTTACTCACAACTTGGGCGAGAATCTCCGTTGACAGAGTTCAGAAGATGGTTGAGGACCTGTTGGTCCTTGGACAACCATGGCACATATAGAGGATTGGGCACCATGACTGTTGCTTTGTCTGTCCGCTGCTGCTCCACCATCTTCCAGGGCGCTGCATCGGATCCGTCCAGAAGGCCTGTGACCTGCGCTCCTTGCAGACCTAGCATCACTTGCGCCTTCCAGAGGAGAAACCCTTGGTAAGCTTTTCCGCAGGTGGGGCTCCAAGGTTGAGGGAGACAGGAGCTGAGGACGACATAGCGATTGGTTTCTGGTGATCAATTGGAGTTTCTGGCGATCAATAGAGTTTCTGACGATCGTTGGAGCTTCTGGCTAGATAGATGGGAAGAGGATGGCTCTCTATCCGTGCTGGATGGAAGCGTACCTACTCCATTGTAAGAGAGCCACGTTGTTTATATTGATTGAGGACAGGAACCCCCTGCCGTGGTTTACCAGCCTTCCATCGATCACTAGGATACGATGGTTACAGAGAAAGAGAGATAGAAATAGTCACGGGAAAGTTAGAGATAGAGGTTGAGATTACATGTTTAAACAATATATCTAATAGTGAGGGTGGCGTAGGCCATAGTGGGCCGGTCCAATGTGTTGTCCAGGCGCGTCGGGGCCTCCCCACATCCGCCTCACATATGAGCTGGATATGGGTTGCCGGATAGCCCGGGGTGTTTGAGCTGGTTGTAGAGAGTTCGGTTTGGGTGTTGTATTTTTGGTTCGGGCAATGACCGGGCAACCATCTAGACGTTTGCGGGAGTCTGATCGTGGATGCTCTAATAAGAAAGAAACCATCACGTTAATGCTGTCAGAGACCACAAATTGTACTCCATGTACTCACTTTGTCCCATAATATAAGAGCGTTTTTTAGTAAAAAAAACCCGGAGAGTACTATTTATACGTTGCACCATGTCTATCCTGCGGGCACTCTAAGGAACAGGCGCCGCCTGCTGCTCACGCTGCCCAAATCAGAGGCACGATCTCGCCGCCGATGTGTAGATTACAGCTACTGGTCTATCACCGGCTCCCAAACCAGGCAGGCTCCACATCATGCCATATACGAACTGATCTGCTCCAAGTTAGCTTCCATTTTGCTTCCATCCGATCCAACCAAGACTGCTTTTTGAGGGAAGTCAACTGCGCATATGCTCTGGATGCGAGTCTAAGGCAGACCATCGATCTTTTCCTCCTCCCTACTCCACCATCTTCCTTCGGATCAAAGACACGCGCTGCAGAGTCGTCGTCCTCGGGTAGTAGATCGTATAATGTCATGGCATAAATCCCAGCGACATTTCTCTGGTCTTCCCGCCCTTCCTGCCCGCACCCGAAGCAGAGGTCGTCATCGATCGATATCGATCTTGTAAGTGTCTGCCTTGTAGAATCAGAATCTTGTTACATATATATATTCGTGTTCATTCTTGAAATTTCCGAGGTGACTGTAATATATGCAGTGAGGATGAGATTAGTCCCGGTTCTGTCGGCGTTAGCCATGGTGTTGTTGGGGTTCGTCCTCGGCTTTTCTTTCCCGGCATCGATGACGCCCAATGTATGCGAAGAAAGAGCAAATGTTTTTATCTTGGTATATTTGCTTCAAATTAACTTGGCATCATGATAGTAAGATTGGTCATGTATGTATGCAGCTTCAGTGTGGTGTACTGCCTTGGAGTGGCAGCGGTGCTGCAAACTCCAGCTCCAGTGACGGCAGCTTCCTGGGCAGACTCTGGGCACCATTATTCAGGAACAGCAGTAGCACCTCAAATGCCACTTCAGGGGTACATTACATGCACACAGTTCTGAACTTCTGAAATGGTCCAGTTTGAACTTTCTAAAGAAATTACACTGCATGTTTGTAGATGATCTAAACAAACCTGCATTTGTGCAGATTGTGAATGCTGCAAGGAGACCAGAAGGTGCAGGGAGGTTACCACCGGGCATCGTGGTTTCGGAGTCCGATCTTCACCTGCGCCGGCTGTGGGGATCCCCTACCAAGGTCTTTCTCGCCTTCTCCGAACCCTGAACTGGTGCCATACTACCCAGCCTTACTCTGAATGACTTGTTTCGGTTTGCGATGCGCAGGACGCGCCGGTTCGGAAGTACCTCCTGACAATGGCGGTAGGGTACAAGGAGAGGGTCAATGTCAATGCAACTGTTCAAAAGGTAAGATGAAACCAAGAAGTGGTTTCTGAACTTTGATCATGCTGTCCCGGGCAATGTACTACTTGACTTTTACATAACGCAGTTCTCGGACAAGTTCGACGTGGTGCTGTTCCACTACGACGGCAACACGACGGAGTGGGACGACGAGTTCCAGTGGTCCAAGGAGGCCGTCCACGTCAGCGCCAGGAAGCAGACCAAATGGTGAGAGCGCCGTGCCTGTCTGTCCGTCTGTCTCCACCATTTTCTTTCTCCAGACATTTCTGAACTGGGATGTGTGAATGATGATTGACGAAGGTGGTTCGCCAAGAGGTTCCTTCACCCGAGCATTGTGGCTCCGTACGACTACGTGTTCCTGTGGGACGAGGACCTCGGCGTAGAGAACTTCAACGCCGAAGCGTAGGATCATCGTCGATCAAAATAAAATCCAGTCCACGTGTAGCTGCTTTCTGAAATTTGATCATTCGGAAACTGTGGGCGGGCGGTTGCAGGTACATTGACATCGTGAAGAAGCACGGGCTGGAGATCTCGCAACCGGGGCTGGACGCCACCAAGGGCCACAAGGCGTACGACGTCTCCGTCAAGAGAAACTCCGGCGAGATGCACAAGTAAGCAAGCAGTTGCTGATTATATATGCAGGCATGCAGGAATGACCATGCACGCACACTGATTATGCATCACATTTCACATATGATGATTAATTAATCTGGCGGGCATGCTTGAACGACACAGGACGGATGCAGGGGGGGAGAAGTGCCCCGACGTGCACCAGCGGCCGTGCAGCGGGTAACTGATCCAACATCATCAACACCACTCCTTCACCTCGTGTCATGTGTATGAAAATCTTATAAGTTAATAAGATGAAGAAGCATGTATGCATTGCATGGGCAGGTTCGTGGAGGTGATGGCGCCGGTCTTCTCCAGGGATGCTTGGAGATGCGTGTGGCATATGATCCAGGTACTTAAGCCCCCCGCATGTTGATTTTGTCATCAGTCGCTCATAATTACTAATTCTGGATTATTATTTGAATCACCTTTAATTTTTTTTCTCAAACTAAAATGAAGAACTTATTATTATTTTATGTTATTTTGCAGAATGATCTGGTTCACGGTTGGGGTCTCGACTTCAACTTCTGGAGATGTGTCGATGTACGTAACTACTTGACCATAGATACATACAACATTTTGACAGATTCACTGAAAAACGCTTAAGTTATCCAGAAAATCGCTTTGAAAAGTTGCGCACAACTGACATGGCTCACTATGTTTTTTTGTTTATTTTCTGTTTTGAACTGGCAGGACCCTGAAGAGCAATTTGGCATCGTGGACGCACAATATGTTGTCCATCATGGAGTGCCCACACTCAGAGATCAGGTAACGTAACTTTACCAAGTGCTTGCCTAGGCAGATTCAAACCCGAGTCGGCCGAGAGACATCACCGCGCTCTTGCCACTAGGCCAGGAGCCCATCCATGTGTTTTGATTCGGGTGCATCCCCTTTTTCCACAAGAAAGATATTTTTTTCGACAAACGGTGAATTTTTTTGGCTCAAAATGGAGAATCAAAAGGATACGAACACAATGAGCATCAAGAGGCCGCGAGAAAGATATTATGTATGGTTGGAGCTTAAAGCATGTTCATTTGGAAAGATGTTTAGCAAAATATATTGATTTTTCACTGCCTAGGAATGATTGCACTGCCGTGTCTTCTTGACTGAGCACCGATAATTAAAAAGGTGCTGACATAATATTTATCAAGCACAAAGTCATACATCATAAATTGTTTAAGCAACTTACTACACTACAACCACTTAAAGCATGAACATGTTACATATGAAGCATATCTTGCGTGCGTGGCCTGCTCTCAGATACTCTCTTTTAATTTTTCTGTGTTACTCCCTCGATTGGCATGCAGGGTAACGGAGAAAAGCAAGGAAGCAGGGCCAAGGTATGCAGATATGTACATTTCAATTTTTTATACAAATATTGACATTACATGGTAGTAATTGATTAAGGTAACACAATATATTTCATGACAATATTAATTGTTGGTATGCTTGATGCTTAGGTGAAAGACCGGCAATACGCGGAGATGCACGCCTTTGACTCAAGAATGAACAATGCCGACAAGGAGCTGGCCAACTCTACCGCTAGATCATCATCATCCCAACCTTAAATTAGTTTCTGTATTTAATTAGTTACACAAGGAGTACTGCACAATCTGATAATATAGTTGACTAAACACTAAGAAAACACCATTGGTTTTGTTAATGATCTACAACGGACCGAGAGGGGGTTGAGATGAGACCATTTTATTTTATTTTTTATTTTCCGTTATTGGATTCATTGTTGTACATTTGCTTTTTATTGGCATGAAGCCTTTATTTGCACCACTTTGTATTATTGAACACTGATAAGTGATATTTTTGTTAACATACAGTTTCTGGTGATTATATATAACACAAAGACATGTACATTATGTGCTTCGCACATTGGCAACCGTGTGCTGACTTAACACTTGCCATGATGATTTTCATTTTAGAATAAAGACGCAAAACAAGTCCGGATTTAAATTAATAAAGCCCACACCAGCAGAGTACAAGCAAACTCAAAAACAAAGGTAGTTCAGCCACGTAAAAAAGTCTAGAGATTACAAGGACACCCAACAAGAGCACGCGGGCTCCGAAGCTGCAAAAGCGGATTTCCTATTTGCCACATGTTGCGGCAAATTCTCGCCGCAATGCAAACCTTTCTGATTCCGGTATTGGGCCGGGTCGTTTCGTAGCTTGATGCAAAGCTTTCTGTTTTCAGTTTTAGGAATGTTCTATAGGTTCCAAGGCGGTTTTTTAGGGTTTTGGGAACCTTATGGAAGGTTCTTGAGCAACTCTTTTCTGTTTCTTTTTTGTTTACTCGTATTCTTTTTTGGTTTCTTTTTATTTTCTTTTGTTTTCCATTTTATTTTTCAACAATTCAGAAATTTAAACATGTTTGCATTTTTTTTCATTAAACGTTCCAGTTTTGAATTATTTTCAGAAATTCCAAAAAATATATATTTTTGAAATTTGTTCGCTTATGTTCGAAAATTCAAAAAGAATTTTAAATTTTTCAAAAATGCTTGTATTTAAAATTTTATTCATTAATTAAAAACATATTCCTGTTTTCAAAATTTGTTCACAAATTACAAAAAAAATCATGTTTTCAAAATTTGTTCGCAAAATCAAAAAAAGTTCAAGAACTTCTTAAATTTTTCGCGTCTGGGACACCGACGTCCCAAAAATGGGCTCAGATTTTCGCTAACGTTCAGAGCTACTTATCTTGTCCTCTGCTCGGATATTTTCGTCAATGACCTGGTCCACCCATCAGGACGGCCGCGCGCGTCCTCTGAAACAGGCTTTCGCCCCGCTTTATAAATAAAGCAACAACCGAAACAGACAATACACGTCCTCCGTCCCACTAGTATGCTACGGTCCCAGAAACAAACGACTACTGTATATCGTGAACCGCGTTTTTTACCCCGCCTCCTATCAGTCATGTCAGCGCTATTATTACGGATCCCAAGTCACGAACAGGAGATGGAAATTTTGTAAAAGCAACAGGAAGAATTGCTCAGATACCCGTGAGCGTATATAAATTGGGTCATGTTATAAATGCTCTCGCTAAACCTATTGATGGGAGAAGTGAAATTGTAGCTTCCGAATCTCGCTTAATTGAATGTCCTGCTTCAAGTAGAATTTCTAGGTGTCCCGTATACGAACCTCTTCAAACAGGGCTTATGGCTATCGATTCGATGATCCCTATAGAGCGCAGGGACGACGATTTCGAGAGCATTTGCGCTTGGGCACCGAATCGCAGCTTCCATAGAGCGAGCAACTATTATATGAGTGGGCTTTTAGATGATTTTTCACAAATTAGATAGAACTAACAGCCGGCTATATTATTACCCTTGCTCGTATCATGTCACGATGGCATGCCAGGTTTCGTTGAATGAGAAAAATAGTCAGCATAAGCCGAACAGTGTTGCAGAAAGTCGGATCCATTCATTTATATCCATGGGAAAGAATGCTACAAGTAGGTGACGGTTCAGCATGCGTGCGCGCATTGATGAAGATTATTGGAAGCTGAGCAGGCGTGCTCGATCACTGCCCGAGGCAGAATTTACTACTCCGCATTTTGTAACCGCATCGTATCTCTGAACTTCTATATAAGCTGATGCAAAACTAGGGTAATGGCTAGATAATCGTATTCCGAGACCGTACCACTCCATCCAAATTCTTTGCCGCAACGTCCACTAGCACGGAGCATGGCGCCGCCGGTTGTTCGGGAGCTTCGGGAGATGGAAGAGCTCGTGGAAAAGATCCTGCTCAGCATTCCGCCGGAGGAGCCGGAGATCCTCGTCCGCGCCTCCCTCGCCTGCAAACCTTGGTGCCGCCTCCTCTCCGGCAACGCGTTCCGCAGCCGCTACCTCGCCTTGCATGGAACAGCTCCGGTCCTGGGCTTCCTGCAGAGCTGGGTGGCCGGCGACCTCGAGCGCTTCGTCCCCACAAAAAAGTTCTGCCCCCGCAGTCCCATTCCCAAACTGAAGAGCACTTTCGTGCACGACTGCCGCCATGGCCGTGTTCTTCTTGGGTGCCTGGCTGCCTGCAACAGCGCGATGAAGCTGTCGTCTGGGATCCCGTGTCCGGGAGGCGGACCGAACTGAGAGAGTCTGACTACTTCTGCGGAGCTGCGGTGCTCTGCTCCGTGGACGGCTGCGACCATGCAGCCTGCAACTCGGGCCCGTTTTCCGTGGCTTGTATCGAGGACGAGGGATGCGTGGATGATGACGAACATTCTCTCCTGCTGGCGTCTGTGTACTCATCATACACCCAGAAGTGGACTTCTCCGGCCTGTATTCACATAGGATTTGTATCGGACAACTGCTTCATGGGAAGGCCTAGTCTCCTCATCGGAAAACAACTCTACTTCCTCCTTGATCATGGTTTGGGCATTCTCCGGTATGACTTGAGTCGGCATCTCCTGTCAGTTATTGATCTGCCAGAAAAGCTGGTTGAGCACAACCCTCTCCTTATTTCGGGTCCCGGCGGTAGGCTGGGGGTCGTCCACCAGGACAAGCACGGCTTATGCGTCGTGTACTCGAGGTGGAGCATTGATGGTGAGTATCGTTGGCTCTATAGCAGAGCAATTGACCTCAATATGCTTCGCCCCATTGGCCATCCAATGAGCTCACATCCACCAGTGTTGGCTGGATCTTTAGAGGGCACCGACCTGAGCATTGTCGTCACAGATCTTGGTGTCTTCACATTTGATCGCAAGTCCCTGAAGTTTAAGAAGCTTTCGAGTAAGAAGTACAGATATGGTTGGGATTTAGCTCGGCACATCTTTCTCTACACGAGCTTCAACACCATACCAGGTATGTTTACCTTGACACTTCATATATGATTCGCATGTGTACGATTGTTTGATGTGTTCAGTTCACCAACACATGCAAGTTTGCCTTAACAAAATCGCTTAAGCGGTGCCAAGAAATTTTACCGAGTATACTACTAACTGACGTTCTTTGCTTCGTTTAGCACTGGCTGGTGTTGTGGACGACCAAATAGCTGGTGAGGGAGGAGGTGTTTACCATGCCGAAGTCTGAATTAATCCCTGGCAAGGCAGTGAAGCATGGGTGTTTAATTTCATCTTTTGGTGCTTCTTATTCGGAGTGTTATCCTACTCTGATATGAGAGTCTTGTTATCTTCACTTATGTTTGCTATGAGAGTCTTGTCCTATGTTTGCTATGAATATATGAGAGTCTTCGCTTTGGTATAATCTTGTTAAGCGTCAGTTCTAAGTTGGTTACCCAAACATATTTTCTCTGTGGCGTATCACACTGAACTTTCAGTAACTTGGTTAAGATATGGCCGTAAAATAGCCAAGTTCTTGTTCCTTCAGTCATTTTGTTAGCCTGTCGGACTGGTCCCTCCAACTTCCCTTGCCAAGCAAAATCCTTCCTATATTATGATTGAGGACTCATGACGACTGGGATGGCTCCCCCGAGCTCGGGCGATCCGCCGGCGCCGCTGCTGGCTGAGCCCCCCTCCCCTTCCTCGGCCCCCGTCCGCCCACCGACGCCCTCCCCGGCCGCTCCGCCGGCATCCCCCCCTCCCCCCGCCGCCTCGCCGCGTGTCGTCTGGGCCGACCTCGCGGAGGCTGATGACCTCGCCGCAGGGCGCCCGATCGTCTGCCTTGACCGCGTCCCCCCCCCCCCCCCCCCAAGGCTCCGGCCCGGTCGCCTCAGGCTGTCCCCGCCGGTGGCTCGACTCCCAGGGGTGGGAGCCCAGCTGCCCGCGGGGATGGCCGGCGCATGCCGACGGGCTCGTCTCGGGCGAGTCTGACGAAAGGCGCTGCCTTGGGCTCCGGCACGCCCTGGGGGTCGCTGATCTGGCGGGTGGGGCGTCGCCGGCCGGGCTGACCGTGGCCTCGCGCGCGTCTCTTGGAGATCATCCGGTCCTTCGCCGCCCTCCGCTGCCCTTTCCTCTGTTTCGGCCGACACCCCGGTGACGCCCTCGACGGCGCTTTCGGCGGTGGTCTACCGGCGCTCCCCATTCCGTCCATTCATTTCGGTCTTCGGCGCCTCCGTGCCTCCGCGTACCGGCATCTTGCCCACCCCGGCCTGGCCCTGCCGCCCCCGCCATGCCTTGCCAGCGACCCCTTCCGTGGCGGCGCAGGGGGAAACCCTCGCTCCCCGGTTGGTGTCCCCTGGCTAGTCCTAACGGGCCGCGCTTGTGGTGGGCCGCCCTGTGGGCCGCCTGCCCAGCGCTCCTGGGCCGTCGTCGGTTCCGCAGGCTGCTGGCCTTGCGCTAGCCGGGCCTTCTGGACCCCCTCCCCCCTCGTGGCTCAACCCTGCCCCCGGGTGGGCCTCGGCCCGACGAGCCGGTCCATTTGGTCGCCTTTAGGGTTCCCCCGCCAGCATCTTCCTCCCGCATCGCCCGCCTCATCCCCCGACACTGTCTCGCCCGCCGCCACCTCCAGACTCGTTGCCCCAGCCGGCTCCCGCTCGCCCTTCCCTCCTACCTCGTCGGCCATGACCCGCGAGTGGGATGATGGGGCGGGCCGCCCCAAGCGCCGGGCCGACGATCGCCGGGCTCCTCCGCGCCCGCCGCCGGACGCACTCCGGAGGGAGGAGGACCTCCGTCAGGAGCTAGACTCCCCTCCCGCCCGCCGCTCTCCAGCACGCGCCGCCCGCCGCTCTCCCCTCCCCCGCCCCCCGCTCCGCCCGCCGGTCCGCTGCCCGAGACGATCGCCGCTCCCGGTCCCCGGCTGTAGCGCCCCGAGACCGTTGTGCCAGGTGTCCTCCAGTTATTCGCTGCTGTTGCCTTGTCTTTTGCTAGCGTGCTGCATCTTGTCATGTCATCATGTGCATTGCATCTTCATGTTTTCAAAACTTGCATCTGTCCTGGTCTCGTTCTCTCCGTTGTCTGTTCTGAGCCCAGACACACTTGCATGCGCCCGCGGCATGTCCGAAATAGTATTTTATAAGTGGCCGGAAAATGTTCTCGGAATGTGTTGAAAGTTGGCATGTGGTGTTGTTATGTTGTAGGTATGCCGCCTGCCAAGTTTCATCGCATTCAGAGTTCGTTTGATAGCCCAACGGATAACTATAGCGACATTATAGTCGGTCTAACGTCGGACGTTTTCGGTCTCCGGAAACAGATGCCGGGCCCTCTCTCTCTCTTCTCCCCCCCGCAGTCTCGCCACAGCCCACCTAGTCCATCCTCCTTCCCCTCTTCACTTCCGGAGTTGTCCAATGCGACCGCACGGTCCGAAACCCTCTCTGCACAGTGCATCGAACCCCTCACGTGCGCGTCCGAAATTGTCCCGGACCCGACCCGGGTAGTCGTCACCGTTGGATCCGGATCATCCCCAAACATCTACAAAACGTCACCGTTTTCTTGTTTGGACCTCCTAACTATTTATTTTCTCGACCGCCTGATTACGATCGGAGGGATCCGATAGCCCCAACTTAATCCACCTGCCATATAAATACACAAGGTCCAACCCTAAAGGGCTTCTTTGGATCACAGGATTTGCAAAACAAAGGAATAGGAAAAATGAAGGATTTGATTGCCATGACATAGCCAATCCTGTGGATTTTTTCCAGAGCTCAGACCTCATGTGTAAATTCAAGGAAATATGCCCTAGAGGCAATAATAAAGTTATTATTTATTTCCTTTTATCATGATAAATGTTTATTATTCATGCTAGAATTGTATTAATCGGAAACATAATACATGTGTGAATACATAGACAAACTTAGTGTCACTAGTATGCCTCTACTTGACTAGCTCGTTAATCAAAGATGGTTATGTTTCCTAACCATGAACAAAGTGTTGTTATTTGATTAACGAGGTCACATCATTAGTAGAATGATCTGATTGACATGACCCATTACATTAGCTTAGCACCTGAATGTTTAGTATGTTGCTATTGCTTTCTTCATGACTTATACATGTTCCTATGACTATGAGATTATGCAACTCCCGTTTACCGGAGGAACACTTTGTGTGCTACCAAACGTCACAACGTAACTGGGTGATTATAAAGGAGCTCTATAGGTGTCTCCAAAGGTAGATGTTGGGTTGGCGTATTTCGAGATTAGGATTTGTCACTCCAATTATCAGAGAGGTATCTCTGGGCCCTCTCGGTAATGCACATCACATAAGCCTTGCAAGCATTGCAACTAGTGAGTTAGCTGCGGAATGATGTATTACAGAACGAGTAAAGAGACTTGCCGGTAACGAGATTAAACTAGGTATTGGATACCGACGATCGAATCTCGGGCAAGTAACATACCGATGACAAAGGGAACAACGTATGTTGTTATGCGGTCTGACCGATAAAGATCTTCGTAGAATATGTAGGAGCCAATATGGGCATCCAGGTCCCGCTATTGGTTATTGGCCGAAGATTTGTCTCAGTCATGTCTACATTGTTCTCGAACCGTAGGGTCCGCACGCTTAACGTTACGATGACATTTATTATGAGTTTATGCATTTTGATGTACCGAAGTTAGCTCGGAGTCCCGGATGTGATCACGGACATGACGAGGAGTCTCGAAATGGTCGAGACATAAAGATTAATATATTGGAAGCCTATATTTGGACATCGGAATTGTTCCGGGTGAAATCGGCATTTTACCGGAGTACCGGGAGGTTACCGGAACCCCCCCGAGGGTTGTTGGGCCTACATGGGCCTTAAGGGAGAAGAGGAGAGGAGGCAAGAGGTGGCCGCGCGCCGCTCCCTTTCCTAGTCCGAATAGGACAAGGGAAGGGGGGCCGCCCCCCCTTTCCTTCCTCTGTTCCTTCTATTTCCCCCTCTCTCTCCTAGTCCAACTAGGAGTCTACTCCCGGTGGGAGTAGGACTCCCCTTGGCGCGCCACACCCTGGCCGGCCGCCTCCTCCCCTTGCTCCTTTATATACGGCGGCAAGGGGGCACCTCTAGACACACAAGTTGATCCACGTGATCGTTCCTTAGCCGTGTGCGGTGCCCCCTGCCACCATATTCCACCTCGATCATATCATTGTAGTGCTTAGGCGAAGCCCTGCGTCGGTCGAACATCATCATCGTCACCACGCCGTTGTGCTGACGGAACTCATCCCCGAAGCTTTGCTGGATCGGAGCCCGGGGAGCGTCATCGAGCTGTACATGTGCTAAGAACTCAGAGGTGCCGGAGTAACGGTGCTTGGATCGGTCGAATCGGGAAGACGTACGACTACTTCCTCTACGTTGTGTCAACGCTTCCGCAGTCTGTCTGGGTGGGTACGTAGACAACACTCTCCCCTCTCGTTGTTGTGCATCACCATGATCTTGCGTGTGCGTAGGAATTTTTTTGAAATTACTACGTTCCCCAAAAGTGGCATTCGAGCCTAGGTTTTATGGTTTGATGTTATATGCACGAGTAGAACACAAGTGAGTTGTGGGTGATATAAGTCATACTGCCTACCAGCATGTCATACTTTGGTTCGGCGGTATTGTTGGACGAGACAACCCGGACCAACATTACGCGTACGCTTACACGAGACCGGTTCCCCCGACGTGCTTTGCACATAGGTGGCTTGCGGGTGACTGTCTCTCCAACTTTAGTTGAACCGAGTGTGGCTACGCCTGGGCCTTGCGAAGGTTAAAACGGAGTCTATTTGACAAACTATCGTTCTGGTTTTGATGCGTAGGTGAGATTGGTTTTTGCTTAAGCCCGTAGCAGCCACGTAAAACTTGCAACAACAAAGTAGAGGACGTCTAACTTGTTTTTGCAGGGCATGTTGTGATGTGATATGGTCAAGGCATGATGATGAATTTTATTGTATGAGATGATCATGTTTTGTAACCGAGTTATCGGCAACTGGCAGGAGCCATATGGTTGTCGCTTTATTGTATGCAATGCAATCGCGATGTAATGCTTTACTTTATCACTAAGCGGTAGCGATAGTCGTGGAAGCATAAGATTGTCGAGACGACAACGATGCTACGATGGATATCAAGGTGTCGCGCTGGTGACGATGGTGATCATGACGATGCTTCGGAGATGGAGATCACAAGCACAAGATGATGATGGCCATATCATATCACTTATATTGATTGCATGTGATGTTTATCTTTTTATGCGTCTTATCTTGCTTTGATTGACGGTAGCATTAGAAGATGATCTCTCACTAAATTATTAAGAAGTGTTCTCCCTGAGTATGCACCGTTGCGAAAGTTCTTCGTGCTGAGACACCACGAGATGTTCGGGTGTGATAGGCTCTACGTTGAAATACAACGGGTGCAAAACAGTTGCACACGCGGAATACTCAGGTTATACTTGACGAGCCAAGCATATACAGATATGGCCTCGGAACACGGAGACCGAAAGGTCGAGCGTGAATCATATAGTAGATATGATCAACATAATGATGTTCACCAAAGGAATTACTCCATCTCACATGATGACCGGACATGGTTTAGTTGATTTGGATCACGTGATCACTTAGAGGATTAGAGGGATGTCTATCTAAGTGGGAGTTCTTAAGTAATTTGATTAATTGAACTTAAACTTATCATGAACTTAGTACCTGATAGTATCTTGCTTGTTTATGTTTGATTGTAGATAGATGGCTCGTGCTGTTGTTCCGTTGAATTTTAATGCGTTCCTTGAGAAAGCAAAGTTGAAAGATGATGGTAGCAATTACACGGACTGGGTCCGTAACTTGAGGATTATCCTCATTGCTGCACAGAAGAATTACGTCCTGGAAGCACCGCTGGGTGCCAGGCCTGCTGCTAGAGCAACACCAGATGTTATGAACGTCTGGCAAAGCAAAGCTGATAACTACTTGATAGTTCAGTGTGCCATGCTTTACGGCTTAGAATCGGGACTTCAACGATGTTTTGAACGTCATGGAGCATATGAGATGTTTCAGGAGTTGAAGTTAATATTTCAAGCAAATGCCCGGATTGAGAGATATGAAGTCTCCAATAAGTTCTATAGCTGCAAGATGGAGGAGAACAGTTCTGTCAGTGAGCATATACTCAAAATGTCTGGGTATAATAATCACTTGATTCAGATGGGAGTTAATCTTCCAGATGATTGCGTCATTGACAGAATTCTCCAATCACTGCCACCAAGCTACAAGAGCTTCGTGATGAACTATAATATGCAAGGGATGAACAAGACTATTCCCGAGCTCTTCGCAATGCTGAAAGCTGCGGAGGTAGAAATAAAAAAGGAGCATCAAGTGTTGATGGTTAACAAGACCACTAGTTTCAAGAAAAAGGGCAAAGGGAAGAAGAAGGGGAACTTCAAGAAGAACGGCAAGCAAGTTGCTGCTCAAGAGAAGAAACCCAAGTCTGGACCTAAGCCTGAAACTGAGTGCTTCTACTTCAAGCAGACTGGTCTCTGGAAGCGGAACTGCCCCAAGTATTTGGCGGATAAGAAGGATGGCAAGATGAACAAAGGTATATGTGATATACATGTTATTGATGTGTACATTACTAATGCTCGCAGTAGCACCTGGGTATTTGATACTGGTTCTGTCACGACCGGTTTTCCAATAAAAATATTTATTGAGAAACCAATCTTTGAGTCCAGTATGAGAGAAAATCCTCCTCACTGGTAGACAAATACTTGATACAATAAGCCAGTAGCATAGAATATATTACAGGGTTGAGCTAGGGCTGCTCAACAAATTATTACAAGCGCGCCAATAATTATACATAATGGAGAATATAACACAATGGGGTGGTGGCATACTACTGACTCGAGGATATAGTGGTGGTGGAATAACACAATGGGAAGTGTGGTAACACGACTCTCAAACTGGCATCTCATCGAGCATCGAGGTGAGGCTCGATAAGTTTATGCGGGTTGCGGAAGCGGGTATAAAACAGTGACCAAGGCCAGGGTCGCACGAGACTGACTGGGATTCCTCTAGGCGTCGGACTCGCTATCGAACTCTTCATCCATGAGATCGCCTTCGTCAGCATCTGGCCAAATCAACAAGCCAGTGAGTACTTTGAAAGTACTCGCAAGACAGTTCGGATGTAAGATAAACAAATGCATGCATGAATGCGTCATGAATAATCTTCCCAATGCACAACTAAAAATTTGCATAACGAAGCAAGCACGAGGGAAAACGGCAGTAGTCCGCCTGAAATCCCAACAAAATATAAATGAGAACCGATCGGGCGTCTGAAGCGACGCCTCGAAGGGTGAACAAATAATAACAGAAAAACATGCCACAGTCGGATGTCTGAGCGACATCACAGAAAGGGCTTTAAAAGGAATGCTACAATCGGACGTCTAGGCGACATCACAGAAAGGGCTTTAAAAGAAATGCCACAGTCGGACGTCTAGGCGACATCACAGAAAGGGCTTTAAAAGAAATGCCACAGTCGGACGTCTAGGCGATGTCACAGAAAGGGCTTTAAAAGAAATGCCACAGTCGGACGTCTGAGCGACATCACAGAAAGGGCTTTAAAAGAAATGCCACAGTCGGACGTCTGAGCGACATCACAGAAAGGGCTTTAAAAGAAATGCCACAGTCGGACGTCTGAGCGACATCACAGAAAGGGCTTTAAAAGAAATGCCACAGTCAGACGTCTGAGCGACATCACAGAAAGGGCTTTAGTCCACAAGTAAACAATACTCATAATAAATATTCAGTTCATGATAATAAACGGGTTAGTCCATCCACAGGAATAAACTATTAACCGGGCTTAGTGCTCATGAGATTCACCGGAGTATCGGTCACCAAAAACTGGCACTTGTCAGAATAAGTTAGCGCAATATTTGGATATGGATAAGATGATTTGGAGATTTATGACTCTGCAGAGTTTGTACAAAAATTTCCCACAGCTAACGGATTTCCGTAGTCTCGAAGGACTAGTTCCGTTTACGGTATTTCGGAAGAAAACACAGCAATCCAGTACACACCCATCCTATCTCTCGATGCTAGGACTCACCCTAGACATCGTCCAAGAAAAACTTTGAGACGGGGAGATCACAATCTCGAATAGCATGGGATCAAATTTATATACGCGCGCTCTAAGGGGTGCCCCCCTCTCGGTCCCAACCGGAAACACCCATGCCCCCTGACCGGATGACTGGCTTTAATCCAGGGCCATGGAACCATCATCCCGGCCTCTCCTTTTGGTGTGTACCAGGAAAGCGGTTTGCAACTTACTAAGCCATATTCCTTGCGGAAAACATGTGGTAGTACAAGGAAGGAAAAGGGAGGAACTGGACCGATACAATTTGACACTGCAGTCAAATAGTCTGGCATAAGACTGGCATGCTACAACACTGCCATCTTACCCATCCTCATGCCAACCCATGGCCTTTCATACTCACATCCATCCACTTATGGATCATCGAGCTCACTTACCTTAATCATGCATGAAAATAACGTTCATGGGTATGCTCATCAACATGCCATGAAACTAACTAAATGCAAAACATGCCAAGACACTCATCATATCAAAAGTTCAAACATGCTTGCCTGGTTCAGACTAGTCGGAGCCTAGCTCGGTGAAGTTCGCGGCTCCATCACCTCCTTCGGTATCTACGGTATACAAAAAGTATAGGCGCTATTGTAAATACCAAGAAGTGCACAAAAAGTATACCAAAATTTTTCCAAATAAATCTGATAAAAAACTAGACAAAATTTCAAAGAGAACAGAAAAAGAATCAATCAAAAATACTTTTCTGTTTAAAAGTTATAAGGGTTTTAGTCCAGGGACTCATCTGTAATGAAACAGAATATTTACAGGGGCTACCTCATAAAAACTGAAAACGCTTCGGCAGAGAATACACCAGCCTAGGAGGAAAACACATTTGGCAGAATATGCTTTCAGAAACGGTTCGTTTAGAAAGAGACAGAGAGGCTGACGGGCGGGTCCCACCCGTCAGGTTTGAAAATTCAAAACGGGCGGCTGAGCTCGACGGGGCCCGAGAGCCGAAGTGGTCGCCGGCGGCGATCCACGGCGAGGCATGGGGATCGGAGGGTACCTCCTTGCTCAGGACGTCCTTCCGCGTCGGTTGGTGGTGGTGGTGGTTGCCGGCGAGTACCACGTCGACGGCGAGCCTTGCTCCGGCGGACGGTGGCTCGGGTGAAGATGGACCTCACCCGGGAGAGCTGCGAATGTCAAATTGATGCTTGGGTTAGCTCACTGGGTGCTCAAGGAAACTACTGATGAAGTTTGGGCGCCGGGGACGGCCTCACTGGAGCGAATCGAGGTGGAGGCCGAGGCGGAACGAGGCGGCCGGAGTCGAGGAAGAAGGGCCTCTCGAGGCTCTTCTAGTTGCTGGTCGGGGTCCAGAGAGGTAGTGGAGGTGTGCGGGGGCGAGAGGGAACCCGGGGGTGCTATATATAGCCGGCCCGAGGCGGTTGCCGCGTAGAGGATAAGTCCGGCGAGCGATTACGGCGGCGCCGGGGTTGGGCAGAGGGATTAGGGGTTTAGGCATCGTCTAGGTGGAGTAGAGGTTCCATTCCGGGGTCCAGCTCAGCACGGGAGGGGAGTTTTACGGCCAGCTCCAACGGAACGGCCGTGCGGCACGTCGGCGGCAGGGAGCGCGTTCTGTGCTTGCCGGGCCACGGTGACTGTGCAGCGGGCTGCGCTGGCATGCATGTGCCACGCGGAGAGCCAGGGAGCGTTGGGCTGCGCCGAACGGCGTCGCGCCGCCGTTCTGCTTCCGGTCGGCCGTTACGGTGGATTGGCCGCCGCAAGACACGCCGGCGCAGGCGGGCCAGGGCGCCACCGACGCCCGGAAGGGGCCAAGCGCGCGTGCGGCACTCCAGACAAGAGGGAGAGGCGGCGAGGATCGTGCCAAGTGCACTGTCCACGCGTGACTGAAACTGGCGAGGAGAAAATGACACTGAACTCTGAACTTTACTGAATTACTTAAAGTGCAAAATACAGTGTATGCAAGGTGTTCGACAGAATGATACAGGTCTCTAGGGATTTTTCCTAGAGCTGTTTTTTGGTGGAGTGGCTACTCATTGTCCCAGCAAGCTGCCTGAATTTTTGTAGACTTTTTGGGGGAGTGTAGATATGAATTTCACCAAATTTGGCAAATCTGGTCCAAACTTGCAGAGGCTGAAATTTGAAAATTTTGAAAAGGAGGAGAGTGGATCAAGATGGTTCTGAGTTGTGGATGCTAAGGACAAACCAGAGGAGTTGGTTTGAGATCAAAACTCAAAGGAAATAAGGTACTTGCTTTGTAAATGACTCAGGCTCCAAATAATTGACAAAAATGATTTGAGATGAAAAATGTTTGAAATAAAATACAAAACTTGTTTGGTTTAGTTGGGACAGAGAACTTAGGTTGTTCCAAGAGGGAGGGGAGGTTTTGGAGTGGTTTCACCACCTGTGACAAACAAAATCATGGGTGGTTTCAAAAGAAAGAAGTCCCAAAACCCCTAGGGTTTCTTTTTAAATGAAACATAAATAAGTTTGAGAGGGAAACAATCCGAAGAAAAGCTTCCAAAAATTCAACACCAAAATTGAAAAGGAAAGGAAATCCTTGCCAAAGGTGAAAGGAAGTTTTTTTAAAGAGGAAGGATTTCTGGAAAAGAAAAAAAAATTAAATGCCCTCTTTTAGAATCCAATAAAGTTTTTGATGAAAACCAAATCAAAAATTTTGGAGTGTCACAATACCTACCCCCTTAGGAAAAATCTCGTCCCCGAGATTTCAGCTGATCCTTAAATAAGTGTGGATGCTCTGTCCGAAGAAAGTCCTCTCTTTCCCAAGTTGCTTCACTGTCGGTGTGATTGCTCCACTGTACTCTGAAAAATTTGGTGGTCTTATGTCGGGTTCTCCTTTCAGACTCCTCTAATATTCTTACTGGACGTTCCCAATAAGTGAGGTCTGGCTATACGTCAATGTTCTCATGGGATACTTGTTTCTCTGGGTTGCTCACGCACTTCCTCAATTGCGAGACGTGGAACACGTCGTGGACATCGGATAATTCCTTGGGTAAGTCTAGCTGGTAGGATACCGTGCCTCTTCGCACCATTATACAGAATGGTCCAATGAATCTTGGTGCTAGCTTCCCTTTAATCTTGAATCGTTGCAATCCTCTCATAGGAGATACTTTCAGGTATACGAACTCACCGGGCTCGAAGGTGACCCTACGATGTTTCTGATCATAATAACTCTTCTGTCGACTTTGAGCGGTCTTAAGTCGGTCTCTGATTAGCTTGAATTTTTCCTCGGCTTCTCTGAGCATGTCCGGTCCGAAGATGTGGCTGTCTCCGGTCTCTGACCAATTTAACGGGGTACGACATCTCCGTCCGTATAAAGCCTCAAATGGTGCCATTTGCAGGCTGGCCTGGTAGTTATTGTTGTACGCGAATTCGGCGTATGGCAGGCTTTCTTCCCAACTGGTTCCATATGTGAGGACACATGCTCTCAACATGTCTTCTAAAATCTGGTTTACGCATTCCGTTTGTCCATCGGTCTGTGGGTGGTATGCGGTGCTGAAGGCTAGTTGAGTTCCCAGAGCCTGTTGTAAATGCTCCCAAAATCTTGAGACGAACTGAGTGCCTCTGTCGGATATTATAGTCTTCGGGACTCCATGCAGACAGACTATACGGGAGAGATATATCCTGGCAAGCTGCTGAGTGTTGTAGGTTGTCTTTACTGGAATGAAATGTGCCACCTTGGTTAACTTGTCAGTGATGACCCAGATGGCATCATTCCCATGTTGTGACCGAGGTAGTCCGACAATGAAATCCATCCCTATTTCATCCCATTTCCACTCAGGTATTTTGTTTGGTTGCAGTAGTCCGGCCGGTCTCTGATGCTCAGCTTTTATGCGTTGACAGGAGTCGCAACGTGCAATGAAAGTGGCTATGTCCCTCTTCATACCGTGCCACCAAAATCTTTCCTGAATATCTTTATACATCTTGGTCCCTCCGGGGTGAATCGAGTACGAGGCGGTGTGGGCTTCAGCTAGGATTTGCTGTTTAAGGCTTTCTATGTTTGGCACGCAGAGTCTTTCTCCGTACCACAATATTCCTTCATCGTCTATGACGAACTCCGAGGCCTTGCCCATACTCACCTTTCTTTTGATGCCTTCGATGCTGGGGTGACCGGGCTGAGCTTCTTTAATTTCCTCCACAAGGTCGGGTTGTATTTCCAAGTTTGATATGGTGCCTTCTGCTACCATTATCAAATTGAGCTTGGCAAATTCTTGTTGGAATTCGGGCCTCAAGCTTTGCAGATTGCTTTCGTCGGAGTTGGGGTTCCGACTAAGAGCATCGGCCACTACATTTGCTTTTCCTGGATGGTAATGGATACCAACATCATAATCCTTTACCAATTCCAACCAGCGTCTCTGTCGTAAATTTAGTTCTGGCTGCGTGAAAATATATTTGAGACTTTTGTGATCCGTATATATTTCACATCGGTTCCCAAGTAAGAAATGTCTCCATTCTTTGAGTGCATGAATGACCGCTGCCATTTCTAAGTCATGAGTGGGATAATTTTCCTCATGCTTGCGAAGTTGCCTTGAAGCATAGGCGACAACCTTGCCTTCCTGCATCAACACGCATCCGAGACCCTTTCTGGACGCGTCACAAAACACTTCAAAATTCTTGTGTATGTCCGGCACAATTAATACTGGTGCTGTTGTTAATTTTCGCTTTAGCTCTTGGAAACTCTTTTCACAGGCTTCTGTCCATTCAAACTTCTTGTCTTTCTTGAGTAACTGCGTTATAGGCTTGGCTATGGTGGAAAATCCTTCAATAAATCTACGGTAATATCCTGCCATTCCCAAGAAACTACGTATATCTGTTACGCTTGTTGGCGACTTCCAGCCAAGTATGGCCTTGACTTTCTCTGGGTCCACTGCGATACCGTCTTGGGTTAGCACGTGGCCTAGAAAGCCTACTTGTTTTAGCCAAAATTCGCACTTGCTAAACTTGGCATACAATTGGTGTTTCCTGAGTTCTCCTAGCACAATCCTGAGATGTTCTGCGTGCTCTTCTGGTATTTTGGAGTATACCAGAATATCGTCGATGAATACCATGACGAACTTGTCCATATATTTCATAAATACTTTGTTCATGAGGTGAACAAAATATGCAGGGGCATTCGTTAATCCAAATGGCTTTACTGTGAACTCATACAATCCATATCTGGAAGTGAAGGCTGTTTTGGGGATATCTTCCGTTCGCACTTTTAATTGATGGTATCCAGACCTTAAGTCAATTTTTGAAAATACCTTGTCCTAAGCAAGTTGATCAAACAAATCGTTTATCCTTGGCATCGGGTATTTGTTCTTAATTGTGACCATGTTAAGTGCTCGATAGTCAATACACAATCTCAGTGTTCCATCCTTCTTTTTGGCAAATAAAATTGGTGATCCCCAAGGTGAGGAGCTGGCTCGAATATATCCTTTGTCCAGCAATTCTTTTATTTGCTTCTTCAATTCAACCAACTCGGATGGTGCCATTCTGTATGGTTTCTTGTATATGGGGGTGGTTCCTGGTGCGAGCTCAATGCAGAATTCTATCTCTCGGTCTGGTGGCATGCCTAGTAGTTCTTCAGGGAATACATCTGAAAATTCACATACCACTGGAACCTTGTTTAGCTCAGAAACGTCTACCTTATTCAATCTAGGTTGCCGGGGTATTTTTCCTTCCTTGGCTGACACTCTTATTGTCTTCCCGTGGTGGTGTGTGAGGATTACGGTCCAGTTGAAACAGTCAATAAAACCTTTGTTGGCGGTCAGCCAGTCCATCCCTAAGATGACATCCAGTCCTTTGTTTTCCAACACAATAAGATTGGCGTGAAACTCCAATCCTTCGAACTCAATGACCACATTCTGACAGTAATTCTGAGTAACTTGCTGAATCCCAGGGGACTTGATGATCATGGATTTCTCCAAAGGAAGCATCGAAAAATTATTTTGCAAAGCAAAACTTTTCGAAATAAAAGAGTGAGAAGCTCCAGAATCAAACAAAACCGTTGCAGGTATTGTGTTGATAGGAAACGTACCGAGTACGATATCCGGAGCGTTTTGTGCCTCCTCTTTGGTTACGTGGCTCAGATGACCCTTCCTGTGGTTGTTGCTGGGATTGAAATTGTTTTTCTTGGGTGCTGAATTATTACCGCCGTTGTTTGGCTTTGGGGTTGAGTTTCTCGGCTTGGGACACTGCTTGGCATAGTGTCCTTCCTCTCCATAGGCGTAACAAGTAACGCCGGGGCGATATATGAACTCCTTGTCCCTTGCATGAAATTTTTTGATTTGGCGTGAGACATTGGATGGGAATTTGTGTGTCCCACCCTTTTGAAAATCTGTCTTGCTTCGGGGATTGCGAGCATGGTTAGTCTGGTCCCTTTTTCGCTTGCGGATATCTTCCAGACTGCGTCTCTCATTTTCCAGAGTAATGGCTTTGTCCACCAGTGTCTTAAAATCAGGAAAAGTGTGCACGACCAGTTGGCATTTAAGTGCGGGCGCTAGACCGTCAAGGAATTTCTCCATCTTCTTGCTTTCAGTCATACGCTCTTCATTGGCGTAGCGAGACAATAGTGTAAATTGACTGTTGTAATCTGCCACTGTCAAGTTCCTTTGTTTGAGGTCATCGAACTCTCTCTTTTTGATTTTCATAATACTCTTAGGAACGTGTGCACCGCGGAAACCTTCCTTGAAATCATCCCAGGTTATGTCACTTTCGTTTGGATGCATGTGCAGAAAATTCTTCCACCAAGATGCGGCTGCTCCTGTGAGATAGTGCGGAGCATACAATACCTTCTCGGGATCTGAACATTTTGCAATAATTAATTTCCTCTCCATATCCCGAAGCCAGTCCTCGGCTTCAAGAGGCTTGTCAGTATGAGAAAATGTTTGGGGACGCGTCTTCTGTGGCTCGGATAACTTGGAATGCTGCGGATACTGTCCATGGTAATTTCCCATGTTGATGACTTGGTTCATCATTTCACGATGTTGTTGCTGACTCTATTCATAAAGGCGGCACATTTGGGAAAGTGCCGTTTCACTGCCCTGTTGACTCGACTGCCCTTGCGTGAAATTGTTGCCTGGTTGAGTGTCAAATTTTTCCTCTGGCGGAGTAGGCATGGAGCGAGTCCAAGGACGAGACATTTTTCACTCTGGGGATATATTTTGTAAAACTCATAAGAAAAATGAAGATGGTCGTCAAAAACAACTCCAAAAATAAAAATGCACAAGGATGGCAATTAATTTAAAAGTCCAAGATCACTTAAGAAAACAAATTGATTTGCGCACGGAGAAGGACTGCTCATTACATATCTTACACGCGGGCGATAATTATACAGTACATCACTCAGGATATGCGTACATAATCCTGACATGTTATTTAGGCTAGTTCACTCCTCCAGTTCTACATGATGCGTAAACAAGCTACTTCTCACAACATATCTTACAAAGCGGTACATCGCATGACGGGCAAATGCACTCAGCCGGAAATGTCGATGATCTCCTTGGCCCTGCCAAGGGTGAGGCGTAGTGAGGCTGGGGACTCGACCTCCTCCTCACTAATAGGCTCCAGACGTGAAGAGCCGCGCCGGGTAGGTGGAGCGGGTGCCAGGGGTGGAGCAAGACGAATGGGAGTGGGCACCACGGGTGGTGCAGTGCGCGCTGGAGTGGGCGCAAACGCCTGGTTGAACCCTCCGGTGGTAGGCAGGTGACGAGTAGGTGCATGAGATGCTGAGGATGAGACAAAAGTCAGTGGCGGTGCGGTGAGCAGGAGCTCCCTCCTGTTGGCGGCACAGCCATGAACTGAGTCCATGCGGGCAGCCATGAAGTCGTCCACCAGGTTGTCGAAGGCTGCCTCCAGAGCCCGGAGATACTCAATAAGCATCTCAAAAGCCTCGTCTTGTTCTCCTCTGGGGCAGGAGAATGCGTAGTGGCAGGTGTAGGGCACATGGCATGGGAGATAACGGTAGCGACGAGTCTTCATCGCGGGGAGGACATCCCTGAGGCGGGCTATCGCCTCACGGGCTGCCATCTGCATAGCATGCCGCTCCGTAGGCATGGCTCTTCCCACGAACAGGTAGCGGCGTAGCTCACCACGCCCTCCCTTAAACTGCACCGTGGCCTGGTGCATGGTCAGACCGTCGTTGACTCTGTGCTGGCGGAGTGTGAAGACTGGGCGCACGGATGGCCCCATCGCGACCTGAACGATGAAGGAGAGAAGCTTGACGAACCCATCGGGTACGTTGGCGAAGGTCTGAGACTCGCAGTTGTTGTCGGCCATCTACAAAAGTAGGCAAAATCCTGAATGGTCAGATCATAAATTTATGCTGACTGTTAGAAAATGACTACAATTGCAACAAAAATTAAATCGGCTCTATCATGCTAATAACTGATTAGCGATCGCACCTAGTGGCTTTCTACAGTCAGCCTGGCTCTGATACCAAGCTTGTCACGACCGGTTTTCCAATAAAAATATTTATTGAGAAACCAATCTTTGAGTCCAGTATGAGAGAAAATCCTCCTCACTGGTAGACAAATACTTGATACAATAAGCCAGTAGCATAGAATATATTACAGGGTTGAGCTAGGGCTTCTCAACAAATTATTACAAGCGCGCCAATAATTATACATAATGGCGAATATAACACAATGGGGTGGGGGCATACTACTGACTCGAGGATATAGTGGTGGTGGAATAACACAATGGGAAGTGTGGTAACACGACTCTCAAACTGGCATCTCATCGAGCGTCGAGGTGAGGCTCGATAAGTTTATGCGGGTTGCGGAAGTGGGTATAAAACAGTGACCAAGGCCAGGGTCACACGAGACTGACTGGGATTCCTCTAGGCGTCGGACTCGCTATCGAACTCTTCATCCATGACATCGCCTTCGTCAACATCTGGCCAAATCAACAAGCCAGTGAGTACTTTGAAAGTACTCGCAAGACAGTTCGGACGTAAGATATAACAAATGCATGCATGAATGCGTCATGAATAATCTTCCCAATGCACAACTAAAAATTTGCATAACGAAGCAACCACGAGGGAAAACGGCGGTAGTCCGCCTGAAATCCCAACAAAATATAAATGAGAACCGATCGGGCGTCTGAAGCGACGCCTCGAAGGGTGAACAAATAATAACAGAAAAACATGCCACAGTCGGACATCTGAGCGACATCACAGAAAGGGGTTTAAAAGAAATGCTACAATCGGACGTCTAGGCGACATCACAGAAAGGGCTTTAAAAGAAATGCCACAGTCGGACGTCTGGCGACATCACAGAAAGGGCTTTAAAAGAAATGCCACAGTCGAACGTCTAGGCGATGTCACAGAAAGGGCTTTAAAAGAAATGCCACAGTCGGACGTCTGAGCGACATCACAGAAAGGGCTTTAAAAGAAATGCCACAGTCGGACGTCTGAGAGACATCACAGAAAGGGCTTTAAAAGAAATGCCACAGTCGGACGTCTGAGCGACATCACAGAAAGGGCTTTAAAAGAAATGCCATAGTCGGACGTCTGAGCGACATCACAGAAAGGGCTTTAGTCCACAAGTAAACGATACTCATAATAAATATTTAGTTCATGATAATAAACGGGTTAGTCCATCCACAGGAATAAACTGTTAACCGGACTTAGTGCTCATGAGATTCACCGGAGTATCTGTCACCAAAAACTGGCACTTGTCAGAATAAGTCAGCGCAATATTTGGATATGGATAAGATGATTTGGAGATTTATGACTCTGCAGAGTTTGTACAAAAATTTCCCACAGCTAACGGATTTCCGTAGTCTCGAAGGACTATGTCCGTTTACGGTATTTCGGAAGAAAACACAGCAATCCATTACACACCCATCCTATCTCTCGATGCCAGGACTCACCCTAGACATCGTCCAAGAAAAACTTTGAGACGGGGAGATCACAATCTCGAATAGCATGGGATCAAATTTATATACGCGCGCTCTAAGGGGTGCCCCCCTCTCGGTCCCAACCGGAAACACCCATGCCCCCTGACCGGATGACTGGCTTTAATCCAGGGCCATGGAACCATCATCCCGGCCTCTCCTTTTGGTGTGTACCAGGAAAGCGGTTTGCAACTTACTAAGCCATATTCCTTGTGGAAAACATGTGGTAGTACAAGGAAGGAAAAGGGAGGAACTGGACCGATACAATTTGACACTGCAGTCAAATAGTCTGGCATAAGACTGGCATGCTACAACACTGCCATCTTACCCATCCTCATGCCAACCCATGGCCTTTCATACTCACATCCATCCACTTATGGATCATCGAGCTCACTTACCTTAATCATGCATGAAAATAACGTTCATGGGTATGCTCATCAACATGCCATGAAACTAACTAAATGCAAAACATGCCAAGACACTCATCATATCAAAAGTTCAAACATGCTTGCCTGGTTCAGAGTAGTCGGAGCCTAGCTCGGTGAAGTTCGCGGCTCCGTCACCTCCTTCGGTATCTACGGTATACAAAAAGTATAGGCGCTATCGTAAATACCAAGAAGTGCACAAAAAGTATTCCAAAATTTTTCCAAATAAATCTGATAAAAAACTAGACAAAATTTCAAAGAGAATAGAAAAAGAATCAATCCAAAATACTTTTCTGTTTAAAAGTTATAACGGTTTTAGTCCAGGGACTCATCTGTAATGAAACAGAATATTTCCAGGGGCTAGCTCATAAAAACTGAAAATGCTTCGGCAGAGAATACACCAGCCCAGGAGGAAAATGCATTTGGCAGAATACGCTTTCAGAAATGGTTCGTTTAGAAAGAGACAGAGAGGCTGACGGGCAGGTCCCACCCGTCAGGTTTGAAAATTCAAAACGGGCGGCTGAGCTCGACGGGGCCCGAGAGCCGCGGTGGTCGCCGACGGTGATCCACGGCGAGGCAAGGGGATCGGAGGGTACCTCCTTGCTCAGGACGTCCTTCCGCGTGGGTTGGTGGTGGTGGTGGTTGCCGGCGAGTACCACATCGACGGCGAGCCTTGCTCCGGCGGACGGTGGCTCGGGTGAAGATGGACCTCGCCGGGGAGAGCTGCGAATGTCAAATTGATGCTTGGTTAGCTCACTGGGTGCTCGAGGAAACTACTGATGAAGTTTGGGCGTCGGGGACGGCCTCACCGGAGCGAATTGATGTGGAGGCCGAGGCGGAACGAGGTGGCCGGAGTCGAGGAAGAAGGGCCTCTCGAGGCTCTTCTAGTTGCTGGTCGGGGTCCAGAGAGGTAGTGGAGGTGTGCGGGGGCGAGAGGGAACCCGGGGGTGCTATATATAGCAGGCCCGAGGCGGTTGCCGCGTACGGGATAAGTCCGGCGAGCGATTACGGCGGCGCCGGGGTTGGGCAGAGGGATTAGGGGTTTAGGCATCGTCTAGGTGGAGTAGAGGTTCCATTCCGGGGTCCAGCTCAGCACGGGAGGGGAGTTTTATGGCCGGCTCCAATGGAACGGCCGTGCGGCACGTCGGCGGCAGGGAGCGCGTTCTGTGCTTGCCGGGCCACGGTGACTATGCAGCGGGCTGCGCTGGCATGCATGTGCCACGCGGATAGCCAGGGAGCGTTGGGCGGCGCCGAACGGCATCGCGCCGCCGTTCTGCTTCCGGTCGGTATTTATGGTGGATTGGCCGCCGCAAGACACGCCGGCGCAGGCGGGCCAGGGCGCCACCGACGCCCAGAAGGTGCCAAGCGCGCGTGCGGCACTCCAGACAAGAGGGAGAGGCGGCGAGGATCGTGCCAAGTGCACTGTCCACGCGTGACTGAAACTGGCGAGGAGAAAACGACACTGAACTCTGAACTTTACTGAATTACTTAAAGTGCAAAATACAGTGTATGCAAGGTGTTCGACAGAATGATACAGGTCTCTAGGGATTTTTCCTAGAGCTGATTTTTGGTGGAGTGGCTACTCATTGTTCCAGTAAGCTGCCTGAATTTTTGTAGAATTTTTGGGGGAATGTAGATATGAATTTCACCAAATTTGGCAAATCTGGTCCAAACTTGCAGAGGCTGAAATTTGAAAAATTTGAAAAGGAGGAGAGTGGATCAAGATGGTTCTGAGTTGTGGATGCTAAGGACAAACCAGAGGAGTTGGTTTGAGATCAAAACTCAAAGGAAATAAGGTACTTGCTTTGTAAATGACTCAGGCTCCAAATAATTGACAAAAATGATTTGAGATGTAAAATGTTTGAAATAAAATACAAAACTTGTTTGGTTTAGTTGGGACAGAGAACTTAGGTTGTTCCAAGAGGGAGGGGAGGTTTTGGAGTGGTTTCACCACCTGTGACGAACAAAATCATGGGTGGTTTCAAAAGAAAGAAGTCCCAAAACCCCTAGGGTTTCTTTTTAAATGAAACATAAATAAGTTTGAGAGGGAAACAATCAGAAGAAAAGCTTCCAAAAATTCAACACCAAAATTGAAAAGGAAAGGAAATCCTTGCCAAAGGTGAAAGGAAGTTTTTTTAAAGAGGAAGGATTTCTGGAAAAGAAAAAAAAATTTAAATGCCCTCTTTTAGAATCCAATAAAGTTTTTGATGAAAACCAAATCAAAAATTTTTGAGTGTCACAGGTTCTGTTGCTAATATTTGCAACTCGAAACAGGGACTACAGATTAAGCGAAGATTGGCTAAGGACGAGGTGACGATGCGCGTGGGAAACGGTTCCAAAGTCGATGTGATCGCGATCGGCACGCTACCTCTACATCTACCTTCAGCATTAGTATTAGACCTAAATAATTGTTATTTGGTGCCAGCGTTGAGCATGAACATTATATCTGGATCTTGTTTAATGCGAGGCGGTTATTCATTTAAATCAGAGAATAATGGTTGTTCTATTTATATGAGTAATATCTTTTATGGTCATGCACCCTTGAAGAGTGGTCTATTCTTATTGAATCTTGATAGTAGTGATACACATATTCATAATGTAGAAGCCAAAAGATGCAGAGTTGATAATGATAGTGCAACTTATTTGTGGCACTCCGTTTAGGTCATATCGGTGTAAAGCGCATGAAGAAACTCCATACTGATGGACTTTTGGAACCACTTGATTATGAATCACTTGGTACTTGCGAACCGTGCCTCATGGGCAAGATGACTAAAACACTGTTCTCCGGTACTATGGAGAGAGCAACAGATTTGTTGGAATTCATACATACAGATGTATGTGGTCCAATGAATATTGAGGCTCGTGGCAGATATCGTTATTTTCTCACCTTCACAGATGACTTAAGAAGATATGGGTATATCTACTTAATGAAACATAAGTCTGAAACGTTTGAAAAGTTCAAAGAATTTCAGAGAGAAGTTGAAAATCATTGTAACAAGAAAATAAAGTTTCTACGATCTGATCGTGGAGGAGAATATTTGAGTTACGAGTTTGGTGTACATTTGAAAAATTGTGGAATAGTTTCGCAACTCACGCCACCCGGAACACCACAGCGTAATGGTGTGTCCGAACGTCGTAATCGTACTTTACTAGATATGGTGCGATCTGTGATGTCTCTTACTGATTTACCGCTATCGTTTTGGGGATACACTCTAGAGACGGCCGCATTCACATTAAATAGGGCACCATCAAAATCCGTTGAGACGACGCCTTATGAACTGTGGTTTGGCAAGAAACCAAAGTTCTTGTTTCTTAAAGTTTGGGGCTGCGATGCTTATGTGAAAAAGCTTCAACCTGATAAGCTCGAACACAAATCGGAGAAATGTGTCTTCATAGGATATCCAAAGGAAACTATTGGATACACCTTCTATCACAAAACCGAAGGCAAGGCTTTTGTTGCTAAATTCGGAAACTTTCTTGAGAAGGAGTTTCTCTCGAAAGAAGTGAGTGGGAGGAAAGTAGAACTTGACGAGGTAACTGTACCTGCTCCCTTGTTGGAAAGTAGTACATCACAGAAAACTGTTTCTGCGGCACCTACACCAATAAGTGAGGAAGTTAATGATAATGACCATGAAACTTCGGAACAAGATACTACTGAACCTCGTAGATCAACGAGAGTGAGATCCGCGCCAGAGTGGTACGGTAATCCAGTTCTGGAAGTCATTCTACTAGATCATGATGAACCTACGAACTATGAAGAAGCGATGGTGAGCACAGATTCCGCAAAATGGCTTGAAGCCATGAAATCTGAGATGGGATCCATGTATGAAAACGAAGTATGGACTTTGGTTGACTTGCCCGATGATCGGCAAGCAATTGAGAATAAATGGATCTTCAAGAAGAAGACTGACGCTGACGGTAATGTTACTGTCTACAAAGCTCGACTTGTCGCAAAAGGTTTTCGACAAGTTCAAGGGGTTGACTACGATGAGACCATCTCACCCGTAGCGATGCTTAAGTCTGTCAGATTCATGTTAGCAATTGCCGCATTTTATGATTATGAAATTTGGCAGATGGATGTCAAAACTGCATTCCTGAATAGATTTCTGGAAGAAGAGTTGTATATGATATAACCAGAAGGTTTTGTCGATGCAAAGGGAGCTAACAAAGTGTGCAAGCTCGAGCGATCTATTTATGGACTGGTGCAAGCCTCTCGGAGTTGGAATAAACGCTTTGATAGTGTGATCAAAGCATTTGGTTTTATGCAGACTTTCAGAGAAGCCTGTATTTACAAGAAAGTGAGTGGGAGCTCTGTAGCATTTCTGATATTATATGTGGATGACATATTACTGATTGGAAATGATATAGAATTTCTGGATAGCATAAAGGGATACTTGAATAAGAGTTTTTCAATGAAAGACCTCGGTGAAGCTGCTTACATATTAGGCATAAAGATCTATAGAGATAGATCAAGACGCTTAATTGGACTTTCACAAAGCACATACCTTGACAAGATTTTGAAGAAGTTCAAAATGGATCAAGCAAGGAAAGGGTTCTTGCCTGTGTTACAAGGTGTGAAGTTGAGTCAGACTCAATGCCCGACCACTGCAGAAGATAGAGAGAAAATGAAAGATGTTCCCTATGCTTCAGCCATAGGCTCTATCATGTATGCAATGCTGTGTACCAGACCTGATGTGTGCCTTGCTATAAGCTTAGCAGGGAGGTACCAAAGTAATCCAGGAGTGGATCACTGGACAGCGGTCAAGAACATCCTGAAATACCTGAAAAGGACTAAGGATATGTTTCTCGTATATGGAGGTGACAAAGAGCTCACCGTAAAAGGTTACGTTGATGCAAGCTTTGACACTGATCCGGACGATTCTAAATCAGATACGTGTTTACATTAAACGGTGGAGCTGTAAGTTGGCGCAGTTCTAAACAAAGCGTCATAGCGGGATCTACATGTGAAGCGGAGTACATAGTTGCTTCGGAAGCAGCGAACGAAGGAGTCTGGATGAAGGAGTTCATATCGGATCTAGGTGTCATACCTAGTGCATCCGGTCCAATGAAAATCTTTTGTGACAATACTGGTGCAATTGCCTTGGCAAAGGAATCCAGATTTCACAAGAGAACCAATCACATCAAGAGACGCTTCAATTCCATCCGGGATCTAGTCCAGGTGGGAGACATAGAGATTTGCAAGATACATACGGATCTGAATGTTGCAGACCCGTTGACTAAGCCTCTTCCACGAGCAAAACATGATCAGCACCAAGGCTCCATGGGTGTTAGAATCATTACTGTGTAATCTAGATTATTGACTCTAGTGCAAGTGGGAGACTGAAGGAAATATGCCCTAGAGGCAATAATAAAGTTATTATTTATTTCCTTATATCATGATAAATGTTTATTATTCATGCTAGAATTGTATTAACCGGAAACACAATACATGTGTGAATACATAGACAAACTTAGTGTCACTAGTATGCCTCTACTTGACTAGCTCATTAATCAAAGATGGTTATGTTTCCTAACCATGAACAAAGTGTTGTTATTTGATTAACGAGGTCACATCATTAGTAGAATGATCTGATTGACATGACCCATTCCATTATCTTAGCACCCGATCGTTTAGTATTTTGCTATTGCTTTCTTCATGACTTATACATGTTCCTATGACTATGAGATTACGCAACTCCCGTTTACCGGAGGAACACTTTGTGTGCTACCAAACATCACAACGTAACTGGGTGATTGTAAAGGAGCTCTACAGGTGTCTCCAAAGGTAGATGTCGGGTTGGCGTATTTCGAGATTAGGATTTGTCACTCCGATTATCGGAGAGGTATCTCTCGGCCCTCTCGGTAATGCACATCACATAAGCCTTGCAAGCATTGCAACTAATGAGTTAGTTGCGGAATGATGTATTACAGAACGAGTAAAGAGACTTGCCGGTAATGAGATTGAACTAGGTATTGGATACCGACGATCGAATCTCGGGCAAGTAACATACCGATGACAAAGGGAACAACGTATGTTGTTATGCGGTCTGACCGATAAAGATCTTCGTAGAATATGTAGGAGCCAATATGGGCATCCAGGTCCCGCTATTGGTTATTGGCCGGAGATTTGTCTCAGTCATGTCTACATTGTTCTCGAACCGTAGGGTCCGCACGCTTAACGTTACGATGACAGTTATTATGAGTTTATGCATTTTGATGTACCGAAGTTAGTTCGGAGTCCCGGATGTGATCACGGACATGACGAGGAGTCTCAAAATGGTCGAGACATAAAGATTAATGTATTGGAAGCCTATATTTGGACATCGGAATTGTTCCGGGTGAAATCGGCATTTTATCGGAGTACCGGGAGGTTACCGGAACCCCCCCGAGGGTTGTTGGGCCTACATGGGCCTTAAGGGAGAAGAGGAGAGGAGGCAAGAGGTGGCCGCGCCCCCCTCCCCTTCCTAGTCCGAATAGGGCAAGGGAAGGGGGCGGCGCCCCCCCTTTCCTTCCTCTCTTCCTCCTATTTCCCCCCTCTCTCTCCTAGTCCAACTAGGAGTCGTACTCCCGGTGGGAGTAGGACTCCCCTTGGCGCGCCACACCTTGGCCGGCCGCCTCCTCCCCTTGCTCCATTATATACGGGGGCAAGGGGGCACCTCTAGACACACAAGTTGATCCACGTGATCGTTCCTTAGCCGTGTGCGGTGCCCCCTGCCACCATATTCCACCTCGATCATATTGTTGTAATGCTTAGGCGAAGCCCTGCGTCGGTAGAACATCATCATCGTCACCACGCCGTTGTGCTGACGAAACTCATCCCCGAAGCTTTGCTGGATCGGAGCCCGGGGAGCGTCATCGAGCTGTACGTGTGCTAAGAACTCGGAGGTGCCGGAGTAACGGTGCTTAGATCGGTCGGATCGGGAAGACGTACGACTACTTCCTCTATGTTGTGTCAACGCTTCCGCAGTCAGTCTGCGTGGGTACGTAGACAACACTCTCCCCTCTCGTTGTTGTGCATCACCATGATCTTGCGTGTGCACAGGAATTTTTTTGAAATTACTACGTTCCCCAACATAAATTCCTTTGGAATCAGCACCTTGGAGACCCAATCCTGAGGAATTTTAATGGCCCAATCCTTTGATCCAAATGCATTCCATAGGAAACAATCCTGAGGATTGATATCCCATGAAAATCCTCTAAAAATCCTCCAATCCAAAGAAGGCCAAAAATCAGGTACCTTGTCCCATCCTACCTAGCGCCGCCGCCACTCCCTCGGGATCCTCTCTTTCCAATCTGCCCAACCACAGCGTTGGCTCCACCTACCAATCCATCGATCCACCCAACCAGAGCCCTCCCATGGATCCCTTCGATTCCTTCTTCCTCCTAGCCGAGGAACCAGCGCCGCTCGCCGATCTCCTGCCCGAGGCCTCGTCCCCGCCGACGACCAAGCCCAGCAGCAGCTCCTCGCGCGTCCCTGCTCCTCGACATCCTCTGCTAGCAACCGCCTCCCCTCCCGACTCCCTGCGGGTCCAGCACCAAAGGAGAGCAGCTCCTCGAGCCTTCGTAAGGTCTCTGGAGACCTCGTCGCCGGCAAGCCTCGCAGGAGAACCTCCCAGGCAGGATTCCGCCGCCCTGCTCTGTTTTTTCTGGCCATCTCCTTCTCCTCCTTCCTCTAACCTCTCTCTATCTCCAGCCTTGTACAGGGACCCCCATGGCCACCGGATCTGGGTGCCCCGCCGTCGTCCTACCCGTTTTCGGCCTCCCCTGCCGCTGCCTCGCCCGGATCAGGCGGATCCGGTGAGCTGTTCGCCGCCGCTGTCCGCATAGGCTGCCTGCTCATTCCTTGCTTCAGGGACGAGCCGAGCGCTGCCCTGTTGACCGCCATTTTCCTTCGCCTACGTGAACTGCAACCACGCCTGGGCCGCATCTCGCGCAAGGCCCAGCCGCGCCCCTTCAACCATCCAGTCCACCAGATCCGGTCCACCTCACCACCGAACGGGCCGAGGCCCATGGTGAGGCTAGCTGCGCGCCTAAGCCGGCCTGCCCGTGAGGCCGCCGCCAACCTCCCTCACTAACTGGGCTTGGCCCATGGTGAGCGCCCAGTCCGCCCAGTTTTAGCGGGCTGTGTTTTTTGTCAGATCTAGGAATTTGTCTATTATTCCAGAGATGACTGTTTTACAGAAAAGTCCCTGTTCTTCATGCATTTAATAACTCACCAACCATGCATCAAATGTAAAAACTTAAAATATGAAACTTGCTTAGAATTTTGTGTAGATTAATAATATCCAAATTTCATCCATGTTTAAAATGTTTGAAATGATGTTTGGTTAAATTTGCTCCTATGCCATGTTAAAATGATTTTATTCATAACTAAATAACCGTAACTCCGAATTTAATAATCTTTATATGTAAATGGGGAAGAAAAATGCCTAGTTTAACATGGTGGCCTTACTTTGCATGTTTAACAACTCTAAAATATTGTTTAGGGCAGAACAGTACCGAATCTATAATAAGCTCATGAGGAGTTTTCCGGAATTGTGTTCGTTGCTTCCGGACTCATTTAAACTTGCCTAGATAGGTAGTTTTCTTTGATTCACCCTCTTGCCATGTTTAACAACATTTAATATTGTTGGGTACATAAAAGAGAGAGAACTAAATAATTGATGTGGTGTTCCGTCGTGTATTAGCAGACGAGATCCCAGTCTTTGTTTAAATAAAGTAAGATGTTTCCCTATAAACAAAAATCAAGAAAATTCTTTACTGTGTAATGACCGGGGCGGGAGGTAGAAAGAATATTATTGTACGTTTCCCCTGCCCACGTCCTAAATGCCATTAAATAAGTAACTGTACCACTCTCCTCCCCACCACACACTCACCCACCTCCCACGGGCGTCGGTTCGAACTCCCCTCTTATCCCCACCTACAGTAGATCGAGAATACCCTCGCCGGCGACCGCTGCAACCGCCTCCATGGAGAGAAGCCTCGGCTGGCAGAGAGCGATGGTGGACCTCGCCGGCGATGACGAGGGGTGGCGCGCGCAGTTGACGGAGATGTGCGGCTGGTTCCCCAGCACGGAGATGTTGGTCAACCACGCGTGTGGCCTCGTCAAAGTCCTCACCGACGCTGAGAAGAAGCGCGCCTTCCCCTGCGGCCGCGGTGTCCTGCCGGCTATCCTACTCGTGTGGGCAATGCGAGAGGCCACGCTGAATGACTCCCCTATTCAGCGCACAAGGTGGTGGATGTACCGCTCCACCATCATGACGCTGCGGCCAGATTCAGCACGCGTCGCATCGAGGGCGGGCCGCGTCGACGTCGAGCTCGCTGTCCCTGCGCGCGTCACCCCGGACTACCAGGTCCGCCATGTGTCGAAGCCAGTGCTGCCGTTCGGCTCTGACGTCGTGGAGGACGACATGGAGGAGGTACTGGTCATCCCTGATGAGCATGAGGAGGGCGAGGAGGACGCTATGCAGATGGTAGCGTCGGTCGCCGTCGAGGGTGGCAAGACTATGCCCATCGACGTCGAGATCCTTCCCCTACTCCCTAACATAGTGAAGGTGGAAGCAGAGGAGGTGGCTCAGGATCAGGTGGCGCAGCTGTCCAACAGAACGGTGGTCAAGAAGAAGGCTTCTACGTGTGTGGTGCGCCGCTCACGCCGCCTCAAATTTCTGAAGAAGTGAAGATGGACACATTTGCTGAAGGAGGAGGAAGCTGCTGGTTATATTAAGTTAGGTATTCTATTATATGTTTCAGCATATAAGTTAACATTATTTTGAAGGAAATATAGCCTAGAGGCAATAATAAAGTTACTATTTAGTTCCTTATATCATGATAAATGTTTATTATTCATGCTAGAATTGTATTAACCGGAAACATAATACATGTGTGAATACATAGACAAACAGAGTGTCACTAGTATGCCTCTACTTGACTAGCTCGTTAATCAAAGATGGTTATGTTTCCTAACCATGGGCAAAAAAGTTGTTATTTGATTAACGAGGTCACATCATTAGTTGAATGATCTGATTGACTTGACCCATTCCATTAGCTTAGCACCCGATCGTTTAGTATGTTGCTATTGCTTTCTTCATGACTTATACATGTTCCTATGACTATGAGATTATGCAGCTCCCGTTTGCCGGAGGAACACTTTGGGTGCTACCAAACGTCACAACGTAACTGGGTGATTATAAAGGAGCATTACAGGTGTCTCCAAAGGTAGATGTTGGGTTGGCGTATTTCGAGATTAGGATTTGTCACTCCGATTGTCGGAGAGGTATCTCTGGGCCCTCTCGGTAATGCACATCACATAAGCCTTGCAAGCACTGCAACTAATATGTTAGTTGTGAGATGATGTATTATGGAACGAGTAAAGAGACTTGCCAGTAACGAGATTGAACTAGGTATTGGATACCGACGATCGAATCTCGGGCAAGTAACATACCGATGACAAAGGGAACAACGTATGTTGTTATGCGGTCTGACCGATAAAGATCTTCGTAGAATATGTAGGAGCCAATATGGGCATCCAGGTCCCGCTATTGGTTATTGACCGGAGACGTGTCTCGGTCATGTCTACATTGTTCTCGAACCGTAGGGTCCGCACGCTTAACGTTACGATGACAGTTATTATGAGTTTATGCATTTTGATGTACCGAAGGTAGTTCGGAGTCCCGGATGTGATCACGGACATGACGAGGAGTCTCGAAATGGTCGAGACATAAAGATTGATATATTGGAAGCCTATGTTTGGACATCGGAAGTGTTCCGGGTGAAATCGGGATTTTACCGGATTACCGGGAGGGTTACCGGAACCCCCCGGAAGCCAAATGGGCCAACATGGGCCTTAGTGGAAAGGTGAAAGGGCTGCCCACATAGGGCTGCGCGCCTCCCCCCTCTCTCTAGTCCTATTAGGACTAGGAGAAGGTGGCCGGCCCCCCTCTCTCCCTTTCCCACTTGGGAATCCTAGTTGGACTAGGATTGGAGGGGGGAGTCCTACTCCCAGTAGGAGTAGGACTCCTCCTGCGCCTCCCTCCTTTGGCCGGCCAGCCTCCCCCCTCCATCCTTTATATACGGGGGCAGGGGACACCCCAAGACACACAAGTTGATCCTTGAGATCGTTCCTTAGCTGTGTGCGGTGCCCCCTGCCACCAAATTCCACCTCGATCATATCGTTGTAGTGCTTAGGCGAAGCCCTACGTCGGTAGTACATCAAGATCGTCACCACGCCGTCGTGCTGACGGAACTCTTCCTTGATGCTTTGCTGGATCGGAGCCCGAGGATCATCATCGAGCTGAACGTGTGCTAAGAACTCGGAGGTGCCGGAGTAACGGTGCTTGGATCGGTCGGATCGGGAAGAAGACGTATGACTACTTCCTCTACGTTGTGTCAACGCTTCCGTTGTGATCTACAAGGGTACGTAGATCAGACTCTCCCCCTCGTTGCTATGCATCACCATGATCTTGCGTGTGCGTAGGAAATTTTTTGAAATTACTACGTTCCCCAACAGTGGCATCCGAGCCTAGGTTTTATGGTTTGATGTTATTTGCACGAGTAGAACACAAGTGAGTTGTGGGCGATACAAGTCATACTGCCTACCAGCATGTCATACTTTGGTTCGGCGGTATTGTTGGACGAGACGACCCGGACCAACCTTACGCGTACGCTTACGCGAGACCGGTTCCCTCGGCGTGCTTTGCACATAGATGGCTTGCGGGCGACTGTCTCTCCAACTTTAGTTGAACCGAGTGTGGCTACACCCGGTCCTTGAGAAGGTTAAAACAGAGTCTATTTGACAAACTATCGTTGTGGTTTTGATGCGTAGGTGAGATGAGTTCTTGCTTAAGCCCGTAGCAGCCACGTAAAACTTGCAACAACAAAGTAGAGGACGTCTAACTTGTTTTTGCAGGGCATGTTGTGATGTGATATGGTCAAGGCATGATGCTGATTTTATTGTATGAGATGATCATGTTTTGTAACCAAGTTATCGGCAACTGGCAGGAGCCATATGGTTGTCGCTTTATTGTATGCAATGCAATCGCGATGTAATGCTTTACTTTATTACTAAGCGGTAGTGATAGTCGTGGAAGCATAAGATTGGCGAGAAGAAAATGATGCTACGATGGAGATCAAGGTGTCGCGCCGGTGACGATGGTGATCATGACGGTGCTTCGGAGATGGAGATCACAAGCACAAGATGATGATGGCCATATCATATCACTTATATTGATTGCATGTGATGTTTATCTTTTATGCATCTTATCTTGCTTTGATTGACGGTAGCATTATAAGATGATCTCTCACTAAATTATCAAGAAGTGTTCTCCCTGAGTATGCACCGTTGCCAAAGTTCGTCGTGCCCAGACACCACGTGATGATCGGGTGTGATAAGCTCTACGTCCAAATACAACGGGTGCGAAACAGTTGCACACGCGGAATACTCAGGTTATACTTGACGAGCCAAGCATATACAGATATGGCCTCACAACACGGAGACCGAAAGGTCGAGCGTGAATCATATAGTATGATCAACATAGTGATGTTCACCAATGAAACTACTCCATCTCACGTGATGATCGGACATGGTTTAGTTGATTTAGATCACGTGATCACTTAGAGGATTAGAGGGATGTCTATCTAAGTGGGAGTTCTTAAGTAATATGATTAAATTGAACTTAAATTTATCATGAACTTAGTCCTGGTAGTATTTTGCAAATTATGTTGTAGATCAATAGCTCGTGTTGTTGCTTCCCTGTGTTTATTTTGATATGTTCCTAGAGAAAATTGTATTGAAAGATGTTAGTAGCAATGATGCGGATTGGATCCGTGATCTGAGGTTTATCCTCATTGCTGCACAGAAGAATTATGCCCTTGATGCACCGCTAGGTGACAGACCTATTGCAGGAGCAGATGCACACGTTATGAACGTTTGGCTAATATGATGACTACTTGATAGTTTAGTGCACCATGCTTAATGGCTTAGAATCGGGACTTCAAAGACGTTTTGAACGTCATGGACCATATGAGATGTTCCAGGAGTTGAAGTTAATATTTCAAGCAAATACCCGAATTGAGAGATATGAAGTCTCCAACAAAGTTCTATAGCTAAAAGATGGAGGAGAATCGCTCAACTAGTGAGCATGTGCTCAGATTGTCTGGGTACTACAATCGCTTGAATCAAGTGGGAGTTAATCTTCCAGATAAGATAGTGATTGACATAATTCTCTAGTCACCATCACCAAGTTAGTAGAACTTCGTGATGAACTATAGTATGCAAGGGATGACGAAAAAGATGAAGGAAATATGCCCTAGAGGCAATAATAAAGTTATTATTTATTTCCTTATATCATGATAAATGTTTATTATTCATGCTAGAATTGTATTAACCGGAAACATAATACATGTGTGAATACATAGACAAACAGAGTGTCACTTGTATGCCTCTACTTGACTAGCTCGTTAATCAAAGATGGTTATGTTTCCTAACCATGAACAAAGAGTTGTTATTTGATTAACGAGGTCACATCATTAGTTGAATGATCTGATTAACATGACCCATTCTATTAGCTTAGCACCCGATCATTTAGTATGTTGCTATTGCTTTCTTCATGACTTATACATGTTCCTATGACTATGAGATTATGCAACTCCCGTTTACCGGAGGAACACTTTGGGTACTACCAAACGTCACAACGTAACTGGGTGATTATAAAGGAGTACTACAGGTGGCTCCAAAGGTAGATGTTGGGTTGGCGTATTTCGAGATTAGGATTTGTCACTCCGATTGTCGGAGAGGTATCTCTGGGCCCTCTCGGTAATGCACATCACTTAAAGCCTTGCAAGCATTGCAACTAATGAGTTAGTTGCGGGATGATGTATTACGGAACGAGTAAAGAGACTTGCCGGTAACGAGATTGAACTAGGTATTGGATACCGACGATCGAATCTCGGGCAAGTAACATACCGATGACAAAGGGAACAACGTATGTTGTTATGCGGTCTGACCGATAAAGATCTTCGTAGAATATGTAGGAGCCAATATGGGCATCCAGGTCCCGCTATTGGTTATTGACCGGAGACGTGTCTCGGTCATGTCTACATTGTTCTCGAACCGTAGGGTCCGCACGCTTAACGTTACGATGACAGTTATTATGAGTTTATGAGTTTTGATGTACCGAAGGAGTTCGGAGTCCCGGATGAGATCGGGGACATGACGAGGAGTCTCGAAATGGTCGAGACGTAAAGATCGATATATTGGACGACTATATTCGGACATCGGAAAGGTTCCGAGTGATTCGGGTATTTTTCGGAGTACCGGGTAGTTACGGGAGAAGTAATGGGCCTTGATGGGCTTTAGTGGGAAGAGGAAAAGGCTGCTGCGCCCCCCCTCCCCTTTGGTCCGAATTGGACTAGGGAAAAGGGGGCCGGCCACCTCTCCTTCACCTCCTATTCCTTCTCCCTTCCTCCCCTTTTGGTGGACTCCTACTAGGACTTGGAGTCCTAGTAGGACTCCCTATCCTGGCCGCACCTTTGCCTTGGCCGGCCTCCTCCTCCTCCATTCTTTATATACAAGGGCAGGGGGCACCCCATAGACACACAAGTTGATCCTTGAGATCGTTCCTTAGCCGTGTGCGGTGCCCCCTGCCACCAAATTCCACCTCGATCATACCGTTGTAGTGCTTAGGCGAAGCCCTGCGTCGGTAGTACATCAAGATCGTCACCACGCCGTCGTGCTGACGGAACTCTTCCTCGACGCTTTGCTGGATCGGAGCCCGAGGATCGTCATCGAGCTGAACGTGTGCTAAGAACTCGGAGGTGCCGGAGTAACGGTGCTTGGATCGGTCGGATCGGGAAGACGTACGACTACTTCCTCTACGTTGTGTGATCGCTTCCGCAGTCGGTCTGCGTTGGTACGTAGACAACACTCTCCCCTCTCGTTGCTATGCATCACCATGATCTTGCGTGTGCGTAGGAAAATTTTCGAAATTACTACGTTCCCCAACAGTGGCATCCGAGCCTAGGTTTTATGGTTTGATGTTATTTGCACGAGTAGAACACAACTGAGTTGTGGGCGATACAAGTCATACTGCCTACCAGCATGTCATACTTTGGTTCGGCGGTATTGTTGGACGAGATGACCCGGACCAACCTTACGCGTACGCTTACGCGAGACCGGTTCCCTCAACGTGCTTTGCACATAGATGGCTTGCGGGCGACTGTCCCTCCAACTTTAGTTGAACCGAGTGTGGCTACGCCCGGTCCTTGAGAAGGTTAAAACGGAGTCTATTTGACGAACTATCGTTGTGGTTTTGATGCGTAGGTGAGATGAGTTCTTACTTAAGCCCGTAGCAGCCACGTAAAACTTGCAACAACAAAGTAGAGGACGTCTAACTTGTTTTTGCAGGGCATGTTGTGATGTGATATGGTCAAGGCATGATGCTGATTTTATTGTATGAGATGATCATGTTTTGTAACCAAGTTATCGGCAACTGGCAGGAGCCATATGGTTGTCTCTTTATTGTATGCAATGCAATCGCGATGTAATGCTTTACTTGATTACTAAACGGTAGTGATAGTCGTGGAAGCATAAGATTGGCGAGACGACAACGATGCTACGATGGAGATCAAGGTGTCGCGCCGGTGACGATGGTGATCATGACGGTGCTTCGGAGATGGAGATCACAAGCACAAGATGATGATGGCCATATCATATCACTTATATTGATTGCATGTGATGTTTATCTTTTATGCATCTTGTCTTGCTTTAATTGACGGTAGCATTATAAGATGATCTCTCACTAAATTATCAAGAAGTGTTCTCCCTGAGTATGCACCGTTGCCAAAGTTCGTCGTGCCCAGACACCACGTGATGATCGGGTGTGATAAGCTCTACGTTCAAATACAACGGGTGCAAAACAGTTGCACACGCGGAATACTCAGGTTATACTTGACGAGCCAAGCATATACAGATATGGCCTCGGAACACAGAGACCGAAAGGTCGAGTGTGAATCATATAGTAGATATGATCAACATAACGATGTTCACCATTGAAAACTACTCCATCTCACGTGATGATCGGTTATGGTTTAGTTGATTTGGATCACGTGATCACTTAGAGGATTAGAGGGATGTCTATCTAAGTGGGAGTTCTTAAGTAATATGATTAATTGAACTTTAATTTATCATGAACTTAGTCCTGGTAGTATTTAGCAAATTATGTTATAGATCAATAGCTCGCGTTCTTGCTTCCCTGTGTTTATTTTGATATGTTCCTAGAGAAAATTATGTTGAAAGATGTTAGTAGCAATGATGCGGATTGGATCCGTGATCTGAGGTTTATCCTCATTGCTGCACAGAAAAATTATGTCCTTGATGCACCGCTAGGTGACAGACCTATTGCAGGAGCAGATGCAGACTTTATGAACGTTTGGCTAGCTCAATATGATGACTACTTGATAGTTTAGTGCACCATGCTTAATGGCTTAGAATCGGGACTTCAAAGACGTTTTGAACGTCATGGACCATATGAGATGTTCCAGGAGTTGAAGTTCATATTTCAAGCAAATACCCGAGTTGAGAGATATGAAGTCTCCAACAAGTTCTATAGCTAAAAGATGGAGGAGAATCGCTCAACTAGTGAGCATGTGCTCAGATTATCTGGGTACTACAATCGCTTGAATCAAGTGGGAGTTAATCTTCCAGATAAGATAGTGATTGACAGAATTCTCTAGTCACCATCACCAAGTTAGTAGAACTTCATGATGAACTATGATATGCAAGGGATAACGGAAACGATTCCCACGCTCTTCGTGATGCTGAAATCGATGAAGGTAGAAATCAAGAAAAACATCAAGTGTTGATGGTTGACAAGACCACTAGTTTGAAGAAAAGGGCAAAAAGGGAAGAAGGGGAACTTCAAGAAGAACAACAAGCAAGTTGCTGCTCAAGTGAAGAAGCCCAAGTCTGGTCCTAAGCCTGAGACTAAGTGCTTCTACTGCAAAGGGACTGATCACTAGAAGCAGAACTACCCCAAGTGATTGGCGGATAAGAAGGATGGCAAAGTGAACATAAGTATATTTGATATACATGTTATTGATGTGTACTTTACTAGTGTTTATAGCAACCCCTCGGTATTTGATACTGGATCAGTTGCTAAGAGTAGTAACTCGAAATAGGAGTTGCAGAATAAACAGAGACTAGTTAAGGGTAAAGTGACGATGTGTGTTGGAAGTAGTTCCAAGATTGATATGATCATCATCGCATACTCCCCTATACTTTCGGGATTAGTGTTGAACTTAAATAAGTGTTATTTGGTTTTTGCGTTGAGCATGAATATGATTTGATCATGTTTATTGCAATACGGTTATTCATTAAAGTAAGAGAATAAATTGTTGTTCTGTTTACATGAATAAAACCTTATATGGTTACACACCCAATGAAAATAGTTCGTTGGATCTTGATCATGGTGATACACATAATCATAATATTGAAACCAAAAGATGCAAAGTTAATAATGATAGTGCAACTTATTTGTAGCACTGCCGTTTAGGTCATATTGGTGTAAAGCACATGAAGAAACTCCATGCTGATGGGATTTTGGAATCACTTGATTATGAATCACTTGATGCTTCCGAACCGTGCCTTTTGGGCAAGATGACTAAAACGCCGTTCTCCGGAACAATGAAGCAAGCAACAGATTTGTTGAAGATCATACATACTGATGTATGTGGTCCGATGAATATTAAGGCTTGCAGCAGGTATCATTATTTTCTGACATTCACAGATGATTTGAGCAGATATGGGGATATCTACTTGATGAAACATAAGTCTGAAACATTTGAACAGTTCAAAGAATTTCAGAGTGAAGTGGAAAATCATCGTAACAAGAAAATAAAGTTTATACGATCTGATCGTAGAAAAGAGTATTTGAGTTACGAGTTTGGTCTTCAGTTAAAACAATGTGAAATAGTTTCACTGCTCACGCCACCTGAAACACCATAGCATAATGGTGTGTCCGAACGTCATAACCGTACTTTATTGGATATAGTGCAATCTATGATGTATCTTACCGATCTACCACTATCGTTTTGGGATTATGCATTAGAGACAGCTGCATTCACGTTAAAAAGGGGCACCATCTAAGTCCGTTGAGACGACACAATCTGAACTGTGGTTTAGCAAGAAACCAAAGTAGTCGTTTCTTAAAGTTTGGGGTTGTGATGCTTATGTGAAAAAGGTTTCATCCTGATAAGCTCAAACCCAAATCGGAGAAATATGTCTTCATAGGATACCCAAAGGAGACTGTTGGGTACACCTTCTATCACAGATCCTAAGGCAAGACATTCGTTGCTTATAATGGATCATTTCTAGAGGAGGAGTTTCTCTCGAAAGAAGTGAGTGGGAGGAAAGTAGAAGTTGACGAGGTAACTGTACCTGCTCCCTTATTGGAAAATAGTACATCACAGAAAACTGTTTCTACGACACCTATACCAATTAGTGAGGAAGCTAATGATGATGATCATGAAACTTCAGGACAAAATACTACTGAACCACGTAGATCAACCAGAGTGAGATCTGCACCAGAGTGGTACGGTAATCCTGTTCTGGAAGTCATGTTACTAGACCATGACGAACCTACGAACTATGAGGAATCGATGATGAGCCCAGATTCCACGAAATGGTTTGAGGCCATGAAATCTGAGATATGATCCATGTATGAGAACAAAGTATGGACTTTGGTTGACTTGCCCAATGATCGGCAAGCCATAGAAAAATGGATCTTCAAGAGGAAGACGGACGCTGATAGTAGTGTTACTATCTACAAACCTAGAATTGTCGCAAAAGGTTTTCGACAAGTTCAAGGTGTTGACTACGATGAGATTTTCTCACTCGTATCTATGCTTAAGTCTGTCCGAATCATGTTAGCCATTGCCGCATTTTATGAAATCTGGCAAATGGATAAACAAAACTGCATTCCTTAATGGATTTGCTAAAGAAGAGTTGTATACGATGCAACTAGAAGGTTTTGTCGATCCTAAAGGTGTTAACTAAATATGCAAGCTCCAGCGATCTATCTGTGGACTGGTGCAAGCATCTCGGAGTTGGAATATACGCTTTGATGAGTTGATCAAAGCATATAGTTTTATACAGACTTGCGGTGAAGCCTGTATTTACGAGAAAGTGAGTGGGAGCACTACAGCGTTTCTGACAAGTATATGTGAATGACATATTGTTGATCGGAAATAATGTAGAATTATTCTGTAAAGCATAAAAGGAGTGTTTGAAAGGAGTTTTTCAAAGAAAGACTTCGGTAAAGCTGCTTACATATTGAGCTTCAAGATCTATAGAGATAGATCAAGACGCTTGATAAGTTTTTCAATAAGTACATACCTTGACAAAGATTTTGAAGTAGTTCAAAATGGAACAGTCAAAGAAAAAGTTTCTTGCCTGTGTTACAAGGTGTGAAGTTGAGTAAAGACTCAAAGCCTGACCACGGCAGAAGATAGAAAGAGAATGAAAGTCATTCCCTATGCCTCATTCATAGGTTCTATAAAGTATGCCATGCTATGTACCAGATCTATTGTATACCCTGCACTGATTTGGCAAGGGAGTACAATAGTGATCTAGGAGTAGATCACTGGATAGCGGTCAGAATTATCCTTAGTGAAATAAGGATATGTTTCTCGATTATGGACGTGACAAAAAGGTTCGTCGTAAAGAGTTACGTCGATGCAAGTTTTTGACACTGATCCAGATGAATCTAAAGTCTCAATCTGGATACATATTGAAAGTGGGAGCAATTAGCTAGAGTAGCTCCGTGCAGAGCATTATAGACATAGAATTTTGCAAAATACTTACGGATCTGAATGTGATAGACCCGTTGACTAAAATTATCTCACAAGCAAAACATGATCACACCTTAGTAATCTTTGGGTGTTAATCACATAGATATGTGAGCTAGATTACTGACTCTAGTAAACCCTTTGAGTGTTGGTCACATGACGATGTGAACTATGGGTGTTAATCACATGGTGATGTGAAATAATGCTGCTAAATCACATGGCGATGTGAACTAGATTATTGACTCTAGTGCAAGTGGGAGACTGAAGGAAATATGCCCTAGAGGCAATAATAAAGTTATTATTTATTTCCTTATATCATGATAAATGTTTATTATTCATGCTAGAATTGTATTAACCGGAAACATAATACATGTGTGAATACATAGACAAACAGAGTGTCACTAGTATGCCTCTACTTGACTAGCTCGTTAATCAAAGATGGTTACGTTTCCTAACCATGAACAAAGAGTTGTTATTTGATTAACGAGGTCACATCATTAGTTGAAAGATCTGATTGACATGACCCATTCTATTAGCTTAGCACCCGATCATTTAGTATGTTGCTATTGCTTTCTTCATGACTTATACATGTTCCTATGACTATGAGATTATGCAACTCCCGTTTACCGGAGGAACACTTTGGGTACTACCAAACGTCACAACGTAACTGGGTGATTATAAAGGAGTACTACAGGTGGCTCCAAAGGTAGATGTTGGGTTGGCGTATTTCGAGATTAGGATTTGTCACTCCGATTGTCGGAGAGGTATCTCTGGGCCCTCTCGGTAATGCACATCACTTAAAGCCTTGCAAGCATTGCAACTAATGAGTTAGTTGCGGGATGATGTATTACGGAACGAGTAAAGAGACTTGCCGGTAACGAGATTGAACTAGGTATTGGATACCGACGATCGAATCTCGGGCAAGTAACATACCGATGACAAAGGGAACAACGTATGTTGTTATGCGGTCTGACCGATAAAGATCTTCGTAGAATATGTAGGAGCCAATATGGGCATCCAGGTCCCGCTATTGGTTATTGACCGGAGACGTGTCTCGGTCATGTCTACATTGTTCTCGAACCGTAGGGTCCGCACGCTTAACGTTACGATGACAGTTATTATGAGTTTATGAGTTTTGATGTACCGAAGGAGTTCGGAGTCCCGGATGAGATCGGGGACATGACGAGGAGTCTCGAAATGGTCGAGACGTAAAGATCGATATATTGGACGACTATATTCGGACATCGGAAAGGTTCCGAGTGATTCGGGTATTTTTCGGAGTACCGGGTAGTTACGGGAGAAGTAATGGGCCTTGATGGGCTTTAGTGGGAAGAGGAAAAGGCTGCTGCGCCCCCCCTCCCCTTTGGTCCGAATTGGACTAGGGAAAAGGGGGCCGGCCACCTCTCCTTCACCTCCTATTCCTTCTCCCTTCCTCCCCTTTTGGTGGACTCCTACTAGGACTTGGAGTCCTAGTAGGACTCCCTATCCTGGCCGCACCTTTGCCTTGGCCGGCCTCCTCCTCCTCCATTCTTTATATACAAGGGCAGGGGGCACCCCATAGACACACAAGTTGATCCTTGAGATCGTTCCTTAGCCGTGTGCGGTGCCCCCTGCCACCAAATTCCACCTCGATCATACCGTTGTAGTGCTTAGGCGAAGCCCTGCGTCGGTAGTACATCAAGATCGTCACCACGCCGTCGTGCTGACGGAACTCTTCCTCGACGCTTTGCTGGATCGGAGCCCGAGGATCGTCATCGAGCTGAACGTGTGCTAAGAACTCGGAGGTGCCGGAGTAACGGTGCTTGGATCGGTCGGATCGGGAAGACGTACGACTACTTCCTCTACGTTGTGTGATCGCTTCCGCAGTCGGTCTGCGTTGGTACGTAGACAACACTCTCCCCTCTCGTTGCTATGCATCACCATGATCTTGCGTGTGCGTAGGAAAATTTTCGAAATTACTACGTTCCCCAACAAAAGACTCCCGAGCTTTTCATGATGATGAAATCAATGAAGGTAGAAATCAAGAAAGAGCATCAAGTGTTGATGGTTGACAAGATCACTAGTTTCAAGAAAAGGGCAAAGGGAAGAAGGGGAACTTCAAAAAGAACAGCAAGGAAGTTGCTGCTCAAGTGAAGAAGCCCAAGTCTGATCCTCAGCCTGAGACTAAGTGCTTCTACTGCAAAGGGACTGGTCACTGGAAGCGGAACTACCCCAAGTGATTGGCGGATAAGAAGGATGGCAAAGTGAACATAAGTATATTTGATATACATGTTATTGATGTGTACTTTACTAGTGTTTATAGCAAACCCTCAGTATTTGATACTCGTTCAGTTGCTAAGATTAGTAACTCGAAACGGGAGTTGCAGAATAAACAGAGACTAGTTAAGGGTGAAGTGACGATGTGTGTTGGAAGTGATTCCAAGATTGATATGATCATCATCGCACACTCCCTATAATTTCGGGATTAGTGTTGAAACTAAATAAGTGTTATTTGGTGTTTGCGTTGAGCATGAATATGATTTGATCATGTTTATTGTAATACGGTTATTCATTTAAGTAAGAGAATAAATTGTTGTTCTGTTTACATGAATAAAACCTTATATGGTTACACACCCAATGAAAATAGTTCATTGGATCTCGATCGTAGTGATACACATAATCATAATATTGAAACCAAAAGATGCAAAGTTAATAATGATAGTGCAACTTATTTGTAGCACTGTTGTTTAGGTCATACTGGTGTAAAGCGCATGAAGAAACTCCATACTGATGGGCTTTCGGAATCACTTGATTATGAATCACTTGATGCTTGCGAACCATGCCTTTTGGGCAAGATGACTAAAACACCGTTCTCCGGAACAATGGAGCAAGCAACAGATTTGTTGGAAATCATACATACTGATGTATGTGGTCCGATGAATATTTAAGGCTTGCAGCGGGTATCAATATTTTCTGACCTTCACAGATGATTTGAGCAGATATGGGTATATCTACTTGATGAAACATAAGTCTGAAACATTTGAAAAGTTCAAAGAATTTCAGAGTGAAGTGAAAAATCATCGTAACAAGAAAATAAAGTTTCTACGATCTGATTGTAGAGAAGAGTATTTGAGTTACGAGTTTGGCCTTCAGTTAAAAACACTATGAAATAGTTTCACTACTCACGCCACATGAAACACCATAGTGTAATGGTGTGTCTGGACGTCATAACCGTGCTTTATTAGATATGGTGCGATCTATGATGTCTCTTACCGATCTACCACTATTGTTTTGGGGTTATGCATTAGAGATAGTTGCATTCACGTTAAATAGGGCACCATCAAAATCCGTTGAGACGACGCCTTATGAACTGTGGTTTGGCAAGAAACCAAAGTTGTTGTTTCTTAAAGTTTGGGGTTGTGATGCTGATGTGAAAAAGTTTCATCCTGATAAGCTCAAAACCAAATCGGAGAAATATGTCTTCATAGGATACCCAAAAGGAGACTGTTGGGTACACCTTCTATCACAGATCCTAAGGCAAGACATTCATTGCTTATAATGGATACTTTCTAGAGAAGGAGTTTCTCTCGAAAGAAGTGAGTGGGAGGAAAGTAGAAAACTTGATAAGGTAATTGTACCTTCTCCCTTATTGGAAAGTAGTTCATCACAAAAATCTGTTCTTGTGACTACTACACCAATTAGTGAGGAAGCCAATGATGATGATCATGTAACTTCAGATCAAGTTACTACCGAATCTCGTAGGTAAACCAGAGTGAAATCCGCACCAGAGTGGTACGGTAATCCTGTTCTGGAGGTCATGTTACTTGACCATGACGAGCCTACGAACTATGAGGAAGCGATGATGAGCCCAGATTCCGCGAAATGGTTTGAGGCCATGAAATCTGAGATATGATCCATGTATGAGAACAAAGTATGGACTTTGGTTGACTTGCCCGATGATCGGCAAGCAATTGAGAATAAATGGATCTTCAAGAGGAAGACGGACGCTGATAGTAGTGTTACTATCTACAAAGCTAGAATTGTCGCAAAAGGTTTTTGACAAGTTCAAGGTGTTGACTACGATGAGATTCTCTCACTCGTATCTATGCTTAAGTCTGTCCGAATCATGTTAGTAATTGCCGCATTTTATGAAATCTGGCAAATGGATAAACAAAACTGCATTCCTTAATAGATTTATTAAAGAAGAGTTGTATATGATGCAACCGGAAGGTTTTGTCGATCCAAAGGGAGCTAACAAAGTATGCAAGCTCCAGCGATCCATTTATGGACTGGTGCAAGCATCTCGGAGTTGGAATATACGCTTTGATGAGTTGATCAAAGCATATAGTTTTATACAGACTTGCGGTGAAGCCTGTATTTACAAAAAGTGAGTGGGAGCACTACAGCATTTCTGATAAGTATATGTGAATGACATATTGTTGATCGGAAATAATGTAGAATTATTCTGTAAAGCATAAAGGAATGTTTGAAAGGAGTTTTTCAAAGAAAGACTTCGGTGAAGCTACTTACATATTGAGCTTCAAGATCTATAGAGATAGATCAAGACGCTTGATAAGTTTTTTCAATGAGTACATACCTTGACAAGATTTTGAAGTAGTTCAAAATGGAGCAGTCAAAGAAAGAGTTCTTGCCTGTATTACAAGGTGTGAAGTTGAGTAAGACTCAAAGCCCGACCACGGCAGAAGATAGAAAGAGAATGAAAGTCATTCCCTATGCCTTGGCCATAGGTTCTATAAAGTATGTCATGCTGTATACCAGATCTATTGTATACCCTGCATTGATTTGGCAAGGGAGTACAACAGTGATCTAGGAGTAGATCACTGGATAGCGGTCAGAATTATCCTTAGTGAAATAAGGATATGTTTCTCGATTATGGACGTGACAAAAAGGTTCGTCGTAAAGGGTTACGTCAATGCAAGTTTTTGACACTAATCTAGATGACTCTAAGTCTCGGTCTAGATACATATTGAAAGTGGGAGCAATTAGCTAGAGTAGCTCCATGCAGAGCATTGCTGACATATAAATTTGCAAAATACATGCGGATCTGAATGTGGCAGACCCGTTGACTAAAATTATCTCACAAGCAAAACATGATCACACCTTAGTACTCTTTGGGTGTTAATCACATAGATATGTGAACTAGATTACTGACTAGTAAACCCTTTGAGTGTTGGTCACATGACGATATGAACTATGGGTGTTAATCACATGGTGATGTGAAATATTGCTGCTAAATCACATGGCGATGTGAACTAGATTATTGACTCTAGTGCAAGTGGGAGACTGAAGGAAATATGCCCTAGAGGCAATAATAAAGTTATTATTTATTTCCTTATATCATGATAAATGTTTATTATTCATGCTAGAATTGTATTAACCGGAAACATAATACATGTGTGAATACATAGACAAACAGAGTGTCACTAGTATGCCTCTACTTGACTAGCTCGTTAATCAAAGATGGTTATGTTTCCTAACCATGGGCAAAAAAGTTGTTATTTGATTAACGAGGTCACATCATTAGTTGAATGATCTGATTGAGATGACCCATTCCATTAGCTTAGCACCCGATCGTTTAGTATGTTGCTATTGCTTTCTTCATGACTTATACATGTTCCTATGACTATGAGATTATGCAGCTCCCATTTGCCGGAGGAACACTTTGGGTGCTACCAAACGTCACAACGTAACTGGGTGATTATAAAGGAGCATTACAGGTGTCTCCAAAGGTAGATGTTGGGTTGGCGTATTTCGAGATTAGGATTTGTCACTCCGATTGTCGGAGAGGTATCTCTGGGCCCTCTCGGTAATGCACATCACTTAAAGCCTTGCAAGCACTGCAACTAATGAGTTAGTTGCGGGATGATGTATTACGGAACGAGTAAAGAGACTTGCCGGTAACGAGATTGAACTAGGTATTGGATACCTACGATCGAATCTCGGGCAAGTAACATACCGATGACAAAGGGAACAACTTATGTTGTTATGCGGTCTGGCCGATAAAGATCTTCATAGAATATGTAGGAGCCAATATGGGCATCCAGGTCCTGCTATTGGTTATTGACCGGAGACGTGTCTCGGTCATGTCTACATTGTTCTCGAAGCGTAGGGTCCGCACGCTTAACGTTACGATGACAGTTATTATGAGTTTATGCATTTTGATGTACCGAAGGTAGTTCGGAGTCCCGGATGTGATCACGGACATGACGAGGAGTCTCGAAATGGTCGAGACATAAAGATTGATATATTGGAAGCCTATGTTTGGACATTGGAAGTGTTCCGGGTGAAATCGGGATTTTACCGGATTACCGGGAGGGTTACCGGGATCCCCCGGAAGCCAAATGGGCCAACATGGGCCTTAGTGGAAAGGTGAAAGGGCTGCCCACATAGGGCTGCGCGCCTCCCCCCTCTCTCTAGTCCTATTAGGACTAGGAGAAGGTGGCCGGCCCCCCTCTCTCCCTTTCCCACTTGGGAATCCTAGTTGGACTAGGATTGGAGGGGGGAGTAGGACTCCTCCTGCGCCTCCCTCCTTTGGCCGGCCAGCCTCCCCCCTCCATCCTTTATATACGGGGGCAGGGGACACCCCAAGACACACAAGTTGATCCTTGAGATCGTTCCTTAGCCGTGTGCGGTGCCCCCTGCCACCAAATTCCACCTCGATCATATCGTTGTAGTGCTTAGGCGAAGCCCTACGTCGCTAGTACATCAAGATCGTCACCACGCCGTCGTGCTGACGGAACTCTTCCTCGACGCTTTGCTGGATCGGAGCCCGAGGATCGTCATCGAGCTGAACGTGTGCTAAGAACTCGGAGGTGCCAGAGTAACGGTGCTTGGATCGGTCGGATCGGGAAGAAGACGTACGACTACTTCCTCTACGTTGTGTCAACGCTTCCGTTGCGATCTATAAGGGTACGTAGATCAGACTCTCCCCCTCGTTGCTATGCATCACCATGATCTTGCGTGTGCGTAGGAAATTTTTTGAAATTACTACGTTCCCCAACATATTTTGGGTTTGATGTTGGTTAGGTATGCTTTTATATGTAAGCATATAAGTTATGCAATCGGTACGGTTTGATCGGGTTCTTTGTGGCTGAAGAACTGAATATCTACTGCTCACCCTAAGTGCCAAGTTCAGTTAAATTTCTGATTATTGAATAGGTATTGTTGCTTTGCTTCAGTGTTGCATGGAAGCTGCTAGATGTTGCTCCTATGTTGCAACAAGACAATGAACTAGTCTGCTACATAAATCAGTAGTGTTGCTAGGTGATGTGCCCATGTGCATCACATACCAAATATAGAACATGCCAAAAGTGCATTGCCTGTCAAATATAGGACATGCCAAAAGTACATTGTCTGCCAAATATAGAACATGCCAAAAGTGCACTGTCTACCAATCATGATGGCCCCATGTTATTTATGCTGCAATCTCTGTTACACTTTGCCCATAAACTGAATAGCAAATAATTCAGCATCATTTCGTCATGTAAATTACAATGATGTCAATAACTTTATGAACAATCTACTTGCTAACTATGACAGCAATCATAATGGCAAGCAGGCCAAGATATAGAAGACCTCCAAATCCTAAAATCCTATCCCTATAGAGCAATATCTCCTTGTGCATCTTAACCATTGCCCTCTTTTCTTTCTCATTCCTTTTAATTTCAGCTTCATATTCTGTAATCTTAGTCTCCAGTTTCTTGTTCTTCATGGCAAGATACTTAATGACTGACATTGCTTTGCTATCCCACTCCCCATCAACCCATTCAACATACTCAGAAGTGATATCATCCTAAATAAATCATGAGCAATTCAAGTTAATATTTTATAACTGAACTTGTCGCTGCAAGCGTTAAACACTGAACTTTTTTGCAGCTTGACCGCAATAGCAGTACTAGTTTGAAGATCATGGTTAGTAGACTAACCTGAAACACACATCCCCCGAGTGCGCTGCCAAAATTGTCTGCATCTATGCAGACACGGCCACTGGGAGTTTCCTGATGACCACATAGATGAAGCTTGTCATGGCCACAGGTGATGAATTATGGGCGGTAATGCTGGGATGTAAAGAACAACGGTAAAGAACTTACCTTTTGCCACCAAAGTGTAGCACTGAAGAAACCCTAGCCGTGGGTTCTCCCGGCCCGCCGCCGCCCACGAAACTCCCGTCCCCTATTCCACTAGATCCGCCGCCGCTGCCTCCTGTGCCACTGAATCCGGCCCACCTGCTTGCTGGACCCAGGGTTCGACCTAACTTGCGGTCGCCACAGCTCTTCTCGCCGCTGCCGCCGCCACCCGACGCCTAGCTCGCTGTCATGCTTTCGCCATCGAGATTTGGATGCGCAAATAGAGAGGGAGGGCTAGGGATTTGGAAAGCGAAACGAGAAAAGCGGAAAGATCGATGTGAACCTGGCAAAATGGGCTGGTGTAGCGCTGCCGGGAAGATAGCCCGCCTGTGGGGCCCCTCACGTGGTTAGATGGGCCGTGCCTGGCATTATGATGAGGACAGAGAAATTTAATTATACATATAATTAAAAAACGACGGGTTTGTAAAACAAACTAGAAAAACATCATGCCTGATAACACGCGATAGAGCCAACGAGCTGACATGACTTTGATGAGTGTAATATTACATTATGGCTCGATATGTTTACTTATCTACCATGACTACTTTTCATAATAATGTGATGAGGGGGAATTAATAGGAGATTATGCAAGATGATGACATGCACATAGCTAAGGCAGAATGCTAAGCTTGGTAGAGTTTTAAAAAAAGTTAAGATTGTGAAAATTTTAATATGAAACTTCGAGAGCAGTTGAAGAGAAAAATAGACTATTATAAAAAATGGAGAAGGAGAAAAATATTAATCAAGAACACTTGATAAGTGAAGCCGTGAAAAATACAATTATAAAAAATTGGAGAAGGAGAAAAATATTAAGCAAGAACAATTGATAAGTGAAGCCAAAACTTTATTGGTACGACCAAATTGTCTTCTCCGAGCGAATTTTATGACCGAATTGTCTTGTACGAGCGAATTGTCTGACAGACACAATACACATGCATGTGCCCTGTTTATTACATAAAAATGATAGAACCCCTAAGATAATCATGCCGTCGAAACCTTCGACCGGACTAAATCCAAACCACTAAAACTTCAATCTTGCATGCCGCATGAATTCTTCTGGCGCGTTTTGCTTGCGATTTCGCAAATTTTGTTCTTCACACACTCCATCGAGTTTGAAGGTGACATAATCAACTCTGCGACGAAACGTCCTCTCCTTGTGTTAACGGTGGCCTGCAAAAAATGACATAAAGGTTGCATGAACCAAAGTTGCTACACCACCATAGTAGCTAGTCTACAAGCGAAAATAACAGCATACCTGTGTAAATTTGCGGGTGATTTTGTCCCCGTCCCAATGTTCTAGACATTCTGTGACAAAAAGGCCACAAGAGTTCCTGGTACATATGCAAACATTAGCGATGGGCAATACAAACATGTGTGTTGTTGTTTGATTGTGCATGGTGTCCTATTAACTCACCCATCCTCTTGTTGGGGTATGTCATACTCCTTGATAGGCCACTTACTTACGTTCGGATATTTCCCTGGTGTAATAAGATTTGCCTGACGCATATCGCGTGCTATAGCCATTCGCTATAAAGAGGATAGTGTTAAAGATCAATCATAAACAATATGTAAGAGCAATGGTACAAATGTTGGTTACATTACCAGTGCTTTAACAGTCCTCTCAGTCAGGTCCAGAGGATAGAGCGAATCGAGAGCTTGGAATTCTTTCTTGATCATGTGCATGACCACGGTCATCCAGTGGCTATTGTCGATATTCAACGCGATTTACGTCTACAGTGCAAAAAACCATTACGGATCAAAAGAAATACTTGATGAACTATCATGTAGTGAAGAATCACAAACATTACGTACCTTATCACGCATAGTATACTCTTTTGTGACTCTATTAACTGCCCCAGCTTTGGTCAGAGCACTATCCATGTTGCAGCTCGATGGCAATGGATCGTTATGTGCGATAGCACGATCTACAAGGAATTTGGACCTCCACGCTGGACAGAGGTAACGATCATGACCAACACGCAGCTCCAAATGTCCCATATAAGCATCAATAACCTGCATAGGATATCAGCGCATTACATGTTGAGAGTTGAGACATAGATTTTTGAGCATCTTATAAAGAGGACATGCAAGTAGTACTTACATCGTCCGACAACCATCTATGAGATAGTACCGGTAGAATCCTTTCGGAAGACAGAGTTATGCCACGGCCTTCACTGTAGTAAATTTTTTTGTTCTTGTTCTTCTCAGTGCTAGCAGCTAACTTCACAAATGAAATAGCTGCATCAATTATTTCCGGCGTCAACTCATCTGCCACATCCTTCGGCACATTATTGTTTGAAAATAGAGCTGCATGAAATAATATGAACGTCAACAATGGTGATCATATGCATTGGTAGTAAATAAAAAAATTAAGAATGTTAGTTACGAGACCTCTAGTAGCAGTACTAGTACAAGAGGTTCTCTGACCACGGCTAGTATGCCTGCCGGGCTTGTCAAGTGCGTAGGCGGAATCAAATTTCTTGGGAACGGTCCGCTTCCGCTTACCGGACATAACCTCCTCATCCTTATCGATTGTTCCACCTTTTTTTCCATTCGCCTTAGCCATGAACTTGCCGACAGAAGATGGACAAATGTCTATGTCCGATGAAGGTGCTTGAGTTGAACTACCAACCACCCAAGGGTTTTCCGGTGTACCCCCACATACATCATTACGCTTAATAGGTGAAGCTTCCTTGTGTCCTTTCAGCTTTGATGGGGTTTTCTGTTTCACAAACTAAATCGTGTGAATATTTCTGGACGAAAAAAATTAAACGGGAAAATTATAGACAGAAAGATAAATACATAGTACCTCAGGTACGGTTTTATGGTCGGGAAGCACTTCAGGCTGCGTCATGTCAATGATCAGCTCTCCATCACTGTCCATGTCTTCCTTGTACACGAATTCCTTCTTTTCATATGGACCATCCTCGAACGAATCCACTTCGTCCGGATCATTCTCCGCGGATGGCACGGCAGCAGCCGGCTTGTACATGACACCTTCTTTGTTCAACTTCTCCAACAACCTCTGCAATAGAAATATAAACTTAGTAATGGTAGGATGGTTTAAAACAGGAAACATATTGTAAAGTATAAAGTTTGGGTGTGATACCTCAGCTACGTGATCAGGAATTTGCCTCATCTCGGTGTGTATGAAGTCCATGCACCGCTTCATTAGAAGCTCCATCAAATCTTCCGACAATGCGGCTGACATCGACTTCTTTGCGTTTCCAGTTGCAGGTTTGGTTTTTGGCTTCATGGTAGGCGCATTATTTGGGATGTTGGGCTCCTGAGCCCTATACTCCTGGGTGATATTATTTTCTATCTGCATGCGATATTGAAGTACATGTGATGAATAAAAAATAAATAGTATTAAGTTACAAAACATTTAATAAAGACGAAACACAATGACTTACCCTTACATTACCACGGCCGCGCCCATTATCATAGTCGAACCTATCTCTCCTAGTGGCTGCGCCTTCTGTCCAGTTCCTCATAAGAGGTTGTATGGACAAGTTGGGATTATAGGCGCATTCGCCTTCGACCGGTTGCACCTTCTCCCAGTACAAGTACTACAAAAAAATATAAGGATTTAGAGTTAGTAAAATACATCACATAAAATTTGCAATGATATGATAATTGACATTATGCAACAGGTCTGATATGTGTACCTGCAAGAGAGCCAAATTGCCTTTCGGGCATTGGCGGAGGTGTTTGCCTTTCTTCACTATGCGAAGGCAATCAAGGAGAACACGCATGGTGAAGGCATTCCAGTTAATCTTTGAAATACGTTTCACATCGTAGACCAAAGCGTAGTACTGCTTTGGCACAATCTTGCTCGACATGGAAGCAATAATTGTTCCTAACAGGACCAGCACTACTTTGCGAAGGAAATCGTCGTCGGTGGCTTTACTTTTAATTATGTCCTCAATGAGATTATCTATCACTATGTTTTCTGACGTCTTACTGAGAAATTGTGGCGGCACCCGCTCCTTCATGTCCTCGCCTTCTTCAGTCAGAATGTCCGAAACGGACAGTCCTTGGTTCTCGAGGTTAAAGATGCACTAGACGTCGACCGCACCGAGAGTCACCTCCCCAACCTGCTCTTGTATAATGAATCTACCCGTGCTGGCCTGAAAATTCTCAATCATATACCTAATCAGCAGGGTACGCATCTTAATAGATGGTATTTGCAGCATGCTGCGCAACGATGTATCAGCCAGTCTAGCGCGTTGACCGCTCGATAGATCTGCAACAAGCTTGCACCATTTCTCAACTGCGCATACTATTTCTCCATTCAACTCGTCCATCCTGTTGAAAGAAAATATATAACTTCGTGACATTAGCTAACACTAAAGAAAAAATAACAATAGGCATGCAAAAATATAAAACTTTCTGGCAGTAGCTAACACTAATGCAAAAATAACACTAATGGAAATACAATACTATCATCATGTATACTGCAACATGCAGCCAAGTGTGTGCTGACATGAGGCAATAAAAAAATAACTACAATTGGTAATTGAATTTACTTGCATCTGATCAAGTTCTTTGAGTATCATTTAAATTATATAATCAATAAATTTAATATGGTAAACTGTTACTTATTCGTCTGGTTGTCTTACTAACAGGGTGACAAATTGTTCACCTGTAAATAAACTAGAGTCTATAGCAATGGTACCTATTTGAGGTTCATCAACATCTAATGTTAATAACTCTTTAATGTTCTATGTGCACAACAATATAATTGGATCGTATGACAAAAATATATTTGGATCTTGTGACAACAAATGTATTGCATCATTCTTCTCGAGAAAGAACCAAAGAATGATTTCATCTACGCCATCTGGTCAGAATGCATCTAGTCCACTTCATACTAGTTGAAAATATGTGGTAAACCTAAGTCCATCAAAGCAACAAGACGGAGGAAGTAGCTTGCTATGAAAGCGCGAGGGAAGGAGGACAACTTACTTGATCGGTCGACGAAGATGAAAGAAGTTGGCGATGCATTCTCGACGTAGTTCGTCGAGGTCGGCCTGCACGTGTGGACGACCTTGATCTTCTCGGGGTTTTTGTGGCGTGTGGGATGCGGCGGACGGAGCTGTCGACGCCTCGCCGGCAGGAGTCGATCTAGTCGACGACATGTGCGAGGAGGAGTAGATTATATACGAGGTCGACGCCTAGGTCGTCGTAACTTCCCTGTGGCCAATCTCGCGCTCTATATTTTCCTCCGTTGAAGCGAGGCTGAACATGGCCCTCAATCGTAGGGATTAGGAACATATAGATTAGCACGATCCCAGAATTGTGTAACAGAATGGCAACTACTCCCGCGATCGACGTGCGTGTGATCGACGTGCATGGAAAGCGCAGCGTTGTGGGCTCCACAATATGGATCCGACACTTATTTGCGGTCTGGGCCAGCCCACCTACTTGCATTGTTTCTTCCCTCAAAATAAATATCATTGGTTCATCCGTAAAAAAACTATTTGTGACACGTATTAGTTATTGTATACTTGTATATGTTCAACAATATTTATAGTATCTCTATCATTTCTACAATATTATACATGCATCGAGTGTTTGGGATCATTTCGTGAGATCGTAGGTTACACATAAACCACTTTTAGACCAGCCCTCCGGACACAAAATGCACGTTGCGTCACGTGGGGGCAGTGTTGTAGGGTTTTCTCGCAAGAAAACCCTAGAAATTGCATCGAGTGTCGCAAATGAACGATACTTGTCACGCATGCAAGCCATGGTCATCGTAGGGTATGCATGTAGTTTGGGATCATTTGGTGGGACCATCAAGGAAAAACCAATTTCAGACCTTACCTCCGGCAGACCTGAATGGTCCTGCTTGTACATGGTGCATGTGGAAGCATGCATGAGATGACCCCAACTTTTGGGAGCTTGTGGGCTTGGCCAATGTGGTCCCCCAAGCAAGGTGTGCACGAATTCGGACACAAAACGCACGTTGCGTCACGTGGGGGCAGTGTTGTAGTGTTTTCTCGCAAGAAAACCCTAGAAATTGCATCGAGTGTCGCAAATGAACGATACTTGTCACGCATGCAAGCCATGGTCATCATAGGGTATGCATGTAGTTTGGGATCATTTGGTGGGACCATCAAGGAAAACCAATTTCAGACCTGACCTCTGGCAGACCTGAATGGTCCTGCTTGTACATGATGCATGTGGAAGCATGAATGAGATGACCCCAACTTTTGGGAGCTTGTGGGCTTGGCCAATGTGGTCCCCCAGGCAAGGTGTGCACGAATTCGGACACAAAACACACGTTGCGTCACGTGGGGGCAGTGTTGTAGGGTTTTCTCGCAAGAAAACCCTAGAAATTGCATCGAGTGTCGCAAATGAACGATACTTGTCACGCATGCAAGCCATGGTCATCATAGGGTATGCATGTAGTATGGGATCATTTGGTGGGACCATCAAGGAAAACCAATTTCAGACCAGACCTCCGGCAGACCTGAATGGTCCTGCTTGTACATGGTGCATGTGGAAGCATGCATGAGATGACCCCAACTTTTGGGAGCTTGTGGGCTTGGCCAATGTGGTCCCCCAGGCAAGGTGTGCACGAATTCGGACACAAAACGCACGTTGCGTCACGTGGGGGCAGTGTTGTAGGGTTTTCTTGCAAGAAAACCCTAGAAATTGCATCAAGTGTCGCAAATGAACGATACTTGTCACGCATGCAAGCCATGGTCATCGTAGGGTATGCATGTAGTTTGGGATCATTTGGTGGGACCATTAAGGAAAACCAATTTCAGACCTGACCTCCGGCAGACCTGAATGGTCCTCCTTGTACATGGTGCATGTGGAAGCATGCATGAGATGACCCAAACTTTTGGGAGCTTGTGGGCTTGGCCAATGTGGTCCCCCAGGCAAGGTGTGCGCGAATTCGGACACAAAACGCACGTTGCGTCACGTGGGGGTAGTGTTGTAGGGTTTTGTCGTCGGAAAACCCTAGAAAATGCATCGAGTGTCGCAAATGAACGATACTTGTCATGCATGCATGCCATGGTCATCGTAGGGTATGCATGAAGTTTGGGACCATTTGGTGGGACCGTCAAGGAAAACCAATTTCAGACCTGATCTCCGGCAGACCCGAATGGTCCTGCTTGTAGATAGTGCATGTGGGTGCATGCATGAGATGACCCCAACTTTGGGGAGCATGTGAGGATGACCAATGTGCCCCCTCCCCCCCCCCCCAGGCAAGGTGTGCACAAGTTCGGACACAAAAAACACGTTGTGTCACATGGGGGCAGTGTTGTAGGGTTTTGTCAACGGAAAAACCCTAGAAAATGCATCCAGTTTTGGAAATGAACGATACTCGTCATGCATGCTTGCCATGGTCATCCTAGGGTTTGCATACAGTTTGGTCTGAATTGGTGAGACCGAGAAGATAAATATGCTCCTAGTACATGGTGCATGTGGAGGTATGCATGCGACTGTCCCAACTACATTTGATTTAATAATATTTGAAGTTTCAAACAGAAAATAAAATCTATAATTTGGAATGAAGAATTGATATAATGAAGAAGTGCAAAAAAACTTAACATATTATCAATTACATTTTGGAAATATTTCGAATATAAAGAAGAGAACAAATATTAGAATGAAGAAGTGAAATAAAACAGAACATTTTATCTTATAAATTAAAAATATTTCAAAAATAATAAAGATAAGAAATATTAGAATTAACAATTAAAATGAAACACACCATTTTAGTTTATATTTCGTAAATATTATCAATATACAAAATAGAACGAACAAATGAAATAAAACACAACAGAATTTGGCATATTTTTGAAATTTTAGTAAACGTTAGAAATAATATAGAAAAAAGAGACTTGATTTTAAATATTATAAATATAAATAAGAAGAGAAACAAAGAAAATTTAAAACGTATCAGCGAGCGGAGTAAGGCTGCCCTAGGCCAGCCCACCCGAATTGGGCCCAAGGCGGAGCCGCGCAGGGCACATCGCAGCGCACAGCCGTTGGGTGGTGGGAGTTTAGTCCCACCTTGCCAAGCGAGGGAGCGCTGCACCGTTTTATATACCCAGCTGCGACTCCCCTCTCAAGCTCCTATCAATTCCAGGCAGTACATTGCCTAACTCTTGTCCCCTCTGCCCCATGGGGCCTACTAGCAGCAAAGATAATATGCACCACAGGCCTGCATCCTGGCCCATGCAACGCAGGGTTCCTAGTCGTATGCAGCCCGTGGAGTATGAATTCTCCTGCTCTGGTAGGTGGGCACTTTTTTGGCATATTTCCATGTGTATTGATCTTCAAATCACACACTAAATTATACACATGCTCACTTGCATTCAATACACAATTTTTTGTGTGCATACATGACAAGTTAATGTTTTGACCTTCAAGTCATCTAATAAATTTTACACATGCTCACTTACATGTAATACACATGGATATTAATTGGATTTCAACAAAAATGAGGCCATGGTGTATGAATTCTACTACCACATGCATGCAAGATGCATAGAGTGTCGGAAATGAACGGTAGTTGCCAGGCATGCTTGCTATGGTCATCGTAGGGTGTGCATAAAAGTTTGGTATCAATTGGTGAGACCGAGAAAAAGAACCTGCTTGTAGTACATGGTGCAAGTGGAGGCATACATGCGATTATCCCAACTATATTTAATTTAATAATATTTCAAGTATGAAACAGAAAATAAAATTTATAATTAGGAAAGACAACCATGAAAAGTGAAATATGAGAGAACAATATATCATACATTATTTAAATTTATAACTGTCAGAAGAAAGAAAAGAGGAGAATATAGAAAACAGAAGAAAAAATTTGAATTAATAAGTGCAATAAAAGACAACATATTATCTTACATTTTGAAAATATTTCAAATATTAAGAAGAAAACAAATCTTACAATGAATAAGTGAAATAAAACAGAACATTTTATCTTACAAACTAAAAATATTTAAAAAATAATAAAGATAAGAAATATTGGAATGAAGAATTGAATTAAAACACAACATTTTAGTTCATATTTCGTAAATAGTATCAATATACAAAAGAGTACGAACAAATGAAATAAAACACAACAGAATTTGGCATATGTTTTATATTTTAGTAAACACTGTTAGAAATAATATAGAAAAAAGTGACTTGATTTTAAATATTACAAATATAAACAAGAAAAGAAACAAAGAAAATTTAAAACGTATCAGCGAGCGGAGTAAGGCTGCCTGGGCCAGCCCGCCCGAATTGGGCCCAAGGCGGAGCCGCGTAGGGCACATCGCAGCGCACAACTGTTGGGTGGTGGGAGTTTAGTCCCACCTCGCCAGGCGAGGAAGCGCCACACCGGTTTATATACCCGGCTGCGACTCCCCTCTCAAGCTCCTATCAATTGCAGGCAGTACATTTCCTAACTCTCGTCCCTTCTGCCCCGTGGGCCCTACTAGCAGCAGAGATAATCTGCACCACGGGCCTGCATCCTGGCCCATGCACCGCAGGGTTCCTAGTCGTATGCAGGCCGTGGAGTATGAATTCTCCTGCTCTGGTAGGTGGGCAATTTTTTTTGGCATATTGCCATTGTGTATTGATTTGATCTTGAAATCACACACTAAATTATACACATGCTCACTTGCGTTCCATACACATATCTTTTTGCATATATGACAAGTTAATGTTTTGACCTTCAAGTCATTTTTTCAAAAACTGGCTTAAGTTAGACCAAATGGCCCCTCCAGAATGCGGTCATTTTTTCGACCACCTCCAAATGACCTCAACTTTGGCACACATGATCTATTGCACAAACAAAGGTGGGTTCCAAAGGTTTTATATTTGTTTGAAATTTTTATTAATTTATAATGCCCTCTAGACTGACCGGTCAAAACATCCGTCTATACCTCAGGGGGGCATTGTAAATAATTATTTTTCCAAATTTTCTTTCATAGCGATGATTGGCACATGTGGGCCACCATGGTCAAGAAAGTTTGTGTGATTTGGAGGTGGTGGGAAAAATCACATTTTTTCAAAAAGTGGCTTAAGTTAAGACCAAATGGCCCCTCCGGAATGCGGTCATTTTTTTGACCACCTCCAAATGACCTCAACTTTGGCACACATGATTTATTGCACAAACAAAGGTGGGTTCCAAAGGTTTTATATTTTTTTGAATTTTTTATTAATTTATAATGCCCTCTAGACTGACCGGTCAAAACATCGGTCTATACCTCAGGGGGCATTGTAAATAATTATTTTTCCAAATTTTCTTTCATAGCCATGATTGGCACATGTGGGTCACCATGTTCAAGAAAATTTGTGTGATTTGGAGGTGGTGGGAAAAATCACATTTTTTCAAAAACTGGCTTAAGTTAAGACCAAATGGCCCCTCCGGAATGCGGTCATTTTTTCAACCACCTCCAAATGACCTCAACTTTGGTACACATGATCTATTGCACAAACAAAGGTGGATTACAAAGGTTTTATATTTTTTTGAATTTTTTTATTAATTCGTAATGCCCTCTAGACTGACTGGTCAAAATTTTGGTCTGTACCTAAGGGGGGCATTGTAAAAAATTCTTTCTATATTTTTGAAATTATTTGAATTTATAATGCCCTCTTAAATTTGTTTACCTTTTTAATGCCCTCTTATTTTTTTGAATTTTTTATTTATTGAACTAGGTTTACAAGATGGCTAGGATGGCCCATGCTTTTCCTTTTGTTTATTTTTTTCCTTTTCCTTCACTTTACATTAAAATTACCTGAGCACTCCAAAAATAACATAAAAATTACATGACCCCTCAAATAATAACATACAAAAAATTCAAAAGGTATTTTTATCAAACACATCTTTTTGAATATGTATATTTTCTTTTCTTCTAAATTTATATTTAATTCCTTCACACTTTGATGATGGAATATTTTCTCTGTAATTGCAACATAGGTTCAAATGATGGAACATTTGATCTTTTTGCTTATTCAAATTATGAGTTGGTGGAATGTGTGAGGATGAACAATTATCAGTAACTTTACTAAACCCCATGTACTATAATTCATGACAGCAATTTTGGAACATTGCGACATTCAATATTTGGTATAATTGGCACATGGGCACAGCATGTTGCACTTGCCCACAGCATAGACAAGTGTTGCAGCATGTCTCAAGAAACACTGAAGCGCCATTTGTTTTTTTCGCACCATCGAAACAACAACTAAACATGAAGGAAGCATTCACCACCATTAAAGATAAGGCCACACATATATAGATTGCATTCTAATAGGTAGCAGGCAGTTCACAACAGATCCAGTTCAACCACATAATACATGACATTACATTAATATATCAAGTTTTCTCACAGTTCAGACCCAGATGCAGCTTTCCCAAAAGTAAAACATCATCAAATATACTGATGATGAGTACGGCTTCCAGCTTCCGATGATCAGCATGATGTACGACTACATGTCAGGGTTTCTCAGGACCTTTAGGAGCGCCTTATGCTGACCAATGATCCTGTAGTCATGACTGGAGATCGATGTAGCCCGGCAATGTTCCATCAGATGCTCCAATAACCCAGACCTGGGCTTGGGCTTGCTGCAGTAGGGGCACCGGTACTTTTCATTCCTCCAGTTGTAGTACTTGGCAGGTCCTTGGGACCTGATCTTCAACACCTCCTTCTCTTCAAAGGACTCGAAGTTCCCCTCGACCACATCATCTCCAGATTCATACTGCACAAATTAATGACTGACATTAATACATTATGCATTCAAAAACTATAAACACATAATACTAACTCAATGTAGAAATAACATTTGAACTAGGCCTTACCTCGTACGGCTCATCTTCATCAGACTCATATGGGTAGAACCCAGTCTTGTCCCACTTCCTCTTGTTGCCCACAAGATCCTCCTCCTCCTGCTATATTGTCAAACAAGCACATCAATTACAATGAATTGAATTGCAGTTCACAGAATGTCATTACAAAAAAAATTGTGAATGTGAACCACATTGGTATGCTGCAAGTGACCAAATGATTTCCTTATAAATACAGAATCTAAGCAATCAATCAACAGACAAATGATGTCCTTCATAAATGCTAATGAAAATGCAAGCTGGATTCTTGACATTCCCTGGATAAACCCAACACTTTACTTTTGAGGGGATTACCCCCCCCCCCCCCCCCCACACACACACACACTACTTAATGGAAACATATAGTATATTTTGTTGCTAGGATCCTGCGTTGGAATGTTTACTTCACACTTTACATATAGTATATACTAATTACAGAAGCCAACTACAAATTTTAATATGCACAAATTACTGTTTTGGGACAATGCAGCAAAGCTCCTACACATATTAACATAATGCAGTAGTTAATTAGGTACAACTTCAACTATAAATGCATACATCTCCAACAAACATCTAAAATTTCATTACTTACCTAAACAACAACAAATTATAATATAGATGAATCTTGTATCATCTAAATCAATTCATTGGCACATCTTAATTAATGCATTCCAAATCAAATATGTTTCCATTCAGTATCATTGAACCACAGATCAAATCAAATAATCATAAATGTCAGCAGCATTGAACTACAGATCTAATAATCATATGACGTCTATCTAACCTTAAATTCCCCCTTAAATAAGGTATTCATCCTGATACTAATTAAATTCTAACAAGCAAAAATTCAACTACTAATCTAATAAGCATCTGAAAAAAACCCAAGATGCTTTTATCTCTGAAGCAACGACATTGCAGAGGATGTTCAATGCTGTCAACATCTCTGAAGCAACGACAAAATTCCTCTACTAACCCAAAGTAAATAAGCATAGACTGCCCCTTCCCCTCGACCACGCTTCCCCTCTCCTTCAGAAGCCCCAATCCAGCACAAAAAAAATCCAGCCCTTGAGAAGCTCTTTTTGATTAACATGACAACACCCATTACATGAGCACATCCTTCACTATATTTACAACCAAACTAATGCACCATCTAATCACCTCACGTAGACAATTTCCAAAAACACAAGGCCATGCACAACCCATCTCATAGCCTCTGCCTGACAGGCATCAATCAAGCATCAAATAACTGCAACTATGACAACATGCATCAATCAAGCATCTAAGAATTGCAACTATGACAACCATAATCCCTAGAACTAAGCATCCATTTAATTAATCATCAAGCCAAAGAACTAAAGCAGGCACCAACCCAAACCAATACAGAAGTATATATTTGACTCCAAACACCTAAAGAATTGCAAAAATTCCACCACTAATCTAATAAGCATCTGAAAAACCCAATCCCTCAATCTGGCTCTTCTAACCTAATCTAATAATCATATGTGGTCCATCATTCTTGCACGAATCAAATACAGGAAAACCCTAATGCAGAGAAAACCCTACATCCAACAAATCTAACCAAGCAAAGTTCTGGCCACAAACCCTACAATCTAAAAACTACCAACTAAAAGTTAGCCGCAGATACCTTCTGCTCCGCTTCCTCCTCGCCAGAGCCGGCCTCCACCTTCTCCACCTTCTACGCCTCGCCAGAGCCCGCCTCCACCTTCTGCGCCTCGCCAGAGCCCGCCTCCACCTTCTGCGCCTCGCCGGAGTTAGCCAGAGCGGGCGCATCTGGCTGGACCATGCCGCCGCGGCCCGCCCCCGCCTTCTCCAGATCTCCAGCGGAGGGAGCACCGCGATGGACGCCGGCACGCCCCCTCACAAAGGTGCCCGCAGCGATCTGCCGCGCCTGCTCCACCAGATCTGCGCCCCAATCGGGGTGCTCGCCTCCTGCGTCCGCCATTGCGATGGAGAGGATGCGGTGAGGGAGACGAGAAGGTTGGAGAGGAGAGGAGTGGGGAGTGGAGAGAGGGAGACGATGCAGCGGGGGGAAATGGTGGGCGATGCGGCCGGAGGTGGTTGCCGTCCACATTTATATGATGGGACAGTTTTGGCAACTACCCGTGACACGTGCTGCCCCACGCGCGGGCGGCTTCTTTTTTTTTGCGGGGGGGCGCGCGGGCGCGGGCGGCTTCATGCGTGCACGAAAGGCCGCTGTATACGGACGGGCATACGTATACGGCCGGGCATACGATCTAACCGGGCCCGTATGGGCCTCCCAGGGCTCCTCGACGGCTATACGCGGGGGCAACAAAGACAATCATGCCCCTCGTTATAAACCGTTTTTGGTTCATCCTGGCCGTCGATGTGTTTTCCCACCCCACGTTCAGCCCAGGGGGGAGCACCGGAGCAGAAACGCAATAAAAATGCATGCATGGGCTCCACTTCGCAGCCTCCGCCTGCTAGTATATAGTATAAGTTAAACTAGCATGTCATCAGATGTCAAACAAAATTTACTCCATCCGTTCCTAAATATAAGTTTTTGTACAGATTACACTATGAACCACATACAGATGTATATAGATGCATTTTAAGTGTAGATTCATTCATTTTGCTCCGTATATAGTTCACCTAGTGAAATCCCTACAAAAACTTATATTTAGGAACGGAGGAAGTACTTTGCAGGAAGCCGTTTCTGTGACCTGGTTTCATGATGAAGCCCAAGTGAGCCCCCAACAATTTTGCGCTGCAGCTATAGTTCGAGTTGGTTATGAGGGCCCAGCAAATAGAATCTGAGGGTATAGATTTTTGAGTAAGGGAAGTTTGTTTGAATGCTCCTGCATTTTTTTATGCTGGTTCAGCACAAAAAATATTATTCAAACGGGGAGTAAGATCCACAGTTTCAAACCATTGTGTTATTTCAAGCATCTCATACTCCCTCCATTTTTAAATATATGTCTTTCTAGAAATTCCAATATGGACTACATACGGAGCAAAATGAGTGAATCTATACTCTAAACTACGTCTATATACATCTATGTAGTTCATCTTAAAATCTCTAAAAAAAACGTATATTTGAAAACGGAGGGAATATATCATTTCCTCACCTATTGAGTACATAAACATACATGGCATCCCCGGGTTTCAGATTTTAATGTCATCACAAACATGATGCATCCGACCGATGTGGATGCCTTGCCTGCAATCCACACTAATTCCAGCGAGGAGAAATTGTTCACACCTTAGGAGACCAAAATACACACATCATGTCGCTTAATATACACCCCCCGAGGGTTTCCCCCGTCCTCCCCTCCCGCCGCCGCCGGCCGTCGGCCTCGCGCCCCCTCCGCCCCCTTCCGCCCCTCCCCCCTTCCCCCATCCTATCCGCCTCGCGCCGCCTCGCCGGGAGGTGGCCGGGGCGGAGCTCGAGCTCCTCTTCCACGGCCTCCTCCTCCCCCGTCTCTCCCCCCGCCGCCGTCGGCTGGCGCCCCCGACGCTGGCCCAGGTGCTGCCGGCGGCAGTGGGCCTTCTCGTCCCCGCGCGCGCGTGCTCCCTTCCGGGGGTTGGGAGGCGGCGGCGGTGCTGCTCGACCTTGCCGCGGTCCGACAGCCCTACGGTGGCGGCCGGCAGCAGGCGTGGTGTCGGCGCCGCTCCTTGGCGGCGTGGTGGTGCTAGGTGACCGTCGTCGCGCCCCCGGCCCAGATCTGGGCCCGGCAGGCCCCGTCTGGGTCCTAGCGGGCCGGCTCCCCGGCGTGGCCTCGTTGTCTGCGGCGCGGTGAGGAGGAGGAGCGGCTCGAATACGGGGCGGCGGCCCCGACGGCGTGCCGGCAGCAGCGCGAAGGCGGGAGCTTTACAAGCCCATGAGGGCTCGGCCGGGCCTGTGGGCCCACGGGCCTGGTGTGCTCCTGCTATTGCGTCCGGACGGCTACCATCACGGGCGGTGGAGGTGGGGCCCTCCCGCGTGCCAACGGTGCTGATGCCCTAGTCCCAGCTCTGATTCTTCGTCGTGTTGTCCTCACTCCGCATTGCCGTGGTGAGACGGCGTGGGGGCCTCTTGACCGTGTTGGCGCTAGGTGGTGGTTGGTTTGGTGGCTGGCTCCGGAGCGCCCGAGGTACGGGTTGGGATCGGGGGAAACCCCTGTTGGCTTGGCCGACACCGGCGCGGTGGCGCTTGTGGGTGCCACCCGACCTTCCGGGAGGGCGTCGAGGGCTACCCTTCCTCTCGCCTCGTCGTGTACCGGGGAAAACCCTTGGCAGCAGCGTCGTCATCGTCGCGATCCTTCTTGGAGGTGTTGATAGGTGCCGGCGCTTCGGAGTCTTGGAGCCTAGTGGGAGATCCTGGTGGACGCAGCGATCGCGAGGCTTCTTTGTTTTTGTTGATCCGCTGTTGTCGGCATTTTGTTTCTTTTGCTCGTTCTCTGTCGTTTCCTTTTGGGCGCGACTGTGCTGCTTCCGCCCCAGCATCTATCCTTGTATGGCTCGGTTGGTTGCTTTTTGTATACAAAGCGGGGTAACCCTTTTTCGATAATATACGCCCCCGAATCCCCACCAATTAAGTAAAAACCTGAACTTGAAGGTACAGTAAACGGATTCTTACTTGAAGTAATTTTTGATTGACTGCTATTTTTTTGTTTGATGCATGGTTCAGAACAGAAAATCAAGGATAAGCTCAAGTTCCAGACGAGAGGGAGGGGGCAGAGAAGCTCACATGTGCTAGTTGTAGCCAAGGCCAGGCATCGTCGTTGTGGCGTGGCGAGCAAAATCACAAAAAGCGCCACCAGTCTCATTCACCTTGGCCATCTTGGATATGAGCAATGCTAAACACATGGGCAATTTTTTACTGACTTTACGAAGATGCTTAGGTGGGATAAATTGATTGGAAAAATAAGAAGTGGAGGGCCCACACCCCCTGAAAATCAGAGGGGGTGAAGTTTAGTTAGATAAGAAATCCCATAAAACCCTCGTATTACCCCGTTGATCTAGAATTTTCGCTTGAATATGATGGGGGGCACCCTCAGGTCGGCCCAGCACTTGGCCAAATTGCCCACGATCACTGCATCAAAGATACAATTTTTCCAACAAATAAAGGGTCAGCAGCTGGCTGCAACGAGTATAGAGGATCAGAACAGCGTGGTATCTATCCTACACCAGCTCATCAGCTCATCTACACACAAACAATACCAACAAAGGTTTGTAGAGCTTCTACTTCACATGCAAGTGCGGAAAATAAAATTCATTTCTATGTACGACCGCATTACATAACATCTTATCTCATTGCTACACACCACAGCCTTGCTGGAATTTTATCTATTTATGGGTCAGTCCAATAGTAATTTCAAAAAAATTTAATAAAATCTAGAGGCCCACTTAGTCCATTCGTGCAAGGCAAGAGACACTACTAAAGTTTAGTCTCATATTGCTAGTTTAGAGGGAGTTGGACCTTTTTATAAGGAATGTTCTTTCCCCACATGTATGAGCATGAGAACAAGAGGGACATCCACGTGCGCTACTCCTCCGCCGCCCGCCGCGCCGCGCCGCGGGTTGCGGAAATGAGCCGAGCCGATGTCTAAGTTTTTGCCACGCACGACGGGTATACGAAAGGACACACGGGAGCTGAAACGTTTTCTGTAGTGGACACTGAATTCGAACGGCGCGCCTCTTCGGCCGCTGCCTGTTCGGTTCGTCTCCCTCTGTTGCCTCACCTCCCGCCGCAGCCAGTTTGCGTCCTTCTCACATCAGAAGCTCCTATTCCTCTCGCCACAAAGTTCCGAGCACTGCGTTGCTGTTACGTTCTTCCCCATCCCGGCTTGCGGCGTGCACCGCAGGTCGGGACAGTAGGCCTCCGGAACCGCACCTTTTGAGTCCTGTACAGGAGAAGGGTGATAAGGTTTTTGGGGAACGCTCCGTGCGACTACTGGCTTCTTCACTCTGTGAGATTGCATGACTTACTTTATCTCTGCTATATTAGTCATGTTTTATCTAGTATTTCCGTTAGCAAAATTATTTGATAAATTGCTCATATTTCCAACAAACCTGTATGTCCATCAAGGCATCACTTCCCCAAATACCTAAGTAGTCGTTGCTTAATGACAAGGAGAAGAATAGATGAGGAATAAGAGAAGCAAGGAGGACTCACCTTACTGTTTTTAGCTGACGCGGAACCACAACGTCGTCGTCACACGATGACGGTGGAGAGCTGGACGAAGATGAGACTGAGTGGAACTTCTTAGCGAGCATCTTCTTAGCGGCCGTGTTTTGGCACGTGCACCTCCATCGTTGCGCTGCCGGAATTGAATGCCTCCGCGCGGTAACCACTAGTAATTACTTTTTGAGGGAAGTCAACTGCGCATATGCTGTGGATGCGAGTCTAAGGCAGACCATGGATCTTTTCCTCCTCCCTACTCCATCATCTTCCTTCGGATCAAAGACACGCGCTGGCTACAGAGTCGTCGTCGTCGTCGGGCAGTAGATCGTACGTATAATGTCATGGCATAAATCGCAGAGACATTCCTCTTTTCTTCCTGCCCTTCCTGCCCGCACCAGAGGCAGAGGTCGTCATCCATCGATCTTGTAAGTATCTGCCTCGCAGAACCAGAATCGTGTGACACATATATTCGTGTTCTTTCTTGGAATTTCCGTGGTAACTGACTAATATATGCAGTGAGGATGAGATTAGTCCCGGTTCTGTCGGCGTTAGCCATGGTGTCGTTGGGCTTCGTCCTAGGCTTCTCTTTCCCGGCATCGATGACGCCCAATGTATGATAAGAAACGAAAAAATGTTTTCATCTTGGTATATCGGCTTGAAATTAACTTGGCATCATGATAATAAGATTGTTCATGTATGTATGCAGCTTCAGTGTGGCGTACTGCCTTGGAGCGGCAGCACCAACTCCAGCTCCAGCGAGAGCTTCCTCGGGAGACTCTGGGCACCATTACTCAGGAACAGCAATAGCACCTCAAATGCCACCACAGGGGTACATTACAATATTATATACAGTTCTGAACTTTTTGAAACGATGATCCAGTTTGATTTCCAGCTACATGGCCTCCTGATCAGATCACTGGATCGATGCATCAAGAAATTACACTACATGTTTGCAGATGATCTAAACAAACCTGCATTTCTGCAGATTGCAAGGAGACCAGAAGGCGCAGGGAGGTTACCGCCGGGCATCGTGGTGTCGGAGTCCGATCTTCACCTGCGTCGGCTGTGGGGATCCCCGAGTCAGGTCTTTCTCGCCTTCTCTGAACCCTGAACTCATGTCTCAATTCTTGCTAGGCTTACTCTCAATGACTTGTTACGGTGTGCGATGCGCAGGACGCGCCGGTTCGGAAGTACCTCCTCACAATGGCGGTAGGGCACAAGGAGAGGGTCAATGTCAATGCAACTGTTCACAAGGTAATTAAGAAGAACCCAAGAAGTGGTTTCTGAACTTTGATCGTGCTGTATCGGTCAGATGACACTGGACTACACATACATAACATAACGCAGTTCTCGGACAAGTTCGACATGGTGATGTTCCACTACGACGGCCACACGACGGAGTGGGACGACGAGTTCCAGTGGTCCAAGGAGGCCGTCCACGTCAGCGCCAGGAAGCAGACCAAATGGTGAGAGCATTCTATTTTTCAGTCAGTCCAAAGAACAATGCAAATAGTATGTCAGTGGCATGCAACCTTCAGAGATTCTGACCTGGGATGTGTGAATGATGATTGACGAAGGTGGTTCGCCAAGAGGTTCCTTCACCCGAGCATCGCGGCTCCGTACGACTACGTGTTCCTGTGGGACGAGGACCTCGGCGTCGAGAACTTCAACGCCGAAGCGTAGGATCATCCACCATCCATTCGTGCTGCTGCTTTCTGAACCTAGCTCTGTAATGTAATGGCGGACGGTATGTTGCAGGTACATTGACATCGTGAAGAAGCACGGGCTGGAGATCTCGCAGCCGGGGCTGGACTCGACCAAGGGGAAGTCGGCGTACAAGGTCTCCGTCAAGAGAAACTCCGGCGAGATGCACAAGTAAGCAAGCACAGATTATGCAGGCAGACAGGAATGACCATGCACACAATTAATCTTCTTGTCTTCTTGATACATTTTTTATGCATTATCTATGATGATTAAGGATGTGTTAGGTTATTGCATCGTTTTTAGGCACTTTGCATACTTGTCTCAGCTGGGTCTGACTGAGCATATGCAGGCAAAAAATCAACATCTGCATATTGATTGGTTGCCTACATCCCCTTTAGCATGCATGTGTCGAAATGAAAGGTCTGCTGTTTGGTTGCTGACTTGTTTAAGAGGAAACACAAGTCCGGTTGTTTGGTTACATCCAGGACAATTGTGTGGTAACCTCCTCCTCGATGTGGTGAGGTTACCAGAGGCACACATAATGAACTAAGAACTAAATTAGAGCAACAAAACAAACTTAGGCACAAACACAAGTCTTAACCACGCATCACAAGTTCTAAGCCAACATATTACGATAAGTTTTAAACGAAACCCAAGTCTTAAACCAACAACCAACAAGGAATGGGCAACAGGAGCTCAGGCGGTCACGACGAAGACGCTGTCGTACTCCTTGCACTTGGTGACCACCTCGAAGCCCACGTCGTTGAAAACATCACCTTCATAGTGTCGGGATTCAGCAGCTTGAACGTCAGCATGTACCCGATTATGATCTGATGAACAGCGGCAAAGGTAGCCCAACCCTGATCAAGGGTGACCCTGCCGTTGATCATCGTACCCTCCATGCGCAACTGGTGTTCGTCCTGAGCTTGAATTCTACAAGGACGATAGGGAAGTGCTTGGTGAACTCTAAAGGCATTGGCAAACTCTCCAGCTTTGGACCAAGGATAACCTTGTAGAACTGGCTTGGTCCGGACTCCTCATGGTAGTGCCCATAGTTTCTTCGCTTGGCACTTGGGTGTTCTTGCACCGGCACTTCCACAAATGGTGGCACTGCCTCCTTGACCTTCTTCAATGGTGGCACGACCTCCTTGCCCTTGTCCATCTGCATTATTAACAACAAGCGGTTCAATGGTCAACATTCATTCATATTGGCGCTCCTATGTTAACCCACCCTAGTAACCCGGCACCGCACTCTAACCTCCTCTGTTTCAGTGATCGCAAGAAGTTCGAGCACACCAGGGAAGTGTGCTCGAACTTCAGCAGAATCAATGACATGCACAAGGAGGCCGACACTGTGATGAAGAAGGCTACGCCGCACCAGATGAAGACACTGATTCTGGGCCCAGCCAAGGGCGCTATGTCAGTGGACATCCTGCCCTGGGCCACGAATCACTCAGACTCCAGCGACACTGGAAAGAGGGCAAGATAGGCCAAGTACAGACAGTACAAGGCGCTCAAGACCAGCGTGCCATGATATACTACAGTAAGACGTTCATGTCGCCGGAGACCGACAACGACGAGGTGCAGATGGTGGCCAGGGCGCTGGCGGTAGGCGACCGTGCAAGACACATCGTTCTTGACGAAGACGATGAGGAAGAAAAGAAGATGGCTGTGCCCCTCCGCCGCTCGACGCGACTCTAGGGTCACCGCGGTTAGACAAGAAAGTTTGTACCCCAATCCCCACCCCCTATGTAATCAAAAAATGACCTATAATCCCTAGAAGCCGTCGGCGCAGAATCGATCGATGTCAGTGTTCTATTCCAATCCGGCACCACCGACGTGTCCATTCCCCTCCCTAACTCTCCAATCGCATGCTCACATCTAATCTAGCCTAAGTCGAAAGCCGTAAATCTACACAGAGGGCGAGGACTTACCGACATGACCGATGCGCTCTGGTGGAGGTCCACAGTCGCTCCGGCGGTAGCCGTCGTCTTGAATCGTCCTGTTGTCACTCCGGTGGTCGCCGCCGCTGGTGTGAGTGGGGAAGAGGGGAGAGATCGGCGAGAAAGGTAGGTGAGGGTAATTTATGACGATGCGTCTGGAAACAACGCAACTTCCTGGGACCTCATCCATGCGTGCGACCGCCCACGCCCACGTGCCTAGGGTTGCGCCGCTCGGGCCTGGCTCCATAAAAACGGCTGATTTGAGCGTTCCTCTGGATGCAGGCCCAGAGGTGTTTTAATGTTGGTGCTAATCAAGCCTAACAGTGAATGTGGGTAACCAAACGAGCCATTTTCTTTCCGCGCAAGACTGACTGAGATATATATAGGCTACCATACACATCCTAACTGACCAGGCATGCATGAATGACACAGGACGGATGCAGGGGGGAATTGGTGCCCCGACGTACACAAGCGGCCGTGCAGCGGGTAATTGCTGATCGTCATCAACACAAGTTCTTCACCTTGTGTCATGTGTATGAAAATCTTAAGTTACTGATATGAAGAAGCATGTATGCATGGGCAGGTTCGTGGAGGTGATGGCGCCGGTCTTCTCCAGGGATGCTTGGAGATGTGTGTGGCATATGATCCAGGTACTTAAGCTAGCATGCTGATTCTGCCAGTAGCTCATAATTAATTCTGGATTATTATTTGAACTAAAATAACATTATTATCTTATTTTATTACACAAGTAAAATGAAGAACTTATTTATTTTTAATTTTATTTTGCAGAATGATCTGGTTCATGGATGGGGTCTCGACTACAACTTCTGGAGATGTGTCGATGTACGTGATTACTTGACCATAGATACATACAACATCGTGATAGATTCACTGAAGAACACTCAAGTTATCCAAAAATTCGTTTCAAAAAATTGTGCACACCTGACATGGCTCACTATTTTTTTTTCTGTTTTGAATTGGCAGGACCCTGAAGAGCAATTTGGCATCGTGGATGCACAGTATGTTGTCCATCATGGAGTCCCCACACTCAAAGATCAGGTAACGTAACTTCACCGAGTGCTTGCCCATAGGATTCAAACTCGTGTCAGTGGAGAGACACCATCGTGCTTTTGCCGCTAGGCTAGGAGCCCATCCACGTGTTTTGATTCAGTTGCATCCCCTTTTTACGCAAGAAATATATTATTTTTCGACAAAGGGTGAATTATTTTGACTTAAAGTGAAGAATCAAGAGGATACAAATACAATAAACATCAAGAGGCCGCAAGAAAGATATTATGTATGGTTGGAGCTTAAAGCATGTTTATTTGAAAAGATTTAGCAAAATATATTGAATTTTCATTGCGTAGGAATGATTGTACTGCCGTGTCATCTTGACTGACCACCGATAATTAAAAGCTGGTGACATAATATTTATCAAGTACCGTGTCATCTTGATTTGCATGCAGGGTAACGGAGAAAAGCAAGGAAGCAGGGCTAAGGTATGCAGATATTTACATTTCAGTTTTTTCATACAAATATTTACATTACATAGTACTGATTAATTAAGGTAACACAATATATTTCATGAGAATATTAATTGTTGTTATGATTGATGCGTAGATTAAGGACCGGCAATACGAGGAGTGGCACGCCTTTGACTCAAGACTTGACAATGCCGACAAGGAGCTGGCCAACTCTACCGCTAGATCATCATCCCAACTCTAAATTAGTTTTCGTATTTACTTAGTTACAAAAGCAATACTGCACAATCAGATAATATGGTTGACTAAACACTAAGAAACACCACTGGTTTTGTTAATGATCTACTTTTTTGTCCGACGGACCAAGATGGGGTTGAGATGAGGCCATTTTATTTACTTTTTTATTTTCCATTATTGGATTCATTGTTGTACATTTGCTTTTTATTGGCATGAAGCGTTTACTTGCAACACTTTGTTTTATTATTCCCGAAAAAAATATTTTGTATTATTCACACTGATAAGTGATACTTTTTGTTAATCGGAAGAGAGCGACGGCGCGCGAAACTCACGTATAACTCAAGAGGCCTTCACGTGGACACAAAGTGAGGCTATCAGCAATTTTTAATACATTGTGAAAGCCAGGACTTAAACTCAAGACCTTACCTCTGATACCATCATGCACTAGTCAACGCAACCAAAAGTCTGAACTAATGAAAAGTCTAGTAGTGCAATCCACATATACTGTAACACTGTTCTACTACGACAGCCACACGACGGAGTGGGACGAGGAGTTCCAGTGGTCCAAGGAGACCGTCCACTTCAGCGCCAGGAAGCAGACCAAATGGTGAGAGCCCCGTGCCTGTCCGTCCGTCTGTCTCTGGCGTTTTCTTTCTTCAATCTGTAGTCCCAGCAATCTTCAGACATTTCTGACCTGCAATGTGTGAATGATGATTGACGAAGGTGGTTCGCCAAGAGGTTCCTTCACCCGAGCATCATGGCGCCGTACGACTACGTGTTCCTGTGGGACGAGGACCTCGGCGTCGACAACTTCACCGCCGAAGCGTAGGATCGTCGTCGATCATCCATATCCAATCCGCATGTAGCTGCTTTCTGAATTTTGATCATTCAGAGACTGTGGGCGGTTGCAGGTACATCAACATCGTGAAGAAGCACGGGCTGGAGATCTCGCAGCCGGGCTGGGCGCCACCAAGGGGCACAAGGCGTACGACGTCTCCGTCAAGAGAAACTCCGGTGACATGCGCAAGTAAGCAAGCAGTTGCTGATTATGCAGGCATGCAGGAATGACCATGCACACAATTAATCTTCTAGGTGTAAGTTTTGATGCACTATATATGATGATTAGCTAATCAGGCATGCTTGAATGACACAGGACTGCAGGGGGGAAGCAGTGCCCCGACGTGCACCAGCGGCCGTGCAGCGGGTAATTGATCATCATCAACACAAGTTCTTCGCCCTGTGTCATGTGTAAGGAATTTTAAGCTAAGATGAAGAAGCATGTATGCATGGGCAGGTTCGTGGAGGTGATGGCGCCAGTCTTCTCCAGCGATGCTTGGAGATGCGTGTGGCATATGATCCAGGTTAATTTTGAGAATAGAGCGTAGCTTAGTTGGCAAGACGCGGGAGTTCACAGCCAGCTCACCAGGGTTCGAGTCTCGTCTCGAGGGCTTGGTGCTTACGGAGTTTTCTTCTATAAAAAAATACCAACAGGTCTGGCCCAGGTATTATTATTATTGTTATTTTTATTTTATTTTGTAGAATGATCTGGTTCATGGATGGGGTCTCGACTTCAAATTCTGGAGATGTGTCAATGTACGTAGTTACTTGATCATAGATGCACACAACATTTTCATAGATTCACTGAAGAATGCTTAAATTATCGAGAAAATCGCTTTGAAAAACTGTGCACACCTGACATGGCTCACTATTTGTTGTTTGTTTTCGGTTTTGAACTGGCAGGACCCTGAAGAGCAATTCGGCATCGTTGACGCACAATATGTTGCCCATCATAGAGTGCCCACACTCAGAGATCAGGTAACATAACTTCATCGAGTGCTTGCCCACATGATTCAAACTCGTGTCAGCCGAGAGACATGATCGCGCTCTTGCCATTAGGCCAGAAACCCATCCACGTGTTTTCATTCGGGTCCCCATTAGTTGCATCCCCATTTTCCGCAAGAAAGACATTTTTTTTACAAAGGGTGAATTTGTTTGGCTCAAAATGGAGAATAAAGAGAATACAAACACAATGAGCATCAAGAGGCCGCAAGAAAGATATTACATACACTGGTAGAAAAAGAGGCTTCCGTCCAGCCTCATTAGTCGCGAAACTGTAGGAACCGCGACTAATGAAGTCTTTAGTCGCGGTTCGGCAGACGAACCACGACCAAATGCCTGGGCCCAGGGCGCTCGGTGGCCAGCTGGTGCACGTGAGGGGCTTTAGTCGCGGTTGGCCAGGCCAACCGCGACTAAAGGTGGCCAAAGGCCTTTAGTCGCGGTTGGCCAGGCCAACCGCGACTAAAGCTCCTCCCCTATATATACCAGTTCAGCACACTCACTTAGCCATTTGGTGCCACTTCTCTTCGCAAGCTTCACAAGGGGGTGTAGGTTTGCTTTTGGTTCCTCTTATGCACACAAGGTGTTTGATGAAATGCCCCAAGAGCGTGAAACAAACATGATATGAAGTTTTGGAGCCACACTTGAGGTTCCTCACTTATTTTTTCCTCCTCGATCGCGGTTAGCAACTTGAACCTTTCATGCATGTGTGTCATTGATAAAATATGCATGTGTGTTGTTCATTGTTTAATTTCTATTGTTTATAGCTAGTTAGTTTAACAAATGCATGATGGTTAATTATATATTTTATATTATAATAATGCAGATGAATCGGTAATGGATGTACGGTAACCGACTCTCCCGCGAGTTCACTACGGGTTTGAAAGATTTCCTCGTAGTGGCTAATGCGAACAAGCAGAAGGGTTTTGTTATCTGTCCATGTGTTGACTGTAAGAATCAGAAGGGTTACTCTTCCTCAAGAGAAGTTCACCTGCACCTGCTTCGGCACGGTTTCATGCCAAGCTATAATTGTTGGACCAAGCATGGAGAAAGAGGGGTTATAATGGAAGAAGATGAAGAAGGGGATGATTTCATCGATGAAAGCTATCTTGCTCATTTCGGTGATACTTTCATGGAGGATGCTGAAGGTGAAGGGGAAGGTGAAGGGGAAGGTGAAGGTGAAGAAGAGGCACGTGATGAGACTGTTGATGATCTTGGTCGGACCATTGCTGATGCACGGAGACGCTGCGAAACTGAAAAGGAGAGGGAGAATTTGGATCGCATGTTAGAGGATCACAGAAAGTCGTTGTAACCCGGATGCGATGATGGTCTGAAAAAGCTGGGTTGCACACTGGATTTGCTGAAATGGAAGGCACAGGCAGGTGTAGCTGACTCGGCATTTGAAAACTTGCTGAAAATGTTGAAGAATATGTTTCCAAAGAATAACGAGTTGCCCGCCAGTACGTACGAAGCAAAGAAGGTTGTCTGCCCTCTAGGTTTAGAGGTTCTGAAGATACATGCATGCATCAACGACTGCATCCTCTACCGTGGTGAATACGAGAATTTGAATGAATGCCCGGTATGCACTGCATTGCGTTATAAGATCAGAGGCGATGACCCTGGTGACGATGTTGAGGGCGAGAAACCCAGGAAGAGGGTTCCCGCGAAGGTGATGTGGTATGCTCCTATAATACCACGGTTGAAACGTCTGTTCAGGAACAAAGAGCATGCCAAGTTGTTGCGATGGCACAAAGAGGACCGTAAGTCAGACGGGGAGTTGAGACACACCGCAGATGGAACGCAATGGAGAAAGATCGACAGAGAGTTCAAAGATTTTGCAGCTGACGCAAGGAACATAAGATTTGGTCTAAGTACAGATGGCATGAATCCTTTTGGCGAGCAGAGCTCCAGCCATAGCACCTGGCCCGTGACTCTATGCATCTACAACCTTCCTCCTTGGTTGTGCATGAAGCGAAAGTTCATTATGATGCCAGTGCTCATCCAAGGTCCGAAGCAACCCGGCAACGACATCGATGTGTACCTAAGGCCATTAGTTGATGAACTTTTACAGCTGTGGGGCAGACCTGGTGTCCGTGTGTGGGATGAGCACAAAGAAGAGGAATTTGACCTACGAGCGTTGCTTTTCGTAACCATCAATGATTGGCCTGCTCTTAGTAACCTTTCGGGACTGTCAAATAAGGGATACAATGCATGCACGCACTGCTTACATGAGACTGAAAGTGTACATTTGCCAAATTGTAAGAATAACGTGTACCTTGGGCATCGTCGATTTCTTCCGAAAATTCATCCAGTAAGAAAGAAAGGCAAGCATTACAACGGCAAGGCAGATCACCGGCCGAAGCCTGCGGAACGCACTGGTGCTGAGGTATTTGATATGGTCAAGGATTTGAAAGTCATCTTTGGAAAGGGTCCTGGCGGACAATCAGTTCCGAAGGGAGCTGACGGGCACGCAGCCATGTGGAAGAAGAAATCTATATTCTGGGAGCTAGAATATTGGAAAGTCCTAGAAGTCCGCTCTGCAATCGACGTGATGCACGTTACGAAGAATATTTGCGTGAACCTCCTAAGCTTCTTGGGCGTGTATGGGAAGACAAATGATACAAAGGAAGCACGGCAGGACCGGCAACGTTTGAAAGACCCTGATGGCCGGCATCCGGAATTGTTTCAAGGTCGTGCCAGCTACGCTCTGACCAAAGAAGAGAAGGTCATCTTTTTTGAATGCCTGAGCAGTATGAAGGTCCCGTCTGGATTCTCGTCCAATATAAAGGGAATAATAAACATGCCGGAGAAAAAGTTCCAAAACCTGAAGTCTCACGACTGCCACGTGATTATGACGCAATTGCTTCCGATTGCTTTGAGGGGGCTCCTGCCGGAAAATGTTCGAGTAGCCATTGTGAAGCTATGTGCATTCCTCAATGCAATCTCTCAGAAGGTAATCAATCCAGAAGTTCTACCACGGTTACAGAACGATGTGATCCAATGTCTTGTCAGTTTCGAGTTGGTGTTCCCGCCATCCTTCTTCAATATTATGACGCACCTCCTGGTTCACCTAGTCGAAGAGATTTTAATTCTCTGTCCTGTATTTCTACACAATATGTTCCCCTTCGAGAGGTTCATGGGAGTATTAAAGAAATATGTTCGTAACCGTGCTAGGCCAGAAGGAAGCATCTCCAAGGGCTATGGAAATGAGGAGGTAATTGAGTTTTGTGTTGACTTTGTTCCTGACCTTAAGCCGATTGGTCTTCCTCAATCGCGGCACGAGGGGAGACTAAGTGGAAAAGGCACGATCGGAAGGAAATCAACGATATGTATGGACGGCCATTCTCTGACTGAAGCACACCACACTGTACTGACCAATTCCAGCTTGGTGGCTCCGTACTTTGAGAAACACAAGAATATTTTACGCTCGGACAACCCGGGGAAGCCTGAATCCTGGATTAGGAAGGCCCACATGGAGACTTTCGGCAGTTGGTTGAGAAAACATTTAATGAATGACAATGATGTTGTAGATCAGCTATACATGTTGGCCAAGACACCATCTTCGACTATAACGACTTTCCAAGGGTACGAGATAAATGGGAATACATTTTACACGATCGCCCAAGATAAAAAGAGCACCAACCAAAACAGTGGTGTCCGCTTTGATGCAGCAACCGAGAATGGGCAAAAGGTCACATATTATGGTTACATAGAGGAGATATGGGAACTTGACTATGGACCCTCCTTTAAGGTCCCTTTGTTCCGGTGCAAATGGTTCAAGCTAACAGGAGGTGGGGTAAAGGTGGACCAGCAATACGGAATGACAATGGTGGATTTCAACAATCTTGGTTACCTTGACGAACCATTCGTCCTAGCGAAAGATGTCGCTCAGGTTTTCTATGTGAAGGACATGAGTAACAAACCGAGGAAACGGAAAGATAAGAAAACGATCAGTACATCATGCGATGATCCAAAGCGCCACATTGTTCTTTCAGGGAAAAGAAACATCGTGGGAGTGGAGGACAAGACAGACATGTCAGAAGATTATAATATGTTTGCTGAAATTCCGCCCTTCAAAGTGAACACCGACCCAAGCATTAAGTTAAATGATGAGGATGCTCCATGGATACGGCACAATCGTAAGCAAGCAGGGACACAAGGGAAGAAATGATGTGTAATAATTTATTGTACCAAACTTTGTTGAATGGATCATGTGAATTATATTACCCGTGATGTGTTTGGTGTCCATTTTCGAATGATTCAAGATACCACTGATGATACATGAAATTTGGAGTGATTTAGTCATACTCCTGCCTAGGCGTATAATATGCATACTCGTAGTCTTCATAGCCGCCGTCGTCGTCGCTGCTGTCGTCGCCTTCTAAGTTGCCGCCGTCGTCGTCGCTGCTGTCGTCGCTGTCGTCGGGCGGCGCTCGTGGCTCGAACTGAGGGTAGTGCAGGCGGGGGATATCGCCGGCCGTGATGTAGTCCATGACGCTCTGCAGAGTCCGGCCGTACCACCATAGCCGACGGCCGGCCTCGTGGAAGTTCCCAGGAGGCAGACCGTCCTCCTCATACCTGGCGAGCGCCCTCTCACGCCGATTGATGAAGAAGGCGTCCCAAGTATGCTGGTTATCGGGATGCCAGCGGGGATTCATCCGCTGCTCCGGCGTGAGGTCGAGGTAGTAGTGGTTCGTGATGGCCGCCCGGCGCGCAGTACCCTGAGGGACGGGAGGGACCCGCACGCCTCCGGTGCTTAGGCTCCAGCCGGTGGGGACGCGGTAGCCCGGTGGACAAGGGTAGTTCGAGGCGCAAAGCTCCTCCACCTGCTAATAGGTTAGAGTGGGTGCGGTGGAAGCCATGAGAGAGTGATGAGAGATTGTAGAGATGTGATAATGCTGGCCAAGCCGGGCTACATATATGTAGTGAGAAATGGCGAGAAAAATGGGAGCGGGAAGACAGGAGGCGAGAAGAAAGTGGCGGGAAGAAAGAGGCGGGAAGACAGGGAAGAAATGGCGGGAAGAAGAGGAATCCAGAGCTGGTCATCTAACCTTTAGTCCCGGCTGGTTGGTGCAACCGGGACTAAATGTGGTTTTTCTGTCATCTAAGAAAACTGTCGGTGGGATAAGGACGTTTGGGTAAGCTTTAGTCCCGGCTGGAGGGTGCAACCGTGACTAAAGCTGTCGGCAGGATAAGGACGCGTGGGTAGCGCACGACGCCCTGTCGGAGGAACCAGACAAAGCAGAAGCGGCGCCGTACCTATAAAAGGAGCATCGATACGCGGGAAGATAGAGGCGTGAAGAAATGGCGGGAAGACATAGGCGGGAAAGAACTGGCGGGAAGACTGGCCGGGAAGAACTTGTGGGAAGACAGAGGCGGCCGGGAAGAACTTCTCTGAATTTTTTGATATATTATTTGTATTTTTAGAATTTTGAAATGAATTAGTTTTATTTTTCTTAATTTTTTGATATATTATTTGTATTTTTAGAATTTTGAAATGAATTAGTTCTATTTTTCTTAATTTTTTGATATATTATTTGTATTTTTAACATATTGAATTGAATTAGTTTTATTTTTCTGAATTTTTTGATATATTATTTGTATTTTTAACATTTTGAATTGAATTAGTTTTATTTTTCTGAATTTTTTGATATATTATTTGTATTTTTAACATATTGAATTGAATTAGTTTTATTTTTCTGAATTTTTTGATATAATATTTGTGTTTTTAACATATTGAATTGAATTAGTTTTATTTTTCTGAATTTTTTGATATAATATTTGTGTTTTTAACATATTGAATTGAATTAGTTTTATTTTTCTGAATTTTTTGATATATTATTTGTATTTTTAAGATTTTGAAAAAGAAAAAGTATTTTGAAAAATAACTTTAGTCGCGGTTGGCCTGGCCAATCGCGACTAAAGGTCGTTCCGCGCGGGAACGCAAAAACCCGCCAAAAATACCTTTAGTCGCGGTTGGCCTGGCCAACCGCGACTAAAGGTCGTTGCGCGCGGGAAAAAAACCCTTTAGTCGCGGTTGGTCTGGCCAACCGCGACTAAAGGTTACCCTTTAGTCGCGGGTCGCCTCCCCAACCGCGACTAAAGGGGGGGGAGCTATAAATACAACTGCCGCGCCGCGCCTCCATTTCTTGTCTTCTCCGACTGCCGCGCCGAAGACTTGCCGCCGTCGCCCTCGCCCTCGACGCCGCCCGCCGTCGCCCTCGCCCTCGACGCCGCCCGCCGTCGCCCTCGACGCCGCCCGCCGTCGCCCTCGCCCTCGACGCCGCCCGCCGCCGCCCGCCGCGCTGTCAGGCGACGACTCCGGCGCCTCGGCCGGGTAAGGCGCCGTCTCCTCCAGGCCCCGTGCCGCGCGGCCCATGGAGGCGCACGAGAGCAGCAGCACGGCAGAAGTGCCGCCACGGGAGAGGCTCACCGGAGAGGCTCACCGGCACCCGCCTACGGGTCCCATCTGTCATACACATGAACACACTGCTGGGTGCACTTCCGTGTACCCATAGCAGTTTCTGTATTTAATAATTTGAATTAAATTAAATCAGGATATTAGAAAATGAACCAAAACTTTGAAAATTAATAGAAAATAAACCGTAACTCGGATGGGAAAACTCTGTACATGAAAGTTGCTCAGAACGACGAGACGAATCCGGATACGCAGCCCGTTTGTCCATCACGCATCCCTAGCATAGCGAACACGCAACTTTCCCCCTCCGACCCATCTGTCTGAAAACGCGAAACACCAGAAATACTTTCCAGGATGTTTCCCCCCTTCACCGGTACCACCTCGTACCGCGTTATGGTACACCTAGCAAATAAAAAACTTGCCATGATGAATTACTAAAATTTGCCATGATCTATCAAATAATTTTGACATGATTCATAAGTAAAAAAAGAAATATGTCATCAGTTATTTTAACAATGCATGGTCACTGGCTCAAATTTGGCATGAACTATAAATTAAAACTATTATGGTGAATTACTTAAATTTGCCATGATACATGTACTAAAATTTGTCATGGGTTCATACAAAAATGTGTAAACCCTCTCCCACCCCTTCCTCGCCCCCTCCTTTTGCCACCGCCCTTTCGCCACCGCCACCGCCACCGCCACCGCCCCCCTTCTTCACTTAATTAATTTGTTTTTACTACATGTTTTCAGGACTGACATAATGGCGGACGATAGAGCTGACCCAATTATGGACAACTATGATCCGGACGGTGAAGCACATATGTTCGGCATCATAAACGGCGATATTCTATATGTGCCGACCGGACAAGAAGAAGATGATATCTCTTCTTATCTGAACCTTGACGGTGAAGATGAAGGACGCCGTCAGCAAGATGATGCCGAACAAACATCGATAAACGACGATCTTCAAATGGAAGTAGCAACCACCTCCGGCGCCGAGGTATATATATACATTGAGCCTCTGGTGATACAAACTAACTGATTTGAATAAATATGTGTGTACTAACGCGCGCGACTCTCTTTCTTATTTTAGCCCTCGGCCGGATCGTCGAAACAATCGAGTACGTCGTCAAAGCGTGGCGCAACCAAGACGATGAAACAAGGAGAAACATGCACCATCGAGGTTGTCGACAGTGCAACCAGCAGGCCGCTGGAGCCCCGCAAGAACGCCACCAAGTTTGTCAACCAATGCGGAGACGTTGTTAGAGACAACGTCTCGATCACCATCATGGAGTGGAATAAGCCAAAGAAGGCACGAATTGACGGTTTCACTTTTGTCGATAAGAGAACAAAAAAAGATTGCTTCAAGAAGCTTATGGAACATTTCGTTCTACCTCCGGAATACAACAAATTCGATGAGGAGGGTAACAAGATTGAGGAAAACAAGGAGAGGAGGAGGCTAGTCAAACAGTTCGCTCTTCATAAGATGGCCGACGCATTCCGGAAATTCAAGCAAAATCTAGCCCGTGACTTTGTCAAGCAGAACAAGACTCCGAATTTCAAAGGACAATATGAGAAACTGAAACATGATTGGCCAGAATTTGTGAAGCAAAAGAAATCGGAGCAGTTCATTGAAATATCGAAAAAAAATAAGGAAAATGCGGCTAAGAAGGAGTACAATCATATTATGGGGCCAGGAGGGTATCGCCTTTGGGTGCCTAGGTTGGAGAAGATGGAGAACGAGATGAGGGCGCGAGGAATCCGTCCAGGTACGAAGGGATGGGACCCAAGGGCCAAAAGCTGGTGGTACGGGCATGGGGGAACGCTGAACCCGGAGACAGGGGAGTGTGTTTACCGGGGCAAAATAATTAAACCCACCCAAGCCCTTATTGACGCAATGAGGGATGCTCAAGAGGGGAAGATCAAGTTCAACAGAGAGAACGACGCGCTGACAAAAGCCCTCGGGAATCCTGAACACGGAGGACGTGTACGAGGCATGGGGCACATTCCGTGGAAAATAGGGTTCCCCCAGAACGATGACCCATACGGTTACAGAAGCCGTAAGATAAAGATGGATCGGGAAGCAGATGTTGTGGCGTGGTTGGCATCGGAAATGGATGTGATGAAGAAAACCGTGAGTGTACTAGTAGCCGAAAGAGATGCAGCTCGGGCGCAGCATGAAGATCATCCAGCGGATCTCGGAAGCCAGCAGCGGAGAAGCAGCGTGGCTTCCACGGAGGCCCCACCGGCTGGTGCAGATGCACCGACGATCGAAATTACTGCACCGGAGCCTCTGGTGGTCGAAATTACTGCACCGGAGCCTCCTCGCTACCCCGTGGACGATATAAAGGAGATGAAAGAATGTCATCTGTATTATCCTATCGGGAACATGTCCATGAAGGTAGCCATCGGCAGTGCTTCACCATGTTTACCTGGAGCACTCCACCACAACAACCCCATTCAAGATGGCTATGCTCGTGTCACGGTGGAGGACATAGTCCAAGGGTTTGAGGACCTGGAGATTGACATTGCTACACCTGAAGGGGAGAAAAGACTTGGAGATGTCAAGCGCCATTTCATTCTATGGCAAAAGAAGTTTATCAAGTTTCCAGGCGAGGCGCCAAGGACAACAAGTCCACCCCCCTACGGTGGTGGTGGTGGCGGTGGCGGTGGCGGCGGTGGTGGTGGTGGTGGTGGTGGCGGTTCACCTACACCTCCGTCACGTCAGCCGACGCCCCTCAGTCCACAACGTCCGGCGGGTGATCAGACGCCGCCCCCCAGTCCTCGTCCGGCGGGTGATCAGACGCCGCCCCCCAGTCCTCGTCCGGCGGGTGATCAGCCGACGCCCCCCAGTCCACAACGTCCGGCGGGTGATCAGACGCCGCCCCCCAGTCCTCGTCCGGCGGGTGATCAGACGCCGCCCCCCAATCCACCTCCGGCAAAGAAGCAGAAGCAGTCCTGGATTATTAACCCGGACCCTTATGTACCTAAGACCAAAAAGGTGCCGGAGCCATCACTGAAGCCTCTCCCCACAAGGCCTTGGGAACGTACTGCCGAGGAAACTGCCGCGGCCGCGGCTGCTGATCATGACAAATGGAAGGCGGACTGCAAGAAGAAAAGAGAGCCCGAGCCCAAGCCAGTATTTTCTGATGAGCAAAAGAAGTGGACTAAGTCATTTTTGAGCTCACCGTCCCAAGCCGCGAAGAATCTGCCTGACGACTATGCACGTGAACTTCGTAGGCAGGCACTCATGTTGAAGGAGAAGAAAGAGCGGGCGGAGAACCAGGAGAACAAAGCCTTGGAGGAGGTCCGGATGACCCCGCTTATAGTGAAAGCCGCCGGTCCGGATGACCCCGATATCATAGCAGCTGCGGCAGCACATGGATTGACTGTAACGAGTGCCAGAGAACAAGCGGCCAACTTAGGTATTACTCTTCATGAACTGTTAGGCCTTGATGAGGCGCCAGTGAAGGAGGTAGTAATTACATATGTGAAGAATGGGCCTCTCGTCGAGCCTGCGCAGGAAAAGGATCTACCTCCACAAATGAAAGGTCTGCTGAAATGGTACAAGGGTTACATAAAAAATAAAAACGCCAAAGAATATATTTATGCGGAAGTTAGATATGAGCATCACTTCAAACATTACTATGTACAAATTCATCTGAGTGAATTGTTCCAGCTTTTCAATCTGCGCGAGCTCGACAAATCTATCATCAGTTGCTACATTCTGTAAGTGATTTATTTCTACCCCATCTCGTTCATATTGCCTGCACTATATATATGTCCTAACTATATTGTTGTGTCCGCTATTATACATGCAGAATGAAGATTAAGGAATGCAGAGTAAGGAACATCCATGATGTTGGGTTCATTGACCCACACATCGTTAATGGATATGTGTTGGAGCATCACCCCGCCGACATGGAGGCAGACCTGTCGCAGTTTCTTACAAAGCAGGAACTCAAAAGTGATATTCTATTTCCTTACCATTTTGGGTGAGTGTTTCTGTCTTGAGCACATTCTCTTTTGTTTACCCCATGCATGGTATGTGGCCGGCTAATCGATGAGTTATGCATGACGTACTGTGCATGTATCGTGTCCGCAGGTTCCACTGGATTCTGCTAGTAATTAAAGTTGACACCTCAGAATGTCAATTCCACGACTCTCTGAATATGGATCCAAAGCTTTGGGGCGGCATGAGAAGAATGCTGCAGAAGTAATTATTTTCATTCATTTGCGCTCTATATCGATCGGCCTATTTCGTTCATTTCCTAATATCAAGTAACTAATAACTCTTTTGTTCATTTAATTTTCTTTGCCTCGTAGGGTTTGGAGACGGTTCGTAGATACAAAGGTCGGTGAATTCAAAAAAGAGCTAGAATTCAAAAGGTCAAAGGGTAAGAATGCTGGGGATATTCAGCCAGCGGGGACCAATCTATGTGGATACTATGTCTGTGAGATGATCCGGAGATACACCTCTGAGCGGGTTCCGAGTGATACCAATGCTCAGAGGAATAACCTCCGGATGATGCTTAGTCCAGAAGCCCGCTTCCGACCACTTCAAGAGGAACTAGCTGGATGGTTCAGCAGGGAAGTCCTCCATTCTAAAGGAGAACACCATTACGAGGACGTAGAACTTTATATGCATTAAATTATGTATGGAAACTTGTTCAAAATTGTATATGGTCATCCGATGATATTGAATATATATTGTATATTCCTCTTGAATTCTTTTTGGTTCTAATTTCAAATTTGTTTGAAATTGTACATTCATATGCATGTATGTTGTACCGTAGAATATGTGAAACTCCTTCAAAATTAAAATAAAGCACAAAAGAAATAAAACAATACAAATTAAACAGAAAACAGGTTTAGGGGGGGGGGATAAAACCCTAAACCTGTGGCGGCCTTTAGTCGCGGTTGGCCAGAAGAACCGCGACTAAAGGTCCTCCGCCCCGACGGCCGCCTGACGCCCATGTGGACGGGCCTTTAGTCGCGGTTCTTAAGCAACCGCGACTAAAGTGGGGGTCCTTTAGTCGCGCCTATTTGGTCGCGGTTGCGCAACCGCGACTAATGGCAGTTGCGAACCGCGACCAAAGGCCCTTTTTCCACCAGTGATATGGTTGAAGCTTAAAGCATGTATATTTGGAAAGATTTAGCAAAATATATTGAAATTTTATTGCGTAGGAAGGATTGTACTGCCGTGTCATCTTGATTGAGCACCGATAATTAAAAGGTGCTGACATAATATTTATCAAGCACAAAGTCATACATCATAAATTGTTTAAGCAACTTACTACACCACAACCACTTAAAGCATGAACATGTTACATATGAAGCATATCTTGCGTGCGTGGCATGCTCTCAGATACTCTCACTACTAGGAAAAGAGCTATAGATGATATGGACATTAATGGCGCACCGTGTATGTGGTAGCAGTGGCGCACCAGATACAGGTGCGTCATTAGTAATATATTACTAATGGCGCACCTGGTGTGTGGTGCGCCATTAGTAGTTTTGAAAAAAAAATAAAAAAAATTATTAGTAATGGCGCACCATGAGATAATGCGCCATTACTAGTTGACATAGTAATGGCGCACCACACCCATCGTAATGGCACACTATTCCATGGTGCGCCATTACTAACGAATTTTTTTATTTTTTTAAAAAAACTACTAATGGCGCACCACACATTAGATGCGCCATTAGTAACCCTGGTGCTGAATGCATCCCCCTAGACCGCCTTTTCAGTTTTAAAAAAATAAAAGGAAAGGATGGAAATGTCAAAAAAATAAAAGAAAATAAGTTTCCCATGTGATATGTGGTCTAGTTGTTGGGAAACTTTACAAATATGGATTTCGACTTTATTTACAAAATCTCTCTGGAATTTAGTAAAATGGGCATAACTTTTGCATACGAACTCAGATTAAATTTTTTTATATGAAAAATCATTTACTCGAAAAGTTACATCTGAAATGAACCGGGGGAACCCCGTTCAACATCTTCAAAATCCCCAAAAACCTAACAAAACGAAAGATACGGGGCTTTTAAGATCTAGAGGGGGGAAATGAAAAAAAAATTCAAACTTACTAGTGGCGCACCATTTGCTAGGTGCGCCACTAGTAACAGAAAAAAAATTGGTTTCAAAATTTTTTTGGATTTTTCTTCAAAATATGATACGTAATATGACCGGGAAGTTTGAAATATTTTTTCAAAATTTCATCACACTCATGAACATGAACAAAGTCCTAGACATCAACAAGGTTTAATAGGATCGATATAATAGATATATGAACAAGTGCATGTGAAGTGAGCTGGTGCTGGGGTTGGATAGAATTATGAAGTTAAGCGTTCTTGGGTTGGAGTAGTGTGAGGATGGGTGACCTTTCGAGAAGTTTGACCATAGAGTGTGATTTGACCTGAGATTAAGAAATTTTTTAAAAAGAGTTGATTTTTTTAAAAAAATTTGTTAGTGCGCACTTCTATGTGGTGCGCCATTAGTATATACCAGATACTACATATACTAATGGCGCACCTGTAGGATATACTAATGGCGCACTACGTGGTGCGCCATTAGTAAAAAATTCTAATGGCGTGATGCTAGTGGCACACATGTAGTGCGCCATTAGTAGCCAAAATAGGTGCGCTACTAGCAGGCCTTTTTCTAGTAGTGTCTCTTTTAATTTTTCTGTGTTACTCCCTTGATTGGCATGCAGGGTAACGGAGAAAAGCAAGGAAGCAGGGATAAGGTATGCAGATATGTACATTTTATCTTTTTACACAAATATTGACATTACCTAGTACTAATTGATTAAGGTAGCACAATACATTTCATGAGAATATTAATTATTGTTATTCTTGATGCGTCTAAGTGAAAGACCGGCAATACGAGGAGATGCACGCCTTTGACTCAAGAATGGACAATGCCGGCAAGGAGCTGGCCAACTCTACCGCTAGATCATCATCCCAACCCTAAATTAGTTTTCGTATTTAGTTAGTTACACAACAAGTACTGCACAATCAGATAACACAATTGACCAGACACTAAGGAAATACCTCTGGTTTTGTTCATGATCGACTTTATTGTCCAACGGACCGAGGGGGGGGGGGTGAGATGACACAATTTTATTTACTTTTTTCATTTTTCATTATTGGATTCATTGTTGTGTATTTGCTTTATATTTGACTTTGTATTATTGGAAATGAGTGATTTATTTTATTTTTGATAGCATACAGTTTCTAGTGGTTATAACATATGATAGGTAGAATTTTCTTCGTGCATTGGCATCCTTGTGCTGCCTTAACACTTGTTGTGGTGATTTTCTGAATCTACTATGGGCCAATTTTTTTGGCGGCTTAAAAAATAAGCCGCCTCCTCCCTAGCTTTTGTCATAAGCCGCCTTCCTTATTCATTGGAGCTTCTAAACTAGTTATGAGATTACTAATCTAGAAGCCTCCACAAATTTTGGGAGCGGCTTATTTTTTAAGCTGGGAGAGGCAGCTTATTTTTTAAGCCGCCCAAAAGAACTGGCTCTATATCTAAATAGCTAGCCCTCACTACAAGGAATTCTCTGGCTCCTCCTTGAGCCACATCACCCAAATTATTTTAGCCTTTAGATATAATAGATCAATCAACAATATCCATCTGATCTACACACTGAGAGCTGTTGTACCCACCATATGTAGTAATTGCTAGCATGCAGTAACTGCTGCTTAAGAGAGTTTTAATCAAAGAAAAAACTTGATGCATGCATGCATCTCATAGCTTCATACTCGAGTCCTCTATATGAAAGAAAAGTGAGTCGTGCATACATATTTTATTTTGTTTTCATCCAACTTTGAAATTATAGATAGAGATATGTATTTATTTATAAAATACATATAAACAATTTATGTTACGATAGGAGAAATTGTAAAGATAATAGATATATGATTAGTTCAGTGTGATTTTTATTTCATACAAAATCCCTCCACAACGCGCGGAGCATCGTCTAGTTAATCTAATTTGAGAGTGCTTATTTACTTGAGCAGACTTCGGATGCCCCCACTCCATAAAACTTGCCTAAGATAATAGCGTTCAAACACCAAGTGAGCTAGACTCTAAAATTCGCAATTAACTCGTTATAGAAGTGAGCAGCAGCACATGGATCTAAATAGGTACCGACTTGTCCAGTAAGCATCTCAAAGATCTAAATAGCATTAGGAGATGTGTACGTACACAGATACAAGCCATCGCCTCCACTCCCAAGCTTAGGGTTTCTCTGCCTTCTGTCGGCGTGCCGCCGGTCCGCCTCGTCTCCGGTGACTCTTAAGGCATGGGGACAAGGTGTAGGATCGAAAGTATGTCTAGAGGGGGGGGGGGTGATTAGACTACTTGACCAAATAAAAACTTAACCTTTTCCTAATTTTAGTTCTTGGCAGATTTTAGCTATTTTAGGACAAGTCAAGCAATCATCACACAATTCAAGCAAGCATGCAAAGAGTATATTGGCAGCGGAAAGTAAAGCATGCAACTTGCAAGAATGTAAAGGGAAGGGTTTGGAGAATTCAAACGCAATTGGAGACACGGATGTTTTTCCCGTGGTTCAGATAGGTGGTGCTATCCTACATCCACGTTGATGGAGACTTCAACCCACGAAGGGTAACGGTTGCGCGAGTCCACGAAGGGCTCCACCCACGAAGGGTCCACGAAGAAGCAACCTTGTCTATCCCACCATGGCCATCGCCCACGAAGGACTCGCCTCACTAGCGGTAGATCTTCACAAAGTAGGCGATCTCCTTGCCCTTACAAACTCCTTGGTTCAACTCCACAATCTTGTCGGAGGCTCCCAAGTGACACCTAACCAATCTAGGAGACACCACTCTCCAAGAAGTAACAAATGGTGTGTTGATGATGAACTCCTTGCTCTTGTGCTTCAAATGATAGTCTCCCCAACACTCAACTCTCTCTCATAGGATTTGGATCTGGTGGAAAGAAGATTTGAGTGGAAAGCAACTTGGGGAAGGCTAGAGATCAAGATTCATATGGTAGGAATGGAATATCTTGGTCTCAACACATGAGTAGGTGGTTCTCTCTCAGAATATATGAGTTGGAAGTGTAGATGTGTTCTGATGGCTCTCTCCACGAGTGAAGAGGAGGTGGAGGGGTATATATAGCCTCCACACAAAATCCAACCGTTACACACAATTTACAAATCTCGGTGGGACCGAATCAACAAACTTGGTCAGACCGAAATAGTAAACCTAGTGACCGTTAGAGATTTTCGGTGGGACTGACATGCAACTCGGTAGGAACGATTTTGTTAGGGTTAGGGCATAACGTAATCTTGGTGAGACCGATTACACAAACTCGGTGAGACCGATTTTGGTAATTAGCTAACCAGAGAGTTGGTCAGGCAAACTCGGTGGGACCGATTTGCTCTTTGGTGAGACCGAAAAGTTACAAAAAGGAAACACTTAATTTACATTGCAATCTCGGTGGGACCGATCCGCTCTTTCGGTGAGACCAAAAAGTTACGAAAGGGAAACAGAGAGTTTGCAATCCCATCTCGGTGAGACCGAGATCCCTATCGGTAGAACCGATTTGCTAGGGTTTGGCAGTGGCTTATGACAAGTGAAACTCGGTGGCGCCGGATAGAAAGAATCGGTAGGACCGAGTTTGGCTTAGGGTTTAGGTCATATGTGGATATGGGAAAGTAGTTGAGGGTTTTGGAGCATATCACTAAGCACATGAAGCAAGAGGCTCATTAAGCAACACTTCATCCCTCCTTGATAGTATTGGCTTTTCCTAAAGACTCAATGTGATCTTGGATCACTAAAATATAAAATAAAGAGTCTTGAGCTTTTAAGCTTGAGCCAATCCTTTGTCCTTAGCATTTTGAGGGTTCCACTTTCACCATCCATGCCATGCCAATCATTGAGCTTTCCTGAAATAATCATCTTGGAATAGTATTAGCTCAATGAGCTATATGTTGTTATGAATTACCAAAACCACCTAGGGATAGTTTCACTTTCACAAGGCCATGGGGATGCGGTGGATCCCGTCCTTGTCGGTGGGAGGGCTTCGTTTTTAGATGTTATTTTGAGTTTTGTGAAGGTTTGCGTCTTACTCAAGAAGGCGAGACGGCGACGACTTCTTAAAAATGGAATAAGGTTCTCCTCATATAGCACCCGTTTCGATGGTGCGTCTAGCATCATCGGTGGGTGTGTGGAGGTGTGTCTCTGGAAGATCTGTCTTTGGTGAATCTGCTAGGATATGTTTGTTGTTCGTCTATGTTTGTGTGGCTTTAGGTTAAATCCTTCCGATCTACGCTACTTTTTATCGGCGGCGGTTATTATTCTGGTGCACGGGTCCTATAGTGCCTTAGCATGGTGACTTCCTGACTGTCTACTACAACAAGTTTTGCCCGACTCCGATGTGAGTGGGACGATGACAGCGACACGTCTTCGGCTTGCTGATACGTCTCCGTCGTATCTACTTTTCCAAACATTTTTCCCTTATTTTGGACTCTAACTTGCATGATTTGAATGGAACTAACCCGGACTGACGTTGTTTTCAGCAGACTTTCCATGGTGTTATTTATGTGCAGAAACAAAAGTTCTCGAAATGACCTGAAACTCCACGGAACATCTTTTTGGAAAATATTAAAAATAATGGAAGAAATATCCACGTCAAGAAGCCCACACCCTGTCCACGAGGCAGGCGTGCCCCCCTGCCTTGTGGGCCCCTTAACGCTCCACCGACCTCAACTCCAACTCCATATATTCGTGTTCGGGGAGAAAAAATCAGAGAGAAGGATTCATCACGTTTTACGATACGGAGCCGCCGCCAAGCCCTAAAACCTCTCGGGAGGGCTGATCTGGAGTCCGTTCGGGGCTCCGGAGAGGGGAATCCGTCGCCGTCGTCATCATCAAGACATCAACCATCCTCCATCACCAATTTCATGATGCTCACCGCCGTGCGTGAGTAATTCCATCGTAGGCTTGCTAGACGGTGATGGGTTGGATGAGATCTATCATGTAATCGAGTTAGTTCTGTTAGAGTTTGATCCCTAGTATCCACTATGTTCTGAGATTGATGTTGCTATGACTTTGCTATGCTTAATGCTTGTCACTAGGGCCCGAGTGCCATGATTTCAGATCTGAACCTATTATGTTTTCATGAATATATGTGAGTTCTTGATCCTATCTTGCAAGTCTATAGTCACCTACTATGTGTTATGATCAGGCAACCCCGAAGTGACAATAATCGGGACCACTCCCGGTGATGACCATAGTTTGAGGAGTTCATGTATTCACTATGTGTTAATACTTTGTTCCGGTACTCTATTAAAAGGAGGCCTTAATATCCCTTAGTTTGCGCTAGGACCCCGCTGCCACGGGAGGGTAGGACAAAAGATGTCATGCAAGTTCTTTTCCATAAGCACATATGACTATATTCAAAATACATGCCTACATTACATTGATGAATTGGAGCTAGTTCTGTGTCACCCTATGTTATGATTATTACATGATGAACCGCATCCGGCATAATTCTCCATTACTGATCCAATGCCTACGGACTTTTCACATATTGTTCTTCGCTTATTTACTTTTCCATTGCTACTGTTACAATCACTACAAAACCCAAAAATATTACTTTAGCTACCATTACCGTTACTTCCATATTACTTTGCTACTAAATACTTTGCTGCAGATACTAAGTTATCCAGGTGTGGTTGAATTGACAACTCAACTGCTAGTACTTGAGAATATTCTTTGGCTCCCCTTGTGTCGAATCAATAAATTTGGGTCGAATACTCTACAATCGAAAACTGTTGCGATCCCCTATACTTGTGGGTTATCAAGACTATTTTCTGGCGCCGTTGCCGGGGAACATAGCTCTATTCTTTGAGCCACTTGGGATTTATATCTGCTGGTCACTATGAAGAATTTGAAAGATGCTAAGACAACAATTTATCCCTCAACTATGAGGGGAGGTAAGGAACTGCCATATAGCTCTGCACTTGATTCACCTTCTGTTTTGAGTAAGCTTGCGGTACCTAAACCTACTTCTGCTATTCGTTCTGATATGTCGCATGTTATTGATGATGCCACTTCTACTATGCATGATACTTATGATGAAACTACTTCTATGCTTGATACTACTGTGCCACTTGGTGAATTTCTTGATGAACAACTTGCTAGGGTTAGAGAGAATGAAATTATTGAAACTGATAACATTGATGAAAGTGATGATGAAGACTCTCCCCCTAATAAATATGAATCGCCTGTTGTTCCTGAGGGTTATGTTTTGGAAAAAGAAGCTACTATAGCTATTTTAGCTTGCAAAGATAGATACGAGCTCAAGAGGTTATTAGCTAAATGGAATTAGCAATCTCTTAATGCTAGAATGAAACCTGACCCTGCTTTTGCTACTTCACCTATCTGTGTTACTGATAAGGATTATGAATTCTCTGTTAATCCTGATATAATTACTTTGGTTGAATCTGATCCTTTTCATGGCTATGAATCTGAAACTGTTGTGGCACATCTTACTAAATTAAATGATATAGCCACCCTGTTCACTAATGATGAGAAATCTCTCTACCTTTATATCCTTAAAATATTTCCATTCTCATTAAAGGGTGATGCTAAGATATGGTTTAATTCTCTTGATCCTGGTTGTGTGCGTAGTCCCCAGGATATGATTTATTACTTCTCTGCTAAATATTTCCCTGCTCATAAAAAAACAAGCTACTTTAAGGGAAATATATAATTTTGTGCAAATTAAAAAAAAAGAGTATCCCACAAGCTTGGGGGAGGCTTCTCCAGTTACTTAATGCTTTGCCCGATCATCCTCTTAAGAAAAATGAAATACTTGATATCTTTTATAATGGACTAACCGATGCTTCCAGAGATTACCTGGATAGTTGTACTGGTTCTGTTTTCAGGGAAAGAACACCGGATGAAGCTGAAATTCTATTGAATAATGTGTTGATAAATGAAAATAATTGGACACTTCCTGAGCCAGCTCCTAAGCCAATTCCTGAGCCAATTCCTAAACCAACTCCGAAGAAGAGAGGTGTTCTATTTCTCAGTCCTGAAGATATGCAAGAGGCAAAGAAATCTATGAAAGAAAAAGGTATAAAAGCTGAAGATGTTAAAAATTTACCTCCTATTGAAGAAATACACGGTCTTAATTTACCGCCTGTTGAAGAAACATATGATCTTGATCCATTACCTATTGAAGAAACTCATGGTCTTGATAACCCAACACGGGTAGTAAAGGTAAATTCTCTCTATAGATTTAATGAAGGTGATATTCCTCACTATAAGTCTGCTAGACAATGCTTAGAAGAGTTTGATAATTTTATTGTCAAACAAGAAAACTTCAATGCTTATTTTGGTAGACAATTGAAATACAATTCTGATATGCTTGAACACTTGAGTAATTACATGGCTAATGTTAAAGGTGAACCTAAACTCATTAGTAAAGATGCTTCTATTGAAGGAAATATGCCCTAGAGGCAATAATAAAAGTTATTATTTATTTCCTTATATCATGATAAATGTTTATTATTCATGCTAGAATTGTATTAACCGGAAACATAATACATGTGTGAATACATAGACAACCAGAGTGTCACTAGTATGCCTCTACTTGACTAGCTCGTTGATCAAAGATGGTTATGTTTCCTAGCCATAGACATGAGTTGTCATTTGATTAAAGGGGATCACATCATTAGGAGAATGATGTGATTGACTTGACCCATTCTGTTAGCTTAGTACTTGATCGTTTAGTTTGTTGCTATTGCTTTCTTCATAACTTATACATGTTCCTATGACTATGAGATTATGCAACTCCCGTTTACCGGAGGAACACTTTGTGTGCTACCAAATGTCACAACATAACTGGGTGATTATAAAGGTGCTCTACAGGTGTCTCCGAAGGTATTTGTTGGATTGGAGTATTTCGAGATTAGGATTTGTCACTCCGATTGTCGGAGAGGTATCTCTGGGCCCTCTCGGTAATGCACATCACTCAAGCTTTGCAAGCATTGCAACTAATAAGTTAGTTGCGGGATGATGTATTATGGAATGAGTAAAGCGACTTTCCAGTAACGAGATTGAACTAGGTATTGAGATACCGACGATCGAATCTCGGGCAAGTAACATACCGATGACAAAGGGAACAACGTATGTTGTTATGCGGTCTGACCGATAAAGATCTTCGTAGAATATGTAGGAGCCAATATGAGCATCCAGGTTCCGCTATTGGTTATTGACCAGAGACATGTCTCGGTCATGTCTACATAGTTCTCGAACCCGTAGGGTCCGCACGCTTAAAGTTCGGTGACGATCGTAATTAGGGTTTTTGTGTTTTGATGTACCGAAGGTTGTTCGGTGTCCCGGATGTGATCACGGACATGACGAGGAGTCTCGAAATGGTCGAGACATAAATATTGATATATTGGAATCCTATATTTGGATATCGAAAACATTCTGGTGAAATCGGGATTTTACCGGAGTACCGGGGGGTTACCGGAACCCCCCGGGGGTTAATGGGCCTACATGGGCCCTAAGGGAGAAGAGGAGGACCGGCCAGGGCAGGCTGCGTCCCCCTCCCCCTAGTCTGAATAGGACAAGGAAGGGGGGGCGGCGCCCCCCTTTCCTCTTTCCCCCTTCCCATTTCCTTCTCCAGCAAGGCAAGAGGGGGGAGTCCTACTCCCGGTGGGAGTAGGACTCCTCCAGGCGCACCCCTAGGGCCGGCCGCACCTCCCCCTCTCCCTCCTTTATATACGAGGGCAAGGGGACACCCCATGACACACAAGTTGATCTTCGTGATCGTTCCTTAGCCATGTGCAGTGCCCCCTTCCACCATATTCCACCTCAGTCATATCGTAGCGGTGCTTAGGCGAAGCCCTGCGTCGGTAGAACATCATCACCCTCATCACGCCATCGTGTTGACGAAACTCTCCCTCAACACTCAGCTGGATCGGAGCTCGAGGGACGTCACCGAGTTGAACGCGTGCAGAACTCCGAGGTGCCGTACGTTCGGTACTTGGATCGGTCGGATCGGGAAGACGTATGACTACTTCCTCTATGTTGTGTCAACGCTTCCGTTGCCGGTCTACGAGGGTACGTAGACAACACTCTCCCCTCTCGTTGCTATGCATCACCATGATCTTGCGTGCGCGTAGGAATTTTTTTGAAATTACTATGTTCCCCAACATCTATGGTTACCACTCAAGTAGAACAAGTACTTAAGGCTCAAAATGATTTGCTCAATGAATTAAATAGTAAGAATAATGATTATGCTGTTAGAGTGGCTACTAGAACTGGTAAAATGACTCAGGAACCTTTGTATCCTGAAGGGCACCCTAAGAGAATTGAACAAGATTCTCAGAGAAATAATATTGATGCACCTAGTCCTTCTAAAAATAAGAAAAATAAAAATGATAGGACTTTGCATGCTTCTAGTGAACCTATTGCTGAAACACCTGAGAATCCAAATGATATTTCTATTTCTGATGTTGAAACACAATATGGTAATGAACATGAACCTAATGAAAATGTTAATGATGATGTCCATGATGATGGTCAACCTAGTAATGATAATGATGTAGAAATTGAACCTGCTGTTGATCTTGATAACCCACAATCAAAGAATCAACATTATGATAAGAGAGACTTTGTTGCTAGGAAACACGGTAAAGAAAGAGAACCTTGGGTTCAGAAACCCATGCCTTTTCCTCCGAAACCATCAAAGAAAAAGGATGATGAGGATTTTGAGCGCTTTGCTGAAATGATTAGACCTATCTTTTTGCGTATGCGATTAACTGATATGCTCAAAATGAATCCTTATGCTAAGTAAATGAAAGAAATTGTCACAAATAAAATAAAGATACCGGAAGCTGAAATTTCCACCATGCTTGCTAATTATACTTTTAAGGGTGGAATACCAAAGAAACTAGGAGATCCAGGAGGACCCACTATACCATGCTCCATTAAAAGAAACTATGTTAAAACTGCTTTATGTGATCTTGGAGCCGGTGTTAGTGTTATGCCTCTCTCTTTATATCATAGACTTGATTTGAATAAGTTGACACCTACTGAAATATCTTTGCAAATGGCTGATAAATCAACTGCTATACCTGTCGGTATTTGTGAGGATGTGCCTGTTGTGGTTGCAAACATTACTATTTTAACGGACTTTGTTATTCTTGATATTCCCGAGGACGATAGTATGTCTATTATTCTTGGAAGACCTTTTTTGAATACTGCAGGGGCTGTTATTGATTGCAACAAAGGCAATGTCATTTTTCATGTTAATGGTAATGAGCATACGGTACACTTTCCGAGGAAACAACCTCAGGTCAACAGTATCAATTCTATTGGAAAAATTCCATCGATTATTTTTGGAGGTTTTGAATTTCCTATTCCTACTATCAAGAAGAAATATGATATTCTTATTATTGGGGATGTGCATATCCCCGTTGAGGTAACATAGTGTTATTCGAAATTTCTCCGATTCCATGTTATTCGAAAAGAGTTTGTTAACAAGACTTGATCAACCTTGTTAGTGGATTCCTTTTGATGAGCATGAGATGGATGAAACTAGAAAGCACAACCTTTTGTACCCTCCTTTTACCTTTTGTTATTTAGTTGAAATAAAGTAAAAATAGCATTTTTCTGTCTGTTTTCTGATTTATCCGTGCAATATAAAAATACCCCGAAAATAAAAGTTCTCCAAATGCCCTGAAAATGGAATATGATTTTTTCTGAAATATTTGAGAATATCTGGCACTAAGAACACAGCAGGGGAGCAAGCACCTGGACACGAGGGTCCAGGGCGCACCCCCTGCCTCGTGGGCCCATGGTGGCTCCCCTCCACTTATTCCTGCACCCACACACTTCTTCTTCCTCCCAAAAAAATCACCATCCAGCTCAAGCATGAGTTCTAGCTCATTTTGCTGCGATTTTCGATCTCCTTGCTCAAAGCACCTCTCACAAAACTGCTTGGGGGGATTGTTCCTCGGTATGTGCTACCTCTTGAGCATTGCATTCGATTTCCCCGAAGAGGAAAGGATGATGCAGCAAAGTAGCGTAAGTATTTCCCTTAGTTTTTGAGAACCAAGGTATCAATCCAGTAGGAGGCTACGCGCGAGTCCCTCATACCTACACAAAGTAAATAACTCCTCGCAACCAACGCGAATAGGGGTAGTCAATCCCTTCATGGTCACTTATGAGAGTGAGATCTGATAGAGATGATAGATAATATTTTTGGTATAAAGATGCAAAGTAAAATAAAAGGCAAAGTAAAAAAGCAAAGAAATAATAAAGTGATGGAAGATTAATATGATGAAGATAGACCCGGGGGCCATAGATTTCACTAGTGGCTTTGTCGGTGTCAAAACCGGCGGATCTCGGGTAGGGGGTCCCGAACTGTGCGTCTAAGCCGGATGGTAACAGGAGGCAGGGGACACGATGTTTTACCCAGGTTCGGGCCCTCTTGATGGAGGTAAAACCCTACGTCCTGCTTTATTTATTCTTGATGATATGGGTATTACAAGAGTTGATCTACCACGAGATCGGAGAGGCTAAACCCTAGAAGCTAGCCTATGCTATGATTGTCTGTTATTGTGTCCTACGGACTAAAACCCTCCGTTTTATATAGACACCGGAAAGGGCTAGGGTTACACAAGGTCAGTTACAAAGGAGGAGATATACATATCCATATTGCCTAGCTTGCCTTCCACGCCAAGTAGAGTCCCATCCGGACACGAGACGAAGTCTTCAATCTTGTATCTTCATAGTCTAACAGTCCGGCCAAAGGATATAATCCGGCTGTCCGGAGACCCCCTAATCTAGGACTCCCTCAGTAGCCCCTGAACCAGGCTTTCAATGACGATGAGTCCGGCGCGCAGTATTGTCTTCGGCATTGCAAGGCGGGTTCCTCCACCGAATACACCACGGAAGAATTTGAATACAAGGATAGTGTCCGACCCTGCAAAACAAGTTCCACATACCACCGCAGAGAGAATAATATTTCCACAAATCTTAACCTGCTGACACGTTTTGGCAACATGACATCATGCCATGGCTCGGTGATTATTCGAACCGTTTTTCTTCAACCAGCTCCACACATAACGCGAGGCGGTTTCTTGACACATCTTGTCAAAGCAGAGATCGTGTTCCCCTAATTACGGGATTCTCATCAATACGGGCGTGGGTAACCCAACCGTGTCTAGGACTCCTAGATTATAGGCAAGTCCCAAATGGCCACAGAGAGGACGCTTGATATTCACCCTCTTTATAAAGGGACAAGGCTTTTACTTTTTTCCCTCCTATGCTCAATTGAACCCTTCCCCCGCCTCGAGTTCTAACACCCAATGCCCAGGTCAGGTGCTTCGGACCTCCAATCATGTCCGGATCTAGCCTTCAAGGCCGGTGGATGCCCTCCTCCGTTACGGAACAGGATATCAAGAAGTTGAGGGAGGCCAGATACCTGACCGCAGAGGTTTCGCATCGGCTGCCTGCCCGAGGGCAGGTCGTCCCTACTCCCGAACCCAACGAGAACGTTGTGTTCATCTCCCACTTCCCCCGAGGTCTAGGCCTCATTCTGGATCCCTTCGTTAGGGGTTTGATGTTCTATTACGGGCTAGATTTCCACGATCTAGCCCCAGACTCCTTTCTCCACATCTCGGCATTTATTGTCGTATGTGAGGCCTTCCTCCGCATTACCCCTCACTTCGGCCTGTGGCTCAAGACCTTTGACATGAAGCCGAAGATGGTCGAGGGGCAGCATGTAGCGTGCGGAGGCGCATTAATAAGCAAGATTGCTGGAGCTCCATGGCCAAAGGGTTCCATTCTAGAGGTGTCCGGATTATGGCAACGGGAGTGGTTTTACATCACAGCTCCCAGAAGCGCCAAGTGGGTGGTTGCCCCTGCTTTCCGCTTGGGCCCTCCACCACAACTAATGTCATGGATTAGCAGAGGGCTAACCTGGGGTCCAGCCAAGGACGTGCTTGTACTAAAGAGCCGCATTCAAGATCTCTTCGAAGGAGATTTCAGTCTAGTTATGGTGGTGCCAGTCATGTTGGTTCGACGAATCCAGCCATGCAAACGCCGGCCCCTCCACATGTGGGAGTTCAACCCAGAAGGACCGCGCACTATTCAGAATTTCCTCGGCCTGACGCACGAGGAGATGTATAAATCATTCTTCGGACCCCAAATAGAGTGTCCGGACACTATCGAGGACGTGGGCCTGAGCAGCAACCATACCGCCGACCAAGTAAGTAATCCTCTAGCCGAACACTGCATCTTTCATTTATCATGACGTCATTCTGAGAAATTGCTCTTTGACCAGGACTGGCTAACAAAGGCGAAGATGATTCGGTGTTCGGCCCCCCTTCCTGAGGGTTTGGAAAATCTGGTACTGGAAAAGATGCTCGAGCTAGCACCTTGCCCGGAGCCCTCAAAGGAAGATAAAGGGGGGAATAAAGAGGGCGAAAGCGGGCCTCCGTCGCTACCTATTCAGACCGACGGAACGGGCGCCTCCGTGAGGGAGGATAACCAAGGGGAGGAATCTGACATTCTCTCACCCCGGGGAAGGAAGAGGACTACCTCTGAAGATCCGGAAACCAAGGTTTCGAAACGGGAGAAGAAATCTCCACCAGAGGGTCCTGCCTTGGAGGGTGCTCTTGCCGCACAAAGTCCGCGCGGGGATCTGCCCTCTAACGAGCTGTAAGTAATCAAAAAGTACTTTAATAGTGAAGATATACTGCCTTACCTCTGAGGAAAATAACCGAAGCATTTATCTTGCAGTTCGGATCTTAGCCCTTCTCAGCAGAGCTCGTCTTCGGGGGATCTTCTTCCGGAGATGATGGAGAGCGAAACGCCTCCCCGGACTCCCCCGCTCAAGAAGCGGGCGACCTTGAAGTGTCGTCATGGAGGGCCTCTCCGGATCCGGTGAGGCCAGAAGATAATCCTATAGTCACCCGAAGTCCCCAGCATATGGCTCTCGAAGAGAGCAAACAAAAGAGTCCGGCACCGTCTGGTATGCGGTCGGACGTACTGAGGGAGCTGTTGGAGCGAACGGCCATCTCAGAAGAACACCATATGTTGATGGGTACAGTGATGGAAAGAATTTCGTCCGCCGAAAGCGGATTGCATGAAGCCTTTATGAGTCTACTGACGGGCTTTGAGGTACGTGAAATGATATACTTTTTGATAGTACCGCACATTTTTAGGTGTGCCCTGTGTAGATAGTAGCTCCTGAGACTCTGATTGTCGTCGAGAACGGCGATGAACAGAGGATCGTAGTCCCAGGTAATAACCATACCGCTTTATGTGTAGGTGATGGGAGCTCCGGTGGCTGGCCGCGCTAATGAGTTTGCCGAACTAAAGCGGCAACTGGATGCGGCAGATGCCGACATCGAGCTTGTTAACAAAGCGGCTTGACGAGGCACAGGGTAAGTAATGTTTTCTGGTGAATGTCACATAGTAAGAGCAGCATGATGCCAGTATCTTTAATATGTTGTGACTGCAGATGGAGCTGCCACCGTGGAAACCCTTCGGGCAGAACTTGCCTGAGCCAAAGAACAAGCAAGGAGTAGTAATGCGGCTGCTTGAAGGCGGCCGAAGAGTTAAGAGCCGAAAATACTGCACATTGTGAGAGCAAAGATAAAATGGCCAAGATGGTTGTAAAGTTAAGAGACACTACCGACCGTTGCCAGTTCCTTGAAGAAGAGAACCGAGCAAAGGCAATGGACCTCGAAAAGGCCACGATGGCGGCCAAAGACACCCACTCTGCCATGAGGGCAAAGAAGGAAGAGCTGCGTGAAGCTGGTGATATTGTGGCTAGGAAGCCCTTTTTGCTGCGGAGGAAGTTCGGAGATCCGCGGTATGCCCCTCTGGATCGGCTGTGGAGTTCGGCAGACGCATATCTGGATTTGACGGCGAGTGCTGTCGATGCGGCCGAATACTTCCGAGATCAAACAGATCATGAAGTGGACAAGCTATTCTCGTCGCAATTTAACGTTCCAGAGCGTCCGCTTCCGCTAACTGATCGGCTTGCCGAATGGGCCGAACTCAATAGATTGTCCAAACTTGCCATGAGGTCCGTTGTAGATCATCTGTGGCCAGAAATGCCGAAGCCGAACAGCTATTTCAGCTTAGTGCAGTAGTTCCTTGGTGCGATGCCGCGCATCAATGCGATGAAGAGGTCGGCGTGCATAGAAGGCTCGCGGATGGCCCTTTCCCATGTCAAAGCATACTGAGCGGAGATGGATGCTACCACTGTTGCGGCGCAGGGTTCGGCCATAGGCCAAGTGGCTGCCGAGCACTGTTTTGAAGAAGTTCTTGAGGGTGCTCGTTTGATAGAGGCCCGGTGCTCGAAGAATATTATGTTTGAGTTACATGTATTCCCATTGTAAAAACAATGTTTTTATGAAATTTATCAAGGCTGTATTTATACTTTTTCCCGAAAGTAATATGATGCCTCCTGTGCGGCCGTTTATGTATACATGTGTATAACCTGAAAGATTGCACTCGTCAGCTTCAACCCCCATGCATATAATGCGGAGGTGTTTGTAGAAGACGCATGTTCACACTTAACCCAACGTCTTGGTCCTATTAAGGAGGTGATAGCGCAGCGAACGAGGCAACCGGACTATAATGCTTTAACACTTTCACTTAGCCACAGGAGTTTGACGGTGAGGCTACTATATAGCCCCTGGTGGCTCCGCACTCTCCCGAATTCGGGGTGCGTACATCCCTGGCCGAGAAACGGCCCTTCGTTAAGGCGGAGGAATTCTAACATTCCGATAGGTCATCGAGTGGTTGACCAGTCTCACACTATATCATGATAGTCAGTTTTCAACTTTCTCTACTGAGGTGCTCGTTCGGATGACCCGGGGCACAATCGCAGTAGTTCTCCTGGTGCCACCCTAGCCGATAGAGTGGAACGTAAGGCAGCAAAACACAGGAGCCGGGAAAACCCAACATTTGACCAAAGACATGATTCGGAGCTGATGCATATAAGGCCAAACTCGCGACGCCGAACACTCCCTAAGGTATTCGGTCTTTATGGTATAAACCGGGCCTAAATAGTGCCCTTTGTAGAAGCCCCTGGTGTCCAGGTACGGGCATTATTCTGACGTGGCCACATGCCAAGACGTCAGCATCCTTCTCAATTATACTGAGAATCCGAGGGATGTGTATCAACAAGAGACAGTAAAAAAGGTTGACGCGGGGTCTTAATCTAAAAAGAATCCTTGGAACGGGTCCCTGATGCATGTCTGTGCATGTGTCTCCATTGTGTCGTATCCTAGACGGGTGTAGCACGATGGTCATCTGTAAAAGAGAGGAACTTAGGTGAAAAGTTGTCGTGCAAAAAGGTAGGTTGTATCAAAGAAACCATGTACAATTCAAGATGAGTAAAAATTGCCACTTGTCTGCGCGCGTTGAGCCCCTTGTATTTGTAATAGGGGTGTGGCCATCAAACCTGTATGAATTACATATAGCTGCGTCGGACTCGTCTAACCGTGTCCGTAGTCTTGACGACCTATCGAATGCTTTAGTTGGTGAGGTCGTTCTAGTGTGCGGCTGCCAAGGCAGCCACACTCTCTTCGGCGCGCAGGGATCGCTCAATATTTCCATTTACTGTAATGATGCCACGTGGACCGGGCATCTTAAGCGTGAGGGAAGCATAATGCAGTATTGCATTAAAGCGCGCAAAAGCTTCACGTCCAAGTAGTGCTTGATAGCCATTTTGGAATGGAGCAATGTGGAAGGTTAAATTTTCGCTACGGAAGTTATCGGGGAAGCCGAATATAACCTCTAGTAGTAGGGAGCCCGTGCAATGAGCCCCTGGGCCTGGCGTTACTCCTGTAAAGATGGTATTTCTATGGCAAATTGTCGTTGGGTCTATCCCCATTTTGTGGATTGTGTCCTGATATATTAGGTTTAGACTGATGCCACCGTCCATCAGGACTCATGTGAAGTGGTATCCGTCAATTATTGGGTCTAATACAAAGGCAGCCCATCCTGCACGCCAGATACTTGCTAAGTAATCTCGATGGTCGAAAGTGATCGGTTGAGACGACCAGTGGCAGGACTCCGCGGTGATAGGCCCTTGGGCATATTTCTCTGGGAGTGCCGCTTTATTTCTCCCCTTGGTCACGTGTAACGCGTTCACTATTTTGACTTCTGGTGGAAATTTCTTTTGTTCCCTAGTGTCTTGCTTGAGAGGCTCATCCTCGTCTTCGCTTGGTGTATCCTCCCCCTTGTGTAAGGCGTTGAGCTTGCCGGACTGCTTGAAGACCCAACATTCTCTATGGGTATGATTAGCGGGTTTACCAGGGGTGCTATGGATCTGACATATTTGGTCCAGAATTATGTTTAGACTAGACAGTTCATCTCTGGTGCCTTTAGAGGGCGGCTTTTGCTGACCTAGCCGAGAGCTTCTGAATCCGGCGTTTACCGCCGTGCTCTTCGGGCTATCTTCTTTATTCCGGCGCTTATTATTTTTGCTGCGTCATGATTTTCCCTCTCCATCTCTAACTTCGGATGTACTTCGGTTGCTGGTGCTGCATCTAGCTAGCCAGCTGTCCTCACCCGCGCAAAAGCGGGTCATGAGGCTTGTTAATGTTGCCATTGTTCTCGACTTTTCTTGGACGAGGTGTCTGGCAAGCCATTCGTCGTGGATGCTGTGCGTAAAAGCTGCCAAGGCTTCGGCGTCCGGACAGTCGACTATTTGGTTCTTTTTAGTAAGAAACCTGTTCCAAAGCTTTCGGGCTGACTCTCCGGGCTGTTGAGTTATATGACTCAAATCGTCCGCGTCCGGAGGTCGGACATAAGTCCCTTGAAAATTTGCCCGAAAAGCGTCTTCGAGCTCTTCCCAGATTCCAATGGAGCTTTCGGGGGGGCTTTTAAGCCAGTGCCGAGCTGGCCCTTTGAGTTTGAGGGGTAAATACTTAATGGTGTGGAGATCATCTCCTCGAGCCATATGGATATGGAGGATATAGTCCTCAATCCAGACCCTAGGGTCTGTTGTTCTGTTGTATGCCTCTATGTTTACGGGTTTGAATCCCTCTGGAAATTCATGGTCCAGCACCTCGTCGGTGAAACATAGGGGGTGTGCGGCACCCCTGTATCTGGGTGTACCGTGTTGTTCGGATGTTTGTTGTGTTGCATTGTATGCTAGAGCGCGCTTGCGTGGTCCATAGATAGATCTGGTTGCGCCGTCCTTTTGATGCGAGCCCTCGCGTGGATCGCGTACTGGCTTATGTGCGGCGTTGTTTGCCGCTCTATGTTGGCCGTGAGGTCGTCGATCTGGCCAGATGGCCATTTTAATTTTTGGTTGCGGGGATCTAAGGCCTCCTCATCGAATTCAGGTAGCAACTTCCGCTTCGGGTAGCTCTTGGTGGGGTGATTACCACCGTACTTCGCTGCTGTATTGAGCACTTTACTCCATCTAATTCTGAGTGTGTCTTGCGCAGCCTTGAGCCTTTGCTTCTGCTTTTTTAGACTCCTCGCGGTGGCAACGAGCCTTTCATGGGCATTCTGTTGCTCCGGGTGTCTGTCCGGTGTGATGTCGTCCGTACTATTATCTTTGACAGAGTTGGGTTGTTCGGTTTGATTCTCCGTGTTGCCGTGGTCCGGCGATGGTTCACCCTGCTCTAGCACTGGGTCTATATGATTGTTGTTTCTGCCGAGGCGGGATTTGGAGCGGCGCTTACGCCACCGCTTTGACTGCTTCTCGAGGGGACAACCCTTTGTTGCGTCCTTCCATTCCTCCTCGTCGTCTTCTTTTGGTGTGTCCACCATGTATACGTCATGTGATGAAGTGGGCGTCTAGTGCCCGTGGGCAGTGGTTCCTGTTCGTCTCCTGCATCATCGTCCATACCGTCGATGTCTTCGGAGTCGGAGTCGAGCATGTCGGTTAAGTCATCGACAGTGGCTACTAAGTGGGTGGTGGGTGGGCGGCGAATTTCTTCGTCATCCGCATCCCAATCCTGTCCGACATAGTTCGGCCAGGACTCTCCTAATTGAAAGTGCGTTATATCGACTAGAGGGGGGGTGAATAGATGATTTTTATGAAAGTCTTCAAAACATGGAAGTTATGAAGACAAACAGAGTGAACAAGCCTATTACTATGCAGCAGAAGTTAGATTACACAACGCAAGCCATGGTCAAGTATACAATATAGTGAAAGCACAGTGACAAATAGCTTCAGTGTAATGAGGATCAGGTTGGAAGAAGTTATGAAGCCAAACAGATCATACAGTCAAGTTGTGAAGACAGAAGATAAAGCAAGCATGCAATAGCTTCACAATGTGTATTGGTAAGTAAAGGGAGGCGAAGATGAAACCAGTGACACGTTGAAGACAATGATATGTTGGACCAGTTCCAGTTGCTGTGACAACTGTATGTCTGGTTGGAGCGGCTAGGTATTTAAACCAAAGGACACACAGTCCCGGACACCCAGTCCTGAACACGCAGCTCAGGACACCCAGTCCTCACCGTTTTCTCCTTGAGCTAAGGTCACACAGACCCCGCCCAATCACTCTGGTAAGTCTTCAAGGTAGACTCCCAAACCTTCACAGACTTCGTTCACCGGCAATCCACAATTCCTCTTGGATGCTCAGAACGCGACGCCTAACCGTCTGGAGGATGCACAGTCCTCAAGTGTAATAAGTCTTCAGATCACTCAGACAAGAAGACTTAAGTGATGCCCAATTACTCTGGCTCTGGGTGGTTAGGGCTTTTCTCCTCACTAAGGATTTTCTCTCAAAGGCTTCGAGGTGGGTTGCTATTAAACGACAAAAGCCGTGCACTGAAATCTGAGCAGCCAACCGTTTATGGTTGTAGGGGTGGACTATTTATAGCCGCTTGGCAACCCTGACCTGATTTGTCCGAAATGACCCTGGGTCACTAAGGAACTGACACGTGTACTAACGGTCGGATTTTGAACTCTCACGGCAACTTTACTTGGGCTGCAAGTAAAGCTGACTTGTCTGACTCTGGACAAGATTTTCTCTCATTGTCTTCACTCGAAGACATAGGATTTGAATTAGGCATCACTTCAGTCATCCTGACTGGTTCTCTTGGACCCCACTTAACAGTACGGTGGTTCCTATGACACAACATGAATAAAGTAAAACTACGAAGGATCTAAGTCTTCGAGTTCCAAAGGCTTCATGGGGAGTCTTCATATGTCATTGTCTTCGACATGAATGTCTTCATGAACCACCATTGTCTTCAATGTCTTCGTACATTTTTAGGGGTCATCTCTGGTAACTAAACCGAATCAATGAGGGACTTCTACCTGTGTTATCCTGCAATTCTCGCAAACACATTAGTCCCTCAACTTGGTTTGTCGTCAATACTCCAAAACCAAATAGGGGTGGCACTAGATGCACTTACAATCTCCCCCTTTTTGGTGATTGATGACAAACTAGTTGAAGTTTTCAACGGGGAATATAATTTGTGAAATTGTGAAGGAATTGTCTTCATAAGCTGCAAGGGCTCCCCCTGAGGATGTGCATATAAGTGATTTGCTTCTGGAACGCGAATGCACATAGCAGGTTGTATTTGTGGGAATCCACTTCAACTTATGATGACAATCCATCATGCATGTAAAGATATAAGAAGATAATGATATGCATAATGAAAAATGGACGTCTGCGAAATGGTATAAGTGCGGAAATTATCGTTGTACATGCGGAATTTATCTTCGCAAGAACACAGTGGCAAACATAGTAGCAGACGACCATCAAGTTTAAGTGTTACAACTCAAAGAACCAAATGTAGCAAAACGAGAGTTGTAAGCACGAAGCAAAATATAATAAAGCACCCGCCCTTATTATTGACCCGCTTGAAGACTATAAACATCATATGCTTCTCCCCCTTTTGTCAGTGATGACCAAAAAGGCTTGAAGTCTATCCAATGGCTGGCACCACACGTGCCCCTGCATCAACTGAAGCCACTGACAGCACAGCTGCAAAGAGACCCAAGAAACGCGCTCGTACACTCACTGACCGTGAACTTCTTGTGGCTCTGCACCAAAAGCAAGATAGGCATCATGACTGGCTCAAAAGGCAGATGCGCAGTATCATGCAAGACGTCAATCGCATCAGGAATCTAGCCACCAAGAATGCCTTTGTCGCACATGAAACCTGTCGACGCACTTGGAAAGGCCTCACAATGATGTGCATTGAAGCCGAACTGCAAGAGGATGGCTTCAAAGAGAGATTCAAGTTTGACTCCACACCCCCAGAAGAGCTGTGTTGCGTGGAACTCCGTCGCTTGAAGAATCAGAGTTCTCTTCCTCTGCTGCCACAGTGACTGGAAAAATCATTGAGGAAGAAGACAACGCTACATCACCACCATCTTCTTCAGCGCGCGTCGTCACTGCACCAAGATCGCCAGCTCCACCAAACGCCTCCACCGACCCTGCTGCGCCTGGGAACGCGTAGAAAACTCTATGTCTTCAAACCTTTTTGGTCATCACTGACAAAAGGGGGAGAAGCATATGATGTTTATAGTCTTCAAGCAGGTCAATAATAAGGGCGGGTGCTTTATTATATTTTGCTTCGTGCTTACAACTCTCGTTTTGCTACATTTGGTTCTTTGAGTTGTAACACTTAAACTTGATGGTCGTCTGCTACTATGTTTGCCACTGTGTTCTTGCAAAGATAAATTCCGCATAAGTTTGCCAGTTGAGTTGCCCTTGAACGAGTCAGTGGACCAGGTGCATTGATGCTATCAATTATCCTGTCAATCTGCACTTCATTGGCAACACGAGGATGTAGGGGTCGAAGACTTTGCTCTTGCTGATCTACGTTGTCATGGGGAGGAATGTCTTCAGGCTGAGCATTGTCTTCATGTGGATCAGGTGCTGAGATGATGAGTTCTTCTTCAGGACGAGCTTCAGAAGGTATAATTTCTCCAGTTCCCATTAGCTTGATTGATTCACTGGCTGGAACTTCATCTAGCACATCTGGTAGTTGCTCTCTTTGTGACCCATTGGTCTCATCGAACCGCACATCTACTGTTTCAACCACTTTGTAGTGAAAGAGATTAAAGACTCTGTAGGAGTGCAAATCCTTTCCATATCCAAGCATGAAGCCCTCATGTGCTTTTGGAGCAAATTTTGAGGTGTGGTGAGGGTCCTTGATCCAGCATCTTGATCCAAATACTCTGATGTAACTTACATTTGGCTTCTTGCCAGTCAGAAGTTCATAAGATGTCTTGTTCAGCAGCTTGTGAAGATATACACGGTTGATAGTATGGCATGCAGTGTCAATGGCTTCAGTCCAGAATTTTCTTGGTGTCTTGTACTCATCTAACATTGTTCTGGCCATCTCAATGAGTGTTCTGTTCTTGCGTTCGACGATGCCATTCTGTTGTGGCGTGTATGGAGCTGAGAATTCATGAGTGATGCCCAATGTATCAAGATATGTGTCAAGGCCGGTGTTCTTGAATTCTGTGCCATTGTCACTTCTGATGTGCTTTGTCTTGGCGCCATAATTGTTCATTGCCCGATTTGCGAAGCGTCTGAAGACATCCTGCACTTCAGTCTTGTAAAGGATTATGTGCACCCAAGTATATCTAGAGTAATCATCAACAATGACGAAGCCATAGAGGCAAGCAGTAGTGGAGAAAGTTGAGTAGTGAGTGGGACCGAAGAGATCCATGTGAAGCAGTTCGAAGTGTTGAGTAGTGGTCATGATTGTCTTCGAAGGATGTTTTGCCCTTGTCATCTTCCCAGCTTCACAGGCACCGCATAAGTGATCTTCCTTGAACTTGACACCCTCGATGCCTATGACATGCTTCTTCTTCGCAAGGGTGTGGAGGTTCCTCATGCCAGCATGCCCAAGTCTTCGATGCCAAAGCCAGCATTCTGAAGCCTTTGCGAGAAGACAAACTGCAAGCTGTGGCCCTGCTGAGAAATCTACCACGTACAAATCGTCCTTTCGATACCCTTCAAACACTAGAGACTTGTCAGATTCCATTAGTACCAGACAACGATATTTTCCAAAGATTACAATCATGTTTAAATCGCAAAGCATTGAGACAGACATTAAGTTGAAGCCAAGGGATTCAACAAACATGACTTTATCCATGTGTTGATCCTTTGAGATTGCAACCCTACCTAGACCCAGTACCTTACTTTTACCAGTGTCAACGAATGTGATGTGGCTCTTGTCAGATGGACGTAAGGTTGAGTCCATAAAGAGACTTCTTTTGCCAGTCATGTGATTTGTACACCCACTGTCAATAATCCATTCTGAAGACTCTGAAGTCACTGGTGTCCTACCCTACAGTGCAGTTAGGGGGATAGGCTTCACGAAGAGTGTTGTGAAGCAAAAACATTTGACGAACCAGTGGATTATGAAAACTTAGATCCAGGTTAGGACAAGTAGGGAGAGTAGTATGCGATTCAGGTATGAAATACATAGTGATGCCATTCGGGCATTTGATCTTGCGCCCCACAAGATTTTTAAGGTTCCCAGCAATAGCATCAGAAGATTTTGGTTTTGTGCTGGAGACCTTTCCCTGCAAAAGAGAGTTAAGCTTTCTTAACCACCCACATCTTCAAGGGTGGCTTAGAAGCAATAAGTCTAAGTGCAGCATCTGAAAATTTTGGCTTTGGAGCCCTAGCAAACAGTCTAGCAGGTGGGCAATAGTACTCATAAGAATAGGCAGAATAGTTTTTGGTCATATGAGAATGACGGTTTGAAGAACCGCTCTCATATGACTGAGCATGGTTTCCCTGCAAAACATTTGTGTTAGTGCGACTCAAATGAGTCCTCTGCCTGTATGAAGCCTTTGGACCATATGAAGCCTTTGGTCTGAGGTTTGTCTTCTTCATGTGAGGTGTCATGAGGACATTCACAGGAAGATTCTCAAGACACGTTTTTGGAACCCAGATCTTCTTCATAGGCGGTCCATTCCTGCAGTTAGTACCAATGTACCTGGCAAATACTTCACCATTCTGATTCCTAAACAGTTTATAGTTTGCATCAAAGGATTCATCAATGATAATTGGATTAGCACAAATGAAGCCAGATAGATTGGATGGATCTGCTGAGGATTCCTTTGCAGCAACCCATGTGGTTTTGGGGTACTGCTCAGGTTTCCAGTAAGAGCCATCTGCATTAATTTTCCTCACAAACCCAACACCCTCTTTCCTAGGGTTTCGGTTCAGAATCTGCTTCTTGAGGACATCACATAATGTCTGATGTCCTTTGAGACTTTTGTACATCCCTGTTTCAAGCAATGTCTTCAACCTAGCATTTTCATCAGCAATAGCAGTGGTATCCTCAGCAGAGGGGTTAGTTACCACTTCAACAGTTGAAGATATTGCAATAGCAGTAGCAGTGGAACATTCAGCAACAGAAATAGCATTATCACGCTCAATGCATTTAAGGCATGGTGGTTCAAATCCTTCCTGAGCAGAACTGATCTGTTCGGCTCGAAGTGACTCGTTTTCCTTTTGAAGATCTTCATGATCCGCTCTCAACTTCTCAAGATCTTGCTTCTTTTGAAGATAATCATAGGAAAGCTTTTCATGAGTAGTTGAGAGAGTCTCAAGACGATCTTCGAGTTCCTGATACTTAACATGAAGATTTCTTATGTCTTCAATTAAGGATTCAGAACGAGTCATTTCAGCACCCAACAGATCATCGCTTCTGTCTAACAGTTTTTGAATATGTTCCATGGCCTTTTGTTGTTCAGTTGCAATTTTAGCAAGCGTTTTGTAACTGGGTTTTGAATCACAATCAGAGTCATCGTCACTAGATGTTTGATAGTGAGTAGTGCGTGTGTTTACCTTGGCACCACGTGCCATGAAGCAGTAGGTAGGAGTAGAGTCGTCCTTGTCATTTGCATCGGTGATGGTGATGGAGTCATTGTCTTCAGTGTTGAAGATGGACTTGGCGACGTAGGCTGTAGCCAGACTCGCAATGCCTGAATCAGACTCCTCCTCAGACTCCACCTCTGCCTCCTCAGAAGCGGATTCCTCCTCTGAATCCATTTCCTTGCCAACAAACGCACGAGCCTTGCCAGATGAACTCTTCTTGTGTGATGAAGACTTTGAGGAAGATTTGGACGAAGACTTTGAGTATTTCTTCGTCTTCTTATCGTCAGAGTCATATTCCTTGCTCTTCTTCTTCTTTCTGTTCTCATTGTCCCACTGTGGACAATCAGAGATGAAGTGTCCAGTTTTCTTGCTTGTGACATGTTTTCTTCTTGTAGTCATGCGCAGAGGCTTCATCATTCCTTGAGCTTGATCGTGAAGACTTTCTGAAGCCTTTCTTCTTGGTGAATTTCTGGAACTTCTTCACTAGCATTGCAAGTTCCCTTCCAATGTCTTCAGGATCATCAGAACTGCTGTCAGATTCTTCTTCAGATGAGGACACAGCTTTTGCCTTCAAGGCACGAGTTCGCCATAGTTTGGACCGTAGATATCTCTTTTCTCAGAAAGCTGAAACTCATGTGTGTTGAGCCTCTCAAGTATGTCAGACAGATCGAGTGTCTTGAAGTCTGGACGTTCTTGAATCATCGGGGCTAGGATGTCAAATGAACTGTCAAGTGATCTTAGCAGCGTCTTGACGATTTCATGTTTGGTGATCTCAGTGGCGCCGAGGGCTTGAAGCTCATTTGTGATGTCAGTGAGCCGGTCAAATGTGTGCTGGACATTCTCATTGTCATTTCGCTTGAAGCGGTTGAAGAGATTGCGAAGAACACTGATTCTCTGATCTCTCTGGGTTGAGATGCCTTCATTGACCTTGGAGAGCCAGTCCCAAACCAGCTTGGATGTCTTCAAGGCACTCACACGGCCGTACTGTCCCTTGGTCAGATAACCACAGATAATATTCTTGGCAGTGGAATCCAGTTGAGTGAACTTCTTGACATCAGCCGCAGTGACACCTTCTCCAGCCTTGGGAACGCCGTTTTCGACGACATACCATAGGTCGACGTCAATGGCTTCAAGATGCATGCGCATCTTATTCTTCTAGTAGGGATATTCAGTTCCATCGAAGACGGGGCATGCAGCGGAGACTTTAATTATCCCTGCAGTCGACATAGCTAAAACTCCAGGTGGTTAAACCGAATCACACAGAACAAGGGAGCACCTTGCTCTGATACCAATTGAAAGTGCGTTATATCGACTAGAGGGGGGGTGAATAGGCGATTTTTATGAAAGTCTTCAAAACGTGGAAGTTATGAAGACAAACAGAGTGAACAAGCCTATTACTATGCAGCGGAAGTTAGATTACACAACGCAAGCCATGGTCAAGTATACAATATAGTGAAAGCACAGTGACAAATAGCTTCAGTGTAATGAGGATCAGGTTGGAAGAAGTTATGAAGCCAAACAGATCATACAGTCAAGTTGTGAAGACAGAAGATAAAGCAAGCATGCAATAGCTTCACAATGTGTACTGGTAAGTAAAGGGAGGCGAAGATGAAACCAGTGACACGTTGGACCAGTTCCAGTTGTTGTGACAACTATACGTCTGGTTGGAGCGGCTAGGTATTTAAACCAAAGGACACACAGTCCCGGACACCCAGTCCTGAACACGCAGCTTAGGACACCCAGTCCTCACCGTTTTTCCTTGAGCTAAGGTCACACAGACCCCGCCCAATCACTCTGGTAAGTCTTCAAGGTAGACTCCCAAACCTTCACAGACTTTGTTCACCGGCAATCCACAATTCCTCTTGGATGCTCAGAACGCGACGCCTAACCGTCTGGAGGATGCACAGTCCTCAAGTGTAATAAGTCTTCAGATCACTCAGACAAGAAGACTTAAGTGATGCCCAATTACTCTGGCTCTGGGTGGTTAGGGATTTTCTCCTCACTAAGGATTTTCTCTCAAAGGCTTTGAGGTGGGTTGCTATTAAACGACAAAAGCCGTGCACTGAAATCTGAGCAGCCAACCGTTTATGGTTGCAGGGGTGGACTATTTATAGCCGCTTGGCAACCCTGACCTGATTTGTCCGAAATGACCCTGGGTCACTAAGGAACTGACACGTGTACTAACGGTCGGATTTTGAACTCTCACGGCAACTTTACTTGGGCTGCAAGTAAAGCTGACTTGTCTGACTCTGGACAAGATTTTCTCTCATTGTCTTCACTCGAAGACATAGGATTTGAATTAGGCATCACTTCAGTCATCCTGACTGGTTCTCTTGGACCCCACTTAACAGTACGGTGGTTCCTATGACACAACATGAATAAAGTAAAACTACAAAGGATCTAAGTCTTCGAGTTCCAAAGGCTTCATGGGGAGTCTTCATATGTCATTGTCTTCGACATGAATGTCTTCATGAACCACCATTGTCTTCAATGTCTTCGTACATTTTTAGGGGTCATCTCTGGTAACTAAACCGAATCAATGAGGGACTTCTACCTATGTTATCCTGCAATTCTCGCAAACACATTAGTCCCTCAACTAGGTTTGTCGTCAATACTCCAAAACCAACTAGGGGTGGCACTAGATGCATTTACACTAACAAGGAGAGAGACTTTAATGAGTTCAGTATGTCGCCAAAGGGCGAGTGCTGAAAGATATCCGCGAAGGTAAACTCCATGATCGGTGCCCAATCGGATTCGATAGGAATGGGCACAGGCGGTTCGGAGTCCGTGGCCGGAGAAGTATCCGGCAGTTTAACAACACGGCTCTCATGAAGGGTAAGATCGATATTCGGCTCGATCGCCGTTGGGGATGCGGCCTCTGTGGCAGGGTCTATCCACCCATCCATGGGAGGCGCAACTGGCTCCGAATAAAGGGTCGGGGCGGCTGCCGGTGCGATCTCCTGAGCACTGTCCGATGGTAGAGCTAAATCGTACTCATCGTGACTGTGTTGCGCACAAGGCAGGGGCCCGAATCCGTCGAAGATCAAGTCTCCGCGGATATCAGCCGTGTAGTTTAAGCTTCCAATCCTCATCTGATGACTAGGGGCATAACTCTCGATCTGCTCTAGATGGCCAAGCGAGTTGGCCCGCAGTGCGGAGCCGCCGAGTACAAGGATCTGTCCGGGGGGAAAGTATCACCCTGGACTGCATCGCTATCGATGATCGAAGGAGCCATCAAGCCTGACGGCGACGACACAAAGGAAATCTCAATGAAAGCACCAAATGTCGGTGTCAAAACCGTCGGATCTCGGGTAGGGGGTCCCGAACTGTGCGTCTAAGGCGGATGGTAATAGGAGGCAGGGGACACGATGTTTTACCCAGGTTCGGGCCCTCTTGATGGAGGTAAAACCCTACGTCCTGCTTGATTTATTCTTGATGATATGGGTATTACAAGAGTTGATCTACCACGAGATCGGAGAGGCTAAACCCTAGAAGCTAGCCTATGGTATGATTGTCTGTTATTGTGTCCTACAGACTAAAACCCTCCGGTTTATATAGACACCGGAAAGGGCTAGGGTTACACAAGGTCGGTTACAAAGGAGGAGATATACATATCCGTATTGCCTAGCTTGCCTTCCACGCCAAGTAGAGTCCCATCCGGACACGAGACGAAGTCTTCAATCTTGTATCTTCATAGTCTAATAGTCCGGCCAAGGGATATAATCTGGCTGTCCGGAGACCCCCTAATCCAGGACTCCCTCAGGCTTCTCTCAAGAGCATAAGTATTCTACGGTGGGTGAACAAATTACTGTTGAGCAATTGATAGAATTGAGCATAGTTATGAAAATATCTAGGTATGATCATGTATATAGGCATCACGTCCGAGACAAGTAGACTGACTTCTGCCTGCATCTACTACTATTACTCCACTCATCGACCGCAATCCAGCATGCATCTAGAGTATTCAGTTCAAGAAAACAGAGTAACGCCTTAAGCAAGATGACATTATGTAGAGGGATAAATTCATGCAATATGATAAAAAAACCCATCTTGTTATCCTCGATGGCAACAATACAATACGTGCCTTGCTGCCCCTACTATCACTGGGAAAGGACCTCGCAAGATTGAACCCAAAGCTAAGCACTTCTCCCATTGCAAGAAAAACCAATCTGTTAGGCCAAACCAAACTGATAATTCGAAGAGACTTGCAAAGATAACCAATCATACATAAAAGAATTCAGAGAAGATTCAAATATTGTTCATAGATAATCTTGATCATAAACCCACAATTCATCGGTCTCAACAAACACACCGCAAAAAGAAGATTACATCAAATAGATCTCCACGAGAGAGGGGGAGAGCATTGTATTGAGATCCAAAAAGAGAGAAGAAGCCATCTAGCTACTAACTATGGACCCGAAGGTCTGAGGTAAGCTACTCACACTTCATCGGAGGGGCTATGGTGATGATGTAGAAGCCCTCAGTGGTGGATTCCCCTTCTGGCGGAGCTCCGGAACAGGCCCCAAGATGGGATCTCGTGGGTACAGAAGGTTGCGGCGGTGGAATTAGGTTTTTGGCTCCGTATGTGATCGTTTGGGGTATGTAGGTATATATAGGAGGAAGGAGTGCGTCGAGGCCACCTCCTTTCTTTCTTGACGTGGGGTCCAAGTCTCCTGGATCATATTCGATGAGAAAATCATGTTCCCGAAGGTTTCATTCCGTTTGGACTCCGTTTGATATTCCGTTTCTTCGAAACACTGAAATAGGCAAAAAACAGCAATTCTGGGATGGGCCTCCCGTTAATAGGTTAGTCCCAAAAATAATATAAAAGTGGAAAATAAAGCCCAATATGGTCCGAAACAGTAGATAATATAGCATGGAGCAATCAAAAATTATTGATACGTTGGAGACGTATCAGGCATCCCCAAGCTTAATTCCTGCTCGTCCTCGAGTAGGTAAATGATAAAAAGAGAATTTTTGATACGGAGTGCTACTTGGCATAATTTCAATGTAATTCTTCTTAATTTTGGTATGAATATTCAGATCCGAAAGATTCAAGACAAAAGTTCATATTGACATAAAAATAATAATACTTCAAGCATACTAACTAAGCAATTATGTATTCTCAAAATAACATGTCCAAAGAAAGTTATCCCTACAAAATCATATAGTCTGGCTATGCTCTATCTTCACCACACAAAGTATTTAAATCATGCACAACCCTGATGAAAAGCCAAGCAATTGTTTCTTACTTTTGATATTCTCAAAACTTTTTCAATCTTCACGCAGTACATGAGCGTGAGCCATGGATATAGCACTATATGTGGAATAGAATGGTGGTTGTGGAGAAGACAAAAGGAGGGGAAGATAGTCTCAATCAACTAGGCGTATCAATGGGCTATGGAGATGCCCATCAATAGATATCAATGTGAGTGAGTAGGGATTGCCATGCAACGGATGCACTAGAGCTATAAGTATATGAAAGCTCAACAAAAGAAACTAAGTGGGTGTGCATCCAACTCGCTTGCTCGCGAAGACCTAGGGCATTTTGAGGAAGCCCATCATTGGAATATACAAGCCAAGTTCTATAATGAAAAATTCCCACTAGTATATGAAAGTGACAAAATGAGAGACTCTCTATCATGAAGATCTTGGTGCTACTTTGAAGCACAAGTGTGGCAAAAGGATAGTAACATTGTCCCTTCTATCTTTTTCTCTCATTTTTTTGTTTGGGCCTTTTCTCTTTTTTTATGGCCTCTTTTTTTTCGTCCGGAGTTTCATCCCGACTTGTGGGGGAATCATAGTCTCCATCATCCCTTCCTCACTTGGGACAATGCTCTAAATGATGATCATCACACTTTTATTTTCTTATAACTCAACAATTACAACTCGATACTTAGAACAAAATATGACTCTATATGAATGCCTCTGGCGGTGTACCGGGATATGCAATGAATCAAGAGTGACATGCATGAAAGAATTATGAATGGTGGCTTTGCCACAAATTCAATGTCAACTACATGATCATGCTAGCAATATGACAATGATGGAGCGTGTCATAATAAATAGAACGATGGAAAGTTGCATGGCAATATATCTCGGAATGGCTATGGAAATGCCATGATAGGTAGGTATGGTGGCTGTTTTGAGGAAGGTATTTGGTGGGTGTATGATATCGGCGAAAAGTGCGCGGTATTAGAGAGGCTAGCAATGGTGGGAGGAAGAAGAGTGCGTATAATCCATGGACTCAACATTAGTCATAAAGAACTCATATACTTATTGCAAAAATCTACAAGTTATCAAAGCAAAGTATTACGCACATGCTCCTAGGGGGATAGATTGGTAGGAAAAGACCATCGCTCGTCCCCGACCGCCACTCATAAGGAAGACAATCAATAAATAAATTATGCTCCGACTTCATCACATAACGGTTCACCATACATGCATGCTACGGGAATCTCAAACTTTAACACAAGTATTTCTCAAATTCACAACTACTCAACTAGCATGACTCTAATATCACCATCTTCATATCTCAAAACAATTATCAAGCATCAAACTTTTCTTAGTATTCAACGCACTCAAAAGAAAGTTTTACAAATCTTGCATACCAAGCATATTAGATTTTAAGAAAATTACCATGTTGTTTAAGACTCTCAAAATAATCTAAGTGAAGCATGAGAGATCAATAGTTTCTATAAAACAAATCCACCACCGTGCTCTAAAAGATATAAGTGAAGCACTAGAGCAAAACTATATAGCTCAAAAGATATAAGTGAAGCACATAGAGTATTCTAACAAATTCCAAATCATGTATGGATCTCTCAAAAGGTGTGTACATCAAGGATGATTGTGGTAAACCAAAAATCAAAGACTCAAATAATACAAGACGCTCCAAGCAAAACACATATCATGTGGTGAATAAAAATATAGCTCCAAGTAAAGTTACCGATGGAAGTAGACGAAAGAGGGGATGCCTTCCGGGGCATCCCCAAGCTTTGACTTTTTGGTGTCCTTAGATTATATTGGGGGTGACATGGGCATCCCCAAGCTTAGGCTCTTTCCAATCCTTGTTCCATAATCCATCAAAAGATTTCACCCAAAACTTGAAAACTTCACAACACAAAACTCAACAGAAATCTCGTGAGCTCCGTTAGCGAAAGAAAACAAAAGACCACTTCAAGGTACTGTAATGAACTCATTCTTTATTTATATTTGTGTTAAACCTAATGTATTCCAACTTCTCTATGGTTTATAAACTATTTTACTAGCCATAGATTCATCAAAATAAGCAAATAACATACGAAAAACAGAATCTGTCAAAAACAGAACAATCTGTAGTAATCTGTAACTAACGCAAACTTATGAAACTCCAAAACTTCATAAAAACTAGGACGACCTAGGCAATTTGTTTATTGATCAGAAGCAATTTGAATCACTATTTTATCATGTTCTGATGATTTTTAACAATTGTTTTCGTGAACATAAAGTTTCTGGAAATTACAGCAAGATCAAATAACTATCATCCAAGAAGATCCTATAGGTTTAACTTGCCACAACACTAACTAAAACATAAAAACACATCTAAACAGAAGGTAGATGGATTATTTGTTCCTAAACAGAAGCAAAAGCAAAAAAACTAAAAATAAAATTGGGTTGCCTCCCAGCAAGTGCTATCGTTTAACGCCCCTAGCTAGGCATAAAAGGAAGGATAGATCTAGGTATTGCCATCTTTGGTAGGCAATCCATAAGTGGCTCTCATGATAGATTCATATGGTAGTTTTATTTTCTTCCTAGGGAAGTGTTCCATGCCTTTCTTTAATGGAAATTGGAATCTATTATTCCCTTCCTTCATATCAATAATTGCACCAATCGTTCTAAGGAAAGGTCTACCAAGAATAATAGGACAAGAAGGATTGCAATCTATATCAAGAATGATAAAATCTACAGGCACATAATTCCTATTTGCAACAATAAGAACATCATTAATTCTTCCCATAGGTTTCTTAATTATGGAATCCGCAAGGTGCAAGTTTAGAGAGCAATCATCAAAATCACGGAAATCTAGCAAATCGCACAAAGTTTTGGGAATAGTGGAAACACTAGCACCCAAATCACATAAAGCATAAAATTCATGATCCTTAATCTTAATTTTAATACTTGGTTCCCACTCAGCATAAAGTTTTCTAGGGATAGAAACTTCCAACTCAAGTTTTTCTTCATAAGATTGCATCAAGGCATCAACGATATGTTTGGTAAAGGCTTTATTTTGACTATAAGCACGAGGAGAATTTAGCACGGATTGCAACAAGGAAATACAATCAATTAAAGAGAAACTTTCATAATTAAATTCCTTGAAGTCCAAGATAGTGGGTTTAGCAACATCTAGGGTTTTGCTTTCTTTAATCCCACTTTTATCAATTTCATCATCAAGATCTAAATACTCCAAATTCTTGGAACGCCTTCTAGGTAAAGGTGGATCATATTCAGTCCCATCATTATCAAGATTCATATTGCAAAACAAAGATTTAATAGGGGACACATCAATAACTTTTAGATCTTCATCTTGATTTTCATAGGTATTGGAAGAACACGCTTTAATAAAGGCATCTTTTGTAGCACGCATCCTAGCGGTTCTTTCTTTGCACTCATTAATGGAAATTCTCATGGCTTTGAGAGACTCATTGATATCATGCTTAGGAGGAATAGATCTAAGCTTTAAAGAATCAACATCGAGAGAATGTTCCTAGCCAATTCATCAACTTTAAGCAATTTCTCTTCAAGCAAAGCATTAAAATTCTTTTGTGAATTCATAAACTCTTTAACACTATTCTCAAATTCAGAGGGCATCTTATTAAAATTTCCATAAGAGTTGTTGTAGGAATTTCCATAATTATTAGAAGGATCACTAGGATAAGGCCTAGGATTAAAGTTCCCTCTATACGTGTTGTTAAAAAAATTATTCCTACCAACAAAATTCACATCCATAGATTCATTGTTATTCTCAATCAAAGTAGACAAAGGCATATCATTAGGATTAGAAGAAACACTCTTAGTAGCAAATAATTTCATAAGTTCATCCATCTTTCCACTCAAAACATTAATTTTCTTCTATCGCCTGCACTTTTTTATTAGTAGATCTTTCAGTGTGCCATTGAGAATAATTAACCATAATATTATCTAGGAGTTTAGTAGCATCTCCTAAAGTGATTTCCATAAAAGTGCCTCTCGCGGCCGAATCCAAAAGATTTCTAGAAGCAAAATTCAATCTGGCATAATTTTTTGTATAATCATCCACAAGTTCAAACCATGAGTAGGGCAATTACGTATCATTAATTCCATTCTCTCCCAAGCTTGTGCAACATGTTCATGATCAAGTTGCTTAAAATTCATAATATCGTTTCTAACAGAGATGATCTTAGCGGGAGGAAAATACTTAGAGATAAAAGCATCTTTGCACTTGTTCCAAGAATCAATACTATTTTTAGGCAAAGACGAAAACCAAGCTTTAGCATGATCTCTAAGCGAAAAAGGAAATAGCTTCAATTTAACAATATCATTATCAACATCTTTATTCTTTTACATATCACACAAACCCACAAAGCTATTTAGATGAGTAGCGGCATCTTCACTAGGAAGGCCGGTGAATTGATCTTTCATAACAAGATTCAACAAAGCAGTATTGATTTCACAAGATTCAGTGTTGGTAAGAGGAGCAATCGGAGTGCTAAGGAAATCATTATTGTTGGTATTGGTAAAGTCACACAATTTGGTATTATCTTGAGCCATCGTGACAAGCAAGCAATCCAACACACAAGCAAACAAAAAGGCAGGCAAGAAAAAGGCAAACGGAAAAGAGAGGGCGAATAAAACGGCAATGGTGAAGTGGGGGAGAGGAAAACGAGAGGCAAATGGCAAATAATGTAATGCAATAGATAAGGGATTGTGATGGGTACTTGGTATGTTGACTTTTACATAGACTCCCCGGCAACGGCGCCAGAAATTCTTCTTGCTACCTCTTGAGCACTGCGTTGGATTTCCCCGAAGAGGAAAGGATGATGCAGCAAAGTAGCGTAAGTATTTCCCTCAGTTTTTTAGAACCAAGGTATCAATCCAGTAGGAGGCTACGCGCGAGTCCCTCGTACCTACACAAAGCAAATAACTCCTCGCAGCCAACGCGAATAGGGGTTGTCAATCCCTTCACGGTCACTTACGAGAGTGAGATCTGATAGAGATGATAGATAATATTTTTGGTATTTTTCGTATAAAGATGCAAAGTAAAATAAAGGCAAAGTAAAAAAATCAAAGAAATAATAAAGTGATGGAAAATTAATATGATGAAGATAGACCCGGGGGTCATAGACTTCACTAGTGGCTTCTCTCAAGAGCATAAGTATTCTACGGTGGGTCAACAAATTACTGTTGAGCAATTGACAGAATTGAGCATAATTATGAGAATATCTAGGTATAATCATGTATATAGGCATCACGTCCGAGACAAGTAGACCGACTCCTTCCTGCATCTACTACTATTACTCCACTCATCGACCGCTATCCATCATGCCTCTAGAGTATTAAGTTCAAGAAAACAGAGTAACGCCTTAAGCAAGATGACATGATGTAGAGGGATAAATTCATGCAATATGCTAAAAAAAACCCATCTTGTTATCCTCGATGGCAACAATACAATACGTGCCTTGCTGCCCCTACTGTCACTGGGTAAGGACACCGCAAGATTGAACCCAAAGCTAAGCACTTCTCCCATTGCAAGAAAAACCAATCTAGTAGGCCAAACCAAACTGATAATTCGAAGAGACTTGCAAAGATAACCAATCATACATAAAATAATTCAGAGAAGATTCAAATATTGTTCATAGATAATCTTGATCATAAACCCACAATTCATCGGTCTCAACAAACACACCGCAAAAAGAAGATTACATCGAATAGATCTCCACGAGAGAGGGGGAGAGCATTGTATTGAGATCCAAAAAGAGAGAAGAAGCCATCTAGCTACTAACTATGGACCCGAAGGTCTGAGGTAAACTACTCACACTTCATCGGAGGGGCTATGGTGATGATGTAGAAGCCCTCAGTGGTGGATTCCCCTTCCGGCGGAGCTCCGGAACAGGCCCCAAGATGGGATCTCATGGGTACAGAAGGTTGCGGCGGTGGAATTAGGTTTTTGGCTCTGTATCTGATCGTTTGGGGGTACATAGGTATATACAGGAGGAAGGAGTACGTCGGTGGAGCAACAGGGGGCCCACGAGGCAGGGGGCGCGCCCTAGGGGGTGGGCGCGCCCCCCACCCTCGTGGCCACCTCCTTTCTTTCTTGACGTGGGGTCCAAGTCTCCTGGATCATATTCGGTGAGAAAATCACGTTCCCGAAGGTTTCATTCCGTTTGGACTCCGTTTGATATTCCGTTTCTTCGAAACACTGAAATAGGCAAAAAAACAACAATTCTGGGATGGGCCTCCGGTTAATAGGTTAGTCCCAAAAATAATATAAAAGTGGAAAATAAAGCCCAATATGGTCCAAAACAGTAGATAATATAGCATGGAGCAATCAAAAATTATAGATACATTGGAGACGTATCGGTATGTGACTCCTCCATTGGTCCAATTAGTTTTTGTTCTAGTGTTGTATTCATTGCAAATTTGTGCTGCCTAGGTGACCATGTTCTTGAGCTTGCATGACAAATTTATATGGTTCCAAGTAGTTCTAATGCATGATATAGTCTCTAGGCACTTGTAGGAGTAATTGCTATCAATTTTGTTGAGCTCGGTTCACTTTTGTTTGAGGTTACTAAAAATTTCAGAAATTTTTCAGAGGTAGAAATATGCTTAGGAAGATGTACCAAGGTGGTTCTTCAAGGAAGCAAGGACCCAGGCTTGCAATGCGTGATGCTGACGATGAGCCACCAAGGGATGCTTCAGTGCGGCCTTGTGAATGGCCTTCAAAAAACTTTATGGACCGAGCGGGAATCAAAGAAGAATTTAGAATTTTTTTGCTAATATAACTGTGGGGGAATCTAGAGATATAGCACAAGCTACCATAGGGAGCATTCATTTTCCTGCTATACATTATTTTGCTCTCTTCATAGGTATGTGCATAAATGGTAAAGATGAAGCATGTCATATGTGTGTCCCTGACCTCAGTATTCTTAGGAGTGCTATGTTAGAAGACAAATCTTATAATTTGGGAGCCATTGTTGCACGTAGGTTGCATAATAATAGATTTAATGGAGATTTCTTCAGTGAAATTTATGCAACCCGCTTAGCTGATTTTCTTGGTGTAAGCATACGTAATGATGATATTGAATTGCCTCCTGCTTACCTAGACTTTAATGCTATGGTTCACCACCAGTTTGTTGAGAGGAATGAGTCACCTCTCCAGTATCGCTTAATCTTTGACAGACGTCGTGATGTCCGTATTACTCTCCCTGCTCCTGCCTTCTTTGATTATCAGGCAAAAGGAAGATATGTTATTACCAGAGAGGAGGCAGATGAGTACGAGAGGAGGGCGGAGGCAGCTCGCCGCCATGCTGCAGCTCAGGAGGCGATAGCCGCTGCATCTCAGTACGACCGCAGCTACAACTATGGATATCCGCCAGGCCACCCGTGGCAATAAACCAACTTAGACCAAAAGCCTAAGCTTGGGGGAGTACGTATTTCCCACCGACATTACATTTATGTTCACACACACTCATTGCTAGATGTCGGTGCTCATACTTTTTCATTGTAATATCCATGCTAGTTTATTTTCTTTTTCTTGCTTTCTTCTTGTGTGTTTGATAAACCTTAAGAAAAACAAAAAAATTAGTTGTAGCTTTTAGTTAGTTTACTTTTCATGTTGTAGTAGTAATAATTAAAAAGAAAACCCAAAAAGATTTCCTGCTCTTCTTTTTGCTTGTTGGGAGCTTTCCCATGTAAATAGTTTTATTTCTTTTCTTTTGTTTGGGGGTCGATAGGAGAAGACCATGATTAAATTGTTGAAGTGGCTCTTATATGCATTATTGTTGATTTAACCAAGAGCCCATATTGCCTTGTCTTCTCCTATTTATTGAATGCTCGCAGATTCCAGCTTAGTCCAATGCACGTGCACTCTTATTATTGTTCACATCGTTCGATCGTGCAAGTTAAAGGCAATTATGACGATATATGATGGACCGAATGAGATGAGAAATGCTGGTATGAACTCAACCTCTCTTGTTTTTGTAAATATGATTAGTTCATCGTTCCTGATTCAGCCTATTATGAATAAACATGTTTGCAATGACAATTAGAGATCATAGTTGCTCGTGCCATGCTTGATTAGCTAAGAGTTATAATGGTTTACCTTGCGTGCCAACATGCTATTAAAATGGTTGTGATGTGGTATAGTGGGGTGGTATCCTCCTTTGAATGATTTAAGTGACTCGACTTGGCACATGTTCACACATGTAGTTGAAACAAATCAACATAGCCTTCACGATATTTATGTTCATGGTGGATTATATACTACTCATGCGTGTACTCAATGTTTATTAATTTTAATGCATGTTCATGACTGTTGTCGCTCTCTAGTTGGTCGCTTCCCAGTCTTTTGCTAGCCTTCACTTGTACTAAGCGGGAATACTGCTTGTGCATCCAATCCCTTAAACCCCAAAAGTTATTCCATATGAGTCCACCAATAACTTCCTATATGCAGTATCTACCTGCCGTTCCAAGTAAATTTGTATGTGCCAAACTCTAAACCTTCAAATGAAATTATGTTTTGTATGCTCGAATAGCTCATGTATCAACTAGGGTTTTTCGTATATTCCATGCTAGGCAGGTTATTCTCAAGAGGAGTGGACGCTGCTCCTCACGCACGAGAAAATGGCTGGTCACCGGGATGCCCAGTCCCATGCTTTATGCAAATTAAATCAAAATATTTGCAAACAAAACTCCCCCTGGGACTGTTGCTAGTTGGAGGCACTCGTTGTTTCGAGGAAGCCATGAATTGATGCTTGTTGGTGGAGGGGGAGTATAAACTTTGCCATTCTGTTTGGGAACCGCCTATAATGTGTGTAGCATGGAAGATATCACCATCTCTTGGTTGTTATGTTGAAAATGAAAGTATCCGCCCAAAATATTATCTAACTCTATTTCAAAACCGACCTCTGGCACCTCTACAAATCCCTGCTTCCCTCTGTGAAGGGCCTATCTATTTACTTTCATGTTGAGTCATCACCCTCTTATTTAAAAGCACTAGCTGGAGAGCACTGCTATCATTTGCATTCATTACTATTAGTTTATATTGGGTACGACTATGATTGGATCTCTTTTACCATGTATTACAATGTCTAGTCAGTCCTTGATCTTTAAAGGTGCTCTGCATTTATGTTTTGCGGTCTTAGAAAGGGCTAGCGAGATACCATCTTGTTGTATCATATCATGATTGTTTTGAGAAAGTGTTGTCATCCGAGATTTATTATTATTGCTCGCTAGTTGATTATGCCATTGACATGAGTAAACATGAGACCTAAGTGTTATTGTGAATGTGGTTAGTTATAATATTTGCTGAAAACTTGAATGCTGGCTTTACATATTTACAACAACAAGAGCAAACCAAGTTTGTAAAAGTTTTTCTTTATCAACTGAATTGCTTGAGGACAAGCAAATGTTTAAGCTTGGGGCAGTTGATTCATCTCCGTCATATCTACTTTTCCAAACACTTTTGCCCTTGTTTTGGACTCTAATTTGCATGATTTGAATGGAACTAACCCGGACTGACGCTGTTTTCAGCAGACTTTCCATGGTGTTATTTATGTGCAGAAATAAAAGTTCTCGGAATGACCTGAAACTCCACGGAACATCTTTTTGGAAAATAATAAAAATACTGGAAGAAAAATCCACGCCAGGGGGCCCATACCCTGTCCACGAGGGTGGGGGCGCGCCCCCTGCCTCGTGAGCCCCCTGACGCTCCACCGACCTCAACTCCAACTCCATATATTCGTGTCCGGGGACAAAAAAAATCAGAGAGAAGGATTCATCGCGTTTTACGATACGGAGCCGCCGCCAAGCCCTAAAACCTCTCAGGAGGGCTGATCTGGAGTCCATTCGGGGCTCCGGAGAGGGGAATTCATCGCCGTCGTCATGAGCAACCATCCTCCATCACCAATTTCATGATGCTCATCACCATGCGTGAGTAATTCCATCGTAGGCTTGCTAAACGGTGATGGGTTGGATGAGATCTATCATGTAATGAAGTTAGTTTTGTTAGAGTTTGATCCTAGTATCCACTATGTTCTGAGATTGATGTTGCTATGACTTTGCTATGCTTAATGCTTGTCACTAGGGCCCGAGTGCCATGATTTCAGATCTGAACCTATTATGTTTTCATGAATATATGTGAGTTCTTGATCCTATCTTGCAAGTCTATAGTCACCTACTATGTGTTATGATCCAGCAACCCCGAAGTGACAATAATCGGGACCATTCCCGGTGATGACCATAGCTTGAGGAGTTCATGTATTCACTATGTGTTAATGCTTTGTTCCGGTACTCTATTAAAAGGAGGCCTTGATACGTCCATTTTGCATCATGCTTTTATATCGATATTTATTGCATTCTGGACTGTTATTTCACTTTATGTCACAATACTTATGGCTATTCTCTCTTATTTTACAAGGTTTACATAAGGAGGGAGGATGCCGGCAGCTGGAATTCTGGGCTGGAAAAGGAGCAAATATTAGATACCTATTCTGCGCAACTCCAAAAGTCCTGAAACTCCACGGAACATCTTAAAATAAATAAAGAAAAATCCTCGCCAAAGATGAAGGCCAGGGGGCCCACACCCTGCTCACGAGGGTGGGGGCGCGCCCCCCTACCTCGTGGGCCCCCTGGTGGGTCTCCGACGTCCATCTTCTGCTATATGAAGTCTTCCGATGAGGAAATAATCAGAAGGAACTTTTCGGGACGAGACTCCGCCACCACGAGGCAGAACCTTGGCGGAACCAATCTAGAGCTCCGGTAGAGCTGTTCTGCCGGGGATACTTCCCTCCGGGAGGGGGAAATCATCACCATCGTCATCACCAACGCTCCTCTCATCGGGAGAGGGCAATCTCCATCAACATCTTCACCAACACCATCTCATCTCCAAACCCTAGTTCATCACTTGTATCCAATTCTTGTCTCAAAGTCCGGGATTGGTGCTAGTAGGTTGCTAGTAGTGTTGATTACTCCTTGTAGTTGATGCTAGTTGGTTTATTTGGTGGAAGATCATATGTTCAGATCCTATATGCATATTATTACCCCTCTGATTATGAACATGAATATGCTTTGTGAGTAATTACGTTTGTTCCTGAGGACAAGGGAGAAGTCTTGTTATTAGTAGTCATGTGAATTTGGTATTCGTTTGATATTTTGATAAGATGTATGTTGTCTAGCCTCTAGTGGTGTTATGTGAACGTCGACTACATAACACTTCACCATTATTTGGGCCTAGAGGAAGGCATTGGGAAGTAATAAATAGATGATGGGTTGCTAGAGTGACAGAAGCTTAAACCCTAGTTTATGCGTTGCTTCGTAAGGGGCTGATTTGGATCCACATGTTTCATGCTATGGTTAGGTTTACCTTAATACTTTTGCTGTACTTGAGGATGCTTGCAATAGAGGTTAATCATAAGTGGGATGCTTGTTCAAGTAAGAACAACACCCAAGCACCGGTCCACCCACATATCAAATTATCAAAGTATCGAATGCGAATCATATGAACGTGATAAAAACTAGCCTGACAATATTCCATGCGTCCTCGGGAGCGCTTTTCCTTATATAAGAGTTTGTTCCGGCTTGTCCTTTGCTACAAAAAGGATTGGTCCACCTTGCTGCACTTATTTACTTTTGTTACTTGTTGCTCGTTACAATTTACCTTATCACAAAACTATCTGTTACCACTTATTTCAGTACTTGCAGAGAATACCTTGCTGAAAACCGCTTATCATTTCCTTCTGCTCCTCGTTGGGTTCGACACTCTTACTTATCGAAAGGACTACGATAGATCCCCTATACTTGTGGGTCATCAAGACTCTTTTCTGGCGCCGTTGCCGGGGAGTGTAGCGCCTTTGGTAGGTGGAATTTAGTAAGGAAAAATTTATATAGTGTCCTGAAATTTAGTGTCACTTGCTACTATGGAAAGTAATTCTCTGAGGGGCTTGTTTGGGGTATCTTCACCCCATCCAGTAGAGAAAAGAGTTTCTCCTCAACCTATTGAACCTATTGAAAATGAAACTCCTTTTGAATTTCCTTCGGGTATGATGGAAAAACTGCTAGCTAACCCTTTTACAAGAGATGGAACACAGCATCCTGATGAGCACTTAATATATGTGGATGAAGTTTGTGGATTATTTAAGCTTGCAGGTGTACCCGATGATGTTGCTAAGAAGAAGGTCTTCCCTTTATCTTTGAAGGGAGACACATTGATATGGTATAGTCTATGTGATGACATGAGATCATGGAACTATAAAAGATTGAAATTGGAATTTCATCAAAAGTATTACCCTATACATCTTGTTCATCGTGATCGCAATTATATATATAATTTCTGGCCTCGCGAAGGAGAAAGCATTGCTCAAGATTGGGGGAGGCTTAAATCAATGTTATATTCATGCCCAATCATGAGCTCTCGAGAGAAATAATATTGCAAAGTTTTTATGCTCGGCTTTCTCATAATAATCAAACCATGCTCGATACTTCTTGTGCTGGCTCTTTTATGATGAAGACTATTGAATTCAGATGGAATTTATTGGATAGAATTAAACGCAACTCTGAAGATTGGGACCTCGATGAAGGTAAAGAGTCAGGTATGACACCTAAGTTTGATTGTGTTAAATCTTTATGGACACCGATATTTTCCGTAAGTTTAGCACTAAATATGGACTTGACTCTGAGATAGTAGCTTCTTTTTGTGAATCTTTTGCTACTTATGTTGATCTCCCTAAGGAGAAGTGGTTTAAATATCATCCTCCCATAGAAGTAAAAGTAGCTGCACCTATTAAAGTTCAAGAAAAGACTGTCACTTATAATGATCCTATTGTTCCTACTTCTTATGTTGAGAAACCACCTTTCCCTGTTAGAGTAAAGGATCATGCTAAAGCTTCAACTATTGTTCGTAAAAACAATATTAGAACTTATACACCTCCTGAGCAAGTAAAAGAAGAACATAATATTGCTATTGTTAAAGATCTCTTCTCTGATAATATCGATGGGCATGTTATTCAGTTCAAAGGTGAAACTGTTAGAATTGCTAAACCTTGTGCTAAAGATAAACATAGACCTGTGGTAGGCGTGCCTGTTATTTCTGTTAAAATAGGAGATCATTGTTATCATGGCTTATGTGATATGGGTGCTAGTTCTAGTGTTATACCTTATGACTTGTATAAAGAAATCAAGCATGAAATTGCACCCGCTGAATTAGAAGATATTGATGTCACAATTAAACTTGCCAATAGAGATACTAATTCAGCGATGGGAATTGTTAGAGATATTGAAGTCTTGTGTGGGAAAACTACTGCTGATTTTCTTGTTCTTACTTCTCCGCAAGATAGCTTTTGTCCCATTGTATTTGGTAGACCCTTCTTGAACACTGTTAATGCTAGGATAGATTGAGAAAAGAATGTTGTTACTATTGGCTTGGATGATATGATTCATGAGTTTAATTTCTCTAAATTTAGTAAACAACATCGTGAGGAAGAATTGCCTAGTAAGGATGAAATTATTGGTCTTGCTTCTATTGTCATACCTCCTAGTGATCCTTTAGAACACTATTTGCTAGACCATGAAATTGATATGTTCATGAATGAAAGAAGGGAAATAGATGAAGTATTCTTTAAACAGGAACCTATTCTGCAACACAACTTGCCTATTGAAATTTTAGGGGATCCTCCTCCACCCAAGGGTGATCCCGTGTTTGAGCTTAAACCGTTGACTGATAATCTTAAATATGCTTATCATGATGAAAAGAAGATATATCCTGTTATTATTAGTGCTAACCTTTCAGAGCATGAAGAAGAAAGATATATCCTGTTATTATGGATATACTCTTGATGATCTTAAGAGCATTAGTCCCACTCTATGTCAACATAAAATAAATTTGGAAGCAGATGCCAAACCAGTTCGTGATCCTCAACGACGTCTGAATCCTAAAATGAAAGAAGTGGTAAGAAAAGAAATACTCAAGCTTCTGGAGGCAAGTATAATTTATCCCGTTGTTGATAGTCAGTGGGTAAGTCCTGCCCATTGTGTCCCTAAGAAGGGAGGTATTACTGTTGTTCCTAATGATAAAGATGAATTAATTCCACAAAGAATTATCATAGGTTATAGGATGGTAATTGATTTCCGCAAATTAAATAAAGCTACTAAGAAAGATCATTACCCCTTACCTTTTATTGATCAAATGCTAGAAAGATTATGCAAACATACACACTATTGCTTTCTAGATGGTTATTCTGGTTTCTCCAAATACCTATGTCGGCTAGAGATCAATCAAAGACTACTTTTACATGCCATTTTGGTACTTTTGCTTATAGACATATGCCTTTTGGTTTATGTAATGCACCTTCTACCTTTCAAAGATGCATGATGGCTATATTCTCTGACTTTTGTGAAAAGATTTGTGAGGTTTTCATGGACGATTTTTTTGTCTATGGTTCCTCTTTTGATGATTGCTTGAGCAATCTTGATCGAGTTTTGCAGAGATGTGAAGAAACTAATCTTGTCTTGAATTGGGAAAAGTGCCACTTTATGGTTAATGAAGGTATTGTCTTGGGGCATAAAGTTTCTAAAAGAGGTATTGAAGTTGATAAAGCCAAGGTTGATGTGATTGAAAAGATGCCATGTCCCAAGGACATCAAAGGTATAAGAAGTTTCCTTGGTCACGCCGGATTTTACAGGAGGTTCATTAAGGACTTCTCAAAATTGTATCGGCCTCTGACTAATTTATTGCAAAAAGATATACCATTTGTCTTTGATGATGATTGTGTAGAAGCATTTGAAATACTTAAGAAAGCATTAGTCTCTGCACCTGTTGTTCAGCCACCTGATTGGAATTTACCCTTTGAAATTACGTGTGATTCTAGTGATTATGCTGTAGGTGCTGTTCTAGGGCAAAGAGTTGATAAGAAATTAAATGTTATCCATTATGCTAGTAAGACTCTAGACAATGCTCAAAGAAATTATGCTACTACTGAAAAAGAGCTTTTAGCAGTTGTATTTGCTTGTGATAAGTTCAGACCTTATATTGTCGATTCTAAAGTAACTACTCACACTGATCATGCTGCTATTAAATACCTTATGGAAAAGAAAGATGCTAAACCTAGACTTATTAGATGGGTTCTCTTGCTACAAGAATTTGATTTGCATATTGTTGATAGAAAGGGAGAAGAGAACCCCGTTGCAGACAACTTGTCTAGGTTAGAGAATGTTCTTGATGGCCCACTACCTATTAATGATAGCTTTCCCGATGAACAATTAAATGTTATAAGTACTTCTCGTAGTACTCCATGGTATGCTGATTATGCTAATTATATTGTTGCTAAGTTTATACCACCTAGCTTCACATACCAGCAAAAGAAAAAGTTTTTATATGACTTGAGACATTACTTTTGGGATGACCCACATCTTTATAAAGAAGGAGTAGATGGTGTTATTAGACGTTGTGTACCTGAGCATGAACAGGAACAGATCCTACGCAAGTGTCATTCCGAGGCTTATGGAGGACACCACGCTGGAGATAGAACTGCACATAAGGTATTGCAATCTGGTTTTTATTGGCCTACTCTCTTCAAGGATGCCCGTAAGTTTGTCTTGTCTTGTGATGAATGTCAAAGAATTGGTAATATTAGTAGACGTCAAGAAATGCCTATGAATTATTCACTTGTTATTGAACCATTTGATGTTTGGGGCTTTGATTATATGGGACCTTTTCCTGCCTTTAATGGATACACACATATTCTAGTTGCTATTGATTACGTTACTAAGTGGGTAGAAGCTATTCCAACTAGTAGTGCTGATCATAACACTTTTATTAAAATGCTTAAAGAAGTTATTTTTTCGAGGTTCAGAGTCCCTAGATATTTAATGACTGATGGTGGTTCACACCTTATTCATGGTGCCTTCCGTAAAATGCTTGCTAAATATGATGTTAATCATAGAATTGCATCTCCTTATCACCCACAGTCTAGTGGTCAAGTATAGTTGAGCAATAGAGAGCTCAAATTAATTTTGCAAAAGGCTGTTAATAGGTCTAGAAAGGATTGGTCTAAGAAACTTGATGATGCATTATGGGCATATAGAACTGCATAAAAAATCCTATGGGTATGTCTCCGTATAAAATGATTTATGGAAAAGCATGTCACTTACCTCTCGAACTAGAACATAAGGCATATTGGGCTATTAAAGAGCTTAACTATGATTTCAAACTTGCCGGTGAGAAGAGGTTATTTGATATTAGCTCACTTGATGAATGGAGAACCCAAGCTTATGAAAATGCCAAGTTGTTTAAAAAAAAGTTAAAAGATGGCATGACAAAAGGATACAAAAGCGTGAGTTTAATGTAGGTGATTATGTATTGCTATACAACTCTTGTTTAAGATTTTTTGCAGGAAAACTTCTCTCTAAATGGAAGGCCCCTATGTTATCGAGGAGGTCTATCGTTCCGATCTCTGTTGGAAAAGGCAGTGCCTAGGAGGCGCTTAGGCACGCCTAGGCGCTAGGCGATGACCAAACGCCTCGCCTAGGGCATAAATGGAAGTCTAGGCAGGGCAAGCAAAGAATTGTCTCCCCAAGAAACAAACGATGTCATATTGCATTCATATATATGCCAAATGGGCCATATGCCAATGGTAGTAGTTGGTAGTTAACTTATTTATATGCCCTAAATTAATATCGGCATGCATATCATATCCACAAATATGCCCTGATAGTAAAACTATATTACCGCCTAGGCCACGCCTAGGGCGCTTAAGCACCGCCTAGGCACTAGGCGAAGGCCAACCGCCTCGCTTACGCCTACCGCTTTTTCTAACCTTGGTTCCGATGCCATAAAAATCAACAACTTCGAGGGCACAAATCCGAAGGTGGTAAACGGTCAAAGAATCAAACATTATATCTCAGGTAATCCCATAAATGTTGAAACCAATATTATTGAAACCGTAACCCCGGAGGAATACATAAGGGACACCTTCCATACCGTTTCAGACTTCGAAAAAGAATAGGTATGTGGTACGGTAAGTAAACCGACTCCAAAACAATTTTTAAGGCAATATCTCTCCGTTTTGGAATATTTAGAAAAATAGAAAAATAAGTAGCAGTCCGGGAAGGACACGAGGGCCCCATGAGGGTGGTGGGCGCGCCCTACCCTTCTGGGCGCGCCCCCTACCTCGTGAGCACCTCGTGTGCCTTCCGGACTCCGTTTTCTTGCACGATACGTATTTTGGTCGGTAAAAATTCATTATATATTGTCCCGAAGGTTTTGACTCCCGTATCATGCAAATCTCCTCTATTTTTGTTTTCGAGCTGTTGTTGTTGCAGATTAGAGCAAGATGTCTTCTCAAGAGTCAATCGGGGAGAGCCGGGTATCTATCCGGCACCGGAACCAAGGGCAAACAGCGACGCTGACCACTTTGGGCCAGCAACAGAGGAAGAGATGGAGGCTGACTTGATGAGAGTAGATGCCATGGAGGATCAAGAAGTCACCTGTCGCCTCCGAGTTGGGTTCACGATGGGGGAACTACAGAGCTCAGCTATTCCAAACTCGGTTATCCCTTTAATGTTAGATTTCTTTCTTATGAAAATATGAAGATGAGTGTCACTTGTTCTCCCGCAGCTATGCAACACCCTTGGGTGCAAGGAGCTTTAGCTGTCACAGGAAAGCTTCGTAAGGAAATAATGGACCTCAAACAGCAAGTCAATAAGCTCGAGGAGGAGAACCGCATCCTGAGGGGAATCATTGCCAAGAATATTACAGCGACAACAAAGGAGACATAATCACATGGGTATGGGAACTCCCCTTGGCAACTGCCAAACTTGGGGGAGGTGCCCCGGTATCGTATCACCATCACAACTCCTATCTTTATCATTTTTCTTAGTTCGATCCTATTAGTAGTATCTTGATCTAGTAGAATAAAGTTTATGGCATGATCTAGTTTTGAGTTTTGCTTTATGATCTTTCTTTGTAATCGAGTCCGTGAGCTATATATAATAAAGATTAGTGTTGAGTCAAGGGCTTGATTATTTTTCCATGATCTTGGGTGAATAAAAGAAAGAAGAAAAGAATAAAAAGAAACAAAAAGTTCATATTGATCTTATTGAGAGTAATGACTTCACATAGAAAGAGTATGATGATTAAAAGTTGTTGGGAGTTGGCATACATAGCTTTGGTCATTGTTGCAATTAATAGGAAGTAATAAGGAAAGAGAGGTTTTCACATATAGATATATTATCATTGACATCTTTTATGATTGGGAGCACTCATTAAAATATGACATGCTAAAGAGTTGATGTTGGACAAGGAAGACAATGTAATGAGTTATGTCTTTCTTATATCTGGGATAAAGTATGTTTTCATGGATCCTCTAACTTGTCGAGCTTGCCTTTCCCCCTCATGCTAGCCAAATTCTCAGCACCAAGTAGAAATACTACTTGTGCTTCCAAAATCCCTAAACCAGTTTTGCCATGAGAGTCCACCATATCTACCTATGGATTGAGTAAGATCCTTCAAGTAAGTTGTCATCGGTGCAAAGCAATAAAAATTGCTCTAAATATGTATGATTGATTGGTGTGGGAGAAATAAGCTTTATACGATCTTGTGATGTGGAAGTAATAAAAGCGACGGACTGCATAATAAAGGTTCATATCACAAGGGGCAATATAAAGTGACGTTCTTTCGCATTGAGATTTTGTGCATCCAACCATAAAAGCGCATGGCAACCTCTGCTTCCCTCTGCGAAGGGCCTATCTTTTATTATTATCTTCTACCTTATGCAAGAGTCACGGTGATCTTCACCTTTCCTTTTTCATTTTATCCTTTGGCAAGCTCAGCATGTTGGAAAGAACATGATATATACATATATATATATATATATATCTAATTGGATATAGGGGAGCATGAATTATTATTGTTGACATTACCCTTGAGGTAAAAGGTTGTGGGGCAAAACTATAAGCCCCTATCTTTCTCTGTGTCCGATTAAAACTTCATAACCACAAGTATTGCGTGAGTGTTAGCAATTATGAAGGACTAAATGATAGTTGAGTATGTGGACTTGCTTTTTAGCTCTGACACAGACTCTTTCCGATGTTATGATAAATTGCAATTGCTTCAATGACTGAGATTATAGTTTGTCGGAGCCCAATAAGGTTTATGATTCATACTTTTGCATTGTGAATAGATCATCACTTGAACATAAGTAATCATATGACAAAATCTATATATGTTGTTGTTATGAGAATACTCATGATGCCTTCATGTCCGTATTTTATTTTTATCGACGCCTCTACCTCTAAACATGAGGACATATTTATTGTTATCGGCTTTCCGCTTGAGGACAAGCGAGGTCTAAGCTTGGGGGAGTTGATACGTCCATTTTGCATCATGCTTTTATATTGATATTTATTGCATTATGGACTGTTATTTCACTTTATGTCACAATACTTATGGCTATTCTCTCTTATTTTACAAGGTTTACATAAGGAGGGAGAATGCCGGCATCTAGAATTCTGGGCTGGAAAAGGAGCAAATATTAGAGACCTATTCTGCGCAACTCCAAAAGTCCTGAAACTCCACGGAACATCTTAAAATAAATAAAGAAAAATCCTCACCAAAGATGAAAGCCAGGGGGCCCACACCCTGCTCACGAGGGTGGCCCCCCCTCCTAGGGCGCGCCCCCTACCTCGTGGGCTCCCTGGTGGGTCTCCGACGTCCATCTTCTGCTATGTGAAGTCTTTCGATGAGGAAAAAATCAGAAGGAACTTTTCGGGACGAGACTCCGCCGCCACGAGGCGGAATCTTGGCGGAACCGATCTAGAGCTCCGACAGAGCTGTTCTGCTAGGGATACTTCCCTCCGGGAGGGGGAAATCATCACCATCGTCATCATCAACGGTCCTCTCATCGGGAGAGGGCAATCTCCATCAACATCTTCACCAGCACCATCTCATCTCCAAACCTAGTTCATCTCTTGTATCCAATTCTTGTCTCAATGTCCGGGATTGGTGCTAGTAGGTTGCTAGTAGTGTTGATTACTCCTTATAGTTGATGCTAGTTGGTTTATTTGGTGGAAGATCATATGTTCAGATCCTATATGCATATTATTACCCCTCTGATTATGAACATGAATATGCTTTGTGAGTAATTATGTTTGTTCCTGAGGACAAGGGAGAAGTCTTGCTATTAGTAGTCATGTGAATTTGGTATTCGTTTGATATTTTGATAAGATGTATGTTGTCTAGCCTCTAGTGGTGTTATGTGAACGTCGACTACATAACACTTCACCATTATTTGGGCCTAGAGGAAGGCATTGGGAAGTAATAAATAGATGATGGGTTGCTAGAGTGACGGAAGCTTAAACCCTAGTTTATGCTTGCTTCGTAAGGGGTTGATTTGGATCCACATGTTTCATACTATGGTTAGGTTTACCTTAATACCTTTGTTGTAGTTGCGGATGCTTGCAATAGAGATTAATCATAAGTGGGATGCTTGTTCAAGTAAGAACAGAACCCAAGCACCGGTCCACCCACATATCAAATTATCAAAGTATCGAACGTGAATCATATGAACGTGATGAAAAGTAGCTTGACAATATTCCCATGTGTCCTCCGGAGCGCTTTTCCTTATATAAGAGTTTGTTCCGACTTGTCCTTTGCTACAAAAAGTATTGGGCCACCTTGCTGCACTTTATTTACTTTTGTTACTTGTTGCTCGTTACAATTTACCTTATCATAAAACTATCTGTTACCACTTATTTCAGTACTTGCAGAGAATACCTTGCTGAAAACCGCTTATCATTTTCTTCTGCTCCTCGTTGGGTTCGACACTCTTACTTATCAAAAGGACTACGATAGATCCCCTATACTTGTGGGTCATCAGGCCTTAATATCCCTTAGTTTCCGCTAGGACCCTGCTGCCACGGGAGGGTAGGACAAAAGATGTCATGCAAGTTCTTTTCCATAAGCACATATGACTATATTCGGAATACATGCCTACATTACATTGATGAATTGGAACTAGTTCTGTGTCACCCTATGTTATGATTGTTACATGATGAACCGCATCCGACATAATTCTCCATCACCGATCCAATGCCTACGAGCTTTTCACATATTGTTCTTCGCTTATTTACTTTTCCATTGCTACTGTTACAATCACTACAAGACCAAAAATATTACTTTAGCTACTGTTACCGTTACTTCCATATTACTTTGCTACTAAATACTTTGCTGCAGATACTAAGTTATCCAGGTGTGGTTAAATTGACAACTCAACTGCTAATACTTGAGAATATTTTTTGGCTCCCCTTGTGTCGAATCAATAAATTTGGGTTGAATACTCTACCCTCGAAAATTGTTGCGATCCCCTATACTTGTGGGTTATCACTTGCTTCAGTGCTTGTAGTCGTTGCTAGGTGGTCTATAAATCTGGATGTAAATTTTATTATTTCCGGTGTTCGTTGTACTGTCATGATTGAAGATGAATATGTAATGGACAATAACCCATAACCAGGGCCATGTAGAAGAAATGCGCGAAGCGGGTGGGTGGAAGGTAAGCACTCCATGGTGGCATACATCTTGGTTGCTCTCTAGAGCTCATTTCGTCAACTTGTTCGCTTGCAAGGTTGATGAGTAAGTGTGGTGACCTACATAAGAAAGACACAAGCGAAAGAATATGTGTGTGCATGGTAAATGTACACATCATACATCATGATGTGTATGTGCACTTGAGAGTTAGCACAAGATAAACAGTGCTCAAAAAAATTTGAGGCACGATAGAGAAATGTGTCATAAATCATGAAAGAATAGTTGTTGTGTATAACACAATGAGGATACATATTGACCATGCAAGTATATGCCACATCACTAGCATTTTTATTCATGGGATGCATATAGTGCACACAATCATGGGAAACATGCAATGAATAGGATGTATCAAAATCTCCTAATATGTATGAGAAAACTATGGGGGTCTCCTCAAATGCAATAACGAAACCATACATAGAGAAGATGGACAACATCCAAAATAATGCATGTCTAAAGCATGTTGGTCATGGCATGGCATATGTGAACAATTGCGCAAATTATGTAAAGGAAGCATGGTAATATCATCACAAGACAAGCAAATGACAATAATGACAAACTTTTCATCTATGCCGAATTCACAAGTTAAGTTAGATTTAATGGTCATGGCATAGTCACTACAAAATGAGCTCAGAGATTTGACATGGGCAATCTCCTTCATAGCATATAACAAAGATTTAGGAGATGCAAACATGATATGACCTATGAAATTCTCACAAGATGTCATATGCAACATGGCATCACAACTAATAGGCTCCACGCGATTCATCAAACTCGTCGTTGGTCAAATCAAAGCATGTAGAAGGCATAATAGCATGTGACATGGCAACAGGAGTATCAATATTATGTAAGCAATCCATGTTCGCTAGTGGGACAAGCTCATCACCTTCACCCATGTTATCTTTCCCCTTCCACTCATGTGGTGCAGGTGAGGTGGCAAAGACCAACTCGTGGTCAACATCATCATCTCGATGCAACTATGTGGGGGTGCATCATATTTCATCATGGCCATCGTCTTATCCAAAGGAGGGATGAAGTCGTCGAGAATTGGGCGTCATTATATATAGGACCTTGCACCAAATGAGTAGACAAAATAGGGGTAGAGGTTAAGTTGTTAGAAATCAAAATGGCCTCATAAGACCTATCAACTTCATCTATAAACTCTTGTGGTGGCGCACTCACTCCCTCAAAGTAGATGCACTCAAAGTCACATACGGTTGAGTCACTCATCTCACTCAAGGCTTATTATGCTTTCCCTTTTATTTTGAGAAATAAAAAGAACAATGTAATCACAATCCCCTTGCTATGCATGGCTAGATAGTTATATAAATTTTCAAGAAATAATGATTGGGGAAAATATAGCAAGTGGGAAACCAAACAATTGTGCACAAACTAAACAAGCCAGAGATCCTCATGAAAGCAACCAAAGAGATATACAAATATCAAGAATATATCTAGTGACCACTCTCCAGATGATACGAAATATTAAAATGTCGTGCAAATAGTCCTGAAACATCTTAGAACAAATTACAATATATATAAGTTAGACTAACATGTCATAACTTCCGCACACACACAAAAACTAGCATGTCATCAGATTTCAAACAAATTTTACTTTACACCTGAGAAATACTAAGAAAGACAAAATCTACTGAAAAAAAAATCTGAAACAAAACGAAAAGGAGAAGTCATGTTTTCATGCTAGGCCGTATATGCATTTTGTTTTGTAGTCAGTGACATATGGGCCTTAAAAATTGATGGGCCAGTGACACCATTCTGGTCGCCCCACCCCGCGAGAATCCCTCGAGCTGGTCGTAATGAAAGTATCATAGGTAATATCATGCATGTCAACTAGGCCAATTTGATGAGGTGGCATAAAATTAAATGAAGAAAGAAATGGTCGAGTATCATATCATGATACCGTATCATATTAAATGTTGTGCTACTATATGTCATGCATGGCAATAAATAAAATCATCTATGATACTAACATATGATACTATGCACTACGGATGTAGTATCATACACTAGTATCATATGCATAATACTAGTATATGATACTTGCCATTACGACCAGCCTCACTCACCAAGACAAAATCGACAATGCATATTGGTTGATTCCGAGATGGGTCCAGAAACTAGTAGGCGGAGGTGTTGTTGTTGATCTGAGCAGCGCGATCTTGAAGTCGCCGGGGAGGGGAGGCGAAGGCGGCGGCGGTTCTTGCTCCAGCGGGCAGGGGAGGGGACGGCGGCGGTTCAGTTCAGTCACGCGGCGGCCTCCCGATCCAGAATCCTTTCTGCAAGCACGGACCATGAGGCCGTTGACGCCGCCGCATGTGCCGGGGCTGTGGGAGAGGGAAGAACTCGTGGAGGTCCTGATCCGCATTCCGCCGGACGAGCCGGCGGACCTCATTCACGCCTCCCTCGTCTGCAGGGCTTGGTGCCGCCTCCTCTCCGGCCACGTCTTCCGCGGCCGCTACCGCACCTTGCACAAAACACCTCCAGTCCTAGGCTTCCTACAAAGCTGGAACGGACGACAACGTCGAGCGCTTCGTCCCGACCACGAAATTCTGCCCCGGCAATGCCAAGCGTCGGGACAGCTTCGTGCTCGACTGCCGCCATGGCCGCGTTCTTCTTGGGTGTGAGTGGGACAGGGAAGATGAGGAAGAGAAGGAGGTGGAGGATGGCAACTGGAAGATGGTCGTCTGGGACCCCGTGTCTGGGAGCTGGACGGAGTTGTACAACATCTTCGGCCCTGACAGCAACCGCGCAAACTATACTGCCACGGTGCTCTGTGCAGCGAATGGCTGCAACCACACTGCCTGCAACTTGGGCCCATTTTTCGTCGTTGTTGCTTTTGTCAGCCTTCATGATAAGAGGCCCGTGTTGGTGTCTGTATACTCATCGAAGACCCGGGAGTGGACCTCACCGGCCTCCATTCATATCGGCGGCATTGGAACACTTGGAGCCTACATTGTCGCAAGGCCTGCCGTCTTAGTTGGACAAGCGCTCCACTTCCTCCTTCGTCGAGATGAGGGCATTTGTATTCTCAAGTATGACTTGGTTAGGCATCGCCTATCGGTAATTGATCCACCAGGGCTATGTACGTTGATGTGGAATCCTCTACTCATTTCGCCGGACGACGGTGGGCTGGGGGTCGTCCACCTAGACCAGCATGGGCTATGCCTCATTTGGTCGATGGAGGTGAGTCTTGATGGAGTAGTGTCATGGATCCAGGTCAGAGAAATGGACCTCAAGACACTTGTCCCCATTGGCAATCCCAGGACCTCATATTCATTAAAGTTGGTTGGCTGTGTGGAGGCACCGATATCATCCTTGCGATCACATATCTTGGTGCATTCCGAATTGATCTCAAGTCCCTGAGGATGAGAAAGTTGTCGAGTAAGCCAAATAGGCGCACAATTGAGCGGAAAATATTTGAGAACCTCTTTCTCTACATGATCTTCAACAATCCACCAGGTATATAATGTTTACTTTAACCCTTTATATATGGTTTCTATGATGTGTTCCATTCACCAAAGAATGTTAAGTTTCCATTAAGAAAATTGTAAAGTTGTGCAAAGAAAATTCTCATCCCAGTGACTCATTCTTCAAAATTGTTCGCTTCATTTAGCGGTGGCAGGTGGTGTGGCTGAAGCAAGTGACGCAGGGTGCGGTGTGTCTTGAAGGGGGCTGACGCAGCTATTTTCATTAACGACATGTCATTCATTATTTGGTTATCACTAAGCCGTTTATATAGTAAAGTGGGCCTATTATATTAAGTTTAGAGGATTCTCCTAACATTATGAGTTTAGTTTATCACTTTTAGATCACTGGTGGATGTGACAGTTTGAATCACGTGCCAGCCGGCAGCCATTGAAGAATGGAAGTTCAGTTTTAATATTTTGGTGTTGGTTTTCATTTTAAGTCTTTTCCTATGATTGATATGGGAGTCGTAGCCGTGGTACCTTTTTAAGCGTCAGTTTTAAGTTGGTTACCCAGCAACCAGCATGGATGCTTGCTCTTCTTTGTGTGACTTATCAGACTGTACTTTCTCAGTAACCAATGGAAGATATGGTCACAAAATTGTCAAGCTCGTATTCCTTCAGTCATTTTGTTAGCATGTCAGACTGGTCTCTGCAACTTCCTTTGCCAGGCAAAATGCTTCCCATGTGATTATGTCAAATAGCTACTGGAACCAGCAGGGTGTGTGCTGATGCTAGTTCGATTTTGCTGGAACATAAACTATGATACAGTGTATATACTACATACTACTCCCTCCGTCCCAAAATAAGTGACTCGAGTTTGTACTAACTCAAAACTCCCTCGGTCCCAAAATAAGTGACTCGAGTTTGTACTAACTACCAGACTCAAAAAAGCTACTATTTTGATGTCCCTGCAAAAGGAAAAATAAAGGTGCTATATTGGTGTAGTAGTTTCAACAATTTTGTAGCCCAGACACAAAGCAGAGTACTTGGCCAGGAAAAAGTGCAGCATTTCCGGCCATGCTCCTCAGCCATACAAGAGCCTCTGCACCAATCCAATGTAATTTATAGTTCTTTGATTAGAGTGTCGTCAACATGTTAGTACTAACATCAGCTATGTTTCCCCCCTGTCTTCATCAGGGCAAAAAAGAGAAATAAAAATAAAGGAATCACATCTTGGATCTTGATCTTGTCATACCAGCAGCATGCTGCCTCATCATGATCATCTAGAGAAGAAAGGGAAAAAGAATGGAGAATGCAGGGAGAGATCTGCTCAGTGGTGCCTGGCGTTATGGCCCTTGGGGCCATAGTAGTCCACATGGATCTCAGGCATCCTGTGCGCCCCTGCCCTCTCTTTCTCTTCAGAGATGGCCTCCTCCACCTCTTCCCCTGATGATGTCTCAGCACCATCAGCCTTGTTCACCACCCCTTTCTGCACGGATTTCTGTAACCGACAGAAGAAAGCACGCAAGGTTAGAGAACCGATCATCGCGCAACAAGACATCGAAACACTGGAGACGACAGTCGCAATCACTTACATTGAGCACAGGGTTGCCGAGCGCCGCCTTGCTCCCTGCGTCCAGCCTGATGCCCTGCGCCGTCGCCACCATCAGGAGCAGAACCACGGCAGCCGCGGCCATTGGCAGGCAGGTCTTGGCCATCTTGTACGTCCAGTATCTGTCTGTCTAAGGATCTTTAAAGAGTTGAGCTAGGCGACAACACTGCTTTAAGTCTTCAAACTCAGCTCAGGTGGAATGGAACAGTAGTGGCTCAGTCTCAGTGAGGAGCTGTGGACTCTGTTGTTGTCTGAAGAACCATTTGACCCTGGAGACCATATATACAGACACAAGACTTTTCTTAACGACCAGCCCGGGCCCACCCAGTGATTGGTGTAGTCATGTATGCAGCCAAGGGTCTAACCTGAAGTACCAATGCAGGAATGTAGCCATTGTTTACGCAGTCCTCTGCTACACTTTGAACAAGTATGTCTGCCCCAACCATGGAGCCGTGTTTATTAGGACGCTGGACCCTTGGATTAGGCGCATAATGCCATGGGAAGGATGGGATTAAGAATTCTGTCAAGTGCACCTCAAGCAAGTAATAATGGACACATCTGCCCCTTAAAGTTGCCTGCATGTCCTGGAGATGCACCAGGGCGCGTATATTTGCTCGCGCGTCCCTTTAGAAAAATGTGGGAGAAACCATTTGAATTTTGGCTGTTTATTTTTTTCGTGAATACGCAAACTTTTCATTGATAGAAAGAATCAAAATGAGTGTAAACAAGATACAACACATGGCACGAATCATTTTTTTTTTAAAACACATGGCACGAATCATAATGCCCGGAGCGGAGTGACAAGAGATGCTCGTCCCGACAGGAGGAAACTACACAGCTAGACCCACAAAGCCCCGAACAAGAGTGGTGGACCGAACAAGTAGGACGTCCAACATCGTCAAAACCCACACTGGGGACACCGCGAGCTTTTATCTGCTTTGAAGATGAAGACAAGTATGAGGATGAAGATGAAAGGTATATGTGGGCGTCCGTATACTCGTCGGAGACCTGCGAGTGGAGCTCGCGGGTTCACATCCAGGTTGGAATATTTGGAACCTGCATCGTGGGACGGCCTAGCGTCCTCGTCGGACAAGCGCTCTACGTCCTCTTTGATCATGGTGAACTAGTGCGTTGTACTGATACTAATTATAGTGTTTTCAAGTACGACTTGGGTAGGCATTGCCTATCAGTTATCGATCTGCCCGTGTTATGTGACTCCAACCCTCTCCTCATTTCGCCGGCCGATGGTGGGCTGGGGGCCATCCACCTAGACTCGCACAGGCTATGCCTCATGTGGTCGATGGAGGTGAATCCTGATGAAGAAGTGTCATGGATCCAACTCAGAGAAATGGACCTCGACATGCTTCTTCCTCCTTTTCGCAATCCCAGCTGGAAATCAAAGTCATTAAAGTTGGTTGGATTTGTGGAGGGCACCGATATCATCATTGTGGTCAATGATCTTGGTGTGTTCACACTTGATCTCAAGTCCCTGAGGTTGAAGGAGTTGTCGACTAAGAAGTACACACGCACTTATGAATGGCGATTGTTGGAGAACATCTTTTTCTACATGAGCTTCAACAATCCACCAGGTATGTCTAATTAATTTAACCCTTTATGTCTGGTTTCTATGATGTGACGATTGATTCACTAACATATGTCAATTTTTCCGTAAGAAATCCCCTTACATTGCACCAAGAAATTCTCATCCTACTGAGTACTGACCCGTTCTCTTTGCTCCATTTAACGGTGGCTGGTGTTGTGGACGAGGACAACCCAAGGCCAGATAAAGCATGATGTGTTGATGCTGCAGTTTAAATCTCGAGCAAGCCGTTGAAGCATGGAAGTTCAGTTTATTCTGTAGGTGTTAGTTTTCATCCCAAGTCTTATCCTTTATGTTTGATATGGGAGTCTTAGCTATGGTATATTGTTAAGCGTCAATTTTAAGTTGGTTACCCAGCATGTATGATTGCTCTTATTTTCAGTACTAACAGGTGGAAGATATGGTCACTGTAGAAGTGCATGCTCTAGCCAATGCAAACAAAAGACCGATCTGATGAAAGGGACTAGGCAGCACATTATACGTCAACACTCCCCCTCACGTGTGGCTTTCTCAGGCGTAAACGTGGACCGAAAGTGGGCTGCAATATAATTGCGCCAGCCCGATGCAACCAAAAGACCGATCTGATGAAAGAGACTAGGCAGCACATTATACGTCAACAGTCACAATTGTCAAGCTCTCGTTCCTTTGTCATTTTGTTGGCTTGTCAATCTGCTCCCTGCAACTTCCTTTCCCGGGCAAAATGCTTCCTAATTTTGGATATGAAATACCTACTGGGATCCAGGCTTGTGTGTGCTTACGCTAAGTTCAATTTTGCTGCAACTAAGATATTTTAAATCTACTGTTTTCAACCCTTGAAGTAAAAATGCAGTTGCGGTTATAATACCATGCTACTACTCATGGTACTAGACATGTTAATACCATTTCGATGTCCCTGCAAAAAGAAAAGAAAAAAAGGCACCATCTTGGTGTAGTAGTTTCAATAATGTCGTAGCCCAAGCACAAAGCAGAATACTTTGGCGAAAAAAACTGCAGCATTTCCGGCCATTCTCCTTGGTCATACATGAGCCTGCCCACCAGTCAGTAACTTATACTCCACTAGTTTTTTCATCATATGTTGTCAACAAGTTAGTAGTACATCAGCTATGTCTCTTCCCCTCTTCATCAGGGCAAAAATGAGAAATAAAAATAAACGAATCACATCTTGGGTCTTGGTCTTGCCAAACAGCAGCATCCTGCCTCATCATGATCATCTAACGAAGAAGGTGGAAGAAAAAGAATGGAGAATCCAGGAAGAAATCTGCTCAGTGGTGCCTGGCGCTATGGCCCCTGGGGCCATAGTAATCCACATGAATCTCAGGCATCCTGTGACCTGCCCTCTCTTTATCTTCAGATATGACCTCCTCCACCTCTTCACCTGATGACTGCTCAGCATCATCAGCCTTGATCACCACCCCTTTGTCCACAGATTTCTGTAACCGATCGAAGAAAGCATGCAAGGTTAGAGAACCGATCCCCGCGCAACAACACATCGAAACACTGGAGACGACAGTCGCAATCACTTACATTGGGCACTGGGTTGCCGAGCGCCGCCTTGCTCCCTGCGTCCAGCCTGATGCCCTGAGCCGTTGCCACCATCAGGAGCAGAACCATGGCCGCTACAGCCACTGGCAAGCATGCCTTCGCCATCTTGTATGTCCAGTATGTGTGTAAGGATCTTGAAAGAGTTGAGCTGAGCCTGAGAGACAACCCTGCTTCAAGTGAATTCAGCTGAGTTGGAATGGAACAATAGTGGCTCAGTGAGGAGATGTGGACTCCTGTTGTTGTCTGAAGAACCATTTGACCCTGGGAAGACCATATATACCACACAGACACAAAACTTTTGTTAACGACACCGGCCCGGGCCCGCCCAGTGATTGGTGTAGTCATGTCTGCGGCCAAGAGTCTAACCTGAAGTACCAATGCAGGAATGTAGCCATTGTTTATGCAGCCCTCTGCTGGAATTTGGACAAGTATGTCTGCCCCAACCATGGAGCCGTGTTTATTAGGACGCCGGACCCCTGGATTAGGCGCGTAACGCCATGGCAATGATGGGATTAAGAATTCTGTCAAGTGCACCGCAAGCAAGTAATAATGGACATCTGCTCCTGGAAAGTTGCCTGCATGTCTCCCAGGAAACGCGTAATATATTTTCCTCGCGCTCCCCTCCAGAAAAGTGTCCGGAAACCATTTGAATTGGGTCGTTTAATTGCATGCAGAAAAGTGTCCGGAAACCATTTGAGTTGGGTTTGTTTAATTGCATGCAGAAAAGTTGGACCGGTTTTATGTACGTGCAGTTTGGCATTGTTGCTCTGTTCTCCATGCCCTTATCACTTATCAGGCAATATTCTGCTCCTTTGTGTTCAGCTCTATACTCTTTTTATGTATGTTTTGACACCTGGTAATTGACGGTTCATGAGACAAGGGACACAGAAAAGACCATCGATTCGACCGACAGATTCACGGCGATGGAGTTACATGATCGAATTTCAGTTGCCCCCACAATCTTATTTACAGATGAAAACAGGGAAATGTATGATACAGCACAGCAAGGCACGCAGCCTCTTCACCAGGACATGCCTAGTTTCCAGCAGCTAAGAAACGCTCACAACTGTGAGCCCACATGTTCGTTGGCTTAATTACCAACAAGAATAACAGCCACTGCCTCAACAACAATGGGGTAACATAACAGCAGCTAGCAACAACAGTGAAGCACCGACACGACTACATACAATTAGAGCTCAGCAAGCACCGGCACGGCACCCGACCACGGCGGCACGAGAAGAGCGCCGTCATTGGCTCCCCAGGAGTATCCTGAGGCTGTTGAGCCCGTCGGCCGAGATGCTCCGCGCCACCCTGCGGGGCTGGCTCGCCCTGATCTGAGGCGGCGCCACCAGGTGGAACGATACCAGCACCGCCGTCAGATTGTCGGTGGCGCCCCGCCGTATCGCCTCCTCGACGATCTCCCTGCAGCAGCGCTTCACGTCGTTGTGCTCCTGGAGGCGCCGCCGGGCGAAGTCCACGGCGTTCTGGTTCGAGAAGACGTCCCACAGCCCGTCGCTGCCGATCACCAGGAACTCGTCGTCCTTGGTCAGCGTGGTCAGCTTGATCTCTGGCTCCGCGCTCAGGGGGCCTCCCCCGGGCCTGCTAGCCTCTTTCATTCCCTCGAGGTGCCAGTCGCCGAGGGCTCTGGTGACTCCCAGCAGACCGTTCAGGTAGCCGTCGTCAACGTAGCCACCGAGCGACTCGACCCGCAGCTTTTCGCTGAGGCTGCAGGGCCTGTGGTCCATCGACATCTCCATTGCGATGCCACACCGGGAAAGTACTGCTCTGCAGTCACCAGCATTCGCGACCAGAAGAGACCTGCAGCAGAAATAATAATGATAATCAGTGCAGTGAAATTTACAGGTTAGAGCTTAACATAAAAAAATGGATGACCTTATTGTTGGACAAATGTTTGCAATATTATGCCTTTAGAGCTATCTCCAGGGATAAAGAAAGATGCATATACGTAAATCATATGCTTGGGACGAAGATTCAAAGTATGCAGAATCTCCCTACTTTATCATCATATGCTTTTTATTCAAAAATAAATAAAAAATCATCATATGCTTGGGATGAAGATTGAAAGAATGCAGAATCTCTCTAGGTTATCATAGTTGCAGTCTGCAGAACACACAAGGTAAACCATGCAGTTCAAAAACAGTATAGAATTTAAAACTTCAATAGTCTGCAGAACACACATGATGCCATTTTACGATACATGTTCATTGTATGTTCATATATAAATGAACCTTGTGTTCCATCCCATATCATAGATGCTGAATAATGAGACATTCTAAGCAAAGGGAGTGTATTGCAGCTTATGGTTTAAATGACTGGCTCAATCATAGATGTTATATAGAAAGGAGAACAGAGTTATATGTGCCAGAAGAGTACCTTCCAAAAATCATTGCTGTAAGTGCCGTTGTGCCGGACGACAGAGTTCTCTGGTGAGAGCATTTATCAGCAAACTGACTATCAATCTGCACAAAGGATCTGCTCACTACTTTCTCAAGCTCCAGAGGAAAATCAGCATCTTCCACAATGACCCTTGGCAGATTATCGCGAACGAAATGGGCAGCATCTTTTCCACCATGCCCATCAAAGACCTAGAAAATGAGAAGTGCAAAAACTTACTTACAGGAACACAATATCACATAATTCATATAAATGGAGAACAACTAAAATGATCATCACATGTCATTACACTTCTATACTGTTAATAAAAACTGTACTTTAAGTACTACAGTACAACAATTACACTCAGAGAACCACAGTGTGTACTGCATTCTGTACAAGAACAATGAAGAGAACTTCATTGGATGATGGCATGACAGAATCAAGGTTCAAGGATCAAGCATAGGATTGGCTATGGATAGTTCTTGAAGATACAGAGGATCTGTCCGTACATACTTCATACAAGTTTCCTGGTACGCAAATACAACTCGAGATTTTCCACTATTGGGTACATGGATCAAATCTACAATAATTTTATCCTTTTCATGTGGGAAATTGCAGTCTAGCTATAATTGTAGTAGTTGCAAATTTGAATAGAGTTAATTTTCCTATCAGAATGAGCAAAAAGTAAGAAAAGAGAGAGCAGGCACATACCCCATAAAAGGAAACAACTTCTTTATCCACTGTTGGATAACCAAAGTTTTTAGCTAGATCGGCAATACACACATGGGTATCTTCCATGTACTGGCGACTTCCAATATCTGACCAACCGCCTGATCTAACATTTGGAAGGAAATTTCCAAAGTTACTCTGCTTGAAATCAGCAGTTGTGGTGTTCTCGCAAACACTCTCCATCTGTATGTCCAAAAACGCATTAGTATAGCTAAGAATGTAAGTAAAGTAGACACAATCTATAACTGAGAGCAGAAACAATAGGAAAGAATACTGATGAAAAAGATGAAGCACCACTTTGCATTATGATAGCAACCCATGACAGTAGTAAGCAACACTGATATAGTGTAGGCACTCCAAAGTATGCAATCAACATGGATCATTGCAAGAACATCATGTCCTTCACTTAGCACAGCATTACGGCCATGTTTGTTTCACTTCAGCCTTAACTAAGAATTTTATGAAAAATAATATTTAACAAAATTACTACATGTGGATCAGGTATTTGACCATAACTGCCATTAGCCAATTTGGGGAGACAGTCCTATTATTACTAGCATTGGTTGTCACTTGTAAGTGTCATATAGCGTTGTCCCTACCATGTCTAGTTTAGTACCACTATTCTCTGAAGTTTGAATAGTAACTGGGAAATATGAATAAGCTGCATTGATTAGTAAAGCATCTAGTTCATATACAAATGTTCAACTTAGTAACATCAACAAATGTTACCTTCAATGAACTGATTGTTTCTACTAGTCATTAGTGACCCAGAAATGTTAATACGAGACCATCAGACTGGATAATGACTACTCAAGAAAGTGTGATGCAGCAATGTAAAATCCATATAACTATCTGCTGATTAAATCAGCAAAGCCATATATATACGTAGACAAATAACCTGAAATTAGATGGTTCAGCACTACCATTACACAAGCTAATGATGGCAACCCATGGCAGCAGTAAGCAACACTCACAATACAGCCAGGTCGATCATGGACATAGTGCAGGCACTTCGAAGTAAGCAATCAACCAACATGGATCATTGCAAGAACAACATGTCCTTCACTTAGCACAGCATTAGGGCCATGTTTGTTTCACTTCAGCCTTAGAGAGGAAAAAATCTTGCAGGTACCAAGTACTCCAATGCACATGGAGTAGTAACTATTCATGTTTGCTAGTAGGTAGTACTAGCATGGTCTGAAATTAGTACCTCCCGGACACCCTGTGGCAGTAAATCTCATCATCACGGTTATCTAGCAAATGATTGCGCACAGCGTGTACACCCAGACCCAGTACAGTTACAGAGTAGTAGTAGTACGAGTACTACCGACGAAGAAATGTGATGGACGGACAAACAAACAACCTGTCATCTCTCACCGGAAATCTCCTACCGGACTGTTGAACGATTCAAGGAGCACCCAGAAAAAAATCTCTCGCTTTCCTCCAGATTTTAAGAAACGGCAGCACGAAACGCGTGCGCGCAAAGCCAACGCACAGCCTGGTTCCGGCCGCTTCCAGCTCAATCCGTGCCCATCGCGCCATGACGGAACACAGCTCAGGACAGGAACCATGGAATTTCCCCGAACACGACGAGATTCATGTATCTAGGCTAGCAAAGAAGCGCCCTCCCGAAATCGAATCTTGCACTGCAGAGAGAGTCAGAGAGAGAGGCAGAGGGCGGTACCCACATGAGGCGAGGGGAGCTCGGCGGGCTTCTGCGCTCCGGCGTCTGCGGAATCGGGCCTGTCGGCGTCGTCCACGCGCATGCCGGCCCGCCTCCGGCGTTTTCTTGGCAGAACTGGCGCTCTGCTGGAGTGCTGGTGGGAAGATCGGGCACGAGGGAAAAGCAGAGAGAGAGGGAAGGGAAGAATAATACGGGCGGGTAGGAGCAGAGTAGGAGGGGTGGAGGGAAGGGAAGAGGAATCCGAGGAGGAGAGCAACGGGGAAAGAAAGGAGATGCTTTGGGAATATCTGTGGCGAAAGAAATGGCTCCGGGTCGGGGCAGGAAGGGAAAGGTGGGGGAAGAAGCTTGCGGTGGTGGTGGTTGTGTGCTGGAGCTCGATTTTTTTATGGGGCAGAGAGAGAGAGAGAGAGTGGAGAACAGAGCGGCGGGGGGAGTGAGTGTGGGGGAGGAGGAAGAGAATGGCACGTGGTGCACGAGCGTCACAAGTGACGTTGATTGGGTCTCAGCGATTTGTTTGTTGCATTTGTTGATTTTCAATCAAAGGAATGTGAAGAAAAAAAATATTGGGTTACTCTCTCCACTCTATTCCTTTTGAACCATTCAATTTGAACCAAAAATTCATCAATGTGAATGGCTTGCCCTCGGTCTTAGAGCAACTTCAATGGGGCGACCCATTTCGTCCGCGGCCGTCCGTTTGGATCGGCGCGGACAGAAAAGGCGGCCCAACGTGCCGAACCAAATGGACGTGCGTCCGTTTTTCGTCCGCGGGCGACCCATTCTCGGCCCATTTTTAAGCCTGATTTGCGTCGGCGTGGACACGCGACGGACGCGCGCTCGCTCGCCTACTCCTGTCCCTGGGCCCGCTCGTCTGTGGCACATTGGCCTTCCCTTCCCACAGCCAACAAGCAACCCTCGCCCCTGCCTCCTCCGTCACTGACGCCGCCGCCCATTTTGCCGACGACTCTTCCAGCTGTCGCCGCCTCCACATCCATCCAGCAATGCCGCCCTTGCCCCCAGTCACCCGCCGTCGCCGTTTTGCCGCCGGGGAGCAAGCTAGTTCCCCGCCGCTGTTTCCCCCACCGCCCAGCCGCCCCGCGACCAAGTAGACGCCTCGCCGCCCCAGCCACAGACGACCGGCACGCTCGTCGGACGCCGTCACACTCGTCGGACGCCGGCCGGGCAGCTAGCTGGTCTGTGGGCGCCGCGTCTCCCCTCGCTGGCCGTCTCCTTCTTCGACGCCTGCAAGCTGTTCGACAGTTTGCCAAGGTACAAAAATGGACTCCGCCGACGAGTTTTTTTCCACAATTTCCTTTGCGACTCCGACGATTCGTCGTCCGACGACGAGGAGGAGATATTGGTTACCGTGTTGGTCCATCACCACCTCAACAACCAGCGGCTGTTGTTCCGTGGCTCCATTCCAGGCCACCTTCCGGCGTTGAATCGTAACCGGGAGAGCGGGCATTTCCTTCTCTGGAAGGACTACTTTGATACAACAAACCCGTTGTTCAAACATCACAAATTCCGCCGCCGGTTCCGTATGAGTAGGCATGTTTTCAACCGTATTAGAGAGGGAGTGGTCGGCTATGATGACTACTTCGAGTGCAAAGAAGATGCCGTCGGCAAGATTGGTTTCTCCTCTTATCAGAAATGCACTGCCGCCATCCGAATGCTTGCATACGGAGTGCCCGGTGATCTCATTGACGAGTACGTCCGTATGAGCGAGTCTACATGCCTAGAGTCCCTGTATAAGTTCTGCAAGGCTGTGATTGCTGTGTTTGGCCCTGAGTACATGAGAGAGCAGACAGCTGAAGATACAGCCCGTTTGTTGGCGATGAATGCTAGCAGGGGCTTCCCGGGGATGCTTGGCAGCATAGACTGTTGGAGAACATAGTAATTTCAAAAATATTCCTATGCACACGCAAGATCATGGTGATGCATAACAACGAGAGGAAAGAATGTTGTCCACGTACCCTCGTAGACCGAAAGCGGAAGCATTAGCACAATGCGGTTGATGTAGTCGTACGTCTTCATGGCCCGACCAATCAAGCACCGAAACTACGACACCTCTGAGTTCTAGCACACGTTCAGCTCGATGATGATCCCCGGACTCCGATCCAGCAGAATATCGGGGAAGAGTTCTGTCAGCACGACGGTGTGGTGACGATCTTGATGTTCTACTATCGCAGGACTTCGCCTAAGCACCACTACAATATTATCATGGATTATGGTGGAGGGGGGTACCGTACACGGCTAAGAGATCAATAATCAATTGTTGTGTCCATGGGGTGCCCCCCTGCCCCTGTATATAAAGGAGCAAGGGGGGAGGCGGCCGGCCTAGGAGGAGGGCGCACCAAGGGGGGAGTCCTACTCCCACCGGGAGTAGGACTCCTCCTTTGTTGGAGTAGGAGAGAAGGAAAGAGGAGGAGAGGAAGAAGGAAAAGGGGGCTGCACCCCTTGTCCAATTCGGACCAGAGAGGGGCCGCGCGCCTCCTTCCTTTTGGCCTCTCTCCTCTATTCCCGCATGGCCCAATAAGGCCCATATACTCCCCGGCGAATTCCCGTAACTCTCCGGTACTCCGATAAATACCCGAATCACTCGGAACCTTTCCGATGTCCGAATATAGTCATCCAATATATCGATCTTTATGTCTTGACCATTTCGAGACTCCTCGTCATGTCCCCGATCTCATCCGGGACTCCGAACTCCTTCGGTACATCAAAACTCATAAACTCATAATATAATTGTCATCGAAACTTTAAGCGTGCGGACCCTATGGGTTCGAGAACAATGTAGACATGACCGAGACATGTCTCCGGTCAATAACCAATAGCGGAACCTGGATGCTCATATTGGCTCCCACATATTCTACGAAGATCTTTATCGGTCAAACCGCATAACAACATACGTTGTTCCCTTTGTCATCGGTATGTTACTTGCCCGAGATTCGATCGTCGGTATCTTAATACCTAGTTCAATCTCGTTACCGGCAAGTCTCTTTACTCGTTCCGTAATACATCATCTCGCAACTAACTCATTAGTTGCATCGCTTGCAAGGCTTAAGTGATGTGCATTACCGAGAGGGCCTAGAGATACCTCTCTGACAATCGAAGTGACAAATCCTAATCTCGAAATACGCCAACCCAACATGTGTTGGGGAACGTAGCAGAAATTCAAAATTTTCCTACGTGTCACCAAGATCTATCTATGGAGAGACTAGCAACGAGGGGAAGGAGAGTGCATCTACATACCCTTGTAGATCGCTAAGCGGAAGCGTTCAAGTGAACGGGGTTGATGGAGTCGTACTCGTCGTGATCCAAATCACCGATGATCCTAGTGCCGAACGGACGGCACCTCCGCGTTCAACACACGTACAGCCCGATGATGTCTCCCACGCCTTGATCCAGCAAGGAGAGAAGGAGAGGTTGAGGAAGACTCCATCCAGCAGCAGCACAATGGCGTGGTGGTGGTGGAGGAGCGTGGCAATCCTGCAGGGCTTCGCCAAGCACCACGGGAGAGGAGAAGGACTAGGGAGAAGGGGAGGGCTGCACCAGAACATTGGTATGGCTGCCCTCCCACCCCCCACATATATATAGGGGCAAGGGAGAGGGGGGAGGCGCAGCCTTGGCCCTTCCTCCAAGGAAGGGTGCGGCTAGGAGGAGTCCCTCCTCCCCAAGGCACCTCGGAGGTGCCTTCCCCTTTTAGGACTCTTCCTATCCCTCATATCTTGGCGCATGGGCCTCTTGGGGCTGGTGCCCTTGGCCCATATAGGCCAAGGCGCACTCCCTACAGCCCATGTGGCCCCCGGGGCAGGTGGCCCCACCTGGTGGGCCCCCGGGACCCTTCCGGTGGTCCCTGTACAATACCGATGACCCCGAAACTTGTCCCGATGGTCGAAATAGGACTTCCTATATATAAATCTTTACCTCCGGACCATTCCGGAACTCCTCGTGACATCCGGGATCTCATCCGGGACTCCGAACAACATTCAGTAACCACATACAAACTTCCTTTATAACCCTAGCGTCATCGAACCTTAAGTGTGTAGACCCTACGGGTTCGGGAGACATCCAGACATGACCGAGACGTTCTCTGGTCAATAACCAACAGTGGGATATGGATACCCATGTTGGCTCCCACATGTTCCACGATGATCTCATCGGATGAACCACGATGTCATGGACTTAATCAATCCCGTATACAATTCCCTTTGTCTATCGGTACGATACTTGCCCGAGATTCGATCGTCGGTATCCCGATACCTTGTTCAATCTCGTTACCGGCAAGTCTATTTACTCGTTCCGTAACACATCATCCCGTGATCAACTCCTTGATCACATTGTGCACATTATGATGATGTCCTACCGAGTGGGCCCAGAGATACCTCTCCGTCACACAGAGTGACAAATCCCAGTCCCGATTCGTGCCAACCCAACAGACACTTTCGGAGATACCCGTAGTGTACCTTTATAGCCACCCAGTTACGTTGTGATGTTTGGCACACCCAAAGTATTCCTACGGTATCCGGGAGTTGCACAATCTCATGGTCTAAGGAAATGATAATTGACATTAGAAAAGCTTTAGCATACGAACTACACGATCTTGTGCTATGCTTAGGATTGGGTCTTGTCCATCACATCATTCTTCTAATGATGTGATCCCGTTATCAACGACATCCAATGTCCATGGTCAGGAAACTGTGACCATCTATTGATCAACGAGCTAGTCAACTAGAGGCTTACTAGGGACATGGTGTTGTCTATGTATCCACACATGTATCTGAGTTTCCTATCAATACAATTCTAGCATGGATAATAAACGATTATCATGAACAAGGAAATATAATAATAACCAATTTATTATTGCCTCTAGGGCATATTTCCAACAGTCTCCCACTTGCACTAGAGTCAATAATCTAGTTCACATCGCCATGTGATTAACACTCACAGGTCACATCTCCATGTGACTAACACCCAAGAGTTTACTAGAGTCAGTAGTCCAGTTCACAACACTATGTGATTAACACTCAATGAGTTCTAGGTTTGATCATGTTGCTTGTGAGAGAGGTTTTAGTCAACGGGTCTGCAACATTCAGATCCGTATGTACTTCGCAAATTTCTATGTCATCTTGTAGATGCAACTGCTACACTACATTTGGAGCTATTCCAAATAACTATTCTACTATACGAATCCAGTTTACTACTCAGAATAATCTGGATTAGTGTCAAAGTTTGCATCGGCGTAACCCTTTACGACGAACTCTTTTACCACCTCCATAATCGAGAAAAATTCCTTAGTCCACTAGTTACTAAGGATAACGTTGACCGTTGTCCTGTGATCCATTCTTGGATCACTTTTGTACCCCTTGACTGACTCATGGCAAGGCACACTTCAGGTGTGGTACACAGCATAGCATACTGTAGAGCCTATGTCTTAAGCATAGGGGACGACCTTCGTCCTTTCTCTCTATTCTGCCGTGGTCGAGCTTTAAGTCTTAACTTCATACCTTACAACTCAGGCAAGAACTCCTTCTTTGACTGATCCATCTTGAACACCTTCAAGATCATGTCAAGGTATGTGCTCATTTGAAAGTACCATTAAGCGTTCTGATCTATCCTTATAGATCTTGATGCTCAATGTTCAAGTGGCTTAATCCAGGCTTTCCATTGAAAAACACTTTTCAAATAACCCTATATGCTTTCTAGAAATTCTACATCATTTCTGATCTATGATATGTCGACAACATATATTCATCAGAAATTCTATAGTGCTCCCACTCACTTCTTTGGAAATACAAGTTTCTCATAAACTTTGTATACACCAAAATCTTTGATCATCTCATCAAAGTGTATATTCCAACTCCGAGATGCTTACTCCAGTCCTTAGAAGGATTGCTGGAGCTTTGCATACTTATTAGCATCTTTCAGGATTGACAAAACCTTCAGGTTGTATCACATACAACCTTTCCTCAAGAAAAATCATCGAGGAAACAATGTTTTGACATCCTATCTGCAAGATTTCATAAATAATGCAGTAATCGCTAATATAATTCCAACAGACTCTTAGCATCGCTACGAGTGAGAAAGTCTCATCATAGTCAACTCCTTGAACTTGTCGGTAAACTTCTTAACGACAAGTCGAGCTTTCTGAATGGTGACATTTACCATCATTGTCCGTCTTCTTTTTAAAATCCATATGTACCTAACAGCCTTACGACTATCAAGTAGTTCTACCAAAGTCTACACTTTGTTTTCATACATGGATCCTCTCTCGTATTTCATGGCCTCGAGCCATTTATCGGAATCCGGGCCCACCATCGCTTCTCCATAGCTCGTAGGTTCATTGTTGTCTAGCAACATGACTTCCAAGACAGGATTACGTACCACTCTAAAGTAGTACGCATTCTTGTCATCCCACGAGGTTTGGTAGTGACTTGATCTGAAGTTTCATGATCACTATCATAACCTTCCACTTCAATTGGTGTAGGTGCCACAGGAACATCTCCCTGTGCCCTGTCACACACTAGTTGAAGAGACGGTTCGATAACCTCATTAAGTCTCCACCATCCTCCCACTCAATTCTTTCGAGAGAAACTTTTCCTCGAGAAAGGACCCGATTCTAGAACAATCCCTTATTGCTTTCGAATCTGAGACAGGAGGTATACCCAACTGTTTTGGGTGTCCTATGAAGATGCATTTATCCGCTTTGGGTTCGAGCTTATCAGCCTGAAACTTTTTCACATAAGCAGCCCCAAACTTTTAAGAAATGACAGCTTAGGTTTCTCTAAACCATAGTTCATACGGTGTCATCTCATCGGAATTATGTGGTGCCCTATTTAAAGTGAATGTGGTTGTCTCTAATGCCTAACCCATAAACTATCATGGTAATTTGATAAGAGACATCATGGTATGCATCATATCCAATAGGGTGCAGTTATGATGTTCGGACACACCATCACACTATGGTGTTCCAGGCTGTATTAGTTGTGAAACAATTTCCACAATGTCTTAATTCTGTGCCAAACTCGTAATTCAGATATATATTCATCTCTATGATCATATCATAGATATTTTATCCTCTTGTCACGACGATCTTTCAACTTCACCCTGAAATTACTTGAACCTTTCAATAATTCAGACTCACGATTCATCAAGTAAATTTACTCAACATCTATTCAAATCATCTGTGAAGTAAGAACATAATGATATCCACTACATGCCTCAGCACTCATTGGACTGCACACATCAAAATGTATTACTTCCAACAAGTTGCTTTCTAGTTCCATTTTACTGAAAACGAGGCTTTCAGTCATCTTGCCCATGTGGTATGATTTGCATGTCTCAAGTGATTCAAAATCAAGTGAGTACAAACGATCCATCTATATAGAGTTTCTTCATGCATATCTACCAACAAACATGGTTCGCATGTCTCAATCCTTTCAAAAATGAGTGAGTCCAAAGATCCATCAACATGGAGCTTCTTCATGCGTTTTATACCGATATGACTTAAATGGCAGTGCCACAAGTAGGTGGTACTATCATTACTATCCTATATCTTTTGGCATGAACATGTGTATCACTACGATCGAGATTCAATAAACCATTCATTTTAGGCGTAAGACCATTGAAGGTATTATTCAAATAAATAGAGTAACTATTATTCTCTTTAAATGAATAACCGTATTGCAATAGACATAATCCAATCATGTCTATGCTCAACGCAAACACCAAATAACAATTATTTAGGTTTAACACCAATCTCGATGGTAGAGGGAGCGTGCGATGCTTGATCATATCAACATTGGAAACACTTCCAACACATATCGTCAGCTCACCTTTAGCTAGTCTCCGTTTAATCCGTAGCTTTTATTTCGAGTTACTAACACTTAGCAACCGAACCGGTATCTAATACCCTGGTGCTACTAGGAGTACTAGTAAAGTACACATTGACATAATGTATATCCAATATACTTCCATCGACAGCCTTCTCATCTACCAAGTATCTAGGGTAATTCTCCTCTAGTGGTTGTTCCCCTTATTACAGAAGCACTTAGTCTCGGGTTGGGGTTCAACTTTGGGTTTCTTCATTAGAGCAGCAGCTGATTTGCCGTTTCATGAAGTATCCCTTCTTGCCCTTGCCCTTCTTGAAACTAATGGTTTCACCAACCAACAACAATTGATGCTCCTTCTTGATTTCTACTTTGGTGTCAAACATCGCGAATATCTCAAGGATCATCATATATGTCCCTGATATATTATAGTTCATCACGAAGCTCTAGCAGCTTGGTGGTAATGACTTCGGAGAAACATCACTATCTCATCTGGAAGATTAACTCCCACTCGATTCAAATGATTGTTGTACTCAGACAATCTGAGCACAAGCTCAACAATTGAACTTTTCTCCCTTAGTTTGTAGGTTAAGAAAATCGTCGGAGGTCTTATACCTCTTGACGTGGGCACGAGCCTGAAATCCCAATTTCAGCGACGTTTCAAAACGTCTTCGATGCCTCAACTCTAAACCGTTTAACTGAACTATCACGTAGTTATCAAAACGTGTATGTCAGATGTTTGCAACATCCACAGACGACGTTCGAGGTTCAGCACACTGAGCGGTGCATTAAGGACATAAGCCTTCTATGAAGCAAATGAGGACTATCCTCAGTTTATGGACCTCGTCCGCATAATTGCTACTCTCAACTTTCAACTAATTTTTCTCTAGGAACATATCTAAACAGTAGAACTAAAGCGCGAGCTACGACATAATTTGGAAGACCTTTTGACTATGTTCAGGATAATTAAGTTCATCTTATGAACTCCCACTCAGATAGACATCCCTCTAGTCATCTAAGTGATTACATGATCCGAGTCATCTAGGCCGTGTCCGATCATCACGTGAGACGGACTAGTCAACATCGGTGAACATCTTCATGTTGATCGTATCTTCTATACGACTCATGCTCGACCTTTCGGTCTTCTGTGTTCCGAGGCCATGTCTGTACACATGATAGGCTCGTCAAGTCAACCTAAGTGTTTCGCGTGTGTAAATCTGTCTTACACCCGTTGTATGTGAACGTTAGGATCAAACACCCGATCATCACGTGGTGCTTTGAAACAACGAACTGTCGCAACGGTACACAGTTAGGGGGAACACTTTCTTGAAATTTTAAAGAGGGATCATCTTATTTACTACCGTTGTTCTAAGCAAATAAGATGTATAAACATGATAAACATCACATGCAATCAAATAATAGTGACATGATATGGCCAATATCATATAGCTCCTTTGATCTCCATCTTGGGGCTCCATGATCATCTTGTCACCGGCATGACACCATGATCTCCATCATCGTGTCTTCTTGAAGTTGTCTCGTCAACTATTACTTCTACTACTACAGCTAACGGTTAGCAATAAAGTAAAGTAATTACATGATGTTTATGTTGACACGCAGGTCATAAATAAATAAAGACAACTCCTATGGCTCCTGCCGGTTGTCATATTCATCGACATGCAAGTCGTGATTCCTATTACAAGAACATGATCAATCTCATACATCACATATATCATTCATCACATCCTTTTGGCCATATCACATCACATAGCATACCCTGCAAAGACAAGTTAGACGTCCTCTAATTGTTGTTTGCATGTTTTACGTGGCTGCTATGGGTTTCTAGCAAGAACGTTTCTTACCTACGCAAAGACCACAACGTGATATGCCAATTGCTATTTACCCTTCATAAGGACCCTTTTCATCGAATCCGATCCGACTAAAGTGGGAAAGACAGACACCCGCTAGCCACCTTATGCAACTAGTGCATGTTTGTCGGTGGAACCGGTCTCACATAAGCGTACGTGTAAGGTTGGTCCGAGCCGCTTCATCCCACAATGCCGCCGAATCAAGATAAGACTAGTAGCGGCAAGATAATTGACAATATCGACGCCCACAACTACTTTGTGTTCTACTCGTGCATAGTAACTATGCAATAGACCTAGCTCATGATGCCACTGTTGGGGAACGTAGCAGAAATTCAAAATTTTCCTACGTGTCACCAAGATCTATCTATGGAGAGACTAGCAACGAGGGGAAGGAGAGTGCATCTACATACCCTTATAGATTGCTAAGCGGAAGCGTTCAAGTGAACGGGGTTGATGGAGTCGTACTCGTCGTGATCCAAATCACCGATGATCCTAGTGCCGAACGGACGGCACCTCCGCGTTCAACACACGTACAGCCCGATGATGTCTCCCACGCCTTGATCTAGCAAGGAGAGAAGGAGAGGTTGAGGAAGACTCCATCCAGCAGCAGCACAACGGCGTGGTGGTGGTGGAGGAGCGTGGCAATCCTGCAGGGCTTCGCCAAGCACCACGGGAGAGGAGAAGGACTAGGGAGAAGGGGGGGCTGCACCAGAACATTGGTATGGCTGCCCTCCCACCCCCCACAGATGTATAGGGGCAAGGGATAGGGGGGGCGGCGCAGCCTTGGCCCTTCCTCCAAGGAAGGGTGCGGCTAGGAGGAGTCCCTCCTCCCCAAGGCACCTCGGAGGTGCCTTCCCCCTTTAGGACTCTTCCTATCCCTCATATCTTGGCGCATGGGCCTCTTGGGGCTGGTGCCCTTGGCCCATATAGGCCAAGGCGCACTCCCTACAGACCATGTGGCCCCCGGGGCAGGTGGCCCCACCCGGTGGGCCCCTGGGACCCTTCCGGTGGTCCCGGTACAATACCGATGACCCCGAAACTTGTCCCGATGGCCGAAATAGGACTTCCTATATATAAATCTTTACCTCCGGACCATTCCGGAACTCCTCGTGACGTCCGGGATCTCATCCGGGACTCCGAACAACATTCGGTAACCACATACAAACTTCCTTTATAACCCTAGCGTCATCGAACCTTAAGTGTGTAGACCCTACGGTTTCGGGAGACATCCAGACATGACCGAGACGTTCTCCGGTCAATAACCAACAGCGGGATCTGGATACCCATGTTGGCTCCCACATGTTCCACGATGATCTCATCGGATGAACCACGATGTCATGGACTTAATCAATCCCGTATACAATTCCCTTTGTCTATCGGTACGATACTTGCCCGAGATTCGATCGTCGGTATCCCGATACCTTGTTCAATCTCGTTACCGGCAAGTCTCTTTACTCGTTCCGTAACACATCATCCCGTGATCAACTCCTTGATCACATTGTGCACATTATGATGATGTCCTACTGAGTGGGCCCAGAGATACCTCTCCGTCACACGGAGTGACAAATCCCAGTCTCGATTCGTGCCAACCCAACAGACACTTTCGGAGATACCCATAGTGTACCTTTATAGCCACCCAGTTACGTTGTGACGTTTGGCACACCCAAAGTATTCCTACGGTATCCGGGAGTTGCACAATCTCATGGTCTAAGGAAATGATACTTGACATTAGAAAAGCTTTAGCATACGAACTACACGATCTTGTGCTATGCTTAGGATTGGGTCTTGTCCATCACATCATTCTCCTAATGATGTGATCCCGTTATCAATGACATCCAATGTCCATGGTCAGGAAACCGTGACCATCTATTGATCAACGAGCTAGTCAACTAGAGGCTTCCTAGGGACATGGTGTTGTCTATGTATCCACACATGTATCTGAGTTTCCTATCAATACAATTCTAGCATGGATAATAAACGATTATCATGAACAAGGAAATATAATAATAACCAATTTATTATTGCCTCTAGGGAATATTTCCAACAACATGTACCTTTGGAGACACCTGTGGAGCACCTTTATAATCACCCAGTTACGTTGTGACGTTTGGTAGCACACAAAGTGTTCCTCCGATAAACGGGAGTTGCATAATCTCATTGTCATAGGAACATGTATAAGTCATGAAGAAAGCAATAGCAACATACTAAATGATCGAGTGCTAAGCTAACAGAATGGGTCAAGTCAATCACATCATTCTCCTAATGATGTGATCCCGTTAATCAAATGACAGCTCATGTCTATGGCTAGGAGACATAACCATCTTTGATCAACGAGCTAGTCAAGTAGAGACATACTAGTGACACTCTGTTTGTCTATGTATACACATGTATCATGTTTCCGGTTAATACAATTCTAGCATGAATAATAAACATTTATCATGAAATAAGGAAATAAATAATAACTTTATTATTGCCTCTAGGGCATATTTACTTTAGTCTCCCACTTGCACTAGAGTCAATAATCTAGTTCACATCGCCATGTGATTTAACACCAATAGTTCACATCTTTATGTGGTTAATACCCATAGTTCACATCGACATGTAACCAACACCCAAAGGGTTTACTAGAGTCAGTAATCTAGTTCACATCGCTATGTGATTAACACCCAAAGAGTACTAAGGTGTGATCATGTTTTGCTTGTGAGATAATTTTAGTCAACGGGTCTGTCACATTCAGATCCGTAAGTATTTTACAAATTTCTATGTCTATAATGCTCTACACGGAGCTACTCTAGCTAATTGCTCCCACTTTCAATATGTATCCAGATTGAGACTTAGAGTCATCTGGATCAGTGTCAAAATTTGCATCGACATAACCTTTACAACAAACCTTTTTGTCACCTCCATAATCGAGAAAAATATCCTTATTCCACTAAGGATAAATTTGACCGCTGTCCAGTGATCTACTCCTAGATCACTATTGTACTCCCTTGCCAAAATCAGTGTAGGGTATACAATAGATCTGGTACACAGCATGACATACTTTATAGAACCTATGGCTGAGGCATAGGGAATGACTTTCACTCTCTTTCTATCTTCTGCCGTGGTCGGGCTTTGAGTCTTACTCAATTTCACACCTTGTTACACAAGCAAGAACTCTTTCTTTGACTGTTCCATTTTGAACTACTTTAAAATCTTGTCAAGGTATGACTCATTGAAAAAACTTATCAAGCATCTTGATCTATCTCTATAGATCTTGATGCTCAATATGTAAGCAGCTTCACTGAGGTCTTTCTTTGAAAAACTCCTTTCAAACACTCCTTTATGCTTTGCAGAATAATTCTACATTATTTCCGATCAACAATATGTCATTCACATATACTTATCAGAAATGCTGTAGTGCTCCCACTCACTTTCTTGTAAATACAGACTTCACCGCAGGTCTGTATAAAACTATATGCTTTGATCAACTCATCAAAGTGTATATTCCAACTCCAAGATACTTGCACCAGTCCACAGATGGATCGCTGGAGCTTTCACATTTTGTTAGCACCTTTAGGATTGACAAAACCTTCTGGTTGCATCATATACAACTCTTCTTTAATAAATCCATTAAGGATTGCAGTTTTGTTATCCATTTGCCAGATTTATTAAAATGCGGCAATTGCTAACATGATTCGAACAGACTTAAGCATAGATATGAGTGAGAAACTCTCATCGTAGTCAACTTGTCGAAAACCTTTTGTGACAATTCTAGTTTTGTAGATAGTAACACTACTATCAGTGTCCGTCTTCCTCTTGAAGATCCATTTAATCTCAATGGCTCGCCGATCATTGGGCAAGTCAATCAAAGTCCGTACTTTGTTCTCATACATGGATCTCATCTCAGATTTGATGGCCTCAAGCCATTTTGTGGAATCTGGGCTCACCATCGCTTCCTCATAGTTCGTAGGTTCGTCAAGGTCAAGTAACATGACCTCAAGAACAGGATTATCGTACCACTCTGGTGCGGATCTCATTCTGGTTTACCTACGAGGTTCGGTAGTAACTTGATCTGAAGTTATATGATCATCATCATTAGCTTCCTCACTAATTGGTGTAGGTGTCACAGAAACCGGTTTCTGTGATGTACTACTTTCCAATAAGGGAGCAGGTACAGTTACCTCATCAAGTTCTACTTTCCTCCCACTCACTTCTTTCGAGAGAAAGTCCTTCTCTAGAAAGGATCCATTCTTAGCAACGAATGTCTTGCCTTCGGATCTGTGATAGAAGGTGTACCCAATTGTCTCCTTTGGGTATCCTATGAAGACGCACTTCTCCGATTTGGGTTTGAGCTTATCAGGTTGAAACTTTTTCACATAAGCATTGCAACCTCAAAATTTAAGAAACGACAACTTAGGTTTCTTGCCAAACCATAGTTCATACGGTGTCGTCTCAACAGATTTAGATGGTGCCCTATTTAACATGAATGCAGCTGTCTCTAATGCATAACCCCAAAACGATAGTGGTAGATCGGTAAGAGACATCATAGATCGCACCATATCTAATAAAGTATGGTTATGACGTTCGAACACACCATTATGCTGTGGTGTTTCCAGGTGGCACGAATTTGTGAAACTATTCCACATTGTTTTAATTGAAGACCAAACTCGTAACTCAAATATTCGTCTCCGCGATCAGATCATAGAAACCTTTTTTTCTTGTCACGATGATTTTCCACTTCACTCTGAAATTCTTTTAACTGTTCAAATGTTTCAGAGTTATGTTTCATCAAGTAAATATACCCATATCTTCTCAAATCATCTGTGAAGGTCAGAAAATAACGATACCTGCTGCAAGCCTTAACACTCATTGGAACGCATACATCAGTATGTATTATTTCCAATAAGCCAGTTGCTTGTTCCATTGCTCCAGAGAACGGAGTTTTAGTCATCTTGCCCATAAGGCATGGTTCGCAAGCATCAAGTGATTCCAAAATCCCATCAGCATGGAGTTTCTTCATGCGATTTACACCAATATGACCTAAACGGCAGTGCCACAAACAAGTTGCACTATCATTATTAACTTTGCATCTTTTGGCTTCAATATTATGAATATGTGTATCACTACGATCGAGATCCAACAAACCATTTTCGTTGGTGTGTATGACCATAGAAGGTTTTATTCATGTAAACAGAACAACAATTGTTCTCTAACTTAAATGAATAATCATATTGCAATAAACATGATCAAATCATATTCATGCTCAACGCAAACACCAAATAACACTTATTTAGGTTCAACACTAATCTCGAAAGTATATGGAGTCTGCGATGATGATCATATCAATCTTGGAACCACTTCCAACACACATTGTCACCTCACCCTTAACTAGTCTCTATTTATTCTGCAACTCCCGTTTTGAGTTACTAATCATAGCAACGGAACTAGTATCAAATACTTAGGGGTTGCTATCAACACTAGTAAAGTATACATCAATAACATGTATATCAAATATACCTTTGTTCGCTTTGCCATCCTTCTTATCCGCCAAATACTTGGGGCAGTTCCGCTTCTAGTGACCAGTTCCTTTGAAGTAGAAGCACTCAGTCTCAGGCTTAGGTCCAGACTTGGGCTTCTTCACTTGAGCAGCAACTCGCTTGCCGTTCTTCTTGAAGTTCCCCTTCTTCCCTTTTCTCTTTTCTTGAAACTAGTGGTCTTGTTAACTATCAACGCTTTTTTCTTGATTTCTACCTTCGTCGATTTCAGCATCACGAAGAGCTTGGGAATCGTTTCCGTTATCCCTTGCATATTATAGTTCATCATGAAGTTCAACTAACTTGGTGATGGTGACTAGAGAATTCTGTTAATCACTATCTTATCTGGAAGATTAACTCCCACTCGATTCAAGCGATTGTAGTACCCAGACAATCTGAGCACATGCTCACTGCTTGAGCTATTCTCCTCCATCTTTTAGCTATAGAACTTGTTGGAGATTTCATATCTCTCAACTCGGGTATTTGCTTGAAATATTAACTTCAACTCCTGGAACATCTCATATGGTCCATGATGTTCAAAACATCTTTGAAGTCCCGATTCTAAGCCGTTAAGCATGGTGCACTAAACTATCAAGTAGTCATCATACTGAGCTAGCTAAACATTCACAACGTCTGCATCTGCTCCTGCAATAGGTCTGTCACCTAGCGGTGCATCAAGGACATAATTCTTCTGTGCAGCAATGAGGATAAAGCTTAGATCACGGATCCAATCCGCATCATTGCTACTAACATCTTTCAACTTAGTTTTTCTCTAGGAACATATCAAAATAATCATAGGGAAGCAACAACGCGAGCTATTGATCTACAACATAGATATGCTAATACTATCAGGACTAAGTTCATGATAAATTTAAGTTCAATTAATCATGTTACTTAAGAACTCCCACTTATAAGGACATCCCTCTAATCTTCTAAGTGATCACGTGATCCAAATCAACTAAACCATAACCGATCATCACGTGAAATGGAGTAGCTTTCAATGGTGAACATCAGTATGTTGATCATATCTACTATATGATTCACGCTCGACCTTTCGGTCTCAGTGTTCCGAGGCCATATCTGCATATGCTAGGCTCGTCAAGTTTAACCTGAGTATTCTGCGTGTGCAAAACTGGCTTGCACCCATTGTAGATGGACGTAGAGCTTCTCACACCCGATCATCACGTGGTGTCTGGGCACGACGAACTTTGGCAACAGTGCATACTCAGGGAGAACACTTTTATCTTGAAATTTAGTGAGATATCATCTTATAATGCTACCATCAATCAAAGCAAGATAAGATGCATAAAAGATAAACATCACATGCAATCAATATAAGTGATATGATATGGCCATCATCATCTTGTGCTTATGATCTCCATCTCCGAAGCACCATCATGATCACCATCGTCGCTGGCGCGACACCTTGATCACCATCGTAGCATCGTTGTCGTCTCGCCAATCTTATGCTTCCACGACTATCGCTACCGCTTAGTGATAAAGTAAAGCATTGCAGCGCAATTGCATTGCATACAATAAAGAGACAACCATATGGCTCCTGCCAGTTGCCGATAACTCGGTTACAAAACATGATCATCTCATACAATAAAAGATAGCATCATGTCTTGACCATATCACATCACAACATGCCCTGCAAAAACAAGTTAGACGTCCTCTACTTTGTTGTTGCAAGTTTTACATGGCTGCTACAGGCTTTAGCAAGAACCGTTCTTACTGTCGTGGTTCTAAGTCTGACAGTGAGGTAGGGGTGTGTGTATGAGGAGGCTAGACCTTAGCTATTGGGAAGTTGTAAGCACGCAAGATTTACGAGTCCAGGCCCTTCTCGGAGGAAGTAACAGCCCTACGTCTCGGTGCCCGGAGGCGGTCGACTGTATTATGCGTGTGTAAATTGACAGGGGTGCGAACCCTTGATACTGAGGAGGGGGATGGCTTATATAGAGTTCGCTAGCCCTCTCCTGCCCTCAGTAATGCAGGGTTTAAGGTACATTTAAGGTGGGGCGTTACTGATAACGTCCCTAATAAAGTGTCATAATAATCATAAAGACTACTTAATAGCCGACCGTTTGCCTACGGAGTGACTTGAGGTCTTCTGGCAGTCGAGTGGTTGGCTTCTTGGTCGAGTGACAGCTTCTTGGTCTAGTGTCTTCAACCCGTCGAGTGGGATACCTTCAAGTTGATTGAAAGGTGACTTTTTCTAGGGATGTCCTATGGTAGGGCTCTTTAGGACGGGTCCGTGTCCCTACCGTAGGTACATAACTTCATCATTAGCCCCCGAACGGATCGAGGCTAGAGTGAGAAAAGGGGTTAGGGACCTTTCCGACTGATTCTTCGGGTTATTATGTGTCGGGACCCCGATCCCAAGTCACACCGATCTAGCATGTAACACTTCATATCACTTTGCGGCCTCACGCACGGTATCCCCACGGGTGCCACCTTACCTGGCCCGGGACCGTTTGCGCATTTTGGCTCACGTATATGATAGTGTCGCTAGCATCCATATGACAAGGAACCCGGGCCGACATGGCTAGTCGTGAACCCAAAGCGGCACGGACCTATGGAGACAGGCATACATGAATCGCATCGAACATGTCGGTCATCAACGAGTGATTCCAGGCTGTAGCACTGGGCTAACAGGACTCCGGGGATCCCGGGCTGTAGCAGGCTAGGCAGGACTCCGGAGCTCACCATGTGACATTTCCCTGAAGGGACAGACATAGGGACAAAGTGAAACACATGCCGGCCAGTCAAGTGTCCTGAACAGTAGTACTGGGCTAGCAGGACTCCGGTGAACCGGGCTGTAGCGGACTACTATGGCTCAAGGAACATTAGACTACATTTCCCCATAAGAAAGGCTGCGAAGGATAAACAACTATATTGTCGGATCCCACACATAGCAATACACGTTACACGTACGCATAACATGCATGTATGTGCGGTACATCATGGCATCACAACATAACTCAAACTCATATAGATAAGGGCCCAGAAGAGCCACATAACATAAACACAAACAGGGGTCATATGACCCATCATTCAGAGCATACAAGCAACAAGCGGAAGCATTACATGTCTGAGTACAGACAACTACCAAAGAAAAGACTAAGAAGCCTGACTAACACGACCCTCCCAAGGGTACAAGATCGTAGCTGGGATACAAGCTACTCGTCGAAGCCACTAGTGTAACCAACTGCAAAACATAAATAAGCAAACGTGAGTACAAAGGTACTCGGCAAGTCTTACTTCAGAACTATCTACTTATGCATCATTATCAATAAAGGGGGTGGTGGAGTTTAACAGCAGCAAGCCAGCTTTGACTCAATGGCTAATCTATACTATGGGTAATAGAAACTTCTTTGGGGTGAGAAGACGCACACGAGTCCACAACTTCACCATATCAATACTCCACTATGGATCCGTTCCCGTCTCCCTACGAGAAGGCCATCCATAGCACTCACGCTTATCTTGCGTATTTTAGAGTATCCACTTCAAGTTATCTATGTACTATATAAGTCCTCCAAGTTTCCATATCCGAGGAAAACGGCTATTCGAATAGATATTATTGACCCTGCAGGGGTGTACTTCTTCACACACGCTCTCGCCACTTATAGCCCCGTACACGTCATGTACCTCGGCAACCTTCAAGCGGAAGCCGGGCGAGGGTGTCGGCCACGACCTGACTAACCACACAAGTCTCTCGTCCAGGTTTATTGCCTATTCGGGTTCCATCCGCAAGGAGATCCGGCCGGGGTGTCGCTCACGGCCCCAAATGATGTGTGCAGGGTTCCCAAGCCCACCACCCGGGTGCCACTTGGTACACCGTGCCACAGTGCCTAGTCTGTCCCAAGCCCGTCCCGTCGGACACCACCTGGTAGACAAGTAGCACTACCTACAAACGCCAGAAACTAGTTGCAACTCCTGGACAGAGATCAAGTGGGTTAATAAGTCGAGAGGGGCCGGATAACCGGAACCCAATGTGTGGTAGTAACTGGACTTGGATAACATACACAGAACTCAGTGCTTAAGGACGGTTCCAATGAGACAACCCACCATGTACTCCTACATGGCCTCTCATCGCTACCTTTAACCAAACGTGTTCAAACACTTAGCCTTTACCAGTAGGACATGTTCACCACTCCGATTCATTCCCGATGAATCAGACCTGACACAACTCTAAGCATAGCTGGCATAAAGAAAACAAGCATGGATGAGCAGGCACATCAAGGCTCAAGCAACTCCTACTCATGCTAGTGGGTTTCAACTATTTACTGTGGCAATGACAGGTCATGCAGAGGAATGGGTTCAGCTACCGCAGCAGAAAGTAGCAGTTTGAATCATTGTTGTCCTAATGCAGTAAAAAGGAGAAGGAGCGAGAGAGTGGGACTTTATCGGGATGCTCAAGGGGGTTTGCTTGCCTGATAGATCCACGAAGAAGCACTGCTCCTCAGACAGGTACTCGGGACACCTTCCGGAGTAGAACCTATCGAGAGGGAACGGTGCCGGCAATCAATAAACAACCATATGCAACAATATGATGCATGAAGATGACATTCAAAAATGCTATGATTTGCCCTAATGCATCTAGCATCAATTTGGTTGAAGTCCATATGAACCAAGGGTTCATATGCAAACCCTAATTTAGATATATAACATGCCATTATTACGTTTTCACTTATACAGTAGGTATAAGTTGGTTTTTCATGCATGAAACTGGCATAAATGGATTCCTTGCATTTTTCTGATAATTTTTCATATATAATTTATTTGATTTGGAGTTACGGTTGAATTACTATGAATTTTTGAAGTTTTAACTATTTTCTGGAATTTCCTGATTTATATTAATACCAGAAATCAATTATTGCGTCAGCTCTATGTCAGCATGATGTCAGCGAGTCAACGGGTCGGTCCAGGTCAAACCTGACCAGTGGGACCCATATGTCAGTGTCTAAACTAACTAATCTAGTTTAGTTAGTGGCCTCGGGCCCACATGTCAGTATCAGGTTAATTATCAGAGGGTTAATTAATCCTAACTACTAATTAGGGGCGCCGGGGCCCATCTGTCATTGACAGGGAGGGGAGAGGTCAACGGCTGTGGGGTCAGACCGGTCAACCCGCCGGCGTTTAGCCGCCGGCGAGGCAGAACGCGGCGGAGGCGCTGCGGGTTTTGCCTACAGGGGGTCATTTGGCGCGCGGAGTGCAGCTACGGGAGGCGGGCGCTCGTCCGCATCCAACTGTGGTGGTGGCGCGGCCGGGGAGTGGCCGGAGTGGCGCCGGCGACGACGAGTGCGGCGGCCGGAGCTCGGGCAGGTGCGGGCGCGTGGTTGCGATGCACGGGGAGGCGAGCGGAGAGGCGCTACGGGCTCCTGGCGTCACCAGGAGCACGGTGAGGCGCACGGGTGCGGCTGGCTCGGCCCCTGGCCACGGTGGCTCCGTGGCCGGCGGCGAGGAGCTACGGCCATGGCGGGAAAAGGGGCTACGGCGTGCAGGCGGCTAAATGGAGAGAGGGAGGAGAAGCAGCAGCTCACCGCGGAGGCGACGGGATGGTCAGCGGGCTCGGGGAGGACCAGTCGGCGGCGAATTTAGCGGCAGCGATTCGCGGCTCCGACGAAGGGGACGATGGCGATGGCGATCCTGCTGTGCTCCGGGCGTCGTCCAGCTCGACGAGGAGGCGTAGTCGAGGGCGGCGGTGCTCCTGGACAGTAGCAAGGGACGAGGGGGAGGCAGTGGCCGCGGCAATGGCAAACGGCAGCGACAGCAGCGCTCGGCCGTGAGCGAGAAAGCGAGGGAGAGGAGAGGAGAGAGCTGGGGGGGAAGTGAGAGAGGGCCGAGGGGGATGCGTGGCATCGCGAGGGAAGGGCCAGGGCGTCGTGGCAGCGGCGGGAAGCAGGAGGTGGCCTGGCGTGCGCCGGCGCGCGTCGGCCACGCGCCCGGCGTCCTCCTGGCGGGAGGAGGAAGACCTCCCTGCCCCTGGTGGGCTGGGCCGCCAGGTGGGCTGGCCAGCTGGGCCGCCAGGTAAGGGCAGGTAAACCCTTTTTCCTCTTCTGTTTTTCTTTTTCTATTTCTGACATTTGTTTTGTATTTAAAAGAAATGTTAAAACATTTCCATAAATGTTGAAAATAATTGTGGCATCTAGATATAATATTCTAGAGGCCCTCACCAATTCCCAACATTTTTGGAGCTATTAAAAATATTTATATAATTTAAACAGCTCCAATTCAAATATTTAAGCATTGATTCAAAAATCCAAAATGGGAACGAAAAATGTGCATCACCTCTGGTTGTTGTTCCCAACATTTTCCAAAGACCATGAACATTTTTGAAAAGCATTTTGGGTTCATTGAAATTCCACTTTTAGTTTGAACCTATTTGAATTGCTTTGGTGCTAGGGTTTGCAACTTCCCCATTTCAATTTCATTTGAAATATAAACATGATGCACAAAGCAAGCCTAGGACCATACCAGAACTAGGGATGTGACAACTCGCCCCCACTCGAAGAAATCTCGTCCCGAGATTCAGGAGTTGGCGGAAAGAAAGCAGGGTACTCAAGTCGAAGACGATCTTCACGCTCCCAAGTGGCTTCCCTCTCAGAATGATGAGACCACTGAACCTTGAGAAACTTGATGTTATGACGTCGAGTGACACGCTCTGCTTGATCCAGAATGTGAATGGGGTACTCTCGATAAGTGAGGTTATCTTGGAGATCAAGCGTTTCATGGTCCACTCCGCGGATGGGATCCGAGAAGCAACGCCTGAGTTGAGAGACGTGGAAAACATCATGAACTCGAGAAAGATGTGGGGGTAGTTCCAACTGGTAGGCAACCTCTCCTCGTTTAGCGAGAATGCGAAAAGGACCGATGTAACGAGGAGCCAACTTGCCCTTGATACCGAAACGATGGGTACCCTTCAAAGGGGTAACCCGGAGGTAAGCCTTGTCGCCAACTTCATAAGCCACTTCCTTATGACGATGGTCATACTGGCTCTTTTGACGAGATTGGGCTGTTTTCAAATTCTCACGAATGATGCGAACTTGCTCTTCGGCCTCCTGGATCATATCCGGTCCAAAGAATTGTCTTTCGCCGGTTTCTGACCAGTTCAAAGGTGTTCGACATCTTCGTCCATACAGGATCTCAAAGGGTGCTTTCTTAAGACTGGATGGGTAGCTATTGTTATAAGCAAACTCGGCAAAGGGAAGACATTTCTCCCAATCCATACCGAATGAGATAACGCAAGCTCTAAGCATGTCTTCGAGAATTTGGTTGACCCTTTCCACCTGACCACTTGATTGAGGGTGGAAAGCGGTACTGAAAGAAAGATGGGTGCCCATGGCAGTTTGGAAACTTTCCCAGAAATGAGAGGTGAAAAGACTGCCACGGTCTGAATTGATCTCTAGTGGAACACCATGGAGTGACACTATTCGGGAGATATATAAGTCAGCGAGCTGACTAGCAGTGATACTCTCTCGAACAGGTAGGAAGTGAGCCACTTTGGAAAGACGATCAATGACTACGAAGATAGCATTATTTCCTTTCTTGGTCCTGGGAAAGCCGGTGATGAAGTCCATACCAACTTTGTCCCATTTCCACTCGGGAATAGCTAAAGGTTGAAGGGTGCCAGCAGGTCTTTGATGCTCTGCCTTAACGCGACGACAAACTTCACAGTTGGCAATATACTGAGCGATTTCTCTCTTCATCCTAGTCCACCAGAACCTCTGGCGTAGGTCCTGATACATCTTTGTACTACCGGGATGAATCATGAGAGGGGATTCATGGGCCTCCTTAAGGATCAGTTGCTGCATCTGTTGACATTTGGGAACCACCAAACGGTTACCAAAGTAAACAACACCTCGTTCATCCATGGAGAAACAACCAGCAACTCCCTTGGAAATATTCTTCTTGATCCGGGAGATTCCCGTATCATGCTTCTGAGCCTCTATGATCTGATCCGTAAGGGTAGGTTTCGCCACCAAGGTAGAAAGGAAACCATGAGGAGCTATGTGAAGGTTAAGCTTACAGAATTCCTCATGGAGGGGCGGTTGACAATGTTGCAACATGAGGTTGTTGCAATAGGATTTACGACTTAAAGCATCAGCCATGACATTGGCTTTGCCTGGGGTGTAGGTGATTCCTAAGTCGTAATCTGAGATCAACTCCAACCAACGTCTCTGTCTGAGATTCAGATCCGGTTGGGTGAAGATATACTTGAGACTCTGATGGTCGGTGTAGATTTCGACACGGTTACCAAGAAGGTAATGTCGCCAGGTCTTAAGTGCATAGACTACGGCTGCAAGCTCCAGATCATGTGTAGGATAATTTTCCTCATGTGGATGCAACTGTCGAGATGCATAGGCAATCACATGACGATCCTGCATAAGAATGCAACCTAGTCCTTGACGCGAAGCATCGCAATAGATAACAAAGTCTTTAGTGAAATCCGATGGCACGAGTATGGGCGCAGAAGTCAGGCGTCTTTTCAGTTCCTGAAAACTGTGCTCACCCTGTGGGGTCCACTCAAACCTTTTATCTTTCTTGAGAAGCTCCGTGAGGGGTTTGGCTACTTTGGAGAAGTTTTCAACGAAGCGGCGACAATAACTGGCTAGACCGAGGAAACTCCTAACTTGTTTGACTGTTTCGGGTGGAGTCCAATCGAGAACGGCTTTGACTCTCTCGGGATTTACAGCAATGCCCTTACCGGAGATCACGTGGCCTAAATAGGTTACTTCTGGCAACCAGAATTCACACTTGGAGAACTTAGCATAAAGACGATGCTCTCTGAGTTTTTCTAACACAAGCCTAAGATGTTCGGCATGCTCTTCCTCGTTCTTCGAGTAAATAAGAATATCATCGAGATAAACCACGACGAACTTATCTAAGTACTCCATAAAGATCGAGTTCATGAAGCGGGAGAAAGTAGCTGGAGCATTGGTTAGGCCGAAAGACATCACAGTGTACTCGTACTGACCATAATGAGTGACAAAGGCCGTTTTGGGGATGTCCCGTTTCTGATCTTGATTTGGTGGTAGCCTAACCTCAAATCCATCTTGGAAAAGACTGAGGATCCAGCGAGCTGATCATACAGGTCGTTGATCCTGGGGAGCGGATACTTGTTCTTTATCGTGACCAAATTAACGGGACGATAATCTACAACCATCCGGTCCGTACCATCCTTCTTCTTGACGAAGAGAACGGGGCAAGCCCAGGGAGAAGAACTGGGAAGGATGAAACCCTTTTGCAAGGACTCATCAAGTTGTTCCTTAAGCTCGGCTAACTCCAAAGGTGCCATCTTGTATGGTCTTCTAGAGATTGGAACAGTACCTGGGATAAGTTCTATGACAAACTCTACATCTCTGTCAGGTGGGACACCTGGCAGTTCTTCTGGAAAGACATCCGGGAAGTCACGGACTACCGGAATATCTTCAAGGTCTGGAAGAGGGCTGGCATTAAGAGAATAGAGTTGGCGCCTTACAACTCTAGTGGAGAAAGTGACTATTTTGCCAGATGGATGTGTAAGTTGAACAGATCTGGTGTAACAATCGATCTTGGCATGATGAGCTGTCATCCAGTCCATACCCAAGATGATGTTAATATCTGAGGACTTGAGAGATATCAAAGAAGCAAGGAAAACCAGTCTATCAACAAGGATTTCATTACCATGGCTTACCTTGGAGGTTTGCCATTTGGAACCAGGAGTCTGGATTATTAATGGAGTTGGCATATCACAAAATGACATGTCGTGCATCCGAGCGTAACCTTCAGATATGAAGGAGTGGGATGCTCCAGTATCAAACAGAACTGAAGCTGGGTGACAATTGACAAGAAGTGTACCCAGTACGACATCGGGATCATCTTGAACTTCTGAAACGGAGACATGGTGCACACATGCTCGTTCAATGGAGGCTGGCTTGGTACTGATCATCTTGACTGATGGCCTTTCACGGCCAACAGACCTCTCAGATTGGGGTGGAGCATAACTGGACTGAGGGCAGTCACGTGCATAGTGTCCTGGTTCTCCGCAGGTAAAACAAGTTCCTGAGGTAGGACGTGGACCTACGTTGGCAAGTGGTCCACTAATAGGCCTGAGTGGAGCATGTTGCTGGGTTGGGTGAGGCGTCACATAGGATGGCCTCGGTGCATATCGAGGTGGAAGAGCCGAGTTCGGAATCCAAATCCGTCGCTTCTGAGAGCCAGAGCGGGAGGAAGAACCCAGATCACGGTTGTGCTTACGAGACTCCTCGTAAGTGAGTTGAGCTGTCTCTGCATTAATGGCCTTGTTCACAAGAGCCTGGAAAGTATCACAATGATGCAGGTGGAGATCACGACGCAACTTAGGGTGGAGACCCTTCCGGAACCTAGCCTGCTTCTTAGCGTCCGTGGACACTTCTTCTGTAGCATAGCGGGCGAGGTTTCCAAACTCCCTACTGTAAGCATCAACAGGCAGCTTACCCTGGGTAAAATTACAGAACTCTTCCCTCTTGCGGTCAAAGAGAGCCTGAGGAATGTGGTGCTCACGAAAAGCCTCGGTGAAATCTCTCCAGGTAGGAATCTGACCAGCTGGAAGCATAGCTTCAAAGCTCTGCCACCAAATACTAGCAGGTCCTTCCAAGTGATAAGTAGCATAGGTGACCTTGTCACTTTCAACGACGTTCGCAGAATGCAACTTGTGAGTGATGCTTCGGAGCCAGTCATCCGCATCGAGTGGCTCAATGGAATGATGGAAGGTGGGTGGTTTCAGACCAATGAAGCCGGTGATGGAAACCAACTTCTTACGCTGATGTGCGGTGTTCTGCTCAATCTGTGCCAACAAGCGGTTAGTCTCACGCTTGTTCCTCTCGGATGCTAACAAGAACTCTGCCACCAAAGGTTGGTCAGGAGGATCCTCGTCCCTACCATCTCCATGGTTCTTGCTATGAGCAACTGAAACTCGGTTAGCAGATGACATCCTGACACAGAAACCAAGGAAACAAGGATGGAATTAGCATCGACATAGGGATGCGGAAAGTAATGCAAAAGCATTGGAAAGTCTTGAAATCTTGGGACAATTTCGGCAGCATAACGGCTGTAATTGCTCAACAGGATGTTTGAGACATTCATCAAGGAATAGCATAATCAATCAGCATCATAATATAAAGGTTCTGGGTCAAACTGAGGACACACAGAAGTAGTAGAACTGTATTGAGACACAATCCAACAATCCTAAGACTTTACGGTTTAGTAACACGTCATCCTGAGAGATAGAGGAGAAGCCTAGGCCTTAACCCTCGTAGAAAAGAAGAGGCTGACTCAGAAAGAATGACATGAGGTAAGGGAGTAAAAAGAGCCTTACGTTCCCTTCCACAATCAATTCCCTTATGTAACTAAAGCATTTCTAGACTCAACTTCGACCAGTTTGGCTTGGTAATCCTACAGGCAGTCAGGCTCTGATACCAAGTCTGTCGGGACCCCGATCCCAAGTCACACCGATCTAGCATGTAACACTTCATATCACTTTGCGGCCTCACGCACGGTATCCCCACGGGTGCCACCTTACCTGGCCCGGGACCGTTTGCGCATTTTGGCTCACGTATATGATAGTGTCGCTAGCATCCATATGACAAGGAACCCGGGCCGACATGGCTAGTCGTGAACCCAAAGCGGCACGGACCTATGGAGACAGGCATACATGAATCGCATCGAACATGTCGGTCATCAACGAGTGATTCCGGGCTGTAGCACTGGGCTAACAGGACTCCGGGGATCCCGGGCTGTAGCAGGCTAGGCAGGACTCCGGAGCTCACCATGTGACATTTCCCCGAAGGGACAGACATAGGGATGAAGTGAAACACATGCCGGCCAGTCAAGTGTCCTGAGCAGTAGTACTGGGCTAGCAGGACTCCGGTGAACCGGGCTGTAGCGGACTACTATGGCTCAAGGAACATTAGACTACATTTCCCCATAAGAAAGGCTGCGAAGGATAAACAACTAGATTGTCGGATCCCACACATAGCAATACACGTTACATGTACGCATAACATGCATGTATGTGCGGTACATCATGGCATCACAACATAACTCAAACTCATATAGATAAGGGCCCAGAAGAGCCACATAACATAAATACAAACAGGGGTCATATGACCCATCATTCAGAGCATACAAGCAACAAGCGGAAGCATTACATGTCTGAGTACAGACAACTACCAAAGAAAAGACAAAGAAGCCTGACTAACACGACCCTCCCAAGGGTACAAGATCGTAGCTGGGATACAAGCTACTCGTCGAAGCCACTAGTGTAACCAACTGCAAAACATAAATAAGAAAACGTGAGTACAAAGGTACTCAACAAGTCTTACTTCAGAACTATCTACATATGCATCATTATCAATAAAGGGGGTGGTGGAGTTTAACAGCAGCAAGCCAGCTTTGACTCAATGGCTAATCTATACTATGGGTAATAGAAACTTCTTTGGGGTGAGAAGACGCACACGAGTCCACAACTTCACCATATCAATACTCCACTATGGATCCGTTCCCGTCTCCCTACGAGAAGGCCATCCATAGCACTCACGCTTATCTTGCATATTTTAGAGTATCCACTTCAAGTTATCTATGTACTATATAAGTCCTCCAAGTTTCCATATCCGAGGAAAACGGCTATTCGAATAGATATTATTGACCCTGCAGGGGTGTACTTCTTCACACACGCTCTCGCCACTTATAGCCCCGTACACGTCATGTACCTCGGCAACCTTCAAGCGGAAGCCGGGCGAGGGTGTCGACCACGACCTGACTAACCACACAAGTCTCTCGTCCAGGTTTATCGCCTATTCGGGTTCCATCCGCAAGGAGATCCGGCCGGGGTGTCGCTCACGGCCCCAAACGATGTGTGCAGGGTTCCCAAGCCCACCACCCGGGTGCCACTTGGTACACCGTGCCACAGTGCCTAGTCTGTCCCAAGCCCGTCCCGTCGGACACCACCTGGTAGACAAGTAGCACTACCTACAAACGCCAGAAACTAGTTGCAACTCCTGGACAGAGATCAAGTGGGTTAATAAGTCGAGAGGGGCCGGATAACCGGAACCCAATGTGTGGTAGTAACTGGACTTGGATAACATACACAGAACTCAGTGCTTAAGGACGGTTCCAATGAGACAACCCACCATGTACTCCTACATGGCCTCTCATCGCTACCTTTAACCAAACGTGTTCACACACTTAGCCTTTACCAGTAGGACATGTTCACCACTCCGATTCATTCCCGATGAATCAGACCTGACACAACTCTAAGCATAGCTGGCATAAAGAAAACAAGCATGGATGAGCAGGCACATCAAGGCTCAAGAAACTCCTACTCATGCTAGTGGGTTTCAACTATTTACTGTGGCAATGACAGGTCATGCAGAGGAATGGGTTCAGCTACTGCAGCAGAAAGTAGCAGTTTGAATCGTTGTTGTCCTAATGCAGTAAAAAGGAGCAGGAGCGAGAGAGTGGGACTTTATCGGGATGCTCAAGGGGGTTTGCTTGCCTGATAGATCCACGAAGAAGCACTGCTCCTCAGACAGGTACTCGGGACACCTCCCGGAGTAGAACCTATTGAGAGGGAACGGTGCCGGCAATCAATAAACAACCATATGCAACAATATGATGCATGAAGATGACATTCAAAAATTCTATGATTTGCCCTAATGCATCTAGCATCAATTTGGTTGAAGTCCATATGAACCAAGGGTTCATATGCAAACCCTAATTTAGATATATAACATGCCATTATTGCGTTTTCACTTATACAGTAGGTATAAGTTGGTTTTTCATGCATGAAACTGGCATAAATGGATTCCTTGCATTTTTCTGATAATTTTTCATATATAATTTATTTGATTTGGAGTTACGGTTGAATTACTATGAATTTTTGAAGTTTTAACTATTTTCTGGAATTTCCTGATTTATATTAATACCAGAAATCAATTATTGCGTCAGCTCTATGTCAGCATGACGTCAGCGAGTCAACGGGTCGGTCCAGGTCAAACCTGACCAGTGGGACCCATATGTCAGTGTCTAAACTAACTAATCTAGTTTAGTTAGTGGCCTCGGGCCCACATGTCAGTATCAGGTTAATTATCAGAGGATTAATTAATCCTAACTACTAATTAGGGGCGCCGGGGCCCATCTGTCATTGACAGGGAGGGAGAGGTCAACGGCTGTGGGGTCAGACCGGTTAACCCGCCGGCGTTTAGCCGCCGGCGAGGCAGAACACGGCGGAGGCGCTGCGGGTTTTGCCTACAGGGGGTCATTTGGCGCGCGGAGTGCAGCTACGGGAGGCGGGCGCTCGTCCGCATCCAACTGTGGTGGTGGCGCGGCCGGGGAGTGGCCGGAGTGGCGCCGGCGACGACGAGTGCGGCGGCCGGAGCTCGGGCAGGTGCGGGCGCGTGGTTGCGGTGCACGGGGAGGCGAGCGGAGAGGCGCTACGGGCTCCTGGCGTCACCAGGAGCACGGTGAGGCGCACAGGTGCGGCTGGCTCGGCCCCTGGCCACGGTGGCTCCGTGGCCGGCGGCGAGGAGCTACGGCCATGGCGGGAAAAGGGGCTACGGCGTGCAGGCGGCTAAATGGAGAGAGGGAGGAGAAGCAGCAGCTCACCGCGGAGGCGACGGGATGGTCAGCGGGCTCGGGGAGGACCAGTCGGCGGCGAATTTAGCGGCGGCGATTCGCGGCTCCGACGAAGGGGACGATGGCGATGGCGATGCTGCTGTGCTCCGGGCGTCGTCCAGCTCGACGAGGAGGCGTAGTCGAGGGCGGCGGTGCTCCTGGACAGTAGCAAGGGACGAGGGGGAGGCAGTGGCCGCGGCAATGGCAAACGGCGGCGACAGCAGCGCTCGGCCGTGAGCGAGAAAGCGAGGGAGAGGAGAGGAGAGAGCTGGGGGGAAGTGAGAGAGGGCCGAGGGGGATGCGTGGCATCGCGAGGGAAGGGCCAGGGCGTCGTGGCAGCGGCGAGAAGCAGGAGGTGGCCTGGCGTGCGCCGGCGCGCGTCGGCCACGCGCCCGGCGTCCTCCTGGCGGGAGGAGGAAGACCTCCCTGCCCCTGGTGGGCTGGGCCGCCAGGTGGGCTGGCCAGCTGGGCCGCCAGGTGGGCTGGCCAGCTGGGCCGCCAGGTAAGGGCAGGTAAACCCTTTTTCCTCTTCTGTTTTTCTTTTTCTATTTCTGACATTTGTTTTGTATTTAAAAGAAATGTTAAAACATTTCCATAAATGTTGAAAATAATTGTGGCATCTAGATATAATATTCTAGAGGCCCTCACCAATTCCCAACATTTTTGGAGCTATTAAAAATATTTATATAATTTAAACAGCTCCAATTCAAATATTTAAGCATTGATTCAAAAATCCAAAATGGGAAGGAAAAATGTGCATCACCTCTGGTTGTTGTTCCCAACATTTTCCAAAGACCATGAACATTTTTGAAAAGCATTTTGGGTTCATTGAAATTCCACTTTTAGTTTGAACCTATTTGAATTGCTTTGGTGCTAGGGTTTGCAACTTCCCCATTTCAATTTCATTTGAAATATAAACATGATGCACAAAGCAAGCCTAGGACCATACCAGAACTAGGGATGTGACATTATGGGTGCTTCGTTCTGGGTCGACTGTCACGGATGACGTCATTAACCTCTTTCAGTCGCCTTGATCCGTTCCAGGCCTTTCGTCGAATGGATTTCTTTACCTGTGAGGCATTGAGCGCCGGCGTGCGCGGGATTTCCGTTTCGTCAAGTTGTTCTGTAGCCAGCGGAGATCGCGGGATTCAGATTTTTTGGGAAGCGCGCGGAACGGGGGCGGCCGCAGTAATCGGGAGCGACAGTGCGAAGGCTCCTCGATCTCCGCGCCGCCTTTTTCGCCACGTACTGCGCGCGCGCCTGCCACAGGATTTGACTGGATAGCTCGGGTCCACTTGTCAGTCACTCGGAAGTGGTCCCTTATAAGTAGCTGGCTCGGAGTCCTCCAGCCGTGCGCGTGCTCATCTCTTCCCCTTCTTTCTCTCTTTCTCCGTTGTCTCCCCGCTTCCTTCGCTCTCGCCCAGCCACTGCAAACTAGCTCGAGATCTCGCCGGCGACGATGGTGAAGGGCAAGACGACCGCTCTGGAGCGCGCGAAGAAGGCGGCGGTGGCGGGGAAGGGGAAGAAGTCTGCGCGCGGCGGATCTTCCTCCCGGACGGCCCTGCCCAAAGGGTGGATCCAGGGCGACTGGATGCCCTCGGTGCTTCGTCAGGAAGATCTTGACGACCTGGTCGAGGGAGGAGCCATTCCCCACAAGGCCGCGCGTCTCTCGGGGTAGAAATCGAGCCCCAACCACACGACGGTGAGTGCGTGCTCCTGGCGACTCATATTGACCGAGGGTTTTCTCTGCCGCCCCACTCTTTCTTTTGCAACTTCTTGAACTTCCTCGGAGCGCAGCTCCATCACTTTACTCCGAACTCCATAGTCTATCTCGCCGCCTTTATTTCTATGTGTGAGGCATTCCTGGGGTGCCGCCCACACTGGGGGCTTTTCAAACACATCTTCACCTGTCGCTCTCAGTCGGTTAAGAAGGCCAAGTCGAGTGACGAGAGGACACAGGTGATCCAGCTGTGTGGGGGCTTGGCGATCCAGACGAGGGGGAAAAGCTGTTTTCCCTCCATTACCTTCCCGGAGTTAGTTCGAGGCTGGCAGGCGACTTGGTTTTACTGCCAGGATCAGGTGACTCCAGGGCAGTCGACTGGACTCCCACCCTTCACCCTCGACCAAGCCGAAAAGCCTGCTTCTCTGAAGGTGACGCCCGAAGAAAAGGCCCAGGTCAAGATACTGGCGAGTCGAGTGGTTGAACTTGTCCGTGAGGGCGTGACAGGGATGGATCTACTAGAAGTCTTCCTCAAGAGGCGGATCCAACCACTCCAGGCTCGGGACCACCCAATGTGGCTGTACTCTGGCCTCGAGGACACCACTCGGATCCACCCGGAGGAGGTCACCGACGAGATGTTGGAGGGGTGGCTGTCAAGCATCACGGGGAACAAGGACAACCCACGAGGAGGCAGGAGGGTCATTCCACTCGACAGCTCGTATGAGGTCGACCAGGTGCGTTTTTATGTTTCCGACTGAAATCTTCGTTTTCTGCATTGGTCTTCTTTCGAGTAGGTCGACTGACTTTTCGTTTTGTCTGCTGTCTTTCAGGCGACCACTGAGATGTATTTGACGCCCAATGGGGCACAGGGGTCGACTGAGGAAGGAGAAGGGAGCGGAGGCGAGAGCGGGGATGACCAGGGCGAGTGGGAGTCAGATGGTGAAGGAGAGGGAGGCGATGACGTCTTCTCCAGCGAAGAGGAGGAGGAGGAGACCGAGCCTCCCCTCCCGGAAAGGCGATCCAAGCTCGCACACGACCCGGCGCAGGGACGTGGCCAGGCGACTGCCTCCGTCGGGCCATCGTCGAAACACCCTCGGACTTCTTCTCCAACACCGACTGGGAAGGTCCCCAAGCAACCACGCACGATGCTATCCAAGGCGCCCAAGACTCTGCCCAAGATGAAGATAACTGTCCCTGTTATTTCCGGGTAACAAAGCTTGTCTTCCTTCGTCGATTGGAGGACGGATCCTCGGTCGACTCGTTACGCTTAACTGGCTGATTCTTCGAAACTTGCAGTGCTGCTACCTCCGAGATCTCTGCCAAAGACGACGACCAAGAGATGGGGGACGCTGCTACCTCCAACCCTAGTACGATTACGGACGTTCTGTTTTTTGAGTTGACTTGGTCGTTTCTTGCAATTCTGGTCGATTGAAAGTTCTTCCTGCAGCCCCTCCTCATGTTATCGACCTCCCGGATGACGACGACAACGAGCCGCTGAGGATAGGGAGGACCAAGAGGCCGTCGGCTGACAGGACTCCCCAGCCTGCTCCGGCGCCTGAGACCGTGGCTCGGGATGGCGGCGATGCCCCTCGGGCTTCTGTGACCTTTGCCAATCCCCTGTCGAGTGCGCAGCCCTCGGCGTCGGCTGCCAATCCGACTTCGCTCTTTGTCGCGTACTCTGTCCCTGAAGACGAAGTGGCCGCTGCGAAGGAGGCTATACACCAGGCGGGGGTCATGATGGAACAGGTGAAGAAGGCTCGGGAGGCCAGCCAGGCAGCTTACGACGCAAGTTTGGCACTTCAGAGCAATGTCCAGGTCAGTCGACTTGATACTTGATTATTTGAAGAGTCTTTCTCCCTCTTTCTTTTTTTTGAAGATCTTTGTATCTGTACACCCACTGGGTGTGTTTTCTCTTTCTTGGACTAGTGGGGGCACGCTGAGTGCACCCACTGGGTGTAGTCCCCGAGACTACGGTGGACTGCTGGCAGTCGACTGTAGTCTTTATATTGCGTTTCTGAATCTGTATTCCTTTCTTGATCTGGTCGAGTCATGTCGAATGGATCTGTGTCCGGTCGACTACGGACACTCGACTTTTTTTAGACCAGTGGGGGCACGCTGAGTGCACCCACTGGGTGTAGTCCCCGAGACTACTGTCGAATGTTTTTGATTCGGCTGTAGTCTTAGAAACGTTACTTTTTCTCCTTAGTTACTCGGAAGCAACTCATCTTGTATGTCTGTCGACTGAATTTTCCTTTTGCAGAAATCTTGTGAACTTGCGTCTCACTATACTGAGTTGGAGAAGCAGCGGATTCAACTGACTCTCGATCTGGAACTGGCCAGAACGGAGCTGCAGAAGGTCAGAGACGGCGTTGCTGGTAAGACGGCCTTGTCGACTGGTCTTGTTTTAGGCTTGGGTATCCTTTTGCTATTTCCGAACCAATCGTCGTTTCTTTTGCAGGAGAACTGAACGAGGCCCTGGCGAAGAAGGATCGGGACTTGGCTGCTGCCCACAAGGAGGCTGATGACAAGATCGCACTGGCTGAACAGAAGCTGGCTTCGGCCAGCCAGATAGAAGATGAGAACACCAAGCTGAAGGCCGCTCTGAATGAAGCCAACAGGGAGTGCTCGCATTGGAAGAAGAAGCACCTCACCCTGAGCGAGCAGATGGAAGGCGTCGCTCGCAGGAGGGACGACCTGGAGAGCTACCTGAGGAGTCTCCCCAAGACGCTGTACATCAAGCTCGAAGGTGCGCGTTCAATTCCGACTGGTTTTCTTTTGTGTCGACTCAGTTTGCGATCGTTGGCTTATCTTTGGGTCTTGTATGCAGAATTTGTCAGAATTTCGAAGAGGAGACCGGGCGGATTGAAACGGGTTTGGACCCAATCAATTCTCCGGTGAAAGATGACACTGCCATGAATCTGCTCCGACTGGAATCTCGAATCGACGGCGCCGTGGCTTACTTGGCTCGGCTGAAGGTTGCCATGTCGCGGATCGACTCGACACTTTGGCCAGAGTCTACACTTCAGAACGATCTCGTGTCTCTGATGGCTCGACTTGACAGAATCCCCGATCGAGTGCAGGAGTGGAAGAAGTCTTCTGCCCGGTGTGGTGCTGATGTGGCTCTGTCTTTAGTCCGCGTCCATTGCAAGAAGGCGCGAGAAGAAAAGTTGGCCGCCATCCAAGTCGCCAATACCAAGAGGCACAACTTTCAAGACTTCATGGAGACCTTCATTGCTGCCGCCACTCGTATTGCGGACGGAATCGACCTGGATGAGTTCGTCGCTCCTGCCAGTCCTCCTCCCGAGGAATGAAGAAACTTTTATGCCTTTCCTTAAATTTGCCTCGGAATGCCGAGTGGATTTGTAATCGTTTAAACTCTGCCGAGCTGAGGGCTCGAGTACTTTGATTCGGGGCCTGGGCCTTTTAAGCTTTATCTGAACTTAATTTCTTGCTGAATGTCTTCGCGGGACTTTTGGTCTTGTATTCAGACAAGTGCTGGGCTGCAGCTAAGTCCCCGAGTGTGAGGTTGGCTCTCCACTCGGTAGGGCTTTTATTCAAACTTAGGCGAGTGCTTGACTGCAGCTAGGTTTCCGAGTGGGAGAACTTAGGCGAGTACCGGACTGCAGCTAAGCCCCCGAGTGGGAGGATTGCTCTCCACCCGGTAGGAATTTTTCAAACTTAGGCGAGTGCTTGACTGCAGCTAAGTTTCCGAGTGGGAGAACTTAGGCGTGTACTGGACTGCAGCTAAGCCCCCGAGTGGGAGGATTGCTCTCCACTCGGTAGGATTTTTTTTCAAACTTAGGCGAGTGCTTGACTGCAGCTAAGTTTCCGAGTGGGGGAACTTAGGCGAGTACTGGACTGCAGCTAAGCCCCCGAGTGGGAGGATTGCTCTCCACTCGGTAGGATTTTTTTCAAACTTAGGCGAGTGCTCGACTGCAGCTAAGCTTCCGAGTGGGAAAACTTAGGCGAGTACTGGACTGCAGCTAAGCCCCCGAGTAGGAGGATTGCTCTCCACTCGGTAGGAATTTTTCAAACTTAGGCGAGTGCTTGACTGCAGCTAAGTTTCCGAGTGGGAGAACTTAGGCGAGTACTGGACTGCAGCTAAGCCCCCGAGTGGGAGGATTGCACTCCACTCGGTAGGATTTTTTCAAACTTAGGCGAGTGCTTGACTGCAGCTAAGTTTCCGAGTGGGAGAACTTAGGCGAGTACTGGACTGCAGCTAAGCCCCCAAGTGGGAGGATTGCTCTCCACTCGGTAGGATTTTTTCAAACTTAGGCGAGTGCTTGACTGGAGCTAAGTTTCCGAGTGGGAGAACTTAGGCGAGTACTGGACTGCAGCTAAGCCCCCGAGTGGGAGGATCGCTCTCCACTCGGTAGGATTTTTTCAAACTTAGGCGAGTGCTTGACTGCAGCTAAGTTTCCGAGTGGGAGAACTTAGGCGAGTACTGGACTGCAGCTAAGCCCCCGAGTGGGAGGATTGCTATCCACTCGGTAGGATTTTTCTTTTTTCTTTAAAATTGAGGCGAAACGGATTCGCAGCCAAGTCACCCACTGGGGGTTTTGTATGCAAACAAAGTGACAGCTATTATTGGCGCACTCTTGTCTTTGATAAAAATGAACTGTAGAAATTATTCTTCTCATTACAAGGGGAACTCAGGTGTAAAAGGGGCGGAGCAGTTCCGCGTTCCAAGCTCGTGGCTCGTCGATCTGGTGATCGGCGTTGTAGAGGTGGTATGCTCCATTGTGGAGGACTCTGGTGACTATGAAGGGGCCTTCCCAAGAAGGATCAAGTTTGTGTGGCTTCTGTTGATCCACTCGAAGGACCAGATCTCCTTCTTGGAAGGCTCAACTTTTCACATTTCGGGCATGAAAACGGCGCAAGTCTTGTTGACAAATGGTCGATCTGATCATGGCCATCTCCCTTTCTTCTTCCAGGAGGCCGACTGCGTCTTGCCGGGCCTGCTCTGCTTCATCTTCGGTGTAAAGTTCGACTCGGGGTGCATTATGAAGAAGATCACTTGGCAGGACAGCTTCGGCTCCATAAACCAGAAAGATGGAGTCCTTCCAGTCGACCGGTTAGGGGTGGTCCTTAATCCCCACAGAACTGACGGAAGCTCGTCGACCCAAGCTCCTGCCGCGTGCTTAAGATCGCGCATCAGCCGAGGTTTTAGTTGTCAGGACCCCGATCCTAGGTCACACCGATCTAGCATGTAACACATCATATCACCTTGTGGCCTCACGCACGGTATTTCCACGGGTGCCGCCTTACCTGGCCCGGGAGCGTTTGCGCCTTTTGGCTCACGTATATGATAGTGTCGCTAGCATCCATATGACAAAGAACCCGGGCCGAGATGGCTAGTCGTGAACCCAAAGCGGCACTAACCCATGGGGACAGGCATACATGAATCAACCTCGAGCATGTCGGTCAACAGCGTGTGAATCCGGGCTGTAGCACTAGGCTAACAGGACTCCGGTAACCCGGGCTGTAGCAGGCTTGGCAGGACTCCGGATGTCACCGCGTGACATTTCCCCGAAGGGACAGACATAGGAATGAAGTGAAACACATGCCGGCCAGTCAAGTGTCCTGAGCAGTAGTGCTGGGCTAGCAGGACTCCGGTGATCCGGGCTGTAGCCGACTACTATTGCTCCGAAGCACTAGACTACATTTCCCCATATGATAGGCTGCCAAGGATAAACAACTAGATAGTCGGATCCCACACATACCAAGCATTTCAATCATACACACAATATGCTCGATATGTGTAAATACAACATGGCATCACAACATAACTCTACAACTCAAGTATTTATTCATTAGGCTCCGAGGAGCGAGATATTACAGACATGGGTCTCATGACCCAACAATCATAGCATACAATGCAAAGCACATGCGGAAGCTTAACATGTATGGGTATAGACATCTATAAATGAAAAGGGCTAAGAAGCCTGACTATCTACCAAATCCTGTCGAGGGCACAAGATCGTAGCTGAGGTATCAAGCTAAACGTCGAAGTCCACGCGGAACTACTAGCGAGACTGAAGTCTCTCTGCAAAACATAAATTAAGCACACGTGAGTACAAAGGTACTCACCAAGACTTACCTCAGAACTAAACTACATTTGCATCGGTATCAACAAAGGGGGGGATGGTGGAGTTTAACTGCAGCAAGCCAGCTTTGACTCGGTGGCTATCCTAAACTACAACTGCAAGCAACTCTTTGAGGTGGCACACACGAGTCGACACATTCACCATTCAATACACCACTATGGATCCGCTCCCGTCTCCCTACGAGAAGGCCATCCATAGCACTCACGCTTATCTTGCGAGTTTTAGGGTATCCACTTTCACTTGTCTATGAACTGTTATAGGCAACCCAGAAGTCCTTTACCCCGGACACGGCTATTCGAATAGATCATTTATAACCCTGCAGGGGTGTACTTCGTCACACATGTTTCCACCACTTAGCGTCTACACACGACATGTGCTCGGCAGACTTCAAGCGAAAGCCGACTTGGGTGTAGACCACGACCTGACTAACCACACAAGTCTCTAGTCCAGGTTTATCGCCTATTCGGGTTCCATCCGCGAGGAGATCCGGCCGGAGTTTCGCTCACAGCCCCAAACGATGTGTGCAGGGTTCCCGAGACACCAAACGGGCGCCCGGTACACCGTGCCACAGTGTATCTACCGCATCATAGCCCACCCCTAGGGTCAGCGCTACGCACGGCCGCCAACACATATCCTATAAACACCAGAAACTAATTGCAACTCTTGGACAGAGGACGAGAGGGGTCAGTAAGTCGAGCGGGGTCATATTTCAGGGCCCAACGTGTGGTAGTAGCTGTTTCATGGATCACAAACACAGAACTCAGTTCCTGAGGACGGTTTCAATGAGACAACCCACCATGTACTCCTACATGGCCTCTCACCGCTACCTTTACCAATACGTGTTCACACACTTAGCTCACACACAATAGAACATGTTTACACACCTCCGATCCATCCCCGATGAATCAGACCTGACTCAACTCTAAGCAGTAGCAGGCATGACAAACAAGCATGAATGAGTCGGCACATCAGGGCTCAAACAACTCCTACTCATGCTAGTGGGTTTCATCTAATTACTGTGGCAATGATAGGTCATGCAGAGGATAAGGGGTTCAACTACCGCAACAAGTAACAGATGAATCATTGTTGTCCTAATGCAGTAAAAGAGAGCAGGAGCGAGAGAGTGGGCTTGTATCGGAATGAACAAGGGGGTTGTGCTTGCCTGGCACTTCTGAAGATAACATTGAGTCTTCATCAGTGTCAACGATCACAGCGTCGGAGCAGCGTCTACCGAGAGGGGACAAACACCGACAACAGAGAAAGAAACACAATCAATGCAATGCACAATATGATGCATGATCATGGCATGTCAATATGCTGTGGTTTGAACTAATGCAACTAGTAACATGTTAAATGGAGTTGGTTTGAACACTAGGTTCAAATTCAAACTCCATATGTGCTTATTTAAATGTCAATTATGCAAATTGCCCTGTACAGCAAACCTAGGTTGCTCAAACATGCATGCAAATGGTACAAATGGATTCCTTGAATTTTTCTGATAATTTTACATATATAATTTATTTTATTTGGAGTTACGGTTGAATTTCTATGAATTTTAGAAGTCTTGGGCATTTTCTAGAATTTTCTGAATTGTTTTAAAAACAGAAATTAATTACTGCGTCAGCATGACATCAGGGTGACGTAAGCAAGTCAACAGGGCTGGTCCGGGTCAAACCTGACCAGTGGGGCCCACTGGTCAGTGACCCAGGGCTGGTTTCTGTGGCTGACGTGTGGGACCAGGTCAACGTTGACTTGACTAAAGTCAAAGCTGACACGTGGGGTCCATAGGGTTAGCACTAATCTAAACAGGAAGCTAAACCCGGGGTTAATTAGGTGTGGGGTCCATCCTTCAGTGACTTGGATGGTAGTTAGTGGGGTAATTAGCGCTAAATAACCGGCACCACGTCAGCAGGTGACGCCGGCGACCACAGCAGCGACGGGATCTCGCCGGAGTCGGTCGGGGCGGCGCTACGGGCGGCGGTTTGCGGCGGGGTTTGGCTCCACGCGAAGAGCACCCTCGCGCGCTTCCAACGCAGCAAGCAGCAGTGGCTGGGGTGCACGGAAACGACGCCGACGGCGAGAAGCGCGGCGGCCGGAGTTCGGGCGTCGAACGAATCGACGTCGCAGGGCACGGCAGGAGCAACGGGTGGTGGCTACGGCTCCGTGGTGATGCGCTGAGCGCAGTAGCGCGCTCGGTTTCGAGCTCCGGTGGACGTGGCCACGGCAGTGAGGGGCTCAGGCGGCGGCCGGAGCTCGGCGTCCGTGCAGCTAGGCCCTAGAGGATGCGGAGAGGCCGGGGAAGAGGGGGAGTCGAAGCGGGCGCTCACAGGGAACACGCAGGGATGGTCAGCGGCCTCGCGGACGCGTTGGAGACGGCGAATCGACGACGGTGAGCTTCGGCACCCGAGGAGGAAGACGGCGATGGTGACGGCGCTTCGAGGCGTCCGGCGGGGCGCGGCTCGGTGGAGAGGAAGAGGAGGATGCAGTGGTGCTTCTGGAAGCATCAACGGGGCGAGGGAGGGCCAGTGGCCGTGGTGGTGCTCGTCGGCGCTCTCGGGCTCTCGCGGACGGTCGCGGGAGAGAGGGACAGAGAGGGGGAAATCGCCATGGGAGAGAGGAGAGGAGTGCAGGGGGTCGAGAGGGCTGTGTGGCGTCGTCTGGAGCCGTCTAGGCCGTCGAGGGGGCACGCAGGCAAGGTGGAGGTGGCACGGCGCGTGCCTGCGCGCGGCGACCACGCGCGCGCGTCCTCCTGGCAGGAGCTTGAGGATGGTGGTGCTGGTGGGCTGGGCCTGTTGGCTGGGCTGCCAGCTGGGCCGGCTTCAGGTAAGGCCAGGTAACTCTGTTGTTTCATTTCTATTTTTCTAATCTTATCTGTTTTCTATTTTGCAGGTTTGTTTTGAATTTGGTTTTGAAACCAAATCAATTTTGTTGCTTCTGGAAATATTTTTTTTGAAGCTAAAAGAATTAAACCAAAGCTCCATAAAATATTTCAGAATTATTGGACATATATTCATTTAATAGTAGATATAAATCCAATTCAAATAATTATTGATTTAAAATCAGAGCCCAAATAATTCCTTAGAAATGTTCCAAAATTTTGGTTTGATTTATAACTCTTGCCAAAATTGTCAGAGCTATTTCTAGGGCATTTTGGATTTGCTGATTGCAATTTTAGGGTTTCTTGCCCCTTTATTAAAATGATTTCCGAGGCTTTCAATTTCCTTATTTCAAATTTCAGAATTTAGACATGGTGCACACATGAATCTGGCCTAGAGCATTACCAGAAGCTAGGGATGTGACAGCTCACCCCCACTAAACAAGAATCTCGTCCCGAGATTCAAGTCGTGAGGTAAGAAGACAGAGGGGACACACGATCAACACCATCTTCACGATCCAGACGTCTTTCTTGAGGATATTGTTTCATTGCGTCATCTTGATCTTGACGTCTTTGCTTTCAGGATCTTCATCCAGCATAATGACGAGAAGAAAAGAAACTCTCGAAGAATCGATCTTCTTGAAGATCGAGCAACCGACGATCAACTCACAGAATGAGACGTAAGAACACCTCTTGAGTTGAGACACAAAGCACATATCAGAATCCATGGAGAGAAGCAGATGACAAGGGCTCAATTTGGTAAGCAACAAACCACACTGGAGTAGGATGGTGTATGGTTTCAAGGTAGCGAGGAGATTGATTGCCATGATTCCACAACGGGGCACCTTAGGGGAGGTGACTCGTAAAATTATTTCCTTAAGTGGCAGAAAGAATTACTTTTGATACAAAGATCATTGAAACTCTTTATACCAGCCTGAGGTAATCACAATCGACCGTTGGAAGGGGTTCGAAAGAATGGCATACTCCGACTAGGATGGATGATGTGGACTACCTTGTTGAAGACAACGCAATGGATGATTTGCTTATCATAGGAAATGGATGGAACCCATGGTAAGTCCACTTTTGAAGATGATCCTGAACAAAACTACTGAGGTGCAAGCTGGGAACGAAATGCAAATGTTGGGAATGATTCTGGTAACTGGGGAAGAACTCAACAGTCGAGAGTGAGTCCACTGTTTGAAAAGGTTATAACATAACCGAGGAAACTGGAAGCAAATCCCAGTTTAACGCCAACGGTAAAACCTAGTGCTTGTGCGTGCTCTCAAGAACTTGAGCATCTCCATATTCATTAAGGTTTTACCAATATCCGTGTCAAGGATCCTGGCAACACAACATACCACCATGATGAATGGTGATGGATGATGCAGATGCAAGGGAAGATAACACTTTCTCAGGTTTCACCTTAGCGAGACCAAGGGAACAAAATCTGGATGATCGACCGAGAGACATTTAGCACTCCGCTTCTAATGTTCTCCTTGATGTGCTAGGATAACCCATTTATTGATACGGTTTGGTATCTAGGACATCAAGTGAAAGGTCGGACTTCGGGAGTACAAGAATCCGTAAGGATTAATTACGAAGGTAAATCCTACGAAATCCTCATGGAGAGGTGGCCAACTTTCTTCAATCGAGATACTACAATAATAGGTCCTCCGGCTGGATGTGTTGGCCGCGACATCCACTTTACCGATTATCGAGAGACCAATATTATAGTTCTTGGAAAATACTCCAACTATCATATCTGCCTGAGATTCAGATCTGGTTGGTGATAGGATATTCCAGACTCATCGAGTCTAGAAAGGAAAATTAAGGTTTGCAACACAATTTGACGAGATGATGTTGCGAGATTCTCGGGGAATGAACTGTGATAGCAAGCTCCAAAACATGAGCTGGTTCTGCTACAAACATGTGAACACGCTGTCCCAGACAAGCATGACCACGTAGTAGTCTTATAATAAAACACTACCGAGTTCAAGTGGGGAACCATCATTGCGGATAACGAAGTCCTTGCATAAGTCTAGCTCCTAAGAAGAAACTTCTTCTCCTGGAACAAATCAATCAGTGGCTTTGTGTACTAGGAGTTACATATGGAATGGAGGTAGCGAGCCTTTCAAACCATAGCATACTTCGCACATGCATGACTGACTTGGGATGGTAACAGAGGAAACAAAAACAATCTTTCTCGAACTCACGGCGGCAACTTGCACCAAATGCACGTGAATCAGAGAAAGTCACTTCTTCCATCCAACATATGCTTCATGAACGGGACATGAAGATAATGCCTATAAAAGTTTCCAACACTAGGTTGATGTTCAACATGAGTCATGGGGGAGACAAAATGCTGCTGATGGGCTCAACAACAACTCATCGGAATTTCCATATCACTGGACTTCCACCATCATGTGAACACGGTTATAGCATTGGTCAGACCAAAAGATGTAATGGTGTATGCTCGAGGGATCAACCACGAGTAAGACAACATTACGAACATCGTTGGTTCTGATTTGACTTGATGATGGCCCATACTTAAGTCAAAGTTTGGACAAAACAATAGCTCCACCAATTGGTCACGGAGATCAATCAATGAAGATATCATCTTTCTTCAACACACATATACAAAGAGATATCCCTTTGGAAAGAACTAAGTCGGATATAGCCTTTATCTTCCAACTCTCCAAGTTGTTGTTTTAGCTTAACCAATTAGTTCAGGGGTATCCAACACAGGTTCTTGGGGAAAAGTCGTTTATCGGAAAACCAACTTGATCACAAACTCAACATAACTGTCAGGTGACAACCTGGTAACACTTCCGAGAAGATATCCGGAAAATCACGAACCACCGATACGTTACTAAGCTCGAGAACAACCTTGCTTTTTAGGGCAAGATGACATGATCAGCAGAGTGAGGGATTGACACAATCCTAACTCATTGATCGAAGAGTGCACCAGAAATAAGGACTAGGTAGCACGATCAATCTTAGGATGATGGTTTGATAACCAACACACTAAAAATGAGAATTTCGTCCATTTACTACCAAGCAACATGGTTGCTAGGAGTATTGATTTCACACATCACGACTCACTTGCCGGCATTCCGGTTGCAACAACACGGAAACCGAGGAATGAAGAATGATGGTAAGAAGTATCACTGCGTCAAAAATTCATGAGAGATTGTGCAATTCTCATGACAATCATGACATACAGGGGGTATTATTCCGAGGTAGAACAGAACAAAAGATGGATTGGCATTTTGATCTGCGAAGTACAACTGCTTTGACCCCATCCTAGATATGGATGAGGTACTGGAGTTTGTTTCTCCTAGTCATTCTGAAATAGAATGACTTGACGGACCACTAGAGTAATAGGCATTGATAAACACGATTGCCAAATACTCCTCACTATCAATTGATAGATGAAGGTCGGAATATAACCGAAGGGGGGGGGGACAACTCAAGGAACATATAACTTTCTGAGTTGTGGATGCATAGACTAGTATGTCGAACGAGTTCAACATATTTCTTCCGGATAACCCATGCAGAAAGGTAGAACTGGCAGAGCCACAATATATAACGGAGAACTCATCAGGAGCACTCTGGTTGTGATCCTTTGGTTCAAGAACTTCTGCCATAAGTGGTTCATAGTATTTGGAAGAAGGATATACCACGGACCTCGAGGACTATCGCAAAGGTTACTAATATCCTAAAGGAACTAGCAACACTATCAACATGAGGTAAGTAGGGTGAATCTCGGGTTCAAGAACCCATGAATAGAATACCTACCACTACATGGCATCACGGGATGCTTTTGAGAATAACGGCCAGAATCACACACTGGGAACGCAAGACATGGTTCGATTACCAGGTGGCACTCTAAGACATCTAGGGTCATAATAATAATTCCAACATATATGTCGAGGCAAAAGAATACCCCAGCTCACAATTAGTGTGATTAACCTGGCCTAAATGGACATCAGGAACAGGGAGGAAGGATTTGCAAATGCATCAGACTATTTAGAAACCTGGGATGACTCGGACAGCATAACGGCTGTAATTGCTCAAAAAGATTTGAGACAACCTGCAAAGATGGTGGCATAATCACTTAACAACATCATATCAAGGTTCGGGTGCCAGCTATGAACATATGGAAGTAGTAGGAACTGAACTGAGGCTTGAACTCAACAATCCTAGGCAACTACGGTTTAGTAACACGTCATCCTGAGAGATAGAAGAGAGGCCTAGTACTTAACCCCGTAGAAAAGATAAGATGACTCAGATCAGAAGGTCATGAGGTATAAGGAGTAAAAAGAACCTTACGTTCCCTTCCCCAATCAATTCCCTTACATAACTAAAGCATTTCTAGACTCAACTTCGACCAGTTTGGCTTGGTAATCCTACAAGCAGTCAGGCTCTGATACCAACGCTGTCAGGACCCCGATCCTAGGTCACACCGATCTAGCATGTAACACATCATATCACCTTGTGGCTGAAGGAAATATGCCCTAGAGGCAATAATAAAGTTATTATTTATTTCCTTATATCATGATAAATGTTTATTATTCATGCTAGAATTGTATTAACCGGAAACATAATACATGTGTGAATACATAGATCAACAGAGTGTCACTAGTATGCCTCTACTTGACTAGCTCGTTAATCAAAGATGGTTATGTTTCCTAACCATGAACAAGGAGTTGTTATTTGATTAACGAGGTCACATCATTAGTAGAATGATCTGATTGACATGACCCATTCCATTAGCTTAGCACCCGATCGTTTAGTATGTTGCTATTGCTTTCTTCATGACTTATACATGTTCCTATAACTATGAGATTATGCAACTCCCGTTTACCGGAGGAACACTTTGGGTACTACCAAACGTCACAACGTAACTGGGTGATTATAAAGGAGTACTACAGGTGTCTCCAATGGTAGATGTTGGGTTGGCATATTTCGAGATTAGGGTTTGTCACTCCGATTGTCGGAGAGGTATCTCTGGGCCCTCTCGGTAATGCACATCACATAAGCCTTGCAAGCACTGCAACTAATAAGTTAGTTGTGAGATGATGTATTACGGAACGAGTAAAGAGACTTGCCGGTAACGAGATTGAACTAGGTATTAGATACCGACGATCGAATCTCGGGCAAGTAACATACCGATGACAAAGGGAACAACGTATGTTGTTATGCGGTCTGACCGATAAAGATCTTCGTAGAATATGTAGGAGCCAATATGGGCATCCAGGTCCCGCTATTGGTTATTGACCGGAGACGTGTCTCGGTCATGTCTACATTGTTCTCGAACCGTAGGGTCCGCACGCTTAACGTTACGATGACAGTTATTATGAGTTTATGCATTTTGATGTACCGAAGGTTGTTCGGAGTCTCGGATGAGATCATGGACATGACGAGGAGTCTCGAAATGGTCGAGAAGTAAAGATTGATATATTGGAAGCCTATGTTTGGGCACCGGAAGTGTTCCGGGTGAAATCGGGATTTTACCGGATTACCGGGAGGGTTACCGGAACCCCCCGGGAGGCAAATGGGCCTATTGGGCCTTCGTGGAAAAGAGAGAAGGGGCAGCCCACAGGCTAGCCGGCCGAACCCCCCTTCCCTAGTCCTATTAGGACTAGGAGAAGGGGCCGGCCCCCCTCTCTTCTCTTTCTCCCGAAGAGTCCTATTAGGAATAGGATTTGGGGGAAGGAGTCCTACTCCCGGTAGGAGTGGGACTCCTCCCTGCGCCTCCCTCCTAGCCGGCCGACCCCCTTGCCCCTGGTCCTTTATATACGGGGGCAGGGGGCACCCCATAGACACACAACTTGATCCTTGAGATCGTTCCTTAGCCGTGTGCGGTGCCCCCTGCCACCAAATTCCACCTCGATCGTACCGTTGTAGTGCTTAGGCGAAGCCCTGCGTCGGTAGTACATCAAGATCGTCATCACGCCGTCGTGCTGACGGAACTCTTCCTCGATGCTTTGCTGGATCGGAGCCCGAGGAACGTCATCGAGCTGAACGTGTGCTAAGAACTCGGAGGTGCCGGAGTAACGGCGCTTGGATCGGTCGGATCGGGAAGAAGACGTACGACTACTTCCTCTACGTTGTGTGATCGCTTCCGCAGTCGGTCTGCGTTGGTACGTAGACAACACTCTCCCCTCTCGTTGCTGTGCATCACCATGATCTTGCGTGTGCGTAGGAATTTTTTTGAAATTACTGCGTTCCCCAACAGTGGCATCCGAGCCTAGGTTTTATGGTTTGATGTTATATGCACGAGTAGAACACAAGTGAGTTGTGGGCGATACAAGTCATACTGCCTACCAGCATGTCATACTTTGGTTCGGCGGTATTGTTGGTTGAGACGATCCGGACCAACCTTACGCGTACTCTTACGCGAGACCGGTTCCCTCGACGTGCTTTGCACATAGATGGCTTGCGGAAGACTGTCTCTCCAACTTTAGTTGAACCAAGTGTGACTACGCCCGGTCCTTGAGAAGGTTAAAACGAAGTCTATTTGACGAACTATCGTTGTGGTTTTGATCCGTAGGTGAGATGAGTTCTTACTTAAGCCCGTAGCAGCCACGTAAAACTTGCAACAACAAAGTAGAGGACGTCTAACTTGTTTTTGCAGGGTATGTTGTGATGTGATATGGTCAAGGCATGATGCTGATTTTATTGTATGAGATGATCATGTTTTGTAACTAAGTTATCGGCAACTGGCAGGAGCCATATGGTTGTCGCTTTATTGTATGCAATGCAATCGCGATGTAATGCTTTACTAGATTACTAAACGGTAGTAATAGTCGTGGAAGCATAAGATTGGCGAGACGACAACGATGCTACGATGGAGATCAAGGTGTCGCGCCGGTGACGATGGTGATCATGACGGTGCTTCGAAGATGGAGATCACAAGCACAAGATGATGATGACCATATCATATCACTTATATTGATTGCATGTGATGTTTATCCTTTTATGCATCTTATCTTGCTTTGATTGACGGTAGCATTATAAGATGATCTCTCAATAAATTATCAAGAAGTGTTCTCCCTGAGTATGCACCGTTGCCAAAGTTCGTCGTGCCCAGACACCACGTGATGATCGGGTGTGATAAGCTCTACGTCCATCTACAACGGGTGCAAGCCAGTTTTGCACACGCAGAATACTCAGGTTAAACTTGACGAGCCTAGCATATGCAGATATGGCCTCGGAACACAGAGACCGAAAGGTCGAGCGTGAATCATATAGTAGATATGATCAACATGACGATGTTCACCATTGAAAACTACTCCATCTCATGTGATGATCGGTTATGGTTTAGTTGATTTGGATCACGTGATCACTTAGAGGATTAGAGGGATGTCTATCTAAGTGGGAGTTCCTAAGTAATTTGATTAACTGAACTTAAACTTATCATGAACTTAGTACCTGATAGTATCTTGCTTGTTTATGTTGCTTGTAGATAGATGGCTCGTGCTATTGTTCCGTTGAATTTTAATGCGTTCCTTGAGAAAGCAAAGTTGAAAGATGATGGTAGCAATTACACGGACTGGGTCCGTAACCTGAGGTTATCCTCATTGCTGCACAGAAGAATTACGTCCTAGAAGCACCGCTGGGTGGCAGGCCTGCTGCTGGAGCAACGCCAAATGTTATGAACGTCTGGCAGAGCAAAGCTGATGACTACTCGATAGTTCAGTGTGCCATGCTTTACGGCTTAGAATCGGGACATCAACGACGTTTTGAACGTCATGGAGCATATGAGATGTTCCAGGAGTTGAAGTTAATATTTCAAGCAAATGCCCGAATTGAGAGATATGAAGTCTCCAATAAGTTCTATAGCTGTAAGATGGAGGAGAACAGTTCTGTCAGTGAGCATATACTCAAAATGTCTGGGTATAATAATCACTTGATTCAGATGGGAGTTAATCTTCCAGATGATTGCGTCATTGACAGAATTCTCCAATCACTACCACCAAGCTACAAGAGCTTCGTGATGAACTATAATATGCAAGGGATGAACAAGACTATTCCCGAGCTCTTCGCAATTCTGAAAGCTGCGGAGGTAGAAATCAAGAAGGAGCATCAAGTGTTGATGGTTAGCAAGACCACTAGTTTCAAGAAAAAGGGTAAAGGGAAGAAGAAGGGAAACTTCAAGAAGAACAGCAAGCAAGTTGTTGCTCAAGAGAAGAAACCCAAGTCTGGACCTAAGCCTGAAACTGAGTGCTTCTACTGCAAGCAGACTGGACACTCGAAGCGGAACTGCCCCAAGTATTTGGCGGATAAGAAGGATGGCAAAGTGAGCAAAGGTATATGTGATATACATGTTATTGATGTGTACCTCACTAGAGCTCGCAGTAGCACCTGGGTATTTGATACTGGTTCTGTTGCTAATATTTGCAACTCGAAACAGGGACTACGGAATAAGCGGACACTAGCAAAGGACGAGGTGACGATGCGCGTGGGAAACGGTTCCATAGTCGATGTGATCGCGGTCGGCATGCTACCTCTACATCTACCTTCGGGATTAATATTAGACCTAAATAATTGTTATTTGGTGCCAGCGTTGAGCATGAACATTATATCTGGATCTTGTTTAATGCGAGACGGTTATTCATTTAAATCAGAGAATAATGGTTGTTCTATTTATATGAATAATATCTTTTATGGTCATGCACCTTTGAAGAGTGGTCTATTCTTGTTGAATCTCGAAGATAGTGATACACATATTCATAATGTAGAAGCCAAAAGATGCAAAGTTAATAATGATAGTGCAACTTATTTGTGGCACTGCCGTTTAGGTCATATCGGTGTAAAGCGCATGAAGAAACTCCATACTGATGGGCTTTTGGAACCACTTGATTATAAATCACTTGGTACTTGCGAACCGTGCCTCATAGGCAAGATGACTAAAACACCGTTCTCCGGTACTATGGAGAGAGCAACAGATTTGTTGGAAATCATACATACCGATGTATGTGGTCCAATGAATATTGAGGCTCGTGGCGGATATCGTTATTTTCTCACCTTCACAGATGATTTAAGCAGATATGGGTATATCTACTTAATGAAACATAAGTCTGAAACATTTGAAAGGTTCAAAGAATTTCAGAGTGAAGTTGAAAATCATCGTAACAAGAAAATAAAGTTTCTACGATCTGATCGTGGAGGAGAATATTTGAGTTACGAGTTTGGTGTACATTTGAAAAATTGTGGAATAGTTTCGCAACTCACGCCACCCGGAACACCACAGCGTAATGGTGTGTCCGAACGTCGTAATCGTACTTTACTAGATATGGTGCGATCTATGATGTCTCTTACTGATTTACCGCTATCGTTTTGGGGTTATGCTTTAGAGACGGCCGCATTCACGTTAAATAGGACACCATCAAAATCCGTTGAGACGACGCCTTATGAACTATGGTTTGGCAAGAAACCAAAGTTGTCGTTTCTTAAAGTTTGGGGCTGCGATGCTTATGTGAAAAAGCTTCAACCTGATAAGCTCGAACCCAAAGCGGAGAAATGTGTCTTCATAGGATACCCAAAGGAAACTGTTGGGTATACCTTCTATCACAGATCCGAAGGCAAGACATTCGTTGCTAAGAATGGATCATTTCTAGAGAAGGAGTTTCTCTCGAAAGAAGTGAGTGGGAGGAAAGTAGAACTTGACGAGGTAACTGTACCTGCTCCCTTATTGGAAAATACTACATCACAGAAAACTGTTTCTGCGACACCTATGCCAATCAGTGAGGAAGCTAATGATGATGATCATGAAGCTTCAGAACAAGATACTACTGAACCACGTAGATCAACCAGAATGAGATCCGCACCAGAGTGGTATGGTAATCCAGTTCTGGAAGTCATGATGCTAGATCATGATGAACCTACGAACTATGAAGAAGCGATGGTGAGCCCAGATTCCGCAAAGTGGCTTGAGGCCATGAAATCTGAGATGGGATCCATGTATGAGAACAAAGTATGGACTTTGGTTGACTTGCCCGATGATCGGCAAGCAATTGAGAATAAATGGATCTTCAAGAAAAAGACTGACGCTGACGGTAATGTTACTGTCTATAAAGCTCGACTTGTCGCAAAAGGTTTTCGACAAGTTCAAGGGGTTGACTACGATGAGACTTTCTCACCAGTAGCGATGCTTAAGTCCGTCAGAATTATGTTAGCAATTGCCGCATTTTAAGATTATGAAATATGGTAGATAGATGTCAAAACTGCATTCCTGAATGGATTTCTGAAAGAAGAGTTGTATATGGTACAACCAGAAGATTTTGTCGATCCAAAAGGAGCTAACAAAGTATGCAAACTCCAGTGATCCATTTATGGACTGGTGCAAGCATCTCGGAGTTGGAATAAACGCTTTGATAGTGTGATCAAAGCATTTGGCTTTATACAGACTTTTGGAGAAGCCTGTATTTACAAGAAAGTGAGTGGGAGCTCTGTAGCATTTCTGATATTATATGTGGATGACATATTGCTAATTGGAAATGATATAGAATTTCTGGATAGCATAAAGGGATACTTGAATAAAAGTTTTTCGATGAAAGACCTCGGGGAAGCTGCATACATATTAGGCATAAAGATCTATAGAGATAGATCAAAACGCTTAATTGGACTTTCACAATGCACATACCTTGACAAAATTTTGAAGAAGTTCAAGATGGATCAAGCAAAGAAAGGGTTCTTGCCTGTGCTGCAAGGTGTGAAGTTGAGTAAGACTCAATGCCCGACCACTGCAGAAGATAGAGAGAAAATGAAAGATGTTCCCTATGCTTCAGCCATAGGCTCTATCATGTATGCAATGCTGTGTACCAGACCTGATGTGTGCCTTGCTATAAGTTTAGCAGGGAGGTACCAAAGTAATCCTGGAATGGATCACTGGACAGCGGTCAAGAACATCCTGAAATACCTGAAAAGGACTAAGGATATGTTTCTCGTATATGGAGGTGACAAAGAGCTCACCGTAAGAGGTTACGTTGATGCAAGCTTTGACACTGATCCGGACGATTCTAAATCGCAAACCGGATACGTGTTTACTTTAAACGGTGGAGCTGTCAGTTGGTGCAGTTCTAAACAAAGCGTCGTAGCGGGATCTACATGTGAAGCGGAGTACATAGCTGCTTCTGAAGCAGCGAACGAAGGAGTCTGGATGAAGGAGTTCATATCCGATCTAGGTGTCATACCTAGTGCATCGGGTCCAATGAAAATCTTCTGTGACAATACTGGTGCAATTGCCTTGGCAAAGGAATCCAGATTTCACAAAAGAACCAAACACATCAAGAGACGCTTCAACTCCATCCGGGATCTAGTCCAGGTGGGAGACATAGAGATTTGCAAGATACATACGGATCTGAATGTTGCAGACCCGTTGACTAAGCCTCTTCCACGAGCAAAACATGATCAGCACCAAGGATCCATGGGTGTTAGAATCATTACTGTGTAATCTAGATTATTGACTCTAGTGCAAGTGGGAGACTGTAGGAAATATGCCCTAGAGGCAATAATAAAGTTATTATTTATTTCCTTATATCATGATAAATGTTTATTATTCATGCTAGAATTGTATTAACCGGAAACATAATACATGTGTGAATACATAGATCAACAGAGTGTCACTAGTATGCCTCTACTTGACTAGCTCGTTAATCAAAGATGGTTATGTTTCCTAACCATGAACAAGGAGTTGTTATTTGATTAACGAGGTCACATCATTAGTAGAATGATCTGATTGACATGACCCATTCCATTAGCTTAGCACCCGATCGTTTAGTATGTTGCTATTGCTTTCTTCATGACTTATACATGTTCCTATAACTATGAGATTATGCAACTCCCGTTTACCGGAGGAACACTTTGGGTACTACCAAACGTCACAACGTAACTGGGTGATTATAAAGGAGTACTACAGGTGTCTCCAATGGTAGATGTTGGGTTGGCGTATTTCGAGATTAGGGTTTGTCACTCCGATTGTCGGAGAGGTATCTCTGGGCCCTCTCGGTAATGCACATCACATAAGCCTTGCAAGCACTGCAACTAATAAGTTAGTTGTGAGATGATGTATTACGGAACGAGTAAAGAGACTTGCCGGTAACGAGATTGAACTAGGTATTGGATACCGACGATCGAATCTCGGGCAAGTAACATACCGATGACAAAGGGAACAACGTATGTTGTTATGCGGTCTGACCGATAAAGATCTTCATAGAATATGTAGGAGCCAATATGGTCATCCAGGTCCCGCTATTGGTTATTGACCGGAGATGTGTCTCGGTCATGTCTACATTGTTCTCGAACCGTAGGGTCCGCACGCTTAACGTTACGATGACAGTTATTATGAGTTTATGCATTTTGATGTACCGAAGGTTGTTCGGAGTCTCGGATGAGATCACGGACATGACGAGGAGTCTCGAAATGGTCGAGACGTAAAGACTGATATATTGGAAGCCTATGTTTGGGCACCGGAAGTGTTCCGGGTGAAATCGGGATTTTACCGGATTACCGGGAGGGTTACCGGAACCCCCCGGGAGGCAAATGGGCCTATTGGGCCTTAGTGGAAAAGAGAGAAGGGGCAGCCCACAGGCTAGCCGGCCGAACCCCCCTTCCCTAGTCCTATTAGGACTAGGAGAAGGGGCCGGCCCCCCTCTCTTCTCTTTCTCCCGAAGAGTCCTATTAGGAATAGGATTTGGGGGAAGGAGTCCTACTCCCGGTAGGAGTGGGACTCCTCCCTGCGCCTCCCTCCTAGCCGGCCGACCCCCTTGCCCCTGGTCCTTTATATACGGGGGCAGGGGGCACCCCATAGACACACAACTTGATCCTTGAGATCGTTCCTTAGCCGTGTGCGGTGCCCCCTGCCACCAAATTCCACCTCGATCGTACCGTTGTAGTGCTTAGGCGAAGCCCTGCGTCGGTAGTACATCAAGATCGTCATCACGCCGTCGTGCTGACGGAACTCTTCCTCGACGCTTTGCTGGATCGGAGCCCGAGGAACGTCATCGAGCTGAACGTGTGCTAAGAACTCGGAGGTGCCGGAGTAACGGCGCTTGGATCGGTCGGATCGGGAAGAAGACGTACGACTACTTCCTCTACGTTGTGTGATCGCTTCCGCAGTCGGTCTGCGTTGGTACGTAGACAACACTCTCCCCTCTCGTTGCTGTGCATCACCATGATCTTGCGTGTGCGTAGGAAATTTTTTGAAATTACTGCGTTCCCCAACAGTGGCCTCACGCACGGTATTTCCACGGGTGCTGCCTTACCTGGCCCGGGACCGTTTGCGCCTTTTGGCTCACGTATATGATAGTGTCGCTAGCATCCATATGACAAAGAACCCAGGCCGACATGGCTAGTCGTGAACCCAAAGCGGCACTAACCCATGGGGACAGGCATACATGAATCAACCTCGAGCATGTCGGTCAACATCGTGTGAATCCGGGCTGTAGCACTAGGCTAACAGGACTCCGGTAACCCGGGCTGTAGCAGGCTAGGCAGGACCCCGGATGTCACCGCGTGACATTTCCCCGAAGGGACAGACATAGGAATGAAGTGAAACACATGCCAGCCAGTCAAGTGTCCTGAGCAGTAGTGCTGGGCTAGCAGGACTCCGGTGATCCGGGCTATAGCGGACTACTATTGCTCAGAAGGACTAGACTACATTTCCCCATATGATAGGCTGCCAAGGATAAACAACTAGATAGTCGGATCCCACACATACCAAGCATTTCAATCATACACACAATATGCTCGATATGTGTAAATACAACATGGCATCACAACATAACTCTACAACTCAAGTATTTATTCATTAGGCTCCGAGGAGCGAGATATTACAGACATGGGTCTCATGACCCAACAATCGTAGCATACAATGCAAAGCACATGCGGAAACTTAACATGTCTTGGTACAGACATCTATAAATGAAAAGGGCTAAGAAGCCTGACTATCTACCAAATCCTGTCGAGGGCACAAGATCATAGCTGAGGTATCAAGCTAAACGTCGAAGTCCACGCGGAACTACTAGCGAGACTGAAGTCTCTCTGCAAAACATAAATTAAGCACACGTGAGTATAAAGGTACTCAGCAAGACTTACCTCAGAACTAAACTACATATGCATCGGTATCAACAAAGGGGGGGATGGTGGAGTTTAACTGCAGCAAGCCAGCTTTGACTCGGTGGCTATCCTAAACCACGACTGCAAGCAACTCTTTGAGGTGGCGCACACGAGTCCACACATTCACCATTCAATACACCACTATGGATCCGCTCCCGTCTCCCTACGAGAAGGCCATCCATAGCACTCACGCTTATCTTGCGAGTTTTAGGGTATCCACTTTCACTTGTCTATGAACTGTTATAGGCAACCCAGAAGTCCTTTACCGCGGACACGGCTATTCGAATAGATCATTTATAACCCTGCAGGGGTGTACTTCGTCACACATGTTTCCACCACTTAGCGTCTGCACACGACATGTGCTCGGCAGACTTCAAGCGAAAGCCGACGTGGGTGTAGACCACGAGCTGACTAACCATACAAGTCTCTAGTCCAGGTTTATCGCCTATTCGGGTTCCATCCGCGAGGAGATCCGGCCGGAGTTTCGCTCACAGCCCCAAACGATGTGTGCAGGGTTCCCGAGACACCAAACGGGCGCCCGGTACACCGTGCCACAGTGTATCTACCGCATCATAGCCCACCCCTAGGGTCAGCGCTACGCACGGCCGCCAACACATATCCTATAAACACCAGAAACTAATTGCAACTCCTGGACAGAGGACGAGAGGGGTCAGTAAGTCGAGCGGGGTCATATTTCAGGGCCCAACGTGTGGTAGTAGCTGTTTCATGGATCACAAACACAGAACTCAGTTCCTGAGGACGGTTTCAATGAGACAACCCACCATGTACTCCTACATGGCCTCTCACCGCTACCTTTACCAAAACGTGTTCACACACTTAGCTCACACACAATAGGACATGTTTACACACCTCCGATCCATCCCCGATGAATCAGACCTGACTCAACTCTAAGCAGTAGCAGGCATGACAAACAAGCATGAATGAGTAGGCACATCAGGGCTCAAACAACTCCTACACATGCTAGTGGGTTTCATCTAATTACCGTGGCAATGACAGGTCATGTAGAGGATAAGGGGTTCAACTACCGCAACAAGTAACACATGAATCGTTGTTGTCCTAATGCAGTAAAAGAGAGCAGGAGCGAGAGAGCGGGCTTGTATCGGAATGAACAAGGGGGTTGTGCTTGCCTGGCACTTCTGAAGATAACATTGAGTCTTCATCAGTGTCAACGATCACAGCATCGGAGCAGCATCTACCGAGAGGGGAAAAACACCGACAACAGAGAAAGAAACACAATCAATGCAATGCACAATATGATGCATGATCATGGCATGTCAATATGCTCTGGTTTGAACTAATGCAACTAGTAACATGCTAAATGGAGTTGGTTTGAACACTAGGTTCAAATTCAAACTCCATATGTGCTTATTTAAATGTCAATTATGCAAATTTCCCTGTACAGCAAACCTAGGTTGCTCAAACATACATGCAAATGGTACAGATGGATTCCTTGAATTTTTCTGATAATTTTACATATATAATTTATTTTATTTGGAGTTACGGTTGAATTTCTATGAATTTTAGAAGTTTTGGCCATTTTCTGGAATTTTCTGAATTGTTTTAAAAACAGAAATTAATTACTGTGTCAGCATGACATCAGGGTGACGTAAGCAAGTCAACAGGGCTGGTCCGGGTCAAACCTGACCAGTGGGGCCCACTGGTCAGTGCCCAGGGCTGGTTTCTGTGGCTGACGTGTGGGACCAGGTCAACGTTGACTTGACTAAAGTCAAAGCTGACACGTGGGGTCCATAGGGTTAGCACTAATCTAAACAGGAAGCTAAACCCGGGGTTAATTAGGTGTGGGGTCCATCCGTCAGTGACTCGGGTGGTAGTTAGTGCGGTAATTAGCGCTAAATAACCGGCGCCACGTCAGCAGGTGACGCCGGCGACCACAGCAGCGATGGGATCTCGCCGGAGTTGGTCGGGGCGGCGCTACGGGCGGCGGTTTGCGGCGGGGTTTGGCTCCACGCGAAGAGCACGCTCGCGCGCTTCCAACGCAGCAAGCAGCAGTGGCTGGGGTGCACGGAAACGACGCCGACGGCGAGAAGCGCGGCGGCCGGAGTTCGGGCGTCGAACGAATCGACGTCGCAGGGCACGGCAGGAGCAACGGGTGGTGGCTACGGCTCCGTGGTGATGCGCTGAGCGCAGTGGCGCGCTCGGTTTCGAGCTCCGGTGGACGTGGCCACGGCAGCGAGGGGCTCAGGCGGCGGCCGGAGCTCGGCGTCCGTGCAGCTAGGCCCTAGAGGATGCGGAGAGGCCGGGGAAGAGGGGGAGTCGAAGCGGGCGCTCACAGGGAACACGTAGGGATGGTCGGCGGCCTCGCGGACGCGTCGGAGACGGCGAATCGATGACGGTGAGCTTCGGCACCCGAGGAAGAAGACGGCGATGGTGACGGCGCTTTGAGGCGTCCGGCGGGGCGCGGCTCGGTGGAGAGGAAGAGGAGGATGCGGTGGTGCTTCTGGAAGCATCAACGGGGCGAGGGAGGGCCAGTGGCCGTGGTGGTGCTCGTCGGCGCTCTCGGGCTCTCGCGGACGGTCGCGGGAGAGAGGGACAGAGAGGGGGAAATTGCCATGGGAGAGAGGAGAGGAGTGCAGGGGGGTCGAGAGGGCTGCATGGCGTCGTCTGGAGCCGTCCAGGCCGCCGAGGGGGCACGCAGGCAAGGTGGATGTCGGGTGGTAGGATCGACATATGCCAACGGGTGGCTTATCATTGCGGGGGCCAAAAGAACGTCGCCGGTGCCTGGAAACGGGATGAGGCGTAGACATGCACGCCGGCGAATCTTACCCAGCTTCAGGGCTCTCCGGGGAGATAACACCCCTACTGCTGCTCTGCGGGGTCTCCGCATGGTTACTAAGTTCACAGGTGGCTACAATGCTCCTTGAGCTGTTTGGGATGGAGGGAGGAAGAAGGGCTTAGCACAGCCTGCCTCTTCTCCTTGTAAGTGTCTATGTCTAGAAAGAGAGTTCATCCCTTTGCATGGGTGCACCGGGGGGTTTATATAGGCCTACCCCCCGGGGGTACAATGGTAATCCAACTGGGTGCGGGGCCCAGCTGTCGGTGACTATGCTCGCCGGCTTCTCCACCGGCTTCTGGGACCCGCCGGCTGGTGGGTCCCGCCGACTGCCGGCTCCTGGGTCGACGGGCCGGCCCCACCAGCCAGGGTCTTGTCGGCGGCCGGTTACTATTGCTCCGTGTTTGTTGGCGCAGGCTTGGTCGGGGTAAGCATGGCTACAGTAACGCCGCCCTGGCGGGCGATTACTGTAGCCCCGCCGCACCTCGTCTCCTTAATGGGCGTCTCCTTCGAGGAAGGCGGCAGGCCGGCTACGCGAAGCCGGCCCTCTGTCTCGCCGGCTTGAGAGGGGGTGCGGCCGCCTTCGGCATCTCTCTGCCCGAAGGGGCCCACCGCCTCGGGGGCCACGCCGGCAGCCCGTCGAGGACGGCGTCGGAGCCGTCGAGGCTACAGTGCTGCGCCGGGCGGGCCGCAATTGCCCGCACGACGCGCTGTACCAGGCGTGCTCCGGGTTTTGGGGGTGGCAGGCTCCACTGTAGCCACGCCCCGCTTCATCATCGCAGAGTGGACGCGTAGATCGCGGGTACGGCGTTGACTGCTTTATCGGAGCCGGCCTGGCGGTAGCCGGCCGTGCCATAGCCGGCCTTGTCATAGCCGGCCCTCCGTAGTTTCCTTCATGGGGGTAGAAAGGGCGGGCCGCCCCCCAAGCCGGCTAGGAAGGTAGCCGGCTAGGGGGGAGGCGGCCTAAGTCTTGAGTCTTCTTATGAGCCGGACGGGCTCACAATTTTTTCTGAGTGGCCAGGGGAAGCCGGCTGGGCTACCCATGGCTATTTACCCCGACAGTAGTCCCCGAAGGCGGGCGAGCTTCATGGCGGACGGAAGGACGGGAAGCTTGGCCGGCTTCATACCGTGAGGGGCCGACTGCGTCGTTGCAGCCGACTTCAGAGCGCTTTTCTTTATTAGGGCGACCGTGGTTGACTCGCGGACCGGCCGCGGGCCCCACGACGAGCCACGTGGCGGGGAAGTCCTGCCGTCGCACGCGCGCGACGGGACGCCACCGCAGGCCCGGGCCCGCCACTCCCTGGCCTCGGCCCGGGCGCAGATCTTCTGTGGCCCGAGGGGGCTGCTCGCCTCCCCGCGGCCGTTACCTCGCGTCATCAAGGCGCGTAATTAACGCGAGCGTGGGGGAGATGGGCACGATCGATCCCCACGATCCCCCACGCCGCGCCTCCTCGTCTCCGGCGCACGCGCCTACAAGTAGGAGGGGAGGGGGAGAGGCACGGGCCTGTTCGCTCCCCCGCTCCCCATCCCCCCTGCTCTTCTTCTTCTTGCTCTTCTTCTTCTTCCTCGCGCCCAACGCAGCTTCGCGCCGTAGCCCTCCCACGCCGCCATGTCGCTGGCTTTGTCGAGCTCGTGGGACGGGTCCAACGTCCACGACGAGCACATCGAGTTCCTCCGCCAGACCCGGCGTCTGCCCGCCGCCGACCTCGTGCAGGTGCGCCTGGCGCCCGCAAAGGAGGTTTCACCGGCGCCGGAGGAAGGCGAGCGCGTCGTCTTCCGCACGCACTTCCTCCGGGGCTTCGGCTTCCCGGCGAGCAGCTTCATGCGGTCCTTTCTTGAGTTCTACAACCTCCAACCGCACCACGTCACGCCCAACGCAGTGCTGCAACTCTCGGCCTTCGTCACGCTCTGCGAAGGGTACTTGGGGGTGCTGCCGACGCTGGAGCTCTGGGCGGAACTGGTCCAGAACAAGCTCGGCACCGTCTCCGCCAGCGTGCCGGCTCCCTGCGGCGCCTTCATCGCGATGAAGAGGGCCAGCGACGACAACCCCTTCCCCCACATTCCTCTGATCCAGTCGGTCAAGTTGTGGCAGAAGTCTTACTTCTACGTCAAGAACGTCGCCCGGCACGGCGACTATGTCAACCTGCCGGCTTACGTAGCCGGCCTGCCGACTGGGAAGCGGCGGACCTGGGGCTACCAGTCGAAGTCCCTGTCTCCAGCGGGAAACACGTCCATCTCCCGGCTTCGGGTGATGATCCAGTCGGAAGGTCTGCTCGCGTCCGACTTGGTGACCGCCTTCGTCGAGGGCCGGATCTTGCCTCTTCAAAGCCGGCCGCACATGATGTGCCAGATGAGCGGCCGGTTCGATCCCTGCCGGCTGAGCACCTGGGAGATGCCCCACGCCGAGGTGGCTCTGATGGCGAACTACGTCGCCAACTTGAAGCTCACCGACGAGTGGCAATTCGGCAAGGCGCCGTACTCCCGCACCCAGCCTCCGCCTGTGGTAAGCTTTTCCTCTCGTCGTCTGCCGGCTTGGGTTAACCGGCCTCTGACCAGGCGGCTATTTTTTCTTTTTTCCTTCATCAGAATCCTCTCCTCCCGCTGCCAGCCGGGGCAGCCGGAGTCGACCGAGAGTACGCCCCGGACCGCACGGTGGATGACCCCGACGACCCGGATCTCTCCGCCGTCGCCATGGAGGACGCCGCCACGGGGGGTGCCGCCGAGCTCGGCGGCATCGGGATTTCGGCCAGTTTCGACGACTGGCCGGACGATTTTGAAGCCGAAGAACTCCCGCGCCGCCAGCCGGCAACCGACCGCCGCGGCGCGAGCTCGTCTGCCGCGCCGACTACAGGCGGCGGGAAGGGAAAACGCCGGGCCACGCTCCCGCTCTTCGGAAGCCGGCTGAAGAAACCGAAGGTCTCCGCCGCGGCCACAAAGCGCGAGGAGGCGGCGGCGAAGGCGGCCCGCTTCCGGAAGGCGGTGAAGAAGCCCCCGTCAGTTTCCGCGTAAGTCTAGCAGCCGCCTGCATGCTTGTTATTCTGAAGTTTTCTTTCCTTGAATGTTTTCTGATTTGCTGAACAGGGCGCCGCTCTCCCTCGAGCGAGGCCCAGCCGGCTCCGTGGTCGGGTCGAGCGCCGGTTCCTCAGGGTCCCGCCGAGTGGACCCCCGCGCCGAACTTGACGCAGCCACGCAATGCAACGCACTCGAGGCATGCCGAGAGAGGGAGGCGGCTGAGCGGGCGGCGGCGGAGCGAGAGGCCGCCCAAACGGCGCCAGGGCGAGCGAGCGCGGCGGCCGAGGCTCCATCGGAGCGGGCGGCCGTGGAGGCGGAGGTGGAAGGCGCGCGCAGCCAGACTCCGCTGCTCGCCATCCCCCTCCAGACCTTGGATCCGGACATCCCTCTGCCCACGGCGGAGGAGATTATCCCCGAGCAGCCGCCGGTGCAGAGGGACGAGGTCGTCGAGGGATCCACTGAGAGGACGTCGCCAGCAGCGCCAGCCGGAGCAGGCGAAAGCGGCCGATCGTTGGCGGTGCCGGAGGAGCCGGCCCGGGCCGCACCCGAGGCCGGAGCCGGCCTTGAGATCGAGCCGGCGGCGATCCAGCCCGCCGGAGGGGGCACGGCCCCGCCGGACACGCGCCGAGCCGCGGGAGCCGAGCGGACGGCAGACGCCTTGGAGGCAGCCAGCTCCGCTATGTCCGGGTGGACTCCTAGCGGAGGGAGCGGCGAGCTGAACGTCGCGGCCCAAGAGGTTCGGAGCCGGCTGCAGGCACAGGCCGGCCTCCTGAGGCAATTCACTCAGGAGTTTCTGTCGACGCGGTCTGCAATCCAGGTAAGTCTTCATTCCTTGACCGCTCTGGTCCTTTGAATTTTTTCCGTGGGGGCGAGCTAGCGCACCCACTGGGTGTAGTCCCCGAGATCCGGGCCGACTGCAGCGCAGTCGGGTCGGATCTTACTAGACGACTAAGTTAACTGTTTTTTTTCTGGTCTTCAGGATTATCACAACTCTCGCGCGGCCGCCTTCAACTCCCAGGCTCGGGAGCTAAGCCGAAGGACCGAAGACCTCGCCAGCAGCCGGCGTAAGTGTTTTGTCATTATTAACTTCTCGTGGGGGCGCGACAGCGCACCCACTGGGTGTAGTCCCCGAGATCCGGGCCGACTGCAGCGCAATCGGGTCGGATCTTACTTGACGACTTTCCCTTTGCTGATTTTTCTCTTTATTTCTTGCTCGTGCAGAGGCCAACGCCGACTTGCGGAGGGAACTCGGCGTGGTGCAGGCCGCTCTTCGTGCCAAGGACACCGAGTACGCTGACTTGGCTCAAGAGCGCGACCGCCTGGCGACGAAACTGGCCGACCAAGAGGAGAGCCACAAGGCGGCCCTGCAAAAGGCGCAGGACGACGAGGCTACCCTGAGGGCGGAGTTCGGGGCCAGGGAGGCGAGCTGGGCCGAGACGCGCCGGGCGCTGGAAGAAGGCTTCGGCCGGGTCGAGGATCTCATTGACGGTAGGCTGTCTTTCTTGCTCTTCTTCCATTCGCCGGCCGCCTATGGTTTTGTTTTGACTTGTGTTTAATGTCTTGCGCAGAGTACTTCCCCGGCCAGTCTGTCCTTGCCGCCCAAGCCATCGAAGCCTACCGCGAGGAGCGCCGTCAAGCCGGGGTCGTGATTCCGCCGGATGCGAACCGGACATTGTCGGAGCAGCTTATCGCCGTCCAGGCGCGGCTGCAGCCGGCCCACCGGTTGCTCCGCCGGCTCCAACGCGCCGGGGCGACGATGCTGGCCACGCTCTGGCCCGGCCAGGCAATTCCCCGGACCCCAAGCCAGACGGCCAACTGGCTCGAAGTCGCAGTCGGCCGCTTCGAGGCCTGGAAGGCGTCCGCGGCCCGTCTTGGAGCCGGGCGTGCGCTGGAGTTCGTCCGCGCGTGGTACCCAGGGCTAAGCCTGGACCAGCTGCGGACGTGGCGGTCGGAAGCCGACGCCGAGCTGGAGGAGGTGCGGCCGGCGATCGCGCAGCGCGCCTCGACGATCGACGAGTGCACCGACACCAGCGTCTTCGCGCCGGAGCTCAACGATGATGGCGCCGCCCAGCCGGAGGAATGGTTCGGGCTGAACCCGGCGGACGGCGAGGACTCGGCGGAAGAGATCGCCTCCAGCGACGAGGGCGAGGACAACGAGGAGGAGGACAGCGAAGATGCCGAGCCGACTGGTGGGGCGGCCGATCGTGCCTCTAGCAACAAGCCACGCGGGAGCGCGCCCTCTGCCGGAGACGACGATCAAGCCGAGGTTCGCCAGTCGGCCACTCCTCCAGCCGGCGTGACTACTTCCGCCGCCTAATCCAGCTCGTCTGCGGCCCCGCCGGCTTGATCTGCCATTTATTTTGTTCCTGTCTTTCTTTTTGGACAAATTTAAGTTTCTGCAATTCCACCCACTGGGGGTGTATCGAACAATGCTGGATGCCGACCTCTCTGGAGGCTTTTTGTGTAATATATTAATATATGCGTGTGTTGGCGTTCATCCGAGTGTACTTTTTGTCCTTAGGCTCTTTCCTTTGCCGCCTTCCCTCTTTGGGAAGGCAAGTACTTGAGTTTTCTTGGATTTGAAGTAGACCGAATGTAAGCCGGCCGGCCGGCTACTCTGGTAGTCGATCGGCGGGAGGCAGCAAGCCGGCTTTTGTTATATATGCGAGCCTGTTTGGTCCCTAGCCGTTTTTCATGTGCGCACCCTTTCCGGCTGGTGACTCTTGCCAGCCGGGCAGTCGGTTCTTCGAGCTGCGATTTCGGCAAGAGCCAAGCCTGGGTGTCGACACATTACTTGTCTGACTGCGGGTAGGGCTCTTAATATAACTCTAGTCGGCCAGTCCCCGGGCCGACTCGTCGGACCCGGTACCGGACAAAATAAGTGAAAAGATAATATCATACGCATGATAACTTTCATTCATAAAACAACGGGTGGCAGTCCCCGAGTCTTTCTCAGGGAGCCTACTGTATTATACTAAATACAAAAGTGGGCATGACACATACTGCCCTTTAACTGTAAAACTTTCGAAGGAGATTTGCGTTCCACGGTCGCTCCGACTCCTTGCCGGAGTCGTCTCTCTTGCGTGCCTTCGGCTTCTGCGCGTCGATGAGGTAGTAGGCGTCGTTGCCCAAGGCTCTGCTGATGATGAAGGGGCCTTCCCAGGGGGCTGCGAGCTTGTGCTGGCCGGCTGTTCGCTGGATCAGCCGGAGCACAAGGTCGCCCTCCTGGAAGGATCTTGGGCGGACCCTCCGGCTATGGTAGCGGCGCAGACCCTGCTGGTAGATGGCGGACCGGCTGAGGGCTAACAGTCGGGCCTCTTCCAGCAGGTCGACGCCGTCTTCTCGTGCTTCTTTGGCTTCCGCTTCCGTGTACATGGTTACCCGAGGCGAGTCGAACTCGATGTCTGTTGGGATGACCGCCTCGGCACCATATACAAGGAAGAAGGGAGTGAAGCCGGTTGATCTGTTGGGAGTAGTGCGCAGACTCCATAGGACAGCCGGCAGCTCATCGAGCCAGCAGCCGGCGGAACACTCCAGGGGTACGACCAGTCGAGGCTTGATGCCGGACAGAATGAGGCCATTTGCTCGCTCTACTTGGCCGTTTGACTGCGGGTGGGCGACTGACGCAAGGTCCAGCCGGATACCTTGCGCAGCGCAGAACCGTGCCAGGGCACCTTTGGCAAAGTTCGTGCCATTGTCGGTTATGATGCTGTGCGGTATGCCGTACCGGGTTGTTATATCTGCAATGAAGGTCACTGCAGTCGGCCCATTCAGCTTCTTGATTGGCTTCGCCTCGATCCACTTGGTGAATTTGTCAACGGCGACGAGCAAATGTGTCATGCCGCCGCGCGCCGTCTTGAATGGGCCCACCATATCCAATCCCCAGATGGCAAAGGGCCAGGTGATGGGAATGGTCTTGAGTGCCGAAGCCAGCATGTGTTGCTGCGAGCTGAAAAGCTGGCAGCCTTTGCAGTGTTTGACTAGCTCTTTGGCGTCGTCCAAAGCAGTCGGCCAGAAGAAACCGTGGCGGAAGGCTTTGGCGACCAGTGATCTTGATGCGGCGTGGTGGCCGCATTCTCCTTGGTGTATATCCCTGAGGATCGCGATGCCTTTCTCCTGCTCGACGCATCGCTGCAAGACTCCGGTGGCGCTGCGCTTGACAAGCTCTCTGTTGACGATTGTGTATGCTCCAGCCCGGCGCTGAACTTGTCTTGCTTCGTTTTTGTCAGCCGGCAGGTCATGGTTCACCAGAAAGTTGCGGATGGCGTGGGCCCATGATGGGGCGGCGACCTCCTCAGCCACCAATGTGGCCAGAGCCACCAGGGTGGGCGGGTTGGGCAGTGCAGCGCTGGAGTCGGCCGCCGCTTCCTGTGCTGAAGAAGTCCCTGGGCCGGCTACTGCAGTCCCCGGGCCGGCTACTGCAGTCCCCGGGCCGGGTGCGGCAGTCCCCGAGCCGAATATTGAAGTCCCCGGGCCGGCTGCTTGATTTTTCGAGCCGGACCCGGCCCCCTCGGGGTTAGGCGGCACGAAAATGGAGTCGGACTCCGGAGACGGCTTGATTGAAGGCTTGAGGAGGCGCTGCAGGGCGACGCCGGCTGGTATTGCTTGCCGCGTGGAGCCTATTCGGGCCAGGGCGTCAGCTGGCTCGTTGTCGGCTCGCGGTACGTGAAGGAACTCACATCCGTCGAAGTATCCGCTGATTTGCTGTACTAGGAAACGATAGCTCGCCATGTTCGCGTCCTTGGTGTCCCAGTCGCCAGAAGACTGCTGCACCACCAAATCCGAGTCGCCATAGCACAGGATCCGGCGAATACCAAGCTCCTTGGCAAGCCGGAGCCCGTGTATGAGCGCCTCGTACTCGGCTACGTTGTTGGAGGCGGCGAAGTGGATCTGCAGCATGTATTTGAGCTTGTCGCCCTTTGGAGAAGTAAGGACGACGCCGGCTCCCAAGCCGGTGCGCATCTTTGATCCGTCAAAGTGCATGCGCCAATGGGTGGAGTCGGGCGCCGGTGGTAACTACTGGGTCTCGGCCCAGTCGACGAGGAAGTCGGCCAGCGCTTGCGTCTTGATGGCGGTGCGGGGTTGGTAGAAGATGGTGTAGGGGGCCAGCTCGATGGCCCATTTGGCCACCCGGCCGGATGCATCCCGGCTGCCTATGATGTCGGCTAGCGGGGCAGTGCATACGACCGTGATGGGATGCTCTTGGAAGTATGGCTTCAGCTTCTTGGCGGCGAAGTACACACCATAGCACATCTTCTGATAGTGCGGGTAATTTTGTTTTGAGGTGGACAGCACCTCGCTCAGGTAATAAACCGGCCTCTGGACCGGCTGGGCTCGGCCTTCTTCGGGGCGTTCGACCACAATGATGGTGCTGACCACCCGGCTAGTGGCGGCAATATATAGGAGCATGGGCTCCTTCTCAGTCGGTGCCGCCAAGATAGGCGGCGTGGACAGCATTTTCTTCAGCTCGTGGAAAGCTTGGTCGGCCTGGTCGTTCCACTCAAAGTGAGTGCTCTTCTTCATGAGGCGGTAGAGGGGGAGAGCTTTTTCTCCAAGCCGGCTGATGAAGCGGTTAAGAGAGGCCAGGCACCCGGTGAACTTCTGAATCTCTCTGAGCTTGGTTGGGACCGCCATCCTCTCGATGGCCTTGATCTTCAGAGGGTTGCACTCTATGCCGCGTTCAGAGACCAGGAAGCCTAGGAGCTGGCCGGCTGGCACTCCGAACACGCATTTCTCTGGGTTGAGCTTGATTCGGAACCGGCGCAGGTTCTCGAATGTCTCCTTCAAGTCTTCCAGCAGAGTGCCACGCTTCTCCGTCTTCACCACAACATCATCCACGTAAACATGGGCAAAATTGCTGAGCTGCGTGAGGAGGCACTTCTGCATGCAACGCTGAAACGTGGCGCCGGCATTCCTCAAGCCGAAAGTCATGGTCAGGTAGCAGAAGGCTCCAAATGGCGTGATGAAGGCGGTCTTCAGTTGGTCATCCGGGTTCAGCTTGATCTGGTGGTATCCCGAGTAGGCATCCAAAAAGCTCAACAGCTCGCATCCGGCTGTGGAGTCTATCACTTGATCGATCCTGGGCAGAGCGAAGGGATCTTTTGGGTAGGCTTTGTTGAGGCTCGTGTAATCTATACACATGCGCCACTTGTTATTCTTCTTCAGCACGAGAACCGGGTTCACGAGCCATTCAGGGAAAAAACTTCCATGATGAAGCCGGCTGCAAGGAGCCGGGCTATCTCCTCCCCTACGATCCTTCTCTTCTCTTCTGACAGTCGGCGGAGGGGCTGCTTGACTGGTTTAGCATCCTCCCGCACGTGCAATTTGTGCTCGGCGAAATCCTTCGGAACACCCGGCATGTCCTTGGGGGACCATGCAAAGATATCCCGATTCTCACGGAGGAAATCGGCGAGCTCGCCTTCCTATTTGCTATCCAGGCTCGCCCCAATGACGGCAAACCTCTCGGGGTGCTCGGGGTCGAGCTGTATCTTCTTGGTCTCCTTGGCCGGCTGGAAAGATCCTTGGGCATCATACTCCTTAGAGTCGGCGGGTTGGTTTAGCTGCTTGCTGGCCAGGGCCACGACCCGGTCCAGCGTCTTCCTCTCGGCTGCGATCACGAGGGACTCGGCCAGCCGGCTGCTGGCCGCGGCGCAATCGGTAGACTTCTTGTAGTCGCCGACGATGGTGATGACACCCTTTGAGCTCGGTATCTTCATCTTGAGGTAAGCATAGTGGGGGACCGCCATGAACTTGGCCAAGGCGGGTCGGCCAAGCAAGGCATGATAAGGGCTATCCAGGTCCACCACCTCGAACCAGATTGCTTCCCGGCGGAAATGATCCTTGCCCCCAAAGAGCATCGATCTTGAGCTTGCCGATGGGGGCACAGGACAGTCCGGGTACGATGCCGTGGAACACCGTTCGAGTCGGCGCAAGTTGCTTGGCCTTGACGCCCAGCTTCTCCATGGTGTCGCGGTACAGGATGTTGATGCTGCTTCCGCCGTCGATCAGCACGCGGGAGAAGCGTGCGGTGCGCGTATCCGTAGCAAGGGTGGCCTCCAGGACCAGCGCGTAGGAGCCGGGGGATGGCATCACCTCTGGGTGGTCGGCCCGGCTCCAGCTGATGGGTTTCTCCGACCAGTGCATGTGGCCGGCTGGGCTGGTGGCGGCCATATTGACCTCCTGTTGCTCTCGGCGCCTGCTGCGCCGGTCTTCGGGCTGGCTCGTGAAGATGACATAAGACGCTTGCTCGTCGGGGAACTCGTCCTGCACAGCATCGACCGCGGGCTGGGCGGCTTTGGGCGGCGGGCCGGCAGGCGGAGTCGGCGTGAGCCCTTCGCCCTTCGAGATTCGGGCGAGCCAGTTGCATTTGCGGGTCGTGTGGTTGGACAGCTTCGCGCCGCTGTGGAACTTGCACGGGGCATCAAGGGTTTGCTCGTAGGAGAAGGCCGGCTGCCAAGCCGGCCGACCGCCCTTGGGCTTCTTGGGTGCGGGCCGCCCTTCTGGCGGCGCGTCTTCGACCGTGGCCACCTGCCGACTGGCGGGAGGCGGTGCCGGTCCCTTGCGTTTTTGGTCGTTCTGGTGTTGGCGTCGGCCGCCGTCTCCAGCCGGCGCTTTGGGCGCCGGATTGAGCACCTTTCCGGATGCGTCCACCCGGAGCTCGGTCTTCATCGAGGAGTCGGCGGTGGCGTACTTGTCGGCGATGTTTAGGAGCTCGTCGAGGGTAGTCGGCTCATCGTAGAGAAGCTTGTGCTTGAGGAGGGTGCCCTCTCGGCACCCGGCTGTGAAGTATTCGATGGCTTGCACCTCGTGCACCCCCTCACAGGAGTTGCGGAGCTCGGCCCAACGCGTCAGGTAGTCGTGAGTGGACTCGGCTGGGCCCTGTACACACAGGGAGAGCTGCCTGGGCTTGGGAGCCTGCTTGTAGGTGCTGGTGAAGTTGCGAACGAAGGCTTCAGTGAAGTCCACCCAGCTGTTGATGCTGAGCAGCTTAAGGCTGTTAAGCCAAGTCCGCGCCGTGCCTTGCAGCATGAGGGGCACGTACTTTACGGCAATGCGCCGGTTGCCATTGGCGATGCTGACGGCTGTGGAGTAGTCGGTCAGCCAGTCTTCCGGCTTCACCGAGCCGTTATACTTGGGTGTGTCTCTTGGGAGCGAGAACCCTTTGGGGAAGGGCTCGTCGCGAATGCGGGGGCCGAAGCAAGGCGGGCCGACATCGTCTTCCTCTTCTAGCGCCAGGGACCGGGCCAGGCGGTCGATCCGGTGGCGGGCGTCGTTTTCGCCGATTCCCTCCCGGCGACCAAGCCGGCCGCTGAGAGTCGGGTGAGCCACTGGGGGCGGGGTAGGATATCTTTCTCCGCGAGCTCGAGGCGGAGGCGGGGTGCCCCGCCATTCCATGGCTCGGGGGCGGCCGTCCGCATCTTGCTCGATGGAGACTTGGGTCCGGCTTTGGGTGGAAGCCGGCTCTTTCTCGCGCCGCGCGCGGGTGTAGCTGGTAGTCGGCGACCGGGAGTTCGCGCCGTGCTCGCGGCGCGGGGGAGGGCTCCCCGCGCAGGCGTCGGCCTCGTGCCGTCGTGCGGCCGCATCAATTAGTTGCTGGATGCGCCACGTCATATGGGGGAGATCTTCGGCTTCCAAGCCATCTAGCTCGTCTACGGCCGCCTGGGCGGCGCGCAGGTTCTCGAGCGGGGTGGCGTAGACCGGGCGATCCACCCCAAGCGTGTCGGCGATGACGGCGCCGCGTTGCCTGACAGCGCCGGCCCGGCTAGGGCCAGCCGGAGCCGGCGTGCTGAAGGCGGCGCGGTCAGCTTCGCGCTGGTAGGCCTCGGTGAGGTGTCTTACGGAGGCCAGCCGCCGGCCCTCCGCGAGGAGGGCGAGGCGGCGTGCCTCCAGAACTTCGTCGCTGGCGTCAGCCGGAAGGGGGACGGACAAGTCTTGGGCTGCCGCGCGCGGGGAGTCGCGGGCGCCCTCGTCAATCGGGCCGTCGAGGCCGATAACCATCACCTCGGGGGCGTCAGAATCGAGATCGCCAGCCGGAGGGAGCGGGTCATTGTAGACCGTGACGTTGGTGGGGAAAGTGTCGTAGGATGCCGCGTCGGAGTCGACGGGCATCGGGTCGGTGGAGCCAACCGACTCCAAGTCCGCAGCGGGCTCGCTGGAGACGCGGAGCTGGCTGAGGAGGTTGGCGAGGTGATCTGTGCCCGCATCGGAAGCGAGCTCGTCGGAGATGCGGGCCTTGTCGAAGAGGCTGGCGAGGCCGCTAGCCGCGCAGGCGTCAGCGACGCCATGCAGCGTGTCGCGGCAAGCGCCATCGGGCGAGCCAGGCTGGCTGCGCCCGCGAGGAAGGAAAAGGGTTCCCGTCCAGAACAGGTCTCCGGACGACGGTGCACCTGGCCCCACGGTGGGCGCCAAATGTCGGGTGGTAGGATCGACATATGCCAACGGGTGGCTTATCATTGCGGGGGCCAAAAGAACGTCGCCGGTGCCTGGAAACGGGATGAGGCGTAGACATGCACGCCGGCGAATCTTACCCAGCTTCAGGGCTCTCCGGGGAGATAACACCCCTACTGCTGCTCTGCGGGTTCTCCGCATGGTTACTAAGTTCACAGGTGGCTACAATGCTCCTTGAGCTGTTTGGGATGGAGGGAGGAAGAAGGGCTTAGCACAGCCTGCCTCTTCTCCTTCTAAGTGTCTATGTCTAGAAAGAGAGTTCAACCCTTTGCATGGGTGCACCGGGGGGTTTATATAGGCCTACCCCCCGGGGGTACAATGGTAATCCGACTGGGCGCGGGGCCCAGCTGTCGGTGACTATGCTCGCCGGCTTCTCCGCCGGCTTCTGGGGCCCGCCGGCTGGTGGGTCCCGCCGACTGCCGGCTCCTGGGTCGACAGGCCGGCCCCACCAGCCAGGGTCTTGTCGGCGGCCGGTTACTATTGCTCCGTGTTTGTTGGCGCAGGCTTGGTCGGGGTAAGCGTGGCTACAGTAACGCCGCCCTGGCGGGCGATTACTGTAGCCCCGCCGCACCTCGTCTCCTTAATGGGCATCTCCTTCGAGGAAGGCGGCAGGCCGGCTACGCGAAGCCGGCCCTCTGTCTCGCCGGCTTGAGAGGGGGTGCGGCCGCCTTCGGCATCTCTCTGCCCGAAGGGGCCCACCGCCTCGGGGGCCACGCCGGCAGCCCGTCGAGGACGGCGTCGGAGCCGCCGAGGCTACAGTGCCGCGCCGGGCGGGCCGCAATTGCCCGCACGACGCGCTGTACCAGGCGTGCTCCGGGTTTTGGGGGTGGCAGGCTCCATTGTAGCCACGCCCCGCTTCATCATCGCAGAGTGGACGCGTACATCGCGGGTACGGCGTTGACTGCTTTATCGGAGCCGGCCTGGCGGTAGCCGGCCGTGCCATAGCCGGCCTTGTCATAGCCGGCCCTGCCACAGCCGGCCATGTCGTAGCCGGCCCTCCGTAGTTTCCTTCATGGGGGTAGAAAGGGCGGGCCGCCCCCCAAGCCGGCTAGGAAGGTAGCCGGCTAGGGGGGAGGCGGCCTAAGTCTTGAGTCTTCTTATGAGCCTGACGGGCTCACAATTTTTCTGAGTGGCCAGGGGAAGCCGGCTGGGCTACCCATGGCTATTTACCACGACAGTGGAGGTGGCACGGCGCGTGCCTGCGCGCGGCGACCACGCGCGTGCGTCCTCCTGGCAGGAGCTTGAGGACGGTGGTGCTGGTGGGCTGGGCCTGTTGGCTGGGCTGCCAGCTGGGCCGGCTTCAGGTAAGGCCAGGTAACTCTGTTGTTTCATTTCTATTTTTCTAATCTTATCTGTTTTCTATTTTGCAGGTTTGTTTTGAATTTGGTTTTGAAACCAAATCAATTTTGTTGCTTCTGGAAATATTTTTTTTGAAGCTAAAAGAATTAAACCAAAGCTCCATAAAATATTTCAGAATTATTGGACATATATTCATTTAATAGTAGATATAAATCCAATTCAAATAATTATTGATTTAAAATCAGAGCCCAAATAATTCCTTAGAAATGTTCCAAAATTTTGGTTTGATTTATAACTCTTGCCAAAATTGTCAGAGCTATTTCTAGGGCATTTTGGATTTGCTGATTGCAATTTTAGGGTTTCTTGCCCCTTTATTAAAATGATTTCCGAGGCTTTCAATTTCCTCATTTCAAATTTCAGAATTTAGACATGGTGCACACATGAAGCTAGCCTAGAGCATTACCAGAAGCTAGGGATGTGACATTAGTCCTTTGAGAATCAGACCATTTGCTCTCTCAGCTTGTCCATTCGACTGGGGATGAGCGACTGAAGCGTAGTCGACTCGTGTGCCTTGAGAAGCGCAAAATGCTCTGAACTCATCCGAATCAATGTTTGACCCGTTATCAGTGATGATGCTATGCGGGACTCCATATCTGAATGTTAACCCTCTGATGAAACTGATAGCGGTGCCGGCATCGAGGTTCTTGATGGGCTTAGCTTCGATCCATTTGGTAAATTTGTCGACTGCCACAAGTACATGAGTGAATCCACTCCTGCCCGTTCTTAGGGGGCCAACCATGTCCAACCCCCAGACGGCAAAGGGCCAGACGAGCGGAATGGTTTTCAGGGCTGATGCGGGCTTGTGCGACATGTTGGAGTAGAACTGGCACCCTTCACACTTGTCGACTATCTCTTTTGCCATCTCATTTGCTCTTGGCCAGTAAAATCCAGCTCGGTATGCTTTAGCCACAATAGTCCGAGAGGACGCATGGTGACCGTAGGTCCCCGAGTGGATATCATTAAGGATTATCTGACCTTCTTCTGGCGTTATGCATTTCTGGCCGACTCCGGTCGCGCTCTCTCTGTACAGCTGTCCCCTTATGACTGTGAAGGCCTTAGATCGGCGGACGATCTGTCGAGCCTCCTCCTCGTCCTCCGGAAGTTCTTTCCTTAGGATATATGCAATGTACGGTATTGTCCAGTCAGGGGTGATTGCCAAGACTTCCATGATTAGGTCGACTACTGCAGGCACTTCAACTTCAGTCGGATCTGTGGCACTTTTCGGCTGCGGGGCTTCTTCTGTGAAAGGATCTTCTTGGACTGACGGTGAGTGAATGTGTTCCAAGAACACGTTGCTTGGAATGGCTTCTCTCTTGGAGCATATCTTTGCCAAGTCGTCAACTGCCTGGTTTTTCAGTCGTGGGATGTGGTGGAGTTCTAACCCCTCGAACTTCTTCTCTAGCTTTCGCACTGCATTGCAATATCCAGTCATTGCCGGACTCCTGACGTCCCACTCCTTCATCACTTGATTAACCACCAGATCTGAGTCGCCATAGACCATGAGGCGACGGACGCCGAGTGAAATGGTCATGCGCAACCCATACAAAAGTGCTTCATACTCTGCTTCGTTATTGGAGGAATCGAAGTGAATCTGGAGAACGTATCTGAGCTTATCTCCTCGGGGGGAGACCAAAACTACCCCTGCGCCCGAACCATTCAGCATCTTGGATCCATCGAAGAACATAGTCCAGTGTCCCGAGTGAACTTGAGTCGGAAGTTGCTATTCAATCCACTCGGCAATGAAATCCGCGATTGCTTGGGACTTGATGGCTTTCTTTGCTTCAAACTTGATATCTAAAGGAAGGAGTTCAATCGCCCACTTGGCCACTCGACCAGTTGCGTCTCTGTTATGCAGGATCTCTGATAATGGGGCGTCGCTGACGACTGTAATGGAGTGGTCAGAGAAATAATGTGCAACTTTCTTCGTGGTCATGTAAATCCCATATACAAGCTTCTGGTAGTGGGGGTATCTTTGTTTTGAAGGGGTCAAAACTTCAGACACATAATATACAGGGCGTTGAACTTTGAAGGCCTTCCCTTCCTCTTCCCGCTCGACCGTAAGTACAGTACTGACAACTTGTCCCGTGGCTGCGATGTAAAGCAACAGAGGCTCTTTGCTGATTGGGGCAGCTAGCACCGGCTGGGTGGAGAGCAGAGCTTTGAGCTCTGCAAACGTTGCATCAGCTTCTGGAGTCCACTCGAACTTGTCAGACTTCTTCATCAGTCGGTAAAGAGGCAACGCTTTTTCACCGAGTCAAGAAATGAATCGACTTAAGGCGGCCAAGCAGCCTGTAAGCTTTTGAACATCATGCACACGTACAGGACGCTTCATCCGGAGTATGGTGCCAATTTTTTCAGGATTGGCGTCGATTCCCCGTTCGGAAACGAGAAAACCAAGTAACTTTCCACTTGGAACTCCGAAAGTGCATTTTGACGGATTGAGCTTGATATCGTACCTCCTGAGGTTGGCAAAGGTTTCAGCCAGGTCAGCCCGCAGGTCGGAACCTTTCCGGGACTTGACCACGATATCGTCCATGTACGCCTCCACATTCCGACTGATTTGAGTGAGCAAACACTTCTGGATCATTCTCATGAATGTGGCACCGGCGTTCTTGAGTCCGAATGGCATGGTGACGTAACAGAAACATCCGAATGGAGTGATGAAAGCTGTTTTGATTTCGTCGGGCCCATACAGACGGATCTGATGATAGCCGGAGTAGGCATCTAGAAAAGACAATCTCTCGCATCCCGCAGTTGAGTCGACAATCTGGTTGATGCGAGGGAGAGGAAAATGATCTTTCGGGCAGGCCCGATTGATATGCTTGAAATCAATGCACATACGGAGTGACTTGTCCTTCTTGGGGACCATGACGACATTGGCGAGCCACTCGGAGTGGTAAATCTCTCGGATGAACTCAGCTGCTAAGAGCCGAGCCACTTCCTCGCCAATGGCTTGTTTTTTCTGGACGGCGGACCGTCGAAGATGTTCCTTCATGGGCTTGAACTTTGGGTCGACTCGCAAACGGTGCTCAGCCAGCCCACTGGGAACTCCAGGCATGTCAGAGGGTTTCCATGCGAAGATGTCCCAGTTCTCACGGAGGAGCTGGATGAGCGCTTCTTCCTATTTGGAGTCGAGCGTCTTCGAGATGTGAGTCGGAGCAGCGTCGGGATCGGTCGGGTGAATGTGGACTGTCTTTGTTTCGCCAGCCGACTGAAAAGCTGACTCGGAGGCAGGCTTCTTAGCTCGCAGCAATTCACTCGGGCCGGCAGCCTTTTGGTACTCTTTCAGCTCGACCACTGCCATCTGAGCGTCGGCGATCTTTGATCCCTTCTGAAAACATTCTTCTGCTTTCTTCCGGTTGCCCGTAACAGTGATCACACCTTTGGGGCCAGGCATATTTAATGTAAGATACACGTAACATGGTCGAGCCATGAAGCGTGCGTAAGCTGGCCTGCCCAAGATGGCGTGATAAGCACTCTGGAAGTCCACGACTTCAAACGTCAACTTTTCCTTGCGGTAATTCTTTGAATCACCAAAAACCACATCAAGAGCAATCTGGCCGAGTGACTCGGCTTTCTTCCCAGGAATGACTCCGTGGAAGCTCATGTTACTGGTGCTGAGTCTAGACATCGGAATGCCCATTCCTTTCAAAGTTTCAGCGTACAGTATGTTCAGGCCACTGCCGCCATCCATCAGGACTTTGGTCAGTTGAGTGCCTTCGACAACTGGGTCGACCACCAAAGCTTGCCTCCCAGGGGTGGCAATGTGCGTCGGGTGATCGGACTGGTCGAATGTGATGGCAGTCTGAGACCACTTCAGGTAACTGGGCGTCGCCGAGGCAACCATGTTCACCTCACGGTTAATGACTTTCAGTCGACTTTTACTTTTGACATCTACAAAAATCATCAAGGTTGAATTGACTTGGGGGTATCCATCGTCACTATCCTCCTTGTCCTCAACTCTGTCTGGTTCTTTTTCCTTATCCTTGGGCTGCTTGCCCTGGAACTGTTGAATCAGAAGCCGACACTGTCGAGTGGTATGCTTCGGGAAAATAAAATTTCCTTCTTCATCTTTCTTGGTGTGGATGTGACATGGCAGGTCCAACACATCATTCCCATCCTGATCTTTAACCTTCTTGGGTTTCCATGTGCCCTTGGGTTTTCCCTTGAAATTTCCCTGGGCCACAGCCAGGGCCTCCCCAGGGGCGGCTGGCTCGGCCTTCCGCTTCTGCTTCCGACTGGAGTTTCCTCCGGTTTCTTGGGCGACTGATTTGAGTTTGCCACTTCGGAGTCGGTCCTCGTCTTCTCCATTGGCGTACTTGGTGGCAATCTCCATCATCCGATTCAGGGACATCTCTCCAGTTTGGCCAAACTTCAGATTCAACTCCCTATACTTGACGCCTTCCTTGAAAGCGCAAACTGCTTGATGGTCTGGCACATTCTCGACCGAGTGGTGCAGTGTGATCCACCTCTGGATGTATTCTCTTAGAGTTTCATTTGGCTTCTGCACGCAAGACCGCAGCTCCGTAAGGCTTGCAGGGCGCTTGCATGTCCCTTCGAAAGTTGTGATAAACACTTGGGAGAGATCCTCCCAAGTGTAAATGCTGTTGGGCGCCAACTGATTCAGCCACGCCCTAGCTGAGCCTTGCAACATGAGGGGTAAATGCTTCATGGCCACCTCATCATTGCCGCCACCAATCTGCATAGCCACTCGGTAATCTTCGAGCCACGTGTCGGGCTTGGATTCACTAGTGAACTTGCTGACCCCAGTCGCCAGCCTGAAATTGGGAGGGATCACCGCGGCTCTGATGGCTCGACTGAAACATTCAGGCCCCGAGGCGTGTGCTCTGCTGCCGGTGGGCGTATCTCTGTTGTGGCCCTCTCGATGAGCCCTGTTCCTGTCCACCAGACCTTGAACGAGGATGGATCTCGCGTCAAAGCCTGGGTCTCTGGGGTCGACTGGGATCCTCTGTCCAACGTTATGGGGGCGCCTGTCATCTCGATGTCGAGGTGCATACGACCCACTCCTCGGGGGAGGGGACGACACTCGACGTCTATCATCACGGTCGGGTCGGTGATCACATTGTTCATTCCTCCTGTACTGATCGTGCCGGTCTCCACGTCCCTCACGCCTCGGGGGCGATCTCGGGCTGTGAGCCGACTGGACGGTTTCCGTAGCAACGGATCGACTGTGGATCCTGTCCCGCGACTAAGAGACGGCGGAATTCTGATTTCCCGCCGCTCGGAGCAATGCTCTGATCTGCAACAATCCTCTGCCAGCCTCTGACTGAGAGGGCTGGATTGACTCTGCTATGCAGGCCGCGGCAGCCAGGTTCTGAACCGGAGTTCGGTATACCTGCGGTGGTGGGAAGAGCTGACGTCGACTGGATTCGGGAGCTTGCTGGCGTCGACTAGAATCGGGAGCCTGCTGGCGTCGACTGGACTCGGGAGCCCGCTGACGTGCTCGCTCGTCGAGAGCTCGCTATAGATTCTCCAGTCAAGTGCGCTCGGCTAGATTAGCCAAGCGCGCATCCTCCAAGGCCCGGGCCTCGGGAGTATGTTCCGGCGACAAAGCTCCTCCCGCTGTAATGACGTAAGAGGTTCGGGGAGGTATTCGTCGTGAGGATGCGACGGATCGCCTCTATCTGCACCACTATCAGCGCGATGGAATCTAGGAGGACTACGTGTCCCCTCGACCGCCAGAACCTCCGCCAAAGGGTCGCTGCTAGCGCACTCGGATGCGGTCTCCGTGGAGCCAGTCGACAGATCGAACAGACCGCAGAGGGATTCGTCGGGCTCGATTGTCGCGACTTGCGGGGCCGCCGACTGGTGGGCCGCGGCGTGCTTCATCCACCGCTGGAGTCTCGACCGACCCGAACGCTTGCGCTGGCGGGAGACAGGACGGGGAGATGACACGGGAGTCGACCGATATGGGGTCGACGGCTGCCGCAGGAGGACGCCACGGACGCACGCGCGGAAGTGCGTCGCACCGTGGACGGGGAGAGCGTCAACGTCAAGCGGCGCCTCCTGGAGCCAGGCGGAGTCGTCGGCGATGAAAGTGAGTCCGCCGAGACAGATCTCGCAGCCCTCTGCCAAAGCTCCGCAGGAAAACATGATCGAGTGGATCGGAAAAATCGCAACTTCTCCAATTAGGCGCTAAGACTAATGCCCCACGGTGGGCGCCAACTGTCGTGGTTCTAAGTCTGACAGTGAGGTAGGGGGGTGTGTATGAGGAGGCTAGACCTTAGCTATTGGGAAGTTGTAAGCACGCAAGGTTTACGAGTTCAGGCCCTTCTCGGAGGAAGTAACAGCCCTACGTCTCGGTGCCCGGAGGCGGTCGACTGTATTATGCGTGTGTAAATTGACAGGGGTGCGAACCCTTGATACTGAGGAGGGGGATGGCTTATATAGAGTTCGCCAGCCCTCTCCTGCCCTCAGTAATGCAGGGTGTAAGGTACATTTAAGGTGGGGCGTTACTGATAACGTCCCTAATAAAGTGTCATAATAATCATAAAGACTACTTAATAGCCGACCGTTTGCCTGTGGAGTGACTTGAGGTCTTCTGGCAGTCGAGTGGTTGGCTTCTTGGTCGAGTGACAGCTTCTTGGTCGAGTGTCTTCAACCCGTCGAGTGGGATACCTTCAAGTTGATTGAAAGGTGACTTCTTCTAGGGATGTCCTATGGTAGGGCTCTTTAGGACGGGTCCGTGTCCCTACCGTAGGTACATAACTTCATCACTTACCTACACATCAAAACCACAACGATAGTTTGTCAAGTTGGTGTTGTTTTAACCTTCACAAGGACCGGGCATAGCCACACTTGGTTCAACTAAAGTTGGAGAAACTGACACCCTCCAGCCACCTATGTGCAAAGCACGTCGCTAGAACCAGTCTCGCATAAGCGTACATGTAATGTCGTTCCGGGCCGCTTCATCCAACAATACCGCCGAACCAAAGTATGACATGCTGATAAGCAGTATGACTTATATCGCCCACAACTCACTTGTGTTCTACTCGTACACAACATCAACGCATAAAACCTAGGCTCGGATGCCACTGTTGGGGAACATAGTAATTTCAAAAAAATTCCTACGCACACGCAAGATCATGGTGATGCATAGCAACGAGAGGGGAGAATGTTGTCCACGTACCCCTGTAGACCGAAAGCGGAAGCGTTAGCACAACGCGGTTGATGTAGTCGTACGTCTTCACGGCCCGACCGATCAAGCACCGAAACTACGGCACCTCCAAGTTCTAGCACACGTTCAGCTCGATGATGATCCCTGGACTCCGATCCAGCAGAATGTCGGGGAAGAGTTCTGTCAGCACGACGGCGTGGTGACGATCTTGATGTTCTACTGTCGCAGGGCTTCGCCTAAGCACCACTACAATATTATCGAGGATTATGGTGGAGTGGGGCACCGCACACGGCTAAGAGATCAATGATCAATTGTTGTGTCCATGGGGTGCCCCCCTGCCCCTGTATATAAAGGAGCAAGGGGGGAGGCGGCCGGCCTAGGAGGAGGGCGCACCAAGGGGGGAGTCCTACTCCCACCGGGAGTAGGACTCCTCCTTTGTTGGAGTAGGAGAGAAGGAAAGAGGAGGAGAGGAAGAAGGAAAAGGGGGCTGCACCCCTTTCCAATTCGGACCAGAGGGGGGCCGCGCGCCTCCTTCCTTTTGGCCTCTCTCCTCTATTCCCGTATGGCCCAATAAGGCTCATATACTCCCCGGCGAATTCCTGTAACTCTCGGTACTCCGATAAATACACGAATCACTCGGAACCTTTCCGATGTCTGAATATTGTCGTCCAATATATCGATCTTTACGTCTCGACCATTTCGAGACTCCTCGTCATGTCCCCGATCTCATCCGGGACTCCGAACTCCTTCGGTACATCAAAACTCATAAATTCATAATATAACTGTCATCGAAACTTTAAGCGTGCGGACCCTACGGGTTCGAGAACAATGTAGACATGACCGAGACACGTCTCCGGTCAATAACCAATAGCGGAACCTGGATGCTCATATTGGCTCCCACATATTCTACGAAGATCTTTGTCAGTCAAACCGCATAACAACATACGTTGTTCCCTTTGTCATCGGTATGTTACTTGCCCGAGATTCGATCGTCGGTATCTTAATACCTAGTTCAATATCGTTACCGGCAAGTCTCTTTACTCGTTCCGTAATACATCATCTCGCAACTAACTCATTAGTTGCATTGCTTGCAAGGCTTAAGTGATGTGCATTACCGAGAGGGCCCAGAGATACCTCTCCGACAATCGGAGTGACAAATCCTAATCTCGAAATACGCCAACCCAACATGTACCTTTGGAGGCACTTGTGGAGCACCTTTATAATCACCCAGTTACGTTGTGACGTTTGGTAGCACACAAAGTGTTCCTCCGGTAAATGGGAGTTGCATAATCTCAAAGTCATAGGAACATGTATAAGTCATGAAGAAAGCAATAGCAACATACTAAACGATCGAGTGCTAAGCTAACAGAATGGGTCAAGTCAATCACATCATTCTCCTAATGATGTGATCCCGTTAATCAAATGACAACTCATGTCTATGGCTAGAAACATAACCATCTTTGATCAACGAGCTAGTCAAGTAGAGGCATACTAGTGACATTCTCTTTGTCTATGTATTCACACATGTATCATGTTTCTGGTTAATACAATTCTAGCATGAATAATAAACATTTATCATGAAATAAGGAAATAAATAATAACTTTATTATTGCCTCTAGGGCATATTTCCTTCATAGACTGCATGCACTGGGAGTGGAAGAACTGCCCTTCTGCTTGGCAAGGGCAGTATAAGGGACATGTCAGGGCTTGCACTGTCATACTAGAGGCCGTGGCGTCTCAAGATTTCTGGATCTGGCACTCTTTCTTTGGCGTGGCTGGATCACAGAATGATATCAACATGCTTCAGCACTCGCCGGTGTTTGCTAGGCTTACCGAAGGCAACAGCCCACCGGTGAACTTTACTGTCAACGGCCACACCTACGACAAAGGGTATTATCTGGGTGACGGTATCTATCCTCAGTGGACCACTATTGTCAAGACAATACCCAACCCTGTCGGAGAGAAAAGGAAAAGATTTGCCCAAGAGCAAGATAGTGCTAGAAAGGATGTCGAGCGTGCCTTTGGTGTTTTGCAATATTGATGGGGCATCGTTCGGTATCCTGCTAATACTTGGAGCATGCAGAAACTATGGGAGGTGATGACTGCTTGTGTGATCATGCACAATATGATCGTAGAAGACGAGCGCCCGGAACGTCTGTACGATCAAGGCTTTCAGTTTCAGGGTGAGAATGTTGTGCCTGAGCATGGAGTAGCGGCAACATTTGAGCATTTCACTCAGTTTCATGAAGACATGCGTGATTGGGAAACTCACGTGCAACTGTAAAATGATTTGGTTGAGCATATGTGGACTCATGTTGGCAACCAATAGATGTATCTTTTTTTATTCGTTTGCAAAACTATGTGAAACATTTTTATTTTTATTTGGCCTGTAAACTATACTATTTATTTGGGCGGACTATTTTGTTTGTTAAATTTTCATTTCACCATACGTTGAATGCAATGCAAAATTGGGCGGCTAGCCAGCCACGCCTGCACATATGGGTCGGCGCGTTGGGCGCGCTGCCGACCCATATGAAAAATAGGGTGGACGCCGAGCGGGCGGCCGACCCAAATGGACAAAAAGCGGACGAAATCGCCGTCCGTTTGGGTCGGCCCGTTGGAGTTGCTCTTATGGTACATGTTGAAACATAAAGCAATTCAATAACCAAAACGTAGAGCAACACAAAGCGAAACTTAGGAGATTGAGAAGTGAATTTCATGATGAGTTATGAAAGGAATCTTTTGGAATAGCAGAGGTCTGAAAGACTTGGCTAAAAGAAAGTTTCTTGCTGAGGCATCTCTGGAGCATCGTTTAGATTTTATTTCTCTATCGGAAACTGGTAGAGATAACTTTGCGCCCCAGTTTCTTTCCTCTCTTGCGGGTGGTGTTGACTTCGATTGGCATTGCCTCCCTCCGCGAGGAAGATCGGGTGGTATCTTGTTGGGTGTGAGATGCGATTCACTTGATGTCCGAAGTGTAGTGATGGGCGACTTCGTGGTTAAGTTTTGAGTCAGGTCTAAAGTTGATGGTTTCAACTGGGCGTTGGTGGCGGTTTATGGTGCGGCACAGCCCGAGCTTAAACCGGAGTTTCTGGCGGACCTTGTTCGAATATGTGGGTCCAAGCAGCTTCCAATTTTAGTTGGGGGTGATTTCAATATCATTAGGAGGAGAGAGGAGAAGAATAATGATAACTTTGACGGTAGGTGGTCGTTTATGTTCAATACCATTATTGAAAGCTTGGATCTGAGGGAGATAGAGCTTTCTGGTAGAAAGTTTACCTGGGCTAATGCTATGCCAAACCCGACATACGAAAAGCTTGATCGAGTTCTCGCGAGCGTGGAGTGGGAACAGAAGTTCCCTCTTGTTACGGTTCAAGCTCTCTCGCGGGGCATATCCGATCACACACCCTTGTTCGTTGACTCAAGGGAGCCGAACCACGTGGGAAACAAAAACACCTTTTCATTCGAGATGGCCTGGTTCGAACGCGAAGGGTTCTTGGACCTGATTGCCAGGGAATGAGCTAAGGGTGCAGGAGGTAGGACTGAGGTCGAGCGTTGGCAGAATAAGATTAGTAATTTGAGAAGTTTCTTATGGGGTTGGGCTAAGCACCTTAGTGGGGTGTATAAGATTGAAAAGGACAGGCTCCTTTCTCTTATACAGACCCTAGACATAAAGGATGAATCCACGATTTTGCTGCCAGCTGAGCTTCGGGTTAAAACTGAGGCAGAGAAGAGGTTGAAAGAACTTCCCCGCGAAGAAGAATTGAAGTGGGCATTGCGGGCTAAGGTCCGCAAAGGGTTCGAAGGAGACGCCAATACTCAATTCTTTCACTTGATTGCTAATGGTAAGCACAGAAAGAAGAGAATCTTTCAACTTGAACAAGATGAGGGCACTATTTTAGGACAGGATAACCTAAAAACCTATATAACTGAGTATTATAGGCAGTTATTTGGACCTCAGGAGCATAATTGTGTGTCCCTCGATGAGTCCAGGACTGAGGATGTGCCTCAACTATCGGCTGCTGATAATGATATTCTGGTAGCCCCGTTCTCAGAGAAGGAGGTGTTTGATGCTATTGCACAGATGAAAAACAATAAGGCTCCCGGACCGGATGGATTCCTGGTCGAGTTCTACAAAAAGTGTGGCACATTATTAAGGGGGATTTGCTACCTATGTTTCATGATCTGTTCTCTGGACAGCTTCACTTATTTCACTTGAATTTTGGAACTATCACACTGCTTCCTAAGAAAACAGATGCTGTGAGAATTGAGCAGTTCAGGCCGATCTGCCTTCTCAATGTTAATTTCAAAATCTTCACCAAGGTCGGGACTAATAGGCTCACACAGATTGCACATTTTGTGGTGCAACAATCCCAAACTGCTTTCATGCCGGATAGAAACATCCTTGAAGGGGTGGTCGTCCTTCATGAAACACTCCATGAAATCCATTCCAAAAAATTACATGGAGTAATTTTTAAGGTGGATTTCGAGAAAGCGTACGATAAGGTCAAATGGCCATTCCTCCAACAGGCATTGCGTATGAAAGGTTTTGATGAAGCCTGGCGCCGCCAGGTTGAATCATTTACGCAAAAAGGGAGTGTGGGAATTAAAGTGAATGATGATATTGGTCATTACTTCCAGAAACATAAAGGCCTAAGACAAGGAGATCCGATGTCCCCTATCCTGTTTAATATTGTGGTTGATATGTTAGCAATTTTGATAGGCAGGGCTAAGGAGAATGGTCAAGTAGGTGTCTTGGTACCTCGTCTTGTTGATGGAGGTGTATCCATCCTTCAGTACGCTGATGATACAATCATCTTTATGGAGCATGACTTGGCGAAGGCGAGAAATATGAAGCTGTTGTTATGCCTTTTCGAACAATTGACCGTGTTAAAGATTAACTTTCATAAGAGCGAGTTGTTCTGCTTTGGTAGAGCCAAAGACGAACAGGATGCTTATAGGCAATTGTTTGGGTGCGAGTTGGGGGATTTACCTTTCTCTTACCTAGGTATTTCAATCCACCATCGTAAGCTGACAAACAGAGAATGAAAGTGCATCGAAGACCGATTTGAGAAGAAACTAAGTTGCTGGAAGGGTAAGCTCATGTCATACGGAGGCCGATTAATTCTGATAAATTCAGTGCTCACGAGTATGCCTATGTTTCTCTTGTCGTTCTTTGAAGTCCCAGTTGGTGTTAGGAAAAGACTGGACTTTTATCGATTGCGTTTCTTTTGGCAGGGTGATGAACTAAAAAGAAAATACCGGCTTGCTAAATGGGATATCATCTATAGACCTAAATACCAAGGGAGTCTTGGTATTGAGAATCTTGAAGTTAAGAACATATGTCTTCTTAGTAAGTGGTTGTGGAAGCTCTCTTCTGAGATTGATGCCACGTGGGCGCAAATCCTTCGCAGCAAGTACCTACAGACAAAAACCTTGTCCCAGGTCACAGTCAGGCCGACTGACTCGCCTTTCTGGAAAGGGTTGATGAAAGTCAAACAATCCTTGTTTAATAGGACAAAGTTTGTTATTGGCAACGACGCTAGCACACGCTTCTAGGAGGATACTTGGCTCAGCGAGACACCCTTGGCCATTCAATATCCGTCTTTATATCGTATTGTTCAACGACGTGAGGTGTTCGTTGCAACGGTTTTTCAATCTATCCCCCTTAATATTCAGTTCAGACGGTCGTTAGTGGGCAATCGTTGGGAAGAATGGCTTCGTCTAGTTAGGAGACTGATGGAGGTTCAGCTTTCTCAACAACCCGATGAATTACACTGGAAACTGACTAGGTCTGGAGTATTCACAGTTAAATCAATGTATATTGATGTTATTAATTCAAACTCCATTCCTACCTCCAAGCATGTTTGGGCTGTCAAAGTTCCATTGAAAATAAAAGTGTTTATGTGGTTTGTCCATAAACAAGTTATTTTAACCAAGGACAACTTGATAAAGCGTAATTGGACATGACCGACTAGGTGTAGTTTCTTTGATCGGGATGAGACGATCAAACACCTCTTTCTTGATTGCCCGTTGGCCAAAGTCCTTTGGCGGACGGTCCACATTGCTTTTAATATTACTCCACCGAATTCTGTCAACACATTATTTGAGACATGGCTTAATGGGATTGAGCCTGACATAGCGAGACATATTCGTGTTGGAGTTTGCGCTTTGCTGTGGACTATCTGAAATTGCAAAAATGATTTGTTTTTTAGCAAAATATCACGTATTCACTTTTTGCAGGTTATTTTCCGAGCCACGACAGTGATCCGTTCATAGTCGCTACTCACTCCGATGGAGGCCAGGGAGCATTTGGTTACTGGATCTATCCACTGGGAGATGGTAGCTCGGGATATTTTCAACCGGTTTGGATGGCGGTCATGTAATAGGATAGTCAATTAGTTTACCTATCTATCTTTCGCCAGCCGGTTGTGGCGTCTTTTCTTGGCTAGTTTGTGTTTCTAGCCCACTTTAGCTCTGTGTGAGCTTTCTTTTCAGTTTTTACAGTTGGAGACTTTGGAACCTTGGTGGAACCTTTTTATTTGGTTAATAAGATGGCCGTATGCATCACTCTGATGCAGAGGCCGGAGAGACCCCCTTTTCGAAAAAAAGGAGATTGAGAAGTGACGTGTCACTTGGCCACCGGTTTTGCATCTCTGTATACACGTCGCAATACTTATTGGCCTCATGTTGAAAGATGTATCATAGAGGGCCTAGCGACTTTGGATTGTGGCCATGGATCACTCTTTGTTGTAGGGGGCGTAGGGATTTTTCTCATGATAGAAATCATGCATACTTTGCCAAAAAGTTGGACCTTGTGGCTCCGTGCCTTGAAACAAAATAACACTCGTGCCCAACTGTGCCTCGCTCAACAATTCATCCTCTTTTGTTCAAGTACGACGAACCTCTCTTCTTCTTTGTGTCCGCATCGGACACGTCTCGCTCCGACTGCTGGGTGTCCATTGGCTTATCTTGCTCCGACTACGGCAAGTAGTCGTCCTCGTGGTCGGCGCCGTAGTGGATGTTCATCATAGCCTCGTCGGTGCCTGCCATCGATCTTGGGAGAGGAATTTCACCGAACAGCAGCCAATCACCGTCGGACGAGGGCTCCTCCGACGAAAGTCACGACCAGACGAGTGTCGGTGACTCCGTGAACACGTAGTCAGTGTTGAGGACGATGACGCATGGTGGATGGTGGCCGGAGGTAGCCGAGTGCTGCTGCGGCTGCTACATGTCGAACTGACCTCTTAGATGGCAATCGTAGTAGTACATCGGCTTGTACTGGCGCCATGGCGGTCCACTTTGCAGGAGGAGCTCCAACTGCTTTCAGCACCTTCTTCTTCGCTCTCACCTTCACACGCCGCAATTGCCCTTCTGCGGGATGCACCCTCCTTCACGGTCTTCGTCAGGCCTGGAGAGACCTCGAACCTCTCCATGGCCTCAGGTTGATCTATCATGGCGGCAAACTGGAAGACAGAACATGCCAGAAGAGGCGGCAGCCAACAAGAGCATGGGTGACGGGCATGGGAAAGAATACCAGATTATGCAATTGTGTGGGCTCCGCGTAGGGATTTGGGTGGGTCTGGAGTGTCAGAGTCTGATGTGGCAGATGTCAGGACTCCCCAGAGCTCCTCAATCCTGATTTTGGACCGGTCCTTGGAATTTTGAACATCTAGACCATGCTGATCCAATTTGATGATCAAAATTGGATGCCTAAAAGTGTCTCGACCGTTTGGTCCGCAAAAAAAAAGAGAAGGAAAAACGAAAATACAATGCATCAACTTTGGAAAGCAGAAAGAAAGAGAACCTAGTCAGGTAAAGCTTGTTACTGTAGTTGTTAAAAATAGGTCCATCTCAAACAAACAAAAAATTCTCTCAATGGCACTGTAAGTGCGTTTTCCTGTCGGTGTATAAGAAAATAACAAGCTACCTGAGTATGGATCTTGGGGAGAGTGAACATTAAAATGTTTCTGATGACAAGTTTATATATTTACAAGTGGGTTGTCATGTTTGCACCATCTTGAACAGCAGCGTATGCACAGACAACAAACCTTGCGCCTTGCTGGTTCCAATTTATTTTTCCCTCCCTCCGTGGCCATTAGTATTTCTACATAATTACTGGAGTATCTTCCAAATTAGTACGAGGCAAATAAGTAGGTGGAGTCGCATCCAGCCGCTTCACTCTTCCATTGCATCCTGCTGGTTCGGTAATGGTGTTGCATGCTGAGGACCTTGTCTTCTTTTTGGCTGAAAAAATGTTTCGGCACGCGGATCATATTTGAGGCGCCTTCTCATTTGCTCCAAAAAACTTGGATCATCTAGGCACTAGAGTGAATGAATCCACAAGCAGGGAATAATGAGTCAAGTAACGAACCATGCTAGTAGAATGACACTGTCCGCAAAAGGCATACTATACTAGTATATATTACCGCGTATATACGCTTTACCCGAGCCTCCTCCTTAGCTTGCAGCTTAGCTTCCTCCTCCTCGGCGTCCAACTGTAAAAAGAAGGGTGATGCATCTAAGAAACAGTTAAGCAATAAAATGTCAGACACACCATAAAATAAATCATCATACACTCTCATCAGAGCCGCTATATTGTATAGTAGTGTCACCGCCATACGGCAAATATGGATCTAAGTGACCACCAGAGAATTCATCAGCATCATTAGGGTGCTTCAGGTTTACCCTTTTGTTATATGTACAACGACGGCAGTGACCTTCATTCAGTAAAGAAGACAGAGGAGATAAATTATTTAACTACCAAATAGCCAACCAGGAACAAACACATAACAGTAATTGAATAACTGAAACGTAAAGAGACGTGTACAATAAGTCACTACTATACATGGCTTTGCATGAACCACTTTGCTGAGTTTTAACTAGCCTTACCGAGTTTTCGGGGCACTCGGCAAATAAGATAATTCCAGTAGTTACTATACATGGTTGTGCATGAACCAGTTTGAGATATTAAAATTGTAAGTATAATGAATAGATGAAGGGAAACATAACCAAGGGCAATCAAACGGTGCAATATGAAGCACATTTACATCTAATATACAATTTCAAGTTAGCATGGCCCCAACAAAATGTATCTAAGGTAAGAGTATAAAATATCATTATCATTCGGTTTAAGCATGTAGAAACAGCTGAGCACAAACTCCTTATACTGTCCTCCGATACGTGTGACTTCGGCAAAGAACAGATTGCCGGTGCCACTGTGAAATTTTCATCATCTCCTTTAGTCCTTGCGGTGAAATTTAGATGATAGTACCACTTACAGTTATGGGGGCTGCCCTCACAAATTGATCGGATGCACATAATATCTTTGAGTTCATACGCAAGGTTCTAAAACAGGAAGCATGAGTGCATAAGTATTGTTACATGAGTAGACAATAAAGGGAGTGAGAGTGCACGGGAGGAAGAGAGCAAACCCCCAAAAGATTGTGGTCTTCATTATATTTTTCCAGTAGAGCTTGAACCGATAGGCGTGTATGATTAATCCTTTCCGGATCTACTGATGACTTTGAGAGCTTCTTCCTTGTGCCATCAGGCCAGTAAAGAGCATGTCGTACAGCTTTCTCCATCAAGGAAAGGTCAGCTAGGCACCTAATTTAGACCAAGCATTCTATTTGATTCAACGCTAAATACATCTATTTGAGCGACACTTAATATTGGACGGAGGGATTAGATTGTATTGGGGTACTTTTGAAAAATGGGAACTACAAAGTGACACAAATTACTCTGTCAATGATACAGGTCAGACATAAGCAGGACATAAGGTTAGGGTCAATTAGTTTTGAATAGGCATCAAACAGCTGCCATGTCTCTTGAGTTAGTTCATGGTATTTCGTGGTACTAATCATGGTAGCAGTGATCAACAAACACTACACTAAACTGAACTTTTTACATGCCTGGAAGTCTAAGTTCTCAATGCATTGTTTATATATATGGGGTTCCTTTTAAAGACACCATGTTCATCCACATCATCCAATTTGTATTTTCTGAATGGAAAATATCAACGGCCAAAACCTTACACCAAAGAAGTGTCGCTCTGTTTCCATATTAATAATGCTGAAGTACATGTTTCCATAGATTTTCCTTCTATAGCATGGTCGTATGTTGATGGTGCTTTCTCTACACCAAGCATACATGTCATGCAACAACGTCGCCCCAGGCAGGAGTTGTTCATACTTTTGTGCTACTTTCAAAAGTTCTAACTTCTATGGGGGGTAATTAATTAACTTATTGTTAAGATGCTACATACATGTGCATGCCCTTGTTTATCTTCTAAATTACATGATATCTATTAGAAGCCCATCTGATTCTCCCATAATATATTGACCGAGGAATAAGAAAAAAAAGTATTAGGTACCCTGATTAATATAGATGTCTTACACTCTTCGTAATCAGTTAAGTTGTCATGCATCATATTGTATTTATCATTTTCATCCTTTACTAATATATGATTATGCCTATGTCTACACGGACTACAGTCTCCCTGCAAAGAAAATGTTAATTTTTGTTGAAAAATGTATGCTTGTGTTGTTCTCCGTGACACATCTCTCAATCAGTTTTTAAGTGATAGGAAGGAACACAAGATCAATCCTCGCTCGAAAAAACATGCCTAGAACTGACAAGAAAAATAAATTCTCAAGTGTCGAAGGTAACTATGGATCGGAGGTACATTGGCCATCTTCAATGCAAGAATGCTTACGCAAACTCTTAAAGAGAACAATACAAGTGTCCACGTAAGGATAATACCTCAAATGCAAACTACTATTCTAGGGGTGCTTACAAAACTGAAAAGCACTAAGAATAAATGCTAGGCATTGGGTTAGGAATAAGGGTATGGTTGGATGGCGACCAAAATCAGCCATACCAACTGTCAGATCATAGCCAAAATTTTGCCTCTTGTTTGGATGGTTGACAATATTTTGGCATTCCCTCTAGCCAACTCTAGTTCACTTGCCAACATTGGCCAAAACATGGGCAACCGAAACCTTAACAAAAAAATTGGCTAGCCAAATTTTGCTAAGTCTGGCTGGGGCTCAAACCCAATCCCAAACAAGCTAAATGATTGGGATTTTGACCCTAACACTCAGCTTTAAGCGCCTTATTTGGAGATGGGTTATGGTGTGCTTGAAGTCGAGAGTGGCAAAGTTACTTGTAGTAGGATCTATGAAACAATAAATTCATCTGTTGCCTGTTGGTCACTTCCAACACACTAAAAATAGAAGCTCTCGCATTTCTGAAGGCCACTGCTAGTTTAAGAAAAAACAGTACTCATCTTTTGTTATCAGATCTTCAACTTAGTACGCTTGCACCTCAGTGTAGTGAGACCAGTGAAAGCAACTTATTATTCTGGCTATTACGATCGTTTACCTGAAGAAACAGAGCTATGGGGCCGAGCCTGGCAAAAGTTAACCAATTGTGCTGAGTTTTTTTTAAATTACAAGTCATGTGATTTTTTGTACTCTGTTAACTTTTGGTATACAAAGCTAAGCTAGAACTCACTCACAAGACACAACTACAGATACTAAATATTTTCTTAACCTCAACAGATCCCCCCACACAAAAGGAATTTAACCAACTTGTGAGCTTAGTCTACTTTGGGGGCAATTGTCCTTTTCCTGATTCGTGTTCTCGAAACCCTGATAAATTTTTTCTGGCCTACTCACAAAAGCCTATATGATTTATTTTTAAACATTACCAATTGCAAATGTGAAGAGACAGAATAGGAAAAATCCATTGATGGAAATCTAGGGCGAAGTAAGGAAACTTTTTTGGAACGTAGACGCTAGTCGCGTCCGGCTTTAAATTAATAAAGCCACACAGACAGCATCCAAGGTTTGCACATCACAGACAACACATAACATAACAGTCTCAAGAGGCTACATCAGCCACGCACAACACATCGAAAATAACACTCAGGGGGACCCGACCCACTCTAGCTCACAAACTAGACCCAAAAGGGAACAGAAGACGCTTCAATTCGCTTGCCGCAGACTTGGGATACATGTAGTGATCTGCTCCATAGTGCTCTTCATATGGTCGGCATCACATGGCTTCCCCAACGGTGCCCAGCTCTGTAAAAATAAATGACATTTGAAAATAACATCAGTCGGATTGGACGGAAACTTGTGTTCCATAGTCATTTTGTTACGCACAGTCCAAAGGGACCAAAGCAATGCTCCCACGCAAATCCACGGAATCCTAGCCTTGGCGCCCCTCTGCGCCTGTAATATAGCTAACAACTCGGTCCCAGTACTAGGATTCCAATTCTGTTGGAAAACCTGTCGCACCGCGCTCCAGGCAAAGCGAGCCAGTGCGCATTGGAACATGGCATGGTTCGCGTCCTCTAGCGACTCACATACCACACACGTCCCGTCCGAGGGCCCGTTGCGTTTAGCCACGTTCTCAGCCGTCGGTAACCTATTGCGGAATAATTGCCACAGAAAAATCTTAATCTTTAGCGGCACCCTAGCCTTCCAAAGGTTCCTGGCAATATCTAACGAAGGGCCCTCCGTCAGCTTATTGTAAAGGGACTTCACCGTGAATTTACGAGACGCCGACAAGTCCCAAGAGACAACATCCTCATCTAGGTTCATAGTAATGTGGCCCAGCCGCGCCAGAAGCAAGTCCCAACTTGCTATTTCTGCCGCGTTCAACTGTCTCAGAAAGTTAATCGCAGGCGGCGTCGAGCGTAAAGCCTCTCCCACCAGGATTAGCGGGTCCGCCGTCACCTGGTATAACTGCGGAAACTCTTGCCACAGCGGCCTGTCGCCCAACCAACGATCCAACCAGAACCTAGTCGATCTGCCGCTATTCACCTCAAATCTCGCCCCTAACGAGAAGGCTGGCCTAACTTCCTGGAGCCCATTCCAAAACAGCGAGCCCGAAGCCTTGGCAGAAAATACATCGCCGTCCGGGAAGTATTTTGCCCGCAGGAGGTCCGCCCATAGACCCCCTTCCTTAGAAGCTAACTTCCACCACCATTTGGAAAGCAACGCCACATTCATAAGTTTGGAATTAGTGATCCCTAACCCACCATACTTCTTAGGGCGGCAGACCACCGCCCATTTTAACATATGGTATTTCTTTTTAAGTCCCGCTCCCTTTCAAAAGAATTTGGAGCGCGGCGTATCTAACTTCCCGTGCACCCCGTCTGCCAACAAGAACATACCCATCGTAAACAGAGGGAGGGATGACAGACTCAAATTGGTGAGAATCAATCGAGCCGCCGAAGACATAAAACGTCCCCGCCATGGACTAACCCTATTGGCGACTTTACCATACAACGGTTCCCATTCGGAGATGGCAAGCTTTTTATGCGAGATCGGTAACCCAAGGTACTTAATTGGAAAACTCCCTAGTTTACAATTAAGGAGGTTAGCAATCCTGACACTCTCGTGCTGGTCCATTCCCATTATAATAACCTCACTCTTGAGGAGATTAATCTTGAGCCCCGATAGCATTTCAAATGCTAGGAGGAGCAGCTTGATAGTAGCAATGCTGTGTTCATCAGGTTGGAACAACGGCATCGTATCATCAACGTATTGCAGATGCGTCACCCCCCTGGGATGAGGTGTGGCACTACGCCTTTCACATGACCCGCCCCTCGGGCCCTTGCCACCATTGCAGCAAGCGCGTCTGCCACAAAATTAGAAATCAAAGGGGAGCTAGGGTCTCCCTGCCGAAGACCCCTTTTGTTTCGGAAGAATTTGCCCATCTCCCCATTGATCGACACCGCTGTTTGCCCACAGCTAATCAGGTGCATAATCCTATGAACAAAGCCTGCGTCAAAACCCTTTTTGAGAAGCACCTCCCGCACGAACTCCCAGTTCACGCGGTCATAGGCTTTCTCGAAGTCGAGCTTGAGCAGAACCCCTTGCCCTTTCGTTCGTTTTAGCTCATGCACGATCTCCGCTAGCGCAACTGGTCCCTCCAAAATATTGCGCCCCTTGATGAACCCAGTATGACACCTACTGATCACCCTTTAAGCAATAGGTGTCAGCCGGAGAGCGTAGGCTTTGGCGCACAGCTTGAACGGTACATTAATAAGCATGATATGCCTAAATAACTTGATGCTGTCCGCGCCCTTATCTTTGGGGATGAGACTAATCAACCCAAAATTTAAACGGGCTAGGTCCACTTGGCCCAATGCAAAGCCATTAACGATTGCGTGAAACACATGTTTCAGGCTGGGCCAGAATTTTTTGAAAAACTCTACCGGCCACCCATCAGGACCCGGGGCCGTGCCCGTTTTCATGGAGGCCAGCGCACGGTCAATCTCATCCGGTAGAAAAGACAGGACAAGTCCTGCGTTTTCTTCCTGTGAGACCCACTCGGTAGGACCCCACAAATCCTCCTGAAGGCGGAGTTGCTTCTCCTCAGCCGTCCCCAACAGGCCAATGAAGAAGTCATATATATGCTTACAGATCTCCGCCTGGGTGACCAATACCCTATCCCCATGAATAAGGCGAAGTATAGCACATTTATGTTTTCTCCCGTTGGCGAACGCGTGAAATTAACCTGTATTTGCGTCGCCTTTGGTCACCCACTTGATGCCGCCCCTACGGCGCCAGTACTCCTCTTCAGTTCTCAGAATGGAGAGCACTTGGTCTTCCAGCGCGTATCTCTGAGCCCACTCCTGCTCGGAAAAGGCTCGAACATCCGCTTCTGCGTCAAGCGTTGTGATTTGTGCCACAAGCTTGGCACGCTCCTTTTTGGATTCGCTACCAAAATTCGCTCCCCAACCCCTGAGGAACGCACGCAGCCTAGCCGCAGCTACCGACCAAAACTCAGCCGGGCCCCTTTGGGGGCCCAACTGAGACACAATAGCATCCCACCTCTCACGCACCATGGTCTCGAAGCCCTCTGCTTCAAACCAGGCAGTTTCGAAAAAGAATCTGCTACTACGGCGAATCTGCTCCTCCCCTGAGGAGAAGACCAGAGGGATGTGATCAGATCCGATCCTAGTTTCTGCCACTAACGAGCACATCGGGAAAAGAGCTTCCCACTCCGGGGTGAAGAAGACATGATCAAGAACTGACCTAACCGGACGGAGCTGTTTGTTGGTCCACGTAAATCTCGCCCCGGTCCGAGCAGCCTCCCGTAACGAGGCTGCCGCAATTGCGTTGTTGAAAAGGGACACCCTAGCCCAGTCCACAATGCCATTGTTCTTATCCGAACCCGATCGGATCAAGTTAAAGTCGCCTCCTACAATGACCGGGAGGTTAGCTGTCCGTTTGGCCCCCACCATCGCTGAAACCTCATCTAAAAAGCCTACCGACTTCGAGTGATCCGCAGGCCCATAGACACCAATGACTACCCAACCCAGATTCGAAGCACGGTGCCTAACCGTGGCCATAATGCAAAATACATCAAATTCCCACACCGAGACATCACAAACATCATTATTACAACCCATGAGAAGGCCACCCGAATGGCCCGAAGAAGGAACCCAACGCCAATTAAATCGCTGTAAAGGATCGATTGCAAGTAAATCACGAGGCGAAAAGTCGGCCTTGATGGTTTCCTGTAACGCAACAATATCAATACGCTCCTTGGCCATGTATTCCCTGAGCTGCGTGCGACGCCCTACGTGCCCACAATCCCGAATATTCCAGAAGAGAAACCGCATTACAGCACCCGATTACGAAGGCGAACTCCTCGCGAGCTCAGCGCCTTTTGCACTCTCTTCCTAGCCGGCGCACGGCTGGAAGAGGGGATGTCAGAGCCTTCCCTTGGCTCTACTTCCCCTTCGGGCACCACCACAACCAACTGACCCCCTGGGCAGTTTTCCTGTGCATCCGAGGCCTGGCATCGCGCTGCCGCCTCGGCCAAGGCAGCTTGTGCCTCCTCGCGCGCGTGCACTAACGGGATAATATCAGCAGAGCTAGACCCCAGCTCCACCCCACTATCATGTAAAATCGAAGCAAGATGTTCGTCCGAGAACGCGCTAAGAATTTTAAAAGAGGGGAGGGGGTTACCTGACACGACCAAGTTCTTGTCCGCCGCACGCAGTTTCGCGCTCTCCATGGATGAAAGATCTCCCAGCTTGGCCTTCGCCCTGGTGCTCGGCTCCCGCGTCGCCACCGGCGTGGCCTTGGAGCGCTTGGCCTTGAAGCCCACATCCCCCGCCACCAACTCCGACCCTAGCTCGCCACGCAGAGACGCCGCCATGCTTGGAGCGGGCTGGGCCACGGTCTTGGGTCCCAGCTTCCTGCCCGCCGTCTTCTTGGGCGGCCTGCCCGCTCCCCCTGAGCCCCGCTTGCCCGAGGCAGGAGTAGCACCTTCCTTGGTTAGATCAGCAACCCCAGCCTGCGCAACCATCGGAGACGAGGGGATTGAGGTCCTCCCCCCCACCAGCCCCACACCATCATCAGCCCCGGATACCAACGCCAGTGAGTGGCGAGGCGTAGGGAACTGCTGCGCCAAGTTGGATCCATACTCATCAAAGGCTCCTGCCAAGTCGCGCGCCAGGTTCGGACCGCTAACGGCAGTATCCTGGGTCGCCACCACCATCGCCCGCCCTTTCATCGCGCCAAGCTTGTCCCACGTCTCTGTGTCAATGGAAGTGTCTTGCATGCTGTCTTCAAGATCCTCTTCTTGCCCTCCCATAACCACGTCCTTACGCTACTGTCCTGCACTCTGCCCAGCCTCCGGCCTGCCTTTGTCAGCACTAGGAGCCACCGGAGCCGGGTCCCCGTCTTTGGACGGAGGGGGAGGTTGGGACGCTCCCGATCCCCCAACACCTGACCCCGCTCCACCCACGCCCCTGCGCTAGCTCGGCCGCTCCACCTCAACCTTGATCTGATACCCTTCATGGTTAAACCACACTTCCACCATGCCGTTCAGCTTCTCTGATGCCTTACAAGCAAGTTTCATCCTCACCGGCCCCAACCGAATAAGAGACAATTCATCCACCACAATTGGACGCCCCAACATCTTAAAGCCTTCCTTGACCCTCTCCTCCCTGCAATGCTTTTGTGGGATGCCGTGGAGCTTAACCCACACTTCCGGCATGCTCATCGGTTGGATCACCTCATGAAGCCTGTCCCGCACCCTTGCGGTGATGTCGTGGGAAGGGAGGAAAAGTTTTCCACTTGACTTGGCCATGTGCAGAAGATCTGCTGAGGGAAACACCACCAGGAAGTCATCGTCGCCCGCTTGTGCAACCCGCCAGTCCCAATCGCTTGTGACGATGTTCTTGAGTTCTTGTTTCAGAATCCTCAGCTTGAGCTTGCCCGGATCCGCCTAGAGGATCGCCGCGTTTGCCACCTTCTGGTCGACCGGCCGTTCCTCCTCCTCATCTTCAGCAAATTCGAGACAGAAGAATCCCTCTCCTGAAATTGCACTCCCCATGATCTGCAGCTTGGCCGCCCTGCCGCGCGAGGGGCAATCAGCGGAGGCGTGGCCCTCCTCCTTGCACAGCACACACAATGGTTTGAAAGTGCACTTGGATTGGTAGTGCCCAAGTCTGCCGCACTTGAAGCACTCCACATCCGGCACATCTTCCACCGGGATGGGCTCCCCCGCCGTTCCCTTCGCTGTCAGGAGCGGCGCCCCCCCCCCCCCCCCCCCGCGCGCGACTCGGCTGGCGCCCGCTGCTGCTGTGCCAGGGGATCCCCATGTCCCCCGCCGCAGTAGGGGTGCTCCACCGCCTTGCGTTCCAGCTCCCGACGCCGTTGCGCGGCCTTCTTCCTCTTCTTCTTTTCTTGCTGTTGCTGAATCCACCATGGAGGAGGAGGGCCCTAATCCCCCTCGCGTCCATGTGGCTCCGCCTGCGTGCCGCGCTCCTCCCGAGCCGCACGCGACTCCCTCTCGCCTCTGTCGTCTCCCCTGCCACGCATCGCCCGCTTCGCCTTCTCTCGCAGCTCCCGCTCCCGCCTGCGCTCCGCCTCCAGATCCGCGGCCTCCATCGGCCTCTTCTCCGCCCGCCGGTCCCCCATCACCGCCTCCGCAAAGGATCTGCGAAGGGGAGAGAGTGGAGGAGCAAGCTTGATGCGCCGAGCCAAGTGAGCCCAGCGCCGCACTTCTCTTTTGGCTGCGGGAAACCCTAACCAGGGCTCCCGACTGCCCTTCGCTACCCATTTATATCCAAGCGCCGGTCTAGTGGGCGGGCCAGATGGGCTGGGCCTCTCTCGCCCCTCCTCGGGCCGCGTCAGGCCACCCACCAAGGCCACTTCCAGAGTGGGCGACCCCGCACTTGTCGTAGCGGGCCCCGCACCACCTAGGCCCACTCCGGCCCGAAGCCCGGCACCCGCAACCCTAGGCTCCCGAACCAGAGGCGCTCCTGCCCCGAGCTCCGCTGCCGCAGTCGCTACCGCCGCCGCCACCGCGCGGCAGGGGGTGGGGGGGGCGGGCCAGACACGGCCACTCCAGATCGCCCGCCGCCTCCGTCGGCGACTCCCCTGCGCCAACCAGCAACCCCGCCAACTTGGACCGAATGGCCCCGGCCGCCACCGCCGCAGCGTTCCCACTGTTCGTCGTCGCCGGTTTCCATATGCGCGCAGCCAACGCCCGGTGGCCCGTGCCTCCCGGCGCGAACCTACGCCGCCGCCGCGCCGACCCGGACTGCTCCCTCGCAGCAAACGCCACAAAGTCGCCAATCGTTGGTCCCGCCGGCGCCGCCCTTCGGTCCTCCGCTTCGCCTTCTTCCGCCTCGCACTCCGACTCCGACCCCGCAAGTGCCCAAAAGCGACCGCCCCCCGGCCACGCCGCCACGCCCGCCGGCGTCCCCGGGGCCGGGGACGGCGGGCCGCGCCCCGGCGAGCTCACCGCGCCCCTACGAACCAGCTGCCAGCCGGTCGCAGGCGCCGGCCCCGCCGCCGCGCACTCCTCGCTCGCCCGTTCGCCAGACCCTGGCTCCAACGACTCGCTCATTTCGAACCTTCCCAAGTAAGGAAACTTTACACTGTCTTATCCCACAGGTCATCAAGATGGCGAGCAATAGCATCATCAGCTTCCTGTAAGCTCTGAAATGGCCAACCAATAGGAGGATACATATGAACAGATCCCTCACGGTCAGTTCTGATGATAAATGTCTTGGCCCAACCACAAGGTCTCCGGGACATAATGAGTGGCCCAGGACCAGGAGGCAAGCGGCCTCCAATGTTGTCATGAGATACTGCATCCACCTGCAGAGAGGAAGAAGATTCCTCCAATGTTGCAGAGTCGAGAGCCTCCTTCAACGATGAGAGATCTGCTGCCTCTCGCGGCATTTGCGCATCGTCCTGAGCTGCCGACGGCTCCGGGCTCCTGAAGTGGAACAGATTACGGACGACAGAAATACAAGATCATTGGGTAGAGATCACCAGTTTATGTCAACTTATACGAGATTGTTACGACCACATGGCACGACGTGAGGACACGGCGGGAGATGGGGTCGAAGCAGAGGTAGCCGCGGTGATCCGGGGGATACCCGAGGAAAACGCAGGCCGCAGAGCGTGTGTCAAGCTTGTGGCGTGAGGTAGATGTGAGGTTGGGATAGCAGAGGCACCCGAACACGCGGAGCAGCGAGTAGTCAGGGGCGACACCAAGCAAGAGTTCATGCGGAGTGCAGGGCGAGCTGGTGCGGCATGGGCGATGGTTGAGGAGGTAAGTGGAGGTGCTAAGGGCTTCGGCCCAAAAGCGGGCAGAGAGATGAGGGCGAATGGAAAGGAGGTTACCAGGCGAGGGACTCATGTGTGTAGCGGCGCCCGAGTCGAGGTACCACTCCGGCGTTGTGCCAGAGGAAGACGGACCGGCGGTGGCGCTGTGTAGGGCGGCCTGGAGCGAGGGCATGTCCCAGGCGGGGGACGGCAGCAAGGACGAACCAGCCCCTGGGTGGCCGTAGCCAGTGGGCGCCCCGTAGCCAGGAGCGCCGGTGGCGCCGTAGCCGTACGGCGGGAGCGCGGGTTGGTGGGGCGCCACGAACATGGCCTGCTGAGGGGGCGTGCTAGGACGAGGGCCCAGCACACCAGAGCCGGGAGTGCGCCATGCAACTGGCCAGGCCTGGACGAGGCCAGCCCACGAGTTAGCCCCGGGCGCCGGTGCAGGGACCGACGGCGGGCGTGGCGCAGAGTTGGGGGCAGGGGGCGCCTGAACGGCGGCACCGTTGCCGCGACCGCGGCGACGTCCTCGCCCCCGCCCACGGTTGTTGTCGCTAGGGATGCGAAATGTGAATCAGGGTAAGGTACACATATGGGATACTCTGTTCACATTTCGTTAGAAAAACGCTGATTCACATTTCGCATCCCTAGCGATGGTGGTGCCGTCGACATAACTTTATCCTCGACGTTGAATCCTCGCGACGCTAAAACGTTGGTCAAATCCTCGATGTTAGCGACTAGATGGGTGATGGGTGGGCTAGAAATTCAAATCTCTCCTGGTTTCTCCCAGATTTGATCATAAACCGGGTTCCGATTGTACAAGATTGTGAGTTTCTGAATTTGATCTAACATCTCATTCAGGGGAGTCTTCTCGCTTTCATCCATGCCCCGATCGAACGTCGGGTCCAATGGGAACTTGTCCGAGGTCCAATCTGACATGGCCTCGGGCTCTTCCTTGGCCAGGCTAGATGGTTGGTTCGTAATGGCAGTGGATGCCTCCAGACTCAATGTCAGATCTGAGGCAGGTATCAAACCGTCATTTTGGGCTGGGATTAATTCCAAGGCATGGACGGGTGTGTCAGTACGATCCTCGATCTAGTCTGACACCCAGCTTGAAAACACGAGTTCACCATGAGAATCCGTGGTGTATTCCAAGCTTTCGAGTCTACCGGAGCGAGTGTCTCGATCTGGTCGAGGTGACCAGTTGAATCTGCATGGAGGGTAATGCCACCGAAGACAAAAACTATACGGAAAAAGGCCAAGCCACAGCCGATGTGATCATAGATCTGGAAATGCCACCGGGTCGCTTCGACTACGCAGAGAGATCTGCATGGGCCATCAATGTCGAAGTTAAATCCGGAAGATCTCGAGTAGGGGGTCCCAATCTGATAGCCTTGACCGTGTTTTTTGAAGGGGGGGGGGGGGTTGGGGGTTTTGGGGGGTTAATTTAGGTGTTTCATATATTGTGTTAGCTAGCTATAATTAATATAGAGAAGTGTCCTCTCTTATGTCCGTGCTTGGTCGACGCTACGTACTATACATACGTATAGAGAGGACTAGACACGCTGGCTAGCTAGTAAAGCAAATGAAGGAAACAGAAGATCGTCATGAACATATATGCATACAGAGAGAAGTGATATCGACCACCTCTCCTTCTCCGAGAGATTGGTCGAACAACAAGTTCTCGTATATCTATCTGACAGTACCGGCTACATATATACAGTAATTATCTCTTACAAATATAATCATACGGACTCAGGTTTAACATAGAATTCTCCGTCTTCAGGGATCACGTGGTCAAGAAAGAATGCCGCCAATTCCTCTTGAATTGCTCGCATGCGAGCTGGTGCTAGGAGTTCATCCCGCTTCCGAAACATCTAATTTGAAGAAGGGGGTCAATACATATATATATGAATGAATGAAACTCAACACAAATGATGGTAATAAAATAAAATTGTGAATATTGTTATTTACGTACTTCATATTGTTCGTTAGAGTACCCGCCCCGCTCACACGTCGTGTGGCGGATGGACTCGCAGATGTAGTATCCATAGAAATTATTCCCTTGTTCCTGCCACAACCACTTTACAAGAAATAGAGGTCAATCAAACTGATAAGCAAGAATGCTAAATGGTATTGATGAAACTAGCGCTTGAATCACTAGGAGATGCGCGGAACATGCTACTATAGTACTTACTTTCGGGTGTCTAAATTCCAGCTCCTTCGGCAGTCCCGGAACTTTTTTGGTGAATTTTCTCCAAACCCTGCCGGACAAAGAAAACAATTACTTGATATCAGGAAATGAACAAAGTTGCTGATATGGTGGATAATGATCGATTTAACTTACTTCTTGAGGATTTCAGTCATGTCTGCATAGTCCTGGGGATCTTTTCGTTTTGAGTCTAAGACGGTTACTAGTCCCTGCTCAAGCTTAATCTCTAGGAGAATATAGTGGAAACTGCACACGCATGCATAACTCATGAATTACATTACTATAACCTTGAGTAGTATATAAGGGAAACCGAATACGCACAAGACAGTAACACTCACTTGAAGTTGTAAGGAAAGAGTATTATATCTTTGTTTTGATTTATTACGAACGATTGTAGCAAGTTGGCCTCGGTAGCTGCGACATGAAGTTTAACCTGAATTGCATCTATGAGATATGTGTTAATGAACCCAATATCACCGACTTGTCTTTTCTTCAATGCGACGATCTTCAATCTGCATAATATAGTTAGGATGATTATAAATACATGCAATGAAAGAGCTAAGCTATATAGAGAAACTTAATGACAGAAGTAGTACTACTTACAGACAGTAGCAGGCGACCGTTGTTTTATCGAGGGCCAATTGATTGAAAAACTGATAGAACTCCTCAAATGGAACAGGCAACAGATCAATTCCAACGAGGTCATGCTCCTTTTTAACTCTCACATACAAAGTACTCCTCCCCCCAGAGTCTCTGCAGATTTTCAAGTACCAATCATGCAATCTTCGCATCATCGTTGATAGAGATCTTTCATCTTTGACGAGAGGCTTCCCGTACTCGTATCTTTGCATCTGCATGTCCATGGGTTCATAATGTACTTCGTCGGGCAGGTAATCTGCAAGATTATTATAACCGGGTACCATCCTCGGATCATTAGCGACGTTGTGGCTAGGCACCTTGAGCGGGGGGCATGATTGCTTCGCTTGTTTGCCGAGCTGGGCAATTTGTTTCCCAGCTCGTCGTTTTTTCAGCCTTTCATCACTGACAGTAGCTCCCGACCGCTCCGCTTCGGCAAATTCCTTTCCAATAATGCGGTCATAGTTTCCTTTCGGCGGATCAGACTTTGGTAGTTTTGTCAGGGCAGCCAGAGTGCGCTTCACTTTCACCCCATCTACCTTCTCCTCCGGAGGTGGATGTTTCTTTGCTTTCACCCCTTCAAAGAATTTCCTCACTTCTTCTAGTGCGATCTCGGCGTTCTCCTCCTGGGTCCTCTCGTATGGTAACTTCTCTGGAGTCTTCAGAGAAGGACCGAATCTGTATGTCCTCCCGCCTCTGGTTGTACTGCTAGACGCCGACCGAGCAGACGAAGCGGTTGTCTTCTTTACTTGCTTAAGAGGCGGAGGAGAAGGACTATGACCCGCCGGAGCAGCTGGAGCGGCGGCAGGTCTCTTCTGCCCTTGCTGACGAGGCGGAGAAGGAGGAGGTTGGCTGCTCGGGCGCGTCGGCGCAGGCGGAGACGGAGGCGGAGTGCCGCCACGCGCCGGAGAAGGAGCCGGCCGAGGGCCCTGATCGTCACTCGTCGGAGGAGGAGGCGGTGGAGGAGGCAGAGTGCCCTGACTCGCCGAAGGAGGAGGAGGAGGCGGAGGCGTCCAGTTCGGAAGGTTGATGAGGTCCTTCCGCCATAGGCATGGAGTCTTCAGAGCAGACCCCAGCCGAGTCTCCCCTTCACCGGTAGGGTGGTCAAGCTGGAGGTCCTCAAATCCCTCCGTTATCTCATCCACCATCACCCTAGCATATCCTTCTGGAATCGGCATGCAGTGAAAAGTTGCGCCGGGTTCAGTAGGATAAACAGAGCCAATAGCCGCCTTGACCTTCAAATTCATCCATTGCGTCATAAGGTGGCAATTTTGAGACTCCGTTATAGCATCCACAGGATAGCTGGCAGGAGCCGTCAAGGCATGCTGCAGCTGAAGCTGCTCGGTGGAAGCCACGCTGCTTCTGCGCTGAGATGGCGGGGTAGCTTCAGGGGAGGCTTCGGCAGTATGTTTGCTGCGATTTGCTTCTCGTTCCTCTATCGCTTGTACCCTTGCGTGCAGCGCCTGCAGTTCGGTCTGCTGCACTTTTTTCCTCCTCTCATGGGATTTGTAACCGCCTGCGTCCGGAAACCCAACCTTCCACAGAACAGAGCCTGGCGTGCCTCGTGTCCGTCCAGGGTGCTCAGGATTCCCGAGGGCCATTGTGAGCTCGTCGTGCTCTCTGTCTGGAAAGAACGTCCCTTCCTGCGCTGCGTCGATATAGTGCTTACGCTTACTGACTGGTATGTCCATTTGTTCGTTCGTCCAAATGCATTTCCCTGTTTCAGGGTCCAAGGTTCCGCCAGCCCCGAAGAACCAAGTCTGACAACGCTCTGGCCAGTTATTTGTCTATGGTCCGATCCCTTTATGAACCAGATCATTCTCAACCTTGGACCACTTAGGCCGGGCTACGAGGTAGCCACCTGACCCCGTGCGATGGTGAAGCTTCTTCTTCGCGGCATTCTGCTTGTTTGTCGCCGACATCTTCTTACTCTTTTCCGATGTCTTGTAGGCCACAAATGCGGGCCAGTGATCTCTGATCTTCTCATATCTGCCCTTGAATTCTGGTGTCTCTTTTTTATCGACAAACCTATTCAGCTCTTTCTTCCACCTCCTGAATTGATCTGCCATCCTCTTCAGAGCAAAAGACTTGATCAATTTCTCTTTAATTGGGTTCTCTGGATTATCCTCTGGCGGTAGGGTGAAATTTGACTTTAGCTCAGTCCAAAGATCATTTTTCTGCATATCATTGACATAAGACACCTCAGGGTCTTCTGTAGCCGGCTTAAACCATTGCTGGATGCTTATCGGGATCTTGTCCCTAACTAGAACCCCGCACGGAGCAACAAATGCCCTCTTTGTCCGGAGGGGTTCAATAGGTTGGCCGTCGGGCGCGATTGCTGTGATCTCAAGCTTTTCATCCGAGCTCAACTTTTTCTTCGGGCCTCGTCTCTTTACCGAAGTTGTGCTCGATCCGGAGGGCTAGAAAAAAGAACAAAGACTTAATTAATATGTGTACATACCAAAACAATGAATGCATCAATCAGCTAGTCAGCATAGGCTTAACTAATATATATATACCTGGCCGGACTCGGTTCGGTCACCGGAGCCGTCATCACGGTCTCCTTCTTGCACCGGCATTGGGTCACCGGCGCCGTCCTCATGTTCTTCTTCTTGCACCGGCATTAGGTCACCGTAGCCAGCTTGTTCACCCTCTCCTTCCGGACCATCGATGATATCGTTGAGATAGTACGAGACGGCATCACTTCCTTGTGCGATTATCTCCCTCAACAACGCTTCTTTTGTTGCTTCGTCTAGGGCGGTGTCCATAGTTTCTACAAATATTTACAACATGGCAATTATTATTCAAACATGACAGATGGATATATTAGTGCCAAACGTAGAACTAGCTACCTAATCATAGTAAGCTATCGGGAGGGGGTATATATCGATAACGACGACACTACATCTATATATGTCCCTCGATGACCCTCGTTCCCGATAAAAAAAGAGGAAGAAGAAGAAAAAAAAGAGGAGAAGAAAGAATAGAGGAGAAGAACTCCTCTATTCTTTCTTCTCCTCTTTTTTCTTCTTCTTCCTCTTCTTTTTTTATCCTCTTCTTCCTCTCATGTTCGAGAGGATCGCCTTGGGGTCGGGAGGTTGCCTAGTGTCAAAGGATTCAACAAAACCATGTCTTCATCATTAGGCGAAAGTAACATGTGCATGATGGTAGGAAGCTCTTCAAAGTTGTTCTGGAACGGAGTCCCAGATAGGATAATTCGCTTTTTGGTACAAAGTTCAGCAAGAGCCTTCCGAATATCGTTATTTGGAAGGCCTTTGCTGAATTCGTACCAAAAGGCGGATTATTCTATCCGGGACTCCATTCCAGAACAACTTTGCAGAACTTCGTACCAACATGCCCTGGTTACTTCCGGCTAATGATGAAGGCATGGATTTCTTCAATACTTTGACACTAGGAAACCTCTCTCGACCCCTCGGCGATTCTTGACCCCTCGAACCCTCAACGACCCTGAAACCCTCGACCCTTGACCCCTTAACGACCCTCGACCCTCTACCCTAGTTCCCGACCCTCGACCAATAGAGGAGAAGAAGAAAGGAATAGCTAGAGGAGAAGATCGAAGAAAAAAAAGAAGAAACAAAAGAGGAGAAGAAGAAAGGAATAGTGGAGAAGAAGAGAAAATAGAATATATTCTATTTTCTCTTCTTCTCCACTATTCCTTTCTTCTTCTCCTCTTCTTTTTCTTCTGTTTTCTTCTTCTTATTTATTTCTCCTCTTCTTTTCGGTAGAGGAAACCCTAAATAGCTAGCAAGTATCGTGGGTGTGAGATACATGTGGCCTTCGGTGTCGGACACTACATCCATGTCCCACAAGTGACGTGGGCGTCGAAACCCGCGCCACTTGTGGGATGTGGATGTAGTGTCCGACACCGATGGTACATGTATCTCACACCGACGATACTTTCTATTTAGGGTTTCTCCTCTACCACTCGGCGGCCCTCTCGACGACCCTCGTTCCCGATAAAATAAAGAGGAAGAAGAAGAAGAAAAAAGAAGAGAAGAAAGAATAGAGGAGAAGAACCCTCGAACCCTCGGACCCTAGACGACCCTCTTCTTCCTCTCATGTTCGAGAGGATCGCCGAGGGGTCGGGAGGTTGCCTAGTGTCAAAGGAAACCCTAAATAGCTAGCAAGTATCGTGTGTGTGAGATACATGTGGCCTTCGGTGTCGGACACTACATCCACGTCCCACAAGTGACGTGGGCGTCGAAGCCCGCGCCACTTGTGGGATGTGGATGTAATGTCCGACACCGACGGTACATGTATCTCACACCGACGATACTTTCTATTTAGGGTTTCTCCTCTACCACTCGGCGGCCCTCTCGACGACCCTCGTTCCCGATAAAATAAAGAGGAAGAAGAAGAAGAAAAAAGAAGAGAAGAAAGAATAGAGGAGAAGTCTCCTCTATTCTTTCCTCGCCTCTCTCATGAATGTCCGGCGTTCTCGACCCCCCCTCCCCACGTGTCGAAGAAAAAAAAGAAGAAAAAAAAGAGGAGAAGAAGAAAGGAATAGAGGAGAAAAGAGAAAAATAGATTTTCTCTATTTTTCTCTTTTCTCCTCTATTCCTTTCTTCTTCTCCTCTTTTTTATTTTCTTATTCCTCTTCTTTTTTTATCCTCTTCCTCCTCTCATGTTCGACGACCCTCGACCCCTCGGCGACCCTAGACCCCCTCTCGACCCCCTCTTCTTCTCCCTCTTCTTCCCCTTCTTCCCCGCCTAAAATGACCTAAAATGAAAATAACCTAAAATTCACTAAAGTTATCGATGACCCTCTTCTCCCCTCTTCTTCTCCTTTCTTACACATATACATTATAGCCACATACACATATATGAACAGAAAAAATAGACATATACATTGTTCACATACACATATACATTTTATGAACAGAAAAATCCTAGTTTTTCTAAAAAACAGAAAAAATAGAAAAAATCCTAATTGTTCACATACAGTACATATACACATATATGAACAGAAAAAATAGACATATACATTAGAAAAAATCTATGAACAGAAAAAAAATCCTACACATATACATCACATATGAACAGAAAAAATAGACATATACATTAGAAAAAATAGACATATACACATATACACATATATGAACAGAAAAAATCTATACACATATACATCACATATGAACAGAAAAAAATAAAGTAATAAAAATAAAAAAACAGAGCCGGGCGGCGGCTCACAGCACGGGGGCAGGCGAGGGCGTCGGCGCGCGGGGGCGGGACGGGGCAGGGGCTGGGCGACGGCGAGCACGGGGTGGTGACGGCGAGCCCGTAGCAGGGGAGCTCGAGACGACGGCGGGGGCGGCGAGGGCGCCGGCGCGCGGGGGCGGGACGGGGCAGGGGCAGGGCGACGGCGAGCACGGGGCAGGGGCGCGGGGCGACGGCGAGCACGGGCAGCCTGACGGCGTCGTCGGGGCGAGCTCGGGCAGCCTGACGGCGTCGTCGGGGCGGGGAACTGGCAATGAAATCTGAAAAAACGCCAAGTCTCTGCTTATATAGAATAGGCTTTGGTCCCGGTTCGTGGCGCCAACCGGGACCAATGCCCCCTTTAGTCCCGGTTGGTGCCACGAACCGAGACCAAAGGCCAATTTTCGGCAGCCCAAAGGGCGGGAAGCGGCGGCCTTTGGTCCCGGTTCGTGGCACCAACCGGGACTAAAGGGGGGCATTGGTCACGGTTGGTGCCACGAACCGTGACCAATGCCCCCTTTAGTCCCGGTTGGTGCCACCAACCGGGACCAATGCCCTTGTGCGCCCCGCGTCCTAAAGTTTAGTCCCACATCGCTAGTTGAGAGCGCCCGAGACCAGTTTATAAGGTCTGCTGCCTCCTCCCTCTCGAACTCCTCCGAACTGAAGGCCTATGGGCCTAATTTGACACTGCTTTGCCTGTGGGCCTATTGGGCCTTCTGCGGGCCTGAATCCTGGCCCATGTAGGGTTTCTAGTCGTATTCAGGCCGTGGAGGCCCAGTAGGTGGCATTTTTTTCTTTTTTCTTTTTTATTTCTACATTTTTTTGGTTTTTTATTTTTTTCTTTTAGGTCACAAAAATTATAAACTTTCTATTAGTGCCATTAGTTTTAAATTTTAAATAGTTTAAATTTGAATTTTTAAAAATTTGTGTGAATCACTAGTTTATGAATAACTTTACTATAAAATTAGAATTTGTTTTCTATTTATTTTGTATTTCTACTTACAACTAAATACTTACAGTTTTTTAGTGATTTCTTTTTGCTTTTAGGTCACAAAAATTATAAACTTTCTGTTAGTGCCATTAGTTTTAAATTTAAATAGTTTAAATTTGAATTTTTAAAAATTTGTGTGAATCACTAGTTTATGAATAACTTTACTATAAAATTAGAATTTGCTTTTAGGTCACACAAATTATATTCTTTTTGCTATTGAAGAATATTATAGTTTTATTTTAGTTGATCATAACATAATATTCTAATTGATTGTTTTTATTTTCATAAAAGTTTTGTAGTTCATTCTGTTTGCTATTAATTCATTCTTTGAGCTAAATGACTCTGAAATTGGAAAGCATTTCAAAATGAACTCTGAATAGGTTGAAAGTTGGCATGGTATCATCATTTCACCCACATAGCATGTTCCAAAAAGTAGAGAGGGTTACGACAAAAACTTGATGCACTTCCTGTACAAAATGGACAATCACTTTCGAAGTATCAAAGTTTCAAACCATAAGACATGAAAGCATTTCAAATGAACTCTGAAAAAGTTGAAAGTTGGGATGCATGGTGTCATAATTTCACCCACATAGCATTTTCTTATTGCGGGAGAAAGTCTTCACTTTTTCTTCGCTTGTGTCATTTGCTTATTGCGCCGTAACCATGGATAATCTTCATTGTTTATCAGGATGCTTGGATCAGCCTTGACATTGAAGGGAGGAATTTCATGAAACTTTTCATAATCTTCAGACATGTCTGTCTTGCCGTCCACTCCCAGGATGTCCCTTTTTCCTGAAAGAACTATGTGGCGCTTTGGCTCATCGTATGATGTATTCGCTTCCTTATCTTTTCTTTTTCTCGGTTTAGTAGACATGTTCTTCACATAGATAACCTATGCCACATCATTGGCTAGGACGAACGGTTCGTCAGTGTACCCAAGATTTTTCAGATCCACTGTTGTCATTCCGTACTGTGGGTCTACTTGTACCCCGCCGCCAAACAGAATGACCCATTTGCACTTAAACAAAGGGACCTTAAAATCAGGTCCGTAGTCAAGTTCCCATATGTCCACTATGTAACCATAATATGTGCCCTTTCCGCTCTCGGTTCCTGCATCAAAGCGGACACCGCTGTTTTGGTTGGTGCTCTTTTGATCTTGGGCGATCGTGTAAAATGTATTCCCATTTATCTCGTATCCTTTGTAAGTCAATACAGTCAAAGATGGTCCCCTGGACAACAAGTACAACTCATCACAAACAGTGTTGTCACCTCTGAGACGTGTTTCCAACCAACTGCTGAAAGTCCTGATGTGTTCACATGTAATCCAGTCGTCGCATTGCTCCGGGTGTTTGGAGCGCAGACTGTTCTTGTGTTCATCGACATACGGGGTCACCAAGGTAGAGTTCTGTAGAACTGTGTAGTGTGCTTGAGACCAAGAATATCCGTCCCTGCATATTATTGAGTCTCTTCCAAGAGTGCCTTTTCTAGTCAGTCTCCCCTCATACCGCGATTTAGGGAGACCTATCTTGTTAAGGCCAGGAATGAAGTCAACACAAAACCCGATAACATCCTCTGTTTGATGGCCCATGGAGATGCTTCCTTCTGGCCTAGCGCGGTTACGGACATATTTCTTTAGGACTCCCATGAACCTCTCAAAGGGGAACATATTGTGTAGAAATACGGGCCCCAGGATGACAATCTCGTCGACTAGATGAACTAGGATGTGCGTCATGATATTGAAGAAGGATGGTGGGAACACCAGCTCGAAACTGACAAGACATTGCGCCACATCACTCCTTAGCCTTGGTACCATTTCTGGATCGATCACCTTCTGAGAGATTGCATTGAGGAATGCACATAGCTTCACAATGGCTAATCGGACGTTTTCCGGTAAAAGCCCCCTCAATGCAACCGGAAGCAGTTGCGTCATAATCACGTGGCAGTCATGAGACTTTAGGTTCTAAAACTTTTTCTCTGGCATATTTATTATTCCCTTTATATTCGATGAGAAGCCAGTCGTGACCTTCATACTAAGCAGGCATTCAAAGAAGATTTCTTTCTCTTCTTTCGTAAGAGCGTAGCTGGCAGGACCTTTATACTGCTTCGGAGGCATGTCGTCTTTTTCGTGCAAACGTTGCAGGTCCTCCCGTGCCTCCGGCGTATCTTTTGTCTTCCCATACACGCCCAAGAAGCCTAGCAGGTTCACGCAAAGGTTCTTCGTCACGTGCATCACGTCGATTGAGGAGCGGACCTCTAGTTCTTTCCAGTAGGGTAGGTCCCAAAATATAGATTTCTTCTTCCACATGGGTGCATGTCCCTCAGCGTCATTCGGAACAGCTAGTCCACCGGGACCCTTTCCAAAGATGACGTAGGGTAAATCATTGACCATAGCAAGCACGTGATCACCGGTGCGCATGGCGGGCTTCTTCCGGTGATCTGCCTCGCCTTTGAAATGCTTGCCTTTCTTTCGACATTGATGGTTGGTCGGAAGAAATCGACGATGGCCCAGGTACACATTCTTCCTGCATTTGTCCAGGTATATACTTTCAGTGTCATCTAAACAGTGCGTGCATGCGTGGTATCCTTTGTTTGTCTGTCCTGAAAGGTTACTGAGAGCGGGCCAATCGTTGATGGTCATGAACAGCAACGCCTTAAGGTTAAATTCCTCCTGTCTGTGCTCATCCCACGTACGTACACCGTTTTCATTCCACAGCTGTAAAAGTTCTTCAACTAATGGCCTTAGGTACACATCAATTTCGTTGCCGGGTTGCTTAGGGCCTTGGATGAGAACTGGCATCATAATGAACTTCCGCTTCATGCACATCCAAGGAGGAAGGTTATACATACATAGAGTCACGGGCCAGGTGCTGTGATTACTGCTCTGCTCCCCGAAAGGATTAATGCCATCCGCGCTTAAAGCAAACCATACATTCCTTGGGTCCTTTGCAAACTCATGCCAGTACTTTCTCTCGATTTTTCTCCACTGCGACCCGTCAGCGGGTGCTCTCAACTTCCCATCTTTCTTTCGGTTCTCACTGTGCCATCGCATCAACTTGGCATGCTCTTCGTTTCTGAACAGACGTTTCAACCGTGGTATTATAGGAGCATACCACATCACCTTTGCAGGGACCCTCTTCCTGAGGGGCTCGCCGTCAACATCACCGGGGTCATCTCGTCTGATCTTATACCGCAACGCACCGCATACCGGGCATGCGTTCAGATCCTTGTATGCACCGCGGTAGAGGATGCAGTCATTAGGGAATGCATGTATCTTCTCCACCTCCAATCCTAGAGGGCATACGACCTTCTTTGCTGCGTATGTACTGTCGGGCAACTCATTATCCTTTGGAAGCTTCTTCTTCAATATTTTCAGTAGCTTCTCAAATCCTTTGTCAGCCACAGCATTCTCTGCCTTCCACTGCAGCAATTCCAGTACGGTACCGAGCTTTGTGTTGCCATCTTCGCAATTGGGGTATAACCCTTTTTTGTGATCCTCTAACATGCGATCGAACTTCAGCTTCTCCTTTTGACTAATGCATTGCGTCCTTGCATCGACAATGACCCGGCGGAGATCATCATCATCGGGCACATCGTCTGGTTCCTCTTGATCTTCAGCAGCTTCACCCATGGCAGCATCATTGGGCACATCATCGTCTGGTTCCTCCAGCTCCCCCCGTTGCAGCATCACCGTATTCAGGGGGCATATAGTTGTCATCGTACTCTTCTTCTTCGTCGTCTTCCATCATAACCCCTATTTCTCCGTGCCTCGTACAAACATTATAGTGTGGCATGAAACCCTTGTAAAGCAGGTGGGAGTGAAGGATTTTCCGGTTAGAGTAAGACCTTGTATTCCCACATTCAGTGCATGGACAACACATAAAACCATTCTGCTTGTTTGCCTCAGCCACATCGAGAAACTCATGCACGCCCTTAATGTAATCGCGGGTGTGTCTGTCACCGTACATCCATTGCCGGTTCATCTGCGTGCATTATATATAATTAAGTGTCCAAATTAATAGAAGTTCATCATCACATTAAAACCAAAGTGCATACATAGTTCTCATCTAACAACATATAGCTCTCCAGAGCATCTAATTAATTAAACCATACATTGAAACTATGTAAAACATTTCAATGCGAAAACAAATGCGATCATAATCGCAACCAAGGTAACAATTGATCCAACGGCATAATGATACCAAGCCTCGGTATGAATGGCATATTTTCTAATCTTTCTAATCTTCAAGAGCATTGCATCCATCTTGATCTTGTGATCATCGACGACATCCGCAACATGCAACTCCAATATCATCTTCTCCTCCTCAATTTTTTTTATTTTTTCCTTCAACAAATTGTTTTCTTCTTCAACTAAATTTAACCTCTCGACAATAGGGTCGGTTGGCATTTACGATTCACATACATCCTAGATAAATAAAATCTATGTCACGTTGGTCGGCATAATTTTCATAAACAATAAATGAACCAATAGTTATAAAGATAATATACATACCACATCCGAATCATAGACAGGACGAGGGCCGACGGGGGCGGATACCAAAACCATCGCACTATATAAGATGCAATAATAAATGTAAGAAAATGATACAAGTATCTATCTAAACATACAAGTAAGAATATTTTTCCTTTCAGAAAGAAGATAAGAACAAGAGGCTCACCACGGTGGTGTCGGTGATGAGATCGGCGCGGGTGATCGACGGCGGTGAAGACAGGGACGGGGCGTGACGGACCGCTAAATCTAGACAAATCTCGAGGAAAATGGAGCTTGGAGGTCGAGCTTCGAGAGGAGAAAGCTTAAGTAGTGTGGCTCGGGCATTCCATCGAACACCTCATGTGCATAGGAGGTGAGCTAGAGCACCACAAAGCCCTCTCCCCCTCGGCCAGAGAAAATAGAGCACTGGGTGCTCTGCTCGCAAGCGAGGGGTATATATAGGCACCTCATTGGTCCCGGTTGGTGGCATGAGCCGGGACTAAAGGGAAGCCTTTGGTCCCGGTTCAAGCCACCAACCGGGACCAATGGTGGTGGGCCAGGAGGGAGGCCCATTGGTCCCGGTTCGTCCCACCAACCGGGACCAAAAGGTCCATACGAACCGGGACCAATGGCCCACGTGGCCCGGCCGGCCCCCTGGGCTCACGAACCGCGGCCAATGCCCACATTGGTCCCGGTTCAAGACTGAACCGGGACTAATGGGCTAAGGCGGCCTGGACCATAGCCCCTTTTTCTACTAGTGTACCGTCAGCGTCAGTCTTCTTCTTGAAGATCCATTTATTCTCAATTGCTTACCGATCATCGGGCAAGTCAACCAAAGTCCATACTTTGTTCTCATACATGGATCCCATCTCAGATTTCATGGCTTCAAGCCATTTTGCGGAATCTGGGCTCACCATTGCTTCTTCATAGTTTGTAGGTTCATCATGATCTAGCATGACTTCCAGAACTGGATTACCGTACCACTCTGGCGCGGATCTCATTCTGGTTGATCTACGAGGTTCAGTAGTATCTTGTTCTGAAGTTTCATGATCATCATCATTAACTTCCTCACTTATTGGTGTAGGTGTCGCAGAAACAGTTTTCTGTGATGTACTACTTTCCAACAAGGGAGTAGGTATAGTTACCTTGTCAAGTTCTACTTTCCTGCCACTCACTTCTTTCGAGAGAAACTCCTTCTCCAGAAAGTTTCCGAATTTAGCAACAGAAGTCTTGCCTTCGGATTTTTGATAGAAGGTGTATCCAATAGTTTCCTTTGGATATCCTATGAAGACACATTTCTCCGATTTGGGTTCGAGCTTATCAGGTTGAAGCTTTTTCACATAAGCATCGCAGCCCCAAACTTTCAGAAACGACAACTTTGGTTTCTTGCCAAACCATAGTTCATAAGGCGTCGTCTCAACGGATTTTGACGTGCCCTATTTAACGTGAATGCGGCCGTCTCTAGAGCGTATCCCCAAAACGATAGCGGTAAATCAGTAAGAGACATCATAGATCGCACCATATCTAGTAAAGTACGATTACGACGTTCAGACAGACCATTATGCTGTGGTGTTCCGGGTGGCGTGAGTTGCGAAACTATTCCACAGTTTTTCAAATGTACACCAAACTCGTAACTCAAATATTCTCCTCCACGATCAGATCGTAGAAACTTTATTTTCTTGTTACGATGATTTTCAACTTCACTCTGAAATTCTTTGAACTTTTCAAACGTTTTAGACTTATGTTTCATTAAGTAGATATACCCATACCTGCTTAAGTCATCTGTGAAGGTGAGAAAATAACGATATCCGCCACGAGCCTCAACATTCATCGGACCACATACATCTGTATGTATGATTTCCAGCAAATCTGTTGCTCTCTCCATAGTACCGGAGAACGGTGCTTTAGTCATCTTGCCCATGAGGCACGGTTCACAAGTACCAAGTGATTCATAATCAAGTGGTTCCAAAAGTCCATCAGTATGGAGTTTCTTCATGCGCTTTACACCGATATGACCTAAACGGCAGTGCCACAAATAAGTTGCACTATCATTATCAACTCTGCATCTTTTGGCTTCTACATTATGAATATGTGTATCACTATCATCGAGATTCAATAAGAATAGACCACTCTTCAAGGGTGCATGACCATAAAAGATACTACTCATATAAATAGAACAACCATTATTCTCTGATTTAAATGAATAACCGTCTCGCATTAAACAAGATCCAGATATAATGTTCATGCTCAACGCTGGCACCAAATAACAATTATTTAGGTCTAATACTAATCCCGAAGGTAGATGTAGAGGTAGCATGCCGACCGCGATCACATCGACTTTGGAACCGTTTCCCACGCGCATCGTTACCTCGTCCTTAGCCAATCTCCGCTTAATCCGTAGTCCCTGTTTTGAGTTGCAAATATTAGCAACAGAACCAGTATCAAATACCCAGGTGCTACTGCGAGCATTAGTAAGGTACACATCAATAACATGTATATCACATATACCTTTGTTCACCTCGCCATCCTTATTATCCGCCAAATACTTGGGGCAGTTTCGCTTCCAGTGACCAGTCTGATTGCAGTAGAAGCACTCAGTTTCAGGCTTAGGTCCAGACTTGGGTTTCTTCTCTTGAGCAGCAACTTGCTTGCCGTTCTTCTTGAAGTTCCCCTTCTTCTTCCCTTTGCCCTTTTTCTTGAAACTAGTGGTCTTGTTAACCATCAACACTTGATGCTCCTTTTTGATTTCTACCTCCGCAGCTTTCAGCATTGCGAAGAGCTCGGGAATAGTCTTGTTCATCCCTTGCATATTATAGTTCATCACGAAGCTCTTGTAGCTTGGTGGCAGTGATTGGAGAATTCTATCAATGACGCAATCATCTGGAAGATTAACTCCCATCTGAATCAAGTGATTATTATACCCAGACATTTTGAGTATATGCTCACTAACAGAACTGTTCTCCTCCATCTTGCAGCTATAGAACTTATTGGAGACTTCATATCTCTCAATCCGGGCATTTTCTTGAAATATTAACTTCAACTCCTGGAACATCTCATATGCTCCATGACGTTCAAAGCGTCGTTGAAGTCCCGATTCTAAGCCGTAAAGCATGGCACACTGAACTATCGAGTAGTCATCAGCTTTGCTCTACCAGACGTTCATAACATCTGGTGTTGCTCCAGCAGCAGGCCTGGCACCTAGCGGTGCTTCCAGGACGTAATTCTTCTGTGCAGCAATGAGGATAATCCTCAAGTTACGGACCCAGTCCGTGTAATTGCTACCATCATCTTTCAACTTTGCTTTCTCAAGGAACGCATTAAAATTCAACGGAACAACAGCACGAGCCATCTATCTACAATTAAACATAAACAAGCAAGATACTATTAGGTACTAAGTTCATGATAAGTTTAAGTTCAATTAATCAAATTACTTAAGAACTCCCACTTAGATAGACATCCCTCTAACCCTCTAAGTGATCACGTGATCCAAATCAACTAAACCATGTCCGATCATCACGTGAGATGGAGTAGTTTCTTTGGTGAACATCACTATGTTGATCATATCTACTATATGATTCACGCTCGACCTTTCGGTCTCCGTGTTCCGAGGCCATATCTGTATATGCTTGGCTCATCAAGTATAACCTAAGTATTCCGCGTGTGCAACTGTTATGTACCCGTTGTATTTGAACATAGAGCCTATCACACCCGATCATCACGTGGTGTCTCAGCACGAAGAACTTTCGCAACGGTGCATACTCAGGGAGAACACTTCTTGATAATTTAGTGAGAGATCATCTTATAATGCTACCGTCAATCAAAGAAAGATAAGATGCATAAAAGATAAACATCACATGCAATCAATATAAGTGATATGATATGGCCATCATCATCTTGTACTTGTGATCTTCATCTTTGAAGCACCATCATGATCACCATCGTCTCCGGCGCGACACCTTGATCTCCATCGTAGCATCGTTGTCGTCTCGCCAATCTTATGCTTCCACGACTATCACTACCGCTTAGTGATAAAGTAAAGCATTACATCACGATTGCATTGCATACAATAAAGCGACAACCATATGGCTCCTGCGAGTTGCCGATAACTCTGTTACAAAACATGATCATCTCATACAATAAAATTTAGCATCATGTCTTGGCCATATCACATCACAACATGCCCTGCAAAAACAAGTTAGACGTCTTCTACTTTGTTGTTGCAAGTTTTACGTGGCTGCTACGGGCTTAAGTAAGAACCAATCTCACCTACGCATCAAAACCACAACGATAGTTTTTCAATTTGACTCCGTTTTAACCTTCGCAAGGACCGGGCGTAGCCACACTTGGTTCAACTAAAGTTGGAGAAACAGTCAGCCGGAAGCCACCTTTGTGAAAAGCACGTCGGGAGAACCGGTCCCGCGTAAGCGGACGCGTAATGTCGGTCCGGGCCGCTTCATCCAACAATACCGCCGAACCAAAGTATGACATGCTGGTAGGCAGTATGACTTACATCGCCCACAAATCACTTGTGTTCTACTCGTGCATATAACATCAAACCATAAAACCTAGGCTCTGATACCACTGTTGGGGAACGCAGTAATTTCAAAAAATTTCCTACGCACACGCAAGATCATGGTGATGCATAGCAATGAGAGGGGAGAGTGTTGTCTACGTACCCTTCGTAGACTGCAACGGAAGCGTTGACGCAACGTAGAGGAAGTAGTCGTACGTCTTCCCGATCCGACCGATCCAACCACCGTTACTCCGGCACCTCCGAGTTCTTAGCACACGTACAGCTCGATGACGCTCCCCGGGCTCCGATCCAGCAAAGCTTCGGGGATGAGTTCCGTCAGCACAACGGCATGGTGACGATGATGATGTTCTACCGACGCAGGGCTTCGCCTAAGCACTACAATGATATGATCGAGGTGGAATATGGTGGCAGGGGGCACCGCACACGGCTAAGGAATGATCACGTGGATCAACTTGTGTGTGTAGAGGTGCCCCCTGCCCCCGTATATAAAGGATCCAAGGGGGGGTGCGGCCGGCCCTATGGTGGCGCGCAGGAGGAGTCCTACTCCTACCGGGAGTAGGACTCCCCCCCCCCCCAAACCTTGTCCAACTAGGAGAGGTGGAGGGAGAATAGGAAACGGGGGGCGCCGCCCCTCCCTCCTTGTCCAATTCGGACTAGGGGGAGAGGGGGCGCGCGGCCTGCCCTGGCAGCCCCTTCCTCTTCTCCACATTAGGCCCATGAGGCCCATTAACCCCCCGGGGGTTTCTGTTGGAAATATGCCCTAGAGGCAATAATAAAAGCATTATTATTATATTTCCTTGTTCATGATAATAGTCTTTATTCATGCTATAATTGTGTTATCCGGAAATCGAAATACATGTGTGAATAACAGACACCAACATGTCCCTAGTAAGCCTCTAGATGACTAGCTCGTTGATCGACAGATAGTCATGGTTTCCTGAATATGGACATTGGATGTCATTGATAACGAGGTCACATCATTAGGAGAATGATGTGATGGACAAGACCCAATCCTAAACATAGCTTAAAGATCGTATAGTTCGGTTGCTAGAGTTTTTCCAATGTCAAGTATCTTTTCCTTTGACCATGAGATCGTGTAACTCCCGGATACCGTAGGAGTGCTTTGGGTGTACCAAACGTCACAACATAACTGGGTGACTATAAAGGTGCACTACAGGTATCTCCGAAAGTGTTTGTTGGGTTGACACGGATCAAGACTGGGATTTGTCACTCCGTATAAACGGAGAGGTATCACTGGGCCCACTCAGTAATGCATCATCATTATGAGCTCAGAGTGACCAAGTGTCTGTCACGAGATCATGCATTACGGTACGAGTAAAGTGACTTGCCGGTAACGAGACTGAACAAGGTATTGGGATACCGACGATCGAGTCTCGGGCAAGTAACATACCGATTGACAAAGTTACCTCTTGAACCGGAAAATGGCGCAACTCAAGAAAATGTTCCTGAGGTGCCTGCACCGACTAGAGAGGAAGTTAATGATGATGATCATGAAACTTCTGATCAAGTTGCTACTGAACTTCGAAGGTCCACAAGGACACGTTCCGCACCAGAGTGGTACGGCAACCCTGTCTTGGAAATCATGTTGTTAGACAACGGTGAACCTTCGAACTATGAAGAAGCGATGGCGGGCCCGGATTCCGACAAATGGCTAGAAGCCATGAAATCTGAGATAGGATCCATGTATGAAAACGAAGTATGGACTTTGACTGACTTGCCCGTTGAACGGCGAGGCATAGAAAATAAATGGATCTTTAAGAAGAAGACAGACGCGGATGGTAATGTGACCATCTATAAAGCTCGGCTTGTCGCTAAGGGTTATCGACAAGTTCAAGGGGTTGACTACGATGAGACTTTCTCACCGGTAGCGAAGCTAAAGTCCGTCCGAGTCATGTTAGCAATTGCCGCATTCTACGATTATGAGATATGGCAAATGGACGTCAAAACGGCATTCCTTAATGGTTTCCTTAAGGAAGAATTGTATATGATGCAGCCGGAAGGTTTTGTCGATCCTAAGAATGCTGACAAGGTGTGCAAGCTCCAACGCTCGATTTATGGGCTGGTGCAAGCATCTCGGAATTGGAACATTCGCTTTGATGAAATGATCAAAGCGTTTGGGTTTACACAGACTTATGGAGAAGCCTGCGTTTACAAGAAAGTGAGTGGGAGCTCTGTAGCATTTCTCATAATATATTGATGACATACTTTTGATGGGAAATGATATAGAACTCTTGGACAACATTAAGGCCTACTTGAATAAGAGTTTTTCAATGAAGGACCTTGGAGAAGCTGCTTATATATTAGGCATCAAGATCTATAGGGATATATCGAGACGCCTCATAGGTCTTTCACAAAGCACATACCTTGATAAGATTTTGAAGAAGTTCAAAATGGACCAGTCCAAGAAAGGGTTCTTGCCTGTTTTGCAAGGTGTGAGATTGAGCTCGGCTCAATGCCCGACCACGGCAAAAGATAAAGAAGAGATGAGTGTCATCCCCTATGCTTCAGCCATAGGATCTATTATGTATGCCATGCTGTGTACCAGACCTGATGTAAACCTTGCCGTAAGTTTGGTAGGAAGGTACCAAAGTAATCCCGGCAAGGAACACTGGACAGCGGTCAAGAATATCCTGAAGTACCTGAAAAGGACTAAGGAAATGTTTCTCGTTTATGGAGGTGACGAAGAGCTCGTCGTAAAGGGTTACGTTGACGCTAGCTTCGACACAGATCTGGATGACTCTAAGTCACAGACCGGATACGTGTATATTTTGAATGGTGGGGCAGTAAGCTGGTGCAGTTGCAAGCAGAGCGTCGTGGCGGGATCTACATGTGAAGCGGAGTACATGGCAGCCTCGGAGGCAGCACATGAAGCAATATGGGTGAAGGAGTTCATCACCGACCTAGGAGCCATACCCAATGCGTCGGGGCCAATCAAACTCTTCCGTGACAACACTGGAGCTATTGCACTTGCCAAGGAGCCCAGGTTTCACAAGAAGACAAGGCACATCAAGCATCGCTTCAACTCCATTCGTGAAAATGTTCAAGAGGGAGACATAGATATTTGTAAGGTACATACGGACCTGAATGTAGCAGATCCGTTGACTAAACCTCTCCCTAGGGCAAAACATGATCAACACCAGAATTCCATGGGTGTTCGATTCATCACAATGTAACTAGATTATTGACTCTAGTGCAAGTGGGAGACTGTTGGAAATATGCCCTAGAGGCAATAATAAAAGCATTATTATTATTATATTTCCTTGTTCATGATAATAGTCTTTATTCATGCTATAATTGTGTTATCCAGAAATCGTAATACATGTGTGAATAACAGACACCAACATGTCCCTAGTAAGCCTCTAGATGACTAGCTCGTTGATCGACAGATAGTCATGGTTTCCTGACTATGGACATTGGATGTCATTGATAACAAGGTCACATCATTAGGAGAATGATGTGATGGACAAGACCCAATCCTAAACATAGCTTAAAGATCGTATAGTTCGTTTGCTAGAGTTTTTCCAATGTCAAGTATCTTTTCCTTTGACCATGAGATCGTGTAACTCCCGGATACCGTAGGAGTGCTTTGGGTGTACCAAACGTCACAACGTAACTGGGTGACTATAAAGGTGCACTACAGGTATCTCCGAAAGTGTTTGTTGGGTTGACACGGATCAAGACTGGGATTTGTCACTCTGTATAAACGGAGAGGTATCACTGGGCCCACTCAGTAATGCATCATCATTATGAGCTCAGAGTGACCAAGTGTCTGGTCACGGGATCATGCATTACGGTACGAGTAAAGTGACTTGCCGGTAACGAGACTGAACGAGGTATTGGGATACCGACGATCGAGTCTCGGGCAAGTAACATACCGATTGACAAAGGGAATTGCATACGGGGTTGATTGAATCCTCGACATCGTGGTTCATCCGATGAGATCATTGTGGAGCATGTGGGAGCCAACATGGGTATCCAGATCCCGCTGTTGGTTATTGACCGGAGAGTCTTCTCGGTCATGTCTGCTTGTCTCCCGAACCCGTAGGGTCTACACACTTAAGGTTCGGTGACGCTAGGGTTGTAGGGATATGTATATGCAGTAACCCGAATGTTGTTCAGAGTCCCGGATGAGATCCCAGACGTCACGAGGAGTTCTGGAATGGTCCGGAGGTAAAGAATTATATATAGGAAGTGCTGTTTTGGCCATCGGGACAAGTTTCGGGGTTATCGGTATTGTACCGGGACCACCGGAGGGGTCCCGGGGGTCCACAGGGTGGGGCCACATGGGCTGTAGGGGGCGCACCTTGGCCTACATGGGCCAAGGGCACCAGCCCCAAGGGCCCATGCGCCTAAGGTTTCCCAAAGGGGAAGAGTCCCACTTGTGGAAGGCACCCCTAGGTGCCTTGGGGGGGAGGGAAACCTCCCCTTGGCCGCCGCCCCCCCCCCCCTAGGAGATTGGATCTCCTAGGGCCGGCGCCCCCCCTTGGCCCTCCTATATATAGTGGGGGAGGGAGGGCTTTTCTCTCACACCTTTGGTTGCCTCCCTCTCCCTCTCCAACATCTCCTCCTCCTCCATAGTGCTTGGCGAAGCCCTGACGGGGTACTGCAGCTCCACCATCACTACGCCGTCGTGCTGTTGCTGGAGCCATCTTCCTCAACCTCTTCTTCGCTCTTGTTGGATCAAGAAGAAGGAGACGTTACGCTAACCGTACGTGTGTTGAACGCGGAGGTGCCGTCCGTTCGGCGCTTGGTCATCGGTGATTCGGATCACGTCGTGTACGACTACCTCATCCCCGTTCTTTGAACGCTTCCGCTCGCGATCTACAAAGGTATGTAGATGCATCCGATCACTCGTTGCTAGATGAACTCATAGATGGATCTTGGTGAAACCGTAGGAAATTTTTTGTTTTCTGCAACGTTCCCCAACGGTGGCATCGTGAGCTAGGTCTATGTGTAGTTCTTCTTGCGCGAGTAGAACACAATTGGTTGTGGGCGTAGATGTTGTCAACTTTCTTGCCGCTACTAGTCTTATCTTGCTTCAACGGTATTGTGGGATGAAGCGGCCCGGACCAACCTTACACGTATGCTTACGTGAGACCGGTTCCACCGACTAACATGCACTAGTTGCATAAGGTGGCTGGCGGGTGTCTGTCTCTCCTACTTTAGTTGGAGCGGATTCGATGAACAGGGTCCTTATGAAGGGTAAATAGAAGTTGACAAATCACGTTGTGGCTTTCACGTAGGTAAGAAAACGTTCTTGCTAGAACCCTAATTCAGCCACGTAAAACTTGCAGCAACAATTAGAGGACGTCTAACTTGTTTTTGCAGCAAGTGCTTTGTGATATGATATGGCCAAAGTTGTGATGAATGATGAATGATGTATATGTGATGTATGAGATGTTCATGCTATTGTAATAGGAATCACGACTTGCATGTCGATGAGTATGACAATCGGCAGGAGCCATAGGGGTTGTCTTTATTTTATGACCTGCGTGTCATTGAGAAACGCCATGTAAATTACTTTACTTTATTGCTAAACGCGTTAGCCTTAGTAGTAGAAGTAATAGTTGGCGAGCAACTTCATGGAGACAGGATGATGGAGATCATGATGATGGAGATCATGGTGTCAAGCCGGTGACAAGATGATCATGGAGCCCCAAGATGGAGATCAAAGGAGCTATGTGATATTGGCCATATCATGTCACATTTATTGCTTGATTGCATGTGATGTTTATCATGTTTTTGCATCTTGTTTACTTAGAATGACGGTAGTAAATAATATGATCCCTTACAACAATTTCAAGAAGTGTTCTCCCCTAACTGTGCATCGTTGCTAAAGTTCGTCATTTCGAAGCACCACGTGATGATCGGGTGTGATAGATCCTTACGTTCACATACAACGGGTGTAAGACAGTTTTACACATGCAAAACACTTAGGGTTGACTTGATGAGCCTAGCATGTGTATAGACATGGCCTCGGAACACAGAGACCGAAAGGTCGAACACGAGTCGTATGGAAGATACGATCAACATGAAGATGTTCACCGATGATGGCTAGTCCGTCTCACGTGATGATCGGACACGGCCTAGTCGACTCGGATCGTGTAACACTTAGATGACTAGAGGGATGTTTAATCTAAGTGGGAGTTCATTAATAATTTGATTAGATGAACTTAATTATCATGAACTTAGTCTAAATCCTTTGCAAATATGTCTTGTAGATCAAATGGCCAACGTAGTCCTCAACTTCAACGCGTTCCTAGAGAAAACCAAGCTGAAAGACGATGGCAGCAACTACACGGACTGGGTCCGGAATCTGAGGATCATCCTCATAGCTGCCAAGAAAGATTATGTCCTACAAGCACCGCTAGGTGAAGCTCCCGTCCCACAGAACCAAGACGTTATGAACACTTGGCAGACACGTGTTGATGACTACTCCCTCGTTCAGTGCGGCATGCTTTACAGCTTAGAGCCGGGGCTCCAAAAGCGTTTTGAGAGACATGGAGCATATGAGATGTTCGAAGAGCTGAAAATGGTTTTCCAAGCTCATGCCCGGGTCGAGAGATATGAGGTCTCCGACAAGTTCTTCAGCTGTAAGATGGAGGAAAATAGTTCTGTCAGTGAGCACATACTCACTATGTCTGGGTTACATAACCGCTTCACTCAGCTGGGAGTTAATCTCCCGGATGATGCGGTCATTGACAGAATCCTCCAGTCGCTTCCACCAAGCTACAAGAGCTTTTTGATGAATTTCAATATGCAGGGAATGGAAAAGACCATTCGTGAGGTATTTGCAATGCTGAAATCAGCGGAGGTAGAAGTCAAGAAGGAACATCAAGTGTTGATGGTCAATAAAACCACTAAGTTCAAGAAGGGCAAGGGTAAAAAGAACTTCAAGAAGGACGGCAAGGGAGTTGCCGCGCCTGGCAAGCAAGCTGCCGGGAAGAAGCCAAAGAATGGACCCAAGCCCGAGACTGAGTGCTTTTATTGCAAGGGAAGTGGTCACTGGAAGCGGAACTGCCCCAAATACTTAGCGGACAAGAAGGCCTGCAAAATCAAAGGTATATTTGGTATACATGTAATTGATGTGTACCTTACCAATACTCGTAGTAACTCCTGGGTATTTGATACCGGTGTCGTTGCTCATATTTGTAACTCACAGCAGGAGCTGCGGAATAAACGAAGACTGGCGAAGGATGAGGTGACGATGCGCGTCGGGAATGGTTCCAAGGTCGATGTGATCGCCGTCGGCACGATACCTCTACATTTACCTACGGGATTAGTTATAAACCTCAATAATTGTTATTTAGTGCCAAGTTTGAGCATGAACATTGTATCAGGATCTCGTTTAATACGAGATGGCTACTCATTTAAATCCGAGAATAATGGTTGTTCTATTTATATGAGTGATATGTTTTATGGTCATGCTCCGATAGTCAATGGTTTATTCTTAATGAATCTCGAGCGTAATGCTACACATATTCATAGTGTGAGTACCAAAAGATGTAAGGTTGATAATGATAGTCCCACATACTTGTGGCACTGCCGCCTTGGTCACATAGGTGTCAAACGCATGAAGAAGCTCCATGCAGATGGACTTTTATAGTCTCTTGATTATGAATCATTTGACACGTGCGAACCATGCCTCATGGGTAAAATGACCAAGACTCCGTTCTCAGGAACAATGGAGCGAGCAACCAACTTATTGGAAATCATACATACTGATGTGTGCGGTCCAATGAGTGTTGAGGCTCGCGGTGGCTATCGTTATGTTCTCACCCTCACCGATGACTTGAGTAGATATGGGTATATCTACTTAATGAAACACAAGTCTGAAACCTTTGAAAAGTTCAAGGAATTTCAGAGTGAGGTTGAGAATCAACGTGACAGGAAAATCAAGTTTCTACGATCAGATCGTGGAGGAGAATACTTGAGTCACGAATTTGGCACACACTTAAGAAAATCTGGAATAGTTTCACAACTCACGCCGCCTGGAACACCTCAGCGTAATGGTGTGTCTGAATGTTGTAATCGCACTCTATTAGATATGGTACGATCTATGATGTCTCTTACCGATTTACCATTATCTTTTTGGGGCTATGCTTTAGAGACTGCCGCATTCACTTTAAATAGGGCTCCGTCGAAATCCGTTGAGACGACACAATTTGAATTATGGTTTGGGAAGAAACCTCAGTTGTCGTTTCTAAAAGTTTGGGGATGTGATGCTTATGTCAAGAAACTTCAACCTGAAAAGCTCGAACCCAAGTCGGAAAAATGCGTCTTCATAGGATACCCTAAAGAAACTGTTGGGTATACCTTCTACCTCAGATCCGAAGGCAAGATCTTTGTTGCCAGGAATGGATGCTTTCTAGAGAAGGAGTTTCTCTCGAAAGAAGTAAGTGGGAGGAAAGTAGAACTTGATGAAGTGTTACCTCTTGAACCGGAAAATGGCGCAACTCAAGAAAATGTTCCTGAGGTGCCTGCACCGACTAGAGAGGAAGTTAATGATGATGATCATGAAACTTCTGATCAAGTTGCTACTGAACTTCGAAGGTCCACAAGGACACGTTCCGCACCAGAGTGGTACGACAACCCTGTCTTGGAAATCATGTTGTTAGACAACGGTGAACCTTCGAACTATGAAGAAGCGATGGCGGGCCTGGATTCCGACAAATGGCTAGAAGCCATGAAATCCGAGATAGGATCCATGTATGAAAACGAAGTATGGACTTTGACTGACTTGCCCGTTGAACGGTGAGCCATAGAAAATAAATGGATCTTTAAGAAGAAGACAGACGCGGATGGTAATGTGACCATCTATAAAGCTCGGCTTGTCACTAAGGGTTATCGACAAGTTCAAGGGGTTGACTACGATGAGACTTTCTCACCGGTAGCGAAGCTAAAGTCCGTCCGAATCATGTTAGCAATTGCCGCATTCTACGATTATGAGATATGGCAAATGGACGTCAAAACGGCATTCCTTAATGGTTTCCTTAAGGAAGAATTGTATATGATGCAGCCGGAAGGTTTTGTCGATCCTAAGAATGCTGACAAGGTGTGCAAGCTCCAACGCTCGATTTATGGGCTGGTGCAAGCATCTCGGAGTTGGAACATTCGCTTTGATGAAATGATCAAAGCGTTTGGGTTTACGCAGACTTATGGAGAAGCCTGCGTTTACAAGAAAGTGAGTGGGAGCTCTGTAGCATTTCTCATATTATATGTAGATGACATACTTTTGATGGGAAATGATATAGAACTCTTGGACAACATTAAGGCCTACTTGAATAAGAGTTTTTCAATGAAGGACCTTGGAGAAGCTGCTTATAATTAGGCATCAAGATCTATAGGGATAGATCGAGACGCCTCATAGGTCTTTCACAAAGCACATACCTTGATAAGATTTTGAAGAAGTTCAAAATGGATCAGTCCAAGAAAGGGTTCTTGCCAGTTTTGCAAGGTGTGAGATTGAGCTCGGCTCAATGCCCGACCACGGCAAAAGATAAAGAAGAGATGAGTGTCATCCCCTATGCTTCAGCCATAGGATCTATTATGTATGCCATGCTGTGTACCAGACCTGATGTAAACCTTGCCGTAAGTTTGGTAGGAAGGTACCAAAGTAATCCCGGCAAGGAACACTGGACAGCGGTCAAGAATATCCCGAAGTACTTGAAAAGGACTAAGGAAATGTTTCTCATTTATGGAGGTGACGAAGAGCTCGTCGTAAAGGGTTACGTTGACGCTAGCTTCGACACAGATCTGGATAACTCTAAGTCACAGACCGGATATGTGTATATTTTGAATGGTGGGGCAGTAAGCTGGTGCAGTTGCAAGCAGAGCGTCGTGGCGGGATCTACATGTGAAGCGGAGTACATGGCAGCCTCGGAGGCAGCACATGAAGCAATATGGGTGAAGGAGTTCATCACCGACCTAGGAGTCATACCCAATGCGTCGGGGCCAATCAAACTCTTCTGTGACAACACTGGAGCTATTGCACTTGCCAAGGAGCCCAGGTTTCACAAGAAGACAAGGCACATCAAGCGTCGCTTCAACTCCATTCGTGAAAATGTTCAAGATGGAGACATAGATATTTGTAAGGTACATACGGACCTGAATGTAGCAGATCCGTTGACTAAACCTCTCCCTAGGGCAAAACATGATCAACACCAGAATTCCATGGGTGTTCGATTCATCACAATGTAACTAGATTATTGACTCTAGTACAAGTGGGAGACTGTTGGAAATATGCCCTAGAGGCAATAATAAAAGCATTATTATTATATTTCCTTGTTCATGATAATAGTCTTTATTCATGCTATAATTGTGTTATCCGGAAATCGTAATACATGTGTGAATAACAGACACCAACATGTCCCTAGTAAGCCTCTAGATGACTAGCTCGTTGATCGACAGATAGTCATGGTTTCCTGACTATGGACATTGGATGTCATTGATAACGAGGTCACATCATTAGGAGAATGATGTGATGGACAAGACCCAATCCTAAACATAGCTTAAAGATCGTATAGTTCGTTTGCTAGAGTTTTTCCAATGTCAAGTATCTTTTCCTTTGACCATGAGATCGTGTAACTCCCGGATACCGTAGGAGTGCTTTGGGTGTACCAAACGTCACAACGTAACTTGGTGACTATAAAGGTGCACTACAGGTATCTCCGAAAGTGTTTGTTGGGTTGACACGGATCAAGACTGGGATTTGTCACTCCGTATAAATGGAGAGGTATCACTGGGCCCACTCAGTAATGCATCATCATTATGAGCTCAGAGTGACCAAGTGTCTGGTCACGGGATCATGCATTACGGTACGAGTAAAGTGACTTGCCGGTAACGAGACTGAACGAGGTATTGGGATACCGACGATCGAGTCTCGGGCAAGTAACATACCGATTGACAAAGGGAATTGCATACGGGGTTGATTGAATCCTTGACATCGTGGTTCATCCGATGAGATCATCGTGGAGCATGTGGGAGCCAACATGGGTATCCAGATCCCGCTGTTGGTTATTGACCGGAGAGTCGTCTCGGTCATGTCTGCTTGTCTCCCGAACCCGTAGGGTCTACACACTTAAGGTTCGGTGACGCTAGGGTTGTAGGGATATGTATATGCAGTAACCCGAATGTTGTTCGGAGTCCCGGATGAGATCCCGGACGTCACGAGGAGTTCCGGAATGGTCCGGAGGTAAAGAATTATATATAGGAAGTGCTGTTTTGGCCATCGGGACAAGTTTCGGGGTTATCGGTATTGTACCGGGACCACCGGAGGGGTCCCGGGGGTCCACAGGGTGGGGCCACCTGCCCCGTGGGGACCACATGGGCTGTAGGGGGCGCACCTTGGACTACATGGGCCAAGGGCACCATCCCCAAGGGCCCATGCGCCTAGGGTTTCCCAAAGGGGAAGAGTCCCACTTGTGGAAGGCACCCCTAGGTGCCTTGGGGGGGAGGGAAACCTCCCCTTGGCCGCCGCCCCCCCTAGGAGATTGGATCTCCTAGGGCCGGCGCCCCCCCTTGGCCCTCCTATATATAGTGGGGGAGGGAGGGCTTTTCTCTCACGCCTTTGGTTGCCTCCCTCTCCCTCTCCAACATCTCCTCCTCCTCCATAGTGCTTGGCGAAGCCCTGACGGAGTACTACAGCTCCACCATCACCACGCCGTCGTGCTGTTGCTGGATCCATCTTCCTCAACCTCTTCTTCCCACTTGCTAGATCAAGAATAAGGAGACGTTACGCTAACCGTACGTGTGTTGAATGCGGAGGTGCCGTCCGTTCGGCGCTTGGTCATCGGTGATTCGGATCACGTCGTGTACGACTACCTCATCCCCGTTCTTTGAACGCTTCCGCTCGCGATCTACAAAGGTATGTAGATTCATCCGATCACTCGTTGCTAGATGAACTCATAGATGGATCTTGGTGAAACCGTAGGAAATTTTTTGTTTTCTGCAACGTTCCCCAACAGTTTCCTGTAACCCCCCGGTGCTCCGGTTTTATCCGATACTTCTCCGGAACCCTTTCGATGTCCGAATATAGTCATCCAATATATCAATCTTTATGTCTCGACCATTTCGAGACTCCTCGTCATGTACGTGATCACATCCGGGACTCCGAACTAACTTCGGTACATCAAAATGCATAAACTCATAATAACTGTCATCGTAACGTTAAGCGTGCGGACCCTACGGTTCGAGAATAATGTAGACATGACTGAGAAAAATCTGCGGTCAATAACCAATAGCGGGACCTGGATGCCCATATTGGCTCCTACATATTCTACGAAGATCTTTATCGGTCAAACCGCATAACAACATACGTTGTTCCCTTTGTCATCGGTATGTTACTTGCCCGAGATTCGATCGTCGGTATCCAATACCTAGTTCAATCTCATTACCGGCAAGTCTCTTTACTCATTCTGTAATACATCATTCCGCAACTAACTCATTAGTTGCAATACTTGCAAGGCTTATGTAATGTGCATTACCGAGAGGGCCCAGAGATACCTCTCCGACAATCGGAGTGACAAATCCTAATCTCGAAATACGCCAACCCAACATTTACCTTTGGAGACACCTGTAGAGCTCCTTTATAATCACCCAGTTACGTTGTGACGTTTGGTAGCACACAAAGTGTTCCTCCGGTAAACGGGAGTTGCATAATCTCATAGTCATAGGAACATGTATAAGTCATGAAGAAAGAAATAGCAACATACTAAACGATCGGGTGCTAAGCTAATGGAATGGGTCATGTCAATCAGATCATTCAACTAATGATGTGACCTTGTTAATCAAATAACAACACTTTGTTCATGGTTAGGAAACATAACCATCTTTGATTAACGAGCTAGTCAAGTATAGGCATACTAGTGACACTAAGTTTGTCTATGTATTCACACATGTATTATGTTTCCGGTTAATACAATTCTAACATGAATAATAAACATTTATCATGATATAAGGAAATAAATAATAACTTTATTATTGCCTCTAGGGCATATTTCCTTCAGCTCAACCAAGTCATTTTGAAGATTCACATAAGTGTGCCAATCACGCATCTCACGGTGGAATTGGGCAAACTGTTCAAATGTGGCCGGGTCTTGGTGCAGGGGCTCAATATTTTCACCTTGATAATCAAATCCTTGGTCGAAGATACTCTCATCACGCTCGTCCTCGATGATCATGTTGTGCATGATCACACAAGCAGTCATCACCTCCCAAAGCTTCCCTTCATCCCATGACAGTGCAGGTTTCGAACGATACCCCACCGGGATTGAAGCACACCAAAAGCACGTTCCACATCATTTCTAACACTCTCTTGCATTTGGGAAAATCTCTTTCTCTTCTCACCTCGGGGTTTCGAGATTGTCTTCACAAAAGTTGACCACTGAGGATATATACCATCTGCTAGATAGTATCCCTTGTTGTAATGGTGGTCGTTGATCTCAAAGTTGACAGGTGGGGAGTGGCCTTCTGCAAGCCTCGCGAAGACTGGAGAACGATGCAGCACGTTGATATCATTGTGAGAACCTGCCATGCCGAAGAAAGAATGCCAAATCCAAAGATCTTGCCATGCCACAGCTTCTAATATGATAGTGCACCCGTTAACATGCCGCTTGTACTAGCCCTGCCAAGCAAATGGACAGTTCTTCCACTCCCAGTGCATACAATCTATGCTGCCAAGCATACCTGGAAAGCCTCTAGCTGTGTTGGTCGCCAACAATCTCTCTGTATCAGCGGCAGTTGGCTGCCTCAAGTACTCTGGGTCAAAGACCTCGATCACAGCCTGGCAAAACTTGTACATTGACATCAGACATGTTGTCTCACTCATATGCACATACTCATCTACCAGATCGCCTGGAATTCCATATGCAAGCATGCGGATGGCCGCGGTGCATTTCTGGTAGGAGGAGAATCCAAGCTTGCCAAGGGCATCCGTCTTGCACTCGAAGTATGGGTCATGAGCAACCACTCCCTCTCAGATACGATTGAACACATGCCTTGCCATACGAAAACGGCGACGAAATTTATCCGGCTTGAAGAGCGGGGTGTTGGCAAAGTAATCGGCATAGAGCAGGGCGTGGCATCTCTCCCTGTTGCAGTTCAGGTTGGGAGCACGGTCAGCGAGTGACCCCCTGTATCGAGGAAGCTGCCTTTGAATATGGTCGTGAACGACCAGTGCAGCTACCACAAGATCTTCATCATCTGGTGATGAATCGTCCGATGAACAAAGGAAGTGATGGAAGAAAAACTCGTCTCCATTGTCCATACCTTTGTTGGCAAAAGGTCAAACACCTTGCTGTCGTGGTGGCGAAGAGGCCGCGATGATCACCTCGACGCAGCAGGGGTGGTTGCCGGCTGGCTACTGGCCGCTCTGGAGCTCTCGTCGGAATCTGCCTCGGCCGCCGTGGTACGTCGCCGGCAGTCATGTCCCCTCTGCCACTGGCAAGGACAGCGGCGACCAAACCTCCTCCGATCGACGGCCAAAACTACGGCAGAAGCGCGGGCGTGGTGGCGGCCATGTCGAGACGTGGTTTGGTATGGACGGCGGGGGGCTGCGCGGTGAGGAGGCGGCCGGAGAATAGCGGCGGCGCCGGCGGCGGGGTGGGGCGAGGAGAGAGGTTGAAGCGTTGGGAGCGGAGGGACTGCTAGTGTCCCCAACAGGCGGGCCACGGGGGGGACAAGGGCGTGCGTCGAGGCCTTCCGCGCGCGTCCGTTTCACCCCAAACCGAGCGCAAGTTTGGGCTGGGGATGGGTCGAAAGCGATCGGAATCCGGACATTTGTCCGTTTGAGGCCGTGCGCTGGGCCGTCTCGTTTGTCCCTTTTACCCCAAACGGACAGGGGCGGACAGGATAGGGTCGCACGGTAGAGTTGGCCTAGCATGCTGCAATTTTACTTGGTGGAGTTGGCTGAAATTCCCGTGGATGGTGGTTTAGTAGAGCTGTATGGATACATAGCGGTGCGGGATGATATCGATCCATTGCTTAATTATGTCGTCAATGGTAAAGTGCGAAAAAGCCCCTTATACAATGCGGATGTACAGAAAGGAATTATACACATCTAACACCCCTCTCAAACTCATGGTGGATCAACAACACTGAGTTTGGAGAGAAGAAAGCTATGCCGCGCTCGAGTTTGTGCCTTCGTGAAGAAGTCCGCCAACTGTAACTCAAAGGGCACATAGTGTAGAGCAAGAGTCTGATCCTGCACAGCAGCACGCACAAAGTGGGCATCCACACCGATGTGCTTGGTGAGCTCATGCTTCACTGGGTCATGCGCAATACTGATCGCGCCGGTACTGTCAGATAGTAAGGGAGTCGAGGTAGTAGCAGACACACCAAAATCACCGTAACCAGATCACCTCAGCCGTCAACATAGCCATGGCTCGCAACTTAGCCTCTGTACTCGAGCAAGAACTACAGTCTGTTTCTTTGTCTTCCAAGTAATAAGAGAGCACTACTGGAATTAGATAATTTGCCATCTGCCAGCTCTTTGCCGTCTGCTAGCTGACGGCAAAGAAGCTCTTTGCCATCAGCTACCCAAAAGCGGACGGCAAAGAGCTGGCGGACGGCAAAGAGCTTCTTTGCCGTCTGCCAGATCTTTGCCGTCCGCTGGCGGACGGCAAAGAATATTTGCCGTCCGCTTGCAGACGGCAAAGAGAGAGGTGGCCCCCACCCCCCCCCCCCGTTTGGGAAAAACCTAACTGCCCACCTCTTTGCCGTCTGCCAGCAGACGGCAAAGAGGCAAAAGGGCAGACGGCAAAGCGAGGCGGACGGCAAAGAGGCCACTACCTAACGGCCCGTACCCCCCACCCGTTACTCTCTGTTCACTCGATCCTCGCCGACGCGCCCCGCCAGCACTTCCCACCCCACCGCCGCCGCCGCCGCCCGCCGCGCGCCGCCGCCCCCACCACTCGCCGCCGCCCGGTCGCCCCACCACCCGTCGCCCCCGCCGCCCCGTTGCCCCCGCCGCCCCACCGCCCCGGCCCCCTGCCGCCCCACCACCCCGTCGCCCCCCCCCCCCTCCCCGCCGTCCCGGCCCCCCCGTGCCCCGGGCCCGGCCCCCCGCCGCCGCCCCGGACAGCTCCTCCACCGGGGGCCTCCTCCACCGCCCCCCCCCCCTCCCCGCCGCCCCGGCCCCCCGCCCCCCCGTGCCCCGGCCCCCCACCGCCCCGGGCCCGGCCCCCCGCCGCCGCCCCGGCCAGCTCCTCCACCGGGGGCCTCCTCCACCGCCCCGCCCCCTCCTCCAGCATCCCTGCCCCAGGTGAGCCCCCTCCTTTTTTCTGTTTTTTTTGTTTTTTTCTTTTTAGTTTTAGTTTAGATTTAGTTTTAGTTTTAGTTTTAGTTTAGTTTTAGGTTTAGATTTAGTTTTTTCCTTTTTTCTGTTTTATTAGTTTTAGATTTATGTTTAGTTTAGATTTAGTTTTAGTTTTAGTTTTAGTTTTAGTTCTAGGTTTAGTTTAGTTTGAGGAAAGAAGAAGAAGAAGAGAAAAAGAGGATAGGAGGAGAAGAAGAAGAGGAAAAAGGAAAGGAAGAAGAAGAGGAGGAGGAGGAGAAGAAAAAAGAAGAAGAGGAAGAAGAAGAAGAAGAAAAAAGAGGAGAGGGGGAGAAGAAGAAGAGGAAAAAGGAAAGGAGGAAGAAGAAGAAGAAGAAGAAGAAGAAGAAGAAGAAGAAGAAGAAGAAGAAGAAGAAGAAGAAGAAGAAGAAGAAGAAGAAGAAGAAGAAGAAGAAGAAGAAGAAGAAGAAGAAGAAGAAGAAGAAGGAGGAGGAGGAGGAGGAGGAAAAAAAGGAAGAATAGGAAGAAGAAGAAAAGGAAAAAAGAGGAAAAAAACCTGACCCGACACGGCACCCCGACTTCGACCCGGCACCCCGACACGACACCCCAACCCCTAGACCCCGACCCCGACACCCCGACCCCGACCCCGACACCCCGACCCCGACCCCAACCCCAACACCCCGACCCCGAGGCTGACCCGACACGCCGACCCCGACACCGACACGGCACCCCGACCCCGACCCGGCACCCCGACCCGACACCCCGACCCCGAGACCCCGACCCCGACACCGACACGACACCCCGACACCGACACGACACCCCGACACCGACACCCTGACACCACACCCACCCTTACCCCGACACCGACACGGCACCCCGAGCAGACACCGCGACCCCGAGACCCCGACCCCGAGCCTGACCCGACACCCCGACCTCGAGACCCCTGACCCCGACCCGGCACCCAACCCGACACCCCGACCCCGAGACCCCGACCCCGGGCCTGACCCGACACCCCGACCCCGACACTGACACGGCACCCCGACCCGACACCCCGACCCCGAGACCCCGACCCCGACCCCGACCACGACACCCCGACCCCGAGCCTGACCCGACACCCCGACCCCAACACCGACACGGCACCCCGACCCCGACCCGGCACCCCGACCCGACACCCCGACCCCGAGACTCCGACCCCGACCCCGACACGGCACCCCGACACCGACAGGGCACCCCGACCACCGACACCTCCCGAAAATTAAGGTGTTCTTTGGCCTTCCAGAGGCCGATGGGGTCATATATTTGTGAATTATTAGTTAGGTCATATTTTTCGATTTAGTTATGAAAAACATCATATATAATTGTGTTGATCGTGTAGTTTTAAATGTGCAGTTGTTTCATCGCTGCAAGGTTTGGTGTTCGATGACCTCGCCGTGCGTTTGACGAGCTCTGCCCCTTCGTTCGTGGGTGAGCACAAATGACAAGTCCTCCTCCCCCATTAATTATTTGATCTATTCCGATGAAACTTGATAGCTAGCTATATATGTGTCTTGAATCATCAGTATGCGTAACCAATATGTGTCTCCCGTTCGAAAGCGTCATAGTTATAAATATGCATGCATTTGCATATTTATAACCTTGATTCTTTCGAATTGTCCAACGCTATCCATGGACAGCCCGAGTATGTGTAGATTGGGTTCGTTTTCCCATATGCTTTGCTCCGGATCCGACGCATATATTTCGTCAGTGCCTCCCCTGTTGTTCTCCGGGTACACATCCTCTCTGTTTATTGCAGAGACATGTATCAGGAGAACAGCGGGGAGGTGCTGCCGAAATTTTGCGTCGGATCCGGAGCATAGCATGGGAAAATGAACCCAATCTACACATACACGGGTGGGATTAGGACCTATCATTACCTATTAGAGTGTAGGTTGCATGGACGTAATAAAATTGACAAAGTAGATCAACTGATGAATATATACATGGTGAATTACATATATAATTGTTGTGTGTCCAGTAGCTCTGAAAGTCAAGATGAGTGACCGTGCTTGGATGTATACCGGTCACACTGGTCAGAACAAATGGAGCGCTGAATGGTTCACAAAAACTAAGGGGTTTGTGCAAGCCGCATTTGCAAATGGCCAAAAGAAAACCTGGTGCCCCTGTTTCCGGTGCGGCAATTGGGAAAAGAAGACAAAGGCTGAAATGGGCAAACACCTGCAGAAGAGTGGTTTTATGCCCGATTATACGGTGTGGACATTTCATGGTGAGTCTGCCCAACGTGACCGAGCTGAGGTGGATCGTCGTCGCACCGGCGAGCATGGTACCGGGATGGAAAACATGGTGCAAGACTATGATGATGCTCGGGATTCGGACGAGGAGATGGAGGAATCTGCAAAGGCCTTCAATGAAATGTTGGAGTCTTCGAAACGTCCGCTCCACGAGCACACTGAGCTTTGTCAGTTGGATGCCATCTCACAAGTAATGGCTCTGAAGGCTCAGTTCAACTTGGGCAGAGAATGCTATGACGCAATTATGACAGTATTTGGACGCTTTCTACCCAAAGGCCATGTAATGCCTGCAAACCTGTACCAGTCGGACAAAATCCTCCGTGCACTGAAGATGCCCTATGAGAAGATACATGCCTGTGAGAAAGGATGTGCCTTATTTAGGCTTGACTATGCGGACTTGAACTATTGTCCCATTTGCAAGTCTTCCAGGTATATTGTGGTAGACAACGGTATGGGTGAGAAGACACAGACCAAAATCCCCGTTAGTGTTCTTCGGTATATGCCAATCGTACCAAGACTTCAACGTCTTTTCATGGTCGAAGAGACGGCCAGACAGATGACATGGCACAAAACAGGCAAAAGAACCGAACTAGATGCAGATGGGAATCTGATGATGGTACACACATCGGATGGTGTTGCGTGGAAAAAGTTTGATGAATTACATGCTGACAAAGCGGCAGATCCGAGGCATCCTCGAGTCGGCATCAGCACGGATGGGTTCAGTGTGTTTGGTATGACGGCAGCCCAATATAGTTGTTGGCCCGTATTTATCTTTCCACTCAATCTCCCCCCCGGACAGATTATGCAAAGAAAGAACATTTTCCTGACGTTGATAATTCCAGGACCCAACTATCCGGGCAAAAATATGAATGTGTACATGCAGCCGCTTAAGGACGAATTGCAAGAAGCCTGGGATAATGGGTTCAAGACATACGACGCCTTTAGCAAACGGAACTTCATAATGCGTGTCTGGTACATGTACTCGACGCATGACTTGCCGGCGTATGCGCTATTCGTTGGCTGGTGTGTGCATGGAAGGTTCCCGTGCCCCACATGCAAGGGAGCTCTTGAGTTTCGTTGGCTTCAGGCCGGTCGCAAGTTTTCTTGCTTCGACATGCATAGACAGTTCCTGGATCCTCGCCATAAGTTCAGGAAAGACAAGAAGAACTTCATCAGGGGTAGAGTTGTCAAAAACTCTGCACCACCTGCATTGACAGGCCAACAGACCCTGGATCAGTTAAACGCTCTCGAGCCAGATCCACAACGTCCAGGGTACTTCAAGGGGTATAATACTAAGCACGCGTGGACTCACAAAACATGCTTATGGGATCTGCCTTACTTCAAAGACCTCCTTTGCCCACACAACATCGACGTGATGCACACTGAGAAGAATATCGCCGAGGCACTTTTTGGTACATTGTTCGGCATAGATGGGAAGTCAAAGGATAATACTAAGGCTAGAGTCGATCTGGAGGCGCTATGTGATAGGCCGTTACAAAACATGAAAGAACCGAAAGGAAAGCAGAACTGGACGAAGCCAAAGGCATGGTTCAATCTTGGAAGGCCAGCTATGAGGGAAATTCTCTTGTGGGTGCAACAGCAGTTGATGTTTCCCGATGGGTATGCAGCGAATCTAAAGAGGGAAGCGAATCTTGATAAACTGAAGATATTTGGTCTCAAGAGTCATGATTGGCACATATGGATTGAGCGGGTAATGCCGGTGATGTTGCGTGGCTTCATCCCTGAGGATGAATGGCTAGTACTGGCAGAACTCAGCTAATTCTTCCGTGTTCTTTGTGCGAAAGAACTATCGCCTGGCGTGCTAGAAGAAATGGAAGAGTTGGCGCCGGAGTTGATCCATTTCACCTAAGTTTGCTCAAAAACGATCCATTTCACCTTAGTTAGCTCAAAAACGATCCATTTCACCTTAGTTAGCTCAAAAACGATCCATTTCACCTTAGTTAGCACAAAAACGATCCATTTCACCTTAGTTAGCTCAAGAACGATCCATTTCACCTAAATTAGCTCTTAAATGATCCATTTCACCTAAGTTTGCTCAAAAACGATCCATTTCACCTAAGTTAGCTCAAAAACGATCCATTTCACCTTAGTTAGCTCAAAAACGATCCATTTCACCTTAGTTAGCTCAAAAACGATCCATTTCACCTAAATTAGCTCTTAAATGATCCATTTCACCTAAGTTTGCTCAAAAACGATCCATTTCACCTAAGTTAGCTCAAAAACGATCCATTTTACCTTAGTTAGCTCAAAAACGATTCATTTCACCTAGTTAGCTCAAAAACGATCCATTTCACCTTAGTTAGCTCAAAAATGATGCCCTTCACCTTAGTTAGCTCAAAAACGATTCATTTCACCTTAGTTAGCTCAAAAACGATCCATTTTACCTAAGTTAGCTCATAAACAATCTATTTTACCTAAGTTAGTTCTAAAATGATCCATTTAACCTTACTTAGCTCATAAATGATCCATTCTACCGAAGTTAGCTCTAAAATGACCCATTTTACCTAGGTTAGCTCCAAAATGATCCATCTTACCTAGGTTACCTCTAAAATGATGCATTTTACCTAAGTTTGCTCATAAGCGATCCATTGCACCTAGGTTAGCTCATAAACGATCCATTTCACCTAAGTTAGCTCACAAATGATCAATTTCACCTAAATTAGCTCATAAATGTCATATATATTCTTCTTCTTCTTCATTTTCTTCTTCTTCTTCTTCTAATCTTCTTCTTCTAACTTTCTTATTTCCCATTTTGCAGAATTCATTCACTTCACGAAAGCTTGCATAGATGGAGTGCTTGTTTGGATGAACTATGTTTCCTTTGTATCTATGAACTATGCATGTATGGTAGGATGACACTATTGTAATATGTATGGTTGGATGCATGTATGTCGAACTTGCTATGTATGGTTGATGGAACTATGCATGTATGATGAAATTATATGTGTTGGATATCTCATATATTTGCTGTGAACTTGCCATGTGAAAAATATATATGTATCATCTATTTGCTGTGAAAATGGTTGGGTATATGAAAAAACAGAAAAAAGAGCCAATATGCAGGCTCTTTGCCGTCTGCCACTGACGGCAACGGGCTCTTTGCCGTCTGCCACAGACGGCAAAGAAGCCACGTGGCGTCCACCTGTGCTTCCTGGGAGCTGACCCGTTTGGTCAGTTTGCCTACAGTGGCAGACGGCAAAGAATTTGCCGTCAGTGGCAGACGGCAAAGAACCTGCCACGTAGTGACGTGCAGATGACATCATACGGCGGACGGCAAAGACCCTAGAAATTTTGCCGTCAGCGGCGGACGGCAAAGGCCTTCCGTTAGCCACTTAACGGACTGACAGCGCACCTATTGCCGTCCGCCCTCTTTGCCGTCTGCCGCTCTCTCTTTGCCGTCCGCCGCAGACGGCAAAGACTTTGCCGTCGGTAGCAGACGGCAAAGAATCTGTTTACCGAAGCCTACTTTGCCGGAGCCTTTTGCCGTCCGCCGCTGACGGCAAAGGCCTTTGCCGTCCGCCGTTCGTGCCTTTGCCGTCCGCCATGGCAGACGGCAAAGTAGCTGATTCCTGTAGTGGAGCCACCAAGAAAGACACGATAAGCAAACAGCAAGCGTCGAGCAGAGGGGTCACTAGCCCAGATAGCATCATAGTAGGCCTGGAGCTCAAGAGAGCTGGAGCGGGGAAAGAAAAGGCGCTGAGAGATCGTGCCGCGAAGATATCGTAGAACACGAAGGAGCTGACTATAGTGGACAGAGGTGGGAGCTGATAAAAACTGACTCGGGATGTGGACAGGATAGGAGATGTCGGGACGCGTAACAGCAAGATAGACAAGGCTGCCAACGAGGTGACGATAGCGAGTGGGATTAGGAAGAGGGTCACCATCAGAGGCACGCAGCTGAACGTTGAGCTCCATAGGAGTCACAGCTATGCGCTCATCACCAAGAGCAGCGCGAGCAAGAAGATTCTGAATATATTTTTCCTGGGAGATGTAGAAGCCATCAGAAGTCGAGGAGATCTCAATCCCAAGAAAATAGAGAAGTGGCCCAAGATTAGTCATGAGGAACTGGTCGCGAAGAAAAGCCTTAACAAAGGCAATGTAGTCAGAGTCGTCACCAGTGATAATCATGCCATCAACATAGAGAAGGAGAAGAGTATGACCACGAGGAGATGTGTGAACAAACAACGCGGGATCATGATCACTGGGCAAGAAACCAGCGGTAGTCACCACAGAGGTGAAGTGCTCAAACTAGGTGCGAGGGGCCTATTTAAGACCATAGAGGGAGCGGCAAAGTCGACAGACCATACCATCAGGAGCATAGTATCCCGGTGGTGGCTGCATATAAACCTCCTCACGCAACTCGCCATTGAGAGAAGTGTTCTGGACATCAAGCTGAGAGATAGACCAACAATGAACAGAAGCCACAGCAAGGAGAGTGCGGACAGTGGTCATGTGGGCCACAGGAGCGGATGTCTCATCATAATCGCGTCCCTGCTCCTGCTGAAAACCACGAGCACAAGACGAGCTTTGTAGCGCTCAAGAGAACCATCAGAGCGAGTCTTAATCTTGTAGACCCACTTGCAGGTGATGGGACGAACATCGGAAGGGAGGGAAACTAGATCCCATGTGCCAGAGCGCTCAAGGGCAGCAAGCTCTTTGGCCATCGCAAGCTGCCATTCGGGCTGAGTCATGGCAGTCCGATAGGAAGTGGGCTCGGCAATAACAGAGAGATCGTACCGATTAGGAGAATAGCGATCAGGAGGGGGCGAGGCCGAGCACGAAGGTTATGAACCGGGGGCGTAGAGGGGAGGTGCGCCAGAGGTGGAAGGCACGTCAGGGGAAGCATCCTCAGTATGAGGGCGGTGAGTATAGTGGAGAGGAAATGGTGGGAGGGGGCGATGGACTAGAGATGATGGTGGAGAGGTGGAGGAGGAGGATGGGGAAGATGGTGTCGGTGGTGAATGAGAAGGAGTGAGAGGTGCCGGAGGAAGAGATGACACAAGAGGCACATAGCAGGGTGTATCGAGAAGAAGAAGAAAAGAAATATCGTCCACGGAGAAGCTCGAGGAAGAAAGGACGTGGGTAGTAAGAACGAGACTCGTCAAAAGTCACATCACGCGAGATACGCAAGCGACAACCAATAGGATCCCAACAATGATAACCCTTGTGCTCATCACTGTAGACAAGGAAAACACACTCAACCGACTGAGCAGTCAGTTTGGTGCTTTCTCGGAGGGCAAAGGACATAGCACACACATCCAAACATGCAAAGAGCTGAGTAGTCAGGAGAACGACCAGTGAGTCACTCCATAGGAATACCACCTTGCAGGGCAGTCGATGACTGAATGTTGATGAGTAGGTGGATGCAGAGACAGCCTTAGCCCAAAAATGAGGTGGAAGGGAAGCAACATATCATCAGAGCACGAGTCGTCTCAAGAAAATAATGATGCTTACGTTCGGCAACACCATTCTGAGCATGAGCACCAGGACATGAGAACTGGGCAAGAGTACCATGTTCCATGAGAAAACCACGTAAAAGCTGGGAGATAAACTCTCCAGCGGAGTCAGCGTGAAAAGTGCGAATAGGCGTGGAAAGCTGGGTGTGAACCATGGCAGCAAATCATTTGTATATAGAGAGAACCTCGCTACGAGATTTCATGAAGTAAAGCCAAGTGCAGCAAGAGAAGTCATCAATAAACAAAACATAGTAGCGATGACCACCTTTCAAATCAAAGGGAGCAGGACCCCAGACATCAGAATGAACTAAGTCAAATGGACGCTGAGATACTGACTCACTGGTAGGATAAGGTAACTGGGTCTGTTTGCCAAGTCTACAGCCATTACAATGTAAAGAAACATCTCCAGATACAGACCCTAAGAGACCTTGACACACTAATGATGACAAGCGAGAGCCACAGATGTGACCAAGGCGATGATGCCACTGCTGGAAAGACGCAGAAGAGGAAGCAGCAAGAGCATGAGAGCTGGCAGAAGTGGTGGCAGCGGAAGGAACACAAAGCCAGTCAACCTCCCAAAGGCCCTCTAACTCACGGCGCCGGGGGCCAGCATCAACCAAAGCCTTGGTGCGACGATCCTGAATAGAGCAAGAGTCGGTATCAAGAATGACACGACAACCAGAATCAGTAAGTTGGGCAGCAGAAAAAAAGATTCATGGTAAGGCGAGGAACATGTGAAACACTAGGAACAGAAAAGGACGGAGTGGAAAGAATATCACGACTAGCAACAGGAAGAGATGTGCCATCGGCAATAAGAACATTAATAGGAGAATCAAGAGGATGAAGTGAAGACAACACGGAAGAAATAGATGACTTATGAAAGGAAGCTCCAGAGTCCAGAACCCATGAAGATATACCTGGCGGTGTAGATGCCTGTGGTGATGAAGTGGTGATAGCAGTCATAGCAGCAGCAGAACCCGTCGATGAAGAACCGGAGGAAGCCAGAAGGCGCTTGAGCCGCACAATGTCCGGGTCAGTGAGTGATGGAGTCGATGACGACACAGGAGTCCCACTGGAAGAGGAGTCCCTCTAGTTTCGCTGCTTCTGGCGACAATCGGACTCTTGGTGACCTGGCCTGGAGCAGTGGTCACAGAAAGTGTCACGACGCAACCGACCCTTCTCCACATAAAGAGGGCGGCCCACCCCCTGGAGGTGTGGGCAGTAGCGATGGAGCACTGGGACGAGCAGACGACACAGGAGCTCGGGCATCCAACACAGAATGAACCGCAAGCAACCCAGCAAAACGAAGGCGAGTCTCCTCAGCGTGAAGCTCAGCAAGTACCTCCGAGATAGGAACACGACCACGAGCAAGCAAGTGAGCACGTCGAGGCTCAAACTCAGAGCGGAGGTGAGATAAGAACTCATGGACACGCTGAAACTCCAAGTCGGACCGCATAGTTTGACAGCAGCGGCATGATCCACAAACCACTGTCCGAAGAGAGTCAAGCTGGCACCAGATGGCAGAACACTGAGTGCAGAACTCATCAACAGAGGAGTCACCCTACTGAAGAGCGTGCTCCTGACGCACCACAGATAAGTAGAGAGCATCACCAGATGGCTGATAGCGCTGACAGAGATAAGACCACATAGTTGAAACAGTCCCTAAGCCCATGAACTCCGAAGCAAACTGAGGGAGGACACTCGCAGTGAGAACAGCAGCAGATTGAGCATCATCATTGCACCATTGAGCATAAGCAGACAGATCATCGCGGTAGACTGAAAGAGCATCTAAATAAACTGATACCTACTGATCATAAGCATCAACCGCCGCATCATTGAGAGCCTTGGTTGCATCTCGGTCAGCCTAAGAAGCCTCAGCAGCAAGAACAGGTGACACCGGCGGGGTAGGAGCCACTGGAGCAACGAGGCATGGCGGACAGGGAACCTCGCCAGAGAGAACGCCTCACAGGAGGAGCCCGTGCATATGGATACGCAGGAATCCCACAAACACACCATAATTGGTGCCATCAAAGATCACCGAGCACCGAGGAACAACCACATAGCCAGACCAAGACATGCTAATTTTCTTCTCTCTTTTTTTTAAGTCAACGGGCTCAGGCTGCCCGATCTGGATCGAGCAAAATCGAGGCAGAGGGCTCAGGCGGGTCGATCTGGATCGAGCAGAGGCTCGATCGAGGCAGGAAAACGAGCCAAGTCCGGGCGCTTCTCCAGAGGCCCGATCAAGGCAGGGGGCTCAGGCGGCTCGAGCTGGATTGAGCAGAGGCCTGGGCCGGTCGACCGCGCAGGGGCGACGGCCGGCAGACGAGGGCGATGGCGGCCGGGTGGAGACAAGGCTGCGGTGGCCGGACGAAGACGAGGGCGACAGAGCAACGACGGCCCGGGCGGAGAAGGGAGCAAAAGCAGTCAACCCCGAGAGGAGACCGAAGATGGAGATGCGTGCGACCTTCGCGCTGGTAGAGAAGGGCGGCAGCCGGCAGGGGCCCGCTCAAGCTGGGGACAGAAGCGACGCGGCCTTCCCGCTGGCAGAGGAGCGCCAGTCAGGGAAGGCGGGGCCGGACGGGGCAGATGCGGCCACGGCGGGCTGGACAGTAGCAGGCGACGATGGTTTGTACATATGCAGTGGGAAGTGGCCGGAATGGAGAGGGATCGGCCTGAGACGATGTAGGCTAGGAAGGGGAGCACGGAGTTGCATCGTGCGGGAGAACGAAGTTAACCTAGCATCTGATACCATATTGTTGGATAATGAGCAACTAGCTTTACTAAGGGCTAAAGGTCAGAACATATACATCTGTAGTAAAATGCAGAAAAACTCTTTATACAATAGGAATGGATAAAAAGTAATTATACACATCTAACACAACTGGTAGGAGAACGTGGCATATTCCTAGTGTGAAATCGATTGGTAGCCCGTTGTCCATCCACCACTGGTCAAACAACAGATAAAACAATGCAACCTTTTTTCATTTATAGTAAGCCTAGAAAATTATATTTGGTGCGTTATGAAATGTATTGTACTGTCTCTTTTGTGTTAGAGAAATCATTTTTTTTTTGTATAGTTGTTGATCAAAGTTGAATAGTGGATATGGCACACGCGTCACAGATTAGATGAGGTAAACTGTGGAACACAACAATATATACTATGATACTCTTTCTTCATATTTCTTCCCACAAGTTTTATTTGAAATTTTGAGACATGTATATATGGCTAAGAGCATCTACAGTCGTTGGCCCCTCAGGGGACGCCTAAAATCGCCGTCTGGGGGTGAGCCGGCGCAAAAATTGGGTCTGAGGGCGAGTTGGTCCCCAGCCGCCGGCCCCAGGGCCGACCCCAGGCGCGTTTGAAAATAAAATTTGTAAAGCAAAATTCGGCACAGTTCGGCGAAGTTCGGCGAAACACGATAAATTTCGGCAAACTTGGGCATATATTAGGCATGTTCGCCGGTTTCATTACATAGCAAAATAGATAATAACTAAACTAAAAAAGAAACTGGTTGAACGCCGAGTAGTCGCCGTCGTCGCCGCCATCGTCGGACTTCTCCTCCTTGACGCGGCCGTCCCTGGTGGACCCCTGACCAGCGTCGCCAACGCGGGCTGGTGGCGGTGGCGCGTCGTCGTCGCTGTCGCAGATGACGACGACCCCGCCTTCGTCGCGGCCGCGTCGGCGCTCCGCGAAGCAGCGCAGGGCGGCGCACTGGCGCTCCTTCGCCTTCTCCAGGCGCTCCTTCTCCATCTCTATGGAGTCCCTGCGCGCCCATTGTAGGGCCGCGTCGTCGTCGTCGAGCTCCGTCTTCACCGGCGCGACCGGCTCCTTCTTCACCGGCGCGGGCTCGGCCTTGACGCCGAGCAGGGCCGGAGCACCGGAGGAGTGAGAGGAAGAGCGCGAGGAGGAAGAAGAGGTGGAGGACCCGAACCTCCTTTGCACCCATGGCCCGGCGCGTCGGTGGTGCGGCGGGGCGGCCGTCCTCGCCGGGTACGCCAACGACGGGTTGTTGCCGCCCTCGAGGTGCGTCAGCACGCCCTCAGAGTGTGCGGCCGGGGACGCCCCACCACAGGTGGCGCCCCTCGCTGTTCTTCTGGCCGCCGACCACCGACGCGTTGTTGGTGGACGCCAACCGCTGCCGCTGGCGGCGTTCGAAGTACGCCGCCCAAGCCGCGTGGTTGTCGGCGTACTGGGGGAGGGAGAGCTGGGCGGCGGCGAGGGACGGGGCTGGTGTGGGCACAGGCGAGTGAGGCCACCGGCTATATAGCCGCGCTGCGCCCGTGTGAACGCGTGCGAGGGAGGGGAGGCGCCGGCTCGTCGTCCCGTGACGCGCTGCCCGTGAGGGATCAATGGCAAGGCTGGCCGGCGGCAGCCTTGCCATTGATTCCCCGTGGGAACCGAGGCCGTTGGGGGAAGACGAGGCGCCGTGTCGCTGACGCGGCTGGCCCGCGGTTTTTTCGTGCCAAAACACCTCGCCCCGGCGGCCCCGGGCGCCCCCCAGCACGCCGGGTTCGGCCTGGATCCGCCGGCGCTGTTTTCGGCCCAGGCCGGCGAAAATCGGGCTCCTGGGGGCACGACTGGGCTGTTTTTTCGGCGCCGGCGCGAGAAAATCGCCTGGGGAGGCCTTCTTAGGGCGAGGCTGGAGATGCTCTAAGTATTCAAAGGAAGCGTTGGGCGGGTGGGACCCAACTCGCCCCCACATCTTTTTTCGACTATAATGTTTCTCTAACTTAACATAAGTTGTGGGTGCTTACCCTTTACCACACATGTCTATATATATGTGAGAGGAACAATTATTATAGTACATTAACGAGGTAAATATACTAGGAGTCTTAAAACTTGTAAAATACATTATTGCAATTATTAAACTTGTGCATGTGTACAAATACAGTCACACTTTCTTGCTTCCAGGGTGGCTAGGGCTCACTGTCAGCTGAGGTGTGGTGTACATGCTGATTTTTGCAGAAATTCCTTGGATATTTTAACTTCGGACAAAAGCCCACTGGGTCCCACCTGTCAGTGTAAGTGTATATAAAATACAACGAAAAATTGGGACCGGTACGAGGACTACTAATGTATATATATATCCTTTAGGATTAAAAGTACCCATTAAAGATTTTCTTTCCAGGAAAAGTACCCATTAAAAATAGGTTTCAAACGGAATAAAAGGAGATCCGGCCTAACCATCAGACAAAACGACAGTTGATACCTTAAATGAGATAAATTTACTTTTTAAACGAGGGTGGGCGCATTTTTTCAACCGCTTGAAAATTATGTTACATTCATTCTGAGATATATTTTCTTCTATCTAAATTTTCAAAATTATTCGAATACAAAAATAAAATCCATTGATTTATCTGAAAGAAATTTATGTACATTTATTATGAACTATATTATCTTTTGTCTAGATTATTAAATTTTAAAATTATTCAAATTAAAAAATTGTTGATTTGTCTGAAAATTTTACGCACATTAATTATGACTTATAATTTCTTTTATCTAGATTTTCAAATGTAAAATTATTCAGATTCAATAAAAAAATGTTGATTTGTGCAAAAGAGTTTACGAACATTCATTCTGAACTATATTTTCTTTATCTATATTGTAAATTTAAAATTATTTGCATTCAAACAAAAACGTCTTTCCGAAAGAATTTACATGCATTCAATCTGCACTATATTTTCTTTTATCTATATTTTAAAATTTAAAACTATTCAATTAAAAAAGGTGAGTTGTCTGAAAAGTTTACGTATATTCATTTATTATTTTATCTAGATTTTTTAATTTAAAAATATTCAACCTCAAACGAAAATTCATTGATTTGCCCGATAGAATTTACAAATTTTGACTATTTCAAGGGTGAGTGAGATTTTTTCTATTTCAAAATTCAAAACCTTTCGCGCTAGTCTAGTACGGTTAGTTTGACCTGTTTGGAAGTCCAGGTCGGTTTGCTAGTCTAAAACCAATCTTTAATGTGTACTTTAATCTTAAAGGATATACACATTAGTCCATCGCAAAAAAAAAAAAGGATATACACATTAGCAGTCCATACTGGACATCAAGCATCTTCATGTGTGGTGGCAAGGACACCTGAGCTATAGCATTAGGTCACGCGATCATACTCTCCCATCCAATTTTTTCAGCCGAATTTGTTTACATTTGTGGGTCGGACCCACCGGTCTTTTGTACGAAATTTAGAAAAATCCAAGGGTGTTTCTTCGAACCAAATTTATTTACCCTGTACACTGACTGGTGGAACCCAGCAGGTTTTTTGTACGAAGTTCAAAAAATCTGAGGGTGTTTCTGTAAAAGAACATCACGTACACTACGCCTTAGCTGCTACCAGGCACTGACAATGGGCCCTAGCAACGCTAGCAGTAAATACGCATGCGTACAGGAAATGTGACTGTATTTGCACGCCGTGTAAGTTTGATGATTACAATAATATATTTTACAAGTTTGTGCATCAAACTGACCGCCGCGTGCAAGTTTCATGACTTTTGATGTATTTACCTCATTATTAACGAAGCAAAACTCCTCCCTATATTTCCTATGTCAATTTACTATTTGTACCTCTCATGTGATTGACTACTTCCTTTATGCCTCCCGCTCTATAGTCTTTGTAGCGGTCTCGCTGACAAAGGTTACGGAACACGTTGTCAACACCCACTCTTCTTTGAGCGTCCACCAAGTAAGCTTTCGTCGACCTCGCGGAAGTATAATCCCAAAACTTTTATTGCAAAAGTAGTTTCCCGTCTTGTTAGGATTCTGATTTTTGTTATTCCTGTATTTTTTTCAGATTTTTTACCTTCAGCGTGAATTTCCTTGCGAGACGTTGCAGACTTAATATAGTCGGTCAATGTCGATTGATCTCGCATCTACGAGGGACTTGTTGACTACACCTAGGGAAACGGTATTGACTTGATGTTGCAATGAGATCCAACTTATAGGTAAAAATCCAACCTGTAGGTCAACTTTTTGCGATCCTAAAACGGTATTTCGACATTGCCCTACGAGTCCGCATGTTAACTGTAACAGCTGGAAGACCTATATGTTGTTCAGCCCACATGTTGTGATAGGGCACATTGTGCAGCTAGTTAACTGTAACAACTGGAAGACCTGTTGTGGTTTCTTTTCAAATGAAATATTGAGCCTCGAGATCCTTGGTTCCAGAGTGAAACAAAACCAATGTTCCAATCACTCGACGGCTCGGCGGCAATCAAACACAGTCCAAAAATCACAACTCAAAGTAAGGTTCTCTGAAACCTTTATTTCTTGAACTGGAGGTTCTCTGAAATCCTACAAGACATACGCTGTTAAGCTGTCGTATAACTGCAGGCTGTATAATATTTCTAGACAACTTGAGGCAGTAACAGAAAGTTCCATGTTCTGAGGTTTCCAACATGTTCAAACCAAAATCATCCAGGGAACAACCTCACACCAATCCGACCCAAATTTCATCAACGTGACCTGTACAGAAAGGACATTCCGGTAAAATAAACATTCAAATTCCTACAGTTCTCAAGCCAAAAAAAAGTAGAAATCATAGACTAATGGCGCCTTCAAAAAATCCAGCCGAGAGTTACCTTTAACGCGACAGTACTCTGCTCAGATATCACTTGACATCTACGTAATGTTCTTGTCCATGAAGTGCCGAGCCAGCCATGCCCTGGTGCCAAAGCAATCCTGCAAAGAAAAGTAATTCTAGTAACGAACTTACTGCATCAAGAACCTACGTGTATCATGTATGCTCATGAAAAACCAGTGCAAGCCCATACCATGAACTCTGGCAGAGACATATAGGAGTAGTATGCAGAAGTACAGATTTTGTTCACCATCCTGTTCTGAAGGAGATTTTGCAGAAGTACAGATGCCCTTCGCGAAAGCTTAGCGTGAAGGGTTGTGATCTTTCTTACATTAATCGTCAAGGTAGTAGTAGCACCCTGCAGCTTTCTGCTCAGTGTCCTTCACAGAGCCCAGCTTGTCAATCCAAGGTCTGCAGGTCGTCCGATCGGTCCTAAAAGTGACATCTAGATGCTGTGGGGCAGAAGTGGGATGAAAATGCATAAAAATTATTACCATTAAAATAGACCATGAAACCAAGAGAGATATTCATTACAGTACCAATAGTAAGGGAGAGGGGAGGAGTATTATCAGACTTACTGAAGAAAACGGTTCATTCCAGATGCCAGAAACTCTGGTGCACTTGCAGTACATTCAACCGAAAGTCTTCCCTCGAAAACGAGAACCTTATCGGCCAGGTAGGCTGCCATGATGAAATCATGCTCGACGATGAAAGTCGTTTTCTTTTGCTGAAGGATAAACCTTTTTATCACCTTTGCTGCAACAAGGCGCTGCTCTGAATCAAGATGAGCACTTGGTTCATCTATCAGGTAAATATCAGCAGGCTGCAGACAAAAAAGAGGTCTTGCTAAAATAATTTGACGAGAATGGAACACATACTTGAAGTATGTTACTGTTTAATACACTTAACGCTGCGTTTGGATGTCTGTATTGAGCCTTCGAATTGGATTTGGTATTGCTGGGCTGCCAATTCAGTTGTTTGGATGCACACCGAAACGTCAGACTGTAATGAGTCCAGACACAGAGGCGAATTTGCTCTCACGCGCCGAGGCATCCCGCAATACGGACCTCCACCACTCCGATTTGGGTCGAATTGGCCTACACCCGCAAAAGAAAACGATTGGGGCGACATCCCCACGCGAGACCTGCTTTCTTTCCCCCGCGCGAGACCAAGGGCTAGACGAGCCGTGTCCATGGCAGCACACCGACGGCGGCACCCAGAGCAGCTCCTCTCGCCGGCTCTCCTCCTCCTCCTGCTCCTTCTCCTCCTCCTACGCCGGTACCGGCATCCCCGCTGCAGCTCGTTCCCCTTCCTCCCATGGCACCCCATCTCCTCTGCCGCCCCATGTCCTCCTCCCATGGCCGCCACGGCCAGGACCTAGCCGTCCACCGCCGCTCCTCATCCTCTACGACCGCTCCGGAATCCCTCCATGCCACCGGACCCCATCCTCCTCGCTTGGGACTTGGCCTTCCTCCCTCTGATGCACATCTTCAGTTAGCTAGCTGTTATTTTTCTTCAGTTTCGTCAGGGGAGCAGCTCGGCAGGGGTACCTCTCGTGGTTCTAACTCTGACCGTGATGTAGGGGGGTATGTATGGAGAGGCTAAATCTCAGCTATGGAGAGGTTGTAAGCACACCAGGATGTACGAGTTCAGGCCCTTCGCTGACGAAGTAACAGCCCTACGTCTCGGTGCCCGGAGGCGGTCGATTGGATTATGAGTGTGTGAATAATAGGGGTGCGAACCCTTGCTACTGAGGAGGGGGTGGCTTATATAGAGTTTGTCAGACCTCTCCTGCCCTCAGTAATGCATGGTTAAAATACATTAAGACTGGACGTTACTGGTAACGTCCCTAATAAAGTGCTATGATGACCATAAAGACTACTTAATGGCCGACCGTTTGTCTGCAGAGTGACTTTAGATCTCCTGGCAGTCGAGTGGTTGGCTTCGTGGTCGAGTGATAGCTTCCTGGTCGAGTGGGATGCCTTCAAGTCGACTGAAAGGTGACTTCTTCTAGGGATGTCCTTGGGTAGGGCTCTTAGGACAGGTCCATGCCCCTACCCTAGGTATATAGCTTCATCATTAGCCCCCGGATGGATCGAGGTTCGAGTGGGGAAGGAGTTGGGGATCCTTCCGACTGGTTCTTAGCGTTATACGAATGTCTTGTACTGGATCAATTGCCACGGATGACGTTGTCAACTTCTTTCGGTAACCTTGATCCATTCTTGGTCTCTCGTCGAGTGAATTTCCTTACTTGTGAAATACCGAGTGCCGGCACGAGCGGGATCTTCTGTTTGATGAGTTGTTCTGCAGCCCGCGGATTTTGCGGGATTCGAATTTCGGGAAGCGAGCGGGACGGGGGCGGCCGCAATAATCGGATGGGATAGGACGGAAACTCCCCGATTCCCGCTCCACCTTTTTCGCCACGTACCGTGCGCGCGCCTATTGCGGGATTTGACGGGATCGCCTGGGCCTATCGGTCAGCCACTCTGAAGCGGCCCCTTATAAGCTGCCGGCTCGGGGCTCCCAAACAGTGTGCTCTCGCCTTTCCCTCTCCCTTCACGAGGTCCTCCGCCACCTCCGCTCTCACCCTAGCGCTGTAGGTCCGTTCGAGCCTCGCCGGCGACGATGGTGAAGGACAAGACGTCGGCTTTGGAGTGCGCGAAGAAGGCGGCGGTGCAGGGGAAGAAGTCCGCTCGGGGCGGATCTTCCTCGATGACTGCTCTGCCCAGGGATTGGATCCAGGGCGACTGGATGCCGTCGGTGATTCGGCAGGAAGATCTTGATGACATGGTCGAGGGGGGAGTCATTCCCCATGAAGCTGCGCGTCTCCCGCGGAGAGAAGTCGAACCCCAGCCTCGTGACGGTGAGTGCGTCCTCCTCGCCACCCATATCGATCGCGGATTTTCTCTACCTCCTCACCCTTTTTTCCGGAGCTTTTTGAACTTCTTCGGAGCGCAGCTCCATCACTTCACTCCCAATTCCATCGTGTACCTTGCTGCTTTCGTTTCCTTGTGCGAAAGTTTCTTGGGTTGCCGCCCTCATTGGGGACTCTTTAAACACATCTTCACTTGCCGTTCCCAATCGGTAAAGAAAGCCAAGTCGAGTGACGAACGAACGCAAGTGATCCAGCTGTGCGGGGGCCTGGCGATCCAGATGAGGGGAAAAAGTTCTTTTCCGTCTATCACTTTTCCCGAGTCGGTCCGTGGTTGGCAGTCGACCTGGTTTTATTGCGAAGACCAGGTGACCCCAGGGCAGTCGACTGGGCTTCCCCCTTTCTCTCTGGACCGAGCTCAAAAACCCGCCTCTCTGAAAGTGCTGCCGGAGGAAAAGGCGCAAGTCAAGGTGCTGGTTGGTCGAGTGGTTCAGCTTGTCCGAGAGGGCGTGACCGGCATGGACATGCTGGAGGTCTTCCTTCGGGTGCGCATCCAACTGCTTCAGGCTCGTGACCACCCTATGTGGCTGTACTCGGGTCTCGACGACACCACTCGGATTCACTCAGAGGAGGTCACTGACGAGATGCTGGAAGGGTGGCTGTCGAGCATCACAGGGAACAAAGACAACCCCCGAGGAGCCAGGAGGGTTCCTCCGCTTGGCAGTACATACGAAGTGGACCAGGTCTGACCTTGTGTTCCCGACTGAGATCTTGCTTTCTTCATTTGCTCTCTTTGAGTCGGTCGACTGACTTTCGACTTGTCTGCTGTTCTCCAGGCAACTACAGAGATGTACTCGACACCCAATGGAGCACAGGAGTAGGCCGAAGAAGGGGAGGCGAGCGGAGGCGAAAGTGGAGACGAACAAGGAGAGTGGGAATCTGACGGCGAAGGAGAGGAAGACGACGACGTCGACTCCAGCGAAGAGGAGGTGGAGGAGGAAGCTGAACCTCCCCGCTCGGAAAGGCGATCCAAGCTTACACACGACCCTGAGCGGGAACGTGGTAAGGCGACTGCTCCCGTTGGGCAGTCGTCGAAGCGCCCTCGGACCTCTTCTCCAGCGCCGACTGAAAAAGCTCCCAAGCACCCACGCGCGGCGCCGTCCAAGCCACCCAAAGCTCTGCCCAAGATGAAGATGACTGTCCCCACCATTTCTGGGTAATAATAGAACTTGTTTTCCTTTGTCGACCGTGGACAGATCCTTGGTCGATTCATTGAGCCAACTGACTGTCTTTCAAAATTTGCAGTGCTGCTACTTCTGAGATCTCCGTCAAGGACGATGATCAAGAGATGGAAGATGCTGTTACTTCCAACCCTGGTATGATTACTGATGTTCTACCTTGAGTTGACTGACGATTTCTTATAACTCTGGTCGATTGAATTTTTCTCGAGCTCCTCCTCATGTTATTAACCTTCCTGACGACGACGAAGCGCCGCTGAGAACGAGACGGAACAGGAAGGCGTCGGCTGGCAAGACCCCACAATCTACTCCGGCGCCTGAGGCCGTAGCTCGAGAAGGTGGTGATACCACTCGGGCTTCTGTGACTTTCGCCGATCCTCTGACGAGTGTGCGGCCCTCGACGTCGACTGCAAATCCGCCTTCGCTCTTCGCCACAGACCACGTCCCTGAGGACCAAGTGGGTGCAGCTAAGGAGGCTATACGCCAGGCAGGGATCATGATGGAGCAGGTCAAGGTGGTTCGAGAAGCCAGCCAAGCAGCTTATGACGCGAGTTCAGCTCTTCAGGGTAACGTCCAGGTTAGTCGATTCACTGCTTGTTCTGTTCGGGTATGCTGTCTAAAGAATCTCTTTTCCGAAGATCTTTAAATCTGTACACCCAGTGGGTGTTTCTATTAAGTTTTGGACGAGTGGGGGCACGCTTAGTGCACCCACTGGGTGTAGTCCCCGAGACTACGGTGGACTGCTGGCAGTCGACTGTAGTCTTTATATTGTGTTGCTTTAGTTGTACTTCTTCACTCGGTCTGGTCAGGCCATGTCGAATGAAACTGTATCCAGTCGACTGCGGGCAGTCGATTTTTTTTAAACCAGTGGGGGCACGCTGAGTGCACCCACTGGGTGTAGTCCCCGAGACTACTGTTGAATGTGTTTGATTCAGCTGTAGTCTTAGAAACGCCATCATTGTCCCTTGGTTACTCAGAAGCAACTTATCTTGGACCTCTGTCGACTGATTTTTGCAGAAATCCTGTGAACTTGTGGCTCTCTACACCGAGTTGGAGAACAAACAGATACAGCTCAACCTTGACTTGAAGCTTGCTCAACAGAACCTGCAGAAGGCGCGAGAAGAAGCAAAAGGTATGGCTGGTGAGGTTTCTCATTCTTGACGAGTGACTTTCCTTTCTTGCCCGTTCTTGATGTTGCGTCCATTCGATGTTCTGTAGATAAACTGGAGGAGGCTCTGAAGAAGAAGGATCAAGATCTTGCCGAAGCGCAGAAGGAGGCCTTGAGCAAAATGAAGCTTGCAGAAGAGAAACTGACTTCGGTCGGTACTCTTGAACAGGAGAACTCCAGACTGAAAACTGCTCTCGACACAGCTAATCAAGAGATTAGCCGACGGAAGAACGACAAGATGGCTCTGCACGACAAGGCAGGTGAGCTAGCGGGGAAGAGGAACGATCTGGAGGCTTATCTCGGTGGGCTCGCCAAGAAGCTGTTCGTCATGCTCGAAGGTAATTGCTCCGACCCGACTGTCTTGCAGTTACCAAGCCTGCGTAGGGCCACTGTCTTATTTTTGAATCGTGCTTGCAGAATTCTGCCAGAGCTTCGAGGAGGAAACCAGTCGAGTGGAGCCAGGCTTGGACCCCGCCAATTCTGTCATGAAGGACGAGGCTGCTATGAACGTGCTCCGACTGGAGTCTTGTGTTGCCAGTGTTGTTGGCTATCTTGCTCGGCTGAAGGTTGCGATGTCGCGGATCGACGCATCACTCTGGCCTGGGATGACGCTTCAGAACGACCTCGAGTCTCTGATGGTTCGACTGAATGAAGTCCCGGGTCGAGTGGCGGAATGGAAGAAATCTTCTGCTAGATGTGGTGCTGATGTCGCTCTGTCTCTGGTCCGCGTCCATTGCAAGGAGGCGCGAGAAGAAAAGCTGGCCGCCATCCAAGTTGCCAATAACAGGAAGCACAGCTTTCAAGACTTCATGGAGACTTTCATCGCTGCTGCCACTCGTATTGCAGATGGGATCGACTTGGACGAGTTCATCGCCCCTCCCAGTCCTCCACCCGAGGAATGAAAAACTTTTATGCTTCACTTTAAATTTGCCTCGGAATGCCGAGTGGATTTTGTAACCGTTAAACTCTGTCGAGCTGAGGGCTCGAGTACTTTGATCTGAGGTCTGGGACCTTTAGGCCTTATCTGAACTTGATTTATCGTTGAATATCTTCATGGATGATCCGTCGAGTGGAACTCGATCTTCACTCGGAATAACCTTGTATTTGTGGTGCAGCTCCAAAGGAGAAGGTAGCAGTCGATTTGCGCCTCGTCTTCCTTGCCGATTGGGTTGCGTTTCGTACTTAGGCAAGCGCTGGGCTGCAGCTAAGCCCCCGAGTGGGAGGTTTGCTCTCCACTCGGTAGGATTTTTCAAACTTAGGCGAGCACTAGGCCGCAACTAAGCCCCCGAGTGTGAGGTTTGCTCTACACTCGGTAGGATTTTTAAACTCTTAGGCGAGCACTGGGCTGCAGCTAAGCCCCCGAGTGGGAGGTTTGCTCTACACTCGGTAGGATTTTTTCAAACTTAGGCGAGCATTGGGCTGCAGCTAAGCCTCCGAGTGGGAGGTTTGCTCTCCACTCGGTAGGATTTTTTTCAAACTTAGGCGAGCACTGGGCTGCAGCTAAGCCCCCGAGTGGGAGGTTCGCTCTCCACTCGGTAGGATTTTTTCAAACTTAGGCGAGCACTGGGCTGCAGCTAAGCCCCCGAGTGGGAGGTTTGCTCTCCACTCGGTAGGATTTTTTCACACTTAGGCGAGCACTGGGCTGCAGCTAAGCCCCCGAGTGGGAGGTTTGCTCTCCACTCGGTAGGATTTTTTCAAACTTAGGCGAGCACTGGGCTGCAGCTAAGCCCCCAAGTGGGAGGTTTGCTCTCCACTCAGTAGGATTTTTCAAACTTAGGTGAGCACTGGGCTACAGCTAAGCCCCCGAGTGGGAGGTTTGCTCTACACTCGGTAGGATTTTTTCAAACATAGGCGAGCACTGGGCTGCAGCTAAGCCCCTGAGTGGGAGGTTTGCTCTCCACTCGGTAGTATTTTTTCACACTTAGGCGAGCACTGGGCCGCAGCTAAGCCCCTGAGTGGGAGTCTGGCTCACCACTCGGTAGGATTTTTAAACACTTAGACGAGCACTGGGCTGCAGCTAAGCCCCCCGAGTGGGAGTCTGGCTTACCACTCGGTAGGATTTTTTAAACACTTAGGCGAGCACTGGGCTGCAGCTAAGCCCCCGAGTGGGAGTCTGGCTCACCACTTGGTAGGATTTTTAAACACTTAGGTGAGCACTGGGCTGCAGCTAAGCCCCCGAGTGGGAGGTTTGCTCTCCACTCGGTAGGATTTTTTCACACTTAGGCGAGCACTGGGCCGCAGCTAAGCCCCCGAGTGGGAGTCTGGCTCACCACTCGGTAGGATTTTTAAACACTTAGGCGAGCACTGGGCTGCAGCTAAGCCCCCCGAGTGGGAGTCTGGCTTACCACTCGGTAGGATTTTTTAAACACTTAGGTGAGCACCGGGCTGCAGCTAAGCCCCCGAGTGGGAGGTTTGCTCTCCACTCGGTAGGATTTTTACAAACTTAGGCGAAACGGATTCGCAGCTAAGTCACCCACTGGGGGATTTCGTATGCAAACAAAAGTGACAACAATTATTGGAACACTCTTGTCTTCGATAAAAATAAACTGCAGAAGTTTTTCTTATTACATCTCATCCAAGAGAGAATTCAAGTGTAAAAGGGGCGGAGCAGTTCCGCATTCCAAGCTCGTGGCTCGTCGATCTAGCGATCAACATTGTAAAGGTGATACACTCCATTGTGGAGGACTCTGGTGACGATGAAGGGGCCTTCCCAAGTAGGAGCAAGCTTGTGTGGTTTCTGTTGATCCACTTGGAGGACCAAAACTCCTTCTTGGAAGGCTTGATTCTTCACATTTTGGCGTGGAATCAACGCAAGTCTTGCTGATAAATGGTCGATCTGATCATAGCCATTTCCCTCTCTTCTTCTAGGAGGTCGACTGCATCTTGCCGGGCTTGTTCTGCTTCATCTTCGGTATAAAGTTCGACTCGGGGTGCGTTGTGAAGTAGATCACTCGGCAGGACCGCTTCGGCTCCATAAACCAGAAAGAATGGAGTTCTTCCAGTCGACCGGTTCGGGGTGGTCCTCAATCCCCATAGAACTGACGGAAGCTCGTCGACCCAAGCACCTGCCGCGTGCTTGAGATCACGCATCAGTCGAGGCTTTAGTCCTTTGAGAATCAGACCATTTGCCCTTTCAGCTTGTCCGTTCAACTGGGGATGGGCGACCGATGCGTAGTCGACTCGTGTGCCTTGTGAGGCGCAAAAAGCTCTAAATTTGTCCGAATCAAAGTTTGATCCATTGTCAGAGATGATGCTATGCGGGACCCCATATCTGAATGTTAACTCCCTGATGAAACTGATAGCAGTGCAGGCATCAAGATTCTTGATAGGTTTAGCTTCAATCCATTTGGTAAACTTGTCGACTGCCACAAGCACATGTGTGAAGCCGCTCCTGTCTGTTCTCAACGGGCCAACCATGTCCAGTCCCCAAACAGCGAAGGGCCAGACGAGTGGAATGGTCTTCAGGGCTGATGCAGGCTTGTGCGACATGTTGGAGTAGAACTGACACCCCTCACACTTGTCGACTATCTCCTTTGCCATTTCATTTGCTCTTGGCCAGTAAAATCCCGCTCGGTATGCTTTAGCCACAATGGTCCGAGAAGACGCATGGTGACCACAGGTCCCCGAGTGGATATCATCAAGGATTATCTGACCTTCTTCTGGTGTTATGCACTTCTGACCGATTCCAATCGCGCTTTCTCTATACAACTATCCCTTTATGACTGTGAAGGCCTTGGATCGACGGATGATCTGTCGAGCCTCTTCCTCCTCCTCCGGGAGTTCTTTCCTCAGGATATACCCGATGTACGGTATCGTCCAGTCGGGAGTGATTGCCAAGACTTCCATGATTAGGTCGACCACAGCAGGAACTTCGACTTCAGTCGGATCTGTGGCACTTTTCGGCTGCGGGGCTTCTTCTGTAAAAGGATCTTCTTGGACTGACGGTGAGTGGATGTGCTCCAGGTACACGTTGCTGGGAATGGCTTCTCTCTTGGAGCCTATCTTTGCCAAATCGTCAGCCGCTTGATTTTTCAGTCGGGGGATGTGATGAAGCTCTAACCCCTCGAAGTTCTTGTCTAACTTTATCACTGCATTGCAATAACCAGTCATTGCCGGACTTCTGACGTCCCACTCCTTCATCACCTGATTGACCACCAAATCTGAGTCGCCATAGACCATGAGGCGACGGACGCCGAGTGAAATGGCCATGCGCAACCCATACGAAAGTGCTTCATATTCTGCTTCATTATTGGAGGAATCGAAGTGAATCTGGAGAACGTAACTGAGCTTATCTCCTCGGGGGGGGGGGGGGGACTAATACTACCCCATCACCAGAACCATTCAGCATCTTAGATCCATCGAAGAACATGGTCCAGTGCTCCGAGTGAATTTGAGTCGGGAGTTGCTGTTCAATCCACTCGGCGACGAAATCTGCGATTGCTTGGGACTTGATAGCTTTCTTTGCTTCAAACTTGATATCCAGGGGAAGGAGTTCAATCGCCCACTTTGCCACTCGACCAGTTGCATCTCTGTTGTGCAGAATCTCTGACAGTGGGGCGTCGCTGACGACTGTAATGGAGTGGTCAGAGAAGTAATGTGCAACCTTCTTCGTGGTCATATAAATCCCATATACAAGCTTCTGGTAATGAGGATATCTTTGTTTTGAAGGGGTCAAAACTTCAGACACATAATATACTGGGCGCTGAACTCTGAAGGCCTTTCCTTCTTCTTCCCGCTCAATCATAAGTACTGTACTGACAACTTGTCCCATGGCTGCAATGTAAAGCAGCAGGGGCTCTTTACTGATTGGGGGCAGCAAGCACCGGCTGGGTGGAGAGCAGAGCTTTGAGCTCTGCAAATGCTGCATCAGCTTCTGGAGTCCACTCGAACTTGTCAGACTTCTTCATCAGTCGGTAAAGAGGCAACGCCTTTTCACCGAGATGAGAAATGAATCGACTTAGAGTGGCCAAGCAACCTGTAAGCTTCTGGACAGCGTGCACACGCACAGGACGCTTCATCCGGAGTATGGTACCAACTTTTTCAGGATTGGCGTTGATTCCCCGTTCGGAAACGAGAAAACCGAGTAACTTTCCACCTGGAACTCCGAATGTGCACTTTGATGGATTGAGTTTGAAATCATACCTCCTGAGGTTGGCAAAGGTTTCAGCAAGGTCAGTCCGCAGGTCGAAACCTTTCCGTGACTTAACCACAATAACATCCATGTATGCCTCCACATTCCGACTGATTTGAGTGAGTAAACACTTCTGAATCATCCTCATGAACGTGGCTCCGGCATTCTTGAGGCCGGATGGCATGGTGACATAATAGAAGCATCCGAATGGAGTGATGAAAGCTGTTTTGATCTCGTCGGGTCCATACAGACAGATCTGATGGTACCCGGAATAGGCGTCCAGAAAAGATAATCGCTCGCACCCCGCGGTCGAGTCGACAATTTGGTCGATGCGAGGGAGAGGAAAATGATCTTTCGGGCAGGCCCGATTGATATGTTTAAAATCAATGCGCATGCGAAGTGACTTGTCCTTCTTGGGGACCATGACAACATTGGTGAGCCACTCGGAGTGGTAAACCTCTCGGATGAACTCCGCTGCTAAGAGCCGAGCCACTTCCTCGCCAATAGCTTTCCTTTTCTGGACGGCAGACCGTCGAAGATGTTCTTTCACAGGCTTAAATTTTGGGTCGACTCGTAGACGGTGCTCAGCCAGCTCTCTGGGAACTCCAGGCATGTCAGAGGGCTTCCATGCAAAGATGTCCCAGTTCTCACGGAGGAACTGGATGAGCGCTTCTTCCTATTTGAAGTCGAGCGTCGTTGAGATGTGAGTCGCGGCAGCATCGGGGTCGGTCGGGTGAATGTGGACTGGCTTTGTTTCACCGGACGACTGAAAAGCTGATTCTGAAGCAGGCTTCTTGGCTCGTAGCAATTCACTCGGATCAGCAATCTTCTCGTACTCTTGCAGCTCGACCACTGCCATCTGAGCATCAGCGATCTTTGAGCCTTTCTGAAAACACTCTTCCGCTTTCTTCCGATTGCCTGTAACAGTGATCACACCTCTGGGGCCAGGCATCTTCAATTTGAGATACACATAACACGGTTGAGCCATGAAGCGTGCATAATCTGGCCTGCCCAAAATAGCATGATAAGCACTTTGGAAGTCCACAACCTCGAATGTCAACTTTTCCTTGCGGTAATTCTTTGAATCACCGAAAACCACATCAAGAGCAATCTGGCCGAGTAATTCGGCTTTCTTCCCAGGAATGACTCCGTGGAAGCTCATGTTACTGGTACTGAGCCTGGACATCGGAATGCCCATTCCTTTCAATGTTTCTGCATACAGTATATTCAGGCCACTGCCACCATCCATCAGGACTTTGGTTAGTCGAGTGCCTTCGACAACTGGGTCGACCACCAAAGCTTGCCTCCCAGGGGTGGCAATGTGCGTAGGGTGATCAGACTGGTCGAATATGATGGCAGTCTGAGACCACTTCAGATAACTGGGTGTTGCCGGAGCAACCATATTCACCTCACGGTTAATGACTTTCAGTCGACTTTGGCTTTCGACATCAGCAAAAATCATCAGGGTGGAATTGACTTGGGGGTATCCATCGTCACTATCTTCCTTGTCCTCAACTATGTCCGACTCTTTTTCCTTATCTTTGGACTGCTTGCCCTGAAACTGCTGGATCAGGAGCCGACACTGTTGAGTGGTATGCTTCGGGTAAATAAGCTTACCCTCTTCATCTTTCTTGGTGTGGATGTGACATGGCAGATCCAAAACATCATTTCCATCTTGATCCTTAACTTTCTTGGGGTTCCAGGTCCCCTTGGGTTTTCCCTTGAATTTTCCCTGGGTTAAGGCCAGGGCCTCCCCAGGGGCGGCTGGCTCGGCCTTCCGCTTCTGTTTCCGACTGGAATTTCCTCCGGTTTCTTGGGCGACTGCCTTGTGCTTGCCACTCCGGAGTCGATCTTCGTCTTCACCATTAGCGTATTTGGTGGCAATCTCCATCATCCGATTCAGAGACATCTCTCCAGTTCGACCGAACTTCAGATTCAATTCTTTGTACTTAACGCCTTCTTTAAAGGCACAAACTGCTTGATGATCTGGTACATTCTCAACTGTGTGATGCAATGTGATCCACCTCTGGATGTAATCCCTCAGAGTTTCATTCGGTTTCTGCACGCAAGACCGCAATTCTGTAAGGCCTGCAGGTCGCTTGCATGTTCCTTCAAAGGTTGTGAGAAACACTCGGGAGAGGTCCTCCCAAGTGTAGATGTTGCTGGGTGCTAACTGATTCATCCACGCTCTGGCTGAGCCCTCTAACATGAGAGGAAAATGCTTCATAGCCACCTCATCATTGCCACCGCCAATCTGGACAGCCACTCGGTAATCTTCGACCCAAGTGTCAGGCTTCGACTCACCGGTGAACTTGCTGACTCCAGTCGCCAACCTGAAGTTGGGAGGAATCACTGCGGCTCTGATGGCTCGACTGAAACACTCTGGCCCCGAAACATGTACTCTACTGCTGGCAGGCGCATCTCTGTCGTGGCCTTCTTGGTGAGCTCTGTTCCTGTCAACCAAACCTTGAACGAGAATGGATCTCGCATCAAAGCCTGGGTCCCTGGGGTCGACTGGAATCCTCCGCCCAACACTATGAGGGCGTCTGTCATCCCGCTGTCGAGGCGCATATGACCCACTCCTCGGGGGAGGGGTTGGCACTCGACGTCGATCATCATGATCGAATCGGTGATCATACTGCTCATTTCTTCTGTACTGATCATGCCGGTCTCCGCGTCCCTCATGCCTCGGGGGTGATCTTGGGCTGTGAGCCGACTGGACTGTATCCGTTGCAACGGATCGACTGTGGATCCTATTCCGCGACTGAGAAACAGCGGAATTCTGGTTTCCCACTGCCCGGAGCAACGGTCTGATTTGCAACAAGCCCCTGCCAGCCTCTTCCTAGGAGGGCTGAATCGATTCTGCTATACGGGCCACGGCTGCCAAATTCTGAAATGGGGTTCGATATACCTGTGTAGGCGGGAAGAGCTGACGTCGACTGGACTCGGGAGCTCGCTGACACGCTTGCTCGTCGAGTATTCGCTGGAGATTCTCCAGTCGAGTGCGCTCGGCCAAGTTAGCCAAGCGCGCGTCCTCCAAGGCCCGGGCCTCGGGGGTTTCTCCGGCGATAGGAGTGTGGAGTGCATCCATGTTCCGGCGGCGAAGCTCCTCTCACTGCAATGACGTGAGAGGTTCGGGGAGATACTCATCGTGGGGATGCGACGGGTCGCCCCCACCCGCGCCTCCATCGGTGCGAGGGAAACCGGGAGGACTGTGTGTTCCATCGACCGCCAGGACCTCAGCCGCTGGGTCGCTGCTGTCGCACTCGGATGCGCTCTCCGCGGAGCCAGTTGAACAGGCCGTAGAGGGATTCGTCGGGCTCGATTGCCGCGACTTGTGGGGCTGCCGACTGGCGAGCCACGGCATGCCTCACCCACCTCTGAAGTCTCGACCGACCGGAGCGCTTGCACCGGTGGGAGACATGGCGGGAAGATGACACGGGAGCCGACCGATACTGGGTCGACGGCTGCCGCAGGAGGACGCCACGAACACATGCGTGGAAGTGCGTCACACCGCGGACGGGGAGCGCGTCGATGTCGAGTGGAGCCTCCTGAAGCCAAGCGGAGTCGTCGGCGTTGAACGTTAGCGCGCCGAGACGGATCTCGCGGCCGTCCACCAAAACTCCGCACGAAACCATGATCAAAGGGATCGGAAAAAATCACAACTTCTCCAACTAGGCGCTAAGACTCCTAGCCCCACGGTGGGTGCCAACTGTCGTGGTTCTAACTCTGACAGTGATGTAGGAGGGTATGTATGGAGAGGCTAAATCTCAGCTATGGAGAGGTTGTAAGCACACCAGGATGTACGAGTTCAGGCCCTTCGCTGAGGAAGTAACAGCCCTACGTCTCGGTGCCCGGAGGCGGTCGATTGGATTATGAGTGTGTGAATAACAGGGGTGCGAACCCTTGCTACTGAGGAGGGGGGTGGCTTATATAGAGTTCGTCAGACCTCTCCTGCCCTCAGTAACGCAGGGTTAAAATACATTAAGACTGGGCGTTACTGGTAACGTCCCTAATAAAGTGCTATGATGATCATAAAGACTACTTAATGGCCGACCGTTTGCCTGCGGAGTGACTTTAGATCTCCTGGCAGTCGAGTGGTTGGTTTCATGGTCGAGTGATAGTTTCCTGGTCGAGTGGGATGCCTTCAAGTCGACTGAAAGGTGACTTCTTCTAGGGATGTCCTTGGGTAGGGCTCTTAGGACAGGTCCATGCCCCTACCCTAGGTACATAGCTTCATCAGTACCAAGATGGTCCTCTACCTCAAGGACGATACACTATGTAGTCCAAGTCTTCTAAACTGTGATTGGCTTACTGCCCATGTCTTGATGTGATTTTGTGTTTAGTACAGCTGCACTAAACAGCGGCTAGATAGGCTTATTCTCGTCTAAACTGTACTGCATGATTTGAACTTGCCACCAAATCATGCTGTTGTATCTGATCATGATTGCTGTACATGAGTAATCTTTTGTTTAACCATGATTGCTGTACATTTTACTCCTGTATAATTTCTATACAGTTTACTCATGTACATCAATCATGGAGTAATCATGATTTGAACTGTACAGGAATCTTCTGTATCAATCTTGTTTACCTTTGTATCTATCACGAGAAAAGTATGATTTTGCAAGCCATTTTTGAACTAAGATTGCTGAGATTGTGATTTGATGCATATAGAACAAAGCACTATGCAATTCCATAGTTTCCCGTCCAAACATGTTTTGATATTGAAACCTCACTGTGATTCCATGAGCCAATACAATGAGCATCCAAACAAGCGAATTCGTATTCATGTCCATTACAGTTTCCTTGCTGAATTGGAATTAAAACCAATTCAATACGGAGGCCTCCAATACAGTCATTAAGCATGCATGTTTTATTAAGAGTGAAGTGCATTCTGTCCTCAAGCTATTTCTGGGGTCTCATATAGGACCTGAACCATTGAAAATCATCGTCTAGGTCCCTGAAGTGCAATAAGTGACTCATGCTAGGCAAAATGTAGTCTTCAGACTATTCTAGTATTGAACTAGCATGAATCACTAATAGAAATTCTGGAATCCATGTGACAATTAACAAAGTTCTAGAACCTACATGAGACCCTGAAAATAGTTTGAGAACCAATGGTGCAATTTACTCTTCTTAAATATAGTCTGACTAGAGTTACAAGCTCAGATGTATTCCTATAGTGGAGGGGGTGATCTAAACTCTAAAGTAATCCTACCTTTCCGAGACAAATACAGAGTTTAACCCTTTGCAGCTCTCCACCAGAAAGATTTGCAACCTGCCTGTCCATGAGTTCCTCAATTTTCATTGGTTTCATGACATCTGATCTGAACTGAGCTTGCGTGCATGATCCAGGTATTTTCTCATGCAGAAGGTCCCTACTGACACTGTAGAGCTATATTTGGAGACCAATTCCTGACGCTTGTATATGAGACAGTCAGTATATGCAGGCATTTCAACTTGCTCATCACTTACTTCGTCTGGTTTCAATTCCCCTGCCTGAAAAAGGGCAAAAGACAATTGATGAAACTGCTAAACAAAATAGGCCTGTAGGTAGCTGCCAAGCATATTTGAGGGAAAGGCTTATACCAGCATACGAATAAATGTTGTCTTCCCGGTACCATTCTCACCAAGCATGACAATTATTTATGAGCCATTAAAGCTACCTTCTGTGACCAAAAGCTGAAGCCACGTCTTGTTTTGATCATGGCAGGATAGTTGTAGCATTGGTGTATCTGACCCTCTGTTTTCTCCTTGGTAGACTCGGTGACCTAAGAAGCAAAGCAACATTGCGTTAGATACAAGATCACATCGCAAGTACTAAATTGGCGATCTAATGAGAAATTGTTTGTCCACAATCTTAGTATCCTTACTCTAAATGTGAGTTTCTCCTCACGGAAACGCAAATTTTCTGTTGGTATGAAGATGAAGCCATTTAGGAAAATGTTAATTCCTTCTCTGACTGAAGAGGGTAAAGTAACAACACCATATGCTCCCGGAGTCCCATAAAGACAACATATGTAGTCTGATAAGTAGTCGAGAATGCTAAGATCATGCTCCACAACAATTACATAACTGCAACATATAAAGTGCGCATTTTCTCTTAGCTGTATAATGAATAAATCAAATTACTAGGACTCTTATATTTTGTGAGATATTTGAGACGTATGTCCTCTCTTACCTTTTGGGTTGAAGCAATGAACGGATAGCTTGTGCAGCTTTCAACCTTTGTTTCACGTCGAGATAGCAGGATGGTTCATCAAATATATAAACGTCTGCCTCCTTCATGGCACGAGCAACAATAGCAAATATTTGGAGCTCACCACCAGATAAACCTGAGACGTCTCGGTCCATAACTTTATTCAGTTCAAGAAAATCACATAATGTGTCCTTCACTTGTCTCTCGCCTACCGTGTTAAGAAGGTCCCCTTCTCTTTGACAGATTTTCGAATATCGTCAACATATTGAGGTTCATAGTTGCCTGAAAGCACGCACCATAGATGTCACACAGAATGCATAACACAGCTTAATGTAAAAAATTACCACATACAAGTAAAAGCTAAGATATACAAAAAGGAAGCAGAAATGTCCTCGGATTACGACCGAATGGTATATGGGCGACCATACTAATGATACTATATGCTGGTATTCACAACTATTCAGAAGAAAATATTTTGCAGCAATTCCCACGTACAATAAAATGTCTAAATGTAAACTAAAATATTTGTTATCACGTAGAAGAAGATATATTCTACATTAGCATATTTCCTATTTAATTTCAAAATCGTCGATGCACAACGAAAATTTTAGAATAAAAGTAGAAATAATTATTAGGAACCGAATCCTTTTTTGTGGGCATCCACGGCATCATAATAGAATCGCAAGTGATATTAGTTTCATGAGCTGCATTCATAGATTACTGTAGGAGTACCTTCATGTTATCTCCCTACGAGTGAAGTATTTCTGAAGTTCAGATCCACGGAAATACCTAAAAATTTCATCCCAGCCCGGGGCATCCTGCAAAAGTTGTCAATTAGTTTCATAACCTATCAGTATTGGCACCCCCGCACAAAAACCCAGTATTGGCACAAGAAGATAGCAAACATAAACCGGTGTCACTTACTATGAAATTACACTACCGGAATCGAGCCCTATGCCGACGGCCCAGGCCATCGGCATAGCCCTGAGTCCCGTCGGGACAGGCCTATGTCGACGGACCCGTCGGCATAGGGCCGTTGGCAACATATGCGTCGGCGTATCCCCGTAGGCCATCGGCATATAAAGGCAGTCAACATAGATGATATCCCGACGACGTCCGTACATCTATGCTGACGGCCTCGGCCGTCAGCAACGTTCCTAGCCTAACGGTGGGTGTCGGCGCCTCCGTCAAGTGCTGCCCAACCAGGAGGCGCCACGTGGCATAGCTATGCCACATGGCGGCTCTGTGTTGCTCCTGGAGCAGGGCTATGCCGACGGCCTTGCTGTCGGCCTAGTTTAAAACTATGCCGACGGCTAGGCTGCCATGTGGCGGCCAGAGGGAGCTCACGCAAGCTCTATGCGGACATCAAGGTCGTCGGCATAGTTTCTGTCTGATTTTTTTTCTGTTTCTTTTCAGTTCAATTCAATTCAATATATACAACACATATGAAAGATGCAAATAGATAAACTTGTCACATATGCTTCATCACACAACATAAGGAGCATCGCAAAGCATAAGCGTCTCACAGACAATATATGCATCATCACACAACATAAGGAGCGTCTCACAAACAACAATAGAATAACAACAACATAAAGACACCACAAGTGTATCATCACCACCAAGACCGCCACAAGTCACCCAAAGGCTTAAGCGCCAGGACATCAAGCACCGCCAAGGTTGTCACCGCCAAGTCCGCCGAAGCCCAGGTCGTCGCTGCTAGCGGCAACGCTATCGCCAAGACCGCCACCACCACCGCCTCCGTTGATCGGAGTGATCGGGCTCCGTGACCCAGGAGTGGTGCCAAGACTAGCACCACTACCAACGGTAGATCCACCGGCCTGGGTGTTGAAAAGACATGTTAAGGGGATATATGACTGTGTTGAATAAACAATATGCTTTGGGTGAATAGATTGGGGATGAACTAACCGGCGAGGGGCCAGAGTTCTGTGCCGGAAACTTCTCAAAGGTAAGCAGCCTTGGTTGTGGTGGAGGAGATGGTGCTGGTTGCAATTGAGGAACCCTGTCGGTCGCCATTTCCTCAAGAGTGTGCTGCATCCTGCGATTGTTCTGCTCATGGAATGCAAAAAGGCTCTCATGCCACGCCATGGTTTCCTGGCGTGTGTACTCCATATAGGCCTACGATATGACATGATGGAACTCATAAAACTACTCAATGCGGAAAATAAAGTGAGCAATGAAGATAAGAGGGAAAATACTGACAAATTGCCGCTCCTGAAAGAGGGACTGTGACTGCGCACTGGTCATGGCCGTGCTCATGCGCTGGCTCAGGATTAGGTCGGTAGCTCGGAGCTGTGTGTAGGAGATAGAAGGAGTGATCATAGTATCCAGAACCGCCTCCCGACCGTGCTTCTTCGGCCCCATGCCCACCACCACCCTCTCGTCCAGATCCACGTGTCAATCTATGCCGACGGCTAAGCCGTCGGCATAAATACTTTGTATTTTTTAATATTTTTTTATTACGGTATGTGCGACTCTCAGCAAACTGCAAAAAAATAGTCCCACCTCGCCCAAAGGCAAGCAACATGACCTATTTAAATAGTTGGCTAATCCATATGACGTGAACTCCGGTATTCATTAGACTTCTGTTAAGAAACGTACAATTACGGTGAAACTTTCAGTGGCCGGCCCGGCGCCTCGGCACTGAAGGTTTCACCGTGATAGTCCGTTTTCCATGATGGATGCCGGTGTTTTTTATAAATTCAATTATTACTATTTTTTAGTTTGTCGAGTGTAAGCTGTGGTGGCCGTTTCCCCCTTCGTGCGATGTCGGCAGCGACGCCCATGAGGGGGGCACACCCCGGACCGCGTGTCGGGTGCCTGCGCCTGCCACCACACTCCACTACTAGGGAAAACCTCATACGCAGAATGTTACCAGTAGCGCTTGTTAAAATGAGGCGCTACTGCTACTTAGCAGTAGCACGTCTGCTAGAACGGCGCTACTGTTACCCGCTTAGCAGTAGCGCGGCAGGAACATAACACGCTACTACTATAATTGCCACACCGTTCCCGACGTGCTAGGTATAGTAGTAGCGCCCTTCTGCGAACATCGCTACTACTATGGATTTTAGCAGCATCGCGTTTTGCCTCCCCACGCTACTGTTAAAGCTATTTTCACCTAACCCCCCGCGCGGCCTGATTCCCTCTCCTCTGTTTCCTCCCCCAATTCTCCTCTACTATTCCTCGTCGCCTCCGCCTCGCCGCCGTCTCCCCCGACCCCGCCTCACCGCCGTCTCCCCCCGACCCCGCCTCGCCTCCGCCTCGTTGTTGTCTCCCCCGACCCCGCCTCGCCGCCGTCTTCCCCGACCCCGCCTCGCCGCCATCTCCCCCGACCCCGCCTCGCCGCCGTCTCCCTCGACCCGCCTCGCCGCCGTCTCCCCCGACCCTGCTTCGCCGCGCCTCGGTGCCGCCGTCTCCCCCGACCCCATCTCTCTCCCCGCCCTCTGTAAGCACTCTCCCCTTCCGATTCCTCTTCTCTGCTTAGTATGAACCCTAGCTATTTAGTGCTAGTTAGTATGAACCCTAGGCTATTTTCAGTCTAGTTAGTTAATTACTTATATGGTAATTAGGGCAGTAGTTCCTAGGTACTAATTAGTTAGTAAGAACTAGGTACTAATTAGGTATTAGCTTATTTTTATTTATAGCAAGTTCATTTTTAGTAATAACTAATTGAATTAATAGAACTCGTTAGTAAGAACTTGTTGCTATTTTTTTAGTTAAAGCAATTTTCCCGCATCGATGTCGACGATGCCTATCTCGCATCCTCGTCGTTGAGTTGGTGGAGGACGACACCTGCTTGACCAGACGGGCCATGTCCGGGACTGGGCTCCGCCGGGGTGGTATTGGGAGGCGCTACCTACCGGGAGGCGCAGGTTGGTGAGGAGCCAGCCTGTCGTTGACCCGAACCTTCTTTGGTGGCGGTCGCATGTGCCAGTGACGGTCCAGAGGCTCGAGGACCCTGTGGAGGTGGTGCGTCACCGTGTCAGTGCGGAGGATGCGCACGTCCGTCGCTACTTGTTTGCGTTGGAGCACAGGTTCTCCAATACCTGGCAGGTTCTCCAGGGATCTCACTGGAGCTATGATCCCGTGATGGTTCCTTCTCTGTGGGTGTCCACCGCCCGCGCCGATACCGTCGTGTGCAAGGGTTTTAGTTGTATTAGTGATGTTATATGTATGACACTATTCGGGATGTATTAGTGATAATATTCGACGATGTACGGATGCATGAGATGATTTACTTTTGCTTATTGAATGAATGCTAATTTGAGTCCTATAAGATATTTTGAAATGTATATCTTGTGTTGCTCAAATAGGATATGTGCTTGCCCAAGTGGCCGGTCATGTTTGCAGGTTACACCTCCGAGTGGCCTATGTTTTGCCGGAGTGTTGATTCATTTTCGTTCCGGCAAATTTCAGGCGCTCGATATCTCCTATTTTAGCAAAGGTCATGCCGGATTTTTCCGTGAATTTTGGCATGACTTGTGCTAGAATATGTAGGAAATATCGAGTGGCCCGGATTTGTGTGTTGAGTATCCTGGTAGTTGTCTTCGATCGATTTTCAAGTAATGTTTTAACTATGAACATAGGAAATGTCTGACGACGAAAAGGATTTCGGTATTTGCAAATACTGCGAAGACGAGCGCGACCTGTGCGACGGAATCTTCCTAGATGATGATAGGCGCTTCAGCATCAAGCTGGACGAGAACTTCGAAGTGGATACAGTAAGTCACAACGACAAGACTTTTTTCGTAATTAAGCATGACATTTGCTTCACTTGCTTCAACTTATAATTTAAGCATGACATTAAGCATGACAAGTCTTTTTTTACTATTCTACTAGTGCATCCCCTGCCATGCAAGAGTTTTTGTATTGGATAAGATAGGTTTCAGTCGTACTATAGAGGAAAATAAATTTTACTTGAAGATCGAGCATGGTTATATTTTCAACGTAAAATTATACAATTCAGACGACTACACCTATTTTGGATGCAAAACATGGCGATCACTATGCAAGACTTATGCATTTGAGCCTGATATGGTTATCACCTTTGATATTCGTCCGGAAGATGATATTGAAGATAATACCGACATCTGGGTCGATGTGCAGACGCCTCCAGTTATACCATTATGTAAGTTTCTCAACCATATTTATGTCTTTGATATTGTTTATTCAAAAATAGTTGACAACTAATTTGTATTGTCAGCTTATTTCGGTGCAAGCAAACATGTCCAGCGCTAGGTAGACATGACCTACTACTGTCCCGGGGCTGAACTAAACTGCAAGGAGCTAAGTCATTATGTTTCATGGCTTGAGAATCTTGATACTGTCAAGACAAAATTTCTTCCTGCACTTAGAAATGTTAGTACTGAAAACGTGCGACCAATAGTGTTCGTAATGAACTACGATCACATCTATTTAGGAAGGATGGTAAGATTTTTACTATTTGTCCTCAGTGCATCTTTTCCATACATTATTTTTGAAGCTAAACTTCATTGCTAAGTATGTTACCATACGATGTTCTTCAACAGGGACTCCTGATGAATGTTGTGCCTTATGGGATCGAGACTAAAGGTACCATGAGTATTATTAGCTTACGGCCAAGATATCCTACAGATTACTTTAGTGCATTCAAGATTAGCGACGGATGCTTAATAGTGCAAGACTGGACCAAATATATGATGGGGAAGCGCAGAGAAGTACTAGGGGGTAGCAAACAGATGCACTACCCACGATTAGGAGACAGGTTCATCTGCATGCTCCAACTTGATCAAGGAGGAGAGCTACACATGTTTTATGTTATTTTACCTAAGAGAGAGCAGCAGGAGTGATTAGCTAGCTAGAAATGAGTTTGAGGATGATGATGTGCTACACTATTACTATGATGATAAAATAGCTAGTGTTGGTGGTAATGACTATGATGATTATTATTAGCTAGTGTTAGTGGTGATTAAATAAATAATGTTGGTGGTAATGACTATGATGATGATTAAATAGCTTGTGCTGGCGGATTAAATTCAAGTGGAGGCAACATGCGGTGCACATCGAAAGTACTACTAGTCCAAACTAGATCAAGTTTGGATTAGTAGTATACTTCTGACATGCACCACATATTGCCTCCACTTGAACCTAATCCACCTTCATTTGACACACAGTTATGGACATAATGATGTAAAGCTCATACCTGGTATTGTACCAATATTTGTACGATGGCGCATAAATACACTAAAAATAAAAAAAATAAAAAAGAATGCTAGTAGCGATGGAGAGAAAACATGCTGCCAGTAGTTACATTAGCAGTAGCGTGGGAGTGAACAAACGCTGCAGCTATTTGTCCTAGCAGTAGCATGTGCGGGCACGTGTTACTGCTAAGCAATAGCTGTAGCGCCTTATTAGTAGCGCGCCTACCCGCGCTACTAGTGAGCACAAAACCAGCGCTACTGCTAGGGTTTTCCCTAGTAGTGCTCCCATAAGCATAGGAGGGCCCACCGCAACACCTGGCGGTATTGCTACCCCCCCAGGTACCTCGTCTCGTCTAACCCTAACACAGACAGCCGCCGGATCTAGCCCTTTGACTTTTGCAGTAGGGGATTTGACCGGGGGACCTTTTCACCGGGTTGTCATAGCCCAGCCCATAGCTACACCCCCGAACACCGTCCCGGCCCAACACTAGTTTCGGTGGCATAGCTACACCCTGGAAGGCCACCCCGAATCCCAGTTGACCAGGAGATCTAGCCCTTTGACTTTCACCAGACAGGCTTTGACCGGTGGACTCTTCCACCTGGTTGCAATAGGTCAGCCCATAGCAACATCCCCGAACATGGTCTGGACCCAACACAACACTAGATTCCCTCCAGTTCCACCGCACCCGCACCATCCCCCCTCCAAGTGATGGCGGCACTGTCGTCCGTGGAAGGGGGGCCACACCACGGAGCCCCAAGACGTGCGTCTACACATGCCACAACACTTTCACACATGCATCGGGACTCGTGTGATGTTTCGTGGCATAGCTAGACCCCGAAGGCCACCCCGAATCCCAGTTGACCAGGATATCTAGCCCTTTGACTTCCACCGGACAGGCTTTGACCACTGGACTCTTCCACCTGGTTGCGATAGGTCAGCCCATAGCAATATTCCTGAACATGGTCTGGATCCAACCCAACAGTAGATTCCCTCTGGTTCCACCGCACCCGCATGATTCCCCCTCCAAGTGACGACGACATTGTCGTCCGTGGCGGGGGGCCACACCAAGGAGCCCCACGACGGGTGTCTACGCATGCCACAACACTTCCACACATGCATCGGGGCTCGTGTGATGTTTCGGTGGCATAGCTACACCATGAAGGCCACCCTGAATCCCAGTTGAGCAGGAGATCTAGCCCTTTGACTTTGGTCGGATGGGCTTTGATCAGTGGACTCTTCCACCTGGTTGCGATAGGTCAGCCCATAGCAACATCCCCGAACACGGTCTGGACCCAGCCCAACACTAGATTCCCTCCGGTTCTACCGCACCCTCACGATTCCCCCTGATACGTCTCCGTCATATCTATAATTTTTGATTGTTCCATGCCAATATTATTCAACTTTCATATACTTTTTGGCAACTTTTTATACTATTTTTGGGACTAACATATTGATCCAGTGCCCACTTCCAGTTCTTGTTTGTTGCATGTTTTTTGTTTCGCAGAAAACCCATACCAAACGGAGTCCAAACGGAATAAAAATTGACGGAGATTTATTTTGGAATATTTATGAATTTTTGGAAGTGGAATCATCGCGGGACGGTGCCCAAGGGGGGCACGAGGTAGGGGGGCGCGCCCCAGGGTGTCAGGCGCGCCCCTGGCCCTCGTGGCCACCCCATAAGGCGGTTGGATCCCTTCTTTCTCCGCAAGAAAGCTAATATCCGGATAGAGATCGTGTTAAAATTTCAGCCCAATCAGAGTTACGGATCTCCGGGAATATAAGAAATGGTGAAAAGGAAGAATCTGAGAACGCAGAAACAGAGAGAGACAGAGAGACAGATCCAATCTCGGAGGGGCTCTCACCCCTCCCACGCCATGGGAGCCAAGGACCAGAGGGAAAACCCTTCTCCCATCTAGGGAGGAGGTCAAGGAAGAAGAATAAGAAGGGGGGCCCTCTCCCCCTCGCTTACGGTGACGCCGGAGTGCCACGGGGGCCATCATCATCACCGCGATTTTCACCAACAACTTCACCGCCATCATCACCAACTCTTCCCCCTCTATGAAGCGGTGTAACCTCTCTCTTACCCGCTGTAATCTCTACTTAAACATGGTGCTCAAAGCTATATATTATTTCCCAATGATGTATGGCTATCCTATGATGTTTGAGTAGATCTGTTTTGTCCTAATGGCTATTTGATGATCGTGATTGGTTTGAGTTGTATGTTTTATTATTGGTGCTATCCTATGGTGCTCTCCGTGTCGCACAAGCGTGAGGGATTCCCGCTGTAGGGTTTGTAATATGCTTATGATTTTCTTATGGTGGGTGGCGTGAGTGACAGAAGCACAGACCCGAGTAAGTAGGTTGTTTGCATATGGGATAAAGGGGACTTGATGCTTTAATGCTATGGTTGGGTTTTACCTTAATGAATCTTTAGTAGTTGCGGATGCTTGCTAGAGTTCCAATCATAAGTGCATATGATCCAAGTAGAGAAAGTATGTTAGCTTATGCCTCTCCCTCAAATAGAATTGCAATAATGATTACCGGTCTAGTTATCGATTGGCTAAGGACAAATAACCTTCTTGTTGACAAAAGCTCTTTACTAAAACTAATTTAGTTGTGTCTTCATCTAAACAGCCACTACTTTATATTTACTTGCTCTTTATTATCTTGCATACCTATCCAACAACACCTACAAAGTACTTCTAGTTTCATACTTGTTTCCGGTAAAGCGAACATCAAGTGTGCGTAGAGTTGTATCGGTGGTCGATAGAACTTGAGGGAATATTTGTTCTACCTTTAGCTCCTCGTTGGGTTCGACACTCTTACTTATCGAAAGAGGCTACAATTGATCCCCTATACTTGTGGGTTATCACCCTCTCCAAGTGACGGCGGCACTACCGTCCGTGGAAGGGGGGCCACACCACGGAGCCCCAAGACGGGCGTCTATGCATGCCACATCACTTCCACACATGCATCGGGAACCGTGCGATGTTTCGGTGGCATAGCTACACACCAAAGGCCACACTGAATCCCAGTTGACCAGGAGATCTAGCCCTTTGACTTCCGTCGAACGGGCTTTGAGCAGTGGACTCTTCCACCTAGTTGAGATAGGTCAGCCCATAGCAACATCCCCGAACACGGTCTGGACCCAACCCAACAATAGATTCCCCCCGGTTCCACCGCACCCGCACCATCCCCCCCCCCACTAAGTGACTGCGGCGCTGCCGTCCGTGGAGGTGGGGCCACACCACGGAGCCCCAAGACGGGAGTCTACGCATGCCACAACACTTCCACACATGCATCGGGACCCATGCGATGTTTCGGTGGCATAGCTACACCCCGAAGGCCACCCCGAATCCTAGTTGACCAGGAGATCTAGCCCTTTGACTTTTGTCGGACGGGCTTTGACCAGTGGACTCTTCCACCTGGTTGCAGTAGGTCAACGCATAGCAACATCCCTGAACACGGTATGGACCCAACCCACCACTAAATTTCCTCCGGTTATACTGCACCCGCACGATTCCCCCCTCCAAGTTATGGCGGCACTGCCGTCCATGGAGGGGGGGCACACCACGGAGCCCCAAGACGGGCGTCTATGCATTCCACATCACTTTCACACATGCATCAGGACCTGTGTTATGTTTCGGTGGCATAGCTACACCCCGAAGGCCACCCTGAATCCCAGTTGACCAGGAGATCCAGCCCTTTGACTTTCGCCGGACGGGCTTTGACCGGTGGACCTTTTCACCTAGTTGCGGTAGGTCAGCCCATAGCAATATCCCCAAACACGGTCTGGACCCAACCCACCACTAGATTCCCTCTGGTTCTACCGCACCCACACGATTCCCCCCTCTAAGTGATGGCGGCACTGCCGTCCATGGAGGGGGGGGGGCACACCAAGGAGCCCCAACACGGGCGTCTACTCATGCCACAACACTTTCACACATGCTTCAGGAAGCCACTATCTCCTAGTGATTACACTCCTAGCATGTTCCGCGCATCTCCTAGTGATTCAAGTGCTAGTTTCATCAATACCATTTAGCATGCTTGCTTATCAGTTTGACTGACCTCTATTTCTTGTAAAGTGGTTGTGGCAGGAAGCCAAGAATAATTACTGCGGATACTACGTTTGCGAGTCCATCCACTACACGACCTATGAGCGGGGCTACACTAAAAAACAATATGAAGTGCGTAAGCAATATTATTCAGAATTTTACTTTATTACCATCTTTTGTGTTGAGTTTCATTCTTTCATAGATATGTATTGACCACCTTCTTCAAATTAGATGTTTCGGGTGCGGGATGAACTCCTAGCACCAGATCGCATGCGAGGAATTCAAGAGGAATTGGCGGCATTCTTTCTTGACCACGTGATCGATAAAGACGGAGAATACTATGTGGACCCTGTGTTCATATATAATTAGGGGATTATATTGTAAGAGATCTTATATTGTATATATGTAGCCAGTAGCGTCGGATAGATATACGGAAACTTGTTGTTCGACCAATCTCTCGGAGAAGGATAGGTCGATATCTCTTCTCTCTGTATGCATATGTTCATGACGATCTTCTGTTTCCTTCATTTTTGCTTACTAGCTAGTGTGTCGAGTCCTCTCTATACATATAGTACTAAGGATGGCAATGGATAGGGTATGGGGCGGGTAGAGCAATACCATACCCATAACCGTGTAGTTAATGGGTATAAATTTTTACTCATACCCATACCCATGGGTATGAGACTTTACCCATACCCATGCCCGTTGGGTACCCAACGGGTAGATCAAGCAGTGCACAAGTTATTCACAATTTTATATTCGTTGATAGCACATTTTACAAAAAAACATTTAATGAAAGTGAAGGTATTTCGTGTGATGGTGTGAGGCTTAATTACGGGAGTAGTTGGGTCGCCCACCTCCTTTGACACTACTGACCCTTGCGCATATGTTGGATCTCCATGGGTAATGTCCACATGTCACTATAAATGGGTAGGGTATGGGTACATCCATGGGTATGAGGCTATACCCGTGCCCTACCCATGACTTAATGGGAAGGGTATGGGTACTACCCATGGGTATAAACTTGTGCCCATACCCGGCCCATGCGGGTACGGTACCTGCGGGTACCCGTACCTATGAGTACAATTGCCATCCTTATATAGTACGTAGCATCGACCAAGCATGGAGATAAGAGAGGACACTTCTCTCTATTAATTAATTAGCTACCTAACACAATATATGAAACACCTTAATTAACCATACAAAACCCCCAAATCCCCCCCCCCCCCTTCAGAAAGAAACAAAAACCCTAGCTCCTAAACAGCTGACGCGTGGATGCCTATTGGTCCCGGTTGGTGTCACCAACCGGGACCAAATGGCCTCCTGGCTGGGCTCGCCGCACCGGCCACGTGGAGGCCGATCTGTCCCGGTTCGTGTAAGAACCAGGACTAAAGGCCTAGGGCTTTAGTAACGACCCTTTAGTCCCAGTTGAGGAACCGGGACAAATGACCCTTACGAACCGGGACAAATGGCCCTTACGAACCGAGACAAATGGCCCTTTTTCTACTAGTAACCCGTGCGATGTTTTAGTGGCATAGCTACACCCCGAAGTCCCCCCTCTCACCAGATTCCCTCTGTGTCGACCGTTTCCCCCCTCCGTGATACGGCGGTAGCGACGTCCGTGACGGGGGCAATCGATATACCATCAGGGTATGTTTTTGTTTAGATAAGGCACATTTATGTTGTCAAAAAAATGGAGGTATGCCATCGGCATAGCTGCGCACACGGAGCTACAATGCCATGGGTCGATGACATGGCGACGCACATGGATTGATGACATGGCAAAAGGCATGGGCCAGGCCTAAGCCATCGGCATACCTTTGCCACACCACGGAGACCTTTTCCCTCAGATCGATGACGTGGAGACCACGCGGATCGGTGGATATGCCGACGGCCGCTGTTAGCCCCCGTCGGCATAGAGTAGACACCGTCAAACGGTCGCCGCTGACCGGGTAGGCAGGCCCGGGCTATGCCGACGACCTCATCTATGCCGACGGCCCCTGTAGGCGTATCGAGAGCGTTCCCGACGGCCATGATATGCCGACGACCCCCGTCGGCATAGATTGACATATGCCGACGGCTTTTCTACGCCTACGTCCTGCCCTAGGCCATCGGGATATGTCCATCTATGCCGACGGGGGCCATCGACATAGATGAGGACGTCGGCAACTACGTAAATTCTAGTAGTGTTACCCAAGTTCGGTTTCAAAATCCCGGCCAATATTTTAAGTGGAGTAGTTTTCTCAATACCATTTGTGCCCACCAAGCCCAAAACTTGGCCATGTTTTGGAACAGGAAGCCTACAAAAGATTTTAAAAAATTGTCAGGAACAGCTGCGGCACACAGAGTCAGCAGCTCGCCTACAATAACTGGAACTTAAGGACAGCGGTGGGGTGATTGAATATTATAGAATGAGAAAGATTTGTCTACCTGTGAAGCTTGAACGAATTCGGCCCGTACCGATGTGTCGTCTCCTTGTCAAGACTACTTGGCAAGTTAATAATTTGCATGGCATTGAAGGGACATACCTATAAGAGCAACAACACAACAGATAGTTATTAAGATTCCATTGCATATTATGATAGATTAGTACTAAAAAATAACCCCAAAAGGAAAAGTAGCTAGACCTTCACACAAATAGCACATCCAATGCATAGATCCTCTGAAATTAAAGACAACTTGGATGATGGAGTAACTTCTATGCAGTGACGCCCTGTAATGTGTGAAAAGAATCAACAGTCTATGATAGAAAAAGTGGAAAAGTGAAGTGATCTCTCATTAGACAAATTCATCTTGGGTCCAAATTTGAAAATGTCAAAATCTAATTTAATTTTTCTTGAGAAAACACAAAGGCTTGTCAATGAATTTATAGAGAAACAAGGTTATGTACAATCCTACGAGCTAGCACCATTCGAAGTATCACCATAGTGCAACACTCCCCTCTTCGTCCAGAGTCGAGCCTCTACCTGAATTGTGTCAAGTGGGCTAGCAATGTTGGGTTGCGTGCTAGCGAAGATGGCCATGTTCCACATCACCCAAATCCACCAAGGCATGAGCATGACCATCGAAGAGTTTACCTTTCTTGGGTGTAGGGGGTGGAGTGGATGGTCAGATATCGCCAGCCCAAAAAGATTTCCCTCAGGTTGAGAGCCAGGCAATCAATCATATTTGTGATAGCGCCTCATGTCACAAGGTACGCGAGAAGTGTCGGCCAGTATGGATTTGGTTCAAGGTTATCTCCGTTTGATCATAAAGCACATGGCACACGCACGTGGGGGAGGGGCAGGGGTGGTGGTTGTCGATCCCTATCCTAGAAAGCCTTTTTCGTGGTCCAACCCAATCTTGGCAAGCGAGAGCTAGATGAAGAACTCCACACTTGGTGATTTCCTAGCAAGCCTTCCAGGATTTCAATTCCTTCATGTTCGTGATCCAACGTCTATCCACGGGAGATTCATGGATAGTACGACGTTTCTGAATGCGCCCCTGACTAAAATAAGTAGATTAGGCGCCATCTCGTTGATAGCCCTACCAGCTAGCCATCGGTGCTCCCAAGAAGAGAAAGTTTTGTCACCAACCACTATCTTGGTGGATGAAGAGAATGCACTTTGCATGTCCTTGAGTGAATTGCATCCTCCAAATCAATTGGACCCGGAGGCTACTCGCCATCTAGGAAAACTGGGGATGACTAGACTGTCAATCCTAAAGGGGGCGCATACCTTGACCCAGTTAACACGACAATATTTGTCCTAAGTAACTGCTTGTCCAGTTGAACTCCCAGAGGATATTTTTAACCTTCTTAAGGACCTTCTTGTTAAGATATAACACAAAGAGCCGGTGAGCAAGATGGTTGTTAAACATAAACTTGACAAGGGTTTGACACTAGCCTTTGTCATCATGGGCGCCTTCCAAGTGGGAGGTCGGTCTAACATACAATCAATAAGGGATTGAAATTCTTCACCTGACAACTTTCTAGCTGAAAGAGGGATTCCATGCTACTTGAGCCAGAAGGGAACCAACTATCACCCTAATGGCCAGACATCGAGCACTTGTGAAGTTGGTGTAAAACCCTAATGCGTGTTCGAACAACACAAGGAGGCAAATAACCACAAGCAACTTTTTCCTATTCGGGTGGCAAGATGACAACATCAGTCGCATACACGGAGACAATGTTTGTTAACTCCCTGAGAGTGAGGCGACAAAGCACTTTAAATTCTCGTGCTTTAGCTAGGAGCTGGTTTAGGATGCCAATAACTAGAACCAACATGGGGGAGAGCGGTTCACCCAAATGTTTCCCCTTAGGAAACACATGGTCCCAACTCTCCCCGTTCAACCGCGCATGTGCTACGTGTAGACATGAATATCTCAATCCGCTCGCAGAAAGTGCAACCCAAATCCAACTCGCCAGAGTACGTTACAAAGCAGCGCCCAAGAGATGAAGTCGAAAGCACGTGCAATGTTCAGCTAGATTATAAAAGAAATTAAAGTAATATCCTAATCAACGAGAACACACTTAGAGCAACTCTTACCGATCCCCTGGTTAGATAGCAATATACGCGGCTAACTAGACCTAACAGAACTCAAAAGTTGGCAGAACAAAAAAATATCCTCCTTGGGCCTAAAACTCCCACCAACTCTCCTAAATATACTCGACCTTGGCCGTGCCGAGTAAATATTTCACCCCCTTCTTCTCCCACTTGCGCGTCACACCTTACCACCGTCGGCGCCCCTACTCGCCGCAGCCACCACCGATGCCCCTGATAGGCTGAAATGGATAGCCAAAACTCTTTCGCCACCCTGCCGGCCACCGACGCCGGCGCGTCGCCACCGGAAATGACCCCCGCACTGTACGATGAAAGGCCATCCAGGTAAAAAATTTGCATTTTTCATTGCGGCCGATGCATCGTGAGGTGATGGTGGTGGTCGTAGGATGATGGAGTTTGTTGTTGTTATCATACTGCGGAGATGAACGTAGTCGAATTTTTGTCTTCCTTGTAGACATCACATATGCTTGGGTTCGACAATATTAACTATGACCCGGTGTTCGATCATCAATTGGGTGAAGAGGAGGCCAAGTACGCGGAGGTGACTGAGGCCGAGGAGGAAGAGGCTCAAGAGGAAGAGGTTGAAGATCCCATGGAGACACAACCAAGATCGAAGCCATCAAGATCAAGGAATCACAACTATTCCCAAGACGAATATGTTGCTTCATGCTATGCTTGGATGAACATCTCCCTTGATGCATCGGTTGGAACAAACCAATCAAAGAGCTAATATTTGGGGAGAATTGCCGAGTACTACAACAACTACGTGGATGTCACATCAAGCCTCACCCAAGGCTCTCTTGGGCATCGGTGGGGTACCATCCAAGACCAATTCAACCGAAGGTCCGGTTGTATTGATCAAGTGAACCATGCACCACCAAGTGGCGTGCTTGTCTCGGAATATGACCCTATCATACAAGAACTTTTCAAGCAACACAAGAAGAAGTACAGTCAAAAGCCCATCAGATCGCACCATTGCTACAAAGAACTTCGCATCAATGAGAAGTGGATTTGGAGAAATGACGAGACCACACCAATGAGATAAAGGTTAATCATACCCGTTGAGAACAATGGCGAGGAGGGTGAACATGCCAACAAGAGACCGCATGGCAACAGATTGCAAAAGGAGAGGAAGACGTTGATACGTCTCCAATGTATCTATAATTTTTGATTGTTCCATGTTGTTATATTAACAAACTTGGATGTTTTATAATCATTTTATAGTCATTTTATATCATTTTTTGGTACTAACCTATTGACATAGTGCCAAGTGCCAGTTCTTGTTTTTTCCGTGTTTTTTACATCACAGAAAATCAATATTAGGCGGAGTCCAAATGCCCCGAAACTTTACGGAGAATTTTTATGGGCGAGAAGGAACACAACGGGCCCTGGCTGCGCCTGGGGGGTGCCCCGAGGGGGGCACAACCCACCAGGGCGCGCCAGGAGGCCCAGGCGCGCCCTGGTGGGTTGTGCCCACCTCGGGTACCCCCCGGACCGCCTCTTTGCTCTATAAATACCCCAAAAGTCCAAGAACCCTAGGGGAGTCGACGAAATATTCATCCAGCCGCCGCAGAGTCCAGAACCATCATATCCAATCTAGACACCATCTCGGATGGGGTTCACCACCTCCATTGGTGCCTCTCCGATGATGCGTGAGTAGTTCTTTGTAGACCTTCGTGTCCTTAGTTAGTAGCTAGATGACTTCATCTCTCTCTCTCTCTCTATTCTAAATACAATGGTCTCTTGGAGATCCATATGATGTAACTCTTTTGTTGTGTGTTTGTTGGGATCCGATGAACTTTGAGTTTATGATCAGATCTATCTTTTTATATCCATGAAAGTTATTTGAGTTTCTTTGATCTCTTATACGCATGATTGCTTATAGCCTCGTATTTCTTCTCCGATATTTGGGTTTTGTTTGGCCAACTTGATCTATTTATCTTGCAATGGGAAGAGGTGCTTTGTAGTGGGTTCGATCTTACGGTGCTTGATCCCAGTGACACAAAGGGAAACGACACGTATGTATCGTTGCTACTAAGGATAAAACGATGGGGTCTATCTCTACATAGATAGATCTTGTCTACATCATGTCATTGTTCTTATTGCATTACTATGTTTCTCCATTAACTTAATACACTAGATGCATGCTGGATAGCGGTCGATGTGTGGAGTAATAGTAGTAGATGCATGCAACAGTTGGTCTACTAATCTTGGACGTGATGCCTATATAATGATCATTGCCTCGATATCATCATAATTATCTGAAGTTCTATCAATTACCCAACAGTAATTTGTTTACCCACCGTTTGCTATTTTTCTCGAGAGAAGCCACTAGTGAAACCTACGCCCCCCCGGGGTCTTCTTTCTCATATTATTTGCCTTTGCGGTCTACTTTTCTCTTGCATTTATTTTTAGATCTATTGAACCAAAAATACTTTGTTGCACTTTATTTTATTTCCGATCTATTTATTCAATCTATTACAATGTTCTCCCGTCCACGCACCAATTTCGGGCACCGTTACCCAAAGGGGTTGACAACCCCTTTAACACGCCGGGTTATGAGTGGTTGTTATTTGTGTGCAGGGGCTATTTACGTTGTGTTGCTTGGTTCTCCTACTAGTTCGAGAACCTTGGCTTCATATCTGAGGGAAATACCTACCGCCGTTTGCTGCATCATCCCTTCCTCTTTGGGGAAATACCGACGTAGCTTCAAGCGACATCGAAAGGAATTTCTGGCGCCGTTGCCGGGGAGGATCTTCAACATATACCAGGTTCCTAATAACAAATCTCATCTCCTTGCAATTTACATTATTTTCCTTTTGCCTCTCGTTTTCCTCTCCCCCAATTCACAAAATTTTGCCGTTTTATGCGCCTCTCTTTTTCCGATCGCTGTTTTCTTGCCAGATCTGTTTTTGAGTGCAATCTTGTTGTGTAGTCATCATGACTCAAGAGAACACCAAGTTATGTGATTTCTCAAATAAAAACAACAATTATTTTATTGGCACTCCGGTTGCTCCTCCCGTCGCTAGTGCGGAGTCTTGTGATATTAATACTGCTTTGTTAAATCTTGTTATGAAATACAGATTTTCTGGTACTCCTAACGAGGATGTCGCGTCCCATCTTAATATCTTCGTGGAATTATGCGATATGTAAAAGAAAAAAGATGTGGACAATGATGTGGTCAAGATGAAATTATTTTCGTTTTCCTTGCGTGATCCTGCAAAATTTTGGTTCTCTTCTTTGCGTCACAATAGTATCGATTCTTGGAATAAGTGCAAAGATGCTTTTATCACTAAGTATTTTCCTCCAGCAAAAATTATTTCCCTTAGAACCCAGATCATGAATTTCAAGCAACTTGAACATGAGCATGTTGCACAATCTTGGGAAAGGATGAAAATGATGCTAAGGAATTGCCCAACTCATGGGTTAAATCTTTGGATGATCATACACAATTTTTATGCGGGGTTGAATTTTGTTTCTCGTAATCTTTTATATTCCGCTGCGGGTGGTACTTTTATGGAAATTAATTTGGGTGAAGCCACCAAATTATTTGATGATATTATGGCAAATTATTCGCAATGGCATACCGAAAGAGCCCCTACTAGTAAAAAAGTTAATTCAGTTGAAGAAATTTCTTCTTTGAGTGAAAAAGTTAATGCTCTTGTGAAATTGGTTACTAGTAGAAGTGCTCCTATTGATCTTAACGGTATGCCTTTGTCTACTTTGATTGAACAAAATAGTGATGCCATAGATGTGAATTTTATCTCTCGAAATAATTTCAACAACAATGCTTATAGAGGTAATTTTAATCCTAGGCATTTTCCTAGTAATCCCTATAATAATTATGGTAATTCCTATGGAAATCAACCTTATAATAATAATAGGAACACATCTGATCTTAAGAATAATATTAAATAATTTATCAACACTCAAAAAGCTTTCAACACTTCCATAGAAGAAAAGTTGAGTAAGGTTGATGATTTGTCTAGAAGTGTTGATAGAATTGCTCATGATGTGGAAAATCTCAAGATGAAATTTTTGTGCGTAAAGTAGATGAATCAATTAAAGCTCTTGATGTTTCTATGGATGAAAGTAAGAAAATAACCGCTATGCTTAGAGCTAAAAGAGAATTTTTAGAAAAAGCGTTTTCTAGTGATTTCTTTCGCAAAAGTGATGAAGATCTAAAAATGATTGGTGTTTCTTCAATTTATTCCTTTTTTTAGTAAAGTTAAGATTGATGAAAAAGGGACTGGAGAAGAGTCAACTTTAGGTAGAAGGCGTCCCAATATTTTGGAGAGTGAAAGTCTTGTTGAGAAAATTGGTGAAAGTGGGTTTGGAGAGGTCAAAACTATAACTAGTGATGTGCCCACTCTTTTGGATTACAAGGACTTTAATTATGATAATTTTCTTTGATTGATTGTATTTCTTTGTTGCAATCCATGATAATTTGATCCTATGCTTATGAACAAAATAAAGCTTTTACTAAACATATTGTTGACGCTACGATGAAAGCTCTTGAAGAAAATTGGAATTAGAAGTTTCAATTCCTAGAAAATTGCATGATGAATTGGAACCTACAATCAAAGTCAAGATTAAAAATTATGAGTGTTTTGCTTTGTGTGACTTGGGTGCTAGTGTTTCTACAATTCCGTAATCTTTATGTGATGTGCTTGGTCTTACTAATCTTGAAGAATGTTCTTTGAATTTGCACTTGGCGGATTCTACTATTAAAAAGCCTATGTGAAGAATTAATGATGTTCTTATTCTTGCAAATAGGAATTATGTGCCCATATATTTTATTATTCTTGATATTGATTGCAATCTGTCTTGTCCAATTATTCTTGGTAGACCGTTTTTACGCACTATTAGTGCCGTGATTGATATGAAAGAAGGCAATATTAAGTTCCAATTTCCTTTGAAGAAGGGTAAGGATTAGTTTCCTAGAACTAGAATTAAGCCACCTTATGAATAAATCATGAGGGCATCTTATGGATCTCGAACCAAAGATGAAAAAACTTAGATCCTTGCTTTATGCCAAGCTAAGGGCGTAAAACTATAGCGCTTGTTGGGAGGCAACCCAATGAATACATTTTATTTTTGCCTTTTGCTTTCTTTTCTTGAGTGTTAGCACAATTATTCTCCTGTTATGATTGTGTTTTTATGTTTTAATTAGTGTTTGTGCCAAGTAAAGCCTTTAGGATCTTCTTGGGTGATAGTTGGTTGATGTTGCTGGAAAAAACAGAAACTTTTACGCTCACGAAATTAATTTTCATTTTTGACCAGAGAGCGGTAAAATACCCATTCCACCTGTAGTATATCAATATAAAAATTGCTCAGGCCATCCTAATTGTTCATAATTTTAGTTACAGAAGTATTCGAAATAGTCAGATTGCTACAGACTATTCTGTTTTGACAGATTCTGTTTTCTTTGTGTTGTGTTCTTATTTTGATGGCTCTATGGTTTTCTTTGATGAGTTTTTGCCATAATACAAAAAAATGAATTGGTTTGATACAGTACTTATAGTAGTGATTTATTATTCTTATACTAACGGATCTCATGAAGGTTTTGTTGAGTTTTGTTTGATTGAAGTTTTCAAGTTTTGGGTTATCTTACGATGGATGAAGGAAGGATGGAAGAGCCTAAGGTGCGGGATGCCCCGACATCCTAAGCTATTATCCAAAAATGAGCAACCAACTACGCTTGGGGATGCCCCCGAGTGGCATCCCCGCTTTCTTCCAACGACCATCGGTATTTTACTCGAAACTATATTTTTATTCATCACATGATATGTGTTTTGCTTGGAGCGTCTTGTATGATATGAGTCTTTTCTTGTTTTATTTTGTGTTTTAAGTCATCATTCCTTTCTGGACACACCTATTTGAGAGAGCCAAAATTACGCCATGACTTGTTAGAATTGCTCTCTATGCTTCACTTAAATTTTTATGAGGAATGGACTTGCCCTAGTACTTCACTTATATCATTTTGAGCATGGTGTGCTTTAGTATTTTTGAAGAAATGCTCTCTTGATTCACTTAGATTTATTTGAGAGTTAGTAAATTTTTCAAGAAATTCTCTCTTGCTTCACTTAAATTAATTTGAGAGAAAGAAATATTATGCTCATGATCTTCACTTATATTTGTTGGAGCTTGTCAAAACCAATACATGAAAATTAGTCCCAAAGTGATAGATATCCATACAGGATATAATAAAAACTTTCATGAAGATCATTGGACAAAATAAACTTGATTCTTAGTAATAGTTTTGAGATATGATGATGTGATATGTGAGTCATCTTGATGAGTAATTATGTTTTAGTAAGAATATTGGTGTTAAGGTTTGTGATTCCCTATGCAAGTACGAAAGTCAATGGTCATGCAATGAAATTATATCCTAATTGTGGTGCATTATTCGGTGTTATTTAAGCTTAATGCTTGCTTATGAGATTATCTATTTCTTAGTTGGTCGCTTCCCAATCTTTTGCTAGCCTTCATCTTGCACTAAGTATGATCTCTACGTGTGCATCCAAAATCCTTAAACCAGTTTTGCCACATGAGTCCACTATATCTACCTACATGTGGTATTCTTTTGCCGTTCTAAGCAAATTTGCATGTGCCATCTCTAGTTTTTAAAATAAACTTCTCTTTTGTGTGTTTGTTTCGCTCGCGGAGCGGTGAGGGGTTGCTAATATTTTCCATGCTAGATGTGTTATTCTCAGGATGAGTGTTTATTCACTTGTCATTGCACGAGAGTAAGGAAAAGGTACTAGGGATGCCCAGTCCCGAAATGCAAAAAAAATTGAATTTACTTTATGTTGTCAAATAATAAATTCCTTGGAAAGTGTTGGTATGGAGGGAAACCGTGGATACGGCTAGCCATGGAAAGTGAAAGTATGGTGGAAAAAGGAATAAACTTTATTTTCTGTTTGGGAACCGCCTATGATATATCTATGCATGGAAAATATTAGGAACTCTAAGTCGTTTTCGTTGGTGGGATGGATACAACTCCCAAAATGTTTATATCTCTAAGTTTTTTCGCTTTGAGCTCTAGCACCTCTACAAATCCCTACTTCCCTCTGCGAAGGGCCTTTCTCTTACTTTATGCAGTTTTTATTTTTGAGTCTCCATCTTCTCTTATAAAAGCACCAACTAGGAGGAAATATGACCATACTTAAGTATTGGGTGTAGCTAATATTCGAGTGGGTTTCATGAATGAATCAATGTTTGAGCATGATGGGCTAGGGATAACTTATTTTAGCGTTGATATTTTGAAAGACATGGTTGCTTGTTGATATGCTTGAGTACCTAAATTATCATGTCAAAACTAGACTACTGCTTTGAACAACTAAAAGTCCAATTGTCCATGCTATAAAGAAAAGAATATGTTATGCCATGATAGGAAACATTCCACATCAAAAATTCTGTTTTTATCACTTACCTACTCGAGGATGAGTAGGAGTTAAGCTTGGGGATGCCTTAGGGCCCATCTGCCCTAGGGTTTGCCCCTTCCCCTCTTGGAGGCGCCTTGGGCCTTGGTGGGAGGCGCCCTAGCCCACCTAGGGGCTGGTCCCTTCCCACTATTGGCCCATGTAGGCCTCCGGGGCTGGTGGCCCCACTTGGTGGACCCCCGGACCCCTCCGGTGGTCCCGGTACACTGCCGGTGATGCCCGAAACACTTCCTGTGGCCAAAACCATACTTCCTATATATCAATCTTTACCTCCGGACCATTCCGGAACTCCTCGCGACGTCCGGGATCTCATCCGGGACTCCGAACAACATTCGGTAACCGCGTACATACTTTCCCTATAACCCTAGCATCATCGAACCTTAAGTGTGTAGACCCTACGGGTTCGGAAGTCATGCAGACATGGCCGAGACAACTCTCCGGTCAATAACCAACAACGGGATCTGGATACCCATGTTGGCTCCCACATGCTCCACGATGATCTGATCGGATGAACCACGATGTCAAGGACTTAATCAATCCCGTATACAATTCCCTTTGTCTAGCGGTACGATACTTGCCCGAGATTCGATCGTCGGTATCCCGATACCTTGTTCAATCTCGTTACCGGCAAGTATCTTTACTTGTTCCGTAACACATCATCCCGTGACCAACTCCTTGATCACATTGTGCACATTATGATGATGTCCTACCGAGTGGGCCCAGAGATACCTCTCCGTTTACACGGAGTGACAAATCCCAGTCTCGATTCGTGCCAACCCAACAGACACTTTCGGATATACATGTAGTGTACCTTTATAGCCACCGAGTTACGTTGTGACGTTTGGCACACCCAAAGCACTCCTACGGTATCCGGGAGTTGCACAATCTCATGGTCTAAGGAAATGATACTTGACATTAGAAAAGCTTTAGCATACGAACTACATGATCTTGTGCTAGGCTTAGGATTGGGTCTTGTCCATCACATCATTCTCTAATGATGTGATCCCGTTATCAACGACATCCAATGTCCATGGTCAGGAAACCGTAACCATCTATTGATCAACGAGCTAGTCAACTAGAGGCTTACTAGGGACATGGTGTTGTCTATGTATCCACACATGTATCTGAGTTTCCTATCAATACAATTCTAGCATGGATAATAAACGATTATCATGAACAAGGAAATATAATAATAACCAATTTATTATTGCCTCCAGGGCATATTTCCAACACGGACTGCCTCTTTGCTCTATAAATACCCCAAAAATCCCATAACCCTAGGGGAGTTGACGAAATATTCATCCAGCCGCCGCAGAGTCCAAAACCACCAGATCCAATCTAGACACCATCTCGGATGGGGTTCACCACCTCCATTGGTGCCTCTCCGATAATGCGTGAGTAGTTCTTTGTAGACCTTCGGGTCCGTAGTTAGTTGCTAGATGGCTTCATCTCTCTCTATCTTGATTCTCAATACAATGGTCTCTTGGAGATCCATATGATGTAACTCTTTGGTGGTGTGTTTGTTGGGATCCGATGAACTTTGAGTTTATGATCAGATCTATATTTTTATATCCATAAAAGTTATTTGAGTTTCTTTGATCTCTTATATGCATGATTGCTTATAGCCTCGTATTTCTTCTCCGATATTTGGATTTTGTTTGGCCAACTTGATCTATTTATCTTGCAATGGAAAGTGGTGCTTTGTACTGGGTTCGATCTTATGGTGGTTGATCTCAGTGACAGAAAGGGAAACGACACGTATGTATCATTGCTACTAAGGATAAAACGATGGGGTCTATCTATACATAGATAGATCTTGTCTACATCATGTCATCGTTCTTATTGCATTACTCCATTTCTCCATGAACTTAATACACTAGATGCTTGCTGGATAGCGGTCGATGTGTGGAGTAATAGTAGTAGATGCAAGCAGGAGTCGGTCTACTAATCTTGGACGTGACGCCTATATAATGATCATTGCCTGGATATCGTCATAATTATTTGAAGTTCTGTCAATTGCCTAACAGTAATTTGTTTACCCAATGTTTGCTATTTTTCTCGAGAGAAGCCACTAGTGAAACCTACGCCCCCGGGTCTTCTTTCTCATATTATTTGCCTTTGCAGTCTACTTTTCTCTTGCATTTATTTTCAGATCTATTAAACCAAAAATACAAAAATACTTTGTTGCACTTTATTCTATCTGCGATCTATTTATTCAATCTATTACAATTTTCTCCCGTCCACGCACCAATTTCTGGCGCCGTTACCTGAAAGGGATTGACAGCCCCTTTAACACGTCGGGTTGTGAGTGGTTATTATTTGTGTGCAGGGGTTGTTTACGTTGTGTTGCTTGGTTCTCCTACTGGTTCGATAACCTTGGTTTCATATCGGAGGGAAATACCTACTGCCGTTGTGCTGCATCATCCCTTCCTCTTTAGGGAAATACCTACGTAGCTTCAAGCGACATCAGACGTGAGTAGCATTTTGTGGCACATACAAAGAGGAACTTGTGGCCATGATTCAGACCAAGAAAGCCTTGGCATCCAAACGCAAAGAAGACAGGGTGGCTATATGGAATGAGCTCAAGTTGTTGGAGGTCGAGAAATTAATGGAGATCAAAGTTGGCGGCTGAAGAGAGGAAGTTGAAGGCAGAGGAGCATAGGCTTGCACTTGAGGGGGAGAGGCTTCAGAATGCAAAGGCCAAAGAATGTGCTATCATGTTACTGAACCCAACCTGAATTGATGATACCGCAAAAAAGTTTTGGGAGCTGACTCCTGAGGAGATCTTGATTCAAATAGAGATGTATCTTCGGAATGGTGGTGGTGGCCCTATGGATGGTGGTGGTGGCCGTGTGAATGATGATGATGATGGTGGTGGTGGTGATAGTGATGGCCGTGTGGATGGGGGTGGCAACAGAGATGGTGTTGGGCTTTTTGGTGAGGATGGTGTTTGAGTTCGTGCATGCCTTTGGTTGGGCTCGATCCACGACATAAAACATCCTAATTGGTGATGATTTTGGATCAAACTTAATCGATGTGATGCCTTTGGATGAACTATTTGCATGTTTAAATTTGAATTTATCAATCTGTGTACATGCTTGTTCATGATTTATATCTTATGCGTGCTTATTTTAAAATATTCAAATGATTGATGATATAATGTGCAATTGTTTGAAGTTCATGCGGCTAGCCAAAAAGAATTGAGAAAAAAATATCCTTCTCTAAATTTAGGGGATCGGTTAGCTGGGGCCACCCTCAGAACAGGATAAATTGTCATCCCCTAAGGATACTTCCATCTAGTCTGCCAATGGATAGGGGATCGGTTAAAGTTGCTCTTAGCCAAAGTTGCTTCAGGTAAAATCTACTTTGCAATTATTGCTGATCCGCAAACCAATTTGTGTTTGTATGGTTAGGAGAAGAGTGATATCCCAGTCTAATAGGATTCAAATTCTAGACTTGACATTGCTGGTCTTATTTTTTCGATTTATTTTAGAATTTCCACCTATGCTTGTGTAGTGGGAGGAGACGTTCTTGTTGACTACGAGGCGCATGTGGTGACTTCGCCAATCTCAAGCTGCTGCACCACCTCAGTCTCTCGGAGGTGCATATACCGAAAAAGGCTTTCGCCCCGCTTTATATATAAAGCACCGACCAACAATCACCCAGTACAAACACACGCCACCACAACACACGCACACACTCAGGTTAGGATACATAGGTGTTGTGCGCAGCAACACCAACCCTAGCACTACCGCCACGAAGAGATGAAGCCACATATGACGAACCATGGGCTCCAAGGCGGCGCCTTCAGGAAGGGAACGATGCCGGAGCGCCGTCACCGCCTGATCCGAGGATCTGAGTTTCCCCTGGAGCCGCACGACGGGCAATGAGAGTTGTGACGATGCCTTCAAGAAGGGAACGAGCTTCGCTGTCGCTGGTCCGTCCGAAGAAAGAACAGGTTTTGACCCCGGCCAACACTCACCGCCACCCAACACCACACCCCGGCTACCACGCCACCCACACGGCCATGGCCACCGGGCAGCACCAAGCCACGGGCTCTGCCCAAGAGCACCGCGCTACCACCACCAGGGCCGCCGCCCCGGCACCCAAGACCTTGACACAGCCTCACCCTAGACCTGCCGCTACCCCAACCAAAGAGATGGGCGGAAAGGTCCCACCTTTCACACCCCTGGGTGACCCCCAGCGTCGAGACCCAATAGGTCGGCCAGAACTGGCATCCATCAGCCCGTCCTGCAGCCCTAAGCACAAGACGAGCTCAGTCCTGCAGCACCGTGAGGGGGCGAGGTCAGTCCTACTGCACCGTGCGCGAGACGAGCTCGGTCCTGCTGCACCATGCGCGAGACGAGCTCGGTACTGCCGCACCGGGTGCGAGACGAGCGATGGATCACAGCTGGAAGAGGGCCAACCATTCGATGGAAGTAGTGCCCGGACGACGAGGAGATGGGGCGAAGGTCGCAATGGTTCGAACGCGGACGAGCCGACGCCGGAGAAGCCGGCCGCCGCCGCAGTCAGAGCTGCTGAGCCACCGTGAAGCCGCCACGACACCGGGATGCCACCACCAACGCCGGACCTCCCCGCGCCGCCGCCCACGGCCTGCCCAACGGCCACGCCCGACCGTTGCCCACCCGCGTTGCCCGGCGATCTCCAAGCGTCGGAGCCACCGGACACGCACCACCGATGCCACACGCCGGAGCGCCAGCCACCACCACAGAACATGCGCATCCACGCCCTGGCCAACACCACCGGAAGCCCCCCCACCCCACTGGAGCAGCATAGCCACCGGCGGCACCACCACCACCTTAGCAGGGCCGCCAGCCGTCCCCGTCGCCACCAACCACCACCACAACCAGATCTGGGCAGAGCCACCTAGATCCGCCGCCAGAGCAACCTGCATCCCCGGAGCCCCACAAGCCATCGCTGGAGGGGGGAGGGAGGAGAGGGGGCACTTATGCAGGCCACCTCGACGCCGGAGAGGGGGAGGGAGGTGGAGCGAAGGAGGCCGCTGCCCGACGCCGACGAGCAGGAGGGGGCGCCCCGCGACGCCGGCCACCTGCGCTTGGGAGGAGACTCCCCGCCGCTGCCTGCGCCACGCGGCCTTTGGCCGACGTGGCGAGGGAGGAGAGGTCGAGGCAAGCAGCTGGGCTGGCGGCGCTAGGTTGCCGCCCAGAGTTGCCCGCAGGAGTGACTCGGGGGCTGGGGTTTCGTCCTCCAACCTTCTTTCGGAGGTGCTTATAGAGTAAGGTGTGTGTGCGTTTTTAGGGGTGCGTGTATGCTCGTGTATGTGAGCGACTTCGATTATATTGTGTTTAAAAAGATAAAATTATTAGCGATCTAAGAGATGCAAATTATCACTAGGTCAATGCAGAATTATGACAAATTAAAAATTAAAGTGAGATCGGGTGAAGAAGGTTTGCTCAATTGTCCATTCGGCCAACTGGACATGCCTTTTCAAAGATTTTTGTTAACAATCTTCTGTCCAAGATCGGAAACCAAACACATGATGTCAAAGATTAGTCTACCGTCTACAAGACGAGCTCAATCCCTTCCCGTCCCGGGCTGGTGATTACAGAGACGTACGTACATCTGCCAAAGCTTCTTAATCAGCGATGATCCAAAACTGCGAAGCAGCCAGAGACACGTAGCTGTGGCGTTGACGGGGCAGCGCTTGCGGCACTGCAGGCCGCATTTTGCTGGGCCGGCAGCGGTCCTACGCCACCACCGCGATCCTGCTCGACCGCCCTGACATCGATCGCCTTCGCCGGCGAGCCTCTGCTCGGCCAATCCACCGGATTTTTGGGGGGCTCTGCTGCTCGTTCGCAACGAAATGGCGACTCGCGGGCGGGCTTGGATTGGACTGCGACTGTGTGCGTGGTGGCCTGAGCACTGTGTGATGTAGGGTGGAAGAGCATCTTCAACCGTTGGTCCTTGACTCGAAAAATCGCCACTTAGGAATGACCCGGCGATAAAATCAGCTTGGAGCCGAACGGTTCCCGGCCGCCGGCTCCAGGGTCGCCTTAGAAGGCTTTTTTAAAGACATTCGGCTATTATTCGGTAAACGGGCATAAACTTCGGCGACTTAATAATTTTTACATAGCAAATTTAAAATTCATTAAAAAACAAAGGCCTATACTACAGGAAGAACGCGCTCAGCATGGTGAAGTCGCCGTCGTCGCCGCCATTGCCGTTGTCATCGTCGTCCTTCTCCTCCTTGACGCGGCTGCCCCTATTAGACCTCTGCCCGGGTCGCCCCGGCGGACCGGTGGCGGCGCGTCGTCGTCGCTGTCGTCGTCAAGAACGACGACGCCACCTCGTCGCGGCCACGGCGCCGAGCGGCGAACTGTTGTAGGGCGCGACACTGGCGCTCTACATCTGTCCGCTCCCAGTCTTTGCGCGCCCACTTCAAGACCGCCTTGTCGGAGAGCCCCGGCTCCGTCTTCACGGCGGCGAGTCCTGGCTCCACCTTCACGGCGACGAGACCGGGCTCCGTCTTCGGCTTGACGAAGCGGGTGCGCCAGCCGAGTGGCGTCTCCGCGGGCTCGGCCTTGACGCTGAACAGCGCCGGCGACCCGGAGGAGGAGGAAGAAGAGGGTACGTCAACGGCGGGTCGTTGCCGCCCTAGAGGTGCCGGAGAACGGCGTGAAGCGAGCGGCCGAAGGCGCCCCACCACAGGCGGCGCCCCTTGCTGTTCTTCGTGCCCCGCACCACCGGTGCCACGTTGGTGGAGACCAGCCACTGCGCCTGCCGGTGCTGAAGTACGCCGCCCACGTCTCGTGGTTGTCGGTGACGTGTGATAACCCATAAGTATAGGGGATCGCAACAGTTTCCGAGGATAGAGTATTCAACTCAAATTTATAGATTTAACACAAGGGAGCAAAAGAATATTTGAAGGTATTAGAAACTGAGTTGTCAATTCAACCACACTTGGAGATCAATTATCTGCAAAAAATGATCAGTAGCAAAGTAGTATGATAGTTTTGATAATGGTAGCAATAGCAATCATAACGGTAACAGTGATAGCAGCAATTTTGTAGCAAGTGTAACAATGATGATAGCAGTAGTAACTTAACAAGAATAATGTAGGATAAATTCGTAGGCATTGCATCGGTGAGTTGTTGGATGATATTCATCACGAGACAGTTATAACCTAGGGCGATACGGCAGTAGCTCCAATTCATCGATATAATGTAGGCATGTATTCCGTAAATGGTCATACGTGCTTATGTAAAGAACTTGCATGACATTTTTTGTCCTACCCTCCCGTGGCAGCGGGGTCCTATTGAAAACCAAGGGATATTAATGCCTCCTGTTAATAGAGAAGCGGAACAAAGCATTAACACAAGGTGAATACATGAACTCCTCAAACTACAGTCATCATCGGGAGTGGTCCCGGTTATTGTCACTTCGGGGTTGCCACATCATAACACGTAGTAGGTGACTATAACTTGCAAAATCGGATCTAGAACATGGATATAATGATGATAACATAAACAGTTCAGATCAGAAATCATGACACCCGGGCCCAAAGTGACAAGCATTAAGCATGGCAAAGTCATAGCAACATCAATCTAAGAACATAGTGGATACAAGGGATCAAGCCCTAACAAAACTAACTCGATTACACGATGAATCTCATCCAACTCCTCACCGACCAGTGAGCCTACGAAAGAATTACTCACTCCCGGTGGGGAGCATCATGAAATTGGCGATGGAGAAGGGTTGGTGATGACGAAGAACGAAGATCCCCCTCTCCGGAGCCCCAAACGGACTCCAGATCTGGCCTCCTATTGAAGAACAGGAGGTGGCAGTGGCTCCGTCTCGTGCATCGCGATAATTCTTTTTCCCTGATTTTTTTCTGAAAAAATATGATTTTATAGCGTCAGTTTCAGGGTCTACGGGACCACCAGATGGGGACAACTCACCTAGGCACGCCAGGAAAGGGGGCGCGCCCTGGTGGGTTGTGCCCACCCAGGTGCCCCTCTCCGGTAGGTCTTGACTCCAGAAATTCTTATATATCATATAAAAATTCTTCGCAAAGTTTCGTCCATTCCGAGAACTTTTATTTCTGCACAAAAACATCACCATTGTAGTTCTGCTGAAAACAGCGCCACTCCATTTATTCGAATCATGCAAATTAGAGTCCAAAACAAGAGAAAAAACGTTAGGAAAAGTAGATACGTTGGAGACGTATCAACTCCCCCAAAACTTAAACCTTTGTTTATCCTCAAGAAATTCAGTTGATAAACTTGATAAACTGAAAGTGAAAAAGAAAAACTTTTACGAACTCTTTTGCTCTTGTTTGCATAAATAAGCTTAAACAACACCCTGGTTTTCAGCCAACATTATAACTAATAATGCCGACAATAACTCTTAAAGATTATATTAACTCATATCAATAACACAATCAGCTAGCGAGCAATAATAAGACATCTCAAATGGCAACATGTTGTCAAAACAACCATGATATAATATGAAAATAGTGGTATCTCGCTAGCCCTTTCTGAGACCGCAAAACATAAATGCAGAGCACCTCCAAAGTCCAAGCATCGACTAAACATTGTAATTCATGGTAGAAAAGATCCAGTCATGATGCACCCAACATTAGTTACACACAATGCATAAGTCATGACAGTTGTGCTCTCAGGTTGTAGTGCTTGTTTTAGAAGGTGATGATACAACATAAGAGTAAATAGATAGTCCTTTCGCAGAGGGAAGTAGTGATTTGCAGAGGTGTCAGAGCTCAAATTTTAAAACAGAGATAAATTATATTTTGAGACATGCACCCTTCTCATTTACTTCACGACTATCAGTTATCAATATCTCCCATGCTAAACAAGCTAGTGACGGTTCCCGAGCGATAAGAAGTAAAGGTTTTAACTTCATTGGGAGTTTTTGTTTGATTATTCGAGCGATTAACTCTTTTTTGTATTTTGCAGTTTGGGATTGGGCATCCCTATTGGCGCCCTTTTCTCGTGTGATGACGAGTGAATAAACACTCGACATGAGAATAACCCGCTTAGCATGGAAGATACCAACTACCTCCTGTCATTCCATGAACGATCCAGGCACACAAAACGGATATTTTTTAGAAGTTTTTAGAGGTGGCACATGCAAATTTACTTAGGACGGCAGGGTAATACCGCATATAGGTAGGTATGATGGACTCATCTGGATTAGCCTTGGGTTTAGGGTTTTTGATGTACAAGCAGAATTCCCACTTAGTACCGGTGAAGGCTAGAAATTAGATTGAGAAGCGGACAGCTAGAGGGCAACAACGATCATGATCATGCATTATGCATAAGTAACATTGGACACTAGCATGAGTAGGATATGAACACCATGAACATAAATATCGTAAAGGCTATGTTGGTTTTGATTCAACTACATGCATAAACATGTGCCAAGTCAAGCCACTCAAACATTCAGAGGAGGATACCATATCATCATACTACATCGCCATCATTTTAAAACAATGTTGATATCCAAGATAAATCATTATCCACTCCGAGCTACTTATGCATGGCATGAGAAACTATAGTTTCTAATTATCATTGCAAACATGTTTAATCATAATGGGTTGAATCATGGATACTAGGTTAAACATATTTACACAAACAGAACAAGTCGAGTTCATACCAGTTTCTCTCTGCCACCGTCAGTTCATTAAATATCGTCATTATTGTCTTTCACTTGCACGATCGAACGATGTGAAAATAATAATAGTGCAAGAGTGCCATGGACTAAGCTGGAATCTGCAAACATTTTATTTAATAGGAGAAGACAAGGTAAAATGGGCTCTTTATTAGCTCAACAGTTATTCAAATGAGATCAATTCAACATTTTCATCGTGGTCTTCTCCACGGTACAACTCGAATAAAAGGAAAAGAAATTCGGAGAAACACACTGAAATATTTTTGGAGTTTTTGATTTTCTTGAACAAGCAAATAAAAGGGAAAAGCAAAAACGAGAAAACTATTTACATGGGAAAGCTCCCAACAACCAAAAGAATAACAAGGAAATCTTTTTGGTTTTTGTCTTTTTAATAATACTACTAAGCATGCATAGAAAGTAAACTAACTACAACTAATTTTTTTGGGTTTTCTAAAGTTTTTCAAACACACAAGAAGAAAGCAAGAAAAATAAATCTAAGCATGGATGATACAATGAAAAAGTGTGAAGAACAACAAATGGAATAAGTGAGCATGAATGTAATGTCAGTGAGAAACACGTACTCCCCCAAGCTTAGGCTTTTGGCCTAACTTGGTAGTCGATCAGTAGTCTGAATAGTAGTTGGCATGGTAGCTCACGGAAGCTCTCGGTGCAGATGCCTCAGCCTGCCGTGCTACCTCCACTGCTGCGTTGTGAGCTCGGGCCTCGCTCTCAAGAACAAAATATCTTCCTTTGCTTTAATAATCAAAAAGAGCAGGCGTAGGCAAATATGTGTGCACAACAGACTTTTGGTTAAACAATAGATTATAAGTGAAGTTGTCAACCTTTCCCTTGAGAATCTTGTGTTCTTTTAAAGTGTCAAAATCTAAATATTGTGTGGGTAGGATAGGATCAAAGGGCAAAGGTGCAACAGCCAGCCCTCATGCTAACCGTGTGGCATATATTCCACCATAGAAATAGCCACTATTAGCGTTGTGCTGAAGTCTACATGCAACAATCACTCCAAGGTTATAATTCCTTTCACCGGTGAGAGCGGTGTGGATGAGGCTAAAGTCTGGAGCACAAAGTGTACTACAGTCTTGCTTTTCTACTATGCATTTCCCGTTAAATAATACAAAGTACTGAACTGCGGGAAAATGAGTGCTCTTTATTCTACCTTGTATCACTCTCCTCGTCTCACCGTAACAAAGATTAGACAAGAATGTTTGATACTCAGCCCTTGGCGGTTCGTCAAGCGAACCCTAGAACGAGAGTTTGCAGTGGTAAGAAAATTTCTCAAGTGATATGGTGAATGGGTTATCATAAAGCATAAACGAAACCCTAGACTCACGGGGGAGGAATTTAAATCCTTTGACAAATGATTCAGTGAGAAGGTGGCATTGCTCACACTTATCTGAAATGTAGGGACCAAGACCAGCATTGTGAACATATTGCTCAAATTCTTCTTTAATGCCCACACGTATCATATACTCATTGCAATGCCATAAGCATGTTTTGGTGGCGGCATCTCGAGTGGAACTTTCATTTGGTTCAACATATGACCGGCGATCGGAGCTGTCACTAGAGGATGCCCCCGAGGATCGCCTCCTCGAAGAACTCCTTCCAAACAAGTTCATCATGTTCACGTACAATTTTCTGAAGAAAAAAATTGGGTGACAAAAATTTGTCAACAAAACTTTATAAGATTGATAGCAACTACTCATAGGGATACATAGAGGCCAAAGCAAGCATTCAAACTACTTAGAACACTAAGAATTCAACATGCAAGCTCATCTATAGCAGCACCAAGAGTAGCTAATTATTCAAAATATAAACCACTAAAACAAAAACTAATTGGGCAAACGGTGGAGTCACATACCAAGCAACAGTCCCCCGAAACAGTTTCGGAAACGGAGCTTCGAGCAAAGAGATCGAAATCCGCGGGTTTGAGAGCAAGAACAGTGGAGAGAGAGCAATGGAGATTTTTTCTGGAGGTAGGTGATGATCTGGTATGAAGAGATAAGTGAGGGGGCCCACGTGGAGACTACAACCCACCAGGGCACGCCTGGGGGACCTGGTGCGCCCAGGTGGGCTGTGCCCACCTGGTGCACCCCCTCTGATGTTATTTGCACCAAAAATTCAGAAATATTCAGAAAAAATCATATTAAATTTTCATGGTATTCTGAGAATTTTTATTTTTGGGTCATTTTTATTGCACGGGAAATTCAGAAAACAGACAAAACATGGCATTTTATTTTATTTTATTTAACTAATAAAAACAGAAAATAAAAAGTAGGGACAGAAGGTAGTGCTTACTAAATTCATCAACTTCATACCATTCAAAAATGATCCATTAATAAGGTTGATCAAGTCTTATTAACAACAACTTTTGATTAGCATGAAACCGAAGAACTTTCGTAAATCATTGAGTTACCTCAATGGGGATATGAATGTCCCCAACAATAAGCATTTCATATTTCTTTTTGACAGTAGGTAGAGGTATTTGAAAACTTCCAATAGTGATTGTTGGAGATTTTTCAATAACATTAATACCATTCACTTGGAATTGTTTCTACGGAAAGTGCACTGTATGCTCATTACCATTGATATGAAAAGTGACCTTGCTTTTATTGCAATCAATAACAGCCCCTGTAGTATTCCAGAAGGGTCTACCAAGGATAATCGACATGTTGTCATCCTCGGGCATCTCAAGTATAACAAAGTCAGTCAAAATAGTAACATTAGCAGGGCACATCCTCACAGATACCGATAGGTATGGCAGTTGATTTGTCAGCCATTTGCAAAGATATTTCAGTAGGTGTGAGTTTATTCAAGTCAAGTCTTTTATATAAAGAGAAAGGCATAACACTAACACCAGCTCCTAAATCACACAAAGCAATTTTCACATAATTCTTTTTGATAGAGCAAGGTATAGTTGGTATTCCCGAATCTCCAAGTTTTTAGGTACTCTATCTTTAAAAGTATAATTAGCAAGCATAGTGGATATTTCAGCTTCCGATATTTTTCTCTTATTTGTGATGATGTCTTTCATATACTTTGCATAAGGAGGCATTTTCAAGATATGAGTCAAGCAAGTATGCAAAAAGACTGGCCTCAGCATTTCAGCAAAGCGTTCAAATTCTTCATCATCATTCTTCTTAGTTGACTTAGGTGGAAAAGGCATAGGTTTTTGAACTCACGGTTCTCTTTCTTTACCGTGTTTTCTAACCACAAAGTCTCTTTTGTCATATCTTTTATTATTAGGTCGTGGGTTATCAAGATCAACAGGTGGTTCTATCTCAACATCATTGTCTAGTTCTTCATTATTTGGTTGGGTATCTTCATGAACATCAGCATTATCTTTTTCATTATCACTAGGTGAGTGTTCATTACCAGACTGGGTTTCAACATCAGAGATATAAGTTTCATTATCTAAGTCAAGAAGTTTCTCTATTTCAGGTTCACTGGGAGCATGTGAAGTCCTATCATTCTTCTTTTTCTTTTTCTTTTTAGAAGAACTAGGTGCACTAATGTTGGCTCTTTGTGAATGTTTTTCAATTCTTTTTGGCTGTCCCTCAGGATAAAGTGGTTCCTGAATCATTTTACCCCCTCTAGTTGCAACTCTAACAACAAAGTCATGCATATTATTATTCATTTCATCAAGCAATTCTCTTTGAGATTTAGCAACTTGTTCTAACTGAGTTTGAACCATAGAAGCTGCTTTCCAACACCTCTAACATCATTTGATATTCTAAATAACAAGTCACTCAAGCGAGCAATCATATCAGAATTATATTTCAATTGTTTCATAACATTTGCATTGAAGTGATCTTGTTTTCTAATATAGTTTTCAAACTCATAAAGGCATTGGCTAGGATGCATATTGTGAGGATCATCATTATCATTGAACTTCGTAAGAGAATTTACCTCTACCACCTTAGGCAGTGGTGGTGTATTAAGCCCATGTATTTCTTCAATAGGAGGTAAATTTTTAACATCCTCAGCTCTAATACATTTTTCCTTCATAGATTTCTTTGCCTCTTGCATATCTTCAGGACTGAGATATAATATACCCCTCTTCTTTGGAGTGGGTTTAGGTGGTGGTTCAGGAATAGTCCAATCAACATAATTTTTCAATATGTTATTCAATAATTCTTTAGCTTGCCCAACAGTTCGTTCCCTGAAAACACAACCAACACAACTATCTAGGAAGTCCCTAGAAGCATCAGTTAGTCCATTATAGAAGATATCAAGTATTTCATTTTTCTTAAGAGGATGATTAGGAAAAGCATTAAGTAATTCGCAAAGCCTCCCCCAAGCTTGTGGAAGACTCTCTTCTTTAAATTGCACAAAGTTAAATATTTCCTGTAAGGCAGCTTGTTTCTTATGAGCAGGGAAATATTTTCTTTATACTAGAAGAAGTAGCAAACTTAGGATCACATTTCATTCTAGCATTCAGGGATTTTTCTTTATACTTGCATATAATTTCTCTAGATCATCTCTATCTCTGCAAGCAAGAATATCTCTAGTTGTTTCTTCACTCATAACATAACCTTCTGGTACCTTAGGCAATTCATATCTAGGAGGGCTAGTTCTATCAGGAGTTTCAGTAGTTTCAGTTTCAAGCTCATCATCAGATTCAACAACATCATGTTGTATAACTCTAGCAATTTGTTTATCAAGAAATTCACCAAGTGGCACATCATCATTAAGCAAGGTACTAGCATCATCATAAGCATTATCCATAGCAGAAGTAGCATCATCAATAACTTGCAACATATCAGAATTAATAGCATGTGGTGGTGTTGCAAGTTTACTTATAACAGAAGGTGAATCTAAAGCAGAACTGGATGGCAGTTCCTTACCTCCCCTCATCTTTGAGGGAAATATCTTAGTCTTAGCATCCTTCAGATTCTTCATAGTGATAATATGATAATAATCCCAAGTGACTCAACAAATATAGCTATGCTCCCCGTCAACAGTGCGAGAAAAAGGTCTTGATAACCCACAAGTATAGGGGGTCGCAACAGTTTTCGAGGGTAGAGTATTCGACCCAAATTTATAGATTCGACACGAGGGGAGCCAAACAATATTTGAAGGTATTCGCAGCTGAGTTTCAATTCAACCATACCTAGAGATTAATTATCTGCAGCAAAATGATTAGTAGCAAAGTAGTATGATAGTTCTGATAATGGTAGTAGTAGCAATGGTAACGGTAACAGTGATAGCAGTAATTTTGTAGCAAGTGTAACAGCTATGATAGCAGTAGTAACTTAGCAAGAACAATATAGGATAAATTCGTAGGCATTGGATCGGTGACTTGTTGGATGATATTCATCATGAGACAGTTATAACCTAGGGCGATATGGCACTAGCTCCACTTCATGGATATAATGTAGGCATGTATTCCGTAAATAGTCATACGTGCTTATGGAAAGAACTTGCATGACATATTTTCTCCTACCCTCCCATGGCAGCGGGGTCCTATTGGAAACTAAGGGATATTAAGGCCTCCTTTTAATAGAGAACCGGAACAAAGCATTAACACACGGTGAATACATGAAATCCTCAAATTACGGTCATCACCGGGAGTGGTCTCGGCTATTGTCACTCTAGGGTTGCCGGATCATAACACGTAGTAGGTGACTATAACTTGCAAGATCGGATCTAGAACATGGATGTAATAGTGATAACATAAATGGTTCAGATATGAAATCATGGCACCCGGGCCCAGAGTGACAAGCATTAAGCATGGCAAAGTCATAGCAACATCAATCTAAGAACATAGTGGATACAAGGGATCAAGCCCTAACAAAACTAACTCAATTACATGATGAATCTCATCCAACTCCTCACCGACCAGCGAGCCTACGAAGAAATTACTCACTCCCGGTGGGGAGCATCATGGAATTGGCGATGGAGAAGGGTTGGTGATGACGAAGAACGAAGATCCCCCTCTTTGGAGCCCCAAACGGACTCCAGATCTGGCCTCCCGATGAAGAACAAGAGATGGCGGCGGCTCCGTCTCGTGGATCGCGATAATTCTTTCTCCCTGATTTTTTCTGGAAAAATAGGATTTTATAGCGTCGGTTTCAGGGTCTCCGGGGCCACTAGGTGGGGACAACCCACCTGGGCGCGCCATGGTGGGTTGCGCCCACCCAGGTGCCCCTCTCTGGTAGGTCTTGGCTTCAGAAATTCTTATATATCATATAAAAATTCCTCGCAAAGTTTCGTTCCATTCTGAGAACTTTTATTTCTACACAAAACAACACCATGGTAGTTCTGCTGAAAACAGCGTCAGTCCGGGGTTAGTTTCATTCATATCATGCAAATTAGAGTCCAAAACAAGAGGAAAAACATTAGGAAAAGTAGATACGTTGGTGACATATCAGCGTACTGTGGGAGGGCTCGCTGCTCGTTGATACGTCTCCGTCGTATCTACTTTCCAAACACTTTTGCCCTTGTTTTGGACTCTAACTTGCATGATTTGAATGGAACTAACCCAGACTGACGCTGTTTTCAGCAGAATAGCTATGGTGTTATTTATGTGCAGAAACAAAAGTTCTCGGAATGACCTGAAACTTCACAGAACATCTATTTGGAAATAATAAAAAAATCCTTGCAAAAGATGAAGACCAGGGGGCCCACCACCTGTCCACGAGGGTGGGGGCGCGCCCCCTACCTCGTGGGCCCATGGAGCTCCTCCGACCTCAACCCCAACTCTATATATTTGGTTTCGGGGAGAAAAAAATCAGAGAGAAGAAATCATCGCGTTTTACGATACGGAGCCGCCACCAAGCCCTAAAACCTCTCGGGAGGGCTGATCTGGAGTCCGTTTGGGGCTCCAGAGAGGGGAATCCGTCGCCATCGTCATCATCAACCATCCTCCATCACCAATTTCATGATGCTCACTGCCGTGTGTGAGTAAGTCCATCGTAGGCTTGTTGGACGGTGATGGGTTGGATGAGATTTATCATGTAATCGAGTTAGTTTTGTTAGGGTTTGATCCCTAGTATCCACTATGTTCTGAGATTGATGTTGCTATGACTTTGCTATGCTTAATGCTTGTCAGTAGGGCCTGAGTGCCATGATTTCAGATCTTAACCTATTATGTTTTCATCAATATATGAGAGTTCTTGATCCTATCTTGCAAGTCTATAGTCACCTATTATGTGTTATGATCCGTTAACCCCGAAGTGACAGTAATCGGGATACTTACCGGTGATGACCGTAGTTTGAGGAGTTCATGTATTCACTATGTGTTAATGCTTTGGTCTGGTACTCTATTAAAAGGAGGCCTTAATATCCCTTAGTTTCCATTAGGACCCCACTACCACGGGAGGGTAGGACAAAAGATGTCATGCAAGTTCTTTTCCATAAGCATGTATGACTATATTCGGAATACATGCCTATATTACATTGATGAATTGGAGCTAGTTCTGTGTCACCCTAGGTTATGACTGTTTCATGATGAACCGCATCCGGCATAATTCTCCATCACTGATCCATTGCCTACTAGCTTTCCATATATTGTTCTTCGCTTATTTACTTTACCGTTGCTATTACTATCATCACTACAAAATACCAAAAACATTACTTTTGCTGTCATTACCTTTTGCTACTGTTACCACTACTATCATATCACTTTGCTACTAAACACTTTGTTGCAGATATTAAGATTCCAGGTGTGGTTGAATTGACAACTCAGCTGTTAATACTTGAGAATATTATTTGGCTCCCCTTGTGTCGAATCAATAAATTTGGGTTGAATACTCTACCCTCGAAAACTGTTGTGATCCCCTATACTTGTGGGTTATCAAGACTATTTTCTGGCGCCGTTGCTGGGAGCATAGCTCTATTCTTTGACTCACTTGGGATTTATATCTACTTATCATTATGAAGAACTTGAGAGATCCAAAAACCAAGATTTATCCCTCAACTATGAGGGGAGGTAAGGAACTGCCATATAGCTCTGCACTTGATTCACCTTCTGTTTTGAGTAAGCTTGTGACACCTAAACCTGCTTCTGCTATTCGTTCTGATATGTCGCATGTTATTGATGATGCCACTTTTGTTATGCATGATACTTATGATGAAACTACTTCTATGCTTGATACTACTGTGCCACATGGTGAATTTCTTGATGAAAAACTTGCTAGGGTTAGAGAGAGTGAAAATATTGAATCTGATAATATTGATGAAAGTGATGATGAAGACTCACCTGTTATTACTGAGGGTTATATTTTTGAAAAAGAAGCTGCTCTAGCTATTTTAGCTTGCAAAGATAGATACGAACTTAAGAGGTTATTAGCTAAATGGAATAAGCAAACTGTAAATGCTAGGATGAAACCTGGCCCTGCTTTTGCTACCTCACCTATCTGTGTTACTAATAAGGATTATGAATTCTCTGTTGATCCTGATATAATTACTTTGTTTGAATTTGATCCTTTTCATGGCTATGAATCTGAAACTGTTGTGGCACATCTTACTAAATTAAATGATATAGCTACCCTGTTCACTAATGATGAGAGAACTCGTTACTTTTATATCCTTAAAATATTTCCGTTCTCATTAAAGGGTGATGATAAGATATGGTTTAATTCTCTTGATCATGGTTGTGTGCGTAGTCCCCAGGATATGATTTATTACTTCTCTACTAAATATTTCCCTGCTCATAAGAAACAAGCTGCTTTAAGGGATATATATAATTTTGTGGAAATTGAAGAAGAGAGTCTCCCACAAGCTTGGGGGAGGCTTCTCCAATTACTTAATGCTTTCCTGATCATCCTCTTAAGAAAAATGAAATACTTGATATCTTTTATAATGTACTAACCGATGCTTCCAGAGATTACCTGGATAGTTGTGCTGGTTCTGTTTTCAGGGAAAGAACACCGGATGAAGCTGAAATTTTATTGAATAATATGTTGACAAATGAAAATAATTGGACACTTCCTGAGCCAGCTCCTGAGCCTATTCCTAAACCAACTCCGGAGAAAAGGGGTATTCTATTTCTCAGTCCTGAAGATATGCAAGAGGCAAAGAAATCCATGAAAGAAAAATGTATTAAAGTTTAAGATGTTAAGAATTTACCTCCTATTGAAGAAATACATGGTCTTAATTTACCGACTGTTGAAGAAACATATGATCTTAATCCATTACCTATTGAAGAAACTCATGGTCTTGATAACCCGACACAGGTAGTAAAGGTAATTTCTCTCTATAGATATGATAAAGCTGAAATCCCATTACTAAATTTGCTAGCCCATGCTTAGATGAGTTTGATAAATTTATGGCTAAGCAAGAAGACTTTAATGCTTAATTTGTTAGACAATTGAAATACAATTCAAATATGCTTGAACACTTGGGTGATTATATGGATAATGTTAAAGGTGAACTTAAACTTATTAGTAAACATGCTTCTATGGTTACCACTCAAGTAGAACAAGTACTTAAAGCTCAAAATGATTTGCTCAATGAATTGAATAGTAAGAATAATGATAATGCTGTTAGAGTGGCTACTAGAACTGGTAGAATGACTCAGGAACCTCTGTATCCTGAAGGCCACCCTAAGGGTGTGTTTCGTTTCTGTCACGAAGTGGAATGGCACGGAGCGGTTCCATCCCTGGGGCTCGTTCCCGTGTTTAGATTGTCCAAGGACCAGAACGCACCGATTCCTGGGAACGGCATATTCTCTCTTTATGCGGAACCGAGTCGTCTCTCCAAATCGAGCGGACGACGCAGAACGGCTCCCTGAGCGCCCCGCTTATCTCTCTCTCGTGTCTCTCTCACATCCGGCAGGCACAGGGAGGTGGCCAGAAGGAGGCGAGCGACGGCGGATCGGTACCAAGCCGTGCTCCCAGCCTCGCCGCCGGCACACTTGCCGCTAATGCTGGTGGCGACGACGGGATCGTGGCCGTCCCCTCCCCTTCCCTTCCCGTCAGATCTGTCAAGGTCCAGCGACGGCGACGACAATCTCTGGTAGCCATGTGGATCCTCTCTCTCCCGCTCATCTACCCCCACAGTCACACTCACGGCACTGCTGCTTTCCTTGCCGGCGGCAGCCCCGCGTGTCTCGTGCGTGCGTGCTGCTCCAGGCTGGCCCTTGCGTGCGTCGTGCAATTGCTGCTCATGGCCTGCAACTACTACTATTGTTGTTGTGTGTCGTGCTGCTCCTGCTGTCTTCCCACTGAATTTGATGTTTTATGTGCAGATGATAGAAAATTGATGAAGTTCTACTGCTAATTGTTGCTAACGTCTGACAGGTAAATATGTATCACTTGTTTTGGGCATATACCATCATTTGCAATTGAAAGAATTGTTGTGTTGATGATTTCCTTTTACCTCTATATATGCGTTTTGTTTCCGATCTCTAAAACCAAACGCCGAAATGTAACCGTTCCATTCCTTTGAATTGTCTCTATCAAACACAAGGATGGAACCAACCCATTCTAGTGGAATGGAACCATGACATTCCATTCCACTTCGTTCCCAAACCAAACACATCCTAAGAGAATTGAGCAAGATTCTCAGAGAAATAATGTGGATGCACCTAGTCCTTCTTATAGGAAGAAAAATAAAAATGATAGGACTTTGCATGCTTCTAGTAAACCTATTACTGAAACACCTGAGAATCCAAATGATATTTCTATCTCTGATGCTGACACACAATCTAGCAATGAACCTGAAACTAGTGATAATGTTAATGGTAATGTTCATGATGATGCTCAACCTAGTAATGATAATGATATAGAAATTGAACCTGCTGTTGATCTTGATAACCCACAATCAAAGAATCAACGTTATGATAAGAAAGACTTTGTTGCTAGGAAACACGGTAAGGAAAGAGAGCCTTGGGTTCAAAAACCCATGCCTTTTCCTCCCAAACCATCCAAGAAAAAAGATGATGAGGATTTTGAGCGCTTTGCTGAAATGATTAGACCTATCTTTTTGCGTATGCGATTAACTGATATGCTCAAAATGAATCCTTATGCTAAGTACATGAAAGATATTGTTACAAATAAAAGAAAGATACCGGAAGCTGAAATTTCCACCATGCTTGCTAATTATACTTTTAAGGGTGGAATACCAAAGAAACTTGGAGATCCAGGAGTACCCACTATACCATGCTCCATCAAAGGAAACTATGTTAAAACTGCTTTATGTGATCTTGGAGCCAGTGTTTGTCTTATGCCTCTCTTTATATCGTAGACTTGATGTGAATAAGTTGACACCTACTGAAATATCTTTGCAAATGGTTGATAAATCAAATGCTATAGCTGTCAGTATTTGTGAGGATGTGCCTGTTGTAGTTGCAAAGGTTACTATTTTAACGGACTTTGTTATTCTTGATATTCCCGAGGACGATAGTATGTCTATTATTCTTGGAAGACCCTTTTTGAATACTGTAGGGGCTTTTATTGATTGCACTAAAGGCAATGTCACTTTTCATGTTAATGGTAATGAGCATACGGTACACTTTCCGAGGAAACAACCTCAAGTTCATAGTATCAACTCTATTGGAAAAATTCCATCGATTATATTTGGAGGTTTTGAATTTCCTCTTCCTACTGTCAAGAAGAAATATGATATTCTTATTATTGGGGATGTGCATATCCCCGTTGAGGTAACATGGTGTTATTCGAAATTTCTCCGGTTCCATGTTATTCAGAATGAGTTCGTTAACAAGACTTGATCAACCTTGTTAGTGGATTCATTTTGATGAGCATGAGATGGACGAAACTAGAAGGCACAACCTTTTGTACCCTCTTCTTACTTTTTGTTATTTATATTAAATAAAATAAAATTAGTATTTTCTGTCTGTTATCTGAAATATCCGTGCAATATAAAAATACCCCGAAAATAAAAGTTCTCCAAATGCCCTGAAATTTAAATATGATTTTTTCTGAAATATTTGAGAAAATTTGGCACTGAGAACATAGCAGGAGGAGCTGGCACCTGGCCACGAGGGTCAGGGGAGCACCCTACCCCCCTAGGCGCGCCCCCTGCCTCGTGGGCCCACGGTGGCTCTCCTCCACTTATCCTTTCACCCACACATTCCTTCTTCCTCCCACAAACACGAATATCCAGCTCAAACCCGAGTCCAAGCTCGTTTTGCTGCCATTTTCGATGTCCTTGCTCAAAGCACCTCTCAGAAAACTGCTTGGGGAGATTGTTCCTTGGTATGTGACTCCTCCATTGGTCCAATTAGTTTTTGTTCTAGTGCTTTATTCATTGCAAATTTGTGCTGCCTAGGTGACCATGTTCTTGAGCTTGCATGTCAAATTTATATGGTTCCAAGTAGTTTTGATGCATGATATAGGCTCTAGGCACTTGTATGAGTAGTTGCTATCAATATTATTGAGTTTAGCTTACTTTTATTTTTGAAGTTACTAAAAATTTCAGAATTTTTCAGAAAATGATAAAGAGATTTTTGAGGGGCTCATCGAGCCGAAGCTCAAGGGAAAAGCAAAATGAAGAAGCAATGAAGCCCAAATATAATTTGCCTCGCACCGCGGAGGTTAGGCTATGTGAATGGCCCTCCTATGGTTTCTTGAGAGCCACCAGGATTTATGAGGATTTTTATGAATTGGCTAAGAATGCAGGCCTCACCGACTTCCTCCACGACCAACGCGAACAGCCAGTACCTCGTCTCGCCAGAGGACATTCACGCCTACCGGAACCCTGCACCAGCCATAGAGCCAGAGTCGGAACCACAAGTTGATCCTCCATGACAGTCTAATTACAATTGGGATCCGGAGATGATTGCCAACCAGTGGCAGTCAGAGTCTTCTTCATCTCAGTACGACCTCAACTATTATTATGGATATCCGTCAGGCCAGCCGTGGCCATAGACCAACTTAGGGCAAAAGCCTAAGCTTGGGGGACTACGTATTTCTCACCAACATTACATTTATGTTCACACACTCATTGCTAGATGTCGGTGCTCATACTTTTTCATTGTATCATCCATGCTAGTTTATTTCCTTTTTATGCTTTCTTCTTGTGTGTTTAATAAACCTTAAGAAAAACCAAAAAATAGTTGTAACTTTTTAGCTAGTTTTAATTTCCATGCTTGTTGTAGTAATTAAAAAGAAAACCCAAAAAGATTTCTTGTTCTTCTTTTTGCTTGTTGGGAGCTTTCGCGTGTAAATAGTTTTATTTTTTTTCTTTTCTTTGGGAGTCGATAGGAGAAGACCATAAATTGTTGAAGTGGCTCTTATATGCGTAATTGTTGATCTGACAAAAGAGCCCATATTGTCTTGTCTTCTCCTGTTTATTGAATGCTTCCAGATTCCAGCTTAGTCCAATGTACGTGCACTATTATTATTATTCATACTATTCGGTCGTGCAAGTGAAAGGCAATTATGACGATATATGATGGACTGACTGAGATGACAAAAGCTGGTATGAACTCGATCTCTTTTGTTTTTGTAAATATGATTAGTTCATCGTTCCTGATTCAGCCTATTATGAATAAAAATGTTTGCAATGACAACTTGAGATCATAGTTTCTTGTGCCATGCTTGATTAGCTGGGAGCTTATAATGGTTTACCTCGCATGCCAACATGCTATTAAAATAGTTGTGATGTGGTATGATAGGGTGGTATCCTCCTCCGAATGATTTAAGTGACTTGACTTGGTGCATGTTCACGCATGTAGTTGAAACAATATCAACATAGCCTTCATGATATTTATGTTCATGGTGGATTATATCCTACTCATGCTTGCATTCGATGTTGATTAATTTTAATGCATGTTCATGACTGTTGTTGCTCTCTAGCTGGTCGCTTCCCAGTCTTTTGCTAGCCTTCACCTGTACTAAGCGGAAATAATGCTTGTGTGTCCAACTCCATAAACCCCAAAGTCATTCCATATGAGTCCACCATACCTACCTATATATGGTATCTACCTGCCATTCCAAGTAAATTTGTATGTGCCAAACTCTAAACCTTCAAATAAATATCCTGTTTTGTATGCTCGAATAGCTCATGTATCAACTAGGGTTGTCCGTATCTTCCATGTTAGGCGGGTTATTCTCAAGAGGAGTGGACTCCGCTCCTCACTCATGAGAAAGTGGCTGGTCACCGGGATGCCCAGTCCCATGCTTTATGCAAACTAAATCAAAATAATTGCAAACAAAACTCCCCCTGGGACTGTTGTTAGTTGGAGGCACTCGTTGTTTCGAGCAAGCCATGGATTGATGCTTGTTGGTGGAGGGGGAGTATAAACTTTACCATTCTGTTTGGGAACTGCCTATAATGTGTGTAGCATGGAAGATATCGGTATCTCTTGGTTGTTATGTTGACAATGAAAGTATACCGCTCAAAATATTATTCACCTCTATTTCAAAACCGAGCTCTGGCACCTCTACAATCCCTGCTTCCCTCTGCGAAGGGCCTATCTATTTACTTTTATGCTGAGTCATCATCCTCTTATTAAAAAGCACACGTTGGAGAGCACCGCTGTCATTTGCATTCATTACTATTAGTTTACATTGAGTATGACTTGACTGGATCTCTTTTACCATGAACTACAATGTCTAGTCAGTCCTTGATCTTTAAAGGTGCTCTGCATTTATGTTTTGCGGTCTCAGAAAGGGCTAGCGAGATACCATCTTGTTATATCATATTATGATTGTTTTGAGAAAGTGTTGTCATCCGAGATTTATTATTATTGCTCGCTAGTTGATTATGCCATTGATATGAGTAAACTTGAGACTTAAGCGTTATTGTGAATGTGGTTAGTCATAATCTTTGCTGAAAACTTGAATGCTGGCTTTACATATTTGCAACAACAAGAGAAAACAGAGTTTGTAAAAGTTTTTCTTTATCACTTTTAGTTTGTCAACAGAATTGCTTGAGGACAAGCAAAGGTTTAAGCTTGGGGGAGTTGATACGTCTCTGTTGTATCTACTTTTCTAAACACTTTTGCCCTTGTTTTGGACTCTAACTTGCATGATTTGAATGGAACTAACCCGGACTAACGTTGTTTTCAGCAGAATTGCTATGGTGTTATTTATGTGCAGAAACAAAAGTTCTCGGAATGACCTGAAACTTCACGGAACATCTATTCAGAAATAATAACAAATCCTTGCAAAATATGAAGACTAGGGGGCCCACCACCTGTCCACGAGCGTGGGGGGGGGGGGAGCCCCCTACCTCGTGGGCCCCCTGGAGCTCCTCCGACCTCAATCCCAACTCTACATATTTGGTTTCGGGGAGAAAAAAATCAGAGAGAAGAAATCATCGCGTTTTACGATACGGAGCCGCCGCCAAGCCATAAAACCTCTCGGGAGGGCTGATCTGGAGTCCGTTTGGGGCTCTGGAGAGGGGAATCCGTCGCCATCATCATCATCAACCATCCTCCATCACCAATTTCATGATGCTCACCGCCGTGCGTGAGCAATTCCATCATAGGCTTGCTGGATGATGATGGGTTGGATGAGATTTATCATGTAATCGAGTTAGTTCTGTTAGGGTTTGATCCCTAGTATCCACTATGTTCTGAGATTGATGTTGCTATGACTTTGCTATGCTTAATGCTTGTCACTAGGGCCCGAGTGCCATGATTTTAGATCTGAACCTATTATGTTTTCATCAATATATGAGAGTTCTTGATCCTATCTTGCAAGTCTATAGTCACCTATTATGTGTTATGATCCGTTAACCCCGAAGTGACAATAATCGGGATACTTACCGGTGATGACCGTAGTTTGAGGAGTTCATGTATTCACTATGTGTTAATGCTTTGGTCCGGTACTCTATTAAAAGGAGGCCTTAATATCCCTTAGTTTCCATTAGGACCCCGCTGCCACGGGAGGGTAGGACAAAAGATGTCATGCACGTTCTTTTCCATAAGACTATATTCGGAATACATGCCTACATTACATTGATGAATTGGAGCTAGTTCTGTGTCACCCTAGGTTATGACTGTTTCATGATGAACCGCATCCGGCATAATTTTCCATCACCGATCCATTGCCTACGAGCTTTCCATATATTGTTCTTCGCTTATTTACTTTACCGTTGCTATTACTATCATCACTACAAAATACCAAAAACATTACTTTTGCTGTCATTACCTTTTGCTACCGTTACCACTACTATCATATTACTTTGCTGCAAATATTAAGTTTCCAGGTGTGGTTGAATTGACAACTCAGCTGCTAATACTTGAGAATATTCTTTGGCTCCCCTTGTGTAGAATCAATAAATTTGGGTTAAATACTCTACCCTCGAAAACTGTTGTGATCCCCTATACTTGTGGGTTATCACTCCTCCCTCAGGGACGCCCGCACGCGGTCGACCTTGTCAGCGAATTGGTCGGCGCGCGCGTTGACGTTGGGCAGCGGGGGAATGGGGACGCCACCGGCGCTGAGCCTCCACCCCTGTCCCTGCGCGCATGTCGGGAGGCGCCAGGATGTTGGCCTCGAACAGCAAGTAGGCTTCCCACTGGTGCAGCGAGCGGCGGCCGAAGCCGTTGGCCGCTGCCCCATCACTGGGGAATCGCTCGCACATCGTCGCGGCTGGGCTTGGGAAGAGAGGGGAGGAACGACTGCGGCGGCGGGCGGGGAGAGAGAGGCAGAGCACGTCGGCGAGGCACGGCACGGCGTCGCGGGAAGGTGTGACCAGAGGCGAGGGGAAGGCGTTGCTTTTATAGCGGCCAGGCGTCGTGTGTACGCCTGGCGGGAGGGGGGCATCGCTGCGCCGTCCATGAGGAATCAATGGAAGGCTGACCGGCGGCAGTCTTGGCATTAATTCCCTGCGGGAAACCGAGGCGTTCTGAGGACGACGAGGTGAATGTCGCTGACTCGGCAGGCCCGTAGTTAGTTCACGCCAAAATCGCTTGCCCCGGCGCCCCCGGGCACCCCCCAGCGCACCGGGTTCGGCCTGGGTCCGCCGGCGCCAGTTTCGGCCCAAACCGGCAAAAAACGGGCTCCTCGAGGCACGACTGGGCCGATTTTTGGGCGCGGGCGCGAAAAAATCGCCTTGGGGACGTGTTGGGTGCATGGCTGAAGATGCTCTAATGGCCGATATGCCGTGGGGTTCAAGTTTACTCATCGGAATCGGCCCTTTTGTGGCTCTGCTCGACATGAACAGCTGTCGCACGGAATTAAACTACAAGCCGTTGACTTTTGTTTTGCTTTAGAGCATGGTTAATAATACAGCCAACAATCAGCTATAAAGAGTTACCATGTTATATAGAGCCAACCTAATAGCCAACATATAAAATAGCAAGTTTTAGATGTGTACTACTTTATTAGTAGTTGGCCCACCTTACAACCTCACAAAGCATTGGGCCCCTGAAGACCAAGATCTTTATGTAGCCCGCTTCACTTCTCTCTCATCTTCTCTCCTCCAACTAAGTAAGGATATAATATTTTAGTTCTTATAATCTGCTTATGTCACCTTATTGTACTTGCTCTACGTTATGACGATGGGCACGCGGATGAAGCCGTCAACCACTCACGATCAATGTTTTAAATAGCAGGCTATAACATTTAACAGCGGCTTGGTAAATCTGACTTTAAAACATCTGCGTGCGCAACCCCAAAAGCGTCGGACGACCTGGCATGTCTCCTATCGAACAGCCGCACTCCTCATATCTAAACACTAGAATCCGTACAAAACCATCGTACTCATCAATATCACACGTAAATAACATGGTTCGTAGGAAAAATATGTAGTTTGAACATAAAAAGTGCACAATTCAAATATTAAGCTCCTTGAATTCTACTTTGGGTTCATAAACATATGCTCCACAAGTTCACTGAGTAGTTGCGCACACACTTGATGATCTCAAAAATTCTGATGCATCTATTCATAATCTGATCTGCATATTGTTGTTCTGGGATGTGGACTTGTTCTCCAGGCTTCTCATAATCATGGGTTCGGGCAGCCCCTTTCTCATCCTCGACAATCATATTGTGCAAAAAAACACAATATGTCATCAGCTGTCATAAAGTTTTGATTCCAACATCATTGAAGCTCCACGAACAATTAACAAACGAGGTTTGAGCACTCTGTATATCCTTTCCACATCTTTCCTAGCTGCTTCTTGCAGTGTTGCAAAGCGACTTTGTTTGTTGCCATGGGGATCAGATATGGTCTTCGCAAACGCCGCCCACTGAGAATAGATACCATCGGCAAGGTAGTACCCCATATAGTTGTCATGCCCATTGATAGTATAGTTGCATGGCCGAGATTCCCCATTAAAAAGTCTCTCGAACATGGGAGATCGTTCAAGCACATTGATCTCGTTGTGAGACAGACACGCCAAAGAAAGCATGTCAAGGGCGGCCAAATTCTGACTGAGTTGAAGCCAAGGTTGAGTGTTGCACTACCCCGGTTGTGGTGGCTGGCGACTTAAACCGTATTAGCAAGGTAGCTGACAACAGCTCTCGTAATGTGGATCGCTCGTGCATGTGTTTGTTTAACAAATGCACCATCTGAGATGGCTTTTCGTGGGATACCCCATGTAGGGGTTGGGTTCACTTGGAATAATAACAAGTTGGACTCTATCTGTAGTGTGCTAGATAGGGGTATCCGTCCAATGAAAGGTCTTATTCCCACTGTGTTCGCTGACGATGGTTACTTGGATTGGCTCTGACCACTCCCCCTGCTTTTCCCGTCAGGGGAATGGTCAGCCCTGAGGCACGAGGCAATTTCACTTTGAAACCTCGTGGTTACTATAGCCGGGTTTCATTGAGCCGGTACGTCTTAGATGGGCGGAAGCCGCGGCCAACCCACCACGATTGTTCTGCGCGACGGATGTTAGGTACCATTGCACCAAGTTGGTACGCCAATTCATGCGGGGTGGGGGCCACCTAGGCGCCGAGCTCAGGGCCCATAAAAGGGGCTTTGTTGGACTAGATTAAGGCCTTGGATGTGACTACCGACAGCGTTGGCCTCTCAGCAGATGAATGGCTTCCACGCTACTCCCTGAAGGCCTCCTTTATGAAGATCTTCAAGGGTGAAGAGCTCTTTTGGCTGCGCCATGAGGGCCAGAATTGGCTTCTCAAATGGGATGACAATACCTCTTACATCCAAGCAATTGCCAACAGGCGTTGGCGGAAATGCTCCACCCGGTGCCTCTGGGAGGGAGATGTTCCCCTGGAGCGGCCGGAGGAGATTAGCGCACACATCCACTCCTTTTATAAGGAGCTCTTCACGGAGGAACCCCGCGGTGGGGTTTCTCCGGTGGACAACTTCTAGTCATTAGAGGCCAAAGTATCTGACATTGAGAATGGGGAACTAAAACTCTCCCGTTCTTGCCTGAAGAGGTGGGTAGGGCAATCGCTTCCATGAAGGTGGATTCGGATCCTGGTCCGGATGGTGTCCTGATGGCCTTCTTCCATAAGTTTTAGACTTTGCTTCAGCAGGATGGTCATGTTGATGATCCAGGAGATCTACATTGGGACTTTCTATATGTCCTGAGTGAACTTTGGTGTCATTACCCTGATCCCAAAGTAGTTGAGGCGACGGACATTCGAAACTTTAGGCCTATCATGGTGATTAATTCTCAAACAATTTTTTGGGAAAGTTTGTGCGACGCGTTTGGCCCCTATTGCGGAGCGGCTTCCTCATCCTCTATGGTCTGCGTTCCTGAAGGGTGGATGTATCCATGATGGGATCCTGGCCCTCCATGAGATCATGCATGAGGTGACAGCGCATTGGCATAAGGGTGTTTTTCTTAAGCCGTACTTTCAGAAGGCGTATGATCGCCTTGACTGGTCTTTCATGCGGCCAGTGCTTCAATGTCGGGGCTTCAACGATAGGTGATCTTCTTGGATTATGTAGTTGGTCCGGACTAGGAGTACATCGGTTAATATTAATGGAGAGGTTGGACCATTTTTAGGCCCTCTACGGGAGTGAGGCAAGGTGATGCTATTTTTCTCTCTTTAACCTCGCCGTCGACGCGTTGGCGGCCGTCCTGCACAAAGCTAGGATGGTCGGTCACCTCTCGGGGGTAGTGGACCACCTGATCCCTAGTGGAGGGGTCACTCATCTCCAGTATGCAGATGATACCATGATCATGGTGGAGGGGTCGGACCTTCACATTGTCAATCTTAAATTCCTTCTCCTCTGTTTCGAGGCCATGATGGGTCTTAAGATCAACTTTGACAAAAGTGACGTCATTATATTAGGTTGCTCTACGGCCAAGCAATAGAGGACTACAGACTACTTGAATTGCAAGTTGGCAACCTTCCCCATATCGTATTTGGGGATGCCAATGTTTGATTCGAGGGTCCTACTGGGTGAATTCGACCCTCTTATGGGGTGGGTCACGTCCCGGAAAGTACCTTGGTGTGGATGGTTTACCTCTAAGAGCAGCAAGTTTGTCCTTATTGGTTCTACCCTCTCAAGTCTCCCCATGTATATGATGAGGATGTATATCCTGCTAGAGGGCATTCATAGCTCATTTGATCCGGATCTTGCGAGATTCTTCTAGCAGGCGGTGGACGCCTGCCAGAAATACCATATGGTCAAGTGGACAGACATCTGTATGCCAAGGAATTTGGTGGATTAGGAATTCTTGCCTCCTGTCGCATGAATGTGGCCCTCATGTTGCTGTGGTCGGGGGCGGGGGGGGGGGGGGGGGGGTCATGCGAGGGGAGGGTGGCTTGTGGCTACATCTTCTTCAGGCCAAGTACCTAAGGGGGGAGCCCCTCCTTACTTGCTCGCACTCAGGTGATTCCTAATTTTGGAAGTCCATCCAGCGAATCAAGCAGGATATTCGCCTTGGGGTTTCGTTCTCTAAATGAAATGGAGAAGGAACCCTATTCTGGCTTGATCCATTGGTTGGAGGCGAGCCGCTTCAGGTGGGCTTTCCTAGCTTATTTACTATTTGCATTGATCCAATGTTGTTGGTCTCCGTGACCTTGCAAAATGGGCATTGGAACATCTTGTTCTGATGCACATATGGGTAGGCGAAAACCATAATGGGCTAGGTTGTGGGTAGCCCTCCAACCGGTGTTACTCGACACCGTTTCTTCGAGTCTTTCACCTGTGGGTGTATTCCCTTTGAGCTCGACAAACCATGTGTTATGTAATATGACCACCATTCTGTGGACCATGCCTCTATGGGAGGCCCTGTTGCCCCTGAAGATCAAGATCTTTATGTAGCAATTGTTGTGGGACCAGATCCCCTCTAGGATGGAGGTGCTTAAGAGGCACATGAGTGGTAATGGCTTGTGCCCCCTGTGTGATGTACCGGAGACCGGTCCCTACATTCTATTCTCGTGCATTGTGGTGTGTGCCTTTTGGAGTTTTGTCTGCGAGGCCTGACTAGGAGGCCCTAGACCTTGCGGGGTTCCTAGAAACCATAGCTAACCAGACCGGGCTGCCTATTCTGGTTTATATTTTGCGGCAATCTCGTGGACACTGTGGACGACGCCTAATAAAATGTTGATTGCGGGGTGAAAGCCTATTTCAAGATACAATATCAAAAATAGGTGTAGGAGATGGACTTTGTAAAGTGCAGCTCTTAATCGCACTAGATTTTCTTCGAACGCTGCTATGCACACGTCACTCCATACATGATTTTTGCATGATGCTTCACATCCAGCCATCAAATCACAGAACAAAGTGCAGCACAACCATTTGATGGTCAAGCGTGCACGCATCATGCGTGAAGGGTCGGCTGTGAAGAAGTTTCGATTTTCTTCTGAATCTGATGTCTGATGAGATCCTTGAACTTTTCTTAGTTGTAAGTAATAAAGTAGCCTATTCACACTCTAAAAAAACACCCATGCTTCATTGTAAGAGCATCTACAGCAGGGCACCTCGATCCCGCCTCAAAGCCCGGACGGACGGCCCGGCCACTGACCGTTCATGAAATCCGACCCTGCTAGACGCCTTAAATCATCCTCAAATGCACGAGTTGTCCGGCCCCCCTCATAACTAGCCAAGATGTAGGGCGGATATAGGGCCGCCTGGGCGCGTCCGCCATGTCGGCTTGGCCCAGCCCGGCCCACCCGTGCCTCACAAATATCCCCATCCGGAAAACTCCAGACCACAGTCAAGCGAACTCCACTTCCCCTCTTCGTCCACTCCACTTCCAATCCCATTCAATGGATGGCGACCGAAGCAGCGCTGGCTCCGGCAGGATATCCGACAGGTCCGACGGTGACTGGGTGAGCCTGCTATGGAACGCAGAGCCCGACGATGTGGAGGAGGTCGCCCTCCTCATTGGGTTGAGGTGGTCGTGGCTCGACCAAGGCGGATCCGGCAGTGGCGGATCAACTTCATCAGTGCGGCGCCCATCGAGGCATCGTTGGCGATGTCGTCGGCTTGTCCCGCCCGGTGCTCTACTCTACTCCTTCAGGTACATTGCCCAACACCACCCTCTGCTCCAGAAGTGGTACCTGACCGCCATTGGGTCCTCATGCCCGTGTCGGCACCAGCGCACATGAGGATGCCCGAGTCCAAGGCACGAGCATCACGACACGAGTAGCAACGGGCAGTGGCAGGGCAGGCGCTGACCGTGCGCCGGACGATCGCACTCCGCACTCCTCGTGTCGGTCCTTCGCCGCTCTCTCACAATGACGGAGATGGATGTGCGATCCTCCGCCGTAAGAATGACAAGGCACTCCGACTCGTCATCGAGTTGACGAAGGGTGAGGCAAACAAGGAGGCGGCGGGGAAGGCAAAGGAGCAAGACCGCCTGCTCTGTAGGCTGTTGGGCCAAAGGTGCAGCTCAGACTCCAACCTGACGGACGGCTCCACTTCTAGCCCTGACGATAATGCACCTCCGCACGCCGACACCTACATGGAGGGGCACAACCACGCTGACCCCTTAAAACGAGGTGGCCTGTAAAATTCCGGCGAGGAAATGGTTATTTCCTCCGCCCTTCTTCGTTTTATTTATGTTTTTTGTATGTTCTAAGAGCATTTCTACCAGACCCCTTAAAACAGGGCGGCCTGTAAAATTCCGGCGACTATACGGGGTTGACCCTGTTTTGGACCATACGAGAGCCCGTATAGTCGTCCGGCTCGTAAAAGTTTTTACAGCGGCCCGCAAACCACCCCCCACGCAGTATATGTATGAGTTTGTGGCTGGAATGGAATACGGGTCAAAACCCTATCAGCACGCCGCCACAAATCCCCAATCCCTCCCGATTTCTCCCCATGGGCGACCTCAATCCCCCTCGATGTGGCGCGGAATGTGGTCGGCAGGCCGCAGCACCGGTGGTGGCAACGACCCCGAGCGGAGGCAATACGTGAGACAAATACGGCCGGGACGTCAAACTTTTTTTCAAAGTTTACAGTTTTTGTTCCATCGCAGACAAATACGACCCTTATATGAGAGAAAACGTGAACTGTAAACCTCTTATAAGGGCTCGCCTTATAAGGGGTCTGCTAGAGATGCCCTAAGTATTTATAGTATGCATTTGCACTATCCGCCGATTAACTTCGAAGAACTACATGCTTTTGTCTAGCGATGCAATGGTCATCCGGCGTGTTGATCGTGTTTATACTTAGCATTGCATGGGTTGCATGGATTAGGGGGTTTAGATATGACATATGAGGCGTGCCTGATCAGTGTCAACAGACGTGTTTGAGGGGCCGGATTTCTCAAATCCGACTGTAGATAATGTAACAATGGCATGCACAACAATCGTCGATCCATTCTTTTTTTTAGGCAATCGTCGATCCATTCAAGGGAAAATTAACTTGCTGAATGTACATGTCGCTCCAGTTCTCTCAACTAGTCCAGTCCACTGTGCTAGTACCACATTGGGTGATCAGGTCAGGCTAGTCATAGTGGCAGTAACTTAGCTAGTAACATAGCGCATTTTGAAAAAATTCTATTTATGTAACAAGTAATTAATGAGAGGTGGTAACATAATATGTTACTGTAACATAACGCTTTTCAAGACAAGATGAGTCTACGAGCTAATAAATGAAGCCATCTATAATACTACTATTATGTTACTTTGCATTATGAAGGTAGTAACTTAGACTGGTGTCATATGCATGACACTAGTCTAAGTTACTCCCTACTATGACCAGCCTCAGGCTGCTTGTAATGGGTACTATCATATCTTAGTATTATGCACATGATACTAAGGTATGATGCTACCTTCGTAATGCACAGTATCATATATTAGTAACATATGTAACCTTATTTATTGCCATGCATGACACATACTAACATAGCATTTAATATGATACAGTATCATGCTATGATACTTAACACTCACTTTCTTCATTTAATTCTATGTCACCTTAAACTAGTCATACTGGGAGTAACTTAGCTAGTAACATAACACATTCGGAGACAAGTTTGCTTATATGGCACCTACTTAATAAGGAGAGAGGTGTTTGGAGCAACATATTATGTTACCATCACATAGCGCTTCCCAAGAAATATTGAGTCTATAAGCTAATAAATGCAATCATATATGATACTACTTCTATAACACTTTGCACTATGAAAATAATAACATAGACTAGTGTCATATGTATGACACTAGTCTAAGTTACTTCCCACTATGACCAGCCTTAGCAAAATAGTCTAGTTGGCATGCATAATACTAGATATGATACTACCATTATGACCAGCCTCGAAAGGAGAAATTGAATTGCCACACGTAGGTCGGCACGATCCGTCCTTCCATTGGTGGCGGGAGTCCCGAGGCACACCAGCGATTCGCAACGAGAGGCCAGAGGTGTGAACGTGATTCGAAATTCAAAGAGCCGCCGGACGGCCTAATCAAATGCGTGGTCTCTCGGTTCACTACATATACACTTCACTCGACTCACCTTCCTCCTTCCTTCCACACCAGATCGATCTTCCAGCGCTAGCACACTAGCATTGCCCTCCAAATCCAATCCATGGCGTCCGAACCCCAATCGTCCTCGGACGGCGACCACCCAGACCTGAAGGAAGTCGATGTTAAGGTGGACTTGGAGATGGAGGATCCCACCGGCGGAAGCAGCAGCGCCAGCAGGCTGGTGTACAAGCTTCCGGCGAGGATATCAGGGATGCTTTATCCCCACTAGCGCCAGGGGCTTGGCTGGCTTTGGTTTCTGCATTGCAGGGGGACGGGTGGAATCCTCGGCGACGACATGGGACTGGGGAAGACCATGCAGGTAGGGTTTCTTGCTAACTCATTCTCCATTCCCCTTCGTTCCAATCTCAGTCTCTAGTCTCAGTTGTACCCTAGTTGATTCAGTTCATTGGTTACACGGTCAGATCATTGATTGTTTTTTTCTTCAGAATAGTTTGGTTGATTAGAGCATTAATAGTTCTGTAGTATCACAGGATTTAAACTATTGATTGTTTTTTCTTCAGAATAGTTTGGTTGATTATAGCATTACTAGTTCTGTAGTATCAGTGTATCACAGGATTTTAACCATTGATTATGTCTAAGATAATCAGTTGTAGTAGTTCGCCCCTTAATGTACTTGTTATTTGTTTCCTAGTTCAGCCGCAGTGTATCGATCAAGTGGTGCTGCAATTTATTTGCTAATAATTTGTTACATTTGCCATGCAGATTTCTGCATTCCTAGCCGGATTGTTCCATTCAGGTTTAATCAGGAGAGTGTTGGTTGTCGTTCCAAAGACACTTGTGACTCATTGGATCAAAGAACTTACACTTGTTGGCCTCAAAAGCAAGATCAGCGAGTAGGATATATGCACCACCTACCTATTCACCACATATCATCTTTTGATTTCTCAGAGGTGATGCAGGTCAGGACTTATGACTGCCAACAGATTGATTGATTCTTTTTTCTTTTTTCATCTGTTTACAGCTGCTCTGGTCCCAACGCGAATGTTCGCAACTCTGAGCTCCAACACGCATTTAAGGTTCTTTGAATTCCTTAAATAGAATAAATGTTAATCTTCCGCTGATCATTTATATCCTGCCATTTGTTAAATTTGACTGAACATAGTTTCAGTTAAAAGAATGCACATACGTAGAAGGTTTTTCTAAGATATTTTTATGAATTTCCTCTGCTGTTTATCCTCTTCTCCAGGAGGGCGGTGTAGTATTGACAACATATGACATCGTCCGGATAAATTACAAGCTGATAAGGGGTGACTTCTACCATGAAGCCGATGATGATGAGGAGAGAAACCTATGGGACTATGTTGTTCTTGATGAGGCACATCAAATCAAAAACCCTAAGACACAAAGATTCCAAAGCATATGTGACATACCATGTGTCCATCGGATTGCCATCAGTGGCACACCTATACAAAATAACTTGAAGGTACTACCTGAAAAGCTCCTACAGTCCTACTCTAATTTAATACCACTATATGATCAATATGTCTCCCATTGCCATATTGTTTTACCAATGCAAGTAATTAGACATGTGTATTCTATTCTTACAGGAATTGTGGGCCCTTTTCTATTTCTGTTGCCCGGAAGTCTTGGGTGATAGGGATGAGTAATTCACTTGCTCTATTGCTTTCCTGCATTACCAATGTTCCTTTATTTATTTTTCGTAGTCTACTCCTATTAATTTATGAAAATTATGCATGACAGGTTTAGAGAAAGCTATGAAAATGCTATCAATCGAGGAAATGAAAAGGATGCCACCAATCGAGAGAAGCACATTGGCTCAGACGTAGCTAAGGTGATAGCCTTTTTTCGGTATTTGTGTCTAAGGGATTGATGATACACAAGTGCTGTGACAAAAATACAATGTTCAACATTACTGTACAATCTCATGCTGCTTGATATATTCCATTATGTGCATTCGCATTACTTTCCATTCTTTAAAACAACATTAATTTTTGATATCACCATTTTATTCAGAAATGTTACTTATCCTTGTGAATTACTACTTGAAGCCAGTTATACTAAACAAGTCATAATATGTGTTGTCCTGTTTGGTACTTAACAGAAATTAAGAGAACAGATAAAGCCCTATTTTTTGCGTCGTATGAAAGGTGAAGTGTCCCTTGATATTTGCTTGACAAATGGGAAAACACTTGGTAAGAAGAATGAGCTAATTATCTGGCTGAAATTAACAGATTGCCAGGTACAAAATTTGTATCATTGATGCAAAAACAGGTTGAGTGATTTAGTGCATATGACAATGATTCAATTTATCTTTATTTTCTGTACAGAGGCAACTATATGAAGCTTTTCTGAAGAGTGATATACTTAACACAATGCGACCTCCCTTGCCTCACATCACGGTAAGCATCAGCTTCATAACCATTTCTTTCCACCAATCTTTACTGTCCAGAAATGTACCCATATTCGTATGAAAATACACCTTTCTACTGATTGTTTTCTCTACCAAAATACACCTAGAAATTAAACGGGACATTATATATTTATACTACAGGATGCATTTGTTAGTTGTATAGCCTTACTTTATCATTGTTTTATGTGCCTGTTCCTTTCTGAGATCCTGCTTGTTTCATGTTTCTTCCTGTTCTTCAACAGATATTGAAGAAAATATGTGATCACCCACTGATACTCACAAAGATAGCCGCCGAGGGCATCTTGGAAGGCATAGAAGACATGGACGGAAAGTTAAATGATCATGATATGGTTATGCTTGAAAAAATGGCCCCGAACCTTGCTTGTATGTCCTACGATGATGATGACGATGATGCACTGCAAGTCGGGCAGGACGTCTCATGCAAATTATCTTTCATCATGTCCTTGTTGGTAAGAATTCTATGATGCATGCCCATATTAGTTCTCTGCAATGTAATGCATATTCATTTATCTAAATTAAGTAAATGTGGCTACTGCCTGATGTTGCAGCGAAATCTTCTTGAAGAGGGACACCATGTTCTAATTTTTTCGCAGACTTGCAAAATGCTAAACCTTGTTCAGGTTTGTTCTTGTGAATACGCCAGTTCTCATGTTTGCCTAGAGTTCATGTTGTGCTGTGATATGTGATAAACTGATAATCGAAAGCACTTTTGTTTTCTTATACTTCCTCCGTTCGGATCTATCTAGACATACTTTAGTGCTAGATACATCTATTTGAGCGACAATTAATTCCAGACGGAGGGAGTATACATGGTAAACAATGCTGATTGAGTAAATAGCAGATTTCTCTTTGTGAATTATTTATAACTAAAATTACAATTGGTTGGAAGCAAAATGTTAGGATAACATGATCAACTGCATTTGCCATCTTTGATCTGCTGTCATATATCTGTTGAAAAAAAAAGCATGTCAAGTGCATAATAAAACATAAACAAAATGTGGCTAATGTCATCTTCGTATCATTTGCACGAAAATCGTTGTGCTCTTCAATTCAAATTACATTTTGGATGAGTGCCTGTAATCATTTCTGAAATGATGATGCTTACCTACATCCTGTGTTGTAACATTCGGTTATTGCAACAGCAAGTTATATCAGTAGAGGGCTACAAGTTTTTTCGCATCGATGGTACCACCAAGATTTCAGAGAGGGAAAGGATTGTGAAGGTTATTATTCCTATTTCACCTTTTTGTTATGATGTGTTAATGGACTCAATTATACGTATATAATATGCTTCTTTAATTTCTGCAATTGCATCTCCAGGATTTCCAGGAGGGTTCTGGAACTCCAATATTTTTACTGACTACCAAAGTCGGTGGTCTTGGACTTACACTCACAAAAGCAGATCGAGTCATAGTAGTCGACCCTGCTTGGAATCCAAAGTATAACAACCTTGACTCATTCTGATCGAGCACATTAATTATTATTTTTGTTTTATAGGATGCAAGTTCTCTTACTTCTAACACAATCTTCGTATTCACAGTGTTGACAGTCAGGCTGTCGATCGTGCTTATCGAATCGGACAGACAAAAGATGTGATCGTATACCACTTGATGACAGCTGGAACTGTTGAAGAAAAGATATATAGAATGCAGGTTTGAATATGATCTAGAATTCTTTTACTCCACTATTGTTTTTCATATGATATCTGAACTTCTGAAGCTTGAATTCCTTCTGTTTTCCAGGTCTTAGGGCAGCCACTGAGCAGAAAGAACAAACACGCTACTTCAACCAGAGGGTAACATTGTGATCCTGATTGCACCGCTCTTCATCGGTCATGGATTGAGGATATAAACAGTGGCTGATAAGGTTACTTGTGTATGTATCTTCAGGACATTCAGGAGCTTCTTAGCCTACTGGCACAAGGTTTTGACATCTCCCCTACGCAAAAGCAATTGCAAAAAGAGCATGAACAGCAGCTTGACATGTAAGACAGTTGAGTTCATTTGACTAAATACGATGCTGTCAACACTATGGCTTTACTCATTGCAAAAAAAAACACTATGGCTTTACTGAAATTATTTTTGACATACACATCAAAATCTTGAGGTTTAGAGTTTGGTGCTTCCTCTGATCCATATTACTTGTCTTTGATTTGTTTAGATATATCTAGAAAAATCAAAGACAAGTAATATGGATTGGAGGCAGTAGACATTTTGACAGATATGGGGTACCAAACAAAAATCTAACATCTAGTTTCAGCTGAATTTGTTAGCTGGTCAGGGAGCTGTTTGACATGATCCCTGATATATAACAACAGTTAACTGACAATTCCATGTTGTTAATTTGGCTTCACTGGTCATTTATTATGTTTCCCTGTACTGTAACTTCCGTCTAGGGATGAGTCACTGAGGCAGCATATAGAGTTTCTAGAGCAGCAAGGAATAGCCGGTGTGAGCCACCAGAGGTCTTGCCAAGACAGAGGTCTTGCCAACTTTGAGCGAAAATGATCATGCACCGGATAGGTCAGTGTTGCTTCCTTGTCTTTCTTGTCAACCTTTCTTTGTAGCTAACACCGATGTAATGTAGGAATGTGCATGCCGTTAAGCCAAATTCAGATGTCCCTGCCCGAAGATATCAACCGGCTGACGCAAACCCTTGCGAACACGGTAAGTTAGACGATCAATCTCTTACTATTTTGCAACTCAATGAGCGATGCACTTTTGCCTATCGTTAACGGTAACGGTGTACTATGGCAGGCACTGGCGTCCGTGCTGCCGGACCGTGACGGTGAGGACAAGACACAAGGTGGTTTGGATGATGACAAGCTGATGGTGGTCGCTGCTGAGTCGACATGATCCTCTGAACCGTTGTTTGTTTTGGCCATGTGCATCATACTATGTCTAACTTTTGTGTGGATCCTGGCCGACTGTTATAAAGATACATGCTGCTCAAATAAATATGAATCACTGTCTTTTATCAACTGAGTATTTTACAGTACATGCGGCAATCTAGATAAGAGCGCTCATCAAAGTGACTTAACATTACCTAGTCCAATGTTAGGAAAAGCATTACCCTGTTTCAATCAGAGTGATATCACATTAACCAGTTCCAAAGAACTTCAGATCTACAGACCAAACTGTTAGAGTAAAACGAGATTGAAAGCGAAAGGACAATCAGTCCTGGTTTCCATTGATTCTCAAGTATATATACATCTGGAAGAGGTGGGAAGAAGAGATGTCTGTTCGGAGGCATCCCTCCAGAACAGGTGCCTATTGGCAGTAGAAAGAGAGAAGGGACATGACTGTTCGGGGTTGGACACACCCCTTTGCTAATGACTATTCATTAATTAGCATGTGCTAATTAATCTACTAATTAATTCCTAACACTCCCCCTTGTACAACACCGCTCCTTGAATGTTTCATCATTGAAAACTTCTTGTACATAGATCTTCCATCTTGAGAAATCTTCCTTATAATCTTGAGAGTCTCCCCCAAAAACCCTGTGGGAAAACTATGAGGAGAATAGAGCAGATATGTTGCTAAAACTCCTTTAAACCCAATGGGAAATATAATAAGGAGAAAAAGTGCAACATATAATAATTATTGTCTCCTTGATAACTCATATGAGAAAACCTTTGAGAAAGGAGAAAACTCATTGGTGAGTTTGAAGAACAATAAATATGCTTTGTTTACTTTCCTTTAAAAACCCCAGTGGGGAAAAATAGAAAGTATTGCATATGTCGCCTCGTTTAAACCTTGTATGAGAAACTTTGAGGGAAAGCTCATAAAGGAAAAAAAGTGCGATCTGATATATCATTGAAAACTCCTTTAAAACCCAGTGGAAAAAAATATAAGGAGAAAATGATATGACATATCATTATAATTGTCTCTTTTAACTCGATATGAGAAAATCCATAGAGTTTAGAGGACAATAAATATGTCGTGTATACTTTCCTAAAAAACTCCTGTGGAGAAAACAGAAAGTATGACATATGATCTCATGTTGATATTACCTCATTAAAAACCTTGATGAGAACCTGTAAAAGTAAACTCATAAAGGGAAAACGAGTATAATATGATGCTTTGAACAGGAGTAATTTAGGAAGATACTCCCCCTGATACTTACAAATCCTGAAGTCGTCGAATACCAATTCCATGAACATCTTTCTGAAATGTTCAAGCTGGTAGAGACTTCATAGACAAATCAGTGAGATTGTCACGTGATTTGATTTGCAAGATGAGCTATATAGTGATATTGCTTACTATGTGATGAAGCCATGTACCTGGGGTAGGGGCACGGACCTGTCCTAAGAGCCCTACCCAAGGACATCCATAGAAGAAGTCACCTTTCAATCGACTTGAAGATACCCACTCGACGGGTTCAAGACACTCGACCAGGAAGCTATCACTCGACCACGAAGCCAACCACTCGACTGCCAGGAGATCTAAAGTAACTCCGCAGGCAAACGGTCGGTCATTAAGTAGCCTTTATGGTCATTATAGCACTTTATTAGAGGCGTTACCAGTAACGCCCAACCTTAATGTACCTTAAACCCTGCATTACTGAGGGCAGGAGAGGGCTGGCGAACTCTATATAAGCCACCCCCTCCTCAGTATCAAGGGTTCGCACCCCTGTCATTCTCACACATATAATCCAGTCAGCGCCTCCGGGCACCGAGACGTAGGGCTTTTACTTCCTCCGAGAAGGGCCTGAACTCGTACATCTTCGTGTGCTTACAGCTCCTGCATAGCTAAGATCTAGCCTCTCCATACTTACCCCCCTACATCACTGTCAGACTTAGAACCACGACAGTTGGCGCCCACCGTGGGGCCGGAATCTTAGCGCTTGATTGTAGGAGTTGCAATTTTTCCGATCTCCTTGATCATGGTTTCATGCGGGGTTTTGGTGGAGGGCCGCGAGATTCGTCTCGGCGCGCTCACGTTCATCGCCGACGACTCCGCCTGGCTTCAAGAGGCTCCGCTCGACATCGACGCGCTCCCCGTCCGCGGGGCGATGCACTTTCGTGCATGTGTTCGCGGCGTCCTACTGCAGCAGCCGTCGACCCAGTATCGGTCGGCTCCCGTGTCATCTCCCCGCCTCGTCTCTCGCCAGCGCAAGCGCTCTGGTCGATCGAGACTTCAGAGGTGGGTGAGGCATGCGGTGGCTCGCCAGTCGGCCACCCCACAAGTCGCGGCAATCGAGCCCGACGAATCTCTCTACGGCCTGTTCGACCTGTCGACTGGCTCCGCAGAGACCGCGTCCGAGTGTGACAGCAGTGATCCCGTGGCGGAGGTCCTGGCAATTGATGGGACACGCAGCCCTCCCGGTTTTACTCGTACCGACGGAGGGGCAGGTGGGGGTGACCCATCGCATCCCCACGAAGAATATCTCCCTGAGCCCCTCACGTCGCTGCAGCGAGAGGAGCTTCGCCGCCGGAACATAGATGCACTCCACACTCCTATCGTTGGAGAAACCCCCGAGGCCCGAGCCTTGGAGGACACGCGCTTGGCTAACTTGGCCGAGCGCACTCGACTGGAGAATCTCCAGCGAGCACTCGACGAGCAAGCGCGTCAGCGGGCTCCAGTCGACGTCAGCTCTGCCCGCCTACGCAGGTATATCAAACTCCCATTCAGAATTTGGCAGCCGCGGCCCGAATAGCAGAATCAATTCAGCCCTCCCAGTCAGAAGCCGACAGAGGCTTGTTGCAAATCAGAGCGTTGCTCCGGGCAGCGGGAAACCAGAATTCCGCTGTCTCTCAGTCGCGGAATAGGATCCACAGTCGATCCGTTGCAGCGGATACAGTGCAGTCGGCTCACAGCCCAAGATCGCGCCCGAGGCATGAGGGACGTGGAGACCGACCAGATCAGTACAGAAGAAACGAGCAGTATGATCATCGATTTGATCGTGATGATCGACGTCGAGTGCCAACCCCTCCCCCGAGGAGTGGGTCGTATGCGCCTCGACAGCAGGATGACAGACGCCCTCATAGTGTTGGGCGGAGGGTCCCAGTCGACCCCAGGGAACCAGGCTTTGACGCGAGATCCATCCTCGTTCAAGGTTTGGTCGACAGGAACAGGGCTCACAGAGAAGGACATGACAGAGATGCTCCTACCAGCAGCAGGGTACATGTTTCAGGGCCAGAATGTTTCAGTCGAGCCATCAGGGCCGCAGTGATTCCTCCCAACTTCCGATTGGTGACTGGAGTCAGCAAGTTCACCGGCGAGTCTAAGCCTGACACTTGGCTCGAAGACTACCGAGTGGCTGTCCAGATTGGTGGCGGCAATGATGAGGTGGCTATGAAGCATTTGCCTCTCCTGTTAGAGGGCTCAGCCAGAGCGTGGCTGAATCAGTTAGCACCCAGCAGCATCTACACTTGGGAGGATCTCTCTCAAGTGTTTGTCACGACCTTTGAAGGAACATGCAAGCAACCAGCAGGCCTTACAGAATTGCGGTCTTGCATGCAGAAACCGAGTGAAACTCTGAGGGATTACATCCAGAGGTGGATCACTTTGCATCACACAGTTGAGAATGTACCAGACCACCAAACAGTTTGTGCCTTTAAAGAAGGCATCAAGAACAGAGAGTTGAACCTGAAGTTCGGTCGGACCGGAGAAATGTCTCTGAATCGGATGATGGAAATTGCCACCAAATACGCTAACAGAGAAGATGAAGATCGACTCCGGAGTGGCAAGCAGAAAGTAGTCGCCCAGGAAACCGGAGGCAATTCCAGTCGGAAGCATAAGAGGAAGGCCGAGCCAGCCGCTCCTGGGGAGGCTCTGGCCGTAACCCAGGGGAAATTCAAGGGAAAACCCAAGGGGCCCTGGAACCCCAAGAAAGTAAAAGATCAAGACGGAAATGATGTTTTGGATCTGCCGTGTCACATTCACACCAAGAAAGACGAGGAGGGTAAACTCATTTACCAAAGCATACCACCCGACAGTGTCGGCTCCTGATCCAGCAGTTCCAGGGCAAGTAGTCCAAATACAAGGAAAAAGAGTCGGACAAAGTTGAGGATAAGGAAGATAGTGACGATGGGTACCCCAAGTCAATTCCACCTTGATGATTTTTTCTGATGTCGAAAGCAAAGTCGACTGAAAGTCATTAACCGTGAAGTGAATATGGTTGCCCCGGCAACACCCAGCTACTTGAAGTGGTCTCAGACTGCCATCACGTTCGACCAGTCCGATCACCCTACGCACATTGCCACCCCTGGGAGGCAAGCTCTGGTGGTCGATCCAGTTGTCGAAGGCACTCGACTGACCAATGTCCTGATGGATGGTGGCAGCGGCCTGAACATACTGTATGTAGAAACGTTGAAAGGGATGGGCATTCCGATGTCCAGGCTCAGTGCCAACAACATGAGTTTCCATGGAGTCATTCCTGGAAAGAAAGCCGAGTCACTCGGCCAGATTGCTCTCGATGTGGTTTTCGGTGATTCAAAGAATTACCGCAAGGAAAAGTTGACATTTGAGGTTGTGGACTTCCAAAGTGCTTATCATGCTATTCTGGGCCGGCCAGCTTATGCACGCTTCATGGCTCGACCATGCTATGTGTATCTCAAGTTGAAGATGCCCGGCCCCAGAGGTGTGATCACCATTACAGGCAATCCGAAGAAAGCAGAGGAGTGTTTTCAGAAAGGATCAAAGATCGCTGATGCTCAGATGTCAGTAGTCGAGCTGCAAGAGTACCAGAAGACTGCTGATCCGAGTGAATTGCTGCGAGCCAAGAAGCCAGCTTCAGAATCAGCTTTTCAGTCGTCCGGTGAAACTAAGCCAGTTCACATTCACCCAACCGACCCCAATGCTGCTTCGACTCACATCTCAACGACGCTCGACTCCAAATAGGAAGAAGCGCTCATCCAGTTCCTCCGTGAGAACTGGGACATCTTCGCATGGAAGCCTTCTAACATGCCTGGAATTCCTAGGGGGCTGGCTGAGCACCGTCTACGAGTCGACCCGAAGTTCAAGCCTGTGAAAGAACATCTTCAACGGCCCGCCGTTCAGAAGAGGAAAGCTATTGGCGAGGAGGTGGCTCGGCTCTTAGCAGCGGAGTTCATCCGAGAGATTTACCACTCCGAGTGGCTCGCCAATGTTGTCATGGTCCCCAATAAGGACAAGTCACTTCGCATGTGCATTGACTTTAAACATATCAATTGGGCCTGCCCGAAAGATCATTTCCCTCTCCCCCGCATCGACCAGATAGTCGACTCGATCATGGGGTGCGAGCGTTTGTCTTTTCTAGACGCTTATTCAGGGTACCATCAGATCCGTCTGTATGGACCCGACGAGATCAAAACGGCTTTCATCACCCCATTCGGGTGCTTCTGTTATGTCACCATGCCCTTCGGCCTCAAGAATGCTGGAGCCACGTTCATGAGGATGATTCAGAAGTGTTTGCTCACTCAGATCAGTCGGAACATGGAAGCATACATGGATGATATTGTGGTTAAGTCACGGAAAGGTTCCGACCTGCTGACTGACCTTGCCGAAACCTTTGCTAACGTCAAGGGATATGATATCAAGCTCAATCCATCAAAGTGCACATTTGGAGTTCCAGGTGGAAAGTTACTCGGTTTTCTCGTTTCCGAACGAGGAATCGACGCCAATCTCGAGAAAGTTGGCACCATACTCCGGATGAAGCGCCCTGTGCGTGTGCAAGATGTCCAGAAGCTTACAGGTTGCTTGGCGGCTCTAAGTCGATTCATTTCTCGTCTTGGTGAAAAGGCGTTGCCTCTTTACCGACTGATGAAGAAGTCTGACAAGTTCGAGTGGACTCCAGAAGCTGATGCAGCGTTTGCAGAGCTCAAAGCTCTGCTCTCCACCCAGCCGGTGCTTGCTGCCCCAATCAGTAAAGAGCCTCTGCTGCTTTACATTGTGGCCACAGGTCAAGTTGTCAGTATAATACTTACGGTCGAGCGGGAAGAAGAAGGAAAGGCCTTCAGAGTTCAACGCCCAGTATATTATGTGTCTGAGGTTTTGACTCCTTCGAAGCAAAGATATCCCCATTACCAGAAGCTTGTATATGGGATTTACATGACCACGAAGAAGGTTGCACACTACTTCTCTGACCATTCCATTACAGTCGTCAGCGACGCTCCACTGTCAGAGATTTTGCACAACAGAGATGCAACTGGTCGAGTGGCGAAGTGGGCGATTGAACTCCTTCCCCTAGATATCAAGTTTGAAGCAAAGAAAGCTATCAAGTCCCAAGCAATTGCAGATTTCATCGCCGAATGGATTGAACAGCAGCTTCCGACTCAAGTTCACTCAGAGCACTGGACCATGTTCTTCGATGGGTCTAAGATGCTGAATGGTTCTGGTGCTGGGGTAGTATTGGTCTCCCCCCGAGGAGATAAGCTCAGATATGTTCTCCAGATTCACTTCGATTCCTCCAATAATGAAGCAGAATATGAAGCACTCTTGTATGGGTTGCGCATGGCCATTTCACTCGGCGTCCGGCGCCTCATGGTCTATGGCAACACAGATTTTGTGGTTAATCAGGTGATGAAGGAGTGGGACGTCAGAAGCCCAGCTGTGACTGGCTACTACAACGCAGTAAGGAAGCTAGAAAAGAAATTCGAGGGGTTAGAGCTTCATCACATCCCCCGACTGAAAAATCAAGCAGCTGATGATTTGGCAAAGATAGGCTCCAAGAGAGAAGCCATTCCAAGCAATGTGTTTTTGGAGCACATCCACTCACCGTCAGTCCAGGAGGATCCTTTTACAGAAGAAGCCCCGCAACCGAAAAGTGCCACAGATCCGACTAAAGTCGAAGTTCCTGCTGTGGTCGACCTAATCATGGAGGTCTTGGCAATCACTCCCGACTGGACGATACCATACATCGTGTATATTTTGAGGAAAGAGCTTCCAGAGGACGAAGAAGAGGCTCGACAGATCGTCCGTCGATCTAAAGCTTTCACAGTCATAAAAGGACAGTTGTATAGAGAAACTGCAACTGGAATCGGTCAGAAGTGCATAACGCCAGAAGAAGGTCAGATAATCCTTGATGATATCCACTCGGGGACCTGTGGTCACCATGCATCCTCTCTAACCATTGTGGCCAAAGCATACCGAACGGGTTTTTACTGGCCCAGGGCAAACGAAATGGTGAAAGAGATAGTTGACAAGTGTGAAGGCTGCCAGTACTACTCCAACATGTCGCACAAGCCAGCATCAGCTCTGAGGACCATTCCACTCGTCTGGCCCTTCGCTGTTTGGGGACTAGACATGGTTGGTCCACTGAGAACAGGCAGGAGCGGATTCACACATGTGCTTGTGGTAGTCGACAAGTTCACCAAATGGATTGAAGCCAAGCCTATCAAAAATCTTGATGCTAGCACTGCTATCAGTTTCATCAGAGAGTTGATATTCAGATATGGGGTCCCGCATAGCATCATCACTGACAATGGGTCAAACTTCAATTCAGACAAGTTCAGAGCTTTTTGCGCCTCTCAAGGCACACGAGTCGACTACGCATCGGTCGCGCATCCCCAGTCGAATGGACAAGCTGAAAGAGCAAATGGTCTGATTCTCAAAGAACTGAAGCCTCGACTGATGCGTGATCTCAAGCACGCAGCAGGCGCTTGGGTCGACGAGCTTCCGTCAGTTTTGTGGGGATTGAGGACCACCCCGAACCGATCGACTGGAAGAACGCCATTCTTTCTGGTTTACGGAGCCAAAGCCGTCCTGCCGAGTGATCTACTTCACAATGCCCCCAGAGTCGAGCTTTATAACGAAGATGAAGCAGAGCAAGCCCGGCAAGACGCAGTCGACCTCCTAGAGGAGGAGAGGGAAATGGCTATGATCAGATCGACCATCTATCAGCAAGACTTGCGTCGATTCCATGCCAGAAATGTGAAGAGCCGAGCCTTCCAAGAAGGAGATTTGGTCCTCCGAGTGGATCAACAGAAACCACACAAACTTGCTCCTACTTGGGAAGGCCCCTTCATCGTCACCAGAGTCCTCCACAATGGAGCATATCACCTCTACAACGTTGATCGCCGGATCGACGAGCCATGAGCTTGGAATGCGGAACTACTCCGCCCATTTTACACTTGAATTCTCACTCGGATGAGATGTAATAAGAAAAACTTTTGTAGTTTATTTTTGTCAAAGACAAGAGTGTCCCGGTTCTTCCTGTAAATTGCTGTCACTTTTGTTTTCGTACGAAATCCCCCAGTGGGTAGCTTATCTGCGAATCCGTTTTGCCTAAGTTTGCAAAAAAAAAAAATCCTACCGAGTGGTGAGGCAGACTCCCACTCGGGGGCTTAGCTGCGGCCTAGTGCTCGCCTAAGTATTTGAAAATCCTACCGAGTGGTGAGCCAGACTCCCACTCGGGGGCTTAGCTGCAGCCGAGTGCTCGCCTAAGTGTTTGAAAATCCTACCGAGTGGTGAGCCAGACTCCCACTCGGGGGCTTAGCTGCAGCCCAGTGCTCGCCTAAGTGTTTGAAAATCCTACCGAGTGGTGAGCAAGACTCCCACTCGGGGGCTTAGCTGCAGCCCAGTGCTCGCCTAAGTATTTGAAAATCCTACCGAGTGGTGAGCCAGACTCCCACTCGGGGGCTTAGCTGCAGCCCAGTGCTCGCCTAAGTGTTTGAAAATACTACCGAGTGGTGAGCCAGACTCCCACTCGGGGGCTTAGCTGCAGCCAGTGCTCGCCTAAGTGTTTGAAAATCCTACCGAGTGGTGAGCAAGACTCCCACTCGGGGACTTAGCTGCAGCCCAGTGCTTGCCTAAGCATTTGAAAATCCTATCGAGTGGTGAGCCAGACTCCCACTCGGGGGCTTAGCTGCAGCCCAGTGCTCGCCTAAGTGTATAAAAATCCTACCGAGTGGTGAGCCAGACTCCCACTCGGGGGCTTAGCTGCAGCCTAGTGCTCGCCTAACACTACAAGAAATATGTCAACTTGTGACCACCACTATTGGTCACTGAATGGTCACAAATTTCCATTTATGACCTTTTTGTGACCAAAAACATAAGGTCAAAAGCCGGCCGTCGTAAACTGACTATAGCGACCTTTCTTCTGGAATGGTCGCAAACGTTTATGACCAAAATAAGTCCACTGTGGCGTTTTGGTCACTAGCAACCTCCCCAGGCCACGTAGGCATCCAGCGTGGCAAGCTGATGTGGCACAAGATTCAGCCCGGTCCAATTCGGTTTTCTACATGGGCCTAGCCCATTAATTCAACCCATTTGTATATTTTTTCCTGTGAATTTTTTGCCAGCTTCATGGGCCAAGCCCAACAATTCGGCCTTTTAATTTTCTAGGCCATTACCTTTTGCAAACCATTTCGTTAAGCCTGTTTGTTCATGTTTTCTAGAAATAAACAATGTTCCAGTCCACTATTATTTTGGCCATAGCCTTTTTAGAGCCCATATATTATTTGGTCCAATAGAAAATTTGGTCTTTTTATTCACTGATTTCCAGTTTACACATTTGAATAGCAAACACTCTATAATTCTCTCTTATACATGCATCTCCCTTACAGTTTTACATGAGTACAGGAAAGAACACTATAGGCACCAAAAAATGCATCCATCTCGCTTACAATATTGCAGGAAAGAACACTAAAGTGAGCTCACAAGCCTCACATATAGTAAGTCTTGCCTGTCACAACCAAATTCTAGGAAAAATGCATCCATCTCACTTACATCTCAGTATCAATGCAGCAACAATACAAAGAGCAGGTATCAAGCAAAGCAAAAATGGTCCAGGAGCCGACCTTCCAAAGGAGCAGCATGCTGCTGCTTTGCTTCCCCATATAGGACACTCACCTAAGATTGCAACCCAAAGAACAAAAAACATGATTAGGGAGCTGGTACATAAGAAAAGGAATTAATGCACGAATGACATATACAACTAAAAAAATAGGATATGAAATATTATTAGAATTGCAAATTAGATGGCTGCAAGATAACTTTTGCTTCATATAAAGTAACTAGAATTAGCACCCAAAAACTAGAATTTACTAATGTGTTTGTCACACTACCAAAATTCAAGACAAACCATGACAGGGAGACGAGTGAATTGCAGCAGAGGAGGCATCTAATTTGACTACCGCAATCATTAAGTGAAAGCAAACATCAAAGAATTCAGAAATTTCTGAACTGAATGCAAGCAAGTTTGCACATGACACAGCAGGTCTGTAGTCCCTAATTAGATTAGATATTCCGACTCACGAGCCACATGCATAGACACTTACTAGAACCTGCTTATGCTTAAACTAGAAATAGAACAAAGGAAAATTGAACCTATCTATTCAACAGAGAGACATAGCATGGGAGGAGCACCTATGTCAAGAGCAATCACACATGGCCTCAACCATGGACATCATTTTAACTTACTAACTGCATCACCAAATAAAACTACCAGGTTAGTGACAACCTTAAAATGGAATCAAGGCAGTCTCACGTTTTGAGCCACTTGTAAGATCAATTCCAGTTTTCTTTAACTCGGTGTTAAAGCAAAAAACTTGCCAGAATTAGCAAGGATTCCTCTACCTAACTAGATTCAGCACGAGCCAAGCAGGGCACCTTATGCTCTGCACCTAGCACGGCAAGCTTTGCAATAAAATAAACTAGCACAACAAGGTTGTCACATGAAAACTGACATAACAAACAGGTTCAGAACAAACAAAAATGCTCTACAAGGATTAACATGATCCAACAGTAATAGAAAAAGTTCAAATAGGTTTATAAATGCACAAATAACTTGAGGAAAAGTAGCCAACTTATGTATGAATCCTGTTCACTAGAGCATTTTATGAAAAAAAAATGATGGCCATGGAACAGAGCAAGGTACTTCTACAGCAGCACAAAAGAGGGAGCTAGACATGCAGTTAGACATGCATCTCCATTTTCACGACACTGGCAGTAGTTACACATTAAATGTTGAGCATAAGGCAGCAACTACAACAGACCTGGGAGAGATGGAGAAAGTGCTCGTCAGGTAAAAAAAGGTGGAAATGAAGCATATGTAGTTGAACATGTTTTGAGCAAGCAGAAAGAATTTAATCATGCAAAGATACAGGGATGGATGAAAGCATGTATAGAGACGGTAGATTGATTAGAAAAATAAAGGACTTGGGTGGGTGCTGCAAGCAGAATCATGGTGTTTGTTAACAATGGAATGGGATATGTATGAAGCACACACACGCGGCATACATCTAGCAGTTTGAAGCACACACAAAGAAGAAGTTTGACCTATTTATGGAGCTCACGGTCAATGAGTTCAACCCAAAGAAGCATGTCCAACGAGCTCCAAGTACTTTCTTGGCAAAGCAAACACAATCAAGAAGATGCAAACAAACAGTAATAGGCTTTAAAGACCGCTATTACTCATTCCATGATTCAGAAACGAACATTGCAAACTGTTTGCTACTCCACTTTGGGTAATCACTCCCAGATCTGAAGGTCTCCCATTTATAAGGTTCTACTAGTATGCATGCATGACTCATGCTGCTGCTGCCATATCTAGGACGTACTGTAAGGATTACTTGGATTCGTACACTGCATTCGAGAGGGTGCAGCAGAGAGCATTGCTCGGTTTACAGAACCCTAGAAACCATGTTCCACTTTGGGAAATCTCTCTCAGATCTAAATGCCTGTCATTTAAGGTTCTACTAGCATGCATCTCTTGTAGTGCAGACTCACGCTGCTGCTACCAATGACTCTATCTAGGACGTACTAGAATTTGATTCCTTGGATTCATCCAAGTGCACCGTGGAAGAAATTTCCCTGCGTGCACACAAGCGGGTGTAGCAACTACCATGGCTCCATGGCCAGAACCCTCGAAATCGCAGCCATGGGCACGAAAGAGAGCAGAGGCGGAGCCTACCTACCAACGCCGGAGTCCAAGTCGGAGGCGAAGGGGAAGCTAAGCCGTCGTCGGGGAAGATCATGCCAGATGCATCGGGGCGCTGACGCTGTTGTCGCCGTACAACATCCATAGGGAGCGTCAGCGGTGGGGCTTGGAGCTCGCTGGAGGTCGACGAGGGCCGACGCATGTCCCGTCACCTGAAGCAGAGGACGAGCGGGCGCCGTGGCTTAGATGGTGGGGCGGCAGAGGTGCAGGGGTGGTCTGCGGGGCGGCGACGCGGATGAACTGCAGCGGCGGCAGGAGCTCGTGAAGAGGCCATCCATGGCGGGGCTGTTGTAGAAGTACCTGAGAGAGAAGGAAGATGCGTGAGGGAGAGAGGGAGGCAGAGGAAAGGAGAAGGACGGGACAGTAACAGAGGAGAGGGCCTACTCCGCGAGGTGCCACGTCGCCTCGTCAGCGCTGAGCGAGTTGGCGAGGACCGCGTTCTTGGCCGGCACGTCGCCGGTGGAGAGGGCCACCGCCTCCATGGCCGGTGACGGGTGTAGGTCTACTGGGCACCGTCGAATCCCGCCATAGGTCGCCGGGATTGGGTGCCGGAGGTGGCGGTGGGAAGTTTGATCTGGGAGTGGGGAGAGCGGAGAGGATCTGAGGTGGGAAGGGGAGGTGTGGCGGAGGTGGGTGGCGGCGAGGGGACTGGTGGGTGGCGGCGAGGGGATGGGTGGGTGGCGGCGGGGGACGTGTGGGTGGGGGTGGCGGTGAGGGGAGGGGAGAGCGCTAGGGTTCGCTGCAGAGGGGGAGAGAGAGCAAGATGAGCGAGAAGGGGAAAGTTCCAGAGGGCTGGGCGGGTTGGTGGGAGAGGGGCACTGGATCAAGGGACTGAAGGAGAGTGTGGACGGCTCAGATCGACTGCGGTGGGGGTGATCCGTGGGCTACTTCCTGATTGGTTCAAAACATGAGGCATTTATTAAAATTATCTCTTAGTGCTAAAAGTAGAAGGTTTTGTGAAGCAGCTACCAAAATTATTTTGCAAAATGGCATCACTAAAATTTTCAATTAATTTAGACCATATTTTATGGATGATCACCAATTTGTATGCATTTCCAATCCTACTAGCTACTTTTGGCCATTTAAACAAATTTGTACTAAAGTTGCTTTATAGTTTAGTATTTATTTTTTACAAAAAATATTTTTAGGTACATAAATATCTATTTAATCAGAGAAATGCCAAAAAAATCTAATATTCAATCACTAGCTAGGAACGGTCATGCCCGCCGTTTTGACCGCATTTTGAAACGGGCATAAAAAATTCAAAAAAATAAAAAATTAGAAACCTTTGCATTGTGTCATTATATGTGACCAAGTTACCAGGAAACATAATAAACTTGTAATAATACAATTATTTTTAAAAGTGTTCTCATAAAAGGGCTATCATGTGTGAAGATTTATGGCTTTCGAGCCAAATAATCAGTCTTATGGCCACGTTCATGGCATAGTTTTTTCAAATAATCTCATATTGCGCACAAAGTTGAATCTTGCTATGGCAAACAATGTTGCCTAAGGAAGTTTTCATTTTCTTTGGATTAAAAAAATCATTTTCCATTTTTTTAGTGCCCAAAATGAGTTTTTTTGTGAAGGACCTACCATATATTTGTTGCAAAATTGCACCAATTCAATTTTATAAAATAATAGGTCATATTTAATGTACAATTGACCGAATGTTTGGGTGTCAAAAGTTTTGATCCACCTCTCATGAAAAAGACAAAATTCCGCCGATTCAGCTGAAAGCGGGTCAAATTTGAACTGCAGATGCCCCATAGTTTGCTCTATATTTTTTCCAAAAATCATTTCTAGGTACATAAGTATCTATTTAATCAGAGAAACACCAAAAAAAATTCCAAGATTCCACCACTAGCTAGGAACGGTCAAGCCCGCCGTTTTGACCGCATTTTGAAACGGGCATAAAAAATTCAAAAAATTGGAAAACCTTCGCGTTGTGTCATTATATGTGGCCAAGTTCCCAGGAAAAATAACAAACTTGTAATACGGCAATTATTTTTAAAAAGTATTCTCAGAAATGAGCTATCATCTCTGAAGATTCATGGCTTTCAAGCCAAATGATCAATCTTATGGCCACATTCGTGGCATAGTTTGTTCAAATGATATCATATTGTGCACAAAGGTGCATATTGGAATGGCAAACAATGTTGCCTAAGGAATTTTCATTTTCTTTGGACGAAAAAACCATTTTTCATTTTCCGAGTGCCCGAAAGGAGGTTTTTTTGTGAAGGAACTACCAAATAATTGTTGCAAAATTGGACCAAATCAATTTTCTAAAATACTAGGACATATTTAATGCACAATTGACAAAATTTTTGGGTGTAAAAAGTTTTGATCCACCTCTCGTGAAAAAGACAAATTTCCGCCGATTCAGTTGGAAGCGGGTCAAATTTGAACTGCAGCTGCCTCATAGTTTGCTATTTATTTTTTTACAAAAATCATTTCTAGGTACATAAGTATCTATTTAATCAGAGAAACACCAAAAAAATTTCAAGATTCAACCACTAGCTAGGAACGGTCATTCCCGCTGTTTTGACCGCATTTTGAAACGGTCATAAAAAATTCAAAAAAATCAAAAAATTGGGAAACCTTCGCATTGTGGCATCATATGTGGCCAAGTTCCTAGGAAAAATAACAAACTTGTAATATGGCAATTATTTTTAAAAAGTGTTCTCAGAAACGAGCTATCATGTGTGGAGATTAATGGCTTTCAAGCCAAATGATCAATCTTATGGCCACATTCATGGCATAGTTTGTTCAAATGATCTCATATTGTGCACACGGGTGCATATTCGAATGGCAAACAATGTTGCCTAAGGAAGTTTTCATTTTCGTTGGACGAAAAAACCATTTTCCATTTTCCGAGTGCCCGAAAGGAGGTTTTTTTGTGAAGGAACTACCAAATAATTGTTGCAAAATTGGACCAAATTATTTTTATAAAATACTAGGCCATATTTAATGCACCATTGACAAAATGGTTGGGTGGAAATTTTTTTGATCCACCTCTCGTGAAAAAGACAAATTTCCGCCAATTCAGTTGGAAGCGGGTCAAATTTGAACTGTAGCTGCCTCATAGTTTGCTATTTATTTTTTACAAAAATCATTTCTAGTTACACAAGGACCTATTTAATCATAAATACATGGTTTGGTGGCGATACGTCGAGGTTTGGGCGGTGGCCGAGGGCCCCAACTCTAGAGCGCGTAAACTCGCATGCCCGTCGCGTGGTCACCGCGTGACCGTAATGTTGCCATGTGTTTTGGGTGGCCTAGGCATGTCTAGTGGGTTGGGCACTCCCCAGGTTGGTGCTAGGAAGAAAATTACAACATAAGATTCTCACGAGGAGACCGATCGATGCTCAAACATGAATTAGCAGCCAAGTGTTTGATTAGCGGTACGGGAAATGCACATGGCCAATGGGCGTGAGTTTTGGCTGAGGATGATCATCTACTAAGGAGAATGTCTTCACAAATTTTTAGCTCAAAAGGAGGATCCTAGGTGGTACTTGCTTTGCAAAGTACCACGCTAGACAAAAATATGAATGTTGAAGCTGGGCTCAAAATAATGAATGGAGTGAGCTGAAATTTTGTGGAGGATGGTTATTTGGGCATAGGAAAGCATTGTAGAAAATTGATACCATTTAGACATGCCAAAGAAGTACTTCGTTCACAATGCTCTTCTATGGACAGAAACTTGGGAAAACTAGTGAGAGAGATTGGATGAATGAAATGATCTCAAAATTGGTGTAGGTAAGTTACTTAGGTATGGTCATGCGCTGGTAAATTTTCAGATCATTTGGGTAAGCCTAGCTAGTACTTACTTCACAAAGCTTCTCTCGAGGTAGAAACTTTGGAAATTTCCCGAGAAAGATTTACTAGGAACATTAAGCTGAATATTATCATGTGGCAATGATTTGGGTATGGAAGAGTGCTCGAAAAGTTTGAGGGTAATAGGATGGGTCTATATAACACTTGCTTTGCAACGTGCCAATTTGGCCATAAAATATAAATTGAACCTGGGCTCACATAGATGATTTGACTGAGCTGCAATTTGGAGGAGGTTGATAATTTGGGCATATGAAGGAACTATATAAATTTCATGTCATTTAGAGGTATAAAAAAGGTACTTCCTTCACAATGCTTCTAGGTGGACAAAAACTTTGGAAATTTGCCGAGGAAGATTTGCTAGGCAAATGGAGCTGAATTTTGTCATGCAGTAATAATTTGGATAGAAAAGAGTGCCCAAAAATTTTGAGGGCAATCAAGAATATATAAATAGAACTTCCTTCATAAAGTGTTGTTGTGAACAAAATAGGAAAATGAATATTGTTGAATTAGTTTTGAACTAGAAAAGGAAGAATTTTAACATATTTGATGAAGATATGACCCAAAGAATTTATGAGATTTTTTTGGGAATTTTGGGAATGACAGAAATATAGGTTGCTTCACAACCTAGGGCAAAAACTGCCACATGGACATGACACATAGGCAAAACTGATGAGATGGCGCCTAGTCATCGCAACCCACCACAATTTACAAGGCTATGACCATCTATATTGGTCGTTAACAACTAGAAATAAGGCAGCGGACTAGCGCTGTTTGCTTTATGACCATTTCGTGTAAGGAAATTATGACCTTTCTGACCAAAATGGTCGCAATGGTTTAGGGTTTGGAGCCCCCCAGACAGCTTTTGACCAATTGGTCTAAAATGGTCATAAATTTATGAACAATTCTTCGAGGGTCACTGACAGAAGGTCATAAGTTGACATATTTCTTGTAGTGTAACTGTATAAAAATCCTACCGAATGGAGAGCAAACCTCCCACTCGGAGGCTTAGCTGCAGTCCAAGCACTCACCTAAGTATATAAAAATCCTATCGAGTGGAGAGCAAACCTCCCACTTAGGGGCTTAGCTGCAGTCCAAGTACTCGCCTAAGTATATAAAAATCCTACCGAGTGGAGAGCAAACCTCCCACTCGGAGGCTTAGCTGCAGCCCGGTGCTCGCCTAGGTATATAAAAATCCTACCGAGTGGAGAGCAAACCTCCCACTCGGGGGCTTAGCTGCCATCCAAGTACTCGCCTAAGTATATAAAAATCCTATCGAGTGGAAAGCAAACCTCCCACTCGGGGGCTTAGCTGCAGTCCAAGTACTCGCCTAAGTATATAAAAATCCTACCGAGTGGAGAGCAAACCTCCCACTCAGAGGCTTAGCTGCAGCTCAGTGCTCACCTAAGTGTTCAAAAATCCTACTGAGTGGAGAGCAAACCTCCCATTCGGAGGCTTAGCTGCAGCCCAGTGCTCGCCTAAGTGTTCAAAAATCCCACCGAGTGGAAAGCAAACCTCCCACTCGGGGGCTTAGCTGCAGCCCAGTGCTCGCCTAAGTTCGGGACACGTCCCAATCCACAAGGACGGCAAGATGCAAATCGACTGTTACCTTACGAAGTTATTTCGAGTGAAGACCAAGTTCCACTCGACAGATAATTCCCGAAGATATTCAACGATAAATCGAGTTCGGATAAAACCCAAAGGTCCAAGACCTCAGGTAAAAGTACTCGAGCCCTCGGCTCGACAGAGTTTAACGGTTACAAGATCCACTCGGCATTCCGAGGCAAATTTAAAGTGAAGCATAAAAGTTTTTTACTCCTCCGGCGGAGGACTAGAAGGGGCAACGAACTCGTCCAAGTCGATCCTGTCTGCAATACGGGTGGCAGCAGCAATGAAAGTTTCCATGAAGTCTTGAAAGTTAAGCTTCCTGGTGTTGGCAACTTGGATGGCGGCCAGCTTCTCCTCTCGCACCTCCTTGTAGTGGATGCGGACGAGGGACAAAGCGACATCGGCACCACACCTTGCGGAGGATTTCTTCCAATCCGTCACTCGACCAGGAACGTCATTCAGTCGAGTCATCAAAGACTCGAGATCATTTGAAAGCGCCGCACCGGGCCAGAGAGACGTGTCGATCCGCGACACCGCAACCTTCAGCCGAGCCAGATAGTCAACCACGCTGGCAATACGAGACTCCAGGTGGAGCACGTTCACTGCAGCCTCGTCCTTCACAAGAGAGTTAGCAGGGTCCAAGCCTGGCTCCACTCGACTGGTCTCCTCTTCAAAGTTCTGACAGAATTCTGCAAACATGATTCAAGAATAAGACAGCAGCTTTACTCGAGTTCGGTAACTGCAAGACAGCCAGATCGAAGTAATTACCTTTGAGCATGATGAACAGCTTCTTGGCGAGTCCACCGAGATAAACCTCCAGATCATTTACCTTCCCCGCTAGCTCACCCGCCTTGTCGTGCAGAACCATCTTATTCTTCAGTCGGCTGACCTCTTGATTAGCTGTCTCAAGAGCAGTTTTCAGTCTGGAATTCTCCTGTTCAAGAGTTCCGACCGAAGCCAGTTTCTCTTCTGCAAGCTTCGTTTTGCTCAAAACCTCCTCCTGTGCCTCTGCAAGATCTTGATCCTTCTTCTTCAGAGCTTCTTCCAGTTTATCTGCAGCACGTCGAGTGAAATCAACATCAAGAATGGACAGGAAAGAAAAGTCACTCGTCAAGAATGGAGAACCTCACCAGCCATACCTTTTTCTTCTTCTTGCGCCTTCTTCAAGTTCTCTTGAGAAAGTGTGACGCCCCCGTCTTGATCGTACACTACTCATGCACGCAAATGTGTATGATCAAGATCAAGGCCTCACGGGTAGATATCACAACACAACTCTACAAATAAAAAAATAAGTCATACAAGCATCATATTACAAGCCAGGGGCCTCGAGGGCTCGAATACAAGAGCTCGATCATAGACGAGTCAGCGGAAGCAACAATATCTGAATACAGACATAAGTTAAACAAGTTTGCCTTAAGAAGGCTAGCACAAACTGGGATACAGATCGAAAGAGGCGCATGCCTCCTTCCTGGGATCCTCCTAAACTACTCCTGGTCATCATCAGCGGGCAGCACGTAGTAGTAGGCACCTCCGGTGTAGTAGGAGTCGTCGTCGACGGTGGCGTCTGGATCCTGGGCTCCAACATCTGGTTGCGACAACCAGGTAGAATGGATGGGGAGAAAAGAGGGAGAAAGCAACCGTGAGTACTCATCCAAAGTACTCGCAAGCAAGGAGCTACACTACATATGCATGGGTAAATGTGTAAAAGGGCCATATCGGTGGGCTGAACTGCAGAAAGCCAGAATAAGAGGGGGATAGCTAATCCTTTCGAAGACTACGCTTCTGGAAGCCTCCGTCTTGCAGCATGTAGAAGAAAGTAGACTGAAGACCTCCAAGTAGCATCGTATAGCATAATCCTAACCGATGATCCTCCCCTCGTCGCCCTGTGAGAGAGCAATCACCGGTTGTATCTGGCACTTGGAAGGGTGTGTTTTATTAAGTATCCGGTTCTAGTTGTCATAAGGTCAAGGTACAACTCCGGGTCGTCCTTTTACCGAGGGACACGGCTATTCGAATAGATTAACTTCCCTGCAGGGGTGCACCACATTCCCCAACACGCTCGATCCCATTTGGCCGGACACACTTTCCTGGGTCATGCCCGGCCTTGGAAGATCAACACGTCGCAGCCCTACCTAGGCACAACAGAGAGGTCAGCACGCCGGTCTAAACCTAAGCGCACAGGGGTCTGGGCCCATCGCCCTTAGCACACCTGCACGTTGCGTACGCGGCCGGAAGCAGACCTAGCCTAGTGGCTTTCCAGTCCAATCCGGCGCGCGCCACTCAGTCGCTGACGTCATGAAGGCTTCGGCTGATACCACGACGCCGGGATACCCATAACTACTCCCGCGTAGATGGTTTGTGTGTATAGACCAAATGGCCAGACTCAGATCAAATACCCCGATCTCGTTAAGCATGTTAAGTATCCACGAACGCCGACCAGGGCTAGGCCACCTCTCCCCTAGGTGTTCTCAACCTGCCCCTGTCGCTCCGCCACAAAGTAACAGTCGGGGGCCGTCGGGAACCCAGGCCCACCTCTATCGGGATGGAGCCACCTGCCCCTTCAGCCCCCATCTCCGAACAGTATCACAGGTAATGTAATAGTGTAAAGTATAGAGTAAATGCCCATGATCACCTCCCGAAGTGATCACGGCCCAGTAGTATAGCATGGCAGACGGACAAGAGTGTAGGGCCACCGATGGAACACTAGCATCCTATACTAAGCAGTAGGATAGCAGGTAAAGGTAACAACAGTAGTAGCAAGGACAGGCTATGCAGCAGTATAGGATTAACTGAAAGCAGTAACATGCTACACTACTCTAATGCAAGCAGTATAGAGAAGAGTAGGCGATATCTGGTGATCAAAGGGGGCGGCTTGCGTGGTTGCTCTGGCAAGAGAGAGGGGTCGTCAACACCGTAGTCGACCGGGGCATCAACGGCGTCGGGCTCGTAGTCTACCAGAAAGAAGTTACGGAGGGGGAACACAATAAATAATAGAGCAATCAAATCATAACATGACAAATGTGGTGCTAGAGGTGATCTGACGCAGGGATAGGTGATACCGGCGAAGGGGGGAAACATCCGGGAAAGTATTCCCGGTGTTTCGCGTTTTCGGACAGATGAACCGGAGGGGGAAAGTTGCGTGTTTGCTATGCTAGGGATGTGTAGCGGACGAACGGGCTGTGTATCCGGATTCGTCTCGTCGTTCTGAGCAACTTTTATGTACAAAGTTTTTACATCCGATCTACGGTTTATTTTATATTAATTTCCAAAGTTTTTAATTCATTTTAAGAATTAACAGAATTAATTTAATTTAAAAAATGCCATTATGATGTCAGCATGAGGTCAGCGTGATGTCATCAATCAACCAGTTAGTTGACTTAGTCAAACTGACCGGCAGGTCCCACATGTCATTGGCTGGAGACTAATTATCTGTTAACTTTTAATTAGCAGGTTTAATTAGAGTTAATTAGTTAACTAAATAGGGTTAGTTAAGTTAATTATTTATTTTAATTAATTAATTAACTAATATCTTTATTATAATTCCTTTCAATTCTTTTTTTAACAGTATAGGGGGCGTGGGCCCCATCTGTCAAGGGCCCGAAGGCCACAGTGGGCATTGGGCTATCGGGCGGTGGGTGTGGGCGCCCAGCGTGGCCAAACCCGCCTGGGTGCGGGGGCTGGGGAAGGCCGTGGCCGGAGCAGCAGGGGCCGTCGAGAGACGGCGGCGGCCGGAGCCGGGGCTGCGTGGCGGCGCCAGCTGTAGTAGCAGTTCCGGAGGAGCCGCGACAATGGGTGCAGGGCGACGGGCGCGACTAGCTGCGCTCGGAGGCGGTAGCAGTAGGAGGCGGCAGTGGCAGCGAGCAGGGACGGGGCTCAGGCGCGGCGCGGGCGCAGCCACACATGGTGGCGGGCAAACACGGCGAGGCCGCGCACGGGCACGGGGCGATGCGTCCAGGGCGGAGCGGGGTCGGAGCGCGAACGGCGACCTACGGTGGGAGGCGGAGGGGGATTGGGCAAGGGGCTCACAGGGGAGGTCGCGTGCGAGCTCGAGGGGGGTGTGGAGGCGTCGTAGCAGCAAGTCGACGCGGTCGTCATGTTGTTGGCCGACGCTGAGGAGCGACGACGATCCGATGATGGGGGGGCACCGTGGCCTTGCGCTGGTGGGGTGGATGACGACCACGGGGCGCGGTGAGGTCCGAAGGCACTGGTGGTGGAGAGGTAGGGCGGGACGGTGGCGTCGGCGAGCGGGGGCTCCAGGGAGGAGGCACCGTCATCGGGGGCGCAGGGCGGCGCGGGGTGGGGGCGCCGAGCGCTGGGCGCCAGTCGGGAGGAGGTGAGGATGGGGCGGCGCTGGTGTGGCGGTGGAGCGCCGGTGTGAGGCGGGGCGGTTCGGCAATGGTGTCGGGGGCGAGCGTAGCTGGGAGAGAGACCGAGAGAGTGGGGGGGGGGGGGTTCGTGCGTGGGGCTCTCCTGGCGGCGCTGGAGGGAGAGGGTGGGGATCGAGCGATGTGGGGGGGAGTGGAGAGTGGGATCGGGCTAGGGTTTCACTCGGGTTGGTTATAGGCCAGGGGGTGGGCCGGCCTGGGGTTTGGCCTGGCTAGCAGCTGGGCCAAGAGGCCCAGTCGGGGGTTTGTTTTATTCCTTTTTTTATATTTTTATTTCTGTTTTCTTTTGACTTTTCAATTTATTTTACTTTTGTAAAATATAATTTCAACTCCTAAATTTAGCATTGCCACTAAACCCACTGTCATAAAAAGATTTACCCAAACAAAACAGTTTAGTATTTTACATAATACAAAAGGCATTTAATTAATTGTTTTAGCTGCTGTTTTAATTACTTTATAGCCTTTAAACATTTTATAAAAGTGTGGTTTCTACACTAGTATTATCCATGATTTATTTGACATATTTTGGACATTTGAGTTTTAATGTTTGAAAACTTCTATTCTTTACCTGATTTTGAATTTGAATTTGAACCGGCTTCGAACTAACTCGAGTTTATCAACAGTAACCGAGGTGACGTGGCATCATTAGCAGAGGATTACTGTAGTCTAATTATCCGGGCGTCACAATTCTCCTCCACTACAAGAAATCTCGTCCCGAGATTTAAGAGGGGAAGTGAGGGGGAAGGGATTTGGTTACAAAACTCTAACGATTCTTCTCAGTCATAGTTGTTCTTCTCGATGAGGTTGATCCATTACATTGATGTCCTCATGTCTCTACTTTAGGCCATCTTGATGAAGTTGTCGCCCTTCCTTCAGGATCTCCACTGTACTTACGAAAGGGTAAGAAGAGAAAACTCTATAAGGACGGATTCTACAAGATCGAGCATTAAATGGTTAATCTCAGGGGAAGAAGCATAAGTATCCCTCGAATTGAACCTTAAGAAGATATCGAGAGCAAAGTAAGAAGGTACCATGAGAAGTTTCAAACGGATAGGCATTCTTTCGATGCCTAATCAAAAGGTGAAAGGGTTTCAAAGCAACGAAATAATTATTGTGTCCGATGCGAGAGTTGGTGATCTCATCGGAAGGTGGCTCATGAATTACATATGAGGCCACACGCGAGGAAGAACATTGGGAACAGGGGGTGCAGGAGAGTCAAGTTTTGATCCTGTGGAACTGTGGGTTATGGGCCCACCATAAGGGTTAAAGGTAGGAAGGGGGCTAACATCTTGCACGGTCACGATAGCAAGGCATGCCAGAGGGTAGCCTGTTAGTTATGTCGGCAACAACATCGATACCAAGGGCGAGGGACGAAGAGAACCATTTTCCTGCTCGTTGAACAAGGCGGACCAGTAGGCAAAGTTCTCGTCCATCGGCGGTTACCGGAATGTCATCAACAAAAGTAACTGGGTCTTTCTGACAGAGTTGTACACTGAGGTGTTTACAAAAGCGGGAGAATATTACTGCTTAGATCATATACACCTCAAGAACGGTTAAACCAAACAATGGAAAGAAAAATATGATTATCAGATTAAACCGAACGATGGAAAGGAAAAATGTGTTTAAACACATATTCCAGGGGTATATCCTTCCCAAGGACAAGCGGAGTATGATATCCATGACAGGAAATAATGTAGAAAACCCTTTAGGTAAGATGAGAGAAATTTCATGACACTACCCATACAACGGTGTTTGGATAATTGATCGAGCAACATTTAGCACTGGGCTTCTAATGTTCTTGTTGAAAATCGGATTGCCACAAACATGCTTCGAGATAGCATTGACATGGTCATTGGGTAAAGATCAAACTTTTGATTCACAAAGGATCCATCAGGAACAACTTATAAATTAAGTCTTACAATTTCCTCATGGAAGAATGGCCAACCTTGCTAAAAAGGAAACTATATAGGTCCTCTGGGCAGGTGTGCTAGGCACGACATCACCTTACCGGGTCACATAAAGACCATTGTTATAACTCTTGGAAATATGTTCCAACCATCATATCTGACCGAGATTCAGATCTGATTGGTGTCAGGATACCTCAGACGCAAGATGCCTGAGGAGAAAGGTGCCTCACAAATTGTTGAGATGATAATGTAAGATTCTCTGGAAATTTACTACTAAAGCGAGTTCCAAAACAAGAGTTCATCATTAATCCAAGAAGAGGATGAGGAGGTAGCTGATGAACTCAGTGACAATTCATTGATATCTCCAAAAGATGGATTTCCACGATTATGTGAACAAGGAGATAACATTTGTCAGATCAAATAATATAATGAAGTATGTTCGAGGAAAACATACACAATTAAACATTGGTTGAAAGGTGCGCCCGAATTATGGGTTGGGTTGCACGACCAATGTCAGAATGGTGATTCAATAATCAATAGTCTAAGAATGAATGGATATGGCAAGAAGTATCACTTGTACCAAGAATGCATAAGAGGTGGTGAAATTCCCACAACATTCTTGACATAAAAGGTGCAATATCCAAGGTAAAGAAGAACAATGCTGGGTAGCAAGGATCTCAAGGTATAACACAAAACACGAATAAGTTTGTGTTGAATGGAAGGCAATAAAGTGGTCGGTGATAACACAAACCATCAAGGGCAAGGATGGTATTTCTCATCATGAATTCGATATAATCTTGGAAGAGCTCAGGATGTTGCTGATGACCACGACACATTTGTCGAGAGATTTCCTGAAGATGTAATCGGTTGGCGATGACATCAAGTCAAATGATGATGCATCGGAAGTCAAATAATATTTGAAGAAGAACTCATAAGAAGTTATGCAGTTCCATGATAATCTCGAGATACCAGAGGGGGTAATACTCGATGACAGATCAAAGTAGAGGTTGGGCTGGGGTATTGCTCTACAGAAGACAAGCGCTTAAACTTGCACGTGAAATGGCATTTAAAGGAGAACATGGTCGGAACCACGATGGCAAAAGGCCAGATCCCAGATATAAGATTAACTTATACCAAAGTAATAATTAATTTAAGAGAAGCTTTAATGATAAGATCTGCATTGTGTCCATGGGCATGAACACAAAGTTCAAGGTCGACTCCCACTTCTCCAATGCATAACCTTTCATTCACTTCTCACTTTAGAAGAAGTAGTAGTGTTGAAATTTTATCTGGCAAAATACCAGAAGTGTATGACTCGTGAAAACTTTCAAGTCCACACATATTAATGAAGGCATAGGTTCAACCCATTGGGTATCTTAGGAACATATATCACAAACTTCAGGAGTAAATAACACAGGCTCGAAAGTAGAGCATGCTTGACAAGGCAGAGGATACAGTTTACCAAAGGCATTATATACCTGTGGAAAGGCTCACAAGGTTATTGAACATTAAGGACGATGTCAGATGAAATCAAACAATGGATCTGACGATCCACAATGGATCTGGTGTGAGCATCGGTACTCAGCCAGAGGGAGAAACAATGCAAGGAGGTCAGACTTTAGAAACAACTGACTAATTCAAGGCTCAACTGCAAAAGAATTATGGTTTCCGACCAAGGGATCAGAAGCAAACACTCTGATTAAGGAGGGATAAGTTGAATAGATTTAGGGGCACAATCGACGGCAATTTGATTTGTTGAGAACCAGCTCATGTTTAAAATGACGTCTGAGCCGGAAAGATAATTTAAAAGGATCAATTGTTGATTGCGTGCATTCACACTCATGTTGAATCAATAGGATCAAAAGGACGATGCCTAAGGATACTGATGAATATTGCCAGACATATGGAAAGCATCCATAATGCAAGCAGCCAAGTATTGCAGAGCAATAAGCTACTAAGGATTGTTGGAGGATCGAATAGTATGCCGATGACCATTGTGAAACACATGTATCCACTTGGGATGAGTGGATACTTAATAAGTGCGAGAAATTATTCGAAGGGTTACCCTGGTTGCAAAGAACTTCAAGGGCAGTGGGCACATGATATTATCGGAACAAGAGAGAGAATCTTCGGGGTATCTTGTAATAACAAGATTAACTGGGAATAAAAGTAAGGGTGACATGTGTAAGTATTTATCCGTAAGGATTTATCGGTGGTCGGGAATTGCAAAAGTGGTGGGCACAAGTCTCGAGAGAATATTAAAGAGTATCTACGGAATCTTCTGGTGCAGTAGACAATCATCCTAATAAGGTGCTCTCCAGGTGGAAGTAGTAATGAGATCCTAGAGTCAGAGTTAGTTAATTCATTTTAACCCGAATAGAAGAGAGATCAGAGCCCCAGAGTAAGGATCGAGGAGTAAAAGATCCTAATACCACCCGATGGCGACGTGGGCCCAAGGGCCGCACAGCCAAGTTAGTAAAACAATTTCCATCGACTAGACTCAACTTCGGCCAAGGAGTGTGGAAGGGGATTCCTACAGGCAGTTGGCTCTGATACCAACTTGTGACGCCCCCGTCTTGATCGTACACTACTCATGCACGCAAATGTGTACGATCAAGATCAAGGCCTCACGGGTAGATATCACAACACAACTCTACAAATAAAAAAATAACTTATACAAGCATCATATTACAAGCCAGGGGCCTCGAGGGCTCGAATACAAGAGCTCGATCATAGACGAGTCAGCGGAAGCAACAATATCTGAATACAGACATAAGTTAAACAAGTTTGCCTTAAGAAGGCTAGCACAAACTAGGATACAGATCGAAAGAGGCGCATGCCTCCTTCCTGGGATCCTCCTAAACTACTCCTGGTCATCATCAGCGGGCAGCACATAGTAGTAGGCACCTCCGGTGTAGTAGGAGTCGTCGTCGACGGTGGCGTCTGGATCCTGGGCTCCAACATCTGGTTGCGACAACCAGGTAGAATGGATGGGGAGAAAAGAGGGAGAAAGCAACCGTGAGTACTCATCCAAACTACTCGCAAGCAAGGAGCTACACTACATATGCATGGGTAAATGTGTAAAAGGGCCATATCGGTGGGCTGAACTGCAGAAAGCCAGAATAAGAGGGGGATAGCTAATCCTTTCGAAGACTACGCTTCTGGCAGCCTCCGTCTTGCAGCATGTAGAAGAGAGTAGACTGAAGACCTCCAAGTAGCATCGTATAGCATAATCCTAACCGATGATCCTCCCCTCGTCGCCCTGTGAGAGAGCGATCACCGGTTGTATCTGGCACTTGGAAGGGTGTGTTTTATTAAGTATCCGGTTCTAGTTGTCATAAGGTCAAGGTACAACTTCGGGTCGTCCTTTTACCGAGGGACACAACTATTCGAATAGATTAACTTCCCTGCAGGGGTGCACCACATTCCCCAACACGCTCGATCCCATTTGGCCGGACACACTTTCCTGGGTCATGCCCGGCCTCGGAAGATCAACACGTCGCAGCCCTACCTAGGCACAACAGAGAGGCCAGCACACCGGTCTAAACCTAAGCGCACAGGGGTCTGGGCCCATCGCCCTTAGCACACCTGCACGTTGCGTACGCGGCCGGAAGCAGACCTAGCCTAGTGGCTTTCCAGTCCAATCCGGCGCGCGCCACTCAGTCGCTGACGTCATGAAGGCTTCGGCTGATACCACGACGCCGGGATACCCATAACTACTCCCGCGTAGATGGTTTGTGCGTATAGACCAAATGGCCAGACTCAGATCAAATACCCCGATCTCGTTAAGCATGTTAAGTATCCACGAACGCCGACCAGGGCCAGGCCACCTCTCCCCTAGGTGTTCTCAACCTGCCCCTGTCGCTCCACCACAAAATAACAGTCGGGGGCCGTCGGGAACCCAGGCCCACCTCTACCGGGATGGAGCCACCTGCCCCTTCAGCCCCCATCTCCAAACAGTATCACAGGTAATGTAATAGTGTAAAGTATAGAGTAAATGCCCGTGATCACTTCCCGAAGTGATCACGGCCCAGTAGTATAGCATGGCAGACGGACAAGAGTGTAGGGCCACCGATGGAACACTAGCATCCTATACTAAGCAGTAGGATAGCAGGTAAAGGTAACAACAGTAGTAGCAAGGACAGGCTATGCAGCAGTATAGGATTAACTGAAAGCAGTAACATGCTACACTACTCTAATGCAAGCAGTATAGAGAAGAGTAGGCGATATCTGGTGATCAAAGGGGGGGGCTTGCCTGGCTGCTCTGGCAAGAGAGAGGGGTCGTCAACACCGTAGTCGACCGGGGCATCAACGGCGTCGGGCTCGTACTCTACCGTAAAGAAGTAACGGAGGGGGAACACAATAAATAACATAGCAATCAAATCATAACATGACAAACGTGGTGCTAGAGGTGATCTAACGCAGGGATAGGTGATACCGGCGAAGGGGGGAAACATCCGGGAAAGTATTCCCGGTGTTTCGCGTTTTCGGAGAGATGAACCGGCGGGGGAAAGTTGCGTGTTTGCTATGCTAGGGATGTGTAGCGGACGAACGGGCTGCATATCCGGATTCGTCTTGTCGTTCTGAGCAACTTTTATGTACAAAGTTTTTACATCCGATCTACGGTTTATTTTATATTAATTTCCAAAGTTTTTAATTCATTTTAAGAATTAACAGAATTAATTTAATTTAAAAAAATGCCATTATGATGTCAGCATGAGGTCAGCGTGATGTCATCAGTCAACCAGTTGTTGACTTAGTCAAACTGACCGGCAGGTCCCACATGTCATTGGCTGAAGACTAATTATCTGTTAACTTTTAATTAGCAGGTTTAATTAGAGTTAATTAGTTAACTAAATAGGGTTAGTTAAGTTAATTAATTATTTTAATTAATTAATTAACTAATATCTTTATTATAATTCCTTTCAATTGTTTTTTTAACAGTATAGGGGGCGTGGGCCCCATCTGTCAAGGGCCCAAAGGCCACAGTGGGCACTGGGCTATCGGGCGGTGGGTGTGGGCGCCCAGCGTGGCCAAACCCGCCCGGGTGCGGGGGCTGGGGAAGGCCGTGGCCGGAGCAGCAGGGGCCGTCGAAAGACGACGGCGGCCGGAGCCGGGGCTGCGTGGCAGCGCCAGCTGTAGTAGCAGTTCCGGAGGAGCGGCGACAATGGGTGCAGGGCGACGGGCGCGACTAGCTGCGCTCGGAGGCGGTAGCAGTAGGAGGCGGCAGTGGCAGCGAGCAGGGACAGGGCTCTGGCGTGGCGCGGGCGCAGCCACACATGGTGGCGGGCAAACACGACGAGGCCGCGCACGGGCACGGGGCGACGCGTCCAGGGGGGAGCAGGGTCGGAGCGCGGACGGCGACCTACGGTGGGAGGCGCAAGGGGATTGGGCAAGGGGCTCACAGGGGAGGTCGCATGCGAGCTCGAGGGGGGCATGGAGGCGTTGGAGCAGCAAGTCGACGCGGTCGTCATGTTATTGGCCGACGCTGAGGAGCGACGACGATCCGATGATGGGGGGCACCGTGGCCTTGCGCTGGTGGGGTGGATGACGACCACGGGGCGCGGTGAGGTCCGAAGGCACCGGTGGTGGAGAGGTAGGGCGGGACGGTGGCGTCGGCGAGCGGGAGCTCCAGGGAGGAGGCACCGTCATCGGGGGCGCAGGGCGGCGCGGGGTGGGGGCGCCGAGCGCTGGGCGCCAGTCGGGAGGAGGTGAGGATGGGATGGCGCTGGTGTGGCGGTGGAGCGCCGGTGTGAGGCGGGGCGGTTCGGCAATGGTGTCGGGGGCGATCGTAGCTGGGAGAGAGACGAGAGAGTGGGGGGGGGGTCGTGCGTGGGGCTCTCCTGGCGGCGCTGGAGGGAGAGGGTGGGGATCGAGCGATGTGGGGGGGGAGTGGAGACTGGGATCGGGCTAGGGTTTCACTCGGGTTGGTTATAGGCCAGGGGGTGGGCCGGCCTAGGGTTTGGCCTGGCTAGCTGCTGGGCCAAGAGGCCCAGTCGGGGGTTTGTTTTATTCCTTTTTTTATATTTTTATTTCTATTTTCTTTTGACTTTTCAATTTATTTTACTTTTGTAAAATATAATTTCAACTCCTAAATTTAGCATTGCCACTAAACCCGCTGTCATAAAAAGATTTACCCCAAACAAAGCAGTTTAGTATTTTACATAATACAAAAGGCATTTAATTAATTGTTTTAGCTGCTGTTTTAATTACTTTATAGCCTTTACATTTTATAAAAGTGTGGTTTCTACACTAGTATTATCCATGATTTATTTGACACATTTTGGACATTTTAGTTTCAATGTTTGAAAACTTCTATTGTTTACCTGATTTTGAATTTGAATTTGAACCGGCTTCGAACTAACTCGAGTTTATCAACAGTAACCGAAGTGACGTGGCATCATTAGCAGAGGATTACTGTAGTCTAATTATTCGGGCGTCACAGCAAGCTTCAAATCAAGGTCGAGCTGGATCTGCTTATTCTCCAACTCAGTATAGCGAGCTACAAGTTCGCAGGATTTCTACAAAACAAAAATCAGTCGACAGACGTCCAGGATAAGTTGCTTCCGAGTAACTAAGAGACAATGATGGCGTTTCTAAGACTACAGCCGAATCAAAAAACATCCGACAGTAGTCTCGGGGACTACACCCAATGGGTGCACTCAGCGTGCCCCCACTGGTTTTCGAAAAAAAATCGACTGCCAGCAGTCGACCGGATACAGTTCCATTCGGCACGGCCTGACCAGACCGAGTGAAGAAGTACAACTACAACAACACAATGTAAAGACTACAGTCGACTGCCAACAGTCCACCGTAGTCTCGGGGACTACACCCAATGGGTGCACTCAGCGTGCCCCCACTCGTCCAAGAATTGGCAGACACACCCAATGGGTGTACAGATGTAAAGATCTTCGGAAAAGAGATTCTTCTAACAGCATATCATAATAGACCAAGTGTTGAGTCGACTGACCTGGACGTTGCTCTGAACAGCCGAACTTGTGTCATAGGCTGCTTGGCTGGCCTCCCGAGCCACTTTCACTTGTTCCATCATGATCCCCGCCTGACGTATAGCCTCTTTCGCGGCGCTCGCTTGGTCCTCAGGGGCGGAGTACGCGGCAAAAAGCGAAGGAGGATTTGCGGTCGACGTCGAAGGCCTCACGCTCGTCAGAGGATCGGCGAAATTCACAGAAGCCCGAGTGGTGTCACCACCATCCCGAGCTACGGCCTCAGACGCGGAGCAGATTGGGGGGTCTTGCCAGCCAACGCCTGCCTGTTCCTTCTCACTCTCATCGGCACGTCGTCGTCATCCGGGAGGTTAATAACATGAGGGGGAGCTACAAGAAAAAATTCAATCGACCAGGGTTGCAATAAATATCCAGTCGACTCAAGGCAGAACATTGGTAATCATACCAGGGTTGGAGGTAACAGCATCCTCCATCTCTTGATTGTCGTCCTTGGCTGAGAGCTCAGAAGTAGCAGCGGTGCAAATCTCGAAAATCAGTTAGTTGACTCAATGAATCAACCAAGGATCTGTCCACGGTCGACAAAGGAGAACAAGTTCTATTATTACCCCGAAATGGTGGGGACGGTCATCTTCATCTTGGGCAGAGCCTTAGGCGGCTTGGACGGCGTCGCGCGTGGGTGCTTGGGAGCCTTTTCGGCCGGCGGAGGAGAAGAGGTCCGAGGGCGTTTTGTTGACTGCCCAACAAGAGCAGTCGACTTACCACGTTCCCGCGCCGGGTCGTGTGTAAGCTTGGATCGCCTCTCCGAGCGGGGGGGGGGGGTTCAACTTCTTCCTCCTCCTCTTCGCTGGAGTCGACGTCGTCGTCTCCCTCTCCTTCACCGTCGGATTCCCACTCGGCTTGTTCATCTCCACTCTCAATGCCGCTCGCCTCCCCTTTCTCAGTCGGCTCCTGCGCCCTGTTGGGTGTCGAGTACATCTCAGTAGTTGCCTGGAAAACAACAGACAAGATCAAAGTCAATCGACCAACTCAAAGAAGACCAATGAAGAAAACAAGATCTTAGTCAGGAGCATAAGGTCAGACCTGGTCCACTTCGTATGTATTGTTGAGTGGAGGAACCCTCCTGGCTCCTCGGGGGTTGTCTTTGTTCCCTGTGATGCTCGACAGCCATCCTTCTAGCATCTCATCGGTGACCTCCTCCGGGTGGATCCGAGTGGTGTCTTCAAGACCCGAGTACAGCCACATCGGGTGGTCGCGAGCCTGGAGCGGTTGGATGCGCCTCTGAAGGAAGACCTCCAGCAAGTCCATGCCAGTCACGCCGTCGCAGACAAGCTGAACCACTCGACCAACCAACACTTTGACTTGGGCCATTTCTTCCAGCGTCACTTTCAGAGAAGCAGGTTTTCGAGCTCGTTCCAGAGAGAAGGGGGGAAGCCCGGTCGACTGTCCTGGAGTCGCCTGGTCTTTGCAGTAAAACCAGGTCGCTTGCCAACCACAGACCGACTCAGGGAAAGTGATGGATGGAAAAGAGCTTTTCCCCTCATCTGGATCGCCAGACCCCCGCACAACTGGATCACCTGCGTCCTTTCGTCACTCGACTTGGCCTTTTTGACCGATTGGGAACGACAAGTGAAGATGTGCTTAAAGAGTCCCCAATGGGGGCGGCAACCCAAGAAACCCTCACACAAGGAAATGAAAGCAGCCAGATACACGATAGAGTTGGGAGTGAAGTGATGGATCTGCGCTCCAAAGAAGTTCAGAAAGCTCCAGAAAAAGGGATGAGGAGGCAGAGAAAACCCGCGGTCGAGATGGGTGGAGAGGAGCACACACTCACCGTCAAGAGGTTGGGGCTCGACTTCCCTCCCCGGGAGACGCGCAGCTCCAAAAGGGATGACTCCCCCCTCAACCATATCGTCGAGATCTTCCTGCCGAATCACCGTCGGCATCCAGTCGCCCTGGATCCAGCCTCGGGGCACAGAAGTCCTTGAGGAAGATCCGCCCCGAGCGGACTTCTTCCCTTTCCCCTGCGCCGCCGCCTTCTTCGCGTGCTCCAGAGCGGACGTCTTGTCCTTCACCATCGTCGCCGACAAAACTCGAATGGGCCCGCGGCACTAGGGTGAGAGCGGAGGTGGCTGAGAACTTGTGAAGGGAGATGGAAAGGAGAGAGCACACTGTTTGGAAACCCCGAGCCGGTGGCATATAAGAAGCCGCTTCCGAGTGGCTGACCGGTAGGCCCAGGCTATCCCGTCAAATCCCACAGCAGAAGCGCGCGCGGTACATGGCGAAAAAGGTGGTGCGGGGATCGAGGAGCTTCCGCCTTATCACATCCGATTACTGCGGCCGCTCCCATCCCGCGCGCTTCCCGAAATTCAAACCCCACGAAATCCGCAGGTTGCAGAACGATTTGTCAGACAGAAGATCCCTTTCACATCATTATTCGGAACTCCACAAACAAAGAAACCCACTCGACGAAAGACTTGGGATGGATCAAGGCGACTGAAAGAGGTTGATGACGTCATCCGTGAAGATTGATCTAAAACAAGGCACTCACTGAAGGAAATACGCCCTAGAGGCAATAATAAAGTTATTATTTATTTCCTTATATCATGACAAATGTTTATTATTCATGCTAGAATTGTATTAACCAGAAACATAATACATGTGTGAATAGATAGACAAACAGAGTGTCACTAGTATGCCTCTACTTGACTAGCTCGTTAATCAAAGATGGTTATGTTTCCTAACCATGGACAAAGAGTTGTTATTTGATTAACGGGATCACATCATTAGTTGAATGATTTGATTGACATGACCCATTCCATTAGCTTAGCACCCGATCGTTTAGTATGTTGCTATTGCTTTCTTCATGACTTATACATGTTCCTATGACTATGAGATTATGCAACTCCCGTTTGCCGGAGGAACACTTTGGGTGCTACCAAACGTCACAATGTAACTGGGTGATTATAAAGGAGCATTACAGGTGTCTCCAAAGGTAGATGTTGGGTTGGCGTATTTCGAGATTAGGATTTGTCACTCCGATTGTCGGAGAGGTATCTCTGGGCCCTCTCGGTAATGCACATCACTTAAGCCTTGCAAGCATTACAACTAATGAGTTAGTTGCGAGATGATGTATTACGGAACGAGTAAAGAGACTTGCTGGTAACGAGATTGAACTAGGTATTGGATACCGACGATCGAATCTCGGGCAAGTAACATACCGATGACAAAGGGAACAACGTATGTTGTTATGTGGTCTGACCGATAAAGATCTTCGTAGAATATGTAGGAGCCAATATGGGCATCCAGGTCGCGCTATTGGTTATTGACCGGAGACGTGTCTCGGTCATGTCTACATTGTTCTCGAACCGTAGGGTCCGCACGCTTAAGGTTTCGATGACAGTTATATTATGAGTTTTCATGTACCGAAGGAGTTCGGAGTCCCGGATGAGATCGGCGACATGAAGAGGAGTCTCGAGATGGTCGAGACGTAAAGATCGATATATTGGACGACTATATTCGGACATCGGAAAGGTTCCAAGTGATTCGGGTATTTTCGAAGGTACCGGGGAGTTACGGGAATACGGGGAAGAGTATTGGGCCTTAATGGGCTTTAGTGGGAAGGATCCAGGAGGTGGCGCGCGCCCCTCCCAAGTCTAGTCCGAATTGGAAAAGGGATTTGGGGCGCGGCCCACCTCTCCCTTCCTTCTCCACTTCTCTCCTTTCCCCCCTTCTCCTAGTTGGACTAGGAAAGAAGGAGTCCTACTCCCGGTGGGAGTAGGACTCCCCTTGGCGCGCCAACTCCTAGGCCGGCCGCCTCTCCACCCCTGCTCCTTTATATACGGGGGCAGGGGGCACCCCATAGACACACAAGTTGATCTTCGTGATCGTTCCTTAGCCGTGTGTGGTGCCCCCTTCCACCATATTCCACCTCGGCCATATTGTTGCAGTGCTTAGGCGAAGCCCTGCGATGGTAGAACATCAAGATTGTCACCACGCCGTCGTGCTGACGGAACTCCTTCCCGACGCTTTGCTAGATCGGAGCCCGGGGATCGTCATCGAGCTGTACGTGTGCTAAGAACTCGGAGGTGCCGGATTAACGGTGCTTGGATCGGTCGGATCGGGAAGACGTACGACTACGTCCTCTACGTTGTGTCAACGCTTCCGCAGTCGGTCTGCGTGGGTACGTAGACAACACTCTCCCCTCTCGTTGCGGTGCATCACCATGATCTTGCGTGTGCGTAGGAAATTTTTTGAAATTACTACGTTCCCCAATAGTGGCATCCGAGCCTAGGTTTTATGGTTTGATGTTATATGCACGAGTAGAACACAAGTGAGTTGTGGGCGATATAAGTCATACTGCCTACCAGCATGTCATACTTTGGTTCGGCGGTATTGTTGGACGAGACGACCCGGACCAACCTTACGCGTACGCTTACGCGAGACCGGTTCCCTCGACGTGCTTTGCACATAGATGGCTTGCGGGCAACTGTCTCTCCAACTTTAGTTGAACCGAGTGTGGCTACGCCCGGTCCTTGAGAAGGTTAAAACGAAGTCTATTTGACAAACTATCGTTGTGGTTTTGATGCATAGGTGAGATTGGTTCTTACTTAAAGCCCGTAGCAGCCACGTAAAACTTGCAACAACAAAGTAGAGGACGTCTAACTTGTTTTTGCAGGGCATGTTGTGATGTGATATGGTCAAGGCATGATGCTAAATTTTATTGTATGAGATGATCATGTTTTGTAACCAAGTTATCGGCAACTGGCAGGAGCCATATGGTTGTCGCTTTATTGTATGCAATGCAATCGCGATGTAATGCTTTACTTTATTACTAAGCGGTAGTGATAGTCGTGGAAGCATAAGATTGGCGAGACGACAACGATGCTACGATGGAGATCAAGGTGTCGCGCCGGTGACGATGGTGATCATGATGGTGCTTCGGAGATGGAGATCACAAGCACAAGATGATGATGGCCATATCATATCACTTATATTGATTGCATGTGATGTTTATCTTTTATACATCTTATCTTGCTTTGATTGACGGTAGCATTATAAGATGATCTCTCACTAAATTATCAAGAAGTGTTCTCCCTGAGTATGCACCGTTGCGAAAGTTCTTCGTGCTGAGACACCACGTGATGATCGGGTGTGATAGGCTCTACGTTCAAATACAACGGGTGCAAAACAGTTGCACACGCGGAATACTCAGGTTATACTTGACGAGCCAAGCATATACAGATATGGCCTCGGAACACGGAGACCGAAAGATCGAGCGTGAATCATATAGTAGATATGATCAACATAATGATGTTCACCGATGAAACTACTCCATCTCACGTGATGATCGGACATGGTTTAGTTGATTTGGATCACGTGATCACTTAGAGGATTAGAGGGATGTCTATCTAAGTGGGAGTTCTTAATTAATATGATTAATTGAACTTAAATTTATCATGAACTTAGTACCTGGTAGTATTTTGCAAATCATGTTGTAGATCAATAGCTCGCGTTGTTGCTTCCCTGTGTTTATTTTGATATGTTCCTAGAGAAAATTGTGTTGAAAGATGTCAGTAGCAATGATGCGGATTGGATCCGTGATCTGAGGTTTATCCTCATTGCTGCACAGAAGAATTATGTCCTTGATGCACCGCTAGGTGACAGACCTATTGCAGGAGCAGATGCAGACGTTATGAACGTTTGGCTAGCTCAATATGATGACTACTTGATAGTTTAGTGCACCATACTTAACAGCTCAGAATCGAGGCTTCAAAGACGTTTTGAACGTCATGGACCATATGAGATGTTCCAGGAGTTGAAGTTAATATTTCAAGCAAATACCCGAGTTGAGAGATATGAAGTCTCCAACAAGTTCTATAGCTAAAAGATGGAGGAGAATCGCTCAACTAGTGAGCATGTGCCCAGATTGTCTGGGTACTACAATCGCTTGAATCAAGTGGGAGATAATCTTACAGATAAGATAGTGATTGACAGAATTCTCTAGTCACCATCACTAAGTTAGTAGAACTTCGTAATGAACTATAATATGCAAGGGATAGCGGAAACAACTCCCAAGCTCTTCGTGATGCTGAAATCAACGAAGGTAGAAATCAAAGAAAAACATCAAGTGTTGATGGTTGACAAGACCACTAGTTTCAAGAAAAGGGCAAAGGGAAGAAGGGGAACTTCAAGAAGAACGGCAAGCAAGTTGCTGCTCAAGTGAAGAAGCCCAAGTCTGATCCTAAGCCTGAGACTAAGTGCTTCTACTGCAAAGGGACTGGTCACTGGAAGCGGAACTACCCCAAGTGATTGGCGGATAAGAAGGATGGCAAAGTGAACATAAGTATATTTGATATACATGTTATTGATGTGTACTTTACTAGTGTTTATAGCAACCCCTCAGTATTTGATATTGGTTCAGTTGCTAAGAGTAGTAACTCGAAACAGGAGTTGCAGAATAAACAGAGACTAGTTAAGGGTGAAGTGACGATGTGTGTTGGAAGTAGTTCCAAGATTGATATGATCATCATCGCACACTCCCCTATACTTTCGGGATTAGTGTTGAACTTAAATAAGTGTTATTTGTTTTTTGCGTTGAGCATGAATATGATTTGATCATGTTTATTGCAATACGGTTATTCATTAAAGTCAGAGAATAATTGTTGTTCTGTTTACATGAATAAAACCTTCGATGGTCATACACCCAATGAAACAAGTTCGTTGGATCTCGATCGTAGTGATACACATATTCATAATATTGAAACCAAAAGATGCAAAGTTAATGATGATAGTGCAACTTATTTGTCGCACTGCCGTTTAGGTCATATTGGTATAAAGCGCATGAAGAAACTCCATGCTGATGGGCTTTCGGAATCACTTGATTATGAATCACTTAATGCTTGCGAACCATGCCTTTTGGGCAAGATGACTAAAACGCCGTTCTCCGGAACAATGGAGCAAGCAACAGATTTGTTGGAAATCATACATACTGATGTATGTGGTCCGATGAATATTTAAGGCTTGCAGCGGGTATCATTATTTTCTGACCTTCACAGATGATTTGAGCAGATATGGGTATATCTACTTAATGAAATAGAAGTCTGATACATTTGAAAAGTTCATATAATTTCAGATTGAAGTGGAAAATCATCGTAACAAGAAAATAAAGTTTCTACGATCTGATCGTGGAAAAGAGTATTTGAGTTACGAGTTTAGTCTTCAGTTAAAACAATGTGAAATAGTTTCACTACTCACGCCACCTGGAACACCACAGCATAATGGTGTGTCTGAACGTCATAACCGTACTTTATTGGATATAGTGCAATCTATGGTGTTTCTTACCGATTTACCACTATCGTTTTTTGTGGTCATGCATTAGAGACAGCTGCATTCACGTTAAATAGGGCACCATCTAAATCCGTTGAGACGACGCCGTGTGAACTATGGTTTGGCAAGAAACCTAAGCTGTCATTTCTTAAAGTTTGGAGTTGCGATGCTTATGTGAAAATGTTTCATCTTGATAAGCTCAAACTCAAATCGGAGAAATATGTCTTCATAGGATACCCAAAGGAGACAGTTGGGTACACCTTCTATCACAGATCCGAAGGCAAGACATTCATTGCTAAGAATGGATCCTTTCTAGAGAAGGAGTTTCTCTCGAAAGAAGTGAGTGGGAGGAAAGTAGAAGTTGATGAGGTAACTGTACCTGCTCCCTTATTGGAAAGTAGTTCATCACAGAAATCTGTTCCTGTGACTACTACACCAATTAGTGAGGAAGCTAATGATGATGATCATGTAACGTCAGATCAAGTTACTACCAAATCTCGTAGGTAAACCAGAGTGAGATCCGCACCAGAGTGGTACGGTAATCCTGTTCTGGAAGTTATGTTACTACACCATGACGAACTTGCGAACTATGAGGAAGCGATGATGAGCCCAGATTCCGCGAAATGGTTTGAGGCCATGAAATCTGAGATGTGATCCATGTATGAGAACAAAGTATGGACTTTGATGGATTTGCCCGATGATCGGCAAGCCATAGAAAATAAATGGATCCTCAAGAGGAAGACGGACACTGATAGTAGTGTTACTATCTACAAAGCTAGAATTGTCGCAAAAGGTTTTTCGACAAGTTCAAGGTGTTGACTACGATGAGATTTTCTCACTCGTATCTATGCTTAAAGTCTGTCCGAATCATGTTAGCAATTGCCGCATTTTATGAAATCTGGCAAATGGATAAACAAAACTGCATTCCTTAAGGGATTTACTAAAGAAGAGTTGTATACGATGCAACCAGAAGGTTTCGTCAATCCTAAAGGTGCTAACAAAATATGCAAACTCCAGCGATCCATCTATGGACTGGTGCAAGCATCTCGGAGTCGGAATATACGCTTTGATAAGATCAAAGGATATATATTTATACAGACTTGTGGTGAAGCCTGTATTTACAAGAAAGTGAGTGGGAGCACTACAGCATTTCTGATAAGTATATGTGAATGACATATTGTTGATCGGAAATAATGTAGAATTATTCTGTAAAGCATAAAGGAGTGTTTGAAAGGAGTTTTTCAAAGAAAGACTTCGGTGAAGCTGCTTACATATTGAGCTTTAAGATCTATAGAGATAGATCAAGACGCTTGATAAGTTTATTTTCAATGAGTACATACCTTGACAAGATTTTGAAGTAGTTCAAAATAGAGCAGTCAAAGAAAGAGTTCTTGCCTGTATTACAAGGTGTGAAGTTGAGTAAGACTCAAAGCCCGACCACGGCAGAAGATAGAAAGAGAATGAAAGTCATTCCCTATGCCTTGGCCATAGGTTCTATAAAGTATGTCATGCTGTATACCAGATCTATTGTATACCCTGCACTGATTTAGCAAGGGAGTACAATAGTGATCTAGGCGTAGATCACTGGACAGCGGTCAGAATTATCCTTAGTGAAATAAGGATATGTTTCTCGATTATGGACGTGACAAAAGGTTCGTCGTAAAGGGTTACGCCGATGCAAGTTTTGACACTAATCTAGATGACTCTAAATCTCGGTCTAGATGCATATTGAAAGTGGGAGCAATTAGCTAGAGTAGCTCCATGCAGAGCATTGTTGACATAAAAATTTGCAAAATACATGTGGATCTGAATGTGGCAGACCCGTTGACTAAGATTCTCTCACAAGCAAAACATGATAACACCTTAGTACTCTTTGGGTGTTAATCACATAGCGATGTGAACTAGATTACTGAATCTAGTAAACCCTTTGGGTATTAATCACATGATGATGTGAACTATCGATGTTAATCACATGGTGATGTGATCTAGATTATTGACTCTAGTGCAAGTGGGAGACTGAAGGAAATATGCCCTAGAGGCAATAATAAAGTTATTATTTATTTCCTTATATCATGATAAATGTTTATTATTCATGCTAGAATTGTATTAACCGGAAACATAATACATGTGTGAATAGATAGACAAATAGAGTGTCACTAGTATGCCTCTACTTGACTAGCTCATTAATCAAAGATGGTTATGTTTCCTAACCATGGACAAAGAGTTGTTATTTGATTAACGAGATCACATCATTAGTTGAATGATCTGATTGACATGACCCATTCCATTAGCTTAGCACCCGATCGTTTAGTATGGTGCTATTGCTTTCTTCATGACTTATACATGTTCCTATGACTATGAGATTATGCAACTCCCGTTTGCCGGAGGAACACTTTGGGTGCTACCAAACGTCACAACGTAACTGGGTGATTATAAAGGAGCATTACAGGTGTCTCCAAAGGTAGATGTTGGGTTGGCGTATTTCGAGATTAGGATTTGTCACTCCGATTGTCGGAGAGGTATCTCTGGGCCCTCTCGGTAATGCACATCACTTAAGCCTTGCAAGCATTACAACTAATGAGTTAGTTGCGAGATGATGTATTACGGAACGAGTAAAGAGACTTGCCGGTAACGAGATTGAACTAGGTATTGGATACCGACGATCGAATCTCGGGCAAGTAACATACCGATGACAAAGGGAACAACGTATGTTGTTATGCGGTCTGACCGATAAAGATCTTCGTAGAATATGTAGGAGCCAATATGGGCATCCAGGTCCCGCTATTGGTTATTGACCGGAGACGTGTCTCGGTCATGTCTACATTGTTCTCGAACCGTAGGGTCCGCACGCTTAAGGTTTCGATGACAGTTATATTATGAGTTTTGATGTACCGAAGGAGTTAGGAGTCCCGGATGAGATCGGGGACATGACGAGGAGTCTCGAAATGGTCGAGACGTAAAGATCGATATATTGGACGACTATATTCGGACATCGGAAAGGTTCCGAGTGATTCGGGTATTTTCAAAGGTACCGGAGAGTTACGGGAATACGGGGAATAGTATTGGGCCTTAATGGGCTTTAGTGGGAAGGAGCCAGGAGGTGGCGCGCGCCCCTCCCAAGTCTAGTCCGAATTGGACAAGGGATTTGGGGCGCGGCCCACCTCTCCCTTCCTTCTCCACTTCCCTCCTTTCCCCCCTTCTCCTAGTTGGACTAGGAAAGAAGGAGTCCTACTCCCGGTGGGAGTAGGACTCCCCTTGGCGCGCCAACTCCTAGGCCGGCCGCCTCTCCTCCCCTGCTCCTTTATATACGGGGGCAGGGGGCACCCCATAGACACACAAGTTGATCTTCGTGATCGTTCCTTAGCCGTGTGTGGTGCCCCCTTCCACCATATTCCACCTCGGCCATATTGTTGCAGTGCTTAGGCGAAGCCCTGCGATGGTAGAACATCAAGATCGTCACCACACCGTCGTGCTGACGGAACTCCTTCCCGACGCTTTGCTGGATCGGAGCCCGGGGATCGTCATCGAGCTGTACGTGTGCTAAGAACTCGGAGGTGCCGGAGTAACGGTGCTTGGATCGGTCGGATCAGGATGACGTACGACTACGTCCTCTACGTTGTGTCAACGCTTCCGCAGTCGGTCTGCGTGGGTACATAGACAACACTCTCCCCTCTCGTTGCGGTGCATCACCATGATCTTGCGTGTGCGTAGGAATTTTTTTGAAATTACTATGTTCCCAACACTCACGTAGCACAAAGAACCAGTCGGAAAGATCACCAACTCTTTCCCCACTCTAACCCCGATCCATTCGGGGGCTAATGATGAAGCCATGTACCTGGGGTAGGGGCACGGACCTGTCCTAAGAGCCCTACCCAAGGACATCCATAGAAGAAGTCACCTTTCAATCGACTTGAAGATACCCACTCGACGGGTTCAAGTCACTCGACCAGGAAGCTATCACTCGACCACGAAGCCAACCACTCGACTGCCAGGAGATCTAAAGTAACTTCCCAGGCAAACGGTCGGTCATTAAGTAGCCTTGATGGTCATTATAGCACTTTATTAGAGGCGTTACCAGTAACGCCCAACCTTAATGTACCTTAAACCCTGCATTACTGAGGGCAGGAGGGGGCTGGCGAACTCTATATAAGCCACCCCCCTCCTCAGTATCAAGGGTTCGCACCCCTGTCATTCTCACACATATAATCCAGTCGGCGCCTCCGGGCACCGAGACGTAGGGCTTTTACTTCCTCCGAGAAGGGCCTGAACTCGTACATCTTTGTGTGCTTACAGCTCCTGCATAGCTAAGATCTAGCCTCTCCATACTTACCCCCCTACAGCACTGTCAGACTTAGAACCACGACACTATGTAACATGTGTGCATCCAAACAACACAAGCAACATTACCTTTGAGATAATGGTTGGTGGATGTAGCCACGAGGTCTGTTTCGAAGACCTTCATGGGATGGCTACCACACCTAGCTGGAACACAAAGCTTGTCTATGATCTAGCATGGTAGGAATCTGATCAATGGATCCAATGATATTGGTGTCCAAATTTCTCTGAAACTGAAAGACTCGGACGGAATGTTTGATGCCTTGGAGATATCGAAAGATATTCTTGACTCCCAACCAATTGTGTTTGGTGGGTCCAATGGCACAGGGATATGGAACTTTGTGTCCCAATATCTCATTCCCATCAACTCATGGTTTTAATGGATCTTCCTCTACGTCTAGAGAATGAAGACATGTGAGTTATGGATGTATAAGATTTGTCCACAATGAGTTTCTCCAATATATTTTGGATATAGACAACATAGTGTACCATAATGTATGAGTGAAGGTGCTCGAGGTTTTACCCAATCCTTCATCTCAAAACCCGCCATTAATATGATCATGTGCTTTGTCATTGCAGGAATAATCTCTGTGTATGACAAACATGCATGGGTAATCATCATTGTAGGAGTAATACTTGTGTATAAGAAACTCACTATGTCGGTTGTACCAAAATGTACCGACAACAATAAGTCATATGGTCACTTATTGGTTTTTTACACAGTGTATGTTGCCTTTTGCATTTCGATTCAGATGTGAGATTTCATTGGGAACCATCTATGTCTAAATCTAGTGATCAACATGTATATGTTATCACTACATCTATCAACTGCATAGATAGATGATTTTGTAATGCCAATGATATAAGTTATCGGAATGAGATTTCACCTCTGGAGAAAAGTTGGGTATCTGCGTGAACCCTTGTGCTACAAGACTTGCTCTATGTTTCACCACCTCGTTGTTCCCAATTCTGTTTTCAGAAGAAAACTGGTGTAGGTATTTCTTATGTGAATACCTTTCCCTTTATTGAGCAAGATTATTTCTACCTAGATCATACCCTTTGCTCGAGTTCAATCCGAGTGTTGTTCACACTTTGCCATGGCCATGGTCTTTGGACCTGAATCATGTGAAAGGTTTTTTCAATCTAGTTGAGAAATGTATGTCGACAATTGTAGACTTCCGGTTATATGTTTCTCCAGAATCTATATATCAACATAGAGTTGATGGAAATATCGTTACCCATGGTGACTGTTCGCGATTTCCAATGCGGTTGAGTCGGGTATCCCGATGTCCCGGTCATTGTGTGCACTATGACCTGGGTTGGTGGAGGTTGCCCATCCACTGGGTGTATACTACCCATTAGGTGTCTGCCAACGTGAAGTTGACTTGCATTTAATGATTCAGAGGCCTCAGTATCCTTGCTTACGAGCAGCCGAATCCTAATGTACTATTGCCATACTTCTCCCCCTGTTGCTGTGAACGGGGAGTTGAGTGGTTTTGTTGGTACCCCCACTCTTTCGGGCATATTTTTGCAGGATTGTAGGATTATGTGACACCTTTATTTTCAGTAAATGAATCTGGCAAATTATTTGCAATGTGTTGCAAATCTTCTGAACGCATGGTTCAGATCTTTGAGTACGTGGACTTGAGGCAGAAATGTGTTGAGCATTCCAATAATTTCCTGGCATTCTGTATGCTACTTGAAATCTCCCCCTAATGCCTGGAAATGTTCCTCATTGAATCAACATACTGACCTTGAATAACTACCCATGTGAGGGGCTTGAGGTATTGACGGTTATACAGTTATTCCTCACATAGATCCCAAATATATGTTGAGGGGCCAATGATGTATGTCGGGGTGGTGATATCGGTATTCAACCGAATTACCGCAGATGGGAAATACTTGGTAGATTTCCACGTATCAAAGATAGAGGGAAATGACATTATGCAGTTTGGTCATGAGCGTGTAAAACTGCGTGACCCCAACGTAAAGTTGGTAAGTTGCAATTATGAGGTTAAGATCATGGAATGAGCTTAATTCTTTGGATAAAGGATTCTACTAAACCAGTTTGAGTCTAGACATATAGGACAAAGTGCTAAACATCAATCCTAGGGCCACAGTGAAGTCACGCAAGGAGAATTCTACAACGTTGTCCATTCAATTTTGATTGTAATTGATGTTCAGGATAATGAGCCAATGGTTTCATGTGGATAAAGAACACTTGAGACCATCGTATAGATGTGTCTTTTAGAACCATCGAATACCTGAATAGTCTAGTCAATGGTTAGGAAGAGCCACTTACCTTGACTTGATGTGTTCAAGGAGACCGAGTGGTTCAGTGTAGACTTTAAGGTGCGCGAGCCTTAACATTAGCTTCCCTGATTCACATGTAGTGCACATAAAATCCAAAAATGTTTAGAATTTAGCATCATAATAATCATAAACCAATGGAATTGCTGATAGATTCTATTTCAACCCAATGTCTGGATGACCAAGGCGAGCATGCCAAGTTTGTCATGTAAAAGACATTCTAAAAAACTATCATGTACGCAACATGTGCTGCGAATTTTGTAGTATGTGTAGTGCAATCATGATGATACATATATAATGTGTTTGCCATATCCGTTGCATATGGTAAAGAGAAGATATTCCCCTTTGTTGTCATCATAAGTTTCGCTATGAAAACTATTCTGACGGATATCTCTATAGTTTAGTAGGATATGAGTTGACCCAGACACGATAATGGATCCTTGATCCTACTCGAGTACCCATAAGGATAGTAAATATGGCTCGAGTTGAGCCAACAAATACCTCATTGCGTCTAGCGATTTTAAAATATCTCCTTTCTCTCAATGAGAGTGGAAACATTTCACTTCCCTGAGTATAGAGTTTGTGGTACATGTGCCCACATGGCACACAAATCATCTTTCATCAGATTGACCCCCATTGAAATCTATATAGACATGAACATTCTCAAGAAAATCACTGTCAAATATATAGAATACATACAAATGAATTTGTACCAAAATGCTGATACAATATATTGTGATATACAATATATGATGACAACAATAATAATGTTCATACTAGAACATCAGAAATGGACATAAATAAATAGATCACTAAGGAGATTGAGGGACTAAATGTAGTCTCCAAACATGTCGGTCAATGCATATTCAACCGTCATGTTCTTCGTGCTCATAGGGTCCCGTGACAGCTGGATAGTCATTTTATTGCTCAGTTCTAGAAGAACATCATGCAAACAACTGACTTCCATGATGGTGTCAGATTGAAGGTTTGAAGTGAGTTTCAAACCTTTACCCATGAGGTCCTTTGCGTCCCGTTTGGCGTGGTTTGGATTGCACCCGCTATGCCATGGGATGCAAGACTGACCTTGATGTCCATGACCCACTTAAGTAAGTTGTGGCCATTGAGGGCAAGAGCCTCAAATTACTTAGCCATCAATTACTTATAGGAGCAAACCAGAGATAATTAATTTACCATCGAAAAATTCAAAACCCATCATGGTTAATATTGTAATGATTTCAAGAAGGTGGCTCGCACCATAGTGTGTATCTCAAATTGCTAAGTATGACATCTTGAAGATACTCTCCAAAAAGGGAGTAGATCTCACAGCACTAGGGAGTATAATCTGATGAAACCAGTAGATACTCTCTCTTAATGCCTTATGTCATGACTTAGTAAAATGTATGGGAGAGCACTTTGTAAAGTAATCATAATGTCAAATTACAAAATGTAGGCTTTAACAAGTAGTGGTGATAATCAAACCAATAGATCTACACACTACCTTGTGATCCCAATACATCAATTTGAAGAAAACACCTTGAATTTTGCATCCATATTTGCAAGAAATTGAAGATCTCAATTGTAAATAGACGTATTAATCTCGACATGTGGTGAACATGGAAATAGATACATCATAGAAATATTCCGGAATACCTCATACTCAATGGAGAAACAATATTGCTGAGGTATTGAATTTATCTTTGCAAGAGATTAAAAATCTCTATTGCAAATGGACGTAATTAATCTCAACACGTGATAAACGTGGAAATGTATTACATCAACAGATTTGGAATACATCTTGGTACTCAACAGAAAAATACTACTAATGTAGTGTATAATAATGATGTTGCAAACTTGATGTTCAAGTGAAAAACTTGAATTGTATAGACCTCAAATTAAAATGAGATGATCTTGTATCAAGTTGCAAGATAATTTAGCAAAGTGAACTAATAATTTGCGAGAGAAAATTGATCTCAATCGCAATAAGATTGTTTTGCGAGAAAATAATAATTCTCAATCGCAAATCAATATTATTGTGCGAGAAAATTTAATCTCAATCGCTAAACAACATCACTGTACCAATAAGACGGGTTATAGGGATTGCTAAAAAGCAAATACATTAAACATGTCCCACTTCCATAGAATATATATGGAAAAATCATTTACATATTGTAAATGTGAGATGGAGAGATCAACCTCCAATGTAAATTTGTGGTACAGCGGGTGGCCTGACCATCATTGTGCTCTCCGTGCCCAAAGGAATCAATCGATTTGGGGTTAGCTTTACACATAGAAGCCACCGCCACTACAGGGAGATTAAAGCCTTCATCAACAAGCACCGCGCCAAGCCGTGGAGGGCCGCGTCCTCCGGCCATGGGCCCTGCGGTGAGGCGCAGGCGAGGCCGAGGCTTGCCGGAGCCCACGTACCGGAGCGGCGGTCAATGGCAGTGACGGCGCGCCCGAAGCGCCGTTCCACGTGGCCGCACGAGCTCGCGGACATCTCTGGCTGCGGCGTGGTTTTTGCGTCGGCGGCCTCCATCCCTGCTCCAAGTTTAATCACGCCGGAGGCGCTGGTTGGTGTGGAGACGTAGGCGAGCGCGTCTTCCACATCCACCGCGGCGCGCATCGGCACAAGGGCGATTCCAGATGGGGCGCGGCGCGGAGGCCGTGGCCAGGGGCGCAGCACGGCCGGGCGCGGCGGCCGGGCGGACGAGCGCGGGGCGCGGAGGCCGTGGCCTGGGGCGCAGCGCGGCCGGGCGCGGCGCAGCCGCGGGAGAAGCGCGGGGACGCGCAGCCACAGGAGGAGCGCAGGGGCACGGCGCGGAGGCCGGGCTGCCGGCGCGTAGTCGTGGGAGTCGGGAGCCACCGCGGGCGTCGGGCCTGTAGCCTTGGAAGCGAGTTGCTTGGCGTTCTCGTTTTTGGCAGAGCAAAGTGCGTGATAACGTATTAGAGTAAAACGAGATTGAAAGCGAAAGGACAATCAGTCCTGGTTTTCATTGATTCTCAAGTATATATATATCTGGAAGAGGTGGGAAGAAGAAATGTCTGTTCGGAGGCATCCCTCCAGAACAGGTGCCTATTGGCAGTAGAAAGAAAGAAGGGACATGACTGTTCGGGGTTCGACACACCCCTTTACTAATGACTATTCATTAATTAGCATGTGCTAATTAATCTACTAATTAATTCCTAACACAAACAAAATATAAGAGGGTGTTTGGATACTCTTTAGTCATATGACTAGTAGTAGTCAGATTAAAAGTTTTTAGTCAGGCCCTGTTTGGAAGGTGACTACTACTAGTCAACATTAAATGTCTCAGTATTCCCTTTGATTTATCTCTCTTCTCTCCCTTGTGCAACAACAACTATCGTGTGGGCCCGTAACAGGATGGGCCCGCCAATTAATTAGAGGAGAGACTTTAGTCACTTTTAGTTGGGGGTGGGGTGACTAGGGACTAAACTAGTAGTAGTCACCCATTAGTCAGGGGTGTTTGGAGGTTTACTGACTAAAAGTGACTACTACTAGTCTCTAGTCTCTAGTCACTAGTGATCCAAACACCTACTAACACATGGCCACAGAACGTCACAGCCTTATTACACAACTTATCAATCGAGAATATTTTAAAACAAATTACACAACTTCTTAAATATTCTACTAGTATCACCAAAAGGTAACCGCTTGATGAATTATTCAGCCCTCCGGAAAGATCAACTGGCGCCACGGATCTTTCTTGTGTATATAGCCAACTTGACCATTACAAAATCGCTGAACATGCACACCCAAGGACGTCCAGAAACCAGCCATGTAGAACATAGCTGAACAACCAAACAATATGATATCACCAACTTTATCATCGTCTTCTTCTCCATGTTCTTCAAGCTCAGGAACTGAGCAACTCTTTAGAAACGGTGGGCCGCAGAGATACGGATTGCCTTCGTAGCTGCTCTGATCAAATGTGATGAACTGCCCCTTTGTTCCCGGTGTAGGACCAGACAGGTTGTTGTATGCCACTGAGAACACTTCAAGGGACGGTAATGCTGCTAGCTCTGAAGGTATTTGGCCTGCCAACTTGTTGTGCGAGAGATCCAAGCTCTCCAGATCACTTAAATTTGATAAGGACTGTGGTATTGATCCATCAAAGTTATTTTCTGAGAAATTCAATGCCCTTAACCATTTCATGTCACCTATACTTTCATGAATGGATCCTTTCAACTGGTTCGAAGAGAAATCAAGTCCAGTCATGTAGTTGAGTATGTTTCCCCTGTAATTGTCTTGTCTGCCCTTAGTCATGAATCCCTCTTGATCTGGCAGCCCCGTGACTTCGAATAATTCAGGAAAAGTTCCAAAACCAGGTTCGAAGTTAAATAAACCATCATCCAGTCCCATAATGTACAAACATAAAGGTAGCTGCCCGGATAGCTTATTATGAGACAGATCTAGTAGACGCAAATACCTTAAGTTACATACATCATTTGGAACTATCCCGTTGAACATGTTACCTTTTAGTAGCAGTACTTTTAGATTTGGAAAGGACTTGCCTATCAGCTCTGGAAGGATACCACTGAATTGGTTGTCTCTGAGATCCACTGTATATATATTAGTTCCCACAGACAATGGAATAGGAAAGGTTCCATTTAATCTATTTCCACTCATATGAACATGGTACAAATTCGGTAAGCAATGCACTGGACCAGAAAGGTTATTGCTTGAAATATCTAGAAATACCAGTTTGCGGAGGCCGCATAATCCTGATGGAATCGATCCAGTCAACGAGTTCCCTTTTAATTTCAAGATGGCAAGTGCCGAGAGTTGGTAAATGCAAGTAGGGAGATGGCCGGTCAACTCATTATTGCTAGCATCAAACGTCATAAGCTTCATACTGTCACATATCTTCTGGGGAAGTTCTCCTTTGATTTCATTTTCATCCATTAATAGATGTAAAATGGAAGGTAATTGAATGTCTTGAGGGAATGCACCGTAGAAATGATTTCCCGACAGTTTCAAGGCAGTGATATTTGACATACTTCCAACAAAAGCCGACGCAATGTTATCTGAGAAATTGTTGTAAGACAAATCCAAATATTGCAGATTATCCATGTAGCTCAAGGTGGAAGGAAAGGTGCCCCTAAAATAATTCCCTGATAAGGTTAGGTACCTCAAATTTGGTAATGTGGTGTTGATGTCCACAGGTAATTTCCTTAGCCTATTATGGGATGCATCCATCCAATGCAAGTTGGTGTGTACTTTGGATGGAAGAAAAGGACCTGTAAAGGAGTTACCTCGCAGAACTAGCGTTGATAGGTTGACATTATTATCTATCAACCACAAGGGGAAGTAACCTGTTAGGTTGTTATTAGGCATATCAACCGTCTCTAGTGCATGCTGATGCAACAAGAAACTTGGTATAACGGATGAATTACCATTAAGGTTGCAATTTCGAAGTACTAGAACCTTAAGCTGAGCTGATGGATGTGTTGCTGGATTCTCTGTTTGCACCTGAAAATGGTTACCGTTGCCGTTGCTTGCTAGTTCAAGGTGAGTCAATTGTGGACTTAGCAAGGAACTCAGGGAGAGAACTCCTTCAAGACAGTTATTTAAGAGGGAAAGTTTCACGAGTGATGTGAGACTTGGAAAGATAGGAGAGGGAAACTTCAGAATCAATCCAGTGTTATGTGACAGATCAAGAATTCTGAGAGAAGCTAGATTTTTCATGCATGACGGAAGCTCTCCAAGTAAAATATTGTCACTGAGATGTAACTCTTGAAGATCTCCCATATTGCAAATATCTGTAATAAAAAACCCTCTTATTAATGCTCTTTAATGCACAATACGACCACCTTCGTATTTTACACAAGTTATTGAGATATCAAAATGCATCATTTACCTGTTGCTAACTTGCCGTGTATATAATTATTGCCTAGATCAAGAGTATGCAGCTTCATTGTGCTCAGTCCTGTACAGTAAACAACAACATAAATCACGAGAAGTGACTTGCAAGATGTTGTTGGTACCCACAAGACCAGGATAATGCTTAAAATAGCCCCAAGGATGAGAAAACTCCAAAGCTCACCTTGTATTGTCAGATTGGAGCTGAAGGCATTGCCATGGAGCAATAATGACCGTAGCGATGAAACTGCAACTAAGGATGTGATGCTACTCTCATCTAATTTATTATTGGATAAATCAAGAATTTCTAATTTGCGCAGTTTTGACCATACTTCAAAGCCTGCAAGAAAAAAAATCAACATATGAGAAAAAAGATCGGTATGTTAGAAGTGCATGTAAGTTTGATATGTTAGAACTGCATGTAAGTTCCTCTTGAATCATGAAGTGTATGGTCATGCTCACATTTTGAGATATGAAACCACACATATGATACGCTAAGGGCATCTATAGCAGATCTTCTAAACTTTAATCCCCATCATATCCCACATCCCAGAAAAAGCTAAATTTTAGGGGTTAAATTTTTATTTATCTAGCAGATCCCCCAAAACATGACCCCCCCCCCCCCCCCCTGAAAATTTGAACACAATTTGTTTGCACACAAACTCATTTCAAAGACAAAATTAAACTATTTCATTGCATAATTAGACAACAGTACAACATTAACATCATACGTAGATAATTAAACTGTCCATTGCCTATTACATTAACACTACATCAACAATGGGAGTCTTCTCGCTTGGGAGTCTTCCCGCTTCTTCTTTAAGCTTCTTCTTTAATCAATGGTACGCACACTCGTGCGTATTCGAGAAAAAACACTACATCAACATCAAATTAACGAGGTCAAGCATCGAGATAAAACATACTCCTCCGTCCCAAAATAAGTGTCTTAACCTTAGTATAACTTTGTACTAAAGTTAATACAAAGTTGAGACACTTATTTTGGGATGGAGGGGATATGAAATTAGATACTATATACTAGCTCTACTTGTCGCCATCCTTTCAGTAGTCGGAGAAATCTGAATCGCATGACCAGATGGGGATCACCCCCCCCCCTCCCCCCAAGGGGTCGGCCTAGTGGTGGTCGGCAGAGGGATGACTTCACGATATCTCGTCGTTGTTCTCCCCCTCGTTGGCGAGCTTGTCGAATATCTCCTCATGCTCGTCCTCGAGGTACTCTCGCTTGATCATGCATGTGACCTCCACAGACTGAAAAAACGCACGATTCTCAGCATCCCCCTCGACGAGCTTGGCCATCAAGGCGTCATCAGTGTGCTCAGCTACGAGATGCGCCTCAGCCTTACGATGATCCTTCTCCTAGGCCCATGAAATGATCCTAATGACGGGAGGGGCGAGATCAGCCACAACCACCGTGTCAGCGGGGAAGTTTAGTTTCACCCGCGGCCTGAATAATGTGTTAAGCCACATGCGCCCAACGTTGGCGTTATGGATCTCCACCACAAACTTGCTCCACAGACAAATGCTAGACGTCGCGGTACTTAGGCAGCAAGGACGGAGCTTAGCCAAACGACGTGGGGGTCGAAGTAGCGGTGGGGAGGTGGTGATGGATCTTGGGAGGCGGTGGTGGCGAATACGACATACGAACGAGAGAGAGGCGATGGTGTTAGAGTCAAGGAATACGGTGTAGGAGTGAGGATGGCGACCATGATCCGCGCAAGGGGTGGTGGTGGCGTCGGAATGCGGCACATGATCTGAGGGATGCGATGATGGAGCTCGACTGTCGGCTCAAAGCAGGGGCAACTGTTGCAAAAATGGATGAATGTGGGGTGGGCTATGGTTTCGGGGGGCGGTAGCACTAGATTTTATTACCGGAGACAGGCCAATCGACCGGTGCACCGGTCTTCCTGCCTTAAATGCAAGAGGGGAGTAGTCTCCCCATTTCTACTAAGAGCTAGTGAGGCAAAGTTTAGTGATCAAGAGCTGTTTTTTGAGGCACTAAACTTTTTAGGGATTTGCTATATGGGGTTTACTTTCCCAAACAACACCCCGGCCGACAATCCCCACCCCCAACCCAGGGTCAATCAGTTACCGATGTGTTTGTACGTATGTTATCAGGTTGGTGCTGCGTATATTATCATGCTATTTACACCTAGGTTACCCAGGATATATTTTCAACAATATTTTTCCTTGGGTTAAAGTTACCGTAGTTGTTGTACCTAAGTTATCAAATCCATTATGTATATATTTTCATGATATTTACAAAAGAATTTACCGGTATTATGTTTTCAACAACCTTTTTTCCATCGCAAAAGTTGTCGCGGTGTTTGTACCCAAGTTATCAGGTCAACGGTGTGTCTATTACCATCCTATTTATACAGAAGTTATCGAGGACAACTTATTTCATAGGTAAAAATGTTACCGCTTTGTCTGTAACCCAAGTTATGAGGTCCTTAATATGTATATTATCATACTATTTTACACAGAAGTTAACGGCGGTATGTTTTTCAACAACTCTCCCCAATCAAAGTTACCTGGTGTTTGTATCTAAATTATTAGGTCTGCAATGTGTATTACCATCCTATTTACATAGAAGTTATTAGGGGTGTGTATTCAACAATTTTTTTTCTAGGTAAAAAGTTACCATAATATTTGTACCTAAGTTATGAGGTCCGTGATACATATATCACCGCTATTTTACAGTAAAGATACCGGCAATATGTTTTTCAACAACTTGCCTCCATAAAAGTTATCGCGGTGTTTGTATCTAAGTTATCAGGTTTGCGGTGTGTCTATTACCAATTATCTGATGTGTCCCGTGGCGAGCGCGCCGCTCCGCAGTCTAACATCGGTCCTGGGTGGCCAGCCAGATGAAGATCTTGTAGCATAATGGGGCCCATTTCTTCTAGGTCAGCTTGGCATGCGGTGCTGAGATGCATCCCTGGAATAGGGCAGAGTAACAGGAACGACAAATTTGACAATTTTGACCTCGGGACGAAATCAAATCACAGAATGAACTGCCCGCAAAACTATTTCACGCGGCTGACCTTTTTGTGTGGCGCCCGACACGCAGGCGTAGGGTGTGGCGCCAACGTGTCGGGCGCCACACAAAAGGTCAACTGCGTGAAATAGTTCTATAGGCAGTTTATTCTGTGATTTGATTTCGTTCATAGGTCAAAATTGTCAAATTTACCAACAGAAATTAGCAGAATATTGCCCGGAGGAGGTCCATCGCCAACAAATGGTGTCCGTGGCATCAGAGAGGTCGACGGGACGAACACGCCGCCAATGATCGATACACTCGATGGTTGCAAGGGGTCCGAGGGCCCCCTCGAATGTCCCGCGTCCAGGCCCGATGTAGGAGGTCGTCAGCCACAGACCGAGCCTTCCGCCATTGCTTGGGAACCAAGGCAAGAACGGTCGGTGCAACTTAGCGACGCACTGCCCTTGGAGTAATGCATCGTTGTGTGCATCTACACACATCTTCAGCGATTTGAAAGGAAGCGTCGCTGATCTGATTCCTTCGGTCAGCCAGGTAAGATTGTTGTTCTCGACTCCTGCTCGAAAGCCGCCGCAAGCCATCAAAATCGTCCCTTCACTTTTTTTAGAGAAAAGGCATACGCCCGACTTTATAAATAAATCCATAAATCATCCCTTCATTCAGGTCAGGGCGCTGTCCAAATCAACCACAACACCAAAGTCCCTGCCACCCATGATTTGTCAGCCTTCCTACGAGAAGGACCACCAGCCTTCCATCTGAGGATCCTGCCAGTGCCCATCTCCTTCCGCTAGTTCCTGCCTCCTTCCACCCAAGGATCCCGCCAGCGTCGTCTGCTTCCGCCACCGCTCACCTCCTTCCTGGTCTGACCCGAGGATCCCATCATCGCCTGCTAGCCCTCGCCTCCTTCTGCCTCGTTGTTAGATCATTGGTCCACGGGGAGACAAGCGACAGGAGTGTGCCGACGGTGAGGGAGAGGAGATGCAAGTGGCGGAGGTAGAGGTGAAGGAGAAGGTGGGAGTGTATGGAACATTTGGATGGCCTCAAGAGTAGGAGAAAGAGAGGTCGTGGGAGGAAGAAAAATGGGAGAGGGGGAGCAAGGTAATGAGGATGTTGTACCCCCATTATTCTAACCCACACCGTTCGATCTTACCACCACCACCACTGACTCCTATTTGTTCACATGTCTAATCTTTCTTGTGACCACGTCAAGGATATGTTTCTCCCGTTGCACCGTATGGACATTTTTGCTATACCTAATAATAAAGATATTACTGCTTCTTGTGATACGTCACATAAATTGCCCCCAAAATTGCAAAATATTATTCATCGATGTCACTTATAAGTGTCAACAAATGTTTCACACAATGAAATCCCCCGACTGGGCCAGCCCACGCAGTAGGGACCTCCTATAATTCGCTCTGCGCGTTGGGAGAAGACACAACCCGCCCGTTTGAACCGGCCCATGTGTGGGCAGCCTGCTTTCAAATTTCATTTTTTTTATTTTTTATTTTCTGTTTTCATTTTTTCACCTTTAAATAATTTGGTACTTCAAAAAAGTTCCATAAAATTTAGAATTTTAAAATAAAATTTGCAATAAATCGTAAAATATTTGTGGATTCAAAAAATGTTCGCATATTCAAAAAATGTTATCAATTTTAAAAATAAATGTTTGGGAAATCAAAAAATATTCATGATTTTGATTAAAGTTCGTGCACTAAAAAATATTAATGAGTTGACCAAAATGTTTGTCACAATGTTATCGGTAATGCGGCAAAATGTTGTCATGGCCGTTGAAGATTATAATTTTTTTTTCTTCCGTTGCAACGCACAGGCCTTTTCGCCAGTACTCCCTCCGTTGCTAAATATTTGTCTTTCTAGAGGTTTCAACAAGTGACTACATACGGAGCAAAATGAGTGAATCTACACTCTAAACTATGTCTATATACATCCGTATGCGGTAGCTCATTTGAAATATCTAAAAAGACAAATATTTAGAAACGGAGTGAGTAGTTGTAAAGAATGCTAGTCCCTCCTATCTAAAGTTTTACTAAAGGAGCGGACAAGTAATATGGATAGAATGTAGCAAATATGGCAACATTTAATAGAGTTTGACTGAATTACCTGCACCAGGATAGCATCCTTGTATATAGAGGTTATTGAGGGACAGATTCCGCAGCTCTTGTAAGGGAAGGAACGTGGTAGCGTTGAGTAGCCCCGAGCCGGAGCCAATACTCTCAAGTATACTGAGGTCGAGGCCGGTGACACGGCCTGTGCGGGAGCTGCAGGTCACCGCGTCCCACTCGCAGCAATCTCTACTGCTCCAGTCCAGCGAATCATAGTAGTCGAACTGGTCGAGGATGTCCAAAAGCGCCGACTTCTCGTCGTGCCTGCACCCCTCGCACCCCGGCAGGAACGGCGTGCCGCACATCATCACAAAGCAGCATAGCACGGCCACCGCCGCCGCCGGCGATGTGCGCGACATGGTCACTGCAGGCAGCAGGCTCCCTACAGGTCCTTGCTGCGTGCGCACGCTCTTGTTAGTTTCTTCTGCGTGCCGGCCTCTCTTTATGTACTTAGTAATTAGTATACACAGTGGCAGAAGACTTGCCGGAATTAGTGCCGGAGTTTCTAGAGTCGGCGACTTGTATGCATGATTCCGATGGGAGTGGACGGACCGGCGAGCATGGGCCGGCCAGATTCGCAGGATTAGGGATACAAAGACTCCACCTGCGGGTCGCGCACGGTACCCCAGACTAGTGGTCAGTGACCTGTGGAGCGAGGAGTGGTATGTAGCTCTTGCCCTGTCGCCTGTGTCCGTGGTGCGACTATGATGGCAGGAGCTAGTGGCAAGCCGGGCCAAGCTTTCAATGGTCTGATCGTTTTCACTTGTCCAGCTCAACTCTGTCGACAAGACTGGTCACACTAACATTGCACCTTCTTGGTCTTCTTCCGATCTCACTCTCCGCCCCGCCCCGCCCCGGTGGTGGCGCCAAATGCCTTCTCCTTCCCCGTGGCTGCCGTTGCGTCCACCAAGGCCAAGGGTGTGGTGGACTGGTGGTGTCTGCAATGCCAACAGCGACCCTGCTGAATCGATCAACCCTTCCTTCTCCGTTGAAGCGTATGAGTGCTTGCTGTAAGGGATTAGGTGACGGTGCTGTTCTTCCAATCATGACAAGACACCGAGGTCGTTTAAACTCTGGAAACATGGTGTTCTTCCAACCATTTATTTTGGTCTGATCCATGAGGGTTTCACTTATTGCGCTTGCGCTATAGACAAAATATAATCGGAATTTACGATTCATCATAAATCAATAGTCAGAATTTTAGCCATTGTTGCGCTTTAACCTCTGAAGGTGTTCATCACTATCAGGTCTGAACCACTACTTGCTTCGGGTGGAAACTGCTTTCGAAATTGCTTCGCGGACCTAACGAAATTATGCTCCACCACGAGTTGAGTACACCTAACGAAATTATGCCAGATATCCTTACGATCGACCCAGGGATCTTATATTGCTCATGAAAGATGAGATCATATCGGGGTCTTTTTTAATTCCAACAGAACCACATACTCTGACATCGACACCATCTGGCTTTAGAACAGAAACTGCTGCACAAACATCAAAGAAGAAGATAGGAATACTGAGTATTTCCATACAGTGGCAAACCAACGGAGAAGGAAAACTACTATCCACTCCCTGGATGGCCCTCTTGGACCAGTCACTGACACTAAAGAAATGCTTGGAATTGCTACCAACTTCTATAAAGATCTCTTCAAGAAAGAGGAAAGAGGTGGGATCCAATTAGACCCAACCTTTTTCTCTGATGAAGAGAAAGTTAACTCTACTGAAAATGAAGCCCTTGAGGCCCCCCTTCTTAGAAAAGGAAATCAAGAAGGCTGTCTTTGAATCATATCCAGATGGTGCCCCTGGCCGAGATGGCATCTCCTTCTTTTTTTACCAACACTTTTGGGGGCCGATCAAAAAAGACCTGTTAGCTATGTTTGAAGTTTTTCATCAGGGGGATCTGACTATTCATAGACTTAATTTTGCTATGCTGACTTTGATTCCAAAAGAAGTAGATGCTTCCAGCATGAAAAAGTTTAGGCCCATTAGTTTGCTAAACTGTAGTTTCAAGATCTTCACCAAAGTCCTCACAAATAGACTAACGATGATCCTGCAAAGGCTTATTGCTAGTAAGCAATCAACCTTCCTTAAGGGCAGATATATCTTAGAAAGTATGGTTACAGCTCATGAGATTCTACACTCCATCCACTCTACTAAAAGGCAAGGCCTAGTGCTTAAGCTAGACTATGAAAAAGCTTTTGATAAAGTAGATTTGGATTTCCTTGAAGAGCTGCTTAGAAAGAGAGGCTTTGGAGATAAATGGGTCCATTGGATCCTTCAAGTAATTAGAGGTGGATCAGTGGGTGTTAAGCTTAACAACACTGAGAGTGATTTTTTCCTTACAGGAAAAGGTTTGAGGCAGGGGGACCCCATTTCTCCCCCGTTATTCAACCTAGTAGTTGATATTCTAACTAGGATGTTAATGAAAGCAACAAATCATCAGCTAATACAAGGGTTGTGTGCTGAAATTTGCCTTGGAGGGATATATAGTATGTCTCCAATATGCTGATGATACCATCTTATTCTTAGATAATAATATAGAACATACCAGGAACCTTAAGATGGTTCTCTCCTGTCTTGAGATAATCTCTGGAATGAGAATAAACTATAGTAAAAGTGAGCTCATACTAGTTCACATGGATGCATCTGAGGTGGGAGAATTCTTAGATATACTAGAATGTACTTTAGGTTCCTTCCCCATCAAGTACCTTGGGATTCCTTTGCACCATGATAAACTTAAGAGAGAAGATGTTCAACCACTTATTGACAAGATTATGAAAAGGATTGCAGGATGGAGGGGAAAGCTCCTCTCTTACAGGGGGAGAATAATCCTCATCCAAGCATGTCTAGCTAGTATTCCTGTGTACTTGCTTTCTTTCTTTAAATTTCCTAAATGTGCAATAGAACTTATTAATGCCCAAATGGCAAATTGTCTATGGAATGATTTTGAAGGGCACAGGAAAATACATCTAGCTAACTGGAAGACAGTCTGTATGAAGAAAGAATTTGGGGGGCTTGGCATCCCATATCTTCATGATGTCAACATCTGCCTCTTAGGATCTTGGGTTAAAAGATACTATGAAGGTGAGGGCAAACCATGGAAGATGATAATAGACCAGAAATATATGAGAGGCAAAACTAATGTTTTTGTCCCTAGCACCTCCACCAATACCTCTAGCTTCATGAAAGGAGTGAAATCCATTATCCAAACTTTGAAATTTGGGTATAGATGGAAAATAGGGACAGGAGATAAGATTAGGTTCTGGGAAGATACTTGGTTTGGCACCTCCCCCCTAGCAGTACAATTCTGGCACATCTATATGATTTGCAATGAGCAAAACAAGAGTGTCAGAGGTATCTAGGATGGTGAAAAACGCTGAAGTTGACCTTTAGGAGAAACTTTGATAGTAAGCTGATGGAGCAATGGTACCAGCTAGTGGAGATTGCCAAAGCAATCACCTTCGATGGTGATGTTGATGCTCTGATCTGGCAACTTGAGAATATGGGTCTCTACTCCTCTAACTCTTTGTACCACGTGATTAACTTTAGAGGGGTGCAACCCCTGTTTCTTCCAGCAGTTTGGAAACTGGCAGTGCCCCCAAAGATCCATGTCTTCCTTTGGTTGTTTTCCCAAAACAAGCTGATGACTAGAGACAACCTTAGGAAAAGGCATGTGATCAAGCCGCTGGATTGTGTCTTCTGTGCGGAGCAAGAAACAAACCATCATTTATTTTTTGACTGTGTTGTAGCCAAAAATATATGGTCGTTTGTCAATCTCTTTTTCCAAAAGAACTTGGGTGCAAACTTTGAATCTGTGGCCAGACTCTGGGTCTCTAATAAAAAGAATTTAGCTTTGAACGTAGTTAGTTCTGCTGTCCTTTGGTGTTTATGGAAATATAGGAACTCTATGATTTTTAACAACACCACTTAGACATCTATCAATCAGGTGTGGAGACTGATACACAGGATGATCAAGTACTGGGTGATTCTGATCCCAGAAGCAAGAAAAGCCCGCGAGGAAGAGTTCTTGAGTGCGCTGGCGAAGCTACTCCAGCAACCCCTGATGATATCATGTGGCTGAAGAAGAACCCTGGTTTGGATATTGGGGTATGCTGGGACAACCTCAAGATCTCTGAAGACGGCAGTTTCTCTTCACCGGCCAAGAAGCGTGACACCGATGACAAGACCATGGTGAACAGCCCCGTGTCTACCCTCGCAATCTGCTGGTCATCCCAGGCGGCACTGGCGCCACCACTCAAGAGAAGAGGAGCAAGCGAGTTGTGTGGGGTGATCACTGGTTAACAGGCGCCTGTTTTCCTTGGTGTGCTTTCATTTGTCCTTTGGCTCCTTACGAGCAGGGCTGTAATTTCTCTGTTTTTAGTCTGAATTGGTGAACCTTAGTTTCAGTAGTTTCTTTGAACAAAAAAGACGTTGTATGGTTTCATTCTGGTTAATGGAACCGGGGAGCGGCCTCCTTGTTCTTCTAAAAAAACATTATTTGCGTAAAGGCCTCCAGCCAATAGCCAGCCATTCTTGCTTCTAACAGAGAGCATGTGAAATTTCTGACAGTTCAATCCCTTGCCACTGTAAAACAAGCGATTATCCTTTTTTCGGTGGGCGATTTCGAGAAGCACAATATGCACGTAGGTTCATAGACTTCCAAAAACAAATGAGTATGCATGATGTAGAACGTAAGCAAATGTCAAAATCAGGAGCCATTCCGCGAGTTCATCCTGGACCTATTCCAAATCGAGGCGTTTTGGCCGATGGTTAAGGAGATCATCCAGGACCTATTCTGCGAGTTATCTAGGGGGGACTCTAGACATGTCCCGGCTTAAGAACGGGATCATTTTACTGATTCCAAAGGTACTGGGAGCTGTGGACATTAGGCAGTTCCGTCCCATCACAGTCCTTAATGTGATATTCCGGATATTGGCGAAGGGGTATGCCACTAGGGCGGCCCTTATAGCTCCCTGGATCCACCATCCGAACCAGTCGGCCTTTATGAAAGGCAGATATATTCTGGATGGGATCCTCGTCCTTCATGAGGTCATCCATGAGGTCAAGCACAAACACCTTCGCGCGGTGTTCTTCAAGATTGATTTTCATAAAGGCTATGACATCGTTCATTGGTCCTTCCTTAGGGAGGTGTTACGCAAGCGTGGATTTGACTCCCACTGGGTTGCCCGCGTGATGCAGTTAGTGACGAGTGGTTGGACTGCGGTGAACATTAATGGGGAGATCGGGCCCTACTTCACGACGGGCCAAGGTGTCCGGCAGGGTGACCCGATCTCCCCTTTTCTGTTCAGTCTTGTGGTCGATGCTCTGGCCTCGATCCTAGACTTGGCCAAGTGAGCCGGCCACATTAGGGGGATTTGTTCCCATCTTGTTCCCAATGGAGGCCTGACAACCTCCAATATGCGGATGACACCATTATCATGGTGGAAGGCTCGGACAAGGATATCCAGAACCTCAAGTTCCTCCTTCTCTGCTTTCAGGAGATGTCGGGCCTCACGATTAACTTCGCCAAGAGCCAGGTGATGGTCCTTGGATATTCCCCAGTGGAAGCTCAGCGAATTGCCAATCGCTTGAATTGTCGGTTGGGATCCTTCCCGACAACTTACCTAGGGATACCAATTAGTGACACTCGCCTACTGGAGAAGGACTTCCGCCCAATAATCGGCAAACTCCAGCCCTAGATGGAGCCTTGGCAGGGGAGATGGCTATCCAAAGCCGCTCGAGTGATTTTGATGAACTCCTCCCTTATTAGCCTGCTGATGTACGTCATGGGATTCTATAGTATACATGAATCCCTGCATCACGAGGTCACCAAACTCCTTTCCAGATTCTTCTGGGCTGGAGAGAATAATAAACAGAAATACCACATGGTGAAGTGGTCCGAGATTTGTAAGCCCAAAGACCAGGGGGGTTTAGGGATAATCTCGTCCAAGTGTATGAATATTGCTCTCTGTTGGAAATATGCCCTAGAGGCAATAATAAAATGGTTATTATTATATTTCCTTGTTCATGATAATTGTCTATTGTTCATGCTATAATTGTGTTATCCAGAAATCGTAATACATGTGTGAATACATAGACCACAACACGTCCCTAGTGAGCCTCTAGTTGACTAGCTCGTTGATCAAAAGATAGTCATGGTTTCCTGACTATGGACATTAGATGTCATTAATAGCGAGATCACATCATTAGGAGAATGATGTGATGGACAAGACCCAATCCTAAGCATAGCTCAAAGATCATGTAGTTCGTTTGCTAGAGCTTTTCCAAATGTCAAGTATCATTTCCTTAAACCATGAGATTGTGCAACTCCCCTATACCGTAGGAGTGCTTTGGGTGTGCCAAACGTCACAACGTAACTGGGTGACTATAAAGGTGCTCTACGGGTATCTCCAAAAGTGTCTGTTGGGTTGGCATGAATCGAGACTGGGATTTGTCACTCCGTATGACGGAGAGGTATCTCTGGGCCCACTCGGTAATGCATCATCATAATGAGCTCAATGTGACCAAGTGGTTGATCACGGGATCATGCATTACGGTACGAGTAAAGTGACTTGCCGGTAACGAGATTGAACGAGGTATTGGGATACTGATGATTGAGTCTCGGGCGAGTAACGTACCGATTGACAAAGGGAATTGTATACGGGATTGATTGAATCCTCGACATCGTGGTTCATCCGATGAGATCATCGAGGAGCATGTGGGAGCCAACATGGGTATCCAGATCCCGCTGTTGGTTATTGATCGGAGAGTCGTCTCGGTCATGTCTGCGTGTCTCCCGAACCCGGAGGGTCTACACACTTAAGGTTCGGTGATGCTAGGGTTGTAGGGATATTAGTATGCGGTAACCTGAAAGTTGTTTGGAGTCTCGGATGAGATCCCGGACGTCACGAGGAGTTCTAGAATGGTCTGGATGTGAAGAATTATATATAGGAAGTACAGTTTCGGCCACCAGGAAAGTTTCGGGGGTCACCGGTATTGTACCGGGACCACTTGAAGGGTCCCGAGGGTCCACCGGGTGGGGCCACCTATCCCGGAGGGCCCCATGGGCTGAAGTGGGAGGGGAACCAGCCCCTGATGGGCTGGTGGGCCCCCCTTGGGCCTCCCCCTACGCCTAGGGTTGGAAACCCTAGGGGTGGGGGGCGCCCCACTTGGCTTGGGGGCAAGCCACCCCCTTGGCCGCCACCGCCCCCATCTAGATGGGATCTAGAGGTGCCGGCGTGCCCTTGGACCCCTATATAAAGAGGGGGGAGGGAGGGCTGCGCACCCTAGCCCCTGGCGCCTCCCTCTCCCTCCCGTGACACCTCTCCCTCTCGTTGAGCTTGGCGAAGCCCTGCCGAGAACACCGTTGCTTCCACCACCACACCGTCATGCTACTGGATCTCCATCAACCTCTCCTTCCCCCTTGCTGGATCAAGAAGGAGGAGACGTCTTCCCAACCGTACGTGTGTTGAACGCGGAGGTGCCGTCCATTCGTCACTCGGTCATCGGTGATTTGGATCACGACGAGTATGACTCCATCAACCTCATTCTCTTGAACGCTTCCGTGCGCGATCTACAAGGGTATGTAGATGCACTCCCCTTTCCCTCGTTGCTATATAACTCCATAGATTGATCTTGGTGATGCTTAGAAAATTTTAAATTCTGCTACGTTCCCCAACACTGGCATCATGAGCTAGGTCTATGCGTAGTTTCAGTGCACGAGTAGAACACAAAGCAGTTGTGGGTGTCGATATTGTCAATTTACTTGCCGTTACTAGTCTTATCTTGATTCGGCGGCATCGTGGGATGAAGCGGCCCGGACCGACCTTACACGTACGCTTACGTGAGACTGGTTCCACCGACTGACATGCACCAGTTGCATAAGGTGGCTAGCGGGTGTTTGTCTCTCCCACTTTAGTCGGATTGGATTCGATGAAAAGGGTCCTTATGAAGGGTAAATAGAAATTGGCATATCACGTTGTGGTTTTGGCGTAGGTAAGAAACGTTCTTGCTAAGAAACCTATAGCAGCCACGTAAAAATTTGCAACAACAATTAGAGGACGTCTAACTTGTTTTTGCAGCATGTGCCGTGTGATGTGATATGGCCAAAAAGGATGTGATGTATGAGATTGATCATGTTCTTGTAATAGGAATCACGACTTGCATGTCGATGAGTATGACAACCGGCAGGAGCCATAGGAGTTGTCTTAATTTATTTATGACCCGCGTGTCAACATATAACATCATGTAATTACTTTACTTTATTGCTAAACCGTTAGCCATAGTAGTAGAAGTAATAGATGACGAGACAACTTCACGAAGACACGATGATGGAGATCATGATGATGGAGATCATGTTGTCATGCCGGTGACGACGATGATCATGGCACCCCGAAGATGGAGATCATAAGGAGCTAAATGATATTGGCCATATCATGTCACTATTTGATTGCATGTGATGTTTATCATGTTTTACATCTTATTTGCTTAGAATGACGGTAGCTTAAATAAGATGATCCTTCGTAATAATTTCAAGAAAGTGTTCCTCCTAACTGTGCACCGTTGCGAAGGTTCGTTTATTCGAAGCACCACGTGATGATCGGGTGTGATAGATTCTAACGTTTGAATACAACGGGTGTAAGCCAGATTTACACACGCAATACACTTAGGTTGATTTGACGAGCCTAGCATGTACAGACATGGCCTCGAAACACGGAAGACCGAAAGGTCGAGCATGAGTCGTATAGAAGATACGATCAACATGAAGATTTTCACCGATGTTGACTAGTCCGTCTCACGTGATGATCGAACACGGCCTAGTTGACTCGGATCATGTTTCACTTAGATGACTAGAGGGATGTCTATCTGAGTGGGAGTTCATTGAATAATTTGATTAATTGAACTTAATTATCATGAACTTAGTCTAAAATCTTTACAATGTGTCTTGTAGATCAAATGGCCCACGCTAATGTTGCCCTCAACTTCAACGCCTTCCTAGAGAAAACCAAGCTGAAAGATGATGGCAACAACTATACGGACTGGGTTCGGAACCTGAGGATCATCCTCGTACCTGCCAAGAAAGATTATGTCCTAGAAGCACCGCTAGGTGACGCACCCATCCCAGAGAACCAAGACATTATGAAAGCTTGGCAGTCACGTCCTGATGATTACTCCCTCGTTCAGTGCGGCATGCTTTACAGCTTAGAACCGGGGCTCCAAAAGCGTTTTGAGCAACACGGAGCATATGAGATGTTCGAAGAGCCGAAAATGGTTTTCCAAGCTCATGCCCAGGTCGAGAGATATGAAGTCTCCGACAAGTTCTTCAGTCGTAAGATGGGGGAAAATAGTTCTGTCAGTGAGCACATACTCAAAATGTCTGGGTTGCACAACCGCTTGACTCAGCTCGGTGTTAATCTCCCGGATGACGCGGTCATTGACATAATCCTTCAGTTGCTTCCATCAAGCTACAAGAGCTTTGTGATGAACTTCAATATGCAGGGGATGGAAAAGACCATTCCTGAGGTATATTCAATGCTGAAATCAGCGGAGGTGGAGATCAAAAGGGAACATCAAGTGTTGATGGTGAATAAAACCACTAAGTTTAAGAAAGGCAAGGGTAAGAAGAACTTCAAAAAGGATGGCAAGGGGGTTGCCATGCCCGGTAAGAAAGCTGCCAAGAAGAAGCGAAAGAATGGACCCCAGCCCGAGACTGAGTGTTTTTATTGCAAGGGAAGTGGTCACTGGAAGCGGAACTGCCCCTGTCGGTGTCAAAACCGGCAGATCTCGGGTAGGGGGTCCCGAACTGTGCGTCTAGGCCAGATGGTAACAGGAGGCAGGGGACACGATGTTTTACCCAGGTTCGGGCCCTCTTGATGGAGGTAAAACCCTGAGTCCTGCTTGATTGATATTGATGATATGGGTAGTACAAGAGTAGATCTACCACGAGATCAGAGAGGCTAAACCCTAGAAGCTAGCCTATGGTATGATTGTTGTTTGTCATACGGACTAAAACTCTCCGGTTTATATAGACACCGGAGAGGACTAGGGTTACACAGAGTCGGTTACAATGGTTGGAGATCTACATATCCATATCGCCAAGCTTGCCTTCCACACCAAGGAAAGTCCCTTCCGGACACGGGACGAAGTCTTCAATCTTGTATCTTCATAGTCCAGGAGTCCGACCGAAGGTATAGTCCGGCCATCCGGACACCCCCTAATCCAGGACTACCTCAGTAGCCCCTGAACCAGGCTTCAATGACGACGTGTCCGGCGCGCAGATTGTCTTCGGCATTGCAAGGCGGGTTCCTCCTCCAAGTACTTCATAGAAGATTTTGAACACAAAGGTAGTGTCAGGCTCTGCAAAATAAGTTTCCACATATCGCCATAGAGAGAATAATATTTACACAAATCTAATCTGCTGACATATTCCGTAGCGTGACATCACACCACGGCCAAGTCTTTATTTGAATCGTTTTACTGTCCCACCTTAGCGCGTTTAGCGAGGCGGTTTCCTTGGCACGTCTTGTTAAAGCAGAGATCGCGTCCCCTTATTCCGGGATTCTCATCAATACGGGTGTGGGTAACCCAACCGCACCATTGACTATGGCGCTTGGGAGATAAGCGAGTTTTACCAGGCTGGTGGGGGCGCATAGTCGCGTCCGCCCATATAAGGGGATAAGGATCCACCTTTTGATCCATGCCTTCTTCCTCCTTTGCCAATCCATTTCCACGCACTCGAGTTCCAGCGCCCAAGTCCGCACACCCCACCTCAACATTCTCCAGCCATGTCCGGAGCGGGAGGCAAGTGGATGGTCTCCTCCGTCACGGAGGGACACATCAAAAGACTGAGGAAGGCTGGATACTTGTCTAACGACATTGCGCACCAGCTTCCAGGCAGCTCATCCCCACCCCTAGGCCCCATGAGAGGGTGGTGTTCCTCCCCCATTTCCTCCGCGGACTAGGCTTCCCTCTCCACCCATTTGTCCAGGGGCTCATGTTCTACTATGGCCTAGATTTCCACGATCTGGCCCTGAACTTTGTCCTCAATATCTCGGCGTTTATCATCGTGTGCGAGGCTTTCTTCTGCATCCACCCCCATTTTGGCCTATGGCTCAAGACTTTCAATGTCAAGCCGAAGGTGGTGCGCGGCACCCAGGCCGAGTGCGGAGGCGCCATGGTGGGCAAGATGCCCAATGTCCTATGGCCCGAGGGCTCCTTCGTGGAGTCCCTAAAGGGGTGGCAATCGGGGTGGTTTTACATCACCGAGCCGCGCGACCGTGAATGGGTTGCAGCCCCCGAGTTCCGATCCGGACCCCCTACGCGGCTCACCTCCTGGAAAGAGACGGGCTTGTCATGGGGTAAAGAAGAAGAGCTGACCGGACTCCAAACATGCGTCCAAACCCTGGTGGACAAGAAGCTCAAACTTGTCAACATAGTCCAGGTTATGCTCATCCGCCGGATCCTCCCGTGTCAACAACGGGCTTTCAACCTGTGGGAGTTCGACCCGGCGAAGCACCGAACTCTGAGCAGGCTCTTCGACACGACGTACGAAGATGCCTGGAAGGTGCTTTTCAAGGGCGCCGAGGCCCCCGCATCCGCTACCGAGGATCGCGGATTCAGCATGCAGCATCGCGCTTGTGCGGTAAGGTGTTTTTACCTTTTACAGGGTATTATTTTTTCATAGTTTGACTCCATGCGGGATCTAAGCTCCCTCACCTTTGACAGGATTGGCAGGAGACGTCCGGACAGATCAACTATCCGGCTCCTTTCCCTGAAGGCCCAGCTGACGCTCGCTTGGCGAAGCTGCTGGTTCCGGCACCCTATGTGGTGCTGGAGAAGAAGGCCAAGAAGAAGGCCATGGGGACTTGAAAGAGTGCCCGGCGCCTGGGGGTGTCGGATTCATCATCCGACGACTCCAAGACGCACTCCTCCCTTGAAGACGAGGAGGAGTAAGAAGATACCTCTCCCCTCCAGCGGGGGGAGAGAAGAAAAGGAAGTCCGCCCCAACTGGGGAGGCCGAAGGGTCCAAGAAGGGGAAAACCCTTCCTCCGGACGACTCCACCAACACCGACGACGGCGATGAGGAGTGGCCACACAGGGCCAAGCCCCTGGCGAGATCGTAAGTGTCCGGATACCAGAGTGATTCATAGTATTCCTCCATTGCACAACTTTTCCTTATGTCGAACATGTTTATGCAGTCCACCCAAAGACCGGCTCGACGTGTCGTCGAGCGGTTCCCTGGATTCGTCGGATGTGAATTCGCTTCCGATGGCTACCTCCCCCCACCCTATGGACGGCGCCGAGGTGCTGTACCAACAGGTTCCAAGCCAGGAGGAGGTGGCCCTGGAGGCGCCGCAAGGCGACCTCCCGAACTCCAGACGTGAAGGGGGTAGAACCCCCAAGGGCTCTAAGTCCGGCTTTGAGACGGACACCGCGCCGGAACCTTCAACGATTCCGGACTCCGGTAGGCAGCCTCCTTCCAAGAGGAGCAAGCCTACCGAGCCGGTGACCTCCGTCCAACCGGAGGCACCGGACAATTTGCTGGAGATGCTTAACGGCGCCTCCATCGATGAGGAGCACTGCACTATTATGAGTGCGGTGATCCAGATGGTTCAGTCCGCCAAGAGCGGACTGACTGAAGCCTGTGCCAACCCTCTAACAGGCTTTGAGGTAAGTAAAGAATAAAAAATATTACCGCATAGACAGTAGCCCCTGATGCTCTATTCGGCGTTCGGAAAGAAAAGCCGAATAGAGGATCTAATAACATTCTCAGGAATCTAACATAATCAAGTCAATATGCGTATGCAGGCTTCGCTGCTGGCCTCCGCCGCACTGACTGCGGAGGTGGAGACGCTAAAGCAAAACCTCGCGCGGTCCGAGAACGAGCTCGACCATGCCAAGAGGCAACTCGAGGAGAAAGAAGGTAAGTAATACCTTGCGCAAGTATATAGAGAAGATGTGGTTGCAAAAAATGACAGGATCAACGTGCTATTATAGGGTCCACGACCGAGGTGGCAACCCTTAAGAAAGCGCTGTCCGAGGCCGAAAACAGAGTGGCCGCAGAGCGTACAGAGAGAGGGAAGCAGGAGGCGCGGGTGGAGGAGGTGCAGAAAGAGCTCCAGGCTCTCGTGAAAAAACACGAGAGTTTGGAGCTTGACTCGAAGACGCAAGCGTCCGAGCTTGTGGCAGCCCTCGGAAGTGCGAAGTCTGCCAAGGACGAAGCCCAGAAAGCCCTCCAAGAAATTGGAGATATGAAGAATATAGCGGCGGGTAAGGCATTCATTATGCAAAGCAAGCACGTGAAAGTGAATTACTTGTTACTTACCCGAGTCCGGAGCTCTCCAGGAGCATTCGCAGATTTGCCCCGTAGTGCGTCTGATGCCGCCGCCTTCTACCGAGCTGAGGAGGGGAGCTCGACGGAGAAGGTGTTCTGGTCTCAGTATGCTGAGGCCGGACACCTGGTGTCTTTGAGCGACCAGATGAAGCAAATGGTCGAGCTCCACAAGGTTGCCGAACAGGCCATAAAGGGCCTCATAGTTTGGCTGTGGCCTGGAGAGGCTCTGCCTAGGAGATACTTCGGGCTGGTGAGGCGGCTGGTGGATGCCTGTCCACGGCTTGAAGTAGTCAAGCGCTCCGTCTGCATCGAAGGTGCCCGTAGGGCGCTTGCCCGTGCTAAAGTGCACTGGGGCAAGATGGATGCGGAGAAGCTGGTGAAGGACTGGACGCCGCCGACCAAGGAGCATCGCGTCCCGGAAGCGTATTATGAGGGCGTCCTGAAGGGTGCCCGCCTTATAGCTGATGAATGCTCCAAAGGTGTAATTTTTGAGTAAACTCGCATTTGTGATCCTGTACGCTGAAAACTTGTTCATATGCGCTAAGCAACACTTTTGAATTTAAAATATTACCTTCTGTGCGGCCGTTTATCAAATTTGAGAGATGGCAAGTCGTCGGTATCTGCCCCCATGGCACGAGTGCTGGGGTGTTCGGGATAAACATGAGCGCTCCTTTTCCCATTCTTGGGTCCTTCGAGGGAGGCGCTCAATGCAACGAACAAGGCAATCGGACTATAATGCTTGAACACTCTCACTTAGCCATAGAATTCTATAATTTTAAATTTCGGCGAAGCCCCTAGTGTTCGGAAGACCGAGTTTGGGGCGCTATCGACACCTAGGTCGGACAAAGCCGACTCCTCGCTCTAAGCGGCATAAGTCTTTAGGGACTCGAAAACCTCTCGAACAGCGACCAGCTCTCGCCTCATCATGATAGTCAGTTTTAGCTTTCTCTACTGAGGTGCTTAGCCCAGCTCAACTGGGGCACAATCGCAGTAGTTCTCCTAGTGCTACCTTAGCCGATATAACGGAATGTAAGGTACCAAAACATTGGAGCCGGGCAAACCCAACTATTGACCCAAGACATGATTCGGAGCCGATGCATATAATGCTATAAGTTCAGGGTGCCACACTTGTGAAAGTGTTCGGACTTCTCACACCATGTTGTGGGGTACTTAAGCCCCTGGCGTATTGGCCGTACCAAAGTGTACGGGTGCAACATGTCATTAATGAACATATATTCATAAATAAGAGTAATGCAATAATAGACGGAAGCTATGCATTGTTTATTTAAAAAGGGCTGCGATCAAAGCAGGACGATACAAATAGTGCGATAAGCAAAAGATGGGACTATCAAATATGTCCTTTCCAGGGGCGAGCTGCAGAATGTTATGCGAAACAGGTATATTGCTCGTTATAGAGACCACCTTAGAGTTCCATAGTGCGGCGTAGCTTTCTGCTTCCCTGGTTGTGTTGTTTGTGCGACAATTGTACTGCCGAACAAGCCTTCCGAAGAATGGAGTCCTGAAAATAAGAGAAAATTAAGAAATCGGCAGCCCCTAGTGCGGTTTAAGCCGCGTTTCGGGCATGCCGTGATGGTGCCCCTCCCCTTGTTCCCATGGTATTTCCAGAGCATAGTTATGTACGCGCAGCACTGGTTTCGCAAGTTCACGAGGGCTGGGGTTGGGGCCGCATTGTTACGCTTGCTCTGAACATGTCGGGCGGTCTTGGTGTAGGTTACTCCGGGCGCGCTTGACGGTGTCCAGACGTTTAATGGCTGGACTAGAGAATTGCCTTGAGAGGCTGCTTTGTACTTCCACTGCGATAGCCCCCGTATGCTCCTCCGTTCGGAGAGTGCGTTCGGTGTTTCCATTGACCATGATGACGCCTCGAGGGCCTGGCATCTTGAGCTTGAGGTATGCGTAGTGCGGCACCGCATTGAACTTGGCAAATGCGGTTCGCCCGAGCAGTGCGTGATAGCCACTGCGGAATGGGACTATGTCGAAGATTAACTCCTCTCTTTGGAAATTATCTGGAGATCCGAAGACCACATCAAGTGTAACTGAGCCTGTACAGTTAGCTTCTACACCTGGTATGACACCTTTAAAGGTCGTTCTGGTGGGTTTAATCCTCGAGGGATCGATGCCCATTTTCCACACTGTATCCTGATAAAGCAGGTTCAGGCCGGCTGCTGTCGCCGTCCATATGGACTCTAGTGAGGTGAAATCCATCAATAATTGGGTCTAGAACCAATGCGGCAAATCCGCCATGACGGATGCTAGTGGGGTGGTCCCTTCGATCAAAAGTGATCGGGCAGGAAGACCATGGGTTGAACTTTGGGGTGACTGGCTCCATCGCGTATACGTCCCTTAGCACATGCTTCCACTCCCTCTTGGGGACGTGGGTTGCGTATATCATGTTCACCGTCCGCACTTGTGGGGGAAAACCTTTCTGTCCACTATTGTTCGGTGGCCGGGGCTCCTCCTCGTCATCGCTATGCAGCCCCTTGTCTCTGCTTTCGGCATTTAACTTGCCTGCCTGCTTGAACACCCAACAATCCCTGTTGGTGTGATTGGCTGGTTTTTCGGGGGTGCCATGTATCTGGCATGAGCGGTCGAGTATTCTGTCCAAACTAGACGGGCCCGGAGTATTTCTTTTGAATGGCTTTTTCCGCTGACCGGGTTTGGAGCCTTTGAATCCGGCATTAACTGTCGTATCCTCAGCATTGTCACCGTTAATGCGGCGCTTTTGCTTGTTGCGACGCGACCTGCCATTGCTGTCCTTGGTATCCGAATTACTAGGGCTCTTGGTCATGTTATTGCTGCGAGCTAGCCAGCTGTCTTCTCCTACGCAAAAGCGGGTCATAAGTGTTGTGAGGGCTGCCATGGATTTCGGCTTTTCCTGTCCTAGGTGCCGTGCAAGCCACTCGTCACGGATGTTATGCTTGAAGGCTGCTAGGGCCTCTGTGTCCGGACAGTCGACGATTTGATTTTTCTTTGTTAGGAACCGTGTCCAGAATTGTCTGGCCGATTCCTCTGGCTGCTGAATTATGTGGCTTAGGTCATCGACATCTCGTGGTTGCACATAAGTGCCTTAGAAATTGTCGAGGAATGCGGCTTCCAGGTCCTCCCAACAACCAATTGATTCTGCTGGCAAGATGTTAAGCCAATGCCGAGCTGGTCCTTTAAGCTTGAGTGGAAGGTATTTGATGGCGTGTAGGTCATCACCGCGGGTCATGTGGATATCAAGGAGATAGTCCTCGATCCATACCGCATGATCTGTTGTGCCATCGTATGATTCGATGTTCACGGGTTTGAAACCCTCGGGGATTTGATTATCCATTACTTCATCTGTGAAGCATAGTGGGTGTGCGGCGCCTCTGTATTGGGCTATATCACGACGTAGCTCAAACGAGCTTTGTCTACTGTGTTCGTCCCGGCCGGATTTACTGTATCCGGCGTGACGAGTACCGTCTCGTGCTATGGGGCGCCCACGTGATCCGTAGATCGATCTTGTTTTCCTTGCCTTGTCCTCCAATATGTTTCACAGGTCTGGCGCATTTTCCCATGCCTTGGTATTTTTTGAGTGGCATCGGGGTGCGGCTTGAGTGGAGGGACAAGAGGCTTCTCTGTCGCGGCCACGGGGTGGCCGGTCGGCCGCGTCATGCGCTGGTGATGTAGGTTTAGGTGCTTCCTCCTCTAATTGGGGTAGCAACCTGTGCTTTGGGTAGCTCTTGGAGGGGCGTTCGAGTTCATACTCTTCGGCCGCAAGGACTTCAGTCCATCTATTGGCTACAAAATCTTGATCATCTCTAAGCTGTGGCTGTTTTTTCTTGAGGCTGCTCATCATGGCCATGAGCCTGCATTTGAAACGCTCTTGTTCGACGGGATCCTCTGGCACGACAAATTCTTCGTCGTCGAGGCTTGCCTCGTCTTCGGACGGAGGCATATAATTATTGTCCTCGACCTCTCTGTCTGCCACTCTCTCATGAGGGCTGGCTTCTCTATCCTCCTGTACTGAATCTTGCTGGAGGTGGTTGTCTTTGGCACTGTCCGAGGTGTTATTATCTCCCATTCCGGAATCACCGTTTTTGTTTTGGCGGGATTTAGAGCGGCGCCGCTGACGCCGGCGCTTAGGCTGCTTCTTGGAGGGGTCATCCTCTGCTGTTCCATCGCCATTGCCTTCTTTTGGGATGTCCACCATGTATATATCATACGACGAGGTGGCTTTCCAGTGCCCTATAGGCGCTAGTTCTTGATCGTCTCCTACATCAGCGTCCATACCATCGATGTCTTCGGAGTCGAAGTCGAGCATGTCGATTAAATCATCGACAGTGGCTATGAAGTGGGTGGTGGGTGGGCTTTGAAATTCTTCATCATCCGCATCCCAACCTTGCTGACCATAGTCTGGCCAGGGCTCTCTTGACAAAGAGAGAGACTTCAATGAATTCAGAATATCGCCGAAGGTCGAGTGCTGAAAGATGTCCGCGACGGTGAACTCCATGATCGGCGCCCAATCGGGTCTGATCTGTCGGGGCGCGGAGGGCTCGGAGTTTGGAGAGGAGTCCGGCTCCTTGGAGTCACAGGCTTCGCCGAGAATAGGGCTGGTGTTCGGCTCGATCGCCGTAGAGATTGCAGCCCCTGAGGCGGTGTCTAACCACCCATCCTCGGTTGGTGTGATCGGCTCCGAGCTAGGGGTCGGAGCGGACACAGGTGCGGCCTCCAGGGAACTGTTCGGTGGCAGAGCTAAATCATGCCCATCGTGACAGTGCGACGCGCTTGGCTGTGGCTCGAATCCGTCGAAGATCAAGTCTCCGCGGATGTCGGTCGTGTAGTTCAAACTTCCAAATCTGACCTGATGGCCAGGGGCATAGCTTTCGATCTGCTCCAGATGACCAAGCGAATTGGCCCGCAGTGCAAAGCCGCCAAATACGAAGATCTGTCCGGGGAGAAAAGTCTCACCCTGGATCGCATCGCTGTTGATGATCGGAGAAGCCATCGGGCCTAAAAGTGACGACACAAAGGAACTCGCAATGAAAGCACCAATGTCGGTGTCAAAACCGGCGGATCTCGGGTAGGGGGTCCCGAACTATGCGTCTAGGCCGGATGATAACAGGAGGCAAGGGACTCGATGTTTTACCCAGGTTCGGGCCCTCTTAATGGAGGTAAAACCCTACGTCCTGCTTGATTGATATTGATGATATGGGTAGTACAAAAGTAGATCTACCACGAGATCAGAGAGGCTAAACCCTAGAAGCTAGCCTATGGTATGATTCTTGTTCGTCCTGCGGACTAAAACTCTCCGGTTTATATAGACAGCGGAGAGGGCTAGGGTTACACAGATTCGGTTACAATGGTAGGAGATCTACATATCCGTATCGCCAAGCTTGCCTTCCACGCCAAGGAAAGTCCCTTCCGGACACGGGACGAAGTCTTCAATCTTGTATCTTCATAGTCCAGGAGTCCAGCCAAAGGTATAGTCCGGCCATCCGGACACCCCCTAATCCAGGACTCCCTCGGCCCCAAATACTTAGCGGACAAGAAGGCCGGCAACACTAAAGGTATATGTGATATACATGTAATTGATGTGTACCTTACCAGTACTCGTAGTAGCTCCTGGGTATTTGATACCGGTGTGGTTGCTCACATTTGTAACTCAAAGCAGGAGCTGCGAAATAAGCGGAGACTGGTGAAGGACGAGGTGACGATGCGCATCAAGAATGGTTCCAAGGTCGATGTAATCGCCGTCGGTATGCTACCTCTACATTTACCTACGGGATTAGTTTTAAACCTCAATAATTGTTATTTAGTGCCAGCTTTGAGCATGAACATTGTATCAGGATCTCATTTAATTCGAGATGGCTACTCATTTAAATCCGAGAATAATGGATGCTCTATTTATATGAGAGATATGTTTTATGGTCATGCCCCGCTGGTGAATGGTTTATTCTTAATGAATCTCGAGCGTAATGTTACACATATTCATAGTGTGAATACGAAAAGATGTAAGGTTGATAATGATAGTCCCACATACTTGTGGCACTGCCGCCTTGGTCACATAGGTGTCAAACGCATGAAGAAGCTCCATGCAGATGGACTTTTGGAGTCTCTAGATTACGAATCATTTGACACGTGCAAACCATGCCTCATGGGTAAAATGACCAAGACTCCGTTCTCAGGAACAATGGAGCGAGCAACCAACTTATTGGAACTCGTACATACTGATGTGTGCGGTTCAATGAGTCTTGAGGCTCGCGGTGGCTATCGTTATGTTCTCACCCTCACTGATGACTTGAGTAGATATGGGTATGTCTACTTAATGAAACACAAGTTTGAGACCTTTGAAAAGTTCAAGGAATTTCAGAGTGAGGTTGAGAATCAACGTGACAGGAAAATCAAGTTCTTACGATCAGATCGTGGGGGAGAATACTTGAGTCACGAATTTGGCACGCACTTAAGGAAATGTGGAATAGTTTCACAACTCACGCCGCCTGGAACACCTCAGCGTAATGGTGTGTCTGAACATCGTAATCGCACTCTACAGGATATGGTGCGATCTATGATGTCTCTTACCGATCTACCGCTGTCATTTTGGGGCTATGCTTTAGACACTGTTGCCGGGACCCCGATTCTAAGTCACACCAATCTAGCATGTAACACCTCATATCACTTTGCGGCCTCACGCACGGTATCCCCACAGGTGTCGCCTTACCATGGCCCGGGACCGTTTGCGTCTTTTGGCTCGCGTATATGATTGTGTCGCTAGCATCCATATGACAGAGAACCCGGGCCGACATGGCTAGTCGTGAACCCAAAGCGGCCCTAACCTATGGGAATAGGCATACATGATTCACATCGAGCGTGTCGGTCAGCAGCGTGTGAATCCGGGCTGTAGCACCGGGCTAACAGGACTCCGGGGAACCCAGGCTGTAGCAGGCTAGGCAGGACTCCGGTCGTCACCGCGTGACATTTCCCCGAAGGGACAGACACAGGAACGAAGTGAAACACATGCCGGCCAGTCAAGTGTCCTGAGCAGTAGTGCTGGGCTAGCAGGACTCCGGTGAACCGGGCTGTAGCGGACTACTATGGCTCGAGGAAGCACTAGACTACATTTCCCCATAAGAGAGACTGCCAAGGATAAACAGCTAGATTGTCGGATCCCACACATAGCAATACACGTCACACGTACGCATAACATGCAAGTATGTGCTGTACAACATGGCATCACAACATAACGCAAACTCATATATATAATGGCTCAACAGAGCCACATAGCATAAATACAAACAGGGGTCACATGACCCATCATTCAGAGCATACAAGCAACGGAAACATTACATGTCTGGGTACAGACAACTACAAAAGAAAAGAACTGGAAAGCCTGACTATCTACAAGACCCTCCCAAGGGTACAAGATCGTAGCTGAGGTAACAAGCTACTCGTCGAAGTCCAAGCGGAACTACTAGTAAGACAGATGTCTCATCTGCAAAACATAAATAAAGCAAACGTGAGTACAAAGCTACTCAACAAGACTTACATCAGATCCTATCATATATGCATTTGTATCAAGAAGGTAATGTGGGGTTTAGTTGCAGCAAGCCAGCTTTGACTCAGTGGCTATCCTGTTCTACGACAACGAGAAACTTCTTTGAGATGAAGCAGCGCACATGAGTCCACTAATCACCACATCAATACACTACTATGGGTTCATCTCGTCTCCCTACGAGAAGGCCATCCATAGCACTCACACTTGTCTTGAGCGTTTTAGAGTGTCCACTTTAAGTTGTCTATGTACCACATAAGCATCCAAGAAGTCCATAACCGAGGACACGACTATTCGAATAGATCATGATAACCCTGCAGGGGTGTACTTCATCACACATGCTCTCACCACTTATCGCCATGTACACGTCATGTATCTCGGCAACCTTCAAGCGGAAGCCTGGCGAGGGTGTCGGCCATGACCTGACTAACCACGCAAGACACTAGTCCAGGTTTATCACCTATTTGGGTTCCATCCGCAAGGAGATCCGGCCGGGGTGTCGCTCATGGCCCCAAACGATGTGTACAGGGTTCCCGAGCCCACCATCCGGGTGCCACTCGGTTCACCGGGCCACATGTGCCTAGTCTGTCCCAAGTCCACCCTGCCGGGTGCCACTCGGTAGAAAAATAGCACTACCTACAAACACCAGAAACTATTTGCAACTCCTGGACAGAGCTCAAGGCGGTTAATAAGTCGAGGGAGCTTGGAGCGCCCGGAGCCCAATGTGTGGTAGTAGCTAGTCATTGGACAACTTACACAGAACTCAGTTCTTGAGGACGGTCCCAATGAGACAACCCACCATGTACTCCTACATGGCCTCTCACCGCTACCTTTACCAAATCGTGTTCACACACTTAACTCTCAGCACCAGAACATATCATAACACTCCAATTCATTCCCGATGAATCAGACCTGACACAACTCTAAGAAATAGCAGGCATGGCATGGTAGGAACACAACATGGCTCAAAAAATCCTACACATGCTAGTGGGTTTCAACTATTTACTGTGGCAATGACAGGTCATGCAGAGGAATGGGTTCAACTACCGCAGCATAAAATAGAAGTTCAATCGTTGTTGTCCTAATGCAATAAAGAGAGCAGGAGCGAGAGAGTAGCATTGTATCGGAATGGACAAGCGGGGGGGGGGGGGGGGGGTTGCTTGCCTGGTAGAACAACAAGGAAGGCACTGCTCCTCAGACAGGTACTCTAGAACGGTCTCTGGAGCAGGACCTATCGAGAAGGAACGGTGTCGACAATCAATACACAAGCATATGCAACAATATGATGCATGAACATGGCATAAAGATGTGATGTTGTTTGAGCTAATGCAACTAGCATTCATTTGGGTAAAGTCCATTTGAACTAAAGATTCAAATGTAACTCCAAAATAAGCTCTTAAATATGCCATAAGTGTGTTTTCGCATATACAGCATGTATAGGTTGGTTTGTCATGCATGAAAATGGTACAGATGGATAGATTGAATTTTTCTGATCATTTTTCATATATAAATTATTTCAATCTGAGCTACGGTTGAATTTATATGAATTTTTGAAGTTTATTCCTGATTTATTTTAATACCAGAAAAGGATATATTGCGTCAGCATGATGTCATCACTACATCAGCGGGTCAACGCGGCTGTCCAGGTCAAACCTGACATGTGGGGTCCACCCATCAGTGTCATGGTTAAGTAACAGAGGTTAATTAATTTTTAAACTAATCCTAAACTAAAATTAGCCGAGCCGGGCCCCACCAGTCATTGAGCCAGGGGAGGTCAAACCCCCTGGTCAACTGGGGCTAACGCGCCGGAGTTTAGCCGCCGGCGGCAGCAGACGCGGCGGAGGGCGCCGGATTCGCCCTCCGGCGACCATTTGGGCGGCGGAGACCACGGGCGAGGAGCTGAGGCTCGCCCGCATCCAGGGCGGCATGCAGTAGCAGCGGGGCCGGCCGGAGCTCGCCGGAGCGAAGCTCGGGGCAGCGGCCGGAGTTCGGCTCCGGGCGAAAACGGGCTGCGGGGCACGGTAGGGCGAACCCGCGAGTGCTACGGGTTCCTGGGAACACGCTGAGGACGAAAACATGCTCTGATGCGACGTTTGTGGGCTCTAGCCACGGTGGCGACATGGCCGGCGGCGAGCAAGCTTTCGGGCAGGGTGGTGGAGCTAGCTAGGGCGCAAATTCGGCAACGGGGCATGGGGAAACGGTGCAGAGGCTCACCGCGGTTCTTCTGGTGTTGCTGGCGAGGCAGGGGAGGCACGGGGTCCGGCGAATCGACGACGAAGTCGTCGGTGGCCGCAGGTTGAAGAAGAGCTCGAAGGCGACACTGCAGGGCTTCCCGAGGCGCATGACTTGATGGAGAGGTAGCCGGCGATGTGGCAGAGCTCCTGGCGAGCGGCAGGGCGAGGGGTGGCCGGTGGCCGCGGTGGTGCTCGTCGGTGGCGGCGGGCGCGTTCGGACGCGAGAGAGAGAGGGCAGAGGAGAAGGACAGAGGAAAGGGGAAGGCACGGGGAGAGAGTGAAGGAGGTCGGGGTGGTGCGTGGCGCTCGCAGCGGCCTCCAGCGGCAGCGGCAAGCGGGAGCTGGCCGAGCGCGTGTGTGCGCGCCATGGCCACACGCCCTCCTGCCTACTGGCAGGAGGTTAGGGGTGACTGGCGCCTGGGCCTCGTGGGCTGGCAGTCCACTGGACTGGCCAGGTAAGCCCAGTTAAGTTTCTCCCCTTTTCCTATTTTGTTTTTGTTTTCTAATTTGTGACCTTTGTTTTGATTTAGTAATAATACTAACTCAATTTATTTTCTTCTGAAAATTATTGTAGGGACTAATTGGATTATTCCAAAGCCCCACCATAAAAATCAGAATTATTGGACAATATTTCATATATAATAAAATATTTCCCCAACGCAAATAATTACTGGATTAACTCAAATGGCCAAAAATAAATACTTCTGAGCTCCCAAAAATATTGGTTGGGATTTTACCTCTGGCCAATATTTTTAGAGAAAATCAGGAACATTTTCTTGGGCCAAATTGAAACAACTTTTATCTGGGTCATTTCCAAAATGATTTCTGAGGGTTTCACAAATCCCCATTTCAAATTTAAACGGAGTTTAAACATGATGCAAGCATGAAGGGCTAGCCTAGGTCATACCATAACTAGGGATGTGACAACTACCGCATTCACTTTAAATAGGGCTCCTTCGAAATCCGTTGAGACGACACCGTATGAATTATGGTTTGGGAAGAAACCTAAGCTGTTGTTTCTAAAAGTTAGGGGATGCGATGCTTATGTGAAGAAACTTCAACCTGAAAAGCTCGAACCCAAATCAGAAAAATGCGTCTTCATAGGATACCCTAAAGAAACTATTGGGTATACCTTCTACCTCAGATCCGAAGGCAAGATCTTTGTTGCCAAGAATGGATCCTTTCTAGAGAAAGAGTTTCTCTCGAAAGAAGTAAGTGGGAGGAAAGTAGAACTTGATGAAGTATTGCCTCTTGAACTGGAGAGTGGTGCGGCTCAAGAAAATGTTCCTAAGGTGCCTGCGCTAACTAGAGAGGAAGTTAATGATGATGATCATGAAACTTCAGATCAAGTTGCTACTGAACTTCGTAGGTCCACAAGGACACGTTCCGCACCAGAGTGGTACGGAAACCCTGTCTTGGAAATTGTGTTGTTAGACAATGGTGAACCTTCGAACTATGAAGAAGCGATGGCGGGCCCAGATTCCGACAAATGGCTGGAAGCCATGAAATCTGAGATAGGATCCATGTATGAAAACGAAGTATGGTCTTTGACTGACTTGCTCGATGATCGGCGAGCCATAGAAACTAAATGGATCTTTAAGAAGAAGACAGACACGGATGGTAATGTAACCATCTATAAAGCTCGGCTTGTCGCTAAGGGTTATCGACAAGTTCAAGGGGTTGACTACGATGAGACTTAATGGTTTCCTTAAGGAAGAATTGTGTAGCCGGAAGGTTTTGTTGACCCTAAGAATGCTGACAAGGTGTGCAAGCTCCAACGCTCGATCTATGGGCTGGTGCAAGCATCTCGGAGTTGGAACATTCGTTTTGATGAGATGATCAAAGTGTTTGGGTTTACATAGGCTTATGGAGAAGCTTGCATTTACAAGAAAGTGAGTGGGAGCTCTGTAGCATTTCTCATATTGTATGTGGATGACATACTGTTGATGGGAAATGATATAGAATTCTTGGAAAGCATAAAGGCCTACTTGAACAAGTGTTTTTCAATGAAGGATCTTGGAGAAGCTGCTTACATATTAGGCATCAAGATCTATAGAGATAGATCGAGACGCCTCATTGGTCTTTCAAAGAGTATGTACCTTGACAAGATATTGAAGAAGTTCAATATGGATCAGTCAAAGAACGGGTTCTTGCCTGTGTTGCAAGGTACGAGATTGAGCACGGCTCAATGCCCGACCACGGCAGAAGATTGAGAAAAGATGAGTGTCGTCCCCTATGCCTCGGCCATAGGGTCTATCATGTATGCTATGCTGTGTACCAGACCTGACGTAAACCTTGTCGTAAGTTTGGTAGGAATGTACCAAAGTAATCCCGAGATGGAACACTGGATAGCGGTCAAGAATATCCTGAAGTACCTGAAGAGGACTAAGGATATGTTTCTCGTTTATGGATGTGACGAAGAGCTCGTCATAAAGGGTTACGTCGATGCTAGCTTCGACACAGATCTAGATGACTCTAAGTCACAAACCGGACACGTGTATATTTTGAATGGTGGGGCAGTAAGCTGGTGTAGTTGCAAGCAAAGCGTTGTGGCGGGATCTACATGTGAAGCGGAGTACATGGCAGCCTCGGAGGCAGCACAAGAAGCAATCTGGGTGAAGGAGTTCATTACCGACCTAGGAGTCATTCCTAATGCGTCGGGCCCGATGACTCTCTTCTGTGACAACACTGGAGCTATTGCCCTTGCCAAGGAGCCCAGGTTTCACAGGAAGACCAGGCATATCAAGCGTCGCTTCAATTCCATTCGTGAAAGTGTTCAAAATGGAGACATAGATATTTGTAAAGTACATACGGACCTGAATGTAGCAGATCCGTTGACTAAAATTCTCCCTAGAGCAAAACATGATCAACACGAGAACTCTATCGGTGTTCCATTAATCACAATGTAACTAGATTATTGACTCTAGTGCAAGTGGGAGACTGTTGGAAATATGCCCTAGAGGCAATACTAAAATGGTTATTATTATATTTCCTTGTTCATGATAATTGTCTATTGTTCATGCTATAATTGTGTTATCCGGAAATCGTAATACATGTGTGAATACATAGACCACAACACGTCCCTAGTGAGCCTCTAGTTGACTAGCTCGTTGATCAAAAGATAGTCATGGTTTCCTGACTATGGACATTAGATGTCATTCATAACGAGATCACATCATTAGGAGAATGATGTGATGGACAAGACCCAATCCTAAGCATAGCTCAAAGATCGTGTAGTTCGTTTGCTAGAGCTTTTCCGAATGTCAAGTATCATTTCCTTAGACCATGAGATTGTGCAACTCCCGGATACCGTAGGAGTGCTTTGGGTGTGCCAAACATAACAACGTAACTGGGTGACAATAAAGGTGCACTACGGGTATCTCCGAAAGTGTCTGCTGGGTTGGCACGAATCGAGACTGGGATTTGTCACTCCGTATGACGGAGAGGTATCTCTAGGCCCACTCGGTAATGCATCATCATAATGAGCTCAGTGTCACCAAGTGGTTGATCACGGGATCATGCATTATGGTACGAGTAAAGTGACTTGCCGGTAACGAGATTGAACGAGGTATTGGGATACCGACGATCGAGTCTTAGGCGAGTAAAGTACCGATTGACAAAGGGAATTGTATACGGGATTGATTGAATCCTCAGCATTGTGGTTCATCCGATGAGATCATCGAGGAGCATGTGGGAGCCAACATGGGTATCCAGATCCCGCTGTTGGTTATTGACCGGAGAGTCGTCTCGGTCATGTCTTCGTGTCTCCCGAACCAGTAGGGTCTACACACTTAAGGTTCAGTGACGCTAGGGTTGTAGAGATATTAGTATGCGGTAACCCGAAAGTTGTTCGGTGTCCCGGATGAGATCCCGGACGTCACGAGGAGTTCCGGAATGGTTCGGATGTGAAGAATTATATATAGGAAGTACAGTTTCGGCCAACGGGAAAGTTTCGGGGGTCACCGGTATTGTACCGGGACCACCGGAAGGATCCCGGGGGTCCACCGGGTGGGGCCACCTATCCCGGAGGGCCCCATGGGCTGAAGTGGGAGGGGAACCAGCCCCTGATGGGCTGGTGCGCCCCCCTTGGGCCTCCCCCTGCGCCTAGGGTTGGAAACCCTAGGGGTGGGGCGCCCCACTTGGCTTGGGGGCAAGCCACCCCCCTTGGCCGCCGCCGCCCCTATCTAGATGGGATCTAGAGGGGACGGCGCCCCCTAGACCCCTATATAAAGAGGGGGGAGGGAGGGCTGCGCACCCTAGCCCCTGGCGCCTCCCTCTCCCTCCTGTGAACCCCTCCCTCTCGTTGAGCTTGGCGAAGCCCTGTCGAGAACACCGTTGCTTCCACCACCACGCCGTTGTGCTGCTGGATCTCCATCAACCTCTCCTTCCCCCTTGCTGGATCAAGAAGGAGGACACGTCTTCCCAACCGTACGTGTGTTGAACGCGGAGGTGCCGTCCATTTGGCACTCGGTCATCGGTGATATGGATCACGACTAGTACGACTCCATCAACCCCGTTCTCTTGAACGCTTCCGCGTGCGATCTACAAGGGTATGTAGATGCACTCCCCTTTCCCTCGTTGCTAGATAACTCCATAGATTGATCTTGGTGATGCGTAGAAAATTTTAAATTCTTCTACGTTCCCCAACACTCTCCTCTCTAAATGGCTTTGGCGGATTCAGACAGATGAGGGCGGCCTCTAGCTGGAGATAATCTGGGCAAAGTACCTCCACGGGAAACCGCTAGCCTTTGCCCCACTAGTAGAAAAAGGGCCATTTGTCCCGGTTCTTAAGGGCCTTTTGTCCCGGTTATTGAACCGGGACTAAAGTGTCGTTACTAATGCCCAGGGCCTTTAGTCCCGGTTCTTAGATGAACCGGGACAGATGGGCCTCCATGTGGCCCGTGCGGCGAGCCCAGGCAGGAGGCCCTTTGGTCCCGTTTGGTGGCACAAACCGAGACCAATAGGCGTCCACGCGTCAGTAGCTGGCAGGAGCTGAGGTTTTTTTTTGAAAGTGGGTGGTTTAGGGGTTTTGGGGGGTTAATTTAGGTGTTTCATATATTGTCTTATCTAGCTAATTAATAGAGAGAAGTGTCCTCTCTTATCTCTGTGCTTGGTCGATGTACGCTATGTATTATACGTATAGAGAGGACTCGACACGCTAGCTAGTAAGCAAATGAAGGAAACAGAAGATTTTCATGAACATATGCATACAAAGAGAAGTGATATCGACCACCTCTCCTTCTCCGAGAGATTGGTGGAACAACAAGTTCTCGTATATCTATCCGAGGCTACTGTCTACATATATGTTGGAAATATGCCCTAGAGGCAATAATAAAATGGTTATTATTATATTTCTTTGTTCATGATAATTGTCTATTATTCATGCTATAATTGTGTTATCCAGAAATCGTAATACATGTGTGAATACATAGACCACAACACGTCCCTAGTGGGCCTCTAGTTGACTAGCTTGTTGATCAAAAGATAGTCATGGTTTCCTGACTATGGACATTGGATGTCATTGATAATGGGATCACATCATTAGGAGAATGATGTGATGGACAAGACCCAATCCTAAGCATAGCTCAAAGATCGTGTAGTTCGTTTGCTGTAGCTTTTCCGAATGTCAAGTATCATTTCCTTAGACCATGAGATTGTGCAACTCCTGGATACCGTAGGAGTGCCTTGGGTGTGCCAAATGTCACAACATAACTGGTTGACTATAAAGGTACATTACAGGTATCTTCGAAAGTGTCTGTTGGGTTGACACGAATCGAGACTGGGATTTGTCACTCCGTGTGACGGAAAGGTATCTCTGGGCCCACTCGGTAATGCATCATCATAATGAGCTCAATGTGACCAAGTGGTTGATCACGAGATCATGCATTATGGCACGAGTAAAGTGAGTTGCCGGTAACGAGATTGAACGAGGTATTGGGATACCGACGATCGAGTCTCGGGCAAGTAACGTACCGATTGACAAAGGGAATTCTATACGGATTGATTGAATCCTCGACATCATGGTTCATCCGATGAAATCATCGAGGAGCATGTGGGAGCCAACATGGGTATCCAGATCCCACTGTTGGTTATTGACCGGAGAGGCGTCTCGGTCATGTCTGCATGTCTTCCGAACCCGTAGGGTCTACACACTTAAGGTTCGGTGACGCTAGGGTTGTAGAGATATTAGTATGCAGTAACCTGAAAGTTTTTCGGAGTCCCGGATGAGATCCTGGACGTCACGAGGAGTTCCAGAATGGTCCGGAGGTAAAGATTTGTATATAGGAAGTCCAGTTTCGGCCACCGGGAAGGTTTCGGGGGTCATCGGTATTGTACCGGGACCACCGGAAGGGTCCTGGGGGTCCACCAGGTGGGGCCACCTATCCCGAAGGTCCCCATGGGCTGAGTTGGGAGGGGAACCAGCCCCTAGTGGGCTGCTGCGCCCCCCCTTGGGCCTCCCCTGCGCCTAGGCTTGGGAAACCCTAGGGGTGGGGGCGTCCCCCACTTGGCTTGGGGGGGAAGCCACCCCTTGGCCGCCCCCCCTTGGAGACCCATCTCCTAGGGCCGGCGCCCCCAAGGCCCCTATATAAAGAGGGGGGAGGGAGGGCAGCCGCACCCTTGCTCTTGGCGTCTCCCTCTCCCTCCGTTACACCTCTCCTCCCCACTTGCGCTTGGCGAAGCCCTGCCGGGATCCTGCTGCATCCACCACCACGCCGTCATGCTGTTGGATCTTCATCAACCTCTACTTCCCCCTTGCTGGATCAAGAAGGAGGAGACGTCTCCCAACCGTACGTGTGTTGAACGCGGAGGTGCTGTCCGTTCGGCACTTGGTCATCGGTGATTTGGATCACGTCGAGTACGACTCCATCAACCCCGTTCTGTTGAATGCTTTCGCACACGATCTACAAGAGTATGTAGATGCACTCCTTTCTCCCTCGTTGCTAGATGACTCCATAGATTGATCTTGGTGATGCGTAGAAAATTTTAAAATTCTGCTACGTTACCCAACAGTGGCATCATGAGCTTGGTCTATGCGTAGTTACTATGCACGAGTAGAACACAAAGTAGTTGTGGGCGTTGATATTGTCAATTATCTTGCCATTACTAGTCTTATCTTGATTCGGCGGCATTGTGGGATGAAGCGGCCCGGACCGACCTTACACGTACGCTTACGTGAGACTGGTTCCACCGACTGACATGCACTAGTTGCATAAGGTGGCTGGTGGGTGTCTGTCTCTCCCACTTTAGTCGGATCGGATTCGATGAACAGGGTCCTTATGAAGGGTAAATAGAAATTGGCAATTCACGTTGTGGTTTTGGCGTAGGTAAGAAACGTTCTTGCTAGAATCCTATAGCAGCCACATAAAAACATGCAACAACAATTAGAGGACGTCTAACTTGTTTTTGCAGCAAGTGTTTTGTGATGTGATATGGACAAAGGATGTGATGAATGATATATGTGATGTATGAGATGGTCATGTTCTTGTAATAGGAATCACGACTTGCATGTCGATGAGTATGACAACCGGCAGGAGCCATAGGAGTTGTCTTTATTTATTTATGACCTGCGTGTCAACATAAACGTCATGTAATTACTTTACTTTATTGCTAAAGCGTTGGCCATAGTAGTAGAAGTAATAGATGACGAGACAACTTCAAGAAGACACGATGATGGAGATCATGATGATGGAGATCATGGTGTCATGCGGGTGACAACAATGATCATGGAGCCCCGAAGATGGAGATCAAAAGGAGCAAATGATATTGGCCATATCATGTCACTATTTGATTGCATGTGATGTTTATCATGTTTTACATCTTATTTGCTTAGAATGACGGTAGCTTAAATAAGATGATCCCTCATAATAATTTCAAGAAAGTGTTCCCCCTAACTGTGCACCGTTGCGAAGGTTCGTTGTTTCGAAGCACCACGTGATGATCGGGTGTGATAGATTCTAACATTCGAATACAACGGGTCTAAGCCAGATTTACACACGCAATACACTTAGGTTGACTTGACGAGCCTAGCATGTACTGACATGGCGTCGGAACACGGAAGACTGAAAGGTCGAGCATGAGTCGTATAGAAGATACGATCAAGACGAAGATGTTCACTGATGTTGGCTAGTCCATCTCACGTGATGATTAGACACGGCCTAGTTAACTCGGATCATGTTTCACTTAGATGACTGGAGGGATGTCTATCTGAGTGGGAGTTCATTGAATAATTTGATTAGATGAACTTAATTATCATGAACTTAGTCTAAAATCTTTACAATATGTCTTGTAGATCAAATGGCCCACCTTGTCCTCAACTTCAACACGTTCCTAGAGAAAACCAAGCTGAAAGACGATGGCAGCAACTATACGGACTGGGTCCGGAATCTGAGGATCATCCTCATAGCTGCCAAGAAAGATTATGTCCTAGAAGCACCACTAGGTGACGCACCTGTCCCAGAGAACCAAGACGTTATGAACGCTTGGCTGTCACGTGCTGATGATTACTCCCTCGTTCAGTGCGGCATGCTTTACAGCTTAGAACCGGGGCTTCAAAAGCATTTTGAGAGACACGGAGCATATGAGATGTTCGAAGAGCTAAAAATGGTTTTTCAAGCTCATGCCCGGGTCGAGAGATATGAAGTCTCCGACAAGTTCTTCAGCTGTAAGATGGAGGAAAATAGTTCTGTCAGTGAGCACATACTCAAAATGTCTGGCTTGCATAACCGCTTGACTCAGCTGGGAGTTAATCTCCCGAATGACGCGGTCATTGACAGAATCCTTCAGTCGCTTCCACCAAGCTACAAGAGCTTTGTGATGAACTTCAATATGCAGGGGATGGAAAAGACCATTCCTGAGGTATATTCAATGCTGAAATCAGCAGAGGTGGAAATCAGAAAGGAACATCAAGTGTTGATGGTGAATAAAACCACTAAGTTCAAGAAAGGCAAGGGTAAGAAGAACTTCAGGAAGGATGGCAAGGGAGTTGCCGCGCCCGGTAAGCAAGCTGCCAGGAAGAAGCCAAAGAATGGACCCAAGCCCGAGACTAAGTGTTTTTATTGCAAGGGATGTGGTCACTGAAAGCGGAACTACCCCAAATACTTAGCGGACAAGAAGGACGTCAACACTAAAGGTATATGTGATATGCATGTAATTGATGTGTACCTTACCAGTACTTGTAGTAGCTCCTGGGTATTTGATACCGGTGCGGTTGCTCACATTTGCAACTCAAAGCAGGAGCTGCGGAACGGAGACTAACGAAGGACGAGGTGACGATGCGCGTCGGGAATGGTTCCAAGGTCGATGTAATCGCCGTCGGCACGCTGCCTCTACATTTACCTACGGGATTAGTTTTAAACCTCAATAATTGTTATTTAGTGCCAGCTTTGAGCATGAACATTGTATCAGGATCTCGTTTAATTCGAGATGGCTACTCATTTAAATCCGAGAATAATGGTTGCTCTATTTATATGAGAGATATGTTTTATGGTCATGCTCCGTTGGTGAATGGTTTGTTCTTAATGAATCTCGAGCGTAATGTTACACATATTCATGGTGTGAATACCAAAAGATGTAAGGTTGACAATGATAGTCCCACATACTTGTGGCACTGCCGCCTTGGTCACATAGGTGTCAAACGCATGAAGAAGCTCCATGCAGATGGACTTTTAGATTCTCTTGATTACGAATCATTTGACACGTGCGAACCATGCCTCATGGGTAAAATGACCAAGACTCTGTTCTCAGGAACAATGGAGCGAGCAACCAACTTATTGGAAATCATACATATTGATGTGTGCGGTCCAATGAGTGTTGAGGCTCGCGGTGGCTATCGTTATGTTCTCACCCTCACTGATGACTTGAGTAGATATGGGTATGCCTACTTAATGAAACACAAGTCTGAGACTTTTGAAAAGTTCAAGGAATTTCAGAGTGATGTTGAGAATCAACGTGACAGAAAACTCAAGTTCTTGCGATCAGATCGTGGGGGAGAATACTTGAGTCACGAATTTGGCACACACTTAAGAAAATGTGGAATAGTTTCACAACTCACGCCGCCTGGAACATCTCAGCGTAATGGTGTGTCCGAACGTCGTAATCGCACTCTATTAGATATTGTGCAATCTATGATGTCTCTTACCGATTTACCACTGTCATTTTGGGGCTATGCTTTAGAGACTGCCGCATTCACTTTAAATAGGGCTCCATCGAAATCCGTTGAGACGACACCTTATGAATTATGGTTTGGGAAGAAACCTAAGTTGTCGTTTCTAAAAGTTTGGTGATGCAATGCTTATGTCAAGAAACTTCAACCAGAAAACATTGAACCCAAATCAGGAAAATGCATCTTCATAGGATACCCTAAAGAAACTATTGGGTATACCTTCTTCCTCAGATCCGAAGGTAAGATCTTTGTTGCCAATAATGGGTCCTTTCTAGAGAAAGAGTTTCTCTCGAACGAAATAAGTGGGAGCAAAGTAGAACTTTATGAAGTATTACCTCTTGAACCGGTAAGTTGCGCACCTCAAGAAAATGTTCCTGAGGTGCCTGCACCGACTAGAGAGGAAGTTGATGATGATGATCATGAAACTTCAGATCAAGTTGCTACTGAACTTCGTAGGTCCACGCGGACACGTTCCGCACCAGAGAGGTACGGCAACCCTTTCTTGGAAATCATGTTGTTAGACAATGGTGAACCTTCAAACTATGAAGAAGTGATGGCGGGCCCGAATTCCGACAAATGGCTGGAAGCCATGAAATCCGAGATAGGATCCATGTATGAAAACGAAGTATGGACTTTGACTGACTTGCCCGATGATCGGCGAGCCATTGAAAATAAATGGATCTTTAAGAAGAAGACAGACGCAGATGGTAATCTATAAAGCTCGGCTTGTCGCTAAGGGTTATCGACAAGTTCAAGGGGTTGGCTACGATGAGACTTTCTCACCCGTAGAGAAGCTGAAGTCCGTCCGAATCATGTTAGCAATTGCCGCATTCTATGATTATGAGATATGGCAAATGGACGTCAAAACGGCATTCCTTAATGGTTTCCTTAAGGAAGAATTGTATATGATGCAGCCGGAAGGTTTTGTCGACCCAAAGAATGCTGACAAGGTGTGCAAGCTCCAACGCTCGATTTATGGGCTGGAGCAAGCATCTCGGAGTTGGAACATTCGTTTTGATGAGATGATCAAAGCGTTTGGGTTTATGCAGACTTATGGAGAAGCCTGCATTTACAAGAAAGTGAGTGGGAGCTCTATAGCATTTCTCATATTATATGTGGATGACATACTGTTGATGGGAAATGATATAGAATTCTTGGAAAGCATAAAGGCCTACTTGAACAAGTGTTTTTCAATGAAGGACCTGGAGAAGCTGCTTATATATTAGGCATCAAGATCTATAGAGATAGATCGAGATGCCTCATTGGTCTTTCACAGAGTACGTACCTTGACAAGATATTGAAGAAGTTCAAAATGGATCAGTCAAAGAAGGGGTTCTTGCCTGTATTGCAAGGTACGAGATTGAGCACGGCTCAATGCCCGACCACGACAGAATATAGAGAAAAGATGAGTGTCGTCCCCTATGCCTCGGCCATAGGGTCTATCATGTATGATATGCTATGTACCAGACCTGATGTAAACCTTGCCGTAAGTTTGGTAGGAAGGTACCAAAGTAATCCCGGCATGGAACACTGGACAACAATCAAGAATATCCTGAAGTACCTGAAAAGGACTAAGGAAATGTTTCTCGTTTATGGAGGTGATGAAGAGCTCGTCGTAAAGGGTTACGTCGATGCTAGCTTCGACACAGATCTGGATGACTTTAAGTCACAAACCGGATACATGTATATTTTGAATGGTGGGGTAGTAAGCTGGTGCAGTTGCAAGCAAAGCGTTGTGGTGGGATCTACATGTGAAGCGGAGTACATGGCAGCCTCGGAGGCAGCACAAGAAGCAGTCTGGGTGAAGGAGCTCATTACCGACCTAGGAGTCGTACCCAATGCGTCGGGCCCGATGACTCCATTCTGTGACAACACTGGAGCTATTGCCCTTGCTAAGGAGCCCAGGTTTCACAGGAAGACCAGGCATATCAAGCGTCGCTTCAACACCATTTGTGAAAGTGTTCAAAATGGAGACATAGAGATTTGTAAAGTACATACGGACCTGAATGTGGCAGATCCGTTAACTAAACCTCTCCCTAGAGCAAAACATGATCAACACCAGAACTGCATGGGTGTTCGATTCATCACAATGTAACTAGAATATTGACTCTAGTGCAAGTGGGGGACTATTGGAAATGTGACCTAGAGGCAATAATAAAATGGTTATTATTATATTTCTTTGTTCATGATAATTGTCTATTATTCATGCTATAATTGTGATATCCGGAAATCATAATACATGTGTGAATACATAGACCACAACACGTCCCTAGTGAGCCTCTAGTTGACTAGCTCGTTGATCAAAAGATAGTCATGGTTTCCTAAGTATGGACATTGGATGTCATTGATAACGGGATCACATCATTAGGAGAATGATGTGATGGACAAGACCCAATCCTAAGCATAGCTCAAAGATCGTGTAGTTCGTTTGCTGTAGCTTTTCCAAATGTCAAGTATGATTTCCTTAGACCATGAGATTGTGCAACTTCCGGATATCGTAGGAGTTCCTTGGGTGTGCCAAACGTCACAACGTAACTGGGTGACTATAAAGGTACATTACAGGTATCTCCGAAAGTGTCTGTTGGGTTGACACGAATCGAGACTGGGATTTGTCACTCCGTGTGACAGAGAGGTATCTCTGGGCCCACTCGATAATGCATCATCATAATGAGCTCAATGTGACCAAGTGGTTGATCACGGGATCATGCATTACGGCACGAGTAAAGTGACTTGCCGGTAACGAGATTGAACGAGGTATTGGGATACCGATGATCGAGTCTCGGGCAAGTAACGTACCGATTGACAAAGGGAATTGTATACGGATTGATTGAATCCTCGACATCGTGGTTCATCCGATGAGATCATCGTGGACCATGTGGGAGCCAACATGGGTATCCAGATCCCGCTGTTGGTTATTGATTGGAGAGGTGTCTCGGCCATGTCTGCATGTCTTCCGAACCCGTAGGGTCTACACACTTAAGCTTCGGTGATGCTAGGGTTGTAGAGATATTAGTATGCAGTAACTCGAAAGTTGTTCGGAGTCCCGGATGAGATCCTGGACGTCACGAGGAGTTCTGGAATGGTCCGGAGGTAAAGATTTATATATAGGAAGTCCAGTTTCAGCCATCGGGAAGGTTTCGGGGGTCATGGTATTGTACCGGGACCACCGGAAGGGTCCCGGGGGTCCACCGGGTGGGGCCACCTATCCCGGAGGGCCCCATGGGCTGAGTTGGGAGGGTAACCAGCCTATAGTGGGCTGGTGCCCCCCCCCTTGGGCCTCCCCTGCGCCTAGGGTTGGGAAACCCTAGGGGTGGGGGCGCCCCCCACTTGGCTTGTGGGGGAAGCCACCCCTTGGCCGCCGCCCCCTTGGAGATCCATCTCCTAGGGCCGGCGCCCCCCAAGGCCCCTATATAAAGAGGGGGGAGGGAGGGCGGCCGCACCCTTGCTCTTGGCGCCTCCCTCTCCCTCCGTTACACCGCTCCTCCCCGCTTGCGCTTGGCGAAGCCCTGCCGGGATCCTGCTGCATCCACCACCACGCCGTCGTGCTGCTGGATCTTCATCAACCTCTACTTCCCCCTTGCTGGATCAAGAAGGAGGAGACATCTCCCAACCGTACGTGTGTTGAACGCAGAGGTGCTGTCCGTTCGGCACTTGGTCATTGGTGATTTGGATCACGTCGAGTACGACTCCATCAACCCCGTTCTCTTGAACGCTTCCACATGCGATCTACAAGGGTATGTAGATGCACTCCTTTCTCCTTCGTTGCTAGATGACTCCATAGATTGATCTTGGTGATGCATAGAAATTTTTAAAATTCTGCTACGTTACCCAACAATATATACAATATAATTATCTCTTACAATATAATCTCCTAATTATATATGAACATAGGGTCCACATGGTATTCTCCGTCTTCAGCGATCACGTGATCAAGGAAGAATGCTGACAATTCCTCTTGAATTGCTCGCATACGATCTAGTGGTAGGAGTTCATCCCGCATCCGAAAGATCTAGTTTGAAGAAGGGGGTCAATACATATATATATATATATATACATATGAATAAATGAAACTCAACACAAATGATGGTAATAAAATAAAATTGTGAATATTATTGCTTACGCACTTCATATTGTTCGTCAGAGTAGCCCCGCTCACAGGTCATGTGGCGGATGGAGTCACAAACGTAGTATCCACAGTAATTATTCCCGGCTTCCTGCCACAACCACTTTACAAGAAATAGAGGTCAATCAAACTGATAAGCAAGCATGCTATAAATGGTATTGATGAAACTAGCACTTGAATCACTAGGAGATGTGTCGAACATGATAGTAGTACTTAATTTCGGGTGTCTAAATTGCAGCTTCTTCGGCAGTCCCGGAGCTTTTTTGGTGAATTTTGTCCTAACCCTGCCAGACAAAGAAAACAATTACTTGATATCATGAAGTGAACAAAGTTGCTGATATGGTGCGATAATGATCGATTTAACTTACTTCTCGATCATTTCAGTCATGTTTGCATACTCCTTAGGATCTTTTCGTCTCGAGTCTAAGACGGTTACTAGTCCCTGCTCAAGGTTAATCTCTAGGAGAATATAGTGGAATCTGTGCACGCATGCATAACTCATCAATTACATTACTATAACCTGGACTAATAAGGGAAACCGAATATTCACAAGACAGTAACACTCACTTGAAGTTGTAACGAAAGAGTATTATATCTTTATTTTCATTTATTACCAACGATCTTAGCAAGTTGGCCTCGGTATTTTTGGCATGAAATTTAATCTCATTTTCATCTATGAGATTTGTGTTAACGAACCCAACATCACCGATTTGTCTTTTCTTCAATTCGGCGATCTTCAATCTGCATAATATAGCGAGGATAATTATAAATACATGCAATGAAAGAGCTGACCAATATATAGAGACTTAATGACAGAAGTAGTACTTACAGATAGTAGCAAGTGACCGTTAATTTATCGAGAGCCTGTTGATTGAAAAACCAGAAGAAGTCCTCAAATGGAACATTCGATAGTTCAATCCCAACGAGGTCATGCTCCTCTTTAACTCTCAGCGTCAAAATATCCTGCCCCCCAGACTCTCTGCAGGTTTTCATGTACCAATCATGGAATCTTCACATCATCATTGTTAGAGATTTTTCATCTTTGAAGAGAGGCTTCCCGTACTCGTATCTGTGTTCGTCCACCTCCGCGAAATCATAATTTACATCGTCGGGCAGGTAATCTCCAAGATTTCTATAACCGGGCACCATCCTCGGATCTTTAGCGACGATGTCGCTAGACACCTTGAGCGGGGGGCAGGATTGGTCCGTTTGTTCACCGAGCTGGGCAATTTTTTTCCCAGCTCGTCGTTCTTCTAACCTTTGATCACTGATAGTACTTCCCGACCGCTTCACTTTGAGAAATGACTTTTCAATAATGCGGTCATAGTTGGCTTTCGGCGGATACTTTGGTGGTTTCTTCAGGGCATCCAGAGTGCGCTTTGCTTTCACCAGATCTATCTTCTCCTCCGGAGGTGGATGTTTCTTTGCTTTCACCCCTTCAAAGAATTTCGTCACTTTGGCTCACACGATATTAGTGTTTTCTTCCTTGGTCCTATTTTATGGTAACTTCTCTGGAGTCTTCAAAGAAGGACTGAATCTATATTGCCTCCCGCCTCTGGCTGTACTGCTAGATGTTGGAGCAGACACAGCGGCTGCGGCTGTCTTCTTTCGTGCTTGCTTACGAGGCGGAGGAGATGGACTACGACGCTCCGGAGCAGCCGGAGAGGCAGTGGGTCTCTTCCGCCCTTGCTGGCGTGGAGAAGAAGGAGGTGGCTGCTTGCTCGGGCGCGCAGGCGCAGGCAAAGAAGGAGGCAGAGTGCTGCCACGCACCGGATAAGGAGGCGGAGTGCCCTGATCACTCGCCGAAGGAGGAGGCGGAGTGCCCTGACTCACCGGAGGAGGAGGAGGAGGAGGAGGCGGAGGCGTCCAGTTCGGCAGGTTGACGAGCTCCTTCCGCCATAGGCATGGAGTCTTCAGAGAAGAACCCAACTAAATCTCCCCTTCACCCGTAGGGTGGTCAAGCTCGAGGTCCTCAAATCCGTCCGTTATTTGATCCACCATCACCCTAGGATATCCTTCTGGAATCGGCCGGCAGTGGTATGTTGCGCCAGGTTCAGTAGGTAAAACAGAGCCAATAGCCGCCTTGACTTTGAAATTCATCCATTGCGTCATAAGGTGGCAATGTTGAGACTCCGTGATAGCATCCACGGGGTAGCTAGCAGGATCCGTGAAGACAAGCTCCTGCTGAAGCATCTTGGTGGAAGCCATGCTGCTTTCCCCTGAGATGGTGGGGTAGCTTCGGGGGAAGCTTCGGCAGGTCGTTTGCTGTGATTTGATTCTCGTTCTAGTACCCTTGCGTGCAGCGCCTGCAGTTGGGTAGGCTCCACTTTCTTCCTCCTGTCCTAGCATTTGTAACCGCCTGCGTCCGGAAACCCAAGCTTCCACGGAACGGAGCCTGGCGTGCCTCATGTTCGTCCAGGGTCCTCAGGATTCCCGAGGGCCATTGTGAGCTCGTCGTTCTCTCTGTCTGGAACGAATGTCCCTTTCTGGGCTGCATCGATATACTCCTGAAGCCTCATGACTGGTATTCTCATTTGCTCGTCCGTCCAAACGCACTTCCCTGATACAGGGTCCAAGGTTCCGCAAGCCCCGAAGAACCAAGTCCGACAACGGTCTGGCCACCTGAATGTCTCTGGTTCGACCCCTTTATCAAGCAGGTCATTCTCGGCCTTGGCCAACAATGGCCGGGCTTTGAGGTAGCCACCTGACCCCGTGCGATGGTGAAGCTTCTTCTTCGCAACATTCTTCTTATTTGTCACTGACATCTTCTTAAGCTTGTCCAATGTCTTGTGGGCCACAAATGCGAGCCAGTGAACTCTAATCTTCTCATACTGGCCGATGAATTCTGGTGTCTCTTCTTTGTCGAAAAATCTTTTCGGCTCATTCTTCCACCTCCTGAATAGTTCTGCCATCTTCTTAAGAGCAAGAGACTTGATCAATTGCTCTTTAACTGGCTTCTCCAGATCCTCCTTTGGAGGTAGGCTAAAATTTGCCTTCAGCATGGTCCAAAGATCTCCTTTCTGCATATCGAAGACATAAGACACCTCAGGGTCTTCTTTAGCCGGCTTTAACCATTGGTGGATGCTGGTCAGGATCTTGTACCTAACAAAAACCCTGCACTGAGCAAAAAATGCTTCCTTTGTCTGGATGGGTTCAATCGGCATGCCATCACACGCTATTTCTATGATCTCAAACCTTTCATCCGAGCGCAACTTTTTCTTCAGGCCTCGTCTCTTTATCGAAGTTGTGCATGATCCGGAGGGCTAGAAAAAAGAAGAAAGGCGAGAGTTCATTAATATATGTGTACATACCAAAAACAATTAATACATCAATTAGCTTGCTATAGTAAGCACATACTTAATTAATATATATACCTGGTCGGACACCGTTCGGTGACCGGAGCCGTCATCACGGTGTCCTTCTTGCACCGGCATTGGGTCACCGGAGCCATCATGATCATGTCCATCCTCCTCCATTGTTCGATCACCGTAGTCTGCTTCTTCACCCTCTCCTTCCAGACCATCGGTGTCATTGAGAAATGAGAAGACATCCTCACTTCCATGTGCGATTATGTCCCCCAATATCGCTTCTGTTGCTTCATCTCGGGGGTCCATAGTTTCTGCAAATTTTTACAACATGGCAATTATTATTCAAACATGACAGATGGATATATTAGTGGAAAACGTAGATCTAGCTAGCTAATCACAATAAGGAATCTTATTAATTAGCGGCCTCGACGCTGCTTCTCTAGGGTTTGGGGTGGCCTCGATCGGCAACGCTTCAAGGGTTTGGGGTGGCCTCGACAAGGCTTCAAGGGTTTGGGATGGCCTCGACGACAACACTCTTTTAACTTGGTAAATTTGGGTGGCCTCGAGAGAGTTTGACGGGTAGGGGCGCGGCGAGAGGGGGTAGGAGACCGACATCATTTTTTTCTATGGTTTGGGTGTCCTCGAGAGTTTTGGTCGAGCGAGAGGGCCGGGGGTGCTCCCGTGGTATAAGATATCATGGTCGAGAGGGGGTATATCGACAACGATGAGATACATACATGGGAAAATAATGTTATCGGGGAGGGGGTATATCGAACCCCTCCTCGTGTTGAAGTTATCAGGACGGGGTATATCAACAACGACATACCCGATAAAAAAAATAAGAAGATGAAGAAGAAATAAAAAGAGGAGAAGAAGAAAGGAATAGTGGTGAAGATCGAAGAAAAAAAGAAGAAAAAAAAGAGGAGAAGAAGAGAAAATAGAAAACTCTATTTTATCTTCTTCTCCTCTTCTTTTTCTTCTCTTTTCCTCTTCTTATTTATTTCTCATCTTCTTCCTCTCCTCTTCTTCTCCTTTTTTCTTCTTCTTATTTTCCATTTTCCTCTCATTCTTTTTCTTCTTCTTCCTTTCCTAGCTAGATATATAAAACTTTTCTAAAAATGTAACTTTTGCTTATATAAAACTTTTTCTTCTTCCTTCTCCTTCCTTCTATTCCTTCTTCCTAAATATATAAAACTTTTCTAAAAATGAAACTAACCTAAAATGTACTAAATCAGAGAAAATATATATATATTTTTTTTCTGAAAATCTAACTTTTGCATATATATATATATATATGTATATATATATGTATTTTGAAAACATCATTACAATTGAAAAAATACTTACATACGTACATACAAAAAACATGTAAAAAATACATACATACATATATGAACATACATAAAAAATACATATATCTAAAAAATACATACATACATATATGAAAATCTAAAAACATGTAAAAAATAGCATGTATAAGTAAAAAAAATAGCACGGCGGCGGCGGGCCGGCAGAGGCGCGGTGCTCACAGAGGGAGGAGCGCGCGGCGGGCGCCGTCGGGGCGAGCAGGGGCGCGAGGAGTGGCGCAGCGACGGCGTCGGGGCAGGGGCAGCGCGCGTCGGGGTAGGGGCGGCGCGCGGCGACGACGTCAGGCCAGGGCGCAAGCGACGGCGATGACGGGCGCGGGCGACGACGACGGCAAGGGCGGCGGCCGGCGTCGGGCAGCTTGGCGGCATCGATGTGCTCGGCGTCGTCGGGGAGAACTATGGTGATGAACTCTGCAAATTTGCTAAGTGCTACATATATACCAAGAGCATTGGTGCCGGTTCGTCCCACCAACCGGTACCAATGCCCCCTTTAGTCCTGGTTGGTGCCACCAACCGTGACCAAAGGTCAGTTTTCAGCAGCCCAAAGGGCGGGAAGCGGCGGCCTTTGGTCCTAGTTGGTGGCACCAACCGGGACTAAAGGGGGGCATTGCTACCGGTTTGTGCCACGAACCGGTACCAATGCACCCCTTTAGTCTCGGTTGGTGCTACCAACCGGGACCAAAGGCCCTGTGCTGCTGCGCCCGCGTCTAAAGTTTAGTCCCACCTCGCTAGTTGAGAGGGGCGCGCAGTGGTTTATAAGCCCCACTGCCGCACCCCTCTCGAGCTCCTCTCCATTGCAGGATTACGGGCCTAATTGTTAGTGCTATGCCTGAAGGGCCTACTGGGCCTTCTGCAGGCCTGAATCCTGGCCCATCGATGGGTTTCTAGTCGTATTCAGCCCGTGGTGGCCCAGTAGGTGGCATATTTTTTATTTTGCCTATTTTTTGTTCTCTTTTTTGCTTTATTATTTTGTTTTGTTTCTACTTCCAACAAAAAACTTATTTATTTTACTTTATTTTGTTTCCAATTACTTATTTATTTAACTTTATGATATTTTTTTGCTATTAAAGTTTCTAACCAAAAAAGTTCTTTATGAAAATTATTTTTGCTTTTAATGATTTTGAACAGAAAATACTTCAATAATTTTAGTTGCATCAATTTTATATAATTTTAGTTTCAATAATACTAGATGTTGCTTATAATGTTTTGAAGAGAAAATACTTTGATAATTTTAGTTTCATAAATTTCATTAATGTTATTAAAGTTTTATTTTTTTGTTTCTACTTATATATTTTTATTAAAGTTTATATTATTATTTTTCTAATTACTTATTTACTTTATTTGTTATTTTTCATGCACCATTTTTCATGATTTTCTGACTATTTTGAGCTATAAGACCCTGAAATTGAAAAGCTTTTCAAATGAACTCTGAAAAGGTTGAAAGTTGGCATGGTGTCATCTTTTGACCCACATAGCATGCAAGAAAGTAGAGAGGGTTACAGCAAAAACTGGATGCACTTCATGTAGAAAACGGACAATCTCTTTCAAAGTATGAGGGTTTCATACGGAAACTCGTCTGTTACAAAGGGATTTCATTTTTTGAACTTATTTGAACTCCTGACGTTTTCTGTGTTCAAAATGCACCATTCAAAGCCACATCATCAATTTTCAACCATTTCTGACTTCATTTGTTATTTTTCATGCATTTACTGATTATTTTGAGCTATAAGACCCTGAAATTGAAAAGCATTTCAAATGAATTCTAAAAAGGTTGAAAGTTGGCATGGTATCATCATTTGACCCACATAGCATGTGCAAGAAAGTAGAGAGGGTTATGGCAAAAACTGGATGCACTTCGTGTACAAAACGGACAATCTCTTTCGAAGTATGAGGGTTTCATACGGAAACTCATCTGTTACAAACGGATTTCATTTTTTGAACTTCTTTGAACTCCTGACTTTTTTCTGTGTTCAGAATGCACCATTCAAAGCCACATCATCAATTTTCAACCATTTCCGACTTCATTTGTTATTTTTCATGCATTTACTGATTATTTTGAGCTATAAGACCCTGAAATTGAAAAGCATTTCAAATGAACTCTGAAAAGGTTGAAAGTTGGCATGGTATCATCATTTGACCCACATAGCATGTGCAAGAAAGTAGAGAGGATTGTGGAAAAAACTGAATGCACTTCTTGTACAAAATGGACAATCTCTTTCGAAGTATGAGGGTTTGATACGAAAACTCATCTGTTACAAAAGGATTTCATTTTTTTGAAGTTATTTGAACTCCTGACTTTTTCTGTGTTTAAAACGCACCATTAAAAGCCACATCATCAATTTTCAACCATTTCTGACTTCATTTGTTATTTTTCATGCATTTACTGATTATTTTGAGCTATAAGACCCTGAAATTGAAAAGCATTTCAAATGAACTCTGAAAAGGTTGAAAGTTTGCATGGTATCATCATTCGACAGACATAGCATGTGCAAGAAAGTAGAGACGGTTATGGCAAAAACTGGATGCACTTCGTGTACAAAACAGACAATCTCTTTCGAAGAATCAGGGTTTCATACAGAAACTCGTCTGTTACAAAGGGATTTCATTTTTTTGAACTTATTTGAACTCCTGACTTTTTCTATGTTCAAAATGCACCATTCAAAGCCACATCATCCATTTTCAACCATTACTGACTTCATTTGTTATTTTTCATGCGTTTACTGGTTATTTTGAGCTATAAGACCCTGAAATTGAAATCATTTCAAATGAACTCTGAAAAGGTTGAAAGGTGGCATGGTATCATCATTTGACCCACATAGCATGTGCAAGAAAGTAGAGAGGGTTACGGCAAAAACTGGATGCACTTTGTGTATAAAACGGACAATCTCTTTCGAAGTCAGAAAGTGTTGAAAATTAGAAAGCTAGAAGTTCATCATCACATTCAAACCAAAGTACATACATAGTTCTCATTGAACAACATATAGCTCTCCAGAGCATCTAATTAAACCATACATTGAAATTATGTAAAACATTTCAATGCAACAACAATTGTGATCATAATCGCAACCAAGGTAACAATTGATCCAACTGCATAATGATACCAAGCCTCGGTATAAATGGCATATTTTCTAATCTTTCTAATCTTCAACCGCATTGCATCCATATTGATCTTGTGATCATCGACGACATCCGCAACAGGCAACTCCAATATCATCTTCTCCTCCTCAATTTTTTTATTTTTTCCTTCAAGTAATTGTTTTCCTCTTCAACTAAATTTAACCTCTTGACAATAGGGTTAGTTGAAATTTCTGGGTCAACCACCTCCTAGATAAATAAAATCTATGTCACCTTGGTCGGCATAATTGTCATAAACAATAAATGAACCAAATAGTTATAAAAAGATAATATATACCACATCTGAATCATAGACATGACGAGGGCCGACGGGGGCGGATACCAAAACCATCGCACTATATAATAACAAGGAATAATAAAAGTAATAAAATTAGACAAATATCTATCTAAAGTAAGAACTTTTTTCTTTCAGAAAGAAGATAAGAACAAGAGGCTCACCATGGCGGTGCCGGCGACGAGATCCGCGCGGGCGATCGACGGTGGTGAAGACGGGGACGGGACGTGATAGACCGCTAAACCTAGACAAATCTCGGGGAAAATGGAGCTCGGAGGTCGAGTTTAGAGAGGAGAAAGATTAACTAGTGTGGCTCAGACATTTAATCGAACACCTCATGCGCATAGGAGGTGAGCCAGAGCACCCAAATGCCCTCCCCTCGTCGGCCAGAAAAAACAGAGCACGGTGGGGTGCTCTGCTGCCGCGTTGGGGTATATATAGGAAACTCATTTGTCCTGGTTCGTGGCTGGAACTGGGACTAAAGCTCGCCTTCTGTCCCGGTTCGTGCCACAAACCGAGACCAATGGATGTGGGCCAGGAGCGAGGCCCATTGGTCTGGTTCATGCATAGAACCGGGACAAATGGTCGAAACAAACCGGGACCAATGCCCATGATGCCCCGGCCGCCCCCCTGGGCTCACGAACTGGGACTAATGCACGCCATGGGTCCCATTTAATGCAGAACTAGGACTAATGGGCTGGCCAGGCCTGAACGAAAGCCCTGTTTTCTACTAGTGCCCCTCGATCTGGAGGGTCCCAATTCTGGCAGTCGGTCATACGTCTGATGCCGGTACTGCACATTGAGACTTCCATTAATATGTGTACTGGGTCCGGCACCCTCTTCTCGCTCGATAGGTGGGCTGGGACCCGCCCCTTTGCCGAGCGCTTTTATGCGCTATTCTCGATCTGCATCTGCCCTCAGCTTTCGGTTGCGGTGGCCTTAGCCGACTTTGGCGCTATTGCCTTCTGTCGTACCTTCGATGCGGTGGAACTTGAGGGGATGAATTGCTTAAGTGTATTGCCCTTCATCCTCCTTCCCTGGAGACTGACTCAGTTTCCTGGCATCTCGAGCCAAGTGGCCGGTTCTCGACTAGATCTCTCTAACAAGCAATTGTTCCTTCACCTAGCCCGGTGGAGCTGTCGGTTATTTGGGAGATAAAACTCCCCTTAAAGATCCGCATATTTCTCTGGCAATGGGTCCGTGGCCGTCTCCCCTAGGGCACAGAGGTGCGTAAACGCAATGGCCCTGGGGATGGCATGTGCCCCATCTGCTTGGTACCAAAAGATTGTAACCATATATTCTTCCGGTGTCCTGTAGCGCAGTTCCTATGGAGCTGCTTCCGGGAGGTGGTGGGTGGTAGTTGGTGCCACAAGAACCTCCCGGACTTGTTTGGGGAGGTCTTTAGACTCCCTGGCGCTCGTCGCCGTCCCACTTGGGTCGCTTTGGGTACCCTGGCATGGACCCTCCGGTGTGCTCGTAATAAACTAGTCATTGAGCGTGTCATTCCTCGCCGTGTGACTGATGCACTCTATAAAATGTGTGGTTCCCTACAGCTTTGGAGACCGCTTAGTAAGCGGAGCGACCGAGACGTCATCGACAACATCATCGCGGGTCCTCGCTCTTCAGCTTCGGCATTCGCCCCTCCTCCGCCACCCCCACCACCACCCCCTGAGCCCGATTAGTTTTCGTTTATCTTTCTTTGGGGCATGTCTCGCTGTGCCCCCAACATGAATTTATGACTTACTTGTACTCTGTACAGCTATGTTGGATGCTTGGGTCGTTGCTTTATAATGTAAAGCGCGCGGGGGGGGGGGACCCTTTTTCTTAAGCAAATGTCGATGTAATATGCATATTGAACTCAGTAAAGACTATTAATATAGAAATGTTATAGGGCTAATGATTAATTTGGTATATCAAGGTCGATAATAAACCGTAGACCGGACCATCCTCCCCGTCCCGTGTCACCTCCGTGCGGCGACCGGGAGGGAACCCTAAATCTTTCCACCGGTCCCCCTCCCCTCCCCCTCCCTTCGTCCTCTCGCACTATAGGGTGGGCACGGGCTGACACCCCCCTTCGTCCTCTCGCACTGTGGGGTGGGCGCGGGCTGACACCCCCGGGCCAGGGCATGGTGCGGGCGCCGGGCACCACAGCGACGACGTGCAGGAGCGGCGACGCACGCGTTTGGGTCGACGATGGAGGCACAGTGACGGACGCTTGTTCAGGTGGAACGCGCGGAACGGCCTCGGTCAGATCCGGCCGGATCTGGTGCCGGCTACCCGTCTGGCGACGAGGGCTTAGGCCACTAGGGGCCGCAGGCGGCCAACACTACCGTAGATCGCTGGCAGTGCCGGTGGCATGGCTGAGGTGGTGGAGGCTCGTGTGTGTCCCGGAGTCCGGTCGGGCCTTATCCCGGGCTTCTAGATGACGGCGTGCGGCACAGACGGGCTTCCCTTGGGCTCATCTTTGGCGGCGGTGGCAGCGGGTCTACCCCCTTTTAGGCGGACGGGCGGCTGTCGATGGCCTCACATCGGTCCATGCCAGTAGTCGTGGCGGGGCAAAGCAGGAGTGCTTTTTGTGGGAAGGCCGGTAGGAGGGTTGGGGGCTCCGACTTGATCGAGCCACCTGTCTCCAACACATGGGGTGGCATTATGTACATGTGCCGCTCCTCCCTTTCCCCTTTCCCTGGCTTATTGCTATCTGGTCGCTAAGTTGGTGATGCTTGAGGCAGGACAGTTGTTGCCGGTTCCGGCGGTGGTTGGGATTGGTTGGGCTATTCAAAGCCACCTCCATTGATGTTCTTGGGGCAGTCTAGATGTAGGGCGACGGCCCTGGCGGTGGGAGGCATGTTAGTCATGGCATATTGTGTGGCTCGGGTGCAGGTGGGCAGACATGGTCTCCCGGGCAGCATGGATACGGGTGGTTGGCGGAGCACGGCTGCAACGGAGGGGTAGGATCACCGGGGTACATCACTTGCCCAGGCCTTGTATTGGCCCATGGTGGCAGCAGCTGTCGTGGATCTAAGACTGACAATAGAATGGGGTGTAGGTATGAGGAGGCAAGATCCTAGCTATGGAGTAGTTGTACACGCGAGTTTTACGAGTCCAGGCCCTTCTCGGAGGAAGTAACAGCCCTACGTCTCGGTGCCCTGAGGCGGTCCACTGGATTATGTGTGTGTGAGTTTACAAAAGATGCGGACCCTTGTGCCTGTGGAGGGGGTGGCTTATATAGAGTGCGCCAGGACCCCAGCCAGCCCATGTTACAGAGGGTTTAAGGTACATTGAAGAGGAGACGTTACTGGTAACGCCCACACTAAAGTGCTATAAATGACAATTAAGCCTATAAGTAAATGCTCGACCATTGTTCGTGCAGAGTGGCTTTAGCTCTTCTGCCCGTCGAGTGACTTCTGCGACGGTCGAGTGACATTGATTCTTCCAAGTGGAACGTCCCTGGTCGAGTGGATCATGGTACCCTTTGAATAATCCTAGCTTTAGGGTGATGTCCTAGGGGAGAGTGTCTAGGTCAAGCCTATGACCCTACCCTAGGTACATAGCTTCATCATTAGTCCCCGAATGGTATAGGGTTCGAGTGGAGAAGGAGTTGATAACCTCTCCGATTTAGCTTTTGCGCTTTGGGAATGTCTTGTCCAGACGTCAAATGAACATTCATGATGGCTTCAACTGCTTGTTCAGTCGCCTTGATCCATTCTTGGTTTTGTCGAGTGAACTTTCATTGTTAAGTTTCGAGTGTTGATATGGAAAAAATCTTTCGTCTGATGGGTTGTTCTGCCGTCTACAGATTTCACGGGATTCGAATTTTTGGGAAGCGCGCCGGGTGGGGGAGGCCGCCATAATCGGGACGGATTAGGCAGGCCGCCTTGATCTCCGCGCCACCTTTTTCTCCATGTATCGCGTGTGCGACTGTTGCAGGATTTGATCAGATAGCCTGGGCCCACAAGTCGGCCACTCAGAAGTGGCCTCATATAAGGTGTCGGACGGGGGTTTTTACACAACGCGTTCTCATTCTTCCTCTTCTTCCTCCTTCTTCTCCACCGGCTCTGCCTCTGCTCTCGGCGTCGTCGCCCCATTTGAACTCGATCCGCTGCCATGGGGAAGGAGAAGACGGTGGCGCTGGAGCGTGCGAAGAAGGCGATGGCGAAAGTGAAAGGGAAGAGGACCAGCCGGGGTGGGTCTTCGTCGAGGTCTGGCCTACCGCCTGGCTGGATCCACGGCGACTGGATCCGCTCGACAATCCGCCAAGATGATATCGATGACCTGGCTGATGGGGGACTGATCCCCTACGGATCGGCGCGGCTCCCGGGGAACGAGATCGAGAAGCAACCGCAGGAGGGTGAGTGTGTTCTCCTTGCCACCCATGTTGACCGCGGGTTTTCTTTGCCTCCCCATCCTTTCTTTCGAGGTTTCTTGAACTTCTTCGGGGCTCAACTCCACCACTTTTCCCAAACACCATCGTGTACCTTGCCGCTTTCGTGTCCATGTGCGAGAACTTCCTGGGTTGTCGACCACATTGGGGTCTCTTCAAGCACATATTCACGTGTCGTTCTTAGACAGTCAAGAAGGTCAACCTGAGTGATGAGAGGACGCAGGTGATCCAGATGTGCGGAAGTCTTGGAATCCAGATGAGGAACAAAAGCACTATCCTAGCCATGATCCTTCCCGAGTCGGTACGGGGTTGGCAGTCGACCTGGTTCTACTGCAAGGACCAGCCGACTCCGGGTCAGTTGACTGGACTTCCCCTCTTTTCCATGGCCTGAGTGGCGAAGTGCTCCACCTTGAGAGTGATCCCAGAGGAGAGGGCGCAGGTGAAGGCGTTGGTCGAGCGGGTGGTCCAACTTGTCCGCGACGGAGTGACTAGTATGGACCTGCTAGAGGTCTTCCTCAGTCGATGTATCCAACCACTCCAAGCTCGTGACCATCCGATGTGGATGTACTCGGGAATCGAGGATTCCAGTCGGATCCACCCAGAGGATGTCAGTGAGGACACGGTAGAGCAGTGGTTGAGAGGCATTACTGGCAACAAGGATAACCCCAGGGGGTCCAGGAGGTGATTCCATTCGACCATTTGCGCAAGCCAGAAGAGGTATGATTCTGAATTGTTGAGTGTTTTCTTGATTAACCATGTGACATCTTGCTGACGGCTGATTGTCTTCCTTTTGTTCGTTGTTTTTCAGGCCCTTGTTGATATGTATTCCATGCCCAACGGAGAGTAGGAGCAGGCTCTCGAGGGAGAAGCGAGCGGAGGCGAGAGTGGTGAGTGGCACTCGAATGAAGAGGAGGACAAGAGTGACGACTCGTGTGATGAAGAAGAAGTCGACTCGCATCCTCGCAGAGAAAGGAGGTCCAAGCACACTCACGACCCGACAAGCGCTCCTGACCTGGTGGCCACCCCAACTGGGCAATCTTCAAAGCGCCCTCAAACATATTCTCCAGTGCCGACTGAGAAGGCACCGAAGCAGCCCAAGACTGCGCCACCTCAAGTGCTGAAACCACCGAAGGCTGCATCCTCCAAACCGCCGAAGGCTTTGCCCAAAATCAAAGTGACCATTCCCACCATCTCTAGGTAATCATCTGACCTGATCCTTTCGTCGACTCGAGTAACAGAACGTAGCCGACTGAATGTTGACATTTGTAGTGCTGCCACCTCTGTAACTTCCTCCTGCCAATACCGAGATGAGAAAATGGAAGATGCGGTTACCTCCAACCTAGGTACAATTCTCATGATCTTGTTGTTGATTATTTGGTCGATTAAATTCTGGTGATTCACTTGGGTTCGGCTGATTTATTTGCAGCCCCACTCAACGTTATTGAGCTTCCGGATGATGATCAAGATGTGACCCCGAGGCCCAGAAGGAGCAAGAAAGCAGCAGCTGGCAAGATATCTCAGGGGGAACTGGCGACAGAACCAACAGTCCAACAGCCTGAAGATGTAGGTGGAGCCTCCATAACTTTTGTTGTCCCAGTGTCGAGTGAGCGCCCCGCACCATTGACTGCACCAGTGTTTCCTTCAGCCGTCCAACCTCATGCCTCGGAGCTCCAAGCTGCTGCATCTGGGCCGTCTGTCCCCTTCTTCACCACCTATCATGTTTCGGAAAGACAGTCGGACGCCGCTGCGGAGGCTATCCGTCAGGCTGGTGTAATGATGGAGCGGATGAAGATAGTGCACGACAACAGCCGGGCTGCTTACGATGCCAGCACGGCTCTTCAGGCCAATGTCCAGGTAGGTTGACTTTCGACTGATCTTGTTCTATTAGGATATGCTACCTGAAATATTTTCCTTCATCCAATCTTTATTGTATGCGTCGAATCTATACACCCACTGGGTGTTTTGTTTTCTTTAGTATTTGCACTCTTCCACTCGGTCTAGTCGAGTGGGATCTGAACCGGTGGGGGCACGCCAAGTGCACCCACTGGGTGTAGTCCCCGAGACCGTAGTCGACTGTGGGCAGTCGGCTAGGGTGTGAGTACTTCTTTCACTTTCCTTTCTTCCACTTGACCCGGGCGGACCGGCCGAGTGGAATCTGAACCAGTGGGGGCACGCCAAGTGCACCCACTGGGTGTAGTCCTCGAGACCGCGGTCGACTGCTGGCAGTCGGCCGGGGTCTGAATACTTCTCTTCTCTCTCTCTCTCTTATTTTTACTCTGTCGGATTTCGGGTTCCGGCAGACCCTTGAGGTTCGGACACTGGGGTGCGCGTGGAGTTTTCGCCTCCTACCTACCTACACCCCTCCGCCTCGCTAAGATCTAAGCTATGGAAAGAACGACACAAGAGACGCAGGGTTTATACTGGTTCGGGCCACCGTTGTGGTGTAATACCCTACTTCAGTGTGTGGTGTGGTGGATTGCCTCTTGGGCTGATGGTGATGAACAATACAAGGAAGAACAGCCTCGCGAGGGTCTGTTCTTTGCCGGGGGGGACGAACTGCTAGGAGGAGTTCAGTCACCCTTCTCTCTCTCTCTGATTTCGATCCGATCCTTGATCCTCGATCTCTGCCTCTAACATTCCTTTTACCTCGAACCCGAACCCCGATCCTTGTGGGTGGCTGGTCCTATTTATAGGCAAAGGCCCTGGGCCTCTTCCCAAATATTGAGCGGGAAGGGCGCCAACAATTGGCCATTTTGAAGGGGAACATCTAGTACCCTTATCCGGACTAAAGTTGGTCCTCGCCTGCACAAAGCTCTGGTGGTGACGCCGTCTTGGGCTCCACGATGACCTCCGTCTTGCGGTCCTCCTGGTCTTGGTCTTGTTGCACCGAAACGGCAACCTTTGCCTGATGCCTCGGTACTCCATGGCTGTGCTTGCCCCCTTTGCACCAAAGGGGAAAGGAGGACACTACGCGGGCTGGCGCCCGCCTGGCGCCCTTGGTCGTCATGGCTTGCGTCACGGGCACCTCGTGAGGTACCCCGCCTTGATCTCTCCGCCTCCTCGCGAGCCAGCCTGGTGAGGCCGTGCCTGAGGAAGCTTCGTGTCGTCTGCCCCACGAGGCTTGGCCCCTCGCGAGGGTCTTGGGTCTGTGTTGATGAAGATGGGCCGTGCTGGGCTCCCCTTTGAGCCACGCCGCAGGCCGCAGGCAGGCAAGTCTGGGGACCCCCGTTCCCAGAACGCTGACAGTAGCCCATGGGCCCAAGGCACGCCCGGACTTGGCCATGCAGGGAGGCGGAAGGGCAAGAGCGAAGCGCCATGGGCCTTAACAGCCTGCGGCCTTGGGCGCCGCGTGGCGGTCGATTGGACGTGGGCAACACTGTTCCCCCATGCCCCCTTATTTTGCGCCATGCTAGGCGGACTCGCAGTCGTATATAGCTGCTCCCCTTTCTGTTGCTCGAACGCCCTCTGCCCTTCCTCCGCCCGAACTCCAGCTTCTGTTTTCAACCCAATGTCGAACCTTCCTCCCCCTTCCCATCGCCATGGCTCCGACAAATAAGGGAAGAGGGAAGAAACCCGTGCCTCCGCCTTGCCCGCCGCCGTTGGCGGCCCCCGCCGAGGGCTTGGGCAAGGTCAACTCGGCTCTGGCCACTATCTTCAACGAATGCGGGAGGACGACGGCCTGGCCTGCGTCCCACTTCTCCATCGACAGGATAGTCACCGAGGTCCTGTATTTTGCCGACGCCCTGTGGGTGGGTCTGGTTCCTCCCTTTTCTGATTTCTTCAATGTCGTGCTTTCCCACTATCAGATCGACATGATGCATCTGGGTCCTGAATCCATCACCCTCCTTTCGGTCTTTGCCTTTGTTTGCGAGGATATGATGGGCATCCTTCCTTCGGTTGCCTTGCTGCGCCACTTCTTCTCGCTGCGCCTTGTCGACCCTACCCAATGCTGGGCGTGCGTGAGCTTCATTGCCGCGTCTGAGACAGCGACCTCTGGGATTGACTTCAAGCTCCCTCTGCCCGCGGCTGGGTTCCACGAGCGGTGGCTGTATGTGGATGCAGGGGTGCCCAGCCCCCTACTATCGGAGCATACTTCGCCTATTGTCCCCAATTCGGGCTGGGGCCAGGAGACGCTTGAGAGCCCCCGTCTCGTCTTCGTCTAGCACCGCTTCGCGTTCTTGAGGTCGCTTGGCGTGACAGCGTCAAGGGTGGTGACGGAGTTCCTTCTACGCCGCGTTGCTCCTCTCCAATGCCACTCCCACCGGATGTGGGCCTTCTGCGGGCGCGTTGATTGTATGAGGCTCCAGGAAGAGGACCTGACGCTTGAAGTGCTGAGGACAGTGCTCTTGACCCTGACTGGGGACCCCAACCATGGCAGCATCCAGCAGGGAGGGGCCTTGTTGTACCTCTGCCAGAGTAGGGGTGATTTTGTGAATCAGATGCCTATCTTTGATAAGTGGGGGTCGGGCCCCGCCGGCCTCCAGGGGGCTCGCAATAACCCAGTGATGGTGACTGCCCTTCCAGTCGGCCAAGGCGACTCTTCCTCAAATGGCGGAGCAGGGAGGCATGAGGCGCCAGAGGCCGAGGGGGCTCCCGGTGGGGTGACAGCGTCGGGCGATGCTCATGAGGGAGCAGCTGTTGGGGCCCGTGCCGCTGAGGCTGAGGGTGACAAGAAGCTGTCCTCAGCGCCTATGACTGAGGCCCCTGAGGCTCCAGCTGCTTCTCCTAGTGAGGCGATTGGTAGCACGCATCAAGCAGGCGCCCCTGACGCAGATCGCCTTGATGCTCCATCTTCGTCGCAGGTTGATCCCTGCGCTCAACTCTTGGGCCGCTTCCGCGTGGACTTTGAGGCCCTCCAGAAGAGAAGGGAGGCCCTGGGCGATGATTACCCTTGTCGCCTGCTGAAGCGTAGGAAGTACTTCGCCACTGATGAGTAAGCCTTCTCCTTTCCCGGCTCCCAATCCTTCTATTGCTTTTACTGATCCTTGCTCCGCAGGCCCCTTCCAGCCGAGCTCGCGGAGACGGCTGAGGTGCTGTCTCCCTTGGCTTCGCCCCCTCCACCGTCCTCAAGCGCTCCGAGCAGCAGAGCCCTTGTGGTGAGGGCTGTCGGAGAGGCGAACCGTCCCGAGGCGCATCGTGGCCCTGCGCACCTCGAGATCCTCCTTCGCGGGCCTTCTCATGGCATAGCCAGCCTGCCGTGGGCTTCTTGTCTGGTCATCGACTGCGATTGGCTGAGGCGCTCCCTGTGCTCTTCATCTGGGCACGGGCTGGCTCTAGGCTGGGCTTCTGGCGTGACGTGCCCGGGCGTCGCGAGGATGCCATCCCCCAGCCCCCTGCCCGGAGGGGGAGTGCTGATTCGTGGCCCGCGGCGCTTGCTCGGGGCAGATGATGGTGTGGAAGACATGCTCGAGCGCGCCCGGGAGTGTCGCGCTCTTCGCCATGGATTCCTTCGAAGGGCGGCTGACGCGGTGAGCCAGCTTGGTGAGGAGCTTGCTGATGAAGACGCGCGCCTTAAGGCCAAGGGCATGTGCCTGGCTGTAGAGAGGCACGAGCTGGAGGGAGCCATCGCCCTTGCACGCCATCAGCGCGATCTTGACGACGCAGAGGCCAAGGCGTCGCTGGTGGCCTCTCGGGAGGCCCGATCTCGGGCTGCTGAGGAGGCCCAGGAAGCCGACCGGTGGCGAGAGGCGGCGGAGGAGCGGGCTCGGGAGCTCCTGTCCTGGTGCCACTCACTGGAGGAGCAAGTGGAGCTGCGCGATGCGGCCCTCGTGTTGATGAAGGTGGCCTCTGGCGACCCGGCAGAGATCCAGAAGCGCGAGGAGGCACTGGCGCTAGAAGCCGCCGAACGTACCCGCGAGTACAAGCGTCTGGAGACGAGGGAGCGCTTGGTGACGCAGGTGGAGGATGATGTTGCTGCACCGGAAGCCCGTGTCCTGGAGGAGGTCGGACGTCGGGTGGCGATGGCGCGTTTGAACCTCGAGCACGAGTTCAAGGAGAAGCTGGGGTTGATCCGGGCCGAGGCTGAAGGCAGGACTGCCGCCTTCAGGGCCAAGCTGGAGGAGGCGACGCGGCGGGCCGATGCTTTCCAGGCCGCCGTTGAGGTGGCGCAAGGTGAGCTAACCACCTCCCAGGCCGAGGTGCTCCTTCTTCGCCAGGAGGAGGCTGAGGTCATCGCACGCCAAAATGCGGACGAGATACGTCAGCGGCGGATCCTGGAGCATGAGCACGGCCCCATGCTCACCACGCTCCGGAGAGAGCCAACACAGCCTTGGGCAACATCTGTGAGGCGGCTGTTGGCGAGCCGCACGCAGTCAACTACGCCGGCAATCTTCAGTTCTTCACCGACGTGGTGACGCGGCTGGAGGCGCGGTCGGTCAGGGCTGACAGGTTGGTGGAGGAGAGGAGCCGCGCCCTGCTCGGGTGCGCCTTTTCTCGCGTCTTCAGCCATCTCCGGAACATGGATCCCTACTTCGATTTCGACGCCGCCATCACCCCAGTCCCCCAGGCCGTCCGAGATGACCTGGCGCACTGGGTGGAAGACAATGTGGATGCTCTTATCAGGGCCTTCGCTTCAGACAATGACGGCGTGATCGTGGCTGCCGACGAGGGCGGCGTGGTGAATGGCCCTGACGCCGCTGGCGGCGACGCGGACAGCGATGGCGAGTTCAGCGACGCCAGCAACGGCTCGGGTGGTGCTCCTGAGGACGCATTGGAGGATTTATCCGACTGATTGTGCATCGTTCTTGCTTCCTTACCCTGCATGAATTGAACTCAGGTTTTGGCCTGATGGCTGTGAGAGCATTTTGGAGGGGGAGCCCCTCATGTAAAACTTGTGTTCATCGTATTAGTAGACGCTACATTGCCCATGCGCCCGCGCCAAGTGGTTGGCTTAAGCGACGCGCTGGTCGGCTAGTTTACCTTTGTCCCGTGCTGGCCCTGAGGTAGCCTGTGGGAGGCTGTGGTGTCCCGAGTGTTCCCTGATTGAATGCGTAGGACCTGCAGTAAAACACCCTCCGGAGAGGACGCGGCAGCGGCTGTCTGGGCTGCGCGCAAGCTAGGCCTGACTCGGCTCGCGAGGGGCTCACGAGGGGAGGCAGCTGAGGCAAAGTGGTAACCAAAACGCGAGGAATTGCTCGAACGAGACTAAGCACCCCTTCCCCGAACACACGCAAATCTCAAATTCGAATCCAACTTGAATCCAGCAGGGGAAAGCGACAACCAAAGGGAAAAGCAACGAAAGCAGACAAAAGGCCGCGTCCAGCACCTAATCTAGTCTTGGACGTCTTCTCACCAGCGCGGAGCTATGTGCTGCCACTGGGTGTGGCAGGGAGCCCCAGGGCCTGAGGCCGGCACCCGTGAGACTCCGGGGCGTGTACAGCCCCACTCATTATTACGTGAGAGTGTCACGGGGCAGCGAGCTTCACAGGCACTGGGCCTTCTTCACAGGAACCGGCCTTGCTTCATAGCGCCAGACGAGGGCCCCGCCTTGCACCACACTCCAGTGCCATCAACGACGACCGGAAACCAGGACGCCGCCGATGGGGTAGAGCGGTCGCCAGCGGTTCCCCCGACGACCACGGGTCCTCCGCCAGGGGCAGGCCCTGAGGCACCTCCCCAGCAGAGGGCCTACCTCCTGATAACACCTTGCTCCGAACGCCGTAGTGATGATGTCGGATCTCGGCCCGTCTCCTACAGCCCCCTACGCCCTCCTCCCGAGGGGTAGGAGACTGTGGAAGCGGGGCTGCTGCTCGCTGTGGCAACCTGCACCTCCTGCGATCCAGGATTAGCGTATGCTTGCTGTTGAGGAATTAGCGGTACCCGATAATCGTTGCCTCCAGCGTGGCCAGTGGGACCGTCCCGGGGCTCCTGGAAGGGCTCAGCTTCTGGCGCCTCGTCCCCCCAGCTCGTGCTGAGGAGCGAGCCTTGTTCGCCTTGGTAAGGGTGTCCTTGGTCCATCATGAGGGGCACATATTCTTCCGGCGCCGTCATCCCGAAGGCCATGCTGTAGTGCTCCGCGTGCCACGCAGCTCTGCTTGACGCGCCCACCGTGGGGTGGTAGCGCGGCTGTCCACTGGGGCCGCGGGTCGCGTCGAGTCCTTCTTCTTCACAGACCGGGAGCGGGGGTAGCGCCATCGCCGGTCCGGTGCTGACAATTTCGCTGGCGTTGGAGTAGCCTTGGAGCCCGCGGGCGCGCGCGGAGCCCCCGCGCGGGCCGCCCTGGGCTTGAGATGGGAGCTGGGTGCAGAAGGGGTGAGCCCCCGAGGCGGCGAAGCCCAGGAGCTCTGCCACCCGCTCCAGCAGCACGTCGCGGCCGCCCTCCAGCAGCCCGCACTACAGCAGCTCTCGGGCCACCGTGAGCGCGGCCCTCGAGTTCGCCTGTTCCCGGCGGGTGTATGGTGTCGTGGTCGCGGCGTGATTGGAGGCCCTTGCTGCTGACCGCGCTTGCCGCGGTGTGAGAGCTGTCGAAGCCTGTCCGCGTCGCCCGCGGCCCATAGCGCCCTGCAGACCGCGAGCTGCCTGGGGCACGGGGTCGCCAGAGGCGAGCGGCTCTGCACGGGCGGGCCAAGCCGCCCGTGGATCTGGGTTGCCCGCCTGGTCGCTAGACATGGTGATGACGATGCGACGGGGCACGAAGCGGTAGAAGGTGGATTCCGGCGCACCCCTACCTGGCGCGCCAAATGTCGGACTTCGGGTTCCGACAGACCCTTGAGGTTCGAACACTGGGGTGCGCATGGAGATTTCGCCTCCTACCTACCTGCACCCCTCCGCCTCGCTAAGATCTAAGCTATGGAAAGAACGACACAAGAGACGCAGGGTTTATACTGGTTCGGGCCAATGTTGTGGTGTAATACCGTACTCAAGTGTGTGGTGTGGTGGATTGCCTCTTGGGCTGATGGTGATGAACAATACAAGGAAGAACAACCTCGCGAGGGTCTGTTCTTTGCTTGGGGGACGAACTGCTAGGAGGAGTTCAGTCACCCTTCTCTCTCTCTGATTTCGATCCGATCCTTGATCCTCGATCTCTGTCTCTAACCTTCCTTTTACCTCGAACCCGAACCCCGATCCTTGTGGGTGGCTGGTCCTATTTATAGGCAATGGCCCTGGGCCTCTTCCCAAATATTGAGCGGGAAGGGCACCAACAATTGGCCATTTTTAAGGGGAACATCTAGTACACTTATCCTGACTAAAGTTGGTCCTCGCCTGCACAAAGCTTTGGTGGTGACGCCGTCTTGGGCTCCACGATGACCTCCGTCTTGCGGTCCTCCTGGTCTTGGTCTTGTTGCACCAAAATGGCAACCTTTGCCTGATGCCTCGGTACTCTACGGATGCACTTGCCCCCTTTGCACCAAAGGGGAAAGGAGGACACTGCGCGGGCTGGCGCCCGCCTGGCGCCCTTGGTCGTCATGGCTTGCGTCACGGGCACCTCGTGAGGTACCCCGCCTTGATCTCTCCGCCTCCTTGCGAGCCAGCCTGGTGAGGCCGTGCCTGAGGAAGCTCCGTGTCATCGGCCTCGCGAGGCTTGGCCCCTCGCGAGGGTCTTGGGTCTGTGTTGATGAAGATGGGCCGTGCTGGGCCCCCCTTTGAGCCACGCCGCAGGCCGCAGGTAGGCAAGTCTGGGGATCCCCGTTCCCAGAAAGTCGACATACTCAACTCGGGCGGACCGGCCGAGTGGAATCTGAAACAGTGGGGGCACGCCAAGTGCACCCGCTGGGTGTAGTCCCCGAGACCGGGGTCGACTGCGGGCAGTCGGCTGGGGTCTGAGTAAACTTTGAATTTTCATTCAGTCGGAAGTAAATAATCTTTGATCTTGTCGATTGATATGTCTTTTACCCTCTGCAAAAATGTTGTACTCTCATTTCCAAGTTCACCGAATTTGAGGAGAAGCAGAGGCAACTCAACCTTGACCTGGAGCTGGCCCAACAAAACTTGAAGAAGGCTCAAGATGAAGTTGCCGGTATGGAAGTTAACTCCCTGTCAAATGCTCACGTCGATCGTCCTTTAAATTATCCCTTCGATCTTTTTCTTGATCCAAATGCTTATTTTGCAGAGAAAATGAGGTTGGCTCTGGAGTAGAAGGACTTGGACCTTGCAGCTGTGCAGAAGGAGACTCAAGATAAGACTGCCCTTGCTGACAAGAAGCTGGCTTCAGTTGGAGCGCTGGAAGAAGGAGTAAGCAAGATGAAGTCCTATCTCACTGAATCCAACCGAGAGGCAACTCGTCTGAAGAAGGATAAGGTGGCTCTGAATGAGAAGCTAGAAAGCATGACTCGCAGGAGGAACGATTTTGAGGCTTATCTGAAAGCTCTCGCCAAGAAACTCTTCCTCATGCTCGAAGGTACCCCTTTTTACCCGACTGTTTTACTGTTTGCAAGTTAGTCATGACCAGTCGACTCATTAAATCCTTGACTCTGCAGAATTCTGCCAAAACTTTGAAGAGGAGACTGGACGGATGGAGACGGGCTTGGACCCTATCCTTTCTCCAGTCGGCGACGAGGCTGGCATGAATGTACTTCGACTAGAATCCCGCATTGGCAGCGTTACAAGTTATCTAGCTCGTCTGAAGGTGGCAGTTTCACGGATCGACTCATCGCTCTGTCCAAGGGCGACGCTTCAAAATGATCTCGAGTCTCTGATGGCTCGACTCTACAAGGTCCCCGGTCGAGTGCAGGAATGGAAGAAGTAATCTACCCGGTGCGGTGCAGATGTGGCGTTGTCGCTGGTAAGAGTCCACTGCAAGGAAGCCCGCGAAGATAAGCTGGCAGCGATCAAGGTCGCCAACACCAAAAGGTATGATTTCCAGTCCTGTATGGAGACTTTCATCACTGCTGCCACTTGGATCGCAGATGGAATTGACTTGGACGAGTTCGTCGAGCCTGCCAGCCCTCCTCCTGCCGATTGAACAAACTTGAGATTTAAACTTGCCTTAAATTTGCCTTGGAATGCCGAGTGGTTGCGGTAACCATTAAACTCCTTCGGGCCTGATGCCCGAGCACTTTTATCTTTGTTTTGAAACTCTTGAGATTTTATCCGATCTTGGTTTATCTTCTGCATACGCTTGTGTTCGTCTTCGAGTAGAACTTGTTCTTCACTCAGAATATCCTTCGAGATGCAACTCTGAAGGAGATATCTCAGTCCACCTGCACCTCGCCGTTCTTGTGGATAAGGATGGAGCACACATTGTATTTGTGGCGCAGCTCTGAGGAGAGGGTTGCGGTCGACCTGCATCTCATCATCCTTGCGGATGGGGATGGAGCAAACGTTGTACTTGTAGCGCGGCTCCATAAGAGGATTGCAGTCGACCTGCACCTCGTCATCCTGGCGGATAGGGATGGAGCAGATGTTGTACTTGTAGCGTGACTCCATGAGAGGATTGCATCTAAGTCCCCGAGTGTGAGGTTTGCTCATCACGATTTTTGAAACTTAGGCGAGCACGGGGCTGCAGCCAAGCCTCCGAGTGTGAGGTTTGCTCATCACTCGGTAGGATTTCTGAAACTTAGGCGAGTACTAGACTGCAGCTAAGCCCCTGAGTGTGAGGTTTGCTCATCAGTTAGTAGGTTTTTTGAAACTTAGGCGAGCACGGGGCTGCAGCTAAGCCCCCGAGTGTGAGGTTTGCTCATCACTCGGTAGGATTTTTGAAACTTAGGCGAGTACTAGACTGCAGCTAAGCCCCCGAGTGTGAGGTTTGCTCATCACTCGGTAGGATTGTTGATACTTGTAGCGCGGCTCCAAGAGAGGATTATAATCGACCTGCACCTCATCATCCTTGCGGATAGGGATGGAGCGGACATTGTACTTGTAGCGCGGCTCCGTGAGAGGGTTGCAGTCGACCTGCACCTCGTCATCCTTGTGGATAGGGATGGAGCGGACATGGTACTTGTAGCGTGGCTCTGTGAGAGGGTTGCAGTCGACCTGCACCTCGTCATCCTTGCGGATAGGGATGGAGAGGACATTGTACTTGTAGCGCGGCTCCGTGAGAGGGTTGCAGTTGACCTGCACCTCGTCATCCTTGCGGATAGGGATGGAGCAGACATTGTACTTGTAGTGCAGCTAAGTCCCCGAGTGTGAGGTTTGCTCATCACTCGGTAAGATGTTTTAAACTTAGGCGAGCACGAGGCTGCAGCTAAGCCTCCGAGTGTGAGGTTTGCTCATCACTCGGTAGGATTTTTGAAACTTAGGCGAGTACTGGACAACAGCTAAGCCTCCGAGTGAGAGCCTTGCTCATCACTCGGTAGGATTTTTTCAACTTAGGGGAGTACTGGACTACAGCTAAGCCTCTGAGTGAGAGCCTTGCTCATCACTCGCTAGGATTTTTGCAACTTAGGCGAGTACTGGACTACAGCTAAGCCTCCGAGTGAGAGTCTTGGGTGTGTGTTTGGATTGCTACCCACTCTGACCATTCCAAAAAATTGGCTAGCCCATACAATTTGGTAGCCGTTTGGACTACTACCAAAATATTGGCGCGCCTAGCTCGCCCGCAGCATGCCCATGTAAATCTTGCCAACTCGCTGGCGAGCTGCGGGCGCAGAAAAGCTCCGCCAAAAGATTGGCACAGCGACTCTCTCCCCTAATCCTCCATGGGCCCAATATAATATTCCTTTTCGATTCGCATGCAGTGCATGCAGACGCTCGTTTTGATTATTTTACCTGTAACTAATCGGGTTTCCTCGCAACGATTAGCAACTGCCCATTGTTAACGGAAAAAAGGCTGATACATGTAGCTTGTTAGCGGAAAAAAGGCTAGTACATGCAGCTTGTTTTAGCCAAAAAAGGAAAGTAAATGCATGCAGCTTGTTTTAGCAAAAGAAGAAAGAAAAGTAAATGCATGCAGCATGGTCCCTGCGGCTTGGCGTGATTAGCAACTTCCGGCCATAGCAGTCACATGACATTATGTTGTTGTTTTTCTCTTGATTGCATCTTTGCTTTAATATATATATATATATATATATATATATATATATATCTTCAGAAAGTTTGTAATAGACATGTCAATTATTCCCAAGAATAGTATGATGATCAAGTCAATGGTTGCAAACCAAACGGAAGTCTGTTTTTGCCAAAATTTTGGACATTGCAATGGCTACAATCCAAACAGCCATGACTTGCCAATTTTTTGGTCATGCCCTGGAATTGGTCTTGCTAATTTTTTGGTAGGGCAAGATTGGGCTCAATCCAAACAGCCCCTTGCTCATCACTCGGTAGGATTTTTGAAACTTAGGCGAAACGGATTCGCAACTAAGCCCCCGAGTGAGAGGCTTGCTCATCACTTGGTAGGATTTTTTCGACTTAGGCGAAACGAATTAGCAGCTGAGCCCCCGAGTGAGAGGCTTGCTCATCACTTGGTAGGATTTTTTCGACTTACACAAAATGGATTCGCAGCTGAGCCACCCACTGGGGGTTTTCAGAAACAGAGGTAAATAATCGATAATTTTTTAGAAGACTGTAAAACTCTTGTCTTTGATAAACAAAATACAAAGGTGTTTTTTATTACATCTTAGCAGACTGAATGTTTAAGTATAAAAGGGGTGGAGCAGCTCCGCATTCCAAGCGCGCGGCTCGCCTTTCTTGTGCTCGACGTCGTAAAGGTGGTATGCTCCATTGTGGAGCACTCTGGTGACCATGAAGGGGCCTTCCCAAGAGGGAGCAAGCTTGTGTGGTTTCTGCTGATCCACTCGGAGAACTAAGTATGCCTCTTGAAATGCTCGACCCCTCATGTTTCTGGCATGGAATCGACACAGGTCTTGCTGATAGATGGTTGATCGGATCAAGGTCATCTCTCTTTCTTCTTCAAGGAGGTTAACTGCTTCCACTCGTGCTTGTTCCGCTTCTTCTTCTGTGAAAAGCTCGACTCGGGGTGCAATGTGTAGCAAGTCACTCGGAAGAACAGCTTCAGCTCCATAAACCAAGAAAAACGGGGTTCTGCCAGTCGACCGATTGGGAGTTGTCCTCAATCCCCATAATACTGATGGAAGTTCATTGACCCAGGCTCCTGCTGCATGTTCGAGGTCATGCATCAGTTAGGGTTTCAGTCCTTTGAGAATCAATCCATTTGCTCTTTCAGCCTGTCCATTCGACTGGGGGTGGGCGACCGAGGCATAGTCGACTCGAGTACCTTGTGAAGCACAAAAAGTCCTGAACTCATCAAAATCAAAGTTTGATCTGTTGTCAGTGATGATGCTGCGTGGAACACCAGATCTGAATGTTATCTCCCTGATGAAGCTGACAACAGTACTGGCATCAAGGTTCTTGATAGGCTTGGCTTCAATCAACTTGGTGAACTTGTCGACTGCTACAAGCACATGAGTAAATCCACTCCTGCTAGTCCTCAAAGGTCCAACCATATCCAATCCCCAAACAGCAAAAGGCCAGACGAGTGGAATGGTCTTCAGGGCTGACGTAGGCTTGTGAGACATGTTGGAGTAAAACTGACAACCTTCACACTTGTCGACTATTTCTTGTGCCATCTCATTTTCCCGAGGACAGTAAAATCCCGCTCGGTGTGCTTTAGCCACAATAGTCCGAGAGGACGCATGGTGACCACAAGCCCCCGAGTGGATATCATTGAGGATCACTCGATCTTCTTCAGGTGTTTTGCATTTCTGGCAAACTCCAGTCACACTTTCTCTGAACAATTGTCCTCTTATCATAGTGAAGGCCTTAGATCGACGGACGATCTGTCGAGCCTCTTCTTCATCTTCTGGGAGTTCCCTTCTAAAAATGTATGCGATATATGGTACTGTCCAATCGGGGGTGATGACCAAAACTTCCATGATCAAGTCGACCACGGCTGGAATCTCGATTTCAGTCAGATCGGTGGCACTCTTCGGCTGTGGGGGCTCTTTAGTGAAGGGATCTTCTTGAACTGAAGGTGCATGAATATGCTCTAGGAACACATTACTGGGAATGGCTTCTCTCTTGGAGCCTATCTTTGCCAGATCATCGGCTGCTTGATTTTTCAGTCGAGGGATGTGATGGAGCTCTAACCCCTCAAACCTCTTCTCCAACTTTCTTACTACATTGCAATAACCAGTCACGGCTGGGCTTCTAACGTCCCACTCCTTCATCACCTGATTGACCACTAAATCCGAGTCGCCATAAACCACGAGGCGACGGACGCCGAGCGAAATGGCCATACGCAACCCATACAGAAGTGCCTCGTATTCAGCCTCATTGTTGGAGGAGTCAAAGTGAATCTGGAGGACATAACTGAGTTTGTCACCATGGGGGGATACCAACACCACTCCAGCACCGGAACCATTTAGCATCTTGGACCAATCGAAGAACATGGTCCAATGCTCCGAGTGAATTTGGGCCGGAAATTGCTGTTCGATCCACTCGGCGAGGAAATCAGCTATTGCTTGGGACATAATAGCTTTCTTTGATTCAAACTTGATATCTATGGGAAGGAGTTCAATCACCCACTTTGCCACTCAACCAGCTAATGGAGCGTCGCTGACGACTGTAACGGAATGATTAGAGAAATAGTGTGCAACCTTCTTTGTGGTCATGTAAATTCCATAAACAAGCTTCAGATAATTTGGATATCTTTGCTTTGACGGAGTCAGAACTTCAGAAATGTAATATATTGGGCGCTGAACTTTATAAGTTTTTCCTTCTTCTTCCCGCTCGACCGTGAGTACTGTTGAGGGAGTCCTGGATTAGGGGGTGTTCAGATAGCCTTACTATACCTTCAGCCGGACTCCTGGACTATGAAGATACGAGATTGTAGACTTCGTCCCGTGTCCGGAAGGGACTTTCCTTGGTGTGGAAGGCAAGCTTGGCAATACGGATATGTAGATCTCCTACCATTGTAACCGACTTTGTGTAACCCTAACCCACTCCGGTGTCTATATAAACCGGAGGGTTTTAGTCCGTAGGACAAGATACAGAACAATCATACCATAGGCTAGCTTCTAGGGTTTAGCCTCTCCGATCTCGTGGTAGATCTACTCTTGTACTACCCATATCATCAGTATTAATCAAGTAGGACGTAGGGTTTTACCTCCATTGAGAGGGCCCGAACCTGGGTAAAACTTCGTGTCCCTTGCCTCCTGTTACCATCCGGCCTAGACGCACAGTTCGGGAGCCCCTACCCGAGATCCGCCGGTTTTAACACCGACATTGGTGCTTTCATTGAGAGTTCCTCTGTGTCGTCGCTGTCAGGCTTGATGGCTCCTACGATCATCAATGGCGATGCGGTCCAGGGTGAGACCTTCCTCCCTGGACAGATCTTCGTCTTCGGCGGCTTCGCACTGCGGGCCAATTCACTTGGCCATCTGGAGCAGATCGAAAGCTATGCCCCTGGCCGTCAGGTCAGATTTGGAAGCTTAAACTACACGGCTGACATCCGCGGGGACTTGATCTTTGACGGATTCGAGCCACTGCCGAGAGCGCCGCACTGTCATGACGAGCGTGATCTTGCTCTGCCGCCGAACAGTGCCCTGGAGGCCGGACCCGCATCGGCTTCTACCCTTAATTCGGAGACAACTGCGCCAATCGACGATGGGTGGTTGGATGCCGCCTCGGGGCTGCGATCCCAACGGCAATCGAGCCGAACACCAGCCCCACACTCTGCAAGACTCGTGACTCCAAGGAGCCGGACTCCTCTCCGGACTCCGAACCCTCCGCGCCCCTGCCGATCGAATCCGATTGGGCGCCGATCATGGAGTTTACTACCGCGGAGTAATCTAAAGACATTGAAGTCTCTCTCTTTATCAGGAGAGCCCTGGCCAGACTACGGTCAGCAAGGTTGGGATTCGGATGATGAAGAAATTCAAAGCCCACCCACCACCCACTTTGTAGCCACTGTCGACGACTTAACCGACATGCTCGACTTTGACTCCGAAGACATCGACGGTATGGACGCCGATGAAGGAGACAATGAAGAACCAGCGCTTATCAGGCCCTGGAAAGCCACCTCGTCATATGACATATACATGGTGGACACCCCAAAAGAAGGAGATGGCGATGGAATAGCAGAGGATGACCCCTCCAAGAAACAGCCTAAGCGCCGGCGTCAGCGGCGCTGCTCAAAATCCCGCCAAAACAAATACGGTGATTCCAGCACGGGAGATAATAATACTCCGGAAAGTGCCGAAGAAAACCCCCTCTAGCAATATTTAGCATAGGAGGATGCAGAAACCAGCCCTCATGAGAGAGCGGCAGACAGAGAGGTCGAGGACGATAATTATATGCCTCCCTTCGAAAACGAGGCAAGCCTCGACGACGACGAATTCGTCATGCCAGAGGATCCCGTCGAGCAAGAGCATTTTCAACGCAGGCTTATGGCCACGGCAAGAAGCCTCAAGAAAAAACAACAACAACAGCTTAGAGCTGATCAAGATTTGCTAGTCGACAGATGGACTGAAGTCCTTGCGGCCGAAGACTACCCAAAGCGCAGGTTGCTACCCCGATTAGAGGAGGAAGCACTTGATGCGGCCGACCGGCCACCTCGTGGCCGCGACAGAGAGGCCTCTCGGCCCTCCACTCAAGCCGCACCCCGTACCAAGGCACGGGAATATGCGCCGGACTTACGAGATATGCTGGAGGACAAGGCATGGCAAACAAGATCGATCTACGGATCGTGTGGGCGCCCCACGGCTCGAGACGGTAACCGTCACGCCGGCCACAAATTCGGCAGGGCCGAACACAGTAGACAGAGCTCATTGGAGCTACGTCGTGATATAGCCCAGTACAGAGGCGCCGCACACCCACTATGCTTCACAGACGAAATAATGGATCATCGAATCCACGTGGGTTTCAAACCCGTAAACATCGAATCATATGATGGCACAACAGATCCTGCGGTATGGATCGAGGATTATCTCCTTCATATCCACATGTCCCGCGGCGATGATTTCCACGCCATCAAATACCTCCCGCTCCAGCTTAAAGGACCAGCTTGGCATTGGCTTAACAGCTTGCCAACAGGATCAATCAGTTGTTGGGAGGACCTGGAAGCCGCATTCCTCGACAATTTCTAGGGCACTTATGTGCGACCCCCAGACGCCGATGACCTAAGTCACGTAATTCAGCAGCCAGAGGAATCGGCCAGGCAATTCTGAACACGGTTCCTAACAAAGAAAAATCAAATAGTCGACTGTCCGGACGCTGAGGCCCTAGGAGCCTTCAAGCACAATATCCGTGACGAGTGGTTTGCCCGGCACCTTGTATAGGAAAAGCCGAAGTCTATGGCGGCACTCACGACACTCATGACCCGCTTTTGCGCGGGAGAAGACAGTTGGCTTGCTCGTAGCAACAATATGACCAAGAACCCTGGTAATTCGGATACCAGCGACAGTAGTGGCAGGTCGCGTAGCAACAAGCAGAAGCGCCGCATTAACAGCGACAATGCCGAGGATATGGCAGTTAGTGTCGGATTCAGAGGCTCTAAATCCGGTCAGCGGAAAAAGCCATTCAAAAGGAATCCTAGGGGCCCGTCCAGTTTGGACCGTATACTCGACCGCTTGTGCCAGATACATGGCACCCCCGAAAAGCCGGCCAATCACACCAACAGGGATTGTTGGGTGTTCAAGCAGGCAGGCAAGTTAAATGCCGAAAATGAAGACAAGGGGCTGCATAGTGATGACAACGAGGAGCCCCGGCCGCTGAACAACAGTGGACAGAAGGGTTTCCCCCCACAAGTGCGGATGGTGAACATGATATACGCAACCCACGTACCCAAAAGGGAGTGGAAGCGCGCATTAAGGGACGTATACGCGGTAGAGCCAGTCGCCCCAAAGTTCAACCCATGGTCCTCCTGCCCGATCACCTTTGATCGAAGGGACCATCCCACTAGCATCCGTCATGGCGGATTCGCTGCATTGGTTCTAGACCTAATTATTGACGGATTTCATCTCACTAGAGTCCTTATGGACGGCGGCAGTAGCCTGAACCTGCTTTACAAGGATACAGTGCGGAAAATGGGCATAGATCCCTCGAGGATTAAGCCCACCAAAACAACCTTTAAAGGCGTAATACCAGGTATAGAGGCCAACTGTACAGGCTCAGTCACACTTGAAGTGGTCTTTGGATCTCCGGATAATTTCCGAAGCGAGCAGTTAATCTTCGACATAGTCTCATTCCGTAGTGGCTATCACGCACTACCCAGGCGAACCGCATTCGCCAAGTTCAATGCGGTACCGCACTACGCATACCTTAAGCTCAAGATGCCAGGCCCTCGAGGAGTAATTACGGTCAATGGAAACACCGAACGCTCCCTCCGAACGGAGGAGCACACGGCGGCCCTTGCAGCGGAAGTACAAAGCAGCCTCTCCAGGCAGTTCTCTAGTCCGGCCATTAAACGACCGGACACCGTCAAGCGCGCCCGGAGTAACCTACAACAAGACCGCCTGGCATGATCCGAGCAGGCGTAGCAATGCGGCCCCAACCCCAGCCCTCGCAAAAATGCGATACCAGTACTTCGCGTACATAACTACGCTCTAGAAATACCATGGGTACAGGGGGAGGGGCACCATCACGGCACGCCCGAAATATGGCTTAAACCGCACCAGGGGCTGCCGATTTTTTATTTTTCTCTTACTTTCAGGACTCCACTCTTCGGAAGGCCTGTTCGGCAGTTCAATTGCCGCACAAACGATGCAAGAACCAGGGAAGCAGACAAGCCACGCCGCATTACGGAACTCCCAGGTGGTCTCTATCACGAGCAGTATACCTGTTTCGCATACTATTCCGCAGCTTGCCCCTGAAACGGACATGTTACATAGTCCAACCTTTTTGCTTATCGCATTATTTGTATCATTCTACTTTGATCGCACCCTCGTTAATAAACAGTGCATAGCTTTTATCTATTTTTGCATTACTCTTATATATATATATATATATATATATATATATATATATATATATATATATATATATATATACATACATCTGGGCTATTCTGTTACGCGTAACAGAATATTATTCTGTTACCCTTTTTGAACTGATGATTTCGAGCGATTATATTGATGTTGTCATTCGGTTGAACTGGTCGTTTTTATTAAAAAAGTAAATAAGAGCCCCTTCCCACTCGCTCCCTGTTCCGCCGGCCACTCCAGCCGTCGACCGACTACCCGCGGCCGATCCATCCACCTGCCCGTCTCCCTCCCAGCAACCCAGGCTCCACCCTAGGCCCAGCGACTGGTGTCGGGGCGGCCGCCGGCGGCGACATCGTCCAGCAGGACGACGATGCGCCCAAGATCCCCGGCTGCTCCAACGACTTCTTGCTCGTATGCGCCCCTCTTCCTGCTCCCCGCCTCTCCCGAGCGAGTGGAGCGGCCGGCCCCAGTTTTCGATTTCAAGCCCGTGGCCGGGTGGCCGGCGGTGCTCCATTCTGGCCGGCGCGCGCCCCCAGAGCCTGTGGAGCCGCACGCTTGCTCGATCCTGGGATTGGAGTTAGGAGGCACAGCTTTTTGTTGCTGGGAATGCCCGAAGAGCTGCGCGCTTGCTCGATTCGTGGATTACGGAGTTAGGCGGCACAGCTTTTCGTTGCCGGGAATTCAATTAGCCGATCGCAGTAGGTGCTCCGGCTTGGACACTGGAGGAACACCGGCCAGCTCTGTTTTGGAGTTAGGTATTTTTTGTACCGTGAGTAGAGGAGATTCCGTCGCTAATTAATTATACTGCAGTATGTTGTTGCTGGTGGAGCTACTATAGTAGTATTTGATTCAGGGGCTAATGGTTGTTGCTTGCTACTGTATTTGACATGAGACTGAGCACCATACGAGCCATAAAATGGCAGCTCGTATTTTGCGAAACTTTCACGGTAGGTGGGCAAATAAATTTCACAAAAAATTATCAAATGCAAAACTTTAAAAGAGGCCAAAGATTTCAGTCCAACGGTGCAAAGCTATCGAAAATGTGAAACTTAGTCATGTTGTACTCGTACTGATCTTTGTGTGGTGTTTGTACTGAGGAGGTATTTTTTCACAGATTAATTTTGAATGGTTCCCGAAAAAAAAATACTTGAACGATGTTTTGAACACAATTTTTTATCAACGATGTTTTGGACTTCTTGCATTTTGCGACTTGAACTTTTCCCATTTGAATTTTTAATTTATGGTACTGATGGTACTAGAGAGTTTGTACTTCTCAAAAAATATTCACTCTATGTTCTTTTACTTTTAGTTTTTAATTTTATTTACCACCCTTATCCTTACTGTCAATGTCATCACCATGGTACCTTTATGGTTTATATAGTTGAACAGACTTACATTTTTACCATTCCTTCTTTTAAAAGCTTATGTTTTCTTCTCCAAAACTTTCTACCTGACAAGAATCAGAACTTATTTATTTTTTACATTCGTACTTCCAAGTGTCTTTAATGACATTTTCACTTTTTTACTTTGTTTTACCTCATCAAACAGGCGCACAACACATTTGAAGAAACAAAATACGAATCTTAGAAGCAGAAGGGGGATAACCATTGCACAGGACTTCATGTGTGCCTCCATCATAGAAAAATAGACTGAATTTTGTCAAGTTCTAAGGATGAACAAATGAATCATACAGAATATTGTCAAAACCCCGCATTTTTTCTCACTCAAACAAACTTCTGTACTTGCATACAACCCTCTTTGAACTTGGACGGCACCTACTGCCCAACTTGGACTATGACCAGTGCTCAGCTCGAACAGAGGAGGTTGTCGTCGTTGCTTTTTAACCATGAATGCTTCTAAAGACACTGGGAATTGCTTCAAAACTGCTTTCTACTTTTTAACATGAGGGTTCTCTCAGCTGGGCCAAGAAGCAATGCATACAACATATTTTTATTCTGCAAGAATGAAACACTCCAATAATTAACAACTAATCTATCAGTACATGTAGAACAATTTCAGTTTTGAGAACAAATTTCCATTGACGTGTTAAACTCCGAATCTCTATAGAGGACATGATGGGTCTCAGGCTACTTAGAAAATCTATGAAAAATTGGCAAGAGGATTAGCCTCAACATTTTCCACTTGTAAGATAAACATAAAATAGAAGTACTAGCACTGAACTAGTAGGATTACCTAAAACATGGTATTTCCAGTTTGAGCAGAAGAATCTATGAAACCAGATTGCATGTCCAACCACAAACCAAGACTAACATGTGCTGTTTTTCTCAGTCTGGGATGGACTGTCAGTAAATATACCTTATTTTTGTACATACAAGCATATGGAAAATTATAGAATCAACATAGTATACCCTGATATGTAGTTGCACTGACGCTCTGGGAATTTTAGAACTAAAGAAGCACAGACTTGTTGCACAAATAAATAACATATAAATGTGTAGTATCCAATAGCGCCCGTGCCATGTATTCAGAATTTCCTCACACCATTTGTCATACACAAAAGTCATGTATGGCTATCAGGCACAACTTCTATATATAGAAGGGCCAGCAAGGTTCTCAGAAACCAACTAGGAGTACATGATTTCAATCAACTCGATGCTCATCAGTACTAGAATTACTGGACAAGAAGTTTAGATTTGTAGCAGCACACGCAATAAACTTATAGATTTTTCTTGAACTTATTTAGGTGACTGAAGACAAGCAATGAAAGATCTGGGTCAAGTAAAGATGTTTCTCTGAGCATTCTAGTCATCCCTCTCATCCCAACAAGGACCTGCAGAAAGTAGACACATTGTTCAGAAATTGGTTGGGTACCCATACTTTTGTACTGAGGTAAACCTTTTCATTGAACTGTTGCCAAATTTTCAGAGAGTAAGGGTTATGCTCGAATCAACCTTCAGTACCTCTGTACCTTTGCTAGTCACTGCACTAAACTAAACTTCAGATAGAAAATAAGGTAACAATAGCAGCAATTGGTAGCTGCTTAGTAGTGGGCATGCATCAGCAGCAGTAGAAAAGGATGCGGCTGTGTCGTGCAGTCCTAGGTGCAGCAGCAGCTTGCAGCAAGGAGCGGCCTGCACTCAGCTCCTTGAGCGACCGGCCATAGAGGAAGCAGTTGGACTGTTGAGCTGGAGGTCCTCGACCCCGCGACTCCTACAGCAGGCTCCACTTTTTTGCCGCTGAAGCATAAGCCATGGCCTTGGAGCGGGACGCGTCCATGGCGGCGACATTGAACGGACTGGGCTGGCGGTAGGGAACTGCTTGTACGCGGTTGTAGGGAAATTGAAAGTAGAAATTGGACAACATAGGTACATCAAGTAATTGAACTGACTGAAGAAGAAATAATAAGTAAACAATACTCTTTTCTGTTATCTAGCAATAGAAAATGTTTTCGATTTTAAAAATGATGTATGACACAAGCAAAACTTAATACAGATTGTATGGACCCACAAGATATATAGACTAAAGTAAGAATTGACCTCAAATGAATCTAGAATAAGTTTTGGACTGAGCTAAATTTAGAAATTCGACTAAACTAGAATTAGAAATTGAACGGAACCAAGTATAATGCACTGAAAAGAACACACATGTACACGAACTGATTATAAAAGACGAACACGACCTGACAACAAGGACACAGATGAACTCACAAGAACATACCGGTCATTAACAAATTATAAATGGTGACAACACATCATAGCAGCTTGCGATGACAGTGGATTAGAACAACACGTTCAACACAAAATACATTGTAGGTGTGTATTGGAGCTTTTCCATTACCTCGTGGTGTGCTTGCCCACCAAAGCCGAGGTGTTCCTTCTGCATCCCTACCGCATGCCGCAGCGCCGAAGTACGAACTGGAGCGGCACTCCGTACTCGACCTAGGCCTAGCACCAACAATTCAGCAAGAGATGATATATGTAATGCAATTAGTTTTCCCAAATTCTTAGTTCAACAATTACATACTAGTATCCCAATCCCGAACAAACTAGATTACATAGGAATAGCACCAACGAGGTAAACTAGATTATACTTCTGATGTGAGTTTTTCTTTTGAACTTATATGGTTCCCTTCTTTGAATTGTTGCAGTAATTTGCCTCGGTGGAGGACTAGACTCGAACTTGTAGCCTCAGTGGCGCACTAGACTCGAATTTGTAGCCTCGGTAGTCAGAATTGTTGACCTCGGACGGGCAAGGGAGGTAGAGCTGGACTTTGGTAAGCACCATACCTGGACGGGCACTACGCTGAAGCAGTGCACGGGGGCTGGATCCCGACCGCGCAGGGAGAAGCAGTCGGGAGGAAGCACGGGGGAGGCGGTGGTGCCCATGTTGGTGAACGGCGGTGAAGTGGAGGTGGGTACCTGGAGTCACGGTGGAGGCAGTCGGGAGGAAGGCCGCCGTCCCTCCAATCCGGGTGTGGGCGGCGGCACTCGAATCCGTGGATGGGCACCGGCTCTCGAAGCTGGGGGTGGCGGACGGGGAGGGGCCAGCGCCCGTCGGCGGGGAGGCGTCGGCGCCCGTCGGAGGGGAGGCGCGCGGGGAGGGGCCGGGGAGCCCGTTGGAGGGGAGGCGTGCGGGGAGGATCCGGCACCCATCGACGGGGATGTGCGCGTGGAGGGAGCGGCACCCGTCGGAGGGAAAGTGCGCGGGGAGGTGCCGGCGAGCCCGTCGGCGGGGAGGCATGCGGACGGCCAGCCGGTGGCAGCGCGTGTGTCGGAGGAGCTACCCGTCACGGCGCCGTGGGCTCCCTCACTCCGGCTGCCGCCGTCGCCCGCTCGCCCGGGACGGCTGGCTCCGGCGGTAGAAGGCGGGTCAGATTGGGACGGGTCGGCGAGTTTCTACTGTCGTCTGTGCGTCGCACTCTTATAGGGACCGAGGGTAACAGAATAATATTCTGTTATCGGCGGTAGAAGGCGGGTCAGATTGGGACGGGTCGGTGAGTTTTTACTGTCGTCGCGTCGCACTCTTACAGGGACCGAGGGTAACAGAATAATATTCTGTTATCGGTAACAGAATAGTCCAGCCTTATATATATATATATATATATATATATATATATATATATATATATATATATATATATATATATTCCTTAACGACATATTGCACCCGTACACTTTGGTACGGCCTAAATACGCCAGGGGCTTTAATACCCTTAATATGGTGTGAGAAGTCCGAACACTTTAACAAGTGCGGCATCCCGAACTTATAGCATTATATGCATCGGCTCCGAATCATGTCTTGGGTCAATAGTTGGGTTTGCCCGGCACCTATATTTTGGTGCCTTACGTTCCGCTATATCTGCTAAGGTAGCACTAGGAGAACCACTGCGATTGTGCCCCAGTTGAGCTGGGTCGAGCACCTCAGTGCAGAAAGCTAAAACTGACTGTCATGATGAAGCGAGAGCTGGTCGCTGTTCGAGAGGTTTTTCGAGTCCCTAACGACTTATGCCGCTTAGAGCGAGGAGCCGGCTCTGTCCGGTCAAGGCGTGGATAGCGCCCTGAACTCGGTCTTCCGAATACCAGGGGCTTCGCCGAAATTTAAAATTATAGAATTCTATGGCTAAGTGAGAGTGTTCACGCATTATAGTCCGATTGCCTTGTTCGTTGGGCTGAGCGCCTCCCTCAAAGGACCCAAACATGGGAAAAAGAGCGCTCAGGTTTATCCCCGAACACCCCGGCACTAGCGGCATGGGAGCAAAAGCCGACGACTTGCCATCTCTCAGAATTGATAAACAGCCGCACAGAAGGTAATATTTTAAATTCCAACAGCATTGCTTAGCGCATATGAACAAGTTTTCAGCGCACAGGACAAAACGAGCAGGTTTCACTCAAAAATTACATCCCTAGAACATTCATCCGCCACAAGGCAGGCACCCTTCAGAACATCCTTATAATAATTCTCGGGCTTGCGATGCTCTTTCCCTGGCGGTGGCCCGTCCTTCACAAGCTTCTCAGCATCCAGCTTGCCCCAGTGCACCTTAGCACGGGCAAGGGCCCTACGGGCACCTTCAATGCAGACGGAGCGCTTGATGACTTCGAGCCTTGGACAGGCCTCCACCAGCCGCCGCACCAGCCCGAAATAGCTCCCAGGCAGAGCCTCTCCAGGCCACAGCCGAACTATGAGGCCCTTCATGGCCTGTTCAGCCGCCTTGTGGAGCTCGACCAGTTGCTTCAGTTGGTCGCTCAAGGGCACGGGGTGTCCGGCCTGAGCATACTGAGGCCAGAACACCTTCTCTGTCGATCTGCCCTCCTCGGCTCGATAGAATGCGGCGGCATCGGATACACTCCAGGAAAGATCTGCGAACACTCCTGGAGAGCTCCGGATTCGGGTAAGTAACAAGTAACTCACGTTTATGTGTTTGCTTTGCACAAAGAATGCCTTACCCGCCGCTATCTTCTTCACCTCATCCAACTCCTGGAGGGTCTTCTGGGATTCGGCCTTGGCAGACTTGGCATTTTCAATAGCCACCGCGAGCTCGGACGCTCGCGTCTTTGATTCAAGCTCCAAACTCTCATGTTTTTCCATGAGAGCCTGGAGCTCTTGCCGCACCTTGCCAACCTCGGCCTCATACTTCTCCCACTCGGTGCGCTCCGTGGCCGCCCTCTTCTCGGCCTCGACCAGCGCTTGCTTAAGGGTCGCCACCTCAGACGTGGCCCCTACAATAGCCACGATAATCCTGTCATTTTTTGTAATTGCACCTTTATATATATTTAAACAAGGTATTTCTTACCTTCATTGTCCTCGAGCTGCTTCTTGGCACGCCCGAGCTCTTGCTCGGACCGCTCGAGGTTCTGCTTTAGCGTGTCCACTTCCGCAGTCAGTGCGGCGGACGCAAGCAGAGAAGCCTGCATATGCATATTGACTCCTTTTTGTTAGACTCATGCGAATTTTATTTGATCCTCTATTCGGCTTTTCTTCCTGAACGCCAAACAGAGCATCAGGGGCTACTGTCTATGCGGTAATATTATTTACACATTCTTTACTTACCTCAAAGCCTGTTAAAAGGCTAGTACAAGCTTCAGTCAGTCCGCTCTTGGCGGACTGAACCTTCTGGACCACCGCACTCATAATGGTGCGGTGCTCCTCGTCGATGGAGGCACCTTGAAGTGCCCCCAACAGATTGTCCGGCGCCTTCGGTTGGACGGGGGTCACCGGCACGGTGGGCTTGCTCCTCTTGGAAGGAGGTCCCCCGCCGGACTCTGGAACCTTTGAAGGTTCCAGAGCAGTGTCTAGCCTAGAGCCGGACTTGGAGCCCTGGGGGGTTTCATCCCCTTTACTCCTGGAGTCCGGGAGGTCGCCTTGCGGCGCCTCCAGGACCACCTCCTCCCAGCTTGGAACCTGTTTGGACAACACTTCGGTGTCGTCCGTAGGGCGGGGGGAGGAAGCCGTTGGAAGCGAGTTCACATCCGACGAGTCCAGTGAGCCGCTCGACGATGCGTCGAGCCGGTCTTTGGGTGGGCTGCATAAACATATTCGACATAAGGGAAAGCTGTGCAATAAACGAATACTATGAATTACTCTGGTATCCAGATACTTACGATTTAGCCAGGGGCTTGGCCCTGGGCGGCCACTCCTCTCCGCCGTCGCCGGCGTCGGTGGAGTAGTCTGGGGTAAGGGTTTTCCCCTTCTTGGACCCTTCGGCCTCCCCAGCTGGGGCTACCCTCCTTTTCTTCCCTTAACCCGCTGGAGGGGGAGGGGTCTCTTCTTTCTCCTCCTCGTCTTGATGGGAGGAGTGCGTCTTGGAGTCGTCGGATGAGGGATCCGACACCTCCAGGTGCCGGGCACTGTTTCGAGTCCCCGTGGCCCTCTTCTTGGCCTTCTTCTCCGGCACCACATGGGGTGCCGGAAACAGTAGCTTTGCCAAGCGAGCGTCCGCTGGGCCTTCGGGCAACGGAGCCGGACAGTTGATCTGTCCGGACGTCTCCTGCCAATCGTATCAAAGGTAAGGGAGCTTAGATCCCGCATGGAGTCAAACTATGAAAAACTGATACCTTGTAAAAGGAAAAAACAGCTTACCGCATGAGCGTGACGCTGCGTACTGAATCCGCGATCCTCGGTAGTGGATGCGGGGGCCTCGGCGCCCTTGGAAAGCACCTTCCAGGCATCTTCGTACGTCATGTCGAAGAGCCTGCTCACAGTTCGGTGCCGTGCCGGGTCGAACTCCCACAGGTTGGAAGCCCGTTGTTGACACGGGAGGATCAGGCGGATGAGCATAACCTGGACTACGTTGACCAGTTTGAGTTTACTGTCCACCAAGGTTTGGACGCATGTTTGGAGTCCGGACAACTCTCCTTTTTTACCCCACGACAGGCCCGTCTCCTTCCAGGAGGTGACCCGCGTAGGGGGACCGGATCGAAACTCGGGGGCTGCGACCCATTCGGGGTCGCGCGGCTCGGTGATGTAAAACCACCCTGATTGCCACCCCTTCAGGGTCTCCACAAAGGAGCCCTCGAGCCATAAGACGTTGGGCATCTTGCCGACCATGGCGCCTCCGCACTCCGCCTGGTTACCGTGCACCACCTTCGGCTTGACATTGAAAGTCTTGAGCCATAGGCCGAAATGGGGGCGGATGCGGAGGAAAGCCTCACATACGATGATAAATGCCGAGATGTTGAAGACAAAGTTCGGGGCCAGATCGTGGAAATCCAGGCCATAGTAGAACATGAGCCCCCGGACAAATGGGTGGAGAGGGAAGCCCAGTCCGCGGAGGAAATGGGGGAGGAACACCACCCTCTCATGGGGCCTAGGGGTGGGGATGAGCTGCCCCTTTTCGGGAAGCCGGTACGCGATGTCGTTAGATAAGTATCCAGCCTTCCTCAGCTTTTTGATGTTTCCCTCCGTGATGGAGGAGACCATCCACTTGCCTCCCGCTCCGGACATGGCTGGAGAAGGTTGAGGTGGGGAGTGCGGACTTGGGCGCTGGAGCTCGAGTGTGCGAGAATAGATAAGCAAGGGAGGAAGAAGGCGTAGGTGAAAAGGTGGATCCTTATCCCCTTATATGGGTGGACGCAACTACGTGTCCCCACCAGCCTGGTAAAACTCGCTTATCTCCAAGCGCGGTAATCAGTGGCGCGGTTGGGTTACCCACGCCCATATTGATGAGAATCCCGGAATAAGGGGACACGATCTCTGCTTTAACAAGACGTGCTAAGGAAACCGCCTCGCATGACGCGCTGAGGTGGGATAATAAAACGACTCGGATAAAGGCTTGGCCGTGGTCTATCACACTACGGAATACGTCAGCAGATTAGATTTGTGTAAATATTATTCTCTCTATGGCAATATGTGGAAACTTATTTTGCAGAGCCGGACATTATCTTTGTGTTCAAAATCTTCTATGAAGTACTTGGAGGAGGAACCCGCCTTGCAATGCCGAAGACAATCTGCGTGCCGGACTCGTCGTCATTGAAGCCTGGTTCAGGGGCTACTCAGGGAGTCCTGGATTAGGGGGTGTTCGGATAGCCGAACTATACCTTCAGCCGGACTCCTGGACTATGAAGATACGAGATTGAAGACTTCGTCCCGTGTCCGGAAGGGACTTTCCTTGGCGTGGAAGGCAAGCTTGGCGATACGGATATGTAGATCTCCTACCATTGTAACCGACTTTGTGTAACCCTAACCCTCTCCGGTGTCTATATAAACCGGAGGGTTTTAGTCCGTAGGACAAGATATAAAACAATCATACCATAGGCTAGCTTCTAGGGTTTAGCCTCTCCGATCTCGTGGTAGATCTACTCTTGTACTACCCATATCATCAATATTAATCAAGCAGGACGTAGGGTTTTACCTCCATCGAGAGGGCCCGAACCTGGGTAAAACTTCGTGTCCCTTGCCTCTTGTTACCATCCGGCCTAGACGCACAGTTTGGGACCCCCTACCCGAGATCCGCCGGTTTTGACACCGACAACTGTACTGACAACTTGTCCAGTGGCTGCAATGTAAAGCAGTAAAGTCTCTTTGCTGATTGGTGCAGCAAGCACCGGCTAGGTGGAGAGCAGGGCTTTGAGCTCTACAAATGCTGCATCAGCTTCGGGACTCCACTCGAACTTATCGGACTTCTTCATCAGTCGGTAAAGAGGCAGTGCCTTTTCCTCGAGACGAGAAATGAATCGACTCAAAGCGGCCAAACAACCAGTAAGCTTTTGGACATCGTGCACACGCACAGGGCGTTTCATCCGAAGAATGGCACCCACTTTCCCTGGGTTAGTGTCGATCCCTCGTTCGAAAATGAGTAAACCGAGTAACTTTCCACCAGGAACTCTGAATGTGCACTTTGATGGATTAAGCTTGATATTATACCTTCCGAGGTTGGCAAAGGTTCGGCAAGGTCAGCCAGCAGGTCGGAACCCTTACGTGACTTGACTACAATGTCATCCATGTATGCTTCCACATTCCGACTGATTTGAGTGAGCAAACACTTCTGGATCATCCTCATGAATGTGGCTCAGGCGTTCTTCAGGCCGAATGGCATAGTGACATAACAAAAACATCCGAACGGAGTGATGAAAGTTGTTTTTATCTCATCGGGTCCATATAGTCGGATCTGATGGTGCCCGGAATAAGCATCCAAGAAGGACAAACGCTCACACCCTGCAGTTGAGTCGACAATTTGGTCGATGCGGGGAAGAGGAAAATGATCTTTCGGGCAGGCCCAATTGATATGCTTGAAGTCAATGCACATGCGAAGTGAATCATCCTTCTTGGGGACCATGACAACATTGGCGAGCCACTCGGAGTGGTAAATCTCTCGGATGAACTCAGCTGCCAGGAGTCGAGCCACTTCCTCGCCAATTGGTTTTCTCTTCTGGATGGCGGACCATCGGAGATGTTCCTTGACTAGTTTTATTTTTGGGTCGACTCGCAAACGATGCTTAGCCAGTCCCTTGGGCACACCCGGCAGCCAGTCCTAGTTCTCACGGAGGAACTGGATGAGCGCTTCTTCCTATTTGCTGTCAAGTGTCGATGAAATATGGGTCGGAGCAGCATCGGGATTGGTCGGGTGGATATCAATCGGCTTCGTTTCCCCTGATGACTGAAATGCGGACTCTGTGGTAGGCTTCTTGGCTCACAGAAAATCACTCGGATCTGCATTTTTCTAGTACTCTTGCAGTTCCAGTACTGCCATCTGTGCATCGACAATTTTTTAGCCTTTCTGGAAGAACTCTCCTGCCTTCTGCTGATTGCCAGTGATAGTGATTAGTCCTTTGGGGCCAAGCATCTTCAATTTGAGATACACGTAACATGGCCGAGCCATAAAATGTGGATAAGCGGGTCGCCCCAGAATGGCATGGTAAGCACTCTTGAAATCCACTACCTCAAACATCAACTTTTCCTTGCGGTAATTCTTAGAATCACCGAACACCACAACAAGCGCGATCTGGCCGAGTGACTGGGCCTTCTTGCCGGGTATAACACCGTGGAAACTCATGTTGCGTTCACTAAGCTTGGACATCGGAATGCCCATTCCCTTCAAGGTTTCAGCATAAAGGATATTCAGGCCACTGCCACCATCCATCAGTACTTTAGTCAATCGAGTGCCTTCGACTACTGGGTCGACTACCAGTGCTTGCCTCCCAGGGGTGGCTATATGTGCCTGGTGATCCGACTGGTCGAATGTGATGGCAGTCTGGGACCACTTCAGATAACTGGGTGTTGCAGGAGCAACCATGTTCACTTCCCTGTTAATAACCTTCAACTGACTTTTGCTCTCAACATCAGCAAAAATCATCAGTGTGTAATTGACGTTGGGAAAACCAACATCACCTTCTTCCCTATCCTCACCTCCGCCCGACTCCTTTTCCTTTTCCTTGGGTTGTTTCTCTCGGAACTCCTGGATCAGGAATCGACACTATCGAGTGGTGTGTTTAGGGTAAATGATGTTCCCCTCTTCATCTTTTTTGGTATGAATATGGCATGGTAAATCCAACACATCATTCCCATCTTTATCCTTAACTTTTTTGGGAGTCCAGGGTCCTTTGGGCTTTCCTTTGAACTTTCCTTGGGCAATAGCTAAGGCTTCACCAGGAGCATCTAGTTCGGCTTTTCGCTTCTGTTTCCGACTAGAATTCCCTGCACCGATTTATTGGGCGACTCTCTTGTGTTTGCCACTCCGAAGTCGGTCTTCTTCTTCACCATTGGCATATTTGGTGGCAATCTGCATCATCCGAGTTAGAGTGATATCTCCTATCCGACCGAATTTTAGATTCAACTGCCGATACTTAACGCCTTCCTTGAAGGCACAAATTGCTTGGTGATCTGACACATTCTCCACTGTATGGTGCAACGTGATCCATCTCTGGATATAATCCCTCAAAGTTTCATTCGGTTTCTGGACACAACACTGCAATTCTGTCAACCCTACCGGCCTTTTGCAAGTGCCTTCAAAGGTCCTAACAAACACTTGAGAAAGTTCCTCCCAGCTATATATGCTGCCAGGAGCCAACTGATTCAACCATGCTCTGGTAGAGCCCTCCAACATCAAGGGGAGGTGTTTCATGGCCACATCATCATTACCACCACCAATCTGTACAGGCACTCGGTAATCCTCAAGCCAAGTATCAGGCTTGGACTCGCTGGTGAACTTGCTGACTCCAGTCACCAACCCGAAGTAGTGAGGAATCACTGCCGCCCTGATGGCTCTGCTGAAACACTCGGGCCCTGAAACGTCTACCCTGCTTCCAGTTGGATGATCTCTATCATGACCTTCTATGTGAGCTCTGTTTCTATCAACCAGAGCATGAACGAGGATAGACCTGGCATCAAAGCCTGGCTCTATGGGGTCGACTGGAATTCTTCGTTTGTCACTGTGGGGGCGCCTATCATCTTGCCGGCGAGGCACGTATGACCCACTCCTCGGAGGAGGCGTGGGCACTTGACAATGTTCATCATGGTTGAGTCGATGATCGTACTGCTCTCGGTTCCTGTACTAATCTTCCTGATATCCATGTCCCTCACGCCGCGGAGGCGATCTCGGGCTATGGGCAGACTGGACAGTATCCGCCACCATAGACCTGCTATGAATCCTATTCCGCGACTGAGATACTGATGTATTCTGCTCCCCCGCTGCCCGGAGCAAAGCCCGGATCTGCATCAAACCTCGGCCAGCTTCTGACTGGGAAGGTTGAATTGACTCTGCTATTCGAGCTGCAGCTATGAGATTCTGGATCGGAGTTCGGTATACCTGAGTCGGAGGAAGAAAATGTTGTTGTCAACTGGACTAGGGAATACGCTGCCGAGCACGCTGGTCGAGTGCGCGCTCGAGGTTTTCCAGTCGAGTGCGCTCAGCCAAGTTGGCCAGGCGCGCCTCCTCCAAGGACTGGGCCTGAGGGGTTTCTCCAACGATGGGAGTGTGAAGCACATCCATATTTTGGCGGCAAAGATATTCCCTCCGCTGAGAAGAAAGGGGTTCGGGGCGGTACTCTTCATGAACACGTGACGGATCGCCGCCGCCATCGCCACCGCCTTCACGGGTGAAGCCAGGAGGACTGTGTGGTCCATTGACCATCAAGACTTCCGCCGCGGGGTCGCTGCTGTCGCATTAGGACGCAGCCTCGGCAGAGCCAGTCGACAGATCGAATAGGCCGTAGAGTGTTTCATCGGGCTCGATCGCCGTGATTTGTGGGGTGGCCGATTGGCGGGCCACCACGTGCCTCACCCACCGCTGAAGCCACGACCGACCGGATCGCTGACGTCGGTGAACAACAGAAAGGGAGGTTGTCGTAGGAGCTGACTGATACGGAGTCGATGGTTGTCGAAGAAGGACGCCGCGAACGCATCCGCGGAAGTGCGTCGCCCCGCGGACGGGGAGCGCCTCGACGTCGACTGGAGCCTCATGGAGCCAAGCGGAGTCGTCGGCGATGAAGATGAGCGCGCCGAGACAGATCTCGCGGCCATCAGCCAATCCTGTGCCGGAAACCATGATGATTGAAATCGGAAGAATTGCAACTTCTCCAATAAAGTGCTAAGACACATGCCCCAAGGTGGGCGCCAACTCTCGTGGATCTAAGACTAACAGTAGAATGGGGGGTAGGTATGAGGAGGCAAGATCCTAGCTATGGAGTAGTTGTACACACGAGTTTTACGAGTTCAGGCCCTTCTCAGAGGAAGTAACAGCCCTACGTCTTGGTGCCCTGAAGCGGTCGACTGGATTATGTGTGTGTGAGTTTACAAAAGATGCGAACACTTGTGCCTGTGGAGGGGGGTGGCTTATATAGAGTGCGCCAGGACCCCAGCCAGCCCACGTTATAGAGGGTTTAAGGTACATTTAAGAGGAGACGTTACTGGTAATGCCCACACTAAAGTGCTATAAATGACAATTAAGCCTATAAGTAAATTCTCGACCGTTGTTCGTGCAGAGTGGCTTTAGCTCTTCTGCCCGTCGAGTGACTTTAGCGACGGTCGAGTGACATTGAGTCTTCCGAGTGGAACATCTTTGGTCGAGTGGATGATGGCACCCTTTGAATGATCCTGGCTTTAGGGTGATGTCCTAGGGGAGAGTGTCTAGGTCAGGCCTATGACCCTACCCTAGGTACATAGTTTCATCAGCGGCCGCGGACGTCGTTTCCCTGTAGGCACCGTCGTGATGCTCTCACCTCTTGCTCCAAGTGAAAACTTATTCTATGTGATCGGACGGTGGCGGCTATCCATGGTTGTGTCCTTCTTGGAGGCACCATTTTGGAATCCTCGCTCCCATGTTGGCCGTCTGACATCTCTTCGCTGTATCGCTCATGGTGGTGGTCTTCATCGAATCAAAGCGGTTCTTCTTTGCTTATCTCTAGTGTGCTTGGTAGTCGTTGGGTGGTGTGTCGGTGCCCGACACCTTTGTATCTTACCTTAGGTGTGTGTTTTGTGTGCGGTGGTGACGTGCGTTTGTATGGATATGCTCGGATGTACTGCTGTGATGGTGCTTTATAATATAAAGCGGGGGTAAACCCTTCTTCATCATTTGGTATATCAAAAACACTTGATGGATAACTGGCCTTTACATATTACGAAACGAGTAGAAAAAGGTTTAGGATAGGGGAGCCAGTTTTATACTCATTGGAGAAGCAATAACCAAATCTAACCTTCGCCCCTTCGTACTGTCCACTAAGAACCAATTGATACGTCTCCAACGTATCTATACTTTTTGATTGCTCCATGCTATATTATCTACTATTTTGGACATCATTGGGCTTTATTATCCACTTTTATATTACTTTTGGGACTAACCTATTAACCGGAGGCTCAGCCCAGAATTGCTATTTTTTTTCTTATTTCAGAGTTTCACAGAAAAGGAATATCAAATGGAGTCCAAACGGAATGAAACCTTCAGGAACGTGATTTTCGGAACGAAAATGATCCAGGAGACTTGGGCCCTATGTCAAGAAACAAAGGAGGAGGCCACGAGGTAGGGGGGCTCGCCTACCCCCCAGGCGCGCCCTCCACCCTCGTGGGCCCCCGTTGATCCACCGACGTACTTCTTCGTCCTATATATACCTACGTACCCCCAAACGATCAGAGATGGAGCCAAAAACCTAATTCCCCCGCCGCAACCTTCTGTATCCACGAGATCCCATCTTGGGGCCTGTTTCAGAGCTCCACCGGAGGGGGCATCCATCACGGAGGGCTTCGACATCAACACCATAGCCTCTCCGATGAAGTGTGAGTAGTTTACCTCAGACCTTCGGGTCCATAGTTATTAGCTAGATGGCTTCTTCTCTCTTTTTGGATCTCAATACAATGTTCTCCCCCTCTCTTGTGGAGATCTATTAGATGTAATCTTCTTTTTGCGGTGTGTTTGTTGGGACCGATGAATTGTGGGTTTATGATCAAGATTATCTACGAACAATATTTGATTCTTCTCTGAATTATTTTATGTATGATTGGTTATCTTTGCAAGTATCTTTGAATTATCAGTTTGGTTTGGCCTACTAGATTGATCTTTCTTGCAATGTGAGAAGTGCTTAGCTTTGGGTTCAATGTTGCGGTATCCTTTCCCAGTGACAGTAGGGGCAGCAAGGCACGTATTGTATTGTTGCCATCGAGGATAACAAGATGGGGTTTCTATCATATTGCATGAATTTATCCCTCTATATCATGTCATCTTGCTTAAGGTGTTACCCTGTTTTCATGAACTTAATACTCTAGATGCATGCTGGATAGCGGTCGATGAGTGGAGTAATAGTAGTAGATGCACGCAGGAGTCGGTCTACTTGTCTTGGACGTGATACCTATATACATGATCATACCTAGATATTCTCATAACTATGCTCAATTCTGTCAATTGGTCAACAGTAATTCGTTCACCCACAGTAAAGTACTTATGCTCTTGAGAGAAGCCACTAGTGAAACCTATGCCCCCCGGGTCTATCTTCATCATATTAATCTTCCAATACTTAGTTATTTCCTTTGCTTTTTTACTTTGCTTTTATTTTACTTTGTATCTCTATCACAAAAATACCAAAAATATTATCTTATCATATCTATCAGATCTCACTCTCGTAAGTGACCATGAAGGGATTGACAACCCCTTATCGCGTTGGTTGCGAGGAGTTATTTGTTTTGTGCAGGTACGAGGGACTCGCGCGTAGCCTCCTACTAGTTGATACCTTGGTTCTCAAAAACTGAGGGAAATACTTACGCTACTTTGCTGCATCATCCTTTCCTCTTCAAGCAAATCCAACGCAATGCTCAAGAGGTGGCAAGAAGATTCACTACTAGGGAAAACCTTATACACAGAATCTTAGCAGCAGCGCAGTCTAAAAACAAACGCTACTGCTAATTAGCAGCAACGAGCTTTAGAAAAGAGCGCTGCTAATGACTTAGTAGCAGTAGCGCTCTAGGTGAAAAGAGCGCTACTACTATAATTGCCACGGTGTTGCCTCCAGGCTAGATATAGTAGTAGCGCCCTTCCCGTGGACGCGCTACTGCCAAAGAACTAAGTAGCAGCGGTTTTGCTCAAAACTCGCTGCTGTAAGTATGACCGCAACTAATTAAGTTTAGTCCCATACTGCTAAGTGAACAAGGTGTTTACCACCTTAAATATGTTGCTTCTCAACCTATCTCGAGCACTTGGTCTTCATTGAACTATATGTGTATGATTTGTGGTTGCAATATGAATCCTCGCCTGTACCTATACAGGTATAGTGAGGATTCATGTTGACTATTTAGATTATACACAAAAAGATCAATGATGACCAATGTATATTCTTGATGTTTTTACTAAACAAAAGAAATAACTGCTTCCATTAGCAGTAGCAGTTTTCCCCAAAACACGTTGTAGATAAGTTAGCTATAGCGCATTTTCTGTACGTGCGCTACTGCTAGTTCGAGTTAACCACCCCCCCCCCACATCAAAATTTCGCTAGGTCCTCCTCCCCCCCACCGGCCTGTTCCCCTACTCCCTGTCGCCGCCGCCCGAGCCCGAGCGCGCCTGTGCCCTCACCACCGCCGCCGCCGCCCGCCCTCAACCTCACCGCCGCCGCTCTCGACCACACTGTCGCCGCCCTCGACCGCACCGCCGCCGCCCTCGACCGAGCCCGCCGAGCCTGCCGCCCAGGACCGCCGCCCTCCCGATCCCGAGCCCGCCCTCACCGCCCCTCCGTCGCCGAGCACCTCCCCGCCACCGTCGCTCCCTCTATAAGCCCCCACCCCTCCCCAACCCCCTCTCTCTTTGCTTAGTTAGTAGATGATTTTAGTAGTAGTAGATGTTAAATTAGGGTTCATTGATAATGATTTTTGGAAGTAGTGGATATTAATTACTAGTAGTGATGGTAAACTAGTTGTATAATTAGCTGTAGTACATGTTAATTAGTAGTAGATGTAGTAGTTAGATGTTAATTAGTAGTAGTAGATGTGCTAGTTTCTTTCTATTTATTGTAAGTTTATATTTAGTAAGAACTAGTTGAATTAATAACTAGTTGAACTACTTCATTTTTAGAAAGAACTAGTTTTTTCTTTTTATACTAAGTTTATATTTAGTAAGAACTAGTTGAACATGCCATATTTGGTGTTATTTTTTAGTTTAAGAAATTATTTCATGTTTTGGTTACACCTCCGAGTGGCCTATGTTTTGCCGGAGTGTTGATTAATTTCTGTTCCGGCAAATTTCAGGCGCTCGATATGTCCTTTTTTAGCAAAGGTCATGCCGGATTTTTCCGTGAATTCTGGCATGACTTGTGCTAGAATATGTACAAGTTTAATCTTTGAATTATGAACGTAGGAAATGTCGTACTCAGACGACGATAGTCTCCCGGGGGAGTGCAGTTGGTGCCACGATGATCGAGGTATGTGCGACAGGTTCGTTCAGCTGGATGAAGATCGGCGCTTCAGCATTAAGCTCGAGGAGACCTTCGATGTTGAAACGGTACGCAACAACGACAAGTGTTTTTTTCGTAATTAAGCATGACTTCAACTATTTCAACGTCTAATTTTCATCTTTTACAATTCGACTAGCTTATCCCATGCCATGCAAGACGCTATGTCTTGGAGAGCATGGGTTTTGAAGACCATGAAAATTTTCAAACAAAGAAAATACACCTAAGGACCCATCATGATATTGATTTTGAAGTAAATTTGTACAATTCTCAGAGCGTAACCCATTTTGGTTGCCAAAATTAGGAAGCACTTTGCAAAATGTATGGTTTTTATGAGGGTATGATTGTCAGCATGGATCTTGGTGATCCTGACATCGAGCAAGACAATATGGACATTTGGGTCCTTGTTGATACGCTTCCGATTCTACCGCAATGTGAGTTTCTCAAACATAGTTATTAACTAATTTATATTTTTTATTTCAAAATAGTTGACAGCTTATTTCCATTAACAGCTTATTTTGAATCTTCAAAGAATGTGCAGAAGATGGTAGACAAAACCCACTACACTGATGGCTCCGAATTAACTTATAAGGAGAAAATCATCTGATTGCTTATTGTACTTTTTTTGAGAATTACAATACCTATTATCGAACTCCTGCAAATTATGGTGAATACGTGCCACTAGTGCACGTGTTGAACCACGATAACTTCTATGCAGATACCCTGGTAAGATATTTTACTATTACGACATCCGTGCATCTTTTGCATACTTCTAAAACTAGTACATCATTGCTAACTACGAAGTTATTACTATGTTTTTCAATAGAAAATCCCGATGGATTGTGTGCCTCATCTGATGTATTACAATGGTCGCCTTGAAGTTCTGAACCTACAGCCAGGTCATCCTACGGATCTCACCTGTGCATATCGAATTTCTGAAACCGGTGAACACATGCTAATCAAAGAGTGGAAAAAATGTTTGGACATTCGTAAGGAGGTTCTTGGAAGCAACATTAAGCGAAAGGCAAGAATTGGAGACAGGATAATCTGCATTCTCCATAATGGAGAGCGAGGGGATATCTTGTTTTTTGCTATTTTACCTTAGAGAATATAGTAGGTCCTAAGAGAATGTAGTAGGTCCTATGAGATACAATATGTTTATTATGTGATACAATGTGTTAGAGTTGAAGATGTCAGGAGTACTTGTGATTACAACTAGTGACCAATGATATGATGATGATGATGATGATGATGATAAGTTGTTAATGATATAATGATGATGATGATATTTATTATATCATTGGGTGAAAGAACCGTGGATTAGTTTCAAGTGGATGTCCGTCCACTTGAAACTAGTCCACACGGTTCTTTCACCCCGTGATGTAATAACTCATTATGATGTAAAAACAATTTGTAAATTCCTGTTGTATGAAAATTTGTGTAAAGGTGTACGAATACAACATGAAATAAAATACGAAATAATAGTAGCAGCGCGGGCAGAGAGAAGCGCTACTACTAATTACCAGCAGCGCTCCTCCTGGAAGTTGCTGCTACTAAGTCGATTTAGCCGTAGCGTGGGTGGAGGCACGCTACTGCTATTCGTTAGCTGTAGCGCCTTATCAGTAGCGCACCACCCCGCGCTACTGATAGGTCTAAAACCCGCGCTACTGCTAGCCTTTTCCCTAGTAGTGATTTCTGGCGCCATTGTCGGGGAGTCTACGCAAAAGTCAACATACCAAGTACCCATCACATACTCTTATCTCCCGCATTACATTATTTACCATTTGCCTCTCGTTTTCCTCTCCCCGACTTCACCCTTGCCGTTTTATTCGCTCCCCTCTCTCTCTCTCTCTATCCTCCCTCTCTTTCTCTATTTGCCTCTTTTCGCTCACTTTTCCCTCGCTATGTCGGAACCAAAAAGAATTGGGGGTTCTCTCCCAAGTTCTAGTGCTTTAGACAATCCTGCTATCTTATCTAAACTCATAAATCGGAATGCTATGGAAAAACTTGCCGGAGTTATCAATGAGAACCTTGGTAATTTTGATGAAGATGATTCTGGAATTTTTCGTTATTTACTCGATGAATCTTTGAAAGATGCTTGGGATAGGCTGTTAAGGATCCGGGCTAGCTATGTGCCCCAATATCAAATTGAGGTTTACTTAAAAACCTTTTATGTTGGGCTTTCCGCTTCGTTCAAACAAGTTTTAGATTCTATTTTTGAAGAGGGTTTTCTTGAAGGGGACCCCATAGATACCTATGAGATGATGAAAACTATTTTTGGGCACCCCATTAACGAGAAAGCTGAAATCACATCTCTTTTGCTTTCTTACCAAAATGAATCTATTAAAGAGATAAAAGCTAGCCTAGATGCCAATTTCCGCAACATTCTTAATCTTTCTTCTACCATTAATGGCCATGGACTTTGTCAAAATAGGAAGATTAATTCCATAGATAACAAGTTTTCTCTCTTTTCCCCTAAAACCAAAGATGGCAATACCTAGATCTATCCTTGCTTTTTATGCCTAGCCAGGGGTGTTAAACGATAGCGCTTGTTGGGAGGCAACCCAATTTTATTTTTATTCCTTGCCTTTTGCTCCTGTTTAGTAATAAATAATTTATATAGCCTATTTTTTGGTTATGTTTTTTGTGTTTAATTAGTGTTTGTGCCAAGTAGAACCGTTGGCAAGACTTGGGGAAAGTCTTGTTTTCTTGCTGTAAAAACCAGAAACTTTAGCGCTCACGAGAACTGCTGCCATTTTTATTTGAAACGTGTTATTTAGTTAATTCTTTTTGAAGATGATTAATAGATAAATTCCTCACGTCCATAAATTTATTTTAGAATTTTTGGGGTTCCAGATCTTGCGATAGCTACAGATTACTACTGAGTGTTCTGTTTTTGACAGATTCTGTTTTTCGTGGGTTGTTTGCATATTTTGATGAATCTATGGCTACTAAAATAATTTATAAACCATAGAGAAGTTGGAATACAGTAGGTTTAACACCAATATAAATAAATAATGAGTTCATTACAGTACCTTGAAGTGGTCTTTTGTTTTCTTTCGCTAACGGAGCTCACGAGATTTTCTACTTTAAGTTTTGTGTTGTGAAGTTTTCAAGTTTTGGGTAAAGATTTGATGGATTATGGAACAAGGAGTGGCAAGAGCCTAAGCTTGGGGATGCCCATGGCACCCCCAAGATAATCTAAGGACACCTAAAATCCAAAGCTTGGGTATGCCCCGGAAGGCATCCCCTCTTTTTGTCTACTTCCATCGGTAACTTTACTTGGAGCTATATTTTTATCACCACATGATATGTGTTTTTCTTGGAGTGTCTTGTATGATTTGAGTCTTTGCTTTTTAGTTTACCACAATCATCCTTGCTGTAAACACCTTTTGAGAGAGCCATACGTGATTTGGAATTTGTTAGAATACTCTATGTGCTTCACTTATATCGTTTGAGTTATATATAGTTTTGCTCTAGTACTTCACTTATATATTTTAGAGCACGACAGTGGATTTGTTTAATAGAAACTATTGATCTCTCATGCTTCACTTAGATTATTTTGAGGGTCTTAAATAGCATGGTAATTTTCTTAAATAATCCTAATGTGCTAGGTATTCAAGATTAGTTAAAACTTTCTTCTGAGTGTTTTGAATACTAAGAGAAGTTTGATGCTTGATGATTGTCTTGAGATATGGAGGTAATAATATCAAAGTCATGCTAGTTCAGTAGTTGTGAATTTGAGAAATGCTTGTGTTGAAATTTGTAAGTCCCGTAGCATGCACGTATGGTAAACGTTATGTAACAAATTTGAAACATGAGGTCTTCTTTGATTGTCCTCCTTATGACTGGCAGTCGGGGACGAGCGATGGTCATTTCCTACCAATCTATCCCCCTAGGAGCATGCGCGTAGTGCTTGGTTTTTGATGACTTGTAGATTTTTGCAATAAGTATGTGAGTTCTTTATGACTAATGTTGAGTCCATGCATTATACGCACTCTAACCCTTCCATCATTGCTAGCCTCTTCGGTACCGTGCATTGCCCTTTCTCACATTGATAGTTGGTGCAAACTTCGCCGGTGCATCCAAACCCCGTGATATGATACGCTCTTTCACACATAAACCTCCTTATATCTTCCTCAAAACAGCCACCATACCTACCTATTATGGCATTTCCATAGCCATTCCGAGATATATTGCCATGCAACTTTCCACCATTCTGTTTATCATGGCACATTCATCATTGTCATATTGCTTAGCATGATCATGTAGTTGACATAGTATTTGTGGCAAAGCCACCATTCATAATTCTTTCATACATGTCACTCTTGGTTCATTGCATATCCCGGTACACCGCCGAAGGCATTCATATAGAGTCATCTTTTGTTCTAGCATCGAGTTGTAATCATTGAGTCGTAAATAAATAGAAGTGTGACGATCATCATTTTCTAGAGCATTGTCCCAAGTGGGGAATAAAAATATATAAAAAAGAGAAAGGCCATAAAAAAAGAGAAGGCCCAAAAAAATGAGAGAAAAAGAGAGAAGGGACAATGCTACTATCCTCTGCCACACTTGTGCTTCAAAGTAGCACCATAATCTTCATGATAGAGAGTCTCTTGTTTTGTCACTTTCATATACTAGTGGGAATTTTTCATTATAGAACCTGGCTTGTATATTCCAACAATGGGCTTCCTCAAGTGACCTAGGTCTTCGTGAGCAAGCAAGTTGGATGCACACCCACTTAGTTTCTTTTGTTGAGCTTTCATACATTTATAGCTCTAGTGCATCTGTTGCATGGCAATCCCTACTCCTTGCATTAACATCAATCGATGGGCATCTCGATAGCCCATCGATTAGCCTCATTGATGTGAGACTATCTCCTTTTTTGTATTCTCCACATAACCCCCATCATCATATTCTATTCCACCCATAGTGCTATGTCCATGGCTCGCGCTCATATATTGCGTGAAAGTATTTAGGTTTGAGATTACTAAAGTATGAAACAATTGCTTGGCTTGTCATCGGGGTTGTGCATGATGAGAGCATTCTTGTGTGAAGAAAATGGAGCATGACTAAACTATATGATTTTGTAGGGATGAACTTTCTTTGGCCATGCTATTTTGAGAAGACATAATTGCTTAGTTAGTATACTTGAAGTATTATTATTTTTATGTCAATATGAACTTTTGTCTTGAATCTTTCGGATCTGAATATTCATACCACAATTAAGAAGAATTACATTGAAATTATGCCAAGTAGCACTCCACATCAAAAATTATCTTTTTTATCATTTACCTACTCGAGGACGGGCAGGAATTAAGCTTGGGGATGCTTGATACGTCTCCAAAGTATCTATAATTTTTGATTGATCCATGCTATATTATCTACTGTTTTGGACATTATTGGGCTTTATTATCCACTTTTATATTATTTTTGGGACTAACCTATTAACCGGAGGCCCAGCCCAGAATTTATTGTTTTTTGCCTATTTTAGAGTTTCGTAGAAAAGGAATATCAAACGGAGTCCAAACGGAATGAAACCTTCGGGAACATGATTTTCGGAACGAACATGATCCAGGAGACTTGGACCCTACGTCAAGAAACAAAGGAGGAGGCCACGAGGTAGGGGGCGCGCCTACCCCCCAGGGGGGCCCTCCACCCTCGTGGGCCCCCTGTTTCTCCACCGACATACTCCTTTCTCCTATATATACCTACGTACCCCAAACGATCAGAGACGGGGCCAAAAACCTAATTCCACCGCCGCAACCTTCTATATCCACGAGATCCCATCTTGGGGCCTGTTCCGGAGCTCCGCCAGAGGGGGCATCCATCACGGAGGGCTTCTACATCAACACCATAGCCTCTCCGATGAAGTGTGAGTAGTTTACCTCAGACCTTTGGGTCCATAGTTATTAGCTAGATGGCTTCTTTTGTCTTTTTGGATCTCAATACAATGTTCTCCCCCTCTCTTGTGGAGATCTATTCGATGTAATCTTGTTTTTGCAATGTGTTTGTTGAGACCGATGAATTGTGTGTTTCTGATAAAGATTATCTTTGAACAATATTTGATTCTTCTCTGAATTCTTTTATGTATGATTGGTTATCTTTGCAAGTCTCTTCGAATTATCAGTTTGGTTTGGCCTACTAGATTGATCTTTCTTGCAATGGGAGAAGTGCTTAGCTTTGGGTTCAATCTTGTGGTGTCCTTTCCCAGTGACAGTAGGGGCAGCAAGGCACGTATTGTATTGTTGCCATCGAGGATAACAAGATGGTTTTTTTTTATCATATTGCATGAATTTATCCCTCTATATCATGTCATCTTGCTTAAGGAGTTACTCTGTTTTCATGAACTTAATACTCTAGATGCATGCTGGATAGTGGTTGATGAGTGGAGTAATAGTAGTAGATGCAGGCAGGAGTCGGTCTACTTCTCTCGGACGTGATGCCTATATGCATGATCATACCTAGATATTCTCATAACTATGCTCAATTCTATCAATTGCTCAACAGTAATTCGTTCACCCACCGTAAAATACTTATGCTATTGAGAGAAACCACTAGTGAAACCTATGGCCCCCGGGTCTATCTTCATCACATTAATCATCCAATACTTAGTTATTTCCTTTGCTTTTTTACTTTGCATCTCTATCACAAAAATACCAAAAATATTATCTTATCATATCTATCAGATCTCACTCTCGTAAGTGACCGTGAAGGGATTGACAACCCCTTACGGCGTTGGTTGCGAGGAGTTATTTGTTTTGTGCAGGTACGAGGGACTCGCGCGTAGCCTCCTACTGGATTGATACCTTGGTTCTCAAAAACCGAGGGAAATATTTACGCTACTTTGCTGCATCATCCTTTCCTCTTCAAGGAAATCCAACGCAGTGCTCAGGAGGTAGCACCAATCAAGTAGATATTCTTCATGAGGATAAGAATTGATAAGTTTGCCATCATCATTGACATTTAGGACATAAATGATACGATTATTGTTTGAAAGAACATGAAGCAATGCACGGGATTTGTCTCCATGGAGCTCCATATGGGAAGATCCATATAAGCATTGTGCTGCCACCAAAATAATTCATAAATGTAATGAAGAAAACTAAAGATCCAAGTCCAACCTGGACTAGATTAAGGTCACATGAATCAGACACTCTTAGTGCTTTCTCTTCGTCATCATCCATAAAGACACCAACTGATTCAGCCCCATAAGATTGTGCTACTCTAGATACTTCTTTTGCTTCTGATAATGCAACAGAGTGCTTGAAGTTAGGCCAATGTATCATGCCAATAAGTTTAGCTCCTGCCTCCATGGCGATTTCTGCATCTTTAGCTGATGTGATGCCACACATTTTGACTACAGGCTGGATAAGATTAGCATCTTCATGACGTCGTAGCGAAGATATAATGGTGTTGGCTCCATGACCACTCTTCATCCCCAAGCATGACACTTTACCAAGAGGAAATCTTGTGTGTGCTAAGAAACCAAGTGTAATGAATACTAGCATAAATAGTTCTAATGAAAGTAATATGTCCAGATGAGATAAGAATGCCATTTTGATGTTTCAGCTACTAGAACAATAAATTTGTATGGGAAAATTGAAAAATAGACTGGTACTCGAGATTTTTTTTCAAGATCACATGATACACAATATTTCAAATCTGGAATACCTTTCAACTCTACACCACTGCTTACCTTAGATATCATGCACACACAATATTATCTCTAGGCTTGTAAATTTCACAGATATGGTCTACATTTCCATTTTGTTTTTGATTTTTGAATCAGTGAGTCATTGTGTTTTCAAGTGCCAGATATGGTCTACGTCATTTGTTTTTTGCATAATACGAAATTAGAGAAACCTATCACTTCTAGCAATTCTAACATGCATAAACGATAATCATGATTGATTGAGTAAAACAATGCTTACTATTATTACACAGTATAGACATTTGTTGAGGCTATCTTGCTGAAATTGATGACGCCATTACAGTGGAAACTGAAGATGGCATGTGGCAACAAAATATGTAAAATAAAACTTCATAAATTGCTACAATGTATGAGATCTCAAAACTAAACAACAAGATGTAATAACCCCTTCCACCCATGTTGCAATTAAGTGATGAACTCGAATATGCTAAAGTACAGACTATGGCACTACACAACTCAGACATGTTTTGTGAACCTATTATGGAGGAAAGCCGGTTAAGGTTGTAGAAGACTATAGTATGCACTACAAAAAAATACACTTCCGTGATGATACGTGTTTGTCACAGTAGGTCGCGTTTTTTGTCATGCATGTACATCCATGACAAATTTATGACAGAATCAAGATAGTCATACCTGTGATGTTGTAGAAGTGTTCCATGACATTACCAAAATTATCATCACGGAAGTGTCCACTTCCATGACGATAAATCACGCGTCACAGAAGTGCTTTCGTCAAGGGTGACCGACACGTGTCATCCACCATAATAGAATGCCGTTAAGCTATCGGGTCGGATTTTGGATCCGATAACCCGTTAACAGCCCCGACCAATGGGGATTTTCCACGTGTAAAATGATCATTGGCTGGAGAAGACACGTGTCAGGTCCGCGTTGGCACAGGTGTCACTCATCCAATGGGCGAGACGCGCCTATGATATGTTGACACATGGACCGGCCCATCAAGTTTAAATGGGTCGGCCCAACTGAAGGCCCACAAGATTTTGCGGACCCTAATGGGCCGGCCCAGCTAAAGGCACACGAGATTTTGCGGACCATAATGGGCTGGCCCAGCTAAAGGCCCACAAGATTTTGTGGGCCATAATGGGACGGCCCAAGTAAAGGCCCACAAGACTCTTGCGGACCATAATGGGCCGGCCCAGCTAATGGCCCACGAGATTTCGCCGACATTAATGTGTCGGCCCAGCTATAGGCCCACAAGATTTTGAGGACCGTAGTAGGCCGGCCCATTAACTTGCTGCCATGTTTTGGGCAAAATGCCGACCCATATTTAATCCGGTCCATTAGTGGCCTGCCACGCTCCGGGCCTAATAGTGGCCCATATGAGATCCGGCCCGTTAAAAGCCTACCACGTTCTGGGCCAAACTACGACCCAGATCAGGTCCGGCCCTTTAAGAGGCTTTGGGATCAATTATGGCCCATATCAGATTCGGCCCGTCAACTGGACACTATGCTTTTGGGCCCACTTGCTAAAGGCCCACTTAGTAATTCGACCTGATATTAGTTTTGGCCTATTAAGGGCTTGTTTAACATTTCGGCCCGATATTAATTTCGGCCTGTTAAAAGCCCGTCATATAGTTGGGCCTAACTACGGCCCGGTTTGTATCCGGCCTGCTCGCAGCCGATATCTGATTGGGCCAAACAAGGACCGAGACAATTTTGGCATGTTAAAAGCCCATGATATGATTCGCACAATCATGGGTCGGGGTTCATTTCGGGCTGCTGCCGGCCCGTGAGCTGTTCGGCACGTTTCAGGCCCAACCTACATCGTGATTGCATGACGGCCCGATTATGTACCGTAATTGTACGATTTGGCCGGTTTACTGCGAAGACAGGATATATATACAGTAAAATAACTGCAGCATCGTGAATAAGAAAAAACCTAGACTATACAATAAAGAAATTACGGCATATTACATCTAATGGGCATTAAAGTTCGCCACTATGATAATAAAGCACAAGCATACATCAGATTACATACGCTGGGCATCAAAGATCGCCACCAGTGCAAATAAACACGCCGACAAAATAATATACAAAACCGACAACACTTCAATAGATTTCAAGAAAGGTTAGCCCTGCTGGGGAGTTGCAGCGCAAGCATCTGAGCCAGATGATGAGATTGCGCTTGTTCAACACTTATATCTTCCTCACTCTGAAAGATAAAGAAGCAGACAGATGACAGGTTTTGCACATAAAAGTATCAGTGCTGACAATTCATCACATTTCTTACTGACGAATAAAGTGACACAGTTTAAAATTGCATTAACACAATATGGTATTGTTCAGGTCAAGACATGGCAGGAAATGACATTGTGAAGGAGTTGGCAGCTTCACGACACCACTGGATTACAGATCAAGAACTGATAAGTATCAATGGTTAGTGTGCTGTCAATTTATACCCTTTCAGATTGGCAAATAAATAGACGGTTTAAATAATAGTAGAATGATATGACATTGTTCATAGTTAAGACATTGCAGAATATGACATTGTGCTGTTGTGGGTAGGTTTACCACACCACTGGATTATGGATGAAGAACAGAAGCATACATGCAGTGCAAAAGAAGATCACTTGCTCTGTATAGTTTAATTTACATGGTATGAAGAAGGAACTTGGTTGTACAACTGAAAACTTAAATTGAGAAAGGACAAACTTTTGTTTATGAACTACATAATAAACTTTAAACAAGCAATTTGATGCAAATACAAAAAATAAACAATTGTTGCAGTCATGCCTAACCAAATATATACGATAAAGTTTGACGGCTTGAGATGGACAAACTTACATTATTGGTGAAGACAGGCTCTATAAAGGCCTTGTCCATGCTGATGGGGGGGGGCAATTCAAGAAGTTTACCACAGAATCTTCTTCAAAAGCATTGCCTTTATTCTACATTTTGTTAAGAGTAAATATATATGTGATAATATACGAAAAATGGAGAATATTTAAGATAAGATGAAGAGTGATGCTAAATAACCAAGTAGCTATAAATGTAAGTGCAGTGATACAGGTGAAAGGTACAACCAAGAGCAATGCACAACTAAACTTCTTCAGTACCAACCTTATGGTAAGAGTAAATATAGATCTGATGTGTAGAAAATGGAGGGTAAAGGAAAATAAGCTGCAGAGTGATGGTACATGAACAACTACATGTCATTATAAGTACACTGATAAAGGACATCATGTACTTACAAGAAAAATGCAGAGCTAAAAAACATTGGCATTGGATATATTCTACACTAATGTAACCATTCATACAGATCAGGTAATTTGGAGCGAACAATTGATAAGCAAGCTATCATGCATACTGTTGTCACATAATGAACCAGGTATGTATGCAAGTACAGTGATACAGGACAACAGGTACTAACAAGTGCAAAGCAGCGGGCAGCATATTTGCGATATCCTGTCGTTCTTGTCAAACCGTAATTCTTCTTCGAGCAGATTTCCCACAAAAAAGATCTGTAAGGCACATGCGGAAAAGTAGAAGTTCATTTTGTCATGTGATTTCATAGACAATACCTTATCCTAGGAACGAGACTAGTGCATAACAAGGTTTTTCCATTCAATGTCTTCTAAATTTAGCACAGGAGACTTCACCGGAAATTCGTTTGTAGACTTGCCGTCAAAGTGTGTTTTCCTCAGGTAACACCGATACTGCTGCAATGCTTCTTTGAAAAGCACAAGCAAGCTTTGCTCATCATGACTATCTAGATTGACCCTCGCCTAGTTACAACAATGTAATGTGAATCATTGATGTGTTCAATCAGCAGAAAATAGGAAAATAATAACCATGAATAATAGCACTAACACGTAAGTTGGACAAGAAGATGTGAAAATGGTGTTTGTCTTCACAATAATCTTCCCATGATGGGAATATATGCATGTAGTCCCTAACAACATTGAAAGCATTGTCTTTTAAACTAGGAATAAATGGAATGGGGTTCCGATCTTCAGGAATTGGCCGTCTCTGCAGTTGGGATAGGTCTTCGGCTGGTGGACTTGCTATACTTTTTGCTGGAGTGGGATTTTTTTGTGGTACAGCTGGTGCTATGGCAAACGAATTTGGTATAACTTTTGCTGGAGTGCAGGTCATGTGTGGTGGGGCTAGTGGTGTGGCCAGTGAAGTATGGGTATAGTCTGCTGGAGTCGGTCCTACGTTTTGTGTCACTGGTTGTACATCCAATATAAGTCGGGTGTTGTCTGATTTCTCTGGCACCACCACGTTTTCAAGGACTTTGCTGGTGCTCCTTCAGGTTCGGCAATCACCCTCTTCCTTTTTGATGTCTGATGCACAAGAACAACATTTGAGTGGAAAAACATGGTATGATGACAGATGGAATATGTATTGATAATGGATGGGCATGGCATCTCGACATATATGATGAGTAAATTAAGCAGATGGCAGTGCAACAAAGTAGAAGAAATGCAAGACAACATATGCAAGATACCCGCAATCAATAAAATATTGCCAAATTAGAACAGGCACCTTGATGGGTGAATAGGACAGGCCATCTGCCTTTGACTCCTCGAGGTTAGAATAGTCATTAGGATCATATTCTAAACAAGAATCAACAGGTGGGGAGCGTATGAGTTTCATTGCATCCAGAATGGCACTCAATGCCTTGGTGCCAATTTTGTAAGTCATTGCGGTGTTTAGCTTCAAGAGTGGATTGCTGCTAGTGCGACACAAAGCAGCTACACAGATCATAGTGTAGATATAACGGGAAAACCTTAAGCATCAGAGTAAAATCCGCAAAGTGGAACTTGCTGGAATATATGTGCTAGTATTGCCGGTACGGCTAGAAAGGCTTCGGATACCAGGTCTCTTCAAGTGAAGGTGCAGTACTATTAATATCAGTGTAACTCTCAAAGGCGACACAGCTCCCCGCATTTCCTTGCTATTCTTATAGGATTCAAGTGGGCAGGCCACTACAAATCCTATTGCTATTTTTACAAGATCCTACGAATCAAAGAGTCTCAAAGTGTCCATCACAACTGACCATATAGACCTCTACACTGCAAATGTCCCTGCTCATCTTCAGTACAAGGAACATACTATACTACTATCATACTCCCTCTGGTCCAAAATATAAGTCTTGGTAGAGATTTCCACTATGGATCACATACAGATGTATCCAGATACATTTTAGAGTGTAGATTCACTCATTTTGCTCCATATGTAGTCCATGGTGGAATCTAAACAAAGACTTGTACTTAGGAACGGAGAGAGTACATATTAAAGAAGAACGGAAGAGGAACATGGTAAAGAAGAGCAAGCAGATTTTGGATAATAAAATGTTGGTTGCACAGTGCCCACACATGATGAACCAGAGCGCATTAAGAATGCAACTCCCAGCTGTCTCTCGACCATTTCAGGCGGTTGGATAAAGATCCTATGTCTCCTAACCCTTCTTCTTCCTCGTCTCTGATTCTTCCCATACAGAACACCGCACGGGCCGCCGGCCGGACCACCAGCCCCGACCGCCTGTGTTCCTCCGCCACCGCCACCCCCACCCCCGGTATTGGTAGAAAAAGGGCCTATAGTCCCGGTTCGTAAGGGCCTTTAGTCCCGGTTCCTGAACCGGGACTAAAGTGTCGGTACTAATGCCCCGACCCTTTAGTCCCGGTTCAATCCAGAACCGGGACTGATGGGCCTCCATGTGGGCAGTGCGCAGAGCCCAGGCAGGAGACCCTTTGGTCCTGGTTGGTGGCACCAACCGGGACCAATAGGCATCCACGCGTCAGCATTTCTGTGGCTGGGGTTCTTTTTTGAAGGGGGGGGGGTTTGGGGGTTTTGGGGGGTTAATTTAGGTGTTTCATATATTGTGTTAGCTAGCTATAATTAATAGAAAGAAGTGTCCTCTCTTACGTCCGTGCTTGGTCGACGCTACGTACTATACATACGTATAGAGAGGACTAGACACGCTAGTTAGCTAGTAAGCAAACGAAGGAAACAGAAGATCGTCATGAACATATATGCATACAGAGAGAAGTGATATCGACCACCTCTCCTTCTCCGAGAGATTGGTCGAACAAAAAGTTCTCGTATATCTATCCGACACTACCGACTACATATATACAATAATTATCTCTTACAAATATAATCATACGGACTCATGGTCCACATAGTATTCTCCATCTTCAGCGATCACTTGGTCAAGAAAGAATGCCGCCAATTCCTCTTGAATTGCTCGCATGCGAGCTGGTGCTAGGAGTTCATCCCGCTTCCAAAACATCTAATTTGAAGAAGGGGGTCAATACACACATATATATATATATATGAATGAATGAAACTCAATACAAATGATGGTAATAAAATAAAATTGTGAATGTTGTTATTTACGTACTTCATATTGTTCGTTAGAGTACCCACCCCGCTCACAGGTCGTGTGGCGGATGGACTCGTAGATGTAGTATCCACAGAAATCATTCCCTTGTTCCTACCACAACCACTTTACAAGAAATAGAGGTCAATCAAACTGATAAGCAAGAATGCTAAATGGTATTGATGAAACTAGCGCTTGAATCACTAGGAGATGCACGAAACATGCTACTATAGTACTTTATTTCGGGTGTCTAAATTCCAGCTCCTTCGGCAGTCCCGGAACTGTTTTGGTGAATTTTCTCCAAACCCTGCCGGACAAAGAAAACAATTACTTGATATCAGGAAATGAACAAAGTTGCTGATATGGTGGATAATGATCGATTTAACTTACTTCTTGAGGATTTCAGTCATGTCCGCATACTCCTGGGGATCTTTTCGTTTAGAGTCCAAGACGGTTACTGCTCCCTGCTCAAGCCTAATATCAAGGAGAATATAGTGGAAACTGCACACGCATGCATAACTCATCAATTACATTACTATAACCTGGACTAATATATAAGGGAAACCGAATATGCACAAGACAGTAACACTCACTCGAAGTTGTAAGGAAAGAGTATTATATCTTTGTTTTCATTTTTTTGAATGATCGTAGCAAGTTGGCCTCGATATCTACGGCATGAAATTTAACCTGAGTTGCATCTATGAGATATGTGTTAATGAACCCAATATCACCGATTTGTCTTTTCTTCAATTCGGCGATATTCATTCTGCATAATATAGTGAGGATAATTATAAATACATGCAATAAAAGAGATGAGCTATATAGAGAGACTTAATGAAAGAAGTAGTAGTACTTATAGATAGTAGCAGGTGATCGTTGTTTTATCGAGGGCCAATTGATTGAAAAATTGATAGAACTCCTCAAATGGAATAGGCAACAGTTCAATTCCAACGAGGTCATGCTCCGGTTTAACTGTCGCATACAAAGTACTCCTCCCCCAGACTCTCTGCAGATTTTCAAGTACCAATCATGTAATATTCGCATCAACATTGTTAAGGATTTTTCATCTTTGACGAGAGGCTTCCCGTACTCGTATCTGTGTATCTGCACCTCCATGGTATCATAATGTACATCGTCGGGCAGGTAATCGTCAACATTGCCATAACCGGGCACCATCCTCGGATCGACGATGTCGGTAGGCACCTTGAGGGGGGGGGGCACGATTGCTTCACTTGTTCGCCGAGCTGGGCAATTTGTTTCCTAGCTGCTCGTCATTCTTTCAGCCTTTGATCACTGACTATACTTCCCGACCGCTCCGCTTCGGCCCATGTCTTTGCAATAATGCGCTCATAGTTGCCTTTCGGCGGAGACTTGGGTGGTTTTGCCAGGGCAGCCAGAGTGCGCTTCACTTTCACCGGATCTACCTTCTCCTCCGGAGGTGGATGTCTCTTTGCTTTCAACCCTTGAAACCAGTCATCCACTTTGGTTCGCGCGATCTTCGCGTTCTCCTCCGGGGTCCTCTCGTATGGTAACTTCTCTGGAGTCTTCAGAGAAGGACCGAATCTGTATGTCCTCCCGCCTCTGGTTGTACTGCTAGACGCCGACCGAGCAGACGAAGCGGTTGTCTTCTTTACTTGCTTAAGAGGCAGAGGAGAAGGACTACGACGCGCCGGAGCAGCTGGAGCGGCAGCAGGTCTCTTCCGCCCTTGCTAACAAGGCGGAGAAGTAGGAGGCTGGCTGCTCGGGCGCGTCGGCGCAGGCGGAGAAGGAGGCGGAGTGCCGCCACGCGCCGGAGAAGGAGCCGGCCGAGGGCCCTGATCGTCACTCGCCGGAGGAGGAGGCGGTGGAGGAGGCGGAGTGCCCTGACTTGCCGGAGGAGGAGGAGGAGGCGGAGGCGTCCAGTTCGGAAGGTTGATGAGCTCCTTCTGCCATAGGCATGGAGTCTTCAGAGCAGACCCCAGCCGAGTCTCCCCTTCACCGGTAGGGTGGTCAAGCTGGAGGTCCTCAAATCCCTCCGTTATTTCATCCACCATCACCCTAGCATATCCTTCTGGAATCGGCCGGCAGTGAAAAGTTGCGCCGGGTTCAGTAGGATAAACAGAGCCAACAACCGCCTTGACCTTCAAATTCATCCATTGCGTCATAAGGTGGCAATTTTGAGACTCCATTATAGCATCCACAGGATAGTTGGCAGGAGCCGCCAAGGCATGCTCCGGCTGAAGCAGCTCGGTGGAAGCCACGCTGCTTCTGCGCTGAGATGGCGGGGTAGCTTCGGCGGAAGCTACGGCAGTACGCTTGCTGCGATTTGCTTCTCGTTCCTCTACCAAGTCCGGCAACGGTCTGGCCAGCTAATTGTCTCTGGTTCGATCCCTTTAGCAACCAGATCATTCTCAGTCTTGGCCCACTTAGGCCGGGCTACGAGGTAGCCACTTGACCCCGTGCGATGGTGAAGCATCTTCTTCGCAGCATTTTGCTTGTTTGTCGCCGACATCTTCTTACTCTTTTCCGATGTCTTGTGGGCCACAAATGCGGGCCAGTGATCTCTGATCTTCTCATATCTGCCCTTGAATTCTGGTGTCTCTTTTTTATCGACAAACCTATTCAGCTCTTTCTTCCACCTCCTGAATAGATCTGCCATCCTCTTAAGAGCAAAAGACTTGATTAATTGCTCTTTAACTGGCTTCTCCGGATCATCCTCTGGGGGTAGGGTGAAATTTGACTTCAGCTCAGTCGAAAGATCATTTTTCTGCATATCATTGACATAAGACACCTCAGGGTCTTCTGTAGCCGGCTTAAACCATTGTTGGATGCTTATCGGGATCTTGTCCCTAACCAGAACCCCGCACTGAGCAACAAATGCGCTCTTTGTCCGGAGGGGTTCAGTCGGTTGGCCGTCGGGCGCGATTGCTATGATCTCTAACTTTTCATCCGAGCTCAACTTTTTCTTCGGGCCTCGTCTCTTTACCGAAGTTGTGCTCGATCCGGAGGGCTAGAAAAAAGAACAAAGACTTAATTAATATGTGTACATACCAAAACAATGAATGCATCAATCAGCTAGTCAGCACAGGCTTAACTAATATATATACTTGGCCGGACTCGGTTCGGTCACCGGAGCCGTCATCACGGTCTCCTTCTTGCACCGACATTGGGTCACCGGAGCCGTCATCATGTTCTTCTTCTTGCACCGGCATTAGGTCACCGTAGCCAGCTTGTTCACCCTCTCCTTCCAGACCATCGGTGTCGTTGAGAAACAACGAGACGGCATCACTTCCTTCTGCGATTATGTCCCTCAACAACGCTTCTTTTGCTTCGTCTCGGGCGGTTTCCATAGTTTCTACAAATATTTACAACATGGCAATTATTATTCAAACATGACAGATGGATATATTAGTGCCAAACGTAGAACTAGCTACCTAATCATAGCAAGCTATCGGGAGGGGGTATATACCGACAATGACAACACTACATCTATGTCCCTCGACGACCCTCGTTCCCGATAAAAAAAAGAGGAAGAAGAAGAAAAAAAAGAGGAGAAGAAAGAATAGAGGAGAAGAACTCCTCTATTCTTTCTTCTCCTCTTTTTTTTCTTCTTCCTCTTCTTTTTTTATCCTCTTCTTCCTCTCATGTTCAAGAGGATCGCCGAGGGGTCGGGAGGTTGCGTAGTGTCAAAGGATTCAACAAAACCATGTCTTCATCATTAGGTGAAAGTAACATGTGCATGATGGTACGAAGCTCTTCAAAGTTGTTCTGGAACGGAGTCCCAGATAGGATAATTCGCTTTTTGGTACAAAGTTCAGCAAGAGCCTTCCGAATATCGCTATTTGGAACGCCTTTGCTGAATTCGTACCAAAAGGCGGATTATTCTATCCAGGACTCCATTCCAGAACAACTTTGCAGAACTTCCTACCAACATGCCCTGGTTACTTCTGGCTAATGATGAAGGCATGGAATTCTTCAATACTTTGACACTAGGAAACTTCTCTCGACCCCTCGGCGATCCTCGACCCCTCGAACCCTCAAACCCCCGATAAAAATTAAGAAGAAGAAGAAGAAGAAGAAGAAGAAGAAGAAGAAGAAAGAAGAAGAAGAAGAAGAAGTAGAAGAAGAAGAAGAAAAAAGAGGAGAAGAAGAAAGGAATAGCTAGAGGAGAAGAAGAACTGACAAAGTCTTCTCCTCTATTCCTTCTTCTTCTCGTCTTTTTTTTCTTCTTCTTCCTCTTTTTTTCGTTTTCTTTTTTTCTCCTCTTCTTCTCCTTCTTCGGGTAAGCCCTAGTTTCCCGACCCTCGACCGCTCGACGACACTCTCGACATGCCCTCGTTCCCGATAAAAAAAGAAGAAGAAGAAAAAAGAAGAGAAGAAAGAATAGAGGAGAAGAACTCCTCTATTCTTTCTTCTCCTCTTTTTATTCTTCTTCTTCCTCTTCTTTTTTTCCTCTTCTTCCTCTCCTCTTCTTCTCCCTCTCCCCCGCCTCTCTCATGAATGTTCTTCATCCCCCCTCCCCCTCGACCTCTCGACGACCCTCGTTCCCGATTAAAAAATAAGAGGAAGAAGAAGAAAAAAGAAGAGAAGAAAGAATAGAGGGGATCCTTTTTTATCCTCTTCTTCTCCCTCTTCTTCCCCTTCTTCCCCGCCTCTCTCATGAATGTCCGACGTTCTTGACCCTCGACCCCCTAAACTAGTTCTCGACCCTCGACCCCCTAAACTAGTTCTCGACCCTCGACCCCCTAAATATCCATATATGAACAAAAATTTCTACAAATGAAAATAACCTAAAAAAATCATATGATCATCTATGAACAAAAAAAATATCATTTGATCATCTATCATCTATGAACAAAAAATTCATCATTTGATCATCTATCATCTATGAACAAAAATATTCCTAGATACATAAAAATTTCTACAAATGAAAATAACCTAAAAAAATCATATGATCATCTATGAACAAAAAAAACATCATTTGATCATCTATCATCTATGAACAAAAAAATCATCATTTGATCATCTATCATCTATGAACAAAAATATTCATCATTTGATCATCTATCATCTATGAACAAAAATATTCCTAGATACATAAAAAAATTCTACAAATGAAAATAACCTAAAAAATCATATGATCATCCATGAACAAAAAAACATCATTTGATCATCCATCATCTATGAACAAAAAAATCATCATTTGATCATCTATCATCTATGAACAAAAATATTCCTAGATACATAAAAATTTTCTACAAATGAAAATAACCTAAAAAAATTGCAAAGGGAGGGCGCCGGCGGCCGGACCAAGCTAAGGAGAGGTCGGCGGCGAGGATGGCGTCGGGGCAGGGGCATAGGCGACGGCGAGGGCGGGCGGGGGCGGCGCGCGGGCGACGGCGACGGGGGCGGGCCGGAGCGGCGCGCGTCGGGGCTGGGGCGGGCCGGGGAAGGGGCCCGGGCGAGGGCGGGCGACGGCGAGGGCGCGGGCGACGGCGGGCGACGGCGAGGTCGCGGGCGACGACGGGCACGGGCAAGGCGACGGCGATGGCGGGGTGTCGGGGGTGCTGATCCCTCGAACACCTATGGGACCGCGGCGGACCGGGGCCCCTTTCGGTTCGGCAGGGGGCGGAGAGTGCACAAAGAGCAGATCGAGGCGAACGCACGAGCACACGCGATCGGTTTACCCAGGTTCGGGCCGCATGGATGCGTAAAACCCTACTCCTGCTTTGGTTTGTATTTGTGTTCTTGCTCGGGAGCGACGAATGCTACAGTACGCTCGGATGGCTAGCGAGACCGAGCGTGAGAATGGCCGTCCTCTCCCCACTGTTGCGCATGGGCCTCCTTTTATATGTCAAAGGGGTCACCGACAGGTGGCAACAGAGATGAGGGTAAAAAGGTAAAAGAGGTGGTAGTTGGCGCCACCGCTTACTACAGTTGTATCATACCTAGCCCTGACGGCAGGGGACAAAGGCATTAAATGCCTGTCTGTGTCGCCTAGATGGTGCAGAAAGGGACTGTCAGGGGCGCCACCATTTGCCACGATGGCTATCTTGTCAGCGCCTGCTTGCCACCGCATGCCCCTGGCTGCACAGCCTCCCACCACGTACGCTAGGAGCGGTCCCAGAGCGACACGTTGGCGGGTGAGCTGGAGCACGGGCTACGAAGTAGTAGCTTGCCGCGGCAAGCGCCTTGCCGCGGATGTTGTCTTGTCGCGTCCGGGAGCTTGTCGCTCACCGGGTCTTGTCGCGTCCGGGAGCTTGTCGCTCACCGGGTCTTGCCGGGATGCGCAGCGTGTCGCAGTAAGCTTCTCGAGATGCCTTGGTTGATCTTCCCAGCAAGCTCCTCTTGCCGGGGTCTTTGTGCTTCGAGTGGCCTTCCCGGCAAGCTCCTCTTGCCGGGGCCTTGCCTCCTTCCCGGCAAGCTCTTCTTGCCGGGGCCTTGGATACTTTGTTCTTGAATGGCTCCAAGGGAACCATGGAGGATCTTGGCGGTCGCCCGGCAAGCCTTGCCGCGGGGTGCTGCGACTGCCCGTGCACAAGTTCGGGATACTAAGGTACCCCTACTTTAGTACACCGATAGGAGCCCCCGGGCCTGGGCCATACACGGTGCCGAGCGCTGTTGGGCCAGGCCCAAAACTGTGCACGGGCACGCGCGGCCTAGGTCACGCTGTATCTGACTCCGCATTCACCGCACCCTCCCCGAGCGGCACGCGTCGAACGCGGCGTCGTGCGTGACGTGGGCGGCGTGCGCGGGGCCAAGCCACGCGCATGCATCACGTCGTGGTAAAGGGGGTGGTTTCTTTGTCAGGAAAGGCGGAACGTCTGCCACCTCCCCCTTTATAAGCAAAGGGAAGCAGGGGTAGTGCGCCCACTCGCCCCCATTCTGCTCCAATCTTGAAAAACTCCACCCCGCCTCCGTCTTCCCAAAGCACACAGGGCGCAGTGCCCTGCCCCCCCCATTGCCACCAGCACCACCAACGCCGTCGACCTCCTCCACTGCTTCCACCATGGCTCCGAAAGCCGACAAGGCGAAGACCGTGAAGTCGACCGAGGCGCAGCGGCTCGCGGCGATGCGGAGGGAGTGAGCCATCTTCCCCCCAAGCTCGGCGCCAAGGAGCTGCGGGAGTACTACTACCTCTTTTGGGCGACGGAGACGCGAGCTCACCCGTGGACCAGGGTGCTGCCGGCCGTTGCTCACGCGACGGCTCCGGACGGGTACCCTTTCTTCGCTGTCTTCTTCTATTGCGGCCTCTGCCCGCCTTTTTCCGAGTTCTTCTGTGATATCATGAATACATACGATCTCTGCCTCCTTGGCTTCACCCCCAACGCCGTCCTCACCATGGCAGTTTTCATACATCTCTGCGAGAACTTTGTCGGAGTCCACCCTAGTGTAGCCCTTTTTCGCCACTTTTTCATTCCCCGGGTAGAGAGAGGAGAACCCTTGTCCGGCGGAATTGCCTGGGTCTCCAGGACCGGCAAGAAAGATTCCTATTTGGAAGGCAAATTCCACGGCAAGTGGGAGGAGTGGAGGGCTGACTGGTGTTGGATTGTCGAGGAGAGCCCGCAGCCGTTCACCACCCGGCGCCAAGTAGCAGCAGTACGCGGCAGCGACTGGAGTGACGTGGCCCCGGAGGACAGCAGGCTAAGGATTGCCGTCACCAGGACCCAGCGCCTCAGGCTTGCCGGACTCACCGTAGGCGCCGTGGGCGCGGACTATCTTCGCCGCCGCATTGCCCCCTGCAGGAACGGGGAAGGCCTGCTTGGGAGTTCAAGAATGCGGCAGACATCATGAGGCTACGCCCGGGCCTCAACTATAATTTCACTGTCCTCGAGCTCAACGGAATATTGCAGGAGCTCTTCAAGTATGATTCAGATCGCCCCGAGGTCTTCAGGTTGCCGCAGGGCGTCGTCCCTTTGTGCAACAATTCGGCGCTTGACCGCATCTGGGCGATGATGCCACTGTGCGATTCGCACGGAATCGTGCCAACTTGGCAAGAGCCAGAGGACGAGGTTGTGCAGCAATTCTTTGACGACTTGGTGGAAGTGCCAATCCGCGCCGACGAGAAGGACGGCCTCACCCGCGACACCACCGAGGCGGAGTTGGCGTACATCGCCACCAGGTTGGAAGAGGCGGCGGCAGTTGCCGCGGCGGGCGAGTTCGGCTTCACCTTGGAGGAGGCAGCGGCGGCAGAGGCGGCAAACCGTGCCGAGCGGGAAGACCTTGCCGGCAAAAAGGATCTTGCCAGCAAGAAGGAGGTTGCCGGGCGCGATGCCGAACCGAGCCAGGTTGCCGGGCATGACGCCGAATCGAGCGAGCCTGCCGATGATGCGAGCAGCTCTTTGGAGATCGATTCCTCCTACACTTCGTCCTCCGACAGCATGCCGCCAGCAGCGTCTCCGTCTCCACCAAGAAGGCGTCTCCGCAAGGCCGGGAACGTAGCGAGGCGGCAGGCGGGCCAGCAGTCGCCGCGCCGCACGACGCGCTCCACCGCGGCAAGCACTGTTGCCGCGGGAGCACCCCATGCTGCTGCTTCGACTGGAGCAGGGTCTTCCCGGACTGCCGTTTCTGCTCCCGCCAAGCGACCAAGGGAGCCTACTCCTCCACCTTCCCGCTCCAGACGCGGGCCGGATTTTGACTTCTCCGCGTTTAGCTCCGACGAGGAAGAAGAGGAGTAAGTTCTTCTTATTGTACTTGCAGTTCCTTGATTTCTGCTATTTTTGTCTCTACTTGCTTCTCACTTGCCTTTCCCTGTATCTGTTCCTTTTTAGGACTCTGGCGCAGAGAGCGGCAAAGAGAGCCAAGGTGCCGGTGATCGTCATTGAGGACGAACCCACTGCGTCAACAGGGGACGTGCCTGAGACTAACCCGTTGGACTCGGCGGCTGATCTTCAGAGCAGCCCCCAGCGTAAGTGTCTTTTTTTCTTCCCGCTGTCAGGCGCGCATGAAGAGCTTTGCTTTGCTGATATTTGCTGACTTGTGCAGGAGCAGAGCAGCCTCAACAGGAGCGCCTGGGGAGTCGCCCCTGAAGTGCCAAGGGAGAGTCCTCCGGCGAGGGAGAGGTCCCCGGCAAGGGAGGAGACTCCGACAAGGGAGGAGCCCCCGGCAAGGGAGGGATCTCCGGCAAGGGAGGAGCCCCCGGCAAGGGAAGTATCTCCGGCAAGGGAGGAGCCCCCGGCAATGGAGACCACAGCTGCAGACCCTGGCACCGGTAACTTCCTCGCTTCCAAACTCCCCTTGGCTTCTTCGTCTTCTTGATCTTTCTCTTGGATTTTGTTCAAATTTTGCTTGAATTTTCTCCCCTCTTCTGGCTGTCAGGTCCATCTCCCGCAGAGCCGATGGAGACTGAAGTCGCCGCCGAGGACGCAGCCGGTGCCGGCGAGGAGGCCGCCAGGGCTGCGGCCACGAAGGCGGGCGGGGAGCCTGGCGGTCGTACTGACGACCCGGAGGCCGCAGGAGCGCCAAGCGCCGCTCCGACCACCGACTCCTCCGCCGCAGCCACCGCGCCAGGCTCCGAAGAGCCCCAGCCTAGCGTCTACCTGAAGGCCGGCGAGAACATCTTCATCAACCTCCCCTGGGCGTCGGGCTCCAGGGCGCCGGTCGAGGGAGAAATGCTTGACGGAGAGGTGCTTGCCTCCGCCGGGCTGAAGCTGGTCGACGCGCCAAGCAGCAGCAGCGGCGAACCTGAAGAGGAGCGCTTGCTGCAGAAGCTAGTGGCGCTCTACTGCGCCCGGCAGGCCAAGCTGGAGTCCCGCGAAGCGCTCGTCGTGAAGGCCGGCGCTGATATCGAGAAGCGCGCAGAAGAGCTCCGGGGCGCCAACCAAGAAGCTCTCCACTCCCTGGCAAAGGAGCGGGAAGCCCTTGCGGAAGCGCAGCAGGCCTTTCTCCTCGAGAAGGCCGACATCGAAGAGCGCCAACGCCTTGCCGCAGAGAGATTATATTCACAAGAGGGTGACTTGACGCAGCGGAAGGTCAACCTCGACAACCACGAGGAAGAACTGGCCGCGCGCGAGAAGTTGGCGGAGCCCTCAAGCAAGCCGAGGATGCCGCTGCAGCTGCCGAGGCCGCCAAGACTGAGCTGGAGCTGAAGGTGGTGCAGCTGGAGGCGAGCCTCAAGGCGAGCGGCGACGAGCTTGCCGCGCTCAAGCTTGAGCGGGAGAGGGACGCCAACAGCTACTCGGAGCTGCGGGCCCTTTCTGCCGAGAAGGGCAAGGAACTAGACGCCACCAAGAACTCCAACGCTGATCTCGAAGTGAAGCTAGCGGCATTGACGCAATCTCTGGAAGGCGCCAAGGAGCGGGAGGCGGCCTTGAAGGAAGAAGTCGAGGCCGACAAGGTGCTGCTGGCGAACGTTGCTGCCGCCCAGAAGACCTTGTCGGAGAACGTGGAGCACTGGACGGAGGGTCTGGTGACGTCGCCGCAGACGTCGACAAGGAGCTGGCACAATTGGGGATGGTGGATCTCGGGAATTCCTCCGACGAGAACCTCCAACCCAGCGCCAAGCTTACTCTGTTCTTCAAGGGCGTGGCGACGGCGCTCTAGCGACTCCGGGAGCAGATCCCAAATCAGCTTGCCGACGAGTCGCGCATGATTTGCGCGGGAGCTCTCCAGAAGGTGCTGATGAAGGTGGCCTTCCGCAACCCAGGTCTCCGCCTCACCAACGTCCTCCGAAGCTTGCCGCCAGATGCTGATCTTGAGGAGCTCAAGGCCCTTGTCGCACCTATTGTGGACAGGGTGAGCGGAATTAGGAGGGTCGAAGGCGACCGTGTAGATTAGGCTATCCATCTTTTTCTTTCCATGTCGCTGTTAATCATGTTACGAAAAACAGTCTGTTAGAGCCGCGACAAGCTATTTTGTAATATATTCTATCCTTGGTAGTAATTGCTATGTTATTTCCTTTACTCGACTCCTTCCCTTGTATTTTTTTACCCCGTGCTTTTAGGGAACTTGCCGGCGTGGGCACGCTTGCCGCGAGTGCTGAGTGCAGAACGTCAGCAACCTGGAGGCGGTGGCGCGGCCGACAAGAAACCTTGTCGCAGAGCTAGTTGCAGCTCACTTAAGTTGTTGAGCGGACTCGAAACTACAGTAAGGGCGCAACTAGCTACGAGTTGGTTCCTCCGCGCACAGGTTTTCCATACAAGGGATGGTCGTTCAAGGAAGATAACTCTATAAATTTAATTGCTATGTTATTTCCTTTACTTGACTCCTTCCTTTGTATGTTTTTACCCTACGCTTATAGGGAACTTGCCGGCGCGGGCACGCTTGCCGCGAGTGCTGAGTGCGGAACATCAGCAACCTGTAGGCGGTGCCGCGGCCGACAACAAACCTTGTCGCAGAGCTAGTTACAGCTCACTTAAGTTGTTGAGCGAACTCGAAACAACAGTAAGGGCGCAACTAGCTAAGAGTTGGTTCCCCCGCGCACAGGTTTTCCATACAAAGCACGGTCGTTTAAGGAAAATAACTTAAAATTTTAAAGGAAATTTGATTGCTCAGACTTTGGCAACTTATCTTTTGTGTTATTTGCTCCCGGCAAGGCAAAACCTTCTTGAACGACGCCTGGTCCATACCGTATCTTCCTCCCTTCCCCTCCTGGCAAACTTGTGCGCGAGGGAACCTCCTTTTCCTTGTAAAAAAGAAAGGAGACGGGGTAATAGTATGGAGCCTTATGGCTCGTTATTGCTTACCGGGAGTAAGTGCTGCACAAAATGTCAGATAATACATGCAAAATTCAAAAAGCATGAAATAGACAAGGTGTGCTGAGCACATGACCTTTATGCACGGGGTCTGCGCTCGGCTTTGTACAAAGGATTACATGCAACAGCGGCAAGACTTGTACAAAAAGGTGGTTGCCAGACAGGGTCCGACAACCGCGCCTTACGGGTAAAACTTACGAAGATGCTCAATATTCCAGGAGTTGCTCACTTGGATGCCATCTTCGGTCTCCAGGCGGACAGCGCCAGGCCTGGTGACTCGTTTCACCCGGTAAGGGCCTTCCCACTTCAGCGTCAACTTGTTGGAATTCTTGGCGGACTGAACGCGCCAAAGAACAAGGTCGCCTTCCTCGAGACTTCTGGCGTTAACTTTGCGGCTATGGTAGCGGCGCAAAGCTTGCTGGTAGTGAGCGGCTCGCACAGCAGCCTGAAGACGGTCTTCCTCAAGGAGCAGCGCGTCATCTTGCCGCAGCTGCTCTTGCTCAAGCTCATCGTAAGCGAGCACTCGAGGCGACCCATATATGAGTTCCGTGGGGATAACTGCCTCCGCTCCATAGACTAGAGCGAAGGGTGGCTAGTAGCAGTTGGGCCCGTGCCAACGCTTCTGCCGTAGTGGCGGGCGGCGGCGGCGAACCGTGCGAGGAGCAAGATATGCTCGGACTTCGTTAGGAGGAGCGACATCTCGTCCAAGCGACCGTGCCACGCTTCACGCCAGCACGCTGGCATGCATGTTGGTCTTGAGCACTCGAGGATCCGCCAGCTTGATCTTGGCCCAGCAATCGTATGGTACCGTGAGTACCATGACGCTGCTGGTCCTGCGCCTCCGGGGATGGGCGCGGTGCGTGTACGGACGCTGAGGTCTTGGAGTGCGCCCGGTCGTTGTGGGAGCCGACTGCGCCATCGATGTGCAGCGCAGCCTTGTCCTTGGACCTGGCAGCACCACGAGGTCCCTCGTTGACACCCGCTCTTCCGCCGACGCCTTCTCCACCAGCCGTTCGCTCCGGCGATGGTGGGTTCGGCGCAGATGGAGCAGCTGCCTCCGAAATCTTCTTCTTCGGCGGCATGTTGATGAAGATGTCGAAGATCCGGCTCATCGAATGCCGGATCGGGTTCACACAGCCTCGATGCACCCCCTACCTAGCGCGCCAAAGATGTCGGGGGTGCTGATCCCTCGGACACCTATGGGACCGCGGCGGACCGGGGCCCCTTTCGGTTCGGCAGGGGGGCGGAGAGTGCACAAAGAGCAGATCGAGGCGAACGCACGAGCACATGCGATCGGTTTACCCAGGTTCGGGCCGCACGGATGCGTAAAACTCTACTCCTGCTTTGGTTTGTATTTGTGTTCTTGCTCGGGAGCGACGAATGCTACAGTACGCTCGGATGGCTAGCGAGACCGAGCGTGAGAATGGCCGTCCTCTCCCCACTGTTGCGCATGGGCCTCCTTTTATATGTCAAAGGGGTCACCGACAGGTGGCAACAGAGATGAGGGTAAAAAGGTAAAAGAGGTGGTAGTTGGCGCCACCGCTTACTACAGTTGTATCATACCTAACCCTGACGGCAGGGGACAAAGGCATTAAATGCCTGTCTGTGTCGCCTAGACGGTGCGGAAAGGGACCGTCAGGGGCGCCACCGTTTGCCACGATGGCTATCTTGTCAGCACCTTCTTGCCACCGCATGCCCCTGGCTGCACAGCCTCCCGCCACGTACGCTAGGAGCGGTCCCAGAGCGACACGTTGGCGGGTGAGCTGGAGCGCGGGCTGCGGAGTAGTAGCTTGCCGCGGCAAGCGCCTTGCCACGGATGTTTTCTTGTCGCGTCCGGGAGCTTGTCGCTCATCGGGTCTTGTCGCGTCCGGGAGCTTGTCGCTCACCGGGTCTTGCCGGGACGCGTAGCGCGTCGCAGTAAGCTTCTTGTGATGCCTTGGTTGATCTTCCCGGCAAGCTCCTCTTGCCGGGGTCTTTGTGCTTCGAGTGGCCTTCCCGACAAGCTCCTCTTGCCGGGGCCTTGCCTCCTTCCCGGCAAGCTCTTCTTGCCGGGGCCTTGGATACTTTGTTCTTGAATGGCTCCAAGGGAACCATGGAGGATCTTGGCGGTCGCCCGACAAGCCTTGCCGCGGGGTGCTGCGACTGCCCGTGCACAAGTTTGGGATACTAAGGTACCCCTACTTTAGTACACCGACACGGGGTAGCCTGGCGGCGTCGGCGTCGGGGCGGCAACTGCGAGAGACGAGAGTGAAAATTTCCAAAGTGTGAACTTATATAGCAAAGCCTTTAGTCCCGGTTCGTGGCACAACCCGGGACTAAAGGTGGGCATTAGTCCCGGTTGGTGCCACCAACCGGGACCAAAGGCAATTTTCAGCAGCCCAAAGGGCGGGAAGCGGCGGCCTTTGGTCCCGGTTGGTGGCACCAACCGGGATTAAAGGGGGGCATTGGTCCCGGTTGGTGGCACCAACCGGGACCAATGCCCCCCTTTAGTCCCGGTTGGTGCCACCAACCGGGACCAATGGCCTTGTGCTGCCCACGCCCAAAAGTTTAGTCCCACATCGCTAGCTGAAGGGCGCCGGCACTTGTTTATAAGCACTGGTGTGCCTCCCCATTCGAGCTCCTCTCTAATGTAGGCTTTTGGGCCTAAACTTGCTACTGCCTGTGGGCCTATTGGGCCTTCTGCGGGCCTGAATCCAGGCCCATGTAGGGTTTCTAACGTATTCAGGCCGTGGAGGCCCAATAGGTGGCATTTTTTTGGTTTTTTCTTTTTTATTTGTACATTTTTTTTGGTTTTTTATTTTTTTATTTCTACTTAAAACTAAATACTTATAGTTTTTTAGTGATTTTTTTTGCTTTTAGGTCACAAAAATTATAAACTTTCTGTTAGTGCCATTAGTTTTAAATTTTTCATAGTTTAAATTTGAATTTTTAAAAATTTGTGTGAATCACTAGTTTATGAATAACTTTACTATAAAAATAGAATTTTTTTTCTATTTATTTTTTATTTATACTTACAACTAAGTACTTATAGTTTTTTAGTGATTTCTTTTTGATTTTAGGTCACAAAAATTATAAACTTTCTATTAGTGCCATTAGTTTTAAAATTTTGAATAGTTTAAATTAGTATTTTTTAAAATTTGTGTGAATCACTAGTTTATGAATAACTTTACTATAAAAATAGAATTTTTTTCTTTTTTGCTATTTATTTTTTTATTTATATTTACAACTAAATACTTATAGTTTGATTTTAGGTCACAAAAATTATATTCTTTTTGCTATTGAAGAATATTATAGTTTTATTTTAGTTGATCATAAGATAATATTTTAATTGATTGTTTTTATTTTCATAAAAGCTTTGTAGTTCATTCTGTTTGCTATTAATTCATTCTTTGAGCTAAATGACTCTGGAATTGGAAAGCATTTAAAAATGAACTCTGAAAAGGTTGAAAGTTGGCATGGTATCATCATTTCACCCACATAGCATGTTCCAAAAAGTAGAGAGGGTTACGGCAAAAACTTGATGCACTTCGTGTACAAAATGGACAATCACTTTCGAAGTATCAAAGTTTCAGACAATAACTGCGCCACATCATTGGCTAGGACAAATGGTTCGTCTCTGTACCCAAGATTGTTTAGATCCACTGTTGTCATACCGTACTGTGGGTCTACCTGTACCGCGCCTCCTGACATATTGATCCATTTGCCTCAACACATAAAACCTTGAACCATAAGACATGAAAGCATTTCAAATGAACTCTGAAAAGGTTGAAAGTTGGGATGGTATCATAATTTCACCCACATAGCATGTGCATGTACAAAACGGACAATGGTAGCATGTTCGTCTGTTACAAATTTGGCATGGTATCATCATAATAGTTGCGGGAGAAAGTCTTCACTTTTTCTTCGCTTGTGTCATTTGCTTATTGCGCCGTAACCATGGATAATCTTCATTGTTTATCAGGATGCTTGGGTCAGCCTTGACATTGAAGGGAGGAATTTCATGAAACTTTTCATAATCTTCAGACATGTCTGTCTTGCCGTCCACTCCCAGGATGTCCCTTTTTCCTGAAAGAACTATGTGGTGCTTTGGCTCATCGTATGATGTATTCACTTCCTTATCTTTTCTTTTTCTCGGTTTGGTAGACATGTCCTTCACATAGATAACCTGTGCCACATCATTGGCTAGGACGAACGGTTCGTCAGTGTAGCCAAGATTTTTCAGATCCACTATTGTCATTCCGTACTGTGGGTCTACCTGTACCCCGCCGCCTAACTGATTGACCCATTTGCACTTAAACAAAGGGACCTTAAAATCAGGTCCGTAGTCAAGTTCCCATATGTCCACTATGTAACCATAATATGTATCCTTTCCGCTCTCGGTTGCTGCATCAAAGCAGACACCACTGTTTTGGTTGGTGCTCTTTTGATCTTGGGCGATCGTGTAAAATGTATTCCCATTTATCTCGTATCCTTTGTAAGTCAATACAGTCAAAGATGTTCCCTTGGACAACAAGTACAACTCATCACAAACAGTGTTGTCACCTCTGAGACGTGTTTCCAACCAACTGCTGAAAATCCTGATGTGTTCACATGTAATCCAGTCATCGCACTGCTCCGGGTGTTTGGAGCGCAGACTGTTCTTGTGTTCATCGACATACGGGGTCACCAAGGTAGAGTTCTGTAGAACTGTGTAGTGTGCTTGAGACCAAGAATATCCGTCCCTGCATATTATTGAGTCTCTTCCAAGAGTGCCTTTTCCAGTCAGTCTCCCCTCATACCGCGATTTAGGGAGACCTATCTTGTTAAGGCCAGGAATGAAGTCAACACAAAACCCGATAACATCCTCTATTTGATGGCCCATGGAGATGCTTCCTTCTGGCCTAGCACGGTTACGGACATATTTCTTTAGGACTCCCATGAACCTCTCAAAGGGGAACATATTCTGTAGAAATGCGGCCCCCAGCATGACAATCTCGTCGACTAGATGAACTAGGGCGTGCGTCATGATATTGAAGAAGGATGGTGGGAACATCAGCTCTAAACTGACAAGACATTGCACCACATCACTCCTTAGCCTTGGTACGATTTCTGGATCGATCACCTTCTGAGAGATTGCATTGAGGAATGCACATAGCTTCACAATGGCTAATCGGACGTTTTCCGGTAGAAGTCCCCTCAATGCAACCGGAAGCAGTTGCGTCATAATCACATGGCAGTCATGAGACTTTAGGTTCTGAAACTTTTTCTCTGGCATATTTATTATTCCCTTTATATTCGACGAGAAGCCAGTCGTGACCTTCATACTGAGCAGGCATTCAAAGAAGATTTCTTTCTCTTCTTTCGTAAGAGCGTAGCTGGCAGGACCTTTATACTGCTTCGGAGGCATGCCGTCTTTTTCGTGCAAACGTTGCAGGTCCTCCCGTGCCTTAGGTGTATCTTTTGTCTTCCCATACACGCCCAAGAAGCCTAGCAGGTTCACGCAAAGGTTCTTCATCACGTTCATCACGTCGAATGAGGAGCGGACCTCTAGGTCTTTCCAGTAGGGTAGGTCCCAAAATATAGATTTCTTCTTCCACATGGGTGCGTGTCCCTCAGCGTCATTCGGAATAGCTAGTCCACCGGGACCCTTTCCAAAGATTACGTAGTGTAAATCATTGACCATAGCAAGCACGTGATCACCGGTGTGCATGGCGGACTTCTTCCGGTGATCTACCTCGCCTTTGAAATGTTTGCCTTTCTTTCGACATTGATGGTTGGTCGGAAGAAATCGACGATGGCCCAGGTACACATTCTTCCTGCATTTGTCCAAGTATATACTTTCAGTGTCATCTAAACAGTGCGTGCATGCGTTGTATCCTTGGTTTGTCTGTCCTGAAAGGTTACTGAGAGCGGGCCAATCGTTGACGGTCACGAACAGCAACGCCTTAAGGTTAAATGCCTCCTGTCTATGCTCATCCCACGTACGTACACCGTTTCCATTCCAAAGCTGGAAAAGTTCTTCAACTAATGGCCTTAGGTACACATCAATGTCGTTGCCGGGTTGCTTAGGGCCTTGGATGAGAACTGGCATCATAATGAACTTCCGCTTCATGCACATCCAAGGAGGAAGGTTATACATACATAGAGTCACGGGCCAGGTGTTGTGATTGCTGCTCTACTCCCCGAAAGGATTAATGCCATCCGCGCTTAAAGCAAACCATACATTCCTTGGGTCCTTTGCAAACTCATCCCATTACTTTCTCTCGATTTTTCTCCACTGCGACCCGTCAACGGGTGCTCTCAACTTCCCATCTTTTTTTCGGTTCTCACTATGCCATCGCATCAACTTGGCATGCTCTTCGTTTTTGAACAGACGTTTCAACCGTGGTATTATAGGAGCATACCACATCACCTTCGCAGGAACCCTCTTCCTGGGGGGCTCGCCGTCAACATCACCAGGGTCATCTCGTCTGATCTTATACCGCAATGCACCGCATACCGGGCATGCATTCAGATCCTTGTATGCACCGCGGTAGAGGATGCAGTCATTAGGGCATGCATGTATCTTCTCCACCTCCAATCCTAGAGGGCATACGACCTTCTTTGCTGCGTATGTACTGTCGGGCAATTCGTTATCCTTTGGAACCTTCTTCAATATTTTCAGTAGCTTCTCAAATCCTTTGTCAGCCACAGCATTCTCTGCCTTCCACTGCAGCAATTCTAGTACTGTACCGAGCTTTGTGTTTCCATCTTTGCAATTGGGGTATAACCCTTTTTTGTGATCCTCTAACATGCGATCGAACTTCAGCTTCTCCTTTTGACTAATGCATTGCGTCCTTGCATCGACAATGACCCGGCGGAGATCATCATCATTGGGTAGATCATCTGGTTCCTCTTGATCTTCAGCAGCTTCACCCATGGCAGCATCATTGGGCACATCGTGTGGTTCCTCTTGATCTTCACCAGCTCCCCCCGTTGCAGCATCACCGTATTCAGGGGGCACATAGTTGTCATCGTACTTTTCTTCTTCGCCGTCTTCCATCGTAACCCCTATTTCTCCGTGCCTCGTCCAAACATTATAGTGTGGCATGAAACCCTTGTGAAGCAGGTGGGAGTGAAGGATTTTCCGGTTAGAGTAAGACCTTGTATTCCCACATTCAGTGCATGGACAACACATAAAACCATTCTGCTTGTTTGCCTCAGCCGCATCGAGAAACTCATGCACGCCCTTAATGTACTCGCGGGTGTGTCTGTCACCGTACATCCATTGCCGGTTCATCTGCGTGCATTATATATAATTAAGTGTCCAAATTAATAGAAGTTCATCATCACATTAAAACCAAAGTGCATACATAGTTCTCATCTAACAACATATAGCTCTCCAGAGCATCTAATTAATTAAACCATACATTGAAACTATGTAAAACATTTCAATGCGAAAACAAATGCGATCATAATCGCAACCAAGGTAACAATTGATCCGATGGCATAATGATACCAAGCCTCGGTATGAATGGCATATTTTCTAATCTTTCTAATCTTCAAGCGCATTGCATCCATCTTGATCTTGTGATCATCGACGACATCCGCAACATGCAACTCCAATATCATCTTCTCCTCCTCAATTTTTTAATTTTTCCCTTCAACAAATTGTTTTCTTCTTCAACTAAATTTAACCTCTCGACAATAGGGTCGGTTGGCATTTCCGATTCACATACATCCTAGATAAATAAAATCTATGTCATGTTGGTCGGCATAATTTTCATAAACAATAAATGAACCAATAGTTATAAAGATAATATACATATCACATCCGAATCATAGACAGGACGAGGGCCGACGGGGCGGATACCAAAACCATCGCACTATATAAGATGAAATAATAAATGTAAGAAAATGATACAAGTATCTATCTAAACATACAAGTAAGAATATGTTTCCTTTCAGAAAGAAGATAAGAACAAGAGGCTCACCACGGTGGTGTCAGTGATGAGATCGGCGCGGGTGATCGACGGCGGTGAAGACGGGGACGGGGCGTGACGGACCGCTAAATCTAGACAAATCTCGAGGAAAATGGAGCTTGGAGGTCGAGCTTCGAGAGGAGAAAGCTTAAGTAGTGTGGCTCAGGCATTCCATCAAACACCTCATGTGCATAGGAGGTGAGCTAGAGCACCACAAAGCCCTCTCCCCCTCGGCCAAAAAAAACAGAGCACTGTGCTCTGCTCTTGCGCGAGGGGGTATATATAGGCACTTCATTGGTCCCGGTTGGTGGCATGAACCGGGACTAAAGGGGAGCCTTTGGTCCCGGTTCAAGCCACCAACCGGGACCAATGGTGGTGGGCCAGGAGCGAGGCCCATTGGTCCCGGTTCATCCCACCAACCGGGACCAAAAGGTCCAGATGAACTGGGACCAATGGCCCACGTGGCCCGGCCGGCCCCCTGGGCTCACGAACCGGGACCAATGCCCACATTGTTCCCGGTTCTAGACTGAACCAGGACTAATGGGCTGACCCAGCCTAGACCATAGCCCTGTTTTCTACTAGTGCACCCCAACCCCCACCCGCGTCGAGTTTTCTTTGTTCGGCGAGGCCCCACAACCACCCGAGCCCCTTCGATCGCACCGGCGAACTCCAGCGAGCTCTGAAAAATTGACTGACCCAATTTTGAAATTTAGTCTATTGTGATTTAACTAGTGTGGAATATAAAAGGGGAAAACCATAAGCATTGGGAGTATAGTGTTGAGCGTGCCATGGGGGATCTGAAGGTGCAGTCCGGACAAAGGCAACTTCGCAACCAAGATAAGAAATCAGAGTAAAGCAGTGGTGATCTATTTTCTTGCTGCGATAAATAAGTTGAGCAGATACGAAAGATCTGCTGAGAATTTGACGATGCTGCGGTAGCGATGGCTGTCGGCAGCATGGAAGCAGATCTAGGAGGATAGACGGTGGCGGCGGGGCGTGGTGGACGAGACGGCGTAGGAGCGGCGCCGTCAAGGTGGACGACGGCGGGGATGTAGTGAGAGGACAGGATGCAAGGATCCCGGTCCGATGCCATGGATGAGAGATGTTGATCTCTTGTAATGGACGGCGGCATCGGGGTATCAGCTCCGGCATGGTGGAGGGGGACGACGGTGGATGGGGTGGCGGACGGCGGTGGACGGAGGAGGGTGGGGTGGAGAGGGCGTTTTGGCGCCCACAGAGTATGAATGGGGAAAAGGGAGGTAGAGAGGAAGGGGGGAACCATGTATTCAAGGCGCGCTTGTCTCAAATGCGAGGAAATTGACAAACTTAGCCCCCATTTCAAATTTCTACTACATCACAGCAACATTAGTCGGTTGGGGATAGGACGGTAATCTCGCATACACCGAATATTTGCCAACGAGAGTTTGTTTTGGCGCCCACCGTGTATGAATATGAACCGGGGAGGGAGTCGATTTCGGCCGAGGACACACTATGTTTTGGCACCCACCGTGTATGAATCTGGGTGAGAGGCGGTTACGTCATGTTTGGGTGAAATTACAAACCTATCCCTATCGGAAACTATAGAAATCCAGCAGACAGGCTTTGCATGGCAGGGATAGGCAGTAGTGATTTCCATCTCGCAGATTTTGGTTTCGGGCATTTACTGCAACTTTCCCCGCTTCGTTCAAATTTTGCAGAGTGCATGTTTACCGTGACAACTCAATTCGAATCCCGTTTGTATTCTATTTTTTTCGGGTGGGATCCATTTTCAATTGGAATTACATTCTATATACATCATTTTTTATATATACTTTCAAAAGCACAACACCATTTATACATAAATATGGTTTACAAATGGCATGATCTCAGATTCATAAGGTTGTATCCATCAATTTGGATTTTCAAATATTTGAAACCACTTTATGTTGAAATCCAATGCATGCATTCCTCGCTAACTGTCTCCAATTAATGTGTGTTTCATGCGGGTTTTTTTACTTCTCAAACATGTATAATGTGTTTCACACACGCAACATATAGTGTAATCCCGTTTAGACATTAATTGCATATAAACCATGCATTGTTTGTAACTGAAGAATCTATGGATCACCAATATTGATAAACTATATAACATTACACGTGTACCCAAATTCAAATGAATATGCATGTTTGATACACCAATTTGCGTTATGATATTATCGATGTCGTGATCTCCAGTTTAAATATTTGAATCCCCTTTAATCCAGATATTCGTCTCATATATCTATCACTCATGCTTATATAGGACTATCTCTCTGGACCTATACGCGTTCATCATCTCTCAAGTATCTCTCGTGCTACCTGTATGTCGACAATGATCTTTCATCTTCCTAACACACTGACGGTACTCTCTCCATCGACCTTCATTACTCTATCTCTCTCTAAGTATATCTCGCTCCCTGCTATGTGTCTCTAACTATGATTCTCCATGTGGAATCTCTTTCTCTCACACAAACACAAAACTTTGTCTCCCGGGGTCTCATTTCTCTCTACTATTCCCATGTGTGCTACTCACACACCCCTCATACAGAGATGTCTTTCGCTCCTTAGATATGAGAACCTAAGACTCTTCCTCTTCAATATCTCTTTCTCACACACAAACACAAACTCTGTCTCCCAGGGTCTCATATTCCTCCATTGTTCTCTTGTATGTCGCTCACACACACGCTCTCTCCCTAGAGATATCTTGCGTTCCCCCGTATGTCTCTCTAGCTATCACTCTCATTGTGAAATATCTTTCTCTCGCAGACACAAAATTCCGTCTCTCTGGATCTCATTTCTCTCTGATATCTATTTGTATGTGACTCACATGCACCCTCTCTCTATCTCTCTCACACCCACACACATAACCCAGCCTTCTGATCCACTCGACTCCTATCTCTAACTCACACTAGCTAGCATCTTTATCTTTCTATTTATCTATTTCTCCATCAACCTTCTTTCTCGCCCTCACTCTTGATTCCTATCACGCACACTACATATGTTTCTCTCTACATGCAGTCAAGTGCCCTCTCACACACAAATATAACTTCACCCTTTGAACCACCCGACGGTCATCTCCAACACCCAAACTAGCGGATGTCCCTCTAGCTAGCATATCCATCTCTGTATCTATCTGTAGTTTCTCCATCAACATTTCTTTCTCGCACGGAGTCTTGCTTCCTATCACCCACACTATATATGTCTCTCCATACATATGCATTTATAGGTTGGTCTCTTTTGCACAATCGTTGCGCCTCACTCCCTCTCCTTGCCATAGATGCATGCTCCAGCCCACGCCACTCTCTCTTAAGGACAAAAACACATGCTCAATTGTCGGGCCTTCTTCCCTGCATTCTCACATGCATGCATATTGTCATACCGATCCGTCTCTCCCATGTCGTTGATCTTATGACTTATGTCTTCTTTCTTTTATCTCGATCATGCGCGCGCGCACACACACATCCCACGTATACATGTATACCTCTCACACATGCACGTTCAAGGTCTCTATGTCTCCGTACGTAGTTAATTACCCTCAATCCTAACGCCACATCGAATCATTCTCCTCCTTTGTGCACATAACTTCCACCTGGATGGGTAAAACACACTCACACTTAACAATCTCCTTCTAGCTACCCCCACCTCTCACTCTTCCCCTATATCCCCAAAACCAATAAGACCATCCCTTTTTTTAATTCCCGCCTACATGCACCATCAATATATAGTAGTCTTCCTCGGTGTCCCTCAAACCAACATGTTCGCTCGATGTCGACTCCGCTCACGCGCACACACCTCACTACAAAAAAATACACTTCCGTGATGATACGTGTTTGTCGCAGTAGGTCGCGTTTTCTATCATGCATGTACATCCATGACAAATTTATGACAGAATCAAGATAGTCATACCTGTGCGGTCGTAGAAGTGTTCCATGACATTGCCAAAATTATCATGACGGAAGTGTCCACTTCCATGACAATAAATCGCGCGTCACGTAAGTGCTTTCGTCAAGGGTGAACGACACGTGGCATCCACCGTAACGGAACGCCGTAAGCTATCGGGTCGGATTTTCGATCCGATAACCCATTAACAGCCACGACCAATGCCGATTTTCCACGTGTAAAATTCTCATTGGCTGACGGATCCACGTGTCAGCTCCGCGGTGGCACAGGTGTCACTCCTCCAATGGTCGAGATGGGCCTATGATATGTTGACACGTGGACCGGCCCAAAAGTGGCCCACAAAGAGTAAATGGGCTGGCCCAACTGAAGGCCCATAAGATTTAGCGGACCATAATGGGCCGACCCAGCTAAAGGCCCACAAAATTTAGCGGACCATAATGGGCCGGCCCAGCTAAAGGCCCGCACGATTTTGCAGACCATAATGGGCCGGCCCAGCTAAAGGCCCACAAGATTTTGCGGACCACAATGGGCCGGCCCAGCTAAAGGCCCACTAGATTCTGCCGACCATAATGGGTCGGCCCAGCTAAAGGCCCAACATTCTCTGTCAAATCGGCCCGTCAACGGCCTGTCCTAAACTTGTCATCAACGTGGCCCATGGTCAATTTTGGCCCGTTAACAGTCCGCTAAGTAATTGGGCCAAATTACGGCCCGATGTATTTCGGCCTGTTAAAGGTCCGGCTTCATTCGGGCCCATTTACAGGCCATCAAAACTTTCGGCCCATAAACGACCATTAAGGATTTGGGTCATATTCGGCCATGTCTGACATTCGGCCTGTTAGAGGCCCACTATAGCTTTGGGCCACTTTCGGCCTATTGTCATTTTCGGCCTGTTAACGCCGGACATAAACCATGGGCCATATGTGGCCTAACGTCATATCGGGCCCATTAACGGCCCATGTAAAAATGACGATAATCTAGCCCGACCGAAGTTCCGGCCTGTTAAAGGCCCGTGTATTAGGTCGGCGCATTTACGGCCCGTCCGAATTTCGGCCTGTTAAAGTCCAGTGGGTTATTTGGCACAATCAGGGCCCAATCTCACATTCGGTCTATTAAAGGCCCATGTATTTTATGGGCTCGAGATATTTAAACCTGTAAACGGCCTATTTTTACTGAGGGCCCAAATTATGTTTAGGCGTGTTAAAGGCCCACTATGGGCACAGGCGGACCAGAAAAATATGAAAGCTTATGCTGATTTAGGCCCAGATATTTTTAGTGGGCTACATGCCAATTTTGGCCCATAATCATTTTTAGCCAAATTGGAATGGGCCCGACGAATGTTGGCATGTTGGGCTCCTACGAAGCTTTAGGTCGAATACATTACTAAGATAAACCTACACTATAAAAAAATAGCGTCGTAATCACTGTAGCCTGAGGCAGCATCATAAATGTTGTATCACAACAAAATAAATTCCAACCATACAACAAAAGGCCTGTTGGCATAAAGTTTACAGTCCTTCCAGATAAAAGCACCATCAGATGTATAGAAGCACAGATCATTTGACCTAAGTGCTAATGTTTCAGGTTGTAGAATCTGATGGAGCAGCACGATCTCCACCATTTTTCCGCCATTGCTCTTGAACAACGAAACGAATGTCTGATAGTCTGGTTTCAAAACCATTCATATCTTGACGACATTTCTCAACCACTATGCTTGTTTCCGAAACAACGTCCACTAGGGATTGGACTTGTGTCTGGAGCACAGATATATCACTCTGTCTAGCAAGAAGATTTTGTTCAGTAGGCGATTTGGACGAGGTTACCTTGACAACCAACCCAGAATTATGTAGGAAGGTGCTTTTTGCACTGTTAGTGGAGAGATACTAACGCACTGCAGCAAGATGTGACATTGTGCCTGTAGTAGCCTCGTCACCTTCAGGTGGTTGTGGCTGTTCAATCATTTGTTCCATAGCTTCCTGAAAGTTTGAACTTGTAGATTAGTGTACCAGATATGTTACTAATGAGACAAAAACAAACAAAGTAGGTTAAACATTTATACATAACTTATTTTGGTGAACTACTGTAATACATTAGCATGTATTGTAGTGCCAACTACATAATAAAATCACTTTCGGAACATATGTCCATGTAGCATGCCTACTGTATTGTCTATTTCCTCACATTTGTTGACATCTAAGGATAAAGAGACATGGTATAAAGTAGGATGAACATAGTATGACATCATTCATATCATGGGCAAACATATATAAAACAAACATGCTATTTTATCATTGTGTGCGCACGTGAACATAACAACTAGATTACAGATCAAGACCAAAAGAATATCCTTCATCTCTTTTAAACCATGTAAGGTGAAATGATACGTTAAGACAACTGTGAATAAAAGTGAATAGAGTAACTGACATTGGCTGCAAACTAAGTAGTTAAATGAACACATCACAGTACCAATTAGTTCAAGGCAGGAGGAGTAAGGACTTACAACAGCGGCTTGAACTGGTGGGCTCATGCCCTTCATCTTGCTAGTGTGGCAATCCTTGAAGATTTGCACTGCATTCGGTTCAGGTTCTTTTTGGTCCGCACGGGATTTCCTCGGTATTTGGAATACGTCAATATAGACACGATAATATGGCACAAAAAAAGAAGGAAGTAGCAGCTATTTACAAGAGCCTCGCAGTGTGCAATATAGCTACGAGATCCTGTGGTCTGTTGGAATTTCACTTTAGAATGGTTGGTTTTGTTCTTCAAACAGTTAGCCTAGAAGAATATACACTTGTAAGGCACATACATAAATACAAGTTCAATATGCGGTCTGATCAAATACATATAGCCTACCTGATACTTTGGATGAGACCAATGTTTAACGAGGGCTGTCCAGACTTCATCTGTAATATATTCCACTAGAGATGTTTGGGCAATTTCATTGTTAGCCTTGCCTTGAAAGTGAGATTTTCTAAGGTGGTACCGATATTGTCGCAGAGCACACTGAAAAAGATGAGTGCATGCTTGTCTAGTTGCATCATCTTTCGGATCCAACTTGAACCTCATCTGTTGAAAAAAGAATGTAAGTCTTATTAGGAGGAAGCTAGAAAGTATGGGACAGAGCAAGACAATATTACTAATTGCGATGAATAACATTACTTACGGATAAATGGTCAAGGAAGGTGTTAAACTGGGTATTGTCCTTATCATTCCTGTACTGGATCCACGTTGGGAGGATACGTGCATGACACCTAACGACAACGGCTGCCTCTGATACTAACTTGGCTGACTCTGTAGCATCACGTGGCCTTTTTAAACCTGCCTCAAAATGGATCTCCATTCTTCCTCCTTTAGATTTTGTTAATATGTCAAGCATTATCCCTGATGTCTGTTTCTGCTTGCGCCGTGGTGCTAGTTCAATAATGAATATGGAAAATGTTAGTGTACATCAAACTGTGAGAGTACATATAAAGGAGCATGCAACTGCAACTTGACTCGGTCAGGTACCGTCTTGGTGTTGATGCTCATGAGGTTCATCTGATCTTGCCAAGTCCTGTTGTGTCAGCAGTGCTTCGGAAGTAGTGTTACGTGTGAAGGCAACTTGGGAACTAGCCAGTTCCGGAGCAAACGAACGAGTAACTGGTTGAGATGCTGGTACAGTTGAAGCGGATGCTGCAGCTGGTGGAGCAGGTGATACTATGTTTGTAGATTTAGCTAGTGGACTTGGACCTTCTATTGCACTATAAGTACCAGCAGAATATCGACGACAGAACCTTTTCCGTTTCACCCAACGAGGAACAACACTCCCTACTATATTATTTTCCTTGCTCTTTTTTGACTTTGCCATGTCAAGCTGTACCCACAACACAAAAGAATAAAATCACTCTTGAGAACTCATTGATGCATGATACAGACAAGCAATACTTTGATGTAAGACAACCGTATGAGGATGGAATATGTAAGAAAAATAGGACGGCATGACATATTCACAGCTACGATATGCAAACTAAGCAGAAGGATTTTCAAGAAAATAGAAGTAATGCAAGCTAGACACCGTATGAAAGATGCAACCAATATTACTCTGCCAAGTTAAAAGTGTCTTGTCGTAAGTGGCAATTCGAAAAATTAGAAGCAGGACAACATAGAAATCAATGCAAGATGCAACCACTATGAAACTGCCATGTTAGAAGCGTCCAATCATGAGTGACTGATGCAGGATACACAACAGCAGTACTTTGATGTAAGAACATGGTACGATAGATAGATGCAGTGTATTCTAGACACAGAAGCCATGTCATATGCACATGTATAACGTATAAACTCAGCAGGTGTTAATCAAAATAGAAGAAATACAGGCTAGACAACATATGCAACATGAAACCAATTATCACGCTGTCAACTTAGAGCAAGCACCTGCGACGGTGGAGTACGGGAGATGAACTCATCATGTAGACTTGGGACTTCAACTTCATTAGCAGTAGCAGTGGCAAATCTAGAGAGTCTCTGTTTGCGTCGGTGGGGAGGACCACCAACATCCCCTAACTTACTCTTTTCCTTCCTATTTTCTAATATTGCCTTATGAAGTCAAAACCACAAGAAGATGAGTAAAATTAGCTCTGCATAACTAGTTGATGCATGATACAGACGAACACTACTTTGATGTAAGGCAAGCGCGGGATAGGAGGATGGAATATACAAAAGAAGACAGCGTTTCATATTCACACGTACGATAGGAGGATGGAATATGTATGAAAAAACAGTAAGCGGAAGGCATTTCAACAAAATTAGAAGAAATGAAAGCTAGGAACCATATGAACATGCAACCAATATCACTCTATCAGGTAAAAAGTGTCTCATCGTAAGAGCTATTTCAAGAAATTAGAAGCAGTACAAGCTAGAAGACAATACAAGATGCAACCTACATCAGAGTCCCAAGTTAATTGTGTCTTATGGGTAAGTGATCGTTGCAGGTATAAGTTGTAAGCTACGCAGATGCAATTCAACATAATCAGAAGCAATACAAACTAGACATCATACGGAAAACGCAACCACGTATAACAGTTCCAAGTAAGAGCAAGCACCTGTGATGGTGGAGTAGGGGAGATGTGCTCATCATGTACACAGCTACGTTGACTGTCTAGCCTTCCGTTGTTTTGCGAATCTTGTTGGGAGGATGGCGGAGTAGAATCTGTAGAGAACCTCCATCACTACAAGAAACCTAGTAATACATGACGGATTTCTGGTGACAATTTCAAAAACCGTCATGGACAGACTAGTAAAGCCCCGCAAGCCCGCCTAAGCCCGCCTGAAGCCCTAAACCATTCCCCTCATAAAACCTAAACCTAACACCAGAGACACTCCTTTCCCAGTCCTCCTCCGCTGCCTCCCCCATCGTCTCAGCCCTCTCTATTTCCCTACTTCCTTGCCCTGCCCATGCCGCATCACCATCTTCTCCTTCTCCGCTGCACCGCCGCCGTCCTGCTCCTTCTCCTCCACCGGAACCAACCGGAGCATGCCTGGAAGCAGAGTAGATCCCCGTCCGTCTCTCTACTGGATCTGGATTGGCTCCCGTGACTCTTCCTCCCTCTGTTGGTAAGGACGCAGTAGCTCTACTACTACCTTTTGCGGTGAAGAATCAAACTGAATCTAATTCAATCTAGGCGTATCTCTTATCTTTGCGACCTATTGTGTAGATCCGGCATGGAGCTCAAACCTCACGTCGGCTTGTCGGAGCGGAGCGGCCGTGCGGTGCCCGGTCTACTGCACGGCACACTGGAGGCAGAAGCGATGGCAGCATCACCCTTTTCCTTCCCCGTCCATGAAGTCAGACCTCTCGCCCGCCCCCCTACATCCAAACTGTAGTTCCACCTGTTCTTGTTTTCCCCCCATTTTTCTTTGGACTAATCTCATAGCTTCCGGGTCAGTTCGTCTTCAATCTTCCATAACCCCATGATAATATCCATGAATCAGTATCTTAGTTGATTTTGGTCTGTGGCTACCTAATTCTAGAGCTAGAATAGAATAGGTTGAGGGGATAGATCTGAAACTGAGTAGGCAAGCATTTCAGTCTAGGTCAGTTGTTGGTTTTGGAGCAAAATAGAGCGCCCCTGAAAGAAATGATTTGCACACGGGATAAAAAAAGGTATTTCGAAATATGTGAACAACATTTCATTGCAAGGAGAGCGCCATATTGGTCAGAGTGCTAGAGCTGCACTTGTTGTTTCCATTTCCTGCTATCTGATATGCCATTAATCTTACGTTCTCAATGTACAAATGTGCTTCACCAAAATTTAAAAATAATCTTGATGGTTAACACTTTAACTTGAGGAGATATTTCCATAAGCATGTTTAGTTTTTTTCCTGTGCTAGGCTCTATTAGCTTATTCTGAATCTGAACATGACATGATGAACCACTGGAATGTAATCAGACCATTTTCTCTCTCTCTATGTGTGTGTGTGTGTGTAACAAGTTCCTTTGATTGATTGTCATACTTCTCACGCGCACGGACTGGATCCCGGCTGCGAGGGCAACCTCTGGCCTCTGCATCTTCCTCCCTGACGGTAGCGGCCTAACACGCATGGACTGAAGTGTTGGTTAAGTGCCCACAACTCGGCTCTTCATGCTTGAGATTTTGTGCTTCTCTGATCTGGTTTTAGTAAGTTGTAAAAGGCCATAGATGGTTCTCAGGGAAGAGCCTTCACCTCATGGCGGAATATTGGGTAAAATTGCGGGCATACAAATTACATCTTTTTTTCTTGCCTTATAAACATGGCTGTAAACAAACTGAATATTGGCAAACAAACTGTATGTCCATTCTAACTCTGATATTTCTGAAAGTGAAAGGGACGTAGGATAGCGTAGAGAGCAGAGAACACACAAGTTATGCTGAAAATTTTGGCTGAAGTTACAGTGCATTAGCTAGTATAAATATAGCACAACTAGCATGCCTAGATGCAGACGACGTTGATCGTAAGATATGCTTCACAACTAACAAACATGATCATATTATTCATTTCATAAATGTAGAAAAAAATATCTCTTTGTTTTGACATAAAAACAATCCAATTTATGTTCTCGCTGATGTTTTGGATTTCACTATGACCAGACTCTCTTTCTTTGATTTTTTTACACGACTTGTTGCCTATAGGTGTAGATGCTGAAACCTTCCTACAGTAGGTGTGCCTTTCACATGTTTGCTGAGATGTTTGATAATTTTTTTGGCCTGATGTAATAACATCAAAACAGGTTAGTGATTGCTACTGCATGGCGTACATGCAAGTGCCCTGATAAATTTTTTGGCCTTATGCAATAACATCAAAACAGCTTAGTTTGTCGTACTTAATTAATTTGTGCATGAAGTATTCTAGTTTGCAAAAATTAATGTTGCTTCTTACTATTATGTATATGCGTGTAGTAGTTCAAGCTTGCATACACTAACTAAGATCACAAGAAAGACATACTTCTGTTTTGCAATAAAGATGTTAAATATGAAATTTTTGGAGGATATGTGCTAGGATTTTATAGTTAAGCAGTGTTTTTTGTTTCATGCTGATACCTTTTTGGCTCCCCTAGATTGAGCATATCTAAAATGCAATCTGTACAAGATGAACCAATGAAAAAAAAGGAACTTCAAACTCTGGCTTGTACCTTAATAACCTTGCATTGCTTAGATACACTACTAGAGTGGTCGTCACCTCCTGTTCATTTGTTCTGATTTGGCTTGTACATTAATAACCCTGAAGTAATTTTTAAGCCATGCATAGATTAATTTGTAGTTCTCGTGCAAGCTGTTAGGTTTGCTAGACATGCACAAGCCTTGTTCCTACCGTTGTCACCCAGTAAACATATATACTGGTTCAGTTTATTTCATTTCATTATTTTTTCCTATTATAGATAATACTACTATGTTTGTAAAGTGGGCAGCAATTTGCAGCATAACCATTAAGTCTTATGGCGCTACTCGTTGACCCGGTTGGCGTAAACATCACATCAATGATATTGTTTGTTAGTGATGCCATTTGTTGGCATGTTATGGCCTCAACTAGCACTACTATAGTACTTGAGTTCTGGGATGTATGTTTTGTTTCTTTGTCATTTGACTTTCATTTGACATGCTTTTCTTTGGATTAATTTGCGTCCTCATGTTTACTCTTGTTTTATAGTAGATGCAAAGTTATTCTCATTTGTAGGCACTGTAAGATCTAAGAATTTTGGATAACATGTAGTTCATTTTTAACTTTGTTGTAATTCTCTTTTTTCTATGAACTACTCATATATGCAAATATCTAATAAGGTTCCTCCAAATATGCTAGGTAAGATTAGGTAGCGAGCTACTTGGTGTTGCCATCACAATCAGCCACGACATGTTAGTTGCCACAGGAGGGCTGACGAGGGCCGATGACAAGAACATGAATAACAACCTCAATAGTTCATATGTTATGTTGATGTAAAATGGATTGTAATGGTTCCTAACTTTGCAGTGAGGATTTTGTAAACTGCTTCGTTGTAGATACATATAGATGGCTGCAAGCTGTATTAACTGTGTAATGTTCTGATACTTTGAAGACACATCCTCTTGGTAAAAATTGTCATTTGGATTTGTGAGACGCACTATGCTAAAAACGTAATGGTCAAAATTAGGCAGAAATAAATGGGCTAATGCGGCAGAAATGAATGGGCTAATGGGCTCGACCAAATTGATGACGATTTTTGTGACGGAAAATAGTATCCACGTAGGCAGCCATGTCATTCGAATTGGTCAACCGAAAATCCTATGTGGCGTTAATCCATGGCGGCTTGTTCCCGTCATGGAGGTTTGGGCTTGGGCGGGCCTGGTGCATATCCATGACGGTCAAGAACCGTCAAGGAAGGTACGATGTCAAATTATGATGCGATATACATGACGGATTTCATATCCGTCATGCACGGGCATCCATGACAGTTTTTTACTGATTTGTGACGGACTAGATCCGTCATGTATTAACATATTTCTTGTAGTGCATTTTAGTTGCTTGGAAGGACCACCATCATCCAATGCCTTGCCAATTTCCTTCAGCTTTATTGATTTTGCATTGTGAGGTCATACCGACAAGAAAAAGGAATATCATTCGCTCTTCAGAACTCATTCATGCATGATACAGACGAACACTACTCTGAGGAAAGGCAAAGTCATGATACGAGTATGGAATATGTATGAAAAAATGGACGGCTTGACATATTCACACCTATGATGTGGTAACTAAGCAGAAGGCACTTCAACAAATTAGAAACACTACAAGACACCATATGGAAGGTGCAGTCAATATCACTCTGCCAAGTTAAAACTATCTCGTCATAGGTGGAGTTCATCAAACTAGAAGCAATACATGCTAGAAATCATATTCAAGAGCAAACCAATATCACACTACCAACTTAAAGGTGTCCCATCATAAGTGACTGATGCAGGATACACAAGAAGAGTAGTTTCATGTAAGAACATGGTGTGATAGACAGATATAGTATGTACCAAAAACAGGAAAGCGTGTCATATTCACATGTATCATGTGTAAATACACTGATTAGGAGCAATACGAGCTAGACACCATATGCAACATGCAACCAGATATCACACTGCCAAGTTAGAGCAAGCACCTTGGATGGTGGAGTAGGGGAGCGGAGACTTGGACCTTGTAATGCACTATCAGTACAAGGAGAATCGTTACAGATGCTCCGTTTACGTTGCTGCAGAGGACCACCATCATCGTCTTCCTTACTCTTTTCCTTCCTCTTTCTTGATTTTTCCTTGTCAAGTCAAACCCATAAGAAAAAGGAATAAAATTTGCTCTTCAGAACTCATTGATGGATGATACTGACGAACACTACTTTCATTTAAGACGAACAATACATATCACACTACCAAGTAAGAGCAAGCACCTGCGATGGTGGTGTGGGGGAATTGCGGTGATCAACTAGAGAGCTACGTTGACTATCTTCATTTATCCTTGCTGTTTCTTGAGAATCCTGTGGGGAGGATGACAGTGCACTCTTTATATGAGTATGGCGTCTCACAGAAACCCACCCGGCTGACTGTCTCATCATAAGTGATTGACGAGGGATACAAAAGAGCATTAGTTTGATTTACGAACATGGTTAATAGACATATGTAGTATGTATCAAAAACAGGAAGGCATGTCATTATCTAAGGTATAATGTGTAAAGTAAGCAGATGCAATTTAACCAAATTAGAAGCAATACAAGCTAGACACCATATGCAACATGCAACCACACTTGACAGCGCGAAGTTAAAGCAAGCACCTGGGATGGTTGTGTGTGGCAATAGAGATCGTCAACTGCAGAGCTAAGTTTACTGTCTCCAACTGCTGACACTGCACTCGTTAGAGCACTGGAACGCTTAGTGCTTATCTTCGAATTACACTGGAGCGACTTCTGTCTTCTCTTTTCTGCATTCATCAACACTGCGTCAGAGTCTGAAATACCCATGCATAAAAACAATAGTGTGAGTATGGGTGAAGTGTGTGCACCATTAGGACAGTGTAAAGGTAGCAGATAAAAGGTCCATGAGAAATAAATGACGGGAGACATATGATAGCCCTACAACATGCATGGCACACTAAATTACTACAGGATTCTATGAAAATAACAGTCGACTGAAAGCAAATAGGCCAGTCCATTTTTTCTGCATCGCCCGATGTACAAAGAACGGGCAGATCGCCTTCATCTACCTCCAGCGAGTCAGTGTTGACGATCTTCCTCGAAACGCCAGCGACCACCGGCCCAATATTCCTCCCCTGCCTGCGCCCTCCCCTCGACCTCACTGCACCACTGTGCTTAGCACCGCCGCCCCCCCCGGCCATCCATTCAAGCCCCGCCGACCTCCAGATCGGGCGCAAGCAGCTCCTGCACCCCACACCCCTATGATAGACACCGATGCGCGGCTTCCCCAGGGAACAGGCGGACTAGGTGCTCCGCGTGCCTAAGCGGGTGCGGCTTCTTTTAATTGCGGTTCGACTGACCCTAAATTGAAATCCAGGCGGGCTACTGACCTCTAGCAAAGGTGAAATAGTAAAAGGGGTGAAACCTCGTGCATTTAGTATCACGAAGAAGATGCAGTAAGAAGCTCTCAACTAGTTTCTTTCGTGGGATGAATACGGTGTGACCGGAGATGTAAGATTTGCACGAATAAGGGAAGAGGAGTACCTCTTTCTGCTGGCAGTGTTGTGTCCTCCTTTTGTTTTTCCAATGATCTTCTTGTTGTTCGCGGGAAACTAGAAGTTGTGGAGGACGGTGCAGCCTTGGACGAACCCGTGGCCAAGTTGTTGAGTGTGGTGCGGTGGCCGTGTGTCGGAGGCGGGGAAGCAGATCTGAGGCGGCGAACAACGGCGTAGCGGGAACAACTTTGGTGTGGTGGACGGTTGCGACAGTGTAGCCGCAGCAGTGAGGTGCAGGACAGCGTGGTCGGAGTGGTTCTGGTATGGCGCACGTCGGCATCGGTGTCGTGGAGGCAGCTCTGCCTCGGCTTCAGCTGCTAAGTCCTTGAGGGCGTTGCGGTTGCGGTTGCGTTGGATGACGATGTTGGGGTACCGGCTCCGGCGTGATGGAGGAGGGCGGCGGTGGATTAGCCGCTATGGGGTGGAGGACGGAGGAGGCTGGGGTTCCGCGGCTGGTGGAGAGGGTGTTTTCGCGCCCATAGAGTATGAATGGGGAAATGGAGGGGGGCGCGGAACTAAGGGGGAACAATGTTTCGGTTGAGACGCGCTTGTTTGAAATTTGGGGAAAGTTACAAACTTTCCCCCCATCTAAAATTTCGGACATATTGTGGGTTTGGGGTAGGACAGTCCTGTCAGGTGTCCCAAATGTGGGCGGGATAGATTTCGGCTGAGCGCATGGGTAGGCGCCCACGGCGTATGAATGCTTCTCTGGTGTCTTGGTGAAGTTACAAACCTACCCCGGTTTAGTCCTTTGGACATCGGGCCGATAGGCTACACGGGCCAGAGTCAGGACAGTAATTTCCTACCACCAAAACATTAGTCTCGCGCGGTTTCGGGTGACCAGAGGCCTATTTGGCGCTTCGTTCAGGGCCTCTTTGATTGACAGGATTGTCAAAATGAAGTAATAGGAAAAATGCAGGAATAGGGTGACATGTCCCATAGTATCCTACAGGTGAAAGAATGTTTGATAGCATAGGAAAAATAGAGGAATTCTACAAAGAGGTTTGAGTGGATGGAAATTTTCCTCCAAAATGTAGTACAAATGGATCATATGGAAAAATTCCTAAGGATGCTAATCCTATGAATCAAACGAGCATCACAGGAAAAATTCCTAAGGGTTTAAATCCTCCAAAAATCCTATGCAATTCCTTTGAATCAAAGGAGCCCTCAATATTTGGGAGCAGAAGCATTTAACATTTTCGGTTCTCTTGAATTGAACTTTTAGGATTTTTCAAACTTCACAAATCATTACACTTGAAAATCCTAAAGCTACGATTATTTTGGAATGGAGGGGATACATTTGAATATACATTGTACACGAGTATATATTAAAAAATATGCAACTTAACTCAGTTCATGCATGGTTCCAGATATAATCTCCTTGGTTGCAAAAAAAGTTAGATATGCGTATGAATATATATAGCATGTTCAAACTCATAACAAAGATTGATGCCCCCTTTTACATCTGATTTACAAATGCCATTATCTCGGGTTCAAATAGATGAATGCACTTCCTATGAATTTGAATCTTTGAAACCCCCTTTATGTTGAATTCGACATGTATTCTGTTTCGTAGCTAGCAATTTGGAATGTATCCATGCAAGTGACAAATGTATAAAGTGCTTCACACTAACAACATGGAGTGCACTAATTAATGTTTATATATGAATTGCAAAAGCATCCGTTGCCAGTATTTCAAACCGCTCTCACTCTATGGATCGATAATATGAAATAAACACATGCACATGTTAGAATTCAATTGCAGTTGAAGAAAGAGCCTACTCCCATGTAACATCCCAAATTTTCAATTTGGAATGTTATACACATAGATCATCATGCATATCATATTTTCTTGCATTTTGGTTGATCCTAGAAATTTCACGCAACTCAAGGACCCTCGGAGAGAGTTGGAGATTTCGTTATTTTCATATTTGAGTCCTCTCAAATTTTGAAAAGAGGATCATTGGATTTGCCGGAGTTTCATTTGCCTTTTATTTGCCGGAAAAATGCGCGTTTTAAAAATTTGCATTTTAGGCCCGGAGAAAAGTTCATTTTGTTCGACTCATTTTTAGGAGTCGGGGAAAATTTACTTTATTAGTTTTGGAGTTCGTTTAGATGTTTTTCTGTTTTTTTTCCAAGCGCGGAACTGTTTAAAAAAAAGAGCTCCAGCGGCTTGGGCCTAAGGCCCAAGCCACCAAGCCGGCCAGGCCAGAGGCCATCGCGCGCCACGCCCAGGGAGGAGCCGTGCCAGGCGCAAGGCACTAGGAGCCGCCGTCCTTTGTGGATTCCTAGTAGGATTCATCCTACTTTCGTTTTTTTTTGATCTTTTTCCCTCTTTTCTTTCCTAGTCTTAGTCTAATTCCTTGACCCCTACCCCAAGTTTTCCTCCCCTCCCCAATATAAATACTCCCACACCCCCCCTCTAAACCCATCAAACCAAAGCCCCAAGCACACCGCGCCCCTCACCCGTGCGCCGCCGCCCTGTGCCCGCGCCGCCGCCGCATCTTGCCACCACCCGCGCCGCCGCCGCACCACCCGCGCCGCCGCCGCACCTTGCCGCCGCCCCACGCCCATGCCGCCGGAGTTCCTCGCCGGAGACCTCGCCGGAGGTAGCCTCGCGCCGCATCTTTTCTTTTCATTGGATCGTTTTCTTCTAATCGTTCCGATTCTTCTTCTCCGATTTGTTTTTCTCCGCGAAACCGTTCCGGTTTTCTAGATCGGTTTTCGTTCGGTTTTCTTCTCGAAACCCTAGATCGGATTCGTTCTCTTTTCCGATTTAGTTGCATAGACACCGTTTGCTGGACCGTTCGTCCTAACGAATGTGATCACCGGATTTCTTCTAGGTTAACGAACGTCCGTTCGTTTAACCGTTCTTCTTTTTCTTTTCGTCGGATTTATTCCGCGATCACCATCTCAGATCCGATCTTCATTCTAGTCTATCTTCTCGCTCGTTTGTTGGAATCAGGTGATTCAAGCGCCTGGAGTTTCGTTTCGAAACCGCCGTTCCGTCTAATCAACTTTAACTTAGTTTTGCTACGATAAAATTTGACCTAGTTTCAACTTGCTAGAACCGAGTTGTTTTCCGCCGTTTGTTTTCGGTTTCTTTGTTCGGTTCGTTCTTTCTTTGCAACCGGAGTTCTTAAGTTGAACTTTCTGGTTCGATCTTTTGTTCGAGTTTTACTTGTGCATTAGATGAGTACTTATTGTATGCTTGTTGTTTGTCTGCGATAGATTACCCGGATTGCGCCGCTTGTTACTTCGAATCTCTAGGACTCGCGGATCATCAGCAAGGCAAGTAACACTTTGATCATACCTTTTCTACAACCCAGTTTTATTGCATTAGATCCATCCTCACACATTGCATGATTAGGATCTAATTAAATTGTGGGATGGGAAGTAGATGAGGTAGTACCTATTACCTGTTACTATGAAACCTTTGGGAGTTACTTCTACGTTTGCTTATTATGCCATGCTATGCTAGTAGACGTGGATTGGGTGAGTGATATCCATGACAGATGTGAGATTGATAATTTTAATGGTTTATCTAAGGTGGCAACTTAAACACACATCTGGGTGGATTGTGGCACCTGATGTCTATCAGGACTTGCCTGTTTTTTTTCGGACCGCCACCCAGGCTCAAAGGGATCATACGATCTTTCATGCTAAATACTTACGTGTGCAGCCACAAGCCAATATGGGCTCTGGCATAGTTGACTAAGTCGTGCGAACTCTTACAGGGGTAGACTAGCAGATGTAGGGGATGTAGGTGGTACGGTCTACTCCTTCATAAGGTGCTAGCGCTTCTGAAAGACTATGTCTAGGTCATCCGTTTCTCAAACACCAGTAGTGCAAGAAAACCAACGGAGGCGATCGAGTCTTGTGGGGAAAAGTGCGCAAACCTCTGCAGAGTGTAACAAACTAATCATGATTAGCCATGTCCCCGGTTATGGACAATCTTGAGTATCTAGTACTTGAATATCATGTGAATCTCATCATGTTACTTCTAATTAATATTGTTGGGTTATTAATTGTTCACTTTTAATTGGGATTGAGAATGCTGTCAACCATTCTCAATGTTTAACAACCACCATGATAGTTAAATAAATTTATTCCTTTGCAGTAGGGAAAAATTGGCTTTACGCAAAACAGTAACCATAGAGCTTTCCACCAGCCAAATATGCATGTAGAATAGCTGTTTCATTCCATTACTCTCTATGTGTTACCTTGCCAGCACATTCCATGTGCTGACCTGTTTTGGGCTGCAACGTTAATGTTGCAGACTTTTCAGACGACGATTGAGGTGCTTTTAGGTCGTGGTTCTATAGTCAGTGATGCCGTTGGAGTTGATGGAGCCATTTATCTTCCAAGTCTTCCGCTGTTATCGGCACTAGATGGCCTTAAGCCATATTTATGTAATAAGTTCTCTTTGGAGACAACGATGTAATAAGTGTGTGATTGCCACTTTGCTATAAATCCTTTGAAGTACTGTGTGGTGTTAGCATTACTGATCCAGGGATGACACCAGAGCACAGAGATCAAACTGTTTAAGGTCTGGTCACTACAGAGATGGTATCAGAGCACACGCTGACTGTAGGACACGACCACTAAGTTAAAGCCATAGATCACTATTCTCTCCTCATTTTCTAACTCCTCATCTTTTCTACTCTTTAGGATGAAGGACGCGAAGATTAAGTACGCTCAACCGGATGAAGGCACACCTTTTGGATTTCACTTGAAGGAAGTCACCAAGTACCTAAACATTGGATTACCAAGCTTCACGGGAACCTTCAACGCCACTTTGCCTCTAGAGGAGCGCTGGAAGATTCAAGCTCACGTTCCAGGAAGGACATTCGCGCCAATCACGAAGCCCATAGATAGTGTTTTCAATGAACCAACTTGGAGTCTAGGAAGGAGCATGGCAGCCCATATCACCATAGGACGCATTGGAGAAGTTTATCAAGAAGACCTCAAGGACACTATCTACCAAATTTGGGGACGCCGAGATGAACAATGGGAGTTAGTCAGCACCAAGAAGGATAAATCCATTACAGCATTTATCCAGGAGTTAAACCAGCACATTCGACGCCACGAGAACCAGATGTGCAATGATATGATGGAGTTGAAGAATGCGAAGACCAGGATCATCGAGCTAGAAGGAGAACTGAAGGCTACACGCAAGGACTACATGGACGAGATCATAGCTCTAGCAAGACACAACTGCGATCTTAAGCAAGAGATTGAAGAACTCAAGAGGAAGTTAGCATCCAAGGAGGAAGACGAGTACATCGCATGTCCGGACAACTACATCATCATTGACGACACCGATTCGGATCCAAGTGAACCCGACTTTGACGATGAAGCTGGAGCGGACATCATGGAGTCTTCCGCCGGTTCAAATTTTTAGATGACCACCAAATATTAGTAGTATTTTCCCCCATGTAAACACTATAGTTCAAGCACTTTTGCGATAGCTAGATCGATTGTATGCCCTTGTTTGATTGAATGAAGTGATTTTGTGTGAATTTGCTCATGTGCATTGGGGTAGTGTTTTATCTTTAGACCTCACTCTATTCTTATTCCTCATCTTTTCTAAACCCTCAGATGCCTCTAAGACGTGACCCCGGTTACCATTAAGGATTGGTAACTATGTTTTTCTCTCAGACCTAATAGTATTGGAATCTCACGGATTGGATGTAATCCTCGGTATGGATTGGTTGTCGATGTATGGAGGAAATATCGATTGTGCTAGTAAGTCAATTTTGCTTACCACGCCGAAAGGAAGAAGGATTAAGTATGTATCCCAGCATGTGCCAAATAGGACACAAGTAAATTGCTTGACAGGAGTCATGCAGGAGGAAGTACCAGTGGTAAAGGATTTTCCTGATGTATTTCCGAAAGAGTTGCCAGGTATGCCACCGGATAGAGACATTGAGTTTTTGATTGAGTTGTTGCCAGGTACAGGCCCAATATCAAAGAGACCCTACCGGATGCCAGCAAAGGATTTGGTAGAAATTAAGAATCAGATTAAGGAGTTATTGTAGAAAGGTTACATTCGCCCAAGTTCTTCACCTTGGGGATCACCCGTACTTATAGTGGAGAAGAAAGATGGATCATTAAGGATGGTTGTCGATTATCGTGGATTGAATGAAGTAACCATCAAGAACAAGTACCCACTGCCAATGATAAATGATCTGTTTGATTGTTTGCAAGGAGCTAAAGTGTTTTCCAAGATTGATTTGCGATCAGGGTACCACCAGTTGAAGATTCGGGAACAGGATATTCCTAAGACAGCTTTCACCACGAGATATGGATTGTACGAGTATACCGTTATGTCATTTGGATTGACTAACGCGCCTGCCTATTTTATGAACATGATGAACAAAGTGTTTATGGAGTTTCTGGATAAGTTCGTCGTAGTGTTCATTGATGATATCCTGGTTTATTCAAAGAATGAAGAAGAGCATAAGGAACATTTGCGTTTGGTATTGGAGAAACTAAGGGAACATCAGTTATATGCCAAATTTAGCAAATGTGAGTTTTGGTTGAAGGAAGTAGGATTCCTCGGACACGTGATATCCGGAGAAGGGATAGCAGTTGACCCCGCCAAGGTTGAGACCGTAACCGAATGGGAAGCACCAACGACAGTTGGAGAGATCCGGAGTTTTCTTGGACTCGCAGGATACTACCGGAGATTCATTGAGAACTTTTCGAAGATTCCAAAACCTATGACGGAGTTGTTGAAGAAGGATACCAAGTTCAATTGGACTGAGGAGTGTGAGGCTAGTTTCCAGGAGTTGAAGAAACGTTTAGTTACCTCACCAGTGTTGATTTTGCCAGATCAGACCAAGGATTATGAGGTGTATTGTGACGCTTCACGTCGAGGACTTGGAGCAGTGCTTATGCAGGAAGGTAGAGTTGTTTCGTATGCTTCACGACAACTGAAGCCTCATGAGTTGAATTACGCCACACATGATTTGGAGTTAGCAGCCGTAGTGCATGCATTGAAGACGTGGAGACATTTCCTCATTGGAAATCATTGTGAGGTGTACACGGATCACAAGAGTTTGAAGTACATTTTCACGCAGAAGGAGTTGAATCTCAGACAAAGGAGATGATTGGAGCTCATCAAGGATTATGACATGAGATTGCATTACCATCCCGGTAAAGCTAATGTAGTAGCTGACGCATTGAGCCGTAAGAGCCATGTCAATACATTGATGACGGGGGAAGTACCAAAGGAGTTAGCAGAAAACCTTCGTGAACTAAGTTTAGAGATAGTTCCGAAAGGCTATGTGGCAGCATTGGAGATTCAATCAACATTGATGGATAAAATCAGAGAAGCTCAGAAATCTGACAAGGAGATTGCTGCTATAAAGGAGAAACTAAGCAAAGGAAAAGCAAAGGGATTTCGTGAGGATGAGCACGATACCCTATGGTTTGAGGACCGTGTTTATGTGCCAAATGACCCGGAGATCAGGAAGTTGATTTTGCAAGAGGCACATGATTCACCCTATTCCATTCACCCAGGAAATACCAAAATGTATTTGGATTTGAAGGAGACATTCTGGTGGACCGGAATGAAGAAGGATATTGCAGCATATGTAGCAGTTTGTGACGTATGTCATAGAGTAAAGGCAGAACATCAGAAGCCAGCCGGATTGTTGCAGCCATTGCCGATACCCGAATGGAAGTGGGATAAGATAGGCATGGATTTTATCACAGGCCTACCCAGGACGAAAGCAGGATATGACTCGATATGGGTAGTAGTTGATCGTTTGACGAAAGTAGCACATTTCATTCCAGTCAAGACCACTTACACCAGTGCTAAGTTGGCAAAGATATACATGACTAGGATCATTTGTTTGCATGGAGTTCTGAGGAGTATTGTATCAGACAGAGGAACCCAATTTACCTCAAAGTTTTGGAATCAGTTGCATGAAACTTTGGGAACCAGGCTAGAGTTCAGCACTGCTTTTCATCCGCAGACAGATGGACAGACCGAGAGAGTCAATCGGATTTTGGAAGATATGCTGAGAGCTTGTGCACTAGATTATGGATCTAGTTGGGACGATAATTTGCCGTATGCGGAGTTTTCTTATAACAACAGTTACCAAACCAGTATGAAGATGGCACCTTTTGAAGCTTTATACGGAAGGAGGTGCAGGACACTGTTGTCATGGGGCGAAGTTGGAGACCGTCAATTCTTTTTACCAGATTTGATTAAGGAGTCTGAACAGAAAGTTAAGTTGATTCGCGACAGGGTCAAGATAGCCCAGTCCAGGCAGAAGAGCTACGCAGATTCTAAACGCAAGGAGACAGTTTACGAAACCGGAGACAGAGTGTATCTCCGAGTATCCCCACTTCGAGGAGTTAAGCACTTTGGAGTTAAGGGAAAGTTAGCACCGCATTTCGTTGGACCATATAAGATCTTGCAACGTATGGGAGAAGTCGCGTATAAGTTGGAATTACCAGAGGGACTGTCAGGAGTTCATGACGTATTCCATGTTTCTCAGCTGAAGAAATGTCACGCCGAGATGGCGGAGGTACCGTTAAGAGATACAGTGCCTCTAGAAGCAATTCAGTTGAAGGACGATTTAACGTATGAAGAGAAACCAGTCAAGATTCTCGAGTATGCCAGCAGAGTTACTCGCAGCAAGGTTATCAAGTTTTGCAAAGTTCAGTGGAACCACCACTCAGAGGATGAATCCACCTGGGAGAGAGAAGAACATTTGCTCAAGGACCACCCTCACCTATTTTCTAGCCAACCCGAATCTCGAGGGCGAGATTCATCTTAAGGGGGGTAGGTTTGTAACATCCCAAATTTTCAATTTGGAATGTTATACACATAGATCATCATGCATATCTTATTTTCTTGCATTTTGGTTGATCCTAGAAATTTCACGCAACTCAAGGACCCTCGGAGAGAGTTGGAGATTTTGTTATTTTCATATTTGAGTCCTCTCAAATTTTGAAAAGAGGATCATTGGATTTGCCGGAATTTTATTTGCCTTTTATTTGGGTAGGGAAAAATGCGTGTTTTAAAAATTTGCATTTTAGGCCCGGAGAAAAGTTCATTTTGTTCGACTCATTTTTAGGAGTCGGGGAAAATTTACTTTATTAGTTTTGGAGTTCGTTTAGATGTTTTTCTGTTTTTTTTTTCGAGCGCGGAACCATTTAAAAAAAAGAGCTCCAGCGGCTTCGGCCTAAGGCCCAAGCCACCGAGCCGGCCAGGCCAGAGGCCATCGCGCGCCACGCCCAGGGAAGAGCCGCGCCAGGCGCAAGGCGCCAGGAGCCACCGTCCTTTGTGGAGTCCTAGTAGGATTCATCCTACTTTCGTTTTTTTTCTAGATCTTTTTCCCTCTTTTCTTTCCTAGTCCTAGTCTAATTCCTTGACCCCTACCCCAAGTTTTCCTCCCCTCCCCAATATAAATACTCCCACACCCCCGCTCTAAACCCATCAAACCAAAGCCCCAAGCACACCCCGCCCCTCACCCGTGCGCCGCCGCCCTGTGCCCGCGCCGCCACCGCATCTTGCCACCACCCGCGCCGCCGCCGCACCTTGCCGCCGCCCCACGCCCACGCCGCCGGAGTTCCTCGTCGGAGACCTCGCCGGAGGTAGCCCCGCGCCGAATCTTTTCTTTTCATCGGATCGTTTTCTTCTAATCATTCTGATTCTTCTTCTCCGATTCGTTTTTCTTCGCGAAACCGTTCCGGTTTTCTAGATCGGTTTTCGTTCGGTTTTCTTCTCGAAACCCTAGATCGGATTCGTTCTCTTTTCCGATTTAGTTGCCTAGAGACCGTTTGCTGGACCGTTCGTCCTAACGAACGTGATCACCGGATTTCTTCTAGGTTAACGAACGTCCGTTCGTTTAACCGTTCTTCTTTTTCTTTTCGTCGGATTTATTCCACGATCGCGATCTCAGATCCGATCTTCGTTCTAGTATATCTTCTCGCTCGTTTATCGAAATCAGGTGATTCAAGCGCCTGGAGTTTCGTTTCAAAACCGCCGTTCCGTCTAATCAACTTTAACTAAGTTTTGCTACAGTAAAATTTGACCTAGTTTCAACTTGCTAGAACCGAGTTGTTTTCCGCCTTTTGTTTTCGGTTTCTTTGTTCGGTTCGTTCTTTCTTTGAAACCGGAGTTCTTAAGTTGAACTTTCTGGTTCGATCTTTTGTTCGAGTTTTACCTGTGCATTAGATGAGTACTTATTGTATGCTTGTTGTTTGTCTGCGATAGATTACCCGGATTGCGCCGCTTGTTACTTCGAATCTCTAGGACTTGCGGATCATCAGCAAGGCAAGTAACACTTTGATCATACCTTTTCTACAACCCAGTTTTATTGCATTAGATCCATCCTCACACATTGCATGATTAGGATCTAATTAAATTGTGGGATGGGAGGTAGATGAGGTAGTACCTATTACCTGTTACTATGAAACCTTTGGGAGTTACTTCTATGTTTGCTTATTATGCCATGCTATGCTAGTAGACGTGGATTGGGTGAGTGATATCCATGACAGATGTGAGATTGATAATTTTAATGGTTTATCTAAGGTGGCAACTTAAACACACATCTGGGTGGATTGTGGCACCTGATGTCTATCAGGACTTGCCTGTTTTTTTTTCGGACCGCCACCCAGGCTCAAAGGGATCATTAGATCTTTCATGCTAAATACTTACGTGTGCAGCCAAAAGCCAATATGGGCTCTGGCATAGTTGACTAAGTCGTGCGAACTCTTATAGGGGTAGAGTAGCAGATGTAGGGGATGTAGGTGGTACGGTCTACACCGTCGTAAGGTGCTAGCGCTTCTGAAAGACTATGTTTCGGTCATCCGTTTCTCAAACACTAGTAGTGCGAGAGAACCAACGGAGGCGATCGAGTCTTGTTGGGAAAAGTGCGCAAACCTCTGCAGAGTGTAACAAACTAATCATGATTAGCTGTGTCCCCGGTTATGGACAATCTTGAGTATCTAGTACTTGAATATCATGTGAATCTCATCATGTTACTTCTAATTAATATTGTTGGGTTATTAATTGTTCACTTTTAATTGGGATTGAGAATGCTGTCAACCATTCTCAATGTTTAACAACCACCATGATAGTTAAATAAATTTATTCCTTTGCAGTAGGGAAAAATTGGCTTTACGCAAAACAGTAACCATAGAGCTTTCCACCAGCCAAATATGCATGTAGAATAGCTGTTTCATTCCATTACTCTCTATGTGTTACCTTGCCAGCATATTCCATGTGCTGACCCGTTTCGGGCTGCAACGTTAATGTTGCAGACTTTTCAGACGACGATTGAGGTTCTTTTAGGTCATGGTTCTATACTCAGTGATGCTGTTGGAGTTGATGGACCCATTTATCTTCCAAGTCTTCCGCTGTTATCGACACTAGATGGCCTTAAGCCATATTTATGTAATAAGTTCTCTTCGGAGACAACGATGTAATAAGTGTGTGATTGCCACTCTCCTATAAATCCTTCGAAGTACTGTGTGGTGTCAGCATTACTGATCCAGGGATGACACCGGAGCACAGAGATCAGACTGTTTGAGGTCTGGTCGCTACATCCTGGTACTGTATATTAGTGATAGGGGTGTGTACAAAGTACACGTGAATACCAGGCATTGTGCGTGTGTGTATACTATCGACGAACTAGCCCCCAAGCTTGTATAACATACTAAGGGCCTAGGGTTACAAATCATATATAGTTGGCTTATCACCAGTGGGGATAGAGTCCTCCGCGACTCTGGTAGCTTCGTGTTGTACGCCGAGTCCTCCACATGGGTCTTCGTCTAACATGTCTCGGTCCAACCTATATGTGGCGCAGGATGGAACCGACCCATGAGTCTTCATGTTGACCCACCACAACTAGAAATGATGTGCCCACCACACCACACACGCAATCGGCCACTAAGTAAATAAGCATATACAATAGTACGACGGTATCTAACTCACGATACGTCTCCATATTTTGTTGATGACACTGACGGACTTTGCATTTGATGCGTGCTCCGTATTTTGTTGACGACACTTACGGTCATTGTATTTGAAGCGAAAGAACGATATGGTCACTGGACTTCAGAATAAGCTCATCACAGTCAGCACATACATTTTGTCATGCTAACCAACATGTGGTTGGATGGTTAGAGGACAGTGGTTTCTCGAGCCCACCAAGGTTAAAGTCCCGGTGCTCGCATTTATCTTGTGTTAATTTCAGTATTTTCCGGCGACGTACGTTCAGTGGGAGGAGACGTTCCACTCGACTACGAGGCACCTATGGTGACTTAGTAAAATCTCAAGATCATATATGCTGGCCCACTCTCTCGAAGCTGCTCATAGGGGTAGGGTTCACGTGTGTGCGCTTATAGCGGTGAGTGCTTGCGCGTATATATGAGCCCTTTGCGTCTGTACCGTGTTAAACAAATACATATCATGATTATACGGTCACTGGCTCACCCATACAACTTCGTATTTTGTTGATGACACAATCAATTGACCAGTAAAACGTTCCACGCGGCGCAACTAGTGTTGCACCATCGGGGCACACTAACCATGGGGCCCACCTGTCAGCCCGTATATGAAAGAAAGAAATGGTAGTTTGAGTCTGTACTGTGTTAATAAAATAGGAGTACATTTTAGGGTGATCATAAGGTCACTGGCTCACCATACAGCTCCGTAATTTGTTGATAACACGATCAATTGACCAGTCAAACGGTCCACATTCAACAACGCAAATTACCATAGGGCCCACCCGTCAGCGCATATATGAAGGACAGAAATGGTAATAAATGAGTGGTTTCGGGGAGGGCGGGCCGGCCGTGGGCGGCGGGGGCTGGCAGTTCGGCCGGTGGTGGCTGGCGGCTCAGGGGGGTGGAGTTTGATGATAAACTGGAGGCCCTTGATTTCGTATCCAACGGCTGGAAAATCTAATGACCAGATATAAAAAAAAGTCAGTCGACTGACGTGTAGCCTCACCCGCGCGTGCACATGCACGCACGCAAGACACGCACGCATGTAGGCATGCAACACTAACACGTACACACACACGAATGCTGGCGTGCAACACTGACATGTACACATGCACTCACGAACACACGCACGTACGCACCCATGCATGCAACACTGAAACATACCCTTGCACGCACGCAACAGTCGCACGCCTGCATGCACACAGCACATGACGCAAGACACACGTTCAACCTATACGTGCATGCACCCTTTGTTAAGGACATGGATTGTTACGGGTATTAATCAATCTTATGTGTGATAAGCAGAACATTGATGTTTGCAGCGGTCTTTATGAATCACAACGTATCGAACGGGCTATCAACATAGTAGGCTTATCTACATTAAAAAGATGACGCCACACTCAATGAATAATCATCGGTTTATGAAATGCCCGCTTCTGACCGCCCTGGTCCACCAAAGTTTCCTCTGCTGTGCGCTGCCTGCGTTGGGTCACTGACATGCATGCCATGCACCCAAAGAGCCCACATGTTAGTGGAAGAACGACACGGTGTCCTAGGTCAGAGTCGAGGGTGCCACTTGCGGCACGCCCGGCTGAACACGCCTCCGTGATGCATTCAAACGCCTCCATGAAACCCACCCGTGTGGAAGCCGAGAAACCCACTCTGGACACACGTCCGTTCATGACCGGGCCGCTCCCCTATCTCCTCCACCATTTTGTCCACTCTTACAATGGCTTACGAAGAGTAGTTACTCCGCATCCAGGCCGGCTGGGTAGCCCACCGGATACGAGCTATGCAGCTCGCTGATCCACCTCCCTCCCCTCGCCCGACGGAGCCAGTTGCCGCCCCAAGCCGTGGAATTTTGCCATGTGTTGTTTTCATGGACTAGCAAGATGCCCGTGCATTGCACGGAACATCAAGATGCATTTTTTTACAAACTCATGCATGCATGCAAGGGATAATTAATGTCCTCCTTTGCTAGTACCACGAGGCAAACACCATTAATATTGCATCGATTAGTGTTAGTGGCCTTGTATATCGGCAAATTGTAATTTTGATAGTGGCCCCTTGTATAAAAAATGGAAGGAGAAAGATGAGAGATAAGGTGAGGAGGAGTGGGGCGTGGTGGTGACTGGTGGTCGGACTGGGCGAAGGCATTGGGATGGACGACGCATTATGTCTAGGTTTGTATCTCTCTCACACACACCCACGTAGGTGGGGGGCATGCACGAAGAGAAGAGGTGCACGCACGGCGCACGTACTCCCGTCTCTTTCCCAACCACACCCGCGCGGGTACACGGTGGAGCTCATTTCTGTACGAAAAAGGCAGCCCACGTGGTAATTTGGCACGTGTACTGGTTGACCACTTGGTGGAGGGAGGATCGTCTACCACGGGTCAAACAAATTACGACTTGACGCGTTATGTTAAATTAAAAAAAAGAGGCAAACCATGTGGGGCCTACCTTAGATGCAAGGTTCTATACACTGGAGTACTTTTGATGTGTCCCGTCAACTCGCAGAACGAGGAGAAGCTTGCTTAGTACGCCGTCTCCCCCGCCCACGGGCGCGGTGGCTCGCAGGATGAGGTGAAGCTTGCTTACTAGTACGCCTTACACCCGCTCCCTCGCACACGCGCGTGGTGGCTCGCAGCATGAGGAGAAAATTTTACTACTCCCTCCGTTTACTCCTCGTCCCTACTACGTACTTTGGTTAGTAGTCCCTCCATTTACTTATACAAGGCCACTATAAAAAAATACATTTTGCATCTATACAAGGCCACAAATCGTAATCGAGACAAAAGTTACTACTCCCTCCTTTCCAGTTTGTGGCTCAATTTCAAAATCTCTCCAACCAAGGTAGACGGTGAGTGGTCGAATTAATTTCGTATTTTGCACAAGTAATTAGTATGCTCGTTTTTCTCAAGAAGTTATGTTTACCGAGGCATTAATTAAAACGAATGCATGAATGACCACTAAATTTCCATGAACTTGTACATGCATTGGTTAGTTTCCTCTTGACACTGCTTGCGTCGGGTGATCTAACGCACCTCGAAATCCAACATGTAATGGTATTACTATTAGTATAGTACAATTGAGACTTATCAAACGGAAAAACGACTGTTTTTTAGATGAGCCCTATAAACCCTAGTGGGTACATACTCCGTAAAATCACCTCATTTTTACTATACTTCCTCTGTATTGGTTTACTACATGGCATGCACGTCGTTCTAGGTTGAGAATTTAACTGGCTATATATGTGATGAATAGTACTCTAGCCTTTTAAAAAATGTATACTTTTGTACAGCAATACTATCGATGGATTGCGCCATGGAGCAAAAATTGAAATTTAAAAAAAGGTGGTACATATAGAGAATGATCGTCGCCAAATTATGCATATAGTACTATTAAAAAGGCTAGTCACAATAATGGTGTCCAGCACAACCCACCCGTCAAATAAAACTAAGAGGGTGCTTGGATACATTTTAGTCCGATGACTAAAAGTAGTGGGACTAAAACATTGAAGCCTCACCCATGCTTGGATCCAAATACTAAAAAGGCTAAAATTATGTTAATGAGCATTTATTATCCTCCAAACCCTCCAATCCAGAACTCGCCAGTGTTAAAGGAGAGGAGTTAAATGAGTAGAGAGAGGACTAATCCACATTTTAGTAGGGGTACCCCTGACTAAAAAAATTTAGTCTCAAGACTAGTTTTAGCCCCTCTTTAGGCTGGTCGTAATGGTAGTATCATAACTAGTATCATGCATGCCAACTAGGCAATTTTGATGAGGTGTCATAGTATTAAATGAAGAAAGAGAGGGTGGAGTATCATATCATGATACCGTATCATAATAAATGCTATGCTACTTTGTGTCATGCATGGCAATAAATAGAGTACTACATGATACTAATATGTGATACCATGCATTAGGGAGGTAGTATCATACACTAGTATCATATGGATGATACTAGTATATGATACTCCCCATTACAACCAGCCTTAGTCATGGGTGCTTGGAACTTTAGCCTCTTAAAGAGACTATTTTTAGTCAGACTAAAATAAGTCCCTTGGATCCAAGCACCCTCTAAGGCCTCCTTTGGTTTGGAGGAATTTCATAGGAATTCTAGAGGATATGATTTCTTATAGGATTTTTTACTTTAGAGCCCTTTGGTTCATAGGAATGGATTCTTATTCCTACATAGGATTGGTTCCTATCCTCCACATTTTATAGGAAAATAAAAATAAGCCTAGACTCAATGGAAAAATTCCTTTGGTGTCAACCAAATGACATCTCGTTTCCTATTCCTACTCATAGGATTTGAGATACATGTCATCTCATTTCCTACAAAATTCCTATTCCTACGATAATCCTATCCTATGAACCAAAAGAGGCCTAAGCATCCTAGAATTCTTTGACAAAACTAAGCACCCTAAAATTCTTTGACAAGTAAACTACTAGCTATATGATGTTGGCCATATACATTGTACGTATATAATGTGAAGAAACGAGTGGTAGTACTATACCAACTAAAAGATGAAATGTAAGAAATACTAGTATGTACGTACTGAAGAGTTAAAGTAACGAGAAGAAATATAACATAGTTCTGCTGGGGGCTCAGCACAATACACCCCTCAAATTAAATTAAGCACACCTGAAATTAAACTTTGCAACTATTCCGGTAGACACTGCATTAGAACCACCATGAGCAACGACACTGCCACCTTACTTGGAGTCCTCGTCCACGTCCTCGACTTCGTCCTTGTCCCTCTTCCTCTTGGCCGATACTTCTTTGCTTGAACCGCACACTTGGTTGTTGCTCTTCATCCAACCCTAGTAGATATTGAAGCAAAGGTAGCCATCCATTGCAGCGTAGTGGATGTGGTCTATATCTAGTACATCCCGCTGCCATGCATGACGATGAAACGTGTAATGAGGTTTCTCCAGTTTACCGTACGAAGGATGAACCATGGCTCCTGCCAGGGTCAGCATTGAAGGCTGACGAGAGGACATCAGCCGATTCTTCTGGAGGTCAAAGGTGTTTCCTACAACGAGGCCTATCCGATGCAAGACGTCTTTGTCGTTACCAAAGTCTACAGTAACGAATTTGACTAGGTCGCTCTCAAGGAAGTCCTTAAAATCCTGGCACTCAACGTCGGCATGGCATATGTGGTAGACCAAGCATAAGTCATGCACACAAAGCTGGATCACGGCGGGCTTCTTCCTCTCTTCGTCCTTTAGATCCTTCTCTCGTCCCAGGACTGTGGTGTACTCAACATCTAGCCCAGCGACCCACTCATCATCTGAGTCTTCGAACATGCGTCTGAAGCGAGAAAGGCATCATTTCACCGTCGCGGAAGAACGGGTGTAGATGACGTCGAACTCATTGCCGGTGATGGTTCTAACCTTGTACTCACCGCCGATCGTGGAGATTTGGGACGCCATGGATTTGGGAGGAGGGTTAGGATTAGTGGAACTGTCGTAATGTGAATGGACAGGACGACTAGGAGCGAACCGCCGTAGTATTGAAGGACGTGCGGGGACAAGTAGGAGCGAACTGCCAGTGTGCGAACGATAGGGTAGTGGCTTTCCATTCTCCCATGATACGGGCTTCCGAGAGCCCTTGGATCTGAGATCGAACGGTTGCATGGCGTGATTCTATACCTATGGGTGAATATCTTATCCTGGAGGGTTATTCTGCAAATTTTCAGCAACTTAGCATGCGGCCGTTTGATCTCAGATCCAAGGGCTGCCAGCGGCCCGTATCATGGTCGCGCCTACCACGACTGTCGCGTCGCTCGCGCGGTTGCGCCCTTGGAGATTTAACACGGTGCATTAGGCTATCTGATGTTGGCATGTCATACATAGTCATCACTTAGTCACTCATACTACAACAAGGTTCGCTATAAGTGTATTTTTTACTCGTCTCTATCTCTTTCTTCGTACTCAAGGAAGAAACTATGCTAAGCGCGTGTATTTATTGCATTTGCCAAGGAGTGACTGAGGGAGTCCTAGATTAGGGGGGTGTCCGGATGGCCGAACTATACCTTCGGCCGGACTCCTGGACTATGAAGATACAAGATTGAAGACTTCGTCCCGTGTCCGGAAGGGACTTTCCTTGGCGTGGAAGGCAAGCTTGGCAATACGGATATGTAGATCTCCTACTATTGTAACCGACTTTGTGTAACCCTAACCCTCTCCGGTGCCTATATAAACCGGAGGGTTTTAGTCCGTAGGACAAGATACCCAACAACAATCATACCATAGGCTAGCTTCTAGGGTTTAGCCTCTCCGATCTCATGGTAGATCTACTCTTGTACTACCCATATCATCAATATTAATCAAGCAGGACGTAGGGTTTTACCTCCATCGAGAGGGCCCGAACCTGGGTAAAACTTCGTGTCCCTTGCCTCCTGTTACCATCCGGCCTAGACGCACAGTTCGGGACCCCCTACCCGAGATCCGCCGGTTTTGACACCGACATTGGTGCTTTCATTGAGAGTTCCTCTGTGTCGTCGCCATCAGGAAGGATGCCTCGCCCCGTCTTTAAAGGTGGCCCGCGAAAGACCCCCTACCCGGGCCATCAGCCATAAACTATCGCCATTACTTGGCCCTTCGCGGTCTGGGGGCTTGACATGGTTGGACCCCTTAAAGGTGGAACCCACAAGCAAAAATACTTACTGGTCATGGTGGATAAGTTCACCAAATGGATAGAAGCCAAGCCTGTTAAGACGGCCGAATCCGGACCGGTGATAGACTTTATATCCGGGGTTGTACACCGTTATGGTGTCCCCCACAACATCATCATGGATAATGGCACGAACTTTACGGCCGATGAGGTAAAACTCTGGTGCAAAAACATGGGCATCAAGCTCGATTATGCCTCCGTCTATCACCCACAAACTAACGGTTAGGTTGAACATGCAAATGGTCTTATCATGAGCGGCATCAAACCCAGATTAGTGCGGTCCCTCAAGGAATCTAACACGCACTGGGTAGAGGAGCTCGACTCCGTACCCTGGGGGCTGCGGACCACGCCGAATCGCACCACCGGATACACACCATTCTTTATGGTGTACGGCGCAGAGTCAGTTTTGCCTTCCGACATAATTCATGACTCACCTCGAGTGCGCATGTACGAAGAAAGAGAAGCCGAGCTCGATTGGTCGGACAACTTGGACGCATTGGAGGAGGAGCGTGACGTGGCAAAAGCCCGTTCCGCAATCTATCAACAGCAGGCTCGAAGATACCAAAGCAGAGAAGTACGGGCCAAAAATTACAATGTTGGCGAATTAGTTCTACGACTACCGGACAAGAAAAAGTACAAACTCAAGCCCAAGTGGGAAGGTCCCTTCATAATCGACCAAGTCCTGACTGGTGGAGCGTACCGCCTGCGAGATGCATCGGATAACCGACTCGAGCCGATCCCATGGAACACAGCCCGTCTTCGAAGATTCTATGCCTAGCGCCGGACTCTAAGTTCGTCTCCTTCCTCTCTCAATTTTTTATATACTTTCTATCTTACATTCCTCTTCTTCTTCTCTCTCTCTCTCTCTTTTATAGCCTTCAAAGGCTCATAAAGTGACGCGCTATCCGCACTCATTAAACCTGGGGGCTTCTTTAAACAGAAGCTTATCTATATGGGCTTCATGCCCAACACATGTGTCACACTTCTGCATGTACCTTTTATTCACCATTATATGCATTGATATGACTTAAGTTTTGGACAAGCTGGGTTGCCTAGCTCCTGTGCTTACCCCTATGTTCCTGATTGTTCGACTAGGTGGTAAAGGGAGCACCTCTGCAATTGTTGCCGCCGGGTCAGCCGGATGTGTACCTCAGACTGGGTGAAGCTGAAAGCTAGCGTTCTTAAGGGAATATTTGGTCGGTGAACTAAAGATGACCCTTTTTTTATTTATCTATATGCCCCAAATGTTTTTCCTCCGTTTCTTTTCGCAGCATAGACATGCACTTTAGGGCATGCCTCCCAGGGAAAGGAACCCCTAACGGAACTATTCTCCCTGGAAGATGTTTCTTACTAACCATGTAATATAACATAACTAGTCGGGCACTTGTCTGTTCACGCACTAATGACCCCTACGCCTAGTCTCCATGCATTCCTCGGTTCCTATATAACCGCATGGGAATTCAGACACACTCCGGACCATCAGGACCCGAGGCTGAAGCGAAAAGGTCGGCCATGACAAATGATCTACAATCCGGCTAGAAGGCATTGTAAATGTCAATTAAATTACATAGTCATTTTTACTGATTGTATTCCTCTTCCATACCATCTAACAGGCTGTCTAATTTACAGTCCTGCTGGGAATATTTTGCAGCCAACTCTACTTGGCCATATACTAAGCTTATAGGGATCTCCTTCCCATCGGGCCCTACAGGACCGACCACGGCCATGTGGTTGGGGTCAGCCTTTGTGTACCGCGTCTTCACCATGGCCCAGGCCTCCCTAGCGCCTTGACGGCAGGCCGATATCTTCCACAATCGGAAGCGCTGCCGTGCTCCCTTTAGCTTCTTCGCAAGCTCTACAAGACCTTCGGGCATGGAGATGGATGGCCACAGGGCCTGGGCGACGCCTTGCATCGCCTGCCGAACTCAATCGAGCAGTTGCGAGAGCTCGGGAAGAAGGTCACCCGTAGAACCGGGCATCTCCTCTGCAGGACGACCTGTTAGCACATCTACAGACATTGCTCTGTTAGTCGACTTCCCCGCTGAAGTTTCTTTCAAAGGTTTGTTCAAGCACTTACTAAATATGTCGCGCCGAAGCTGCTGATTCTCCTTCACGGAGTTTGACAGCTGGGCACGAACATCTTTCAGCTCGACGCCCAGCTTTGTGTTGGCATCTTGGAGATCGTTCTTCTCCCGCCTCACCTTTGTCAGCACCTTCTCACCAGCCTTTAGCTGGCGTAGGAGGTGTTGCCTTTCCGGATTCAATCTGGCGCCATCTGCAATTTCATTTGTCAGATTCGCACCCATGTCGTGCTTTGCAAAATACTTATCTTTCGAAGTGTATATTACCAGAGGGGGTCTCCTTAGGCTCCCCTGCTGCGGCTAGTGCGGCCTCAAGTTGGGCCTTGCACTCTTCCAGCTCCCTGGACAGTAGGGAATTCATTTCTGTAAGAACCTGCATAACAAATGATCCTTAAATCAGTTATTCTAACTGTTTCAAGTCTCGGGGGCTACTGGTATATATATATATATATATATAATTACCAAAATTTTCTTACCTGTATGTCTTTTACATATTGCTCCGTGGCTCTAGCTAGACCATTTTGAGTGGTACGGAGGTACGCATTTCCCGAGTTGAAGGCATCTAATGCCCCTTGGGAGAAACAAGCGTCGCGAAGGATTATCCGGCGACGCCTGTCGTTCATGGCACTCTCCACCTCAGATTTGGTGGCAGACAACCCGTCCACATCCTCCGTCGGAGGAGCGTCTGGCGCGCGCCTTGCGTTTGCCTCCGCCTCCGGACCAGGCTTTGGAGCCTGGCTGGTGGAGGCACGATTGGCAGCCTCTCCAGATATAGTCCGGCGAGGTCTCTTTGTCCTGAAGAGAGCACGAGTGTCAATGTGCCTCGAAGGTATAACACCTGGGATAAGAGGGCGCGCCATACCTTTGCGCTGACGCCTCGGTCCGGACTGCACTTCTTTTCTGCCCGCGGAGCCCTGCGGCCCCTCGTTGGCTTGTCGCCGCAGGTTCGGCCTTCCGCCTCAAAAACCTCCCCTGCAAAGTTCGGTTGTAATCAGGAAACTGAAAACACGAGAGGGCGGACACCTATTCGGGGTAGTGGGACCTCAATCTTAGTTACCTGGGAGGCCGGGATTAGCCCTGGGTAATCGGCCATAATGGCCACCAAGGTGTTGTCCTTGCTCAATTGATGGAACACTCCATCAATCAGCTCCACAGATATGTCCAGATCCTCTTGAGAGGCCGGGTCGAGGGACCGTCCTGGGTCCTCGGGTTGTGGAGGAGGGCTGCTTATTTCCTTAACAGCCGGGCGCAGTTCCTGCGTTGAAGTCGTCAGACTGAATATTTAACAATGGGAACAAAACGGATGGGTAAGTAAATGTGACCGCTTACCCAGCTTGGGGATTGTGCATAGAGAATCCACCCTGTGGGTTGACGCAGAGAAATTCCTCCTCTTCTCCCTTATACAAAGTGGACAAGATCTTTAGTAGAGCGGCAGCTGAATCCGGCCCCTTACGGCCGTAGCGGGTGGCGTCGTCCTCCCCGTTGAAGTCCCACATGGGGTGGCTTCTATACTGAAGCGGTTGCACCCCCCGCATGATGCATTCGGCCATAACCCCGATCATGGTCTGTCCCGAATGGGCTAACAATCTTATTCGGCCCATCAGGTAAATGATGTCCCTGTCACTTTCCCTCTGAGGGCTCGGTGGATGCCAGCTTAGGCGCTTCTTTAAGGGAGCACTGTCGAACTCAGGGAGGCCAATCCGAACAGGATCCGGCAAGGGGACATCCTCTATATAAAACCATTCTGAGGGCCAGTCTTCGGACGCCTTCTTTGGGGTTCCGGATAGATATCTGGTCCCGGCGATGCGCCACACTTCGGCTCCGCCCACTTGATACATTGACCCCTCCTTAGAGCGGTGCACAAGGAAGAATAACCTTTTCCATAGCCCGAAATGAGCCTCGATACCCAAAAACAGCTTGCAGAGGGCTACGAAGCCCGCGATATGCAATATGGAGGTAGGCGTGAGATTGTGTAGCTGGAGGCCATAGAACTCCAGGAGCCCACGGAGAAATGGATGGATTGGAAATACGAGCCCCCTTATTAAATAAGGGACGAGGCACACCCGCTCTCCTTTGGAGGGATTAGGGGCACTCTCCGCTTTCTCTCCACCATTATAGATGGCAAGGCCGGCTCAAACCGGGACCATATAGGCCGGGGGGAGAAATCCCTTGGTCTGGAGCGTCACTAGCTCGCTATGCGGGATGGAGCATCTCTCCCAATATCCAGGCTGAGGGCTGGAAGGGCGAGAGGAGGAGTTGCGACGGTTGGCCATGGTGGAATGGACCTTTGTCGGATGCGCTCTGATGAACACTCGCGAAGGGGGGAACATGTGGTTTGGATCTAAATCCTCATCCCCTTAAATAAGTCAGCTCATTTATGCGGCTAGGGGTGTGAATGTAAAAATACTAAGACTTTTCATATTCGTTTGACACGTGGGAAGCGGCCATTATTGGGTGTAGAAGCCAAAGAGCACAACATCTACAAGAAACCGTACTTTATTCAATAGGTACACGGAATTTGGAGGAGAACCCGCCTTGCAATGCCGAAGACAATCTGCGCGCCGGACTCATCTTCATTGAAGCCTGGTTCAGGGGCTACTGAGGGAGTCCTGGATTAGGGGGTGTCCGGATGGCCGAACTATACCTTCGGCCGGACTCCTGGACTATGAAGATACATAATTGAAGACTTCGTCCCGTGTTCGGAAGGGACTTTCCGTGGCGTGGAAGGCAAGCTTGGCGATACGGATATGTAGAGCTCCTACTATTGTAACCGACTTTGTGTAACCCTAACCCTCTCCGGTGCCTATATAAACCGGAGGGTTTTAGTCCGTAGGACAAGATACCCAACAACAATCATACCATAGGCTAGCTTCTAGGGTTTAGCCTCTCCGATCTCGTGGTAGATCTACTCTTGTACTACCCATATCATCAGTATTAATCAAGCAGGACGTAGGGTTTTTACCTCCATCGAGAGGGCCCAAACCTGGGTAAAACTTCGTGTCCCTTGCCTCCTGTTACCATCCGGCCTAGACGCACGGTTTGGGACCCCCTACCCGAGATCCGCCGGTTTTGACACTGACAATGACCTCTTCCAATGAAATGGTGTTGCTAAGTTTGCTTCATTTAATTAGCTATAGACTCAAAATTGTCTTTTCACCTAGTTACACGCGCTTAGCACCGTTTCTTCCTTGGGTCACCAAACTAGCCTCTCTCTTCTCGATTAACTTGCCACATCAGACTTTATGCTTATGTGGCAAGCTTAAGCACCTGTAGGAGCAAGTAAAAGTAAGTACAATAGTGCGCTTTACATGGCATTTTTGCATATGTGGAGGAAAGAGAGGCAAGGAAAAAGTGGAGAAGTGGGCTCTCATGCAAGAGCCAGCCTCTACTACATGGTGGAGCATTGGGAGAGGCACCTATATGGAGGTGGTCAGGAACCTGGGAGACTCACGCCAGTCGTAGCGCCATAGTTAAAATGATAATGGCAAGTCAAATCACGGGGCCCCACCTGTCCAACAGTAACTCGCTGTCAAATCACACAGCCCTACGTTTGCAGCAGCCTACTCCCTCGTCTTCTCATGTCTCTGTCGAACCGACTAGGCAGAACTGCCCTGCCGCCTATCGCGCAGGAAAAGCCCCGCCCTCGACTTTTAAATACAACTACATCCTCTTAAGAATCCAATGATATACTTTTTGTGACATAGTAACTCATATTTAGTTAGTCAAATAAATAACCTAGAACTACGTGCAGGCCCTATAAACCAAGACACCTAAAAATAAAAAAACCGAGACGGAGAGGGTAGTTCAGCATGTATCTTTTTAGATCAATATAGTCGGGATTCACCAAGGAGCAAAACCAAGTGGTAGGCTGCTCCTGTCGTGTTGGCGTAGCAACTTAAGCAGGGTCAGTCCGCACACGAAATGGCGACACACTTAACAGGACCCCTTTGGCCGACATGTGTCTCATCCACCGTCTTGTTCCACGTGTGATGCACCAAATTACAGTTCGGAGCAGCGGTTGGAATTGGAGGCACCCCAGTCATAGCGCCGCAGTAGTAGAAAATGAGCAACGAGGGGTCAAATCACAAAGCCCCACCTTTTCCGCATTAAGCTGGACGGACGAAGCAACCATCATTTCACTCTAGGGCGCAAGAGCATAAAGAAAAGAGAAAACAATGATGCATGCGGCAGCTACCTAGGGCACCCTAGGGTAGGGGTCTCCACTACATATCCTTTTTTTGGAAGCGCCTCCACTACAAATCGGCTTCTCCCTCGTCCTCTTGAAGAAAACCGATGATGAGTGCGGTGGTAGGGTTTGTAGGAGTACTACAGCGTGCGGGGCCTCGTCATAGTAAACGGGTTCGAGCCGATGCCTTAAATATGTGTTGGCCGCTTGGTTTTACGGGAACGAGGCAGCATTTTGGGTTCGGGGACCAGTGGAGATATAGTACGTACAAAAGATTGTGGACGTAGGTTCGACCGAAAGGCAATGATGCATGGGCCTTGCATTTTGATATACTCGGGGCCGCGTGAAATTTGCTACTCTATTCAAAACTAGTAAGGTACACATGTATTGAACGCATGAGATTTCGAAACCAAATTATGAATAAATACACACTATAGGATGTAAAGCTTTGAGTCATATATGGATGATGTAGATGTTCTCTTAGTTCTTATAGTTCATCTCATTCAAAATGAATAAGTTCTATAAAAATGTTAAGATTCATGGGGTTGTGCATTGTACTCCCTCCTTTCCAAAATAGATGACCCAACTTTGCACTAACTTTTTACAAAGTTAGTGCCAAGTTGGGTCATCTGTTTTGGAACGGAGGGAGTAAATCATAAAGTAAAAAACAAATAATGGCAATTCATTTAGAAAAAATAATCAATTATGATACAGAAGATTCTAGAACAAAGGAGAAGTGCTTGTGTTTTGAGGTTTGTGCATTATGCTTAAGTTCAACCATGGAGTCTTCTAAATTGTACATGTGGTAGATCTGGTGGAATGTTGATGATATCCAATGGCTAGTAGTGCTCGGATTTGCCTATCTCTGCACTGTCGGGTTAGCTTCATCCAGCGACCATCTTTCAAAGTTATTGGCACACTATATAGTTCTTGTGCCATAGTTGCATGTTTTGGAAAAAAGCTACTAGTGGGTTGTACTATCTATTTAGGAATAGAAGATGTATACATGGAAGTTGTAGGGAAAGAGATGACATGGAGCATCTCAATTCCTATGAGTAGGGATTGGAAAAGAGATGTCATTTGGTTCACATCATAGGAAATTTTCTATTGAATATAGAGATGACATGTTTCTCAATTCCTATGAGGAGGGATTAGAAAAGAGATGTAATTTGGTTCATATCATAGGAACTTTTCCATTGAATATACGCTAATGTTTATTTTCCTTTGAAATTAAGGGAATATAGGAATCCATTCATATGGACCAAGTGGCTCTAAAGCTATAGAAATGATATCATGTTTATTTCCTTTGAAATGTGGAGTATATGAATCTATTCCTATGAACCAATTGGCTCTAAAGGAAAAAAATCCAATAAAAATCATATCATATAGAGTTCCTATGATATTCCTCGACACTAAAGGATGCTTGAAATTGCTGCGGGTGATACAATGGTCTTTCTTTGTAGACTCCTCACCCAACTTTAGGTTACCTCTCGAAGATGAATGAAATGATATATACATGGTATTCTACATGTGCAATTTGGTACACGAAAACTCGGTAAAAGTTTGCGAGGTTTGAATTTTCAATAAAGCTATATGCACTGCATTTCGGAACGGAGGGAGCATACGGCAGTTGCTAACACTCACGTGGAAGATTTGTGTGTAGGGGGAGTGGCTGTTCTGTTAAATGACATGGCAAAACTGACACTGTCAGATGCCGATCTAACGGTCCTTACGGCGTTCGTCAGGAAAAGGCTTGTGGCGAACGTTTGTCAGATAATGATTTACAGACACATGCATTGCATTGATGCGTGCCCCCCCCTCTCTCACGCACATGCACCCTCACGAGTCACGACTCTCCCGAGTCCTCTCGCAGACTCGCACGTCACACCCACCGTCTATCTGCAGGTAGACGTCATGCACATATGTGCTCTTCACACCCTACCCTCAGAACTTCTAAAAAACAAAAGACGACGCGCACATTTTATTTTAGTTCACACATCACACACTTGTACTATTGCTCTTGCGGCAAACTTTCTTTGGGCATAGTATATTGTACTCTCACGAAGAGAAGCGGTGCACGCACGCACTAGTTCTCTCACACCCACTCGTGGGTACACGTAGGAGCGCATTTTTTTGAAGTTGGTACAACAAAATCACTCCACTATATATAAAAGCAGGAGCCTTAGCGCTTGCTTTACTAGGGTTCCTCTCGTTCACTCTCTCATGCTCTCCAGATCTAAGCAACACATAGGTGGCCACACTCTCTCTCAGCTCACGTCTGGTCACAAATCCGGCCGGACAACCTCGACCGAGGCAGGGGTGTAGGTGCATCGTTCACGCTGTCGGCGGCGGCGAGGGAGGAGACCAACGGCTACCCGCGCGTCCCGATCGGCGGCCGTGCCTTTCTCTCCGAGAGAGCACCGGCTTGGGAGGGCCTCTGACCCCTTCTTCCTCCCTGCGAAATTGTGGCCAAGATGCCGCCTCCCGACGCCGTCTTTGCGACATGCCGACGACCCTCAGGTATATATTCCTTCGAAACCTGCCTTGCTCTACTGCCCCAGCTCCCTTCATGTGGATCCTTTTCTACTTCTGTCCGCTGTTCCAAAGCCACCTAGACTTCTACTAAGGCGCGTGCTTTGCATGTATGTTCTGTATGATAGATACTCATATACCTCCTTTTTAGAGAGAGAAATGGGTACTCGTATCTTGAGTAGATATCATAGTGTGTTTGTTTGCATGATCTAAGGACTATTCTGAAATAAGAACCAAATCAATTGCACAAATCAAGCTGAGTTCCAAGTAAGAATTTGATTACAAAATAAAAGTTGTAGTTTTATTATATGTTGTTTCCTGGGTTCCACTGATGTATAGTTCCAGAGATGTTTGACGCTTTACATGCATGTTTATGGACTATTTTGTGCAACTAAATAAGTCATTTAGGTCTGACAGACACTCATGTCCTGTATTAGCTTGAGGTATAGCTTATGTATGACTGAAATAAAATATTACACTTTTTCTGCGAATAATAAAAATATTACATTTCTCGATGAAGTAGAATAAAACTTTAGCTAGCATCAGCCATGCAATGTTATGTTATGTGAACAGTGTAAACCTTGCAGTATAGCGGCATCTAAAAAATCCATTTTTACAGTAATCTAAAAAAATTAGTTAGTAGTAGAGTGTTTATTTCCCAGATGACAAGGGGAACTAAAATGTGCCAACTATTTGCCAACTTGTCGTACTTGCATGTGAGGAGGTGGCAGTAGTTTCTAGACATTTCTCAACTTCAGTAGGTGCAATCCAGATTCAACGGGGACTTCTTTATTTGTTTACTTGGAGAGCAGAGTCGACCATGTGCACAAGGAGCGGGAGTGAATCCGGCAGCTCTTAGCCGTCAGATCATGTCATCCTTTGTTTGATGGACGGCAGTGATATGCATGAGAGGGGAAATGAACGGTGGATTTTGAGCCAATGCTTGTTTGGGCGGGAGAACTGAAGATGGAGTGGTAAATCAAATTTGAAAACTGCCGCATTACAGTAGTAGTAGATTAGAAGTAAAGCTATTTCATACACTCAACTCAAAGCGTTGGTTCAAACAGGGAAGAAAGTGGGAAAGCTGTAGCATGAATCTAGGACTTGGTTCTAAGAGGAAACGGGGGAAAGTAGTAATATCTGTCACTGTTTAAATAACCGTATATCTTATTTGCGCAAACAGGGATGTCTGTCTCCATATCGTTTCGGGATGTCTGTCTCCGTATCGTTTCTATCCGCGCAATCAAAAGCACAGACCTCAGTTTTAGGACAACTATGCAAAATGAGATGGCTATCCCTGGCTGCCGTCGTCTAACCTCCCGTCTTCAAGGTATCCCTACATTGGTAGTAACTAAGGTAGAATGACCAACGCAATCTAAAAGAAGCTGATTTGTACGTTTTACTTCCTGATTACAGTGCAGGGACGAGCGAAAACAACTGCATCCTAGTCCGGAATGCACTTTCTACCAGTTCATCCATGGACCAAGGACTAGCTGGCACGGCTGCACGACAGTTTTTTGGACACGTGCGTGGACAAGAGGCATTGTGGTCTACTTATTTCTGCAAATAGCGGTGCTTAAATTTAGTGGAATGCACAAGCATTTCAGCTGGTCAGTACACTGCATGGTTCAGTTTAGCATTCCAGCTGATACCACGATTATAATTGGTTATTCTGGAATGAGAGAACCTAACCCTGAATGGTGGCAACAAGAAAAAACCAGAGTGAACCACAAGAAATTTAATCCTGCCGGGAGGCCCTTTGCTCAGAGAGAAGCCTTGCTTGTTTTTTCCTGATTTGTAAACCTTCTCACAACTTTTTCTTTTGCTGTGAACTAGTATATGTTTGTTATGTTCTATGAATCATTGAGATGTATAAAATTGATTAACTTATGCTTTTCAAGTTTTTTATGAAGACGAGTTTAATGTGAGTGTTCCACATGAGCGTTGGACTAGCGTGTGAACGTTTGCAATTTATTATATTGTGGCCTCAATTAACTGCATGAACCACTGTAACAAGATACATAGTTGCTTATATGTCAGACAGCAGATTGTTGATTGTTAGCTGGTCGATAGCCTAGTGTTGAAGCGAGCTGAGCCAATGTGCCATGTTTTGCACAACTGCTTACAAGTGGGGTAGCACCAACAGTGTTTACAAGTACTTATGTATACGTCGGCGCACGGTTCTCGAACGAGTGCTCTATTTCGTCAAAACAGACACTGCTTGTGTGATAAACCGTGACAACTTATGCCTTACCATGCCATATTCATGAAAAAACTAGTGAGGACGCATCTGTTTTGGCAACAATTACGATGGTTCTCACATGATTCACCGGGACAAAAAAGTAGCAGCAGTTCCCATAGACGGATTCAAATAGAGTACTAACCCAGAGGGGTCGATAAGAGGCAAGGTTCGGATAATTAGACACAATCCAAACTACTATTAAACACTAGCTGGGGCAACTATTTCATGCCTTGATCTAATTTGGGCTGGACACAAGACGGACCTTGCCATGAACATCATCGAGGACGTCTCACAGCAGCTCAATCCTGTGAACCTTCATGAAGACAACCTTGTGGCCTTGCCACTGATAAACTTGTTTGTGGAGGCATGCCACGTCATCTTCCTGCGTAAACTTGACAAGAACAGTATTCCTCACAAACGAAGGAGTAGCTTTGAACTTCTTGTGCTTCAGTATACCCTGGACAACACGCCTGACAACAATGGGGCTGGAATACAACTCTTCATTGGTATAACCGCGAATGGCTTCCAGGATCCAACAGTCTAAGAACTCTGTTTTCCCAGTGTGTATATTCAGGTCGTCCGCCTCATAGCGAGTGACATGTACAGCCACACAATCCTTGTCTGCATCAGGGCTCTAATTGAAACAGAAACAAATTCTGAATTACTTTTCAGTATAAGAAACACAAGTTATTTAAACCACTACGTATACCATGGCATCGAAGCTAATAAAATTGTGCATTATTAATCACCACATACTTCCTTTTCTAAAAAAAATCACCACATACTTAGATGAAAAACCACAATCGAGATCGGCAAAGAAGGAAATCACCTTGGGCTGCTCAATGGGGGGCGGGGACACATCCTCAAAGGGGGAAAACTGCTCCTGCAGTGCCACGGGGGCTGTAACCTCAAACGGGGTGTTGACCATCTTAGTATCTGGGGTCGCCTCGGTGGTTGCCTCCATCTTCTTGGAGCTCTCTGTCTCATGGGGATCAGCCTCCTGCGTCTGCTCCAATATTGGCAGATCTTTGCCTGGTTCTCCTTGGTCCATCATGAAACTGACGAATACTAGGAGTCCACTAAAAGGAAAACACAATCGCAATGACAATGAAACAAAAAAAAGAGTGAGGATCGGTTACAGCTTTGCAAAAGTTCTTTTTTTTCCTCTGAACGAAAATATACCAACATCATGGATCCGCTTACCTTCCCTTCGTTCGGAGAGAAGAACAGTGGCAGATGCAAGTGTTGCCTTTCTTGAAGACGGCGAGGGAGAAGGGGATTCAGCGAAGAGTGAAATGATGGTTGCTTCGTCCGTCAAACTTAGACTGCGGGGAGGTGGGGGTTTTGTGATACGACGGCTTGTTACTGTCGCACTACGACCGAGGTGACTCTCCGCCTGCATACTGCCTTCTAATTTGGTGGATGGAATTTGGGCCTGCGTGCTGCATGGCCCGCATGTTGGTGAACAAAAGTATAACGTCATTCAGTAGAGGGAGGCCTTTCAATGACCTATGAGGAGCCAGAAGCGGTAGAGTGTCTCCACTGTACTAGTAGTAATTGTTTTTCTGGGTAGCTGTAGAGTGTCTCCACTATAGTAGTAGTAATTGTTTCTCGGGTCCCAAGACAAAACAGCCCATCCACACTAGTAAATAGTAAAATCAATTCAAAAACCTGGGTGCTCTTCTTCCTCCTCGCTCCCACCCACCTCATGTCAGCTCGCTCCGCTCGTACCCCCAAATTCCTCACCTCACTCCTACAGAAAACCCCAGCTCCCCTTCTTCCTCACTCCTACAGAAAATCCCCAGCTCCCCTTCTTCTTCGCTCGCACTACAACTAGGCTCGTCATTCGTTACTCTGCTCAAATCCGTGAGCGCGACGTGACGCCCTCAAGGAAAATGGAGTTGGCTGACCCCAGCGCCAAGAGGATGAGGCTCCCGCCAGAGGCGACGCCTGTTGTAGATCTCGCACCCAGCAGCGCGGGGAGAAGCGGCGGCCCCGCCCCCACCGGATCCCAGGAACCCGTAGAATCTCTGGTGGACCACATCAGCGATCTCCCGGACGCCATCCTTGGGGAGATCATCTTGCTTCTCCCCACCAAGGATTGCTGCCGCACCCAAGTCCTCTCAATTCGGTGGCGCCCTCTATGGCGCGCCGTTCCCCTTAATCTCGACTGTCGTCAGCTATCTCTCTTCAATGAATTTGAAATCCCCAGAGCCATCATCTCCTCGCACCAGGGATCCGTTCAAAGCCTCTGCATCCCTTCATGCTACCTGAGCAAGCATACCATGCCCTGCACGGTGGACGCCTGGCTGGAATCCCCTGAATTCACAGAACTACAGCTGCTTGAGTTCTACTATTCCCCTGGAAATCACATACCACATACCGAATGCCATGAACTTGTGCCCTCAGCACCGATGTCCATCTCGGGGTTTTCGTCCTCTCTCCACACCGCCACCTTTGCGTAGTGCTACCTACCAGACAATCTGGTACTAAACCTTCGACTCCCATTTCTCAAGAAACTTTCACTTGTGCGAGTTCGTATATCGGAGGCCTCATTGCACAACATCATCCACTCCAGTTGCCCTGTGCTAGAGTGCTTGGTGCTTGTTTTCACAGTTAGAATCGGTTGTCTCCAAATAAAGTCGCCTAACCTTGTAAGAATTGGAATTTCTTTTGACGGAAGGCAACTCATCATCCAAGATGCCCCTTCACTTCAAAGGTTGATCCTTGATTCTAGTTATTCACCGTTGCAAATAACCGTCCTCTCTGCGCCTAAACTGGAGACCTTGGGTGTAATACATGATCTCTGTGCTCATTTCATTATGGTGTTTGGCTCCACAATTCTTGAGGTACTTTATATTATCATCTACACTTGTAACCATAAGCTGCATTTTAAATTTCTGCGCATAATTTACATATCATCTTGGAGTACACATTTTGTACTAATATTATGTTCTATGCTCAACGAAGAGTTTCTCCATGGATGGCCTATCAATGGTGCTCGATTCTGTTAAGATCTTATATATCCAAATGAATAGTTTTGATCTGAACAAGATTATTGGCTTGCTGCAATGCTTTCCATGTCTGGAAAAGTTGTATATAAAGGTGATAATTTCACGCACATTGGAAGCCCGCATATAGTGTACTAGAATTAACCGTTCAGTTGTTGCTCTTTCGACACTCTTCTTTTAGACCTTAACTGTTTTCAATCTTCATGTCTATTTAGGCAATAGGACGGGTAAGAAAGTTATAACCAGTCGGTGGATTCGTAAGCATCGGGATTTTCTCACTTCTCATGAGATTCGATTGAAGACAATAACGCTAGAACGATATGTAGCCAAACGTGCAAACACAAGATTTGTCACATTCTTCCTGCTGAATGCGAGGTTACTATTTTCCATCAGGCTTAAGTTTATCAGCAGCATGGTTTTGATGGATGGGTATGTCGAAGAGCAAAAAAAAGGAGTTTCAGGTGGGCAAAAGAGCTTCTGAACGTGACAGGCATCTATTTACAACATATTGTGGTCATAATCTAGTAAATTTTACGACCCAGGATGTTCATTCTATGGACCTGACCGATCCATTTGTCTGTGACTGCCGAAAATAGTGCTAGAGTTAGATGTTGTTGCCCTTTTCAATCTGGTTTTTTTGCAAACCTGATGAACAATTAACCCTCGTGCTTTTGTACAGTTTGTAAGCTGGAGTTAGATGTTCCTGGCCTTTTCAACTCGGCTGTGACTGTCATATTTTCTTTGAAACAAGGCAAATGGCTTGCCATTCGTTTAATTTAGAGTGAAATATTGTAACAAATCCAAACCAAGGGAAATAACATCACTCTCGTCGGCTACTTGAGCTCACTGTGCATTACAGAAGCCAAGTGATTAGCCCCCACCAGCACCCACAAACTTATTTCGAACTAGCACATCAAATGGGCTATAAATTTTCATAGGAAAGGCTGCATGACCGTGACAGATTTGGATTCTGACATTTGGGACCCGCGAGGAAATAGCTTATCCAAGGTGGTGTCGACTTACTAGCTAGTCAACAAACGATTCTGCCTACCAGCCGTTGGATTGACATCCAACATCTGTCGTGTATCTTCTATCTCTTGTCTTCTTCTTCCTCCAATCGCCCAAACCAAACCACCCCGTCGGCTCCACATGCTCCCGCCTCCCATGGATAGCTATGCCTCCGCCGCCCTACCGTACGTACCCTCCAACGTTGGCCAGTCCCTCCCTCTATTCCCCCACACGTCCTGTTATTCTCCGGCAACGTCATCCCCAACACGCACCCGCACCCGAACCATTCAACCCTCGTACTCCCCTCCGCCTGCGACTGGACTGATGCATCTTCAATGGCTCCTGTATGTTCCGTCCGAGGCCTCGCCGTCGTCCTCCGCCTTGCGGCCTTGGTTCGCTCGCTGTGCGCGGTGCGCCACCCTGTTGCGTTGTCAACGTCGTCAACAACCGAGAGGAACAAGGAGATGACTGTATGTGGAGAGGATGATAGTAGGGACCCACCAGCATCATGGCAGTACGCAAGCAAGTGCCTCTATAGTACAAGCCCAAAAATATGGTTCCTCCTAATTGGTTGGACATCTGGGGCTCACGCCATTGTCAACGTAGTCAATAAACGAGAGAATTACACTACGAGCGGCTGACACAAGGGACCCAGCAAGACGCGCAGTTTTTTTAGGAACAAGCAGTTGTTATTTATGCTAGTTTTAGCGACGGATCAGGGTAACAACGGGGCTGTGCGGGGGTTGTGGCCTGTCTAGCTAGGGTTTTATTTATGTTTACCACATCATGAGCCCAGTTGTGTTTTTTTCTTGCTGAAAATGGCTGGCCCAGTTCTATTTTTTAAAGAAATACCCAAACAAGGCCTACTTGCTTTATCGGCCCTGCTGGGCTGCAAATCTTTCAAGATGAGGAGAGTTTCATTCGGTTTGCCCAGAAATGGGCTGTACATTTTTAAAACACATCAAACCGGGAATTACTTTCAATTTTTTTATTACAAGGTCTTAAATTCCATTGATTTTTATGCGTGGACAATTATTTGGATTTTATATTTATATAAATTATTTTTCAAAATAGTTTGAATGTGAATTGATATTTCTTGATTAAAAATAGTTGACCGCACGGAAATATGCAAATTTTCGTATACTTTTTAACCGTGGCCACAATATGGGGTGTGATGCTAACAAAAAGAAGATGGGCTCCAAAAAAATTCTTACGAATTAGCAAATGGGTTATACATTATTAGAAATAATGGCAGATGGTTTGTATACTATTTTCCACAGATTTGAGGCTGAGTTGTGCGCCTACTACAGGTTGACACGTATGCTTTCATAAAAAAAGGTAGACGCACACACAACGCCCTGTCAACTTAGTCAACACACGAGAGCAGTGACTGTTGGATGTCCATCCAATGGCTGTTGTGCTTCTTCAATCTCTGCTCTTCATGTTCAAGCCGCTCAAACAAGCGTCGGCGGGACTGCCTGCTCCCTCCTCTCACGGTCGGCTATGCTGGCGCGCAGACCTCACGGCCCCACCGTGCTCCCATCGCTGGCCTAGCCATCCCTCTACTCACCCACACCTGTTGTTATTCTCCAGCGACGGCAGACGAACCAGTAAACACTCGTACTCCTCCGCGTGGGAAACAACTACCGAGTATTCCTTGGCACCGTGTCGTTCCCTTCCTAGGCCTCGCCGTCGTCCACCGCCCTGGTGCTCTCGGCGCGGCCTAGTCAATGTGGTCAATGAACGACATCCATCGGAACTGGACTGTATGTGGAGAGGCTGATAGCTGGGTCCACGGCCGCACGCAAGGAAATGCCTCCTTATTACGCGCAAAATAATGATTCCTCCACCTGACAGCTAGGACCCACAAGAAGGGCCTCTGTATTTCGCGAAAAAAACGTTCTCCCCGCTGACAGGTCGGACCCACCAGCTATAACTTCGCACGCAAGGAAGTGCCTCCTTATTACGCCCAAAAAAATGAATACCCCACTGCTAGCTAGGACCCACCATATTGTTGGGCTGACTTGTGGGCCTACTAAGTTGACAGGGACGGAGAGCTTTGTCAACTTAGTCAATACTCCAGTGACCGTATGATGTCCATCCAACGGCCATAGTGCTTCTTCAACCTCTGGTCTTCTTGCTCCATCCGCCCAATGCAGCGCCGGTCGTGCCGCCTGCTCCTGTCTGCCGTGGCCAGCTGTGCTACCGCGGAGGCCTCACCACCCTCATACTACTCCCACCACTGGCCAGGCTATCCCTCCACTCACCCACACCCCCTGTTATTCTGCGGCGACGGCAGCCTCACACCGCAGCCGAACCAGTGAATGCTCGTTGTCGGTGTCAAAACCGGTAGATCTCGGGTAGGGGGTCCCAAACTGTGCGTCTAGGCCGGATGGTAACAGGAGGCAAGGGACACGAAGTTTTACCCAGGTTCGGGCCCACTCGATGGAGGTAAAACCCTACATCCTGCTTGATTAATATTGATGATATGGGTAGTACAAGAGTAGATCTACCACAAGATCGGAGAGGCTAAACCCTAGAAGCTAGCCTTTGGTATGATTGTTGTTGTGTATGTTGTCCTATGGACTAAAACCCTCCGGTTTATATAGACACCGGAGAGGGTTAGGGTTACACAAAGTCGGTTACAACGGTAGGAGATCTGCATATCCGTATCGCCAAGCTTGCCTTCCACACCAAGGAAAGTCCCTTCCGGACACGGGACGAAGTCTTCAATCTTGTATCTTCATAGTTCAAGAGTCCGGCTGAAGGTATAGTCCGGTTATCCAAACACCCCCTAATCCAGGACTCCCTCAGTAGCCCCCGAACCAGGCTTCAATGACGATGAGTCCGGCGCGCAGATTGTCTTCGGCATTGCAAGGCGGGTTCTCCTCAAAATTTTGTGTACCTATTGAATAAAGTCCGGTTTCTTGTAGATGTTGCTTTCCTTGGCTTCTACGCCCAATAATGGTCGTTTACCACATGTCAAACGAATATGAAAAGTCTGAGTGTTTTTACATTCACACCCCTAGCCGCGTAAATGAGCTGCCCTATTTAAGGGGACGAGGATTTAGATCCAACCCACATCTTCCCCCCTTCGCGAGTGTTCATCTGACAAAGGTCCATTCCACCATGGCCAGCCATCACAACTCCTCCTTTCGCCCTTCCAGCCCTCTACGTGGATATTGGGAGAGATGCTCCTGTAACGCCCGGATAATCACGCTATAGTAATCTCACGTTAGTGGTGACACGTCACCTCTGTCACTGTAGTTAATCTCGGGTTAATTCGAAACCGTTTCAAATTTAAATCCTAAATAAGTCAAACGACAAAAGTTTTCAAAATATTAAACTAAAATGTTCAATAAATAGTAGATAAATCAGAGGCTAGGATAAAATTGTAAACAACAACTTGAACAATTAAATAAATGCCCTTTATTAGTTATAAATATTAAACTATTTTAATTGGGGTTTAAACTTTTGTGGTCATGGTGTAATTAGTAAAAACAATAATATATTTAAAAAAAAACTAAAATAAAAGAAAACAGAAAAGTAATAGAAAAAATAGGGAAAAGAAAATAGAACAAAAAAAGAAGAAGAAAACCCCCCCTCGCCAACTGGGCCAGAAGGCCCAGCTGGCTGACCCATTTGGCCCAGTCGGCCCTCCACTCCCTCCATATCCCCACCAGGGGGGAACCCTAACCACGACCCACCTCACTTCCCCCCCACTCCCCCTCGTCAGCCCCCACCCCCCCGATCCGATCTGGAACGAGGAGGGGAACCGAACCCCGACCCCATCGCCTCGATGCCCCTCACCGGAGCACCACCACCGTCACCCTGCTGCCTCGCCGGATCCTGCTGGACCGCCCCCGACGCCCCTGATCCCTTGCCGTTGTCGGATCGCCTCGACGCCTCCGCCCGAGGACCTCGCCGGAGGCCACGACGCCGGACCTCCCCGCCGGCCTGCCTCCACTCCGACCGTGCCGTCTTCGTCCTCCTCCTCGCCCCCCGTTGCCCTGGACCCTATGCCCCACTCCCCGTGAGCACCTCTCCTCCTCCTCCCCGGCGCGCGCCTAGCTCCGTCCCGGCCCCGACCGCGACCACCCACGGCCAAAACTGCGTCGACCCGCACCCGAACTCGCGGTCGCCCCGTCCTGGCCACCTCCTCACCCGTGCCCTGGATGCGCCCGAGCTGCCGCCCGCTCCAGCTCCATCCTGCCCGCAGCCGTCGCTACCTGCTGCTGCTCCCGTCGCCGTCGCGTGCAGGCCATGGCCTCGACCGCGCCCCCGCTAGCTGCTTCTTCCCCCAAGCCCGACCTCCTGGCCGCGTGACCGCACGCCCGCTGCCTCTGGTACCCCGGCCCGGCCTCGCCCTACCCGGCTGGCGCCCTGTCCGCCGGCGCCCCTCTGGGTGCCGCGGTGCACGCAAACGGGCACCCACGCCCGCACCCAGCGCCCAGTCGGGTGCGCCCCTGTTCGGACTGTGCCCGACACCCGCACCCGCTATGGCCCGCTGGCCCTATGACCAGTGGGGCCTCTAGCCCTGAACGTTTAAAAAAAGGATATAAAAAAATAAAAAAAATAAAAAAATTAATTAATTAATTAATTAATCTTGATTAATTAAACTAATTAATCATAATTAGATTAACCTAATTAACTTAACCTAATTAATCTGCTAATTAAACCAATTAATTAGGTTAATTAGTTATCAGTCAATGACATGTGGGCCCCCTGTCCAGTTTGACCAGTCAAACTGTTGACTGGGTTGACCCAGTCTATGACAGGTGGGCCCTCTTTGACCCTGTTGACCAGTCAACAGTTGACTGGTCAAATGCTGACTAGACCACACTTGACCCCACCTGCCAGCCAGACTTGCATTCTGTTGGGTACAATTCTGTGTACCCATAGCAATTTAAGATTTAATTTTCGAATTAAAACAATTTAGAAAATGATTTAAAGCTTTTAAAAATTATTATAAAATAATCCGTAGCTCGGATGAAAATACTTTGTACATGAAAGTTGCTCAGAACGACGAGACAAACCCGGATACGCAGCCCGTTCGTCCGCCACGCATCCCTAGCATAGCGAACACGTAACTTTCCCTCTCCGGCTCCTCTGCCCGAAAACGCGAAACACCGGGAATACTTTCCCGGATGTTTCCCCCCTTCGCCGGTATCACCTATCCCTGCGTTAGATCACCTCTAGCACCACGTTTGTCATGTTATGTTTTGATTGCTCTGTTATTTATTGTGTTCCCCCTCCATTACCTCTTTCCGGTAGACTACGAGACCGACGCCGCTGCTACCCAGTACGACTACGGTGTTGACGACCCCTCTCTCTTGCCAGAGCAACCAGGCAAGCCCCCCCCTTTGATCACCAGATATCGCCTACTCTCTTCTATACTGCTTGCATTAGAGTAGTGTAGCATGATACTGCTTTCCGTTATTCCTATCCTAATGCATAGCCTGTCCTTGTTATTACTGTTGTTACCTTTACCTGCAATCCTACATGCCTAGTATAGGATGCTAGTGTTCCATCAGTGGCCCTACACTCTTGTCCGTCTGCCATGCTATACTACTGGGCCGTGATCACTTCGGGAGGTGATCACGGGCATATACTATATACTTTACACAGTTACATCACCTGTGGTACTGTTCGGAGTTGGGGGCTGAAGGGGCAGGTGGCTCCATCCTGGTAGAGGTGGGCCTGGGTTCCCGACGGCCCCCGACTGTTACTTTGTGGCGGAGCGACAGGGCAGGTTCCGACCACCTAGGAGAGAGGTGGGCCTGGCCCTGGTCGGCGTTCGCGGATACTTAACACGCTTAATGAGATCTGGGTATTTGATCTGAGTCTGGCCATTTGGTCTATACGCACTAACCATCTACGCGGGAGTAGTTATGGGTATCCCGGCGTAGTGGTATCAGCCGAAGCCTTCGTGACGTCAGCGACTGAGTGGCGCGCGCCGGATTGGACCGTAAGCCTGCTCTTGTATTAAGGGGGCTAGTTCTGCTTCCGGCCGCGTTCGCAACGTGCAGGTGTGCAAAGGGCGATGGGCCCAGACCCCTGCGCCATAGGATTTAGACCGGCGTGCTGACCTCTCTGTTGGGCCTAGGTAGGGCTGCGACGTGTTGATCTTCCGAGGCCGGGCATGACCCAGGAAAGTGTGTCCGGCCAAATGGGATCGAGCGTGTTGGGGTATGTGGTGCACCCCTGCAGGGAAGTTTTTCTATTCGAATAGCCGTGTCCCTCGGTAAAAGGACGACCCGGAGTTGTACCTTGACCTTATTACAACTAGAACCGGATATTTAATAAAACACACCCTTCCAAACAGGGCGACGAGGGGGGGATCATCGGTTAGGATTATTCTATGCGATGCTACTTGGAGGACTTCAGTCTACTCTCTTCTACATGCTGCAAGACGGAGGCTTCCAGAAGCGTAGTCTTCGACAGGATTAGTTATCCCCCCCTTATTCTGGCATTCTGCAGTTCAGTCCACATATGATACCCTTATTCCATTTGATACCCATGCATATGTAGTATAGCTCCTTGCTTGCGAGTACTTTGGATGAGTACTCACGGTTGCTTTCTCCTTCTTTTCCCTCTATTCCTTCTACCTGGTTGTCGCAACCAGATGTTGGAGCCCAGGAGCCAGACGCCACCGTCGACGACGACTCCTACTACACCGGAGGTGCCTACTACTACGTGCTGCCCGCTGACGATGACCAGGAGTAGTTTAGGAGGATCCCAGGTAGGAGGCCTGCGCCTCTTTCGATCTGTATCCCAGTTTGTGCTAGCCTTCTTAAGGCAAACTTGTTTAACTTATGTCTGTACTCAGATATTGTTGCTTCCGCTGACTCGTCTATGATCGAGCTCTTGTATTCGAGCCCTCGAGGCCCCTGGCTTGTAATATGATGCTTGTATGACTTATTTTATTTGTAGAGTTGTTTTGTGATATCTTCCCGTGAGTCCCTGATCTTGATCGTACACGTTTGCGTGTATGATTAGTGTACGATTAAATCGGGGGCGTCACAGCTCCATCCCGCATAGCGAGCTAGTGACGCTCCAGACTAAGGGATTTCTCCCCCGGCCTATATCGTCCCGGTTTGAGCCGGCCTTGCCATCTATAATGGCGGAGAGCAAGCGGAGAGTGCCCCTAATCCCTCCAAAGGAGAGCGGGTGTGCCTCGTCCCTTATTTAATAAGGGGGCTCAGATTTCCAATCCATCCATTTCTCCGGGGGCTCCTAGAGTTCTATGGCCTCCAACTACAGAATCTCATGCCTGCCTCCTTATTGCATATCACGGGCTTCGTAGCCCTCTGCGAGCTGTTTTTGGGTATCGAGGCTCATTTCGGGCTATGGAAAAAGGTTATTCTGCCTTGTGCCCCGCTCTAAGGAGGGGTCAATGTATCAAGTGGGCGGAGCCGAAGTGTGGCGGATCGCCAGGACCGGATATCTATCAGGAACCCCAAAGAAGGCGTCCGAAGACTGCCGGATCCTGTTCGGATTGGCCTACCTGAGTTCGATAGTGCTCCCTTAAAGAAGCGCCTAAGCTGGCGTCCATGGAGCCCTCAGAGGGAAAGTGACAGGGACATCATTTACCTGATGGGCCGAATAAAATTGTTAGCCCATTCCGTACTGACCATGATCGGGGTTATGGCCGAATGCATCATGCGGTGGGTGCAACCGCTTCAGTACAGAAGCCACCCCATGTGGGACTTCAACGGGGAGGACGACGCCACCAGCTACGGCCGTAAGGGGCCGGATTCAGCTACCGCTCGACTAAAGATCTTGTCCACTTTGTATAAGGGAGAAGAGGAAGAATTTCTCCACATCAACCCACAGGGTGGATTCTCTATGCACAATCCCCCAAGCTGGGTAAGCGGTCGCATTTACTTGCCCATCCGTTTTGTATTCCCATTGGTAAATATTTAGTCTCACGACTTCAACACAAGAACTGCGCCGGGCTGTTAAGGAAATAAGCAACCCTCCTCCACAACCCAAGGACCCAGGACGGTCCCTCGACCTGGCCTCTCAAGAGGATCCAGACATATCTATGGAGCTGATTGATGGAGTGTTCCATCAATTGAGCAAGGACAATGCCTTGGTGGCCATTACGGCCGATTACCCAGGGCTAATCCTGGCCTCCCAGGTAACTGAGATCGAAGCCCCAATACCCTGAATAGGTGTCCGCCCTCTCGTGTTTTCAGTTTCCTGATTACAACTGAACTTTGCAGGGGAGGTTTTTGAGGCGGAAGGCCGAACCTGCGGCGACAAGCCAACGAGGGGCCGCAGGGCCCCGTGGGCAGAAAAGAAGTGCATTCCGGACCGAGGTGTCAACGCAAAGGTATGGCGCGCCCCCTTATCCCAAGTGTTATACCTTCGAGGCACATTGACACTCGTGCTCTCTTCAGGACAAAGAAACCTCGCCGGACTATATCCGGAGAGGCTGCCAATCGCGCCTCCACCAGCCAAGCTCCAAAGCCTGGTCCAGAGGCGGAGGCGAACGCAAGGCGCGCGCCAGATGCTCCTCTGACGGAGGATGTGGACGGGTTGTCTGCCACCAACTTTGAGGTGGAGAGTGCTATGAACCACAGGCTTCGCCGGACAATCCTTCGCGATGCTTGTTTCTCCCAAGGGGCATTAGATGCCTTCAATTCGAGAGATGCGTACCTCCGTGCTGCTCAAAATGGTCTAGCCAGAGCCACGAAGCAATATGTAAAATACATACGGGTAAGAAAATTTTGGTAATTATATATATATACCAGTAGCCCCCGAGACTTGAAACAGTTAGAATAACTGATTTAAGGATCATTTGTTATGCAAGTTCTTATAGAAAAGAATTCCCTACTGTCCAAGGAGCTGGAAGAGTGCAAAGCCCAACTTGAGGCCGCACTAGCCGCGGCAGGGGAGCCCAAGGAGACCCCCTCTGGTAATATTCACTTCGAAATATAAGTATTTTGCGAAGCACGGCATGGGTGTGAATCTGATAAATGAAATAGCAGATGGTGCCGGATTGAATCCGGAAAGGCAACACCTCCTACGCTAGTTAAAGGCTGGTGAGAAGGTGCTGACAAAGGTCAGGCGGGAGAAGAACGATCTCCAAGATGCCAACACCAAGCTGGGCGTCGAGATGAAAGATGTTCGTGCCCAGCTGTCAGACTCCGTTAAGGAGAATCAGCGGCTTCGGCGCGGCATATTTAGTAAGTGCTTGAACGAACCTTTGAAAGAAAGTTCGGCGGGGAAGTCGACTAACAGAGCAATGTCTGTAGGTGTGCTGACAGGTCGTCCTGCAGAGGAGATACCCGGTTCTACGGGTGACCTTCTTCCCGAGCTCTCGCAACTGCTCGATCGAGTTCGGCAGGTGATGCAAGGTGTCGCCCAGGCCCTGTGGCCATCCATCTCCATGCCCGAAGGTCTTGGAGAGCTTGCGGAGAAGCTAAAGGGAGCACAGCGGCGCTTCCGATTGTGGAAGATATCGGCCTGCCATCAAGGCGCTAGGGAGGCCTGGGCCATGGTGAAGACGCGGTACACAAAGGCTGACCCCAACCCCATGGCCGAGGTCGGTCCTGTAGGGCCCGATGGGAAGGAGATCCCTGTAATCTTAGTATACGACCAAGTAGAGTTGGCCGCAACGTATTCCCAGCAGGACTGTAAATTAGACAGCCTGTTAGATGGTATTGAAGAGGAATACAATCAGTTAAAATGACTATGTAATTTAATTGACATTTATAATGCCTTCTAGCCGGATTGTAGATCATTTGTCATGGCCGACCTTTTCACTTCAGCCTCGGGACCTGACGGTCCGGAGTGTGTCCGAATTCCCATGCTGTTATATAGGAACCGGGGAATGCATGGAGACCAGGCGTAGGGGTCATTAGTGCGTGAGCAGACAAGTGCCCGACTAGTTATGTTATATTACATGGTTAGTAAGAAACATCTTGCAGGGAGAATAGTTCCGTTAGGGGTTCCTTTCCCTGGGAGGCATGCCCTAAATTGCATGTCTATGCTGTGAAAAGAAACACTGGAAAAACATCTGGGGGCGTATAGATAAATAATAAAAAGGATCATCTTTAGTTCACCGACCGAATATTCCCTTAAGAACGCTAGCTTTCGGCTTCACCCAGTCTGAGGTACACGTCCGGCTGACCCGACAGTAACAATCGCAGAGGTGCTCCCTTTACCACCTAGACGAACAATTGGGAACGTAGGGGTAAGCACAGGAGCCAGGCAACCCAGCTTGGCCAAAACTTAAGTCATATCGGTGCATATAATGGTGAATAAAAGGTACATGCAGAAGTGTGACACATGTGTTGGGCATGAAGCCCGTATAAATAAGCTTCTGTTAAAAGAAGCCCCCAGGTTTAATGAATGCGAAAAGCACGTAATTTGATGAGCCTTTAAAGGTTATAAGAGAAAGGAAGGGGTGAAGGGGAGAAATGTAAGACAGACAGTATATATAAAAAATGGACAGAGGAATGAGACGAACACAGAGTCCGGCGCTAGGCATAGAATCTTCGGAGACGGGCTGCGTTCCATGGGTTCGGCTCGAGTCGGTTATCCGATGCATCTCGCAGGCGGTACGCTCCACCAGTCAGGACTTGGTCAATTATGAAGGGACCTTCCCACTTGGGCTTGAGTTTGACCTTTTTCTTGTCCGGCAGGCGTAGAACTAATTCACCAACGTTGTAATATTTGGCCCGTAATTCTTTGCTCTGGTATCTTCGAGCCTGCTGTTGATAGAATGCGGAACGGGCTTTTGCCACGTCGCGCTCCTCCTCCAATGCGTCCAAACTGTCCTGTCGATCGAGCTTGGCTTCTCTTTCTTCATACATGCGCACTCGAGGTGAGTCATGAATTATGTCACAAGGCAAAACTGCCTCTGCGCCATACACCATAAAGAATGGTGTGTATCCGGTGGTGCGATTTGGCGTGGTAAGCAGCCCCCAGAGTACGGAGTCGAGCTCCTCTACCCAGTGCGTGTTAGATTCCTTGAGGGACAGCACTAATCTGGGTTTGATGCCGCTCATGATAAGACCATTTTCACGTTCGAGATGGCCATTAGTTTGTGGGTGATAGACGGAAGCATAATCGAGCTTGATGCCCATGTTTTTGCACTAGAGTTTTACCTTGTCGGTCGTGAAGTTCGTGCCGTTATCAGTGATGATGCTGTGGGGGACGCCATAACGGTGTACAACCCCGGATATAAAGTCTATCACCGGTCCGGATTCGGCCGTCTTAACAGGCTTGGCTTCTATCCATTTGGTGAACTTATCCACCATGACCAGTAAGTATTTTTGCTTGTGGGTTCCACCTTTAAGGGGTCCAACCATGTCAAGCCCCCAGACCGCGAAGGGCCAAGTAATGGCGATAGTTTGGAGGGCGGTGGGTGGCATATGGCTTTGGTTTGCAAAGAGCTGGCAACCGGTGCATCGTTGGACTAAGTCCTGAGCGTCTGCCCGAGCCGTCGGCCAATAAAAGCCTGTACGGAAGGCCTTGCTTACAAGGGACCGAGCTGCAGCGTGATGACCGCCGAGTCCGGCATGAATTTCAGCTAGGAGGTTCCGCCCCTCCTCTTTAGAGATGCACCTTTGAAGGACTCCGGTAGTGCTTTTCTTATAAAGCTCTCCCTCGTGGACTCTGTAGGCTTTGGATCGCCGCACTATGCAGCGTGCCTCATTTTGGTCCTCGGGGAGTTACTTCCTAGTAATGTAGGCGAGGAATGGTTCTGTCCACGGGGCAATGACGGCCATTATTACGTGGGTTGAAGGTGTTATTTCATTGGCAGAGCCTCTGATTGTGTCAGAATGTTCGGTGTTGGGCAATGCGGTTGGGTCCGGGATGTTATTGTTTGGCTCCCCTTCCCATACTATGGATGGCTTGAACAGCCTTTCCAAAAAGATGTTGGGGGGGGACTACATCGCATTTTGCGCCGATGCATGCCAGGACATCTGCCGCCTGATTATTTTCCCGGGCTATATGGTGAAATTCAAGCCCCTCGAACCGAGCTGACATTTTTAGGACGGCGTTGCGGTAAGCTGCCATTTTTGGAACCTTGGCATTGAAGTCTCCATTTATTTGGGATATTGCGAGGTTCGAGTCCCCGCGCACCTCTAGGCGTTGAATGCCCATGGATACTGCCATCCGAAGACCATGTAAAAGGGCCTCATATTCGGCTGCATTGTTGGAGTCCGTGTACATAATCTGGAGTATGTATTGAACTGTGTCTCATGTGGGGGACGTCAGAACAATGCCAGCCCCAAGTCCGGCCAACATCTTGGAGCCGTCGAAATGCATGATCCAATTTGAATATGTGCCGTACTCTTTAGGGAGTTCGGCCTTCGTCCATTCTGCGACGAAGTCGGCCAAGACATGCGACTTGATGGCTCGCCGTGGCTTATAAGTTATGTCGAACGGGAGGAGCTCAATGACCCATTTTGCAATCCGGCCTGTTGCATCACGGTTGTTTATAATATCGTTAAGTGGTACTTCCGAGGCTACTATTATTGAACACTCTTGAAAGTAGTGTCGTAGCTTCCGGGATGCCATGAATACCGTGTACGCAATCTTTTGATAATGCGGGTACCGTGATTTGTAGGGAGTGAGGACAATGGACACATAATAGACCGGCTTTTGAAGGGGGAATTTGTGTCCTTCTGCTTCTCGTTCGACGACGAGCACTGCGCTTACAACCTGATGTGTTGCTGCAATGTATAATAGCATTGGTTCGCTAATGTTTGGCGCGGCCAGGACTGGGTTTGTTGCCAGTATGTCTTTTATTTCGTCGAGTCCGGCCGTGGCTGTATCCGTCCATTCAAAGTGTTCGGTGCACCGAAGGAGGCGGTGAAGGGGTAGGGCCTTTTCTCCCAAGCGGGAGATAAAGCGGCTTAGAGCTGCCACGCATCCGGTTAACTTTTGTATTTGTTTGAGGTCCTTTGGGATATCCAGTTGCGACAGAGCTCGGACCTTGGCTGGATTTGCTTTAATTCCTCTACCGGATACAATGAAGTCCAAGAGCTTTCCGACTGGAACACCGAAAACGCATTTTTCCGGGTTGAGCTTGATGTCGTATGTTCGGAGGTTATCAAATGTGAGCCTCAAGTCATCTACTAAAGATTCGACATGTCTTGTTTTGACGACCACATCATCTACATATGCCTCCACTGTTTTGCCGACCTAGTTTGCCAGACATGTCTGAATCATGCGCTGATATGTTGCGCCGGCGTTTTTGAGCCCGAAGGGCATCGTGTTGAAGCAGAATGGGCCGTATGGTGTGATAAATGCTGTTGCAGCTTGGTCTGGTTCTGCCATCTTGATTTGATGGTAGCCGGAATATGCGTCGAGGAAACACAACGAATCGTGTCCTGAAGTAGCGTCGATGATTTGATCGATGCGGGGGAGGGGGAAGGGATCCTTTGGGTAAGCCTTGTTAAGGTCTTTAAAATCAACACACAGGCGCCAGGATTTGTCCATCTTTGGTACCATCACCAGGTTTGCTAGCCAGTCCAGATGTTTTATATCTCTGATGAATCCGGCCTCCAATAGCTTTGCTAGCTCCTCTCCCATGGCCTGACTCTTAGGTTCCGAAAAACGCTGAAGAGCCTGTTTGACAGGTTTGAATCCTGTTTGGATATTTAAGCTGTGCTCGGCCAGCCTACGTCGGATTCCTTGCATATCTGAAGGGTGCCAGGCAAAAATGTCCCAGTTCTCTCGTAGGAACTCTCGCAGTGCTGCGTCTACATCAGGGTTTAACTATGCCCCGATGGAAGCTGTTTTATTGGGGTCTGTTGGATGGACTTGGAATTTGACTATTTCGTCCGCCGGTTTAAAGGAGGTGGACTTGGATCTTTTGTCGAGTACCACATCGTCCCTATTCACCGTGGAGCGCAGCGCAATCAGTTCCTCAGTCGCTAGGGCTTCGGATAGTGCCTCGAGGGCCAGTGCGGCTGTCTTGTTTTCGACGCGGAGTGCTATGTCCGGATCGCTAGCGAGAGTGATGATCTCGTTAGGCCTGGGCATCTTGAGTTTCATGTACCCGTAATGGGGTATTGCTTGGAAGATTGTAAACGCTTCAAGCCCAAGAAGAGCGTGATAACCGCTGCTGAACGAAGCCACATGGAACGTGATCTCTTCGGACCTGTAATTATCCGGCGTGCCGAACACCATATCTAGTGTGATTTTACCTGTACAGCGTGCTTCCCGACTGGGGATTATTCCTCTAAAGGTTGTGTTGCTTCTCTCAATGTGGTTCCAGTCTATTTCCATTTTTTGAAGGGTTTCCTCATAAATGAGGTTCAATCCGCTGCCGCCATCCATGAGTACCTTGGTAAGACGAAAGTCGTCCACTATTGGACTAAGGACCAATGCGGCTGGTGCTTGGGCTGTTCGGAATTTAGGTTCATCACTGGCGTTAAAGGTAATAGCCGTGTCACTCCATGGGTTTATTGTTGCTACTTGGTAGACTTCGGCAAGGCTGCGGAGTGTCCTTTTTCGCATATTATTTGATGCGAAAGTCTCGAAGACAGTTAATACTATATTGGTGTCTCTGGGGTGGCTTTCTGTGGCCACCGAAATTAGGAGATTTTCGCCAATTTTGGCCACCTGCCGAAGTATCGAACATGCTCTAAGGCTGTCAGTTGGTGTAGCGTCCTCTGTACTGTGAATTTTACAGGGTCCATTAAGCCACCCATCCAGTACGGTTCCATGCCCTGTAGAGGGTTTTTGCTTTTTGGTGTTTGACACGGGTGTCTGGCGATGATGCACCCTTTTATTTCGGACTGGGTTTGTATTCAGGCCCGGATCGTCCCAAAATGTTATTTCGGTTGTCCAAGCGCTTTCCATCGCATAGTACTTTCGTACGATGGATGCCAAGTCAGCGAAGCATGTAATATCACGGCGACTTATGGCGTTGAGGATTCCCTTCTCCGTGCAATTATTGCAAAAGATAGAGATTGCTTCTTCCTCGCGGCAGTCCTTTATCCTGTTCTTAACCAGGAGGAATCTGGCCCAGTAATGATGTTCGGGTGGGTGGGCGGAATTAAATCCGAAGCCTCACCCCATCTGAGGATTAGAGGCCGAGGAATTTCCGAACTCGAAAATTTGGATTCCTGGATGTTGTCCAATGAATCCAGCCCGTCGCCTGACTCTAAGTTCAGGTCTTGAGTGATATCCTCGCCTTCGCGGGTATCCGGCTTCGAGGGATCGGGAATCCGGACGTAGCTAGTCCTTAAGATAGATGAAGGGTCACCGCACTATTCCTCTAGCACGGCAACGTGATGGGTGACATGGGGGAGTTAATCTCTCTCAGATCGGGTTTAGGCCCAATCTGGTCATAATCTGTAGCGACTCCCAGGGCGGCGATGCGATCCAAGAGTTCGTTTATTGAGGAGAGCTCCATTGGATCTAACTGCTCGGCGAGTTCCGAGCTGACATGAAGATTGTTTTCGATGGCTCGAGAGGTCATCGTCGGCACAGAAGCCGAACAGGCGGTCATAAGAAAACCACCTAGCCGGAGGGTTGGCCGACAACCAAAGCTCCCTTAGCAATGGTGTCGTCTTTAAAGTCGGGGCGAGGCATCCTTCCTGATGGCGACGGCACAGAGGAACTCTCAATGAAAGCACCAATGTCGGTGTAAAAACCGGCGGATCTCGAGTAGGGGGTCCCGAACTATCCGTCTAGGCCGGATGGTAACAGGAGGCAAGGGACACGAAGTTTTACCCAGGTTCGGGCCCTCTCGATGGAGGTAAAACCCTACGTCCTGCTTGATTAATATTGATGATATGCGTAGTACAAGAGTAGATCTACCACGAGATCGGAGAGGATAAACCATAGAAGCTAGCCTATGGTATGATTGTTGTTGTGTATGTTGCCTACAGACTAAAACCCTCCGGTTTATATAGACACCGGAGAGGGTTAGGGTTACACAAAGTTGGTTACAATGGTAGGAGATCTGCATATCCGCATCGCCAAGCTTGCCTTCCACGCCAAGGAAAGTCCCTTCTGGACATGGGACGAAGTCTTAAATCTTGTATCTTCATAGTTCAGGAGTCCGGCTGAAGGTATAATCCGGCTATCCGAACACCCCCTAATCTAGGACTCCCTCACTCGTACTCCTCTCCGTGTGGGCATCCACTGCCGCGTCTTGCATGGCTCTGTGTCGTCCCCTTCATAGTCCTCGCCGTCGTCCAGCGCCATGGTGCTCTCGGCGCGGCGTGGTCAATGTGGTCAACGACCGACTTCCATCGGAAGAGTACTGTACGCAGAGAGGCTGACAGCTGGGTCCACGGCAGCCGCAAGGAAGTGCCTCCTTATTACGCGGAAAATAATTATTCCTCCACCTGACAGCAGGGACCCACCGGACGGGCCACCAGTATTTTGCGAAAAAAATTCGTTTCCCCTGACTGCTGGGACCCACCAGATGAGCCACCGTATTTCACGAAAAAAACATTCCTCCCGCTGTTAGCTCGGACCCACTAGAAGTGCCTCCTTATTACGCACAAAAAAATGAATACTCCCCCGGCTAGCTGGGACCCACCTTGCTGGGAGGCTGACTTGTGGGCCTAGTAAGTTGACCGGGACGAAGGGCTTTGTCAACTTTGTCAATATGAACGATTCTAGCTCCAGTGATTGTACGATGTCCATCCAATGGCCGTAGTTCTTCTTCAACCTCTGGTCTTCTTCCTCCAGTCGCCCAAAGCAGCGCCGGTCATGCCGCATGCTCCTGCCTCCCGTGGCCGGCTGTGCTGCCATAGAGGCCTCGCCGCCCCCTACAATTCCCACCGCTGGCCAGGCCCTGCGGCGACGGCAGCCTCACACCGCAGCCGAACCGGTGAACCCTCGTAGTCCTCTCCGCGCAGGCATCCACTGCCGCGTCGTCCCCTTCCTAGGCCTCGCCGTCGTCCACCGCCGTGGTGCTCTCCGCGTGGCGTGGTCAATGTGGTCAAGGAACGACTTCCATCGGACGAGTACTGTATGTGGAGAGGCTGACAGCTGGGTCCCCGGCCACAGCCTAGTTTTTCTGTGATTTGCCAAGTAAGTCGCTTTGTCAGGCCTGTTGGGCTGCAATTCTTTCGAGATGGGGAGAGCTTTCATTTGGCTGGCCGAGAAAATGGCCCATCAGTAATGAGAAATGGGTTGTACATTTTTAAAACACATCAAACCGGCAATTAGTTTCAAATATCTTTTTTTTTCATTTCAAGATTTTAAATTACATTAAATTTAGGGAAATTTTTGTTTTTGCCACTCTAGATTTTGACATTTCACTTTTGACATTCTTAGTTTTTGACAATTATCACAATTGCCATTCCCGTGGCAAACACAAAATGTTGAGAGTGGCAATTGTGATAATTGTCAAAAGCTAAGAGTGGCAAAAATGAAATAAAATTATTTTGCTTTTGCCACAGAATGGCAATTGTGATAATTGTCAAAATCTAAGAGTGGCAAAAGTGAAATGTCAAAATCTAGAGTGGCATAAGAAAAATTGGCAAAATCTAGAGTGGCAAAAACAAAATTTTCCCTAATTTTTATGCGTGGAGAATTTGTTGGATTTTATATTGATATACATTTATTTTTAAAATCATTTTGAATGTGAGTCAAAATTTCGCGATTAAAAACAGTTCGGATCGCACTGAAATATGCAAAATTTCGTATATTTTTTAACAGTTGCCACAATATGGGCTGTAATGCTAACAAAAAGAATATGGGCTCCAAAAAACCTTAAGAATTAGCAAATGGGCTGTAAATTATTAAAAATAATGGCAGATGTGGTTGTATGCTGTTTTGCACAGATTTGAGACTTTCCTAAAAAAAGGTTGACGCACAAGCACCGACTGTTGGATGTCCATCCAATGGCCGTCGTGCTTCTTCAATCTCTGCTCTTCCTGCTCTAGACGCTCAAACAAGCGCCGGCGGGACTACCTGCTCCCTCCTCCTCGCATCCGGCTGTGCTGCCGCGCAGGCCTCACCGCCCGACCGTACTCCCATCGCTGGCCTAGCCATCCCTCTAGTCACCCACACCTGCTGTTATTCTCCGGGGATGGTAGACGAACTAGTAAACCCTCGTACAGTCGTACTCCCCTCCGCGTGGGAAACAACTGCCGAGTCTTCACTGCCTCCGTGTCGTCCCCTTCCTATGCCTCACCGTCGTCCACCGCCCTGGTGCTCTCGGCGCGGCCTAGTCAACGTGGTCAACGACCGACATGCATCTGAAGCGGACTTTAGTTGGAGAGGCTGACAGCTGGGTCCACGGCTGCACACAAGGAAATGCCTCCTTATTACGCGCAAAATAATTATTCCTCCACCTGACATCAGGGACCCACCGAAAGGGCCTCTATATTTCGTGAAAAAAAACGTTACCTCCGCTGACAGCTCGGACCCACCAGCTATATCTTCGCACGCAAGGAAGTGCCTCCTTATTACGCACAACAAAATGAATACTCCCCCTGTTAGCTGGGACCCAGTATAGTGGCAGGCTGACTTATGGGCCTACTAAGTTGACGGGGATGGAGGGCTTTGTCAACTTAGTCAATATGCACGATTCTAGCTCCAGTGACCGTACGATGTCCATCCAACGGCCGTAGTGCTTCTTCAACCTCTGGTCTTCTTGCTCCAGCCGCCCAAACCAGCGCTGGTCGTGCCTCGTGCTCCTGCCTCCCGTGGCCGGCTGCGATGCGGCAGAGGCCTCACCGCCCCCTACTACTCCCACCGCTGGACAGGCCATCCCTCTACTCACCCACACCCCCTGTTATTCTGTGGCGACGGCAGCCTCACAACGCCGTGAACCAGTGAACCCTTGTAGTCCTCTACACGTGGGCATCCACTATGGCGTCTTCCCCGGCTCCGCGTCATCTCCTTCCTAGGCCTCGCTGTCGTCCACTGCCCTGGTGCTCTCGGCGCGGCGTGGTCAACGTGGTCAAGGAACGGCTTCCATCGGACGTGGACTGTACGTGGAGAGGCTGACAGCTGGGTCCACGGCCGCAGCAAGGAAGTGCCACCTTATTACGTGCAAAATAATTATTCCTCCACCTGACAGCGGGACCCACCGTACGGGCCACCGTATTTCGCCCCTGACTGCTGGGACCCACCAGCTACATCTTCGCAGGCAAGGAAGTGCCTGATAGTTGGGACCCACCTGGTCAAAGCGTACGTAGCCTTGTCATTGTGGTCGCGAACGTGTACGTACATACTGGTCGATGTAGAAGCGTGCACGTGTCGTAGTAGAGGCGCGCACGTAGCATGTACACGTACGTACAGCGGCCAGGGTGCAAGAAAGAAAATACGGCCACGTATGTGTACATACGGGCGGGGTCTCGAATGCCTACTCGCGCATACGTATGGCCAGGGCTCGTGTACATTGCTGGGTCGGAATGGAGAAACAGCATCGTCGTCATGTTCATGGGCAGGCAACGGAATGCGTCATGTTCATGGGGAGGCAACGGAATGCGTTGTGTTCATCAGGAGGGCTTGGACGGAACTGGCGATGGAAACAAGGCCTGGCGAACCGCAGAACGGAGGAAACGGCCTTGTGTTCGACCAGCCACGTTCGAAACGGGATCATGTTCATCAGGATGGGTCTGGCGTACCGCAAAACGGAGGAAACGGACCTCCTACGGTCGAAACGGGGGTCATGTTGATCGGGAGGGGTGTGGCGTACCGCAAAACGGACGAAACGGACTTGTGTTGGAGCGCTACGGTCGAAACGGGGGTCCTGTTCATCCGGAGGGGTGTGGCGTACCGCAAAACGGGACTCCACGGTATACTGTTCATCTCCACTGTTAACCCCCTCCAGGCTCCACGAGCTACTGTTCATCCACCGTCGACCTTCTCCAGCATCCACCTGCGACTTTTCATCCACGGGCTCCTGTTCATCTAGCCTCCACCGCGCGCTACTCCATCGGTTACTGTTCAACCAGCCCTCTCCACGGGCTACTGTTCATCCTGCCCTCCACCGTCTACTGTTCATCCTGCCATCCATGGGGTGGTCCTGTTCATCCAGCCCTCCACGGGGTCCTCTTCATCCAGCCCCCAACCGACTCGATCGATCGGGGTCCTGTTCATCCAGAGGCAACACCACGGGGTCCTGTTCATCCACCCCCACCGGGAACTGTTCATCCAACCCCCCCCCCCACAACACTGACTATTCATCCAAAGGCAGCATCGATCGGCTTCAGTTAGCAGCAGTAGCGAAGGAATCGATTGATCGGGTTCAGTTAATAGCCATCGATCGATCGCTCGGGTTCAGTAACGCGTAGCCTGAAGTGTAATCGCTCGGGTTCAGTTAGAGCCCAACGCCTCGCTCGGGTTCAGTTAGAGCCAACACCTCGCACACACGCGCGTACGTGTATGAGAGAAACGCGCATCGCTCGGCCCCCGACCTCCCACCGTAACTGGGAACTCCCCGAAATTTTCCTCCCCCTCGCTTCTACCACAGTTTTTTCCGTCATGGACGGCCCAAAGAATGTCATGCAGCTGCGTCTCCGGCCCGCCCAGGATGAGAAGCCCATTTTCTGTCATGATTTTTTGTCATAGAAGTAGGAGCCCACCACATCTATGATGATACCGGGTTTTTTCACAATTATCGTCATAGAAGTGTCATATGTATGACAGAAAAAAAAATTCGTTCGGCCCAAAATGTCACGGATGTGTCTTTTTTTTTGCCTTCTCTTCCCTCTCTACGGGCATTTTCTCTCTCGCGCCCCATCGTTGGTGGCCTCTGCCATACACATCACCTCTCTATGATGAAGCCATGCACACTTAAATTACATCCGCCACAGAGGACCCCGCGACACACACACACACACGCACACACACACACACGCACCCCCCCACACACACTAAGACTACATCTCTCTCTCTCTCTCTCACACAAACACACACACACACACGCACGCGCCCCCGCACACACACACACTAAGACTCCATCTCTCTCTCACACACACAAACTAAGACTCCATCTCTCTCTCTCTCTCTCTCACACACACACACACACACACTAAGACTCCATCTCACACACACATGCTCTAGGCGGAGCATTTGTTCCTACCACCCTTCATCCAACCTTACACGTATGATAAACAATCACCTTTATTTACTTGCATAACATGGAAAAATTCCACTTTACTTTAGTAGTCAGCAAACTTATTGTAGCGCCCCGAGACCGATGTGCCGGGTGTCCTCCAGTTATTCGCTATTGTTGCCTTGTTATTGCTTGAGTGTCATGCTTTGCATATCATGTCACCATGTGCATTTCATTTGCATACATGTTCATCTCATGCATCCGAGCATTTTCCCCGTTGTCCGTTTTGCATTCCGGCGCTCCTATGTCCTCCGGTGTCCCTTTCTACTGTTGGGGAACGTAGCAGAAATTCAAAATTTTATACGCATCACCAAGATCAATCTATGGAGTAATCTAGCAACGAGGGGAAGGAGAGTGCATCTACATACTCTTGTAGATTGCTAAGCGGAAGCGTTCAAGTGAACGGGGTTGATGGAGTCATACTCGTCGTGATCCAAATCACCGATGATCCTAGTGCCGAACGGACGGCACCTCCGTGTTCAACACACGTACAGCCCGGTGACGTCTCCTACGCCTTGATCCAGCAAGGGGCGAAGGAGAGGTTGGGGAAGACTCCATCCAGCAGCAGCACGATGGCGTGGTGGTGGTGGAGGAGTGCGGGACTCTAGCAGGGCTTCGCCAAGCACTATGAAAGACGAGGAGGGAGAGGGGTAGGGCTGCGCCAACAGGGAGAGCAAATCACATGTGTTGGGCAGCCCCAAACCTCAAGTATATATAGGGGAAGGGGAGGGGCTGCGCCCCCACCTAGGGTTCCCTCCCTAGGGGTGGCGGCAGCCCCCAGATCCCATCTGGGAGGCGGCCAAGGGGGAGAGAGAGGGGGGCGCACCTAGGGTGGGCCTTAGGGCCCATCTGCGCCTAGGGTTTGCCCCCTCTCCTCTTGAGGACGCCTTGGGCCTTGCTGGGAGGCGCCCCAGCCCACCTAGGGGCTGGTCCCTTCCCACTATTGGCCCATGTAGGCCTCTGGGGCTGGTGGCCCCACCTGGTGGACCAACGGACCCCTTCGGTGGTCCCGGTACACTACCGGTGATGCCCGGAACACTTCCGGTGGCCAAAACCATACTTCCTATATATCAATATTTACCTCCGGACCATTCTGGAACTCCTCGTGACGTTCGGGATCTCATTCGGGACTCCGAACAACATTCGGTAACCGCGTACATACTTTCCCTATAACCCTAGCATCATCGAACCTTAAGTGTGTAGACCCTACGGGTTCGGAAGTCATGCAGACATGACCGAGACAACTCTCCGGTCAATAACCAACAGCGGGATCTGGATACCCATGTTGGCTCCCACATGCTCCACGATGATCTCATCGGATGAACCACGATGTCAAGGACTTAATCAATCCCGTATACAATTCCTTTTGTCTAGGGCTACGATACTTGCCCGAGATTCGATCGTCGGTATCCCGATACCTTGTTCAATCTCATTACCGGCAAGTCTCTTTACTCGTTCCGTAACACATCATCCCGTGATCAACTCCTTGATCACATTGTGCACATTATGATGATGTCCTACCGAGTGGGCCCAGAGATACCTCTCCATTTACACGGAGTGACAAATCCCAGTCTCGATTCGTGCCAACCCAATAGACACTTTCGGAGATACCTGTAGTGTACCTTTATAGCCACCCAGTTACGTTGTGACGTTTGGCACACCCAAAGCACTCCTACGGTATCTGGGAGTTGCACAATCTCATGGTCTAAGGAAATGATACTTGACATTAGAAAAGCTTTAGCATACGAAATACATGATCTTGTCCTAGGCTTAGGATTGGGTCTTATCCATCACATCATTCTCCTAATGATGTGATCCCGTTATCAACGACATCCAATGTCCATGGTCAGGAAACCGTAACCATCTATTGATCAACGAGCAAGTCAACGAGAGGCTTACTATGGTGTTGTCTATGTATCCACAAATGTATCTGAGTTTCCTATCAATACAATTCTAGCATGGATAATAAACGATTATCATGAACAAGGGAATATAATAATAACCAATTTATTATTACCTCTAGGGCATATTTCCAACAGTCTCCCACTTGCACTAGAGTCAATAATCCAGTTCACATCGATATGTGATTAACACTCAAGGTCACATGCCCATGTGACTAACACCTAAAGAGTTCTGGGTTTGATAATGTTATGCTTGTGAGAGAGGTTTCAGTCAACGGGTCTGCAACATTCAGATCCGTATGTACTTCGCAAATTTCTATGTCATCTTGTAGATGCAACTACTACGCTACATTTGGAGCCATTTCAAATAACTGTTCTACTTGGAGCTATTCTAAATTGTTGCTCCATTATACGTATCCGGTATCTCTACTCAGAGCTATCCGGATAGGTGTTAAGCTTGCATCATCGTAACTCTTTACGTCGAACTCTTTATCACCTCCATAACCGAGAAACATATCCTTATTCCTCTAAGGATAATTTAGACCGCTATCTGGTGATCTACTCCTAGATCACCTTTGTACCCTCTTGCCAAATATGTGGCAAGGCACACATCAGGTGTGGTACTCAGCATGGCATACCGTATGGAGCCTATGACAAAAGCATAGGGGATGACCTTCGTCCTTCCTCTTTCTTCTGCCATGGTCGAGCTTTAAGTCTTAACTTCATACCTTACAACTCAGGCAAGAACTCCTTCTTTGACTAATCCATCTTGAAAACCTTCAAGATCATGTCAAGGTATGTGCTCATTTGAAAGTACCATTAAGCATTTTGATCTATCCTTATAGATCTTGATGCTCAATGTTCAAGTAGCTTAATCCAGGCTTTCCATTGAAAAACACTTTCCAAATAACCCTATATGCTTTTCAGAAATTCTACGTCATTTCTGATCAACAATATGTCAACAACATATATTCATCAGAAATTCTATAGTGCTCCCACTCACTTCTTTGAAAATACAAGTTTCTCATAAACTTTGCATACTCCCGAAATCTTTGATCATCTCATCAAAGCATACATTCCAACTCCGAGATGCTTACTCCAGTCCTTAGAAGGATTGCTGGAGCTTTGCATACTTGTTAGCATCTTTCAGGATTGACAAAACCTTCTATTGTATCACATACAACTTTTCTTACAAAAACTTGGTAAGAAAACTTGTTTTGACATCCATCTGTAAGATTTCATAATCGAAAAATACAGCTAATGCTAACATGATTCTGACGGACTTAAGCATCGCTACGGGTGAGAAATTCTCATCGTAGTCAACTCCTTGAAATTGTTGGAAAAAACATCTTAACGACAAGTCGAGCTTTCTTAATGGTGATACTTACCATCATTGTTAGTCTTCCTTTTAAAATCCATATGTACCTAACAACCTTATGACCATCAAGTAGTTCTTCCAAAGTCTACACTTTGTTTTCATATATGGATCCTCTCTCGGATTATATGGCCTCGAGCCATTTTGGAATCCAGGCCCACCATCGCTTCTCCATAGCTCGTAGGTTCATTGTTGTCTAGCCACATGACTTCCAAGATAGGATTACGTACCAATCGTAAGTAGTACGCATCCTTGTCATCCCACGAGGTTTGGTAGTGACTTGATCTGAAGTTTCATGATCACTATCATAAGCTTCCACTTCAATTGGTGTAGGTTCCACAAGAACAACTCCCTGTGCCCTGCCACACACTAGTTGAAGAGACGGTTCAATAACCTCATCAAGTCTCCACCATCCTCCCACTCAATTCTTTCGAGAGAAACTTTTTCCTCGAGAAAGGACCCGATTCTAGAAACAATCCCTTATTGCTTTTGGATCTGAGACAGGAGGTATACCCAACTGTTTTAGGTGTCCTATGAAGATGCATTTATCCACTTTGGGTTCGAGCTTATCAGCCTGAAACTTTTTCACATAAGCGTCGCAGCCCCAAACTTTTAACAAATGACAGCTTAGGTTTCTCTAAACCATAGTTCATACGGTGTCATCTCATCGGAATTACGTGGTGCCCTATTTAAAGTGAATGTGGTTGTCTCTAATGCCTAACCCATAAACTATCGTGGTAATTCGATAAGAGACATCATGGTATGCATCATATCCAATAGGGTGCAGTTATGATGTTCGCACACACCATCATACTATGGTGTTTCAGGTTGTATTAGTTGTGAAACAATTTCCACAATGTCTTAATTCTGTGCCAAACTCGTAATTCAGATATTCATCTCTATGATCATATCATAGATATTTTATCCTCTTGTCACAACGATCTTTCAACTTCACCCTGAAATTACTTAAACCTTTCAATAATTCAGACTCGTGATTCATCAAGTAAATATACTCAACACCTACTCAAATCATCTGTGAAGTAAGAACATAAGGATATCCACTACACACCTCAGCACTCATTGGACTGCACACATCAAAATGTATTACTTCCAACAAGTTGCTTTCTAGTTCCATTTTACTGAAAACGAGGCTTTCAGTCATCTTGCCCATGTGGTATGATTTGCATGTCTCAAGTGATTCAAAATCAAGTGAGTCCAAACGGTCCATTTGCATGGAGTTTCTTCATGCATATACACCAATAGACATGGTTCGCATGTCTCAAACTTTTCAAAAACAAGTGAGCCCAAAGATCCATCAACATGGAGCTTCTTCATGCGTTTTATACCGATATGACTTATGTGGCAGTGCCGCAAGTAGGTGGTATTATCATTACTATCTTATATCTTTTGGCATGAACATGTGTATCACTACGATCGAGATTCAATAAACCATTCATTTTAGGTGCAAGACCATTGAAGGTATTATTCAAATAAACAGAGTAACCATTATTCTCCTTAAATGAATAACTGTATTGCGATAGACATAATCCAATCATGTCTATGCTCAACGCAAACACCAATCTCGATGGTAGAGGGAGCGTGCGATGCTTGATCACATCAAGCTTGGGAAAACTTCCAACACATATCGCTAGCTCACCTTTAGCTAGTCTCCGTTTACTCCGCAGCCTTTTATTTCGAGTTTACTAACACTTAGCAACTAAACCGGTATCTAATACCATGGTGCTACTAGGAGTACTAGTAAAGTACACATTAACACAATGTATATCCAATATACTTCTATCGACCTTGCCAGCCTTCTCATCTACCAAGTATCTAGGGTAATTCTGCTCTAGTGGATGTTCCCCTTATTACAGAAGCACTTAGTCTCGGGTTTGGGTTCAACCTTGGGTTTCTTCACTAGAGCAGTAGCTGATTTGCCGTTTCATGAAGTATCCCTTCTTGCCCTTGCCCTTCTTGAAACTAGTGGTTTCACCAACCATCAACAAATGATGCTCCTTCTTGATTTCTACTTTTGTGGTGTCAAACATCGCGAATATCTCAAGGATCATCATATATGTCCCTGATATATTATAGTTCATCACGAAGCTCTAGCAGCTTGGTGGTAATGAGTTCGGAGAAACATCACTATCTCATCTGGAAGATCAACTCCCACTCGATTCAAATGATTGTTGTACTCAGACAATCTGAGCACAAGCTCAACAATTGAGCTTTTCTCCCTTAGTTTGCAGGCTAAGAAAATCGTCGGAGGTCTTATACCTCTTGACGTGGGCACGAGCCTGAAATCCCAATTTCAGCCCTTGAAACATCTCATATGTTTCGCGACATTTCAAAACGTCTTCGGTGCCTCAACTCTAAACCGTTTAACTGAACTATCATGTAGTTATCAAAATGTGTATGTTAGATGTTCGCAACATCCACAGACGACGTTCGAGGTTTAGCACACTGAGCGGTGCATTAAGGACACAAGCCTTCTATGAAGCAATGAGGACAATCCTCAGTTTACGGACCTAGTCCGCATAATTGCTACTATCAACTTTCAACTAAATTTTCTCCAGGAACATATCTAAACAGTAGAACTGAAGCGCGAGCCACGACATAATTTGCGAAGACCTTTTGACTATGTTCAAGATAATTAAGTTCATCTTATGAACTCCCACTCAGATAGACATCCCTCTAGTCATCTAAGTGATTACATGATCCGAGTCAACTAGGCCGTGTCCGATCATCACGTGAGACGGACTAGTCAACATCGGTGAACATCTTCATGTTGATCGTATCTTCTATACGACTCATGTTCGACCTTTTGGTCTTCTGTGTTCCGAGGCCATGTCTGTACATGCTAGGCTCGTCAAGTCAACCTAAGTGTTTGCATGTGTAAATCTGTCTTACACCCGTTATATGTGAACGTTGGAATCTATCACACCCGATCATCACGTGGTGCTTCGAAACAACGAACTGTCGCAACGGTGCACAGTTAGGGGGAACACTTTTTCTTGAAATTATTATGAGGGATCATCTTATTTACTGCCGTCGTTCTAAGTAAACAAGATGCAAAAACATGATAAACATCACATGCAATCAAATAATAGTGACATGATATGGCCAATATCATATAGCTCCTTTGATCTCCATCTTGGGGCTCCATGATCATCTTGTCACCGGCATGACACCATGATCTCCATCATCGTGTCTCCATGAAGTTGCTCGCCAACTATTACTTCTACTACTATGGCTAACACGTTTAGCAATAAAGTAAAGTAATTTACATGGCGTTTCTCAATGACATGCAGGTCATACAAAAAATAAAGACAACTCCTATGGCTCCTGCCGGTTGTCATACTCATCGACATGCAAGTTGTGATTCCTATTACAAGAACATGATCTCATACATCACATATATATCATTCATCACATCCTTTGGCAATATCACATCACAAAACTCTTGCAGCAGAAACAAGTTAGACGTCCTCTAATTGTTGTTGCAAGTTTTTACGTGGCTGCTATAGGTTTCTAGCAAGAACGTTTCTTACCTACGCCAAAACCACAATGTGAATTGCCAATTTATTTACCCTTCATAAGGGCCCTGTTCATCGAATCCGATCCAACTAAAGTGGGAGAGACATACACCCGCCAGCCACCTTATGCATCTACTGCATGTCAGTCGGTGGAACCGGTCTCACGTAAGCGTACGTGTAAGGTTGGTCCGGGCCGCTTCATCCCACGATGCCGCCGAATCAAGATAAGACTAGAAACGGCAAGATAATTGACAATATCGACGCCCACAACTACTTTGTGTTCTACTCGTGCGTAGTAACTACGCATAGACCTATCTCATGATGCCACTGTTGGGGAACGTAGCAGAAATTCAAAATTTTCTACGCATCACCAAGATCAATCTATGGAGTAATCTAGCAATGAGGGGAAGGAGAGTGCATCTACATACCCTTGTAGATTGCTAAGCGGAAACGTTCAAGTGAACGGGGTTGATGGAGTCGTACTCGTCGTGATCCAAATCACCGATGATCCTAGTGCCGAACGGACGGCACCTCCGTGTTCAACACACGTACAGCACGGTGATGTCTCCTACACCTTGATCCAGCAAGGGGAGAAGGAGAGGTTGAGGAAGACTCCATCCAGCAGCAGCACGACGGCGTGGTGGTCGTGGAGGAGTGCGGGACTCCAGCAGGGCTTCGCCAAGCACTACGAGAGACGAGGAGGGATAGGGGTAGGGCTGCGCCAACAGGGAGAGCAAATCACATGTGTTGGGCAGCCCCAAACCTCAAGTATATATAGGGCAAGGGGAGGGGCTGCGCCCCCACCTAGGGTTCCCTCCCTAGGGGTGGCGGCAGCCCCCAGATCCCATCTGGGAGGCGGCCAAGGGGGAGAGAGAGGGGGCGCACCTAGGGTGGGCCTTAGGGCCCATCTGCGCCTAGGGTTTGCCCCCTCTCCTCTTGAGGATGCCTTGGGCCTTGGTGGGAGGCGCCCCAGCCCACCTAGGGGCTGGTCCCTTCCCACTATTGTCCCATGTAGGCCTCTGGGGCTGGTGGCCCCACCTGGTGGACCAACGGACCCCTCCGGTGGTCCCGGTACACTACCGGTGATGCCCGGAACACTTCCGGTGGCCAAAACCATACTTCCTATATATCAATCTTTACCTCCGGACCATTCCGGAACTCCTCGTGACATCCGCATCTCATCCATGACTCTGAACAACATTCAGTAACCACGTACATACTTTCCCTATAACCCTTGCATCATCGAACCTTAAGTGTGTAGACCCTACGGGTTCGGAAGTCATGTAGACATGGCCGAGACAACTCTACGGTCAATAACCAACAACGGGATGTGGATACCCATTTTGGCTCCCACATGCTCCATGATGATCTCATCGGATGAACCATGATGTCAAGGACTTAATCAATCCCGTATACAATTCCCTTTGTCTAGCGATACGATACGTGCCCGAGATTCGATTGTCAGTATCCCGATACCTTGTTCAATCTCGTTACCAGCAAGTCTCTTTACTCGTTCCGTAACACATCATCCCGTGATCAACTCCTTGGTCACATTGTGCACATTATGATGATGTCCTACCAAGTGGGCCCAGAGATACCTCTCCGTTTACACGGAGTGACAAATCCCAGTCTCGATTCGTGCCAACCCAACAGACACTTTCGGAGATACTTGTAGTGTACCTTTATTGCCACCCAGTTACGTTGTGACATTTGGCACACCCAAAGCACTCCTACGGTATCCGGGAGTTGCACACTCTCATGGTCTAAGGAAATGATACTTGACATTAGAAAAGCTTTAGCATACGAACTACATGATCTTGTGCTAGGCTTAGGATTGGGTCTTGTCCATCACATCATTCTCCTAATGATGTGATCCCGTTATCAACGACATCCAATTTCCATGGTCAGGAAACCGTAACCATCTATAGATCAACGAGCTAGTCAACTAGAGGCTTACTAGGGACATGGTGTTGTCTATGTATCCACATATGTATCTGAGTTTCCTATCAATACAATTCTAGCATGGATAATAAACGATTATCATGAACAAGGAAATATAATAATAACCAATTTATTATTGCCTCTAGGGCATATTTCCAACATCTACCTCTTTTCGTGTGCGGGTATTAAACATTTTCGGTTTGGACCGAGACTTGCCATGCGGCCTTGGTTTACTACCGGTAGACCGCCTGTCAAGTTTCGTACCATTTGGACTTCGTTTGATACTCCAACGGTTAACCGAGGGACCAAAAAGGCCTCGTGTGTGTTACAGCCCAACACCCCTCCAAAGTGTCCCAAAACCCACCTAAACCTCCCTCTATCATCTCGGTCGTTCAATCACGATTGCGTGTCCGCAAACCGCACCTCATTTGGAGCTTCCTAGCTCCCTCTACCTCTATAAATAGACCCCTTCACTTTCGTTTTCGGATCTTTTCCTCGAAACCGTAAAACTCCTCCCTCGGCGCCGCCGGACATGTCCGTCTCGCAGGCGGACGCGTCCACCCTGCCGCCACGTCGCCCCGACCAACCGGGAGGCGACACGTCATCACCGCTGTCCGCGTCGCCCAATCCCGCAGCGCCAAGTGTCGCCGCCACCATCCACCACCGCGCGGCCCGCGCGGGCCCGGTCGCCGCCGCCGCACGCCCACGGGCGCGTGCCCGCACCGCAGCTCGTTGCCCTTTGCCAGAGTACGCGCCGGCCACCGCGTGCCTTCACCGCCGACAGCCGCGCGCCGCCGCCACTCCTCGCCGCCGGCCGCCTCGTTCGCCGGCGCCGCCATCTCCGCCGCCTTGCTCACGCCGCCACTGAGCTCCCTCGCCGCCACCTCTCGCTGGCAACCGCGCCGCCCGACCGGCCCCGACCTCCTCGCGCCGCCTCGCGCCCTCCTCCGTCCTCTCCGGTCATCGGCGGAGTCACGAGCTTGTCGGAGAGATCCGCCGGCCGGATCTGGTGAGGATGGACCAGATCCACCAAGTCCACCAACCAAACGTGCGCCCCGTCTCAGATCTGCACCGCTTCGTCCCGGATCTCCCTGTCCCGTTGACTTTCTCGGAGAGGTCTATTTTCTTCTAAGTCCCAATATTTTTTTGCATTTTTCAACGCATCATCACTTTGCACCCGTTGCTCTGATTCGTGCGCGTAGCACATCAAAATGTTCGCCTCGACGAGTACATCATTTCATCTCATTGCATCTTTTTCATTTGAGCGCATATTGATGCCCGAAATGCTGTTGGAAGAGTGCTATGGGATGATTATTTTAGATCTGTTTCAGCAAATGGCATTTTGTCATTTTGGCCATGTTTAATGTCTGCATGATATGATCCTGAGCTCTACATGTGTTTTGTAGAATGCCATGCCATCTTTACATGGGTGTATGTCATGTATTTTTGTTATCTTTGTGGTGACTAGCACAAGCATGAAAAGTAGCCTACTCGTTGATGCTGTTTTCAGGGACTTAGTTTTTCACTAAGTCCTTGCCCTATCCTTATTTTTAGGACATATGTTCATGTTGTTTCCTAGTGATCCGTGCCTCTTTTGAGGATGATCAGTAAGGATGTTTTGCTAACATGGTGCTTTATCCATCCATGTCTTTGTTTGCATTTATGGAGCACCCTAGCTTGAGTCAATCGAGCTCTACTTTTGCTATAAAATGATCCTGGCAGATTGTTGACATGTTTGGCAATTTTGCCGAGGATGTTGCTATTGATCCGTGCATGCTATGGTGTTGTTCTTGCCATGTCTAGTTTCTATGCTATGTCTTCTTGATGGGTGTATACTTAGTTTGTCATGCCATGCTCTGTAGTGAGTGCATTGAGCTCGTAAACACGCCTACTCGTTAACTGTTTTGCATGCTCCAGTTTTTCACTAAGTCTGAATCTGTTTCGTTAATTGCTATGTTCACATGCTTGCAATTGTATTTTCTGATCCCTTTTGGCTCATGGTCACTACAGGAATTTTGTTACATGCTTAGATTAGCTTCATGCCATGCCTATATCTGCCATGATATGTTCCTGTAGCATGTAGTTATCACGCTCTAAAGTTTGGTTCCTGATGATAAATTCCTGACTTGTGTTAATTTCACTAAGTCTGAAACCTGTTATCTTTTGCATTTTTGCCATGCCTGTTTGAGCTTGCTATTGGGTGAATTATCCGTAGCTTAGTGTTCATCTTTTGTCAAGCATCTTGAGTGGATCCCTGCCATGTATCTTGTTCCCATGTTTGAGTGCTGTAGCATACTTATCTTGATGCATTCAGAAGGCTAATTGCTGATTATCGCAGACCGGTGCCATATTTGTTTTGCTTGCCATTTCCAAACCGTGCATCCGATTCCGGAGATCTTTATATCGATTTCGACCGAAATCAACTCCTCTTTCCAGTGGCACTCTTGGATTTCCAAGTTGAGGCCAGGTTCAATCATTCCTTTCCAAATCATGCATATGCATCACATACCACATCCCGCATACCTGCCATGTTCATGTGTTGGTTGTTTACTATGTTGTGTGCTTCTTTCCGGTGTTGCTTCTTCGGGTTGGTTCCGATTACGTTGCGTTTGTGAGGACCCGTTCGACTACGTCCGTTTGTCTTCTTCATGGACTCGTTCTTCTTCCTTGGGGGATTTCAGGCAAGATGACCATATCATCGAAATCACTTCTATCTTTCCTTGCTAGTTGCTCGCTCTTTTGCTATGCATATGGTGTGAGACCTACCACTTTCTTATCATGCCTCCCATATTGTTAAGCCAAGCCTCTAACCAACCTTGTCCTAGCAAACCGTTCTTTGGCTATGTTACCGCTTTGCTCAGCCCCTCTTATAGCGTTGTTAGTTGCAGGTGAAGATTGGAGTTTGTTCCTTGTTGGAACATGGATATTTGTTGGGATATCACAATATCTCTTATTTAATTAATGCATCTATATACTTGGTAAAGGGTGGAAGGATCGGCCTTATGCCTGGTGTTTTTTCCACTCTTGTCGCCCTAGTTTCCATCATATCAGTGTTATGTTCCCGGATTTTGCGTTCCTTACATGGTTGGGTTATAATGGGAACCCCTTGACAATTCGCCTTGAATAAAACTCCTCCAGCAAGGCCCGACATTGGTTTTACCATTCTCCACCTAGCCTTTTCCTTTCCCTTGGGTTCTGCAGACTCAAGCACTACAGGAATCAGCTACTTTGCCGTCTGCCACGGCGGACGGCAAAGGCCTGAACGGCGGACGGCAAAGGCCTTTGCCGTCAGCCGCGGACGGCAAAACGCTCCGGCAACGTAGGCTCCGGTAAACAGTTTCTTTGCCGTCTGCTACTGACGAGAAAGTCTTTGCCGTCTGCGGCGGACGGCAAAGAGAGCGCGGCAGACAGCAAAGAAAGCGGACGGCAATAACTGCGCTGTCAGTCCGTTAAGTGGCTAACGGCAGGCCTTTGCCGTCCGCCGCTGACGGCAAACTTTGGAAGGCCTTTGCCGTCCGCCGTGTGATGTCAGCTGACGTCACTACATGGCAGGCCTTTGCCGTCCGCCTCTGACGGCAAACTTTGGAAGGCCTTTGCCGTCTGCCACTGTAGGCAAGCTGACCAAATTGGTCAGCCTCCCAGGAAGCACAGTTGCCTGCCATGTGGCCTCTTTGTCGTCCGCTGCTGATGGCAAAGAGCCCTTTGCCGTCGGTGGTTGACGGCAAAGAGCCTGTATATTCTCTCTTTTTTTCTATTTTTTCTTAATCCAACAATTTTCACAGCAAATATATCACATATTTAACAGCAAACATATCCAGCACACATATCACATATCCAGCACATAATTCCATATACATATATATAACATAGCAAAGTTTCATCAATATATATAGCAAGTTCAATCCATACACATTGTTCCATATACCTATTACATAGCAAAGTTTCATCAACATAGCAAGTTGTCGGGGTAAATAGACATGGGTAGCCCAGCCGGCTTCCCCTGGCCCATAGGAAAAAATTATGAGCCCATCCGGCTCATAAGGAGACTCAAGACCTGGGCCGCCTCCCCCCTAGCCGACTGCCATCTTTGCCGGCTTGGGGGGCGGCCCGCCCTTTTTACCCCCATGAAGAAAACTGTGGAGGGCTGGCTATGGCATGGCCGGCTGCGGCAGGGCCGGCTATGGCAAGGCCGGCTATGGCACGGCCGGCTACCGCCGGGCCGGCTCCGATAAAGCAGTCAACACCGTACCCGCGGTGTACGCGTCCACTCTGCGATGATGAAGCGGGGCGTGGCTACAGTGGAGCCTGCCACCCCCAAAACCCGGAGCACGCCTGGTACAGCGCGTCGTGCGGGCCGCTGTGGCCCGCCCGGCACGGCACTGTAGCCACGGCGGCTCTGACGCCGTCCACGACGGGCCGCCAGCGTGGCCCCCGAGGCGGTGGGCCCCTTCGGGCAGAGAGATGCCGAAGGCGGCCACACCCCCTCTCAAGCCGGCAATACAAAGGGCCGGCTTCGCGTAGCCGGCCTGCCGCCTTCCTCGAAGGAGACGCCCATGAAGGAGACAAGGTGCGGCGGGGCTACAGTAATCGCCCGCCAGGGCGGCGTTACTGTAGCCACGCTTACCCCGGCCAAGCCTGCGCCAACAAACACGGAGCAACAGTAACCGGCCGCCGACAAGACCCTGGCTGGTGGGGCCGGCCTGTCGACCCAGGAGCCGGCAGTCGGCGGGACCCACCAGCCGGCGGGCCCCAGAAGCCGGCGGAGAAGCCGGCGAGCATAGTCACCGACGGCTGGGCCCCGCGCCCAGTCGGATTACCATTGTACCCCCGGGGGGTAGGCCTATATAAACCCCCCGGTGCACCCATGCAAAGGGTTGAACTCTCTCTCTAGACCTAGACACATACAAGGAGAAGAAGCAAGCTGAGCTAAGCCCTTCTTCCTCCTTCCACCCCAAATAGCTCGAGGAGCATTGTAGCCACCTGTGAACTTAGTAACCATGCGGAGACCCCGCAGAGCAGCAGTAGGGGTGTTATCTCCCCGGAGAGCCCTGAAGCTGGGTAAGATTCGCCGGCGTGCATGTCTACGCCTCATCCCGTTTCCAGGCACCGGCGACGTTCTATTGGCCCCCGCAATGATAAGCCACCCGTTGGCATATGTCGATCCTACCACCCGACATTTGGAGCCCACCGTGGGGCCAGGTGCACCGTCGTCCGGAGACCTGTTCTGGACGGGAACCCTTTTCCTTCCTCGCGGGCGCAGCCAGCCTGGCTCGCCCGATGGCGCTTGCCGCGACGCGCTGCATGGCGTCGCTGACGCCTGCGCGGCTCGCGGCCTCGCCAGCCTCTTCGACAAGGCCCGCATCTCCGGTGAGCACGCTTCCGATGTGGGCACAGATCATCTCGCCAACCTCCTCAGCCAGCTCCACGTCTCCAGCGAGCCCGCTGCAGACTTGGAGTCGGTTGGCTCCACCGACCCGATGCCCGTCGACTCTGACGCGGCATCCTACGACATCTTCCCCACCAACGTCACAGTCTACGACGACCCGGTCCCTCCGGCTGGCGATCGCGATTCTGACGCCCCCGAGGTGATGGTTATCGGCCTCGACGGCCCGATTGACGAGGGCGCCCGCGACTCCCCGCGCGCGGCGGCCCAAGACTTGTCCGTCCCCGTTCCGGCTGACGCCAGCGACGAAGTTCTGGAGGCACGCCGCCTCGCCCTCCTCGTGGAGGGCCGGTGGCTGGCCTCCGTAAGACGCCTCACCGAGGCCTACCAGCGCAAAGCTGACCGCGCCGCCTTCGGCACGCCGGCTCCGGCTGGCCCTAGCCGGGCCGGCGCTGTCAGGCAACGCGGCGCCGTCATCGCCGACACGCTTGGGGTGGATCGCCCGGTCTACGCCACCCCGCTCGAGAATCTGCGCGCCGCCCAGGCGGCCGTAGACGAGCTAGACGGCTTGGAAGCCGAAGATCTCCCCCATATGACGCGGCGCATCCAGCAACTAATCGATGCGGCCGCGCGACGGCACGAGGCCGACGCCTGCGCGTGGAGCCCTCCCCCGCGCCGCGAACACGGGCGACCTCCCAGTCGCCGACTACCAGCTACACCCGCGCGCGGCGCGAGAAAGAGCCGGCTTCCAGCCGAAGCCGGACCCAAGTCTCCATCGAGCGAGACGCGGACGGCCGCCCCCGAGCCATGGAATGGCGGGGCACCCCGCCTCCGCCTCGAGCTCGCGGAGAAAGATATCCTACCCCGCCCCCAGTGGCTCACCCCCCTCTCAGCGGCCGGCTTGGTCGCCGGGAGGGAATCGGCGAAAACGACGCCCGCCACCGGATCGACCGCCTGGCCCGATCCCTGGCGCTAGAAGAAGAAGACGATGTCGGCCCGCCTTGCTTCGGCCCCCGCATCCGCGACAAGCCCTTCCCCAAAGGGTTCTCGCTCCCAAGAGACACACCCAAGTACAACGGCTCGGTGAAGCCGGAAGACTGGCTGACCGACTACTCCACAGCCGTCAGCATCGCCAATGGCAACCGGCGCGTTGCCGTAAAGTACGTACCCCTCATGCTGCAAGGCACGGTGCGGACTTGGCTTAACAACATTAAGCCCCTCAGCATCAACAGCTGGGTGGATTTCACTGAAGCCTTCGTTCGCAACTTCACCAGCACCTACAAGCGGGCTCCCAAGCCCAGACAGCTCTCCCTGTGCGTACAGGGCCCAGCCGAGTCCACTCGCGACTACCTGACGCGTTGGGCCGAGCTCCGCAACTCCTGTGAGGGGGTGCACGAGGTGCAAGCCATCGAATACTTCACAGCCGGGTGCCGAGAGGGCACCCTCCTCAAGCACAAGCTTCTCTGCGATGAGCCGACTACCCTCAACGAGCTCTTGAACATCGCCGACAAGTACGCCACCGCCGACTCCTCGATGAAGACCGAGCTCCGGGTGGACGCATCCGGAAAGGTGCTCAATCCGGCGCCCAAAGCGCCGGCTGGAGACGACGGCCGACGCCAACACCAGAACGATCAAAAACGCAAGGGCCCTGCGCCGCCTCCCGCCAGTCGGCAGGTGGCCACGGTCGAAGACGCGCCGCCTGAAGGGCGGGCCGCACCCAAGAAGCCCAAGGGCGGTCGGCCGGCTTGGCAGCCGGCCTTCTCCTACGAGCAAACCCTTGATGCCCCGTGCAAGTTCCACAGCGGCGCGAAGCCGTCCAACCACACGACCCGCAAATGCAACTGGCTCGCCCGAATCTCGAAGGGCGAGGGGCTCACGCCGACTCCGCCTGCCGGCCCGCCGCCGCCGGCTCCGCCGCCCAAAGCCGCCCGGCCCGCGGTCGACGCCGTGCAGGACGAGTTCCCCGACGAGCAAGCGTCTTATGTTGTCTTCACGAGCCAGCCTGAAGACCGGCGCAGCAAGCGCCGAGAGCAACAGGAGGTCAACATGGCCGCCACCAGCCCAGCCGGCCACATGCACTGGTCGGAGAAACCCATCAGCTGGAGCCGGGCCGACCACCCAGAGGTGATGCCATCCCCCGGCTCCTACGCGTTGGTCCTGCAGGCCACCCTCGCAACGGATACGCGCGCCGCACGCTTCTCCCGCGTGCTGATCGACGGCGGAAGCAGCATCAACATCCTGTACCGCGACACCATGGAGAAGGTGGGCGTCAAGGCTAAGCAACTTGCGCCGACTCGAACGGTGTTCAACGGCATCGTACCCGGATTGTCCTGTGCCCCCATCGGCAAGCTCAAGATCGATGTACTCTTTGGGGGCAAGGATCATTTCCGCCGGGAAGCAATCTGGTTCGAGGTGGTGGACCTGGAGAGCCCTTATCATGCCTTGCTTGGCCGACCCGCCTTGGCCAAGTTCATGGCGGTCCCCCACTACGCTTACCTCAAGATGAAGATACCGAGCTCAAAGGGTGTCATCACCATCGCCGGTGACTACAAGAAGTCCGCCGACTGCGCCGCGGCCAGCAGCCGGCTGGCCGAATCCCTCGTGATCGCAACCGATAGGAAGACGCTGGACCGGGTCGTGGCCCTGGCCAGCAAGCAGCTAAACCAACCCGCCGACTCCAAGGAGTATGATGCCCAAGGATCTTTCCAGCCGGCCAAGGAGACCAAGAAGATACAGCTCGGCCCCGAGCACCCCGAGAGGTTTGCCGTCATTGGGGCGAGCCTGGATAGCAAATAGGAAGGCGAGCTCGCCGATTTCCTCCGTGAGAATCGGGATATCTTTGCATGGTCCCCCAAGGACATGCCGGGTGTTCCGAAGGATTTCGCCGAGCACAAATTGCACGTGCGGGAGGATGCTAAACCAGTCAAGCAGCCCCTCCGCCGACTGTCAGAAGAGAAGAGAAGGATCGTAGGGGAGGAGATAGCCCGGCTCCTTGCAGCCGGCTTCATCATGGAAGTTTTCTTCCCCGAATGGCTCGCGAACCCGGTTCTCATGCTGAAAAAGAATAACAAGTGGCGCATGTGTATAGATTACACGAGCCTCAACAAAGCCTGCCCAAAAGATCCCTTCGCTCTGCCCAGAATTGATCAAGTGATAGACTCCACAGCCGGATGCGAGCTGTTGAGCTTTTTGGATGCCTACTCGGGATACCACCAGATCAAGCTGAACCCGGATGACCAACTGAAGACCGCCTTCATCACGCCGTTTGGAGCCTTCTGCTACCTGACCATGACGTTTGTCTTGAGGAATGCCGGCGCCACGTTTCAGCGTTGCATGCAGAAGTGCCTCCTCACACAGCTCGGCAAGAATGCCCACGTTTACGTGGATGATGTTGTGGTGAAGATGGAGAAGCGTGGCACTCTGCTGGAAGACTTGAAGGAAACGTTCGAGAACCTGCGCCGGTTCCGAATCAAGCTCAACCCGGAGAAATGCGTGTTCGGAGTGCCAGCCGGCCAGCTCCTAGGCTTCCTAGTCTCTGAACGCGGCATAGAGTGCAACCCTGTGAAGATCAAGGCCATCGAGAGGATGGCGGTCCCAACCAAGCTCAGAGAGATTCAGAAGTTCACCGGGTGCCTGGCCTCTCTTAACCGCTTCATCAGCCGGCTTGGAGAAAAAGCTCTCCCCCTCTACCGCCTCATGAAGAAGAGCACTCACTTTGAGTGGAACGACCAGGCCGACCAAGCTTTCCACGAGCTGAAGAAAATGTTGTCCACGCCGCCTGTGTTGGCGGCACCGACTGAGAAGGAGCCCATGCTCCTATATATTGCCGCCACTAGCTGGGTGGTCAGCACCGTCATTGTGGTCGAACGCCCCGAAGAAGGCCGAGCCCAGCCGGTCCAGAGGCCGGTTTATTACCTGAGCGAGGTGCTGTCCACCTCGAAACAAAATTACCCGCACTATCAGAAGATGTGCTATGGCGTGTACTTCGCCGCCAAGAAGCTGAAGCCGTACTTTCAAGAACATCCCATCACGGTCGTATGCACTGCCCCGCTTGCCGACATCATAGGCAGCCGGGATGCATCCGGCCGGGTGGCCAAATGGGCCATCGAGCTGGCCCCCTACACCATCTTCTACCAACCCCGCACCGCCATCAAGACGCAAGCGCTGGCCGACTTCCTCGTCGACTGGGCCGAGACCCAGTACTTACCACCGGCGCCTGACTCCACCCATTGGCGCATGCACTTTGACGGATCAAAGATGCATACCGGCTTGGGAGCCGGCGTTGTCCTTACTTCTCCAAAGGGCGACAAGCTCAGATACACGCTGCAGATCCACTTCGCCGCCTCCAACAACGTAGCCGAGTACGAGGCGCTCATACACGGGCTCCGGCTTGCCAAGGAGCTTGGTATTCGCCGGATCCTGTGCTATGGCAACTCGGATTTGGTGGTGCAGCAGTCTTCTGGCGACTGGGACGCCAAGGACGCGAACATGGCGAGCTACCGTTTCCTAGTACAACAAATCAGCGGATACTTCGACGGATGTGAGTTCCTTCACGTGCCGCGAGCCGACAACGAGCCAGCAGATGCCCTGCCCCGAATAGGCTCCACGCGGCAAGCAATACCAGCCGGCGTCGCCCTGCAGCGCCTCCTCAAGCCTTCAATCAAGCCGTCTCCGGAATCCGACTCCATTTTCGTGCCGCCTAGCCCCGAGGGGGCCGGGTCCGACGCGAAGAATCAAGCAGCCGGCCCGGGGACTGCAGTAGCCGGCCCGGGGACTTCTTCAGCACAAGAAGCGGCGGCCGACTCCAGCGCTGCACTGCCCAACCCGCCCACCCTGGTGGCTCTGGCCACATTGGTGGCTGAGGAGGTCACTGCCCCATCATGGGCCCAAGCCATCCGCAACTTTCTGGTGAACCATGACCTGCCGGCTGACAAAAACGAAGCAAGACAAGTTCAGCGCCGGGCTGGAGCATACACAATCGTCAATAGAGAGCTTGTGAAGCGCAGCACCACCGGAGTCTTGCAGCAATGCGTCGAGCAGGAGAAAGGCATCGCGATCCTCAGGGTTATACACCAAGGAGAATGCGGCCACCACGCCGCATCAAGATCACTGGTCGCCAAAGCCTTCCGCCACGGTTTCTTCTGGCCGACTGCTTTGGACGACGCCAAAGAGCTAGTCAAACACTGCAAAGGCTGCCAGCTTTTCAGCTCGCAGCAACACATGCCGGCTTCAGCACTCAAGACCATTCCCATCACCTGGCCCTTTGCCATCTGGGGATTGGATATGGTGGGCCCATTCAAGACGGCGCGCGGCGGCATGACACATTTGCTCGTCGCCGTTGACAAATTCACCAAGTGGATCGAGGCGAAGCCGATCAAGAAGCTGAATGGGCCGACTGCAGTGACATTCATTGCAGATATAACAACCCGGTACGGCGTACCGCACAGCATCATGACCGACAACGGCACGAACTTTGCCAAAGGTGCCCTCACACGGTTCTGCGCTGCGCAAGGTATCCGGCTGGACCTTGCGTCAGTCGCCCACCCGCAGTCAAACGGCCAAGTGGAGCGAGCAAATGGCCTCATTCTGTCCGGCATCAAGCCTCGACTGGTCGTACCCCTGGAGTGTTTAGCCGGCTGCTGGCTCGATGAGCTGCCGGCTGTCCTATGGAGTCTGCGCACTACTCCCAACAGATCAACCGGCTTCACTCCCTTCTTCCTTGTATATGGTGCCGAGGCGGTCATCCCAACAGACATCGAGTTCGACTCGCCTCGGGTAACCATGTACACGGAAGCGGAAGCCAAAGAAGCACGAGAAGACGGTGTCGACCTGCTAGAAGAGGCCTGCCTGTTAGACCTCAGCCGGTCCGCCATCTACCAGCAGGGTCTGCGCCGCTACCATAGCCGGAGGGTCCGCCCAAGATCCTTCCAGGAGGGCGACCTTGTGCTCCGGCTGATTCAGCGAACAGCCGGCCAGCACAAGCTCGCAGCCCCCTGGGAAGGCCCCTTCATCATCAGCAGAGCCTTGGGCAACGACGCCTACTACCTCATCGACGCGCAGAAGCCGAAGGCACGCAAGAGAGACGACTCCGGCAAGGAGTCGGAGCGACCGTGGAACGCAAATCTCCTTCGGAAGTTTTACAGTTAAAGCGCAGTATGTGTCATGCCCACTTTTGTATTTAGTATGATACAGTAGGCTCCCCGAGAAAGACTCGGGGACTGCCACCCGTTGTTTTATGAATGAAAGTTATCATGCGTATGATATTACCTTTTCATTTATTTTGTCCGGTACCGGGTCCGACGAGTCGGCCCGGGGACTGGCCGACTAGAGTTATATTAGGAGCCCTACCCGCAGTCAGACAAGTAATGTGCCGACACCCAGGCTTGGCTCTTGTCGAAACCGCAGCTCGAAGAACCCACTGCCCGGCTGGCAAGAGCCACTAGCCGGAAAGGGTACCCACATGAAAAACGGCTAGGGACCAAACAGGCTCGCATATATAACAAAAGCCGGCTGACTGCCTCACGCCGACCGACTACCAGAGTAGCCGGCCGGCCGGCTTACATTCAGTCTACTTCAAATCCAAGAAAACTCAAGTACTTGCCTTCCCAAAGAGGGAAGGCGGCAAAGGAAAGAGCCTAAGGACAAAAAGTACACTCGGATGAACGCCAACACATGCATATATTAATATATTACACAAAAAGCCTCCAGAGAGGTCGACATCCAGCATTGTTTGATACACCCCCAGTGGGTGGAATTGCAGAAACTTAAATTTGTCCAAAAAGAAAGACAGGGACAAAAAGAACGGCAGATCAAGCCGGCGGGGCCGCAGACGAGCTGGATTAGGCGACAGAAGTAGTCGCGCCGGCTGGAGGAGCGGCCGGCTGGCCAACCTCGGCTTGATCGTCGTCTCCGGCAGAGGGCGTGCTCCTGCGTGGCTCGTTGCTAGAGGCACGATCGGCTGGGGGACGGTCGGCCACTCCACCAGTCGGCTCAGCGTCTTCGCTGTCCTCCTCCTTGTCGTCCTCGCCCTCGTCGCTGTAGGCGATCTCTTCCGCCGAGTCCTCGCCGTCCGCCGGGTTCAGCCCGAACCATTCCTCTGGCTGGGCAGCGCCATCGTTGTTGAGCTCCGGCGCGAAGACGCTGGTGTCGGTACACTCGGCGATCGTCGAGGCGCGCTGCGCGATCGCCGGCCGCACCTCCTCCAGCTCGGCGTCGGCTTCCGACCGCCACATCCGCAGCTGGTCCAGGCTTAGCCCTGGGTACCACGCGCGGACGAACTCCAGCGCGCGCCCGGCTCCAAGACGGGCCACGGACGCCTTCCAGGCCTCAAAGCGGCCGACTGCGACTTCGAGCTAGTCGGCCGTCCGGCTTGGGGTCCGGGGAATTGCCTGGCCGGGCCAGAGCGCGGCCAGCATCATCGCCCCGGTGCGTTGGAGCCGGTGGAGCAACCGGTGGGCCGGCTGCAGCCGCGCCTGGACGGCGATAAGCTGCTCCGACAACGTCCGGTTCGCATCCGGCGGAATCACAACCCCGGCCTGACGGCGCTCCTGGCGGTAGGCTTCGATGGCTTGGGCGGCAAGGACGGACTGGCCGGGGAAGTACTCTGCGCGAGACAGCAAACACAAGTCAAAACAAAACCATAGGCGGCCGGCGAATGGAAGAAGAGCAAGAAAGACAGCCTACCGTCAATGAGATCCTCGACCCGGCCGAAGCCTTCTTCCAGCGCCCGGCGCGTCTCGGCCCAGCTCGCCTCCCTGGCCCCGAACTCTGCCCTCAGGGTAGCCTCGCCGTCCTGCGCCTTTTGCAGGGCCGCCTTGTGGCTCTCCTCTTGGTCGGCCAGCTTCGTCGCCAGGCGGTCGCGCTCTTGAGCCAAGTCAACGTACTCGGCGTCCTTGGCACGAAGAGCGGCCTGCACCACGCCGAGTTCCCTCCGCAGGTCGGCGTTGGCCTCTGCACGAGCAAGAAATAAAGAGAAAGATCAGCAAAGGAAAAGTCGTCAAGTAAGATCCGACCCGACTGCGCTGCACTCGGCCCGGATCTCGGGGACTACACCCAGTGGGTGCGCTGTCGCGCCCCCACGAGAAGTTAATAATGACAAAACACTCACGCCGGCTGCTGGCGAGGTCTTCGGTCCTCCGGCTTAGCTCCCGAGCCTGGGAGTTGAAGGCGGCCGCGCGAGAATTGTGATAATCCTGAAGATCAGAAAAAAATTGTCAACATAGTCGTCTAGTAAGATCCGACCCGACTGCGCTGCAGTCGGCCCGGATCTCGGGGACTACACCCAGTGGGTGCGCTAGCGCGCCCCCACGGAAAAAATTCAAAGGACCAGAGCGGTCAAGGAGTGAAGACTTACCCGGATTGCAGACCGCGTCGACAGAAACTCCTGAGTGAATTACCTCAGGAGGCCGGCCTGTGCCTGCAGCCGGCTCCGAACCTCTTGAGCGGCGACGTTCAGCTCGCCGCTCCCTCCGCTGGGAGTCCACCCGGACGTGGCGGAGCTGGCCGCCTCCAAGGCGTCTGCCGTCCGCTCGGCCCCCGTGGCTCGGCGCGTGTCCGACGGGGCCGTGCCCCCTCCGGTGGGCCGGCTCGCCGCCGGCTCGATCTCAAGGCCGGCTCCGGCCTTGGGTGCGGCCCGGGCCGGCTCCTCCGGCACCGCCGACGATCGGCCGACTTCGCCCGCTCCGGCTGGCGCTGCTGGCAACGTCCTCTCAACAGAAGCCCCGAGGATTTCGTCCCTCTGCACCAGCGGCTGCTCGGGGATAATCTCGTCCGCCGTGGGCAGAGGAATATCCGGATCCAAGGTCTGGAGGGGGATCGCGAGTAGCGGAGGCTGGCTACGCACGCCTTCCGCCTCCTTCTCCGCGGCCGCCCGCTCCGAGGGAGTTTCGGCCACCTCGCTCGCTCGCCCCGGCGCCGTCTGGGCGGCCTCTCGCTCCGCCGTCACCAGCTCGGCCGTCTCCTTCTCTAGGCGCGCCTCGCAAGCATTGCGCTCCGTGGCTGCGTCAAGTTCGGCGCGGGGGTCCACTCGGCGGGACCCTGAGGAACCGGCGCTCGGCCCGACCACGGAGCCGGCTGGGCCTCGCTCGAGGGAGAGCGGCGCCCAGCTCAAGAAATCAGAAAAGCATTCAAGAAAAGAAGACTTCAGAATAACAAGCATGCAGGTGGCAACTAGACTTACGCGGAAACTGACGGGGGCTTCTTCACCGCCTTCCGGAAGCGGGCCTCCTTCGCCGCCGCCTCCTCGCGCTTCGTGGCCGCGGCGGAGGCCTTCGGCTTCTTCGGCCGGCTTCCGAAGAGCGGGAGCGCGGCCCGGCGCTTCCCCTTCCCGCCACCGGCAGTCGGCGCGGCAGACGAGCTCGCGCCGCGGCGGTCGGTTGCCGGCTGGCGGCGCGGGAGTTCTTCGGCTTCAAAATCGTCCGGCCAGTCGTCGAAACTGGCCGAAAGACCGGTGCCGCCGAGCTCGGCGGCATCCCCCGTGGCGGCGTCCTCCATGGCGACGGCGGAGAGATCCGGGTCGTCGGGGTCGTCCACCGTGCGGTCCGGGGCGTACTCTCGGTCGACTCCGGCTGCCCCGGCTGGCGGCGGGAGGAGAGGATTCTGATGAAGAGAAAAAAGAAAAAATAGCCACCTGGTCAGAGGCCGGCTAACCCAAGCCGGCAGACGACGAGAAGAGAAACTTACCACAGGCGGAGGCTGGGCGCGGGAGTACGGCGCCATGCCGAATTGCCACTCGTCGGTGAGCTTCAAGTTGGCGACGTAGTTCGCCATCAGAGCCACCTCGGCATGGGGCATCTCCCATGTGCTCAGCCGGCAAGGATCGAACCGGCCACTCATTTGGCACATCATGTGCGGCCGGCTTTGAAGAGGCAAGATCCGGCGCTCGACGAAGGCGGTTACCAAGTCGGACGCGAGCAGACCTTCCGACTGGATCATCACCCGAAGCCGGGAGATGGAAGCGTTCCCCGCTGGAGACAGGGATTTCGACCGGTAGCCCCAGGTCCGCCGCCTCGCAGCCGGCGGGCCGGCAACGTAAGCCGGCAGGTTGACGTAGTCGCCGTCCCAGGCGACGTTCTTGACGTAGAAGTAAGACTTCTGCCATAGCTTGACAGACTGGATCAGAGGAATGTGGGGGAAGGGGTTGTCGTCGCTTGCCCTCTTCATCGCGATGAAGGCGCCGCAGGGAGCCGGCATGCCGGCGGAGACGGTGCCGAGCTTGTTCTGGAACAGTTCCGCCCAGAGCTCCAGCATCGGCAGCACCCCCAAGTACCCTTCGCAGAGCGTGACGAAGGCCGAGAGTTGCAGCACTGCGTTGGGCGTGACGTGGTGCGGTTGGAGGTTGTAGAACTCGAGAAAGGACCGCATGAAGCTGCTCGCCGGGAAGCCGAAGCCCCGGAGGAAGTGCGTGCGGTGACGACGCGCTCGCCTTCCTCCGGCGCCGGCGAGACCTCCTTCGCGGGCGCCAGGCGCACCTGCACGAGGTCGGCAGCGGGCAGACGCCGGGTCTGGCGGAGGAACTCGATGTGCTCGTCGTGGACATTGGACCCATCCCACGAGCTCGACAAAGCCAGCGACATGGCGAAACTGCGTCGGGCGCGAGGAAGAAGAAGAAGAAGAAGAGCAAGAAGAAGAAGAGCAGGAGGGACGGGGAGCGGGGGAGCGAACAGGCCCGTGCCTCTCCCCCTCCCCTCCTACTTGTAGGCGCGTGCGCCAGAGACGAGGAGGCGCGGCGTGGGGGATCGTGGGGATCGATCGTGCCCATCTCCCCCACGCCCGCGTTAATTACGCGCCTTGATGACGCGAGGTAACGGCCGCGGGGAGGCGAGCAGCCCCCTCGGGCCACAGAAGATCTGCGCCCGGGCCGAGGCCAGGGAGTGGCGGGCCCGGGCCTGCGGCAGCGTCCCGTCGCGCGCGTGCGACGGCAGGACTTCCCCTCCACGTGGCTCGTCGTGGGGCCCACGGCCGGTCCGTGGGTCAACCACGGTCGCCCTAATAAAGAAAAGCGCTCTGAAGTCGGCTGCAATGACGCAGTCGGCCCCTCACGGTGTGAAGCCGGCCAAGCTTCCCGTCCTTCCGTCCGCCATGAAGCTCGCCCGCCTTCGGGGACTACTGTCGGGGTAAATAGCCATGGGTAGCCCAGTCGGCTTCCCCTGGCCCCTCTGAAAAAATTATGAGCCCATCCGGCTCATAAGGAGACTCAAGACCTGGGCCGCCTCCCCCTAGCCGACTGCCATCTTTGCCGGCTTGGGGGGCGGCCCGCCCTTTTTACCCCCATGAAGAAAACTGTGGAGGGCCGGCTACGGCATGGCCGGCTGCGGCAGGGCCGGCTATGGCAAGGCCGGCTATGGCACGGCCGACTACCGCCGGGCCGGCTCCGATAAAGCAGTCAACGCCGTACCCGCGGTGTACGCGTCCACTCTGCGATGATGAAGCGGGGCGTGGCTACAGTGGAGCCTGCCACCCCCAAAACCCGGAGCACGCTTGGTACAGCGCGTCGTGCGGGCCGCTGCGGCCCGCCTGACGCGGCACTATAGCCATGGCGGCTCTGACGCCGTCCACGACGGGCCGCCAGCGTGGCCCTCGAGGCGGTGGGCCCCTTCGGGCAGAGAGATGCCGAAGGCGGCCACACCCCCTCTCAAGCCGGCAAGACAAAGGGCCGGCTTCGCGTAGCCGGCCCGCCGCCTTCCTCGAAGGAGACGCCCATTAAGGAGACAAGGTGCGGCGGGGCTACAGTAATCGCCCGCCAGGGCGGCGTTACTGTAGCCACGCTTACCCCGGCCAAGCCTGCGCCAACAAACACGGAGCAACAGTAACCGGCCGCTGACAAGACCCTGGCCGGTGGGGCCGGCCTGTCGACCCAGGAGCCGGCAGTCGGCGGGACCCACCAGCCGGCGAGCCCCAGAAGCCGGCAGAGAAGCCGGCGAGCATAGTCACCGACGGCTGGGCCCCGCGCCCAGTCGGATTACCATTGTACCCCCAGGGGGTAGGCCTATATAAACCCCCCGGTGCACCCATGCAAAGGGTTGAACTCTCTCTCTAGACCTAGACACATACAAGCAGAAGAAGCAAGCTGAGCTAAGCCCTTCTTCCTCCTTCCACCCCAAACAGCTCGAGGAGCATTGTAGCCACCTGTGAACTTAGTAACCATGCGGAGACCCCGCAGAGCAGCAGTAGGGGTGTTATCTCCCCGGAGAGCCCTGAAGCTGGGTAAGATTCGCTGGCGTGCATGTCTACGCCTCATCCCGTTTCCAGGCACCGGCGACATTCTATTGGCCCCCGCAATGATAAGCCACCCATTGGCATATGTCGATCCTACCACCCGACACAAGTTCTATCATAGCAAGCTAGATACAATGCAAAGTTTTAACAAAGAAAAAGCAAGCACTCCATCCTAGCAAGCTAGCTTCCATGAAGTGAGTGAAATCTGCAAAATGGTAAATATGAAGTTAGAAATTGGTGAATAGAACAGGAAGAAGACTATAACAAGAAGTATATGTCATTTATGACCTAACTTAGGTGGAATGGATCATTTATGAGCTAACTTAGGTGGAATGGATCATTTATGAGCTAACTAAGTTGAAATGGGTTGTTTATGAGCTAACTTAGTTGGAATGTATCATTTATGAGCTAACATAGTTGAAATGGGTCGTTTATGAGCTAACTAAGGTGAAGGGCATCATTTTTGAGCTAACTAAGGTGAAATGGATCGTTTTTGAGCTAACTAAGGTGAAATGAATCGTTTTTGAGCTAACTAAGATAAAATGGATCGTTTTTGAGCTAACTTAGTTGAAATGGGTCATTTATGAGCTAACTAAGGTGAAATGCCATGTTTTTGAACTAACTAAGGTGAAATGGATCATTTTTGAGCTAACTAAGGTGAAATGGATCGTTTTTGAGCAAACTTAGGTGAAATGGATCATTTAAGAGCTAATTTAGGTGAAATGGATCGTTTTTGAGCTAACTAAGGTGAAATTGATCGTTTTTTAGCAAACTTAGGTGAAATGGATCATTTAAGAGCTAATTTAGGTGAAATGGATCGTTTTCTAGCAAACTTAGGTGAAATGGATCATTTAAGAGCTAATTTAGGTGAAATGGGTCGTTTTTAGCTAACTTAGGTGAAATGGATCGTTTAGGAGCTACTCTAGGTAAATTGGGTCATTTTAGAGCTAACTTGGATAAACTAGATCATTTATAAGCTAACCTAGGTAAGATGGGTCATTTTGGAGCTAACTTAGGTAAAATGGATCGTCTATGAGCTAACTAAGCTAATTATGCAATTTTTGACATAAGTAAGCTAAGTACAGATCGTTTTAGAGCTAACTTAGGTAAAATGGATGGTTTTGGAGGTCAGTAAGCTTATTAAGTCATTTTGGCGGAGAAGAAGCTAAGTCTAGGTCATTATGGTAAGCATTGGAGGAAATAAAGCTAAGTCTAGGTCTTTATGCATGTGTTAAGCAAAACACTAGATAAACTTACCAAGATCCAGGAGGTGTAGGAGCGGGGTGGCTCGTGTCGGTAGCTGGAGAAGGATCGTGCGATGCTTGTCTGGAGTTACGCTGCACCAAAGATCATTTCCAATGTCTTGTTAGCATGATGACACTCAAATGTTAAGACTAGCAAGTAATGTCCATTCAAATAAAACTCACCGTGGTCCCAGGAGCAATCACTGGCATCGGCGGAGCGGTCTGACCTGTCTTCTCACACACAGACTGCACATTTGGTTTTGACGACTCAGTCATAGTAGTTAGTAATGAGACAAACACTACATGAATGTTTTGGCTAATCTGCAGAAGAAACTTACCACAAGGAGCTCATACATGGCCCTTGCCTGCATGTCATTCCGTGCCCTCTCCTCCTCCATCATCTTTGTCGTCCTCTCCTCCAACTCCCGCTGCCTCTCCGCCGCCTCTACCAGAAGTTTCTCCGTTCTATCTCTCTCACTCTGTATAGCAGCCTGCAACACCACTCACATGACCATTTGTAATCATTGATGGAAGCGCACACAATGTAATGGAGAAAGATAACTGAGTACGTATCACTAACCTTCATGGCGAGTTGCACTGGCCGTTCACGAGGCCTTATCTCAGGAGCGGAGCTCGACTGGCGCGCCTTGATCTCCGGGAGAGTGCTAGGACAACGGATAAGTCCATCTCCAATGGCTATGGAGCCATGGGACCTCCCGCCACCAGATATCATCAACAGCTCTGGATCAATGGGACCCTGGCTCGGGTTAAAGTCCTCCCCTTTCCTCGCCTTCCCCTCATCTCTATATCTCACGAGCTTGTTGTGGGAGGAGATGTTGGTGAAGTTGTTTGCATCATCAAGGTCAGACTGAGAGAAAGCCTTGACTTTCTTGAAAGAGGCAGTGTGGGCCAGGGCATACAGGTCGTACACCTCTGGCACCTTATCCGCCTTATTGTAGCGTGCCTGAAAGAGAGAAACAATGGAAATTAGTAATTAAAGGGCTCAAGCTAGCATGATGAATGAATTGCATGAATCATGAAGCAAACCACATACCCAGTTGCGCCCGAACTGATATAAGTTGGAGCTGCCTTGATGGTGTGGCACACCTTCCATTTGGGCACGTTTGTCCTTGGCCTCCTTGTGGAGGGCTAGCCATCGTTGTGAGCACCACTCATCGACCAACACCTCCCAACAATCCATCCGATCCGCACACCATCTCGGAGGCGCCTAAGTTAGCAAATAGAAACTTGAGCGCTACGGCTAAGAATTACTAAATGAAGGAACTTAAGTAGAGAAGGCCTTAAGAATTACCTTCATGTACTGCTCCTTACTCAGGAACTTATCACGGCAAGCCGGCTTGGTCAATGCTGGTGGTGCAGAGTTTTTGACAACTCTACCCCTGATGAAGTTCTTCTTGTCTTTCCTGAACTTATGGCGAGGATCGAGGAACTGTCTATGCATGTCGAAGCAAGAAAACTTGCGACCGGCCTGAAGCCAACGAAACTCAAGAGCTCCCTTTCATGTGGGGCACGGGAACCTTCCATGCACACACCAGCCAACGAATAGCGCATACGCCGGCAAGTCATGCGTCGAGTACATGTACCAGACACGCATTATGAAGTTCCGTTTGCTAAAGGCGTCGTATGTCCTGAACCCATTATCCCAGGCTTCTTGCAATTCGTCCTTAAGCGGCTGCATGTACACATTCATATTTTTGCCCGGATAGTTGGGTCCTGGAATTATCAACGTCAGGAATATGTTCTTTCTTTGCATAATCTGTCCGGGGGGGATTGAGTGGAATGACAAATACGGGCCAACAACTGTATTGGGCTGCCGTCATACCAAACACACTGAACCCATCCGTGCTGATGCCGACTCGAGGATGCCTCGGATCTACCGCTTTGTCAGCATGTAATTCATCAAACTTTTTCCACGCAACACCATCCGATGTGTGTACCATCATCAGATTCCCATCTGCATCTAGTTTGGTTCTTTTGCCTGTTTTGTGCCATGTCATCTGTCTGGCCGTCTCTTCGACCATGAAAAGACGTTGAAGTCTTGGTACGATTGGCATATACCGAAGAACACTAACGGGGATTTTGGTCTATGTCTTCTCACCCATACCGTTGTCTACCACAATATACCTAGAAGACTTGCAAATGGGAAAATAGTTCAAGTCCGCATAGTCAAGCCTAAATAAGGCACATCCTTTCTCACAGGCATGTATCTTCTCATAGGGCATCTTCAGTGCACGGAGGATTTTGTCCGACTGGTACAAGTTTGCAGGCATTACATGGCCTTTGGGTAGAAAGCGTCCAAATACTGTCATAATTGCGTCATAGCATTCTCTGCCCAAGTTGAACTGAGCCTTCAGAGCCATTACTTGTGAGATGGCATCCAACTGACAAAGCTTAGTGTGCTCGTGGAGCGGACGTTTCGAAGACTCCAACATTTCATTGAAGGCCTTTGCAGATTCCTCCATCTCCTCGTCCGAATCCCGAGCATCATCATAGCCTTGCACCATGTTTTCCATCCCGGTACCATGCTCTTCGGTGCGACGACGATCCACCTCAGCTCGGTCACGTTGGGCAGACTCACCATGAAATGTCCACACCGTATAATCGGGCGTAAAACCACTCTTCTGCAGGTGTTTGCCCATTTCAGCCTCTGTCTTCTTTTCCCAATTGCCGCACCGGAAACAGGGGCACCAGGTTTTCTTTTGGCCATTTGCAAATGTGGCTTGCACAAACCCCTTAGTTTTTGTGAACCATTCAGCGCTCCATTTGTTCTGACCAGTGTGACCGGTATACATCCAAGCACGGTCACTCATCTTGACTTTCAGAGCTACTGGACACACAACAATTATATATGTAATTCACCATGTATATATTCATCAGTTGATCTACTTTGTCAATTTTATTACGTCCATGCAACCTACACTCTAATAGGTAATGATAGGTCCTAATCCCACCCGTGTATGTGTAGATTGGGTTCATTTTCCCATGCTATGCTCCGGATCCGACGCAAAATTTCGGCAGCACCTCCCCGCTATTCTCCCGATACACGTCTCTGCAATAAACAGAGAGGATGTGTACCCGGAGAACAATAGGGGAGGCACTGACGAAATTTATGCGTCAGATCCGAAGCAAAGCATATGGGAAAACAAACCCAATCTACACATACTCGGGCTGTCCATGGATAGCGTTGGACAATTCGAAAGAATCAAGGTTATAAATATGCAAATGCATGCATATTTATAACTATGACGCTTTCGAATGGGAGACACATATTGGTTACGCATACTGATGATTCAAGACACATATATAGCTAGCTATCAAGTTTCGTCGGAATAGATCAAATAATTAATGGGGGAGGAGGACTTGTCATTTGTGCTCACCCACGAACGAAGGGGCAGAGCTCGTCAAACGCACGATGAGGTCGTCAAACACCAAACCTCACAGCGATGAAACAACTGCACATTTAAAACTACACGATCAACACAATTATATATGATGTTTTTCATAACAAAATTGAAAAATATATGACCTAACTAATAATTCACAAATATATGACCCCGTCGGCCTCTGGAAGGCCAAAGAACACCTTTTCGGGAGGTGTCGGGGGTCGGGGTGTCCTGTCGGTGTCGGGGTGCCGTGTCGGGGTCGGGGTGCTGTTTGGGGTCGGGGTGTGGTGTCGGCGTCAGGGGGTCAGGGGATCGGTTGTCGGGGTGTGTTGTCGGGGTCGGGGTGTGGTGTCGGGGTTGGGGGGTCAGGGGGTCGGGTGTCGGGGTATCGGGGTGTCGTGTCGGGGTCGGGGTGTGGTGTCAGGGTGTCGGGGGTCGGGGGTCGGGGTCGGGGTGTCGGGCCGGGGTGTCGTGGTGGCGTGTCGGGGTCGGGGTGTCGGAGGTCGGGGTCGGGGTGTCGGGGGTCGGCGTGTCGGGCCGGGGTGCCGGGGTGGCGTGTCGGGATCGGGGTTGGGGTGTCGGGGGTCGGGGTCGGGTTGTCGGGCCGAGGTGTCGGGGTGGCGTGTCGGGATCGGGGTCGGGGTGTCGGGGGTCGGGGTCATGGTCGGGGTCGGGTTGTCGGGCCGGGGTGTCGGGGTGTCGGGGGTCGGGGTCGGGGTCAGTGGTCGGGGTGTTTCCTTCTATCCTTCTTCTTCTTTCCTTCTCTTCTTCTTCTTTTTTCTTCTTCTTTCCTTTCTTCTTCTTCTTCTATACTTCTTCTTTCCTTTCTTCTTCTTCTTCTTTCCTTTCTTCTTCTTTCCTTTCTTCTTCTTCTTCTTCTTCTTCTTCTTCTTTTTTCACCTTTTTTCTACTTCTTTTACTTCTTTTCTTTTCTTCTGTTCTTCTTCTTCTACTTCTTCTACTTCTTTTCTTCTTCTTATTTTTCATCTTTTTTCTACTTATTTTCTTTTCTTCTTTTTCATCTTTTTTCCACTTCTTCTTCTTTTCTTCTACATATTCTTTTTTCTAACACTAACACTAAATTTTCTTCTTTTCTAACACTAAATCTAACACTAACACTAACACTAACTATTAAACAAGAATTAAACAGCAAAAAAAAGAAAAACAGAAAAAAAAACTCACCAGAGCAGGGGGCGACGCTGGCGCCGGGGTGGTGGGTGGGTGGGGGCGGTGGGGCTCCGGGGCAGTGGGATGGCCGGGCGGCGGGGGCGGGGGCGGCGCCGGCTGGGAGGGGCGGGGGCAGGAGGGGCGGGGCAGCGTCAGGCGGCGGGAAGGTGGGGTGGTGGCGGGTGGGGGAGGGGGTGGGAGCGGCGGCGGCGCCGGACGGCGATGGGCGGAGGCGGGTGCGGCGAGGGCAGGGGCGGCGCCGGGCGGCGGGGGCGGGGCGGCGGGGGCGGGGCCGGAGGAGGTCGAGGGAGAGAGATGAGTAACGGGCGGGGGAGGGGGCTCGGCCGTTAGTTAGGTTAGTTAGGGTAGCCTTTGCCGTCCGCCCTCCTTTGTCGTTCGCTTTTCTTCATATTTGCCATCTGCGGCGGACGGCAAAGCGTTGGACAATTCGAAAGAATCAAGGCTATAAATATGCAAATGCATGCATATTTATAACTATGACGCTTTCGAACGGGAGACACATATTGGTTACGCATACTGATGATTCAAGACACATATATAGCTAGCTATCAAGTTTCATCGGAATAGATCAAATAATTAATAGGGGAGGAGGACTTGTCATTTGTGCTCACCCACGAACGAAGGGGCAGAGCTCGTCAAACGCACGACGAGATCGTAAAACACCAAACCTCGCAGCGATGAAACAACTGCACATTTAAAACTACACGATCAACACAATTATACATGATGTTTTTCATAACAAAATTGAAAAATATATGACCTAACTAATAATTCACAAATATATGACCCCGTCGGCCTCTGGAAGGCCAAAGAACACTTTTTTGGGAGGTGTCGGGGGCCGGGGTGTCCTGTCGGTGTCGGGGTGCCGTGTCGGGGTCGGGGTGTTGTTTTGGGGTCGGGGTGTGGTGTCGGGGTCAGGGGGTCGGTTGTCGGGGTCAGGGGGTCGGTTGTCGAGGTCAGGGGGTCGGTTGTCGGGGTGTGGTGTCGGGGCCGGCGTGTGATGTCGGGGTTGGGGGGTCAGGGGGTCGGGTGTCGGGGGTCGGGTGTCGGGGTATCGGGGTGTCGTGTCGGGGTCGGGGTGTGGTGTCAGGGTGTCGTGGGTCGGGGGTCGGGGTCGGGGTGTCGGGCCGGGGTGTCGGGGTGGCGTGTCGGGGTCGGGGTGTCAGAGGTCGGGGTCGAGGTGTCGGGGGTCGGGGTGTCGGGCCGGGGTGTCGGGGGTGGCGTGTCGGGATCGGGGTCGGGGTGTCGGGGGTCGGGGTCGGGGTCGGGGTCGGGTTGTCGGGTCGGGGTGTCGGGGTGTCGGGGGTCGGGGTCGGGGTGTCGGGGTCAGTGGTCGGGGTGTTTCCTTCTATCCTTCTTCTTCTTTCCTTCTCTTCTTCTTCTTTTTTCTTCTTCTTTCCTTTCTTCTTCTTCTTCTATCCTTCTTCTTCTTTCCTTTCTTCTTCTTCTTCTTCTTCTTCTTTCCTTTCTTCTTCTTTCCTTTCTTCTTCTTTTTCTTCTTCTTCTTCTTCTTCTTCTTCTTCTTCTTCTTCTTCTTCTTCTTTTTTCATCTTTTTTCTACTTCTTTTACTTCTTTTCTTTTCTTCTATTCTTCTTCTTCTACTTCTTCTACTTCTTTTCTTCTTCTTCTTTTTCATCTTTTTTCTACTTCTTTTCTTTTCTTCTTTTTCATCTTTTTTCCACTTCCTCTTCTTTTCTTCTACATATTCTTTTTTCTGACACTAACACTAAATTTTCTTCTTTTCTAACACTAAATCTAACACTAACACTAACACTAACAATTAAACAATAATTAAACAGCAAAAACAGAAAAACAGAAAAAAAAAACTCACCGGAGCAGGGGGCGACGCTGGCGCCGGGGTGGTGGGTGGGTGGGGGCGGCGGGGCTTCGGGGCAGTGGGATGGCCGGGCGCGGGGGCGGGGGCGGCGCCGGGTGGGAGGGGCGGGGGCGGGAGGGCGGGGGCAGCGTCGGGCGCTGGGACGGTGGGGCGGTGGCGGGTGGGGGAGGGGGTGGGAGCGGCGGCGGCACCGGACGGCGATGGGCGGTGGCGGGTGCGGCGAGGGCGGGGGCGGGGGCGGCGGGGGCGGGGCCGGAGGAGGTCGAGGGAGAGAGATGAGTAACGGGCGGGGGAGGGGGCTCGGCCGTTAGTTAGGTTAGTTAGGGTAGCCTTTGCCGTCCGCCCTCCTTTGTCGTCCGCTTTTCTTCATATTTGCCATCTATGGCGGACGGCAAAGCGGGGGGACGTTAAGTATTTTTTAACCAGCTCCTCAGTGCCCCCCTCCCTCTTTGCCGTCTGCTAGCGGACGGCAAAGATTCTTTGCCGTCAGCTAGCGGACGGCAAAGAGCTGGCTGATGGCAAAGGCTTTCTTTGCCATCAGCCAGTTCTTTGCCGTCTGCTTTCGGGTAGCGGATGGCAAAGAGCTTCTTTGTCGTCCGCTAGCAAACGACAAAGAGCTGGCAGATGGCAAAGTAGCTGATTCCAGTGATGAAGGGTCATCTTTTTTTAACCCCCCCCCCCGGGCCAGTGCTCCTCTGAGTGTTGGTCCGAACTGAGCTGCCTGCGGGGCCACCTCATGGAAACTTGAGGGTTGATTTTACTCGTAGCTAGTATCATCTGAGTGTGCCCTGAGAACGAGATATGTGCAGCTCCTATCGGGATTTGTTGGCACATTCGGGCGGTTTTGCTGGACTTGTTTTACCATTGTCGAGGATGTCTTGTAACCGGGATGCCGAGTCTGATCGGATTGTCTTGGGAGAAGGAATATCCTTCGTTGACCGTGAGAGCTTGTGATGGGCTAAGTTGGGACACCCCTGCAGGGTTTGAATTTTCGAAAGCCGTGCCCGTGGTTATGGGCAGATGGGAATTTGTTAATGTCCGGTTGTAGAAAACCTGAAGTTGATCTTAATTAAAACGCATCAACCGCGCGTGTAACCGTGATGGTCTCTTCTCGGCGGAGTCCAGGATGTGAACACGGTGTTGGAGTTATGCTTGACGTAGGTTGTTCTAGGATCACTTCTTGATCATAGTTTTATCGACCGTTCATTGTCTTCTCTTCTTGCACTCATTTGCGTATATTTAGCCACCATATATGCTAGTCGCTTGCTGCAGCTCCACCTCTTACCTTTTACCCTTCCTATAAGCTTAAATAGTCTTGATCGCAAGGGTGTGAGATTGCTGAGTCCCCGTGACTCATAGATACTTCAAAAACCAGTTTGCAGGTGCCAATGATATCGTGTAGGTGACGCAACCAAGCTCAAGGAGGAGCTCGATGAAGATCTCGTTCTTTATGTTGTTCAGTTTTCCAGTTGGTCAGTAGTGGGGCCCAGTTGGGGTCGATCGGGGATCTGTGTAGCATTTGGGGTAGTCTTCTTTTATTTTGGGTTTTGTAGTCGGACCTTGATTGTATCTGGTTGATGTAATGCTTTATTCATGTATTGTGTGAAGTGGCGATTGTAAGCCAACTATGTATCTCTTTCCCTTATGTATTACATGGGTTGTGTGAAGATTACCTCACTTGCGACATTGCTTTCAATGCAGTTATGCCTCTAAGTCATGCTTCGACACGTAGGAGATATAGCCGCATCGAGGGCGTGACAAGTTGGTATCAGAGCCTTCCCCGACTTTAGGAGCCCCCCTGCTTGATCGAATCATTGGCGTTGTTGAGTCTAGAAAAATGCTTTGAGTCTTTTAGGATTATATATATCGGAGAGTAGGATTCTTTTTACTCCTCAGTCTCTTCGTCGCTCTGGTGAGGCATCCTGACGTAGAGTTTTGACTCTTCTCTTCTCAAATTTCACTAAAAAATTTAGGATCACACAGGTATCTTGGAATCGTTCCGATGGTTTTGTGACGAGAACATTGTTCTTGGTGCCTCCTGACATTTAGGGGTTGTGGCAGTGTCCCGGGGAGTTGAGCTCCGAGGTGTTTGAAGGAAATATGCCCTAGAGGCCATAATAAAGTTATTATTTATTTCCTTATATCATGATAAATGTTTATTATTCATGCTAGAATTGTATTAACCGGAAACATAATACATGTGTGAATACATAGACCAACAGAGTGTCACTAGTATGCCTCTACTAGACTAGCTCGTTAATCAAAGATGGTTATGTTTCCGAACCATGAACAAAGAGTTGTTATTTGATTAACGAGGTCACATCATTAGTTGAATGATCTGATTGACATGACCCATTCCATTAGCTTAGCACCCGATCGTTTAGTATGTTGCTATTGCTTTCTTCATGACTTATACATGTTCCTATAACTATGAGATTATGCAACTCCCGTTTACCGGAGGAACACTTTGGGTACTACCAAACGTCACAACGTAACTGGGTGATTATAAAGGAGTACTACAGGTGTCTCCAATGGTAGATGTTGGGTTGGCGTATTTCAAGATTAGGGTTTGTCACTCCGATTGTCGGAGAGGTATCTCTGGGCCCTCTCGGTAATACACATCACATAAGCCTTGCAAGCATAATAACTAAGATGTTAGTTATGAGATGATGTATTACGGAACGAGTAAAGAGACTTGCCAGTAACGAGATTGAACTAGGTATTGGATACCGACGATCGAATCTCGGGCAAGTAACATACCGATGACAAAGGGAACAACGTATGTTGTTATGCGGTCTGACCGATAAAGATCTTCGTAGAATATGTAGGAGCCAATATGGGCATCCAGGTCCCGCTATTGGTTATTGACCGGAGACGTGTCTCGGTCATGTCTACATTGTTCTCGAACCGTAGGGTCCGCACGCTTAACGTTACGATGACAGTTATTATGAGTTTATGCATTTTGATGTACCGAAGGTTGTTCGGAGTCCCGGATGAGATCACGGACAAGACGAGGAGTCTCGAAATGGTCGAGACGTAAAGATTGATATATTGGAAGTCTACGTTTGGACATCGGAAGTGTTCCGGGTGAAATCGGGATTTTACCGGATTACCGGGAGGGTTACCGGAACCCCCCGGGAGCCAAATGGGCCTACATGGGCCATTGTGGAAAGGTGAAAGGGGCTGCCAAGGAGGGCTGCGCACCTCCCCCCCCCCTCCCCTAGTCCTATTAGGACTAGGAGAGGTGGCCGGCCACCTCTCTCTCTTTCCCTCTCCCTTTTTCCCAAGGAGTCCTAGTTGGAATAGGATTGGATGGGGGAGTCCTACTCCCGGTGGGAGTAGGACTCCTCCTGCGCCTCCCCTCTTTGGCCGGCCAGCCCCCCTCCCTCCAACCTTTATATACGGGGGCAGGGGACACCCCAAGACACACAAGTTGATCCTTGAGATCGTTCCTTAGCCGTGTGCGGTGCCCCCTGCCACCAAATTCCACCTCGATCATACCGTTACAGTGCTTAGGCGAAGCCCTGCGTCGGTAGTACATCAAGATCGTCACCACGCCGTCGTGCTGACGGAACTCTTCCTCGACGCTTTGCTGGATCGGAGCCCGAGGAACGTCATCGAGCTGAACGTGTGCTAAGAACTCGGAGGTGTCGGAGTAACGGTGCTTGGATCGGTCAAATCGGGAAGAAGACGTATGACTACTTCCTCTACGTTGTGTCAACGCTTCCATTGCGATCTACTAGGGTACGTAGATCAGACTCTCCCCCTCGTTGCTATGCATCACCATGATCTTGCGTGTGTGTAGGAAAATTTTTGAAATTACTGCGTTCCCCAACAGTGGTATCAGAGCCTAGGTTTTTATGGTTTGATGTTATATGCACGAGTAGAACACAAGTGAGTTGTGGGCGATACAAGTCATACTGCCTACCAGCATGTCATACTTTGGTTCGGCGGTATTGTTGGACGAGACGATCCGGACCAACCTTACGCGTACTCTTACGCGAGACCGGTTCCCTCGACGTGCTTTGCACATAGATGGCTTGCGGAAGACTGCCTCTCCAACTTTAGTTGAACCAAGTGTGACTACGCCCGGTCCTTGAGAAGGTTAAAACGGAGTCTATTTGACGAACTATCGTTGTGGTTTTGATGCGTAGGTGAGATGAGTTCTTACTTAAGCCTGTAGCAGCCACGTAAAACTTGCAACAACAAAGTAGAGGACGTCTAACTTGTTTTTGCAGGGCATGTTGTGATGTGATATGGTCAAGGCATGATGCTGATTTTATTGTATGAGATGATCATGTTTTGTAACCGAGTTATCGGCAACTGGCAGGAGCCATATGGTTGTCGCTTTATTGTATGCAATGCAATTCCGATGTAATGCTTTACTTTATTACTAAGCGGTAGTGATAGTCGTGGAAGCATAAGATTGGCGAGACGACAACGATGCTACGATGGAGATCAAGGTGTCGCGCCGGTGACGATGGTGATCATGATGGTGCTTCGGAGATGGAGATCACAAAGCACAAGATGATGATGGCCATATCATATCACTTATATTGATTGCATGTGATGTTTATCCTTTTATGCATCTTATCTTGCTTTGATTGATGGTAGCATTATAAGATGATCTCTCACTAAATTATCAAGAAGTGTTCTCCCTGAGTATGCACCGTTGCAAAAGTTCTTCGTGCTGAGACACCACGTGATGATCGGGTGTGATAGGCTCTACGTTCAAATACAACGGGTGCAAAACAGTTGCACACGCGGAATACTCAGGTTATACTTGACGAGCCAAGCATATACAGATATGGCCTCGGAACACGGAGACCGAAAGGTCGAGCGTGAATCATATAGTAGATATGATCAACATATTGATGTTCACCATTGAAAACTACTCCATCTCACGTGATGATCGGTTATGGTTTAGTTGATTTGGATCACGTGATCACTTAGAGGATTAGAGGGATGTCTATCTAAGTGGGAGTTCTTAAGTAAATTAACTGAACTTAAAAATTATCATGAACTTAGTACCTGATAGTATCTTGCTTGTTTATGTTGATTGTAGATAGATGGCTCGTGCTGTTGTTCCGTTGAATTTTAATGCGTTCCTTGAGAAAGCAAAGTTGAAAGATGATGGTAGCAATTACACGGACTGGGTCCGTAACCTGAGGATTATCCTCATTGCTGCACAGAAGAATTACGTCCTGGAAGCACCGCTGAGTGCCAGGCCTGCTGCAAGAGCAACACCAGAAGTTATGAACGTCTGGCAGAGCAAAGCTGATGACTACTCAATAGTTCAGTGTGCCATGCTTTACGGCTTAGAACCGGGACTTCAACGACGTTTTGAACGTCATGGAGCATATGAGATGTTCCAGGAGTTGAAGTTAATATTTCAAGCAAATGCCCGGATTGAGAGATATGAAGTCTCCAATAAGTTCTATAGCTGCAAGATGGAGGAGAACAGTTCTGTCAGTGAGCATATACTCAAAATGTCTGGGTATAATAATCACTTGATTCAATTGGGAGTTACACTTCCGGATGATTGCGTCATTGACAGAATTCTCCAATCACTGCCACCAAGCTACAAGAGCTTTGTGATGAACTATAATATGCAAGGGATGAACAAGACTATTCCCGAACTCTTCGCTATGCTGAAAGCTGCGGAGGTAGAAATCAAGAAGGAGCATCAAGTGTTGATGGTTAACAAAACCACTAGTTTCAAGAAAAAGGGCAAAGGGAAGAAGAAAGGGAACTTCAAGAAGAACGGCAAGCAAGTTGCTGCTCAAGAGAAGAAATCCAAGTCTGGACCTAAGCCTGAAACTGAGTGCTTCTACTGCAAGCAGACTGGTCACTGGAAGCGGAACTGCCCCAAGTATTTGGCGGATAAGAAGGATGGCAAGGTGAACAAAGGTATATGTGATATACATGTTATTGATGTGTACCTTACTAATGCTCGCAGTAGCACCTGGGTATTTGATACTGGTTCTGTTGCTAATATTTGCAACTCGAAACAGGGACTACAGAATAAGCGGACACTAGCAATGGACGAGGTGACGATGCGCGTGGGAAACGGTTCCAAAGTCAATGTGATCGCGGTCGGCACACTACCTCTACATCTACCTTCGGGATTAATATTAGACCTAAATAATTGTTATTTGGTGCCAGCGTTGAGCATGAACATTATATCTGGATCTTGTTTGATGCGAGACGGTTATTCATTTAAATCAGAGAATAATGGTTGTTCTATTTATATGAGTAATATCTTTTATGGTCATGCACCCTTGAAAAGTGGTCTATTCTTATTGAATCTCGATAGTAGTAATACACATATTCATAATGTTGAAGCCAAAAGATGCAGAGTTGATAATGATAGTGCAACTTATTTGTGGCACTGCCGTTTAGGTCATATCGGTGTAAAGCGCATGAAGAAACTCCATGCTGATGGGCTTTTGGAACCACTTGATTATGAATCACTTGGTACTTGCGAACCGTGCCTCATGGGCAAGATGACTAAAACACCGTTCTCCGGTACTATGGAGAGAGCAACAGATTTATTGGAAATCATACATACCGATGTATGTGGTCCGATGAATATTGAGGCTCGTGGCGGATATCGTTATTTTCTCACCTTCACAGATGATTTAAGCAGATATGGGTATATCTACTTAATGAAACATAAGTCTGAAACATTTGAAAAGTTCAAGGAATTTCAGAGTGAAGTTGAAAATCATCGTAACAAGAAAATAAAGTTTCTACGATCTGATCGTGGAGGAGAATATTTGAGTTACGAGTTTGGTGTACATTTGAAAAATTGTGGAATAGTTTCGCAACTCACGCCACCCGGAACACCACAACGTAATGGTGTGTCCGAACATCGTAATCGTACTTTACTAGATATGGTGCGATCTATGATGTCTCTTACTGATTTACCGCTATCATTTTGGGGTTATGCTTTAGAGACGGCCGCATTCACGTTAAATAGGGCACCATCTAAATCCGTTGAGACGACGCCTTATGAACTATGGTTTGGCAAGAAACCAAAGTTGTCGTTTCTTAAAGTTTGGGGCTGCGATGCTTATGTGAAAAAGCTTCAACCTGATAAGCTCGAACCCAAATCGGAGAAGTGTGTCTTCATAGGATATCCAAAGGAAACTATTGGATACACCTTCTATCACAGATCCGAAGGCAAGACTTTTTTTGCTAAATTCGGAAACTTTCTTGAGAAGGAGTTTCTCTCGAAAGAAGTGAGTGGGAGGAAAGTAGAACTTGACGAGGTAACTGTACCTACTCCGTTATTGGGAAATAGTACATCACAGAAAACTGTTTTTGTGAGAACTACACCAATAAGAGAGGAAGTTAATGATGATGATCATGAAACTTTAGATCAAGATACTACTGTACCTCATAGATCAACCAGAGTAAGATCCGCACCAGAGTGGTACGGTAATCCTGTTCTGGAAGTCATGCTACTAGATCATGATGAACCTACGAACTATGAAGAAGCAATGGTGAGCCCAGATTCCGCAAAGTGGCTTGAAGCCATGAAATCTGAGATGGGATCCATGTATGAGAACAAAGTATGGACTTTGGTTGACTTGCCCGATGATCGGCAAGCAATTGAGAATAAATGGATCTTTAAGAAAAAGACTGACGCTGATGGTAATGTTACTATCTACAAAGCTCGACTTGTCGCAAAAGGTTTTCGACAAGTTCAAGGAGTTGACTACGATGAGACTTTTTCACCCGTAGCGATGCTTAAGTCTGTCAGAATCATGTTAGCAATTGCCGCATTTTATGATTATGAAATTTGGCAAATGGATGTAAAAACCGCATTCCTGAATGGATTTCTGGAAGAAGAGTTGTATATGATGCAACCCGAAGGTTTTGTCGATCCAAAAGGAGCTAACAAAGTGTGCAAACTCCAGCGATCCATTTATGGACTGGTGCAAGCATCTCGGAGTTGGAATAAACGCTTTGATAGTGTGATCAAAGCATTTGGGTTTATACAGACTTTTGGAGAAGCCTGTATTTACAAGAAAGTGAGTGGGAGCTTTATAGCATTTCTGATATTATATGTGGATGACATATTACTCATTGGAAATGATATAGAATTTCTGGATAGCATAAAGGGATACTTGAATAAAAGTTTTTCGATGAAAGACCTCGGGGAAGCTGCTTACATAGTAGGCATAAAAATCTATAGAGATAGATCAAAACGCTTAATTGGACTTTCACAAAGCACATACCTTGACAAGATTTTGAAGAAGTTCAAAATGGATCAAGCAAAGAAAGGGTTCTTGCCTGTATTACAAGGTGTGAAGTTGAGTCAGACTCAATGCCCGACCACTGCAGAAGATAGAGAGAAAATGAAAGATGTTCCCTATGCTTCAGCCATAGGCTCTATCATGTATGCAATGCTGTGTACCAGACCTGATGTGTGCCTTGCTATAAGTTTAGCAGGGAGGTACCAAAGTAATCCAGGAGTGGATCACTGGACATCGGTCAAGAACATCCTGAAATACCTGAAAAGGACTAAGGATATGTTTCTCGTATATGGAGGTGACAAAGAGCTCACCGTAAGAGGTTACGTTGATGCAAGCTTTGACACTGATCCGGACGATTCTAAATCGCAAACCGGATACGTGTTTACTTTAAACGGTGGAGCTGTCAGTTGGTGCAGTTCTAAACAAAGCGTCGTAGCGGGATCTACATGTGAAGCGGAGTACATAGCTGCTTCGGAAGCAGCGAACGAAGGAGTCTGGATGAAGGAGTTCATATCCTATCTAGGTGTCATACCTAGTGCATCGGGTCCAATGAAAATCTTCTGTGACAATACTGGTGCAATTGCCTTGGCAAAGGAATCCAGATTTCACAAAAGAACCAAACACATCAAGAGACGCTTCAACTCCATCCGGGATTTAGTCCAGGTGGGAGACATAGAGATTTGCAAGATACATACGGATCTGAATGTTGCAGACCCGTTGACTAAGCCTCTTCCACGAGCAAAACATGATCAGCACCAAGGCTCCATGGGTGTTAGAATCATTACTGTGTAATCTAGATTATTGACTCTAGTGCAAGTGGGAGACTGAAGGAAATATGCCCTAGAGGCAATAATAAAGTTATTATTTATTTCCTTATATCATGATAAATGTTTATTATTCATGCTAGAATTGTATTAACCGGAAACATAATACATGTGTGAATACATAGACCAACAGAGTGTCACTAGTATGCCTCTACTAGACTAGCTCGTTAATCAAAGATGGTTATGTTTCCTAACCATGAACAAAGAGTTGTTATTTGATTAACGAGATCACATCATTAGTTGAATGATCTGATTGACATGACCCATTCCATTAGCTTAGCACCCGATCGTTTAGTATGTTGCTATTGCTTTCTTCATGACTTATACATGTTCCTATAACTATGAGATTATGCAACTCCCGTTTACCGGAGGAACACTTTGGGTACTACCAAAAGTCACAACGTAACTGGGTGATTATAAAGGAGTACTACAGGTGTCTCCAATGGTAGATGTTGGGTTGACGTATTTCAAGATTAGGGTTTGTCACTCCGATTGTCGGAGAGGTATCTCTGGGCCCTCTCGGTAATACACATCACATAAGCCTTGCAAGCATAATAACTAAGATGTTAGTTATGAGATGATGTATTACGGAACGAGTAAAGAGACTTGCCAGTAACGAGATTGAACTAGGTATTGGATACCGACGATCGAATCTCGGGCAAGTAACATACCGATGACAAAGGGAACAACGTATGTTGTTATGCGGTCTGACCGATAAAGATCTTCGTAGAATATGTAGGAGCCAATATGGGCATCCAGGTCCCGCTATTGGTTATTGACCGGAGACGTGTCTCGGTCATGTCTACATTGTTCTCGAACCGTAGGGTCCGCACGCTTAACGTTACGATGACAGTTATTATGAGTTTATGCATTTTGATGTACCGAAGGTTGTTCGGAGTCCCGGATGAGATCACGGACAAGACGAGGAGTCTCGAAATGGTCGAGACGTAAAGATTGATATATTGGAAGTCTACGTTTGGACATCGGAAGTGTTCCGGGTGAAATCGGGATTTTACCGGATTACCGGGAGGGTTACCGGAACCCCCCGGGAGCCAAATGGGCCTACATGGGCCATTGTGGAAAGGTGAAAGGGGCTGCCAAGGAGGGCTGCGCACCTCCCCCCTCCCCTAGTCCTATTAGGACTAGGAGAGGTGGCCGGCCACCTCTCTCTCTTTCCCTCTCCCTTTTTCCCAAGGAGTCCTAGTTGGAATAGGATTGGAGGGGGGAGTCCTACTCCCGGTGGGAGTAGGACTCCTCCTGCGCCTCCCCTCTTTGGCCGGCCAGCCCCCCTCGCTCCAACCTTTATATACGGGGGCAGGGGACACCCCAAGACACACAAGTTGATCCTTGAGATCGTTCCTTAGCCGTGTGCGGTGCCCCCTGCCACCAAATTCCACCTCGATCATACCGTTACAGTGCTTAGCCGAAGCCCTGCGTCGGTAGTACATCAAGATCGTCACCACGCCGTCGTGCTGACGGAACTCTTCCTCGACGCTTTGCTGGATCAGAGCCCGAGGAACGTCATCGAGCTGAACGTGTGCTAAGAACTCGGAGGTGCCGGAGTAACGGTGCTTGGATCGGTCGGATCGGGAAGAAGACGTACGACTACTTCCTCTATGTTGTGTCAACGCTTCCGTTGCGATCTACTAGGGTACGTAGATCAGACTCTCCCCCTCGTTGCTATGCATCACCATGATCTTGCGTGTGCGTAGGAAAATTTTTGAAATTACTGCGTTCCCCAACAGTGTTGTCATCACAATTTCATCGTTGAGATTCTAGAATAACTGAGTTTCGCCGACATCAAAAATCTCTTTTATGCAGTTGTTGGTGAGATAACCTCGACGCCACCCAGTACTGGGGCGGGAGTTCGGGAGTATTTCCATAACTCATATAACGGATGCTTTTCGAAGGTTGAGGTAAACGATTTCCGAAGGTTTCTTGGTTATGTGTTGAAGGCTGGATACAGTTGGATGTAGGATTTGCTAGTTTTGGGTGAGATATTATGCTTCCCATGTATCCCCAACACCTGATTGCATAACTAGAAAATTTCGAGAGTTTATAAGTGGGAATTCAAGTAGCTCTTAGGATATCTTTTCGACAGATGTATGATATGAAATTGGGGTTCGACGTCTAGTGGTCCGCCTATTCACGGTTGGTTTTACAGTGGTCTCATTGTGTCTTAAAGAGTCCTTGGCTATGCCGACTCGGGGATGCTTCGTATGTCATGTGCACTGCCTTGTACATGATGGTGTTGTACGATCAAGCCCGTGTAGGCCCCACCACGAAAACTTTGGACGAAATCTCTATCATATGTTTGTTCCGGCTTATTCTTCAAGCCAATCCGTTGTTTTTGTTTTGAGTTGTGGTATTCGAGCTGCTTCGAAGTCAAGTGTTGATTCCATACCTTTCCTAAGCGGCGTTCTCATATTTCTATGTGAATACTAATCCTTCATGATAATCGAGATTGTCATGTCAATCCTTTTCACCGGTGTGTTTCTCTTCAAGTGGATCCGATCATTTCAACGTTAGCAAGATCAAGTATCAGTTATTCTCAACGGTGTTTGTTTCATCCGTCCCAAGTTGCCTTCGTTTTCCCGCCCTCCCACCCTTTTCCTTCAACGAATCAGATTTCTAAATCAACTATCCATTTTATTCATGTGAAGTCTCTCCATTCTTTTCTATCAATATTCTTATCCAGTGATTCTCATGAAGATTCTAACAGAGTTTCAAGTTCATCATTCTTCGTTCTTTTTCTTCTCCGGTGGATTCAAGTCAAGTTTTGTTGATCATATCCTTTCCTCGTTTCAATGCTTTCTCATGCCGGTGCACCTCATAATCATTCACTTATCATTATTCATTTGTTCGGGAGTGCTAAAGATATTTCAGAAGGCTCGTCTTGTCATTCAAGATCCGTTCAACTTATTTCAAGGTTGTTATCTCATTCAAGCCGTTTAATTCAACCGGTGCTATCTCCTTTTCAAGTAATCGTTCAACGGTGTTTTTCTCTTGAGTGGGCCCTAACCCACAGGTCTTTTCCCAGGATCTTACCTGACTCTTCTTTTCCCGGCGTTACTCTCAAATTCTTCTCCAAGTTTGACATAAGAATGAATTATCATCAGTCAAATGACTTCCTCCAAGATCTTTCAAATTCTTTCATCATTGGTTCAACCTTTCGAATGTCCATTCTGGAGTGCCTCAACAATTCATGGTGGTGTTTCTCGTCGTCATTCTCCGATTTTGAATACTGAAGAGGATTTTTCTCTCTCGATCTTCATGGTTCTAGCTTGATGCCATCCTCTGATAATTGTTTTTGATTGTGACAATTCTTTTCACCCATCCAGAGCTATTCAAGAGTCTTCTCAGTTTGTTATCCGGAGTCCATCAATTCAGGTTTATTCATTCTTAGCTTTCTCCTATCATTTTCCAAATCTTACCAGTGCATCATTCAAGTTTTCTCTAACCAGTTCGTGATCCCTTCGTTCTCATGTATCTAGATTGTCTCAAGTATGTTAGTTCATTTGCTAATTTTTACCCGGTGATTCATCCCTTTACTTCGTTCATTTTCAATTCTTATAGTGGTTCGTTCAAGAGATCTCTTCCTTCGTTTATCATATCAATTTATTCGTTCTTCCAAATCCTACCGACGGTTCATTGAAGACATTCTCAAGTTTATGTTATATCTCTCTTAATCTTTTCTATGAGAATAAGTAGTGTGCCAAATCCATTGTTTGTCATCAATTTAATTGGTGAAAGAGAAGCATAATGTAATTCTTATTCTTGTTTCATCGATTGAACTCAATCCCTTATTCCGGAGCCTCATCAAAATTCTTGGTTTCATTGGCTCATCTTTCTTTTCCGGAGTTCCAAGTTTTCCATTTTATCTCGTTGCGAAGATCCATCTATATCATTACAAGGATTCACCTTGTGTTTTCAACTTCTCTTTCCTTTTGTTTGATCATTCGTTTGTCACTGGACTTCTTCATGAAGGTTCTACATGATGGTTCATCAAGGATTTAATTCCTTTTCGAAGTGTTCATCAAGATTCTTTCAGAGGAACTCAAGCATTCTTCATCTTGCAATCCGGAGTGCAATTCTTTCTTCTGTATCATTAGAGGTGGTATTATGTCGTTCTTGACAATTTGAGTTCATGTTCCATGATTCACATGTTGTTAAGAATGAGATGTTTTAAACCCATCAATTTTGTCATTGGAATTATCTTGGGTTATATTCCAACTAAAGCATTCCCTAAGGATTGTTGCTATTTATGGTGCTTAGAAAGGACCCAAGTTCTTATTTCATCCTTCCGGTGAAATAGTTTCTCGTCTCCTTGTGGATATCAATCCAATCTATCGTTTCCGGCAGTGGCAGGTTGTCACCTCATAATTTGAGATGTATTCCATAAGACCATATCAAGCGTATTCTTTTCGTTGTTGGTTTTCTAACAACTCCGTTCTAGCATTTGTTGTAAGCATGCTCTCTCAAGATTTTGTTTCCCTTCGTTCATCCCATTCCATTCTTACTTTTGTTCCGGAGGCATTGTGATGTTGCTCTTTCAACCCATCATCTCGTTTTGTCAAAGATCATGTTCTTTTCGTGCCTATCCATTTAACCGGTGTGTTGTGCCCTTTTGCTCAAGTTCTTTTCGCTTTATCAAGCCTTGCATCTCTTTTCAACCGCAGTGCTGTCTGAGATCTTTCTTACCCCTTGTTCCATTCATTCAATAGTTCCGGAGGCCGTATGTTGTGATTTCATCAAGTGTCTTCTCATCTTATCAAGCTCTTATTCAATTCCTTTTCTTTCCAATCGGAGTGTTGTTCGAAGTTGTTCTTCCTTGTTCGTCTTTTCTAACGGAATGTTTTCAACTTCGTTCACCTCTGTTGTATTCTTTTCTCGAAATGGCTTAACCTCTTCAAGGTTCTTTGGTTTCACTCATTTGTCAAAGAAGCAACTTAGTTTTACCTCTTCTCTTTCCCTTCCGTTTATCCCTTCGGTGCCATTCTAGATCTCGGGACGAGATCCTCTCGTAGTGGTGGAGTGTTGTAGCACCCCGAGACCGATGTGCCAGGTGTCCTCCAGTTATTCGCTGTTGTTGCCTTGTTATTGCTTGCGTGTCATGCTTTGCATATCATGTCATCATGTTCATTTCATTTCCATACATGTTCGTCTCATGCATCCGAGCATTTTCCCCGTTGTCCGTTTTGCATTCCGGCGCTCCTATGTCCTCCGGTGTCCCTTTCTACCTCTTTTCGTGTGCGGGTGTTAAACGTTTTCGATTTGGACCAAGACTTGCCATGCGGCCTTGGTTTACTACCGGTAGACCACCTGTCAAGTTTCGTACCATTTGGACTTCGTTTGATACTCCAACGGTTAACCGAGGGACCGAAAAGGCCTCGTGTGTGTTGCAGCCCAACACCCCTCCAAAGTGGCCCAAAACCCACCTAAACCCCCCTCTATCATCTCGGTCGTTCGATCACGATCGAGGGTCCGCAAACCGCACCTCATTTGGAGCTTTCTAGCTCCCTCTACCTCTATAAATAGACCCCTTCATTTTCGTTTTCGAATCTTTTCCCTGAAACCCTAAAACTCCTGCCTCAGCGCCGCCGGACATGTCCGTCTCGCCGGCGGACACGTCCACCCCGCCGCCACATCGCCCCGACCAACCGAGAGGAGACACGTCATCACCGCCGTCCGCCGCACCCAATCCCGCAGCGCCAAGTGTGACCACCGCCTTCCACCACCACACGGCCCGCGGGGCCCATATCTGGCCCGTGCGGGCCCGGTCGCCGCCACCACACGCCCCCGAGCGCGTGCCCGCACCGCAGCTCATCGCCCTTCGCTGGAGTATGCGCCGGCCACCGCGCGCCTTCGCCACTGGCCGCCGCGCGCCGCCGCCACTCCTCGCTGCCGGCCGCCTTGTTTGCCGATGCCGCCATCTCCGCCGCCTCGCTCACACCACCGCCGAGCTCCCTCGCCGCCGCCTCTCGCCGGCAATCGCGCCGCCCGGCCGGCCCCGACCTCCTTGTGCCGCCTCACGCCCTCCTCCGTCCTCTCCGGGCATCACCGGAGTCGCGAGCTCGCCGGAGAGATCCGCCGCCCGGATCTGGTGAGGATGGACCAGATCCACCAAGTCCACCAACCAAATGTGCGCCCCATCTCAGATCTGCACCGCTCCGTCCCGGATCTCCCTGTCCCGTTGACTTTCTCGAAGAGGTCTATTTTTTTTTGAAGTCCTAGTAATTTTTTGCATTTTTCAACGCATCATAACTTTGCACCTGTTGCTCTGATTCATGCGTGTAGCACATCATAATGTTCGCCTCGACGAGTACATCATTTCATGTCATTGCATCTTTTTCATTTGAGCTCATATTGATGCCCGAAATGCTGTTGGAAGAGTGCTATGTGATGATTATTTTAGATCTGTTTCAGCAAATGGCATTTTGTCATTTTTGCCATGTTTAATGTGTGCATGATATGATCATGAGCTCTACAAGTGTTTTGTAGAATGTCATGCCATCTTTACATGGGTGTACGCCATGTATTTTTGTGATCTTTGTGGTGACTAGAAAAAGCATGCAAAGTAGCCTACTCGTTGATGCTGTTTTCAGGGACGTAGTTTTTCACTAAGTCCTTGCCCTGTCCTTATTTTTATGCCATATGTTCATGTTGTTTCCTAGTGATCCGTGCCTCTTTTGAGGATGATCAGTAAGGATGTTTTGCTAACATTATGGTGCTCTATCTATCCATGTCTTTGTTTGCATTTATGTAGCACCCTAGCTTGAGTCAATCGAGCTCTACTTTTGCTATAAAATGACCCTGGCAGATTGTTGACATGTTTGGCGATTTTGCCGAGGATGTTGCTATTGATCCGTGCATGCTATGTTGTTGTTCTTGGCATTTCTAGCTTCTATGCCATGTCTTCTTGGTGGGTGTATGCTTAGTTGGTCATGCCATGCTCTGTAGTGAGTGCATCGAGCTCGTAAACATGCCTACCCGTTAACTGTTTTGCATGCTCCAGTTTTTCACTAAGTGTGAATCTGTTTTCGTTAATTGTTATGTTCACATGCTTCCAATTGTATTTTCTGATCCCTTTTGGCTCATGGTCATTAAGGGACTTTTGTTATATGCTTAGAGTAGCTTCATGCCATGCCTTGCTTTGACATGATATGTTCCTGTAGCATGTAGTTATCACGCTCTAAAGTTTGCTTCCTGATGATAAATTCCTGACTTCTGTTAATTTCACTAAGTCTGAAACCTGTTATCTTTTGCATTTTTGCCATGCCTGTTTGAGCTTGCTATTGGGTGAATTAGCCGTAGCTCAATGTTCATCTTTTGTGAAGCATCTTGAGTGGTTCCCTGCCATGTATTTTGTTGCCATGTTTGAGTGCTGTAGGATATTTATCTTGATGCATTTAGAATGCTACTTGCTGATTATCGCAGACCGGTGCCATATTTGTTTTGCTTGCCATTTCCAAACCGTGCATCCGATTCCGGTGATCTTTATATCAATTTCGACCGAAATCAACTCGTCTTTCCAGTGGAACTCTTGTATTTCCAAGTTTAGGCCAGGTTCAGTCATTCCTTTCTAAATCATGCATATGCATCACATACCACATCCCGCATATCATGCCATGTTCATGTGTTGGTTGTTTACTATGTTGTGTGCTTCTTTCCGGTGTTGCTTCTTCGGGTTGGCTCAGATTACATCGCGTTTGTGAGGACCCATTCAACTACGTCCATTTGTCTTCTTCATGGACTCGTTCTTCTTCCTTGCGAGATTTCAAGAAAGATGACCATCCCCTCGAAATCACTTCTATCTTTGCTTGCTAGTTGCTCGCTCTTTTGCTATGCCTATGCTGCTATACCTACCACTTGCTTATCATGCCTCCCATATTGTTAAGCCAAGCCTCTAACTCACCTTGTCCTAGCAAACCGTTGTTTGGCTATGTTACCGCTTTGCTCAGCCCCTCTGATAGCATTGTTAGTTGCAGGTGAAGATTGGAGATTGTTCCGTGTTGGAACATGGATATTTGTTGGGATATCACAATATCTCTTATTTAATTAATGCATCTATATACTTGGTAAAGGATGGAAGGCTCAGCCTTATGCCTGGTGTTTTGTTCCACTCTTGCCGCCCTAGTTTCCGTCATATCGGTGTTATGTTCCCAGATTTTGTGTTCCTTACACGGTTGGGTTATAATGGGAACCCCTTGACAGTTCGCCTTGAATAAAACTCCTCCAGCAAGGCCCAACATTGGTTTTACCATTCGCCACCTAGCCTTTTCCTTTCCCTTGGGTTCTATAGACTCAAGGGTCATCTTTTTTTAACCCCCCCCCCCCGGGCCAGTGCTCCTCTGAGTGTTGGTCCGAACTGAGCTGCCTGCGGGGCCACCTCGGGGAAACTTGAGGGTTGGTTTTACTCGTATCTAGTCTCATTTGAGTGTGCCCTGAGAACGAGATATGTGCAGCTCCTATTGGGATTTGTCGGCACATTCGGGCGGTTTTGCTGGACTTGTTTTACCATTGTCGAGGATGTCTTGTAACTAGGATGCCGAGTCTGATCGGATTGTGTTGGGAGAAGGAATATCCTTCGTTGACCGTGAGAGCTTGTGATGGGCTAAGTTGGGACACCCCTGCAGGGTTTGAACTTTCGAAAGTCGTGCCCGCGTTTATGGGCAGATGGGAATTTGTTAATGTCCGGTTGTAGAAAACCTGAAGTTGATCTTAATTAAAACGCATCAACCGCGTGTGTAACCGTGATGGTCTCTTCCTGGCGGAGTCCGGGAAGTGAACACGGTGTTGGAGTTATGCTTGACGTAGGTTGTTCTAGGATCACCTCTTGATCATAGTTTTATTGGCTGTGCCTTGCCTTCTCTTCTTGCTCTCATTTGCGTGTGTTTAGCCACCATATATGCTAGTCGCTTGCTACAGCTCCACCTCATACCTTTTACCCTTCCTATAAGCTTACATAGTCTTGATCGCGAGGGTGTGATATTGTTGAGTCCCCGTGACTCACAGATACTTCCAAAACCAGTTTGCAGGTGCCGATGACATCGTGCAGGTGACGCAACCAAGCTCAAGGAGGAGCTCGATGAAGCTCTCATTCTTTATGTTGTTCCGTTTTCCAGTTGGTTAGTAGTGGAGCCCAGTTGGGGTCGATCTGGGATGTGTGTTGCATTTGGGGTAGTCTTCTTTTATTTTGGGTATCGTAGTCGGACCTTGATTGTATCTGGTTGATGAAATGCTTTATTCATGTATTGTGTGAAGTGGCGATTGTAAGCCAACTATGTATGTCTTTCCCTTATGTATTACATGGGTTGTGTGAAGATTACCTCACTTGCGACATTGCTTTCAATGCGGTTATGCCTCTAAGTCGTGCTTCGACACGTAGGAGATATAGCCGCATCGAGGGCGTGACACTTATCATCTGTGCCTTATAAAAAACGAGTTGGCGGTGATGGTGTGCCTGCCATCTTGTAATACAGACTGTATGATCTATATCTGAGGATAGAAAGCAAACTATGATAATTTTACAAAAGATACCCGCACCTCTATCCACATCATTATCTCCTGCAACCTCATTGCTCAGCAATTAAAAAAGGAATAAGTCTCTGGAACAATCTGGCATGCATGGTGGCCGCTGCCGCCTGCCGGCGCCGTCCATCCCCCTGCCTCTGCCCATTCCGACCACCAGTCACCACCACGCTCCACTCCTCCTCGCCTTATCTCTCATCTTTCTTTTTTTCGACGACATTCTCAAGATACCAGTTTTTCGATAAAATTCTCGAGATATCATTAGTTTTTACACATGGGATTACTCCTGCATGGGTCAATCACAACAGGTGTTTTGTAAAAATAATGCATATTGATGTTCCCTGCAATGCACGAGAATCTTGCTTGTAATTATATAAAGCAAATCACGAGCAGGAAGTGACATTTTTTTGACACAACCACGTTAACATGGCCACGTCAATCACTACCTAAAGTAAATACCATTATACTTATATCCCGATGCAAAAGGTTGAGTACATGTCTGAAGAGTAGAGTCGCACACACGCACTCTGTCTCTCAGAATCTCTCTCACACACACACCAGTCACATGATGCCCACTTAAGCAGACACGTATGTTACAATTTGTGCACCCGCGGGTACACGTGATGCTGCGCATTTATTTAAGCTGGAAGGCGAACCCAAACAGTAGCTGCATTCATTCCCCTCCCGCCGCCTCTTCTCTCGTCACCGTCGCCCGGTAGCCATGGGCCGACCGAAGGTAACAACATACGCCATACTCCCGTCGGAGCAGCACTTTAATATGGAAATTTTAGTGGTCATGCATGCATCTTTTTGTGCTAGCACTCCTATATAAGGGTTGACCGGTCGCTTCCCGCAGACGTGCGCGGGTGGTGGAAGAGGAAGGAGAAGGGAAGCGGGTAGTGGAGTAATGTTTTTTACCATAATTTCTCAGGAAACTGAGTGCAATAATTGAGTAGTTTTGCAAACTACCAGTACTACACCTGAAACGGTTCAAAACCTATACCCCCTTGCCAGCGCGCGCTTCCCGCGTGAAATGGTCAGCGTCGCCCTGGAGCGTCAGTGCTGCATTAATGCCCGGCCAGATCGGAGACGACTTCTCAGTGGCGCCGGCTTTGAAGTGGCGCGACAGCCGAGAGAGCACCGCTTTTCGGTGCATGCAACTGCTCCGCGTCAAAACTGGCCATAGGCCCTGTTTGGATCCAAGGATACTCTAACATAGTGAGAGTTAGAGTTATTTTCTAACCCACTCTAACCCAAATAAGCATCTCTCCATCGGGATAGTTGGGTTAGATGAAACTAACCCACTCTAACCTTCCCTGTTTGGATACTTTTCGGTTATTTGAGCCTCCAACTAACCCAAACTAGCTCTAACCCCATGATCCAAATAGGGCCCATGGGTTTGAGTTAGTTTGAGCTAGTTGGGGCTCAAATAGCCCTAAAGTATCCAAGCATGAGGATTTAAATTGGAGCAAGTTGCACCGAACCCACCAAAAAAACTATCCCACCCAAGAGGTGCTAACAGGAGATAGTTCTCATTGGGACCACTGAAAAATCACTTTTCTATCTCCATGAAGTGCATTTATTGTCAATCTAACCCTGTCACCCAAACACCTCTTTGGCTACAGTTAGTTAAGGGTTAGTCATGAGTTAGTCTAACCTCTAGCTAAGTTAGAGTATCAAACAGGAGCAGTATAGGACATGCAAGTTTCTCAAAGCATACGGGCAAATTCGTACGTGAAAGGATTTTTTTATTTTTGAAAATGGAACGTGAAAGGAATTTATTGAGAATGCTCTTGGCATGTCGCTAACATGTGATAGTTAACCAACATCAATAGACGGCAGAAATGCCAGCCCGCCGCACTTTGATAGAGACGAGGAGGGAGAAGCGATACGGGCTACTGGATTACTAGAGATAGGTGTCGCATGGAAGCCAAGAAATATGGTGATAGCGTGGGTTAGCCATGTACTAGTATGATGTAACTACACTGGGCTGCCGTGTTTCGTACTCTTCCAGTCCACTGTGGAGATGATTGGTTAATTTTATATCGCTGAATAATATTAAATATTATGAGTGCAGACGCTCCACCACGAGGTTCCTTGCTCCTTCTCGGTCGTCCGCAATCTATGTTCTTCCACTCTATTTTTTACGTGAGCTTTGTTCATCCTTTTGCCAACACGCGAGACATCTAGCATCAAGGTGCACGTGTTATGCAAGGATCGTTCCATCTATATGAAGAACACGTGGGACTGGAACTATGAGACGGACATGTACCCAGGAGTAGACGTATGAACCTGAGTAATGTAGCGCAGTAAGTGAAGTAGAAAGGCACAAATGGTATGAACATGCATGGCATATAGGGTGTGTTTGGTTGCGTTCTCGTCTCAGCATAGTTGTTCCCTCTTCATGCATGTTCAACTCAACACCCCTCTTCATGCATGCTCTCTTCATGCATGCTTCTAGTGTATTTGTGCTAAACTAGTGCGGACTCATGCACCCTCCATACACTCTACCAAACACCCAAAAGTAGGTCGAGAAGGGAACTCTTGGGCGGCATTTGTCTCTTACTACGTACTACCACTAAATGTTGTACGTGCAATGCACGGTGATGTTATGGAGTACGTGCCTAAGTACTCTACTACTACTATATTAGTTGGAGGCACGTATTAACTTTTATATTTGTTTACGTATATGCCCCGAGACCTTCCAACTAGACGTGTCTTTCTCTCAAGGTCGCACTTTGTATCGTTCATACCACTAATTACTACTACGTGTGGTCTCTGACCCAGAAGTGGAAGAAGTGGAGACGCTCTACCACGCTGTTTTTTACGCTGGGCTCTACCACGCTGTTCATGTCCCACTCCTTTCGCTGACGTGTGGGACATCCAGCACGTGCCGTGTTTGGCACCCTTCGTCGTAAGAGTTGAAACGCTAGCAATCATCAGAAATAAACAATACTAATTATAAATCGGCAGTGATACTATTTTTTGCGAACCAATCGGCAGTGATACTATACCACGCGGTTTCGTTGCTCCTCGATATCGGAAAGAATACTTCCGTTCGTCAACATGTGGGACGTCGACCATCCTGGTCCACTTGCCATGCACGCAGAACTCCAAGGGAGAGTCACCCAGGCCGTCGCGCCGCAGTAACAATGACTAATGAGTCGTCAAATCACAAGCCCACTTCCCACTTTGAAGTTGCTCGGACGAAGGAACCATCATGACTTCGTTGAATTCTTCTTCTTGAAGAAAACTACTATACCAGCAGTACTACTTGTTGGGTAACGTAGTAATTTCAAAAATTTCCTACGCACAAGCAAGATCATGGTGATGCATAGCAACAAGAGGGGAGAGTGTTGTCTACGTACCCTCGTAGACTGTTCGCGGAAGCGTTATATCAACGCGGTTGATGTAGTCGTGCATCTTCACGATCCGACCGATCCAAGTACCGAAAGCACGGCACCTCCGAGTTCTGCACACGTTCGGCTCGGTGACGTCCTCGCCTTCTCGATCCAGCAAGAGGGGCCAAGTAGTAGATGAGTTCCGACAGCATGACGGCGTGGTGACGGTGTTGGTGAAGAACAATCTCCGCAGGGCTTCGCCTAAGCACTACGAAAACTAGGACGGAGGATAAACTAGAGGGGACGGGGTTGCCGGCACATGGCTTGGTGTTTCTTGATGTCTCTTTGGTGCTAGCCCTGCCCCTCTATTTATATGTTGAGCCCTGGGGAGTAAAAGCCTCCACAAAGTCGGTTTCACCCGAAAGGCAAGAATCCTTCTCGGACTCCAGGGCCAGATGCCAGGGTTCCCGACGTCTGGACCCAGACGCCAGGGACCCTGGCGTCTGGCCCCTGGACTCCGCAAAACTTCCTTTTGCGCTTTCCAAAAACCTTGTGGGCTTTCCCCTTTGGCCCAAATAAAGTGCTCTCATACCCAAACATTTCGGGAAACATCCGGAACCCCTTCCGGTGACCAAACACTATTATCCCATATATCAAACCTTATCTCGGAACCATTCCGGAGTTCCTCGTCATGTCCGTGATCTCATCCCGGACTCCGAACAACATTCGGTCATCAACATACATAACTCATATAATATTATATCGTTAATGAACGTTAAGCGTGCGGACCCTACGGGTTCGAGAACTATGTAGACATGATTGAGACACCTCTCTGGTCAATATCCAATAGCGGGACCTGGATGCCCATATTGGCTCCTACATATTCTATGAAGATCTTTATTGGTCAGACCGCATAACAACATACGTTGTTCCCTTTGTCATTGGTATGTTACTTGCCCGAGATTCGATCGTTAGTATCTCAATACCTAGTTCAATCTCGTTACTGGCAAGTTTGTTTACTCGTTCTGTAATACATCATCCCGCAACTAACTCATTAGTTGCAATGCTTGCAAGGCTTAAGTGATGTGCATTACCGAGAGGGCCCAGAGATACCTCTCCAACAATCGGAGTGACAAATCCTAATCTCGAAATACGCCAACCCAACAAGTACCTTCAGAGACACCTGTAGAGCACCTGTATAATCACCTAGTTACGTTGTAACGTTTGGTAGCGCACAAAGTGTTCCTCCGGCAAACGGGAGTTGCATAATCTCATAGTCATAGGAACATGTATAAGTCATGAAGAAAGCAATAGCAACATACTAAACGATCGGGTGCTAAGCTAATCGAATGGGTCATGTCAATCAGATTATTCACCTAATGATGTGATCCCGTTAATCAAATAACAACTCTTTGTCCATCGTTAGGAAACATAACCATCTTTGATTAACGAGCGGGTCAAGTAGAGGCATACTAGTGACACTTTGTTTGTCTATGTATTCACACATGTATTATGTTTATGGTTAATACAATTCTAGCATAAATAATAAACATTTATCATGATATAAGGAAATAAATAATAACTTTATTATTGCCTCTAGGGCATATTTCCTTCAGTCTCCCACTTGCACTAGAGTCAATAATCTAGTTCACATCGCCATGTGATTTAATACCAATAGTTCACATCACCATGTGATTAACACCCATAGTTCACATCGACATATGACCAACACACAAAGGGTTTACTAGAGTCAATAATCTAGTTCACATCTCTATGTGATTAACACCCAAAGAGTACTAAGGTGTGATCATGTTTTGCTTGTGAGAGAAGTTTAGTCAACAGGTCTGCCACATTCACATCCGTAAGTATTTTGCAAATTTCTATGTCAACAATGCTCTGCATAGAGCTACTCTAGCTAATTGCTCCCACTTTCAATATGTATCCAGATTGAGATTTAGAGTCATCTGGATCAGTGTCAAAATTTTCATCGACGTAACCCTTTACGACGAACCTTTTGTCACTTCCATAATCGAGAAACATATACTTATTCCACTAAGGATAATTTTGACCAATGTCCAGTGATCTACTCCTAGATCACTATTGTACTCCTTTGCCAAAATCAGGGCAGGGTATACAATAGGTCTGGTACATTGCATGGCATACTTTATAGAACCTATGCCTGAGGCATAGGGAATGACTTTCATTCTCTCTCTATCTTCTGTCGTGGTCGGGTTTTGAGTCTTACTCAACTTCACACCTTGTAACACAGCCAAGAACTCCTTCTTTGACTGTTCCATTTTGAACTACTTCAAAATCCTGTCAAGGTATGTACTCATTGAAAAACTTATCAAGTGTCTTGATCTATCTCTATAGTTCTTGAAGCTCAGTATGTAAGCAGCTTCACTGAGGTCTTTCTTTGAAAAACTCCTTTCAAACACTCCTTTATGCTTTGCAGAATGGTTCGACATTATTTTCGATCAACAATATGTCATTCAAATATACTTATCAGAAATGTTGTAGTGCTCCCACTCACTTTCTTGTAAATACAGGCTTCACCGCAAGTCTGTATGAAACTATATGCTTTGATCAACTTATCAAAGCGTATATTTCAACTCCGAGATGCTTGCACCAGTCCATAAATGGATTGCTGGAGCTTGCATATTTTATTAGCACCTTTAGGATAGACAAAACCTTTTGGCTGCATCATATACAACTCTTCTTTAATAAATCTATTAAGGAATGCAGTTTTGTTTATCCATTTGCCAGATTTCATAAAATGCGGCAATTGCTAACATGATTCGGACAGACTTAACCATAGATACGAGTGAGAAACTCTCATCGTAGTCAACACCTTGAACTTGTCGAAAACCTTTTGCGACAATTCTAGCTTTGTAGATAGTAACACTACTATCAGCTTCCGTCTTCCTCTTGAAGATCCAATTAATCTCAATGGCTCGCCGATCAATGGGCAAGTCAATCAAAGCCATTTCACGGAATCTGGGCTCATCATCGCTTCCTCATAGTTCGTAGGTTCATCATGGTCAAGTAACATGACCTCTAAAACAGGATTACCGTACCACATTGGTGTGGATCTCACTCTGGTTTACCTACGAGGTTCGGTAGTAACTTGATCTGAAGTTACATGATCAACATCATTAGCTTCCTCACTAATTGGTGTAGGAGTCAGAGGAACAGATTTCTGTGATGAACTACTTTCCAATAAGGGAGCAGGTTCAGTTACCTCATCAAGTTCTACTATCCTCCCACTCACTTCTTTCGAGAGAAACTCCTTCTCCAGAAAGGATCCATTCTCAGCAACAAATGTCTTGCCTTCGGATCTGTGATAGAAGGTGTACCCAACAGTTACTTTTGGGTATCCTACGAAGACGCACTTCTCCGACTTGGGTTTGAGCTTATCAAGATGAAACTTTTTCACATAAGCATCGCAACTCCAAACTTTAAGAAACGACAACTTTGGTTTCTTGCCAAACCATAGTTCATACTGTGTCGTCTCAACGGATTTAGATGGTGCCGTATTTAACGTGAATGCAGTTGTCTCTAATGCATAACCCCAAAACGATAGTAGTAAATCGGTAAGAGACATCATAGATCGCACCATATCTAATAAAGTACGGCTACGACGTTTGGATACACCATTACACTGTGGTGTTCCAAGTGGCGTGAGTAGTGAAACTATTTCACATTGTTTTAACTAAAGGCCAAACTCGTAACTCAAGTATTCTCCTCCATGATCAGATCATAGAAACTTTATTTTCTTGTTACGATGATTTTCCACTTCACTCTGAAATTATATGAACTTTTCAAATATTTCAAACTTTTGTTTCATCAAGTAGATATACTCATATCTGCTCAAATCATCTATGAAGATCAGAAAATAATGATACTTGTCGTGAGCTTCAATATTCATCGGACCACATACATCAGTATGTATGATTTCCAACAAATCTGTTGCTCGCTCCATTGTTCCAGAGAACGGAGTCTTAGTCATCTTGCCCATGAGGCATGGTTCGCAAGCATCAACTGATTCATAATCAAGTGATTCCAAAAGCCCATCAGCATGGATTTTCTTCATGCACTTTACACCAATATGACCTAAACGGCAGTGCCACAAATAAGTTGCACTATCATCATTAACTTTGCATCTTTTTGGCTTGAATATTATGAATATGTGTATCACTACGATCAAGATCCAACAAACCATTTTTGTTGGTGTGTATGAACATCGAAGGTTCTATTCATGTAAACAGAACAACAATTGTTCTCTAACTTAAATGAATAACCGTATTGCAATAAACATGATCAAATCATATTTATGCTCAACGTAAACACCAAATAACACTTATTTAGGTTCAACAGTAATCCGAAAAGTATAGGGAGTGTGCGATGATGATCATATCAATCTTGGAACCAATTCCAACACACGTCGTCACTTCACCCTTAACTAGTCTATGTTCATTCTGTAACTCCTGTTTCGACTTGCTAATTTTAGCAACCGAACAAGTATCAAATACTCAGGGGCTACTATAAACACTAGTAAGGCACACATCAATAACATGTCTATCAAATATACCCTTTGTTCACTTTGCCATCTTTCTTATCCACCAAATATTCAGGGAATTTCCGCTTCCAGTGATCATTTCCTTTGCAGTAGAAGCACTCAGTTTCAGGCTTTGGTCCAGCTTTGGGCTTGTTCACGGGAGTGACAACTTGCTTGTCATTCTACTTGAAGTTCCCTTTCTTTCCATTTGCCCTTTTCTTGAAACTAGTGTTCTTGTCAATCATCGACACTTGTTGCTCTTTCTTGATTTCTACCTTCATCGATTTCAACATCACGAAGAGCTCGGGAATCGTTTTCGTCATCCCTTGCATACTATAGTTCATCACGAAGTTCTAGTAACTTGGTGATGGTGACTAGAGAACTCTGTCAATCACTATCTTATCTGTAAGATTAACTCCCACTTGATTCAAGCGATTGTAGTACCTAGACAATCTGAGCATATGCTCACTGCTTGAGCTATTCTCCTCCATCTTTTAGTTATAGAACTTGTTGGAGACTTCATATCTCTCAACTCGGGTATTTGCTTGAAATATTTAACTTCAACTCCTAGAACATCTCATATGGTCCATGACGTTCAAAACGTCTTTGAAGTCCCAATTCTAAGCCATTAAGCATGGTGCACTAAACTATCAAGTAGTCATCATATTGAGCTAGCCAAACATTCATAACGTCTGGATCTGCTCTTGCAATAGGTCTGTCACCTAGTGGTGCATCAAGGACATAATTCTTCTGTGCAGTAATGAGGTTAATCCTCAGATCACGGATCCAATCCGCATCATTGCTACTAACATTTTTCAACATAGTTTTTCTCTAGGAATATATAAAAAATTAAATGGGGAGCAATATCGCGAGCAATTGATCTACAACATAGATATGCTAATACTACCAGGACTAAGTTCATGATAAATTAAAGTTCAATTAATCATATTACCAGAACTCCCACTTATATAGAGATCCCTCTAATCCTCTAAGTGATCACGTGATCCAAACAACTAAACCATGTCCGATCATCACGTGAGATGGAGTAGTTTCAATGGTGAACATCACTATGTTGATCATATCTACTATATGATTCACGCTCGACCTTTAGGTCTCCGTGTTCCGAGGCCATATCTGTTATATGCTAGGCTCGTCAAGTTTAACCTGAGTATTCCGTGTGTGCAACTGTTTTGCACCCGTTGTATTTGAACGTAGAGCCTATCACACCCGATCATCATGTGGTGTCTCAGCACGAAGAACTTTCGCAACGGTGCATACTCAGGGAGAACACTTGTACCTTGATAATTAGTGAGAGATCATCTTATAAAGCTACCATCGAACTAAGAAAATAAGATGCATAAAAGATAAACATCACATGCAATCAAAATATGTGACATGATATGGCCATCATCATCTTGTGCCTTTGATCTCCATCTCCAAAGCATCGTCATGATTTCCATTGTCACCGGCATGACACCATGATCTCCATCATCTTGATCTATATCAATGTGTCGTCACATGGTCGTCTCGCTAACTATTGCTCCTGCAACTATTGCTATCGCATAGCGATAAAGTAAAGCAATTATTTGGCACTTGCATCTTATGCAATAAAGAGACAACCATAAGGCTTCTGCCAATTGCCGATAACTTCAACAAAACATGATCATCTTATACAAAAACTTATATCTCATCACGTCTTGACCATATCACATCAAAACATGCCCTGCAAAAACAAGTTAGACGTCCTCTACTTTGTTGTTGCAAGTTTTACGTGGCTGCTACGGGCTGAGCAAGAACCGTTCTTACCTACGCATCGAAAACCACAATGATAGTTTTTCAAGTTAGTGTTGTCTTAACCTTCTCAAGGATCGGGCGTAGCCACACTCGGTTCAACTAAAGTTGGAGAAACTGACACCCGCTAGCCACGTGTGTGCAAAGCACATAGGTAGAACCAGTCTCGCATAAGCGTACGTGTAATGTCGGTCCGGGCCGCTTCATCCAACAATACCGTTGAACCAAAGTATGACATGCTGGTAAGCCGTATGACTTATATCGCCCACAACTCACTTGTGTGCTACTCGTGCATATGACATCTACGCATAAAACCTGGCTCGGATGCCACTGTTGGGGAACGTAGTAATTTCAAAATTTTCCTACGCACACGCAAGATCATGGTGATGCATAGCAACAAGAGGGGAGAGTGTTGTCTATGTACCCTCGTAGACCGTTCGCGGAACCGTTATATCAACGCAGTTAATGTAGTCGTACGTCTTCACAATCCGACCGATCCAAGTACCGAAAGCATGGCACCTCCGAGTTCTGCACATGTTCGGCTCGGTGACATCCTCGCCTTCTCGATCCAGCAAGAGGGGCGAAGTAGTAGATGAGTTCCGACAGCACGACGGCGTGGTGATGGTGTTGGTGAAGAACAATCTCCGCAGGGCTTCGCCTAAGCACTACGAAAACTAGGACAGAGGATAAACTAGAGGGGACGGGGTTGCCGGCACACGGCTTGGTGTTTCTTGATGTCTATTTGGTCCTAGCCCTGCCCCTCTATTTATATGTTGAGCCCTGGGTCAAAACTTGGAGTAAAAGCCTCCACAAAGTCAGTTTCACTCGAAAGGCAAGAGTCCTTCTCGGACTCCAGGGCCAAATGCCAGGGTTCCCGGCGTCTGGACCCAAACGCTAGGGACCCTGGCGTCTGGCCCCTGGACTCCGCAAAACTTCCTTTTGCGCTTTCCAAAAACCTTGTGGGCTTTCCCCTTGGGCCCAAATAAAGCGTTCTCATACCCAAACATTTCGGGAAACATCCGGAACCCCTTCCGGTGACCAAACACTATTATCCCATATATCAAACTTTATCTCCGGACCATTCGGGAGTTCCTCGTCATGTCCGTGATCTCATCCCGGACTCTGAACAACATTCGGTCATCAACATACATAACTCATATAATACTATATCGTCAACGAACATTAAGCGTGCGGTCCCTACTGGTTCGAGAACTATGTAGACATGACCGAGACACCTCTCTGGTCAATAACCAATAGCAGGACCTGGATGCCCATATTGGCTCCTACATATTCTACGAAGATCTTTATCGGTCAGACCACATAACAACATACGTTGTTCCCTTTATCATCGGTATGTTACTTGCCCGAGATTCGATCATTGGTATCTCAATACCTAGTTCAATCTTGTTACCGGCAAGTCTCTTTACTCGTTCCGTAATACATCATCCCGCAACTAACTCATTAGTTGCAATGCTTGCAAGGCTTAAGTGATGTGAATTACCGAGAGGGCCCAGAGATACCTCTCCGACAATCGGAGTGACAAATCCTAATCTCGAAATACGCCAACCCAACAAGTACCTTCGGAGACACCTGTAGAGCACCTTTATAATCACCCAGTTACGTTGTGACGTTTGGTAGCACACAAAGTGTTCCTCCGGTAAACGGGAGTTGCATAATCTCATAGTCATAGGAACATGTATAAGTCATGAAGAAAGCAATAGCAACAAACTAAACGATCAAGGGCTATGCTAACGGAATGGGTCAAGTCAATCACATCATTCTCCTAATGATGTGATCCCATTAATCAAATGACAACTCATGTCTATGGTTAGGAAACATAACCATCTTTGATCAACGAGCTAGTCAAGTAGAGGCATACTAGTGACACTCTGTTTGTATATGTATTCACATGTATTATGTTTCCAGTTAATACAATTCTAGCATGAATAATAAACATTTATCATGATATACGGAAATAAATAATAACTTTATTATTGCCTCTAGGGCATATTTCCTTCACTGCTAGCTAGAGTAGTTACTCCAGCAGAGGCCTCCTTTCGTTCATAGGATAGGAATATGAAAATCATAGGAAGTGAGATGACATGCATCTCAATTCCTATAGAGAAAGAGATGCCATTTGATGCTTAGGATAGGAATTTTTTCATTTAGTCTAGGCTAATGTACTGGTAATTTGCTCTAAAAACTATAGTAGTAACTAGTAGTATTGGTACATGCTCGTACTCAGACACAGACACACACACTAACTACTAGTACTACAACTTCTCACATGCTGGCCAGACGCCGTCGTCCTCCTTCCCATCTTTGTCGGCGACACCCCATCGTGCTTGGATCTCCGCTGACCTCTCCACAGCAGCGCGTGCATCCTTTTCTTTCTTGCGGCGGCGGGCCTCTCTTTTCTTGAGTGCTTTCTGACTTTTCCGCTCCCTCTGTGCAGCTTTGGCCGCCTCTTGCTCTACCGCCCATTCGGCCTTGGCATCTTCAAATTCCTCCCACATACTTGTGAGGTCGCGAGCGGCGATGAACTCGGCCCGGCGGGATGCCATCGCTTCCCTACCATTTTCTGTGCGGTCATGGGCGGCGACGAACTTGGCGCGGCGGGATGCCATCGCTGCCTTACCGGTTAGTGTGCGGCGCAGTGGCATGAATGACGCTTGGTGAGAGCTCTGGGGTGAAGTGGCCGGACAATTGTATAGTGCATTGGTTTGTCAAGAGCTCAAGGATAGAAGACGAAGAAAATTTGGATTCCCCTTCAATCCTGGTCATTTATTACCGAGTAAAATGCATTGGCGGTCATCGAACTTGTCTTGATAGCTCACTTTGATCATTGTATATGAGATATGGTGATTATACGGTCACTAGCTCAGCGTATAGCTCCGTATTTGTCTGGTTGACCAGTCAAACAGTCCACATGTGCCTCATCAGCTCGTGTTCTTTATCTATCTACGCGGGCCTACCTGTCAATGGAGAAAGAAATACTGTAAAAACCAAAATTATGCCTATGTGGGGAATCATACCATGGACTTGTCGTTGCAACGCACCCTCGTCAGCCAAATGTAAATGAAATACTTCGCGTTAGACACTCACGCTCATGTTGTCAAAGCATGCTAATGCATGCACATCGCCCTCTAAATCAAAGTCCTGCTCATGGCGCAACGCAAACGGCGAGCCCATCACCCGCGCCCCGGCGGTGCCTGACATTACTGTTTAGACATTTGATGGAGGCCTACGCGAACGCCGAGCATGTATTCACGTGGCTCAACACCAACGGTCATACTCGGACCGCCTTGCTCATGTATATGGGTACTATGGTAGTATGGTATGGAGTATGTACTATCGTGAGCGACCGATCTTAGTGCCACTGCACATCGAAACCCCTTCCGTCGCTAGCGCGCGCTTCCCGCCTGAAATGGTCATCGTCTCTCCAGAATGTCAATTCCGCATTCACCGGACTTAACTGCAGGTGCAATTGGTGTGTCACTGACATGCGGGCCAGATGCCCGTTGGGCCTACATGTGAGTAACCCAAACGCATCCGCAGTTGAGTCACTGAAGCAGCATCCGCATTCACGCCCGACGAACCTACTCCGGCGCCAGTTGTCCATCCGTCTGCCGCGGCTCGTTGCCATTCGCCCGCTATATTAACTTGAGCCCCAGCTCCCAGCCATAGCCAAAGACCCACACTTATTCTCCTCCGGTCCCTTCCTTCTGTCGGCACCACTTCAACCATGGCCTCCTGGCGCTCCGAAGCTCTCTTGGACGTACTGTCGCAGGAGCAGATGAGGGACATCGACGGCTCCGCTCCGGGCGCGCTCCAAAGCTCTCTTCGACGTACTGTCGCAGGATCAAATGAAGGAGATTGCCGCCACCCCCCACCCCACCGGCCGCCCTCCGCCGCCACGACCACGAAGCCGGCGCACGTGCGCGGACGCAGACGGCAGCGAGGAAGAGTAGTACATGGTAGGTCGCCGCCGCTCAGGTCCCGGGAAGGCCACCGCTACTCCACTTAGTCGACGCCAAGCTTGGTGGGGTAAACATCGACGGTCGATTAGCCGCTTGACGGCGACGTGGAGGCGGAAATCTTCATAAGCTTGTGCTCCGGAGGAGGAGGTTATCGAGGCGGATGAGGAGGAGGCAAAGGCAATGGCCGGCTTTCTCGGGTTCATGGCCGGACATGGTGGTCGGGCGCCGGCAATCGTTTAGATTAGGTTTACAGTAGGTTTTAGTACGGTTTGTGCGAAATATGTAATGACTTTCGTCCAGTTTGTAGGAAAAGTTTTCGAAATGTAATGAATTTCATTCGGTTAATTTGAAATTTGCTTTGTTTGCATGAATTTCGTCCGGTTAGTTCATATAGTTGTCGAAAGGTATGCGGGCAGCATCGGATGGCATCCATGAGTGTCCTCGGACAGATGCTAGTGTAAATTTGTGGGCCAGCGCTGGAGATGCCCTACCTATCATGCTATAATCGCTAACAATCCTCCATTATTTGGCAGGGAACAGTTATCCCTCGATCAAAATCAGATCCACGGTGTTTCGCACTCCTCCCGCGTAAGTGTGTAAACTCTTGCTTACATAAAAATGGAGCAAGTGGACGGCACTGTAGCACGTCATATCACTCGAACTAGCCCGCCTAATGAGCGGAAAGCACCACCCTCGTCATTTTGTTCTGGATCTCTATCGATCGATCGCGCAAAAATGTTACGCTTCGCAAGTTCTAAAGGAAAAGGCGGCACACTTACGACTCGTATGTGTCGCAACCCCGACAGTCCGGCTCGCATGCCACTCACCAGAGGGAACACATGTTGTCTTGCAATTTCACTGACATGTGGGACCGTAATTGAATAAACCGTCAATAGCCGAAATCTAATCGCTCGGCGGGCGTCGGCTGAGAAGAGAGAAATGGGGGAGGGAGAAGAGATCGCCCGCCCGCCGTGCACGGACTCCAACAAATATATGGTGATAATGTGAGGTGGGCCATGCTGGTGTCCGGACCGCTTCCGGAGCCCGCTCTCACCGCCTTGGCCCCTCAAGACGCCAGCTGCCCGCCGCATGCATGCATAGCAAGTAGTACTCCTTATGTGGAGAAGAGAGAGGCATTGACAAAGGAGTGGGCTCTGCAAGAGCCCGTCTCTACACGTGCTCCTAGGTATAAAAAAATAATTCTAAAAAAGGCATAAAAACAATTGTGTCTTAAAAAAGAAAGGTAAAAAACATTTGAGAGGAAATAGATAGAGAGAAAGTGAGAAAAAGCTGTAACCTGGGCATTACATGAGGAAGGAGGGAGTGGTGCACATGCCAATTTCACTCGGCTGCAGTGTTTCACACTCCTCCGTCGTAACAGTGGAGACAATAGCTTTCATCAAAAATAAACAATGAATACTCGTTGCTAGTCCTCTATATCAGAAAGAATACTTTCATTCGCCGACATGTGGGACGTCGACCATCTTGGTCCACCTGCCATGCACAAAATTATCCTGGTCTACCCCGGTCGTATTGCAGGCGCAACCTTTCCCACTGTAAGTTGTTCGGACGAAGGAACCATCATGACTTCGTTGAATTCTGCTTCTTCAAGAAAACTTACTGTACCCGCAATACTGCTACCACACGCGAAGACTGGACGGCATTGTACCACGTCATATCACTGAAACCCACTAGGCCAAACTAGCCCACCTAGGTCATCTATTTTGGAATGGAGGGAGTACGTCTCTGCACTGCTATGATTCTGTGTTGCACGTTCTCTATACTTTTGCTATAATTTTCCTACCCTATGACCAAATGAGGCCTGAATGTATGTCCACTATTATCTGATCGATCGCTAAGCCTACAATTTTAGGAGCTAGGGCCATTGGTCGATCGACGAGGGATAAGTACAAGCGTACCACGAGCTCATCAGCCCTAACGTTTCTCTTCGGTGAGTGTTTTGCAAGTACTATAGCTCGCACAGTAGCTAGCCTACTAACACCAAGAATCATCAAACAAGCCCTGCTAATATGATAAACAGTTCAAACTTACTTCTAAGCATGCCATATATTACATCAAAAGCTGGTGAGGATACATCTGTTTCCATAACTCGGAGAGGGTTCGCATGATTCATCGCATGATTTATTATCAAACAAAAGTAGCAAGATCCGCCCACACAAGACAGTGCACTAGCCATAAGAAGGTTTGATAACACGCATCGTTCTGATAATTAAACACAGGGCAACGCAAACTACCCTGAAGGATTAGCACGACCAACTATTTCTTGTCGTCAATCTCTCGGGCAATGACCACAGCATGGACAACGGCATGGGAATCGATTTCTGGGGCGATGTCCACAGGACTGACCGCGACATCGGAATCGATCTCTGGGGCGATGTCCATAGGATGGACAGCGGCATCAGAATCGATCTCGGGGCGATGCCAATAGGACGGGCCACAACATCGGAATCATCAAGGACGTCCACCGGCACCTGCATAACCCTAACATATTAGCAAGCACATTGCAAATAATCAAAAACCACAACTATGGTAATAAGCCATTATTTTTTACCTTGTGCAGCTCACCGGGGGATCTCATCCCTCCGGGGGCCATTTCCTCATCCTTGATGGGGGCCATCACCTTGCGAGGGGAATATTGCTTCTCAACAGCGACTATCTCCTCAAACTCGGTCTTGAGCCTCACATAGGTGGCAATCAGAGTTCCTGGGGTAGGCACGGTGGGGCCCTTGCTGTTCTTCCAACTTCCTTTGAGGAGTTCGTCCGCCAACGTCCTCAACTCTTTGGCCAGTGCTTGTTTCTTGGAGTTCTTCGTCTCCATGGGTTGGCCCGCCAACATGGTCAACTTGTTGGTCGGTGCTCGCTTCCTGGAGATCGCTGTCTCTAGTGGGTTGTCTGCCGGCAACTCTTTGCCTAGTGCTCCAGGATCCATCAATGAACTGACAAACAAAAAGCAATCGAAAGGAAACCACAATCGCAATGAAAACGGGAAAAGAATAGGATGTGAGAATCGGTCGGTGCTTCGCAAAAATAAGATTCTTGGAATGAAAATATAGCAGCATAACTGATTCGCCCACCTTTCCTTCGTCGGTACAGAAGATAAATGGCAGAAGTGAGTAGCCTGGAGTGAGGTTTTCTTCAAGAAAGGGAAGAAAGGGCTTGAATGAGCGTTCCAGTGAAATGATGGTTGCTTCGTCCAGTCCAACTTGGAGGCCACCTTACCACTGCTGGTAAAGGTGTGGCTTTTGTGATATGACGGGTCATGACGGCCACACCGGGGTTACAGGTGAGTCTCGACTGTAGCACCTCGCTATGATTTGGTGGATGGCACGCGGGCCCGGATGCTTTGAAATGTCCCGCATGTAGATAGAGCGGCTAGTCATATAGGAGTGCTCAATATTGTGCACCGCGACCAAGGCGGAGAGGAAAATGAGAGAACTACGTAATTAATGCATGAGTTTAATTAGGGTAGTTTTGTAAATTACGAGATACATTCCTCCAATCATAAAATGCCTTGGTTCATGAGATTTGAGATTTGAGCCCTATAAACCGGAAGGGAGGGAGTACTGCACACGGTGTAGTCTAGTCACTTGTTGAAATCTCTAGAAAGGCAAATACTCCTTTCCGGTTTATAGGGCTATACTACTCCCTCCGTCTAGGTGTGTAAGTCATCTTATGAAAACCAAATAGTCCCAAAACACTTAGGCGCGGTGCATTAACTTCTACCTTGTTTCTTGTTTCTTGACATATCAACCAATAAGAGATGAGAGGTGTGCATGCTTTTAATGACTTGCAATGGCTAGTTCATTGCATGCAATGCTATTAATTAGCAAATAAACATTAGTGACCCCAGGAGGAAACGGTGCTAAGTGCGTGGACCTATGCAGAATGAGTATCAAGCAATGGATAATGGAGTTTAATTGTTAAACAATAGCAATTTTGTCTCATGCAAGAGCATGGCTAGTACTCCAAGGAACCACACCACGCAAGCGTTTGCAACTGCCACGTTCGGGTTGCGCTTGGCTCTTCGCCTCTTCGAGAAGACGAACAATGATTATACTCCTAATTCTACAGTATCGAATCCACTGCTGCATGTCCGTCCACCTCGTGCAGGAGGGATAGCGTGTAGCGAAAGCTTCTACTTACTGCTTCTGACTTTGCGTCTATGACAAGTGGGCCCAACAGGTGGTTGGCCCTCCTGTCATGCAGCCAAAGGCAGGTGCAGTTAAGGCACCGGAGCTCAGTCCGCAAGGGAGAGAGCGTTGTAGTAATCAAATTTCTTGGTCTTGTACGAGTTGACGCGACACATCAAAGAACTGCACTCGATATAAGTCTTTTTACACATTTCAAATGGGCTACATCGTATGTAGGAGTAGACATATTCTGCATCATATGTAGTCACTTGTTGCAATCTCTAAAAAGACTTATATTTGGAAATGGAGGGAGTACAACGCATGCATGCATGCCGTGACTTTCCTTTTGATACTTGCTCGTGTTGATTTGATGCACCTTGCCAAATTTTGACTATAAATTTAACTAACCAAATTTTCATGCATGTCACAAAAATTTACGGGGCTGTCTCGATTGTGACTATGTTTGTCTTATGTTGCCACATTATTTTTCCCACACTTGCCACACTTGCCTAACCTGAGTTGCTCAAATTGTTAGACACACTTTGGCTTGCCTAAGGGAATCTTGCCACAATTTTTGTGTCTATGACATGTGGGGTTCACTGCTAATAAAAAAATTCTTGTCTTAGGTGTGGCTAATAAAAAAGACTTATATTTAGGAATGAAGTGAGTAGAACATATAAATAATAATGCATGTTGGGGCAACCCACGTTTCCTCTAATTTTAGCCGTGGGGCTTGTTCACAATTTTTACGAGGGGGTGGTTGTTCATTTAATGGAGGGACTTGTAGTACCAGACTTGAACGATACAAAGTGCGACCTGGCACACCGTAACACCACTTGGAACAAGCGGGTAGCTATCTCAAAAAACAATCAACAACTAAAAAACCGCGACCTGGCATGTAGTAGTACACAATTTTAAACGGTTGTTTTGATGGAGTGAAAAAGGAAAACTACCCCACTACGTATATATAGGCCGGAGCCTCCGCGCTTGCTTGCTAGGGTTGCTCTATTCACACAATCTCATCCTCTCCAGATCTAAACAAGATAGGGGTAGTAACACTGTCTTTCTCCCTTCAAAAAACACTGGCTTTCTATCCTCACCGCTGGTTACAGATCCGAACGTATCCCCCTGCACCGGTGAAGGGGAGGAGGGGCAGCGTTTAGGCCGTTGTCGACAGCGAGGGAGGAGACCCACTGCCGGCCGCACCGTTATCTCTAGCCGAGTGCCGGCGCGGGAGGTCCTCCGATCCCTTCGTCGTTGCCTGTGGGCGGATCGGGCCTCCCACCGCCCACCTATCCACATCCCGACGACCTTCAGGTATATCTTCATTCGAAACCGCCTTAGCTCTGCTTCCCTAGCTCACTACGTCGCTGCATGTGCATCATTTTCTACCTCTCAGCCCCTCTTGATCAGATGGTCCAACGTCACATATTTTTTTCTTCTATTGTTAGAGGTAAAGCTACTTCATGGAGTCGAATCTTGTAGTACTTGGCTCAAACAAGAAATAAAGTGGGGGTGGGGGAATTTAGTATGTACATCGGACTTGGTACAAACAGGAAGGAAAGGGAGTGAAAGTAGTACAGACTGGTCATACAATCGGTCTCTTGGTCGAAAAGGGAAATATAGGGGTAACGTTGTACACAGTGGTATGACCAGGACTAGATTTGTTATCCACCCATAGGAGTAGGTGGCTAGAGTGAACAAAAATGGGACCAACCCAGATATGTTTCTTGGATGTTTGTTTCTCGGGGCAACAAACTATGAATCACCACTTTATTCCCCTGTTTACGTACATGGTGCTGGACTGCTGGTGCACCCACCGTTCTTAATCTAATGTCCCTGGTAAAAATGAAGCCATGCCACTGTTATAAGCCATGACAAGTTTAGCCAAATATTTTTGCTTGTAATTGTTTGAGACTCTGACTGTTTCGTCTGTGCCTTTTTGTGCAAACAGGGATATCCAATTCACCTGGTTGCTGTTGTGACCTTTTGGTGCACTGCATAAAACTCTTCTTAAAATAAGTGACTTTTGTGCTGTTTAACTGGAATGTCAGAATGGAACAGTTGGTTCATTTTGGTGGAACTGCACAAAGGGAGATTTGTGTTCCAATCCTCATCATCCATATTTGCACCATAACCTTCCTTTAGGTAAGAATGATATTTAATGCATGTGTTCATCTCTATTTTCCGACTGCCATGAGAAAATAATGCTGTTTTTTACTAGTACACTTGTACTCCCTCACTGACAAAACCAATTCTGAATTAGAAGGCCAATCATGTACTTGGTTTCACCAACTGGTGACGAGAAAGAGAAACAGAGCATGAAGAGGAAGAAGAAGAAGAATAAACAATGCCAAGGCGATCTTGCTAAAGCCTGAGGCCTCAGTCGAGGAAATTCAAGGGCTCCGGTAACGACTACCTTACATGTGAGATGATCCTCACACAAGTTGGTACTGGTCTTTATCCTGATTATTGTGCCTGTCTTATGTATTGGTAATTTGGTATTGTGCTACTGTTTACCGATTTCATAAAGGAGTAATTTGGAGCCTGAACTCGCAGGCAAATCATTACATCGGGTGATTTCAGTAGAACTGCACAAAATGATCAGATGGACAGGTACTTCTGTTGCTGCTATGTACTACAAAGTTCACTCAGACAAGCATCGATGTTGACAAGAAGTGCCTATATTCATTCGAGTATCAACCGGCGTCAACCAATTGTCAAACTCTTAGTATTAGGAGAGTGAACGCCAAAAATATTGCTTGGTGCATAGCCCAGAAAAACGCAGTCCAGTCTTTGGTCCCAACTTGTGCCTTTTGGTTATCGGCACATATGGTAGCGAACTATATGGCATGGAGTCTAAAGATTCCAAACAAGTTGGTTGACGCGTATATTCATCTGGCACTTAATCAGTCTGCACGCCAAGGATGCTCCATTTCAGTTGAACTACACAAAAAATTTGGGTGGTTCATTTTCTCAACCACCTCCTTTCTCGTTTGCAATGTAGAATTTTGGCGAGATATAGGACCAAGATGAGCCAGTAAACTAGTTGGATGAAAGTAGTGGCCAAATTGCTCAAACCTCCCTCCGCACGAGGCCACTATTTGAGGATAAACCTACAAGCAAAGTTCAGATTGTCTGTGTTTCCTCTTATGTACTCGAAAGTTTACTCGTAAAAGAACTAATTTTAGCAAGAAGTACCTCTGATTGAACACCATTTACTAGTTTGTACCCTAGGTAATTAAAGTTCGTCCATGGATCATATTGGCTGTGATCTCAATCATTTGGATGCATAAACATACTGAACATGTGTATATCTGAATCTTTTTCTGAATTATGTATGAATATTGTCGTGTGATCTATCAATCATTTGGATGCATAGATATGTTGAGCTTGTGTATATATGAATCTTTTGAGTTGTTGATAGTGAATGTTGGCTATGAATATGAACGTGTCCTGTGAACGTGAGTTTGATATGAATGTTTACCTTTTCTGTTGTATGTGTGTGTGAACTTGTTAGTATGCCTACTGTGGGGTATAAAATGCAGGTCTCTTATAAAAGTAATGATGTGTCCAATTTATGTTTTCCCTTCTAACCACATTATATATACTAGCAAAAGGGCCCGTGCGTTGCAACGGGAAAAAATATGGCACACACTTACGTTCTATTCTTCTTTACCGGGTTTGTCATTACATGTGCTCCGGTGTAATAACATCATAAATTACCAAACTGCCTTAGGAGTTTTTTTCTCAGGCACCACAGTGAGAATGATTGACAATATGAGCATCACCAGCCTGAAGAAAGCTGTTGTTGTTATGACTGGCATGGCCAAGAGGATATATGATGCGCACTGACATCCAACAACAACATTTCTCATGGTTTCGGTTTTTTTCTGAACCAGTGCTATATTTGATTATTTGGCACAAAAAAGTTGTAATTCTCTCACTCCAACTACGGCCAGCATGGCTCGTCATTCTTCCAAAAGATATCCCTTATGATATTTTTTCAGAAAAAAGCAGTGCATTATCTCCTTGCTGTCGTCTAACTGAAGGAAACTAAATGTGAAAATTTAAGTGTATATAGACTGACCCACTCGGAGTGCATACAAAATTATTTTTATCCAAGTTGTCAGTGCCAACACTGTACCTCCAATGTCCATCTGCATCTACACGGCTAGGTCTAATCTTAAGCAAGAATGAAACTACTAAGCAAACTGAGATAACAGTAGCCGACCCCGGGCAGCAGGTGGTCAGGGATCACCAGCAGAGAAACACGAAGTCGGCTGACGACCGCCGAGCATGGCCAGGCCCATCTCGCTCTCGTGGCTGTCGTGGTGGCTCCCAGGCCTCTCCGTGGCTCCTCCACTCCGAGTCCACAGCCCGACCTTGGCATTCCACCTCCATCCTCCTCCGCCCTCTATCCCGCATGCTCCTCGACACCTCCCTCTCCAAGCCAACGGATCCGACCTTCCCCTCACTGGATCCGGTCCACCACGAGCCTCAAGCCACCCTGCCGCCGCGCTCGTGTCCATGTCGTGCATGGTGTAGAGGTGGCCAGCGTGTGGAACAGGCTGCATCGCAGGCATCTGCGCGTTGCGCCTCCGCCGGACTGCCGTTTTGTTGTACAATTTCCCTTCGTTCTCATTCTGTGTTTGTTGATTCAAGAGGCTCGTTGTTGATATGCAATTTTCCTAGGTATATAAACTGGTAGACTTTCATGTAAGCAATCGAGGTGGGATTACTCCGAGTACATGTGTGAAAATCAGGTAAGGTACAGATATAGAAGCATGCATGAAGGCCGAAACATGCGTGCAGGCCCAATAAGAGAATGTGGACGTGGACCAATTGGATGGAAAAAGTTTTTAGTACCGCCTAACAGCAATTGGACGGACTGTCAATCAAAACTAACGGAAAAAAGCTGAAAGTGTAAATTCACGGAAAGAAGCATATTGTGATGGTGAACCCAAAGAGTCAATCCGTGCTTTATTATTAGGGAAAGATTTATATTATTACTATTATTGTATATTTTATAGAGACTTATATATACATTATAAAAACATCCCACGTGTTATTAACTTATAAAAGTAAATGTTTAACGAAAGTTGGCAAGAAAAATCCTGATTGTTTTTGACTCATAGGCAAGGAAAATACTGGTGATTGCGTAAAAAAGCTTGCGAAGATTTGAAGGACCAATTTAATAATAACAAGCTCATTTTTATTTTGAGCAATAACTCACTAATTTCTTTTATATATATATATATACTAATCCTAGAGACTCCCTAGAAATTTCCACGTTAATCAGTAATTAGGAGCCGTTAATCTGATGGGACCGAGTTATTACGGTGTAGATCTATTCTATCTATTTATCTATTGCTCTCGAGGAAAAAAAAGACACCTATTAATTCCCAAGTTAATCTGGAAATAGGAGACGTACATCTAATGGGACCATGTCATTAGGTTTAGATTAACTCATACAAGTTTTGTAAAAAAAAGAGATGTCCTGTTATTACGGTGGAGAGATGGTCATGGAAAAAAAATTGCTCCTAGGCGATCCTTTCCTGAAAATAGATTCCATTAATCACGCGATCCTTTCCTAAAAAAACAAACGATCCTAATACTACTCCATCGTTTGTTGCTTTCCTAATTAAAGCAACTATATCTCTATCTAAAAATAAAAAGAAATCATTCCGCCAAACACACGATCCTTTCTTTAAATAAAAAAACACCTGATCCTAATACTACTTGATCATTTATTGCTTTCCTAATTAAAGAAATCTATATCTCTTTCTAAAAAAAGAACAATTTTGCTAAAGCACATCTAGATGTGCCATAAGTATTGCACATCTATGTCCTATATCATTGATCTTACGTTGAGATTCATGTGGATATTTTCTTTTTCTTTTTTCTTTTCCTCTTCATACTTGATTCACTCACTTAGATGTGCAATAAGTAGGGCACATCTAGATGTGCCCTAGACATTTCCAAAAAAGAAATCTTTATCTCCTATACTACACGTTCCTTCCTCTTCACGGTACTCCCCGCAGTTGATTTGCATGGCATGCGTCATGGACCTTGGTCTACCTTGAATTTCACCTAACAACCTCAGCGAGCCTCCTCATCCGGGTGGAAGAGCCAGATAATCTTCTGTACATCAGCAATGAAGAGGAGCCGTGATGGAGGAATTCCAACAGCAAGCACTTCTGCTGCCTATGCTATTCCCATTGGAGAAAAAGGTTATTAGAATAAGGTTGGCATGATCATTCGCCTACATGTGGATTAGCGGCATGGCATCAACTAGGCTCCCCATCAAGGTTGGAGAGCCGATCACTCATGGAGCCCAACATACAGGTTAGCAGATTGATCAACTTTCATGTGTGTGGTTATGATTCTGTATGTCAGCGATGGAGACGAGCGTGATGAATTCTGGAGAGAAATTCCAAAGGCAATTGCATGTGCAGCCTATGCTATTTCCAGTGGAGAAAGAAAAGTGCTTTGAGAATTCAGGTTAGTCAAACATCTGTGCTCAAGATGGTGCGGCATGTTTCAGTTCTCATGTAAACTTTTTGAATTAACACGAGGACTTCTCATGTTAAATTTTTTTTTGAATTAACATGAGGACTTGTCATGTCCATCTGACAAACTCATCCGCAGAAATATACTCACCCATAAATCCCCGTCCTTCCAATTTTACAGGTTTTATTAGATGGCTGGTCCGAGTTTGCACACAACACATTATTGTTGTTAATAACATAGATTCTGATGTAATATTTAGACCTAGACCGTGCGAACGCATGGGCTCCAAAGTCACCGAGTTCATCCTCGGTTGTCTACCTCCACTAAATTCCGTGAATATCCTGCTTGGTTTTTGTCTAGCACTAAGACCAGTACACCATAGATCTCTTATTTTTCATATAAGTACACCACACACAAAGCCAAGACGCTGATTTCAAGGACGCTGGATCACATAGGTAGCTTAACAGGTTTTATTTTCCATCCTCAACGGAATATGTTTGCATGGTGAAATGGTTTGTTTTAGTGCTGGTACATGATTCGCAAGTGGTGGTTCGGATAGCATGTTGCCGCTGTAGAAGAAGTGAAGAACTAGGATATGTTGTCGTGCCAAGTCCCAATGGGGCGCGGGCCTGTCATGCCAGGCCAAGTTGTCGAGATCATGCTTTCCATGTCTTTGGTGGGAGCTAACCGGTTGTGTCCAGTGACCCAACAGAACGGCCATCAGCGGCAATGCATGCAGATTAAAGATGGGAACCAGGACTGCAGGAGTGCATGACAACGGAAATTGCAAACATGTTGTACATGAAGGGAGAGGAACAACAGACGGATGAGAGCTGACGAAGCGATAGATGTTTACGCTGGTACGTGTTCTAGAGATTGGATTTTAATTAATAATCCTATGCAACCTAAGATGTTGGTTCAGGCTTAATTCCTTTCACCGCTGGAACTGAATCATGCCTTTGTTGCAGTTCAGCTGTACGTTCATCTTTCTCAAAGGAACCAATGATGCCCTTAAATTTTTCTTACCAAACGTTTTTATTCTCTTTGAGAAGAAACAATCAGTGTTTAAGCTCAGTTTAGTTGCTGTTTGGTGGATGTCTTAATGTATTCTGATTATTGTTTGTTTCATCTTTTATCTTATATAAACAGGAGTAACAATGCCTATGTACCAACACGATGCTCTATGATTCTTGGAACAGATACAAATAAATTAGTATATTCTCTTGAAAAAGGTGTGTTATGCAAAATTCAGATCTATACTATGTTTCGTTTCAAAAAAGCCTTTAGCGTGTGTTTTGGGTCATATATAGTTTTCAAACAAAAAATCCAAAACCAGTCAGATATAATTTCCAACACTTATTTTTTTTGTAAGTAGAAATACTGATAAATATAAAATAACATTCCACACAGTTTGAAATTTCTTTGCTCTACGGCACATGCGTACATGGAAAAACATAACAGTAGAGGATGTTAGCAAGGAACGATACTGGCTAATTGATTTTTTTACATTAATTGTTGAGGTTTCTGTACAACTTAATCATGGTCAGTATCTATATAAAAACAATAGTACAATATATCTAAATAGATGGTACATAGTGGAAAAAAGGTTTGACTTCATCACGTTGACAGTAAAAAAAAGAAATAGTAGTTTGTACACCTTAATTTCTAGCCCCATATTAAGTTGATGCCATTTTTGCAAGGGTATTTAATGATTTTCTTCTATGCATTTTTCTAAAGGGAAACGATTGCCCTCAGCCGGTTGACAATCACCGTACGTCCGTCGCCTGCGTTGCGTGCCACGCATCCTCAGCATAAAGGCAAGTACAAACACCTATTTCAACAACAGCGGTGTTGTTGCAATCTTGGCGGCGAACAATTACTGTGATGGTATGCAGCTTTGTTTTATAGAAATATAATCCTGCAACAAGTCCTCTGACGCGGCTTTGTAACAAGACAGTTGTTGCAGAAAAATTCTAAAAAGAAAAATTCTGGAACAAAATGTCTGTTGCAAAAAAGGAACCGAAACAAGACGTCTGCTGCTGAAAATTCTGCAGCAAGATGTCTGTTCCAAAAAAAGAACTGCAACAAGACGACTTTTGCTGAAAATTTTGCAGCAAGATGTCTGTTGCAATGGGGGATGGTAACGCTCGGCGATGCGTCAAATCTGACGGGTCGTGGTCGTCCGATCTTTTAAAAAGATCCGCCGGCACAAATGTGATGCCTTATGAAGGAGCAATTATGACCAGTAAAAAAGATATTGGATTATGATCGATGAGCAAAGCCCAAATTTAGGGATGTCTTGGGAGTTGTATCAATGTTTTGAATTGCATTTTAAATCAAAGGGTACTTCAACCGGGAGATATTGTTTAGAAAGCTACTTTACAGTATCACACAAGTTGAAGATAAGGATTGGTATATTTCTTCCGAATATTTATAAAGTCATGCATAGTTAGATATTACCTTTTTTGGAAGTCTTATCTGAATTTACACTTTCAAGGAAGTATGCCAACAAAACTGGCACATATTAAACATGCACAATGATGCACTTGAAACATAAATACAATAAAAAAATCTGAAGTTATAATAAAACTAGAAATAAAAATCGATGGATATTATGTTGATTTAATTTTAATTATAAAAATATGGCATTTTAGAAAAATCACTATGGAAAAAGGAATAATCTTGAAGCAAGCAATAGTCAAAATAACAACAATGAACCAAAAGAATATCAATTCATCAATATTCTATAGACTAGCCCGCGCGAATGCACGGGTTCACGACTAGTATATATAATGTGCCTCTCCGGTTTATTCTTTGATATTAATTGCTCCTTCTAACATAACATTATATATATAACGAGCCAACCTAATACGTGTATTTCAAGGAAGTGCAAATGGGCTGGGATTTCTTAGAAAATATAAATGGACCTGATTGATGCGAAATTATTTGTTCACCCAGCCCAGCAAATGGACTGTACATTCTAGAAAACATGGGTTAAATATATGCCACATTTTTGCAGGCTGACATGTGGGCCAATAGGTCAAAGCCTGTGCAGGGCGTTGTCAACTTGATCAACAAATGATTGTGTCATCCCCAGCCATTGGATTTATATCCAACGGTCGGCATGCACCTTCAATCCCTCGTCTTCTTCCTCCAGCGTCGCCGGGACCGCCTGGTCTGGCCTCCGGCGGCTAGCGGCTCTGCTTAGCACGCATCGCTGCGAAGCGCAACCCCACCGCCGGCCAGGCTATCCCTCCACCCCTCGACACCTCCTGTTATTCTCCACAGACTACAGCCCCACGCCGCAACAGAACCAGTTATAACCCTTCTCCTCCTCTCAATATGCGACTCCAGTGCCGCGTTTTCCCATCTCCGAGCCGTTCCCGTCTGGGGCCTCGCCTCGTCCACCGCCTCGTTGCATTCGGTGTGGCGTGGTCAACAAATGAGAGTCATCGGAAGAGGACTGTACGTGGAGAGCCTGACGGCTCGGACCCACGAGGTCCATGGTCGCACGCAAGGAAAGTTCCTCCTTATTAAGCTGAAAAAAATGTTTCCTCCACCTGACAGCTGGGACCCACCGGCTGTATCTTCGCACGGAAGGAAGTGCCTCCTTGTTTTGCGAAAAAAAAATCATCCCGTTGACAGCTGGGACCCGTCAGATTTGGTGAGTGACTTGTGGGCCTACTAAGCGGACGTGTACGCATGGCTTTGTCAATTTAATCAACAAATGTTTCTAGCAGCTGGACCGTTGGATGTTAGTCCAACAGCCGTGCTCCTTCTTCAACCTCTGTTCTTGCTCCTGTCTCCCGTGGGCGGCACCGCGGCTGTGCTGCCGCGCACCCGAACCAATGAAGTTTCCCACTCCTCTCCATCTGCGACTCCACTGCCCCGTCTTCCCCATCCCCGGGTCATTCCAGTCTGGGTGCGCTCGGCACGGTGTGGTCAACATGGTCAACAACCGAGAGTCATTGGAAGATGACTGTACATGAGAGGCTGACAGTGGGGATGCAGCACGCCCATGGACACATGCATGCAACGGAATGCGGCGAGGTCAACATGGTCAACGAACGACTTCCATCGGAAGTATACTGTACGTGGAGAGTCTCAGCTGGGTCCACGGCCGCAGCAAGTAAGTGCCTCCTTATTACGCGGAAAATAATGATTCCTCCAACTGACAACAGGGACCCACTGGACGGGCCACCGTATTTTGTGAAAAAACGTTTGCCCCCTGACTGCTGGGACCCACCTGACGGGCCACCGTATTTCGTGAAAAAAAGTTCCCCCCGCTGTCAGCTCGGACCCACCGGAAGTGCCTCCTTATTACGCACAAAAAATGAATACTCCCCCGGCTACCTGGGACCCACCTTGGTGGGAGGCTGACTTGTGGGCCTACTAAGTTGACGGGGACGAAGGGCTTTGTCAACTTAGTCAATATGAACGATTCTAGCTTTAGTGACCATACGATGTCCATCCAACGGCCATAGTGCTTCTTCAACCTCTGGTCTTCTTGCTCCAGCCGCCCAAAGCAGCGCCGGTCGTGCCGCATGCTCCTACCTCCCATGGCCGGTTGTGCTGCCGCGGAGGCCTCACCGCCCCCTACTATTCCCTGGCCAGGCCCTACGGCGACGGCAGCCTCACACCGCAGCTGAACCAGTGAACCCTCGTACTCCTCTCCGCACGGGCTTCCACTGCCGCGTCTTCCCCGGCTCTGCGTCGTCCCCTTCCTAGGCCTCGTCGTCGTCCACCGTCGTGGTGCTCTCCGCGCAATGTGGTCAACGTGGTCAAGGAACGCCTTCATCGGAAGAGTACTGTACGTGGAGAGGCTAACAGCTGGGTCCACGACCACAGCCCAGTTTTTTTGTGATTTGCCAAGTAAGTCGCTTTGTCAGGCCTGTTGGGGGGCAAAATCTTTCAAGACGAGGAGAGCTTTTATTCGGCTGGCCGAGAAAATGGCCCATCAGTAATGAGAAATGGGTTGTACATTTTTAAAACACACCAAACCGGTAATTAGTTTCAAATATCTTTTTTTTCATTTCGAGATTTTAAATTACATTATTTTTTATGCATGGAGAATTTGTTGGATTTTATATTTATATGCATTTATTTTTAAAATCAGTTTGAATGTGAGTCGAAATTTTCAGATTAAAAACAGTTTGAACCGCACCGAAATATGCAAAATTTCATATAATTTTTTAACAGTGGCCACAATATGGGTTGTAATGCTAACAAAAAAATATGGGCTCCAAAAAAACCTTAAGAATTAGCAAATGGGCTGTAAATTATTAGAAATAATGGCAGATGGGTTGTATGCTGTTTTCCACAGATTTGAGGCTTTCCTAAAAAAGGTTTATGCACAAACAGTGACTATTGGATGTCCATCGAACGGCCATCGTGCTTCTTCAATCTTTGCTCTTCCTGCTCCAGCCACTCAAACAAGCGCCGGCGGGACTGCCTGCCCCCTCCTCCCGCGGCCGGCTCTGCTGCCGTGCAGGCCTCACCGCCCCACCATACTCCCATCGCTGGCCTAGCCATCCCTCTACACACCCACACCTGCTGTTATTCTCCAGCAACGGCAGACGAACCAATAAACCCTCGTACAGTCGTACTCCCCTCCGCGTGGGAAACAACTGCCGAGTCTTCCCTACCTCCGTATCGTTCCCTTCCTAGGCCTCGTCGTCGTCCACCGCCGTGGTGCTCTTGGCGCGGCATGGTCAATGTGGTCAACGACCGACTTCCATCGGAAGAGTACTGTGCGTGGAGACGCTGACAGCTGGGTCCATGATGGCAGCAAGGAAGTGCCTCCTTATTACGCGCAAAATAATTATTCCTCCACCTGACAGCGGGGACCCACCGGACGGACCAGCGTATTTTGCAAAAAAAATGTTTCCCCCTGACTGATGGGACCCACCAGCTACACCTTCGCATGCAAGGAGGTGCGTCCGGGCAAAAAAAACAAAACGATTCGCCCCCTGACTGCTAGGACCCACCAGCTACATCTTCGCATGCAAGGAAGTGCCTGACAGTCAGGACCCACCTGGTCGAAGCGTATGTAGCGTTGTCATTCTGGTCGCGAACGTGTACGTACATATATACTAGTGGATGTAGAGGCGCGCACGTGTCGTAGTAGAGGCGCGCACGTAGCATGTACACGTACGTACAGCGGCCAGGGTGCGAAAAGATAATACGGCAACGTATGTGTACATACGGGTGGGGTCTCGAACACCTACTCGCGCATACGTACGGCCAGGGCTCGTGTACATGGCTGGGTCGGAACGGAGAAACAGCATCGTCGTCGTGTTCATGGGGAGGCAACGGAATGCGTCGTGTTCATGGGGAGGCAACGGAATGAGTCGTGTTCATCGGGAGGCAACGGAACACGTGGGAGCCAACCGGCTGGGTCGGGACGAAATGTGTGGTCGTGTTCATCGGTAGGGCTTGGACGGAACAGGCGATGCAAACGAGGTCTGGCGTACCGCACAACGGAGGAAACGGCCTTGTGTTCGACCGGCCATGTTCGAAACGAGATCCTGTTCATTGGGAGGGGTCTGGCGTACCGCAAAACGGAGGAAGCGGACCTCCTACGGTCGAAACGGGGGTCCTGTTGATCGGGAGGGGTGTGGCGTACCACAAAACGGAGGAAACGGACCTCCTACGGTCAAAACGGGGGTCCTGTTGATCGGGAGGGGTGTGGCGTACCGCAAAACGGACGAAACGGACCTCCTACGGTCGAAACGGGGGTCATGTTCATCGGGAGGGGTGTGGCGTACCGCAAAACGGGACTCCACGGGATACTGTTCATCTCCACCATCGACCTTCTCCAGCCTCCACGGGCTCCTGTTCATCCAGCCTCCACCGCGCGCTACTCCACCGGCTATTGTTCAACCACCCCTCCATCGTCTACTGTTCATCCAGCCCTCCACACCATGGGGTCCTGTTCAACTACCCTTCCACGGGCACCCCCTCCACCGTGTACTATTCATCCAGCCCTCCACCACACGACGGGGTCCTGTTCATCCAGAGGCAACGCCACCGCTCACTGTTCATCCAACCCCCCCCCCCCCCCGTGCAATGCTCACTGTTCATCCCAGAGGCAGCATCGATCAGCTTCAGTTAGCAGCAGTAGCGAAGGAATCGCTCGATCGGGTTCAGTTAACAGCCATCGATCGATCGCTCGGGTTCAGTAATGCGTAGCCTGCAGTGCAATTGCTCAGGTTCAATTAGAGCCCAACGCCTCGCTCGGGTTCAGTTAGATCCAACGCCTCGCACACACGCGCGTACGTGTACGAGAGAAACGCGCATCGCTCAGCCCCCGACCTCTCACCGTAACCAGGAACTCCCCGAAATTTTCCTCCCCCTCGCTTCTACCACGGTTTTTTCCGTCATGGACGGCCCAAAGAATGTCATGCAGCTGCGTCTCCGGCCCGCCCAGGACGAAAAGCCCATTTTCTGTCATGATTTTTTGTCACAGAAGTAGGAGCCCACCACACCTATGATGATACCGGGTTTTGTCACAATTATCGTCATAGAAGTGTCAGATGTATGACAGAAAAAAATTTCGTTTGGCCCAAAATGTCACGGATGTGTCTTTTTTTTCGTAGTGATGCAACTCAATTGTATTCCATCGGAGTCGGTTACAGTATATACATGTGGTGTCTTGCGTGACAAGCCAACTAACCCTACAATATCTCTAGGAATCGTCTATACAAGGCTAAAGATAATAGGAGAATCAGTCGGTAATAAATACAGAGATATCATGTTTCAACCCCCCCCCCCCCCCCCGCGGAGTCGAAGCATCGGCATCGGCCATACAAAGGCTGGAACGAAACTCCTGAAATGCAGCGGTTGGCAACCCCTTGGTCATGATGTCGGCAAACTGTTGGGTAGTCGAAACGTGAAGAACACGAAGCTAACCCAACTGAACCTTCTCGCGCACAAAGTGAACATCGAGCTCATTGTGTTTGGTGCGCTTGTGCTGCACCAGATTAGCCGCGAGGTAGGTGGCCGACATGTTGTCACAGAAGACCGCGGTAGCTTTCGGAAGTGGAATCCAAAGCTCACTAAGAAGATGATGAAGCCAACAAGTCTCCGCGACCAAGTTGGCAATAGTTTGGTACTTGGCCTCAGCACTCGAACATGAGACAGTAGGCTGTCGTTTAGAGGACCAAGAGACAAGAGAGTCATCGAAGAAGACACAATAGCCAGACGTGGAACATCGAGTGTCAGGAAAGCCAGCCCAATCCACGTCAGTATAAGCAATAAGCTCAGTCGAGGCAGAGGCGCGGAGACGAAGATCGTAGGTCGGCGTGCCGCAAATGTACCGAAGAATGCGCTTAACCAAGGACCAGTGAACATCACCGGGCGAGTGCATATGCAAGCAAACTTGCTGCACCACACACTGAATGTCTAGTCTGGTGAGCGTAAGGTACTGAAGTGCGCCAACAATGCTGTGGTAGAGGGCGGCGTCAGCACGGGCTGGCCAGCGGTGGCGGAGAGCTTCGGCTTGGCCTCAGCAGGTGTGGCGGCCGGCTTGTAGGCAGTCATGCTGGCTCGGTCGAGAAGATCAAGAGCGTACTGCCCTTGGTGAAGAAAGAACCCCGAGGCATCGCGTCACACATTAATGACGAGGAAGAAGTGCAACGTGCCTAGGTCCTTCAGCCGAAACTCAGAGCCAAGACGACAAATGATGTCGCGAAGAAGATCCTCTCGGGAGGCAGTGATGAAAATATCATCGATGTAGAGCAGAAGCATAACCACATGAACAGACCGATGAAGCACGAACAGCGACGTCACAACCAGCAGCTTAGATGATGATGAAGACACGGGCGAGGCCACGGGTGTCGGAGTCGAGGGCGCGGTCGACGAGGCCGACGGCGTGGCCGACGAAGCGCGAGAAGGACCGGTCAAGGTCGGTGACGAAGGCGCTGAGGGGGGCGAGAGGGCCGGCTCGTCCTAAGACGGCGAGAAGTTCCGCGAGGCGCCCGGAGACCCAGCCGAGGGCGAGACCGCGATCGGGGACGAGACCCCCGAAGGCCCGGCTGGTGGTGGGGCCAGGAGCAGGGTCGGTCCTGACGAGGTCGGCTCCTCCAGAGCTGAGAGATGAGGGCCCAGCGAGGGCCAGGAGGCCGGCTCCTCCTGAGCCGGCGAGGGAAACGCCGAGGGCGGCGAGGCCGCGACCAAGGACGGAGAGTCCGTTGAGGCCGCAGCCGTGCCCAAGCGACGGGGTGGAGGGAGTGCAAGGGCTCCACGAACCCATCAAGGAGGGGCGTCCGGAGATGGCGAGGAACGCGTTGATGCCTGGTGAAAAGGAAAAACAACCTCATCAAAATAAACATGCCGAGACACGACCACATGATGGGACTCCGGATCGTAGCAGCGGAAGCCTTTGGTATTGGGTTGGTACCCAAGAAAGACATAGGCAAGAGAGCGAGGTGCCAACTTGTGCGGCGCCGTGGCTGTGATATTAGGATAACAAAGGCAACCGAAAACATGGAGATCATCATATGATGGAGGTGACCCGAATAAGAGATGATGAGGGGTGTAGTTCCACCAGGGTTTACAAAGCCGGATGTTGAGAAGAAGTGTAGTTGTGGCAAGAGCATCGGGCCAAAACCGGGTAGGCATATGCGCGTGGAAGAGCAAAGCGCGAACACTCTCATTGAGCGTGCGAAGAACATGTTCGGAACGGCCGCTTTGCTGTGATGTATATGGACATGTGAGACGAGAAAAGGTGCCATGAGTGGATAAAAGAGTGCGAATAGCAAGGTTATCAAATTCCTTCCCATTGTCCGTTTGGAGATGAGCAATGGTGCGATGAAAATGGGTGGCAACATAAGCATAGAAAGCATGAAGTGTTGAGGCAACGTCGGATTTGCGGCGTAACGGAAATGTCCAAGTGAAATGAGAAAAATCAACCAAAATCACGAGGTAATATGATAAACCCGAATTGCTAGGCACGGGAGATATCCAAACATCACAGTAAATAACATCAAAGGGAAAAGTGGAAATTGATGATGAAGAAGAAAACGGCAAACGAATATGTTTTCCTACGCGACAGGCATGACAAGTGTGTGCCTTCGATTTATTACATGAAAACGGAAAAGTCCGCAAAACTTTATGAAGAACGTCGGCGCTGGGATGATCGAGGCGAGCATGCCAGAGGGAGACGTCGCCGTGAAGGGCGACGGGACCATGGCTGGTCCGCACGGATAGAGATCGCCAGGAGAATCACATCGGTGCAGAACCTTCCGGGAGTGGGCATCCTTAATAGAAAAACGATGTTTGTCAAACTCAACTGTTACAAGTTGTTCACGAGTGAGAGTACGAACGGGACATAATTTTTTTATTAAGGACGAAGACACAAGAACATTGTTAAGAGGTAAAGATGACGATGGTAAGTGGAGGGAAGACGCATCATGGTGAGTGATGCGAACCGTAGAGCCATCACCAACAACGATGCGAGAGAAGAAGGGGTATGGAGAGGCATTAGAGAGGATATCGGGATGCAACGCCATATGAGCAGCGGGGCCTGTGTCCATGTACCAGTCCCCGTGGCCGGAGTAGTTGCTTGGGGAAGGGGCGGCATGGAGGGCGGCTAGGAGCGCCGGGTCGTAGGAGTAGCCGGTGGCGCGGCACTATAGGGGGCAGCATAGCGGCGGCGTAGGCCGCAGGCCCGCCGTACGCCGAGGAGCCGCCAGGACCGGAACCACCCGGCGCGGCCAGGAGGGCCTGCTGGTGAGCCGTACGAGGGCCCTGGATGCCCGGAGCAGGGGCCCGCGGTAGCGGCATGGAGTAGCCATGTAACACCCCGGTTCAGGGGTTGTACCCCGTGAGCCAAGGCGGAGGCGCCGAGGCCAGGGTGAAGCCATCTGGCGGGGCTGGGAGCCCCCGTTGTGGGCCTGCCCGTCGCGACCCCACCCCCTTGTTTCTTCTAGCGGCCGCAGTCGGGGGCAGCGAGCGGTTGTGGAGCCGGTGCGTGAGAGGGCTGCGGGAAGGCAGCGGGACCCCGACGGTGTCGGCGTGGAGCGCGGCGAGAGGCGCTTCCCGAGCCACGTGGCGGAGACGCTTCTCCTCCATCCATAGGTAGGTGACGGCCTTCGCGTAGGAGGGCGTGGTGAGGGAGAGGTTGGCGGCGGACTGGCCATGGTCGGGGTGGAGGCCGCGGAGGAGGTTGCTGAGGAGGACCGAGTCGTCGATCACCATGCCGACGTCGCGAAGCTCATCGGAGAGAACTTTCAGCTTGGTGTAGTACTCGTCGATCGTGAGATCGTTTTGCTGCATGGTGAAAAACTCCCCTTGGAGGAACACGCGACGCTGAAGCTGATTGTCGAGGAAGAGGTTGAAGGAAATATGCCCTAGAGGCAATAATAAAGTTATTATTTATTTCCTTATATCATGATAAATGTTTATTATTCATGCTAGAATTGTATTAACCGGAAACATAATACATGTGTGAATACATAGACAAACAGAGTGTCACTAGTATGCCTCTACTTGACTAGCTCGTTAATCAAAGATGGTTATGTTTCATAACCATGAACAAAGAGTTGTTATTTGATTAACGAGGTCACATCATTAGTTGAATGATCTGATTGACATGACCCATTCCATTAGCTTAGCACCCGATCGTTTAGTATGTTGCTATTGCTTTCTTCATGACTTATACATGTTCCTATAACTATGAGATTATGCAACTCCCGTTTACCGGAGGAACACTTTGGGTACTACCAAACGTCACAACATAACTGGGTGATTATAAAGGAGTACTACAGGTGTCTCCAATGGTAGATGTTGGGTTGGCGTATTTCGAGATTAGGGTTTGTCACTCTAAGTGTCGGAGAGGTATCTCTGGGCCCTCTCGGTAATACACATCACATAAGCCTTGCAAGCATTATAACTAAGATGTTAGTTGTGAGATGATGTATTACGGAACGAGTAAAGAGACTTTCCAGTAACGAGATTGAACTAGGTATTGGATACCGACGATCGAATCTCGGGCAAGTAACATACCGATGACAAAGGGAACAACGTATGTTGTTATGCGGTCTGACCGATAAAGATCTTCGTAGAATATGTAGGAGCCAATATGGGCATCCAGGTCCCGCTATTGGTTATTGACTGGAGACGTGTCTCGGTCATGTCTACATTGTTCTCGAACCGTAGGGTCCGCACGCTTAACGTTACGATGACAGTTATTATGAGTTTATGCATTTTGATGTACCGAAGGTTGTTCGGAGTCCCGGATGTGATCACGGACATGACGAGGAGTCTCGAAATGGTCGAGACATAAAGATTGATATACTGGAAGCCTATGTTTGGACATCGGAAGTGTTCCGGATGAAATCGGGATTTTACCGGATTACCGGGAGGGTTACCGGAACCCCCCGGGAGCCAAATGGGCCTACATGGGCCTTAGTGGAAAGGTGAAAGGGGCTGCCATGGAGGGCTGCGCGCCTCCCCCCCTCCCCTAGTCCTATTAGGACTAGGAGAGGTGGCCGGCCACCTCTCTCTCTCTTTCCCCCTTGGAGTCCTAGTTGGAATAGGATTGGAGGGGGGAGTCCTACTCCCGGTAGGAGTAGGACTCCTCCTGCGCCTCCCTTGCTTGGCCGGCCAGCCCTCCCCCTCTCATCCTTTATATACGGGGCAGGGGGCACCTCTAGACACACAAGTTGATCCTTGAGTTCGTTCCTTAGCCGTGTGCGGTGCCCCCTGCCACCAAATTCCACCTCGATCATACTGTTGTAGTGCTTAGGCGAAGCCCTGCGTCGGTAGTACATCAATATCGTCACCACGCCGTCGTGTTGACGGAACTCTTCCTCGACGCTTTGCTGGATCGGAGCCCGAGGATTGTCATCGAGCTGAACGTGTGCTAAGAACTCGGAGGTGCCAGAGTAACGGTGCTTGGATCAGTCGGATCGGGAAGACGTACGACTACTTCCTCTATGTTGTGTGATCGCTTCCGCATACGGTCTGCGTTGGTACGTAGACAACACTCTCCCCTCTCGTTGCTATGCATCACCATGATCTTGCGTGTGCGTAGGAAATTTTTTGAAATTACTACGTTCCCCAACAGTGGCATCCGAGCCTAGGTTTTATGGTTTGATGTTATTTGCACGAGTAGAACACAAGTGAGTTGTGGGCGATACAAGTCATACTGCCTACCAGCATGTCATACTTTGGTTCGGCGGTATTGTTGGACGAGACGACCTTGACCAACCTTACGCGTACGCTTACGCGAGACCGGTTCCCTCGACGTGCTTTGCACATAGATGGCTTGCGGGCGACTGTTTCTCCAACTTTAGTTGAACCGAGTGTGGCTACGCCCGGTCCTTGAGAAGGTTAAAATGGAGTCTATTTGACAAACTATCGTTGTGGTTTTGATGCGTAGGTGAGATGAGTTCTTGCTTAATCCCGTAGCAGCCAGGTAAAACTTGCAACAACAAAGTAGAGGACGTCTAACTTGTTTTTGCAGGGCATGTTGTGATGTGATATGGTCAAGGCATGATGCTGATTTTATTGTATGAGATGATCATGTTTTGTAACCAAGTTATCGGCAACTGGCAGGAGCCATATGGTTGTCGCTTTATTGTATGCAATGCAATTGCGATGTAATGCTTTACTTTATTACTAAGCGGTAGTGATAGTCGTGGAAGCATAAGATTGGCGAGACGACAATGATGCTACGATGGAGATCAAGGTGTCGCGCCGGTGACGATGGTGATCATGACGGTGCTTCGGAGATGGAGATCACAAGCACAAGATGATGATGGCCATATCATATCACTTATATTGATTGCATGTGATGTTTATCTTTTATGCATCTTATCTTGCTTTGATTGACGGTAGCATTATAAGATGATCTCTCACTAAATTATCAAGAAGTGTTCTCCCTGAGTATGCACCGTTGCCAAAGTTTGTCGTGCCCAGACACCACGTGATGATCGGGTGTGATAAGCTCTACGTCCATCTCCAACGGGTGCAAGACAGTTTTGCACATGCAGAATACTCAGGTTAAACTTGACGAGCCTAGCATATGCAGATATGGCCTCGGAACACAGAGACCGAAAGGTCGAGCGTGAATCATATAGTAGATATGATCAACATGACGATGTTCACCATTGAAAACTACTCCATCTCACGTGATGACCGGTTATGGTTTAGTTGATTTGGATCACGTGATCACTTAGAGGATTAGAGGGATGTCTATCTAAGTGGGAGTTCCTAAGTAATTTGATTAACTGAACTTAAACTTATCATGAACTTAGTACCTAATAGTATCTTGCTTGTTTATGTTGATTGTAGATAGATGGCTCGTGTTGTTGTTCCGTTGAATTTTAATGCGTTCCTTGAGAAAGCAAAGTTGAAAGATGATGGTAGCAATTACACGGACTGGGTCCGTAACCTGAGGATTATCCTCATTGCTGCACAGAAGAATTACGTCCTGGAAGCACCGCTGGGTGCCAGGCCTGCTGCTGGAGCAACGCCAGATGTTATGAACGTCTGGCAGAGCAAAGCTGATGACTACTCGATACTTCAGTGTGCCATGCTTTACGGCTTAGAATCGGGACTTCAACGACGTTTTGAACGTCATGGAGCATATGAGATGTTCCAGGAGTTGAAGTTAATATTTCAAGCAAATGCCCAAATTGAGAGATATGAAGTCTCCAATAAGTTCTATAGCTGCAAGATGGAGGAGAACAGTTCTGTCAGTGAGCATATACTCAAAATGTCTGGGTATAATAATCACTTGATTCAGATGGGAGTTAATCTTCCAGATGATTGCGTCATTGACAGAATTCTCCAATCACTGCCACCAAGCTACAAGAGCTTCGTGATGAACTATAATATGCAAGGGATGAACAAGACTATTCCCGAGCTCTTCGCAATGCTGAAAGCTGCGGAGGTAGAAATCAAGAAGGAGCATCAAGTGTTGATGGTCAACAAGACCACTAGTTTCAAGAAAAAGGGCAAAGGGAAGAAGAAGGGGAACTTCAAGAAGAACAGCAAGCAAGTTGCTTCTCAGGAGAAGAAACCCAAGTCTGGACCTAAGCCTGAAACTGAGTGCTTCTACTGCAAGCAGACTGGTCACTAGAAGCGGAACTGCCCCAAGTATTTGGCGGATAAGAAGGATGGCAAGGTGAACAAAGGTATATGTGATATACATGTTATTGATGTGTACCTTACTAGAGCTCGCAGTAGCACCTGGGTATTTGATACTGGTTCTGTTGCTAATATTTGCAACTCGAAACAGGGACTACGGAATAAGCGGACGCTAGCAAAGGACGAGGTGACAATGCGCGTGGGAAACGGTTCCAAAGTCTATGTGATCGCGGTCGGCACGCTACCTCTACATCTACCTTCGGGATTAATATTAGACCTAAATAATTGTTATTTGGTGCCAGCGTTGAGCATGAACATTATATCTGGATCTTGTTTAATGCGAGACGGTTATTCATTTAAATCAGAGAATAATGGTTGTTCTATTTATATGAGTAATATCTTTTATGGTCATGGACCTTTGAAGAGTGGTCTATTCTTGTTGAATCTCGATAGTAGTGATACACATATTCATAATGTAGAAGCCAAAAGATGCAGAGTTGATAATGATAGTGCAACTTATTTGTGGCACTGCCGTTTAGGTCATATAGGTGTAAAGCGCATGAAGAAACTCCATACTGATGGGATTTTGGAACCACTTGATTATGAATCACTTGGTACTTGTGAACCGTGCCTCATAGGCAAGATGACTAAAACACCGTTCTCCGGTACTATGGAGAGAGCAACAGATTTATTGGAAATCATACATACCGATGTATGTGGTCCGATGAATATTGAGGCTCGTGGCGGATATCATTATTTTCTCGCCTTCACAGATGATTTAAGAAGATATGGGTATATCTACTTAATGAAACATAAGTCTGAAACATTTGAAAAGTACAAGGAATTTCAGAGTGAAGTTGAAAATCATCGTAACAAGAAAATAAAGTTTCTACGATCTGATCGTGGAGGAGAATATTTGAGTTACGAGTTTGGTGTACATTTGAAAAATTGTGGAATAGTTTCGCAACTCACGCCACCCGGAACACCACAGCGTAATGGTGTGTCCGAACGTCGTAATCGTATTTTACTAGATATGGTGCGATCTATGATGTCTCTTACTGATTTACCGCTATCGTTTTGGGGTTATGCTTTAGAGACGGCCGCATTCACGTTAAATAGGGCACCATCAAAATCCGTTGAGACGACGCCTTATAAACTATGGTTTGGCAAGAAACCAAAGTTGTCGTTTCTTAAAGTTTGGGGCTGCGATGCTTATGTGAAAAAGCTTCAACCTAATAAGCTCGAACCCAAAGCGGAGAAATGTGTCTTCATAGGATACCCAAAGGAGACTGTTGGGTATACCTTCTATCACAGATCCGAAGGCAAGACATTCGTTGCTAAGAATGGATCATTTCTAGAGAAGGAGTTTCTCTCGAAAGAAGTGAGTGGGAGGAAAGTAGAACTTGACGAGGTAACTGTACCTGCTCCCTTATTGGAAAATAGTACATCACAGAAAACTGTTTCTGCGACACCTATACCAATTAGTGAGGAAGCTAATGATGATGATCATGAAACTTCAGGACAAGATACTACTGAACCACGTAGATCAACCAGAGTGAGATCCGCACCAGAGTGGTACGGTAATCCAATTCTGGAAGTCATGCTACTAGATCATGATGAACCTACGAACTATGAAGAAGCGATGGTGAGCCCAGATTCCGCAAAATGGCTTGAGGCCATGAAATCTGAGATGGGATCCATGTATGAGAACAAAGTATGGACTTTGGTTGACTTGCCCGATGATCGGCAAGCAATTGAGAATAAATGGATCTTCAAGAAAAAGACTGACGCTGACGGTAATATTATTGTCTATAAAGCTCGACTTGTCGCAAAAGGTTTTCGACAAGTTCAAGGGGTTGACTACGATGAGACCTTCTCACCCGTAGCGATGCTTAAGTCCGTTAGAATCATGTTAGCAATTGCCACATTTTATGATTATGAAATATGGCAGATGGATGTCAAAACTGCATTCCTGAATGGATTTCTGGAAGAAGAGTTGTATATGATGCAACCAGAAGATTTGTCGATCCAAAGGGAGCTAACAAAGTATGCAAACTCCAGCGATCCATTTATGGACTGGTGCAAGCATCTCGGAGTTGGAATAAACGCTTTGATAGTGTGATCAAAGCATTTGGCTTTATACAGACTTTTGGAGAAGCCTGTATTTACAAGAAAGTGAGTGGGAGGTCTGTAGCATTTCTGATATTATATGTGGATGACATATTGCTGATTGGAAATGATATAGAATTTCTGGATAGCATAAAGGGATACTTGAATAAAAGTTTTTCGATGAAAGACCTCGGGGAAGCAGCTTACATATTAGGCATAAAGATCTATAGAGATAGATCAAGACGCTTAATTGGACTTTCACAAAGCACATACCTTGACAAGATTTTGAAGAAGTTCAAAATGGATCAAGCAAAGAAAGGGTTCTTGCCTGTGTTACAAGGTGTGAAGTTGAGTCAGACTCAATGCCCGACCACTGCAGAAGATAGAGAGAAAATGAAAGATGTTCCCTATGCTTCAGCCATACACTCTATCATGTATGCAATGCTGTGTACCAGACCTGATGTGTGCCTTGCTATAAGTTTAGCAGGGAGGTACCAAAGTAATCCAGGAGTGGATCACTGGACAGCGGTCAAGAACATCCTAAAATACCTGAAAAGGACTAAGGATATGTTTCTCGTATATGGAGGTGACAAAGAGCTCACCGTAAGAGGTTACGTTGATGCAAGCTTTGACACTGATCCGGACGATTCTAAATCGCAAACCGGATACGTGTTTACTTTAAACGGTGGAGCTGTCAGTTGGTGCAGTTCTAAACAAAGCGTCATAGCGGGATCTACATCTGAAGCGGAGTACATAGCTGCTTCGGAAGCAGCGAACGAAGGAGTCTGGATGAAGGAGTTCATATCCGATCTAGGTGTCATACCTAGTGCATCAGGTCCAATGAAAATCTTTTGTGGCAATACTGGTGCAATTGCTTTGGCAAAGGAATCCAGATTTCACAAAAGGACCAAACACATCAAGAGACGCTTCAACTCCATCCGGGATCTAGTCCAGGTGGGAGACATAGAGATTTGCAAGATACATACGGATCTGAATGTTGCAGACCCGTTGACTAAGCCTCTTCCACGAGCAAAACATGATCAGCACCAAGGCTCCATGGGTGTTAGAATCATTACTGTGTAATCTAGATTATTGACTCTAGTGCAAGTGGGAAACTGAAGGAAATATGCCCTAGAGGCAATAATAAAGTTATTATTTATTTCCTTATATCATGATAAATGTTTATTATTCATGCTAGAATTGTATTAACCGGAAACATAATACATGTGTGAATACATAGACAAACAGAGTGTCACTAGTATGCCTCTACTTGACTAGCTCGTTAATCAAAGATGGTTATGTTTCCTAACCATGAACAAAGAGTTGTTATTTGATTAACGAGGTCACATCATTAGTTGAATGATCTGATTGACATGACCCATTCCATTAGCTTAGCACCCGATCGTTTAGTATGTTGCTATTGCTTTCTTCATGACTTATACATGTTCCTATAACTATGAGATTATGAAACTCCCGTTTACCGGAGGAACACTTTGGGTACTACCAAACGTCACAACGTAACTGGGTGATTATAAAGGAGTACTACAGGTGTCTCCAATGGTAGATGTTGGGTTGGCGTATTTTGAGATTAGGGTTTGTCACTCCAAGTGTCGGAGAGGTATCTCTGGGCCCTCTCGATAATACACATCACATAAGCCTTGCAAGCATTATAACTAAGATGTTAGTTGTGAGATGATGTATTACGGAACGAGTAAAGAGACTTGGCAGTAACGAGATTGAACTAGGTATTGGATACCGACGATCGAATCTCGGGCAAGTAACATACCGATGACAAAGGGAACAACGTATGTTGTTATGCGGTCTGACCGATAAAGATCTTCGTAGAATATGTAGGAGCCAATATGGGCATCCAGGTCCCGCTATTGGTTATTGACCGGAGACATGTCTCGGTCATGTCTACATTGTTCTCGAACCGTAGGGTCCGCACGCTTAACGTTACGATGACAGTTATTATGAGTTTATGCATTTTGATGTACCGAAGGTTGTTCGGAGTCCCGAATGTGATCACGGACATGACGAGGAGTCTCGAAATGGTCGAGACATAAAGATTGATATATTGGAAGCCTATGTTTGGACATCGGAAGTGTTCCGGGTGAAATCGGGATTTTACCGGATTACCGGGAGGGTTACCGGACCCCCCGGGAGCCAAATGGGCCTACATGGGCCTTAGTGGAAAGGTGAAAGGGGCTGCCATGGAGGGCTGCGCGCCTCCCCCCTCCCCTAGCACTAGTAGAAAAAGGGGCTATGGTCCAGGCCACCTCAGCCCATTAGTCCCGGTTCAGTCTTGAACCGGGACCAATGTGGGCATTGGTCCCGGTTCGTGAGCCCAGGGGGCCGGCCGGGCCACGTGGGCCATTGGTCCCGGTTCGTTTGGACCTTTTGGTCCCGGTTGGTGGGACGAACCGGGACCAATGGGCCTCGCTCCTGGCCCACCACCATTGGTCCTGGTTGGTGGCATGAACCGGGACCAAAGGCTCCCCTTTAGTCCCGGTTCATGCCACGAACCGGGACCAATGAATTGCCTATATATACCCCCTCGCGCAAGAGCAGAGCACAGTGCTCTATTTTTTCTGGCCGAGGGGGAGAGGCCTTTGTGGTACTCTAGCTCACCTCCTATGCACATGAGGTGTTCGATGGAATGCCCGAGCCACACTACTTAAGCTTTCTCCTCTCGAAGCTCGACCTCCAAGCTCCATTTTCCTCGAGATTTGTCTAGATTTAGCGGTCCGTCACGCCCCGTCCCCGTCTTCACCGCCGTCGATCACCCGCGCGGATCTCATCACCGACACCACCGTGGTGAGCCTCTTATTCTTATCTTCTTTCTGAAAGGAAAAATATTCTTACTTGTATGTTTAGATAGATACTTGTATCATTTTCTTACATTTATTATTGCATCTTATATAGTGTGATGGTTTTGGTATCCGCCCCCGCCGGCCCTCGTCCTGTCTATGATTCGGATTTGGTATGTATATTATCTTTATAACTATTGGTTCATTTATTGTTTATGAAAATTATGCCGACCAACGTGACATAGATTTTATTTATCTAGGATGTATGTGAATCGGAAATGCCAACCGACCTTGTCGAGAGGTTAAATTTAGTTGAAGAAGAAAACAATTTGTTGAAGGAAAAAATAAAAAAAAATTGAGGAGGAGAAGATGATATTGGAGTTGCATGTTGCGGATGTCGTCGATGATCACAAGATCAAGATGGATGCAATGCGCTTGAAGATTAGAAAGATTAGAAAATATGCCATTCATACCGAGGCATGGTATCATTATGCCGTTGGATCAATTGTTACCTTGGTTGCGATTATGATCGCATTTGTTTTCGCATTGAAATGTTTTACATAGTTTCAATGTATGGTTTAATTAATTAGATGCTCTGGAGAGCTATATGTTGTTAGATGAGAACTATGTATATACTTTGGTTTTAATGTGATGATGAACTTCTATTAATTTGGACACTTAATTATATATAATGCACGCAGATGAACCGGCAATGGATGTACGGTGACAGACACACCCGCGAGTACATTAAGGGCGTGCATGAGTTTCTCGATGCGGCTGAGGCAAACAAGCAGAATGGTTTTATGTGTTGTCCATGCACTGAATGTGGGAATACGAGGTCTTACTCTAACCGGAAAATCCTTCACTCCCACCTGCTTTACAAGGGTTTCATGCCACACTATAATGTTTGGACGAGGCACGGAGAAATAGGGGTTATGATGGAAGACGGCGAAGAAGAAGAGTACGATGACAACTATGTGCCCCCTGAATACGGTGATGCTGCAACGGGGGGAGCTGGTGAAGATCAAGAGGAACCAGACGATGTGCCCAATGATGCTGCCACGGGTGAAGCTGCTGAAGATCAAGAGGAACCAGACGATGTGCCCGATGATGATGATCCCCGCCGGGTCATTGTCGATGCAAGGACGCAATGCATTAGTCAAAAGGAGAAGCTGAAGTTCGATCGCATGTTAGAGGATCACAAAAAAGGGTTATACCCCAATTGCGAAGATGGCAACACAAAGCTCGGTACCGTACTGGAATTGCTGCAGTGGAAGGCAGAGAATGTTGTGGCTGACAACGGATTTGAGAAGCTACTGAAAATATTGAAGAAGAAGCTTCCAAAGGATAACGAATTGCCTGACAGTACATACGCAGCAAAGAAGGTCGTATGCCCTCTAGGATTGGAGGTGGAGAAGATACATGCATGCCCTAATGACTGCATCCTCTACCGCGGTGCATACAAGGATCTGAACGCATGCCCGGTATGCGGTGCGCTGCGGTATAAGATCAGACGAGATGACCCCGGTGATGTTGACGGCGAGCCCCTCAGGAAGAGGGTCCCTGCAAAGGTGATGTGGTATGCTCCTATAATACCACGGTTGAAACGTCTGTTCAGAAACGAAGAGCATGCCAAGTTGATGCGATGGCACAGTGAGAACCGAAAGAAAGATGGGAAGTTGAGAGCACCCGCTGACGGGTTGCAGTGGAGAAAAATCGAGAGAAAGTACTGGGATGAGTTTGCAAAGGACCCAAGGAATGTATGGTTTGCTTTAAGCGCGGGTGGCATTAATCCTTTCGGGGAGCAGAGCAGTAATCACAGCACCTGGCCCTTGACTCTATGTATGTATAACCTTCCTCCTTGGATGTGCATGAAGCGGAAGTTCATTATGATGCCAGTTCTCATCCAAGGCCCTAAGCAACCCGGCAACAAAATTGATGTGTACCTAAGGCCATTAGTTGAAGAACTTTTACAGCTGTGGAATGGAGATGGTGTACGTACGTGGGATGAGCACAGACAGGAGGAATTTAACCTTAAGGCGTTGCTGTTCGTGACCATCAACGATTGGCCCGCTCTCAGTAACCTTTCAGGACAGACAAACAAAGGATACCACGCATGCACGCACTGTTTAGATGACACTGAAAGTATATACCTGGACAAATGCAGGAAGAATGTGTACCTGGGCCATCGTCGATTTCTTCCGACCAACCATCAATGTCGAAAGAAAGGCAAGCATTTCAAAGGCGAGGCAGATCACCGGAAGAAGCCTGCCATGCGCACCGGTGATCACGTGCTTGCTATGGTCAATGATTTACCCTACGTCATCTTTGGAAAGGGTCCCGGTGGACTAGCTGTTCCGGATGACGCTGAGGGACACGCACCCATGTGGAAGAAGAAATCTATATTTTGGGACCTACCCTATTGGAAAGACCTAGAGGTCCGCTCCTCAATCGACGTGATGCACATGACGAAGAACCTTTGCGTGAACCTGCTAGGCTTCTTGGGCGTGTATGGGAAGATAAAAGATACGCCGGAGGCACGGGAGGACCTGCAACGTTTGCACGAAAAAGACGACATGCCTCCGAAGCAGTATAAAGGTCCTGCCAGCTACGCTCTTACGAAAGAAGAGAAAGAAATCTTCTTTGAATGCCTGCTTAGTATGAAGGTCACGACTGGCTTCTCATCGAATATAAAGGGAATAATAAATATGCCAGAGAAAAAGTTTCAGAACCTAAAGTCTCATGACTGCCACGTGATTATGATGCAACTGCTTCCGGTTGCATTGAGGGGGCTTTTACCGGAAAACGTCTGATTAGCCATTGTGAAGCTATGTGCATTCCTCAATGCAATCTCTCAGAAGGTGATCGATCCAGAAATGGTACCAAGGCTAAGGAGTGATGTGGCGCAATGTCTTGTCAGTTTCGAGCTGGTGTTCCCACCATCCTTCTTCAATATCATGACGCACGTCCTAGTTCATCTAGTCGACGAGATTGTCATCCTGGGGCCCGTATTTCTACACAATATGTTCCCCTTTGAGAGGTTCATGGGAGTCCTAAAGAAATATGTCCGTAACCGCGCTAGGCCAGAAGGAAGCATCTCCATGGGCCATCAAACAGAGGATGTTATCGGGTTTTGTGTTGACTTCATTCCTGGCCTTAACAAGATAGGTCTCCCTAAATCGCGGTATGAGGGGAGACTGACTGGAAAAGGCACTCTTGGAAGAGACTCAATAATATGCAGGGACGGATATTCTTGGTCTCAAGCACACTACACAGTTCTACAGAACTCTACCTTGGTGACCCCGTATGTTGATGAACACAAGAACAGTCTGCGCTCCAAACACCCGGAGCAATGCGACGACTGGATTACATGTGAACACATCAGGACTTTCAGCAGTTGGTTGGAAACACGTCTCAGAGGTGACAACACTGTTTGTGATGAGTTGTACTTGTTGTCCAGGGGACCATCTTTGACTGTATTGACTTACAAAGGATACGAGATAAATGGGAATACATTTTACACGATCACCCAAGATCAAAAGAGCACCAACCAAAACAGCGGTGTCCGCTTTGATGCAGCAACCGAGAGCGGAAAGGACACATATTATGGTTACATAGTGGACATATGGGAACTTGACTACGGACCTGATTTTAAGGTCCCTTTGTTTAAGTGCAAATGGGTCATTCTGTTTGACGGCGGCGTACAGGTAGACCCACAGTACGGAATGACAACAGTGGATCTGAAAAATCTTGGGTACACTGACGAACCGTTCGTCCTAGCCAATGATGTGGCACATGTTATCTATGTGAAGGACATGTCTACCAAACCGAGAAAAAGAAAAGATAAGGAAGCGAATACATCATACGATGAGCCAAAGCGCCACATAGTTCTTTCAGGAAAAAGGGACATCCTGGGAGTGGACGGCAAGACAGACATGTCTGAAGATTATGAAAAGTTTCATGAAATTCCTCCCTTCAATGTCAAGGCTGACCCAAGCATCCTGATAAACAATGAAGATTATCCATGGTTACGGCGCAATAAGCAAATGACACAAGCGAAGAAAAAGTGAAGACTTTCTCCCGCAACTATTATGATGATACCATGCCAACTTTGTAACAGATGATCTTTCGTCCGAAACTCTGATACTTCGAAAGAGATTGTTCGTTTTGTACACGAAGTGCATCCAGTTTTTTCCGTAACCATCTCAACTTTGTTGCACATGCTATGTGGGTGAAATGATGATACCATGCCAACTTTCAACCTTTTCGGAGTCCATTTGAAATGCTTTTCAATTTCAGGGTCTTATAGCTCAAAAAATTAATAAATCCATGAAAAATAACAAATGAAGTCAGAAAGGGTTGAAAATTGATGATGTGTCTTTGAATGGTGCATTTTGAACACAGAAAAAATATGGAGTTCAAATAAGTTCAAGAAAATGAAATCCCTTTGTAACAAATGATCTTTCGTCCGAAACCCTGATACTTCGAAAGAGATTGTCCGTTTTGTACACGAAGTGCATCCAGTTTTTGCCGTAACCATCTCAACTTTGTTGCACATGCTATGTGGGTGAAATGATAATACCATGCCAACTTTCAACCTTTTCGGCGTCCATTTGAAATGCTTTTCAATTTCAGGGTCTTGTAGCTCAAAAAAATCAATAAATCCATGAAAAATAACAAATGAAGTCAGAAAGGGTTGAAAATTGATGATGTGTCTTTGAATGGTGCATTTTGAACACAGAAAAAATATGGAGTTCAAATAAGTTCAAGAAAATGAAATCCCTTTGTAACAGATGATCTTTCGTCCGAAACCCTGATACTTCGAAAGAGATTGTCCGTTTTGTACACGAAGTGCATCCAGTTTTTGCCGTAACCATCTCAACTTTGTTGCACATGCTATGTGGGTGAAATGATGATACCATGCCAACTTTCAACCTTTTCGGAGTTCATTTGAAATGCTTTTCAATTTCAGGGTCTTATAGCTCAAAAAATTCAATAAATGCATGAAAAATAACAAATGAAGTCAGAAAGGGTTGAAAATTGATGATGTGTCTTTGAATGGTGCATTTTGAACACAGAAAAAATATGGAGTTCAAATAAGTTCAAGAAAATGAAATCCCTTTGTAACACATGATCTAACTTCATAGTAAAAAAATATGGTGCATTTTAAAACTATAAGTATTTAGTACAAATAAAAAAATTAAATTATAAGTAAAATAAAACTATAAGTATCACTAAAAAACTGTAAGTAATTAAACTAAAATAAAACTATAATATTCTTCAAATTTTTAAAAATTCAAATTTAAACTATTTAAAATTTAAAACTAATGGCACTAATAGAAAGTTTATAATTTTTGTGACCTAAAAGCAAAAAAATAAAAAACCAAAAAAAATGTAGAAAAAAAAGAAAAAAATGCCACCTACTGGGCCTCCACGGCCTGAATACGACTAGAAACCCTACATGGGCCAGGATTCAGGCCCGCAGCAGGCACAGTAGGCCCATAGGCATTGCAATGACAAGTTAGGCCCGAAAGCCTGCAGTTGAGAGGAGCTCAGGAGGGTGGGCGCAGCAGCGCTTATAAACCACTCCAGAGCCCTCTCAACTAGCGATGTGGGACTAAAATTTTGGACCCGGGGCGCACAAGGGCATTAGTCCCAGTTGGTGGCACCAACCGGGACTAAAGGCGGCATTGGTCACGGTTCGTGGCACCAACCGTGACCATTTCCCCCCTTTAGTCCCGGTTGGTGCCACCAACCGGGACCAAAGGCCGCCGTTGGTGGCACCAACCGGGACTAAAGGGGGCAATGGTCACGGTTGGTGCCACCAACCGGGACCAATGCTCCGTCTATATAAGCCACCCTTGTGAAAATTTTGGTACAGTTTCTTCGATCGCCGCGAGGCTGCCCCTCTGCTCGCCTCGCCGTCGCCGCCGTTGCCCCTGCCCCGCCCCCGAGCGCGCCCTGCCTCGCCGTCGTCGCCGACCCCGAGCCGCCCCGCCGTCGCCCTCGCCCTCGCCCTCGAGCTCCGCCGTCCCCGAGCCCCCGAGCTCCTGCCCCACGCGCCCCCGGCCCGAGCTCCGCCGTCCGCCGCCACCGAGCGCGCCCCGCCGTCGCCCTCGCCCTCGCCGACCCCGAGCCCGTCCTCATCGCCGTCGCCCCCGACGCCGGCCGCCCGCGTCTCCTCCCCGATCCCTCCGGGAGAGGTAGCTACCGCCCCATCCTCTCCTTCCTTCCCTGCTCCAAATTTGCAAAATATTGATATGATGTAGATGTATGTATGTATGTATGTATGTATGTATGTATGAGTTGGGGAGGAAGTTTATAATTTTTGTTCATATATACTGTAGATGCATGTATGTATGATGAATTTTGATTTTTTTGTTCATATATATATACTATAGATGTATGTATGTATGATGAATTTTGATATTTTTTTTGTTCATATATACTGTTCATATATACTGTAGATGTATGTATGATGAATTTTGATATTTTTTTGTTCATATATAATGTAGATGTATATGTATGTATGGAATGATATTGATGGATGTTTGTATATAGAACATTCGTAGAAAATATAATGAGAGGAAGAAGAGGATAAAAAAGAAGAGGAATAAGAAAAGAAAAAAGAGGAGAAGAAAGAATAGAGGATATCTTCTCCTCTATTCTTTCTTCTCCTCTTTTTTTTCTTCTTCTTCCTCTTTTTTTTATCGGGAACGAGGGTCGTCGAGGGTCGCCGAGCGGTAGAGGAAGAAGAGGATAAAATAGAAGAGGAAGAAAAAAAAGAGAGGGGTCGACGGTCGCCTAGGGGTCGAGGGTCGAGAGGGGGTCTAGGGTCGCCGAGAGGGGAGAGGAAGACGAGGAGAAATAAATAAGAAGAAGAAAAAAGAAGAAAAAGAAGAGGAGAAGAAGAGAGGAATAGAGGAGAAGAAGAGAAAAATAGAATCTATTTTTCTCTTTTCTCCTCTATTCCTTTCTTCTTCTCCTCTTTTTTTTCTTCTTTTTTTCTTCGACACGTGGGGGGGGTCGAGAACACCGGACATTCATGAGAGAGGCGAGGAAGAAGGGGAAGAAGAGGAGAGGAAGAAGAGGAAGTCTTCTCCTCTATTCTTTCTTCTCTTCTTTTCTCTTCTTCTTCTTCCTCTTTATTTTATCGGGAACGAGGGTCGTCGAGAGGGCCGCCGAGTGGTAGAGGAGAAACCCTAAATAGAAAATATCGTCGGTGTGAGATACATGTACCGTCGGTGTCGGACACTAAATCCACATCCCACAAGTGGCGCGGGTTTTGACGCCCACGTCACTTGTGGGACGTGGATGTAGTGTCCGACACCGAAGGCCACATGTATCTCACACCCACGATACTTGCTAGCTATTTAGGGTTTCCTTTGACACTAGGCAACCTCCCGACCCCTCGGCGATCCTCTCGAACATGAGAGGAAGAAGAGGGTCGTCTAGGGTTCGAGGGTTCTTCTCCTCTATTCTTTCTTCTCTTTTTTTTTTCTTCTTCTTCTTCCTCTTTATTTTATCGGGAACGAGGGTCGTCGAGAGGGCCGCCGAGTGGTAGAGGAGAAACCCTAAATAGAAAGTACCGTCGGTGTGAGATACATGTACCGTCGGTGTCGGACACTAAATCCACATCCCACAAGTGGCGCGGGTTTCGACGCCCACGTCACTTGTGGGACGTGGATGTAGTGTCCGACACCGAAGGCCACATGTATCTCACACCCACGATACTTGCTAGCTATTTAGGGTTTCCTCTACCGAAAAGAAGAGGAGAAATAAATAAGAAGAAGAAAACAGAAGAAAAAGAAGAGGAGAAGAAGAAAGGAATAGTTTTCTCTTCTTCTCCACTATTCCTTTCTTCTTCTCCTCTATTGGTCGAGGGTCGGGAACTAGGGTAGAGGGTCGAGGGTCGTTAAGGGGTCAAGGGTCGAGGGTTTCAGGGTCGTTGAGGGTTCGAGGGGTCAAGAATCGCCGAGGGGTCGAGAGAGGTTTCCTAGTGTCAAAGTATTGAAGAAATCCATGCCTTCATCATTAGCCGGAAGTAACCAGGGCATGTTGGTACGAAGTTCTGCAAAGTTGTTCTGGAATGGAGTCCCGGATAGAATAATCCGCCTTTTGGTACGAATTCAGCAAAGGCCTTCCAAATAGCGATATTCGGAAGGCTCTTGCTGAACTTTGTACCAAAAGGCGAATTATCCTATCTGGGACTCCGTTCCAGAACAACTATGAAGAGCTTCCTACCATCATGCACATGTTACTTTCGCCTAATGATGAAGACATGGTTTTGTTGAATCCTTTGACACTAGGCAACCTCCCGACCCCAAGGCGATCCTCTCGAACATGAGAGGAAGAAGAGGATAAAAAAAGAAGAGGAAGAAGAAGAAAAAAGAGGAGAAGAAAGAATAGAGGAGTTCTACTCCTCTATTCTTTCTTCTCCTCTTTTTTCTTCTTCTTCCTCTTCTTTTATCGGGAACGAGGGTCATCGAGGGACATATATAGATGTAGTGTCGTCGTTGTCGATATATACCCCCTCCCGATAGCTTACTATGATTAGGTAGCTAGTTCTACGTTTGGCACTAATATATCCATCTGTCATGTTTGAATAATAATTGCCATGTTGTAAATATTTGTAAAAACTATGGACACCGCCCTAGACGAAGCAAGAAAAGAAGCGTTGTTGAGGGAGATAATCGCAGAAGGAAGTGATGCCGTCTCGTACTATCTCAATGATATCATCGATGGTCCGGAAGGAGAGGGTGAACAAGCTGGCTACGGTGACCTAATGCCAGTGCAAGAAGAAGAACATGAGGACGGCGCCGGTGACCCAATGCCGGTGCAAGAAGGAGAAAGTGATGACGGCTCCGGTGACCGAACCGAGTCCGGCCAGGTATATATATTAGTTAAGCCTATGCTGACTAGCTGATTGATGCATTCATTGTTTTGGTATGTACACATATTAATTAAGTCTTTGTTCTTTTTTCTAGCCCTCCGGATCGAGCACAACTTCGGTAAAGAGACGAGGCCCGAAGAAAAAGTTGAGCTCGGATGAAAAGCTTGAGATCACAGCAATCGCGCCCGACGGCCAACCTATTGAACCCCTCCGGACAAAGAGGGCATTTGTTGCTCAGTGCGGGGTTCTGGTTAGGGACAAGATCCCGATAAGCATCCAGCAATGGTTTAAGCCGGCTAAAGAAGACCCTAAGGTGTCTTATGTCAATGATATGCAGAAAAATGATCTTTGGACTGAGCTGAAGTCAAATTTCACCCTACCGCCAGAGGATAATCCAGAGAACCCAATTAAAGAGAAATTAATCAAGTCTTTTGCTCTGAAGAGGATGACAGATCTATTCAGGAGGTGGAAGAAAGAGCTCAATAGGTTTGTCGATAAAAAAGAGACACCAGAATTTAAGGGCAGATATGAGAAGATCAGAGATCACTGGCCCGCATTTGTGGCCTACAAGACATCGGAAAAGAGTAAGAAGATGTCAGCGACAAACAAGCAGAATGCCGCGAAGAAGAAGCTTCACCATCGCACGGGGTCAGGTGGCTACCTCGTAGCCCGGCCTAAGTGGTCCAAGGTTGAGAATGATCTGCTTCATAAAGGGATCAGACCAGAGACATATAACTGGCCAGACCGTTGCCGGACTTGGTTCTTCGGGGCTGGCGGAACCTTGGACCCTGAAACAGGGGGATGCATTTGGACGAATGAACAAATGGACATACCAGTCAGTAGGCTTAAGCACTATATCGACGCAGCGCAGGAAGGGACGTTCTTTCCAGACAGAGAGCACGACGAGCTCACAATGGCCCTCGGGAATCCTGAGCACCCTGGACGGACACGAGGCACGCCAGGCTCCGTTCCATGGAATGTTGGGTTTCCGGACGCAGGCGGTTACAAATCCCATGAGAGGAGGAAAAAAGTGCAGCAGACCGAACTGCAGGCGCTGCACGCAAGGGTACAAGCGATAGAGGAACGAGAAGCAAATCGCAGCAAACGTACTGCCGAAGCCTCCCCCGAAGCTACCCCGCCATCTCAGCGCAGAAGCAGCGTGGCTTCCACTGAGCAGCTTCAGCTGCAGCATGCCTTGACGGCTCCTGCCAGCTATCCTGTGGATGCTATAACGGAGTCTCAAAATTGCCACCTTATGACGCAATGGATGAATTTGAAGGTCAAGGCGGCTGTTGGCTCTGTTTATCCTACTGAACCCGGCGCAACTTTTCACTGCATGCCGATTCCAGAAGGATATGCTAGGGTGATGGTGGATGAGATAACGGAGGGATTTGAGGACCTCCAGCTTGACCACCCTACCGGTGAAGGGGAGACTCGGCTGGGGTCTGCTCTGAAGACTCCATGCCTATGGCGGAAGGACCTCATCAACCTTCCGAACTGGACGCCTCCGCCTCCTCCTCCTCCTCCGGCGAGTCAGGGCACTCCGCCTCCTCCACCGCCTCCTCCTCCGGCGAGTGACGATCAGGGCCCTCGGCCGGCTCCTTCTCCGGCGCGTGGCGGCACTCCGCCTCCGTCTCCGCCTGCGCCGACGCGCCCGAGCAGCCAACCTCCTCCTTCTCCGCCTCGTCAGCAAGGGCAGAAGAGACCTGCCGCTGCTCCAGCTGCTCCGGCGGGTCGTAGTCCTTCTCCTCCGCCTCTTAAGCAAGTAAAGAAGACAACCGCTTCGTCTGCTCGGTCGGCGTCTAGCAGTACAACCAGAGGCGGGAGGACATATAGATTCGGTCCTTCTCTGAAGACTCCAGAGAAGTTACCATACGAGAGGACCCAGGAGGAGAACGCCGAGATCGCGCGAGAAGAAGTGAGGAAATTCTTTGAAGGGGTGAAAGCAAAGCAACATCCACCTCCGGAGGAGAAGGTAGATGGGGTGAAAGTGAAGCGCACTCTGGCTGCCCTGACAAAACCACCAAAGTCTGATCCGCCGAAAGGAAACTATGACCGCATTATTGGAAAGGAATTTGCCGAAGCGGAGCGGTCGGGAACTACTGTCAGTGATGAAAGGCTGAAAAAACGACGAGCTAGGAAACAAATTGCCCAGCTCGGCAAACAAGCGAAGCAATCATGCCCCCCGCTCAAGGTGCCTAGCCACAACGTCGCTAATGACCCGAGGATGGTGCCCGGTTATAATAATCTTGCAGATTACCTGCCCGACGAAGTACATTATGAACCCATGGACATGCGGATGCAAAGATACGAGTACGGGAAGCCTCTCGTCAAAGATGAAAGATCTCTATCAACGATGATGCGAAGATTGCATGATTGGTACTTGAAAATCTGCAGAGACTCTGGGGGGAGGAGTACTTTGTATGTGAGAGTTAAAAAGGAGCATGACCTCGTTGGAATTGATCTGTTGCCTGTTCCATTTGAGGAGTTCTATCAGTTTTTCAATCAATTGGCCCTCGATAAAACAACGATCGCCTGCTACTGTCTGTAAGTAGTACTACTTCTGTCATTAAGTTTCTCTATATAGCTTAGCTCTTTCATTGCATGTATTTATAATCATCCTCACTATATTATGCAGATTGAAGATCGTCGAATTGAAGAAAAGACAAGTCGGTGATATTGGGTTCATTAACACATATCTCATAGATGCAACTGAGGTTAAACTTCATGCCGCAGCTACCGAGGCCAACATGCTACAATCGTTCGTAATAAATCAAAACAAAGATATAATACTCTTTCCTTACAACTTCAAGTGAGTGTTACTGTCTTGTGCGTATTCGGTTTCCCTTATATATTAGTCAAGGTTATAGTAATGTAATTCATGAGTTATGCATGCGTGTGCAGTTTCCACTATATTCTCCTAGAGATTAAGCTTGAGCAGGGACTAGTAACTGTCTTAGACTCAAGACGAAAAGATCCCCAGGACTATGCAGACATGACTGAAATCCTCAAGAAGTAAGTTAAATCGATCATTATCCACCATATCAGCAACTTTGTTCATTTCCTGATATCAAGTAATTGTTTTCTTTGTCCGGCAGGGTTTGGAGAAAATTCACCAAAAAAGTTCCGGGACTGCCGAAGGAGCTGGAATTTAGACACCTGAAAGTAAGTACTATAGTAGCATGTTCCGCGCATCTCCTAGTGATTCAAGCGCTAGTTTCATCAATACCATTTAGCATTCTTGCTTATCAGTTTGATTGACCTCTATTTCTTGTAAAGTGGTTGTGGCAGGAACAAGGGAATGATTTCTGTGGATACTACATCTGCGAGTCCATCCGCCACACGACGTGTGAGCGGGGCGGGTACTCTAACGAACAATATGAAGTACGTAAATAACAATATTCACAATTTTATTTTATTACCATCATTTGTGTTGAGTTTCATTCATTCATATATATATATATATATATATATGTATTGACCCCCTTCTTCAAATTAGATGTTTCGGAAGCGGGATGAACTCCTAGCACCAGCTCGCATGCGAGCAATTCAAGAGGAATTGGCGGCATTCTTTCTTGACCACGTGATCCCTGAAGACGGAGATTTCTATGTTAAACCTGAGTCCGTATGATTATATTTGTAAGAGATAATTACTGTATATATGTAGCCGGTACTGTCAGATAGATATACGAGAACTTGTTGTTCGACCAATCTCTCGGAGAAGGAGAGGTGGTCGATATCACTTCTCTCTGTATGCATATATGTTCATGACGATCTTCTGTTTCCTTCGTTTGCTTTACTAGCTAGCCAGCGTGTCTAGTCCTCTCTATATGTATGTATAGTACGTAGCGTCGACCAAGCACGGACATAAGAGAGGACACTTCTCTATATTAATTATAGCTAGCTAACACAATATATGAAACACCTAAATTAACCCCCCAAAACCCCCAGCCCCCCCCCTTCAAAAAAAACAAAAACCCTAGCCACAGAAATGCTGACGCGTGGATGCCTATTGGTCCCGGTTGGTGCCACCAACCGGGACCAAAGAGTCTCCTGACTGGGCTCTGCACACTGCCCACGTGGAGGGGCTTTAGTCCCGGTTCTGGATTGAACCGGGACTAAAGGTGGGAGGTATTAGTACCGACACTTTAGTCCCGGTTCCTGAACCGGGACTAAAGGCCCTTACGAACCGGGACTATAGGCCCTTTTTCTACCAGTGTAGTCCTATTAGGACTAGGAGAGATGGCCGGCCACCTCTCTCTCTCTTTCCCCCTTGGAGTCCTAGTTGGAATAGGATTGGAGGGGGGAGTCCTACTCCCGGTAGGAGTAGGACTCCTCCTGCGCCTCCCTTGCTTGGCCGGCCAGCCCTCCCCCTCTCATCCTTTATATACGGGGGCAGGGGGCACCTCTAGACACACAAGTTGATCTGTGAGATCGTTCCTTAGCCGTGTGCGGTGCCCCCTGCCACCAAATTCCACCTCGATCATACTGTTGTAGTGCTTAGGCGAAGCCCTGCGTCGGTAGTACATCAATATCGTCACCACGCCGTCGTGCTGACGGAACTCTTCCTCGACGCTTTGCTGGATCGGAGCCCGAGGATTGTCATCGAGCTGAACGTGTGCTAAGAACTTGGAGGTGCCGGAGTAACGGTGCTTGGATCGGTCGGATCGGGAAGACGTACGACTACTTCCTCTATGTTGTGTGATCGCTTCCGCAGTCGGTCTGCGTTGGTACGTAGACAACACTCTCCCCTCTCGTTGCTATGCATCACCATGATCTTGCGTGTGCGTAGGAAATTTTTTGAAATTACTACGTTCCCCAACAGTGGCATCCGAGCCTAGGTTTTATGGTTTGATGTTATTTGCACGAGTAGAACACAAGTGAGTTGTGGGTGATACAAGTCATACTGCCTACCAGCATGTCATACTTGGATTCGGCGGTATTGTTGGACGAGACGACCCGGACCAACCTTACGCGTACGCTTACGCGAGACCGGTTCCCTCGACGTGCTTTGCACATAGATGGCTTGCGGGCGACTGTCTCTCCAACTTTAGTTGAACCGAGTGTGGCTACGCCTGGTCCTTGAGAAGGTTAAAACGGAGTCTATTTGACAAACTATCGTTGTGGTTTTGATGCGTAGGTGAGATGAGTTCTTGCTTAAGCCCGTAGCAGCCACGTAAAACTTGCAACAACAAAGTAGAGGACGTCTAACTTGTTTTTGCAGGGCATGTTGTGATGTGATATGGTCAAGGCATGATGCTGATTTTATTGTATGAGATGATCATGTTTTGTAACCAAGTTATCGGCAACTGGCAGGAGCCATATGGTTGTCGCTTTATTGTATGCAATGCAATCGCGATGTAATGCTTTACTTTATTACTAAGTGGTAGTGATAGTCGTGGAAGCATAAGATTGGCGAGATGACAACGATGCTACGATGGAGATCAAGGTGTCGCGCCGGTGACGATGGTGATCATGACGGTGCTTCGGAGATGGAGATCACAAGCACAAGATGATGATGGCCATATCATATCACTTATATTGATTGCATGTGATGTTTATCTTTTATGCATCTTATCTTGCTTTGATTGACGGTAGCATTATAAGATGATCTCTCACTAAATTATCAAGAAGTGTTCTCCCTGAGTATGCACCGTTGCCAAAGTTCGTCGTGCCCAGACACCACGTGATGATCGGGTGTGATAAGCTCTACGTCCATCTACAACGGGTGCAAGCCAGTTTTGCACACGCAGAATACTCAGGTTAAACTTGACGAGCCTAGCATATGCAGATATGGCCTCGGAACACAGAGACCGAAAGGTCGAGCGTGAATCATATAGTAGATATGATCAACATGACGATGTTCACCATTGAAAACTACTCCATCTCACGTGATGATCGGTTATGGTTTAGTTGATTTGGATCACGTGATCACTTAGAGGATTAGAGGGATGTCTATCTAAGTGGGAGTTCCTAAGTAATTTGATTAACTGAACTTAAACTTATCATGAACTTAGTACCTGATAGTATCTTGCTTGTTTATGTTGATTGTAGATAGATGGCTCGTGCTGTTGTTCCATTGAATTTTAATGCGTTCCTTGAGAAAGCAAAGTTGAAAGATGATGGTAGCAATTACACGGACTGGGTCCGTAACCTGAGGATTATCCTCATTGCTGCACAGAAGAATTACGTCCTGGAAGCACCGTTGGGTGCCAGGCCTGCTGCTGGAGCAACGCCAGATGTTATGAACGTCTGGCAGAGCAAAGCTGATGACTACTCGATAGTTCAGTGTGCCATGCTTTACGGCTTAGAATCGGGACTTCAACGACGTTTTGAACGTCATGGAGCATATGAGATGTTCCAGGAGTTGAAGTTAATATTTCAAGCAAATGCCCGAATTGAGAGATATGAAGTCTCCAAAAAGTTCTATAGCTGCAAGATGGAGGAGAACAGTTCTGTCAGTGAGCATATACTCAAAATGTCTGGGTATAATAATCACTTGATTCAGATGGGAGTTAATCTTCCAGATGATTGCGTCATTGATAGAATTCTCCAATCACTGCCACCAAGCTACAAGAGCTTCGTGATGAACTATAATATGCAAGGGATGAACAAGACTATTCCCGAGCTCTTCGCAATGCTGAAAGCTGCGGAGGTAGAAATCAAGAAGGAGCATCAAGTGTTGATGGTCAACAAGACCACTAGTTTCAAGAAAAAGGGCAAAGGGAAGAAGAAGGGGAACTTCAAGAAGAACAGCAAGCAAGTTGCTGCTCAGGAGAAGAAACCCAAGTCTGGACCTAAGCCTGAAACTGAGTGCTTCTACTGCAAGCAGACTGGTCACTAGAAGCGGAACTGCCCCAAGTATTTGGCGGATAAGAAGGATGGCAAGGTGAACAAAGGTATATGTGATATACATGTTATTGATGTGTACCTTACTAGAGCTCGCAGTAGCACCTGGGTATTTGATACTGGTTCTGTTGCTAATATTTGCAACTCAAAACAGGGACTACGGAATAAGCGGACGCTAGCAAAGGACGAGGTGACAATGCGCGTGGGAAACGGTTCCAAAGTTGATGTGATCGCGGTCGGCACGCTACCTCTACATCTACCTTCGGGATTAATATTAGACCTAAATAATTGTTATTTGGTGCCAGCGTTGAGCATGAACATTATATCTGGATCTTGCTTAATGCGAGACGGTTATTCATTTAAATCAGAGAATAATGGTTGTTCTATTTATATGAGTAATATCTTTTATGGTCATGCACCTTTGAAGAGTGGTCTATTCTTGTTGAATCTCGATAGTAGTGATACACATATTCATAATGTAGAAGCCAAAAGATGCAGAGTTGATAATGATAGTGCAACTTATTTGTGGCACTGCCGTTTAGGTCATATCGGTGTAAAGCGCATGAAGAAACTCCATACTGATGGGATTTTGGAACCACTTGATTATGAATCACTTGGTACTTGTGAACCGTGCCTCATAGGCAAGATGACTAAAACACCGTTCTCCGGTACTATGGAGAGAGCAACAGATTTATTGGAAATCATACATACCGATGTATGTGGTCCGATGAATATTGAGGCTCGTGGCGGATATCGTTATTTTCTTCACAGATGATTTAAGCAGATATGGGTATATCTACTTAATGAAACATAAGTCTGAAACATTTGAAAAGTTCAAGGAATTTCAGAGTGAAGTTGAAAATCATCGTAACAAGAAAATAAAGTTTCTACGATCTGATCGTGGAGGAGAATATTTGAGTTACGAGTTTGGTGTACATTTGAAAAATTGTGGAATAGTTTCGCAACTCACGCCACCCGGAACACCACAGCGTAATGGTGTGTCCGGACGTCGTAATCGTATTTTACTAGATATGGTGCGATCTATGATGTCTCTTACTGATTTACCGCTATCGTTTTGGGGTTATGCTTTAGAGACGGCCGCATTCACGTTAAATAGGGCACCATCAAAATCCGTTGAGACGACGCCTTATGAACTATGGTTTGGCAAGAAACCAAAGTTGTCGTTTCTTAAAGTTTGGGGCTGCGATGCTTATGTGAAAAAGCTTCAACCTGATAAGCTCGAACCCAAAGCGGAGAAATGTGTCTTCATAGGATACCCAAAGGAGACTGTTGGGTATACCTTCTATCACAGATCAGAAGGCAAGACATTCGTTGCTAAGAATGGATCATTTCTAGAGAAGGAGTTTCTCTCGAAAGAAGTGAGTGGGAGGAAAGTAGAACTTGACGAGGTAACTGTACTTGCTCCCTTATTGGAAAATAGTACATCACAGAAAACTGTTTCTGCGACACCTATACCAATTAGTGAGGAAGCTAATGATGATGATCATGAAACTTCAGGACAAGATACTACTGAACCACGTAGATCAACCAGAGTGAGATCCGCACCAGAGTGGTACGGTAATCCAATTCTGGAAGTCATGCTACTAGATCATGATGAACCTACGAACTATGAAGAAGCGATGGTGAGCCCAGATTCCGCAAAATGGCTTGAGGCCATGAAATCTGAGATGGGATCCATGTATGAGAACAAAGTATGGACTTTGGTTGACTTGCCCGATGATCGGCAAGCAATTGAGAATAAATGGATCTTCAAGAAAAAGACTGACGCTGACGGTAATATTACTGTCTATAAAGCTCGACTTGTCGCAAAAGGTTTTCGACAAGTTCAAGGGGTTGACTACGATGAGACCTTCTCACCCGTAGCGATGCTTAAGTCTGTCAGAATCATGTTAGCAATTGCCGCATTTTATGATTATGAAATATGGAAGATGGATGTCAAAACTGCATTCCTGAATGGATTCTGGAAGAAGAGTTGTATATGATGCAACCAAAAGGTTTGTCGATCCAAAGGGAGCTAACAAAGTATGCAAACTCCAGCGATCCATTTATGGACTGGTGCAAGCATCTCGGAGTTGGAATAAACGCTTTGATAGTGTGATCAAAGCATTTGGCTTTATACAGACTTTTGGAGAAGCCTGTATTTACAAGAAAGTGAGTGGGAGCTCTGTAGCATTTCTGATATTATATGTGGATGACATATTGCTGATTGGAAATGATATAGAATTTCTGGATAGCATAAAGGGATACTTGAATAAAAGTTTTTCGATGAAAGACCTCGGGGAAGCAGCTTACATATTAGGCATAAAGATCTATAGAGATAGATCAAGACGCTTAATTGGACTTTCACAAAGCACATACCTTGACAAGATTTTGAAGAAGTTCAAAATGGATCAAGCAAAGAAAGGGTTCTTGCCTGTGTTACAAGGTGTGAAGTTGAGTCAGACTCAATGCCCGACCACTGCAGAAGATAGAGAGAAAATGAAAGATGTTCCCTATGCTTCAGCCATATGCTCTATCATGTATGCAATGCTGTGTACCAGACCTGATGTGTGCCTTGCTATAAGTTTAGTAGGGAGGTACCAAAGTAATCCAGGAGTGGATCACTGGACAGCGGTCAAGAACATCCTAAAATACCTGAAAAGGACTAAGGATATGTTTCTCGTATATGGAGGTGACAAAGAGCTCACCGTAAGAGGTTACGTTGATGCAAGCTTTGACACTGATCCGGACGATTCTAAATCGCAAACCGGATACGTGTTTACTTTAAACGGTGGAGCTGTCAGTTGGTGCAGTTCTAAACAAAGCGTCATAGCGGGATCTACATGTGAAGCGGAGTACATAGCTGCTTCAGAAGCAGCGAACAAAGGAGTCTGGATGAAGGAGTTCATATCCGATCTAGGTGTCATACCTAGTGCATCGGGTCCAATGAAAATCTTTTGTGGCAATACTGGTGCAATTGCTTTGGCAAAGGAATCCAGATTTCACAAAAGGACCAAACACATCAAGAGACACTTCAACTCCATCCGGGATCTAGTCCAGGCGGGAGACATAGAGATTTGCAAGATACATACGGATCTGAATGTTGCAGACCCGTTGACTAAGCCTCCTCCACGAGCAAAACATGATCAGCACCAAGGCTCCATGGGTGTTAGAATCATTACTGTGTAATCTAGATTATTGACTCTAGTGCAAGTGGGAGACTGAAGGAAATATGCCCTAGAGGCAATAATAAAGTTATTATTTATTTCCTTATATCATGATAAATGTTTATTATTCATGCTAGAATTGTATTAACCGGAAACATAATACATGTGTGAATACATAGACAAACAGAGTGTCACTAGTATGCCTCTACTTGACTAGCTCGTTAATCAAAGATGGTTATGTTTCCTAACCATGAACAAAGAGTTGTTATTTGATTAACGAGGTCACATCATTAGTTGAATGATCTGATTGACATGACCCATTCCATTAGCTTAGCACCCGATCGTTTAGTATGTTGCTATTGCTTTCTTCATGACTTATACATGTTCCTATAACTATGAGATTATGAAACTCCCGTTTACCGGAGGAACACTTTGGGTACTACCAAACGTCACAACGTAACTGGGTGATTATAAAGGAGTACTACAGGTGTCTCCAATGGTAGATGTTGGGTTGGCGTATTTTGAGATTAGGGTTTGTCACTCCAAGTGTCGGAGAGGTATCTCTGGGCCCTCTCGGTAATACACATCACATAAGCCTTGCAAGCATTATAACTAAGATGTTAGTTGTGAGATGATGTATTACGGAACGAGTAAAGAGACTTGCCAGTAACGAGATTGAACTAGGTATTGGATACCGACGATCGAATCTCGGGCAAGTAACATACCGATGACAAAGGGAACAACGTATGTTGTTATGCGGTCTGACCGATAAAGATCTTCGTAGAATATGTAGGAGCCAATATGGGCATCCAGGTCCCGCTATTGGTTATTGACCGGATACGTGTCTCGGTCATGTCTACATTGTTCTCGAACTGTAGGGTCCACACGCTTAACGTTACGATGACAGTTATTATGAGTTTATGCATTTTGATGTACCGAAGGTTGTTCGGAGTCCCAGATGTGATCACGGACATGACGAGGAGTCTCGAAATGGTCGAGACATAGAGATTGATATATTGGAAGCCTATGTTTGGACATCGGAAGTGTTCCGGGTGAAATCGGGATTTTACCGGATTACCGGGAGGGTTACCGGAACCCCCCGGGAGCCAAATGGGCCTACATGGGCCTTAGTGGAAAGGTGAAAGGGGCTGCCATGGAGGGCTGCGCGCCTCCCCCCCTCCCCTAGTCCTATTAGGACTAGGAGAGGTGGCCGGCCACCTCTCTCTCTCTTTCCCCCTTGGAGTCCTAGTTGGAATAGGATTGGAGGGGGGAGTCCTACTCCCGGTAGGAGTAGGACTCCTCCTGCGCCTCCCTTGCTTGGCCGGCCAGCCCTCCCCCTCTCATCCTTTATATACGGGGGCAGGGGGCACCTCTAGACACACAAGTTGATCCTTGAGATCGTTCCTTAGGCGTGTGCGGTGCCCCCTGCCACCAAATTCCACCTCGATAATACCGTTGTAGTGCTTAGGCGAAGCCCTGCGTCGGTAGTACATCAAGATCGTCACCACGCCGTCGTGCTGACGGAACTCTTCCTCGACGCTTTGCTGGATCGGAGCCCGAGGATCGTCATCGAGCTGAACGTGTGCTAAGAACTCGGAGGTGCCGGAGTAACGGTGCTTGGATCGGTCGGATCGGGAAGACGTACGACTACTTCCTCTACGTTGTGTGATCGCTTCCGTAGTCGGTCTGCGTTGGTACGTAGACAACACTCTCCCCTCTCGTTGCTATGCATCACCATGATCTTGCGTGTGCGTAGGAAAATTTTTGAAATTACTACGTTCCCCAACAGAGATCACAAAGCCGCGTCCAGATGGCATGCGCAGACGGGTCGCAGCAGTTCACCATGTCGAAGAGCCCGCACGAGATCATGAGGAACAGCCACGATACAGGCATCGATGGCAGCCGCTCGTCATCGCCTTTCATGTCGCGGATGTTGACGCTCCTGTCAACGTGCTCAATGAGACGGTAAGAGCGGAAGAGAAGTGTGAAGTATGTGCGCCAAGCGTTGTAGGAGGGGGAGTCGAGCTCGAGGATGACGGGAACATGGTCTTTGATGGGAAGATCATTGAGGCGGTCGGAGGTGAAGGCAATGATGATGGTGGAGCTGCCGAGGGAGGAGGAGGATCCCACCATGATGATGGAAATGGCGGCAGTTGGGAGGTTGGGAAGGATTAGGGTTTGGCGGCGGCGGCGGCTTGGAAGGAAGCGGCATCGGCGGCTTAGGAGAAAGCGGTGGCGGCAGCGTGGGAGGTTTAAGGTTTGGTGGGGCGGCTTCTTGGGGAGCAAGCGGCAGCGGCGGCTTGGGGAGCAAGCGGCGGCGACAGGGAGAGAGGAGGAGGCGGCGGCGAGAGACGCGGCGACGGCCTAGGGCAGAAGCGATGGAGATCGGTAGAAAACTAATACCGTGTAGAAGACTATAGGATGCAACTCAATTGTATTCTATCGGAGTCGGTTACAATATATACAGGTGGTGTCTTACGTGACAAGCCAACTAACCCCACAATATCTCTAGGAATCAGCTATACAAGGCTAGAGATAATAGGAGAATCAGTCGGTAATAAATACATAGATATCACGTTTCAACAAAGGTCAATCAAGTCGTTCAACACAGAACTATTTTTTTAATATAATGAACATGTAACTTGTCAAATGCCACTTGTCTGCTTGGCCCCCTGTCATTAAAGCATGATTAATATTGGTAACACATTCAGTCTCAGGTACGATAAATTCATCTATCCCATCATTTATAACCCAATTGTGAACAATGCAACAATCTATGACAATCTCTACTTGAGTAGGATAGCATAAAAAGGGCTTGGCCTCATCAAAGATTTTGAATCTTCCCTTGATTGATCCTAATGCATGATTTATGGTTGTATAAATGGAAGAATATCTATGGTTAAACAACTCCTCACCTTGAACAGGATTGTTCTCCCACTCTTTAAATGGCGCCTCACGCCACAAAAAGAGGCAAGAACCCCGGTTTGGCTCCATATGTGGCATCAAATAAAATGTTCCTAGCATGTGAGCAACAAACGGGTTACTTGTTGGAAATATGAGCAAATTACTACGAGATTTAATCCGAATAAATAGCAGATAAATCATGACCATAGCAGTAGAGATTGAACTAATCATGCGAACTAGCATAGCAGATGAACATATCACATCTATGGCACATACTAGAACCATGAATTCTACCACGATCTCGAACACGAAGGATAGAATCACATATGGTGCAGCGGGTGCAGCACCGCCGGCGTTGACGTTGTCGCCCATGTCGTCGAGGACGAGGTTGCCGAGGTCGGGGAAGAAATTGTCGTTCGTGAAGTCATCGCTGGCAGCAGTCACGCGAGTACGCTCCCCAAAAACCTGATCGCCCCTCTCCCGTACAAGATCACGAGAGGCGGGGTTCCGGAGGCCTACTGTCCCTTCTCGCGGTGCACGCCGGAAGGAGGGATGGAGAAGACTTGCTTGGCGGCGCAATGATCTAGAATGGTGGTGAGAAACCATACGAAGCAGCGGCGGCTAGGGTAGACGTCTGCCTGACTATATAGTGCGGGCCGGGTAGGTCGTGGGAGTAAACCCCACGTCCGAGTCGTCACGATCCAAAAGAATCGGAAACGGTTCAGTAATTAACGCGTCCGTTAATTATTAATCAATGACTCATTAATTTTCCCATGCAGCAAAAATATAGACAACGTGCATAGCTCTGTCCTCGGCTCGGCTCAATCCCGCAACCCGCGGCGCGGCGCTTCGTGCCGAGGTGTGGTGTGGCGAGGCGAGCGAGGAGGAGGAGCGCGCGTGTAGGTCTCCTCTTCTCATGCTCATACAAGTGGTAGAAGAGCTCACCTTATAAAGAGGTGCAACTCTCTCTCAACTTCCGGGGTGGGACTAAACTTTAGCCTCACTCACTGCACTCACATGTGTGCATGAATGGGCCAAGAGAATTTTAGAATTTTAGCTGGGCTTTGGGCCAAAGACCTACTAGCAAAATTCCAACAATCCCCCACAAAGTCTCATTGGCACATCTCATCATTTAGTTCCAAAACATTGTTTTATATATCGGTGCTTAGTGGAGACTGTGAAGTTGAACTTCCACTTAGAAATTTATGCTACACTAGATCACAACTTGAATAGTGGACTATGCCTTGAACTACAAGTTTTCTGTGAAACTAGTTTCACACAAATTCTTGACCGATACTGGGCTGCCGCAAGGCTTCCCCGTGGGTGGAGCGTATACGTCATACTCCACGGCCTTTCATGAATTTATTAGAGAACACCCAATTTTCACAGACTGCAACGTTAACAGTCAAATTCATATAGGTGTGTTCCTCAGAAGATGTTCTGCAGGACAACATCTCTGCTTACCCGAATAAGCCACTTGGAACACATTAAGATAAGTATCAACCTGCCATGCAGATCAGGAGAGTATTGCATCTTCACGGAGTGGGATAATTAATATAGGGATACTCTCCTCCCAGCTGACCAACAGCTTGTCTCCCACTTCTACTTCACGGGATCTCCGATCACATAGAGTGGGTTACCACTATGGACAACTCATGCGGTGGGTCTCAAACCCATCTCCATCGATGCATTATCTATCACATTACATGATAGACCCTTTGTGAAGGGATCTGCCAAGTTTTTCGATGTTTGGATATAATCCAACGTAATAACTCCGGAGTTCCTCAATTTTCTGACAGATTTTAGTCTCCTCTTCACATGACTTGAGGACTTCATATTGTCCTTAGAACTGTTTATCTTGACGATCACAGTTTGATTATCACAGTTCATCAGGATAGGGGGTATTGGTTTTTCAACCATAGGTAAGTCCATCAAGAGTTCACGAAGCCACTCTGCTTCAACAGTGGCAGTGTCTAATGCTGTGAGTTCTGCTTCCATAGTTGACCTCGTTAAGATGGTCTGCTTGCAAGACTTCCAGGAAACAGTGCCACCACCAAGTGTAAAAACATAACCACTTGTGGCCTTAATCTCATCAGCATCAGATATCCAGTTTGAGTCACTATAACCCTCTAGTACCCTTGGATACCCGGTGTAGTGAATCCCATAGCTCGCGGTGCCTTTCAAATAGCGCATAACTCTCTCAAGCGCATGCCAATGATCATCTCCCGGTTTTGACACAAACCGACTCAGCTTGATCACAGCAAAAGAGATGTCAGGCCTCGTGGCACTCGCCAAATACATAATCGAGCCAATAATCTGAGAATACCTCAGTTGATCTCTAGCAATCCGTCGATTCTTTCGAAGCAACACACTAGCTTCATATGGAGTTGGAGAAGGCGTGCAGTCGCTATACCCAAAACGACTCAAGACCTTTTCCACATAATGAGACTGAAGCAGTGTGATCCCACCATTCTCATCTCTCAACAGCTTGATGTTTAAGATAACATCAGCTACTCCTAGATCCTTCATCTCAAAACAACGAGATAAGAAATCCTTAACCTCCTTGATTAAATCAAGTTTGGTTCCAAAGATCAATATGTCATCGACATACAGACAAAGAATAACTCCTTCGCCCCCACCATAGCGATAGTACAAGCACTTGTCACCATCGTTTACTACAAAGCCGGTAGCAGTTAATGTTCTTTCGAACTTCTCATGCCACTCCTTAGGAGCTTGTTTAAGGCCATATAAAGACTTTAATAACTTGCACACCTTTCCTTCCTGACCAGGTACTACAAAACGATCTGGCTGATCCATGTAAATTTCCTCCTTCAACTCTCCATTGAGGAAAGCCGTCTTAACGTCCATTTGATGAACGAGAAGACCATGTGAGGCAGCCAGTGATAGTAGCACCCGAATTGTGGTCAGTCTAGCCACGGGTGAGTAAGTATCAAAGAAGTCTTCACCTTCTTTCTGGGTATAACCCTTGGCCACAAGCCGTGCCTTGTACTTTTCAATCGTACCATCAGGTCTAAGATTCTTCTTGAACACCCACTTACATCCTACAGGTTTGCACCCATAAGGACGGTCAGTGATCTCCCAGGTACCGTTAGCTAAGATGGAATCCATCTCGCTACGTACAGCTTCCTTCCAGTAGTCAGCATCAGGAGATGCATAGGCTTCTGAAATAGTCCTGGGTGTGTCATCCACGAGGTACACAATGAAATCATCACCAAAAGACTTTGCAGTCCTCTATCTCTTACTCCTCACAGGAGTTCCATTGTTACCCTCAACAGGATTCTCAACGTGTTCCATCGCAATGGTGGGTTCAAGAATTACAGTGAATTCCTCACTAGATGGAGTAGGTATCTCCTGATTTGATGAACTCGACATATCCTTCATAGGAAATATGTCCTCAAATAAAGTTGCATCATTTGATTCCATAATCGTACCAACATGCATGTCGGATACCTCAGACTTTATTATCAAAAATCTATAGCCGATGCTATGAAAAGCATAGCCCAGAAGAACACAATCCATGGTTTTTGGTCCAAGCTTGCGCTTCTTGGGAATTGGTATATTGACTTTCGCCAAACAACCCCAAGTACGTAGGTAAGAGAGTTTCAACCTTTTTCTTTCCCATTCCTCAAATGGAGTCATGGTCTTATGCTTTGTGGGAACTCGGTTTAGAACATGACACGCAGTCATTAGCGCCTCCCCCCACCATTCCTTGGATAGACCCGAAGTGTCTAACATGGTGTTAACCATATCAGTTAGAGTTCGGTTCTTTCTTTCGGCTACCCCATTTGATTGGGGTGAGTAGGGAGGCGTCCTCTCATGGATTATACCATGTTCCGCACAAAACAGATCAAATTCATTGGAAAAATACTCTCCACCACGATCGGACCTAAGCCGTTTAATTTTTCGATCAAGTTGGTTCTCTGCCTCAGCTTTATAGTTTTTAAAGAAAGTCAAAGCCTCATCTTTTGATTTCAGAAGATACACATAACAATATCTAGTGGAGTCATCAATCAACGTCATGAAGTATCTCTTTCCACCTTTTGTCAACACGCCATTCATCTCACAAAGATCAGAATGTATAAGCTCTAGTGGCACCAAGTCTCTTGCCTCTACAGTCTTATGGGACTTGCGAGGTTGCTTAGCTTGCACACATACTTGATACTTGGAGCCTTTGACAGTAGAGATTTTCAGAATTAAATTCATATTGGCAAACCGCGTCATGCAACTAAAGTTAATATGACAGAGTCGTGAATGCCAAATATCAGACTCATTATTGTGGCAAACATTATTAATAACTTTAGTGCAAATATCTGACAAAGATAGGCGGAACAAGCCTCCGCACGCATAGCCTTTTCCAACAAATTGTCCACACTTAGAAATTACAACTTTATTCGATTCGAAAACCAACTTAAAACCATCTCGCCATAAACGGGAACCGCTAACGAGATTTTTATTGATGGACGGCACATGATGAACGTTCTTCAGACGCACAGTCTTCCCCGAAGTAAACTTCAGATCGACCGTACCAACACCTCGAACGATGGCATGTTACCCGTTCCCCATCAGCACAGGCGAAGTCCCTGTTGCCTGGTAAGAAGAAAACATGGAGGCGTCAGCACAAACATGTACATTGGCACCGGTGTCAATTAACCAATCAGGGGATTGAAATACTGAAAGAATGGTAGGAAAAATACCGTACCCTGATTCCTTCATATTAGTATCACCGATGACAACATTAGCGGACTTGCCGCTCTTCTCATGTTCGTGCTCCTCAAAGCGGTTAGGACACTTCGGAGCCCAGTGATTAGGATCACCGCAGACATGGCAAAGTCCCTTCCCCTTCTTATGAGAATTCTTCTTGAAGTTGGTACAATGTGATGGCTTGTTCTTTGTATCAAACTTGCCTTTGCCCTGAGTTTTGTTCTTATTGTTTTTGAACTTGTTGGGCTGGGAGTTCTTCTTCTGTACCATGTGGGCACTAGAACCTCCCTCAGCAACTCGAGCACGTGTATCCTTTGCTCTCGCCTTCTCTTCAACATCAAGAGTACCAATGAGATCCGCAACGGAAAACTCATGTCTCTTGTGTTTCAGGGAAGTAGCAAAATTGTTCCACAAAGGTGGAAGCTTGGCAATGAAGCCTCCGGCAACAAATTTTTCCGGCAACACACACTTGAAGTACTCAAGTTCTTTTGCGAGCGACTGTATCTCATGAGCCTGCTGTACAACAGGGCGCTCATCAGTCATCTTGTAGTCATAGAATTGCTCCATGACGTACAACTCGCTGCCGGCGTCCGAGGCACCAAACTTGGCCTCGAGCGCAGCCCACATGTCCTTGCCGTTGTCAAACGACATATACGAATCCACAATGGAGTCATCAAGAACACTCAGAAGAGCGCCTTTAAAGAGGGTATCGATCTTCTCAAAAGCTACCAGATGTGCTGGATTAAGATCGCCCTCAGGCTTGCCCTTGGTGGCATCATAGCAGCCCATGGTCTGAAACCAGTAGACTGCTCTCATGCGCCACCTCTTATATTGCGCCCCCTTAAAGGCAGGCGGCTTCAGGTGCGCAGCAAAACCACTCGGAGTAAATTGCCTATAATCAGGTTTTTGGATTGTTGGAAATATGAGCAAATTACTACGAGATTTAATCCGAATAAACAGAAGATAAATCATGACAATAGCAGTAGAGATTGAACTAATCATGCGAACTAGCATAGCAGATGAACATATCACATCTAGGGCACATACTAAAAGCATGAATTCTACCACGATCTCGAACAGGAAGGATAGAATCACATACGATGCAGCGGGTGCAGCACCGCCGGCGTTGACGTTGTCGCCCATGTCGTCGAGGACGAGGTTGCCGAGGTCGGGGAAGAAATCGTCGTTCGTGAAGTCGTCGCTGGCAGCAGTCGCGCGAGTGCGCTCCCCAAAAACCTGATCGCCCCTCTCCCGTACAGAATCACGAGAGGCGGGGTTCCAGAGGCTTGCTGTCCCTTCTCGCAGTGCACGCCGGAAGGAGGGATGGAGAAGACTTGCTTGGCGGCGCAATGATCTGGAACGGTGGTGAGAAACCATACGAAGCGGCGGCGGCTAGGGTAGACGTCTGCCTGACTATATAGTGCGGGTCGGGTAGGTCGTGGGAGTAAACCCCACGTCCGAGTCGTCATGATCCAAAAGAATCGGAAATGGTTCAGTAATTAACGCGTCCGTTAATTATTAATCAATGACTCATTAATTTTCCCATGCAGCAAAAATATAGACAACGTGCATAGCTCTGTCCTCGGCTCGGCTCAATCCCGCAACCCGCGGCGGGGCGCGTCGTGCCGAGGCATGGCGTGGCGAGGCGAGCGTGTAGGTCTCCTCTTCTCATGCTCATACAAGTGGTAGAAGAGCTCACCTTATAAAGAGGTGCAACTCTCTCTCAACTTCCGGGGTGGGACTAAACTTTAGCCTCACTCACTCCACTCACATGTGTGCATGAATGGGCCAAGAGAATTTCAGAATTTTAGTTGGGCTTTGGGCCAAAGGCCTACTAGCAAAATTCCAACATTACTTTGCTATACATAAATAGTAGCATTGACAAAATGTAGCTACATCAAGTTATCTTGTGGGACACATAGAATATTTTCACGTTCTAAAGTATCACATAAAACTAGAGTATCATGTGTGGTCCCCTCCCAACCAGCCAACACAAATGTGAACCGAAGATCAAAATCAGCAGCCGCCGTCACATTTTGAGTAGCATGGATCCTTCTACCATGACAGGAATGCTCCATGTCCTTTCTAACAGAGGCTCGTGCATGTGTACCATCAATAGGTCGAACACAATCCTATTTGTGCAAAAAAAATAAGGGCTAAACCAGATGCATGCCTAGAAAATGAAAAAATTTAGTTGTCACTCAAACTCATACCTTAAAGTATGGATCCCACCGGGGATTTCGTTCTATTTTGGTTGGGGTTGCCAATGAGGGATTCCTAATAAGGTCATGGCCTAGCTCTCCAATGGCATGGATGACCTTTTTGAAATAACAACTAACAATTTCGCTCGATATACCAAAGTTGCCATCAGATGTACCATCCTTGCCAACTTGCTGCTCAACACACATATGAATCGGTGCGGCCCCTAAAAGGTGACAAAATCGGAAGAAAAATCCTCTTCCTAGCCTTAGCATGTTCATACAAGTTGTATCATCCTTTCATATTTTATTCTCAAAATATTGTCCTCTCATCCTATCCATCTCATCCATTGGTCCATAACCTACGATTTCTGTCCGAAAGTGCTAATCTCAGCTCGAGCTCAGATGCTCACTATATCCTACTCATCCACTGCCAACAAGATTCGCACTGCCCCGTGTATAATCATCTGTATTCTGAATAGTATATCAATCCTATTTCCTGGGCAGGCCCCACCTGCCGCACTTAATGGCATGCTCGCCGTCCCACCCCAATTGGCTCAGACGGTCGTGCCACTTATGGGCCAGACCTGTCCAAACGGGCCGGCGGCACGGCACGGCCCAGCCCGTGCTAATCGTGCCTAGCCCGGCACGGCCCGCCGTGGCACGTTTAATAGCTGTGCCGTGCCGGCCCACGGGCGTGGCTCTCTGGCCTAGGCACGGCCTGGTTATTAAACGGGCCGGCCCGTGGCACGTTTAGCACGCTAGCCCATCCGATTTTTAGCATGTTGGTCTATATTTTAGGCCTATTGGGTTGTAATTTAGGTCATATATATAAAAAATTCTGAACAAAAATTAAACGGGCCGTGTCGTGCCGGCTCGCGTGCCCAGCCTCCACGCCCAGGCATGGCCCATGGCGTGCCGCATGCCGGGCCTAGCCCGTTTAGCTCGGGCCATGCCGTGCCTGGGCCGTGCCGTTCCTACGTGCTACCGAGCCGGCCCAGTTAGCACGGCCCGTTTGGCCAGCTATATTATGGGCCACGGCTCAGCCAAACTGGTACTAACGGGAGCCGTCCAACCCACCTACTCCATTTACTGCTGGTCACCAGCCACCTCTCCATCCTCCTGCAGATCCTTCCTTCTCCTATCCTCTCCAACCCCGCTGCAGAGAAACCATGTCGGCGGCCATGACTTCTTCAGCTTCTTCCTCGCTCCAGCCGTTCAAAATTCAAACTTTGAAACAAGATAGCGTCCGCAAAGGCACTGTACATTGAGTTGTTTGGTCTGTGTTTTGTACATGATCATTTGTAGGAAGCTTAGGCATGTGTTGCAACAGAGAAATTACAAGTTCAGATCTACTCATACATTTGTATTTATAGTGCAGGAAAGAAGAAATACGAAGATACAGCCTGATGGCATGGCAAATGCTTTACAGACAACTCTTATTACGGCCAGCGCCCGTCCGCTGCCCCCACTAAGCAGACCCTCGCCGTCATCATCACCTGCTTGATCAGCTCATCATCGTGGGCTCACAATCGAAGTAGTCCTTGACTTATACCATGACCCTCTAGTGTTAATAGGCTGCATTTCAGCCATGCTTTCTGAACCAAATTAAATTCTAAATCATGAAAAGGTGAAAAAAATTGCAAAGACATGGGAACTGCCCACACAGTCCTGAAGTACGTGGATCCTGTCAGTGAAGCCCCCCAAAACATTACCTTGTGCACCAATAGAAATCATGGAAAATGGAGATGCATAATCTTAGTAAGCATATCAGCACTACCTCTTACAAAGCGAAAATGTGTTCAATCATGACGCCCTTTAACAGTTGATTACTCATTTGTATCAAGAGTCAGATTAAGAAAACAGTAGGTATGTTTGTGTGTAGACTCGAGTGTCATTTTCTTTTACAGGAGGTTAATTCATCATTAAGGAAAAGTGAATAACATTAATACTGCGCATGGGCCTAAGGAACATCCCAGAGAAAAAGGTTCCATCAACTTATAAGAATATTTCCAGATTGTCGAATAACAATCAGGAAAACAGAGGTTAAACTAACAGTTTATCAGAAGGTCAAGCAAGTATAAGCATATTTATCACAGTAGTTCCTTTCGCAAAGAAATTTCATATATGAATGAATATTATCCTGAGATACCGGTTATAGAGGTACAGGTAGAAGCGTAGACCATGGACTAAGGAGATCACTTCATATAATACATCTTCACCAAAGTTTGTTCGAATTGACTCTCCAACATTTTCAATGCAAGTCTCACTGAGTACCTGAGAAGGAAAAAAGAACACCTAAATTATTGTTGGGATTAGGGGACTGTGGGAGCTTAGTAATGTTGGGATCAGGGGTGTTATGTGACTGATGGGAGCGTAGTAATGTTGTGATTAGGTGTTCTTTGACAAATGGTCACACTTAAATCATATATATTACACTACTGTGAGAATATATGTAGATCTCTTGAGGGGGAAAGTACATGCTCCAAGAGAAATGCCGTTGAATAAGCAAATCAAAAGTTACATACATGTTATGAGTATCACCTCAGAAAACGCTCTTTTCACCAACAGTTCTTGCCGCCATTTAATCGGGTCCTTCATGCTATCAGATGCAACATGTGTGTCTTATGAACCCTCATGTTCTTTGTCAGCTACATTATCCAAGTTAACTGATGCCTCATCCTGAAACAAAAAAAAGCAATTTTCTGGTGGCCTGTTTCTCTTCAAAGTACTTAAGAGTTTATAGAATAGTTAATTTGCCTTTCAAATAAGGTAAGGCACGTTGTAATTCCGATAAATCAAACCAGCCGGAGTCAGATAACGTGAGCCATGTGGGTGAAATATCTGCAGCAATGGGTGTCTCTCGTTCTGTTCCAGCAAGGAGCTCCAACATAAATAGTCTCATGTGAATATAACTAACAATTAAAAATAAGCACATCAGAAGCTTGGAATTCCTTTTACCTTGTCAAATATGAGTTCCTTTAACTGCTTTATCAGCTCTTCAATTATAACCTACAAATATTGAAAGTAAGCTATAAGCATTGTCTCTTCAAACTACATGTAATGGCAGCTTAACATCTGGTTCAAGCAAACTATTGGTGCTGGCTAACCTCAGTAACAAGTTTGGTGCTATCAACAATGGATAGAAAACAAACAACGAACTGGAGGAAAAAAGACATGTTAGTTCAGTTGATGATTAACCGTGAGGAGGCTCCAATGTGCTTTTGCCATTTAACACGGTATAAGCAAGAAGGAAATAAGCAAAATTAGTCGGATTTACACATAGTTTGAGAGGATGAGTATTGTGCACATTGGAAATAAGCAAGAAGGAAAATACTACTCAACATGCACCGTGAGGAGGCTCCAATGTGCTTTTGCCATTTAACATGGTAAGCAACAAGGAAATAAGCACACTTAGTCGAATTTACACATAGTTTGAGAGGACAAGTAGTGTGCACATTGGAAATAAGGAAGAAGGAAAATACTACTGAATATGCAGCACGCTCTAGATCCGCGCAGCAGGGAACCGTTGGACCGTGCCGAACACCTTGCTCCTTGCGATGGCGATCGTTCTTGCCGGACCAGCCATCGCTGGCTTTCCAGGTGCGTCGTGTCTACCTACATTTACCTTGCTGCTGCATTCAGTTTCCCAAATTCATAGATTCAGTCTTTCAGTTCATATATTCCTAGGTTCATAGATTCGAAGATTCAATCTTTACAATCAGCAGTACTTCTAGGTTCACATATTCAAAGAATCAATCTCTACAAACAGCAGTACTTCTAGATTCACATATTCAACGGATTTTCTAGGGAACGATCTGTCCACTGGGTTCCATTTTAGCCCACATCCATACTTTGACAAACTGTATTTCTTACTTGGCAGCAGAAGCATACTAAGATCATAGCATGATCTTGCTGAAAGTCAGTACAGCTTTCCAGTTTACCCAGTGGATGGCCTTGCTGCTAGTTGCTGCAGTAAGGCACTCCCAGCATGACCTCTCTAAATTGATCAAGCAGACTGTAAATGAATCCTACCGGTTCTAACTGTACTATTTCTTCAGTTATGCCAACATTTTTATTCAGAAATCGCTCCATGTTCGATGGGGTAAAGTTGTTTGTTCACTAACCTATGGTTCCATCCGGGCGCCCGAGGATTCATCCTCCCCGTTGACAGCTCCGATGTCGGCGGTGACCTCTCCCTTCCCTGCGCTTCGCCGCTGTCTGCCGCCGCGTGCTGCTGCGGCACCATTGGCCCTGCCACAACTTGGCCTTTCGCACGCACAGGGGCGGGGACCAAACTCTCCCCCACCTCCTCAAGCAGAGCGGATTTGATTCATGGGAGAAAGGGATCCTCTCAGTCAACCAAGTTGGTCCTCTACAAATGGAGACGCACCCGCCCAAAACCAAAAGATCAACATACCAGCCGATCTGCATCAGAAACTCCATGTCCATGGTGCCTCGCCGCCGGCGGTCCAGACCGCTATCCCGCACTCCTCAGCTACCAAATGACCCTTGGGGGAGAAGACACTCGTCCCTGCATTCAATTCGTCACAGTGCCCATGAGACGGAAAGCGAACTTTTCGATCCACGGATCAGACGGGGAGCGGCGATTCTGATCCATGGATCACCTCGCCGCCGTTCACCTTCGCGTTAAACTAGCCATTCTATTCCATCTCCATGACCCACCACCTCTCCCTGTAGCGTACGTATTTCCAAACAGTACCCAATTTCTGGTAGCCCACAACCTCGCGAATAAAAAAATGGCGCAGATCCAGAAGCACTGACGTACGCTGCAGATATCGAGCGCATCTGTGCTCGCGAGTAGTTACTCCATGTCATCCTACTTTCCTTTTCTCAGACCAGACAACCAAGACCGTCATGGAGATGACATATACAAAACTGAACTATGTTCTTCTCTGAGATGCAGCTAACTAACATGCATCCATGAGGATACACACAATGACCAATAAATACTCTAAACAGATCGAGCAACTAGGGTTCATACATGAGGGGGAAATCGCCCTGGTCGTGGGCTTGCCGTTGATCGGAGAAAAATGTTGGGTGAATAAGCCGCGGTGGCGCACTGGGATCGACCAGCTCGTGTATGGGCGCGAACTAGACATGTCGGGTGCGCCAGGTCCGCGGGGTAGGCGTGCGTGTAGGCGTGTGTGTGGTGTATGGGCGTGTCCATGCAGGCGAACACCACATGTGTGTGTGCGTGGCGTAGCTGTTGGCGATCGGGGATGCGGTGATCACGCTGGTCCATTGAGGGCTCGGTGCGGGGAGCGCGCGGGAGTGCGTCGTGCGCGCGCGGGGTGAGGGCCGGGTCAGGTGGTGTAGTGGGCAGGTGTGTGCGGGTTGTGGCCTGGCGTTGCCCGTGTATAAGAGGCACTGCGGCGATCGTTGTAATGGCGTGGTGTGGGTCTTGAGTTCGTGCTCAAGGAAGGCGTTCGTGCGCCGGGAAAAACACCACTGTGTCCATGTCCTTCCTTTCTTCTTCCTTCTCCTTCGTTGGTTCGTGCCACGGCATCAGAGAGAGAGCTCAGTGAGAGAGAGAGAGGAGAGCTAGGGCTAGGGTTGTAACACCCCGGATATGACTTTACCAATATGTACTCCAACTCTTGTCGTTTCCAGCCTTAAGTTATCTTATTTTTTTCCTCGGGTTCGGGTTTTTGTCTCCGTGTGTTGTTCTCGTTGTCATGCATCTCATATCATGTCATCATGTGCATTGCATTTGCATACGTGTTCATCTCATGCATTCGAGCTTTTTCCCCGTTGTCCGTTTTGCATTTCGGCGCTTCGTTCTCCTCTGGTGGTCATTTCTACCTTTCTTTCGTGTGTGGGGATTAAACATTTCCGGATTGGACCGAGACTTGCCAAGCGGCCTTGGTTTACTACCGGTAGACCGCGTGTCAAGTTTCGTACCATTTGGACTTCGTTTGATACTCCTACGGTTAACCGAGGGACCGAAAAGGCCTCGTGTGTGTTGCAGCCCAAAACCCTTCCAATTTGACCCAAAACCCACCTAAACCTTCTCCATCATCTAGATCGTTCGATCATGATCGCGTGGCCGAAAACCGCACCTCATTTGGACTCTCCTAGCTCCCTCTATGCCTATATATAGACCCCCTCCTCGAAATTCCGGATCCCCTCTTCAAAACCCTAAAAATCTGCTTCCCTCGCCGCCGGACGTGTCCGAATCGGGCCGGACACGTCCGCCCGCCGCCGCCGACCAACGGGCCGCTGCCACGTGTCCCCGGGAGAGCCCCACTTCGCCGCCACCACCCGCGGCCCGCTGAGCCCGCTCGGGGCCCCCGCGGCTCAGGGAGCGCCGCCCGCGCCTTCCTTGCCCAGAGCCGGCCGCGCCTCCTCCCGCCGCCTTCTTCTCCATCGCCAGCGACCTCACCGGCCTTCGCCGCCTCCCGCCTCCTTCCTCGGCCGAGCCGGCGAGCTCGGGTCGCCGTCCCACGCCGGCGAGCGCGCCGCCCCGCCGCCAACCGGGTCCGTCGCCGTCGCCCACTCCGGCCTCCTCCTCTCCCTCATCTCCGGCAAGTCCCCGACGAGCTCCACCGCCGCAGCTACAGTTCCGGTCGGCGAACATCGGGAAGCGTGCCGCCGGATCTCAGATCTAGATCCTGTTTGGGTTGACTTTCTCCTGAAACCCTAGTTCATATTGCCATGTTCATCGTGTTATAACTTTGCATCCGTAACTTCGTTTTGGGCATATAGCATATCAAAATGTTCGTCTCAGATAGTACATCATTTCATTCCATTGCATCATTTTCATTTGAGTTCATCTTGTTGCCCGAAATGCTGTTAAAAGAGGGCTACTTGAGATAATTGTCAGATCTGCTGCTCCATTTAGCTATTTGTCATTTTTGCCATGATTATTGTGTGCATGATATGCCCATGAGCTCTACATATGTTTTGTTAAGGGTTCTGCCATCTTTCCAGAGGCGCAACCCATGTATTTTGTGATGTGTGTGGTGACTAGCACAAGCTTGCAAAGTGAGGCACTTGGTAATGCTGATTTCAGGGACTTAGCATTTCCACTAAGTCCTTGAGCCGTTTATCTCATATGGCCATATGTTCATGTTGTTTCCTAGTGATCCGTGCCTCTTTTGAGGATGATCAGTAAGGATGTTTTGTTAATCTTGTAGTGCTCTATCCATCCATGTCTTTGTTTGCAATTATGGAGCACCCTAGCTTGAGTCAATCGAGCTCTACTTTTGCTATTTCGTGAATCTGGGCAGATTGTCTACTTGTTAGCAATTTTGCCGATGATGTTGTAGTTGATCCGTGCATGCCATGCTATTGTTCTTGCCATGTCTAGCTTGCATTTTGTGTATTCTTGATGGGTGTATGCTTAGATTATCATGACTTGCTCCGTATTGAGTGCATCGAGCTCGTAAACATGCCTACTTGATATGTGTTTTTAGCATGCTCCAGTTTTCACTAAGTCTGTGATCTGATTATGTTTTTGCCATGTTCACATGCTTGCAATTGTATTTTCTGATCCCTTTTGGCTCAAGGTCACTAAGGGACTTTTGTTAAGCTCTTTGAGTAGCTCCATTCCATGCTTTACTTTTCCATGTTCAGATCCTGTAGCATGTAGTTTTGTTGCTCCAAAGAGTGCTACCCGATCTGAAATTCCAGACAAGTGTTAATTTCACTAAGTCTGAGATCTGTTTACCATATGCATTTTTGCCATGCTTGTTTGAACCTGTTAATGGATGATTTGGCCGTAGCTCAGTGTTAGACTTTTGTTAAGAATCATGAATGGATTCCTGCCATGTATTTTGATGCCATGTTTGGGTGTTGTAGCATGTTCATCTTCTTGCATTTAGATGGCTACTTGCTGTAAATCGCAGAACGTGGCCATATTTGAATCGCTTGCCATTTCCAAACCGTAACTCCGATTCCGGCGTTCTTTATATCGTTTTCAAGCGATTTCATCCCATCTTTCCAGTGGCACACTTGGATTTCCAAGTTGAGTCCAAGTTCATGCATTCCTTGTCAATTCTTGCATATGCATCCCGCATCACATCCCGCATCATATTGTTTGAGCCTTGCACGTGGTTGATTGTGTCCTTGTTGCTTGTTTGTCTTATTTGGGTAGAGTCGGGAGACGAGTTCACTAACGAGGAGCCCGTTGAGTTTGCTTTCGAGGATCCATCCAACTCTGACAACTTTGCAGGCAAGATGATCGTACCCTCGAAATCACTACTATCTTTGCTATGCTAGATTGCTCGCTCTTTTGCTATGCCAATGCTACGATGCCTACCACTTGCTTTCAAGCCTCCCAAATTGCCATGTCAAACCTCTAACCCACCATGTCCTAGCAAACCATTGGTTGGCTATGTTACCACTTTACTCAGCCCCTCTTATAGCATTGCTAGTTGCAGGTGAAGATTGGAGACCGTTCCTTGTTGGAACATTATTTACTTGTTGGGATACCATTATATTGCCTTGTTATCTTAATGCATCTATATACTTGGTAAAGGGTGGAAGGCTCGGCCTCTCGCCTAGTGTTTTGTTCCACTCTTGCCGCCCTAGTTTCCGTCATATCGGTGTTATGTTCCCAGATTTTGCGTTCCTTACGCGGTTGGGTTATAATGGGAACCCCTTGACAGTCCACCTTGAATAAAACTCCTCCAGCAATGCCCAACCTTGGTTTTACCATTCGCCACCTAGCCTTTTCCCTTGGGTTTCGCGGACTCAAGGGTCATCTTATTTAAACCCCCCCCCCCCCCGGGGGGGGGGGGGGGCCAGTGCTCCTCTAAGCATTGGTCCAACCTAGAGCACCATGCGGGGCCGTCCCTTGGCAACTTGGGTTACGTTGGCTCCCGTACGCTTAGCTTATCCGGTGTGCCCTGAGAACGAGGTATGTGCAGCTCTTATCGAGATTTGTCGGCACAGCGGGTGGTGTTGCTGGACTTGTTTTACCATTGTCGGAGTTTTCTTGAAGAACCGGGATACCGAGTCTGATCGGAACGTCTCGGGAGGAGGTCTATTCCTTCGTTGACCGTGAGAGCTTGTCATGGGCTAAGTTGGGACTCCCCTGCAGGGATTTGAACTTTCGAAAGCCGTGCCCGTGGTTATGGGCAGATGGGAATTTGTTAATGTCCGGTTGTAGATAACGTGAACCTTAACTTAATTAAAATGAATCAACAGTGTGAGTTACCGTGATGGCCTCTTCTCGGTGGAGTCCGGGAAGTGGACACGGTGTTGGAGTAATGTTTGCGCAGGTTGTCCTCTAGTTTCTCGCTCGCGCTTTGCCTTCTCTTCTCGCTCTCTTTTGCGAACAGGATAGCCACCATATATGCTAGTCGCTTGCTGCAGCTCCACTTATATTTACCTTGCCTTACCTAAAAGCTTAAATAGTCTTGATCGCGAGGGTGCGAGATTGCTGAGTCCCTGTGGCTCACAGATTACTATTACACCAGATGCAGGGCCTGATGATTCCGCTCCAGGTGACGCGCTTGAGCTCAAGTGGGAGTTCGACGAGGACTCTCAACGATACTACGTGTCTTTTCCTGATGATCAGTAGTGGTGCCCAGTTGGGGTGATCGGGACTGTGTCGCATGTTGGGTTGTCTTTTATTTTGGCGCCGTAGACGGGCCATGAGTGTTTGGATGATGTAATGCTATTTATGTACTTGATTGACATGGCGAGTGTAAGCCAACTATGTTATCTCCCCTTTATTATTTATATTACTTGGGATGTTGTGAAGATTGCCTAACTTGCGACATATGCCTTCAATGCGATTATGCCTCTAAGTCGTGCCTCGACACGTGGGAGATATAGTCGCATCAAGGGTGTTACAAGTTGGTAATCAGAGCCTTCCCCGACCTTAGGAGCCCCATTGCTTGATCGTTTTTAGCGGCCGAGATGTGTCTAGAAAAATGTTTTGAGTCATTTAGGAATTATATATCGGAGAGTTTAGGAATTATTTTACTTCCCAATCTCCTCATCGCTCTGGTAAGGCATCCTGACGTAGAGTTTTGACTCTTCTCTTCTCAAATTTCACTAAAAAAATTTAGGATCACATGGGTATCTTGCAATCGTTCCGATGGTTTTATGACGAGAACATTGTCTTGGTGCCTCCTGTCAGGGGTTTTGTGGAAGTGTCCCGGGGAGTTGAGCTCTGAGGTGTTGTCGTTATAATTTTATCGTTGCAGTTCTGGAATACCTGAGTTTAGTACGCCGACATCGAAAATCTCTTTTATGCAGTTCGTTGGTGAGATAACCTCGACGCCACCCAGTACTGGGGTGGGAGTTCGGGAGTATCGCCATAACTTGTATAACAGATGCTTTTTGAAGGTTGAGGTAGATGGTTTCTGAAGTTTTTCTCGGTTATGTGTTGAAGGATGGATACAGCTGGATGTAGGAATTGCTAGATTTGGGAGGGATATTATGCTTCCCATATATCCCCAACACCTGATTGCATAACCGGAAAGGTTCGGGAGTTTCATAGGTGGGAATTCTTGTAGCTCTAGTTCTTCTTCCATGGATATTTGGTTTGAGATTGGGATTTCTTACCGAGTATTCATTCTTGATCCGTACCTTGTTGATTTATGTCTCTACCTAAATTCTAAGTGGCTTCTCAATTTATGTATATGTGACCATTTCAAGAGGAATGCATTCGTTCATTTTGTTCGGATGTGAAGACTTTATGTTGCAATTTTCATTCCGTTGGATTCAGCTTCAATATTTATCTGTCAATGTGCTAACGGCGGTCAACCTCTTCAGGATGGCTCCCGCTAAGAGCACCAATCAGAATCAGAATCAAGATCCGCCATCACCTCCACCTCCTCCGGAGGCATGGCAAGCTGTGATGGCCGCAACCAATGCAAACACACAGTTGATCATGCAAATTCTCCAAGAGCGCAATCAAGGCAACCAAGGAAACCAAGGCAACAATCAGAATCACTTTGCTACACTCAACCAATTCCTTGCTAACGGGCCAAAGACTTTCAGCAATTGTGTTGAGGCAACCGATGCTGATGATTGGCTCGTGGATCTGTGCAAGCATTTCGAGTGCAGTAACGTCAGGCATGAGGACTTCGTCAAGTTCGCTTCCTTCCAACTCAAAGATCAAGCTGCAGAATGGTTTCAGTGGTACAAGGACTCCAGAGGTGGACGTGTTATTACCTGGGATGAATTCCGTCAAGATTTCAGAGCTCACCATATCCCTCAGAGCGTAGTTGAAAGCAAGCGTGAGGAATTCCGCAACCTGAAGCAAGGCTCTTTGTCTGTCTATGACTACAACAAGTTGTTTCAGAAGCTCGCCCGCTTTGCCAAGTAGGACGTCCCTGATGAGAAGAGCATGATATACCAGTTCAAGGGTGGTCTCAGAGAAGAAATTCAGTTTGCTCTTGTTCTCTTCGAGCCCTTGAGGTACGATGAGTTCTACAACATGGCACTGAAGCAAGAGGCCGCTCAACTGAGGTGTGATGCTTCCAAGAAGCGAGTCAGAGATGCTACTCCTTCTTCCTCTACTCAAGTGGCCAAGCAGCAGAAGTATTGGCTTCCTCCTCCTCCGTTCCGTCAGCCGTATCAGAAGAGCAAAGGTGGCAGTGGATCTTCCCACCCACCCAACCCTGGCTTTCAGAACAAGACTTTGTCTCAAGCTCCAAGATCAAGTGCTCCGTATCACCGTCCGCTTTCAGAGGTCACATGCAACAAGTGCCAACAGAAGGGTCACTATGCCAACAAGTGCTTCAATCCGAGGCATCTTCCTCCTCCTCCCCCTGTGAGATCGGCAAGTACAGCTGTGGTCAAGCATAACCCCAAGCACGCCAAGGTTAACATGGTGAATGCAGCTCAGGCAGAGGACTTGTCAGATGTCATCATGGGTAACTTTCAAGTTAACTCTTTTCCCGCAAAAGTTCTTTTTGACACTGGTGCATCGCATTGTTTCATGTCAAGATCATTTGTTTCCAAGCATGACTTCGTTTCACAAATGTTGGGTAAACCTATGGGAGTGGTTTCTCCGGCTAAGTCGATGAGGGCTACTTCAATAGTCCCAGATGTTTCTATCATGATGGGTGATTTCAAGTTTCTGGCTTCTCCAATGATCCTTGGTAACTCGGATATTGATCTTATTCTCGGGATGGATTGGCTTTCTAAGCACAAGGCTCAGCTTGATTGTGCAGCCAGGCAGATCCAATTGACTCATTCGTCTGAGGATGTAATTGTCTTTGTCGCGAATGATGATACCATCTGTCTATTTTCTGTCAATGAGAAGGGTGAACTCGATGCTATCTCGCAAATTCCAGTCGTTTGCGAATATCAAGACGTCTTTCCAAAAGAGCTTCCAGGAATGCCTCCGCACCGGCCAGTTGAATTCGTCATTGATCTTGAGCCTGGCACGGAACCAGTGTGCAAGCGTCCTTACAAGCTCGGACCTGAAGAGTTGAAGGAGCAGAAGAAGCAACTCGATATTCAAGAGATAATGGGTCTCATCCGTCCTAGTTCTTCTCCGTGGGGTTGTGGCGTTCTTTTTGTGAAGAAGAAGGATGGAACGGACCGACTTTGTGTTGATTACCGTCCATTGAACAAGAAGACCATCAAGAACATACCCACTTCCCAACATCAACGAGCTGTTCGAACAACTCAAAGGTGCCCAAGTATTCTCCAAGCTTGATCTCCGTATGGGTTATCATCAGATTCGAATCCGTGAACAAGATATTCCCAAGACGGCTTTCAGGACAAGCTATGGTTCATATGAATACACTGTCATGTCTTTTGGCCTCGTCAACGCTCCTCCGGCGTTCTCTCGCATGATGAACTTCATCTTCAACGCCTACACCAATGACTTTGTTTTGGTCTATCTTGACGACATTCTGGTTTTCTCCAAGAACAAGGAAGATCATGCCAAGCACTTGCATTTGGTACTCGATAAGCCGAGGGAACATCAGTTCTACGCCAAGTTCTCCAAGTGCGAATTTTGGCTCGATGAGGTTCTTTATCTTGGTCATATTATCGCTGCCAAGGGCATTGCGGTGAATCCTGAGAAGGTGTCTGCAATTGTGAATTGGGAACCTCCTCAGAACGTGAAGCAACTCCGTAGCTTCCTCGGTCTCGCAAGCTACTGTCGAAGATTCGTTGAAAACTTTTCCAAGATCGCAAAGCCTCTCTCAAATCTTATCCAGAAGCACGTCAAGTACGTTTGGTCTCCGGAGTGTTACATTGCTTTCAACACTTTGAAAGAGAAATTGATCACTGCTCCAGTTCTGACTCCGCCTGATGAATCCAAGCCGTACGAAGTCTTTTGTGACGCCTCTCTCCAAGGTCTTGGCGCAGTGTTGATGCAAGAGAAGAAAGTTGTTGCTTATACCTCTCGCCAGTTGAAGCCCAATGAGAAGAACTACCCCACTCATGATCTCGAGTTGGCGGCAGTTGTGCATGCTCTTTTGACTTGGAGACATCTCTTATTGGGAAGAAAAGTGGACATTTTCACTGATCACAAGAGTCTCAAGTACATCTTCACTCAGCCCAATCTCAACCTAAGGCAAACTCGATGGGTCGAAATGATTTAAGAGTATAATCCGAGTATCGAGTATACTCTAGGCAAGGCCAATGTGATTGTTGACGCATTGATCAGGAAGGCTTACTGCAACAGTCTAATTCTCAAGCCTTATCTACCCGAGCTTTGTGAAGCTTTCCGCAAACTTAATCTGCAAGTTGTTCCTCAAGGTTTCCTCGCCAACCTTCAAGTCTCTCCTACCTTGGAAGACCATATTCGCCAAGCTCAGCTTCTTGATGCTATGGTGAAAAAGGTGAAGATTGGGATTGCCAAGAGTCAACCTAAGTACAAGTGCTACCGCCTTGATGACAAGGATACTCTCTTCTTCGAGGATCGTATTGTTGTGCCCAAAGGTGAACTTCATAAAGTGATCATGAACGAGGCTCACAATTCTCTCCTCTCCATCCACCCTGGGATCACGAAGATGTATCAGGACCTCAAGCAGGCTTATTGGTGGACTCGAATGAAGCGCGAGATTGCTCAATTCGTGAATGAGTGTGATGTCTGCAGAAGAGTGAAGGCAGAACACCAAAGGCCAGCTGGTCTCCTCCAACCTCTTGCCATTCCAGAATGGAAGTTTGACCGCATTGAAATGGACTTCGTGACTGGGTTTCCAAAGTCCAAGCGTGGCAATGATGCTATATTCGTTGTCATCGACAAACTCACCAAAGTGGCTCACTTTCTTCCTATCAAAGAGTCAATCACTGCAGCTCAATTGGCGGAACTCTATACCTCTCGAATTGTCTCTCTGCACGGTATTCCACGAGTGATCTCTTCAGACCGTGGCAGCATCTTTACCTCCAAATTTTGGGATTCTTTTCAGAGGGCCATGGGCACCAACATCCGCTTCAACACAGCTTTCCATCCTCAAACTAGCGGTCAAGTCGAGCGTGTCAACCAGATTCTTGAAGATATGCTCAGGGCTTGTGTGATCTCCTTCGGCATGAAGTGGGAGGATTGTCTTCCTTATGCTGAACTCTCCTACAACAACGGTTTTCAAGCAAGTTCGGGTAAGGCCCCATTTGAAATTCTGTATAGCAGGAAGTGCCGTACCCCTCTCAACTGGTCTAAAACCGGTGAACTTCAGCTTCTCGAAAATGACTTAATCACACAGGCAGAGGAAATGTGCAAAGTCATTCGAGATAACCTCAAAGCACCCCAATCCCGCCAGAAGAGCTACTATGATAGTAAGCACCGTGATTTGGCTTTCAAGATCGGAGATCATGTTGACCTCCACATCTCTCCTATGAAAGGTACTCGTCGTTTCGGTATCAAAGGGAAGCTGGCCCCCAGATACATTGGACCTTTCAAGATTGTCAGCAAGAGAGGCGATCTCGCCTATCAACTCGAGCTTCCTTCAAACTTTGCAAATGTTCATGATGTGTTCCATGTCTCTCAGCTCCGAAAGTGCTTCAAGACTCCTGACCGCACCGTCAACTTTGAGGACATTGAGCTCCAAGAAGATCTATCCTATCGTGAGCACCCCGTTGCTATTCTCGAAGAGACTGAACGCAAGACTCGCAACAAGTCAATCAAATTCCTCAAAGTCAAGTGGTCACACCATTCCGACCGTGAAGCTAAAAGGGAACGCGAGGATCACCTCCATTCTGAATACCCGGCGTTCTTTCAGTCCTAGATCTCGGGACGAGATCCTTTCGTAGTGGTGGAGTGTTGTAACACCCCGGATATGACTTTCCCAATATGTACTCCAACTCTTGCCGTTTCCGGCCTTAAGTTATCTTATTTTTTTCCTCGGGTTTGGGTTTTTGTCTCCGTGTGTTGTTCTTGTTGTCATGCATATCATATCATGTCATCATGTGCATTGCATTTGCATATGTCTTCATCTCATGCATTTGAGCTTTTTCCCCGTTGTCCGTTTTGCATTCCGGCGCTTCGTTCTCCTCCGGTGGTCATTTCTACCTTTCTTTCGTGTGTGGGGATTAAACATTTCCGTATTGGACCGAAACTTGCCAACCGGCCTTGGTTTACTACCGGTAGACCGCCTGTCAAGTTTCGTACCATTTGGACTTCGTTTGATACTCCTACGGTTAATCGAGGGACCGAAAAGGCCTCGTGTGTGTTGCAGCCCAACACCCTTCCAATTTGGCCCAAAACCCACCTAAACCTTCTCCATCATCTAGATCGTTCGATCACGATCGCGTGGCCGAAAACCGCACCTCATTTGGACTCTCCTAGCTCCCTCTATGCCTATATATAGACCCCCTCCTCGAAATTCCGGATCCCCTCTTCAAAACCCTAAAAATCTGCTTCCCTCGCTGCCGGACGTGTCCGAATCGGGCCGGACACGTCCGCCCACCGCCGCCGACCAATGGGCCGCTGCCACGTGTCCCCGGGAGAGCCCCACTTCGCCGCCACCGCCTGCGGCCCGCCGAGCCTGCTCTGGGCCCCCGCGGCCCAGGGAGCGCCGCCCGCGCCTTCCTCGCCCAGAGCCGGCCGCGCCTCCTCCCGCTGCCTTCTTCTCCATCGTCGGTGACCTCATCGGCCTCCGCCGCCGCCCGCCTCCTTCCCCGGCCGAGCCGGCGAGCTCGGGTCGCTGTCCCGTGCCGGCGAGCGCGCCGCCCCGCCGCCAACCGCGTCCGTCGCCGTCGCCCACTCCGGCCTCCTCCTCTCCCTCGTCTCCGGCAAGTCCCCGACGAGCTCCACCGCCGCAGCTACAGTTCTGGCCGGCGAACATCGGGAAGCGTGCCATCGGATCTCAGATCTAGATCCCGTTTGGGTTGACTTTCTCCCGAAACCCTAGTTCATATTGTCATGTTCATCGTGCTATAACTTTGCATCCGTAACTCCGTTTTGGGCATATAGCATATCAAAATGTTCGTCGCAGAGAGTACATCATTTCATTCCATTGCATCATTTTCATTTGAGATCATCTTGTTACCCGAAATGCTGTTAGAAGAGGGCTACTTGAGATAATTGTCAGATCTGCTGCTCCATTTAGCTATTTGTCATTTTTGCCATGATTATTGTGTGCATGATATGCCCATGAGCTCTACATATGTTTTGTTGAGGGTTTTGCCATCTTTCCAGAGGTGCAACCCATGTATTTTTATGATGTGTGTGGTGACTAGCACAAGCTTGCAAAGTGAGGCACTTGGTAATGCTGATTTCAGGGACTTAGCATTTCCACTAAGTCCTTGAGCTGTTTATCTCATATGGCCATATGTTCATGTTGTTTCCTAGTGATTCGTGCCTCTTTTGAGGATGATCAGTAAGGACGTTTTGTTAATCTTGTAGTGCTCTATCCATCCATGTCTTTGTTTGCAATTATGGAGCACCCTAGCTTGAGTCAATCGAGCTCTACTTTTGCTATTTCGTGAATCTGGGCAGATTGTCTACTTGTTAGCAATTTTGCCGACGATGTTGTAGTTGATCTGTGCATGCCATGATATTGTTCTTGCCATGTCTAGCTTGCATTTTGTGTATTCTTGATGGGTGTATGCTTGGATTATCATGACTTGCTCCGTAGTGAGTGCATCGAGCTCGTAAACATGCCTACTTGATATCTGTTTTCAGCATGCTCCAGTTTTCACTAAGTTTGTGATCTGATTATGTTTTTGCCATGTTCACATGCTTGCAACTGTATTTTCTGATCCCTTTTGGCTCAGGGTCACTACGGGACTTTTGTTAAGCTCTTTGAGTAGCTTCATGCCATGCTTTACTTTGCCATGTTTAGATCCTGTAACATGTAGTTTTGTTGCTCCAAAGGGTGCTACCCGATCTGAAATTCTAGACAAGTGTTAATTTCACTAAGTCTGAGATCTGTTTACCATATGCATTTTTGCCATGCTTGTTTGAACCTGTTAATGGATGATTTGGCCATAGCTCAGTCTTAGACTTTTGTTAAGCATCATGTATGGATTCCTGCCATGTATTTTGATGCCATGTTTGGGGGCTGTAGCATGTTCATCTTGTTGCATTTAGATGGCTACTTGCTGTAAATCGCAGAACGTGGCCATATTTGAATCGCTTGCCATTTCCAAACCGAACTCCAATTCCGGCATTCTTTATATCGTTTTCAAGCGATTTCATCTCATCTTTCAAGTGGCACACTTGGATTTCCAAGTTGAGGCCAGGTTCATGCATTCCTTGTCAATTCTTGCATATGCATCCTGCATCGCATCCCGCATAGCATACCATCTTTGCATCATATTGTTTGAGCCTTGCACGTGGTTGATTGTGTCCTTGTTGCTTGTTTGTCTTGTTTGGGTAGAGCCGGGAGACGAGTTCGTTAACGAGGAGCCCATTGAGTTTCTTTCGAGGATCCAACCAACTCTGACAACTTTGCAGGCAAGATGATCATACCCTCGAAATCACTACTATCTTTGCTATGCTAGATTGCTCGCTCTTTTGCTATGCCAATGCTATGATGCCTACCACTTGCTTTCAAGCCTCCCAAATTGCCATGTCAAACCTCTAACCCACCATGTCCTAGCAAACCGTTGATTGGCTATGTTACCGCTTTGCTCAGCCCCTCTTATAGCATTGCTAGTTGCAGGTGAAGATTGGAGACCGTTCCTTGTTGCAACATTATTTACTTGTTGGGATACCATTATATTGCCTTGTTATCTTAATGCATCTATATACTTGGTAAAGGGTGGAAGGCTCAGCCTCTCGCCTAGTGTTTTGTTCCACTCTTGCCGCCCTAGTTTCCGTCATATCGGTGTTATGTTCCTGGATTTTGCGTTCCTTACGCGGTTGGGTTATAATGGGAACCCCTTGACAGTCCGCCTTGAATAAAACTCCTCCAGCAATGCCCAACCTTGGTTTTACCATTTGCCACCTAGCCTTTTCCCTTGGGTTTCGCGGACTCAAGGGTCATCTTTGTTGGGTTGTCTTTTATTTTGGTGCCGTAGTCGGGCCATGAGTGTTTGGATGATGTCATGCTATTTATGTACTTGATTGACGTGGCGAGTGTAAGCCAACTATGTTATCTCCCCTTTATTATTTATATTACTTGGGATGTTGTGAAGATTGCCTAACTTGCGACATATGCCTTCAATGCGATTATGCCTCTAAGTCGTGCCTCGACACGTGGGAGATATAGTCGCATCGAGGGTGTTACAAGGGTTTTGCGCCAACAATTGGTATCAGAGCCATGTGGATATCGGAGCTCGCCGATGATGTCCATCATCCCGTACGCCGACTGAGCGGGCAGCTCACTGCCATAGCCGGTGCCGATGCTCACTGGTGAGAACTACACCGCACGGGCCATCAAGGTCGAGGCAAATCTCGATGCGGCCGGGCTGTGGGAGGAAGTGGTGGTGCCGGAGGACGCAATGGAGGCCGTGATCGCGAATAAGAACAAGCCGGCGCGGGCGTATCTGCTCGGTGCACTCACGGAGGATCTACTACTGCAGGTTGCGTCATAGAAGACGGCGGTAGAGGTGTGGGCGAGCCTCAAGGCTAGGTTCAACGGCGCAGATCGTGTGCGGGCGGCACGGCAGGGCACGCTCCGAGGCGAGTTCGAGCTCCTGCGCATGGCGGATGGCGACATGCTGGATGGTTTCTCCCACAAGCTTGGATCCATGGCAGCGCGCTTCCCGGGGCTCGGCTCGACACTGGAGGACGCCGCGCTCCTGAAGAAGCTGCTCGATTCGGTGCCGGACTGTCTGTACGCGGCGGTGGTCGGGATCGAGCAGCTCTACAACGTCACGACGATGGCGTTGGAGGAAGCACTCGGGCGGCTGAAGGCCTTCGACAAGCGGCTGCAGCAACGTGGATAGGCACGCGGCGAGCAAGCGGACGGCGCACTGATGTACACTGCGGCACAGTGGCGGACGCATGAACGGCAGCACGGCGGGGCTCGCGACGACGACGATGTGTGATATGTCCGTTTTGCATCATGTTTTTTTACTATTATTTATAATGTTTTTAACCATAATAATGCTTTGTGGAGTAATTATAATGCCTTTTCTCTCATAATTTGCAAGGAACACACCAAGAGGGAGGATTCCGCCAGCTGGAAATCTGAATCTGGGAAAGCTATGTCAGGCCACCTATTCTGCACAACTTCAAATAAGCTGAAACTTCATGGAGATTTTTTATGGATTATTTAAGAAATATAGGAGCACATAAACACTAGAGTGGGGCCACTAGGTGGGCACAACCCACATGGGCATGCCAGCCCCCCCCCCCCCAGGCGCGCCCAGGTGGGTTGTGGCGTCCTCAGCCCACCTCCGGTGCCCATCTTTTGGTATATAAGTCATTTTGACCTAAAAATAAATATAAGGCTTTCGGGACAGAGCGCCACTATCTCGGGCCGGAACTTGGGTAGGAGCACTTTTGCCCTCCGGCAGAGCGATTCCGCCGGGGGAACTTCCCTCTCGGAGGGGAAAATCATCGTCATCATCATCACCAACAACTCTCCCATCTTGTGGAGGGCAATCTTCATCAACATCTTCAACAGCACCATCTCCTCTCAAACCCTACTTCATCTCTTGTATTCAATCTTGTTACCGGAACTATAGATTGGTGCATGTAGGTGACTAGTAGTGTTGATTACATCTTGTAGTTGATTACTATATGGTTTGTTTGGTGGAAGATTATATTTTCAGATCCATTATGCTATTTAATACTCCTCCGATCATGAACATGTTTATCATTTTTGAGTAGTTACTTTTGTTCTTGAGGTCACGGGAGAAATCATGTTGCAAGTAATCATGTGAACTTGATATGTGTTTGATATTTTGATAGTATGTATGTTGTGATTCCCTTACTGGTGTCATGTGAACGTTAACTACATGACACTTCACCATATTTGGGCCTAAGGGAATGCATTATGGAGTAGCAATTAGATGGTGGTTTGCGAGAGTGACAGAAGCTTAAACCTTAGTTTATGCGCTATTTCGTAAGGGACCGATTGGATCCAAAAGTTTAATGCTATGGTTAGAATTTATTCTTAATACTTTTCTCATAGTTGTGAATGCTTGTGGGAGGGTTAATCATAAGTAGGAGGTTTGTTCAAGTAAGAACAACACCTAAGCACCGGTCCACCCACATATCAAATTATCAAAGTAGCGAACACAAATCGAACCAACATGATGAAAGTGACTAGATGAAATTCCTGTGTACCCTCAAGAATGCTTTGCTTATCATAAGAGACCATTTTGGCATGTCCTTTGCCTCAAAAGGATTGGGCTACCTTGCTGCATACTTGTTACTATTATCGTTACTTGCTCATTACAAATTATCTTGCTATCAAACTACTCGCTACTTACAATTTCAGCACTTGCAGACAATACCTTACTGAAAACTACTTGTCATTTTCTTCTGCTCCTCATTGGGTTCGACACTCTTACTTATCAAAAAGAGCTACAATTGATCCCCTATAATTGTGGGTCATCAAGGCTATTTTCTGGCGCCGTTGCCGGGGAGTAAAGCACCTTTGGTAAGTGGAATTCGGTAAGGAAACATTTATATAGTGTGCTGAAATTTATTGTCACTTGTTACTATCGAAAACAATCCTTTGAGGGGTTTGTTCGGGGTATCTTCACCTTGTCCGGAACCACAATTAGCTATCCCTCAACCTACTACACCTACTAAAAATATAGAATATGAAATTTCTTCGGGTATGATAGAACAGCTGCTAGTTAATCTTTATGCAGGAGATGGAACCGAACATCCTGATATGCACTTGATGTATGTGGAACAAATTTGTGGATTGTTTAAGCTTGCAGGTTTACCCATGGATCAAGTTATGAAAAAGGTTTTCCTTTTATCTTTGAAGGCAAAAGCATTGGCATGGTATAGGCTATGCGATTACATTGGATCATGGAATTGGAATCGTTTGAAATTGGAATTCCACCAGAAATGTTATCCTATGCATCTACTTCATCGTGATCGGAATTATATATATAATTTTTGGCCTCGTGAAGGCAAAAGTATCGCTCTAGCTTGGGGGAGGCTTAAGTCAATATAACATTCATGCCCCAATCATGAGCTCTCAAGAGAAATATTTATACAGAACTTTTATGCTCGGCTTTCTCGTAATGATCAAACCATGCTTGATACTTCTTGTGCTGGTTCTTTTATGAATAAGACTATTGAATTCCGATGGGATCTTTTGGAAAGAATTAAACGCAACTCTGAATATTGGGAACTCGATGAAGGTAAAGAGTCGGGTATTAAACTTAAGTACGATTGTGTTAAATCTTTTATGGATACCAATGCTTATCAAAAGTTTAGCACTAAATATGGACTTGACTCTAAGATAGCAGCCTCCTTTTGTGAATCATTTGCTACTCATGTTGAACTCCTTAAGGAGAAGTGGTTTAAATATGACCCACCTGTTAAAGAAGAAATTAAAAACCCAACACCAGTTAAAGAAGAAACTATACTTTATAATGTTGATCCAGTTGTTCCTTCTGCTTATATAGAGAAACCACCTTTCCCTGTTAGGATAAAGGAACATGCTAAAGTTTTAGCTATGGTTAACAAAAGCTATATTAGAACACCTAAACTGATGAACAAAATAAAATAGTGAAGGAAATATGCACTAGAGGCACTAATAAAGTTGTTATTTATATTTCCTTATATCATGATAAATGTTTATTATTCATGCTAGAATTGTATTAACAGGAAACTTAGTACATGTGTGAATACATAGACAAACAGAGTGTCCCTAGTATGCCTCTACTTGACTAGCTCGTTAATCAAATATGGTTAAGTTTCCTAGCCATAGACATGTATTGTCATTTGATGAACGGGATCAAATCATTAGAGAATGATGTGACGGATAAGACTCATCCTTTAGCTTAGCATAAAGATCGTTTAGTTTTTCTGCTATTGCTTTCTTCATGACTTATACATGTTCCTCAAACTATGAGATTATGCAACTCCCGAATACCGGAGGAACACCTTGTGTGCTATCAAATGTCACAACGTAATTGGGTGATTATAAAGATGCTCTACAGTTGTCTCTGATAGTGTTTGTTGAGTTGGCATAGATCGAGATTAGGATTTGTCACTCTGTGTTTCGGAGAGGTATCTCTGGGCCATCTCGGTAATGCACATCACTATAAGACTTGCAAGCAATGTGACTAACAAGTTAGTTACGGGATGATGTATTACAGAACGAGTAAAGAGACTTTCCGGTGACGAGATTGAACTAGGTATCATGATACCGACGATCGAATCTCACGCAAGTAACATACCGATGACAAAGGGAACAACGTATGTTGTTATGCCGTTTGACCGATAAAGATCTTCGTAGAATATGTAGGAGCCAATATGACCATCCAGGTTCCGCTATTGGTTATTGACCGGAGATGTGGCTCGGTCATGTCTACATAGTTCTCGAACCCGTGGGGTCCGCACGCTTAACGCTCGATGACGATTTGTATTATGAGTTTCGTGTTTTGATGAACCGAAGTTTGTTCCAAGTCCTGGATGAGATCACAGGCATGAAGAGGAGTCTCGAAATGGTCAAGACATAAAGATTCATATATTGGAAGGCTACATTAGGACACCAGAATGGTTCGGGTCGTTTCGGATAAGTTTCGGAGTACCAGGGGTTACCAGAAGTTAATGGGCCATCATGGGCCTTAGTGGAGAAGAGAGAGGGTCGGCCAGATGTGGCGCGCGCCCCCTTGCCCAGTCTTAATTGGACAAGGGGAAGGGGTGGTGCCCCCCCTCTTCCTTCTCTTCTTTTCCTCTTTCCCTTCTTCTCCTACTTGGACTAGGAAAGGGGGCGAATCCTACTTGGACCGGGAGTCCAAGTAGGACTCCTCCCATGGCGCACCCCCCCTCTAGGGCCGGCCACCTCTCCTCCCCCCTTTATATATGTGGGAGGGGGCACCCCAAAGGCACACCAAAGTTTCTCTTATCCATGTGCGGTGCCCCCCTCCAAAGTTGCACACCTTGGTCATATCATCGTAGTGCTTAGGAGAAGCCCTTGTTAGAGTTGTATCGAATATAGTGTACAAGGTAGGTTACAGTTGGACTTGTAGTTGTATTGTGTTTAGATAGGATATCGAGTCATGTCCAAGTAGGACACATGTATCCTAGGCCTCTCTTATATAGCGAGGGTAGACACATGATGTAACCTATGCCAACATAATAGCACACGCACGCAAGGGGCAGCCGGCGGTGTGTGCCGGCGCCCGGGTGGCCGGTGTGCGGTATTGTGACGATGTCACGGGGAGGAGCGCCCGTAGTCAAGCCTCGGGGATGTAGCCATATCGGTGAACCTCGTTAACAAATCTCGGTGTCATGCTCGTGTGATTGCTTGGTCCTCGGATGATCGACGGTATATATGCCTCGGATTTATTCTACCAAGTGGTATCATGAGCAAGGTTCGAAGAGGCTGCAGATCATGTTGATCTAGAGGAAAAGACAAGCCGAGACGTGCGGCAGTCGATCAGGTGATCGATCGGGCGAGCGTCAGGCGGCACGGGTACATGTTGTGATTGCTGGCGGGCGGCGCAGGCTGATTGGATCGGACGCAAGGGATCTCGGCAAGATACTTTTAATGGCGGCGGCACGATGTGTAAAAGCAGGCTGCAGGCAGAGCGCGAGGGTACGAGGGAAGCGTGTGTCATGTCAGCCGTTGGCTAGGCACAGACGATGCAACATCTGATTAGACACACGCATGGGGCTATGGTCCAGGAGAGCTTCTATCTAAGTTAGTTGTGCGTGTGCTAACTCCGATCTGGAGTGCTACTGGAGGGTAGTATCTTCTCTGCAATCACAAGCTATGTGAGGTTTGTTTGAAGAAAAAAAGGAGCGGCCAGGTTCATGTGTCTGTACAAGAGCAGTTTTGGTTCTGCTATAAGATGCACGGAGAAGCAACAGCAAAGAGTGACAGAGAAAAGAAGATTTGTGCAGTTTGCATGGATTTTTTTTGGATCGGTTTGCTGAGATGGCTTGGAATACGTGGACAGGCTGTAGAGGCGCATGGATAAGTGCGTCATGCAGGATCATGCATACACATGGCGTCTAAGACATGCACAGATGTGCGGTGAAGCATGGTTGAAGTCGAACGAGTTCGGCTGGTCGGACTAGGCAGTCTGACGGATCGACGCAAGTCGGTTGGTACAGAAGACGGTGGTGGGATCTGCAATGACGACATAGACGTGTGAAGCTGATGGTGACCGACTTCTGGGCGTGGAAACACGTGGTGCACATGCCCGAGGCTTGTACGACTTCGACAAGACTATGGCGCGGGATTGATTCAAGGTGGTGTATACACGAAGCTTGAAGTCGATGAGGCGCAGGGGTGGACTGATCATATACCATGGAGTCATGTCGAAGGTGGAGCTGGAGTCTGACGGAAGACTTCACTAGGTGCTGATTGAGGGGCTACGGTGTAATACGTCAGAGAGTCGAAGTCTATTTCAGCGGGAAAAGCGAGTGACATGCAGTTCGGACTGGAGCCCAGTGGTCTGATGGAAGCGTGAAACTCGTCATCGGTCGGTGATGATCGATGGTAATCTGAAGTGGGGGTTGAGTGGTGTGGGTCTGCGACCCTTTAGACTCGACCGGGACAGCAGAGGCTCGACGCAGTAATAGTGGCAAGGCGTGAGGTACGCACGGGACATGGAGACGGGCCAGGGCTCTGGTGGTCATACATGTGGTGAGACAACTGCGAATTTGACTCGGGATGACTACAAGCAACGGTTAAATTCTTTCAAGTTTTAGACATGTAGTCAATAAAGGAGCGGTGATGTTGAGTTCAGGTAACTCTTATGTGTGACACCCAATATGTGAGTTGTTCACTTTCACGCAGGCCAGTGATCAGTGTGTGATGGCGTTGGACTGATGCTCTGGAAGTTGGGAGCGCAAACTAGAGTAATATGGAACTTAATTTCGCTCGAGTGTTGACTGTGGTCAAGAAAAGGAGGGACTACAAGTTGCAGGTGGAGTCACATGGATTCTTTGTAGTAGCAGCGGTACTCATATGGGATAAGCTCAAGTCCAATGTACATGGAAGTTTGACGCATTGACGAATTCAAGGTGGCGGAGAATATTCGCCGAGGTGGAGTTTGTTAGAGTTGTGTCAAATATAGTGTACAGGGTAGGTTACAGTTGGACTTGTAGTTGTATTGTGTTTAGATAGGATATGGAGTCGTGTCCAAGTAGGACACATGTATCCTAGGCCTCTCTTATATAGCGAGGGTAGACACACGATGTAACCTATGCCAACATAATAGCACAGGCACGCAAGGGGCAGCCGGCGGCGTGTGCCAGCACCCGGGTGGCCGGTGTGCGATATTTTGACGGTGTCAAGGGGAGGAGCGCTCGTAGTCAAGCCTCAGGGATGTAGCCATATCGGTGAACCTCGTTAACAAATCTCAGTGCCATGCTCGTGTGATTGCTTGGTCCTCGGATGATCGACGGTATGCCTCGGATTTATTCTAACAGCCCTGCGCCGGTAAACTTCACCATCACCGTCACCACGCCATCGTGCTGATGGAACTCTCCCTTGGCCTCAACTAGATCAAGGGTTCGAGGGACGTCACCGAGCTGAACGTGTGTTGATCGCTGAGGTGCCGTACGTTCGGTACTTGGATCGGTGATCGCGAAGACGTTCAACTACATCAACCGTGTTACTAAACGAGTTCGCTTTCGGTCTACGAGGGTATGTATACACACTCTCCCCTCTCGTTGATATGCATCTCCTAGACAGATCTTGCGTGATCGTAGGAAAAATTTTGAAATACTGCGTTCCCCAATAGTGGCATCTGAGCCAGCTCTACGCGTAGATGTTATATGCACGAGTAGAACATAATGAGTTGTGGGCGATAATAGGCATACTGCTTACCAGCAATGTCTTACTTTGATTCGGCGGTATTGTTGGATGAAGCGGCCCGGAACGACATTACATGACCGCGTTCATGAGACTAGTTCTACCGACATGCTTCGCACACAGGTGGCTAGCGGGTGTTTGTTTCTCCAGCTTTAGTTGAATCGAGTTTGACTACGCCCGGTCCTTGTTGAAGGTTAAAATAGCACACTTGACAAAAAATCGTTGTGGTTTTGATGCGTAGGTAAGAACGGTTCTTGCTAGAAGCCCGTAGCAGCCACGTAAAACATGCAACAACAAAGTAGAGGACATCTAACTTGTTTTTGCATGGCTTGTTGTGATGTGATATGGTCAAGACGTGATGATATATAAATTGTTGTATGAGATGATCATGTTTTGTAACAGTTATAGGTAACTGGCAGGAGCCATATGGTTTCTGCTTTATTGTATGAAATGCAATCTCCATGTAATTGCTTTACTTTATCACTAAGCGGTAGCGATAGTCGGAGAAGCAATAGTTGGCGAGACGACAACGATGCTACGATGGAGATCAAGGTGTCAAGTCGGTGACAATGGTGATCATGACAGTGCTTTGGAGATGGAGATCAAAGGCACAAGATGATGATGGCCATATCATATCACATACTTTGATTGCATGTGATGTTTATCCTTTATGCATCTTATTTTTTTTTAGTACGGCGGTACCATTATAAGATGATCTCTCACTAAATTTCAAGGTACAAGTGTTCTCCCTGAGTATGCACCGTTGCTACAGTCCGTCGTGCTGAGACACCACGTGATGATTGATAACCCACAAGTATAGGGGATCGCAACAGCTTTCGAGGGTAGAGTATTCAACCCAAATTTATTGATTCGACACAAGAGGAGCCAAAGAATATTCTCAAGTATTAGCAGCTGAGTTGTCAATTCAACCACACATGGAAACTTAGTATCTGCAGCAAAGTGTTTAGTAGCAAAGTAATATGATAGTGGTGGTAGCAGTAACAAAAGTAAAGACAACAAAAGTAATGTTTTTGGTATTTTGTAGTGATTATAATAGTAGCAGCAGAAAAGTAAATAAGCGTAAACCAGTATATGGAAAACTCGTAGGCACCGGATCAGCGATGGATAATTATGCCGGATGTGGTTCATCATGTAATAGTCATAACATAGGGTGACACATAACTAGCTCCAATTCGTCAATGTAATGTAGGCATGTATTCCATATATAGTCATACGTGCTTATGGAAAAGAACTTGCATGACATCTTTTGTCATACCCTCCCGTGGCAGCGGGGTCCTAAACTTAGGGATATTAAGGCCTCCTTTTAATAGAGAACCGGAACAAAGCATTACCACATAGTGAATACATGGACTCCTCAAACTATGGTCATCACCGTGAGTGGTCCTGATTATTGTCACTTCGGGGTTGCCAGATCATAACACATAGTAGGTGATTATAGACTTGCAAGATAGTATCTAGAACTCACATATATTCATGAAAACATAATAGGTTCAGATCTGAAATCATGGCACTCGGGCCCTAGTGACAAGCATTAAGCATAGCAAAGTCATAGCAACATCAATCTCGGAACATAATGGATACTAGGGATCAAACCCTGACAAAACTAACTCGATTACATGATGAATCTCATCCAACCCATCACCGTCCAGCAAGCCTATGATGCAATTACTCGCGCACGGCGGTGAGCATCATGAAATTGGTGATGGAGGATGGTTGATGATGACGACGGCGACGAATCCCCCTCTCCGGAGCCCCGAACGGACTCCAGATCAGCCCTCCTGAGAGGTTTTAGGGCTCGGAGGCAGCTCCGTATCGTAAAACGCGATGATTTCTTCTCTCTCATTCTTTTCTCTCCGAAAGCAAATATATAGAGTTGGAGTTGGCGTCTGACGGTCAACAAGGGGCCCACAAGGTAGGGGGCACGCCCCCCACCCTCGTGGAAAGGGTGTGGGCCCCCTGGTCTTCATATTTGGCGAGGATTTTTTATTGTTTTTTATAAGACCTCCCGTGGAGTTTCAGGTCATTCCAAGAATATTTGTTTTCTGTACATAAAACAACATCATGCTAATTCTGCTGAAAAAAGCGTTAGTCCGAGTTAGTTCCATTCAAATCATACAAGATAGAGTCCAAAACAAGGGGAAAAGTGTTTGGAAAAGTAGATACGACGGAGACGTATCAACTCCCCCAAGCTTAAACCCTTGCTTGTCCTCAAGCAATTCAGTTGACAAACTGAAAGAAAGAAAGAAAAACTTTTACAAACTTTGTTTGCTCTTGTTGTTGTAACTATGTCAAGCCAGCATTCAAGTTTTCAGCATAAATCATAACTAACCACATTTGCAATAATTCTCAGGTCTCATAATCACTCGTATCAATAGCATAATCAACTAGCAAGTCATAATAATAAATCTTGGATGACAACACTTTCTCAAAACAATCATAATATGATATAACAAGATGGTATCTCGCTAGCCCTTTCTGAGACTGCAAAACATAAATGCAGAGAACCTTTATAGATCAAGGACTGACTAGACATTGTAATTCATGGTAAAAGAGAACCAATCATAGTCATACCCAACATAGATTAATAGTGATGAATGCAAATGACACATGTGCTCTCCAGCTAGTGCTTTTTAATAAGAGGGTGATGACTCAACATAAAAGTAAATGGGTAGGCCCTTCCACTACTAGGGAAAAGCCTAGCAGCAGCGCGGGTTTTGGGTGTATCAGTAGCGCGGGTGCCGCGCTACTGATACGGCGCTGCAGCTAACTTGTAGCAGTAGCGCGTGTTGACACACGCTACTGCTATACATGGTTAGCTGTAGCGTGCGTTGCAAACAACGCTACTACTAATTAGCTGTAGCGGGTCTTATATCCCGCGCTACTGCTATTACTTTCAAAAACAAAAAAAATCTCGATCCCGTGCGTGTTGTCAATGGTAGCAGTGGTTCGATCTAGCAATGTTTGGCTTCACACGAGGCATGAACGGACAGCGAAAGACCAGATCCAGCAGCGGCTGTTGGAGAGGGCCCGTTTCTATGGCAGAGCCAGGCCGCGGCGTGGGGCTCCTCTTCCTGACCATGCCAGATAGCTCCGGGTCGTCCATGGCGACGACCTACATGGGCATGGACATGGGAGGGTGAGTCAAACCAGAGGGAGAGAGAGGAAAGGAAAACCGAGGGAGAGAGGAAGGTGATGTAGGGATCAGCGGAGCTAGTCATCGGTGGTGAGGTGCTCCGGTGTGGTGGCGCGGGGCGGCGGCCTCCTAGACGTTGGTGGAAGACTGGCGAGCTCCTAGACGCCGGTGGCGCGAGGCGGCGGCCTCTTTCGGCGCCATGGAGATGGATGGGCGCATGGGTAAGAGGTCCATGTGAGAGCATATGGAAAGTGAGAGGAGAGAATGGTGGAAGAGAGAAGGGATTTGGGAGAGGAGATGGGGATTCGGCCAAGGATATGGCGACTTCACCTACCTCGTACTTAGTAGTAGCGAGGGGTATAAAACCGCGCTACTACTAAGTTGATAGTAGTAGCGCGGTTTTATACCCCTCGCTACTACTATGGCATGTGTCGAGGAGCACGGTAGAGACCGCTTAGTAGTAGCGAGGGTTAAAAAGTCGCACTACTACTATCAACTTAGTAGTAGCGAGGGGTAAAAACCCGCGCTACTGCTAATTAGCAGTAGCGCTTCTTTTTGCGCCGCGCTGCTGCTAACATTCTGTGTATAAGGTTTTCCCTAGTAGTGTTCGCAGAGGGAAGCAGGGTTTTGAAAAAGAGATAAATTGTATTTTGAGCGGTATACTTTCATTGTCAACGTAGCAACTAAGAGATGGCGATATCTTCCATGCTAAACACATTATAGGCGGTTCCCAAACAGAATGGTAAAGTTTATACTCCCCCTCCACCAACAAGCATCAATCCATGGCTTGCTCGAAACAACGAGTGCCTCCAACATACATCAGGTCCCAGGGGGAGTTTTGTTTGCAATTAATTTTGATTTAGTTTGCATAAAGCATGGGACTGGGTATCCCTGTGACCAGCCATTTTCTCGTGAGTGATGAGCGGAGTCCACTCCTCTTGAGAATAACCCGCCTAACACGGAAGATAAGGACAACCTTTGTTGATACATGAGCTATTCGAGCATACAAAACAGAATGTTTATTTGAAGGTTTAGAGTTTGGCACATACAAATTTACTTGGAACGGCGGGTAGATACCGCATATAGGAAGGTATAGTGGTTTCATCTAGAATAACTTTGGGGTTTAAGGGATTGGATGCACAAGCAGTATTCCCGCTTAGTACAGGTGAAGGCTAGCAAAAGACTGGGAAGCGACAAACTAGAGAGCGACAACAGCCATGTACATGCATTAAAATTAATAAACATTGGATGCAAGCATGAGTAGGATATAATCCACCATGAACATAAATAGCGTGAAGGCTATGTTGATTTGTTTTCAACTACATGCGTGAACATGTGCCCAAGTCAAGTCACTTAAATCATTAAAACGAGGATACCACCCCATCTACCACATCATAACCATCTCAATAGCATGTTGGCACACAAGGTAAATCATTATAACTCATAGCTAATCAAGCATGGCACAAGCAGCTCTGATCTCTAATTGTCATTGCAAACATGTTTATTCATAATAAGCTGAATCAAGAATGCGGGACTCATCATATTTACAAAAACAAAAGAGGTCGAGTTCATACCAGCTTTTCTCATCTCAGTCAGTCCATCATATATCATCATAATTTCCTTTCACTTGCATGACCGAACGGTGTGAATAATAATAAGAGTGCATGTGCATTAGACTAAGATGGAATCTGCGAGCATTCAATAAATAGGAGAAGACAAGGCAATATGGGCTCTTGGTTAAATCAACAATAATGCATATAAGACCCACTTCAACAATATAATTATGGTCTTCTCCTACTGACCCCCAAAGAAAATAAAAGAAATAAAACTATTTACACGGGAAAGCTCCCAACAAGCAAAAGAAGAACGAGAAATATTTTTGGGTTTTCTTTTTGATTATTACTACTACAGCAGAAAAATAAACTACTACTAATTTTTTTGTTTTTCTTAAGGTTTACTAAACACACAAGAAGAAAGCAGGAAAAAGAAAATAAACTAGCACGGATATTACAGTGAAAAAGTATGAGCACCGACATCTAGCAATGAGTGTGTGTGAACATAGATGTAATGTCGGTGAGAAATACGCACTCTCCCAAGCTTAGGCTTTTGGCCTAAGTTGGTCTATGGCCACGGCTGGCCTGGAGGATATCCATAATAATAGTTGTTGGGGTCGTACTATGACGATGAGGAATAGTTGGGATCATATTGTGATGAAGAAGAAGACTCTGACTGGCACTGGCTGATAGTCATCTCTGGATCCCAAGAATAAACAGATTGTCACGGGGGCTCATTTTGTGGTTCCTGTTCTGGCTCCTCGGTTGGTGCAGGGTTCCGGTAGGCGCGAATAGCCGTCAACGGAACAAGGTACGTGCCTGCAGTCAAATCAAACAAAGAAGGAGCAGGCAAGGTAATAGTCTCAAGATGATGTTTATTAAAGAACAATTGATATTTAAGCTCCCCTGCCCTATTCTTAACAATAAAATCATGTGCTACCATACTTTTGTGATCTAGATAAACACGGGGCATCACCTTTTCTTCCTTCTTAGCATGCCTAATAGGTATGTTAAAATGTGCGGCTAGGCGTGTGGCATAAATGCCTCCAAAGATGGGGCCCTTAGTACGGTTCATATTTAACCGTCTAGCAATAATACCACCCAAACTAAAAGTGTTATCACTATATAAACCTTGGAGCAGAATAATTAAATCAGGGATACTAAGGTTTCCAGAATTTCCGCGTCCAATTAAACAACGACTAGCAAATAATGCAAAGTAACGCCAAACAGGAAAATGTATGCTAGTGATTCGTGCATCGGAAACCTTCCTGGTTTCTCCTACAGTGATATTATCAATAAACCCAGCCACATCATCATGATGTGGTTCTTCTCTCTTGCCCTCAAAAGGGACTAAACAAATCCGACAGAAATCATAAATTGACATCTCCTTAGGCTCATCATATAAATGAAATTCCACCGTAGGTGGTGAGTTCCTAGGATAAAAATAAAAGTTTTGCACAAAAGTATTTGTGAGTAAGAGATACTGATCGCATTGGTCGTGGAGGAAAGCGGTTAGGCCTGCATTGTGAGCCAATTCATGAAAATCTTCATATATACCGATTGCTCTCAAGAAATCTTCAGAAGGCCATTCACACGCCTGAATCTCCGCAGTGCATGGCAAATTATACTTAGGCTTCGGTGCCTTTTCCTTCGAGTTTTGGCTCGATGAGCCCCTCAATAATCTCCTCATCATTTCCTGAAATAATCTGAAATTTTTAGTAACTTCAAAATAAAAGTAAACCATCTTCAATAAAACTGATAGTAACTACTCATACAAGTGCCTAGAGCCTATATCAAGCATTAGAACTACTTGGAACCATATAAATTTGACATGCAAGCTCAAGAACATGGTCACCTATGCAGCTTAAATTTGCAAAGAATAAAGCACTAGAACAAAAACTAATTGGACCAATGGAGGAGTCACATACCAAGGAACAATCTCCCCAAGCAGTTTTGCTAGAGGTGCTTTGAGCAAGGAGATCGAAAATCGCAGCAAAAGTGGTTGAAACTCGTGCTTGAGTTGGTTTTTCGGGTTTGTGTGAGATAGAGGAAAAAGATGGGTGCTGGGATAAGTGGACGAGGGCCACCGTGGGCCCACGAGGCAGTGGGCGCGCCCTATAGGGGGGGCACGCCCACCACCCTCGTGGCCAGGTGGCAGCTCCTCCCGCGGTGATTTTTGCATAGTAAATCCTCAAATATTCCCGAAAAAATCATATTAAATTGGCATGCCATTCTGAGGACTTTTATTTTAGGGATATTTTTATATTGCATAGATAATCAGATAACAGACAGAAAAATACTATTTTTACTTTATTTAATATAAATAATAGAAAATATAAAGAGGGTACAGAAGTTTGTGCTTCTAGTTTCATCCATCTCATGCTCATCAAAAAGAATCCACTAACAAGGTTGATCAAGTCTTGTTAACAAACTCATTTCGATAATCATGAAACCGGAGAAATTTCGAATAACACTAAGTTACCTCAACGGGGATATGCACATCCCCGATAATAAGAATATCACATTTCTTCTTGACAGTAGGAAGAGGAAATTCAAAACCTCCAAATATAATTGATGGAATTTTTCCAATAGAGTTGATACTATGAACTTCAGGTTGTTTCCTCGGAAAGTGTATCGTATGCTCATTACCATTAACATGAAAAGTGGCATTGCCTTTGTTGCAATCAATAACAGCCCCTACAGTATTAAGAAAAGGTCTTCCAAGAATAATAGACATACTATCATCCTCGGGAATATCAAGAATAACAAAGTCCGTTAAAATAGTAACGTTTGCAACCACAACAGGCACATCCTCACAAATACCGACAGGTATAGCAGTTGATTTATCAGCCATTTGCAAAGATATTTCGGTAGGTGTCAACTTATTCAAGTCAAGTCTACGATATAAAGAGAGAGGCATAACACTAACACCAGCTCCAAGATCACATAAAGCGGTTTTAATATAATTCTTTTTAATGGAGCAAGGTATAGTAGGTACTCCGGGGTCTCCAAGTTTCTTTGGTATTCCATCCTTAAAAGTGTAATTAGCAAGCATGGTGGAAATTTCAGCTTCCGGTATCTTTCTTTTATTAGTAATGATATCTTTCATATATTTAGCATAAGGATTTGTTTTGAGCACATCAGTTAATCTCATACGCAAAAAGATAGGCCTAATCATTTCGGCAAAGTGCTCAAAATCCTCATCATCCTTTTTCTTGGATGGTTTCGGAGGAAAAGGCATGGGTTTCTGAACCCAAGGTTCTCTTTCTTTACCATGTTTCCTAGCAACAAAGTCTCTTTTATCATAATGTTGATTCTTTGATTGTGGGTTATCAAGATCAACAGCAGGTTCAATTTCTACATCATTATCATTACTAGGTTGAGCATCATCATGAACATCATCATTAATATTTTTATTAGGTTCATGTTCATTACCAGATTGTGTTTCAGCATTAGACATAGATATATCATTTGGATTATCAGGTGGTTCAGCAATAGGTTCACTAGAAGTTTGCACAGTTCTATCATTTTTCTTTTTCTTCTTTTTAGAAGAACTAGGAACATCAATATTATTTCTCTGAGAATCTTGCTCAATTCTCTTAGGGTGGCCTTCAGGATACAAAGGTTCCTGAGTCATTCTACCAGTTCTAGTGGCCACTCTAACAGCATAATCATTTTTCTTACTATTCATTTCATCAAGCACTTCTTTTTGAGCTTTAAGTACTTGTTCTACTTGAGTGGTAACCATAGAAGCATGTTTGCTAATAAGTTTAAGTTCACCTTTAATATCAGCCATATAATCACCCAAGCGTCTAATCATATAAGCATTTTCTTTTAATTGTCTACCAAAATAAGCATTGAAGTCGTCTTGCTTATACATAAAGTTATCAAACTCATCCAAGCGCTGACTAGCAATTTTAGTAGGAGGAACTTCAGCTTTATCATATCTATAGAGAGAATTTACCTTTACTACCTGTGTCGGGATATCAGGATCAGGAGGTTCTTCAGTAAATAAATAATTGAGATCATATGTTTCTTCAACAAGCGGTGAATTAAGACCATGTATTTCTTCAATAGGAGGTAAATTCTTAACGTCTTCAGTACCTTTTTCTTTCATAGATTTCTTTGCCTCTTGCATATCTTCGGGACTGAGGAATAGAAAACCTCTCTTCTTCGGAGTTGGTTTAGGAATAGGCCCAGTAATTGGAGTAGGAGTTGGCTCAGGAGCTGGCTCAGGAGGTGCCCAATTATTTTCATTTGTCAACATATTATTCAATAGAATTTCAGCTTCATCCGGTGTTCTTTCCCTGAAAAGAGAACTAGCACAACTATCCAGGTAATCTCTGGAAGCATCAGTTAGTCCATTATAAAAGATATCAAGTATTTCAGGTTTCTTAAGAGGATGATCAGGCAAAGCATTAAGTAGCTTGAGAAGCCTCCCCCAAGCTTGTGGGAGACTCTCTTCTTTAATTTGCACAAAGTTGTATATTTCCCTCAAAGCAGCTTGTTTCTTATGAGTAGGGAAATATTTAGTAGAGAAGTAATAAATAATATCCTGGGGACTAAGCACACAACCAGGATCAAGAGAATTAAACCATATCTTAGCATCACCCTTTAATGAGAACAGAAATATTTTGAGTTAATAGAGGTAACGTGATCTCTCATTATTAGTGAACAGGGCAGCTATATCATTTAACTTAGTAAGATGTGCCACAACAGTTTCAGATTCATAGCCATAAAACGGATCAGATTCAACCAAAGTAATTATATCAGGATCAACAGAGAATTCATAATCTTTATCAGGAACACATATAGGTGAAGTAGCAAAATCAGGATCGGGTTTAATTTTATCTCTAAGTGATTCTTTGTTCCATTTAATTAATAACCTCTTAAGCTCATATCTATCTCTGCAAGCTAAAATAGCTAGAGAAGCATCTTATTAAAAAGATAACCTTTAGGAATAACAGGCATATTTTCATCATCACTATCATCATCGTATTCAGATTCAATAATTTCTCTTTCTCTAGCCCTAGCAATTTATTCTTCTAGAAAATCACTAAGTGGCACAGTAGTATCAGGCATAGAAGCAGTTTCATCATAAGTATCATGCATTGCAGAAGTGGCATCATCAATAACATGCGACATATCAGAACGAATAGCAGAAGCAGGTGTAGGTGTCGCAAACTTACTCATAACAGAAGGTGAATCAAGTGCAGAGCTAGATGGCAGTTCCTTACCTCCCCTCGTAGTTGAGGGATAGATCTTGGTTTTTGGATCTCTCAAGATCTTCATAGTATCCAGCAGATATAAATCCCAAGTGACTCAAAGAATAGAGCTATGCTCCCCGGCAACGGCCCCAGAAAAAGGTCTTGATAACCGACAAGTATAGGGGATCGCAACAGCTTTCAAGGGTAGAGTATTCAACCCAAATTTATTGATTCGACACAAGGGGAGCCAAAGAATATTCTCAAGTATTAGCAGTTCAGTTGTCAATTCAACCACACATGGAAACTTAGTATCTGCAGCAAAGTGTTTAGTAGCAAAGTAATATGATAGTGGTGGTAGCAGTAACAAAAGTAAAGACAGCAAAAGTAATGTTTTTGGTATTTTGTAGTGATTATAATAGTAGCAGCGGAAAAGTAAATAAGCGTAAACAAGTATATGGAAAACTCGTTGGCACCGGATCAGCGATGGATAATTATGCCGGATGCAGTTCATCATGTAACAGTCATAACATAGGGTGACACAGAACTAGCTCCAATTCGTCAATGTAATGTAGGCATGTATTCCGTATATAATCATACGTTCTTATGGAAAAGAACTTGCATGACATCTTTTGTCCTACCCTCCCGTGGCAGCGGGGTCCTATTGGAAACTTAGGGATATTAAGGCCTCCTTTTAATAGAGAACCAGAACAAAGCATTAGCACATAGTGAATACATGGACTCCTCAAACTATGGTCATCACCGAGAGTGGTCCCGATTATTGTCACTTCGGTGTTGCCGGATCATAACACATAGTAGGTGACTATAGACTTGCAAGATAGGATCTAGAACTCACATATATTCATGAAAACATAATAGGTTCAGATGTGAAATCATGGCACTCGGGCCCTAGTGACAAGCATTAAGCATAGCAAAGTCATAGCAACATCAATCTCGGAACATAATGGATACTAGGGATCAAACCCTAGAAAAACTAACTCGATTACATGATGAATCTCATCCAACCCATCACCGTCCAGCAAGCCTACGATGCAATTACTCACGCACGGCGGTGAGCATCATGAAATTGGTGATGGAGGATGGTTCATGATGATGACGGCGACGTATCCCCCTCTTCGGAGCCCCGAACGGACTCCAGATCAGTCCTCCCGAGAGGTTTTAGGGCTTGGCGGCGGCTCCGTATCGTAAAACGTGATGATTTCTTCTCTCTCATTTTTTCTCTCTGAAAGCAAATATATAGAGTTGGAGTGGGCGTCGGAGGGTCAACAGGGGGCCCACGAGGTAGGGGCGCGCCTTAGGGGGGGCACCCCCCACCCTCGTGGAAAGGGTGTGGGCCCCTGGTCTTCATATTTGGCGAGGATTTTTTATTGTTTTTTCTAAGACCTCCCGTGGAGTTTCAGGTCATTCCGAGAATATTTGTTTTCTGCATATAAAACAACATCGTGGTAATTCTGCTGAAAATAGCGTCAGTTCGGGTTAGTTCCATTCAAATCATACAAGATAGAGTCCAAAACAAGGGCAAAAGTGTTTGCAAAAGTAGATACGACGGAGACGTATCAATGATCGGGTGTGATAAGCTCTACGTTCACATACAACGGGTGCAAGCCTTTTTTGAATAAGCAGAATACTCAGATTAAACTTGACGAGCCTGGCATATGCACATATGGCCTCGGAACACTGACACCGAAAGGTCGAGCGTGAATCATATAGTAGATATGATCAACATAGTGATGTTCACCGTTGAAAATTTCTCCATCTCACGTGATGATCGGACATGGTTTAGTTGATATGGATCACGTGATCATTTAGATGACTAGAGGGATGTCTATCTAAGTGGGAGTTCTTATATAATATGATTAATGGAACTTTAATTTATCATGAACTTAGTACCTAATAGTATTTTGCATGTCTATGTTGTTGTAGATAATTGGCCCGTGCTACTGTTCCTTTGAATTTTAATGCGTTCCTACAGAAAGCTAAGTTGAAAGATGATGGTAGAAACTACACGGACTGGGTCCATAACTTGAGGATTATCCTCATTGTTGCACATAAGAATTACATCCTGGAAGCACCACTAGGTGCAAAGCCCACTGCAGGAGCAACTCCAGATGTTATGAACGTCTGGCAGAGCAAAGCTGATGACTACTTGATAGTTCAGTGTGCCATGATTTACGTCTTAGAATCAGGACTTCAACGTCGTTTTGAATGTCATGGAGCATATGAGATATTCCAGGAGTTGAAGTTAATATTTCAAGCAAATGGCCGGATTGAGAGATATGAAGTCTCCAATAAGTTCTACAGCTGCAAAATGGAGGAGAATAGTTCTGTCAGTGAACATATACTCAGAATGTTTGGGTACCACAACCACTTGACTCAACTAGGAATTATTCTTCCTAATGATAGTGTCATTGACAGAGTTCTTCAATCATTGCCACCAAGCTACAAAAGCTTCGTGATATGCAAGGGATGGATAAGACAATTCCCGAGCTCTTTGCGATGCTACAGGCCGCGGAGGTAGAAATCAAGAAGGAGCATCAAGTGTTGATGGTTAAAAAGACCACTAGTTTCAAGAAGAAGGGCAGAGGGAAGAAGGGGAACTTCAAGAAGAACGGCAAGCAAGTTGTTGCTCAAGTGAAGAAGCCCAAGTCTGGACCTAAGCCTGAGACTTAGTGCTTCTATGCAAAGTGACTGGTCACTGGAAGCGGAACTGCCCCAAGTATTTGGCGGATAAGAAGGATGGAAAAGTGAAAGGTATATTTGATATACATGTTATTTATGCGTACCTTATTAATGCTCGTCGTAGCGCCTGGGTATTTGATACTAGTTCTGTTGCTCATATTTGCAACTCGAAACAGGTGCTACGGATTAAACGAAGATTAGCTAAGGACGACGTGACGATGCGCGTGGGAAATGGTTCCGAAGTCGATGTGATCGCCATCGGCACTCTACCTCTACATCTACCTTTGGGATTAGTTTTGGACCTGAATAATTGTTATTTGGTGCCAGCGTTAAGCATAAACATTATATCTGGATCTTGTTTGATGCGAGACGGATGTTCATTTAAATCAGAGAATAATGGTTGTTCTATTTATAAGAGTAATATCTTTTATGGTCATGCACCCTTGATGAGTGGTATATTTTTACTAAATCTCGATAGTAGTGATACACATATACATAGTATTGAAACCAAAAGATAGAAGTTTAATAATGATAGTGCAACTTATTTGTGGCACTGCCGTTTAGATCATATTGGTGTAAAGTGCATGAAGAAACTCCATGCTGATGGGCTTTTGGAATCACTTCATTATGAATCACTTGATGCTTCCCAACCATGCCTCATGGGCAAGATGACTAAGACTCCGTTCTCCAGAACAATGGAGCGAGCAACAGACTTACTGGAAATAATACATACTTATGTATGCAGTCCAATGAGTGTTGATGCTTGCGGCGGGTATCGTTATTTTCTGACCTTCACAGATGATTTGAGCAGATATGGATATATCTACTTAATGAAGCATAAGTTAGAAACATTTGAAAAGTTCAAATAATTTCAGAGTGAAGTGGAAAATCATCACAACAAGAAAATAAAGTTTCTACGATCTGATCGTGGAGGTGAATATTTGAGTTACGAGTTTGGTCTTCATTTTAAACAATGTGGAATAGTTTCGCAACTCACGCCACCTGGAACACCACAGCGTAATGGTGTGTACGAACGCTGTAACCGCATTTTATTAGATATGGTGCAATCTATGATGTCTCTTACTGATTTACCGCTATCGTTTTGGGGATATGCTTTAGAGACGGCTGCATCCATGTTAAATAGGGCACCATCGAAATCCGTTGAGACGACACCATATGAGCTGTGGTTTGGCAAGAAACCCAAGTTGTCGTTTATTAAAGTTTGGGGATGCAATGCTTATGTGAAAAAGCTTCAGCCTGATAAGCTCGAACCCAAATCGGAGAAATGTGTCTTCATAGGATACCCAAAGGAGACTGTTGGGTACACCTTCTATCACAGATCCAAAGGCAAGATATTCGTTGCTAAGAATGGATCCTTTCTAGAGAAGGATTTCTCTCGAAAGAAGTGAGTGGGAGGAAAGTAGAACTTGATGAGGTAATTGTACCTTCTCCCTTATTGGAAAGTAGTTCATCATAGAAATCAGTTCTAGTGATTCCTACACCAATTAGTGGGGAAGCTAATGATGATGATAATGAAACTTCTGATCAAGTTACTACCAAACCTCGTAGGTTAACCAAAGTAATATCCACACCAGAGTGGTACGATAATCCTATTCTGGAGGTCATGTTACTTGACCATGACGAACCTACGAACTATGAGGAAGCGATGATGAGCCCAGATTCCGCGAAATTGCTTGAGCCATGAAATATGAGATGGGATCCATGTATGAGAACAAAGTATGGACTTTGGTTGACTTGCCCGATGATCGGCAAGCAATAGAGAATAAATGGATCTTCAAGAAGAAGACTGACACTGACGGTAATGTTACTATCTACAAAGCTCGACTTGTTGCGAAAGGTTTTCGACAAGTTCAAGGAGTTGACTACGATGAGACCTTCTCACCCGTAGGGATGCTTAAGTCTATCTCAATCATGTTAGCAATTGCCGCATTTTATGATTATGAAATTTAGCAACTGGATGTAAAAACTGCATTCCTTAATGGATATCTTAAAGAAGAGTTGTATATGATGCAATCAGAAGGTTTTGTCGATCCAAAAGGTGCTAACAAAGTATGCAGGCTCCAGCAATCCATTCATGGACTGGTGCAAGCCTCTCGGAGCTGGAATATACGCTTTGATAGTGTGATCAAAGCATATGGTTTTATACAGACTATTGGAGAAGCCTGTATTTACGAGAAAGTGAGTGGGAGTGATACATCTCCAACGTATCTATAATTTTTGATTGTTCCATGCTATTATATTATCCATCTAGGATGTTTTATATGCTATTTTATATGATTTTTGGGACTAACCTATTAACCTAGAGCCCAGTGCTAGTTTCTCTTTTTTTCCTTGTTTTTGAGTATCGCAGAAAAGGAAAACCAAACGGAGTCCAATTGACCTGAAATTTCATGGAGCTTTTTTTTGGACCAGAAGAAGCCCACGGAGTACCGGAAATTGCCCCCTACCTCGTGGCCGCCTCGGGGACCCCCTGCCTTGTTCCCCATGCCAACACCTCTTATATAATCCCAAACTTCCAGAAAATAACCTAGATCAGGAGTTCCGCTGCCGCAAGCCTCCGTAGCCACCGAAAACCAATCTAGACCCTTTCTGGCACCCTGCTAGAGGGGGGAATCCCTCTCCGGTGGCCATCTTCATCATCCCGGTGCTCTCCATGACGAGGAGGGAGTAGTTCACCCTCGGGGCTGAGGGTATGTACCAGTAGCTATGTGTTTGATCTCTCTCTCTCTCTCTCATGTTCTTGATTTGGCACGATCTTGATGTATTGCGAGCTTTGCTATTATAATTGGATCTTATGATGCTTCTCCCCCTCTACTCTCTTGTTATGGATTGAGTTTTCCTTTGAAGTTATTTTATCGGATTGAGTCTTTAAGGATTTTAGAACACTTGATGTATGCCTTGCATGTGCTTATCTGTGGTGACAATGGGATATCACGTGATCCACTTGATGTATGTTTTGGTGATCAACTTGTGAGTTCCGTGACCTCATGAACTTATGCGTAGGGGTTAGCACACGTTTTCGTCTTGACTCTCCGGTAGAAACTTTGGGGCACTCTTTGAAGTTCTTTGTGTTGGTTGAATAGATGAATTTGAGATTGTGTGATGCATATCGTATAATCATACCCACGGATACTTGAGGTGACATTGGAGTATCTAGGTGACATAAGGGTTTTGGTTGATTTGCGTCTTAAGGTGTTATTTTAGTATGAACTCTAGGATAGATCGAACGAAAACAATAGCTTCGTTTTATTTTACTACGGACTCTTGAATAGATCGATCCGAAAGGATAACTTTGAGGTGGTTTCGTACCCTACAATAATCTCTTCGTTTGTTCTCCGCTATTAGTGACTTTGGAGTGACTCTTTTTTGCATGTTGAGGGATAGTTATATGATCCAATTATGTTATTATTGTTGAGAGAACTTGCACTAGTGAAAGTATGAACCCCAGGCCTTGTTTCCTAGCATTGAAATACCGTTTATGCTCACTTTTACCATTAGTTACCTTGCTGTTTTTATATTTTCAGATTACAAAAACCTATATCTACCATCCATATTGCACTTGTATCACCATATCTTCGCCGAACTAGTGCACCTATACAATTTAGCATTGTATTGGGTGTGTTAGGGACACAAGAGACTCTTTGTTATTTGGTTGCAGGGTTGTTTGAGAAACACCATCTTCAACCTATGCCTCCCATGGATTGATAAACCTTAGGTCATCTACTTGAGGGAAATTTGCTACTGTCCTACAAACCTCTGCACTTGGAGGCCCAACAACGTCTACAAGAAGAAGGTTGTATAGTAGACATCAAGCTCTTTTCTAACGCCATTGCCGGGGAGGTTAGCACATGAAGGTATATCTTTAGATCTTGCAATCAAATCTTTTAGTTTCTTGTTTTATCACTAGTTTAGTTTATAAAAGAAAACTACAAAAAAATGGAATTGAGGGTGCCTCATATGCTTCATCATTTTAATATCTTCCGTGAAAATAAGGATTCCGATAATTGTGCTCAAGTGCTAGAAGAAGAATGCATTAGAATGTTTGGCACTAAATATTTGAATGATCAGCATGATTGCAATGTTGTTATTACTAATACCTTGAATATCCATGATGCTAATGATATGCAAAGCCACAAGCTTGGGGAAGCTATGTTTGATGGAGATGATATTTTTTGTCCCCCAAGTTTTGATGAGAAAATTTATTATGATGATAGCATGCCTCCTATTTGTGATAATTATGAAAGTGGATTTGGAGAGGTCATGACTTTATTCAGTGATGAATCCACTATTTCGGAAGAGGTTCCAATTGATTATGAGCACAAAGTTGCTATCTATGATGATTATTGTGATGACATGTATGCTATAAAGAATAATGATAACCATGAAACTTGTCATCTTGATCTTAATTTTCAATCACATGATAGTTATTTTGTTGAGTTTGCTCCCACTACTATTCCGAATGAGAAGAAATTTGCTTATGTGCAGAGTAATAAAAATTATATGCTTGTAGATCATGAAAAGATTTCTTTATGTGACGGTTATATTGTTGAATTCTTTCATGATGCTACTGAAAATTATTATGAGGGAGGAACATATGCTTGTAGGAATTGCAATAATATCAAGTTTCCTCTCTATGTGCTTAAAATTTTAAAGTTATGCTTGTTTTGCCTTCCTATGCTAGTTGATTATGGTTCCCATAAACTTTTTGCTCACAAAATCCTTATGCATAGGAAGTGGTTCAGACTTAAATGTGCTAGTCATATTCTTCATGATGCTCTCTTTATGTTTCAATTCTTATTTTTTATGTGAGCATCATTGAAATCATCATGCCTAGCTAGGGGCGTTAAACATTAGCGCTTGTTGGGAGGCAACCCAATCTTCATTTTTGTTCTTAGCTTTTTGATCCTGTTTAGTAATAAATAATTCATCTATCCTCTTCTTAGATGTGGTTTTATGTTTTAATTAGTGTTTGTGCCAAGTAGAACCTTTGGGAAGACTTGGGTGAAGTCTTTGCGATCTTGCTGTAAAAAACATAAACTTTTGCAGTCACGAAATTAGCTGCCATTTTTCACTGGAGAGTGCTCTTAGGTTGATTCTTTTTGCAGAAGATTAACAGACAAATTCCTCAGGTCCACCAATTTGTTTAATAATTGTTTGAGTTCCAGAAGTATACATTTTATACAGATTACTACAGACTGTTCTGTTTTTTACAGATTCTGTTTTCTATGTGGTGTTTGCTTATTTTGATGAATCTATGAGTAGTATCGGAGGGTATGAACCATAGCGAAGTTAGAATACAGTAGATATTACACCAATATGAATTTAGAATGAGTTCACAACAGTACGTAAGTGGTAATTTATTTTCTTATACTAACGGAGCTTACGAGTTTTCTGTTAAGTTTTGTGTTGTGAAGTTTTCAAGTTTTGGGTAAAGATTCGATGGACGATGGAATAAGGAGTGGCAAGAGCCTAAGCTTGCGGATGCCAAAGGCACCCCAAGGTAATATTCAAGGACAACCAAGGGCCTAATCTTGGGGATACCCCGGATGGCATTCCCTCATTCGTCTTCGTTCATCGGTAACTTTACTTGGAGCTATATTTTTATTCACCACATGATATGTGTTTTGCTTGGAGCATCATTTTATTTTATTTAGTTTTGCTTGCTGTTTGAATAATATTCCAAGATCTGAAATTATTAAATGTTAGAGATTCTTCACATATTTACATAATTATTCAACTACTCATTGATCTTCACTTATATCTTTCGGAGTAGTTTGTCGCTTGCTCTAGTGCTTCACTTATATCTTTTAGAGCAGGGTTGTGGTTTTATTTTAAAGAAATAGATGAACTCTCATTCTTCACTTATATTATTTTGAGATTATTTTATAACAGCATGGTAATTTGCTTTGGCTATAAAATTAGTCCTAATATGATAGGCATCCAAGATGTGTATAATAAAAACTTTCATATAAAGTGCATTGAATACTATGAGAAGTTTGATACTTGATGATTGTTTTGAGATATGAAGATGGCGATATTAGAGTCATGCTAGTTGAGTAGTTGTGAATTTGAGAGATACTTTTGTTAAAGTTTGTGATTCCCGTAGCATGCACCTATGGTGAACCGTTATGTGATGAAGTCGAAGCATGATTTATTTATTGATTGTCCTCCTTATGAGTGGCGGTCGGGGATGAGCGATGGTCTTTTCCTACCAATCTATCCCCCTAGGAGCATGCACATAGTACTTTGTTTCGATAACTAATAGATTTTTGCAAAAAGTATGTGAGTTCTTTATGACTAATGTTGAGTCCATGGACTATACGCACTCTCACCCTTCCACCATTGCTAGCCCCTCTAATACCGCGCACCTTTCCCCGGTATCATACACCCACCATTACCTTCCTCAAAACAGCCACCATACCTACCTATTATGGCATTTCCATAGCCATTCCGAGATATATTGCGATGCAACTTTCCACCGTTCCGTTTATTATGACACGCTCCATCATTGTCATATTGCTTTGCGTGATCATGTAGTTGGCATCGTATCTATGGCAAAGCCACCGTTCATAATTCATTCATACATGTCACTCTTGATTCATTGCATATCCCGGTACACCGCCGGAGGCATTCGTATAGAGTCATATCTTGTTCTAAGTATAGAGTTGTAATTCTTGAGTTGTAAGTAAATAAAAGTGTGATGATCATCATTATTAGAGCATTGTCCCAGTGAGGGAAGGATGATGGAGACTATGATTCCGCCACAAGTCGGGATGAGACTCCGGACAAAAAAGCGAAAAAAGAGGCCAAAAAAAGAGAAGGCCCCAAAAAACAAAAAAAAACAAAAACAAATGAGAGAAAAAGAGAGAAGGGACAATGCTACTATCCTTTTACAACACTTGTGCTTCAAAGTAGCACCATGATCTTCATGATAGAGAGTCTCCTATGTTGTCACTTTCATATACTAGTGGGAATCTTTCATTATAGAACTTGGCTTGTATATTCCAATGATGGGCTTCCTCAAATTGCCCTAGGTCTTCGTGAGCAAGCAAGTTGGATGCACACCCACTAGTTTCTTTTGTTGAGCTTTCATACACTTATAGCTCTAGTGCATCCGTTGCATGGCAATCCATACTCACTCTCATTGATATCTATTGATGGGCATCTCCATAGCCCGTTGATACACCTAGTTGATGTGAGACTATCTTCTCCTTTTTGTCTTCTCCACAACCACCATTCTATTCCACCTATAGTGCTATATCCATGGCTCACGCTCATATATTGTGTGAAGATTGAAAAAGTTTGAGAACATCAAAAGTATGAAACAATTGCTTGGCTTGTCATCAGGGTTGTGGATGATTTAATATTTTGTGTGATGAAGATAGAGCATGGCAGACTATATGATTTTGTCAGGATAACTTGCTTTGGCCATGTTATTTTGAGAAGACATGATTGCTTCGTTAGTATGCTTGAAGTATTATTATTTTTATGTCAATATTAAACTTTTGTCTTGAATCTTATGGATCTTAATATTCTTGCCACAATAAAGAAAATTACATTGATAATTATGTTAGGTAGCATTCCACATCAAAAAATTTGTTTTTATCATTTACCTACTCGAGGACGAGTAGGAATTAAGCTTGGGGATGCTTGATACGTCTCCAACGTATCTATAATTTTTTATTGTTCTGTGCTATTATATTATCCATCTAGGATGTTTTATATGCATTTATATGCTATTTTATATGGTTTTTGGGACTAACCTATTAACCTAGAGCCCATGCCAGTTTCTGTTTTTTCCTTGTTTTTGAGTATCGTAGAAAAGGAAAACCAAACGGAGTCCAATTGACCTGAAATTTCACGGAGCTTATTTTTGGGCCAGAAAAAGTCCACACAGAACCGGAGATGGACCAGAGGAGTCCCGAAGCCACCACGAGGGTGGGGGAGCTCCCTACCCCCCCCCCCCTGGGCGCGCCCCCTACCTCGTGGCCGACTCGGGGACCCCCTGACTTGTTCCCGACGCCAACACCTCTCATATAATGCCAAACTTCCAGAAAATAACCTAGATCGGGAGTTCCACCGCCGCGAGCCTCTGTAGCCACCAAAAACCAATCTAGACCCGCTACGGCACCCTGCCGGAGGGGGGGGATCCCTCTCCGGTGGCCATCTTCATCATCCCGGCGCTCTCCATGACGAGGAGGGAGTAGTTCACCCTCGGGGCTGAGGGTATGTACCAGTAGCTATGTGTTTGATCTCTCTCTCTCGTGTTCTTGATTTGGCATGATCTTGATGTATCGCAAGCTTTGCTATTAACTTTGGATCTTATGATGCTTCTCCCCTCTACTCTCTTGTAATGGATAGAGTTTTCCCTTTTAAGTTATTTTATCGGATTGAGTCTTTAAGGATTTGAGAACACTTGATGTATGTCTTGCATGTGCTTATCTATGGTGACAATGGGATATCACGTGATCCACTTGATGTATGTTTTGGTGATCAACTTGTGAGTTCCGTGACCTCATGAACTTATGCATAGGGGTTGGCACACGTTTTCGTCTTGACTCTCCAGTAGAAACTTTGAGGCACTCTTTGAAGTTCTTTGTGTTGGTTGAATAGATGAATCTGAGATTGTGTGATGCATATCGTATAATCATACCCACGGATACTTGAGGTGACATTGGAGTATACAGGTAACATTAGGGTTTTGGTTGATTTGCGTCTTAGGGTGTTATTCTAGTACGAACTCTAGGATAGATCGAACGGAAAGAATAGCTTCGTGTTATTTAACTACGGACTCATGAATAGATCGATCAGAAAGGATAACTTTGAGGTGGTTTCGTACCCTACAATAATCTCTTCGTTTGTTCTCCGCTATTAGTGACTTTGGAGTGACTCTTTGTTGCATGTTGAGGGATAGTTATATGATCCAATTATGTTATTATTGTTGAGAGAACTTGCACTAGTGAAAGTATGAACCCTAGGCCTTGTTTCCTAGCATTGAAATACCGTTTACGCTCACTTTTACCATTAGTTACCTTGTTGTTTCTATATTTTCATATTACAAGAACCTATATCTACCATCCATATTGCACTTGTATCACCATCTCTTCGCCGAACTAATGCACCTATACAATTTACCATTGTATTGGGTGTGTTGGGGACACTAGAGACTCTTTGTTATTTGGTTGCAGGGTTGTTTGAGAGAGCATCTTCAACCTATGCATCCCACGGATTGATAAACCTTAGGTCATCCACTTGAGGGAAATTTTCTACTGTCCTACAAACCTCTGCACTTGGAGGCCCAACAACGTCTACAAGAAGAAGGTTGTGTAGTAGACATCAGGGAGCTCTGTAGCATTTCTGATATTATATGTGGATGACATATTGTTGATCGGAAATGATACTGAATTTCTGAATGGCATAAAAGGATACTTGAATAAGAAATTTTTTTCAATGAAAGACCTCGGTGAAGCTGCTGATATATTAGGCATCAAGATCTATAGAGATAGATCAAGACCTTTAATTGGACATTCACAAAGCACATACCTTGATAAAGTTTTGAAGAAGTTCAAAATGGATCAGTCAAAGAAAGGGTTCTTGCCTGTGTTACAAGGTGTGAAGTTGAGTCGGATTCAATGCCCGACCACTACAGAAGATAGAGAGAAAATGAAAGTCATTCCCTATGCCTCAGCCATAGGTTCTATCGTGTATGCAATGTTGTGTACCAGACCTGATGTGTGCGTTGCTATTAGTTTAGCAGGGAGGTACCAAAGTAATCCAGGAGTGGATCACTGGACAGTGGTTAAGAACATCCTGAAATACCTGAAAAGGACTAAGGATATGTTTCTCATTTATGGAGATGACAAAGAGCTCGTCGTAAAAGGTTACGTCGATGCAAGCTTTGACACTGATCCAGATGACTCTAAGTCGCAAACCGGATACGTATTTATAATGGATGGTGGAGCTGTGAGTTGGTGCAGTTCCAAGCAGAGCATCGTGGCGGGATCTACGTGTGAAGCAGAGTACATAGCTGCTTTGGAAGCAGCAAATGAAGGAGTCTGGATGACGGAGTTCATATCCGATCTAGGTGCAATACCTAGTGCATCGGGTCCTATGAAAATATTTTGTGACAATACTGGTGCAATTGCCTTGGCAAAGGAATCCAGATTTCACAGAAGAACCTAGCACATCAAGAGATGCTTCAATTCCATCCGTGATCAAGTCAAGGAGGGAGACATAGAGATTTGCAAGATACATACGGATCTGAATGTTGCAGACCCATTGACTAAGCCTTTCTCACGAGCAAAACATGATTAGCACCAAGACTCCATGGGTGTTTCATTACTACGTAATCTAGATTATTGACTCTAGTGCAAGTGGGAGACTGAAGGAAATATGCCCTAGAGGCAATAATAAAGTTGTTATTTATATTTCCTTATATCATGATAAATGTTTATTATTCATGCTAGAACTGTATTAACAGGAAACTTAGTACATGCGTGAATACATAGACATACAGAGTGTCCCTAGTATGCCTCTACTTGACTACCTTGTTAATTGATACGTCTCCGTCGTATCTACTTTTCCAAACACTTTTGCCCTTGTTTTGGACTCTAACTTGCATGATTTGAATGGAACTAACCCGGACTGACGTTGTTTTCAGTAGAATTGCCATGGTGTTATTTTTGTGCAGAAATAAAAGTTATCAGAATGACCTGAAAATCAATGGAGAATTATTTTGGAATATATAAAAAATACTAGAAGGAAGATCCATGTCACGGGGCCTCCACCTGTCCCGAGGGTGGGGGGCACGCCTGCCCCTGCCTCGTGGGCCCCCGGACGCTCCACCGACCTCAACTCCAACTCTATATATTCGTGTTCGGGAAGAAAAAAACCAGAGAGAAGGATTCATCGCGTTTTATGATACGGAGCCGCCGCCAAGCCCTAATCTCTCTCGGGAGGGCTGATCTGGAGTCCGTTCGGGGCTCCGGAGAGGGGAATCCGTCGCCATCATCATCAACCTTTCTCCATCACCAATTTCATGATGCTCACCGCCGTGTGTGAGTAATTCCATCGTAGGCTTGCTGGACGGTGATGGGTTGGATGAGATTTATCATGTAATCGAGTTGGTTTTGTTAGGGTTTGATCCCTAGTATCCACTATGTTTTGAGATTGATATTGCTATGACTTTGCTATGCTTAATGCTTGTCACTAGGGCCTGAGTGCCATGATTTTAGATCTGAACCTATTATGTTTTCATGAATATATGTGAGTTCTTGATACTATCTTGCAAGTCTATAGTCACCTACTATGTGTTATGATCCGGCAACCACGAAGTGACAATAATCGGGACCACTCCCGGTGATGACTGTAGTTTGAGGAGTTCGTGTATTCACTATGTGTTAATGCTTTGGTCTGGTACTCTATTAAAAGTAGGCCTTAATATCCCTTAGTTTCCGTTAGGACCCCGCTGTCACGGGAGGCTAGGACAAAAGATGGCATGCAAGTTCTTTTTCATAAGCACGTATGATTATATTCGGAATACATGCCTACATTACATTGATGAATTGGAGCTAGTTCTGTGTCACCCTAGGTTATGACTGTTACATGATCGATCGCATCTGGCATAATTACCTATCACCGATCCATTGCCTACGAGCTTTCCATATATTGTCCTTTGCTTATTACTTTTCCGTTGCTATTATTATCATCACTATAAAACACCAAAAATATTACTTTTGCTACTGTTACCTTTGCCACTGTTACCACTACTATCATATTACTTTGCTACTAAACACTTTGCTGTAGATACTAAGTTTCCAGGTGTGGTTGAACTGACAACTCAGCTTCTAATACTTGAGAATATTCTTTGGCTCCCCTTTTGGCGAATCAATAAATTTGGGTTGAATACTCTACCCTTGAAAACTGTTGCGATCCCCTATACTTGTGGGTTATCAAGACTATTTTTTGGCGCCGTTGCCGGGGAGCATAGCTCTATTCTTTGAGTCACTTGGGATTTATGAAGGAAATATGCCCTAGAGGCAATAATAAAGTTATTATTTATTTCCTTATATCATGATAAATGTTTATTATTCATGCTAGAATTGTATTAACCGGAAACATAATACATGTGTGAATACATAGACCGACAGAGTGTCACTAGTATGCCTCTACTTGACTAGCTCGTTAATCAAAGATGGTTATGTTTCCTAACCATGAACAAAGAGTTGTTATTTGATTAACGAGGTCACATCATTAGTAGAATGATCTGATTGACATGACCCATTCCATTAGCTTAGCACCCGATCGTTTAGTATGTTGCTATTGCTTTCTTCATGACTTATACATGTTCCTATAACTATGAGATTATGCAACTCCCGTTGACCGGAGGAATACTTTGGGTACTACCAAACGTCACAACATAACTGGGTGATTATAAAGGAGTACTACAGGTGTCTCCAATGGTAGATGTTGGGTTGGCGTATTTCGAGATTAGGGTTTGTCACTCCGATTGTCGGAGAGGTATCTCTGGGCCCTCTCGGTAATGCACATCACATAAGCCTTGCAAGCACTGCAACTAATATGTTAGTTGTGAGATGATGTATTACGGAACGAGTAAAGAGACTTGCCGGTAACGAGATTGAACTAGGTATTGGATACCGACGATCGAATCTCGGGCAAGTAACATACCGATGACAAAGGGAACAACGTATGTTGTTATGCGGTCTGACCGATAAAGATCTTCGTAGAATATGTAGGAGCCAATATGGGCATCTAGGTCCCGCTATTGGTTATTGACCGGAGACGTGTCTCGGTCATGTCTACATTGTTCTCGAACCGTAGGGTCCGCACGCTTAACGTTACGATGACAGTTATTATGAGTTTATGCATTTTGATGTACCGAAGGTTGTTCGGAGTCCCGGATCGGACATGACGAGGAGTCTCGAAATGGTCGAGACGTAAAGATTGATATATTGGAAGCCTATGTTTGGACATAGGAAGTGTTCCGGGTGAAATCGGGATTTTACCGGAATACCGGGAGGGTTACCGGAACCCCCCGGGAGGCTAATGGGCCTATTGGACTTTAGTGGAAAAGAGAGAAGAGGCAGCCCACAGCCTAGCCGGCGCCCCCCCCCCTTCCCCAAGTCCTAGTAGGACTAGGAAAGGTGGGCCGGCCCCCTCTCTCTCCTTTCCCCCCCAAGAGTCCTAGTTGGAATAGGATTGGAGGGGAGGAGTCCTACTCCCGGTGGGAGTAGGACTCCCCCTGCGCCTCCTCTCTCTTGGCCGGCCAGCCCCCCTCCTCCAACCTTTATATACGGGGGCAGGGGGCACCCCAAAGACACACAACTTGATCCTTGAGATCGTTCCTTAGCCGTGTGCGGTGCCCCCTGCCACCAAATTCCACCTCGATCGTACCGTTGTAGTGCTTAGGCGAAGCCCTGCGTCGGTAGTACATCAAGATCGTCATCACACCGTCGTGCTGACGGAACTCTTCCTCGACGCTTTGCTGGATCGGAGCCAGAGGAACGTCATCGAGCTGAACGTGTGCTAAGAACTCGGAGGTGCCGGAGTAACGGTGCTTGGATCGGTCGGATCGGGAAGAAGACGTACGACTACTTCCTCTATGTTGTGAGATCGCTTCCGCAGTCGGTCTGCGTTGGTACGTAGACAACACTCTCCCCTCTCGTTGCTGTGCATCACCATGATCTTGCGTGTGCGTAGGAAATTTTTGAAATTACTGCGTTCCCCAACAGTGGCATCCGAGCCTAGGTTTTATGGTTTGATGTTATATGCACGAGTAGAACACAAGTGAGTTGTGGGCGATACAAGTCATACTGCCTACCAGCATGTCATACTTTGGTTCGGCGGTATTGTTGGTTGAGACGATCCGGACCAAACTTACGCGTACTCTTACGCGAGACCGGTTCCCTCGACGTGCTTTGCACATAGATGGCTTGCGGAAGACTGTCTCTCCAACTTTAGTTGAACCAAGTGTGACTACGCCCGGTCCTTGAGAAGGTTAAAACGGAGTCTATTTGACGAACTATCGTTGTGGTTTTGATGCGTAGGTGAGATGAGTTCTTACTTAAAGCCCGTAGCAGCCACGTAAAACTTGCAACAACAAAGTAGAGGACGTCTAACTTGTTTTTGCAGGGTATGTTGTGATGTGATATGGTCAAGGCATGATGCTGATTTTATTGTATGAGATGATCATGTTTTGTAACTAAGTTATCGGCAACTGGCAGGAGCCATATGGTTGTCGCTTTATTGTATGCAATGCAATCGCGATGTAATGCTTTACTAGATTACTAAACGGTAGTAATAGTCGTGGAAGCATAAGATTGGCGAGACGACAACGATGCTACGATGGAGATCAAGGTGTCGCGCCGGTGACGATGGTGATCATGACGGTGCTTCGGAGATGGAGATCACAAGCACAAGATGATGATGGCCATATCATATCACTTATATTGATTGCATGTGATGTTTATCCTTTTATGCATCTTATCTTGCTTTGATTGACGGTAGCATTATAAGATGATCTCTCACTAAATTATCAAGAAGTGTTCTCCCTGAGTATGCACCGTTGCCAAAGTTCGTCGTGCCCAGGCACCACGTGATGATCGGGTGTGATAAGCTCTACGTCCATCTACAACGGGTGCAAGCCAGTTTTGCACACGCAGAATACTCAGGTTAAACTTGACGAGCCTAGCATATGCAGATATGGCCTCGGAACACAGAGACCGAAAAGGTCGAGCGTGAATCATATAGTAGATATGATCAACATGACGATGTTCACCATTGAAAACTACTCCATCTCACGTGATGATCGGTTATGGTTTAGTTGATTTGGATCACGTGATCACTTAGAGGATTAGAGGGATGTCTATCTAAGTGGGAGTTCTTAAGTAATATGATTAAATTGAACTTAAATTTATCATGAACTTAGTCCTGGTAGTATTTTGCAAATCATGTTGCAGATCAATAGCTCGCGTTGTTGCTTCCCTGTGTTTATTTTGATATGTTCCTAGAGAAAAATTGTGTTGAAAAATGTTAGTAGCAATGATGCGGATTGGATCCGTGATCTGAGGTTTATCCTCATTGCTGCACAGAAGAATTATGTCCTTGATGCACCGCTAGGTGACAGACCTATTGCAGGAGCAGATGCAGACGTTATGAACGTTTGGCTAGCTCAATATGATGACTACTTGATAGTTTAGTGCACCATGCTTAACGGCTTAGAATCGGGACTTCAAAGACGTTTTGAACGTCATGGACCATATAAGATGTTCCAAGAGTTGAAGTTAATATTTCAAGCAAATACCCGAGTTGAGAGACATGAAGTCTCCAGCAAGTTCTATAGCTAAAAGATGGAGGAGAATCGCTCAACTAGTGAGCATGTGCTCAGATTGTCTGGGTACTACAATCGCTTGAATCAAGTGGGAGTTAATCTTCCAGATAAGATAGTGATTGACAGTATTCTCTAGTCATCATCACTAAGTTAGTAGAACTTCGTGATGAACTATAATATGCAAGGGATAACGGAAACAACTCCCAAGCTCTTCGTGATGCTGAAATCAACGAAGGTAGAAATCAAGAAAAACATCAAGTGTTGATGGTTGACAAGACCACTAGTTTCAAGAAAAGGGCAAAGGGAAGAAGGGGAACTTCAAGAAGAACGGCAAGCAAGTTGCTGCTCAAGTGAAGAAGCCCAAGTCTGATCCTAAGCCTGAGACTAAGTGATTCTACTGCAAAGGGACTGGTCACTGGAAACGGAACTACCCCAAGTGATTGACGGATAAGAAGGATGGCAAAGTGAACATAAGTATATTTGATATACATGTTATTGATGTGTACTCTACTAGTGTTTATAGCAACCCCTCAGTATTTGATGCTAGTTCAGTTGCTAAGATTAGTAACTTGAAACGGGAGTTGCAGAATAAACAGAGACTAGTTAAGGGTGAAGTGACGATGTGTGTTGGAAGTAGTTCCAAGATTGATATGATCATCATCGCATACTCCCTATAATTTCGGGATTAGTGTTGAACCTAAATAAGTGTTATTTGGTTTTTGCGTTGAGCATGAATATGATTTGATCATGTTTATTGCAATACGATTATTCATTAAAGTCAGAGAATAATTGTTGTTCTGTTTACATGAATAAAACCTTCGATGGTCATACACCCAATGAAACAAGTTCACTGGATCTCGATCGTAGTGATACACATATTCATGATGTTGAAACCAAAAGATGCAAAGTTAATAATGATAGTGCAACTTATTTGTGGCACTGCCGTTTAGGTCATATTGGTGTAAAGCGCATGAAGAAACTCCATGCTGATGGGTTTTTTGAATCACTTGATTATGAATCAGTTGATGCTTGCGAACCATGCCTCATGGGCAGGATGACTAAAACTCTGTTCTTCGGAACAATGGAGCAAGCAACAGATTTGTTGGAAATCATACATACTGATGTATGTGGTCCGATGAATATTGAGGCTCGCGACAGGTATCATTATTTTATGATCTTCACAGATGATTTGAGCAGATATGAGTATATCTACTTGATGAAACATAAGTCTAAAACATTTGAAAAGTTCAAAGAATTTTAGAGTGAAGTGAAAAATCATCGTAACAAGAAAAATAAAGTTTCTATGATCTGATCGTGGAAAGGAGTATTTGAGTTACGAGTTTGGTCTTCAGTTAAAACAATGTGAACTAGTTTCACTACTCACGCCACCTGGAACACCACAGCATAATGGTGTGTCCGAACGTCATAACCGTACTTTATTGGATATAGTGCAATCTGTGATGTTTCTTACCGATTTACCACTATCGTTTTTGGGGTCATGCATTAGAGACAGCTGCATTCACGTTAAAAAGGGGCACCATCTATATCCGTCGAGACGACGCCTTATGAACTATGGTTTGGCGAGAAACCAAAGTTGTCGTTTCTTAAAGTTTGGGGTTGCGATGCTTATATGGAAAAGTTTCATCCTGATAAGCTCAAAACTCAAATCGGAGAAGTGCATCTTCATAGGATATCCAAAGGAAACTGTTGGATACACCTTCTATCACAGATCCGAAGGCAAGACTTTTGTTGCTCAATTCGGAAACTTTCTGGAGAAGGAGTTTCTCTCGAAAGAAGTGAGTGGGAGGAAAGTAGAACTTGACGAGGTAACTGTACCTGCTCCCTTATTGGAAAGTAGTACATCACAGAAAATGTTTCTGTGACACCTACACCAATTAGTGAGGAAGCTAATGATGATGATCATGAAACTTCAGAACAAGACACTACTGAACCTCGTAGATCAACCAGAGTAAGATCCGCGCCAGAGTGGTACGGTAATCCTTTTCTGGAAGTCATGCTAGTAGATCATGATGAACCTACGAACTATGAAGAAGCGATGGTGAGCCCAGATTCCGCAAAGTGGCTTGAGGCCATGAAATCTGAGATGGGATCCATGTATGAGAACAAAGTATGGACTTTGGTTGACTTGCCCGATGATCGGCAAGCAATAGAAAATAAATGGATCTTCAAGAGGAAGACGGACGCTGATAGTAGTGTTACTATCTACAAAGCTAGAATTGTCGAAAAAGGTTTTCAACAAGTTCAAGGTGTTGACTACGATGAGTTTTTCTCACTCGTATCTATGCTTAAGTCTGTCCGAATCATGTTAGCAATTGCTGCATTTTATGAAATCTGGCAAATGGATAACCAAAACTACATTCCTTAATGGATTTACTAAAGAAGAGTTGTATGTGATGCAACTAGAAGGTTTTGTCAATCCAAAAGGTGCTAACAAAATGTGCAAGCACCAGCGATCCATCTGTGGACTGGTGCAAGCATCTCGGAGTTGGAATATACGCTTTGATAAGTTGATCAAAGCATATAGTTTTATACAGACTTGCGGTGAAGCCTGTATTTACAAGAAAGTGAGTGGGAGCACTACAGCATTTCTGATAAGTATATGTGAATGACATATTGTTGATCGGAAATAATGTAGAATTATTCTATAAAGCATAAAGGAGTGTTTGAAAGGAGTTTTTCAAAGAAAGACTTCGGTGAAGCTGCTTACATATTGAGCTTCAAGATCTATAGAGATAGATCAAGACGCTTGATAAGTTCTTTCAATGAGTACATACCTTGACAAAGATTTTGATGTAGTTCAAAATGGAGCAGTCAAAGAAAGAGTTCTTGCCTGTATTATAAGGTGTGAAGTTGAGTAAGACTCAAAGCCCGACCACGGCAGAAGATAGAAAGAGAATGAAAGTCATTCCCTATGCCTTGGCCATAGTTTCTATAAAATATGTCATGCTGTATACCAGATCTATTGTATACCCTGAACTGATTTGGCAAGGGAGTACAATAGTGATCTAGGAGTAGATCACTGGACAGCGGTCATAATTATCCTTAGTGAAATAAGGATATGTTTCTCGATTATGGACGTGATAAAAAGGTTCGTCGTAAAGGGTTACGCCGATGCAAGTTTTTGACACTGATCCAGATAATTCTAAGTCTCAATCTGGATACATATTGAAAGTGGGAGCAATTAGCTAGAGTAGCTCCGTGTAGAGCATTGTAGACATAGAACTTGCAAAATACTTACGGATCTGAATGTGACAGACCCGTCGACTAAAATTATCCCACAAGCAAAACATGATCACACCTTAGTACTCTTTGGGTGTTAATCACATAGAGATGTGAACTAGATTATTGACTCTAGTAACCCTTTGAGTGTTGGTCACATGACGATGTGAACCATGGGTGTTAATCACATGGTGATGTGAACCATTGCTGCTAAATCACATGGCGATGTGAACTAGATTATTGACTCTAGTGCAAGTGGGAGACTGAAGGAAATATGCCCTAGAGGCAATAATAAAGTTATTATTTATTTCCTTATATCATGATAAATGTTTATTATTCATGCTAGAATTGTATTAACCGGAAACATAATACATGTGTGAATACATAGACCAACAGAGTGTCACTAGTATGCCTCTACTTGACTAGCTCGTTAATCAAAGATGGTTATGTTTCCTAACCATGAACAAAGAGTTGTTATTTGATTAACGAGGTCACATCATTAGTAGAATGATCTGATTGACATGACCCATTCCATTAGCTTAGCACCCGATCGTTTAGTATGTTGCTATTGCTTTCTTCATGACTTATACATGTTCCTATAACTATGAGATTATGCAACTCCCGTTGACCGGAGGAATACTTTGGGTACTACCAAACGTCACAACGTAACTGGGTGATTATAAAGGAGTACTACAGGTGTCTCCAATGGTAGATGTTGGGTTGGCGTATTTCGAGATTAGGGTTTGTCACTCCGATTGTCGGAGAGGTATCTCTGGGCCCTCTCGGTAATGCACATCACATAAGCCTTGCAAGCACTGCAACTAATATGTTAGTTGTGAGATGATGTATTACGGAACGAGTAAAGAGACTTGCCGGTAACGAGATTGAACTAGGTATTGGATACCGACGATCGAATCTTGGGCAAGTAACATACCGATGACAAAGGGAACAACGTATGTTGTTATGCGGTCTGACCGATAAAGATCTTCGTAGAATATGTAGGAGCCAATATGGGCATCCAGGTCCCGCTATTGGTTATTGACCGGAGACGTGTCTCGGTCATGTCTACATTGTTCTCGAACCGTAGGGTCCGCACGCTTAACGTTACGATGACAGTTATTATGAGTTTATGCATTTTGATGTACCGAAGGTTGTTCGGAGTCCCGGATGAGATCACGGACATGACGAGGAGTCTCGAAATGGTCGAGACGTAAAGATTGATATATTGGAAGCCTATGTTTGGACATAGGAAGTGTTCCGGGTGAAATCGGGATTTTACCGGAATACCGGGAGGGTTACCGGAACCCCCCGGGAGGCTAATGGGCCTATTGGGCTTTAGTGGAAAAGAGAGAAGAGGCAGCCCACAGCCTAGCCGGCGCCCCCCCCCCCTCCCCAAGTCCTAGTAGGACTAGGAAAGGTGGGCCGGCCCCCTCTCTCTCCTTTCCCCCCCAAGAGTCCTAGTTGGAATAGGATTGGAGGGGAGGAGTCCTACTCCCGGTGGGAGTAGGACTCCCCCTGCGCCTCCTCTCTCTTGGCCGGCCAGCCCCCCTCCTCCAACCTTTATATACGGGGGCAGGGGGCACCCCATAGACACACAACTTGATCCTTGAGATCGTTCCTTAGCCGTGTGCGGTGCCCCCTGCCACCAAATTCCACCTCGATCGTACCGTTGTAGTGCTTAGGCGAAGCCCTGCGTCGGTAGTACATCAAGATCGTCATCACGCCGTCGTGCTGACGGAACTCTTCCTCGACGCTTTGCTGGATCGGAGCCAGAGGAACGTCATCGAGCTGAACGTGTGCTAAGAACTCGGAGGTGCCGGAGTAACGGTGCTTGGATCGGTCGGATCGGGAAGAAGACGTACGACTACTTCCTCTATGTTGTGAGGTCGCTTCCGCAGTCGGTCTGCGTTGGTACGTAGACAACACTCTCCCCTCTCGTTGCTGTGCATCACCATGATCTTGCGTGTGCATAGGAAATTTTTGAAATTACTGCGTTCCCCAACAATTTATACCTGCTTATCACTATGAAGAACTTGAAAGACGCTAAAACAAAAATTTATCCCTCAACTACGAGGGGAGGTAAGGAACTGCCATCTAGCTCTGCACTTGATTCACCTTCTGTTTTGAGTAAGCTTGCGACACCTAAACCTGCTTCTACTATTAATTCTGATATGTCGCATGTTATTGATGATGCCACTTCTGCTATGCATGATACTTATGATGAAACTACTTCTATGCTTGATACTACTGTGCCACTTGGTGAATTTCTTGATGACCAACTTGCTAAGGCTAGAGAGAATGAAATTATTGAAACTAATAATATTGATGAAAGTGATGATGAAGACTCTCCCCCTAGATATGAATTACCTGTTGTGCCTGAGGGCTATGTTATGGATAAAGAAACTACTAGATATTTTTCTTGCTTGCAATGATAGGAGTGATCTTAAGAAATTATTAGCTAAGCTGAAACAAAAACTCTTAATGCTAGAATGAAATATGATTCTGCTTATGCTACTTCACCTATCTTTGTTACTGATAAGGATTATGATTTCTCTATCGACCCTGAGATAATTACTTTAGTTGAATCTGATCCTTTCTATGGCTATGAATCTGAAACTGTTGTGACACATCTTACTAAATTAAATGATATAGCCACCCTGTTCACTAATGATGAGAAAACTCGCTACTACTATATCCTTAAAATATTTCCGTTCCCATTAAAGGGTGATGCTAAGATATGGTTTAATTCTCTTGATCTTGGTTGTGTGTGTAGTCCCCAGGATATGGTTTATTACTTCTCTGCTAAATATTTCCCTGCTCATAAGAAACAAGCCGCTTTAAGGGAAATATATAATTTTGTGCAAATTGAAGAAGAGAGTCTCCCACAAGCTTGGGGGAGGCTTCTCCAATTACTTAATGCTTTGCCTGATCATCCTCTTAAGAAAAATGAAATACTTGATATCTTTTATAATGGACTAATCGATGCTTCCAAAGACCACCTGGATAGTTGTGTCGGTTGTGTTTTCAGGGAAAGAACGCCAGATAAAGCTGAAATTTTATTGAATAATATGTTGACTAATGAAAATAATTAGACACTTCCTCATCTAATTCCTGAAACAACTCCTAAGCCAACTCCAAAGAAAAGGGGTATTCTATTTCTCAGTCCTGAAGATATGCAAGAGGCAAAGAAATATATGAAGGAAAAAGGTATTGAAGCTGAAGATGTTAAGAATTTACCTCCTATTGAAGAAATACATGGTCTTGATAACCCGACACAGGTAGTAAAGGTAAATTCTCTCTATAGATATGATAAAGCTGAAATTCCATTTACTAAGTTTGCTAGCCCATGCTTGGATGAGTTTAATGACTTTATGGTTAAACAAGAAAATTTAATGCTTATTTTGGTAGAGAATTAAAACGCAATGCTGATATGCTTGACACTTGGGTGATTATATGGCTAATATTAAAGGTGAACTTAAACTTATTAGTAAACGTGCTTCTATGGTTACCACTCAAGTAGAACAAGTACTTAAATCTCAGAATGATTTGATAAGTGAATTAAATAGTAAGAAAATGATAATGCTATTAGAGTTATGACTAGAGGAGGTAAAATGACTCACGAACCTTTGTATCCTGAGAGTCATCCTAAGAGAATTGAGCAAGATTCTCAGAGAAATAATATAGATGCACCTAGTCCTTCTAAGAGGAAGAAAAAGAAAAATGATAGGACTTTGCATGCTTCTAGTGAACCTGTTGTAGAAACACCTAAGAATCCCAATGATATTTCTATTTCTGATGCTGAAACACAATCTGGTAATGAACATGAACCTGGTGATAATGTTAATGATGATGTTCATATAGATGCTCAACCAAGCAATGATAACGATGTAGAAATTGAACCTGCTGTTGATCTTGATAACCCACAATCAAAGAATCAACGTTATGATAAGAGAGACTTTGTTGCTAGGAAGCACGGTAAAGAAAGAGAGCCATGGGTTCAGAAACCAAACCCATACCCTTTCCTCCTAAACTATCCAAGAAAAAGGATGATCAGGATTTTGAGCGCTTTGCTGAAATGATTAGACCTATCTTTTTGCGTATGTGTTTGACTGATATTCTTAAAATGAATCCTTATGCTAAATATATGAAAGAAATTGTTACAAATAAAAGAAAGATACCGGAAGCTGAAATTTCCACCATGCTTTCTAATTATACTTTTAAGGGTGGAATACCAAAGAAACTAGGAGATCCAGGAGTACCAACTATACCATGCTCCATTAAAAAAATTATGTTAGAACTGCTTTATGTGATCTTGGAGCCGGTGTTAGTATTATGCCTCTCTCTTTATATCGTAGACTTGATTTGAATACGTTGACACCTACTGAAATATCTTTGCAAATGGTTGATAAATCAACTGCTATACTTGTCGGTATTTGTGAGGATGTGCCTATTGTGGTTGCAAACGTTATTATTTTAACGGACTTTGTTATTCTTGATATTTCCGAGGACGATAGTATGTCTATTATTCTTGGAAGACCCTTTTTGTATACTGCAAGGGTTGTTTATTGATTGCACCAAAGGCAATGTCACTTTTCATGTTAATGGCAATGAGCATACAGTACACTTTCTAAGAAAACAACCTCAAGTTCACAGTATCAATTCTATTGGAAAAATTCCATCGATTATTATTGGAGGTTTTAAATTTCCTCTTCCTACTACTAAGAAGAAATATGATATTCTTATTATTGGGGACATGCATATCCTTGTCGAGGTAACATAGTGTTATTCAAAATTTCTCCGGTTTCATGCAATTTAGTGTGAGTTTGTTAACAAGACTTGATCAACCTTGTTAGTGGATTCCGTTTGATGAGCATGAGATGGATGAAGTTAGAAACCACAATCTTCTGTACCCTCCTTTTACTTTCTGTTATTTAGATTAAATAAAGCAAAAATAGTATATTCTATCAGTTTTCTGAATTATCCGTGCAATAAAAAAATACTCCGAAAATAAAAGTTCTCCAAATGCCCTGAAAATTAAATATAATTTTTTCTGAAATATATAAGAAATTTGGCACTGAGAACACAGCAGGGGGGGCAAGCACCTGGCCACGAGGGTCCAGGGCGCGCCCCCTGCCTCGTGGGCCCATGGTGGCTCCCCTCCACTTATTACAGCTATCACACACTCCTTCTTCCTCCCACAAACATCACTAACCAAGTCAAACCCGAGTCCAAGCTCATTTTGCTGTCATTTTTGATCTCCTTACTTAAAGCACCTCTTACAAAACTGCTCTCGTGGATCCAACTCCAAACAAATTGACTAGGCCAAGGAGGAGGCAGCGTCCATCACGTGGTCGATAGGGACCAAGGATAGACGGAAGCATTCAAAAACGGTGCTACAACGAGGAAGAGAAGGCGGAAGGGTGGGATGGAAGAGCAGCGTGAGGGGGGGATTCGCTTGTGCCAAACTGTTTTTGGGTTGGAGTGTGCTCCAAATATCCCCACAATCATTTTAATAGGGATTAATTTTTTTTCGAGAAAAAAAGCAGTTATTATATGACAATCAAATAACGACTCTGCTAAAGTTTTTCTAACACAGCGCTCGCGTATTTTTTCTCCATCGCTGGTAGTGGTAGGTGGGCCGTCCCTTCCTCACAGTTGTGACAGGAGACAACATTTATTTGGAGAAGTACGCAGCATTCACACATCACGCTCAGGCCATTACAGACAACAGTACACACACATGGGCACATGGCACACTGTACACAGTATATACACGAGCGCCTATCACTACAGCACACCATGTTGACCAAGGACGACTCTGACCATTATAATTCCGTGGAGTCACGAACTAATCCAAGACAACGTCGCCAGACGACCTTCTCTGCGCGAATAGTTCCTTCCCTATAAAGCAAACACGCGCAAAGACATCGAGAATAGCCGACAGAGAAGCTTCCCATAAGTAGCATGGAGCGTTCTTCTTCTTCTTCTTCTTTGCGGGCACGCGGCAGCGGCGTCGCCCTCCTGCTGGCTCTCCTACTCTGTTCCTTGGCGTGCTCGGCCGCGGTCCAAGGTATTCGTTTCCCTCGAACAACCAATCATTTCTTTCTGCGTATGCTTGGCCGGATTGATCAATCGACGTGTGCATGCACGCAGTTTCTCTGGACGGAAACCGCGAGGGGCAACGACCTCCGGCGCCCTGGGCATCAGGCGCGAGGTCGAAGTACTGCCCAGGCTGCAGCGACGACGGCGCCACTCCGCCGCCACCGCTGTCTGCAACTACGTCGGCACTTGCGCCTCACCGCAAGACCCTGGGGGTTGCTGCGAGGATCCTCCCTTCCACGAGAACCACCTATACTAGATGATATATATTGTTCTGTTGATGATGATCAGATGGCTAAGAGTCAAAGCAGAGAAATCTGAGCAAAGCCTTTACGACCCAGACATGTTGCATGTTGGCTCTCCAAATTAATTCTTAGCGAAAGTTCTACTACCCTTGACCGACACCCATCTTGTGGTATATATTAGAGCAACTCCGAGTCATCGTATTGGCTCAATCGTCATTATAATCATTAATATGACGATTTTGAGCAAAAATAACGCTCTAAGAGAGTCGTCATCCAACCTCAGATAGTCATAATTTATGGAGGGCGTTTCATATAAAACCCGCAAGTCTTCATATTTTGACACTAGGTGTTTGGAGTGTGCTCCATCCATCAACCAACCGCATGTGAGCGCTCTCCTCAGCCTTTCGCGCGGCCCATTTTTTGTCCCTACCAATGGCGCCGCAGACGGTCATGACAACGTGTGTCAACTGCTCGCGGCCACTCCCGGCACATTTTTCCAACGCCCGCCATGTTTTTCCGTCACCCACCATTCGCGACTGTAAAAAGGTCGTTGCCATGGTTGAATGGCTCACAACCTCCACTGACAACACAGTTGCCTATAGCCCCTTTCATCATTCATGTCGTCATGCCGCTTCCCATGTGGCCAGAATGGGTGTCGCTCTTGGAGGAGCAGGTGATGGAAGAGGAGCAAGCAGAGAGGAGGTGGATCAACATTATGCGCTAGAGGCCGCGCGGGAGGATCCTGCCCTTGATGAATGTGTGGCTTGGAATCTCATAACACACTCCACTTTTAAGGATATCCAACACGGGAACGTACATATCCCGTATGAGCAGGAGAGGGCTCGCCCATGCAACTCATATCGGACACCACATGTTTCCCCTCACATCTTTGTTAAGGATGTGTGGGATTAGTACCATGTCTCCCATGCCTCGATCGTCCACCCTGACAAAATCTTCAAGCATAGCTATGCCGGGCAGGCATTGCTGGTGGAGAGTTGCCACGCCATCTGGCTCTATTACAATGTAAAACATGCGGACTTGGCAACGAAGTGGTAGCACATTAGATGGCACACATTCGACATGCACACAGTGACATTCACCATGACGAATTGGCCCCTATCCCCCTCTTGAACATTCTGTTTTGGGCCTCCACGATGACGGGTAGGAACGGGACAAAGATGAGGTAGTCGGATTGTCACACTGCCACACGTAGAGGACGAGGTGGCTCATCATATGCATGTGCCCTGTGCACTACATTCACCTTCTCCCAGGACATAAAAAGTCGTTGGTTTAGTAAAAAAAAGTCACTAAGCGACCTTTTCACCCCTATTAGTAAAAAAGTCATTACAATTTACACACACAATGACACATTAGAGGGTGGGCCTCTGAGGGAGTCCTGGACTAAGGGGTCCTCGGGTGTCCGGCCTGTTAGCCATGGGCCGGACTGATGGGCTGTGAAGATACGAAGACCGAAGACTGCACCCGTGTCCGGATGGGACTCTCCTTGGCGTGGAAGGCAAGCTTGGCGACCAAATATGTAGATTCATTTCTTTGTAACCGACCTTGTGTAACCCTAGATCCTCCCGGTGTCTACATAAACCGAAGGACTTAGTCCGGAGGGAGATAGACTCATTACCATAGTCATACAGGCTAGAGTTCTAGGGTTTAGCCACTATAATCTAATGGTAGATCAACTCTTGTAATACTCATATTCATCAAGATCAATCAAGCAATAAGTAGGGTATTACCTCCATAGAGAGGGCCCGAACCTGGGTAAACATCGTGTCCCCTGACTCCTGTTACCATCGACCTTAGACGCACAGTTCGGGAACCCCTACCCGAGATCCGCCGGTTTTGACACCGACATTGGTGCTTTCATTGAGAGTTCCACTATGCCGTCCCCAAAAGGTTTCGATGGCCCCTTCAATCGTCAACAGTGACGCTGTCCAAGGAGAAACCTTTCTCCCCGGACAGATCTTCATATTCGGCGGCTTCGCACTATGGGCCAACTCCTTTGGCCACCTGGAGCAGATCGATAGTTACGCCCCTGGCCATCAGGTCAGATTTGGGAGCTTGAACTACGTCGCGGACGTCCGTGGAAATTTGATCTTAGCCGGATTCGAGACCGCGGCAACCACTCCTGGTCACCTTGATGAACATGACTTAACTCTGTCGTCAAACCGTATCCAGGATATAGCTCCTGTAACGGCTCCGGCCTTAGATCCAGAGCATACAGCGTCGTCCAAGGATTGGAGGCTCAACCCCACCACGGAGGCTACAGATTCCCCGTCGTTGGAGCCGCACATGGACGTAACCTCACACAATATTTGTGTCACCGGAACTCCGGACTCATTTCTGGGCGTAAGTTCCAAACCATGTGAGCCCACGGATGCCGAACTTGATCATTTATCGATCTTCGAGTTCGGCGCCACGGACATCTTCAAGGGCGAGTGCTAAACTCATTAAAGAGCATGTCCTTGGCGGGGGACTCACAGCCGAACTATGTTCGGTTCGAACTAGGGGCTGATAAAGGAGAATCTTGCTTCCCACCTGCCACCCACTTCATAGCCACAGTCGAGGATTTAACCGGCATGCTTGATTACGACTCCGAAGACATCGACGGTATGGACAACGATGCCGATGAGGAGCAAGACCAGAACCCGCCATATACGGGACACTGGATGCCCACTTCTTCATACGATGTGTACATGGTGGATACACCCAAAATAACCAACGACGATGACAAAGAAAATCCAGTCGAGAATAAACCTCCTGAGACACAACAAAAACGCCAGCGTCCTCGGCGCCACTCTAAGTCACGTCGTTCAAAAGACAGCAATGCTGACACCGGTGAAAATAATACGCCGGACGATGCTGAAAACAATGAAGACCTTGCCGAGGTAACATCTGAACAGGAGGAGCAAGAAAACGGGCAAGCTAGCCCTGACGAATAGGCCAGGCCTAACGACTCGGAGGACGGTAGTTATCGTCCGCTCTCTGAGGATGAGGAAAGCCTCGGCAACGAAGATTTCATCATGCCTGAGGAACCTCTCGAGCAGGAGCGCTTCAAGCGCCAGCTAATAGCCACTACAAGGAGTCTGAAAAAGAAAAAGCAACAGCTTCAAGCTGACCAAGATCTGCTCGTCGACAGATGGACTGATGTCCTGGCAGCCGAAGAATACGGCCTTAGACGCCCGGCCAAGAGTTACCCAAAGCAAAGGCTGCTACCTAAGTTCGATGAAGAGGCGCCGGAGCCCATACCTCCCTCGTGTAATGCGGTCGGCTGAATACTACGCGGTTGGATAGTGCGGCGGACCAACCACCTCGTGGTCGAGATAGAGCGGTAACTCAAGCCGAACAGCAGTCCGCCCTGCTGCCACGAAAAAACAGAGACAAAACGGTCCGGGGTCATGCATACGACCTCAGACAAACCCTGGATAGTAGAGCAGGATATACCCGATCAATCTATGGTCGCGAGGACGTTCCTCAACACGTGATGATGGCTACCTATTCGGACGTGACAAACCTAGTCACACGCGAGCCGACAACCGCAGACAGACTCCATCAGAGCTACGCTGCGACGCGGCCGGATATAGAGGCTCCGCACACCCTCTTTGCTTCATTGATGAAGTAATGGATCACGAATTCCCCGAAGGGTTCAAACCCATGAATATTGAATCATACGACGGAACAACCGATCCCGCGGTATGGATCGAGGATTTCATTCTCCACATACACATGGCCCGCGGGGATGATCTTCATGCCATCAAATACCTCCCACTAAAACTCAAAGGGCCAGCTCGACACTGGTTAAACAGCCTGCCTGAAAATTCTACTGGCAGCTGGGAGGACTTGGAAGAAGCTTTTCTTGACAACTTCCAAGGTACATACGTCCGGCCACCAGACGTCGATGACTTAAGTCACATGGTCCAACAACCTGGAGAGTCAGCCAGGAAATTCTGGACTAGATTCCTAACTAAAAAGAACCAGGTCGTTGACTTTCCAGATGCCGAAGACCTAGCGGCCTTTAAACATAGCATCCATGACGAATAGCTCGCCCGCCATCTCGGCCAAGAAAAGCCCAAATCTATGGCAGCCCTCGCGGCACTCATGACCCGCTTTTGCGCGGGTGAGGACAGTTGGCTGGCTCATAGCAAATACACAGCCAGCGAGGCGGGCCCCTCCAAGGTCAAAAGAAGAAACGGCAAGCTCCGGTGTAACAGATACAAGCGCCGAAGCAATGGTGATAATACCGATGACAGTACAGTTAATGCCGGATTCAACGGCTCCAGTTACGGTCAGCGGAAAAAGCCGTATAAAAGGAATAGTCAGGGACCATCCAGGTTGGACCACATACTCGATCATCCGTGCCAGATACATGGCACCCCAGACAAACCAGCCAATCATACCAACAGGGATTGTTGGGTCTTCAAACAGGCCGGCAAGTTAAACACCAAGAACAAGGAAAATGGATCGCAAAGTAAGGAGGATGATGAAGAGCCCCAGCAACCGAACCCGGGGGGCAGAAGAAGTTCCCCTCCTCAAGTCAAAATGGTGAACATGATATATGCTACACACATCCCCAAAAGGGAGCGCAAGCACGCACTAAGGGACGTTTATGCGATAGTGCCAGTCGCCCCAAAATTCAACCCATAGTCATCATGCCCGATCACTTTTGATCGTCGGGATCATCCGACCAGTATCCGACATGGCGGATCAGCCGCACTAGTCCTGGACCCAATCATTGATGGATTCCACCTAACGCGAGTCCTCATGGACGGTGTTACCAGCCTCAATCTGCTCTATCAAGACATAGTGCGCAAAATGAGCATTAATCCATCAAGGATCAAGCCAACAAAGACTACCTTAAAAGGAGTCATGCCAGGTGTAGAGGCCCGCTGTACGGGCTCAATCACACTAGAGGTTGTCTTCGGATCCCCCGACAACTTCCGAAGCGAAGAGTTAATCTTCGACATCGTCCTATTCCGCAGTGGTTATCACGCACTGCTCGGAAAAACCGCATTTGCCCGGTTCAACGCGGTGCCACACTATGCTTATCTTAAGCTCAAGATGCCCGGTCCACGCGGCGTCATAACGGTCGACGGAAACACGGAACGCTCCCTCCGTACAGAGGAGCACATCGCCGCCCTTGCAGCAGAAGTACAGAGCGGCCTTCTCAAGAAGAACCGTAATCCAGCTGCCGAGCCCCTGGACATCATAAAGAGGGTCTGGACTACGCTGCAACAGGACAACTCAGCTCATCAAGAGCTCGATTAGCAATTTGGCTTCCGTCCCAGCCTCGATCAGGTAGTGGCATTCGTACCATGCGTGCATAATTATGCACTAGAAATCCCATGGGCATAGACGGAGGCACGGTTAGCTTGTGATCCACAGTTCGGCTCGACCGATCCCGGACACACATATACTTTCACTATTTCCTTTTTCCCTTTCCAGGTTTCTTTTACATAGGCCTTCTTGGACGGCCTGACTATCAGTCATGTCAAAGGATAAAAATACCAGGATGGCAAGAAGCACAGGCGTATAGGGGAAGCTCTAGAGGTCAATTTAACGACCACTCTACCTGTTGTCAGGACCCACACGCATCTCGCCTTTGTTCATGGCATGTTAAATAGTCGGTTGGTTATCGCACTATTTGTATTAATGCGCTTTGACGCATTAACCCAATTATAATGGAAGTAGTTCATGGCCCAAGTTTAAGGGCCCCAGATATTACCTCTGCTCTCTTTCTGTTTTCCTTTTCCCATTGATAACTTATCTTCTAGCACCGTACACTTTTGTATATTTCATATTTGCCAGGGGCTCCCTAGCATCCCACAATATGGCAACAAAGTCCGAACACTTTTTATAGTATAGTTCGGCACCCCGAATTTAGCATTATATGCATTGGCTCCAAATCATGTCTTTGGTCAATAGTTGGGTTGCCTGGCTCCTGTGCTTGATACCTTATGTTCCACTATATCGTCTAAGGTAGTAAAGGGAGAACTACTGTGATTGTGCCATGGTTTATCCAAAGGAGCACCTCAGTAGAGAAAGCCGAAAACTGACTGTCATGATGTGGCGAGAGCTAGTCAGCTGTTCGGAGGTTGCAAATCGTTGGAGATTTCTTCCGCATTATGCGAAGGATCGGTACTTCCCTATCAGACGATGATAGCACTCTACTTCGGAAACTAGGGGTTGCGTCTATGTTTTTATTGTCAAACTCCTATGGCTAAGTGAGGGCGTTCAAGCCGAATAGTCTGATTGCCTGGTTCGTTGCGCTAAACAACTCCTTCAAGGACCATATAATTGGATCAAGATTGTTTAGATTCCATCCTGAACACCTCCGTACTACCTACATGGGGGTAGAAGCCGACGACTAGCCAACCCTCAGATTTCATACAACACGGCCGCACCGGAGGTAAAATTAAAAACATAACAACCATTATATTACAAACCGACTTTGTTTTACAAAGCAAAGACAACATGGTGTATTCATTCAAAAATAATGCCCTGCCCACACTGCGTTGCCAAAATACGAGACCCCTCTAGGACATCCACAAAATAGTGCTTGGGTGTGCGGTGCTCCTTGCCCTCTGGCGGCCCCCTGGCTAGCTCGACGGCATTCATCTTCGCCCACCACATCTTGCAACAGGCGAAGGCCATGCGCTCACCTTCAATACAGGCCGATCGCTTGACGACGTCCAGCCGAGTACAAGCGTTCACTAACCGCCTCACGAGTCCGAAGTAGCTGTCGGGCATAGCTTCGGCTGGCCATAGCCGGATTATCAAATCCTTCATGGCTAGTTCGACCACCCTATGCAGCTCCACCAGCTATTTCAGTTGATCGGTGAAGGGCACGAGATGCTCTGGTGCAAGATACTGCGACCAGAACAATTTCTCCGTGGAGCTCCCTTCCTCGGCTCGAAAGAACTCCGTGGCGTCGGACACACTGCGTGGTAGATCTGTGAAGGCTCCTGGAGAACTATGAATCTGGGTTAGTAAGAGATACTTATTCCGCATATATTTGCCTTGCATACTAAATGCCTTACCCGCCGCAATCTTCTTGGCCTCCTAGATCTCTTGGAGGGCGCTCTGGGCCTCATTCCGAGTCGTCTCCGCGCTCAGACAAGCCTTGGCGAGTTCGGTCTCCCGAACCGACGCGTCGTGTCCCAAGGTCTCGCACTTCCTTACCGTGTCCTGGAGCTCTTGTTGAACCTCGTTGACCCGGGCCCTGAGCTTCTTACGGGCAGCCTGCTCCTTGATAGCCTTCCCCTCGGCTTTGGCCAGGGCCTCCTTCAGAGCCTCGACCTCGGTCATTGCTCCTATACATATCATGACACTTCGGTCAATATATATAATCTTACTCTTTTCGAATATTTCACGGATTATTACATACCTTGATTCTCCTGGAGCTGCCGCTTCACCTGGCCGACCTCCTCCTCGGCCTACTCCATTCCCCGCTTTAGTTCGGAGACTTCGGCAACATGTGAGGCCGCGGCCAGCAGCGATGCCTGCATATCCATTCCAGACAAATTTAGTTAGTTTCATGTAATAAAGGATAGATCCTCTGTCCGCCTTTTTCTTTCCGAAGCACCGGACAGTGTCTCAGGGGCTACTGTCTATATTGGGATTTTCTCTTTTTGCGTCGCTTACCTCAAAACCTGTTGAAAGCACAAATGCTCCCTAGGTGGTTTTGGTAATTAATGTCAACATATATCTTATTGGACTAACATTTTTATCTAGTATGTTTCAGATAAGTTCAACAGTGAAGTGGCATGGACTAGAGGATGTGAAACCCCTTCAAGATGCTAAGGAAAAAGGATTGGCTCAAGCTCAAAGCTCAAGACTCTACATTTTCTATTTTAGTGATCCAAGATCACATTGAGTCTATAGGAAAAGCCAATACTATCAAGGAGTGATGAGGTGTTGCTTAATGAGGTTCTTGCTCAAAATGCTTAGTGATATGCTCCAAAACCCTCAACTACTTCCCCACATCCACATATGACCTAAACCAAAAGACAAACTCGGCCCCACCGATTCTTCCTATTCGGCGCAACCGAGTTTCAAACTCTCTGTTTCCTATTGCAAACTCTCTGTTTCCTATTGCAATACTTTCGGTCTCATCGAAACTTGTGATCGGTCCCACCGAGATTGCAATGTAAACTCTCTATTTCCCTTTTGTAACATTTCGGTCTCACCGAAATGGGCGATCGGTCCCACCAAGTTTACCTGACCAACTCTCTGGTTAGCTTATTACCAAAATCGGTCTCACCGAGTTTGTGTAATCGATCTCAGCGAGATTACGTAATGCCCTAACCCTAATCACATCGGTCCTACCGAGTTGCATGTCGGTCCCACCGAAAACCCTAACGGTCACTAGCTTTGCTGAATCGGTCCGACCGAGTTTAACCATTCGGTCCCACCGAGTTTGGGAAGTTATGTGTAACGGTTAGATTTTGTGTGGAGGCTATAAATACCCCTCCACCACCTCTTCATTCATGGAGAGAGCCATCAGAACAAACCTACACTTCCAACTTACATTTTCTGAGAGAGAACTACCTACCCTTGTGTTGAGGCCAAGATATTTCATTCTTACCATATAAATCTTGATCTCTAGCATTCCCCAAGTTTCTTTCCACTCAAATCTTCTTTCCACAAAATCCAAATCCTTTGAGATAGAGTTGAGTGTTGGGGAGACTATCATTTGAAGCACAAGAGCAAGGAGTTCATCATCAACACACCATTTGTTACTTCTTGGAGAGTGGTGTCTCCTAGATTGGCTAGGTGTCACTTGGGAGCCTCCGACAAGATTGTGGAGTTGAACTAAGGAGTTTGTAAGGGCAAGGAGATCGCCTACTTCGTGAGGATCTACCGCTAGTGAGGCAAGTCCTTCGTGGGCGACAGCCATGGTGGGATAGACAAGGTTGCTTCTTCGTGGACCCTTCATGGGTGGAGCCCTCCGTGGACTTGCGCAACCATTACCCTTCGTGGGTTGAAGTCTCCATCAACGTGGATGTACGATAGCACCACCTATCGGAACCACGACAAAAACATCCGTGTCTTCAATTGCGTTTGAATCCTCCAAACCCTTCCCTTTACATTCTTGCAAGTTGCATGCTTTACTTTCCGCTACTCATATACTCTTTGCATGCTTGCTTGATATGTATTGTGTTTGTTAAACTTGTGCCAAAAATCCACTTCAACCTAAAGATTTTAAAAACTGCAACTTTTGGTACTTAGTGTCTAATCACCCCCCCCCCCCTCTGGATACCTCTTCTCAGTCCTTTCAATTGGTATCAGAGCTTTGGTCTCCATTGCCTTGGTTTAATCACCATTGGAGGAAGATGGATGTGTCTACTTTGGGGAGTCTTAGATGTACAGTGCCTATTCTTGATGGAGAATATTTTCATGAGTGGAAAAATGAAATGCTTGAGATTTTCAATGAATATCATTTGAACAAGTACATTACTAGCCCATGTGCACCTCATGTTGATCCTTTGCATCCTACCCTAGATGAGTCTATTGACATGATCCGCAACCTTAGAACTGTTAATCTTATCACTAGAGGCTTGCCTAGAAACTTGATTGAATGTTTGCCTACTCTTGATTGTGCCTACACTATATGGAGATTTCTTGAGGAACGCTTTGCAAATTATTCCTTGAAATATCTAGATGAAATCCTCCATAAGTCTATTGCCTTGATTAAGATGAGTTCCAATGATCCCAAATTTGGTGACTGCTTATTTGAGCTTACTAATCTTACGAGTGCCAAAGGAGATGTTGGAATCATTAGCAATATCATTTCCAGAGCTATTAGAATTCATAAAGATAACTATAGAAATGATCATTTATCTAATGAATTACCCTCTCTACGAATTGATCAATCACAAGATGATGTTGAACATGGATACTCTGATGAGGATGATGATGACAGTGACTATGATCTTGATGATGCAATGAGACACTTTGGTCTTATGGCAAATCTTCACGGCTACATGGCTGGAGGAAAGGAATGGGTTCTTGATAGTGGATGTACTGATCATATGACCGGAGATAAAGATATGTTCCGTGAGCTTGCTGAAAACGACGGCCCTCAAAAATATGTCACCTTTGGTGATAACTCAAAGGATAAGGTGGTTGGCCTCGGTAAGGTGGCCATCTCACATGATAGCTCCATACAAAATGTCATGCTCATTGAATCTCTTGGGTACAATTTACTTTCAGTATCTAGACTTGCTGATTTCGGTTTCAATGTTTTATTCACTGAAGTAGATTGCCAAGTGTTTCATAGAGACAATCGTAAAATGGTCTTTACCGAAATACGTAGAGGTGATCTTTACATTATTGATTTTACTAAAAAGGCTCAACCTAGAACTTGCTTCATTGCTAAATCCTCTAAAGGTTGGTTATGGCATAGACGATTAGGTCATGTTGGTATGCGAAACCTTGACAAGCTTATTAAAGGTGATCATATCCTTGGAGTAAAAGATGTTATGTTTGACAAGGATAGACTTTGTAGTGCTTGTCAGGCAGGGAAACAAGTTGGAGGAAGTCATCGCGCGAAGAACATCATGACCACGAGAAGACCACTCAAGCTACTTCACATGGATCTCTTTGGTCCAAATGCCTACAAGAGTCTCGGTGGTAACTCATTTGGAGTAGTCATAGTTGATGATTTTTCAAGATTTACGTGGGTGTTCTTTCTTGACGACAAATCGTAGGTCCAAAAGATCTTCAAAAACTTCGCTAGGAAGGCCCAAAATCAATTTGACGTGAAGATCAAGAAGGTTCGAAGCGACAATGAAACGGAGTTCAAGAACGCAAATGTGGATACCTTTCTTGACGAAGAAGGGATTTCACATGAGTTCTTGTCTATGTACACACCTCAACAAAATGGAGTCATTGAGAGGAAGAGCCGGACTCTTATTGAGATGGCAAGAACGATGCTTGATGAGTACAAGACGCCAAAACACTTTTGGGTAGAAGCGGTTGAGACAGCTTGTCATGCTACAAATTGCTTGTACCTTCACAAGCTACTCGGCAAGACGACATACAGGCTCCTCACCGGTAACAAACCCCAAGTTGGATACTTTCGAGTATTTGGCCCAAAGGGCTACATTCTTGATAAGCATCATCATTCTAAATTTTCTCCCAAATCTCATGAAGGTTTACTACTTGGTTATGGCTCAAACTCTCACACTTACCGTGTCTACAACAATTTCACCCAAAAGGTTGAAGAGATGGTAGATGTGAAGTTTGATGAATCTAACGGCTCGCAATGAAGGAAATATGCCCTAGAGGCAATAATAAAGTTATTATTTATTTCCTTATATCATGATAAATGTTTATTATTCATGCTAGAATTGTATTAACCGGAAACATAATACATGTGTGAATACATAGACAAACAGAGTGTCACTAGTATGCCTCTACTTGACTAGCTCGTTAATCAAAGATGGTTATGTTTCCTAACCATGGACAAAGAGTTGTTATTTGATTAACGGGATCACATCATTAGGTGAATGATCTGATTGACATGACCCATTCCATTAGCTTAGCACCCGATCGTTTAGTATGTTGTTATTGCCTTCTTCATGACTTATACATGTTCCTATGACTATGAGATTATGCAACTCCCGTTTGCCGGACGAACACTTTGTGTGCTACCAAATGTCACAACGTAACTGGGTGATTATAAAGGTGCTCTACAGGTGTCTCCAAAGGTACATGTTGGGTTCGCGTATTTCGAGATTAGGATTTGTCACTCCAATTGTCGAAGAGATATCTCTGGGCCCTCTCGGTAATGCACATCACATAAGCCTTGCAAGCATTGCAACTAATGAGTTAGTTGTGAGATGATGTATTATGGAACGAGTAAAGAGACTTGCCGGTAACGAGATTGAACTAGGTATTGAGATACCGGCGATCGAATCTGGGGCAAGTAACATACCGATGATAAAGGGAACAACGTATGTTGTTATGCGGTCTGACCGATAAAGATCTTCGTAGAATATGTAGGAACCAATATGAGCATCCAGGTTCCGCTATTGGTTATTGACCGGAGACGTGTCTCGGTCATGTCTACATTGTTCTCGAACCGTAGGGTCCGCACGCTTAACGTTACAATGACAGTTTCATTATGAGTTTATGTATTTTGATGTACCAAAGGTTGTTCGGAGTCCCGGATGTGATCATGGACATGACGAGGAGTCTTGAAAAGGTCGAGACATAAAGATTGATATATTGGAAGCCTATAATTGGATCTCAGAATCGTTCCGGGTGAAATCGGGATTTTACCGGAGTACCGGGGGTTACCGGAACCCCCCCCCCCCCCGGGGGGGGGGGGTTATTGGGCCTACATGGGCCCTAAGGGAGAAGAGGAAAGGAGGCAAGAGGTGGCCGCGCGCCCCTCCCCTCCCTAGTCCGAATAGGACAAGGAGAGGGAGGCGGTGCCCCCCCTTTCCTTTCCCTCTTCCTCCTCTTTCCCACTTCTCCTTCTCCAACTAGGAAAGAAGGGAGTCCTACTCCCGGTGGGAGTAGGACTCCCCCTTGGCACGCCCTCCTTGGCCGGCCGCCCCCTCCCCTTGGCTCCTTTATATACGGGGGCAGGGGGGCACCCTAGAACACACAAGTTGATCTTCGTGATCGTTCCTTAGCCGTGTGTGGTGCCCCCCTCCACCATATTCCACCTCGGTCATATTGTAGCGATGCTTAGGCGAAGCCCTGCGACGGTTGAATATCAAGATCGTCACCACGCCGTCGTGCTGACAGAACTCCTCCCCGAAGCTTTGCTGGATCGGAGCCCGGGGAGCGTCATCGAGCTGAACGTGTGCCAAGAACTCGGAGGTGCCAGAGTAACGATGCTTGGATCGGTTGGACCGGGAAGACGTAGGACTACTTCCTCTACGTTGCGTCAACGCTTTCGTTTCGGTCTACGATGGTACGTAGACAACACTCTCCCCTCTCGTTGCTATGCATCACCATGATCTTGCGTGTGCATAGGAAATTTTTTGAAATTACTAAGTTCCCCAACAGTGGCATCCGAGCCTAGGTTTTATGGTTTGATGTTATATGCACGAGTAGAACACAAGTGAGTTGTGGGTGATATAAGTCATACTACTTACCAGCATGTCATACTTTGGTTCGGCGGTATTGTTGGATGAAGCGGCCCGGACCGACATTACGCGTACGCTTACGCGAGACTGGTTCTACCGCCGTGCTTTGCACACAGGTGGCTGGCGGGTGTCAGTTTCTCCAACTTTAGTTGAACCGAGTGTGGCTACGCCCGGTCCTTGCGAAGGTTAAAACAGCACCAACTTGACAAACTATCGTTGTGGTTTTGATGCGTAGGTAAGATTGGTTCTTGCTTAAGCCCGTAGCAGCCACGTAAAACTTGCAACAAACAAAGTAGAGGACGTCTAACTTGTTTTTGCAGGGCATGTTGTGATGTGATATGGTCAAGGCATGATGCTAAATTTTATTGTATGAGATGATCATGTTTTGTAACCAAGTTATCGGCAACTGGCAGGAGCCATATGGTTGTTGAAGGAAATATGCCCTAGAGGCAATAATAAAGTTATTATTTATTTCCTTATATCATGATAAATGTTTATTATTCATGCTAGAATTGTATTAACCGGAAACATAATACATGTGTGAATACATAGACCAACAGAGTGTCACTAGTATGCCTCTACTTGACTAGCTCGTTAATCAAAGATGGTTATGTTTCCTGACCATGAACAAAGAGTTGTTATTTGATTAACGAGGTCACATCATTAGTTGAATGATCTGATTGACATGACCCATTCCATTAGCTTAGCACCCGATCGTTTAGTATGTTGCTATTGCTTTCTTCATGACTTATACATGTTCCTATAACTATGAGATTATGCAACTCCCATTTACCGGAGGAACACTTTGGGTACTACCAAACGTCACAACGTAAATGGGTGATTATAAAGGAGTACTACAGGTGTCTCCAGTGGTAGATGTTGGGTTGGCGTATTTTGAGATTAGGGTTTGTCACTCCGATTGTCGGAGAGGTATCTCTGGGCCCTCTCGGTAATGCACATCACATAAGCCTTGCAAGCACTGCAACTAATATGTTAGTTGTGAGATGATGTATTACGGAACGAGTAAAGAGACTTGCCGGTAACGAGATTGAACTAGGTATTGGATACCGACGATCGAATCTCGGGCAAGTAACATACCAATGACAAAGGGAACAACGTATGTTGTTATGCGGTCTGACCGATAAAGATCTTTGTAGAATATGTAGGAGCCAATATGGGCATCCAGGTCCCGCTATTGGTTATTGACCGAAGACGTGTCTCGGTCATGTCTACATTGTTCTCGAACCGTAGGGTCCGCACGCTTAACGTTACGATGACAGTTATTATGAGTTTATGCATTTTGATGTACCGAAGGTTGTTCGGAGTCCCGGATGTGATCACGGACATGACGAGGAGTCTCGAAATGGTCGAGACATAAAGATTGATATATTGGAAACCTATGTTTGGACACCGGAAGTATTCCGGGTGAAATCGGGATTTTACCGGAATACCGGGAGGGTTACCGGAACCCCCCGGGAGGCAAATGGGCCTATTGGGCCTTAGTGGAAAAGTGAAAAGGGGCTGCCCACAAGGGCTGCGCGCCTCCCCCCCTTCCCTAGTCCTATTAGGACTAGGAGAAGGGGCCGGCCCCCCTCTCTTCTCTCTTCTCCTTGAGGAGTCCTATTAGGAATAGGATTGGGGGGGAGTCCTACTCCCGGTAGGAGTGGGACTCCCCCTGCGCCTCTCTCCCTGGCCGGCCGAACCCCTCCCCCTGCTCCTTTATATACGGGGGCAGGGGGCACCCCGTAGACACACAAGTTGATCATTGTTGATCGTTCCTTAGCCGTGTGCGGTGCCCCCTGCCACCAAATTCCACCTCGGTCATATCGTTGTAGAGCTTAGGTGAAGCCCTGCGTCAGTAGTACATCAAGATCGTCACCACGCCGTTGTGCTGACGGAACTCTTCTTTGACGCTTTGCTGGATCGGAGCCCGAGGATCGTCATCGAGCTGAACGTGTGCTAAGAACTCGGAGGTGCCGGAGTAACGGTGCTTGGATCGGTCGGATCGGGAAGAAGACGTACGACTACTTCCTCTACGTTGTGAGATCGCTTCCGCAGTCGGTCTGCGTTGGTACGTAGACAATACTCTCCCCCTCGTTGCTATGCATCACCATGATCTTGCGTGTGCGTAGGAAAATTTTCGAAATTACTACGTTCCCCAACAGTTGTCACTTTATTGTATGCAATGCAATCGCCCTGTAATGCTTTACTTTATCACTAAGCAGTAGCGATAGCCGTAGAAGCATAAGATTGGCGAGACGACAACGATGCTACGATGGAGATCAAGGTGTCGCGCCAGTGACGATGGTGATCATGACGGTGCTTCGGAGATGGAGATCACAAGCACATGATGATGATGGCCATGTCATATCACTTATATTGATTGCATGTGATGTTTATCTTTTATGCATCTTATCTTGCTTTGATTGACGGTACCATTATAAGATGATCTCTCACTAAATTTCAAGATAAAAAGTGTTCTCCTTGAGTATGCACTGTTGCCAAAGTTCGTCGTGCCCAGACACCATGTGATGATCGGGTGTGATAAGCTCTACGTCCATCTACATCGGGTGCAAGCCAGTTTTGCACACACAGAATACTCAGGTTAAACTTGACGAGCCTAGCATATGCAGATATGGCCTCGGAACACCGAGACGGAAAGGTCGAGCGTGAATCATATAGTAGATATGATCAACATAGCGATGTTCACCATTGAAAACTAGTCCATTTCACATGATGATCGGTTATGGTTTAGTTGATTTGGATCACGTGATCACGTAGATGATTAGAGGGATGTCTATCTAAGTGGGAGTTCTTAAGTAATATGATTAATTGAACTTAAATTTATCATGAACTTAGTCCCTGATAGTATCTTGCTTGTTTCTGTTGATTGTAGATAGATGGCTCGTGCTGTTGTTCCGTTGAATTGTAATGCGTTCCTTGAGAAAGCAAAGTTGAAAGATGATGGTAGCAATTACACGGACTGGGTCCGTAACTTGAGGATTATCCTCATTTCTGCACAGAAGAGTTACGTCCTGGAAGCATCGCTGGGTGCCAGGCCTGCTGCTGATGCAACTGATGAAGTTAAGAACGTCTGGCAGAGCAAAGCTGATGACTACTTGATAGTTCAATGTGCCATGCTTTACGGCTTAGAACCGGGACTTCAACGACGTTTTAAACATCATGGGGCATATGAGATGTTCCAGGAGTTCAAGTTAATATTCCAGCAGAATGCCCGGATTGAGAGATATGAAGTCTCAATAAATTCTATAGCTGCAAGATGGAGGAGAATAGTTCTGTCAGTGAGCATATACTCAAGATGTCTGGGTATTGTAATCACTTGATTCAACTGGGAGTTAATCTTCCGGATGATAGCGTCATTGACAGAATTCTCCAATCACTTCAACCAAGCTACAAGAGCTTCGTGATGAACTATAATATGCAAGGGATGGATAAGACAATTCCCGAGCTCTTCGCAATGCTAAAGGCTGCGGAGGTAGAAATCAAGAAGGAGCATCAAGTGTTGATGGTCAACAAGACCACTAGTTTCAAGAAAAAGGGCAAAGGGAAGAAGAAGGGGAACTTCAAGAAGAACAGCAAGCAAGTTGCTGCTCAGGAGAAGAAACCCAAGTCTGGACCTAAGCCTGAAACTGAGTGCTTCTACTGCAAGCAGAATGGTCACTGGAAGCGGAACTGCCCCAAGTATTTGGCGGATAAGATGGATGGCAAGGTGAACAAAGGTATATGTGATATACATGTTATTGATGTGTACCTTACTAGAGCTCGCAGTAGCACCTGAGTATTTGATACTGGTTCTGTTGCTAATATTTGCAACTTGAAACAAGGACTACGGATTAAGCGAACACTGGCAAAGGACAAGGTGACGATGCGCGTGGGAAATGGTTCCAAAGTCGATGTGATCGCGGTCGGCACGCTACCTCTACATCTACCTTCGGGATTAGTATTAGACCTAAATAATTGTTATTTGGTGCCAGCGTTAAGCATGAACATTATATCTGGATCTTGTTTGATGCGAGACGGTTATTCATTTAAATCAGAGAATAATGGTTGTTCTATTTATATGAGTAATATCTTTTATGGTCATGCACCCTTGAAGAGTGGTCTATTTTTGATGAATCTCGATAGTAGTGATACACATATTCATAATGTTGAAGCCAAAAGATGCAGAGTTGATAATGATAGTGCAACTTATTTGTGGCACTGCCGTTTAGGTCATATCAGTGTAAAGCGCATGAAGAAACTCCATACTGATGGACTTTTGGAACCACTTGATTATGAATCACTTGGTACTTGCCAACCGTGCCTCATGGGTAAGATGACTAAAATGCCGTTCTCCGGTACTATGGAGAGAGCAACAGATTTGTTGGAAATCATACATACAGATGTATGTGGTCCGATGAATGTTGAGGCTCGTGGCGGATATCATTATTTTCTCACCTTCACAGATGATTTAAGCATATATGGGTATATCTACTTAATGAAGCATAAGTATGAAACATTTGAAAAGTTCAAAGAATTTCAGGGTGAAGTTGAAAATCATCGTAACAAGAAAATAAAGTTTCTACGATCTGATCATGGAGGAGAATATTTGAGTTACGAGTTTGGTCTACATTTGAAACAATGCGGAATAGTTTCGCAGCTCACGCCACCCGGAACACCACAACGTAATGGTGTGTCCGAACATCGTAATCGTACTTTACTTGATATGGTGTGATCTATGATGTCTCTTACAGATTTACCGCTATCGTTTCGGGGTTATGCTTTAGAGACGGCCGCATTCACGTTAAATAGGGCACCATCAAAATCCGTTGAGACGACGCCTTATGAACTATGGTTTGGCAAGAAACCAAAGTTGTCGTTTCTTAAAGTTTGGGGCTGTGATGCTTATGTGAAAAAGCTTCAACCTAATAAGCTCGAACCCAAATAGGAGAAATGTGTCTTCATAGGATACCCAAAGGAGACTGTTGGGTACACCTTCTATCACAGATCCGAAGGCAAGACATTCGTTGCTAAAAATGGATCCTTTCTAGAGAAGGAGTATCTCTCGAAAGAAGTGAGTGGGAGGAAAGTAGAACTTGATGAGGTAATTGTACCTGCTCCCTTATTGGAAAGTAGTACATCACATAAACCGGTTTCTATGACACCTAAACCAATTAGTGAGGAAGTTAATGATGATGATCATAGAACTTCAGATCAAGTTGCTACTGAACCTCGTAGATCAAACAGAGTAAGATCCGCACCAGAGTGGTATGGTAATCCTGTTCTAGAAGTCATGCTACTAGATCATGATGAACCTACGAACTATGAAGAAGCGATGGTGAGCCCAGATTCCACGAAATGGCTTGAAGCCATGAAATCTGAGATGGGATCCATGTATGAGAACAAAGTGTGGACTTTGGTTGACTTGCCCGATGATCGGCAAGCAATTGAGAATAAATGGATCTTCAAGAAGAAGACTGACGCTAATGGTAATGTTACTGTCTACAAAGCTCGACTTGTTGCAAAAGGTTTTCGACAAGTTCAAGGGATTGACTACGATGAGACCTTCTCACCCGTAGCGATGCTTAAGTCTGTCCGAATCATGTTAGCAATTGCCGCATTTTATGATTATGAAATTTGGCAAATGGATGTCAAAACTGCATTCCTGAATGGATTTCTGGAAGAAAAGTTGTATATGATGCAACCAGAAGGTTTTGTCGATCCAAAAGGGAGCTAACAAAGTGTGCAAGCTCCAGCGATCCATTTATGGACTGGTGCAAGCCTCTCGGAGTTGGAATAAACGCTTTGATAGTGTGATCAAAGCATTTGGTTTTATACAGACTTTTGGAGAAGCCTGTATTTACAAGAAAGTGAGTGGGAGCTCTGTAACATTTCTGATATTATATGTGGATGACATATTACTAATTGGAAATGATATAGAATTTCTGGATAGCATAAAGGGATACTTGAATAAGAGTTTTTCAATGAAAGACCTCGGTGAAGCCGCTTACATATTAGGCATTAAGATCTATAGAGATAGATCAAGAGGCTTAATTGGACTTTCACAAAGCACATACCTTGACAAAGTTTAGAAGAAGTTCAAAATGGATCAAGCAAAGAAAGGGTTCTTGCCTGTGTTACAAGGTGTGAAGTTGAGTAAGACTCAATGCCCGACCACTACAGAAGATAGAGAGAAAATGAAAGATGTTCCCTATGCTTCAGCCATAGGCTCTATCATGTATGCAATGCTGTGTACCAGACCTGATGTGTGCCTTGCTATAAGTCTAGCAGAGAGGTACAAAAGTAATCCACGAGTGGATCACTGGGCAGCGGTCAAGAACATCCTGAAATACCTGAAAAGGAGTAAGGATATGTTTCGCGTTTATGGAGGTGACAAAGAGCTCATCGTAAATGGTTACGTTGATGCAAGCTTTGACACTGATCCAGACGATTCTAAATCGCAAACCGGATACGTGTTTACATTAAACGGTGGAGCTGTCAGTTGGTGCAGTTCTAAACAAAGCGTCGTGGCGGGATCTACGTGTGAAGCGGAATACATAGCTGCTTCGGAAGCAGCAAATGAAGGAGTCTGGATGAAGGAATTCATATCCGATCTAGGTGTCATACCTAGTGCATCGGGTCCAATGAAAATCTTTTGTGACAATACTGGTGCAATTGCCTTGGCAAAGGAATCCAGATTTCACAAGAGAACCAAGCACATCAAGAGACGCTTCAATTCCATCCAGGATCTAGTCCAGGTGGGAGACATAGAGATTTGCAAGATACATACGGATCTGAATGTAGTAGACCCGTTGACTAAGCCTCTTCCATGAGCAAAACATGATCAGCACCAAGGCTCCATGGGTGTTAGAATCATTACTGTGTAATCTAGATTATTGACTCTAGTGCAAGTGGGAGACTGAAGGAAATATGCCCTAGAGGCAATAATAAAGTTATTATTTATTTCCTTATATCATGATAAATGTTTATTATTCATGCTAGAATTGTATTAACCGGAAACATAATACATGTGTGAATACATAGACAAACAGAGTGTCACTAGTATGCCTCTACTTGACTAGCTCGTTAATCAAAGATGGTTATGTTTCCTAACCATGGACAAAGAGTTGTTATTTGATTAACGGGATCACATCATTAGGTGAATGATCTGATTGACATGACCCATTCCATTAGCTTAGCACCCGATCGTTTAGTATGTTGCTATTGCTTTCTTCATGACTTATACATGTTCCTATGACTATGAGATTATGCAACTCCCGTTTTCCGGACGAACACTTTGTGTGCTACCAAACATCACAACGTAACTGGGTGATTATAAAGGTGCTCTACAGGTGTCTCCAAAGGTACATGTTGGGTTGGCGTATTTCGAGATTAGGATTTGTCACTTCGATTGTCGGAGAGATATCTCTGGGCCCTCTCGGTAATGCACATCACATAAGCCTTGCAAGCATTGCAACTAATGAGTTAGTTGTGAGATGATGTATTACGGAACGAGTAAAGAGACTTGCCGGTAACGAGATTGAACTAGGTATTGAGATACCGACGATCGAATCTCGGGCAAGTAACATACCGATGACAAAGGGAACAACGTATGTTGTTATGCGGTCTGACCGATAAAGATCTTAATAGAATATGTAGGAACCAATATGAGCATCCAGGTTCCTCTATTGGTTATTGACCGGAGACGTGTCTCGGTCATGTCTACATTGTTCTCGAACCGTAGGGTCCGCACGCTTAACGTTACAATCACAGTTTCATTATGAGTTTATGTATTTTGATGTACCGAAGGTTGTTCGGATTCCCGGATGTGATCATGGACATGACGAGGAGTCTCGAAATGGTCGAGACATAAAGATCGATATATTGGAAGCCTATATTTGGATATCGAAATCGTTCCGGGTGAAATCGGGATTTTACCAGAGTACCGGGGGGTTACCGGAACCCCCCCCCCCCCTCCCCGGGGGGGGGGGGGGTTATTGGGCCTACATGGGCCCTAAGGGAGAAGAGGAAAGGAGGCAAGAGGTGGCCGCGCGCCCCTCCCCTCCCTAGTCCGAATAGGACAAGAAGAGGGAGGCGGCGCCCCCCTTTCCTTTCCCTCTTCCTCCTCTTTCCCACTTCTCCTTCTCCAACTAGGAAAGAAGGGAGTCCTACTCCCGATGGGAGTAGGACTCCCCCTTGGCGCGCCCTCCTTGGCCGGCCGCCCCCTCCCCTTGGCTCCTTTATATACGGGGGCAGGGGCACCCTAGAACACACAAGTTGATCTTCGTGATCGTTCCTTAGCTGTGTGCGATGCCCCCCTCCACCATATTCCACCTCGGTCATATTGTAGCGGTGCTTAGGCGAAGCCCTGCGACGGTTGAACATCAAGACCGTCACCACGCCGTCGTGCTGACAGAACTCCTCCCTGAAGCTTTGCTGGATCGGAGCCCGGGGAGCGTCATCGAGCTGAACGTGTGCCAAGAACTCGAAGGTGCCGGAGTAACGGTGCTTGGATCGGTTGGACCGGGAAGACGTACGACTACTTCCTCTACGTTGCGTCAACGCTTCCGCTTCGGTCTACGAGGGTACATAGACAACACTCTTCCCTCTCGTTGCTATGCATCACCATGATCTTGCGTGTGCATAGGAATTTTTTTGAAATTACTACGTTCCCCAACACGCAAGTAGAGCAATTGCCAATTGATGTAGGAGACAAAGACCCTTCGGAAGCAATTCAAGACTTGTCTATTGGCAAGATTCGTCCAACGGAGGTGAAGGAGAGTACTTCGTCAGTCCAAGTGGAAGCTTCTACCTCACGACAAGGTGAACCAAGAGTTGATACGGAAGCATCCACAAGTGGGACACATCAAGATGAAGAAAACGAGGAAGTGCATCAAGATGAACGCCAACAACCTCCTTCTCCACCACGACAAGAGAACGACAACGTCAACAACGAAGAAGGCTAAGAAGAAGAACAAGATGAAGAATATGTTCAACCAAGATCCAAGCGAAAGCTTTCACGAGTTCGAGCAAGAATTGCTAAAGATCATCTTGTTGAGCAAATCTACAATGATATCCAGACCGGGAGAATCACTCGCTCAAAAACTCGCTTAGCTAACTTTTGTGAAAACTATTCATTCATCTCTCGCATTGAACCTATGAAGGTTGAAGAAGCATTGGAAGATCCGGATTGGATAAACGCTATGCATGAAGAGCTACACAGCTTTGAGAGAAATCAAGTGTGGACATTGGTTGAAAAGCCCGACAACAACCACAACATCATTGGTACCAAATGGGTGTTTCGCAAAAAGCAGGATGAAGATGGTCAAGTCGTCCACAACAAAGCACGCCTAGTCGCCCAAGGCTACACTCAAGTCGAAGGTATGGACTATGGTGAGACATATGCCCCCGTTGCTAGACTTGAGTCCATTCGCATCTTACTTGCCTATGCTAATCATCATGATATCACCTTGTACCAAATGGACATTAAAAGTGCTTTTCTAAATGGTGAAATTGAGGAGGAAGTTTGTGTTAAGAAACCTCCTGGATTTGTCAATCCTAAGAAACCTAATCATGTTTACAAACTTCACAAAGCTCTTTATGGTCTTAAACAAGCTCCTAGAGCATGGTATAAATGCTTGACCAAGTTCCTTATTGAAAAAGGCTTTGAAATTGGGAAAATAGATTCTACTCTTTTTACTAAAAGGGTTAATGGAGAACTATTTGTATGCCAAATTTATGTCGATGATATTATATTTGGATCAACTAACCCTCATTTTAGTGAAAAGTTTGGAAAGCTAATGTAGGAGAAGTTTGAGATGTCGATGATGAGTGAACTCAAATTCTTTCTCGGTTTGCAAATCAAGCAAACTAAGGAAGGCACCTTTGTATCTCAAACGAATTACACCAAGGACTTATTCAAGAAGTCCAATATGCAAGAATGCAAAGGTACGACTACACCCATGCCTACTAGTGGACATCTTGATTTAACCAAAGATGGTGAACCGGTTGATCAAAAGGTTTATCGCTCTATGATTGGTTCATTGTTATATCTATGTGCTTCACGTCCAGATATTATGCTAAGTGTGTGCATGTGTGCACGTTATCAAGCCGCTCCTAAAGAATGTCATCTTAAGGCCATGAAAAGGATAGTGAGATACTTAATGCATACACCAAATTTTGGCATTTGGTATCCAAAGAGGGCTTCCTTTGATCTTGTTGGCTACTCCGATTCGGACTATGCCGGTGACAAGGTTGATAGAAAGTCCACTTTGGGTACTTGTCAATTTCTTGGTAGATATCTTGTATCTTGGTCCTCCAAGAAACAAAACTCGATATCCTTATCCACCGCCGAAGCGGAATACATTGCCGCTGGATCATGTTGTGCTCAATTACTTTGGATGACCCAAACTCTTAAAGATTATGGAATATATGTGAAACATGTTCCATTGCTATGTGACAATGAAAGTGCTATTAAAATTTCTCACAATCCCGTGCAACATTCTCGAACTAAGCATATTGAAGTTCGTCATCATTTAATTTGAGATCATGTTGCCAAAGGGGACATTAATCTTAAGCATGTTCGCACCGATAATAAATTGGCGGATATATTTACCAAACCACTTGATGAGAAAGTGGTTTGCAGGTTAAGAGGTGAATTGAACATCATTGATGCTTCAAACTTGGAGTAGGAACTCCATTTAATACATGCAAGGCATGAGCCTATGACTAATCCTTGATATTTCTCTTATGTTGACTATCTTATGTCTTGGATATATTTGCACCTTGCATGCTATCTAACCCGTGTAGGTACTTGGATGAATCGAAATCTATGAGATTGCAACTCACTCACATCTTGAGCAATTTCTATATCACCAAGTCGCTACACAATGGTGGATGAAGACAAGGAAGCACGCAACCATTCAAACATATCCTTTGACAAATTCTATCATGATTGTCATTTTGGATACACAAGTGCTCTTCCTTGCAAAAACTAACCCATGTAGGTAGATGAACTCAAACTTCAAGTGATGCTCCCAACTCTTGATGAGCTACATCAACCTTGAGCAACCCACACAACTTCAAATACATGATCATGATCAACACCACCGCCCAAGGTATGTTATTCCATCTTAGAGAAGCTTTACTCCAAGTCATGGGATAAAGCAACTCAACAAGATGTGAATACATCAAGATGCTTTAACGAAAAATGGTAACCCCATTTTGAGCTTAAACGATGAGTATGACCAAAGATCAAGTAATCTCACTTGACTCCTAAGTCAATATACTCTAACATAGGTGACTTTCTCACCGCCCAATTCTAGATGAAGTTCTCTTGTGTTCTTTTCTGAGCTCTTGCATTTGTCTCATGCATATTTGTTTTCCTCTTCAAAAAAAACTTCATATAGATTCTTTTTAGTTTCTTCTCTTTTATTTTCCGTTCTGCATTTTCTGCATTAAATTCCTTGCAAATCCTTGTAAGATCTTACTTGTCTAGTGAGCTGAGGTGACAAATGTTTTCTCTGTGATGAACTCGGTCACACCGGGCTGTTTACTTCGGTCCAACCGAACCCTTTCGGTGCCACCGAAGCACCAAACTCAGTGCTACCGATTTCACTGCGGGAAAAACATCTTGCCACTTGTTTCTGAATTCTTTTTGATCCAGCTTCACTCAATGAATCTTGTCCTTGACCAGCATCCTACTCAAATTCCTGCTTTGTTCTGTGACTCAAGGACCAAACCCATCATGACAAAAAATCCAGAAGAACCCTTCTTGGAAATTGATGTCAAAGGGGGAGAGAGATCATCATATCTATAGGGGAGAGAATACTCTAGGGAAGAAAGAGACCCCAGATGCTTGGTGTTCAAGAGGAGAGAAGTCACATGTCTTCAAGGGGGGAAAGACGTGTTAATATTTGCTCGATTGTATTAGCTCTGTTTATTTCCTTTGAGCTCTATTTTTGCTCTGATTTTCTGTTCCCTATCTTCTCCCAATATCCCATGTTAGATTCAGGGGAGCAAGACATCTAAGTGAAAGAAATCCTTGAATTTACCCATGTTAGATTCAGGGGGAGCAAGACATCTAAGGGAAAGAAATCCTTGAATTTATTTCATATATTTACCTTTGGGGACATGTCTTTATCCAATGTGGTACTTAGTACTCACTCTACATGTCATCCCAGTCTTGATACTCTTGTGGTCTCTCTTGTTTGCTCTGGCCAGTAGGTGTATCTGTGTTATCTAACCTTGTTTACGTAAGTTCATCCCATCCTAAGCCAACTCAAGACCACAAGGTAAGTATATGCATCACAGTCATGTGAATGAGAATTTCTTGCTGATGTGCATACTATTTGCCAGAAGGACTCATGAGCATGAAGGTACATCTCTCATATTTTCATCATTTGCTCTGATGCATATAACCAAGATACATATAACACATTGCTTACTCTGTCATGTCTATGCATTCACATGCTCCTATATTCCATATTCACATGATTGCATACATGTAGGGGGAGCCTATGCAAGTTACATGTCTTTCCAGAGCTTTACTTTCTACTCTTAATATCTTGATCTAAAGCTTTGATGTATGTTGTCATCAATTACCAAAAAGGGGGAGATTGAAAGCACAAGTGCTCCCTAGGTGGTTTTGGTAATTAATGTCAACATATCTCTTGTTGGACTAACATTTTTATCTAGTATGTTTCAGATAAGTTCAATAGTGAAGTGGCATGGACTAGAGGATGTGAAACCCCTTCAAGATGGTAAGGACAAAGGATTGGCTCAAGCTCAAAGCTCAAGACTCTACATTTTCTATTTTAGTGATCCAAGATCACATTGAGTCTATAGGAAAAGCCAATACTATCAAGGAGGGATGAGGTGTTGCTTAATGAGGTTCTTGCTCAAAATGCTTATTGATATGCTCCAAAACCCTCAACTACTTTCTCACATCCACATATGACCTAAACCAAAAGTCACATTCGGCCCCACCGATTCTTCCTATCCGGTGCCACCGAGTTTCAAATGTCATAGCCACTGCCACAAACCCTAGGCAAATCGGTCTCACCGATAGGGATCTCGATCTCATCGAGATGGGATTGCAAACTCTCTATTGCCTATTGCAATACTTTTGATCTCACCGAAACTTGCGATCGGTCCCACCAAGATTGCAATGTAAACTCTCTGTTTCCCTTTTGTAACATTTCGGTCTCACCGAAATGAGCGATCGGTCCCACCGAGTTTACCTGACCAACTCTCTGGTTAGCTTATTACCAGAATCGGTCTCACCGAGTTTGTGTAATCGGTCTCAGCGAGATTACGTTATGCCCTAACCCTAATCATATCGGTCCTACCAAGTTGCATGTCGGTCCCACCGAAAACCCTAACGGTCACTAGCTTTGCTGAATCGGTCCGACCGAGTTTAACCATTCGGTCCCACCGAGTTTGGGAAGTTATGTGTAACGGTTAGATTTTGTGTGGAGGCTATAAATACCCCTCCACCACCTCTTCATTCATGGAGAGAGCCATCAAAACAAACCTACACTTCCAACTTACTTTTTCTGAGAGAGAACTACCTACCCTTGTGTTGAGGCCAAGATATTCCATTCTTACCATATGAATCTTGATCTCTAGCCTTCCCCAAGTTGCTTTCCACTCAAATCTTCTTTCCACCAAATCCAAATCCTGTGAGAGAGAGTTGAGTGTTGGGGAGACTATCATTTGAAGCACAAGAGCAAGGAGTTCATCATCAACACACCATTTGTTACTTCTTGGAGAGTGGTGTCTCCTAGATTGGCTAGGTGTCAGTTGGGAGCCTCCGACAAGATTGTGGAGTTGAACCAAGGAGTTTGTAAGGGCAAGGAGATCGCCTACTTCGTGAAGATCTACCGCTAGTGAGGCAAGTCCTTCGTGGGCGACGGCCATGGTGGGATAGACAAGGTTGCTTCTTCGTGGACCCTTCATGGGTGGAGCCCTCCGTGGACTCGCGCAACCGTTACCCTTCATGGGTTGAAGTCTCCATCAACGTGGATGTACGATAGCACCACCTATCAGAACCACGACAAAAACAACCGTGTCTCCAATTGCGTTTGAATCCTCCAAACCCTTCCCTTTACATTCTTGCAAGTTGCATGCTTCACTTTCCGCTGCTCATATACTCTTTGCATGCTTGCTTGATATGTATTGTGTTTGTTAAACTTGTACCAAAAATCCACTTCAACCTAAAGATTTTAAAAACTGCAACTTTTGGTACTTAGTGTCTAATCACCCCCCCCCCCCTCTAGACACCTCTTCTCGGTCCTTTCACCTGTCAGCAGGTTGTTGTAGGCTTCGGTTAGTCCGCTCTTGGTAGACTGAAACCTTTCAATCACCATGCCCATAAGAACACGGTGCTCATCCACAATGGAAGAGCTGCGAGGCGCTTCTAGCTGATTATCTGGTGCCCCTGGTTGGACAGGGGTCACAGATGGAATAGGCATACCCCCTTCTTTCGAAGGAGGTCGCGTGCCGGATCCCGGAGCCATATCGGTCTCCGGAATATAGTCCGGTTGAGGGCCGAACTGAGTACAGCCCTCCTCCCTAGTCTCTAGGGGGACTGGTTCCCCCTGGTGTTCGGCGACGGGAGCTTCGCCTTCGGGCACCCCCTGAGCCTCTCCCTGGCCTAGGAAGGTCCGTTGGGAGAGAACCTCGTCGTGTCCTTTGGCCTTTGGAGAATAAGCGGCCAGCGGTGTCTCGCTAGCCATCTCCTTTGAGTCCAACGAACCTCTTGATGAGGATCGCTGGGAGCTGTCGTTGGCCGAACTGCAATGGCATAATTAACCATGTCAATACATTGAAGTGGGGATGCTGGACATATGGGTATACGGGAGTCATAGCACTTACGATGCAGCTTGAGGCTTGGTGCGGGGGTGCCGCTCCGGACTGTTGTCGACGTCCCACGCGGATTTTTCCTTGAAGGAGCCCTTCCCCTTCTTGGACGTCCCCGCCTCCAGGTTCGTGGAGGACGCCCTCTTCTTCTTTCCCTCATCAGGGGGAGGGTTGTTCTCCTCCTCATCATCATCATCATCCTCATCCTCGGCGGCGGAGGAGCAGGTCTTGTCTTCGGATGTCACGTCCGAAGCACACCTGCGATGGGGGCCACTCCGGACCCCCTTGGCCTTCTCCGCCGGCGCTGTATAGGGCGCCGGCACTAGCATCTTCGCTAAACGCGAAATGACTGGTTCTTCAGGTAGCGGAGCCGGACACTGGATCCGCTTCGCCCTCTTCATCCATTCCTGAAGAAGTAATGACAGCAAAAGTTCAGATATCCTCCTTGAAACAAACAAGTAGAGGACGCATTAAAAACTTACCTCGCTGGCGGGGTGGTTAATATCATGCCCACGATCTGAATCCGTGGCTGGCGGTATCTCGTTTCCCTTGAAGAGAAACTTCCAGGCATCTTTGTGAGTGGTCTCAAAGAGCCTCTTCAGGGTATGGTGCTTCTTCGGATTGAACTTTCATAGCGGGAGGCTTCGGCTTTGGCACGGGAGAATCCAGTGAACTAGCATCACCTAGATTATATCGACAAGTTTGGCATCCTTGTCCACCATGCTTTGAACGTGCGTCTGCAACGCTATCAGCTCGTCTGGCGAACACCAGTTCGGGCTCTTCTCGACTCTGGAGGTGAGCCGCATTGGAGCACCGGGGTTAAATTCGGTAGCTGCGGCCCAGTTGGTGCCGCGGGGTTCTGTAATATAGAACCATTGTTTCTGCCATTCCTTGACAGTCTCCACAAAAGTTCCTTTCGGTCTGGAGACATTGGACAGCTTACTCACCATGGCTCCTCTGCACTCCGCTTGCTAGCCATCTACCACCTTCGCTTCACGTTGAAGACCTTGAGCCACAACCCAAAGTGGGGCTGGATGCGGAGGAAGGCCTCACACACGACGATGAACGCCGAGATGTTGAGGAAGAAGTTTGGGGACAGATCATGGAAGTCTATCCCGTAATAGTATATCAGCCCGCGGACGAAAGGGTGGACTGGAAACCCTAGCCCACGGAAGAAATGGGGGATGAATACCACCCTCTCATTGGGCTTCAACGTGGGGGTGATTTGCCCCTGGGCCGGAAGATGGTGGGCGATTTCCTTCGCCAGGTACCTGGCCGCCCGAAGCTCAGTAATGTCCTTCTCCCTGACGGAGGAGACCATCCACTTGCCTTGACCTCGGGATCCGGACATGGTTGAGTGTTAGCTTGAGTGGGTAGAAGATGAGAACTTGGGCGCTGGAGCTCAAGATTGGAAGGGCGAGGAGAACGCGTGGGAGAAGAAGGGGGAATCCTTATCCCCTTATAAAGGCAGTGTATATTGAACGCCTCCTCACTCGCCTTAAAACTCGCCTATTCCCAAGGGCTGTGTAAACGACACGGTTGGGTTACCCATACCCGTATTGATGAGAATCCCGCAATAAGGGGACACGATCTCTGCTTCAATAAGATATGCCAATGGAGACCACGTCTCGAAACATGAAGCGGCAGACGGAAAACGGTTCGAAATTTTGACCGGACAGACGTGATGTCATGTTACAAAAAGTTGCCAGCGGATTGGATTCGTGAAATATTATATTCTCTCTATGGTTGTGTGTGGTATGTGTGTGTTACAGGTCCGGACACGTCGGTACGTCCGAAGACTATTTTGGAGTTCGGAAGGAGGAACCCGCCTTGTAATGCCGAAGACAGATCTACGCGCCGGATACCTTGTCATTGAAGTCGGGTTCAGGGGCTACTGAGGGAGTCCTGGACTAAGGGGTCCTCGGGCGTCCGGCCTGTTAGCCATGGGCCGTACTGATGGGCTGTAAAGATACGAAGACCGAAGACTGCACCTGTGTCCGGATGGGACTCTCCTTGGCATGGAAGGCAAGCTTGGCGACCAAATATGTAGATTCCTTTCTTTGTAACCGACCTTGTGTAACCCTAGATCATCCCGGTGTCTATATAAACTGGAGGACTTAGTCCGGAGGGAGATAGACTCATTACCATAGTCATACAGGCACTAGTAGAAAACGGAGTTTTAAAACCGATTTGTAAGGGCCTTTAGTGCCGGTTATGGAACCGGCACTAAAGTGTGGGCACTAAAGCCCCCCCCCCCTTTAGTACCGGTTCGGCACGAACCGGTGCTAAAGTGTCACCACGTGGCGTGAGCTCGTGCCCTGGTATGGGGGACCTTTAGTATCGGTTGGTGTTACCAACCGGTAGAAAAGTTTTTTTTATTTGTTTTTTGAAAATTTTGGAAAAAAAATTGATTTTTTTTTATTTTTAATTTTTCTGAATTATTTGATGATTTAGTCTCTAATCACCTCTCTTAACTGCTCAAGTGTGGATCACTCATTCCAAATCATCTAACTTCCCGACCGGTCACCCATCCCTCTCACTACTCCAGCCCAAGCACGCTTAACTTTCAGGTTCTATTCTCCTTCGTTTCCAAGTTTGCACTTGTTGTTTTCCTAACAATAATAAGATGTCAATCCTATTAACCCTCAAGAGTTTAGCTTGAGCATGAAGTCACACATTTCACCGTTTGAGTTTGAAACTATTATTCTAAAAAAACAGTAATTATTTAGTAACGCTAATATTTCTTGAATAAGTTTGACCATAGTTTGACCACAATTTGACCATAGTTTGACCATATTTGACCAAAATTCAAAAAATTGAAATAATTATTTAGTAACACTAATATTCTTTGAATAATTATGTAGTAACACTAATATTTCTTGAATAAGTAGTTTGACCATAGTTTGACCGGATTTGACCAAAATTCAAAAAAATTGAGATACTTAAAATGTAATTATTTCTTGAATCAGTTGTTTGACAAGATTTAACCAAAATTCAAAAAAACATAAATTAGAGCATATCTTTTTTTCTTTTACAATTTTGTCATTTCAAAAATTGTCCTAAACCCTAAACCTGGGACATAAAACGTCAGAAACTCTATGCTAAACAGTAAAAACTAAGGGTTTAAACCATAAAACCTAACCCTAAACTCTGAAATCTAAACCCTAGCACTAAACGCTAAAAACGTCTAAAAACGTCTAAAACGCCCAAAAACTCTATTTTCCCTTTGGAATTTTGGGATTTTAAAAAATTGTCGAAACGGAAAACTGGTTGTTTCAGTGGATCAATCTTTTTGTTCTGCAAATTTTGATATATTATATGTATTTTTCTAAATTAGGATGATTTAGTTATGATTTTTTTCGAGTTTGAAAATTGCCTTATAGTACCGGTTCGTGGCACGAATCGGTACTAAAGGTCTCAACCCCTTTAGTACCGGTTCATGGCACGAACCGGTACTAAAGGTTAGACCTTTAGTACCGGTACCAAAGGTGATCGTGGGGCCCCGGCCTGACGCCAGCCTGCCACCACCCCTTTAGTACCGGTTCGTGCCACGAACCGGTACTAAAGGTTCAACACGAACCGGCATTAATGTAAATCTGTTCGAACCGGCACTAATTATACCATTAGTACCGGGCCAAAATCAAACCGGCACTAATGTGCTTCACGTTTGACCCTTTTTCTACTAGTGAGGCTAGACTTCTAGGGTTTAGCCATTACGATCTCATGGTAGATCAACTCTTGTAATACTCATATTCATCAAGATCAATCAAGCAGGAAGTAGGGTATTACCTCCATAGAGAGGGCCCGAACCTGGGTAAACATCGTGTCCCCTGACTCCTGTTACCATCGACCTTAGACGCATAGTTCGGGACCCCCTACCTGAGATCCGCCGGTTTTGACACCGACAGCCTCCACATGTACATTACTGCTCAGGTTGTTTTTATCATATGCAGGTTTCTGGAGTTGTGTTATGGATTCATATGGCGAAGTTTCAAAAAGTTATGCTTTGTGCATGATGGCTCCCTTGTTTCTATGTTCATTTGTTTCAAATATTATGGTCGTGTTGCCTTTAGCATTTTTGATTTGTTACTTACTTTGATACATATTTTTTTACTGACAATATGCATTTCATTGGAGTTTGATGATTAGTTGTGACATCTAAACTCTCCATTTTTGTTACTATTCATATGATATTTGTATGTCTAAAATTTGTGCTACTACTTAATGAATCTGCATATATGTGTGCAGACTTGAGTAGGGTCCGAGATGAAAAAAAATCCAAAGATGACGCATGACTTGAGTATTTTTCACTTCAATTATTAATCTTTTGCAGGATTGTTAGTTACTTCAATTTGACTAGACAGCTTGAATGATGGTATCTTGTGTATAATATGGATTTGCTAATAACTATTTTATCCTTATAAGATGCATCCGATATTAATTTTCGTCATTGTTATGTATTCCCTCTGTCCCATAATATAAGAGCGTTTTTTGCACTGGGACTGAGGGACTACCATATATGATCTTTGTGGCATATATTACCATTGTTTCACTCTATACAAGCAAAGGGAAGGTAATCAATTTGAATATAAGCGCTGGAAACATAACATGTTTGCTCCTGTTGATGGGAGAACTATTGACATGACATTATCTTGCAGAAAATAATTATTATGGAACTTCTTGTTCACTGATTTCTCTGATGGAGTAGAGACACGATATGCCGAATTTCAAAAGACAATATTGTATTTCAAAATGCATGATTACATACCTCCTACATCCTTTGCACGGATTTTATTTTTCTTAGTTTTTATTTGCTTCTGTTCTTAGGTTCTTAAAACTGTAATGCAGGTATTGAGTTTTCATGTGCATGAATTGAGGATGTTTCTTACTCTGTTTGTAAACTACCTTGATCGTACAATGATCAAAGAGTACAAAGACTTCTACGTGGCCAGCTGGACCTCAAACCCACTGCCATTCCTTCTCTTATTTTAAAATAAAAACAACGTAGATGCATGCACAGGCTCCACCAGAGGTGCGGCGTGCCTCCGCTCCTACGCCTACCAGTTGCAGGTAACAATGACTAAGAAAATGGCTTAAGATTAACCTAATCCAAGATTTGGAAAAGCATCGCCTTGTTCCAATCAGGACATCACAATGACCAGTTCCAAACCACTTCACATCTTGAGAGTCCATTTTTAAGACCAACCAAAAAAACGTGGCCATAGAACATCAGAACCTTAATACAAGACTTATCATTCAGAAATATTTTAAATAAGTTCCACAACCGTTGAATTGAATTGTTCTACTAGTACCACACAAAATTGGCCACATGATGAATTATTTGGCCCCCTGCAGAAAGGTCAATTGGTGCTCCGGATTTTTTTTGTGAATACAAAAAACTTAACTAGTACATAATCACCGAACCTATCCACAACAGAAAACCATGACCATCGCCAGCTTGTCTTAATGTAAAGTACACCCAAGGATGTCCAGAAACCAACCATGTAGAACATCGCCGAACAACCAAACAGTATGATATAACCAACTTTATCATCTTCTTCTCCATTTTCTTCGAGCTCAGGAATCGACGGCGTCACAGAGCAACTCTTTTTCAATGGTGGGCCACAGAGATATGGATTACCTTCGTAGCTGCTCTGATCAAATGTGAGAAACTGCCCCCTTGTTCCCGGTGTAGGACCGGACAGGTTGTTGTATGCCACTGAGAACACCGCAAGGGACAGTAATGCTACTAGCTCTGAAGGTATTTGGCCTGCCAAGTTGTTGTGTGAGAGATCCAAGCTCTCCAAATCACTTAAATTAGATAAGGACTGTGGTATTGATCCATCAAACTTGTTTTCCGAGAAATTCAATGCCCTTAACCACTTCATGCCACCTATACTTTCATGAATGGATCCTTTCAACTGGTTCGAAGAGAAATCACGTCCAGTCATGTAGTTCAGTATGTTTCCCCTGTAATTGTCCTGCCTGCCCTTGGTCATGAATTCCTCTTGATCTGGCAGCCCAATAACATTGAATAAAACAGGAAAAGTTCCAAAACCAGGTTGGAAATCAAATAAACAGTCATCGGTTCCCATAATGTTCATGCATAAAGGTAACTGCCCCGATAGTCTATTATGAGACAAATCTAGTAGACGCAGATACTTCAAACTGCATATATCATTTGGAACTGTCCCTTCAAACATATTGCCTTTTAATAGCAGTACTTTTAGCTTTGGAAAGGACTTCCCTATCAGCTTTGGAAGGACACCACTGAATTGATTTTCTTGGAGATCCATTGTATAGATATTATTTCCCAAGTACAATGGAATAGGAAAGGTTCCATTTAATCGGTTTCTACTCATATGAAGGTAGCATAGATCCGGTAAGCAATGCACTGGACCAGAAAGGTTATTTTTCGACACATCAAGAAACACAAGCTTTCACAGGCCGCATACTTCCGATGGAATCGATCCAGCCAATGAGTTCCCTCTTAAATTCAAAATGGCAAGTTCTGAGAGTGCGGATATGCAAGTAGGGAGCAGGCCGGTCAACTTGTTATTGCTAGCATCAAATGTCATAAGTATCAGACTGTCACATAACTTCTCAGGAATTTTCCCGGCGATTTCATTATCGCTGAGCAATAGATGTTTAACGGCAGGTAATAGTATGTTTGGAGAGAACGACCCATAGAAATGGTTTCCAGACAGTTTTAGACCAATGATGTTTAACATATTTCCAACAAAAGCAGCCACAATGTCATCTAAGAAATTGTTGTATGACAATTCTAAATACTGTAGACTATTCATGTAGCTAAAGGAAGAAGGAAAGTTGCCCTTATAAGAATTCCCTGATAAGGATATGTAACTCAGATTTGGTAATGTGGTGTTAATGTCAACAGGTAATATGCTTAGCCTGTTAGAAGATGCATCCAACCATTGCAAACCGGTGTGTACTTTGGACGAAGAAGAGGACCTGCAGCAACTACCCAGAACTAAGTGTGATAGGTTGACATTATTTTCTATCAACCATGAAGGGAAGTTACCACTTAGGTTGTTGTTAGACATATCGACGGACTCTAGTTTATGTTGATGCAACAAAAAACTTGGTATGATGCCTGAATTGCCATTAAGGTTGCAATTTCGCAGCACTAGAACCTGAATCTGAGCTGGCAAATTTGTTGCTGGATTCTCAGTTTGCACATGAAAGTTGTTACCGCTGCTTGCAAGTTCCAGTTTAGTCAATTGTCTATGATTTTGTAAGGAACTCAGCGACAGAAGTCCTTCAAGAGAGTTGTTTACGAGTGAAAGCTTCTCCAACGATGTGAGTTTTGCAAAGATAAGAGAGGGGAACTTTACTATTAATCTATTATTTTCCGACAGACCGAGAATTCTGAGAGAAGTCAGATTTTGCATGCATGATGGAATCTCTCCAAATAAAAGATTGTCACTGAGATATAACACTTGAAGATCTCTCATGTTGCAGATATCTGTAATGAAAACACTTAGTGATTATTCTTTAATGCACCATGTCACCATCCTGGTGTTGTAGTTGTACACATACGATGCATCATCTACTTGTTGATATTTTTTCCGAAAAGATTTACCTGTAGGTATGGTGCCTTTGATATCATTATTGCCTATGTCAAGAGTATCCACCTTCATTATGCTCAGTTCTGTACAATAAACAGCATGGTAAACCATGAGAAATGATTTGGAAGATGTGACTGGCACAAACAGATCACTACAAAAAAGTTTAAATACTGCATGCATCATTCTAATCGAGAGGCCGGGGCTGATCCTCCTTTTCTAAAAAAAGGAAAAAGTTTAAACACTCCTCAGGATAAGGGAATTAAAAACTCACTCTGTATTGTCATATTGCAGCTGGAGTCATTCCTGTTGAGGAATAGGGACCGTAGCGATAAAATTGCGACTAACGATGGGACGTCACTCTCCATTAATTTGCCATTATATGATAAATCAAGAACTTTTAGTCTGTGTAATTTTGACCATACTTCAAAGCCTGCAGAAATAAATAAACAAACAGCCTATGAGGAAAAAGGAACATTTGCTGGAGAACAGCATAATTGGTTTGAAAACCGCGCTCAATGAATCTAGAGAGTCTGGACGAATTACCTGCACCTGGTGTGCATCCTTGTATCTTGAGGCCGCTCAGGGACAGATCCTGCAGCTCTTGCAAGGGGAGGAACATGGTGGTGTTGAGTAGGCCTGTGCTGGAGGCACTACCGTGCAGCATGCTCAGGTCGAGGCCCGTGACACGAGCTGTCCGGGAGCTGCAGCTCACCCCCTCCCACCGGCAGCAATCTGTGGCGGTGCTATTCCAGTCCAGCGACGACTTGTAGTTGAACTGGCCGCGGATGTCCAGAAGCGTCGCCCTCTCGTCGTCCCTGCACCCCTCGCACCCGCCGCCGCTGGATAGCACCGCCAAGCATAGTAGCAGGGCCATCGCCGGCGGCATGGTGCAGGGGCGCGGCATGGCCCTTGCTCCCGCACACGCTCGTGCCAACTGGCCAGGTCAAAGCTCGGAGAGTACTGACTGAGCCAAGTGCTACACATATACTCCCTCCATTCCACAATGTAGTGCTTTCTCTGTCCACGCGCTTCGACTTTGACCGTAAATTTAACTATCAAAACCGATTGCGGCGGAAGCAAAAATTATATCAGTGAATTTGTATTCGAAAGAAGTTTTCAATTATATAATTTTTTCTTTCACCGTAGTTGGTCTCGTTGGTTAAATTTATGGTCAAAGTTGGACCTCGAAAAACGTGAGCGCATTATATTTTAAAATGGAGGGAGTATATAATAAGCTCGAGCAGTCTTTCTTAGGCAGAAGAATTTCATGAGCCCTGGTCGTGCAGGCCAACTGCGGCGTGTGACTGACTCGGGATTCAAAAGTCGGTGGGTGGAGAAACTTGACTGTGGTCGGATACCCTGGCCTGACCACCATAGACGCAGTCAAAGGTGGGGGGCGTGACACTCCCGGGCCCCCTCCCCTCTGGCCCTCTGGACCAAGCTTCCTCACACAACAAGCTTTATGGAAGAAAGCAGGTTAAGGTCAATCAAGTCGTTCTACACGGAACTAGTATATTTTTAATAATATGAACATGTAACTTGTCAAATCCCACTTCTGCAGCAGGTGCTCACATAGTCAGATGAACTGAAATGAAGTCATTTCGAAGTGTCCAGTAATCCACAGCCTAACATTCTCAAACAGTCCAACAATAAATTCCTAATTCCTCACTCTGACTCAACAATAAGTAGATTCAGAGACCAAGTCATGCGAGGTCGACTCAAATCGATCAAGTGCGCTGAAGAAGAAAACCCACTCAAACGAATCAGACAAACAGTACATAGTTACATGAGCAGGGTACTGCACAGCAGACAGGTGACCAGCTGAACCAGGAGAAAGAGTGATTTGTTGATTTTGGTTGCTCCTTCTAAAAGCATATATATATATATATATATAAGAATCTACTAGAAGAACAAGACAACTCCAAGTGACTAATCCAATAGAGATAGGGTTCACTACCATGAAAAGAAGAGATCGGCCGAGTACAAGAAGACCTGGAGTGCTGGATTGTCGTGTGCCACTGTAATCTGTAAATGTTGTTGCCACAGCAGATTGTGTGACAGAAAAGTACATAGGGAGTAGAAAACAGCAGAAGTAGGTGCCATGTGCCTGGGGATTGGACTGGTGTTCATTTCAGCACATAATATGACATTACAAACAAATTCCAGGAAGTACAAGGGTTCAGATTACAACATTACGATATTACAATGGTTCAAATGAAGCTATTACATACTACTGTGCTGCAAGTAGTTTTGTCGGTCTTCCCACATTTGATTGGCGATTCCCTGCCGAAAACTAACCATGTTTGCAAGTCCATTTGCTTGGCCACTTGTCGTTGGAGCATGGTTAATATTGGCAACACATTCAGCCTCGGGTATGATAAATTCATCTATCACATCATTTATAACCCAGTTGTGAACAATGCAACAAGCTATAACAATGTCTACTTGAGTAGGATAGGAGAAAGATGGCTTGGCCTCATCAAGGATTTTGAATCTCCCCTTGAGTGACCCAAATGCACGCTTTACGGTCGTACGAAGAGAAAAATGTCTATGGTTAAACAATTCCTTCTCATCTTGAACAAGATTGTTCCCCCACTCATTTAAATGGGACCTCGCACCACGAAAAGGAGGCAAGAACCCCGGTTTGGCTCCATGTCCAGCACCAACGAGATAGAATTTTCCTAACATATGAGCAACAAGCGGGTTACTTTGCTATACACAAATAGTGGCATTGACAAATGTAGCTACATCAAGTTACCTTGTGGGACACGTAGACCATCTTCACGTTCTAAAGCATCACGTAAAACTTGAGCATCATGTGCTGACCCCTCCCAACCAGCCAACACAAATGTGAACCGAAGATCAAAATCAACAGCCGCCATCACATTTTGAGTGGCATGGGTCTTTCTACCACGACAGCGAGGCTCCATGCCGTCTGTAACAGAGGCTCGTACATGTGTACCATCAATAACTCCAACACAATCCTATTTCATGAAAATTAAAATATTAGGACCTAACCAGATTCATGCCTAGAAAATGAGGAGGACGTAGCTGTCACTAAATCTCATACCTTAAAGTATGGATCCCACTGGTGATTCCCTTCTATTTTGGCTGGGGTCGCCAATGAGGGCCCCCTAATAAGGTCATGGCGTAGCTCTCCAATGGCATGGATGACTTTTTTGAAATAACGACTAACAACTTCACCGGTTATACGAAAATCATCACCAGCTGGCGTATCCCTAACATTGTGTCCAACAGTGTGCAAGAACGTGCCAACTTGCTGCTCAACAGACATATGAATCGTGTCTTGAAGCAACCTGCGGTCCCTAAAAAGTTGACAGAATCGGAAGAAAGGTCCTCTTCCAAGCCTAAGCATGTTCAAACAAGTTGCGTCATCCTTCCATATTTTGTCCTCAAAATACTGTCTTCTCACCCTATCTGTCTCATCCATCAGCCCATAGCTGATGCATTCGGTCCTACTTTTCCTTTTCCCAGACCGGACAACCAAGGCCGCCATGGAGAGAAGCGTATATGACGGTGACACAGCTGCACAAACAAGCTTCTTTTTCTTGTTGCCAGTCTACAATGTAGAATTGAAGCACAGGAAACTAAAACTGCTTCAGGATGACATACACAAAACTGAACTGTGTTCTTCTCTGAACTTCAGCTAACTGAACATACATACAGAAGCATACACGCAATCACAGGTAAATCCTCTAAACAGATCGAGCAGCTAGGGTTCATACCAGAGGGGGAAATCGCCGAAAGGGGAGCTGCTGTCCGCCCTGGTCGTCGCCTTGCCGTCGGTGTCCTGGTTGCCTCCTTCGCGCTGCAGAGGGAGAAAAATCGGAGCAAGAGGAAAGGAATCAGTTCAGAGAGACATCCGGTGAGAGAGAAAACGTATCAGAGAGGAACCGGAGCTACATCCAGCCGCTCGCTATCCACCGCCACCGTCGGCCCAAGGAAATGGTGGGGGGGCGGGGGGGAGTTCACCCTCCGCCGCTCGCCGTTCCCCCACCGGCCGAGAGAACAGAGCAGAGGAAGGGAGGGAAGGGGGAAGAGAGCGAGGATAGGGAGCAGCACATACTTCACCCGAGCCGCCGGCCGATGCGGAATCGCCGTCGCCGTCGCCGCCGCCGCCCCCTCCTCCTTTGTGGTGTGGTGCGTGAGCGAGGAGCAAGGGAGGATGGGTCAGGTGCGTCAGGCTTCGTGAGGTTTTTTTTCCTTTCACATTTCCTTGGTGAAGTGGGATTCGGGGCCATCGAGCGCGGGAGGCGTCCCGCCACCTTTTCGCGAAAAGATAGCGCCAGGCTCGTGCGAATATTTCAAAATTTGGAGAATCTACGGGTACAAGCATGAGAATATTTTACAAATTGTACAACCCATGCGGCATTGACAATGTTTAACCAAGTGACTAGCCCAAGATAGAACAAAAGAAAATTTACTCCTACCTATTTCTAGTCAGAGTCGGATCACACTAGAGGAGAGCATGGACCAAACCAAACACATCGACCTCAAACGGAGTCTAAGGTCAATGCCTTGTTCAGGTCGGTGCGGGCGACCGAGAAAAACTAGCCGCCGCCAATCGTCTCCCCCTCTACCACCTTCAGGGTGTGGCGCTTGCATCAACGGGGAGGTCCTAATCCGGGGACGGCCCGTTAGACTAGCCATAGTGTGAGTAACTTCAGCAGTAATATTGAGTCCAACTCAGCAAATTTGTTTATGTGGTAATGAGTTAATGAGGAGGGATATAGTTACAGTAACTTAGCTAGTTACTGTAACATCACATGTCCCAAAGCAATATGAGTCTATAACCTAATAAATGAAGGTTTGCATGTTACCACACTTATGTTACTACCCACTATGAAGGTAGTAACATAGTCTAAGGATATGTGTATGTTACTAGTGTATGTTACTCTTCATTGTGGCTAGTCTTATGAAGGTGCTGGAGAGTTGTTGTGGGACGGCGAAGGAGATGTGTGCTCGAGCGACGGCCTCTGTAAGGCGGTGCTTGACGATGGCGTTGTGAAGCTGGCGGACGGAGCGATCTAGCGCACCATCTTTAACGGTCGTCCGGCTGGTCTAGATCACTCGAGAAGAGGGTGTCGGTGCATGGTTACAAACTGCGGCGAGCTCGATATCAGACCCATATTCAGTCATACAATGACATGGATGATTTGTTTCAGGTTTTCTTTAGGTAGTCTTTGTGTTTGGTCTGGGGCAACGAGGCAATGGCATTGCCATAGTGTCGGAATAATGTTCACCCCACTCTATTCCTGTCCGTTCGTGTGCTTGTGTTGGCGGTGTATGTATGGAGTCTTGTCTCCAACTGGTTTTCCGGGGTTCGGTTGGTTTTGGTTTCCGATGGATTCGTTTGGATTTGGGTAACTTTCATGAATTTTGAAACTTCTAAAAACCCTTGTCGGTGTTTTTTTAACAGATCAGCGATTTACTTCGCAGATCGTTGCCACCGGCATCTCCTGTGTTCTACATCGACGATTTAACAATCGCTGCTTCTACAAGCTAACTAGCAAGAGAAATAGTTATGCTTGTGCCGACTAGTAGGAGCGAGTGTAAAATTACAACTTCAAAAGGAGTGGGGCGTTTTGGAGCTCAGCCTCCATGGAGCCCGAATTTTCGAAAAAAAACAAATTCAAACTTTTCAGTTTCAAAAAATTCTGATTTTTTACAAGTATACAAGGATGTGTGTATAATTTCGGGATGAACATCTTGAAATACGCTCTGTACGAAAAGAACAAAATCATGGACTTTGGGGGTGAATAGTATCATATGTTGAAAAGCCATGGATTTTTTTTGCGCAACCCTCATTTCAACATATTCATCTTGAAAATTCACACACATGTGCACTATGCCTCCAGGTATATCTGTATTTTTGCAGATTTTTTTGAAATGTAAAAATATGAATTTTGATTAATTTTGGATTTTTCAGAAACCAACCTCCATGGAGCTTGGCCTCCAAAAGCAATTTTCGCTTCAAAAAGCATTATATTGTTGAGAGAAGTCCACTTTGCAATCTTGAACTTTTTTAATTTGTCAAGAACCAACCATCAACTCTAAAACTGGCTAAAAATCAACCCCTAAACTTTGAAAACCATTCAACCATCCCCTTCCATGACTCTAGTTCTGACCTGTTGGCCATACAATCAGCTATCTCAGTCAGCCTAGTTAGGTGAAAAAAGGTCATCTTTTTTCCCATATTGGTGAACAAATCGACCGCTCCTCTTCCTCCTCTATGGCGACAAAAAAGAGCATGTGAAGATGAGAGAAATTCATATTACAACCTTGAATTGTCACCAAAGTCTAAAAAGCAACCCTGGACTTGAAAACTGACTACTTTACAATCCAGAACTCTGAAAACCAAACAACTATCAACCCTCCTCCCCTCAAACCAGTTTTCTCGGCTGTTTTGACCTGTTGGCTGTCCGTTCACCTATCCTAGTCAGCTGTCACATCAACCCATTTTTTGTTGTCAAAAATTGATCCAAATAATGAAATGCACAGGATAAGTTGATTTTTTTCCTCAAAACTGAATAGTACTATGCTGATCATACTCGAGAAGTTCAATCTTGTTGACCTAACAGATAAAAAATTAGAAGGAAAAACAAATTTTGGTCAAAATTTAGCAAAAAATGAAAGTGCCCAGAAAACTGTGAAACAATTCTCGAAAATGAACAGTATTATGCTAATAATTGTGGGAAAGTTTCAATCATTTTTGCAAAAAAGATTAAAATTTGACCCAAAAATGAAAGCACCTAGAAAATTTTATATTTTTTCCTAAAAAATTAATGCTACTATGTGGATCATTCTGGGAAACTTTCATTCATTTTTCCAAACATATTAAGATTTACAAGGAGAATACATCGAGATAAATTCTGGTCAAAATTTGACCAAAAGATGAAGTGTCTAGATTTTGTAAAGAAAATTCTCACAAGTGAGCAGGACTATGCTGATAATTCTAGGAAGTTCCAAACTTTGTTGCCAAATACTCCCTCCGTCCGAAAAAACTTGTCCCAGCCTTGTTCCTCAAATGGATGTATGTAGCACTAACTTGTTTTTAGATACATCTATCTGAGAGACAAGATTTTTGGGACGGAGGGAGTAGATTACAAAACACAAGGAAAATACGTATTTAGGACAAAATTTAGTCCAAATTTGACCAAAAATGATGGTGCCCAGATTTTTATTTATATTGAAAATGAACACTAGTATGCTGACCATTCTCGGAAAGTTTCAATATCTTTTACCAAATAGATTAAAAATTACAAGGTTTAGATATCTAGGTGCGTGGCGGCTGAGTTGGCTGCTGACTAGGTGGTCAACAATTGAAAACCGATCAAAACAACCCAGAAAACTTATTTGAAGAGAGGAGGGTTGATAGTTGTCCAGTTTTCAAAGTTTGGGATTGTAAAGTGATTGTTTTGAAGTTTGGCGTTGTTTCTTAGACTTTGGTGGCAATTAAATTGAAATATGCACTTCTCTTTGGGGAGATCACCTTCATCTTCACAGAGTCGGCCGCCCCTCGACCTTACTGAGGAAGCTCACGCTGGATCCACCACCGTCAACTACCATCATCGGTATGTGTAGCATGAGACAGTGCCGTGTCGAACATGGTACTCCCTCCAATCCAAATTAATTGACACAGCTTTAATACAACTTTGTAGTAATTTTTGGATCATGATTTAAGTAATACGTAAAATATATAGAGGACATCTTATCTAGAGATAATAATTCATAAAAATATGTAGTAAAGCCGTCAATTCAAGGGAAACTTCTCTGCTCCTCGTCCACAAAAATCATGTGACATGAGTAGAACATGGTTGACGCCACACCGTTTCAAGATCACGCGACGGGACCAGGCTCATACTTTGCACACAGCAATCTTTTGGTAGTTGAACAATCTTCTGGTAACTGGAAAAGCAATAAGCAATCACCACAAACACAGATGGCATGGTGATGTTTTGTCAATCCCCTTACCGAGAGGTACTATGGTGCAAATAGAAAAGGAACATTTGTATCCAGCCTTCCATTTCCACGGGTGTACATATGTGCAACCAACCAACGAACCAATTTACATGAACCAAGAAATGGCCGTAACCTAACTCCTACAGACTTTTACAACTCCCGCGAAAAAAGCCTCTCGCAGTTCCCCAAGCGCCAGCAAATAAAACCTAACGCCTGGCGCTGATCTTGGTGACTATCTCGTCCCTCGCTATGCGTATCAAAAACACGAGGGCGAGGGATATGGACACGATCAGCATGAAGAACACGCTGTTCCATCCTCTTGTCGAGATGTACCCCGTCAGCAAGGGCCCCAATGCTGCACCAACAGAACCGGTGCCGTCGATTATCGCAGAGACAGTGGCTAGTGCACGTGAATTCCCCTTGATCGCGTCCTGGGTGCCGAGATCAGTTGCGACGGCCGTGGTGATGAGGGAGTATGGGCCGTTCACGAAGTAGCCGGAGAGGAACATGAGGCCGATGTTGTGACGCATGGATATGCTTCCGAATGTCCGGTAAAGGATAAGAGCGGGGATCGAGAGGAGAAGGAACAGAGCTGATGTTATAGCTCTGGCACCTATTGCGTCTGAGAGGAAGCCAGCTGAAATCCCTCCCAACACTCCTCCGATGTCGAATACAATGGACAGAATTCCTGAAGCCTTGTGTGACAAGAACTGGCCTGCTACAGCTGCAACATTGCATAATGTAATATAAGTACACATGATGATTAAGCTAACATTAAAAATCATAGTCTGGAAAAGTGCTACACCGAATGGAAAATGCTTGCAACAAGTAGCAATAACCTCCCAATGGCACTTGTCACTTCTAATTTACTCCTAGCCATTAGAACTACAGAAGCAAACCAAAGGAAGCATGGGTAGGTTACACAATATCATAAACTAGACGAACCACTGCCTCACCCGTGTGTCAACTGTTATGATATCTCTACCTGGAAAAGTAGGAAGATAAATGATGCATGGAGACCATACATGTCGATAGCATTCAGTTTACTCAACAAAAAAGAGGGTTCTTCAATTCAATATGCAACATTTTAACCCCTTACAATGAACTGCTAAGTAAACTAACACCGCCGCTACATTGTTACTTATATAAAGGTAGAAATGCTGAAAATAAAACCCAAAACAGAATTTAAAGGCAATCCCTGAGAAAAACTAGACACCAATTAGCCCCGTTACATTGTATAAACAGAAGTTTTGTTCTTTGTAGAGCTTAAATTCTTGATTGTGCATGAAAATGCAGATTATGTTGTCCAATAAGAAGTGACCAGGTAACCACGACATTAAAGTGAAACTACTACTACCATATCAGGTTGCTAAGGTAGGATGGATGATTCAACAGTTGAGAGCGGTTCAAACTAATTCTGACCCTTATTTTTTTTACCTAATTTCATCAAAATGACCAATTGTAAACAGCAAGCAGTTGCAGCAGATAAAAGAGGTGATATAAGCACATACCATTGTTCCTGATGTAGAATGGCAACCAGTAGAGGAAGGTATAAGCAACAAGCTTGGAGAAGAAGAGGCAGAATGCATATTCCGCGACACCGGGCAATCTCCATGCCTCCAAGAACCCGATGGCCGTAGGTAATTGGGACCCCATTTCCATTTCCAATTCCAATTCATCATCATCATGCACTTCAGCCTCTTTCTTGTCCTCTACAAGAAGCTCGACCTCCTCCCCACCATCCCCATTCATCTCAACCTCCATCATTGAATCCAGGTCCAAGCCAGCATCGCTCGGGTGAGCGACCAAGAACAGCAGCACCACGACCCCGAGCGCGGCGATGACGAACGCGGGCACCAAGAAGGACCACCCCCAGCCGAACTCGAGCACCGCGGCGGCGAGGACGGAGCCGGCGATGTTGCCGACGGAGGTGTGGGAGTTCCACACCCCCATGATGGTCCCGCGGCGGGAGGCGTGGCCGAACCAGTTCCCCACGACGGCGACGACGCAGGGCCACCCGGCGGACTGGACGACGCCGCTGGCGACCTGCGCGGCGAGGAAGAAGGGGAGGCTGTGGACGCCCAGGAAGTAGGCCGCGCCGAGCGCCGCCGACGCGGCCCCCGAGGCGAGCATGGCGGCGCCGAGGAGGAGGCGGAGGTCGGCGCGGTCGGCGAGGTGGCCCGCGGCGAACATGGCGGCGGCGTAGGCGGCGAGGAAGGCGACGTCGAGCTCGCCCAGGCGGTGGGTCCCCTCGGGCCCGGTGAAGGGCGCCCAGTCGGCCGAGAGGACCGCCTTGACGATGCTGGGCGGCTTGCGGGAGGCGTGGAACGCCGCGTAGGCCGCGAAGGTGAGCGCCAGCACCGCGTACTGGCGCCGCCGGACGACCCGCGCGGCGGCGGGGGCATGGCCTCCGTGAGGGGGCGCGGGGGAGGCTGGCGCCGCCGCGGGTTCCATCGGAGGAGGAGGAGGCGGCGGGGGTCTAGGGAGGAGCGGAGGGGCCTGTGGTCATCGGAGGCGGCGAGGTGGGAGTGGGATCTGGCAAGCAAAGGGAAGAAGAAAGACGACTGGGAGCAGAAGTACGAACGAGGGAATTGACTTTTCCTTCTGGGGAAACCAATTTGTTTTCTTCTTTGCTAAATTAACGATAATGTTATTTGGTGAACGTCAGCTGGGAGGGGATGACAAGCGGACGCTTTTTCGTAGCGGTTTTAGTTGCTTGGTGAGATCAAACGATGACAGTTTTCAACGAAAAATGCCTTCTTCTCAAGAAATTGTCATGTTGTTCTGAAGAAGTTGTCAACCCCTCACAACTAAAACGACCGGCGAAATCGTTTGAAATGCCACCCCTCTAGCGAACATTCCCTAGCTAAGAGAGTTTTAATTTAAAAAGGCAAAGGAGAATTTTTTTCTCATCGTCACTGATTTATCTTCAGTATAAAAGAAGAAGAAATAAGATCAATGTAGGCAAAACAAAATGTTGTGTGTTCAAGGTGTGATTTATGTTGTTGATTTTGGCCTCTAACAACTGCAGTCTGATTAATATGAGCCTTGTGTAGGTGAAGTGATTATGCATAATTTATACCAAGTAGGCAGAAGACAAAGATCATTAGTGTAAGCTAAGTAAGTCAGGGCAAACATGTCACTTCTTGAAGGGCAACTTCATTTTATACAACCACCGTTATATTACTCATCAAACTTGAATACTTTGATTCATGCAGTTCAGCTTCTGCTCAAATAAAAAAAACAAGTAAATAGAGGATTCCATTGCCTTGCCTAAAATACAGTGTACGCGTGACTTCTCTGAAGCAGAAAGGACTCAGGATGAAGTCACAACTCACAAGTCAGGAATGAGCATCAAGAACAAGAGCTCAACACGCCTCACACTCATTTCCATTGTAATTCTCACCTAAGACATACTATATGTGTGACTGAAACTAAAGAGATCGTTTTTGCACTAGTTTTGCTTTCGGATTTCAGCAATCCAAGGCCAGCATGCACACGCTTGGAGTCAGGGCCCTGAATAAACTCGTATGAGCCACTTATCCAAGCTTGGCCGGTGATCGAGCGAACAAAATCGGCTTGACAAGTATCAGATTGTACAAGGTCACTCGGCTGCGTAAGATTCCCAGTTGGGTATGCTGGCCGTTGCTTCATTAACCATTTTCACAAGTGTCACCTGCGGAAAACGCAAAATCCACTATACGCGTTAACAAATATTCCAAGAACATAGGATAAAGGCATAGTACAAAAGGGACTTGTGGTAAGTGTGAATCATCGTCTGTTATGTAATGTGTACTGAGTACTGACAAAGATAACAAAACTCTTCATAGAAGACTAAATAACCAAGACAGTGCGGGTTCGGTACAGAATAAAAAAGTACAGTGCAGAAAATTCAGAATAATGGCCACTAGAATGACAAAAGTAAAGGTCCTTGAACGGAAAACTGATATTAGAAGCTGTAGGCAGAGCTGGACCATACCACACTTTGAGGTACGCCATTCGGAGGTAATGGCAAATTTCTAGGAGGAGGTTTATTCTCGTAGGATCTTTTGTCAAACCTCCACTCTCCAATTTTGCCATAAGTTAATTTCCCCTAGTTAGAAGAAGAACATGGTTAAAGAATGAACTTGTAAGATGAATCCTGAAATTTTGCATCAAGAGAGAAGTATATACCTTCATATCATAATCACACCCATAAGTATAATGTATAATAAATGAATCACCAATTTCAAGGTCCCATGGTGGCTAAAACAACAGAATGGAATTATCAGCTCAGAGCAAAAGTGTACAATTCCCAAAAATACATGGGTCACCTGCTCGTAAACCAAACAGTCACATACTAAACCTGAATCATGAAATCCTTGTGTAAGATGTTCCCCACTCCATGGAGAGCAGATGATACAGCATACGCGTACCTGTTTTCCAGAATAACAGCATAGAAACGTCAGTATACAGAATAGGTAGATATGCTGCACGCCTGATTGAAAGCTTGAACATATTAACGAAATTAGATAATGAATTAATGATTGGTAGGCCTTTACATTTCAAGAACCCAGCCAAAAGCTTTATCTGCTTCGGGATCTTTCTTCATTGCTAACGAAATGTTCATCCATGTCGGTGCGATCCTAGAAAGAGATTCCTAGCAAATTAGGGAGAATATAATTGATTAATTACTTCAGTATGAGTAGATGCTCTGAATATATTCCACTGGGGAAAAATAAATACCTTCTCAATGATGACAGGAGAATTTCCTATGGGGTCAATGTTAGTGATCGGCCCTTCCTTTTCGGGGAAGAATTTACGCAGCACCTTTTCATATTTTTTGGGCTCGATATAGAAGAAAGGGAAAGCTGCTGCCCAGCCATCTCTTGATAAGTTTGGGATTGGTTTGACAATAAGATGATCTGGCTCTGCCATCAAGATATATCTACAGCACATATGGAAATCAACTAAGATATTGATTCTGAAGGCTGATGTATGCTTCTCATATGAGTTTTCTATAAACTTACTCTTCCGGAATGTCTGCCTTCTGGAGCCATTGAACAAACGCCCAGGGCCTATTAAGAACAATGTATCCCTGAGATTTGGATGAACTCTGTTAGGAGAAAATTCTAACAAGCAGCATTCTGGGAACAATTTGCTGCAGAAAAAAAAACATTCTCAATGATATAATGCATGGTTTTGGTACTAAGGCTCGGTGAAAAACTTTGTGAGATCTTGACTTGTTCGTCCATCAGTATGCCAGTCATGTTGCTACACCAAAACTGAACAATGATAGGAGTAGATTATATCCAAACAGTGACAATTCCACTTTACCAGAAGGCTCTGTCATCATGAGAGACATTCTGAGTATACCAACTAAAGGTTTATTAGCAGCTGGCATCCTAAATCGATGGTTCCTGCTCTGAACGCCACATGATGAAAAGTGGGTAGCAGCAGGGACAGGGTCCAATCCAATTTACCCATCCTAGCTGCCAGACAGTCTTTTGCCATCAACTTGGCCCTGACCATTTTCTCAGATCCACATGCACTTGATCCCCAGATGCTTGTACACAAGCTAAGGCAGGGCAGCTGTTGTTTTGTCCAGAAGTTCAACGCTCATGTGTCAGTGGAAATTATAATCTACTATGCCCTGACCTTTCCAGTGCGGCAGAAGTGGAGGTTTGGGACATCAAATTTGTTATAGTGGTGCTGTGTTAGTGCCATGGAACTCAAACTGAGCATGAAACTGAAGAACACGAACCAATGCCTAGACAGTTTCAGGAACTTCTTTGCTGATCTTCCTACCAACCGATTCACGTGATCCGCACGAACAACCCGCATTTCTCCAGAACTCTACCCAACCGGCAACAGCAAACCAGGGAAGCAGCAATTTTTATTTATTTTTTAAAGAAGAAAAACACCGAGCAACAGGGTAAAATAGAATTGCCGTTTCACCTAACCGAGCAACTGAGCGCGGGGTGTTGCTGTTACCTGATCCGCCCCGTCGGGGAGCGGGTCGGCGACGAAGGTGGGGATCTCGTGGACGAACTCGTCGGGCTTCCCGGAGTGCAGGATCCTGGTGAAGCCGCCCATGTCGGCGCCGCCCGGCCGCCGCCGCGCCTCCTTGAACCAGTGGTACATGACGCGGCACTGCCACGTGTTGTACACGGACCCCGACGCGGTCACCGCGGTGTGGAACAGCCTCCGCCCGCCGTCGCTGCTGGCGCCACCGGAGGCGAGGCGGCGGGAGGAGGAGGCTGTGGTGGCGGCGGGGAAGGAGGCCGTGGGGAGGGGCAGGAGGGAGCGGGAGGAGAGGACCGCGTTGTACGTGAGGAAGGCTGCGGAGACGGCGATGAGCACGAGCCGCAGCGCGCCGCGGCCGCACGGCGCGGCCATGGCGAGGCTCCGGGCGGAGGTTGGGAGCTGGGACTGACTATAGTGCGCGTGCGCGTGCGCGGCGTGGACAGTGTTGCTGCCCCGGAAGGCCAGAACTGAACGCTACGCCAAGCAAACCTCCATCTAACGTCCACCTGATCCGTTTAGAATTCACAAGAAAATCTATATCTATAATTCTATATCTATCTATCTGTACTATATATCTATATCTATATCTATATCTATTATTAAAAAAAGATGATATTCTTAGTTTGGTCCTGTTTCTTTTCGCATGGTAATCCGTTCTCGTTCATATCATAAAGAACAAAGTGCAAATCATATAAAGACCGACATGACAAAACTGAAAAGATAGCAGAACATCTCTGAGTTTGACACTAACGCCGTCACCTGCCTCCGGCACCACCACAGCAACCACCGAAGAAAAGAATGACGAATCACCTCCTCATCCGAGCTTGACGCGGCTCCATCGCTGATATACAGCTTTGCGGAACTCCAATGTGGCCCACCAAAATTGAAGCCCTTACCGTTGAACGAATCAGACCGGGACAACACCTCAGACACGCCATCGAACTTCAGATCTGGCACCCCACCACGACTAAAACACCGAAGGAGGAAACCATATCTACCATCCACGAACCACGAGCCCAGCACATGCTCCGTCTTTCAGATGTCGTCGATGCAGACCACAATCTGCATCCGCTCATGGAATACCTCCCAAGCTCTGCACCGACGTTGGAGCAAATGCCGTCGCAACGGCAGAGCCCGAGGACACATGTCCACCACGAGGATGTCGTTGCCGCCACGCCATCTTTGCTTGAACATACTGGTTTTCAAATCCATCCCCAACCATAGAGGACCAATAGCCTCGTCAGGGAAGGATCTGAATAATCTTTATTCAGCATTGTCATCGTCGCCGCTGAAGCAAAGACGATGAACAACCTTAAAACCTAGATTACGAGAGTAAAAGCGATCCACGCGCGTGGATCCGGCGAACCACCTTACCATCGACGACCGAGGTCGCCGGCGTAGGGGAGCCGCAGGATAGCGACGTTGGAAGATCGGCCTCCCCTGGCGACGGCTAGGGTTCCAGCCGCCAGGGACAAGAGGAAAACATGAAAGAGTACGTTCGCATGGGGGAGCACTCGGTTTCGCCCTGCTTCATTTGGTCCCGCTTCAACTAATTTCACGTATGCTAATTGGTTTTGTACTTGCCACCTGTTTTGGCCCAACAGAGGATGCCCACCCGATGCACACATTGTGGCCCAGGTCCGTAGAACCAACAAAAAATAAAATTGTCGATGGGAGAGTTCGATCTTATAACCCGCCAACCAGCCACACACAGTTTGTCCAACTGACCTAGCTAGAGATATGAGAGGATATTTTTTTCTCCCATTGCAACGCACGGGTCTTTTTGCTAGTGGAACTGAAATATCATGATAAGTGCACGTGTGTGGCATGAAGCAGTTTCATCCTGACATTGACAATTTTAGTTATCCGATGATAACAAATTTAGTTACGGAGCATGACAACTTTCTATTTGAATGACAAATTTTAGCTTTTTGAGGTTTTTTTATGTCAATTTTAGTTATAAAAACATCAGGATGGGGTTATTTTATGTCACACATGTGACACTTATCATTTGGATTTTTTGCGAAGAAAGATAGTTTCTTCGTAAGAGTGTTTTCATTTGCATACATCATGATTTACATGTGGCCAAGAAAAACATCTGCATTTCACTAAAGAACAAGAGGAAATTTTCGTTTATTATTTGGGAAACACTAGAAATCACCTGGTTGATTTCTGTTCGCCCCGTCGACCTTCTTGACTGCTATGGACGCCTCTCTATCTCAAGTGCACAACCAAAAACAACGGTAGCTCGCGTCTGCTTCTCAAGGAGGACGAGAGGAAGAGGGCGCCTCCACCACGGCTGTGGCCGACATTGCAAAGGACAGTGACCTTGGCAAACTGTCAAACAACTTGCGGGAGTCGACGAAGGAGCTGGCCGGCGAAGAGACGCACGCCTCCCTTGGGCTAGGTGGCTAGCCTAGAGGCGTCCGACGAGCGCGCCGGCGTCAGGACGAAGGAGCTGGCCGGGGCGGTGAGGCGGCTTCCTGCTCACGGCGACGTCAGAAGGTGGGGAGGGAAGCTTCGGTGCCCCGATGGCGAGACGATGGTGGCAATGACGTGGGAGGTGGCGGTGTTGGGGGAGGTGTGTCTGCACCGGCTGCTCGCAAAGGAATCGGAAATGGGTGGCGGCGACGCGGCGGAGGCGCGCGAGGGATTGCTATCGATATTGGGGTGAGAGAGGATGGCCAATGTGCCACCGACTAGCGGGCCAGGGGGGGGAGTAGGCTGGCGTCGCGCACATCCGTTTCGTGTCCGCCCTGACGCAAATGAGGCTCAAAATTGGGTCGGAAATAGGTCGGCAGATGGACGAAAAGCAAAGGCTTGTCCGTTTGAGTCAGTGTGTTGGGCCGACTTTTCTGTCCGTGTCGATTCAAACGGACGCACGCAGACGAAATGGATCGGCGCGTTGGAGTTGCTCTAATGTCTTAGTAAGAGTGTTTTCATTTTGCATACAACATCATTTTCATGTAGCCTTACTCTTCCTACAAAACATATTTGCATTTACCTAGAGAACAAGAGGGATTTTGTATTTAGAACCACAATATTCAGCAAACGTCAGATTTCTAGGCATCACAAACCGAATGTTTTTCATGGTAAATTATATTTCTTGAGGGTGACGAGTTTACTTTGTAAGCATGGCAAATCCAACTTAGTTTATTTTTGCCAGTAAATTATTGTGTTTGCAAGCAAACTAAACTTGTCATCCTCTTGTTAATATAAATTGCCATGAAAAAAGTTTGATTTGCCATGTCTAAAAAAATCTGACATCAAATTTTTTAGCACGCCATTTATTTATTATTTGGGAACACGCCGGAGATCACCCGATTGATCTCTGTTCGCCCGTCGGCCGCCTCAAGCATGCGACACGTGCCCCTGTGCTTGTGACTGTTCCATCTCTCTCGCACCGCTCCATCCTTATCTCTTTGATGGCCATGCCGAACAAGTGGACTCATCCCCCCTTCCTCTATCCCTTGTTTTTATGACCATCTACTGGATCTCGCCAGAAAGACTTCACCCTCCTTCATAGTTGCAGCAGACTGCCATGGACGCTTTTCCACCAAGCATGCGACCAAAAACAACATTGCTTCTCAAAGAGAACAAGAGGAAGAGAAATGCCGCCACCATGGCGGTGTCCGAGATTGCAAAGGACGGCAGCCAGTGCTGTGAGATCTGAACATGCCGGACTTCGTTTGTTGTGAGACGACGGTTGAGGGAGTCCTGGATTAGGGGGTCTCCGGATAGCCGGACTATATCCTTTAACCGGACTGTTGGACTATGAAGATACAAGATTGAAGACTTCGTCTCATGTCCGGATGGGACTCTACTTAGCGTGGAAGGCAAGCTAAGCAATACGAATATGTATATCTCCTCCTTTGTAACCGACCTTGTGTAACCCTAGCCCCCTCCGGTGTCTATATAAACCGGAGGGTTTAGTCCGTAGGACAAGAGACAATCATACCATAGGCTAGCTTCTAGGGTTTAGCCTCTCCGATCTCGTGGTAGATCTACTCCTGTACTACCCATATCATCAATATTAATCAAGCAGGACGTAGGGTTTTACCTCCATCAAGAAGGCCCGAACCTGGGTAAAACATCGTGTCCCCTGCCTTCTGTTACCATCCGCCTAGACGCACAGTTCGGGACCCCTACCCAAGATCCGCCGGTTTTGACACCGACAACGGTGCTGCAGGTCGACATGCTCTGCAACATGGGCTCGCCGCCACCGATGTGCTTCGTCGCCACCGATGTTGTGAAGGGCAGGGCTCGCCACAGCGCCATTGCTGCGGAAGCATCACAGGTGTTGCAGGAGGTCGTCAAAGCATCATTGGTGCTACCGAAGGGTTGAGCATCGCCCATGCTATGAAGCATCATGATGTCCTGCAAGTGCACCGGAATATGTAGCAATTTCTTGATAAGTAAGGTTTGTCGATCCCACAGGGAGCGAATAAGATGGCACCACAATCCCCACAACTATGTTGTCACTTAACACAACTACGCTCACAACCAAAGACGGTTTTATTCCCCTCGGTGATATAAAGAGCAAATATGATTTTCTGGTGTTTCTTTTTGGTTGATTTGAGTCGTAGTAAATCCGTACTATTAAGAAAGGGTCTGCTTTGAAAAGGTATGGATGAAGTCAACACGTACACAACCTCATATACACCCACATACCCTTCCAGCAACTTGGAGAATCCATGTGTTTGTTTGGGCACTTTTACAGCACCCTATCGGTAATACCGCTTTGTTGCACGGTAGTATGCGGTACTTCCGTTGTGGACTACCGCTTGAGAAATCCCTTCCGTGCAACTTTCTATTGCCTGATTTTATTAAGCGGTAGTGGCGCGGTAGTAGCTCGGTAGTACTGATTGTGCGGAGAGAGCCCGAACATTGTTTGTAAAGGTTCGCTCGCCGCTTTCAAGGGCCCACTAATGGAATCGTGACATCTTGCATTCTGTAAGGGCGTGAGAAGAATACAGTGGCCCTAGTGGCTTCTTTGAAAGCATTGTGCCTCCACACCGCTCCAACGGAGACGTACCTCCTCTTGAAGGGAGGGAACTTCAGTAACATATCCTCGTCTCCATCGACTCCACTTCTGGTTATTTCTAACCTTTACTTTGCGCAAGCTTATATTGTGTTGTATCTTGTGCTTGCTTGTGTGCCTATTATTGTGCTTGTCACATAGGTTGTTCATCTAGTTGCATATCTAATCAACCTATTTTATTGTCAAGCCTAATTTGATTAAAAAATCTAAAAATTGGTAGTCACCTATTCAACCCCCTCTAGTCGACCATATCGATCCTTTTAGTGGTGCTAGATGAGAGCCCCAACTGCAAGCGGAGGAACTATGATCATTACCATGAGGAGGTGGGTCCAACTCACTTCTGCAAGGTGATCCTTGCCCTGAGATGGAGTGCCCGCCTATGCCTCTAGACTTCACGAAGCACTTTCCAGTTGTGCCTTATGAGTTCAAACTGAATGCGAACACCGGTTGCACATGGAGGGTCACGGTTTGGCTGATGAACGGCAGGGTCACCCTCGATCAGGGTTGGGGCCCCTTTGCTGTTGTCCACTAGATCAGGATCGACTACATTGGTCACCTTCAAGCTGCCGACTCCCGACATCCTGAAGGTGATCGTCTTTAACGACGACAACATTGAAGTGGTGACCAAATGCAAGAAGTACGACAACGCCTTCGCCGTGAACTAGAGAGCTCTTTGTTGTCTGATCGCGCGTGTTGGTTTGTGGTTTAAGACTATGTCATACTGTTTCGGTTTAAGACTGCTTGTTTAAGTGTTGTATTATGTTTAACTTGTTCCTACTACCTCCGTCTGGGTTTATTGGTCCCTATTGTATTTCGTGCCAAATTTTGACCATAAATTAAACTAACAAAATGTTCACGCATGTCACGAAATATTATATTTTTGAAAACTAGTTCAAATACGAATCCAATGAGATAATTTTTCTTAACATGCATTAACATTTTGTTAGTTAAATCTTTAGTCAAAATTTAGCACAAACTACAAAGGGGACCTATAAACCAGGACGGAGGTAGTATATGCTATTTATTTTGTGTGTCTCTAATTTGTTCTGCCTGCTAGTGTGCTGGTAATCTCACCATCTCCACAGGAAGATTACCACACAAGTTCTCAAAAAAAAAGGAAAATTACCACACAACGTGTGTTGCATGTAACAAACACGTACCCTAACTTGTGTTTCCGCATAAACAAGCTGGCAACCAAACAGCTTGTCATCTGTTTCTCCACGGCTAGGCTAGAGGGTATGCAGACAAGTAAACAACACGAAGATGTTGGTTTTGAATCTGTTTTTTCTCAATTAGACATACTCCCTCTATTTCAAATTACTTGCCGCAGATATAAATGTATCTAGATATATTTTAGTTCTAAATATATCAATTTCTGCAACGAGTAATTTGAAACAGAGAGAGTACAACGCACGTAAATCGATGCGGGGAAACAAACACGCCCAATGTCTCCTTCTGGCACCGAGAATTCCACCAGTGGTGGCAAACTGTCTTCCTCCGAGTCAGGAACATACAGACGAGATGGGTCGATGTGGCCGTCCTGGTCGCCCTCCGTGCCCGCCAGCAACTCAAAGGATAGATCACGAACCTTTTTACCGTCATCGCCGCCGCTGTACTTCACCCGCTTGTTGCCGCTATCGCCGCCGTACTTCGCTCGCTTGTTGCCTCTCTCGCCGCCGTACTTCGCTCGCTTGTTGCCGCTGTCGCCGCCGTACCTCGCTCGCTTGTTGCCGCTGTCGCCACCGTCGGCGAGCGCAAGCATCACATCGGCGAGCGCATGCAACGTCCCGGCGAGCGACTGCACAGTATCAGCCAGCGAGTGGCCAATATCTGCGAGAGCTTGGACGCCCCCGTGCGCCACACGGTCGCCATTGTCCGCCTGCACGTTCTGGCCATCCTCCGGGATGGCATGGCCGACATCGTGGCCGTCCTCCGCGAGCGCCTGCAGGTGGCCATCGCCTGCCTCGTCGTGGCCCTCCTCTGGGCGCGCATGGCCGACGCCACGGGCTTGGACGGCGCCATCGCCTTCCTCCTCTTGGCCGGCGCTGTCGACCATGAGCGCATGGCCATGTCCATCGCCGTCCGCACCTATGGTTTCTATGCTGTAGATTACTTGATCTTCTTCGATTGGTTGGCTCTCTCCCCACAAGCACAGGTTGAATCCATCGTCGGCCATGGGAACGAGCAGACTGGGAGAGTGGAGGGGGCGATTTGTGGAGGGGAGCGTAGGGAGACGAGAAGGCGAAGCGGAAGAGAGGGCTGCGCTTAGTTAATGCAGCGGCTGCGTGGGAAGACGAACGAGAGGGATAGTATTGAAAAGATTGGGAGAAAAAAGCCTAGGCGCAGACTAAAAGCGAAAAAACAGCACAAAGTTATATGCAAACGAAAGAAAAACGGAGGGAGTACCTCGCAGGGGTGGACAGCAAGCAACCGCCATGCGTGTGGTCGTATCATTGTATGCGCAACAGTGTTACAGAGAGATAGTAGAGTATGTCTGTACGCAGACGAGACACCACGGCTACGCCTTCCGCGGCGGTGGCCCCGGCGCCACGGTGGCCCTCGGCGGGTTCGGCACCGGCGACGGCGGCCTCGACGCCAACCTCTGCAGCAGAGACCTCCCCATCACAACCCTCTCTCCTCCGCGCCCGCCGTACGCTCCTCCGTCTCCGGCAGCCCGCACCATCACGTCACCATCTGCAGCTGCATCGCAACTCGCAAGCAATATTAATACGGAGTCCGTCTGCCCAGTGCCGTCGGCCGTCGCCGAGCAGCTCAACCGGGGACGATGACCAACGTCTGCAAAACGATCCAGACAGGGTCACGCATGCACGTACCTGGCAGGACACGCGAGGAGCAGGCTGCCCAGGTCGTGGAAGAACCCAGGGCCAGGAGGAGCACGGCCACGAGCAGCCAGGCGAGCACACCGCCGCGACCCATGTCGTCGTCGTCTTGCTCTGAACTTGATAGGTGGTGTCGAGTACAGCTTGTATAGTTTTTGGGAGATGTATTGTATCCCCGTCAACTTGCGCTGTAATGTACGTATATATATCGTCGGCGGGCGATGCGATCGGCATGATGAGGTCGAACCGCCGGAGCCAATCTGCAACCCAATGATGATGACATATCCAGCGGATTAAGCTCCAGCAGATTGGCACTAGCTACTTGCTAGCGGTTGCGGTTTAATCAACTGGGTGTGTCGTCTCTGCAGTGCACTAACTTATTGCAGCTCGTGCACGGGTTTGTGGTTTCGATGTCGGAGCCGGATCGGATGGATGCATCGGTTGACTTTGCTGCTTCCTAAACAAAGCTGCACACTCCAGATATAATTAAGCTCGCCGCCGGCCGGTCACCTAGAAACGCTGCTGGCCTTGCATAATAAAACGGCGCCGACGGACGACAGTGCATAGAGCACTGTCGTTATTCGTTGGGAAGTACTGTAGCTTCGATGCTACATCTCTGATGAACGCAACTGAATTCTTTGATCGGCGGAAATACGGACGGCGTGTAACGCGTGCTGTCATGTTGCAGTGGACTTTGCGGAGCTCCACGACAAACAATTCGTTGAGAGTATTATACATAGTCGAGACTAGAGGACCCTTATTGTAAGGCCATTCGTACGCGATCTAAGTAGCTTGAACTCGCTCGGATTAGGGGGGGTGGACTCGGACTCCTGCCATGCTATCTGGAGTTGCGTAGTGCGTGTCTCTGCTCGTTTGGCGGCCGATTCTCCGATGCGCTGGCTGCTCTGCTCTGCTCGCACGGTGGCACTCGCAAGCCTGCACGTACATGGACACATGCGCGTGCGGGTGCGTGCCAGCGCGCTGCCATGCATGTGGCATCCGCACGGGCGCTAGTGGATTCAACCATGACCGGCTGCTTGGCTTGTCAACGAATTTCGGCGGGTTCCCCGTGAAGAGCGCCAGATTTCCATGGCCATGCCTTCGCTACTACTCCTACGCATGCGACTACTTTTTTTTTTAAACGGACTCGGCATCAACCTCACGCACGCAGACCAGTGAACTTCATGGGCGGAAGCACTGTCGGCGCAACATCGATCGTGGGTGGCGACGGCGATAGCATCGGAGCCGAAGCAGAAGACAGTTTATGATTGTAGAACACAGATATACCATCTCTACTGTACAGTAGTTTTGTTGCCACGGTGTGAGGCAACTGCACAGGACACCGAGCTTGAGCATGCAAACAGTTTTACGGAGACTCGGAGCAACAGACAGACCGGCGATGTGCGGAGACAAAACTGGAGTTACTTATCGTTATATACACCGACTCTATCACACATTTACACCTTGTGTTCAACCGAACAAAGGATCACACAATTACACTTGCCCTCCCGGGGGCGCCGGCGCCGCACTGGCCCTAGGCGTATTCGACGTCGGCGACGGCGGGGCCGTCAGCCTCAGCCCCAATGACCGCCGGACCACCAGAGCTGCCTTGCCGCTGCTGCCGTAGCCTGGCCCGCCGGCGACCCATACCTTCGCACCACCATCTGCAGCTTCATCAAATGGAACACGATCAGCTACTGCCACTCGCAAATCATACGTCCTGCCATCATCGAGCAGCTCGAGAACACCGGTCGTCAAATGACCAAAACGGCGGGGCAGAATCACGTAACGTACCTGGAAGGAGACGCGAGGAGCATGCCGGCGTCGTGCAAGAGCCCAGGAGCAGCGCGGCGACGAGAAGCCAGGCGAACCCAACTGATCCGTTGCCCATGTCGTCGTCGCCGTCGGCGACCGGACGACGAGAGCTGCTGCTCTGAAGTCTGAGCTGGACAGGTGTAGCAGCTAGATTTTGGGAGCTGGAGGCGTCGGGGTCGGGGGTCTGTGTCAAATCCTCGTCAACTCGCGCTGTATATACCACCATCCGTCGGCATGATGAGGCCGTGCGGGGCGCCGGAGCCAATCTGAAATCCATCCAGCAGATTGCTGCTCGCTACTTGCCAGCGGTTAGGCGCGCAACCGCATCGCACGCTGCACCATTTCCAGCTCGTGCAGGGTTTTTTTTAATCGTGATTCTGCCGCGACGTTGGATCTGCCCCTTCCTTCTTTCTTGAGACGTCGGATCCATCTTTATACTAGTTGGAGTTTCTTTATTACGACTTTCATGGGATGAAATTTCATTTCATTTGGTACGTGTCGCATTATGACAGGTTGAATCGGATTTACTTTCACCACAAATTGAACAAGATTTAAGCGGAAAAACTACCAAATTATTAAAACAAGATGCAAACAAGCTACTCGTGGCATGTTTGATAGCCTGCATGAGGTCTAACCAGCAACTGCTAACCACGCCCGTGCGGTGCAAAAAATGGATGTGTCAGGCCCGCACGCTGTTTAAAGCACTCAGCCAGCACCCGCTAGAAACGCTTGAATCGTCTGTTTCCAACAAACTAGGATGAATCAAGCGCAAAAATGGAGAGCAACTAATTGAGTAGTACTCATTCGGAGCCCCCTGCAAGGGTCACTCGGGTGGGCAGGGAGCGCGCCACTTGGGCGTCGCTGAGAGCCCTAGTAAGGGTGTGTGTTTCTCAATTTTTTTTTCCTTTTTTCTCACTTTTTAATTCACAATGCTTATTAAAATTTGTGAACATTAAGAAAATATTATTTTCTTAGATTCATTAATATTTATTAAATTCACTGATATTTATTAAATTCACGACCATTTTAAATGTTTGTAAACATTTCATAAATTTGAAAACTTATATAATTTGCCATCATTTCTTAAAAACGATAAATATATTTCAAATTCTTGAATATTTTCTAAAATTCATGGTTTTTAAAATTCACAATATTTTTTAAAATCCTTGACCATCTTTTTAATATGACCAACTCTTTTCAAATAGAAAAAAAGATAGTTGATTTTTGTGAGTTACATTGGTACGAGCGAACAAAAACTAAGTGACCGAGAGGAGCAGGGAGTCAAAGCCGAGTGAGCGAGAGCTTCGTGGGCTAGCCCATGTGAGCATTATAGCAACAATTCCACGATTTCAATGTGGAATGGGAGCAAGAGGCTCAAACTAGCACCACCGGCTCACACAACGGCCGAAGCGTGTAAAGACACCACAAATGTGCACTAAACAACTTTAGTCTCCTCTTGAAACAAATATTGTCTTCAACAACAACCCGACATGTTATATAAACGTAAAAAACACGGCCATAGCATAATCAAAACTCAAGCCAACACAAGTAAAATTAAGATAAAACAATGATCATAACAATCTACTAAATATAAAAGCGTCAATCCCACAAGTGAAGACTGGTACGGTGAAGCGCACTTTATCCTCTAATGTAGATTATACTAGATGATCGCATTGGTTCATGACACTTAATAATATTCTTTATACCCGTTAAATATTTTAGGTTTTATGAGAACACTTTTGTTTCATACAGATAGATCTGTTAAAGTAAGATCTGTTAAAAACACAGTCATCGGCAATTTCAAATGAAATTAACCAAAGCAAGGCCAAAACCCTACGCGGATATGACCCTTAAGTTTTTGGTTCATATTGAAAAAGGCTTTCGCCCCGCTTTATAAATAAGCAACCACCAATCATAGCGTATCAAGAAAACAACACAGCACACAACCACACAACGCCACCGCAGGCAAGGTCTCACACACGCACTAGTATATACAACACGTGATAGCGCGAGTTCACAAGGATTTGGGCACGAGCCCGCGGCGTCTCCGGCCGGCTCGGTGCGTCCAAGCCTGCTACATGAGCCGTTCAATTCGGGGCAACCGAAAATCGTCCTCGTCGCCGAGGACGACGACGACGGCGACGACGACATGGAACGCAGGGGCTGGCTTTGTGTAATTGCGTTAATGGGCCGCTATATTGGCCCCTTGAATCCCTCGGCCTTCCTAATTAAAGCCAATGAGTCTGCAAATACGTATTTGGTTAGCCAACGTGTGATCTGTTTAGACCTGGTAACTGCGTCCAGTTTAATCCCACATGGAAACATTGAGAAGAACGGCTCGGGGAAGATGTGTATATATGTAGAGGGTATGACAGCGTTGAAAATTACTTACCTAGACGGGGTCTATGGATGATCAATAAGACTCATGGCCTAGACCAATTGCTCACATTGCACTTTATGAGCGTGTTGATCTACCATCTTTTTTTTGAGAGAGAGTGGATGTTGTAATTTGTGATAGAGGGGGTATGCGTTCGCGCGGCCCCTGTCAAGTTGCCAAATTAAATTTTGTGTTTATTTCAAATTTAAATCTTTTTTTGATAAACTTGTTGTATTTTTTTGAGATATATAAACATGTCCAGAAGACCTGGCAAGTTTGAAATAAAATATTCTTCAGAGCTAAACTGTTTTGGCACCGCCCTATTAAATGTTTCTTATCACTACAGTTTCTAAGCTCCCAGAATTTCCAGCGCTGTGGTTGATCGAGGCTGATGGGACCACCTGGAGTCGGCAATTCGTTATGTTGGGCCGTCACTGCTCGCTGCCCTCGCAAGAAACCCAACCCAAGCCCCTATCCCACACTCCCGTCGTCATTCCATCTCTCTTCTCTCCTTTGCCTCAAAAAAAAAAAATCTCTCTTCTCTCCTTCTATTCCCTCAAGAAGCACATACTGGCGTTCCTTCTCATCGGCGGCGTGCAACTTGCGTCCTCGGCGGCTGGGGATGAGGCTTTTGACGCAGCCATGGGCGCTCGTGGTTGACGACGTGGTGGCCGGGCAAGAACGACGGGAGTGGTGTTGCTACGGAGACGTGGGTTGGGCGTGCGTGGTGGAGGAGGAGATGCGAGGTGGTCACATTGATGATGCTGAACAAAGACGCGGCGACGCCATGGTGCTGCGATACAGAGAGTGATGACACGCAGGGTGAAGAGTGAAGACGATGTTGTGGGCCACAACTGGCGTCTTCGTCGGCCAGGGCTGCGAGGCACACTATGCCACACTCAAGGTGAGGGGAGATGGCATTGCCATCGGTGAACAGTTGAACACACAAGAACTGTGTTGTTCTGGTGCTGAATCAGAGTTCAGATGTGCGTGGTCATGACCTGAGCTTTGCCGGCTCCTAACTAGATTTTGTGCAAAATCATGACATTGGTTTGTCCTCTTCCAGGTTCACTGAGTAATTTCTTCCCTTCCGCCTAGCTATCCTGGCTTTTGGTGCTATGATTGGATGGCATTATTCTCTGATATAATTTTGGAATTGGGAATTTGTGATGACTTGGTGTTGTCATGTTTGTATGTTTTAAGTTATAATAATTCCAGTTCACTATGCCGTTGTGAAACTGTTAAATGAAAATTCCTACTGTTACAACCGTTCTGATTCCTACAAGGCTAGATCATATTACGGTCATACTGTTTGGATTGGCACGTCTTGCATAATTTACATGTATCCTCTTCCAATGCCATCGCAAGACATGGATCAGTATGAACTACGAAAGATATGCGTGCAGCGTGCCCAAAAAATTGTTGCCTACACTATAGATAGTCCTTAGAATAGGCTGATTGAATCTTATCTGAGGTGGCCCCTTTTGTCCCAGTTCTGTTTTTTTATTCGCCTTCATTAATGTTATTGATTAATTATTATCGGATTCACCCTTACAGAATTCTGGTGGATTAGATGGAGAATGGGAGCCTAGAGGAACGCCTCCAAGGTATGTATACACATCAAACAAAAAAGATTCGGAGACATGTTTTTTTCCAGTGTCCAAGTTAAGTTGTCATACTGGTCAGGGACGACAGACCATCTAAGCACAACACTGAATCTATTCCTGAATGTATCAGTTTTGCTCACCATTGTGTAGACTCATGAGTTTTCAGCTCATCTATAATTTGCCCCAAAGATCTTGTTTTGATCTGAATCAGTTAATAGAAGAATAGAGTGATATCTTACTAGAACCAAAGTTCATGCCCACAAGACCGACACGCTCTGGTGTGACATATGCTAGCAATTTTTGTACTTCCTTCATATCTTCTTGGTAACATTTTTTTACCACAAATTATCAAGTTGTCGAACTTCATATGGAGCACAAATATATGGTTCGGATCCATTAGTCTTACATACCTTTATTGCACAAACTTGTGCACATGTTTTCTATGATCTGAAGCTGATGATTTAGTAAACATCCCTTCGGTTATTTAGGATTTGCCTTGAAATCCATCAGTAATTTATGGAATTTAGCTGTCAATTATAGTCAAAACTGAACTGCAATTAGTTGCACTTGCTTTTTTTCTCGGTTCTCCTTCTTTTATACATAATTTCAGAGTTACAGTTAGATGCACAATCCATTTCAACATGTACTCAATAAAATTAATTTATTTCCCTTCCTTAGCGAAAAGAAAAAAGTTGGAGTGGAGAAAGTAAAAGGAATTCAAATGTACATCTACATTAAGCAGCCTACAAATTAGTTCGTAGGTCGTAAATTTCATTTAAGACTCTGCTAGGTTTCTCCTCTATTTATGATAAATATATTTGGTCATTGAGATTCTATTTGCACTAGAATGGAGTTAATTCTACACTGAAGTTTAGATTCCTTAGTTCTAGATTCCACTTGTTTGGAACTAAAGGCTTTGTTGTTGTTGTTGTTGTTGTAGTTGTAGTTCTAGATTCCACTTTTGGTTCTCACCCCAGATTTTTTTTTATATGGATAGAACTATGGCATTCAGCGCAGGCCTCCAGAAGCTCCGGTGCATAGTGGACAGCTAAAGCGTGTGGAGAATGTCAAGAGAGGGCGGGGTAGACCAAATTTGAAATGGGAGGAGTCCGTTAAAAGAGACCTGAAGGATTGGAGTATCACCGAAGAGCTAGCTATGGACAGGGGTGCGTGGAAGCTTGCTATCCATGTGCCAGAGCCATGAGTTGGTTGCGAGATCTTATGGGTTTCACCTCTAGCCTACCCCAACTTGTTTGGGACTAAAGGCTTTTTGTTGTTGTTGTGGTAGAACTATGGCAAGAGATCTTGATGTGTTCTGTTGCTGGACCGCTCACGGGCGAAGAATCTTTGGATAACACAAACTCCAATAGCAAAGGTATTTCGTCTTAACACAGTAGATTACAGTGAATAATGCTTGAGTTTACTGTGCCATAGCAACTTCCAATTTAGGATTATGTTCTAAGGATATGCTCGATGAAATTTCAAGTGTTTGAGATGATCAGATTGTGCTTAGACGATGCAAATTTTATTAGTTTGGATATGGAATCATTTTGTGCCTATTAGCTTCATTTTAGAGTGCAAGTCTACTTCTCCTCATAAAATGCTACTACCTATTTTGTGCATTATGCTTGCTAATGTTATTTTAGGTTCGTTGTTGATCTTGATCTGATAGATGATTAAATGAGAAAACTGAATCTATAGCTTTTCCTCTCACTAATAACCCACATTTTCTTCTCCATCGTTCTATATATGATAGGATACATCAACAGTACCAAAGCACTTGACTACATAACACAAAGACTTTTATGATGCTATTAATGGTCTACTTATGATGATTTCTGTTAGCTCCATATATAATGGGATGTCTTACAGACCGCAGAGTAAAGTTGGCGCTTCTTTGTACTCTTCTTTTCTTGCTTGGTTGCACTTGAGCATGTTGATTGTATTCCAGTTCATTGAGAAAAAATGATACAGTTTGAATGAAATTGGGGCCTTTGGTGTACATATCAAGACGTTTGCTTCCTATTATATATTCTGCTCGATAACTTATTTGAAGCAACTTCAGTTTATATGTATTAAAATGCACAAGAAGTCCTATCGTATTAAATTAAAGCAATGCACACAGATTACTGCTAAAACTTGGTATTGCCAAAAGTCAAAACAGTACCTACATTCATCCAATTTATGAGTATTAAAATTAGGATATGATTCAGCGTTAAGCAGGACAAAGATGGACCATGCGACCATCAGTTAATGCTGGTTCCAAATCCGCCTCTTAGAGGTAGTTCTTCAGCTAATTTTTTTTGTTCAGCCGAGGGGAGAGCCGCTGGACAGAGATCCCACTGAATGTAGAAGGAATTGACGTAGTTCAGGCTAATCAAACGTGAGGTTAGTAGCATGCAATCTACTTACTATCTAGCTATTACGATTGGTAATTAGTGTAGGCTCATCAAGTGTGATTCCATTTATCTTATGCAACATGCAGGCTACTACTAGCTAGCTATTCTTATTAGGGATTACATGTAAGTTAACACCTTGTGCCTGCAAGTGAGCCTAACTGATTGTTTGCTAGCTACATATATACTGTATGACTTATGTGCACAGTCCGGATGTTATGTATGGGAAATAAAATGAAATGTAGAATCTATAGATATATGAAATCATGCCTTTTATTTTATTTTCCCTTTATTGCTTGGGAAGCAGTCGCCGGCCATACAGTTATGATTTTGCGAGTCAAATAACTCTTTGGCTCTGTGTGATGCTTCTGCACATCTTTTAAGTTTCTCAGCTCCCTTGAAATAGACTCCTGTGAGCGACTGCGTATTAAAATTGCTTTTGTCTAATTTACTTGATTTTGATATTTTGGAATTTGTAGATTTTTTGGGGGGAAATTAACCATATTAAGGTGCATTGTTTGACAATTAATAAGAATAGTCCTGAATGAAACATGACACGACACTCATGTACTATCTTGGACAGGCCAGGCTCATCAATTTAGCATCATCTTCATACAGAAGGAGAGCAAGCACAAAAGAAGCTACAAAACTGAATGACGTCTTAATCCCCCGGCGCAGCAAAGCGCGCGTCAGCTTCTAGTTCTCAGTTTATATCTGAAAATTTTCCAGTAGCGTTCCATATCTTGGTGACGTGTGTGTCTCATCTTACAGCACAGAGCAGACTAGCCCATGCAAGTTGAAGAACAAAGCTCCTTAGGCAGATTTTTAGCCTGTTTTCTAGGCAGCATATATCCAGTCATCGCATCGATGGCTGTTTGTTTATGTCTGTGAAGAGAGATGCGTCGCGCCTACCCGTTTGGTATCAACATGTCTGTCTCGATTAGATAGTACCTAGCTAGTAAAAACCTAATTCAAAAGTAGTGCAGATGTTAAATAAATAAAAAAGCCCCGCTCCCCGCTCGCTCGTCTGCTCCCGCGAGCGGCCGGGCGAAAAACCCAGCCCGCCGCCGCAGCCCCCCTCCCTCGCCGCCGCCAGGGGACGGCGTCGGGCAAAGCCTGCGCGTACGTCGGCGGCGGCAGGGCCCTTTCCCTCCCCGCGAGGCGCAAGGACGGCGCGGGACGGCCGGCTTCGCGGCGGGGCGCGGCCCGACGGCAGATCTCCTCGGGTCGGAGGCGATCTATGGTTGGCTGTTGGGGGAGGCATCATCGGGCGATGGGCGGCTGTTCCGCGGCATGCGGCGACGCGCGGCGCGACCATGCGAGCGGATCTGGTGCGGCGCCTGGGAGATGGCGAGGTGGAGGAGGAAGGCGCCGAGAGGTGTCGCGGTGAAGAAGGAGAGGGTGCCGAGAGGTGTTGCGATAAAGGAGGAGGAGGGCGCGGGGAGGAGGGCCGGTGCGGATCTGGCCGGCGAAGGGCTGGGCAGCGGTCCGACGGTGGCAGTGGCGCGGATCTGGCGCGCTGCCGCCACGGGGGCCCGAGTTCCGCCCGCCTGGCGCGGAGGTGGGCGCCGTGGAGGGCGGCGTCTGCACTGCACCAGGCGGCGCGTGGAGGGCGTCGAGGGAACTGATGGGCCACGCTGGATCTGAGAGGGCTGCGCTTGCTGGAGCATGGATCATGGTGATGCATAGCAACGAGAGGGGAGAGTGTTGTCTACGTATCAACGCAGACCGACTGCGGAAGCGATCACACAACGTAGAGGAAGTAGTCGTACGTCTTCCCGATCCGAGCGATCCAAGCACCGTTACTCCGGTACCTCCGAGTTCTTAGCACACGTTCAGCTCGATGACGATCCTCGGGCTCCGATCCAGCAAAGCGTCGAGGAAGAGTTCTGTCAGCACGACGGCGTGGTGACAATCTTGATGTACTACCAACGCAGGGCTTCGCCTAAGCACTGCTACAATATGATCGAGGTGGAATTTGGTGGCAGGGGGCACCGCACACGGCTAAGGAACGATCACCAAGGATCAACTTGTGTGTCTAGAGGTGCCCCCTGCCCCTGTATATAAAGGAGCCAAGGGGGAGGGGTGCGCCGGCCAAGGGAGAGGGCGCAGGAGGAGTCCTACTCCCACCGGGAGTAGGACTCCCCCCCAATCCTAGTTGGACTAGGTTTCCCAAAGGGGGAAAGAGAGAGAGGGGGGCCCGGCCCCTTCTACTAGTCCTAATAGGACTAAGGGAAGGGGGGCGCGCGGCCACCTATGGGCTGCCCCTTTTCTCTTTTCCACTAAGGCCCATGAAGGCCCATATGGCTCCCGGGGGGTTCCGGTAACCTCCCGGTAATCCGGTAAAATCCCGATTTCACCCGGAACACTTCCGATATCCAAATATAGGCTTCCAATATATCAATCTTTATGTCTCGACCATTTCGAGACTCCTCGTCATGTCCGTGATCACATCCGGGACTCCGAACAACCTTCGGTACATAAAAAATGCATAAACTCATAATAACTGTCATCGTAACGTTAAGCGTGCGGACCCTACGGTTCGAGAACAATGTAGACATGACCGAGACACTTCTCTGGTCAATAACCAATAGCGGGACCTGGATGCCCATATTGGCTCCTACATATTCTACGAAGATCTTTATCGGTCAGACCGCATAACAACATACGTTGTTCCCTTTGTCATCGGTATGTTACTTGCCCGAGATTCGATCGTCGGTATCCCAATACCTAGTTCAATCTCGTTAGCGGCAAGTCTCTTTACTCATTCCGTAATACATCATCTCACAACTAACATATTAGTTGCAATGCTTGCAAGGCTTAGGTGATGTGCATTAACGAGAGGGCCCAGAGATACCTCTCCGACAATCGGAGTGACAAATCCTAATCTCGAAATACGCCAACCCAACATCTACCTTTGGAGACACCTGTAATGCTCCTTTATAATCACCCATTTACGTTGTGACATTTGGTAGCACCCAAAGTGTTCCTCCGGCAAATGGGAGTTGCATAATCTCATAGTCATATGAACATGTATAAGTCATGAAGAAAGCAATAGCAACATACTAAACGATCGAGTGCTAAGCTAATGGAATGGGTCATGTCAATCAGATCATTCAACTAATGATGTGACCTCGTTAATCAAATAACAACTTTGTCCATGGTTAGGAAACATAACCATCTTTGATTAACGAGCTAGTCAAGTAGAGGCATACTAGTGACACTCTGTTTTACTATGTATTCACACATGTATTATGTTTCCGGTTAATACAATTCTAGCATGAATAATAAACATTTATCATGATATAAGGAAATAAATAATAACTTTATTATTGCCTCTAGGGCATATTTCCTTCACTAGGGTCCCTGCATTTGGTAATACGCAAGTGCGCTTTGTTTGATTGCCTGCATTGACCCAAGCGGCACATGAACACGGTGTTTGATTGCACACATGAGGTATGATTAAGAGCTAGCACTTGCACTTGGCACACAGGGTTAAGAGCTAGCAGAGGGAGGGGGAGAAGAAATGCAGTGTGCGCCGGACAATGGCGACTGCGATGGATAGCGGCCGTGGTGCTGTGTCCGACATGACGAGCATGGAGTCTTGGGTGAGCGACCCATCGGCGGCACGACGAGCGACACCATCAGCGAACTAGTTGTGGTGCTCGCGCAAAGACAGTCGACAGAGGAGGAGAATGCAGTGCTCGCGCCATGGTATCGTCAGTGCAGTGGACGAGAGAGAAGGCCGAGATGATCGACACTGGAAACGACTCTAGTGTAGTAGGACATGAGCAAGGAGATCAAGGGGAAGGGCATCGGTGTCAAGAGGGACGATTAGGAGGGCTCTGAGCAGAGGACACATGAGCTCGACATGGCGGCGACAGTGCAGTAGGCTGCTGCTCAAAGACAGATGAAGCTACGATCGTCGAAACCAAAAATTTACAACACGAATGTTGTGCGGAACAGCGAGATTAGGCTACTGGTCAAAGGAAATTTCAAACGATCAATCGTGCGCGACAAATCTGACAAAATTCGTTCAGAATAACTTCAAACAGGAAGACGAATTAAGAACTTACGGCCAACGAAACTATGAACCGATCGCCTGAATGAAATCGTAGCATCAAGGTGCATCTTTTTCGTGTAGAGCTTACCTTAAATCGAAGCACCGTTGTGTAGATCGGAAGGGGATAGGAAGAACATAATTAGAGTGAAGGTTACGGGAGGTAGGAGAAGATAAGAACGCACACGTTGGATACCAGCTCGTATCCCTCTCATCTCCCCTCATGCAAGTGGCTCATCATGTGTGCTCGCCTCAGCCTGGCTCGCTAGAAACTGCCGATCTGAGCGTTTCCAACGAGCCAGGCTCAAGTGTGCGTTTCGTGCCATGCATGCAGGCCACAATAAACATAGGCAACCAAACGGACCACTTTCTTTCTGCGTGGGCCATATACAGACAACCAAACATGCCCCAAGGAGCTCATATCTCGAGATCCGTCGATATGGCGGGGCAGCAAAACTAGTGATAGTATACCATGAAGCTGGCTAACAAAGTCCACCATGCCAAGACAGCTCCAATAATTAACACGAGATCAAAAAGTTCAGCTCCTTTGTAGTATCTGGTTTTTGCTACTAACCACGCCACGGCAATCTGGTAGCGTTTCTCGGTCGAATTGACATCGTACTGGCTTGATTGTAACTAAAATGCAAAAGTCAAACGACGAGAGATCCAGCATCATACCATACCCAGCCGCATCTATAGACAAGCCTTGCACGAGCAGTGATATACTTTGCGCACAGTTAACGGCACAGCAAAGAGTAAACCACTGGCAGGTCGGCAACCTCATCTATTTTCACCGGTTATGGCATAGCTTATTTTTTTGAGATATGTAAGACTTTTTGAGACCTTGTATGGAATCTGGATTTTGGATAATATAGCTGTGTATATCAAGAAATGCAGAGGCCGGGGCATTCCTCCGTTTCAACAAAAAAAAGGCCGGCAATCTCCGTGTGTCCAAGTCTAGCATACTAGCTCTTCAGTTAAGAAACTAGATATCATTATCGACATGAAAATAAAATGGACGTGTCTAGGGAGCAGCCGGCTGCTCCCTAGCGTTTCGTGGCGGCCCAGCCAAATAAGGTAATTTCCTGTCCCCCCTAGTACAGAAAAGGTAAGGCCCATAGCCCACCGGCCACCAGCCACCTGTCCTTCGTCCCGACCCAACCAACCCCCCTCCACGCGATATCTATTGGTCCCCTCGTCACGTGCTCTTCCTCCCCCGTACCTTGCACCCGGCGGTTGCTTCCAGCTCCATTACCTACCCCACCCAGCCATCTTCTTCTCCCCCAAGTAAGGCACAAATTTCTTGCCCACGCTCCAACAAGATCCATTAGACCTTCAGATCCCTTGTAATGGCAGCAAGAAAACCTTGAGATGACCTGCACTGCTGTCTTGATTAGTTGCTTCTCCTCTTAAATCTTCTCTGATCTGAGAAGGGAAAAACAAGAGAAAAAGGGCAGGGCTGCAATTTTAGAGGTCAGATCTCTCACCTCCTTTCGCTTGATTTTGCTGTTTCTCATCAGTATTCGGAAAAGCCAAATTGTCTGCCACTACATATAAGTCCCTCTGCGTACAAGAACATATAAACACCTCTGTAAAAAATCCATCTAATCTGCTGTTCTTCGGGTTCTCTTAATCACTAGATGCTTCGTCTACTTGATGTAAACAAAACAAACAACTTTCATGCTATTTTGGGCAAATGCACAAGTGACAGGCAAGCAAGTCTTAGAACCTTGGAAATCCAAGTTATTCATCGTGAGAAAATGATGGTGTTGACATACATAATGCAATCTAACTACTACATTTGAGATGCTCTTAATCACTACAAGCTTTTAGCCTACAAAAAAGGTTTGTATTAAAAAAGTGGCAACTTATATGCATTGTTTAGGCAGCTGCAACACAATTGGCAGGCAAGTCATGTGTAAAAACTGTTGGGGAACGTAGTAATTTCAAAAAATTTCCTACGCACACGCAAGATCATGTTGATGCATAGCAACGAGAGGGGAGAGTGTTGTCTACGTACCCTCGTAGACCGAAGCGGAAGCGTTGACGCAACGTAGAGGAAGTAGTCGTACGTCTTCCTGATCCGACCGATCCAAGCACCGTTACTCCGGCACCTCCGAGTTCTTAGCACACATACAGCTCGATGACGCTCCCAGGGCTCCGATCCAGCAAAGCTTCGGGGATGAGTTCCGTCAGCACAATGGCGTGGTGACGATCTTGATGTTCTACCGTCGCAGGGCTTCGCCTAAGCACTACAACAATATGACCGAGGTGGAATATGGTGTAGGGGGCACCGCACACGGCTAAGGAACGATCACGATGATCAACTTGTGTGTTCTAGGGTGCCCCCTGCCCCCGTATATAAAGGAGGGAGGGGGAGGTGCGGCCGGCCCCAAGGGGTGCGCCTGGAGGAGTCCTACTCCCACTGGGAGTAGGACTCCCCCCTCTTTTGCCTTGTTGGAGAAGGAAAGGGGGAAGGAGAAGAGGAAAGGGGGGCGCCGCCCCCCCTTCCTTGTCCTATTCGGACTAGGGGGGGAGGGGGCGCGCGGCCTGCCCTAGCCGGCCCCTCTCTTCTCCCTTATGGCCCATGAAGGCCCATTAACCCCCCGGGGGGTTCCAGTAACCCCTCGGTACTCCTGTAAAATGCCGATTTCACCCGGAACGATTCCGATGTCCAAATATAGGCTTCCAATATATCAATCTTTATGTCTCAACCATTTCGAGACTCCTCGTCATGTCCGTGATCACATCCGGAACTCCGAACTACCTTCGGTACATCAAAATGTATAAACTCATAATAACTATCACCGTAACCTTAAGCGTGCGGACCCTACGGTTCGAGAACAATGTAGACATGACCGAGACACGTCTCCGGTCAATAACCAATAGCGGGACCTAGATGCCCATATTGGCTCCTACATATTCTACGAAGATCTTTATCGGTCAGACCGCATAACAACATACGTTGTTCCCTTTGTCATCGGCATGTTACTTGCCCGAGATTCGATCATCGGTATCCACTACCTAGTTCAATCTCATTATCGGCAAGTCTCTTTACTCGTTCCGTAATACATCATCCCGCAACTAACTCATTAGTTGCAATGCTTGCAAGGCTTAAGTGATGTTCATTACCGAGAGGGCCCAGAGATACGTCTCCGACGATCGGAGTGACAAATCCTAATCTCGAAATACGTCAACCCAATATGTACCTTTGGAGACACCTGTAGAGCACCTTTATAATCACCTAGTTACGTTGTGACGTTTGGTAGCACACGGGAGTTACATAATCTCATAGTCATAGGAACATGTATAAGTCATGAAGAAAGCAATAGCAACATACTAAACGACCGGGTGCTAAGCTAGTGGAATGGGTCATGTCAATCAGATCATTCAACTAATGATGTGATCCCGTTAATCAAATAACAACTCTTTGTCCATGGTTAGGAAACATAACCATCTTTGATTAACGAGCTAGTCAAGTAGAGGCATACTAGTGACACTCTGTTTGTCTATGTATTCACACGTGTATCATGTTTTCGGTTAATACAATTCTAGCATGAATAATAAACATTTATCATGATATAAGGAAATAAATAATATCTTTATTATTGCCTCTAGGGCATATTTCCTTCAGTCTCCCACTTGCACTAGAGTCAATAATCTAGATTACACAGTAATGATTCTAACACCCATGGAGTCTTGGTGCTAATCATGTTTTGCTCGTTGAAGAGGCTTAGTCAACGGGTCTGCCACATTCAGATCCGTATGTATCTTGCAAATTTCTATGTCTCCCACCCGGACTAGATCCCGGATGGAATTGAAGCGTCTCTTGATGTGCTTGGTTCTTTTGTGAAATCTGGATTCCTTTGCCAAGGCAATTGCACCAGTATTGTCACAAAAGATTTTCATTGGACCCGATACACTAGGTATGACACCTAGATCGGATATGAACTCCTTCATCCAGACTCCTTCGTTTGCTGCTTCCGAAGCAGCTATGTACTCCGCTTCACATGTAGATCCCGCCACGACGCTTTGTTTAGAACTGCACCAACTGACAGCTCCATCGTTTAATATAAACACGTATCCGGTTTGCGATTTAGAATCGTCCGGATCAGTGTTAAAGCTTGCATCAACGTAACCGTTTACGATGAGCTCTTTGTCACCTCCATATACGAGAAACATATCCTTCATCCTTTTCAGGTATTTCAGGATGTTTTTGACCGCTGTCCAGTGATCCACTCCTGGATTACTTTGGTACCTCCCTGCTAAACTTATAGCAAGGCACACATCAGGTCTGGTACACAGCATTGCATACATGATAGAGCCTATGGCTGAAGCATAGGGAACATCTTTCATTTTCTCTCTATCTTCTGCAGTGGTCGGGCATTGAGTCTGACTCAACTTCACACCTTGCAACACAGGCAAGAACCCTTTCTTTGCTTGATCCATTTTGAACTTCTTCAAAATCTTGTCAAGGTATGTGCTTTGTGAAAGTCCAATTAAGCGTCTTGATCTATCTCTATAGATCTTTATTCCTAATATGTAAGCATCTTCACCGAGGTCTTTCATTGAAAAACTCTTATTCAAGTATCCCTTTATGCTATCCAGAAATTCTATATCATTTCCAATCAGTAATATGTCATCCACATATAATATCAGAAATGCTACAGAGCTCCCACTCACTTTCTTGTAAATACAGGCTTCTCCGAAAGTCTGTATAAAAACAAATGCTTTGATCACACTATCAAAGCGTTTATTCCAACTCCGAGAGGCTTGCACCAGTCCATAAATGGATCGCTGGAGCTTGCACACTTTGTTAGCACCCTTTGGATCGACAAAACCTTCCGGTTGCATCATATACAACTCTTCTTCCAGAAATCCATTCAGGAATGCAGTTTTGACATCCATCTGCCAAATTTCATAATCATAAAATGCGGCAATTGCTAACATGATTCGGACAGACTTAAGCATCGCTACGGGTGAGAAGGTCTCATCATAGTCAACCCCTTGAACTTGTCGAAAACCTTTTGCGACAAGTCAAGCTTTGTAGACAGTAATATTACCGTCAGCGTTAGTTTTCTTCTTGAAGATCCATTTATTCTTAATTGCTTGCCGATCATCAGGCAAGTCAACCAAAGTCCATACTTTGTTTTCATACATGGATCCCATCTTAGATTTCATGGCTTCAAGCCATTTCGTGGAATCTGGGCTCACCATCGCTTCTTCATAGTTCGTAGGTTCATCATGATCTAGTAGCATGATTTCCAAAACAGGATTACCGTACCACTCTGGTGCGGATCTTACTCTGGTTGACCTACGAGGCTCAGTAGTAACTTGATCTGAAATTTCATGATCATCATCATTAAATTCCTCACCAATTGGTGTAGGTGTCGCAGAAACCGTTTTCTGTGATGAACTATTTCCAATAAGGGAGCAGGTACAGTTACCTCATCAAGTTCTACTTTCCTCCCACTCACTTCTTTCAAGAGAAACTCCTTCTCTAGAAAGGATCCATTCTTAGCAACGAATGTCTTGCCTTCGGATCTGTGATAGAAGGTGTACCCAACAGTCTCCTTTGGGTATCCTATGAAGACACATTTCTCTGATTTGGGTTCGAGCTTATCAGGTTGAAGCTTTTTCACATAAGCATCGCAGCCCCAATCTTTAAGAAATGACAACTTTGGTTTCTTGCCAAACCATAGTTCATAAGGCGTCGTCTCAACGGATTTTGGTGGTGCCCTATTTAACGTGAATGCGGCCGTCTCTAAAGCATAACCCCAAAACGATAGCGGTAAATCAGTAAGAGACATCATAGATCGCACCAAATCTAGTAAAGTACGATTACGGCGTTCGGACACACCATTACGCTGTGGTGTTCCGTGTGGCATGAGTTGCGAAACTATTCCGCATTGTTTCAAGTGTACACCAAACTCGTAACTCAAATATTCTCCTCCACGATCAGATCGTAGAAACTTTAGTTTCTTGTTACGATGATTTTCAACTTCACTCTGAAATTGTTTGAACTTTTCAAATGTTTCAGACTCATGTTTCATTAAGTAGATATACCCATATCTGCTTAAGTCATCTATGAAGGTGAGAAAATAACGATATCCGCCACGAGCCTCAATATTCATCGGACCACATACATCTGTATGTATGATTTCCATCAAATCTGTTGCTCTCTCCATAGTACCGGAGAACGGTGTTTTAGTCATCTTGCCCATGAGGCACGATTCGCAAGTACCAAGTGATGCATAATCAAGTGGTTCCAAAAGTCCATCAGTATGGAGTTTCTTCATGCGCTTTACACCGATATGACCTAAACGGCAGTGCCACAAATAAGTTGCACTATCATTATCAACTCTGCATCTTTTGGTTTCAACATTATGAATATGTGTATCACTACTATTGAGATTCATCAGAAATAGACCACTCTTCAAGGGTGCATGACCATAAAAGATATTACTCATATAAATAGAACAACCATTATTCTCTGATTTAAATGAATAACCGTCTCGCATAAAACAAGATCCAAATATAATGTTCATGCTCAACGCTGGCACCAAATAACAATTATTTAGGTCTAATAATAATCCCGACGGTAGATGTAGAGGTAGTGTGCCGACCGCGATCACATCGACTTTGGAACCATTTCCCACGCGCATCGTCACCTCATCCTTTGCCAGTGTTCGCTTAATCCGTAGTCCCTGTTTCGAGTTGCAAATATTAGCAACAGAACCAGTATCAAATACCCAGGTGCTACTATGAGCTCTAGTAAGGTACACATCAATAACATGTATATCACATATACCTTTGTTCACCTTGCCATCCTTCGTATCCACCAAATACTTGGGGCAGTTCCACTTCCAGTGACCAGTCTGCTTGCAGTAGAAGCACTCAGTTTTAGGCTTAGCTCCAGACTTGGGTTTCTTCTCTTGAGCAGCAACTTGCTTGCCGTTCTTCTTGAAGTTCCCCTTCTTCTTCCCTTTGCCCTTTTTCTTGAAACTAGTGGTCTTGTTGACCATTAACACTTGATGCTCCTTTTTGATTTCTACCTCCGCAGCTTTGAACATTGCGAAGAGCTCAGGAATAGTCTTTTTCATCCCTTGCATATTATAGTTCATCACAAAGCTCTAGTAGCTTGGTGGCAGTGATTGGAGAATTCTGTCAATGACGCAATCATCTGGAAGATTGACTCCCATCTGAATCAAGTGATTATTATACCCAGACATTCTGAGTATATGCTCACTGACAGAACTGTTCTCCTCCATCTTGCAGCTATAGAACTTATTGGAGACTTCATATCTCTCAATCCGGGCATTTGCTTGAAATATTAACTTCAACTCCTGGAACATCTCATATGCTCCATGACGTTCAAAACATCGTTGAAGTCCCGATTCTAAGCCGTAAAGCATGGCACACTGAACTATCGAGTAGTCATCAGCTTTGCTCTGCCAGACGTTCATAACATCTGGTGTTGCTCCAGCAGCAGGCCTGGCACCCAGCGGTGCTTCCAGGACGTAATTCTTCTGTGCAGCAATGAGGATAATCCTCAAGTTACGGACCCAGTCCGTGTAATTGCTACCATCATCTTTCAACTTTGCTTTCTCAAGGAACACATTAAAATTCAACGGAACAACAACACGGGCCATCTATCTACAATCAAACATACATAAGCAAGATACTATCAGGTACTAAGTTCATGATAAATTCAAGTTCAATTAATCATATTACTTAAGAACTCCCACTTAGATAGACATCCCTCTAATTCTCTAACTGATCACGTGATCCAAATCAACTAAACCATAACCGATCATCACGTGAAATGGATTAGTTTTCAATGGAGAACATCATTATGTTGATCATATCTACTATATGATTCACGCTCAACCTTTCGGTCTCCGTGTTTCGAGGCCATATCTGCATATGCTAGGCTCGTCAAGTTTAACCTGAGTATTCTGCGTGTGCAAAACTGGCTTGCACCCGTTGTAGATGGACGTAGAGCTTATCACACCCGATCATCACATGGTGTCTGGGCACAACGAACTTTGGCAACGGTGCATACTCAGGGAGAACACTTTTTGATAATTTAGTGAGAGATCATCTTATAATGCTACCGTCAATCAAAGCAAGATAAGATGCACAAAAGATAAACATCACATGCAATCAATATAAGTGATATGATATGGCCATCATCATCTTGTGCTTGTGATCTCCATCTCCGAAGCACCGTCATGATCACCATCGTCACCGGCGCGACACCTTGATCTCCATCGTAGCATCGTTGTCGTCTTGCCAATCTTATGCTTCTTCGACTATCGCTACCGCTTAGTGATAAAGTAAAGCATTACAGGGCGATTGCATTGCATACAATAAAGCGACAACCATATGGCTCCTGCCAGTTGCCGATAACTCAGTTACAAAACTTGATCATCTCATACAATAAAATTTAGCATCATATCTTGACCATATCACATCACAACATGCCCTGCAAAAACAAGTTAGACGTCCTCTACTTTGTTTGTTGTAAGTTTTACGTGGCTGCTACGGGCTTAAGCAAGAACCAATCTTACCTAAGCATCAAAACCACAACGATAGTTTGTCAAGTTGATGCCGTTTTAACCTTCGCAAGGACCGGGCGTAGCCACACTCGGTTCAACTAAAGTTGGAGAAACAGTCACCCACAAGCCACCTATGTGCAAAGCACGTCGGGAGAACCGGTCTCGCGTAAGCATACGCGTAATGTCGGTCCAGGCCGCTTCATCCAACAATACCGCCGAACCAAAGTATGACATGCTGGTAGGCAGTATGACTTATATCACCCACAACTCACTTGTGTTCTACTCGTGCAAATAACATCAACCATAAAACCTAGGCTCGGATGCCACTATTGGGGAACGTAGTAATTTCAAAAAAAATCCTACGCACACGCAAGATCATGGTGATGCATAGCAACGAGAGGGGAGAGCGTTGTCTATGTACCCTCGTAGACCGAAGCGGAAGCGTTGACGCAACGTAGAGGAAGTAGTCGTACGTCTTCCCGATCCGACCGATCCAAGCACCGTTACTCCGGCACCTCCGAGTTCTTAGCACACATACAGCTCGATGACGCTCCCCGGGCTCCGATCCAGCAAAGCTTCGGAGAAGAGTTCCGTCAGCACAACAGCGTGGTGACGATCTTGATGTTCTACCGTCGCAGGGCTTCGCCTAAGCACTACAACAATATGATCGAGGTGGAATATGGTGTAGGGGGGCACCGCACACGGCTAAGGAACGATCACGATGATCAACTTGTGTGTTCTAGGGTGCCCCCTGCCCCCGTATATAAAGGAGGGAGGGGGAGGTGCGGCCGGCCCCAAGGGGTGCGCCTGGAGGAGTCCTACTCCCACTGGGAGTAGGACTCCCCCGTCTTTTGCCTTGTTGGAGAAGGAAAGGGGGAAGGAGAAGAGGAAAGGGGGGCGCCGCCCCCTTCCTTGTCCTATTCGGACTAGGGGGGGAGGGGGCGCGCGGCCTGCCCTGGCCGGCCCCTCTCTTCTCCCTTATGGCCCATGAAGGCCCATTAACCCCCCGGGGGGTTCCAGTAACCCCTCGGTACTCCTGTAAAATGCCGATTTCACCCAAAACGATTCCGATGTCCAAATATAGGCTTCCAATATATCGATCTTTATGTCTCGACCATTTCGAGACTCCTCGTCATGTCCGTGATCACATCCGGGACTCCGAACTACCTTCGGTACATCAAAATGTATAAACACATAATAACTGTCATCGTAACCTTAAGCGTGCGGACCCTACGGTTCGAGAACAATGTAGACATGACCGAGACACGTCTCCGGTCAATAACCAATAGCGGGACCTGGATGCCCATATTGGCTCCTACATATTCTACGAAGATCTTTATCGGTCAGACCGCATAACAACATACGTTGTTCCCTTTGTCATCGGCATGTTACTTGCCCGAGATTCGATCATCGGTATCCAATACCTAGTTCAATCTCGTTACCGGCAAGTCTCTTTACTCGTTCCGTAATACATCATCCCGCAACTAACTCATTAGTTGCAATGCTTGCAAGGCTTAAGTGATGTTCATTACCGAGAGGGCCCAGAGATACCTCTCCGACGATCAGAGTGACAAATCCTAATCTTGAAATACGTCAACCCAACATCACTACTAGGAAAAGGCCTACTAATGGCGCACCTAATTTGGCCATTAATGGCGCATTAGTGGTGCGCCATTAGTATCTGGTATACTAATGGCGCACCACGCGGTGCGCCATTAGTATAGCCCACGGTGCGCCATTAGTATGCCTCCCAGGGGGCCATGTATACCCAGGTGCTTTGGCATACTAATGGCGCACAACCACAGGATGCGCCATTAGTAACTTCGGCATACTAATGGCGCACTGTTTAATGATGCGCCATTAGTATCCTTTGGCATACTAATGGCGCACTATGGTGTGATGCGCCATTAGTATGAATATTAGGTTTTTTTTATTTTTTTATTTTCTGTTTTTTGCACAGGTTACAAAATGTATAATTGGACAAAATATAGACAGCACACATCAACAACAGATTCATCGAATAAAATAGAAGATTAGTCTTTGAATACAATTCATCATTTTAGTCTCCGAATACAATTCATCATATTAGTCTCCGAATTGAAAAGACCGAACAAAGATAGAACATTATATTACAAGTCTCGAGACCGCGAGTTTGTCTTCACATTACAAGTCGATATCGATCATCTAAACTACCATCACATAGAAGAGAGTTGCGGTCATCACGATGAGCATCATCACGATGAAACTCGTCTTCATCCGGTTCCTCCAACGCTCCCTCCCCTCTCCCGCTAGATAGCGGGCGTATCTAGATTCGGCCTCGGCCCTAGTGGTGTACCCTTTGTAACTGTTACCGCTGAATTGGTGAACCTGTCTCCGACACTCCTCCCAGTCGTTGTAGACTCCGGGAACCTTACCCTTGTACACGACATACCACGGCATCGCTATGCAGTAGCCAAACGAAACGTTAGTACTAATTCATAGACAATACATAAGCAACATATAAGTATGCAACAGAACGATCGGAAGAGAAAAGCAAAACATTAATAGCATCGATTACATCTAAGTTGAACGACTCTCGAAACCAAAGAGACATACTACAAGTTCATTAAAGTTTAATTACAACATGAGCCAATCGATGTTTCAGAACTAGACACAGCATCACTGTTTTCGACTCGACTCAAGGGACCGGAGCGTGGATGAAGCCGCCGTCTGTCGTGGGAGTCATGAAACAACGGGCGTTGTCAGCCTGCATTTGTAGGATTGTGTCGATGTCACTGTTGGACGGTTGATTTCTGAGGTAGAACTGCCCCGAGGTATGAAGGACATCTTGATGGATGATTTCCGCAAACTCCGACTGGATGCGAAAGAATTCTTGTCTGATGTCCGCGTCCTGGATTGCCGACACGCTCGCGGCCCAATCTTTGAGTCTACTCGATAGCATAAGTTGATGATGGTCCCGTATGATCGCCCGCATGTGATGGATGGCGTAGTAGGCACCCTTCTGACCGCCAGTTGGCTGCTTGACGCATCAGAACGTCGTATTGTGGGAGAACACGTGCTTGCCGTACTTACGAATAGGCCTGGTGAAGGTGCCTCCAGATTTGACGTAGCCGGGGAGAACATCATCAAGAACCTTCTTGACATTTGTGTAGTCTATGTTCGACTGACGGTCCGGGTCGAAATATGTGGCCATGGAATATTTGGGGCTTAGGAGGATGAGCGTGCAACGTGTGTCACTGCAGAAAACACGGAATGTTAAAAGAAAAACGATCGAAATCTAAGAATTCATATGTTACAGGGCGGTTGAGGGGAGGACTTACTCGGGAAAGTAAGGCATGAGGAAGTTATCCTTATCTTGGTTTGCCAGAATGACGCCTTCGAGGTAAGAACTCGCCACTTGCCGGTCCCCAGCGCTGCCCAAGATCTTGGCACGCATGTAGAAGGGGTCGACTATCACGATGTCCGGGGTCTTGTCACGAATGATCCGCATCTCCATACTCAGCGAAAATAGCCGAACGAAGGTGTAGTGCAGCGGATGAAGGTTCAACATAGCGTGGATGTCATCAAACCGTAGGACGATCGTACCCCCGATGGAGTTATCCACAAAGCCCTTGCCCTCTGGCACCTTGGCCGCGAAAACCGGGTATGCCACATCCTTATCTCCGAGACGCCGCTTCTCCAAAGAAAGAACACTGTCATGCAGACTCCGCATAGCACCGGTTGCAACATCGAGCATATTTCTCGGTAGCATTGGCCTACCCGCTACATGCACCCTCCTCGAGATATCCTCAGGTGCAGGTGGCCCGTCCTGAGCACGGATCATACTCGATGCCAGAATGCCTTGCCGCCCGAACCCCGGCCTCATCGTTGTTGGCCATGTTTCTCTCTAAATAGGAACAAAGTTAGGTCAAAAAGTTGGTTATTGTCAAGGAACAAGATCATGGTCTCATCATTTAGGGTTTGTCGACAACGATGCATCCTAAAAGCTAAGCTTTTATCATTGAGGGTTTTTCGACGCCGAGGCACCCTAAAAGCCTAAGCTTTCATCATTTCGGTTTTTATCGACACCGAGGCACCCTAAAAGCCATGCATTAGTCACAAGTACGCCGGGGCACTTGATCCTACTTAATTAACTACTAAGATACCCCGGCCCATGCATTAGTCACAAGTACCCCATATGTCCTATTTTTAGCAAAGTCATGCTAAAATTCACGGAAAATTTCAGCATGACCTTTGCTGAAAATAGGACATATGGAGTACCCGAATTCGCCGGAACGAAAGTTAATCGACATTCCGGCAAACTCAAGGGACTCTCGGGGTACCTGCAAAATCATTATCCAATGAAGGAATTGTGCCGCACATTGCTGCCTCACACTGCTGCCAAAATCATTATCGACATGCTGAACTTGTATTTCACTCTGCATAGCTGAACAATCTAACAACCAGAAATTCTAGGGTATATTACACTGTAATTCTAGGGTATATTTCAGTGAGATGATCTAACACTGACGAAATAAAGGAAACACCTACTGAACCAATACAGGGCTAAAAACACATGGGGGTTACACTTAAAAACATCCAGTGAAAGGTTACATGTTCACTGCGAAATAATAGATGCATGAGTTCCAGTGCCCATATATGAAAAATCTTGAGCAACAAAGGGCATCATCATCAACGTGAAACTCTTAAGCCCTACATAATTATGCAGCCATGATCACACATGACATTACTGGATTTAGATCACAAACTGTCAATAAAAATGATGTACTGCTGCTTTCAGTTAATTCAAATTAGCTAAAACATTTTACTGTCAAATAGTGCTAATGTTTACTCTATGAAATAAACTACTCCTCCTCTCTTCTCTTCTTCAGTTAATTAGGAATAGTTTTAGAGGTAACTAACTGAAACTATTTATCATGTTGACAACAGTAGCATGTGGACCTATCATGGTGATTTCATATCAAAATAGAGGAGTACTCCTGTTCATTTGGAGAACTCATACAACAATTGCTATGCATCAAACTTGGGATCAACAGTAGCATGTGGCCTTATCATTCTGGTTTTTGGATGATTTAGTTAATCAAATTCCTCAATTGAGGAACACCTGGACTTGTCATTCCGGTCTTGGGATCAACAGTAGCATATGGACTTATCATTCTTGTTTCTGGATGATTTAGTTAATCAATTTGACATCAATTGACTTGGTTTTTGGATCAATTACAGTTGCTGCTGCTGTGAATCAACTATACAAAGGCCCAAAATTAAACTAATAATTACAGTAATTCCACTAAAAATGCCACTTGCAAATACAGAGCAAAAATCCACTAGAAGTACACTGTAAACCCACTAACATTTACAGTGTAAATTCCACTAACAATTACAGTGTAAATTTCACTGAAAATGCACAGTAATTACACTAAAAGTACACTGTAAATACCACTTAAAACACACAAAAGAATTACACTGCTGGAGAGGGCGATTCCTCCATGATCTAGAGTTCTAGACACAAACATGGCTCGAGAAGAAAAAAAAATCACAGGTAACCAGTCAAGAGGGGGAGAGGGGGAGAGGGGGAGCTCACAGGGGCCGGGGAGTGGGGCGCGGGGAGGATGCCGGGGAGTGGGGCGCGGGGAGGATGTCGGGGACGAGGTCCGGGTGGAGGTGGTGCTCCGGCGACGGTGGTGTGGACGGGGCGGCGTCCGGGCGGCGGGGTCGCGTCGAGGCGGCGGGGCAGCATCAAGGTGGCGGGGCAGCGGCGTCGGGGCGGGGTCGAGGCGGCGTCGGGGCGGCGTCGGGCCGGCGGGGCAGCGTCGAGGCGGCGTCGGGGCGGCGGGGCAGCGTCGAGGCGGCGGGGCAGCGGCGTCGGGAGAGGAGAGGGGAAGGGGATCGAGGGCGAGGGAGAGAGAGGGGATAGGGAGGGGCCGGCCGGGGAGGGAATATGGATGGGGCCGGGCACAATACTAATGGCGCACCACCCCTCGGTGCGCCATAAGTACATCCATACTAATGGCGCACCTCACCGTGGTGCGCCATTAGTATTTTTTTTTCTTATAGCAATGGCACAATACTAATGGCGCACCACCCCTCGGTGCGCCATAAGTACATCCATACTAATGGCGCACCTCACCGTGGTGCGCCATTAGTATTTTTTTATAAGACAATAATAATTTTTTAAACTAGTTTAAATCATAACAGTAATTTTTTTATAAGACAGTAACACTAATATTTTTTTATAAGACAGTAATAATTTTTTTTATAAGAGGGTGCGCGGGGTGCGGGGGGTCGGCGGCGGCGGTTGAGTAGGGGGAGGGGTGCGGGGGGTCGGCGGCGGCGGTTGAGTAGGGGAGGGGTGCGGGGGGTCGGCGGCGGCGGTTGAGTAGGGGAATCGAGGGTGCGGGGGGTCGGCGGCGGCGGCCGGTGGACCGGGGGGTGCTCGGCGGCGAGGGGGACCGGATCTGGCGAGGTGGGATAGCGATCGAGATGGAGGGGGATCGAGATCGAGTGTCCATGAAATTTAAAAATATTCATGATAGTTCAAAAAGTGCGCATGAAATACAATCGAGAAATGAAGGCTGCGATTTAAATACAATCGATCTTAGCTAGCTATCTGTTCACAATCTTCTTGCCCTTCTTTTTCGCAAATGGAGTTCTTCTGTGGAACGGACGTCCTTTAGGTAGGGTGGTCCTGCTTCTTCTTGTGGTGTATGCTGCTACTTCATCATCGTCGTCATGTTCGATCCTCGGGTCGCCGTACTTGTCGAAGTCTTGCTCATTGGCTACTCCATCCATTCCGATGATCTTCCTTTTGCCTCTCCTCACGACAACACGACTAGGCTTTGACGGGTCGGTAATGAAGAAGCATTGGTCCACTTGGTAAGCCAGTACCCATGGCTCATTTTTCGCGGTGACGTTTGCGCCCGCGGTCTTGGATTTGGCTTGGGGTATAACCATGGTGGTGAAATACCGGTCTTCTTTTAGGACGCTCTTGGCCCATCTGACACGGAACATCGGGACCTTCTCTCCAGCGTAGCTCAGCTCCCAGATCTCCTCGATCCTTCCGTAGTATCTGTCCTTGTCGTTACCGGTGTAGGATTCCATCGTTACCCCGGAGTTCTGATAACCATCGCTCTTCATGTCCTTGGCCTCGGTGTAGAATGTGTAGCCGTTGATATCGTACGCCTCATAGGTCATCAGGTTGTGCTCGGCGCCCTGTGACAAGGCGAATATGAGTTGTTCTTCCGCGGAAGAATCCTCATGTAAAGGGTACGACAGAAGCTTCTGCTTGAACCAATGCGTGAAACATGAGTTGTGCTCTTTGAGTATATCTCCATCCGTCCTCTGTTGGCCTCGGTCATTGTACGTCTTCTTAATAAAGGTTTTGTGCTCTACCACCCAAGGATCGACCACGTCTACGTGTTGTAGCGCGACTAGGTTTTCTCTTTCAAAGTCAGCGAGTCGACCCTCGAAGTCGACATGCATTTCGCGACGACCCTCACAGTGACCCCATCCAGCGAGCCTGCCGAGGTGCCTGTTGACGGGCAGACCAATGGGGTTCTCGATGCCTAGATAATTCGTGCAGTAGGAGATGCACTCTTCGGTCAGAAAGCCCCTGGCTATGCTTCCCTCTGGACGTGACATGTTGCGAACGTATCCTTTGATGACACCATTCATCCTTTCGAACGGCATCATGCTGTGCAGGAACGTCGGCCCGAGTTGGATGATATCGTCCACGATATGGACCAGCAGATGCACCATAACGTCGAAGAATGCGGGCGGGAAGTACATCTCAAGCTCGCATAGTATCACCACGATCTCTTCCTGTAGCCTTCTGAGTTGCCTCACGCCAACAGACTTCCGAGAGATGACGTTGAAAAAGTTGCATAGGCCAAACAGGGTTTCACGGACGTGCGCGTCCATGATCCCACGGATTGCAACTGGAAGTATCTGCGTCATCAGCACGTGACAGTCGTGAGACTTCATCCCGCTGAACTTCTGCTTTGCTGGGTCTAGGTATCTGCTTATCTTCCCTGCGTAACCGTAAGGAAGTTTTACTCCTACGAGGCAGGTGAAAAACTGCTCGATCTCCTCCTGACTTAGAGTGAAGCACGCGGGAGGGTAGTCATTTCCAGTCTTCTTGGCCTTCTTGCCTTTGCGACGACTTTCCGTGTCCTGCTTCGCCTCATCATCATCATCATCATGATCATCATATATAGTGTGAAGCTCCTGCCTGATGCCCATTGATTTCAAGTCTGCCCTTGCTTTCGGCCCATCTTTGGTCCTCTCTGGCATGTTGAGCAGGGTACCAAGCAGACTCTCGCACACGTTCTTCGTGATATGCATGACATCAAGGCTGTGAGGCACACGGTGGATCTTCCAGTACGACAAGTCCCAGAAAACAGACCTCGTTTTCCATACCTTCAGCAGCGGCTCTGGCGCCTTTCGCTTCTTTCCCGGCTCTGACGCCTTTTGCTTCTTTCCCGGTAGTGGGCAGTCTTTCCAATTTTTCAACAGCTCGTCTATTTCCTCGCCGCTCCTCGTACGCGGGCGTCCTCGGGGTTCGGTTTCACCATCGAACAGATCCTTGCGTTTTCTCCACGAGTCATCGTCGCGAAGCCACCTTTGATGTCCCATGAACACGGTTTTCGAAGACCCGGGATCTCTATCTAGCTGGCGATACGTTGTGTCATCCATGCACCTGGCGCATCCAGAAAATCCGTGGACCACCTGCCCCGCGACATATCCGTAACCGAGATAGTCGTGCACCGTCGTGAGCAGCGCGGCTCTCATAGGGAAATATTCTTTCTCTGCGGTGTCCCACGTATTGGTTGGAGTTTTCCACAGCGTGTCAAGCTCCTCTTTTAGCAGCCCCAGATACAGATTGATGTCGTTCCCTGGTTGTTTCGGTCCTTCAATTAGCATACTCATGTGAATGTACTTCCTCTTCATGCACAACCAGGGGGGAAGGTTGTACATCCACACAAACACAGGCCAGCTGCTATGTGTGCTTCTCTGGCTGCCAAACGGATTGACTCCATCGGTGCTCGCGCCCAGCATGATGTTCCTTGGATCGTTCCCAAATTCTGGGTCTTCGAAGTTCAACGCTTGCCACTGGCTCGCATCCTTAGGGTGACTCAGCATCTTTTCTTTTTTATCTATCTCCGGATCATTTGCGTCATCTTCTCGCTTCTTCTCCTCCCTATCCGCGTGCCAATGCAGGAGCTTTGCTACCTTAGGGTCCGCAAAATACCGCTGCACACGAGGAGTGATCGAAAAGTACCACACCACTTTTCGAGGAGCTTTCTTCCTCTTCTTGTATCGAGTGACGCCGCACACCGGACATATGGTAGACTCCGCGTGCTCGTCCTGATAAATGATGCAATTGTTCATGCACACATGGTATTTCACGTGCGGTAAATCCAGAGGACACATGATTTTCTTCGCCTCCTCCAAACTGGTCGGGCACTTGTTCCCCTTGGGAAGACGTTCGTGCCAGAATGACATGTTCTCGTCGAAGCATGCATCGGTCATTTTGTGTTTTACCTTCATCTCCAGAGCCATGAGCGTTACTTTCAGGCGGGTATCCTCGGGCCTGCATCCTTCATACAATGGAGTGACCGCGTCTAACTCAAGTTGATCCATCTTGGCTTTCTCTCGGGCGGCAGCTCTTGCGTTATCCGTCTGCTTGAGAAGCAGCTCTTGAATATGAGGGTCCTGCACCCAGCCCATCGATGGTCCAGCGTCGTCTGCTCCGGCATCTTCCTCATCATCATGTCCTGCATCTTCTACATGATGACTGTGTACAGCATCACCGTCGTGATCATCTCCTGGGGATTCTTCGTCTTCTCGCCCGCCCGGCCGCGGTGGTTGTCTTGCTGCCCTTCCTCATTTCTTGCCCGGCCCCCATGGACGACTTCGTAGTCATCTTCATCACCTTGCCACCGATAGCCATCCATGAAACCATGCAAGAGCAGGTGGTCCCGCACCTGCCCGGATTCCGGGTCCGCAATAAGGCTCTTCAGCTTGCATCTTCGACACGGACATCTTATCTCCGTCTCATTCTTTTGAAGCATCTCGGCCTTCACGGACCTCAAAAACCTATTCACGATGCCTTCGGTCATCATGCGGACCATGGTCGCCTGCGGGGTAGAGCAAAACGATATTTTAGAACCAATAAAAAATTTGGCATGACTTCCCCTAAAAATAGGACCAAAAAGAATGCTTAATGCCAAAATTCTCGCCGAAACGGAAATGAATCAACATTCCGGCAAAATATTGGCAACTATCGCATTTCAAATACTGGTACACCTCCAAACACAAACACATATGCAACACCACAAACATATGCAACACCACGAACATACATAGATCTAGCTAGGCCATAAAAAGTGCATGTGCACATTGTTGTAGGGAGAAATACATAAATATAGCTTCCCCCATTACTTACCTATCAAAACAAGGTAATTTAACCACTTAAATTGAATGAATCTATGGTGGAAATGAGGTGAAAAAGAGGAGGCACCCGAGACAAGGAGGAGGTGGAGAGAATGAAGTGGGGAGAAAGTGAGTGTGGGTAGGAGAGGCTCCCCAAAATATCTTGTTGCTGCCCACTTACTAATGGCGCACCAGCACCAAATGCGCCATTAGTAATCCAGGTTACTAATGACGCACCATCTGGTGGTGCGCCATTAGTAGTTTTGCAAAAAAAAAAATACTAACGGTGCACTGTCCCGCAGTGCGCCATTAGTAGTTTTGCAAAAAAGGGAATAAAAAATATAATAAAAAACAACATTAGTGGCGCACTTTCTGGCAGATGCGCCATTACTAGTTACAACTAGTAATGGCACACTTTGTCTGGATGCGCCATTAGTATGTTTGGACAGGCGCACTAGTTCCAAAAGAAAATTGATACTAATGGCGCACCCTGTGCCAGGTGCGCCATTAGTAGTTTCAACTCTAATGGCATACCAGATGGTGGTGCGCCATTAGTATATACTAATGGCGCACCACTTGTCAGGTGCGCCATTAGTGTCAATCCCATCTATAGCCCTTTTTCTAGTAGTGCATGTACCTTTGGAGACACCTGTAGAGCACCTTTATAATCACCCAGTTACGTTGTGACATTTGGTAGCACACAAAGTGTTCCTCCGGCACACGGGAGTTACATAATCTCATAGTCATATGAACATGTATAAGTCATGAAGAAAGCAATAGCAACATACTAAACGATCGGGTGCTAAGCTAGTGGAATGGGTCATGTCAATCAGATCATTCAACTAATGATGTGATCCTGTTAATCAAATAACAACTCTTTGTCCATGGTTAGGAAACATAACCATCTTTGATTAACGAGCTAGTCAAGTAGAGGCATACTAGTGACACTCTGTTTGTCTATGTATTCACACATGTATCATGTTTCCGGTTAATACAATTCTAGCATGAATAATAAACATTTATCATGATATAAGGAAATAAATACTATCTTTATTATTGCCTCTAGGGCATATTTCCTTCAAAAACTTGGTACTGTTGAACTAATAAGCTGTGCAGTTTTTGTTAGCAACTTATAAGTGGCAACTTATATGCATTGTTTAGGCAACTGCAACACAATTGGTAGGCAAGTCATGTGTAAAAACTTGGTACTGTTGAACTAATAAGTTGTGCAGTTTTTGTTAGCAACTTATAAGTGGCAACTTATATGCATTGTTTAGGCAACTGCAACACAATTGGCAAGCAAGTCATGTGTAAAAACTTGGTACTGTTGAACTAATAAGCTGTGCAGTTTTGTTAGCATGTATGTGGAACAGCTAAAGTGCATATCATAAAAAGCTAGGCGTAAGCAAAAAAAGATGGTTTTAAGCAGATGGGTGTTGATTTCAAGAGAAAAACAATACTTGTATGAACAAAAACTTGAAAGAAACCTAAGATGCAAAAACTCCTAAATGTGGTTGCAGCATCACTACTTTATGCATTGTTTAGGCAACTGCAACACAATTGGCAGGCAAGTCATGTGTAAAAACTTGGTACTGTTGAACTAATAAGTTATGCAGTTTTTGTTACCAACTTATAAGTGGCAACTTATATGCATTGTTTAGGCAACTGCAAACACAAATAGGCAGGCAAGTCATGAGTAAAAACTTGAAAGTAACCTAAGATGCAAAAACTCCTAAATATGGTTGCAGCATCACTACTTTAGTAACCTAAGTTGCTTATAAAATGTATGATGCTTTGATGTTTTAATTGTAGATCAGTTTTCTCACCTACTTTGCTCAATGTGGTAGATTCCATGTAACTTGCTTATTGAATGCTCTTGGAGATATGATGTCTGTGGTGTACCTGCTTGTATGAACATAAAAAAATGTGTATGAGAAAAAAAAACAAAATTTGACTATTGAAAACCTTCAGATTTGCTAGTTGCTACATTTTAAAAAGAAAACTTTATGTACTTGAACAAAAAGCATAGCAACTTACATGAAAAGTTTTTGGCAAAAATGCAAAACAGTTCATATCAAAAAATGGTGGTGCTACATGAACAGGATGAAGAGTTACTTCATCTACTTGCACACAAAAAACATGGCAACTTCCATACTATCATGGGGCAAAATGCATCATAACAGACAAGCAAAAACTTCTAAAAGACATTTGGACCTTATGAAGATATTTGATCATGAAAAAATAATGATGCCACATACATAAGTCAACTTACCTATAGAAGGTTCTGTGTGGAGCGGAAATGCTTCATTGTTGGATGTTAATCGGGAGGATGGGTGGAGCTCCAACCATTATTCTCCATTGGAAAATGGAATGTGCATCCTGGTATAAAAAAAGATATCCAAGAACAAAAAATCTGGGACAAATCTGTGCTATGCTCCAGCATTATGAAGTAAGAAAAAAAAAGAGCAGAAACACATAAAATTTAAAAACAGGTCCTGGTAGGAGGTAAATCTTGCCATAAGATACAGTAATAAAGGTGATACTAGTGAACATGACAAACCATGTCACTCAACTAAAGTAGTGATGCTGCTCCTATTCCTAGATTACTTTCAACTAAAGTAGAAGTATCCCATTGCATTCTTCATGATATTTGCTGATATTTGCATGATGAATACACTCTTTGAATAAGAAGTTGCCCAATGCAACCGATGACTTGTGCTTCATCTGTTTGCTTCAACCTGGTGATTTGATGTCTGCCAATGATTAAAAAAAGATTAGACAAAAATGTTGTAGCACAAAACTTTCATGCAAAAGATTATACAATGCTTGTCCCCATTTTTAAAAAAGTATTAACTGCTTGCCTGTTCTCAGATATCTTTTCATAGTGTTAAAAAATGCAGGTTTGGAAATATGATTGACCTAAATGAAGTACCAGAGGAAAATATGCCAGAGTTTGCCTTTGTTCATGACATGAATATACTTGATCCTTTATATTGCACACAACAGAGCATCCCACTTGGTGGAGCTGACAATGTTGAGTTTGTGGCTGAATCTCCCAACCCTGTCGCTGCACACAATGCTTCGACACATGTGGTGCAAACTATGCCTACAGATATGGGTGCAACAGTCGAAGCAACTACACATCCAGCGACAGCAACAGAGACGGATGAACACACGCTTGTTGACACTAACACCGCAAGTGGAACAGGTGGGACTGTTGGAAACATTTTGGCAGGCTTGGTTGGTGAGAACAATGACGAGGCATGGTCACAGCCCAAGGAGCCTTACGTGGGGATGAGGTTTGACACTTTGGAAGGTGCAAAGGAGCACTACAATGTGTATGCTCTGCAGCTTGGTTTTCCATCAAAATGAATACAACAAGGAGAACTGGCGACACTCGTATGTTGGTAAAGCAGCAATTTGTTTGCAACAAGTTTCGAAAACCTACAGAGGACGATGGAGGTGCAGAAAAGCCCCCTGTCCTAGACAAAATTATTGATAAGGCAGAGCATGTTGACGAAGATGATGATATTGTCTTTCTTGATGATGAAAGTAAGTTAAAAAAGAAAAGCAAGAAACGAAAGCGAAATAAAATAATTCAAACTGGTTGCAAGGCCAAGATGGTGGTGAAACTAGTAGATGGTCGTTGGGAGGTGGTGTACTATGTTGGTGAGCATAACCATAAGTTAGTAGACAAGCCATCTTTGAAGAAGTACTTGCGATCGCACCAAGGGATACCTCCAGAAGAAAGGGCATTCATAACACATCTTCACAACTGGAATTTAACAACAGGTGAAAAAATGATCACTAGCTTGCCTGTGTTTTTTTGTCTAAGTTGCTGAACACCAATTTTATGCTTGCCTGCTGGTCTTTTTAAGCGTGGTATTTGGCTCGTGCCCTAAAACGTGTTAAGTGATTCAATTCTCTGCTCCTTTACTGTTTTTTGATGTTTCCTTTCTTACTGCTCGGGGTTGATTAGGTTAGTTTTGTTGAGCAATTTGCTTGACCATGAGTTTGGTAGTTGCTCGAAAGCATGGTCCTAAACTAGATTAGTTTTGCTGAGCAAAGTTGGAGGTTTACTATTAGTACTTGCTCAAAGTGAAGGGCACAACTTGCCTGTGCTTGTAAGCACTCATTCCCCTTGATGCTAAAATGATATGTTAGTAGAAACTAATTAGTCTTGTTGTGCTAGTTGCTTGCCCAGGTGTTAGCAGTTGCTCAAAACATGTCCTCAACTTGCCTGCACTTGTTGCACACTTTTCATGTATTAGGTTGTGTGAAAAAAATACAAGTAGGACTTTCCCTGAACAATCAAGATGGTTTGTGTGTGCACATATATTAGTCTAGTTGTACTACTTGCTTGACCATAAGTTAGTACTTGCTCAAACCATGTCCTGGGCTTGCCTGCGCATTTTCACAAGTTTTTGTGTGTCTGAATTGCTGCCTATAAACTACTTCTCAGTGCCATGCATACAAATCTGTTACTTTATGAAAATGATTATTTATAAACTACTTTTCAGGGTGTATGATGCATATTATGTCAGACTTCTATGGCACAGAGCTGATCGTCCCCTATGGTACTAAGTACATTACAAACCTGAAGACAATGTTAAACAAAGATGCCACCAAAGAAGGAGATATGATTGAGACAGTTGCCTACTTCAAAGATCAACAAAAAGATGATCCAGACTTCTTTTATAAGATAAAGTACGATGAGGAGGACAGGGTGGAGAACATTTTCTGGGTTGACGGTGCAGCTAGGAAAGCTTATGTCGAGGCTTACCACGATTGCATCTCGTTCGACACTACATACATGACTAACATGTACAACATGCCCTTTGCCCCATTTATTGGAACTAATAGACACGGGTAGTCGTTCATGTTGGGCTGCGGCTGTGTTAGGCAAGAAATGGCATTGAACTTTGATTGGTTGTTTGAGACGTTCCTTGAGGCAATGAATGGTATAGCACCAACCAACATCATAACTGATCAAGACATTGCGATGGCACAATCAATTAAAAAGATGTTTCCTACAAGTGTGCATCGTTGTTGCCGTTGACATATAATGAAGAAGGCACAAGATAAGCTTGGATCAATGTTGGCGCGAAACCCTGGTTTGTCGCGTGATTTCAATGAATGTGTTGACTTCAGCATGACACCAAAGGAGTTTGAGACAGGATGGAATGCTCTGTTGTTGAAGTGTGAGGGTATGCTTGACACCCACTTTGAGAATCTATATAACTACCGGGCAACGTGGGTTCCTTGTTACTTCAAGCACCAGTTCTTCCCTTTCTTGCATTCAACCCAACACAGTGAGGGGTTCAACGCTGTCCTTAAGCGATATGTGAACCCACATAAATCAATCTTGAACTTCGTGAAGCAATACCAAAAAATTCAAACCCACATACTAGTGCGAGAAGGTGCCAAAGACTATAGAACAGAGCATTTGCAGACTGAACTATGGTCGTCTTACCCCATTGAGAAGCAAGCTTATGAGGCCTACACCAGGGACTTGTATGTTAAGTTTCGAACAGAGTTTGCATTGATTGCGAGGTACAATGTACGGCCTCATGGTTCTAACTTTTATGAAGTTTACACCAACCAGGAGTGGGTTGCGAAGTATGGATCTAGAAGCTACTACGTGACATGTGAACCAAGAGCTGAAGACTATAGATGTGAATGTTGCAAAATGGACAGGGATGGCATGCTTTGTTGCCATATTTTGAAAGTTTTCACGCAACTGGGTGTCAATAAAATCCCTAAGAAGTACATCATTCGCAGATGGACTCCACTGGCAATACCCGATGCACCACCTGCTCCTGATCATGAGCCCGATGAGTTGCCAGAACAGTCAAAGAAAGAGATTCGGCTTGCAAACATGCAAATGGATTTTGCCAATCTTGCCCGCGGAGCTAGCGCATCTGATGCTGCTACAGACATTGTAAAGAAACATATGCGTGCAGCACGACAAGAAATTAAAAACCTGAAGTTGTCAAGGAAAAAAAAGACAGCGGCATCATCTAGTAGCAACCCTGGTGGGCCTCCACCGCCGCCTAGTTCTTCAGTACCGCCGGGAAGTGGTAACCCTGCTATGTCAAGTAGTCACAAGGCTAATCGACCTGCACCACCACCTAATGGGCCTGTGCAAGCATCACCTGGTCCAAGAACTCAATAGCCTACTTCTGCACCGCATCAAAAAAAGTGCCGCGACGAAAGTTCCTAGCCCTAACACTGCTCTGCATGAGCAAGCATCTTCAGCAACTCCACCATTTCAAAAAGGCCCCACTCCAGTACACTACGGCCCTGTGCCAGCAAGTTGGCACCCTCCACCTCCACCGAGAATGCCTGCATCCAGGAAGCCTGCACAAGCAACAAGGATGTGTGTTCCTCAACCCCGGGGGCCCATACTGCAACCTAGAGATCCTACTCTGCAAAACAGAGACCTTGTGATGTCTACTACACAACCTTCTTCTTGTAGACGTTGTTGGGCCTCCAAGTGCAGAGGTTTGTAGGACAGTAGCAAATTTCCCTCAAGTGGATGACCTAAGGTTTATCAATCCGTAGAAGGCGTAGGATGAAGATGGTCTCTCTCAAGCAACCCTGCAACCAAATAACGAAGAGTCTCTTGTGTCCCCAACACACCCAATACAATGGTAAATTGTATAGGTGCACTAGTTCGGTGAAGAGATGGTGATACAAGTGGTAGATGGATAGTAGATAATAGTTTTTGTAATCTGAAATAATAAAAACAGCAAGGTAACGAAGGATAAAAGTGAGCATAAACGGTATTGCAATGATGGTAAACAAGGCCTAGGGTTAATACTTCCGCTAGTGTAAGTTCCCTCAACAATACTAACATAATTGGATCACATAACTATCCCTCAACATGCAACAAAGAGTCACTCCAAAGTTACTAATAGCGGAGAACGAACGGAGAGATTATGGTAGGGTACGAAACCACCTAAAAGTTATTCTTTCCAATCAATCCGTTGGGCTATTCCTATAAGTGTCACAAACAGCCCTAGAGTTCGTACTAGAATAACACCTTAAGACACAAATCAATCAAAACCCTAATGTCACATAGATACTCCAGTGTCACCTCAAGTATCCGTGGGCATGATTATACGATATGCATCACACAATCTCAATTCATCTATTCAACCAACACATAGAACCTCAAAGAGTGCCCCAAAGATCTACCGGAGAATCACGACGAAAAAGTGTGCCAACCCCTATGCATAGGTTCATGAACCCGCAAGTTGGTCACCTTAACATACATCAAGTGGCACGCGGTATCCCATTGTCACCACAGATATCCATGGCAAGACATACATCAAGTGTTCTCAAATCTTTAAAGACTCAATCCGATAAGATTACTTCAAAGGGGAAACTCGATTCATTACAAGAAAGAAGAGGGGGGAAGAAGCATCATAGGATCCAAATATAATAGCAAAGCTCGCGATACATCAAGATCGTATCATCTCAAGAACACGAGAGAGAGAGAGAGATCAAACACATAGCTACTGGTACATACCCTCAGCCCCGAGAGAGAACTACTCCCTCCTCATCATGGAGAGCACCGGGATGATGAAGATGGCCACCGGAAAGGGATTGCCCCCTCCGGCAGGGTGCCGGAACGGGTCTAGATTGGTTTTCGGTGGCTACGGAGGCTTCTGGCGGCGGAACTCCCGATCTATGTTGCGTTCTGGAAGTTTTAGGTCACGTCAGTATATATGGGTGCAGGAGGTACGTCAGGGGAGCCACGAGGGTCCCACGAGACAGGGGGCGCACCCTAGGGGGGTGGGCACGCCCCCCACCCTCGTGAGCACCTCGTTCCTTCCTTGACGTAGGGTCCAAGTCCATCGGGTGTGTTTCCTTCCAAAAATAACTCCTCCAGTTGATTTCGTTCCATTTCGACTCCGTCTAATATTCCTTTTTTTCAAAACACTGAAATAGGCATAAAACAGCAAATCTGGGCTGGGCCTCCGGTTAATAGGTTAGTCCCAAAAATAATATAAAAGTGGATAATAAAGCCCAATATTGCCCAAAACAGTAGATAATATAGCATGGAGTAATCAAACATTATAGATACATTGGAGACGTATCAAGCATCCCCAAGCTTAATTCATGCTCGTCCTCGAGTAGGTAAATGATAAAAAGATAATTTTTGATGTGGAATGCTAGTTGGCATAATTTCAATGTGATTCTTCTTAATTGTGGTATGCATATTCAGATCCATAAGATTCAAGACAAAAGTTCATATTGACATAAAAATAATAATACTTCAAGCATACTAACAAAGCAATTATGTCTTCTCAAAATAACATGGCCAAAGAAAGTTATCCCTACAAAATCATATAGTCTGGCTATGCTTCATCTTCACCACACAAAATATTTAAATCATGCACAACCCCGATGACAAGCTAAGCAATTGTTTCATACTTTTGATGTTCTCAAAAATTTTCAATCTTCACGCAATACATGAGCGTGAGCCATGGACATAGCACTATAGGTGGAATAGAATGGTGGTCGTGGAGAAGACAAAAAGGGAGAAGATAGTTTCACATCAACTAGGCGTATCAATGGGCTATGGAGATGCCCATCAATAGATATCAATGTGAGTGAGTATGGATTGCCATGCAACGGATGCACTAGAGTTATAAATGTATGAAAGCTCAACAAAAGAAACTAATGGGTGTGCATCCAACTTGCTTGCTCACGAAGACATAGGGCAATTTGAGGAAGCCCATAATTGGAATATACAAGCCAAGTTCTATAATGTAAAATTCCCACTAGTATATGAAAGTGACAACATATCAGACTCTGTATATGAAGAACATGGTGCTACTTTGAAGCACAATATATGAGACTCACTATATCAAGATGCTACTTTGAAGCACAAGTGTGGTAAAAGGATAGTAGCATTGCCCCTTCTCTCTTTTTCTCTCATTTTTTATTTGGGCCTTCTCCTTTTTATGGCCTCTCTTTTTTTATTTGGGCTTCTTTGGCATCTTTTTTTTCGTCCAGAGTCTCATCCCGACTTGTGGGGGAATCATAGTCTCCATCGTCCTTTCCTCACGGGGACAATGCTCTAATAATGATGATCATCACACTTTTATTTTCTTACAACTCAAGAATTACAACTTGATTCTTAGAACAAAATATGACTCTATATGAATGCCTCCGGCGGTGTACCGGGATGTGCAATGACTCATGAGTGACATGTATGAAAGAATTATGAACGGTGGCTTTGCCACAAATACAATGTCAACTACATGATCATGCAAAGCAATATGACAATGATGAAGCGTGTCATAATAACGGAACGGTGGAAAGTTGCATGGCAATATATCTCGGAATGGGTATGGAAATGCCATAATAGGTAGGTATGGTGGCTGTTTTGAGGAAGGTATATGGTGGGTTTATGGTACCGGCGAAAGTTGTGCGGTACTAGAGAGGCTAGCAATGGTGGAAGGGTGAGAGTGCGTATAATCCATGTACTCAATATTAGTCATAAAGAACTCACATACTTATCGCAAAAATCTATTAGTTATCGAAACAAAGTACTACACGCATGCTCCTAGGAGGATAGATTGGTAGGAAAAGACCATCGCTCGTCCCCGACTGCCACTCATAAGGAAGACAATCAATAAATAAATCATGCTCCGACTTCATCACATAACGGTTCACCATACGTGCATGCTATGGGAATCACAAACTTCAACACAAGTATTTCTCAAATTCACAACTACTCAACTAGCATGACTCTAATATTACCATCCTCATATCTCAAAACAATCATCAAGTATCAAACTTCTCATAGTATTCAACACACTCATAAGAGAATTTTATTGTCCTTGAATACCTAGCATATTAGGATTTTAAGCAAATTACCATGCTATTTAAGACTCTCAAAATGATATAAGTGAAGCATGAGAGTTCATCTATTTCTATAAAATAAAACTACCACCATGCTCTAAAAAGATACAAGTGAAGCACTAGAGCAAATGACAAACTACTCCGAAAGATATAAGTGAAGATCAATGAGTAGTCGAATAATTATGCAACTATGTGAAGACTCTCTAACATTTAATAATTTCAGATCTTGGTATTTTATTCAAACAGCAAGCAAAACAAAATAAAATGACATTCTAGGAATAGCAAACATCATGTGAAGAAGCAAAAACTTAGGATCAACCGAAACTAACCGATAGTTGTTGAAGAAGAAAGGTGGGATGCCAACTGGGGCATCCCCAAGCTTAGATGCTTGAGACTTCTTGAAATATTATCTTGGGGTGCCTTGGGCATCCCCAAGCTTGAGCTTTTGTGTCTCCTTAATTCGTCTCATATCACGGTCTCCCTAAATCTCAAAAGCTTCATCCACACAAAATAACTATCATGTGATTGAAAATTAAGATCAAGATGACAAGTTTCATGGCTATCATTATTCTTTAAAGCATACGTGTCATCACAATAATCATCATAGATAGGAGGCATGCTTTCATCATAGTAAATTTTCTCATCAAAGCTTGGGGTACAAAAAATATCATCTTCATCAAACGTAGCTTCCCCAAGCTTGTGGCTTTGCATATCATTAGCATCATGGATATTCAAGGAATTCATACTAACAACATTGCAATCATGCTCATCGTTCAAATATTTAGTGCCAAACATTTTATAGATTTCTTCTTCTAGCACTTGAGCACAATTATCCTTTCCATCATACTCATGAAAGATATTAAAAAGGTGAAGCGTATGAGACAAACTTAATTCCATCTTTTTATAGTTTTCTTTTATAAACTAAACTAGTGATAAAACAAGAAACTAAAAGACTCGATTGCAAGATCTAAAGATATACCTTCAAGCGCTAACCACCCCGGCAACAGCGCCAGAAAAGAGCTTAGTTGATGGGGTGTTAGTGCCGCTTTCCTCGCCTCCCCGGCAACGACGCCAGAAAAGAGCTTGATGTCTACTACACAACCTTCTTCTTGTAGACGTTGGGCCTCCAAGTGCAGATGTTTGTAGGACGGTAGAAAATTTCCCTCAAGTGGATGACCTAAGGTTTATCAATCCGTAGGAGGCGTAGGATGAAGATGGTCTCTCTCAAGCAACCCTGCAACCAAATAACAAAGAGTCTCTTGTGTTCCCAACACACCCAATACAATGGTAAATTGTATAGGTGCACTAGTTCGGGGAAGAGATGGTGATACAAGTGGTATGTGGATAGTAGATAATAGTTTTTGTAATCTGAAATAATAAAAACAGCAAGGTAACGAATGATAAAAGTGAGCATAAACGGTATTGCAATGATGGTAAACAAGGCCTAGGGTTCATACTTTCGCTAGTGTAAGTTTCCTCAACAATACTAACATAATTGGATCACATAACTATCCCTCAACATGCAACAAAGAGTCACTCCAAAGTCACTAATAGCGGAGAACGAACGAAGAGATTATGGTAGGGTACGAAACCACCTCAAAGTTATTCTTTCCAATCAATCCGTTGGGCTATTCCTATAAGTGTCACAAACAGCCCTAGAGTTCGTACTAGAATAACACCTTAAGACACAAATCAATCAAAACCCTAATGTCACCTACATACTCCAATGTCATCTCAAGTATCCGTGGGCATGATTATACGATATGCATCACACAATCTCAATTCATCTATTCAACCAACACATAGAACCCCAAAGAGTGCCCCAAAGATCTACCGGAGAATCACGACGAAAAAGTGTGCCAACCCCTATGCATAGGTTCATGAACCCGCAAGTTGGTCACCTTAACATACATCAAGTGGCACGCGGTATCCCATTGTCACCACAGATATCCACGGCAAGACATACATCAAGTGTTCTCAAATCTTTAAAGACTCAATCCAATAAGATTACTTCAAAGGGGAAACTCGATTCATTACAAGAGAGAAGAGGGGGGAAGAAACATCATAGGATCCAAGTATAATAGCAAAGCTCGCGATACATCAAGATCGTATCATCTCAAGAACACGAGAGAGAGAGAGAGAGAGAGAGATCAAACACATAGCTACTGGTACATACCCTCAGCCCCGAGGGAGAACTACTCCCTCCTCGTCATGGAGAGCACCGGGATGATGAAGATGGCCACCGGAGAGGGATTGCCCCCTCCGGCAGGGTGCCGGAACGGGTCTAGATTGGTTTTCGGTGGCTACGGAGGCTTCTGGCGGGGGAACTCCCAATCTATGTTGCGTTCTGGAAGTTTTAGGTCACGTGGGTATATATGGGTGCAGGAGGTACGTCAGGGGTGCCACGAGGGTCCCATGAGATAGGGGGCGCGCCCTAGGGGGGGGGGCGTCCCCCACCCTCGTGAGCACCTCGTTCCTTCCTTGACGTAGGGTCCAAGTCCATCGGGTGTGTTTCCTTCCAAAAATAACTTCTCTAGTTGATTTCGTTCCGTTTCGACTCCGTCTGATATTCCTTTTCTTCAAAACACTGAAATAGGCATGAAACAACAAATCTAGGCTGGGCCTCCGGTTAATAGGTTAGTCCCAAAAATAATATAAAAGTGGATAATAAAGCCCAATATTGCTCAAAACAGTAGATAATATAGCATGGAGTAATCAAAAATTATAGATACGTTGGAGACATATCACCTTGCTCCAGAAGCCCTGTCTCCCGGCACACATCCTGCCCGAACTAAACAACGGCCCAGGGATCCCAGAGGGTATGCACAACAACACATGCCACCAGCAATTGTGTATCTGCCGCCAAACACAAGTACTACTACTGGTGGGCTAATGGCATGGACTGCCCCGCAAACATTGAACTCACCTCGTGGTTCTGGACAATATGCCATTCGCCCAACATTTTCCCGACAAAATGCAGACCCGCTGTTGGTTCCTTCTCCACAAACTACCAGTGATGAACGCGTGCAGCTAGGGGTTGCGTCACGGGGCAACGAACCTGCCATTCCTGAAGGTGCTCCTGTACTTGATCCTGATCTTGTTTATCCTACTCCCACGGTAGACCCTACCATTCCTAGAGACCCTCCAAAATCGACAACAAAAGGAAGAGCGAAGCAACGGAGAATTCAATCAGCTCTAGAGCTGCACCCCAAGAGGAAAAACAAGTGTAGTTATTGTAGTTCTATAGACCACAATTCAGCACTATGCAAGACGAGATTGGTTTGATGGACATTGGGCAATTTTGGCAAATATTTGGGTATAAGATTCTGCAAAGAAAGAATACTGGTAGAACGCGTGTGTGGGAATGAATTTTTTGTTTATGAATGGGATGTTGCTACTTTTTATGTCTATGACTTACCTTAGCCTACCTGTTATCTATCTAAGATTTTATGGTTATGATGTCTTAATGGGAGAAAGGTTCTTTTTGAAGTTCAACCTCTGCTTTTTATTTTGGCAATTAGGGGCTTGTCTCCTTTAACTACAAGCAACTCCTATGCGGGTTATTTTTGTATCATTTGATCTGTGTGCAGGCAACTCCTAAAACCTATTTTTGCAAGTTGCATGATAAAACTATGCAACTAACTCATGTTGTGTCGCTTTGTGCAACTAAGCCATGTTTCTGCCTAAATAAACTACCCGAAGATACCCGAAGTGCCTTAACATAAGAATAAAAGGATAAATTTCAATTTTTCATTTTTTTGGCAGAAAAATCAGTTTCAAAAAGCGACCACCCTATGGTTTTGTTGCAAGTTAATACAAGGTAACTACTTCTTAAGGCTATTAAAAACCACAGAGAAATTGAGGAGTTCATGCAAATTTTAAAAAAGATTTAAATAGCAAAAACATTGAGGTAAAAACTAACCTATGTCAATTTGAGGATGTCTTTCCATGGTTCCTTGTTGTGAATGCTGTCAACCCATTGAATAGTCAGCTGCTTCCTAATGTTTGGGATATCATCAGGTGTAACACTTGGAACGTTCCTTGCCTCCCATCCATTGGCAAATGTAAGAGCATAAACCCCACAGTCAACACTATACAAACAAAAAAGTTTCACAGAAACACGAGCCATAAGTTAAACATTTTTATTGACTTATTGGCATGTTCATACTTGTGGGAAAACAGATCTAGGGGTTTATGGGCACTTACTCATTATTTTGCTTTGGAACATCAATGTTGACAAGCCCAAAGTTGTCTAGGACAACATGTGACTTGGGGTTGTGTAGTTCCCATAGACTGCGGAAGCTTGCAACTATGGCCCTTGCACACCTATCAAGTGATGTGGATTCAAGAGTTCTCCATGAATCAAGTACCTCGAACCTTCGGTCTCTTATATTGACATTAAAAATCCAATAATGGTTCCCTGTGACTGGCTTTGAAGGCTCGATGTTCTCTAAAACAGGAAACATGATCTGCGTAAATGATGACCAGACAAAAAAGGATGTTAGATAGTTGAAGAAAAATGTGTTGGTTCTCGTTACTAGACTTACGATTCTGGTTTGTATGTGTGCAACTGCTATCATGCATGGAGGCAACTTAAAAAAGATGTTATGCAAGCAACGTGGGGGGGGGGGGGTGAAAAAGTAATTATGATGAGGGGATGTGTTATGCAAGCAACTTAAAAAGGGTGTTGTGCAAGCAACTTAATGATGTTATGCAAGCAACTTTGGGGGATAAAAAAACAATTATGGAACATGTTCACTCAAAAAAAATCAGCTTCCATATGCATATTTGTAACATGATGTATGAGACTTGCTGAAACATAGTAACATGCTTGCTCCAAAATAGTAAGAGACTTGCTCAAAACATATGAACAGAGTTGCTCAAAAAACATTAACAGTCTTGCTCAAAACACAGTAACAGAGTTGCTCAAAAACAGTAAGAGACTTCCTCAAACAGTAAGAGACTTGCTCAAAAAAGCAATTATGATGAGGGGATGTGCTATGCAAGCAACTTAAGTTTGTTGTGCAGGCAACTTAATGATGTTATGCAAGCAACTTTGGGGGATAAAAAACAATTATGGAACATGTTCACTCAAAAAAACAGCTTCCATATGCATATCTGTAACTTCTATCATTGTGCACGAGGAAAAAAATGCTAATGATTTCTGATGGACACAATTGTTTCTGAAAAAAGTTGTAAGATGTCGAACAAACTATGACATTCCTATAAGGCAACTACTAGAAAATAATAATTGTGTAAGAAGTGCAATTAATGTGAGCACACCCAATAGAGATGTAGTGAGAGAAACTGACCATGTCTTTGCGGTCCAAGCGGTTGGATTTGTTGAATTTCGATGCAATCTCTTTACTATCAAAGCAGTCCATCTGTTGCATCCTTATCTGAAAAAAAGATTTCAACAGAAGTGTATGAAAAAATGAATGACCCAAGTAACGAATGGCATGTGTGCAATGAAAAGAAAATGTACATTGGCAAGGTGATGGTACATTTTTCCTTTTCTTACCGAGAACTTAAGGGGCATAAGCACCTTCTTCGAGTCTGGTGGCAAGTTCATTATAATCGACAAAATGCCAATTTGAACAACGTGAAACAATAGGAATCCTTCTTTCTCATTGAATTTGCAAGCTCCCTGACAGTAACATGGTAACCGTGGTAGTTGATGACAATGGGGCTGCAAAATAAAACAAGAACATAAAAAAGAATTAAAAAAGATAAGATTGACAATACATTATCTTCTTTGTGATCAAGACCTCCCCACCAAAATCCAAAAACACACCACCCCACACCCACCCTCCCCCACCCCTACCTCCTCCTACTGGTAGCATATATTATATATTTTTGATTTAGTTGCATGTACTACAAATTAAAATTGCCATTGTATAGTTGGGTGACTTGCCTAAAGACTACACAGCAGGAAAAACTGTTTGAAACATAAACAAAGCTTCGTCATACCTTGTATCTTTGTCTGGTGATTCTTCTTCGTTTAATCTGCCATGTAACATAACCGATGAATATAGCCTATTACCTTTAGCTTTGCAGCGAAATACTTTCTTCTCGTCGAGGTCCATGAATGGAGATCGCTTGCATGGTCCAGGCTTGATGATCCTTCTCTCATGTTTATGTAAGACTGGCTCTCCTGAGCTACTACTACTATAGTGCTTGCTGTTTGATCCCTCTTCTTCTAGCTTGCGCATTTTTTCTGGTGTGTTGTACATAAAATGATCAGCTCCTGCTTCTGCACGGCCTGCAACTAGCTCCCTTGCCTTAGGTTCAGCTTGTGCGCAAACTTCATCGATGGCTCCAAGGTCCCATTCAAAGTCATCATCATCAACTTCTATGATATTCTGCCATGCTCCTGAAGTTTCTTGTGCATTGCGGGGTTCAGAAACAAAAAAATCATTGCAATTCTCCCCTTCTCCTACTTTCCTTACTGGATTATCTATGCCAAGATCAAATGAAGGGGCTGGACAGTATTCTTCAAAAAACTTTTCTCTTCGTGACCCTTCAAACTTTGATGCATCCTACACTGGTAGCTCCCTATCACTATGCCTGCTTTGTAAACTCTGCTTTGCTGGATCAGTGCACCTTGCAAAAAGCTCATTTATGTCTAACACATTAACTTCCAATGCAGCTATAGAATTCCCGTAGAATCGAAATGGCAGACGGTTCTCCTTCATTTCATCAAATAACTTGAAGGACTCGACATGAGTGCTAGTGACTTGAACAACTTTTGTAGCATATACAGGCAATTTACCCTTAGCTATTAGCAGTTTTGTCTCTGGACTTGCTTCCCCCCTCTTTCTTATTCTAACATCATTTTGAACTGCATTGCTATTAAACTGCGTGAGCGACGGGCGATTGATTACATCTTCATTCTTGTTTACTCCAACATACTGTGACGATACCTTCACAGGTTGAGTCACTCGAAAACATGATTGCTGTCGCCCATTCAAATCACCTAGTGGTTGCCTCGAAACCTCCTGGTTTGTTGTGCTTCCGGGTGGTTGGGCAGCTTGTTTCGTATTTACTGGCGGTTGTACTAAGACAGATGCCTTAGGAACTATTTGAGTTTCCTCAGATCCACTTGAACTTCCTTCATTCTTGTCTTTTTATCCAAAAGACACTTAACATTTTCAGACCCATCACCTTCATTTGCGGTCCTAACAACATTTCCATCCTGAACTTGACCAATATCCATTGAAGTTGACTGCCTCTCCATGATTCCATGTCCTGCTTGCTCCTCGGTTGCTTGGCCCTACTTGATGTGACTTGCCTTCTTATCACATCTTGCCTCATTTTTTACCTGATTTGTCTGTTTCTTATCAAGTGTTGCCTGACATCTTGAATCAACCGCGAAAAACTGCTGCAACACTGCACCTGCTGACGCAACTATTGTTGCCTTGGTTGGTTCACAACTTGCCTGGTTTTTGTTGGTACTTGCCTTTTCTTCCTCAGGGGCTTGCTCCTCAACTGTTTGACTCTGTTTGCTGTCGCTTGCCTTGGGGACTACATGACTTGCCACATTTTTGTCTTGGGTTGCATGATTTTGAACAATGGTTGCCTAGCATCTTGGATCAACCCCGACAGACTGCTGCAACAGTACCCTTGCTGACACAACTCCTCCTCCTATGATTGGTTCACATGTTGGCTCCTGCTTTGGGGCAAATGCCTCCTGTTGCACGGGAACTTGCCCGATCTTCTTCATAGTTGACTTCCTTGGTATGGCTCCCATCCCTTTCTGTTTTTTCTTTGCACGCAATTCTTGTAGCTCCTCTACTGTTGCTGTGACCACCATTGGCTCCAAGATGAAACTTACATTCTTTTTCTTGTTTGCTGGCAGCGGTGGAAGTTGCATGCGCCTAGTTCTGACTTTCTTTGCACCAACCTGGACATGTAGTCCAGTTATTTCCTCCATCATTTTCGAATGAATAGGCTCTGGACACACATCCTGAAAGTCTGATGTGTAAACCTCTTTCATTTCCAGACCACTAACCAGCTCTCGAAAATTTTTATTTGCTTCCCAAGCAAGTGATGGCTCGTCAAGAAATGCTTTCAGTTCAAACTTGGGGATGTTGGCGTTGGTGATTCTTTTTTAAACTCTAACATCACAAAATCTCTCATAGACATGCCACAATGCTCATCTAGACCTTTGCCTTCCTTGTCCCTCTTCTTCTGAATAATGTACTGTAGTGGAGTCCCGTCATCATCTTCGCTGTCTGTACTATCAACTACTGCATCCTCGTTACCCCCGTTGCCACCACCGGAGTCACTGTTCTGACCTCCGTTCCTGTCCTCATCGTCCTTGCCATCACCCTTCCCATCATCCTTGCTATCTTTGTCATCCTCATCGTCTTCATCGTCCTCATCATCTTCCTTCTCTTCATCGTCTTCCTTCTCTTCTTCCTCCTTATCTTCATCCTCCTCCTCACACTCCTTTTCTTTTTCAATCTGATTTGCCTCCTCTGTTTCTCCCTCTGTTCCATCCGTTTCTAGTTCTGACTGCTTGTCAGCAGTTGCTGCTTCCGCACTATCTTCAATAATTTCATCCTCATTCACATTGAACCCACTATCTACCCGTATAGTTTCATCTTCATCACCATCGTTTGAGTCGCCATCGCTATCACTGTCTCCATCGCCCTCATGACCTCCATCATCAGTTCCCTCGTTTGAGCTTCCATCTTCATCACTGTCTTCATCATCTGATGGGTATGATTCTTCGACACTTGGCAGGGAATCGGCTTCAGGGGAAGATTGTCTCTGTCTTTTCCTGGATTGTTGCTTACTTGTTCCCATCCCAGATGGTTCAGTAGTCCTTGCCCCAGCTTCATCTTCATCAATCCTTCCAATGCCTTGAACAAACTTTCCCACTAGGTGCGACATTTCAGAGCACATTTCATGTACCAATGCAGTCAACTTCACTTGTTTCTACAAAAAAATGAAAAAAGAAAAACACAAAAAAGAAAGGACATATCAGAAAATATATAAAATGCACTTGCCCCAATTTATATGTCTTAGATATAGACATAATAGGCAACTAAGTAGACACATTAAACAACTGTGTCCAACAGAAAAATAGTGAATTAGGCAAGTCATGTGTAAAAATGCCTATAGATGAAAAGGTAGTGATCAAAGTGATTTGACTTACTGTTTTATCATATGACTCAGGGAGTCTTGCTGCAACAAATTTCGTGACGTGGTCCATGCTGCCAAAGATGCTTTCATCCGCGCAGCGTGAAAACTCTGTCTTCAACTGATTACATTACAAAACAATGATGAGAAAAACGCTCAAAAATGTATTCGCACCTAGGAAAAATACAAAAAAACGGATGATAAAACATGATGTATGAGACTTGCTGAAACATAGTAACATGCTTGCTCAAAGACAGTAAGAGACTTGCTCAAACATAGTAACAGGTTTGCTCAAAAACATTAACATTCTTGCTCAATACACAGTAACAGACTTGCTCAAAAATAGTAAGAGACTTGCTCAAGCACAGTTACAACTTGCTCAAACACAGTAAGAGAATTGCTACAAAAAATTGAGATAGGACACTTGTCTGTAAACCCAAACACCACAAGCCCAAACAGAAACTCCCCAAACCACATAACCACATTGCCTCCAAAAATAAATGCATCTGCTAGCCAACACACCATATTCTAGGCAAACATGTGTAGTACTACTATATGTGGTTAGGCATTAAATACCCATGTAAGATTATTTGCTGTCTATGATTGGGAATGAACTAGGAATACACTACAAAAATTAGTTCCTACAAAATTATATGAGGGACTTACAAAATGTTTACTATTTGAGTTGCCTACAAAAACACTTTGCAGTTCATGTTTAAAAAAAAATCAAAGTTGCTTGGCTGGTGACAGAAAATTGCTAGTATCTTATATATAGTTGCCTGACCATAAAACTGCAAAAAGTGTACACCTTAACAAAAAAAGAACAAAAAGGTTTACCCGCAGCCTGCCATATTCACCCGGGCCCTTCCCGTCCTTCTTCAAAACTTTGGCAATAAGATCTGAATTCCAAACTGATACTCTTGGAACTAAGTTAGGGATAGGTTCGTCAACATCCAATGAGTCCAGATACAATAGCTGCATGCAAAAAAGAGAAGAAAAAAAAGAAATTCAGTTGTCGTTCATATAGTAAAAAAATGTGAAAAAAATTATTACAAAATTCTAGCTTCTGGTTCAACTTACTACAAGGTGAAACACACAGCAACAAACAACATTTTTCTTGCCGCGGGACGATGTGAACGCAGCCTTCAGTTGGTCGACCACGGACTGACAAATGTTTGTGTCTTGAATACCATTGACATCCATCACAGCCGGGAAGCTCTTTGGTGAGATGCTAAGACTGGTTGATGGTGCAAGGAAGCAAGAAAAAGCAGCAGCTAACCAAGCACGTAGGAAGTCATCATCATAGGCTCCATCCATGCTATGGATCATTTTACACCATGCAGTGAGAGTTGGCGCATTCTTGCCTTGGATATTGAAGATCCTGTAGAACTCCTTTGTGATTTCAGGCCGAATCTCGTAGCACACCTTCCTCCCCCTGTTAGGCAACCCCCATATCCTATGTACACTAGCTGCATCTACTGGGATCTTCCCCCTTTCTGGTATAACAATCTGTGACTTCTCCGGATCATAGTGCTTCATTATCCATTGACTGAGGTCTCCGGGCATGCTGCTCGCTGCAATGTCCAATAAACCTCCAAACTCTCTATCAATGATAACCCCCTTCTGGAGAGGTACGAGAAGTTTATTCAGCTTGAAAAGCCTGGCAGGCGATGCCCTGTTTCTCTTATCCTAGGAGAAACAAAACAACGGATTATACATGTGTATATCATGGACAGTTAGGCAACTTGACAGCTCAACTTGGGAAAGTGTTGATCAAAAGTTGAGCAACTGTGTGTTACCTGGTTAGATCCGGTCTTTTGACGTTTTGCTTTCGGTGGTTGTTCCACACCAGTATCTTTTTCGACATTTTCGTCGCCATCTGCAGAAACACTGGGATTGCTATTGATGTCCAGAGGACGTTTGCCACGGACAGCTATCTCCTTTCTTCCCCGACGGCGGTACGAAAGAAAGGGTGTGCTTCTCTGGCCCCGCAAAAAGAAGACGCAAAAACAAGTTAAAAAGATATTAAAAAAGCAAAAATCTAAACTGAAAAAATTGTTTATTGATTTTTTTTCGGACAGACATCTTGATGATCTTCAGTCGCAACCGATGGATCGGCATCGGGATTAACTGCATGATGATCTCCTTCAGTGCCCTTTTTGCTTGGTGCATCCATTAGTTCCTACTATGCTGATATAATTTTTTTTTGCATAAAGATGACTTCTGAATATCGTCACACAAAGTATTGGCAAAATCACATTAAAACCAGGCAAAATCACCTTCAAAAATTGTGCGCATACAGAAAAAAAAACAAAAAAAAAGCAATTCATATAAGGGGTGTGTTGTTTCTGTTAACATAACAGGATCGTTCATTGGCAAAATACCGAGACATGTGTTGTCGTTAAAACAAAAAATACAAATGACTTTTTGGATATACTGTCAAAACTCAGACACAAAAAAAAAATCCAGGCACAGCCCAGGCAAAAACGCCTTAAAATGCACACCAAACATATACATTGCTAAGGATGCAGCAACATATCTAGATGCCCTATATAATGCTTCACATATTTCAGGAGGATGCTAAAACTAAAAACATGGATGAAAAAGCAATTTCGGCTTGAAAAACTGGCAACTACCATACAGCCTACAGGCAAAAAAGGCTTGTAAAAATCCTGGCAACTCAATCTTAGTTGGGGGAACTACGCAACTGGGTATCAGCCTCATCAACCTCTCATATATCGGTCTCGCCGTCATCTATCTCACACGCAGAAGATGCTAGATCCACAGATCCCCAACCCTAACCACGTCACAAACTGAGAAAATGACGACCCATAATGCCTTGCCGCATCACGCACTTAGGAGGAGGAAAATCAACAACGAGGGCAACTAGCAATTCCTACCTCATATAGCAAAGCAAAAACGAGAGAAAAGCGGGGGCGTGCTTACCGCGTCACGACCTGGACAGACGAGCGGTGGTTGCTGAAGGTCGCGTCGCCGCTACAGCGAACCCACCGCCGCGTGTCACTCGCCTTCTCTTCCCTTCACGCCGCCGATGGAAGCCCCTCCGTCCGCTCTGCAGCCGCAGATGAGCCGTGGATTCTGCACCCCCTTCCACCCCCTCCCTCCCGACGCCTTTGTCGCCTCCCCGTACCTCAAAAACTACCGCGCCGCAAAAATCGAACGGAGTATCGCACCAAAATCACCGACGAGGAGTGGATTTGTTGCGAGAAATCGGCGAGAGAGGAGGAGAGAAACGGCAGCGAGAGATGGGGATTTCCGGCGTGTGGAGCGGAGAGTGTGAGCAGTTTTCGAAATGCGAGCCGTTCGGTGCGATAGGGGAGGGGTGCGGCGGAGTGGGCTAGTGGTAGGACCGGGAGGACAGCGAGGCACCTGCGCGGCGGTTCGGACAATGGAACACCTGGATGCGAGGGCGAGCGCGCGATTTGGATCCGACGGTTCGCGATGGCGTTTGCTCGGGAAGTCTAACGAGCAAAGCTCTGCTTTTAAGAATTCAGGAAATAAAATTTGTTGAGAAAATTATAGACATGGATGGATTGCGGGGGTTTGATGGTTCGTCCCGACCTGGGCCCATTAATCACTCGGCCTTTTGGGCCAATGGGCCAGAGAATAATTGTTAGCCAGTTGTATGATTAATCAGGCCACCCAAACACAAGCCCCAAGGTAACTGCGTTTTGTTTAGTACCGCACGGAAAGTTATGAAGATCGGCATGGGGAAGACAAGTAGTAGTAGTATATAATTGAAGGGTAGGACGACTTTGAAACATACTTACCTGGACGGGGTCTATGCGTGATCAATAAGGCTCATGGGCTAGGTTAACGGTTCACATTGCACGTGGTGAGTGTGTTGATCTACCATCTTCCCTCTATGGGAGAGTGGACGCCGTAATTTATGATAGAGGGGGTGCGCGTTCGTGCGGCCCCTATCAAATTTTGAATTCAATTTTTATTTAGTTTTTCGTGTTCTACTCTTGTTTCATTTTCCTTGGTGCAAACCTTGTTTTGAATTTGAAGTTTTTGTTTTTCTTATAATGCTAATTTTCATGCTTTGATAAACTTGCAAAAACTATTTCATCACGGATTTGCAAGAATGCTAATTAAATTGGTGCAGAATACCAGCGTGCATTGATGCTGCAGCCACGCATCGATGACCACCGGTTATGTCTGTCAGGATACCGTATGCCGACCAGTTCACTGGCAACATGTCGACACAGTGAATTATTTTTTGCTTCCAGATAAATCCGGCGAAGCTTGGGCTTCATCAACCACATATATATACACGAACAGCTTCGACGGTGATCGATACTTGGACAGATAACTGGCAGTACTGGCTCAGTGAGTGACTGCACACTCAGTCATGTACTGCAAGAAGATGCTCACTTCACTGCTCATGGCGGCCCTCCTCTTGTGCTCCTGCGCCACGTCCGTCGGCAAATCGCGCTACACCGTTGGCACGAGCGGCGTAGCCAAGGTGTGGAGCACGGTGCCATTGGCGGCGGAGGGAGCCCATGGTGGCCGCAGAGCTGCAGCGAGGGGAGCGAGGTCTCTGGGGCAGAGGGTGTCGGTGAAGGCGCCCCCTCGGCCGAAGGCCAACAAGCCCGCGAAGGCCAAGCCTCCGCGGCCGCGGCCGCCGGCGCCACCTCCGCCGTGTACTCCGGTGGCAGATGGTAGATTCGGTTGATGTGCTGCTTTAGCTTTTACAGTGACCTCTCCTATTTGCGTTGCTGCTGCGGACGTCGTTACGGCCACACGCGCATTGCCTTGTATGTGTTTCTTTGTCATCTATGAATAAAGATAGATAGTAAACTGACAACCCGTCAAGCCGCGGTGATTTTCTGAATTGTTGGTCTAGATCCAACGACTAAACCTCCATTCTGTTCATGCTTGTTGAAATATATTGTCCGCTTTTCTTCGTCAGTTTAAACTTGTGAAGCAACTGACTGAAGCATGAATTTAATATAGTATCCGAGCCGAAAGGTGTTGAGTTCAAGATCTTGTCAAACACAATATTAAAATAAAACGATTATGCGGCGTGCATCAATTCCATGACACTTCGCCTGTTCTTGAGCACGTCGGCGCGGTTTGCATAATACAGCGCACCCCTGCTGCGCCGCTCAAAGCGAATTTTAAAGTTCAGATCGTGGACGACCCCCCAACGCGCGATTAACTACGAGGGTGCAAAATCCACGGTAGCAACACAAACTCACTCACGGATGCACTGTTCGATAATGTTCGTACGTGCATGCAGTTTAATTTTGTCTAATTCGCTAATAACGACATGCAGCTGGATCGATGATGCATGCACCTCCACGTATGATATAATGGTACACATATATATAAAAGGTTCTACATGTTTATCGTAGGATTGGAGATAGAGGACGAAGGGGTGAGAGAATTACTAGTTACAACTACTGTAGTTTAAGAAGTTCACATAAGACTTGTAAACTTCACGCAGATGTAGGATTATTGAGTTTTCATTTCAGCTTCATTTGAATTAGCATCATCACAAGTTGTGACAAATGGATCTTGAAATGCAAGCCAAATGGATCTTCAAGCATGTGGGTGACACACCTAACCCGTATTTTTTTTAAACGTACACACTTGAAATGCAAGCCAAATGGATCTTTGAGTTTTTAAAATTTTAACTGGGCAGTTAGAAAACCCTGTAGTGCAATCTCTGGTTTACATCAATATTCGCACTACAACCCTTTCTCTGGATTTGGAAGGCAAAGCTTCAAATGAAGCTAAACATATTTGCCGAGGGAGTACATGTGAACATAAAAGCTGGGTTGGGTTAGCGTCCGCGTCCAAACGCGGTGTCCTGGGGGAGTTAGGGGGTGTTTGTTTCAGAAGTCCTATGACTTTTTCTAGTCTCAGGGACTAATCAAAAAAGATTCTCCAATAGAGTCTTTTTCTAGTCCCTGTAGAAAAAGTCCCCCCGTTTGGTTCCTAGAGACTTTTTAGATACTTTTTCTAGTCTCTAGGACTAAAAAGTCCCTGAACCAAACACCCCCTTAGCACCCGCGTCTCGTGCGTCTCTCTGTCGGTTCCAAAGACGCACAGAGAGGGCGCCTCTCCAATCCCGCCTCGGCCGCCGGCAAGGCCGCGGGCTCCTTCCTCCTCCGTTTGCCTTGGCAACGGCTGGATGGAGGAGCCACGGTTCTCCGCCCCAGGTGCGTAGATAGGTTTAGGGTAGGTTGGCCCACCGGCATCGCTACTATGGTGTCAGCGGTGTCGCGTCAAATAAGATTTTCTGAGTCCTGGCATCATCTCGGTGGCGTCCTTCATGGCGCTGTTGAGAAGCTCGTGGATATGTGTATTCGCCGCTCCTTCCGATTAGCGAGTCTGGCGTCTCCTTGCGGCTGCATCGGGGCAGCGACTGATGAAGCTATGTATCTAGGGTAGGGGCACGGACCTGTCCAAAGGAGCCCTACCCAAGGAAGCCTTACCCACTCGACGGGTTTAAGACACTCGACCAAGAAGCTACCACTCGACAGTGAAGCCAACCACTCGACTGCCAGAAGATCTAAAGTCATTCCGCAGGCAAACGGTCAGCTATTAAGTAGTCTTTATGGTCATTATAGCACTTCATTATCAGCGTTACCAGTAACGCCCCGCATTAATGTACATTGAACCCTTGATAATGTGGGCTGGCCGGGGTCCTGGCGAACTCTATATAAGCCACCCCCCACCTCAGTATCAAGGGTTCGCACCCCTGTTATTCACATGCCTATAATCCAATCGACCGCCTCCGGGCACCGAGACGTAGGGCTGTTACTTCCTCTGCGAAGGGCCTGAACTCGTACATCTTGGTGTGTTTACAACTTCCCAATAGCTGAGATCTAGCCTCTCCATACACACCCCCTACATCACTATCAGAGTTAGAACCACGACAGTTGGCGCCCACCGTGGGGCAGGAATCTTAGCGCTTAATTGGAGAAGTTGCGATTCTTCCGACCCCTTTGATCATGGTTTCGTGCGGAGTTTTGGTGGAGGGCCGCGAGATCCGTCTCGGCGCGCTCACATTCATCACATACGACTCCGCTTGGCTTCAGGAGGCTCCACTCGACATCGACGCGCTCCCCGTCCGCGGCGCCACGCATTTTCGCGCATGCGTTCGTAGCGTCCTCCCGCGGCAGCCGTCGACCCAGTATCGGTCGGCCCCCGTGTCGTCTCCCCGCTCTGTCTCCCACCGGCGCAAGCGCTCCGGTAGGACGAGACTTCAGAGGTGGGTGAGGCATGCCGTGGCCCGCCAGTCGGCCACCCCGCAAGTCGCGGCAATCGAGCCCGACGAATCCCTCTGCGGCCTGTTCGACTGGCTCCGCGGAGACCGCATCCGAGTGCGACAGCAGCGACCCAGCGGCTGAGGTCCTGGCGGTTGATGGAGCACACAGTACTCCCGGTTTCCCTCGCGCTGAGGGAGGCGCGGGTGGGGGCGATCCGTCGCATCCCCACGACGAGTATCTCCCCGAACCTCTCACGGCATTGCAGCGAGAGGAGCTTCACCGCCGGAAAATAGACGCTCTCCACACTCCTATCATCGGAGAAACTCCCGAGGCCCGGGCTTTGGAGGACGCGCGCTTGGCTAACTTGGTCGAGCGCACTCGACTAGAGAATCTCCAGCGAATACTCGACGAGCAAGCGCGTCAGTGAGCTCCTGAGTCCAGTCGACGTCAGCTCTTCCCTTCGACGCAGGTATATCGAACCCCAGTTCAGAATTTGGCCACCGCGGCCCGTATAGCAGAGTCAATTCAGCCCTCCTAGTCAGAGGCTGGTAGGGGCTTGTTGCAGATCAGAGCGCAGCTTCGGGCGGCGGGGAACCAGAATTCCGCTGTTTCTCAGTCGCGGAATAGGATCCACAGTCGATCCGTTGCAACAGATACAGTCCAGTCGGCTCACAGCCCAAGATCACCCCCGAGGCGTGAGGGACGTGGAGACCGGCACGATTAGTACAGAAGAAATGAGCAGTATGATCACCGATTCGACCGTGAGGATCGACGTCGAGTGCCAACCCCTCCCCCGAGGAGTGGGTCATATGCGCCTCGACAGCGAGGTGACAGGCGCCCTCATAGTGTTGGGCAGAGGATTCCAGTCGACCCTAGGGACCCAGGCTTTGATGCAAGATCCATCCTCGTTCAGGGTCTGGTCGACAGGAACAGAGCTCACCGAGAAGGCCACGACAGAGATGCACCTGCCAGCAGCAGAGTGCGTGTTTCAGGGCCAGAGTGTTTCAGTCGAGCCATCAGAGACGCAGTAATTCCTCCCAACTTCAGGTTGGCGACTGGAGTCAGCAAGTTCACCGGTGAGTCTAAGCCTGACACTTGGCTCGGAGATTACCGAGTGGCTGTACAGATTGGCGGTGGCAATGATGAGGTGGCCATGAAGCATTTGCCTCTCATGTTAGAGGGCTCAGCCAGAGCATGGCTAAATCAGTTAGCGCCCAGCAGCATCTACACTTGGGAGGACCTCTCCCGAGTGTTTGTCACAACCTTTGAAGGAACATGCAAGCGACCTGCAGGCCTTACAGAGTTGCGGTCTTGCGTGCAGAAACCGAATGAAACGCTGAGGGATTACATCCAGAGGTGGATCACATTGCATCACACGGTTGAGAATGTTCCAGATCATCAAGCAGTTTGTGCCTTCAAAGAAGGCGTTAAATACAGAGAATTGAATCTGAAGTTCGGTCGGACTGGAGAGATGTCTCTGAATCGGATGATGGAGATTGCCACCAAATACGCCAATGGCGAAGATGAAGATCGCCTCCGGAGTGGCAAGCACAAGGCAGTCGCCCAGGAAACCGGAGGCAACTCCAGTCTGAAACAGAAGTGGAAGGCCGAGCCAGCCGCCCCTGGAGAGGCCCTGGCCGTAACCCAGGGAAATTTCAAAGGAAAGGCCAAGGGCACCTGGAAGCCCAAGAAAGTCAAGGATCAAGATGGAAATGATGTTTTGGATCTGCCATGTCACATCCACACCAAGAAAGATGAAGAGGGTAATTTTATTTACCCAAAGTATACCACTCGACAGTGCCGGCTCCTGATCCAGCAGTTCCAGGGCAAGCAGCCCGAAGATAAGGAAAAAGTGTTGGGGAACGCAGTAATTTCGAAAATTTTCCTACGCACACGCAAGATCATGGTGATGCACAGCAACGAGGGGGAGAGTGTTGTCTACGTACCAACGCAGACCGACTGCGGAAGCGATCACACAATATAGAGGAAGTAGTCGTACAGCTTCTTCCCGATCCGACCGATCCAAGCACCGTTACTCCGGCACCTCCGAGTTCTTAGCACACGTTCAGCTCGATGACGATCCTCGGGCTCCGATCCAGCAAAGCGTCGAGGAAGAGTTCCGTCAGCACGACGGCGTGGTGACGATCTTGATGTACTACCGACGCAGGGCTTCGCCTAAGCACTGTAACGGTATGATCGAGGTGGAATTTGGTGGCAGGGGGCACCGCACACGGCTAAGGAACGATCTCAAGGATCAACTTGTGTGTCTTGGGGTGTCCCCTGCCCCCGTATATAAAGGATGGAGGGAGGGGGGCTGGCCGGCCAGAGAGAGGGAGGCGCAGGAGGAGTCCTACTCCTACCGGGAGTAGGACTCCCCCCTCCAATCCTAGTCCAACTAGGAATCCTTCAAAGGGGAGAGAGAGAGAGGTGGTCGGCCCCTCTCCTAGTCCTAATAGGACTAGGAAGACGGGGGGAGGCGCAGCCCTATGTGGGCTGCCCTCTCACCTTTCCACTAAGGCCCATGTTGGCCCATTTGGCTCCCGGGGGGTTCCGGTAACCCTCCCGATAATCCGGTAAAATCCCGATTTCACCCGGAACACTTCCGATGTCCAAACATAGGCTTCCAATATATCAATCTTTACGTATCGACCATTTCGAGACTCCTCGTCATGTCCGTGATCTCATCCGGGACTCCGAACAACCTTCGGTACATCAAAATGCATAAACTCATAATAACTGTCATCGTAACGTTAAGCGTGCGGACCCTACGGTTCGAGAACAATGTAGACATGACCGAGACACGTCTGCGGTCAATAACCAATAGCGGGACCTGGATGCCCATATTGGCTCCTACATATTCTACGAAGATCTTTATCGGTCAGACCGCATAACAACATACGTTGTTCCCTTTGTCATGGTATGTTACTTGCCCGAGATTCGATCGTCGGTATCCAATACCTAGTTCAATCTCGTTACCGGCAAGTCTCTTTACTCGTTCCATAATACATCATCTCACAACTAACATCTTAGTTATAATGCTTGCAAGGCTTATGTGATGTGTATTACCGAGAGGGCCCAGAGATACCTCTCCGACAATCGGAGTGACAAATCCTATTCTCAAAATACGCCAACCCAACATCTACCATTGGAAACACCTGTAGTACTCCTTTATAATCACCCAGTTACGTTGTGACGTTTGGTAGCACCCAAAGTGTTCCTCCGGCAAACGGGAGTTGCATAATCTCATAGTCATAGGAACATGTATTAGTCATGAAGAAAGCAATAGCAACATACTAAACGATCGGGTGCTAAGCTAATGGAATGGGTCATGTCAATCAGATCATTCAACTAATGATGTGACCTCGTTAATCAAATAACAACTCTTTGTTCATGGTTAGGAAACATAACCATCTTTGATTAACGAGCTAGTCTAGTAGAGGCATACTAGTGACACTAAGTTTGTCTATGTATTCACACATGTATTATGTTTCGGGTTAATACAATTCTAGCATGAATAATAAACGTTTATCATGATATAAGGAAATAAATAATAACTTTATTATTGCCTCTAGGGCATATTTCCTTCAGTCTCCCACTTGCACTAGAGTCAATAATCTAGATCACATCACCATGTGATTAACATCAATAGTTCACATCATCATGTGATTAACACCCATAGCACATCGCCATGTGACCAACACCCAAAGGGTTTACTAGATTCAGTAATCTAGTTCACATCGCTATGTGATTAACACCCAAAGAGTACTAAGGTGTGATCATGTTTTGCTTGTGAGATAATTTTAGTCAACGGGTCTGTCACATTCAGATCCGTAAGTATTTTGCAAGTTCTATGTCTGCAATGCTCTGCACGGAGCTACTCTAGCTAATTGCTCCCACTTTCAATATGTATCTAGACCGAGACTTAGAGTCATCTAGATTAGTGTCAAAACTTGCATCGGCGTAACCCTTTACGACGAACCTTTTTATCACGTCCATAATCGAGAAACATATCCTTATTTCACTAAGGATAATTCTGACCGCTGTCCAGTGATCTACTCCTAGATCACTATTGTACTCCTTTGCCAAATCAGTGCAGGGTATACAATAGATCTGGTATACAGCATGACATACTTTATAGAACCTATGGCCAAGGCATAGGGAATGACTTTCATTCTCTTTCTATCTTCTGCCGTGGTCGGGCTTTGAGTCTTACTCAACTTCACACCTTATAATACAGTCAAGAACTCTTTCTTTGACTGCTCCATTTTGAACTACTTCAAAATCTTTGTTAAGGTATGTACTCATTGAAAGAACTTATCAAGCGTCTTGATCTATCTCTATAGATCTTGAAGCTCAATATGTAAGCAGCTTCACCGAAGTCTTTCTTTGAAAAACTCCTTTCAAACACTCCTTTATGCTTTACAGAATAATTCTACATTATTTCCGATCAACAATATGTCATTCACATATACTTATCAGAAATGTTGTAGTGCTCCCACTCACTTTCTTGTAAACACAGGCTTCACCGCAAGTCTGTATAAAACTATATGCTTTGATCAACTTATCAAAGCGTATATTCCAACTCCGAGATGCTTGCACCAGTCCACAGATGGATCGCTGGTGCTTGCACATTTTGTTAGCACCTTTTGGATTGACAAAACCTTCTAGTTGCATCACATACAACTCTTCTTTAGTAAATCCATTAAGGAATGTAGTTTTGTTTATCCATTTGCCAGATTTCATAAAATGCGGCAATTGCTAACATGATTCGGACAGACTTAAGCATAGATACGAGTGAGAAAAACTCATCGTAGTCAACACCTTGAACTTGTTGAAAACCTTTTTCGACAATTCTAGCTTTGCAGATAGTAACACTACTATCAGCGTCCGTCTTCCTCTTGAAGATCCATTTATTTTCTATGGTTTGCCAATCATCGGGCAAATCCATCAAAGTCCATACTTTGTTCTCATACGTGGATCACATCTCAGATTTCATGGCCTCAAGCCACTTTGCGGAATCTGGGCTCACCGTCGCTTCTTCATAGTTCGTAGGTTCATCATGATCTAGTAGCATGACTTCCAGAAAAGGATTACCGTACCACTCTGGCGCGGATCTTACTCTGGTTGATCTACGAGGTTCAGTAGTATCTTGTTCTGAAGTTTCATGATCATCATCATTAGCTTCCTCACTAGCTGGTGTAGGTGTCACAGAAACAGTTTTCTGTGATGTACTACTTTCCAATAAGGGAGCAGGTACAGTTACCTCATCAAGTTCTACTTTCCTCCCACTCACTTCTTTCGAGAGAAACTCCTTCTCCAGAAAGTTTCCGAATTTTAGCAACAAAAGTCTTGCCTTCGGATCTGTGATAGAAGGTGTATCCAATAGTTTCCTTTGGATATTCTATGAAGACGCACTTCTCCGATTTGAGTTTGAGCTTATCAGGATGAAACCTTTTCGTATAAGGATCGCAACCCCAAATTTTAAGAAACGACAGCTTAGGTTTCTTGCCAAACCATAGTTCACACGGTGTCATCTCAACGGTTTTAGATGGTGCCCTATTTAACGTGAATGCAGCTGTCTCTAATGCATAACCCCAAAACGATAGTGGTAGATCGGTAAGATACATCATAGATTGCACTATATCCAATAAAGTACGGTTATGACGTTCGGACACACCATTATGCTGTGGTGTTCCATGTGGCATGATCTTGTGAAACTATTCCACATTGTTTTAATTGAAGACCAAACTCGTAACTCAAATATTTTACCTCTGCGATCATATCGTAGAAACTTTTATTTTCTTGTCATGATGATTTTCTACTTCACTCTGAAATTCTTTGAACTTTTCAAATGTTTCAGACTTATGTTTCATCAAGTAGATATACTCATATCTGCTCAAATCATCTGTGAAGATTAGAAAATAATGATACCTGTCGCGAGCCTCAATATTCATCGGACCACATACATCAGTATGTATGATTTCCAACAAATCTGTTGCTTGCTCCATTGTTCTGAAGAACGGAGTTTTAGTCATCTTGCCCAAAAGGCATGGTTCGCAAGCATCAAGTGATTCATAATCAAGTGATTTCGAAAGCCCATCAGCATGGAGTTTCTTCATGCTCTTTATACCAATATGACCTAAACGGCAGTGCCACAAATAAGTTGCACTATCATTATTAACTTTGAATATTTTTGGTTTCAATATTATAAATATGTGTATCACTATGATCGAGATCCAACGAACTTGTTTCATTGGGTGTATGACCATCGAAGGTTTTATTCATGTAAACAGAACAACAATTATTCTCTGACTTTAATGAATAACCGTATTGCAATAAACATGATCAAATCATATTCATGCTCAACGCAAAAACCAAATAACACTTATTTAAGTTCAACACTAATCCCGAAAGTATAGGGGAGTGTGCGATGATGATCATATCAATCTTGGAACTACTTCCAACACACATCGTCACTTCACCCTTAACTAGTCTCTGTTTATTCTACAACTCCCATTTCGAGTTACTAATCTTAGCAACTGAACTAGTATTAAATACTGAGGGTTTGCTATAAACACTAGTAAAGTACACATCAATAACATGTATATCAAATATACTTATGTTCACTTTGCCATCCTTCTTATCCGCCAATCAATTGGGGTAGTTCCGCTTCCAGTGACCAGTCCCTTTGCAGTAGAAGCACTTAGTCTCAGGCTTAGGATCAGACTTGGGCTTCTTCACTTGAGCAGCAACTTGCTTGCCGTTCTTCTTGAAGTTCCCCTTCTTCCCTTTGCCCTTTTCTTGAAACTAGTGGTCTTGTCAACCATCAACACTTGATGTTTTTCTTGATTTCTACCTTCGTTGATTTCAGCATCACGAAGAGCTTGGGAGTTGTTTCCGTTATCCCTTGCATATTATAGTTCATCACGAAGTTCTACTAACTTAGTGATGATGACTAGAGAATTCTGTCAATCACTATCTTATCTGGAAGATTAACTCCCACTTGATTCAAGCGATTGTGGTACCCAGACAATCTGAGCACATGCTCACTAATTGAGCGATTCTCCTCCATCTTTTAGCTATAGAACTTGTTGGAGATTTCATATCTCTCAACTCGGGTATTTTCTTGAAATATTAACTTCAACTCCTGGAACATCTCATATGTTCCATGACGCTCAAAACGTCTTTGAACTCCCGATTCTAAGCCATTAAGCATGGTGCACTAAACTATCAAGTAGTCATCATATTGAGCTAGCCAAACGTTCATAACGTCTGCATCTGCTCCTGCAATAGGTCTGTCACCCAGCGGTGCATCAAGGACATAATTTTTCTGTGCAGCAATGAGGATAAACCTTAGATCACGGATCCAATCCGCATCATTGCTACTAACATCTTTCAACACATTTTTCTCTAGGAACATATCAAAATAAACACAGGGAAGCAACAACGCGAGCTATTGATCTATAACATAATTTGCAAAATACTACCAGGAATAAGTTCATGATAAGTTTAAGTTCAGTTAATCATATTACTTAAGAACTCCCACTTAGATAGATATCCATCTAATCCTCTAAGTGATCACGTGATCCAAATCAACTAAACCATAACCGATCATCACGTGAGATGGAGTAGTTTTCAATGGTGAACATCGTCATGTTGATCATATCTACTATATGATTCACGCTCGACCTTTCGGTCTCTATGTTCTGAGGCCATATCTGCATATGCTAGGCTCGTCAAGTTTAACCTGAGTATTCTGCGTGTGCAAAACTGGCTTACACCCGTTGTAGATGGACGTAGAGCTTATCACACCCGATCATCACGTGGTGTCTGGGCACGACGAACTTTGGCAACGGTGCATACTCAGGGAGAACACTTCTTGATAATTTAGTGAGAGATCATCTTATAATGCTACCGTCAATCAAAGCAAGATAAGATGTATAAAAGGATAAACATCACATGCAATCAATATAAGTGATATGATATGGCCATCATCATCTTGTGCTTGTGATCTCCATCTCCGAAGCACCGTCATGATCACCATCGTCACCGGCGCGACACCTTGATCTTCATCGTAGCATCGTTGTCGTCTCGCCAATCTTATGCTTCCACGACTATCACTACCGCTTAGTAATAAAGTAAAGCATTACATCGCGATTTCATTGCATACAATAAAGCGACAACCATATGGCTCCGGCCAGTTGCCGATAACTCGGTTACAAAACATGATCATCTCATACAATAAAATCAGCATCATGCCTTGACCATATCACATCACAACATGCCCTGCAAAAACAAGTTAGACGTCCTCTACTTTGTTGTTGCAAGTTTTACGTGGCTGCTACGGGCTTAAGTAAGAACTCATCTCACCTACGCATCAAAACCACAACGATAGTTCGTCAAATAGACTCCGTTTTAACCTTCTCAAGGACCGGGCGTAGTCACACTCGGTTCAACTAAAGTTGGAGAGACAGTCTTCCGCAAGCCATCTATGTGCAAAGCACGTCGAGGGAACCGGTCTCGCGTAAGAGTACGCGTCAGGTTGGTCCGGATTGTCTCACCCAACAATACCGCCGAACCAAAGTATGACATGCTGGTAGGCAGTATGACTTGTATCGCCCACAACTCACTTGTGTTCTACTCGTGCAAATAACATCAAACCATAAAACCAGGCTCGGATGCCACTGTTGGGGAACGCAGTAATTTCGAAAATTTTCCTACGCACACGCAAGATCATGGTGATGCACAGCAACGAGGGGGGGAGTGTTGTCTACGTACCAACGCAGACCGACTGCGGAAGCGATCACACAACGTAGAGGAAGTAGTCGTACAGCTTCTTCCCGATCCGACCGATCCAAGCACCGTTACTCCGGCACCTCCGAGTTCTTAGCACACGTTCAGCTCGATGACGATCCTCGGGCTCCGATCCAGCAAAGCGTCGAGGAAGAGTTCCGTCAGCACGACGGTGTGGTGACGATCTTGATGTACTACCGACGCAGGGCTTCGCCTAAGCACTGTAACGGTATGATCGAGGTGGAATTTGGTGGCAGGGGGCACCGCACACGGCTAAGGAACGATCTCAAGGATCAACTTGTGTGTCTTGGGGTGTCCCCTGCCCCCGTATATAAAGGATGGAGGGAGGGGGGCTGGCCGGCCAGAGAGAGGGAGGCGCAGGAGGAGTCCTACTCCTACCGGGAGTAGGACTCCCCCCTCCAATCCTAGTCCAACTAGGAATCCTTCAAAGGGGAGAGAGAGAGAGGTGGCCGGCCCCTCTCCTAGTCCTAATAGGACTAGGGAGAGGGGGGGAGGCGCAGCCCTATGTGGGCTGCCCTCTCACCTTTCCACTAAGGCCCATGTTGGCCCATTTGGCTCTCGGGGGGTTCCGGTAACCCTCCCGGTAATCCGGTAAAATCCCGATTTCACCCGGAACACTTCCGATGTCCAAACATAGGCTTCCAATATATCAATCTTTACGTCTCGACCATTTCGAGACTCCTCGTCATGTCCGTGATCTCATCCGGGACTCCGAACAACCTTCGGTACATCAAAATGCATAAACTCATAATAAATGTCATCGTAACGTTAAGCGTGCGAACCGTACGGTTCGAGAACAATGTAGACATGACCGAGACACGTCTGCGGTCAATAACCAATAGCGGGACCTGGATGCCCATATTGGCTCCTACATATTCTACGAAGATCTTTATCGGTCAGACAGCATAACAACATACGTTGTTCCCTTTGTCATCGGTATGTTACTTGCCCGAGATTCGATCGTCGGTATCCAATACCTAGTTCAATCTCGTTACCGGCAAGTCTCTTTACTCGTTCCGTAATACATCATCTCACAACTAACATCTTAGTTATAATGCTTGCAAGGCTTATGTGATGTGTATTACCGAGAGGGCCCAGAGATACCTCTCCGACAATCGGAGTGACAAATCCTATTCTCGAAATACGCCAACCCAACATCTACCATTGGAAACACCTGTAGTACTCCTTTATAATCACCCAGTTACGTTGTGATGTTTGGTAGCACCCAAAGTGTTCCTCCGGTAAACGGGAGTTGCATAATCTCATAGTCATAGGAACATGTATAAGTCATGAAGAAAGCAATAGCAACATACTAAACGATCGGGTGCTAAGCTAATGGAATGGGTCATGTCAATCAGATCATTCAACTAATGATGTGACCTCGTTAATCAAATAACAACTCTTTGTTCATGGTTAGGAAACATAACCATCTTTGATTAACGAGCTAGTCAAGTAGAGGCATACTAGTGACACTCTGTTGGTCTATGTATTCACACATGTATTATGTTTCCGGTTAATACAATTCTAGCATGAATAATAAACATTTATCATGATATAAGGAAATAAATAATAACTTTATTATTGCCTCTAGGGCATATTTCCTTCAAAAAGAGCCAGACAGAGTTGAGGACAAGGATGATAGTGACGATGGATACCCCCAAGTCAATTCCACCCTGATGATTTTTGCTGATGTCGAAAGCAAAAGTCGACTGAAAGTCATTAATCGTGAAGTGAATATGGTTGCTCCGGCAACACCCAGCTATCTGAAGTGGTCTCAGACTGCCATAACATTCGACCAGTCTGATCACCCCACGCACATTGCCACCCCTGGGAGGCAAGCTTTGGTGGTCGACCCAGTTGTCGAAGGCACTCGACTGACCAAAGTCCTGATGGATGGAGGCAGTGGCCTAAACATACTGTATGCTGAAACATTGAAAGGGATGGGCATTCCGATGTCCAGGCTCAGCACCAGCAACATGAGCTTCCACGGAGTCATTCCCGGGAAGAAAGTCGAATCACTCGGCCAGATTGCTCTTGATGTGGTTTTCGGTGATTCAAAGAATTACCGCAAGGAAAAGTTGACATTCGAGGTTGTGGACTTCCAAAGTGCTTATCATGCCATTTTGGGCAGGCCAGCTTATGCACGCTTCATGGCCCGACCATGTTATGTGTATCTCAAATTGAAGATGCCTGGTCCCGAAGGTGTGATCACTGTTACAGGCAATCGGAAGAAAGCAGAGGAGTGCTTTCAGAAAGGCTCAAAGATTGTTGATGCGCAGATGGCAGTGGTTGAGCTGCAAGAGTATCAGAAGACTACAGATCCGAGTGAGTTGCTATGAGCTAAGAAGCCCGCTTCAGAGTCAGCTTTTCAGTCGACCGGTGAAACAAAGGCAGTTCACATTCACCCGACTGACCCCGAGGCTGCCCCGACTCACATCTCAAAGACGCTCGACTCCAAATAGGAAGAAGCGCTCATCCGGTTCCTCCGTGAGAACTGGGACATCTTCGCATGGAAGCCTTCTGACATGCCTGGAATTCCCAGGGGGCTGGCTGAGCACCGTCTACGAGTCGACCCAAAATTCAAGCCTGTGAAAGAGCATCTTCGACGGTCCGCCGCCCAGAAGAGGAAAGCTATTGGCGAGGAGGTGGCTCGGCTCTTAGCAGCGGAGTTCATCCGAGAGATTTACCACTCCGAGTGGCTCGCCAATGTTGTCATGATCCCCAAGAAGGACAAGTCGCGCATGTGCATCGACTTTAAACATATCAATCGGGCCTGCCCGAAAGATCATTTTCCTCTCCCTCGCATCGACCAAATAGTCGACTCGACCGCGGGGTGTGAGCGATTGTCTTTTCTAGACGCCTATTCCGGGTACCATCAGATCCGTCTGTATGGACCTGATGAGATCAAAATAGGTTTCATCACTCCATTTGGGTGCTTTTGTTATGTCACCATGCCCTTCGGCCTCAAGAACGCTGGAGCCACATTCATGAGGATGATTCAGAAGTGTTTGCTCACTCAGATCAATCGGAACATGGAAGCATACATGGATGATATTGTGGTCAAGTCACGGAAAGGTTCCGACCTGCTGACTGACCTTGCTAAAACCTTTGCCAACCTCAGGGGGTGTGATATCAAGCTTAATCCATCAAAGTGCACATTCGGAGTAGTTTTCTCGTTTCCGAACGAGGAATCGACGCCAATCCCGGGAAAATTGGCACCATACTCCGCATGAAGTGCCCTGTGCGTGTGCACGATGTCCAGAAGCTTACAGGTTGCTTGGCCGCTCTAAGTCGATTCATTTCTCATCTCGGTGAAAAGGCGTTGCCTCTTTACCGACTGATGAAAAAGTCTGATAAGTTCGAGTGGACTCCAGAAGCTGATGCAGCGTTTGCAGACCTCAAAGCTCTGCTCTCCGCCCAGCCGGTGCTTGCTGCCCCAATCAGTAAAGAGCCTTTGCTGCTTTACATTGCAGCCACAGGACAAGTTGTCAGTACAGTACTTACGGTCGAGCGGGAAGAAGAAGGAAAGGCCTTCAGAGTTCAACGCCCAGTATATTATGTGTCTGAAGTTTTGACACCTTCAAAACAAAGATATCCTCATTATCAGAAGCTTGTATACGGTATTTATATGACCACGAAGAAGGTTGCACATGACTTCTCTGACCACTCCATTACAGTCGTCAGCGACGCCCCATTGTCAGAGATTCTGCATAACAGAGATGCAACTGGTCGAGTGGCGAAGTGGGCGATTGAACTCCTTCCCCTAGATATCAAGTTTGAAGCAAAGAAGGCTATCAAGTCCCAAGCAATTGCATATTTCGTCGCCGAGTGGATCGAACAGCAGCTTCCGACTCAAGTTCACTCGGAGCACTGGACCATGTTCTTCGATGGATCTAAGATGCTGAATGGTTCCGGTGCTGGGGTAGTATTGGTCTCCCCCCGAGGAGATAAGCTCAGATATGTTCTCCAAATTCACTTCGATTCCTCCAATAATGAAGCAGAATATGAAGCACTTTTGTATGGGTTGCGCATGGCCATTTCACTCGGTGTCCGTCGCCTCATGGTCTATGGCGACTCAGATTTGGTGGTTAATCAGGTGATGAAGGAGTGGGACGTCAGAAGTCCGGCAATGATTGGTTATTGCAATGCAGTGAGAAAGCTAGAAAAGAAATTCGAGGGGTTAGAGCTTCATCACATCCCCCGACTGAAAAATCAAGCAGCTGATGATCTGGCAAAGATAGGCTCCAAGAGAAAAGCCATTCCCAGCAATGTGTTTTTGGAGCACATCCGCTCACCGTCAGTCCAGGAGGACCCTTTTATAGAAGAAGCCCCGCAACCGAAAAGTGCCACAGATCCGACTGAAGTCGAAGTCCCTGCTGTGGTCGACCTAATCATGGAAGTCTTGGCAATCACTCTTGACTGGACGATACCGTACATCGCGTATATCCTGAGGAAAGAACTCCCGGAGGACGAAGAAGAGGCTCGACAGATCGTCCACCGATCCAAAGCCTTCACAGTCATAAGAGGTCAGTTGTATAGAGAAAGCGCGACTGGAATCGGTCAGAAGTGTATAACACCAGAAGAGGGTCGGATAATCCTTGATGACATCCACTCGGGGACCTGTGGTCACCATGCGTCTTCTCGGACCATTGTGGCCAAAGCATACCGAGCGGGATTTTACTGGCCAAGAGCAAATGAGATGGCAAAAGAGATAGTCGACAAGTGTGGAGGGTGCCAGTTCTATTCCAACATGTCACACAAGCCTGCATCAGCCTTGAAGACCATTCCACTCGTCTGGCCCTTTGCTGTCTGGGGACTGGACATGGTTGGTCCACTGAAAACAGGCAGGAGTGGTTTCACTCATGTTCTTGTGGCAGTCGACAAGTTTACCAAATGGATCGAAGCTAAGCCCATCAAGAATCTTGATGCTTGCACTGCTATCAGTTTCGTCAAAGGGCTAACATTCAGATATGGAGTCCCGCATAGCATCATCACTGACAATGGGTCAAACTTTGATTCGGACAAGTTCAGAGCTTTTTGCGCCTCTCAAGGCACACGAGTTGACTATGCATCGGTCGCGCATCCCCAGTCGAATGGACAGGCAGAGAGGGCAAATGGTCTGATTCTCAAAGGACTAAAGCCTCGACTGATGCGTGATCTCAAGCACGCGGTAGGTGCTTGGGTCGACGAGCTTCCGTCAATTCTGTGGGGATTGAGGACCACCCCGAACCGGTCGACTGAAAGAACTCCATTCTTTCTGGTTTATGGAGCCGAGGCAGTTCTGCCGAGTGATCTTCTTCACAACGCACCCCGAGTCGAGCTTTATACCGAAGACGAAGCAGAACAAGCCCGGCAAGACGCAGTCGACCTCCTAGAAGAAGAAAGGGAGATGGCCATGATCAGATCGACCATTTATCAGCAGGACTTGCGTCGATTCCACGCCAGGAATGTAAAGAGTCGAGCCTTCCAAGAAGGAGATTTGGTCCTCCGAGTGGATCAGCAGAAACCACACAAGCTTGCTCCTACTTGGGAAGGCCCCTTCATCGTCACCAGAGTCCTCCACAATGGAGCGTATCACCTCTACAATGTTGATCGCTAGATCGGCGAGCCGCGAGCTTGGAATGCGGAATTGCTCCGCCCCTTTTACACTTGAGTTCTCCCTTAGACGAGATGTAATAAGAAAAAATTTCTGCAGATCATTTTTCTCAAAGGTAAGAGTGTTCCAATAATTGCTGTCACTTTTGTTTGCATACGAAATCCCCCAGTGGGTGACTTAGCCGCGAATCCGTTTCGCCTAAGTTTGAAAAATCCTACCGAGTGGAGAGCCAGACTTCCACTCGGGGGCTTAGCTGCAGCCCAGTGCTTGCCTAAGTGTTCAAAAATCCTACCGAGTGAGAGCAATCCTCCCACCCGAGGGCTTAGCTGCAGTCCAGTACTCGCCTAAGTTCTCCCACTTAGAGACTTAGCTGCAGTCAGGCACTCGCCTAAGTTTGAAAAAATCCTACCGAGTGGAGAGCAATCCTCCCACTCGGGGGCTTAGCTGCAGTCCAGCACTCGCCTAAGTTCTCCCACCTAGAGACTTAGCTGCAGTCAGGCACTCGCCTAAGTTTGAAAAAATCCTACCGAGTGGAGAGCAATTCTCCCACTCGGGGGCTTAGCTACAGTCCAGCACTCGCCTAAGTTCTCCCACTTAGAGACTTAGCTGCAGTCAGGCACTCGCCTAAGTTTGAAAAAATCCTACCGAGTGGAGAGCAAACCTCCCACTCGGGGGCTTAGCTGCAGTCCAGTACTCGCCTAAGTTCTCCCACTTAGAGACTTAGCTGCAGTCAGGCACTCGCCTAAGTTCGAAAAATCTTGCCGAGTGGAGAGCAAACCTCCCACTCGGGGGCTTAGCTGCAGCCCAGTGCTCGCCTAAGTCTTTAAAAATCCTACCGAGTGAGAGCAATCCTCCCACTCGGGGGCTTAGCTGCGGTCCAGTGCTGGCCTAAGTGTTCAAAAATCCTACCGGGTGAGATCAATCCTCCCACTCGGGGGCTTAGCTGCAGTCTAGTACTCGCCTAAGTTCTCCCACTTAGAGACTTAGCTGCAGTCAGGCACTCGCCTAAGTTTGAAAAAAAATCCTATCGAGTGGAGAGCAATCCTCCCACTCGGGGGCTTAGCTGCAGTCCAGCACTCGCCTAAGTTCTCCCACTTAGAGACTTAGCTGCAGTCAGGCACTCGCCTAAGTTTGAAAAAATCCTACCGAGTGGAGAGCAAACCTCCCACTCGGGGGCTTAGCTGCAGCCCAACGCTCGCCTAAGTGTTTAAAAATCCTGCCGAGTGAGAGAAAACCTCCCACTCGGGGGCTTAGCTGCAGCCCATCGCTCGCCTAAGTACAGGACACAACCCAATCCGCAAGGACGACGAGGCGCAAGTCGACTGCTACCCAATCCGCAAAAGAGTTACGCCACAAATACAAGGTTATTCCGAGTGAAGATCAAGTTCCACTCGACAGATCAAACCATGAAGATATCCAAAGAAGAAATCAAGTTCGGATAAAACCTAAAGGTCCTAGACCTCAGATCAAAGTACTCGAGCCCTCGGCTCGGCAGAGTTTAACGGTTACAAATCCACTCGGCATTCCGAGGCAAATTCAAAGTGAAGTATAAAAGTTTTTCACTCCTTAGGTGGAGGATTGGAAGGGGTGACGAACTCGTCCAAGTCGATCCCGTCTGCAATGCGAGTGGCAGCAGCGATGAAAGTCTCCATGAATTCTTGAAAGTTGTGTTTCCTGGTATTGGCAACTTGGAGGGCAGCCAGCTTTTCTTCTCGCGCCTCCTTGCAATGGACACGGACCAGAGACAGAGCGACATCAGCACCACATCTAGCAGCAGATTTCTTCCATTCCGCCACTCGACCCGGGATTTCATTCAGTCGAGTCATCAGAGACTCGAGGTCGTTCTGAAGCGTCGTCCCAGGCCAGAGTGATGTGTCGATCCGCGACATCGCGACCTTCAGTCGAGCAAGATTGTCAACAGCGCTGGTAACACGAGACTCCAGTCGGAGCACGTTCATGGCAGCCTCATCCTTCACGAGAGAATTGGCGGGGTCCAAGCCTGGCTCCACTCGACTGGTTTCCTCTTCGAAGTTCTGGCAGAATTCTGCAAACGCGATTCAAGAGTCAGACAGTGGCTCTACACAGGCTTGGCAACTGCAAGGCAGTCAAGGCAGAGTAATTACCTTCGAGCATGACGAACAGCTTCTTGGCGAGTTCACCGAGATAAGCTTCCAGATTGTTCTTCTTCCCCACCAGATCACCTGCCTTGTCGCGCAGAGCCGCGTTGTCGTTCTTCAGTCGGGTGACCTCTTGATTGGCTACCCCGAGAGCAGCTTTTAGTCTGGAGTTCTCCTGCTCAAGAGCTCCGACCAAAGCCATTTTCTCTTCAGCAAGCTTCGTCCTGTTGAAGGCCTCCTTCTGTGCTTCTGCAAGATCTTGGTCCTTCTTCTTCAGGGCTTCTTCCAGTTTATCTGCGGCACGTCGAGTGAAATCAACATCAAGAATGGACAAACAAGGAAAATCACTCGTCAAGAATGGAGAACCCCACCAGCCATACCTTTTGCTTCTTCTTGCGCCTTCTTCAAATTCTCTTGAGCAAGCTTCAAGTTAAGGTTGAGCTGGATCTGCTGGTTCTCCAACTCAGTATAGCGAGCTACAAGTTCACAGGATTTCTGCGAAAAGAAAAATCAGTGGACAGACGTCCGAGATAAGTTGCTTCCGAGTAACTAAGAGACAATGATGGCGTTTCTAAGACTACAGCCGAATCAAAAACATTCGACAGTAGTCTCGGGGACTACACCCAGTGGGTGCACTTAGCGTGCCCCCACTGTAAAAAAAGAGCCGACTGTCTGCAGTCGACCGGATACAGTTCCATTCGACATGGCCTGACCAGACCGAGTGAAGAAATACAGCTACATCAACACAATATAAAGACTACAGTCGACTGCCAGCAGTCCACTATAGTCTCGGGGACTACACCCAGTGGGTGCACTTAGCGTGCCCCCACTCGTCCAAGAATTGGCAGACACACCCAGTGGGTGTACAGATATAAAGATCTTCAGAAAAAGGTTCTTCAAATAGCACATCGTAACAGACCAAGGGTTGAGTCGACTGACCTGGACGTTACTCTGAAGAGCCGAGCTTGCGTCATAAGCTGCTTGGCTGGCCTCCCGAGCCACCTTCACTTGCTCCATCATGATCCTCGCTTGGCGTATAGCCTCTCTTGCAGCAGCCGCTTGGTCCTCAGGGGCGGGGTAGGCGGCAAAAAGCGAAGGCGGATCCGCAGTCGACGTCGAGGGCCGCACACTTGTCAGAGGAACGGCGAAAGTCACAGAAGCCCGAGTGGTGTCGCCACCATCCCGAGCTACGGCCTCAGATGTCGGAGCAGATTGGGGGGCCTTGTTAGCCGACGCCCTCCTGTTCCTCCTCACTCTCAGCGGTTCATTGTCGTCGTCATCCGGGAGGTCGATAACATGAGGAGGAGCTACAAGGAAAACATTCAATCGACCAGAGTTGCAATAAATGTTCAGTCGACTCAAAACGGAACGTCAGTAATCGTACCAGGGTTGGAGGTGACAGCATCCTCCATCTCTTGGTCGTCGTCCTTGGCGGAGACCTCAGAAGTAGCAGCGCTGCAAGCCTCGAAAGTCAGTCAGTTGGCTCAATGAATCGACCAAGGACCCGTCCACGGTCGACAAAGGAAAGCAAGTTTTGTTATTACCCGGAAATGGTGGGGACAGCCATCTTCATCTTGGGCAGAGCCTTGGGCGGCTTGGACGGCGTCGCGCGTGGGTGCTTGGGAGCCTTCCCAGTCGGCGTAGGAGAAGAGGTCCGAGGGCGTTTCGACGACTGCCCAACAGGAGCAGTCGCCTTGCCACGTTCCCGCGCTGGATCGTGTGTGAGTTTGGATCGCCTCTCCGGGCGGGGGGGGGGGGGGGTCGGCCTCCTCCTCCTCCTCTTCGCTGGAGTCGACGTCGTCGCCTCCCTCTCCCTCACCGTCGGACTCCCACTCGCCTTGATCGTCTCCGCTCTCACCTCCGCTCGCCTCCCCTTCCTCAGTTAGCTCCTGTGCCCCGTTGGGCGTCGAGTACATTTCGGTGGTCGCCTGGAAAACAACGAGACAAAAAGTCAATCGACCAACTCAAAGAAGACCAATGAAGAAAACAAGATCTCAGTCGGAAGCATGAGGACATACCTGGTCCACGTCGTACGAGTTGTCGAGTGGAATTACCCTCTTGGCTCCTCGGGGGTTGTCTTTCTTCCCCGTGATGCTCGACAGCCACCCCTCCAGCATTTCGTCAGTGACCTCCTCCGGGTGGATCCGAGTGGTGTCGTCGAGACCCGAGTATAGCCACATCGGGTGGTCACGAGCCTGGAGCGGTTGGATGCGCCTCCGGAGGAAGACCTCCAGCAAGTCCATACCAGTCACGCCCTCGCGGACGAGCTCAACCACTCGACCGGCCAGCACTTTGACTTGGGCCTTTTCTTCTCGCGTCACTTTCAGAGAAGCAGGTTTTTCAGCTCGGTCGAGAGAGAAAGGGGGAAGACCAGTCGACTGTCCTGGGGTCGCCTGGTCTCGACAGTAAAACCAGGTCGACTGCCAACCGCGGACCGACTCCGGGAAAGTGATAGAAGGAAAACAACTCTTTCCCCTCGTCTGGATCGCCAGGCCCCCACACAGCTGGACCACCTGCGTCCTTTCGTCACTCTACTTGGCCTTCTTGACCGATTGAGAACGACAGATAAAGATGTGCTTGAAGAGTCCCCAATGGGGGCGGCAACCCAAGAAACCCTCACACATGGAAATGAAAGCAGCGAGGTATACGATGGAGTTGGGAGTGAAGTGGTGGAGCTGCGCTCCGAAGAAGTTCAAGAAGCTCCGGAAAAAAGGATGGGGCGGCAGAGAAAACCCACGGTCGATATGGGTGGCTAGGAGCACGCACTCACCGTCGCGGGGCTGCGGTTCGATCTCTCTCCCCGGGAGACGCGCAGCTTTGTGGGGAATGACTCCCCCCTCGACCATGTCGTCGAGATCCTCTTGCCGGATCACCGACGGCATCCAATCCCCCTGGATCCATCCCCAGGGCAGAGCAGACCTTGAGGAGGATCCGCCCCGAGCAGACCTCTTCCCTTTCCCCTGCGCCGCCGCCTTCTTCGCGCGCTCCAGAGCAGATGTCTTGTCCTTCGCCATCGTCGCCAGCAAATCTTGCACGGGCCTACGGCACTAGGGTGAGAGCAGAGGTGGCGGAGGAACTTGCGAAGGAGGAGAGGAAGAAGAAAGCGCACTGTTTGGAAATCCCGAGCCAGCGACTTATAAGAGGCCGCTCCCGAGTGGCTGACTGGTAGGCCCAGGCTATCCAGTCAAATCCCGCAGCAGACGCGCGCACAGTACATGGCGAAAAAGGTGGCGTGGAAATCGAGGAGCTTCCGCTTTATCGTTTCCGATTACTGCGGCCGCTCCCGTCCAGCGCGCTTCCCGAAATCCGAATCCCGCGACATCCGCGGGCTGCAGAACAACTTGTCAAAACAGAAGACCCCGCCCGCGCCGGCACAGAGTTAGCGTCACAAGTAAAGAAACTCGCTCGACGTAAGGCCTGGAATGGATCAAGGCGACTGAAAGTGATTGATGACGTCATCCGTGACGATTGACCCAAAACGAGGCACTCATGTAGCCAAAAGCACCAGTCGGAAAGATCTACAACTCTTTGCCCACTCTGACCTCGATCCATTCGGGGGCTAATGATGAAGCTATGTACCTAGGGTAGGGGCACGGACCTGTCCAAAGGAGCCCTACCCAAGGACATCCCTAGAAGAAGTCACCTTTCAATCGACTTGAAGGTACCCACTTGACGGGTTTAAGACACTCGACCAAGAAGCTACCACTCGACAGTGAAGCCAACCACTCGACTGCCAGGAGATCTAAAGTCATTCCGCAGGCAAACGGTCAGCTATTAAGTAGTCTTTATGGTCATTATAGCACTTCATTATCAGCGTTACCAGTAACGCCCCGCATTAATGTACATTGAACCCTTGATAACGTGGGCTGGCCGGGGTCCTGGCGAACTCTATATAAGCCACGCCCACCTCAGTATCAAGGGTTCGCACCCCTGTTATTCACACGCCTATAATCCAATCGACCGCCTCCGGGCACCGAGACGTAGGGCTGTTACTTCCTCCGCGAAGGGCCTAAACTCGTACATCTTGGTGTGTTTACAACTTCCCAATAGCTGAGATCTAACCTCTCCATACACACCCCCCTACATCACTGTCAGAGTTAGAACCACGACAGCGACTGCAGCGTAAGGTACTGTGTGTGGGGTGGCGCTGTTTTTTATGGTGACAGCGGCATCGCATCCAAGAATAATGCCTATGCTCCAGTCCCATATCGACGTCGTCCATGGCGACATCGAGGAGCAGGTGGGCTCAGTCTCCTGCCGATCCTTCTGGAAGGCAGTTTTAAGTCTATGGTCGGTGGTTGTCGTCCCTGGTGACATCACCGGTGACTATGAGAGGATGGTTGTTTCGGATCTTGACTTGCAGCTTGATGGGGCGGATCTGGTGCTCGACCTCGACGACATCGATGACTGACAGTAGCTCCGGAATTTGAGGATGATGGGGAAGATCCCCGGTCGACACGCCACAACGATAAACGGCCTCATCCTCGGCAGACTTCTTCATCGGCTCACAACGCCCTTCTAGGCTATGGTTCTTCGAATTCAGCGACGTGTTCTATCTCGGTCTTTCACTCTTTCTGGTCGGTTTCGTATGTGTGTTTTATCCACTATGTTTGTGATTAATAAAACACGCAGTAATCCTTAAAAAACTGGTTTTTAGGGGTGAAAAAAAACTGGGTTGGGTCCCCGAATTAATCTTTACCTAATAATAAAGCAAATTGGGGTTCTTTCGTCCATCATGGCATTTTTCAGAAAATTCTCTCCATTTCAGAGAATTCAACCCGCAGTCCTGTTTTAAGTTAAAACGAATTGTTATTTTCGTATTTTATACAAAAGTCCCTATCTTTTCTTGAAATCAACCCGCCGTCCGGATTTAAGTCACACCCGAACCGTTATTTTACATTTTTCGAAACCCTCCCTGATGTTTTAGATAATTCATCCACAGATCATATTTAAGTCAAACAAATGCTTTTTAAAATCATCCATATCTTTTAAACCGTAACTCCGATTTGAACATGTTATATATGAAATTTGGTTAGAAAAATATGTAGAATACGAATATGAGATTATTTTTACCTGTTAAGTATTTTTAAATATTATTTCAGAATATATTTGAGTCAAACAAAATGATTTTCTAAATTATTTGTATCTTTTAAACCGTAACTTCGATTTTAACATATTATATATGAATTTTTATTAGAAAAATGTGTGGAATCTAAATATGATGTTAATTTTACCTGTTAAATATTTTTAAAACATTTTTATGGAAGCAAACTTATAATTTATAGCGCAAGATTCGTTTTTCTTCATACCGGCGGCGATCCAGATTGCAAATAAACACCCAACTATAACCATGTACGGAAAAGAAAATATTGATAACTATACATGCATACCTCTGAAAAATATCGCAGAGAGAGGGAGAGAGAGAGGGAGAGAGAGGAGAGAGGGAGAGAGACGCCTTAGGATTAACCACATTCAACACACATTATTTTTTTGTTTTGTGTGAACACCGAGGCCATCACTAGCGAGGGTGAGAAAAAGAATAAGCGGCAAACACAAATATGATGCCTCACAAAAATAAAGGAGATAGGCCTATTATAATCTTAAGTGATGGTTGTTGAGTTACAAACATGTATTATGTTTTCTCTCACATTACAACACACGAGCTCTCTTGCTACTTAATCCAACAACAACAGCAGCATTGATTCGTGATGGTCAGACGTGGAAATCACAGGACCATTCATTCGTTTGCTGCCGTACCTACCACGTCCAAATGTGTATATTTGTATAGATCCACTGATGCCATTTTTAGTCATCACTGAGAAAAAAACAGTCGACGAAGAAAGAGCAGCCTGCAGACAAGAACACTCTCTCCATGGCAGCAAAACCGACCATCGTCCTACTGCCCGCCTGGGGCGTCGGCCACTTCATGCCCATGATCGAGGCCGGCAAGCGGATGCTCCAATGCACCAGCAGCAGCGCCCTCTCGCTCACGGTGCTCCTCATGCCGGCCCCGACGGCGCAGGCCGAGTCCGACATCGCCGACCACGTGCGCCGGGAGGAGGAACAAGCCGGCGCCACCGACATCCGCTTCCTTCACCTCCCGCCCGTGCCGCTCCCGACCGACCACACCGGCGTCGAGGAGTGGATCTCCCGCATCGTGCAGCTCCACGTGTCCCACATCCGGGCCGCCGTCGCCGGCCTCGCGTGCCCGGTCGCCGCGCTCGTCCTCGACATCTTCTTCACCCCGGCGCTCGACGTGTCCCGCGACCTCGCCCTGCCGGCCTACGTCTACTTCACCTCCGGCGCCGCGATGCTGGCGCTGCTGCTGCGCGCGCCGTCGCTGCAGGACGAGGTGGAGGGGGAGTTTGAACTTGAAGGCGCGGTGGACGTGCCCGGGCTCCCGCCGCTGCCGCCCTCCTTCCTGCCGGAGACCTTGCTGGACAAAAAGAGCCCGACCTACGGATGGTTCCTGTACACTGGGAGGCGCTACATGGAAGCCAACGGCATCATCGTCAACACGGCAGCGGAGCTCGAGCCCGGAGTCCTCGCCGCCATCGCCGAGGGCCGGTGCACCCGCGGCGCCCGCGCCCCGACCGTGTACCCCATCGGCCCAGCAATCTCGCTAATAACAAGCCCGCCGGCCGAGCAGTCGCAGCCGCACGAGTGCGTGCGGTGGCTCGACTCGCAGCCTCCGAGCTCGGTGCTGTTCCTCTGCTTCGGTAGCAAAGGGATGCTGCCGCCACCGCAGGTGCACGAGATAGCCCACGGCCTGGAGCGCAGCGGCCACCGCTTCCTCTGGGTGCTGCGCGGCCTGCCGGTGGACACCACAATGGGCGCGAGAGACCCGACGGACGCGAACCTCGCCGAGCTGCTCCCGGAGGGCTTCCTGGACAAGACGAAAGGGAGAGGGCTGGTGTGGCCGACGAGGGCGCCGCAGAAGGAGATACTGGCGCACGCCGCCGTCGGGGGCTTCGTCACGCACTGCGGCTGGAACTCCATCCTCGAGAGCCTCTGGTTCGGCGTGCCCATGCTACCCTGGCCGCTCGCCGCCGACCAGCACCTCAACGCCTTCGCGGTCGTCCACGGGATGGGCGCCGCCGTGCCGTTGGAGATGGACAGGAAGCGCGGGAACTACGTCGAGGCGGCACAGCTGGAGCGGGCGGTCAGGTCCCTCATGGGCGGCGGCGGCGGCGGCGAGGAGGCGAGGGAGAAGGCCATGGAGATGAAGCGCGCCTGCCGCGATGCCGTGGAACAGAGCGGTTCTTCCCACGCTTCGCTGCAGAGGCTCTCCGAGGAGCTCGTCCGAGGCGCGGTGCTGACCAAAAGAGGAAGCACTTACACCACGTGAACGTAGTCGGATCTGTGCTTTTGCTTTGGGGAATAAATTCACCGCAGTTCTGGCTGTTTCTTTCATTTCTATTCTGTTTGGGGAATAAATTCGCCGCAGCGTTCACACCATGAATTCTCGTCTAACCAATTCTGCATGAATTTTGACGTGTTCTATCAATTTTTGTGTGCCACGTAAAACTAAGCTGGTATGTGAGCATTTATTCGATCGCCCACATGTCCTTTTTCACCATACAGGGGCTGGTGTGTGGGCGTTTAACAACTCGCCCACACACCAGTTTTCACGCACGCAGAGGGGGCTGGTGTGTGGGCGTTTATCACTTCGCCACACGCCCATCTCCTTGCCCATACCCAAAGCTGGCAGTTGCCATGTGTTTCTGCAGGGTACATAGCAACTGCCCTAGCTTTGCTTGTAAGCAGATGACAACTCTTTTTACCCGAGTTGCCATGTGTTTTTGCATGGTACATGGCAACTGCCCTAGCATGCACGTAAGCAGATGACAACTTTTTCTCTTTACATGTCAACTACCCTAACGTGCTTGTGAGCACACGACAACTCTTTCTTTTACCCGAACATGTTTTTGCCATGCCTTTTTGTAGTGCTACACGGCAACTGCCTAGTGTTAGTGGGTGGCAACTCCTAAAATTTTGAAATCATGGCAACTGCAATAGACCAAACCATACATGGCAACTGTAGTTGTTTGACATGGCAACCGAAGTTCAGCGACATGGCAACTACAGTTAAACGAACATGGACGAGGGTCTGAACCATGACAACTGCGAGACGCGCGGTGACTGTCACGCGGGGCGTGCGGGACCACAAGGTATGAGGCCTAACATACGGGCGTGTGGGAGTTATCTATTTTGCCCACACGCACGTGTGTGAGAGGGATCGGGAGGGGAAAAAAGATGTGTGTGTGTGCATTACTTGTTTTGCCCACACGTAGATGTGTGTGTTGTTTCTCTTATACACCACACAAAAATGTGTATGCAGATCCCCTAACGTCAACACACATGACACTTGTGGGCGTCCATCTTTAAAAATACTGTATATTTGCTACTCTGTTTGTTTCATTTCTATTGCTCTCAATCATCTGTTTAAGAAGATTAAAAGAAAATTCAACAATGCAGTAAAAAATTCACCATAGTTCTTGCTCTTGCTTTAAAGGGTCTATCTTAATTCTTTTTATTTTCCATTATGAAAGTTTAGATTTTTTTTATAAGTATTTTTTTACTGCCGCCGGATCCCTGGGTCGTGCAGTTATGGTCCCAACACTATCGTTTGTGGAGCACTTTTGTTGATCTAAACCAGAAATTGTACAACAGGATTTCCAAATTGCCCAGTTAAAATATTAAAATCTCAAAAATTCATTTGGCTTGCATACCAAATGTGTAAGTTTAATAGTACACCACTACTAGAGGAGTGAAAAAAAACCACCGAATATAAAAGGTGAGTTGTTTTCACGTCATGTCACGCAACACACTGTCATATTTTGTGAATCGGTTCGGAGTAGTGTTAGAGCATCCACAGCCAGGATTAGGTAATTTCGATCCCCAGACATCCGCGAAGGTGCCCAGTCAATGATCAGTCGCGTCCGTTTTAAGCCTCTATATGTGCATGCACGCAACAATATCCCCTACCCTTCTCAAATTGTTCGACCAAATGCATGTGATTGTTGGGATGGAGAGAGAAAGAGAAAAGAAAGAATAAAAAGTGAAAAAGTGGTTCGGGGTGGGCCGCATCCTACGTGAAGGGCCATTCGGACAAGCCCGAACATCCCGGTCATATGGAGATAAAAGTGACGGGCGGGAGTCAGGTTGAGTGGCTGTTTTCTTCTTTCTTATGTCCGGTCCGGGCAGTGACCGGATTGTTTGATTGAACACCTGAGGGATGTGATTATAGATGCTCTTATTTGAAAAAAAAAATGAAATTTTTGCATGGCACTGCACTGCCTAGCTCTGAGTATACGTGTCACTACTTGAGCTTGTTATGGACACATTTTGTACTTTTAGAGAATTCTTCCTCCAGGTGTCGTTTTGTACTTTCAGAGAATTCTTCCACCATGTGTCAGCTGCATTTCTTTACTCTCCCACGCAGCCCCTCTTTGTAGAGAATATACAAAGAACAGAGGCTCCATAGAGCATACATAACAAAACACACACCTACGGAGTTCCTTCGTGCCGAGCTGCTTCTCCGGCAACCACATTCAGCGACTACATGCACAACCGCTCGGAGGGCACCAAAATCGCATCCTATAAGAACTAGCACCGAATGAGGGGCGAAAAGATTTTTGGAAGCGTCTTGGTGTGACTTCTTGCTTAAGTTCAAACCACATCTTTGATGTCTGTTCGTCTGCTTCGTAGAGGACGATCACCTTGACTACACACTATGGCCGAAGACGCTATTGCATTTGAGTTTCTTGTGCCCTCTTATGTTTTGACCCTCTCTATTTTGGTGCATTTGATGATTTGATCTACATGCGTACGTGCTAGCATGTGATTTATCATGTCAGTGTCGTATGACGATGCTAATCGAAATTGAGCTCAAATAAAAACTGCCTAATTTCATAACAGAGCCGATGAAGAGCAACATCATACGTGCACATATAGAAAACTCTAGATTCACCCTCAAGAAACTCTAGATTTGTTGAGGCGCATGCATCATCGATCCAGCTGCATGTGGTAAGACTAGCCACAATGGATAGTAACATAAAGTAGTAACATGTCCATGTTACTACCTCTATAGTAGGTAGTAATATATGTGTGGTAACATGCAACACTTCATTTATTAGGCTATAGACTTATCTTGCCTTGATATATGTAATGTTACTCATCTTAATAGTAACTAGCTATGTTACTACATGTCTCTTTTTCTTTATTTATTGCTTGCCACATCATTTATTTTATCTAGATATGTATGATGTTACTATCTATGTTACTTCCACTATGAGTAGTCTAATAAACTGCATGGATATACGAACACATCGTATATTACACCCGTGCGTGGGTTTGTGTTGCTACCGTGGACTTTGCATCCTCCTAGTTAATCGCGCATTGGGTCGTTCCCGATATGAATTTTAAAATTCGCTTCGAGCGGCAGAGCAGGGATGCACAGTCGGAGGTTGTAGTATTAGGCTGGGATAGTGGGAGTATCATCATTAGTAATATCATATTTTTCAAAATAATTTTGCTTATGTGACATATATTTAATGATAAGAAAGGTGATGGTGGTATAACTTAGCTAGTTATCGTAACATCACACATATCAAAATAATATGAGTCTATAGGCTAATAAATGAATCATAACATGACAACACACATATGTTACTACCTATTGTAGAGGTAATAATATAGCCTAGTAAAATGTGATGTTACTAGTCTAAGTTATTCCCCATTGGGACTAGTCTTATAGACTAGCCACAATGAAGAATAACATACACTAGTAACATAACTATGTTACTATCTTCATAGTGGGTAGTAACATAAGTATGGTAACATGCATATCCTCATTTATTAGGTTATAGACTCATATTACATTGGAACATGTGATGTTACAGTAACTAGCTAAGTTACTACTACTTCTCTCCTCATTAACTCATTGTCACATAAGCAAATTTGCTGAGTTGAACTCAATGTTACTGCTGAAGTTACTCCCATTGTGGCTAGTCTTAGGGCCGACGTACTGAAGAACATGCGAAGTGTGAGCGTGAACACAGGTAGTCGTTGGGTCTAGACCAACAGTTCAGAAAATCACCCCGGCTTAACGGGTTGTCAGTTTACCGACTTTATTCAGAGATCGCAAAGAAACACGTACAAAGGTGGTGCGCGTGTGATCGCAACCGCAACCATGTCCACAACAGCGACGCAAGGGTCACGGTAAAAGCTAAAGCACCACATCAACCGAATCTACCATCTACCACCGGAGTGCATGGCGGAGGTGGCGCCGGCGGAGTGCATGGCGGAGGCGGAGGGGGCGCTGGCGGCCGCGGCCGCGGAGGCTTGGCCTTCGCGGGCTTGTTGGGCTTCGGCGGAGGGGGAGCCTTCATCGGCACCCTCTGCCCCAGCGACCTCACTCCCCTCGCTGCAGCTATGCGGCCACCATGGGCTTCCTCCGCCGTCAATGCCGCCACGCTCCGCACCTTGGCTACGCCGCTCGTGCCAACGGTGTAGCGCGATGAGCCGAGGGACATTGCGCAGGAGCACAAGAGGAGGGCCGCCATGAGCAGTGAAGTGAGCATCTTCTTGCAGTACATGACGAGTGTGCAGTTACTCACTGAGCTACTAGTACTACTGCTACTATGCTAGTTATGTGTCTAAGTGTCGATCATCGTCGAAGCTGTTTCTATATACTCCCTTCGTTTTTAAATATAAATCTTTGTAAAATTTTTACTATTAGCCATATATGGATGTATCTAGATGCATTTTAGAGTATAAATTCATTCATTTTGCTTTGTATATGTTTCATAATAAAATCTCGTTAAAGACTTATATTTAGGAACGGAGGGAGTATGTGTGTGGTTAGCTCCACCCGATTTATCTGGAACCAAAAAATAATTCACTGTGCCGACATGTTGCTACTGAACTGGTCGGCATAAGGTATCTTGACAGACACAACCGGTGGCCATCGATGCGTGGCTGCAGCATCAATGCACGCTGGTATTTGTGCTGGCCTCTGAACTATCTTCGCCACTTGGACACTTGGTCTGTTGATCGGGCTGTACCAATCTATTTAGCATTCACTGACTCCATTTTCCTGGTTATTGCAAATTCGTGATGAAATATTTTTTGCAAGTTTACCAAAGCATGAAAATTTTCTCAAATACGCATAGCATACGTGTTATTCTATATAAGGGGGAAAATGCAAAAAAAGCCCTCCACAGGCACGGTTACGGCTTACATCTTACATGTTACACCATAACCATACTTCACTCCACGCCACCCTAGTGGCCTAATCCATACAACCGACTACTCACTCATGCTCCACATACTTAGTCTACCAAAGAAGCTATGTACACTATCCTTCATGAGTCCTGCATTCCACCAAGCTCTTCCATCCTGCTTCACCTGCCGCATGACCATGGCTACGCTTGGAGTGACGCCATCGAAGACCATAGCGTTTCGGTGCTTCCACAGTTGCCAAAGACCAAGCAGGATGATGGCCCTGGACGTCCTGATGCCAAGGCCTTGCTTGTCTCTACCTTGGCACCAGGCGGAGAGCACCTCCGTCCCGCTAGGAACCCATGTCGGCTTCTGCAGGGCATGACAAATGTGCGTCCAAACTTCTCTCGAGAAAACACATGTTAGCAGAATAAGGTTAATGGGTTCTTCCTCCTGGTTGCAGAATGGGCAAGAGTCCTGGTGCGGTAGCCCCCTCCTTGCAAGCCTGTCAGACGTCCTACACCTGTTACGAAGGGCCAACCATGAGAACATCCAGCATTGCAAAGGTGCCCTAGATTTCCACGAGAAGTCTACCGTGGGAGCGACCTCTCGGCCTGCAAACTTGGCCGGTACGCCGGTCTTACTGAGAACACGCCGCCTCTCTCCCAGGACCATGTGGCCACATCCGGGATGCCCTCCCGTAGCTCAACGTCACTGATCCTGGTCCACAACCGAAGATACTCTCTGATAGTTTCGATCTGTAGGTCCGGCCCAATATCTCTTGCCCATGTGTTGCCCACAATGGCATCGGCCAACGTCCGAGCATGTCTCAGCCTAGGCGGCACAGCACCGTAGACCGCCGGGGCCAGCTCCTGGATGCAGTACCCATCGAACCACCGATCCTCCCAGAAGAGTGTGTTGCATCCATTGCCCAATTGCATCCGAGTCGTTGTCTTGTATAGTTGCATGGATTCCTTTGGCACCGAGATCCTGAACTCCTGCCAACACCTGTCCTCCCCTGCTCGTTTCAACCATGGCCACCGCGCCTGCATGGCGATATTCATCCACCTCAGGTCCGGCACTCCAAGGCCACCATCCCATTTGGGCGCGCACACCGCCGTCCAAGCCACAGAGCAGTTGCCACCCCTTGCTTCCTTGTTCCCGCACCACAGAAAAGCACGTATGATCTTGTTGATGGCGTTGATAGTTTTCGCGGGTAATTGCATGGCCATCATTGCGTGTACAGGCATTGCGCTGAGGACCGAAAGCACGGGGAGGAGGCGTCCACTTTTGGTCAATGTTGATGCCCGCCAGGTCGGCAGGCATGCTCCGAGCCGATCCACCAGATACTGCAGTTGCGAGGCCGGCTGTTTCCGCAATGATAGTGGCAAACCAAGGTACTTGCACGGAAAACCTCCCACCAAGCAGCCAAGAATATCTCCTACCTCCTGAATCTGTTGTTGCGAGCAGCGAATGGGGTTGACAGTGCTTTTCCTTATGTTCGCTTGCAAACCCGATGCCATCCCAAAAACCTGGAGTATTGTTCGGCAACCCACTACATCTGCGACATGCGGTTTCAGAAAGATTAGCATTATAAGAAAACAATAGACTTTATTAAATTCAAAATAAGGTTTGCACCAAGGGAAAATAACAAGAATAGAACACAAAAAACTAAACAAAATTTGAATTCAAAATTTGGCAGGGGCCGCGCGAACGCTTGCCCCCTCTATCACAAATTACGACGTCCACTCCCCCCGCAAAGGAGAGATGGTAGATCAAGGTGCACACCATGTGCAATGTGAGCCGTTAACCTAGGCCATAAGCTTTATTGATCGCCCATAGACCCCGTCCAGGTAAGTATGTTTCAAAGTCGTCGTACCCTCCAATTATATACTTGTCTTCCTCGTGCGGATCTTCATAATCTTCCCGTGTGGTACTAAACAAAACGCAATTATCTTGGGGCTTGGGTTTGGGTGGCCTGATTAATCTCGAACCGATCATACCAGGGCCGGGCCCAAAGGTGTACAGAATGCGCGGCCCGCACAGGGTCCATAAATTCTGGGGGCCCTAAATTTTTACATAGGCCTAAAAAACTGTATAGCGGTTCCTGGCGTTGGGCCACGCTTGGCGCTGGAAAGCTATCGCCTCCACGTGAGTAGAGGCATCGATCGTCCGCAGGCCGCTGCTCGATCGGAAACGGGATCGTCAGATCTATCGCAAATGCCACTCGCGTCCCTACAGCCTACAGGAATCCTGCCGCTGGTGACGGCCGGCATGGCGAGTCGGCGAAAGTTCCTGTCCTCTCGTCAAAACAAAATCAATCTCATCCAGACCCCAGAGCGCTGGCGCAGTTCCTCGTGCTATGCAAATTCAGTTTATGTGCTACGGGAATTTTGTTGATGACGTACGAGTAGCTCAGTGATTCAGTATTGTTGAGTGTTGTCCGAAATTCATTCCTCTTGCTAAGCAAATTCAGTTTATGTGCTCTGAAGAATATTTTATTTCAAACTTGCCAGGTTCTGCGCATACGCATATCAGCTCTTTCATTCTGCAATTAAGGATGTGAGCCATTGATCTAGGCTACGTGCACTAGTGCAGAACCGGGCTATAGCACCGGTTCGGTAACCGGCACTAAAGTGTGAGGACTAAATGTCCCCCCTTTAGTACCGGCTCCGCACGAACCGATGCTAAAGGGCAACCACGTGGCACGAGCCAGCTCCGGGGGCAGGGAGCCCTTTAGTACTGGTTGGTGACACCAACCGGTATTAAAAGGTTGGGGAGTTTCGGGTTTATGATTTCTTTTTCATTTAATTTTGTGTTTTCCATTTAATTCTTTTTCATTTGCTGCTATTTTACGATACGAAATATTGTACACGTTATGCATATATATAAATAGAATTTCGAGTAGAACCGATCATATATATATATATATATATATATATATATATATATATATATATCATCGAATGTCTCACAACCACCATTAAAATTCACACATACACACATGTATATATATATATATATATAATTAGCTAGCTATATATAATTATTCTAATTGGTGCCTTCGGAGCCAGTGGCATTAGCCTAATTGGTGCCTTCGGAGCACGATGACAATTGAAAGTGGTTCATGGGGGCGGTAGCGGATAATAGTATTCTCCGTTCGTATCTATGACCTGGTCGAGCAAAAATCCCGCTATTTCCTCTTGAATTGCTTGTATGCGCTCCATTGGTAGTAGCTTGTCCCGCACCTCTCTGAACTGTTAAGAAAGAGATCAATATGCATGTGTATTAGTTGTGTGACTAGATATCGATAATGGTGTAAAAATTGTGAATAATGTTCTAACCAACGTACCCAGTCCTGTCTTTGAGATATGCTCCTTTCGGACGCCATCATGTGAATGTTCTCGCAAACGTAGTATCCACACAGATTATTCCCCGGCACCTGCTTTAGGGCCTTTACAAGAATAGAATTTGATCAGATAATAATTAATCAAGCATGATAATTAAAGAGATGGCAACTAGCTAGCTAGTACTACTTAATTACTTACCTTGGGTCGATACCATTTCAGGTTTTGTTTCCATTGGCCTGGAGTGACGTTGATGAACTTTGCCTAAGCCCTGCCCGCCGACAAAGAAAATAAATAAAGGGGTTATTAAATAGTTGTTATCAGAAAATGACGAACTAATTAAATAGACTGAGATATAGTTAATAATGATTGAAATTACCTGTTTACGATGGTGTAGTCACTTTGTTTCTTAAGCAGTGAGTCCCGTACTTCAGCTGTTCCTTCATCAACTTTAATGATTAACAAGATCCAGTGAAAACTGCATGCACACACGTTTGCATGTCTTAATTAAGCGGGCATATATATGTAAGCAAAATCATGTAGCTAGCTAGTAAGAAAAACAGAATTTGTAGTACAAGACAGTGTGACTCACAGAAAGTTGTAAGGAAGTAGTATATCTTCATTGTATTTGAGGCGCTTGAAGAACTCTAGCATACTTTCCTCTACACTTGCTCGATAATATGTATCTAATTTCCATGTGTATTCATTAATGGTATTTGGGCCAATGAACCCAATGCTATAGCGTGCACCTTTTTTCATTTCATACATCTTCATCCTGCATAATACCACATAAAAAAATATAGTGAGGATAATTATAGGTGATGATTGATCAAAATGATCACTACAGCTAGCTTGAGACTTAAATTACAGAAAGAAATCACTTACAGACAATAGCAACTGACGATAGATTTGTCGAGTGCGTCTTGATTGTATAACAGAAATAGTTCTGAATACTCAACGGACACAGCTTTCTCATGGAAGTAATGATCCTTCTTAACATTCACCATGAGGGACTCTCGATTGGAAATCTTGGTAATGTTCATGTACCATTGATGCAATTCATACATTCTCGTTGGGAGCTTCTTGACCTCGTCTGGCTCGACTAAAGGTTGGCCCCAGATATATTTCTGTTTTATTTCCTCCTCTGTAAGCGGAGACATGGGCTCGATATCGAGGAGTTGTCCAACAGTGATCATGAGCCTTTCAGCCTGCTCAATATGCTCCTCGGTTATTACCACATCGCCCAGCCCGGGAACGTTAACGGTTTGCCCACAATAATATTGGGCACGCGTACTCTCATGTGTTGTTGGCACAACAAGCGGGGGAATTGATTGCGCCGCCTGTTCTCCCAGCTGGGGAACGGTTTTATCGCTCCTTTTGCCAGCTGATTTGCTCAAGCTCGAGCTCGCCTCATTCTGTAGACGTGCTCGATTTAACTTCCTGAGGTGGCGCTCATAGTCTGTGTCAACAGGCTTGGGAGCTGGTGCTCTAGCCATACGAATGAAGTGGTCAATCTTTTCCTCAGGCACTTTCTCCCTTGGCGGTGGTGGCGGTTTCGGTGCAAAATGGGCTTCCACATGGGCCTTCACTATGGATGCGTTTTCCTCCTCGGACATGTCGTAAGGCCTCTGCGGAAGAGACGTGAGGCTTGGACCATATTGAAATTGCTTGCCTCCGCCTGTACCTCCCGTACTACCTCGACTTGTACTGCTACGCACCATAGCTGCGGCTACTCTCTTCCGTGATTGTGGAGGTGGCGGAGACGGCTGACGTGGCTGAGTTGGAGGAGGAGGAGTGGCCTGAAGCTGTGTCGGACTTGGAGGAGGAGTGGCCTGAAGTTGTGCTGGACTTGGAGGAGGAGTGGTTTGACACTGTGTCGGACTTGGAGGAGGAGTGGCCTAACGCTTTGCCGGATTTGGAGGAGGAGGAGGAGGGGCCTGACACATTGCTGGACTTGGAGGAGCGGGAGTCTGCTGACTCGGTGACGGACTTCGACGAGGAGTCGGCTGACGCGGTGTCGGTGGCCTTCGAAAGATGATGCAATCCTTTCTCCATAGGATGATACGATGTTTGGCCTCTCCCAGTGTGTGCTCCTCGTCACCTCCAGGAATGTCAAGCTCTAGTCCCGAATATTGGTCCACCACCTCATCAACCAAGACACGAGCATAGCCCGCTGGAATCGGGTTGCAATGGAATGTTTCCTCGGGGGGATTTGTAAAAGCAACGGCGTCCGCCACCTTCATGGATATGTTCTTCATTTTGAAGTGTAGCTCGCAGTTAGTGTTCTCCATGATGTCATCCACGGGGTAGCTATCCAGCAATGCGTCGCCCGGGGCGGAACCCACGCTGCTTCTCGGCATGGATGGGACGGTGCTATCCAATGCTGGATCATCCGCTAGCTACTGCCGCTGCTGAGACCCCCTTTGCTGGCTAAGTGAGTCGATCTGCTCCTGCTGCCGCTGGAATTTGACTGCCAAGTCCGCGTGCGCTGATTCTAGGCCTTGAAGGCGTTCATAGTCCTGCTTCCTCTGCTCCTCCTCCATCTTCCTCTTCTTCCCCTCCGCAATCTTCCTTCTCGCATGTTTTCTGTAGTCGGCGTTCCAGTCCGAAAACCCCTCATACCACGGAATAACGCCCTTGCCTCGTGTTCTTCCCAGGTGTTCAGGATTTCCCAGGGCACGCGTAAGCTCGTCGTTCTCTTTGTTGGGCTCGAACACCCGCGATCGAGCCTCTTCTATTGCAACAAGTATCTTATGTTCGGCTCCGTTCAGACATGCCTTCTTCGAAACTAAGTTTGTCTTCGGGTCCAACTCACCCCATGCGCATAGAACCAAGTCCTGCACCTGGGGGGCCAGCTCAATGTAACTGGAGTGACACCTGCATCCTCCATCTCTTTCTCAGACTTATTCCACTTAGGCATTGCCACCGCGTAGCCACCTGGCCCCAGCTTATGGAACTTATCCCTTTTTGCGGCATTGGCCTTGTTTATTCTCGACCATTCCTTAGATAATTCCGATTCCTTGAATTTCATGAAATCGTCCCAATGAGCACTTTGCTTCTCTAGTGTTCCCTTGAATACTGCAGTCTTCTTTCCCCCCTTCACGTGCTGGGCCCATACACGTTTCTTGTGGTTGTTGAATGCAACTGCCATCTTCCTAAGAGAAGCGTCCTTGACTTTCTCCACATCTGCATCTATGAAATGATCTGGTAGGGTGAAATGTTCCATGAGAGTTTCCCAAAGCAGAACTTTTTGTCTGTCGTCGACAAAAGTAAGATCTGGATGTGGCTTTGCTGGCTCTCTCCATTCTTGAAGGGAGATCGGGAGTTGGTCCTTCACAAGAACTCCGCACTGACGAATGAACTTGTCCGCAATCTTCTTAGGCGCTAATGGTTCGCCATTAGGTTTGATGGCCTCGATATTGTACTTTACGCCCTCCTTCAACTTTTTGTTCGGGCCTCGTTGTAACACCCTCGATGCGACTATATCTCCCACGTGTCGAGGCATGACTTAGAGGCATAATCGCATTGAAGGCATGTGTCGCAAGTCAGGCAATCATCACAAACATCCCATGTAATATAGATAAATAAAAGGGATAACATAGCTGGCTTACACTCGCCACGTCAATCAAGTACATAAATAACATACATCATCCAAACACTCATGGCCCGACTACGGCGCCAAAATAAAAGACAACCCGACAAGCGACATGGTCCCGATCACCCCAACTGGGCACCACTACTGATCATCAGGAAAATAAACATAGTAACGCTGAGAGTCCTCGTCGTACTCCCACTTGAGCTCAAATGCGCCATCTGGAACTGTAACATCTGGCCCTGCATCTGGTGTAATAGTAATCTGTGAGCCACAGGGACTCAGCAATTTCGCACCCTCGCGATCAAGACTATTTAAGCTTAATAGGTAGGGTAAGGTAAAAATATGTGGAGCTACAGCAAGCGACTAGCATATATGGTGGCTAACTTATTCGCAAAAGAGAGCGAGAAGAGGAGGCAAAGCGCGAGCGAGAAACTAGAGAGCAACCTGCGCAAGCATTACCCCAACACCGTGTCCACTTCCCGGACTCCGCCGAGAAGAGGCCATCACGGTAACACACTCGGTTGATTCATTTTAATTAAATTAAGGTTCAAGTTATCTACAACCGGACATTAACAAATTCCCATTTGCCCATAACTGCGGGCACGGCTTTCGAAAGTTCAATCCCTACAGGGGAGTCCCAACTTAGCCCATGACAAGCTCTCATGGTCAACGAGACAATCCGATCAGACTCGGTATCCCGGTACAACAAGACATTTCGACAGGTTAAAACAAGACCAGCAACACCGCCCGAATGTGCCGACAAATCCCGATAGGAGCTGCACATATCTCTTTCTCAGGGCACACTCAGATTGTCTTAGGTACAGGTAGGCCAGCCCAGAGTTGCCCCTGGTGGCCACCGGCAGCTGACAGGTGGACCAACACTCAGAGGAGCACTGGCCCGGGGGGGGGGGGGGGCGTTTAAACTAAGACGACCCCCGGGCTCCGGAAACCCAAGGGAAAAAGTGGCTAGGTGGAAAATGGTAAAACCAATGTTGGGCATTGCTGGAAAAGCTTTAATCAAGGTGAACTATCAGGGGGTTCCCATTATCACCCAACCGTGTAAGGAACGCACAATCCGGGAACATAACACCGATATGACGGAAACTAGGGCGGCAAGAGTGGAACAAAACACTAGGCGAGAGGCCGAGCCTTCCACCCTTTACCAAGTATATAGATGCATTAAGATAACATGGCAATATGATGATATCCCAACAAGTAAATAATGTTCCAACAAGGAACGGTCTCCAATCTTCACCTGCAACTAACAACGCTATAAGAGGGGCCGAGCAAAGCGGTAACATAGCCAATCAACGGTTTGCTAGGACAATGGTGGGTTAGAGGCTGAACATGGCAATTTGGGAGGCTTGAAAGCAAGTGGTAGGCATCATAGCAATGGCATAGCAAAAGAGCGAGCAAACTAGCATAGCAAAGATAGTAGTGATTTCGAGGGTATGATCATCTTGCCTGCAAAGTTGTCAGAGTTGACTGGATCCTCGAAAGCAAACTCAACGGTGTAGGATCGAAAGTATGTCTAGAGGGGGGTGATTAGACTACTTGACCAAATAAAAACTTAACCTTTTCCCAATTTTAGTTCTTGGCAGATTTTAGCTATTTTAGGACAAGTCAAGCAATCATCACACAATTCAAGCAAGCATGCAAAGTGTATATTGGCAGCGGAAAGTAAAGCATGCAACTTGCAAGAATGTAAAGGGAAGGGTTTGGAGAATTCAAACGCAATTGGAGACACGGATGTTTTTCCCGTGGTTCGGATAGGTGGTGCTATCCTACATCCACGTTGATGGAGACTTCAACCCACGAAGGGTAACGGTTGCGCGAGTCCACGGAGGGCTCCACCCACGAAGGGTCCACGAAGAAGCAACCTTGTCTATCCCACCATGGCCATCGCCCACGAAGGACTTGCCTCACTAGCGGTAGATCTTCACGAAGTAGGCGATCTCCATGCCCTTACAAACTCCTTGGGTCAACTCCACAATCTTGTCGGAGGCTCCCAAGTGACAAGTAGCCAATCTAGGAGACACCACTCTCCAAGAAGTAACAAATGGTGTGTTGATGATGAACTCCTTGCTCTTGTGCTTCAAATGATAGTCTCCCCAACACTCAACTCTCTCTCATAGGATTTGGATCTGGTGGAAAGAAGATTTGAGTGGAAAGCAACTTGGGGAAGGCTAGAGATCAAGATTCATATGGTAGGAATGGAATATCTTGGTCTCAACACATGAGTAGGTGGTTCTCTCTCAGAACATATGAGTTGGAAGTGTAGATGTGTTCTGATGGCTCTCTCTCTGAGTGAAGAGGAGGTGGAGGGGTATATATAGCCTCCACACAAAATCCAACCGTTACACACAATTTACCAATCTCGGTGGGACCAAATTAACAAACTCAGTCAGACCGAAATAGTAAACCTAGTGACCGTTAGAGATTTTCGGTGGGACTGACATGCAACTCGGTAGGACCGATTTTGTTAGGGTTAGGGCATAACATAATCTGTGAGACCAATTACACAAACTCGGTGAGACCGATTTTGGTAATAAGCTAACCAGAGAGTTGGTCAGGCAAACTCGGTGGGACCGATTTGCACTTTCGGTGAGACCGAAAAGTTACAGAAAGGAAACACTGAATTTACATTGCAATCTCGGTGGGACCGATCCGCTCTTTCGGTGAGACCGAAAAGTTACGAAAGGGAAACAGAGAGTTTGCAATCCCATCTCGGTGAGACCGAGATCCCACTACTAGGAAAAGGCCTACTAATGGCGCACCAGTTTTGCCTACTAATGGCGCATCACTGGTGCGCCATTACTAGCACGCCACTAGTAATTTTTACTAATGGGGCACCACCTGGTGCGCCATTAGTATCTAGTATACTAATGGCACACCACTGGTGCGCCATTAGTATAGGCCACTGGTGCACCATTAGTATAGGCCACGGTGCGCCATTAGTATTTTTGAATTTTGAAGGCAGGAAAATAGTAGTGGCGCACCGTCTAACCCCCACCGTGCGCCATTGCTATTTTTGAATAGTGAATTTGGATCTGGATCGTGATTTTTTTGCCCATTTTTTGCTAGTTTTTTTGCTTGTTTTTTGGCACGATATTATTTCAAATTTTGTTCCTGTTTTTGGATCTTGTACGTTCTTTTGCCGTGTTCTTTTGCCGGAGAGGAGTTCGCCGGAGAGGAGGAGGAGGAGGTCACCGGAGAGGCGCTCGCCTAAATGGCCGGAGAGGAGGAGGAGGTCGCCGGAGAGGAGTTCACCGAAGCATCGGAGAGGAGGAAGGAGAAACCATGAGGGAATGGGAGGAGAGGAGGGAGGAGGAGTTCACCGGAGAGGAGGGAGGAGAAACCGTGAGGGGAGGGGAGGGGAGGAGAGGAGGGAGGAGGAAGTTCCCGAAGAGGAGGAGGTCGCTGGAGAGGAGGAGGAGGTCGCCGGAGAGGAGGAGGAGGTCGCCGGAGAGGAGGAGGAGGTCGCCGAAGAGGAGAAGGAGGTCGCCGGAGAGGAGGAGGGTAGTATGGTGGAGGAGAGAAGGGAAGATGGAGTGGAGGAGAGGAGGAGATGGAGTGGAGGAGAGGAGAGGAGGAGATGGAGTGGAGGAGAGGTGGAGTGGAGGAGGTGCGCCCAGCCATATATACGACATAGTAATGGCGCACCGTGGGCAGGTGCGGCATTACTAATTTTTTCTATTTTTTGATTTATTTTGAATTTTGAAGGCGGGAAGATACTAATGGCGCACCGTGGGCAGGTGCACCATTAGTAACTCTTTTTTTTTAATTTTTTGACTTATTTTGAATTTTCAAGGCGGGAAGATACTAATGGCGCACCGTGGGCAGGTGCGCCATTAGTAACTTTTTTTTATTTTGTTGACTTATTTTGAATTTCGAAGGCGGGAAGATACTAATGGCGCACCGTGGGCAGGTGCGCCATTAGTAACTTTTTTTTTATTTTATTGACTTATTTTGAATTTTGAAGGCGGGAAGATACTAATGGCGCACCGTGGGCAGGTGCGCCATTAGTAACTTTTTTTTATTTTGTTGACTTATTTTGAATTTTGAAGGCGGGAAGATACTAATGGCGCACCATGGGCTGGTGCGCCATTAGTAAGTTTGAATTTTTTTGCCTCTCCAGATCTTAAAAGCCCCGTATCTTTTTTCTGTTAGGTTTTGAGGATTTTTAAATTCGGATGTAACTTTTCGAGTAGATGATTTTTCATATAAAAAACTTTTTCATCGGAGTTAGTATGCAAAAGTTATGCCCATTTTTACAAATTCTTGAGAGATTTTGCAAATGAAGTCGAAATTCATATTTGCAAATTTTCCCAACAACTAGACCACATATCACGTGGGAAACTTATTTTCTTTTAATTTTTTTGACATTTTCATCATTTTTTTTAAAACTGAAAAGGCGATCCACGGGGGGGGGGGGGGGGGTGCATTCGGTGGAAGTGGTGGCCAAGTTACTAATGGCGCACCGTGGCATGGTGCGCCATTACTAGTTCAACTAGTAATGGCGCACCACTCCCACGGTGCGCCATTAGTAGTTTTACTAATGGCGCACCCGCAGATCTGGTGCGCCATTAGTATTTGGACACTAATGGCGTACCAACACATGGTGCGCCATTAGTATATAGTAATGGCGCACCACATGTCTGGTGCGCCATTACTGTCAATTCCATCTATAGCCCTTTTCCTAGTAGTGTCCCTATCGGTAGAACCCATTTGCTAGGGTTTGGCAATGGCTATGACAAGTGAAACTCGGTGACGCCGGGTTGAAAGAATCGGTAGGGCCGAGTTTGGCTTGGGGTTTAGGTCAAATGTGGATATGGGAAAGTAGTTGAGGGTTTTTGGAGCATATCACTAAGCACATAAAGCAAGAGGCTCATTAAGCAACACCTCATCCCTCCTTGATAGTATTGGCTTTTCCTAAAGACTCAATGTGATCTTGGATCACTAAAATATAAAATGAAGAGTCTTGAGCTTTTGAGCTTGAGCCAATCCTTTGTCCTTAGCATTTTGAGGGTTCCACTTTCACCATCCATGCCATGCCAATCATTGAGCTTTCCTGAAATAATCATCTTGGAATAGCATTAGCTCAATGAGCTATATGTTGTTATGAATTACCAAAACCACCTAGGGATAGTTGCACTTTAAATCTCCCCCTTTTTGGTAATTGATGACAACATATAGATCAAAGCTTCGACAAATGATAATAAGCATGAAATATATCATTGCTTTGAGAAGTATGTGATAAGTAAGAGCTCCCCCTAAATTTGTGCATATTTAAGATTTGCTTTGGACTGCAAATGCACAAAGAGTTAGAGTCATGGGTTACTCTTCCATGTCACATACATCTTGGTGGAGCGCTTAAAATGATAAGAATGAAAAAAATGCAGTCATCACCAAGAAAAGTGAATGATCACATAAGATAGATAAGATAATAGCATTCACCAAGCATTAAGTGTAGCTTATGATCAAACACATGATCATCAATGTCTCACAGATAACGGCATAGTATCTCAAGCACTCAAAAGCAAACAAAGTTCGAAAAACCACCAAATAAAGCAAGAGAGAATAAAAGCAACACTCTCTCTCTCTCGAAGCCTATGATCTATACATTTTTCTCCCCCTTTGGCAACAAGTTACCAAAAAGTTCCTAGAAAATGCATAGTGCTAGATCGACTCTCAGGCTTGATCTTCTGGTGGTGGTGGAGTCCGGAGCACTCCAAGGACGAAGCCTTCTGTAGACGTGGTTGAAGTTGAGGCTGAAGTAGATGCTGGAGCTGGTGGAACTGAAGCTGTAGTTGGTGCAGAAGTGGTGGCTCTGGTGTCAGCAACTGGCACTGCATGTGATCTCTGAGCTCTTGGCACTCTGGCAAATGCATCAGTTGTAGTCTTGCCTCTCCTCTCCTGCATGTCATCCTAAAGTTGTTCCACTGCAGACTGAATCTCTGTTACTTTGACATCCAAGTCATAGAACTTTTGTTCCATGATCCTCTCTAAGCTCTACTGATTCTGAGTGAGGGTGGCCATTCCTTGCTCAATCCTCAGTGTGGATGCAATCAAGTAACCAAGCTACTCTTGTTTGGTTTTCAAGAAATACTTAGATGCCTCCTCTTGAGTTGGCATCTTGGCAGCTTTCTCCTTCCTTGCCCGCTCCTTCTTTGCTTGTGCTTGAACTAATGATGGTTCATTCTCATTCATCACAACTTGGTTGTCCTCAAAGTCTGGATGAATAGGCAAGTGTTCCTTGTCCAACAAGTATATGCCTGTGCCCATCTTTGAGTTGATTAACTCCTGAATCTGAGGGGCATAACCACAGCTCCTCTTCTGATCTGCTGCAGTCCTCTTGATAGTTTCTACTATGAGGCTCATGACCTTGAATTTCTGAGGCACATCAAATACATGAGGCAAATTGATTGCATGGCCTCTGATCATCTTGTGATCACCTGACTTGGGCAACAGAGTGTGCCTAAGGATCCAGTTAATGGTTGGCAGCCCTGACAGAAGATAATGCACAGACCCAAACTTGAAAGTATCAAGTGCCTCGTTTGGAATTTCCTTGTACATATTGGACATAGAGTTGTGGTCCATCTTCTTCTTGGCATAGATATCCAAGTCATCCTCATGCTCCTCTGGGGCATTGATGAGCTGTGCCCACTCAGCAACAGTAGATTGGTACCTCGTACCTTCAGACATCCATGTGATCTTTCCATCTGGGTAGAAATGTGCTGTGGAGTAGAATTGCATAATGAGTTCCTTGTTCCACTTTGTGGGCTTCTGCCCAACAAAGTCTGCTACTCCACAAGCATTGAAGCTGTCATACACTCCAGGGTAGTGTTCTTCATTTTCCTTGATGTACTCCCAATTGACCCATCTCATGTCACAAACTATGGGCTTCTTGTCCAACAAAACTGTCTCATAGAAGTACTGCTGTTCCTTAGTGTGGAACCTATAATCAACAACAGTTCTTCTCCTTGAAGCATATGGATCTGCTTCTCTCCACTTCCTCAGCCCTGAGTCTCTTCTGAGCTTCATGTCCGGTGGCAGCTTTTGGCAAATTGCTTGGGGTACTCCTGCTGCCATCATCTGAAGAGCTGGAGGGACTAGTGCCCTCACTCATGAGCACCTGCTCTTCTGATCTGTTCTGGCTGTCACTCTGATCAGACATGATGTAAAAGCTGACTGCTGACCCTGTGAAGAGTTTATAGATGAGGTAGAGTGGATGAGCATCACAAAATGCAGAGATTTTTGCAAAAGAATGATTCAAAAACTTAGTTTTAGTTTCCCACTGAAATCATCTCGGATCTACCGATTTTTAAACTTGGTGATACCGAAGCAGTTTTGGAACCTAAACTAGTGAACTCGGTCAGACCGGGTCACAGTTCGGTGGCACCGAGACTGCTAGGGTTTCACAAAGTTCCAAAATCGGTCACACCGATAAGTAATTCTCGGTCAGACCGAGTCTCACTTGTGCAATGGCATGAGCCAAATCGGTGGGACCGAGTTTTTCAACTCGGTGGGTCCGAGATGGTTTCGGCGGAAACCTAACCCTAAAATTTTCGAATCAATCCTATTCTACGAACGAATTGACTGGATAAGAGTGTTTCAATCGTGGCAAGAATCATTAAGAACACAATGTGCTAGGAATCAGATTGGGGATAGCACAAAGATCGAGTCCATACCCTAGTTCGGCGGAGACTCGCTACGGTGGCAACGGCGGGGTTGAATTCTGTTGACGGCGATGGAGACCAGCGACTGGAGGCGGCTGGTGGCGAGGAGACGATCCGAAGACCACGTTGGCAGAGCAAGCTATCGCGGGGGCGAAGGGGTTCGGAGAAATTTCCAAATTTTTTCCCGTGACTATATATAGCCCGACCCTGTCGGTGTGACCGAGTGGAACAACTCGGTGGCACCGAGATGCAAAACTGTATACAGTTGTTGCAACTCGGTGTGACCGAATGGTTCAAATCGGTTGCACCAAGATCGAAAATTCAGATCAACTTAATGATCTCGGTAGGACCGAAAGTGGTATATCCGTCAGACCGAGAATCACAAAGAGGTTTTGGAAGTTTAAGTCTCTGACGAATCGGGGACTCCGAGTGCTCCTCACACAGAGTGGTTCGAATCTGACTAGATCAAATTTTGTGATGTAGCATGAATAGAGTTTGAGACGAGAAAAGCATAGATAGCTAGAGAAGGTTCTTAGGCATTCTTGTCCATCCACTTGGCAAAAGGAAATAAGACCAAACAATCAAAACAACAAGTGGATGTCCTCGAATGAGTAAAATATGCAACCAACATGCTCACACAATAAAATGGCAATTGAAATATGTGACAAAGCATGCACAACCAATTCTAGCATCTATCAAGCAATTGGCGATGACTAGGTCATCTATATATGAGTATATTGACTTAGGAGTCAAGTGAGAACACTAGATCATAGGTCATACTCACCGTTTAAGCTCAAGTGGGGTTACCACTTTTACATAAAGCATTGTTGTGTCCACATCTTTAGAGTTGCTTTAGCTCAAGTCTTAGAGTAAAGCTCCCCCTAGATGTGATATCCCCCCTAAGAGGGATGAACTAACCTTGGGTTTTGTCGATGATGACTTCATGTAGATGTTGAAGATGTGGATGCTCAATGTTGATGTAGATCACTTGGAGCTATCCACTTGAGTGAATTGCACTTTCAATACCTACATGGGTTAGTCCCACAAGGAACAAACAAGGATATCCATAGACATAGAGTGATGCACACACAAGATGATGTCTATGGAAACTTTAGGTTACCTTGTCCCTTGTCTTACCAACAAGAGGGTTTGTGACTCCTTGAACTAGTGCAAGATGTGGAAGTTGATTGCACTTGTTCTTGCCAAAATGATAAGAGTGAAGTATGTTGGCGGAGTCACCCTCAAGAACTCTCTAGTTCTTCTTCTTTTGGATCCACACCATATTGATGGGAATCCTTGGAGTTGTAGTCGTACTTGATGAAGTGGAACTTGAAGTGGTCTTGGGAATCCACTTGACTAAGGTCTTAGGAGCTTCTTCAAATGCATCAATTTCCTCTTGAAGCTTGTCCTTGCCTTTTTGCTTGTAGTCTTGTGGTGGAAGATCATCTTGAGCTTGTGTCCCCTTGAAGGAAGTATCATACTTCTCTTGTTGAGGAACAAACTTTGTCTTGGGGTATTGATCTTCTTCCCACTCAACTCCATTGGCATTGAACTTTCGTTCAAAACCAACACCTTGATTCTTTCGGTGCATTCCTTGCTTGCGCACAATTTCCTCGAATTGCTTACTCCCGGCAAGGCTTTTGTACACTCCTTTCTCTATAATTCCCTTCAATAAGCTATTTTCTTGCTCAAGTGTAACCTGGCTAAGAGAATCATTAGTGGAATCAAGAGAACTACTAGAAGCAACAATATTGGATTTAGCATGATCATTGTTACTACTAGAGGAAGAATCTTTCTTGTTCTTGTTACTAGACTTGACTTGAGGCATGTAAGTGGATAAGGGTAAACGCTTGGCAATGTAAGAAGAACTTTTCTTGCAGAGATCATCATTGATTGCCTTTAAAAACTCATGCTCTTGCTCAAGATTGAGCTTTTCAAGGCGTAACTTCTCATGAGCTCTTAAAAGTTCTCGATGATCTTCGAAGATAGTTTCATGAGCTAACTTAAGAGTGTTTAGTTCTTTAGTTAGATCCTCAATCTTCTCCTTATCATTGTCATTCGTTTTATCTTGATTAGCATGATTAATTGACGTTTCATCATAGTATTCATCACTAGAGTTGTCAACAAGCAAATCATCATCACCTAACAAGTCATCTTCATCACTATTAAAATCAACATACTCGGGGTGTGTTACCTTAGGACCTTTGGCCATGAAGCATCTTCCAATTCCTTCATTTGGTGAGTCAAATATGTCGTAGGAGTTGGTTGACACAAGTGCTAGACTGGCAACACCTTCATCTTGAGTATATTCGGAATCGGAGTGATAACTTCTCTCGGAGTGGTCGTCGGAGTCGGAGCCGGATACCCATTCACCAACATGAGCTTGATGTCTTTGTTTTGTGTAGGTCCTTGATGATTTTTCTTTCCTTACCGAATCCTTGCTTCTCCGTGAGTATCTTCGTTCATAACGATCATCTCTACTCCTTCTATCTCTTGGTAGTGATTCTTCTCTTTTGCTTCTTCTTTTTGGAGAGTCTTCTCTTCTCTTGTAGGGAGCCGTACACTCATTGGAATAGCGTCCGGGTCTTCCACAATTGTAGCAGTTTCGCTCTCGACTAGAAGATCTTTTGTCATTGTAGGACCTTGACATGGAGCTTCTATCTTTGCTTCTACTCTTGTAGAACTTGTTGAAGTTCTTCACCATTAAGCTCAATTCTTCATTGAAGTTTTGTTTCTCACTTGATGATGTAGGGGCTTCACATGAGGCTTTGTAGGCACCACTTGATTTGTTGTGAAGTTCCTCTTTATCCTTAAGTGACATCTCATGAGCAACAATTCTTCCAATTACCTCCGTTGGCTTGAGATCTTTGTAATTGGGCATCATTTGGATCAATGTGCACACGGTATCATATTTTCCATCCAAGGCTCTTAGAATATTCTTGATGATGAATCTATCGGTCATCTCTACACTTCCTAAGCCAGCAATCTCATTTGTGATGAGAGTAAGCCTAGAGTACATTTCAGCGACACCTTCACCATCCTTCATTTTGAACTTGTCAAGTTGACTTCGAAGCACATCCAATTTGGATTCCTTGATGGAGTCGGTACCTTCGTGCATATCAATCAAAGTGTCCCAAATTTCCTTTGCATTCTCAAGACGACTGATTTTGTTGAATTCTTCGGGGCACAATCCGTTGAAGAGAATATCACAAGCTTGAGCATTGTATTGCAACATCTTCAACTCATCCGCGGTAGCTTCACGGTTTGGTTCTGTCCCATCAAAGAAGTCACCTTGGAAACCAACACACACAATAGCCCAAACGGCGGGGTTATGTCCAAGAATATGCATTTTCATTTTATGCATCCAACTAGCAAAATTAGTACCATCAAAGTAAGGACCTCTATGGTGATAATTTCCCTCGCTAGACGCCATACTCTCCTAGGTTGTGAAACCAAGGCTATGACCACCAAAAGCTATGGAAATCAAAGAAAATGGAGACCAAAGCTCTGATACCACTTGTAGGATCGAAAGTATGTCTAGAGGGGGGTGATTAGACTACTTGACCAAATAAAAACTTAACCTTTTCCCAATTTTAGTTCTTGGCAGATTTTAGCTATTTTAGGACAAGTCAAGCAATCATCACACAATTCAAGCAAGCATGCAAAGAGTATATTGGCAGTGGAAAGTAAAGCATGCAACTTGCAAGAATGTAAAGGGAAGGGTTTGGAGAATTCAAACGCAATTGGAGACACGGATGTTTTTCCCGTGGTTCGGATAGGTGGTGCTATCCTACATCCACGTTGATGGAGACTTCAACCCACGAAGGGTAACGGTTGCGCGAGTCCACGGAGGGCTCCACCCACGAAGGGTCCACGAAGAAGCAACCTTGTCTATCCCACCATGGCCATCGCCCACGAAGGACTTGCCTCACTAGCGGTAGATCTTCACGAAGTAGGCGATCTCCTTGCCCTTACAAACTCCTTGGTTCAACTCCACAATCTTGTCGGAGGCTCCCAAGTGACACCTAGCCAATCTAGGAGACACCACTCTCCAAGAAGTAACAAATGGTGTGTTGATGATGAACTCCTTGCTCTTGTGCATCAAATGATAGTCTCCCCAACACTCAACTCTCTCTCATAGGATTTGGATCTGGTGGAAAGAAGATTTGAGTGGAAAGCAACTTGGGGAAGGCTAGAGATCAAGATTCATATGGTAGGAATGGAATATCTTGGTCTCAACACATGAGTAGGTGGTTCTCTCTCAGAACATATGAGTTGGAAGTGTAGATGTGTTCTGATGGCTCTCTCTCTGAGTGAAGAGGAGGTGGAGGGGTATATATAGCCTCCACACAAAATCCAACTGTTACACACAATTTACCAATCTCGGTTGGACCGAATTAACAAACTCGGTCAGACCGAAATAGTAAACCTAGTTACCGTTAGAGATTTTCGGTGGGACTGACATGCAACTCGGTAGGACCGATTTTCTTAGGGTTAGGGCATAACGTAATCTCGGTGAGACCGATTACACAAACTCGATGAGACCGATTTTGGTAATAAGCTAACCAGAGAGTTGGTCAGGCAAACTCGGTGGGACCGATTTGCTCTTTCGGTGAGACCGAAAAGTTACAGAAAGGAAACACTGAATTTACATTGCAATCTCGGTGGGACTGATCCGCTCTTTCGGTGAGACCGAAAAGTTACGAAAGGGAAACAGAGTGTTTGCAATCCCATCTCGGTGAGACCGAGATCCCTATCGGTAGAACCGATTTGCTAGGGTTTGGCAATGGCTATGACAAGTGAAACTCGGTGTCGCCGGGTTGAAAGAATCGGTAGGGCCGAGTTTGGCTTGGGGTTTAGGTCAAATGTGGATATGGGAAAGTAGTTGAGGGTTTTTGGAGCATATCACTAAGCACATGAAGCAAGAGGCTCATTAAGCAACACCTCATCCCTCCTTGATAGTATTGGCTTTTCTTAAAGACTCAATGTGATCTTGTATCACTAAAATATAAAATGAAGAGTCTTGAGATTTTGAGCTTGAGCCAATCCTTTGTCCTTAGCATTTTGAGGGTTCCACTTTCACCATCCGTGCCATGCCAATCATTGAGCTTTCCTGAAATAATCATCTTGGAATAGCATTAGCTCAATGAGCTATACGTTGTTATGAATTACCAAAACCACCTAGGGATAGTTGCACTCTCAAACGGGTTCCTCATTAGCGAACTCGTCTCCCGGCTCTACCCAAACAAGACAAACAAGCAACAAGAACACAATCAACCACGTGCAAGGATCGAACAAGATGATGCAAACATGGTATGCTATGCGGGATGCATATGCAAGATATGACAGGAAGTGCATGAACCTAGCCTCAACTTGGAAAACCAAGTGTGCCACTAGAAAGATGGGATAAAATCTCTTGAAAACGATATAAAGATCACCGGAATCGGAGTTACGGTTTGGAAATGGCAAGCGATTCAAATATGACACCGGTCTGCGATTTATAGCAAGTAGTCATCTAAATGCAATGAGATGAACATGCTACAGCACTCAAACATGACAACAAAATACATGGCTAGGAAGCATTCAAGATTCTTAACAAAAGTCTAGCACTGAGCTACGGCCAAATCATCCATTAGGAGGTTCAAACAAGCATGACAAAAATGCAAATGGTAAAACAGATCTCAGACTTAGTGAAATTAACACTTGTCTGGAATTTCAGATCATATAGCCCTCTTCGGAGCGACAAAACAACATGCTACAGGACCTGAACATGACAAGCACACGAACATAGCAAAAACATAACCAGTTTTCAGACTTAGTGAAAACTGGGACATGCTGAAACATAACTCACGAAGGCATGTTTACGAGCTCGATGCACTCACTACGGAGCAAGTCATGGCAAGACATGCATACATCCATTAAGAAGGCACAAAATTCAAGCTAGACATGGCAAGAACAATGGCATAGCATGCACGGATCAACTACAATAACATCGGCAAAATCGCAAACAAGTTGACGATCTACCCAGATTCACAACGAAGAAAAAGTAGAGCTCGATTGACTAAAGCTAGGTTGCTCCATATATGCAAACAAAGACATGGATGGATAGAGCACTACAATATTAACAAAACTCCTTTACTGATCATCCTCAAAAGAGGCACGGATCACTAGGAAACAACATGAACATATGGCATCATGAACTAAACAATCCCAGGACTTAGTGAAATCGCTAAGTCCCTGAAAACAGAATTACCGGGTGCCTCACTTTGCAAGCTTGCACTAGGCACCACACACATCACAAAAATACATGGGTTGCACCTCTGGAAACATGACAAAACCCTTAACAAAACATATGTAGACCTCACGGGCATAGCTTGCACACAATAAACATGGCAAAAATGACAAAAGTCTAAGATGAACTAGCAGATCTGACAATTAACTCAAGTAGCCCTCTTCTAACAGACTTCCGGGCATCAAGGTGAACTCTAATGAAAATGATGCAATGGAATGAAATGATGTACTCTCTGAGACGAACATTTTGATATGCTATATGCCCAAATCGGAGCTACGGATGCGGAGATATAGCATGATAAAGATTGCATAAATATCCGGAGGAGAGGGAAAAAAGTCAACCCAAACTAGGGTTACTGTAGCTCGGATCTGGATCGGGCGCACGGGAAACGAGGTTGGCTGGAGCACTGTTCACCAGGGAGCTCGTGGCGGCCGGAGCTCGTGGACGTCGCCGGACTTGGCGGATCCGGCCGGAGGAGGACGGGGGCGGCACCGGCGAGGCGATGGCGGGCGGTGGCCGGACCGGGCGTGGCGGCGCGCGGCGAGTCGCCGGCTTCGAGGCAAAGCCCGGCGAGGTGGTCCGCGGCCGCGCCCGCCGGCGAGGCGGCTCGACCGCGGGGAAGAAGGCGGCGGGGAACCCAGGCGCGGGCGCGGGGCGGCTTGGGCCGCGGGGGCCTGCCCCGGGCCGTGCGGGCCGGTGCGGTGGGCGACGGCGGCGGCGAACGGCGGCGTGCCACGTGGCGGCGGGGAGGCATATCGGACGTGTCCGTCGGCGGATATTTGTCCGGCGCGGCGCGGATCTGAGATTTAGGGTTTCAGAGAGAGGGGATCCGGGATATTTCGAGGGGGATCTATTTATAGGCATAGAGGGAGCTAGCTAGGAGAGTCCAAATGAGGTGCGGTTTTCGGCCACGCGATCGTGATCGAACGCTCTAGGTGATGGAGCAGAGTTAGGTGGGTTTTGGGCCAAATTGGGGGGATGTTGGGCTGCAACATACACGAGGCCTTTTCGGTCCCTCGGTTAACCGTTGGAGTATCAAACGAAGTCCAAATGATGCGAAACTTGACAGGCGGTGTACCGGTAGTAAACCAAGGCCGCATGGCAAGTCTCGGTCTAATCCGGAAATGTTTAATCCCCACACACGAAAGAAAGCTAGAAATGACCACCGGAGGAGAACGAAGCGCCGGAATGCAAAACGGACAACGGGGAAAATGCTTGAATGCATGAGATGAACACATATGCAAATGCAATGCACATGATGACATGATATGAGATGCATGACAGCGATAACAACACACGGAGACAAAGACCCGAACCCGAGAGAAAAAATTAACTTAAAGCCAGAAACCGCAAGAGTTGGAGTACAAATTGGGTAAATCATATCCGGGGTGTTACAACACTCCACCACTACGAAAAGATCTCGTCCCGAGATCTAGGACTGAAAGAACGCCGGGTACTCAGACGAATGAGTCAATTGAATCTGCCTGGCTGCAAAATCAAGCTGAGCCTTGTGCTTAGAGAGCCAATCCATCCCGAGAATAAGATCAATATCGGCATCACCAAGAACCGATGGAGAAGCCAGAAACTTGTAGTCACCCAACGTGATAGTAACATCCGGAGAAATGGAGTTAGCCTGCATGCGCCTACCGGGAGAGACAACTGGTAATGGACTAGGCAAAATTTGCAAAGCCAAACCATGCTTAGATGAAAACGGCCTCGAGATGAAACAATGCAATGCACCCGTGTCAAAAAGAACTTTTGCCGGAATATCATTAACAGGAAGGTTACCCATGATGACATCTGATGAATCCTCTGCCTGAGCTGCATTCATCAAGTTGACCTTGGCGTGCTTGGGGTTATGCTTGACCACAGCTGTACTTGCCGATTTGACAGGTGGAGGAGGAGGAAGATGCCTCTGGTTGAAACACTTGTTGGCATAGTGACCCTTCTGTTGGCACTTGTTGCACGTGACCTTTGAAAGCGTACGGTGGTACGAAGCACTCGATCTTGGAGCTTGCAACGAAGTCTTGTTCTGAAAGCCAGGGTTGGGTGGGTGGGAAGAACCACTGCCACCTTTGCTCTTCTGCTGATACGGCTGACGGAACGGAGGAGGAGGAAGCCAATACTTCTGCTGCCTGGCCACTTGAGTAGAGGAAGAGGGAGTAGTGTCTCTGGCTTGCTTCTTGGAAGCATCACACCTCAACTGAGCAGCCTCTTGCTTCAGTGCCATGTTGTAGAACTCATCGTACCTCAACGGCTCAAAGAGGACAAGAGCGAGCTGAATTTCTTCTCTGAGACCACCCCTGAACTAGTATATCATGCTCTTCTCATCAGGTACGTCCTGCTTGGCAAAGCGGGCGAGCTTCTGGAACAACTTGTTGTAGTCATAGACAGACAAAGAGCCTTGCTTCAAGTTGCGGAATTCCCCATGCTTACTTTCAGTCACACTCTGAGGGATGTGATGAGCTCGGAAATCTTGACGAAATTGATCCCAAGTGATCAGACGTCCACCTCTGGAATCCTTGTACTGCTGGAACCATTCTGCAGCTAGATCTTTGAGCTGGAAGGAAGCGAACTTGACGAAATCTTCAGGCCTGACATTGCTGCACTCAAAATGCTTACACAGATCCACAAGCCAATCGTCAGCATCGGTTGCCTCAACACAATTGCTGAACGTCTTTGGCCCATTAGCAAGGAACTGGTTCAGTGTAGCAAAATGATTCTGATTGTTGCCTTGATTCCCTTGATTGCCTTGATTGCGCTCTTGGAGAATTTGCATGATCAACTGCGTGTTTGCATTGGTTGTGGCCATCACAGCTTGCCATGCCTCTGGAGGAGGTGGAGGTGGTGGCGGATCAGGATTCGGAGTCGTGCGCGTTGGAGGAGCCATCCTGAAGAGGTTGACCACCATTAGCACATTGATAGGCAAAATATTGAAGCTGAATCCAACGGAATGAAAATTGCAACGTAAAGTCTTCACATCCGAACAAAACGAATGAATGCATTCCTCTTGAAATGGTCACATATCCATAAATTGCGAAGCCATGTGGAATTAAGTAGAAGAAGTAAATCAACAAGGTACGTATCAAGAACGAATAATCGGTAAGAAATCCCAATCTCAAACCAATATCCGTGGAATAAGAGCTAGAGCTACAAGAATTCCCACCTAAGAAACTCCCGAACCTTTTCGGTTATGCAATCAGGTGTTGGGGATACAGGGGAAGCATAATATCTCACCCAAACTAGCAAATCCTACATCCAGCTGTATCCATCCTTCAACACATAACCAAGAAAAACTTCGGAAACCATCTACCTCAACCTTCGAAAAGCATCTGTTATACAAGTTATGGCGATACTCCCGAACTCCCGCCCAGTACTGGGTGGCGTCGAGGTTATCTCACCAACGAACTGCATAAAAGAGATTTTTCGATGTCGGCATACTAAACTCAGGTATTCTAGAACTGCAACGATAAAATTATGATGACAACACCTCAGAGCTCAACTCCCCGGGACACTTCCACTAAACCCCTGACAGGAGGCACCAAGACAATGTTCTCATCATAAAACCATCGGAACGATTCCAAGATACCCGCGTGATCCTAAATTTTTTTAGTGAAATTTGAGAAGAAAAGAGTCAAAACTCTACGTCAGGATGCCTTACCAGAGCGATGAGGAGACTGGGAAGTAAAAAGAATTCCTAAACTCTCCGATATATAATTCCTAAATGACTCAAAACATTTTTCTAGACACAACTCGGCCGCTAAAAACGATTAATGAGTGGGGGCTCCTAAGGTCGGGGAAGGCTCTTATTACCAACTTGTAACACCCTCAATGCGACTATATCTCCCACGTGTCGAGGCACGACTTAGAGGCATAATCGCATTGAAGGCATGTGTCGCAAGTCAGGCAATCATCACAAACATCCCATGTAATATAGATAAATAAAAGGGAGAACATAGTTGGCTTACACTCGCCACGTCAATCAAGTACATAAATAACATACATCATCCAAACACTCATGGCCCGACTACGGCGCCAAAATAAAAGACAACCCAACAAGCGACATGGTCCCGATCACCCCAACTAGGCACCACTACTGATCATCAGGAAAAGAAACATAGTAACGCTGAGAGTCCTCGTCATACTCCCACTTGAGCTCAAACGCGCCATCTGGAACTGTAACATCTGGCCCTGCATCTGGTGTAATAGTAATCTGTGAGCCACAGGGACTCAGCAATCTCGCACCCTCGCGATCAAGACTATTTAAGCTTAATAGGTAGGGTAAGGTAAAAATATGTGGAGCTGCAGCAAGCGACTAGCATATATGGTGGCTAACTTATTCTCAAAAGAGAGCGAGAAGAGGAGGCAAAGCGCGAGCGAGAAACTAGAGAGCAACCTACGCAAGCATTACCCCAACACCGTGTCCACTTCCCGGACTCCACCGAGAAGAGGCCATCACGGTAACACACTCGGTTGATTCATTTTAATTAAATTAAGGTTCAAGTTATCTACAACCGGACATTAACAAATTCCCATTTGCCCATAACCGCGGGCACGGCTTTCGAAAGTTCAATCCCTGCAGGGAGTCCCAACTTAGCCCATGACAAGCTTTCACGGTCATCGAAGGAATAGACCTCCACCCGAGACATTCCGATCAGACTCGGTATCCCGGTACAACAAGACATTTCGACAGGTTAAAACAAGACTAGCAACACCGCCCGAATGTGCCGACAAATCCCGATAGGAGTTGCACATATCTCTTTCTCAAGGCACACTCAGATTGTCTTAGGTACGGGTAGGCCAGCCCAGAGTTGCCCCTGGTGGCCACCGGCAGCTGACAGGTGGACCAACACTCAGAGGAGCACTGGCCCGGGGGGGGGGGGTTAAACTAAGATGACCCTCGGGCTCCGGAAACCCAAGGGAAAAAGAGGCTAGCTGGCAAATGGTAAAACCAATGTTGGGCATTGCTGTAAAAGCTTTAATCAAGGCGAACTATCAAGGGGTTCCCATTATCACCCAACCGCGTAAGGAACGCACAATCCGGGAACATAACACCGATATGACGGAAACTAGGGCGGCAAGAGTGGAACAAAACACTAGGCGAGAGGCCGAGCCTTCCACCCTTTACCAAGTATATAGATGCATTAAGATAACATGGCAATATAATGATATCCCAACAAGTAAATAATGTTCCAACAAGGAACGGTCTCCAATCTTCACCTGCAACTAACAACGCTATAAGAGGGGCCGAGCAAAGCGGTAACATAGCCAATCGACGGTTTGCTAGGACAATGGTGGGTTAGAGGCTGAACATGGCAATTTGGGAGGCTTGAAAGCAAGTGGTAGGCATCGTAGCAATGGCATAGCAAAAGAGCGAGCAAACTAGCATAGCAAAGATAGTAGTGATTTCGAGGGTATGATCATCTTGCCTACAAAGTTGTCAGAGTTGACTGGATCCTCGAAAGCAAACTCAACAGGCTCCTCGTTAGCGAACTCATCTCCCGGCTCTACCCAAACAAGAAAAACAAGCAACAAGAACACAATCAACCACGCGCAAGGATCAAACAAGATGATGCAAACATGGTATGCTATGCGGGATGCAATGCGGGATGCGTATGCAAGATATGACAGGAAATGCATGAACTTGGCCTCAACTTGGAAAACCAAGTGTGCCACCGGAAAGATGGGATGAAATCGCTTGAAAACGATATAAAGATCACCGGAATCGGAGTTACGGTATGGAAATGGCAAGCGATTCAAATATGACACCGGTCTGCGATTTGCAGCAAGTAGTCATCTAAATGCAATGTGATGAACATGCTACAACACTCAAACATGACAACAAAATAAATGGTAGGGAAGCATTCAAGATGCTTAACAAAAGTCTAGCACTGAGCTACGGCCAAATCATCCATTAGGAGGTTCAAACAAGCATGGCAAAAATGCAAATGGTAAAACAGATCTCAGACTTAGTGAAATTAACACTTGTCTGGAATTTCAGACCATATAGCCCTCTTCGGAGCGACAAAACAACATGCTACAGGACCTGAACATGACAAAGAAAGACATGGCATGGAGCTACTCAACAAGCTTAACAAAAGTCCCTTAGTGACCTTTAGCCAAAAGGGATCACAAAATATACTAACAAGCACACGAACATAGCAAAAACATAATCAGTTTTCAGACTTAGTGAAAACTGGGACATGCTAAAACATAACTCACGAAGGCATGTTTACGAGCTCGATGCACTCACTACGGAGCAAGTCATGGCAAGACAAGCATACATCCATTAAGAAGGCACAAAATTCAAGCTAGACATGGCAAGAACAATGGCATATCATGCACGGATCAACTACAATAACATCGGCAAAATCACAAACAAGTTGACGATCTGCCCAGATTCACAACGAAGCAAAAGTAGAGCTCGATTGACTCAAGCTAGGTTGCTCCATATATGCAAACAAAGACATTGATTGATAGAGCACTACAATATTAACAAAACTCCTTTACTGATCATCCTCAAAAGAGGCACGGATCACTAGAAAACAACATGAACATATGGCATCATAAACTAAACAATCCCAGGACTTAGTGAAATCGCTAAGTCCCTGAAAACAGAATTACCGGGTGCCTCACTTTGCCAGCTTGCACTAGACACCACACACATCACAAAAATACATGGGTTGCACCTATGGAAAGATGACAAAACCCTTAATAAAACATATGTAGACCTCATGGGCATAGCTTGCACACAATAAACATGGCAAAAATGACAAAAGTCTAAGATGAACTAGCAGATCTGACAATTAACTCAAGTAGCCCTCTTCTAACAGCATTTCGTGCATCAAGATGAACTCTAATGAAAATGATGCAATGGAATGAAATTATGTACTCTCTGAGACGAACATTTTGATATGCTATATGCCCAAATCGGAGCTACAGATGCGGAGATATAGCATGATGAAGATTGCATAAATATCCGGAGGAGAGGGGAAAAAGTCAACCCAAATTAGGGTTACTGTAGCTCGGATCTGGATCGGGCGCACGGGAAACGAGGTTGGCCGGAGCACTGTTCACCTGGGAGCTCGTGGCGGCCGGAGCTCGTGGACGTCGCCGGACTTGGCGGATCCAGCCGGAGGAGGACGGGGGCGGCACCGGCGAGGTGATGGCGGGCGGTGGCCGGACCGGGCGTTGCGGCACGCGGCGAGTCGCCGGCTTCGAGGCAAAGCCTGGCGAGGTGGTCCGCGGCGGCGCCGGCCGGCGAGGCGGCTCGGCCGCGGGGAAGAAGGCGGCGGGGAACCCAGGCGCGGGCGTGGGGCGGCTTGGGCCACAGGGGCCTGCCCGGGGCCGCGCGGGCCGGTGCGGTGGGCGACGGCGGCGGCGAACGGCGGCGTGCCACGTGGCGGCGGGGAGGCAGATCGGACATGTCCGTCGGCGGATATTTGTCCGGCGCAGCGCGGATCTGAGATTTAGGGTTTCGGAGAGAGGGGATCCGGGATATTTCGAGGGGGATCTATTTATAGGCATAGAGGGAGCTAGGAGAGTCCAAATGAGGTGCGGTTTTCGTCCACACGATCGTGATCGAACGCTCTATGTGATGGAGCAGAGTTAGGTGGGTTTTGGGCCAAATTGGAGGGGTGTTGGGCTGCAACACACACGAGGCCTTTTCGGTCCCTCGGTTAACCGTTGGAGTATCAAACGAAGTCCAAATGATACGAAACTTGACAGGCGGTCTACCGGTAGTAAACCAAGGCCGCATGGCAAGTCTCGGTCCAATCCGGAAATGTTTAATCCCCACACACGAAAGAAAGCTAGAAATGACCACCGGAGGAGAAAGAAGCGCCGGAATGCAAAACGGACAACGGGGAAAATGCTCGAATGCATGAGATGAACACGTATGCAAATGCAATGCACATGATGACATGATATGAGATGCATGACAACGATAACAGCACACAGAGACAAAGACCCGAACCCGAGAGAAAAAATTAACTTAAAGCCAGAAACGGCAAGAGTTGGAGTACAAATTGGGTAAATCATATCCGGGGTGTTACAATACTCCACCACTACGAAAAGATCTCGTCCCGAGTCCTAGGACTGAAAGAACGCCGGGTACTCAGAACAGAGGTGATCCTCGCGTTCCCAGGTAGCTTCACGGTCGGAATGGTGTGACCACTTGACTTTGAGAAATTTGATTGACTTGTTGCGAGTCTCGCGTTCAGTCTCTTCAAGGATAGCAACTGGATGCTCACGATAATAGAGATCTTGTTGGAGCTCAATGTCCTCGAAGTTGACGGTGCGGTCAGGCGTTTTGAAGCACTTTCGGAGCTGAGAGACATGGAACACATCATGAACATTTGCAAAGTTTGACGGAAGCTCGAGTTGATAGGCAAGGTCGCCTCTCTTGCTGACAATCTTGAAAGGTCCCACGTATCTAGGGGAAATCTTCCCTTTGATACCAAAGCGACGAGTCCCTTTCATAGGAGAGACGCGGAGGTAAACATGATCTCCGATCTCGAAAGCCAAATCATGGTGCTTACTATCATAGTAGCTCTTCTGGCGGGATTGGGCTGCTTTGAGGTTATCACGAATGACTTTGCACATTTCTTCTGCCTCTGTGATTAAGTCATTACCCATCAGCTGACGTTCACCGGTTTCGGACCATTTGAGAGGGGTACGACACTTCCTGCCATATAGAATTTCAAATGGGGCCTTGCCCGAACTTGCTTGAAAACTGTTATTGTAGGAGAATTCAGCATAAGGAAGACAATCCTCCCACTTCATGCCAAAGGATATCACACAAGCCCTGAGCATATCTTCAAGAATCTGGTTGACACGCTCAACTTGACCGCTTGTTTGAGGATGGAAAGCTGTGCTGAAGCGGATGTTGGTACCCATGGCCTTCTGAAAAGAATCCCAAAACTTGGAGGTAAAGATGCTGCCACGGTCTGAAGAGATCACCTGAGGAATACCGTGCAGAGAGACAATTCGAGAGATATAGAGTTCTGCCAATTGAGCTGCAGTGATCGACTCTTTGATAGGCAGAAAATGAGCCACTTTGGAAAGTTTGTCAATGACAACAATATAGCATCATTGCCACGCTTGGACTTTGGAAACCCAGTCACGAAGTCCATCTCAATGTGGTCAAACTTCCATTCTGGAATGGCAAGAGGTTGGAGGAGACCAGCTGGCCTTTGGTGTTCTGCCTTCACTCTTCTGCAGACATCACATTCATTCACAAACTGAGGAATCTCGTGCTTCATTCGAGTCCACCAATAAGCTTGCTTGAGGTCCTGATACATCTTCGTGCTCCCAGGGTGGATGGAGAGGAGAGAATTGTGAGCCTCATTCATGATCACTTTACGAAGTTCACCTTTGGGTACAACAATTCGATCCTCGAAGAAGAGAGTGTCCTTGTCATCAAGGCGGTAGCACTTGTATTTGGGTTGACTCTTGGCAATCCCAATCTTCACCTTTTTCACCATAGCATCAAGAAGCTGGGCTTGGCGAATCTGGTCTTCCAAGGTAGGAGAGACTTGAAGGTTGGCGAGGAAACCTTGAGGAACAATTTGCAGATTAAGTTTGCGGAAAGCATCACAAAGCTCGGGTTGATAAGGCTTGAGAATCAGACTGTTGCAATACGCTTTCCTGCTCAAAGCGTCAGCAATCACATTGGCCTTGCCTGGAGTATACTCGATACTCGGATTATACTCTTGAATCATTTCGACCCATCGAGTTTTCCTGAGGTTGAGATTAGGATGAGTGAAGATGTACTTGAGAATCTTGTGATCAGTGAAAATGTCCACTTTTCTTCCCAATAGAAGATGTCTCCAAGTCAAAAGAGCATGCACAACTGCCGCCAACTCGAGATCATGAGTGGGGTAGTTCTTCTCATTAGGCTTCAACTGGCGAGAGGTATAAGCAACAACTTTCTTCTCTTGCATCAACACTGCACCGAGACCTTGGAGAGAGAGGCATCACAAAAGACCTCGTACAGCTTGGATTCATCAGGCGGAGTCAGAACTGGAGCAGTGATCAATTTCTCTTTCAAAGTGTTGAAAGCAATGTCACACTCCGGAGACCAAACGTACTTGATGTGCTTCTGGAGAAGATTTGAGAGAGGCTTCGCGATCTTAGAAAAGTTTTCAACAAATCTTCGACAATAGCTTGCGAGACGGAGGAAGCTACGGAGTTGCTTCACGTTCTGAGGAGGTTCCCAATTCACAATTGCAGACACCTTCTCAGGATTCACGGCAATGCCCTTGGCAGAGATGATATGACCAAGATAAAGAACCTCATCGAGCCAAAATTCACACTTGGAGAACTTGGCGTAGAACTGGTGTTCCCTCAGCTTATCAAGAACCAAACGCAAGAGCTTGGCATGATCTTCCTTGTTCTTCGAGAAAACCAGAATGTCGTCGAGATAGACCAAAACGAAGTCATTGGTGTAGGGATTGAAGATGAAGTTCAACATGCGAGAAAACGTCGGAGGAGCGTTGACGAGGCCAAAAGACATGACAGTGTATTCATATGAACCATAGCTTGTCTTGAAAGCTGTCTTTGGAATATCTTGCTCACGGATTCGAATCTGATGATAACCCATACGGAGATCAAGCTTGGAGAATACTTGGGCACCCTTGAGTTGTTCGAACAGCTCATTGATGTTGGCAAGTGGGTATTTGTTCTTGATGGTCTTCTTGTTCAGTGGACGGTAATCAACACAAAGTCGCTCCGTTCCATCCTTCTTCTTCACAAAAAGAACACCACAACCCCACGGAGAAGAACTAGGCCGGATGAGACCCATTCTTTCTTGAATATCGAGTTGTTTCTTCAGCTCCTTCAACTCTTCAGGTCCGAGCTTGTAAGGACGCTTGCACACAGGTTCCGTACTGGGCTCAAGATCAATAACGAATTCAACTGGCCGGTGCAGAGGCATTCCTGGATGCTCTTCTGGAAAGACGTCTTGATATTCGCAAACGACTGGAATCTACAAGATAGCATCCAGTTCACCCTTCTCATTGAGAGAAAACAACCGGATTGTATCATCACGAGCGGCAAAGACAATTACATCCTCAGACGAATGAGTCAATTGAATCTGCCTGGCTGCACAATCAAGCTGAGCCTTGTGCTTAGACAGCCAATCCATCCCGAGAATAAGATCAATATCGGCATCACCAAGAACCGATGGAGAAGCCAGAAACTTGTAGTCACCCAACGTGATAGTAACATCCGGAGCAATGGAGTTAGCCTGCATGCGCCTACCGGGAGAGACAACTGCTAATGGACTAGGCAAAATTTGCAAAGCCAAACCATCACTAGTAGAAAAAGGGGCTATGGTCCAGGCCGCCTCAGCCCATTAGTCCCGGTTCAGTCTTGAACCGGGACCAATGTGGGCATTGGTCCCGGTTCGTGAGCCCAGGGGGCCGGCCGGGCCACGTGGGCCATTGGTCCCGGTTGGTGGGACGAACCGGGACCAAAGGGCCTCCCTCCTGGCCCACCACCATTGGTCCCGGTTGGTGGCTTGAACCGGGACCAAAGGCTCCCCTTTAGTCCCGGTTTATGCCACGAACCGGGACCAATGAATTGCCTATATATACCCCCTCGCGCAAGAGCAGAGCACAGTGCTCTGTTTTTTCTGGCCGAGGGGGAGAGGCCTTTGTGGTGCTCTAGCTCACCTCCTATGCACATGAGGTGTTCGATGGAATGCCCGAGCCACACTACTTAAGCTTTCTCCTCTCGAAGCTCGACCTCCAAGCTCCATTTTCCTCGAGATTTGTCTAGATTTAGCGGTCCGTCACGCCCCGTCCCCGTCTTCACCGCCGTCGATCACCCGCGCCGATCTCATCACCGACACCACCGTGGTGAGCCTCTTATTCTTATCTTCTTTCTGAAAGGAAAAATATTCTTACTTGTATGTTTAGATAGATACTTTTATCATTTTCTTACATTTATTATTGCATCTTATATAGTGCGATGGTTTTGGTATCCGCCCCCGTCGGCCCTCGTCCTGTCTATGATTCGGATTTGGTATGTATATTATCTTTATAACTATTGGTTCATTTATTGTTTATGAAAATTATGCCGACCAACATGACATAGATTTTATTTATCCAGGATGTATGTGAATCGGAAATGCCAACCGACCTTGTCAAGAGGTTAAATTTAGTTGAAGAAGAAAACAGTTTGTTGAAGGAAAAAATAAAAAAAATTGAGGAGGAGAAGATGATATTGGAGTTGCATGTTGTGGATGTCGTCGATGATCACAAGATCAAGATGGATGCAATGCGCTTGAAGATTAGAAAGATTAGAAAATATGCCATTCATACCGAGGCTTGGTATCATTATGCCGTTGGATCAATTGTTACCTTGGTTGCAATTATGATCGCATTTGTTTTCGCATTGAAATGTTTTACATAGTTTCAATGTATGGTTTAATTAATTAGATGCTCTAGAGAGCTATATGTTGTTAGATGAGAACTATGTATGCACTTTGGTTTTAATGTGATGATGAACTTCTATTAATTTGGACACTTAATTATATATAATGCACGCAGATGAACCAGCAATGGATGTACGGTGACAGACACACCCGCGAGTACATTAAGGGCGTGCATGAGTTTCTCGATGCGGCTGAGGCAAACAAGCAGAATGGTTTTATGTGTTGTCCATGCACTGAATGTGGGAATACGAGGTCTTACTCTAACCGGAAAATCCTTCACTCCCACCTGCTTTACAAGGGTTTCATGCCACACTATAATGTTTGGACGAGGCACGGAGAAATAGGGGTTATGATGGAAGACGGCGAAGAAGAAGAGTACGATGAGAACTATGTGCCCCCTGAATACGGTGATGCTGCAACGGGGGGAGCTGGTGAAGATCAAGAGGAACCAGACGATGATGTGCCCAATGATGCTGCCACGGGTGAAGCTGCTGAAGATCAAGAGGAACCAGACGATGTGCCCGATGATGATGATCTCCGCCGGGTCATTGTCGATGCAAGGACGCAATGCATTAGTCAAAAGGAGAAGCTGAAGTTCGATCGCATGTTAGAGGATAAAAAAAAAGGGTTATACCCCAATTGCGAAGATGGCAACACAAAGCTCGGTACCGTACTGGAATTGCTGCAGTGGAAGGCAGAGAATGCTGTGGCTGACAAAGGATTTGAGAAGCTACTGAAAATATTGAAGAAGAAGCTTCCAAAGGATAACGAATTGCCCGACAGTACATACGCAGCAAAGAAGGTCGTATGCCCTCTAGGATTGGAGGTGGAGAAGATACATGCATGCCCTAATGACTGCATCCTCTACCGTGGTGCATACAAGGATCTGAACGCATGCCCGGTATGCGGTGCGTTGCGGTATAAGATCAGACGAGATGACCCCGGTGATGTTGACGGCGAGCCCCTCAGGAAGAGGGTCCCTGCAAAGGTGATGTGGTATGCTCCTATAATACCACGGTTGAAACGTCTGTTCAGAAACGAAGAGCATGCCAAGTTGATGCGATGGCACAGTGAGAACCGAAAGAAAGATGGGAAGTTGAGAGCACCCGCTGACGGGTCGCAGTGGAGAAAAATCGAGAGAAAGTACTGGGATGAGTTTGCAAAGGACCCAAGGAATTTATGGTTTGCTTTAAGCGCGGATGGCATTAATCCTTTCGGGGAGCAGAGCAGTAATCACAGCACCTAGCCCGTGACTCTATGTATGTATAACCTTCCTCCTTGGATGTGCATGAAGCGGAAGTTCATTATGATGCCAGTTCTCATCCAAGGCCCTAAGCAACCCGGCAACGAAATTGATGTGTACCTAAGGCCATTAGTTGAAGAGCTTTTACAGCTGTGGAATGGAAACGGTGTATGTACGTGGGATGAGCACAGACAGGAGGAATTTAACCTTAAGGCGTTGTTGTTCGTGACCATCAACGATTGGCCCGCTCTCAGTAACCTTTCAGGACAGACAAACAAAGGATACCACGCATGCACGCACTGTTTAGATGACACTGAAAGTATATACCTGGACAAATGCAGGAAGAATGTGTACCTGGGCCATCGTCGATTTCTTCCGACCAACCATCAATGTCGAAAGAAAGGCAAGCATTTCAAAGGCGAGGCAGATCACCGGAAGAAGCCCGCCATGCGCACCGGTGATCACGTGCTTGCTATGGTCAATGATTTACCCTACGTCATCTTTGGAAAGGGTCCCGGTGGACTAGCTGTTCCGAATGACGCTAAGGGACACGAACCCATGTGGAAGAAGAAATCTATATTTTGGGACCTACCCTACTGGAAAGACCTAGAGGTCCGCTCCTCAATCGACGTGATGCACGTGATGAAGAACCTTTGCGTGAACCTGCTAGGCTTCTTGGGCATGTATGGGAAGACAAAAGATACGCCGGAGGCACGGGAGGACCTGCAAAGTTTGCACGAAAAAGACGACATGCCTCCGAAGCAGTATAAAGGTCCTACCAGCTACGCTCTTACGAAAGAAGAGAAAGAAATCTTCTTTGAATGCCTGCTTAGTATGAAGGTCACGACTGTCTTCTCATCGAATATAAAGGGAATAATAAATATGCCAGAGAAAAAGTTTCAGAACCTAAAGTCTCATGACTGCCACGTGATTATGACGCAACTGCTTCCGGTTGCATTGAGGGGGCTTTTACCGGAAAACGTCCGATTAGCCATTGTGAAGCTATGTGCATTCCTCAATGCAATCTCTCAGAAGGTGATCGATCCAGAAATGGTACCAAGGCTAAGGAGTGATGTGGCGCAATGTCTTGTCAGTTTCGAGCTGGTCTTCCCACCATCCTTCTTCAATATCATGACGCACGTCCTAGTTCATCTAGTCGACGAGATTGTCATCCTGGGGCCCATATTTCTACACAATATGTTCCCCTTTGAGAGGTTCATGGGAGTCCTAAAGAAATATGTTCGTAACCGCGCTAGGCCAGAAGGAAGCTTCTCCATGGGCCATTAAACAGAGGATGTTATCGGGTTTTGTGTTGACTTCATTCCTGGCCTTAACAAGATAGGTCTCCCTAAATCGCGGTATGAGGGAAGACTGACTGGAAAAGGCACTCTTGGAAGAGACTCAATAATATGCAGGGACGGATATTCTTGGTCTCAAGCACACTACACAGTTCTACAGAACTCTACCTTGGTGACCCCGTATGTCGATGAACACAAGAACAGTCTGCGCTCCAAACACCCGGAGCAATGCGACGACTGGATTACATGTGAACACATCAGGACTTTCAGCAGTTGGTTGGAAACATGTCTCAGAGGTGACAACACTGTTTGTGATGAGTTGTACTTGTTGTCCAGGGGACCATCTTTGACTGTATTGAGTTACAAAGGATACGAGATAAATGGGAATACATTTTACACGATCGCCCAAGATCAAAAGAGCACCAACCAAAACAGCGGTGTCCGCTTTGATGCAGCAACCGAGAGCGGAAAGTACACATATTATGGTTACATAGTGGACATATGGGAACTTGACTACGGACCTGATTTTAAGGTCCCTTTGTTTAAGTGCAAATGGGTCATTCTGTTTGGCGGCGGGGTACAAGTAGACCCACAGTACGGAATGACAACAGTGGATCTGAAAAATCTTGGGTACACTGACGAACCGTTCGTCCTAGCCAATGATGTGGCACAGGTTATCTATGTGAAGGACATGTCTACTAAACCGAGAAAAAGAAAAGATAAGGAAGCGAATACATCATACGATGAGCCAAAACGCCACATAGTTCTTTCAGGAAAAAGGGACATCCTGGGAGTGGACGGCAAGACAGACATGTCTGAAGATTATGAAAAGTTTCATGAAATTCCTCCCTTCAATGTCAAGGCTGACCCAAGCATCCTGATAAACAATGAAGATTATCCATGGTTACGGCGCAATAAGCAAATGACACAAGCGAAGAAAAAGTGAAGACTTTCTCCCGCAATAAGAAAATGCTATGTGGGTGAAATTATGATACCATGCATCCCAACTTTCAACTTTTTCAGAGTTCATTTGAAATGCTTTCATGTCTTATGGTTTGAAACTTTGATACTTCGAAAGTGATTGTCTATTTTGTACACGAAGTGCATCAAGTTTTTGTCGTAACCCTCTCTACTTTTTGGAACATGCTATGTGGGTGAAATGATGATACCATGCTAACTTTCAACCTTTTCAGAGTTCATTTTGAAATGCTTTCCAATTTCAGAGTCATTTAGCTCAAAGAATGAATTAATAGCAAACAGAATGAACTACAAAACTTTTATGAAAATAAAAACAATCAATTAAAATATTATGTTATGATCAACTAAAATAAAACTATAATATTCTTCAATAGCAAAAAGAATATAATTTGTGTGACCTAAAAGCAAACTATTAATATTTAATTGTAAGTATAAATAAAAAATAAATAGCAAAGAAGAAAAAAATTCATAAACTAGTGATTCACAAATTTTTATAAAAAATCAAATTTAAACTATTTAAAATTTAAAACTAATGGCACTAACAGAAAGTTTATAATTTTTGTGACCTAAAAGCAAAAAGACATCACTAAAAAACTGTAAGTATTTAGTTGTAAGTAGAAATAAAAAAAAATAAAAAACCAAAAAAATATAGAAACAAAAAAGAAAAAACCAAAAAAATGCCTCCTACTGGGCCTCCACGGCCTGAATACGACTAGAAACCCTACATGGGCCAGGATTCAGGCCCGCAGAGGCCCAATAGGCCCACAGGCAGTAGCAGTTTAGGCCCGAAAGCCTGCATTTGAGAGGAGCTCGAAAGGGGAGGCAGAGCAGCGCTTATAAACAAGTATCGGCGCCCTTCAGCTAGCGATGTGGGACTAAACTTCTGGGCGCGGGGCGCACAAGGGCATTGGTCCCGGTTGGTGGCACCAACCGGGACTAAAGGTGGCATTGGTCACGGTTCGTGGCACCAACCGTGACCATTGCCCCCCTTTAGTCCCGGTTGGTGCCACCAACCGGGACCAAAGGCCGCCGCTTCCCGCCCTTTGGGCTGCTGAAAATTGGCCTTTGGTCCCGGTTCGTGGCACCAACCGGGCCCAAAGGGGGGCATTGGTCACGGGTCGTGCCACGAACCGGGACCATTGCTCTGCCTATATATACAACACTTGCGAAATTTTCGGCAGCTGCTCCATTCCCCATCGCCGACGCCGCCAGGCTGCTCGTCCTCCTCGTCGCCGTCGCCGCGCCCTGCCCCGTCGTCGCCCCGCGCCCCTGCCCCGTGCTCGCCGTCGCCGTCGCCCCGCGCCCCTGCCCCCGCGCGCCGGCGCCCTCGCCGCCCCCGCCATCCTCGTCGCGCCCCCGCGCGCCTTGCTCGCCGTCGCCGTCCCGTGCTCGCCGTCCCTGCCCCGTCGCAAGCTTGCACTAGGCACCACACACATCACAAAAAATACATGGGTTGCACCTCTGGAAAGATGACAAAACCCTTAACAAAACATATGTAGACCTCATGGGCATAGCTTGCACACAATGAACATGGCAAAAATGACAAAAGTCTAAGATGAACTAGCAGATCTGACAATTAACTCAAGTTTCCCTCTTCTAACAGCATTTCTGGCATCAAGATGAACTCTAATGAAAATGATGCAATGGAATGAAATGATGTACACTCTGAGATGAACATTTTGATATGCTATATGCCCAAATCGGAGCTACGGATGCAAAGATATAGCATGATGAAGATTGCATAAATATCCGGAGGAGAGGGGAAAAAGTCAACCCAAACTAGGGTTACTGTAGCTCGGATCTGGATCGGGCGCACGGGAAACGAGGTTGGCCGGAGCACTGTTCACCGGGGAGCTCGTGGCGGCCGAAGCTCGTGGACGTCGCCGGACTTGGCGGATCCGGCCGGAGGAGGACAGGGGCGGCACCGGCGAGGCGATGGCGGGCGGTGGCCGGACCGGGCGTGGCGGCGCGCGGCGAGTCGCCGGCTTCGAGGCAAAGCCCGGCGAGGTGGTCCCCGGCGGCGCCGGCCGGCGAGGCGGCTCGGCCGCGGGGAAGAAGGCGGCGGGGAACCCACGCGCGGGCGCAGAGCGGCTTGGGCCGCGGGGGCCTGCCCCGGGCCGCACAGGCCGGTGCGGTGGGCGACGGCGGCGGCGAACGGCGGCATGCCACGTGGCGGTGGGGAGGCAGATCGGACGTGCCCGTCGGCGAATATTTGTCCGGCGCGGCGCGGATCTGAGATTTAGGGTTTCGGGGAGAGGGGATGTGGGATATTTCGAGGGGGGTCTATTTATAGGCATAGAGGGAGCTAGGAGAGTCCAAATGAGGAACGGTTTTCGGCCACGCGATCGTGATCGAACGCTCTAGGTGATGGAGTAGAGTTAGGTGAGTTTTGGGCCAAATTGGAGGGGTGTTGGGCTACAACACACACGAGGCCTTTTCGGTCCCTCGGTTAACCGTTGGAGTATCAAACGAAGTCCAAATGATACGAAACTTGACAGGTGGTCTACCGGTAGTAAACCAAGGCCGCATGGCAAGTCTCGGTCCAATCCGGAAATGTTTAATCCCCGCACACGAAAGAAAGCTAGAAATGACCACCGGAGGAGAACGAAGCGCCGGAATGTTAAACGGACAACGGGGAAAATGCTCGAATGCATGAGATGAACACGTATGCAAATGCAATGCACATGATGACATGATATGAGATGCATGACAACGATAACAACACACGGAGACAAAGACCCGAACCCGAGAGAAAAAATTAACTTAAAGCCGGAAACGGCAAGAGTTGGAGTACAAATTGGGTAAATCATATCCGGGGTGTTACACTCGTACTGTCCTGCTGCCTGAAGATTTGCTCAATCCGGATGGCTGAAAGAAGAAAGATCGATTCATTAATATATCTTCAATTCATTTAAAACATGTGATGATCACCAGATGCATTAGTAGAAAACGGTTTGTGTCCTATAGTGCAGGTTTGTGCCACAAACCGGTACTATAGGTCAGACCCCTTTAGTACCGGTTCGTGGCACAAACCGGTACTAAAGGTTAGCCCTTTAGTACCGGTTTGTGACACGAACCGGTACTAAAGGTGATCGTGGGGCCCCCGCCGGACGCCAGCCTGCCATCACCCCTTTAGTACCGCTTCATGGCCCGAACCGATACTAAAGGTTCAACACGAACCGGCATTAATGCATAGCCGTTCGAACCGGCACTAATGGTACCATTAGTGTCGGCTCAAATTCAAACCGGCACTAATGTGCTTCACGTTTGACCCCTTTTCTACTAGTGATGCCTGCTTTGTAACGCCCACGATGCGGCTATATCTCCCACGTGTTGGAGCACGACTTAGAGGCATAACCGCATTGTAGACAATGTCGCAAGAGGGGTAATCTTTACACATCCCATGTACTGAATAAAAAAAGAGATACATAGTTGGCTTACAATCGCCACTTCACACAGTACATGAATATAGCATTGCAACATCCAGATACAATCAAGGTCCGACTACGGAACCAAAATGAAAGAAGACCACCCTTAATGCTACAGATCCCCGATCGCCCTGACTGGGCTCCACTACTGATCAACTGAAACAAAACAACACAATGAACGAGACCTTCATCTAGCTCCTCCTTGAGCTCGGTTGCGTCACCTGCATGGTTCAACGGCACCTGCAAGCTGGTTTTGGAAGTAATCTGTGAGTCACGGGGACTTAGCAATCTCACACCCTCGTGATCAAGACTATTTAAGCTTATAGGTAGGGAAAAGGTATGTGAGGTGGAGCTACAGCAAGCACTAGCATATATGGTGGCTAACTTATGCTAAAGAGAGCGAGAAGAGAAGGCAAGTACGGTCGTGAACTAGAAGTGATCAAGAAGTGATCCTGAACTACTTACGTTCAAGCATAACTCCAACACCGTGTTCACTTTCCGCACTCCGCCGGAAAGAGACCATCACGGCTACACACGCGGTTGATGCATTTTAATTAAGATAAGTTTCAGGTTTTCTACAACCGGACATTAACAAATTCCCATCTGCCCATAACCGCGGGCACGGCTTTCGAAAGTTCAAATCCCTGCAAGGGTGTCCCAACTTAGCCCATCACAAGCTCTCATGGTCAACGAAGGATATTCCTTCTCCCAGGAAGACCCGATCAGGCTCGTAATCCCGGTTACAGGACATTTCGACAATGGTAAAACTAAACCAGCAAGACCACTCGCTGTGCTGACAAATCCCGATAGGAGCTGCACATATCTCGTTCTCAGGGCACACCGGATAAGCTAAGCGTACGGGAGCCAACGTAACCCAAGTTGCCAAGGGACGGCCCAGCACGGTGTTATGGGTTGGACCAACACTTAGAGAAGCACTGGCCCCGGGGTTTAAAATAAAGATGACCCTTGGGTTGGCCGGCCCAAGGGAAAGAAAAGGCTAGGTGGAAAATGGTAAAACCAATGTTGGGCCTTGCTGGAGGATTTTTCTTCAAGGCGAACTGTCAAGGGGTTCCCATTATAACCCAACCGTGTAAGGAATGCAAAATCAAGGAACATAACACCGGTATGACGGAAACTAGGGCGACAAGAGTGGAACAAAACACCAGGCATAAGGCCGAGCCTTCCACCCTTTACCAAGTATATAGATGCATTAATTAAAATAAGAGATATTATGATATCCCAACATATCCATGTTCCCACATGGAACAAACTTCATCTTCACCTGCAACTAACAATGCTATAAGAGGGGCTGAGCAAAGCGGTAACATAGCCAAACAACGGTTTGCTAGGACAAGGTGGGTTAGAGGGTTGACATGGCAATATGGGAGGCATGATAAGCAAGTGGTAGGTATCGCAGCATAGGCATAGCAATAGAGCGAGCAGCTAGCAAGCAAAGATAGAAGTGATTTCGAGGGTATGGTCATCTTGCCTGCAAAGTTCTCCGAGTTGACGAAAGCTTGATCCTCGTAAACGTACTCAACAGGTACCTCGAACACGAACTCGTCTCCCAGCTCTACCCAAGCAAGAACACAAGCAAACACTACTAGGGAAAACCCTAGTAGTAGCGCGGGTTTTTAGGCTATCAGCAGCGCGGGTGGCCGCGCTACCAATAAGGCGCTACAGCTAACTCTTAGTAGTAGTGTTGTATGTACCCGCGCTACTACTATTGACTATAGCAGCAACGCTTTTACAGAACGCGCTACTATTAGTTAGCTGTAGCGATTTCCAAGCCCTGCGATACTGCTATATCTTTCATCATTTCAATCCCGTTTCAGCTTCAATAAACTACAATTTCGAGATACTAGGTACTACTAGATATCAATTTCATAAGGCCATAAAGCATTATAGGTACTAGGTAGTATTCCCTCGGTTCCAAATTACTCGTCGTGGTTTTAGTTCAAATTTGAACTAAAACCACGGCGAGTAATTTGAAATGGAGGGAGTACTAGATAACAATTTCATATATACTCAACATGCATCCTCAAGCAGTACTAGGTGAAATTGATGACGATCATCATATGTAGTTGTAGATGATATCGACGACGATCATCATATGTAGTTCTGCATGATATCGACGACAATCATCATATGTAGTTCTAGATGATACAGCCATACACACACATATGTAGTTCTAGATGATATCGACGACGATCATCATCCTCAAGCCTGGGCGGCGGGTGTTCCTGATAGTAATTAGGATGGCCTGTCCAACACGAAGATTCTTGCCAACGAGGAATCTCTTCCACCCAACCGAGTTTAAGTCTGTGCGACCGTCGTCTGTGTCCATGTGGTAAGTACAGGTGGTGACGGAGCCCCTTGCGGTAAGGCGTAGTCCAGCTGAGCCTTCTTCATCAGGCTCGATACCACAACTCGCAGATAGGTTCTTTGGCAATTTCTGAATAAGAAAAACATATCAATTAATAAATAGCTTCGCACATACTCTTACAAATATATTTCTATTAAGTCTATATTTCTACACTATCAAAAGACACAGTACTATGCATTTGTACTATTTAATCATGAATTCTACTAATAAGTATATATGAATTATCTACTAGATTCCACATAGCATATCATGGACTAGATTCCACATAGCATATCATTGGACTCTACACTAAGCATATCATCGGATTCACTAAGCATATCATAGGATAATTTGCATTTGTAAGTATAACAATAAAGCATATATATATATATATATCATCAACTTACTACAGTCAGTATAACATATCATTTCATGCCGATCGACCATGGTACTTGTTAGGCGGGTCACGAATGGCACCCCGTCAAAGTCATCACGTGGCGGAATTATGTCCCATAGGTTGCACACCTCCTCCTCGCCCAGCCTCATTCTTTGAGCTACGATGGCTTCATGAAGTGGTTTCTCATCATCTTCATCATCTTCGTCATCTTCATCATCTTCGTCATCCTCATCATCTTCCACCACGTTGAGATAAATGACAACCATCTTGGGTCTTTCTGCTCTGAAGGAGAACCTGATCAACTCACTACCAGTAAGACGCATGTGGGCGACGAAACGGGCCCATCCATCTCCTCCAATCTGCGACATATTGCTTCCTTTCTCGACCTCCATAGTGTACGGCCCCCCAATAGCCTCAAATGTCACAGTGTCTCTTGTCAGCTTGTTGAATTTCAACCTCACATTGCATGGGACGATCTGTGTAAAAAAAGCAAAATGACACAATGCAGTAATGTCAACACTAAAAATAAAATAGTTGTTAGATTTCATCTAATTTCTTACCGCCGCATGACGAAAACTCGGCTGGAAGTAGATGCCCAACAGCTTGCCAGTTGCAAGGCTGCTAGCGCACCTTGACTTGCACAGTCGACATAGTGGTGGTGGTGGCGGCGCCATTTTCCTAAAGCAATATGAGCAAAGGATTAATGATCCACTTCATAGGAAAGAAAAACAGTAGCATGTGATTTTAACTAAATTGGCACCTACATTTTGCCAAAAAATAACTTATTACAAAAAAACAAAAACATCTACATATCCATGTATAGAAAAAATAACAATAAAATGGTGCATACTAAATCAACTAGCCTACTAAATCAACTAAATCAACTAGCCTACTAAATCAACTAAATCAAAATGTTCTAAATCAACTAGCCTACTAAATCTACTAAATCAAAATGTTCTAAATCAACTAAATCAACTAGCCTACTAAATCAACTAAATCAAAATGTTGCATATGAACTAGCCTACTAAATCAAAATGTAGAAGGGAGGAGGGAGAAGGAGGGGCGACTCGAGGAGGGAGAAGAGAGTAGGACGGAGGAGGAAGGCGGAGTGAGGAGGGGCCGGCCGGCAGCGAGTCAAGGCAGGACGGAGGAGGAGGGCGGTACCGAGTCCAGCGAGGAGGAGTTGACGGCGGCACAGAGGGAAGATGGGTAGGCGACGGCGGCTGGCCGGGGCGACGGCGACCGGCGGGGGAGGACCGGCGCGCGAGGGGGTTGAGGGGGAGTGAGTCTGAGTGTGTGAGTGTGGATCGCGGAGAGGAGCGTACGTGGGGGTGGAGATAGCTAGTTTTAGCAGTAGCGCTCTAAAGGCAAAGGCGCTACTGCTGAACTACCTATCAGTAGCACGGTCCCAGTAAACGTGCTGCTGCTAGAACTAGCTTCGCGGCGGGGTCGTGGGAATTATAGCAGTAGCGCGGCTTAGAGGAGGCGCGCTGCTGATATGTCTATTTCAGCAGCGCGTATTGACGGAGCGCGCTATTGCTACATTGCAGCAGCGCCTTATTTTTAAACTCGCTGCTGGTAAGATCCTGTGTATAAGCTTTTCCCTAGTAGTGAAAGGGAGACACAATCAACCACGGTGCAATGCGCAAGCGACATGATGCAAAGCATGGCATGATAAGAGAGATGTGATACGCAATGCATATGCATGCTTCGGAAAGGAAAGATTGAACCTGGCCTCAACTTGGAAAACCAAGAGTGCCACTGGAAAGATGGGTTGATTTCGGTCGAAGTCGATTGTGACGCCCGGGTAATTAAGCTACAGTGATCCTCTGCTAATGATGCCACGTCACCTCGCTTATAGTTGCGAATCTCCAGTTAGTTCGAAACCCAGTTCAAATTTTAAAAATAAAGTCAAACAATAAAAGTTTCCAAACATTAAAACTAAAATGATCTAGATGTGCCAAATAATGCATAGGTAATTATGGTTAAGAAACCCCATTTTTATAAAATGTTTAAATACCCTTAGGTGAATAAAATAGTAGCAAAAACCAATATACAAATGCTTTTATAATTAACAAAATACTAAACTAAATGGCTTTGGGGTAAAACCTTTTTGTTGTAGGGGATTTTAATGTGTTACTAAATTAGGGATTATTTTAATATTAGTTAAAAACTAAATGAAAAAGAAACTAGAAATAAAACAGAAAAGGGAAAAACAAAACTAACAAAAAAAGGAAAGAGAAAAGCCCCCCCCCCCCCCCCCGCTGGGCCAAGTGGCCCAGCTGGCCTCTACCGGCCCAACCGGCCGGCCCACCCCGCACCCATAAACCGTCCCCCCACTCCCCCACTCTCCACCGACACCCCACTCCCCCCCGAAAATGCTCGACGTCCGACGCCCCCCACCACGGGACCTCGACGGAGCGCGCCCTCGCCGGCCTGCTTCCTCGCCGCTGCGTCGTCTTCGCCCGCCTCCTCGCCCCCTGTTGCCCAGTCCCTACGAATCCCGGTGAGGCCTCGGCTTTCTCTTCCCCTCGCCCCGCTCGCTGGCAACGCGCGTGCCCGCCTCCGCTCGCCACTCTGCTGTTGCACCGCGCACGCCCCCGCATCGCCGAGCCCCTCCCCCGCACGCGCCTGGACCGCGCCCCCTGCGCTCCCTTCCGCGGCACCGAACACCCCCGCCCAAGGCCACGCGCGCACACGCGCGCGCTCGCCCCACTCTGCCCTTCCCCGCGCGCACCTGCCGTAGCTGGCGCCGCCCGCTGCAGCCAGCCACCGTGCCCGCCTCCCCTGCTTCTCCTCCCACCGCAACACTACTTGCTGCGCTGCGCTGCCGCTGAGCTGCTCCTAGTGCAGCTCCGCTCCCCCCACCCCGCGCCTCCTCCTCCCAACGCCGCATGCTGCCGCGCCGCCCTGCCTTCGCTCCGCTGCTGTTCTGGCCGCGCCTGGCCGTTCCCTTGCTCCGCCCCGCCCTCGCCGTCCTCCGTCGTGCCCCGCGCCCACTCCGGCGACCGCCCGCGCCACGCCGTCGACCAGGCGCCCGGCGCCGGCGCCCTTCTACGCCTGCTCGGCCCTCTCCTGGGTCGGGCGCCCGCAACGGCCAGCGCCCGCAACCGCAGCGTCCGCAAACCCAATTAGGCCCCAGGGGCCTATGACATGGGGGCCCCACGCCCCACAGAACATTTACAAAAAAAATAATAAAAAATATAAATAAATAAAATAATAATAAAAATAATAATAAAATTAATTAAAGAAATAATTAACTTAATTAATTTTGATTAATTAAACTAATCAACTAATTAAGCTGTTAATTAATTAATTGATTAATCAGTCAATGACAGTGGGGCCCACCCATAATTAATTCTAATTAGATTAATTAAATTTGGATAATTAACATGTGTCTCTGACCAGTGGGTAATTAACATGCTTGCTTAAATATTTATTGTTTCTCCCCCCTCTTCTCTCGATAGACACCGAGACCGACGCCGCTGCTACCCAGTACGACTACGGAGTTGACGACCCCTCTCTCTGGCCAGAGCAACCAGGCAAGCCCCCCCCTTTGATCACCAGATATTGCCTACTCTTCTCTATACTGCTTGCATTAGAGTAGTGTAGCATGTTACTGCTTTCCGTTATTCCTATCCTGATGCATAGCCTGTCCTTGCTACTAGTGTTGTTACCATTACCTGCTATCCTACTGCTTAGTATAGGATGCTAGTGTCCCATCAGTGGCCCTACACTCTTGTCCGTCTGCCATGCTATACTACTGGGCCGTGATCACTTCGGGAGGTGATCACGGGCATATACTTTATACTTTACACTGTTACATTACCTTTGATACTGTTCGGAGATGGGGGCTGAAGGGGCAGGTGGTTCCACCCAGGTAGTGGTGGGCCTGGGTTCCCGACGGCCCCCGACTGTTACTTTGTGGCGGAGCGACAGGGCAGGTTCAGACCACCTAGGAGAGAGGTGGGCCTGGCCCTGGTCGGCGTTCACGGATACTTAACACGCTTAACGAGATCTGGGTATTTGATCTGAGTCTGGCCATTTGGTCTATACGCACTAACCATCTACGCGGGAGTAGTTATGGGTATCCCGGCGTCGTGGTATCAGCCGAAGCCTTCGTGACGTCAGCGACTGAGTGGCGCACGCCGGATTGGACTGGCTCTTGTATTAAGGGGGCTAGTTCTGCTTCCGGTCGCATTCGCAACGTGCAGGTGTGCAAAGGGCGATGGGCCCAGACCCCTGTGCCATAGGATTTAGACCGGCGTGCTGACCTCTCTGTTGGGCCTAGGTAGGGCTGCGACGTGTTGATCTTCCGAGGCCGGGCATGACCCAGGAAAGTGTGTCCGGCCAAATGGGATCGAGCGTGTTGGGGAATGTGGTGCACCCCTGCAGGGAAGTTTATCTATTCGAATAGCCGTGTCCCTCGGTAAAAGGACGACCCGGAGTTGTACCTTGACCTTATGACAACTAGAACCGGATACTTAATAAAACACACCCTTCCAAGTGCCAGAGACAACCGGTGATCGCTCTCTCACAGGGCGACGAGGGGAGGATCATCGGTTAGGATTTATGCTATACGATGCTACTTGGAGGACTTCAGTCTATTCTCTTCTACATGCTGCAAGACGGGGGCTGCCAGAAGCGTAGTCTTCGACAGGACTAGCTATCCCCCTCTTATTCCGGCATTCTGCAGTTCAGTCCACATATGATAGCCTTATTCCAGTTGATACGAATGCATACATATGTAGTATAGCTCCTTGCTTGCGAGTACTTTGGATGAGTACTCACGGTTGCTTTCTCCTTCTTTTCCCTCTATCCCTTCTACGTGGTTGTCGCAACCAGATGTTGGAGCCCAGGAGCCAGACGCCACCGTCGACGACGACTCCTACTACACGGGAGGTGCCTACTACTACGTGCTGCCCACTGACGATGACCAGGAGTAGTTTAGCAGGATCCCAGGCAGGAGGCCCGCGCCTCTTTCGATCTGCATCCCAGTTTGTGCTAGCCTTCTTAAGGCAAACTTGTTTAACTTATGTCTGTACTCAGATATTGTTGCTTCCGCTGACTCGTCTATGATCGAGCTCTTGTATTCGAGCCTTCGAGGCCCCTGGCTTGTAATATGATGCTTGTATGACTTATTTTATTTGTAGAGTTGTGTTGTGATATCTTCCCGTGAGTCCTTGATCTTGATCATACACGTTTGCGTGTATGATTAGTGTACGATTAAATCGGGGGCGTCACAAGTTGGTATCAGAGCCGACTGCCTGTAGGAATCCCCCTTTCCAACTCCTTGACCGAAGTCGAGTCTAGTCATTGAAAAACTTTTACTTACATGGTTGTGCGGCTTACGGGCCCACGTCGCCATTTGGGTGGTACTAGGATCTTTTACTCCTCGATCCTTACTCTGGGACTCTGAGCTCTCTTCTATTCGAGTTAAATGATTTTACTAAAAACAAAACTAACTTTAGGTTCTCGAAAGTACTTTCTCCCGGAGAGCCCCTCACTTCAGATGATCGCCTGCTGCACTAGAAGAATCCGAAGATACTCTCTGATGTTCTCTAGAGACTTTATGGCGTCGCTTTTGCAATTCCCCTCCATCGATAAACCCCTATGGATAACCACGTATACTCGCCATTCATACAATGCTTCCCAGTTGGTCTTGTTATTACAAGATACCCCGAAATACTCGTCGTTGTTTCGGTAATCCTTTGGGCTTACTACCTTGCTGTTCTTTGTCACCTGACTACCCCTACGGATAATTCTCGCACTTATCGAGTATTAGCTCATCCCCCAGTTGTTCATGCGTTTCACAAAAGTCTTTGAAATACTATTCAATCCTCCAAAAATCCTTAGCAGCTTTATTGCTCTGCAAATACTTGTCTACTTCCATTATGGATGCTTCCCATATATCTGGCAATATTCGTTAGTATCTTTAGGCATCGTCTTTTTGATCCTATTGATTCAACATGAGTGCGAATGCACGCAATCATCAGTTGATCCTTTTAAATTATCTTTCCGGCTCAGACGTTATTTTAAAACATGAGCTGGATCTCGACCAATCAAATTGTTGTCGATTGTACCCTTAAGGCTATTCAACTTATCCATCCCTGATCAGAGCATTGCTTCTGATCCCTTGTCTTGGAATTGATAATTCCTTTGCATTTGAGCCTTGAATTAGTCAGTTGTTTCTAAAGTCTGATCTCCTTGCATTATTTCTCCCTCTGGTTGAGTACCGATGCTCGCACCAGATCCCTTGAGGACCACCAGATCATTTGCTGGATTTTATCCGACAGCGTCCTTCATATTCAATAAGTCTGTGAGCCTTTCCTCGGATACATAATACCTTTGGTAAATTGTATCCTCTGCTTTCTCAAACATGATCTACTATCGAGCTTGTGTTATTTATTCTTGAAATTTGTGGTATATACTCCTAAGATGCCCTGATGGGTTGAACCTATGCCTTCTCTAAACTGTGTGAACTCAAAAGTTTTCACGAGCCATACACTTCTGGTATTTTGCCAAATAAAATTTCAACACTACAACTTCTTCGAAAGTGAGAAGTGAATGAAAGGTTATGCATTGGAGAAATGGGAGTCGACCTTGAACTTGTGATCACGCCCATGGACACGATGTAGATCTTATCGTTAAAGCTTCTCTTAAATTAAATTATTCCTTTGGTATAAGTTCATCTTATATCTGGGATCTGACCTTTTGCAATCATGGTTCCGACCATGTTCTCCTTTAAATACCATTTCGTGTGCAAGTTTAAGCGCTTGTCTTTTGTAGAGCAATACCCCAGGCCAACCTCTACTTTGACCTGCCATCGAGTATTACCCCCCACTGGTATCTCGAGATTATCACGGAACTGCATAACTTCTTATGAGTTCTTCTTCAGGTATTATTTGACTTTCGCTGCATCATCATTTGACTTGATGTCATCGCCAACCAATTACATCTTCATGAAATTTCTCGACAAATGTGTCGTGGTCATCATCAACATCCTGAGCTCTTCCAAGATATATATCGAATTCTTGATGAGAAATACCATCCTCGCCCCTTAATGGTTTGTATTATCACCGACCACTTTATTGCTTTCCGTTCAACACAAGCTTATTCGTGTTTTGTGTTATACCTTGAGTTCCTTGCTACCCAACATTGTTCTTCTTTACCTTGGATATTACCACCTTTTAGGTCAAGAATGTTGTGGGAATTTCACCACCTCTTATGCATTCTTGGTACAAGTGATACTTCTTGCCATATCCATTCATTTTTAGACTATTGATTATTGAATCACCATTCTGACATTGGTCGTGCAACCCAACCCATAATTCAGGGGCACCTTTCAACCAATGTTTAATTGTGTATGTTTTCCTCGAGCATACTTCATTATATTATTTGATCTGACAAATGCTATCTCCCTATCCACATAATTGTGGAGATGCATCCTTTTGGATACCTCGTTGAATTATTGCTGAGTCCATCAGCCACTTCCTCATCCTCCCCTTGGCTTAATTATGAACCCTTGATCGGGACTCGCTTTCATAGTTCATTTCCCAAGAGTCATATAATGTCATCTCATCAAATGTGTTGCACCTCTTCTTCTCAGGCACCCCGAGTCTGAGATATCCTAACACCAATCGGATATGAATCTCGGTCAGATATGATGGTTGGGACATATCTCCAAGAGTTATAACACTGGTCCTTATATATTGGTAAGGTGATGTCATGCCCATCACACCTGGCCGGAGGACTTGTGGTTATAGTTTCCATTTTAGTAAGGTTATACTTTCTTCCATGAGAAGAATGGTAAGACTTATTCTATAAGTTGTTCCTGATGGATCCTTTGTGTATCCATAGCCTGATCCTTACCTGATGACCATGTCAATGCTATCTCGAAGCATGTCGTTGGTACTTCGATCTTCAAAATGCTAAATTCCCTTTATCAATTATCCAAACATCGTTGTATGGGTAATGTCATGAAATTTCTCTCTCCTACCTAAAGAGTTTTCTACGTTATATCCTGTCATGGATATCATGTTCTGCTTGTCCTTGGGAAGGATATACCCTTGAAATATGTGTTTAAACACATTTTCCTTTCCATTGTTCTGTTTAATCTGATAAACATAATCTCCTTTCCATTGGTTGGTTTAACGTTTCTTGCGATCTATATAATAGGAGCAGTAATATATCCCTGCTTGTGTAAACACCTCGTTGTACCACTAAGTCAGAAGGACCCTGTTACTTTTGTTGATGACATTCCGGTAGCCACCGATGGACGAGAACTTTGCCTACTGGTCCGCCTCATTCATCGAGCAGGAAAATGGTTCTCTTCGTCCCTCGCCCTTGGTACCTATCTTGTTGCCGACATGACCGACAGACTACCCTCCGACATGCCTTGCTTACATGATCGTGCAAGATGTCACCGACCATCCAACTTTTAACCACATGGTGGGCCCATAACCCATAGTTCCACAGGATCGAAACCTGACTCTCCTGTACACCCTGTTGTCAAAGTTATTCCTCGCGCTTGACTTTGTACATAATTCACGTGCCACCTGTTTGTTGATCTATTCTGGTATCGGACACAATACTTATTCCCATTGCTCTGAACCCCATTCACACTCTGTTTTAGGCAATGAACGATTGCCTATCCGCTTGAAACTTCTTATTGCACCGTCATACTTTACTCTCGATGTGTTTCATTTGTTCAACTCGAGAGATACTCATATTTTCATACTTGGGAAACCCCTAGAAGATTTTCCCTTATAACATCCTATCGTTGTAGAGCTGCCCCTTACCTATTCGTAAGTACGATGGAGATCCCGAAGAAGGATGACAATTGATCATGGTGACTTGAAGCAGTGAAATGAAGACATCAACGAAAGGGATCAACCTCTTAGAAAGGGCAGCCAAGACCGAGAAGACTCGTTAGTTTTTTTCGCTACCAACACCGTCGCCCCTTACTCCACCGCTTAAATCTCGGGACGAGATTTCTTGTAGTGGAGGAGAATTGTGACGCCCGGGTAATTAAGCTACAGTGATCCTCTGCTAATGATGCCACGTCACCTCGTTTATAGTTGCTAATCTCCAGTTAGTTCGAAACCCAGTTCAAATTTTGAAAATAAAGTCAAACAATAAAAGTTTCCAAACATTAAAACTAAAATGCTCTAGACGTGCCAAATAATGCATAGGTAATTATGGTTAAGAAACCCCATTTTTATAAAATGTTTAAATACCCTTAGGTGAATAAAACAGTAGCAAAAACCAATATACAAATGCTTTTATAATTAACAAAATACTAAACTAAATGGCTTTGGGGTAAAACCTTTTTGTTGTAGGGGATTTTAATGTGTTACTAAATTAGGGATTATTTTAATATTAGTTAAAAACTAAATGAAAAAGAAACTAGAAATAAAACAGAAAAGGGAAAAACAAAACTAACAAAAAAAGGAAAGATAAAAGCCCCCCCCCCCGCTGGGCCAAGTGGCCCAGCTGGCCTCTACCGGCCCAACCGGCCGGCCCACCCCGCACCCATAAACCGTCCCCCCACTCCCCCACTCTCCACCGACACCCCACTCCCCCCCCCCCGAAAATATCTCCTCCCTCCCCGATTGGATCAGGAGCGGAGGAGGAGGTCATCGCGACGCCCTCGCTCGACGTCCGACGCCCCCCACCACTGGACCTCGACGGAGCGTGCCCTCGCCGGCCTGCTTCGTCGCCACTGCGTCATCTTCGCCCGCCTCCTCGCCCCCTGTTGCCCAGTCCCTACGAATCCCGGTGAGGCCTCGGCCTGCTCTTCCCCTCGCCCCGCTCGCTGGCAACGCGCGTGCCCGCCTCCGCTCGCCACTCTGCTGTTGCACCGCGCACGCCCCCACATCGCCGAGCCCCTCCCCCGCACGCGCCTGGACCGCGCCCCCTGCGCTCCCTTCTGCGGCACCGAACGCCCCCGCCCAAGGCCACGCGCGCACACGCGTGCGCTCGCCCCGCTCTGCCCTTCCTGGCGCCGCCCGCTGCAGCCAGCCACCGCGCCCGCCTCCCCTGCTTCTCCTCCCACCGCAACACTGCTTGCTGCGCTGCGCTGCAGCTGAGCTGCTGCTAGTGCAGCTCCGCTCCCCCCACCCCGCGCCTCCTCCTCCCAACGCCGCATGCTGCCGGGCCGCCCTGCCTTCGCTCCGCTGCTGTTCTGGCCGCGCCTGGCCGTTCCCTTGCTCCGCCCCGCCCTCGCCGTCCTCCGTCGTGCCCCGCACCCACTCCGGCGACCGCCCGCGCCACGCCGTCGACCACGCGCCCGGCGCCGGCGCCCTTCTACGCCTGCTCGGCCCTCTCCTGGGTCGGGCGCCCGCAACGGCCAGCGCCCGCAACCGCAGCGTCCGCTAACCCAATAAGGCCCCAGGGGCCTATGACATGGGGGCCCCACGCCCCACAGAACGTTTACAAAAAAACAATAATTAAAAAAAATTTATAAATAAATAAAATAATAATAAAATTAATTAAAGAAATAATTAACTTAATTAATTTTGATTAATTAAACTAATCAAGTAATTAAGCTGTTAATTAATTAATTGATTAATCAGTCAATGACAGTGGGGCCCACCCATAATTAATTCTAATTAGATTAATTAAATTTGGATAATTAACATGTGTCTCTGACCAGTGGGACCCACTGGTCAGGTTGACCGAGTCAACCCTGTTGACTGCTGATGTCAGCATGACGTCATGCTGATGTCATTAATCTGATTTTCGAATTAATTTAAATAATTAATTAAAATTCAAAAATTAATAAAATCTTTAAAAAAACATATCTTTTAATCCGTAACTCGGATGAAAAAGTTTTATACATGAAAGTTGCTCAGAACGACGAGACGAATCTGGATATGCGGCCTGTTCGTTCGTCACGCATCCCTAGCATAGCAAACTCGCAACTTTCCCCCTCCGGCTCCTTTGCCCGAAAACGCAAAACACCGGGGATACTTTCCCGGATGTCATCCCCCTTCACCGGTATCACCTATTATCGTGTTTGGGCACCTCTAACGCCGTTACTTGTCATGTCATGCATCACTATGCATATGCTTGCTTAAATATTTATTGTTTCTCCCCCCTCTTCTCTCGATAGACACCGAGACCGACGCCGCTGCTACCCAGTACGACTACGGAGTTGACGACCCCTCTCTCTTGCCAGAGCAACCAGGCAAGCCCCCCCTTTGATCACCAGATATCGCCTACTCTTCTCTATACTGCTTGCATTAGAGTAGTGTAGCATGTTACTGCTTTCCGTTATTCCTATCCTGATGCATAGCCTGTCCTTGCTACTACTGTTGTTACCATTACCTGCTATCCTACTGCTTAGTATAGGATGCTAGTGTTCCACCAGTGGCCCTACACTCTTGTCCGTCTGCCATGCTATACTACTAGGCCGTGATCACTTCGGGAGGTGATCACGGGCATATACTTTATACACTTTACACTATTACATTACCTTTGATACTGTTCGGAGATGGGGGCTAAAGGGGCAGGTGGTTCCACCCAGGTAGTGGTGGGCCTGGGTTCCCGACGGCCCCGACTGTTACTTTGTGGCGGAGCGACAGGGCAGGTTCAGACCACCTAGGAGAGAGGTGGGCCTGGCCCTGGTCGGCGTTCGCGGATACTTAACACGCTTAACGAGATCTGGGTATTTGATCTGAGTCTGGCCATTTGGTCTATACGCACTAACCATCTACGCGGGAGTAGTTATGGGTATCCCGGCGTCGTGGTATCAGCCGAAGCCTTCGTGACGTCAGCGACTGAGTGGCACGCGCCGGATTGGACCGTAAGCCTGCTCTTGTATTAAGGGGGCTAGTTCTGCTTCCGGCCGCGTTCGCAATGTGCAGGTGTGCAAAGGGCGATGGGCCCAGACCCCTGTGCCATAGGATTTAGACCGGCGTGCTGACCTCTCTGTTGGGCCTAGGTAGGGCTGTGACGTGTTGATCTTCCGAGGCCGGGCATGACCCAGGAAAGTGTGTCCGGCCAAATGGGATCGAGCGTGTTGGGGAATGTGGTGCACCCCTGCAGGGAAGTTTATCTATTCGAATAGCCGTGTCCCTCGGTAAAAGGACGACTCGGAGTTGTACCTTGACCTTATGACAACTAGAACTGGATACTTAATAAAACACACCCTTCCAAGTGCCAGAGACAACCGGTGATCGCTCTCTCACAGGGCGACGAGGGGAGGATCATCGGTTAGGATTTATGCTATACGATGCTACTTGGAGGACTTCAGTCTATTCTCTTCTACATGCTGCAAGACGGGGGCTGCCAGAAGCGTAGTCTTCGACAGGACTAGCTATCCCCCTCTTATTCCGACATTCTGCAGTTCAGTCCACATATGATAGCCTTATTCCAGTTGATACGAATGCATACATATGTAGTATAGCTCCTTGCTTGCGAGTACTTTGGATGAGTACTCATGGTTGCTTTCTCCTTCTTTTCCCTCTATCCCTTCTACCTGGTTGTCGCAACCAGATGTTGGAGCCCAGGAGCCAGACGCCACCGTCGACGACGACTCCTACTACACCGGAGGTGCCTACTACTACGTGCTGCCCGCTGACGACGACCAGGAGTAGTTTAGGAGGATCCCAGGCAGGAGGCCTGCGCCTCTTTCGATCTGCATCCCAGTTTGTGCTAGCCTTCTTAAGGCAAACTTGTTTAACTTATGTCTGTACTCAGATATTGTTGCTTCTGCTGACTCGTCTATGATCGAGCTCTTGTATTCGAGCCTTCGAGGCCCCTGGCTTGTAATATGATGCTTGTATGACTTATTTTATTTGTAGAGTTGTGTTGTGATATCTTCCCGTGAGTCCCTGATCTTGATCGTACACGTTTGCGTGTATGATTAGTGTACGATTAAGTCGGGGGCGTCACATCGATATAAAGACCACCGGAATCAGATGCACGGTTTGCAAATGGCAAGCAAAACAAATATGGCACCGATCTGCGATTAATAGCACGAGACCATCTAAATGCATCAAGAGCAACAAGCTACAACACTCTAACATAGCAACAAATCACATGGCAGGGATCCACTCAAGATGCTTGACAAAAGATGAACACTGAGCTACGGCTAAATCACAAAATAGCAGGTTCAAACAAGCATGGCAAAAGTGCAAAAGATAACAGGTTACAGACTTAGTGAAAATAACAACAAGTCGGGAATTTAACATCAGGAAGCAATGTTTAGAGCAAGATAACATCATGCTACAGGAACATATCATGGCAAGGCAAGGCATGGCATGAAGCTACTCAAAGCATACAACAAAAGTCCCTTGCTGACCATAAGCCAAAAAGGGATCAGAAAATACAATGGCAACCATGTGAACATAGCAATTAACATTAACAGATTCAGACTTAGTAGAAAACTGGAACATGGCAAAACAAATATTAAGTAGGCATGTTTACGACCTCGATGCACTCACCACAAGGCATTGTATGACAAACTAAGCATACACCCAGCAAGTAGACATGGCATAGAAGCTAAACATGGCAAGAACAACATCATAGAATGCATGGATCAACTACAACAACCTCGGCAAAAATGCTTAACACGTAAACATTCTGCCAGAAATATTTTATAGCAAAAGTAGAGCTCGATTGAGTCACGCTAGGGCACTCCAAAATTTCAAACAAAGACATGGATGGATAGAGCGCCACAATATCTACAAAACATCCTTACTGATCATGCTCAAAAGAGGCATGGATCACTTTGTAGCAACATGAATACATGGCATAAAAATACTAACAGGACAAAGACTTAGAAGATTTCTAAGTCCCTGAAATCAGCAACATCACGAGAGCTACTTTGCATGCTTGTGCTAGTCACCACAAAGATCACAAAAATACATGGCATACACCCCTGTAAAGATGGCATGGCACACTTCAAAACACATGTAGGGCTCAAGTTCATAGGAGGCACACATTAAACATGGCAAAAATGACAAATGTCCAATTACTGATAAGAATCTGAAACTAACATTGCATAGCACTCTTGCAACATCATTTAGGGCATCAAGATGAACTCAAATGAATATGGCACAATGTAATGAAATGAAGTACTCGTCGAGACGAACAATTTGACACGCTACACGCCCAAAACGGAGCTACGAGTGATGAGATATGGCATGAGGAACAGAGCTAGAAAAAATTAGGGGAAAACGGGGAGTTAGAAGAAATAGACCTCGCCCAGATCTAGGGTTGGCATGGAGTTCTCACCAGAGCATGGCCGGAGACGGAGACAACGGTGGCTGGGGACGCGGGGACTCGCCGGAGGAGGCGGATCCGGGCTGGATCCCGCCGGATCCGGTCCGATCCGGGCGCGGGGCGGCATGGGGAGGACGGCGGCGACCGGGTGGCGCGGTGGTCCGGCAACGCAAGGCGGCGGGGCAGGACGCCGGTGGAGAGCGGGGTGGCGGCAGCGCGCGGTGGTGGCGCAGGGAAGGCGCGGGCGGAAAGATGGTTCGGGCCCCGCGGGCCCGACGCGGGCTCGCGGGCCGGCGGCGGGCACGAGCACGGCGGCGCCACGTGGCGAGGTGGGATTGGAGGGGAGAGGCGGCAGAGCTGATGTGGCACACTCTCATTGGCCGGGCGACGTGGTGGCAGGCGGTGGACACGTCCGGCGCGACGTGGATGCGTCAGGCGGCGCGAGGGGAAGGATTTTAGGGTTTGTACCGCGAATTTTTGGAGGGGATCACATATATATATAGGTAGAGGGAGCTAGGAGACTCCAAATTGAGCACGGTTTGTGGCCACGCGATCGTGATCGAATGACCGAGATGATGGAGGGGTTTAGGTGGGTTTTTGGGCCACTTTGGAGGGGTGTTGGGCTGCAACACACACGAGGCCTTTACGGTTCCTCGGTTAACCGTTGGAGTGTCAAACAAATTCCAAATGGCACGAAACTTGACAGGCGCTCTACCGGTACTAAACCAAGGCCGCTTGGTAAGTCTCGGTCCAATCCGAGAACGTTTAACACCCGCACACGAAAAGAGGTAGAAAGGGACACCAGAGGACATAGGAGCGCCAGATTGCAAAACGGACAACGGGGAATAAGCTCGGATGCATGAGACTAACATGTATGCAAATGCGATGCACATGATGACATGATATGAAATGCATGACACGCAAGCAAATGACAAGGCAACAACAGCGAATAACTGGAGAACACCTGGCACAACGGTCTCCGGGCGTCACATGCTTATATAAATATACCTCGTCGGTCTTTGTTGTTTCAAGATCAACATAGTTCATGACTTCATCAATTCGGTCGTCGCGATCGAATATCATATTACCCTCCCCGGTGTTGTTTAGATATTCAGAGCCGTCATAATCTTCTTCATTCTGATCATCATCTGGCCCACGAGGATTGCGTATGATATTGAACAGGGCCTCTTCTCCCTCTCTGCCGGTATTGTCCAACATAACTTTTATTTAACTAATCCAAAAGAAATATATTCAAATTACAATGCATGAATGCAATCAATTAATAAGGAAAAACTGAATCAATCGTAGTACATAATAAGCATCATCGAATATAATCTCGAATATGTCGTCTTGAATAATAGATATAATCTCGAATACATCATCTCAAATAATATATATAATCTCGAATAAATCATCTAAAATATTATATATCGAATACATCACTAGCTAGCTAGCTAGCTAGCTAATAAAGATCGAATACTAGAGAGTAATCTAGGCCACTCGCGGTTCCTGAGGCGCGGGCGGTGGACAACCAAAGTGAAGGAACCACCACTGGATCATAGCTCGGGTGATCTCCCCGAAGAACCTGACGTCCATAGCAGCCATGTGGCAATGGACGTGCTCGTCCTCCTCCCTGACACGGCGACATACCACCTCCGGCGGGGCCGGCTCCCTCCGCACCGAAAGTGGCCCACGCGAACGCCACCAAAGGAGACCAGGGTCGACGACGGGACCCGGGGCCGGGTTCCTCACCAAGCGTTGTGCCCCTGAAGGTAGCACCTCCCAGTGCCAGCCCAGCGGAGCCCAGTCCCGGACATGGGTCCTCTGAAGCAGCACGTCAGTAACATTTTTTAAATGATGGATTGTGATTTCATATATGCAAATTCTAAATTTTATAACTAAAAACATAATAAACTAAAAAAACATTGACCATATCTAAAACTAACATTTCTATAACAAATCTTTTTTTAACATTTCTAACATTTCTATAACATTAATACAGGAAAAACTAACATTTCAATATATAACTAACATTTCTATAACATTAATACAGAAAAACTAATAACTAATAACAGAAAACTAAAAACTAAAAACAGAAAATAGAAAAACTAAAAACTAAAAACAAAACAAAAATTATGTATGTGTGTGTATGTGTGTGTGTGAGTTGTGTGTGCAGGCGGTGGTGCGGGGACCGGGTACGCCCGCGACGGTGAGCCAAGGCGATCGACGGCACCGGCGGCACACGCGGCGGCTTCGATTGGAGGGAGGAGAGGGGGGACTGAGGCTCACAGCGCGGGGAGGTCGAGGCGACGGCGATGCGGGCCGGTGCGGGGACGGGGACACGGGTCGGTGCGGGGACGGGGACGGGCCTGCGACGCGGATGGCGCGACGGGGGCGGCGCGACGGCGCGGGACGGGGCGGCGGCGATGAAGCAAAGAGAAGTGGGAGGAAACTGACGAAATTTTCGTAAGTGCCATATATATAGGAGGAGCCTTTAGTACCGGTTGGAGCCACCAACTGGTACTAAAGGTCAAATTTGGCCAGGCTAGGTGGCGGTAAGACCACACCTTTAGTACCGGGTGGTGGCTGGAACCGGTACTAAAGACCAACCCTTTAGTACCAGTTCCAGCCACCAACCGGTACTAAAGATGGTGCGCTGGCGCAGGTGCGGTGCGGCAAGTTTAGTCCCACCTCGCTAGACGAGGGGCGCCCGCACTGGTTTGTAAGCCCTAGTGCGGTAGCTCTCTCGAGCTCCTCTCTTAAGCAGGCCTTCCGGGCCTACATCTGCTGCGATGCCCTGATGGGCCTATTCGGCTAGTGGGCCTGCATCCTGGCCCAATTATAATTTGGGTTTCTAGTCGTATGCAAGCCGCTGTGGCCCAGTACGTGGGCTTTTTTTCATTTAGTTTTTTCTTTTCTGCTTTATTTATTTTGTTTTATTTATTTCTAGTTGTTTTTTTGCTGTATTTAGAGTTTCTTTGTGAATATTTTTGCTTTAGGTACAAAAAATTAGACACTTTCAGTTAGTGCCGGTAGTTTTCAAATTTGAATAGTTTAAATTTTGAATTATTTGAAATTTATGTGAATCACTAGTTTGTGAATAACTTAACTATAACAATACATTTTTCAGTGATTCTTTTTTATTATGATTAATATTAGGGTGTTTTATCATTATATTCAATTTGGTAATGCTTAGGTTATTTAGAAAATGAAATGCCTTTGTAACAAATGAGTTTTCGTCCGAAACCCTGATAGTTCGAAAGAGATTGTCCATTTTGTACACGAAATGCATCCAGTTTTTGCCGTAACCCTCTGTACTTTTTTGCACATGTATCTGGGTGAAATTATGATACCATGCCAACTTTCAACCTTTTCGGAGTTCATTTGAAGTGTTTTTCAATTTAGCTCAAAAAATCAGTAAATGCATGAAAGAATTTGTTTGCACATAAAATTTCTTCGTGTTTCAAATGCCAAAACACATAACTACCCTAACTATTACAGAGATTCCCTCCTGGGTGTGAAACACAGAAGAAAGTGATGATAGTGAAGCTGATCACATCCCAGATCTTTGGGTGTGAAACTTTTTCTTCGCGTGTGTCCCTTTGCGCCGTAACCATGGAAAATCTTCATCATTTAGCGGGATGCTCGGGTCAATATTCACTGTGAATGGAGCAATTTCATCAAACTTTTCATAATCTCCTGACATGTCTGTCTTGTCATCCACTCCCACGATGTTTCTCTTCCCAGAAAGAACTATGTGCCACTTTGGCTCATCGTATGATGCATTCTCTTCCTTATCTTTTCTTTTTCTCGGCTTAATAGATGATACGTCTCTGTTGTATCTACTTTTCCAAACACTTTTGCCCTTGTTTTGGACTCTAACTTGTATGATTTGAATGGAACTAACCCGGACTGACGCTGTTTTCAGCAGAATTGCCATGATGTTCTTTTATGTGCAGAAAACAAAAGTTCTCGGAATGACCTGAAACTCCACGCAATATCTTACAATAAATAATAAAAAATCCTCGCCAAAGATGAAGACCAGGGGGCCCACACCCTGCTCATGAGGGTTGGGGGCGCCCCCCATAGGGCGCGCCCCCTACATCATGGGCCCCCTGGAGACCTCCCGACTCCAACTCCAACTCTATATATCTGCTTTCGGGGAGAAAAAATAGGAGAGAAGATTTCATCGCGTTTTACGATACGGAGCCACCGCCAAGCCCTAAAACCTCTCGGGAGGGCTGATCTGGAGTCCGTTCGGGGCTCCGGAGAGGGGAATCCGTCGCCATCGTCATCATCAACCATCCTCCATCACCAATTTCATGATGCTCACCGCCGTGCGTAAGTAATTCCATCGTAGGCTTGCTGGACGATGATGGGTTGGATGAGATTTATCATGTAATCGAGTTAGTTTTGTTAGGGTTTGATCCCTAATATCCACTATGTTCTGAGATTGATGTTGCTATGACTTTGCTATGCTTAATGCTTGTCACTAGGGCCCGAGTGCCATGATTTTAGATCTGAACCTATTATGTTTTCATCAATATATGAGTGTTCTTGATCCTATCTTGCAAGTCTATGGTCACCTATTATGTGTTATGATCCGTTAACCCCGAGGTGACAATAATCGGGATACTTACCGGTGATGACCATAGTTTGAGGAGTTCATGTATTCACTATGTGCTAATGCTTTGTTCCAGTTCTCTATTAAAAGGAGGCCTTGATATCCCTTAGTTTCCATTAGGACCCCGCTGCCACGGGAGGGTAGGACAAAAGATGTCATGCAAGTTCTTTTCCATAAGAACGTATGACTATAGTCGGAATACATGCCTACATTATATTGATGAACTGGAGCTAGTTGTTTGTCACCCTATGTTATGACTGTTACATGATGAAGCACATCCGGCATAATTATCCATTACTGATCCGATGCCTACGAGCTTTCCATATACTGTTTTACGCTTATTTACTTTCCCGTTGCTATTGTTACAATCACTACAAAATACCAAAAACATTACTTTGCTTTCATTACTCTTTTGTTACCGTTACCATCACTATCATATTATTTTGCTACTAAACACTTTGTTGCAGATACTAAGTTTCCAGGTGTGGTTGAACTGACAACTCAGCTGCTAATACTTGAGAATATTCTTTGGCTCCCCTTGTGTTGAATAAATAAATTTGGGTTGAATACTCTACCCTCGAAAGTTGTTGCGATCCCCTATACTTGTGGGTTATCAAGACTAATTTCTGGCGCCGTTGCCGGGGAGCATAGCTCTATTCTTTGAGTCACATGGGATTTATATCTGCTGGACACTATGAAGAACTTGAGAGATCCAAAAACCAAGATCTATCCCTCAACTACGAGGGTAGGTAAGGAACTGCCATCTAGCTCTGCACTTGATTCACCTTCTGTTATGAGTAAATTTGCGACACCTACACCTGCTTCTGCTATTCGTTCTGATATGTCACATGTTATTGATGATGCTACTTCTGCTATGCATGAGACTTATGATGAAACTACCTCTATGCCTGATACTACTATGCCACTTAGTGATTTTCTCGATGAACAACTTGCTAGGGCTAGAGAAATTGAAAATATGGAATATGATGATACTGATGAAAGTGATGATGAAGAATCACTTGTTATTCCCGAGGGTTATTTATTTGATCAAGAAGCTTCTTTTGCTATTTTAGCTTGCAGAAATAGAACTGAACTCAAAAGGTTATTAGCTAAATGGAGTAAGCAATCTCTAAATGCTAGGATGAAACCTGATCCTGCTTTTGCTACTTCACCTATCTTTGTTACCGATAAGGATTATGAATTCTCTATTGATCCTGATATAATTACTTTAGTTGAATCTGATCCTTTTCATGGCTATGAATTTGAAACTGTTGTGGCACATCTTACTAAATTAAATGTTATAGCCACCCTGTTCACTAATGGTGAGATATCTTGCTACTTTTATATCCTCAAAATATTTCTATTCTCATTAAAGGGTGATGCTAAGATATGGTTTAGTTCTCTTGATCCTGGTTGTGTGCGTAGTCCCCAGGATATGATTTACTACTTCTCTGCTAAATATTTCCCTGCTCATAAGAAACAAGCTTCTTTAAAGGAAATATACAACTTTGTGCAAATTAAAGAAGAGAGTCTCCCACAAGCTTGGGGGAGGCTTCTCAAGTTACTTAATGCTTTGCCTGATCATCCTCTTAAGAAAAATGAAATACTTGATATCTTTTATAATGGACTAACCGATGCTTCCAGAGATTACCTGGATAGTTGTGCTGGTTATCTTTTCAGGGAAAGAACACTGGATGAAGCTGAAATCTTATTGATTAATATGTTGACAAATGAAAATAATTGGGCACCTCCTGAGCCAGCTCCTGCTCCAGTTAATGAGCCTATTCCTAAACCAACTCCGAAGAAGAGAGGTGTTCTACTTCTCAGCCCCGAAGATATGCAAGAGGCAAAGAAATCTATGAAAGAAAAAGGTATTAAAGCTGAAGATGTTAAGAATTTACCTCCTATTGAAGAAATACATGGTCTTAATTTACTGCCTATTGAAGAAACATATGATCTTAATCCTTTATCTATTGAAGAACCTCCAGACCTCGATAACCTGACACAGGTAGTAAAGGTAAATTCTCTCTATAGATGCGATAAAGCTGAAATCCCTCCTACTAAAATTGCTAGTCAGTGCTTGGATGAGTTCGATAATTTTATGTTTAAGCAAGAAGACTTCAATGCTTATTTTGGTAGACAATTAAAACAAGATGCTGATATGATTAAATACTTGGGTGATTATATGGATAATATTAGAGGTGAACTTAAACTTGTTAGCAAACATGCTTCTATGGTTACCACTCAAGTAGAACAAGTACTTAAAGCTCAAAAAGAATTTCTCAATAAAATGAATAGTAAGAAAAATGATTATGCTGTTAGAGTGGCTACTAGAACTGGTAGAATGACTCAGGAACCCTTGTATCCTGAAGGCCACCCTAAGAGAATTGAGCAATATTCTCAGAGAAATAAAATTGATTCACCTAGTTCTTCTAAAAGGAAGAAAAAGAAAAATGATAGAACTGTGCAAACTTCTAGTTAACCTATTGCTGAACCACCTGATTATCCAAATGATATTTCTATTTCTGATGCTGAAACACAATCTGGCAATGAACATGAACCTAGTAATAATGTTAATAATAATGTTCATGATGATGCTCAACCTAGTAATGATAATAATGCAGAAACTGAACCTGCTGTTGATCTTGATAACCCACAATCAAAGAATCAACGTTATGATAAGAGAGACTTTGTTGCTAGAAAACATGGTAAAGAAAGAGAACCTTGGGTTCAGAAACCCATGCCTTTTCCTCCCAAACCATCCAAAAAAAGGGTGATGAGGATTTTGAGCACTTGGCTGAAATGATTAGACCTATCTTTTTGCGTATGCGGTTGACTGATATGCTCGAAATGAATCCTTATGCTAAGTACATGAAAGAGATTGTTACAAGTAAAAGAAAGATACCGGAAGCTGAAATTTCCACCATGCTTGCTAATTATACTTTTAAAGGTGGAATACCAAAGAAACTTGGAGATCCAGGAGTACCTACTATACCATGCTCCATTAAAAGAAACTATGTTAAAACTTCTTTATGTGATCTTGGAGTCGGTGTTAGTGTTATGCCTCTCTCTTTATATCGTAGACTTGACTTGAATAAGTTGACACCTACTGAAATATCTTTGCAAATGGCTGATAAATCAACTGCTATACCTGTCGGTATTTGTGAGGATGTGCCTGTTGTGGTTGCAAACGTTACAATTTTAACGTACTTTGTTATTCTTGATATTCCCGAGGACGATAGTATGTCTATTATTCTTGGAAGACCTTTTCTTAATACTGCAGGAGCTGTTATTGATTGCAACAAAGGCAATGTCACTTTTCATGTTAATGGTAATGAGCATACGGTACACTTTCTGAGGAAACAACCTCAAGTTCATAGTATCAATTCTATCGGAAAAATTCCGTCGATTATATTTGGAGGTTTTGAATTTCCTCTTCCTACTCTGAAGAAGAAATATGATATACTTATTATTGGGGATGTGCATATCCCCATTGAGGTAACCTAGTATTATTCCAAATTTCTCTGGTTTCATGTTAATCGGAATGAGTTTGTTAACAAGACTTGATCAACCTTGTTAGTGGATTCCTTTTGATGAGCATGAGATGGATGAAACCTTCTGTACCCTCTCTAAACTTTCTGTTATTTAGTTAAAATAAAGTAAAAATAAATAATTTTCTGTCTGTTATCTGATTATCCGTGTAATATAAAAATACCTCGAAAATAAAAGTTCTCCAAATGCCCTTAAATTAAATATGATTTTTTCTAGAATATTTGAGGATTTATGGAACAAAGAACACACCAGGGGGGCCAACCACCTTGCCACGAGGGTGGAGGGCGCGCCCAACCCCCTAGGGCGTGCCCCCCTGCCTCGTGGGCCCACGGTGGCCCTCCTCCACTTATTCATGCAACCATCCTCTTCTTCTTCCTCCCACAAACACAAAAAACCAACTCAAGCACGGGTTCCAGCCCTCTTTGCTGCCATTTTCGATCTCCTTGCTCAAAGCACCTCTGACAAAACTGGTTGGTGAGATTGTTCCTTGGTATGTGACTCCTCCATTGGTCCAATTAGTTTTTGTTCTAGTGCTTTATTCATTGCAAATTTTTCTGCTTAAGTGACCCTGTTCTTGAGCCTGCATGTCAAATTTATATGGTCAAAAGTAGTTTTGATGCATGATATAGGCTCTAGGCACTTGTAGGAGTAGTTGCTATCAATATTATTGAATTTGGTTTACTTTTATTTTGAAGTTACTAAAAATTTCAGATTTTTTCAGAAAATGATGAGGAGATTATTGGGGGGCTCATCGAGCCAAAACTCGAAGGAAAAGGCACCGAAGCCTAAGTATAATTTGCCGCGCACCGCGGAGGTTCGGGCGTGTGAATGGCCTTCTGAGGATTTCTTGAGAGCAGCCGGGATTTATGAAGAGTTTTATGAATTGGATCATAATGCAGGACTCACCGCTTTGCTCCACGACCAATGCGATCAGTATCTCTTACTCACAAATACCTTTGTGCAAAACTTTCATTTTCATTCTAGGAACTCACCACCTACGGTGGAGTTTCATTTATATGATGAGCATAAGGAGATGTCACTTTATGATTTTTGTCGGATTTGTTTAGTCCCTTTTGAGGGCAAGACAGAAGAACCACATCATGATGATGTGGAGGGGTTTATTGATACTATCACTGTAGGAGAAACTAGGAAGGTTTCCGATGCACGAATCACTAGCATACATTTTCCTGTTTTACGTTACTTTGCATTATTTGCTAGTCGTTGCTTAATTGGACGCAGAAACTGTGGAAACCTTAGTATCCCTGATATAATTATTCTACTCCACGGTTTATATAGTGATAACACTTTTAGTATGGGCGGCATTATTGCTAGACGGTTAAGTATGAACCGTACTGAGGGTCCCATCTTTGGAGGCATCTATGCTACACGCCTAGCTGCACATTTTAACATACCTATTAGGCATGCTGAGAAGGAAGAAAAAGTGTTGCCTCGTGTTTATCTAGATTATAAAAGTATGGTGGCACATGACTTTATTATTAAGAATAGGGCAAGGGAGCTTAAATATCAATTGTTCTTTAATAAACATCATCCTAAGACTATTACCTTGCCTGCTCCTTCTTTGTTTGATTTGACTGTAGGCACGTACCTTGTTCCGTGGACGGCTATCCACGCCTACCGGAACCCTGCACCAGCCGAGGAGCCAGAACTGGAACCACAATTTGATCCTTCACGACAGTCTAACTATCAGTGGGATCCGGAGATGATTGCCAGCCAGTGGCAATCAGAGCCTTCTTCCTCATCGCAGTACGACCCCAACTACTATTATGGATATCCGCTAGCCCAGCCGTGGCCATAGACCAACTTAGGACAAAAGCCTAAGCTTGGGGGAGTACGTATTTCCCACCGACATTACATTTATGTTCACACACACTCATTGCTAGATGTCGGTGCTCATTCTTTTTCATTGTATCATCCATGCTAGTTTAATTTCTTGTTATGCTTTCTTCTTGTGTGTTTAATAAACCTTAAGAAAAACCAAAAAATTAGTAGTAATTTACTTTCCATGCTTGTAGTAGTAATTAAAAATAAAAAACCAAAAATATTTCCCATTCTTCTTTTGCTTGTTGGGAGCTTTCCCGTGTAAATAGTTTTATTTCTTTTCTTTGCGGGTCGATAGGAGAAGACCATAATTAAATTGTTGAAGTGGCTCCTATATGCATTATTGTTGATTTGACAAAAGAGCCCATATTGCTTTGTCTTCTCCTGTTTATTGAATGCTCGCAGATTCCAGCTTAGTCCAATGCACGTGCACTCTTATTATTCACATCATTCGGTCGTGCAAGTGAAAGGCAATTATGATGATATATGATGGACTGACTGAGATGAGAAAAGCTGGTATGAACCCGACCTCTTTTTTTTGTAAGGATGATGAGTTCATCATTCTTGATTCAGCTTGTTATGAATAAACATGTTTGCAATGACAATTAGAGATCATATTTGCTTGTGCCATGCTTGATTAGCTATGAGTTATAATGGTTTACCTTGCGTGCCAACATGCTATTAAAATGGTTGTGATGTGGTATGATAGGGTGGTATCCTCCTCTGAATTATTTAAGTGACTTGACTTGGCACATGTTCATGGATGTAGTTGAAACAAATCAACATAGCCTTCACGATATTTATGTTCATGGTGGATTATATCCTACTCATGCTTGCATCCAATGTTTATTAATTTTAATGCATGTACATGGCTGTTATCACTCTCTAGTTGGTCGTTTCCCAGTCTTTTGCTAGCCTTCACCTGTACTAAGTGGGAATACTGCTTGTGCATCCAATCCCTTAAACCCCAAAGTTATTTCCAGATTAGTCCACCATACCTTCCTATATGCGGTATCTACCTTCCGTTCCAAGTAAATTTGTATGTGCCAAACTCTAAACCTTCAAATAAATATCCTGTTTTGTATGCTCGAATAGCTCATGTATCAACTAGGGCTGTCTCTATCTTCCATGTTAGGCGGGTTATTCTCAAGAGGAGTGCACTCCGCTCCTCACTCACGAGATAAATGGCTGGTCACCGAGGTGCCCAGTCCCATGCTTTAGGCAAGCTAAATCAAAATAATTGCAAAACAAAACTCCCCCTGGGACTGTTGTTAGTTGGAGGCACTCATTGTTTCGAGCAAGCCATGGATTGTTGTTTGTTGGTGGAGGGGGAGTATAAACTTTACCATTCTGTTTGGGAACCGCCTATAATGTGTGTAGCATGGAAGATATCGCCATCTCTTGGTTGTTATGTTGACAATAAAAGTATACCGCTCAAAAAGTTAATTATCTCTATTTCAAAACCGAGCTCTGACACCTCTACAAATCCCTGCTTCCCTCTGCGAAGGGCCTGTCTATTTACTTTTATTTTGAGTCATCACCCTCTTATTAAGAGCACTAGCTGGAGAGCGCAGCTGTCATTTGCATTCATCATTGTTAATTTATATTGGGTGTGACTATGATTGGATCTCTTTTACCATGAATTACAATGTCTAGTCATTCCTTGATCTTTAAAGGTGCTCTGCATTTATGTTTTTGGGTCTCAGAAAGGGCTAGCGAGATACCATCTTGTTATATCATATTATGATTGTTTTGAGAAAGTGTTGTCATCCGAGATTTATTATTATGGCTAGTTAGTTGATTATGCTATTGATATGGGTAATTATGAGATCTGAGAATTATTGCAAATGTGGTTAGTTATAATCTCTGCTGAAAACTTGAATGCTAGCTTGACATATTTACAACAACAAGAGCAAACGGAGTTTGTAAAAGTTTTTCTTTATTTCTTTCAGTTTGTCAACTGAATTGCTTGAGGACAAGCAAGGGTTTAAACTTGGGGGAGTTGATACGTCTCCGTCGTATCTACTTTTCCAAACACTTTTGCCCTTGTTTTGGACTCTAACTTGTATGATTTGAATGGAACTAACCCGGACTGACGCTGTTTTCAGCAGAATTGCCATGATGTTGTTTTATGTGCAGAAAACAAAATTCTCGGAATGACCTGAAACTCCACGGAATATCATACAATAAATAATAAAAAATCCTTGCCAACGATGAAGACCAGGGGGCCCACACCCTGCTCACGAGGGTGGGGGCGCCCCCCCTAGGGCACGCCCCTACCTCGTGGGCCCCCTGGAGACCTCCTGACTCCAACTCCAACTCTATATATCTGCTTTCAGGGAGAAAAAATAGGAGAGAAGATTTCATCACGTTTTATGATACGGAGCCGCCGCCAAGCCCTACAACCTCTCGGGAGGGCTGATCTGGAGTCCGTTCGGGGCTCCGGAGAGGGGAATCCGTCGCCATCGTCGTCATCAACCATCCTCCATCACCAATTTCATGATGCTCACCGCCATGCGTAAGTAATTCCATCATAGACTTGCTGGACGGTGATGGGTTGGATGAGATTTATCATGTAATCGAGTTAGTTTTGTTAGGGTTTGATCCCTAGTATCCACTATGTTCTGAGATTGATGTTGCTATGACTTTGCTATGCTTAATGCTTGTCACTAGGGCCCGAGTGCCATGATTTCAGATCTGAACCTATTATGTTTTCATCAATATATGAGTGTTCTTGATCCTATCTTGCAAGTCTATAGTCACCTATTATGTGTTATAATCCGTTAACCCCGAAGTGACAATAATCGGGATACTTACCGGTGAACACTGTAGTTTGAGGAGTTCATGTATTCACTATGTGCTAATGCTTTGTTCCGGTTCTCTATTAAAAGGAGGCCTTAATATCCCTTAGTTTCCATTAGGACCCCCCGCCACGGGAGGGTAGGACAAAAGATGTCATGCAAGTTCTTTTCCATAAGCACGTATGACTATAGTCGGAATACATGCCTACATTCAGGGGCGATTCTACCGTCCGGGCACCCCGGGCACGTGCCCGGCCTCAAGCGCTGCCAATTTTCCAAGCGCCAGAGTCACAATCTGTGAATACATACAATATACGCTAAAAAATACACCTGGTTCACAAATTGGGCTACTTTGGATGTTATTTTTGCCTCTTGGGCTTACCCACGTCAAAGGCCCATCCATTAATTTCCCTACATGGGCCATAATAATAGGTAATCAGATCGTGCATGTGAATCCATCGATCAGGAGGCCGTCATCGCTCGCCTCGCCTGGGCGGCTACCTCGCACGCCTATTCATCTGTGCGCCACACCGCATGATGTGCCCTAGCAACTCTGGCGATTGAACGCGGCGACCGGCGAGGTGGACTGACGGAGCACTGGCGGTCAGCAAGACCGCAAGAGATGATGCGCGCATAGGCCTAATCAGGCTAAGCGCGAAAGTCAAAGAGGCATCCCCTTGTGTAAATTCCACTTCGGCTCCGGCGGATGGTGCTTGTATTCGTCATGATTGGCACTTCAATTCAATGAAAATTCTATAATCTGGTAATGTGTTGTATCTTGTAGATTCTCTTTTTTTGCACTTCAATTCAATGGAAATTTAATTATTTGATAATGAGTTGTATCTTGTAGATTCTCATCTGTGCACAAGGATAAACATCGAAGATTGGAATTTTATTTGGTAAATTGTATCTCATGTTTTAATTTATTGATATGATGTATGAAATATTAGTGTGCATATTACACATGATGTTTACCTAAATATATGATACTTCTGGTGTTGATAGACCAAAGTAAATTTTAGTTTGCGTCGTGCCCAGGCTTCGACAATTTGCTAGCTCCGCCACTGCCTACATTACATTGATGAACTGGAGCTAGTTCTGTGTCACCCTATGTTATGACTGTTACATGATGAAGCACAACCGGCATAATTATCCATTACTGATCCGATGCCTACGAGCTTTCCATATACTGGTTTACGCTTATTTACTTTCCCATTGCTATTGTTACAATCACTACAAAATACCAAAAACATTACTTTGCTTTTGTTACTCTTTTGTTACCGTTACCATCACTATCATATTATTTTGCTACTAAACAGTTTGTTGCAGATACTAAGTTTCCAGGTGTGGTTGAATTGACAACTCAGCTGCTAATACTTGAGAATATTCTTTGGCTCCCCTTGTGTCGAATCAATAAATTTGGGTTGAATACTCTACCCTCGAAAGTTGTTGCGATCCCCTATACTTGTGGGTAATCAGTAGACATGTCCTTCACATTGAAAACCTGTGCCACATCATTGGCTAGGACGAATGGTTCGTCTGCATACGCAAGATTATTGAGATCCACTGTTGTCATTCCGTACTGCGGGTCTTCCGTTACCCCGCCTCATGTCATATTGATCCATTTGCACCGAAATAAAGGGACCTTCAAACCACGTTCATAGTCAAGTTCCCATATATCCCGTATATAACGATAATATGTTTCCTTTCCCATCTTGGTTGCTGCATCAAAGCGGACACCACTGTTTTGGTTGGTGCTCTTCTTATCTTGGGCGATCGTGTAAAATGTATTACCATTTATCTCGTACCCTTTGAAAGTCATTATATTCAAAGATGGTAACTGGGACAGCGAGTACACGTCATCTTCAATAGAGGCATCATGCACGGTACGTGTCTGCAACCAGCCGGCTAAACTCCTGGTTTGTTCACGTGTAATCCAGTCATCAGACCGCTCCGGGTGTTTGGAGCATAGAAAATTCTTGTGTTCGTCCATATACGGAGCCACCAAGGCGGAATTCTGTAGAACTATGTAGTGTGCTTCAGTCAGAGAATGTCCGTCCTTATATATTATTTGATCCCCTCCTAGTGTGCCTTTTCCATCGAGTCTTCCCTTATGCCGCAATTCAGGAACACCAATCAGCTTAAGGTCAAGAATAAAGTCAATACAAAACTCAATGACCTCCTCATCCTAATGGCCCTTGGAGATGCTTCCTTCTGGCCTAGCACGGTTATGAACATATTTCTTTAAGACTCCCATGAACCTCTCAAAGGGGAACATATTGTGTAGAAATATAGGACCCAAAACGTTAATCTCTTTGTATTGGTGAACTAGGACGTGCGTCATGATGTTGAAGAAGGATGGTGGGAACACCAACTCGAAACTGACAAGACATTGCACCAAATCATTCTCTAACCTTGGTATGATTTCTGGATCGATTACCTTCTGAGAGATTGCATTGAGGAATGCACATAACTTCACAATGACTAATCGAACGTTTTCCGGTAGAAGCCCCCTCAATGCAACCGGAAGCAGTTGTGTCATAATCACATGGCAGTCATGAGACTTTAGGTTCTGGAACTTTTTCTCTGCCATGTTTATTATTCACTTTATATTCGACGAGAAGCGAGACAGTACCTTAATACTGAGCAGGCATTCAAAAAAGTTTTTCTTCTCTTCTTTGGTAAGAGCGTAGCTGGCATGACCCTGATGCATTCCGTCTTTTCCGTGCATACGTTGCTGGTCCTCCCGTGCCTCAGGTGTATCTTTTGTCTTCCCATACACGCCCAAGAAGCCAAGCAGGGTCATGCTGAAGGAAATATGCCCTAGAGGCAATAATAAAGTTATTGTTTATTTCCTTATATCATGATAAAAGTTTATTATTCATGCTAGAATTGTATTAACCAGAAACATAATACATGTGTGAATACATAGACAAACAGAGTGTCACTAGTATGCCTCTACTTGACTAGCTCGTTAATCAAAGATGGTTATGTTTCCTAACCATGGATAAAGAGTTTTCATTTGATTAACGGGATCACATCATTAGTTGAATGATCTGATTGACATGACCCATTCCATTAGCTTAGCATCCGATCGTTTAGTATGTTGCTATTGCTTTCTTCATGACTTATACATGTTCCTATGACTATGAGATTATGTAACTCCCGTGTGCCGGAGGAACACTTTGTGTGCAACCAAACGTCACAACGTAACTGGGTGATTATAAAGGTGCTCTACAGGTGTCTCCAAAGGTACATGTTGGGTTGACGTATTTTGAGATTAGGATTTGTCACTCCGATCGTCGGAGAGGTATCTCAGGGCCCTCTCGGTAATGCACATCACTTAAGCCTTGCAAGAATTGCAACTAATGAGTTAGTTGCGGGATGATGTATTACGGAACAAGTAAAGAGACTTGCCGATAACGAGATTGAACTAGGTATTGGATACCGATGATCGAATCTCGGGCAAGTAACATACTGATGACAAAGGGAACAACGTATGTTGTTATGCGGTTTGACCGATAAAGATCTTCGTAGAATATGTAGGAGCCAATATGGGCATACAGGTCCCGCTATTGGTTATTGACCGGAGACGTATCTCGGTCATGTCTACATTGTTCTCGAACCCGTAGGGTCCGCACGCTTAAGGTTTCGATGACAGTTATACTATGAGTTTATACGTTTTGATGTACCGAAGGTTGTTCGGAGTCCCAGATGAGATCACGGACATGACGAGGAGTCTCGAAATGGTTGGAGACATAAAGATTGATATATTGGAAGCCTATGTTTGGATATCGAAAGTGTTCCGGGTGAAATCGGGATTTTACCGGAGTACCGGAGGTTACCGGAACCCCCCGGGAGCTATATGGGCCTTAGTGGGCCTTAGTGGAAGAAGAGGAGAGGCGGCCAGGGCTGGGCCGCGCGCCCCTCCCCCCTAGTCCGAATAGGACAAGGAGAGAGGGGGCCGGCGCCCCCCCCCTCCTTCTCTCTCTCTCTTTTCCACCTCGCGAATCCTATTCCAACTAGGATTGGGGGAGAAGTCCTACTCCCAGAGGGAGTAGGACTCCTCCTGGCGCGCCCTATGATGGCCGGCCGGCCTCCCCCCTTTGAACCTTTATATACGGAGACGGGGGCACCCCAGAGACACACAAGTTGATCCACGTGATCATATTCTTAGCCGTGTGCGGCGCCCCCTTCCACCATAGTCCTCGATAATATTGTAGCGGTTCTTAGGCGAAGCCCTGCAACGGTAGTACATCAAGATCGTCACCACGCCGTCGTGCTGACGGAACTCTTCCCCGACACTTTGCTGGATCGGAGTTCGGGGATCGTCATCGAGCTGAACGTGTGCTAGAACTCGGAGATGCCGTAGTTTCGGTGCTTGATCGGTCGGGCTGTGGAGACGTACGACTACATCAACCAAACGCTTCCGTTGTCGATCTACAAGGGTACGTAGATCACACTCTCCCCTATGCATCACCATGATCTTGCGTGTGCGTAGGAAAGTTTTTGAAATTACTACGTTCCCCAACAGTGTTATCAGAGCCTAGGTTTTATGTGTTGATGTTATATGCACGAGTAGAACACAAGTGAGTTGTGGGCAATATAAGTCATACTGCTTACCAGCATGTCATACTTTGGTTCGGCGGTATTGTTGGACGAAGCGGCCCGGACCGACATTACGCGTACACTTACACGAGACCGGTTCTCCCGACGTGCTTTGCACATAGGTGGCTTGCGGGTGACAGTTTCTCCATATTTAGTTAAACCGAGTGTGACTACGCCCGGTCCTTGCGAAGGTTAAAACAGCACCAACTTGACAAACCACCGTTGTGGTTTTGATGCGTAGGTAAGATTGGTTCTTGCTTAACCCCGTAGCAGCCACGTAAAACTTGCAACAACAAAGTAGAGGACGTCTAACTTGTTTTTGCAGATCATGTTGTGATGTGATATGGTCAAGACATGATGCTAAATTTTATGAGATGATCATGTTTTGTAACCGAGTTATCGGCAACTAGCAGGAGCCATATGGTTGTCGATTTATTGTATGCAATGCAATCGCGCTGTAATGCTTTACTTTATCACTAAGCGGCAGCGATAGTCGTGGAAGCATAAGATTGGCGAGACGACAACGATGCTACGATGGAGATCAAGGTGTCGCGCCGGTGACGATGGTGATCACGGCAGTGCTTCGGAGATGGAGATCACAAGCACAAGATGATGATGGCCATATCATATCACTTATATTGATTGCATGTGATGTTTATCTTTCATGCATCTTATCTTTCTTTGATTGACGGTAGCAATTTAAGATGATCTCTCAATAATTATCAAGAAGTGTTCTCCCTGAGTACGCACCATTGCGAAAGTTCTTCGTGCTGAGACACGACGTGATGATCGGGTGTGATAGGCTCTACGTTCAAATACAATGGGTGCAAAACAGTTGCACACGCGGAATACTCAGGTTATACTTGACGAGCCAAGCATATGCAGATATGGCCTCGGAACACGGAGACCGAAAGGTCGAGCGTGAATCATATAGTAGATATGATCAACATAGTGATGTTCACAAATGAAACTACTCCATCTCACGTGATGATCGGACATGGTTTAGTTGATTTGGATCACGTGATCACTTAGAGGATTAGAGGGATGTCTATCTAAGTGGGAGTTCTTTAAGTAATTTGATTAATTGAACTTAAATTTATCATGAACTTAGTACCTGATGGTATCTTGCTTATGTATGTTTGATTGTAGATAGATGGCCCATGCTGTTGTTCCATTGAATTTTAAAGCGTTCCTTGAGAAAGCAAAGTTGAAAGATGATGGTAGCAATTACACGGACTGGGTCCGTAACTTGAGGATTATCCTCATTGCTACACAGAAGAATTATGTCCTGGAAGCACCGTTGGGTGCCAGGCCTGCTGTTGGAGCAACACCAGATGTTATGAACGTCTGGCAGAGCAAAGTTGATGACTACTCGATAGTTCAGTGTGCCATGCTTTACGGCTTAAAATCAGGACTTCAACGACGTTTTGAACGTCATGGAGCATATGAGATGTTCCAGGAGTTGAAGTTAATATTTCAAGAAAATGCCCGGATTGAGAGATATGAAGTCTCCAATAAGTTCTATAGCTGTAAGATGGAGGAGAACAATTCTGTCAGTGAGCATATACTCAAAAAGTCTGGGTATAATAATCACTTGATTCAGATGGGAGTTAATCTTCCAGATGATTGTGTCATTGACAGAATTCTCCAATCACTGCCCCAAGCTACAAGAGCTTCGTGATGAACTATAATATGCAAGGGATGAATAAGACTATTCCCGAGCTCTTCGCAATGCTGAAAGCTGCGGGGGTAGAAATAAAAAAGGAGCATCAAGTGTTGATGGTTAACAAGACCACTAGTTTCGAGAAAAAGGGCAAAGGGAAGAAGAAGGGGAACTTCAAGAAAAACAGCAAGCAAGTTGCTGCTCAAGAGAAGAAACCCAAGTCTGGACCTAAGCCTGAAACTGAGTGCTTCTACTGCAAGCAGACTGGTCACTGGTAGCGGAACTGCCCCAAGTATTTGGCGGATACGAAGGATGGCAAGGTGAAGAAAGGTATATGTGATATACATGTTATTGATGTGTGCCTTACTAATGCTCGCAGTAGCACCTGGGTATTTGATACTGGTTCTGTTGCTAATATTTGCAACTCGAAACAGGGACTACGGATTAAGCGAAGATTGGCTAAGGACGAGGTGACAATGCGCGTGGGAAAAGGTTCCAAAGTCGATGTGATTGCGGTCGGCGCGCTACCTCTACATCTAGCTTCGGGATTAGTATTAGACCTAAATAATTGTTATTTGGTGCCAGCGTTGAGCATGAACATTATATCTGGATCTTGTTTAATGCGAGACGGTTATTCATTTAAATCAGAGAATAATGGTTGTTCTATTTATATGAGTAATATCTTTTATGGTCATGCACCCTTGAAGAGTGGTATATTCTTATTGAATCTCGATAGTAGTGACACACATATTCATAATGTTGAAGCCAAAAGATGCAGAGTTGATAATGATGGTGCAACTTATTTGTGGCACTGCCGTTTAGGTCATATCGGTGTAAAGCGCATGAAGAAACTCCATACTGATGGACTTTTGGAACCACTTGATAATGAATCACTTGGTACCTCCGAACCGTGCCTCATGGGCAAGATGACTAAAACACCGTTCTCCGGTACTATGGAGAGAGCAACAGATTTGTTGGAAATCATACATACAGATGTATGTGGTCTGATGAATACTGAGGCTCGTGGCGGATATCGTTATTTTCTCACCTTCACAGATGACTTAAGCATATATGGGTATATCTACTTAATGAAACATAAGTCTGAAACATTTGAAAAGTTCAAAGAATTTCAGAGTGAAGTTTAAAACCATCGTAACAAGAAAATAAAATTTCTACGATCTGATCATGGAGGAGAATATTTGAGTTACGAGTTTGGTGTACATTTGAAACAATGCGGAATAGTTTCGCAACTCACGCCACCCGGAACACCACAGCGTAATGGTGTGTCCGAACATCGTAATCGTACTTTACTAGATTTGGTGCGATCTATGATGTCTCTTACTGATTTACCGCTATCGTTTTGGGGTTATGCTTTAGAGACGGCCGCATTCACGTTAAATAGGACACCATCAAAATCCGTTGAGACGATGCCTTATGAACTATGGTTTGTCAAGAAACCAAAGTTGTCGTTTCTGAAAGTTTGGGGCTGCGATGCTTATGTGAAAAAGCTTCAACCTGATAAGCTCGAACCCAAATCAGAGAAATGTGTCTTCATAGGATATCCAAAGGAAACTATTGGATACACCTTCTATCACAGATCCGAGGGCAAGACTTTTGTTGCTAAGTTCGGAAACTTTCTGAGAAGGAGTTTCTCTCCAAAGATGTGAGTGGGAGGAAAGTAGAACTTGACGAGGTAACTGTACCTGCTCCCTTATTGGAAAGTAGTACATCATAGAAACCTGTTTCTGCGACACCTACACCAATTAGTGAGGAAGCTAATGATAATGATCATGAAACTTCAGGACAAGATACTACTGAACCTCGTAGATCAACCAGAGTGAGATCCACGCCAGAGTGGTACGGTAATCCTGTTCTGGAAGTCATGCTGCTAGATCATAATGAACCTACGAACTATGAAGAAGCGATGGTGAGCCCAGATTCCGCAAAATGGCTTGAAGCCATGAAATCTAAGATGGGATCCATGTATGAGAACAAAGTATGGACTTTGGTTGACTTGCCCGATGATCGGCAAGCAATTGAGAATAAATGGATCTTCAAGAAGAAGACTGACGCTGACGGTAATATTACTGTCTACAAAGCTTGACTTGTCGCAAAAGGGTTTCGGCAAGTTCAAGGGGTTGACTACAATGAGACCTTCTCACCCGTAGCGATGCTTAAGTCTGTTCGAATCATGTTAGCAATTGCCGCATTTTATGATTATGAAATTTGGCAGATGGATGTCAAAACTGCATTCTTGAATGGATTTCTAGAAGAAGAGTTGTATATGATGCAACCAGAAGGTTTTGTCGATCCAAAGGGAGCTAATAAAGTGTGCAAGCTCCAGCGATCCATTTGTGGACTGGTGCAAGCCTCTCGGAGTTGGAATAAACGCTTTGATAGTGTGATCAAAGCATTTGGTTTTATACAGACTTTCAGAGAAGCCTGTATTTACAAGAAATTGAGTGGGAGCTCTGTAGCATTTCTAATATTATATGTGGATGACATATTACTGATTGGAAATAATATAGAATTTCTGGATAGCATAAAAGGATACTTGAATAAGAGTTTTTCAATGAAAGACCTCGGTGAAGCTGCTTACATATTAGGCATAAAGATCTATAGAGATAGATCAAGACGCTTAATTGGACTTTCACAAAGCACATACCTTGACAAGATTTTGAAGAAGTTCAAAATGGATTAAGCAAAGAAAGGGTTCTTGCCCATGTTACAAGGTGTGAAGTTGAGTCAGACTCAATGCCCGACCACTGTAGAAGATAGAGAGAAAATGAAAGATGTTCCCTATGCTTCAGCCATAGGCTCTATCATGTATGCAATGCTGTGTACCAGACCTGATGTGTGCCTTGCTATAAGTTTAGCAGGGAGGTACCAAAGTAATCCAGGAGTGGATCACTGGACAGCGGTCAAGAACATCCAAAGTACCTGAAAAGGACTAAGGATATGTTTCTCGTATATGGAGGTGACAAAGAGCTCATTGTAAACGGTTACGTTGATGCAACCTTTGACACTGATCCGGACGATTCTAAATCGCAAACCGGATACGTGTTTACATTAAACGGTGGAGCTGTCAGTTGGTGCAGTTCTAAAGAAATCGTTGTGGCGGGATCTACATGTGAAGCGGAGTACATAGCTGCTTCGGAAGCAGCAAACGAAGGAGTCTGGATGAAGGAGTTCATATCCAATCTAGGTGTCATACCTAGTGCATCGGGTCCAATGAAAATCTTTTGTGACAATACTGGTGCAATTGCCTTGGTGAAGGAATCCAGGTTTCACAAAAGAACCAAGCACATCAAAAGACGCTTCAATTCCATCTGGGATCTAGTCCAGGTGGGAGACATAGAGATTTGCAAGATACATACGGAGCTGAATGTAGCAGACCCGTTGACTAAGCCTCTTCCATGGGCAAAACATGATCAACACCAAAGCTCCATGGGTGTTAGAATCATTACTATGTAATCTAGATTATTGACTCTAGTGCAAGTGGGAGACTGAAGGAAATATGCCCTAGAGGCAATAATAAAGTTATTATTTATTTCCTTATATCATGATAAAAGTTTATTATTCATGCTAGAATTGTATTAACCATAAACATAATACATGTGTGAATACATAGACAAACAGAGTGTCACTAGTATGCCTCTACTTGACTAGCTCGTTAATCAAAGATGGTTATGTTTCCTAACCATGGACAAAGAGTTGTCATTTGATTAATGGGATCACATCATTAGTTGAATGATCTGATTGACATGACCCATTCCATTAGCTTAGCACCCGATCGTTTAGTATGTTGCTATTGCTTTCTTCATGACTTATACATGTTCCTATGACTATGAGATTATGTAACTCCCATGTGCCAGAGGAACACTTTGTGTGCAACCAAACGTCACAACATAACTGGGTGATTATAAAGGTGCTCTACAGGTGTCTCCAAAGGTACATGTTGGGTTGACGTATTTCGAGATTAGGATTTGTCACTTCGATCGTCGGAGAGGTATCTCAGGGCCCTCTCGGTAATGCACATCACTTAAGCCTTGCAAGCATTGCAACTAATGAGTTAGTTGCGGGATGATGTATTACGGAACGAGTAAAGAGACTTGCTGGTAACGAGATTGAACTAGGTATTGGATACCGACGATCGAATCTCGGGCAAGTAACATACTGATGACAAAGGGAACAACGTATGTTGTTATGCGGTCTGACCGATAAAGATCTTCGTAGAATATGTAGGAGCCAATATGGGCATCCAGGTCCCACTATTGGTTATTGACCGGAGACGTATCTCGGTCATGTCTACATTGTTCTCGAACCCGTAGGGTCCGCACGCTTAAGGTTTCAATGACAGTTATATTATGAGTTTATACGTTTTGATGTACCGAAGGTTGTTCGGAGTCCCGGATGAGATCACGGACATGACGAGGAGTCTCGGAATGGTCGAGACATAAAGATTGATATATTGGAAGCCCATGTTTGGATATCGGAGGTGTTCTGGGTGAAATCGGGATTTTACCGGAGAACCGGGAGGTTACCGGAACCCCCCGGGAGCTATATGGGCCTTAGTGGGCCTTAGTGGAAGAAGAGGAGAGGCGGCCAGGGCTGGGCCGCGCGCCCCTCCCCCCTAGTACGAATAGGACAAGGAGAGAGGGGGTCGGCGCCCCCCTCCTTCTCTCTCTCTCTTTTCCACCTCGCGAATCCTTCCAACTAGGATTGGGGGAGAAGTCCTACTCCCGGAGGGAGTAGGACTCCACCTGGCGCGCCCTATGATGGCCGGCCGGCCTCCCCCCTTTGAACCTTTATATACGGAGACAGGGGCACCCCAGAGACACACAAGTTGATCCACGTGATCATATTCTTTGCCGTGTGCGGCGCCCCCTTCCACCATAGTCCTTGATAATATTGTAGCGGTGCTTAGGCGAAGCCCTGCGACGGTAGTACATCAAGATCGTCACCACGCCATCGTGCTGACAGAACTCTTCCCCGACACTTTGCTGGATCGGAGTCCGGGGATCGTCATCAAGCTGAACGTGTGCTAGAACTCAGAGGTGCCGTAGTTTCGGTGCTTGATCGGTCGGGCCGTGGATACGTGCGACTACATCAACCAAACGCTTCCGTTGTCGATCTACAAGGGTACGTAGATCACACTCTCCCCTCTCGTTGCTATGCATCACCATGATCTTGCATGTGCGTAGGATTTTTTTTGAAATTACTACGTTCCCCAGCACACGCAAAGATTCTTCGTCACGTGCATCACGTCGATTGTGGAGCGGACCTCTAGGTCTTTCCAATAGGGTAGGTCCCAAAATATAGATTTCTTCTTCCACATGGGTGCGCGTCCGTTAGCGTCATTCGGAACAGGTTGTTCGCCAGGACCCTTTCCAAAGACTACCTTCAAATCTTTGACCATATCATGTATATCAACACCAGTACGGTGGCGAGGCTTTTTCCGATGATCCGCCTCACCTTTGAAATGCTTGCCTTTCTTTCTTACGGCATGCGTGCTCAGAAGAAATCGACGATGTCCCAGGTACACATTCTTCTTACAATTAGCCAAATATATACTGTCGGTATCATCCAAACAGTGCGTGCATGCGCGGTATCCCTTATTTGTCTGTCCTGAAAGGTTACTGAGAGCAGGCCAATCATTGATGGTCACGAACAGCAACGCCTGTAGGTCAAATTCTTCCCCATGTGCTCATCCCACGCACGTACACCTGTTCCATTCCACAGTTGTAAGAGTTCTTCAACTAATGGCCTTAGGTACACATCAATATCGTTGCCGGGTTGCTTAGGGCCTTGGATGAGCACTGGCATCATAATGAACTTCTGCTTCATGCACAACCAAGGAGGAAGGTTATACAAACATAGAGTCACAGGCCAGGTGCTATGGTTGCTGCTCTGCTCCCCAAAAGGATTAATGCCATCTGCGCTTAGACCAAACCATACGTTCCTTGCATCATCTGCAAACTCCTTCCCGTACTTTCTCTCGATTTTTCTCCACTACGACCCGTCAATGGATACTCTCAACTTTCCATATTTTTACGGTCTTCTCTATGCCATCGCATCGCCTTGGCATGCTCTTTGTTTTGGAACAAAATTTCAACCGTGGTCTTCTAGGAGCATACCACATCACCTTGGCAGGAATATTCTTCCCGGGCCGCTCGCCCTCGACATCACCAAGGTCATCGCGGCTGATCTTATAGCGCAATGCACTGCATACCGGGCAAGCGTTCAAATCCTCGTACTCACCGCGGTACAGGATGCAATCATTAGGGCATGCATGTATCTTCTTCACCTCTAACCCTAAAGGGCAGATAGGCTTCTTTGCTTCATACGTACTCTCGGGCAATTCGTTGTCCTTTGGAAGCATATTCTTTATCATTACCAGCAACTTTCCAAATCCCTTGTCAGATACACCATTCTCTGCCTTCCATTGCAGCAATTCCAGTGTGGTTCCCAGCTTTTTCTTGTCACCTACGCAATTCGGGTACAACAATTTTTTGTGATCCTCTAACATGCGCTGCAACTTCTTCTTCTCCAAATCACTTGCGCAGTTTCTCTTTGCATCGGCAATGGCCTGACCTAGATCATCAACGGGCTCATCTGATGCCTCTTCTTCAGCTTCTTCGCGCATTGCCGGCTCAGCTTCTTCCCGCATTACCGGCTCTGCTTCTTCACCCATTGTGGTATCATCGTATTTAGGGAACCCATCATGGCCATGATAGCTGTCGTCATCCTCCTCTTCTTCATTGTCTTCCATCATAACCCCTCTTTCTCCGTGCTTGGTCCAAACACTATAGCGGGGCATGAAACCGGACTTAAACAGGTGGACGTGAATGGTTCTTGACTTAGAGTAATTGTTACCATTTTTACATCCAACACATGGACAAGGCATAAAACCATCCGCCCGCTTGTTTGCACGCCATTAATGAACTCGGGAGAGCATCGGTCATCGTACATCCATTGTCGGCTCATCTTCATTACACAACACCGAAAAAGACCAAATTAATACAAGTTCATACATAAATTTCATACAACACTTAAATGCAACAAACAAATAACTCTCTAGCTAAAGAATTTAAATGCAACAACAAATGCGATTAAGATCACAACTAAGGTAACAATTGATCCAATAGCATAATGATGCCAAGCCTCACTATGAATGGCATATTTTCTAATGTTTCTAATCTTCAAGCGCATTTTCTTCATCTTAATCTTGTGATCATCAACGACATCGACAACATGCAACTCCAATTCCATCTTCTCCCCCTCAATTCTTTTCAATTTTTCCTTCAAATCCTCGTTTTCTCTTTCAACTAAATTTAACCTCTCGACAATAGGGTCGGTTGGAATTTCCGGTTCAACTACCTCCTACATACAAATATCTATGTCAACTTGATGGGCATAATTTTTCATAAACACGAAATGCAACAAATAGTTTTACAAGAGAATATACCACATCTGAATCATAACCCAGACGAGGACCGACAGGGACGGATATCAAAACCATGGCACTATGTATAACAAACAACGTATGGGTAAGATAATTATACGAGTAACTATATATGCAAATCACACAAACATAAATTTTTTATATAAAACATTCATGAACAAGAGGCTCACCATAAGGTGGTGCCGGCGACAGGACGTTGCGGGAGATCGACGGTGGTTACGACGGAGATTTAGAAGGCACTAAGTAAACCACACCTACATATGCAAACTAAGTGTTATTTTTGACCTCAAATTGGATAAAAATCAAATACTAGCACATATATAATTCCTCCCAAATTACTAAGATCACAAATCAATCACTATATAAAGCATTGCAAGAGCTAATCTAGCAATGAGAGATGAAAGGACAAAGTTGCTAACCTTTGTGATCATTTGAATGGATGGGGGCCTTCAAATCTGACAAATTTTGGGCAAAATGTGTGATGAGCCTGAGAGGAAGAGGGAAAGAACAGAGAGGAGAGGGGAAAGGGGAAGAACAGAGCTGTAACGCCCGGATAATTAGGCTACAGTAAAACTCTCCTAATGATGCCATGTCATCGGTGATTACTTTTGCTAAACCTTCGTTAGTTCAAACCGATCCAAAAATCAATTCAGAAAAGTGGCAAACAACAAAAGTTTTTAAAAGTTGAAACAAAAATGATCGATCGGTGCAAATATTGCACTGGTAATTATGGTGTAGAGGACACAATTTTACAAAATACCTAAGTGCCCTAAACTAAATAAAACAGAAAAGAAAATAAATAAAAAGAAGAAGTGAAAATAAAACAAAAGGAGAACCCCTCCCCCTCCCCCACTGGGCCAATTGGCCCAGCTGCTAGCCAGGCCGGTCCCAAACCGGCCAACCCACCCGCACGGCCACAGCTCCTGCCCCCTGGCCCGCAACCAGCCTGGTCGGCCCAGCCGGCCCAGCTCCCCGCACCGCACCCCCCTTCCTGTTCCTCGGTCGCGTGCCTCTACAGGGCGCGGTCACCACCGGACCCGCTCACCGGCGTCGAGGTGGATAAGGGCACCGACGCCACGCCCCCTCGGGCTCCCCTCTCACTCGCCCCACTCTCGCCTCGGCTCCTGCGCCTTTCCCCCTCAGATCCATCACGCCTCTCCCCCCTCGTTCCCCTCCACTTCCGAGCGCCACCGATGCCATGTCTCCGGCCTAGCCACGGCCACCGAGCCCACCTCGCCGCCCCACGATGTCTCCAAGGGCCGCCGTCGTCCACTGCTTCGACTGGTGCAACCCGTTCGAGACCGGAGCCACCGCAATGCCCCGACGCCGCCATCTTCCTTCTCTGCTCCGACGAGACGTGTCGCCGCTCTTCACCAACTCCGGCGACGCCCCTGCTGCTACTAAACTCCCAAGGGCCATCTTGCGTGCCGCACGGTGAGCTCCCCATCTCCCGCCCATCTCCGTTAGCCCCCTCGCGCACCGTAGCTGCCCCGTCACCGTTGCCGTGAGCACGTCGCCGCGGATCGCCTCGCCGCTGTGGCCATGATCTCCGTCGGGCTCGCGTGAGCACGGCATCGTGTTACTGGTGCTCCCAGGAACCCAACGCACAAACGCACACGCCTTCCCGTGCTCCCTAGCATTGGATCCACTGACGCCCGAACTCGGGCGTCCGCTCCGCCGCTCGCCACCGCTGTCTCCTGCTGCTTCCGGCCAAGCCCTCTCCACAGTTCAACGCACCTCGGCGCGCTCGTCAGTTCGGTCCCAAACATGCCCCGTTCAAACGCCCTGTAGCGCGATCCCCGTCCGCGCCCGAACTGCAGCCCGCCGCGCTCGTCGCCGACGACCATTCCGGCCGCCCCCGCAGTCGTGCTCCCCTCCATCGGACGCGACGCGAAGAGGCCGTTCCAGAGAGCCTGGCCGCGCCCGATTTGGTGCCCCGTATGCGAATCCCGACGCCCGCCGCCGTTCGGCCGCTGCGCGCGAGCTCGCAGGAGCTCCTCCGGCGGCTCCGCTAAGCTGGCACACCTGCCCCCCCCCCCTAGGTCACTGCCTGGTGGCCCCGCGGGCCCGGCTGGCCCGGTTGACCAGGGTCAACGTGCTGACTGGGCTGGTCCCAGCAGCTGACTAGTGGCCCCCACCCCTTTAAACTAATTAAATTAGTTAATCTAATTACTCTAGGCTAATTAGTCACTGACTAATGGGGCCCACAATTAGTTAATCATAATTAGTTTAAAACAAAGCCTGTTTCAACTCTGGCTCAATGACAGGTGGGTCCCACTGGACCCACCTGTCTGGTTTGACTGGTCAACCGACCAGTTGACCTGCTGACATCACTCTGATGTCATGCATGCGTCATCATTCATTGTTTTGGATAATCTTAGAATTAAATAACTAATTAAAATCAGAAAATGATTTAAATCTTTAGAAAATCATATCTTTTAATCCATAACTCGGATGAAAAAGTTTTATACATGAAAGTTGCTCAGAAAAACGAGACGAACCCGGATACGCAACCCGTTCGCCCGCCACGCATCCCTAGCATACCGAACACGCAACTTTCCCCCTCTGGTTCATCTGTCCGAAAACGCGAAACACCGGGAATACTTTCCCGGATGTTTTCCCCCTTCACCGGTACCACCTCATACCGCGTTAGGGCACACCTAGCATCACGCTTTGTCATGTCATGCATCATCATGCATTTGTTTGCAATATATTTATTGTTTCTTCCCCCTCTTCTCTCGCTAGACACCGAGACCGACGCCGCTGCTACCCAGTATGACTACGGAGTTGACGACCCCTCTCTCTTGCCAGAGCAACAAGGCAAGCCCCCCCTTGATCACCAGATATCACCTACTCTCCTCTATACTGCTTGCATTCGAGTAGTGTAGCATGTTACTGCTTTCCGTTAATCCTATCCTGATGCATAGCCTGTCCTTGCTACTACTGTTGTTACCTTTACCTGCAATCCTAATGCTTAGTATAGGATGCTAGTTTATCATCAGTGGCCCTTCATTCTTGTCCGTCTGCCATGCTATACCATCGGGCCGTGATCACTCGGGAGGTGATCACGGGTATATACTATATAATTTATATATGATACTTGAGGTGACTAAAGACGGGTCGGCTCGTAGGAGTACCCGCGAGTGATCCACGGATTGGGTCCAAAAGGACGTTTGTCCCGACGGCCCTCTGAGTGGATCTTGGTGGCGAAGTGACAGGGCAGGTTGAGACCACCTAGGAGAGAGGTGGGCCTAGCCCTGGTCGGCGTTCGCGGTTATTTCAAAATAACACGTTTAACGAGATCTTGGTATTTGATCTGAGTCTGGCTACTGGCCTATACGCACTAACCATCTACGCGGGGACAGTTATGGGCACTCGACGTCGTGGTATCAGCCGAAGCCTTCGTGACATCAACAACTGAGCGGCGCGCTCCGGATTGGACTGGAACGCCTGCTAGGCTAGGTCTGCTTCCGGCCGCCTACGCAACGTGCAGGTGTGTTAAGGGCGATGGGCCTAGACCCCTGTGCGCTTAGGTTTAGACCGGCGTGCTGACCTCTCTGTTGGTCTAGGTGGGGCTGTGACGTGTTGATCTTCCGAGGCTGGGCATGACCCAGGAAAGTGTGTCCGGCCAAATGGGATCGAGCGTGTTGGGTTATGTGGTGCACCCCTGCAGGGAAGTTAATCTATTCGAATAGCCGTGATCTTTGGTAACAGGACGACTTGGAGTTGTACCTTGACCTTATGACAACTAGAACCGGATACTTAATAAAACACACCCTTCCAAGTGCCAGATACAACCGGTGATCACTCTCTCACAGGGCGACGAGGGGAGGATCATCGGTTAGGATTATGCTATGCGATGTTACTTGGTGAACTTACCATCTACTCTCTTCTCCTGCTGCAAGATGGAGGTTACCAGAAGCTTAGTCTTCGAAAGGACTAGCTATCCCCCTCTTATTCCGGCATTCTGCAGTTTAGTCCACATATGATAGCCTTATTCCAGTTGATACCAATGCATGCATATGTAGTGTAGCTCCTTGCTTGTGAGTACTTTGGATGAGTACTCACGGTTGCTTTCTCCCTCTTTCCCCCCTTTCTATACCCGATTGCTGCGACCAGACGTTGGAGCCCAGGAGCCAGACGCCACCGTCGATGACGACTACTACTACTTGGGAGGTGCCTACTACTACGTGCAGCCCGCTGACGGCGACCAGGAGTAGTTAGGAGGATCCCAGGGAGGAGGCCTGTGCCTCTTTCGATCTGTATCCTAGTTTGTGCTAGCCTTCTTAAGGAAAACTTGTTTAACTTATGTCTGTACTCGGATATTGTTATTTCCGCTAACTCGTCTACGACCGAGCTCTTGTATTCGAGCCCTCGAGGCCCCTGGCTTGTAATATGATGCTTGTATGACTTATTTTATTTGTAGAGTTGTGTTGTGATATCTTCCTGTGAGTCCCTGATCTTGATCGTACACGTTTGCGTGTATGATTAGTGTATGATTGAATCGGGGGCGTCACAAGTTGTTATCAGAGCCAACTGCCTATAGGAATCCCCCTTCCACACTCCTTGGCCGAAGTCGAGTCTAGACATTACAAAAACTTTTACTAACATGGTTGTGTGCCTTACGGGCCCACGTCGCCATCTGGATGGTATTAGGATCTTTTACTCCTCGATCCTTACTCTGGGACTCTGAACTCTCTCCTACTCGGGTTAAACGATTTTACTAACTCTAACACTAGGATCCCGTGACCATGTTCACCCCAAAGTTGGATAAGCCCTAGTTATTCTTTAGAGTAGTATTTGAACATTATCCACATTGTCATTTGACTCCTGTGAAAACATCTTTGTTTTCAGATGGAACCCACGAGGCAGGTCGTGCGCCACACGACGGCCATTGGTGCCTCTGGATGACCTACTGTGTTGGTTGAGATGATGACCTATCTGGGTTATCGCTGGCAACCTGAGTACACCGTCTATAAGGAGTATCAGGACTTCAACCAGGAGCAGTACCGTGCCATCGTCCACCTCTACTCTCGGGAGTATGACTCCACTACCGTGCTGCACATTGGTCATGGTGTTGGAGTGACTATCGATATGGCGGTCCACGATGCTGCTTATGCTGCTCGTCTTCGTTGAGAGTATCAGGAGCTGGACACCTCCACCTTCAGGCACATTGCTATCGCATCCGATGTTGGTGCGGAGGGTTACTACACTGCTGCCTACTCCACTGTCACCCGAGAGCCCTTCTACCATCAGGACCTGGTTCTGCATGCTGATGGGCTGGATCGAGCTAACCGAGCTCTTCGCCACGAGTTGTACACCACTCGTCAGCACCTGTATCGTGCTCTGACGCTGCTGCACCCCTCTGTCCGATCTGGTGATCTGTCGTGTTCTGCGATCTACCCTGCCAGGACCGTGATGCCCCAGGGCGTCGGCTGGCCAGATGTGGGAGGCTACTCCACTACTAGGGAAAAGCCTATACACAGAATCTTACCAGCAGCGCGCTATAAAATCAGGCGCTGCTGCTAAGTAGCAGTAGCGTGGGCTGTGGAAACTCGCTGCTGAAACAAGTTTATCAGTAGCGCGCGCACTCCAAGTGACGCTACTGCTAAAATTCCCACGACGCCGCCGCGAGGCCAGTTATAGCAGCATCGCATTAAAATAGACAGCGCTACTACTACGTAACATAGCAGCAGCGCATTCAGGCAATAATCGCTACTGCTAAATTAACTACAGATCTCACTAGCCTCATCCATAGGTCACACTCACACACACGGTCTCCTCCTCACCCCCACGCCGCCGATCCTCCCCCGTCGCCCCTCCCCCGATCTGCACCGCTGTCGCCTCATCCTCCTCGCTCGACTCGGTACCGGCCTCCTCCTCCGTCCTCCCTCCACTCACCGCTGGCCGCCCCCTCCTCGCTCCGCCTTCCTCCTCGATCTGTCCTCCCTCCACTCGCCGCCGGCCGGCCCCTCCTCGCTCCGCCTTCCTCCTCCGTCCTACTATCTTCTCCCTCCTCGAGTCGCCCCTCCTTGTCCCTCCTCCCTGATACATTTTGATTTAGTAGGCTTTCATATGTAACATTTTGATTTAGTTGATTTAGTATGCTAGTGGATTTAGTATGCTAGTTGATTTAGTATGCTAGTTGATTTATTCGATTTAGTTGATATGATTCAGTTGATTTAGTAGGCTAGTTGATTTAGTTGATTTAGAACATTTTGATTTAGTTTATTTAGTAGGCTAGTTGATTTAGTTGATTTAGTAGGCTAGTTGATTTAGAACATTTTGATTTAGTTGATTTAGTAAAATGGCGCCACCACCAGCACCACTATGTCGACTGTGCAAGTCAAGGTGCACCAGTAGCCTTGCAACTGGTAAGCTGTTCGGCATCTACTTCCATCCGAGTTTTCGTCATGCGGCGGTAAGAAATTAGATGAAATGTAACAGCTATTTTATTTTTAGTGTTGGCATTACTGCATTGTGTCATTTTGCTTTTCTTACACAGATCGTCCCATGCAATGTGAGGTTGAAATTCAACAAGCTGACAGGAGACACTGTCACATTTGAGGCTCCTGGGGGGCCGTCCACTATGGAGGTGGAGAAAGGACGCAATATGTCGCAGATTGGAGGAGATGGATGGGCCCGTTTCCTCGCTCGCATGCGTCTTACTGGTGGTGAGTTGATCAGATTCTCCTTCAAAGCAGAAAGACCCAAGCTGGTTGTCATTTATATCAACCTGGTGGAAGATGATGAAGATGATGAAGATAATGAGGACCCACTCAATGAAGATGATGAGAACCCACTTCATGAAGCCATCATAGCTCAAAGAATGAGGCTGAGCAAGGAGGTGTGCAACCTATGGGACATAATTCCACCACGTGATGACTTTGTCGGGGTGCCATCCGTGACCCGCCTGACAAGTACCATGGTCGATCGGCATGAAATGGTATGTTATACGTACTGCATGTAGTAATTTGATGATATATATATGCTTTATTGTTATACTTACAAATGCAAGTTATCCGATTATATGCTTAGTGAATCCGATGATATGCTTAGTGTAGAGTCCAATGATATGCTTTGTGGAATCTAGTCGATGATATACTTTAGTCTAGAGTCTAATCACATGCTTAGGCTATTTATTAATTGATATGTTTTTCTTATTCAGAGATTGCCAAAGAACCTATCTGTGAGTTGTGGTATCGAGCCTGATGAAGAAGGCTCAGTTGGACTACGCCTTACCGCAAGGGGCTCCGTCACCACATGTACTTACCGCATGGGCACAGATGGTCGCACACACTTGAACTCGGTTGGGTGGAAGAGATTCCTCATTGGCAAGAATCTTCGTGCTGGACAGGCCATCCTAATTACTATCAGGAACACCCACCGCCCAGGCTTGAGGATGATGATCGTCGTCGATATCATCTAGAACTACATATGTGTATATGGCTATATCATCTAGAACTACATATGATGATCGTCGTCGATATCATGTAGAACTACATATGATGATCGTCGTCAATATCATCTAGAACTAAATATGATGATTGTCGTCGATGTCACCTTGTACTGCTTGAGGATGCATGTTGAGTATATATGAAATTGTTATCTAGTACTCCCTCGGTTCCAAATTACTCGTCGTGGTTTGAGTTCAAATTTGAACTAAAACCACGACGAGTAATTTCGAACCGAGGGAGTACTACCTAGTACCTATAATGCTTTATGAAATTGATATCTAGTAGTACCTAGTAGGTGGAAATTGCAGTTTATCGAAGCCGGAGTGGGGAAATGGTGAAAGATATAACAGTAGTGCTGGACCGGGAAATCGCTACAGCTAAGTAATAGCAGCGCGTTCCTGAAAAGCGCTGCTGCTATAGTCAATAGTGGTAGCGCGGGTACAGGCAGCGCTACTACTAAGAGTTAGCTGTAGCGCCTTATGGGTAGCGCGGGTACCCGCGCTGCTGATAGGCCTAAAACTCGCGCTGCTGCTAGCCTTTTCCCTAGTAGTGCTCTCCCGCGCTTGGTCCTCTCCTGCCACCTGCGCATCGGGTTCCGCACTAGAGTATCCGCGGACCCCAGGCTACTCGCGTGGAGGTCTTCCCTTCGCGTCACTACCAGCTGTCGGGCTACACCTTCCTCCGCAGTACCGCATGGGACTGATGTAGTCTTGCTTGTTAGTGTTAGATGCATTCGCCGCGAGCCTACGTGCTGCCTATGATGTATTAGTCTATGTACTGATCTCTGTGTACCGAACTCTATGCATGATCTCTTTTGTAAGATATGCCGACTACTATGTAGTATCTATCGTGCTGCTTTCATTGTGCATGTTTCATCATGAATGATTCTTGTCTTTGCAAATTTCTCGATGCTGAACTACCCCTGTTATATATTAGCAGGATGGTTAGACCAGGTGGTCGTGGATGTGGTGGCAACCTCCCACCACCGCCTGAGTACATGGCTAGTATGATCCAACAGCTTGAGATGAATCGCCAGTTCATGGAGAATATGATGGCTCAGTTTCCTCACCCCAATATGAACCAGCAGCCAACCCCAGTAACTCTGCAGGATTTCATGCGTCTGAACCCAACTGTGTACCGCAGCTCCACTCAGCCTCTGGATGCTGATGACTGGTTCCGTGACATCACCTATGAGATGGAGTCTGTTGATGTAGTCCCTGCCAGCTATGTCACCTTTGCTTCCTTCTTCTTGAAAGGACCCGCAGCTCAATGGTGGGACAGCCACAGGCGTACCCTACCAGTTGGAACAATCTTCACCTGGTCAGACTTCCAAGCTGCCTTCCGTGCTCGTTTCATTCCTCAGGGAGTCATGGACCGTAAGAAGCGCGAGTTTCGCAACCTCACCCAAGGCAACAAGACTGTTGAAGCTTATCAGCGGGAGTTTCTGGACTTGTCTCGCTATGCTGAAGAGGACATTGCAACTGATGCACGCAGACAGGAGAAGTTCCGTGATGGCCTTCAAGCTGACATCAAGCTCGCACTTCTAGTGCATGACTTTGCTGATTTCGCCACCCTGGTGAACAAGGCCATCAATGTCGAAACTGGTCTGCAGGAATACCTAGGCTCTCACAGGCGCAACCGTGACACGGGCTCATCTTCGGGCCCGTCCTCGCAGAAGCGCAAGATATGGATTCCCAATAGCTTGTACAAGCCGAATGCACCTGCCCCAAGGCAGACCTATGCTACACCTCGTCTGCCTGCTCCACCAACTAGGCAGCCAAGACTTCCAGCTCCACCACCACAAACTCCTGTTCCGACTCCCAATAATGGTTTGTGCTTCAGGTGTGGACAACCAGGGCACCATGCTAGGGAATGCAACCAGAACCAGAATAAACTGGCCCTTCCAGCAACTGACCGTGGAAGCAACCAGCCCCGCAGCAACAATGCCAAGTCTTATGGTCATGTTCATGCCAACCACGTTGATCTGAACGAAGCTCAAGACCAGCCTGCTACTGTGATGGGTACACTCCTCGTAAATTCAGTACCAGCATCCGTTTTATTTGATACAGGTGCATCGCATTCATTCATGTCAGAAGATTTTGCATGCTTGCATGACATTAAATGTGAGGACATGAATGCTTCACTATTAGTACACACCCCTATGGGCCAATGTCGAACCTCCATGATTTGCAATGACGTCCCTGTAGAAATCGAAGGACTAGAATTCCTTGTCTCTCCCATCATACTGAAGTCTTGTAGCATCGACCTCATTCTGGGAATGAATTGGTTAAAAGCACATACTGCTTCTATAGTTTGCGCCACTAAGGTCGTCCATCTGCTACACCCTTTTGATGAAATAACTGCTTACCAAGCTCATCTAGTTCAGAACGCCGAGGCACGGCTTTATGCCTTGAATGGGTTGAATGCTGCACCACTCGAGGGCATTGAAAACATTCCCGTCGTTCATGAATTCCAAGACGTCTTCCCCCAGGAACTTCCAGGGATTCCCCCTGCTAGAGCTGTCGAATTCATCATCGACTTGAAACCCGGCACCACCCCTATAGCCAAACGACCCTACAAGATGCCACCACATGAACTCACTGAGCTTAAGGAGGAAATCGACAAATCTCTTGTCAAAGGTTTCATTCGCCCAAGTTGCTCTCCTTGGGGAGCACCTTCTCTCTTTGTTAAGAAGAAGGATGGGACAAACCGATTAGTCCAAGACTACCGTCCTATAAACCAAGCTGCCATTCAGAATAAATACCCTCTTCCTCGGATCAATGATCTTTATGATCAACTGGCTGGCTCATCAGTGTTCTCCAAACTCGACTTGAGGTTGGGTTACCACCAAATTCGTGTTCGTGAAGAGGACATCCCAAAAACCGCCTTCGTGACTCGGTATGGATCATATGAGTACACCATCATGTCATTCGGCTTAACGAATGCTCCAGGCACCTTCTCTTGTTTGATGAACTATATATTCATGGATTACCTCGACAAGTTTGTCATGGTTTATCTGGACGATATCCTTGTATTTTCCAAGAACGAAGAAGAACATGCTGAACATCCTCGTCTTGTGCTGGAAAAGCTTCGAGAGCATCAACTGTATGCTAAGTATTCCAAGTGTGAATTCTGGCTCCCCGAAGTAACCTATCTTGGGCATGTCATCTCCAAGGATGGTATTGCCGTCAACCCTGAACGAGTTCAGGCTATTCTTGATTGGACTCCTCCGAAGAATGTGAAGCAAGTCCGAAGTTTTCTCGGTCTCGCCAGCTATTGCCGTCGATTCGTCGAGAACTTCTCCAAGATTGCCAGGCCTCTGACTAATCTGTTGCATAAGGGTGTCAAGTTCGAATGGACAGACAAGTGTCAGGAAATTTTCCAGGCGCTCAAAGACAAGTTGACTTCTGCCCCCGTGCTTGCTCCACCTGATACTAAGAAGGACTTCGTCATTTACTGCGACGCTTCCCGTCAAGGATTAGGCTGTGTCCTAATGCAAGAGCGCAGAGTTATTGCTTATGCCTCTCGTCAACTACGCCCTCATGAACAAAACTACCCAGTTCACGACCTCGAGCTTGCTGCTGTCATTCATGCACTGAAGCAGTGGCGACATTACCTTCTCGGTAATCGTTGCAAAATCTTCATCGACCACCAAAGTCTGAAGCATCTGTTTACTCAGCCAGATCTGAACCTCCGTTAGCAAAGATGGATGGAGACTATTGCAGACTTTGACGTGGGTATATCCTATACCCTCGGCAAGGCTAATGTAATGGCTGATGCCTTGAGCTGCAAGTCTTACTGCAACCACCTCCAAGTTCACAAAGTTCAGCCCTCGCTTGTTGAAGAATTTAGAAAGCTGAACCTCCATATTGTTCCTCCTGGAGCACTCGCTAGCCCTCCCCCGGAGATCCGCAAGATGAATCTTCTTCTTGTTACTAAGGGTTCTCTAAATACCCTGGCTGTTGTACCAGATCTCGTAACTGGTATAAAGACTATTCAAGGTTATGACTCTGAAGTCCATAAGATTAAACGCCATCTAGCAGAAGGAAAGCCCTCATTCTTCACTATCGCCGACGATAGTGCCTTGTACTTCAAAGGCCGCCTAGTGGTACCATGTTCGAAGAAAAACCTGGATAAAACTAAAAGGGTTATGCAATAAGCTCATGATACGGCTCTGTCCATCCATCCTGGTAGTACAAAGTGTTGGGAACATAGTAATTTCAAAAAAATTCCTACGCACCCGCAAGATCATGGTGATGCATAGCAACGAGGGGAGAGAATGATCTACGTACCCTTGTAGATCGCAACGGAAGTGTTGACACAACGTAGAGGAAGTAGTCGTACGTCTTCTTCCCGATCCGATCGATCCAAGCACAATTACTCCGGCACCTCCGAGTTCTTAGCACACGTACAGCTCGATGACAATCCCCGGGCTCCGATCCAGCAAAGCTTCGGGGAGGAGTTCCGTCAGCACGACGGCGTGGTGACGATCTTGATGTTCTACCGACGTAGGGCTTCGCCTAAGCACTACAATGATATGATCGAGGTGGAATATGGTGGCAGGGCGCACCGCACACGGCTAAGGAACGATCTCAAAGATCAACTTGTGTGTTCTAGGGTGCCCCCTGCCCCCGTATATAAAGGAGCAAGGGGGAGGCCGGCCGGCCCTATGGGGTGCGCCAAGGGGAGGGGGAGTCCTCCTCCTAGTGGGAGTAGGACTCCCCTTTCCTAATCCAATTACGAAACCCTAAGGGGGAAGGAAAGAGGGGGAGAGGGAGAGGGAAAGAGGGGCCGCGCCCCCCCCCTCCCTAGTCCAATTCGGACTCCCCATGTGGGGGGGGCGACACCTCCTAGGCTGCAGCCCTCTCTCTCCCCTAAGGCCCAATAAGGCCCATTACTTCCCCGGAGGGTTCCGGTAGCCCTTCCGGTACTCCGGTTTTCTCCGAAATCACCCAGAACACTTCCGATGTCCGAATATAGCCGTCCAATATATCAATATTTATGTCTCGACCATTCTGAGACTCCTCGTCATGTCCGTGATTACATCCGAGACTCCGAACTAACTTCGGTACATCAAAATGCATAAACTCATAATAACTGTCATCGTAACTTTAAGCGTGCGGACCCTACGGTTCAAGAACAATGTAGACATGACCGAGACACGTCTCCGGTCAATAACCAATAGCGGGACCTGGATGCCCATATTGGCTCCTACATATTCTACGAAGATCTTTATCGATCAGACCGCATAACAACATACGTTGTTCCCTTTGTCATCGGTATGTTACTTGCCCGAGATTCGATCGTCGGTATCCAATACCTAGTTCAATCTCGTTACCGGCAAGTCTCTTTACTCGTTCTGTAATACATCATCCCGCAACTAACTCATTAGTTGCAATGCTTGCAAGGCTTATGTGATGTGCATTACCGAGAGGGCCCAGAGATACCTCTCCGACAATCGGAGTGACAAATCCTAATCTCGAAATACGCTAACCCAACATCTACCTTTGGAGACACCTATAGAGCTCCTTTATAATCACCCAGTTACGTTGTGACGTTTGGTAGCACACAAAGTGTTCCTCCGGTAAACGGGAGTTGCATAATCTCATAGTCATAGGAACATGTATAAGTCATGAAGAAAGCAATAGCAACATACTAAACGATCGGGTGCTAAGCTAATGAAATGGGTCATGTCAATCAGATCATTCAACTAATGTTGTGACCTCGTTAATCAAATAACAACACCTTGTTCATGGTTAGAAAACATAACCATCTTTGATTAATGAGCTAGTCAAGTAGAGGCATACTAGTGACACTAAGTTTGTCTATGTATTCACACATGTATTATGTTTCCGGTTAATACAATTCTAGCATGAATAATAAACATTTATCATGATATAAGGAAATAAATAATAACTTTATTATTGCCTCTAGCGCATATTTCCTTCACAAAGATGTACCAGGATATTCGTCAAAGATTCTGGTGGTCTAATATGAAGCAGGACATTGCTCGTTATGTTGCTGAGTGTGACGTTTGTCTCCGTATCAAAGCAGAGCATCAAAGGCCTGCTGGAACTCTGCAACCTATCTCTATTCCTGAATGGAAATGGGACCATGTTGAAAGGGACTTCGTCACTGGATTTCCCAAATCGCAGAAAGGTAATGATGCTATTCTTGTCGTCATTGACCGGCTTTCTAAAGTTGCACATTTTTTGGCGGTCAAAGAGACAATCACTGCTAGTCAGCTTGCTACTCTCTACATGGCCAGAATTGTTTCACTTCACGGTATTCTAGTGGTTATCAGTTCAGACCATGGCAGCTTATTCACTTCAAGATTCTGGGCAAGTTTCCAAGAAGCTATGGGGACTCATCTGTCGTTCAGTACTGCGTTTCATCCTCAGTCGCAAGGATAGGTTGAATGTGTCAACCAAGTTCTCGAAGACATGCTTCGAGCTTGTGTACTTTCCTTCAATAAGAAATGGGAGGAATCTCTTCCATATGCCGAGTTCTCTTATAATAATAGCTATCAAGCTAGTCTGAAGATGTCCCCATTCGAAGTGTTATATGGGCGAAAGTGCCGAACCCCTCTGAACTGGTCAGAAACTGGGGAACGTCCACTCTTTGGTCCGGATATTATCCAAAGGCCGAAGAACAAGTTCGCATTATTCGCGAGAATCTCAAGACTGCTCAGTCACGTCAGAAGAGTCAGTATGACCGTCATCATAAAGACATGGTCTATCAACCTGGCGAAAAGGCCTATCTTCGAGTTACACCAATGAAGGGTGCTCACCGCTTCGGGATCAAAGGAAAGCTAGCTCCCCGCTATATTGGTCCTTTCACTATTCTCGAGAGGCGTGGAAAAGTGGCATATCAACTGGAGCTTCCACCGAACCTTTCTCAGGTTCACGATGTGTTCCACGTGTCACAGCTCCGTCGATGCTTCAAGGACCCAATCCGAGCAGTGGATCATGAAGTGCTCGAATTGCAATAGGATCTCTCCTATAAAGAGCATCCGGTCCACATTCTCGACCAAGCTGAACGCCGCACACGTCAGAAGGCGATCAAGTTCCTCAAGTTCTAGTGGTCGAATCACTCTGAAGACGAAGCTACCTGGGAACGCGTGGATCGTCTTTGAGGTGAATACCCCGCACTGATTCCTTCTACCTCCTAGATCTCAGGACGAGATTTCTTGTAGTGGAGGAGATTTGTAACGCCCGGATAATTAGGCTACAGTAAAACTCTCCTAATGATGCCATGTCATCGGTGATTACTGTTGCTAAACCTTCGTTAGTTCAAACCGATCCAAAAATCAATTCAGAAAAGTGGCAAACAAAAAAGTTTTTAAAAGTTGAAACAAAAATGTTCGGTGGGTGCCAAATATTGCACTGGTAATTATGGTGTAGAGGACACAATTTTACAAAATACCTAAGTGCCCTAAACTAAATAAAACAGAAAAGAAAATAAATAAAAAGAAGAAGTGAAAATAAAACAAAAGGAGAAACCCCCCTCCCCCCCTGGGCCAATCGGCCCAGCTGCTAGCCAAGCCGGTCCCAAACCGGCCAACCCACCCGCACGGCCACAACTCCTGCCCCCTGGCCCGCAACTAGTCTGGTCGGCCCAGCCGGCCCAGCTCCCCGCACCGCAACCCCCCTTCCTGTTCCTCGGTCGCGCACCACTACAGGGCGCGGTGTCCACCAGAACCGCTCGCCAGCGTCGAGGTGGATAAGGACGCCGACGCCGCGCCCCCTCGGGCTCCCCTCTCACTCGCCCCACTCTCACCTCGGCTCCTACGCCTTTCCCCCTCAGATCCACCGCGCCTCTCCCCCCTCGTTCCCCTCCGCTTCCGAGCGCCACCGACGCCATGTCTCCGGCCTAGCCACGGCCACCGAGCCCACCTCGCCGCCCCACGGTGTCTCCAAGGGCCGCCGTCGTCCGCTTCTTCGACTGGTGCAACCCGTTGGAGACCGGAGCCACCGCAACGCCCCGACGCCGCCGTCTTCCTCCTCTGCTTCGACGGGACGTGTCGCCGCTCTTCACCAACTCCGGCGACGCCCCTGCTGCTACTAAACTCCCAAGGGCCATCTTGCATGCCGCACGGTGAGCTCCCCATCTCCCGCCCATCTCCGTTAGCCCCCTCGCACACCGTAGCTGCCCCTCGTCGTTGCCGTGAGCACGTCGCCACGGATCGCCTCGCCGCCATGGCCATGACTCCGCCGGGCTCGCGTGAGCACGGCATTGTGTTCTTGGTGCTCCCAGGAACCCAACGCACACACGCACATGCCTTCCCGTGCCCCCTGGCATTGGATCCACTAACGCCCAAACTCCGGCATCCGCTCCGCCGCTCGCCACCGCTGTCTCCGGCTGCTTCCGGCCAAGCCCCCTCCACCGTTCGACGCGCCTCGGCGCGCTCGTCAGTTCGGTCCCAAACATGCCCCGTTCAAATGCCCTATAGCGCGATCCCCGTCCGCGCCCGAACTGCAGCCCGCCGCTCTCGTCGCCGACGACCATTCCGGCCACCCCCGCCATCGTGCTCCCCTCCATCGGACACGGCGTGAAGAGGCCATTCCAGAGAGCCTGGCCGCGCCCGATTTGGTGCCCCGTATGCGAATCACGATGCTCGCCGGCGTTCGGCTGCTGCGCGCGAGCTCGCCGGAGCTACTCGGGCGGCTCCGCTGAGCTGGCACACCTGGCCCCCCTAGGTCACTGCTTGGTGGCCCCGTGGGCCCGGCTGGCCCAGTTGACCAGGGTCAACATGCTGACTGGGCTGGTCCCAGCAGCTGACTAGTGGGCCCCACCCCTTTAAACTAATTAAATTAGTTAATCTAATTACTCTAGGCTAATTAGTCACTGATTAATGGGGCCCACAATTAGTTAATCACAATTAGTTTAAAACAAAGCGTGTTTCAACTCTGGCTCAATGATAGGTGGGTCCCACTGGACCCACCTGTCTAGTTTGACTGGTCAACCGACCAGTTTACCTGCTGACATCACTCTAATGTCATGCATGCGTCATCATTCACTGTTTTGGATAATCTTAGAATTAAATAACTAATTAAAATCAGAAAATGATTTAAATCTTTAGAAAATCATATCTTTTAATCCGTAAATCGGATGAAAAAGTTTTACACATGAAAGTTTCTTAGAAAAACGAGACGAACCCGGATACGCAACCCGTTCGCCCACCACGCATCCCTAGCATACCGAACATGCAACTTTCCCCCTTCGGTTCATCTGTCCGAAAATGCGAAACACCGGGAATGCTTTCCCGGATGTTTTCCCCCTTCACCGGTACCACCTCGTACCGCGTTAGGGCACACCTAGCATCACGCCTTGTCATGTCATGCATCGTCATGCTTTTGTTTGCAATATATTTATTGTTTCTTCCCCCTCTTCTCTCGCTAGACACCAAGACCGACGCGGCTGCTACCCAGTACGACTACGGAGTTGAAGACCCCTCTCTCTTGCCAGAGCAACGAGGCAAGCCCCCCCTTGATCACCAGATATCGCCTACTCTCCTCTATACTGCTTGCATTAGAGTAGTGTAGCATGTTACTGCTTTCCGTTAATCCTATCCTGATGCATAGCCTGTCCTTGTGACTACTGTTGTTACCTTTACCTGCAATCCTAATGCTTAGTATAGGATGCTAGTTTATCATCAGTGGCCCTTCATTCTTGTCCGTCTGCCATGCTATACCATCGGGCCGTGATCACTCGGGGGGTGATCACGGGTATATACTATATACTTTATATATGATACTTGAGGTGACTAAAGACGGGTCGGCTCATAGGAGTACCCGCGAGTGATCCACGGATTGGGTCCGAAAGAACGTTTGTCCCGACGGCCCTCTGAGTGGATCTTGGTGGCGAAGCGATAGGGCAGGTTGAGACCACCTAGGAAAGAGGTGCGCCTGGCCCTGGTCGGCGTTCGCGGTTATTTCAAAGTAACACGTTTAACGAGATCTTCGTATTTGATCTGGGTCTAGCTACTGGCCTATACGCACTAACCAACTACGCGGGGACAGTTATGGGCACTCGACGTCTCGGTATCATCCGAAGCCTTCGTGACGTCAGCAACTGAGCGGCGCGCGTCGGATTGGACTGGAACGCCTGCTAGGCTAGGTCTGCTTCCGGCCGCCCACGCAACGTGCAGGTGTGTTAAGGGCGATGGGCCCAAACCCCTGTGCGCTTAGGTTTAGACCGGCGTGCTGACCTCTCTGTTGGTCTAGGTGGGGCTGCGACATGTTGATCTTCCGAGGCCGGGCATGACCCAGGAAAGTGTGTCCGGCCAAATGGGATCGAGTGTGTTGGGTTATGTGGTGCACCCCTGCAGGGAAGTTAATCTATTCGAATAGTCGTGATCTTCGGTAACAGGACGACTTGGAGTTGTACCTTGACCTTATGACAACTAGAACCGGATACTTAATAAAACACACCCTTCCAAGTGCCAGATACAACCGGTGATCGCTCTCTCACAGGGCGACGACGGGAGGATCATCGGTTAGGATTATGCTATGCAATGTTACTTGGTGAACTTACCATCTACTCTCTTCTTCTGCTGCAAGATGGAGGTTACCAGAAGTTTAGTCCACATATGAGAGCCTTATTCCAGTTGATACCAATGCATGCATCTGTAGTGTAGCTCCTTGCTTGTGAGTACTTTGGATGAGTACTCACGGTTGCTTTCTCCCTCTTTTCCCCCTTTCTATACCCGATTGCTGCGACCAGACGTTGGAGCCCAGGAGCCAGACACCACCGTCGACGACGACTACTACTACTCGGGAGGTGCCTACTACTACATGCAGCCCGCTGACGGCGACCAGGAGTAGTTAGGAGGATCCCAGGCAGGAGGCCTGCGCCTCTTTCGATCTGTATCCCAGTTTGTGCTAGCCTTCTTAAGGCAAACTTGTTTAACTTATGTCTGTACTCAGATATTGTTGTTTCCGCTGACTCATCTACGATCGAGCTCTTGTATTCGAGCCCTCGAGGCCCCTGGCTTGTAATATGATGCTTGTATGACTTATTTTATTTGTAGAGTTGTGTTGTGATATCTTCCCATGAGTCCCTGATCTTGATCGTACACGTTTGCGTGTATGATTAGTGTACGATTGAATCGGGGGCGTCACAAGAGCGAGCTCGGGTGGACGAAGGGTGTATGTAGGACGACCTTTAGTACCGGGTCGTGATACGACCCGGTACTAAAGGTGCTGGAGGGGCCCGGGACTGACAACATCCTGCCACCACTCACTTTAGTACCGGTTTATGGCACGAACCGGTGCTAAAGGTTTGCCACGAACTGGTACTAATAATGTCCGCCCGCCTAGCTGTTGCAACCGGCACTAGTGGACACATTAATGCCGGCTCAAATTCAAACCGGCACTAATGTGCTTCACATTTGACCCTTTTTCTACTAGTGGTGGGCCTTGTTATACATCCATGCAACTATGATCGAAGGTGATCCTACCTTCCACATACGGAAAGCATAATACAATCTTCTCAATAGAACTCTCTTCATCAACTTCTGGACATTTTTATATATATCAAAAAAATACAACAAGTATATCAAAAAATGAATTCAAATTCAAAATAAACACAAAATTTAATTTTAAAACATGGCAGGGGCCGCGCGAACGCGTACCCCCTCTATCACAAATTACGACGTCCACTCTCCCACAAAGGGGAGATGGTAAATCAACGCACTCACAAAGTGCAATGTGAGCCATTGATCCAGGCCATGAGTCTTATTGATCACCCATAGACCGCGTCCAGGTAAGTAATTTTCAATGTTGTCATACCCTCCACATATATACACATCTTTCCCGAGCCGTTCTTCTCAATATTTCCATGTGGGCCTAAACTAGACGCGGTTACCAGGTCTAAACAGATCACGCGTTGGCTAACCAAATATTTGCAGACTCATCGACGTTAGGAAGGCCGAGGGATTCAAGCGGCCAGAAAGCGGCCCATTAACGCAATTGCACAAAGCCAGCCCATGCGTTCCATGTCGTCGTCGTCGTCCTCGGCGACGAGGAAGATTTTCGGTTGCTCCGAATTGAACGGCTCATGTAGCAAGCTTGGACGCACCGAGCCCGCCGGAGACGCCGCGGGCTGGTGCCCAAATCCCTGTGAACTCGCGCTATCGCGCGTTGTATATACTAGTAGTGCGATGAACGAGCCAGTCATGGTGGACTTTGCTAGCTAGCTTCACGCTCAACACGTGGGGCGACGATCTGTGTGTGCGGCTATGTGTTGTGTGCTCACTTCTGTCCAGCCGGTGCAGCTGCATGCACGCCAGCGACCATCCATCAGCACTAGCGCGCTAGCTTTTTTTTTAATGTCTAGCGTGCTAGCTTAGCTCGAGCTCTCGATCATGGCTTTTTTTTTAATCGTGAGGGCGTCACCGGGTATGATCAGCCGCCGGCCCCCGCCGGAGCCAATCTGCAATCCAGCAGGTCGGCAACGCCTTCTGCCAACGGTTAGGCACAGACGCTAGTACTACATTCCGTCTAGATTGCACAACACCCCGCCCCCCGTGTCGCCCACCCCGCGGGCGACCCGGGTGGAATCCTAGCCGCCAGGCGAGCTCCCACCTCGCCAGATCTCCCTCCCCTCGCCGCCGCCAGCAGTCGCCGCAGTGGCAAAGCCCGCGCAACGTCGGCGGCGCACGGGGCACTCTGGTTCTCCCTCTCATGGTGCTCGGGTGGTGCGGGGCGTCCGATGTAGGAGCGCATGGTCGCCGTTCCGAGCTTGCGCTGGGGCTATGCGGCGTGTGTGTACGACGCGCAGGAGCACGTGCGGTGCGCGGATGCAGGCGTGGGGATCTGGATCTCATGGTGCAGCGGCGGCTGGTAGACTCGGGGCGGCGGCCTCGATCGGTGGTGCACGGTGCGGCCTGCCTGGCGGGCTGCACCCGCGGGTGCAGATGGAGGGCCTTCCACGGCTGCATGGGCGACGTGCAGGCGGCGGCGCTACAGCGGTTCCTCGATGGCCGACCGGAATTCCATGGGAGGTGTCGTATCTGACTCGGTCTACTCCAATTCGTGCGGGCTACGGTAGCAACTACGGTCGACGCCAATACCGCCTGCATGGATCTGGCGGGTCGGCATGGATCCAGGGGAAACTCCAGGCCGGTGTGGCGGCCGCACCAAAGTCAACGTCCTCGGTCCTCGTCGCCGATTCCCTTCCTGGAGGCTTCGCTGTGGATCCTACCCCCCCCCCCCACCTTTGGCATGAGCGCAGGCGAAAGCCTCTGTTCCTCTGTTTGGGCGAAGATGGCACTTTGGTGTCGTGTTCCTTCCTGAAGGCGTCGGCCGGGGATTGCTCAGGGTGGTGGAGTTGCTGGTCGTGCAGAGTCGACGCGAGATGACATGTAGGTGGAGCGGTGTGGCATCAACCATATCATCGACGGTGGGTCTCGGCGGCATGGCGTAGTGGAGACTCGATGTCTGATGCGCGGAGATGGATTCACGCGGGAGGAGGAAGTTGTCTGGTGTCATGGTGTCGTTGATGGCAGAGACGTCTGGAAAGGTCGGTGCATCAGTTCTGCTCCGAGGATGTACCGATGGAAGATGGAGGTGACGACCTGTGCAGCGTGTGGTGCTCACTGGGAGTGTGCCGGACCGGTGTGGGACCCAATCCAGGTAGTGGTTTGGATGGGACACCCGGCTTTAGATGTTAGGTTTTAGTATGATGTCTGTTTAGTATTAGGTCCGGACATTCGACACACCATCATCAAGGGGATATGAGTAGCAACAGCGTTGCCAAGATGGTGGCTTCAGACTTTTTGATGTATCACCTTGTATGGTCTTTGTGAATAATTAATAATATGGTTGCATGCATCGTCCAGATACAGAGGTCGGGGGTACATCCTCCTTTCCCGAAAAAAACTACATTGCAGCTCGTGCAGGGCTTGCCTTTTTTTATAAAGGAAATATATTAATATCACAGAGATATCAATTACACCTAGTCTCTGCACCGACAAAATGTCACGAACGACATCCAGGATGCTCACAACCTGAAAGAGAAAAGGAACAAAATGAAATAAAAAAAGGCCCTCCAAGGAGGTAAACGATGCACAAGTATCGTCGTCGCCTGATCAAAGATCTTAGATTTTTCACCCTGAAGAAAGTATGAGCTTTCAAAACAATCCTTCAGCAAGGCCATTGCCAGCAATGAACGTCAGACCTTAGGTTTTTACCCTGAAAGTCAAGACTTGAAATTCAAGGAGCGCCACCAAATTTGAATTCCTCCGGTACTGCGGCCCCCACTTGCCAAGACTGCTCCTGCAATCATCAAACACCAGACTCACAGTTATCAAATCCAAATTGGATCACCAGCCCCTATGAAGCACAATCTTTAGCGCCTCGAAGGCCTCCTTCGCCAACACTAGTCTTCCAATCTCAGCCACTATGACCTTCTCCATCGCAGTGTACACCATGAAAATATGTCCCATGGTTTCAACAATCAGCGGAGCTTCGTGCCGCACCATCATGAAGCCACGCAGGCGAATATGTGTGCACACGACCGGATTCCATCCTATCCAGATATCCAGGAACTTCATACGCCAATCCGAAAAGATCTCTGTTAGAAGATCCGAAACATATCTGATGGCCAGATTGAAGAGGAGCAGACATGCTGAAATCTTGCCATGATGCGAGAAGAATACTAGGACCACCACCATTACTGTGAAGACTCGCAAGCCCCTACGCTGCGAGCCAACAGGAACGGCAGAAGAGGAGAGGGCAGCCCAGCTTGTCGCCGGCGTGGCCAAGGCCACAACCAGCTTGCCCCGCAACACCAGCCTTGACTGGGCCCCAATGGCCCAGATCGGAGTCCTGCAGCCCAGATCGAGACCCTGTGAAAAAGAGAAGATCGCACACCGCAAGCCGAAGACGGCTACGGTGGCGGCGCACCACCTCCCCCTCGACGCCACTCCGCTGGGGTCCTCAGGCACCGGCCAAGACGGCCGCACCCCCCATGCCCTCAATCATCACCCCACCTCATCCCATGTGACGCTGTCGAGGAAGCACCTTCCCTGCTCACCGTCTTCGACAAGATGCAGGAGACGCAGATCGAAGGAGTTGCTAGGGGATCAGTGGGGAAGCACCTCCGGAGCCGCCCGGGAGGGGAGCGACTCGGGAGGGGATGATGGCAACAACAAGAGAGGGGATGCAGCTGGGTATGATGCTGGATCCATGGTTTCAATTTTGCGTTTCAATAACTACCACATCACGGTCGCTAGCAGCAAACCACACACACACGTATGAATGATTTGATTAAAGTGCATCAAACATTACAGGAGTGATTTTGAAGAAAAGACCAAGAATCAAATGTCTGTCTTGTCTGTCAAACACGGCTTCAAACTATGCACTTCAGACAACAGGTGTCCAATTGGGCTCCTCTCCAAGACAATGTTTTCTTCTAAATAACCGAACTTGGCTCTGCTTACGATACATGCAGACACAGAGTACAGACTGTCAACAAATCCGTTCTCGCAGCTTAAAATGCCGGCATACACAGCCATGCAATCTATACATCTTTTTTGTACGGAAGCAATCTATACATCTTGTTTGCAGATCACATGCACCTCTACTCTCCCCTCTATATCCTTAAAAAAACTAACAGAAAACCTTCCTAGATCAATTTTGCAAAACTGTACATTAATCTTAGAATTTTCTTCGTGTTCAACCTTCCTCCGTGAGTGCCGTTTCACTGTGCAGGTGCGCGAAGATCCCACCAACGATGGACTTGGCACGGTCTGTTGTTAAGCCGAGTCAGAAATCTGGACAACAGAATTCCTGGTAGAACTAAGTACTCTACCAGGTCTAGGCCGTAGATGGTAAGGGAAGGATGGAGGAGGGCGTGGCGAGGAACGGGCGCACCGGCGGCAGGGCGCCGTCGCGAGCTAGGAGAAGGGCGGCGGCGGTTAGGGCTGTTGACGGCTAGGGTTTCCGGCTCCTCAGGGAGCCGGGCAATAGGAGATAATATTCTTCTTATTGCTTGATCTCGAACGATGTCTTACACGAGTATTTATAACTTTAGCCTAAGATAACTTGCCCTAAGATAACTTGTGGGCCAAGCCCCTAATACTAATGCCCGGTGGGCCTCTTCCTAGTATAGACCAAACCGGTCATAACATCTCTCCCCGCCTGCGCAAGCAGCTCGTCCTCGAGCTGAAAGTCTGGATAGTGTTGACGGAATTCTTCACGCTGTTCCCAAGTAGCCTCCTCCTCCGGAAGGCCTGCCCACTGAATTAAGACGAACCAGATGCCACGATGGAGCTGGGCCTGCAACACCTTTGCTGGCTCTGGAAGAATGCGACCATCGGCGGTTGGAGGAAGCGCCGGAGGGGCCGCCGGTGGCTCGCCACGGAAAGGCTTGAGCAGCCCCACATGGAACACGTCGTGGATGCGAGCGCGGGCTGGAAGCTGAAGACGATAGGCCACCTTCCCGATGCGCTCCACGATAGGGAAGGGCCTGGCGTAGCGAGGGCCGAGCTTGCGCTTCACGCGCGGGTCCAGTGACTGCGTAGAGCGGTGGAGAAGACGCAGCCACACCCAGTCACCCACTGCGAACTCCGCCTCGCGATGATGATCGTCGTAGTAGTGCTTGGCCGTCTGCTGGGCCTGAAGTAGACGCTGACGGACCTCAGCCAGCATCTCATCACGGGTGCGGATAAGGTCACCCGCAACTGCCATCCGAGCCATCTCCGGGTCAACCGGAAGTATAGGCGGGGGTGGTCGACCATAGACCACCTCAAATGGCGTCGCACGCAGGGCGGAGTGATAAGAGGTGTTGTAGCAGTACTCCGCCCAACAGAGCCAGTCCACCCAAGCTCGAGGCCGATAACCTGTCACACAACGCAAATACATGGCAATGACCTTGTTAACCACCTCAGACTGACCGTCCGTCTGAGGATGGAACGCCGTACTCAGGCGGAGCTGGACACCCGCCATCCTGAAGAGGTCGCGCCAGACATGGCCCGTGAAGACTGGGTCCCGATCACAGACGATCGAAGTAGGGAACCCGTGTAGACGGATGATGCCGTCGAAGAAGGCCCGGGCCACGGACGCCGCCGTGTACGGATGGCCGAGCGCGATGAAGTGGCCATACTTAGAGAAGCGATCGACCACCGTGAGGATGACCGACTTGCCCCCCACCTTGGGAAGGCCCTCGATGAAGTCCATGGAGATATCCGCCCAGACCTGAGACGACACTTCCAAGGGCTGAAGGAGCCCAGCCGGCCTCAGGGTCTCTATCTTGTTGCGCTGGCAAGTCTGACAAGACCGAACCCAGTCGCGGACCAGGGCACAATCGCCAGGGATGTAGAACTCGGCGCGAAGACGATGGAGGGTTTTCTGCACACCCTCATGGCCCGCCGAGTGGGCGAGTTGCAACACCTGGTGACGGAGATCATCATGAGCCGGAACAAAGATCCGGCGCCCATGTGTCAGGACCCCGATCCTAGGTCACACCGATCTAGCATGTAACACATCATATCACTTTGTGGCCTCACGCACGGTATTTCCACGGGTGCCACCTTACCTGGCCCGGGACCGTTTGCGCCTTTTGGCTCACGTATATGATAGTGTCGCTAGCATCCATATGACAAAGAACCCGGGCCAACATGGCTAGTCGTGAACCCAAAGCGGCACTAACCCATGGGGACAGGCATACATGAATCAACCTCGAGCATGTCGGTCAACAGCATGTGAATCCGGGCTAAATAGTGCATTATCATGTTTTGGTTTGAACACTAGGTTCAAATTCAAATTCAAACTATGAATTCAAATAGTGCATTATCATGTTTTGGACTAAATAGTGAGGTTAAGTTGTTCAAACATGTATGAAAATGCCACAGATGGATTCCTTGAGTTTTTCTGATAATTTTACATATATAATTTATTTCATTTGGAGCTACAGTTGAATTTCTATGATTTTTAGAAGTTTAGGCAATTTTTTGAAAATAAATAAATCATTTCTGATTTATTTAAAATCCCATAAATGCTTTACTGCGTCAGCATGATGTCACTATGACGTCATCAGGTCAACGGGGTCGACCAGGTCAAACCACTGGTCAGTGACACAGAATTGTCTGGGTCACAGACATGTGGGGTCAAGTCAACAGCCACGTCAGCAAGTCAGCACTGACGTGTGGGGTCGGTCAACGCGTGACATGGCAGGGTCAAACAGACCTGTGGGGCCGGTGTGGTTAGTTTAATCTAAACAAAAACAAAACCAGATTTAATTAGGCAGTGGGGCCCATGTGTCAGTGGCATAGGGGGTTGGTTAGTGGGGTGATTAGTCGCTAACTAATCTCCTGAGCGGCGGGGGCCACCGATTAGCGGCTCAGGCGACGGCTTGTCGCCGGTGACCACTGGTCGCGGCGGAGTCCGCGTCACAGGCCATGGGGGCGGCGGATGAGGGCACCGGGATGTGGCCCGTGCACTCCCGCATCTGGTGGGGCAGGTGGGAGGCTGCGGGAACGCCGGGGCTCGCCGGAACGGAGCTCGCGGCGGCGCTGGAGTTCGGGTGGTAATGGGCGCGAGGCCCTGGTGGGGTTTTGGACAAGCTGAGCTGCGCATGGGCTTCCTGTGAGCTCCACGAGCTCAAGGCCGTGCTCGGACGCTAGGACGGAGACCTACAGCACCGATGGCGACAGACGCGGCGGCGGCAAGCTTGCGGCCATGGAGGGGGATGGGGCTAGAGCATGCGAACGCGAGGGGGAGAAGAGGGGTTCAGGGCAGGGGCTCACAACGAGTCCAAAGTGCGCGAGAGCAAGGTCGGGGACGGTCGGGTTGCTGCGGATCGACGGAATCGAGCGCTGGTGCCGAAGCTTGAAGATGATGGCAGGGACGGCGATGCGGGCCGTCCGGCGATGCTTGGCTTGGCGAGGAAGTATACGACGTCGAGGCGGATCCTTTGGACATGTCGGATGCTCGAGGGACGGCCGGTGAGTGCAGAGGCAGTGTGCGGCGGCGATGGATGCATTCGGGTCCGAGGTGCGGAGCGAGAGGGAGAGCAGAGAGAGAGGAAGAAGGTTCAGGGCGTCCCGGGAAGCTCCACGACGCCACACGAGGGCACAGGGGCATCGACAGCGCGAAGCAGGAGGTGGAGGCCTCCCAGCGCGCGCGTGTGTCTTCGCCTCTGCCTACTGGTAGAGGAAGACGACGAGCGACGAGGTAGGTGGGCTGGGCTGGCCAACCGGGCCGGCCAGGTGGCTTTGTTGGGCGCCAGGTAAGTTCCAGGTGAGCCTCTGTTCTTTTCCTAATTTTATTTCTCTTTTCTATTTTCTGTAATTGTGTTTGGCTTTATTAAAAATACTTAGGCACACTCAAAAATCACCAAACTGCTCATGGCCATTGTTTGGAATATATCTAACATGGAACATTTCATTTTAGGATTATTTGGACATTTTAAATATTTTATAGCATTTAATTGTCCAAATGCAAATAACATAAGATTTAATTCAAAAATCCAGGATGGCCTAAAAATATGTGCATCATTTTTGGCATAGGTTTTCACCTTTATAAAAAATAATGAACTTTTCTAAAGGCATTCTGGGTTCATTGAAAATATTTTTATTTTGATCCTAATTGCATTTCATTTGGTGCTAGGGCTTGTCATCCCCATTTCAAAATTAATAGGATTTAGACATGATGCATGGAGGCTAATGCAAAGGCAGGTAAGGCCTGAACTGGGGCTGTGACAACTCACCCCCACTAAACAAAAATCTCGTCCCGAGATTCAAGACGTGAGGTAAGAAGACAGAGGCAACGCCAATAAAGAATCTTCACGATCCGATCCGATTGCCCTTCTCGAAGATGTTGATTCGTTGCATCATGTCGATCTTGACATCCTCGCTTTTGAGATCTTCATCCACGTGATGATGACGGAAAGAAACTCAACTAGGATTGAGCTTCGCGAAGATCGAGCTAAACAATATCAACTCGCGGAATGAGATGTTGAAACATCTTGAGTTGAGACACAGGACACATCGAGAGGGATGGAAGAACAACGACGGGGTTTGATTTGTGGGCAGCAATTCCACGCTTAGAAAGATGGTGGATGGTGTCAAGGTGGCGAGGAAATAGTTGCCATGATACCATAACGAGACATCTTAAGGAAAGTGACTCGCCGAATATTCCCTTAAGTGGCAAAAAGAATTACTTTTGATTCAGAGATCGTTGAAACTCTTCATACCAGCTTAAGGCAATTTACAATTGATCGTTTGAGATAGCTTGAAGAGATGGCATACTTGGACTAGGATGGATGATGTGGACTACCATGTTGAAGACAACGCAATGGATGATTTTTGCTTATCATCGGAAATGGATGGAACCCATGGTAAGTCCACTTTTGAGGACGATCATGAACAACAGCTACTGAGGTGTAAGCTGGGAACAAAACGCAAATGTTGGGAATGATTCTAGTAACTGGGGAGAAGGTTCACCGGCAAAGGTGATTCCACCAATTGGATGGCTATCGAACAATTGAGAGATCGGAGGCACATTCCAGTTAACGACAACATCAGAACCTAGTGCCTGAGCGTGCTCTGAAGAACTTGAGCATTTCCATACTCATCAAGGTCTTACCAACATCCATGTCAAGGATCTTGGCAACACAACATACCGCCATGATGAATGGTGATGGATAATGCAGATGCAAAGGAAGATAACACTTTCTCAGATTTCACCTTAGCGAAGCCAAGGAAACAAAATCTGGATGATCGACCGAGAGACATGTAGCACTCCACTTCTAATGTTCTCCTTGATGTACTGGTTACCACGGTCATGCTTTAAGCATCGGCATAGCCACCAAGTAGTGGTCGGACTTCGGAATACAATAGATCCATAAGGAACAACTTCTGGAGTAAATCCTACGAAATCCTCATGGGAATGTGGCCAACTTTCTTCAATCGAGATACTACAATAATAGGTCTTCCGGCTGGATGTGTTGGCCACAACATCCACTTTACCAGTTATCGAGAGACCAATATTATAGTTCTTGGAAAATGCTCCAACCATCATATCTGCCTGAGATTCAGATCTGGTTGGTGACATGATATTCCAGACTCATCGAGTCTAGAAAAGAAAATGAAGGTTTGCAACACAAATCGACGAGATGACATTGCGAAATTCTCGGGGGAATGAACTACGGTAGTAAGCTCCAAAACATGAGCCGGTTCTGCTACAAGCATGTGAACACGTTGTCCTAGACAAGCATGGTCACCTGGTAGTCTTAAAATGAAACACTACCGAGTTCAGGGGGAACCATCAACGAGGATATCGAAGTCCTTGCGTAGGTCTAACCCTTAAGAAGAAACTTCTTCTCCTTGAACAAATCAATCAGTGGCTTGGTGTGCTAGGGATACGTATAGAATGTAGATGATCAGTCTATCAGACCATAGAATACTTCGCACATGCATGACTGACTTGGGATGAGTCCAGAGGAAGCAAAAACAAACTTTCTCAAATTCACGGCGGCAACTTACATCAGATGCACATGAATTAGAGGAAGTCACATCTTTCAAGCGGACATATGCTTCATGATCGGGACATGAGGGCAAGGCTTATAAAGTTTCCAACACTAGCTGGATGTTCAACACAATCATGGAGGAGACAAAATGCCGCTGATGGGCTCAACAGCAACTCATCGAAATTTCCATATCACTGGACTTCCACCACTATGTGAACAATGTGATAGTATTGGTCAGACCAAAGATATAATGGTGTATGCTCGAGGGACAACCGTAAGTAAGACAACATTACGAACATCGTTGGTTCTGATTTGATTTGACAATAGCCCACACTCAAATCAAGGTTTGGACAAGATAATAGATCCAACAACTGATCACGGGAATCAGTCGATGAAGATATCATCTTTCTTCAACACACACACAAGGATATCCCTTAGGGATGAGCGTGGTAGGACAAGCTTTTATCTTCCAACTCTCCAAGTTGTTGTTAAGCTTAACCAACTAGCTCAGGGGTATCCAACATAGGTTCTTGGAGAAGGGGTGGTTTATAAGAAACCAACTTGATCACGAGCTCAATATAGCGGTCAGGTGACAACCTGGTAACACTTCCGAGAAGATATTCGGAAAATCACGAACCACCGGTATGTTACTAAGCTCGAGAACAACCTTGCTTTTCAGGGCAAGATGATATGATCAAAGAGTGAGGGATTGGCACAATACTAATCCATTGATCGAAGTGTGCACCAGAAATATGGACTAGGTAGCACGATCAGTCTTAGAATGATAATTCAATAACCAACGCGCTAAGAATGAGGGTATTGTCCATTAACTACCAAGCAACGGGGTTGCTAGGAGTATTGATTTCACACACCACGATTCGCTTGTCGACATTCCGGTTGCAACAACACTGAAACCGAGAAATGAATAATGATGGAGAGAGTATCACTGCGTCAAGAATTCATAGGAGAAGGTGCAATTCTCACGACGCTCTTGACATAAAGTGGGTAATACTCCGAGGTAGAACAGAACAAAAGCTGGATTGGCATTTTGACCTTCGGAATACAACCACTTTGACCCGATCCCAGAAATGGATGAGGTACTGGAGTTTGTTTCTCCTAGTCATTCTGAAATAGAATGACTTGACGGACCACTAGAGTAATAGGCATCGATAAACACGATTGCCAGCTACTCCTTACTATCAATTGATAGATGAAGGTCGGAATATAACTGAAGGGGGGAAACTCAAAGGAACATATATCTTTCTGAGTTGTGGATGCATAGATTGGTATGTCGAACGAGTTCAACATATTTCTTCCGGATAACCCATGCAGAAAGGTAGAACTGGCAGAGACACAATATAGAAAGGAGAACTCATCAAGAGCACTCTGGTTGTGATCCTTTGGTTCAAGAACTTCTGCCATAAGTGGTTCATAGTATTTGGAAGAAGGAAATACCACAGACCTCGAAGACTATTGCTAAGGTTACTAATATTCTAAAGGTACAAGCAACACTATCAACACGAAGTAGGGTGAATCACAGGTTCGAAAACCCAGGAGTAGAATACCTACTACTAATGGCATCATGGGATGCTTTCGAGAATGGTGGCCAGACTCATCACACTGGGAACACAAAACATGGACAGATTACTAGATGGTTTCATAAGACACCTAGGGTCAAAATAGTAGCTCCAACATATACGTCGAGGCAATAGAGTACCTCAACTGACAAGTAGTGTGATTAATCTGGCCCAAATGGACATCAGGAATAGGGGAAAGGATTTGCAAATGCATCAAACTATTTAGAAACCTGGGATGACTCGTACAGCATAACGGCTGTAAATGCTCGAAAAGATTTGAGACATCCTGCAAAAATGGTGGCATAACCACTTAACAACATCATGCCAAGGTTCTGGTGCCAGCTATGAACATATGTAAGTAGTAGGAACTGAACTGAGGCTTGAACTCAACAATCCTAGGCAGCTACGGTTTAGTAACACGTCATCCTGATAGATAGATAGATAGATAGATAGATAGATGAGAAGGCCTAATTCTTAATCCCCGTAGAAAAGAAGAGGTTGACTCAGATCAGAAGGGCATAGGGTAAAGGAGTAAAAAGAGCCTTACGTTCCCTTCCACAATCAATTCCCTTACATAACTAAAGCATTTCTAGACTCAACTTCGACCAGTTTGGCTTGGTAATCCTACAGGCAGTCAGGCTCTGATACCAACGCTGTCAGGACCCCGATCCTAGGTCACACCGATCTAGCATGTAACACATCATATCACTTTGTGGCCTCACGCACGGTATTTCCATGCGTGCCACCTTACCTGGCCCGGGACCGTTTGCGCCTTTTGGCTCACGTATATGATAGTGTCGCTAGCATCCATATGACAAAGAACCCGGGCCGACATGGCTAGTCGTGAACCCAAAGCGGCACTAACCCATGGGGACAGGCATACATGAATCAACCTCGAGCATGTCGGTCAACAGCGTGTGAATCCGGGCTGTAGCACTGGGCTAACAGGACTCCGGTAACCCGGGCTGTAGCAGGCTAGGCAGGACTCCGGATGTCACCGCGTGACATTTCCCCGAAGGGACAGACATAGGAACGAATTGAAACACATGCCGGCCAGTCAAGTGTCCTGAGCAGTAGTGCTGGGCTAGCAGGACTCCGGTGATCCGGGCTGTAGCGGACTACTATCGCTCGGAAGCACTAGACTACATTTCCCCATATGATAGGCGGCCAAGGATAAACAACTAGATAGTCGGATCCCACACATACCAAGCATTTCAATCATACACACAATATGCTCGATATGTGTGAATACAACATGGCATCACAACATAACTCTACAACTCAAGTATTTATTCATTAGGCTCCGAGGAGCGAGATATTACAGACATGGGTCTCATGACCCAACAATCATAGCATACAATGCAAAGCACATGCGGAAGCTTAACATGTCTGAGTACAGACATCTATAAATGAAAAAGGCTAAGAAGCCTGACTATCTACCAAATCCTGTCGAGGGCACAAGATTGTAGCTGAGGTATCAAGCTAAACGTCGAAGTCCACGCGGAACTACTAGCGAGACCGAAATCTCTCTGCAAAACATAAATTAAGCAAACGTGAGTACAAGGGTACTCAGCAAGACTTACATCAGATCTAAACTACATATGCATCGGTATCAACAAGGGGGGTGGAGGTTAACTGCAGCAAACCAGCTTTGACTCAGTGGCTAACCTGAACTACGATTGCAAGCAACTCTTTTGAGGTGGCGCACACGAGTCCACATATTCACCATTCAATACACCACTATGGATCCGCTCTCGTCTCCCTACGAGAAGGCCATCCATTGTACTCACGCTTATCTTGCGAGTTTTAGGGTATCCACTTTCACTTGTCTATGAACTATGCAAGGGGTCCAAGTTTCCATATCCGAGGAATTCGGCTATTCGAATAGATATTGATAACCCTGCAGGGGTGTACTTCTTCACACACGCTCTCACCACTTATATCCCTGTACACGTCATGTACCTCGGCAACCTTCAAGCGGAAGCCGGGCGAGGGTGTCGGCCACGGCCTACCTAAACACTTAAGTCTCTAGTCCAGGTTTATCGCCTATTCGGGTTCCATCCGCGAGGAGATCCGGTCGGAGTTTCGCTCACAGCCCCAAACGATGTGTGCAGGGTTCCCGAGACACCAAACGGGCGCCCGGTACACCGTGCCATGGTGTATCTACCGCAACATAGCCCACCCCTAGGGTCAGCGCTACGCACGGCCGCCAACACATAACCTACAAACACCAGAAACTAGTTGCAACTCCTGGACAGAGTACTAGGGTGATTAAGAAGCCGAGAGGGTCAATTAAGGATCCCAATGAGTGGTAGTAGCTGTTCATGGATCACAGACACAGAACTCAGTTCCTGAGGACGGCTGCAATGAGACAACCCATCATGTACTCCTACATGGCCTCTCACCGCTACCTTTACCAAATCGTGTTCACACACTTAGCTCTCAACAGTAGGACATGTTTACACACCTCCGATCCATCCCCGATGAATCAGACCTGACTCAACTCTAAGCAGTAGCACGCATGACAAACAAGCATGAATGAGTAGGCACATCAGGGCTCAAATAATTCCTACTCATGCTAGTGGGTTTCATCTATTTACTGTGGCAATGACAGGTCATGCAGAGGATAAGGGGTTCAACTACCGCAACAAGTAACAGATGAATCGTTGTTGTCCTAATGCAGTAAAAGAGAGCAGGAGCGAGAGAGTGGGCTTGTATCTGAATGAACAAGGGGGTTTTGCTTGCCTGGCACTTCTGAAGATAACATTGAGTCTTCATCAGTGTCAACGATCACAGCGTCGGTACAACATCTATCGAGAGGGGACAAATACAGGCAACAGAGAAAGAAACACAATCAATGCAATGCACAATATGATGCATGATCATGACATGTCAATATGCTGTGGTTTGAGCTAATGCAACTAACAACAAGTTAAATGGAGTTGGTTTGAACACTAGGTTCAAATTCAAATTCAAACTATGAATTCAAATAGTGCATTATCATGTTTTGGACTAAATAGTGAGGTTAAGTTGTTCAAACATGTATGAAAATGCCACAGATGGATTCCTTGAATTTTTCTGATAATTTTACATATATAATTTATTTCATTTGGAGCTACGGTTGAATTTCTATGATTTTTAGAAGTTTAGGCAATTTTTTGAAAATAAATAAATCATTTCTGATTTATTTAAAATCCCAGAAATGCTTTACTGCATCAGCATGATGTCACTATGACGTCATCAGGTCAACGGGGTCGACCAGGTCAAACCTGACCAGTGGGGTCCACTGGTCAGTGACACAGAGTTGTCTGGGTCACAGACATGTGGGGTCAAGTCAACAGCCACGTCAGCAAGTCAGCATTGACGTGTGGGGTCGGTCAACGCGTGACATGGCAGGGTCAAACAGACCTGTGGGGCCGGTGTGGTTAGTTTAATCTAAACAAAAACAAAACCAGATTTAATTAGGCAGTGGGGCCCATGTGTCAGTGGCATAGGGGGTTGGTTAGTGGGGTGATTAGTCGCTAAATAATCTCCTGAGCGGCGGGGGCCACCGATTAGCGGCTCAGGCGACGGCTCGTCGCCGGTGACCACTGGTCGCGGCGGAGTCCGCTTCACAGGCCATGGGGGCGGCGGATGAGGGCACCGGGATGTGGCCCGTGCACTCCCGCATCTGGTGGGGCAGGTGGGAGGCTGCGGGAACGCCGGGGCTCGCCGGAACGGTGCTCGCGGCGGCGCTGGAGTTCGGGTGGTAATGGGCGCGAGGCCCTGGTGGGGTTTTGGACAAGCTGAGCTACGCATGGGCTTCCTGTGAGCTCCACGAGCTCAAGGCCATGCTCGGACGCCAGGACAGAGACCTACAGCACCGATGGCGACAGACGCGGCGGCGGCAAGCTTGCGGCCATGGAGGGGGATGGGGCTAGAGCATTCGAACACGAGGGGGAGAAGAGGGGTTCGGGGCAGGGGCTCACAGCGAGTCCAAAGAGCGCGAGAGCAAGGTCGGGGACGGCCGGGTTGCTGCGGATCGACGGAATCGAGCGCTGGTGCCGAAGCTTGAAGATGATGGCAGGGACGGCGATGCGGGCCGTCCGGCGATGCTTGGCTTGGCGAGGAAGTATACGACATCGAGGCGGATCCTTTGGACACGACGGATGCTCGAGGGACGGCCGGTGAGTGCAGAGGCAGTGTGCGGCGGCGATGGATGCGTTCGGGTCCGAGGTGCGGAGCGAGAGGGAGAGCAGAGAGAGAGGAAGAAGGTTCAGGGCGTCCAGGGAACCTCCACGACGCCACACGAGGGCACATGGGCATCGACAGCGCGAAGCAGGAGGTGGAGGCCTCCCAGCGCGCGCGTGTGTCTTCGCCTCTGCCTATTGGCAGAGGAAGACGACGAGCGACGAGGTAGGTGGGCTGGGCTGGCCAACCGGGCCGGCCAGGTGGCTTTGTTGGGCGCCAGGTAAGTTCCAGGTGAGCCTCTATTCTTTTCCTAATTTTATTTCTCTTTTCTATTTTCTGTAATTGTGTTTGGCTTTATTAAAAATACTTAGGCACACTCAAAAATCACCAAACTGCTCATGGCCATTGTTTGGAATATATCTAACAAGGAACATTTTAGTTTAGGATTATTTGGACATTTTAAATATTTTATAGCATTTAATTGTCCAAATGCAAATAACATTAGATTTAATTCAAAAATCCAGGATGGCCTAAAAATATGTGCATCATTTTTGGCATAGGTTTTCACCTTTATCAAAAATAATGAACTTTTCTAAAGGCATTCTAGGTTCATTGAAAATATTTTTATTTTGATCCTAATTGCATTTCATTTGGTGCTAGGGCTTGTCATCCCCATTTCAAAATTAATAGGATTTAGACATGATGCATGGAGGCTAATGCAAAGGCAGGCAAGGCCTGAACTGGGGCTGTGACACCATGGAGGAGCAGTCCGTCAGAGAAGCACCAGGGCTCCTCCAAGTCGCCGCCCGCGAGCTGCTGCTGAAGAAGTACGGCATCATCGGCTGTCGCAGTGGCGCGGCGAATGTCGGCGAAGAGACCGAACGATGGCCCGGAGCGGATGCACAGGGCCGTCCCGGCGGACGCGTCGGCGGGTGGCGCGAGGTCGGAATCGCGACGGGACAGCGCGTCGGCCACGGTGTTAAGACGGCCCGGCCGATACTCGACAGAGATGTCGAAGCCGAAGAGCTTGCTGATCCACTGGTGCTGCGGAACGGTCGACAACCGTTGATCCAGCAAGAACTTCAGGCTGTAGTGGTCCGTGCGAATATGGAAGGTTCGCCCCCACAAGTATGGTCGCCAATGACGCACGGCCGGGACGAGGCCAATGAGCTCCCGCTCGAAAGCTGCCAACTTAAGATGGCGCGGCGCAAAAGGCCGACTAAAGAAAGCGAGGGGCCCATCGCCCTGATGAAGTACGGCGCCGAAAACGGCGCCCGAGGCGTCACAGTCCACCACAAACGGGCGGTCAAAGTCTGGCATCTGGAGGACGGGGCCCGTCGTGAGGGCCCCCTTGAGGGTCTCGAACGCCGTCGCCGCCTCGTCGTCCCAGGCGAAGGCGTCGTGGCAAAGCAACTGCGTGAGGGGCGCCGCGATGAGTCCGAACTCTCGGAAAAATTTCCGGTAGTAGCCGGCGAGTCCGAGGAACCCGCGGAGAGCCCGCGGCGAGTGAGGCGTTGGCCATGCGGAGACGGCCGCCACCTTATCGGTGTCCATAGCCACCCCATCGGCCGAGATGACATGGCCGAGGTAGGCGACGGTAGGCGTCCTGAACGAGCACTTCGAGCGCTTAAGGTGGAGGTGGTGCGCCCGAAGCTCGTTGAAGACGATGGCGGCGTGCTGGAGATGCTCGGCCCAGGTGGCGCTGTAGATAAGAATGGCATCACCAAGAACTCGAAGTGACCATGGTGGGTGCGAAATGCCGTCTTGGCGATGTCGTCCGGATGCATGCGCACCTGATGATAGCCCGACCGGAGATCGAGCTTGGTTAAGAAGCGCGCCCCGTGGAGCTCATCTAAGAGCTCGTCGACCACCGGTATAGGGAACTTGTCCTTGAGCATGAGCGCGTTGAGGGCGCAGTAGTCGATGCAGAAGCGCCATGTGCCATCCGACTTACGGACGAGAAGCACCAGCACCGAGAAGGGTGACGTGGAGATCCGGATGATGCCCGCGGCGAGCATCAGTGCACACTGGCGCTCCAACTCATCCTTCTGCAGCTGGGGGTAGCGGTAGGGCCGCACCGCCACCGGAGTGGAGCCCGTTACGTTGTGAATATGATGGTCGTACACCCGGGCAGGCGGAAGACCCTGCAGCTCGTCGAAGAGGTTGATGTGCTGCTGCAGAAGGGAATCCAGCAGGGGGTGCTCGGCCTCCGAGGACGCGGCGGCCAACTGGAGGTGTGGCACGGCCGGCGCGGCGCCCCCAAGGCCCTCCCACCGGATGCGGCGGCCCTGCCGCCAGAATGTCATCGTGAGCGCATCGAAATCCCACAGGATGGGGCCGAGGGTCCAGAGGAAGTCCACCCCGAGAATGAAGTCGAAGCAGCCAAGGTCGATCCCTGCACAGGTGATGGAGAAGTGTTCGCCACTGATGGAGATGTGAACGTTGCGGGCGAGTCCATGGCACCGGAGGCGATCGCCGTTCGCCACCGTGATCCGCAGGTGCTCCCCGCCTGTCGTCGGAAGGGCTAGTCGACGCATGGTCGACTCGGGCAGAAAGTTGTGAGTGGAGCCCGTATCCAGCAGGGCCACCAGGCGCGCACCATGTATCGTCACAGGCAGCAGCATGGTCCGCTCGCCCCGGATGCCGGCCAGGGCGTGAAGGGAGACGACGCACGCCGTCGCCGCGGGATCCGCGGCCGCATCCTCGGGCGCTGCAGGTGGAGGTAGTGCGTCGGGCGAGTCGTCCACCTCAGTGTAGTCGACCGTCTCCAAATAAAATAGGCGGGGGCAGACATGGGTCGGCGTGTATGGCTCATCGTAGTTGAAGCAGAGACCCTGACGGCGGCGCTCCTGCTTCTCGGCCGGTGACAGCCGACGGAAGGGTCGTGTGGCGGCCGGGGGTGTGGCCGTCGCGGCTAGAGGAGGCCGACCCGGGGCTGGGGGAGTCAGAGCTGGCCGACTGGGCTGGCGGCCGCTCCGTCCGAGTGGCTGCTATAGTGTCTGGGCCCGCTGCTCGAAGGCCCGGGCGTAGTACATGGCCGTCTGGAGGTCGGGGGGTCCCGGAGCTCGACGTCCACGCGAATATGGTCCAGAAGGCCGCCCACAAAGAGCTCGGCGCGCTGGGTCGCGGAGACACCCGGCGCGTGGCACGCCAGGGCCTGGAAGCGGTCGGCGTAGTCTTGCACCGTAGATGTGAAAGGTAGACGGTCGAGGGCCGCCAGTCGGCTCCCGCGGATAGGAGGCCCAAAGCGGAGGAGACAAAGCTCCCGGAAGCGCTCCCATGGTGGCATGCCGCCCTTGTCCTGCTCGAGAGCGTAGTACCAAGTTTGTGCTGCGCCTCGAAGATGATAGGAAGCGGGCCAGGTACGATCCGAAGCGAGCGTCCGTTTCCCTCGAAAGAACTACTCGCACTGGTTGAGCCAGTTGAGGGGTCCTCCGTGCCCTCGTAGGTGGCGAAGTCCGGCTTGGCGAAGCGAGGGGGTGGCAGCCCGCCATGCCCGGGGGCGGCCGCAGTCGCCGGCAGCGCGTATGCCGGTTCGGAAAGTGCCGGGGCGTAGTTCCCTGAGCTGGAGGGGTGATCGAATCGTAGGGAGGGCGTCGGGTGTTCCGGCGCCGTAGAGTATACCGGGCCCGGAGACGAGTCGGTCGCCCACGCAGGGATCAGCGATGGTGACGGTGGAAACTGCACCTGGTGCAGGGGCCGACCCGTGGCCCGAGACGCGGGTGGTGGTGCTGACGATGGCGGTGGCGCCGGGTGGAGCTGCTGCACCGGCGCCTGCATCGGGGGGGGGGGGGGCGGTGGCACCGGAAGAAACTGCTGGGTCGGGCCCCCCAGCGGCGCGGTGGAGGCTGGCCACGCTGGCCAAGGCTGTCCCGCCGCCGAGTAGTGCGGCAGCAGCAGCGGCGGCTGGGGCGCCCCTCCGGAGGGCGCCTAGAGGGCCGGGACGGCCCACCGTAGTGGCGACGGTCCGTAGGCGGTGGTGACGGCGCTCGGTGGCGGGGGCTGGTTCCCGGTGAGGTAGAGGGTAATGCCCCTGACTGCCTTTACAAGCTCCCGCAGGCTGCCCGACACCTCCTTCGGCGAGAGGAGCGGGGGCGGATCCCCCGTAGTGGTGATGGCCGCTGGCGCGGAGGGGGCGGTGGTCCCAGACGCGATCTCCGTCATCGCAGTGGAAGTGGCCGGCGGCAGCGAGAGCGGGACGGAGGTGGATGGTAACGGCGGCGATGATGGAGGGAGTGACATGATCGGCCTGGTGTCTCTGGATACCAAATTGGTAGAACCAAGTACTCTACCAGGTCTAGGCCGTAGGTGGTAAGGGAAGGATGGAGGAGGGCGTGGCGAGGAACGGGCGCGCCGGCGGCAGGGTGCCGTCGCGAGCTAGGAGAAGGGCGGCGACGGTTAGGGCTGTTGACGGCTAGGGTTTCCGGCTCCTTAGGGAGTCGGGCAATAGGAGATAATATTCTTCTTATTGCTTGATCTCAAACGATGTCTTACACGAGTATTTATAACTTTAGCCTAAAATAACTTGCCTAAGATAACTTTCCTAAAATAACTTGTGGGCCAAGCCCCTAATACTAATGCCCAGTGGGCCTCTTCCTAGTATAGACCAAACCGGTCATAACAATTCCATTGTTAAGACAGACCGAGCCCCAAATCCATATGCATTTTGCTAGAAGCTTCATAGTAACATACCACCTGTGAACACCTCTACGTCATCTGATACATTTAATCTCAGACTTAAAGTGCGCCTCGGACCTTTGCGACCTTTCCGCATGTGCAAGATACCAACCTGTAAATTGAAACGATTCAAATGATAAAGATGGTGGTGAAAAGGTAAAAGAAACCCCAACAAGAGAAGAAAGCTTAAAAAAATACAAGAGTGTTGACAATATTAATTTGCTATAAGAATGCTTTCTACTCGTTCTGGTAAGCATTATGCCCAAAACCTACCACCAAATCCAAATCTGCTGCTGCTAAGGTCATGGGGGCTGACGAAAAGACTGAAGTTGGTGATACAGTTGGAGCCACTAAGGTGAACATGATCATGAACCATACGCAGACGATATGCAAAACAGGAAGCCTAATGAAGAAGGTATGATCATACCAAAGAAAGGTGGTCTTAACAATACTAAAGTAAATGATGAAGCTTCACAAATGATGGATAAAATGTGCTGAAACACACACAAAAAAGTAGAAAAACAACTCAATTGAGCAACCTAGAAGGACCAAGAGCCTTCCCAGTCACGAGACAAGTTAAAGCTGAAAGACTGACAAGAGAAATTTGAAAGGTACAGCTAAACGTTCCAACTCCTTTAAAACTTTACTAGATAGAGATATCATGAGAAAAGCTAGATGTATGGGTGCTAGCTAATATAAGAGATGACTCTGGTGAGATTTCACCAAGTCGTCGAGATGATTTAGAAAGCTTGCAGTAGAGTTTATTCCTTTGAGTTCACAGAAAAAGTGCGCTAGTAAAGTAAAATATGATTCGAATGTTTCAAAAAGAGGATTCAGGGCCTTCTATACCCCTAAATCACAAAGTGTAAAGGGTTAGAAAGTATAAATAAACAAAGCGGTTGGTTCTTTCTGGGATTAGAAGCGTGCATGTAGAAATGGAAAATGAATGTTAGATCTCAGTCATAACAGCCCACTAAATTGCACATCTGAGCTGCATTGGCTCTAACATCCTGATTTTCAAGACTACTCCATCCATCCGGTGAAAATTGTACATCGACCTCATTCTGGGAATGAATTGGTCAAAAGCGCATACTGCTTCTATAGTTTGCGCCACTAAGGCCGTCCATCTGCTACACCCTTTTGATGAAATAATTGCTTACCAAGCTCATCTACTTCAGAACGCCGAGGCACGGCTTTATGCCTTGAATGCGTTGAACGCTGCACCACTCGAGGGCATTGAAAACATTCCCGTCGTTCGTGAATTCCAAGACGTCTTCCCAGAAGAACTTCCATGGATTCCCCCTGCTAGCTAGAGTTGTCGAATTCATCATCGACTTGAAACCCGGCACCACCCCTATAGCCAAACGACCCTACAAGATGCCGCCACATGAACTCATTGAGCTTAAGGAGGAAATCGACAAATCTCTTGTCAAAGGTTTCATTCGCCCAAGTTGCTCTCCTTGGGGAGCACCTTCTATCTTTGTTAAGAAGAAGGATGGGACAAACCGATTAGTCCAAGACTACCGTCCTATAAACCAAGCTACCATTCAGAATAAATACCCTCTTCCTCGGATCAATGATCTTTATGATCAACTGGCTGGCTCATCAGTGTTCTCCAAACTCGACTTGAGGTTGGGTTACCACCAGATCCGTGTTCGTGAAGAGGACATCCCAAAAACCGCCTTCGTGACTCGGTATGGATCATACGAGTACACCGTCATGCCATTCGGCTTAACGAATGCTCCAGCCACCTTCTCTCATCTGATGAACTATATATTCATGGATTACCTCGACAAGTTCGTCGTGGTTTATCTGGACGATATCCTTGTATTTTCCAAGAACGAAGAAGAACATGTTGAACATCTTTGTCTTGTGCTGGAAAAGCTTCGAGAGCATCAACTGTATGGTAAGTATTCCAAGTGTGAATTCTGGCTCCCCGAAGTAACCTATCTTGGGCATGTCATCTCCAAGGATGATATTGCCATCAACCCTGAACGAGTTCAGGCTATTCTCGATTGGACTCCTCCGAAGAATGTGAAGCAAGTCCGAAGTTTTCTCGGTCTCGCCAGCTATTGCCGTCGATTCGTCGAGAACTTCTCCAAGATTGCCAGGCCCCTGAATAATCTGTTGCATAAGGGTGTCAAGTTCGAATGGATAGACAAGTGTCAGGAAAGTTTCCAGGCGCTCAAAGACAAGTTGACTTCTGCCCCCGTGCTTGCTCCACCTGATACTAAGAAGGACTTCGTCATTTACTGCGATGCTTCCCGTCAAGGATTAGGCTGTGTCCTAATGCGAGAGTGCAGAGTGATTGCTTATGCCTCTCGTGAACTGCGCCCTCACGAACAAAACTACCCAGTTCACGACCTCGAGCTTGCTGCTGTCATTCATGCACCGAAGCAGTGGCGACATTACCTTCTCGGTAATCGTTGTGAAATCTTCACCGACCACCAAAGTCTGAAGCATCTGTTTACTCAGCCAGATGTGAACCTCCGTCAGCAAAGATGGATGGAGACTGTTGCAGACTTTGACGTGGGTATATCCTATACCCCCGGCAAGGCTAATGTAATGGCTGATGCCTTGAGTCGCAAGTCTTACTGCAACCACCTCCAGGTTCACAAAGTTCAGCCCTTGCTTATCGAAGAATTTAGAAAGCTGAACCTCCATATTGTTCCTCCTGGAGCACTCGCTCCCCCTCCCCCGGAGATCCGCAAGATGAATCTTCTTGTTGTTACTAAGGGTTCTCTAAATACCCTGGATGTTGTACCAGATCTCGTAACTGGTATAAAGACTATTCAAGGTTATGACTCTGAAGTCCATAAGATTAAACGTCATCTAGCAGAAGGAAAGCCCTCATTCTTCACTATCGCCGATGATGGCGCCTTGTACTTCAAAGGCCGCCTAGTGGTACCATGTTCGAAGAAAAACCTGGATAAAACTAAAAGGGTTATGCAAGAAGCTCATGATACGCCTCTGTCCATCCATCCTGGTAGTACAAAGATGTACCAGGATATTCGTCAAAGATTCTGGTGGTCTAATATGAAGCAGGACATTGCTCGTTATGTTGCTGAGTGTGACGTTTGTCGCCGTATCAAAGCATAGCATCAAAGGCCTGCTAGAACTCTGCAACCTATCTCTATTCCTGATGGAAATGGGACCATGTTGAAATGGACTTCGTCACTGGATTTCCCAAATCGCAGAAAGGTAATGATGCTATTCTTGTCGTCATTGACCGGCTTTCTAAAGTTGCACATTTTCTGGCGGTCAAAGAGACAATCACTGCTAGTCAGCTTGCTACTCTCTACATGGCCAGAATTGTTTCACTTCACGGTATTCCACTGGTTATCAGTTCAGACCGTGGCAGCTTATTCACTTCAAGATTCTGGGCAAGTTTCCAAGAAGCTATGGGGACTCATCTATCGTTTAGTACTGTGTTTCATCCTCAGTCGCAAGGACAGATTGAACGTGTCAACCAAGTTCTCGAAGACATGCTTCGAGCTTGTGTAATTTCCTTCAGTAAGAAATGGGAGGAATCTCTTCCATATGCCGAGTTCTCTTATAATAATAGCTATCAAGCTAGTCTGAAGATGTCCCCATTCGAAGTGTTATATGGGCAAAAGTGCCGAACCGCTCTTAACTGGTCAGAAACTGGGGAACGTCCACTCTTTGGTCCGGATATTATCCAACAGGCCAAAGAACAAGTTCGCATTATTCGCGAGAATCTCAAGACTGCTCAGTCACGTTAGAAGAGTCAGTATGAACGTCATCATAAAGACATGGTCTATCAACCTGGCGAAAAGGCCTATCTTCGAGTTACACCAATGAAGGGTGCTCACCGCTTCAGGATCAAAGGAAAGCTAGATCCCCGCTATATTGGTCCTTTCACTATTCTCGAGAGGCGTGGAAAAGTGGCATATCAACTGGAGCTTCCACCGAACCTTTCTCAGGTTCACGATGTGTTCCACGTGTCACAGCTCCGCCGATGCTTCAAGGACCCAATCAGAGCAGTGGATCATGAAGTGCTCGAATTGCAACAGGATCTCTCCTATAAAGAGCATCCGGTCCGCATTCTCGACCAAGCTGAACGCCGCACACGTCAGTAGGTGATCAAGTTCCTCAAGTTCCAGTGGTCGAATCACTCTGAAGACGAAGCTACCTGGGAACGCGAGGATCGTCTTCGAGATGAATACCCCGCACTGATTCCTTCTACCTCCTAAATCTCAGGACGAGATTTCTTGTAGTGGAGGAGATTTGTAACGCTCGGATAATTAGGCTACAGTAAAACTCTCCTAATGATGCCATGTCATCGGTGATTACTGTTGCTAAACCTTCGTTAGTTCAAACTGATCGAAAAATCAATTCAGAAAAGTGGCAAACAACAAAAGTTTTTAAAAGTTGAAACAAAAATGTTCGGTGGGTGCCAAATATTGCACTGGTAATTATGGTGTAGAGGACACAATTTTACAAAATACCTAAGTGCCCTAAACTAAATAAAACAGAAAAGAAAATAAATAAAAAGAAGAAGTGAAAATAAAACAAAAGGAGAACCCCCCCCTCCCCCACTGGGCCAATCGGCCCAGCTGCTAGCCAAGCCGGTCCCAAACCGGCCAACCCACCCGCACAGCCACAGCTCCTGCCCCCCTGGCCCGCAACCAGCCTGGTCGGCCCAGCCGGCCCAGCTCCCAGCACCGCACCCCCCCTTCCTGTTCCTCGGTCGCGCGCCGCTACAGGGCGCGGTGGCGACCGGACCCGCTCGCCGGCGTCGAGGTGGATAAGGACGCCGACGCCGCGCCCCCTCGGGCTCCCCTCTCACTCGCCCCACTCTCGCCTCGGCTCCTATGCCTTTCCCCCTCCGATCCACCGCGCCTCTCCCCCTCGTTCCCCTCCGCTTCCGAGCACCACTTACGCCATGTCTCCGGCCTAGCCACGGCCACCGAGCCCACCTCGCCGCCCCACGGTGTCTCCAAGGGCCACCGTCGTCCGCTTCTTCGACTGGTGCAACCCGTTGGAGACCGGAGCCACCGCAACGCCCCGACGCCGCCGTCTTCCTCCTCTGCTCCGACGAGACGTGTCGCCGCTCTTCACCAACTCCGACGACGCCCCTGCTGCTACTAAACTCCCAAGGGCCATCTTGCATGCCGCACGGTGAGCTCCCCATCTCCCGCCCATCTCCGTTAGCCCCCTCGCACACCGTAGCTGCCACGTCGCCGTTGCCGTGAGCACGTCGTCGCGGATCGCCTCGCCGCCGTGGCCATGATCTCCGTCGGGCTCGCGTGAGCACGGCATCGTGTTCCTGGTGCTCCCAGGAACCCAACGCACACACGCACACGCCATCCCGTGCCCCCTAGCGTTGGATCCACTGACGCCTGAACTCCGGCGTCCGCTCCGCCGCTCGCCACCGCTGTCTCCGACTGCTTCCGGCCAAGCCCCCTCCACCATTCGACGCGCCTCGGCGCGTTCGTTAGTTCGGTCCGAAACATGCCCCGTTCAAATGCCATGTAGCGCGATCCCCGTCCGCGCCCGAACTGCAGCCCGCCGCGCTCGTCGCCGACGACCATTCCGGCCACCCCCGCCGTCGTGCTCCCCTCCATCGGACGCGGCGCGAAGAGGCCGTTCCAGAGAGCCTGGCCGCGCCCGATTTGGTGCCCCATATGCGAATCCCGACGCTCGCCGGCGTTCGGCCGCTGCGCGCGAGCTCGCCGGAGCTACTCTGGCGGCTCCACTGAGCTGGCACACCTGGCCCCCCCTAGGTCACTGCTTGGTGGCCCCGTGGGCCCGGCTGGCCTAGTTGACCAGGGTCAACGTGCTGACTGGGCTGGTCCCAGCAGCTGACTAGTGGCCCCCACCCCTTTAAACTAATTAAATTAGTTAATCTAATTACTCTAGGCTAATTAGTCACTAATTAATGGGGCCCACAATTAGTTAATCACAATTAGTTTAAAACAAAGCATGTTTCAACTCTGGCTCAATGATAGGTGGGTCCCACTGGACCCACCTGTCTGGTTTGACTGGTCAACCGACCAGTTGACCTGCTGACATCACTCTGATGTCATGCATGCGTCATCATTCACTGTTTTGGATAATGTTAGAATTAAATAACTAATTAAAATCAGAAAATGATTTAAATCTTTAGAAAATCATATCTTTTAATCCGTAACTCGGATGAAAAAGTTTTACACATGAAAGTTTCTCAGAAAAACGAGACGAACCCGGATACGCAACCCGTTCGCCCTCCACACATCCCTAGCATACCGAACACGCAAATTTCCCCCTTCGGTTCATCTGTCCGAAAACGCAAAACACCGGGAATACTTTCCCGGATGTTTTCCCCCTTCACCGGTACCACCTCGTACCGTGTTAGGGCACACCTAGCATCACGCTTTGTCATGTCATGCATCGTCATGCATTTGTTTGCAATATATTTATTGTTTCTTCCCCCTCTTCTCTCGCTAGACACCGAGACCGACGCTGCTGCTACCCAGTACGACTACGGAGTTGAAGACCCCTCTCTCTTGCCAGAGCAACGAGGCAAGCCCCCCCTTGATCACCAGATATCGCCTACTCTCCTCTATACTGCTTGCATTAGAGTAGTGTAGCATGTTACTGCTTTCCGTTAATCCTATCCTGATGCATAGCCTGTCCTTGCGACTACTGTTGTTACCTTTACCTGCAATCCTAATGCTTAGTATAGGATGCTAGTTTATCATCAGTGGCCCTTCATTCTTGTCCGTCTGCCATGCTATACCATCGGGCCGTGATCACTCGGGGGGTGATCACGGGTATATACTATATACTTTATATATGATACTTGAGGTGACTAAAGATGGGTCGGCTCGTAGGAGTACCCGCGAGTGATCCACGGATTGGGTCCGAAAGAACGTTTGTCCCGACGGCCCTCTGAGTGGATCTTGGTGGCGAAGCGATAGGGCAGGTTGAGACCACCTAGGAAAGAGGTGGGCCTGGCCCTGGTCGGCGTTCGCGGTTATTTCAAAATAACACGTTTAACGAGATCTTGGTATTTGATCTGAGTCTGGCTACTGGCCTATATGCACTAACCATCTACGCGGGGACAGTTATGGGCACTCGACGTCGTGGTATCAGCCGAAGCCTTCGTGACGTCAGCAACTGAGCGGCGCGCGTCGGATTGGACTGGAACGCCTGCTAGGCTAGGTCTGCTTCCGGCCGCCCACGCAACGTGCAGGTGTGTTAAGGGCGATGGGCCCAAACCCCTGTGCGCTTAGGTTTAGACCGGCGTGCTGACCTCTCTGTTGGTCTAGGTGGGGCTGCGACGTGTTGATCTTCCGAGGCCGGGCATGACCCAGGAAAGTGTGTCCGGCCAAATGGGATCGAGCGTGTTGGGTTATGCGATGCACCCCTGCAGGGAAGTTAATCTATTCGAATAGCTGTGATCTTCGGTAACAGGACGACTTGGAGTTGTACCTTGACCTTATGACAACTAGAACTGGATACTTAATAAAACACACCCTTCCAAGTGCCAGATACAACCGGTGATCGCTCTCTCACAGGGCGACGACGGGAGGATCATCGGTTAGGATTATGCTATGCGATGTTACTTGGTGAACTTACCATCTACTCTCTTCTCCTGCTGCAAGATGGAGGTTACCATAAGCGTAGTCTTCGAAAGGACTAGCTATCCCCCTCTTATTCCGGCATTTTGCAGTTCAGTCCACATATGATAGCCTTATTCCAGTTGATACCAATGCATGCATATGTAGTGTAGCTCCTTGCTTGCGAGTACTTTGGATGAGTACTCACGGTTGCTTTCTCCCTCTTTTCCCCCTTTCTATACCCGATTGCTGCGACCAGACGTTGGAGCCCAGGAGCCAGACGCCACCGTCGACGACTACTACTACTACTACTCGGGAGGTGCCTACTACTATATGCAGCCTGCTGACGACGACCAGGAGTAGTTAGGAGGATCCCAGGCAGGAGGCCTGCACCTCTTTCGATCTGTATCCTAGTTTGTGCTAGCCTTCTTAAGGCAAACTTGTTTAACTTATGTCTGTACTCAGATATTGTTGTTTCCGCTGACTCGTCTACGATCGAGCTCTTGTATTCGAGCCCTCGAGGCCCCTGGCTTGTAATATGATGCTTGTATGACTTATTTTATTTGTAGAGTTGTGTTGTGATATCTTCCCGTGAGTCCCTGATCTTGATCGTACACGTTTGCGTGTATGATTAGTGTACGATTGAATCGGAGGCGTCACAAGAGCGAGCTCGGGTGGACAAAGGGTGTATGTAGGACGACCTTTAGTACCGGTTCGTGATACGACCCGGTACTAAAGGTGCTGGAGGGGCCCGGGACTGACAACATCCTGCCACCACTCACTTTAGTACCGGTTCATGGCACGAACCGGTGCTAAAGGTTTGGCACGAACCGGTACTAATAATGTCCGCCTGCCTAGCCGTTGGAACCGGCACTAATGGACACATTAATGCCGGCTCAAATTCAAAGCGGCACTAATGTGCTTCATATTTGACCCTTTTTCTACTAGTGGTGGGCCTTGTTATACATCCATGCAACTATGATCGAAGGTGATCCTACCTTCCACATACGGAAAGCATAATACAATCTTCTCAATAGAACTCTCTTCATCAACTTCTGGACATGTTTATATATCTCAAAAAAATACAACAAGTATATCAAAAAATGAATTCAAATTCAAAATAAACACAAAATTTAATTTTAAAACTTGGCAGGGGCCGCGCGAACGCGTACCCCCTCTATCACAAATTACGACATCCACTCTCACACAAAGGGGAGATGGTAGATCATCGCACTCACAAAGTGCAATGTGAGCCATTGATCCAGGCCATGAGTCTTATTGATCACCCATAGACCGCGTCCAGGTAAGTAATTTTCAATGTCGTCATACCCTCCACATATATACACATCTTCCCCGAGCCGTTCTTCTCAATGTTTCCATGTGGGACTAAACTGGACGCGGTTACCAGGTCTAAACAGATCACGCGTTGGCTAACCAAATATTTGCAGACTCATCGGCGTTAGGAAGGCCAAGGGATTCAAGCGGCCAGAAAGCGGCCCATTAACGCAATTACACAAAGCCAGCCCATGCGTTCCATGTCGTCGTCGTCCTCGGCGACGAGGACGATTTTCGGTTGCTCCGAATTGAACGGCTCATGTAGCAGGCTTGGACGCACCGAGCCGGCCGGAGACGCCGCGGGCTCGTGCCCAAATCCTTGTGAACTCGCGCTATCACGTGTTGTATATACTAGTGCGTGTGTGAAACCTTGCCTGCGGTGGCGTCGTGTGGTTGTGTGCTGTGTTGTTTTCTTGCCCAAATCCCTGTGAACTCGCGCTATAGCGCGATGAACGAGCCAGTCATAGTGGACTTTGCTAGCTAGCTTCACGCTCAACAAGTGGGGCGACGATCTGTGTGTGCGGCTGTGTGTTGTGTGCTCACTTCTGTCCAGCCGGTGCAGCTGCATGCACGCCAGCGACCATCCATCAGCACTAGCGCGCTAGCTTTTTTTTTTAAATGTCTAGCGCGCTAGCTTAGCTCGAGCTCTCGATCATGGCTTTTTTTTTTGAATCGTGACGGCGTCACCGGGTATGATCAGCCGCCGGCCCCCGCCGGAGCCAATCTGCAATCCAGCAGGTCGGCAACGCCTTCTGCCAGCGGTTAGGCACAGACGGTGGTACTACATTCCGTCTAGATTGCACAACACCCCGTCCTCCGTGTCGCCCACCCCGCGGGCGACCCAGGTGGAACCCTAGCCGCCGGGCGAGCTCCCTCCTCGCCAGATCTCCCTCCCCTCGCCGCCGCCAGCAGGCGCCACAGTGGCAAAGCCCGCGCAACGTCGGCGGCGCACGGGGCACTCTGGTTCTCCCTCTCATGGTACTCGGGCGGTGCGGGGCGTCCGATGTGGGAGCGCATGGTCGCCGTTCCGAGCTTGCGCTGGAGCTGTGCGGCGTGTGTGTACGGCGCGCAGGAGCACGTGCGGTGCGAGGATGCAGGCGTGGGGATCTGGATCTCATGGTGCAGCGGCGGCTGGTAGACTCGGGGCGGCGGCCTCGATCGGTGGTGCACGGTGCGGCCTGCCTGGCGAGCTGCACCCGCGGGTGCAGATGGAGGGCCTTCCACGGCTGCGTGGGCAACGTGCAGGCGGCGGCGCTACAGCGGTTCCTCGATGGCCGACCGGAATTCCATGGGAGGTGTCGTATCTGACTCGGTCTACTCCGATTCGTGCGGGCTACGGTAGCAACTACGGTCGCGCCAATACCGCCTGCACGGATCTGGCGGGTCGGCATGGATCCAGGGGAAACTCCAGGCCGGTGTGGCGGCCGCACCAAAGTCAACGTCCTCGGTCCTCGTCGCCGATTCCCTTCCTGGAGGCTTCGGTGTGGATCCTACGCCCCCCCCCCCCACCTTTGGCATGAGCGCAGGCGAAAGCCTCTGTTCCTCTGTTTGGGCGAAGATGGCATTTTGGTGTCGTGTTCCTTCCTGAAGGCGTCGGCCAGGGATTGCTCAGGGTGGTGGAGTTGCTGGTCGTGCAGAGTCGACACGAGATGACATGGAGGTGGAGCGGTGTGGCATCAACCGTATCATCGACGGTGGGTCTCGGCGGCATGGCGTAGTGGAGACTCGATGTCTGATGCGCGGAGATGGATTCACGCAGGAGGAGGAAGCTGTCTGGTGTCATGGTGTCGTTGATGGCAGAGACGTCTGAAAAGGTCGGTGCATCAGTTCTGCTCCGAGGATGTACCGAGGGAAGATGGAGGTGACGACCCGTGCAGCGTGTGGTGCTCACTGAGAGTGTGCCGGACCGGTGTGGGACCCAATCCAGGTAGTGGTTTGGATGGGACACCCGGCTTCAGATGTTAGGTTTTAGTGCGATGTCTGTTTGGTATTAGGCCCGGACATTCGACACACCTTCATCAAGGGGATATGAGTAGCAACAGCGTTGCCAAGATTGTGGCTTCAGACTTTTTGATGTATCACCTTGTATGGTCTTTGTGAATAATTAATAATATGGTTGCATGCATCGTCCAGATACAGAGGTCGGGGGTACATCCTCCTTTCCTAAAAAAAACTACATTGCAGCTCGTGCAGGGCTTGTCTTTTTTTTTATAAAGGGAATATATTAATATCACGGAGATATCAATTACACCCAGTCTCTGCACCAACAAAATGTCACGAACGACATCCAGGATGCTCACAACCTGAAAGAGAAAAGGAACAAAATGAAATAAAAAAAGGCCCTCCAAGGAGGGAAACGGTGCACAAGTATCGTCGTCGCCTGATCAAAGATCTTAGTTTTTTCACCCTGAAGAAAGTATGAGCTCTCAAAACAATCCTTCAGCAAGGCCATTGCCAGCAATGAATGTCAGACCTTAGGTTTTTACCCTGAAAGTCAAGACTCGAAATTCAAGGAGCGCCACCAAATTTGAATTCCTCCAGTACTGCGGCCCCCATTTGCCAAGGCTGCTCCTGCAATCATCAAGCATCAGGCTCACAGTTATCAAATCCAAATTGGATCACTGGCCCCTATGAAGTACAATCTTTAGCGCCTCGAAGGCCTCCTTCGCCAACACTAGTCCTCCAATCTCAGCCACTATAACCTTCTCCATCGCAGTGTACACCATGAAAATATGTCCCATGGTTTCAACAATCAGCGGAGCTTCGTGCCGCACCACCATGAAGCCACGCAGGCGAATATGTGTGCACACGACTGGATTCCATCCTATCCAGATATCCAGGAACTTCATACGCCAACCTGAAAAGATCTCTGTTAGAAGATCCGAAACATATCTGATGGCCAGATGGAAGAGGAGCAGACATGCTGAACTCTTGCCATGATGCGAGAAGAATACTAGGACCACCACCATTACTGTGAAGACTCGCAAGCCCCTACGCTGCGAGCCAACAGGAACGGCAGAAGAGGAGAGGGCAGCCCAGCTTGTCGCCGGCGTGGCCAAGGCCACAACCAGCTTGCCCCGCAACACCAGCCTTGACTGGGCCCCAATGGCCCAGATCGGAGTCCTGCAGCCCAGATCGAGACCCTGTGAAAAAGAGAAGATCGCACACCGCAAGCCGAAGACGGCTACGGTGGCGGCGCACCACCTCCCCCTCGACGCCACTCCGCTGGGTCCTCAGGCACCGGCCAAGACGGCCGCACCCCCCATGCCCTCAATCAGCACCCCACCTCATCCCATGTGACGCTGTCGAGGAAGCACCTTCCCTGCTCACCGTCTTCGACAAGATGCAGGAGACGCAGATCGAAGGAGTTGCTAGGGGATCAGTGGGGAAGCACCTCCGGAGCCGCCCGGGAGGGGAGCGACTCGGGAGGGGATGATGGCAACAACAAGAGAGGGGATGCAGCTGGGTATGATGCTGGATCCATGGTTTCAATTTTGCGTTTCAATAACTACCACATCACGGTCGCTAGCAGCAAACCACACACACACGTATGAATGATTTGATTAAAGTGCATCAAACATTACAGGAGTGATTTTGAAGAAAAGACCAAGAATCAAATGTCTGTCTTGTCTGTCAAACACGGCTTCAAACTATGCACTTCAGACAACAGGTGTCCAATTGGGCTCCTCTCCAAGACAATGTTTTCTTCTAAATAACCGAACTTGGCTCTGCTTACGATACATGCAGACACAGAGTACAGACTGTCAACAAATCCGTTCTCGCAGCTTAAAATGCCGGCATACACAGCCATGCAATCTATACATCTTTTTTGTACGGAAGCAATCTATACATCTTGTTTGCAGATCACATGCACCTCTACTCTCCCCTCTATATCCTTAAAAAAACTAACAGAAAACCTTCCTAGATCAATTTTGCAAAACGTAATCTTAGAATTTTCTTCGTGTTCAACCTTCCTCCGTGAGTGCCGTTTCACTGTGCAGGTGCGCGAAGATCCCACCAACGATGGACTTGGCACGGTCTGTTGCTAAGCCGAGTCAGAAATCTGGACAACAGAATTCCATTGTTAAGACAGACCGAGTCCCAAATCCATATGCATTTTGCTAGAAGCTTCATAGTAACATACCACTTGTAAACACCTCTACGTCATCTGATACATTTAATCTCAGACTTAAAGTGCGCCTCAGACCTTTGCGACCTTTCCGCATGTGCAAGATACCAACCTGTAAATTGAAACGATTCAAATGATAAAGATGGTGGTGAAAAGGTAAAAGAAACCCCAACAAGAGAAGAAAGCTTAAAAAAAACACAAGAGTGTTGACAATATTAATTTGCTATAAGAATGCTTTCTACTCGTTCCGGTAAGCACTATGCCCAAAACCTACCACCAAATCCAAATCTGCTGCTGCTAAGGTCATGGGGGTTGACGAAAAGGCTGAAGTTGGTGATACAGTTGGAGCCACTAAGGTGAACATGATCATGAACCATACGCAGACGATATGCAAAACAGGAAGCCTAATGAAGAAGGTATGATCATACCAAAGAAAGGTGATCTTAACAATACTAAAGTAAATGATGAAGCTTCACAAATGATGGATAAAATGTGCTGAAACACACACAAAAAAGTAGAAAAACAACTCAATTGAGCAACCTAGAAGGACCAAGAGCCTTCCCAGTCACGAGACAAGTTAAAGCTGAAAGACTGGCAAGAGAAATTTGAAAGGTACAGCTAAACGTTCCAACTCCTTTAAAACTTTACCAGGTAGAGATATCATGAGAAAAGCTAGATGTATGGGTGCTAGCTAATATAAGAGATGACTGGTGAGATTTCACCAAGTCGTCGAGATGATTTAGAAAGCTTGCAGTAGAGTTTATTCCTTTGAGTTCACAGACAAAGTGCGCTAGTAAAGTAAAATATGATTCGAATGTTTCAAAAAGAGGATTCAGGGCCTTCTATACCCCTAAATCACAAAGTGTAAAGGGTTAGAAAGTATAAATAAACAAAGCGGTTGGTTCTTTCTGGGATTGGAAGCGTGCATGTAGAAATGGAAAATGAATGATAGATCTCAGTCATAACAGCCCACTCAATTGCACATCTGAGCTGCATTGGCTCTAACATCCTGATTTTCAGAACTACTCCATCCATCCGGTGAAAAGTGTACATCTAAAATTTTTAGAACAAATTATGGAGTGGAGTAAAAAGTGCATTGGGGGCGTCGCAAAAGGCAGGCTGCTGGACCCGCTCCTGCGACTAGGGTTCCCCCTCCTCCCCTCCCGCCGCCGCCGGCCTAGCCCCCCGCCACCGTCCCCTTCCGCCCCCCTCCTTCCCCCATCCAGATCCGCCTCGCGCCGCCTCCCCTGGAGGTGGCCAGGGCGGAGCTCAAGCTCCTCTCCCCCCGCCGCCGCCGGCGGTCGCTCCCGGTGTTGGCCCGGGTGGTGCCAGCGGCGGCGGGCCTTCTTGTTCCCGCGCGCGCGTCCTCCCTTCCCGGGGCAGGGAGGCGGCAGCGGTGCAGCCCGGTTTGGCTGTGGTCCGGCGGCCCTGCGGTGGTGGCCGGCGGCAGGCGTGGTGTCGGCGCTGCTCCTTGTCGACAGGCGGCGTGGTGCAGCTGGGTGGCCTGCGTCTCGCCCCCAGCGCAGATCTGGGCCCGGCGGGCCCCATCTGGGTCCTAGCGGGGCGGCCCCCCGGCGTGGCCTCGTTGTCTGCGGCGCGGTGAGGAGGAGGTGCGGCTCGGATGTGGGACGGCGGTGCCGGCAGCAGCGCCAGGGCGGGAGCTTTACGGGCCTACGAGGGCTCGGCCGGGCCTGTGGGCCCACGGGCCTGGTGTGCTCCTGCTATTGCGTCCGGACGGCTACCGTCGCCGACGGTGGAGGTGGGGCCCTCCCGCGTGCCGACGGTGCTGTTGCCCTAGTCCCGGCTCCGATTCTTCGCCGTCCTGTCATCACTTCGTGGTGCCGTGGTGAGACGGCGTGGGGGCCTCAAGACCGCATTGGCGCAGGATGGTGGTAGGTTTGGTGGCAGGCTCCGAAGCGCTCGAGGGGCGGGTTGGGACCGGGGAAACCCCTATCGGCATGGCTGACTCCGGTGTTGTGGCGCCGGTGGGTGCCTCCTGACCTTCCGGGAGGGCGTCGGGGGCTACCCTTCCTCTTGCCTCGTCGTGTACCGGGGGAAACCCTTGGCAGCAGCGTCATCATCATCGCGATCCTTCTTGGAGGTGTTGATAGGTGCCGGCGCTTCGGAGTCTTGGAGCCTAGTGGAAGATCCAGGTGGGCGCAGCGATCGCGAGACTTCTTCGTTTTTGTTGATCCGCCGTTGTCAGCATTTGTTTCTTTTGCTTTCTCTGTTGTTTCTTTTGGGCGTGACTGTGCTGCTTCCGCCCCAGCACCTATCCCTATATGGTTCGGTTGGTTGCTTTGTAATACAAAGCGAGGGAAAACCCTTTTTCGGTAAAAATGCATTGGGAAGATCCAAGTCACCATCTCTCTTCTCTTTAGTTACCCAGCCCCCAATGAGCTAAGTGCATGTAGAAATAGAGAAGACTATATATTGAATGCTATTGGTCTTGATTACCGTGTGATGAGAGAAAATACTTTAAAGTGCATTGAAAAGATAGAAGTACAATCTTTTTGTGGACAAATTTTAAACTCAAACGTACGCTCTTCACCGGACGAAGGGAGTAGTTAAGTGAGCTTGGCACAAGCTAGTCAGGTTAAGATATTACTGTAATTGGTAAAATACAAATAAAAGAGGAAAAAAACAGAATACTTTTTTAAATCCTCGAGGACATGCGGCATTGTAACTAGGGTCTAGAAAAACCCCAGAATATGGTGCACAAGCTGCACCTGCCTGTGGTGGTGGGGGAGGTGTGTGTGTGTGTGTGTGGGGGGGGGGGGGGGGGGGGGGGCTAGCTAAAAATGTACTAAACGTCTTATATTATTTTGAACTGCAAAAACGTCTTATTGGGACAGAGGTAGCAATAGTTATTTAAACTTCATCCTGATGAGAATTATACTGGTACCAAGAAAACACTAAGACTGTTGAAAGGTGATAGCAGCACAGAGCATTTTCGTAGGATCGCTAACGGTAGTAGAAAGAGAAAGAATACTAAATCTGAAAATGGTGAAGAAATCATTAATGGGGCAGAAATTCGCATAAAAATGCTACTGAATAATGACTTCTATAAAGGATGGTTAGGGCTAGCGCAGGAAATTTGATCCCAATATTTTTGGCAGGACAGAGACAATCAAACATTGACAATGGTGAATTAGATAGACCTTTTACTGAAGAAAAAACTAAAAAGAATGTTATTTTCCAAATGAAATTTAACAGAACTGGTGATCTTGATGGATTTTTCCGTAAGTGTAGAGACATTTTCAAAATAATATCATACATACCATCCTGGCTCTCAAGAGTTTTATGACAATAAAGTTTATGTTAGGGGTCTAGATTATGGGATAGTCAACCTTCTTTCCAAAAGTTGATCATGCTGAGTGAATAGCCAAATACAACAAGGCAGACTCATCTGCTGAATTGTTTGTATGAACATGCAACTGACCTTGAGATTGGAGCCTTACATGAAATTTTTAATAAAACAAACTAAAAATGCCTTTATTAATTAACAGAAATTAAACAGATAGGATCATGCTTCAACATGAGATTCACATGAAACTAAAAGAAGAAATCAAATGGACATTCCTCACCCAGTGTTTGGAAATATGAGGTTTTATCCCAACTTGGCATTAGAGGTTGGAATTCACGTGTAATGGGGCACTTAATGCCAAATTACTAACCAGATAATCATACGTCAGGAGTTATAAAGGTGTAAGGCAGTGCTGCTCGTATTATAGCTAAGATGGTACAATAAGCTCAAAATGATGGGTTGATTAATGGCTTGATTCCTCACTATTTGATTATGACATGGCTAGCGACAATGCATCCTCAAGATGCCTTGGAGAGGGGGGGAGCTGTTACTACATCTACAACACAAGTTATATATGGGGTCGCGCTATTCGTCACCTTGGGTGAGGAATAGTTATTATTCACCCCCTTCTATTTTACCATCAATGCACCATAATTTTACGTTCCGTAACTTTCGTCTTATTTCCGACGCAAAAAGGGACCGTAAAAAAATATATAATCGCCGTAAAAGTTATTTTATGTTATGTAAAATTACAAACGTAAAAACATAGTCTAAAATACACATAAACTGCAAATTTTCTTGTCTTATGACCTATATTTTTATTTTCTTATGTTAAATTTTACGTAATTAATCAATAGGAATGTAACTATTTGAATTCAAAATGTAATTTAATTATGAAATGATCATAAGATTATCTTAGGTGAAGAATAACTTATTCTGCACCCTGGGTGATGAATAGTAACACTATATATATATATATATATATATATATATATATATATATATATATATATATAGGGAAAAGCATGGCTGATGTGTTTCTTAGCAAAGAGTGCTATCTCAGCCACATGCAAGCATTGGGATATGTTCCATCCCCTTTCCCCCTTTGCATTTTCGTCACATAAATATATATATATATATATATATATATATGTACGTATGGTACGTACGTATGTATGCATGTATGAATCCCACTTGCCTGATACCTGTTGAGCCACTAGATCCAAGTCATCAAGACATTTGACCCGGCTCAAACTCATTTCTTTTGCCACTCGAAGACCATGGAGCAAGGCTTCATACTCTGCTGCGTTGTTAGTGCAAGTAAACATCAACCGTAACACATACCAAAATTTTTCACCTCGCGGAGAGGTTAACACAACTCCAGCCCCCGAGCCTTCCAACTGTCTGGACCCATCAAAATGAATAGTCCAATACGTGTTGTCTGGTTTCTCTTTTGGCATCTACATCTCTATCCATTCATTAATGAAGTCAACCAGTGCTTGAGATTTGATCGCAGTACGTGGCACATACTTCAACCCATGAGACCCAAGCTCAATTGCCCACTTGGCGACTCGCCCAGTGGCTTCTCTGTTTTGAATGATGTCTCCCAAAGGAGCAGAGCTAACCACGGCGATTGGATGTCCTTGAAAATAATGCTTAAGCTTCTGTCTTGCCATGAACACCCCATATACGAGCTTCTGCCAATGTGGATATCGTTGCTTGGATTCAATTAGCACCTCACCGACATAATAAACCGGCCATTGAACCAGATGCTCCTTGCCAGCCTCCTTGCGCTCCACCACAATAGCCACACTAACAGATCATGAGTTGGCGGCCACGTATAATAGTAGCGGCTCTTTCTCAACTGGAGCAGCCAGGACCGGTGGCTCAGCAAGCTGTGTCTTCAGATCTTCAAAAACAGAGTTTGCAGCATCACTCCAAACAAAATCATCCATTTTCTTCATCATCTAATACAGAGGCATTGCCTTCTCCCCAAACCGGCTTATGAACCGGCTCAAAGCAGCAACACGGCCCGCAAGTCGTTGAACGTCATTGATGCATGTCGGTTTGGCCAGGGATGTAATTGCCTTGATTTTCTCCGGGTGGGACTCCAAAAACACACTTGGCCGGGTTAAGCATCATTTTGTAGACCCGGAGATTATCGAAAGTCTCTTTCAGATCTGTGACCAAGGTTTCCGCCTTCCTGGATTTTACCACTATATCATCTACATAAGCATGAACATTCTGCCCAATTTGACCGTGAAGACAATTCTGCACACACTATTGGTAAGTCGCTTGGGCACTCTTAAGCCCAAAAGGCATAGACACATAGCAAAAAGCTCCGAAAGGAGTGATAAAAGCCGTCTTCTCCTGATCCTTGACTGCCATCTTGATCTGATGATAACCGGAATATGCATCCAAGAAACTCAAACGTGCACAACCCGCCGTAGCATCAATGATCTGATCAATACGGGGGAGGGCAAAAGGATCAGCCGGACAAGCGTTGTTTAGATCGGTGTAATCCACACACATACGCCAGGTACCATTCTTTTTTAGTACAAGCACCGGGTTGGCTAACCACTCTGGGTGAAAGACTTCTATAATGAACCCAGCTGCCAAAAGCCGGTCCACCTCTTCTCCAATGGCCTTGCGCCTTTCTTCATTGAACCGTCGGAGAAATTGTCTGACAAGTTTAAACTTTGGATCAATATTGAGAGTGTGCTCAGCGAATTCCCTCGGCACACCCGGCATGTCTGAAGGTTTCCAACTTTCCATGCGAACATGTCCCGGTTCTCACGGATGAACTCGATGAGCGCGCTTTCCTATTTTGGATCCAAGTTAGCACTGATGATGAACTTCTTGGATGAGTCGCCAGGCACAAAGTCAACCATCTTGGTGTCATCAGCTGATTTGAACTTCAACACCGGCTCATGCTCTGTTGTTGGTTTCTTTAATGACGTCATGTCTGCCGGGTCAACATGATCTTTGTAAAAATTTAACTCCTCTGTTGCACAGACAGATTCAGCATAGGCAGCATCACCTTCTTCACACTCCAAGGCTATTTTCCGGCTCCCGTGTACTGTGATGGTGCCCTTATAACCCGGAATCTTAAGCTGCAAATACACATAACACGGCCGAGCCATGAATTTGGCATAAGCCGGCCGTCCAAACAGAGCATGATATGGACTTTTGATCTGAACTACCTCAAAGTTTAATTTTTCTGCTCTGGAGTCATACTCATCCCCAAAGGCTACTTCCAGTTCAATCTTACCCACTGGGTATGCCGACTTGCCAGGAACCACACCGTGAAAAATAGTGTTGGATCGTTTAAGACTCTTATCAGTCAATCCCATCCGGCGGAACGTCTCATAATAGAGGATGTTGATGCTGCTGCCTCCATCCATGAGTACTTTCATGAATTTGTATCCACCAACCTGAGGTGCCACCACCAAAGCCAAGTGAGCCGGATTATTGACCCGGGGTGGGTAATCCTCTCTGCTCCACACAGTAGGCTGCTCTGACCAACGTAAGTAACGCGGAACCGCCGGCTTAACGGCATTGACGGCCCTCTTATGAAGTTTTTGGTCTCTCTTAAATAATCTAGTGGTGAATAGATGGTATTGCTCACTATTCAGCTGCTTCGGATTGCTCTGATATCCAGACTGCTGCTGCTGATTACCTTGGCCGGGTTGCGAATTATACCCTCCTTGGTTACCAGGATGGCTCTGACCGTGGAATCCTCCTCCACCTAAGCCGGCGCCCAGGCCTTGGAAACCACCTCCACCGAAGCCGCCACCTGGGCCGTGAACTCCATCAAACGCGTTCGAATTTTTAAACGCCTTCATGATCATACAATCTTTCCACAGGTGGGTGGCCGGCTTCTCCCGGGTGCCGTGTTTTGGACAAGGCTCATTCAATAGTTGCTCAAGGGTGGGACCTGACCCGCCCGACCGAGGGGGCTGTCTGCCCTTGCGCCATTGATTTCCGCCCTGTGTATTGGTATTAGCAACAAATTCATCAGCCTTACATTTATTACCTCCTTGATTTGCTGGGTTATGCTGGTGACCCTTGCCGTTGCCGTCCTTCTTTCCCTTCATTGCCTTTTCTTCGTCAGACACCGGGTCCTTGGTAGTATCAGAATCAGCATACTTGACGAGAGCCGCCATTAACATTCCCATGTCATTACAGTCATGCTTGAGCCGCCCCAGCTTCTGCTTCAGAGGTTCAAAACGGCAATTTTTCTCCAACATCAAGACTGCTGAGCCGGCATCCATTTTATCAGATGAATGTATTATCTCCTTGACCCGGCGCACCCAATGGGTTGTGGATTCACCATCCTCTTGCTTGCAATTGGTCAGGTCCACAATCGACATAGGATACTTACACGTGTCTTTAAAGTTCTGGATGAACCGGGCCTTCAATTCCGCCCATGAGCCGATAGAATTGGGTGGCAATCCCTTCAACCAAGTACGAGCTGTTCCATCTAACATCATAGTGAAATACTTGGCCATTGCTGCATCGCTGACCTCCAATAACTCCATAGCCATCTCATAACTCTCAATCCAAGCCCCGGGCTGTAAGTCAGCTGTGTAATTAGGCACTTTACAAGGCCCCTTAAAGTCCTTTGGCAAACGCTCATTACGTATGGCCGGCACCAAGCAAGGAATGCCTCCGGTTCTTGTGGCCACTCCTGCCTATACCGAGGTTGCTGGATAAACCAGAAAAGTTTGATGAGCCGCCTGATCTGCTGCTGCTCGTTCCGCCTCTTGACGAATCCTCTCCTGATCCGCCAAGTTAAGGGCTCCAGCCCGCACTGGCTCATGTCTGTATGGCCGGTTGTGGCGTTGAGCATTGCTTGACATATCTGCAGATTCCATATGCCTACTGTAACTCGGGCTCCGGCTTGGGCGAGGAGTTGAAAGGACCCTGTCTCGACTGTAGGAGTATGCATCCTGCTGCGCCAAAGCTGTTTGAAGAAGTTCCCTTACCCTCTGTGTTTCAATTGCCGCTGGTGAGTCACCTTCCATTGGAAGAGCCGCCAGACGAGCCGATGCTGCGATGAGGTTTTCCAAATGGTTGGAGAAGTGACCCGGCGGCGTTGGGATGTAATGAGGCGGAGCGGTAATTATACGAGGTGGATCCATGGCGCGCGGCTGGACCGGTGTGTCGGATGTTGTAATCCGGGGTACCTCCGGAGGGTTACTTCCGCCGGCTCCGGGTGTCTGAAAAAGATTCCTAGGGTCGAGCGTCAGAGGCAGACGTGATTGGGTTTTCTGATGCCTCCTCCTCATGACCTCGTTCGACGCATTCAGATCTACCGAGAGCCGGAAGGTCTCCGCTTGAAGCTGTTGAGCACGAACGTCCAAAGCTGCCCGCTCTGCTGCCATCCTGACTTCCTCTGCGGCTAGATTTTCCTTAGCTTGCACCATCTCTTCACGTATGCGTGCCACCTCTACGTCATGTTGGGCTTTATCTGTCGGCTCTACCACGACAGTCCACAGAGTCGTCAGTTTATCCATGAGGTCCATCAAGATCTGAGCCAGGGCGCGCGGGGGGTCACCTGACCCGGCCGCAGCCGACCTGGTAGCTGTTGCCGCCGCCGCTGTAGAGTTCTGCCCGGGTTGCGTCCCTTCCATGAAGACTCCGGCCCAATTCGGCGGCTTAAGAGGGTCCGGAATACTGCTGCCATCGGAACAGCCCCCGAGCATGCCGTCCTGCAGCTGGTACAAAGAGTCCGCCTTGCATGTTGATGAAGCGGTATCAGAACAGACGGCCGTCTCACCGCCCTCCACCGATCCTTCAGAGTATTCACCGCCGTGGACGCAGCCTACAAAGGCATGCTTCACGGCAGATTGAACACGGGCGGTCCTCGTGCGCCGAGCCGTTTCGATGAGGTTGGTGTGGATGTCCGGCTCAGGACCTGACTCGCTGATCTGGCCTATGAAGACGCGAATTCCGCTGAAGGGGACCCGGTATTCGTACTCAGTTGAGCTGGCCTCCGGGCCCCAGCCTTCATCGTCGATGTAGAGTTTTCCGCGACGAATCTTGGTCATCCGGCCCATAGCGTATCCCTTGAGCCCTTCGAAGTTGCCCTTCAAGAACTCAAATCCACCAGGCGCTGGCCCCATGGTGGGCGCCAACTGTCGTGGAGTTGTCATGGTAGATGTCCTAGAGCAAGGACTTAGTCGTAGGGCCATCGCACTAGGAAGCTTAAAGGGGTTAATCGGGACAAAGGACACGAGAGAGTTTTATACTAGTTCGGCCCCTTACGATGAAGGTAAAGGCCTCCATCTATTTGGGATTGGTATTGCTGGGGTTTCGATCACCAAGGGGCTCAACTCGCCGGCTTGGTTATCGACTTGTTGTTTCTTTCCCTAAGCCGCCACCGGGTCATCCCCTTATATACATGGGTCGATGCCTGGTAGCCTACAGAGTCCCGGCCGGCTCATAATCGTGTCCGACTCGGTGACTGTCAGGTGGTAGGAGCGACATATGCCAACGGGTGGCTTATCATTGCGGGGGCCAATAGAACATCGCCGGTGCCTGGAAACGGGATGAGGCGAAGACATGCACGCCGGCGAATCTTACCCAGCTTCAGGGCTCTCCGGGGAGATAACACCCCTACTGCTGCTCTGCGGGGTCTCTGCATGGTTACTAAGTGAACAAGCAGCTACAATGCTCCTTGAGCTGTTTTGGGTGGAAGGAGGAAGAAGGGCTCGGCTCAGCCTGCTTCCTCTTCTTGTATGGTGTCTAGGTCTAGAATGAGAGTCCAATCCTTTGCATGGGTGCACCGGGGGGTTTATATAGGCCTACCCCCCGGGGGTACAATGGTAATCCGGCTGGGCGCTGGGCACAGCTGTCTGTGACTATGCTCGCCGGCTTCTCCGCCAGCTTCTGGGGCCCGCCGGCTGCCGGCTCCTGGGTCGACAGGCCGGCCCCACCGGCCAGGGCCTGGTCGGCAGCTGGTTACTTTTACTCCGTGTTGTTGACGCAGGCTTGGTCGGGGTAAGCGTGGCTACAGTAACGCCGCCTTGGCGGGCGATTACTGTAGCCCCGCCGCATCTTGCCTCCTTAATGGGCGTCTCCTTCGAGGAGGGTGGCAGGCCGGCTATGTGAAGCCGGCCCTCTATCTTGCCGGCTTGAGAGGAGGTGCGGCCGCCTTCGGCATCTCTCTGCCCGAAGGGGCCCACCGCCTCGGGGGCCATGCTGGCGGTCCGTCATGGATGGTGTCAGAGCAACCATGGCTATAGTGCCACGCCGGGCGGGCCGTGGCTGCCCGCACGGCGTGCTGTACCAGGCGTGCTCCGGGTTTTGGGGGTGGCAGGCTCCACTGTTGCCACGCCCCGCTTCATCATCGCAGAGTGGACGCGTACATTGCGGGTACGACGTAGACTGCTTTATGGGAGCCGGCCTGGCTGTAGCCGGCCTTGTCGTAGCCGGCCTCTCGTAGCCGGCCTTGCCGTAGCCGGCCCTGCCGTAGCCGGCCCTCCACAGCTTTCTTCATGAGGGTAAAGGGCGGGCCGCCCCCGAAGCTGGCTAGGAAGGTAGTCGGCTAGGGGGGAGGCGACCCAGGTCTTGAGTCTTCTTATGAGCCGGATGGGCTCATAATTTTTTCTGAGGGGCCAGGGGATGCCGGCTGGGCTACCCATGGCTATTTACCTCGACAGTAGTCCCCGAAGCCGGGCGAGCTTCACGGCGGACGGAAGGACGGGAAGCTTGATGGGCTTCATACTCGGAGGAGCCGTCCTCGTCGTCGCAGGCCGACTTCGGAGAACTTTTTTGTTTATTAAGGTGACCGTGGTTGACCCGCGGGCTGGCCGCGGGCCCCACGACGGGCCACGTGGCGGAGAAGTCCTGCCGTCGCGCGCACGCGACGAGATGCCGCCGCAGGCCCGGGCCCGCCACTCCCTGGCCTCGGCCCGGGCGCAGATCTTCTGTGGCCCGAGGGGGCTGCTCGCCTTCCCGCGGCCGTTTCTTCGCGTCATCAAAGCGCGTAATTAACGCGGGCGTGGGGGAGATGGGCACGATCGATCCCCATGATCCCCCACGCCGCGCCTCCTCGGCTCCGGCGCACGCGCCTACAAGTAGGGGGGGGAGGGGGAGAGACAAAGGCTCGTTCGCTCCCCCGCTCCCTGTCCCTCCTGCTCCTCTTCTTCTCCTTCTTCTTCCTCGCGCCCGATGCAGTCTCGCGCCGCAGCCCACCCACGCCGCCATGTCCCTGGCGCTGTCAAGCTCGTGGGACGGGTCCAACGTCCACGAGGACCACATCGAATTCCTCTGCCAGACCCGGCGCCTGCCCGCCGCCAACCTCGTGCAGGTGCGTCTGGCGCCGGAGACGGAGGTCTCGCCAGCGCCGGAGGAAGGCGAGCGCGTCGTCTTCCGCACGCACTTCTTGCGTGGCTTCGGCTTCCCGGCGAGCAGCTTCATGCGGTCCTTCCTTGAATTCTACAACCTCCAGCCGCATCACATCACGCCCAACGCGGTGCTGCAGCTGTCGGCCTTCGTTTCCCTCTGCGAAGTTTTCTTGGGGGTGCTGCCGATGCTGGAGCTCTGGGCGGAGCTCTTCCAGAACATGCTCGGCACCGTCTCCGCCGGCGTGCCGGCTCCCTGCGGGGCCTTCATCGCGATGAAGAGGGCAAGCCACGACAACCCCTTCCCTCACATTCCTCTTATCCAGTCTGTCAAACTTTGGCAGAAATCCTACTTCTACGTCAAGAACGTCGCCCCGCACGGCGACTACGTCAATCTGCCGGCTTACGTAGCCGGCCAGCCGGCCCAAGTCGTTGTCTCCGGCCGGGAACGCCTCCATCGCCCGGCTTCGGGTGATGATCCAGTCGGAAGGCCTGCGCGCATCCGACCTGGTAGCCGCCTTCGTCGAGCGCCGGATTCTCCCCCTTCAAAGTCGGCCCCACATGATGTGCCAGATGAGCGGCCGGTTCGACCCTTGCCGGCTGAGCACATGGGAGATGCCCCATGCCGAGGTGGCACTGATGGTGAACTACATCGCCAACCTGAAGCTCACCGACGAATGGCAATTCGGCAAGGCGCCGTACTCCCACGCCCATCCTCCGCCTATGGTAAGTCCTTCTTCTTGTCGTCTGCCGGCTTGAGCCAGCCGGCTTCTGACCAGGCGGCTCTTCTCTTTTTTCTTTCTTTTATCAGAACCCTCTCCTCCCGCCGCCAGCCGGAGCGGCAGGAGTCGAACGCGAGTATGCCCCGGACCGCACGGTGGATGACCTCGACGACCCGGACCTGGCCGCAGTCGCCATGGAGGACGCCGCCACGGGGGACGTTGCCGAGCCCGGAGGCACGGGGCTCTCGGCCAGTTTCGACGACTGGCCGGACGATTTCGACGCCAAAGAAATCCCGCGCCACCAGCCGGCAGCCGACCGCCATAGCGCGGGCTCGTCCACCGCGCCGGCTGCCGGTGGTGGGAAGGGGAAACGCCGGGCCGCGCTTCCACTCTTCGGAAGCCGGCCGAAGAAGCCGAGGGCCTCCGCCGCGGCCACGAAGCATGACGAGGCGGCGGCGAAGGCGGCCCGCTTCCAGAAGGCGGTGAAGAAGCCTCCGTCAGTTTCCGCTTACGTGCTTGTTATTTTGAAGTCTTCCTTTGCTTGAATACTTCTCTGATTTCTTGAGCAGGGCACCGCTCTCCCTCGAGCGAGGCCTAGGCGGCTCCGTTGTCGGGCCGGGTGCTGGGTCCTCAGGGTCCCGCCGCGTGGACCCACGCGCCGATCTTGCAGCAGCCACGGAGCGCAACGCTCGCGAGGCGCGTCGAGAGAGGGAGGCGGCGGAGCGAGAGGCGGCGGAACGGGAGGCCGCCCGGACGGCGACGGGGCGAGCGAGCGCGGCGGCCGAGACTCCGTCGGAGTGGGCGGCCGCGGAGACGGAGGCGGAGGGCGCACATAGCCGGCCTCCGCTGCTCGCCATCCCCCTCCACACCTTGGATCCGGACATCCCTCTGCCCACGGCGGAGGAGATCGCCCCCGAGCAGCCGCCGGTGCAGAGGGACGAAATCTTCGAGATCTTCGCGGAGAGGACGCCGCCGGCAGCGCCAGCCGGAGCAGGCGAAGGCGGCCAGTCGTCGGCGGTGCCGGAGGAGCCGGCCCAGGCCGCGCCCGAGGCCGGAGCCGGTCTTGAGATCGAGCTGGCGGCGGGCCGGCATGCCGGAGGGGGCACGGCCCCGCCGGACACGCGCCGAGCCGCGGGTGCCGAGCAGACGGCAGACGCCTTGGAGGCGGCCAGCTCTGCCACGTCCGGGTGGACTCCCAGCGGAGGAAGCGGCGAGCTGAATGCCGCGGCCCAAGGGGTTCGGAGCCGGCTGCAGGCACAGGCCGGCCTCCTGAGGCAATTCACTCAGGAGTTTCTGTCGACGCGGTCTGCAATTCGGGTAAGTCTTCACTCGTTGACCGTTCTGGTCCTCTGAATTTTTTCCGTGGGGGCGCGCTAGCGCACCCACTGGGTGTAGTCCCCGAGATCCGGGCCGACTGCAGCGCAGTCGGGTCGGATCTTACTCGACGACTATCTTGACTATTTTTGTCTGATCTCTAGGATTATCACAATTCTCGTGCCGCCGCCTTCAACTCCCAGGCTCGGGAGCTGAGCCGGAGGACCGAAGACCTTGCCAGCAGCCGGCGTAAGTGTTTTGTCTTAATTTGTTTCTCGTGGGGGCGCGACAGCGCACCCACTGGGTGTAGTCCCCGAGATTCGGGCCGACTGCAGCGCAGTCGGGTCGGATCTTCCTTGACGACTTTTCCCTTGCTGACTTTTTCTCTTTGTCTTTTGCTCGCGCAGAGGCCGACGCCGACTTGCGGAGGGAACTCGGCGAAGTGCAGGCCGCTCTTCGTGCCAAGGACGCCGAGTACGCTGACTTGGTTCAGGAGCGCGACCGCCTGGCCAAGAAACTGGCCGACCAAGAGGAGAGCCATAAGGCGGCCCTGCAAAAGGCGCAGGACGGCGAGGCTGCCCTGAAGGTGGAGTTCGAGGCCAGGGAGGCGAGCTAGGCCGAGACGCGCCAGGCGCTGGAAGAGGGCTTCGGCCGGATCGAGGATCTTATCGATGGTAGGCCGTCTTTTTTGCCCTTCCTCCATCTGCCGGCTGCCTGCGGTTTTGTTTTGACTTGTGTTTGCTGTCTTGCGCAGAGTACTTTCCCGGCCAATCCGTCCTCGCCGCCCAAGCCATCGAGGCTCACCGCGAGGCGCGCCGTCAAGCCGGAGTTGTGATTCCGCCGGATGCGAATCGGACGCTGTCGGAGCAGCTCATCGCCATCCAGGCGCGGCTGCAGCCGGCCCATCGGCTGCTCCGCCGGCTCGAACGTGCTGGGGCGACGGTGCTGGCCGCGCTCTGGCCCGGCCAGATGATTCCCCGCACCCCAAGCCGGACGGCCAACTGGCTCGAAGTCGCAGTCGGCCACCTCGAGGCCTGGAAGGCGTCCGCAGCCCGTCTTGGAGCCGGGCGTGCGCTGGAGTTCGTCCGCGCGTGGTACCCCGGGCTAAGCCTGGACCAGCTGCGGACTTGGCGGTCGGAAGCCGACACGGAGCTGGAGGAGGTGCGGCCGGCGATCGCGCAACGCGCCTCGACGATCGCCGAGTGCACCGACACCAGCGTCTTCGCGCCGGAGCTCAACGATGATTGCGCCGCCCAGCCGGAGGAATGGTTCGGGCTGAACCCAGCGGACGGCAAGGACTCGGCCGAGGAGATCGCCTCCAGCGACGAGGGCGAGGACGACGAGGAGGAGGATGGCGAAGACGCCGAGCCGACTGGTGAGACGGCCGACCGCCCTCCAGCCGACCGTGCCTCCAGCAACGAGCCACGCGGGAGCGCGCCCTCTGCCGGAGGCGATGATCAAGCCGAGGTTGGCCAGCCAGCCGCTCCTCCAGCCGGCACGACTGCTTCCACCGCCCAGCCCGGCTCGTCCGCGGCCCCGCCGGCTTGATCTGTCGTTCCTTTTGTCCCTGTTTTGCTTTTTCGAACAATTTTAAGTTTCCGCAATTCCACCCACTGGGGGTGTATCGAACAATGTTGGATGTCGACCTCTCTGGAGGTCCTTTGTGTAAATATTAATATATGCATGTGTTGGCTTTCATTCAAGTGCACTTTTGAGTCCTTAGGCTCTTTCCTTTGCCGCCTTCCCTCTTTGGGAAGGCAAGTACTCGAGCTTTCTTGGATTTGAAGCAGACTGAATGTAAGCCGGCCGGCCGGCTACTCTGGTAGTCGGTCGGCGGGAGGCAGCAAGCCGGCTTTTGTTATATATGAGCCTGTTTAGTCCCTAGCCATTTTTCGTGTGCGCACCCTTTCCGGCTTGTGACTCTTGCCAGCCGGGCAGTCGGTTCTTCGAGCTGCGATTTTGGCAAGAGCCAAGCCTGGGTGTCGGCACATTACTTGTCTGACCGCGGGCAGGGCTCCTAATATAACTCCAGTCGGCCAGTCCCCGGGCCGACTCGTCGAACCCGGTGCCAGACAAAATAAATGAACAGGTGATATCATCCGCATGATAACTTTCATTCATAAAATAAAGGATGGCAGTCCCCGAGTCTTTCTCAGGGAGCCTACTGTTTCGTACTTAATACAAAAGTGGGCATAATACATACTGCATTTTAACTGTAAAACTTCCGAAGGAGATTTGCGTTCCATGGTCGCTCCGACTCCTTGCCGGAGTCGTCTCTCTTGCGTGCCTTCGGCTTCTGCGCGTCAATGAGGTAGTAGGCATCGTTGCATAAGGCTCTGCTGACGATGAAGGGGCCTTCCCAGGGGGCTGCGAGCTTGTGTTGGCCGGCTGTTCGCTGGATCAGCCGGAGCACAAGGTCGCCCTCCTGGAAGGATCTTGGTCGGACCCTCCGGCTGTGGTAGCGGCGCAAACCCTGCTGGTAGATGGCAGACCGGCTGAGGGCTAACAGCCGGCCTTCTTCCAGCAGGTCGACGCCGTCTTCTCTTGCTTCTTTGGCTTCCGCTTCTGTGTACATGGTTACCCGAGGCGAGTCGAACTCGATATCTGTTGGGATGACTGCCTCGGCACCATATACAAGGAAGAAAGGAGTGAAGCCGGTTGATCTGTTGGGGGTAGTACGCAGACTCCATAGGACAGCCGGAAGCTTATCGAGCCAACAGCCGGCTGAACTCTCCAGAGGTACGACCAGTCGGGGCTTGATGCCGGACAAGATGAGGCCATTTGCCCGCTCCACTTGGCCATTTGACTGCGGGTGGGCGACTGACGCAAGGTCCAGCCGAATACCTTGCGCAGCGCAGAACCGTGCCAAGGCACCTTTGGCAAAGTTCATGCCGTTGTCGGTGATGATGCTGTGCGGTATGCCGTATCGGGTTGTTATATCTGCAATGAAAGTCACTGCAGTCGGCCCATTCAGCTTCTTGATCGGCTTCGCCTCGATCCACTTGGTGAATTTGTCAACGGCGACGAGCAAATGTGTCATGCCGCCGCGCGCCGTCTTGAATGGGCCCACCATATCCAATCCCCAGACGGCAAAGGGCCAGGTGATGGGAATGGTCTTGAGTGCCGAAGCCGGCATGTGTTGCTGCGAGCTAAAAAGCTGGCAGCCTTTGCAGTGTTTGACTAGCTCTTTGGCATCGTCCAAAGCAGTCGGCCAGAAGAAGCCGTGGCGGAAGGCTTTGGCGACAAGTGATCTTGATGCGGCGTGGTGGCCGCACTCTCCTTGGTGTATATCCCTGAGGATCGCGATGCCTTTCTCCTGCTCGACGCATCGCTGCAAGACTCCGGTGGCGCTGCGCTTGACAAGCTCTCTGTTGACGATTGTGTATGCTCCAGCCCGGTGCTGGACTTGTCTTGCTTCGTTTTTGTCAGCCGGCAGATCTTGGTTCACCAAAAAGTTGCGGATGGTTTGGGCCCATGATGGAGCGGCGACTTCCTCTGCTACCAATGTGGCCACAGCCACCAGGGTGGGCGGGCTAGGTAATGCAGTGCTAGAGTCGGCCGCCGCTTGCTGTGCTGAAGAAGTCCCCAGGCCGGCTACCGCAGTCCCCGGGCCGGCTACCGCAGTCCCCGAGCCGGGTGCGGCAGTCCCCGAGCCGGGTACTGCAGTCCCCGAGCCAAATATTGAAGTCCCCGGGCCGGCTGCTTGATTCTTCGAGCCGGACCCGGCCTCCTCGGGGTTAGGCGGCACGAAGATGGAGTCGGATTCCGGAGACGGCTTGATTGATGGCTTGAGGAGGCGCTATAGGGCGACGCCGGTTGGTATTACTTGCCGCGTGGAGCCTATTCGGGCCAGAGCATCTGCTGGCTCGTTGTCGGCTCGCGGCACATGAAGGAATTCACACCCGTCGAAATATCCGCTGATTTGCTGCACTAGGAAGCGGTAGCTCGCCATGTTTGCATCCTTGGCGTCCCAGTCGCCAGAAGATTGCGGAACCACCAAATCCGAGTCACCATAGCACAGGATCCGGCGGATGCCAAGTTCCTTGGCAAGCCGGAGCCCGTGTATGAGCGCTTCATACTCGGCTACGTTGTTGGAGGTGGCGAAGTGGATCTGCAGCATGTATCTGAGCTTGTCGCCCTTTGGAGAGGTAAGGACGACGCCGGCTCCCAAGCCGATGCGCATCTTTGATCCGTCAAAGTGCATGCGCCAATGGGTGGAGTCGGGCGCTGGTGGTAAGTACTGGGTCTCGGACCAGTCGACGAGGAAGTCGGCCAGCACTTGCGTCTTGATGGCGGTGCGGGGTTGGTAGAAGATCGTGTAGGGGGCCAGCTCGATGGCCCATTTAGCCACCCGGCCGGATGCATCCCGGCTGCCTATGATCTCGGCCAGCGGGCCAGTGCATATGACCGTGATGGGATGCTCTTGAAAGTACGCCTTCAGCTTCTTGGCGACGAAGTACACGCCATAGCACATCTTCTGATAGTGCGGGTAATTTTGTTTCGAGGCGGACAGCACCTCGCTCAGGTAATAAACCGGCCTCTAGACCGGCTGGGCTCGGCCTTCTTCGGGGCGTTCGACCACAATGACGGTGCTGACCACCCGGCTAGTGGCGGCAATATATAGGAGTATGGGCTCCTTCTCAGTCGGTGCCGCCAAGACAGGCGGCGTGGACAGCATCCTCTTCAGCTCGTGGAAAGCTTGGTCGGCCTGGTCGTTCCACTCAAAGAGAGTGCTCTTCTTCATGAGGCGGTAGAGAGGGAGAGCTTTTTCTCCAAGCCGGCTGATGAAGCGGTTCAGAGAGGCCAGGCACCCGGTGAACTTCTGAATCTCTCTGAGCTTGGTTGGGACCGCCATCCTCTCGATGGCCTTGATCTTCACAGGGTTGCACTCTATGCCGCGTCCGGAGACCAGAAAGCCTAGGAGCTGGCCGGCTGGCACTCCGAACACGCATTTCTCCGGGTTGAGCTTGATCCGGAACCGGCGCAGGTTCTCGAAGGTCTCCTTCAAGTCTTCCAGCAGAGTGCCACGCTTCTCCGTCTTCACCACAACATCATCCATGTAGACGTGGGCGTTCTTGCCGAGCTGCGTGAGGAGGCACTTCTGCATGCAACGCTGAAAAGTGGCGCCGGCATTCCTCAAGCCGAACGTCATAGTCAGGTAGCAGAAGGCTCCAAACTGCGTGATGAAGGCGGTCTTCAGTTGGTCATCCGGGTTCAGCTTTATCTAGTGGTATCTCGAGTAGGCATCCAAAAAGCTCAACAGCTCACATCCGGCTGTGGAGTCTATCACTTGATCAATCCTGGGCAGAGCGAAGGGATCTTTTGGGCAGGCTTTGTTGAGGCTTGTTTAATCTATACACATGCGCCACTTGTTATTCTTTTTCAGCACGAGAACCGGGTTTGCGAGCCACTCGGGGAAGAAAACTTCCATGATGAAGCCGGCTGCGAGAAGCCGGGCTATCTCCTCCCCTACGATCCTTCTCTTTTCTTCTGACAGTCGGCGGAGGGGCTGCTTGACTGGTTTAGCATCCTCCCGCACGTGCAATTTGTGCTTGGCGAAATCCTTTGGAACACCCGGCATGTCCTTGGGGGACCATGCAAAGATATCCCAATTCTCACGGAGGAAATCGACGAGCTCGCCTTCCTATTTGCTATCCAAGCTCGCCCCAATGACGGCAAACCTCTCGGGGTGCTCGGGGTCGAGCTGTATCTTCTTGGTCTCCTTGGCCGGCTGGAAAGATCCTTGGGCATCATACTCCTTGGAGTCGGCGGGTTGGTTTAGCTGCTTGCTGGCCAGGGCCACGACCCTGTCCAGCGTCTTCTTCTCCTCGGCGATCACGAGGGATTCGGCCAGCCGGCTGCTGGCCGCGGCGCAGTCGGCGGATTTCTTGTAGTCGCCGGCGATGGTGATGACACCCTTGGAGCTTGGTATCTTCATCTTGAGGTAAGCGTAGTGGCGTACTTGTCGGCGATGTTCAGGAGCTCGTCGAGGGTAGTCGGCTCATTGCAGAGAAGCTTGTGCTTGAGGAGGGTGCCCTCTCGGCACCCGGCAGTGAAGTATTCGATGGCTTGCACCTCGTGCACCCCTTCGCAGGAATTACGGAGCTCGGCCCAACGCGTGAGGTAGTCGCGAGTGGACTCGGCTGGGCCCTGTACGCACAGGGAGAGCTGTCTGGGCTTGGGAGCCCGCTTGTAGGTGCTGGTGAAGTTGCGAACGAAGGCTTCAGTGAAATCCACCCAGCTGTTGATGCTGAGGGGCTTGAGGCTGTTAAGCCATGTCCGTGCCGTGCCTTGCAGCATGAGGGGCACATACTTTACGGCAACGTGCCGGTTGCCATTGGCGATGCTGACGGCTGTGGAGTAGTCGGTCAGCCAGTCTTCCGGCTTCACCGAGCCGTTGTACTTGGGTGTGTCTCTTGGGAGCGAGAAACCTTTGGGGAAGGGCTCGTCGCGGATGCGGGGGCCAAAGCAAGGCGGGCCGACATCGTCTTCTTCTTCTAGCGCCAGGGATCGGGCCAGGCGGTCGATCCGGTGGCGGGCGTCGTTTTCGCCGACTCCCTCGCGGCGACCAAGCCGGTCGCTGAGAGTCGGGTGAGCCACTGGAGGCGGGGTAGGATATCTCTCTCCGCGAGCTCGAGGCGGAGGCGGGGTGCCCCGCCATTCCATGGCTCGGGGGCGGCCGTCCGCGTCTCGCTCGATGGAGACTTGGGTCCGGCTTCGGCTGGAAGCCGGCTCTTTCTCGCGCTGCGCGCGGGTGTTGCTTGTAGTCGGCGACCGGGAAGTCGCGCCGTGTTCGCGGCGCGGGGGAGGGCTCCCCGCGCAGGCGTCGGCTTCGTGCCGCCGTGCGGCCGCATCGATTAGTTGCTGGATGCGCCGCGTCATGTGGGGGAGGTCTTCGGCTTCCAAGCTGTCCAGCTCGTCTACGGCCGCCTGGGCGGCGCGCAGGTTCTCGAGCGGGGTGGCGTAGACCGGGCGATCCACTCCAAGCGTGTCGGCGATGACGGCGCCGCATTGCCTGACAACGCCAGCCCGGCTAGGGCCAGCCGGAGCCGGCATGCCAAAGGCGGCGCGGTCAGCTTCGCGCTGGTAGGCCTCGGTGAGGCGTCTTACGGAGGCTAGCCGCCGGCCCTCCGCGAGGAGGGCGAGACGGCGTGCCTCCAGAACTTCGTCGCTGGCGTCAGCCGGAAGGGGGGCGGACAAGTCTTGGGCAGCCGCGCGTGGAGCGTCGCGGGCGCCCTCGTCAGTCGGGCCGTCGAGGCCGATAACCATCACCTCGGGGGCGTCAGAATCGCGATCGCCAGCCGGAGGGAGCGGGTCTTTGCAGACCGTGACGTTGGTGGGGAAGGTATCGTAGGATGCCGTGTCGGAGTCGACAGGCATCGGGTCGGTGGAGCCAACCGACTCCAAATCCGCAGCGGGCTCGCTGGAGACGTGGAGTTGGCCGAGGAGGTTGGCGAGGTAATCAGTGCCCGCATCGGAGGCAAGCTCGTCGGAGGTGCGGGCCTTGTCGAAGAGGTCGGAGAGGCCGCTAGCCGCGCAGATGTTGGTGACGCCATGCAGCGCGTCGCGGCAAGCGCCATCGGGCGAGCCGGGCTGGCTACGCTCGCGGGGAAGGAAAAGGGTTCCCGTCCAGAACAGGTCTCCGGACGACGGTGCACCTGGCCCCACGGTGGGCGCCAAATGTCGGGTGGTAGGAGCGACATATGCCAACAGGTGGCTTATCATTGCGGGGGCCAATAGAACATCGCCGGTGCCTGGAAACGGGATGAGGCGAAGACATGCACGCCGGCGAATCTTACCCAGCTTCAGGGCTCTCCGGGGAGATAACACCCCTACTGCTGCTCTGCGGGGTCTCCGCATGGTTACTAAGTGAACAAGTAGCTACAATGCTCCTTGAGCTGTTTGGGTGGAAGGAGGAAGAAGGGCTCGGCTCAGCCTGCTTCCTCTCCTTGTATGGTGTCTAGGTCTAGAATGAGAGTCCAATCCTTTGCATGGGTGCACCTGGGGGTTTATATAGGCCTACCCCCGGGGGTACAATGGTAATCCGACTGGGCGCTAGGCCCAGCTGTCTATGACTATGCTCGCCGGCTTCTGGGGCCCGCCGGCTGGTGGGTCCCGCCGGCTGTCGGCTCCTGGGTCGATAGGCCGGCCCCACCGGCCAGGGCCTGGTCGGCAGCTGGTTACTGTTACTCCGTGTAGTTGACGCAGGCTTGGTCGGGGTAAGCGTGGCTACAGTAACGCCGCCTTGGCGGGCGATTACCGTAGCCCCGCCGCATCTTGCCTCCTTAATGGGCGTCTCCTTCGAGGAGGGTGGCAGGCCGGCTATGTGAAGTCGGCCCTCTAGCTTGCCGGCTTGAGAGGAGGTGCGGCCGCCTTCGGCATCTCTCTGCCCGAAGGGGCCCACCGCCTCGGGGGCCACGCTGGCGGTCCGTCGTGGATGGCGTCAGAGCAACCATGGCTACAGTGCCGCGCCGGGCGGGCCGTGGCTGCCCGCACGGCGCGCTGTACCAGGCGTGCTCCGGGTTTTGGGGGTGGCAGGCTCCACTATTGCCACGCCCCGCTTCATCATCGCAGAGTGGACGCGTACATTGCGGGTACGGCGTTGACTGCTTTATGGGAGCCGACCTGGCTGTAGCCGGCCTTGTCGTAGCCGGCCTCTCGTAGCCGGCCTTGCCGTAGCCGGCCCTGCCGTAGCCGACCCTCCACAGCTTTCTTCATGAGGGTAAAGGGCGGGCCGCCCCTGAAGCCGGCTAGGAAGGTAGTCGGCTAGGGGGGAGGCGACCCAGGTCTTGAGTCTTCTTATGAGCCGGATGGGCTCATAATTTTTTCTGAGGGGCTAGGGGAAGCCGGCTGGGCTACCCATGGCTATTTACCCCGACAGTGACTTCCTATACATGCCTTTCTTTACAAGTCTTTCCTTACATACGACGGTTCACAATATCAGGCCTTAAACCTCCTTCAGGCCTTTGGGCCTTCGATCAGTCTTAATAAACTATCATCTTGGATGTTCACTGGGATTCTTGTGTAACCCGCCATTAGGGCTGACCCGCCCCTCCTGGGCGGGTCATACTGATTGTAATATCTCCAACCGTAAGTATTTCCCTCAGTTTTTGAGAACCAAGGTATCAATCCAGTAGGAGGCTATGCGTGATTCCCTCGTACCTGCACAAAACAAATAAATCCTCGCAATCAACGCGAATAGGGGTTGTCAATCCCTACACGACCACTTACGAGAGTGGGATATGATAGATATGATAATATAATATTTTTGGTATTTTTATGATAAAGATGCAAATTAAAATAAAGGCAAAGTAAAGAACAAAGGAAATAACTAAGTAGTAGGAGATTAATATGATGAAGATAGACCCGGGGGCCATAAGTTTCACTAGTGGCTTCTCTCGAGAGCATAAGTATTCTACGGTGGGTGAACAAATTAATGTTGAGCAATTGACAGAATTTAGCATAGTTATGAGAATATCTAGGTATGATCATGTATATAGGCATCACGTCCGAGACAAGTAGACCGACTCCTGCCTGCATCTACTACTATTACTCCACTCATCGACCGCTATCCAGCATGCATCTAGAGTATTAAGTTAAAAACAGAGTAACGCCTTAAGCAAGATGACATGATATGGAGGGATAAACTCATGCAATATGATGAAAACCCCATCTTGTTATCCTCGATGGCAACAATACAATACGTGCCTTGCTGCCCCTACTGTCACCAGGAAAGGACACCGCAAGATTGAACCCAAAGCTAAGCACTTCTCCCATTGCAAGAAAGATCAATCTAGTAGGCCAAACCAAACTGATAATTCAAAGAGACTTGCGAAGATAACCAATCATACATAAAAGATTTCAGAGAAGATTCAAATATTGTTCATAGATAGACTTGACCATAAACCCACAATTCATCGGTCTCAACAAACACACCGCAAAAAGAATATTACATCAAATAGTTCTCCACAAGAGAGGGGAGAACATTGTATTGAGATCCAAAAAGAGAGAAGAAGCCATCTAGCTAATAACTATGGACCCGTAGGTCTGAGGTAAACTACTCACACTTCATCAGAGGGGCTATGGTGTTGATGTAGAAGCCCTCCGTGATCGATGCCCCCTCCGGCGGAGCTCCGGAACCGGCTCCAAGATGGGATCTCGTGGATACAGAAAGTTGCAGTAGTGGAATTAGGTTTTCGGCTCCGTATCTGATCGTTTTGGGGTACGTAGGTATATATAGGAGGAATGAGTACCTCGGTGGAGCAACAGGGGGCCCACGAGGGTGGAGGGCACGGCTGGTGGGGGTGGGCGCGCCCCCTACCTCGTGGCCTCCTCTTTTGTGTCTTGACGTAGGGTCCAACTGTCCCGGGTCTTGTTTGTTGAGAAAATCACGTTCCCGAAGGTTTCATTCCGTTTGGACTCCTTTGGTATTCCTTTTCTTCGAAACCCTAAAACAGGCAAAAAACAGCAATTCTAGGCTGGGCCTCCGGTTAATAGGTTAGCCCCAAAAATAATATAAAAGTGGATAATAAAGCCCAATAATGTCCAAAATAGTAGATAATATAGCATGGAGCAATAAAAAATTAAAGATACATTGGAGACGTATCAAGCATCCCCAAGCTTAATTCCTGCTCGTCCTCGATTAGGTAAATGATAAAAATAGAATTTTTTATGCGGAGTTGTAACGCCCCGGACACGCCCGCCGGTGGTCGTTACTCCTGGCGGGATCTAGACTGGCCCCACAGATCAATACTAGTCTTTTCTGCGCACTTTGTCCTCACTCGTGCGCACCCGGAACCAACTTCCTGGTTGGTCACCCATCCTGAAACTATTCCAAGCTGAGCACGCTTAACTTTGGAGTTCTGTCCGAATGGGCTCCCAGAAAAGAAGGAATTCCTTATTAATATAAGTAGTCTATCATCCCTAATAAGACAGGCTATCACATACACCTCCACTCAGAGGAACTGACGTCCTCGTCGGGCCACAGGAATGTTCCCTCTTGGCACATACGTCTGTGCATCCAGTCCGGTACATGTGCCATGTCGTGTGCCACGACGGGACACAAACGCATGAACAACATGACCGCGCACCTGTCAGCAAACATCCGTGTAACCGCGAGGGTCGGCTCTGATACCAACTTGTAACGCCCCGTACACACCTGCCGGTGGTCGTTACTCCTCGCGGGATCTAGACTGGCCCCACAGATCAATACTAGTCTTTTCTACGCACTTTGTCCTCACTCGTGCGCACCCGGGACTAACTTCCTGGTTGGTCACCCATCCTGAAACTATTCCAAGCTAAGCACGCTTAACTTTGGAGTTCTATACGAATGGGCTCGCGGAAAAGAAGGAATTCCTTATTGATATGAGTAGTCTATCATCCCTAATAAGCCAGGCTATCACAGGAGGGCTACTTGGCATAATTTTAATGTAATTCTTCTTAATTGTGGTGTGAATATTCAGATTCGAAAGATTCAAGACAAAAGTTTAATATTGACATAAAAGTAATAATACTTCAAGCATACTAACAGAGCAATTATGTCTTTTCAAAATAACATGGACAAAGAAAGTTATCCCTACAAAATCATATAGTCTGGCTATGCTCCATCTTCACCACACAAAATTTTAAATCATGCACAACCCCGATGACAAGGCAAGCAATTGTTTCATACTTTTGGTGTTCTCTAACTTTTTCAATCTTCACGCAATACAAAAAGGGAGAAGATAGTCTCACATCAACTAGGTGTATCAACGGGCTATGGAGATGCCCATCAATATATATCAATGTGAGTGAGTAGGGATTGCCATGCAATGGATGCACTAGAGCTATAAGTATATGAAAGCTCAAAAAGAAACTAAGTGGGTGTGCATCCAACTTGCTTGCTCATGAAGACCTAGGGCAATTTGAGGAAGCCCATCATTGGAATATACAAGCCAAGTTCTATAATGAAAAATTCCCACTAGTATACTGACGAAAGGTGCGCGGTATTAGAGAGGCTAGAAAAGGTGGAAGGGTGAGGGTGTGTATAATCCATGGACTCAACATTAGTCATAAAGAACTCATATACTTATTGCAAAAATCTACAAGTTATCAAAGCAAAGTATTACACGCATGCTCCTAGGGGGATAGATTGGTAGGAAAAGACCATCGCTCGTCCCCAACCGCCACTCATAAGGAAGACATTCAAAAAATAAATCATGCTCCGATTTCATCACATAACGGTTCACCATACGTGCATGCTACGGGAATCACAAACTTCAACACAAGTATTATTCAAATTCACAACTACTCAACTAGCACAACTTTAATATCACCATCTTCATATCTCAAAACGATTATCAAGCATCGAACTTCTCATAGTATTCAACACACTCATAAGAAAGTTTTATTATTAATCTTGTATACCAAGCATATTAGGATTTTAAGCAAATTACCATGCTATTTAAGACTCTCAAAATAATCTAAGTGAAGCATGAGAGATCAATAGTTTCTATAAAACAAATCCACCACCGTGCTCTAAAAGATATAAGTGAAGTACTAAAGCAAAAGTACATAACTCAAAAGATATAAGCGAAGCACATAGAGTATTCTAACAAATTCCAAATCATGTATGGCTCTCTCAAAAGGTGTGTACAGCAAGGATGATTGTGGCATACTAACAAACAAGGACTCAAATCATACAAGACGCTCCAAGCAAAACACATATCATGTGGCGAATAAAAATATAGCTCCAAGTAAAGTTACCAATAGAAGTAGACGAAAGAGGGGATGCCTTCCGGGGCATCCCCAAGCTTTGGCTTTTAGGTGTCCTTAGATTATCTTGGGGGTGCCACGGGCATCCCCAAGCTTAGGCTATTGTCACTCCTTGTTCCATAATCCATCAAATCTTTACCCAAAACTTGAAAACTTCACAACACAAAACTTAAAGTAGAAAATCTCGTGAGCTCCGTTAGCGAAAGACAACAAAAGACCACTTCAAGATACTGTAATGAACTCATTATTTATTTATATTGGTGTTATACCTACTGTATTCCAACTTCTCTATGGTTTATAAACTATTTTACTAGCCATAGATTCATCAAAATAAGCAAACAACACACGAAAAACAGAATCTGTCAAAAACAGAACAGTCTGTAGTAATATGTACCTAGCGCAAGATCTAGAACCCCCAAAATTCTTAAATAAACTGCCGGACGTGAGTAATTTATCTGTTAATCATCTTCAAAAAGAATTAACTAAATAGTACTTTCCAAATAAAAATGGCAGCAGGTCTCGTGAGCGCTATAGTTTCTGTTTTTTACAGCAAGTGTAACAAGACTTTCCCCAAGTCTTCCCAACGGTTCTACTTGGCACAAACACTAATTAAACACAAAAAACACAACCAAAACAGAGGCTAGATAAATTATTTATTACTAAACATAGAAAAAAGCAAGGAATAAAAATAAAATTGGGTTGCCTCCCAACAAGCGCTATCGTTTAACGCCCCTAGCTAGGCATACCAAGCAAGGATAGATCTAGGTGTTGCCATCTTTGGTAGGGAATCCATAAGTGGATCTCATAATATATTCATAAGGTAATTTAATTTTATTTCTAGGAAAGTGTTCCATGCCTTTCCTTAATGGAAATTGGAATCTAATATTTTCTTCCTTCATATCAATAATTGCACCAATCGTTCTAAGGAAAGGTCTACCAAGAATAATAGGACATGAAGGATTGCAATCTATGTCAAGAAAAATAAAATCTACGGGCACATAATTCCTATTTGCAACAATAAGAACAACATTAATTCTTCCCATAGGTTTCTTAATAGTGGAATCCGCAAGGTGCAAGTTTAGAGAGCAATCATCAAAATCACGGAAACCTAACAAATCACACAAAGTCTTTGGAATCGTGGAAACACTAGGACCCAAATCACATAAAGCATAGCATTCATGATATTTAATTTTAATAGTTGGTTCCCACTCATCATAAATCTTTCTAGGGATAGAAACTTCGAATTCAAGTTTTTCTTCATAAGATTGCATCAAGGCATCAACGATATGTTTAGTAAACGATTTATTTTGACTATAAGCATGATGAGAATTTAGCACGGATTGCATCAAGGAAATACAATCAATAAAAGAGAAATTTTCATAGTTAAATTCCTTGAAATCCATAATAGTGGGTTTAGCAACATCTAGGGTTTTACTTTCTTCAATCCCACTTTAATCAATTTTAGCATCAAGATCAAAAAATTCTAAATTCTTGGAACTCCTTCTAGGTAAAGGTGGATCATATTCAGTCCCATCATTATCAAGATTCATATTGCAAAACAAAGATTTCATAGGGGACACATCAATAACTTTTAGATCTTCATCTTTATTTTCATAGCAACTAGAAGAACACGCTCTTATAAAGGCATCTTTCTAAGCACGCATCCTAGCGGTTCTTTCTTTGCACTCATCAATGGAAATTCTCATGGCTTTGAAAGACTCATTGATATCATGCTTAGGTGGAATAGATCTAAGTTTCAAAGAATCAACATCAAGAGAAATTCTATCAACGTTCCTAGCCAACTCATTAATCTTAAGCAATTTTTCTTCAATCAAAGCATTAAAATTCTTTGGCGAAGTAATAAATTCTTTAATATTAGATTCAAAATCACAGGGCATATTATTATAATTTCCATAAGAATTGTTGTAGTAATTACCATAATTATTAGAGGGATTACTAGGATACGGCATAGGATTGAAATTTCCTCTATACGCATTGTTACCAAAATTGTTCCTACGAACAAAATTCAGATCCATAGATTCATTATTATTCTCAATCAATGTAGACAAGGGCATATCATTAGGATTAGAAGAAACACTCTTATTAGTAGATCTTTCAGTATGCCATTGAGAATAATTAACCATAATATTATCTAGGAGTTTAGTAGCTTCTCCTAAAGTGATTTCCATAAAAGTGCCTCCCGCGGTCGAATCTAATAGATTTCTAGAAGCCAAATTCAATCCGGCATAAAAATTTGAATAATCATCCATAAATTCAAACCATGAGTAGGGCATTATGTATCATTAGTTTCATTCTCTCCCAAGCTTGTGCAGCATGTTCATGATCAAGTTGCTTAAAATTTATAATATCGTTTCTAAGATAGATGATTTTAGCGGGAGGAAAATAATTAGAGATAAAAGCATATTTGCACTTATTCCGTGAATCAATACTATTTTTAGGCAAAGACGAAAACCAAGCTTTAGCACGATCTCTAAGTGAAAAAGGAAATAGCTTCAATTTAACAATATCATTATCCACATCTTTCTTCTTTTGCATGTCACACAAATCAACGAAGCTATCTAGATGGGTAGCGGCATCTTCACTAGGAAGGCCGGAAAACGGATTTTTCATGACAAGATTTAGCAAAGCAGTATTAATTTCACAAGATTCAGCATCGGTAAGAGGAGCAATAGTGAAGCTAATAAAATCATTGTTGTTGGTATTGGTGAAGTCACATAATTTAGTATTATCTTGAGCCATCGTGACAAGCAAACAAACTAACACACAAGCAAACAAAAAGCAAGTGGGCAAAAAGAGGCAAATAGAGAAAGAGATGGAGGATAGAGAGAGATAGGGCGAATAAAATGGCAAGGCTGAAGTGGGGGAGAGGAAAATGATAGGCAAATGGAAAATAATGTAATGCGGGAGATAAGGGTATGTGATGGGTACTTGGTATGTTGACTTTTGCGTAGACCTCCCCGGCAATGGCGCGAGAAATCCTTCTTGCTACCTCTTGAGCACTTCGTTGGTTTTCCCCGAAGAGGAAGGGATGATGCAGCAAAGTAGCGTAAGTATTTCCCTCAGTTTTTGAGAACCAAGGTATCGATTCAGTAGGAGGCTATGTGCGAGTCCCTCGTACCTGCACAAAGCAAATAAATCCTCGCAACCAGCGCGAATAGGGGTTGTCAATCCCTACACGGCCACTTACAAGAGTGAGATCTGATAGATATGATAAGATAATATTTTTGGTATTTTTGTGATAAAGATGGAAAGTAAAATAAAGGCAAAGTAAAGAGCAAAGGAAATAACTTAGTAGTAGGAGATTAATATGATAAAGATAGACCTGGGGGCCATAGTTTCACTAGTGGCTTCTTTCGAGAGCATAGGTATTCTACGGTGGGTGAACAAATTACTGTTGAGCAATTGACAGAATTGAGCATAGTTATGAGAATATCTAGGTATGATCATGTATATAGGCATCACGTCCAAGACAAGTAGACCGACTCATGCCTGCATCTACTACTATTACTCCACTCATCGACCGCTATCCAGCATGCATCTAGAGTATTAAGTTGAAAAACAGAGTAACGCCTTAAGCAAGATGACATGATGTAGAGGGATAAACTCATGCAATATGATGAAAACCCCATCTTGTTTTCCTCGATGGCAACAATACAATACGTGCCTTGCTGCCCCTACTGTCACTGGGAAAGGACACCGCAAGATTGAACCCAAAGCTAAGCACTTCTCCCATTGCAAGAAAGATCAATCTAGTAGGCCAAACCAAACTGATAATTCGAAGAGACTTGCAAAGATAACAAATCACACATAAAATGATTCAGAGAAGATTCAAATATTGTTCATAGATAGACTTGATCATAAACCCACAATTCATCTGTCTCAACAAACACACCGCAAAAAGAAGATTACATCAAATAGTTCTCCACAAGGGAGGGGGAGAACATTGTATTGAGATCCAAAAAAGAGAAGAAGCCATCTAGCTAATAACTATGGACCCGTAGGTCTAAGGTAAACTACTCACACTTCATCAGAGGGGCTATGGTGTTGATCTAGAAGCCCTCCGTGATCGATGCCCCCTCCGGTGGAGCTCCGGAACAGGCCCCAAGATGGGATCTCGTGGATACAGAAATTTGCGGCGGTGGAATTAGGTTTTTGGCTCCGTTTATGATCGTTTGGGGGTACGTAGGTATATATAGGAGGAAGGAGTACGTCGGTGGAGCAACAGGGGGCCCACGAGGGTGGAGGACGCGCCTGGTGGGGGTGGGCACGCCCCCTACCTTATGGCCTGCTCTTTTGTGTCTTTACATAGGGTCCAAGTCTCCCGGGTCTTGTTTGTTGAGAAAATCACGTTCCCGAAGGTTTCATTCCATTTGGACTCAGTTTGATATTCCTTTTCTTCAAAACCCTAAAACAGGCAAAAAAAACAGCAATTCTGGGCTGGGCCTCCGGTTAATAGGTTAGTCCAAAAATAATATAAAAGTGGATAATAAAGCCCAATAATGTCCAAAACAGTAGATAATATAGCATGGAGCAATCAAAAATTATAGATACGTTGGAGACATATCATCATCTTGCTTAAAGCGTTACTCTGTTCTTATGAACTTAATACTCTAGACGCATGCTGGATAGCGGTCTATGTGTGGAGTAATAGTAGTAGATGCAGGCAGAAGTCGGTCTACTTGCCTCAGACGTGATGCCTATATACATGATCATACCTAGATATTCTCATAACTATGCTTAATTCTATCAATTACTCAACAGTAATTTGTTCACCCACCATAAAATACTTATGCTCTTGAGAGAAGCCACTAGTGAAACCTATGGCCCCCGGGTCTATCTTCCATCATATTAATCTTCCAACACTTAGTTATTTCCGTTGCTTTTTACTTTGCTTTTATTTTACTTTGCATCTTTATCATAAAAATACCAAAAATATTATCTTATCATATCTATTAGATCTCACTCTCGTAAGTGACTGTGTAGGGATTGACAACCCCTTATCACGTTGGTTGCTAATACGTCTCCGTCGTATCTACTTTTCCAAACACTTTTGCCCTTGTTTTGGACTCTAACTTGCATGATTTGAATGGAACTAACCTAGACTGACGTTGTTTTCAGCAGAATTGCTATGGTGTTATTTATGTGGAGAAACAAAAGTTCTCGGAATGACCTGAAACTTCATGGAACATCTTTTCAGAAATAATAAAAAATCCTTGCAAAAGATGAAGACCAGGGGGCCCACCACATGTCCACGAGGGTGGGGGGCGCGCCTGCCCCCCTAGGGCACGCCCCCTACCTCCTGGGCCCCCTGGAGCTCCTCCGACCTCAACTCCAACTCTATATATTTGCTTTCGGGGATAAAAAAATCAGAGAGAAGGATTCACCGCGTTTTACGATACGGAGCCGCCGCCAAGCCCTAAAACCTCTCAGGAGGGCTGACCTGGAGTCCGTTCGGGGCTCTGGAGAGGGGAATCCGTCGCCATCGTCATCATCAACCATCCTCCATCACCAATTTCATGATGCTCACCGCCGTGTGTGAGTAATTCCGTCGTAGGATTGCTGGACGGGATGGGTTGGATGAGATCTATCATGTAATCGAGTTAGTTTTGTTAGGGTTTGATCCCTAGTATCCACTATGTTCTGAGATTGATGTTCCTATGACTTTGCTATGCTTAATGCTTGTCACTAGGGCCCGAGTGCCATGATTTCCGATCTGAACCTATTATATTTTCATCAATATATGAGAGGTATTGATCCTATCTAGCAAGTCTATAGTCAACTATTATGTGTTATGATCCATTAACCCCGAAGTGACAATAATCGGGATACTTACCGGTGATGACCGTAGTTTGAGGAGTTCATGTATTCACTATGTGCTAATGCTTTGGTCCGGTACTCTATTAAAAGGAGGCCTTAATATCCCTTAGTTTTTGCTAGGAACCCACTGCCACAGGGGGGGGGGGGTAGGACAAAAGATGTCATGCAAGTTCTTTTCCATATGCACGTATGACTATATTCGGAATACATGCCTACATTACATTGATGAATTGGAGCTAGTTCTGTGTCACCCTAGTTTATGACTGTTACATGATGAACCGCATCCGGTATAATTCTCCATCACTGATCCATTGCCTACGAGCTCTCCATATATTGTTCTTCGCTAATTTACTTTTCCGTTGCTATTGCTATCATCACTACAAAATACCAAAAACATTACTTTTGCTACCGTTACCTTTTGCTATCGTTACCACTACTATCATATTACTTTGCTACTAAATACTTTGCTGCAGATATTAAGTTTCTAGGTGTGGTTGAACTGAGAACTCAGCTGCTAATACTTGACAATATTCTTTGGCTCCTCTTGTGTCGAATCAATAAATTTGGGTTGAATACTCTACCCTCGAAAACTGTTGCGATCCCCTATACTTGTGGGTTATCAGTTGCGAGGATTTATTTGTTTTGTTTAGGTGCGAGGGACTCGCGCGTAGCCTCCTATTGCATTGATACCTTGGTTCTCAAAAACTGAGGGAAATACTTACGCTACTTTGCTGCATCACCCTTTCCACTGCAAGGGAAAACCAACGCAGTGCTCAAGAGGTAGCACCGTGCTTCTTAGGGGTTGGTTGGCTCGGCCGACCAGAGGATCGCGAGATCGCCTATGTCGGGGATTTTCGATTCGGGGAGGAGGAGGGAGGGGATGGGGAGGGAGGGAAAGTAGAAGACGGGAAGACAAAGGGTTGGTTCGGCACGTGGGTGCCTGTCTCCACGGGATGAGATGGGAAGGACACTGTATTCCACGCTGCCGCCACTACTAGGGAAAACCCTAGTAGTAACGCGGTTTTAATGCCCACTAGTAGCGCAGGCTGCCGCGCTACTAATAAGGTGCTACAGCTATTACACGCTGCTGCTAATCTATCTAGTAGCAGCGTGTTTACTATCAATCGCTACTAGTATTCTTTTTTTATTCTTTTCTATTTTTAGTGTATTTATATGCCGTTAGACAAATTTTGGTACAATACCAATTATGAGGTTTATATCATTATGTCCATAACAGTGTGTCAAATGAAGGTGGATTAGGTTCAAGTGGAGACAATATGTGGTGCATGTCAAAAGTATACTACTAATCCAAACTTGATCTACTTTGGACTAGTAGTACTTTCGATGCGCACCACATGTTGCCTCCACTTGAATCTAATCCGCCAGCACAAGCCATTTAATCATCATCATAGCCATTACCACCAACATTATTTATTTAATCACCATAGTCATAGTGTAGCACATCATCATCTTCAAACTCATTCTAGCTAGCTAATCACCACCAACACTAACTGTGGTAGCTATCTAATCACCACCAACACTAGCTAATAATAATCATCATAGTCATTACCACCAACACTAGCTATTTAATCATCATAGTCATAGTGTAGCACCTCATCATCTTCAAACTCATTTCTAGCTAGCTAATCACTCCTGCTGCTCTCTCTCGGGTAAAATAACATAAAACATGTATAGCACTCCTCCTTCATCAAGTTGGAGCATGCAGATGAACCTGTCTCCTAATCATGGGCTGCGCTTCTAATTGCTGCCCCCTAGTACTTCTCTGTGATCGTTCACAATTTTGCTCTAGTCTTTCACTATTAAGCATTCATTGCTATTAGAAATCATGAATGCACTAAAGTGCATTGTAGGATATCTTGGCCGTAAGCTAACAATATTCATGGTACCTGTCGTGGAATTGTCACGATAGATGTCCTAGTGGAAGGACTTAGTCATAGGGCCATCGCAACTAGGAAGCTTAAAGGGGTTAATCCGGACAAAGGACAAGAGAGGTTTTATACTAGTTCGGCCCCTTACGATGAAGGTAAAAGCCTACGTCTAGTTGTGTTTGGTATTGTTGGGGTTTCGATCACCAAGAGGCTAACTCGCCGGCTTGGTTATCGATCTCTTGTTTCTTGCCCTAAGCTGCCACCGGTTCGTTCCCTTATATACATGGGTTGACGCCTGGTGGCCTACAGAGTCCCGGTCGGCTCATAAATCGTGTCTGGCTCGGTGACTTCTTTTACATGCCTTTCTTTATAAGTCTTTCCTTACATACGGCGGTTTACAATATTTGGGCCTTTAAGCCGCCTCTAGGCCTTTTAGGCTTTCTGTAAGATTTGATAAACTATCATCTTAATGTTTACTGGGCTTCTTGTGTAACCCGCCATTGGGGATGACCCGGCCCCTCCTGGGTGGGTCATAACTGATAGCTATATCCCCAACATTAGGCCCCAAGTTGACTTTGAACTTCATTCTTTGTCAATCTTCAACACTTAGACAAAATCCGTCTTCTTATCCTCGCAGAAGTTTTTATAACCCGCCATGATGTCATCTCTTGAAAATGTAAAAAAAAACTTTTATGACATCATCTCGCAACGGATCTTCACCTTTAATGTCTTCTGAGAATCGAGGCGTCTGTGTAGTTGGATAACATTTACTCGGCTCTTCCTTGATTTTCGCGCCCGCCTGTTCACATTTTTCCTTATAAATAGGCATGCCTCGGCCTTCCTCATTCTTCTCTCTCTCTCTCCGTCTTCTTGCTCTCGCAAGCCTCCTGCTGCTCGAGCCTCACCGCCGTCGCGCTTCTCCTCCGTCTCCGTCGACCTTGGCCGCTGCATCAACCTGAATCAGTTCAGAGAACGGCGGCGACCTCCGCAGTAGATCCGTGGTTGTAAGTGTTCTCCTTTTCACTTCTCAGATCCGCATTAGAGTTTCGAGACTTCTTCGTGTTCTTCACAGTTCATCACGGTTCTTCGTAGTTCTTCCACCGCAGGCCTCTTCTTGATCCAAAAAGATATATATGCTTGTGCGGTAGTGTTTTTATGCCTCTTGATGCCCACAGATTCCTTTGTCTGGTTCAAAGATCTCATTAGAACTCCCAGACCCATCTTCGCTAAACTTTTTAGGTCTAGAATTTTTCCCATTTTGAATAGCCATTTGATCTTAAATAATACCAAGCAGTTAGGAAACTTGTTTGTCTAACACTTAGCTGAATTTGCTTTCCTGAAATATCTGTAGTCATGGCGGCTTACTGTGCTGGCTTACTTTTCCTTATATGACATTAGCCCTTAACTAAGCCGCCTTTACTTCCTTGTATTATCATCTTTTAACGGTTAATTTCATCATTGAATTGAATCGGCATGTTGCCTTTCTTTTCAGTTCGTTTTTGAACATCATGCCATCCAAAGCGCCAACCATCTGCAACTGAGTTCCCTCAACCGTAACTGAGGAACGTTTGAAGGAGTTCTTCACCATAGGAGTTTTGCCAGGAAAAAATGTCATGTCTTACCATGCCCCTGACCCGGAGGAAGAACGTCCCAATCCAAGAGACGGCAAAGTGATTGTCTTTACTGACCATATGAACCGTGGCTTTTCACCGCTCGGCTCAAAGTTCTTCAGAGATGTCCTCCACTTTTTCAAACTCCACCCTCAAGATATCGGGCCCAACTCCATACCTAATATCTGCAATTTCCAAGTGCTCTGTGAGGTGTACCTTCAGGAAGAGCAGACCGTGGAGCTGTTCAGAGAATATTTTTATCTGAACCGGCAAAATGAGTGCACCAACGGCCTTAGCTTGGAGCTCGGAGGCATCTCAATTCAGCGTCGGCAGGGCGTTGTCTTCCCCCTCATAGTCTTACCGAGTCATCCCAAAGACTGGAACCAGACTTGGTTCTACTGTCAAGATATTTCACCAACAAATAAGAAGCCACTTTCGGGTTATCGCGCCGAGCGTCTTGACTCCAAATTCGCGTTCCCTGATAAGCTTACGGCTGCCGAACATAGGAAGCTGATCCCATCCATAAAAAGGATTAACGCCTTATTAGGGAACGGCTTGATTGGAGTTGATCTGACCCGCTGCTGGATCTCATGGCGGGTTATTCCTCTGAGGCGTTGATCAAAATTGATGTACGAGTATGGTGGAGGCCCAAATGACTCTCTTCGTCACAGCCCCGTTCAATTAACGGAAGCAGATATTGTTTCAATGTCAACCCTTCTAGTGAACGGAAAGTATGAAGACTGCGGTATCGTCGGGTTAAACCCTTTCTGCAAGCTTAACCCGGCGCCAGAAGTAAGGAGACTCTGATCTCTCTCCTTTGTATTTTTTTCTCTGCCGTGTTATTTAACACTTGCCTAACCTTTCATCTTGTTTTTACCTGTTTGTAGGCCAAATCTGACTTCTGGAAGGTGAAATATGACCACGAAGCTGCCAAGAAAGCAAGAGTTGCTGCCATAACCGCCAAGAAAACGACCCGGAGGTCCCAAAAAAAGAAGAGGAGCACTATTGAAGACATGATGAAACTCGACGAAACTTCTAAGTCGGAGGTAGCCCTTGACTCCCTTAGCCGACTTTTTAATTGTAAGTGCATCTAGTGCCACCCCTAGTTGGTTTTGGAGTATTGACGACAAACCTAGTTGAGGGACTAATGTGTTTGTGAGAATTGAAGGATAACACAGGTAGAAGTCCCTCATTAATTCGGTTTTACTACCAGAGATGACCCCTAAAAATGTACGAAGACATTGAAGACAATGGTGGTATTTGATGATATTCACATTCACTACTGGAATCAGCTAATTTGCCATCTGCCAGTTCTTTGCCGTCTGCCAGCAGACGGCAAAGAAGCTCTTTGCCATCAGCTACCAAAAAGCAGACGGCAAAGAACTGGCTGATGGCAAAGAAGGTCTTTGCCATCAGCCAGTTCTTTGCCATCCGCTAGCTGACGGCAAAGATTCTTTGCCGTCGGCTAGCAGACGGCAAAGAGGGAGGGGCCCCACTGACGAGCTGCTTAAAAAAAATTTAACGGGCCCCACCTCTTTGCCTTCTGCTAGCAGACGACAAAGATGGATAAAGGCGGACGGCAAAGAGTGGCGGACGGCAAAGGGTTGCGTAACTAACGGCCCCCCACCCCCCGCCCGTTACTCTCACTCTCTCTACACACTCCCTCTTCCCTTCCCGACGCCCACCAGATCCCCACCGCCGCCCCCACCGCTCGGCGCCGGCCCCGCCCCCGCCGCCACCCCGCCCCGCCGCCCGGCGCCGCCCCCGCACCCGCCCCGCCCCCGACCCCCCCCCCCCCCCGCCCGGCACCGCCCCGTCGCCCGCACCACCCTGCTCCCCCTCCGCCCACTGCCCCCACCGCCCGGCGCCGCCCCCCGCCCCCGCTGCCACCCCTGCCCCGCTGCCCCCGCACCGCCGCCCCCGCACCCGCCCCGCCCCCGCCCCCGACCCCCCCGCCCAGCGCCGCCCTCGACCCCCCCGCACGGCGCCGCCCCCGCACCACCCTGCTCCCCCTCCGCCCACCGCCCGCACCGCCGCCACCGAGCCTCGCCGCCGTCGAGCACCACCCCCACCCCGCCGCCCCACCCTGCCACCGCACCTCGCCGCACCTCCCTGTCCCGGTGAGAGCCCCTCTTCTCCTTTTTTGTTTTTTCTATTTTTTTAGTTTAGATTACTTTTAGTTTTGTTTTAGATTTAGTTTAGTTTTATATTTAGTTTAGTTTAGATTACTTTTACTTTTAGGTTTAGTTTAGTTTTAGGTTTACGTTTAGTCATGAAAAAAGAAGAAGAAGAAGAAGAAGAAGAAGAAGAAGAAGAAGAAGAAGAAGAAGAAGAAGAAGAAGAAGAAGAAGAAGAAGAAGAAGAAGAAGAAGAAGAAGAAGAAGAAGAAGAAGAAGAAGAAGAAGAAGAAGAAGAAGAAGAGGAAGAAGAAGAGGAGGAAGAAGAAGAGGAGGAGGAAGAAGAAGAAGAAGAAGAAGAAGAAGAAGAAGAAGAAGAAGAAGAAGAAGAAGAAGAAGAAGAAGAAGAAGAAGAAGAAGAAGAAGAAGAAGAAGAAGAAGAAGAAGAAGAAGAAGAAGGAAAAAAAGGAAGAAAAGGAAAAAGAGGAAGAAGAAGAAAAGGAAAAAATATGACGGCAGCTCAATACAGTTGTTGGCTCGTATTTGTCTTTCCACTCAATCTCCCCCCCGGACAGATTATGCAAAGAAAGAACATTTTCCTGACGTTGATAATTCCAGGACCCAACTATCCGGGCAAAAATATGAATGTGTACATGCAGCCGCTTCAGGACGAATTGCAAGAAGCCTGGGATAATGGGTTCAAGACATACGACGCCTTTAGCAAACGGAACTTCATAATGCGTGTCTGGTACATGTACTCGACGCATGACTTGCCGGCGTATGCGCTACTCATTGGCTGGTGTGTGCATGGAAGGTTCCCGTGCCCCACATGCAAGGGAGCTCTTGAGTTTCGTTGTCTTCAGGCCGGTCGCAAGTTTTCTTGCTTCAACATGCATAGACAGTTCATGGATCCTCGCCATAAGTTCAGGAAAGACAAGAAGAACTTCATCAGGGGTAGAGTTGTCAAAAACTCTGCACCACCTGCATTGACAGGCCAACAGACCCTGGATCAGTTAAACGCTCTCGAGCCAGATCGACAACGTCCAGGGTACATCAAGGGGTATAATACTAAGCACGCGTGGACTCACAAAACATGCTTATGGGATCTGCCTTACTTCAAAGACCTCCTTTGCCCACACAACATCGACGTGATGCACACTGAGAAGAATATCGCCGAGGCACTTTTTGGTACATTGTTCGGCAAAGATGGGAAGTCAAAGGATAATACTAAGGCTAGAGTCGATCTGGAGGCGGTATGTGATAGGCCGTTACAAAACATGATAGAACCGAAAGGAAAGCAGAACTGGACGAAGCCAAAGGTATGGTTCAATCTTGGAAGGCCAACTATGAGGGAAATTCTCTTGTGGGTGCAACAGCAGTTGATGTTCCCCGATGGGTATGCAGCGAATCTAAAGAGGGGAGCGAATCTTGATAAACTAAAGATATTTGGTCTCAAGAGTCATGATTGGCACATATGGATTGAGCGAGTAATGCCGGTGATGTTGCGTGGCTTCATCCCTGAGGATGAATGGCTAGTACTGGCAGAACTCAGCTATTTCTTCCGTGTTCTTTGTGCGAAAGAACTATCGCCTGGCGTGCTAGAAGAAATGGAAGAGTTGGCGCCGGAGTTGATCTGCAAGTTAGAGAAGATCTTTCCACCGGGCTTCTTTAATCCAATGCAGCATTTGATTTTAAATCTCCGACCGAGGCAAGATTGGGGGGGCCCCTGCAAAATCGTTGGTGCTACCCAACTGAGAGGATGCAGAAGACGCTTTGAGAAAAATGTAAAAATAAACGTAGAATTGAAGCATCGATGGCTGAGGCATTCATCACAGAGGAGGCGGCAAACTTCGTAACAGCGCACTACGAAGCCAAAAATCGTCATTTGCATAATCCGAAGCCTCGGTACAATGCTGACGAGCCTAAAAAGGGTGGATCCAACCTCAGCCTATTCAAAGGGAATCTCGCACCAGCTAGTGTTTGACATCCAGTATCTTTGGATAACGAAGAATGGCGGACCATTTCGTTGTATATCTTCAACAACCTGATAGAAGTGCGGCCGTACATCGAGTAAGTTCTCGGTACATTGTTTCGCAACTTCTATTTCCTTTGAACTACTCTTATTCCTGGATATGTCATACAGTCGATACGTCACCATATTCTCGTATGGAGCGGAGATCCAAAAGGATTCCGTCGAAGAGTATGAGCTTCTCGCAAAGCAAGGAGGTGGCTATCCCGGTTTCATCTCTTGGTTCAAACAAATGGTAATTTCTGTTAGACAATTTCATTTCATTCGCTAATTTGTGCATAATTCAACAATCCTTTCATATTAAACTTGTAGGGTAATTCAGAGTCTATGGACGCCGAATTGAGACAAGTCGCTAATGGTTTTGACTATAAGGTCCGTTCATTTGACAAGTACGACATCAACGGGTATCGCTTTCGTACCTATGGCAAAGAGCTATCTATGGCCGACCGAAAGTCTACAAATTGTTGTGTATCTGCTATCGGCGAAGGAGGTACCGAGTATTATGGGAGAGTTGAAGCAATTTATGAACTTCTGTTCTATGGTGAAAACCCACCAAATGTCGTAGTCTTCAAATGTTATTGGTTTCAGCCGAAGGAGACTAGAAGGACTCATGAACATATAGGGCTAGTTGAAATCAACCAAAGCACTCATTTAGATGTTCCTGATGTCTATATTATGGCTCAACAGGCGACCCAAGTATTCTATCTACCGTGGGCCTGCCAAACTAATCCAAATCTGAAAGGTTGGGATGTCGTTTATGAAGTGCCGCCACGTGCTAGACTTTCTCCCCCAAAGGAAGAGGATTATGAACCTCACATTAACCCAGACACATATGAAGGAGAATTCTTCCAAGAGACATGTCTTTCCAAAAAGCGTTTCAAGAACCGCTATACTTCACCCCAAAACATTGAAGTAGACAACGACAATGAATCTGACATCACCCCAGAGGAGGAACAAGAAGAGCTGGAACAAGAAGAGGTTACTGCTGCGGATGACCTGTCAATGCTTGACCGATTACGTCAAGGTGGCCTTGCGCATGTTGATGCCAATGAACCCTATGAGCCCGTCATTGATTATAGTGATGATGATGATTATGCATTTGTTGATGATACTGATCGAGATTATTAGTAGTGTCAGGTATTACATTTTTTTATGTTGTACTTGATGATGATACACTTAAGTGATACACATATTATTATTCATGTCGGTCTTTCTTTATGTTGTACTAATTTCGTTTACTGTTTGTCATGGTAGGTGTTGAAACATGGTGGGCGCTGGTCGGGAGCGTGTTCTGAGGTCTTCCATTCCAGACGCACCTCTCCGCCGGGCGTTGCTGGACAGTATGGCCACACCGCCGGGCCCTTCTTCATCGACCGCGGTGCCCAGCAGGGGATGAGGTAGGAAGAGAGGAGGTGGGGCACGTGGTCGTGGGAGAGGAGGTAGGGTGACTGCTACGGCGCCTTCCTAAACGGCACCCCCAGCTGTTTCACCCGAGCACGTGACTGCTAGGGTGGACTCGTCCGAGGAGGAGGCTACACGGACTCCGGTCCACGAGCCTCCGGTCCACGGGTCTTGGGCCCACGAGCCTCGGGTTGACTGGCCTTCGGCCCACGAGAGTTCGGCCCACGTGACCCCGGAGGAGCACACGTCCGGATGGGGTACCTGGCCGGATCAGCCCGAGGAGCCGAGTGGCCATGCTGATGATGGCGGGGAGCCGACTGATCTTGAGGAGGAGGGGGGCACCGTCTACCAACGTGGTGCTACACGGCTCCCCTCCGTGCCGGTGACCCGCGAGCAGAGGTGGTTGATTTTCCCTGATGGGGAGAGGTACGTAAGTGCATTTAATATTTTTGTACCTTGTGCATTCATGTTTTTTCAAATAACTAATGCGTTGGCCTTGTCATGCTGCAGGGGTTGGGACCACCATCATAGTGTCCGCCGGCCCAACTCCGTCCTTGGAGTTCTTTACCGGCAAAACTTCCCGGGGTTTGTCACGTTGCCTGGTGAGGGTCGGCTTCCAGAGCTTGGATTGAGCTGGGAGCACTACGTGGCTGCCCCGGCCCCGCCGGATGAGATTATCGACGGTGTCGTGTGCGACACGAGGGCAGACATGGTGATCAGAAAGTTCTGGGTAATTTCTCCTTTACACATTTAAAAATCTTCAACTAGCTAGTTATTAATTGTACTAATCAATATTGTCTCATTTGATTGCAGACATTCTACAGGTGTGAGGAGGGATACGAGGAGGACGCGGCACATGTTATCGAGAACGTCTACAAGCGCCTACTCCAGAACTTACGGCATGAGGCTCGGGTGTAGGCTGTTCGAGACTACTATGCCTTGCGTGGTATCAAGAAGACCAAGCCGGCGTGCCGCGATAAGTTCCGGAGTAAGGAGCAGTACATGAAGGTAATTCTTAAGGCCTTTTCTACTTAAGTTCCTTCATTTAGTAATTCTTAGCCGTAGCGCTCAAGTTTCTATTTGCTAACTTAGGCGCCTCCGAGATGGTGTGCGGATCGGATGGATTGTTGGGAGGTGTTGGTCGATGAGTGGTGCTCAAAACAATGGCTAGCCCTCCACAATGAGGCCAAGGACAAATGTGCCCAAATGGAAGGTGTGCCACACCATCAAGGCAGCTCCAACTTATATCAGTTCGGGCGCAACTGGGTATGTGGTTTGCTTCATGATTCATGCAATTCATTCATCATGCTAGCTTGAGCCCTTTAATTACTAATTTTCATTGTTTCTCTCTTTCAGGCACGCTACAATAAGGCGGATAAGGTGCCAGAGGTGTACGACCTGTATGCCATGGCCCACACTGCCTCTTTCAAGAAATTCAAGGCTTTCTTTCAGTCTGACCTCGATGATGCAAACAACTTCACCAACATCTCCTCCCACAACAAGCTCGTGAGATATAGAGATGAGGGGAAGGCGAGGAAAGGGGAGGACTTTAACCCGAGCCAGGGTCCCATTGATCCAGAGCTGTTGATGATTTCTGGTGGCGGGAGGTCCCATGGCTCCATAGCCATTGGAGATGGACTTATCCGTTGTCCTAGCACTCTCCCGGAGATCAAGGCGCGCCAGTCGAGCTCCGCTCCTGAGATAAGGCCTCGTGAACGGCCAGTGCAACTCGCCATCAAGGTTAGTGATACGTACTTAGTTATCTTTCTCCATTACATTGTGTGCGCTTCCATCAATGTTTACAAATGGTCATGTGAGTGGTGTTGCAGGCTGCTATACAGAGTGAGAGAGATAGAACGGAGAAACTTCTGGCGGAGGCGGCGGAGAGGCAGCGGGAGTTGGAGGAGAGGACGGCAAAGATGATGGAGGAGGAGAGGGCACGGAATGACATGCAGGCAAGGGCCATGTACGAGCTCCTTGTGGTAAGTTTCTTCTGCAGATTAGCCAAAACATTCATGTAGTGTTTGTCTCATTACTAACTAGTATGACTGAGTCGTCAAAACCAAATGTGCAGTCTGTGTGCGAGAAGACAGGTCAGACCGCTCCGCCGATGCCAGTGATTGCTCCTGGGACCACGGTGAGTTTTATTTGAATGAACATTACTTGCTAGTCTTAACATTTGAGTGTCATCATGCTAACAAGACATTGGAAATGATCTTTGGTGCAGCGTAACTCCAGACAAGCATCGCACGATCCTTCTCCAGCTACCGACACGAGCCAACCCGCTCCTACACCTCCTGGATCTTGGTAAGTTTATCTAGTGTTTTGCTTAACACATGCATAAAGACCTAGACTTAGCTTTATTTCCTCCAATGCTTACCATAATGACATAGACTTAGCTTCTTCACCTCCAAAATGACTTAATAAGCTTACTGACCTCCAAAACCATCCATTTTACCTAAGTTAGCTCTAAAACGATCTGTACTTAGCTTACTTATGTCAAAAATTGCATAATTAGCTTAGTTAGCTCATAGACGATCCATTTTACCGAAGTTAGCTCTAAAATGACCCATTTTACCTAGGTTAGCTTATAAATGATCCAGTTAATCCAAGTTAGCTCAAAAATGACCCATTTTACCTAGATTGGCTCCTAAATGATCCATTTTACCTACGTTAGCTTTAAAATGACCCATTTCACCTAGGTTAACTCCAAAATGACCCATCTTACCTAGGTTATCTCATAAACGATCCATTTCAACTAATTTAGCTCATAAACGATCCATTTCACCAAGTTAGCTAAAAAACGATCCATTTCACCTAAATTAGCTCTTAAATGATCCAGTTCACCTAAGTTAGCTCAAAAAGATCCATTTCAACTAAATTAGCTCATAAATGATCATTTCACCTAAGTTAGCTCAAAAACGATCCATTTCAACTAAGTTAGCTCATAAATGATCCACTTCACCTAAGTTAGCTAAAAAACGATCCATTTCACCTTAGTTACCTCAAAAACGATCCATTTGACCTTAGTTAGCTCATAAACGACCCATTCCAACTAAGTTAGCTCATAAATGATCCATTTCACCTTAGCTAGCTCATAAACGACCCATTTCAACTTAGTTAGCTCATATATGATCCATTTCACGTAAGTTAGCTCATAAATGACATACTCTTCTTGTTCTAGTCTTCTTCTTGTTCTACTCTTCTTGTTCTAGTCTTCTTCTTGTTCTAGTCTTCTTCTTGTTCTACTCTTCTTGTTCTAACTTTCTTATTTTTCATTTTGCAGATTTCATTCACTTGACGAAAGCTTGCACAGATGGAGTGCTCCTTATCCCATTCTCTGTTTCTTTTGTATCGTTGAACTATGCATGTATCGTTGGATGAAACTATTGTAATATATATGGTTGGATGCCTCTATGTTGAACTTGTTATGTATGATGGAACTATGCATGTAATATACATGGTTGGATGATGAAGTTATGTGTTAGATATCTTATATGTTTGCTCTGTAATGGCCTTTTGAAATATATCTATATATGTCATATATATTTGTGATGAAAATTGTTGGATTTAATAAAAAAAAACAGATAAAAGAGCCAATATGCAGGCTCTTTGCCGTCTGCCACCGACGGCAACAGGCTCTTTGCCGTCTGCCGCGGACGGCAAAGAAGACACGTGGCATACAGTTGTGCTTCCTAGGACCTGACCCATTTGGTCAGTTTGCCTACAGTGGCAGACGGCAAAGACTTTGCCATCAGTGGCGGACGGCAAAGAACCTGCACTTTGCCATCAGTGGCGGACGGCAAAGGCCTGCCATGTAGTGACGTGTAGATGACATCATACGGCGGACGGCAAAGACACTAGAAATTTTAGCGTCAGCGGCGGACGGCAAAGGCCTGCCGTTAGCCACTTAACGGACTGACAACGCAATTATTTCCGTCCGCTCTCTTTGCCGTCCGCCGCAGACGGCAAAGACTTTGCCATCAGTAGCGGACGACAAAGTAGCTGTTTACCATAGCCTACTTTGCCGGAGCCTTTTGCCGTCCGCGGCTGACGGCAAAGTAGCTGATTCCTGTAGTGATTGAAGACTATGACAAGAGAAGACACCACGTGAAGCCTATGGAACTCGAAGACTTAGATTCTTCGTAGTTTTATTTCATTTGTGTTCAGTCATAGGAATGAGAATAAAACTTACCCAGCTTCAGGGCTCAAGGAATGATGAAGCTGGACACAAGAAGAAAACATGCCACAAGTGCAAGAAAACTGGACACTTCATCTCTGAGTGCCCACAGTGGGACAATGAGGATAGAAATAAGAAGAAGAGAAAGGAATATGACTCTGACGACAAGAAGATGAAGAAATACTCAAAGTCTTCTTCCAAGTCTTCCTCAAAGACTTCATCACACAAGAAGAGCTCATCTGGCAAGGCACGTGCGTTTGTTGGCAAGGAAATGGATTCAGAGGAGGAGTCCGCTTCTAAGGAGGCAGAGGTGGAGTCTGAGGAGGAGTCTGATTCTGGCATTGCAAGTCTGGCTATAGCATACGTTGCCAAGTCCATCTTCAACACTGAGGACAATGACTTCATCACCAACACTGATGCAAATGTCGGGTGGTAGGAGCGACATATGCCAACGGGTGGCTTATCATTGCGGGGGCCAATAGAACATCGCCGGTGCCTGGAAACGGGATGAGGCGAAGACATGCACGCCGGCGAATCTTACCCAGCTTCAGGGCTCTCCGGGGAGATAACACCCCTACTGCTGCTCTGCGGGGTCTCCGCATGGTTACTAAGTGAACAAGTAGCTACAATGCTCCTTGAGCTGTTTTGGGGTGGAAGGAGGAAGAAGGGCTCGGCTCAGCCTGCTTCCTCTCCTTGTATGGTGTCTAGGTCTAGAATGAGAGTCCAACCCTTTGCATGGGTGCACCGGGGGGTTTATATAGGCCTACCCCCCGGGGGTACAATGGTAATCCGACTGGGTGCAGGGCCCAGCTGTCTGTGACTATGCTCGCCGGCTTCTGGGGCCCGCCGGCTGGTGGGTCCCGCCGGCTGCCGGCTCCTGGGTCGACAGGCCGGCCCCACCGGCCAGGGCCCGGTCGGCGGCTGGTTACTGTTACTCCGTGTTGTTGACACAGGCTTGGTCGGGGTAAGCGTGGCTACGCGGGCGATTACTGTAGCCCCGCCGCATCTTGTCTCCTTGATGGGCGTCTCCTTCGAGGAGGGTGGCAGGCCAGCTATGGGAAGCCGGCCCCCTATCTTGCCGGCTTGAGAGGTGGTGCGGCTGCCTTCAGCATCTCTCTGCCCGAAGGGGCCCACCGCCTCGGGGGCCACACTGGCGGCCCGTCATGGACGGCGTCAGAGCCGCCGTGGCTACAGTGCCGCGCCGGGCGGGCCGTGGCCGCCCGCGCGGCGTGCTGTACCAGGCGTGCTCCGGGTTTTGGGGGTGGCAGGCTCCACTGTAGCCACGCCCCGCTTCATCATTGCAGAGTGGATGCGTACATTGCGGGTACGGCGTTGACTGCTTTATGGGAGCCGGCCTGGCTATAGCCGGCCTTGTTGTGGCCGGCCTCTCGTAGCCGGCCTTGCCGTAGCCGGCCCTGCCGTAGCCGGCCCTCCACAGTGTTCTTCACGAGGGTAAAGGGCGGGCCGCCCCCGAAGCCGGCTAGGAAGGTAGTCGGCTAGGGGGGAGGCGGCCCAGGTCTTGAGTCTTCTTATGAGCCGGACGGGCTCATAATTTTTTCTGAGGGGCCAGGGGAAGCCGGCTGGGCTACCCATGGCTATTTACCCCGACAGCAAATGACAAGGACTGCTCCACTCCTACCTACTACTTCATGGCACGCGGTGCCAAGGTAAACACACGCACTACTCACTATCAAACATCTAGTGACGATGACTCTGATTGTGATTCAAAACCCAGCTACAAAACACTTGCTAAAATTGCAACTGAACAACAGAAAGCCATGGAACATATTCAAAAACTGTTAGACAGAAGCGATGATCTGTTGGGTGCTGAAATGACTCGATCTGAATCCTTAATTGAAGACATAAAAAAGCTTCATGTTAAGTGTCAGGAACTTGAAGATCTTCATGATACTCTCTCAACAACTCATGAAAAGCTTTCCTATGATTATCTTCAAAGGAAGCAAGATCTTGAGAAATTGAGAGCGGCTCATGAACATCTTCAAAAGGAAAACGAGTCACTTTGCGCCGAACAAATCAGTTCCGCTCAGGAAGGATTTGAACCACCATGTCTTAAATGCATTGAGTGTGATAATGCTACTTCTGTTGCTGAATGTTCCACTGCTACTACTGTTGCAATATCTTCAACTGTTGATGTGGTAACTAACCCCTCTGACGAGGATACCACCGCTATTGCTGATGAGAATGCTAGGTTGAAGACATTGCTTGAAACAGGGATGTACAAAAGTCTTAAAGGGCATCAGACATTATGTGATGTCCTCAAGAAGCAGATTCTGAACCGAAACCCTAGGAAAGAGGGTGTTGGGTTCGTAAGGAAAATAAATGCAGATGGCTCTTACTGGAAACCTGAGAAGTATCCCAAAACCACATGAGTTGCTGCAAAGGAACCTTCAGCAGATCCATCCAATCTATCTGGCTTCACTTGTGCTAATCCCATTATCATTGATAAATCCTTTGATGCAAACTATAAACTGTTTAAGAATTAGAATGGTGAAGTGTTTGCCAGGTACATTGGTACTAACTGCAGGAATGGACCGCCTATGAAGAAGATCTGGGTTCCGAAAAAGTGTCTGGAAAATCTTCCTGTGAATGTCTTCATGACACCTCATATGAAGAAGACAAACCTCAGACCAAAGGCTTCATACAGACCAAAGGCTTCATATAGACAGAGGACTCATCTGAGTTGCACTAACACAAATGTTTTGCAGGGAAACCACACTCAGTCATATGAATATGAGAACGGTTCATCAAACCGCCATGTTCATATGACCAAGAATTATTCTGCCTATTCTTATGAATACTATTGTCCACCTGCTAGACTATTTGCTAGGGCTCCAAAGCCAAAATTCTCAGATGCTACGCTTAGACTTATTGCTTCTAAGCCACCCTTGAAGATGTGGGTGGCTAAGAAAGCTTAACTCTCTTTTGCAGGGAAAGGTCTCCAGCAGAAAACCAAAATCTTCTGACGCTATTGCTGGGGACCTTGAACATCTTGTAGGGTGCAAGATAAAATGCCCGAATGGCATCATTATGTACTTCGTTCCTGAATCGGATGCTACTCTCCCTATTAGTCCTAATCTGGATCTAAGTTTTCATAACCCACTGGTTCGCCAAATCTTTTTGCTTCACAATTCTCTTCCTGAAGCCTATCCCCCTAACTGCATTGTAGGGTACGACTCCAGCGTCTTCAGAATGGATTATTGACAGTGGGTGTACAAATCACATGACTGGCAAAAGAAGTCTTCTTATGGACTCAACCTTAGGTCCATCCGACAAGAGCCACATCACATTCGCTGATACTGGTAAAAGTAAGGTATTGGGTCTAGGTAGAGTTGCAATCTCAAAGGATCAACACATGGATAAAGTCATGCTTGTTGAATCCCTTGGCTTCAACTTAATGTCTGTCTCAATGCTTTGCAATTTGAACATGATCGTAATATTTGGAAAATATCATTGCCTGGTACTAATGGAATTTGACAAGTCTCTAGTGTTTGAAGGGTATCGGAAAGATGATTTGTATGTGGTAGATTTCTCAGCAGGGCCACAGCTTGTAGTATGCCTTCTGGCAAAAGCTTCAGAATGCTGGCTTTGGCATCGGAGGCTTGGGCATGCTGGCATGAGGAACCTCCACACCCTTGCAAAGAAGAAGCATGTCATAGGCATCGAGGGCGTCAAGTTCAAGAAAGATCACTTATGCGGTGCCTGTGAAGCAGGGAAGATGACGAGGGCAAAACATCCCTCGAAGACAATCATGACCACTACTCGACCCTTTGAACTGCTTCACATGGATCTTTTTGGTCCCACTCACTACTCAACTTTTACCACTACTGCTTGCATCTATGGCTTTGTCATTGTTGATGATTACTCTAGATATACTTGGGTGCACATAATTCTTTACAAGACTGATGTGCAGGATGTCTTCAGACGCTTCGCCAATCGAGCAATGAACAACTTTGGCGCCAAGATAAAGCACATCAGAAGTGACAATGGCACTGAATTCAAGAACACTGGACTTGATACATATCTTGATACCTTAGGCATCACACATGAATTCTCAGCCCCATACACGCCACAGCAGAATGGTGTCATCGAACGCAAGAACAGAACACTCATTGAGATGGCCAGAACGATGCTAGATGAATACAAGACTCCAAGAAAATTCTGGCCTGAAGCCATTGACACTGCATGCCATACAATCAATCATGTTTATCTTCATAAGCTTCTGAACAAGACATCTTATGAACTCCTAACTGGCAAGAAGCCAAATGTCAGTTACTTCAGAGTATTTGGCGCAAGGTGCTGGAAAAGGACCCACACCATACCTCAAAGTTTGCACCAAAAGCACATGAGGGTTTTATGCTTGGATATGGAAAGGATTCGCACTCCTACAGAGTCTTCAATCTCTTTCATTACAAAGTGGTTGAAACAGTGGATGTGCGGTTCGATGAGAACAATGGTTCACAAAGAGAGCAATTGCCAAATGTGCTAGATGAAGTTCCATCAAGTCAATCAATCAAGCTAATGGGAACTGGAGAGCTTATACCTTCTGAAGCTCAACCTGAAGAAGAACTTATCATCTCAGCACCTGATCCACATGAAGAAAATGCTCAGCCTGAAGACATTCCTCCCAACAACAACACAGATCAGCAAGAGCAAAGTCTTCGCCCTGTACATCCTCGTGTTGTCAATGAAGTGCAGATTGACAGAATAATTGACAGCATCAATGCACCCGGTCCACTCACTCGTTCAAGGGCAACTCAACTGGCAAATTTCTGTGGGCACTTCGCATTCGTCTCAATTACAGAACCCAAGAAAGTTGAAGAAGCCTTCAAGGAACCTGAATGGATTCAAGCTATGCAAGAAGAGCTTCAACAGTTTGAGCTGAACAATGTATGGGAACTGGTTAAGCGTCCTGATCCACAGAAGCACAATATAATAGGCACCAAATGGATATACCACAACAAGCAAGATGAGCATGGTCAAATTGTCAGAAACAAAGCTCGCCTTGTTGCTCAAGGATATACTCAAGTGGAAGGCATTGATTTCGATGAAACATTTGCTCCTGTGGCTAGACTTGAAGCCATACATATACTGCTGGCCTATGCAAATCATCATAACATACTTCTATATCAAATGGATGTGAAGAGTTCCTTTCTCAATGGCAAGATTAAAGAAGAAGTGTATGTTGCACAACCGCCTGGGTTTGAAGATCCAACACATCCTGACATGGTATACAAGCTCAACAAGGCACTGTATGGCCTCAAACAAGCCCCTCGGGCCTGGTATGACACACTCAAATACTTCCTGAAGAGCAAAGGCTTCATACTTGGTTCCCTAGATCCCACTCTCTTCACGAAGACATATGATGGTGAACTGTTTGTGTGCCAAATTTATGTGGATGACATTATCTTCGGCTGCACCAATTAGAAGTACAGTGAACAGTTTGGCTATATGATGCAAGAGCAATATCAGATGTCTATGATGGGGGAGCTAAAGTTCTTCCTCGGTCTTCAAATACGACAACAACGTAACGGCATCTTCATATCTCAAGAGAAGTATCTCAAAGAGTGCCTGAAGAAGTTTGGTATGCAAGACTGCAAAGGCTTCACAACACCAATGCATCTGGGTCCCGACGACAATGGTAAAGAGTTCGATCAAAAGGTATACCGCTCCATGATTGGTTCTTTGCTTTATTTATGTTCATCTAGGCCAGATATTATGCTCAGTGTTTGCATGTGTGCTCGATTTCAAGCGGCACCAAAGGAGTCACATCACTTAGCTGTGAAGCGAATTCTTTGATATTTGGCTCACACCCCAACTCTAGGATTATGGTATCCAAAGGGCTCAGAGTTTGATCTGGTTAGATTCTCAGATGCTGATTATGCTGGTGACAAGGTTGATCGGAAGTCTACATCAGGCACATGCCACTTTCTGGGACGATCACTTGTATGTTGGTCTTCAAAGAAGCAGAACTGTGTATCCCTCTCCACTTCTGAATCTGAATACATTGCTGCTGGATCTTGCTGCGCTCAGCTTCTGTGGATGAAGCAAACTCTCAAGGACTATGGCATTCATCTGAAGCAAGTTCCACTTTACTGCGACAACGAAAGCGCCATCAAGATTGCCAATAACCCAGTTCAGCACTCGAAGACAAAGCACATAGAAATTCGTCATCATTTTCTCAGAGATCATGTTGTGAAGGAAGATATTGATATCATACACGTAAACACTGAAGAGCAATTGGCAGATATCTTCACCAAGCCCTTGGATGAGAAGAGATTTTGCAAGTTACGGTGTGAGCTAAATATCCTAGAATCCTCAAATGTCCTGTGATCAGGCACACATCCTAACACTTATGCATATTGATGACTTAGATGTGCAACACACGAAGTAACGTATATCTTCAATCAATGAAGACATACATTCTGTGTGTGAATAAATTAATATGGAATTTGACTTCGGAGCGCCACGATAATTGTGCGTCGTGTCTGGGTCTAATACTTCCTATACGGTGGGTAACGCCACCACCAAACGTTCTATTTAGAAGTGTTTCATTCATGGCGTTACCTTGCAATGTCTTCACATTTGGTTTGGCTTCAATCTCAACATGTCTTCATGACTATCTTCAAGATTGTATAGATATGTATATTCTAGTGAATCTTTTGAACTAAGTGAATGTGATCGGACCCTATTCTCTCTGTGCTTTCTATCTCAAAGTCTATCTCTCCAAGTCATATGCATTCTATTGAAACTGTCGAATGTCTTCTCTGCGTCCTTGTCAGCAGAAGACACACAGACAACCTTTAAAGTCTGTTTTCAATGCTCATTTATCCACATGAAATCCGGAGACGTAGGAATGACCACCCGACAATCCAGGCGTGCGTGGGACGTGGAACTGCCCCCAAAATTCCGCATGATGGCCACGTGTTACTCAGATGCGAATTGCCAGCGGCACCTGTGTAATAGCGTAGCGCCACCCCCGTAACTATAAATACACACCCACGGCGGTCATTATCCCTTTCTTCCACCCTTGCACGAACCCTAGCGCCACCAATAGCCCTCAACGACGCCGGCGACGAAGCGCTTCGCTGCCGCAACCTCTTCGACGCCGTCTTCACGCTGATCGTGGACATCGTCCTCTCCGCCGTCGCCGTAGGTGTCCTCCATCGCCAAGTTAGGGCACGGAAGATCGAACAGCTCGGCCTCATCTCCCACTCCGTCTAGCAGTTCCCAGTGTGGTAAATAAAACTTCTTTTTACAGTCCCTTTTGATCCTATGGCTTTGTCACTTTCTGCCATAAGAAGTTTCTATTCACACAAGTTAGATCTCTCTTAATCTGCATCTCATAACTTGCCTAGTATATTCACTTGTGCTTCACAAAGTAGTTAGATTCCTCACTTGTACTAATCTGTGGGTTCGTACAAATCTGGAACCAACTTCTTATCTATGAGTGAATGTCTTCGCACAATGAGGTCAATGTCTTCTAAACTGATTTATCTTCAAAATCTTCTGAGAATGCATATGACCTCTTCCCCTTCCCTCGCACCTTAATGCTGTCACAGGTACATGTCCGTGGGAGAATCATTTGGTTCTCATAGTCTGCATTCATTTGCAGAGTTCTTACAGCATCACATCAATTCTCCTGAAGCAAGTTCCTGTTGGTCCAGCAAGAGAAAGCCTTTGAAGCCTTTGAACGTCTTGAAGCCCTTCAAGTTAAAGTTTATGGCTTCAGAGACAGTAGCAAGGAAAGGGGGCAGACAGCATCGTGGCGGAACATCCAGAGATCTGCCTGATGAACTCGCAGAAATGTATAAAACAGATTCTGAGGAGAATTACAGTCAGCGCAAGACCTGAATCCAATGGATTTGACGCTATTGGGCAGAACAATGGTTCAAATACCGCTTCACAACCCAGGAGTATGCTAAGAAAAACGCCATCAAGAGACCGTGGGGAGACATCCTTTACAAGAATCTTCTACCTAGGACCAGAGATGAAGCCATTGCTCAAGGCTTCTATCCATGCATGGTCCGTGGACCACAGCCTGCTGATGCACACTCGTCGTCACTGCTATGGTGTCGTCATGACAATCTGTTCAAGCGCAACTTCCAGTTTACCCAAAACTCAGCGAAGCAGAACAAGAAGAAATTTGGGTTAGACTTCAACCCCGGTCCCTCCGCACCAAGGGCAGATGGCACATGCGAGGTAGAACCCAATGTCATCGGTCCTTATGCCAACCTTGAAGGCCTCATCACCCGCATCTTAGTTCAAGGGACTGCAGTGAATGAGCCACCAGCTGACTCTGAATCAGAAGACGCTCCTGCAGTGCCGAAGCCAAAGCAGTTGAAGAAGCCAAAAGCTTCAAAGCCAGCCCCTTCACCAAAAATCTCAAGGGCGAAGCCATTGGCAACTTCACCTCCTGAAGAAAGTGTGCAGTCTGAAGGCGTATCCCGCATCTCCAAGCCCTAGAAGAGCAAGATGCCTCAGCCACACAGCGGCAAAGAGCTCACAGCTGCTGCCATTCTGCGAAGTGAAGCAATTGACCTGTCAAGTGATGAAGACCTAGCAGATGACGCTCTTGAGCAACTCATCAAGAGCAAAGAAGAAGCAGAAATCTTCAATAATCTGCCTCTCTTTGATGTCGCCATCATCCATGACTTCATTGACGAGTGGTTTGATACGCCAAACATCAGCTTTGAAGATCTGCAGCTACCCATTGGCCTCAGTGTCGCCTTCCAAGGCGCCATTGCTTCAGAACTTGCTATTGCCCAGCGCATTGTTGAACTGAAGCGGAAGATTGACTTTGAAAAGGCTCAGTTCAAGAAGCATATGGCCAGGCTTAGCGTGTAAGAAGTGAAGAACTTCAAGATCATGATGCACGAGCTCAAGGAAAACTTCCTAAAGAAACACGCCGAAGCTCAGGGTTCGCGTGAGCGCATGAAGACTCTAGCTGACAGATGTGTGCAAGCCTATAATGAGGCTGAAAAATGCAAGGCCCTTGGGCGTCCTGGCATTGACCCCCGAATGGCCGCAAAGAAGAAGAAGACGTCTGTTGCAGCTGAACCTGATGCACCAAGGCAGGAAGCAGCTCCGATTGTCTTCCCAGCTGCAACGACTGGCTCGAAGCCAAAGAGCCGGTCAACCGCTTCAGAGCTCAAGAAGACCAGGACTGCTGAGGCTGAAGCAAGGAAAAGGAAATATCCTGAAGCCTCTCCTACTGCCCCCTCCAAGAAGAAGAAGAAGACCAAGAAAGAACGGGCTGCTCCCACAGAGCCCTTGATGGTTGAACCCCTTTCTGTGGTCTATCCTGACGCAGAACGTCAATTGACTGTTCATGAGCCTGCTTCCACAGAGGCTCGTAAAGCTGAAGACATTCCAGCAGCCGACCCCATCGCTGCTAAAGACATTGGTCATCATCACAATGTACAAGATGATGCAGTCCTTCCTCAGTTTGAAAACAGTGAACTCATCAGCATTGGTCGTCCACTGACGCCAATTGCATAGGATGCTTCATGGGCGGATCGCCCACAAGAGGAAGAAGAAGAATCTGAGGCCCAGCCCACTCCAACTCCATAGGCGTCGTCTGTGTTACGCAGGCTTCGCAAAGGTCCGAGGCCTCAAGTCTCTGAAGACATTCCAGCTGCATCCGCCGTAGAAGAAGAAGTACCAAAAGATCCCACTCCCCTGTTCCATCAAGAAGAAGTTCTCCAGGAGAACGTGCATGTGTCTGACCCTCCAGCTCGTCAAGTGGAGGATGCAAATCGTGAGGCTGCCACTACCAACAATGAAGCTAATGTGGAGCCCTCCCCACCAAAAGCATCAGAAGACAGTGAAGCCACTGATCCTGATACTTCTGTTCCTGAGTCTGCTGCCGGTCCCCAATTTGATTACCATGTTGAGCACAGGCCTCAAGTACATAAGCCGATCCCAAGACTGCCAAGGTTCCCAGGTCCTGCATCAGCCCCTGGCTCCTTCAACGTCAATGGCTTCAAGACAGACAATACCTTCTTCAATAGCTCCAAGAACCCCTACTCAAGGGAACGGATTTCATCAGATCGGTTCTGGAGCTATCCTCAGCGAAGCTACTACTCATGCATCCTGTACAACCAAGGTCGCATCTTCCCGCACAAGTGCCTTGATGTTGAAGCTATTGCTGGTCTGCCCTGTCTAGAAGAAGCGTTGGATTGCTTCAAGCAAGTGGGTCTGCTGCAGTTTGTTACTGATGAAGAGCATTGGAATAAAGAGCTCCTGCTACAATTCTATGCCACCCTTCACATCAAAGGGTACAACAGAGATCCGAAGACTTGGGTCCTGGAGTGGATGACTGGCAATGTTCATCATGAAGCCAATGCATTTGATATCATTGAGCTCACTGGCTTTCCCACTCCTGGCGATCTCTTCGAGGAAGGCTGTCAGCTGCATGCTGAAGCTATTGAGAGCATCTTTCAGCGCCCAGAACCTGATATGAGTCAAATGCTCTCCATGATGAAGCCATTGCCCCAAGATGCTCCTTATCCCACAGAGTTCTTCGTTGAAGACCTTGTGTACCTGCCCAGAACCATCTATCACATCATCGGGAGGACTCTCTGGCCTATCAAAGGGCACTCTCCAAATCCCAAGATCGAGGGTGCAATGAAGACTCTGATATTCTGTATCCTTCATGGCAAATGCTTCAACGCACAGGAATTCTTCATACACCAACTTGCTGCATCAGGCTCAGATCTGTTTGGATTGAAATTCTATGCTCCTTGGGTAATGCGGCTGATCAAGCTTCACTCTGCTATCTCATATCAGCCCTCAGGCCACAACCATCGGATCTTCTTGCCTGATGTGGATACCTCTGCTGAAGCCATCTATCCTGAGCCTGACAAGCAACCTCTGAGTCTTCAGAATGCAGAACACCAGAGCTTCACTCAACACATTGAAGGACTTGAAGCAGCCTCTCGGGTGTATCCGTTGGCTGGCACTACACGCAAGGTTGTCAGAATCGCGATTTTGAATCGGATCGGAGCTCTGATTGTAGGATCGCAAATCGTAGAATCTTCACTATCAGGATCGTAAAAACGTAGATTCTATGAACTAAAATCGTAGAATCAGAGGAGTTAGTTTGGATCGTAAAGTGATAGAATCGTATAATAGAATCGCGATTCTGACAACCTTGACTACACGTTCACCACGCCCTGCTTCCACTGAAGCCACTGATAGCACAACTGCTCCAAGACCCAAGAAGCGCACTCGTGTTCTCACTGACCGAGAGCTTCTTGTGGCCCTTCATCAAAAACAGGATAGGCATCATGACTGGCTGAAGCGTCAGATGAAAAGCCTCTTGGTGGATGTAAATCGCATTCGAAATCTTGCCACCAAGAATGCTTTCGTTGCACACGAAACCTGTCGACGCACATGGAAAGGACTCATGGTGCTGTGTTCTGAAGCTGATCTTCAAGAGGATGGCTTCACAGAGCGATTCAAGTTTGACTCCACACCTCCTCGAAGGGTTGTGCTGCGAGGAACTCCATCCCTTGAAGACTCGGAGTTCTCTTCATCTGCTGCCAACGTGACTGCCCGAATTATAGAGGATGAAGACGATGCTACATCACCGCCACCTCCTTCAGTACGCGTCGACTCTGCACCAAGCTCTTCAGCACCGCCAACCACCACCAACGACCCTGCTGCTCCTGGGAATGAGTAGAAAACTCTATGTCTTCAAACCTTTTTGGTCCTTACTGACAAAAGGGGGAGAAGCATATGAGGTTGATAGTCTTCAAGCGGGTCCATATGGGTGGGTGCTTTAATATTTTTCTATATTTTGCTTCGTGCTTACAACTCTCGTTTTGCTACATTTGGTTCTTTGAGTTGTAACACTTAAACTCGATGGTCGTCTGCTACTTGTTTTCCACCTTGTTTTGCGACGATAAATTCCGCACTTAGATCATTCTGCAGACGTCCATTTTTCATTATGCATGTCATTATCTTCATATACTCTCACATGCATAGTGAATTGTCATCATAAGTTGAAGTGGATCTCCACAAGTACAACCTGACATGTGCATTTGCATTCCAAAAGCAAATTACTTATATGCACATCTTCAGGGGGAGCCCTTGCAACTTATAAAAACAATTCCTTATCCTTTACAATTTCACAGATTATATTCCCCGTTGAAAACTTCAACTAGTTTGTCATCAATCACCAAAAAGGGGGAGATTGTAAGTGCATCTAGTGCCACCCCTAGTTGGTTTTGGAGTATTGACGACAAACCTAGTTGAGGGACTAATGTGTTTGTGAGAATTGCAGGATAACACAGGTAGAAGTCCCTCATTGATTCGGTTTTACTACCAGAGATGACCCCTAAAAATGTATGAAGACATTGAAAGTCAATGGTGGTATATGAAGATATTCACTTTGAAGACTATGACAAGAGAAGACACCGCATGAAGCCTATGGAGCTCGAAGACTTAGATTTTTCGTAGTTCTCTTTTATTTGCGTTGAGTCATAGGAACCACCGTACTGCTAAGTGGGGTCCAAGAGAACCAGTCAGAACGACTGAAGTGATGCCTAAACAAAAAACCTATGTCTTCGAGCGAAGACTATGAGAGCAAATCTTGTCCAGAGTCGGACAAGTCAGCTTTGCTTGTAGCCCAAGTAAAGTTGCCGTGTGAGTTTGAAATCTGACCGTTGGAACCCGTGTTAGTTCCTTAGTGACCCAGGGTCATTTCAGACAAATCAGGTCGGGTTGCCTAGTGGCTATAAATAGCCCACCCCCTACAACCATAAATGGTTGGCTGCTCAGATTTCAGTGCACGGCTTTTGTCGTTTGAGAGCAACCCACCTCGAAGCCTTTGAGAGAGAGAATTCCTAGCGAGGATAAAGCCCTAACCACCCAGAGCCAGAGAGAATTGGGCATCAGTTAAGTCTTCTTGTCTGAGTGATCTGAAGACTTATTACACTTGAGGACTGTGCATCCTCCAGCCGGTTAGGCGTCGCGTTCTGAGCATCCAAGAGACATTGTGGATTGCCGGTGAACGAAGTCTGTGAAGGTTTGGGAGTCTACCTTGAAGACTTACCAGAGTGATTGGGCGAGGTCTATGTGACCTTATCTCAAGGGGAATACGGTGAGGACTGGGTGTCCTGAGCTGCGTGTTCAGGACTGGGTGTCCGGGACTGTGTGTCCTTTGGTTTAAAGACCTAGCCGCCCTAACCAGACGTACAGTTGTCACAGCAACTAGAACTGGTCCAACAAATCTTTGTCTTCAACGACTCACTGGTTTCATCTTCACTTCCTTTTACTTACTGCTACTCATTGTGAAGTCATTGCATGCCTACTCTATCTTTTGTCTTCACAACATGACTGTATGATCTGTTTGGCTTCATAAAATCTTCCTACCTGATCCTTATTACACTGCAGCTATTTGTCATTGTGCTTTCACTCTATTGAATACTTGACCATGGCTTGCCTAGTGTAATCTAACTTCCGCTGCATAGTAATAGGCCTATCTCTACTGTTTGTCTTCATAACTTGCACGTTTTGAAGACTTCCATAAAAATCGCCTATTCACCCCCCCTCTAGTCGATATAACGCACTTTCATTAATAATCTTATTAACATTGATCATTACTAGGAAGACACTGGGGCCAGTCAGGCCGTGGAAGAAGAGGTAACTATTTCCTCCGACTCAGCCCATTTGCCAAGACAGAAACTTCGAGTCGTAACCCGGAAAGTAAGGTTTTCAAACCCTTTGTCTTATCTAGAACCCTCACTTTCTTTTGAAAAAGAAGCAACATGAGAGCCGCCGTCAAGCCCGGACCGAAGATGAACCAACTGTTGTTCTTCAACAAACACCCCAAAAATGCCAGAATGAGGTCTATTTCTTTGTCTTCGACTTTCTGTTAATGGATGTCCTTCCTTGCATTACTTACTTTGTCTTATGTTTGCAGGAGGTATCTCGCTCTTCTGGCGACTCGTCTCAAACCCAGTTTCCGGCCTTCAAGACTGCCCCTGGGTAAGAAAAAACCCTTTATCTTCCATGTTTTTCAAATTGTTTCTTTATACTGACAGTCCTATAATCTTTCACTTAGTGGCCAAGCTAAGTCTAAGAAGGCCAAGGTCGCTAAACTGGCGGAAGACCCGCCAGTCCTTACTCTTGAACCGGCAAGACCACCTTCTCCTCCATCAACTGAAACTCCAGAAGACCCGCCTGTCAATGTAGAAGCAAATCCTCCTGATCCGTCGTTTGATGACACCACCGTGAACCCTTCCGCAACTGGACCATCAAGCTCAGCCAACCCGCCGTCACCCTTTGCGCAAGACGTTTTGATCACCGGGAGCCGCTTTGTTGAGCCGGGGGTTCCAACTGTGTTGGCTCGCCACATGATGAAACAAGAGGCATTGAAGAGACAAAAAGTGCACTTTGATGTTGCACATTATGATCATCTGAATGCCAACGATATTTTATCCGGCTATCTCAGCCATGTGCACTCCAGTCGCGACTCAGAGATCGAAATGGTCAAACAGTTGCAGCTGAAATACGAGCTATGTTCTTCCGGCTTATCTATATTCTACCAGCCCCCAAGTTTTCAGATTATGAGAGAACCGGAATGATCTGTAAACTTTATAATATAGGCCAATACTTTTACCTTTGAAACCTTTCTTGAATTAGAACAAAGCTTCACCTGTAGTCCCCAAGGGCCGGTTCATTTTGATCATAAATGAGCCGGTACTTTAAATTGCCTCATATCATATTCAAAGGACTTCATAATCCAGCTTAACCATGAGAAACTTGCTGAATAGCATACATTAGCCCCCAAGTGCCAAGTACTGTTACTTTGTAAAGTACTTGGGACTTAAAGTATGTCTTTAGAGTCATAAGAAATTTTTTGGCATACATTAGCCCCCAAGTATCAAGTGGTTTTTTGTAAAGTACTTGAGACTTGAATCTTGATTTTTGAATTTTAAGAGAAATCTTGACTCATCTGGGTACGTTTTTTTGTAGAATGCCTTATCTGAACTGAACTCGCAATTGACTGATGCAAAGACCCGGCTAGCAGGTTAGGAGGCAGAAATCAAGTCTACTAACTCCAAATTGCAAATAAGTCTCTCTGAGACGGAAAATTTAAAGACCAGCTTCGCTGCCAAGAAGAAAACCTGGGCAGAGGAAAAAATGCTTCTGACACAACACGCCGAGAAGGCCGAAGCAGCCCTTGAAGATGTTTCAACAGAGCAGAACGGTTTAAAGGGCCGGGTGTCCCAAATGGTGGCTGCCATCTTTGGTAAGCCGTCTTTCTTTAATCGTGTGTACTTTTTGCTGATCTGGAATATAAGTCGCCAGCTGACTTTGTTTATAAAATATGTGTAGGCCCACGAAGCAAGAATTTGAGCCAAGATCATGTGATTAAACTGAAGGCAGTGTATACCTTAGTGGAGCAACTATATATTGGCGTGCAATGGGCACTTGCTACCATCTCTCCTGCCAATCAAGGACCCAACCGGCTCAGCGATGTTTTAAAGAAGCTATCAATTTTGCCCGCCAGGTTCCAAGAGGTTAAGCGCTCATGTGCTAGAGTCGGAGCTTTGACTGCCCTGAGCCGCTCTAAGGCTTGGGTGCCAGATCTAGACCCGGCTAATGTAGCCACAGGGTACCCCACGGTAAAGGAAGACGGGTCACTGTTTGAACAGGATGACTTTGTTGCTTGCGTGAGGGATGTGTGACCTCAGGCGACTATTCTTGGAGATGAAACCAACATCGACAAGTATCAGTCGGGTTTTGATGTTGAAAATAAGAAGATGGCAACTCCCTCGTACAAGGTGACAGATTTAATCCCGCTTGTTCATGAAAATACATTTGCCCCGGAAATTGACCTGGCCGGCCTGATTGATGAAGAAGTAGAATTTGTCATTGTGAATGGTTTTGACTGGTCAAAACCCAGCTTCCAGTCAACAGAGGGCGGCGAACCAGCGAGGGAGGAGTAATCACCATCTTCATGGGCTTATAAAAGCCTTGTAATAGTTTAGCTGTGAAAACACTGCATGCTTTGCTTATGCCATCACGCATAAAACACTTGTATGTGATTCTGTGTTTCCTGATGTCAATATATGCATCATATTTATGGTTGTCCCTGTAATACTTCAGCTCATCTCCTGTAAATACAAGAGAAAAAACTGGCTTGGCGGCTTAGTACCGAACGGGTTAAAACACCCGTCTTATAGCCAATATGTTTACCATAATAGAAAACATAAACAGATATAAAAAGAGAACAAGGCTGAAACTAACCCTTTAGTTAATGCAGCAGGCAATTGCATATAAACAATAGCCATACTTGTACCTTTGATCCTTAGACCACCGGTTTAAATAACCCGGGTAATGAAGTTGATAACTCCATCTTTTTGAGAAGTCAATACTTCTGAATACTTAATGATCATCATACCTTGGCGGCTTCGTTGTCAAATAGTCTAGCCAGCGAAAAAGACCATGCTAATTATTTGTGCAATTAAAACAACAAAGAACTAAAAGGCAAATAACACGTAATAAATATGATTTAACCTTTTATTTGAAGGTTGGGGGTTTCTGATTTGAATACGATCAGTAAAACAGACCAAAGGGGTTAAGCTAAGGTTCGCATACGGCCATATAGCCCACAAGTGGCTTTGGCGTTGCGCCGATCAAGAGGGTACCGACAGCTATGTTCTCTTTGGTTCGAATACGACCTATGTTTGAACAGGAAGCTCCCAAATGACCTTGAAAGGTTTTAACTACCCTGATTCAAATACGATCCAAGTCGGACCCGAAAGGGGTTAAGCTATGATTCGGATATGATCAAGAAGCCCCCTAGTGAGTTTGGCCTTGAGCCGATCAAAAGGGTTACGACAGCTATGTTCTCTTTGGTTCGAATACGACCTATGTTTGAACAGGAAGCCCCGAAGTGACCATGATAGTTGCAGCTAGATTCGAATACGATCATAAGCCGGACTGAAAAAAGGTTAGACTTGATTCAAATATGATCAGCTCCTTAATAGTCATTTCAAAATAAGAAATAACAAAGATGCGTAATCTTTGAAAAGAAAAGAGACCGATGGTCCTGCTTTATTACTTATCATGGTATATAAAATGTTAAAGTATGTACATGATGAGAGCCGGTGGCTCAGGTGTAGTATGGCCGAAGTTGAGCAATGTTCCACGGCCGGCAGGTCTCCTCTTCCGACTTGCGTGAGTCTTTGTGCTCTCGAACGTCAATGAGGTAATATGACCCGTTGTTTAAGTTCTTGCTGACCACAAAGGGTCCTTCCCAAGGTGGGGATAACTTGTGTGCATCTGACAGATCCTGGATGAGCCGGAGCACCAGGTCACCTTCCTGAAAAGTCCTGGATTTAACCCGGCGACTGTGATAACGGTGCAGGTCCTGTTGATAAATTGCTGATCGAGCCGCTGCTAAGTCTCTTTCCTCATCTAACAAGTCTACTACATCATGTCTGGCTTGTTCATTATTAGCTTCAACATAAGCCGCCACACGGGGCGAGTCATGACGGATGTCACTAGGCAACACTACTTCTGCTCCATACACCATGAAGAAAGGTGTGTAACCTGTAGACCTGTTAGGTGTGGTGTTGATACTCCACAGCACCGAGGGTAATTCCTCTACCCAACAACCCGGCGTTCGTTGCAAAGGAACCATAAGCCGGGGTTTGAGACCTTTTAAAATTTCCTGATTTGCTCTCTCAGCTTGACCATTGGATTGAGGATGAGCTACAGAAGAAACATCAAGCCGAATATGCTCTCGTTGACAAAACTCCTCCATAGCCCCTTGGGATAGATTAGTGCCATTGTCAGTGATAATGCTGTGTGGAAAACCAAAACGGAAGATCACCTTTTTCATGAACTGAACCGCCGTGGCCGCATCACACTTACTCACCGGCTCTGCCTCAACCCACTTTGTGAATTTATCAACTGCCACTAAAAGATGTGTATTTTTATCCTTAGACCTTTTAAAAGGTCTGACCATATCAAGCCCCCAGACCGCAAACGGCCAAGTGATTGGAATCATCCGGAGCTCTTGATGCGGCACATGTGCTCTTTGTGCGAACTTTTGACATCATCACATCTGCTGACTAGATCCTCTGCATTGGCGTGAGCCATCAACCAGTAAAAACCGTGACGAAAAGCCTTGGCCACCAGAGATTTTTGACCAGGCGTGATGACCACAGTCGCCTTCATGGATCTCACGAAGTATTTCTTGGCCTTCTTCAGGGGAAACACACCGCTGAAATGCTCCAGAGACGCTGTGATGGTATAGTTCTCCATCGGAAATCGTCATTGATTTAGACCGCCGGGTTATCTGTCGAGCTAGGGTCTCATCCGCTAGCAACTCTCCCCGGGTCATGTAAGCCAAGAACGGTATTGTCCAATCTGGGATGACATGAAGAGCCGCCACCAACTGTGCCTCCGGGTCAGGAACGGCTAGATCTTCTTCTGTGGGTAACTTAATAGACGGGTTATGCAAAACATCCAAAAAGGTGTTAGGTGGCACCGACTTACGCTGAGATCCCAACCGGCTTAAAGCATCAGCCGCTTCGTTCTTCCTATGGTCAATGTGCTCCACCTGATAACCTTTAAATGCCTTGCAGCAATATCAACTTCACGGCGATAACCCGCCATGAGAGGATCTTTGGAATCCCACTTGCCTGATACTTGTTGAGCCACTAAATCTGAGTCGCCAAGATACCGGACCCGGCTCAGGCTCATCTCTTTGGCGACACGAAGACCATGGAGCAAGGCTTCATATTCTGTTGCGTTGTTAGCACACGGAAACATCCGCCGTAACACATAACAAAACTTGTCACCTCGAGGGGGGGTTAAAACAACTCCAGCCCCCAAGCCTTCCAGCTGTCTAGACCCATCAAAGTGAATAGTCAAATATGTGTTGTCTGGTTTTTCTTCCGGCATCTGCATCTCTGTCCAGTCATTAATAAAATCAACCAGTGCTTCAGATTTGATCGCAGTACATGGTACATACTTCAACCCATGAGACCCAAGCTCAATGGCCCATTTGGCGACTCGTCCAGTGGCTTCTCTGGTTTGAATGATGTCTCCCAAAGGAGCAGAGCTAACCACAGTGATTGGGTGACCCTGAAAATAATGTTTAAGCTTCCGGCTCGCCATGGACACCCTATATACGAGCTTCTGCCAATGTGGATATCGTTGTTTGGATTCAATTAACACCTCACTGACATAGTAAACTAGCCGTTGAACCGGGTGTTCCTTACCAACCTCCTTGCGCTCCACCACAATCGCCACACTAACAGCTCGTGAGTTGGCGGCTACGTATAACAACATCGGCTCTTTCTCAACTGGAGCAGCAAGGACCGGCGGCTCAACAAGCTGTGTCTTCAGATCTTCAAAGGCAGAGTTTGCAGCATCGCTCCAAACAAAATCATCTGTTTTCTTCATCATCTGATACAAAGGTATCGCCTTCTCCCCTAACCGGCTCAAGGCAGCAACACGACCTGCCAGCCGTTGAACGTCATTGATGCACGTTGGTTTGGCCAGGGATGTAATTGCCTTGATTTTCTCCGGGTTAGCTTCAATACCTCGGTTGGACACCAAAAAACCCAAGAGCTTGCCGGCTGGGACTCCAAAAACACACTTAGCCGGGTTAAGCATCATTTTGTAGACCCGGAGATTATCGAAGGTCTCTTTCAGATCTGTGACCAAGGTTTCCTCTTTCCTGGATTTTACCACTATATCATCCACATAAGCATGAACATTACGCCCAATCTGATCATGAAGACCATTCTGCACACACCGTTGGTAAGTCGCCTGGGCACTTTTAAGCCCAAAAGGCATAGACACATAGCAGAAAGCTCCAAAAGGAGTGATAAAAGCCGTCTTCTCCTGATCTTTGACTGCTATCTTGATCTGATGATAACCTGAATAAGCATCCAAGAAACTCAAACATGCGCAACCCGCCGTAGCATCGATGATCTGATCAATACGGGGGAGAGCAAAGGGGTCAGCCGGACAAGCCTTGTTTAAATCGGTGTAATCCACACACATACGCCAGGTGCCGTTATTTTTTAGCACAAGCACCGGGTTGGCTAACCACTCTGGGTGAAAGACTTCTACAATGAACCCGGCCGCCAAGAGCCGGGCCACCTCTTCTCCAATGGCCTTGCACCTTTCTTCATTGAACCGTCGGAAAAACTGTCTAACAGGTTTAAACTTTGGATCAATATTGAGAGTGTGCTCAACGAGTTCCCTCGGGAAACCCGGCATGTCAGAAGGTTTCCATGCAAAGATGTCCCTGTTCGCACGGATGAACTCGATGAGCGCGCTTTCCTTTTTGGGATCCAAGTTTGCACTGATGATGAACTGCTTGGATGATTCGCCAGGCACAAAGTCAACCATCTTGGTGTCATCGGCTGATTTGAACTTCAACACCGGCTCATGCTCTATTGTTGGTTTCTTTAACGATGGCATGTCTGCCAGGTCAACGTGATCCTTGTAAAACTTGAACTCCGCTGTTGCACAAATAGACTCAGCATAGGCAGCATCACCTTCTTCACACTCCAAGGCTATTTTCCGGCTCCCATGTACTGTAATGGTGCCCTTATAACCCGACATCTTGAGCTGCAAATATACATAACATGGCCGGGCCATGAACTTGGCATAAGCCGGCCGTCCAAACAGAGCATGATATGGGCTTTTGATCTTGACCACCTCAAATCTGCTCTGGAGTCATACTCATCTCCAAAGGCTACTTCCAGTTCAATCTTACCAATTGGGTATGCCGACTTACCAAGTACCACATCATGAAAAATAGTGTTGGATTGTTTAAGACTCTTATCCGTCAATCCCATCCGGCGGAACGTCTCATAGTAGAGGATGTTGATGCTGCTGCCTCCATCCATGAGTACCTTAGTGAATTTATATCCACCAACCTGAGGCGCCACTACCAAGGCCAAGTGACACAGATTATCAACCCGGGGTGGGTGATCCTCTCTGCTCCACACAATAGGCTTCTATGACCAACATATGTAACGTGGAATCATTGGCCGAACGGCATTAACGACCCTCTTGTGAAGCTTCTGGTCCCTTTTACATAAACTAGTGGTGAACACATGGTATTGCCCACTATTCAGCTGTTTTGGGTTGCTCTGATATTCAGACTGTTGCTGCTGATTACATTGGCCAGGTTGTGGATTATATCCTCCTTGGTTACCAGGATGGCCCTGACCGTGAAATCCTCCTCCACCTGAACCGACGCCCGGGCCATGGAAACCGCCTCCACCTGAACCGCCACCTGGGCCGTGACCTCCATCAAACGCGTTTGAATTTTTAAACGCCTTCATCATTGTACAATCTTTCCACGGGTGGGTGGCTGGCTTCTCCCGGGTGTCGTGCCTTGGACAAGGCTCATTCAATAGTTGCTCAAGGGTGGGACCTAACCCGCCCGACCGAGGGGGTTGCCTGCCCTTGCGCCGTTGATTTCTGTCCTACGCATTGGTGTTGGCGACAAACTCATCAGCCTTACGTTTATTACCTCCTTGACTTGCCGGGTTATGCTGGTGACCCTTGCCGTTGACGTTCTTCTTTCCCTTTGCTGTCTTTTCTTCGTCAGACACCGGGTCTTTGGTACTATCAGAATCAGCATACTTGACGAGAGCCGCCATCAACTGGCCCATGTCATTGCAGTCACGTTTGAGCCGCCCCAACTTCTGCTTCAGAGGTTCAAAATGGCAATTTTTCTCCAACATTAAGACTGCTGAGCTGGCATCCATCTTATCAGATGAATGTATTATCTCCTTGACCCGACGCACCCAATGGGTTGTAGACTCACCGTCCTCTTGCTTACAATTAGTCAGGTCCACAATCGACATAGGCTGCTTACACGTGTCTTTGAAGTTCTGGATGAACCGGGCCTTCAACTCCTCCCATGAGCCGATAGAATTGGGTGGCAACCCCTTCAACCAAGTATGAGTCGTTCCATCCAACATCATAGTGAAATACTTGGCCATTGTCGCATGGCTGACCTCCAACAACTCCATAGTCATCTCATAACTCTCAATCCAAGCCCCAGGCTATAAGTCGGCCGTGTAATTAGGCACCTTATGGGGCCCCTTGAAGTCCTTTGGCAAACGCTCGTTACGTATGGCTGGCACCAGGCAAGAGACACCTACGGTTCTTGTGGTCACCCCTGCCTCAACTGAGGTTGCTGGGTAACCGGAAAGGTCTGATGAGCCGCCTGCTCTGCTGCCAGTTGAACCACTCGCTCCGCCTCTTGCTGGATCCTCTCCTGATCTGGCAAGTTAATGGCTCCAGCCTAAACCGGCTCATACCTGTGCGGCCGGTTGCGGTGTTGAGCATTCCTTGACATGTCAGCTGACTCCATATGCCTACTGTAGCTTGGGCTCCGGCTTGGGCGAGGAGTTGAATGGATCCTGTCTCGACTGTAGGAGTATGCAACCTGCTGTGCCAGAGCTGTTTGAAGAAGTTCTCTCACCCTTCGTGTTTCGATTGCTGCCGAAGAGTCACCTTCCATTGGGAGAGCCGCCAAACGGGCCGAAGCTGTAATGAGGTTTTCCAGGGGATTGGAGAAGTGACCCGGCGGTGTTGGCACATAAAGAGGCGGAGCGGTGTGTATACGAGGTGGTTCCATGGTGCGCGGCTGAGCTGGTGCTCCAGGCGTCGTGATCCGATTTGCCTCCGGCGCGTTACTTGCCCCGGCCCTGGGTGTATGAAAAAGGTTCCTAGGATCGAGTGTCAGAGGTAGACGTGACTGAGTTTTCTGGTGCCTTCTCCTCATGACCTCGTTCGACGCATTCAGGTCCACCGAGAGCCGGAAAGTCTCCGCCTGAAGCTGCTGAGCACGTGCGTCCAACACCGTCCGCTCCGCGGCCATCCTGACCTCCCTACGACTAAGTTTTCCTTGACTTGTACCATATCCTCACGTACACGTGCCACCTCTGTATCATGCTGAGCTTGATTCGCTGGTTCTACCATGGTAGTCAACAGGGTTGTCAGTTTATCCATGAGGTCCATCAGAATCGGAGCCGGGGGGGCGCGCGGGGTCTCCTGACCCGGCGGCAGCCGACCCGGTGGCTGTTGGTGCTGCTACTGTGGAGTTCTGTCCGGGCTGTGTCCCTGCCATGAAGACTCCAGCCCAATTTGGCAGCTCAAGGGGGTTCGGAATACTGCTGCCATCGGAACAACCCCCGAGCATGCCATCCCGCAGCTGATACAAAGAGTCCGTCTCACCTGTTGATGATGTAGCGTCAGAATAGATGGCCGTCTCAGCGCCTTCCACCGATCCTTCAGAGTATTCACCGCCGTGGATGCAGCCTACAAAAGCATGCTTCACGGTAGATTGAACACGGGTGGTCCTCGCGCGCTGAGCCGTCTTGATGAGGTTGGTGTGGATATCCGTCTCAGGGCCTGACTCGCCGATCCGGCCGATGAAGACGTGAATTCTGCCAAAGGGGACCCGATACCCGTACTCAATTGAGCCGGCCTCGGGGCCCCAGCCTTTGTCATCGATGTAGAGCTTGCCGCGACGACTCTTGGTCATCCGGCCCACAGCGTATCCCTTGAGCCCTTCGAAGTTGCCCTTCAAGAACTCAAATCCACCGTGCGCTGGCCCCACGGTGGGTGCCAACTGTCGTGGGATTGTCACGACAGATGTCCTAGTGGAAGGACTTAGTCGTAGGGCCATCGCAACTAGGAAGCTTAAAGGGGTTAATCGGGACAAAGGACACGAGAGGTTTTATACTAGTTCGTCCCCTTACGATGAAGGTAAAAGCCTACGTCTAGTTGTGTTTGGTATTGCTAGGGTTTCGATCACCAAGAGGCTAACTCGCCGGCTTGGTTATCGATCTCTTGTTTCTTGCCCTAAGCCGCCACCGGGTCGTCCCCTTATATACATGGGTTGACGCCTGGTGGCCTACAGAGTCCCGGCCGGCTCATAAATCGTGTCCGGCTCGGTGACTTCTTTTACATGCCTTTCTTTACAAGTCTTTCCTTACATACGGCGGTTTACAATATTTGGGCCTTTAAGCCGCCTCTAGGCCTTTTAGGATTTCTATAAGATTTGATAAACTATCATCTTAATGTTTACTGGGCTTCTTGTGTAACCCGTCATTGGGGCTTACCCGGCCCCTCCTGGGCGGGCCATAACTGATAGCTATATCCCCAACAGTACCTTTAGTCTCGATCCAATCAGGAACAACATTTATCGGGAGTCCCTGTTGAAGAACATCGTATACTAACATACTTAGCAATGAAGTTTGGCTTAAAAAGTAATGTATGCAAAAGATACACTGAGGACAAATAGTAAAAATCTTATCATCTTTCCTAAATAGATGTGACCGTAGTTCAGTACGAACACTATTGGTCGCACGTTTTGAGTACTAACATTTCTAAGTGTAGGAAGAAAATTTTTCTTGACAGTATGAAGATCCTCAAGCCATGAAACATAATGACTTATCTCCTCGCAGTTTAGTTCAGCCCCGAGACAGTAGTAGGTCCTGTCTACCAAGCGCTGGACATGTTTGCTTGAACGGAAATAAGCTGACAATAGAAATTAGTTGTCAACTATTTTTGAATAAACAATATCAAAGACATAAATATGGTTGAGAAACTCACATAATGGTATAACTGGAGGCGTCTGCACATCGACCCAGATGTCGATATTACCTTCAATATCATCTTCCAGGCGAATATCAAAGGTGATAACCATATCAGGCTCAAATGCCTAAGTCTTGCATAGTGCTTGCCAAGTTTGGCATCCAAAATAGATGTAGTCATCTGCGTTGTATAATTTTGCGTGGAAAATATGACCATGCTCGGTCTTCAAGTAAACTCTCTTTACCTCCATAGTACGATTGAAACCTATCTTATCCAAGACAAAAACTCTTGCATGGCAGGGGATACGCTAGTAGAATAGTAAAAAATTAAATTATAAGTTGAAGCAAATGAAGGAGATGTCATGCTTAATTATGAAAAAAGACTTGCCGTTGTGACTTACTATATCCACTTCGAAGTTCTCGTCCAGCTTGATGCTGAAGCGCCTATCATCATCTAGGAAGATTCCGTCGCACAGGTCGCGCTCGTCTTCGCAGTATTTGCAAATACCGAAATCCTTTTCGTCGTCAGACATTTCCTATGTTCATAGTTGAAACATTAATTGAAAATCGATCGAAGACAACTACCAGGATACTCAACACACAAATCCGGGGCACTCGATATTTCCTACATATTCTGGCACAAGTCATGCCAAAATTCACAGAAAAATCCGGCATGACCTTTGCTAAAATAGGACATATCGAGCGCCTGAAATTTGCCGGAACGGAAATGAATCAACACTCCGGCAAAATATAGGCCACTCGGAGGTGTAACCTGCAAACATGACCGGCCACTTGGGCAAACACATATCCTATTTGAGCAACACAAGATATACACTTCAAAATATCTTATAGGACTCATATTGACATGAGCATTCAATAAGCAAAACCAAATCGTAAAATAAATAAGTATTCAAATTAGCATGCATTCAATAAGCAAACTTAAATCATCTCATGCATCCGTACATCGTCGAATATTATCACTAATACATCCCGAATAGTATAATACGTATAACATCACTAATACAACTAAAACCCTAACGCATGACGGGTATCGGCGCTGGCGGTGGACACCCACAGAGAAGGAACCATCACAGGATCATAGCTCCAGTGAGATCCCTGAAGAACCTGCCAGGTATTGGAGAACCTGTGCTCCAACGCAAACAAGTAGCGACGGACGTGCACGTCCTCCTCACTGACACGGTGACGCACCACCTCCGCTGGGTCCTCGAGCTTCTGGACCGTCACTGTCCCACGCGACCGCCACCAAAGAAGGTTCGGGTCAATGACGGGCTGACTCCTCACCAACCTGCGCCCCCCGGTAGGTAGCGCCTCCCAGCACCACCCTAGTGGAGCCCAGTCCCAAACATGGCCCATCTGGTGACGCAAGTGTCCTCCGCTGACTCGACGACGAGGATGCGGGATAGGCATCGTCGACGTCGATGCGGGAATAATTGCTTTAACTAAAAAAGTAAACTAGTTCTATTAATTTTCATACTAAAAATAAAATAGTTGTATTAACTCAACTAGTTCAATTAAGCACTTACTATAAATAAAAATAAACTAGTTTTTACTAAAAATAAACTAGTTCAACTAGTTATATTAATTTTCTTACTAATTCTAATAAACACTTACTAAAAACAGTAAAAAAACTAGTTAGATGAACTCTAAAATTTAACCCTAACTGATGAACTCTAAAATTTAATGAACCCTAACTAATTTGATGAACTCTAAAATTTAACCCTAACTAATTTGATGAACTCTAAAATTTAATGAACCCTAACTAATTTGATGAACTCTAAAATTTAACCCTAACTAATTTGATGAACTCTAAAATTTAACCCTAACTAATTCGATGAACTCTAAAACTAATTCTATTTAACAACTACTACCATAATTAGCATCTAATTTGATGAACCCTAACTAATTAGATGAACTCGGAAATTTAACCCTAAGAAACCTAGCTAGGCAGAGGTAGGGAGGAGGAGGAGGGCGTGCTCACCTCGGGCGCCAGCGGAGTTAGGAAGAGGGGCACGCGGCGTTGAGGTCGGGGACGGGGTCGGGGTCGGGGCGGCGGGCACACGGCGGAGGGCGGCGATGTAGGGGGGGCATCGAGGTTGGGGTCGGGGGCGGCGTCGAGATCAGGGTCGGGGTCGGGGGCGGCGTCAAGGGTGTGCGGAGAGCGACGGGTCGCGCGCGGCGGCCGACGGCGATGCAGGGCGGTGGCAGCGGAGGAGTAGGGATTTGGGGGAAGTGGCCATAGGGGAAGAACGAACCGCGCAGTTAAGTCAAAAGTAGCAGTAGCGCGTTCCAGGAAGTGCGCTGCTGCTACGATAGCTATAGTGGGTTTTTTAACAAGCGCTACTGCTATTCCTTTCTCTTTTTTATTTGCTTTCCATTTAATTTTATTTTCGTTAGCAGTAGCTCCTTTGTTCATAAATGCGCAGCTACAAAACAAGTACCGGTAGCGCGGTTCTACGTAGATCGCTACTACTATATGTAGCCTATCGGCTAAGCCGTATGAATTTTAGAAGTTGCACTTTTATCTTCAGGCACGCTACTGCTACAAGTGTATCTGTAGCGCCGTTTACACCAGCGCGCTACTGCTACTTAGCACCAGCGTGCTTTTTTAACACGCGCTACATCTAAAGTTCCGTGTATAAAGTTTCCCTAGTAGTGCGCACGCAACGGGATGGCCCGCCGACCAGATCAGATCCCGGGTCTTGTCAAACTCCTACACGACCATCAAATCACCCACAAATATTTGCAATAGGGGTCCAATATTTTTTTGTCAATCCAATAGCAGTCATCAAATTATCTGATCCGAAAGTATTCTAACGTTCAAAATCCCACAAACCGAGACCCAACAAAAGGAGATATACGGACCTCCAACAACAGGGATCCACCCAAAAACATCTCTACCGTCACTCTTATTGCGTCCTATCACTCTCTACGCCGCATTCATACCAGTTAGACTAGATGGGACCGAGCGGGGCGACTTTTCACCCTCATTCGTGCCGGACATCCACCTGCCCGGCATTCACACCGACGCGGCAAAACAAGAAACCTACTTTGGCCGCCCACATCAACCCAGCCATTCGCTTGCTCAGGCTATTTAAAGCCTACCGCCCCGAGCACCTTCTCACTCCATCCCAGCCATAGGCCGAACGCCGACCAATCATCATGGTAGAGGTCATTGTTGCCACACCGTCGAACGCAGATCGCGGGTGAGGTCCGCGCCACAAAAGGACATCCCCAGGCCTGCATTGCGATGGGCCAACCTCCAAGCTCTTCCGAGCAAAGCTCGTACGAGTCAGAGACACGTGCCTCTCTTCATCAGTTTGGACTTGAGGATGAACAAGTAATTGTATACACTGCACACCTCGACTAATATTACAAACATATGTGAGAATTAACATGTACAGAAAGATATTTTAATTGCACTGAAAAGTAGCGATTCAAGTTGATTGATCAGAATATAGCATTGCATTGACAATACCCATCGTAAAGTTATTGGCAATTGGAAAACTGCAAGGAGAGCATAAATACAAAATACGGCAACCTACAATTGCAATATCTTAACAGATCACACTACATACATGTATCACATAGGTCTAAGGACCACGTGTAGCTACACTAACATTTGCTATATTTGAGATACTTGACATGATCTTTTCTTTAAACCCCACCCATATATTAATTAACTAAAACAAACATTGGTACATAAACCACACATGACGGAACACTATTAATACGGATACCATCAGGCCTATTAATAAAACTAAACTTCTCAATCTCATGCACCACATATTCACCTTCCTGTTTATATTGGTGATTTTTAAATTCCTCATCATCTTGGAGACATGAATAATTTCAGCTATCGACATCATCTCAACTTAGCTCGATTCTTTTTCTTTACTCCGGAAGAAGGTCAATCTTTTTTGTTCTAACCGGTCTGCTAGGGATCTTGGAGCTGCAGGCAAATGGACATGTCTCAGTTTAGAGCATGTTTCTAAGCGAAAGTTATATCTAATGATATAATCGCACAAACTTAATGTCCAAACATAATCTATACCAATATAAAAAGACCCAAAGGGGCAGATCTAATTAATCTCGGCCATCAAATTATGTCAATCCAACAACCTAGACTGCTTCAATGTCGAGCGCTCAACACGTTTAGCGTACATTTAATTTTATGCCAAATATAATGCTAATCACATATTAACACGTAAAAAATATCCTACTTAATATCCGCATGCACTTAATATACTTCTAAATTAACGTGCATTGCACGTACACATTGACTAGTAGAGACTAAACAGTCAATTACCCACACAACTACTAACAGAAATAGCAACATCAGATAGCACTGTCTCTTCTAGAAAAATATGTGCCACAATTACCCAGGAATAAGGAAATTATTAAATAAAACCTTAGAAGTAAATGCACCCTAATTGTTTCACTGTCTGATGCTGTTGCAACATAAAGGAACGAACATGTTGGAGAAGATTGTAATATCCTGGCTTAATAGGGATAATAGACTATTCATATTAATATGGAATCCCTTCTTTTTCGGGAGCCCATTCAGAAAGAACTCTCAAGTTAAGCGTCCTCACCTTGAAGTAATTTCAGGATGGGTGACCGACCGGGAAGTTGGTCCCGGATGCGTGCGAGGTCCTAGCGGTCGGCGAAGGGGCTTGACGGCTGGCTGGACGCGGTTGCAGCGGTCCCTAGTTCACACTGCTAAGGTGTGGGCATGTGGCCGTTGGTTGGGTTGCTACTGCAAGCGGGCGTGGACATTTTCCAGCGGATGCTGCCGATGTGTGCGTCCTCCGGCGTCGCTTGGGCTAGGCCTTGCTAGATGGTGGCTTGGGCTCCCCTTGTCTGCACATGCTACCTTGGTCGGTAGTGGTGATCCAGATCTTGACAGGCATAGCGACGGTCGCTGCAAACTGCGAAGGTGCAGCGACCTCTTATGGCTCCATGGTGGCGGTGGACATCGAAAGATCTTAGGGAGTTCATTTCTTTAGATCTGATGGTTCATTTCGGCGATGAGATGCAAACTGTGGATGGAGGCTTGATGCAGATGAATGGTTGTGAAGTGGTGCATCACATTTATCTGCTGGGTTCATGGAAAAGTGGTAGCGACAACACATTTGTGACATCGATGGCGGTGCTTCTTGAGTACCCGGTATCGAGCTCCGGGGTGAAAGCCCAGATTCGAACTCTGGCAATGGCGATGACTATATATCGTTACCTTGTTGAAGGCATTGCTCGGATATGTTCGAACAATTTTTTCAGGGTGAAAACCTAGATTACTGCCTCGACTGCTGGATCCGGTGACAGCGGCGTTTGAGCGTTGCTCACTTCCTGAAGGCGTTGCCGTTAAAGAACCTCGTCGATCATAAGGTGTCTTGAGATGGTTGGTGCGGATATGGTCTTTCCTATAATTTGCCGATCACAGAATTGGTCACTTTGGAAAAAAAATCTATCTTTATTTTTCTCGCCCATGCATAGCTTTGGTCTTATATGACTACTATTTGCAGATGTGTTCTTTGTGTGAGTTGGTGTTGGCTGTGTACATTTTAACTATGCATAGGCTAGGTATGTGCTCAACGTGTTTGTATTCTCTTAATACTTCATTTTGAGCTAATAAAATTCACCCTTTTTCGAAAAAGGGGCAGCTAGACAAACGTTACTTGACAGACATCAATCTTTCCCAATGGACTAAACAGAGTGCAATTTTCCGACCTAAACTTGTCTCATTAGCATGTTTATTATCTAGTTATATTTTTTGGCGTCTGTGATCTAAACGTTTTTATATTTCTTTATGGAGGGAGTATTTATTACAAATTTGTGATTGAAATCAAATAGGAAAACACAAAATGTGCATTCAACATCATGATTCAACACAAAACTGTTTAAAAACAAGAATTGCCAAAATTTTAAATTCAAAAATTCGGATTCATCATCGTTCATACAACACAAAGGGCCCGAAGGATTCTTGGGGCCCAGTTGTATCTAGCGCATTAACTCAATACTTCTTTTTTGAAACGGATTAACTCAATAGTGGCCAGACTCGCAAGTGGCAACCCGCCATGATCGAGCCCGACCACGAGCAAGGAGCAACCATGGAACACCCTTCGACGACTTCTTGTCGCTCTCCTCACCTGAAGAGCTGATTTACGTTGGTAGATTTATGTGAGTAGAGCTGGCCGGCCGGAGGGGACGAAGGCCTGTTAGATCAACGTCAACTCGCGTTCTGGTCAGAGGGCGATGAGTGAGCCTTCCAAGTTCCAACCGTCGTAGATCGGCAACGCCTGCTTGCCAGCGGTTTGGCGCAGTGCTGCTCGTGCAGGGACTTGTCTAATGCGACTGGATATGGTGTTGGATCCATGGTTTTACTTTTGCGTTTTAGCCACTACCACACACACGGTCGCTAGCATCAAACCACAGACACGTATGAATGATTTGATTAAAGTGCATCGAACGCCACAAGAGAATGATTTACAAGAAAAGACGAAGAATCAAATGTCTGTCAAACCCGGCTTCAAACTATGCACTGTACCACTTCCGACAACAGGTGTCCAACGCGAGGAATTGGGCTCTGCTCCAAGAGAACGCTATTATTATTACCTTCTCAAAAACTGAACCAGACTCTGCTTCCAATACATGTATTGACAGAAACTAAATGCAATCTAGTATACATGTTTGCAGATCACACGCACCTCTACTCTCTACTTCCTATCCCTCCAAAAAATTTGAGCACTCCAGCAGCTAAACAAAACCAACAAAAGAAACCTTCCTAGATCAATTTTGCAAAACTATGCATTAATCTTAGAATTCCTTGTGTTCATCCTTTCTCCGTGATCACTGTTTCGCTGTGCAGGTGCAAGAAGATGCTAACCATGGGCACGCTGTTGTACGTGCACACTTCACCTCTGGAAATCGGTACCTGGTATTAGCGCCCCCGCAGACCGGACTCGACGTCTGCATGCCACGCCTATCCTGAACTGGTCATGGTGGTCAGGCCCGCCGATGATGGTGCCCACAACCACGGCAAACCACTCAAGGGGGAAAAGTTAAAATACGTTCATCAAACGACTAGGCACAATCTGTTGCAGAGACGAGTCAGAAATCTGGACAGCAGAATTTCATTGTTAAGACAGAATGCAGGGAAACACACGTGTAAATATATTAAACATAAATAAAACATATAATCATATCTGTCTCGAGCCCCATATGCATTTTACTAGAAGCTTCATAGTAACTGAAAGGATGCATACCACTTATGAACACCTCGACATCATCTGATACATTTAATCTCAGACTTAAAGTGTGCCTTGGACCTTTGCGACCTTTCCGCATGTGCAAGATACCGACCTGTAAATTGAAACGATTCAAATGATAAAGATGGTGGTGAAAAGGGAAAAGAAACTCCAACAGGAGAAGAAATCTTTAAAACATTACAAAAGTGTTTGGATATATGAGGTTTTAGCCCAACTTGGCAGGAGAGGTTGGAACTCACGTGCACTTAGTGCCAAATTACTAACCAGATAATCACACGTCAGGAGTTATAAAGGTGTAAGGCAGTGCTGCTTGTATTATAGCTCCTGACATATGCCCGCGCAAGGGCAGCTATAGATGCGAAAAAGGATAATAGCAAGATGAGAGACGAGAGACATTTGGCGGAAAAGGATGATGTGTTTTTTATGTCCAGTAATCTCTTTTCTCTGAATTTTTTTTCAGGTGTCTCTTCTATAATAGCCTTTTGTAGGCTAGTTTGAGTTAGTTAATTATGTTTGCCTTAATTTCAAACTTTCTCTGGCTTCTGAACTATATTTCCATCTGCTACATACATAATATCTCATTTTCCATTCATCTATAGTGGAAAAATGGACTCCTAGCTTAAATAAAAGAGTAAGTAAACACTAACCTGAACAAATTAGAATAATCTGTTTTGAATTGATTTACATGAGAACTACTGCATTTTATATAGTATATAGACGTCTTCGTATGATCATAGTTTCAGCTTGTAACTATGGATAAACATAAGGGCTTTGATAGAAGATATAAAAGTAAACTGCAGTTAAACATCGCATAAAAAACATACTAGAATGTCCATGCAGGAACCGATGGCTCCTCCTTGGTCAAGATGATTCTCGCATATTCTCATAATTAAGTTCTCCAACTGATAGCAGCAACAAGAATAATAAATGTGAGTTATTTAGTAGACCATAAACATGAGATGTGAGTTTTTTCTATACACTTTACTCACGAAGTAACATAACACATTTATTGCTATTACTGTTAATAATAATTACCTCAACTGTGGTAGCAACGCACTCTCCATTCACGGAATCAATGACATCACCAGGTCTAACTCCTAGTTCTTCAGCAATCGATCCATGGGACACCTACAGTTTAATTTGTTATGCATTACTCAATAGCATTTAGTAAGCATTGTTCAAGAAAACAAGGAACAGTGGACAACATCTACCTCTTTAACTATCAGACCCGAATCGATATTACACTTTCGGAAGATCCTCTCCACATGAATTGGATCAAGAAATTTAATGGGTGAAAGCTTCATCCCAATATGCAGGCGAGGGATACACCTTGCAACATTGTCATTTATCAAATTCCAAAAACTAAAACTATGAACAATATCATATAACTTAAAACACAATTTTGATGAATGAAGCTTTGTGTCTAAATATCCAACAGAAATTAGACTTAGCAATATAAGAAGAAATATATCAACACAAGCACATCAGAAGATCAATTGTGTTTCCTCAAGATATTTTCTTATGACTTAATCATACAATGATACCAACAGAAGAAAAACTTACTGAAATTTTTTCCACATATCCAAGCACTTCAATACAATAGAGGAAGGAATATATGCTGTCCCAGGAAAATTAGCCATCCCCAAAATGGGCCCATCAAAATCAATAACCATTCCTCCAATGCTGGGCTGAGATATTTAAATTGCCAACATCAGAACTATGAGCAACATAAGTTAATAATTAATATTTATAAGATAATCACGATGAAGATATTATACCTCACAACCAGTGAATAGATAATGATGACGTTCGTATGTAGTTGGGCCAATGAAATTAACACATCCGTGAGCAATTGTCATGTTTAAACGTTCATCTCTACCGAGCACAAGTATCTCCTGACCATAGTTTATGTCACTACTAAACCTAGGAATCTTAGCACACAAGTCTAAATTAACCTTCAACACGGCAATATTGATGTGCTTGTCATAGCGAAACAAGATTGCAGGTACGGTTGTCTCATCTTCATCCAACAAATGAGCAATAATCTAAAGAAAGATACAAAAACATATATTATGACAAGTGTTATTTAGCATACATAGATGAGCAAACGTATTCATTTGTAAACATACCTCAGCATCAGGTACATACTCATCTGTACCTGACCACTGGGTTAGGGCCGTGTATTTTGAGCAGATTATGCGCGCAGATGTCAAAACAGTGCCCTCTTTACTCCCCTCATCCCTATCAATTAGAAAACCAGATGATCGTGCCGTGAGTTTACCATCTGTAGATGCAACAATAGATAAGAGAAAAACAAAAATTACAGATGCAACCTAAAAAGCAAGGATACAGCGACACGCATACGGGACACAGGATACGGCATTTTCCAACAACAGCCTATTGGGGATACGCCAAATAGATATGAAAATAAATAAAAATATGCCATGTAATATAGAGTTAAGGACAAAAAAGAAACTGAGAAAGAGATCGCCCCATTCAGCAGTAACTCTCTGAACATAAGCCCACGGAGGATCATAAGCCCACGGAGGATATTTCGGATTCAGCAGTAACTCTCTGAACAGCTAGTGCCATTTTCCTCTCCCATTGTCAAGAGCCACAGAGAAGATTATCCATTAGTAGTTGGGTCAGCCCAGCTAGTGCCATTTCAAGAGCCACTGGATGCTACAGATTAATGTGCACCGTCAAAACTCAAGCCCTATCTCTCTCTGCCCTAACACTTGACCAACCCGCCACTCACTTGCCATCGCCTCTCCTCCCAGCGATGGATCTCTCAACTCCCCGCAGCAGCTCTCGCCACCGCCCTCCTCCCAACCTGCTCCTCTTGGCGCTGCAGCAGCAACAGCAGCAGCGGCCAGCGCTGCAGCGGGGGATGTAGCAGCAGCAACAGCGGCGGGGGCACAACAGCAGCAACAGCGCAGTGGCAAGGGCGCAGGCAGCAGCAGCACGGTGGCGAGGGCGCAACAGCAGCAGCATTGAGGCGGGAGGGCGCTCCAGATCCAGCGCTGCCTCAAGTCGCACGAGGGTGCTGCTCCGACTGGTGGATTAATCTTCCATTAGCCATCTAATTTTATTCTTTGCGAGTACCCCACGTGTCCCAGCCATGTCCTCCCTTTTCTTTCTTTCTTTTTTAATTCATAATTTGGAAAATACGGAGGGATACGTGTATCCCCGCGTGTCCCCGTGTCCGGCCGTATCAGAACGGGGATTCGGCAACTTCTTCTGCCGTGTTCATGCTTTGTAGGATCGATGCAACAATACATAAGAGAAAAACCAAAACTATACAGAGACACTAAATAAAGGCAATGTGTTACATACCGACATAGGACGAAAAGCTAAAAATAACTTTAGCTGCTTGGAGGATTGTTTTTGTAGTAGACTCACAAACACTCTGCAAGTTTGCATTCACCATACAGGAACCACCAATAGACATATCAAGCGTTGGAAGCTGTTGTTGGAGCTCTGCATGTTAACATGCAAAAAATGGTGAATCAGTCTAGTGTGTTCAAATACATAACATCTTGAGCAAAATAGACATGTTTCATTCATTATTGACAACTGTTTTTTGTTAGAGGTGCATAGCTATCCTAGCAATCACTAATCAGATAGTAGAATGAAAGCAGAGTGTATGCGTCTCCCAAACTTACTTCTTTTTGCACGATACTTGCATTTGAATTTTGAGCTCGTCGTAAGCTTCAAGGGCATCCACCATCGCAGGGTCATTGGCATTCTCTGGGTTTTGGATGTAGGTTGGGGGATGAGGGCAGCGCAGAGGAGAGCTGACCGCAGAAGAGGAGGAGGAGGCATGCGATGCGCCTGGTGAAGCTGGGGCCGCCTGCTCGCCCGTGCTCGTAGCGGCTTTCTTCTTGCCAGTTCCCTTGCGCTTCTTGGATCCCTTCCCCCACTTGGATCCCTCGGACGGCTCCAGGGGGCTTCGCTCTTGCCTCGCTGCTGCGATGCTGCGGCCGACGGCTCCGGGGAGGCTTTCCTCTTGCCTCGCTGCGATGACGGTGCGGCTTCCAGTTGGGCCTTCCCCGAACAGTCCGCCACCGGGGTGCGCCGCCGCCGCCGCCGCTTCCACCGCCCTGCCCTCGACCTAGATCCCGAAATCTCTCCTACCTCGACCTGCGGGATCGGCATTGGCCGTGCTTCTTAGGGTTTGGTTGGCTCGGCCGACCACAGGATCACGAGATCGCCTATGCCGCGGTATCGTATCGATTCGGCGAGGGGTGGGGGATTTTCGATTCGGGTAAGGGGGAAGGGGACAGGGAGGCAAATTTTCTAAAACCTATTCGAGATTTGACCCTAGTTTAATTTTTTTTCAAGATTTGATCCGTTTGCTACCGCCAGAGTTCACGGCGGTAGTGTCTAACAGCCTACTGCCAGGGGTTTTAGCGGTAGAAAACATCGCTACCTCCAACGGGGCTGACGGTAGCCTGCACAACTCTACCGCCAAGGTGCTTGGCGGTAGGCACGAGCACGCACTGTGGTCAATACTTAGAAGGTTTTTGGCGGTAGGGCATGCAACCCTATTGATACGGGCATGGTGATTGTTGTTGATACTGAAGTTGAGTCAATTAAAAAATCAAGAAATTACAGAAAATGATATTTTTTAGGCAGTGAGATTTCATCGAAGAACCGACAGAAAGATGCGAATATTATGTGGTCCGGAAATAAGTTATACAAATAAATTAGTATGACGTCCCAAGAAATCTAGCAAAAAATGTTTTAATGTGGCATGTTCTGATCGTTCAAAATCAAGAATACGCACATGGTACAGATTAAGTATAAAAGAATTATGTCCTTTTGATTTATTTAAAAGGGAACAACCTTGCCAAATAATGCATGTACGCGCTTTGGTGAGAGAAAGGAGATCAAAAAGGATTTTGCACCTACCAAAGTAAAGCCAGAGTTCAGAACGCCACCTCGACGGAAAAATAATTGATTTAGTTGCTAGAGAATCCACCGGTCCGTTTATATTCCTGTTTATTAGGTAATCCACCTGTATACGCATATTTTAGGAAGAGTCTTAGGTAGTTACGTTAACTTTTCTTTCCATAGTCAAGCTGCGTAGTATTTGGCATATAAAAGCCAGGCTTCGGCCTTGTATGGGAGGGCAGTTTTGAGTTTTATTTGGAGTATGAGATATATAGAAAAACGTCCGAGTTACGGGCGGTCATATCTTGTGTATTATCTGTGATTTTCTTATCATGAAAATTTACTAGCGACGGAGGATTGATCATCACATCGACACCTACGTGCTGATTCGAGAGGGTCGTTATTTTCGTTTGTGTATTTTTGTACACAGGTGAAAATTGTCTTGAAGGTTGCAAGGAGGAACAAGGGGATGAACTGTTGATCAAGCATCACCGTGAAAGATCGGGCCATCTACACGCGCGAATTAGCATCTCGCTAGTCCGTGCTTCATCACCTATCGCCAGGGACCTTGGCGGTATGCTGTTATACCCTACCGTCAAGGTCCCTGGCGGTAGCAAAAAGGTCAGATCTCGAATTTTTCTCAAACTAGGGTCAAATTTCGAATAGGTTTGGGGAAAAGGTCAAAACACGAAATTTAGCTGGACAGGGATGGGAAGAGAGGGAGAGTAGAAGACGGGAAGACAAGGGTCGGTCGGTGGGGTCGGCACGTGACTGCCTGTCTCCACTGTAGTCCTGATCATGGACAGCCCGGCCCGGACGGCCCGAAAAAGCCTGACCTGACCTTGCCCAAGGGCCAGGCTTGGGCCTAGATTTTGAGCCCCCCGGACCCGTCGTATTCATCGTTTAAGGAAGAGGTCCGGCGGGCCCGGGCCTAGTTTTTAGGCCCGACGGCTGGGCCAGCCCGACTTGGGTCTGGGTTTTTTACATAGGGCTTTGCTAGGACCGGCCTGAAGCCTGGGCCGGTCGACAAATGGCCAGGTATACTCCACGGGATGAGACAAGAAGGACATTGTATTTCACGCTGCCGCACATGGCACGCCCATTCGTATCCATTCCACACCGGTTACTCAGCCGCTAGGAACGCAATGGAATGGCCCGTCAGACCTGATCAGATCCCGGGCCATGTCAACTCCAATGCGATCATCAAATTGCCCACAAATATCTGCAATAGGGGTCCAATATTTTTTTGTCAATCCAATAGCAGTCATCAAATTATCCAAAAGTATTCTAACGTTCAAAATCCCACAAAACCGAAACCCAATAAAAAAGAGGTATACGAGCATCTAACAACGGCGGATCCACCCAAAAACATCTCTACCGCCACTCTTATTGCGTCCTATCGCTCTTTAATTACGCCGCGTGATGGGACTGAGCGGGGCGGCTTTCCACCCTCATTCATGCCACTGGTAGAAAAAGGGCCTGTTGTCCCGATTCGTAAGGGCCTTTAGTCCTGGTTCCTGAACCGGGACTAAAGGGTCGGTACTAATGCCACGGTGCTTTAGTCCCGGTTCAATCCAGAACCGGGACTGATGGGCCTCCACGTGGCCTGTGCGTGGAGCCCAAGCAGGAGACCCTTTGGTCCCGGTTGGTGGCACCAACCGGGACCAATAGGCATCCACACGTCAGCATTTCTGTGGCTGGGGTTTTTGTTTTTTTTGAAGGGGGGGGGGGGGGGTTGGGGGTTTTAGGGGGTTAATATAGGTGTTTCATATATTGTGTTAGCTAGCTATAATTAATAGAGAGAAGTGTCCTCTCTTATGTCTGTGCTTGGTCGATGCTACGTACTATACATACGTATAGAGAGGACTAGACACGCTAGCTAGCTAGTAAACAAACGAAGGAAACAGAAGATCGTCATGAACATATATGCATACAGAGAGAAGTGATATCAACCATCTCTCCTTCTCTGAGAGATTGGTCGAACAACAAGTTCTCGTATATCTATCCGACACTAGCGGCTACATATATACAATAATTATCTCTTACAAATATAATCATACGGACTCATAGTCCACATAGTATTCTCCGTCTTCAGCGATCACGTGGTCAAGAAAGAATGCCGCCAATTCCTCTTGAATTGCTCGCATGCGAGCTGGTGCTAGGAGTTCATCCCGCTTCCGAAACATCTAATTTGAAGAAGGGGGTCAATATATATATATACATGAATGAATGAAACTCAACAGAAATGATGGTAATAAAATAAAATTGTGAATGTTGTTATTTACGTACTTCATATTGTTTGTCAGAGTACCCGCCCCGCTCACAGGTCGTGTGGCGGATGGACTCGCAGACGTAGTATCCACAGAAATCGTTCCCTTGTTCCTGCCACAACCACTTTACAAGAAATAGAGGTTAATCAAACTGATAAGCAAGAATGCTAAATGGTATTGATGAAACTAGCGCTTGAATCACTAGGAGATGCGCGGAACATGCTACTATAGTACTTACTTTCGGGTGTCTAAATTTCAGCTCCTTCGGCAGTCCCGGAACTTTTCTAGTGAATTTTCTCCAAACCCTGCCGGACAAAGAAAACAATTACTTGATATCAGGAAATGAACAAAGTTGCTGATATGATGAATAATGATCGATTTAACTTACTTCTTGAGGATTTCAGTCATGTCCGCATACTCCTGGGGATCTTTTCGTTTAGAGTCCAAGACAGTTACTACTCCCTGCTCAAGCCTAATCTCTAGGAGAATATAGTGGTACTTGCGCATGCATGTATAACTCATCAATTACATTACTATAACCTGGACTAATATATAAGGGAAACTGAATATGCACAAGACAGTAACACTCACTTGAAGTTGTAAGGAAAGAGTATTATATCTTTGTTTTCATGAATGATCGTAGCAAGTTGTCCTCGGTATCTTCGGGACGATGTTCAACCTCAGTTGCATCTATGAGATATGTGTTAACCAACCCAATATCATTGATGTGTCTTTTCTTCAATTCGGCGATCTTCAATCTGCATAATATAGTGAGGATAATTATAAATACATGCAATGAAAGAGATGAGCTATATAGAGAGACTTAATGACAGAAGTAGTAGTACTTACAGACAGTAGCAGGTGACCGTTGTTTTATCGAGGGCCAATTGATTAAAAAACTGATAGAACTCCTCAAATGGAATAGGCAACCGTTCAATTCCAATGAGGTCATGCTCCGGTTTAACTCTCACATACAAAGTACTCCTCCCCCCAGACTCTCTGCAGTTTTTCAAGTACCAATCATGTAATCTTCGCATCATTGTTGTTAAAGATTTTACATCTTTGACGAGAGGCTTCCCGTACTCGTATCTGTGTATCTGCACCTCCATGGGATCATAATGTACATCGTCGGGCAGGTAATCGTCAACATTGCAATAACCGGGCACCATCCTCGGATCGACGATGTCGCTAGGCACCTTGAGCGGGGGGCACGATTGCTTCGCTTGTTCGCCCAGCTGGGCAATTTGTTTCCCAGCTGCTCATCGTTCTTTCAGCCTTTGTTCACTGACTGTACTTCCCGACCGCTCCGCTTCGGCCCATGTCTTTGCAATAATGCGCTCATAGTTGCCTTTCGGCGAAGACTTGGGTGGTTTTGCCAGGGCAGCCAGAGTGCGCTTCACTTTCACCGGATCTACCTTCTCCTCCGGAGGTGGATGTCTCTTTGCTTTCAACCCTTGAAACCAGTCATCCACTTCGGTTCACGCGATCTTCGCGTTCTCCTCCGGGGTCCTCTCGTATGGTAACTTCTGTGGACTCTTCAAAGAAGGACCGAATCTGTATGTCCTCCCGCCTCTGGCTGTACTGCTAGACGCCGGCCGAACAGACGGAGCGGCTGTCTTCTTTACTTGCTTACGAGGCAAAGGAGAAGGACTACGACGCCCCGGAGCAGCTGCCGGAGCGGCGGCGGGTCTCTTCCGCCCTTGCTGACGAGGTGGAGGCTGGCTGCTCGGGCGCGTCGGCGCTGGCGGAGAAGGAGGCGGAGTGCCGCCACGCGCTGGAGAAGGAGTCGGTCGAGTGCCCTAATCGTCACTCGCCGGAGGAGGAGGCGGTGGAGGAGGCGGAGTGCCCTGACTTGCCAGAGGAGGAGGAGGAGGCAGAGGCGTCCAGTTCGGAAGGTTGATGAGCTCCTTCCGCAAATAGGCTTGGAGTCTTCAGAGCAGACCCCAGCCTAGTCTCCCCTTCACCGGTAGGGTGGTCAAGCTGGAGGTCCTCAAATCCCTCCGTTATTTCATCCACCATCACCCTAGCATATCCTTCTGGAATCGGCCGGCAGTGAAAAGTTGCGCCGGGTTCAGTAGGATAAACAGAGCCAACAGCCGCCTTGACCTTCAAATTCATCCATTGCGTCATAAGGTGGCAATTTTGAGACTCGGTGATACCATCCACGGGATAGCCGGCAGGAGCCATCAAGGCATGCTTTGGCTTAAGCAGCTCGGTGGAAGCCACGCTGCTTCTCCGCTGAGATGGCGGGGTAGCTTCGGGGGAAGCTTCGGCAGTACGTTTGCTGCGATTTGCTTCTCGTTCCTCTATCGCGTCTACCCTTGCTTGCAGTGCCTGCATTTGGGTCTGCTGCACTTTTTTCTTCCTCTCATGGGATTTGTAACCGCCTGCGTCCGGAAACCCAACCTTCCACGGAATGGAGCCTGGCATGCCACGTGTCCGTCCAGGGTGCTCAGGATTCCCGAGGGCCATTGTGAGCTCGTCGTTCTCTGTATCTGGAAAGAACGTCCCTTGCTGCGCTGCTTCGATATACTGCTTAAGCTTCCTGACTGGTATATCCATTTGATCGTTCGTCCAAATGCACTTCCCTGTTACAGGGTCCAAGGTTCCTCCAGCCCCGAAGAACCAAGTCCGGCAACGGTCTGACCAGTTAATTGTCTCTGGTTCGATCCCTTTATCAACCAGATCATTCTCAGTCTTGGCCCACTTAGGCCGGGCTACGAGGTAGCCACCTGACCCCGTGCGATGGTGATGCTTCTTCTTCGCAACATTTTGCTTGTTTGTCGCTGACATCTTCTTACTCTTTTCCGATGTCTTGTGGGCCACAAATGCGGGCCGGTGATCTCTGATCCTCTCATATCTGCCCTTGAATTCTGGTGTCTCATTATTTTCGACAAACTTATTCAGCTCTTTCTTCCACCTCCTAAATAGTTCTGCCATCCTCTTAAGAGCAAAAGACTTGATTAATTACTCTTTAACTGGCTTCTCTGGATTATCCTCTGGCGGTAGGGTGAAATTTGACTTCAGCTCAGTCCAAAGATCATTTTTCTGCATATCATTGACATAAGACACCTCAGGGTCTTCTGTAGCCGGCTTAAACCATTGCTGGATGCTGATCGCGATCTTGTCCCTAACCAGAACCCCGCACTGAGCAACGAATGTGTTCTTTGTTTGGATGGGTTCAATCGGTTGGCCATCGGGCGTGATTGCTATGATCTCAAACCTTTCATCCGAGCTCAACTTTTTCTTCGAGCCTCGTCTCTTTACCGAAGTTGTGCTCGATCCGGAGGGCTAGAAAAAAGAACAAAGACTTAATTAATATATGTACATACCAAAACAATGAATGCATCAATTAGCTAGTCAGCACAGTCTTAACTAATATATATACCTGGCCGGACTTGGTTCGGTCACCGGAGCCATCATCATGGTCTCCTTCTTGCACCGGCATTGGGTCACCGGAGCCGTCCTCATGTTCTTCTTCTTGCACCGGCATTAGGTCATCGTAGCCAGCTTCTTCACCCTCTCCTTCCAGACCATCGGTGTCGTTGAGAAACAACGAGACGGCATCACTTCCTTCTGCGATTATGTCCCTCAACAACGCTTCTTTTGCTTCGTCTCGGACGGTGTCCATAGTTTCTACAAAATTTTACAACATGGCAATTATTATTCAAACATGACAGATGGATATATTAGTGGCAAACGTAGAACTAGCTACCTAATCATAGTAAGGAATCATATATATTAATTAGTGGCCTCGACGCTGCTTCTCTAGGATTGGGGGTGGCCTCGACAACGCTTCAAGGGTTTGGGGTGGCCTCGAGAACGCTTCAAGGAGGGGGTAATATCGAACCCCCCCCCCACGTGTTGAAGCTATCGGGAGGGGGTATATCGACAACGATGACACTACATCTATGTCCCTCGACGACCCTCGTTCCCGATAAAAAAAGAGGAAGAAGAAGAAAAAAAGAGGAGAAGAAAGAATAGAGGAGTTAACTCCTTTATTCTCCTTCTCCTCTTTTTTTTCTTCTTCCTTTTCTTTTTTTATCCTCTTCTTCCTCTCATGTTCGAGAGGATCGCCGAGGGGTTGGGAGGTTGCCTAGTGTCAAAGGATTCAACAAAACCATGTCTTCATCATTAGGCGAAAGTAACAGGTGCATGATGGTACGAAGCTCTCCAAAGTTATTTTGGAACGGAGTCCTAGATAGGATAATTCGCTTTTTGGTACAAAGTTCATCAAGAACCTTCCAAATATCGTTATTTGGAAGGCCTTTGCTGAAATTCATACAAAAAGGCAAATTATCCTATCTGGGACACCATTCCAAAATATATTTGGAGGGCTTCGTCATGCCCTGGTTACTTCCGGCTAATGATGAAGCCATGGATTTCTTCAATACTTTGAGACTAGGAAACCTCTCTCGACCCCTCGGTGATCCTCGACCCCTCGAACCCTCGACGACCCTGGAACCCTCGACCCCTCGGCGATCCTCTTCTTCCTCTCATGTTCGAGAGGATCGCCGAGGGGTCGGGAGGTTGCCTAGTGTCAAAGGATTCAACAAAACCATGTCTTCATCATTAGGCGAAAGTAACAGGTGCATGATGGTATGACGCTCTCCAAAGTTATTTTGGAACGGAGTCCCAAATAAGATAATTTGCTTTTTGGTACAAAGTTCAGCAAGAACCTTCCAAATATCGTTATTTGGAAGGCCTTTGCTGAAATTCATACAAAAAGGCAAATTATCCTATCCGGGACACCATTCCAAAATAACTTTGGAGGACTTCGTCATGCCCTGGTTACTTCCGGCTAATGATGAAGCCATGTATTTTTTCAATACTTTGACACTAGGAAACCTCTCATATATATCCATCTATAGCCACATACATATATAAATGGAAAAAACGCTATGAACAAAATACATATATACTTGGTAAATATTCTATGAAACATCATTTCTCAGATATATCAATGCATACATCCATGGATCATCATTGCTCATATATCCATAGTCATATATTAAAACTTTCTGCCTATGAACAAAAAACTTTGTATGAACAAAAAACATTTTTGACATATTTAGCACATTCTAAATTTTCCTAACTCTTTTACAACCACAAAAATTACTCCAACTTCATGATCGTACCCACACTCCATTTCACCAAAAACCTTCTGATCCATAGTTTAAATTTTTTAAATTTCATTCAAATGAAATTTCAACCAGATTCAAATTCCTTGCTGAAAACCTATTCTAAACCAATCAAAAAATTCTGAAATTTTGCCATCACCTTTGTCTTGCATCAGTACCTCATCACAAAAATATCATAAATCCTAAAAATGCCCAAAGCCATCTAGCATTTGAGCAAACACCCTCTATATGCACTGTTCATATCTGTAAAAAAATTTCAGAAATTTCAGAAAAGTTTGCTGCTGCTCCACTCCTTCTCCTCTGCTTCTGCTCTTCAATGCGTGGGGCCGCCGGCGACCATGGAGGAGGGGCAGGGAGCAAGGGCCGCACTCGATCGGGACCATGGGAAAGGGGGGGGCTCACTTCGAGGGGGGCGGCGATGGCAGGAGTCCGGCGACGAGGACGGCGGGCTCGGGGCGGCACGCGGTGATGGGGACGGCGCGCGGCCGGCGACAGGGACGAGGAGGGGCGGGCTTGGGGAGGCACGCAGCGACGGGGACGACGAGGACGACGGGCTCGGGGATGCCGCGATGAGGACGGCGCGGGCTCGTGGAGGCGACGACGTTGGCGGCGGCGGCGTAGACGGCGAGGTGGAGCAGCCTGACGGTGTCGTCGGCGGGGGGAACTGGCGATGCAAACTGAAAATTTTCACAAGTGTTTGTTATATAGTCCAAGCTTTAGTCCCAGTTGGTGGCATAAACCGGGACTAATTCCCCCTTTAGTCCCGGTTGGTGCCAGCAACCGGGACCAAAGGCCTCTTTTCAGCAGCCCAAAGGGCGGGAAGCGGCGGCCTTTGGTCCCGTTTGGTGGCACCAACCGGGACCAATGGCCTTGTGCTGCCCCGCGCCCAAAAGTTTAGTCCCACCTCGCTAGTTGAGAGGGCTCGGGAGTGGTTTATAAGCGCTGCTGCGCCCATCCTCCTGAGCTCCTCTCAACTGCAGGCTTTCGGGCCTAATTTTTCACTACAATGCCTGTGGGCCTACTGGGCCTGCTGCGGGCCTGAATCCTGGCCCATGGTAGGGTTTCTAGTCGTATTCAGGCCATGGTGGCTTAGTAGGTGGCATTTTTTTGGTTGCTTTATTTATTTTCTTTTGTTTTCTGTTTTATTTTTTAATTCTTTATGCTTTTAGTTTTAGAAAAATTATAAACTTTTTGTTAATGCCATTAGTTTTCAAATTTAAAAACACTTTTTTAGTTTTTTTTGTTTTCTTTGTTGCTTTATTTATTTTATTTTGTGATTAACTTTACTATAAAAATAGTTTTTCCTGTTTTTTATTTGTTTTTTGAATTATTTATTTTCTTTTGTTTTTTGCTTGAATTTTTAATTCTATTTGCTTTTAGGTTAGCAAAATTATAAACTTTCTGTTAGTGCCATTAGTTTTAGAAAAATTATAAACTTTCTGTTAGTGCCATTAGTTTTCAAATTTCAAAACACTTTTTTAGTTTTTTTTTGTTTTCTTTGTTGCTTTATTTATTTTATTTTGTGATTAGCTTTACTATAAAAATAATTTTTCCCTGTTTTTTTGATTTGTTTTTTGCATTATTTTTTTTCTTTTGTTTTTTGCTTTAATTTTTAATTCTGTTTGCTTTTAGGTTAGCAAAATTATAAACTTTCTGTTAGTGCCATTAGTTTTAGAAAAATTATAAACTTTCTGTTAGTGCCATTAGTTTTCAAATTTGAATAGTTAAAATTTGAATTCTTTGAAAATTGTTTGAATCACAAGTTTGTGATTAACTTACTAAAAAATGAGAATAGATGCGCTTATAGAGAAAATTCAACCCAAATTCCTAGTAAATTTCTATGAATTTCAGAGAAATTCACTATGAATTTAGGTTAAACTTTTCTCTATTAGGGTATCTATTTTCACTTCGAGAGGAGCTCAACAAGGGAGAGAGGGAAGGGCTTATAAACCGGTGTGAGCCCCCTTCGGTTGGCGAGGTGGGACTAAACTCTACCCGCAACGAGGACCAACCCTTTAGTCCCGGTTTGTGGCACAAACCGGGACTAATGGTCATGGGCCAGGGGCGAGGAGCAAAATTATAAACTTTCTGTTAGTGCCATTAGTTTTAGAAAGTTGAAAGTTGAAAGTTGGCATGGGCCAGGGACTAATGGTCATGGTATTACGAGGGCCGAACCATAAGACATGAAAGCATTTCAAATGAACTCTGAAAAAGTTGAAAGTTGGGATGGTATCATAATTTCACCCACATAGCATGTGCATGTACAAAACGGACAATGGTAGCATGTTCGTGTGTTACAAAGTTGCGGGAGAAAGTCTTCACTTTTTCTTCGCTTGTGTAATTTGCTTATTGCGCCGTAACCATGGATAATCTTCATTGTTTATCAAGATGCTTGGGTCAGCCTTGACATTGAAGGGAGGAATTTCATGAAACTTTTCATAATCTTCAGACATGTCTGTCTTGCCGTCCACTCCCAGGATGTCCCTTTTTCCTGAAAGAACTATGTGGCGCTTTGGCTCATCATGTATTCGCTTCCTTATCTTTTCTTTTTCTCGGTTTGGTAGACATGTCCTTCACATAGATAACCTGTGCCACATCATTGGCTAGGACGAACGGTTCGTCAGTGTACCCAAGATTTTTCAGATCAACTGTTGTCATTCCGTACTATGGGTCTACCTATACCCCGCTGCCTAACAGATTGACCCATTTGCACTTAAACAAAGGGACCTTAAAATTAGGTCCGTAGTCAAGTTCCCATATGTCCACTATGTAACCATAATATGTGTCCTTTGCGCTCTCGGTTGCTGCATCAAAGCGGACACCGCTGTTTTGGTTGGTGCTCTTTTGATCTTGGGCGATCATATAAAATGTATTCCCATTTATCTCGTATCCTTTGTAAGTCAATACAGTCAAAGATGGTCCCCTGGACAACAAGTACAACTCATCACAAACAGTTTTGTCACCTGTGAGACGTGTTTCCAACCAACTGCTGAAAGTCCTGATGTGTTCACATGTAATCCAATCGTCGCACTGCTCCGGATGTTTGGAGCGTAGACTGTTCTTGTGTTCATCGACATATGGGGTCACCAAGGTAGAGTTCTGTAGAACTATGTAGTGTGCTTGAGACCAAGAATATCCGTCCCTGCATATTATTGAGTCTCTTCCAAGAGTGCCTTTTCCAGTCAGTCTCCCCTCATACCGCAATTTAGGGAGACCTATCTTCTTAAGGCCAGGAATGAAGTCAACACAAAACCCGATAACATCCTCTGTTTGATGGCCCATGGAGATGCTTCCTTCTGGCCTAGCACGGATACGGACATATTTCTTTAGGACTCTCATGAACCTCTCAACGGGGAACATATTGTATAGAAATACGGGCCCCGGGATGACAATCTCGTCGACTAGATGAACTAGGACGTGCGTCATGATATTGAAGAAGGATGGTGGGAACACCAGCTTGAAACTGACAAGACATTGCGCCACATCAGTCCTTAGCCTTGGTACGATTTCTGGATCGATCACCTTCTGAGAGATTGCATTGAGGAATGCACATAGCTTCACAATGGCTAATCGGACGTTTTCCGGTAGAAGCCCCCTCAATGCAATCGGAAGCAGTTGCGTAATAATCACGTGGCAGTCATGAGACTTTAGGTTCTGAAACTTTTTCTCTGGCATATTTATTATTCCCTTTATATTCGACGAGAAGCCAGTCGTGACCTTCATACTGAGCAGGCATTCAAAGAAGATTTCTTTCTCTTCTTTCGTAAGAGCGTAGATGGCAGGACCTTTATACTGCTTCGGAGGCATGCCGTCTTTTTCGTGGAAACGTTGCAGGTCCTCCCGTGCCTCAGGTGTATCTTTTGTCTTCCCATACACGCCCAAGAAGCCTAGCAGGTTCACGCAAAGGTTCTTCGTCACGTGCATCACGTCGATTGAGGAGCGGACCTCTAGGTCTTTCTAGTAGGGTAGGTCCCAAAATATAGATTTCTTCTTCCACATGGGTGTGTGTCCCTCAGCGTCATTCAGAACAGCTAGTCCACCGGGACCCTTTCCAAAGATTACGTAGTGTAAATCATTGACCATAGCAAGCACGTGATCACCGGTGCGCATGGCGGGCTTCTTCCGGTGATCTGCCTCGCCTTTGAAATGCTTTCCTTTCTTCCGACATTGATGGTTGGTCGGAAGAAATCGACGATGGCCCAGGTACACATTCTTCCTGCATTTGTCCAGGTATATACTTTCAGTGTCATCTAAACAGTGCGTGCATGCATGGTATCCTTTGTTTGTCTGTCCTGAAAGGTTACTGAGAGCGGGCCAATCGTTAATGGTCACGAACAACAATGCCTTAAGGTTAAATTCCTCCTGTCTGTGCTCATCCCACGTATGTACACCATTTCCATTCCACAACTGTAAAAGTTCTTCAACTAATGGCCTTAGGTACACATCAATTTCATTGCCGGGTTGCTTAGGGCCTTGGATGAGAACTGGCATCATAATGAACTTCCGCTTCATGCACATCCAAGGAGGAAGGTTATACATACATAGAGTCACGGGCCAGGTGTTGTGATTGCTGCTCTGCTCCCCGAAAGGATTAATGCCATCCGCGCTTAAAGCAAACCATACATTGCTTGGGTCCTTTGCAAACTTATCCCAGTACTTTCTCTCGATTTTTCTCCACTGCGACCCGTCAGCGGATGCTCTCAACTTCCCATCTTTCTTTCAGTTCTCACTGTGCCATCGCATCAACTTGGCATGCTCTTCGTTTCTGAACAGACGTTTCAACCGTGGTATTATAGGAGCATACCACATCACCTTCGCAGGAACCCTCTTCCTGGGGGGCTCGCCATCAACATCACCAGGGTCATCTCGTCTGCTCTTATACCGCAATGCACCGCATACCGGGCATGCGTTTAGATCCTTGTATGCACCGCGGTAGAGGATGCAGTCATTAGGGCATGCATGTATCTTCTCCACCTCCAATCCTAGAGGGCATACGACCTTCTTTGCTGCGTATGTACTATTGGGCAATTCATTATCCTTTGAAAGCTTCTTCTTCAATATTTTCAGTAGCTTCTCAAATCCTTTGTGAGCCACAACATTCTCTGCCTTCCACTCAGCAATTCCAGTACGGTACCGAGCTTTGTGTTGCCATCTTCGCAATTGGGGTATAACCCTTTTTTGTGATCCTCTAACATGCGATCGAACTTCAGCTTCTCCTTTTGACTTTCGCATTGCGTCCTTGCATCGACAATGACCCGGCGGAGATCATCATCATTGGGCACAGCGTCTGGTTCCTCTTGATGTTCAACAGCTTCACCCGTTGCAGCATCATTGGGCACATCGTCTGGTTCCTCTTGATCTTCACTAGCTCCCCCCGTTGCAGCATCACCGTATTCAGGGGGCACATAGTTGTCATCCTACTCTTCTTCTTCGCCGTCTTCCATCATAACCCCTATTTCTCCATGCCTCGACCAAACATTATAGTGTGGCATGAAACCCTTGTAAAGCAGGTGGGAGTGAAGGATTTTCCGGTTAGAGTAAGACCTCGTATTCCCACATTCAGTGCATGGACAACACATAAAACCATTCTGCTTGTTTGCCTTAGCCGCATCGAGAAACTCATGCACGCCCTTAATGTACTCGCGGGTGTGTCTGTCACCGTACATCCATTGTTGGTTCATCTGCGTGCATTATATATAATTAAGTGTCCAAATTAATAGAAGTTCATCATCACATTAAAACCAAAGTGCATACATAGTTCTCATCTAACAACATATAGCTCTCCAGAGCATCTAATTAATTAAACCATACATTGAAACTATGTAAAACATTTCAATGCAAAAACAAATGCGATCATAATCGCAACCAAGGTAACAATTGATCCAACGGCATAATGATACGAAGCCTCGGTATGAATGGCATATTTTCTAATCTTTCTAATGTTCAAGCGCATTGCATCCATCTTGATCTTGTGATCATCGACGACATCCGCAACATGCAACTCCAATATCATCTTCTCCTCCTCAATTTTTTTATTTTTTTCCTTCAACAAATTGTTTTCTTCTTCAACTAAATTTAACCTCTCGACAATAGGATCAGTTGGCATTTCCGATTCACATACATCCTACATAAATAAAATCTATGTCACGTTGGTCGGCATAATTTTCATAAACAATAAATGAACCAATAGTTATAATGATAATATATATACCACATCCGAATCATAGACAGGACGAGGGCCGACGGGGGCGGATACCAAAACCATCGCACTATATAAGATGCAATAATAAAAGTAAGAAAATAATACAAGTATCTATGTAAACATACAAGTAAGAATATTTTTCCTTTCAGAAAGAAGATAAAACAAGAGGCTCACCACGATGGTGCCGGCGATGAGCTCGGCGCGGGTGATCGACGACGGTGAAGACGGGGACGGGCGTGACGGACCGCTAAACCTAGACAAATATTATGGAAAATGGAGCTTGGAGGTCGAGCTTGGAGAGGAGAAAGCTTAAGTAGTCTGGCTCGGGCATTCCATCGAACACCTTGTGTGCATAGGAGGTGAGCTAGAGCACCACCAAGCCCTCTCCCACTCGGCCAGAGAAAAATATAGCACTGGGGTGCTCTGCTCGCGAGGGAGGGGTATATATAGGCACCTCATTGGTCCCGGTTGGTGGCATGAGCCGGGACTAAAGGGGAGCCTTTGGTCCCGGTTCAAGCCACCAACCGGGACCAATGGTGGTGGGCCAGGAGCGAGGCCCATTGGTCCCAGTTCATCCCACCAACCGGGACCAAAAGGTCCAGATGAACCGGGACCAATGGCCCATGTGGCCCGGCCGGCCCCCTGGCTCACCAACCGGGACCAATGCCCACATCGGTCCTGGTTCTGGACTGAACCGGGACTAATGGGCTGACCCGGCCTGGACCAAAGCCCTGTTTTCTACTATTCAACCCAACGATTCACATCGACAGGGATTTCTGGACTGATCCGCCTGCCCGGCATTCACACCGACAGGGAAAAACAAGAAACTTTAATTTGGCTACCCACATCAACCCAACGATTCGCTTGCTCGGGCTATTTAAAGCCGACTAGCAAAGCCCAAAAAACCTACCACCCTGAGCACCTTATCATTCTGTCCTAGCCATAGACCGACCACCAATCGATCATCTCGATAGAGGTCACTGTCGCCACAACGTCGAACCAACATCACAGCCGAGGTCCGCGCCACAAAGGACATCGGCAGGCCTGCATTGTGATGGGCCAACCTCCAAGCTCTTCCGAGCAAAGCTCGCACGAGTCGGAGACACGCGCCTCTCTTCATCAGTTTGGACTTTGGGATGAACTATTAATTGTTCACGTGCAACTGCACATCTCGACTAATATTACAAACATATGTGAGAATTAGCATGTACAGAAAGATATTTTAGTTGCACTAAAAAGTAGCAATTCAAGTTGATTGATCAGAATATAGCATTGCATTGACAATACCCATCATAAAGTTCTTGGCAATTGGAAAACTGCGAAGAGAGCATAAATACTTAGTGCAGCACTTGAATATACATGTGAGATAATACTGTTGGAAAGCTCACATACAAGAAGCATGGAGCTTCCTCACATAAGCTTCCTAGTTAAAATATGGCAACCAACAATTGCAATATCTTAACAATTCACAATACAGACATGTATCACATAGGTTTAAGGAACACATGTAGCTACACTAACATTTGGTATATTTGAGGTACTTGACATGATCTCTTTTTTAAAAAAATCCCCACCCATATGTTAATTAATTAAACAAACGTCCGTACATAAACCACGCATGGCGGAACACTATTAATACAAATACCATCAGACCTATTAATAAAACTAAACTTCTCAATCTCATGCGCCACCATATTCGCCTTCATGTTTATCTTGGTGATTTTTAAATTCCTCAACATATTGGAGACATGAATAATTTCAGCTATCAACGTCGTCTCAACTTAGCTTGATTCTTTTTCTTTACTCCGGAAGAAGGTCAATCTTATTTGTTCTAACCTGTCTGCTAGGTTTCTTGGAGCTGCAGGCAAATGGATGCATCTCAGTTCAGAGCATGTTTCTAAGCAAAAGTTATACCTAATGATATAATCTGCACAAACTTAATGTCCAGGCATAATATAGACTAAACAATCAATTACCCAGTCAAATACTAACAGAAATAGCAACACCAGATAGCACTGTCTCTTCTAGAAAAATATGTGTCACAATTACCTAGGAATACGGAAATTAATAAATAAAACGTTAGAGTAAATAAACCATAATTGTTTCACATTCTGATGCAGTTGCAACATAAAGGAATGAACATGTTGGAGAAGATTGTAATAGCCTGACTTAATAGGGATGATAGACTACTCATATCAATAAGAAATTCCTTCTTTTCCGGAGCCCATTCGGAAAGAACTCCCAAGTTAAGCGTAATCAGCTTGAAGTACTTTCAAAATGGGTGACCGACCAGGAAGTTGGTCCCGGGTGCACGGAGTGAGCACAAAGTGTGCGAGAAAGACTAGTATTGATCTGTTGGGCCAGTCTAGATCCCTCCATGAGTAACAACCACCCGTGGGTGTGTCTGGGAAGATATAAGCTGGGAAAGAAATTAATAATTTTTGCGTGTGAAAGAAATTCTTTCAGAATGGACAAACTTAGGAAAATAAAAAAGCACACTATTGTACTTTAGAAATAATTAAGCCTATGATTGTCAATTCCAACACCCGATGTATTTTGTTTATAGGGTACTATGTCAGTTCAACAGGACTACAGTTCAGTTTAGTATCCAACTATCAAGGTTAACTTGTTATGATATATAGCATTTATCTAGTTGGTAATCTGGTTGTCAAATAGGAGGTACTATCAAATTTAATGGCCCAGTATGAAAGATCAATAGCAACAAGACATCATCAACAAAAGAGAACAACACGTAGCTGGGCGATGATGGGTGTTAGTATAAGAAATATAGCCACCACAAATATTCCATTGTGTACCTTTGCACTTAATTCTCGCTAGTTATCTTTCTTAACCGTCTCCATACATAAGAGTACTTTGACATACACAAAAGAAACAATTGCACTAAATGTGCTCTGAATGATGAGAAAGCAATTTCTATAAAGAATCATACTTTTCTGACAGTACATGAATAATACCTCCAAAAGCAACAAAAAGGAACACCACGAATGGTATATTTATTACATTAACCATGTTGGTGCAATAATTTGCCTCCTTATGTTTTGGAGTTTGTTGACATAAATAATATGGGACTTATGTGTTTGCTAGTGCACACAGAGTAACAGGTCCCTAGAATCAAGAGGAGTTTGGTTCAAACGAAGAACATAATCTCCTGCGAAGTAGTGAAGGTTATCATAGCATTTATTTCGTTCTTTACCTTCTCTTTATTGAGTCATAGGACCATCGTTGCTCTTTGAAATCCTCCCGTTGAGAACATGTCGGTTGGCCATTGGCTGGACCGCATGTCCAAAATGGTCGTTTCCCATCTAGGAAGGCTGCGGCTATATATAGCCACCCCGCATCGGCTTTGTGCAGTGGCTGCTCCGTTTGATTCTGAGAAGATTGTTGAGCAACCCCTCTCCGAGTGATTTAAGTTTAAAATCCACTGAGAGAAAACCCCTAGAGCCGAAAAATTAGATAGTAGTTCAGCATCACCCGAATCTAAGTCCAGTACGCTCCGCCTATTACTCTTGAGAGCTACAAACTCTCTAGACGGTTAGGTGTCAATTTCTCCGAAGACTAAGAGTAATCGTGGTTCTTGAAGAAGAAGTCTATAAAGGTTCGGAGATCGCCTCAAGTATCTACCACAAGTGATCGGTATTGGTTGACGAACCAATTGTCGAGGAGAATATGGCGAAGAGAGTTTATCTTCCGTGTTAAGTCACAACCCCTCCAACCAGACATAGTCCTTGTGAAGAAGGATGGACTGGTTTACCAAACACCTTGTCGCCATCGAGCATCACTAGTTACCTCTGTTCTCCTTCGTTACTTCTGAATGTTTTCAATTATGTGATTTGTCTTGATGCATGCTTTTAGTTTCCATTCGATAGCTTGTATTTGCTCACTGTACTCTGTTTTCATTCGCTCCGCTGCTGGTTCCAAGAGTTTTGAGATTTCTGAAAGAAAATTTAAAACTCCCATTCACCCCCTCTGGTAGACATACTTCGTTCCTACAATTGGTATCAGAGCAAGGTACTCCTTGACTCTGCTCATTTTTCTCTAACCACCTTGGAGTTTAAGTATGTTTTTAGTGAGCTACAAGTCGCATCTCAAGATTTGCATATTCGATGGGACAGACTATCCCTTCTAGAAAGAGAAGATGAAGACCCGTCTCTGAGCAATTGACGATGATATGTGCAACATGGTGTAGAATGGAGTCACGATTGAAGTGCCCCAAGTCCCCAATGATCGAGAGAAGAGACTCATTCAACTGGACGCTCAAGCTAAAGATGAAATTGGTGCCCATCCCTCTCGTGCTCAATTTCTTCGCTATTATCAGTGTGAAACTGCGAAGGAATTGTGGGACATTCTTGAGAAGATAAATGAAGGTGTTTCAACTCAGAAAGAAGTTCGCATTGATACCCTTCAAGCAAAATTCAATTGGTTCAAGCGCATTGGTAATGGAAGTCATCAGCAAATGTTCGATCGTCTGAGTGACATTGCAAACGAGTTGCATGGTCTCAGCGCCAAAGACATCACTGACCATGAAGTTGTGAAGGAACTACTCCGATCACTTGACAGTTCATTTGACACTCTAGTTCTAATGATAAGGGAACGAGCTGACTTCAAATACCTCGACTCTACTGATATAATGGAAAGGTTGAACACCCATGAGGAACAAGAAGAAGAGAAGAGAGATCTCTATGGTTCAAGTCATCGCAAAAGCCAAGCTCTCAATGATGTGGCTGATCCTTCCTCCGAAGGAAATGCCGTACAAGATTTTGATGACCCAGAAAGGTTCATCAAAGATCTCGCACTAATCACGAAAAGATACAACGCCTTCACAGGAAAAATCAATTCCAGAAGAATGGATCAAGCAACTCTGGCGGTTCAAATTCTTCATCAAAACCTACAGGAGATTACACCTGCTTCAAGTGCAAAAGCCAGGACATTTCTTTTCGGACTGCCCTCTCTGGGAAGCTGAAATCTGTGCCAATGGAAGATATGAGTCATGAAACTGCCATGGCAAGAGCAAGAACAAGAACTACAATTCAGATGATGAGAAGAAAATGAAGAATTAGTTCTTCAAGAAGAAGGACAACTCCTCTTCCAAGTCTTCGTCAAGATCTTCGTCGAGGAACCCTTCCAAGTCCTCCTCAAACCGCAAGAATACCTCTCGCAAGGCCAAGGCTTACATCAGTAAGGAGATGGACTCCGATGAAGAAGAATCATCCGATCCCGAAAAAGCTGATGAAACTAATGAGGATTCGGACTCCGGCATGGCTGGCATAGCATGCGCCTCCACCCCTGTATCAAGTTTCTTCGAGAAATATTCAAGTGAAGACGAATCTCCTGCCTACTGCTTTATGGCTAAAGCTACGAAATAAAATGTATCCCCCAAACATCACAAGGTTCACACCAGTGATCATTATTCTTCCGATGAGGATGACCATGCTAAACTGATCAAAATTGCCAATATACAACAAAACTACCTTGAGAAAATTGAGAAAACCCTCAAGAAATCTGAAGGGTTGTAGTTGAGGAGATGGAGAAAAATATGTCGTTGACCAAAGAGTATTCCACTCTCAAGTCACGAATGGAAGAACTATTAACTCGTCATGATTTTCTCTCAGCCGACCACGAGAAATTGACTTATGATTACCTGAAAAGGAAACAGGAACTCGATTCACTGAGAGAGGCTCATGAGGACTTGATCAGAGAAAATTCTCTTCTCACCCAACAACTCAAAGAGAAACCTGAAGTGTTTATACCACCTTGCTTAAAATGACTTGAATGTAGCAATGCCGAATCAAATGCTGAAACTTTTGTGAATGCTAACCCCTCTGTCGAGGAAAATGGTTCTGTGTCTGATGAGAATGCTAGATTGAAGGATCTTCTTCAGACAGGAATGTTCAAATCTCTCAATGGGCATCAAACCCTTTGTGATGTTCTGAAGAAATCCATTCTTCCCAAAAATCCCTGGAAAGAAGGTATTGGTTTCATAAGGAAACTAAATGAAAATGGTTCATACTGGGAACCTGACCAATATCCTTGCACTGTGTGGGTGCCTGTGATACGTCTCCAACGTATCTATAATTTTTGATTGCTCCATGCTGTTATATTATCAATCTTGGATGTTTTATAATCATTTTATAGTCATTTTATATCATTTTTGGTACTGGCCTATTGACATAGTGCCAAGTGCCAGTTGTTGTTTTCTGCATGTTTTTTACATTGCAGGAAATCAATACCAAATGGAGTCCAAATCCAACGAAACTTTACAAAGATTTTTTAGACTAGAAGGCACAAAATGGGCCCTGGCTACGCCTGGGGTTTGCTCCGAGGAGAGCACGACCCACAAGGGCACGCCAGGAGGCCCAGGCGCGCCCTAGTGGGTTGTGCCCACCTCGGGTGCCCTCCGGACCGCCTCTTTGCTCTATAAATACCCCAATATTCCAGAAACCCTAGGGGAGTCGACGAAAATCAATTCTAGCCATCGCAGAGTCCAGAACCACCAGATCCAATCTAGACACCATCTCGGATGGGGTTCACCACCTCCATTGGTGCCTCTCCGATGATGCGTGAGTAGTTCTTTGTAGACTATGTGTGCATAGTTAGTAGCTAGATGGCTTCTTCTCTCTCGTTTGATTCTCAATACAATGGTCTCTTGGAGATCCATATGATGTAAATCTTTTAGCTATGTGTTTGTTGGGATCAGATGAACTTTGAGTTTATGATTAGATCTATCTTTTTATATCCATGAAAGTATTTGAGTTTCTTTGATCTCTTTTATGCATGATTGCTTATAGCCTCGTATTTCTTCTCCGATATTTGGGTTTTGTTTGGCCAACTTGTTCTATTTATCTTGCAAAGAGAAGAGGTGTGATAACCCACGAGTATAGGGGATCACAACAGTTTTCGAGGGTAGAGTATTCAACCCAAATTTATTGATCCGACACAAGGCGAGCCAAAGAATATTCTCAAGTATTAGCAGTTGAGTTGTCAATTCAACCACACCTGGAAACTTAATATCTGCGGCAAGGTATTTAGTAGCAAAGTAATATGATAATAATGGTAACAGTAGCAAAAGTAATATTTTGGGGTTTTGTAGTGATTGTAACAATAGCAATGAAAAAGTAAATAAGCGAAAAACAATATATGAAAAGCTCGTAGGCATTGGATCGGTGATGGAGAATTATGTCGGATGCGATCGATCATGCAACAGTTATAACATAGGGTGATACAGAACTAGCTCAAGTTCATTAATGTAATGTCGGCATGTATTCCGAATATAGTCATATGTGCTTATGGAAAAGAACTTGCATGACATCTTTTGTCCTACCCTCCCGTGGCAGCGGGGTCCTATTAGAAACTAAGGGATATTAAGGCCGCCTTTTAATAGAGTACTGGACCAAAGCATTAACACATAGTGAATACATGAACTCCTCAAACTACGGTCATCACCGATAATGGTCCCGATTATTGTCACTTCGGGGTTAACGTATCATAACACATAATAGGTGACTATAGACTTGCAAGATAGGATCAAGAACTCACATATATTCATGAAAACATAATAGGTTCAAATCTGAAATCATGGCACTCGAGCCCTAGTGACAAGCATTAAGCATAGCAAAGTCATAGCAACATCAATCTCAAAACATAGTGGATACTAGGGATCAAACCCTAAAAAACTAACTCGATTACATGATAAATCTCATCCAACCCATCACCATCCAGCAAGCCTACAATGGAATTACTCACGCACGGCGGTGAGCATCATGAAATTGGTGATGGAGGAAGGTTGATGATGACGATGGCGACGGATTCCCCTCTCCGAAGCCCCGAATGGACTCCATATCAGCCCTCCCGAGAGAGTTTAGGGCTTGGCGGCGGCTCCGTATTGTAAAACATGATGAATCCTTCTCCCTCATTTTTTCTCCCCGAACACGAATATATGGAGTTGGAGTTGAGGTCGGTGGAGCGTCATCGGGCGCACGAGGCAGGGAGCATGCCCAGGGGGGTAGGCGCGCCCCCACCCTCGTGGACAGGGTGTGGGCTCCCTGACATGGATTCTTGTTCCAGTATTTTTTATATATTCCAAAAATAATCTTCGTTGATTTTCAGGTCATTCCGAGAACTTTTATTTCTGCACAAAAATAACATCATGGCAATTCTACTGAAAACAGTGTCAGTCCGGGTTTGTTCCATTCAAATCATGCAAGTTAGAGTCCAAAATAAGGGCAAAAGTGTTTGGAAAAGTAGATACGATGGAGATGTATCAACTCCTCCAAGCTTAAACATTTGCTTGTCCTCAAGCAATTCAGTTGATACACTGAAAGTGATAAAGAGAAAAACTTTTACAAACTCTGTTTGCTCTTGTTGTTGTAAATATGTAAAGCCACACTCAAGTTTTCAGCAAAGATTATGAACTAACCATATTCACAATAACGCTTAGGTCTCATGTTTACTCATATCAATGACATAATCAACTAGCGAGCAATAATAATAAATCTCGAATGACAACACTTTCTCAAAACAATCATAATATGATATAACAAAATGGTATCTCGCTAGCCCTTTTTGAGGCCGCAAAACATAAATGCAGAGCACCTTTAAAGATCAAGGACTGACTAGACATTGTAATTCATGGTAAAAGAGATCCAGTCATACTCAATGTAAATTAACAGTAATGGACGCAAATGACGGCGGTGCTCTCCAACTGGTGCTTTTTAATAAGAGGATGATGACTCAACATAAAAGTAAATAGATAAGCCCTTCGCAGAGGGAAGCAAGGATTTGTAGAGGTGCCAAAGCTCGATTTTGAAATAGATATGAATAATATTTTGAGCGGTATACTTTCATTGTCAACATAACAACCGAGAGATCTCGATATCTTCCATGCTACACACATTATAGGCGGTTCCCAAGCAGAATGGTAAAGTTTATACTCCCCCACCACCAACAAGCATCAATCCATGGCTTGCCCGAAACAACGGGTGCCTCCAACTAACAACAATCCTAGGGGAGTTTTGTTTGCAATTATTTTGATTTGATTTGAGCATGGGACTGGGCATCCCGGTGACCAGCCATTTTCTCGTGAATGAGGAGCGGAGTCCACTCCTCTTGAGAATAACCCGCCTAGCATGGAGTATACAGACATCCCTAGTTGATACATGAGCTATTCGAGCATACAAAACATAATGTTTATTTGAAGGTTTAGTGTTTGGCACATACAAATTTACTTGGAGCGGCAGGTACATACCGTATAAAGGTAGGTATGGTGGACTCCGATACGTCTCCAACGTATCTATAATTTTTGATTGCTCCATGCTATATTATCTACTGTTTTGGACATTATTGGGCTTTATTCTCCACTTTTATGTTATTTTTGGGACTAACTTATTAACCGGAGGCCCAACCCAGAATTGCTTTTTTTGCCTGTTTTAGGGTTTCGAAGAAAAGCAATATCAAACGGAGTCCAAACGGAATGAAACCTTCGGGAACGTGATTTTCTCAACGAACAAGACCCAGGAGACTTGGACCCTACTCAAGACACAAAAGAGGAGGCCACGACATAGGGGGCGCGCCTACCCCCGCAGGCGCGCCCTCCACCCTCGTGGGCCACCTGTTGCTCCACCGACGTACTCCTTCCTCCTATATATACCTACGTACCCAGAAACGATCAAATACGGAGCCAAAACCCTAATTCCACCGCCGCAACTTTCTGTATCCACGATATCCCATCTTGGGGCCTGTTCTGGAGCTCTGACGGAGGAGGCATCGATCACGGAGAGCTTCTACATCAACACCATAGCCCCTCCGTTGAAGTGTGAGTAGTTCACCTCAGACCTATGGGTCCATAGTTAGTATCTAGATGGCTTCTTCTCGCTTTTTGGATCTCAATACAATGTTCTCCCCCTCTCTTGTGGAGAATTATTCAATGTAATCTTCTTTTTGCAGTGTGTTTGTTGAGACCGATGAATTGTGGGTTTATGGTCAAGTCTATCTATGAACAATATATTTGAATCTTCTCTGAATTCTTTTATGTATGATTGGTTATCTTTGCAAGTCTCTTCGAATTATCAGTATGGTTTAGCCTACTAGATTGATCTTTCTTGCAATGGGAGAAGTGCTTAGCTTTGGGTTCAATCTTGCGGTGTCCTTTCCCAGTGATAGTAGGGGCAGCAAGGCACGTATTGTATTGTTGCCATCGAGGATAACAAGATGGGGTTTTCATCATATTGCATGAGTTTATTCCTCTACATCATGTCATCTTGCTTAAGGCGTTACTCTGTTTTCATTAACTTAATACTCTAGATGCATGCTGGATAGCGGTCGATGAGTGGAGTAATAGTAGTAGATGCAGGCAGGAGTCGGTCTACTTGTCTCGGACGTGATGCCTATATACATGATCATGCCTAGATATTCTCATAACTATTCTCAATTATGTCAATTGCTCAACAGTAATTTGTTCACCCACCATAGAATACTTATGCTCTCGAGAGAAGCCACTAGTGAAACCTATGGCCCCCGGGTCTATCTTCATCATATTAATCTCCTACTACTTAGTTATTTCCTTTGATTTTTGCTTTTCTTTTACTTTACTTTGCATCTTTATCACAAAAATACCAAAAATATTATCTTATCATATCTATCAGATCTCACTCTCGTAAGTGGCCGAGTAGGGATTGACAACCCCTTATCGCGTTGGTTGCGAGGATTTATTTGTTTTGTGACGGTGCGAGGGACTCGCGCGTAGCCTCCTACTGGATTGATACCTTGGTTCTCAAAAACTAAGGGTAATACTTATGCTATTTTGCTGCATCATCCCTCCCTCTTCGGGGAAAACCAACGCAGTGCTCAAGAGGTAGCAGACTCATATGGAATAACTTTGGGGTTTATGGAATTGGATGCACAAGCAGTATTCCCGCTTAGTACAAGTGAAGGCTAGAAAAAGACTGGGAAGCGACCAGCTAGAGAGCGACAATAGTCATGAACTTGCGTTAAAATTAATGAACACCGAATGCAAGCATGGGTATGATATAATGCACCATGAACATAAATATCGTAGAGTCTATGTTGATTTTGTTTCAACTACATGTGTGAACATGTGCCAAGTCAAACCACTCGAATCATTCAAAGGAGGATACCACCCTATCATACCACATCACAACCATTTTAATAGCATGTTGGCACGCAAGGTAAACCATTATAAGCCCCTAGCTAATTAAGCATGGCATAAGCAACTACAATCTCTAATTGTCATTGCAAATATGTTTCTTTCATAATAGGCTGAATCAGGAACGATGAACTAATCATATTTACAAAAACAAGAGAGGTTGAGTTCATACCAGCTTTTCTTATCTCAATAAGTTCATCATATATCGTCATTATTGCCTTTCACTTGCACGACCGAACGGTGTGGATAATAATAATAGTGCACGTGCATTGGACTAAGCTAGAATCTGTAAGCATTCAATTCAAGAGAGAAGACAAGGTAATATGGGCTCTTTGTTAGATCAACAATAATGCATATACAAGCCACTCAACATTTTCATTACGGTCTTCTCCTCTCGACCCCCAAAGGAAAGAAAAGAAACAAAACTATTTACACGGGAAAGCTCCCAACAAGCAAAAGAAGAATGAGAAATCTTTTTGGGTTTTCTTTTAGTTACTACTACCACATGCATGGAAAGTAAACTAACTAAAATATACAATTATTTTTGTTGGTTTTCCTTAAGGTTTTTCAAACACACAAGAAGAAAATGAGAAAATAAACTAGCATGTATGATACAAATGAAAGACTATGAGCACCGACAACTGGCATGAGTGTGTGAACATGGATGTAATGTCGGTGAGAGATACGTACTCCCCCAAGCTTAGGCTTTTGGCCTAAGTTGGTCTACGCCCATGGATCAAAGTGGCCATCTCCGGTGTAAGGAGGAGTGTCCTATGGGTGCCACTGGTTGGCAATCTCCTTAGGATTCCACTGATAAACTGACTGTCGATAAGGGTCCTGGGGTGGTTCCGGCTCGGGCTCTGGAGCTGGTGTCACACTCCAGTTTGCATAAACGTCCTCCAGTAAAACAAGGTACTTGCCTGAAAATATGTTAAACAAAGGGAGAGCAGGCAAAGTAATAGTGTCAAAGTTATTCTTACCAAAAATCAGCCTATAGTGAAGCATCTTCTTCTTATTCTTAACAATAAAATCATGTCCTACCATGCTCTTATAATCTAGAAAAATATTAGGCAGCAACTTTTCCTGCTTCTCATAATGCTTGATAGGTATGTTAAAGAAATGCCTCCAAGGACGGGGCCCTTAGTACGGTTCAGATTTAACCATTTAGCAAGAATAGCGCCTAAACTGAAAGTAGTATCTTGAAACAAGGCATGGCGCAAACTAACAATATCAGGAGCACTAAGGTTCGCATAGTTCTCGCGACCAATTAAGCATCTACTAGCAAATATTGCAAAGTAACGTAGAAGAGGAAAATGTATGCTAGTGATTCTCGCACCGAAAACTTTCCTCGTTTCCCCCACAACAATCATATCAATAAACCCCTCCACATCATGACGATGTGGTTCCTCTATGCTGCCCTCAAAAGGTATCAAACAAATCCGACAAAAATCATGAAGTGACATTTCCTTATGCTCATCATATAAATAAAATTCCACCGAAGGTAGCGAGCTTATAGCATGGAAATGAAAGTTTTGCACAAAGATATTGGTGAGTAAGAGATGCTGTTCGCGTTGGTCATGGAGGAAGGCGGTGAGGCCTGCATTCTCAGACAGCCACCCTAAGAGAATTGAGCATGATTCTCAGAGAACTAATTTAGATGCACCTAGTGATAGGACTTTGCATACTTCTAGTGAACCTGTTGTTGACACACCTGAGAATGCCAATGATATTTCTATTTCTGATACTGAAACACAATCTGGTAATGAACATGAACCTAGTGATAACGTTAATGATGATGTTCATGTTGATGCTCTGAAGGAAATATGCCCTAGAGGCAATAATAAAGTTATTATTTATTTCCTTATATCATGATAAAAGTTTGTTATTCATGCTAGAATTGTATTAACCGGAAACATAATACATGTGTGAATACATAGACAAACAGAGTGTCACTAGTATGCCTCTACTTGACTAGCTCGTTAATCAAAGATGGTTATGTTTCCTGACCATGGACAAAGAGTTGTTATTTGATTAACGGGATCACATCATTAGTTGAATGATCTGATTGACATGACCCATTCCATTAGCTTAGCACTCGATCGTTTAGTATGTTGCTATTGCTTTCTTCATGACTTATACATGTTCCTATGACTATGAGATTATGTAACTCCCGTGTGCCGGAGGAACACTTTGTGTGCTACCAAATGTCACAACGTAACTAGGTGATTATAAAGGTGCTCTACAGCTGTCTCCAAAGGTACATGTTGGGTTGACGTATTTCGAGATTAGTATTTGTCACTCCGATCGTCGGAGAGGTATCTTTGGGCCCTCTCGGTAATGCACATCACTTAAGCCTTCCAAGCAATGCAACTAATGAGTTAGTTGCGGGATGATGTATTACAGATCGAGTAAAGAGACTTGCCCGTAATGAGATTGAACTAGGTATTGGATACCGACGATCGAATCTCGGGCAAGTAACATACCGATGACAAAGGGAACAACATATGTTGTTATCCGGTCTGACCGATAAAGATCTTTGTAGAATATGTAGGAACCAATATGGGCATCCAGGTCCCGCTATTGGTTATTGACCGGAGACATGTCTCGGTCATGTCTACATTGTTCTCGAACCCGTAGGGTCCGCACGCTTAAGGTTTCGATGACAGTTACATTATGAGTTTATATGTTTTGATGTACCGAAGGTTGTTCGGAGTCCTGGTTGTGATCACGGACATAACGAGGAGTCTCGAAATAGTCGAGACATAAAGATTGATATATTGGAAGCCTATATTTGGATATCGGAAGTGTTCCGGGTGAAATCAGGATTTTACCGGAGTACCGGGAGGTTACCGGAACCCCCCGGGAGCTATATGGGCCTTAGTGGAAGAAGAGGAGAGGCGGCCAGGGCTGGGCCACGCTCCCCTCCCCCTAGTCCGATTAGGAGAAGGAGAGAGGGGGCCAGCGCCCCCCTCCTTCTCTCTCTCTCTTTTCCACCTCGTGAATCCTATTCCAACTAGGATTAGGGGGGGGGAGTCCTACTCCCGGAGGGAGTAGGACTCCTCCTGGCGCGCCTCTCCTAGGCCGGCCGCAACCCCCCCTTGAGCCTTTATATACGGAGGCAGGGGCACCCCAGAGAAACACAAGTTGATCCACGTGATCATATTCTTAGTCGTGTGCGGCGCCCCCTGCCACCATAGTCCTCGATAATATTGTAGCGGTGCTTAGGCGAAGCCCTGCGATAGTAGTACATCAAGATCGTCACCACGCCGTCGTGCTGACGGTACTCTTCCCCGACACTTTGCTGGATCGGAGTCCAGGTATCGTCATCGAGCTGAACGTGTGCTAGAACTCGGAGGTGCCGTAGTTTCGGTGCTTGATCGGTCGGGCCGTGGAGATGTACGACTACATCAACCAAACGCTTCCGTTGTCGATCTACAAGGGTACGTAGATCACACTCTCCCCTCTCGTTGCTATGCATCACCATGATCTTGCGTGTGCGTAGGAATTTTTTTGAAATTACTACGTTCCCCCAACAGTGGCATCCGAGCCTAGGTTTTATGTGTTGATGTTATATGCACGAGTAGAACACAAGTGAGTTGTGGGCGATATAAGTCATACTGCTTACCAGCATGTCATACTTTGGTTCAGCGGTATTGTTGTACGAAGCGGCCCGGACCAACATTACGCGTACGCTTACGCGAGACCGGTTCTCCCGACGTGCTTTGCACATAGGTGGCTTGCGGGTGACAGTTTCTCCAACTTTAGTTGAACCAAGTGTGGCTACGCCCGGTCCTTGCGAAGGTTAAAACAGCACCAACTTGACAAACTATCGTTGTGGTTTTGATGCGTAGGTAAGATTGGTTCTTGCTTAAGCCCGTAGCAGCCACGTAAAACTTGCAACAACAAAGTAGAGGACGTCTAACTTGTTTTTGCAGGGCATGTTGTGATGTGATATGGTCAAGACATGATGCTGAATTTTATTGTATGAGATTATCATGTTTTGTAACCGAGTTATCGGCAACTGGCAGGAGCCATATGGTTGTCGCTTTATTGTATGCAATGCAATCACGCTGTAATGCTTTACTTTATCACTAAGCGGTAGCGATAGTCGTGGAAGCATAAGATTGGCAAGACGACAACGATGCTACGATGGAGATCCAGGTGTCGCGCCGGTGACGATGGTGATCATGACGGTGCTTCGGAGATGGAGATCACAGGCACAAGATGATGATGGCCATATCATATCACTTATATTGATTGCATGTGATGTTTATCTTTTATGCATCTTATCTTGCTTTGATTGACGGTAGTATTATAAGATGATCTCTCACTAAAATTATCAAGAAGTGTTCTCCCTGAGTATGCACCGTTGCGAAAGTTCTTCGTGCTAAGACACCACGTGATGATCGGGTGTGATAGGCTCTACGTTCAAATACAACGGGTTCAAAACAGTTGCACACGCGGAATACTCAGGTTATACTTGATGAGCCAAGCATATGCAGATATGGCCTCGGAACACGGATACTGAAAGGTCGAGCGTGAATCATATAGTAGATATGATCAACATAGTGATGTTCACCAATGAAACTACTCCATCTCATGTGATGATCGTACATGGTTTAGTTGATTTGGATCACGTGATCACTTCGAGGATTAGAGGGATGTCTATCTAAGTGGGAGTTCTTTAAGTAATTTGATTAATTGAACTTAAATTTATCATGAACTTAGTACCTGATAGTATCTTGCTTATGTATGTTTGATTGTAGATATATGGCCCGTGCTATTGTTCCGTTGAATTTTAATGTGTTCCTTGAGAAAGCAAAGTTGAAAGATGATGGTAGCAATTACACGGACTGGGTTCGTAACTTGAGGATTATCCTCATTGCTGCACAGAAGAATTACATCCTGGAAGCACCGCTGGGTGCCAGGCCTGCTGCTGGAGCAACACCAGATGTTATGAATGTCTGGCAGAGCAAAGCTGATGACTACTCGATAGTTCAGTGTGCCATGCTTTACGGCTTAGAATTGGGACTTCAACGACGTTTTGAACATCATGGAGCATATGAGATGTTCCTGGAGTTGAAGTTAATCTTTCAAGCAAATGCCCGGATTGAGAGATATGAAGTCTCCAATAAGTTCTATAGCTGCAAGATGGAGGAGACCAGTTCTATCAGTGACCATATACTCAAAATGTCTGGGTATAATAATCACTTGATTCAGATGGGAGTTAATCTTCCAGATGATTGCGTCATTGACAGAATTCTCCAATCACTGCCACCAAGCTATAAGAGCTTCATGATGAACTATAATATGCAAGGGATGAATAAGACTATTCCCGAGCTCTTCGCAATGCTGAAAGCTGCGGAGGTAGAAATCAAAAAGGAGCATCAAGTGTTGATGGTCAACAAGACCACTAGTTTCATGAAAAAGGGCAAAGGGAAGAAGAAGGGGAACTTCAAGAAGAACAGCAAGCAAGTTGCTGCTCAAGAGAAGAAACCCAAGTCTGGACCTAAGCCTGAAACTGAGTGCTTCTACTGCAAGCAGACTGGTCACTGGAAGCGGAACTGCCCCAAGTATTTGGCGGATAAGAAGGATGGCAAGGTGAACAAAGGTATATGTGATATACATGTTATTGATGTGTACCTTACTAATGCTCGCAGTAGCACCTGGGTATTTGATACTGGTTCTGTTGCTAATATTTGCAACTCGAAACAGGGACTACGGATTAAGCGAAGATTGGCTAAGGACGAGGTGACGATGCGCGTGGGAAACGATTCCAAAGTCGATGTGATCGCGGTCGGCACGCTACCTCTACATCTACCTTCAGGATTAGTATTAGACCTAAATAATTGTTATTTGGTGCCAGCGTTGAGCATGAACATTATATCTGGATCATGTTTAATGCGAGATGGTTATTCATTTAAATCAGAGAATAATGGTTGTTCTATTTATATGAGTAATATCTTTTATGGTCATGCACCCTTGAAAATTGGTCTATTCTTATTGAATCTCGATAGTAGTGACACACATATTCATAATGTTGAAGCCAAAAGATGCAGAGTTGATAATGATGGTGCAACTTATTTGTGGCACTGCCGTTTAGGTCATATCGGTGTAAAGCGCATGAAGAAACTCCATACCGATGGACTTTTGGAACCACTTGATTATGAATCACTTGGTACTTGCGAACCGTGCCTCATGGGCAAGATGACTAAAACACCATTCTCCGGTACTATGGAGAGAGCAACAGATTTGTTGGAAATCATACATACAGATGTATGTGGTCCGATGAATATTGAGGCTCGTGGCGGATATCGTTATTTTCTCACCTTCACAGATGACTTAAGCAGATATGGGTATATCTACTTAATGAAACATAAGTCTAAAACATTTGAAAAGTTCAAAGAATTTCAGAGTGAAGTTGAAAATCATTGTAACAAGAAAATAAAGTTTCTACGATCTGATCGTGGAGGAGAATATTTGACTTATGAGTTTGGTGTACATTTGAAACAATGCGGAATAGTTTCGCAACTCACGCCACCCGGAACACCACAGCATAATGGTGTGTCCGAACGTCGTAATCGTACTTTACTAGATATGGTGCGATCTATGATGTCTCTTACTGATTTACCGCTATCGTTTTGGGGTTCTGCTTTAGAGACGGCCGCATTCACGTTAAATAGGGCACCATCAAAATCCATTGAGACGATGCCTTATGAACTATGGTTTGGCAAGAAACCAAAGTTGTCGTTTCTGAAAGTTTGGGGTTGTGATGCTTATGTGAAAAAGCTTCAACCTGATAAGCTCGAACCCAAATCGGAGAAATGTGTCTTCATAGGATATCCGAAGGAAACTATTGGATACACCTTCTATCACAGATCCGAAGGCAAGACTTTTGTTGCTAAATTCGGAAACTTTTTGGAGAAGGAGTTTCTCTCGAAAGATGTGAGTGGGAGGAAAGTAGAACTTGATGAGGTAACTGTACCTGCTCCCTTATTGGAAAGTAGTACATCACAGAAAACTGTTTCTGCGACACCTACACCAATTAGTGAGGAAGCTAATGATAATGATCATGAAACTTCAGGACAAGATACTACTGAACCTCATAGATCAACTAGAGTGAGATCCGCGATAGAGTGGTATGGTAATCCTGTTCTGGAAATCATGCTGCTAGATCATGATGAACCTACGAACTATGAAGAAGCGATGGTGAGCCTAGATTCCGCAAAATGGCTTGAAGCCATGAAATCTGAGATGGGATCCATGTATGAGAACAAAGTATGGACTTTGGTTGACTTACCCGATGATCGGCAAGCAATTGAGAATAAATGGATCTTCAAGAAGAAGACTGACGCTGACGGTAATATTACTGTCTACAAAGCTCGACTTGTCGCAAAAGGTTTTCGACAAGTTCAAGGGGTTGACTATGATGAGACCTTCTCACCCGTAGCGATGCTTAAGTCTGTCCGAATCATGTTTGCAATTGCCGCATTTTATGATTATGAAATTTGGCAGATGGATGCCAAAACTGCATTCCTAAATGGATTTCTGGAAGAAGAGTTGTATATGATGCAACCAGAAGGTTTTGTCGATCCAAAGGGAGCTAACAAAGTGTGCAAGCTCCAGCGATCCATTTATGGACTGGTGCAAGCCTCTCAGAGTTGGAATAAACGCTTTGATAGTGTGATCAAAGCATTTGGTTTTATACAGACTTTCGGAGAAGCCTGTATTTACAAGCAAGTGAGTGGGAGCTCTAGAGCATTTCTGATATTATATGTGGATGACATATTACTGATTGGAAATGATATAGAATTTCTGGATAGCATAAAGGGATACTTGAATAAGCGTTTGTCAATGAAAGACCTCGGTGAAGCTGCTTACATATTAGGCATAAAGATCTATAGAGATAGATCAAGATGCTTAATTTGACTTTCACAAAGCACATACCTTGACAAGATTTTGAAGAAGTTCAAAATGGATCAAGCAAAGAAAGGGTTCTTGCCTGTGTTACAAGGTGTGAAGTTGAGTTAGACTCAATGCCCGACCACTGCAGAAGATAGAGAGAAAATGAAAGATGTTCCCTATGCTTCAGCCATAGGCTCTATCATGTATGCAATGCTGTGTACCAGACCTGATGTGTGCCTTGCTATAAGTTTAGCAGGGAGGTACCAAAGTAATCCAGGAGTGGATCACTGGACAGCGGTCAAGAACATCCTGAAATACCTGAAAAGGATAAGGATATGTTTCTCGTATATGGAGGTGACAAAGAGCTCACCGTAAGAGGTTATGTTGATGCAAGCTTTGACACTGATCCGGACGATTCTAAATCGCAAACCGGATACATGTTTACATTAAACGGTGGAGCTGTCAGTTGGTGCAGTTCTAAACAAAGCGTCGTGGCGGGATCTACATGTGAAGCGGAGTACATAGCTGCTTCGGAAGCAACAAACGAAGGAGTCTGGATAAAGGAGTTCATATCCGATCTAGGTGTCATACCTAGTGCATCGGGTCCAATGAAAATCTTTTGTGACAATACTGGTGCAATTGCCTTGGCAAAGGAATCCAGATTTCATAAGAGAACCAAACACATCAAGAGACGCTTCAATTCCATCCGGGATCTAGTCGAGGTGGGAGACATAGATATTTGCAAGATACATACGGAGCTGGATGTAGCAGACCCGTTGACTAAGCCTCTTCCACGAGCAAAACATGATCAGCACCAAAGCTCCATGGGTGTTAGAATCATTACTGTGTAATCTAGATTATTGACTCTAGTGCAAGTGGGAGACTGAAGGAAATATGCCCTAGAGGCAATAATAAAGTTATGATTTATTTCCTTATATCATGATAAAAGTTTATTATTCATGCAAGAATTGTATTAACCGGAAACATAATACATGTGTGAATACATAGACAAACAGAGTGTCACTAGTATGCCTCTCCTTGACTAGCTCGTTAATCAAAGATGGTTATGTTTCCTGACCATGGACAAAGAGTTGTTATTTGATTAACGGGATCACATCATTAGTTGAATGATCTAATTGACATGACCCATTCCATTAGCTTAGCACCCGATCGTTTAGTATGTTGCTATTGCTTTCTTCATGACTTATACATGTTCCTATGACTATGAGATTATGGCACTCCCGTGTGCCGGAGGAACACTTTGTGTGCTACCAAATGTCACAACATAACCGGGTGATTATAAAGGTGCTCTACAGGTGTCTCCAAAGGTACATGTTGGGTTGACGTATTTCGAGATTAGGATTTGTCACTCCGATCGTCGGAGAGGTATCTTTGGGCCCTCTCGGTAATGCACATCACTTAAGCCTTGCAAGCATTGCAACTAATGAGTTAGTTGCAGAATGATGTATTACGGGACGAGTAAAGAGACTTGCCGGTAACGAGATTGAACGAGGTATTGGATACCGACGATCGAATCTCGGGCAAGTAACATACCGATGACAAAGGGAACAACGTATGTTGTTATGCGGTCTGACCGATAAAGATCTTCGTAGAATATGTAGGAACCAATATGGGCATCCAGGTCCCGCTATTGGTTATTGACCGGAGACATGTCTCGGTCATGTCTACATTGTTCTCGAACCCATAGGGTCCGCACACTTAAGGTTTCGATGACAGTTACATTATGAGTTTATATGTTTTGATGCACCGAAGGTTGTTCGGAGTCCCGGATGTGATCACGGACATGACGAGGAGTCTCGAAATAGTCGAGACATAAAGATTGATATATTGGAAGCCTATGTTTGGATATCGGAAGTGTTCCGGGTGAAATCGGGATTTTACCGGAGTACCGGAACCCCCCGGGAGCTATATGGGCCTTAGTGGGCCTTATTGGAAGAAGAGGAGAGGCGGCCAGGGCTGGGCCGCGCGCCCCTCCCCCCTAGTCCTATTAGGACAAGGAGAGAGGGGGCCGACGCCCCCCTCCTTCTCTCTCTCTCTTTTCCACCTCGCGAATCCTATTCCAACTAGGATTAGGGGGGGGAGTCCTACTCCCGGAGGGAGTAGGACTCCTCCTGGCGCGCCTCTCCTAGGCCGGCCGCAACCCGCCCTTGAGCCTTTATATACGGAGGCAGGGGCACCCCAGAGAAACACAAGTTGATCCACGTGACCATATTCTTAGCCGTGTGTGGCGCCCCCTGCCACCATAGTCCTCGATAATATTGTAGTGGTGCTTAGGCGAAGCCATGCGACAGTAGTACATCAAGATCGTCACCACGCCGTCGTGCTGACGGTACTCTTCCCCGACACTTTTGCTGGATCGGAGTCCGGGGATCATCATCGAGCTGAACGTGTGCTAGAACTCGGAGGTGCCGTAGTTTCGGTGCTTGATCGGTCGATCACACTCTCCCCTCTCGTTGCTATGCATCACCATGATCTTGCGTGTGCGTAGGAATTTTTTTGAAATTACTACGTTCCCCCAACATGCTCAACCTAGTCATAATAATGATGTAGAGATTGAACCTGCTGTTGATCCTGATAACCCACAATCAAAGAATCAACGCTGTGATAAGAGAGACTTTGTTGCTAAGAAGCACGGTCAAGAAAGAGAACCATGGGTTCAGAAACCCATGCACTTTCCTCCTAAGCCATCCAAGAAAAAGGATGATGAGGATTTTGAGCGCTTTGCTGAAATGATTAGACCTATCTTTTTGCGTATGAGTTTGACTGATATGCTTAAAATGAATCCTTATGCTAAGTATATGAAGGATATTGTTACAAATAAGAGAAAGATACCGGAAGCTGAAATTTCCACCATGCTTGCTAATTATACTTTTAAGGGTGGAATACCAAATAAACTTGGAGATCCAGGAGTACCAACTATACCATGCTCCATTAAAAGAAACTATATTAAAACTGCTTTATGTGATCTTAGAGCCGGTGTTAGTGTTATGCCTCTCTCTTTATATCGTAGACTTGATTTGAATAAGTTGACACCTACTGAAATATATTTGCAAATGGCTGACAAATCAACTGCTATACCTGTTGGTATTTGTGAGGATGTGCCTATTGTGGTTGCAACTGTTACTATTTTAACGGAATTTGTTATTCTTGATATTCCCGAGGACGATAGTATGTCTATTATTCTTGGAAGACCCTTTTTGAGTACTGGAGGGGCTGTTATTGATTGCACTAAAGGCAATGTCACTTTTCATGTTAATGGTAATGAGCATACGATACACTTTCTGAGGAAACAACCTCAAGTTCATAGTATCAATTCTATTGGAAAAATTCCATCGATTATTTTTGGAGGTTTTGAATTTCCTCCACCTACTGTCAAGAAGAAATATGATATTCTTATTATTAGGGACGTGCATATCCCCGTTAAGGGAACCTAGTGTTATTCGAAAATTCTCTAGTTCCATGTTATTCGGAATGAGTTTGTTAACAAGACTTCATCAACCTTGTTAGTGGATTCCTTTTGATGAGCATGAGATGGACGAAGTTAGAAAACACAACTCTCTGTACCCTCTTTTTACTTTCTATTATTTATATTAAATAAAGCAAAAATAGTATTTTTTTTTCTATTTATTTTTTGAATTATCCATGCAATAAAAAATACCCCAAAAATAGAAGTTCTCCAAATGCCCTGAAAATTAAATATGTTTTTTCTAGAATATTTGAGAATATCTGGCACTGAGAACACAACAGGGGGACCAAGCACCTGGCCACGAGGGTCCAGGGCGCGCCCACCACCCTAGGCGCACCCCCTGCCTCGTGGGCCCATGGTGGCTCCCCTCCACTTATTCCAGCCACGACACACTCCTTCTTCCTCCCAAAATATCACCAACTAGCTCAAACCCGAGTTCTAGCTCATCTTGCTGCCATTTTCGATCTCCTTTCTCAAAGCTCCACTCACAAAACTGCTTTGGGGGATTGTGTTGGGGAACGTAGTAATTTCAAAATTTTCCTACGCACACGCAAGATCATGGTGATGCATAGCAACGAGGGGGAGAGTCTGATCTACGTACCCTTGTAGATCGCAACGGAAGCGTTGACACAACGTAGAGGAAGTAGTCGTACGTCTTCTTCCCGATCCGACCGATCCAAGCACCGTTACTCCGACACCTCCGAGTTCTTAGCACACGTACAGCTCGATGACGATCCCCGGGCTCCGATCCAGCAAAGCTTCGGGGAGGAGTTCCGTCAGCACGACGGCGTGGTGACGATCTTGATGTTCCACCGATGCAGGGCTTCGCCTAAGCACTACAACGATATGATCGAGGTGGAATATGGTGGCAGGGGGCACCGCACACGGCTATGGAACGATCACAATGATCAACTTGTGTCTGTCTAGAGGTGCCCCCTGCCTCCGTATATAAAGGAGCCAAGGGGGAGGGGGCCGGCCGGCCAAGGTGGGCGCGCCAAGGGAGTCCTACTCCCTCTGGGAGTAGGATTCCCCCCCCCCCAATCCTTGTTGGAATAGGATTCCTTGAGGGGGGGGGGGGGGGGAGAGAGAGAGAGGGGGCCGGCCACCTCTCCTAGTCCTAATAGGACCAGGGGAAGGGGGAGGCGCGCAGCCACCTTGGGCTGCCCCTTTCTCCTTTCCACTAAAGCCCATTAAGGCCCATCTGGTTCCCGGGGGGTTCCGGTAACCTCCCGGTTCTCCGGTAAAATCCCGATTTCACCCGAAACACTTCCGATGTCCAAATATAGGCTTCCAATATATCAATCTTTATGTCTCGACCATTTCGAGACTCCTCGTCATGTCCGTGATCACATCCGGGACTCCGAACTAACTTTGGTACATCAAAATGCATAAACTCATAATAACTGTCATCGTAACGTTAAGCGTGCGGACCCTACGGTTCGAGAACAATGTAGACATGACTGAGATACATCTCCGTTCAATAACCAATAGCGGGACCTGGATGCCCATATTGGCTCCTACATATTCTACGAAGATCTTTATCGGTCAGACCGCATAACAACATACGTTGTTCCCTTTGTCATCGGTATGTTACTTGCCCGAGATTCGATCGTCGGTATCCAATACCTATTTCAATCTCGTTACCGGCAAGTCTCTTTACTCGTTCCGTAATACATCATCTCGCAACTAACTCATTAGTTGTAATGCTTGCAAGGCTTATGAGATGTGTATTACCGAGAGGGCCCAGAGATACCTCTCCGACAATCAGAGTGACAAATCCTAATCTCGAAATACGCCAACCCAACATCTACCTTTGGAGACACCTGTAGAGCTCCTTTATAATCACCCAGTTACGTTGTGACGTTTGGCAGAACACAAAGTGTTCCTCCGGGAAATGGGAGTTGCATAATCTCAGTCATAGGAACATGTATAAATCATGAAGAAAGCAATAGCAACATACTAAACGATCGGGTGCTAAGCTAATGGAATGGGTCATGTCAATCAGACCATTCAACCAATGATGTGACCTCGTTAATCAAATAACAACACCTTGTTCATGGTTAGGAAACATAACCATCTTTGATTAACGAGCTAGTCAAGTAGAGGCATACTAGTGACACTAAGTTTGTCTATGTACTCACACATGTATTATGATTCCGGTTAATACAATTCTAGCACGAATAGTAAACATTTATCATGGTATAAGGAAATAAATAATAACTTTATTATTGCCTCTAGGGCATATTTCCTTCAGTCTCCCACTTGCACTAGATTCAATAATCTAGATTACACAATAATGATTCTAACACCCATGGAGCCTTGGTGCTGATCATGTTTTGCTCGTGGAAGAGGCTTAGTCAACGGGTCTGCAATATTCAGATCCGTATGTATCTTGCAAATCTCTATGTCTCCCACCTAGACTAGATCCCGGATGGAATTGAAGCGTCTCTTGATGTGCTTGGTCCTCTTGTGAAATCTGGATTCCTTTGCCCAGGCAATTGCACCAGTATTGTCACAAAAGATTTTCATTGGACCCGATGCACTAGGTATGACACCTAGATCGGATATGAACTCCTTCATCCAGACTCCTTCGTTCGCTGCTTCCGAAGCAGCTATGTACTCCGCTTCACATGTAGATCCCGCTACGATGCTTAGAACTGCACCAACTGACAGCTCCACCGTTTAATGTAAACACGTATCTGGTTTGCGATTTAGAATCGTCCGGATCAGTGTCAAAGCTTGCATCAACGTAACCTCTTACGGTGAGCTCTTTGTCACCTCCATATACGAGAAACATATCCTTAGTCCTTTTCAGGTATTTCAGGATGTTCTTGACCGCTGTCCAGTGATCCACTCCTGGATTACTTTGGTACCTCCCTACTAAACTTATAGCAAGGCACACATCAGGTCTGGTACACAACATTGCATACATGATAGAGCCTATGGCTGAAGCATAGGGAACATCTTTCATTTTCTCTCTATCTTCTGCAGTCGTCGGGCATTGAGTCTGACTCAACTTCACACCTTGTAACACAGGCAAGAACCCTTTCTTTGCTTGATCCATTTTGAACTTCTTCAAAATCTTGTCAAGGTATGTGCTTTGTGAAAGTCCAATTAAGCGTCTTGATCTATCTCTATAGATCTTTATGCCTAATATGTAAGCAGCTTCACCGAGGTCTTTCATTGAAAAACTCTTATTCAAGTATCCCTTTATGCTATTCGGTAATTCTATATCATTTCCAATCAGCAATATGTCATCCACATATAATATCAGAAATGCTACAGAGCTCCCACTAACTTTCTTGTAAATACAGGCTTCACCGAAACTCTGTATAAAACCAAATGCTTTGATCACACTATCAAAGTGTTTATTCCAACTCCGAGAGGCTTGCACCAGTCCATAAATGGATCGCTGGAGCTTGCACACTTTGTTAGCTCCCTTTGGATCGACAAAACCTTCCGGTTGCATCATACAACTCTTCTTCCAGAAATCCATTCAGGAATGCAGTTTTGACATCCATCTACCAAATTTCATAATCATAAAATGCGGCAATTGCTAACATGATTCTGACAGACTTAAGCATCGCTACGGGTGAGAAGGTCTCATCGTAGTCAACCCCTTGAACTTTTCGAAAACCTTTTGCGACAAGTCGAGCTTTATAGACAGTAATATTACCGTCAGCGTCAGTCTTTTTCTTGAAGATCCATTTATTCTCAATTGCTCGCCGATCATCGGGCAAGTCAACCAAAGTCCATACTTTGTTCTCATACATGGATCCCATCTCAGATTTCATGGCTTCTAGCCACTTTGCAGAATCTGGGCTCACCATCGCTTCTTCATAGTTCATAGGTTCATCATGATCTAGTAGCATGACTTCCAGAACTGGATTACCGTACCACTTTGGTGCGGATCTCACTCTGGTTGATCTACGAGGTTCAATAGTATCTTGTCCTGAAGTTTCATCATCATCATCATTAGCTTCCTCACTAATTGGTATAGGTGTCACAGAAACAGTTTTCTGTGATGTACTATTTTCCAATAAGGGAGCAGGTACAGTTACCTCGTCAAGTTCTACTTTCCTCCCACTCACTTCTTTCGAGAGAAACTCCTTCTCTAGAAATGATCCATTCTTAGCAACGAATGTCTTGCCTTCGGATCTGTGATAGAAGGTGTACCCAACAGTTTCCTTTGGGTATCCTATGAAGACACATTTCTCCGATTTGGGTTCAAGCTTATCAGGTTGAAGCTTTTTCACATAAGCATCGCAGCCCCAAACTTTAAGAAACGACAACTTTGGTTTCTTGCCAAACCATAGTTCATAAGGCGTCGTCTCAACGGATTTTGATGGTGCCCTATTTAACGTGAATGCGGCCGTCTCTAAAGCATAACCCCAAAACGATAGCAGTAAATCAGTAAGAGACATCATAGATCGCACCATATCTAGTAAAGTACGATTACGACGTTCGGACACACCATTACGCTGTGGTGTTCCGGGTGGCGTGAGTTGCGAAATTTTTCCACAATTTTTCAAATGTACACCAAACTTGTAACTCAAATATTCTCCTCCACGATCAGATCGTAGAAACTTTATTTTCTTGTTACGATGATTTTCAACTTCACTCTGAAATTCTTTGAACTTTTCAAATGTTTCAGACTTATGTTTCATTAAGTAGATATACCCATATCTGCTTAAATCATCTGTGAAAGTGAGAAAATAACGATATCCGCCACAAGCCTCAATATTCATCGGACCACATACATCGGTATGTATGATTTCCAACAAATCTGTTGCTCTCTCCATAGTACCGGAGAATGGTGTTTTAGTCATCTTGCCCATGAGGCACGGTTCGCAAGTACCAAGTGATTCATAATCAAGTGGTTCCAAAAGCCCATCAGTATGGAGTTTCTTCATGCGCTTTACACCGATATGACCTAAATGGCAGTGCCACAAATAAGTTGCACTATCATTATCAACTCTGCATCTTTTGGCTTCAACATTATGAATATGTGTGTTACTACTATCGAGATTCATCAAAAATAGACCACTCTTCAAAGGTGCATGACCATAAAAGATATTACTTATATAAATAGAACAACCATTATTCTCTGATTTAAATGAATAACTGTCGCGCATCAAACAAGATCCAGATATAATGTTCATGCTTAACGCTGGCACCAAATAACAATTATTTAGGTCTAATATTAATCCCGAAGGTAGATGTAGAGGTAGCGTGCCGACCGCGATCACATCGACTTTGGAACCGTTTCCCACACGCATCGTCACCTCGTCCTTCGCCAGTGTTCGCTTAATCTGTAGTCCCTGTTTCGAGTTGCAAATATTAGCAACAGAACCAGTATCAAATACCCAGGTGCTACTGCGAGCATTAGTAAGGTACACATCAATAACATGTATATCACATATACCTTTGTTCACCTTGCCATCCTTCTTATCCGCCAAATACTTGGGGCAGTTCCGCTTCCAGTGACCAGTCTGCTTGCAGTAGAAGCACTCAGTTTCAGGCTTAGGTCCAGACTTGGGTTTCTTCTCTTGAGCAGCAACTTGCTTGCTGTTCTTCTTGAAGTTCCCCTTCTTCTTCCCTTTGCCCTTTTTCTTGAAACTAGTGGTCTTGTTGACCATCAACACTTGATGCTCCTTTTTGATTTCTACCTCCGCAGCTTTCAGCATTGCGAAGAGCTCGGGAATAGTCTTACTCATCCCTTGCATATTATAGTTCATCATGAAGCTCTTGTAGCTTGGTGGCAGTGATTGGAGAATTCTGTCAATGACGCAATCATCTGGAAGATTAATTCCCATCTGAATCAAGTGATTATTATACCCAGACATTTTGAGTATATGGTCACTGACAGAACTGGTCTCCTCCATCTTGCAGCTATAGAACTTATTGGAGACTTCATATCTCTCAATCCGGGCATTTGCTTGAAATATTAACTTCAACTCCAGGAACATCTCATATGCTCCATGACGTTCAAAACGTCGTTGAAGTCCCAATTCTAAGCCGTAAAGCATGGCACACTGAACTATCGAGTAGTCATCAGCTTTGCTCTGCCAGACGTTCATAACATCTGGTGTTGCTCCAGCAGCAGGCCTGACACCCAGCGGTGCTTCCAGGACGTAATTCTTCTATGCAGCAATGAGGATAATCCTCAAGTTACGAACCCAGTCCGTGTAATTGCTACCATCATCTTTCAACTTTGCTTTCTCAAGGAACACATTAAAATTCAACGGAACAACAGCACGGGCCATCTATCTACAATCAAACATACATAAGCAAGATACTATCAGGTACTAAGTTCATGATAAATTTAAGTTCAATTAATCAAATTACTTAAAGAACTCCCACTTAGATAGACATCCCTCTAATCCTCGAAGTGATCACGTGACCCAAATCAACTAAACCATGTACGATCATCACATGAGATGGAGTAGTTTCATTGGTGAACATCACTATGTTGATCATATCTACTATATGATTCACGCTCGACCTTTCAGTCTCCGTGTTCCGAGGCCATATCTGCATATGCTTGGCTCGTCAAGTATAACCTGAGTATTCCGCGTGTGCAACTGTTTTGCACCCGTTGTATTTGAACGTAGAGCCTATCACACCCGATCATCACGTGGTGTCTTAGCACGAAGAACTTTCGCAACGGTGCATACTCAGGGAGAACACTTCTTGATAATTTTAGTGAGAGATCATCTTATAATGCTACCGTCAATCAAAGCAAGATAAGATGCATAAAAGATAAACATCACATGCAACCAATATAAGTGATATGATATGGCCATCATCATCTTGTGCCTGTGATCTCCATCTCCGAAGCACCATCATGATCACCATCGTCACCGGCGCGACACCTTGATCTCCATCGTAGCATCGTTGTCGTCTCGCCAATCTTATGCTTCCACGACTATCGCTACCGCTTAGTGATAAAGTAAAGCATTACAACGCGATTGCATTGCATACAACAAAGCGACAACCATATGGCTCCTGCCAGTTGCCGATAACTCGGTTACAAAACATGATAATCTCATACAATAAAATTCAGCATCATGTCTGGAGCATATCACATCACAACATGCCCTGCAAAAACAAGTTAGACGTCCTCTACTTTGTTGTTGCAAGTTTTATGTGGCTGCTACGGGCTTAAGCAAGAACCAATCTCACCTACGCATCAAAACCACAACGATACTTTTTCAAATAGACTCCGTTTTAACCTTCGCAAGGACCGGGCGTAGCCACACTCGGTTCAACTAAAGTTGGAGAGACAGTCGCCCGCAAGCCACCTGTGTGCAAAGCATGTCGGGGGAATCGGTCTCGTGTAAGTGTACGCGTAAGGTTGGTCCGGGTCGTCTCGTCCAACAATACCGCCGAACCAAAGTATGACATGCTGGTTGGCAGTATGACTTGTATTTCCCACAACTCACTTGTGTTCTACTCGTGCATATAACATCAAACCATAAAACCTAGGCTCTGATACCACTGTTGGGGAATGTAGTAATTTCAAAATTTTCCTACGCACACACAAGATCATGGTGATGCATAGCAATGAGGGGAAGAGTCTGATCTACGTACCCTTGTAGATCGCAACGGAAGGTTTGACACAACGTAGAGGAAGTAGTCGTACGTCTTCTTCCCGATCCGCCCGATCCAAGCACCGTTACTCCGGCACCTCCGAGTTCTTAGCACACGTACAGCTCGATGACGATCCCCGGGCTCCGATCCAGCAAAGCTTCGGGGAGGAGTTCCGTCAGCATGACGGCGTGGTGACGATCTTGATGTTCCACCGACACAGGTCTTCGCCTAAGCACTACAACGATATGATCGAGGTGGAATATGGTGGCAGGGGCACCGCACACGGCTAAGGAACGATCACAATGATCAACTTGTGTGTGTCTAGAGGTGCCCCTTGCCTCCATATATAAAGAAGCCAAGGGGGAGAGGGCCGGCCGGCCAAGGTGGGCGCGCCAAGGGAATCCTACTCCCTCTGGGAGTAGGATTCCCCCCCCCCCAATCCTAGTTGGAATAGGATTCCTTGAGGGGGGGAAAGAGATTGAGGCGGCCGGCCACCTCTCCTAGTCCTAATAGGACCAGGGAAGGGGGGAGGCGCGCGGCCACCTTGGGCTGCCCCTTTCTCCTTTCCACTAAAGCCCATTAAGGCCCATCTGGTTCCCGGGGGGTTCCGGTAACCTCCCGGTACTCCGGTAAAATCCCGATTTCACCTGAAACACTTCCGATGTCCAAATATAGGCTTCCAATATATCAATCTTTATTTCTCGACCATTTCGAGACTCCTCGTCATGTCCGTGATAACATCCAGGACTCCGAACTAACTTCGGTACATCAAAATGCATAAACTCATAATAATTGTCATCGTAACATTAAGCGTGCGGACTTTACGGTTCGAGAACAATGTAGACATAACTGAGATACATCTCCGGTCAATAACCAATAGCGGGACCTGGATACCCGTATTGGCTCCTACATATTCTACGAAGATCTTTATCGGTCAGACCGCATAACAACATACGTTGTTCCCTTTGTCATCGGTATGTTACTTGCCCGAGATTCGATCGTCGGTATCCAATGCCTAGTTCAATCTCGTTACCAGCAAGTCTCTTTACTCATTCCGTAATACATCATCTCGCAACTAACACATTAGTTGTAATGCTTGCAAGGCATATGTGATGTGTATTACCGAGAGGGCCCAGAGATACCTCTCCGACAATCGGAGTGACAAATCCTAATCTCGAAATACGCCAACCCAACATCTACCTTTGGAGACACCTGTAGAGCTCCTTTATAATCACCCACTTACGTTGTGACGTTTGGAAGCACACAAAGTGTTCCTCCGGGAAATGGGAGTTGCATAATCCCATAGTCATAGGAACATGTATAAGTCATGAAGAAAGCAATAGCAACATACTAAACGATCGGGTGCTAAGCTAATGGAATGGGTCATGTCAATCAGATCATTCAACCAATGATGTGACCTCATTAATCAAATAACAACACCTTGTTCATGGTTAGGAAACATAACCATCTTTGATTAACGAGCTAGTCAAGTAGAGGCATACTAGTGACACTAAGTTTGTCTATGTATTCACATATGTATTATGTTTCCAGTTAATACAATTCTAGCATGAATAATAAACATTTATCATGATATAAGGAAATAAATAATAACTTTATTATTGCCTCTAGGGCATATTTCCTTCAGATTGTTCTTTGGTATGTGACTCCTCCAATGGTCCAATTAGTTTTTGCTCTAGTGCTTTATTTATTGCAATTTTTTGCTGCTTAGGTGACCCTGTTCTTGAGCTTGCATGCCCAATTTATATGGTCAAAAGTAGTTTTAATGCATGATATGTCCTCTAGGCACTTGTAGGAGTAGTTGCTATCAATTTTGTTGAGCTTGGTTCACTTTTATTTTGAAGTTACTAAAAATTTAAGAAATTTTTCAGAGGAAGAAATATGTTTAGGAAAATGTACCAAGGTGGTCCTTCAAGGAAGCAAGGACCCAGGCTCACAATACGCGATGCGGACGAGGAACCACCGAGGGAAGCTCAAGTGCGGGCTTGTGAATGGCTGTCAGAGAACTTTATGGTTCGAGCAGGAATCAAGGAGGAATTTGACGAATATGTGTGTAATGCTGATCTTGAGAGCTTCGAGGCAGATAAGTGTCCTCAGTACCACTATCTCACTGATTCCTTTGTGAGAGGGTTTAAATTTACATCATCACGCAATTCTCAAACTGTCTTGTTTGATCTTTATGAAAATTCTTATACTATGGACTTAGAGGATTTTAATACTACTTGCAAACTTCCACAATGGGGTAGCACTAGTCAACCTCGCAAATATGAGTTTAGAGATTTTCTTGCTAGTATAACTGTGGGGGAATCTAGAGATATAACACAAGCTACCATAGGGAGTGTTCATTTTCCTGCTCTACATTATTTTGCTCTCTTCATAGGTAGGTGCATAAATGGTAAGGATGAAGCATGCCATATGTGTGTCCCTGACCTCATTGTTCTCAGGAGTGCTGTATTAGGAGATAAACATTATAATTTGGGAGACATTGTTGCACGTAGGTTGCATAATAATAGAATTAATGGGGATTTCTTTGGTAGAATTTATGCAACCCGTCTAGCTAATTTTCTTGATATACCCATACGTGGGTATGATATTGAGTTGCCTCCAGTTTATTTAGATTATGAGGCTATGGTTCGTCATAAGTTTGTTGAGAGGAATGATCAGTTCCTCCAGTACCAACTAATCTTTGACAGACGACACACCTATCATGTTGTGCTCCCTGCTTCTACTTCCTTTGACTTTCAGGCAAAAGGGAGATATGTTATAACCAGGGAGGAGGCAGACGAGTATAAGAGGAGAACGGAGATGGCTCGCCTCCAAGCGACAGCTCATGAGGCAATAGCTGCTGCATCACAGTACGACCCTAGTTATAACTTTGGATATCCGCCAGGCCAGCCGTGGCCATAGACCAACTTAGGCCAAAAGCCTAAGCTTGGGGGAGTACGTATTTCTCACCGACATTACATTCCTGTTCACACACTCATGCTAGTTGTCGGTGCTCATACTTTTTCATTGTATCATCCATGCTACTTTATTTCCTTTTTATGCTTTCTTCTTGTGTGTTTGGTAAACCTTAATAAAAACCAAAAAAAATTAGTTGTAGTTTTCAGCTAGTTTACTCTCCATGCTCTTAGTAGTAATTAAAAAGAAAACCCAAAAAGATTTCTCGTTCTTCTTTTGCTTGTTGGGAGCCTTCCCGTGTAAATAGTTTTATTTCTTTCTTGTTCTTTGGGGGTTGAGAGGAGAAGACCATGATTAAAATGCTGAGTGGCTCTCATATGCATTATTGTTGATCTAACAAAGAACCCATATTACCTTGTCTTCTCTCTTGAATTGAATGCTTGTAGATTCTAGCTTAGTCCAATGCACATTCACTATTATTATTATCCACACTATTTAGTCATGCAAGTGAAAGGCAATAATGATGATTATATGATGAACTTATTGAGATGAGAAAAGCTGGTATGAACTCGACCTCTCTTGTTTTTGTAAATACGATTAGTTCATCATTCCTGATTCAGCCTATTACGAATAAACATGTTTGCAATGACAATTAGAGATCATAGTTGCTTATGCCATGCTTAATTAGCTAGGAGTTTATAATGGTTTACCTTGCGTGCCAACATGCTATTAAAATGGTTGTGATGTGGTATGATAGGGTGGTATCCTCTTTTGACTGATTTGAGTGGCTTGACTTGGCACATGTTCACGCAACTAGTTGAAACAAAATCAACATAGCCTCTACGATATTTATGCTCAAGCTGCATTATATCCTACTCATCCTTGCATTCGGTGTTGATTAATTTTAATGCATGTTCATGATTGTTGCCGCTCTCTAGTTGGTCGCTTCCCAGTCTTTTTCTATCCTTCACTTGTACTAAGTGGGAATACTGCTTGTGCATCCAATTCCATAAACCCCAAATTTATTCCATATGAGTCCACCATACATACCTATACACGGTATCTACCTGTCGTTCCAAGTAAATTTGTATGTGCCAAACTCTAAACCTTCAAATAAACATTATGTTTTGTATGCTCGAATAGCTCATGTATCAACTAGGGTTGTCTGCATCTTCCATGCCAGGCGGGTTATTCTCAAGAGGAGCAGACTCCGCTCCTCACTCACGAGAACATGGCTGGTCACCGGGATGCCCAGTTCCATGCTTTAAGCAAATCAAATGAAAATAATTGCAAGAAACCCCCCCTGGGACTCTTGTTAGTTGGAGGCACTTGTTGTTTCGAGCAAGCCATGGATTGATGCTTGTTGGTGGAGGGGGAGTATAAACTGTACCATTTTGTTTGGGCACCGCCTATCATGTGTGTAGCATGCAAGATATCGAGATCTCTCGGTTGTTATGTTGACAATGAAAGTAAACCGCTCAAAATATTATTCTTATCTATTTCAAAACCGAGCTCTGGCACCTCTACAAATCCCTGCTCCCCTCTGCGAAGGGCCTATCTATTTACTTTTATGTTGAGTCATCATCCTTTTATTAAAAAGCACCAATTAGAGAGTACCTCTGTCATTTGCATCTATTACTGTTAGTTCACATTGAGTATGACTTGACTGGATCTCTTTTACCATGAATCACAATGTCTAGTCAGTCCTTGATCTTTCAAGGTGCTCTGCATTTATGTTTTGTGGTCTTAGAAAGGGCTAGCGAGATACCATCTTGTTATATCATATCATGATTGTTTTGAGAAAGTGTTGTCATCCGAGATTTATTATTATTGCTCGCTAGTTGATTATGCCATTGATATGAGTAAACATGAGACCTAAGTGTTATTGTGAATATGGTTAGTTCATAATCTTTGCTGAAAACTTGAATCCTGGCTTTACATATTTGCAACAACAAGAGCAAACAGAGTTTGAAAAAGTTTTTCTTTATCACTTTCATGTTATCAACTGAATTGCTTGAGGACAAGCAAAGGTTTAAGCTTGGGGAGTTGATACATCTCCATCGTATCTACTTTTCCAAACATTTTTGCCCTTGTTTTGGACTCTAACTTGCATGATTTGAATGGAACTAACCTGGACTGACGCTGTTTTCAGCAGAATTGCCATGGTGTTATTTTTGTGTAGAAATAAAAGTTCTCGGAATGACCTAAAAATCAACGGTGAATTATTTTGGAATATATAAAAAATACTAGAACAAGAATCCACGTCAGGGGGGCCTCCACCTGTCCACGAGGGTGGGGGGTGCACCTGCCCCCTGGGCGCGCCCCCCTGCCTCATGGGCCCCCTGACACTCCACCGACCTCAACCTTGACTCCATATATTCACTTTCGGGGAGAGAAAAAATCAAAGAGAAGAATTCATCGCGTTTTACGATACGGAGCCACCGCCAAGCCCTAAACTCTCTCGGGAGGGCTGATCCGGAGTCCGTTCGGGGCTCCGGAGAGGGGAATCCGTCGCCATCATCATCATCAACCTTCCTCCATCACCAATTTCATGATGTTCACCGCCGTGCATGAGTAATTCCATCGTAGGCTTGCTAGACGGTGATGGGTTGGATGAGATTTATCATGTAATCGAGTTAGTTTTGTTAGGGTTTGATCACTAGTATCCACTATGTTCTGAGATTTATGTTGCTATGACTTTGCTATGCTTAATGCTTGTCACTAGGGCCCGAGTGCCATGATTTCAGATCTGAACCTATTATGTTTTCATCCATATATGAGAGTTTTTGATCCTATCTTGCAAGTCTATAGTCACCTATTATGTGTTATGATCCGTTAACCCCGAAGTGAGAATAATCGGGACCACTACCGGTGATGACCGTAGTTTGAGGAGTTCATGTATTCACTATGTGTTAATTCTTTGGTCCGGTACTCTATTAAAAGGAGGCCTTAATATCCCTTAGTTTCCAATAAGACCCCACTACCACGGGAGGGTAGGACAAAAGATGTCATGCAAGTTCTTTTCCATAAGCACGTATGACTATATTCGGAATACATGCCTACATTACATTGATGAACTGGAGCTAGTTCTGTGTCACCCTAGGTTATGACTGTTACGTGATCGATCGCATCTGGCATAATTCTCCATCACCGATCCATTGCCTACGAGCTTTCCATATATTGTTCTTCGCTACCACTACAAAACACTACAAAACACCAAAAATATTACTTTTGCTATCATTACTTTTGCTACCGCTACCACTACTATCATATTACTTTGCTACTAAATACTTTGTTGCAGATATTAAGTTATCCAGGTGTGGTTGAATTGACAACTCAGCTGCTAATACTTGAGAGTATTCTTTGGCTCCCCTTGTGTTGAATCTATAAATTTGGGTTGAATACTCTACCCTCGAAAACTGTTGCGATCCCCTATACGTGTGGGTTATCAGTGACATGTATGAAAAATTAAGCATGGTGGCCTTGCCACAAATACGATGTCAACTACATGATCATATAAAGCAATATGACAATGATGATGCGTTTCATAATAAATGGAACGGTTGAAAGTTGCATGGCAATATATCTCGGAATGGCTATGGAAATGCCATAAAAGGTATGTATGGTGGATGTTTTGAGGAAGATATAAGGAGGCTTGTGTGTGATAGAGCGTATCATATCACGGGGTTTCGATGCACCGACGAAGTTTGCACCAACTCTCAAGGTGAGAAAGGGCAATGCACGGTACAGAAGAGGCTCGCAATGATGGAAGGGTGAGAGTGCGAATAATCCATGGACTCAACATTAGTCTTAAAGAACTCACATACTTATTGAAAAAATCTACAAGTCATCAAAACCAAGCACTACGTGTCGTGGTTCTAACTCGGACAGTGATGTAGGGGGGTGTGTATGGAGAGGCTAGATCTCAGCTATGGAGAGGTTGTAAACACACCAGGATGTACGAGTTCAGGCCCTTCGCGGAGGAAGTAACAGCCCTACGTCTCGGTGCCCGGAGGTGGTCGATTGGATTATAGGTGTGTGAATAACAGGGGTGCGAACCCTTGCTACTGAGGAGGGGGGTGGCTTATATATATTTCGCCAGACCCCTCCGGCCCTCAGTAATGCGGGGTTAAAATACATTAAGACTGGGCATTACTGGTAACGTCCCTAATAAAGTGCTATGATGAACATAAAGACTACTTAATAGCCGACCCTTTGCCTGCGGAGTGACTTTAGATCTCCTGTCAGTCGAGTGGTTGGCTTCGTGGTCGAGTGATGGCTTCCTGGCCGAGTGTCTTGAATCCGTCGAGCGGGATACTTTCAAGTCGATTGAAAGGTGACTTCTCCTAGGGATGTCCTTGGGTAGGGCTCCTAGGACAGGTCCATGCCCCTACCCTGAGTACATAGCTTCATCATTAGCCCCCGAATGGATCGAGGTTCGAGTGAGGAAGGAGTTGGGGGTCCTTCCGTCTGGTTCTTAGTGTCATATGAATGTCTTGCACTGGATCGATCGTCACGGATGACGTTGTCAACTTCTTTCGGTCACCTTGATCCATTCTTGGTCTCTCGTCGAGTGAATTTCCTTACTTATGAAATACCGAGTGCCGGCGCGAGAGGGATCTTCTGTTTGACGAGTTGTTCTGCAGCCCGCGAATTTTGCGGGATTTGAGTTTCGGGGAGAGAGCGGGATGGGAGTGGCCGCAGTAATCGGAAGGGATAGGATGGAAGTTCCTCGATCTCTGCGCCACCATTTTCGCCACGTACCGCGCGCGCCTATTGCGGGATTTGACGGGATCGCCTGGGCCTACCGGTCAGCCACTCGGAAGCAGCTCCTTATAAGTAGCCGGCTCGGGGCTCCCCAACAGTGTGCTCTCGCCCTTTCTCTTCCCCTCGCAAGGTCCTCTGCCACCTCCGCTCTCACCCTAGCACCGTAGGTCTGTTCGAGCTTCACCAGCGACGATGGTGAAGGACAAGACGTCGGCTTTGGAGCGCGCGAAGAAGGCGGCGGTGCAGGGGAAGGGGAAGAAGTCCGCTCGGGGCGGATCTTCCTCGAGGACTGCTCTGCCCTGGGATTGGATCCAGGGCGACTGGATGCCGTCGGTGATTCGGCAGGAAGACCTTGACAACATGGTCGAGGGGGGAGTCATTCCTCATGAAGCTGCGCGTCTCCCGGGGAGAGAGATCGAACCCCAACCTCGTGACGGTGAGTGTGTCCTCGTCACCACCCATATCGACCACGGATTTTCTCTACCTCCTCATCCTTTTTTCTGGAGCTTTTTGAACTTCTTCGGAGCGCAGCTCCACCATTTCACTCCCAATTCCATCGTGTATCTTGCGGCTTTCGTTTCCTTGTGCGAAAGCTTCTTGGGTTGCCGCCCTCATTGGGGACTCTTTAAACACATCTTCACTTGCCGTTCCCAATCGGTAAAGAAAGCCAAGCCGAGTGACGATCGGACGCAGGTGATCCTGTTGTGCGGGGGCCTGGCGATCCAGATGAGGGGAAAAAGTTCTTTTCGTCTATCACCTTTCCCGAGTCGGTCCGTGGTTGGCAGGGGACCTGGTTTTATTGCCAAGACCAGGTGACCCCAGGGCAATCGACTGGGCTTCCTCCTTTCTCTCTGGACCGAGCTCAAAAGCCTGCCTCTCTGAAAGTGCTGCCGGAGGAAAAGGCGCAAGTCAAGGTGCTGGTTGGCCGAGTGGTTCAGCTTGTCTAAGAGGGCGTGATCGGCATGGACTTGCTGGAGGTCTTCCTTCGGAGGCGCATCCAACCTCTCCAGGCTCGTGACCACCCGATGTGGCTGTACTCGGGTCTCAAGGACACCACTCGGATTCACCCAGAGGAGGTCACTGACGAGATGCTGGAGGGGTGGCTGTCGAGTATCACAGGGAACAAAGACAACCCCCGAGGAGCCAGGAGGGTCCCTCCGCTCAACAACTCATATGAAGTGGACCAGGTTTGACCTTGTGTTCCCGACAGAGATCTTGTTTTCTTCATTTGTTCTCTTAGAATCGGTCGACTGACTTTCGACTCGTTTGCCGTTCTCCAGGCAACTACGGAGATGTACTCGACACCCAACGGAGCACAGGAGCAGACCGAGGAAGGAGAGGCGAGCGGAGGCGAAAGCGGAGACGAACAGGGGGAGTGGGAATCTGACGGCGAAGGAGAGGGAGACGACGACGTCGACTCCAGCGAAGAGGAGGAGGAGGAGGAAGCTGAACCTCCCCGCTCGGAAAGGCGATCCAAGCTCACACCGACCCTGTGCGGGAACGAGGTAAGGCGACTGTTCCCGTTGGGCAGTCGTCAAAGCGCCCTCGGACCTCTTCTCCAGCGCCGACTGAAAAAGCTCCCAAGCACCCCCGCGCGGCGCCGTCCAAGCCACCCAAGGCTCTGCCCAAGATGAGGATGACTGTCCCCACCATTTCTGGGTAACGATAGAACTTGTTCTCCTTTGTCGACCGTGGACAGATCCTTGGTCGATTCACTGAGCCAACTGACTGTCTTTCAAAATTTGCAGTGCTGCTACTTCTGAGATCTCCGCCAAGGACGATGATCAAGAGATGGAGGATGCTGTTACTTCCAACCCTGGTATGATTACTGATGTTCTGTCTTGAATCGATTGATGATTTCTCATAACTCCGGTCGACTGAATTTTTCTCGATGCTCCTTCTCATGTTATTAACCTCCATGACGACGACGATGAAGTGCCACCAAGAGTGAGGCGGAACAAGGGAGCGTCGGCTGGCGAGACCCCACAATCCACTCCGTCGCCTGAGGCCGTAGCTCAAGACGTTGGTGATACCACTCGGGCTTCTGTGACTTTCGCAATTCCTCTGACGAGTGTGCGGCCCTCGACGTCGACTGCGAATCCGCCTTCGCTCTTCGCCACACACCACGTCCCTGAGGACCAAGTGGATGCAGCTAAGGAAGCTGTACGCCAGGCAAGGATCATGATGGAGCAGGTCAAGGTGGTTCGAGAAGCCAGCCAAGCAGCTTATGACGCGAGTTCAGCTCTTCAGAGTAACGTCCAGGTCAGTCGATTCACTGCTTGTTCTGTTAGGGTATGCTGTCTGAAGAATCTCTTTTCTGAAGATCTTTAAATCTGTACACCCACTGGGTGTGTCTGTGAAGTCTTGGACAAGTGGGAGCACGCTTAGTGCACCCACTGGGTGTAGTCCCCGAGACTACGGTGGACTGCTGGCAGTTGACTGTAGTCTTTATATTGTGTTGCATTAGTTGTACTTCTTCACTCGGTCTGGTCAAGCCATGTCGAATGAAACTGTATCCGGTCGACTGTGGGCAGTCGATTTTTTTTTTGAAAAACCAGTGGGGGCACACTGAGTGCACCCACTGGGTGTAGTCCCCGAGACTACTGTTGAATGTCTTTGATTCAGCTATAGTCTTAGAAGCGCCATCATTGTCTCTTGGTTACTCGGAAGCAACTTATCTTGGACCTCTGTCGACTGATTTTTGCAGAAATCCTGTGGACTTGTGGCTCTCTATACCGAGTTGGAGAACAAACAGATCCAACTCAACCTTAACTTGAAGCTTGCTCAACAGAACCTGCAGAAGGCGCAAGAAGAAGCAAAAGGTATGGCTGGTGAGGTTTCTCATTCTTGACGAGTGACTTTTCTTCCTTGCGCGTTCTTGATGTTGGGCTCATTCGACGTTCTGTAGATAAACTGGAGGAAGCTCTGATGAAGAAGGATCGAGATCTTGCTGAAGCGCAAAAGGAGGCCTCGAGCAAAACAAAGCTTGCAGAAGAGAAACTGGCTTCGGTCGGAACTCTTGAGCAGGAGAACTCCAGACTGAAAGCTGCTCTCGAGATAGCTAATCAAGAGGTCAGCCGACTAAAGAACGACAAGATGGTTCTGCACGACAAGGCGGGTGAGCTGGCGGGGAAGGTGAACGATCTGGAGGCTTATCTTGGTGGACTCGCCAAGAAGCTGTTCGTCATGCTCGAAGGTAGTTACTCCGACCCGACTGTCTTCCAGTTACCAAGCCCGTGTAGGGTTACTGTCTTATTCTTGAATCGTGTTCGCAGAATTCTGCCAGAGCTTCGAAGAGGAAACCAGTCGAGTGGAGCCAGGCTTGGATCCCGCCAATTCTCTCGTGAAGGACGAGGCTGCCATGAACATGCTCCGACTGGAGTCTCGTGTTACCAGCGTTGTTGACTATCTTGCCCGGCTGAAGGTTGCGATGTCGCGGATCGACACATCACTCTGGCCTGGGATGACACTTCAGAACGACCTCGAGTCCCTGATGGCTCGACTTAATGAAGTCCCAGGTCGAGTGGCGGAATGGAAGAAATCTTCTGCTAGATGTCGTGCTGATGTCGCTCTGTCTCTGGTCCGCGTCCATTGCAAGGAGGCGCGAGAAGAAAAGCTGGCCGCCATTCAAGTTGCTAATACCAGGAAGCATAGCTTTCAAGACTTCATGGAGACTTTCATCGCTGCTGCTACTCGTATTGCAGACGGGATCGACTTGGACGAGTTCGTCGCCCCTTCCAGTCCTCCGCTTGAGGAATGAAAAACTTTTATGCTTCACTTTAAATTTGCCTCGGAGTGCCGAGTGGATTTGTAACCGTTAAACTCTGCCGAGCCGAGGGCTCAAGTACTTTGATCTGAGGTCTGGGACCTTTAGGCCTTATCTGAACTTGATTTCTCGTTGAATATCTTCATGGTTTGATCCGTCGAGTGGAACTTGATCTTCACTCGGAATAACCTTGTATTTGTGGCGTAACTCCGAAGGAGTCGACTTGCGCCTCGTCGTCCTTGCGGATTGGGTTGTGTCCTGTACATAGGCAAGCACTGGGCTGCAGCTAAGCCCCCGAGTGGGAGGTTTGCTCTCACTCGGTAGGATTTTTAAACATTTGGGCGAGTGCTGGGCTGCAGCTAATTAAGCCCCCGAGTGGGAGGTTTGCTCTCACTCGGTAGGATTTTTAAACACTTAGGCGAGCGCTGGGCTGCAGCTAAGCCCCCAAGTGGGAGGTTTGCTCTCACTCGGTAGGATTTTTAAACACTTAGGCGAGCACTGGGCTGCAGCTAAGCCCCCGAGTGGGAGGTTTGCTCTCACTCGGTAGGATTTTTAAACACTTAGGCGAGCACTGGGCTGCAGCTAAGCCCCCGGGTGGGAGGTTTGCTCTCACTCGGTAGGATTTTTAAACACTTAGGCGAGCACTGGGCTGCAGCTAAGCCCCCGAGTGGGAGTCTGGCTCGCCACTCGGTAGGATTTTTAAACACTTAGGCGAGCACTGGGCTGCAGCTAAGCCCCCGAGTGGGAGTCTGGCTCGCCACTCGGTAGGATTTTTAAACACTTAGGCGAGCACTAGGCTGCAGCAAAGCCCCCGAGTGGGAGGTTTGCTCTCACTCGGTAGGATTTTTAAACACTTAGGCGAGCACTTGGCTGCAGCTAAGCCCCCGAGTGGGAGTCTGGCTCGCCACTCGGTAGGATTTTTAAACACTTAGGCGAGCACTGTGCTGCAGCTAAGCCCCCTTGTGGGAGGTTTGCTCTCACTCGGTAGGATTTTTAAACACTTAGGCGAGCACTGGGCTGCAGCTAAGCCCCCGAGTGGGAGTCTGGCTCACCACTCGGTAGGATTTTTAAACACTTCGGCGAGCACTTGGCTGCAGCTAAGCCCCCGAGTGGGAGTCTGGCTCGCCACTCGGTAGGATTTTTAAACACTTAGGCGAGCACTGTGCTGCAGCTAAGCCCCCGAGTGGGAGGTTTGCTCTCACTCGGTAGGATTTTTAAACACTTGGGCGAGCACTGGGCTGCAGCTAAGCCCCCGAGTGGTAGTCTGGCTCGCCACTCGGTAGGATTTTTAAACACTTAGGCGAGCACTGGGCTGCAGCTAAGCCCCCGAGTGGGACTCTGGCTCTCCACTCGGTAGGATTTTTAAACACTTAGGCGAGCACTGTGCTGCAGCTAAGCCCCCGAGTGGGAGGTTTGCTCTCACTCGGTAGTATTTTTAAACACTTAGGCGAGCACTGGGCTGCAGCTAAGTCCCCGTGTGGGAGTCTGGCTCGCCACTCGGTAGGATTTTTAAACACTTAGGCAAGCACTAGGCTGCAGCTAAGCCCCCGAGTGGGAGTTTGGCTCGCCACTCGGTAGGATTTTTCAAACTTAGGCAAAACGGATTCGCCGCTAAGTCACCCACTGGGGATTTCGTATGCAAACAGAACTGACCACAATTATTGGAACACTCTTGTCTTTGATAAAAATGAACTGCGGAAGTTTTTCTTATTACATCTCGTCCGAGGGAGAACACAAGTGTAAAAGGGGCGGAGCAGTTCCGCATTCGAAGCTCGCGGCTCGTTGATCTGGCGATCAACATTGTAGAGGTGATACGCTCCATTGTGGAGGACTCTGGTGACGATGAAGGGTCCTTCCCAAGTAGGAGCAAGCTTGTGTGGTTTCTGTTGATCCACTCGGAGGACCAAATCTCCTTCTTGGAAGGCTCGACTCTTCACATTTCTGGCGTGGAATCGACGCAAGTCTTGCTGATAAATGGTCGATCTGATCATGGCCATTTCCCTCTCTTCTTCTAGGAGGTCGACTGCGTCTTGCCGGGCTTGTTCTGCTTCATCTTCGGTATAAAGTTCGACTCGGGGTGCGTTGTGAAGAAGATCACTCGGCAGGACTGCTTCGGCTCCATAAACCAGAAAGAACGGAGTTCTTCCAGTCGACCGATTTGGGGTGGTCCTCAATCCCCACAGAACTGATGGAAGCTTGTCGACCCATGCGCCCGCTGCGTGCTTGAGATCACGCATCAGCCGGGGCTTTAGTCCTTTGAGAATCAGACCATTTGCCCTTTCAGCTTGTCCGTTCAACTGGGGATGGGCGACCGATGCGTAGTCGACTCGTGTGCCTTGAGAGGCGCAAAAAGCTCCGGACTTGTCCGAATCAAAGTTTGACCCATTGTCAGTGATGATGCTATGAGGGACTCCATATCTGAATGTTAGCCCCCTGACGAAATTGATAGCGTTGCAAGCATCAAGATTCTTGATAGGCTTAGCTTCAATCCATTTGGTAAACTTGTCGACTGCCACAAGCACATGTGTGAAACCGCTCCTGCCTGTTCTCAGTGGACCAACCATGTCTAGTCCCCAAACACCAAAGGGCCAGACGAGTGGAATGGTCTTCAGGGCTGACGTAGGCTTGTGTGACATGTTGGAGTAGAACTGGCACCCTCCACACTTGTCGACTATCTCCTTTGCCGTTTCATTTGCCTTTGGCCAGTAAAATCCCGCTCGGTATGCTTTAGCCACAATGGTTCGAGAAGACGCATGGTGACCACAGGTCCCCGAGTGGATATCATCAAGGATTATCTGACCTTCTTCTGGTGTTATGCACTTCTAACCGATTCCAGTCATGCTTTCTCTATACAACTGTCCCTTTATGACTGTGAAGGCCTTGGATCGACGGATGATTTGTCAAGCCTCTTCCTCGTCCTCCAGGAGTTCTTTCCTTAGGATATACGCGATGTACGGTATCGTCCAGTCGGGAGTGATTGCCAAGACTTCCATGATTAGGTCGACCACAGCAGGGACTTCGACTTCAGTCGGATCTGTGGCACTTTTCGGCTATGGGGCTTCTTCTGTAAAATGATCTTCTTGGACTGACGGTGAGTGGATGTGCTCCAGGAACACGTTGCTGGGGATGGCTTCTCTCTTGGAGCCTATCTTTCCCAAATCGTCAGCCGCCTGATTTTTCAGTCGGGGGATGTGATGAAGCTCTAACCCCTTGAATTTCTTTTCTAACTTTCTCACTGCATTGCAATAACCAGTCATTGCCGGACTTCTGACGTCCCACTCCTTCATCACTTGATTAACCACCAAATCTGAGTCGCCATAGACCATGAGGCGACGGACGCCGAGTGAAATGGCCATGCGCAACCCATACAAAAGTGCTTCATATTCTGCTTCATTATTGGAGGAATCAAAGTGAATCTGGAGAACATATCTGAGCTTATCTCCTTGGGGGGAGACTAATACTACCCCAGCACCGGAACCATTCAGCATCTTAGATCCATCGAAGAACATGGTCCAGTGCTCCGAGTGAGTTTGAGTCGGAAGTTGCTGTTCAATCCACTCGGCGACGAAATCTGCAATTGCTTGGGACTTGATAGCCTTCTTTGCTTCAAACTTGATATCTAAGGGAAGGAGTTCAATCGCCCACTTGGCCGCTCGACCAGTTGCATCTCTGTTGTGCAGAATTTCTGACAGTGGGGCGTCACTGACGACTGTAATGGAGTGGTCAGAGAAGTAATGTGCAACCTTCTTCAAGGTCATATAAATCCCATATACAAGCTTCTAGTAATGAGGATATCTTTGTTTTGAAGGGGTCAAAACTTCAGACACATAATATACTGGGCGCCGAACTCTGAAGGCCTTTCCTTCTTCTTCCCGCTCGACCGTAAGTACTGTACTGACAACTTGTCCTGTGGCTGCAATGTAAAGCAGCAGAGGCTCTTTGCTGATTGGGGCAGCAAGCACCGGCTGGGTGGAGAGCAGAGCTTTGAGCTCTGCAAATGCTGCATCAGCTTCTGGAGTCCACTCGAACTTGTCAGACTTCTTCATTAGTCGGTAAAGAGGAAACGCCTTTTCACCGAGACGAGAAATGAATCGACTTAGAGCGGCCAAGCAGCCTATAAGCTTTTGGACATCGTGCACACACATGGGACGCTTCATCCGGAGTATGGTACCAACTTTTTCAGGGTTGGCATCGATCCCCCATTCGGAAACGAGAAAACCGAGTAACTTTCCACCTGGAACTCCGAATGTGCACTTTGATGGATTGAGTTTGATATCATACCTCCTGAGGTTGGCAAAGGTTTCAGGAAGGTCAGTCCGCAGGTCGGAACCTTTCCGTGACTTGACCACAATATCATCCATGTATGCCTCCACATTCCGACTGATTTGAGTGAGTAAACACTTCTGAATCATCCTCATGAACGTGGCTCCGGCATTCTTGAGGCCGAACGGCATGGTGACGTAACAAAAGCATCCGAATGGAGTGATGAAAGCCGTTTTGATCTCGTCGGGTCCATACAGACGGATCTGATGGTACCCGGAATAGGCGTCTAGAAAAGACAATCTCTCGCACCCCGCGGTCGAGTCGACTATTTGATCGATGCGAGGGAGAGGAAAATGATCTTTCGGGCAGGCCCGATTGATATGTTTAAAATCAATGCACATGCGAAGTGACTTGTCCTTCTTGGGGACCATGACGACATTGGCGAGCCACTCGGAGTGGTAAATCTCTCGGATGAACTCCGCTGCTAAGAGCCAAGCCACCTCCTCGCCAATAGCTTTCTTCTTCTGGACGGAGGACCGTCGAAGATGTTCTTTCACAGGCTTGAATTTTGGGTCGACTCGTAGACGGTGCTCAGCCAGCTCTCTGGGAACTCCAGGCATGTCAGAGGGTTTCCATGCGAAGATGTCCCAGTTCTCACGGAGGAGCTGGAAGAGCGCTTCTTCCTATTTGGAGTCGAGCGTCATTGAGATGTGAGTCGGGGTAGCATTGGGGTCGGTCGGGTGAATGTGCGCTAGATTTGTTTCGCCGGACGACTGAAAAGCTGATTCTGAAGCAGGCTTCTTGGCTCGCAACAGTTCACTCGGATCGGCGGTCTTCTGGTACTCTGGCAGCTCGACCACTGCCATCTGAGCATCAGCGATCTTTGAGCCTTTCCGAAAACACTCTTCTGCTTTCTTTCGATTGCCTATAACAGTGATCACACCTCTGGGGCCAGGCATCTTCAGTTTGAGGTACACGTAACATGGTCGAGCCATGAAGCGTGCATAAGCTGGCCTGCCCAAAATGGCATGATAAGTGCTATGGAAGTCTACAACCTCGAATGTCAACTTTTCCTTGCGGTAATTCTTCGAATCACTGAAAACCACATCAAGAGCAATCTGGCTGAGTGATTCGGCTTTCTTCCTGGGAATGACTCCGTGGAAGCTCATGTTACTGGTACTAAGCCTGGACATCGGAATGCCCATCCCTTTCAATGTCTCTACATATAGTATGTTCAGGCCACTGCCACCATCCATCAGGACTTTGGTCAGTCGAGTGCCTTCGACAACTGGGTCGACCATCTAAGGTTGCCTCCCAGGGGTGGCAATGTGCGTAGGGTGATCAGACTGGTCGAATGTGATGGCAGTCTGAGACCACTTCAGATAACTGGGGGTTGCCGGAGCAACCATATTCACCTCACGGTTAATGACTTTCAGTCGACTTTTGCTTTCGACATCAGCAAAAATCATCAGGGTGGAATTGACTTGGGGGTATCCATTGTCACTATCTTCCTTGTCCTCAACTTTGTCCGACTCTTTTTCCTTATCTTTGGACTGCTTGCCCTGAAACTTCTGGATCAGGAGCCGGCACTATCGAGTGGTATGCTTTGGGTAAATAAGATTACCCTCTTCATCTTTCTTGGTGTGGATGTGACACGGCAGATCCAAAACATCATTTCCATCTTGATCATTTACTTTCTTGGGCTTCCAGGGCCCCTTGGGTTTTCCCTTGAATTTTCCCTGGGTTACGGCCAGGGCCTCCCCAAGGGCGGCTGGCTCGGCCTTCCGCTTCTGTTTCTGACTGGAGTTTCCTCCGGTTTCTTGGGCGACTGCCTTGTGCTTGCCACTCCGGACTCGATCTTCGTCTTCACCATTAGCGTATTTGGTGGCAATCTCCATCATCCGATTCAGAGACATCTCTCCAGTTCAACCAAACTTCAGATTCAATTCTCTGTACTTAACGCCTTCCTTACAGGCACAAACTGCTTGATGATCTGGTACATTCTCAACTATGTGATGCAATGTGATCCACCTCTGGATGTAATCCCTCAGAGTTTCATTCGGTTTCTGCACGCAAGACCGCAATTTTGTAAGGCCTGCAGGTCGCTTGCATGTTCCCTCAAAGGTTGTGACAAACACTCGGGAGAGGTCCTCCCAAGTGTAGATGCTGCTGGGTGCCAATTGATTTAGCCACGCTCTGGCTGAGCCCTCTAACATGAGAGGCAAATGCTTCATAGCCACCTCATCATTGCCACCGCCAATCTGTACAGCCACTCTGTAATCTTTGAGCCAAGTGTTAGGTTTAGACTCACCGCCTTCGACCTGCATCGCAGCCGGACACGGGAGGCAGGAGCACGAGCCACGACCGGCACTGGTTTGGGCGGCTGGAGCAAGAAGACCAAAGGTTGAAGAAGCACTACGGCCATTGGATGGACATCGTACGGTCACTGGAGCTAGAATCGTGCATTATTGACTAAGTTCACAAAGCCCTCCGTCCCCGTCAACTTAGTAGGCCCACAAGTCAGCCTACCACTATACTGGGTCCCAGCTAACAGGGGGAGTATTCATTTTTTTGTGCGTAATAAGGAGGCACTTCCTTGCGTGCGAAGATATAGCTGGTGGGTCCGAGCTGTCAGCGGCGGTAACATTTTTTTCGCGGAATACATAGGCCCTTTCGGTGGGTCCCTGATGTGAGGTGGAGGAATCATTATTTTGCGCGTAATAAGGCGGCATTTCCTTGCATGCGACCATGGACCCAGCTGTCGGCTTCTCCACGTACAGTCCACTTCAGATGCATGTCGGTCATTGACCACGTTGACCAGGCTGTGCCGAGAGCACCAAGGCGGTGGACGACGGTGAGGCCTAGGAAGGGAACAACATGGAGGCAAGGAAGACTCGGCAGTTGTTTCCCACGCGGAGGGGAGTACGACTGTACAAGGGTTTACTGCTTCGTCTGTCGTCGCCGGAGAATAACAGCAGGTGTGGGTGAGTAGAGGGATGGCTAGGCCAGCGATGGGAGTACGGTGGGGCAGTGAAGCCTGCGCGGCAGTAGAGCCGGTTGCGGGGAGGAGGGAGCAGGCAGTCCCACCGGCGCCTGTTTGAGCGGCTGGAGCAGGAAGAGCAGAGATTGAAGAAGCACGACGGCCGTTGGATGGACATCCAACAGTCACTGCTTGTGCGTCAACCTTTTTTTAGGAAAGCCTCAAATCTGTGGAAAACAGCATACAGCCCATCTGCCATTATTTCTAATAATTTTCAGCCCATTTGCTAATTCTTAAGGTTTTTTTGGAGCCCATATTCTTTTTGTTAGCATTACAGCCCAAATTGTGGCCACGGTCAAAAAATTATACGAAATTTTGTATATTTCGGTGCGATCCGAACTGTTTTTAATCCCGAAATTTCGACTCACATTCAAACTGATTTTAAAAATAAATGTATATCAATATAAAATCCAACAAATTCTCCATGCATAAAAATTAATGTAATTTAAAATCTTGAAATGAAAAAAAAATATTTGAAACTAATTGCTAGTTTGATGTGTTTTAAAAATGTACAGCCCATTTCTCATTACTGATGGGCCATTTTCTCGGCCAGCCGAATGAAAGCTCTCATTGTCTTGAAAGATTTGCAGCCCAACAGGCCCGACAAAGCGACTTACTTGGTAAATCACAAAAAAACTGGGATGTGGCCGTGGACCCAGCTGTCAGCCTCTCCATGTACAGTACTCTTCCGATGGAAGTCGTTCCTTGACCATGTTGACCACGCCGCACGGAGAGCACCATGGCGGTGGACGACGGCGAGGCCTAGGAAGGGGACGACGCGGAGCCGGGGAAGACGCGGCAGTGGAAGCCCGCGCGGAGAGGAGTACGGGGGTTCACTGGTTCGGCGGTGGTGTGAGGCTGCCGTCACCGCAGGGCCTGGCCAGCGGTGGGAATAGTAGGGGGCGGTGAGGCCTCTGCGGCAGCACAGCCGGCCACGGGAGGCAGGAGCATGCGGCACGACCGGCACTGCTTTGGGCGGCTGGAGCAAGAAGACCAGAGGTTGAAGAAGCACTACGCCCGTTGGATGGACATCGTACGGTCACTAGAGCTAGAATTGTTCATATTGACTAAGTTGACAAAGCCCTCCGTCCCCGTCAACTTTGTTGGCCCACAAGTCATCCTCCCACTATGGTGGGTCCCAGCTAGCAGGGGGTATTCATTTTTTTATGCGTAATAAGGAGGCACTTCCTTGCGTGCGAAGATAGCTGGTGGGTCCGACATGTCAGCGGGGGGAACGTTTTTTTCATGAAAAACAGAGGCCCTTCCGGTGGGTCCCAGCTATCAGGTCCTCGCAAAAAAAGGGAAAGAAAATCAAAGACTTGGGAAGGCGTACAGAACAAGCTAGTGTACCAGTAAAGAGACGTTGCCGAGTTTTAGAAAAAAGAAAGACGTGCTCCTGTAGCTGGTTCGAATCCAAACCTAGGCTATGACTATATATGGTGCTATGCTACTCTGCAAGTAATGAAACCGACATATCCAACGTTCGCTTCTCCTCTTCTCTACTTACTCTGCCTAGCATCAGAAGCTCTGGCCGCAGCAACCATGTCTGCTGGCTACTCGTCCACCTGCTCTTCAGCAGGCAACAACCAGATATGCGCCAAGTCGCAACCCGTACAATCGCCTGTGGGTCTCATCACACCCTCGCCGGCATGCGCACCGCAGCCGATTGCTCATCGCAACCCGCTGCCGTTGGTGTGGTGCCACTGCTGCAAATCACGCAGAGTCATCTGTCGCGTCTCAACCACAATCCGCAACCCTGGCCGAGTCTTCTACAAATGCCCGAATCATGGGGTAATAATATGTTTAAGTGATGTTCTGCTGCCTTCAGTTAATGATTTTTTTAATAGTTTGGTTGATCTACCAATTTGATTCGTGCAGAAAAGGGAAGATTTGTGTGATTTGTATTTCTGGGAAGTTGCTGATGTGGGGGAATGCAACTACGCTGATTATTTGGTTAGCCGAGGAATCCCAATACCAGCAGGCTGGGGTGTTGGACAAGTAACTGAAGGAACGGCAGAAGAGGAAGATGCAGAGCAGAAGATTAAAGATATAGTTCCTCTGATCATGGCCAAGCAACAGCTGCTGAACGTCCTTGACAGCAATGAGGAGATGAAAGAGCTTGTGAAGATAATGGGCAAAATCGATGTGCTCTGTAGGATGATTGTCTCTTTATTTGCAGTGTATGTAGCACTCGTGATGTATTCAGTGGCTACGACATGAGCACTTTGTTGAAACTAGTAATGAATGAAACCTGTGTAGCAGGCTGGGCGTAGTGTTTTGAACATCTAATGATTTCAATTAACAGAAATCAGGGGATATCCCCTTTTGCTCATATAAATAAATAAATAGCAGAGGCCTTGTCGGGTCAGCTTTGTTCTCATTCGAAGACGTCGAGCAAATTGCAGTCCAACAACATACTATGTCATCAAATTCAAGTTCCACAACCAAATATGAGTACAACTAAACAACAATGTCATCATGTTTTAGTTGTCATACAATCACCAAACACAAATCAGCATACATAACAAGTGATGTTCTCACAGCAAGATACTAAACAACATGTTCATCAAGTTTCAGTTATCATAGCAAACACAATTTCACATAGTAGATAAAAAAATGTCTTCTGACAGGCAAATACGACAAAAGCAATGTAATCAGCATCCGCAGCAGCAGCGTCAACATCTTCGCCATGTATATCAGTCTGAATCGTAATTCCCCACGGTGTCATCTTCTTCTTCGTCCTCAACGTCCTCGAACGTTGGCTTCTTCTTGATCAACTCTTGTATGTCCATAGCACGACAGGCAATCTTTTCACCGGCGTCATTGACGTGATGGTTCTCAAAGATATTAGGAACATCTGTGTTATCTTGTACATCAGGAGCAGTGTAAGCATCATCTTGTTGTGCAACTTCATTAAACAAATTCCTCTGCTCAAACCTTTGCAATACTCTCGAGTCATCGCTACGTGCAAATGTGTCTTCCAAGAAAAATATCTGTGTTGCTTGATTTGCCAAAATAAAAGGCTCGTTGGTCCGGTACGCCGCCTTGACATTGATGGATTTGAAATAATCATCAGCTCTGGGTTTTGCGATCCTGGAAAACAGGTTATACCAACGATAGCACAACAGAACCACACACCGATGATCCTCGAAACTGGAGATATACTGCAACTGAACAATGTTTGTTATGTTAGCATACATTTCAGTTGTCTCTTTGTCATACGTATCCGTGCTCATGATAGCATTGTTTTTTGTCTTCCTGGCTTCGTCTCATGCAAGGGTGTTGTAGCGCACATCTCCAACAACAAAAGATTCATAATGTCTTACCTGAGTATCAGGACCCATTGCTAGTGAGTAAAGGGCATCATCAACTGCCTACCCATCCTCCTGCATCTTCTTAACCTATGGTTAGAAAATAGACAAGTTGATCATATTATGTACTCAATATATTAAAAAAAACTGACAGTGCACTTCAAAAGCTTACATGGTTCTTGAAGCATTTCGCAAATCCTGCTATAACCAGTTTGTCAATGTTTCTTGGATTTTGCGGCAGTAACTCCTCTTTGTAGATGCTGCACAACATAGTGATCGCGTCAAACATCTAAATATATAAGAATGTGCTGCAAGTTTGGTAGATTACGATGTATAAGCTGCAGTACTGCACTTACTTGATATAAGGTAGTATCTCAGGACAGTTATTCAACACATACCAAACCATTTTGTCCAAATCTTTAGGTTTGTCCTCTTGTCGACTCTTCCCTGTAACTCGAACAGAATAATCGAAAACATTGAGCCCGGGATTGTCTTCACCCACCTCATTGCTAAGCTGATCAGCTGTTTCAATGTATTTTGAGAAGAATGTCAACGCTTCTGTAGCAATGTAGGCCTCTGCAATGGAACCCTCGGGTCTAGCTCTGTTCCTAACATAGCCCTTGAAAGTGCCTAGCCGCCTTTCAATAGGGTACATCTAGCCATACTGTACTGGACCTCTAAGTAGTGCCTCATCAGGTAGATGAACAGCCAAATGAGCCATCACATCAAAGAAGGCTGGAGGATATATCTTCTCAAGGTCGCATAGGATAGTTGGTATCTTGTCTCTAAGACGCTCCAAAGCATCTATCCTGATATTCCTACTGCAGAGTTCCCTAAAGAATTGTCCCAACTCTACAACTGCTCTGTATAAGTCAGGGCGGCCCAATCCTCTAAGGATAACAGGTAAAACCCTTTGAAGTAGGACGTGGCAGTCATGAGTTTTCAACCCTTGCACCTTGTTTCCATCTGCACTGACTCTCCTTTCAGGGTTGAAAGCAAATCCATGTGGGAATCTCACACGTGACAGGACCTCGCAGAATTCTTTTGTTTTTACCTTGTCCAAGACGTACACAGCTGGTGCCATATCCCGTGGTTTACCTTCATCTTGCACCTGCAAATCCTGTCTGATACCCAAGTGTGTCAAATCAATCCTAGATTTTAAGGTATCTTTCGTCTTGCCTTCAATATTAAGAAGTGTGCCGATAATGCTGTCACATATATTTTTCTCGATGTGCATCACAGCAAGGTTATGCCGCAGATCCAAATCTTTCCAATACTCCAAGTCCCACAAAGTGGACCTACGGGTAAACAATAATCTCTCTTCTGCCCTGCCACGCTTCCTTTTCCCGCTACCATTATCAGGATGGTTTCCTGGTGTAATATGCCAGACCTTCTCTAATGCCACTTGCAACTCATCGGCGGTGAGCCTCTTTGGCGCATCACGGTTTTCATGCTTTGCATTGAACACACGTCTTCGGTATTTTCTAGGAAGCGGCTTGTCCTCGGCAAGGAAACGGCGGTGTCCAATGTAACAGATCTTGCTAAGTATTGCGTATGACAGCGGATTCCTGTCACACTGAACACATGCATTGTAACCATGTGTCGTTCGCCCTGACATAGTGCCCAAAGCCGAATAATCATGGATGCACCAAATTATAACAGCACGCAGAAAGAAATCAGCTGGTGGGCTGCTATATAGGTCTCGAGTGAGAACACCCTTCCATAGCTGTTGAAGTTCCTCCACAAGAGGCTCCATGAACTAATCAAAATCCTTTCTAGGACTTTTTGGACTTGGGATGAGCAAGGCCATCATGTAGTTTGATTCTTTGGTGCAGACATTTGGAGGCATGTTGCAAGGGATAACAAGCACTGACCACATGCTATATGTGGCGCTCTGGTGGCCAAATGGGTTAAATCCATCTGAAGCTAAGCCAAGTCTAATGTTTCTCGGGTCAACAGCAAACTCTTTGTGTTTATCATTGAAGCTTTTCCACTCACTACCATGAGATGGATGGCTCATTACATTCTGATCTCTGTACTCCTGGTTCCTAGAATGCCACAGTACATCCTCTCTTCTTTCAGCATCATGAAACAACCTCTGCAATCTTGGTGTAATTGGAAAATGTCTCAGAACATTATGAGGAATCCTCTTCACAGCATCGCCATCTTTCCATCTTGATGATTTGCATTTCGGGCATTCACTTAAGTTGGCATAATCCTTCCAGAACAGAACACAATTATTCTTACAAACATGGATCATATCATATCCAATTCCAACTGCACGAAGGAAATTCTTCATTTTACTGTAGGTGTGTGGCAGCTCGGACGCACCTGGGAAAGATTCGCGGAAAGCAGCCAACATCGCATCGAATAATTTGTTGGTCATCCGCTCAGATGTCTTCACCTGAAGAAAGGTGACCATAGCTGAGAATACTGACAGCTTATTTCCTGGGGTGACAGCAACGTTGCATTGTTCCAACATGCGGGCCCACTATTTTTCTTCTGCAGAATGCACACACATTTCGTAGCATTGTTTCAATGTTGGTCAAACTCACTGGCTCTGCCACCACCACCTCCTCCTCCTCTTCCACCTGAGCATGAGGCAGATCAAGATGGTGATCTGCTGCTTCCATGTAGTCAATAACATTGACGTTCACAGCTTCACCATGATGAACCCACCTCGTATATGTGACCGACATCCCAAACAAGTGTAGATGATTTTGCACAGTTGACTGGGGTCATGTAACTGAATTCATACAACTGCTACACGGGCAGAGCACATCTGATTTCGGACCACCGTACTCAGCTCTGATAAAGTTCATGAAGTTTTCAACCCCCTCGACATATGCAGCGGAGAATCTTCGAGCAGAAGTTATCCAAGTCCTGTCCATCTGTTAGACATACAAATTAGTTCTTCTACTAGATATTACAGGAAAAACATATATGCTTTTTTATGAAATCCAGAAAAAAATACCTAGGTCGATGTCTAAAGCTATGGCAAGATATTTGGACGAGCAGATCTAAGTAACGAAATATATATAAAGCTAATTCAGCAAACAGATTTGACTGTCAAATTATGGCAGGCTGTTTCAGCAGTCAATGAGGCCGAGCACACAACCATCGAACTATCGAAGGCCATCGCAGCAACAAAGATCGAGTATAAAATGGTGTAGAGCTATTTCACCTAACAGATTGGCTACTAGACCATGGCAATCTACATCACAATAAATATATGGCAGGATATTTTAGAAACTAATCGGCCTTGGCATGCCATCTCAGCTAACCAGATTGAGTGCAGAACAGGGTAAGGAAGCTTCTTAAGAAGAGCATATTGACAGTAAACTACTTCGGCAAACAGTGAGATTAACAGCGTCTATCAGCTAACTTTTAGTGCTACACCGACATGAAGGGGGCCTCAGTCTAGAATGCGCGTACCGTGGGAGAAGCTGACTACCATGCGTCTCCACACGAACGTCGCCAGCGGTGGCGGCGTTGACCGCCGTGCGTCTCCACACGAACGTTGCCAGCGGTGGCGGCACGGCTAGAGGACGGCAGTCTACGAGAGCGTACTGTGGGAGCGAGAGGATCGCCGAACCGCGGCGCCGACGTATCGGCGCGGCAGGGAGGGCGGCTTTGGCGGAGCGAATGGAGTGGAGGGGGACAGGGGGGAGGGGGTTTGGGGAATATTATTAGCTAGTTGTCCGAAGGGTGGTTGAATTGGATTTGGGGGGAATTTTTGGGTGTGGGGGGGAGGATTTTTGCGCGGTGGGCAGGGGGAGTTTGGCGCATGGTCGGTTTCTCCAAGTACAGTCCCACGTGTCAATGAAGAGGCAATCCGAAGCGCGTTCCGCTTGCGTGAGCCATGTGCAGGACCGAACGTGTGTGGGGTGCAATGCGACCGCGACAGGAGTGTTGTGAGTGTACCGCATTTTTTCCTTTTAAACTAGGTGCTTCACCCCCACAAAAATATCTGTTGCTTCGCGCAATCCATCAATACTACTACTAGTAATCTGGTAATCCCGACTAAAACGGCGTGGCCGGGTCTTTTCCCGCGCGATATGCTGGGAGGTTGGCTTAGTTGGGTTTTTTAGGATGAGTAATGCTACACCTATGTAATCCCAGTTACGTAATTAACGTAATGTGAAACGTGTGAGCTGTTGATTGTAGATTGGGGGGGGAGGGAGGGGCCCACCACCATGAAAATCAGGGGAGGAGAGAGAGAGGCAATTTACGTTAACCCTTTCGTAGGTTCCCGTAGATGTAGAAAGATGTGTCCGATCCTGCAATATAGGCCATCCGATCTTTATCTAACGGATAGGAAGGAAACTATGACAATTTACCCGTGCTCCTCTCCACATTTGCAGATAAGGCTTTCCCTCGTTCATTCTTTTCTCCCACAAGATCTTGATCTTCCATGCAACGCGCGGGCATCTTGCTAGTACTCCTACAATATGTATATTATTGTGAAAGTTCATATACACCGGCCGAGATTAATGCAAACACGACAGATTTTCATTACATTTCGAACTTTTATAGGACAAAAAAATTAAAGAAACCCGACCCTAAACCTATTCTACGGCGGCGACCGAGGTCCTCCATCTGTGATCTGCATGTACGGGGGCGGGGTTCAAGACCCGTGAAGTGAAGGTGCGGTCTCTGGCGAGGAAAAGTAGAACACGGGAGACGGACCGGCCAGTTGGCACACCATGCCCTACCGCCTCCCATGCCCTACTCTTCCTCGGAGGAGTCCCCGACCTCGGCGGTGCCGGACGTTGGACGTCGGCAAGTAGGACGCATGGCTGACGGTGCTCCTGTCGTCGGCCGCCAGCGTGGCCACCGCTTGTGCGGCAACTTCAGCAAGGGCGGCGACCTCGAGCTCCATCCCCGAAGACAAGCTCTCCCGCAGAGCGTTCGCGCTTGCGGTCATGGCGGATGTGGTTCCAGGTAGGAGGACAATGCGCTATGGTGTGGAGGTTAGCTGGGCATTGCCGCTTTAAGTAGCGCATTCCAGTGAGGCCAAGCGTCCGGGTGCGTCATTAAGTCACCGGAGTTGTTCCTCGGGCACCGAGCCTCTTAATGACGACATACAAACAGACGGCATCAATGCGGGCAGCTGGTGCCGGCTGGGAACGCACCGTGCGACGGTGCGAGGGACGAGGGTTTTGGTGTGCCAGGGTAGTCAGCTGCGGTCATGGCAATGTTGGAGATGCCCTTTGCTCACATGCGATATCCGCATGTCCTTGAAAAAGCAAGACGACCCGGCATGGTCTCAGGTCCAGAGGATGCAGTTGGCCGCGCTACACCACTCCGCGGACGCGTCGCGGCACCCCGTGCATCCTCGACGAGTCGGGTGTTGGGGTGTGTTTGGATTGTGGCCAAAGTGCACCTTGCCAAAATTTTGGTCATGACCAAAAGATTGGTCTTTGTTTGGATGGTTGCCATTTTTTGGCATGCCAATGAACTCTAGCCAACTCTAGTTCATTTTTCTTGCCAATGTCGGCCAAATCATGGGCAACCAATACCTGAACCAAAATTTTGGTCATGACCCAAAGATTGGTCTTTGTTTGGATGGTTGCCATTTCTTTGACATGCCAATGAACTCTAGCCAACTCAAGTTCATTTTTCTTGCCAATGTTGGCCAAATCATGGGCAACCAATACCTCAACCAAAATTTTGGCTACTCAATGCTTTGATGGGGCAACCTTGGGCACAAACCAAACATACCGTTGGTCGTGCCACAGCACTAACGCTACCCTCGGCAAATTGAAACCGACCGTGTCTAGCGGCGATATGAGCATGTCGCTCACCGCGGTTGCTGTGTCCAGAGGCGGTGCTGGAGCTGCGCCCCGTTGTTGGCCCCAACGACCCACATGAACGGCTATCGGTGGCGAGGAGGTCGTGGGCCAGCTCCTCCATTGGACTAGTCTGCGCTACGTCGTCCCGACGGGTGTGCCCCACATGTCTGTTTCCCTGTTTTCCCGGCCATATTCGAGCGTCAATGCTCCATGTTGCACATTAGGCCTTTCACTATGTAGGCCAAGCGAGACAACTTATTGTTTATTTGAGACGTTCAAGTATAATCATGTGGTGTTTTCTTATTTCTCATTCCTCTCCAACCCTCTTCTCCATCGATCATGTCGCCCTCCAGTCGAGTCCATCCTCCCGCATGCCTCATTTGAACATTCCGCCGAGTATCATTCGCATGTACCCACCCTAGTCCTCTTTCAATAGATCTCCGGACCCTGAGATGAAATCGAGAGGGAACGAGTGGGGGCACGTGATACCTAAGGCGGATTCAAAATTTTGAACCGGTGATCATAGCATTCGCAAATCATATATAAAGGGTATTCAATGTTCATTTCATTTTTGAATGTTCAATATACTCCCTCCTATCCTTTATACTCCCTCCTTCCATCTATATTGGGCCTAATGCATTTTTCAAGACCGCCTTTGACTATTGACAAGATTAATAGTACATGACATGTATAATGCGAAAATTATATCATTGGAAGCTCCTTTCACATACGAATTTGATGGTATGCTTTATTTAAGTTGCATGTCATATATTATTGCTCTACCTTTTGGTCAAAGTTAGCCTCGAAAATGCATTAGGCCCTATACAGATGGAAGGAGGGAGTAGTTTACATATAAGTTTTATGTGTAGTCAAAGTATATCTACTTTGATAAAAAAAAGGTATCAACATTCAACAACGCCCAAGCAATATTGTTAGATTCGTACGTACTCCTAGATTTGTACTCGAGATGGTTTCCAATTTGACTATTGACAAGATTAATAGTACATGAGATGTATAATGTGAAAATTATATCATTGGAAACTCCTTTCACATACGAATTTGACCATATGCTTTGTCTAAGTTGCATGTCATATATTATTACTATAACATTTGGTCAAAGTTAGCCTGAAAAAACACATTAGACCATGTATGCTTTGTGTAAGTTGCATGTCATATATTATTACTCTAACATTTGTGTAAGTTGCATGTCATATATTATTACTCTAACATTTGGTCAAAGTAGTATAGTGGAAGTGGATCCTCTGACGTAGGTATCCCTGCCTTACCCTCCCTTTCGGTCACTTACTGGCGGACCCCATGCTTGCTAGGCCCCGCATGTCAGTTACTCAATGGGTTCGGCCACGTCAGGGGATCCTCATCCGTAGTAATACTCCCTTTGTTTTTATTTACTCCGCATAAAACGGAGGGAGTGGTGGTATAATAAATGACGCGGGCGGGGGAGGGGGAGGGACGTCGGTTTGCTCTCAACTGCGGTCCCATAAGCGAGCGAAAACGCAAGACGAAGCGCGTTCTATTCGGTGGGCGACATGGAGGGTCCAGCGTGCCGCGCTGTAACGCGAACGCGACAAGAGCGATGTACAGTTAAAACCGATTGACCGGTTGTCACCGGAACCACTATTCACACCAGAACCTTCGCTGCTCGGCCTACGCCAGCCACTGCCCTAAAACCACACCAAATCTCCAGCCCATTCCCCCACCTTTCGATCCCCTAGCCCGCATCAAGCGTCCCCTAGTTCGCCGGAAAGCCATGGTGCGCCACAAGATCACTTACTACAAGATGCTGACGCCGGAGCACCGCGCAGAAATCGCGGTGGCGGTCGGCGCCACAGACCTCCGTTCCCAAGGTCGCTTGCGGCAAGCCAGTCCCCGAGTTCTCTGGAGCCAAGCTACGAGGAGGAGGAAGCTGATCCAATGTTCATGGAGGAGGTCACGGTGCAGAAGGCCCTCGATGGGTATGAGACGATGGATGTCGACTTCGTGCCGGCATCCGAGTCCCGCATGGTGCAGGCGGACCAGCGGTTCAACATGGCGATACTAAAGGAGGACCGGGAGGCAGAGGCTCAACTCGACATGGAGCGCGCGCATGCCGCTGCCATCGAGGCTCTCCTGCAGGCGGAACCGGATGTCATGGATGTGAACCGGGCGGAGGAGGCTCAACTTGAGGCGGAGCGCGCGGATGCCGCTGCCATCAAGGCCCTCCTGCAGGCGGAACCGGACGTCCTGGACTTGAACCGGGCGGCAGAGGCTCGACTCCATGCAGAGCGCGTGGATGCTGCTCTCATCGACGCCCTCCTGCAGGCGGAACCGGACGTCCTAGACTTGAACCGGGCAGCGGAGGCTCGACTTGACGCAGAGCGCGTGGATGCCGCTGCCAGCGAGGCCCTCCTACAGGCGGAACCGGACGTCCTCGACTTGAACCGGGCTGTGCTCTCGTCCGTCCAGAGCGCCCGCATGCTCCGCTTGAACGAGTAGCTGGAGGCCGAGGACAACCACGGTGCGGAGACACACGTCGGCAGCGACGGCTGGTTCGCGCCGGCAACCAAAGACGACGAGGCCGTCTCTTTCCGCGGGCAGTGATAGTTTTTCTTTATGTTGTTGTTTTCATGGATCTTTTGTTGTGTAAAAACATATATTTGTTATGCAAGTCGCCTGACTTGGGTCAGTCTACCATTTTAGGCGGTTGGATGAATATCCTACGTCTCCTAACCCTTCTTTCCTTCTTCCTCACCTCTTCTTCTTCCCCAATAGACCACCGCACGGGCCGTACGGATACTCCCCAACATGCGGTTGGATAAACATACTCTATGAACGAAAATTATGTGTCAGCGATAGGATGGCTGAGTTTGGTGTGTTCACATGCGACAGCACGTGTCAGTGAGGGTGTGTTCCCTTGGTTGGGTTTGCGGCATGCAGGAGCGACTGTGTGAGGGTGCGGTGCGACTGCGGCGTGCAGGAGCGACTGTGTGAGGGTGTGGTGCGACCGCGATAGCCGTGCGCAAGTGTACCTCCTTCTCATTTTGAAAACTTTAGGCAAGCTTCGCAAAAATGTGTGGCGAAGTTTGGCAATGCAAGGCCTAGACCCAAACAGGATAAGTACGTACTCCCTCCGTTTCTTTTTAGTACATACTAGGAGTACTAGTGTTAAAAAAGAAAGGCTGGGTTTTCCTTCGCGGGATTTAATCGATAGAAATCCTCATTTCACATGTCAATTAATGCGTATTTTCTTCTCCAAAGACCAAAGAGCTAACCATCTCACTCCTCATCGCTTGATTAACGCAGCGCCATGCAAACCAACCTTCTCACTTCCGCATGCATGCAAAGGATATTAATGTCCTTGGTTGCTAACCCCATCAATTTTGCCTCCATTAGTGTTAGTGGCCCTTTCCAAATTGTAATTTTGATATATTGGCATTGTGTACAAAAAACTGGAGGTAGTAACTATATTTGACTACCTTCCCCATTGCAGTGACATCGATGATATATTTTTGAGCCATTTGCATATTTGTCCCTAACTCGAACCACCTAATCAGATATACCCCTAATTCGAAAGCCTGCTCAAATTTGCCCCTCTGCCGTTAGGTGCCCTTATAGAAATGCCCTTTTGCGTCGTTACCGTCCGGTCAAACAGCTTTGACCGTCCTGAAAAAAATAGCAAAAAAATCTAAAAATTCTAAAATTTTGTAAGATCGAAGATACTCATGTGCCCAAGGTGTGTGCAAATTTTTGTGCTATTTGGACATTCCAGGAGCTCGTGGCGAGGAAAATAGTTAATCTGCACACTTGTGAACAATAAATTTGAAATAAAATAGAAAAAAATTTAAAAAAATATGAAATTTTTTGGCATCAAAGGGGCTTGGGTGCACAAGGTGCTTGCAAGTTTTGTGATCAAATGACATGCGGGGAGCTCTAGCAAGAAAAAACAAAATAGTCATTTTTTCCCAAGTTTTTTCCCGAGCCAAATTTTGTTTTTTTCTCCACAAGCCCCTCCAATGTCCAAACACAACAAAAGTTTGCACGCAGCTTGCAGACCCGAGCCTCTTTGATGCTAAAAAATTTCATATTTTTTTGAATTTTCTTACTATTTTTTTGAATTTACTGTTCACGGGCTTACATATTTATTGTTTTTCCTCTAACACGAGCTCTTGGAATCTACGAACAGCATGAAACTTTGCATGCACCTTGCGAACCTAAGAATCTTTGATCCCACAAAATTTCAGATTTTTTAGAATTTTTTTGCTATTTTTTTCAGGATGGTCAAAGCCCTTTGACCGGCTTTGAGCGGACGATAACGGCACAGAAGGGTATTTCTGTAAGTGCACCTAACGGCGGAGGGGCAAATTTGAGTAGGCTTTGAAATTAGGGGTAAATCTAAGAGTGGGCGCAAATTAGAGGCATAGATGTAAATTTCCCTATTTTTTTGTGGTGGTTTGGCGAAGTGCGTTCGACGGAGAACACCATTTGCATCCAGGAAGTCCTTTACTAGTACTACTAGGAGTAACTAATGTGGTGAGATGGCTTCTCGAAGAAGACGATGGAGAAGCGGAGTCAGCGAAGAGTGAAATGATGGTTGGTTCATCCGTGCTTTTGTGATTTGACGGCTCACTGCTTTGTGATTTGTGATAGAAGGGACAGTGGAGTAGACTCTGTGCTCTATACTGTAGTACTACATGCGTCCAAGCATGGGAGAAAGAGGAGAGACGTTGCATTTTTCTATTCCTTCAATCAATCAATCACGGAGCTTCGGTTCCATATTTTTCGCTTTGGCAACACCGTCCACAATGGTTCCCACGATGCCAAAAGCTATTTTCACATTTGGCTACACATTGATGATGCCCTTAATCGTACCACTTGGTTTTGCTCCTGTGTGCTATCTATACAAATCTCAATTATATTGATCTAAAAAATTATAGAGTCGAGATTAGTAAAAAGGAGGTGATTTTGCCGCGCGGATGGCGGGGGAGGTTTCTTATTTGAGCAATGCTACATCCATGTAATGGTTTACGTAAAGTTACGAACTGATGTGATGTGGGACTATTTGATTGGATTAAAGGACAGGATTAGGCCCACCCCACCTGAAAAACAGGGGGGCATATATAGATTAGATGGAAAGTATACGTAGCAGCTACGTAGCCCTTTGTAAGTCTAGGGTTAGGCTTCTTATTTTCGGAGGACGTTGTCCTGGCGGTTTGCTAACATGCGGTCCCACGTGTCAGTGCTTTACCAAGCCGATCCGCGTCCCACATGAGGCAGAACAACTGTAGAAGCAACACATGGTTAAGTTGAAGAAGATGAGGGCGAAGCGGATTCAGCAATGAGTGAAATGATGGTTGCTTCGTCCCTCCAACTTAACTGCGGGAAAGGTGCAGCTTTGTGATTTGACGCCTCATTGCTCATTACTACGCCGGCGCCATGACTGGGGTGCTTCACCCCGGCTGCTCTGCACTGTATTCCGGTATGGCACGTGGACACGGTAGCTTGATGTCCCACATGTCGGCGAAAGGGACTAGAAGATTTATGAAAGCGAGCCCTCCACTCTTACGACGGAGGAGTAGATGACACGACGGCCCAGTGAACTGTCACTTGTACTGTATAGTACTAGTATAGTTTTGTTGTTTCACACGATCCATCGATACAAACCCGATTAAACAGGAAAGGGCCGGATTTTTCCCGCGCGGTAGATGATATTGGCCATACATTTCAAAGGCAATTTTAATGTATGCAAACTGAATAATTATATGTAACAATATGATATCTAGTAAAACTAAAAACACATATGATTTATTGTGTTAGAGTGTAGTAGTAGTGATGTATTGCATAGTTGTTAGATGTAACATGCGGGAACGTGTAGAGATGTAGTTTTGGAGGGACTACAGAGAGAAAAGTGTAATACGGTCACCGAACTTCAGAATAAGCTGATTACAGTCACTATATACGTTTTGCGGTGATTATACGGTCACTTGCTCACAGCTCAGCATCGGATTGCACTCTGTTGATCGGCCAAATAGTCTGCGTGGTGCCATGTTGACTAGTTAAATTGACCACGTTTGTTGTGGGTCCCACCTGTCAGTTCACATAGGCAAAAGGTAAGATAAACACAAATTTACGTAGGTGCGACAAGGCTCCAACCCGTGCGCGGGAATCACCTGGTTGTGTATGTGTCTATCAGGGCCTGATGTGTGCGCATGCACGTGTAGGTTGAGCACTTGAGCGTGAGAGTGTGTGTTGGTCGTGTGGTGTACTGGTGTGTGCATGCATGCGTGCGTGTGTGCGTGTGAGTGTTGTGTGCGTGCGTGTGAGTGTTTCGTGCGTGCGTGGCTGTGTGTGTATGTGTGAGTGTTGCGTGCGTGCGTGGGTGCATGTGTTTGTGTGAGTGTTGCGTGGATGCAGTTCGTGTGCATGCGTGCGTGTGTGTATAATCACCACACCAGCTCATGTGTGTTAAAACAGATGGCTCAGCATACCAATACAAGGCCACCTTGTCCGCTGTGCCCGCGGTCATGACTTCGAACCACCGTCCAAATATTTTTTTTGTCGTTTGTTTTCATTCTTACTAGCAAGATGCCCGTGCGTTGCACGTAACATCGAGATGCATTTGTATGACTTGTTTATGTTGTGAGAGAAAAGTATGAACGAGGTAAGGACTTATTTGCAAATGTGGAGAGGTGTGTGGGTACCTTTTTGCAAAATTGCCATAGTTTCTTTCCTATCCGTCAGATATAAATCGGACAGCCTATATTGCAGGATGGCAGGCACACCATCATCACCAACTCTGTTTTTTATAAGAGTGTATTTTATGTATTTTATAAGAGTGTAGATGTAGAGTAGATACAAGTCGACAGGTGGGCACGATGGTAGTGAGATAATGTGATGCAATACTAGAGGTGCCAGGTGGAGCGTTTAACTGGTCAACTAGTCATGCCATGAGCAAATACAGAGTTGTACGGTGAGCCCATGACTGCATAATAACCACTAAACATAAATGGTAACCGTAATGAGTGGATTCTGAAGTCCAATGTATGTATCGTGCTTTCGCTTCAAATACAATGATCGTCATTGCATATATCGCGAGAGAAAGATGAAACATGCCTGAATTTTCTGGGGGGCTTACTTTTAGAGGACCTGGAGATAGTTTTGTATGCATACGTGAAAGGGCGTACAGGGGGGTATGCGATGGAGAGAGAGATGCTCTTCGTTTCTCTTTATTATAACTAACTTTGTATATAGTATAAAAATATACAAATTCATAGTGCGGAATAAATATCATTGTGGGCACCATGCAATGCATTAGTGTTTGTACTCCTCCATATAACTTTGTAATGTTGTATATATGTAGAAACTATAAAATATATTTTTGGCCACACTTTATTCAAAAGGAATGTTGTATGCGAAATAAACGTGAAGAGAGGACTTTTTAGATCAATGGGGTACGTGATGTAACATGTGTGAATGTGTAGTTGATGCATTTGGCGGGGCCTAGAGAGGTATGTGTGTGTATTACGTAGTCGAGAGAGGCATGGATAGAGGGGCCGCCGGGGGGCGTGGGAGATATAGCACGAGAAATGAGAGTGGTCTAGAGAGAGAGAGAGACGAATATGACGTCACGGCAAGAGATTCCATTCCGTTGAGAGTGTATATGCAAGGGGGAGGGAATAGAGGCACCAAGAGAAATTTTCTATGTGTGCGGTGTTTGTGTTGGTATTTGTGGGTGTGAGAAGATAATGAGACGTGGGGGCAGAGGGTGTGTCACCGCGTGAGGTCCGGTGGGTCGAGGTGAGGCCCTTCGTTCTGTTCCGTCCTGCGCCACATTGGTTGGCCCGTGACGCATTTAGGAAGACCCATGGATGACTAGTCGTACAAGACAAAGATAGCAGAATTGTGAAGGACTCTGTGTCCACTGACAAAGCCGGCTAGGATTTGTAACCCTAGGTTCCCGGACTAAGGTAACCCCTTTATCTCTGATATTACTATTCATCCAACCTAACTTTATGGGGCATCCTACAGAATGCTCTGCTAGAATCATACTCGTCGATTAGGAAGAGAGGTGTGAGACAATGCGTGAGAGATAGGCGTAAAGATAATGTGCGTACATGAGACACGTAGGCAGGTCCATGTATATAGAAAGGGTCGATGAGGATTGTGCGTGTGTATGTTTGCGAGAGGAAGAGTGCTTTTGATAAAGGTTAGTGAAAACAGTTGTAAATGGTTACGAGAGAGAGGGAGGGTTATATCTAGAGCATGTGTGCGAGAAAGACACCTCGGGAGAGAGTGTGTGAGCATGTGTGAGAGACCACCGATGGAGAGTGAAACTACATGTAAAAGACTACTCTACACATTGATTAAAGATATAAATTGTATCCAAATATTAGGATGGGATCATGATATTTGCAATTTGCGTAAGGAGCGGTCATTGATCCATCAGACATCTAGATTCTATCGAATTTGAGCATGTCTATGTTATTATTCGACACAATTGATCAACATAGTTAGTATTTTGAACTCCAGACAATGCATCGCTTTAGCAATCGAATATAAACGCGAGTATAGTTCATGTTGTGTGTGTAAAGCACATTATACATATGAAAGTTACACAATGGACATTATAAATAGCTACTACCTATGAACTAGCATACATTTGAATTCAACTTAAGGTGGTTTAAAAAAATCGAATTCAACATGAAGTCCATTCAATTATTTGAATTTGATATCATGGCATTTGTAAACCATACCTAAATTATGGGGGCACCAATCTTTGCTCTGATTTTGTACATAATAGCATATGTAGTCGTGTACAAAATAGATTCAAATTTAGCTCCTCCATTCAAAAATAATCGTAGTTATAGGATTTTCAAGTGTCAAAATTTCAAAAAGAAGCGGATAATTTAATGAGGTTTTCAAACATACAAGGTCAAATATAACGTTGTATATTTAGGTCAATCCTCATAGTTCAAAAGTACTCTAAACGTGAATGCTTGTGTTTCAAAATTTCGAACGAAGCGCCAAGAGAGCCTCTACTCGCCCGAAACCGCGTGACCAATGTTTAGTTGTACAAGGAAATTACTTTTCTAATAACTCCGACTCGTGAAAACTACCGGCCCAACGTCCAAAGGTCTAAACTGGGGTTGGTTTGTAGCTTCATCTAGATGCCACGCAACCGCATCCGAAAAACATTCATACACAATGGCGCCTAAGCACACATGCGCGTGGCCGAAATCGCTCCCGCCCACTATTTGGGACACCTGGGATTACCATCCTACCCCCAACCCGTAGTAGGTCCCAAATTTAAGAGGGGGGCAAAGTTTGTACTTTCCCCAAATTTCAAATAGGCGCGTCCCATCTTCTATTCAAAAAAGCCAAAAACAAGTGTGTCCCAGACCGAAACATGGTTTCCCCCCCCCCACTCGTCTGATTCCCCATTCGTACTCCGTGGGCGCCAAAACTACCTCTCCACCAGCCGCGAAACCCCGGCGTCCTCCGTCCTCCACCCGATCCCACCCATCAACCGTCGTCCTCCTCCATCACGCCGGAGCTGATTCCCCGACGTCGTTGAAGCTGAGGCCGAGCCGTCCATACCTGAGCCAGTTCAACCGCGCCGTCCTGCGCCTCACCGCTGCCGCTCCAACTTCGCCACCCTCCACCACACCAGAGTTGTTCCTACTACGCCGTCCTTCGCCGCCTTGGATCTACTTCCCCTCCGCCGACATACGGCCACGGCAACACAGTCAACAATTTGGCCATGGGTTTGTCCAAGCATGCACCCTCCAGAACATCGGTTTCCCCGGTAAAAACAAGAAGATCGGCGCGACATGTGGGGGTGACCACACCGGCAACCGAAAAAGGTACTCCTCTTCTCTTATTCATGCAAATCTTACGTCTCTGCTTGCACGGTATTCATCCCACAGAAGACACTTGTTGACCGCTTCTTCTTGATACTAGATGTTCCTAGTAACTCGCGATGCACAAGGTTTCTCCTCATATACTATTTCACCTTAGCTAGAGGTCCGTCACCCCCCTGAATTTCAATTTCTGGCCACTTGATTCCCAATTAACGGAAGCATTCCCCGGCATAACAGGCGCTAGTATGCCTATTACGCCGGGGAAGCAGCGCCTTGGTGTTTATCATAGGGGCGTGTGCGGTCTAGAGCTACTGGTGCCCGATCTGGAGGTCGGCCGGGATTAAAGGGATGGCCTGGGGGCGCTGCCAAGCACGGCGGTGGTGTGAGGTCGATGGGAGGGCGGGGCGGCGGAGGCAGGGGTCTGGGCCGGTGGTCGCTGGCGGTTCTAGAAAGATCGTCAACAGTGACTGGCGGGAGGTAGACGAAGGCCATCTTCCCGTTCCTTATAGATCGGACGGTTCATTAAAAAAATCGACTAACCTATTTATTTTTAGTCGACTGTTATCTTAGATATGACCACATGTGGTGGTGTGCTGGAGGAGTACCTGCATTTCCTGTGCTCATATATTACAAAATCATACGGAGTAGAATCTAATTTTGTTTGCCATGCAATGTTGTAGAGCTATCATATGTCTCATGTCATTTATTTTTCAGCCACCTGCTATCTGCTACTTTTACAGTGCACTAGTTCTGCACACACTTCACCCTTACTCTCACTGTTGTGTTTTTATGCAAGGGTATTTTAGACTCTTCTGCCATGAGAGAAGTCAAAAAGAAAAGAGATAAGTCGCTCCAGCTTGTTATGCGGCTAGGCAAGACATGTTTCAACGCTTTAATGGGTGTAGTGTCAGCAGATGGAGACGGGGAACGTAGCTCTGGAGTTGATGACCTCGCTCGCAATGAACCACCATCCCAGGTGCTTGCTTTAACTTCGCGGTGTCATATGTGGTTGCATGTTCCATATGGTGTCTAGCTTGTATTCGAAAGGCCGAAGTCGATAAGATAAGGAAACATATTTTTTACATGAACCACCATCCTATGAGAACAAGAAGACAAATAGATAGTCAGGGCACTGGCCGAGCCAGTGACAAGCCCAGCAAAGATAGGCATCACCTGGAAGCCAACTAAAAAGCTGCGATGGTGGCGAAGTAGCCTGCCTCCCACCAGGCTCTCAGGTCCTAGATGATCATGCTCACCACTCCATTCGGATGTCTAGCTTGTATTGCTTCCAATTTGGTTAAATTGCATCTGCTTAGCTTACACATTATACCTTTGAATATGACATGCATTTTTGTTTTTGGTACATACTAGTACATCTGTGTATTAACCATGTTCTTACATCAAACTAATGTTCTTGTGTATCCCTCATAAATCACTTATGATGAGGCATGCAGGCAAGGGGACTACTCCTCATTTAAAGAATGTAGCGTCAGCCTCCCGACATGATTCTCAAGAAACAGAAATGCTACATGAAGATAGTGAACGTAGCTCTGTAGTTGATTACAGCATTTCCCCTACACTAGCATCGCAGGTGCTTGCTCTAACTTGGCAGCGTGATATGTGGTTGCATGTTGCATATGGTGTCTAGATTGTAATTCTTCCAACCTGGTTAAACTGCATGTGCTAGTCTGGTTAGCTTAGACATTATACCTGTTAATGTGACATGCCTTCCTGTATTTAGTACATACTACATCTGTCTATTAAGCATGTCCTTACATAAAACTATTATTTTTTTGTATCCCGCATCAATCAACATGACGAGACACCTTTAGTATATGCAGTGCGATATTAGTTGCATCTTTCATATGATTTATAGCATGCGCTGCTTCAAATTTGTTGAAATTCCATTTATGATGGGACGCTTTTAACTTGGCAGAGTCATATTGGTTGCATCTTTCATGTGGTGTGTAGCTTGCATTGCTTCTTATTTGCTGGAATAGTTTCTGCTTAGTTCACACAAACAGTTGTGAACATGCCATGCCGTCCTATTTTCGTACATATTCCATCCTGGTATCATGTGTTTGCCCTAAATCAAAGTAGTGATTGTCACTATCATGCATGAATGAGTTCTGAAGAGACAATTTTATTGCTTTTTCTTGTCGGTTTTACTTGACAATTCAAAATCAATAAAGCGGAAGGAAGTTAGCAAGGCAGCGGATAAAGGTGCTCCTTCCGAACGGATGGCCTCTACAGTTTCTACTCCTCCACACCCCCAAGATGATTTCCAAGACGGCACATGCATAGACACTCAACAAAGCTGTGTTTATGATGAGCACGTCTCCCCTAGTGCAGCATCACCGGTGCTCCCTCTAACTTGGCACTGTTATATGTGGTTGCATGTTATGTGTGATGTCTAGCTTGTATTGCTTCTAATTTTATTGAATTCCATCTGCTTACTTTACACATTATACTTGAGTAAGACACGTGTTCCTGTTTCTAGAACATACAATATCTGTCTATCACACCATGTTCTTACATCATATTACTACTGTTGTGTAACCTGCAACAATCACTTATCATAAGACACGTTTGACTTTGGAGTGTGATATAGGTTACATCTCACATTCTTTTCTAGCTTGTACTACTAATTTGTTGAAATGGCACTTATGACGAGACAGTTTTAACTTGGTAGAGTGATATTCGTTGCATCTTTCATATGGTGTCTAGCTTTCATTGCTTCTAATTTGTTGAAATGCCTTCTCCTTAGTTTACACATCATAAGCTATGAATATGCAATGTTGTGAATATGCAATGGCACTAATGACGAGAGACCTCTAACATGGCAGTGTGATGTTGTTTGCATCTTGCATCTGATTTATTTCTTGTACTACTTCACATTTGTTTAAACGCCATTTATGATGAGACACTATTAACTTGGCAGAGCGATATTTGTAGCATCTTTCATATGGTGTCTACCTTCCATTGCATTGCTTCTAATTTGGTGAAATGTCTTCTTCTTAGTTTACACATCATAGTTCTGGTTATCTCTTCCGTCCTGTTTTTCATACATATTACATCCTCCTATCATGTGGTTGTCTAACATCAAAGTTCAGTTCGTCCGCATCACGCATCAATTTGTTCTGAAGGACTAAATTGTTATTCATTTTTCTTGTCGGCTTGACTTAGCATGGCACAGAGAAAGAGGAAGAAACACATAATGGCAGGGAATGATAAGCGGATGAATCTTGCAGATTCTGTTGGTACTGATGGTGCAATAGATGGTCAAAGTCCAGCAGAAAATTCTACAAACACGGCATCCCATGCTACACGAGTTGCAAAAAATGACAAACAGAAACAAATAGCTGCCACCAAACAAGCAGAGACAGCCCTAGTTCTTGCAACACCTACCACAGTACTACCAGCTGCACGACGTACTCGTGCGTCAACTGAGCTAGCAGCACGTTCCCAAGCTCCCTTTCCACCTAACACTACTTCCCAAGCACTCTTGACACAAGACGAGTTGGCAATATCAGATGAACCTTGTGAGCTTCAACAGAAAGAAGGTAGTTGCTGGAGTCAAGTTACAGTTGCATGCTTCTTTATATGTAGTCTCACAGTTTGATGTACACTAACACTTCCTATGTTTGTTGTTGGACTAGCACCTAGGCACAAGAGGAAACAAACATCAGGGATAATGCTCGATAGGTTAACTAAATCTAGAGGAGGAAGAATGGAGATCCATTTTGAGGCGGGTTTAAAAAGGCCACGTGATGCTACAGAGTCAGCCAAGTTAGTATCAGAGGCAGCGGTTGCTGTTAGGTGTCATGTACATATCCTCCCAACATGGATTCAGTACAGGAATGACAAAGACGAAACCCAGTTCAACACCTTCCTCGACCATTTATCTGTAAGTATGGTTATGTATGGAAACTAGTAATATCGTCTTGCTCTGTCCAATACTTTCTAGGTTGCTGATAATGAGACTCCCATAATTTTCAACAGATGAGGTTCAAGTTGGATAGCCAAGATGATGCAACCAGACAAGCTTGCACCCATGTTTTCAAGTCTGCTCTGCGACAGTATCGGTATAACTTGAGGAAAAGTCACTTTGAAGGCCAGGCTAACAGTGAACTTGCCCAAACATCTCCCGTGGAAAATATATCTGATGAAGACTGGAGATGCCTCGTTAAACACTGGTCCGATCCGAAATATCGGGTACATTATATATATGTCATGAGATCACATGTTGAAGTCCTATTTACGCATGTGCCATACAAATCTATCTTCTTGTAGGTGAACCGTTCAAAGAACAAGGCCAACCGTACAAAAGTGAAATTCCAACAGATGACAGGATCTTGTAGCTATGTTGCACACTGCGAGGCTCTTGTAATTAGCTGTTGTTTCACTCTTTTCGTTGTACCATATTATCAGATCTATATTGACTTGTTCCAAATGCAGAGGAAAGCCCGCAAGGACCAAAAAGTACCTGAACCAAATGCTGTGGAAATCTTCAAGGACTGTCACACCAGCAAGAAGAAGGGCATGACTACACCAGTCAAAGCCACTGTTGAAAGTCCTTAATCCTCATGCCTTTTAACTACTACTTACTCTGACTTGTGCCTTGAACTGCATGGTTTGCAGCCAATGTCTATTACTCTTTTCAATTTTATACACAATTGTCTTAGCGTATCATTGCACCTTACAAGGTTTAAAAGAGAGGAGTGATGTTCCTTTCATCTTGACCCGTAATCTAGTTCCGTGCTGGACTTGCCCACACAACGTTACAATTGCCTGTTTGTCTGTTCTCAGTTGTTTTATGATATGAATGACATCATACTATGCTTACCGTATTATAAACTTCGTCTCTTCATCCTTAGCCCTTAATACAATGTGAAGAAATAGACAATATATTAGCGATGGTACATGGTCATATGTTTGGAACCTGGTTTTATTATGTACTTTGCAATAAAATACAACTAATATTTTACATGGGTTCACCAGAATAAGTTCTGTATATAGACCAAAGCTATTTTGTTTGGTTTTGCTGCCTCCTTAATATCTTCTGTTCTGGTACTACTAATGTAAAACCTCAACTTTTCAGCGAGCTATGGAAAAAATGGTGGAACCGCCACCTTCTGAAGGTGGCGAGGCAACTATAACCGCAATGTCAGCTCTTGCTGCAGTGGGTCAGTACCTGTCCACTAACAGTGCCAAAAGCACGTTCCTGTGTAATACTGGGTTGGTTGTTAAGGCAATATCGTCCAAACTGCCTCATGATCAAGATATGCAAGCTCAAAGCAATGTTGTATCTGCGCTCCAGACACAAGTCCATTCCCTAACAGAGACCCTTTGTGAAACAAGGAGAAACATTGCTCAATGTCGTCAAGATATGCATGGTTTTGAAACCAGACTATCAGAAATTTGCTATGTTGTTCAGGAGCCTAGGGGAAATGAAGGCGAGGGTTATGGTGCTCCATTGGACAATACAGCATGAAAATGTAACAGTCAGGTCAAATGAATTGAGCTTCTGAACTTCTGGTGGTGCATTTATCTGCTAGACTGTTAAGTTTTATGCCAACCTTCCTTTTGTTATATAGTTGTAATTTGTTTTGGTGCGATACAAAATGTATTCTTAACGTGCAGCCACCGCCTGAAGAAAACAGCAAGCCATTTTTGTATAGTGTAGGGTGTTCCCTATATTTGCACTGGTGGTGATCTTTGATGCCGAGTGGATGTAATCTGTGCAATCGCCTTAATAGCCTAGTGTTAGTTTCGGCCTTATTTATTTCCTAGTCTTCTTTTTCCCTGGTTTGCTAGTGGCCGCAACTACCATGGGCCATATACGGGCCGTAGGATCCATGGGTCACCTACGGGCCGTCGATAAATGGGCCTGTAATCGGTGGGCCTCGGGCCGTCAGATAAATGTTTCTACATGGGCCATAATCGGGCGTAACTGGTATCAGCCCAGCACGGTAACAGGCCGTTAACAGGCTATAGGACAGCAAAGGCTTAATTCTGTCACAGGCATAATGGGTCATTAATGGGCCAGAATATAGGACGGGCTGGAAACGGGGCAACGGGTTAAGAGGCCAGAAACGGGCCGACTCTTGCCATGGGCCGAATTTGGCCCATTAGGGTAACAGGCCAGTAACGGGCCGACTCTTGCCATGGGCCGAATTTGGCCCATTAGTGGAACAGGCCAGTAACGAGCCCAAGAACGTATGGGCCGTCAATAGGCCGAAAGCTAACACGGGCTGGCAACAGCCCACGTAAATCACGGGCTGTTAACGGGTATAAAGAAAATTACTGTTCATTATGGGCTAGACTCACCTTGGGCCTGTAATGGGCCGAAAGATACGAAGGCCTCATATGGGCCGAAAGACGTCGTGGGCCATACATGGGCCGAAAGTGAAATGCGCTGGTATTATATTCGATGGCCCACATGACGTTGTTGGGCCGATTTCCTTTAGGGCCTTATGGGCCATAAGTTAACGGGCCGTAAAATGGGCTATTTGCGAAGAGACCGTTAACAGGCTTTTCATGGGCCAGCCCGTTAACTTTTGACCAAGTCAAACGGGCCGGCTTTGTAAGCTAAATGGGCCACTGTTGGGCCGTTCCATGTGTCGACATATCATAGGCGCCTATCTGACCCACTGACGAGCTGACACGTGTTTCGTCCGGCCAATAAGAATTTTACACATGGAAATTTCCCATTGGTCGGGGCTGTTAACGGGTTATCAGATCCAAAACCCGACCCGATAGCTTAACGACGTTCCGTTACGGTGGATGCCACGTGTCGGTCACCCTTGATGAAAGCACTTCTGTGACGCGCGATTTATCGTCATGGAAGTGGACACTTCCGTGATGATGATTTTGGTAATGTCATGGAACACTTCTACGACAGCACAGGTATGACTATCTTGATTATGTCATAAATTTGTCATGGATGTACATGCATGACAAAAAAGCGACCTACTGTGACAAACACGTATCATCACGGAAGTGTATTTTTTTGTACTGTTAGTAGCAAAGTAATACGATAATAATAGTAACAGTAGCAAAAGTAATATTTTTGGGTTTTGTAGTGATTGTAACAATAGCAATGAAAAAGTAAATAAGTGAAGAACAATATATGAAAAGCTCATAGGCATTGGATTGGTGATGGAGAATTATGTCGGATGCGATCGATCGTGTAACAGTTATAACATAGGGTGAAACAGAACTAGCTCCGGTTCATCAATGTAATGTAGGCATGTATTCCGAATATAGTCATATGTGCTTATGGAAAAGAACTTGCATGACATCTTTTGTCCTACCCTCCCGTGGCAGCGGGTCCTATTGGAAACTAAGGGAAATTAAGTCCTCCTTTTAATAGAGTACCATACCAAAGCATTAACACATAGTGAATACATGAACTCCTCAAACTACGGTCATCACCGGTAATGGTCCCGATTATTGTCACTTCGGGGTTAACGGATCATAACACATAATAGGTAACTATAGACTTGCAAGATAGGATCAAGAACTCACATATATTCATCAAAACATAATAGGTTCAGATTTGAAATCATGACACTCGGGCCCTAGTGACAAGCATTAAGCATAGCAAAGTCATGGCAACATCAATCTCACAACATAGTGGGTATTATGGATCAAACCCTAACAAAACTAACTCGATTACATGATAAATCTCATCCAACCCATCATCGTCCAGCAAGCCTACAATGGAATTTCTCATGCACGGCGGTGAGCATCATGAAATTGGTGATGGAGGAAGGTTGATGATGACGATGGCGACGGATTCCCCTTGCTACCTCTTGAGCACTGCGTTGGATTTCCCTGAAGAGGAAGGGATGATGCAGCAAAGTAGCGTAAGTATTTCCCTCAGTTTTTGAGAACCAAGGTATCAATCCAGTAGGAGGCTATGCTCGAGTCCCTCGTACCTACACAAAAACAATAGCTCAATGCAACCAACGCGCTTAGGGGTTGTCAATCCCTTCACGGTCACTTATGAAAGTGAGATCTGATAGAGATGATAAATAATATTTTTTTGGTATTTTTGGTATACAGATGCAAAGTAAATAAAGTAAAAGCAAAGCAATAAAGTAATGGAGATTGATATGATGAGAAAGAGACCCGGGGGCCATAGGTTTCACTAGTGGCTTCTCTCAAGAGCATAAGTATTCTACGATGGGTGAACAAATTATTGTTGAGCAATTGAAAGAATTTAGCATAGTTATGAGAATATCTAGGTATGATCATGTATATAGGCATCACGTCCGAGACAAGTAGAACGAAATGATTCTGCATCTACTACTATTATTCCACTCATCGACCGCTATCCAGCATGCATCTAGAGTATTAAGTTAAAAACAGAGTAACGCTTTAAGCAAGATGACATGATGTAGAGGGATAGTTTCATGCAATATGATAAAAAAAACCATCTTGTTATCCTCGATGGCAACGATACAATACGTACCTTGCTGCCCCTTCTGTCACTGGGAAAGGACACCGCAAGATCGAACCCAAAGCTAAGCACTTCTCTCATGGCAAGAACAACAAATCTAGTAGGTTTTTGGCTCCGTCCCCGATCGTTTGGGGGTACGTGGATATATATATATATATATATATATATATATATATATATATATAGGTGGAAGAAGTGTGTCGATGGAGCTTCGAGGGGCCCACGAGGCAGGGGGCGCCCCTTACCCTCGTGACCACCTCGTGGCTTTCTTGACAGAGGATCCAAGTCTCCTGGATCTTATCTGATGAGATAATCAGGTATCACGGAGGGTCCAATAATGTTTAAAAGAGTAGATAATATAGCATGGAGCAATCAAAAATTATAGATACGTTGGAGACGTATCAAGCATCCCCAAGCTTAATTCCTGCTCGTCCTCGAGTAGGTAAATGGTAAAATAGAATTTTTGATGCGGAGTGCTACTTGGTATAATTTCAATGTAAATCTTCTTAATTGTGGTATGAATATTCAGATTCGAAAGATTCAAGACAAAAGTTCATATTGATATAAAAATAATAATACTTCACACATACTAACAGAGCAATTATGTCTTCTCAAAATATCATGGCCAAAGAAAGTTATCCCTACAAAATCATATAGTCTGGCTATGCTCTATCTTCACCACACAAAGTATTTAAATAATGCATAACCCCGATGACAAGCCAAGCAATTGTTTCATACTTTTGACATTTTCAAAACTTTTTCGATCTTCACGCAATACATGAGCATGAGCCATGGATATAACACTATAGGTGGAATAGAATGGTGGTTGTGGAGAAGACAAAAAGGGAGAAGATAGTCTCACATCAACTAGGCGTATTAACGGGCTATGGAGATGCCCGTCAATAGATATCAATGTGAGTGAGTAGGGATTGCCATGCAACGGATGCACTAGAGCTATAAGTATATGAAAGCTCAAAAGAAACTAAGTGGGTGTGCATCCAACTCGCTTGCTCACGAAGACCTAGGGCATTTTGAGGAAGCCCATCATTGGAATATACAAGCCAAGTTCTATAATGAAAAATTCCCACGAGTATATGAAAGTGACATAATGAGAGACTCTCTATAATGAAGATCATGGTGCTACTTTGAAGCACAAGTGTGGTAAAAGGATAGTAACATTGTTCCTTCTCTCTTTTTCTCTCATTTTTTTATCTGGGCCTTTCTCTCTTTTTTTATTATTTTTTTCGTCCGGAGTCTCATCCCGACTTGTGGGGGGATCATAGTCTCTATCATCCTTTCCTCACTGGGACGATGCTCTAATAATGATGATCATCACACTTTTATTTACTTACAACTCATGAATTACAAATCGATTCTTAGAACAAAATATGACTCTATATGAATGCCTCCGGTGGTGTACCGGGATGTGCAATGAATCAAGAGTGACATGTATGAAAGGATTATGAACGGTGGCTTTTCCACAAATACGATGTCAACTACATGATCATGCTAGCAATATGACAATGATGGAGCGTGTCATAATGAAAGGAACGGTGGAAAGTTGCATGGCAATATATCTCGGAATGGCTATGGAAATGCCATGATAGGTAGGTATGGTGGCTGTTTTGAGGAAGGTATTTGGTGGGTGTATGATACCGGTGAAAAGTGCGCGGTATTAGAGAGGCTAGCAATGGTGGAAGGAAGGAAAGTGTGTATAATCCATGGGCTCAACATTAGTCGTAAAGAACTCATATACTTATTGCAAAAATCTAGAAGTTATCAACGCAAAGTATTACGTGCATGCTCCTAGGGGGATAGATTGGTAGGAAAAGACCATCGCTCGTCCCCGACCGCCACTCATAAGGAAGACAATCAATAAATAAATCATGCTCCGACTTCATCACATAACGGTTCACCATACGTGCATGCTACGGGAATCACAAACTTTAACACAAGCATTTCTCAAATTCACAACTACTCAACTAGAATGACTCTAATATCACCATCCTCATATCTCAAAACAATTATCAAGCATCAATTTCTTCTTAGTATTCAACACACTCATACGAAAGTTTTATTATTAATCTTGCATACCAAGCATATTAGGATTTTAAGCAAATTACCATGCTATTAAGACTCTCAAAATAATCTAAGTGAATCATGAGAGATCAATAGTTTCTATAAAACAAATCCACAACCGTGCTCTAAAAGATATAAGTGAAGCACTAGAGCAAAACTATAAAGCTCAAAAGATATAAGTGAAGCACATAGAGTATTCTATCAAATTCCAAATCATGTATGGCTCTCTCAAAAGGTGTGCACAGAAAGGATGATTGTGGTAAACTAATAAGCAAAGACTCAAATCATAAAAGATGCTCCAAGCAAAACACATATCATGTGGTGAATAAAAATATAGCTCCAAGTAAAGTTACCGATAGAAGTAGACGAAAGAGGGGATGCCTTCCGGGGCATCCCCAAGCTTTGGCTTTTAGGTGTCCTTAGATTATCTTGGGGGTGCCATGGGCATCCCCAAGCTTAGGCTCTTGCCACTCCTTGTTCCATAATCCATCAAATCTTTACCCAAAACTTGAAAACTTCAGAACACAAAACTTAAAGTAGAAAACTCATGAGCTCCGTTAGCGAAAGAAAACAAAAGACCACTTCAAGGTACTGTAATGAACTCATTCTTTATTTATATGGGTGTTAAAACTACTGTATTCCAACTTCTCTATGGATTATAAACTATTTTACTAGTCATAGATTCATCAAAATAAGCAAACAACACACGGAAAATAGAATCTGTCAAAAACAGAACAGTCTGTACTAATCTGTAGCTAGCGCAAGATCTGGAACGCCAAAAATTCTAAAATAAATTTCTGGACGTGAGGAATTTATCTATTAATCATCTGCAAAAATAATTAACTAAATAGCACTTTCCAAATAAAAATTACAGCAGTTCTCGTGAGCGCTAAAGTTTCTGTTTTTTACAGCAAGTTCAACAAGACTTTCCCCAAGTCTTCCCAACGTTTCTACTTGGCACAAACACTAATTAAACACAAAAAACACAACCCAAACAGAGGCTAGATAATTTATTTATTAATAAACAGGAGCAAAAAGCAAGGAGTAAAAATCAAATTGGGTTGCCTCCCAACAAGCGCTATCGTTTAACGCCCCTAGCTACGCATAACAAGCAAGAATAGATCTAGGTATTGCCATCTTTGGTAGGCAATCCATAAGTGGCTCTCATGATAGAGTCATATGGTATTTTATTTTCTTTCTAGGGAAGTGTTGCATGCCCTTTTTTAATGGAAATTGAAATCTAATATTCCCTTCCTTCATATCAATAATTGCACCAACCGTTCTAAGGAAAGGTCTACCAAGAATAATAGGGCAAGAAGGATTGCAATCTATATCAAGAACGATAAAATCTATGGGCGCATAATTCCTATTAGCAACAATAAGAACATCATTAATTATTCCCATAGGTTTCTTAATGGTGGAATCCGCAAGATGCAAGTTTAGAGAGCAATCAACAAAATCACGGAAATCTAGTAAGTCACACAAAGTTTTGGGAATAGTAGAGACACTAGCACCCAAATCACAAAAAGCATAAAACTCATAATTTTTAATTTTAATTTTAATTTTAATAGTTGGTTCCCACTCATCATAAAGTTTTCTAGGGATAGAAACTTCCAATTCAAGTTTTTCTTCATAAGATAGCATCAAGGCATCAACGATATGATTAGTAAACGCTTTATTTTGACTATAAGCGTGAGGAGATTTTAGCACGGATCGCCACAAGGAAATACAATCAATCAAATAGCAATTTTCATAGTTAAATTCCTTGAAATCCATAATAGTGGGTTTAGCAACATATAGGGTTTTAATTTCTTCAATCCCACTTTTATCAAATTTAGCATCAAGATCAACAAATTCCGAATTCTTAGAACGCCTTCTAGGTAAAGGTGGATCATATTCAGTCCCATCATTATCAAGATTCATATTGCAAAACAAAGATTTAATAGGGGACACATCAATAACTTTTAGATCTTCATCGTTATTTTCATAGGAATCCGGTTTAGCGGCCATCTTATTGACTAAGGTAGCTTGCATATCCGAAATTTCAGCAGTTAATTTTTCAAGATGGGCAATTTGGGATCTTATACCATCAAATTCTTTAGACATATCATCAAGCTCTTTATTCATATAATTCATGAAACTTTTTTGTTCCTTAAGCTCATTTCTAAAGAAATTATTATGCTCAAATTTCAAAACCATAAACTTCCTGACATTGTTTTCGATCTCCTCTAACCTTTTTAAGGGGAAGATCATCAAATCTAGGTAGAGTCATCGCGACAAGCAATCCAACACACGAGCAAACAAAGAGCAAACGGGCAAAAGAGGCAAATAGAGAGGGAGGATAGAGAGAGAGGCGAATAAAACGGCAAGGGTGAAGTGGGGGAGAGGAAAACGAGAGGCAAATGGCAAATAATGTAATGCGGGAGATAGGGATTGTGATGGTACTTGGTATGTTGACTTTTGCGCAGACTCCCCGGCAACGGCGCCAGAAATTCTTCTTGCTACCTCTTGAGCACTGCGTTCGATTTCCCCGAAGAGGAAGGGATGATGCAGCTGTTGGGGAACGTAGTAATTTCAAAAAATTCCCTACGCACACGCAAGATCATGGTGATGCATAGCAACGAGGGCGAGAGCATGATCTACGTACCCTTGTAGATTGCAACGGAAGCGTTGACACAACGTAGAGGAAGTAGTCGTGCGTCTTCTTCCCGATCCGACCGATCCAAGCACCGTTACTCCGGCACCTCCGAGTTCTTAGCACACGTACAGCTCGATGACGTTCCCCGGGCTCCGATCCAGCAAAGCTTCGGGGAGGAGTTCCGTCAGCACGACGCCGTGGTGACGATCTTGATGTTCTACCGACGCAGGGCTTCGCCTAAGCACTACAACGATATGATCGAGGTGGAATATGGTGGCAGGGGGCACCGCACACAGCTAAGGAACGATCTCAAAGATCAACTTGTGTGTCCTAGGGTGCCCCCCTGCCCCCGTATATAAAGGAGCAAGGGGGAGGCCGGCCGGCCCTATGGGGCGCGCCAAGGGGAGGGGGAGTCCTCCTCCTAGTGGGAGTAGGACTCCCCTTTCCTAATCCAATTAGGAAACCCTAAGGGGGAAGGAAAGAGGGGGAGAGGGAGAGGGAAAGAGGGGCCACAGCCCTCTCTCTCCCCTAAGCCAATTCGGACTCCCCATGTGGGGGGGGCGCCACCTCCTAGGCCGCAGCCCTCTCTCTCCCCTAAGGCCCAATAAGGCCCATTACTTCCCCGGAGGGTTCCGGTAACCCTTCCGGTACTCCGGTTTTCTCCGAAATCACCCGGAACACTTCCGGTGTCCGAATATAGCCGTCCAATATATCAATCTTTATGTCATGACCATTTCGAGACTCCTCGTCATGTCCGTGATCACATCCGGGACTCCGAACTAACTTCGGTACATCAAAATGCATAAACTCATAATAACTGTCATCGTAACGTTAAGCGTGCGGACCCTACGGTTCGAGAACAATGTAGTCATGACCGAGACACGTCTCCGGTCAATAACCAATTGCGGGACCTGGATGCCCATATTGGCTCCTACATATTCTACGAAGATCTTTATCGGTCAGACCGCATAACAACATACGTTGTTCCCTTTGTCATCGGTATGTTACTTGCCCGAGATTCGATCGTCGGTATCCAATACCTAGTTCAATCTCGTTACCGGCAAGTATCTTTACTCATTCTGTAATACATCATCCTGCAACTAACTCATTAGATGCAATGCTTGCAAGACTTATGTGATGTGCATTACCGAGAGGGCCCAGAGATACCTCTCCGACAATCGGAGTGACAAATCCTAATCTCAAAATACGCCAACCCAACATCTACCTTTGGAGACACCTGTAGAGCTCCTTTATAATCACCCAGTTACGTTGTGACGTTTGGTAGCACACAAAGTGTTCCTCTGGTAAGCGGGAGTTGCATAATCTCATAGTCATAGGAACATGTATAAGTCATGAAGAAAGCAATAGCAACATACTAAACGATCGGGTGCTAAGCTAATGGAATAGGTCATGTCAATCAGATCATTCAACTAATGATGTGACCTTGTTAATCAAATAACAACACTTTGTTTATGGTTAGGAAACATAACCATCTTTGATTAACGAGCTAGTCAAGTAGAGGCATACTAGTGACACTAAGTTTGTCTATGTATTCACACATGTATTATGTTTCCGGTTAATACAATTCTAGCATGAATAATAAACATTTATCATGATATAAGGAAATAAATAATAACTTTATTATTGCCTCTAGGGCATATTTCCTTCAGCGGCAAAGTAGCGTAAGTATTTCCCTTAGTTTTTGAGAACCAAGGTATCAATCCAGTAGGAGGCTACGCTCGAGTCCCTCGTACCTACACAAAAACAATAGCTCAACGCAACCAACGCGCTTAGGGGTTGTCAATCCCTTCACGGTCACTTACGAAGTGAGATCTGATAGAGATGATAAATAATATTTTTTGGTATTTTTGTATAGAGATGCAAAGTAAATAAAGTAAAAGCAAAGTAAAAAAGCAAAGCAATAAAGTAATGGAGATTGATATGATGAGAAAGAGACCCGGGGGCCATAGGTTTCACTAGTGGCTTCTCTCAAGAGCATAAGTATTCTACGATGGGTGAACAAATTACTGTTGAGCAATTGACAGAATTTAGCATAGTTATGAGAATATCTAGGTATGATCATGTATATAGGCATCACGTCCGAGACAAGTAGACCGAAACGATTCTGCATCTACTACTATTATTCCACTCATCGACCGCTATCTAGCATGCATCTAGAGTATTAAGTTAAAAACAGAGTAACGCCTTAAGCAAGATGACATGATGTAGAGGGATAGTTTCATCCAATATGATAAAAAAACATCTTGTTATCCTTGATGGCAACGATACAATACATGCCTTGTTGCCCCTTCTGTCACTGGGAAAGGACACCACAAGATCGAACCTAAAAGCTAAGCACTTCTCCCATGGCAAGAACAACCAATCTAGTAGGCCAAACCAAACTGATAATTCGAAGAGACTTTCAAAGATAACCAATCATACATAAAAGAATTTAGATAAGATTCAAATATTATTCAAAGATAGACTTGATCATAAACCCACAATTCATCGGTCTCAACAAACACACCACAAAAAGAAGATTACATCGAATAGATCTCCACGAGAGAGGGGGAGAACATTGTATTGAGATCCAAAAGGAGAGAAGAAGCCATCTAGCTACTAGCTATGGACCCATAGGTCTGAAGTAAACTACTCACACTTCATCGGAGGGGCTTGGATGATGATGTAGAAGCCCTCCGTGATCGATGCCTCCTCCGGCGGAGCTCTGGAACAGGCCCCAAGATGGGATCTTGTGGATACAGAAAGTTGCGGCGGTGGAATTATGTTTTTGGCTCTGTCCCTGATCGTTTGGGGGTACGTGGTTATATATAGGAGGAAGAAGTGCGTCGGTGGAGCTTCGAGGGGCCCACAAGGCAGGGGGCGCGCCCCTACCCTCGTGACCACATCGTGGCTTTCTTGATGGAAGGTCCAAGTCTCCTGGATCTTATCTGATGAGAAAATCAAGTTTCCGAAGGTTTCATTCCGTTTGGACTCCATTTGATATTCCTTTTCTTCGAAACCCTAAAACAGGCAAAAAACAGCAATTCTAGGCTGGGCCTCCAGTTAATAGGTTAGTCCCAAAAATAAAATAAAAGTGGGTAATAAAGCCCAATAATGTTTAAAACAGTAGATAATATAGCATGGAGCAATCAAAAATTATAGATACGTTGGAGACGTATCACCCCTCTCTGGAGCCCCGAACAGACTCCAGATCAGCCCTCCTGAGAGAGTTTAGGGCTTGGCGGCAGCTCCGTATCGTAAAACGCGATGAATCCTTCTCCCTCATTTTTTTTCTCCCTGGACACGAATATATGGAGTTGGAGTTGAGGTCAGTGGAGTGTCAGGGGGCGCGCCCAGGGGGTAGGCGCGCCCCCACCCTCATGGACAGGGTGTGGGCCCCTGACATGGATTATCCTTCCAATATTTTTGTATATTCCAAAATTAATCTCGGTTGATTTTCAGGTCATTCCGAGAACTTTTATTTCTTCACAAAAATAACACCATGGCAATTCTGCTGAAAACAACGTCAGTCCGGGTTAGTTCCATTCAAATCATGCAAGTTAGAGTCCAAAACAAGGGCAAAAGTGTTTGTAAAAGTAGATACGGTGGAGGCGTACCAAGGTGCTTTGTAGTGGGTTCGATCTTACGGTGCTTGATCCCAGTGACAGAAGGGGAACCAACGCATATGTCTTGTTGCTACTAAGGATAAAACGATGGGGTCTATCTCTACATAGATAGATCTTGTCTACATCATGTCATCATTCTTATTGCATTACTCCGTTTCTCCATGAACTTAATACACTAGATGCATGCTGGATAGCGGTCGATGTGTGGAGTAATAGTAGTAGATGCAGGCAGGAGTCGGTCTACTAATCTTGGACGTGATGCCTATATAATGATCATTGCATGAATATCGTCATGAGTATTTTAAGTTCTATCAATTACCCAACAGTAATTTGTTTACCCGCCGTTTTCTATTTTTCTCGAGAGAAGCCACTAGTGAAACCTACGGCCCCGGGTCTCTTTCTCATATTATTTGCCTTTGTGATCTATTTTCCTTTGCTTTTATTTTCAGATCTATTAAACCAAAAATACAAAAATACCTTGCTGCAATTTATTCTCATTTATTTTATTTGGCGTTCGATCTATCAATCTACTACAATTTTACTCACGTCCGTTTGCCTATCTTGAGGCGCCGTTACCCGAAAGGGATTGACAACCCCTTTAATACGTCGGGTTGCGAGTAGTTGTTATTTGTGTGGAGTTGCCGTTTGCGTGTTGTTGCTTGGTTCTCCTACTGGTTCGATAACCTTGGTCTCATCACTGGGGGAAATACTTACCGTCACTGTGCTGCATCATCCCTTCCTCTTTGGGGAAATACTAACGTAGCTTCAAGCCGCATCAGCCTGCCAAGAACAAAACACTCAATCTAGCTTTACTTTCAGGATATGACTCTCCCATCCCTGAATACTCTCATGATGATCCTCTGAACAACTATAGGCTGATCAAAAACCAACATGGTGAGGCTATTGCTCGCTATGTTGGACCAAGCGGCAGAAATGCCCCCCCAAAGAAAGCTATTTGGGTACCCACGAGAACTATCGAAGCATTGCCTATCACCATTGTACTAAACATGCAGGCAGAAAGAGTTCGACAGAATGAGTATATGGATCCCTCATTTAACCACTATACTCATTCGTCTGGAAAGAATTTCAATGCTTATTCCTTTTCTTATGCTTGCACCTCACCGAGTAACAACTATGGTTACCGAAAGAAATCATATTCTGCTCGTCCTATTGTTTCAAAGCCACCTGCAAAGATGTGGGTGGTTAAGAAAGCCTAATCTTCTGCAGGACTATGTCTCCGGGCGTACCAAATGGATAATGGATAGTGGATGCACTAGTCATATGACCGGGGACAAGTCATTGTCTATCGACCCCAACTTAACTGCTTCATCTCTGAAGTATATCACTTTTGGCGACAACAAGAAAGGAAATGTAATTGGGTTAGGTAAAATTGCTATATCCAGAGACAAGACTATTGACGATGTTTTACTTGTTCAGTCTCTTGGATTCAATCGTATGTCAGTTGACAAGCTATGTGATCTTGGCATGCTAGTTTTATTCTCTATATCCAAATGCATTGTCTTTATGGCCTTTGACAATTCCTTCATCTTTGAGGGAAATAGAAAAGGTGATTTATATATTGTGGATTTCTCTAAGGGTCCCTCTGTCCAAACGTGTTTGCTTGTAGAAGCAACCGAAGGTTGGTCATGGCCCCGAAGGCTTGGTCATGCAAGTATGAGAATTTTGCAGACTCCAGTGAAGAAAAATCATCTCCGTGGCATTCCTGATGTAAAATTCAACAAGGATCACCTTTGTGCTGCATGTGAGGCTAGTAAATTGGCCAAGAAGCGTCATTCATCAAAGACTGTCATGACCACGACAAGACCTCTGGAAATTCTTCATATGGATTTATTCAAACCTCAAAACTATGCAAGCTTTGGTGGCAGTCATTATGGTTTGGTTATTGTTGATGAGTTCTCTCGTTACACTTGGGTATTCTTTCTCGAAGACAAAACCTGCACCCAAGACATCTTCAAAAGATTCGCCAAGAAGGCCCAGAATGAATATGATGTGTGAATAAAGCATGTCAGAAGCGACAATGGCACTGAGTTCAAAAATACTCATATCAAAGATTTTCTCGATGAGAATGGTATTATTCATGAATTCTTAGCTGCATACACTCCCCAACAGGATGGAATTGTTGAGCGAAAGAATAGAACTCTCAATGAGATGGCGAGAACAATGCTCAGTGAGTATAAAACTCCTATTCGCTTCTGAGCTCATGCTATTAACATTTCTTGTCATGTTGTGAATCGTGTTTATCTTCAATAGTTCCTTAAGAAAACTTCATATGAGCTTATCACTGGCAAGAAACCGAATGTTTCTTATTTACGTGTTTTTGGTGCACCTTGCTACATTCGTGACATGAATCATAATTCTAAGTTTTCACTTAAGGCACATGAAGGTTTTCTTCTTGGTTATGGCTCGAACTCGCATACTTATCGTGTCTATAACTCTCACCATGGGAAAGTTATGGAAACGGTAAATGTGCGGTTCGATGAATCTAACAGCTCCCAAAAGGAGCACCTGCCTAATGTGATAGATGAGCCACCGATTTCAGAAGCGATTCGGCAAATGGCTATTGGGAGTGTCAAGCCAGTTGAAGGAAATTCTCCTGACTCTTCTGATGATGATGGCCCCGTGACTCGTAGCAAAAATCGCCAAGCCACTACCGGAGAAAATGCAGCTCCGAACACAAATGGCGACCATAATGCAAATGCAAATCCGAAATGGCAATCCCGATGAAAATGGCGATGCAAATGCCAATCCCGATGCTAATGCTGAGGAAAATGAAAATGATCATCAAGATGAAAATCCTCTCCCTCGAGTGGCAAATCGAGTTGACCCTACATTAATTCTTGAAGATCTCGAGAATCCAGGTTATCGACCCACAACTCCTTCTCGCACTTGTTTGGCTAACTACTGTGGCACTTTCTCCTTTATCTCATTGGCAGAACCTACCAAGTATGAAGAAGCCATGAATGATCCTGATTGGATGAATGTTATGCAAGAAGAGTTGGTGCAGTTCGAATTGAATGATGTGTGGGAGTTGGTTGACAAACCGAATCCTAAGAAGCACAATATCATCAACACCAAATGGATATTCAGGAACATGCAAGATGAAAATGGCATTGTTGTGAGAAACAAAGCATGTCTTGTCGCTCAAGGGTATACACAGGTAGAAGGTATTGATTTCGGTGAAACATATGGTCATGTTGCTCGCCTTAAGGCAATTCGCATTCTTCTTGCTTATGCCAATTACAATGATATCTTGCTTTATGAAATGGATGTGAAAAATGCTTTCCTTAATGGTGAATTTGATGAGGAAGTATATGTTAAGCAGCCACCTGGCTTTGAACACCCTTAGCTTCCTAACAAAGTTTCATGTTGAAGAAGGCTCTGTATGGGCTGAAACAAGCCCCTCGAGCTTGGTACGACAACCTAAAGAAGTTTCTACTCGAAAAGGGGTTCAAGCCATGATCCACTGTTAATGACAATCTATTCATGTGTCAAATTTATGTGGATGATATTATCTTTAGCTGTACGAACAATGCTTGCAGCTTGGAGTTCGGGAAAATGATGTCCGAAAAATATCAAATGTCTATGATGGTGAACTTAAGTTCTTTCTTGGACTACAAATTTCACTAGTACACATCAGTGCTATACAAATGATTTTAAACCCCTTTCCGCGACAACATTTGGAACCGCCGTCTAGTGAGTGACTGCGATAGGGGGTTCCTTCTCACACGACCCAGAAAACCATCGGGGATATGCCCTCCTGGCACACACGCTCAGCAAAATGAGGTCGTGTGCGACCGACGAGCGCTCAAATACGGAAATACATACAGTAGAGCTAAAAAAATACAATTATACATGTGAAATTGTTTCCGGTCGCAAGTACGTCCCACACAGTCAGTCCCCGCTAAACATTCCCGTTCGTATGTACATCCCACACAATCGCTCCAAGGAAAACGTTTCGGTTCATAGGTACATCACACACATTTTTTCCGTTAAATCGTTTGTGATAGCGTTGCCATTGCACACAATATTAACAATTTTATCGTTTGCGTTATTGAATGCATCACACACGGTGCGTAGAAGAAACTGTGTGGCAAAGGCTGTCCATCACACACATTTTTTATGTGGTAAACGTTTGCGCAAGGTGGCCTAACGCAAACAGTTTTCAAGAGGATGTCATGTGTGCAGTGGAGATTGATCGCACGCGTAGTGGATCCTAGAAACGTTTCTGATCTCCACATCTATCGTAAACGTTTCGCTTTTGCAAATCGTGTCACTACAAAAAAAGATACTTCTGTGATGATTCATGTTTGTCACAGTAGGTCACGTTTTCTGTCATGCATGTACATCCATGACAAATTTATGACAGAATCAAGATAGTCATACCTGTGCTGTTGTAGAAGTGTTACATGACATTACCAAAATTATCATCACGGAAGTGTCCACTTCCATGACGATAAATCACGTGTCATGGAAGTGCTTTCGTCAAGAGTGAACGACCTGTGGCATCCACCGTAACGGGACGCCATTAAGCTATCGAGTCCGGTTTTGGATCCGATAACCCGTTAACAGCCCGGACCAATGGGAATTTTCCACGTGTAAAATTCTCATTGGCTGGAAGAAACACGTGTCGGCTCAATGTTCGGACAGATGCCATCCACTCATTGGACAAGAGGCACCTATGATACATCAACACGTGGCACGATACAACAGAGGCCCATTCCGGTGAAAAGGCTAACTCATTTGACTTGGTCAAAAGGTAATGGGCCGGCCCACGGAAAGCCTGTTAACAGCCTGTTCGCATATAGCCCATTTACGGTCCGCTTACTACCAGCCCGTTACGGCCTATCGGAATTAAGCCCAGTAGCTTCATCTGGGCCATCCAATATGATTCCAACCCGTTGTAACTTCCGGCCCATGAATGGCCCATGATGTCTTTCGGCCCATATGCGGCCCTTTGTAACTCTCGGCCCATTAAAGGCCCGAGATGAAACTGGCCCATGATGAACAGTGTATCGCTTTATACCCATTAATGTCCCACTATTCCATCGGCCGTTTCCAGCCCATGTTAACTTTTGGCCTTCTAAGGGACCCTTTATTCTTGGGCTCATTTCTAGAATTCGATTAGATATGGTTCGTTACTGGCATGTTCCGTTTGTGGGCCAAATACAACCCGTGGTTACATTCAGCCCATTTGTGGCCCGTTAACCCGTTGGGCTGTTTTCATAGCGTTATCAAATAGGGCCTATTAACGGCCCGTTATGGTCCACGAATAGTACAACCCATGTTTGGCAAAATGACTATATGCCCCGTAGAAGGCCCATGGATCCTACGGCCTGTAGAAGACCAATGGATCCTACGGCCCGTAGAAGGCCCATGGATCATACGGCCCGTAGAAAGTCCATGGATCCTACGGCCCGTAAAAGGCCCACGGATCCTACGGCCCGTAGGAGGCACGTGGTTACAGCAGTCCGTGTGTTGCCATGATTATTGTGGCCTAGTTACCAAAACTAGGTCATTGTGGCCATTGAAAAAACACAGAAAAAGAACTACATGCAACTAACGCTAGCCTATTATAGCTATTACACATATTACATCCACTGGGCATCAAAGTTCGCCACCAGTGCAAATATAGGGAACAAAGCAGCATATTACATACACCGGCCGTCAAAATTGGCCACCAGTGCAAATAAACATAGCAGCAAAACAAGTCCATAACTGAAACAACTTCAGAAGATCTCAAGAAACGTTATCCTGGGTATCCACCATGCTTGCAATAAGCTTAGCAAGCTTATTAGCTTTGTCCTGTTTGGCGCTAAAATCCTCCAACGCTTACTGTTGCACCAGAAAGTATGCATCTGAATGCTCCAGGGACATCCGCAGTCCTTCCGCTTCTTGTGGCAGCACAACTGATCGATGTCTTTCAGCTTGTAGTTGAGACTCAAGAACCGAACTGATTCAAACAGTGAGTTTGAATAGTTTGTGCAAGCGGTAGTGGCCAGTAACTCGAGTAGTCAACCAAGACAGGACTTTGGGGTTGCCTCACTGGCTTCAAGATAGTTTTCCTTAGCTGTTTTATCAGCTTTGTTGGAGACCAACAAGGACGTCTCACGATCCTGAACCTTATCTGCATTACTTCCTTTATCATTGCTTAATGAGGCACTCTTCCCCAATATTCTGTCAGCATTCTAAAAGAAGAAACAAGCAGACACATAACAGGTTTAGCATGTACTAGTATATGAAACTCATTTCGGTGAACCAGTTCATTAGTAAGGTGGACAAGATTAAACTACCAAGTCTTCTATTGCCAAGTAATACATTATAAAAGCATCAAACAAACATATATCTATGTCCTATGGTCACTGCATTGTCTTGCCAAATCAAAATAGAGACACTGTTCAAATCATATCAGTTCAAGAGAAAGCAGCACTGAAAGAATACAAAGCGTGGGAAACTAAACGGCACAACAAGATTTCAGATGGGTACCACGGGTCTACATGTACAACAACACTATTGGCCCTGTTATGATGCTAGTAATGTGCATGATATGAGAAGTCAACTATATACACAATTGAAATTGAAATCAACAGAGCTATTTATAAGAGCAAACCTGTTAAAGAAACATGTGTAAACATACCTGTTGTGCCATTGGAGTTTCCATTGGATAGTTCAATTTAAAAATAAGTTTGTATGAGTAAGTACAGTGATACAAGAGCAAAGCAGTATGCATGATAGCAATGGAATCTTAAATGAGAACAGTTGTTCTTCAGGTGTAAGTAATTGTTCCACATGAACAGAGTACAGTAAGACACAAGCATATAGTACTTAAAATAAAATGAGCTCATAGACCTTACCACATTCTTGGTTCGGAACCAATAAAGAACAAGGCATTTCCAGTCATTGTCTAGTAAATGTGTCTTAGGAGAACGTAAGGGAATTTGATGAGTTTTTTGCCAGTGAAGTACGTTTTATTCAGGTAATTCCGATACTACCACCAAGCATTCTTAAAGATAGCAGAGGTATTAGCACAGGTTACCTCATCCTGAGTTTCAAATCGGTCCTTCTCTATAGAGAAAAATGGGAAAATTTACTGTATTATAACCATCATGGAGGTAGAATGTTAGCTTCACGCAATCTCTCCACACTCGGGGCTGTTCATGATCTAATCATGCATAGACGCTGGTACCATATTGCTGCTTGTGCAGGGCTTGTCTATAGATGCGGCTGGGCATGATGCTGGATCCATGGCTTGAATTTTGCGTCTTAATCACTACCACATCACGGTCGCTAGCAACAAACCACAGACACACATATGAATGATTAGATTAAAGTGCATCAAACATTACAGGAGATGATTTTCAAGAAAAGACCAAGAATCAAATGTTTGTCTGTCTGTCTGTCAAACACGGCTTCAAACTATGCACTTCAAACAACATGTGTCCAATTGAGCTCTGCTCCAAGACAATGTATTCTTCTTACGATACATGCAGATGCAGACACAGACACAGACTACAAACTGTCCACAGATCCGTTCTCACAGCTTAAAATGCCGGCCTACATAGCCATGCAATCTATACATATTGTTTGCAAATCACATGCACCTCTACGGTAATGGAAAAAAATACTTCCACCTTGCTGGTTCCCCCGCGTCCCCCGCGTCGCCCTCCTTGGCGGCGGCGGGGGAACCCTAGATCGAGCGCCGCTGGCCCCTCCCCACCTTGCCGCCACCGAAGGAGCGACCGGCGATACCCGCGCCGGCTCCCAGGAGGGTGGCGACGGGGCGATTCGGCTGGATCCAGCCCCCTTCCGCGACGCGCTACCCCCTCCCGGCGCATGCTGTGGTGGCGGCGGCTCCCCGACGACGGCTCCTGGACGGCGGCTCCCCGGCGGCGGCAACGCTCTTCACCCATGGTGTTGTTGCCCCGGCTGGATCCTCCCTCCCCCTGCTCGTGGTGGGGTTGGCCCTGTGTAGGCTTCCTGATGGCGCGCGATGCAACGAGTGCGCGGACTCGGCAGCCGGACCTACGGTCTCCAGGTTCCCCGGCTCGTCAACGTCCTCTGCCGGCGCAGCTCCGACGTGGGCGCTCCGAAGGCTGCGCATCTCTCCAGCTTTTTTGGCTTGCTTGACTTGCCGGTGCAGCTCCGGCCCGGCAGCCCTGGACCTGCGCTTTCTAGTGTCCCTAGCTTGCCAACACCCCCCGCTTGCGCGGCTTCAGCCTCGGCGCCCTCGATGGCTGCGCCCCTTCCAACCTTGTCGGCTTGCTGGTGTCCTGCCAGACCCGTCCCATCGGCCCAGACCTGCATTCCTTCTAGGTCCTGGCTTGCTGGTGACGCCGCTCACGGCCCTCCATTGCCAGCTCCTGTCACCTCGCCAACCTCCTTGCCTCATCCCCTCTCCAGATCCAAAGCATGCGTGTCCGGCGGCGCCCGGTGTCACCCTTGGTGACGGGCGCAGCCCCCTTCATGTGATGCCAGTTTCGACCTACACGTTCTTCCTCGTCTCCTGACCTCAACCCGGCGGATGTGGGATTGCTCAGAATCGACCGGGGCAAAATCTCTGCTCGGCTTGCCGATGCTGGCAGCGGCGACACTCGCGGGTGTCGTAACCTTCTTGGAGGCGCTGTCATGGTCCCTTTCTAGGGTGGGCATAAAAACCGAGGAACCGAAGCCGAAACCGAAAAAATGAATTTTTTCGTTTTTGGTACTGGTAATGAAAATTTTGGTTTTTACTTTTGTTAACCGAACTGACTTTGATCGGTTCGGTATTTGATTGGTAACCGAACAAAAAAATGAACATGTACGCACTGCAGCGCTGCGAGAGTTTCTCCCGTGCCCACGTTGCTAAGAGCATCTCTAGCCGCGCCCCCAACAAGGCCCCCCAGGCGACTTTTTGGCCGCCAACACCAAAAAATTGGCCCAGTCGCGCCCCCAAGGGCCCAATTTTCGCCGGCTCGGGCCGAAATTGGCGCCGGCGGACCCAACCCGAACCCGGCGTGCTGGGGGGCGCTCGGGGGCACCGGGCGAATCGTTTTTGGCATGAAAGATCCGCGGGCCCTCCTTGCCAGCGACTCATCTCGCTTCTTGCCGCTTCGTCGTCCTCATCGCCTCGTTTCCCGCGACGAATCAATGCCAAAGCTGCCGCACCGGTCAGCCTCCGCCATTGATGCCTCACGGGCGGCGCAGTTAATACGAGACGACGCGCGTCCCCTCGCATGCCACGCGTACGCGCGACGCCTCTGCCTATATAAAGTCGACCCCCAGCGTGCCGGTGGCATGCACAGAGTCTCCACCGCCGACGAGCCCTTTCTCCCCCTTCCTCCCTCTCCTCTTGCTGTCTCCAGTTCAAAGAATGGCCGAATGCTTCCCAGGCGACGGCGCGGCGACGAACGGCTTCGACCGCTGCCACCTTCACGAGGACGAAGCTCAGCTCCTCTTCGAGCGCGAGTACCCTGTCGCGCCGGACATGCGGGTGCCCGGGGCATGGAGAATCAACGCCGGCGGGGTCCCTGTGCCACCACGACCCACCGAGGCGGCGCGGCGTGCGGGGATCGTGCGTATCCACTCCTCCCTGCCGCGGGCGGCGAGGGAGGGGCCATGCTACGTCCCCGACAACCCGCTCTGGGAGCCATACTTTCGGCGCCGCCACGCTGAGCAGCTCAAGGCCACCAACGGCGTCGTACCCTCCGGCAGGCTCAACTCCGAGGGGCGGCACCGATGGTGGGGCGTGCCCGGCCGCACGCTGGAGGCCGTCCTCGAGTACATCGAGGGCGGCAACACGCCGAGGCTGGAGTACCCCGACCCCCCGTCCTTCTCTCGCCGCCGTGGGAGCTCGTGGACGCCGAGGCGCATGGACCCCGGGGCGTCCTCCACCTCGTTTGGTCGGTCGACCGGCTCCCCCTGCCTCCGCCTCGTCAAGCCAGAGCCCCAGGACACGCCTGTCAGCCGGTGCACCCGCAGCTCCGGCGTCCGCATCGGCGACTCCACCCCCGCCTCGTCCTCGTCGCGCCCAAGCCGGAGCCCGGCCTGCCCTCGGAGTACGAGGAGATAGCCCGGCGCGGCTTCTCCTACGATGATGCCCTACGGTGGGCGCGCGACGACTACCTCCGTGACGAGATGGTCCGGCAGCGCCGGGCCCTGGAGAAGATAGCCGCCCGCAAACATGGGCGCGAGGACGAGCATGGCGTCGTGGTCCTCGACAGCGACGACGACGAGGACGCCCCCGGACCGTCCAACCCGCCGCGCCAACCGGGGGAGGGTTGCAGCAAGGACGACGGCCGCGGCGGAGGCGACGACGACGACGGCGGCGACTACACGCGGTTCTACTGGCTCCTCGGCATGTAGAACTACAAGGGCGACTGGCAGCGAGGAGCGGCGAGGAAGACGGCGAGGAGTAGACTACTAGCGTTTTTTTCTTTTTTGTAAAATATTTTAAATATGAACGAACTCGCTAAAGTTTGGTTTAATTTAAGCCGTGTTTGTGATAAAATTTAAGTTTTCAAAAAAACGTGGATACCGCGACTGAGGGGCATCACGTCCCCAGCACACGGTTTGGCACCGGTGCGCCCCAGATGACGATTCCAGACGCCTCCTGGGGCCAACGGCTGAAGATGCTCTAAAAGGACGCGCCAGGTGTGTGCGTGCGGCAGGAATATCACTTATGGGCCCAGCCAACAACCTGCATGCACACACTTTTTTTTGGGCTCTTTTAACTTCCTGTACGTGGGAGTGGGAAGCTAGCAGGACGTGGAGTCGTCGTCCGTTTAGTCCCACCTCGGCTGGCCACGAGAAGGAGCATAGGAAGCTCGGGTATAAAAGGGTAGGTTGCAGAAGGTACCAGCCACGCGCTGCCATGAGCTAATCTTCCGGTCTATACGGTAGAAACCCAATACCAAGCCGATTTATCGGTTCACTGAAGTTTCGGTTTCCTAATTTTTGGAGCCATTTTCGGTTAGCATTTTGTCTAACTGAAATTAAGAAAATACCAAAATATCTTAACCGAACTTTTGATTTATACCGAATGCCCAGGCCTATCCCTTTCTGCCCCCTTTGAGCATCGGGGGAAACCTCAGGTCTGTTCTCTGGATCGGACAATGACAACGCTATAACGGTGTTTCAGACCGGGTCCTGCAACCCACTGGCCAATCTCTAGGCGTTCTCAGTGGGAGTGCGTTGATCATGTCAAGTCCTGGTATGGGTGTCCCTTGCCCCGTGTCTCCTTGCCTTATGTGGTCGGAGGCCGGGCTAGGTGGGTCTAGCCGTGTATGTCCTTTGTTCGGGCTCTGCATCTCTCTTCCCTCTGCTCCGGGCGCCATACTCGCGCCTTTGCATTCGTGTAGTGTGTTGTATTCTATTTTATACTTTCTCTATTCTCTTCTATCAATAAAATGATACGCAAGCTTTGCGTATTCGCGAAAAAAACATGCACATCTACTCTCCCCACTCTCTATCCTTCAAAAAAAAACTAACAAAAAACCCTCCTAGATCAATTTTGCAAAACTGTACATTAATCTTAGAATTTTCTTCGTGTTCAACCTTCCTCCGTGAGTGCCGTTTCACTCTGCAGGTGCGCAAAGATGCCAACCATGGGCGTGGTGTTCTACGTGCAGCTTCTGTCTGCATGTAGTTGTCACGCCTATCTGAACCGGTCGCAGTGATCAGGCCCACCAACCACGTAAAACCACAGGGGGGGGGCCTTCATCAAACGACTCGGCACGGTCTGTTGCAGAGCCGAGTCAGAAATCTGGACAGTAGAATTTCATTGTTAAGACAGACCGAGCCCCAAATCCATATGCATTTTGCTAGAAGCTTCATAGTAACTGAAAGGATGCATACCACTTGTGAACACCTCTACGTCGTCTGATACATTTAATCTCAGACATAAAGTGCGCCTTGGACCTTTGCGACCTTTCTGCATGTGCAAGATACCAACCTGTAAATTGAAACGATTCAAATGATAAAGATGGTGGTGAAAAGGTAAAAGAAACTCCAACAAGAGAAGAAAGCTTAAAAAAAGTTACAAGACTGTTGACAATATTAATTTGCTATAAGAATGCTTTCTACTCGTTCCGGTAAGCACTATGCCCAAAACCTACCATCAAATCCAAATCTGCTCCTGCTAAGGTCATAGGGGCTGACGAAAAGACTGAAGTTGGTGATACAGTTGGAGCCACTAAGGTGAACATGATCATGAACCGTACGCAGACGATATGCAAAACAGGAAGCCTAATGAAGAAGGTATGCTCATACCATAGAAAGGTGATCTTAACAATACTAAAGTAAATGATGAAGCTTCACAAATGATGGATATATAAAAGGTGGTGAAACACAAAAAAGGTAGAAAAACAGCTCAATGTTGAGCAACCTAGAAGGACCAAGAGCCTTCCCAGTCACAAGACAAGTTAAAGCTGAAAGACTGACAAGAGAAATTTGAAAGGTACAACTAAACACCCCAACTCCTTTAAAACTTTACCAGATAGAGATATCATGAGAAAAGCTAGATGTATGGGTGCTAGCTAATATAAGAGATGACTCTGTCTCTGGTGAGATTTCACCAAGTCGTCAAAATGATTTAGAAAGCTTGCAGCAAAGTTTATTCCTTTGAGTTCACAGAAAAAGTGCGCTAGTAAAGTAAAATATGATTCGAATGTTTCAAAAAGAGGATTCAGGGCCTTCTAATACCCCTAAATCACAAAGTCTAAAGGGTAATAAAGTATAAATAAACAAAGCGGTAGGTTCTTTCTGGGATTGGAAGCGTGCATGTACAAATGGAAAACGAATGATAGATCTCAGTCATAACAGCCCACTCAAATTCACATCTGAGCTGCATTGGCTCCAACATCCTGATTTTCAAGACTAGTTAAGAGAGCTTGGCACAAGCTAGTCAGGTTACGATATTATTGAAATTGGTAAAATACAAATAAAAGAGGAAAAAAACAGAATACTTTCAAGGATGGGGTTGGGTTTTTTAAATACTCGAGGACATGTGGCATTGTAACTAGATCTAGAAAAACCCCAGAATGTGGTGCACAAGCTGCACCTGCCAGTGGTGGTGGGGGGTTAGCTAAAAAAGTACTATACATCTTTTTTTTGAACTGCAAAAACGTCTTATTGGGACAGAGGTCGTAATAGTTATTTAAACATCATCCTGAGGAGAATTATACCAGTACCAAGGTGATAACAGCGCAGAGCATTTTCATAGGATCGCTAACGGTAGTAGAAAGAGAAAGAATACTAAATCTGAAAATGGTGAAGAAATCATTAATGGGGCAGAAATTCGCATAAAAATGCTACTGAATAATGACTTCTATAAAGGATGGTTAGGGCTAGCGCAGGAAATTTCATCCCAATATTTTTGGCAGGACAGAGACAATCAAACATTGACAATGTTGAATTAGATTGGCCTTTTATTGAAGAAGAAACTAAAAAGAATGTTATTTTCCAAATGAAATTTAACAGAACTGGTGATCTTGATGGATTTTTCCGTAAGTGTAGGGACATTGTCAAAATTATACCATATGTACAATCCTGGCTCTCAAGAGTTTTATGACAATAAGTTTTATGTTAGGGGTCTAGATTATGGGATAGTCAACCTTCTTTCCAAAAGTTGATCATGCTGAGCGAATAGCCAAATACAACAAGGCAGACCCATCTGCTGAATTGTTTCTATAAACATGCAACTGACCTTGAGATTGGAGCCTTACATGAAATTTTTAATAAAACAAACTAAAAATGCCTTTATTAACAGAAATTAAACATATAGGATCATGCTTCAACATGAGATTCACATGAAACTAAAAGAAGAAATCAAATGGACATTCCTCACCCAGTGTTTGGAAATAAGAGGTTTTAGCCCAACTTGGCATTAGAGGTTGTAATTCATGTGTAATGGGGCACTTAGCGCCAAATTACTAACCAGATAATCATACGTCAGGAGTTATAAAGGTGTAAGGCAGTGCTGCTCGTATTATAGCTAAGATGGTACAATAAGCTCAAAATGATGGGTTGATTAATGGCTTGATTCCTCACTATTTGATTATGAAATGGCTAACAACAATGCATCTTCAAGATGCCTTGGAGAGGGTGGGGGTGGGGGGGAGCTGTTACTACAACACAAGTTATTGACTAGGAGAAAGTAGAAAGTAGATGAGAAAAACATGAGAAGCCTTGGTATCTGCCAGGTATATATATGTAAATTGATGGCATGACTATATTGGTTAATCCCAGGTATCGAACCTCCGTAGTTATTGTATGCCTATATATGTTATTGTTTCTGAACACTGTCGAACAAAGCGTTGGGACAAATGGAATGTATCACCAAGTCAAATGGGGTAATATTTGTGGGTCAAAAAACAAATGTGTCTTGCTATTAAAAATTTGAGGAAATGAATGCAAGTATCCCTAATAAATGGTGGTGGGCACTTAAAAAAGGGGAAGGTTTATGGCAGGAGATTGTCAGGGAAAAAAGGCAGTTGACTAATCTTGTTGCGCTGACCTACTTAAGATTCAAAATATTTATTTGAAAGGCAAGAAAATCATCATTTGTAATGGTGATAATACCAGATAATGAGAGGCTAAGTAGATTGGTGATAAATTTTGCTCAATAATACCTTGCTCTTTATTATATGTGATAAGAAGGATAAATCAGTTTTAGGAGATGGTTACAGGTGCCCCAGAAGATAAACGTGATTTTGCATTATCACAAGCTCAACAGGTTAGTCTGTATGTTGTTCCTGATGTTGCCACATGGTCTTGGGGGAATAAAATATGAAGGCGGGTTTACAATGAAAATTGTATAGATGATGAGATATGGTGACAGTTCTTCTACACGCATATGGAAAGCTGAAATACGTATCAAAGTTAAAACATTTTGTGGTTGTTAAAAAAATGGATGGGTGATCCGAGGTCATCCTGGAACTGTCCAATATTTGTTATTTGATTCTGCTACACCTAAGGTTGTCTGGAGAGAGATTGCTATGTTCATTCATGCTGATGTTATTTCCCAATCAGCTAAAGAATTTCCTAAAGGGTTAAGAAATTCTTACCCATAGATAAAAGAATTCATGTAAATGGCTTAGCAGTGTGTTGGTGTTGGGCAATTTGGAAGTTAAGAAACAGGTGTAGCTTTGAAAAGATTGATATTAATCTGCTAGTGAGATAATTCTCCACGCCTTTGTGCTGCTAAAACATAAAGCAGAACTGCTGAACAGGATGAATAAACAAGAACTACAATGACTATAAGGCATGTTGCAATATGTGATGTAATGATGGCATGGGATGCTGCTAGTCAATATGTTTCTGCTAATGTACTTCTTCAAGTTCCTGGCATATGCCCGCGCAAGGGCAGCTATAGATGCGACAAAGGATAATAGCAAGATGAGACACAAGAGACATTTGGGGGAAAAGGTTGATGTGTTTTTTATGTCCAGTAATCTCTTTTCTCTGAAAGTTTTTCAGGTGTCGCTTCTAGACTATCCTTTTGTAGGCTAGTTTTTTCTACCCACTTTACTCACGAAGTCACATAACACATTTATTGCTATTACCGTTAACAATAATTACCTCAACTGTGGTAGAAACGCACTCCCCATTCACGGAATCAATGACATCACCAGGTCTAACTACTAGTTCTTCAGCAATCGATCCATGGGACACCTACAGTTCAATTTGTTATGCATTACTCAATAGCATTTAGTAAGCATTGTTCAAGAAAACAAGGAAAATTGGACAACATATACCTCTTTAACTATCAGACCCAAATCGACATTACACTTTCGGAAGATCCTCTCCACATGAATTGGATCGAGAAATTTAATGGGTGAAAGCTTCATCCCCATATGCAGGCGAGGGATACACCTTGCAACATTGTCATTTATCAAATTCCAAAAGCTAAAACTATGAACAATATCATATAACTTAAAAAACAATTTTGATGAATGAAGCTTTGTGTCTAAATATCCAACAGAAATTAGACATTGAAATATAAGAAGAAATATATCAACACAAACACATCACAAAATCTATCGTGTTTCCTCAAGATATTTTCTTATGACAAAACCATACAATGATACCAAAAGAAGAAAAACTTACTGAATTTTTTTCCATAGATCCAAGCACTTTAATACAATAGAGGAAGGAATATATGCTGTCCCGGGAAAATTAGCCATCCCCAAAACATGTCCATCGAAATCAATAACCATTCCTCCAGTGCTAGGCTAAGATATTTAAATTGTCAACATCAGAACTATGAGCAACATAAGTTAGCAATTAGTATTTATAAGATAATCACGATGAAGATATTATACCTCACAACCAGTGAATAGATAATGGCGGCGTTCGTATGTAGTTGGGCCCATGAAATTGACACATCCGTGAGCAATTGTCAGGTTTAAACGTTCATCTCTACCGAGCACAAGTATCTCCTGACCGTAGTTTATGTCATTACTAAACCTAGGAATCTTAGCACATAAGTCTAAATTAACCTTCAACACGGCAATATTGATGTGCTTGTCATAGCGAAACAAGATTGCAGGTAGAGTTGTCTCATCTTCATCCAACAAATGAGCAATAATCTAAAGGCATATACAAAAACATATATTATGACAAGTGTTATTTAGCATGCATAGAAGAACAAACGTATTCATTTGTAAACATACCTCAGCATCAGGCACTACCGGACTCGCGGACTATGTCTACGGCCCAGGGCCGTCGTAGGTCCTATGCCGTCGGCATAGATCTATGCCTACGGCTGCCGTCGGCATAGACCCGTCGGCGTAGATCACGTCAGCTTAGTCTTGTTAGACCGTCGGCGTAGTATAGCCGTCGGCATAGGGGCCTATGCCGACGGCCCGGCGTCAGCCGTCGGCATAGTATAGCCGTCGGCATTGTTTTTCGTCTGACGGCAACGGACGGCGCCGTCAAAAGCGCGGGCGAATCGTGGAATGCCACATGGCAGAGGTATGCCGACGGCCTAGCCGTCGGCATATCAGGGCCGACTAGGAAATTCATGAGAATACTGGTAATTATCCATTTACCACCTTACATATTAGGTTCTGATCAATGAAGTCTATTACATTCTAGTCGCATTCGTAAAGGATTCAAGGTCCATTTTGTAGAGAGAGCAACACAAGCTTGCGACCGAGAGCGACTCGTCGACTCAGTCGACTCAGTCGACTCAGTCGTCGGTGAAGAACAAGTGGGACACTCCTTTCAACCGGGCCATGAACATAATGATGGGACACCCGCCCGACCATCGGCCGCAATATGGACGTGTGCACGGCGCCGGGGATGGCGCCACGTGAAAGTACTATTATAACGAGGACCCCGAGGCCAAAAGATAGAGAAAGAAGTTCAGTCAAGTGACTATCGACGAGAAGGTGGCGCGGGCAATGGAGAAAGCAAAAGCTGAGACCAAAGCTGAGATAATCGCTGCCTGTAGAGATGATATGGTGGCTGCCTTTACAAGCTTGATTCCAACAGTGGTCACATGGGTGCAACAAAATCCAAACGCGCCACCAAGTGATTTTCCCATGCCCAGCTTCACCGGGAGCAACTCAATGAACACCGCACCCATACCCATACCTAGTATGGCAACCGCACCCGCACCTCCTCCAGCACCTGCTCCTGCACCCAGCTCTCACAGCAGCCCTAGCTCCGTCTCTGGCTTGAATGTTGGGCCGTCGACATTGGCTGAGCTCGACGCCCTCATGGTAAATACGCGTCGCACCTTCATCAACTCAACTAATTAATTAATCTTCAGTTGCCGTTCTTTTTGGATCCCTGACGCCGCACGTATATGTCTTTGTAGGCCGACTCCACTCCGTACACCCTCCTTTACAACATGAAGGGCGGGTTGGTGGATGTGGGGAAGGGTACTATAGTGAAGCCTAAGGATCGATTGTTTCACCGCCAGCAGATGCCTGATAACACCTTAAGGGTCTCAGTGGCGAGTGTGAAAGCGGTCTATGAGGGTCTCCCTCGTCCGATACAAACCGATGGAGAGGATGACGAGACCCCCACGCAGCTTGGCCAATGCAAAAATTGGCCGATCCTGTGGCCGAAAAATCTTCTTCGTGTCGAGGTAGCCGGGAGCACACCAACGGGACGTCAGGAAGGTATGACCACAACACCACCTACACAAGTACAACCATCGTATGTGCTGCTTGCTGAGATCGAGAGACATGAGGAAGGAGGGCCAACCATTCCGCAAGCAGATGATGACATCTGCCCCATGGAAGAGGATATGGATCATGACATGGAGGAGGCCGATGACCCTCTCTAGTATCTCAATACTGCTTTTACAAAGAAGTAACAATGAGTCAACCATATGAATATGAGATGCATGTATAAGAGAAGGAACGTCCACGGGAGTGCAAGAAGTCTTTCTTCATGCAATCCTCGCAGGACACGCCTCCAGATGCCGGCTCCACCCAAGCTCAACTAATTAGCCAGAGTCGTCCAAAGCTGAGCCCGACAACACTAGGGGTGGTACCCAGGGAGGGTCTGACAGACCCACCAGCACCTGAGCCCACCAAGAAGAAGCAGAGGAAGAGACCGGCGGTGAGAAAATCCAATAAAGCTGGCAATGTTGGTTCTAGCAGCCAGCCGCCTTCGACCAAGGTTGACCGTGCACCGATGAAACATGCACCATTAATCCATGTCGCGGAAGAGCCAATGGTACCGGCGAATGCACTAGCTGCCATAGAAGGGGATCTCAGGAGACTCCATGACCATGTGATTTCGACAGAGAGAAGCCTCCTCGCCTCGGATGATCCAGGATACCCACTTTATACGGTTCATGTGCCGAGCAGTTGCAAGATGTATGTCCACACATGCCCCGCGGACCTCTTCCTCCTGAGGTTTGATTACATCTTCCAGATGTTTCAAATGAGGACACTCGATTTTACGTTCGTCCGCCTGTATGCGTTGCACATGAACTACATCGTCAGGAGAGAGCAAGTCACCGGTCTTGCGGTCGCGGACCCATACTACATGCATGAGGGCTTCTTGTCAATCAACGACGCCAACCGTCAATATGCGAGTCAGTATATCAAAGAATTCTTGGTCAGCAGTAAGGACAAAGAAACGATTCTCCTGCCTTATCATCCCAGGTAAGTCATCTGCGGATAGCACTATAACACATACATCCTTTCGTGCATTTCAATAGTTACTTTGCACGCATGGAGGCTAAACTTGATTGTGTATTTTGCGCAGCGGGGGGTGTCATGTCGTTCTCATTATTCTTTACCCGCGTTACTCCCGCGCTCTATATTTGGACCCGTCGAAGAACATACATAAGAAAGATTACACACACATAAAGTATGTTCTGGACAGAGCTATGCTGGGCTTCAGCATGCGGGGTGGCTACATACAATGCAAAAAAACAAATAAGGCCGGGCTTTGTTTCAACCACAAGACTGACTTATGTTGCATCCAGCAACCGGCAAGAAGTAAGAATGATGGATTCTACGTCATCCATCTAATGATGGAGTACAGAAGGGATGTGCAATCACTTTGCATGAAATCTTCATCCGATACCCATATCCAGAGATGGGTCGAAGCCTTTGGAGCCATGCCGGATAATCGACTTCAAAATGATTTCTACCGGATCCAACAGGAAATTGCGTCCATCATCATGAAAGATGTCCTCGAAGAGAATGCGATGTTCTATGGCGGCCCAATATCGCGAGCTGACGTCTGAACCCGCATTGCCCTACAACGTCAGGACATGACGCCTTTCACTAAGCTTGGGTCCACCCTTCCGGATATGGACAGATGGGAAGAGTACACAGCTTAAAAACAATTTATCTGTTTAGTTACTTGTTACTTTCTGTACGACGAAACTTCGAATCTCTCAGTACGATGAAACTATTAGATGTATGGTGCCGCGCTCTAGTTAATTACTTTCGGTATGATGAAATTTGTTAACAATGTTTACTATATATGTTGCTTCTATTTCATAACTGTTTCGTTGAATTTGCTTCATGATATTGAAGGAAATATGCCCTAGAGGCAATAATAAAGTTATTATTTATTTCCTTATATCATGATAAATGTTTGTTATTCATGCTAGAATTGTATTAACCGGAAACATAATACATGTGTGAATACATAGACAAACAGAGTGTCACTAGTATGCCTCTACTTGACTAGCTCGTTAATCAAAGATGGTTATGTTTCCTAACCATGAACAAAGAGTTGTTATTTGATTAACGAGGTCACATCATTAGTTGAATGATCTGATTGACATGACCCATTCCATTAGCTTAGCACCCGATCGTTTAGTATGTTGCTATTGCTTTCTTCATGACTTATACATGTTCCTATGACTATGAGATTATGCAACTCCCGTTTACCGGAGGAACACTTTGGGTACTACCAAACGTCACAACGTAACTGGGTGATTATAAAGGAGTACTACAGGTGTCTCCAATGGTAGGTGTTGGGTTGGCGTATTTTGAGATTAGAATTTGTCACTCCGATTGTCGGAGAGGTATCTCTGGGCCCTCTCGGTAATACACATCACATAAGCCTTGCAAGCATTATAACTAAGATGTTAGTTGTGAGATGATGTATTACGGAACGAGTAAAGAGACTTGCCAGTAACGAGATTGAACTAGGTATTGGATACCGACGATCGAATCTCGGGCAAGTAACATACCGATGACAAAGGGAACAATGTATGTTGTTATGCGGTCTGACCGATAAAGATCTTCGTAGAATATGTAGGAGCCAATATGGGCATCCAGGTCCCGCTATTGGTTATTGACCGGAGACGTGTCTCGGTCATGTCTACATTGTTCTCGAACCGTAGGGTCCGCACGCTTAACGTTACGATGACAGTTATTATGAGTTTATGCATTTTGATGTACCGAAGGTTGTTCGGAGTCTCCGATGTGATCACGGACATGACGAGGAGTCTCGAAATGGTCGAGACATGAAGATTGATATATTGGAAGCCTATGTTTGGACATCGGAAGTGTTCCGGGTGAAATCGGGAATTTTACCGGAGTACCGGGTGGTTACCGGAACCCCCCGGGAACCAAATGGGCCTTATTGGGCCTTAGTGGAAAGGTGAAAGGGGCAGCCCAAGGTGGGCTGCGCGCCTCCCCCCTCCCCTAGTCCTATTAGGACTAGGAGAGGTGGCCGGCCACCTTCTCCCTCTCTCGCTCTCTCTCGAGGAGTCCTATTAGGAATAGGATTGGGGGGGAGTCCTACTCCCGGTAGGAGTAGGACTCCTCCTGCGCCCTCCTCCTTTGGCCGGCCAGCCCTCCCCCTGGCAACCTTTATATACGGGGGCAGGGGGCACCTCTAGACACACAAGTTGATCATTGAGATCGTTCCTTATCCGTGTGCGGTGCCCCCTGCCACCAAATTCCACCTCGATCATATCGTTGTAGTGCTTAGGCGAAGCCCTACGTCGGTAGTACATCAAGATCGTCACCATGCCGTCGTGCTGACGGAACTCCTCCCCGAAGCTTTGCTGGATCGGAGCCCAGGGATCGTCATCGAGCTGAACGTGTGCTAAGAACTCAGAGGTGCCGGAGTAACGGTGCTTGGATCGGTCGGATCGGGAAGAAGACGTACGACTACTTCCTTTATGTTGTGTCAACGCTTCCGTTGCGATCTACAAGGGTACGTAGATCAGACTCTCCCCCTTGTTGCTATGCATCACCATGATCTTGCGTGTGCGTAGGAAATTTTTTGAAATTACTACGTTCCCCAACAGTGGTATCAGAGCCAGGTTTTATGGTTTGATGTTATTTGCATGAGTAGAACACAAGTGAGTTGTGGGCGATACAAGTCATACTGCCTACCAGCATGTCATACTTTGGTTCGGCGGTATTGTTGGACGAGACGACCCGGACCAACCTTACGCGTACGCTTACGCGAGACCGGTTCCCTCGACGTGCTTTGCACATAGATGGCTTGCGGGCGACTGTCTCTCCAACTTTGGTTGAACCGAGTGTGGCTACGCCCGGTCCTTGAGAAGGTTAAAACGGAGTCTATTTGACAAACTATCGTTGTGGTTTTGATGCGTAGGTGAGATGAGTTCTTGCTTAAGCCCGTAGCAGCCACGTAAAACTTGCAACAACAAAGTAGAGGACGTCTAACTTGTTTTTTGCAGGGCATGTTGTGATGTGATATGGTCAAGGCATGATGCTGATTTTATTGGATGAGATGATCATGTTTTGTAACCAAGTTATCGGCAACTGGCAGGAGCCATATGGTTGTCGCTTTATTGTATGCAATGCAATCGCGATGTAATGCTTTACTTTATTGCTAAGCGGTAGTGATAGTCGTGGAAGCATAAGATTGGCGAGACGACAACGATGCTACGATGGAGATCAAGGTGTCACGCCGGTGACGATGGTGATCATGACGGTGCTTCGGAGATGGAGATCACAAGCACAAGATGATGATGGCCATATCATATCACTTATATTGATTGCATGTGATGTTTATCTTTTATGCATCTTATCTTGCTTTGATTGACGGTAGCATTATAAGATGATCTCTCACTAAATTATCAAGAAGTGTTCTCCCTGAGTATGCACCGTTGCCAAAGTTCGTCGTGCCCAGACACCACGTGATGATCGGGTGTGATAAGCTCTACGTCCATCTACAACGGGTGCAAGCCAGTTTTGCACACGCAGAATACTCAGGTTAAACTTGACGAGCCTAGCATATGCAGATATGGCCTCGGAACACAGAGACCGAAAGGTCGAGCGTGAATCATATAGTAGATATGATCAACATAACGATGTTCACCATTGAAAACTACTCCATCTCACATGATGATCGGTTATGGTTTAGTTGATTTGGATCACGTGATCACTTAGAGGATAAGAGGGATGTCTATCTAAGTGGGAGTTCTTAAGTAATTTGATTAACTGAACTTAAACTTATCATGAACTTAGTACCTGATAGTATCTTGCTTGTTTATGTTGATTGTAGATAGATGGCTCGTGCTGTTGTTCCGTTGAATTTTAATGCGTTCCTTGAGAAAGCAAAGTTGAAAGATGATGGTAGCAATTACACGGACTGGGTCCGTAACCTGAGGATTATCCTCATTGCTGCACAGAAGAATTACGTCCTGGAAGCACCGCTGGGTGCCAGGCCTGCTGCTGGAGCAACACCAGATGTTATGAACGTCTGGCAGAGCAAAGCTGATGACTACTCGATAGTTCAGTGTGCCATGCTTTACGGCTTAGAATCGGGACTTCAACGACGTTTTGAACGTCATGGAGCATATGAGATGTTCCAGGAGTTGAAGTTAATATTTCAAGCAAATGCCCGAATTGAGAGATATGAAGTCTCCAATAAGTTCTATAGCTGCAAGATGGAGGAGAACAGTTCTGTCAGTGAGCATATACTCAAAATGTCTGGGCATAATAATCACTTGATTCAGATGGGAGTTAATCTTCCAGATGATTGCGTCATTGACAGAATTCTCCAATCACTGCCACCAAGCTACAAGAGCTTCGTGATGAACTATAATATGCAAGGGATGAACAAGACTATTCCCGAGCTCTTTGCAATGCTGAAAGCTGCGGAGGTAGAAATCAAGAAGGAGCATCAAGTGTTGATGGTCAACAAGACCACTAGTTTCAAGAAAAAGGGCAAAGGGAAGAAGAAGGGGAACTTCAAGAAGAACAGCAAGCAAGTTGCTGCTCAGGAGAAGAAACCCAAGTCTGGACCTAAGCCTGAAACTGAGTGCTTCTACTGCAAGCAGACTGGTCACTGGAAGCGGAACTGCCCCAAGTATTTGGCGGATAAGAAGGATGGCAAGGTGAACAAAGGTATATGTGATATACATGTTATTGATGTGTACCTTACTAGAGCTCGCAGTAGCACCTGGGTATTTGATACTGGCTCTATTGCTAATATTTGCAACTCGAAACAGGGACTACGGAATAAGCGGACACTAGCAAAGGACGAGGTGACGATGCGCGTGGGAAACGGTTCCAAAGTCGATGTGATCGCGGTCGGCACGCTACCTCTACATCTACCTTCGGGATTAATATTAGACCTAAATAATTGTTATTTGGTGCCAGCGTTGACCATGAACATTATATCTGGATCTTGTTTAATGCGAGACGGTTATTCATTTAAATCAGAGAATAATGGTTGTTCTATTTATATGAGTAATATCTTTTATGATCATGCACCTTTGAAGAGTGGTCTATTTTTGATGAATCTCGATAGTAGTGATACAAATATTCATAATATTGAAACCAAAAGATGCAGAGTTGATAATGATAGTGCAACTTATTTGTGGCACTGCCGTTTAGGTCATATCGGTATAAAGCGCATGAAGAAACTCCATACTGATGGGCTTTTGGAACCACTTGATTATGAATCACTTGGTACTTGCGAACCGTGCCTCATATGCAAGATGACTAAAACACCGTGCTCCGGTACTATGGAGAGAGCAACAGATCTGTTGGAAATCATACATACCGATGTATGTGGTCCGATGAATATTGAGGCTCGTGGCGGATATCGTTATTTTCTCACCTTCACAGATGATTTAAACAGATATGGGTATATCTACTTAATGAAACACAAGTCTGAAACATTTGAAAAGTTCAAAGAATTTCAGAGTGAAGTTGAAAATCATCGTAACAAGAAAATAAAGTTTATACGATCTGATCGTGGAGGAGAATATTTGAGTTACGAGTTTGGTGTACATTTGAAAAATTGTGGAATAGTTTCGCAACTCACGCCACCCGGAACACCACAGCGTAATGGTGTGTCCGAACGTCGTAATCGTACTTTACTAGATATGGTGCGATCTATGATGTCTCTTACTGATTTACCGCTATCATTTTGGGGTTATGCTTTAGAGACGGCCGCATTCGCGTTAAATAGGGCACTATCAAAATCCGTTGAGACGATGCCTTATGAACTATGGTTTGGCAAGAAACCAAAGTTGTCGTTTCTTAAAGTTTGGGGCTGCGATGCTTATGTGAAAAAGCTTCAACCTGATAAGCTCGAACCCAAAGCGGAGAAATGTGTCTTCATAGGATACCCAAAGGAGACTGTTGGGTACACCTTCTATCACAGATCCGAAGGCAAGACATTCGTTGCTAAGAATGGATCATTTCTAGAGAAGGAGTTTCTCTCGAAAGAAGTGAGTGGGAGGAAAGTAGAACTTGACGAGGTAACTGTACCTGCTCCCTTATTGGAAAATAGTACATCACAGAAAACTGTTTCTGCGACACCTATACCAATTAGTGAGGAAGCTAATGATGATGATCATGAAACTTCAGGACAAGATACTACTGAACCATGTAGATCAACCAGAGTGAGATCCGCACCAGAGTGGTACGGTAATCCAATTCTAGAAGTCATGCTACTAGATCATGATGAACCTACGAACTATGAAGAAGCGATGGTGAGCCCAGATTCCGCAAAGTGGCTTGAAGCCATGAAATCTGAGATGGGATCCATGTATGAGAACAAAGTATGGACTTTGGTTGACTTGCCCGATGATCGGCAAGCAATTGAGAATAAATGGATCTTCAAGAAAAAGACTGACGCTGACGGTAATATTACTGTCTATAAAGCTCGACTTGTCGCAAAAGTTTTTCGACAAGTTCAAGGGGTTGACTACGATGAGACCTTCTCACCCGTAGCGACGCTTAAGTCTGTCAGAATCATGTTAGCAATTGCCGCATTTTATGATTATGAAATTTGGCAGATGGATGTCAAAACTGCATTCCTGAATGGATTTCTGGAAGAAGAGTTGTATATGATGCAACCATAAGGTTTTGTCGATCCAAATGGAGCTAACAAAGTGTGCAAGCTCCAGCGATCCATTTATGGACTGGTGCAAGCCTCTCGGAGTTGGAATAAACGCTTTGATAGTGTGATCAAAGCATTTGGTTTTATACAGACGTTTGGAGAAGCCTGTATTTACAAGAAAGTGAGTGGGAGCTCTGTAGCATTTCTGATATTATATGTGGATGACATATTGCTGATTGGAAATGATATAGAATTTCTGGATAGCATAAAGGGATACTTGAATAAAAGTTTTTCGATGAAAGACCTCGGGGAAGCTGCTTACATATTAGGCATAAAGATCTATAGAGATGGATCAAGACGCTTAATTGGACTTTCACAAAGCACATACCTTGACAAGATTTTGAAGAAGTTCAAAATGGATCAAGCAAAGAAAGGGTTCTTGCCTGTGTTACAAGTTGTGAAGTTGAGTCAGACTCAATGCCCGACCACTGCAGAAGATAGAGAGAAAATGAAAGATGTTCCCTATGCTTCAGCCATAGGCTCTATCATGTATGCAATGCTGTGTACCAGACCTGATGTGTGCCTTGCTATAAGTTTAGCAGGGAGGTACCAAAGTAATCCAGGAGTGGATCACTGGACAGCGGTCAAGAACATCCTGAAATACCTGAAAAGGACTCAGGATATGTTTCTCGTATATGGAGGTGACAAAGAGCTCACCGTAAGAGGTTACGTTGATGCAAGCTTTGACACTGATCCGGACGATTCTAAATCGCAAACCGGATACGTGTTTACTTTAAACGGTGGAGCTGTCAGTTGGTGCAGTTCTAAACAAAGCGTCATAGCGGGATCTACATGTGAAGCGGAGTACATAGCTGCTTCGGAAGCAGCGAACGAAGGAGTCTGGATGAAGGAGTTCATATCCGATCTAGGTGTCATACCTAGTGCATCGGGTCCAATGAAAATCTTTTGTGACAATACTGGTGCAATTGCCTTAGCAAAGGAATCCAGATTTCACAAAAGGACCAAACACATCAAGAGACGCTTCAACTCCATCCGGGATCTAGTCCAGGTGGGAGACATAGAGATTTGCAAGATACATACGGATCTGAATGTTGCAGACCCGTTGACTAAGCCTCTTCCACGAGCAAAACATGATCAGCACCAAGGCTCCATGGGTGTTAGAATCATTACTGTGTAATCTAGATTATTGACTCTAGTGCAAGTGGGAGACTGAAGGAAATATGCCCTAGAGGCAAAAATAAAGTTATTATTTATTTCCTTATATCATGATAAATGTTTGTTATTCATGCTAGAATTGTATTAACCGGAACATAATACATGTGTGAATACATAGACAAACAGAGTGTCACTAGTATGCCTCTACTTGACTAGCTCGTTAATCAAAGATGGTTATGTTTCCTAACCATGAACAAAGAGTTGTTATTTGATTAACGAGGTCACATCATTAGTTGAATGATCTGATTGACATGACCCATTCCATTAGCTTAGCACCCGATCGTTTAGTATGTTGCTATTGCTTTCTTCATGACTTATACATGTTCCTATGACTATGAGATTATGCAACTCCCGTTTACCGGAGGAACACTTTGGGTACTACCAAACGTCACAACGTAACTGGGTGATTATAAAGGAGTACTACAGGTGTCTCCAATGGTAGGTGTTGGGTTGGCGTATTTCGAGATTAGAATTTGTCACTCCGATTGTCGGAGAGGTATCTCTGGGCCCTCTCGGTAATACACATCACATAAGCCTTGCAAGCATTATAACTAAGATGTTAGTTGTGAGATGATGTATTACGGAACGAGTAAAGAGACTTGCCAGTAACGAGATTGAACTAGGTATTGGATACCGACGATCGAATCTCGGGCAAGTAACATACCGATGACAAAGGGAACAACGTATGTTGTTATGCGGTCTGACCGATAAAGATCTTCGTAGAATATGTAGGAGCCAATATGGGCATCCAGGTCCCGCTATTGGTTATTGACCGGAGACGTGTCTCGGTCATGTCTACATTGTTCTCGAACCGTAGGGTCCGCACGCTTAACGTTACGATGACAGTTATTATGAGTTTATGCATTTTGATGTACCGAAGGTTGTTCGGAGTCCCGGATGTGATCACGGACATGACGAGGAGTCTCGAAATGGTCGAGACATAAAGATTGATATATTGGAAGCCTATGTTTGGACATCGGAAGTGTTCCGGGTGAAATCGGGAATTTTACCGGAGTACCGGGAGGTTACCGGAACCCCCCGGGAACCAAATGGGCCTTATTGGGCCTTAGTGGAAAGGTGAAAGGGGCAGCCCAAGGTGGGCTGCGCGCCTCCCCCCTCCCCTAGTCCTATTAGGACTAGGAGAGGTGGCCGGCCCCCTTCTCCCTCTCTCTCTCTCTCTCTCGAGGAGTCCTATTAGGAATAGGATTGGGGGGGGGGGGAGTCCTACTCCCGGTAGGAGTAGGACTCCTCCTGCGCCCTCCTCCTTTGGCCGGCCAGCTCTCCCCCTGGCAACCTTTATATACGGGGGCAGGGGGCACCTCTAGACACACAAGTTGATCATTGAGATCGTTCCTTATCCGTGTGCGGTGCCCCCTGCCACCAAATTCCACCTCGATCATATCGTTGTAGTGCTTAGGCGAAGCCCTACGTCGGTAGTACATCAAGATCGTCACCACGCCGTCGTGCTGACGGAACTCCTCCCTGAAGCTTTGCTGGATCGGAGCCCGGGGATCGTCATCGAGCTGAACGTGTGCTAAGAACTCGGAGGTGCCGGAGTAACGGTGCTTGGATCGGTCGGATCGGGAAGAAGACGTACGACTACTTCCTCTACGTTGTGTCAACGCTTCCGTTGCGATCTACAAGGGTACGTAGATCAGACTCTCCCCCTCGTTGCTATGCATCACTATGATCTTGCGTGTGCGTAGGAAATTTTTTGAAATTACTACGTTCCCCAACAGATATATATATATATATGTGTGTGTGTGTGTGTGTGTGTGTGTGTGTGTGTGTGTGTGTGTGCATCTCTGACAGGTATATAGATCAACGATGGCAAGGAAGTGGTATGCCATGTACGTAGGGCATGTTCCGGATGTGTATGATGAGTGGCCAGAGTGTCAGGCCCAAGTCTCTGGCTTCTCCGGCGGAAGCCAGAAAGTGTTTGATAGCAGAGTAGAAGCCGAAGCTAGTTACTTGAGATTCATAGCACAACAGGGGATTCAGAACCAGCGCCGCTGCAAAAACTACTACATACTAGCGCTTTTGATCATCGTAATCGCTCTTATCTTCTATGCGGTCATATCATAGTCTACATAGATGATGAAACTTGATTATGTGACCATGTAGTTGCATGTATTGAGAACTTGTAATGACTTGTAACGCTATTTCGAGACATGTGTTCGACCATGATTGATGATGATGAGATAATTGAGACATTTCAAGACTTCTAATAACTTTGGCTTATTGATGACTCACTTGCTTTTCAATGAATATGTATGTTATTGTATAAACGGTGGATCTGTTTAATTGTGTACAGAGCCAAAATGCAAAAAAATACAAAAGTTAGTAGTGGCGTGGGGGTAAAGATTACCAGTAGCACTCAAGTAACAGTAGCGCTGGCTAGCTCCACGCGCTGTAGATAAATATCAGTAGCGCTGGGTGGAAGCGCGCTACAGCTACTTTAGCTACCAGTAGCGCTGGGTTAAACAAGCGCTACTGCTAAAAAATAGTTGTAGCGCCGTAGCAGTAGCGTGCCTACCCGCACTATTAATAGTAAAAAAACAGCGCTACTGGTAAGGGTTTTCCTAGTAGTGTCGGGGGTTCCGGTAACCCCTCGGTACTCCAGTAAATGCCCGAACTCACCCAAAACCATTCCGGTGTCCAAACATAATCTTCCAATATATCAATCGTCATGTCTCGACCATTTCGAGACTCCTCGTCATGTCTGTGATCACATCGGAACTCCGAACTACCTTCGGTACATCAAAACACATAAACTCATAATACCGATCATCATCGAACGTTAAGCGTGCGGACCATACGGGTTCGAGAACTATGTAGACAAGATCGAATCTCATCTCCGGTCAATAACCAATAGCGGAACCTGGATGCTCATACTGGTTCCTACATATTCTACGAAGATGTTTATCGGTCAAACCGCGTAACAACATACGTTAGTTCCCTTTGTCATTGGTATGTTACTAGCCCGAGATTCGATCATCGGTATCATAATACCTAGTTCAATCTCGTTACCGACAAGTCTCTTTACTCGTTCTGTAATGCAACATCCCGCAACTAACTCATTAGTCACATTGCTTGCAAGGCTTATAGTGATGTGCATTATCGAGAGGGCTCAGAGATACCTCTCCGACAATCGGAGTGATAAATCCTAATCTCGATCTATGCCAAGTCAACAAACACCATGAGAGACACCTGTATAGCATCTTTATAATCACCCAGTTACGTTGTGACGTTTGATAGCACACTAAGTGTTCCTCCGGTATTCGGGAGTTGCATAATCTCATAGTCATAGGAACATGTATAAGTTATGGAGAAAACAATAGCAATAAACTAAACGATCATAGTGCTAAGCTAACGGATGGGTCAAGTCAATCACATCATTCTCTAATGATGTGATCACGTTCATCAAATAACAACTCATGTCTATGGCTAGGAAACTTAACCATATTTGATTAACGAGCTAGTCAAGTAGAGGCATACTAGTGACACTTTGTTTGTCTATGTATTCACACATGTACTAAGTTTCCGGTTAATACAATTCTAGTATGAATAATAAACATTTATCATGATATAAGGAAATATAAATAACAACTTTATTATTGCCTCTAGGGCATATTTCCTTCATCTGCACCCTCTCAGTATTCAAATTTAGATTTTCTTTGTAATAACTTGGTGTTTACCACCTTAAAGATGGCCTACCATTATATAATATATGCTCATAAGCTCTATTTTGTTGTCGCGTCGCTGCTTTAGCATTCTTTGCTTGCATAGCTAGATCAACAGTGCAACTTACACCATGGGCAATCTATGTGAGATGGCAGCATTGCTAAGACAGCTCCGAACGAGTGCACATTTTCCCTCTCATAAGGAAGCAGCGTACACCATGTCACCATGGACAATCTATGTGATGTCCCAGTAGGAAGTACTGAGCCCCCGACTAAAATCGCCGAACATTCAGTCTGAATAATAAATGGTGGACCCTTTCCTGGATCCATAAATTTAGTCAGGTCTGCTAACATAGAGAGCGCAAGATTTCGACTTTAGTTCCTAGAGATGATGAAAGAATCTCAGTGCCTTTTAATTATTTACATCTCAGTGCTCAACCCGGTTATTATCATAGTGTAAACTGTGTCTTTGAGTTGCGTGCCGGTTATTTGAATGTGTTGAATTTCTACAGTTATATTAAGATCCAAATTACCAATTTTTGTAGGTTTAGAGGGGATATCCGAATGGACGGGGATGAGGAGGGGGAATGGAGATTGGCGATGGCATGGGGAAAAATTATGACAAGCAAGGCAGCGACATTGTACAGTAACACGGTCGTGTGTGTGGCCTCTGCGCAGCAGTGATGGGTACCCATCGGAGAAAGGACAACGGCTACCACACACATGTTTATGATGGTGCTCAAGGCCGCAGGGCCGACTAGGCATGTGGGTGGTATGTGTCTGATTGTTAACATCGGATTCCGAGTAGTCCGTTGAATCTATAGACATTAGTTTTACTTTACAAAATATTCATGACTAAATTATATGCTCTTCTATCAAGTGTTATATTCATATATGAAACAACTGCCTCAACGGCTCACACTTTTGCAAGTCGTCTCCCGCCACTTCATATTTTAGAAAATAGAACTGAATTTGATAATTAGATCAAATCCGGTTATATGTCATGTACCTGCTTCGATTGAATCCGAAATTCTGTTAGAAACATAAAGAACCATTTAGATGTGTGCAAAAAGGAAAGATGTCCTGTTTTTACAATTCTTATGCCGTCTGATCAACTTTTCTTATCTCACATTTTATTTCAGATGCCATTGTAAAGAAAATGTTCTCAGCCTTGGACGATGCATTCACTCGATTCTTGAAACCATTACCTTTTTCTGAAGTAAGTCTAACTACCATGCAAGGGACTCTCACAGGTGTAGGTTTGTCCATTGGCAATTGACAACATAACCGCGCAAGACAGTTGATAGCAGATCGCTTATGGTAGGACCTAACTATTACCGATAATTTATACTATCAAATGCAGCGTTAGTGAATGGTGTTCCTTTATCATGGTTGAAGGTTGCAGGTCTTCTGCTAGGTTCTTTGATACTTTTAGGTATGTACTTGAATCTTGTACTATTCTCAGTGGAGATGACACACAAGATGTTGTTTTGAAGTAAGTTCATGCACACCATTCTTTTGTAGTTATACTTCAGAAGAAATGACTTCAATCTTTTACGTGAGACTCACGAGTCATTGACGATATCAATAATGTGTGATATTCTAGGTTCATAGGACGGCTCAAAGACTAATTACATCAAACTAGAGAGTGATGCTTAGTTAAACATCATCTTGGAGAGCTTTATGAGGGAGTCCCCTATTCCTCTTATATCCCCTCAACCCTACACATGCGACATGCTCAGCATCCATGTCCTACAAGGAGCGAGAGAGAATGGGGGGGGAAGGTGAGTGGAGGAATGGCGAGATGGAGATATATAGAGAGGGGAAGAGTTGAGAGAGAGAGAAGGTTTACGTTTTTTTAGCGGTCAAGAGAGAAGGTTTACGTGATGATTACTATCGAGTCACTCAAATATATGCATTGTAGCCCGTAGAAACGCACGGGCATTATACTAGTATTACTCAACATATGAGTAGCTCTCAACAGTTTTTATTTGGTGCGTGAGGTGCGCTCCAAATTATGGATCATTTGGACGTATGAGTAGCTCTCAGCAAAAAAGACAAATTGGGTTAGAAACATACATAAACAATAAACTTTTTCACATACCCTAAATTTGTCTGTTTTGCTGAGAGCTTCTCAAATGTCTAGACATTTGGAGCGCACCTCACACACCAAATTATCTTCCATGCAAAAAAAAATTGGAACTTTTTGAGTTTTTTTTTTTGAATTTTCTGTTCAACGCGGGTGCAACTGAGCCTGAACACCGAATCACCGCTCTCATCCCAAGATCCCTATTTCCATGAAGACAACTTTGTGTATGATTTACTATAGGAAGATACAAAACCTTAACACAAAAAGGTGGAAGTCAATTTATCCAACAAGTAAATGATTATATTTTAGAACCATGTGCAGCAAAAAAGGTCTCATGTAGAAGACCCTGCTAGTACGTATTAAAAATAAAAATTATGCAGCCTACAAAGATCCACGTCTAACGACTAAAAAGCCTAGACATGAAGGAAAGTGTTCAAATATATTGTTCGCCTCCCTCCATCATTTAAACTTTGGATGAATTTGCTTGAGCATGAATGCAATAGCAGGACCCAATTGATCTCTTGTTGCAACCTTTGAGGTCCTTTGCGCATAAAGTAAGGACATGTTTGTGACTTCCTTTTCTTTCAAGGTCCCTTATGGAGTGATATAATTTTACTATAAATGCACCCGGAAATTTTACTTGGAATGGCTACAGGGCACTCAACTAAAATTTCATTTGGCGTCAATCGAATCAACATGAAGCGTTAGATAAAAAATGAACGCATCAGATTATCTCTTCTACCTCGAACAATTCCTTCCTGAAAACATATCGTCTTCCCCCGCTGCCCTACTGCCACCGGCTAGGCCGCCTGCTGCCGCCGCTCGCAGCAGGCGGCCCTGCCGCGCCAGCCTTGCCGCCCCGCCCTCTCCCAACCTCTCCCCACCGCCGTGCATGCCATCGCCCCCGGCGATTCCTCTAGCCCCGCCCGCATCCACTTTTTTCTCCGGTGAAGCCCCGCCACCGCCCCCACCATTGCCGTCCACCACCGCTTCCACTCTGAACCCTAAGATGACAGCGAGCCCATTCCTTCTCTCCGGCTAGGCTATTCCTTCTTCTTGTTGGCACCGCCTCTCGTTGCAGCGCCGCTCCTCTTCTTCCTCACACAACTTTCTCTTCCTCTTGTTTCTCTCAAGAACACACACCATGGGAGAACCGAGAAACACACACACACACACACACACACACAAACACACACACACACACACACACACACACACACACACACACACACACACACACACACACACACACACATGTACCAGGGAAGGAAGCCAACTAGCTTTGCCAAGAGGCTGTCCTCATTGGTCACACAAAGTGCTACATCTTTTCCACTAGCCCTCACGGCCACACTTTTCTCATTCATCTCATCATCTTAAATACCAGCACAAGAGACCCACGCACGCACGGGTCAGCCACCACACTCGGCTGCTAACCCCATTAATCCAACTAACCCACTACATGCATGCACACACACGTTCCTACATGCAACTCACCCGGTCAAGCCACACATTGGCTTAACCGATTATCACTCAACTGGCTAGCTACACACACGCTAGAATAACAACCAAATATACAGATCCTCTGGATGGACACGTATAGGAGCAAGTCACCATTAATTGCTCCTGATTATCCCTCCTCCGCTTGATCTGTCCCGCGACTCGATGGGTTGCTCCGGCTCCGTAGTGTATGCAGCAAACTGACTAAGGGGGTGTTTGGTTTAGAAGTCCTAGGATTTTTTCTAGTCCCAGGGATTAATCAAAAAAGACTCTTTAATAGAGTCTTTTTCTAGTCCCTATAGAAAAAATCCCTCCCGTTTAGTTCCTAGGGACTTTTCAGGGACTTTTTCTAGTCTGGGACTAAAAAGTCTTTGAACCAAACACCCCCTAATACATCCATGCATGTAGACTATTTGCTAACTGTCTAACCTCACTACTAGCTTGCATGTACACATGGTCTCATCTTCACATGACTACATGGCCACAACTTAGTTGGTTGGACATGACTACGATGCATGACTACTAAATAACTATGATGAAAAACAAAGCAACAAGGTTAACTCTAACACTTCTTCTTCCTTCACTCAAAAGCGAGTGACCCGAAAACAAAAACTCAGCTGACTGACGTGCATCTAAACTGTTTTATTATAAATGCGAGCTTTTGGAACCCTTCATGTCCCTACCCGTTGTATAAAGAAAAGAAAAAAGACACCGAGAAAGAATTTCGCTCCAAGAGAATGTTCTCTTCTAAACAAGACCGACTCTGCTTCTAGCACATGCGCAAACACGAACTACAAACTGTACACACATATATGTGTTTTCAGCTTAAACTGCCATGCAGTCTATTCATCTTGTTTGCAAACCACATACACCACTACTCTGCACTCTCTACTTTCTCTACCAATATGAACAATCTAAGCAGTTAACTAAACCAACAAAAAACATCCTAGACCAGTTTTGTAAAACTGCACACTAATCTTAGAACTCTTCTTCCTGTTCAGCTTTTCTTCGTGATGGCCGTTTCGCCGTGCAAGTGTGCGAAGATGCCAACCATGGGCGCGGTGTTGTACGTGCACGCCTCCGTTTGCATGTAGTTGTCGCGCCTGTCCCTGAACCGGTCGAGGTGGTCCGGCCCGCCGACGATGGCGCCGACGACAACGTTCGGGTTCGCCCCCCTCCGGAGGAACCAGTTGTCGTACCCCTGCATGCACCCGATGAACCTGCCGTCGCCGCGGTGGGACACGATGGATGCGCCACGGTGGTGCATCCGCCGCGGGAACCGCTGGCCGTACCCGACCAAGTAGCTCACGCCGGCAGGGTTCGCGCCGAGGACGTAGTCGGTCTGCGCCCGTGCCAGGGCCCGCAGCTCATCGGCGTGCGCCGGCCCGTCGGGGCACTGCAGCACCGGCAGCTCCTGGCCGGCGGAGGTGAGGTAGCGGGAGTAGACGGTGAGGAGGAATGCGGCGTTGGTGACGTACTGCATGTTGTTCCACTGCCGGACGAAGAGCATGCCGCCGGCCGTGCGGTTGACGTTGCCGGCGTCGCCGTTCTTGTTGAGGCAGGCGCAGAGGTAGTGCTCCGCCTTGGCCTTGTACTTCTCCAGCGTCGCCTTGTGCTCCGGGTGCTTCCCTTCCAGCAGCACCTAAAATGACACGACACGTTAGAAAACACATTTTATCCTGAGTGATATTCGATGTAAATCTATGCAGTTTAATTTTCTGAAGAAATATATGTGAGGAAAACATTTTCGATCGTGCATGCCATACCACCCCAAGAAACAATCGTGCAATATAAAAATTAATTAGAGAATAACTAGTTAATTTGTTGAGCAGTCATGTACAGCTGATGCTCACCTTGGTGGCGAGGATCTGGAGGCCGGCATACTTGACGTCCCAGCTGAACTCCGTGATAGCCCAGGTGGTGCCGCCGAACTCGTCGGCCATGTCCACGGCGTAGTCCAGGTAGCTCGCCTTCCCCGTCGCCCGGTGCAGCCACAGCGCAGCCCAAAGCATCTCGTCGCCGTACCCGCTCACCGACGCGTAGTAGCTATACGCCTCGCCGATGCTACTGTCGTACTTTCCCCTGTACTTGTCCCCGAACTCGAACAACTGCCATATGCACGTAACATCACACGTTAGTAAACAAAGTTGATGTTTCATCTATTAAGGGCGACAACAATGGCGTTTGATATGCCTACGCACCTGCTCGGCGTGGTGGAGGAGAACTTGTGCGTAGTGGGGGTTGGAGCGGCGGAACACCATGGAGGCAGCGGCCAGCGCGGCGGCGGTCTCCCCGACGAGGTCGGATCCGGGGTTGTCGCTGTCGACCTTGTAGGCCTGCCGCGACGTGGTCATGTCCTCGGGCCGCTGCCAGCAGTAGTGGTCGGTGTCGCCGTCACCGACCTCCGCCCAGAGCACGTACGGCTCGGTGTGCGCCTTGACGAAGTAGTCGGTGCCCCACTTGATGGCCTCCAGCACGTGCCGCCACTCGCCGGCGGCCGCGATGTCGTCCGCGAACTCCATGGCGCTCCACGACAGCATGGTGATCGTGAACGCCATCGGCAGGCCGAACTTGACGTTGTCGCCGGCGTCGTAGTACCCGCCCACGAGGTCCACGCCTTGCTGCAGGCCGTCGGCGAGGCCGGAGTGGCCGCGCCACTTGACGCGCTGGTTGTGCGGCAGGCGGCCCGATCGCTGTGCCTCGAAGTAGAGGAGGCTGCTGTGGAGCGCCTTCTTGTAGTCGAATGGCGCCGCCCCCTCGCCGCCGCCAGCCGTGGTGAACGGAAGGTGCACGAGTGCGAGCACGGCACAGATGGCAAGAGACAAGAGCATTTTGATTCTTGTCGCCATGTGTGCTCTTTTGCTTTCTCTCTGGGTTTAGCTCTGTTGTGCTTCTCCCACTCCTTTCGTCCTCGTTATATAAAAACTGATCATCATGTGCTGTCTCCCCGTTGACCATCTTTAGTGAAACCCCACATCTTAATACCAGGCGGTTTGGCGATTAAGCTTGTCTGACTCTTAATACCAGGTGGTAATCGATGATTGTTGGGTAACATGTACGTATACCTGAGTGGGGTGGTGACGAAGAGGTACGAGCAACATGCACATGTATCTAATCTACTACTAGTACATAAGAATGTATGGTCAGTGGATGATTAAGAGGTTGTAACATGTATTCCCCCCGTTCCAAATTACTTGTCGTAGAAATGGATGTATCTAAAACTAAAATACATCTAGATACATCCATATATACGACAAGTAATTCGGAACGAAGGAAGTACCTGGGTAATAGTCAGCGACGATGAAGAGCTTGTAACATGTACCTGGTTGGTGATGGTTATTCTTCCTGTCGGTAGTGAGCTGGAGGTGGAGAATTAATGGTTTAATTATAATCTATAATATATATGGAGGTAGACTAATTAGAAAAGTCTGGATAAAATAACAATGCTAGCTAGGCAGTGTTGACTTGCGTCGTGCACCAGCAACCGTGTGGATGCCTATGGATAATGCATTGCACATTCTAAGTTCAGATGTAGACTATGTTTTGGTCAACATAGATGCAAGTCTAGGCTTGATGTTACTCGTTCATGTTGCTCGAATGAGTATAACAGAATTGTAAGGCAAAAGAGAGCCTGCGTTGGAACCTGTTTCCCGAACTGGGAACATATGCACTCCTAATACCTTTTCTCTATCAAAATATTATGAGCGACACCGTTGTCTTAATTTCCGTAAATTGTTTTGGATTGAGAACCTTGCAGAGCTATAGGCTAGCAAGTTCCAAGAAGCTAATCAGGATGTAAAATTGTATAGTGGGGAACTAACTGATCGATAATACTACACACGCAGAAAAAAGAGACGGACTTTCACGGACTAGGCTGCATGCTCTACTCTAACTGGACCCTCCTAATTTTCACTGGTGGGCCCACCTCACTTAACCAAATATCAACCTATCAATTTCTAATTACCTTGTAATCCCCCCGTAATTAAAGCCCTGTGTATCTAGCTTTGCCCCTAATTGAGGTGGTGTTTGGTTCTCTAGTCCTAGAACTTTTTCTAGTCTCAACTAAAAAGTCTCTAGTCCCTAAAAAGTCCATCCCTGTTTGTTTTCAGAGACTAAAAAGTCTCTAGTCCCTTCCTAGAGACTATTAAATGATCATGTTGCCCCTAGTATATAGAAAAATAACAATCAAACAACACCATGGGATGGCGGGCCAATGGATGCATGGAGGGGCATTGTTGGAAAAGTCCCAAAAAGACTCTCTTTGAGAGTCTTCTTCATTTAGTCCCAAATGACTAGTTTAGCCCCTAAAAAATTCCTCCCGTTTGGTAAAAAAGTCTTTAAGAGGGACTTTTTTTAGTTTTTACATAAAAAACTCTCTGAAAACAAACACCCCCTGATATACTGAAAAAATATCTTTTAGGAGCTAATTTCTAGGTTGGCATGTCAATTCTCTTGCAAGAAATTTCATAGGTGAAGGTATGTTTTGCCCATTTGGGTATTGTCTGAAGTAATAAGAGATCTTGTAGCGTCAACAAGGTGTTATTGTCACTGAATTTACACCAATGAAACGTGCATCACGTATGTAAAACTACTAATCAACTGTTGCATCTCTGTCACGTGCAGCCGGCCCACGGATGTCGCATCCTAGCACAACATCGAGGGTAGGTGAGTGGAATCCAGCTTCTGTTATTAGTCTCTGGTTGACCAAGCTAAATGAATATGCAGGGAATGACAACCAAATATTATAATGTTAGTGCACCAGACGGTAAGGAAAAACTACCCTGCCTGCGTCGTCTCCTCGAGGCGACTCGGGGGTAACCCTAGCTGCCACCGCCGCGCCCCCTCCTTCCTCTCCGCCGCCGCCTGAGGTGTGCTCCGCGCGCGCGCTCGACACCGATGAAGGTGGCGGCGGGGATTCGGCGGCTACACGACTCGTGGAGGGCCTCGGCATGCGGGGCCGCGGCCCCGGCAGGTGAGGGTGGGGTGGCCCTGGCAGCGGGTCGCCCTGCTGGTGCGGGCTAGGCGCTTCCTCGGTCTCACGGGTGACGAGGAGGCAGCGGTCGTAGGTCGCTGGTGTGCATCCCTCCCTGCAGGTATGGCACTGATGAATCACATCCCCTCCGCCCCAATATGCTCCTTCCTTCGCCTGATCTGGGTCTGATGGCTCAGGCCGCTGCTCCCGGTTGCTGGCTGCGCGGATCTCGTCGGGCAGGGTTGGATCCGGGGGAAACCCCTGGCCGGCGTGGCTGTCACACCAAAGGCGACGCCTTGGGCGCCGTTCCCCTCCTTGGAGGCTGTGGTGTGGATCCTCCCCCTCCTTCCGTCCCCTGCTAGGTGAAAGCCTAGGTCCCCTGCTTCGGGCAGCGACGGCACGTCCGTGTCGTGTTCCTTCTTGGAGGCTCCATCCGGGGATTGCAGGGGCGACGAGAGAGTTTGGTTGTGGATGTAATGGTGGCGGGAGACAGCTTGGTTTGGTTTCTTCATTGTTTCTTCATAGGCTGCTGGCTAGAGGGTCCCTATCAAGGTCGCCGGAGGGTCGATGCCCACGAGCCTGGGCAAGAGGGGATCGGGTTCCCCTCTACGATGACAACGATATACCATTTGGTGGGAGCATTGTGCTCCGGTGAATCCAGCGCTGGCCTTTGATCTACTTATCGTTGTTTCCCTTGCTTCAGCCACTGTGGCCGGCAACTCTTGCCCTTTGGTGTGGCTAAGCCACAGACGACGATGGTGCTTGTAAGTAGTATGCCCCGTGCTTGCGATTCTGCTCTAGTTTCTTCTCCCTACAGCTTGGATACCATCCATTTGGGTTCTGGGGTGAACCGAGTTGTCGCCTGCCGGTGCGGCATCCTTTGAGCCAGGATGAAGGGGTGGGGGCCCTTTGCAAAGGCAGTAACAGATGATGGTCTGGTCCATGGCTGGCTCCGAGGGTGGCTGTGATCATGAAGCTTGCGCGGTGGTGCATTCCTCCCAAGATCCTAGTTTAGTTCTGATGGTGTAGGTCGTCTAGTAGGGTGTTGGTAGCAGCGTGGTGATGCATTGGCTCCCTCTGCTGTTGCCTTTGAGTTGTTTTGCTTGAGTTCCTTGTATCCGTCGCTCTGTTTTTTTCCTTTACTTTTCATTGTAAGCGATTGACCTTGTAATCTTGGCCGGTTGATGGCTTTGTTAATTCAAAGTTGGGCTCTTCTTAAGCCTTCGTTCTAAAAAAACAAAAAGACCTTGCTCACTAGGGGTGGAAAACGGTAGCGGATAATCTGAAATATCCAATATTCGTATTCGAGAAAATGCCTATTCGTATCTGAACTAAATTGGAAATGGAAATTATCCGTATTCGAATTTATTAAACAAATAAAAAATAAAATATGGTAGGAGATTTTGAGACAAATATGGATATGGAAGTGGATATATCCGTATCCAAATAAGATTATGGGAGGTAATTTTCAAAATTCTAGACCCAATATTCCAATTATCCAACATAAAAGCCAAATACGTGATCAAATTTTACTCTTTATATGATTAAACTTATAAATTATTCTGCATTACAATATTATTTATTCATAAACCTATTTATCATTGACTTATTGTATGTCACAAGTCGATTATTTCAGGTCACATAGCTATCGACTAATTTACTTAAGCAATATGTTGATATTATTCATATCGGTTCTGAATCAATAAAATATCCGATACGTATCCGTATTCGAATAATATCCGAGCCGCATCCGTATCTGATAACATCCGTATTTGGATTCGTATTCGTTTTGAAAATATGAAAATGGAAGTGGCAAGAGCACTATTCGATCCGCATCCGATCCGTTTCCACCCCTATTGCTCACTGTACGTAAGCGTCATGCTACCATCTTAATCATGTCATTTGATATGCAGATTAGCACGTTAAGCCGATGGTACTTCATAAGGTTTAGGTGATTCGGAGATCCCTGAAATTTTATTCAAACAGGTGACATAGAAGGTAGACATGTATGTTGCTTCTAAAATTGAAACAAAAAAGGGAAATACTTGATCGTGCAAATCCGTTTACATTGTTCAGAGGCCCCTGCGTTGCTCCCGCGCGAGCGACACGGGAGGCAAACCACGCCTGCCGCCAGAGAACTCCCTTCTCCACCGTCTCCTCCATCGCTGCCGCCAGGACGCATCGTGGGGCAAAGCCCACATACCAGCTGTGCCGGCGGCGTTTCTCCTCTTGCGATAGTCCCCATGGCTCGCTCGTGCGGGCATCACCATGAGGGTCGACGAGTAGCGAGCGGCGGGGCGTGGCCCTGCATGCGGGGCGGCGGTGTGCCTCCTTGCTGGCCATGGGTTTTTGGAACGGCGACCCCAGGACAAGGCATGGCAGCCAGGAGTGGCAAGTGGTGGCGGCGGATCTGGGATTCTGCCCAGATCTGGTCGCAGCAGCCCCGGCCGGCGAATCTGGTGGTGGCTTGCTAGTCACTGATATGGCAGGTCAAACATGGTTGACCATGGGGCGGCGCGCGAGGGATTTGGGACCTAGTGCCCGGATCAGATGGTCGAGGCAGCCGTTGCCATTGTATGGGCGATGACAACGACTGGTGCGGCGGTGGGTGCTCCCTATAACGCAGCCTAAGAGTTGTGTATTTGTCATATTGATGCCGTCTTGTAACATAGGTTTAGCGGCTATTTGGTGGAGTTATTGTCGAGGGGCACGCGTTCTCGGTTTTTCTTTTCACTTTACTTCCGGGTTGATGTTGTTCGGCTACTAGATTTTGCATTCGTAATAATATATGATTGCATGCATTGTCCTGATGCAGAGGTCGGGGGTTATCTTCCTTTTCAGAAAAATGTGCTTTTGTGTAGCTTGCTCATTGACCATTGAGCTTGTTCATAGTTTGAAATACTTGATTGCCTGCTTAAAAAGGGGGTAACAGGTGCGATGTGGAGTTTATATATGTCAACTTCCCTTGCACCCATATTGATGTTGTCTTGTAACATAGGGTTAGTGGCTATCGGTGAAGTTACTGTCGAGAGGCATGCGGCTTCGGTTTTTCTTTTCGCTTTACTTCCGGGTCGATGTTGTTCGGCTGCTAGATTTTGCATTTTTAATAATATATGGTTGCATGCATCATCGTGATGGAGAGGCCGGGGTTATCCTCCTTTTCAAAAAAAATGTGCGTTTGTGTAGCTTGCTTATTGACCATTGAGCTTGCTCATAGGTTGAAATACTTGACTTGCCTGCTTAAAAAAGGGGCAACAGGTGCCATGTGGAGTTTATATATGTCAACTTCCCTTGTACCGTATCCGTCCACAAGAAATTCATAAGCGTGGTGGTTTGAACTTTGAACACCGACTTTGCCAGCTATACGCAATGTGTATGCATATTTCTTGCCGCAAAATATATGAATAATTGTATATGTATATTTAGAATTTCAGATGTTGCGGATGGTTGAACAGGAATCAAGACATAAACTAGTGGTGAAACATTTGAGGGGACATTATTTTTAGTCAATTGTTACATTTTCCAATAGAAGATAATATATTCATATTAAGTACAATTGAGTCATTTTTACATAACGGACATCATTTAGTTTAACCATGTCGATGCAATTAGCGTATCTCGCCGATATACGTTCTGCACAGTTAGCATATCATTGGTGTGCATCTCGGACGAGAGATGCGAGCATTTTGATTCCTCTCGCCATGTGTGCGCTTCTGCTTTCTCTGGGGTTGCTTTCTCCGGGTTTAGCTCTGTTATGCGTCTCATGTTCCTTTCTTCCTTGTTATTTAAGACCTGACCATCATGTGTTGTCTCCCCCGCTTATGATATTTAGTCAAATCCCACATCCTAATACCAGGCGGTTTGGCAGTTAAGCTTGGCTGTCTCTTAATACCAGGTGGTAATCAATGCTTACTGGATCCAACAGCCAGATCTAGTACAAAAGAATGTTGGGTAACATGTACCTGGGTGGTGTCATTGGACGATGAAGATGTAGTAACATGTACACCTGGTTGAAGGTCGTTGGTGATGGTTCTTCTGCTGTCGGTAGTGAGCTGAGGTGAAGAATTATTTGTTTAATGAAGATAATGGAGGTAGACTAATTAGAAAACCAAGAATGATATAACAGTGCTAGCTAGGAAGGGTTGACTTGCGTCGTACACTAACAACCATCTGGCATGACGAGGCATATGCATTGCACGTTCTAAGTTTAGATTTAGAGCATGTTTTGGTTAACATAATGGCAAGCCAAGGCTGGATGTTACTTGTTCATGTTTCTCCAACAGAACAACAGAATGGTGAGGCAAAAGAGAGTGTGCGATTCAACTTGTTTCTGAACAAGGAACATATCCAGTGATACCACACCCTTTACATGATATCATGATACCATCGTACGATGACACATGTAACGTTCGAATTGAATTTATGCCTAAGATTTGTTTCCACAATCTGACAAAAATTCAAACCCAAATTGAATCCAATATGGAGGTAACATTGTATGTGGCTGGCGATGGTGATTATTTCTGTCGGTAAAGAGCTGAACATGGAGTATTAATAGTTTAATTAAAATATAATATATTAAGGTACTGCACATTCTATGTTCAGACGTTAAGCATGTTTTGATTGAGTGTAGATGCAAGTCTAATTTTTGTGTTGCTAGAATGAGAACAACATATTTGTAAGTTAGAAGAGAAGTGTCACTATTGTAGAAATGCCTAACAGTTTCGGGCGCGAAAAACCTAGCAGTGATGGGCAAGACTCTCAGGGGCGCACCTCATCAATAGCGCCCGCGCCCGCCACTAATCATATACTTATCTACGGCGGGCATCCGACTGCGGCCCATCACAATTATCTTATGACAGCTAGAAAAAAAAACGCTGTCATGGCACCGTTTTTAGGTGCCATTGCAACTTTTTTCAATTTAGCAATACCTTTTTAAATTTAGCAATAATATCAATACCCTAAAATCATAAATAGCATACTCTAAATACACACTTTATCTTAACAACTCTCTGATCTTTAATACTTTCACATTACAATATAATAAGTGCATACAAACGGGAGAGGCGTTTTGGCTCCCCGGAGCACAGCAGGCTCCCGCGTGAATAGTAACACGGAAATAAAAAGTAAATATTTCCAAAAAATTCTAAATCTTTTGTGAATGTTCATGTTAGTGTCACGAGCATGCTTGACAGTTTTTATGTGAAACGAGGCATTAGTGTTTTGTCGATAAAAAAAAACAAATTTTCATGCTGACCGTGAACGCCATCGACCGTGACCGTGCAAGAGTGCAAGCACGGCACAGATGGCAAGAGACAAGAGCATTTTGATTCTTGTCGCCATGTGTGCTCTTTCTGCTTTCTCTCTGGGTTTAGCTCCGTTGTGCTTCTCCTACTCCTTTCGTCCTCGTTATATAAGAACTGATCATCATGTGTTGTTTCCCCTGTTGACCATCTTTACTGAATCCCCACATCTTAACACTAGGCGGTTTGACAGTTAAGCTTGTCTGAATCTTAATATACCATATGGTAATCACTGATTACTGGATCCAACAACCGGATCTAGCTAGTATGTACTACTCACTTCGTTCGGAATTATTTGTCGTAAAAAATGAATGTATCTAGATGTATTTTAGTTCTAGATACATCCATTTCCGACACAAATTATTTTTAATGGAGGGAGCACTATAAAAGATTGTTGGGTAACATGTATACCTGGATGATGACGAAGAGGTACGAGCAACATGCATGTATCTAGTACACAAGAATGTATGCTCAGTGGAGTGGATGATTAAGAGGTAGTAACATGTACCTGGGCGATAGTCAGTGGACGATGAAGAGCTTGTAACATGTACCTGGTCGGTGATGGTTATTCTTCCTGTCGGTACTGAGCTGGAGGTGGAAAATTAATGCTTTAATTAAGATCTATACTATATATGGAGGTAGACTAATTAGAAAACACTGGATAAAATAACAATGCTAGCTACGGAGGGTTGACTTGCGGCGTGCGCCAACAACCGTGTGTATGCATATGCATAATGCATTGCACATTCTAAGTTCAGATGTAGACTATGTTTTAGGGGCATCGTTTGCGAAAAACCACCAGATTACTAATCTTTTGTAAAAATCACCATGGATTCGGTAAATATTTTGCAAATAGCACCGATCAAGTGATTTGGCTCATTTGATCACTTTCTGACAAATGGGACCAGATTGTAAGGAGCTGACTTGAAAAAAAATTGATAGACACATCCCTAAATTGTAAAAAGAAAAAGTAATCAGACCCTCCTCTCCCTGCCTCGATCCCGTCTGGATCAGGAGAGGCCCTGAGCTGCCCAACCCCCGTGCCATCCATGCATCGCGGCCCTCTTTCTCCTTATCAGGGCATTTGATGATAACCCTCCAGTTCGTGTGCCTTTGATCATAAGCCCCCCTTTGTGTCACTGACATGTGGGACCGAACCCCACATGTCAGTGACATAAAGGGGGCCGGTCCCACATGCCAGTGACACAAAGGGGGGCTTATGATCAAAGGCACACGAACTGGGGGTTATCATCAATTATACCCTCCTTACCCGCCGCTCCCGCCCGATGACGCGGGCGTGCGTGTGGTCCATGCGGCGCGCAGCAAGGCTAAGGATGTCGGCCGCACTGTGGATGCGCTAGGGATCCTCGAGCGTGTCGGCCGCGCTGGGGATGCCGGCGACGAGAGAGACGCCAAGGAAGTCGTGCAGGATGAGCTGTGTCTGCATCTGGCCGCGAGCGGGCGAGCTCCAGAGCATATCAATCTTCCCCTGTTCTCTTCTAAGTACTTTCTATTGATTTGAACCACGCACGTGTGTGCACACTGATGCGCACTTGTTGAAGCTCCTGGTCGACCGCAATCTCGGCTCGCGCTGCTTGCTGGAGCATCATCTCCCGGTCAAACCCAAGCCGCTCCGGCTGAGACGGGTGGCAGTGCAGCTTCCTGTTCTATTGCCTCGTCGCCGGCGAGCAGGGGCAGAGCAGGCGACCGCGGCGGCCAGAGGCTAGGGCTGGATGGACAAGCGCCGGTGAGCCTCCCGGTGGCCACGCTCCACAAGTTCGCTGCCGTCGTCGAGCTGCAGATCGCGTAATTGTGCGGGATAAGCGGTACACCTCCAGCGCGCACTGGTTCACGACCGTGCTGCGGGGTTCCTCGAGGACGAGTTCCACGGCGGGGTACCGGTGGTCGGGCGCGCGACGGTAGTTGACGGAAACGACCACGGCGACCGGCTCACTGCAGAAGCGGTGGCACATCGCGTCTGGGATCATGGATGCTGCAGAAAGCAGGAGACGAGAGAAGGAGGGGATGTGCGGCTCGGTCTGCAGCAGGCGGCGAGTGCGGCGTGGTGGTGGAGATGAAAGGTGGCGGCGCGGTGGCTCGCCGGTGAGGCAGCATGCCGCCGGCTGAGCGGGCGGAGCGGCCACGGAGGCGTCCTGCAGGCAGCGAACGGGGGAGGGGTTGATTGCTTTTTTTCTTTTAGATCTAAGGGTGTGTGTAAATGTTATGTCAAGTCAGCTCCTTACAATTTGGTCTTATTTGTCAGAAAGTGATTAAATAAGTCAAATCATTTGATCAGTGCTATTTGCAAAATGTTTACCGAATCCGTGGTGATTTTTACAAAAGATTAGTGACCCGGTGATTTTCCGCAAACGATGTCTCAAATGTAGTGGTTTTTTGCAATTCACTTTAGAGGCAAGCATAGGCTAGATGTTACTTGCTCATGTTGCTCCGACGAGAACAACAGAATTGTAAGGCAAAAGAGAGCGTGAGATGCAACCTATTTCCCGAACAGGGAACATATGCACTCCCAATACCTTTTTCTATCAAAATATTACGAGCGACACCATTGTCTTATTTTCAGTAGATTGTTTTGGATTGAGAACCTTGCAGAGCTATTGGCTAGCAAGTTCCACGAAGCTAATCAGGATGTGAATTTGTATGGTGGGAAACTACTGAAAAAACAACTTTTACGTGCTAATTTCTAGGTTGGCATGTCAATCCTGTTGCAAGAAATTTCATTGGTGAGGGTATGTTTTGGCCATTTGGGTAGGACGAGACTTGCTTGCTCCCTTCCCATGCTTCCATCCGTGCTCCCGCATACATGGCTTGATTTGATTGAAAAAAATAAGGCCTGGCCCCACTCCCTGAAAATTAAAGGGGGAGATGATTAGATTAGAAAAGAAAAAAAGAAAAGAAGAGCTGTAGGATGAAGTGGGAGAACGGATGGGAGCATGGAGAGGAAGCACGTAAGCCGGATCCATTTGAATATTGCCTGAAGTAATTAGAGATCTTATAGCCCCAACAAAAGTATTATTATCACTGAATTTACACCAATGACAGGCGCGTCACGTATGTAAAATTACTAATTGATTGCCGCATCTCTGTCGCGTGCAGCCGGTCCATGGATGTCTCATCCTAGCACAACATCCAGGGCTAGGTGAGTGGAATCCAGCTCTGTTATTAGTCCCTGCTTGACCAGGCTAAATGACTATACAGGGAATGATAGCCAAATATTATAATGTTAGTGCAACAGACGACATCGTGCGACGTCGAGAAGCTTTCGTTGCAACTATTTTACAATCCACTTCTCTCAATATTAGTTTTCGGAGAACGCTAGTTGGAAATCGTTGGGAGGCCTGGCTCCACCTTGTTAGACGCTTAATGCAGGTGCAGCTGACCCAGCAACCAGATAAGCTGTCTTGGAAACTTACTAGGAACGGTGTGTTCTCAGTGAAGTCCATGTATCTGGATGTCATTAACTCTAGCGTTGTTCCTTCCTCGATTCACGTTTGGAGAGTTAAGATTCCCTTACGTATCAAAGTGTTTATGTGGTTTGTGCATAAACAAGTAATTCTGACTAAGGATAACCTGGCAAAACGCAACTGGGTGGGCTCCTCTAGGTGTAGCTTTTGCGATCATAACGAAAACATCAAACACCTCTTTCTCGATTGTCCGTTGGCTAAGATTCTATGGCGGTCAATTAATATTGCGTTTAATATTAATCAGCCCACCTCTATCAATATGTTATTTGGAACATGGCTTGATGGGGTGGTTCCCGATACTGCAAGACACATTCGTGTTGGCGTTTGTGCTTTACTTTGGGCAGTATAGAACTGCAGAAATGACTTGGTTTTTAACAGATCAACAAATATTCACTTCTTGCAGGTTATCTTCAGGGCCACGGCTTTCATCCGTATGTGGTCGCTACTCACTCCGACGGAGGCCAGGGAGCGTTTGGTTACTGCGTCTACCTGATGGGAGATGGTAGCGCGGGATATTTTCAACCGGTTTGGATGGCGGTCATGTAATAAGATAGGCATGTAGTGCTCCTATTGTGCTTGCCAGCCGGTTGTGGCTTCGGGCTTCAGCTCTTTCGAGCCTTTTGTCTTCTTTTAGTTTTTCGATACTTGACGACTTTGTTACTGGATTTACTTTTAATAATATGAACCGTATGCATCTTTCTGATGCAGAGGCTGGGGTAAACCCCCTTTTCGAAAAAAAAAGTGCAACAGACGACAAGACATTGTTCACTGTACGTAAGCGTCATGGTACCAGCTTAATCCTGTCATTTGATATGCAGATTAGCAGGTTAAGCCTTTGGTACTTTAGGGTTTAGGTGATTCGGAGATCCCTGAAATTTTATACAAACATGTGACACAGAATGTAGACATGTAAGTTGCTTCTGAAATTGAAACAAAAAAGGGAATACTTGATCGTGCAAATTCGATTATATTGTTCGGAGGCAAACCACGTCTGCCGTCACATAACTCCCTTCTCCACTGCCTCCTCCGTGGCAGCTCCAAGGACGCGTCATCGGGCAAAGCCCACATGCCAGCGCTGCCGGCGGTGTTTCTCCTCTCGCGATATGTTTTCCCATGGCTGGCTCGTGCGGGCATCACCGTGAGGGTCGAGCGCAGGCGGCGGCGCGTGGCCTTGCGTGCGGGACGGCGGTGTGCCTCCTTGCTAGCCATGGGTTTGTGGAGCGGCGACCCAGGACAAGGTATGGCGGCCAGGAGTGGCAAGTAGAGGCGACGGATTTGGGATTCTGCCTAGATCTGGTCGCGGCGGCCCCGGCCGACGGATCTGATGGTGGCTTGCTAGTCAGTGAGACGGTAGGTCGAACGCTGTTGACCATGGGGCGGTGCGCGAGGGATTTGGGACCTAGTGCCCGGATCAGACGGTCGAGGCGGCCGTTGACGTTGTATGGGCGACGACAATGACTGGTGCGGTGGTGGGTGCTCCCTATAACACAGCCTAAGAGTTGTGTATTTGTCATATTGATGCCGTCTAGTAACATAGGGTTAGTGGCTATTTGGTGGACTTACTGTCGAGAGGCACGCGACCTTGTTTTTTCCTTTCGCTTTACTTCCGGGTCGATGTTGTTCGGCTATTGTATTTTGCATTCTTAATAATATATGGTTGCATGCATCGTCCTGATGCAGAGGCCAGAGGTTATCCTTCTTTCCAAAAAATATGCTTTTGTGTAGCTTTCTCATTGACCATTGAGCTTGTTCATAGCTTGAAATACTTGATTGCCTGCTTAAAAAAGGGGGTAACAGGTGCCGCGTGGAGTTTATACATGTCAACTTCCCTTGTACCCATATCTGTCCACAAGAAATTCATAAGCGTGGTGGTCTGAACTTTGAACACCGACTCTGCCAGCTATATGCAATGTGTATGCATATTCATTGCCGCAAAATAATTGAATAATTGTGTGTATATTTAGAATTTCAGATGGAGCGGATGGTTGAACCTGGAATCAAGACATAAACTAGTGGTGAAACATTTGAGGGGAAATTCTTTTTAGTCAATTGTTACATTTTCCAATAAAAGATAATATATTCATATTAAGTACAATTGAGTCAGTTTTACATAACAAATATCATTTAGTTTAACCATGTCGATGCAATTAGCGCATCTGACCGATATACGTTCTGTACAATTAGCATATCTTTGGTGCACCTCGGGCGAGAGATGTGAGCATTTTGATTCCTCTCGCCATGTCTGTGCTTCTGCTTTCTTTGGGGTTGCTTTCTCCGGGTTTAGCTCTGTTATGCTTCTCATGTTCCTTTCTTCCTTGTTATATAAGACATGATCATCATGTGTTGTCGCCCACGTTGATGATATTAGTCAAACCCCACATTGTAATACCAGGCGGTTTGGCGGTTAAGCTTGTATGTCTCTTAATACTAGGTGGTAATCAATGATTACTGGATCCAATAGTTGGATCTAGTACAAAAGAATGTTGGGTAACAGGTACCTGGGTGGTGTCATTGTACGATGAAGATGTAGTAACATGTACACCTGGTTGAAGGTTGGTGATGGTTCTTCTACTGTCGGTAGTGAGCTGAGGTGAAGAATTATTTGTTTAATGATGATAATGTAGGTAGACTAATTAGAAAACCCAGAATGATATAACTGTGCTAGCTAGGAAGGGTTGACTTGCGTCTTAGGGCATCTTCAGCCGCGCCCCAGGAAGGCCTCCCCAGACTTTTTTTTGCGCCGGCGTCGAAAAATCGGCTCAGTCGCGCTTCCAGGAGTCCGATTTTCGCCGGCTTGGGCCGAAACAGCGCCGGCGGACTCAGGCCGAACCCGGCGCGCTAGGGGGCCCCCGGGGGCGCCGGGGCGAACTGTTTTGGCGCGAAACAGCCGCGGGCCCGCCGCGTCAGCGACTCTACCCTCTTCTCGGCCCTTCGTCGTCCTCATCGCCCCGTTTTCCGCGGCGAATCAATGCCAAAGCTGCCACGCTGCCGCGCCGGTCAGCCTGCGCCATTGATGCCTCACGGACGACGCAGTGAAGACCGGATGACGCGCGTCCCTCGGCCTCCCTCGCCCGCCACGCGTACTCACGGCGACTCGCGCACGGACGGCGCCTCGGCCTATATAAGACGCGCCCCAGAGCACTCGGCGACTCGTACTCTCTCGCTGTGTCGTTCCTCCCTCACCTCTCTCTCGCCGTCGTCGTTCCTCCTTCTCCTCTCTCTCGCCGTCTCCAGCACCCATGGCCGAGCGCTTCCTAGGCGACGGTGCGGCGGCGAACAGCTTCGGCCGTCGCCATCTTCACAAGAGCAAGGCTCGCCTCCTTTTCGAGGCCGAGTACCCGGTCCCGCCGGACATGCGGGTACCCGGGGCGTGGAGGATCAGCGCCGGCGGCGTGCCGGTGCCCCAGGGCGCGCCTGTCAGCGCGCGCACCCGCCGCTCCGGCGTCCGCATCGGCGACAACGCCTCCCCCACCGGCCGCTTCGTCCTCGTCGAGCCCAAGCCGGAGCCCGGCCTCCCCGTGGAGTACGAGGAGATAGCCCGGTGTGGTTTCTCCGACGAGGACGCCCTGCGGTGGGCGCGGGACGACTACCTCCGCGACGAGATGGTCCGGCAGCGCCGGGCTCTGGAGGAGATCGCCGCCCGCAAGCGTGGGCGCGAGGACGAGCACGGCGTCGTGGTCCTCAGCGACGACGACGACGACGCCCCCGGACCGTCCAACCCGCCGCGCCAACCGGGGGAGGGATGCAACAGGGACGGCGGGGGCGACGACGACGACGACGACAACGACGGCGGCGACTACACGCGGTTCTACCGCCTCCTCGGCATGTAGAACCGCGTGGGCGGGCGGCGAGGCGGGCGGCGGGGGTAGCCCGCGGTAGTTTTTCCCTTTTTTGTAAAGTATGTTTAAATTTAAACGAACTCGCCGATGTTTGCGTTAAATTTGAGTCGTGTTTGCGCCGTATTTGACTTTTCTAAAATTCCGTGGGGGGCCGCGACTGGGGGACATCACGCCCCCAGTGCGCGGTTTAGCGCCGGTGCGCCTCCAGGGGGCGATTTTTTGCCCCTCCTGGGAGGCCAACGGCTGGAGATGCCTTTGCACTACCGACCATGTGGCATGACGAGGCATATGCATTGCACGTTCTAAGTTTAGATTTAGAGCATGTTTTAGTTAACATAATGGCAAGCCAAGGCTGGATGGTACTTGTTCATGTTTCTCCAACGGAACAGCAGAATGGTGAGGCAAAAGAGAGCGTGCGATTCAACTTGTTTCTGCACAAGGAACATATCCAGTGATACCACACCCATTACATGATATCGTGATACCATCGTACGATGACACATGTAACGTTCGAATTGAATTTATGCCTAAGATTTGTTTCCACAATCTGACAAAAATTCAAACCCAAATTGAATTCAATATAGAGGTAACATTGTATGTGGCTGGCGATGATGATTATTTCTGTCGATAATGAGCTGAACATGGAGTGTTAATAGTTTAATTAAAATATAGTATATGAAGATAGACTAACTAGAAAAGTCGCAATAAAATAAGAAAGCTGCCCAGGGTTGACTTGCATCCTGCATCAACAACTATGTGGGTGCATATGCACTGCACATGTGATGTTCAGACGTTAAGCATGTTTTGATTGAGTGAAGATGCAAGTCTAACTTTTGTGTTGCTAGAATGAGAACAACATAGTTGTAAGTCAGAAGAGAAGTGTCATTACTGTAGAGGAATGCCTAACAGTGGCGGGCGTGAAAAATGTAACAGTGGCGGGCAAGACTCTCAGGGGCACACCTGATCAGTAGCGCCTGCACCCGCCACTGATCATATACTTATCTGTGGCGGTCATCCGACTTCGCCCGTCATAGTTATCTTATGACAGTCAGAAAAAAACCCGCTGTTATAGCAGCATTTTTAGGTGCCGTTGCAACTTTTTTCAATTTAGCAATATAATATCAGTACCCTAAAATTATAAATAGCATACTTTAAATACACACTTTATCTTAACAACTCTCTGATGTTTAATACTTACACATTACAATATAATAAGTGCATACAAACGGGAGATATGTTTTGGCTCCCGGGAGCACAGGCTCCCGCATGAATAGTAACGCAAAAATAAAAAGTAAATATTTTAAAAAAAATTCTAAATTTTTATGTGGATGTTCGTGTTAGTGTACGAGCATGCTTGACAGTTTTCATGTGAAATGGCTCATCAGTGCTTCGTCGGTGAAAAAAACAAATTTTCATGGTGACCGTGAACGCCATCGACCGTGACCGTGACCGTGCACGAGTGCAAGCATGGCACATATGGCAAGAGACAAGAGCATTTTCATTCTTGTCGCCATGTGTGCTCTTCTGCTTTCTCTCTGGGTTTAGCTCTGTTGTGCTTCTCTTGCCCCTTTCATCCTCGTTATATAAGAACTGATCATCATGTGATGTCTCCCCCGTTGACCATCTTTAGTGATTCCCCACATCTTAATACCAGGCGGTTTGGCGGTTACGCTTGTCTGAATCTTAATATACCAGGTGACAATCACTGATTACTGGATCCAACAGCCGGATCTAGCTAGTACGTACTCCCTTCGTTTTTATTTACTCCATATATTAGAGTTGACTAAAGTCAAACTTTATATTGTTTGATCAAGTTTATAGAAAAAAATATAAATATTTACCATAACAAATCTATATGATGCGAAAGTACATTAAATAATGAATCTAATGGTATTAATTTATTATTTTAAATGCTAATATTTTTGTCTATAAATTTTGTCAAAGTTTACAAAGCTTGACTTTGACCAAAATTAATATGCGAAGTAAATAAAAATGGAGGGAGTACAATAAAAGATTGTTGGGTAACATGTATACCTGGGTGATGACGTAGAGGTACGAGCAACATGCATGTATCTAGTACACAAGAATGTATGGTCAGTGGAGTGGATGATTAAGAGGTAGTAACATGTACCTGGGTGATAGTCAGTGGACGATGAAGAGCTTGTAACATGTACTTGGTTGGTGATGGTTATTCTTCCTGTCCGTAGTGAGCTGGAGGTGGAGAATTGATGGTTTAATTATGATCTATACTATATATGGAGGTAGACTAATTAGAAAACTCTGGATAAAATAACAATGCTAGCTAGGCAGGGTTGACTTGCGTCGTGCACCAACAACCGTGTGGATGCATATGCATAATGCATTGCATATTCTAAGTTCAGATGTAGACTATGTTTTGGTCAACATAGAGGCAAGTATAGACTAGATGTTACTTGTTCATGTTGCTCCAACAAGAACAGCAGAATTGTAAGGCAAAAGAGTGTGAGATGCAACCTGTTTCCCAAACAGAGAACATGTACGTTGCTTCTGAAATTGAAACAAAAAAGGGGAATACTTGATCGTGCAAATTTGTTTTTATTGTTCGGAGGCCCCTGCATCACCCCCGCACGAGCGACATGGGAGGCAAACCACGCCTGCCGCCAGAGAACTCCCTTCTCCACCGTCTTCTCCGTCGCTGCCGCTAGGACGCGTCGTCGGGCAAAGCCCACATGTCAGCGGTGCCGGCGGCGTTTCTCCTCTCGCGATATGTTGTCCCCATGGCTGGCTCGTGCGGGCATCACCATGAGGGTCGAGCGGTGGGCGGCACGCGTGGCCCTGCGTGCGGGGCGGCGGTGTGCCTCCTCGTTGGCCATGGGTTTCTGGAGCGGCGACCCCGGGACAAGGTATGGCCGCCAGGAGTGGTGAGTGGTGGTGGCGGATCTGGGAATCTAGTGTCCGGATCAAATGGTTGCGGCGTCCGTTGCCGTTGTATGGGCGACGACAGCGACTGGTGTGGCAGTGGGTACTCCCTGTAGCGCAGCCTAAGATTTGTGTATTTGTCGTATTGATGTTGTCTTGTAACATAGGGTTAGTGGCTATCGGTGAAGTTACTGTCGAGAGGCATGCGGCTTCGGTTTTTCTTTTCGCTTTACTTCCGGGTCGATGTTGTTCGGCTGCTAGATTTTGCATTTTTAATAATATATGGTTGCATGCATCATCCTGATGGAGAGGCCGGGGTTATCCTCCTTTTCAAAAAAAATGTGCGTTTGTGTAGCTTGCTTATTGACCATTGAGCTTGCTCATAGGTTGAAATACTTGACTTGCCTGCTTAAAAAAGGGGCAACAGGTGCCATGTGGAGTTTATATATGTCAACTTCCCTTGTACCGTATCCGTCCACAAGAAATTCATAAGCGTGGTGGTTTGAACTTTGAACACCGACTTTGCCAGCTATACGCAATGTGTATGCATATTTCTTGCCGCAAAATATATGAATAATTGTATATGTATATTTAGAATTTCAGATGTTGCGGATGGTTGAACAGGAATCAAGACATAAACTAGTGGTGAAACATTTGAGGGGACATTATTTTTAGTCAATTGTTACATTTTCCAATAGAAGATAATATATTCATATTAAGTACAATTGAGTCATTTTTACATAACGGACATCATTTAGTTTAACCATGTCGATGCAATTAGCGTATCTCGCCGATATACGTTCTGCACAGTTAGCATATCATTGGTGTGCATCTCGGACGAGAGATGCGAGCATTTTGATTCCTCTCGCCATGTGTGCACTTCTGCTTTCTCTGGGGTTGCTTTCTCCGGGTTTAGCTCTGTTATGCGTCTCATGTTCCTTTCTTCCTTGTTATTTAAGACCTGACCATCATGTGTTGTCTCCCCCGCTTATGATATTTAGTCAAATCCCACATCCTAATACCAGGCGGTTTGGCAGTTAAGCTTGGCTGTCTCTTAATACCAGGTGGTAATCAATGCTTACTGGATCCAACAGCCAGATCTAGTACAAAAGAATGTTGGGTAACATGTACCTGGGTGGTGTCATTGGACGATGAAGATGTAGTAACATGTACACCTGGTTGAAGGTCGTTGGTGATGGTTCTTCTGCTGTCGGTAGTGAGCTGAGGTGAAGAATTATTTGTTTAATGAAGATAATGGAGGTAGACTAATTAGAAAACCAAGAATGATATAACAGTGCTAGCTAGGAAGGGTTGACTTGCGTCGTACACTAACAACCATCTGGCATGACGAGGCATATGCATTGCACGTTCTAAGTTTAGATTTAGAGCATGTTTTGGTTAACATAATGGCAAGCCAAGGCTGGATGTTACTTGTTCATGTTTCTCCAACAGAACAACAGAATGGTGAGGCAAAAGAGAGTGTGCGATTCAACTTGTTTCTGAACAAGGAACATATCCAGTGATACCACACCCTTTACATGATATCATGATACCATCGTACGATGACACATGTAACGTTCGAATTGAATTTATGCCTAAGATTTGTTTCCACAATCTGACAAAAATTCAAACCCAAATTGAATCCAATATGGAGGTAACATTGTATGTGGCTGGCGATGGTGATTATTTCTGTCGGTAAAGAGCTGAACATGGAGTATTAATAGTTTAATTAAAATATAATATATTAAGGTACTGCACATTCTATGTTCAGACGTTAAGCATGTTTTGATTGAGTGTAGATGCAAGTCTAATTTTTGTGTTGCTAGAATGAGAACAACATATTTGTAAGTTAGAAGAGAAGTGTCACTATTGTAGAAATGCCTAACAGTTTCGGGCGCGAAAAACCTAGCAGTGATGGGCAAGACTCTCAGGGGCGCACCTCATCAATAGCGCCCGCGCCCGCCACTAATCATATACTTATCTACGGCGGGCATCCGACTGCGGCCCATCACAATTATCTTATGACAGCTAGAAAAAAAAACGCTGTCATGGCACCGTTTTTAGGTGCCATTGCAACTTTTTTCAATTTAGCAATACCTTTTTAAATTTAGCAATAATATCAATACCCTAAAATCATAAATAGCATACTCTAAATACACACTTTATCTTAACAACTCTCTGATCTTTAATACTTTCACATTACAATATAATAAGTGCATACAAACGGGAGAGGCGTTTTGGCTCCCCGGAGCACAGCAGGCTCCCGCGTGAATAGTAACACGAAAATAAAAAGTAAATATTTCCAAAAAATTCTAAATCTTTTGTGAATGTTCATGTTAGTGTCACGAGCATGCTTGACAGTTTTTATGTGAAACGAGGCATTAGTGTTTTGTCGATAAAAAAAAACAAATTTTCATGCTGACCGTGAACGCCATCGACCGTGACCGTGCAAGAGTGCAAGCACGGCACAGATGGCAAGAGACAAGAGCATTTTGATTCTTGTCGCCATGTGTGCTCTTTCTGCTTTCTCTCTGGGTTTAGCTCCGTTGTGCTTCTCCTACTCCTTTCGTCCTCGTTATATAAGAACTGATCATCATGTGCTGTTTCCCCTGTTGACCATCTTTACTGAATCCCCACATCTTAACACTAGGCGGTTTGACAGTTAAGCTTGTCTGAATCTTAATATACCATATGGTAATCACTGATTACTGGATCCAACAACCGGATCTAGCTAGTATGTACTACTCACTTCGTTCGGAATTATTTGTCGTAAAAAATGAATGTATCTAGATGTATTTTAGTTCTAGATACATCCATTTCCGACACAAATTATTTTTAATGGAGGGAGCACTATAAAAGATTGTTGGGTAACATGTATACCTGGATGATGACGAAGAGGTACGAGCAACATGCATGTATCTAGTACACAAGAATGTATGCTCAGTGGAGTGGATGATTAAGAGGTAGTAACATGTACCTGGGCGATAGTCAGTGGACGATGAAGAGCTTGTAACATGTACCTGGTCGGTGATGGTTATTCTTCCTGTCGGTACTGAGCTGGAGGTGGAAAATTAATGCTTTAATTAAGATCTATACTATATATGGAGGTAGACTAATTAGAAAACACTGGATAAAATAACAATGCTAGCTACGGAGGGTTGACTTGCGGCGTGCGCCAACAACCGTGTGTATGCATATGCATAATGCATTGCACATTCTAAGTTCAGATGTAGACTATGTTTTAGGGGCATCGTTTGCGAAAAACCACCAGATTACTAATCTTTTGTAAAAATCACCATGGATTCGGTAAATATTTTGCAAATAGCACCGATCAAGTGATTTGGCTCATTTGATCACTTTCTGACAAATGGGACCAGATTGTAAGGAGCTGACTTGAAAAAAAATTGATAGACACATCCCTAAATTGTAAAAAGAAAAAGTAATCAGACCCTCCTCTCCCTGCCTCGATCCCGTCTGGATCAGGAGAGGCCCTGAGCTGCCCAACCCCCGTGCCATCCATGCATCGCGGCCCTCTTTCTCCTTATCAGGGCATTTGATGATAACCCTCCAGTTCGTGTGCCTTTGATCATAAGCCCCCCTTTGTGTCACTGACATGTGGGACCGAACCCCACATGTCAGTGACATAAAGGGGGCCGGTCCCACATGCCAGTGACACAAAGGGGGGCTTATGATCAAAGGCACACGAACTGGGGGTTATCATCAATTATACCCTCCTTACCCGCCGCTCCCGCCCGATGACGCGGGCGTGCGTGTGGTCCATGCGGCGCGCAGCAAGGCTAAGGATGTCGGCCGCACTGTGGATGCGCTAGGGATCCTCGAGCGTGTCGGCCGCGCTGGGGATGCCGGCGACGAGAGAGACGCCAAGGAAGTCGTGCAGGATGAGCTGTGTCTGCATCTGGCCGCGAGCGGGCGAGCTCCAGAGCATATCAATCTTCCCCTGTTCTCTTCTAAGTACTTTCTATTGATTTGAACCACGCACGTGTGTGCACACTGATGCGCACTTGTTGAAGCTCCTGGTCGACCGCAATCTCGGCTCGCGCTGCTTGCTGGAGCATCATCTCCCGGTCAAACCCAAGCCGCTCCGGCTGAGACGGGTGGCAGTGCAGCTTCCTGTTCTATTGCCTCGTCGCCGGCGAGCAGGGGCAGAGCAGGCGACCGCGGCGGCCAGAGGCTAGGGCTGGATGGACAAGCGCCGGTGAGCCTCCCGGTGGCCACGCTCCACAAGTTCGCTGCCGTCGTCGAGCTGCAGATCGCGTAATTGTGCGGGATAAGCGGTACACCTCCAGCGCGCACTGGTTCACGACCGTGCTGCGGGGTTCCTCGAGGACGAGTTCCACGGCGGGGTACCGGTGGTCGGGCGCGCGACGGTAGTTGACGGAAACGACCACGGCGACCGGCTCACTGCAGAAGCGGTGGCACATCGCGTCTGGGATCATGGATGCTGCAGAAAGCAGGAGACGAGAGAAGGAGGGGATGTGCGGCTCGGTCTGCAGCAGGCGGCGAGTGCGGCGTGGTGGTGGAGATGAAAGGTGGCGGCGCGGTGGCTCGCCGGTGAGGCAGCATGCCGCCGGCTGAGCGGGCGGAGCGGCCACGGAGGCGTCCTGCAGGCAGCGAACGGGGGAGGGGTTGATTGCTTTTTTTCTTTTAGATCTAAGGGTGTGTGTAAATGTTATGTCAAGTCAGCTCCTTACAATTTGGTCTTATTTGTCAGAAAGTGATTAAATAAGTCAAATCATTTGATCAGTGCTATTTGCAAAATGTTTACCGAATCCGTGGTGATTTTTACAAAAGATTAGTGACCCGGTGATTTTCCGCAAACGATGTCTCAAATGTAGTGGTTTTTTGCAATTCACTTTAGAGGCAAGCATAGGCTAGATGTTACTTGCTCATGTTGCTCCGACGAGAACAACAGAATTGTAAGGCAAAAGAGAGCGTGAGATGCAACCTATTTCCCGAACAGGGAACATATGCACTCCCAATACCTTTTTCTATCAAAATATTACGAGCGACACCATTGTCTTATTTTCAGTAGATTGTTTTGGATTGAGAACCTTGCAGAGCTATTGGCTAGCAAGTTCCACGAAGCTAATCAGGATGTGAATTTGTATGGTGGGAAACTACTGAAAAAACAACTTTTACGTGCTAATTTCTAGGTTGGCATGTCAATCCTGTTGCAAGAAATTTCATTGGTGAGGGTATGTTTTGGCCATTTGGGTAGGACGAGACTTGCTTGCTCCCTTCCCATGCTCCCATCCGTGCTCCCATCCGTGCTCCCGCATACATGGCTTGATTTGATTGAAAAAAAATAAGGCCTGGCCCCACTCCCTGAAAATTAAAGGGGGAGATGATTAGATTAGAAAAGAAAAAAAGAAAAGAAGAGCTGTAGGATGAAGTGGGAGAACGGATGGGAGCATGGAGAGGAAGCACGTAAGCCGGATCCATTTGAATATTGCCTGAAGTAATTAGAGATCTTATAGCCCCAATAAAAGTATTATTATCACTGAATTTACACCAATGACAGGCGCGTCACGTATGTAAAATTACTAATTGATTGCCGCATCTCTGTCGCGTGCAGCCGGTCCATGGATGTCTCATCCTAGCACAACATCCAGGGCTAGGTGAGTGGAATCCAGCTCTGTTATTAGTCCCTGCTTGACCAGGCTAAATGACTATACAGGGAATGATAGCCAAATATTATAATGTTAGTGCAACAGACGACATCGTGCGACGTCGAGAAGCTTTCGTTGCAACTATTTTACAATCCACTTCTCTCAATATTAGTTTTCGGAGAACGCTAGTTGGAAATCGTTGGGAGGCCTGGCTCCACCTTGTTAGACGCTTAATGCAGGTGCAGCTGACCCAGCAACCAGATAAGCTGTCTTGGAAACTTACTAGGAACGGTGTGTTCTCAGTGAAGTCCATGTATCTGGATGTCATTAACTCTAGCGTTGTTCCTTCCTCGATTCACGTTTGGAGAGTTAAGATTCCCTTACGTATCAAAGTGTTTATGTGGTTTGTGCATAAACAAGTAATTCTGACTAAGGATAACCTGGCAAAACGCAACTGGGTGGGCTCCTCTAGGTGTAGCTTTTGCGATCATAACGAAAACATCAAACACCTCTTTCTCGATTGTCCGTTGGCTAAGATTCTATGGCGGTCAATTAATATTGCGTTTAATATTAATCAGCCCACCTCTATCAATATGTTATTTGGAACATGGCTTGATGGGGTGGTTCCCGATACTGCAAGACACATTCGTGTTGGCGTTTGTGCTTTACTTTGGGCAGTATAGAACTGCAGAAATGACTTGGTTTTTAACAGATCAACAAATATTCACTTCTTGCAGGTTATCTTCAGGGCCACGGCTTTCATCCGTATGTGGTCGCTACTCACTCCGACGGAGGCCAGGGAGCGTTTGGTTACTGCGTCTACCTGATGGGAGATGGTAGCGCGGGATATTTTCAACCGGTTTGGATGGCGGTCATGTAATAAGATAGGCATGTAGTGCTCCTATTGTGCTTGCCAGCCGGTTGTGGCTTCGGGCTTCAGCTCTTTCGAGCCTTTTGTCTTCTTTTAGTTTTTCGATACTTGACGACTTTGTTACTGGATTTATTTTTAATAATATGAACCGTATGCATCTTTCTGATGCAGAGGCTGGGGTAAACCCCCTTTTCGAAAAAAAAGTGCAACAGACGACAAGACATTGTTCACTGTACGTAAGCGTCATGGTACCAGCTTAATCCTGTCATTTGATATGCAGATTAGCAGGTTAAGCCTTTGGTACTTTAGGGTTTAGGTGATTCGGAGATCCCTGAAATTTTATACAAACATGTGACACAGAATGTAGACATGTAAGTTGCTTCTGAAATTGAAACAAAAAAGGGAATACTTGATCGTGCAAATTCGATTATATTGTTCGGAGGCAAACCACGTCTGCCGTCACATAACTCCCTTCTCCACTGCCTCCTCCGTGGCAGCTCCAAGGACGCGTCATCGGGCAAAGCCCACATGCCAGCGCTGCCGGCGGTGTTTCTCCTCTCGCGATATGTTTTCCCATGGCTGGCTCGTGCGGGCATCACCGTGAGGGTCGAGCGCAGGCGGCGGCGCGTGGCCTTGCGTGCGGGACGGCGGTGTGCCTCCTTGCTAGCCATGGGTTTGTGGAGCGGCGACCCAGGACAAGGTATGGCGGCCAGGAGTGGCAAGTAGAGGCGACGGATTTGGGATTCTGCCTAGATCTGGTCGCGGCGGCCCCGGCCGACGGATCTGATGGTGGCTTGCTAGTCAGTGAGACGGTAGGTCGAACGCTGTTGACCATGGGGCGGTGCGCGAGGGATTTGGGACCTAGTGCCCGGATCAGACGGTCGAGGCGGCCGTTGACGTTGTATGGGCGACGACAATGACTGGTGCGGTGGTGGGTGCTCCCTATAACACAGCCTAAGAGTTGTGTATTTGTCATATTGATGCCGTCTAGTAACATAGGGTTAGTGGCTATTTGGTGGACTTACTGTCGAGAGGCACGCGACCTCGTTTTTTCCTTTCGCTTTACTTCCGGGTCGATGTTGTTCGGCTATTGTATTTTGCATTCTTAATAATATATGGTTGCATGCATCGTCCTGATGCAGAGGCCAGAGGTTATCCTTCTTTCCAAAAAATATGCTTTTGTGTAGCTTTCTCATTGACCATTGAGCTTGTTCATAGCTTGAAATACTTGATTGCCTGCTTAAAAAAGGGGGTAACAGGTGCCGCGTGGAGTTTATACATGTCAACTTCCCTTGTACCCATATCTGTCCACAAGAAATTCATAAGCGTGGTGGTCTGAACTTTGAACACCGACTCTGCCAGCTATATGCAATGTGTATGCATATTCATTGCCGCAAAATAATTGAATAATTGTGTGTATATTTAGAATTTCAGATGGAGCGGATGGTTGAACCTGGAATCAAGACATAAACTAGTGGTGAAACATTTGAGGGGAAATTCTTTTTAGTCAATTGTTACATTTTCCAATAAAAGATAATATATTCATATTAAGTACAATTGAGTCAGTTTTACATAACAAATATCATTTAGTTTAACCATGTCGATGCAATTAGCGCATCTGACCGATATACGTTCTGTACAATTAGCATATCTTTGGTGCACCTCGGGCGAGAGATGTGAGCATTTTGATTCCTCTCGCCATGTCTGCGACACCTATACCAATTAGTGAGGAAGCTAATGATGATGATCATGAAACTTCAGGACAAGATACTACTGAACCATGTAGATCAACCAGAGTGAGATCCGCACCAGAGTGGTACGGTAATCCAATTCTAGAAGTCATGCTACTAGATCATGATGAACCTACGAACTATGAAGAAGCGATGGTGAGCCCAGATTCCGCAAAGTGGCTTGAAGCCATGAAATCTGAGATGGGATCCATGTATGAGAACAAAGTATGGACTTTGGTTGACTTGCCCGATGATCGGCAAGCAATTGAGAATAAATGGATCTTCAAGAAAAAGACTGACGCTGACGGTAATATTACTGTCTATAAAGCTCGACTTGTCGCAAAAGTTTTTCGACAAGTTCAAGGGGTTGACTACGATGAGACCTTCTCACCCGTAGCGATGCTTAAGTCTGTCAGAATCATGTTAGCAATTGCCGCATTTTATGATTATGAAATTTGGCAGATGGATGTCAAAACTGCATTCCTGAATGGATTTCTGGAAGAAGAGTTGTATATGATGCAACCATAAGGTTTTGTCGATCCAAATGGAGCTAACAAAGTGTGCAAGCTCCAGCGATCCATTTATGGACTGGTGCAAGCCTCTCGGAGTTGGAATAAACGCTTTGATAGTGTGATCAAAGCATTTGGTTTTATACAGACGTTTGGAGAAGCCTGTATTTACAAGAAAGTGAGTGGGAGCTCTGTAGCATTTCTGATATTATATGTGGATGACATATTGCTGATTGGAAATGATATAGAATTTCTGGATAGCATAAAGGGATACTTGAATAAAAGTTTTTCGATGAAAGACCTCGGGGAAGCTGCTTACATATTAGGCATAAAGATCTATAGAGATGGATCAAGACGCTTAATTGGACTTTCACAAAGCACATACCTTGACAAGATTTTGAAGAAGTTCAAAATGGATCAAGCAAAGAAAGGGTTCTTGCCTGTGTTACAAGGTGTGAAGTTGAGTCAGACTCAATGCCCGACCACTGCAGAAGATAGAGAGAAAATGAAAGATGTTCCCTATGCTTCAGCCATAGGCTCTATCATGTATGCAATGCTGTGTACCAGACCTGATGTGTGCCTTGCTATAAGTTTAGCAGGGAGGTACCAAAGTAATCCAGGAGTGGATCACTGGACAGCGGTCAAGAACATCCTGAAATACCTGAAAAGGACTCAGGATATGTTTCTCGTATATGGAGGTGACAAAGAGCTCACCGTAAGAGGTTACGTTGATGCAAGCTTTGACACTGATCCGGACGATTCTAAATCGCAAACCGGATACGTGTTTACTTTAAACGGTGGAGCTGTCAGTTGGTGCAGTTCTAAACAAAGCGTCATAGCGGGATCTACATGTGAAGCGGAGTACATAGCTGCTTCGGAAGCAGCGAACGAAGGAGTCTGGATGAAGGAGTTCATATCCGATCTAGGTGTCATACCTAGTGCATCGGGTCCAATGAAAATCTTTTGTGACAATACTGGTGCAATTGCCTTAGCAAAGGAATCCAGATTTCACAAAAGGACCAAACACATCAAGAGACGCTTCAACTCCATCCGGGATCTAGTCCAGGTGGGAGACATAGAGATTTGCAAGATACATACGGATCTGAATGTTGCAGACCCGTTGACTAAGCCTCTTCCACGAGCAAAACATGATCAGCACCAAGGCTCCATGGGTGTTAGAATCATTACTGTGTAATCTAGATTATTGACTCTAGTGCAAGTGGGAGACTGAAGGAAATATGCCCTAGAGGCAAAAATAAAGTTATTATTTATTTCCTTATATCATGATAAATGTTTGTTATTCATGCTAGAATTGTATTAACCGGAACATAATACATGTGTGAATACATAGACAAACAGAGTGTCACTAGTATGCCTCTACTTGACTAGCTCGTTAATCAAAGATGGTTATGTTTCCTAACCATGAACAAAGAGTTGTTATTTGATTAACGAGGTCACATCATTAGTTGAATGATCTGATTGACATGACCCATTCCATTAGCTTAGCACCCGATCGTTTAGTATGTTGCTATTGCTTTCTTCATGATTTATACATGTTCCTACGACTATGAGATTATGCAACTCCCGTTTACCGGAGGAACACTTTGGGTACTACCAAACGTCACAACGTAACTGGGTGATTATAAAGGAGTACTACAGGTGTCTCCAATGGTAGGTGTTGGGTTGGCGTATTTCGAGATTAGAATTTGTCACTCCGATTGTCGGAGAGGTATCTCTGGGCCCTCTCGGTAATACACATCACATAAGCCTTGCAAGCATTATAACTAAGATGTTAGTTGTGAGATGATGTATTACGGAACGAGTAAAGAGACTTGCCAGTAACGAGATTGAACTAGGTATTGGATACCGACGATCGAATCTCGGGCAAGTAACATACCGATGACAAAGGGAACAACGTATGTTGTTATGCGGTCTGACCGATAAAGATCTTCGTAGAATATGTAGGAGCCAATATGGGCATCCAGGTCCCGCTATTGGTTATTGACCGGAGACGTGTCTCGGTCATGTCTACATTGTTCTCGAACCGTAGGGTCCGCACGCTTAACGTTACGATGACAGTTATTATGAGTTTATGCATTTTGATGTACCGAAGGTTGTTCGGAGTCCCGGATGTGATCACGGACATGACGAGGAGTCTCAAAATGGTCGAGACATAAAGATTGATATATTGGAAGCCTATGTTTGGACATCGGAAGTGTTCCGGGTGAAATCGGGAATTTTACCGGAGTACCGGGAGGTTACCGGAACCCCCCGGGAACCAAATGGGCCTTATTGGGCCTTAGTGGAAAGGTGAAAGGGGCAGCCCAAGGTGGGCTGCGCGCCTCCCCCCTCCCCTAGTCCTATTAGGACTAGGAGAGGTGGCCGGCCCCCTTCTCCCTCTCTCTCTCTCTCGAGGAGTCCTATTAGGAATAGGATTGGGGGGGGGGGGGAGTCCTACTCCCGGTAGGAGTAGGACTCCTCCTGCGCCCTCCTCCTTTGGCCGGCCAGCTCTCCCCCTGGCAACCTTTATATACGGGGGCAGGGGGCACCTCTAGACACACAAGTTGATCATTGAGATCGTTCCTTATCCGTGTGCGGTGCCCCCTGCCACCAAATTCCACCTCGATCATATCGTTGTAGTGCTTAGGCGAAGCCCTACGTCGGTAGTACATCAAGATCGTCACCACGCCGTCGTGCTGACGGAACTCCTCCCTGAAGCTTTGCTGGATCGGAGCCCGGGGATCGTCATCGAGCTGAACGTGTGCTAAGAACTCGGAGGTGCCGGAGTAACGGTGCTTGGATCGGTCGGATCGGGAAGAAGACGTACGACTACTTCCTCTACGTTGTGTCAACGCTTCCGTTGCGATCTACAAGGGTACGTAGATCAGACTCTCCCCCTCGTTGCTATGCATCACTATGATCTTGCGTGTGCGTAGGAAATTTTTTGAAATTACTACGTTCCCCAATAGATATATATATATATGTGTGTGTGTGTGTGTGTGTGTGTGTGTGTGTGTGTGTGCATCTCTGACAGGTATATAGATCAACGATGGCAAGGAAGTGGTATGCCATGTACGTAGGGCATGTTCCGGATGTGTATGATGAGTGGCCAGAGTGTCAGGCCCAAGTCTCTGGCTTCTCCGGCGGAAGCCAGAAAGTGTTTGATAGCAGAGTAGAAGCCGAAGCTAGTTACTTGAGATTCATAGCACAACAGGGGATTCAGAACCAGCGCCGCTGCAAAAACTACTACATACTAGCGCTTTTGATCATCGTAATCGCTCTTATCTTCTATGCGGTCATATCATAGTCTACATAGATGATGAAACTTGAGTATGTGACCATGTAGTTGCATGTATTGAGAACTTGTAATGACTTGTAACGCTATTTCGAGACATGTGTTCGACCATGATTGATGATGATGAGATAATTGAGACATTTCAAGACTTCTAATAACTTTGGCTTATTGATGACTCACTTGCTTTTCAATGAATATGTATGTTATTGTATAAACGGTGGATCTGTTTAATTGTGTACAGAGCCAAAACGCAAAAAAATACAAAAGTTAGTAGTGGCGTGGGGGTAAAGATTACCAGTAGCACTCAAGTAACAGTAGCGCTGGCTAGCTCCACGCGCTGTAGATAAATATCAGTAGCGCTGGGTGGAAGCGCGCTACAGCTACTTTAGCTACCAGTAGCGCTGGGTTAAACAAGCGCTACTGCTAAAAAATAGCTGTAGCGCCGTAGCAGTAGCGTGCCTACCCGCACTATTAATAGTAAAAAAACAGCGCTACTGATAAGGGTTTTCCTAGTAGTGTCGGGGGTTCCGGTAACCCCTCGGTACTCCAGTAAATGCCCGAACTCACCCAAAACCATTCCGGTGTCCAAACATAATCTTCCAATATATCAATCGTCATGTCTCGACCATTTCGAGACTCCTCGTCATGTCTGTGATCACATCGGAACTCCGAACTACCTTCGGTACATCAAAACACATAAACTCATAATACCGATCATCATCGAACGTTAAGCGTGCGGACCATACGGGTTCGAGAACTATGTAGACAAGATCGAATCTCATCTCCGGTCAATAACCAATAGCGGAACCTGGATGCTCATACTGGTTCCTACATATTCTACGAAGATGTTTATCGGTCAAACCGCGTAACAACATACGTTAGTTCCCTTTGTCATTGGTATGTTACTAGCCCGAGATTCGATCATCGGTATCATAATACCTAGTTCAATCTCGTTACCGACAAGTCTCTTTACTCGTTCTGTAATGCAACATCCCGCAACTAACTCATTAGTCACATTGCTTGCAAGGCTTATAGTGATGTGCATTATCGAGAGGGCTCAGAGATACCTCTCCGACAATCGGAGTGATAAATCCTAATCTCGATCTATGCCAAGTCAACAAACACCATGAGAGACACCTGTATAGCATCTTTATAATCATCCAGTTACGTTGTGACGTTTGATAGCACACTAAGTGTTCCTCCGGTATTCGGGAGTTGCATAATCTCATAGTCATAGGAACATGTATAAGTTATGGAGAAAACAATAGCAATAAACTAAACGATCATAGTGCTAAGCTAACGGATGGGTCAAGTCAATCACATCATTCTCTAATGATGTGATCACGTTCATCAAATAACAACTCATGTCTATGGCTAGGAAACTTAACCATATTTGATTAACGAGCTAGTCAAGTAGAGGCATACTAGTGACACTTTGTTTGTCTATGTATTCACACATGTACTAAGTTTCCGGTTAATACAATTCTAGTATGAATAATAAACATTTATCATGATATAAGGAAATATAAATAACAACTTTATTATTGCCTCTAGGGCATATTTCCTTCATCTGCACCCTCTCAGTATTCAAATTTAGATTTTCTTTGTAATAACTTGGTGTTTACCACCTTAAAGATGGCCTACCATTATATAATATATGCTCATAAGCTCTATTTTGTTGTCGCGTCGCTGCTTTAGCATTCTTTGCTTGCATAGCTAGATCAACAGTGCAACTTACACCATGGGCAATCTATGTGAGATGGCAGCATTGCTAAGACAGCTCCGAACGAGTGCACATTTTCCCTCTCATAAGGAAGCAGCGTACACCATGTCACCATGGACAATCTATGTGATGTCCCAGTAGGAAGTACTGAGCCCCCGACTAAAATCGCCGAACATTCAGTCTGAATAATAAATGGTGGACCCTTTCCTGGATCCATAAATTTAGTCAGGTCTGCTAACATAGAGAGCGCAAGATTTCGACTTTAGTTCCTAGAGATGATGAAAGAATCTCAGTGCCTTTTAATTATTTACATCTCAGTGCTCAACCCGGTTATTATCATAGTGTAAACTGTGTCTTTGAGTTGCGTGCCGGTTATTTGAATGTGTTGAATTTCTACAGTTATATTAAGATCCAAATTACCAATTTTTGTAGGTTACGAGGGGATATCCGAATGGACGGGGATGAGGAGGGGGAATGGAGATTGGCGATGGCATGGGGAAAAATTATGACAAGCAAGGCAGCGACATTGTACAGTAACACGGTCGTGTGTGTGGCCTCTGCGCAGCAGTGATGGGTACCCATCGGAGAAAGGACAACGGCTACCACACACATGTTTATGATGGTGCTCAAGGCCGCAGGGCCGACTAGGCATGTGGGTGGTATGTGTCTGATTGTTAACATCGGATTCCGAGTAGTCCGTTGAATCTATAGACATTAGTTTTACTTTACAAAATATTCATGACTAAATTATATGCTCTTCTATCAAGTGTTATATTCATATATGAAACAACTGCCTCAACGGCTCACACTTTTGCAAGTCGTCTCCCGCCACTTCATATTTTAGAAAATAGAACTGAATTTGATAATTAGATCAAATCCGGTTATATGTCATGTACCTGCTTCGATTGAATCCGAAATTCTGTTAGAAACATAAAGAACCATTTAGATGTGTGCAAAAAGGAAAGATGTCCTGTTTTTACAATTCTTATGCCGTCTGATCAACTTTTCTTATCTCACATTTTATTTCAGATGCCATTGTAAAGAAAATGTTCTCAGCCTTGGACGATGCATTCACTCGATTCTTGAAACCATTACCTTTTTCTGAAGTAAGTCTAACTACCATGCAAGGGACTCTCACAGGTGTAGGTTTGTCCATTGGCAATTGACAACATAACCGCGCAAGACAGTTGATAGCAGATCGCTTATGGTAGGACCTAACTATTACCGATAATTTATACTATCAAATGCAGCGTTAGTGAATGGTGTTCCTTTATCATGGTTGAAGGTTGCAGGTCTTCTGCTAGGTTCTTTGATACTTTTAGGTATGTACTTGAATCTTGTACTATTCTCAGTGGAGATGACACACAAGATGTTGTTTTGAAGTAAGTTCATGCACACCATTCTTTTGTAGTTATACGTCAGAAGAAATGACTTCAATCTTTTACGTGAGACTCACGAGTCATTGACGATATCAATAATGTGTGATATTCTAGGTTCATAGGACGGCTCAAAGACTAATTACATCAAACTAGAGAGTGATGCTTAGTTAAACATCATCTTGGAGAGCTTTATGAGGGAGTCCCCTATTCCTCTTATATCCCCTCAACCCTACACATGCGACATGCTCAGCATCCATGTCCTACAAGGAGCGAGAGAGAATGGGGGGGGAAGGTGAGTGGAGGAATGGCGAGATGGAGATATATAGAGAGGGGAAGAGTTGAGAGAGAGAGAAGGTTTACGTTTTTTTAGCGGTCAAGAGAGAAGGTTTACGTGATGATTACTATCGAGTCACTCAAATATATGCATTGTAGCCCGTAGAAACGCACGGGCATTATACTAGTATTACTCAACATATGAGTAGCTCTCAACAGTTTTTATTTGGTGCGTGAGGTGCGCTCCAAATTATGGATCATTTGGACGTATGAGTAGCTCTCAGCAAAAAAGACAAATTGGGTTAGAAACATACATAAACAATAAACTTTTTCACATACCCTAAATTTGTCTGTTTTGCTGAGAGCTTCTCAAATGTCTAGACATTTGGAGCGCACCTCACACACCAAATTATCTTCCATGCAAAAAAAAATTGGAACTTTTTGAGTTTTTTTTTTTGAATTTTCTGTTCAACGCGGGTGCAACTGAGCCTGAACACCGAATCACCGCTCTCATCCCAAGATCCCTATTTCCATGAAGACAACTTTGTGTATGATTTACTATAGGAAGATACAAAACCTTAACACAAAAAGGTGGAAGTCAATTTATCCAACAAGTAAATGATTATATTTTAGAACCATGTGCAGCAAAAAAGGTCTCATGTAGAAGACCCTGCTAGTACGTATTAAAAATAAAAATTATGCAGCCTACAAAGATCCACGTCTAACGACTAAAAAGCCTAGACATGAAGGAAAGTGTTCAAATATATTGTTCGCCTCCCTCCATCATTTAAACTTTGGATGAATTTGCTTGAGCATGAATGCAATAGCAGGACCCAATTGATCTCTTGTTGCAACCTTTGAGGTCCTTTGCGCATAAAGTAAGGACATGTTTGTGACTTCCTTTTCTTTCAAGGTCCCTTATGGAGTGATATAATTTTACTATAAATGCACCCGGAAATTTTACTTGGAATGGCTACAGGGCACTCAACTAAAATTTCATTTGGCGTCAATCGAATCAACATGAAGCGTTAGATAAAAAATGAACGCATCAGATTATCTCTTCTACCTCGAACAATTCCTTCCTGAAAACATATCGTCTTCCCCCGCTGCCCTACTGCCACCGGCTAGGCCGCCTGCTGCCGCCGCTCGCAACAGGCGGCCCTGCCGCGCCAGCCTTGCCGCCCCGCCCTCTCCCAACCTCTCCCCACCGCCGTGCATGCCATCGCCCCCGGCGATTCGTCTAGCCCCGCCCGCATCCACTTTTTTCTCCGGTGAAGCCCCGCCACCGCCCCCACCATTGCCGTCCACCACCGCTTCCACCCTGAACCCTAAGATGACAGCGAGCCCATTCCTTCTCTCCGGCTAGGCTATTCCTTCTTCTTGTTGGCACCGCCTCTCGTTGCAGCGCCGCTCCTCTTCTTCCTCACACAACTTTCTCTTCCTCTTGTTTCTCTCAAGAACACACACCATGGGAGAACCGAGAAACACACACACACACACACACACACAACACACACACACACACACACACACACACACACACACACACACACACACACACACACACACACACACACACATGTACCAGGGAAGGAAGCCAACTAGCTTTGCCAAGAGGCTGTCCTCATTGGTCACACAAAGTGCTACATCTTTTCCACTAGCCCTCACGGCCACACTTTTCTCATTCATCTCATCATCTTAAATACCAGCACAAGAGACCCACGCACGCACGGGTCAGCCACCACACTCGGCTGCTAACCCCATTAATCCAACTAACCCACTACATGCATGCACACACACGTTCCTACATGCAACTCACCCGGTCAAGCCACACATTGGCTTAACCGATTATCACTCAACTGGCTAGCTACACACACGCTAGAATAACAACCAAATATACAGATCCTCTGGATGGACACGTATAGGAGCAAGTCACCATTAATTGCTCCTGATTATCCCTCCTCCGCTTGATCTGTCCCGCGACTCGATGGGTTGCTCCGGCTCCGTAGTGTATGCAGCAAACTGACTAAGGGGGTGTTTGGTTTAGAAGTCCTAGGATTTTTTCTAGTCCCAGGGATTAATCAAAAAAGACTCTTTAATAGAGTCTTTTTCTAGTCCCTATAGAAAAAATCCCTCCCGTTTAGTTCCTAGGGACTTTTCAGGGACTTTTTCTAGTCTGGGACTAAAAAGTCTCTGAACCAAACACCCCCTAATACATCCATGCATGTAGACTATTTGCTAACTGTCTAACCTCACTACTAGCTTGCATGTACACATGGTCTCATCTTCACATGACTACATGGCCACAACTTAGTTGGTTGGACATGACTACGATGCATGACTACTAAATAACTATGATGAAAAACAAAGCAACAAGGTTAACTCTAACACTTCTTCTTCCTTCACTCAAAAGCGAGTGACCCGAAAACAAAAACTCAGCTGACTGACGTGCATCTAAACTGTTTTATTATAAATGCGAGCTTTTGGAACCCTTCATGTCCCTACCCGTTGTATAAAGAAAAGAAAAAAGACACCGAGAAAGAATTTCGCTCCAAGAGAATGTTCTCTTCTAAACAAGACCGACTCTGCTTCTAGCACATGCGCAAACACGAACTACAAACTGTACACACATATATGTGTTTTCAGCTTAAACTGCCATGCAGTCTATTCATCTTGTTTGCAAACCACATACACCACTACTCTGCACTCTCTACTTTCTCTACCAATATGAACAATCTAAGCAGTTAACTAAACCAACAAAAAACATCCTAGACCAGTTTTGTAAAACTGCACACTAATCTTAGAACTCTTCTTCCTGTTCAGCTTTTCTTCGTGATGGCCGTTTCGCCGTGCAAGTGTGCGAAGATGCCAACCATGGGCGCGGTGTTGTACGTGCACGCCTCCGTTTGCATGTAGTTGTCGCGCCTGTCCCTGAACCGGTCGAGGTGGTCCGGCCCGCCGACGATGGCGCCGACGACAACGTTCGGGTTCGCCCCCCTCCGGAGGAACCAGTTGTCGTACCCCTGCATGCACCCGATGAACCTGCCGTCGCCGCGGTGGGACACGATGGATGCGCCACGGTGGTGCATCCGCCGCGGGAACCGCTGGCCGTACCCGACCAAGTAGCTCACGCCGGCAGGGTTCGCGCCGAGGACGTAGTCGGTCTGCGCCCGTGCCAGGGCCCGCAGCTCATCGGCGTGCGCCGGCCCGTCGGGGCACTGCAGCACCGGCAGCTCCTGGCCGGCGGAGGTGAGGTAGCGGGAGTAGACGGTGAGGAGGAATGCGGCGTTGGTGACGTACTGCATGTTGTTCCACTGCCGGACGAAGAGCATGCCGCCGGCCGTGCGGTTGACGTTGCCGGCGTCGCCGTTCTTGTTGAGGCAGGCGCAGAGGTAGTGCTCCGCCTTGGCCTTGTACTTCTCCAGCGTCGCCTTGTGCTCCGGGTGCTTCCCTTCCAGCAGCACCTAAAATGACACGACACGTTAGAAAACACATTTTATCCTGAGTGATATTCGATGTAAATCTATGCAGTTTAATTTTCTGAAGAAATATATGTGAGGAAAACATTTTCGATCGTGCATGCCATACCACCCCAAGAAACAATCGTGCAATATAAAAATTAATTAGAGAATAACTAGTTAATTTGTTGAGCAGTCATGTACAGCTGATGCTCACCTTGGTGGCGAGGATCTGGAGGCCGGCATACTTGACGTCCCAGCTGAACTCCGTGATAGCCCAGGTGGTGCCGCCGAACTCGTCGGCCATGTCCACGGCGTAGTCCAGGTAGCTCGCCTTCCCCGTCGCCCGGTGCAGCCACAGCGCAGCCCAAAGCATCTCGTCGCCGTACCCGCTCACCGACGCGTAGTAGCTATACGCCTCGCCGATGCTACTGTCGTACTTTCCCCTGTACTTGTCCCCGAACTCGAACAACTGCCATATGCACGTAACATCACACGTTAGTAAACAAAGTTGATGTTTCATCTATTAAGGGCGACAACAATGGCGTTTGATATGCCTACGCACCTGCTCGGCGTGGTGGAGGAGAACTTGTGCGTAGTGGGGGTTGGAGCGGCGGAACACCATGGAGGCAGCGGCCAGCGCGGCGGCGGTCTCCCCGACGAGGTCGGATCCGGGGTTGTCGCTGTCGACCTTGTAGGCCTGCCGCGACGTGGTCATGTCCTCGGGCCGCTGCCAGCAGTAGTGGTCGGTGTCGCCGTCACCGACCTCCGCCCAGAGCACGTACGGCTCGGTGTGCGCCTTGACGAAGTAGTCGGTGCCCCACTTGATGGCCTCCAGCACGTGCCGCCACTCGCCGGCGGCCGCGATGTCGTCCGCGAACTCCATGGCGCTCCACGACAGCATGGTGATCGTGAACGCCATCGGCAGGCCGAACTTGACGTTGTCGCCGGCGTCGTAGTACCCGCCCACGAGGTCCACGCCTTGCTGCAGGCCGTCGGCGAGGCCGGAGTGGCCGCGCCACTTGACGCGCTGGTTGTGCGGCAGGCGGCCCGATCGCTGTGCCTCGAAGTAGAGGAGGCTGCTGTGGAGCGCCTTCTTGTAGTCGAATGGCGCCGCCCCCTCGCCGCCGCCAGCCGTGGTGAACGGAAGGTGCACGAGTGCGAGCACGGCACAGATGGCAAGAGACAAGAGCATTTTGATTCTTGTCGCCATGTGTGCTCTTTTGCTTTCTCTCTGGGTTTAGCTCTGTTGTGCTTCTCCCACTCCTTTCGTCCTCGTTATATAAAAACTGATCATCATGTGCTGTCTCCCCGTTGACCATCTTTAGTGAAACCCCACATCTTAATACCAGGCGGTTTGGCGATTAAGCTTGTCTGACTCTTAATACCAGGTGGTAATCGATGATTGTTGGGTAACATGTACGTATACCTGAGTGGGGTGGTGACGAAGAGGTACGAGCAACATGCACATGTATCTAATCTACTACTAGTACATAAGAATGTATGGTCAGTGGATGATTAAGAGGTTGTAACATGTATTCCCCCCGTTCCAAATTACTTGTCGTAGAAATGGATGTATCTAAAACTAAAATACATCTAGATACATCCATATATACGACAAGTAATTCGGAACGAAGGAAGTACCTGGGTAATAGTCAGCGACGATGAAGAGCTTGTAACATGTACCTGGTTGGTGATGGTTATTCTTCCTGTCGGTAGTGAGCTGGAGGTGGAGAATTAATGGTTTAATTATAATCTATAATATATATGGAGGTAGACTAATTAGAAAAGTCTGGATAAAATAACAATGCTAGCTAGGCAGTGTTGACTTGCGTCGTGCACCAGCAACCGTGTGGATGCCTATGGATAATGCATTGCACATTCTAAGTTCAGATGTAGACTATGTTTTGGTCAACATAGATGCAAGTCTAGGCTTGATGTTACTCGTTCATGTTGCTCGAATGAGTATAACAGAATTGTAAGGCAAAAGAGAGCCTGCGTTGGAACCTGTTTCCCGAACTGGGAACATATGCACTCATAATACCTTTTCTCTATCAAAATATTATGAGCGACACCGTTGTCTTAATTTCCGTAAATTGTTTTGGATTGAGAACCTTGCAGAGCTATAGGCTAGCAAGTTCCAAGAAGCTAATCAGGATGTAAAATTGTATAGTGGGGAACTAACTGATCGATAATACTACACACGCAGAAAAAAGAGACGGACTTTCACGGACTAGGCTGCATGCTCTACTCTAACTGGACCCTCCTAATTTTCACTGGTGGGCCCACCTCACTTAACCAAATATCAACCTATCAATTTCTAATTACCTCGTAATCCCCCCGTAATTAAAGCCCTGTGTATCTAGCTTTGCCCCTAATTGAGGTGGTGTTTGGTTCTCTAGTCCTAGAACTTTTTCTAGTCTCAACTAAAAAGTCTCTAGTCCCTAAAAAGTCCATCCCTGTTTGTTTTCAGAGACTAAAAAGTCTCTAGTCCCTTCCTAGAGACTATTAAATGATCATGTTGCCCCTAGTATATAGAAAAATAACAATCAAACAACACCATGGGATGGCGGGCCAATGGGTGCATGGAGGGGCATTGTTGAAAAAGTCCCAAAAAGGCTCTCTTTGAGAGTCTTCTTCATTTAGTCCCAAATGACTAGTTTAGCCCCTAAAAAATTCCTCCCGTTTGGTAAAAAAGTTTTTAAGAGGGACTTTTTTTAGTTTTTACATAAAAAACTCTCTGAAAACAAACACCCCCTGATATACTGAAAAAATATCTTTTAGGAGCTAATTTCTAGGTTGGCATGTCAATTCTCTTGCAAGAAATTTCATAGGTGAAGGTATGTTTTGCCCATTTGGGTATTGTCTGAAGTAATAAGAGATCTTGTAGCGTCAACAAGGTGTTATTGTCACTGAATTTACACCAATGAAACGTGCATCACGTATGTAAAACTACTAATCAACTGTTGCATCTCTGTCACGTGCAGCCGGCCCACGGATGTCGCATCCTAGCACAACATCGAGGGTAGGTGAGTGGAATCCAGCTTCTGTTATTAGTCTCTGGTTGACCAAGCTAAATGAATATGCAGGGAATGACAGCCAAATATTATAATGTTAGTGCACCAGACGGTAAGGAAAAACTACCCTGCCTGCGTCGTCTCCTCGAGGCGACTCGGGGGTAACCCTAGCTGCCACCGCCGCGCCCCCTCCTTCCTCTCCGCCGCCGCCTGAGGTGTGCTCCGCGCGCGCGCTCGACACCGATGAAGGTGGCGGCGGGGATTCGGCGGCTACACGACTCGTGGAGGGCCTCGGCATGCGGGGCCGCGGCCCCGGCAGGTGAGGGTGGGGTGGCCCTGGCAGCGGGTCGCCCTGCTGGTGCGGGCTAGGCGCTTCCTCGGTCTCACGGGTGACGAGGAGGCAGCGGTCGTAGGTCGCTGGTGTGCATCCCTCCCTGCAGGTATGGCACTGATGAATCACATCCCCTCCGCCCCAATATGCTCCTTCCTTCGCCTGATCTGGGTCTGATGGCTCAGGCCGCTGCTCCCGGTTGCTGGCTGCGCGGATCTCGTCGGGCAGGGTTGGATCCGGGGGAAACCCCTGGCCGGCGTGGCTGTCACACCAAAGGCGACGCCTTGGGCGCCGTTCCCCTCCTTGGAGGCTGTGGTGTGGATCCTCCCCCTCCTTCCGTCCCCTGCTAGGTGAAAGCCTAGGTCCCCTGCTTCGGGCAGCGACGGCACGTCCGTGTCGTGTTCCTTCTTGGAGGCTCCATCCGGGGATTGCAGGGGCGACGAGAGAGTTTGGTTGTGGATGTAATGGTGGCGGGAGACAGCTTGGTTTGGTTTCTTCATTGTTTCTTCATAGGCTGCTGGCTAGAGGGTCCCTATCAAGGTCGCCGGAGGGTCGATGCCCACGAGCCTGGGCAAGAGGGGATCGGGTTCCCCTCTACGATGACAACGATATACCATTTGGTGGGAGCATTGTGCTCCGGTGAATCCAGCGCTGGCCTTTGATCTACTTATCGTTGTTTCCCTTGCTTCAGCCACTGTGGCCGGCAGCTCTTGCCCTTTGGTGTGGCTAAGCCACAGACGACGATGGTGCTTGTAAGTAGTATGCCCCGTGCTTGCGATTCTGCTCTAGTTTCTTCTCCCTACAGCTTGGATACCATCCATTTGGGTTCTGGGGTGAACCGAGTTGTCGCCTGCCGGTGCGGCATCCTTTGAGCCAGGATGAAGGGGTGGGGGCCCTTTGCAAAGGCAGTAACAGATGATGGTCTGGTCCATGGCTGGCTCCGAGGGTGGCTGTGATCATGAAGCTTGCGCGGTGGTGCATTCCTCCCAAGATCCTAGTTTAGTTCTGATGGTGTAGGTCGTCTAGTAGGGTGTTGGTAGCAGCGTGGTGATGCATTGGCTCCCTCTGCTGTTGCCTTTGAGTTGTTTTGCTTGAGTTCCTTGTATCCGTCGCTCTGTTTTTTTCCTTTACTTTTCATTGTAAGCGATTGACCTTGTAATCTTGGCCGGTTGATGGCTTTGTTAATTCAAAGTTGGGCTCTTCTTAAGCCTTCGTTCTAAAAAAACAAAAAGACCTTGCTCACTAGGGGTGGAAAACGGTAGCGGATAATCTGAAATATCCAATATTCGTATTCGAGAAAATGCCTATTCGTATCTGAACTAAATTGGAAATGGAAATTATCCGTATTCGAATTTATTAAACAAATAAAAAATAAAATATGGTAGGAGATTTTGAGACAAATATGGATATGGAAGTGGATATATCCGTATCCAAATAAGATTATGGGAGGTAATTTTCAAAATTCTAGACCCAATATTCCAATTATCCAACATAAAAGCCAAATACGTGATCAAATTTTACTCTTTATATGATTAAACTTATAAATTATTCTGCATTACAATATTATTTATTCATAAACCTATTTATCATTGACTTATTGTATGTCACAAGTCGATTATTTCAGGTCACATAGCTATCGACTAATTTACTTAAGCAATATGTTGATATTATTCATATCGGTTCTGAATCAATAAAATATCCGATACGTATCCGTATTCGAATAATATCCGAGCCGCATCCGTATCTGATAACATCCGTATTTGGATTCGTATTCGTTTTGAAAATATGAAAATGGAAGTGGCAAGAGCACTATTCGATCCGCATCCGATCCGTTTCCACCCCTATTGCTCACTGTACGTAAGCGTCATGCTACCATCTTAATCATGTCATTTGATATGCAGATTAGCACGTTAAGCCGATGGTACTTCATAAGGTTTAGGTGATTCGGAGATCCCTGAAATTTTATTCAAACAGGTGACATAGAAGGTAGACATGTATGTTGCTTCTAAAATTGAAACAAAAAAGGGAAATACTTGATCGTGCAAATCCGTTTACATTGTTCAGAGGCCCCTGCGTTGCTCCCGCGCGAGCGACACGGGAGGCAAACCACGCCTGCCGCCAGAGAACTCCCTTCTCCACCGTCTCCTCCATCGCTGCCGCCAGGACGCATCGTGGGGCAAAGCCCACATACCAGCTGTGCCGGCGGCGTTTCTCCTCTTGCGATAGTCCCCATGGCTCGCTCGTGCGGGCATCACCATGAGGGTCGACGAGTAGCGAGCGGCGGGGCGTGGCCCTGCATGCGGGGCGGCGGTGTGCCTCCTTGCTGGCCATGGGTTTTTGGAACGGCGACCCCAGGACAAGGCATGGCAGCCAGGAGTGGCAAGTGGTGGCGGCGGATCTGGGATTCTGCCCAGATCTGGTCGCAGCAGCCCCGGCCGGCGAATCTGGTGGTGGCTTGCTAGTCACTGATATGGCAGGTCAAACATGGTTGACCATGGGGCGGCGCGCGAGGGATTTGGGACCTAGTGCCCGGATCAGATGGTCGAGGCAGCCGTTGCCATTGTATGGGCGATGACAACGACTGGTGCGGCGGTGGGTGCTCCCTATAACGCAGCCTAAGAGTTGTGTATTTGTCATATTGATGCCGTCTTGTAACATAGGTTTAGCGGCTATTTGGTGGAGTTATTGTCGAGGGGCACGCGTTCTCGGTTTTTCTTTTCACTTTACTTCCGGGTTGATGTTGTTCGGCTACTAGATTTTGCATTCGTAATAATATATGATTGCATGCATTGTCCTGATGCAGAGGTCGGGGGTTATCTTCCTTTTCAGAAAAATGTGCTTTTGTGTAGCTTGCTCATTGACCATTGAGCTTGTTCATAGTTTCAAATACTTGATTGCCTGCTTAAAAAGGGGGTAACAGGTGCGATGTGGAGTTTATATATGTCAACTTCCCTTGCACCCATATCTGTCCGCAAGAAATTCAAAAGCGTGGTGCTTTGAACTTTGAACACCGACTCTGCCAGCTATATGCAATGTGTGTGCATATTTATTGCCGCAAAATAAATGAATAATTGTATGTATATTAAGAATTTCAGATGGAGCAGATGGTTGAACCGGAATCAAGACATAAACTAGTGGTGAAACATTTGAGGGGACATTATTTTTAGTCAATTGTTACATTTTCCAGTAAAAGACGATATATTCATATTAAGTACAATTGAGTCGGTTTTACATAACAAACATCATTTAGTTTAACCATGTCGATGCAATTAGCGTATCTCGCCGATATACGTTCTGCACAGTTAGCATATCATTGGTGTGCATCTCGGACGAGAGATGCGAGCATTTTGATTCCTCTCGCCATGTGTGCGCTTCTGCTTTCTCTGGGTTTGCTTTCTCCGGGTTTAGCTCTGTTATGCGTCTCATGTTCCTTTCTTCCTTGTTATTTAAGACCTGACCATCATGTGTTGTCTCCCCCGCTTATGATATTTAGTCAAATCCCACATCCTAATACCAGGCGGTTTGGCAGTTAAGCTTGGCTGTCTCTTAATACCAGGTGGTAATCAATGCTTACTGGATCCAACAGCCAGATCTAGTACAAAAGAATGTTGGGTAACATGTACCTGGGTGGTGTCATTGGACGATGAAGATGTAGTAACATGTACACCTGGTTGAAGGTCGTTGGTGATGGTTCTTCTGCTGTCGGTAGTGAGCTGAGGTGAAGAATTATTTGTTTAATGAAGATAATGGAGGTAGACTAATTAGAAAACCAAGAATGATATAACAGTGCTAGCTAGGAAGGGTTGACTTGCGTCGTACACTAACAACCATCTGGCATGACGAGGCATATGCATTGCACGTTCTAAGTTTAGATTTAGAGCATGTTTTGGTTAACATAATGGCAAGCCAAGGCTGGATGTTACTTGTTCATGTTTCTCCAACAGAACAACAGAATGGTGAGGCAAAAGAGAGTGTGCGATTCAACTTGTTTCTGAACAAGGAACATATCCAGTGATACCACACCCTTTACATGATATCATGATACCATCGTACGATGACACATGTAACGTTCGAATTGAATTTATGCCTAAGATTTGTTTCCACAATCTGACAAAAATTCAAACCCAAATTGAATCCAATATGGAGGTAACATTGTATGTGGCTGGCGATGGTGATTATTTCTGTCGGTAAAGAGCTGAACATGGAGTATTAATAGTTTAATTAAAATATAATATATTAAGGTACTGCACATTCTATGTTCAGACGTTAAGCATGTTTTGATTGAGTGTAGATGCAAGTCTAATTTTTGTGTTGCTAGAATGAGAACAACATATTTGTAAGTTAGAAGAGAAGTGTCACTATTGTAGAAATGCCTAACAGTTTCGGGCGCGAAAAACCTAGCAGTGATGGGCAAGACTCTCAGGGGCGCACCTCATCAATAGCGCCCGCGCCCGCCACTAATCATATACTTATCTACGGCGGGCATCCGACTGCGGCCCATCACAATTATCTTATGACAGCTAGAAAAAAAAACGCTGTCATGGCACCGTTTTTAGGTGCCATTGCAACTTTTTTCAATTTAGCAATACCTTTTTAAATTTAGCAATAATATCAATACCCTAAAATCATAAATAGCATACTCTAAATACACACTTTATCTTAACAACTCTCTGATCTTTAATACTTTCACATTACAATATAATAAGTGCATACAAACGGGAGAGGCGTTTTGGCTCCCCGGAGCACAGCAGGCTCCCGCGTGAATAGTAACACGGAAATAAAAAGTAAATATTTCCAAAAAATTCTAAATCTTTTGTGAATGTTCATGTTAGTGTCACGAGCATGCTTGACAGTTTTTATGTGAAACGAGGCATTAGTGTTTTGTCGATAAAAAAAAACAAATTTTCATGCTGACCGTGAACGCCATCGACCGTGACCGTGCAAGAGTGCAAGCACGGCACAGATGGCAAGAGACAAGAGCATTTTGATTCTTGTCGCCATGTGTGCTCTTTCTGCTTTCTCTCTGGGTTTAGCTCCGTTGTGCTTCTCCTACTCCTTTCGTCCTCGTTATATAAGAACTGATCATCATGTGCTGTTTCCCCTGTTGACCATCTTTACTGAATCCCCACATCTTAACACTAGGCGGTTTGACAGTTAAGCTTGTCTGAATCTTAATATACCATATGGTAATCACTGATTACTGGATCCAACAACCGGATCTAGCTAGTATGTACTACTCACTTCGTTCGGAATTATTTGTCGTAAAAAATGAATGTATCTAGATGTATTTTAGTTCTAGATACATCCATTTCCGACACAAATTATTTTTAATGGAGGGAGCACTATAAAAGATTGTTGGGTAACATGTATACCTGGATGATGACGAAGAGGTACGAGCAACATGCATGTATCTAGTACACAAGAATGTATGGTCAGTGGAGTGGATGATTAAGAGGTAGTAACATGTACCTGGGCGATAGTCAGTGGACGATGAAGAGCTTGTAACATGTACCTGGTCGGTGATGGTTATTCTTCCTGTCGGTACTGAGCTGGAGGTGGAAAATTAATGCTTTAATTAAGATCTATACTATATATGGAGGTAGACTAATTAGAAAACACTGGATAAAATAACAATGCTAGCTACGGAGGGTTGACTTGCGGCGTGCGCCAACAACCGTGTGTATGCATATGCATAATGCATTGCACATTCTAAGTTCAGATGTAGACTATGTTTTAGGGGCATCGTTTGCGAAAAACCACCAGATTACTAATCTTTTGTAAAAATCACCATGGATTCGGTAAATATTTTGCAAATAGCACCGATCAAGTGATTTGGCTCATTTGATCACTTTCTGACAAATGGGACCAAATTGTAAGGAGCTGACTTGAAAAAAAATTGATAGACACATCCCTAAATTGTAAAAAGAAAAAGTAATCAGACCCTCCTCTCCCCGCCTCGATCCCGTCTGGATCAGGAGAAGCCCTGAGCTGCCCAACCCCCGTGCCACCCATGCATCGCGGCCCTCTTTCTCCTTATCAGGGCATTTGATGATAACCCCCCAGTTCGTGTGCCTTTGATCATAAGCCCCCCCTTTGTGTCACTGACATGTGGGACCGAACCCCACATGTCAGTGACATAAAGGGGGCCGGTCCCACATGCCAGTGACACAAAGGGGAGCTTATGATCAAAGGCACACGAACTGGGGGTTATCATCAATTATACCCTCCTTACCCGCCGCTCCCGCCCGATGACGCGGGCGTGCGTGTGGTCCATGCGGCGCGCAGCAAGGCTAAGGATGTCGGCCGCACTGTGGATGCGCTAGGGATCCTCGAGCGTGTCGGCCGCGCTGGGGATGCCGGCGACGAGAGAGACGCCAAGGAAGTCGTGCAGGATGAGCTGTGTCTGCATCTGGCCGCGAGCGGGCGAGCTCCAGAGCATATCAATCTTCCCCTGTTCTCTTCTAAGTACTTTCTATTGATTTGAACCACGCACGTGTGTGCACACTGATGCGCACTTGTTGAAGCTCCTGGTCGACCGCAATCTCGGCTCGCGCTGCTTGCTGGAGCATCATCTCCCGGTCAAACCCAAGCCGCTCCGGCTGAGACGGGTGGCAGTGCAGCTTCCTGTTCTATTGCCTCGTCGCCGGCGAGCAGGGGCAGAGCAGGCGACCGCGGCGGCCAGAGGCTAGGGCTGGATGGACAAGCGCCGGTGAGCCTCCCGGTGGCCACGCTCCACAAGTTCGCTGCCGTCGTCGAGCTGCAGATCGCGTAATTGTGCGGGATAAGCGGTACACCTCCAGCGCGCACTGGTTCACGACCGTGCTGCGGGGTTCCTCGAGGACGAGTTCCACGGCGGGGTACCGGTGGTCGGGCGCGCGACGGTAGTTGACGGAAACGACCACGGCGACCGGCTCACTGCAGAAGCGGTGGCACATCGCGTCTGGGATCATGGATGCTGCAGAAAGCAGGAGACGAGAGAAGGAGGGGATGTGCGGCTCGGTCTGCAGCAGGCGGCGAGTGCGGCGTGGTGGTGGAGATGAAAGGTGGCGGCGCGGTGGCTCGCCGGTGAGGCAGCATGCCGCCGGCTGAGCGGGCGGAGCGGCCACGGAGGCGTCCTGCAGGCAGCGAACGGGGGAGGGGTTGATTGCTTTTTTTCTTTTAGATCTAAGGGTGTGTGTAAATGTTATGTCAAGTCAGCTCCTTACAATTTGGTCTTATTTGTCAGAAAGTGATTAAATAAGTCAAATCATTTGATCAGTGCTATTTGCAAAATGTTTACCGAATCCGTGGTGATTTTTACAAAAGATTAGTGACCCGGTGATTTTCCGCAAACGATGTCTCAAATGTAGTGGTTTTTTGCAATTCACTTTAGAGGCAAGCATAGGCTAGATGTTACTTGCTCATGTTGCTCCGACGAGAACAACAGAATTGTAAGGCAAAAGAGAGCGTGAGATGCAACCTATTTCCCGAACAGGGAACATATGCACTCCCAATACCTTTTTCTATCAAAATATTACGAGCGACACCATTGTTTTATTTTCAGTAGATTGTTTTGGATTGAGAACCTTGCAGAGCTATTGGCTAGCAAGTTCCACGAAGCTAATCAGGATGTGAATTTGTATGGTGGGAAACTACTGAAAAAACAACTTTTACGTGCTAATTTCTAGGTTGGCATGTCAATCCTGTTGCAAGAAATTTCATTGGTGAGGGTATGTTTTGGCCATTTGGGTAGGACGAGATTTGCTTGCTCCCTTCCCATGCTCCCATCCGTGCTCCCGCATACATGGCTTGATTTGATTGAAAAAATAAGGCCTGGCCCCACTCCCTGAAAATTAAAGGGGGAGATGATTAGATTAGAAAAGAAAAAAAGAAAAGAAGAGCTGTAGGATGAAGTGGGAGAACGGATGGGAGCATGGAGAGGAAGCACGTAAGCCGGATCCATTTGAATATTGCCTGAAGTAATTAGAGATCTTATAGCCCCAACAAAAGTATTATTATCACTGAATTTACACCAATGACAGGCGCGTCACGTATGTAAAATTACTAATTGATTGCCGCATCTCTGTCGCGTGCAGCCGGTCCATGGATGTCTCATCCTAGCACAACATCCAGGGCTAGGTGAGTGGAATCCAGCTCTCTTATTAGTCCCTGCTTGACCAGGCTAAATGACTATACAGGGAATGATAGCCAAATATTATAATGTTAGTGCAACAGACGACATCGTGCGACGTCGAGAAGCTTTCGTTGCAACTATTTTACAATCCACTTCTCTCAATATTAGTTTTCGGAGAACGCTAGTTGGAAATCGTTGGGAGGCCTGGCTCCACCTTGTTAGACGCTTAATGCAGGTGCAGCTGACCCAGCAACCAGATAAGCTGTCTTGGAAACTTACTAGGAACGGTGTGTTCTCAGTGAAGTCCATGTATCTGGATGTCATTAACTCTAGCGTTGTTCCTTCCTCGATTCACGTTTGGAGAGTTAAGATTCCCTTACGTATCAAAGTGTTTATGTGGTTTGTGCATAAACAAGTAATTCTGACTAAGGATAACCTGGCAAAACGCAACTGGGTGGGCTCCTCTAGGTGTAGCTTTTGCGATCATAACGAAAACATCAAACACCTCTTTCTCGATTGTCCGTTGGCTAAGATTCTATGGCGGTCAATTAATATTGCGTTTAATATTAATCAGCCCACCTCTATCAATATGTTATTTGGAACATGGCTTGATGGGGTGGTTCCCGATACTGCAAGACACATTCGTGTTGGCGTTTGTGCTTTACTTTGGGCAGTATAGAACTGCAGAAATGACTTGGTTTTTAACAGATCAACAAATATTCACTTCTTGCAGGTTATCTTCAGGGCCACGGCTTTCATCCGTATGTGGTCGCTACTCACTCCGACGGAGGCCAGGGAGCGTTTGGTTACTGCGTCTACCTGATGGGAGATGGTAGCGCGGGATATTTTCAACCGGTTTGGATGGCGGTCATGTAATAAGATAGGCATGTAGTGCTCCTATTGTGCTTGCCAGCCGGTTGTGGCTTCGGGCTTCAGCTCTTTCGAGCCTTTTGTCTTCTTTTAGTTTTTCGATACTTGACGACTTTGTTACTGGATTTACTTTTAATAATATGAACCGTATGCATCTTTCTGATGCAGAGGCTGGGGTAAACCCCCTTTTCGAAAAAAAAGTGCAACAGACGACAAGACATTGTTCACTGTACGTAAGCGTCATGGTACCAGCTTAATCCTGTCATTTGATATGCAGATTAGCAGGTTAAGCCTTTGGTACTTTAGGGTTTAGGTGATTCGGAGATCCCTGAAATTTTATACAAACATGTGACACAGAATGTAGACATGTAAGTTGCTTCTGAAATTGAAACAAAAAAGGGAATACTTGATCGTGCAAATTCGATTATATTGTTCGGAGGCAAACCACGCCTGCCGTCACATAACTCCCTTCTCCACTGCCTCCTCCGTGGCAGCTCCAAGGACGCGTCATCGGGCAAAGCCCACATGCCAGCGCTGCCGGCGGTGTTTCTCCTCTCGCGATATGTTTTCCCATGGCTGGCTCGTGCGGGCATCACCGTGAGGGTCGAGCGCAGGCGGCGGCGCGTGGCCTTGCGTGCGGGACGGCGGTGTGCCTCCTTGCTAGCCATGGGTTTGTGGAGCGGCGACCCAGGACAAGGTATGGCGGCCAGGAGTGGCAAGTAGAGGCGACGGATTTGGGATTCTGCCTAGATCTGGTCGCGGCGGCCCCGGCCGACGGATCTGATGGTGGCTTGCTAGTCAGTGAGACGGTAGGTCGAACGCTGTTGACCATGGGGCGGTGCGCGAGGGATTTGGGACCTAGTGCCCGGATCAGACGGTCGAGGCGGCCGTTGACGTTGTATGGGCGACGACAATGACTGGTGCGGTGGTGGGTGCTCCCTATAACACAGCCTAAGAGTTGTGTATTTGTCATATTGATGCCGTCTAGTAACATAGGGTTAGTGGCTATTTGGTGGACTTACTGTCGAGAGGCACGCGACCTCGTTTTTTCCTTTCGCTTTACTTCCGGGTCGATGTTGTTCGGCTATTGTATTTTGCATTCTTAATAATATATGGTTGCATGCATCGTCCTGATGCAGAGGCCAGAGGTTATCCTTCTTTCCAAAAAATATGCTTTTGTGTAGCTTTCTCATTGACCATTGAGCTTGTTCATAGCTTGAAATACTTGATTGCCTGCTTAAAAAAGGGGGTAACAGGTGCCGCGTGGAGTTTATACATGTCAACTTCCCTTGTACCCATATCTGTCCACAAGAAATTCATAAGCGTGGTGGTCTGAACTTTGAACACCGACTCTGCCAGCTATATGCAATGTGTATGCATATTCATTGCCGCAAAATAATTGAATAATTGTGTGTATATTTAGAATTTCAGATGGAGCGGATGGTTGAACCTGGAATCAAGACATAAACTAGTGGTGAAACATTTGAGGGGAAATTCTTTTTAGTCAATTGTTACATTTTCCAATAAAAGATAATATATTCATATTAAGTACAATTGAGTCAGTTTTACATAACAAATATCATTTAGTTTAACCATGTCGATGCAATTAGCGCATCTGACCGATATACGTTCTGTACAATTAGCATATCTTTGGTGCACCTCGGGCGAGAGATGTGAGCATTTTGATTCCTCTCGCCATGTCTGTGCTTCTGCTTTCTTTGGGGTTGCTTTCTCCGGGTTTAGCTCTGTTATGCTTCTCATGTTCCTTTCTTCCTTGTTATATAAGACATGATCATCATGTGTTGTCGCCCACGTTGATGATATTAGTCAAACCCCACATTGTAATACCAGGCGGTTTGGCGGTTAAGCTTGTATGTCTCTTAATACTAGGTGGTAATCAATGATTACTGGATCCAATAGTTGGATCTAGTACAAAAGAATGTTGGGTAACAGGTACCTGGGTGGTGTCATTGTACGATGAAGATGTAGTAACATGTACACCTGGTTGAAGGTTGGTGATGGTTCTTCTACTGTCGGTAGTGAGCTGAGGTGAAGAATTATTTGTTTAATGATGATAATGTAGGTAGACTAATTAGAAAACCCAGAATGATATAACTGTGCTAGCTAGGAAGGGTTGACTTGCGTCTTAGGGCATCTTCAGCCGCGCCCCAGGAAGGCCTCCCCAGACTTTTTTTTGCGCCGGCGTCGAAAAATCGGCTCAGTCGCGCCTCCAGGAGTCCGATTTTCGCCGGCTTGGGCCGAAACAGCGCCGGCGGACTCAGGCCGAACCCGGCGCGCTAGAGGGCCCCCGGGGGCGCCGGGGCGAACTGTTTTGGCGCGAAACAGCCGCGGGCCCGCCGCGTCAGCGACTCTACCCTCTTCTCGGCCCTTCGTCGTCCTCATCGCCCCGTTTCCCGCGGCGAATCAATGCCAAAGCTGCCACGCTGCCGCGCCGGTCAGCCTGCGCCATTGATGCCTCACGGACGACGCAGTGAAGACCGGATGACGCGCGTCCCTCGGCCTCCCTCGCCCGCCACGCGTACTCACGGCGACTCGCGCACGGACGGCGCCTCGGCCTATATAAGACGCGCCCCAGAGCACTCGGCGACTCGTACTCTCTCGCCGTCGTCGTTCCTCCCTCACCTCTCTCTCGCCGTCGTCGTTCCTCCTTCTCCTCTCTCTCGCCGTCTCCAGCACCCATGGCCGAGCGCTTCCTAGGCGACGGTGCGGCGGCGAACAGCTTCGGCCGTCGCCATCTTCACAAGAGCAAGGCTCGCCTCCTTTTCGAGGCCGAGTACCCGGTCCCGCCGGACATGCGGGTACCCGGGGCGTGGAGGATCAGCGCCGGCGGCGTGCCGGTGCCCCAGGGCGCGCCTGTCAGCGCGCGCACCCGCCGCTCCGGCGTCCGCATCGGCGACAACGCCTCCCCCACCGGCCGCTTCGTCCTCGTCGAGCCCAAGCCGGAGCCCGGCCTCCCCGTGGAGTACGAGGAGATAGCCCGGTGTGGTTTCTCCGACGAGGACGCCCTGCGGTGGGCGCGGGACGACTACCTCCGCGACGAGATGGTCCGGCAGCGCCGGGCTCTGGAGGAGATCGCCGCCCGCAAGCGTGGGCGCGAGGACGAGCACGGCGTCGTGGTCCTCAGCGACGACGACGACGACGCCCCCGGACCGTCCAACCCGCCGCGCCAACCGGGGGAGGGATGCAACAGGGACGGCGGGGGCGACGACGACGACGACGACAACGACGGCGGCGACTACACGCGGTTCTACCGCCTCCTCGGCATGTAGAACCGCGTGGGCGGGCGGCGAGGCGGGCGGCGGGGGTAGCCCGCGGTAGTTTTTCCCTTTTTTTGTAAAGTATGTTTAAATTTAAACGAACTCGCCGATGTTTGCGTTAAATTTGAGTCGTGTTTGCGCCGTATTTGACTTTTCTAAAATTCCGTGGGGGGCCGCGACTGGGGGACATCACGCCCCCAGTGCGCGGTTTAGCGCCGGTGCGCCTCCAGGGGGCGATTTTTTGCCCCTCCTGGGAGGCCAACGGCTGGAGATGCCCTTGCACTACCGACCATGTGGCATGACGAGGCATATCCATTGCACGTTCTAAGTTTAGATTTAGAGCATGTTTTAGTTAACATAATGGCAAGCCAAGGCTGGATGGTACTTGTTCATGTTTCTCCAACGGAACAGCAGAATGGTGAGGCAAAAGAGAGCGTGCGATTCAACTTGTTTCTGCACAAGGAACATATCCAGTGATACCACACCCATTACATGATATCGTGATACCATCGTACGATGACACATGTAACGTTCGAATTGAATTTATGCCTAAGATTTGTTTCCACAATCTGACAAAAATTCAAACCCAAATTGAATTCAATATAGAGGTAACATTGTATGTGGCTGGCGATGATGATTATTTCTGTCGATAATGAGCTGAACATGGAGTGTTAATAGTTTAATTAAAATATAGTATATGAAGATAGACTAACTAGAAAAGTCGCAATAAAATAAGAAAGCTGCCCAGGGTTGACTTGCATCCTGCATCAACAACTATGTGGGTGCATATGCACTGCACATGTGATGTTCAGACGTTAAGCATGTTTTGATTGAGTGAAGATGCAAGTCTAACTTTTGTGTTGCTAGAATGAGAACAACATAGTTGTAAGTCAGAAGAGAAGTGTCATTACTGTAGAGGAATGCCTAACAGTGGCGGGCGTGAAAAATGTAACAGTGGCGGGCAAGACTCTCAGGGGCACACCTGATCAGTAGCGCCTGCACCCGCCACTGATCATATACTTATCTGTGGCGGTCATCCGACTTCGCCCGTCATAGTTATCTTATGACAGTCAGAAAAAAACCCGCTGTTATAGCAGCATTTTTAGGTGCCGTTGCAACTTTTTTCAATTTAGCAATATAATATCAGTACCCTAAAATTATAAATAGCATACTTTAAATACACACTTTATCTTAACAACTCTCTGATGTTTAATACTTACACATTACAATATAATAAGTGCATACAAACGGGAGATATGTTTTGGCTCCCGGGAGCACAGGCTCCCGCATGAATAGTAACGCAAAAATAAAAAGTAAATATTTTAAAAAAAATTCTAAATTTTTATGTGGATGTTCGTGTTAGTGTACGAGCATGCTTGACAGTTTTCATGTGAAATGGCTCATCAGTGCTTCGTCGGTGAAAAAAACAAATTTTCATGGTGACCGTGAACGCCATCGACCGTGACCGTGACCGTGCACGAGTGCAAGCATGGCACATATGGCAAGAGACAAGAGCATTTTCATTCTTGTCGCCATGTGTGCTCTTCTGCTTTCTCTCTGGGTTTAGCTCTGTTGTGCTTCTCTTGCCCCTTTCATCCTCGTTATATAAGAACTGATCATCATGTGATGTCTCCCCCGTTGACCATCTTTAGTGATTCCCCACATCTTAATACCAGGCGGTTTGGCGGTTACGCTTGTCTGAATCTTAATATACCAGGTGACAATCACTGATTACTGGATCCAACAGCCGGATCTAGCTAGTACGTACTCCCTTCGTTTTTATTTACTCCATATATTAGAGTTGACTAAAGTCAAACTTTATATTGTTTGATCAAGTTTATAGAAAAAAATATAAATATTTACCATAACAAATCTATATGATGCGAAAGTACATTAAATAATGAATCTAATGGTATTAATTTATTATTTTAAATGCTAATATTTTTGTCTATAAATTTTGTCAAAGTTTACAAAGCTTGACTTTGACCAAAATTAATATGCGAAGTAAATAAAAATGGAGGGAGTACAATAAAAGATTGTTGGGTAACATGTATACCTGGGTGATGACGTAGAGGTACGAGCAACATGCATGTATCTAGTACACAAGAATGTATGGTCAGTGGAGTGGATGATTAAGAGGTAGTAACATGTACCTGGGTGATAGTCAGTGGACGATGAAGAGCTTGTAACATGTACTTGGTTGGTGATGGTTATTCTTCCTGTCCGTAGTGAGCTGGAGGTGGAGAATTGATGGTTTAATTATGATCTATACTATATATGGAGGTAGACTAATTAGAAAACTCTGGATAAAATAACAATGCTAGCTAGGCAGGGTTGACTTGCGTCGTGCACCAACAACCGTGTGGATGCATATGCATAATGCATTGCATATTCTAAGTTCAGATGTAGACTATGTTTTGGTCAACATAGAGGCAAGTATAGACTAGATGTTACTTGTTCATGTTGCTCCAACAAGAACAGCAGAATTGTAAGGCAAAAGAGTGTGAGATGCAACCTGTTTCCCAAACAGAGAACATGTACGTTGCTTCTGAAATTGAAACAAAAAAGGGGAATACTTGATCGTGCAAATTTGTTTTTATTGTTCGGAGGCCCCTGCATCACCCCCGCACGAGCGACATGGGAGGCAAACCACGCCTGCCGCCAGAGAACTCCCTTCTCCACCGTCTTCTCCGTCGCTGCCGCTAGGACGCGTCGTCGGGCAAAGCCCACATGTCAGCGGTGCCGGCGGCGTTTCTCCTCTCGCGATATGTTGTCCCCATGGCTGGCTCGTGCGGGCATCACCATGAGGGTCGAGCGGTGGGCGGCACGCGTGGCCCTGCGTGCGGGGCGGCGGTGTGCCTCCTCGTTGGCCATGGGTTTCTGGAGCGGCGACCCCGGGACAAGGTATGGCCGCCAGGAGTGGTGAGTGGTGGTGGCGGATCTGGGAATCTAGTGTCCGGATCAAATGGTTGCGGCGTCCGTTGCCGTTGTATGGGCGACGACAGCGACTGGTGTGGCAGTGGGTACTCCCTGTAGCGCAGCCTAAGATTTGTGTATTTGTCGTATTGATGTTGTCTTGTAACATAGGGTTAGTGGCTATCGGTGAAGTTACTGTCGAGAGGCATGCGGCTTCGGTTTTTCTTTTCGCTTTACTTCCGGGTCGATGTTGTTCGGCTGCTAGATTTTGCATTTTTAATAATATATGGTTGCATGCATCATCCTGATGGAGAGGCCGGGGTTATCCTCCTTTTCAAAAAAAATGTGCGTTTGTGTAGCTTGCTTATTGACCATTGAGCTTGCTCATAGGTTGAAATACTTGACTTGCCTGCTTAAAAAAGGGGCAACAGGTGCCATGTGGAGTTTATATATGTCAACTTCCCTTGTACCGTATCCGTCCACAAGAAATTCATAAGCGTGGTGGTTTGAACTTTGAACACCGACTTTGCCAGCTATACGCAATGTGTATGCATATTTCTTGCCGCAAAATATATGAATAATTGTATATGTATATTTAGAATTTCAGATGTTGCGGATGGTTGAACAGGAATCAAGACATAAACTAGTGGTGAAACATTTGAGGGGACATTATTTTTAGTCAATTGTTACATTTTCCAATAGAAGATAATATATTCATATTAAGTACAATTGAGTCATTTTTACATAACGGACATCATTTAGTTTAACCATGTCGATGCAATTAGCGTATCTCGCTGATATACGTTCTGCACAGTTAGCATATCATTGGTGTGCATCTCGGACGAGAGATGCGAGCATTTTGATTCCTCTCGCCATGTGTGCGCTTCTGCTTTCTCTGGGGTTGCTTTCTCCGGGTTTAGCTCTGTTATGCGTCTCATGTTCCTTTCTTCCTTGTTATTTAAGACCTGACCATCATGTGTTGTCTCCCCCGCTTATGATATTTAGTCAAATCCCACATCCTAATACCAGGCGGTTTGGCAGTTAAGCTTGGCTGTCTCTTAATACCAGGTGGTAATCAATGCTTACTGGATCCAACAGCCAGATCTAGTACAAAAGAATGTTGGGTAACATGTACCTGGGTGGTGTCATTGGACGATGAAGATGTAGTAACATGTACACCTGGTTGAAGGTCGTTGGTGATGGTTCTTCTGCTGTCGGTAGTGAGCTGAGGTGAAGAATTATTTGTTTAATGAAGATAATGGAGGTAGACTAATTAGAAAACCAAGAATGATATAACAGTGCTAGCTAGGAAGGGTTGACTTGCGTCGTACACTAACAACCATCTGGCATGACGAGGCATATGCATTGCACGTTCTAAGTTTAGATTTAGAGCATGTTTTGGTTAACATAATGGCAAGCCAAGGCTGGATGTTACTTGTTCATGTTTCTCCAACAGAACAACAGAATGGTGAGGCAAAAGAGAGTGTGCGATTCAACTTGTTTCTGAACAAGGAACATATCCAGTGATACCACACCCTTTACATGATATCATGATACCATCGTACGATGACACATGTAACGTTCGAATTGAATTTATGCCTAAGATTTGTTTCCACAATCTGACAAAAATTCAAACCCAAATTGAATCCAATATGGAGGTAACATTGTATGTGGCTGGCGATGGTGATTATTTCTGTCGGTAAAGAGCTGAACATGGAGTATTAATAGTTTAATTAAAATATAATATATTAAGGTACTGCACATTCTATGTTCAGACGTTAAGCATGTTTTGATTGAGTGTAGATGCAAGTCTAATTTTTGTGTTGCTAGAATGAGAATAACATATTTGTAAGTTAGAAGAGAAGTGTCACTATTGTAGAAATGCCTAACAGTTTCGGGCGCGAAAAACCTAGCAGTGATGGGCAAGACTCTCAGGGGCGCACCTCATCAATAGCGCCCGCGCCCGCCACTAATCATATACTTATCTACGGCGGGCATCCGACTGCGGCCCATCACAATTATCTTATGACAGCTAGAAAAAAAAACGCTGTCATGGCATCGTTTTTAGGTGCCATTGCAACTTTTTTCAATTTAGCAATACCTTTTTAAATTTAGCAATAATATCAATACCCTAAAATCATAAATAGCATACTCTAAATACACACTTTATCTTAACAACTCTCTGATCTTTAATACTTTCACATTACAATATAATAAGTGCATACAAACGGGAGAGGCGTTTTGGCTCCCCGGAGCACAGCAGGCTCCCGCGTGAATAGTAACACGGAAATAAAAAGTAAATATTTCCAAAAAATTCTAAATCTTTTGTGAATGTTCATGTTAGTGTCACGAGCATGCTTGACAGTTTTTATGTGAAACGAGGCATTAGTGTTTTGTCGATAAAAAAAAACAAATTTTCATGCTGACCGTGAACGCCATCGACCGTGACCGTGCAAGAGTGCAAGCACGGCACAGATGGCAAGAGACAAGAGCATTTTGATTCTTGTCGCCATGTGTGCTCTTTCTGCTTTCTCTCTGGGTTTAGCTCCGTTGTGCTTCTCCTACTCCTTTCGTCCTCGTTATATAAGAACTGATCATCATGTGTTGTTTCCCCTGTTGACCATCTTTACTGAATCCCCACATCTTAACACTAGGCGGTTTGACAGTTAAGCTTGTCTGAATCTTAATATACCATATGGTAATCACTGATTACTGGATCCAACAACCGGATCTAGCTAGTATGTACTACTCACTTCGTTCGGAATTATTTGTCGTAAAAAATGAATGTATCTAGATGTATTTTAGTTCTAGATACATCCATTTCCGACACAAATTATTTTTAATGGAGGGAGCACTATAAAAGATTGTTGGGTAACATGTATACCTGGATGATGACGAAGAGGTACGAGCAACATGCATGTATCTAGTACACAAGAATGTATGGTCAGTGGAGTGGATGATTAAGAGGTAGTAACATGTACCTGGGCGATAGTCAGTGGACGATGAAGAGCTTGTAACATGTACCTGGTCGGTGATGGTTATTCTTCCTGTCGGTACTGAGCTGGAGGTGGAAAATTAATGCTTTAATTAAGATCTATACTATATATGGAGGTAGACTAATTAGAAAACACTGGATAAAATAACAATGCTAGCTACGGAGGGTTGACTTGCGGCGTGCGCCAACAACCGTGTGTATGCATATGCATAATGCATTGCACATTCTAAGTTCAGATGTAGACTATGTTTTAGGGGCATCGTTTGCGAAAAACCACCAGATTACTAATCTTTTGTAAAAATCATCATGGATTCGGTAAATATTTTGCAAATAGCACCGATCAAGTGATTTGGCTCATTTGATCACTTTCTGACAAATGGGACCAGATTGTAAGGAGCTGACTTGAAAAAAAATTGATAGACACATCCCTAAATTGTAAAAAGAAAAAGTAATCAGACCCTCCTCTCCCTGCCTCGATCCCGTCTGGATCAGGAGAGGCCCTGAGCTGCCCAACCCCCGTGCCACCCATGCATCGCGGCCCTCTTTCTCCTTATCAGGGCATTTGATGATAACCCCCCAGTTCGTGTGCCTTTGATCATAAGCCCCCCTTTGTGTCACTGACATGTGGGACCGAACCCCACATGTCAGTGACATAAAGGGGGCCGGTCCCACATGCCAGTGACACAAAGGGGGGCTTATGATCAAAGGCACACGAACTGGGGGTTATCATCAATTATACCCTCCTTACCCGCCGCTCCCGCCCGATGACGCGGGCGTGCGTGTGGTCCATGCGGCGCGCAGCAAGGCTAAGGATGTCGGCCGCACTGTGGATGCGCTAGGGATCCTCGAGCGTGTCGGCCGCGCTGGGGATGCCGGCGACGAGAGAGACGCCAAGGAAGTCGTGCAGGATGAGCTGTGTCTGCATCTGGCCGCGAGCGGGCGAGCTCCAGAGCATATCAATCTTCCCCTGTTCTCTTCTAAGTACTTTCTATTGATTTGAACCACGCACGTGTGTGCACACTGATGCGCACTTGTTGAAGCTCCTGGTCGACCGCAATCTCGGCTCGCGCTGCTTGCTGGAGCATCATCTCCCGGTCAAACCCAAGCCGCTCCGGCTGAGACGGGTGGCAGTGCAGCTTCCTGTTCTATTGCCTCGTCGCCGGCGAGCAGGGGCAGAGCAGGCGACCGCGGCGGCCAGAGGCTAGGGCTGGATGGACAAGCGCCGGTGAGCCTCCCGGTGGCCACGCTCCACAAGTTCGCTGCCGTCGTCGAGCTGCAGATCGCGTAATTGTGCGGGATAAGCGGTACACCTCCAGCGCGCACTGGTTCACGACCGTGCTGCGGGGTTCCTCGAGGACGAGTTCCACGGCGGGGTACCGGTGGTCGGGCGCGCGACGGTAGTTGACGGAAACGACCACGGCGACCGGCTCACTGCAGAAGCGGTGGCACATCGCGTCTGGGATCATGGATGCTGCAGAAAGCAGGAGACGAGAGAAGGAGGGGATGTGCGGCTCGGTCTGCAGCAGGCGGCGAGTGCGGCGTGGTGGTGGAGATGAAAGGTGGCGGCGCGGTGGCTCGCCGGTGAGGCAGCATGCCGCCGGCTGAGCGGGCGGAGCGGCCACGGAGGCGTCCTGCAGGCAGCGAACGGGGGAGGGGTTGATTGCTTTTTTTCTTTTAGATCTAAGGGTGTGTGTAAATGTTATGTCAAGTCAGCTCCTTACAATTTGGTCTTATTTGTCAGAAAGTGATTAAATAAGTCAAATCATTTGATCAGTGCTATTTGCAAAATGTTTACCGAATCCGTGGTGATTTTTACAAAAGATTAGTGACCCGGTGATTTTCCGCAAACGATGTCTCAAATGTAGTGGTTTTTTGCAATTCACTTTAGAGGCAAGCATAGGCTAGATGTTACTTGCTCATGTTGCTCCGACGAGAACAACAGAATTGTAAGGCAAAAGAGAGCGTGAGATGCAACCTATTTCCCGAACAGGGAACATATGCACTCCCAATACCTTTTTCTATCAAAATATTACGAGCGACACCATTGTCTTATTTTCAGTAGATTGTTTTGGATTGAGAACCTTGCAGAGCTATTGGCTAGCAAGTTCCACGAAGCTAATCAGGATGTGAATTTGTATGGTGGGAAACTACTGAAAAAACAACTTTTACGTGCTAATTTCTAGGTTGGCATGTCAATCCTGTTGCAAGAAATTTCATTGGTGAGGGTATGTTTTGGCCATTTGGGTAGGACGAGACTTGCTTGCTCCCTTCCCATGCTCCCATCCGTGCTCCCATCCGTGCACCCGCATACATGGCTTGATTTGATTGAAAAAAAATAAGGCCTGGCCCCACTCCCTGAAAATTAAAGGGGGAGATGATTAGATTAGAAAAGAAAAAAAGAAAAGAAGAGCTGTAGGATGAAGTGGGAGAACGGATGGGAGCATGGAGAGGAAGCACGTAAGCCGGATCCATTTGAATATTGCCTGAAGTAATTAGAGATCTTATAGCCCCAACAAAAGTATTATTATCACTGAATTTACACCAATGACAGGCGCGTCACGTATGTAAAATTACTAATTGATTGCCGCATCTCTGTCGCGTGCAGCCGGTCCATGGATGTCTCATCCTAGCACAACATCCAGGGCTAGGTGAGTGGAATCCAGCTCTGTTATTAGTCCCTGCTTGACCAGGCTAAATGACTATACAGGGAATGATAGCCAAATATTATAATGTTAGTGCAACAGACGACATCGTGCGACGTCGAGAAGCTTTCGTTGCAACTATTTTACAATCCACTCCTCTCAATATTAGTTTTCGGAGAACGCTAGTTGGAAATCGTTGGGAGGCCTGGCTCCACCTTGTTAGACGCTTAATGCAGGTGCAGCTGACCCAGCAACCAGATAAGCTGTCTTGGAAACTTACTAGGAACGGTGTGTTCTCAGTGAAGTCCATGTATCTGGATGTCATTAACTCTAGCGTTGTTCCTTCCTCGATTCACGTTTGGAGAGTTAAGATTCCCTTACGTATCAAAGTGTTTATGTGGTTTGTGCATAAACAAGTAATTCTGACTAAGGATAACCTGGCAAAACGCAACTGGGTGGGCTCCTCTAGGTGTAGCTTTTGCGATCATAACGAAAACATCAAACACCTCTTTCTCGATTGTCCGTTGGCTAAGATTCTATGGCGGTCAATTAATATTGCGTTTAATATTAATCAGCCCACCTCTATCAATATGTTATTTGGAACATGGCTTGATGGGGTGGTTCCCGATACTGCAAGACACATTCGTGTTGGCGTTTGTGCTTTACTTTGGGCAGTATAGAACTGCAGAAATGACTTGGTTTTTAACAGATCAACAAATATTCACTTCTTGCAGGTTATCTTCAGGGCCACGGCTTTCATCCGTATGTGGTCGCTACTCACTCCGACGGAGGCCAGGGAGCGTTTGGTTACTGCGTCTACCTGATGGGAGATGGTAGCGCGGGATATTTTCAACCGGTTTGGATGGCGGTCATGTAATAAGATAGGCATGTAGTGCTCCTATTGTGCTTGCCAGCCGGTTGTGGCTTCGGGCTTCAGCTCTTTCGAGCCTTTTGTCTTCTTTTAGTTTTTCGATACTTGACGACTTTGTTACTGGATTTACTTTTAATAATATGAACCGTATGCATCTTTCTGATGCAGAGGCTGGGGTAAACCCCTTTTTCGAAAAAAAAGTGCAACAGACGACAAGACATTGTTCACTGTACGTAAGCGTCATGGTACCAGCTTAATCCTGTCATTTGATATGCAGATTAGCAGGTTAAGCCTTTGGTACTTTAGGGTTTAGGTGATTCGGAGATCCCTGAAATTTTATACAAACATGTGACACAGAATGTAGACATGTAAGTTGCTTCTGAAATTGAAACAAAAAAGGGAATACTTGATCGTGCAAATTCGATTATATTGTTCGGAGGCAAACCACGTCTGCCGTCACATAACTCCCTTCTCCACTGCCTCCTCCGTGGCAGCTCCAAGGACGCGTCATCGGGCAAAGCCCACATGCCAGCGCTGCCGGCGGTGTTTCTCCTCTCGCGATATGTTTTCCCATGGCTGGCTCGTGCGGGCATCACCGTGAGGGTCGAGCGCAGGCGGCGGCGCGTGGCCTTGCGTGCGGGACGGCGGTGTGCCTCCTTGCCAGCCATGGGTTTTTGGAGCGGCGACCCAGGACAAGGTATGGCGGCCAGGAGTGGCAAGTGGAGGCGACGGATTTGGGATTCTGCCTAGATCTGGTCGCGGCGGCCCCGGCCGACGGATCTGATGGTGGCTTGCTAGTCAGTGAGACGGTAGGTCGAACGCTGTTGACCATGGGGCGGTGCGCGAGGGATTTGGGACCTAGTGCCCGGATCAGACGGTCGAGGCGGCCGTTGACGTTGTATGGGCGACGACAATGACTGGTGCGGTGGTGGGTGCTCCCTATAACACAGCCTAAGAGTTGTGTATTTGTCATATTGATGCCGTCTAGTAACATAGGGTTAGTGGCTATTTGGTGGACTTACTGTCGAGAGGCACGCGACCTCGTTTTTTCCTTTCGCTTTACTTCCGGGTCGATGTTGTTCGGCTATTGTATTTTGCATTCTTAATAATATATGGTTGCATGCATCGTCCTGATGCAGAGGCCAGAGGTTATCCTTCTTTCCAAAAAATATGCTTTTGTGTAGCTTTCTCATTGACCATTGAGCTTGTTCATAGCTTGAAATACTTGATTGCCTGCTTAAAAAAGGGGGTAACAGGTGCCGCGTGGAGTTTATACATGTCAACTTCCCTTGTACCCATATCTGTCCACAAGAAATTCATAAGCGTGGTGGTCTGAACTTTGAACACCGACTCTGCCAGCTATATGCAATGTGTATGCATATTCATTGCCGCAAAATAATTGAATAATTGTGTGTATATTTAGAATTTCAGATGGAGCGGATGGTTGAACCTGGAATCAAGACATAAACTAGTGGTGAAACATTTGAGGGGAAATTCTTTTTAGTCAATTGTTACATTTTCCAATAAAAGATGATATATTCATATTAAGTACAATTGAGTCAGTTTTACATAACAAATATCATTTAGTTTAACCATGTCGATGCAATTAGCGCATCTGACCGATATACGTTCTGTACAATTAGCATATCTTTGGTGCACCTCGGGCGAGAGATGTGAGCATTTTGATTCCTCTCGTCATGTCTGTGCTTCTGCTTTCTTTGGAGTTGCTTTCTCCGGGTTTAGCTCTGTTATGCTTCTCATGTTCCTTTCTTCCTTGTTATATAAGACATGATCATCATGTGTTGTCGCCCACGTTGATGATATTTAGTCAAACCCCACATTGTAATACCAGGCGGTTTGGCGGTTAAGCTTGTATGTCTCTTAATACTAGGTGGTAATCAATGATTACTGGATCCAATAGTTGGATCTAGTACAAAAGAATGTTGGGTAACAGGTACCTGGGTGGTGTCATTGTACGATGAAGATGTAGTAACATGTACACCTGGTTGAAGGTTGGTGATGGTTCTTCTACTGTCGGTAGTGAGCTGAGGTGAAGAATTATTTGTTTAATGATGATAATGTAGGTAGACTAATTAGAAAACCCAGAATGATATAACTGTGCTAGCTAGGAAGGGTTGACTTGCGTCTTAGGGCATCTTCAGCCGCGCCCCAGGAAGGCCTCCCCAGACGTTTTTTTTGCGCCGGCGCCGAAAAATCGGCTCAGTCGCGCCCCCAGGAGTCCGGTTTTCGCCGGCTTGGGCCGAAACAGCGCCGGCGGACTCAGGCCGAACCCGGCGCGCTAGGGGGCCCCCGGGGGCGCCGGGGCGAACTGTTTTGGCGCGAAACAGCCGCGGGCCCGCCGCGTCAGCGACTCTACCCTCTTCTCGGCCCTTCGTCGTCCTCATCGCCTCGTTTCCCGCGGCGAATCAATGCCAAAGCTGCCACGCTGCCGCGCCGGTCAGCCTGCGCCATTGATGCCTCACGGACGACGCAGTGAAGACCGGATGACGCGCGTCCCTCGGCCTCCCTCGCCCGCCACGCGTACTCACGGCGACTCGCGCACGGACGGCGCCTCGGCCTATATAAGACGCGCCCCAGAGCACTCGGCGACTCGTACTCTCTCGCCGTCGTCGTTCCTCCCTCACCTCTCTCTCGCCGTCGTCGTTCCTCCTTCTCCTCTCTCTCGCCGTCTCCAGCACCCATGGCCGAGCGCTTCCTAGGCGACGGTGCGGCGGCGAACAGCTTCGGCCGTCGCCATCTTCACAAGAGCAAGGCTCGCCTCCTTTTCGAGGCCGAGTACCCGGTCCCGCCGGACATGCGGGTACCCGGGGCGTGGAGGATCAGCGCCGGCGGCGTGCCGGTGCCCCAGGGCGCGCCTGTCAGCGCGCGCACCCGCCGCTCCGGCGTCCGCATCGGCGACAACGCCTCCCCCACCGGCCGCTTCGTCCTCGTCGAGCCCAAGCCGGAGCCCGGCCTCCCCGTGGAGTACGAGGAGATAGCCCGGTGTGGTTTCTCCGACGAGGACGCCCTGCGGTGGGCGCGGGACGACTACCTCCGCGACGAGATGGTCCGGCAGCGCCGGGCTCTGGAGGAGATCGCCGCCCGCAAGCGTGGGCGCGAGGACGAGCACGGCGTCGTGGTCCTCAGCGACGACGACGACGACGCCCCCGGACCGTCCAACCCGCCGCGCCAACCGGGGGAGGGATGCAACAGGGACGGCGGGGGCGACGACGACGACGACGACAACGACGGCGGCGACTACACGCGGTTCTACCGCCTCCTCGGCATGTAGAACCGCGTGGGCGGGCGGCGAGGCGGGCGGCGGGGGTAGCCCGCGGTAGTTTTTCCCTTTTTTTGTAAAGTATGTTTAAATTTAAACGAACTCGCCGATGTTTGCGTTAAATTTGAGTCGTGTTTGCGCCGTATTTGACTTTTCTAAAATTCCGTGGGGGGCCGCGACTGGGGGACATCACGCCCCCAGTGCGCGGTTTAGCGCCGGTGCGCCTCCAGGGGGCGATTTTTTGCCCCTCCTGGGAGGCCAACGGCTGGAGATGCCCTTGCACTACCGACCATGTGGCATGACGAGGCATATGCACTGCACGTTCTAAGTTTAGATTTAGAGCATGTTTTAGTTAACATAATGGCAAGCCAAGGCTGGATGGTACTTGTTCATGTTTCTCCAACGGAACAGCAGAATGGTGAGGCAAAAGAGAGCGTGCGATTCAACTTGTTTCTGCACAAGGAACATATCCAGTGATACCACACCCTTTACATGATATCGTGATACCATCGTACGATGACACATGTAACGTTCGAATTGAATTTATGCCTAAGATTTGTTTCCACAATCTGACAAAAATTCAAACCCAAATTGAATTCAATATAGAGGTAACATTGTATGTGGCTGGCGATGATGATTATTTCTGTCGATAATGAGCTGAACATGGAGTGTTAATAGTTTAATTAAAATATAGTATATGAAGATAGACTAACTAGAAAAGTCGCAATAAAATAAGAAAGCTGCCCAGGGTTGACTTGCATCCTGCATCAACAACTATGTGGGTGCATATGCACTGCACATGTGATGTTCAGACGTTAAGCATGTTTTGATTGAGTGAAGATGCAAGTCTAACTTTTGTGTTGCTAGAATGAGAACAACATAGTTGTAAGTCAGAAGAGAAGTGTCATTACTGTAGAGGAATGCCTAACAGTGGCGGGCGTGAAAAATGTAACAGTGGCGGGCAAGACTCTCAGGGGCACACCTGATCAGTAGCGCCTGCACCCGCCACTGATCATATACTTATCTGTGGCGGTCATCCGACTTCGCCCGTCATAGTTATCTTATGACAGTCAGAAAAAAAACCCGCTGTTATAGCAGCATTTTTAGGTGCCGTTGCAACTTTTTTCAATTTAGCAATATAATATCAGTACCCTAAAATTATAAATAGCATACTTTAAATACACACTTTATCTTAACAACTCTCTGATGTTTAATACTTACACATTACAATATAATAAGTGCATACAAACGGGAGATATGTTTTGGTTCCCGGGAGCACAGGCTCCCGCATGAATAGTAACGCAAAAATAAAAAGTAAATATTTTAAAAAAAATTCTAAATTTTTATGTGGATGTTCGTGTTAGTGTACGAGCATGCTTGACAGTTTTCATGTGAAATGGCTCATCAGTGCTTCGTCGGTGAAAAAAACAAATTTTCATGGTGACCGTGAACGCCATCGACCGTGACCGTGACCGTGCACGAGTGCAAGCATGGCACATATGGCAAGAGACAAGAGCATTTTCATTCTTGTCGCCATGTGTGCTCTTCTGCTTTCTCTCTGGGTTTAGCTCTGTTGTGCTTCTCTTGCCCCTTTCATCCTCGTTATATAAGAACTGATCATCATGTGATGTCTCCCCCGTTGACCATCTTTAGTGATTCCCCACATCTTAATACCAGGCGGTTTGGCGGTTACGCTTGTCTGAATCTTAATATACCAGGTGACAATCACTGATTACTGGATCCAACAGCCGGATCTAGCTAGTACGTACTCCCTTCGTTTTTATTTACTCCATATATTAGAGTTGACTAAAGTCAAACTTTATATTGTTTGATCAAGTTTATAGAAAAAAATATAAATATTTACCATAACAAATCTATATGATGCGAAAGTACATTAAATAATGAATCTAATGGTATTAATTTATTATTTTAAATGCTAATATTTTTGTCTATAAATTTTGTCAAAGTTTACAAAGCTTGACTTTGACCAAAATTAATATGCGGAGTAAATAAAAATGGAGGGAGTACAATAAAAGATTGTTGGGTAACATGTATACCTGGGTGATGACGTAGAGGTACGAGCAACATGCATGTATCTAGTACACAAGAATGTATGGTCAGTGGAGTGGATGATTAAGAGGTAGTAACATGTACCTGGGTGATAGTCAGTGGACGATGAAGAGCTTGTAACATGTACTTGGTTGGTGATGGTTATTCTTCCTGTCCGTAGTGAGCTGGAGGTGGAGAATTGATGGTTTAATTATGATCTATACTATATATGGAGGTAGACTAATTAGAAAACTCTGGATAAAATAACAATGCTAGCTAGGCAGGGTTGACTTGCGTCGTGCACCAACAACCGTGTGGATGCATATGCATAATGCATTGCATATTCTAAGTTCAGATGTAGACTATGTTTTGGTCAACATAGAGGCAAGTATAGACTAGATGTTACTTGTTCATGTTGCTCCAACAAGAACAGCAGAATTGTAAGGCAAAAGAGTGTGAGATGCAACCTGTTTCCCAAACAGAGAACATGTACGTTGCTTCTGAAATTGAAACAAAAAAGGGGAATACTTGATCGTGCAAATTTGTTTTTATTGTTTGGAGGCCCCTGCATCACCCCCGCACGAGCGACATGGGAGGCAAACCACGCCTGCCGCCAGAGAACTCCCTTCTCCACCGTCTTCTCCGTCGCTGCCGCTAGGACGCGTCGTCGGGCAAAGCCCACATGTCAGCGGTGCCGGCGGCGTTTCTCCTCTCGCGATATGTTGTCCCCATGGCTGGCTCGTGCGGGCATCACCATGAGGGTCGAGCGGTGGGCGGCACGCGTGGCCCTGCGTGCGGGGCGGCGGTGTGCCTCCTCGTTGGCCATGGGTTTCTGGAGCGGCGACCCCGGGACAAGGTATGGCCGCCAGGAGTGGTGAGTGGTGGTGGCGGATCTGGGAATCTAGTGTCCGGATCAAATGGTTGCGGCGTCCGTTGCCGTTGTATGGGCGACGACAGCGACTGGTGTGGCAGTGGGTACTCCCTGTAGCGCAGCCTAAGATTTGTGTATTTGTCGTATTGATGTTGTCTTGTAACATAGGGTTAGTGGCTATCGGTGAAGTTACTGTCGAAAGGCATGCGGCCTCGGTTTTTCTTTTCGCTTTACTTCCGGGTCGATGTTGTTCGACTGCTAGATTTTGCATTTTTAATAATATATGATTGCATGCATCATCCTGATGGAGAGGCCGGGGTTATCCTCCTTTTCAAAAAAAATGTGCTTTTGTGTAGCTTGCTTATTGACCATTGAGCTTGCTCATAGGTTGAAATACTTGACTTGCCTGCTTAAAAAAGGGGCAACAGGTGCCATGTGGAGTTTATATATGTCAACTTCCCTTGTACCGTATCCGTCCACAAGAAATTCATAAGCGTGGTGGTTTGAACTTTGAACACCGACTTTGCCAGCTATACGCAATGTGTATGGATATTTCTTGCCGCAAAATATATGAATAATTGTATATGTATATTTAGAATTTCAGATGTTGCGGATGGTTGAACAGGAATCAAGACATAAACTAGTGGTGAAACATTTGAGGGGACATTATTTTTAGTCAATTGTTACATTTTCCAATAGAAGATAATATATTCATATTAAGTACAATTGAGTCATTTTTACATAACGGACATCATTTAGTTTAACCATGTCGATGCAATTAGCGTATCCCGCCAATATACGTTCTGTATAATTAGTATATCTTTGGTGCATCTCGGGCAAGAGATGCAAGCATTTTGATACCTTTCGCCATGTGTGTGCTTCTGCTTTCTCTGGGGTTGCTTTCTCCGGGTTTAGCTCTGTTATGCTTCTCATGTTCCTTTCGTCCTCGTTATTTAAGACCTAACCATCATGTATTGTCTCCCCCGTTGATGATATTTAGTCAAACCCCACATCATAATACCAGGCGGTTTGGCGGTTAAGCTTGGCTGTCTCTTAATACCAGGTGGTAATCAATGATTACTGGTCCAACAGCCGGATCTAGTACAAAAGAATGTTGGGTAACATGTACCTGGGTGGTGTCATTGGACGATGAAGATATAGTAACATGTACACCTGGTTGAAGGTTGGTGATGGTTCTTCTGCTGTCGGTAGTGAGCTGAGGTGGAGAATTATTGGTTTAGTGAAGATAATGGAGGTACACTAATTAGAAAACTCAGAATGATATAACAGTGCTAGCTAGGAAGGGTTGACTTGCGTCTTACACTAACAACCATGTGGCATGACGAGGCATATGCATTGCACGTTATAAGTTTAGGTTTAGAGCATGTTTTGGTTAACATAAAGGCAAGCCAAAGGCTGGATGTTACTTGTTCATGTTTCTCCAACAGAACAACAGAATGGTGAGGCAAAAGAGAGCGTGCGATTCAATTTATTTCCGAACAAGGAACATATCCAGTGATACCACACCCTTTCCATGATATCATGATACCTTCGGATGACACATGTAACATTCGAATTGAATTTATGCCTAATATTTATTTCCACAATCTGACAAAAATTCAAACCCAAATTGAATTCAATATAGAGGTAACCTTGTATGTGGCTGGCGATGGCGATTATTTCTGTCGGTAATGAGCTGAACATGGATTATTAATAGTTTAATTAGAATATAATATATGAAGGTAGACTAATTAGAAAAGTCACGATAAAATAAGAAAGCTGCCCAGGGTTGACTTGCATCCTGCATCAACAACTATGTGGGTGCATATGCACTACACATTCTATGTTTAGACATTAAGCATGTTTTGTGCAATTCTAACTTTTGTGTTGCTAGAGTGAGAACAACATATTTGTATGTCAGAAGAGAAGTGTCACTACTGTAGAGGAATGCCTAACAGTGGCGGGCGCGAAAAATCTAGCAGTGCCGGGCAAGACTCTCAATGGCACACCTCATCAGTAGCGTGCGCCCGCCACTGATCATATACTTATCTGTTGCCGACATCCAATTTTGCCCCTCATAGTTATCTTATGGCAGCAAAAAAACGATGTCATGGCAGCGTTTTTAAGTGCCGTTGCAACCTTTTCAATTTAGCAATAATATCAGTACCCTAAAATCATAAATAGCATACTTTAAACACACACTTTAGCTTAACAACTTTCTAATGCTTAATATGTACACATTACAATATAATAAGTGCATACAAACGGGAGATGTGTTTTGGCTTCCGGGAGGACAGGCTCCCGCGTGAATAGTAACATGAAAAATAAAAAGTAAATATTTTCAAAAAATCTATTTTTTTGTGGATGTTCATGTTAGTGTCACGAGCACGCTTGACAGTTTTCATGTGAAACAGCGCATTAGTGTTTCATCGGTGAAGAAACAAATTTGTGCTAACATTTGGTGTTCAGTTTTTTTGCATAGGCCAAAATGCTTAACCTTTTTGCGTCAAAATTTGAAGGTGGCATTTGGATGTAGCTAAGAACACACAAAAAAATTCTTGACATTTTGTACATTTTAAAATTTATTTTTGGGCCCAGGAGCACGTGCTCCCGGGAGCCAAATTGAATTTCCGCATACAACATATATATGTTCAATAAAGAGCTAGATAGTACAAGTGTTGGAAATATGCCCTAGAGGCTACAATATTGTATTATTATATTTGCGTATTCATAATTAAGTGTTTATATTTCGTGCTATAAATGTATGATCCTGGAATATGCGATTCAGTGGAAAATTCATATGCGCGTGTGAAATGATAAACGGATAAAATAAAGGTTCGCAGTCGCGCCTCTAAGACTAGCTCAAGTGTTGTTGGTGATCATGTTTTCCGGATATTAGGATATCATTAAGTATAACGATAGTCCTAAATTGACATTGAGATTATGACGGTGGAAGAACGGGCATATTGAATTGGTATGTCTCCGTCGTATCTATAAATTTTGATTGTTCCATGCCAATATTCTATAACTTTCATATACTTTTGGCAACTTTTTATACTATTTTTGGGACTAACATATTGATCCAGTGCTCAGTGCCAGTTCTTGTTTGTTGCATGTTTTTTGTTTCGCAGAATATCCATATCAAACGGAGTCCAAACGGGATAAAAACTGACGCAGATTTTTTTTTTGGAATATATATGATTTTTGGGAAGAAAAATCCACGCGAGACGATGCCTGAGGGGGCCACGAGGCAGGGGGGCGCGCCCCAGGGGGGCAGGCGCGCCCCTGACCCTCGTGGCCACCCCGTAAGGCGGTTGGTGCCCTTCTTTCGCCACAAGAAAGCTAATATCCAGGTAGAGATCGTGTTAAAATTTCAGCACAATCGGAGTTACAGATCTCCGAAAATATAAGAAATGGTGAAAGGGTAGAATCTGAAAACGCAGAAACAGAGAGAGACAGAGAGACAGATCCAATCTCGGAGGGGCTCTCACCCCTCCCACGCCATGGAGGCCATGGACCAGAGGGGAAACCCTTCTCCCATCTAGGGAGGAGGTCAAGGAAGAATAAGAAGGAGGGGCTCTCTCTGCCCCTCGCTTCCGGTGGCACCGGAGTGTCACCGGGGGCCATCATCATCACCGCAATCTTCACCAATAACTTCACCGCCATCATCACCAACTCTTCCCCCTCTATGCAGCAGTGTAACCTCTCTCTTACCCGCTGTAATCTCTACTTAAACATGGTGCTCAACTCTATATATTATTTCCTAATGATGTATGGCTATCCTATGATGTTTGAGTAGATCCGTTTTGTCCTATGGGCTATTTGATGATCAAGATTGGTTTCAGTTGCATGTTTTATTATTGGTGCTGTCCTATGGTGCTCTCCGTGTCGCGCAAGCGTGAGGGATCCCCGCTGTAGGGTGTTGCAATACGTTCATGATTCACTTATAGTGGGTTGCGTGAGTGATTGAAACACAAACCTGAGTAAGGGGGTTGTTGCGTATGGGATAAAGAGGACTTGATGCTTTAATGCTATGGTTGGGTTTTACCTTAATGATCTTTAGTAGTTGCGGATGCTTGCTAGAGTTCCAATCATAAGTGCATATGATCCAAGTAGAGAAAGTATGTTAGCTTATGCCTCTCCTTCAAATAAAATTGCAATAATGATTACCGGTCTAGTTATCGATTGCCTAGGAACAAATAACTTTCTCATAACAAAAAGCTCTTTACTAAAACTAACTTAGTTGTGTCTTTACCTAAACATCCCCTACTTTTTATTTACGTAATCTTTATTATCTTGCAAACCTATCCAACAACACCTACAAAGTACTTCTAATTTCATACTTGTTCTAGGTAAAGCGAACGTCAAGCGTGCGTAGAGTTGTATCGGTGGTCGATAGAACTTGAGGGAATATTTGTTCTGCCTTAGCTCCTCGTTGGGTTCGACACTCTTACTTATGAAAACTGTTGCGATCCCCTATACTTGTGGGTTATCATGAATCGACCCAAACTTGTTTATTATGATTTTAGATAATATCGTTTGTAATCAATTGTAATAACACAGAGTGTTAACATGTGATTTTGCTCTTTAGACCATGAAAGTATCGTAGTCTCTTCTTACCGTACGGTGGACTTTGGGGTTGCTCAAACGTCACATGTAACACGGTGATCATAACGACAATTTACAGGTTCATTGGAAAGTTTGACATGGGACTAGATAGCTCGAGAGTGAGATTTGCTCCTCCGACGATGAAGAGATATTCTTAGGGCACTCTCGGTGTGATGGCATCCATCATCGTCTGGCCAGACACAGGTGACTACGTCACGGGGATGCCGGAACGCAATAATAAGAAAGAAGAACAACACCAGTAGCGAGGATTTCGGTATAGTGAGCATAGTGATGACTCAGGAGGATACCGATGCATCCCGGGTTTTGTGAAGTATTGCGAAGCAAAGGTAACATCATATGATAACCACAGGTTCACTTGAATATCATTCGAGTGCTCATAGGGATTGATATGGACGTCCACGGTCCCGCTATCGATCATTGAACGAAGGGGTTTCATTCATCACTAGTAGAAAACAGGGCTTTGGTTGACGCCTGGCCAGCCCATTAGTACCAATTCAGTCACGAACCGGGACCTATGGTTACATAAGTCCCGGTCCGTGAGCCCAAGGGGGCGGCCGGGCCTCGTGGGGCATTGGTCCCGGTTCGTTTGGACCCATTTATCCCGGTTCCAGGCACGAACCGGGACCAATGGTCCTCGCTCCTGGCCCACATCCATTGGTCCCGGTTCGTGGCTGGAACCGGGACAAAATTTGGCCTTTAATCCCGGTTCCTGCCACGAACCGGGACCAATGAGGTGGCTATATATACCCCCTCGCCTGCGAGCATAGAACTCCACTTCTCTGTTTTTCTGGCCGGCGAGGGGAGAACTTTGTGGTGCTCTAGCTCACCTTCTATGCACATGAGGTGTTCGATAAAATGCCCGAGCCACGCTAGTTAAGCTTTCTCCTCCTGAAGCTCGACCTCCAAGCTCCATTTTTCTCGAGATTTGTCTAGGCTTAGCGGTCCGTCAAGTCCCGTCCCCGTCTTCAAAGCCGTTGATCGCCCACGCCGATCTCGTCGCCGGCACCACCGTGGTGAGCCTCTTATTCTTATCTTCTTTCTGAAAGAAAAAAATTCTTACTTGTATGATTAGATAGATACCTGTCTAATTTTCTTACTTTTATTATTGCTTGTTATTATATAGTGTGATGGTTTTGGTATATGCTCCCGTCGGCCCTCGTCCTGTCTATGATTCGGTTGTGGTATATATTATCTTTTATAACTATTGGGTTCATTTATTGTTTATGACAATTATACCGACCAACGTGACATAGATTGTATTTATCTAGGAGGTATGTGAACCGAAAATTCCAACCGACCCTATTGTCGAGAGGTTAAATTTAGTTGAAGAAGAAAACAATTACTTGATGGAAAAAATAAAAAAAATTGAGGAGGAGAAGATGATATTGGAGTTGCATGTTGCGGATGTCGTCGATGATCACAAGATCAAGATGGATGTAATGCGGTTGATGATTAGAAAGATTAGAAAATATGTCATTCATACCGAGGCTTGGTACCATTATGCCGTTGGATCAATTGTTACCTTGGTTGTGATTATTATCGCATTTGTTGTTGCATTGAAAGGTTTTACATAGTTTCAATGTATGGTTTAATTAGATGCTCTGGAGAGCTATATGTTGTTCAATGAGAACTACGTATGTACTTTGGTTTTAATGTGATGATGAACTTCTATTAATTTGGTCACTTATCTATCCATGTGAATCTGTAATTGTTTTTGACACACATAATTATATATAATGCATGCAGATGAACCGGCAATGGATGTACGGTGACAGACACACCTCCGAGTACATTAAGGGCATGCATAATTTTCTCGAAGTGGGTGAGGCAAACAAGCAGAATGGTTTTATGTCTTGTCCATGCCCTATATGTGGGAATACAAAGTCTTACTCTAACCAGAAAATCCTTCACACCCACCTGCTTTATAAGGGTTTCATGCCACACTATCATGTTTGGACCAAGCATAGAGAAATAGGGGTTATGATGGAAGACAGCGAATAAGAAGAGCACGATGACAACTATGTGCCCCCTGAATACGATGATGCTATAATGGGGGAAGCTGCTGAAGATCAAGAGGAACCAGACGATGTGCCCGATGATGATGATCTCCGCCGGGTCATTGTTGATGTGAGGAGATAGTGCGAAAGTCAAAAGGAGAAGATGAAGTTCGATCGCATATTAGAGGATCACAAAAAGGATTGTACCCCAATTGCGAAGATGGAAACACAAAGCTCAGTACCGTACTTGAAGTGCTGTAGTGGAAGGCAGAGAATGATGTGCCTGGCAAAGGATTTGAGAAGCTACTGAAAATATTGAAGAAGAAGCTTCCAAAGGATAACGAATTGCCCGACAGTACGTACGTAGCAAAGAAGGTCGTATGCCCTCTAGGATTGGAGGTGCTGAAGATACATGCATACCCTAATGACTACATCCTCTACCTGACAGTACGTACGTAGCAAAGAAATCTTCTTTGAATGCTTTCTCAGTATGAAGGTCCCGTCTGGCTTCTCGTCTAATATAAAGGGAATAATAAATATGGCCGAGAAAAAACTTCAGAACCTAAAGTTTTATGACTGCCACGTGATTATGACGCAACTGCTTCCGGTTGCACTGAGGGGGCTTCTACCGGAAAATGTCCGATTAGCCATTGTGAAGCTATGTGCATTCCTCAATGCAATCTTTCAGAATGTGATCGATCTAGAAATCATACCAAGGATAAGGAGTGATGTGACGCAGTGTCTTGTCAGTTTCGAGCTGGTGTTCCCACCATCCTTCTTCAATATCATGATGCACGTCCTAGTTCATCTAGCCGACGAGATTATCATTCTGGGCCCCGTATTTCTACACAATATGTTCCCCTTTGAGAGGTTCATGGGAGTCCTAAAGAAATATGTCCATAACCGCGCTAGGCCAGAAGGAAGCATCTCCATGGGCCATCAAATAGAGGATGTCATTGGGTTTTGTGTTGACTTCATTCCTGGCCTGAAGAAGATTGGTCTCCCTAAATCGCAGTATGAGGGGAGACTGACTGGAAAAGGCACGCTAGGAGGAGACTCAATAATATGCAGGGACGGGCATTCTTGGTCTCAAGCACACTACACAGTTCTACATAACTCTACCTTGGTGACCCCGTATGTCGATGAACACAAGAACAGTCTACGCTACAAACACCCGGAGTAGTGTGACGACTGGATTACATGTGACCACATCAGGACATTCGGTAGTTGGTTGGAAACATGTCTCAGATGTGACAACACTGTTTCTGATGAGCTGTACTCGTTGTCCAGGGGACCATCTTCGACTGTACTGACTTAAAAAAGGATACGAGATAAATGGGAATACATTTTACACGATTGCCCAAGATCAAAAGAGCACCAACCAAAACGGTGGTGTCCGCTTTGATGCAACAACCAAGAGGGGAAAGGACACATATTATGGTTACATAGTGGACATATGGGAACTTGACTACGGACATGATTTTAAGGTCCCTTTGTTTAAGTGCAAATGGGTAAATCTGTCAGGAGGCGGGGTACAGGTAGACCCACAGTATGGAATGACAATAGTGGATCTGAACAATCTTGGGTACACAGACAAACCATTCGTCCTAGCCAATGATGTGGCTCCGGTTTTCTATGTGAAGGACATGTCTACCAAACCGAGAAAAAGAGAAGATAAGGAAGCGAACACATCATACGATGAGCCAAAGCACCACATATTTCTTTTAGGAAAAAGATACATCATGGGAGTGGAGGGCAAGACAGACATGTTCGAAGATTATGAAAATTTTCATGAAATTCCTCCCTTCAAAGTCAAGACATCGTGGGAGTGCAAGACAGGCTGTTGCGGCTGTGCGCTGCGCTGATAGAAATGCGTTAGCCATTGTACCAGTAGAGGCTGGTGATGAGGGCGTGCCCGACGAAGAGACACAAGCTAGGGAAGCTGGTGTCTTTCCTTCTAATGCCCGTGCGACGACTAGGAAGAGGGTGGCGAAGGCGGTGACCTCTCGGGTTGTGCGCCTACGTAATAGAATTTTATAGATGAGGTACATGTTCTGGAATATCCGTGGTTGTGGCCACGGTGGCCGTCGCACTCAACTTAAAGAGTACATGGCCAAAGAACGAATCGATGTTGTTGCACTTTAGGAGACAATTAAAACATACTTTACTTTCAGAGAACTGATCGCTTACGATCCCCTTCAGAGTTTTGATTAGCATTGGGTGCCCTCAGTGGGGCATTCTGGTGGTATTTTGATGGGTTGTAATCGGGATGTTCGTGATGTATTGCAATGGGATGTTGGTGTATTCTTTCTGTCTGCCACTATTAAGCATCATGTATCTGGTTTGTCATCGGTCATCGTGTGTGTTTATGGACCAGCTAATCACTCCAGATCAGCGGCGTTCCTTCTTGAACTTACAAATCTGGTTGGGCCCAAACGTGCTAACAACCTACCTGTGGTTGTTGGCGGTGATTTTAACTTGATATGCTCGGGGGCAGACAAGAATAATGCTAATATTGACTGGACTAGGGTGTCCTTATTCAATTATGCCATTTCGGTAGTGGCATTGCGCGAAGCGGCGCGGACTGGGGCCATATATACCTGGACTAACAAACAAACACAACCGGTTCGTAGCGTGTTGGATCGGGTCTTCTTTACGCCTGAATGGGAGTTGTTGTTCCCCATGTGTTCACTCGTGGCTGAGACGCGCATCGGATCAGACCATGTTCCACTAATATTTTCCTCAGGGGAGGATCTCATCCGCCGTAGCCCTAGATTTTGCTTCGAAACTACATGGTTTGAAGCAAAGGGTTTTGCCCAGATGGTGGTAGATCGATGGGGATCAATCTGTGCCCAATTGGGGCCTCAACGTGGGCCAGCGGAGAGCTGGAACACGGCAGCAGGCAAGCTCCATGCTTGCCTGCGCGGGTGCGGCGCTAATCACGGTAGCGAATCATAGAGGCAATTCCTCTGTTAGATGCGGAGGCAGACCACCGTCCTTTTTCAGAGGATGAGTGGGCCCACAGGTATGCCTTGGAAAACCAAGTCAATGCGATTCTGCGAGCGGAGGAGGAGTACTGGCGACGTAGGGGCGGAGTCACATGGGTCACGAAAGGAGACGCAAACACCGGCTATTTCCACGCTTATGCGAACGGGAGGAAACGGAAGTGCTCCATACTGCATATTCAATCCGATCACGGGCTCCTGTTGACGCAGGAACAAATCGTGGCCCATATCTATTAGTTTTTCATAGGCCTTTTGGGGATGGCCAATGAAAAACATCTTTGCTTGCGCGATGATCTGTGGGATCAAGCGGAGCGAGTCTCTCCGGAGGAGAATGACATGCTTGCTCTGTCTTTCCTGCCCGAGGAAATAGATCAAGCCCTAGCAGGCATGAAAACGAGCACAGCGCCCGGGCCGGATGGGTGGCCTGTCGAGTTCTTCAAGAAGTTCTGACCCTACCTTAAGCACCTGTTCTACGATATAGTCAACGGCTCTGTGTTGGGCATGGTAGACCTTTCTCGCTTGAACTATGGGGCCATTAGCCTAATTCCTAAGGTGAAAGGGGCGCATAACATTAAGCTTTTTAGACCCATCACCCTGGTTAACGTCCCTTAAATTTGTGCGAAAGCTTATGCCTCGTGCTTGGCACCGGTCGCTCAACGTGTCATCAGTTCTAGTCAGACTGGTTTTCTTAAACGCCGTAACATACTTGAGGGACCGATCGCGTTATAAGAAATCGTTCACGAGTAAAAATGCACAAGGGCACAGGGCGTGCTCCTTAAATTGGACTTCGAGAAAGCTTATGATCGCGTGAATTGGGAGTTTATGCGAGAGGTCTTCCTCAAAAAGGGTTCTGAGGCAGGTTTTGTACATCGCATCATGCACCTCGTGTGTAGTGGGCACACGACGGTCACTATCAATGGCACAATAGGTAAGTTTTTCCGCAACAAACATGGTCTTCGGCAAGGAGACCCAAGCTCGCCTTTGATTTTCAACTTTGTTGCGGATGCCTTGGCGGCCATGATTAACAAAGCGCGAGCAGTGGGGCACATTAAAGGGCTAGTACCCCACCTTATCCCTGGTGGGGTTTCACATCTGCAATATGCGGATGATACGATGCTGATGTTCGAGCCCGACGACCACATCATAGCTACAATCAAACTACTACTGCTCGCGTTCGAGATCGTGTCGGGGCTTAAGATCAATTTTCTGAAGAGCGAAGTGATCACCATTGGGGTGGATGATCTAGAAAGCGCTCGGATCGTGAACCTACTTAATTGTAAGCTGGGGAGCTTCCCGATTAAGTACCTTGGCCTCCCAATCTCGACCAATAAACTAACCATTGCGGAATGAGAGCCTCTTTATGGGAAAGTCGCTAACAGGGTGAGCCCTTGGAGGGGCAGGTTTATGTCCTCGGCCGCGCGACTTATCCTCACTAACTTGAGCTTATCCTCCCTCCCTCTTTTCATAATGGGAATGTTTCTACTAGCGGATGGGGTTCACGCTAGATTTGATACACCGCACTCTCGGTTCTTTTGGGAAGGAGCTGGGACCAAACGCAAATATCACTTAGTGAAATGGGCTGCGGTTTGTAGACCAAAAAAAATTCGTCAGCTTGGGTGTTATGAACTCTAAGCTCATGAATGTGGCCCTGCTTACTAAGTGGTGGTGGCGTCTTGCCCAAAACGAGTCGGGACTCTGGGCGCACATCCTTCGGGCTAAATACTTCCCGGACGGGAATTTGTTCAAGGCTAAATGCAACGGATCGTCCTTTGGGAATGGGGTCCAAGCGGTTCGGCCGACTTTCTTAGTGGGTGCGCAGTTCTGTGTCAACGATGGCAAGTCCACATATTTCTGGCTCGATCATTGGTGGGGTCAGGAACCGTTGTGGCATTCCCATCCGAAACTGTACCAACTAGCAACGAACACCAACATTATGGTGGCCGATGCTCTTAGAATCCATCCGCCTGCTATCTCCTTTATTAGGACACTAGAGACGACGGAGGCCGCTAGCTGGGACACGTTGGCGGCTCACTTGGGTGGACTGACTTGTAGTAGTGGTGCAGATACTATTACGTGGAATTTGACTTCCTCCAAGAAATTTACAGTCAAATCCCTGTACGACAAATTAACCGAGGGCACAACGCTAGATATAGCTAGGGGGCTATGGAAGGCCGGTATACCCCTCAAAATTAATATATTTATGTGGCAAATGTTCCGCAATCGCTTACCAACCTCCGATAATGTGGCCAAACGCAATGGGCCGGCGGACGGAACATGCACCACTTGCGGTTTAGGGGAAAATGCAAATCACGTGTTCTTCGGATGTGCGCTTGCTAGATTTGCGTGGAGTGCGGTTAGAGACGCTTTCAAACAAAACTGAAACCCACAGTCTAGCCATGACGTACTTTCTATCTTAATGGCGCAAAGAGGGGCCAACGCAAGGATAGTCTGGAGATGTGTTGAGGCGCTGCTTTGGGCCCTTTGGTCGGTTCGGAACAAAATTACGATTGAGCTAAAGTTCCCGGCCCACCCCGCTGATATCATCTTCAAATGTCACATTTTCCTTCAGGTATGGGCGCCATTGGGCAAGAAGCGTGACGTGGATCGCATGAACGAGACTATGGAGCTGATCAAGATGACCATGGTGAAGGCACGACCACTACAAGAAATATGTCAACTTATGACCTTCTGTCAGTGACCCTCGAAGAATTGGTCATAAATTTATGACCATTTTAGACCAATTGGTCAAAAGCTGTCTGGGGGGCTCTAAACCCTAAACCATAACGACCATTTTGGTCAGAAAGGTCATAATTTCATTAGAGGAAATGGTCGTAAAGCTAGTAGCACTGTCCACTGCCTCATGCGTAGCTGATAACGACCAATATAAAATGGTCACTACACTTGAGTTTGAATGAATTAGGATGATTAGGCAGCCACCTCAGCAACCTCGCTTATGTGTCACTGTCTAGGTGTCATTTTTGCTTGAGTTTTAATATTCAACAGACAGACGGGGCACACACTAACAGGCGGGACCCATTTGACAGGCGGGGCCGAGCGCTTAATTCGCCCAAAAAAGATGCACGAGGCGGGACTCAAACCCACGACCTCGTGCTTGCTTCGCTCGCATGCTACCACTGGGCTAGAGAGGGACAGTTGCTCACATCTAGGAGTTCATCTATACATTATATAGAACTACAGCTCTCTCGTATCATTGACAAGTGGGACCTTCCGACCAGGTGGCACCGAACAGAGCAACACTGACAGGCGGGAACCATTTGACAGGTGGGTGAGCCACTGACAGGTGGGTGAGCGAGCATTTAATTCCCTAAAAAAATGTGCGCTTTAATTCCTAAAAAATGTGCGCTAGCGGGGACTCGAACCCACGACCTGGCGCTCGCTCGCTCGTTCGGTACCACTGGGCTAGAGAGGGATTGTTGCTAATGTGTGGGTAATTTTCTATATACTATACAAAACCAGGGCTCTCTCGTATCAGTGACAAGTGGGGCCTTCCGACCAGGTGGTGGCGGGTGGCATCGAACAGAGCAACACTTAGAGTTTTTCTAGGTCTTCCGACCAGGTGGCGGCGGGCGGCGGCGGAAGCAACCAGCAAGGGTCGCTCGGACGAGGGCGGGGCCGGTGGCCGGCGGGCGGGGGCCGGCGGCCGCTCGCCTTGCCCACGACCTCGCTGCAGGTGACCTCGCCCACGGCCTCGCGATGGAAGCAACCAGCAGGGGCGGAGGCGGGGGCGTGGGCCTCGCCTCTCGCGTCGCCCACGCATGGGGGACTCGCCGCCGCCGAGCATGGGGGAGTCGCCACCGCCGCAAGCAGACCTCACCCACGTATGCACCCCTCTCCTTCCCCCCTCCTCTTCCCCCTCTCCTCTCTGCTGATGTCAATTATTTGATGTAGATTTGTTAGGAGAATCTTCAGAGTGATTTGATGTAGGTTTGTTGTAAGCTTGGAAAAATCTCTTGGAAATGTCATTGATGAATTTGGTAGAAATTGTGAAGAGAATTTCTGTTGATGAAATTATTAGGAGAATTTTTGTTGATGAAATTTTTAAGAATTCTTTTGGAATTCATTCAATTGTTACTGGTAAATTATGTTGTCAGCAATCAATAGAACAGAGCTCGAGTTGGTCTTTCCCTGAAACATGATCCTGGGGTTGATGTAGATTTGATGTTACACCTCTGAAATTTCAGCCTCAAATCCGTGAAAGGACCTGAATATTGATGTAGATTAGATGTAAACTAGGAAAACTCTCATTGATGTAGATTTGATGCAATCTTGGAAATGGCATTCATGTAAATTGACAGTGGTGTTATTGTTGGTGGTTTAACCAAAATAGTTCTTAGTGGCAGCATATATTGTTATTGTTGGTTGTTTAACCACCTCTGTTTTTTGTGAACCATCATGTTTTAGTTAGCTTTTCTTTTCTCCCATGTGAAATCTGTATTTCCATTTGAACTACTTTTTATTGCTCCCATGTGAAATCAGTAAACCATGTGAACTAGACTAAAGTAGTGAGGAATTGGAAATAGCTGAATGTTGTGCTTAGGCAGTTAGCATATAAACTTGGGTGCCTACCTTATTTTCTAGAATTTTAGCTTCCATTACTTCCATCCATTTTCATTAATTAATGTTGATGCACTTAGATTGATTTGCTAAGTTGCAACAATTTGTTGTCTTTGGCAGATGGACAGAAGCTGGATTAGACAAGGAGTTAGAAAGTTTTCGAAAGAACATATGAAAGGAGTTGATGATTTCATGGCATTTGTTCGGGCAAATTTTGCCAACGATGCTCACATTCTTTGCCCATGTTGTGAATGCCTCAACCATTCAAGAATGGCTCAAGGAAGAGTGGAAGATCATCTGCTTCTTAATGGGATGTCTAGCACATATGATAGATGGATATATCATGGAGAACCTTTAGACAGACAACCTCAACATTTTGAAGCTGATACAGAGGCCCCTCATATGATGGGTGGTGGAGATGCTGGCATTGATTTCATGGAAAAGGTTTTGCGAGATAATGCTGTTTTGGAGGAAGAGGATGGGCATGAAGATGATAGGATTCCTGACCTATTGAAGGATTTGTACGATGCTGAAGATCGTGCTGATGGACAGAAATCATTGTTTGCTGAGGTGTTAGAGGAGGCGAAGCGTGCAGCTCATGAAGGGGGTAAATTTTCAAGATTTACCTTCACCGTGAAGTTACTCCACATCAAGTGTTTCTACCAGATTAGCAATGCCGCATTCAACGCAATACTCCGTCTTTTGAGCTTGCAATTCCCTAATAGTTGTGTTCCCAGATCTTATGATGAAGCATTGAGCATAATCCGCAGGCTGGGGTTAGGTTATGTGTCAATACATGTGTGCCCAAATAACTGTGTCTTGTTTCGGAAGGACTTAGCAAAGCATGACAACTGTCCAAAATGCAATGCATCTAGGTGGAAAGATGCTGATGGGAAGAAGTCAATACCGGAGAAGGTACTGAGGCACTTTCCCTTGATACCAAGGCTACAGCAGATGTTCATCTCGAAGAAATCATCGCATGAGGTACAGTGGCACAAGCTGAAGCGGCAACCTGTGGAGAATGAGCTGAGCCATCCAGCGGATGGAGAGGCATGGAAAGAGTTTGACCGTATACATTTTGATTTTGCTGCAGATCCAAGGAACATAAAACTTGGCATTGCCACAGATGGGTTTAATCCGTTTGGGAACATGAGCACGTCTTATAGCATGTGGCCAGTTTTTGTGGTGCCGTACAACCTGCCACCATGGGCATGCATGGATCAGTCCAACTTCATGATGTCATTGCTTATCCCGGGTCCAGATTCTCCAGGAAAGGATTTTGATGTCTTTATGGAGCCCCTCGTAGAAGAACTGCTCCAGCTCTAGACTGGTGTACCTACATACGATGCCTTGAGTCCGGAAGAAAAGTTCAATCTACGTGCTACGATCATATGGTCCATCCATGATTTCTCGGCTCTGCACACTCTGTCTGGGAGGATCACAGCGGGTTATCAGGCTTGTGTCCATTGTGACAAAGACCCTTGCTCAAAGAGAATAAGGAGCAAGATATGCTATATTGGGCACCACCGCTTTCTTCCCCGAAACCATCGCTGGCGAAGAAGCAAAGATTTTAATGGTGAGAATGAAACCCGTGACAAGCCAGCTGAATTCACTAAAGAAGAGCTGGAGCAGCAACTTGAAAAGGTGAAAGATGTGAGACCAGGAAAGCTGGCGAAGAAAAGAAAGCGTGAGGAAGGTCAATGTTGGGACCGGAGGTCTTGTTTGTGGGACCTGCCATACTGGGCTGATCTGAAATTAAGGCATAATCTCGTTGTAATGCACATTGAGAAAAACATATGCGAGAATCTGCTAGGGACGTTTCTGAACATTGAAGGGAAGACAAAGGACACGGTTAGTTCTAGGCTTGATTTGGAGGACATGGACATAAGAGAAGATTTGCATCTACAGCACAATGAAGATGAAGATTCATTTGAAATTCCACGAGCATGGTATACAATGAATAAAGAACAAAAGCTTGCATTCTGTGAATTCCTAAGAGCGGTGAAATTTCCAGATGGTTATGCTGCTAACCTAGCAAAGTGTGTTACTTCTGATGGATTCAAGCTTTCAGTACTGAAAACCCATGATTGTCACATCCTCCTCCAAAGGATTTTACCGGCGGGCCTCCGAGGAATCATTCACAAGGATATATATGAAGCGGTTGCTGAGCTGGGAAATTTCTTTAGGGAACTGTGCTGCAAAACCCTCAAGTTAACTGTCTTGGAAAGACTTGAAAAAGAAATCCCAATTATTCTTTGCAAGCTCGAGAAGATTTTCCCTCCAGCTTTCTTCACCGTGATGGTCCATTTGGCGGTGCACTTACCCAAAGAGGCAATTCTTAGAGGCCCTATGCAATACGGTTGGATGTACCCAATCGAAAGAAGGCTGCTTACTTGTAAGCGTTATGTGCGAAACACGGCAAGACCTGAAGGTTCTATTGCTGAAGCATATGTCGTTGACGAGTTCTTGACTTTTTGCTCAAGATACTTTGGTGATGTGGAAACAAGATGGAACCGGCCGGGCAGAAATAGAGAGCGGTCTGATTCGCAAAGTGGTGATGTCTCTATTTTCAACCATGGTGTGAACTTTCTTGGAGCCTCACAATACTTGGAGGCTGGTGATGAGTATGACAAGATGGTTTTGTTTGTGCTCAGCAATTGCGCCGAGGTTCTACCATATATCGAGTACGTTATATCTTGTGCACTCATTATATATATATTGCTTGGGTTGGCACCAGCCTAATGTTTTAATTCACATGTTTTGTTGGCATTGTAGGAAATGCAAGGAAGAGTTAAATCAGGAAGAAAGCAATATCAATGTTGATAAAAGGGTTGCCAAGGTGTTTGCTAAGTGGTTTAAGAATCATGTGAGATCTTTAGCCACATGTTTTATGTTTTCTGTGTTATTCACCCATTGTTAAATAACATTGTTTGCTAAATGGTTTATTTGTGCAGATTGGAAAGTTGCATGAGGAGAAGAAGGTCAGTGATGGTCTATTTGCTTTGGCATGCTTACCGGATAAGCGAGTGAGAGTGTATTCAGCATGCATTGCTGACGGTGTCCGGTACCACACCATTGACCGCGAGGAAAAAAGGAAGACACAGAATAGTGGAATCGTCACTGAGGGGTCACATGATGGTGAGATCATTGACTTCTATGGTCAGTTGAGAAGCATCGTAGAGTTGCAGTACAACTCTAGTGGAGGCATCCATCGCTCGGTTGTCTTATTTCGCTGTGACTGGTTTGAGCTTGGTAGCAAGAAGAGGAGAGACTCTTTTGTCAAATATGATGGCCACTTCAAAAGCATCAACACTGCAAGGTGCTGGTATAAGAGTGATCCCTTTATTCTAACAACACAAGCAACAATGGTGTTTTATCTGCCAGACACTCTTTTGCACGGAAAATGGCGAGTTGTGCAAAACTTTCAGCACAGACACTTGTGGAGTGTGACTGAAACTGAAGTGGAAAAGGGCCCCGGTGATGGTGGACTAACATACCAAGATGATGACTCTACGAAAGTTCCGTTGCAAGCTGATGATGACTCTATGGAAGTTCCGGTGCAAAGCAGAGTGCGAAGGGACCGGGAACGTGTGATCATTGGTGCTGCAACAGTTGAAGGCATCAAGAAAAGAAGAAAGGTGGTAGAGGATGGACATGAAAGCGAGGATGAGGAAAACCGGACTGATCATACTATGCTGCAATATTGTAGTGATGATGAGGAAAACAGGAGTGGGCATAGAGTTCCTTGTTTTCGTATCGACGACGATGAGTAGCGAATGGACTGGCAAAGGTAAATACTATTACTTAATGTTCTTTGTTTTGGTATCTATGGGACTGGTGACCTGATGTGATCAATCTTCTCTCCAGGTAGAAAAATCCTTGAAGATTCTAGGAGCAAAATGATGATCCTGATGGTTGTAGCAAGATGATGATCCTGATGGTTGTAGCAAAATGATGATCCTGATGGTTGTTGCAATAGTGATGTCGTTATCCTGATTCACAGTGCTTTAAGATTCCAACAGCAAAATTGAGATGTTATGCTTGTTGTTTTGACCTGAATTGAGATGTTATTGTAGCTGTTATGCTTGCTGTCAAAATGTTGTCTTGTAATGCAAAAGATTGCAAAATGATCATACAGAAGATTTTTTGAACATCTTTAGTTCAAGTTTTGGTCAGAATGTTGCCTTGTAGTTGTTGTGATCATCTTGTAGTTGTATTGGTCAAAATGTTGTCTTGTAGCTATTTTAACTGAATTTTGGTCAAAACTGAAGATGCTATTTTAACTGAATTTTGCTTCAACTGAACCCATTTCATTGTGAGCAAAAAAGTATGCGCCAGCGGGGACTCGAACCCACGACCGTGCGCTTGTTTCACTATGTTTCTACCACTGGGCTAGGACGAGGCTATTAGTCTTTCACTCTATGCCAACCTTTTTGAATATATCAAACTAGTCAAGTATGAAGCACACACCTCACTGACAAGTGGGCCACTCGACCCACTCGCTGACAAGTGGGCCATTTTGCTATTGTACCCAAGCTACCAAAAATATGCGCGTGGCCAAAAAATATGCACGAGCGGGGACTTGAACCCACGACCGTGCGCTGATTTCAGCGTATTACTACCAGTGGGCTAGGAAGAGGCTGCTGGTCTTCTCCTCTATGCCATCTCTTTTAAAATCATCAAACTAGTCAAGTATCAAACACACACCACGCTGACAAGTGGACCCACTCCTCCTCTCCACTCGACCCGCTCCTCCTCTCCATTCTCCACTCGACGCACTCCTCCTCTTCGCCTCCATCGACGGTGACGGCCTCCGACTCCTTCCTCTCCCTCCGTCACCGACTCCTTCCTCTCTCTCCTGAGGTATGCATCCTTCCTCTCTCTCTCCTTCCTCTTAACTTAGTTTTCTGCTACTAGTTAGATTAGGGTTCTTGTCGCCGCCTAGATTGGATTAGATTAGATAGGGATTGGATTAGATTAGGGTTTGATTTGTTTAGGGTTTGATTCGGACTGCATTAGATTAGATTATGGTTGGATTAGATTAGGGTTTCATTAGTGGGATATGAATCCGCCGACTCCTTCCTTTGTTCAAATTTGATACTTTTTTAGTACGAGATGGGCGCCATGTAGCTAATTGATGTTTCTGATCTTAATTTTGGGCGCCATGTAGTACTGTACTAGTGGAGTGTAGGTTTGACTTGCCAAGTGACAGATTTTGTGATTTTTGGTTGGGGTTAGATGCACTAGATTGTGTTTCATTAAAGTATCAGGAAAGCTTAGTGACAGATTTGATGATGAAATCAACCTTGTTTGCCTCAATGTAGTTTGCAAGGCAATGCCTAATGCTGGCCTTCCTCTTTGGATTGTGACATAAACATACATGTAGTGCTGAAAAGTAGAAATGAGTGTGGTTTTGACTTGCCATGAAGAAATGTTGATATTTATGGTTAGGGTTGATGCAGTAGGTTGTACTCCCTCTGTAAAGAAATTTGTGCCTTAATACATTTTCTGCCATTTATAGTAGATTTATAGATATGTTCAGATATGCTTATGCCAATGTTTAGATATGGATGGCTTTAGATAGGGATATTTTCTGTCATTTATGCCAATGTTCAGATATGTTCATTTATAGATATGGAACAATGTCCAGTCCTGTTTATAGTTGTGTCCTGTTTATAGCTTTTGGTCCATTTATAGTAGATATGGTTCTAGTTGTGTTCTAGTCCATTTATAGTAGATTTTAGTGTTGTTGCTGTTGGTGGTCACCTGATGATGTTGGTGATGGGTGCACATGATGTTGATGTTGATGGGTGCACACGATGTTGTTATTATTGTTGTGGTTACCTGATGGGTGCTGTTGATGTTTTCAGAGAAGTGAGATGGCTGGCTTGGAAGGTTTCGAGTTCTTCGAGATCGTAATTGAGAAATCTTGTAGTAGGCAGGTATGTTTATCATCACTCATTTCTTTATCATCACTCTGCTGTCTAGTGCTTGATTGCCACAATTAACCACTGCTTGACCCTCACTGCAGAGGCTGCCTGGCAAGTTTGCGAAGATGCTCGCCGGTCGTGAGCCCCACAAAGTGAAGCTGCGGGAGGCCGCCAGTGGGCTTCACAGGCTGTGCTGGTGGGAAGTGTTAGTGGTGTTTGATGGTGAAGGTCACATGTACCTAGGGCCCGGCTGGGAGCATTTCGCCCGCGCCCATGAGCTACAGCTCGGGTACTTCCTTGTCTTCCGCTACGATGGCGATGCCATGTTCACCGTGAAGATGTTCGACAACACCATGTGCCGCATGTACTACCAGCACGATGACGATGCCAGTAAGCTCTCTGCCTCTCTTCTTCCTGTCCTTTTGGCTTCCTCTACCTGCACGATGACAACACCATGTTCACACTTTGTTGCATTTGGCCAGGCAATGGGAGCAGCAGCAGGGATGACGAGGAGCAGAGCGGGGATGACGACGAGGAGCAGAGCGGGGATGACGAGGAGTAGCCTATTTTGGCTGACGACGAACATGCTATGGTGGTGGCTGACGACGACCCTGCTATGTTGGTGGCGGATGACGACCTTGCTATGGTGGTGGCGGACGACGACCTTGCTATGGTGGTGGCGGACGATGACCTCGCGATGGTGGTGGCGGACGACGACCTCGCCATGGTGGTGGCGCCTGCAATCCCACAGCTTGGCGACAGGACCATGCCAATTGTGGTAGAGGAGTACATCCGTGTTGGGATTCGCCACTCTGAGCGCATCAGGTTGATGAAGGAGCAGAAGGAGGAGTGAAGGTGTTAAGAAGGTGTTCAGCATGTGAGGTTTAAGCTTGTTAGTGTAATATGAACATGTCAATGTTAAGTATGTCAGGTTTAATTTTGTGCATGCTCATGGATGCTGTATGACAGTGTCATCTAAACAAGTCATGTTTTTAACAATGAACATTCAGTTTGGTAATTGATGGGAATTGAAATTTTTTATGCATGCTCATGGATGAAAGATAAAATTATGGGTTTTTGTGCATGCTCATGTATGAAACAATATAAGTTTCATTTTTTGAATGCTAAAAACATGACTCAAACCCTAGCCACGGACGACCGCCGTGACTAAATCGTTTTTCATTTTTTGAATGCAAAAGACATGCGTTTTTCGTGAAGCGGCTACAAGGAGGGGCACCCCAAACGTCGCCATTCCATTTCTATCTCAAAGTAGACCCTATTTTACGGACGGTCGCCAAGAAGCATGCATTTCCGACCCTCGTAGCTACACCCGGCAATTCGGACCACCTTCGGTCGATTCAGCTGGAACCGGCTGGAATTTGAACTGCGGGTCCTCCATAGCTTGCCCGTTATTTTCACTAAAAATGCCTTTTACCTTCACAGGTAGGCATTTCATCAAAGATTCGACAACAGATTGGCACGACTCAAACCCTAGCCACGGATTGCCGCCGCGACGAAATCGGCCGGTTTTTGAAAACATCGTAAAAACTTCAAAAAAATCAAAAAAATGGGAGACCTCCGCGTCACATCATCAAATGTGGCCTACCAACTAGCAAAAATACTAAACTTGCAATACCGGCATTTTCTTGAAAAAGTGTTCTAAAAAACGACCTACCACGAACGAAGATTCATGGCTTTCAAGCCAAACTAGCAATGATATGGCCGCATCCGTTGAATAGTTTCTGATAATATGCCCAAATTGGGCGCATGACTCCATCTTGTGATGGCAAACAATGTTGCCAAAGCGAGGTTCCAACTTGTTTAACAAAAAAAACCATTTTTCATTTTTTGAATGCAAAAGACATGCGTTTTTCGTGAAGCGGCTACAAGGAGGGGCACCCCAAACGTCGCCATTCCATGTCTATCTCAAAGTAGACCCTATTTTATGGACGGTCGCCAAGAAGCATGCATTTCCGACCCTCGTAGCTACTCCCGACAATTCGGACCACCTTCGGTCGATTCAGTTGGAACCGGCTGGAATTTGAACTGCGGGTCCTCCATAGCTTGCCCGTTATTTTCACTAAAAATGCTTTTTACCTTCACAGGTAGGCATTTCATCAAAGATTCGACAACAGATTGGCACGACTCAAACCCTAGCCACGGACGGCCGCCGCGACGAAATCGGCCGGTTTTTGAAAACACCGTAAAAAATTCAAAGAAATCAAAAAAATGGGAGACCTCCGCGTCACATCATCAAATGTGACCTACCAACTAGCAAAAATACTAAACTTGCAATACCGGCGTTTTCTTGAAAAAGTGTTCTCAAAAACGACCTACCACGAACGAAGATTCATGGCTTTCAAGCCAAACTAGCAATGATATGGCCGCATCCGTTGAATAGTTTCTGATAATATGCCCAAATTGGGCGCATGACTCCGTCTTGTGATGGCAAACAATGTTGCCAAAGCGAGGTTCCAACTTGTTTAACAAAAAAAACCATTTTTCATTTTTTGAATGCAAAAGACATGCGTTTTTCGTGAAGCGGCTACAAGGAGGGGCACCCCAAACGGCACCATTCCATGTCTATCTCAAAGTAGACCCTATTTTACGGACGGTTGCCAACAAGCATGGATTTCCGACCCTCGTAGCTACTCCCGGCAATTCGGACCACCTTCGGTCGATTCAGCTGGAACCGGCTGGAATTTGAACTGCGGGTCCTCCATAGCTTGCCCGTTATTTTCACTAAAAATGCTTTTTACCTTCCCAGGTAGGCATTTCATCAAAGATTCGACAACAAATTGGCACGACTCAAACCCTAGCCACGGACGGCCGCCGCGACGAAATCGGCCGGTTTTTGAAAACACCGTAAAAAATTCAAAAAAAATCAAAAAAATGGGAGACCTTCGCGTCACATCATAAAATGTGGCCTACCAACTAGCAAAAATACTAAACTTGCAATACCGGCATTTTCTTGAGCCATTCGGTATGATTTTAGCCATAATTTCTACAAATTTTACAAAAAAACTTGATTTTTTCTGCCTCCAAACCTCTAAAAACTGGTGAAAATTTCCCTCCCACCCCACCAAAATTTCCCTCCTAGCACCAAAATTTCCCACCACTTCTCTCCCACTACCATGCGGGACCCACCACCCCTCTCCCACTAAACACGCGGGATCCCACTCCCCTCCCCTCCCCTCCCACTCCCCAAAATTTCCCCATTCCATTCCCCTCCCCTCTCCCCGACGAACCCTAGCTTCTCCCCACTCCCTCCCCTGCTCCGCGCCGCCCCGCCGCCCCACTCCCTCCCTTGCTCTGTGCCGCCACGCCACTGCACCACCCGCCGCGCCACGTCGTGCCGCCCTCGCCGACGACGAATCCCCTCCCCTCGACGGCTACATCGCCCGCATCATCGACGATGACGGTGGCTACATCGACTACGGCGGCTACATCGACGACGACGGTGGCTACATCGACGACGGCGGCTACATCAACGACGACCACCGCTACATCATCAACATCATCCGCCCCTAGGTACTTCTCGATCTCCCCTCGATATTCTAGTGTTAGGGATATGATTGATCGTTCGGTGGATCCATCTCCCTTCCTCTGCTGGATCCATCTCCCCTCTGCTGGTTCGATGGATCTTCTAGGGTTAGGATCTTCTAGGGTTAGGATCTTCTAGGGTTATGATCTGCTGGTCCTTGTTCATGGGGTCATGTTTATTATTGCATGGGGAATTGGGGATGTTTTCCATCTGGTTCATGGGGTTAGGGTTAGGGTTCATGGGGTTAGGGTTTCATGGGGTTTGTGGGGATGATCTCCCTCTGGTTCATGGCTAGAACATGATGGGGTTAGGGTTCTTGTTGCACGCCATTGCAGCAGATGTTGTAGGGGTTTGCATGGTGATTGATATATCACTGCTGTACCAGCAACCCATCCTGATTGTTCAAGTAGAAGACTTCTTTTATGATGTGCCCATGGGGTTTGTAGCAATGTTCTTATTTTATGATATGTGCATGAAGCTTGTGTTCTTCTTTCCATTGAACAAGAGAATGCTTAGTACTTATTGTGGTATTGGAATTCCTGGTGTGTTAAGGCAGTATGACTAGTTTTAATATATACTATATTGGTGCTAGATAATTTTGGGTGCTGTAACTAATATACAAGGTTGATTCTAATTGTCGAAATGTCTGAATTTGTGTTCTTCTAGTCTATAGCCATGTTTCGTGTGTAGAGGCAACATAATCAATAGTTGAGTATAGTTTTTTCATCTGCTTTTGTACTTCTGCAAGTATAGTTGTTTCATGCTTTACCAGTGGCAACATCTAGTTGTTTTGAAGGTCCTCATGATATACTCTTCTAAATTACCTGCATAAGCATGATTTCAAGGCCTAGTATTATTCTTAACACTGCTTGCTTCTTTATTCATCAACTATTGGGCAATTAGTTGCTCTGAATGCATAAGCTTGCCTCCATTAGGGAAAACAGTTGAGTAATTCATTTGCTTAAAGATGATTGCAGGTACATGGATAAAATTGCAAGTTAAAACATAAAATTAATTGTTGTAAATAGTTGTTTTTGCTAATCCACATTGCTGAAGTATAATCGTGTGCACTGTATTTGTATCCAACTATATATAATTGTAATACATGTGAGTTTTGTTCTTGTCTCTGGTACCACAACCTTAATTCACTTAGCTTGATGTAGTTTGCTTCACATATATTACTGCTAATGCATTGCTTCACATATATAGTTTGCTTCAATTCAGTTGCTTGCTAGCATACATAGGGTTAGGGTTTGCATCAGCAGTACTACTAGCACTTTGCTTGCTTGTTGTGTACTTTATATGAGGCAGTAGGAAGATTTCTTGATGTACGTTACTACCTCCTGCTTGATGTAGTGAAGATATTAAGAGATGCTTCATATCTTTCCAGTGCACATGCATGCTTGTTTAGTGCACTTACATGTTTGCTTAATTAATAACACTAGATCACTGTATTGTTGATCCATCAAGTTTGTTTCACATGTATTACATGTATGTGCATGATGGTCCAAATGCTTTCCTTTATTGATACAAGTGCTTGTATGTGCATGATGGTCCAAATGCTTTCCTTTATTGATACAAGTGCATCATTTTACTTTATCCCTGTTGTATCTGATTGTTGTTTATTCTATTTTGCAAGCACCACCTCAAGATCATCCATGGCAAGGAGGACAAGGTCAAGCATGACGCCAACCGTTGGTATGCAACTTGCTCCTTGTGGTCAGTTTCATAAAATCTGTGTCTTAATATGCTAAGTGAAATGTATTGCTGCAATCTGAATAAGCTGGCTTAATTGTGCCTGTGTGCTGTTAGTCTTCCTTACCTGAATAACTAGGATTAAATGATAATAAAATTTCATAAGATATGTTGGCTGCCTGTCCATGCATTCCAAACATTCACCTAATAGTTATGTTTCCTTTATCATGCAAAGAAGAGCCTCTCACCGAGTACGAGAAGGTTAGGGCTAGAAATATCATGAGGAACAATCGGATGTTCCAGTCCCTTGGCATCGGTGCAATAGCATCGATGATTAGGAAAACAAATGGTGTACAAGAAGGTAGAAGTGATGAGGTTCAAGAGGGTAGTGGAGTTATCAATGATGACCCAGAGTACAATCCTAAGGAGGATGAAGTTATTGATGGAGAGGAAGTGGATGATGTTGTAGTCAACAAGATTGTTAAGGTGCAAACTCTGTCTTGCTTGGAGGATTGGGGTTCTATTATTCTATGTTATTCCTTGTGCTCACATATTTCTCTTGTGATCTAATGCTTTTTTCTGTGCTATTTATATGAGGCACTGAAGGAATCTAGGACGAAGAGGCCTGGTGTTAAGAAGACAGTCAGCAAGAAGCACAAGAGCTCAGAAACATCTCCTGTAATGCCTCCAGGAAGGGTGATGGCCCCAGCTCCAGGACAAAAAAAGAGGATACTGGAACCTGATGAACCTGCCCTTGATAGAGTCACAAGGCAGAAAGCAAGGATGGCGACTGCGATGGACCATCAGGAAAGTATGCTGCTCATGGACTCTCAGACCTCGGTGCAAACAGGTCATGAGTTGCCGCCCATGGATGAAGGAACCACTCTCAGCATGGATGGAAATGGCACTGTCTGCCTAGATGAAGCAGGAACCATCTGCATTGATGAAGCAGGCACTGTCCACACAGACCTCAGCCCTGTTGCACCTTCTATTGACAGGAACGCTGTCATCAATGAAGAAGAACAGCAGCTTGTGCTTCAATCAGGCAAGTTGACCTTTGCAATGCTATCTTTTACTAGTGCATTTTCCAAATGGAATGATCATGTATGCTTTTGTTGATTCCTGCATTTGTCAATTTCTATTCTAATTTATGAGTTCAGTTTCATTTTCAGATGCAATGACTCCCAAGACTAGACTTAGAAAGGGCAAAGGGCTAGAGAGGATCACCAAGTCGCTTGGTAGCAAGGTGCCTATCCAAATTGCCGAAGGGATGATTCGTCCAGAGAAGCCTCTGCAGGCAGCAAAGCTTTCTTCTGAGTGTGGACTCATTGCAAAAAGCCATCTTCCGGTTCTTCCTCACTTCAAGCTATACAAAAAATGCTAGTCTATTGGAGAACTACATTGGGAAAGTTGCTGTAAGCTACTTGTTTCATAGTTAATGTGCTATCTATTTTCTGTTACACCTATGCATGATCACTAATATTGTTCCTACCTAGTTTGCTATCTTGGTAGGCAAATTTTGAGATGAACACGGACTCGGAGACCATCAAGACCTCGTGCAAAGATATTCTGCAGAAATATTCAAAGAACATACGCCATCAGATCAAGAAGAAGTATTTTGATACCGTAGCCGCAAATAAAGTCAGCATTAAGTCTCCGGTCCCTGAGCTAACGGATGGTGAATGGCAAGCTCTGGTGGAGATGTGGTCTACCCCAAGACACAAGGTTTGTCTCTGCTTTGTTTGATGCTTTATGTTCTGCACATGATATGCTAGTGCTAGATCATGCTGACAGTATGCTTTTTTGTAGGAAACCTGTTTGTCGAACAAGATGAATCGACAAAAGTCGTGTACAATCAAAGAACTGGTTCTAGGCACTACACAGCACACATTTTTGCCACTGTGAGATCTCTTCTCTAGAGACCTTACCTTTGGTTCCTCATTGAATAACATTTCTGATTCTTGCTGAATAACATTTTGATTTTTGTTGAAAAACATTTCAGAAAGAAGAGCGTAAGGGTGAGGAGCTGTCTGCGATTGACTTGTTTAAGGCCACCCACAACAGCAAGAAGCACGGGTTTTCGGAGCCAGTCAAGACTGCTATAGTAAGTCACTCCATGCTTTGCCCTATTTGATTCACAGCCAGCTTTGATGCTTTGATGATTTGATGTTGTTTGACTCGGAGCCAGTCAAGAACACATGCTATGTTCCATGCTTTGATGTTGTTTGATAGTTCAACAAAGATATGAGAACTTGCTGTAGCTATTTGATGCATTTTTTATGATATGATGAAATTTGATCTGAATGTTAGTTTGATCGGCTCACTCGGGAAGCCATCTTATATAGAACCACCATTCTAGGCTTAATGAAGTGATCATATTGTTCCAATTGCATGTCTCCAGGTCACTAGTCATCATCTTCTTGTATAGATTTTGTGTGCTGGTTTGATTACTTCAAATAATCCATTTGTGTGCTGGTTTGGTTTCTCTTGCTTGGTTTGGTTTGCAAAATGTGAAATAGATCTCCCACTAATGCCTATCATTTTCCTCCATATGCTAGCTTGAGATGGAAAAAATGAAGGAAGCGCCGGTACCAGAAGGTGAAGAGCCAAAGTCTACTATTGAAATTGTTGAACAAGTCCTCAATACCGAAGCCAAGCAAAGCACATTCCTCAGGAATGTTGGGCTCTAGTCATCTAGGAACAACTCCGGCAAAGTTGCTGCTCATGTTCGTGACCTTGAGCAGAAGCTGGAGAGGTCCGAGCTTCAAGCTGAACTGGTGCAAGAAGAATTGGCGGCAATCAAGATGAAGGCGGAAGAATCTGAAGCTGCACGCGACAAGGAACTTGAGCTGCTGTGCAAGAAGTCTCAAGAACAGGAAGAGAAGTTAGCCCACTTGATGGCTCTCTTTGGAGCTAAGGTAGTTTGATGGCTGTGCTATGAACCTCTTTGTCTTTGAGCTAAGGTAGTTGTTGCATTTTGAACCTGTGAACCTGGGAGCTGAGCTGAGAGCTGTTGCATTTTGTTGCATTTTGCTGTTTAAACTAGAGCACATGGATCCTGTGAAGTTATGTGATCACTTGTGAACCTGGGCCTTTCTGTGAAGTTATGTGATCTTGTGAACCTGGATCACTTGTGGATCATTTTGTTTATTTTCTGTGAAGTTATGTGGATCACTTGTGCACCTGGGCTTGTGGATCACTTGTGCACCTGGGCCTTTCTGTTTATAGTTATGCAAAATGAGAACCTGGGATCTAAAAAGGCCAAGGCCCAAACAAGAATTAGACCAAAAAGGCTTGGGCCTAAAAAAAGAAATGACTGTAAGAAAAAAATATTATAAAAGGCTGCATAACAGAAAATAAAAAGGCCAAGGCCCAAATTCGAACTAGACTAAAAAGTCTGTGGCCCAAAACAATAGTGGAATATAAAAAAATCATCAGAAAAAGGCTCCATTCCCAGAAAATAAAAGGCCAAATTATTGGGCCAGGCCCATGCAGATAAGCAAAATAAAGAAAAAAAATAAATGGGCTGAATTATTGGGCTTGGCCCATCAAGACGGCTGAAATGGACCGGGCTGATTCTATTTTACGACCTTTTCATTTGGTCGTAAGTCTGCCACGTCAGCTTGTCACGGTGGATCTGACGTGGTGTGGTCGGATTGCTAGAGACCAAAACAGTTGGTCGTTAAATCTACGACGTTTTTTGGTCATAAACGTTTACGACCATTCCAGAAGAAAGGTCGCTATAGTCAGTTTACGACGGCCAGCTTTTGACCTTATGTTTTTGGTCACAAAAAGGTCATAAATGGAAATTTGTGACCATTCAGTGACCAATAGTGGTGGTCATAAGTTAACATATTTCTTGTAGTGGACAAGATGGGACAACAACCTGACCATGAGACCTCTACGTTATTTAGCTATCTATCTTCTTGATGCTCCGCTTTTGTGATCATAAACTTTTGTTTGCTCCATCTTAGCTTTATCTGAAGCCTATGGCCCGATGACTTGTTTAATTCAGTTTGTAAGAATTAAGTTTGTGTGGATGCTGCCTGGTGGCTTTATTAATTTAAAGCCGGACGCCTCTAGCGTCTATGTTCCAAAAAAAGTCAAGGCTGACCCAAGCACCCTGTTAAACGATGAAGATTATCCATGATTACAACGCAATAAGCAAATGACACAAGCGAAGAAAAAGTGAAGACTTTCTCTCCACAACTATTATGATGATGCCTTTGATCTAGAATATCCATGTAACAGATGAGTTTCCGTATGAAACCCTGATACTTGGAAAGAGATTGTTCGTTTTGTACACGAAGTGCATCCAGTTTTTGCCGTAACCCACTCAACTTTTTAGTACATACTATGTGGGTGAAATGATGATACCATGCCAACTTTCAACCTTTTCAGAATTCATTTGTAGTGCTTTTCATTTTCACGGTCATATAGCTCAAAAAATCAGTAAATGCATGAAAAATAACAAATGAAGTCAGAAAGGGTTGAAAATTGATGATGTGGCTTTGAATGGTGCATTTTGAACACACAACAAGTCTGGAGTTCAAATAAGTTCTAAAAAATGAAATCCCTTTTGTAACAGATGAGCTTTCGTTCGAAACACTGATACTTCGAAAGAGATTGTCCATTTTGTACACGAAGTGCATCCAGTTTTTGCCGTAACCCTCTCAAATTTTTAGCACATGCTATTTGGGTGAAATGATGATACCATGCCAACTTTCAACCTTTTCAGAGTTCATTTGTAGTGCTTTTCATTTTCAGGGTCATATAGCTAAAAAAATCAGTAAATGCATGAAAAATAACAAATGAAGTCAGAAAGGGTGAAAATTGATGATCTGGCTTTGAATGGTGCATTTTGAACACACAAAAAGTCTGGAGTTCAAATAAGTTCAAAAAATGAAATCCCTCTGTAATAGATGAGTTTTCGTCCGAAACCCTGATACTTTGAAAGAGATTGTCCATTTTGTACACGAAGTGCATCCAGTTTTTTCCATAACCCTCTCAACTTTTTAGCACATGCTATGTGGGTGAAATGAGGATACCATGCCAATTTTCAACCTCTGCAGAGTTCATATGAAGTGCTTTTCAATTCAGGGTCATTTAGCTCAAAGAATGAACTAATATAAAAAAGAATGATCTGGAAAACTTTTATGAAACTCTAATAGCAAAAATAATAAACTAAAATAATGAACAAGAAAACTTTAATGAAACTATAATAGAAAAAAGATTGAACTAGGAAAGTTTAATGAAACTCTAATAGCAAAAGGAATCAACTAAAAAGTTTTATAAACCTCTAGTATTATTGAAACTAAAATTATATAAAATTTATGCAACTAAAATTATTGAAGTATTTTTTGTTCAAAACATTATAAGCAAAAATAATTTTCATAAAGAACTTTTTTTGTTAGAAACTTTAATAGCAAAAAGAATTATCATAAAGATTTCTTTTGTTAGAAACTAAAATAACAAAAACTATTTTTGAATATAATGATAAAACACAGTAATATTAAATAGCAGGAAAAAGAATGACTCCAAAATCTATTTTTATAGTAAAGTTAATCACAAACTAGTGATTCACACAAATTAAAAAATAAATCAAATTTAAACTATTCAAAATGGAAATTAATGGCATTAACAAAAAGTTTATAATTTTTATTACCTAAAACCAAAAAGAATAACTGAAAAACTTGTAAGTATTTTGCTGTAAGTAGCAAAAAAATAAAAAAATAATACAAAAAAATTGGAAAAAAAAAAGAAAAAATGCAGCCTACTGGGCCACCACAGCCTGCATACGACTAGAAACCCGCTAGTTGGGCCAGGATGCATGCCCGTAGTAGGCCCACAGGTACAAAGAGTGGATTTAGGCTCGTAAGCCTGCAGCAGAGAGGTCCTCGAAGTGGTCGGCTCGGCAGGGCTTATAAACCACTCCGAGCCCCTCGTGGCTAGCGAGGTGGGACTAAACATCCCACCGCACCGCGCCAGTTCCAGCACACGACCTTTGGTCCCAGTTGGTGGCACCAACCGGGACGAAAGGGTGCCTTTGGTTGGCGGCACTAACCGGGACTAAATGGGGGCATTGGTCCCGGTTGGTGCTACGAACCGGGACCAAAGGCACCCTTTCGTCTCGGTTGGTGCCACCAACCGGGACCAAAGGTCGTGTGCTGGAACTGCCGGGCGGCACTAACCGGGACTAAATGGGGGCATTGGTCCCGGTTGGTGCTACGAACCGGGAACAATGCTTCGGCTATATAAGCCAACACTTGTGAAATTTTTCATTCAGTTCTTCCACACTGCCCCGACGACGCCGCCAGGCTGCCTCGATAGACGCCATCCACCGCCCGACGCCCGTCTGCTGCCCGACGGCACCCCGCCGCCGTCTGCGCGCCGCCCCAACGCCGCCATTCGTGCCGCTCCGACGCCGACGCCCGCCACTCCGACGCCTCCTCTATGAGTACCAGCCGCCATGTCCTACCCCACCGCCGCCGCGTTACCACCGCGCAGCCACCGTCGTTGCTTTTTTTATATAATATGCTTTATTTTTATATGTATGTATGTTTATATGTATGGAAAAGGGAGGAAGAAGGAAGAAGGGAAGAAAAAAGGAAGAAGGAAGAAGGGAAGAAAAAGAAGGAGAGGAAAAAGGGGAGAAAAAAGAGAAGAAGAGGAGAAAAAATAACAAGAGAAAGAAGGAGAAGAAGAAGAGAAGAAGAGGAGAGGAAGAAAAGGTGAAAAAAAATAAGAAGAGGAAGAAGACGAAAAAAGGAGAAGAAGAAGGAATAGAGGGGAATATCTATTTTTCCTTCTTCCCCTCTATTCCTTCTTGTTCTCCTTTTTTTCTTCCTCTTCTTATTTTTTTCGGGAACGAGGGTGTCGAGGATCGCCGATCGGTCGAGGGTAGGACATGACATGAGGGGGGACGTCAAACATGTGATGAGGGGGACGTCGGACATGACATGAGGGGGGACGTCGGACACTTCTTCCCCTCTATTCCTTCTTCTTCTCCTCTTTTTTTCTTCTTCTTCCTCTTCTTAATTTTTTTCGGCAACGAGGGTGCCGAGGGGTTGAGGGTCGTCGAGGGTTCGAGGGTCGAGGATCTCCGAGGGGTCGAGAGGTTGCCTAGTGTCAAAGTATTGAAGAAATCCATGTTTTCATCATTAGCCAGAAGTAACCAGGGCATGATGGTATGAAGTTGTGCAAAGTTGTTCTGGAACGGAGTCTCGGATAGGATAATTCGCCTTTTGGTACGAATTTCAGCAAAGGCCTTCCAAATAGCGATATTCGGAAGGCTCTTGCTGAACTTTGTACCAAAAAGCAAATTATCGCTATCACAGCAATCGCGCGCGATGGCCAACCAATTGAACCCATCCGGACCAAGGAAGCATTTTCTGCTCAGTTCGGGGTTCTTGTTAGGGACATGATTCCGATCAGCATCCACCAATGGTATAAGCCTAAGAACGAAGACCTTGAGGTGTCTTATGTCAACAATAGGCAGAAAGATGATCTTTGGACCACGCTGAAAGCAAATTTCACCCTACCGCCAGAGGACGATTCAGAGAAGCCAGCTATAGAGCCATTGGTCAAGGCTCTTGCTCTTAAGAAGATGGCATATCTGTTCAGGAGGTGGAAGAATGAGCTGAAAACAACGTTTGTCAACAAAGAAAAGACTCCATAATTCATCGGTCGATTTGAGAAGATCAGAGATCACTGGGACGCATTTGTGGCCCACAAGATATCGGTGAAGAGCAAGAAGATGTCAGCGACAAACAAGAAAAATGCTGCAAAGAAGGAGCTTCACCATCGCACGGGGTCAGGTGGCTACTGATAACTCACAAGTATGGGGGATCGCAATAGTTTTCGAGGGTAGAGTATTCAACCCAAATTTATTGATTCGACACAAGGGTAGCCAAAGAATATTCTCAAGTATTAGCAGCTGAGTTGTCAATTCAACCAAACCTGGAAACTTAATATCTGCAGCAAAGTGTTTAGTAGCAAAGTAATATGATAGTAGTGGTAACGGTGGCAAAAGGTAACGGTAGCAAAAGTAATATTTTTGGTGTTTTATAGTAATGATAACAATAGCAACGGAAAAGTAAATAAGCGAAGAACAATATATGGAAAGCTCGTAGGCAATGGATTGGTGATAGATAATTATGCCCGATGTGATCGATCATGTAACAGTCATAACCTAGGGTGACACAGAACTAGCTCCAATTCATCAATGTAATCTAGGCATGTATTCCAAATATAGTCATACGTCCTTATGGAAAAGAACTTGCATGGCATCTTTTGTCCTACCCTCCCGTGGCAGCGGGGTCCTAGTGGAAACTAAGGGATATTAAGGCCTCCTTTTACACTAGTAGAAAAAGGGTCAAACGTGAAGCACATTAGTGCCGGTTTGATTTGGGCCCGGTACTAATGGTACCATTAGTGCCGGTTCGAACGGATTTGCATTAATGCCGGTTCGTGACCTTTAGTACCGGTTCGTGGCACGAACCGGTACTAAAGGGGTGGTGGCAGGCTGGAGGGGTGGTGGCAGGCTGGCGTCAGGCCAGGGCCCCACGATCACCTTTAGTACCGGTTCGTGGCATGAACCGGTACTAAAGGTCTAACCTTTAGTACCGGTTCGTGCCATGAACCGGTACTAAAGGGGTCTGACCTATAGTACCGGTTGGAGACACAAACCGGCACTATAGGGCAATTTTCAAACTTGAAAAAATCATAACTAAATCATCCTAATTCAGAAAAATACATATAATATATCAAAATTTGCAGAACAAAGAGATTTTCCGTTTCGACAATTTTTTAAAATCACAAAATTCCAAAGGGAAAATAGAGTTTTTGGGCGTTTTAGACGTTTTTTTGGACGTTTTTAGCGTTTAGTGCTAGGGTTTAGATTTCAGCGTTTAGGGTTAGGTTTTATGGTCTAAACCCTTAGTTTTTACTGTTTAGCATAGAGTTTCCGACGTTTTAAGTCCCGGGTTTAGGGTTTAGGACACTTTTTGAAATGACAAATTGTAAAAGGAAAAAAGATATGCTCTAATTTATGTTTTTTTGAATTTTGGTTAAATCTTGTCAAACCGGTCAAACAACTGATTCAATAAAGTTTGAGTGTTACTAAATAATTACGCAATAATATTAGTGTTACTAAATAAGTATCTCAGTTTTTTTGAATTTTGTTCAAATCTGGTCAAACTGTGGTCAAACTATGGTCAAACTACTTATTCAAGAAATATTAGTGTTACTACATAATTATTCAAGAATATTAGTGTTACTAAATAATTATTTCAATTTTTTTAATTTTGGTCAAATCTGGTCAAACTATGGTCAAACTTATTCAAGAAATATTAGCGTTACTAAATAATTACTGTTTTTTTAGAATAATAGTTTCAAACTCAAACGGTGAAATGTGTGACTTCATGCTCAAGCTAAACTCCTGAGGGTTAATAGGATTGACATCTTACTATTGTCAGGAAAACAACAAGTGCAAACTCGGAAACGAAGGAGAATAGAACCTGAAAGTTAAGCATGCTCGGGCTGGAGTAGTGAGAGGGATGGGTGACCGGTCGGGAAGTTAGATGATTTGGAATGAGTGATCCACACTTGAGCAGTTAAGAGAGGTGATTAGAGACTAAATCATCAAATAATTCAGAAAAATTAAAAATAAAAAAAAATCAAATTTTTTTCCAAAATTTTCAAAAAAAAATAATTAAAAAAAACCTTTAGTACCGGTTGGTAACACCAACCGGTACTAAAGGTCCCCCATACCAGGGCGCGAGCTCACGCCACGTGGTTCCCCTTTAGCATCGGTTCGTGCTGAACCGGTACTAAAGGGGGGGGGGCTTTAGTGCCGAAACTTTAGTGCCGGTTCCTAAACCGACACTAAAGGGCCTTACGAACTGGTGCTATTGCCCGGTTCTGCACTAGTGCCTTTTAATAGAGTAACGGACCAAAGCATTAACACATAGTGAATACATGAACTCCTCAAACTACGGTCATCACCGGGAGCGGTCCCGATTATTGTCACTTCGGGGTTGCCGGATCATAACACATAGTAGGTGACTATAGACTTGCAAGATAAGATCAAGAACTCACATATATTCATGAAAACATAATAGGTTCAGATCTGAAATCATGGCACTCGGGCCCTAGTGACAAGCATTAAGCATAGCAAAGTCATAGCAACATCAATCTTAGAACATAGTGGATACTAGGGATCAAACCCTAACAAAACTAACTCGATTACATGATAAATCTCATCCAACCCATCACCGTCCAGCAAGCCTATGATGGAATTACTCACGCACGGTGGTGAGCATCATGAAATTGGTGATGAAGGAAGGTTGATGATGACAATGGCGACGGATTCCCCTCTCCGGAGCCCCGAACGGACTCCAGATCAGCCCTCCCGAGAGAGTTTAGGGCTTGGCGGCGACACCGTATCATAAAACGCGATGAATCCTTCTCCTCTATTTTTTCTCCCTAAACACGAATATATGGAGTTGGGGTTGAGGTCGGTGGAGCCCCAGGGGGGCCACGAGGCAGGGGGGCGCGCCCAGGGGGGCAGGCGTCCCCCCACCCTCGTGGCTAGGGTGTGGCCCCCCTGGCCTTGATTCTTTGCCAGTATTTTTTATTATTTCCAAAAATAATATCCGTGGAGTTTCAGGTCATTCCGAGAACTTTTATTTCTGCACATAAATAACACCATGGCAATTCTGCTAAAAACAACGTCAGTCCGGGTATTTCCATTCAAATCATGCAAGTTAGAGTCCAAAACAAGGGAAAAAGTGTTTGGAAATGTAGATACGACAGAGACGTATCAACTCCCCAAGCTTAAACCTTTGCTTGTCCTCAAGCAATTCAGTTGACAAACTGAAAGTGATAAAGAAAAACTTTTACAAACTCTGTTTTCTCTTGTTCTTGTAAATATGTAAAGCCAACATTCAAGTTTTCAGCAAAGATTATGAACTAACCACATTCACAATAACACTTAGGTCTCATGTTTATTCATATCAATGGCATAATCAACTAGCGAGCAATAATAATAAATCTCAGATGACAACACTTTCTCAAAACAATCATAATATGATATAACAAGATGGTATCTCGCTAGCCCTTTCTGAGACGGCAAAACATAAATGCAGAGCACCTTTCAACATCAAGGACTAGACATTGTAATTCATGGTGAAAGAGATCCAGTCAAGTCATGCTCAATGTAAACTAACAGTAATGAATGCAAATGACAGCAGTGCTCTCCAACTGGTGCTTTTTAATAAGAGGATGATGACTCAACATAAAAGTAAATAGATAGGCCCTTCACAGAGGGAAGCAGGGATTTCTAGAGGTGCCAGAGCTCGATTTTGAAATAGAGGTGAATAATATTTTGAGCAGTATACTTTCATTATCAACATAACAACCAAGAGATGGCGATATCTTCCATGCTACACACATTATAGGCGGTTCCCAAACAGAATGGTAAAGTTTATACTTCCCCTCCACCAACAAGCATCAATCCATGGCTTGCTCGAAACATCGAGTGCCTCCAACTAACAACAGTCCCGGGGGAGTTTTGTTTGCACTTATTTTGATTTGATTTGCATAAAGCATGGGACTGGGCATCCCGGTGACCAGCCATTTTCTCGTGAGTGAGGAGCGGAGTCCACTCCTCTTCATAATAACCCGCCTAACATGGAAGATACGGGCAGCCCTAGTTGATACATGAGCTATTTGAGCATACAAAACAGAATGTTTATTTGAAGGTTTAGAGTTTCGCACATACTAATACGTCTCCAACGTATCTATAATTTTTGATTGTTCCATGCTATTATATTATCAACCTTGGATGTTTTATATGCTATTTTATATGATTTTTGGGACTAACCTATTAACCCAGAGCCCAGTGCCAGTTTCTGTTTTTCCTTATTTTAGAGTATCGCAGAAAAGGAAAATCAAACGGAGTCCAATTGAGCTAAAACTTCACGGAACTTGGAGTCCATGTAAGGGAAGCTTAGAGGAGGCCACGAGGTAGGGGGCGCACCCACCGCCCCTGGGCGCGCCCTCCACCCTCGTGGGCCCCTCGTGGCTCCCCTGACGCACTTCTTCCGCCTATATATCTCCATACACCCTGAAAACATCCGAGAGCACAATAGATCGGGAGTTCCGCCGCCAGAAGCCTCCGTAGCCACCGAAAACCAATCTAGACCTGTTCCGGCACCCTACCGGAGGGGGCAATCCCTCTCCGGTGGCCATCTTCATCATCCCGATACTCTCCATGACGAGGAGGGAGTAGTTCACCCTCGGGGCTGAGGGTATGTACCAGTAGCTATGTGTTTGATCTCTCTCTCTCTCTCTCTCGTGTTCTTGAGGGGATACGATCTTGATGTATCGCGAGCTTTGCTATTATAGTTGGATCTTATGATGTTTTCTCCCCCCCTCTACTCTCTTGTAATGGACTGAGTTTTCCCTTTGAAGTTATCTTATCGGATTGAGTCTTTAAAGATTTGAGAACAGTTGATGTATGCCTTGCCGTGCGTATCTCTGGTGACAATGGGATACCACGTGATTCACTTGATGTATGTTTTGGTGATCAACTTGTGGGTTCCGCCCATGAACCTATGCATAGGGGTTGGCACACGTTTGGGGCACGTGATTCTCCAGTAGAAACTTTGGGGCACTCTTTGAGGTTCTAGGTGTTGGTTGAATAGATGAATCTGATATTGTGTGATGCATATCGTATAATCATACCCACGGATACTTGAGGTGACATTGGAGTATCTAGGTGACATTAGGGTTTTGGTTAATTTGTGTCTTAAGGTGTTATTCTAGTACGAACTCTAGGGCTGTTTGTGACACTTATAGGAATAGCCCAACAGATTGATTGGAAAGAATAACTTTGAGGTGGTTTCGTACCCTGCCATAATCTCTTCATTCGTTCTCTGCTATTAGTGACTTCGGAGTGACTCTTTGTTGCATGTTGAGGGATAGTTATGTGATCCAATTATGATATTATTGTTGAGGGAACTTACACTAGCGAAAGTATGAACCCTAGGCCTTGTTTCCGATCATTGCAATACCGTTTACGCTCACTTTTATCATTAATTACCTTGCTGTTTTTATAATTTCAGATTACAAATACCTTTATCTACTATCTATATACCACCTGTATCACCATCTCTTCGCCGAACTAGTGCACCTATACAATTTACCATTGTGTTGGGTGTGTTGGGGACACAAGAGACTCTTTGTTATTTGGTTGCAAGGTTGCTTGAGAGAGACCATCTTCATCCTACGCCTCCCATGGATTGATAAACCTTAGGTCATCCACTTGAGGGAAATTTGCTACTGTCCTACAAACCTCTGCACTTGGAGGCCCAACAACGTCTACAAGAAGAAGGTTGTGTAGTAGACATCACATACAAATTTACTTGGAACGGCAGGCAGATATCGTATATAGGTAGGTATGGTGGACTCATATGGAACAACTTTGGGGTTTATGGGATTGGATGCATAAACAGTATTCCCGCTTAGTACAGGTGAAGGCTAGAAAAAAGACTAGGAAGCGACCAGCTAGAGAGCGACAACAGTCATGAACATGCATTAAAATTAATCAACACCAAATGCAAGCATGAGTAGGATATAATGCACCATGAACATAAATATCATACACGCTATGTTGATTTTGTTTCAACTACATGCGTGAACATGTGCCAAGTGAAGCCACTCGAATCATTCAACAGAGGATACCACCCTATCATACCACATCACAACCATTTTAATAGAATGTTGGCATGCAAGGTAAACCGTTATAAGCTCCTAGCTAATTAAGGATGGCATAAGCAACTATAATCTCTAATTGTCATCACAAACATGTTTATTCATAATAGGGTGAATCAGGAACGATGAACTAATCATATTTACAAAAACAAGAGAGGTCGAGTTCATACCAGCTTCTCCCATCTCAATCAGTCCATCATATATCGTCATAATTGCCTTTCACTTGCACGGTCGAATGATGTGAATAATAATAACATTGCACGTGCATTGGACTAAGCTGGAATCTGCAAGCATTCAATAAACAGGAGAAGACAAGGCAATATGGACTCTTGGTTAAATCAACAATAATGCATGTAGGAGTCACTTCAACAATTTAATTATGGTCTTCTCCTATCGACCCCCAAATAAAATAAAAGAAATAAAACTATTTACACGAGAAAGCTCCCAACAAGCAAAAGAAGAACATGAAATCTTTTTGGGTTTTCTTTTTAATTACTACTACAAGCATAGAAATTAAAACTAGCTAAAAGCTACAACTATTTTTTTGTTTTTTTCTTAAGGTTTATCAAACACACAAGAAGAAAGCATAAAAAGGAAATAAACTAGCATGGATATTGTCGGTGTCAAAACCGGCGGATCTCGGGTAGGGGGTCCCGAACTATGCGTCTAAGGCGGATGGTAACAGGAGGCAGGGAACACGATGTTTTGCCCAGGTTTGGGCCCTCTTGATGGAGGTAAAACCCTATGTCCTGCTTGATTAATATTGATGATATGGGTAGTACAAGAGTAGATCTACCACGAGATCAGAGAGGCTAAACCCTAGAAGCTAGCCTACGGTATGATTGTATGTTGTCCTACGGACTAAAACCCTCCGGTTTATATAGACACCGGAAAGGGCTAGGGTTACACAAGGTCGGTTACAAAGGAGGAGATATACATATCCGTATTGCCTAGCTTGCCTTCCATGCCAAGTAGAGTCCCATCCGGACACGAGACGAAGTCTTCAATCATGTATCTTCATAGTCCAACAGACTGGCCAAAGGATATAGTCCGGCTGTCCGGAGACCCCCTAATCCAGGACTCCCTCAGTAGCCCCTGAACCAGGCTTCAATGACGATGAGTCCGACGCGCAGTATTGTCTTCGGCATTGCAAGGCGGGTTCCTCCTCCGGACACATCACAGAAGAATTTGAATACAAGGATAGTGTCTGACCCTACAAAATAAGTTCCACATACCACCATAGAGAGAATAATATTTCCACAAATCTTAATCTGCTGACACGTTTTGGCAACATGACATCATGCCATGGCTCGGTGATTATTCGAACCGTTTTTCTTCAACCAGCTCCACACATAACGTGAGGTGGTTTCTTGACACATCTTGTCAAAGCAGAGATCGTGTTCCCCTAATTGCGGGATTCTCATCAATACGGTCGTGGGTAACCCAACTGTGTCTAGGACTCCTAGATTACAGGCAAGTCCCAAACGGCCACGGAGAGGACGCTTGATATTCTCCCTCTTTATAAAGGGACAAGGCTTTTACTTTCTTCCTCCCGTGCTCAATCGAATCCTTCCCCAGCCTCAATTTCTAACACCCAAAGCCTAGGTCAGGCGCTTCGGACCTTTAATCATGTCTGGGTCCAGCCTTCAAGGCCGATGGATGCCCTCCTCCATTACGGAAGAGGATATCAAGAAGTTGAGGGAGGCCAGATACCTGACCGCCGAGGTTTCGCATCGGCTGCCTGCCCGAGGGCAGGTCGTCCCTACTCCTGAACCCAACGAAGACGCCATGTTCATCTCCCACTTCCTCCGAGGTCTATGCCTTGCTCTGGATCCCTTCGTAAGGGGTTTGATGTTCTATTATGGGCTAGACTTCCACGATCTAGTCCCGGACTCCTTTCTCCACATCTCGGCATTTATTGTCGTGTGTGAGGCCTTCCTCCGCATTACCCCTCACTTTGGCTTGTGGCTCAAGACCTTTGATGTGAAGCTGAAGATGGTTGAGGGGCAGCACGTAGCGTGCAGAGGCGCATTAATAAGCAAGATTGCAGGAGCTCCGTGACCAAAAGGTCCTTTCCAGAGGTGTCCGGATTATGGCAACGGGAGTGGTTTTACATCACAGCTCCCAGAAGTGCCAAGTGCGTGGCTGCCCCTGCTTTCCACTCGGGCCCCCCACCACAACTGATGTCATGGATTAGCAGAGGGCTGAGCTGGGGTCTAGCCAAGGACGTGCCTATACTGCAAAGCCGCATTCAAGATCTCTTCGAGGGAGATTTTAATTTGGTTAAGGTAATGCAAGTCATGCTAGTTCGTCGAGTCCAGCCTTGCAAATGTCGGCCCCTTCGCTTGTGGGAATTCAACCCAGAAGGACCGCACGCTATTCAAAATATCCTCGGCCTGACGCACGAGATGTACAAGTCATTCTTCGGACCTCAAACAGAGTGTCCGGATACTTCCGAGGATGTGGGCCTGAGCAGCAACCACACCGCCGACCAAGTAAGTAATCCTCTAGCTGAACACACCATCTTGACTAGGACTGGCTAAAAAGGTGAAGATGATTCGGTGTTCGGCCCCCCTCCCTGAGGGTTTGGAAAATCCGGTACTGGAAAAGATGCTCGAGCTCGCACCTTGCCCGGAGCCCTCGAAGGAAGATAAAGGGGGGAATAATGTGGGCGAAAGAGGGCCCCCATCGCTGCCAATTCCAACTGAGGGAATGAGCGCCTCCATGAGGGAGGATAACCAAGGGGAAGATTCTGACCTTCTCTCGCTACGGGGAAGGAAGAGGACTGCCTCTGAAGATCCGGAAACCGAGGCTTCCAAACAGGAGAAGAAGTCTCCAACAGAGGGTCCTGCCTTGGGGGGTGCTCTTGCCGCACAAAGTCCGCGTGGGGATCAGCCCTCTAACAAGCCGTAAGTTATCAAAAATACTTTAACAGTGAAGATATACTACCTTACCTATGAGGAAAATAACCGAAGCATATATCTTGCAGTTTGGATCTTAGCCCTTCTCGGCAGAGCTCGTCTTCGGGGGATCTTCTTCCGGAGATGATGGAGAGCGAAACGCCTCCCCCGGACTCCCCCGCTCAAGAAGCGGGCGACCTTGAAGTGTCGTCATGGAGGGCCTCTCCGAATCCGGTGAGGCTAGAAGATAATCCTATAGTCACCCGAAGATAATACTATAGTCACCAGAAGAGAGCAAACAAAAGAGTCCGACACCATCTGGTATGCGGTCGGACGTTCTGAGGGAGCTGTTGGAGCGAGCGGCCATCTCAGAAGAACACCGTACGTTAATGAGTACGATGATGGGAAGGATTTCGTCCACCGAAAGCGGATTGCATGACGCATTTATGTGTCTACTAACGGGCTTTGAGGTACGTGAGATGATATTCCTTTGTAATAGTACCGCACATTTTTACGTGTGCCCTGTGTAGATAGTAGCCCCTGAGACTCTGGTTGTCACCGAGTACGTCGGCAAGCAGAGGATCATAGTCCCAGGTAATAACCATACCGCTTTATGTGCAGGTGGTGGAAGCTCCGGTGGCTAGCCGGACTAATGAGTTTGCCGAACTGAAGCAGCGACTGGATGCGGTGGATGCCGACATCGAGCTGGTTAACAAGAGGCTTGACGAGGCACAGGGTAAGTGATATTTTCTGGTGAATGCCACATAGTAAGAGCAGCGTGATGTTATTATCTTTAATATTTTGTGAATGCAGATGGAGCTGCCACCATGGAAACCCTTCGGGCGGAACTTTCCCGAGCCAAAGAACAAGCACGAAGTAGTAATGCGGCTGCTTTGAAGGCGGCCGAAGAGTTAAGAGCCGAGAAGGCCGCGCATTGCGATAGCAAAGAGAAGATGGCCAAGATGGCCATAAAGTTAAAAGACACTGCCGACCGTTGCCAGTTCCTTGAAGAAGAGAACCGAGCGAAGGCAACGGACCTTGAAAAGGCCACGATGGTGACCAAAGACACCCGCTCTGCCATGAGAGCGAAGAAGGAGGAGCTGCGTGAAGCCTGTGATATTGTGGTTGGGAAGCCCTTTTTGCTGCGAAGGAAGTTCGGAGATCCGTGGTATGCTCCTCTGGATCGGCTGTGGAGTTCGGGAGACGCATATCTGGACTTGGCGGCGAGCGCGGTCGATGCGGCCGAATACTTCCGAGATCAAACAGATCGTGAAGTGGACAAGCTATTCTGGTCGTAGTTTAACGTTCCAGAGCGTCCGCTTCCATTGATTGATCAACTAGCCGAATGGGCCGAACTCAATAGGTTGTCCGGACTTTCCATGAGGTCCGTCGTAGATCATCTTTGGCCGGAAAAGCCGAAGCCAAGCAGCTATTTCAGCTTAGTCCAGCAGTTCCTTGGTGCGGGGCCGCGCATCAATGCGATGAAGAGGTCGGCGTGCATAGAAGGCTCGCGAATGGCCCTTGCCCGTGTCAAAGCATACTGGGCGGAGATGGATGCTACCACTGTCGCGGCGCAGGGTTCGGCCATAGGCCGAGTGGCTGCCGACCACTATTTTGAAGAAGTTCTTGAGGGTGCTCGTTTGATAGAGGTCGAATGCTCAAAGAATATTATGTTTGAGTGACATGTATTCCCATTGTAAAAACAATGTTTTATTGAATTTATCAAGGTTGTATTTATACTTGTGCCCAAAAGTATTGTGATGCCTCCTATGCGGCCGTTTATGTATACATGTGTATAACCTGAAAGATTGCAGTCGCCGGCTTCAGCCCCCACGCATATAATGTGGGGGTGTTCGCAGAAGACGCGTATTCACACTTAATCCAATGTCTTGGTCCTAATAAGGAGGTGATAGCGCATCGAACTTGGCAAACGGACTATAATGCTTTAACACTTTCACTTAGCTATAGGAGTTTGACAGTGGGGCTACTATATAGCCCCTGGTGGCTCCGCACTCTCCCGAATTCGGGGTGCGTATATGCCTGGCCGGGAAACGGCCCTTCGTTAAGGCAGAGGAATTCTAACATTCCGATAGGTCATCGAGTGGTTGACCAGTCTCGCGCTATATCATGACAGTCAGTTTTCGGCTTTCTCTACTGAGGTGCTCGTCCGGATGAACCAGGGCACAATCACAGTAGTTCTCCTGGTGCTGCCTTAGCCGATAGACCGGAACGTAAGGCACCAAAACACAGGAGCCGGGCAAACCCAACATTTGACCAAAGACATGATTCGGAGCTGATGCATATAAGGCCAAACTCGTGACGTCGAACACTCCCTAAGGTATTCGGTCTTTATGGTATAAACCGGGCCTAAATAATGCCCTTTGCAAGAAGCCCCTTGTGTCCAGGTACGTGCATTATTCTGACGTGCCAACATGCCAAGACATTAGCATCCTTCTCAATTGTATTGGGAATCCGGGGGATGTGTATCAACAAGAGACAGTAAAAAAGGTTTACGCAGGGTCTTAATCTAAAAAGAATCCTTGGAACGGGTCCCTGCTGCACGTCTGCGTCTGTGTCTCCGTTGTCCCGTATCCTGGACGGGTGTAGCACGATGGTCATCTGTAAAAGAGAGAAACTTAGGTGAAAAGTTGTCGTGCAAAAAGGTAGGTTTAAAGAAACCATGTACAATTCAAGATGAGTAAAAATTGCCACTTGTCTGCGCGCGTTGAGCCCCTTGTATTTCTAATAGGGGTGTGGCCATCAAACCTCTATGTATTACATATAGCTGCACCGGACTCGCCTAACCGTGTCCGTGGTCTTGACGACCTATTAAATGTTTTAGTTGGTGAGGCCGTTTTTAGTGTGCGGCTGCCAAGGCAGTCGCACTCTCTTCGGCGCACAAGGATCGCTCAATATTTCCATTCATTGTAATGATGCCACGTGGACCGGGCATCTTAAGCGTGAGGGTAGCGTAATGCGGTATTGCATTAAAGCGAGCGAAAGCTTCACGTCCAAGTAGTGCTTGATAGCCACTTTGGAACGGAGCAATGTGGAATGTTAAATTTTCGCTACGAAAGTTATCAGGGAAGCCGAATATAACCTCTAGTAGCAGGTAGCCCGTGCAATGAGCCCCTGGGCCTGGCGTTAGTCCTTTAAAGGTAGTATTGCTATGGCGAACTTGCGTTGGGTCTATCACCATTTTGCGGATTGTGTCCTGATATGTCAGGTTTAGACTGCTGCCACCGTCCATCAGGACTCGTGTGAAATGGTATCCGTCAATTATTGGGTCTAATACCAAGGCAGCCCATCCTGCACGCCGGATACTTGCTGAGTAATCCTGATGGTCGAAAGTGATCGGTTGAGATGACCAGTGGCAGGACTCCGTGGTGATAGGCCCTTGGGCATATTTCTCTGGGAGTGCCGCTTTGTTTCTACCCTTGATTACGTGTAACACGTTTACTGTCTTGATTTTTGGTGGAAATTTCTTTTGTTCCCTAGTATCTTGCTTTAGAGGCTCATCCTCGTCTTCGCTTGGTGTATCCTCCCCCTTGTGTATGGCGTTGAGCTTGCCGGACAGCTTGAAGACCCAACATTCTCTGTGGGTATGATTAGCGGGTTTACCAGGGGTGCTATGGATCTGACATATTTGGTCCAGAATTTTGTTTAGGCTGGACAGTTCATCTCTGGCGCCTTTAGAGGGCGGCTTTTGCTGACCTGGCCGAGAGCTTCTGAATCCGGCGTTTACTGCCGTGCTCTTCGGGCTGTCTTCTTTATTTCGGCGCTTATTATTGTTTCTGCACCGTGATTTCCCATTTCCATCTCTAACTTCAGATGTACTTGGGCCGCTGGTGCTGCATCTGGCTAGCCAGTTGTCCTCACCCACGCAAAATCGAGTCATGAGGCTTGTTAATGCTGCCATTGTTCTTGGCTTTTCTTGGCTGAGGTGTCTGGCAAATCATTCGTCGCGGATGCTATGCTTAAAAGCTGCCAAGGCTCCAGCGTCCGGACAGTCGACTATTTGGTTCTTTCTAGTAAGAAACTTGTTCCAAAGCTTTCGGGCTGACTCTCCGAGCTGTTGAGTTATATGACTCAAATCGTCCGCATCCGGAGGTCGGACATAAGTCCCTTGAAAATTTGCCCGAAAAGCGTCTTCGAGCTCTTCCCAACTTCCAATGGAGCTTTCGGGGAGGCTTTTAAGCCAGTGCCGAGCTGGCCCTTTGAGTTTGAGGGGTAAATACTTAATGGCGCGGAGATCATCTCCTCGAGCCATATGGATATGGAGGATGTAGTCCTCAATCCAGACCCCAGGGTCTGTTGTTCCGTCGTATGCCTATATGTTTACGGGTTTGAATCCCTTTGGAAATTCATGGTCCAGCACCTCATCGGTGAAACATAGGGGGTGTGCTGCACCCTTGTATCTGGGTGTACCGCGTTGTTTGGATGTTTGTTGTGTTGCATCGTATGCTGGAGCGCGCTTGCGTGGTCCATAGATGGATCTGGTTGCGCCATCCTTTTGATGCGAGCCATCGCGTGGATCGCGTATTGGCTTATGTGCGGCGTTGTTTGCTGCTCTATGTTGGCCGTGAGGTCGTCTATCCGGCTGGATGGCCATTTTAATTTTTGGTTGCGGGGGATCTAAGGCCTCCTCAGCAAATTCAGGTAGCAACTTCCGCTTCGGCTAGCTCTTGGTGTGGCGATTACCGTCTTACTTCGCTGTTGTGTTGAGTACTTTACTCCATCTGATTTGGAGTGTGTCTTGCGCAGCCTTGAGCCTTTGCTTCTGCTTTTTTAGACTCCTCGCGGTGGCAACAAGCCTTTGATGGGCATTCTGTTGCTCCAGGTGTCTGTCTGGTGTGATGTCGTCCAGACTATTATGTTTGACAGAGTCGGGTTGTTCAGTTTGATTCTCCGTCTTGCCGTGGTTCGGCGATGGTTCACCCTGCTCTTGCGCTGGGTCAACATGATCGTTATTTCTGCCGAGGCGGGATTTGGGGCGGCGCTTACGCCACCGCTTTGACTGCTTCTCGAGGGGACAATCCTTCGTTGCGTCCTTCCGTTCCTCGTCGTTGTTTTCTTTTGGTGTGTCTACCATGTATACGTCATGTGATGAAATGGGTGTCCAGTGCCCTATGGGCAATGGTTCCTATTGGTCTCCTGCATCGTCGTCCATACCATCGATGTCTTCAGAGTCGAAGTCGAGCATGTCGGTTAAGTCGTCGACAGTGGCTACAAAGTGGGTGGTGGGTGGGCCTCGAATTTCTTCGTCGTTCGCATCCCAATCCTGCCGGTCATAGTTCGGCCAGGATCCTCCTAACAAGGAGAGAGACCTTAATGAGTTCAGTATGTCGCCAAAGGGCAAGTGCTGAAAAATATCTGCGGAGGTGAACTCGATGATCGGCGCCCAATTGGATTCACTAGGAACAGGCACAGGCGGTTCGGAGTCGGCGGCCGGAGAAGGATCCGGCAGTTTGACGACACGGCTCTCGTGCAGGTTAAGATCGATGTTCGGCTCGATCGCCGCTGGGGGTAAGGACTCCATGGCGGGGTCCATCCACCCGTCCATGGACGGCGCAACTGGCTCCGAATTAAGGGTCGGATCGGTGAGATTTCTTGAACACTGTCCGACGGCAGAGCTAAATCGTACTCATCGTGACCGCATGACGCACAAGGCAGAGGCTCGAATCCGTCGAAGATCATGTCTCCGCGGATATCAGCCGTGTAGTTTATGCTTCCAAACCTGACCTGGTGGCCAGGGGCGTAACTTTCGATCTGCTCCAGATGGCCAAGCGAGTTGGCCCGCAGTGCGAAGCCGCCGAATACAAAAATCTATCCGGGGAGAAAAGTCTAGCCCTAGACTGCACCGCTATCGATGATCGTAGGAGCCATCAAGCCTAACGGCGACGACACAGAGGAACTCTCAATGAAAGCACCAATGTCTGTGTCAAAACCGGCGGATCTCGGGTAGGGGGTCCCGAACTGTGTGTCTAAGGCGGATGGTAATAGGAGGCAGGGAACATGATGTTTTACCCAGGTTCAGGCCCTCTTGATGGAGGTAAAAACCTACGTCCTGCTTGATTCATATTGATGATATGGGTAGTACAAGAGTAGATCTACCACGAGATCAGAGAGGCTAAACCCTAGAAGCTAGCCTACGGTATGATTGTATGTTGTCCTACGGACTAAAACCCTCAGGTTTATATAGACACCGGAAAGGGCTAGGGTTACACAAGCTCGGTTACAAAGGAGGAGATATACATATCCGTATTGCCTAGCTTGCCCTCCACGCCAAGTAGAGTCCCATCCAGACACGAGACGAAGTCTTCAATCTTGTATCTTCATACTCCAACAGACAGGCCAAAGGATATAGTCCGGCTGTCCGGAGACCCCCTAATCCAGGACTCCCTCAGATATTAAAATGAAAAAGTATGAGCACCGACAACTAGCAATGAGTGTGTGAACATGAATGTAATGTCGATGGGAAATACGTACTCCCCCAAACTTAGGCTTTTGGCCTAAGTTGGTCTAATGCCATGGATGGCCTGACGGATGTCCAAAGTTGTAGTTGGGGTCGTACTGAGATGCAGCACTCATTGCATCGTGGGCTGCAGCTTGGAGGCAAGCTATCTCAGCCCTCCTCTTATACTCTTCCGCCTCCTCTCTGGTTACAAAATATCTCCCTTTTGCCTGAAAGTCAAAGAAAGTAGAAGCAGGGAGAGCGACGTGATAGGTGCGTCGTCTGTCAAAGATTAGTCGGTACTGGAGGAACTGATCGTTCCTCTCAACAAAATTATGACGAACCATAGCCTCGTAATCCTAATAAGCAGGAGGCAACTCAATGTTATCCTCACGTATGGTTAGACCAAGAAAATTAGCTATACGGGTTGCATAAATTCTACCGAAGAAATCTCCATTAAATCTATTATGATGCAACCTACGTGCAACAATGGCTCCCAAATTATAAGATTTATCTCCTAACACAGCACTCCTAAGAATACTGAGGTCAGGGACACACATATGACATGCTTCATCTTTACCATTTATGCACCTACCTATGAATAGAGCAAAATAATGTATAGCAGGAAAATGAATGCTCCCTATGGTAGCTTGTGCTATATCTCTAGATTCCCCCACAATTATACTAGTAAGAAAATCTCCAAATTCGGATTTGCGAGGTTCATTAGCACTACCCCATTGTGGAAGTTTGCAAGCAGTGGTAAAGTCCTCTAAGTCCATAGTATAAGAATTTTCATAAAGATCAAACATGACAGTTTGAGAATTACGTGAAGATGAAAATTCAAACCTCCCGACAAAGGAACTAGTGAGATAGTAGTACTGACGGCACTTCTCTGCCTCGAAACTCACAAGATCAGCGTTATGCAAATATGCGTTAAATTCTTCCTTAACTCCAGCTTGATCCATGAAGTCCTCTGAAGGCCATTCACAAGGCCGCACTGGAGCGTCCCTTGGTGGCTCATCATCAGCATCAGGCATTGCAAGCCTGGGTCCTTGTTTCCTTGCAGAACCACCTTGGTACATTTTCCTAAGCATATTTTTTTCTCCGAAAAATTTCTAAAGTTTTTAGTAACTTCAAATAAAAGTAAACCAAACTCAACAAAATTGATAGTAACTACTCCTATAAGTGCCTAGAGCATATATCATGCATTAGAACTACTAGGAACCATATAAATTAGACATGCAAGCTCAAGAACATGGTCACCTAGGCAGCACAAATTTTCAATGAATAAAGCACTAGAACAAAAACTAATTGGACCAATGGAGGAGTCACATACCAAGGAACAATCCCCCAAAGCAGTTTTGTGAGAGGTGCTTTGAGCAAGGAGATCGGAAATCACAACAAAATGAGCTAGAACTCGTGCTTGAGCTGGATGGTGATTTTTTTGGGAGGAAGAAGAAGTGTGTGGGTACAGGAATAAGTGGAGGGGAGCCACAATGGGCCCATGAGGCAAGGGGCACGCCCAGGGGGGTGGGCGCGCCCTGGACCCTCATGGCCAGGTGCTTGCTCCCCCTGCTATGTTCTCAGTGCCAGATATTCTCAAATATTCCAGAAAAAATCATATTTAATTGGCAGGGCATTTGGAGAACTTTTATTTTCGGGGTATTTTTATATTGCACGGATAATTAAGAAAATAGACAGAAATTACTATTTTTGCTTTATTTAATATAAATAACAAAAAGTAAAAAGAGGGTATAGAAGGTTTTGCTTTCTAACTTCATCCATCTCATGCTCATCAAAAGGAATCCGCTAACAAGGTTGATCAAGTCTTGTTAACAAACTCATTTCGAGTAACATGAAACCGGAGAAATTTCGAATGCCACTTTGTTACCTCAACGGGGATATGCACATCCCCAATAAAAAGAATATCATATTTCTTCTTGACAGTAGGAAGAGGAAATTCAAAACCTCCAAAAATAATCGATGGAATTTTTCCAATAGAATTTGATACTGTGGACTTGAGGTTGTTTCCTCAAAAAGTGTACCATATGCTCATTACCATTAACATGAAAAGCGACATTGCCCTTGTTGCAATCAATAACAGCCCCTGCAGTAGTCAAAAAGGGTCTTCCAAGAATAATAGACATACTATCCTCCTCGGGAAATCAAGAATAACAAAGTCCGTTAAAATAGTAACGTTTGCAACCACAACAGGCACATCCTCACAAATACCGACAGGTATAGCAATTGATTTATCAGCCATTTGCAAAGATATTTCAGTAGTTGTCAACTTATTCAAATCAAGTCTATGATATAAAGAGAGAGGCATAAAGTCTATGATATAAAGATATTGCAATAGGTTCACTAGAAGCATGCAAAGTCCTATCATTTTTCTTTTTCTTCCTTTTAGAAGGACTAGGTGCATCTATATTATTTCTCTGAGAATCTTGCTTAATTATCTTAGGGTGGCCATCAGGATACAAAGGTTTCTGGGTCATTTTACCACCTCTAGTCATAACTCTAACAACATTATCATTTTTCTTACTATTTAATTCATTGAGCAAATCATTCTGAGCTTTAAGTACTTGTTGTACTTGAGTGGTAACCATAGAAGCATGTTTATTAATGAGTTTAAGTTCATCTTTAACTCTAGACATATAATCACCCAAGTGTTCAATCATATAAGCATTTTGTTTCAATTGTCTACCAAAATAAGCATTGAAGTCTTCTTGCTTAACCATAAAGTTATCAAACTCATCCAAACATTGGCTAGCAAACTTAGTAGGAGGGATTTCAGCTTTATCATATCTATAGAGAGAATTTACCTTTACTACCTGTGTAGGATTATCAACACCATATATTTCTTCAACAAGCGGTAAATTAAGACCATGTATTTCTTCAATAGGAGGTAAATTCTTAACATCTTCAGCTTTAATACCCTTTTCTTTCATAGATTTCTTTGCCTCTTGCATATCTTCAGGACTGAGAAATAGAACACCTCTTTTCTTCGGAGTTGGTTGAGGAATAGACTCAGGAGCTGGCTCAGGAAGTGTCCAATTATTTTCATTTGTCAACATATTATTCAATAGAATTTGAGATTCATTCGGTGTTCTTTCCCTGAAAACAGAACCAGCACAACTATCCAGGTAATCTCTGGAAGCATCGGTTAGTCCATTATAAAAGATATCAAGTATTTCATCTCTACTATTAAAGGAGAATCGAACGTCGTGATGGTTCGACCTCTCGTTGCTTCACCCCTCCCTCGCGCTAACCTCGGATCTTAAACGAAACTACGCACGATCGAGAAACCAGAAAAATCTAGCTGAACCAACTCCACCCCGCACGCGCTACGATCACTTACCACTTCTCGCGGAAACGACTCCCTGCCCCACCACGATCTCTCTCTTTCGGATGACATGGTCGTCATTGGATCCTCCCCTTGGCTCCTCTCCCTTGTCAACTAGCGTCTAGCGCCATGCCCTGCAGGTCGTGATTGTTGCAGCCCCGTCCACCGCTGTTACCATCGGATTGCGAGATACTCGCCTCTGGGCTCTGGCCAAGTAGCATCATCGTCCGCTCGCAGGGTTCATCTGGGGCAACATCCCGGAGGGGCAGCCGAAGAAGATGGGCATCGTCCTCATCTGGGGCAACATCCCGGTGCGGCGTGCGATCTCCTCTCCCCCTCACGAAGGACATCGTCGCCATCCGCTTCTCCACTTTCTACCCGGCCATCGACGTCTTCGGCCTGACATTCTTTGATTGCATCCTCCACAAGATCAATCTGATGCCACACGCCGCACACCCGTCGCCAGGCCTGCACCCGCACCATGACGGGACTCGCACCAGTGGGTCGTCTACGACGGCAGGTCCACGGTGGCATCCACACCCTCTCCGGCACCGACTGCGTCGTAGCCATCCACGCCAACTCCGGCGCCGTCGTCAGTCATCGACTCGCCGGTGATGGTGCGGATCATGTGTGCACCTATAGGACGGCTTGCAATTGAAGTGCCCCATGTGCATGCAGGATTTCCAGCCTCCGACACACATCATGCCAGCGGCAACAAGGGTTTTGGCCCTTGGCGTGGACGACTGGAAGCCGCGTGGGATGGAGGAACAGGACGCCGGGTAGGAGTACGGGCGGCACTGTCACGATCACAGGTTCATAGCGGGCCGAGATGAGCGATACTAGCGGAAATCACCTGTCGACCTTCCAGCATTTTGTCCTCGTAGGTGTTTTCCTCTTCTCTTTGTTTCCCATTGTGTGACAAATCCCAGGAGGCTTACTTTCATAATTTCTGAACTGACATCTCTGATCTATCGATACTACTACTAAAACACTCCTAAGTACTATTCAGTGGATGAACATCCAGCGAGTTTGTTTGCATTCTTTTAGCTTGATCTTTCGGATTATATTAAGTTGTTCTTCTGCTTTTGTAATTTCTTCTTTCAGCAGCTTTTTATTTCGGGTGGTGCTCTCTGCTTCACCTCTTAACTGTTCTAGCTGGGAGGCCACTCACCATGCCAAAAGGACTTGGACGTGTTTGCTCACTTCAGTTATCTGCTCGCTGCCGTTCTTGCAATCAGCAGAAAATGCGTACTGACTTGACACTCTGTTGACAATTAATGGCGGGTAAAGCATGAGGATGGTGTAAACATTCCGGGAGGTCAACAAGAACGGTGGGTATTCTGTATTTACCAGAGATGCAAAACTGCTGCCGCAAGCAGGTAGCACACACTGAAAATTAAAACAGTGTCATGCTCAATGTAAACAATACAGTTATGCAGAGTTCTAATTTTAGTTTTTTTCCTTCTCTGTTCATATATATAGACCTATCTACAGACGGAAGCAGCCCGCACAATAATCTCTTGGTTAAAAGATTTTGAGCAAATGCAAAAACAATCAAGAAGACTGAAATACATCAAAAGGTATCATCCGACGTCAAGTTTACTGAACGTTTGACATAGAAAGGCATAATGAATGTCTCTATGCATATATCTTGTGTCTATATGCAGGTATTAATTTGTTACTAATGTTTATTAGAAGCTTGGTCTAAAATTTTCGGCATCCACATCCACTACCATTTTCTGATCCAATAGCACAGAATTTCCCTAACGCTCGTGCAGTTGGATATGGGGTAGTGATGGAGAATGAGTGCACATGGTGGCCTAGAGGGAGGCAACATAAGAACATGCTTGTGTTTATAGCTGTGTGGTGAAAAACTGAACATAAATGATGCATTTGACTAAATATAATAAGTGATGCACACATACTTTGTATTCCTGCAGGGATAAGGAGGAAAAGAAGAAACATGACAAAACAGAACATAAACTGAGTTATTGGGTCTTAAGGGAGAAGAGATAGTTAGAAGTTATTGCTTTTGCGCTTGGAAATTTCATGTTGGCAACTAAGCACTACTAATCTATCTACCACAATTGGGTTGCTTATTATAATCACAAATAGCAAGCGTAATATGATGGCGCGGCAAGATCGAGGCGGGGTATGTGTGTCTCGTGTAGGACTTGGTCTGGACGGTCGCCCGTGTGCTTGGCTTCAATGGTAACCCTCATTTGATTTAACAGCTATCCTTCGGTTCCATAGCTGACAGGGCACGTCTCGAGCTCCTCATGCGCCTGGGTGCCATGTGCCACTCCGAGCTTCAGCGCCTCTTCATTGCCAACGCCAAATCCATCTCAGTTGTCGTAGCACGGATGGCGTGTGGATAAGCTCATTGTCAAGTGCAGAGTGCACCAAACAGTCGGTACTTCCCGAGGAAGCTCGGGAAGATCCAGGAGAAGGAGAGTGACAATGTGCACATGAAGGGCACCAAGGAGTAAGTGGGATGATTCTGTTCCGGCCTTCTTTGTTCCTCACCAAGTCACCATGGTAATCAATCTAATGTTGAATCTTTAGGTACTAGCTGTGCATATGTTGCTGGGTATGTAAAAAATGGAACACTGTCAGACCTATTTTATATGAAGAAAGAATTTACTTTTTGTGATGTATATTGTTGTATCCTAACGAGATGAATCAATTGGTGGCATTTATGTATCTGAAAACGATGACACAGACTGGTTGCAGGTTGTGCGCACCAGGGTGTTTGCTTGAGATGGAGCCACTAATGGTGGATGATGTGCTCTAGCAGCTGAAGGGTGTCGAGAAATGACTTTTCCACCATGAGGAAGGAGCAGCTAGACCGGTATGCCAGATCATTGCAATTGCTAAGAAGATATATATAAAAAAGCGAAGTTCTTCAGTTGGAAGTTTAATATTTTGCCATATCTTTGTGTAGCTTTGATGTGCTTGCAGAGGATAACATAATGTGATATTGAGATTGGCATGGTGAATGTAGCCAGTACTATCTCTTTCAGTGTTCCAAATTCATACTTCAGGGTGGATGTATGTGCACCGACATGACTTACATTTGAAAACATGCACTTTGCTTTTCAATTCTCAATTAGAGTTGCTCATCTTTGGTAGACCGTGTGCTGTGTGCAAGTCGTTTGGAGATTTGACTTAACATTCTTTGGTAGAGTTGCTTCCTGAAGAAATTGTAATTGTCCTAGACTTCTAATACATGCAGGAATAAGTAGTCGAACTAATGAGAGAGAGAGAGAGAGAGAGTAAATTGCATGTATGCATACAAGTGCATAGTGTTACATGTTTAAGCATGAATGAAGGTGGAAAGGGGGATTAGAATTAAGCAGGATGCGCCATCAACAGTGGTGATGAGCATAACAAGCTTGGATTGGAGAGGCCGAAGAAATGGTTGAAGGAAAGACAAGAAATACAAAAAGAAACTCATATACACAAGGATTCTACATTTTTTAATCACAATTGGTGTTTAATCATAAGAACATATATGCCCCGTCGCAACGCACGGGCAGTTAACTAGTTTTTCTTAAGAGGATGATAGGCAAAGCATTAAGTAATTGGAGAAGCCTCCCTTAAGCTTGTGGGAGACTCTCTTCTTCAATTTGCACAAAATTATATATATATCCCGTAAGGCAGCTTGTTTCTTATGAGAAGGGAAATATTTAGCAGAGAAGTAATAAATCATATCCTGGGGACTACGCACACAACCAGGATCAAGAGAATTAAACCATATCTTAGCATCACCCTCTAATGAGAACAGAAATATTTTAAGAATATAAAAGTAGCGAGTTCTCTTATCATTAGTGAACAGGGTGGCTATATAATTTAATTTAGTAAGATGTGCCACAACAGTTTAAGATTCATAACCATAAAAAGGATCAGATTCAACCAAAGTAAGTATATCGGGATCAATAGAGAATTCATAATCCTTATCAGTAACAAAGGTAGGTGAAGTAGCATAAGAAGGATCATATTTTATTCTAGCATTCAAAGTTTTTTGTTTAAGCTTAGTTAATAATTTCTTAAGATCATTTCTATCATTGCATGCAAGAAACTCTCTTTTAGTTTCTTCATCCATAACATAGCCCTCGTCAATATTAGTGTCGCGAAAAACAGAGTGTCTGCGTTTTCGTATTTTTAAAACTGCTCTTAAACCATAAGTAATTAGAGAGAGTGTTATATATGAAAAAGTTGCGCCTCAGCGATATCTTTCCAACGGCATATCATTTGAATCATTTCGACAACTGGTTTGTAAAAATTTCACGAAAAACGGCCGCTGCCTCTCGTCGTCCGCCGCATGATTTTCAAAATTAACTTAAAACTGTAAAGGAATCTCAAAACCATTTCTATATATGGAAGTTGCACCTTGTCCATATCTTTCCAACGACGTATTACATGCCTCGTTTCGACAAACGGTTCAAAAACTAGAGCAAAAACAGTACCAAAAATTGAAAAATTAAAAAAAACAAAATTCCGTAATTTAGTAAATTTGAAACTGCTCTTAAACCGTAATGAATTAGAGAAAATAATAGTTATGAAAAAGATGCGCCACGACGATATCTTTCCAACAACGTATCATTTTCATAATTCCGATCAGCGGTTTTGAAAAAATCACGAAAATACGATCGCTGCCACTCGTCATCCGCCGCACTATTTTTGAAACTGCTGTTAAACCGAGAGGAATCTCGAAAAGTGTTCAACATGGCAAAGTTGCGTCTAATCCATAGCTTTCCAACGGTATATCATACGCCTTGTTCCGATAAACGATTAAAAAACTAGAGCAAAAAGAGTCTGAAAAAACACTGCGTACAGTTTTTTACGATACGAAGTTCACTAGTCTGTGTGATGCAGTGCTCTAGCTAAAGAAAGTGCAGTGCCCTCGCGTTGAGCATGCAGTGCGGAAGTGTTATCAGAATAGTTATTCTGATAATATTATCAGAATAGACGGGCTGTGTGTGTGTGTATATATATATGTGTGTGTGTGGAAAAAATTTGGAGATATTAAATTATATATAATGGTCTAAAATATTTAGTATTATTTCATATTTAATGTAATACAAATGGGTCTAAAAAGGACAAGAGGTGGAAGGCAACTTATGCCACAAAGGCTCAAGTGGGGGAGATGCCTCCTTCCCTAAGGAAGGTGAACGAATTGGGGTAGGGGACGAGTCCAACTCCACCCTCTTTAGGCCGGCGCCCCAAGGAGGCTTTCACTTCTTAGTGGCAGCCCTCCTCTTCCCCTCCAACCTATATATACTTGAGGTATTCGCCACAACTGAAGATATAAGTTTTGGAGCCTCCTCTATTTATTCTAGTTCTAGTTGGTCCAAGTTGACTAATTAGAGATAGGCTAATCCTCTTGTACTCATAATTAGAAGCTCTGTGTTGTTCAAATATCCTCCCTCTAATTGTCTGGTGACTATTAGCTCTAGACGATCAAGCGCTACTGGATCGTGAAGGTTGCACGCTTGCAACCAAGTAGAGCAGCCGTGATTTCGGTCTTCGGTTCGAGGGACTGCTCATGGGCGGTACGAGGGATCGTTCATCAAAGTATTGAGGGACTCCAAGTATGATCTACATCGACAGATTCTTCTTCCGCCGCAACTCGATGACAGTAACGATCGTGATCCCAACCTGTTATGCATCTTCATATTGATCTTGGATGATCGTAGGCGCGATTTTTTTTGTTTTCTACTACATTTCCCAACAACAAGTACCCGTAAAACATCCGGATCACCACCGAAACTAATACGTACTATGGTGATTGCGGGACATCGTATCATAGATATATTTTGTTGCCAATGTGGGCCTCCTCAAATTCATGAAGAAATAGTAAGTACACCTTCCCATCTTGCATCCCTAATTCTATTGCGTTTTGAATCCAACTTGGGCAATGGAAATATGTTATCCCTCACTCATTGGTGACACTAAGGGTTAAGGGTGTGCCATTTTTCAACAACATCATGTCAAAATAAATTGTGCCCTCATAACATAGCCCTCAGGCACAACATGCAATTCATATTTATTAGGAGAGCCTTCATCATCACTTTCATCAATATTATCAGTTTCAATAATTTCATTCTCTCTAGCAGATATAAATCCCAAGTGACTCAAAGAATAGAGCTATGCTCCCCGGCAACGGTGCCAGAAAATAGTCTTGATAACCCACAAGTATAGGGGATCGCAACAGTTTTCGAGGATAGAGTATTCAACCCAAATTTATTGATTCGACACAAGGGGAGCCAAAGAATATTCTCAAGTATTAGCAGCTGAGTTGTCAATTCAACCACACCTGGAAACTTAATATCTGCAGCAAAGTGTTTAGTAGCAAAGTAATATGATAGTAGTGGTAACTGTGGCAAAATGTAACGATAGCAAAAGTAATATTTTTGGTGTTTTATAGTGATGATAACAATAGCTACGGAAAAGTAAATGAGTGAAGAACAATACATGGAAAGCTCGTAGGCAATGGATCGGTGATAGAGAATTATGTCGGATGCGATCGATCATGTAGCAGTCATAACCTAGGGTGACACAGAACTAGCTCCAATTCATCAATGTAATGTAGGCATGTATTCCGGATATAGTCATACGTGCTTATGGAAAAGAACTTGCATGACATCTTTTGTCCTACCCTCCCGTGGCAGCGGGGTCCTAGTGGAAACTAAGGGATATTAAGGCCTCCTTTTAATAGAGTATCGGACCAAAGCATTAACACATAGTGAATACATGAACTCCTCAAACTACGGTCATCACCGGGAGTGGTCCCGATTATTGTCACTTTGGGGTTGCCGGGCCATAACACATAGTAGGTGACTATAGACTTGCAAGATAAGATCAAGAACTCACATATATTCATGAAAACATAATAGGTTCAGATCTGAAATCATGGCACTCGAGCCCTAGTGACAAGCGTTAAGCATAGAAAAGTCATAGCAACATCAATCTCAGAACATAGTGGATACTAGGGATCAAACCCTAACAAAACTAAGTCGATTACATGATAAATATCATCCAACCCATCACCGTCCAGCAAGCCAGAGATGGAATTACTCACGCACGATGGTGAGCATCATGAAATTAGTGATGGACGAAGGTTGATGATGACGATGGCGATGGATTCCCCTCTCCGGAGCCCCGAACGGACTTCAGATCAGCGCTCCCGAGAGAGTTTAGGGCTTGATGGCGGCTCTGTATCGTAAAACGTGATGAATCCTTCTCCTCTATTTTTTTCTCCCTGAACACGAATATATGGAGTTGGGGTTGAGGTCGGTGGAGCTCTAGGGGGCCCACGAGGAAGGGGGGCGCGCCCAGGGGGCAGGCGTGCGCCACCCTCGTGGCTAGGGTGTGGGCCCCTGGCCTTGATTCTTTGCCAGTATTTTTTATTATTTCCAAAAATAGTCTTCGTGGAGTTTCAGGTTATTCCGATAACTTTTGTCTCTGCACATAAATAACACCATGGCAATTCTACTGAAAACAACGCTAGTCCGGGTTAGTTCCATTCAAATCATGCAAGTTAGAGTCCAAAACAAGGGCAAAAGTGTTTGGAAAAGTAGATACGACGGAGACATATCAGTTACCTCAAAGCCCAGTCGTTGTGGGATAAGGCTAAGAATGACCTGCTTGATAAAGGGGTCGAACCAGAGACATTGCACTGGCCAGACCGTTCAAGGACTTGGTTCTTCGGGGTTGGGGGAACCTTGGACCCTGAAACAGGGAAGTGCCGTTGGATGAACCAGCAACTGAATATACCCGTCAAGAAGCTTCAGGACTATATCGCCGCAGCGCGGGAAGGGACGTTCGTTCCCGACAGAGAGAACGAGGAGCTCACACTGGCCCTCGGAAATCCTGAGCACCCTGGATGGACACGAGGCACACAAGGCTCCATTTTGTGGAAGGCTGGGTATCCCGAGGCAGGCGGTTACAAAGGCTGGGGGAGGAAGAAGAAAGTGGAGCAGACCGAACTGCAGAAGCTACACGCAAGGGTACAAGCGCTAGAGGAACGAGAAGCAGTTCAGAGCCAGCGACCTGTCGAAGCTACCCCGCCATCTCAGCGGAGAAGCAGCGTGGCTTCCACCGAGCTGCTTCAGGAGCCTGTCTTCACGACTCCTGCTAGCTACCCCGTGGATGCTATCACGGAGTCTCAACATTGCCACCTTATGACGTAATGGCAGAACTTCAAAGTCAAGCCGGCTGTCGGCTCTGTTGCACCTCCTGAACCAGGCGCAACTTTTCACCGCCATCCAATTCCAGAAGGATATGCTGCTGTGATGGTGGATGAAATAACAGAGGGATTTGAGGAGCTCGAGCTTGACCACCTTACTGGTGAAAGGGGAGACTCAGCTGGGTTGTGCTCTAAAGACTCCATGTCTATGGCGGAAGGAGCTCATCAACCTTCTGAACTGGACGCCTCCGCCTCCTCCTCCTCCGGCGAGTCAGGGCACTCCGCCTCCTCCGCCTTCTCCTCCAGCAAGTGATCAGGGCACTCCGCCTCCTTCTCCAGCGCGTGGCGGCACTCCGCCTCCTTCTCCAGCGCGTGGCGGCACTCCGCCTCCTTCTCCGTCTGCATCGGCGCGCCCGAGCAGCCCGCCTCCTCGTCCGCCTTGTCAGCAAGGGCGGAAGAGAGCCTCCGTCACTCCGGCTTCTCCGGCGCGTCGTAGTCCTTGTCTGCCTCATAAGCAAGGAAAGAAGACAACCGTAACCGCTCCGTCTGCTCCGGCATCTAGCAGTACAACCAGAGGAAGGAGGCAATACAGATTTGGTCCATCTCTAAAGCCTCTAAAGAAGTTACCATACGAGATGACCAAGAAGGAAAACGCAGAGATCTGTCAAGCCCAAGTGAGGGAGTTCTTTGAAATGCAAAGAGCTAAGAAACATCCACCTTCGGAGGAGAAGATAGATCCGGTGAGAGCAAAGCGAACTATCGATGCCCTGAAGAAACCACCACCATCTCCGCCGAAAACCAACTATGAGCGCATTATTGAAAGCTCATATATCGAAGCGGAGTGTTCGGGAAGTACTTGCAGTGATCGAAGGTTAGCAGAACGACGAGCTAGGAAAAAAATTGCCCAGCTCGGCGAACAACAGAACCAATCGTGCCCCCCGCTCAAGGTGTCTAGCGATATCGTCGCTAATCATCCGGTGATTTTGCCCGATACCAATCTTGGAGATTACCTGCCCGAAGATGCATATTATGATACAATGGAGGTGGACAAACACAAATACTAGTACGGGAAGCCTCTCGTCAAAGATGGAAGTCCTCCTCTAACAATGATGATGCGAAGATTTCATGATTGGTACATGAAAACCTGTAGAGAGTCTGTGGGGAAGGATACTTTGATGCTGAGAGTTAAAGAGGAGCACGACCTCGTTGCAATTGAACTATTGCCTGTTCCATTTGAGTAGTTCTTCTAGTTGTTCAATCAAAAGGCCCTCGATAAATTAACGGTCACTTGCTACTTTCTGTAAGTACTACTTCTGTCATTAAGTCTCTATATATAGATCATCTCTTTCATTGCATGTATATATAATTATCCTCACTGTATTATGCAGATTGAAGATCATCGAATGCAGAAAAGCACACATCTATGATATTGGGTTCATTAACACAAGTCTCATAGATGAATTTACGGCTAAATTTCATGCCAAAGACACTGAGGCCGACTTGCAACAATCGTTGATAATAAATTGAAACAAAGATAAAATACTCTTCCCTTACAACTTCAAGTGAGTGTTACTGTCTTGTGCATATTCGGTTTCCCTTATTACTCGAGGTTATAGTAATGCAATTGATGAGTTATGCATGCGTGCGCAGGTTCCACTATATTCTCCTAGAGATTAAGCTTGAGTAGGGACTAGTAACCGTCTTAGACTCGAGACGAAAAGATCCCGAGGAATATACAAACATGACTAAAATGCTCAAGAAGTAAGTTCAATCGATCATTATCGCACCATATCGGCAACTTTGTTCATTTCCTGATATCAAGTAATTGTTTTCTTTGTCTCACAGGGTTTGGAAAGTATTCACCACACAAGCTCCGGGACTGCCGGGGGAGCTGCGATTTACATACCCGAAAGTAAGTAGTACTAGCTAGCTAGTTCTGTGGATCTCGATCACGTTGATTCTAGCTACTTTCATCAATACCATTTATAATGATTCATTATCAGTTTGATCGACCTCTATTTCTCGTAAAGTGCTTGTGCACTACAGGAATCAGCTAGTTTGCCCTCTGGTGAGTACAGACGGCAAAGGGCGAAATACAGACGGCAAAGAGTTTGCCGTCAACCGGCTGACGGCAAAGTTAGACAGCAAAGAGGATGGCGGCAAAGGCTGCTTTGCCGTCAGCTTTTAGTAGGACAAACGGCAAAGTCTTTGCCGTCAGCTAAAGCATCTTTGCCGTCAAGCTAGATAAGAACAGACGGCACAGATATGTGTCTTTCTCGTCAGCCAAAAATGCATATTTGCCGTCATCCAGAAACATCACAGACGGCAAACAAACCTTATTTTATTTATAAAAAAACTAAACCAACAGACCAATTGGAGACCCCAAATGGTCAAAGGTGTAGACAAAATCATCACTTGCATTTTTTCTTTCTTCTGATATTCATTCGTTTGTGCTGCGCTTTGGTAGTCTGACAACCATCTTAGTCTAACAATCATCTTATGTATGCATCATACAAGTTTCATTACAGAGGGATTACAAAGGGTGTCAAACAGAAAAATCAGATTACAAAGGAATTACAAAGGGTGTCAAACAAAAATATAGACTATAGACGGTGGCTGGCGTGGTATGGGTGAGCCACGCCATTGCCGTCGTGGCACAACAGTGGCCGGTGCGGAACGATAGGGACCGGCATGGAATGGAGCATGCAGGCCGTTGCGGCACGATGCACCGCAAGCGGGCCCGACGGGGAACAAGGCCGGGGCCGATGAGGGCGATGTGCCGGGGTCGACGATGGACGGGGCAGGGGCCAGCAGAGGCCTGCGGGAGCGAATGCAACGGGGGCGGGGACGGCGGAGGCCTGCCAGGGCAAAGGGGCCAGGCTCGACGACGCCGTGGGCGAAGGGGCCACGGGCGCAGAGGCCGGCCGCGGGGCGTAGACGTCGGGGCGATGGGGCGCAGACGCCGGCGCGCGGGGAATCCGTGGCGAGGAGGCCGGCGCACGAGGCGAAGGGGGCGAAGAGAGCCGGCGGCGCCGGGGCGCAGACGACTGCGCGCGGGGGCCTCATGGCGAGGAGGCCTGCGGCTGCGCTAGGGCCAAAGCGGGAGGAGGCAGGGGCGAACTGGCGGCAAGATGGCCGGAGCGAGGTCCAGGCACCAGCGCTGTGGTGGTCTAGATCGGGAGCACGAGCAGCAGTTCGTGAGAGAGAGAGATGCGTACGGGAGAGGGTTCGTGGGGATAAGGAGTTATGGTGAGAAGGGAGTCGTGGGTGGGGCGGGTAGGTTCATGGGGGCGCGTGCATCGTGGGTTAGTGGGTGGGTGGGGGCGTGCGTCGGCGTCCGATGGCTGGTGGGATGTGCGTCTAGGATGTTGCCATGTCATCGATCCAGGTGATCTATCCGCGTGATGTGCTTTCTCTTTGCCGTCTGCAGATCAAATACAAACGGCAAAGAGATCACTTTGCCGTCTGCCAAAACAAACACGGGCGGCAAAGAATCTTTGCTGTCTGTGTATTTTTGCCAGACGGCAAAATGAGCTCTTTGGCGTTTGTGTTTTTTTTGTAGATGGCCAAGTTTATTTTGCCGTTAGTTTTTCTTTGCCGTCTTCTGATGATGGCAAACCCTTTCTTTGTCGTCTTGCCCGACAAAAAGCAGACGACAAAGACGTCCCAGACGGCAAATTAGTTGTTTCCCGTAGTGGTGGCAGGAACCTGGGAATTATTACTGTGGATACCACGTTTGCGAGTTCATCTACAACGCGACTTGCAAAAATAAGCGGGGCTACTCTAAAAGACAATTTGAAGTACGTAAGCAATAATATTCACAATTTCATTTTATTACACCATCATTTCTGTTGAGTTTCATTCATATATATGTATTGACCCCCTTCTTCAAATTAGATGTGGCAGATACGATATGAACTCCTACCACAAAATCGCATAAAATAAACTCAAGAGGAATTGCCGGGATTCTTTCTTCACCACGTCATCAATAAAGCCGGAGAATACCATGTGGAAGTTGAGTTCAGATATTAGGGATTGTAAGAGATCTTACATTGTATATGTTCATGGCAATCTTGTGTCTGAAAACTTGTTGTTCGACCAATCTCTCGAAGAAAGAGAGGTCGGTCACTTCTCTTTGTATATGTTCATGACGATCTTGTGTAATTAAGGGTTTCCTTCATTTGCTTACTAGCTAGCGTGTCGAGTCCTCTCTATACGTATAGTACGTAGCGTCGACCAAGCACGGAGATAAGAGAGGACACTTCTCTCTATTAGCTAGCTAACACAATATATGAAACCCCTAAATTAACCCTACAAAACCCCCAACCCCCCTCCCCTTTCAAAAGAAACAAAAACCCCAACCCCTGAACTTCTGACGCGTGGACACTTATTGGTCCAAGTTGGTGCTACCAACTGGGACAAAAGCCCCCCCCCCCCCCCCTGCCTGGGCAAGGCCCATTTTCCACGTGGAGCTCCATCTGTCTCGGTTAGTATAAGAACTGGGACTAAAGGTATTGGGATTTAGTACCGACCCTTTAGTCCCCAACCGGGACAAATGGGCCTTTTTCTACTAGTGCATGTCTATGAGTTACCGAACCTACGGGGTCACAAGATTAAGGCAATCATGATTTGATGAGTGTTAGTAGGAAAAGAGTGATGTGAATATATTTTTGGAATTGTTTCAATAATATTTGGAATAGTTCCGAGAAGGTCCGGAAGCGTTTCGGGGTCACGGGAAAGATTTCGATTAATATCGAGTATTACCGATATATATATATATATATATATATATATATATATATATATATATTCTAATAACACCCTTAAGACCCTTATTCGGCTAACAAAATCTGTTATTCTGATAACACCACCACTACCCCGCTTCCTCCCCACGCTCGTGCCCAACCTCCTCACCCTCCACCCACGAGCTACCCCACCCTCCCCACCTTCTTCCGGCGTGCGCCCAGCACACCTGAGCCCCCGACCCACCCTCCCACCTTCTCCGGCGTGGCGCCCCACCCGAGCTGCCGCCCCACCCTCCCCACCTTCTCCGGCGTAGTGCATCCACCGAGCCGCCGCGCCACCTTCCCCACCTTCCCCGGCCGCTATGCCACCCCGGCTCCTTGCTGCCCCATATCTTTCCCCAACGCACAACCACCTCCCGTCCCAGATCCATGGTCGCCGCGCCACCCCGACCAACTACCAACCGCGCAGCCGTGCCCCTCCCACTCTCCTGCATGGCTAGATCCCATCCAAATCCTCCCCTTCCAAAGAAAACCACAGCCACCCCCAGATCCCCACCGTGATTCCCCTTCTGCTGCTTCCACCTTCTCCTTCCGGCCACCCCTGCCGCCGCACCGGCCACTCCCCAGCGCCGCCGCCTCCTAACCTCGCGTCGCCGCCTTCCCACGCGCCGTCGCCTCCGGGATCCGCTCCAGCCTGGTCGCTGCTGGATGGCATCGCCATCACACGATGTAGGGAGCTCGGGTCGCCGATGGTCTTCCTCTACTGGATCCCCTCCAACAAGTTCCCCTGCCTCCCCTCCCCTCCGACGAGCTCTCCTACATCCCCTCCCCCCATGTGAGCTGCCTTGAAGGCGGTCGAGGCTCCCGATGCAGTTCAATTGGTGGTGTGGTGCGGTGGGTGCGGCTTGCAGCTCGGAGAGAGCGGGCATGCAGTTCGTTTTCCCATCTGCAGTGTGGTTTGCCTAGTTCGACCACCACGAGCTGCTCTTCACTAGCAAAAAGACTCCGACCAGCAAAAAATTCTTCATCGTCCAGCGCGGGATGCAGCCCATCGGGGCGGCGATGTGCGGTCCACGACAAGCCCCAATGCAGTGTAGTATGTTATCTGAGAAAAGGCCCAGACCTCACTTCATTTTTGTTGTTGCTATAGTTCACTTTTTTGATTTTTGATAGGGAAAATCAAACCCACAACAGTTTACTATTCATGTTCTTCGGTTAAGTTTGCCAACTTTTTGTAGTAGAGGAAAAACATCAAAAAAGAGAAAAAAAAAGTGTATTGTGCTCCTGGCGATCAGTGCGGTGCTCCTGATGCAGTTTGACAGCTCACAAAAGCAGTCCACAACGCCAGCATCATGTTTGAGAAAAGTTCTTTTTTGTTGCAGATTTTGGATGAGCATCTGCCATGCGGTTCCAGCGCAGATGAGGTTCCGGCGCGGTCCACTAATTTTTTGCTTGCAGTGTAGTGTGGTGAAATTATACTCGTCCTCCCTCGTCATCCTCACCACTTTATACTTAGTCCGATGCTTGCAGTGTGGTGTGGATTTTTTTGTATAAAGATTATAGGGACTCATTTGATTGCAGCGAAACATGGTGATGTTCTGGCATGAGCATGCAGTTTCGACCATGTGGACATGCAGTGCAAAAATGGTGTTTTCCGTGTTTGATGATTTTATGTATAAAATTTATATGGACTCGTTTGAAAATTGTTTACCAAAGAAGTTCATTTTGAGTTGTGTTGTGTCTCATTTCCCTCGACCATGCGGTTCGCTTCTTCGCACATGTACAGCTCGCCAATGTGGAAACCCAAAACTCCAAACAGAAAAAAGAAAGAAGGAAACGAAGTGCAAACATGTGTTAAATGAAAAATTGTAGAGAAACAACAAAAAAAGTAATGTTGTTCACTTGACCATTTGATGCAGTGCGGTTTTCTAACTGAAGCAGCGTGGTCAGGTGTCTAGTGCGGTTTTCTAACTGAAGCAGCGTGGTCAGGTGTCTGATGTTGTTCATCTTCTAAGTGACCATTTGATGCAGTGTGGTTTTCCAACTGAAGTAGTGCGGTCGGGTGTCTGATGTTGTTCATCTTGTAATTGCAAAGAAAAAATGTTACTGAAACGACAAATAAAGTAATGCGGTTCACTTCTCCATATTTTTGGGGTTCACTTACGCCCGATGTAAAGTCTGGTACACTTCCTTGCATGAGAAAATTTATATGTAAATAGAAGAAATCAAGCAGTTCGCTTGCCCATCTAATGGGGTGCGGTTTCCTGTCCGAAGCAGTGTGTTTTTTTGTCCGATGCGGTTCACTCGTCAATATTAGTGTCGCGAAAAACAGAGTGTCCGCGTTTTCGTATTTTTAAAACTGCTCTTAAACCATAAGGAATTAGAGAGAGTGTTCTACATGAAAAAGTTGCGCGTCGGCGATATCTTTCCAACGGCATATCATTTGAATCATTTCGACAACTGGTTTGTAAAAATTTCAAGAAAAATGGCCGCTGCCTCTCGTCGTCCGCCGCACGATTTTCAAAATTAACTTAAAACTGTAAGGAATCTTAAAACCATTTCTACATATGGAAGTTGCACCTTGTCCATATCTTTCCAATGACGTATTACACGCCTCGTTTCGACAAACGGTTCAAAAACTAGAGCAAAAACAGTACCGAAAATTGAAAAATTTTAAAAAAAATAAAATTCCGCGATTTAGTAAATTTGAAACTGCTCTTAAACCGTAACGAATTAGAGAAAATAATAGTTATGAAAAAGATGCGCCTCGACGATATCTTTCCAACAACGTATCATTTGCTTTATTCCGATCAGCGGTTTTGAAAAAATCATGAAAATACGATCGCTGCCACTCGTCATCTGCTGCACTATTTTTGAAACTGCTCTTAAACCGAGAGGAATCTCGAAAAGTGTTCAACATGGCGAAGTTGCATCTAATCCATAGCTTTCCAATGGTATATCATACGCCTTGTTCCGATAAACGGTTAAGAAACTAGAGCAAAAAGAGTCTGAAAAAACACTGAGTACAGTTTTTTACGATACGAAGTTAACTTGTCTTTGTGATGCAGTGCTCTAGCTAAAAAAAGTGCAGTGCCCTCGCGTTGAGCATGCAGTGCGGAAGTGTTATCAGAATAGTTATTCTGATAATATTATCAGAATAGACGGGCTGTGTGTGTGTGTGTATATATATATATGTGTGTGTGTGGAAAAAATTTGGGAATATTAAATTATATATAATGGTCTAAAATATTTAGTATTATTTTATATTTAATGTAATATAAATGGGTCTAAAAAGGACAAGAGGTGGAAGGCAACTTATGCCACAAAGGCTCATGTGGGGGAGATGCCTCCTTCCCTAAGGAAGGTGAACGAGTTGGGGTACGGGACGAGTCCAACTCCTCCCTCTTTAGGCCGGCGCCCCAAGGAGGCTTTCACTTCTTAGTGGCAGCCCTCCTCTTCCCCTCCAACCTATATATACTTGAGGTATTCGCCACAACTGAAGATATAAGTTTTGGAGCCTCCTCTATTTATTCTAGTTCTAGTTGGTCCAAGTTGACTAATTAGAGATAGGCTAATCCTCTTGTACTCATAATTAGAAGCTCTGTGTTGTTCAAATATCCTCCCTCTAATTGTCTGGTGACTATTAGCTCTAGACGATCAAGCGCTACCGGATCGTGAAGGTTGCACGCTTGCAACCAAGTAGAGCAGCCCTGATTTCGGTCTTCGGTTCGAGGGACTGCTCATGGGCGGTACTAGGGATCATTCATCAAAATATTGAGGGACTCCAAGTATGATCTACATCGACACATTCTTCTTCCGCCGCAACTCGATGATAGTAACGATCATGATCCCAACCTGTTATGCATCTTCATATTGATCTTGGATGATCGTAGGCGCGATTTTTTTTGTTTTCTACTACATTTCCCAACAACAAGTACCCGTAAAACATCCGGATCACCACCGAAACTAATACGTACTATGGTGATTGCGGGACATCGTATCATAGATATATTTTGTTGCTGATGTGGGCCTCCTCAAATTCATGAAGAAATAGGAAGAACACCTTCCCATCTTGCATCCCTAAGTCTTTTGCGTTTTGAATCCAACTTGGGCAATGGAAATATGTTGTCCCTCACTCATTGGTGACACTGAGGGTCAAGGGTGTGCCATTTTTCAACAACATCATGTCAAACTAAATTGTGCCCTCGTCATTGATGGGCAGGTTGGCCACACGCATGAACTCGACCCTTCCCAAAAAGGGATACAATGAGCATGATAAAAAGAAAACATAAATTAGACAATTGTGGATGCAACGATAAGCTATAACACTAACTGAGTGAAACATACCACCCACTCCATAAAGTCATCGTCAAGATCTACACATATTTCATTGCAAGTGAGGTGAACCTTATTACATGCACCTAGACTCGTGTCGCCACACAAGTGACACGCTTAGTTCATTTCCTACATTCATGTTATGGAATAGTTTTGTAAGTTAAAGTTTGAAATAATCAAATAAGTAGTAAAACTTGTGGATAAACGAAAAAATTGGTCATGACTTGTGCTAAAAAAATGAAAAGATTGAGTGTCAGAAATGTTGCGAAACGGAAATTAATCAATGTTTCGTGATATTTTTGAGACTCTTTTGAAGCCCTGTATGGTTTGAGAACTCCAAATAAATATGCATGTGAATACTCCATACGGATAAGAGATGAATAGAATAAAAGACTACCAATTATTTAAGCATATTAAACATCAACTAATATTAAAGAGTATGGGTGGACAAAAAAATTGGGCATGCCTTGTGCTAAAAAATGAAAAGATTGAGTGCCAGAAATGTTGTGAAATAGAAATTAATCAATGTTTTGTGATATTTCAGACACTCTTTTGAATCCCTGTATAGTTAGAGCACTCCAAATAAATATGCATGTTAGTCCTTCATACGGATAAGAGATGAATAGAATAAAAGGCTACCAATTATGTAAATATAATCAACATCAACCAATATTAAAGAGTATGGATGGACAAAAAAATTGAGCATGACTTAAGCTAAAAAATGTAAATATTGTGTGTTGTAGATATTGTGAAATGGAAATTAATCAACATTTCTTCATAATTTCAACACTCCTTTGAAACCATGTTAGTTCATGTATCAAAGGTGAGCATAATAGTGAGCACACAACAGGAAGCAGATTAAAAGCACTCGGCGACGCAGCCATCAGAAATCACCCCGGCTCCCCTACTTTCTCGAGATCAGTGCCACTTTTTCTTAAATGTTTATTTAATGTGTGAATACAAGACCCGGCGTAGAATGAAATAGTTCATACCAGTGTTGGGCCATTTAATATATGTGTACTGCCCAACAGTGTAGTAAAGACCAGTGGCGGGCCTAATTAACTCTCTCTCGTCTGCTTCCTTAGACTAGTCACAATGGGGAGTAACTTAGACTAATAACATCACATGTTACTAGGCTATGTTTAGTGGCGGCTTCAGGAATTTGCAACCTGGTATTCATGCGTGTTCATTTTATCAAAATGATTGTTGTTTTTCTAAATTATCACTGTTTTGCCAAAATCAACACTGTTTTCTAAAAATCATGGGTATTCACATGAAGACCCAAGAATACCCCTAGCGCCGCCCCTAGCTATGTTACTACCTCCACAGTGGGTAGTAACATATGTGTGTTATCATGTTATGGTTTATTTATTAGCCTATAGACTCATATTGTCTTGGTATATGTGATGTTATAGTAACTAGCTATGTTACCATCATCACCTCTCTCATCATTAAATATGTGCCACATAAGCAAAATTATCTGGAAAAGTGTGATGTTACTAGTGATGTTAGACTAGCCACAATGAAGAGTAACATACACATTTGCCTATACTATGTTACTACTTTCATAGTGGATAGTAACATAAGTGTGGTAACATGCAAAGCTTCATTTATTAGGTTATAGACTCATATTTCATTGGGACATGTGATGTTACAGTAACTAGCTAAGTTACTGAAACTACCTCTCTCCTCATTAACTCATGGCCACATAAGCAAATTTGCTGAGTTGGACTTGATGTTATTGCTGAAGTTAATTCCACTTTGGCTAGTCTTACTCCCATTGTGGCCAGCCTTACCACGAGCCGCACGGACTCTATTGCCAGATCCGAAAGAAGCAAGAACCTCTCGAAGCGCGCATTGTTCTTCTTCCCAACATCCGAAATCAAGTGAAGAGGAAAAGTAAGCGGGAAAGTTCGTACATGGTTCCTAGTAAGCCCCAAGCTGAAGTTGTTCCTGTATAGTGAACGGAGAGCAAGTTCATGGAATTGCTATATATCAAGTACGGACTGGGGCGGGGGGACGCCGGCCATGCACAAACCTAGGTCAACGACACCGGCCAAGGACATATCACGACATACACGACACTGTTGTTGTTGGTGAGGCGAAGCACGTCCGTGGCCAGCTTGACGGCGACGGGATTGACTAGGACGCGAACGACAACCATGCTGAGTTTGACGACAAGACGATGAGGATGCGATCGATGTACATGTGGCTCGAGGAAGCAGCCAGCTCATCTTGTGCTAGGAAGTGATGCAATGTCGCCGCCTCGCTAGCCGTGGTCATGCGGAATATGCAGTCGCCGCCCAAGGCAGGCACGGTGTGCAAACGCGGTGCACAAAACGCGGCAAGTACAGACGGCGGCTACCTCATCATGGATGGCATAGTCTTTCTCCTTGTTTTCTTCTCACAAGTTGTGGCTGGCCGCTAGAACGCTCAGGGCAAACATGGTGTCGCCGACAGTGGCTGTAAAGAACGCGGCAAGATCGGATGACAGTCAGGGTGGACATGGTCTTCCTAATTGATACGGATTTGTAACATGTAGCAAGCATAAGTGGGGAAGAAGGTGTAGCCGTGTACGAACTGTAGAAGAGGATTCAGGCGAAGGATTGATTTGGAAGAATGGGTCTCCTGAGGAAGAAGGTCACTGGTGGGCAGAAGAGAGGGGTGGGTGGGGAGCATGGACGCATTGCTTGCATGAAATTGTTGCATGCTGGTTGTTGAGATCACTGGTGTGTGGACTGTAGTAGTACCTGAGAATGTCAGTAATTTGAATACCAGCCTAGATACAAGAAAGCATATGAGAGATACACGTCGCATAAACTACTAATACTGACCGGCTAATATAGTACATATGGATCCCGAGGCTAATCAGTGGGTTAGATTTCGGTGGGCTGAGTCGCCGAGTGCTCCTACGCATTTTCGCCACACAATATGATATCCATAACATGAGCGTAATAGCGACCACACAGCCATAATAAAGCAACTATAATTAAGCAAAACTTTGGATAACATTCTGGTATCTATATTATCACAAGGCATGCACTATCCAGATCATACATGAACCGATGACGAATGCAATAAAAGGCTAATAATAATGTCATAATAAAGAAATAGGATGATATCATAATCAATGCAAATTATATGAAACATGTGGATCTAATATTGATCTACAATCAACCAATAATGCCATAACAAAGAAATAGGATGGTATCATAATCAAAGGAAATTATAAAAGGCTACCAATAATGCCATATTTTCATTTTTATATGAATCTAACATTCATCTACAATCTATAAATACATGAATCTAACATGTGAATCAAATCAAAAGTTCATCTATACATAGAATCTATAAACACTAACATTCATCTACAATATACACATATGTGAATCTAAGGAGGGCCGCGGCGACGAGGGGGGCAGCAAAGGAGGGCCCCAGCGGAGGAGGACGGTCGTGGCGGCAAAGTGGGAGGAGTTGGGCGGCGAGGGCGGTGTGATTTGAGAGAGTAGGGGTTGATTTTTCAAGTTGCAGTTTGAATTTTTCGAGTCGCATGTGAGGTGGTTTGGGGGGGGGGGGGGGGGGGTCGAACCGTCGTTGGCGCAGGAATAGCAACGCCGGGCGCAAGCAAAACCCCGGCACATGGCCTAGCAGCGGCGAGCAAAACATAGAGCCCGCCATTGCTATGTCGTTGTACTAAATTAAAACTTCAAACTTTATACTGATTTTTTTATAATCATTTCAACTTCAAACTTTCCCACGAGTAATAGTCACCATTGAAAGCCCATTCTTAAAAATTGTCACTTTTTGAGTGATTTTCCTATCTTCGTGACATTAAATGACTGTCCAACAACTAAAAATGACTAAAATCTTTGGGTGTGCAAATGAGCTCTGAACAAGATGAGACTTGACATGGTGTATTGAAGGAAATATGCCCTAGAGGCAATAATAAAGTTGGTTATTTTATATTTCCTTATTCATGATAAAGGTTTATTATTCATGTTAGAATTGTATTGATCAGTGATACGTCTCCAACGTATCTATAATTTTTTTATTGTTCCATGTTGTTATATTATCATTCTTGGATGTTTTACAATCATTTTATATCTTTTTTGGTACTAACCTATTGACATAGTGCCCAGTGCCAGTTGCTATTTTCTGCATGTTTTTTGCATCACAGGAAATCAATATCAAACAGAGTCCAAACACAACGAAACTTTTTGTGGATTTTTTTGGATCAAAAGACATCCAGTGGGCCAAAGAAGTACCAAAGAGGGAGCCCGAGGTGAGCACAAGACAGCAGGGCGTGCCTGGAGGCCCAGGCGCCATGGTCGGTTGTGCCCACCCTGGTGGCCTCCCGAACCGCCTCTTTGCTCTATAAATACCCCCAATATTCCAGTAACCCTAGGGGAGTCGACGAAAATCTATTCCAGCCGCCGCAAGTTCCAGAAACCACCAGATCCAATCTAGACACCATCACGGAGGGGTTTATCATGTCCATTGGTGCCTCTTCGATGATGCGTGAGTAGTTCTTTGTAGACCTACGGGTCCGTAGTTAGTAGCTAGATGGCTTCCTCTCTCTCTTTTGATTCTCAATACAATGGTCTCTTGGAGATCCATATGATGTCACTCTTTTTGCGGGGTGTTTGTTGGGATCCGATGAACTTTAAGTTTATGATCAGATCTACCTTTTTATCCATGAAATTTATTTGAGTCTTCTTTGATCTCTTATATGCATGATTGCTTATAGCCTCGTATTTCTTCTCCGATATTTGGGTTTTGTTTGGCCAACTTGATCTATTTACCTTGCAATGGGAAGAGGTGCTTTGTGATGGGTTCCATCTTACAGTGCTTGATCCCAGTGGTAGAAGGGGAACTGGCACGCATGTATTGTTGCTATTAAGGATAACAAGACGAGGTCTATTTCTACATAAATAGATCTTGTCTACATCATGTCATCATTCTTATTGCATCACTCCATTTCTCCATGAACTTAATACAATAGATGCATGCTAGATAACGGTCGATGTGTGGAGTAATAGTAGTAGATGCAGGCAGGAGTCGGTTTACTAATCTTGGACGTGATGCCTATATAATGATCGTTGCCTGGATATCGTCATGATTATTTGAAGTTCTATCAATTGCCCAACAGTAATTCGTTTACCCACCGTTTTCTATTTTTCTCGAGAGAAGCCACTAGTGAAACCTACGGCCCTCGGGTCTCTTCTTTATTATATTTGCCTTCGCGATCTATTTTTATTTGCTTTATTTTCAGATATATTAAACCAAAAACACAAAATTACCTTGCTTCATTTCATTTTATTTGCCGATCTATCTATCAATTTATTACAACTTTCTCACGTCCATTTGCCAATTTCTGGCACCGTTGCCCGAAATGGGTTGACAACCCGTTTAATACGTCGGGTTGCGAGTATTTGTTATTTGTGTGCAGGTGCCGTTCATGTAGTGTTGCGTGGTTCTCCTACTGGTTCAATAACCTTGGTCTCATCACTGAGGGAAATACCTACTGTTGTTGTGCTGCATCATCCCTTCCTCTTTGGGGAAATACCGACGTAGTTCAAGCAAACATCAAAAGGAATTTCTGGCGCCGTTGCAGGGGATACATCATCAACATCTACCAGGTTCCTAATCACAAATCTCATCTCCTTGCAATTTACTTTATTTGCCATTTTCCTCTCGTTTTCCTCTCCCCCACTTCACAAAAATTTGCCGTTTTATTCGCCTTCCTTTTCGTTCGCCGTTTTCTTGCCGGATCTATTTTTGAGTGCAATCTTGTTGTGTAGTCACAATGACTCAATAGAACACCAAGTTGTGTGATTTCTCCAATACCAACAACAATGATTTTATTAGCACTCCGATTGCTCCTCCCGCCACTAGTGCGGAGTCTTGTTATATTAATACCGCTTTGCTGAATCTTGTTATGAAAGATCAATTTTCTGGTACTCCTAATGAGGATGCCGCGTCCCATCTTAACACATTCATGGAATTATGCGATATGCAAAAGAAAAAAGATGTGGACAATGATGTTGTGAAGTTGAAATTATTTCCGTTTTCTTTGCGAGATCATGCAAAAATTTGGTTTTCTTCTTTGCCTCGCAATAGTATTGATTCCTGGGATAAGTGCAAGGATACTTTTATTACTAAGTATTTTTCGCCCGCGAAATTATTTCCCTTAGGACCCATATCATGAATTTTGAGCAACTTGAACATGAGCATGTTGCACAATCTTGGGAAAGGATGAAATTGATGCTAAGGAATTGCCCAACTCATGGGTTAAATCTTTGGATGATCATTAAAAAAATTTAGGCGGGGTTGAATTTTGTTTCTCGTATTCTTTTAGATTCTGCTGTGGGTGGTACTTTTATGGAAATTAGCTTGCGTGAAGCCACCAAATTGCTTGATAATATCATGACAAATTATTCACAATGGCCCTGTTCAAGAATTCGTCCGATTAACCAGTTAACTTGCCGATTAATCCCTACTCGTAGGGTCACCGAGTAGCGGATAAACCGATAAATCGTCCGATTAATAGATTAAATGGCCGATTAACTTGCCGATTAGCCTATTAATCCCCTACTCGTCAGCCAACCGAGCAGCTACCAGTTAACGATTTCCTCAACAATGCACAATGGCATACCGAAAGAGCTCCCACTAGTAAAAAAAAGTTAATTCATTTGAAGAAATTTCTTCTTTGAGTGAAAAAGTTGATGCTCTTATGAAATTGGTTGCTAATAAAAGTTCTCCTATTGTTTTTAATGATGTGACTTTGTCTATTTTGATTGAGCAAAATAATGATGCCATAGATGTGAATTTTATCTCGCAAAACAATTTCAATAACAATGCTTATAGAGGTAATTTTAATCCTAGGCCTTTTCCTAGTAATTCCTCTAATAATTATGGTAATTCCTATGGTAATCCTTCTTATAATAATAATAGGAACACCTCTGATATTGAGAATAATATTAAAGAATTCATCAACACTCAAAAGGTTTTCAATGCTACAATGGAAGAAAAGTTGAATAAGATTGATGATTTGTCTAGAAGTGTTGATAGAATTTCTCATAATGTGGAAAATCTCAACATGAAAATTTGTGTGCCTAAGGTTAAGGAATCAATTAAAGCCCTTTATTTTTCTATGGATGAAAGTAAGAAAAGAACCGCTATGCTTACAGCTAGAAGAGAATTTTTAGAAAAAGCGTTTTCTAGTGATTGCTTTCATAAAAATGATGAAGATCTTAAAATGATTGGTGTTTCTTATATTGATTCCTTGTTTAGTAAAATTAATATTGATGGAAAAGGGACTGGATAAGAGTCAACTTTAGCTAGAAGGCGTCCTGATAATTCGGAGGGTGAAAATCTTGTTGAGAAAATTGATAAAAGTGGGTTTGAAGAGGTCAAAATTTTAGCTAGTGACGTGCCCACACTACAAGGATCCGGGTCTATTGCAAAAAAACCATCGTCGCAATAAGTGCCCAATTGTCGCAATAGGTACCTATTGCCACAACATGATGTTCGTTGCCGGCCGTTGCGACATGACACATGGTAATAGGTTATTGCCACAAAAAAAAGAAACGTGGCAAGAAAGCGTGCTATTGCAACAACCATGTGACAAGTTGCCACATTTTACCTCGTGGCAGCTCGCATTTTATGCCACAATTTGGTCTGTGGCGATAGCTTAATGCAACAGGTGCCAAATCATGCCGGGATTTGTGGCAACAACCTATGCCAACAACTCTTTTCTCGTGGCGCATGCTCATCCGTGGTAATAGTCAAATGTGGCAATACCCTAGTAACGTAAGACCACAACTCTCCAGACGTGGTGATACTAAAATTGCAGCATAATCATTTTTGTGGTGATAAATAGTTGTCACAACAGACAGGACATTTGTGGTGAGAGGCTGTTACGACAATACAAACTTTTCGTGGCGAAAGGACTATTCCAACAAAACTGAATTGGTGGCAACAAGTAGCTATCTCAATGGACTGCCTGTTTGTAGTGATAAGTTATTGCGATAATATAAAGTGTACTGTCGCAACAGCCTAGTGCAACAAAATAGGTCGGCATGGCAACTAAGATTTGATGCAACACAACATTCTTCGTTGTGCCACCATGTTCCAACCAGAAATAGGTTGTGGCAATAGCCTATTGCAACGAGAAAAATATATACATGCATTCAATTACATGATTCGGATAATACATATAAGATGTACATTCATACAATATCAATATTTGCATAGCCAATATCCATCAAATGAAACTGAAATATAATTTAGCACGCATTCAACATACTGAATGTGCCAACCTAATTAAGAGCGAAGAGTAAATTGTCCGTGGTCTAAAGTCCATTCTAGTTAATCTTTGGATCCTGCAATGAAGAAATCAAAATTTTAGTTAGCTCAAGTTAACTGAAAATAGAAAATAATTAGTCAAGAAAAGAAAGAAACAACACAACGACTAATCAGCATAAAGATATAACCACTGTCATGACAATTGTATAATTACTATATTCATGCATGCATAGTACCTTTCTGCCCAATTGTTATGACTACAACAACTAGCAAGCAAATGCTTGTGCCTGATGTACCACTCCATTAACAATCAGGTGCTATGCAAAAAGAATTGGATAATTTCACAAAAGAATTTGTAGTTCAAACACAAGAATAATTACCTAAATAAATTAATAAAACATCTAAACTTCTCCGAAACAACTACATGCTGGCGCAAGTTCACAATTTCTAATGGTGAGAAAACTGTTCTATTTCCGGCTTCCCTACTTTATGTGCTTCAACAACAACAAAATACAGTAGTGCAAGCAAGCAAACAATTGCACATTATGAATGCTATTTGCGTATCAAATAAAGGTCAACATGAAGACAAACCAAGCTTGTGACTTACCACTTACCATTGCTCGAAACATTCGAATATTTGCAGCTTGTATGAGCATATTGGGAGCAATTACATTGTGCCTTGTACTCCCTCCGTTTCTTTTTAGTCCGCATATAAGGTTTGGTCAAAGTCAAGTTTTATAGAGTTTGACTAACTTTATATAAAAAATATAAACATTCACAATATGAAATCAATATTATCAGATGCATCATGAAACATATTTTCATAATATATAATTTTAGTATTGTAGATGTTCATATTTTTTTATATAAATTTGGTCAAACTTTGTGTAGTTTGACTTTGACCAAATCTTATATGCAGAGTAAAAAGAAACAGAGGGAGTACCTAGAGTCCCAGTAGTACTAGCGGTCTGTAAAAGAGTATTTTGCAAGTTTGGATTACTAATTTCTTTGTTAGTCCTTTTCTTATTCATCTGCAAATAGAAGTGCACTTTTAGCAATGCAAGCAAGCAAAATAAATCTTACAAATTTGCAAGGATATAACTAATCACCTGATGTGTTTGCGTCTGTTGGGAGAACTGTGCAAACTTTGCCATCATGTTTTTCTCAAATTCCAATGTTGATCTTCGCTCCTCTTCCAACAATCTTTCCGTTTCAGCACGCTCTTCTTTTAACCTCTCCTCAAGGTTTTCTCTCTTAGCACGCTCGAAGTTAATCCTCTCTTGTGTGCTTTCACGTTCAGCTTGTAATTGATCTTGTAATTCGGTGACCTGATGGCTGAGCTCAGAGTTTACCTTTTGGATCTCTGTTGTAGCACGTTCTTGCTCTTCAAATTGTGATTTAGTCCTTTTCAGAACCACTTGGTGGTTTGGCCATGTATCCATACCCATAAGGCTGTGATGAGTTGCATTGCGGAGTGTCTTTCTATGCGGTCTGGAAAATATTGCTTCTATGTTCACTGGAAACTAGACCTTCAGTTTCATTTTCTTTGTTTTGAACCTCTTTAAATGCTTTGTCCTAAATACGAAAAGTACACCTCGCCCTTTCTTCTTCTGTCCATCACTTTCTACAACCCAAACTATACAAGAATTATTGCAGTAATCAGTATTACATTGTAAGAAACGAGGACACAAATATAAAAAAAAGTACCATTCTATAGTTGTGCACGGTTGCGGTGAGCATAGGATGGCCATTCGTCCAGTGCACACATGTCATTAGGAGCTACAAGAGTACCAGGTTGTTCTTGAGTTCCTGTAAAAGAATTAACAGTTTTGAAGATTAAGCGATCCAGGATTTTCCGTATTATAGCAAATGTTAGAGGTAGCTTAAATGTTATAAACATTTTACCAGATCTGTGTTGTCCATATTGGTTTTTGTAAGCTGTTATACTTTCCATCCTTGTTATGAGAACATATCCTTTCTTTACTGAACACAAAAACAGTTAAGGGACTTAGCATTATCAATTTGCACCATTTAGATAAGTGATTAAGATTTAAGGATGCTGTGTACCTTGCAGAAAGGAGTAATGTGCATCATCTCTTTCCTCTGTAGCGAGAAAGTTGTGTACCTTGCAGAAAGGCTTAAAAGATTAAATGAAATCAAATTGTGTTATACCGTGCAGAACAGGAGCACGCAAAATAGAAGTCTTTTAGCATAGCATATGTTTATGATTTTGATTTAGAAATTAAAAGCTAGGCGTTAAAGATCAAAGCAGAGCACATATAATCAAGTCTATACTGAAGCTGTGAAGCATAGACATGATACACCAATTAGCATCCTGACAAGGCTACTCCCAATGCATACACATGCAGTAATCTAGCCTGAATGTGGTAAGCAAACTACTAGTAGTCTACTACCATGGTTAAATAAGCAGAATGCGGCAGTATGCTTCAGCCTAGCCTGAATGTGCTATGCTTCAGAAAACTTGGTAAGAACAACACAGGCACATTCTGGAACAGTACTAGCACACACACTTCCACCATTAGACTAAGCACCATCAGACTACGCATAACACTCCAAAATACAGAAATACTGGAGTCGTGGTTGTGGTCGCGGCCGCCGGCCATGGCTGTGGTCGTCGTGGCCGAGGCCCTAGACGGCATCGACAACAGCAGGTCGACCGTCTCCCAGCTCGGCGTGTGCGCCGCCGCCACCGCCGGCAAGGGAGCATGTTGCATCTCGGGGGTTGTTGTAGTACGAAGACGAGGCGGGCTACTGCATCCCGGCGGCCATGCCGGAGGCGAGACCGAGGAGTGCTGCACGGCGGCCGGCGGCGTGGTAGTTCTACGATGGAAAGGGGCCGCTGCGCCTGCGCTGCACATCTACGAGGAGGAGATTTGGGACAAAGGAAAAACCTAATAAGTCTATGTTCGATGGACTCCATTGTGATCCGCGGTGTCGACGCCATCATGACGCCGTGAGGAGGGAGGAACCAGAACGAGAGAGCTCAGATCCAATATTGACGACATGGTGAAGAGAAATAATCAGGAGCACTTATGAGGGGTGTTTAGCGGGGAGGTTAAGATTTTCTTGGCGCAAGACACGACCAAATTATTTGGTGGGAAATAAAAAAATTGGAGAGAAACTGAGGACTTTAGCGGAAAGGTTAAACATTATTGAACCCGTCTAGCGAGCGGCCAGCTGCTCGCTACATTTTGCGAGCGGCCGACCTAAAACAGAAAGTTTTGGTCCCTTAATAATCTATAAATAGTAATTATTCGTCTACAGGTAGAGCTTTAGAGTGGCGGGTGGATAAGAAAAGTACATGGTCCCTTGTACACAAAAGGAAGTTGACCATCTAGTTTGCTTTTCAATTTTTGTTTCTTAAAAAAGCCATAACTTTTGAACCAAACATCAAAATTAAGATCCGTTTTCACCACTGAAATCCTCGCGATGTGCTCTTCGAAACAAGATCCGGCATGGATATGTTTTGACAAACTTTTTTTTGTGCAATTTTATCCTCATTTTATGCAACTGGCTAGCTGTTGATGTGCAACTACCTAATAGTCGATATGCAACTTTTCTCTATCCATGGATGTGCAATTTTCAATGACGACACCTCGTCTCAAACTACACAATATCAAGTGAGATGTGCAACTTCATCTGCTGCCCCATCCAACTGCTTAGTAGTCGATGTGCAACTTTTCTCCTCTAGTTGGAAGTGCAATTTTTACTATTTGCTACCTCGGTCAACTGCCAAGCAGTGGATGTGCAGTTTCGAAAACTGTCCCGGCCAACTACCTAACAGTTGATGTGCATGTGTAACTTTCCCCCGTACCCGTGTATGTGTAGTTTTCATTGCTCGTACCCCTTCCCACCCACCCCAATTAGTGAGATGTGCATCTTGAGGGTCTCACATGTAGACAACTTTTCTGCACCCTCATGGTCTATGGATGTGCATTTTTTCACCATTCAACAAATCCATGTAAGTGAGATATGCAATTTTATCGGTTGCCCTGGCCAACTGCCTAGCAGATTCTGTGCAACTACTTCTATTGTCCTGCCAACTACTTTCAATGACCGTGTCCAACTGAAAATAACTATGTGTGCAACTAGAACTACTATAGATGCCAACAAAAAATGATCGTCGTGTGTGCAACTTTCCAATGACCGTGTCCAACTGAAAACTAGCTATGTGTGCAACTAGAACTACTATAGATGCCAACCAAAAATGAACCCCGTGTGTGCAACTTTCCAATGACCGTGTTCAACTGAAAACAACTATGTGTGCAACTAGAACTACTATAGATGCCAACCAAAATTGAACCCCGTGTGTGCAACTTTTCGATGATCGTGTCCAACTGAAAACAACTATGTGTGCGACTAGAACTACTATAGATGCCAATAAAAATGATCACTGTGTGTGTAACTTCCGAATGACCGAATCTAACTGAGAACAATTATGTGTGTAATATCTAGAAGGAATATATATGCCAACAAAAAATGATAGTTGTGTGTGCAACTTTCCAATGATCGTATTCAACTGAGAACAAATATGTGTGCAATTAAAACTACTATAGATGCCAACAAAAATGATCACCGTGTGTGTAACTTCTCAATAATCGTGTCCAACCAAAAACAACTATGTGTACAATTAAAACTATTATAGATGCCAACAAAAATGATTGTTGTGTGTGCAACTTCTCAATGATCATATTCAACTAGACAAATATGTCTCCTCCATCCTTAATGTAAAAAAAGAGCATAGTTACAGTATAGAAAAGTCTGCGCTCATGTAGATTGAATCGAACAAGTGAACAACAGGGGCAACGCAAGACCGACCGTCGCGGCATCGCTGTCTCTGAATCCAACAAGCTAAGCATATTAGCATTGTCCAGCAGCTACACATCAGTTGATCCCCAATTTCCCAAGCAAGCATTCGCATTTTTCAGCAGCTACACACCATGTAACCTGGAGGGAAGAGGAGAAGAAAGCTGAACCTTGTGCAATGCTAAACTTTGGTCACTTGTGGATCCAAAGAACAGAATCGAGAAGCACCACCACCACACAAGCAAGAGGACGCATCTCACCGTCGCTCAAAGCCCCACACATGTACTAGCTCGTAGCAACAGAAGACGCAGCAGCACAAGATCACAGCCACCTCGTTTCAGTCGCGGCGCCGTACCCGCACCCACAAGAAGCCCGTAGAGCACCATACTCCTGGACTCCGCCGCCGCCCTGCTCCGGCAGCTCGTCGCAGCTGCCCGAGCGCCGGCCCCAGGACCTTGCTGGCGCCGTCTTCCCTTGCAATCACCGCCCCTGCCTCGACAGACGGCGCGCCGCACAGGCCGACCTCCACAGCAGCCACTTCGTCATCCTTGTCGCCGCCATCCGCAGCAGCAACAGAGACTTTGGGGAGGAAGGGGAGGAGCAGGGCGGCGCCATGGGAGGAAGGGGAGGAGAGGGGCGGCGCCTAGGGAAGGAGGGGAAGGAGAGGAGGCAGGGAAAAAGCAGAAGCAGCGCCTGTCGCGTAGCGAGTCTTTACCTGACCAAGTAGCACCTGCAGGTGGGAATCACGACGACACGCATCAGATCGTGCGGCTAGGAGTCGGCCGCTCGACTCGTCCAAATAGTGCGCGTGCACTTTTTAGATTTTAGGAACATTATTTCCGTAGAGCAAAGTACATGCTTAGTTATTATTTTAGAAAGCAATTTTAAGGGAACATTTAGAATAATGAAATAAATTAGGAAAAAATCGAATCAATATGGAATATATTTGGTGCTGAAAATAATATTACTAAAATTTGTTCATAAAAAGGTTATTTCGATGACTAGCCGAGATAGATGTCCTCGTCGTTGGCAATCGTACATGACGATTGTCATGGCAGGGAGACTACGCAGTCGACACAAGAACTACATACGAGGCACCCAGCCGGGAAGGATAATGGAGGTGGTGTGTGCTACACTCATTGACATAAACCTCATATCACCCTCACTTTAAAACTATTATGTTATACTCCCGCAGAAAAAAAACATAAGTAGATATGGGGTGATGAGACGATCGATCTATGTCGGTCCCGATCTGACGGTTCAATCTTGAAATGGGGTGATAAGACAGGAGATGGTAAAGAAAACGAAGGACGCGATGGAAAACCGCTTTCTTCTTATCGGCCAGTCTGTCAATCTAATACAATCGAATCCAAAGAAGGCCCGATGGCCAGGGAGGTAATGTGGTTTCCATGGAGATCCCGATAGAAATACCTACACCAAGAATATATATAAATCATCTTCAATTGGAGGTCTTGTGGTTTCCACACAGATGGGGGAATAGAGCCATAGCTCATCTATCTTGCCATCATCTTTGTCCCAGATCAACAAGTAGTTTATAAATACATATATAGCGGGTCATCATGTTAATCATATAACCAAAATTCAATGCCACCACATTTTTTCGGCATTTTCCAACTAGCAAAACTTAGCTAATCAATCGATCTAGCTAGCTAACCATAGCTGGCACTCCGGGGCTACCAACTCACCGGGGCTTCTAGTGTGAGGATGACACCGATCTAGTATAACCCAATCCAAGGAAGACTCGACGACCACGCTGATGTAGAATCTCGCAAGGGAAATATTGGCGTTGTGCATACTGAAATCACATGGGAGAAGGAGTAGCTATCAGGGCATACTAGATCCTGACACGAGAATACCTAAACCAAGAACATATATAGATCATCTCCATCTAAGGTCTTGTGGTTTCCGCACATGTGGGGGGAATAGAGCCACAGCTCATCATCATCTTTGTCCCAGATCAACATGTAGTTTATACCTACATATATAAGGGGTCATCATGTTAATCATACAACCAGAATTAAATGCAACCACATATATTCGACATTTTCCAACTAGCAAACCCTAGCTAACAGTAACCGGCGCTCCCACGCTACAAACTCACCCGGAGCTTCTAGTGCGAGAATGACGTTGATCCAATATAATCCAATCCAAGGAAGACCCGATGGCCTGGACTCGGATAGAGATCCATTTGCAGAGAAAGAGGCCATGTACGTCTAGTTTGTCTACATAAATCATATTTGAATTGAATTTCTTCACTCATCAAAAGGTACGGGTAAAGAATACACTTCAGTTTTGCAAATAGTTCAGAAAATAGTCAAAACTCTCTTGACCCGGGACTCCATTGCCTGGTCCTCTAAATACTGGGTTGAATATACTACCACTCTAAATTAGCCCATGAGCAAATATAGCCCTACTTCTCTTCTCATTCTTTCTAGTTTGGCCACGCGTCCACCGACCTCCATTGCAATCTTGCTGAATCGCTAGGTCTAGGCAGATCCCATGTTGACGCGTGCGTGCATCAAGGAGCCACGGCATTGCTGAAAGTGCCCAGTCTCGACGCCCAGTTTGGGTTAGCCCACGGTCGAGCTTCACTGGTTCTACAATTTTTTTGTTTCTATTTCTTATTTTTCATTTTGTTTCTTTTATTTTCATTTTTATTTCTTTTCTATTTTTTGTATTTGTATTTGTATTTTTTTTCTTTTTTCATATTTCAGATTGTTGGTATGATACAACAGTTCATTGTGTAAAAAAAATATCCAATGTGTATTACAAAAATGTTTATTTTATATTAAGAAAATGTTCATGGTATAGAAAAAAGCTTAATACGTATTATAAAAGTATTCATTGTATACTAAAAATGTTAATTATATATTTGATTTTTATTCAGCATATAGAGTATTACACAAAATGTTCAATTTGTATTTGCGAACTGGTCAACCCATATTATGAAAATATTCAATGCATATTAAAAAAATATTCAATATACATTAAAATATGTTTAATGTGTACTTGAAAATTGTTCGTCGTATATATATATATGACACCTAGGTGCCCAGGTACCTTGCCTAGAAACCGTCGGATTACATTAAGATGTGTGCAATTATATTAGTACTAGAACAAATTGGTTAAACTTTGACTCTTTAATTAGGAAAGAATTATTGCTTGATCTGGACACTTAATACCCTCATTAAACAAGAAAGAGAAAATCAGCAATTAATGGTCCATGCATGCTACGCATATTTTATTGATGGTTATACTTTTTTTGTACATACCTTGTCACGTACTAATTCATATACCTATAAAAATTCACGTACTAATTCATATACTTATAAAAACTCATATACTTCATCACGTACTAATTTACATATCTATAAAAATCATATACCTAGTCACGTACTAATTTATATACCTATAAAAATCATATACCTAGTCGCGTACTAATTCATATACCTAGTCACGTACTAATTTATATACCTATAAAAATCATATACCTAGTCACGTACTAACTTTTTCATATACCTAATCAATATCTGCCGTATATGTAAATTGTACTATTTCTGGGTATATCTCTAATATTATTTACAAGTATGTCTCAAAATATTTTACGTGTATTAAAAAATGGTGTATCATTTTTTGGGTTATGTAACGTTCAAAGTATATTAGTTTTGCGTGTATCTTCAAAGCATGCATGTATTGAAAAACGGTATGCGGGTATGATATGTTAGGTCCATGTACGTACTAAAAATCACGTGTGGGTATTAGCATGCATCATATATATTTGTATAAGTAAAAAATAATTAGGATTACATTTAATATTATTTGGTGACTTTATTTTTGAAAAAAATATTAGTCGCCAAAATGTGTGACCCGGCCCTAAATTTTTTAATACTAGATACCTTGAAAAGTAAAACACCAGAAGAATGCATAATATACGTCGTAATTATACATACAAACATTTGCGACGATATTTCGTATTATTTTGTCATATTAGATACCTTAAAAAACCAGAGTGTATATACATACCCTTTTATTTTGGAAAGGAATCATTGCTAGGAAAGTACTAGAATATTATTTTTGGAAAGCAATAATTGCCTATTAGAACTGATAGTGCATGCAAACAAAATTTGGAAAGTCATATGTCGTGGATTGTACATCATGCACCATGAATATCACTTACTATAACGGGCATCTAGGTGCCCAGGCACCTAGGTGTCCCATATAATTTACCTATATATATATCGGGCGTTACAGTGAACCGGGATCTACAGTACAGTGAACCTTTACAAAGTGATTTTTAATAAAAGGCAAAAAAACAGGACGACAAGAGGGAATCGAACCATTGATCTCTCGTTTAATGCTCGAGGTAACAACCACGCCACCATCTCATCATATCTGTTTAACTACAGCTTTTCAAGTCCTCTCTTCTTCTTCTTTTTTTCTTTTTTTCTTGGAATGGGGTTCGTCGGTTTTACTTTTCCTTTTCATTTGCTAAAGGCGTGAACATTTTTTAATTCAGAAATTATTTTTCACATTTCATGAACTTTTATAAAAATTGATGATTTTTTTAAAAAAATCGATGAATTCATTCAAATTTCGTGAACTTTTTTGACAAATCAATGAATTTTTTTCCAAGTATGAGAACGTTTTTTTACAATTGATAAATGTTTCGAAATTCGATGAACATATTTCGAAAATCAATCAACTTTCTTTGAAATTTCTTATTTTCTTAAAATTGATAACCTTTTTTCCAGCAATAGATAACTTTTTTATGAACTTTATTCCAAATTGGTGAACTTTTTCCAAGTTTGCGAATATTTTATGAAGTTGATGACTTTTTTCGAAATTCGATGAACTTTTTCCCAAAATCAATGAACTTTCTTCGAAATTGCTGATTTTTTTCCAAAATTGACAAGTTTTTTGTAAAAAAATCGATGACCTTTTATCAAATTTAATGAACTTTTTTTCTAAATCAATGAACTTTTTCCAACTTTCAGAATGTTTTTTAAAATTGATGAACTTTTTTCGAAATCAATGAGTTTTTTCAAATCCGTGAAACTTTTCCTCAAAAATACGTGAACTTTTATCTAATTCAATGAACTTTTAGAAATTATTGCAACGTTTTTTCATATAATTCGTGAATATTTTTTGAATATCATGAACTTTTAATTTTTTGAAATCAATGAATTTTCAAATCCATGATTTTTTGTCCAACTGATGATTTTTTTTCAAATATATGAACTTTTTGCTAAATCCAGCTTTTTTCAAAATCAATGAACTTTTTACAAAACCAATGAACGTTTTCCAATTTTTACGAACATTTTCAAATATTTGAAGTTTCCTCAAGTTCAAATTTTTTTATTGTGTATTATTTTTAAATTTTTATCAGAAAATAACACACATAATAAACTGGGTACATATCATACATGATAATACCAAAAGAACTGTCAATTATCGTGTTTTCTAAAAAATGAACAACAAAAAGAGTTGGCGTAGTTGTTATTCTGCCGTCTACAGATGTGTGCAGGCTGGGATCGAATCTTGCTTCTCCAAGAAATAATTTCGTGCTGTTTTTCACAGTGTGCAAGCAGATAATTTTTTTCTCCTCGCCACGTTTGCTGGCTGGCCCGCCACACCCGCCATGAAAGCGAGTAACCTCCTCGCTTCCACGATTCGGCTTCGCTCTGTTTTCTTCGTTGTGGGATCCTTGTTTCGGGAATTTTCTCGAAGATTCGTGGCCGGTTTTAGTTTTATTCTTTTCTTGATTTCTTTGTTCTTTCTCTTTTCCTTATTCTTTTTTCTGCTTATTCCATTCTATTCATTTTTCTTTTTTGTGGCTTATTTTCTCCATTTTCCTTTTTACCTATTTCTTTTCTTTGTTTTCCTTTTTGTAGTATATAAAAGGTTCACCGTGTATTAAAAATATATTCATCGTCAATTAAGAAAATATTCACCTGATATTATGAAAAGGTTGGCCATGCATTATAAAAATATTCATCATGTATTACAAAATGATCATCGTATATTAAGAAATTGTTCGCCTTGTATGTGAAACGTGTTCATCATATATTAAGAAATTGTTCAGCATATACAACAAAATATTCATGTATTTCAAAAAATTGTTCAGCCAATATTACAAAAATGTTCAATATGTTCTTAAAAATTGTTTGGCGTATATTACAAGAAATTAAATGTATATTTAAATTTTTTACATCCTATATAAAACTGTGTCCATATTTTCCATTTTTTTAAATGTACGCTATGGCGACCAATACATATTTTGTTGCAGTAGGTAGCCAAGTTTTTGCAACGATATTTGTAACTAACACAACGTCTCACAGATGTCGGAATTTCTTTCCGAATATTACCACGAATAGATATTTTGTTGAAATACCTAGTCTCTATTACAACAAAACAACTGTCTCGCGCAACATAATTTGTTTGTTGCAATATCACTACCAAAATTGCAACGATTATGTAGTTTGTTGCAATACGGGGCCTCTATTGCAACAAAATGAGTATTTATTGCGACCAGACTCATTTGTGGCAGTACTTGTATCCTATTACCACAACTGGGGAATTTGTGGTAATATTATGCTCTATTGCAGCAAAAGATAGTTGTAGCAATAAATTATGTTGCAATAGACCAGAATCCTTGTAGTGCCACTCTTTTGGTTTAAAAAGACTTTAATTATGATAGTTGCTCTTTGATTGATTTGAAGGAAATATGCCCTAGAGGCAATAATAAAGTTGTTATTTATATTTCCTTATATCATGATAAATGTTTATTATTCATGCTAGAATTGTGTTAACCAGAAACTTAGTACATGTGTGAATACATAGACAAACAGAGTGTCCCTAGTATGCCTCTACTTAACTAGCTCGTTAATCAAAGATGGTTAAGTTTCCTAGCCATTGACATGTGTTGTCATTTGATGAACAGGACCACATCATTAGAGAATGATGTGATGGACTAGACCCATCCGATAACTTAGCACTATGATCGTTTAGTTTATTGCTATTGCTTTCTTCATGACTTATACATGTTCCTATGACTATGAGATTTTGCAACTCCCGAATACCGTAGGAACACCTTGTGTGCTATCAAATGTCACAACATAACTAGGTGATTATAAAGATGCTCTATAAGTGTCTCTGATCGTGTTTGTTGAGTTGGCTTAGATCGATATTAGGATTTGTCACTCCGTGTATCGGAGAGGTATCTCTGGGCCCCCTCGGTAATGCATCACTATGAGCCTTGCAAGCAATGTGACTAATAGTTAGTCATGGGATGATGCATTACGGAACGAGTAAAGAGACTTGTCGATAATGAGATTGAACTAGGTATGATGATACCGATGATCGAATCTCGGGCAAGTAACATACCGATGACAAAGGGAACAATGTATGTTGTTATACGGTTTGACCAATAAAGATCTTCGTAGAACATGTAGGAACCAATATGATCATCCAGGTTCCATTATTGGTTATTGACCGGAGATGTGTCTCGGTCATGTCTACATAGTTCTTGAACCCGTAGGGTCCGCACGCTTAACGCTCGATGACGATATGTATTATGAGTTATGTGATTTGATGTACCGAAGGTTGTTTGGAGTCCTGGATGTGATCACATACATGACGAGGAGTCTCGAAATGGTCGAGACATAAATATTCATATATTGGAAGGCTACATTCGGACACCGGAATGGTTCGGGTCGTTTCAGATAAGTTTCAGAGTACCGGGGGTTACCGGACTCCCTCCCCCCCGGGAAAGGGGGAAACCTACTCCTACTAGGACTAGGAATCCCCCCTTAGGTGCGCCCCTTGAGGCCGGACCTCCTCCCCTCCTTTATATACGGGGGAGGGGGCACCCCATAGACACACAAGTTGATCTTTAGCCGTGTGCAGTGACCCCTCCACAATTTTCCACCTTGGTCATATTGTCGTAGTGCTTAGGCGAAGCCCTGCATCGGTAACTTCATCATCACCGTCACCACGCCATCGTGCTGATGGAACTCACCCTCGGCCTCTGCTGGATCAAGAGTACGAGGGACGTCACCAAGCTGAATGTGTGCAGATCACAGAGGTGTCGTGCGTTCGGTACTTGATCGGTTGGATTGCGAAGACGTTCGACGACATCAACCGCGTTACTAAACGCTTCCGCTTTTGGTATACGAGGGTTCATAGACACACTCTACCCTCTCGTTTCTATGCATCCACTAGATCGATCTTGTGTGATCGTAGGAAAGTTTTTGAAATACTACATTCCCAACAGTGGCATTCGAGCCAGGTCTATGCGTAGATGTTATATGCACGAGTAGAACACAAAGAGTTGTGGGCGATAATAGTCATACTTCTTACCAGCATGTCATACTTTGATTCGGCGGTATTGTTGGATGAAGCAGCCCAGACCGACATTACATGACCACGTTCATGAGACTGGTTCTACCGACGTGCTTTACACACAGGTGGCTAGTGGGTGTCTGTTTCTCCAGCTTTAGTTGAATCGAGTGTGACTATGCCCAGTCCTTGTTGAAGGTTAAAATAACACACTTGACGAAAAATGGTTGTGGTTTTGATGCATAGGTAAGAAAGGTTCTTGCTAGAAGCCCGTAGCAGCCACGTAAAACTTGCAACAACAAAGTAGAGGACGTCTAACTTGTTTTTGCAGGACATGTTGTGATGTGATATGCTCAAGACGTGATTATATAAACTGTTGTATGAGATGATCATGTTTTGTAACAGTTATCGGCAACTGGCAAGAGCCATATGGTTGTCGCTTTACTGTATGAAATGTAATTGCTTTACTTTATCACTAAGTGGTAGCGATAGTCGTAGAAGCAATGTTGGCGAGACGACAACGTTGCTATGATGGAGATCAAGGTGTCACGTCGGTGGCGATGGTGATCATGACGGTGCTTTGGATATGGAGATCAAAGTCACAAGATGATGATGGCCATATCATATCACTTATATTGATTGCCTGTGTTATTTATCCTTTATGCATCTTATTTTGATTAGTACGGCGGTAGCATTATAAGATGATCTCTCACTAAATTTCAAGGTATAAGTGTTCTCCCTGAGTATGCACCATTGCTACAATTCGTCGTGCCGAGACACCATGTGATGACCGTGTGTGATAAGCTCTACGTTCACATACAACGGGTGCAACCCAGTTTTCCACAAGCAGAATACTCAGGTTAAACTTGACGAGCCTAACATATGCAGATATGGCCTCGGAACACTGAGACCAAAAGGTCGAGCATGAATCATATAGTAGATATGATCAACATTGTGATGTTCACCATTGAAAACTACTCCATCTCACGTGATGATCGGACATGGTTTAGTTGATATGGATCACGTGATCACTTACATGATTAGAGGGACATCTATCTAAATGGGAGTTCTTAAGTAATATGATTAATTGAACTTTAATTTATCATGAACTTAGTACCTGATAGTATTTTCCATGTCTATGTTGTTGTAGATAAATGGCCCACGCTACTGTACCATTGAATTTTAATGCGTTCCTAGAGAAATCTAAGTTGAAAGATGATGGTAGCAACTACACGGACTGGGTCCATAACTTGAGGATTATCCTCATTGCTGCACAGAAGAATTACGTCCTGGAAGCACCGCTAGGTGCTAGGCCTGCTACAGATGCTGCTGATGACGTTAAGAACGTCTGGCAGAGCAAAGCTGATGACTACTCGATAGTTCAGTGTGCCATGCTTTACAACTTAGAATCGGGACTTCAAGGATGTTTTGAACGTCATAGAGCATATGAGGTGTTCCAGGAGTTGAAGTTAATATTTCAAAAAAATGCCCAAATTAAGAGATATGAAGTCTCCAATAAGTTCTATAGCTGCAAGATGGAGGAGAATAGTTCTGTCAGTGAACATATACTCAGAATGGCTAGGTACCACAACCACTTGACTCAATTGGGAGTTAATCTTCCTGATGATAGTGTCATTGACAGAGTTCTTCAATCATTGCTACCAAGCTACAAAAGCTTCGTGATGAACTATAATATGCAAGGGATGGATAAGACAATTCCCGAGCTCTTCGCAATGCTAAAAGCTGCGGAGGTAGAAATCAAGAACGAGCATCAAGTGTTGATGGTTAACAAGACCACTAGTTTCATGAAAAAAGGGCGAAGGGAAGAAGGGGAACTTCAAGAAGAACGACAAGCAAGTTCTTGCTCAAGTGAAGAAGCCCAAGTCTGGACCTAAGCCTCAGACCGAGTGCTTCTACTGCAAAGGGACTGGTCACTGGAAGCAGAACTGCCCCAAGTATTTGGCGGATAAGAAGGATGGCAAAGTGAAAGGTATATTTGATATACATGTTATTGATGTGTACCTTACTAATGCTTGCAGTAGCGCCTGGGTATTTGATACTGGTTCTGTTGCTCATATTTGCATCTCGAAACAGGGGCTATAGATTAAGCGAAGATTGGCTAAGGACGAGGTGACGATGCGCGTGGGAAATAGTTCTAAAGTTGATGTGATCGTGGTCGGCACGCTACCTCTACATCTACCTTCGGGATTAGTATTAGACCTGAATAATTGTTATTTGGTGCCAGCGTTAAGCAAGAACATTATATTTGGATCTTGTTTGATGCGAGACGGTTATTCATTTAAATCAGAGAAAAATGGTTGTTATATTTATATGAGTAATATCTTTTATGGTCATTGAGGGAGTCCTGGACTAAGGGGTTCTCGGGCGTCCGGCTTATTAACTATGGGCCGGACTGTTGGGCTGTGAAGATACGAAGACCGAAGACTGCACCCGTGTCCGGATGGGACTCTCTGCATGGAAGGCAAGCTTGGCGACTAAATATGTAGATTCGTTTCTTTTTAACCGACCTTGTGTAACCCTAGATCCTCCCGGTGTCTATATAAACCGGAGGACTTAGTCCAGAGGGGAAAAAAATCCTCATTACCATAGCCAAACAAGGTAGACCTCTAGGGTTTAGCCATTACAATCTCGTGGTAGATCAACTCTTGTAATAGTCATATTCATCAATATCAATCAAGCAGGACGCAGGATATTACCTCCAAAGAGAGGGCCCGAACCTGGGTAAACATCGTGTCCCCTGTCTCCTGTTACCATCGACCTTAGACGCACAGTCCGGGAACCCCTACCCGAGATCCACCGGTTTTGACACCGACATTGGTGCTTTCATTGAGAGTTCCACTGTGACGTCGACGACAGGATCGATGTCTCGCCTTGTTCTCAAGGATAATATCACCACCGGAGGAACGCTGGCTCCAGGCCAAACCCTCCGGCTGGGTGGCTTTAGCATGACTGCCCATTCGGTCGTTAAGCCGATGATGACCTCCCAGGTCATCGAAAACCCCCTTCGTATCGACTCTGAACACTCCAAGCAGATGGATCCAATGGAGCTTTCATCCTTAAACGAGCTCCTAGATCGCATCGCCACCCTGGGGGTCGCCACGGACTGCGATCGAATTGGGCTTAAACCCGATCAGAGAGAAGTCAAATCTCCACCGATCACCCACCAGATAGCGGTAGTCGAGGAGCGAGTCGACAACTCTTCCTCCATACTAAGGACGGACTATGTCTGGATCTCCGGTCTCGAAGAGCCGGACACCTACCTGCGAGGAGATGCATCCTGCCCTCCGAACATAGAATCGGACGACAGGCCTAAGAAATCAGTGGATATCCCGGAGCCCAATCTGTTAAGTTCGGAAGAACTTCAGACTCCGGATCCAAAACTGGGTCAGGGTTCAGATTTAAGTCCACCCACCCGTGTACAAGCACTCTCATGAGCATACAACGGTAGTCTCAGGAAACTGTCCACCACTTCTAGGCCAGATTCCTTCTTGTTAAAAACAAGATTAAAGATCGCTGCGACAAGGAAGCGATCTCAGTGTTCCGCAACAATTGCATGGACAAAGGAATACTCAATGCCATCAATCGCCGTCGCATCCTACACTTCGCTGGCTTGGCAACTATCATACAGAAGTAGAGCGCAATGGAAAGCGCCTGGAAAACTCAAGTAGCCCGTTGGGAATCATCGGTCCCCACTCAACCCCTCATTCAGGCGAAAAGGGTGCACCCTTGCAACATGCCCGGTTCAATAGTAAAGAAATATAAGTCCAGTACGGGGCGCGGAACCGTTCTGGAAGGATGGCGCGATGGGCCATGCAAAATACACGCAACACCGGATAACATACCAACACATAGCCTTAGAGCATGTTGTATACTCCGACAAATGGCCAAGAGCGGCGAGGATATCCTCACCAAGAATAACCCAGAACAACACCCCCTAGAGGACAACGACCACAAAGTAATGACGGTCCTCGATACATTCGCCTCAAACAATAGGCGCAAAAGAGCACTACGTGGACTCGCCGAAGTCTGTCAAATAGCACCAATAAACCCTTGGAACGACACGGCTATAACTTTTAATACCGGCGACGAACCAAAATTCAGGACAGTCCGAGCACCAGCCGCCTTGGTCCTCAGTCCAATGGTGGACGGCTTTCGGCTCACCAAGGTCCTCATGGACGGCGGCAGCGGAGTAAACCTCATATACGAAGATACACTCCACAAAATGGAAATAGACATGAGCCGCATTGAGCAAAGCAGCACGACCTTCTGAGGAATTATTCCCAGTCGGGAGGCGCGGTGTGCGGGAAAAATAACACTCGACGTGGTATTCGGCATGCAGGAGAATTATCGGTATGAAGAAATAACCTTCCAAGTGGCCCCTTTCAACAGCGGATATCACGCCCTTTTGGGGCGGGAGGCATTTACACGCTTCCAAGATGTACCTCATTACGGGTACATGAAGCTTAAGATGCTCGGGCCCAAAGGCATAATCACTCTCGCTAGTGATCCGGACATAGCACTCCGCGCCAAAAATAAAAACCGCATCCTTGGCCCTTGAGGCATTATCTAAAGCCCTCGCGGCCGAAGAATTAACCGCACTGCGCTCCATGGTGGACAGGGACGATCTGATCTTAGACAAACGCCCCAAGTCCACCTCCTTCAAGCCAGTGGAAGAAATAGTCAAATTCCAGGTCCATCCAACGGATACCAAAAAGACAGCATCTATTGGGGCACAACTAGACCCAACAGTCGACGCCGCGCTAAGGGATTTTCTTCGCGAAAACTGGGATATATTCGCCTGGCACCCTTCTGACATGCCAGGTATCCCGCGAAAACTGGCCGAGTACATCCTCAACATATTAAAGGGATACAAACCGGTCAAACAAACACTGCGGCGCTTTTCCGAACCCAAACGTCAAGCCATGGGAGAGAAGCTAGCCAAGCTAATCGAGGCCGGATTCATTAGAGAAATAAAACATCTGGACTGGCTGGCAAACCTGGTGATGGTACCAAAGAAGGATAACTCCTGGCACCTGTGCATCGATTTTAAAGACCTCAATAAGGCTTGTCCTAAGGATCCCTTCCCCTCCCCCGCATTGATCAAATCATTGATGCTACCGTAGGACACGACTCATTGTGTTTCCTCAATGCATATTCCGGATACCATCAAATCAAAATGAAGGAGTCCGACCAAGCTGCAACAGCATTCATCACCCCATATGGGCCATTCTGCATCAACACCATGCCCTTCGGGCTCAAGAACGCCGACGCCACCTACCAATGCATGATCCAAACATTCCTGGAAAAACAAATCGGAAAGACAGTTGAAGCCTATGTGGACAACGTCGTAATCAAGACAAGGCACGTCGAAACACTAATAGATGACCTACGCCTCACATTTGACAACCTCCGGAAAAATGTGTTTTTGGCGTCCCCACAGGAAAGCTGTTGGGCTTCATCGTCTCCAATAGAGGAATTGAAGCAAATCCAGCCAAAATCCGAGCTCTGACACAGTTGGCTATGCCAAGAGACATTAAACAAGTCCAAAAACTCGAGGGTTGTGTGGCAGCTCTAAGCCGCTTTATCTCCAGATTGGGAGAAAAGGCACTAGCACTCTATCGCCTTCTACGGCCAACCGATCACTTCGAGTGGACGGACGCGGCAACAATCGGACTGGAAGGAATAAAAACACTCCTAGCGAGCAACCCAATCCTGGCCGCGCCAAACGTCGGCAAACCCATGCTTCTATACATATCGGCAACGCATCAAGTGGTGAGCGCTGTGCTCGTCGTTGAACGAGAGCAGGATGGACATAAATTCCCGCTTCAAAAGCCAGTATACTCCGTATCCACTGTCCTTACACCATGCAAATCCCAGTACCCCCATTATCAAAAGATAGCATACGCAGTCTTCATGGCATCTCGAAAGCTACGACACTACTTCCAGGAGTGTTCGATCATGGTGGCTTCCGAAGTACCACTCAATGACATAATAAAGAACCGCAATGCCACGGGACTGATTGCCAAATGGGCCATTGAGCTCCTTCCATTTGAGATTACATACAAACCACGTCGAGCTAATAAATCGCAAGTACTGGCCGACTTCGTCGCCGAATGGACAGAAGCCGAACTCCCTAAAGAGTATGGAACATATTCCAATTGGGTTATGTATTTCGATGGCTCAAAAACGCAGGCAGGGCTAGGAGCGGGCGTCATTTTAACGTCCCCCACTGAAGACGTTGTTCAGTACGTACTCCAAATACTATAAACAGACTCCAATAATCCAGCCGAATACGAGGCCTTATTGCACGGTCTGCGGACGGCTGTCTCCATGGGCATACAGTGCCTGGAAGTGCGTGGGAACTCAAACCTTGCAATATCTCAAATAAATGGAGACTTCGATGCCAAAGATCCTAAGATGGTAGCTTATAGTAATGCCATCCTAAAAATGTCGGGTCGGTTCGAGGGGCTCGAGTTCCATCACGTGGCTCGAGAAAGTAATAAAGCGGCGGACGTTCTTGCTCGTATCGACGCCAAGCGCGACCCCGTCCCACCTAATATCTTTCTGGAAAGGATTTTTAAGCCATCCGTGGTGTGGCAGGGGAAAAACGACAACATTAGTCCGGATCCGTACACAACCCCAGATTCCGAACACACCGATATCATCGGAGGCTCAGCCACCGAAATAACACCATCGGCGCATCTCATTATGGCAGTCATTGCCCCATGGATCGAACCCTTCTTGGCCTAACTTAATAGGAAGGAACTTCCTGAGGATCAAAATGAGGCCTGCCGCATTGACCGGCGTTCGAAGGCCTACAAGGTTCATGATGGAGAGCTCTATAAGAAAAGCGCGACCGGAGTCCTCCAAAGATGTATCTCCGAGGAGGAGGGGTGGCAGCTCCTGGCTGAGATTCATGCTGGTCTCAGCGGGCACCATGCCGCAACTCGGGCCCTTGTTAGAAAGGCCTTCCGTACAGGGTTCTATTGGTTGACGGCCCAAGAAGATGCATAGGACCTTGTCCAATGTTGCGTCGGATGCCAACTCTTCGCTAACCAAAGCCATATGCCCCCATCGCCCTACAAACAATCCCCATCACTTGGCCTTTTGCGGTCTGGGACTGGATATGGTTGGACCCCTTAAAGGAGGAAGCCATAAGAAAAAATATCTGCTGGTCATGGTGGATAAATTCACTAAGTGGATAGAGGCCAAACTAGTTAAAACGGCCGAGTCCGGGTTAGTAATAGAATTTATATCCAACGTCGTACACCGTTATGGTGTCCCACACAGCATCATCACTGATAACGGTTCCAACTTCACAGCCGACGAAGTGAAAACCTGGTGCGCTATGATAACCCACAAGTATAGGGGATCGCAACAGTTTTCGAGGGTAGATTATTCAACCCAAATTTATTGATTCGATACAAGGGGAGCCAAAGAATATTCTCAAGTATTATCAGCTGAGTTGTCAATTAAACCACACCTAGATAACTTAATATCTGCAGCAAAGTATTTAATAGCAAAGCAATATGATAGTAGTGGTAATGGTAGCAGAAGTAACGGTAGCAAAAGTAATATTTTTGGGTTTTTGTAGTAACGGAAAAGTAAATAAGCGAAGAACAAATATATGGAAAGCTCGTAGGCATTGGATCGGTGATAGAGAATTATGCCGGATGTGGTGCATCATGTAACAGTCATAACATAGGGTGACACAGAACTAGCTCCAATTCATCAATGTAATGTAGGCATGTATTCTGAATATAGTCATACGTGCTTATGGAAAAGAACTTGCATGACATCTTTTGTCCTACCCTCCCGTGGCAGCAGGGTCCTAGCGAAAACTAAGGGATATTAAGGCCTCCTTTTAATAGAGTACCGGACCAAAACATTAACACATTATGAATACATGAACTCCTTAAACTATGGTCATCACTGGGAGTGGTCCCGATTATTGTCACTTCGGGGTTGCCGGATCATAACACATAGTAGGTGACTATAGACTTGCAAGATAGGATCAAGAACTCACATATATTCATGAAAACATAAGAGGTTCAGATCTGAAATCATGGCACTCGGGCCCTAGTGACAAGCATTAAGCATAGCAAAGTCATAGCAACATCAATCTCAGAACATAGTGGATACTAGGGATCAAACCCTAACAAAACTAAGTCGATTACATGATAAATCTCATCCAACCCATCACCGTCCAGCAAGCCTATGATGGAATTACTCACACACGGCGGTGAGCATCATGAAATTGGTGATGGAGGATGGTTGATGATGACGACGGCGATGGATTCCCCTCTCCGGAGCCCCGAACGGACTCCAGATCAGCCCTCCCGAGAGAGTTTAGGGCTTGGCGGCGGCTCCGTATCGTAAAACGCGATGAATCCTTCTCCTTGGTTTTGTCTCCCCGAACACGAATATATGGAGTTGGAGTTGAGGTCGGTGGAGCTCCAGGGGGGCCACGAGGCAGGGGGCGCACCCTCACCCTCATGGCTAGGGTGTGGGCCCCCTGGCCTTGATTCTTTGCCTGTATTTTTTATTATTTCCAAAAATGATCTTCGTGGAGTTTCAGGTCATTGATACGTCTCGATCGTATCTATAATTTTTGATTGCTCCATGCTATATTATCTACTATTTTGAACATTATTGGGCTTTATTATCCACTTTATATTATTTTTGGGACTAACCTATTAACCGGAGGCCCAACCCAGAATTGATGTTTTTTGCTTGTTTTAGGGTTTCGAAGAAAAGGAATATCAAACGGAGTCCAAACATAATGAAACCTTCGGGAACGTGATTTTCTCAACGAATAAGACCCAGGAGACTTGGACCCTACGCCAAGGCACAAGAGAGGAGGCCACAAGGTAGGGGGCGCGCCTGCCTACCCCAAGCACGCCCTCCACCCTCGTGGGCCCCCTGTTGCTCCACCGACGTACTCCTTCCTCCAATATATACCTACGTACCCCCAAACGATCAGATACGGAGCCAAAAACCTAATTCCACCGCTGCAACTTTCTGTATCCACGAGATCCCATCTTGGGGCCTGTTCTGGAGCTTCGTCGGAAGGGGCATCGATCACGGAGGGCTTCTACATCAACACCATAGTCTCTCTGATGAAGTGTGAGTAGTTCACCTCAGACCTACGGGTCCATAGTTATTAGCTAGATGGCTTCTTCTCTCTTTTTGGATCTCAATACAATGTTCTCCCCCTCTTTTGTGGAGAACTATTTGACGTAATCTTATTTTTGTGGTGTGTTTGTTGTGATCAATGAATTGTGGGTTTATGATCAAGTCTATCTATGAATAATATTTGAATCTTCTCTGAATTCTTTTATGTATGATTGGTTATCTTTGCAAGTCTCTTCGAATTATCAGTTTGGTTTGGCCTACTAGATTGATCTTTCTTGCAATAGGAGAAGTTCTTAGCTTTGGGTTCAATCTTGCGATGTCCTTTCCCAGTGACAGTAGGGGCAACAAGGCACGTATTGCATTGTTGCCATCGAGGATAACAAGATGGGGTTTTCATCATATTGCATGATTCTATCCCTCTACATCATGTCATCTTGCTTAAGGCGTTACTCTGTTTTTAACTTAATATTCTAGATGCATGCTGGATAGCGATCGATGAGTGGAGTAATAGTAGTAGATGGAAGCAGGAGTCGGTCTACTTGTCTCGGACGTGATGCCTATATACATGATCATAGCTAGATATTCTCATAACTATGCTCAATTCTGTCAATTGCTCTACAGTAATTTGTTCACCCACCGTAGAATACTTATGCTCTCGAGAGAAGCCACTAGTGAAACCTATGGCCCCCGGGTCTATCTTTATCATATTAATCTCCTACTACTTAGTTATTTCCTTTGCTTTTTTACTTTGCCTTTATTTTACTTTGCATCTTTATCACAAAAATACCAGAAATATTATCTTATCATATCTATCAGATCTCACTCTCGTAAGTGGCCGTGTAGGGATTGACAACCTCTATTCGCGTTGGTTGCGAGGATTTATTTGTTTTGTGCAGGTACGAGGGACTCGCGCGTAGCCACTTACTGGATTGATACCTTGGTTCTCAAAAACTGAGGAAATACTTACGCTACTTTTATGGATCATCCCTTCCTCTTCGGGTAAAAACAACGCAGTGCTCAAGAGGTAGCGGTCATTCCGAGAACTTTTGTTTCTGCACATAAATAACACCATGGCAATTCTGCTGAAAACAACGTCAGTCCTGGTTAGTTCCATTCAAATCATGAAAGTTAGAGTCCAAAACAAGGGCAAAAGTGTTTGGACAAGTAGATACGACGGATACGTATCAACTCCCCCAAGCTTGAACCTTTGCTTGTCCTCAAGCAATTGAGTTGACAAACCGAAAGTGATAAAGAAAAACTTATACAAACTCTGTTTTCTCTTGTTGTTGTAAATATGTAAAGCCAGCATTCAAGTTTTCAGCAAAGATTATGAACTAACCACATTCACAATAACACTTAGGTCTCATGTTTACTCATATCAATGGCATAATCAACTAGCGAGCAATAATAATAAATCTCGGATGACAACACTTTCTCAAAATAATCATAATATGATATAATAAGATGGTATCTCGCTAGCCCTTTCTGAGACCGCAAAACATAAATGTAGAGCACCTTTAAAGATCAAGGACTGACTAGACATTGTAATTCATGGTGAAAGAGATCCAGTCAAGTCATACTCAATGTAAACTAACAGTAATGAATGCAAATGACAGCGGTGCTCTCCAACTGGTTCTTTTATTAAGAGGGTGATGACTCAACATAAAAGTAAATAGATAGGCCCTTCGCAGAGGGAAGTATGGATTTGTAGAGGTGCCAGAGCTCGATTTTGAAATAGAGATGAATAACATTTGGAACGGTATACTTTCATTGTCAACATAACAACCAAGAGATGGCGATATCTTACATGCTACGCACATTATAGGCGGTTCCCAAACAAAATGGTAAAGTTTATACCCCCCTCCACCAACAGGCATCAATCCATGGCTTGCTGAAAACAACGATTGCCTCCAACTAACAACAGTCCCAGGGGAGTTTTGTTTGCAATTATTTTGATTTGATTTGCATAAAGCATGGGACTGGGCATCCCGGTGGCCAACCATTTTCTCGTGAGTGAGGAGCGGAGTCCACACCTCTTGAGAATAACCCGCCTAACATGGAAGATACGGACAGCCCGAGTTGATACATGAGCTATTCGAGCATACAAAACAGAATGTTTATTTGAAGGTTTAGAGTTTGGCACATACAAATTTACTTGGAACGGCAGGTAGATACCGCATATAGGAAGGTATAGTGGACTCATATGGAATACCTTTGGGGTTTATGGGATTGGATGCACAAGCAGTATTCCCGCTTAGTACAGGTGAAGGCTAGTAAAAGACTGGGAAGCGACTAGCTAGAGAGCGACAACAGTCATGAACATGCATTAAAATTAATCAACACCGAATGCAAGCATGAGTAGGATATAATGCACCATGAACATAAATATCATAGAGGCTATGTTGATTTTGTTTCAACTACATGCGTGAACATGTGCCAAGTCAAGCCACTCGAATCGTTCAAAAGAGGATACCACCCTATCATACCACATCACAACCATCTATATCTATCTATCTATACCTATACTAATCCTAGACTCCCTACAAATTCCCACGTTAATCAGTAATTAGGAGCTGTTAATCTGATGGGACCGAGTTATTACGGTGTAGATCTAATCTATTTATTGCTCTCTGGGAAAAAAGACACCTATTAATTCTCACGTTAATGAAAAATTAGGAGCGGCGTACATCCACCGATTCTTCCTTTCCCGGTAAAAAAATCTAAAGCAGCCATATTATCTCTCTCAATCTCTCACGTCTCTATTCATATTCTCATGGAAAAGAGACCCAGGTCTCTCTTAGATTGGAACAACGAAGTTGGTCATCGATCCCACTCTCAATCTCTCATGTCTCTCTCTCTCCCTCAAACTCTCATCTCTCTTCCTCTCCACAAGCAGATCTGTGTCTCTCCCAATTGCAAATTTGCAGCAAGAATGTTAGGGCATGGATTCTGCGCTTATCTCCACATGGAAATAGATCGTGTCTCTCCCAAATTGCAGCAAGGAATTTAGGGCATGCATCTCCTGCGCTCATGGAGCTTATTACAGTAAAATTATTTTCCTCATCTAGATCAGGTTCGTATTCTCAGTCCTTGCACTGATTTATTTTCAATTTCTTTTTGCCGGTCTGGATTCAATTCTTTTCAGGTTCGTCTTCTCAGTCCTCACACTAATTTATTTTGAATTTCTTTTTGCCAGTTTAGATTCAGTTGTTTTCATCGTGCCCTTTAATAGTGTTGTCTAGGGATTCAATCTCCTTTATCGTGTGTCTTCTTGAAGCTGATGATTGCCATGGCAAAATAAAATCAGTGTTCTCGATCCCTCAAAAAATAAAACAAAAAAAATCTTTCTGTAGCGCACAGAAAAGAAACATGTACCTTATATGTAGAAAAAGACACGTCCAAGTACAACTCCAATCCTTCCAATACGGGTGGATCTCTATTTTCTCACTAATTGACCCTATCATTGACTCTCTGCTGTGATTTGGCTTCCCCAATCATAGTTTTCTCAATCCCTCAACCAAGATGGGCAGGGGCGGGGGATATGGAGAAGGACGGAGCTCCTGTTGTGGTTGGTGCCGTCGCAAATGGTGGATGTTGACCATGCTGTCCCATGGAGGGAAGGTAATCTTGAAGAACAATTATCTCACAAAGACATTGACCATCCACTCAGCGCAACAGCAGGGTAAGCATGAACACTATGATTTGTCGAAAACAACTAAAAGAATCATGCTATGTTAGACATATAACATTCTGATTGTGTGCTCTAGCTGAATTGTAGTATTAATTTTCTCAAAGTTTCTAGGCCACGATGGTTTATGGATCCAAGGTGTAGATGCACTAACTGCAGTTTGAAGCCAATGACTGGTAATTTTCCAAATGACAGCATCTCTGTTTTGTTTTATCTTATTACTAAGTTAGAAATTGGATAGCATGTGTTTGATGTTTTTCCTTCAAATCAGAATAATTGCAGGTCTGCTTCTACGGCTAACGTAACCCATCATTACTATCTTCCAGATTTCATATATATTTATTATCACTAGATGAATTCAGGTCTGATCGGGTCTTCCCTTTTTTCACATGTGCACATTTTGCTAAATGCCATCTAATTCCTGCCATGAATCACAAATGGAATTGCAGTCTGAAAGTTGTGGCACTTGATTTGGAAACACCATAAAAACCATATGATGCTCCAACATAAAGTATCTTCTGATTTTTAAGTTCCACTTATTGAACAATGCACTTCAAAATTCACATTTATGCTATGTACAGACATATGCAGGTACACTGGAGCATAATTCTATCAATTACCTATGGAAGACAGTCCAACAATGGATGCTCTTAAGTGTACATGTATGTAGCGTTTCAGTTTCTATAGCATGCACTCACCCCTACCCACCATTATACACTTGATCTGATGATGTTCACTTAAACAAGTTATTTCATCATATTTTCCACACATTTCGCTCAACTAAAACATGTGTATGTTCAGTTTGTCTTCTTAATTTTTGACCAATTCGCCAACAAGGCTAAATACCTATGGTTATTTTGCGCCAATTGTCCTTTGAGATTGTTAAAAGAACTTCCCCGAGATATGTAACACTGTTGCTCCTGCTACTTTCGGCCATTATATTATTCACATTATTCAGACTTCTATAAATGCACTCCCAACTGCATAATTTCTTAGCTTATCGATTTTATTTCTTCCGACTTTATAAATTCAGAAATGATTATAACAAGGCTGCTGAGTTGTTGGATTTAATACATCTACGTCAAAACTTATGGCTTTTCAAAACTATTTGTTCCCTCTTTTGGTCCTCTAATACACATTTTCCCTTTACGTTGGATAACCAATTCACTTTTGTGCTCATTTTCTTGAGACAGTGAAGATTTGTTTTGCTACTCATGTATATAGATATAAAATTTTAATGGTCTTCACAATTCTATCAATCAATAGAGATTTGAACAAAATCCGGTTGATATAATATATACAATTTGGCCCGCACATGTTGCGAAGAGTAATTTTTAAAGTATATTTACAAAGTCTTTTTTATTTCTATGCATGTACAATATATATTAGGACACTGGACATGCTCACTACTGGAATTCCCAATTTTTCTGAGTGCCAAATGCACTCGGCAAAGGCCAAAAAAAACACGGCAGCACTAGGAAAACATGACTATATTGGACGTCTGCCAACAATGTTTATTTTGTCAGATTCTTTTCTACAGGCACTAAGTAGACAACTGCAAAAAACTTTGCTCAGTGCAGAACAAGGGTAACTCGGTAAACAAATGACACAGACCGAATGATGAGTCAATGACCATCCCACGTGGCACCATAGTTTTGCCATTTTCTGCACTCGGCAAAACTACGACCCAGTAGAGCTACCCAGATGGCACCATGTGTCATGTTTAGGCAAAGGGGTCTTAGACACCAGACATCTAACCTAACAGCAACTCTGAATATCCATGTTGGTTGATTGCTAGCCTGATGCTAATATTTGATGTGTTTTCCTCAATTTAAAATCCGCAGGCAGGATGTTTCTAAAATCTACGTATTAACAGGATTGCTAGCCTGCATCGGATGTTTCTGTAGCATTTGAGGATGCGCACATGGTATATATGCTGATGAAGGAAGCCTAGGAACAAGCATATTTACGAAATACATGGAGAAGATGGTGTCCAATAAAGGGAAAATCGGCGAAGTAAAACATGATTAGTTTAGAGTGACATGAAAGCAGACTGTCTTTCAACAATAGGTGGATTCTTAAGATAAGGACAGGTGTACAACGCAAGAGCTATAATAAGGCCTAACATGGTTGCTGGAAGATATATTTGTACAATAATAGGCATGCACATGCAGCTGTAGTAAAAAGAGTTAATAACTTAATATGAGATATTCAATTCCAGTGCCTGAATGAAAATAGCTGGAAAAATTCTGTAATATAGCAGCCCAATAGTTTGTATAAATACAGATGCATGCATATGATGATAGACACTATATCATGTCTGATCCATAAGTAAGTGTGTGTTGTGCATTAAGTTTTCGATTCTTTGTGATATGTTTTTATTAGTTCTGTAGCATCTAGTTTAACATCTTATGTCGCACACATTTGGTGAAGTATCAGAAAGGAGAGTCTGTCGTTAATTCTGCGTTACCAGGATGGTATGTAAGGTGAGCAAAAAGAAAATTTGTGGCCTTAATTCCCAGCAACTCTCAAGGTAAGTAAGATGAGTCATATTAATAGATAGTGTTGTCAGGGACCTTGATAGTATCTCTCAGACGAGTACCACTTTATATGGGATAGGAGATGCTTGATCCATGAATAAAATAACTTGGAGCTCCTGTTTAGAGCGTCTACTAAATTATTGGTTCATCCATCTAAATGTTTTTACAAAAACGGGCCTTTTTTAGCCGCAAACTATAGAACAATAGTTCTACGGTATATTTTCATTAAAATAATAGTATGTTACAAATGGGGAGGAAAAAAAGGAAAGAAAGAAAAATAAATAAAAGAGCTCCTCTCTAACTAGCCTCTAAAATAAGGCCTCTTTGATTCACCGAATTGTCTACAATTACAATTCTTAAAGGTGACATCTTATGTTTCAAATGGTTTTGCAGATTGTAGGATAACAAAATGGGATCTGATCTCTCATATGTTTCTATACTTATCCAATGGTATCCTCAATAAATGTCTGTTACTATTTCCCATCCATTGTTTCCACCATTTAAAGTGACTAGCCATATAGTAAATGGTTTTTTTTGCGCAAAAAATATAGTAAATGGTTTTTTGATTATTAATTTCTGTCCTTCATATAGTGGAAACATAAACAATATAAATAATGTCAGCATGCTATCTTAAGATATATAGTTTGTGCCAATTCAGTTTATGGTCAGTCAGACGTATCCATTACTTATTCACAGAAATATATTCCCTTTTGAATTGTTCCTGATATCTCAAATCCTTTAGGTTGTGATGGTATGTTGGGTCAATGTGGTTGTACACAACACATTTCGATTTTCTATGGTATGCCATTCCTACTTATGATTTTTTATTGTTGACCATGCTCTTTTTAGATCATGCAAATATAAAAGGCCCTATTCTTATTTATAATAGTATATTCTATATTTAAGGACTATTTGTATCATTTTTGTGGATAAATATACGAAGTGAGAGAATGTTTATTTTATTCTGTAACTTTATTTTACAACTACAAAATTTAGAAATTTGAGTGATTTGCATAAAATACAACTAAAAATTCATTTTCTCTTATCAAATGTGCAATATTCAATATGCAAAAACAAGTGATAGTACCACTGATCTAAAAATACAATGTTCTATATTTAAGAATATTGTGGGATCTGTCGTGGTGAAAAGAACAATGTGGAGTCTATTTTCTAGCGGAATATTATGCGATCTCATTGAATTATATCGAATGTATATTGTGTATTACTATATTTGACTGCTTTTGTGAGAAAGTTTGCTTGACTTAACCATCTCAGAACACCAGCTAGATATACCAGTTCAAAATTATTTATGTTTAGTATTAATGATAAATAAAAAAATTGTAAGAAAAAACTAACTAGATTATTTTAAGACTTGACGGACAAGACAGAAGTTAATATGTAACGACACATCACTTCAACCTATCAAATGTTAGCTTTCACAATTCTAATACTATAAAAAGTACAAATGTGAACTTAATTAGCCTCAGTATTTCAAAATATAACTAAAATATGGGTGTAGACCTGTCAAAATAAACATGGAACAAGATAAGTCTCCCATGAGAATAGAAATTTGTGTCTAGGCGTTTACATTAGAAATCTGAGCAAAAATAGCAAGAAATGTTTCTATATGTTATATTTAAATACATAGTAAATTTGCAATTTACTGTTTGCATTATGGAAAGTAACCGTTGATAACATTATCATAATTTCATACATTATGCAAAAACTGTATATAGCCAATATTTTATTGTTGAAGATTATATTTCAAAAGTTATGTAATGATTATACTTCAAATGCATGCGACCTTTTCATATCGTCATCTTTTGTAATTACTAAATAGTTGTAATTTTGGTTTGTTTGTACGTTTGTAGTTCTTTTATAGGAGACAATCCATTGCACAAAAATTATTGTAGATTCCCATACCGTAGAAAGCTGTATTGCATGCTAGCCCGTTCATTCGCACGGGTTAGCGACTAGTTTTAATAGCATTTGCCACGCAAGGTAAACCATTATAAGCTTCTAGCTAATTAAGCATGGCATAAGAAACTATAATCTCTAATTGTCATTGTAAACATGTTTATTCATAATAGGCTGAATCAGGAATGATGAACTAATCATATTTACAAAAACAAGAGAGGTCGAGTTCATACCAGCTTCTCCCATCTCAATCAGTCCATCATATATCGTCATAATTGCCTTTCACTTGTACGACTGAATGATGTGAATAATAATAACAGTGCACGTGCATTGGGCTAAGATGGAATCTGTAAGCATTCAATAAACAGGAGAAGACAAGGCAATATAGATTCTTGGTTAAATCAACAATAATGCATATAGGAGTCACTTCAACAATTTAATCATGCTCTTCTCCTATCGACCCCAAAGAAAAGAAAAGAAATAAAACTATTTACACGGGAAAGCTCCCAACAAGCAAAAGAAGAACATGAAATCTTTCGGGTTTTCTTTTTAATTACCACTACAAGCATGGAAATTAAAACTAGCTAAAAGCTACAACTATTTTTTTGGTTTTTATTTAGGGTTAGCAAACACACAAGAAGAAAGCGTAAAAAAGAAATAAACTAGCATGGATATTACAATGAAAAAGTCTAAGCACAGACAACTAGCAATGAGCATGTGAACATGAATGTAGTGTCAGTGAGAAGTACATACTCCCCCAAGCTTAGGCTTTTGGCCTAAATTGGTCTATTGCCACGGATGGCCTGGCGGATATCCAAAGTTGTAGTTGGGTCGTACTGAGATGGATACTCAGATTGCCAATGGCTGGCAATCACCTCCGGATCCCACTGGTAATCAGACTGTCGTGGAGGATCAAATTGTGGTTCCGGCTCTGGCTCTACAGCTGATGTAGGGTTCCGGTAGGCGTGAATGGCCTCAAATGAAACAAGGTACTTGCCTGCAGATAAATCAAACAAGGAAGGAGCAGGCGTGGTAATAGTCTCAGGATGATGTTTATCAAAGAACAATTTGTATTTAAGCTCCCTTTCCCTATTCTTTATAATAAAATCATGCGCTACCATACTCTTATAATCTAAATAAACAGTAGGCAACAATTTCCTTCCTTTTCATACTGCCTAATAGGTATGTTATAGTATGCAGCAAGGCGTGAAGCATAGACACCTCCAAAGATGGGGCCCCTTTGTACGGTTCAAACTTAATCGTTTGGCAATAATACCGCCCATACTAACAGAGTCGTCACGGAATAAACCATGGAACAAAATAATAATATCAGGAACACTAAGGTTTCCACAGTTTCCGCGACCAATTAGTCAACAACTAGCAAATATTGCAAAGTAGCGTAAAATAGGAAAATGTATGCTAGTGAGTCTTGAATCGGAAACTTTCCTAGTTTATCTTACAGTAATAGTGTCAATAAACCCGTCCACATCTCTACGTTGTAGTCCTCTAAGCTACCCTCGAAAGGTATTTTGCAAACCCTGCAAAATTCATATAGTGACATCTTCTTAACCACATCATATAAATGAAACTCTACCGAAGGAGGGGATTCCCTAGGATAATAGTAGAAGTTTTGCACAAAACTATTGGTGAGTAAGAGATACTATTCGCGTTGGTCGCGGAGGAAGTCGGCGAGGCCTGCATTCTTAGCCAATTCATAAAAATCATCATAAATCTCGGCTGCTCTCAAGAAATCATTGGAAGGCCATTCACACGGCCGAACCTCCGCGGTGCGAAGCAGATTATATTTGGGCCTCTCTACTTATTCATTTTGCTTTTCCTTCGAGTTTCAGCTCAATGAACCCCTCAAAAATCTCTTCATTATTTTCTGAAAAATTCTGAAATTTTTAGTAACTTTAAATAAAAGTGAACCAAGTTGAACAATATTGATAGCAACTGCTCCTACAAGTTCCTAGGACCTATATCATGCATTAGAACTACTTTACATGCAAGCTCAAGAACATGGTCACCTAGGCAGCACAAATTTGCAATGAATAAAGCACTATAACAAAAACTAATTGAACCAATGGAGGAGTCACATACCAAGGAACAATCCCCAAAAGCAGTTTTGTGAGAGGTGCTTTGAGCAAGGTGATCGAAAATCGCAGCAAAATGAGCTAGAACTCGTGCTTCAGCTGGATGGTGATTTTTTTGGGAGGAAGAAGAAGTGTGTGGGTGTAGGAATAAGTGGAGGGGAGCCACCGTGGGCCCACGAGGCAGGGGGCACGCCCAGGGGGGTGGGCGCGCCCTGGACCCTCGTGGCCAGGTGCTTGCTCCCCCTGTTATGTTCTCAGTGCCAGATATTCTCAAATATTCCAGAAAAAATCATATTAAATTGGCAGGGCATTTCGAGAACTTTTATTTTCGGGGTATTTTTATATTGCACAGATAATTAAGAAAATAGACAGAAATTACTATTTTTGCTTTATTTAATATAAATAACAGAAAGTAAAAAGAGGGTATAGAAGGTTTTTCTTTCTAACTTCATCCATCTCATGCTCATCAAAAGGAATCCACTAACAAGGTTGATCAAGTCTTGTTAACAAACTCATTTCGAGTAACATGAAACCGGAGAAATTTCGAACGCCACTATGTTACCTCAACGGGGATATGCACATCCCCAATAATAAGAATAACATATTTCTTCTTGACAGTAGGAAGAGGAAATTCAAAACCTCCACAAATAACCGATGGAATTTTTCCAATAGAATTGATACTGTGGACTTGAGGTTGTTTCCTCGAAAAGTGTACCGTATGCTCATTACCATTAACATGAAAAGTGACATTGCCTTTTGTGCAATCAATAACAGCCCCTACAATATTCAAAAAGGGTCTTCCAAGAATAATAGACATACTATCGTCCTCGGGAATATCAAGAATAACAAAGTCCGTTTAAATAGTAACGCTTGCAACCACAACAGGCACATCCTCACAAATACCGACAAGTATAGCAGTTGATTTATCAGCCATTTGTAAAGATATTTCAGTAGGTGTCAATTTATTGAAATCAAGTCTACGATATAAAGAGAGAGGCATAACACTATCACCGGCTCCAAGATCACATAAAGCAGTTTTAACATAGTTTCTTTTATTGGAGCATGTTATAGTTGGTACTCCTGTATCTCCTAGCTTCTTAGGTATTCCACCCTTAAAAGTATAATTAGCAAGCATGGTGGAAATTTCAGCTTCCTCTATCTTTCTCTTATTAGTAACAATATCTTTCATTTACTTAGCATAAGGATTCATTTTAAGCATATCAGTCAAACACATACGCAAAAAGATAGGTCTAATCATTTCAGCAAAGCACTCAAAATCCTCATCATCCTTTTTCTTGGATGGCTTAGGAGGAAAAGGCATGGGTTTCTGAACCCAAGGCTCTCTTTCCTTACCGTGCTTCCTAGCAAGAAAGTCTCTTTTATCATAACGTTGATTCTTCGATTGTCGGTTATCAAGATCAACAGCAGGTTCAATTTCTACATCATTGCCATTACCAGGTTGAGCATCAACATGAACATCATCATTAACATTTTCATTAGGTTCATGTTCATTACCAGATTGTGTTTCAGTATCAGAAATAGACATATCATTGGGATTCTCAGGTGGTTCAGCAATAGGTTCACTAGAAGCATGCAAAGTCCTATCATTTTTCTTTTTCTTCCTTTTAGAAGGACTAGGTGCATCTATATTATTTCTCTGAGAATCTTGCTCAATTCTCTTAGGGTGGCCTTCAGGATACCAAGGTTCCTAGGTCATTTTACCACCTCTAGTCATAACTCTAACAACATTATCATTTTTCTTACTATTTAATTCATTGAGCAAATCATTCTGAGCTTTAAGTACTTATTCTACTTGAGTGGTAACCATAGAATCATGTTTACTAATGAGTTTAAGTTCACCTTTAACTCTAGACATATAATCACCCAAGTGTACAATCATATACGCATTTTGTTTCAATTGTCTACCAAAATAAGCATTGAAGTCTTCTTGCTTAACCATAAAGTTATCAAACTCATCCAAACATTGGCTAGCAAACTTAGTAGGAGGGATTTCAGCTTTATCATATCTGTAGAGAGAATTTACCTTTACTACATGTGTCGGGTTATAAAGACCATGTGTTTCTTCAATAGGTGATGGATTAAAACCATATATTTTATCAACATGCAGTAAATTAATACCATGTATTTCTTTAATAGGAGGTAAATTCTTAACATCTTCAGCTTTAATACCCTTTTCTCTCATGGATTTCTTTGCCTCTTGCATATCTTCGGGACTGAGAAATAAAACACCTCTTTTCCTCGGGGTTGGTTTTGGAATAGGCTCAGGAGTTGGCTCAGGAAGTGTCCAATTATTTTCATTTGTCAACATATTATTTAATAGAATTTCAGCTTCATCCAGTGTTCTTTCCTTGAAAACAAAACTAGCACAACTATCCAGGTGGTCTCTTGAGGCATCGGTTAGTCCATTATAAAAGATATCAAGTATTTCATTTTTCTTAAGAGGATGATCAGGCAAAGCATTAAGTAATTGGAGAAGCCTCCCCCAAGCTTGTGGGAGACTCTCTTCTTCAATTTGCACAAAATTATATATATCCCTTAAAGCAGCTTATTTCTTATGAGGAGGGAAATATTTAGCAGAGAAGTAATAAATCATGTCCTCGGGACTACGCACACAACCAGGATCAAGAGAATTAAACCATATCTTAGCATCACCCTTTAATGAAAATGGAAATATTTTAAGGATATAAAAGTAGCGAGTTCTCTCATCATTAGTGAATAGGGTGGCTTATATCATTTAATTTAGTAAGATGTGCCAGAACAGTTTCACATTCATAGCCATAAAAAGGATCAGATTCAACCAAAGTAATTATATCAGGATCAATAGAGAATTCATAATCCTTATCAGTAACAAAGATAGGTGAAGTAGCATAAGCAGGATCATATTTCATTCTAGCATTCAGAGTTTTTGTTTAAGCTTAGCTAATAATTTCTGAAGATCACTTCTATCATTGCATGCAAGAAAGTCTCTTTTAGTTTCTTCATCCATAACATAGCCCTCAGCCACAACAGGCAATCCATATTTATTAGGAGAGCCTTCATCATCACTTTCATCAATATTATCAGTTTCAATAATTTCATTCTCTCTACCCCTAGCAAGTTGTTCATTAAGAAATTCACCAAGTGGCACAGTAGTATCAAGCATAGAAGTAGTTTCATCATAAGTATCATGCATAGCAGAAGTGGCATCATCAATAATATGCGACATATCAGAATTAATAGCAGAAGCAGGTTTAGGTGTTGCAAGCTTACTCAAAACAGAAGGTGAATCAAGTGCAGAGCTAGATGGCAGTTCCTTACCTCCCCTCGTAGTTAAAGGATAAATTTTTGTTTTCGCATCTTTTAAGTTCTTCATAGTGACCAGCAAATATAAATCCCAAGTGACTCAAAGAATAGAGCTATGCTCCCCGGCAACAGTGCCAGAAAATAGGCCTGATAACCCACAAGTATAGGGTATCGCAACAGTTTTCGAGGGTAGAGTATTCAACCCAAATTTATTTATTCCACACAAGGGGAGCCAAAGAATATTCTCAAGTATTAGCAGCTGAGTTGTCAATTCAACCACACCAGGATAACTTAATATCTGTAGCAAAGTATTTAGTAGCAAAGTAATATGATAGTAGTGGTAATGGTAGCAAAAGTAATATTTTTTGGTTTTTGTAGTGATTGTAACAGTAGCAATGGAAAATTAAATAAGTGAAGAACAATATGTGGGAAGCTCGTAGGCATTGGATCGGTGATACAGAGTTATGCAGGATGTGGTTCATCATGTAACATTCATAACATAGGGTGACACAGAACTAGCTCCAATTCATCAATGTTATGTAGGCATGTATTCCGAATATAGTCATACGTGCTTATGGAAAAGAACTTGCTGTGGCAGCGGGATCCTAGCGGAAACTAAGGGATATTAAGGCCTCCTTTTAATAGAGTACCGGAACAAAGAATTAAAACATGGTGAATACATGAACTCCTCAAACTATGGTCATCACCGGGAGTGGTCCCGATTATTGTCATTCGGGGTTGTCGGATCATAACACACAGTAGGTGACTATATACTTGCAAGATAGGATCAAGAACTCACATATATTCATGAAAACATAATAGGTTCAGATCTGAAATCATGGCACTCGTGCCCTAGTGACAAGCATTAAGCATAGCAAAGTCATAGCAACATCAATCTCAGAACATAGTGGATACTAGGGATCAAACCCTAACAAAACTAAGTCGATTACATGATAAATCTCATCCAACCCATCACCGTCCAGCAAGCCTATGATGGAATTACTCACACACGGCGGTGAGCATCATGAAATTGGTGATGGAGGATGGTTAATGATGACGACGGTGACGGATTCCCCTCTCGGGAGCCCCAAACGGACTCCAGATCAGCCCTCCTGAGGGAGTTTAGGGATTAGCGGCGGCTCCGTATCGTAAAACACGATGAATCCTTCTCCTTCGTTTTTTCTCCCCGAACACGAATATATGGGGTTGGAGTTGAGGTCAGTGGAGCTCTAGGGGGCCAATGAGGTAGGGGGCGCGCCCCCACCCTCGTGGCTAGGGTGTGGGCCCCCTGTCCTTGATTCTTTGCCAGTATTTTTTTATTATTTCCAAAAATAATCTCCATGGAGTTTCAGGTCAGTCCGAGAACTTTTGTTTCTACACATAAATAACACCATGGCAATTCTGCTGAAAACAGCGTCAGTCCGGGTTAGTTCCATTCAAATCATGCAAGTTAGAGTCCAAAACAAGGGCAAAAGTGTTTGGAAAAGTAGATACGACGGAGATGTATCACGCTAATCTGGGCATCAAGCTCGATTACGCCTCTGTCTATCATCCACATACAAACGGTCAAGTCGAAAGAGCCAATGGTCTTATTATGAACGGCATTAAGCCTAGACTAGTGCGGTCCTTGAAAGAATCAGACAAGCACTGGGTTGAGGAGCTCAACTATGTACTCTGGGGGCTGCGGACCATGCCCAAACATACTACCGGACACACACCTTTCTTCATGGTGTACGACGCAGAGGCAGTGCTACCCCGCGACATTATCCAGGACTCACCTCGAGTGCGCATGTACAAAGAGAGAGAGGCCGAGCTCGATCGACAGGACAGCTTAGATGCCCTGGAGGAGGAGCACAACATCGCAAAAGCCCATTCCGCATTTTATCAACAACAAGCTCGCAGGTATCAAAGCAGAGAAGTGCGGGCCAAAACTTATAACGTCGGCGAACTCGTTCTACGCCTGCCGGAGAAGAAAAAGGACAAACTCAAGCCCAAGTGGGAGGGTCCCTTCATCATCGATGAAGTTCTCAACAGAGGGGCGTACCGCTTGCGTAATGCGTTACACAATCGACTAGAGCCGAACCCCTAGAACGCGGCTAGACTCCGAAGATTCTATGCCTAGTGCCGGACTCTTTGTTCGTCTCCTTCCTCCTTTTGTTTCAATCATTTTTTCTCTCTTTTCATTTTTTCTCTTTAGCCTTAAAAGCTTTCGTGCGGTTAGGCGCACCCCCGACGCATACATCTTCAAGTATGTACGTCTATCATACCTGGGGGCTTCATGGACAACAGCTTGCTATTATTATTTTCCGAGCATCAAGCTCGTAACATATGTGTTTTCCCCATATGTACCTTTTCTTGGCCATTATATGCATCGATATGACTTAATTTTTGGCCAAGCTACGTTGCCTGGATCCTGTGCTTATGCCCTACGTTCCCGTTAGTTCGGCTAGGGCATAAAGGGAGCACCTCTGCGATTGTTACTGCCGGGTCATCCGGATGTGTACCTCAGACTGGGTGAAGCCGAAAGCTAGCGTTCTTATGCAATTTTTTCAATCGCAGTTCGGACATGCACTCTAACGCATGCACACCAAGGGAAAGGAACCCTTAACAGAACTATTCTCTCTAGAAGATGTTTCTTACATAATGTAATATAACATAACTAGCCGGATACAACTTCTCTGTGAAGCAACTATGACCCCTATGCCTGGTTTCCACGCATACCCTGGACTATTCGGCCGCACGGGTATTCGGAAACACTCCGTGCCTTCGGGTCCAGAGGGCAAAGCGAAAAGGTCTGCCATGACAATCATTTTACAATTGAGCTAGACATAAAAACACACAGTCATTTCGACTCAAGAATTTCCTCCTCTATACCCTCCAGCAGGCTATCTAACTTACAATCCTGCTGGGAATATCTAGCGTCCACCTCTACTTGGTCATATACTAAACTAACGGGAATTTCTTCCCCATTTGACCCTAGCGGTCCGACCCAGGCCATGTGATTTGGATTCAGCTTCGTATACCGTGTTTTCACCATGGCCCAGGCCTCTCGCGCACCCTCTCGGTAGGCCGATATCTTCCATAGTCGGATACGCCGCCATGCTCCCTTGAACAACTCTACAAGCTTCTCCATATTCCCTGGAGGGGAGGCGGATGGCCATAAGGCCTTGGCTACACTCTGCATTGCCTGCCGAGCTTGCTCGTGCAATTGCGACAGACCTTGCAGAAGATCACTTGATGATACGGACACCTCCTCTTCGGGACGACCCGACAACATACCTGCAATCATAGCTATATCAGCTGCTTTTACCTCCAAACTGTTATAAGGTAAATTCGACCACGTACTGAATATGCCGCCTCGCAGCTTTTTGTTCTCCTTCACGGAGTCGGCTAGCTGGGCTCGCACATCTTTTAGTTCTTCGCCCAGTTTGGTGTTTGAATCCTGGAGTTTGTTCTTCTCGTCTCTAACCCGGGTCAAAACATGCTCGCCTGCGGCATGTTGTCTCTTCTCCTCTTTTTCGCTCGTTTGAGCGGCCTTAAGTTTCTCTTCTAGTTGGTCTGACGACCCTGTTATGAGACAAAGCAACAGTTTCAACACAGCTGGCATATCATTTTTTGTTTCTCAATGGAGGGAAAAATTACCAAAGGACGCATTCTTGAGCTATTCTAGTTCGCTCATTCCAGATAGATGTGTCAGGCACTTTTCTAGCTCTTGGGCTAGCAGGTCGTTCTTCTCCATAACAACCTGGTTACACAACAATCCTTAAATCATTTGTACCAACTGCTTCAAGTCTCGGGGGCTACTGACGTATGGTTATCATAGTCAGACAAAGTAAACTTACCTGCACATCTTTTAAATGCTGCTTTGTGGCTCTGCTAAGCCCATCTCGAGCATCTCGGATATATGCATTAGCCAAGCTGAAGGTGTTAAACGCCTCTTCTGAAAAACCATGGTATTGTAAAACGGCCATGCGGCGCTGATGATTCATGGCGCTCTCCACTTCCGAGTTGGTGAAGGATACATAATCTGAATCCTCGGCTGGAGGACAGTCCGGTGTCACCCCCCATTAGCCCCCGTCTTCACGGCAGGATCTGGATCCTAGCTACGGGAAGTATGACTGGCCGGACCCTCGGATATAGTCTGGCACACCTCTTTCCTGATACAGGGTAAACATAACGGTCGTGGGGGCCACTCACTTCGAAGATGCCCCTGGGGCAGCATGACGCGCCGAGCACCTCCCCTTTTGAGCACAGGACAGTGCAGTGGGTGAGGGAGTATGAGAAAACTTTTTCGGATGAAATATCTCTAGATTACTTACGTGCGAAGCGGGGAGAAGACCGGGATAATCGGTGATGTTGGGCACTTCCGTGCCATCATAGCTCGTTTGGTAAAATACCCCATTCGCGAGCACCACGAATATATCTGGATCCTCTTCGAATCTGTGGTCGAGGTCTCGATTGTGACCATCGGGCTGCAGGGCAGGGCTGTAAAGCCCCTCGGAAATCTTTCTCTAGTGTTGTTGTAAATGGATGGGTTAGTGTTCATTGAACATAGCTCAGGGAGTAGAATGAGTAGAGCAGAGGAGTTGGGGACTTACCCAGCTAGGAAGACTATTCATGGAATATCCTTCTCTGTGCTTGATGCGCAGGAACTCCTCTTCCTCCCCTTTGAATAGTTCGGCCAATATTTTGTCCAAGGCAGCAAGGGTGTCTCGACCCTTCCTGCCGTAGCAGGAGGCGTCATCTTCCCCATTATAGTGCCATGATATGTCTCCAATGTATCTACTTTTCCAAACACTTTTGCCCTTGTTTTGGACTCTAACTTGCATGACTTGAATGGAACTAACCCGGACTGACGATGTTTTTAACAGAATTACCATGGTGTTATTTATGTGCAGAAACAAACATTCTCGGAATGACCTGAAACTTCATGGAGCAACTTTTCAGAAAATATGAAAAATACCTGCAAAAGATGAAGGCCAGGGGGCCCACCACCTCTCCACGAGGGTGGGGGGCGCGCCTGCCCACTACAAGAAATATGTCAACTTATGACCTTCTGTCAGTGACCCTCGAAGAATTGGTCATAAATTTATGACCATTTTAGACCAATTGGTCAAAAGCTGTTCAGGGGGCTCCAAACCCTAAACCATTGCGACCATTTTGGTCAGAAAGGTCGTAATTTCCTTACACGAAATGGTCACAAAGCAAACAGTGCTAGTCCGCTACCTTATTTCTAGTTGTTAATGACCAATATAGATGGTCATAGCCTTGTAGATTGTGGTGGGTTGTGATGACTAGGCGCCATCTCATCAGTTTTGCCTATGTGTCATGTCCATGTGGCAGTTTTTGCCCTAGGTTGTGAAGCAACCTATATTTGTATCATTCCCAAAATTCCCAAAAAAATCTCATAAATTCTTTGGGGCATATCTTCATCAAATATGGAAAAATCCTTCCTTGCCTAGTTCAAAACTAATTCAACAATATTCATTTTCCTATTCTGTTCACAAAAACACTTTATGAAGGAAGTGCTATTTTTATATTCTTGATTGCCCTCGGAATTTTTGGGCACTCTTTCCTATCCAAATCATTACCGCATGACAAAATTCAGCTCCATTTGCCTAGCAAATCTTCCTCGGCAAATTTCCAAAGTTTTTGTCCACCTAGAAGCATTGTGAAGGAAGTACCTTTTTTATATCTCTAAATGACATGAAATTTATACAGTTCCTTCATATGCCCAAATTATCACCCTCCTCCAAATTCTAGCTCAGTCAAATCATCTATGTGAGCCCAGGTTCAATTTATATTTGATGGCCAAATTGGCACATTGCAAAGCAAGTGTTATATAGACCCCTCCTATTACCCACAAACTTTTTGGACACTCTTCCATACCCAAATAATTGCCACATGATAATATTGAGCTCAATTTTCCTAGTAAATCTTTCTCAGGAAATTTCCAAAGTTTCTACCTCGAGAGAAGCTTTGTGAAGTAAGTACTAGCTAGGCTTACCCAAATGATCTGAAAATTTACCAGCGCATGACCATACCTATGTAACTTACCTACACCAATTTTTAGCTTATTTCATTCATCCAATCTCTCTCACTAGATTTCCCAAGTTTTTGTCCATAGAAGAGCATTGTGAAGGAAGTACTACTTTGGCATGTCAAAATGATATCAATTTTCTACAATGCTTTCCTATGCCCAAATAACCATCCTCCACCAAATTTCAGCTCAATCCATTTATTATTTTGAGCCCAGCTTCAACATTCATATTTTTGTCCAGTGTGGTACTTTGCAAAGCAAGTACCACCTAGGCTCCTCCTTTTGAGGTGAAAATTTGTGAATACATTCTCCTTAGTAGATGATCATCCTCGGCCAAAACTCACGCCCATTGGCCATGTGCATTTCCCGTACCGCAAATCAAACACTTGGCTACTTATTCATGTTTGAGCATCGATCGGTCTCCTCGTGAGAATCTTATGTTGTGATTCTCTACCTAGCACCTACCAGGGGAGTGCCCAGCCCACTAGACATGCCTAGGCCGCACATAACACATGGCAACGCCACGGTCATGCGGTGACCACGCGGTGGGCATGCGAGCTTACGCGCTCTAGAGTTGGGGCCCTCGGCCACCGTCCAAACCTCGATGTCTCGCCATCAAACCATGTATTTCTGATTAAATAGATACTTATTTACTTAGAAATGATTTTTGGAAAAAATAAAGAACAAACTATGAGGTAGCTGCAGTTCAAATTTGACCCGCTTCCAACTGAATCAACGGGAATTTGTCTTTTTCACCAGAGGTGGATCAAAATTTTTGACACCCAACCATTTTGTCAATTGTGCATTAAATATGGCCTAGTATTTTATAAAATTGATTAGGTCCAATTTTGCAACAAATATATGGTAGGTCCTTCACAAAAAAAAACTCATTTCAAGCACTCAGAAAATGGAAAATGGTTTTTTCGTCCAAAGAAAATGAAAACTTCCTTAGGCAACATTGTTTGCCATTCCAATATGCACCCTTGTGCATAATATGAGATCATTTGAACAAACTATGCCATGAATGTGGCCATAAGATTGATCATTTGGCTTGAAAGCCATGAATCTTCACACTTGATAGCTCATTTCTGAGAACACTTTTTTAAAATAATTACCGTATTACAAGTTTATTATTTTTCTGAAAACTTGGTCACATATAATGACACAATGCGAAGGTTTTCCAATTTTTTGATTTTTTTTTGAATTTTTTATGCCCGTTTCAAAATGCGGTCAAAATGGCGGGCTTGACCGTTCCTAGCTAGTGGTTGAATCTTGGAAATTTTTTGATGTTTCTCTGATTAAATAGATACTTATGTACCTAGAAATTATTTTTGGAAAAAATAAATAGCAAACTATGAGGCAGCTGCAGTTCAAATTTGACCCGCTTCCAGCTGAATCGGCGGGAATTTGTCTTTTTCACCAGAGGTGGATCATAACTTTTGACACCCAACCATTTTGTCAATTGTGCATTAAATATGTTCTAATATTTTATAAAAATGATTTGGTACAATTTTGCAACAAATATATGGTAGGTCCTTCACAAAAAAACCTCATTTCGGGCACTCAAAAAATGGAAAATGAATTTTCCGTGCAAAGAAAATGGAAACTCCCTTTGGCAACATTGTTTGGAATTCCAATATGCATCCTTGTGCACAATATGAGATCATTTCAACAAACTATGCCATGAATGTGACCATGAGATTGAGCGTTTGGGTTGAAATCCATGAATCTTCACACATGATAGCTCATTTATGAGAACACTTTTCTAAAATAATTTCCGTATTACAAGTTTATTATTTTTCCTGCAAACTTGGTCACATATAATGACGCAATGTGAAGGTTTTCCATTTTTTTTGATTTTTTTGAATTTTTATGCCCGTTTCAAAATGCGGTCAAAACGGCGGGAATGACCGTTCCTAGCTAGTGGTTGAATCTTGGAATTTTTTTGGTGTTTGTCTGATTAAATAGATACTTATGTACCTAGAAATGATTTTTGGAAAAAATAAAGAGCAAACTATAAGGTAGCTACAGTTCAAATTTGACCCGTTTCCAGCTGAATCGGTGGGAATTTTTCTTTTTCACGGGAGGTCGATCAAAACTTTTTACACCCAACCATTTGGTCAAATGTGCATTAAATATGGCCTAGTATTTTAGAAAAATGATTTGGTGCAATTTTGCAAGAAACATATGGTAGGTCCTTCACAAAAAAACACATTTTGGTCACTCAGAAAATGAAAAATGGTTCTTTTGATCAAAGAAAATGAAAACCTCCCAAATCAACATTGTTTGTCATCCCAAGATACAGACATGTGCACACTATTGGTTCATTTTAGTAAACTATAAGTGGTTAATATGTTGAATGTTTACCCTGAATTAGAGGGTGAAAATTATAAGAGAAATAAAAGAAAAAACAAAACCACCCAAGCTTAATTCTGATTGGTGGAATCACTAGTGGCTTGGATCGATGACCTGGCAAACATCAGTCCATCCATCCGTCCATCCCATCCGATGGCAGCAAACCCCCCTCTCTCTCGCGAACCCCACCCAACCCTTCTCTCTCGCGCGAACCCCATCCGTCCATCGATCCAGCCCGCCTCTCTCCCTCTTGCGCGAACCCTAGCTATCAGCTCCTCCCTGCCGCCGCCACCTCCATCGCCCGATCCCGGCGACCTTAGGCGGGAATCGACGGCGCCCAGCACACCAACAGGACCCCCACGATCCAGTCCTCCCTCCTGTCCGGCGAGATCCAGCGAGGGCTTCGTTCGCCGCCTCCCTCTCCCTCCCTCTCTCTGATCCAGATCTAGTCCCTCCGCCGCCGCCGCCCCTCCCTCGTTCGCCATCGCATCCATCGAATCCGGCGGGGGTTGCTCCGCCGTCGGGGACACGGGGCGATCGCCCGAGCTCGCCCCAGTGCTAGATCCGCCACTGCTGCCATGAAACTGACCTGCATGGCCACCCCCGGCAGCGGCGGTAGCTACCACTCGCCGGCGAGCCACTTACTGGAGGTGGAGGGCGTCCGCCTCCTCCTCGACTGCCCCGTCAACCTCTCGTCCCTCGCAGCATTCGCCTCGGTGCCACTCGGCCCGGACTCTGGTGACGCGGGAGACCTCATCCGCGTGGTGCCCCACTACTGGTCGCCGCCGGCGGCGGCCGCCGCCAAAGCAGGTGGCGTGGATGCCGTGCTCGTGTCGTCTGCCACGGGGATGCTTGGGCTTCCCTTACTCACCCGGCTCCCAAGCTTCGCAAACACCAAGGTGACTCCCATCCCTGCCACTCTTTGGTGCATAGCACCCTAAATTTCAAACTGTACTTGTTTAGGCTGGAACTTCTGTTGGGAATTTGAACGATTGTTGTTTTTCCTAGTGAAGAGGTGGGTTACATGTTTGGAACTGTAGTTAACATGTTAGCGCATGATTTTGCGGTATTCAGATTATCTGAAAGAACAAGCTTGCTGAATGTGAAATCCAATAGTTTGAAGGACAGATGAGTCAGCTAATTGTCTTTTCTTTAGTTTGCAGATAACTAACTTCTGTAGGTTAGCACTGAGGTGTACAAAAATGGGGGGAAACAGTGGGATTCGATGGATTCGCGAGGGATTCGATTCGGTGTATGCTTCCTATGCCACCCGTTTCATGTCTTGGGTGGATGGCTGGAAAACCTAACTTAATTAGCAGGGGGTCCTCTTTGCACTCAGGATCCAGGACTAGGTGACGACACCGAATGGCCATGTAGTAACAAGGATCGAGCAGCAAGCATCACTCTGCTAGCGTTTTTATTTCAATACAAGGGCTACGGTAGGTTTGAATCCCAATTTTTCTGTGGTAGCACAACAACTGCTGTGTCGCTCCTTATGTTAGCCATGTTATGCTTCTCAGCTGGCCGTACAAACACCTATGGTGCATAGCTAGCTGGCTATAGCTTCATCCTGCTGGCCCTTTTTTGACATTGTGCTGTTGGTTCTCAATTCACCTCATTTTATTGGTATATACCTGCAGAATTGTTTCTGTACCAAGGGCCATGTTATTGTTTGAATTTCAGTTTTGTTCTGGTAATACAGAAAGTGCTCTGTTGGTTCTCATTTTACCTTGTTTTATTGGTATATATTACCTGCAGGCGGGGCAGCGGGTTAGGGAGCGAAATCAGGCGATAGCCAGCAAGTCAAGGCCGTCACGACGGCCGGCGGCGCTCGAGCTCGCCGCCACCGCCGGGAAGGCCGCCACCGACTGCGTCATCCCCACCTTCAAGAACATCGATGCCTTTTTCGCCTACTGGGGCATTGGCAAGCTGGAGCAGAGGGAGTTGTTCCTTGCCGTCACCAAGATTCTTAAAGACCAGAAGGAGTGCGACACACATTGCCCTTTGCTTCCAAGTTCCTTGCATTTTTAACCACTGTATATAAGTAACATGGCAAGATTGTTGTATACTGATGCGATCTGTTCTTGTTATGATGATGATTGACAGCATGACCAAGGAGTACTTCAAGTTTCTGAACAAGTACTTGGCCACGTTCGATGGGTCGGCTAATGATGCTGATGCAATCAGTGCGGCAAAGGAAGAAGCTGGTGTCCGTTACGTCTCTGAGTTGGTAATCATTTCTATGGTGTAGCTGGTGTCTGTTGTGTCATGTCCTCTTTGACGAGTTCCTTCATTGAAAAATATTTCTTGATAAGCTGCTTTCTGTCCAAATGCATACGATTATTAAGTCACGATCAGTTAGCAAATGTACGTGTATGCTCCATTGTTTGTTAAGGTTTAGTAGCTATTGTGCAAAATTGGTAGTGATTCTATCGGTGAACAAGTAGGGAAATTTGTCACTATAAATCTATAAAATAGCTTCTTTATATTTTTGTCTCGCATGTTCAGTGCTATGTGTCTGGCATGTTCATAGAGCCACTTGTGGAGTGAGATGAGAATAACAATTATAATTCTGTAACGTTTGATCGTGTAGACATGCAAAAGTTGCTTGTGCATTATCACTAGTTTTGATTGCTGCTTTACTAATAACTGTGAACACAATAGTATGTTTGTGATCTTATTGACCTGCAACTTTACAAGGCTAATGCATAGCTGGTCAGGCTTGCACTGCTGATGAACTGTAGTGTTCATTGTTGATTCGTATGGTGCACTGTGATGCTTGAAATTTCGTTTTTAAAGCTGTGGTGTGTTTGTTCATGAGAGTTCACTGTGTATGTTGTGTGCATCCTTGTGAATCAACTTATGCATGCCTGCTGCATTTAGCATGACATAAAATAAAATTCCATGAAAGCTTATTACTACATCAGTTGCTTGCTCCCAGTGTTTCCGTCTTGCAATTTATCCTGGTGCGCACTACACTCATGCGATATTTCTGGATAACAAAGTTGGATACCCTGGAATATTTGTATGATTGGATCTTGTTGGTTTCATCCATCTAATGATAATCTATGTATTTGGACAACCCATTTAGCTATAATTAGTTGTTGCACCACATTTCGTGATGAGTTAATCATATGAGTTAATCATGTGCCTGATGTGGAGCTGACACTGAATGTGTTGTGCAGGAGAAGTATGAGGCTGTGCTTGAGAGGAACACCAAGCTGGAGCAGCATGTGGCTGCTCTATCCACTTCTTTCCTGTCTCTCAAGGTACAACAAAACCTCCTCCTCTACCACCAACCAGCTAGCAAATTAATTAATTCATGAGTGGTATCCTCTACACCCATGTTCTGCTGTAGCTTCTAGTATGTGTTTATCTACAAAATCTGTATGGTCAAAATCTGTAGTTATTGTGGATAGCAATCTATTACTGAATTTACTTTATTTGTATGTATGGTCATCTATAGATGCATATCTTGTAGAAAAATATATCTTGTAGAAAAATAGCTTGTGAATGTCAATCTCATGTATCAGCGTCCTGTTCTTGTAAACCTTATGTAAAGCTAAAATTCTTGCTGTGCAGAGTGACTAGTGATGCAACACACCAAGCAGTAGCAGGCAACCAAGCAGCAGCAGGGGGAGGGGCTCTCTCGAACGTCGCCGATGCCACTCATTGCTACTGTCACTGATTGATGATGGATGATCGCTGTTAGTTTAGCTCGGTCGCTGTTTGTTTAGCTCCTTGGTAGTCCCTACTACTGCTGGTAGAAATAGAAATGGTAGTTGTAGTCCCATGTAGTTGTAGAACCATGTAGTTCCTCTACTCGGGCTGCCCTTCGTTGCTTCATTCCTATGTTAATTTAGTCTGTTGAATGTATCAACTATCTACTTTGTGGCTGTGGCTGTTGAAAGAAATAAAATGGTTTGGATACATGCGTACATGCTGATATGTCAAGCTGGAATAGTTGCCCTTGTGATGTCAAGCTTCTAAATGTATGTTGTGGAGGCCCAAAATAAATTGGGTTGTAAAAGGGCTGAGGCCCCAAAAAGAAATGAATTATAGAAGGCCACGTCCTAGAAAATAAAATGGGCTAGGCCCATGTAGCTAGCGAAAATTAACAGAAAAATATATATTGAAAAGGCCGAATTGTTGGGCTAGGCCCATGTAGAAAACTGAATTGGACCGGGCTGAATCTTGTGCCACATCAGCTTGCCACGCTGGATGCCTACGTGGACTGGGGAGGTTGCTAGTGACCAAAACGCCACAGTAGGCTTATTTTGGTCATAAACGTTTGCGACCATTCCAGAAGAAAGGTCGCTATAGTCCGTTTACGACGGCCAGCTTTTGACCTTATGTTTTTGGTCACAAAAAGGTCACAAATGGAAATTTGTGACCATTGAGTGACCAATAGTGGTGGTCACAAGTTGACATATTTCTTGTAGTGGCCCCCCTAGGGCGCGCCCTCCTACCTCGTGGGCCCCCTGTTGCCTCTCCGACTCCAACTCCATATGTTGTGTTTCGATGAGAAAAAAAATCAGAGAGAAGAATTCATCGCGTTTTACGATACGGAGCTGCCGCCAAGCCCTAAAACCTCTCGGGGGGCTGATCTGGAGTCCGTTCGGGGCTCCGGGGAGGGGAATCCTTCGCCATCGTCATCATCAACCATCCTCCGTCACCAATTTCATTATGCTCACCGCTGTGCGTGAGTAATTCCATCGTAGGCTTGCTGGACGATGATGGGTTGGATGGGATCTATCATGTAATCAAGTTAGTTTTGTTAGGGTTTGATCCCCAGTGTCCACTATGTTCTGAGATTGATGTTGCTATGACTTTGCTATGCTTAATGCTTGTCACTAGGGCCTGAGTGCCATGATTTCAGATCTGAACCTATTATGTTTTCATCAATATATGAGTGTTCTTGATCCTATCTTCCAAGTCTATAGTCACCTATTATGTGTTATGATCCGTTAACCCCGAAGTGACAATAATCGGGATACTTACCGGTGATGACCGTAGTTTGAGGAGTTCATGTATTCACTATGTGTTAATGCTTTGTTCGGGTTCTCTATTAAAAGGAGGCCTTAATATCCCTTAGTTTCCGTAAGGACCCCACTGCCACGGGAGGGTAGGACAAAAGATGTCATGCAAGTTCTTTTCCATAAGCACGTATGACTATATTCGGAATACATGCCTACATTATATCAATGAACTGGAGCTAGTTCTGTGTCACCCTAGGTTATGACTGTTACATGATGAACCGCATCCGGCATAATTCTCCATCACTGATCCATTTCCTACGAGCTTTCCATATATTGTTCTTCGCTTATTTACTTTCCCGTTGGTATTTCTATCATCACTACAAAATACCAAAAACATTACTTTTACTACTGTTACCTTTTGCTACCGTTACCACTATTACCATATTACTTTGCTACTAAATACTTTGCTGCAGATACTAAGTTTCCAGGTGTGGTTGAATTGACAACTCAGCTTCTAATACTTGAGAGTATTCCTTGGCTCCCCTTGTGTCGAATCAATAAATTTGGGTTGAATACTTTACCCTCGAAAATTGTTGCGATCCCCTATACTTGTGGGTTATCAAGACTATTTTCTGCCACCGTTGCCGGGGAGCATAGCTCTATTCTTTGAGTCACTTGGGATATATATCTGCTTATCATTATGAAGAACTTAAGAGATCCAAAAACCAAGATCTATCCCTCAACTACGAGGGGAGGTAAGGAACTGCCATCAAGCTCTGCACTTGATTTGCCTTCTGTTTTGAGTAAGCTTGCGACACCTACACCTGCTTCTGCTATTCGTTCTGATATGTCGCATGTTATTGATGATGCCACTTCTGCTATGCATGATACTTATGATGAAACTACCTCTATGCCTGATACTACTGTGCCACTTAGTGATTTCCTTGATGAACAACTTGCTAGGGCTAGAGAAGTTGAAAATATTGAATCTGATGATACTGATGAAAGTGATGATGAAGAATCACTTGTAATTCCTAAGGGTTATGTTTTTGATCAAGAAGCTTCTTTCGCTATTTTAGCTTGCAAAAATAGAAATGAACTCAAAAGGTTATTAGCTAAATGGAATAAGCAATCTCTAAATGCTAGAATGAAACCTGACCCTGCTTTTGCTACTTCAGCTATCTTTGTTACTGATAAGGATTATGAATTCTCTGTTGATCCTGATGTAATTACTTTGGTTATGAATCTGAAACTGTTGTGGCACATCTTACTAAATTGAATGATATAGCCACCCTGTTCAGTAAAGATGAGAGAACCCATTACTTTTACATCCTCAAAATATTCCCGTTCTCATTAAAGGGTGATGCTAGGATATGGTTTAATTCTCTTTATCCTGGTTGTGTGTGTAGTCCCCAGGATATGATTTATTACTTCTCTGCTAAATATTTCCCTGCTCATAAGAAACAAGTTGCCCTAAGGGATATATATAATTTTGTGCAAATTGAAGAAGAGAGTCTCCCACAAGCTTGGGGGAGGCTTCTCCAATTACTTAATGCTTTGCCTGATCATCCTCTTAAGAAAAATGAAATACTTGATATCTTTTATAATGGACTAACCGATGCTTCCAGAGATTACCTGGATAGTTGTGATGGTTCTGTTTTCAGGGAAAGAACACTAGATGAAGCTGAAATTCTATTGAATAATATGTTGACAAATGAAAATAATTGGACACCTCCGGAGCCAATTCCTGAGCCTATTCTTAAACCAACTCCGAAGAAGATGGGTATTCTATTTCTCAGTCCTGAAGATATGCAAGAGGCAAAGAAATCTATGAAAGAAAAGGGTATTAAAGCTGAATATGTTAAGAATTTACTTCCTATTGAAGAAATACATGGTCTTAATTTACCGCCTCTTGAAGAAACATATAATCCAAATTCTTCTCCTATTGAAGAAACTCATGGTCTTGATTACCCGACACAGGTAGTGAAGGTAAATTCTCTCTATAGATATGATAAAGTTGAAATCCTATTTACTAAGTTTGCTAGCCCATGCTTAGATGAGTTTGATAAATTTATGGCTAAGCAAGAAGATTTTAATGCTTATTTTGGTAGACAATTGAAATACAATTCAAATATGCTTGAACACTTGGGTGATTATATGGCTAATGTTAAAGGTGAACTTAAACTTATTAGTAAACATGCTTCTATTGTTACCACTCAAGTAGAACAAGTACTTAAAGCTCAAAATGATTTGCTCAATGAATTGAATAGTAAGAATAATGATAATGCTGTTAGAGTGGCTACTAGAACTGGTAGAATAACTCAGGAACATTTGTATCCTGAAGGCCACCCTAAGAGAATTGAGCAAGATTCTCAGGGAAATAATATAGATGTACCTAGTTCTTCTAAAAAGAAGAAAAAGAAAAATGACAGGACATTGCATGCTTCTAGTGAACCTGTTATTGAACCACCTGAGAATCCAAATGATATTTCTATTTCTGATGCTGAAACACAATCTGGTAATGAACCTGAAACTAGTGATAATGTTAATAATAATGTTCATGATGATGCTCAACCTAGTAATGATAATGATGTAGAAATTGAACCTGATGTTGATCTCGATAACCCACAATCAAATAATCAACGTTATGATAAGAAAGACTTTGTTGCTAGGAAACATGGTAAAGAAAGAGAGCCTTGGGTTCAGAAACCCATGCCGTTTCCTCCCAAACCATGTAAGAAAAAGGATGATGAGGATTTTGAGCGCTTTGCTGAAATGATTAGACCTATCTTCTTGCGTATGCGATTAACTGATATGCTCAAAACCAATCCTTATGCTAAGTACATGAAAGATATCATTACAAATAAAAGAAAGATACCGGAAGCTGAAATTTCCACCATGCTTGCTAATTATACTTTTAAGGGTGGAATACCAAAGAAACTTGGAGATCCCGGTGTACCAACTATACCATGCTCCATTAAAAGAAACTATGTTAAAACTGCTTTATGTGATCTTGGAGCCGGTGTTAGTGTTATGCCTCTCTCTTTGTATCGCTGGCTTCATTTGAATAAGTTGACACCTACTGAAATATCTTTGCAAATGGCCGATAAATCAACTGCTATACCTGTCGGTATTTGTGACGATGTGCCTGTTATAGTTGCAAACGTTACTATTTTAACGGACTTTGTTATTCTTGATATTCCCGAGGACGATAGTATGTCTATTATTCTTGGAAGACCCTTTTTGAATATTGCAGGGGCTGTTATTGATTGCACTAAAGGCAATGTCACTTTTCATTTTAATGGTAATGAGCACACGGTACACTTTCCGAGGAAACAACCTCAAGTTCATAGTATCAACTCTATTGGAAAAATTCCATCTATTATATTTGGAGGTTTTGAATTTCCTCTTCCTACTGTCAAGAAGAAATATGATATTCTTATTATTGGGGATGTGCATATCCCCGTTGAGGTAACATAGTGTTATTCGAAATTTCTCCGGTTCCATGTTATTCGGAATGAGAGTTCGTTAAAAAGACTTGATCAACCTTGTTAGAGGATTCCTTTTGATGAGCATGAGATGGATGAAACTAGAAGGAACAACCTTCTGTACCCCGCTTTTACTTTCTATTATTTATATTAAATAAAATAAAAATAAATATTTTTCTGTCTGTTATGTGATTATCCATGCAATATAAAAATACCCCAAAAATAAAAGTTCTCCAAATGCCCTGAAATTTAAATATGTTTTTTTCTAGAATATTTGAGAATATTTGGCACTGAGAACACACCAGGGGGGTCAACCACCTGCCCACGAGGGTGGAGGGCGCACCCTACCCCCCTGGGCACATCCCCTGCCTCGTCGGCCCACGGTGGCCGTCCTCCACTTATCCTTCCACCCACACACTTCTTCTTCCTCCCACAAACACAAATATCCAGCTCAAACCCGAGTCCAAGCTCGTTTTGCTGCCATTTTCGATCTCCTTGCTCAAAGCACCTCTCACAAAACTGCTTGAGGAGATTGTTCCTTGGTATGTGACTCCTCCATTGGTCCAATTAGTTTTGTTCTAGTGATTTATGCATTGCAAATTTTTGCTGCTTAGGTGACCCTGTTCTTGAGCTTGCATGTCAAATTTATATGGTCAAAAGTAGTTTTGATGCATGATATAGGCTCTAGGCACTTGTGGGAGTAGTTGCTATCAATATTATTGAGTTTGGTTTATCTTTATTTTGAAGTTACTTAAAAAATTCAGAATTTTTCAGAGGAAGAAATATGCTTAGGAAATTGTTCCAAGGTGGTTCTTCAAGGAAGCAAGGACCCAGGCTTGCAATGCGTGATGATGACGAGCCACCAAGAGATGCTACAGTACGTCCTTGTGAATGGCCTTCTGAGAACTTTATGGATCGAGCAGGAATTAAGGAAGAATTCAACGCATATTTGCATAACACTGATCTTGTGAGCTTCGAGGAAGAGAAGTGCAGCCAGTATCACAACCTCACCAGTACCTTTGTGAGGAGGTTTGAATTTTCAACTTCACGTAATTCTCCAACTGTCCTGTTTGATCTTTATGATAATTCTTACACTATGGACTTAGAGGATTTTACCACTGCATGCAAACTTCCACAATGGGGTAGTATAAGGGATCCTCACAAATCTGAATTTAGAGATTTTCTTGCTAGCATAACTGTGGGAGAATCTAGAGATATTACACAAGCTACCATAGGGAGCATTCACTTTCCTGCTATACATTATTTTGCTCTCTTCATAGGTAGATGTATCAATGGTAAAGATGAGGCATGTCACATGTATGTCCCCGATCTCAGTATTCTTAGGAGTGCTGTGTTAGGAGACCAATCTTATAATTTGGGGGCCATTGTTGCACGTAGGTTGCATCTTAATAGATTTAATGGAGATTTCTTTGGAGGAATTTATGCAACCCTCATAGCTAATTTTCTTGGTGTAGCCAAACGCGAAGATGATATTGAATTACCACCTGCTTACCTAGACTTTAATGATATGGTTCACCACCAGTTTGTTGAGAGGAATGAATTACCTCTCCAGTATCGACTAATCTTTGACAGACGCCGTGCTGTCCATATTAATCTCCCTGCTCCTGCCTTCTTTGATCACCTGGCAAAAGGAAGATATACTATTACCAGAGAGGAGGCTGATGAGTACGAGAGGAGAGCGGAGGCCGCTCGTCGCCACACTACAGCTCAGCAGGCGATAGCCGCTTCTTCTCAGTACGACCCCAACTACTATTATGGATATCTGCCAGGCCAGCCGTGGCCATAGACCAACTTAGGCCAAAAGCCTAAGCTTGGGGGAGTACGTATTTCCCAGCTACATTACATTTATGTTCACACACTCATTGCTAGATGTCGCTGCTCATACTTTTTCATTGTATCATCCATGCTAGTTTATTTCCTTTTTATGGTTTCTTCTTATGTGTTTAATAAACCTTAGGAAAACCAAAAAATTAGTTGTAGCTTTTAATCAGTTTAATTTCCATGCTTGTAGTAGTAATTAAAAAGAAAACCCAAAAAGATTTCCTCTTTTTCTTTTGCTTGTTGGGAGCTTTCCCATGTAAATAGTTTTATTTCTTTTCTTTTCTTTGGGGGTCGATAGGAGAAGACCATGATTAAATTGTTGAAGTGGCTCTTTTATGGATAAATGTTGATCTGACAAAAGAGCCCATATTGCCTTGTCTTCTCATGTTTATTGAATGCTTGCAGATTCCATCTTAGTCCAATGCACGTGCACTATTATTATTATTCACATCGTTCGGTCATACAAGTGAAGGGTAATTATGACGATATATGATGGACTGGCTGAGATGAGAAAAGCTGGTATAACTCGACCTCTTTTGTTTTTGTAAACATGATTAGTTCATTGTTCCTGATTCAGCCTATTATGAATAAACATGTTTGCAATGACAACTAGAGATCATAGTTTCTTGTGCCATGCTTGATTAGCTATGAGTTATAATTGTTTACCTTGCGTGTCAACATGCTATTGAGATAGTTATGATATGGTATGATATGGTGGTATCCTCCTCTGAATGATTTAAGTGACTTGACTTGGCGCATGTTCACGCATGTAGTTGAAACAAAATCAACATAGCCTTCACGATATGTATGTTCATGGTGGATTATATCCTAATTATGCTTGCATTCAGTGTTGATTAATTTTAATGCATGTTCATGACTGTTGTCGCTCTCTAGCTGGTCGCTTCCCAGTCTTTTGCTAGCCTTCACCTGTACTAAGTGGGAATACTACTTGTGCATCCAAACTCCTTAAACCCCAAAGTTATTCCACATGAGTCCACTATACCTACCTATATACGGTATCTACCTGCCGTTCCAAGTAAATTTGTATGTGCCAAACTCTAAACCTTCAAATAAATATCCTGTTTTGTATGCTCGAATAGCTCATGTATCAACTATGGTTGTCTGTATCTTCCATGTTAGGCGGGTTATTCTCAAGAGGAGTGGACTCCGCTCCTCACTCACGAGATAAATGGCTGGTCGCCGGGATGCCCCATCCCATGCTTTATGCAAACTAAATCAAAATAATTGCAAACAAAACTCCCCCTGGGACTCTTGTTAGTTGGAGGCACTCGTTGTTTCAAGAAAGCCATGGATTGATGCTTGTTGGTGGAAGGGGGAGTATAAACTTTACCATTCTGTTTGGGAACCGCCTATAATGTGTGTAGCATGGAAGATATCGCCATCTCTTGGTTGTTATGTTGACAATGAAAGTATACTACTGAAAATATTATTCACCTCTATTTTAGAACCGAGCTCTGGCACCTCTACAAATCCCTGCTTCCCTCTGCGAAGGGCCTATCTATTTAATTTTATGCTGAGTCATCATCCTCTTATTAAAAAAGCACGAGTAGGAGAGGACCGCTGTCATTTTCATTCATTACTGTTAATTTACATTGAGTGTGACTTGACTAGATCTCTTTTACCATGAATTACAATGTCTAGTCAGTCCTTGGTCTTTAAAGGTGCTCTACATTTATGTTTTGCGGTCTCAGAAAGGGCCAGCGAGATACCATCTTGTTATATCATATTATGATTGTTTTGAGGAAGTGTTTTCATCTGAGATTTATTATTATTGCTCGCTAGTTGATTATGATATCGATATTAGTAAACTTGAGACCTAAGCGTTATTGTGAATGTGGTTAGTTATAATCTTTGCTGAAAACTTGAATGCTGGCTTTACACGTTTACAACAACAAGAGCAAACAGAGTTTGTAAAAGTTTTTCTTTATCACTGTTAGTTTGTCAACTGAATTGCTTGAGGACAAGCAAAGGTTTAAGCTTGGGGGAGTTGATACGTCTCCATCGTATCTACTTTTCCAAACACTTTTGCCCTTGTTTTGGACTCTAACTTGCGTGATTTGAATGGAACTAACTCGGACTGACACTGTTTTTAGTAGAATTACCATGGTGTTATTTATGTGCAGAAACAAACATTCTCAGAACGACCTGAAACTTCATGGAGCAACTTTTCATAAAATATGAAAAATACCTGCAAAAGATGAAGGCCAGGGGGCCACCACCTCTCTGCGAGGGTGGGGGGCGCGCCTGCCCCCTAGGGCGTGCCCCCCCTACCTCGTGGGCCCCCTGTTGCCTCTCTGACTCCAACTCCAACTCCATATATTTTGTTTCGGGGAGAAAAAAATCAGAGAGAAGAATTCATCGCGTTTTACAATACGGAGCAGCTGCCAAGCCCTAAAACCTCTCGGGAGGGCTGATCTGGAGTCCGTTCGGGGCTCCGGAGAGGGGAATCCGTCACCATCGTCATCATCAACCATCATACATCACCAATTTCATGATGCTCACCACTGTGTGTGAGTAATTCCATCGTAGGCTTGCTGGACGGTAATGGGTTGGATGGGATCTATCATGTAATCAAGTTAGTGTTGTTAGGGTTTGATCCCTAGTGTCCACTATGTTCTGAGATTGATGTTGCTATGACTTTGCTATGCTTAATGCTTGTCGCTAGGGCCCGAGTACCATGATTTCAGATCTGAACCTATTATGTTTTCATCAATATATGAGTGTTCTTGATCCTATCTTGCAAGTCTATAGTCACCTATTATGTGTTATGATCCATTAACCCCGAAGTGACAATAATCGGGATACTTACCGGTGATGACCGTAGTTTGAGGAGTTCATGTATTCACTATGCGTTAATGCTTTGTTCCGGTTCTCTATTAAAAGGAGGCCTTAATATCCCTTAGTTTCCGTAAGGACCCCACTGCCACGGGAGGGTAGGACAAAAGATGTCATGCAAGTTCTTTTCCATAAGCACGTATGACTATATTCGGAATACATGCCTACATTATGTCAATGAACTGGAGCTAGTTCTGTGTCACCCTAGGTTATGACTGTTACATGATGAACCGCATCCGACATAATTCTCCATCACTGATCCATTGCCTACGAGCTTTCCATATATTGTTCTTCGCTTATTTACTTTCCCGTTGCTATTGCTATCATCACTACAAAATACCAAAAATATTACTTTTACTACTGTTACCTTTTGCTACCGTTACCACTAGTATCATATTGCTTTGCTACTAAATACTTTGCTGCAGATATTAAGTTTCCAGGTGTGGTTGAATTGACAACTTAGCTGCTAATACTTGAGAGTATTCTTTGGCTCCCCTTGTGTCGAATCAATAAATTTGGGTTGAATACTTTACCCTCGAAAACTGTTGTGATCACCTATAATTGTGGGTTATCATGCCACATGGGAAGTCCTTTGTATTGGAGTGGCTGGACCCCCGCACTATGGAGGTCGCCATTACTTCAACCATCGTGTATCCGGACTGGGCAAGCGTCCTTATTTTGCTCAAGAGTTGGCGAACCTCCGCACTATCTTCCTCCTCGAGCCTCCGAGGGCGCCAGCTGTGAGGTTTCTTCAAGGGAACACTTGTGAACTCAGGAAGACCCCTCTGGGCTGGGTCTGGGAGTACGACGTCCTCGATTTAGAACCACTCAGAAGTCCACTCTTCAGACGCCTTCTTCGGTGTGCCGGATAGGTATCTGGTCTCGGTAATGCGCCATATATCGGCTCCGCCCATTTCAAATATCGATCCCTCATGGTTACGCGGGACAAGGCAGAATAACTTTCTCCGTAGTTCAAAATGGGCCTCACAACCCAGGAATAGTTTGCATAAAGCGACATAACCCGCAATGTGCAGGATGGAGGCTGGAGTAAAGTTATGCACCTAGAGGCCATAATATTCCAGAAGCCCTCGGAGGAATGGATGAATTGGAAATCCTATGCCCCTTTGCAGATAGGGGACGAAACACACTCGTTCCCCCAGAGGGATTGGGGAAATCCTCTGCCTGGGTTTTGCCGTCAAGGGAGGCCAACCCTGCTCGAACAGGGACCAGATCCGCAGGGGGGAGAAACCCTTGCGTTTGCAGCTTCACCAGCTGACCGTGGGATACGGAGCACCTCTCCCACTCGCCTCTCTCTGGGCCGCAGGAACGGGAGGAGGAGCTGGGCATGCTAGACATGTTCATTCCTGGCAACCTTTGGGGATTTTCTCTGCGAGATGGTTGAATGGATCTAGGATCCAATCTAGTTAAATAAATGTTGTCCCTCGCACGACCGGGGTATTATGTGCAAAAACAACCAGACCTCTCGCATCCACTCGACACGTGGAAGCTGAAGTTGTTGATCCACAGAAGCCGAAGGGTACAGACATTGAATGGAAGGCCGAATACACTACTTGGAGGTCATTGGTGGAGGAACCCGCCTTGCAATGCCGAAGACAATCTATGCACCGAACACCTCACCATTAAAGACTGGTTCGAGGGCTACTGAGGGAGTCCTGGACTAAGGGGTCCTCGGGCGTCCAGCTTGTTAACTATGGGCCGAACTGATGGGCTATGAAGATACGAAGACCGAAGACTGCACCCGTGTCCGGAAGGGACTCTCCTTGGCGTGGAAGGCAAGCTTGGCGACCAAATATGTAGATTCCTTTCTTTGTAACCGACCTTGTGTAACCCTAGATCCTCCCGGTGTCTATATAAAATGGAGGACTTAGTCCGGAGGGGAAAAAATCCTCATTACCGTAGCCAAACAAGCTAGACCTCTAGGGTTTAGCCATTACGATCTCGTGGTAGATCAACTCTTGTAATACTCATATTCATCAATATCAATCAAGAAGGATGTAGGGTATTACCTCCATAGAGAGGGCCCGAACCTGGGTAAACATCATGTCCCCTATCTCCTGTTACCATCGACCTTAGACGCACAGTCCGGGACCCCCTACCCGAGATCCGCCGGTTTTGACACCGGCAGTCATGCACCCTTGATGAGTGGTTTATTTTTATTGAATCTCGATGGTAGTGATACACATATTCATAGTATTGAAGCCAAAACATATAAGTTTAATAATGATAGTGCAACTTATTTGTGGCACTGCCATTTAGGTCATATTGGTGTAAAGCGCATGAAGAAACTCTATGTTGATGGGCTTTTGGAATCACTTGATTATGAATCACTTGATGCTTGTTAACCATACCTCATGGGAAAGATGACTAAGACTCCATTCTCCAGAACAATGGAACGAGCAACGGACTTATTGGAAATATTACATATTGATGTATGCGGTCCGATGAGTGTTGATGCTCGTGGCGGGTATCGTTTTTTTTCTGATCTTCAGAGATGATTTGAGCAGATATGGGTATATCTACTTGATGAAACATAAGTCTGAAACATTTGAAAAGTTCAAAGAATTTCAGAGTGAAGTGGAAAATCATCGTAACAAGAAAATTAAGTTTCTATGATCTGATCATGGAGGTGAATATTTGAGTTATGGGTTTGGTCTTCATTTGAAACAATGCGGAATAGTTTCGCAACTCATGCCACGTGGAACACCACGGCGTAACGGTGTGTCCGAACGTCGTAACCACACTTTATTAGATATGGTGCGATCTATGAAGTCTCTTACCGATTTACCGCTATCATTTTGGGGTTATGCTTTAGAGACGGCTGCATTCACGTTAAATAGGGCACCATCAAAATCCGTTGAGATGACACCATATGAACTATGGTTTGGCAAGAAACCCAAGTTTTCGTTGAGGGAGTCCTGGATTAGGGGGTCCCCGGGCGTCCGGACTATGTGATGTGGGCCGGACTGGTGTGTCGTGAAGATACAAGATAGAAGGCTTCCTCCCGTGTCCAGATGGGACTCTCCTTGGCATGGAGAGCAAGCTTGGCGTTCGGAAATGAAGATACCTTTCTCTGTAAACCGACTCTGTACAGACCCTAGCCCCCTCCAGTATCTATATAAACGAGAGGGTTTAGTCCGCAGAGGTGGTCATAATCATAGAGGCTAGACATCTAGGGTTTAGCTCTTATGATCTCGTGGTAGATCAACTCTTGTAACCCCTATACTCATCAAAGTCAATCAAGAAGTACGTAGGGTTTTACCTCCATCAAGAGGGCCCGAACCTGGGTAAACATCGTGTCCCCTGCCTCCTGTTACCTTCGATCCTTAGACACATAGTTCGGGACCCCCTACCCGAGATCTGCCGGTTTTGACACCGATATTGGTGCTTTCATTGAGAGTTCCTCTGTGTCATCGACAAAGAATTCGATGGCTCATTCAACCATCCACAATGATGCTATTTCGGGGGAAATATTTTCCCTTGGCCATATCTTCATATTCGATGGCTTCGCACTGCGTGCCAACTTGATTGGCCACCTCGAGCAGATCGATAGCTACGCCCCTGGTCATCAGATCGGATTTGGGAACTTAAACTATGTCACCGATATCCGAGGAGATTTGATCTTCGAAGGGTCCGCGGCCCTGATCACCGCTCCAGCCCTAGATCCGGAGCAGGCTGTCGAATTCGAAGACGGGAGTTTAGAGCCCGCCGGATCCTCTGCAATTACGGAACTTGTTACCGAAGATCCGGAGGGGACAGCATCGTCGGCTAACCCAAAGACAAACCGAACTCCCCTTGTCCCTCAAGGATCGGACACTCCGCCGGACTCCAAGTCCGAACTCTCGAGGTCTGTGTTAAGCGGGCGCAGCCAGGAGGCTCCAACTCCAGACAGCCACACGGACTCTCGCTTCTCTGTCCAACCCTCACCTTTAAACCTGGCTCTGGACTTAATGCGATTAATCGCCATTACGGAAGGATCGCTTCCGAATTATGCCCAGCCCAGACTAGGGGCTGAGAGCAGGGAATTTTACGTCCCACCCACCAACCACGTCATAGCCACTATCGAAGATCTAACCGACATGATGGACTATGCCTCCGAGGACATCGACGGCTACTACCTCTTGAGCATGCGTTGGTTTTCCCATGAAGAGGAAAGGGTGATGCAGCAAAGTAGCGTAAGTATTTCCCTTAGTTTTGAGAACCAAGGTATCAATCCAGTAGGAGACAACGCACAAGTGACATAGTACCTGCACAAACAATCAAGAACCTTGCAACCAACGCGATAAAGGAGTTGTCAATCCCTTCACGGTCACTCGCAAAAGTGAGATCTAATAAAGATAGTAAAGTAAATATTTTTGTTATTTTTGTTGTATAGCTTGAAAGTAAAGATTACAAAATAGTAAACGAGATGCGATGTAAACAAAAGAGATGCAATATAATGAGAAAGAGACCCGGAGGCCATAGGTTTCACTCGTGGCTTCTCTCAAGATAGCATGTATTATGGTGGGTGACCAAATCACTGCCGAGCAATTGATAGAAAAGCGCATAGTTATGAAGATATCTATGGCAATGATCATGAATATAGGCATCATGTCCGTGTCATGTAGATCCAAACAATTCTGCATCTACTACTATTACTCCACACATCAACCGCTATCCAGCATGCATCTAGAGTATTAAGTTCATAAGAACAGGTAATGCATTAAGCAAGATGACATGATGTAGAGGGATAAACTCAAGAAATATGATATAAACCCCATCTTTTTATCCTTGATGGCAACCATACAATACGTGCCTTGCTTCCCCTACTGTCACAGGGAAAGGACACCGCAAGATTGAACCCAAAGCTAAGAACTTCTCCCGTTGCAAGAAAGATCAGTCTAGTAGGCCAAACTACCGATAATTAGAAGAGACTTGCAAAGATATAAAATCATGCATATAAGAATTGAGAGAATAACAAAATAATATTCATAGATAATCTTGTTCATAAACCCACAATTCATCGGATCTCGGCAAACACACCGCAAAAGAGTATTACATCGAATAGATCTCTAAGAACATCGAGGAGAACATTGTATTGAGAATAAAAGAGAGAGAAGAAGCCATCTAGCTAATAACTATGGACCCAAAGGTTTATGGTAAACTACTAACGCTTCATCAGAGAGGCAATGGTGTTGATGTAGAAGCCCTCCGTGATCGATTCCCCCTCCAGAAGATCGCCGAAAAAGGCCCCAAGATGGGATCTCAGGGGTACAGAAGGTTGTGGCGGCGGAAAAGTGGTTTCGTGGCTCTCTGCGATGTTTCTAGGGTATAAGAGTATATATAGGCGAAAGAATTACGTCAGGGGAGCAACGAGGGGCCCACGAGGGTGAGGGCGCGCCTACCCCCCTGGGCGTGCCCTCCTGCCTCGTGGCCGCCTCGTGGAGTTCCATACTTCGACTCCAAGTCTTCTAGATTGCTTTCGGTCCAATAAAGATCATCGCGAAGGTTTCATTCCGTATGGACTCCGCTTGGTATTCCTTTTCCGCGACACTCTAAAATAGGCAAAAAAAAACAAAAACTGGCACTGGGCCTCCGGTTAATAGGTTAGTCCCAAAAATAATATAAAAGAGCATATTAAAGCCCATTAAACATCCAAAATAGATAATATAATAGCATGGAACAATCAAAAATTATATATACATTGGAGACATATCAAGCATCCCCAAGCTTAATTCCTGCTTGTCCTCGAGTAGGTAAATGATAAAAACAGAATTTTTGATGTGGAATGCTACCTATCATAATTATCAATGTAATTTTCTTTATTGTGGCATGAATGTTCAGATCTGAAAGATTCAAAACAAAAGTTTAATATTAACATAAAAATAATAATACTTCAAGCATACTAATAAAGCAATCATGTCTTCTCAAAATAACATGGCCAAACAAAGCTTATCCCTACAAAATCATATAGTATGGCTACGCTCTATCTTCATCACACAAAATATTTAAATCATGCACAACCCCGATGACAAGCCAAGCAATTGTTTCATACTTTTGATGTTCGCAAACTTTTTCAATCTTCACGCAATAGATGAGCGTGAGCGTTGGACCTAGTACTATAGATGGAATAGAATGGTGGTTGTGGAGAAGACAAAAAGGAGAAGATAGTCTCACATCAACTAGGCGTATCGATGGCTATGGAGATGCCTATTGATAGATAACAATGTGAGTGAGTAGGGATTGCCATGCAACAGATGCACTAGAGCTATAAGTGTATGAAAGCTCAAAAAGAAACTAAGTGGGTGTGCATCCAACTCGCTTGTGCACGAAGACCTAGGGCATTTTGAGGAAGCCCATCATTGGAATATACAAGCCAAGTTCTATAATGAAAGATTCCCACTAGTATATGAAAGTGACAACATAGGATACTCTCTATCATGAAGATCATGGTGCTACTTTGAAGCACAAGTGTGTAATAAGGAAAGTAGCATTGCCCCTTCTCTCTTTTTCTCTCATTTTTCTATTTTATTTGGGCCTTTCTCCATTTTTATGGCCTTTTTTCCTGCAGAGTCTCATCCCGACTTATGGGGGAATCATAGTCTCCATCATCCTTTCCTCACATGGGACAATGCTCTAATAATGATGACCATCACACTTTTATTTACTTACAACTCAAGAATTACAACTCGATTCTGAGAACAAAATATGACTCTATGTGAATGCCTCCGATGGTGTATCGGGATGTGCAATTAATCAAGAGTGACATGTGTGGAAGAATTAGCTTTGCCACAAATACGATGTCAACTACATGATCATGCAAAGCAATATGACAATGATAAAGCATGTCATAATAAACGGAAAGGTGGAAAGCTGCATGGCAATATATCTCGGAATGGCTATGGAAATGCCACAATAGGTAGGGATGGTGGCTGTTTTGAGGAAGGTAAATGGTGGGTTTATGGTAGCAACGAAAGTTGCGCGGTACTTGAGAGGCTAGCAATGGTGGAAGGGTGAGAGTGTGTATAATCCATGGACTCAACATTAGTCATAAAGAACTCACATACTTTTGCGAAAATCTATTAGTTATCAAAATGAAGTACTACACGCATGCTCCTAGGGGGATAGATTGGTAGGAAAAGACCATCTCTCATCCCTAACCGGCACTCATAAGGAAGACAATCAAAAAATAAATCATGCTCCGACTTAATCACATAATGGTTCACCATACGTGCATGCTACGGGAATCACAAACTTTAACACAAGTATCTCTCAAATTCACAACTACTCAACTAGCATGACTCTAATATCACCATCTTCATATCTCAAAACAATCATAAGGAATCAAACTTCTCATAGTATTCAATGCACTTTATATGAAAGTTTTTATTATACCCATCTTCGATGCCTATCATATTAGGACTAATTTTATAGCCAAAGCAAATTACCATGCTGTTCTAAAAGACTCTCAAAATAATATAAGTGAAGCATGAGAGATCAATAATTTCTCTAAAATAAAACCACCACCGTGCTCTAAAAAGATATAAGTGCACTGGTGCACGTCGGTCCTAAACAAACGGTTTTTAACCCCTTTCCGCGATGGCATTTGGAACTGTCGCCAAGCAAGTATGTGCGATAGGGTGTCCTTCGCACACGACCAAGAAATCATCAGGGATAGGCCCTCCTGGGACCCAGGCTGGGGCCGTGTGCGATCGGGCGAGGCATCGAAACCTAATCATTTCCGTAGGTATGTACATCCCACATGGTAATCCGAGAAAATCATTTCCGTAGGTATGTACATCCCACACGGTGAATCCCAGAAAAACATTTCCGTAGGTATGTATATCACACACAGTCCATCAAAGGAATACGTTTCCATTCTTATGTACATCCCACACAGTCAATCCAGGGAAAACGTTTCTGTTTCTATGTATATCCCACACAGTTTTATGTGTAGGCTCGTGTGTGAAAGGTGTAACTATCATACACGGTTTGACATGCTTAACTGTTTGCTTTTATCAACTATATCACACACGATTTGATGAAGAAAACTGTGTGGTATTGGGCTATCTATCGCAAGCGCTTTTACTGCTAGAACCATTTGCAAAGATCCATGACACATTTAGCAGGTTTATTAGTTTACAATTAATAATTCAAGTATTACACAAATTCATATTTCATATCGAATAGTTGTTTGCCAATTTCATATCAGACACATAAATATATTATAACATCACAGTATGGTAGCTACATGAAAACAACACACTACAACTTATAGCTAGTTCAACTTCATAAGAACAATATATTCATTTCCCTAATCGAGATTATCCAGGCTTGTCTTATCCACCTCTGCTTTCAGTTCAGTAAGAACCCGTTTTGCACGGGCCAACTGGGAAAGTGCCTCCTCCTTTGCCAACACCATCTTAGCAAAGTCTGATTTAAAAAATCTGAGCTCATTCTCTACCTTCAACTTTTTATCCCCCATCTTGAAATATGCTTCAGCGTTGACAATACTTTCTCTAAGCCTACGTGTGTTCTCTTCCTCATACAAGCTCCAGAGCTTCGCTAGGCACATCTTCAAAGACTGTGGCCACTCTTGATCAACCCACTCCAAGTAAGAACACTTCCGTTCATCCTATAATATTTAAAACTAGATCAGTAACAATTATAGAGGAAATGGGTTTATAGCAATATAGAAAATCACCTATGCTTATTTTGAAAAACTGAAGAAACATGTTAATTATGTCATATCTTCTCAAAAAGGCCAATGTGCAAATGAAATAATTGGTATTGAGACAACAACCAAATTCTGGAACATCAGAAGCTATAATTAACTACAACGATGCTACAAGTTCTTACTCATGTACAATAAATAACAAATTGAACATTTTATGAGGAAGGTAAATATAACTGCAAAACATATCGACAGTGTTTGGATGACAGCAAATTGATACTAACAGGTGTGTACATGCACAAATTTAGTAACATAGAACTAATAGCACTGAGGCCATCCACTATGTATGCCCAAACTGGGGTAAAGACAACTGTTGCTACATCTCGCACTGGTGCCCTGAACTGGCGAGCCGATGCAGCGGAAAAAAATTAGGGACCTGGACTCGGGAGCACGTAGTTGCTCCGATGCCCAGTTCCTTCATGCCATAAAGATTTAGTATTTTACAGCTTGGCTGCTCCGATGTGTGGACCAAAGTTGGCTGCAAAAACTGCTGAAGCGGTGCCAAATAATTTTCTAATGGCACGGCTGATGAGATGGCAACAATTTAAGATACTAGCACTACTGCAGGATGCTGCTAACGCGACACTACGATTAGAGACCCTTTCACGAAACTGTGTGTGATGCATCAATCACAAAAGGGGATGTAAAAAACTATCAAAAATGGTGCAAAACGTTTGCAATGGAGGATGCATCAAACACGGTTCATATTTTAGTTACGTGTGCGATCCAGGGCATACAGTTCAGTCCAATGAACTATTTGCGATGAGGCGGTACAAAAGAAACGGGGCAGCCTGATGAAGGCGTAAGTGGTATAGAGCATACGGTTCACTCGGATGAACTATTTGTGATTAGGCAACAGAAAAGAAACAGGCAGCCAGATGAAGGTGTGTGCGATATACAGCATACGGTTCACTCGGATGAACAGTTTGTGATTAGGCAACACAAAAGAAACGGTCAGCTAGATCAAGGTGTGTGTGTGATTGAGGGCATACGATTCAGAAGGATTAACTGTTTGCGATTAGGAAACAGAACAGAAACGGGTAAGCCAGATCAAAGTTTCTGCGATTGATGGCATACACTTCACATGGATGAACTGTTTGCGATTAGCCACAACAAACTGAAACTCTTAGATAGATCCACGTGTGTTTGCTAGACGGGCACACCCATTCTAATTTAAAGAAGCATGCGCGATGGTAATAACGAGCGCGCACGGTTATTGGAACAAGACGTGTGCTAACATATAGCCACGTCGTAGAACAGGTGCTCGGGCGCCATTAATGGAGACGTTGGGTGCGAGGTGCGCGGCGGGTAGCGGTCAAAGGGCTCTCCTCCCAATGAGCACGCGTCGGGGTCTGATCGCACGCCTCCCATACTCAAATAGCTACCCCGCACGACACCTCCTAGCCAATAAAAAAGGTGACGCGTGGCCGCACGTAATTGGTCAGTCGAACACCCATGGTTTCAATAATACTTGTGTTTCCGATTTGTAACGTGATAGCACTTGTTCCAAAATGACTTTGTTGATTGTTAATGTGTGGGCCTTCGCAAATTGGACTGAAAAATTACCATAGCATGTTGGTGCCATGTCATGAGACCATGCCAAGTTTCATGATTTTCAGGCGTCTTTTGGAATTACAGGAATTAAAAAACCAAGTTTCTCAATCTTTTCAGCCGAGCCACGACGCCTAGATGTTTGAATTTCACTCCCATCTCTTGCATGGGACCTAGAAATTCACCCAATGACACACATGTGATTTTTCAAACAACTTTGGTGCACTGGAGCATGTGCTTCTAGCTCAAATTTGAATTATGCACATTAAATGCCCATAAACTCAACTAATGTATAAAAAAGAAAAACGAGCCCGGAATAAATCCAAAATTTAGCACGGTACTTCTATTTTGTCTAATATGGCTGTGTAAAAAAATTAAGGCGGGAGAAGGCAGTGTACATATGTCGTTTCGCACACGGAGGTGACATGCATGTTCCCTCTCGGAACCACGAGCATTCTTGAGGGAAGCTCCGGTTTGCAAGAATCTTACACCAAAGCTTGTCCCAATTCGGCCAAAAAAATTACCGCAGCATGTTCGTGCCATGTCATGACACCATGCCAAGTTTCATGATTTTTAGGCGTGTTTTGGGATTACAGGAATTAAAAAACCAAGTTTCTCAATCTTTCCGGCCGAGCCACGACGCCCAGATGTTTGAATTACACTCCAATCTCTTGCATGGGACCTAGAAAATTCACCCAAGGACACACATGTGATTTTTCAAACAACTTTGGTGCACTGGAGCCCGTGCTTGTAGCTCAAATTTGAATTCTGCACATTAAATGCCGAAAAACTCAATTAATGTATAAAAAAAGGCCAAACGAACCCGGAATAATTCCAAAATTTAGCACTATACTTCTATTTGGTCTAATCTAGCTGTGTAAAAAAAATAAGGCGGGAGAAGGTAGTGTACGTATGTCGTTTCGCACAAGTAGGTGACACGTTCCCTCTCGGAACCACGAGCCTTCTTAAGGGAAGCTCCGGTTTGCAAGAAGCTTATACCAAAGCTTGTCCCAATTTGGCCAAAAAAACTGCAGCATGTTGGTGCCATGTCATCAGACCATGCCAAGTTTCATGATTTTTAGGCGTGTTTTAGAATTACAGAAATTAAGAAAACTAAGTTTCTCAATCTTTCCGGCCAAGCCACGACGCCCAGATGTTTGAATTTCACTCCCATCTCTGGCATGGGACCTAGAAATTCACCTAAGGACACACATGTGATTTTTCAAACAACTTTGGTGCACTGGAGCCTGTGCTTGTAGTTCAAATTTGAATTATGCACATTAAATGCCCAGAGACTAAATTAATGTATAAAAAGGGCCAAGCGAACCTGGAATAATTCCAAAATTTAGCACGGTAATTCTATTTGGTCTAATCAGGCTGTGTAAAAAAATTATGGCGGGAGAAGGCAGTTTACGTATGTCGTTTCCCACACGGAGGTGACACGTTCCCTCTCGGAACCACGAGCCTTCTTGAGGAAAGCTCCGGTTTGCAAGAAGCCTACGCCAAAGCTTGTCCCAATATGGCCAAAAAAATTACCGTAGCATGTTGGTGCCATGTCATGAGACCATGCCAAGTTTCATGATTTTCAAGCATGTTTTGGAATTATAGGAATTAAAAGAACCAAGTTTCTCAATCTTTCCGACCGAGCCATGACGCCAAGATGTTTGAATTTCACTCTCATATCTTGCATGGGACCTAGAAATTCACCCAAGGACACACATGTGATTGTTCAAACAACTTTGGTGCACTAGAGCACGTGCTTGTAGCTCAAATTTGTATTATGCACCAGAAACTCAATTAATGTATAAAAAGGCGAAACGAGCCCTGAATAATTCCAAAATTTAGCACGGTACTTCTATTTGGTCTAATCTGGCTGCGTAAAAAAATTAAGGCGGGAGAATGCAATGTACGTATGTCGTTTTGCACACGGAGGTGACACGTTCCCTCTCGGAACCACGAACCTTCTTGAGGGAAGCTCCGCTTTGCAAGAAGCTTACACCAAAGCTTGTCCCAATTCGTCCAGAAAATTTACTGCAGCATGTTGGTGCCATGTCATGAGACCATGCCAAGTTTCATGATTTTCAGTCGTGTTTTGGATTTATAGGAATTAAAAAACCAAGTTTCTCAATCATTCTAGCCGAGCCACGACACCCAGATGTTTGAATTTTATTCCCATTTCTTGTATGGGACCTATAAATTCACCCAAAGACACGCATGTGATTTTTCAGCAAACTTTGGTGCATTGGAGCATGTGCTTGTAGTTCAAATTTGAATTATGCACAATAAATGCCCAGAACCTCAATTAATGCATAAAAATGCCAAACGAACCTGGAATAATTCCAAATTTAAACACGACACTCATGTACTAGTTGCATGTTCACTCTACGTAAATGTTCTAGCAATTAAAACACCATCCTTTCCCTCCATAACACCATTTTGTCTTTCAAAACATAATGAAAAAATCAGGTATACCACAAACAGTTTACTAGAAAGAATCGTGTGGGATGCAATATAAAATATCTTGGTGCACCGTCTTGTCTGGCTTACGCAGGAAACTTTGTCGTATACAGTCCACCCTCCCCACTTGAACGACACTTGCGCGCCAGTTTCTCGCGGCACCGAGCAAAAAAAATTTGCCACCGCAGAAATATCTATCTCCCCGCCCCCTCCCTCCTACCAAAAGCCGCATTTCCACTGTTCCTCCTTGCTTTCCAAGTTCAAACCTTCACTTCTGCTTACTGGCAGCTCAACCTCCTCGCAGGCGACCCTTCTTCTTGTAGCGCCGCCTCCTCGCCAGCGACCCTTCTTCTTGTAGCGCCGACTCTTCGCCGGTGACCCTTCTTCTTGCAGCGCTGCTTCCTCATCGGTGACCCTTCTTCTTGATGCGCGGCCTCCTCGCCGCCAACCCTCTTCTTGGTGCGCGGCCTCGTCGATATGGTCAGGTAATCCACACCCCACCCACACCATCCTCCTACTTTCCCATCCCACATGCCCCGACTGACGGAGCGACACCTTCCAGCGAAATCACTTCCCCCTCCTCCAATTTAGCTCCGCTCACAGCCATTTTACACGCAGTATAACATGGAGCTGAGTAGCATGCAGCCGCTCGTGCCGACGAGGTTGCTATGGCTGACGTGCGTGTCGACCGCCAAATCTTGGAGGAGCACCTCGTCTTCAAGGCCACCGTTGACCCCGCCGCACGGTTGTCTTCTTTAAAATACAGTTCGTGATGTTTTCTCGAGGTCACTGCCAATGCATTCTAGTGATTTGTCCACAGTTTGGTCCTCTAAAATGTAATGTTCAGTTAACACTTTGGTCCAACAATTGCTACATTTCGTAGTACTGTTCTCAAGCATTCTTTGTTTTGTTAACTATCTTATCTTCTAGTACATGTTCTATTCTGCAATGTCGTGCTCAGTTAACTATTTTGGTTCATTTGGTCTGATGTCCATTTAACTGTTTGGTTCAGTTCTGCAATTTGATTTTCATTTGATGTGGGTACAATTTTGTATTGTTATGCATGTGACACCAATCGAATTTGGCTATACTCAATACATATTCTACTAATAGTATGGCAACTCTTAGTTACCCTGATCAAGATCTTCCTTATGTGTGTTGCAGGGAAACAATGGGAGACACTACGGTTTACCATCGAGGTTTGTTCAAGCAGGGTCCTTTGGCTAATAGCACATTATTGTGCAGTTGCAGCAATCATTCTAATATTTAGTTTTCTTACAATTTGGTCTTGCACATGTAGTTCCTGCTGTCAGAGGCTTAGACCCACTATTCGACCCATTTTGCATAACGGGAAATGAGATGTCCATGAATATCAGTCAAGTCAAGAAACTCAGAAAGATTGTTAGGATGAAGAAACTTGCGGCGAATAACAGCAAGATCTTTGTTTGCACAATGAAGAAGACATCAATCAACTATAGGATGGTACCAACTCTTTTACCTTGTTTTCACCCCTTGCGCCATTTCAAAATTTACAATAGCGATTTATGCATACCTTGGTTTTCAGTACTTTTCAAAGCAGTTCACCGATGATTACCTCTCAAACCGCCTGCTTGGTCAAGAGGCGAGGAAGGTATTCATTCAACACCCACAGTACAATATTGAAGTCTTGCTGAAGAGGACGAAGGTTGGGCGGGCAATTATCCATAGCCACTGGCATAAAGTTGCAAGGAGATTCAACATCACTGAAGGCTCAATATTTGCCTTTCGCTTCTGCAGTTTCCCAGATGAGATTCATCGGTCTATTTACCGTGTATGATGCAACTTTCCAAAGGTTTTTTTATGCTGCATGTGAAACTTGGCGCTGTTGTGTAATGGCGTAACTGAGTGCCGAAGCTATCTGATGTAATTCGATTATGAAATCTTGGTTGCTTTTATACGAATATGAAATATCTGGCGTGTTTTATAAGAAATATCAGTTTGATTAGTACATGGATTATCAATAATAGGCTAATTACCCTGCTTATTGGGGTTTTCTATTGCAAACGGTTACTCAGACAGCACGTGGGTGATGAACTCAAACAACCCGCACGGTTTCTAGAAAGTAGGCGTGTTCGACCAACTAACAATCACACATGGCTTCCGGCAGCGAAATTTTTGCGTTAGTCCACCTTGCACAAATGTTTCCACACAAAGAACTATGTGGGATGATACCTACGGAAATGATTTTCTGGGATTCACCGTGTGGGATGTACATACCTACGGAAATGATTTCTAGGATTCCCCGTGTGGGATGTACATACCTATGGAAATGATTTCTGGGATTCACCGTGTGGGATGTACAAACCTACGGAAATGATTTCTGGGATTCACCATGTGGGATGTACATACCTACGGAAATGATTGGGTTTCCATGCCTCACCCGTCCGCACACGACCCCAGCCTGTGTCCCGCGAGGGCCTATCCCCGACAATTTCTGGGTCGTGTGGGAAGGACCCCCCTATCCCCCACACTCACTTGGCGACAGTTCCAAATTCCGTCGCGGAAATGGGTTTTAAACCGTTTGTTTAGGATGTCATTGTACCAGTGTAGGTACAAACTGTGACACTGTCTTAGGATGTGTTTGGTTGAAGGTGCGGTCTGAATCACATCTAACAAATGATTTGTAACAACGAAAGAGGGTCTAACCTTCTCTGCACATGCCAGAAACTTCCTCCCACTATCCACAAAATTAAACGCAACTAGCTTCACGCATGGATATTGATGCTCACAACGAGCAGATAGATCTTCAGCCACCCCACTCCATTCGTTGCCAGTGATGGTCTTATGGGACTATAAGAGGAAGAAATGACTCAAATCTACCGTCTGGTAAAAATCCTTCATTCCAAGTCATAGCCCGAGAGAGATAAGAGAGGCATACCCAGCTGGTGAAGGAGTAGTCGCCGGAGGAGGAACCGCTGGAGAGGTCTTTGAAGAAGACCATGGCGACCCTGGTGGTAGGATGCGAGATGGCGAGAGCGAGGAAACGGCTATAGCTTAGCAAGGAAGGAAGGAAGGAAGGAGGAAACAGGGGAAATGTGACTTGTGGTCGGGGATAAAAAGGGGTGGGGAAGGGGGGAAGGGGGGCGGGGGTTGATATTTTGGCGGTAGGCCAAAATTTTGGAAATGTGGAGGGAAACTTTGCGCGCGGTGCTACCGGACCATTCACTTTGAACGATTGTGCGCATCACAAACGATTCTTCTGCTTTACGCGCATGGGATGAGTTTGATAATTCAAATTTTGGTGGAAATTTCTCTGGGTACGTCATTGCATAGTTTAAAATTGCTTGCTAATTAGGGCACACAAAATAGCATACAGCAGACAGACCACACTTACTGAATCGAGCAATTTTAGTAATTAAACAGAGCCAGTTGACCTAAACATTTTTCTAACAAAAGACTAGCATTAAAAACAAAGCCTAAGTATGCATAATTTTAACAAATCCGCTACCGCACCGGCCTATGCATCGCCGGTGTCAGATGAGACATCGATGACTTGTCTTGGCGACATGCCGCCATTGATGGACTCCGCGTCCCCCCTGCTGAAGTCGACCGCGCCCTCGTCCTCGGCGCCGCCCTCAAGGTTGTAGTACTCGTAGTAGTGGCTACACCAGAGCTCGCATTGGTACTCGACCGCCGATTCATCGACGGACAGACTCTTCTCTACCTCGACCTCGGCCACGCGCAACTCCTCCTCCTGGCGCTCCTCGATCTCCACCGCCTCCTGCATCTCCAACTCCTACTCGGCGACCTCATGAGGAAGCAGGTGCTCCATGGACACTGCCACCTTTTTCAGACGTGGCTTGCATTCTGGAGTCCGAGGTGGCCTGGAATATCTTGGCATGTGCATCCTTGATCTTGGCGTGGGTGGCCTCGACCCGGGCCAGGGCAACATCAGCGGCACGGACGGCAGCTCGAGCGCTCTCGGCGTTTGCAGCCGTCGTCACAGTAGCAGCTGCAGCCGTCTCGGCCGCTACAGCTGCCCTGTCAGCTGTCGCAGACGCCCTCTCGATGAAAGGGGACGCACTCAATGCGGATGCTGTGGCACTCTCGGCGTAGGCGGCCGCGCTCTCGGCGCAGGTGGCCACGCTCGGGGGGACGCGGCCATCGTATGAGCCTTCACGAAGCGTTTCCACGGTGTCGTCTTTGCAAGAAGGGGGTGCAGGAATGGGGGTCGGGATTCATGGATTCGGGGGTTGCCAGCACTGGAGCAGACGAGCCGGCGAAGCTTAAGGAAGGAGACTTAAATAGACCCCAGATATTTTCATCGCAAACGGTTCCTAGAAAACAACTATGTGTGATGTTGTAGATATTTTTTATTAGCTGTGAAAGAAGAATTTGGAGTACAGTGGCAACGGATGGTGTTTTAAATATACGAGAAATTTTGTAGTACTAATACAACTGTCATGTCAAATTTGGAAAATTTCAGGGGTCATTTGACCTTTTAAGACATTTAAGTGATTTTCTAGCTATTTAATGATCGTAATTGAAATTGGAACTACATGTACATGCAACAGCTAATCATAACAGTTTGAAAGCTCATATTTTGTGTACTTGTGTGCGATTTAATTCCATGTGTAGTAAATTGGAAGGAATTTTCAAACATATTGGTCTCAAGGCTTTGACACAATTAATTGAGCATGGAGTGACATGGCATTTTAATTCCAAAAAATTAAAAAAATCAGAAACACATGAAACCTTGGTTGATGTAATGTCATACCACCAAGATGATGTGGAAAAAAATTTGGCATGTTTGACGAAATTTGGACACACACCCCTCACAAACCGGAGCAACTCACTAGAAGGCTCGTAGTTCCGAGAGGGAATAATGCATGTTTGATGATGAACGGGAGATAGCTTCCTCTTATGGCCTTCAATTTTTTTTGTACGTCTAACATGCACTAATACAACTGTCATGTGAAATTTTGGAAAATTTCAGGGGTCATTTGACCTTTTAAAGACATTTAAGTGATTTTCTAGCCATTTAATGACTGTAATTCAAATTTGAACTACATCTACATGCAATGCCTAACCATAACGGTTTGAAAAATCATATTTTTTTGTACTTGTGTGCGAGTTAATTCCATGTGCAGTAAATTAGAAGGAATTTTCAAACATATTGGTCTCAAGGCATAGGCACACATGCATGGAGTGCCATGGCATTTTAATTCCAAAAAAATAAAAAATGGTCAAAAAAACATGAAACCTTGCTTGATTTAATGTCATGCCACCAAGATGATGTGGTAAAAAAATTGGCATGTTTGATGAAAGTTTGGACACACATCCCTCACAAACCGGAGCAACTCACTAGAAGGTTCGTGGTTCCGAGAGGGAACAATGCATGTTTGATGACGAACGGGATATAGCTTCCTCTTACGACCTTCAATTTTTTTCTATGTTTAACGTGCACTAATACAACTGTCATGTGAAAATTTGGAAAATTTCAGGGGTCATTTGACCTTTTAAAGACATTTAAGTAATATATCTGGTGTCAAAAAACAAAATGTAAAGATCTGGCAAGACAACCGGCCCCCACATGATTGGCACTCTATCTCGCGGCTCAAGGTTTGGTAGGTGAGTAGCGGGGATCATTAATCAGACACGGTTCTGCATTGGAAACCGTCAGCTATTATGTTCACACATGGATTTTGGCTATTATGTTCACACACAAATTTTGCTGCGGGAATCGTGTGTAATTCAAACTACAGTACTCGTAAATTCCGGCGACCGGCGTGTGTACTGTCCCCGTCGATCTAGATTCCGGCCGCCAATAAATACTACCTTGCTCATGTCGTCCCGCCTGCATTCTCATCTACATCCTTCCCTCGCTTGCCCTCTCTCTCTCTCTATCTATCTATCTATCTATCTATCTCTCTCTCTCTCAAATCTCTGCCATGGCACCGCCGGTCTGCCCACGCGCCGATGAGGAGTCGCCGCCTCTCCAGGACGCTCACTCGATTAGCAGCGACGAGGACCCCTACATGCCGTCTGATGAGGTTGCGCCGGACCCCCCAACTTTGGATTGGTTTTGGGGCCAGTACAATCTTTGTTTGTAGAAGTCGCTGCCGTCGGTTGAGAAAGCCAGGCAAGTGGCGTTCAAGAAGGAGATAGCGGAGGAGGAAACTAGGTACCAGGCGGCCTGTGAAGCCCGTGATGCCGCCTGGAAAAAGGAGGCGGCGGAGCTTTGGGGGCGGGCGCGTCATCATGCCGAGGAGGTGTATGAAGATGGGTACTTTGCGGGGAAGGTCATAGGCGCTGGGTGCCTCGTCGCTGGATGGAGGTGGGCCGATAAGCTCCAGCGTGCCACCGAAGAGGAGCTCCGGTGGGCGCCCAACGAAATGGCAAGATTGGCCGCGCGCATCCGCCAGCAAGGGGCAGATCGGTACGTCAAGCGCTGTGAGGCAGAGGAGGCAGAGTATTGCCTCTGCACTACGAAGACGCCGCGCACCAGGGAGCTGCTGGCGAGGGGCTGCTGGAATACTGGCCCCAGGAGGGATTATTAGTTTTGGTATTGCTCGTTTTCAATTTTATGCATTGTACCTAGTAGTTAAGTATCATCATGTATACGATGCGTTTTCAATTTCATTATGAATTCCATTTTCTATATGTTTTTGTATACTAATTTGAATCTAGCCGTTATCATCCACATATACAGAATGAAAAGCGTATATACACACAGTGAAACAGAACATATAAGAATGGAAAACAGAGTACACACATTGAAACAGAGCAATAGTATGATTGCTATGAATACATAGCTATCCACGTCGAAACAACTTTTCAAAATAAAACGCGTCCATGAGACCATGACCAGTAGCCCTTGCCTACGGTAGCTCTTGGCCCTGCCTGAACTCATGCAGGCGTTCGTCCAAGTGGTCGGCAAGCTCGTGGTACATCTGGAGCGTGATCTCGAGCTCCAAGTTGGCTATTTCACCAGCTCGAGGATGCGACAACCATGTTCCTCTACTGCGCCCAGGGGGACACCAGGGACAAGGAGGTGGTCGAGCCTATGGACAGGTGAGGAAATGGCGGGAAATGGTGGCGTGTTCATAAAATGCCATCAATTAATGGAAACTTAGCATAGAAGGAACATCGAGCTAGCACAAGAAGGAGATGATGATTAGATGAACACAAACCACACTAGGGAACCGTTTATGTTATTATCGGTATTCGCACAAATTTCCGATTACAGACCTATTTGCCGCGTATCACAAACATCTTGTTATATTGAACCGTTTCTATTCTCTTGCCACAACGCAAACAGTTCATCCGAGTGAACCGCATGCCGTAAATCGCACACACCTTCATCTGGCTGCCCGTTTCTTTTGTGTTGCCTAATCACAAAGAGTTCATCCGAGTGAACCGTATGTTGTATATCGCACACACCTTCATTTGGTTGCCCATTTCTTTTGTTCCTCCTCATCGCAAACAGTTAATTGAGCTGAACCATATGCCCTGCATCACACACGCAACTAAGGTTTGAACCGTGTTTGATGTATCCTCCATTGCAAAATTTTGCACCTTTTTTGACGGGTTTTTTACACCACCGTTTGCGATTATGGCATCGCACACAGTTTCATCAAAGGGTCTTTGATTGTAGTGTCGCGTTAGCAGCATCCTACAGTAGTGGTGAAGCACTTGAGCAAAATTATCTAGCTCAAAAGATATAAGTGAAGCACATAGAGTATTCTAATAAATTTCGATTCATGCGTGTCTCTCCCAAAAGGTGTGTACAGCAAGGATGATTGTGGTAAACTAAAAAGCAAGGACTCAAATCATACAAGATGCCCAAGCAAAACACATATCATGTGGTGAATAAAAATACAGCCAGAAGTAAAGTTACCGAAGGAGGGGATGCCTTCCGGGGCATCCCCAAGATTAGGCTTTTGGTTGTCCTTGAATTTTACCTTGGGGTGCATTGGGCATCCCCAAGCTTAGGCTCTTTCCACTCCTTATTCCAAAATCCAGCAAATCTTTACCTAAAAACTTGAAAACTTCACAACACAAAACTTCAATAGAAAGTCTCATGAGCACCGTTAGTATAAGAAAATAAACCACCACTTTAAGGTACTGTAATGAACTCATTCTTTATTTATATTGGTGTTAAACCTACTGTATTCCAACTTCTCTATGGTTCATACCCCCCCCCCCCTCGATACTACCCATAGATTCGTCAAAATAAGCAAACAACACACGAAAAATAGAATCTGTCAAAAACAGAACAATCTATAGCAATCTGGAGATTCGAATACTTATGTAAATCCAAAAATTCTGAAAAATTAGGATGACCGGGATAAAAAGTATATTGATCTACTTCTGTTTGAATTGGTATTTTATCGCTCTATGGTAACAAATGATAATTATTTTCATGAGCGCATACTTTCTGTTTTTCTCAGCAAGATCAAACAACAATCACCCAAGAAGATCCTAAAGGCTTTACTTGGCACAAACACTAATTAAGACATAAGAAACACAATCATAAAAGAAGCTAGATGAATTATTTATTACTAAACAGGAACAAAAAGCAAAGAACAAAAATAAAATTGGGTTGCCTCCCAACAAGCGCTATCATGTAACGCCCCTTGCTAGGCATAAAAACAAGAATAGATTTAGGTATTGCCATCTTTGGTATTCAATTATTCAATTGAACACACATAACCCCTAGGAGGTTCTTTGTTTTTGTTAATAATCAAACTCCTAGGCAAGAAATCAAGAAATTAATTTGTAGCAAAATGTTCCTTTTCCCTAAGATTTTTCAGAGTAACTCCTACCTTAGATCCGTATTGGGTAATTTGGTTGTGGATCTTTTTATCTAAATTTTCAATTAACTCTACAGTGGCAATTTTATTTTCAATAATATCAAGCCTTTGCATCACATGTTCCAAAGTTAAAATAGTTCCATTTACCAAAAGAGGTGGTGGGCCTAACAAATCTATCATAGCATTATAAGAAACAAAAGTATGGCTTCCAAGAAATTCCCTCCAGTAATGGTGTCAAGAACATATCTATTCCAAGGAGTGATGCCTACGTAAAAATTGCGAAGAAGAACGAAAGTAGATTGCTTTCTAGTAGATCTATTTTGAGCATTGCAAATTCTATACCAAGCATCTTTTAGGTTTTCTCCCTCCCTTTGTTTAAAATTAAGAACTTCATTATCAGGAGTATTAAAAATGATAGGAGGACTAGCCATGAAGGCGAAAAAAATGATCTAACACACAGACGCACAAGAAGCAAGCGAAAAGAGACGAACAGAAAAGGGGCGAAGAAAAAGGCAAAGGTTTTCGAAAATCGTTTTAGAAGTGGGGGAGAGGAAAACGAGAGGCGGATGGCAAATAATGTAATGCGAGGGAGAAGAGTTTATGATGGGTACTTGGTATGTCTTCACTTGGCATAGATCTCCCTGGCAACGACGCCAGAAATCCTTCTTGCTACCTCTTGAGCATGCGTTGGTTTTCCTTTGAAGAGGAAAGGGTGATGCAGCAAAGTAGCGTAAGTATTTCCCTTAGTTTTGAGAACCAAGGTATCAATCCAGTAGGAGACAGCGCACAAGTCACCTAGTACATGCACAAACAGTCATGAACCTTGCAACCAACGCGATAAAGGGGTTGTCAATCCCTTCACGGTCACTCACAAAAGTGAGATCTAATAAAGATAGTAAAATAAATATTTTTGGTATTTTTGTTGTATAGATTGGAAAGTAAAGATTGCAAAATAGTAAACGAGATGCGATGTAAATAAAAGAGATGCAATATAATAAGAAAGAGAAACGGCGGCCATAGGTTTCACTAGTGGCTTCTCTTAATATAGCATGTATTGCGGTGGGTGAACAAATTACTGCCGAGCAATTGATAGAAAAGTGCATAGTTATGAAGATATCTCAGGCAATGATCATGAATATAGGCATCACGTCCGTGTCAAGTAGATCGAAACGATTCTGCATCTACTACTATTACTCCACACATCGACCGCTATCCATCATGCATCTAGAGTATTAAGTTCATAAGAACAGAGTAACGCATTAAGGAAGATGACATGATGTAGAGGGATAAACTCAAGAAATATGATATAAACCCTATCTTTTTATCCTAGATGGCAACAATACAATACGTGCCTTTCTGCCGCTACTATCACTGGGAAAGGACACCGCAAGATTGAACCCAAAGCTAAGCACTTCTCCCATTGCAAGAAAAATCAATCTAGTAGGCCAAACTAAACCGATAATTTGAAGAGACTTGCAAAGATGTCAAATCATGCATATAAGAATTCAGAGAAGAACCAAATAATATTCATAGATAATCTTGTTCATAAACCCACAATTCATCGGATCTCGGCAAACACACCACAAAAGAGTATTACATCAAATAGATATCCAAGAACATCGAGGAGAACTTTGTATTGAGAATCAAAGAGAGAGAAGAAGCCATCTAGCTAATAACCCGAAGGTCTGTGGTAAACTACTCACGCTTCATCGGAGAGGCAATGGTGTTGATGTAGAAGCCCTCCGTGATCGATTCCCCCTCTGGCAGATCGTCGGAAAAGGCACCAATAAGGGATCTCACGGGTAAAGAAGGTTGCGGCAGCTTAAAAGTGGTTCCGTGGCTCTTTGCGATGTTTCTAGGGTATAAGAGTATATATAGGCGAAAGAAGTACATCGATGGAGCTACAAGGGGCCCACGAGGGTGGGGGCGTGCCTACCCCCTAGGCGCGCCCTCCTGCCTCGTGGCTGCCTCATGGAGTTCCAGACTTAGACTCCAAGTCTTTTGGATTGCTTTCGGTCCAAGAAAGATCACCGCGAAGGTTTCATTCCATTTGGACTCTGTTTGGTATTCCTTTTCTGCGAAACTCTAAAATAGGCAAAAAAAAACAGAAACTGGCACCGGGCCTCCGGTTAATAGGTTAGTCCCAAAATAATATAAAAGAGCATATTAAAGCCCATTAAACATCCAAAGCATAAAATATAATAGCATGGAACAATCAAAAATTATATATACGTTGGAGACGTATCAACGGCATGGACGACGATGCCGGAGACGAACAAGGTCAAAACCCTCCGTTTATCGGATGATGGACGACTACCTCCACATACGACGTGTACATGGTGGACACACCCAAATAGGACGGCGACAACGGCAAGTAGAATCTGGTTGAGGACAAGCCTGCCGAAGCACCTCCAAAACATCGACGTCAGCGGCGCTGCTCAAAATTGCGTTGCCAAAAAGACAGCAATACCGGCACTGAAGAGAATAACACTCCGGAGAACATCGAAGACCCCGAAGCCCCTGTCGAGCCAACATCCGAATAGGATGAGTGGGAGGATGGGCAAGTTAATCGAGACGGTCCTATCGGGAACGAAGACTCGGAGGACAGTAATTACTTACCGATCTCCGAAGAGGATGTGAGGCTCGGCGACAAAAATTTCATCATGCCGGAGGAACCCCTCGAACTAGAATGCTTCAAACGCCAGTTAATCGCCACTGCAAGAAGCCTAAAAAGAAGCAGAAGCAGCTTCAAGCTAATCAGGATATACTTAATTACAGATGGACTAACGTCCTGGCGGCCGAGGAATACGGCCTCGAGCGCCCAACTAAGAGTTACCCAAAGCGCAAGCTACTGCCTCAATTCAATGACAAGGTCCTTGATCCCATACCGCCAAAGCATAAAGTTGCTGACGAGCCCGACTGACCCCAACGGGGACGGGACAGACCGACTACTCATGCCAAACAATAGCCCGCATGACCCCGACCTCGAGGCCAGGATATAACGGCCCCAGGCTATACCTACGACTTACCCAAGGACCTGGACAATAGAGCCGGTCTGACAAGATCAATCTACAGATCCAGGGGGCGTGCTCCAATGCGTGAGGGCGGCCTTCAGACTTGGCGGGACAGACACAACCTCGCACAGGCCGAACACCATGTACGGCCCCCGTACGAATTACGTCGTGATGCCGCCCGGTATAGAGGCGCCGCACACCCCCTATGCTTCGCCGATGAGGTAATAACAGATCCCGCGGTACGGATTGAAGATTTTCTTCTCCACATTCACATGGCCCGCAGTGACGATCTACATGCCATCATATACCTCCCCCTAAAGCTTAAGGGACTAGCTCTGCACTGGTTAAAACAGCCTCCCAGAAAATGCTATTGCCAACTGGAAAGATTTGGAAGATGCCTTTAGAGAGAACTTCCAAGGTACCTATGTACGACCCCCGGACGCTGATGACCTTAGTCACATAGTCCAGCAACCCGGAGAGTCATCCCGAAAACTCTGGACAAGTTTCTTAATCAAAAAGAACCAAATCGTCGATTGTTCGGACGCCGAAGCCCTAGCGGCCTTTAAACACATCATCCGTGACGAATGGCTCGCCCGACACCTCGGCCAAGAGAAGCCAAAATCCATGGCAGCACTTACAACACTCATGACCCGCTTTTGCACGGGAGAGGATAGCTGGTTAGCCCGTAGCAACAACGGCACAAGCCACCCTGGTACTTCTGAAACCAGAAACGGCAATGGCAGGCCCCACTACTAGGGAAAACCTTATACACGGAATATTAGCAGTAGAGCGGCATAAAAAGAGGCACTGCTGCTAAATAGGAGCAGCGTGGCTATGGAAAGCTTGCTACTGGTGCAAACTTAGCAGTAGCGCGTGATGGTTAAACCGCGCTGCTACAAAAATCCACCGACAGTACACAACGACCTAAGTTTACCAGTAGCGCGACATCAGGAAGCGCGCTGCTGCTAATGCCATAGTAGTAGCGCGCTTTTTTGTCACTTTGCTGCTGCTAATTTTGAAATTGTGCACAGGGTTGGCCCGTTTAGCAGTAGCGCGTGACAGGAAAGCGCGCTGCTGCTACGCTCTAAGCAGCAGCGCGCTTTTGCTCCCGCGCTACTGCTAAGACGCAACACCCACACCTTTTTCCACCTCCCCCTCCCCATCTCCTCTCCTCCCTTTCCCCTACCTCCCACATCCTCCATCTCTCACTCTTCCTCTTCCTCAATACTTCTCCCCCATTACTCTCCCTCTTCTACCTACCTTTCTCTCTCTTCATTACTCCTAGATATAACTACACCACCTCCATTAATTCATCTCCTTTCTCTTTTTCCTCCCCCCCTACACTAGTTGAAGTTGTCTCCTCCCAAATTAGCTAGCTAGGTAGATGTAGCATTTAGTTAAGTGACCTATTTGCCCCCTAACTAGATCTTTCTTTGTCAAGAAGAGCTTTGTGCACTTTTGACCTCCCTACATCATCATCTCCACCGTGTGCTCGATCACGAGATAGAGGTGTGATTAATATTTCATGCTTTTGCAAAATGGAAATATGTTTATGTGTGTCTAATATGTTTATGGAATTTGTGTGTGTGGCATGAGTTGACGCCAAATTGTGCTTTTGAGTTGCCTATGTTTTGCCGAAATGTCGATTTATTTCCGTTTCGGCGAATTCCGGGCAAACTCTAGATCTATATATGTCCTATTTTTAAGGAAGGTCATGCCAAATTTTTGTATGACTTTGATGAATGCACGCATTTTTATAATCAATTTGTTTATTATTACCATGCAGAGTTGACGATGGTCAGTGGAACGATGGTGGACAGGTGGTTGCGGTCGGTGGTGCAGGACATGAAGGAAAATAACCTAACAAAGGTTTTATGTCCTTGTCGAAAATGCAAAGGAATAGTTTGGCTTGACCCCCATGACGATGGTCATGTCAAAGTGCACCTTCTCATGACTGGTTTCATGGATGGCTATATTCGGTGGATAATTGAAATGAGGATGATGATGTTAAGGATGCCGACGGGGCAGGCAATGATGACACGGGGCAAGACGAAGATATGATCGATAATGGCGGCGGGGAAGAGGCCAGACATGGCGGTGGAGAAGGGGCCGGACATGGCGGCAGAGAGAACGACATGGACTCCACACAGCAGAGTTCGTCGGTACTAAGTTCAATCGTGCGGGACCCTCATGTTCAAGCATTGCTTTGAAGGAGACGAGTACTTAGAGAGCTGCTTCTAGAGAGGAGGCTAAGCTGGAGCAACTGGTGGTAGACTCGAACACTCCATTGTATGATGGTTGCAATCCTGAGGTGACCCGCTTGAGTTTCACGCTCCAACTCCTGAAGACGAAGGCTAAAAACAAATGGACCGACACTAGCCTCGATGAGCATCTCAAGTACCTAAAGGATGTTCTTCCCGAGGGTAATCTATGTCCTAGTAGTGTTGATGAGGCCAAGAAGATCGTGTGCCCTCTTGATCTGCCACACATTAGATACAATGCCTGCATCAACGATTACATAATTTATTGGAAGGAGCATGTGGAAAAAACAAGTTGTCCGGTGTGCAATGCTTCTCGATACAAGAAGGCCGGGAAGAAATGTCCCCAGAAAGTGGTATGGTACTTACTGATCACTCCTCATCTCCAGAGGTATTTTGTAGATCCCAAGGAAGCAAAGCTAATGCGCTGGCACGTGGAGAGGAAGAAGCCCGACGATGGAGATGATCCGAAGCTGAGACACGTCAAGGATGGAAGCCAGTGGAGAGCGTTGAACAGCTTCTATCGGTATTTTGAATGTGATGCAAGGAACATCGTGCTCGGCGCATGTACCGATGGCATGAATCCATTTGGTAACTAGAGAACCAACAATAGCACATGGCCCGTGTTTGTATGGATGTACAACCTCCCCCCTGGTTGTGCATGAAATCAAAGTACATTCACATGAGCATGCTTATTCAAGGGCCAAAACAACCAGGAAATAATATTAATTTGTATCTGGGGCTACTTCAGGAGGAGTTAGACACGTTATGGAAAACACCAGCGAAGACATGGGACGCCAGCAAAAGCGAGTATTTCAACATGAGAGCCGCGCTGATCACGACAATGCACGACTATCTCGGTTACGGATATGTGGCAGCCCAGGTGTGCCATGGATATTGCGGATGCACGCGGTGCATGGATGATACAACATCTCAGCAGCTAACGTCAAGGAAAGATGGCGGGTCTGGGAAAATCATGTACATGGGGCATCGAAGATGGCTCGAACAGGATGGCCCGTGGAGAAACCATGAAGATCTATTCAATGGTCACGCTGAGCATCGAGGACCTCCACGTAAGCGGAGCGGTGCCGAAATCGATGAGCTGTTGAAAAACTGGAAGGAGTGCCCCGCGCCGAGAAAGACGATGAGAAAGGCGCCGGAGCCGCTGCTGAAGGTATGGAGGACGAGGTTTGTGTTCTGGGACTTGGAGTACTGGCACAAACTCGATACACCTCATTTCCTTGATCAAATGCATATATGTAAGAATGTCCTTCGGAGCTTGCTCGCAACACTGATGAACATGCCGGATAAGACCAAGGATGGGCCGAAGTCAAGAAAAGACTTGCAAGATTTGAAAATCAGGGAAGATCTGCACATGTCGCCCCGTAAAATGTCAGAAGAGACAGAGACGGAGACAGAGGCACGGGAGAAGAAGGGCAAGAAAATAAAGAATGAGGACTATTGCCCCGCTTCCTGCTTCACCTTAAGTCAGGCTAAGATCAATCAATTATTTAAGTGCCTTACTGGAGTCAAAGTTAGTTCCGATTACTGTGGCAAGATAAGTAGATATCTAGACACGGACAAGAAAAGGTTCAGCGGGATGAAGTCTCATGACTGTCATGTGATGATGACGCAGATACTACCTGTTGCCCTTAGAGGGATAATGGACAAGAACATCCGTGACACGCTTATTGGTCTCTGCAACTTTTTCGATGTCATCTCTCGAAAGTCGATCAGTGTGAAGCAGCTCCGAAGGCTACAGGAAGAGATCGTTGCGATACTGAATGAGCTTGAGATGTACTTCCCGCCCGCGTTCTTTGACGTGATGGTGCATCTGTGTGTCCATATTGTTGATGACATAATAGACCTGGGGCCGTCATTCCTGCACAACATGATGCCGTTTGTGAGGATGAATGGGATCATCAAAGGATTCGTTCGTAACATGTCCTGTCCAGATGGAAGCATCATCTAGGGCTATTTGACACAAGAGTGCATCTCTTTCTGTGAGAATTTTCTATATGGTGCAGACCAGCCGCCTGGTGTTAGTGTTGGTTTGCCCGTTAACAAGCACGATGGGAGGCTCAAAGGAGAAGGTCACTTCAACGGTCACAGGGAACTGCACATGGCATACTCAGATCGACGCAGTGACTTCGACAGAGCAAACTTGGTAGCGCTACAACACCTAGACGAGGTAGATCCTTTCGTAGCACTGCACAAAGAAATTATCGCAAAGAAGTGTCGTGACCGGGGGGTATGCAGGACGGATGCCGAAGTTACTAGAGAGCACAACTCCACTTTCCTGCATTGGTTCAAAGAGCATATTATTGCTAATCCCCCGGAGGAGGGCTCTAAGGACGGATTGCTCATATACGCCTTAGCACATGGCCCCTCGCCCAACCTCGTAACCTATCAGGCATATGATATCAACGGATACACGTTCTACACGGAGGCCAAAGATATGGATAGTGATGATCAGAACTCAGGGGTGACGATGGAATGCATGACCGTCAGCGACAACGGTGCAACTGAACGATTTTATGGAAGGGTCGAGGAGATCTGGGAGCTTGACTACTCTGGACTGCACAACACGACGATGTTCCGTGTCAGATGGGCTAAGAATGTCGAAAGAGAAAGCCAGATTTCACTACCATGACTATACCCGACGCCAAAAGCGCTACCGTGAATGCTATCACAAAAAACGAGCCATGGGTACACGCTAAGCACATGACACAATGCTTCTTCATAACCAACCCATGCAATCCCAGTCGTGTTGTCGTGAGGAAAGGCAAAAGAAACATCATTGGAATGGATGGAGTCGCCAACGAGGAAGACTATGATCAGTATGGCAACCCAATGAGGGAAGATGATGATGATGATGAAGTATACGTCAAAAGAAGAATCAATACTACATTACCAAATAAAAATCGTACTCCATGGAAAAGGCAAAGTCACAATGAGGGGCTCAATTATTCTTCAACGAACAAGAAGGGAAAGAAGCTGACTCAAAAACGAAAACGTCAGCGCCAAGGAATCGGTCAAATGATGTAATATATATATATATGTTCCTATTTTGTATACACACTTAGCCATTATTATGCATGGGTCCAATGATGTAATATATATATATATATATATGTTCCTATTTTGTATACACACTTAGCCTTTATTATGCAAGGGTCCAATGATGTAATATATATGTTCCCCGTCAAATGATGCAATATATATAGCCTTCCCTTCGTTCAGCGCTGAGGAAAAGAAAAAGGGAAACTGGTTATAGCAGTAGCTCTTTACTGAAAAAGAGCTACAGCTAGTCAAGGTAGCAGTAGCGGTTTTTGTAGAAAACCGCTATAGCTGCCCGTAATAGTAGTAGCGCGCTTCGTGTAAACGCGCTACTGCTACGTCCACTTAACCCAAAATTCTCACTCTCCCTGCTTCATCCCACCTCTTTTCCCCCAAATCCCCACTATCTTACCCGGCTCCGTCGCACCGCCATGCCCGACCCAGGCGCGCTTGACCCCGACCCCGCCGCGCCCGACCCAGGCGCGCTTGCCCCCGACGCCGGCGCTCGCCCCCGACCCCAGCGCGCTCGCCCCCGACCCGTCGGCCCTCGCCTCCCTCCTCTGCTTCCTCCCCTCCCAACCTCGGCCGTCGTTGGGCCTGCCTCCTCGCCCCTGCACCCTCTGTAAACCACCCCCCTCTCTCTCTCTCTGCTAGCTAGGGTTCTTCGGTTAATTTACTTAGGTTTTGGTTATGTTAATTAGGTTATCTATTTAGTTATGAATTTAGATAGGTTTCAAAATTAGCTGAATTTATATGCAAATTTGAACTGGACATGTGATATGTGGACATGTCATGTTTTGGACATGTCATGTTTTGGTAAATGATCCGAGTGGCCTATGTTACGCCGGAATGTTGATTCATTTCCATTCCGGTGAATTTTAGGCGCTCGATATGTCCATTTTTTAGCAAAGGTCATGCCGAAATTTCCCATGAATAAAGGCATGATTTGTGCTACATAGTTGGCATATCGAGTGCTGGCACATAGGTTTCTTTTTTATGTCATTTCTCATTTATTCATACTTTTAGAAATAAATGAGGACACTTCATCATAGGAAACATGTCGAACAACGAAGAAACTGGGCCTTCTGACCAAGATGCATACGAGATGGATTATCAGGGTGAACAAGACTACCTCAACTTTTTGACTGCTAAGCAAGGTTTGCAGGTCCGCCTCAATGATGGTACTGACGCCGACATTGACACTGACGGCACCGGCACCGATGGCGGCGCCGAGACCGGTGGGGAAGGTACCAGCGGGGAAGGTACCGGCGCTGATGCCGGTACCGAAAAGAGGAAGCATAAGCAGCAGAGGATACGAAAACCTAACAAACTATGGATTGGACGACTTGTGATCACAAAGATGGCACCTGGCAAGTTTGAGACATTAGAGCCGGAAGAACCTCGCAAGTGCTATGGGAACCGAGTAGGATGCATCCTACGGGAATGCGCGAGCATCAATGGCGATGACTTAAGGAGTAAAGAACATTTGACGCAGTTGCTCCTAACGAAGTTGCACAAGAGATTCAAGTTCCCCGACCGGGATGATAACATAGAACAACCATGGGATGATCCAAAGATGAAAAAGATTAACAATCACGCCATGGGCATGTTCAGTAATGATTTGGCCTCCTGGAAAGGGAGGGTGAAACGAGCTATTGAGGCTGAGGAACCCCTGTCCAAGATTCTGGAGGAAAATCCGACACTTACGGAAGAGGAGTTCGAAAAGTTCAAGGACACTTGCGCTACCGAGGACGCCAAGGCTAAGGCTGCAAAATTCAAGAGCCTTCAGCAAAGGAACTCGGGGAAGCATCGCCTCGGAAGCCGTGGCTACCTTGGCAAAAGGCCCATATGGGATAAGGTGGACGCGGAACATGAAGCCGCGGGTCTCCCAGACCCCTTCGTGAAGTTCACCAACCCCTTGGAGCATGACTTCATCAGGGCCCGCTACAAGTGGGACAAGGAGAAAAACGTTTTTTACACGGACCAGATCACGAGGAAATTGATTAGACTACTAGAGAAGGAACTGTTGGGGAACGTAGTAATTTCAAAATTTTCCTACGCACACGCAAGATCATGGTGATGCATAGCAACGAGAGGGGAGAGTGTTGTCTACGTACCAACGTAGACCGACTGCGGAAGCGATCACACAACATAGAGGAAGTAGTCGTACGTCTTCCCGATCCGACCGATCCAAGCACCGTTACTCCGGCACCTCCGAGTTCTTAGCACACGTTCAGCTCGATGACGATCCTCGGGCTCCGATCCAGCAAAGCGTCGAGGAAGAGTTCCGTCAGCACGATGGCGTGGTGACAATCTTGATGTACTACCGATGCAGGGCTTCGCCTAAGCACTACAACGGTATGATCGAGGTGGAATTTGGTGGCAGGGGGCACCGCACACGGCTAAGGAACGATCTCAAGGATCAACTTGTGTGTCTAGAGGTGCCCCCTGCCCCCGTATATAAAGGATGAGAGGGGGAGGGCTGGCCGGCCAAGCGAGGGAGGCACAGGAGGAGTCCTACTCCTACCGGGAGTAGGACTCCCCCCTCCAATCCTATTCCAACTAGGACTCCAAGGGGGAAAGAGAGAGAGAGAGGTGGCCGGCCACCTCTCCTAGTCCTAATAGGACTAGGGGAGGGGGGAGGCGCGCAGCCCTCCATGGCAGCCCCTTTCACCTTTCCACTAAGGCCCATGTAGGCCCATTTGGCTCCCGGGGGGTTCCGGTAACCCTCCCGGTAATCCGGTAAAATCCCGATTTCACCCGGAACACTTCCGATGTCCAAACATAGGCTTCCAATATATCAATCTTTATGTCTCGACCATTTCGAGACTCCTCGTCATGTCCGTGATCACATCCGGGACTCCGAACTAACTTCGGTACATCAAAATGCATAAACTCATAATAATTGTCATCGTAACGTTAAGCGTGCGGACCCTACGATTCGAGAACAATGTAGACATGACCGAGACATGTCTCCGGTCAATAACCAATAGCGGGACCTGGATGCCCATATTGGCTCCTACATATTCTACGAAGATCTTTATCGGTCAGACCGCATAACAACATACGTTGTTCCCTTTGTCATCGGTATGTTACTTGCCCGAGATTCGATCGTCGGTATCCAATACCTAGTTCAATCTCGTTACTGGCAAGTATCTTTACTCGTTCCGTAATACATCATCTCACAACTAACATCTTAGTTATAATGCTTGCAAGGCTTATGTGATGTGTATTACCGAGAGGGCCCAGAGATACCTCTCCGACACTCAGAGTGACAAACCCTAATCTCGAAATACGCCAACCCAACATCTACCATTGGAGACACCTGTAGTACTCCTTTATAATCACCCAGTTACGTTGTGACGTTTGGTAGTACCCAAAGTGCTCCTCCGGTAAACGGGAGTTGCATAATCTCATAGTTATAGGAACATGTATAAGTCATGAAGAAAGCAATAGCAACATACTAAACGATCGGGTGCTAAGCTAATGGAATGGGTCATGTCAATCAGATCATTCAACTAATGATGTGACCTTGTTAATCAAATAACAACTCTTTGTTCATGGTTAGGAAACATAACCATCTTTGATTAACGAGCTAGTCAAGTAGAGGCATACTAGTGACACTCTGTTTGTCCATGTATTCACACATGTATTATGTTTCCGGTTAATACAATTCTAGCATGAATAATAAACATTTATCATGATATAAGGAAATATATAATAACTTTATTATTGCCTCGAGGGCATATTTCCTTCAGTCTCCCACTTGCACTAGAGTCAATAATCTAGATTACACAGTAATAATTCTAACACCCATGGAGCCTTGGTGCTGATCATGTTTTGCTCGTGGAAGAGGCTTAGTCAACGGGTCTGCAACATTCAGATCCGTATGTATCTTGCAAATCTCTATGTCTCCCACCTGGACTAGATCCCGGATGGAGTTGAAGCGTCTCTTGATGTGTTTGGTCCTTTTGTGAAATCTGGATTCCTTTGCCAAAGCAATTGCACCAGTATTGTCACAAAAGATTTTCATTGGACCCGATGCACTAGGTATGACACCTAGATCGGATATGAACTCCTTCATCCAGACTCCTTCGTTCGCTGCTTCCGAAGCAGCTATGTACTCCGCTTCACATGTAGATCCCGCTACGACGCTTTGTTTAGAACTGCACCAACTGACAGCTCCACCGTTTAAAGTAAACACGTATCCAGTTTGCGATTTAGAATCGTCCGGATCAGTGTCAAAGCTTGCATCAACGTAACCTCTTACGGTGAGCTCTTTGTCACCTCCATATACGAGAAACATATCCTTAGTCCTTTTCAGGTATTTCAGGATGTTCTTGACCGCTGTCCAGTGATCCACTCCTGGATTACTTTGGTACCTCCCTGCTAAACTTATAGCAAGGCACACATCAGGTCTGGTACACAACATTGCATACATGATAGAGCCTATGGCTGAAGCATAGGGAACATCTTTCATTTTCTCTCTATCTTCTGCAGTGGTCGGGCATTGAGTCTGATTCAACTTCACACCTTGTAACACAGGCAAGAACCCTTTCTTTGCTTGATCCATTTTGAACTTCTTCAAAATCTTGTCAAGGTATGTGCTTTGTGAAAGTCCAATTAAGCATCTTGATCTATCTCTATAGATCTTTATGCCTAATATGTAAGCTTCTTCCCCGAGGTCTTTCATCGAAAAACTTTTATTCAAGTATCCCTTTATGCTATCCAGAAATGCTATATCATTTCCAATCAGCAATATGTCATCCACATATAATATCAGAAATGCTACAGAGCTCCCACTCACTTTCTTCTAAATACAGGCTTCTCCAAAAGTCTGTATAAAGCCAAATGCTTTGATCACACTATCAAAGCATTTATTCCAACTCCGAGATGCTTGCACCAGTCCATAAATGGATCGCTGGAGTTTGCATACTTTGTTAGCTCCCTTTGGATCGACAAAACCTTCTGGTTGCATCATATACAACTCTTCTTCCAGAAATCCATTCAGGAATGCAGTTTTGACATCCATCTGCCATATTTCATAATCATAAAATGCGGCAATTGCTAACATGATTCTGACGGACTTAAGCATCGCTACGGGTGAGAAGGTCTCATTGTAGTCAACCCCTTGAACTTGTCGAAAACCTTTTGCGACAAGTCGAGCTTTATAGACAGTAATATTACCGTCAGCGTCAGTCTTTTTCTTGAAGATCCATTTATTCTCAATTGCTTGCCGATCATCGGGCAAGTCAACCAAAGTCCATACTTTGTTCTCATACATGGATCCCATCTCAGATTTCATGGCCTCAAGCCACTTTGCGGAATCTGGGCTCACCATCGCTTCTTCATAGTTCGTAGGTTCATCATGATCTAGTAGCATGACTTCCAGAATTGGATTGCCGTACCACTCTGGTGCGGATCTCACTCTGGTTGATCTACGTGGTTCAGTAGTATCTTGTCCTGAAGTTTCATGATCATCATCATTAGCTTCCTCACTAATCGGTATAGGTGTCGCAGAAACAGTTTTCTGTGATGTACTATTTTCCAATAAGGGAGCAGGTACAGTTACCTCGTCAAGTTCTACTTTCCTCCCACTCACTTCTTTCGAGAGAAACTCCTTCTCTAGAAATGATCCATTCTTAGCAACGAATGTCTTGCCTTCGGATCTGTGATAGAAGGTATACCCAATAGTCTCCTTTGGGTATCCTATGAAGACACATTTCTCCGCTTTGGGTTCGAGCTTATCAGGTTGAAGCTTTTTCACATAAGCATCGCAGCCCCAAACTTTAAGAAACGACAACTTTGGTTTCTTGCCAAACCATAGTTCATAAGGCGTCGTCTCAACGGATTTTGATGGTGCCCTATTTAACGTGAATGCGGCCGTCTCTAAAGCATAACCCCAAAACGATAGCGGTAAATCAGTAAGAGACATCATAGATCGCACCATATCTAGTAAAGTACGATTACGACGTTCGGACACACCATTACGCTGTGGTGTTCCGGGTGGCGTGAGTTGCGAAATTATTCCACAATTTTTCAAATGTACACCAAACTCGTAGCTCAAATATTCTCCTCCACGATTAGATCGTAGAAACTTTATTTTCTTGTTACGATGATTTTCAACTTCACTCTGAAATTCCTTGAACTTTTCAAATGTTTCAGACTTATGTTTCATTAAGTAGATATATCCATATCTGCTTAAATCATCTGTGAAGGTGAGAAAATAACGATATCCGCCACGAGCCTCAATATTCATCAGACCACATACATCGGTATGTATGATTTCCAATAAATCTGTTGGTCTCTCCATAGTACCGGAGAACGGTGTTTTAGTCATCTTGCCTATGAGGCACGGTTCGCAAGTACCAAGTGATTCATAATCAAGTGGTTCCAAAAGCCCATCAGCATGGAGTTTCTTCATGCGCTTTACACCGATATGACCTAAACGGCAGTGCCACAAATAAGTTGCACTATCATTATCAACTCTGCATCTTTTGGCTTCTACATTATGAATATGTGTATCACTACTATCGAGATTCAACAAGAATAGACCACTCTTCAAAGGTGCATGACCATAAAAGATATTACTCATATAAATAGAACAACCATTATTCTCTGATTTAAATGAATAACCGTCTCGCATTAAACAAGATCCAGATATAATGTTCATGCTCAACGATGGCACCAAATAACAATTATTTAGGTCTAATATTAATTCCGAAGGTAGATGTATAGGTAGCGTGCCGAACGCGATCACATCGACTTTGGAACCGTTTCCCACGCGCATCGTCACCTCGTCCTTTGCTAGCGTCCACTTATTCTGTAGTCCCTGTTTCGAGTTGCAAATATTAGCAACAGAACCAGTATCAAATACCCAGGTGCTACTGCAAGCTCTAGTAAGGTACACATCAATAACATGTATATCACATATACCTTTGTTCACCTTGCCATCCTTCTTATCCGCCAAATACTTGGGGCAGTTCCGCTTCCAGTGACCAGTCTGCTTGGAGTAGAAGCACTCAGTTTCAGGCTTAGGTCTAGACTTGGGTTTCTTCTCCTGAGCAGCAACTTGCTTGCTGTTCTTCTTGAAGTTCCCCTTCTTCTTCCCTTTGCCCTTTTTCTTGAAACTAGTGGTCTTGTTGACCATCAACACTTGATGCTCCTTCTTGATTTCTACCTCCGCAGCTTTCAGCATTGCGAAGAGCTCGGGAATAGTCTTGTTCATCCCTTGCATATTATAGTTCATCACGAAGCTCTTGTAGCTTGGTGGCAGTGATTGGAGAATTCTGTCAATGATGCAATCATCTGGAACATTAACTCCCATCTGAATCAAGTGATTATTATACCTAGACATTTTGAGTATATGCTCACTGACAGAACTGTTCTCCTCCATCTTGCAGCTATAGAACTTATTGGAGACTTCATATCTCTCAATTCGGGCATTTGCTTGAAATATTAACTTCAACTCTTGGAACATCTCATATGCTCCATGACGTTCAAAACGTCGTTGAAGTCCCGATTCTAAGCCGTAAAGCATGGCACACTGAACTATCGAGTAGTCATCAGCTTTGCTCTGCGAGACGTTCATAACATCTGGCGTTGCTCCAACAGCAGGCCTGGCACCCAGCAGTGCTTCCAGGACGTAATTCTTCTGTGCAGCAATGAGGATAATCCTCAGGTTACGGACCCAGTCCGTGTAATTGCTACCATCATCTTTCAACTTTGCTTTCTCAAGGAACGCATTAAAATTCAACGGAACAACAGCACGAGCCATCTATCTACAATCAACATAAACAAGCAAGATACTATCAGGTACTAAGTTCATGATAAGTTTAAGTTCAATTAATCAAATTACTTAGGAACTCCCACTTAGATAGACATCCCTCTAATCCTGTAAGTGATCACGTGATCCAAATCAACTAAACCATAACCGATCATCACGTGAGATGGAGTAGTTTTCAATGGTGAACATCGTCATGTTGTTCATATCTACTATATGATTCACGCTCGACCTTTTCGGTCTCTGTGTTCCGAGGCCATATCTGCATATGCTAGGCTCGTCAAGTATAACCTGAGTATTCTGCGTGTGCAAAACTGGCTTGCACCCGTTGTAGATGGACGTAGAGCTTATCACACCCGATCATCACGTGGTGTCTGGGCACGACGAACTTTGGCAACGGTGCATACTCAGGTTGAACACTTCTTGATAATTTAGTGAGAGATCATCTTATAATGCTACCGTCAATCAAAGCAAGATAAGGTGCATAAAAGATAAACATCACATGCAATCAATATAAGTGATATGATATGGCCATCATCATCTTGTGCTTGTGATCTCCATCTCCGAAGCACCATCATGATCACCATCGTCACCGGCGCGACACCTTGATCTCCATCGTAGCATCGTTGTCGTCTCGCCAATCTTATGCTTCCACGACTATCACTACCGCTTAGTAATAAAGTAAAGCATTACATCGCGCTTGCATTGCATACAATAAAGCGACAACCATATGGCTCCTGCCAGTTGCCGATAACTTGGTTACAAAACATGATCATCTCATACAATAAAATCAGCATCATGCCTTGACCATATCACATCACAACATGCCTTGCAAAAACAAGTTAGACGTCCTCTACTTTGTTGTTGCAAGTTTTACGTGGCTGCTACGGGCTTAAGCAAGAACTCATCTCACCTACGCATCAAAACCACAACGATAGTTTGTCAAATAGACTCCGTTTTAACCTTCTCAAGGACCGGGCGTAGCCACACTCGGTTCAACTAAAGTTGGAGAGACAGTCGCCCGCAAGCCATCTATGTGCAAAGCACGTCAAGGGAACCGGTCTCGCGTAAGCGTACACGTAAGGTTGGTCTGGGTCGTCTCGTCCAACAAAACCGCCGAACCAAAGTATGACATGCTGGTAGGCAGTATGACTTGTATCGCCCACAACTCACTTGTGTTCTACTCGTGCAAATAACATCAAACCATAAAACCTAGGCTCTGATACCACTGTTGGGGAACGTAGTAATTTCAAAATTTTCCTACGCACACGCAAGATCATGGTGATGCATAGCAAAGAGAGGGGAGAGTGTTGTCTATGTACCAACGCAGACCGACTGCGGAAGCGATCACACAACATAGAGGAAGTAGTCGTACGTCTTCCCGATCCGACCGATCCAAGCACCGTTACTCCGGCACCTCCGAGTTCTTAGCACACGTTCAGCTCGATGACGATCCTCGGGCTCCGATCCAGCAAAGCGTCGAGGAAGAGTTCCGTCAGCACGACGGCGTGGTGACGATCTTGATGTACTACCGATGCAGGGCTTCGCCTAAGCACTACAATGGTATGATCGAGGTGGAATTTGGTGGCAGGGGGCACCGCACACGGCTAAGGAACGATCTCCAGGATCAACTTGTGTGTCTAGAGGTGCCCCCTGCCCCCGTATATAAAGGATGAGAGGGGGAGGGCTGGCCGGCCAAGCAAGAGAGGCGCAGGAGGAGTCCTACTCCTACCGGGAGTAGGAGTCCCCCCTCCAATCCTATTCCAACTAGGACTCCAAGGGGGAAAGAGAGAGAGAGAGGTGGCCGGCCACCTCTCCTAGTCCTAATAGGACTAGGGGAGGGGGGAGGCGCGCAGCCCTCCATGGCAGCCCCTTTCACCTTTCCACTAAGGCCCATGTAGGCCCATTTGGCTCCCGGGGGGTTCCGGTAACCCTCCCGGTAATCCGGTAAAATCCCGATTTCACCCGGAACACTTTCGATGTCCAAACATAGGCTTCTAATATATCAATCTTTATGTCTCGACCATTTCGAGACTCCTCGTCATGTCCGTGATCACATCCAGGACTCCGAACAACCTTCGGTACATCAAAATGCATAAACTCATAATAACTGTCATCGTAACATTAAGCGTGCGGACCCTACGGTTCGAGAACAATGTAGACATGACCGAGACACGTCTCCGGTCAATAACCAACAGCGGGACCTGGATGCCCATATTGGCTCCTACATATTCTACGAAGATCTTTATCGGTCAGACCGCATAACAACATACGTTGTTCCCTTTGTCATCGGTATGTTACTTGCCCGAGATTCGATCGTCGGTATCCAATACCTAGTTCAATCTCGTTACTGGCAAGTCTCTTTACTCGTTCTGTAATACATCATCTCACAACTAACATCTTAGTTATAATGCTTGCAAGGCTTATGTGATGTGTATTACCGAGAGGGCCCAGAGATACCTCTCCGACACTCGGAGTGACAAACCATAATCTCGAAATACGCCAACCCAACATCTACCATTGGAGACACCTGTAGTACTCCTTTATAATCACCCAGTTACGTTGTGACATTTGGTAGTACCCAAAGTGTTCCTCCGGTAAACGGGAGTTGCATAATCTCATAGTTATAGGAACATGTATAAGTCATGAAGAAAGCAATAGAACATACTAAACGATCGGGTGCTAAGCTAATGGAATGGGTCATGTCAATCAGATCATTCAACTAATGATGTGACCTTGTTAATCAAATAACAACTCTTTGTTCATGGTTAGGAAACATAACCATCTTTGATTAACGAGCTAGTCAAGTAGAGGCATACTAGTGACACTCTGTTTGTCTATGTATTCACACATGTATTATGTTTTCGGTTAATACAATTCTAGCATGAATAATAAACATTTATCATGATATAAGGAAATATATAATAGCTTTATTATTGCCTCTAGGGCATATTTCCTTTAGAAACACCAGCTTGCAGCCGAAAGCCCTACTTCTCTGATGAGGCCCAAGTGGGACACCCCTCTCAACCGGGCCTTGAACGAACTTAAGGGACTCCCTTTGGGCCAGCGGCCGCAATATGGTCGTGTGCACGGCGCTGGAGACGGCGCCACGTGGAAGGTGTTTTACAATGAGGGACCGGAGGCCAAGAAGCAGAAAAAGAAGTTTAGTCAGGCGGACATCAACGCGAAGGTGAAGCTTGCGGTCGAGAAAAAAAGCAGCTAAGGACAAATATGAGTTTTTACAGCAGGCAGTCAATGCAGCTGTAACTGCCTGCAGAAATGATTTCATTACTAACTTGGTTCCAGTTATCATCAACTGGATGAAGGAACAAGACGGTACATGATTTCCCATTGCCCAGTTTCGTCGGGAGCAACTCCATGAACAACAACATCATCACACCATCACTTGCCCATGCAACCGAGCCTCCTCTCGTAGCCGCTCCCGCTCATAGCAGCCCGTCCTCAGTCTCTGGTGCGCTCGGTGGGCCTTCGTCTTTGGCTGAGCTCGACGCCATCACGGTAATTACATGTCGCACCACCATATATATATATATAATATTCCATTTTTGTTGCCTTTGGGATGTTTTACGCCACAAACATATGTGTTTGCAGGCGAAAGAAACCCCGTGCACCATACTCTACTTGATCAAAGGCCAGATGGTGGACGTGGGAAAGAGGATGATAATGGACCCCTTGCAACCCACGTTCCACAACCAGCCGATCCCTGCTGGGCACTTCAGGGTTAGCTTGTCCAGTGTGAAATCGGGGCACGAGGATTTTCCTCCTCCAGTACAGCATGTGTATTTTGACCCTTCCAGAGACTACGAGAAAAAAGACTACACCCACATAATGAATATTCTAGATGACGCTCTCCAAGGCTTCAGCTTTAGAGGTGGCCACATGCAGATCAGGAAACAAAGGAACAAGAAGATGGGTTTCGCGCATAAAACTAACTTCTCCTGCATCCATGTCCCAAAACCAAGCAAGAAGGATGGATTATACATCCTCCATCTCATGATTCAGTTCAACAAGGATCACCAAAAGCTTCGCATGAGAAGCAGAAATGATGATCATATCCACAAGTGACTAGAATCTCATGGAGAAGCGGATTATAAACTTAGAGATGACTTCTTTCACATCCAAAGCGACATTGCGACGATCATCATGCAAGAAGTCGTCGATGAGAAGGGGATGTTCCACCACGGCCCTATATCGCGAGCTGACGTCCGAACTCGCATAGGCATGCAACGTCTAGACCTCACTCCGTTCAAGAAGCTAGGGTCCATCCTCGATGATATGGAAGGATGGAACTTCTAGTGATTTATGATGCTGCTGATGATAATATGTGTCGGTTGAACTTGTATACTATTTGTAGCGATGAAACTTTGTGATGTCCACGATCCCTGTCGAACTTGCGTAACGCTACTTTGTTAGTTAATTAATTTGCGTACTGTATGTTGCATCTAGTTGCTAACCCTTTCTTTTTCGCTGTTCTCTAGTATATTTTGTTGCATATATATGATTGTACATCCTCTTCATGAACATGCATCTCTAACAGGTACCTAGTTTCTTGATGGCGAGATGGAACTACTATGTCGTGTACAAAGGGAAGGTTCCGGGGGTGTACAACGAGTGGCATGAGTGTCAGGCGCAAGTGAATGGGTTCTCGGATGCCAACCATAAAGGCTTCAAAAGCAGACAAGAAGGAGAAGCTAGTTACTTGAGGTTCACGCTAGCGCGAGAGAGGACTCGTAACCGCCATCTCATGTACTGCATAGTTCCGCTCTCACTCATAGTGATAGATCTTCTCGCATATACCTTTGTTTAGATGGATGACATTGTAGTTGCAAGTATTCGAGACTTGCATGTATCGCTATTTTCGAGATGATGACAAGATACCACTTTGTGTTGGATGATGATTATGACGAGACTATTTGTATGTATATGCTATGATTACATTTGTGGTCTCGCAGGCATTTGTATGTGTATCATGATGAGATTTGTATGTGCTAAAGATTCTTCTATTAAACCTGTTCAAATACAAAACAAATATGCCGAAAAAAACAAAAAACCACTAAAATTAGCAGTAGCGAGTGGAGAAAAGTTAGCAGCAGCGCGGTAGTAGAAGTAGCGCGCACAGGAGAAGCATGCTATAGCTATTAGCAGTAGCGAGCTTCCATTAAGTGCGCCGCTGCTACACTTGTGTAGCAGTAGCGCGGGTGAGCACGCGCTACTGCTACATGTTAGCTGTAGCGCCTTATTAGTAGTGCCAGTCCCTGCGCTACTGATACACGTAAAACCCGCATTGCTGCTAGCCTTTTCCCTAGTAGTGCCCCGATGCAACAAACACAAGCGTCAAAGCAACAATGATACTACCAAAGACATGGCGGTTAATGCCGGATTCAATGGCTCCCAATCCGGTGAACGGAAGAAGACATTTAAAAGAAATAACGACGGCTCATCTAGCCTAGACCGAATACTCGATTGACCTTGCCAAATTCACGGCACCCCCGACAAGCCTACCAACCATACCAACAGAAGCTATTGGGTCTTTAAACAAGTCAGTAAGCTAAACACCAGACATAAAGGAGAAGGGTTCGCCCTGTGAGGACGATGACAATGACCCTAGCCATCGAACACCGGGGGACAGAAGAAATTTCCCCTCGAGGTCAAAATGGTGAATATGATATACGCTACTCACATCCCCAAGTGGGAGCGCAAGCGTGCTCTAAGGGACATCTATGCAATAGAGTCAGTCGCCCCAAAATTCAACCCATGGTCAGCCTGTCCGATCACTTTCAATCGGAGAGACCATTCGACTAGTATCCATCACGGAGGCTCAGCCGTGTTGGTACTCGACCCAATTATCGACGGATTCCACCTTAAGCGGGTCCTCATGGATGACAGCAGCAGCCTTAACCTACTCTATCAGGACACGGTCCGCAAAATGGGTATTGATTCGTCAAGAATTAAACCCACCAAAACTACCTTTAAAGGAGTAATACCTAGTGTAGAGGCCCGGTGCATGGGCTCAATCACATTGGAAGTAGTCTTTGGTTCACCGGACAACTTCTGAAATGAGGACTTGATCTCCGACATTGTCCCCTTCTGTAGCGGCTATCATGCACTTCTCGGACGAACCGCGTTCACTCGCTTCAATGTGATCCCGCATTACGCGTATCTCAAACTGAAGATATCCAGACCACTCGGTGTTATAACAGTCAATGGAAACACAGAGAGCTCCCTCCGTACTAAGGAGCACACCGTGGCCCTTGCAGCGGAAGTCCAGGGTGGTCTTATCAAGATAAACACTACATCGGCAGTCAAGCCCCCGGACATTGTTAAACGCGTCCGGACTACTCAGTAGAGTGACGGTCCAGCTCGTCCGGAGCTTGATTAGCAATTCGGCATCCGTCTCAGCCCCAACCGAATTGTGGCATATGTGACATGCGTACATAACTACGCAGTAAAGATACCATGGGCCAAGACGGAGGCATAGTAAAAACAATGTCCAAAATACGGCTCGACCCTATATGGACCCTCATGTTTCTTTTCTCTTATTTGTTCTTTTCCAGGTTCCTTACAACCACCATCAGCTTCCGACGGTACCAAGGGCCCTTTTCTAGGTACCTCATGAGAACCCGCTCGTTGATCCTTTCGAAGGATAATACACCAAGGAGGAAAAATAGCATAGACGTGTGGCAGAACATCTAACGGATCTTTAGGACCCGTACACAACTTTCCGTGGTGCACGGTGTGTAAAATAGCCTCGATGCTTATCGCATCATCTGTAAAAATATGTGTTGACGTATCAGTCAGACCATAATGGAAATAGTTTCTCGCCCAACCTATTCGGTATTGGCTTATTTCTTAACCTGTATTCCTTCTTTTTTTCTCGTCTAATTGTCATGTACACCCTGGTACGACCTAAATCGCCAGGGGCTCCATTCGGCCACGTACATGTCTTAAAATAAGTCTGAAACACTTTTACAGTGCAAATTCGGCGTCACGAATATAGCATTATATGCATCGGCTCCGAATGATGTCTTTGGTCAACAGTTGGGTTGCCCGGCTCCTGTGGTTATTGTCTTAAGTTTCGTTTGTTCGGCTAAGGCAGTAAAGGGAGAATTACTGCAATTGTTTTCCAGCTCATCTGGATAAACACCTCGGTAGAGAAAGCCGAAAACTGACTGTCATGGTGCGGCAAGAGCTGGTCAGCTATTCGGTGACTAACTACAAGTCTCTTGCGATTTTTCCTGCATTATGCGAAGGACCGGTCTACGCCCGGTTAGGCGTCTACAGCACCCAAGTTTGGATAATCGAGCAACACCAGGGGGTGCCCCTATAACCTCATTGTCAAACTCCTATGGCTAAGTGAGAGCGATAAAGCCACATAGTCTGATTGTCTGGTTCGTTGCACTGACACCTCCGTCAAGGACCACGCCAGTTGGGTGAAGTGTGTCTAGGTGCCATTGCGAACACCCCCGTACTACCTACGTGGGGCCTGAAGCCGACGACTAGCCAACTCTCAAATACCGTAAAACGGCCGCACAGGAGGAAAGGATTTCAAAATAAAACAAGCAACACTTTATACATAAGCCTTGTTTTATAATAAAAAGTACAGGCATTACAGGTACATTCATTTGAAAATAGTGTCATTAGAACACTGGCCCTCTATAATGCGGGAACCCTCCAAGACTTCATCAAAATACCGCTCCGGCATGCGGTGGTCTTTGCCCGCGGGCGGTCGCTCGGTTGCCAGCTTGACAGTGTTCATCTCCGCCCACTACACCCTCACACGGGCGAAGGCCATACGGGCACCTTCGATACAGGCCGGCCGCTTTATGGCATCAAGCCGGGGGCAGGCGCTGACGAGCTGCTTCACGAGCCCGAAATAACTGCCGGGTATGGGTTCAGCTGGCCAAAGTCGGACTATAACATCCTTCATGGCCAGTTCGGCCACCCTATGCAGCTCGGTCAGCTGCTTCAGCTGATCGCTGAAGGGAACCGGATGCTCTGGTGCAAGGTACTGTGACCATTGAACTCCCCTCTGCCGCTCAGAAGAACTCCGCAGCATCGGCTATACTACGAGGTAGATCCACAAACGCCCCTGGAGAACTCCAAACGCGGGTCAGTAATATGTACCTCCTCCTTACAAACTTGCTTTGCATGTTAAAGGCCTTACCCGCCGCAATCTTCTTGGCCTCTTGAATCCCCTGGCAGGCGCTTTGGGCTTCAACCCGGGCCTCCTCCGCACTTTGGAGGGCCTTAGCAAGTTCGGTATCTTGATCTGTAATCTTGCGCTCCAACACTACAAGAAATATGTCAACTAGTGACCTTCTGTCAGTGACCCTGGAAGAAATGGTCATAGATCTATGACCATTTCAGACCAATTGGTCAAAATCTGTTCGGGGGGCTCCAAACCCTAAACCATTGCGACCATTTTGGTCAGAAAGGTCGTAATTTCCTTACACGAAATGGTCATAAAGCAAATAGCGCTAGTCCGCTGCCTTATTTCTAGTTGTTAACGACCAATATAGATGGTCATAGCCTTGTAAATTGTGCTGGGTTGCGATGACTAGGCGCCATCTCATCAGTTTTGCCTATGTGTCATGTCCATGTGGCAGTTTTTGCCCTAGGTTGTGAAGCAACCTATATTTCTGTCATTCCCAAAATTCCCAAAAAAATCTCATAAATTGTTTGGGTCATATCTTCGTCAAATATGTAAAAACCTTCCTTGCCTAGTTCAAAAATAATTCAAAAATATTCATTTTCCTATTCTGTTCAGAACAACAGTTTGTGATGGAAGTACCACTTTGGCATGTCCAAATAGTATCCATTTTCTACAGTGGTTTCCAATGCCCAAATAACCATCCTCCACCTAATGACAGCTCAATCCATTCATTATTTTGAGCCGAGCTTCAACATTCGTAGTTATGTCCAGTGTGGTAGTTTGCAAAGCAAGTACCACCTAGGCTCCTCCTTTTGAGCTGAAAATTTGTGAAGACGGTCTTCTTAGTAACTGATCATCCTCAGCCAAAACACTTGGCTGCTAATTCATGTTTGAGCATCGATCGGTCTCCTCGTCAGAATCTTATGTTGTAATTTTCTTCCTAGCACCAACCTGGGGAGTGCGCAACCCACTAGAAATTCCTAGGCCGCCCCGAACACATGGCAACGCCACGCTCACGCGGTGACCACGCGGCGGGCATGCGAGTTTACGCGCTCTAGAGTTGGGGCCCTCGGCCACCGCCCAAACCTCGACGCATCGCCACCAAACCATGTATTTATGATTAAATAGGTCCTTATGTAACTAGAAATGATTTTTGAAAAAAATAAATAGCAAACTATGAGGCAGCTGCAGTTCAAATTTGACCCGCTTCCAACTGAATCAGCGGAAATTTGTCTTTTTCACGAGAGGTGGATCAAAAAAATTTACACCCAACCATTTTGTCAATTGTGCATTAAATATGGCCTAGTATTTTATAAAAATGATTTGGTCCAATTTTGCAACAATTATTTGAAAGGTCCTTCACAAAAAAACCTCCTTTTGGGCACTCAAAAAATGGAAAATGGTTTTTTGTCCAAAGAAAATGAAAACTTCCTTAGGCAACATTGTTTGCCATTCCAATATGCACCCTTGTGCACAATATGAGATCATTTGAACAAACTATGCCATGAATGTGGCCATAAGATTGATCATTTGGCTTGAAAGCCATTGATCTCCACACGTGATAGCTCTTTTGTGAGAACACTTTTTTATAATAATTGTCGTATTACAGGTTTGTTATTTTTCCTAGGAACTTGGCCACATATGATGACACAATGCTAAGGTTTCCCAATTTTTTGATTTTTTTAATTTTTATGCCCATTTCAAAATGCGGTCAAAACGGCAGGCTTGACCGTTCCTAGCTAGTGGTTGAATCTTGGAAATTTTTTGATGTTTCTCTAATTAAATAGATATTTATGTACTTAGAAATGATTTTTGGAAAAAATAAAGAGCAAACTATGAGGTAGCTGCAGTTCAAATTTGACCCGCTTCCAGCTGAATCGGCGGAAATTTGTCTTTTTCACCAGAGGTGGATCAAAACTTTTTACACCCAACCATTTGGTCAATTGTGCATTAAATATGTCCTAGTATTATAGAAAAATGATTTGGTCCAATTTTGCAAGAATTATTTGGTAGGTCCTTCACAAAAAAACTCATTTCAGGCACTCGGAAAATGGAAAATGAATTTTCCGTGCAAAGAAAATGAAAACCCCCTTAGGCAACATTGCTTGGAATTCCAAGATGCACCCTTGTGCACAATATGAGACCATTTGAACAAACTATGCCATGAATGTGGCCATAAGATTGATCATTTGGCTTGAAAGTCATGAATCTTCACGCATGATAGCTCATTTCTGAGAACACTTTTTAAAATAATTGTCGTATTACAAGTTTATTATTTTTCCTAGATACTTGGTTACATATAATGACACAATGCGAAGGTTTTTCAATTTTTTTTGATTTTTTTTGAATTTTTTATGCCCATTTCAAAATGCGGTCAAAACGGCGGGCTTGACCATTCCTAACTAGTGGTTGAATCTTGGAAAACTTTTGATGTTTCTCTGATTAAATAGATACTTATGTACATAGAAATGATTTTTGGAAAAAATAAAGAGCAAACTATGAGGCAGCTGCAGTTCAAATTTGACCCGCTTTCAGCTGAATCGGCGGAAATTTGTCTTTTTCATGAGAGGTGGATCAAAGATTTTGACACCCAACCATTTGGTCAATTGTATATTAAATATGGACTAGTATTTTATAAAATATTTGGTCCAATTTTGCAACAAATATTTGGTAGGTTCTTCACAAAAAAGTCATTTTTGCCACTCGAAAATGATTAAAAATAGCTAGAAAGATCAGAAATGCATACAAATTGGTCCTTATCCATAAAATGTGGTCTAGCTCTAGTGAAAATTTGTGTGGTGCTCTTTTGCAATTTTTTTGATAGCTACTTCACAAAATCCCTCTATTTTCAGTACTTGAAAACTATTTTAAGTCACTGATTTTTTGAACCAATCAGAACTCTTCTCACGGATTGATGACATGGCGTCCATCCATCTCTCCATCCCACATCCATCCATCCATCCATCTTTCTATAGAAAAAAGAAAAAAAGAAAAGATACCCCCACCCGCAGCCCAAACCCTAGCTCAGATCCATCCCCCCGTCACACCCTTCTCCCACCCATATCCTCGCCGTCGCCGCCCCCTCCCGATCCACTCCTCTCCCCGCCTCATCCCTCCCACAGCTCGCCGCCGACGGCCTCTCCTCTCCCATTCGCTTCTGTCCCACAGCACATGAAATGCCTCCTCCTTGATCCAACGCGCCGCCGCCTCCTCCCCGATCCAGATCCAAACACAACCCGCCCTCTCCCTCCCTCCGATCTCGATCCGCCGCCTCCCCCACCCCCACCATCGATGACCCTCATCGTAGACGAGATCGTCGCGTCTCCTCCTCCCCTCTCCCGCGTCCCACCCTGCACCCTCGGCCGCCGCCTCGCCCTCCACAGCGCCACCTACAGCGGCTACCTGACGGCCATAGACGCACCGGCATCCCTAGGCCACCGCGGGCGCCGCGTCAAGTAGCGCGACTACGAGAAACGGGAGGAGGAGGACGTCAGGTGGCAGCCCGTCAGGCTCGTGCCCAGGGACTACATCCTGCTCTGCCACGCCAGCGGCCGCTTCCTCCGTGCCAACGGGAAGTACCTCCCCTGGAACAACGGCGCCAGCGTCGATGACTTCGACACCGTCAGCACGATGACTCACTGGGTCGTGGAGCGCATCCTGTCCAGGGAGGGCATGCCTGATGTGAGCCCGCTTCTTGATTCTTCTCGAATTTGCGCAAATTTGATTGTGATGGGTTCGTTCTGTTCTCTTGGTGCTTGACCAGACAGTGTGTCCCAGGCCAGCACCAGATCATCGGGAGGAGGAGCTTGCTGCAGACCAAGATGGGTACGTTGTCTCCTCTCTTATTCTAGCTTAGTTTAATCCCCTGACAGTTTCGGGGTAGGTGCAAAGGGTGAAGGGATTTGGTCTGATCTTATATACCACTCATGTAGTCATGTGTTACCTGAATTTGAGATAGGTATGTGACAGATTGCCTGGGTGGATTTTGTCCTTGTTACTGTGTAAGGGATTTTGCCTGTGTATGTCCGTTCTGCAATCAGCCACATTTGATGGTGCGCATACTGAACATACCTGTTTCCAATTCCATACATCATATGCATGTTAACTGAATATGAGATCCCGTTTATGGAGTTTCTGAACTGGTGAGAAACAAAGTTAAGGGGTAAAATACTAATGGAATTTACACACTATCCTTCAGTAGTAAAATGCGATGAACTCTAAAATTCAAATTTCCATACATCAGTAGGAACTAACGGGCAGCACGCGGACTCTTTACATCTTCGTCGTCCTATGTGACAGGCCTACTCATCTCTATGTCCCCAGCTTCCTACTGGTTGATGCATCTTCGGTTTTGTTTTAATGGAGTGCTATTCAGCTTGTGTAATGAAACTGTTAATTAATCCCAAAAACAGTTTACTGAAACTTCTGCTACTCTGGTTCAGTTAAGACTTGGGAGTTTGTCTGAACTGTTGTGTTTGATATAAGTAGAAGTTGTTGAATGCTATACAGTGGTCTGAAGCTAATTAGTTGATTTGAAAATTATTGGTTTTGAACTGTCCATGATTTGGTTGAATCCAGTTCTTCAATTTAATCTATATATGCCGTATGAAACTTCAGAACTTGAAAACCCAAATCTGGTTCAGTCATCGTACTTTAGCTTTAGTCTCTTGAATGAATAATAATTCTTTAGGTGTAATGATACATGTGTCTGGTGTTACTACATACATTGTTGAACTAGTTGTAGCAGGATAATGAATAATATTTCTTCATTAACTATGCCAAACTGCATCTTGTTGTACTAGTAATAGTAGGATAATGCAGCTTGTTGTACTAATGCTGCTGCTATGCCTTTCACATTCATTCATTCATTCTCTGATTGCTCTAGGAGTCGATCATCATTCATTTGATGCAGTGCGCCATGGGCGCGATGGCCGCTTCATCCGCTGCCCCGGCGCCATGGAGTGGCTAGAGCTAGCTGTGGACAACGACGCCCAGCGACAAGGGATGGCCTGGCCTGCCACCCCGAAGCCCTAACAAGGCGGCTGAGGAATCAGGAGGGGTGCTCATACCATCGCCCCTCATGTGGACGCCCCGGACCTCAAGGCCAGGCCAGGCCTACTGCTGCTGCTGGGTAGAGTCCGGCCACGTTAATGCTAGGTATGATTCCCACCTCCTCTGAACCCCCTTGTACTGCAGGCCTTCATGTGCATGTGTGGAGTCCTATTTTTATGTTGAGGAACGCGGGTTGCTCTTACCAAGGAAAACACACGCGCCTTCATGTCTTATTTGCGATATATAAATCATCTAGAACAAATCATTTTCGTGAATTTGGTCGAGTTCCTCGTATACTGTATATTTTGACAGCATATGTCCTCACAAAAGAGAAAGGAAAAAACAATATTGCATATGTCTCTGCATTTCAGTTCCATACTTTTGAGCTCAGCAAGCTAAACTTGTTTCAAACATTTAGATGGCTCACATCAGATAACCAGTAACTTGAGCATTACATGCATAAGCTGCTAGAGGAATGTCTTCAGCTAACCACAGAGAACTGGTGCTCTGCATAGCTTCCTTTGTAGAAAAGATCAGTAGTTGTGTAGACTTGTGCAAAGCCTAAATATTTGTACTAAGGTGGCCAGCGTGGTGTCGCGACATGATCACTGACGGAATTAATTATGATTTTGTTATTCTGCTTCATGATTTACTCAATCACTATTGTTTCGTGGTCAAATTCAGCCCTAGATGCAAATGGACGTCATGATTCTGTTATGCTCCGAGGTCGGTGGTCGAATTGAGGTGCCTCTAGAGTCTAGACTGTAGTGTATTAGGTTGGCAGGAGTAGTTAAACTTAGTGTTGTATTGAGGATTGAGGGTGGTTGGGCTTATAAGTTAATCATCAGCGTGAATGCTTTGTTTGTCTGATCCTCACAAGTTAATGCTTCACTCGTCTGGGTGTGTGATAATGCCATGTGTCTTGTTTAATCAGATTACATTTCTGTTTGTTATGGTAATATAAAAAATATTCGTGCTGTCAAAATTTTCACAGTGCGTGCCTTTCATTTCTTTAGTTTGATTGTTTCCCTTGTATTCAATATCTTAGCAAGTGCTTTATTTGATGTTTAACCTTGTTACTATCGTCCATAAGTATAGCCATTGATTTTGGTATATGAGCACCAGTGTTTCTTGCTTACAACAAGCTATGTATTGTACATGTGTCCATTTTACCTCTGTAAATAGTTTGTTTCATACCTAGCAACATGTTTCCTCATAATGAATTATTTGTGCCATGTGAATCATTGCTGCTATCCTGCTACTAATGGATACAAGGACGAAATGCACAGTTTCCTGTCAAGTAGTGTTTGCTTGGTGACAGGATGTTGTTTTTTCCTTCCAAGTATAATGCTCCATTCATGTTTATGCCTCTTCCTGAAAATGTGCTGCACCTACAGTAATCAATCTAACTTATCCATTTTATTGTATAGGCCTTCGAGTACAAGAGGATGCTGCTTGACTAACACGACCAACAAGTTCCGCCAGTGCGAGGCAAGCGACCGAGGTGGCTGCTATTGTGACCGAAGATCAGAAGAAGCCTGGAGATGTGCACAATAGTTTTGGTGCCTTTGTATTTGTTTCTGATTGTATGTACACTTGATGGATCGTGCAGATGTGCTGTTCTGAGTTTCATAGAGTGATTTTTGGATTTGATCATTTAATTGTGAGAATTATTGATTGCTTGGTGTTGAAATGTGTAAAATTGAAATCTGTGAATGAAAAAGCCTGAATGTTCGTCTATTGGATCGAATAATATTTGGGCTCTAAAAAGGCTATGGCCCAAACAATAGTGGACTGGAATATTGTGCATTTATGAAAAACAAAAACAAAAGGCTGAATGAAACGGAATGCAAAATGGCCTAAGCCCAGAAAATAAAAAGGCCGAATTGTAGGGCTTGGCCCATGAACCGGACCAAAAATTGACAGAAAAAAACACAAATAGGTTGAATTATTGGGCTCGGCCCATGTAAAACACCTAATCGGACCGGGCTGAATCTTGTGCCACATCAGATTGCCACGTCGGATGCCTACATGGCCTGTGGAGGCTGCTAGTGACCAAAACAAAATAGTAGGCATATTTTGGTCGTAAATGTCCACGACCTTCTCACAGAGAAGGTCATTAATTTCAGTTTACGACCACCAGCTTTTGACCTTCTATTTTTGGTCAAAAAAAGGTCGCAAATGAAAAACAATGACCTTTCAGTGACCAATAGTGAAGGTCACAAGTGGACATATTTCTTGTAGTGCAAGGACTCACATTTGTTTATGGCATTCCGGAGCTCTTGCTGGACTTCCTCCACCCGTGATTCATGCTTTTGGTGGGTGCCTCGTTCCCCCTCTGCCTCCTTCTTGGCCTTGGCCAGCGCGTTTTTGAGGGTCCCGACCTCAGACGCGTCACCTGTGAGCATAATTGCAAAACTTAGCAAGATAGCACAACAACAAGCCATATCATGTCAAATGTGAATCGCATACCTTGCTTCTCCGCCAATAGTTCGTTGGTGCGGACGAGCTCTTCATCGGCCCGCTCCAGCCGCCACTTTAGTTCAGAAACCTAATCGGCATGGGCGGCTGCCGCCAACTTTGACGCCTATTTGTTCAAATACACGTGTATGTTAATCTCCTTCAAAAACTATTTAATCCTCTGTTTGGCTTTTATTAAATGAACGTCGAACAGAGTATCAGGGGCTATTGACTATACATAGGCATTCTTTTTATAGTTGAAAAATATTACAGCACATACCTCAAAGCATGTCAGAAGGCTAGTGTAGGCCTCGTTCAATCCGCTTTTAGCGGACCGAACCTTTTCAACCACCGTACCCATAAGGGTACGATGTTCCTCAATAATGGAGGCGCTCTGAAGTGCTTCCATCAGAGTGTCCGGCGCCTCCGGATTGACAGAGGTCGCCGATGGAGTTGGCGCACCTCCTTCTTTCTAAGGAGGCCGCTCGCCTGATTCGAGAGCCGTATCGGTCTCCGAAATGATATTCGGTTGGGAGCTGAATTGGGCATGGCCCCCGTCGCCGGCCTCCATGGGGGTCAGTTCCCCCATGTTTTCGGCCGCAGAGGTATTACCCTCTGCGCCACCTTGACGGCTTCCCGCACCTCTCCATGGCCAGGAAAGGTCCCTCGGGAAAAAGCTTCGGTGTTGTTCGTAGCAGTAGGTGGGGACACCGGTGGAGGTGACTCGCTCTACATCATGTGTGAGCCCAGCAAATTCCCAGAAGATGATAATTGTCGGGGGAGATCGCGGGCCAAACTACAATACGTGATTCTGTGTGTTAGGATCACAAGGCATAAAGCCGGATACATGCATTATCCTTAAATACTTATGATTCGGCCGAAGGCTTCGGCCTGGGGTTCCATTCGGGGACAGCTTCGGCATCCGATTCCCCTTCTTGGACGCCTCTGCCTCTAGATCCGTGGAAGCCCCCCTTTTCTTCTTTCCCCCTTAGGGGGAGAATTGTTCTCCTCTACTTCCTCCTCGTCTTCATCATGGGAGGAGATAGCTCTGGTATCTTCGGACGATATGTCCGAAGTACCTTTGTGGCGAAGGCCACTTCGTACCTCCTTGCTCTTCTTCTTGGCCTCATTTTTCGGCACCTGGTACGGCGTCGGAACCAGCATCTTCGTTAGAAGAGGAATAGCTGGGTCTTCGGGCAGGGGAGCCGGACACTTGATCCGCTCTGCCTTCTTCGTCCAGCCTTGGGGGACAAGAGGAAGGTTTAAACTTACTCCTTGAATATGCAAATCAAGGATATGATTAGGAATCCGAAAAACTTACTGGAGTGGATATGTGAGCGCAGTCATGGCCAAGGTCTTCGGTCGTTGGGGGCCACGACTTTTGGGCCTTGAACAACAGTTTCCATATATCTTCGTGCTTTGTGCCGAAGAATCGCTGCAAGGTCCGGGGACTTGCTGGATTAAGCTCCCACATATGGGGAGTCTGGCATTGGCAGGGGAGAATCCGGTGAAATAGCATCACCTGGATCACGCTCGCAAGGGTGGTGATCTTGTCCACCATGCTCTTGATGCACTTTTGCAGCGTCATCACCTCGTGGGATGACGCCCAATCTAGGCCCTTCTTGAGCCATGATGTGAGCCGCATTGGTGGACCAGTTTTGAACTCAGGAGTGGCGGCCCATGTGGCGTCGCGAGGTTCCGTAACATAGAACCACTCCTATTGCCACCCCTTCACGGTCTCTATGAAGGTCCCCTTGGGCCAGGTGATGTTAGGGAGCTTGCTCACCATGGCGCCGCTGCACTCCGCGTGTTGACCCTCGACCACCTTAGGCTTCACATTGAATACCTTGAGCCATAGGCCGAAGTGGGGGGATGCGGAGGAACACCTCACAAATAACGATGAACGCCGACATGTTGAGGAACGAATTTGGGGCTAGATCATGGAAATCTAGCCCGTAATAGTACATGAGTCCATGGACGAAAGGGTGGAGAGGAAACCCTAACCCGCGAATGAAGTCGGGAATGAATACTGCCCTCTCATTGGGCTCTGGTGTGGGAATGACCTGCTTTTTGGCAGGGAGCCGATGGGTGATTTCCTTGGCTAAATACCCCACCTCCCAGAGTTCTTTGATGTGCTCCTCCATGATGGAGGAGGCCATCCACTTGCCCTATGCTCCAGATCTGGACATGGTTGAAGCGTTTGCTGGGGACAGAAAGGGTTGAAGCTTGGGCGCTAGAGCTCGAGAGCAGATGGTCTGAGGAGGAAGATGGTGTGGGGTAAAAAGGTGGATCCTTGTATCCTTATAAAGGCAGTGAATATCAAGCGTCCCCCCCCCCACGAACCTTAAAACTCGCCTACTCCCCAGGAGTCATGCGAGTGGCACGGTTGGCTTATCCAAATCCATATTGATGAGAATCCCGTAATAAGGGGACACGATCTCTACTTTGACAAGATGTGTCAATGAATACCGGGTCTCGAAACACGAAACGGCAGGCTGGAAAACAGTTCAAAATAATAATAAAGTTGGAGCACAATACCTCACCGAAAAAGTTGTCAGAAGACATAACCTATTTTTGTTTAAAGTGTTTTGCCCTCGTGGACCAGGGTTGTAACTATTGTACAGGGCCGGATATAGTTCTTTTGATCAACTTCTTTGGAGTATTCGGAGGAGATGTCTCCAACGTATCTATAATTTTTTATTGTTCCATGCTATTATATATTCTGTTTTGGCTGTTTAATGGGCTTATTTATACACTTTTATATTATTTTTGGGACTTACCTATTAACCGGAGGCCCAGCCCAAATTGTTGTTTCTTTACCTATTTCAGTGTTTCACAGAAAAAGAATATCAAATGGAGTCCAAACGGAATGAAACCTTCGGGAGCGTGATTTTTGGAACAAACGTTATCCAGAGGACTTGGAGGGGACGACAAGCAATCAACGAGGAGGCCACAAGGTAGGGGGCGCCTACCCCCTGGGCATGCCCTCCACCCTCGTGGGCCCCTCGTGGCTCCACCGACCTACTTCTTCCTCCTATATATACCTACGTACCCTGAAAACATCAGAGGGCGCCACGAAAACCTAATTCCACAACCACAAGCCTGTGAGATCCCATCTTGAGGCCTTTTTCGGCGCTCCGCCGAAGGGGGCATTGATCATGGAGGGCTTCTACATCAACACCATAGCCTCTCTGATGATGTGTGAGTAGTTTACCTCAGACCTTAGGGTCCATAGTTATTAGCTAGATGGCTTCTTTTCTCTCTTTGGATCTTAATACAAAGTTCTCCTCGATTCTCTTGGAGATGTATCCGATGTAATCTTCTTTGCGGTGTGTTTGTCGAGATGAATTGTGGGTTTATGATCAAGATTATCTGTGAACAATATTTGAATCTTCTCTAGATTCTTTAATGTATGATTGGTTATCTTTGCAGGTCACTTCAAATTAAAAGTTTGGTTTGGCCTACTAGATTGATCTTTCTTGCAATGGGAGAAGTGCTTAGCTTTCGGTTCAATCTTGCGTTGCTCAATCCCAGTGACAGTAGGGGAAACGACACCTATTGTATTGTTGCCATCAAGGATAAAAAGATGGGGTTTATATCATAGTGCATGAGTTTATCCCTCTACATTATGTCATCTTGCTTAAAGCGTTACTCCATTCTTATGAACTTAATACTCTAGATGCATGCTGGATAGTGGTCGATGTGTGGAGTAATAGTAGTAGATGCAGGCAGGAGTCGGTCTACTTTTCACGGATGTGATGCCTATATACATGATCATAACTAGATGTTCTCATAACTATGCTCAATTCTATCAATTGCTCGATAGTAATTTGTTCACCCACCACTACTAGGGAAAACCTTATACACAGAATCTTAGCAGCTGCGCGGCACAAAAAGAGGCGCTGCTGCTAATTAGTAGCAGTGCGGCTAGGGAAAGCACGCTACTGATGTAAATTTAGCAGTAGCGCGTGATGTTTAAACCACGCTGCTACAAAAATCCACCGACAGTACACAACGACCTAACTTTACCAGCTACGCGGCGTCAAGAAGCGCGCTACTGCTAATGCCATAGTAGTAGCGCACTTTTTAGTCACGCCGCTGCCGCTAATTTTGAAATTGTCCACACGGTTGGCCCGTTTAGCAGTAGCATGTGATAGGAAAGCGCGCTGCTGCAACGTTCATACCAGTAGCGCATTTTTGCTCCCGTGCTGCTGCTAAGACGCACCACCCACCACCTTTTTCCACCTCCCCCTCCCCATCTCCTCTTCACCCTTTCCCCTACCTCCCACATTGTCCCTCTCTCACTCTTCTTCTTCCTCAATACTTCTCCCCCCATTACTCTCCCTCTTCTACCTACCTTTCTCTCTCTTCATTACTCCTAGCTAACTACACCACCTCCAATAATGCATCTCCTTTCTTTTTTTCCTTCCCCCTCCACTAGTTGAAGTTGTCTCCTCCCAAATTAGCTAGCTAGGTAGATGTATCATTTAGTTAAGTCACCTATTTGCCCCCTAACTAGATCTTTCTTTGTCAAGAAGAGCTTTGTGCACTTTTGATCTCCCTACATCATCATCCACACCGTGTGCTCGATCTCGTAGCTAGAGGTGATTAAAATTTCATGCTTTTGCAAAAGGGAAATATGTGTATGTGTGTGTGATATGATAATTGGGAAATATGATGGAAATTGTGTGTGTGGCATGAGTTGACGCCAAATTGTGCTTTTGAGTTGCCTTTGTTTTGCCGAAATGTCGATTTATTTCCGTTTCGGCGAACTCCGAGCAAACTCTAAATCTATATATGCCCTATTTTTAGGGAAGGTCATGCCGAATTTTTGTATGACTTTGATGCATGCATGCATTTTTATAATCAATTTGTTTATTACTACCGTGCAGGTGTTCATGATGGTCAGTGGAACAATGGTGGACAGGTGGTTGCGGTCGGCAGTGTAGGACATGAAAGAAAATAACCTGACAGAGGTTTTATGTCCGTGTCGACGATGCAAAGGAATAGTTTGGCTCGACACCTACGACGAAGGTCGTGTAGAAGCGCACCTACTCATGACTGGTTTCATGGATGGCTATACTCGGTGGATAATTGAAGATGAGGATGATGATGTTGAGGACGCCGACGGGGCAACCAATGACGACACTGGGCAAGAAGAAGAGATGATCAATAATGGCGGCAGGGAAGAGGCCGGACATGGCGGCAGAGAAGGAGCCGGACATGGCGGAGGAGAAGGGGTTGGACATGTCGGCGGAGAGAACATGGACTCCACGTAGTAGAGTACGTCAGTACTAAGTTCAATCGTGCGAGACTCTCATGTTCAAGAACTGCTTCGCAAGGAGATGAGTACTGAGAGAGCTGCTTCTAGAGAGGAGGCTAAGCTGGAGCAACTGGTGGTAGACTCAAACACTCCATTGTATGATGGTTGCAATCCTAAGGTGAACCGCTTGAGTTTAACACTCCAACTCCTGAAGACGAAGGCTAAAAACAAATGGACCGACACTAGCCTCGATGAGCATCTAAAGTACCTAAAGGATGTTCTTCCCCCGGGGAATCTATGTCCTAGTAGTCTTGATGAGGCCAAGAAGATCGTGAGCCCTCTTGATCTGCCGCATGTTACATACCATGCATGCATCAATGATTGCATAATTTATAGGAAGGAGCACGCGGAAAAAACAAGTTGTCCGGTGTGCAATGCTTCTAGATACAAGAAGGCCGGGAAGAAATGTCCCCAAAAAGTTGTATGGTACTTACTGATCACTCCTCGTATCTAGCGGTATTTCGTAGATCCCAAGGAAGCAAAGCTAATGTGCTGGCACGCGAAGAGGAAGAAGCCCGACGATGGAGATGATCCGAAGCTGAGACACGTCAAGGATGGAAGCCAGTGGAGAACGTTGAAAAGCTTCTATCGGTATTTTGAATGTGATGCAAGGAACATCATGCTCGGCGCGTGTACCGATGGCATCAATCTGTTTGGCAACCAGAGCACCAACCATAGCACATGGCCCGTGTTTGTATGGATGTACAACCTCCGCCTGGTTGTGCATGAAGTCAAAGTACATTCACATGAGCATGCTTATTCAAGGGCCGAAACAACCAGGAAATAATATTAATTTGTATCTGGGGCTACTTCAAGAGGAGTTAGACACTTTATGGAAAATACCGGCCAAGACATGGGACGCCAGCAAAGGCAAGTATTTCTACATGAGAGCCGCGTTGATCACGACGGTGCACGATTATCTCGGTTACGGATATGTCACAGGCCAGGTGTGCCATGGATATTGCAGGTGCACACGGTGCATGGATGATATGACGTCTCAGCAGCTAACGTCAAGGAAAGATGGCGGGTCTAGGAAAATCGTGTACATGGGGCATCGAAGATGGCTCGAACAGGATGACTCGTGGAGAAACTGTGGAGATCTATTCAATGGTCATGCTGAGCATCGAGGACCTCCACGTAAGCAGAGCGGTGCCGAAATCGATGAGCTATTGAAAAACTGGAGGGAGTGCCCCGTGCCGGGAAAGACGATGAAAAAGGCGCCGGAGCCGCTGTTGAAGGTATAGAAGACGAGGTCTGTGTTCTGGGACTTGGAGTACTGGCACAAACTCGATACACCTCATTGCCTTGATTAAATGCACATATGTAAGAATGTCCTTGAGAGTTTGCTCGCGACACTAATAAACATGCCGGATAAGACCAAGGATGGGCCGAAGGCAAGAAAAGACTTGCAAGATTTGAAAATCAGGGAAGATCTGCACATGCCGCCCCGTAAACAGTCAGACGAGACAGAGACGGAGACAGAGGCGCGGGAGAAGAAGGGCAAGAAAATAAAGAAAGAGGATTATTGCCCCCCTTCTTGCTTCACCTTAAGTCAGGCTGAGATCGATCAATTATTTAAGTGCCTTATCGGAGTCAAAGTTAGTTCCGGTTACTATGGCAAGATAACCAGATATCTAGACACGGACAAGAAAAGGTTCAGCGGGATGAAGTCCCATGACTGTCATGTGATGATGACGCAGATACTACCTGTTGCCCTTAGAGGGATAATGGACAAGCACGTCCGTGAGACGCTTATTGGTCTCTGCAACTTTTTCGACATCATCTCTCGAAAGTCGATCAGTGTGAAGCATCTCCGAAGGCTACAAGAAGAGATCGTTGTGATACTAGATGAGCTTGAGATGTAGTTCACGCCCGCGTTCTTTGACATGATGGTGCATCTGCGTGTCCATATTGTGGACGACATAATAGACTTGGGGCCGTCATTTCTGCACAACATGATGCCGTTTGAGACGATGAATGGGATCATCAAAGGATTCGTTCATAACATGTCCCATCCGGATGGAAGCATCGTCCAGGGATATCTGACACAAGAGTGCATCTCCTTCTGTGAGAATTTTCTATATGGCCACTACTAGGGAAAACCTTATACACAGAACATTAGCAGTAGCGCGGGATAAAAACGCATGCTGGTGCTAATTAGCAGCAATGCGGTATTTTTAAACCGCGCTACAGATACAGTTCTAGTAGTAGCGCGCCCGAGTACAGAAGCGCTACTACTAAAATTCCCACGGCTTAGCCGATAGGCTACACATAGTAGTAGCGATCTTCGTGGAACCGCGCTACCGCTACTTGTTTTGTAGCAGCGCGTTTACAAACAAAGGCGCTACTGCTAATGAAAATAAAATTAAATGGAAAGCAAATAAAAAAGAGAAGGAATAGCAGTAGCGCTTGTTAAGAAACGCGCTATAGCTACCGTAGCAACAACGCACTTCCTGGAACGCGCTACTGCTACTTTTAACTTAACCACGCGGTTCGTTCTTCCCCCACGGCCACTTCCGCCAAATCCCTACTCCTCTGCTGTTGCCGTCCTGCATCGTCGTCGGCCGCCGCGCGTGACCCGTCGCTCTCCGCACACCTTCGACGCCGCCCCCGCCCCCGACCGCAACCTCGACGCCGGCCCCGACCCCGACCTCGACACCCCCCCTACATCGCCGCCCTCCGCCATGCGCCCGCCGCCCCGACCCCGTCCCCAACCTCGACGTCGCGTGCCCCTCTCCCTGCTAATTATGGCAGTAGTTGTTAAGTAGAATTAGTTTTAGAGTTCATCAAATTAGTTAGGATTAAATTTTAGAGTTCATCAAATTAGTTAGGGTTAAATTTTAGTAAGTGTTTAATAGAATTAGTTAATATAACTAGTTGAACTAGTTTATTTTTAGTAAAAACTAGTTTATTTTTATTCATAGTAAGTGCTTAATTGAACTAGTTGAGTAAATACAACTATTTTATTTTTAGTACGAAAATTAATAGAACTAGTTTATTTTTTTAGTTAAAGAAACTATTTTATTTTTAGTAATTAAATTAATAAACTAGTTGAACTACTTTAGTTGTAGTTGAACTAGTTTAGTGAGTAAATTAATAAACTAGTTGAACTAGTTGAATTAATAGAACTAATATATTTTTAGTAAGATAATTAATATAACTAGTTGAACTACTTTATTTAGAAAGAACTAGTTTTTTTTCTATTTATAGTAAGTTTATATTTAGTAAGAACTAGTTGAATTAATAAAACTAGTTGAACATGTCATATTTGCTCAAATAGGATATGTGGTTGCCCAAGTGGCCGTTCATGTACAGTTTACACCTCCGAGTGGCCTATGTTTTGCTGGAGTATTGATTAATTTCCGTTCCGGCAAATTTCAGGCGCTCGATATGTCCTTTTTTAGCAAAGGTCATGCCGGATTTTTCCGTGAATTCTGGCATGACTTGTGCTAGAATATGTAGGAAATATTGAGTGGCCTGGATTTTCTCGAAAAATAATGATCTAATTTAGGTTTTTTAGTACATATATTTAATTGTACAAGTTTAGGATTATGAACTAGGAAATGGCGTACTCGGACGACGACAGTCTCCCGGGGGAGTGCAGCTGGTGCCACGACGATCGAGGTATGTGCGACATGTTCGTTGAGCTGGACGAAGATCGACGCTTCAGCATTAAGCTCGAGCAGACCTTCGATGTTGAAACGGTACGCAACAACGAAAAGTGTTTTTTTTTCGTCATTAAGCATGACTTCAACTATTTCAACGTCTAATTTTCATCTTTTACAATTCGACTAGCTTATCCCATGCCATGCAAGACGCTATGTCTTGGAGAGGATGGGTTTTGAAGACCATGAAAATTTTCAAACAAAGAAAATACACCTAAGGACCCCTCATGATATCGATTTTGAAGCAAATTTGTTCAATTCTCAGAGCGTAACCCATTTTGGTTGCCAAAATTGGGAAGCACTTTGCAAAATGTATGGTTTTTATGAGGGTATGATTGTCACCATGGATCTTGGTGATCCTGACATCGAGCAAGACAATATGGACATTTGGGTCCTTGTTGATACGCTTCCGATTCTACCACAATGTGAGTTTCCCAAACATAGTTATTAACTAATTTATATTGTTTATTTCAAAATAGTTGACAGCTTATTTCCATTGACAGCTTATTTTGAATCTTCAAAGAATGTGGAGAAGATGGTAGACAAAACCCACTACACTGATGGCTCCGAATTAACTTATAAGGAGAAAAGTCATCTGATTGCTTATTGTACTTATCTTGAGAATTACAATACCTATTATCGAACTCCTCCAAATTATGGTGAATACGTGCCACTAGTGCATGTGTTGAACCACGGTAACTTCTATGGAGATACCCTGGTAAGATTTTTTACAATTACGACATCCGTGCATCTTTTGCATACTTCTAAAACTAGTACATCATTGCTAACTACGAAGTTATTACTATGTTTTTCAACAGAAAATCCCAATGGATTGTGTGCCTCATCTGATGTATCAGAATGGTCGCCTTGCGGTTCTGAACATACAGCCAGGTCAATCTAAGGAGCCCTGTGCATATCAGATTTTTAAAACCGGTGAACACATGCTAATCAAAGAATGGAAAAAAAGTTTGGACATTCGCAAGGAGGTTCTTGGAAGTAACATTAAGCGAAAGGCAAGAATTGGAGACAGGATAATCTCCATTCTCCATAATGGAGAGTCAGGGGCTATCTTGTTTTTTGCTATTTTACCTTAGAGAATATAGTAGGTCCTATGAGAATGTAGTAGGTCCTATGAGGTACAATATGTTTATTATGTGATACAATGTGTTAGAGTTGATGATGAGGAGTACTTGTGATTACGACTAGTGACCAATTTGCTATGTGATGTCTCATTGATGAAAACGATCATCTTGAGGAGGTGTTATATGACAATGATGTATTATGATGATAAGTTGTTAATGATATGATGATGATGATAGTTATTATATCATTGGGTGAAAGAATCGCGGATTAGTTTCAAGTGGATGTCCATCCACTTGGACATCCACTTGAAACTAGTCCACGGTTCTTTCACCCCGTGATGTAATAACTCATTATGATGTAAAAACAATTTCTAAATTCCTGTTGTATGAAAACTTGTGTAAAGGTGTACGAATACAACATGAAATAAAAAGAAATAAAATACGAAATAATAGTAGCAGTGCGGGCAGAGAGAAGCGCTACTACTAATTACCAGTAGCGCTCCTCCGGGAAGTCGCTACTACTAAGTCGATTTAGTAGTAGCGTGGGTGGAGGCACGCTACTGCTATACGTTAGCTGTAGCGCCTTATCAGTAGCGCATCGCCCCGCGCTACTGATAGGCCTAAAACCCGCGCTTCTGGTAGGCTTTTCCCTAGTAGTGGGTGCAGACCAGCCGCCTGATGTTAGTGTTGGTTTGCCCGTTAACAAGCACGAGGGGAGGCTCGAAGGAGAAGGTCACTCCAACGGTCGCAGGGAACTGCACGTGGCATACTCAGATCGACGCAGTGACTTTGACATGGCAAACTTGGTAGTGCTACAACACCTAGACGAGGTAGATCCTTTCGTGGCACTGCACAAAGAAATTATCGCAAAGAAGTACCGTGACCGGGGGGTATGCAGGATGGACGCTGAAGTTACTAGAGAGCACAACTCCACTTTCCTGCATTAGTTCAAAGAGCATATTATTTCTAATCCCTCGGAGGAGGGCTGTAAGGACAGATTGCTCATATACGCCTTAGCACATGGCCCCTCGCCCAACCTCCTAACCTATCAGGCATACGATATCAACGGATACATGTTCTAAACAGAGGCCAAAGATATGTTCAGTGATGATCAGAACTCAGGGGTGATGATGGAATGCATGACCGGTAGCGACAACAGCGCTACTGAAAGATTTTACGAAAGGGTCGAGGAGATTTGGGAGCTTGACTACTCTGGACTGCACAACACGATGATGTTCCGTGTCAGATGGGCTAAGAATGTCAAAATAGAAAATCGGAATTTCACTACCATGACTATACCCAACGCCAAGAGCGCTACTATGAACGCTATCGCAAAAAATGAGCCATGGGTACATGCTAAGCACATGACACAATGCTTCTTCATAACCGACCCGCGCAATCCCAGCCGTGTTGTCGTGAGGAGAGGCAAAAGGAACATCATTGGAATCGATGGAGTCGCCAACGAGGAAGACTACGATCAGTACGGCAACCCAATGAGGGAAGATGATGATGATGATGATGATGATGATGATGAAGTATACATCAAAAGAAGAATCAATACTACATTACCAAAGAAAAATCGTTGGATAATTGAAGATGGGGATGACTATGTTGAGGATGCCGACGGGGCAGGCAATGATGACATGGGGCAAGACGAAGAGATAATCGATAATGGCGGCGGGGAAGAGGCCGGACATGGCGGCGGAGAAGGGGCCGGACATGGCGGCAGGGAGAACGACATGGACTCCACGCAGCAGAGTTCGTCAGTACTAAGTTCAATCGTGCGGGACCCTCATGTTCAAGCATTGCTTTGAAGGAGACGAGTACTGAGAGAGCTGCTTCTAGAGAGGAGGCTAAGCTGGAGCAACTGGTGGTAGACTCAAACACTCCATTGTATGATGGTTGCAATCCTGAGGTGACCCGCTTGAGTTTCACGCTCCAACTCCTGAAGACGAAGGCTAAAAACAAATGGACCGACACTAGCCTCGATGAGCATCTCAAGTACCTAAAGGATGTTCTTCCCGAGGGTAATCTATGTCCTATTAGTGTTGATGATGCCAAGAAGATCGTGTGCCCTCTTGATCTGCCACACGTTAGATACCATGCCTGCATCAATGATTACGTAATTTATCGAAAGGAGCACGTGGAAAAAACAAGCTGTCCAGTGTGCAATGCTTCTCGATACAAGAAGGCCGGGAAGAAATGTCCCCAGAAAGTGGTATGGTACTTACCGATCACTCCTCGTCTCCAGAGGTATTTTGTAGATCCCAAGGAAGCAAAGCTAATGCGCTGGCACGCGGAGAGGAAGAAGCCCGACGATGGAGATGATCCGAAGCTGAGACACGTCAAGGATGGAAGCCAGTGGGGAGCGTTACACAACTTCTATCGGTATTTTGAATTTGATGCAAGGAACATCATCCTCGGCACATGTACCGATGGCATGAATCCATTTGGCAACCAGAGCACCAACAATAGCACATGGCCCGTGTTTGTATGGATGTACAACCTCCCCCCTGGTTGTGCATGAAATCAAAGTACATTCACATGAGCATGCTTATTCAAGGGCCGAAACAACCAGGAAATAATATTAATTTGTATCTGGGGCTACTTTAGGAGGAGTTAGACACATTATGGAAAACACCGGCCAAGACATGGGACGCCAGCAAAGGCGAGTATTTCAACATGAGAGCCGCGCTGATCACGACAATGCACGACTATCTCGGTTACGGATATGTGGCCGGCCAGGTGTGCCATGGATATTGCGGATGCACGCGGTGCATGGATGATACGACATATCAGCAGCTAACGTCAAGGAAAGATGGCGGGTCTGGGAAAATCATGTACATGGGGCATCGAAGATGGCTCAAACAGGACGACCCGTGGAGAAACCGTGGAGATCTATTCAATGGTCACGCTGAGCATCGAGGACCTCCACGTAAGCGGAGCGGTGCCGAAATCGATGAGCTGTTGAAAAACTGGAAGGAGTGCCCCGCACCGGGAAAGACGATGAGAAAGGCGCCGGAGCCGCTGCTGAAGGTATGGAAGACGAGGTCTGTGTTCTGGGACTTGGAGTACTGGCACAAACTCGATACACCTCATTGCCTTGATCAAATGCATATCTGTAAGAATGTCCTTCGGAGGTTGCTCGCAACACTGATGAACATGCCGGATAAGACCAAGGTGTCGGGGAACTAATCCACGAGCACCTATGGGACTGGCGGACCGAGCCCCTTTTAGTTCGGCGGGGGGGGGGGGGGGGGCGGAGATTGCACGAAGAGCAGATCAAGGCGAAACACACGAGCAGTTTACCCAGGTTCGGGCCGCACGGATGCGTAAAACCATACTCCTGCTTTGTGGTTTGTATTGAGTTCCTGCTCGGGAGCGCTGAGTGCTACAGTACACACCAGCAGCTAATGTGACTGAGCGTGAGTTTTCTCTCCTTCCAACCCCCCTCTACGTTGTGCATGTGCCTCCTTTTATATGCTCAAGGGGTCACCGACAGGTGGCAACGTAGACAACGGTAAAAATGGAAAGGTGTTGCGGTTGGTACAGCTACCTGCTACAGTGTATCATACCTAACCCTGACGACAGGGGACAAGGGCATTAAATGCCCGTCTGCGTCGCCCAAATAGTACAAAAGGGACCGTCGGGGACGCGACCACTCGCCACGATGGCAATCTTGTCAGCGCCACTTGCCACCGCGCACCGCTAGCTACAGAGCCTCCCGCCACGTACGCCTGGAAGGGTCCCAGAGCGACACGTTGGTGGATGTGCTGGAGCGCGGGTACAGAGTGGTGGCTTGCCGCGGCAAGCGCCTTGCCGCGGTCGTTGTCTTGTCGCGTCCAGGAGCTTGTCGCTCACCGGGCCTTGCCGGAACGTGTGGCGCGTCGCGGCAAGTTCCTTGAGATGCCTTGGTTGGCCTTCCCGGCAAGCTCCTCTTGCCGGGGTCTTGTCTCCTTGGCTTGTATACTTTGTCCTTGAATGGCTCTAAAGGAACCACGGAGGACCTTGGCGGTCACCCGGCAAGCCTTGCCGCGGGACGCTGCGACTGCCCGTGCACAAGTTCGGGATACTAGGGTACCCCTACTCTAGTACACCGATAGGAGCCCCCGGGCCTGGGCCCCACACGGTGCCGAGCGATGTTGGGCCAGGCCCAAAACAGGGCACGGGCACGCGCGGCCTGGGTTACGCCGTATCTCTCCCCGTATCCACCGCGCCCTCCCCGAACGGCACGTGTTGAATGCGGCGTCGTGGGAGAGATCGTGGGTGGTTTCTTTATTCAGAATGGCGGAACGTCCGCCCCCTCCCTCTTTATAAGCAGGGGAAACAGGGGTAGGTCGCCCATTTGCCGGTTGCTACTCCAATCTCGGAAACTTCCGCCGCTCCCCCGTCTTCCCAAAGCTAAAAGAGAGCAGCGCCCTGCCCCCCATCGCCACCAGCACCACCAACGCCGTCGACCTCCTCCACCACTTCCGCCATGGCTCCGAAAGCCGACAAGGGGAAGGTTGTGAAGTCGACTGAGGCGCAGCGGCTTGCGGCGCTATGAAAGGAGCGGGCAATCTCCCCCCCCCCAAGCTCGCCGCGAGGGAGCTGAGGGAGTATTACTACCTCTTCTGGTCGACGGAGACGCGAGCGCATCCGCGCACGAAGGTACTTACAGCCGTCGCTTGGAAAATGGCTCTAAATGGATATCCTTTCTTCGCCTTGTTCTTCTACTGCGGGCTCTGCTCGCCTTTCTCTGAGTTTTTCTGCGATATTATGAACACCTACGGGTTCCGCCTCCTTGACTTCACCCCCAATGTTGTTCTGACCATGGCGGTTTTCGCACATCTCCGCGAAAACTTTGTCGGAGTCTATCCAAATGTAGCCCTTTTTCGCCACTTCTTTATGCCCCGAGTAGAGAGAGGAGAGCCTTTATCCGGCGGAATCGCCTGGATCTCGAGGGCCGGCAAGAAGGACGCTTATCTGGAGGGAGAGTTCTGCGGCAAGTGGGAGGAATGGAGAGCAGACTGGTGCTGGATTGTCGAGGAGAACCTGCAGCCGTTTACTGCCCGGCGCCAAGCCCCAGTAGCACGCGGCAGCGATTGGAGCAACGTGGCCCCGGAAGACGATAGGCTGAAGATTGCCGTCACTCGGATCCAACGCCTCAGGCTTGTCGGGCTCACTGTAGGCGCTGTTGGCGCAGATTTTCTTCGCTGCCGCATCACCCCCCTGTAGGAACGGAGGAGACCCGCCTGGGAATTCAAGAATGCGGCGGATATCATGAGGCTGCATCCGGGCCTCAACTTCAACTTCACTGTTCTGGAGCTTAACGCGATGTTCCAGGAGCTGTTCAAGTACGACCCTCAACATCCCGAAGTGTTCAGGTTCCCGAAGGGTGTTGTTCCGCTGTGCAACAACTCCGCGCTCGACCGCATCCGTGCAATGATGCCGCTGTGCGATTCGCATGGAATTGTCCCAACTTGGCAAGAGCCTGCAGACGACGTTGTGCAGGAGTTCTTTGACGGCTTGGTAGAAGTGCCGGTCCGCTCCAATGAAAAGAAAAGCCTCACTCGCGACACCACCGATGCGGAGATGAAACGCATCGCCACCAGGCTGGAAGAGGCGGCGGTAGCCGCAGCCGCGGGCGAGTTTGGATTCACCATGGAGGAGGCAGAGGCAGCAGGCGGCAAGCCGTACCGAGCGAGAGGAGCTTGCCGGCGAGGAAGAGCTTGCCGGGCATGACGTCGAGTCGAGCGAGCCCGCCGAGGATACGAGCGGCTCGTTGGAGATCAACTCCTCTTCCTCCTCATCCTCAGACAGCTCGCCGCAAGCAGAGCCCCCAGCTCCACCAACAAGGCGTCTCCGTAAGGCCGGGGACGTAACGGGGTGGCGGGCGAGTCGACAGTCGCCGCGCCGCGTGACACGCTCCACCGCGGCAAGCACTATTGCCGCGAGAGCACCTCACGCTGCTGCGGCAACTAGCGCGGGGTCCACCCGGACCACCGCTTCTGCTCCTGCCGCTTCTCACGCCGCGGCGGCAGCCGGAGCGGGGTCGTCTCAAACCACCGCCATTGTTCCCGCCAAGCAGCCAAGGGAACCTACTCCTCCGCCTCCTCGCGCCGGACGTGAGCCGGAGTTCGACTTCTCCGCGTTCAGCTCCGACGAGGAAGAAGAAGAGTAAGATTCTCTTGTTGTACTTGTAGTTCTTCAGTTCTTGCTGTTTTGTCTTGTATCTCATTTGCTTTACTCTGAACTTATTCCTTTTTAGGACTCTGGCCCAGAGAGCAGCGAAGAGAGCCAAGGTCCCGGTGATTATCATCGAGGACGAACCCACCGCGACAGCAGGGGGTGCGTCCGAGACAACCTTGCCGGACCCGGCAACTGTTCTCCAGAGCAGCCCCCAGCGTAAGTATATGGTTCGCTTTCCGCTGTTAGGCGCGCATGGATACTCTTTCTTTGCTGACATCTGACTGTTGGTTTGTGTAGGAGCAGAGCAGCCCCACCAGGAGCGCCCGGAGGCCGCCTCCGAAATGCCAAGGGAGAGTCCTCCAGCAAGGGAGACGTCTCCGGCAAGGAAGAAGTCTCCGGCAAGGGAGAGTTCTCCGGCAAGGGAGAAGTCTCTGGCAAGGGAGAGTTCTCCGCCAAGGGACAGCACCAGCGGCCCCCCGGCGGCGGAGACCACGACTGCAGAACCCGGTACAGGTAATCCTCTCGCTTCAAAACTTCCCTTGGGTTCTTCTTCTTTTGATCTTCTTTTTTGGATATTTGCTTCACTCTTCTCCCTTTTCCGGCTGTCAGACCCATCTGCCGCGGAGCCGATGGAGACCGAGGTTGCCGCCGACGACGGTGCTGCCACCGAAGAAGCAGCCGGCACTGACGATCCCGCCGGCGCAGAGGCCGCCAAAGTTGCCACCGCAGAAGCAGGCGGGGGGTCTGGCGATCGCACTAACGGCCCTGAGGCCGCAGGAGCGCCAGGCGCTACGCCGACCGCCGATCCCTCCGCTGCTGCCACAGCGTCAGGCTCCGAAGAGCCCCAGCCAGGCGTCTACTTGAAGGCCGGCGATGGCGTCTTCATCAACCTCCCCTGGGCGTCAAGCTCCAGGGCGCCGGTCGAAGGAGAGAGCTTCGACGGAGAGGTGCTCGCCTCCGCTGGGCTGACGCTGGTTGACACGCCGAGCAGCAGCAGCAGCAGCAAGCCTGAGGAGGAGCGGCTGCTGCGGAAGCTGGTGTCGCTCTACCGTGCTCGGCAAGCCAAGCTGGAATCCCGCGAGGCGCTTGTTGTGAAGGCGGGAGTGGACATCGAAAAGCGCGCGGAGGAGCTTCAGGGTCTCAACCAGGAAGCTCTCCGGTCCCTGGCAGAGGAGCGGGCGCAACTCGCCGAGGAGCAGAAGGCCTTCCTCCTCGAGAGGGCTGAAGTCGAAGAGCAATAGCGGCTTGCCGCTGAAAAGCTGTCTGCGCAGGAGGGCGAGCTGGCGCAGCGGAAGGTCAACCTTGACGGCCACGAGGAGGAGCTTGCCGCGCGCGGGCGAACATTCGGCGGAGCCCTCAAGCAAGCAGAGGATGCTGCCGCAGCTGCCGAGGCCGCCAAGAAGGAGCTGGAGATGAAGGTGGTGCAGCTGGAGGCCGATCTCAAGGCGAGCGGTGAAGGGCTTGCCGTGCTCAAGCGTGAGTGGGAGAAGGACGCCTACAGCCACTCAGAGCTGCAGACTCGTCTCGCCGAGAAGGGCAAGGAGCTCAGCGCTGCCAAGGACTCCAATGCAGATCTTGAGTTGAAGCTGACTACTTTGACCAAGACGCTGGACGCCGCCAGGGAGCAGGAGGCGGCCTTGAAGGAGGAGGTCAAGGCCGACAAGGCGCTGCTGGCGAGTGCTGCTGCCGCCCAGAACACTTTTAGGGAGAATGTGGAGCACTGGACGGAGGGTCTCGTGAATGTTGCCGCAGACATTGACAGGGAGCTGGCGCAGCTAGGGATGGAGGATCTCGGGTATCCCTCCGACAAGAACCTCCAACCCAGCGCCAAGCTCCCCTCGTTCTTCAAAGGCGTGGCGACGGCCCTCCAGCGACTCCGGGAGAGGATCCCAAAGCAGCTGGCCGACGAGTCGCGCAAGATCTGCGCGGGAGCTCTTGAAAAGGTGTTGGTGAAGGTGGCCTTCCGCAACCCGGGCCTCGACCTCACCAACGTCCTCAAGACCCTGCCGCCGGATGCTGATCTGGAGGCGCTCAAGACCCTTGTCGCACCCATTGTGGACAAGGTGAGCGGGATCAAGAGGATTGAGTGCGATCGCGTAGACTAGGCCGCCCGTTTTCTTCTTTTCTTGTCGTTGTTGGTCATGTTATGAGAACAATCTGTTAGAGCCATGACAAGCTACCTTGTAATATAACTCTATTCCGGGTAATGATCGCAATGTTATTTCCTTTACTTGATTCCTTCCTTTGTATGTTTTTGCCCTACGCTTTTAGGGAACTTGCCGGCGCAGGCACCTTAGCCGCGAGCGCTGAGTGCAGGACGTCAGCAGCCTGCTGGCGGTGCCGCTACCGACAAGAAACCTTGTCGCAACTAGTCGCAGCACACTTAAGTTGTTGAGCGGACTCGAAACAAAGTAAGGGCGCAACTAGCTACGAGTTGGTTCCTCCGCACACAGGTTTTCCATACAAAGCACGGTCGTTCAAGGAAGATAACTTAAAAATTTTAAAAATCTGATTGCTCAAACTTTGGCAACTTAGCTTTTCTGTTGTTTGCTTCCCGGTAAGGCGAAACTTTCTTGAACGATGCCTGGTCCATACCATTCTCTTCTCCTCCCCCCCCCCCCGGCAAACTTGTGGGCGAGGGAACCTTCCTTTCCTTGAGAAAAAAGAAAGAGGAGAAAATAAAGATATGGAGCCTTATGGCTCGTTGTTGCTTACCGGGGGTAGGTGCTGCACAAAGTGTCAGATAACACATGCAAAAAATAGAAAGCATGAAATTGACAAGATCTGTGGAGCACATGAGCTTTATGCACGGGGTCTGCGCCCGGCTTTGTACAAAGGATTACATGCAACAGCGGCAAGACTTGTACAAAAGGTGGTTGCCGGAATGGGTTCCAGCAACCGCGCCTTACGGGTAAAACTTACGAAGATGCTCAATGTTCCAGGAGTTGCTCACCGGAATGCCATCTTCGGTCTCAAGGCGGACAGTGCCAGGCCTAGTGACTCGTTTCACCCGGTAAGGGCCTTCAAACTTCGGCGTCAACTTGTTGGAATTCTTGGCGGACTGAACACGCCGAAGAACAAGGTCGCCTTCCTCAAGACTTCTGGCGTTAACTTTGCGGCTATGGTAGCGGCGCAAAGCTTGCTGGTAGCGAGCAGCTCGTACAGCAGCCTGAAGACAGTCTTCCTCAAGGAGCAGCGCGTCATCTTGTCGCAGCTGCTCTTGCTCAAGCTTGTCATAAGAGAGAACTCGAGGTGACCCGTATATGAGTTCCGTGGGGAGAACTGCCTCTGCTCCATAGACTAGAGCGAAAGGTGTCTGGCCAGTGGCTTGATTTGGCGTCGTCCTGATCGACCAAAGAACCACCGGCACCTCCTCAATCCAGTTTCTTCCGCACTTGTGCAGCCTGTCGAAAGTCCTGGTCTTGAGCCCACGCAGCACTTCAGCATTTGCCCTCTCCGCTTGACCGTTGCTTCTCAGGTGAGCAACAGAAGTGAAGCAGACCTTGGCGCCAAGATCTTGGACGTACTGCATGAAGGTGCGGCTCGTGAATTGCGTACCATTGTCGGTGATTATCCTGTTAGGGATCCCGAAGCGGCAAACAATCGACCTGACGAACTTGACTGCTGACTGTGCTGTCACCTTCCTCACTGCTTCCACTTCCGGCCACTTTGTGAACTTGTCGGTTGCAACGTACAAGTACTCAAAGCCCCCAACTGCTCGGGGAAAGGAGCCGAGGATGTCGAGCCCCCAGACTGAAAATGGCCAGGATAAAGGGATCGTCTAGAGAGCTTGAGCTGGCTGGTGTATCTGCTTGGAATGTAACTGGCACGCTTCACACTTGGTTACTTGTGCAGTTGCATCCTGGAGGGTTGTCGGCCAATAGAAACCTTGCCTGAATGTTTTGCCGGCAAGTGCTCTTGCGCCAATGTGGTGACCACATATGCCTCCATGTATCTCTGCCAACAGCTTTTGTCCATCTTCCCGGTGAATACACTTCAATTTCACACCGTTGAGTCTTCTTCTGTATAGTATGTTGTCGACAAACTGGTACATACTTGACTGCCGGGCTACTCTTTCCGCTTCTTCTTGCTCTTCGGGAAGTTCTCCTGTCTGAAGGAAACGGACAATCTGCTGTGCCCATGCTAGAGCTTGTGGCTCGACAACAAGGACTAAAGGCACATCTGCTGCTGCGGGAACTTCCGCTTCTACGGCGAGAACCTGCGGCTCAGCCCGAGCTTGACGTTCCCCGGCAAGCTTGCCGGAGCAAAACTTGTCGGGAGCCTCTGCTTCAACGGAACAAACCCTAGGGCTTGCCAGAGCAGACTGCTCCTCAGCACTCTTGGTGCTGATCTTGGGGACCTTCTTGGCGGCGGCTTCGGGAAGCTCTGCCGGAAAATAGTCACTAGAAATCAACTTCCTCTTCTTGCTCTGTCTAGTTGATGGCGTTACGGACGGTCGAGTCAGCTTGAGCACAAAGATCCTTGGTTCCACAGGTAACTTAAGTGCAGCGCACTTTGATAGGCCATCGGCAATGTCGTTCTGAGCTCTTGGAACATGCTCCATCTGTAGGCCATCAAAGTACTCTTCTAGCTTTCTCACTTCGTCAACGTAGGCTTCCATCAACGGACTCTGATAACTCTTGTTCACTTGGCGGACGACAAGCTACGAGTCACCCCTGACAATGAGCTTCTTGATCCCAAGGTCTGTCGTGATCCTGAGACCAGCAAGCAGGCCTTCACACTCTGCAGTATTGTTTGTTGCTTGCTCCTTGGGAAAGTTCATCTGGACTACGTACTTGAGGTGCTCTCCGGTGGGTGCGACAAGCAGCACGCCAGCGCCGGCGCCTTGCAGTGAGAAGGCACCATCAAAGTACATCAGCCACTCTTTGCTTGCTTCCTCGACGGGGATGCTCATTTCTGGAATTTCTTCATCTGGTGTTGGCGTCCACTCTGCTATGAATTCTGCTAATGCTCTGCTTTGGATAGTTGAAGTACTCTCAAACTTGAGGCCAAAGCTTGATAGTTCCAGTGCCCACTCAACAATCCTGCCTGTTGCTTCTGGATTCTGTAGTATCCTCTTCAGCGGAAAACGAGTGACAACTGTGATCTCATGTGCTTGGAAGTAATGGCGCAGCTTTCTCGTGGCCATGAGAAGGCCGAAAAGCAATTTCTGCACACCAGAGTACCTTGACCTAGCCCCCTGCAGAAGGGAACTGACAAAGTAAACTGGGCGCTGTACCATTCTCTTCTATATCTCCTCGCGCGCCTGCGCAGATCCATCTTTGTCGGGACCAGAGCTTGTCGGGGAAGCCCCCTACTTGTCGCTGGATGCGCCTGCCGTGGTTGCTGGCTCGTCATCTACCTTCCTCTCTGCTACTAACGCAGCACTAACCACTTGATTGGTTGCCGCTATATACAGCAGCAACTTCTCTTGTGGCCTAGGTGCGACAAGTGTTGGAGTGGAGGACAGGTATCTCTTCAAGTCTTGCAGCGCAGCCTCCGCTTCCGGAGTCCATTTCATTGGACCTGCCTTTTTCAATATTTTGAAAAACAGTAGGGCGCGCTCAGCAGACCAAGAGATAAACCTGCTGAGAGCAGCCACGCAACCGGCAAGTCTTCGTACATCCCTGACGTGCTTTGGTGCTTCAATCTGCTCAATGGCCTTGATCTTGTCGGGATTGGCTTCAATTCCCCGCTGAGACATGAAGAACCCGAGAAGCTTGCCGGAGGGGACTCCAAACACACACTTCTCGGGGTTGAGCTTGAGGCTGATCTTGCGCAGATTTGCAAAGGTCTCGTCTAAATCTTGAATCAGAGTTGCCTTGTCCTTGCTCTTGACCACTATGTCATCCATGTAGGCTTCCACATTTCTGTGTATTTGTGGCTCAAGAGCGACATGGACTACCCTTGCAAATGTTGAACCAACATTTTTTAAACCAAAAGCATCCGTATGAAACAGTACGTGCCACATGGAGTGATGAATGCGGTCTTCTCCTCATCCTCTTCTGTCATGAAGATTTGATGGTATCCTGAGTATGCGTCAAGAAATGAAAGCAAGTCACATCCAGCCGTGGAGTCAACAATCTGGTCAATGCGCGGCAAGGGAAATGGGTCTTTGGGACAAGCTTTATTAACATCGGTAAAGTCGATGCAAAGCCTCCATTTCCCGTTTGCCTTGCGCACGACTACAGGATTGGCCAACCACGTAGGATGGAGCACTCCTCTGACAAGGCCTGCTGCTTCCAATTTCTTGATCTCTTCTACGATGAATTCTTGGCGCTCCACCGCTTGCTTCCTGACCTTCTGCTTGACGGGCCGCACATGAGGACAAATGGCAAGATGATGCTCAATTACTTTCCTAGGAACACCAGGGATGTCAGACGGTTGCCACGCAAACACGTCGACGTTCGCCCGCAGGAAAGCAATGAGCGTGCTTTCCTATTTAGGGTCAAGAGTGGCACTGACGGTGAAGGTACCACCAGTGCCGTCCTCCTTGGCGGACACCTTCTTGGTCTCTGGCGGAGCTGCCATTGTCTTCTTACACTTGCCGGTGGAGCTCGATGGTGCGTCCTCGACGGTAGCGCAGCACTCCGAAGAGGTGCGCTTGCCGGAGTGGGCATCAAAACTCTTGCCGGACTTGGTCTTCTTCTTCCCCCCGGGAGCTTCAACGGCAGGTGACTTGCGATCTGTTGCGGCTGCCGCTTCCCGGTAGATCTTGTCGGCGCAGATAAGAGCATCCTTCTTGTCGCCAGGGACAGAGATGACGCTTATCGGGCCTGGCATCTTCAGCATGTTGTATGCGTAGTGAGAGGCTGCCATGAACTTGGCGAGTGCTGGACGGCCGAGTATCCCATTGTAAGGCAATGGAAAATCGGCAACGTCGAAAGTGACCCTCTCAGTCCTGAAGTTCAACTCGCTGCCAAATGTTACTGGAAACATGACCTTCCCCTTCGGCTTGCTCCTTCCCGGTTTGATTCCTTGGAATGTGCTGGTCTCTTCAAGCTCGCTGTCAGGGATCTGGAGTTTCTGGAGTACAGCGGAGGAGATCAGGTTCAAGCCGGCCCCGCCGTCAACTAGCATCTTAGTGACCTTGAGGTTGCGGATAGTTGGTGAAACCAACATCGGCAAGCACCCGACCGCAGTTGTGCGATCAGGGTGGTCCTCAATATCAAAGATGATAGGCGTGCTGGACCATTTCAGAAGCTTGCGTGACTCGACAGGTGGTTCCGCCGCATTGACTTCCCGCACCCACTTCTTGAGTTGGCGGTGCGAAGTATGCAGAGAAGCACCGCCGTCAACGCACAAGACCTCTGTGGCTTTCTGGAACTCCTGCTCACTGGTCTCGACATCATCCATGTCTTCGTCGTCGTCATCATCTTCATCCTTGTCGCGGCCGCGGGGAGGTCTGTCTCCTTGCCGCTGCTTGGCCTTGCCGCGGCGTCCTCCCCGGCCGGCGCGCTTCTTGTTGGATTCTCCAGTGCCTCCTTGGGCCCTCTCCTTGTCGCGTCGCTCATATTCAGCCTTTTGCTGCTGGACAAGCTGCTCGACCTTCTTGCAGCTCTGGAGGTCATGGCCCTTGGTGCGGTGGATCTTGCAGTACTTCTTGTCGGTGCCGTCCTGCTTGTCGGCGACCGCCACAGCCTGGCAGTTGGTGCATGCGGCAATCTCCTTGCCGGAGCTACCAGCTTTGGCTTTCTTAGCGCCACCTTCTTTGCTGGACTACTCAATGACTAGCACATCTTTGCCTTTCTTCTTCTTGTTGTTCTGCCGCCGGTTTTTCTTTGCCGGGGCAACATCCTCGCTGTCAGATCCTCCTGCTCCTGTATTCTCTCCGGGGAGTTTCCTCCCTTCCTCAGCACGTGCACACTTGTCGGCCAGGGCATACAGCTCACTGACATCTCTGATTTTGCACATCGCCATCTCCTCCCGCATCCTGCAGTTACGCACGTTCTGATGGAACGCGCTGATGACCGCGGCAGGGTGGACATCTGGGATGTTGTGCTGTACATGGCTGAATCTCTGAATGTACTTGCGCAGGGGCTCTCCTTCCTTCTGGGCGAATAGGTGAAGGTCACTCTCTTGGCCATGAGGTTTGTGGCCGCCTGGAAAGGCGCCGAAAAACTGATGGCATAGGTCTGCCGAGGAGGATATGGAGTTGTCCGGCAAATGCATGAGCCAGGACCTGACATTGGGCTTGAGCACCAGCGGGAAGTAGTTGGCAAGGATCTTGTCGTCCCGCCCCCCGGCAGCTTGCACCGCGATGGTGTAGATGCTGAGGAACTCCGATGGATGCGACTTGCCGTCGTACTTCTCTAGTACGTCTGGCTTGAAATTCTTCTTGCTGGGCCACTGGACTTGCCGCAACTCACGAGTAAACGCAGGGCAACCTACCGCGTACGGCAAGTCGCCTGGTTCCCCTGGCGCATGCATGTCGACAGAGGGCCCAGCGCGCTGGCCTGATTGACGCCGCGCTTCTCTTCGGCGCTTGATGCGAGTACGAGCGTCTTCTTGCTGTCGTTCATGAGGAACTTGGTGCTAATCACGACGACTCGTGGATCTGATGACGCGGTGGAGTCGCTGTCGAGGTGGATCCGGCGAGTCGGCGATCTTGGCCTTCGGGGCGGAGAGTGCACGGTGGTTGCACCCCCACCGGTCTTATCGCCACCGGCTCGTGCCTGGCTGACTTGCCGCGGCTGCGATGTACTCGGCTGCCGTGGAGTGTCGCCGTTGGCAAAGCCGATGAGACTCTGAATGGTGGCCCTCCAGTCGTCCATCTTGTCTGCCGCTGGAGGGTAGTCTAGGAGCAGTTGTGCTCGCGCCAAAGCTTCTGCTGAAGTGGCGGGTGGCGGCGGCGAACGGTGTGAGGAGCGGTATATGCTCGGACTTCTAACTATGTTAGAAGGAGCGGTATCTCGTCCAGGCGACCGTGCCCCACTCGTGCCAGCATGTTGGCGTGCATGCTGGTCTTGAGCACTCCGAGATCCACCAGCTCGATCTTGGTCCAGCAAACGTATGGTACCGTGAGTACCATGACGCTGCCGGTCCCGCGCCTCCTGGGATGGGCGCGGTGCATGTACGGACGTCGAGGTCTTGGAGTGCGCCCGGTCGTTGTGGGAGCCGACTGCGCCGCCGATGGGCAGCGCAGCCTTGTCCTTGGACCTGGCAGCACCGTGAGCTCCCTCGTCGATGCCTGTTCTTCCTCTGGCGTCTACCCCACCAGCCGTTTGCTCCGGCGGTGGTGGGTTCGGCGCGGACGGAGCAGCTGCCTCCGAAGCCTTCTTCTTCGGCAGCATGTCGATGAAGACGATGAAGATTTAGCTCGTGTGAACGCCGGATCAGGTTCACACAACCTCGACGCACCCCCTACCTGGCGCGCCAAAGATGTCGGGGAACTAATCCATGAGCACCTATGGGACCGGCGGACCGAGCCCCTTTCGGTTCGGCGGGGGGGGGGGGGGGCGGAGATCGCACGAAGAGCAGATCGAGGCGAAACACACGAGCAGTTTACCCAGGTTCGGGCCGCACGGATGCGTAAAACCCTACTCCTGCTTTGTGGTTTGTATTGAGTTCTTGCTCGGGAGCGCTGAGTGCTACAGTACACACCAGCAGCTAACGAGACCAAGCGTGAGTGTTCTCTCCTTCCAACCCCCCTCTACGTTGTGCATGGTCCTCCTTTTATATGCTCAAGGGGTCACCGACAGGTGGCAACGTAGACAAGGGTAAAAATGGAAAGGTGTTGTGGTTGGTACAGCTACCTGCTACAGTGTATCATACCTAACCCTGACGGCAGGGGACAAGGGCATTAAATGCCCGTCTGCGTTGCCCAAATAGTACAAAAGGGACCGTCAGGGACGCCACCGCTCGCCACGATGGCAATCTTGTCAGCGCCGCTTGCCACCGCGCACCGCTGGCTGCACAGCCTCCCGCCACGTACACCTGGAAGGGTCCCAGAGCGACAAGTTCGTGGATGTGCTAGAGCGCGGGTACAGAGTGGTGGCTTGCCGCGGCAAGCGCCTTGCCACGGTCGTTGTCTTGTCACGTCCAGGAGCTTGTCGCTCACCGGGCCTTGCCGGGACGCGTGGCGCGTCGCGGCAAGTTCCTTGAGATGCCTTGGTTGGCCTTCCCGGCAAGCTCCTCTTGCCGGGGTCTTGTCTCCTTGGCTTGGATACTTTGTCCTTGAATGGCTCCGAAGGAACCACGGAGGACCTTGGCGGTCACCCGGCAAGCCTTGCCGCGGGATGCTGCGACTGCCCGTGCACAAGTTCGGGATACTAGGGTACCCCTACTCTAGTACATCGACACAAGGATGGGCCAAAGGAAAGAAAAGACTTGCAAGATTTGAAAATCAGGGAAGATCTGCACATGTCGCCCCGCAAAATGTCAGACGAGACAAAGACAGAGACAGAGGCATGGGAGAAGAAGGGAAAGAAAATAAAGAATGAGGACTATTGCCCCCCTTCCTGCTTCACCTTAAGTCAGGCTAAGATCAATAAATTCTTTAAGTGCCTTACCAGAGTCAAAGTTAGTTCCGGTTACTGTGGCAAGATAAGTAGATATCTAGACACGGACAAGAAAAGGTTCAGCGGGATGAAGTCTCATGACTGTCATGTGATGATGATGCAGATACTACCTGTTGCCCTTAGAGGGATAATCGACAAGCACGTCCGTGACACGCTTATTGGTCTCTGCAACTTTTTCGACGTCATCTCTCGAAAGTCGATCAGTGTGAAGCAGCTCCGAAGGCTACAGGAAGAGATTGTTGTGATACTGAATGAGCTTGAGATGTACTTCCTGCCCACGTTCTTTGACGTGATGGTGCATCTGTGTGTCCATATTGTGGATGACATAATAGACCTGGGGCCGTCATTCCTGCACAACATGATGCCGTTTGAGAGGATGAATGGGATCATAAGAGGATTCGTTCGTAACATGTCCCGTCCTGATGGAAGCATCGTCTAGGGCTATTTGACACAAGAGTGCATCTCTTTCTGTGAGGATTTTCTATATGGTGCAGACCAGCCGCCTGGTGTTAGTGTTGGTTTGCCCGTTAACAAGCACGATGGGAGGCTCGAAGGAGAAGGTCACTTCAACGGTCGCAAGGAACTGCACGTGGCATACTCAGATCGACGCAGCGACTTTGATAGAGCAAACTTGGTAGTGCTACAACACCTAGACGATGTAGATCCTTTCGTGGCACTGCACAAAGAAATTATCGCAAAGAAGTATCGTGACCGGGGGGTATGCAAGACGGATGCCGAAGTTACTAGAGATCACACCTCCACTTTCCTGCATTGGTTCAAAGAGCATATTATTGCTAATCCCCCGGAGGAGGGCTCTAAGGACGGATTGCTCATATACGCCTTAGCACATGGCCCCTCGCCCAACCTTGTAACCTATCAGGCATATGATATCAACGGATACACGTTCTACACGGATGCCAAAGATATGGATAGTGATGATCAGAACTCAGGGGTGACGATGGAATGCATGACCGGCAGCGACAACGGCGCAACTGAACGATTTTATGGAAGGGTCGAGGAGATCTAGGAGCTTGACTACTCTGGACTGCACAACACGATGATGTTCCATGTCAGATGGGCTAAGAATGTCGAAAGAGAAAGCTAGATTTTCACTACCATGAATATACCCGACGCCAAGAGTGCTACCGTGAACGCTATCACAAAAAACGAGCCATGGGTGCACGCTAAGCACGTGACACAATGCTTCTTCATAACCGGCCCATGCAATCCCAGTTGTGTTGTCGTGAGGAAAGGCAAAAGAAACATCATTGGAATGGAAGTCGCCAACGAGGAAGACTAAGATCAGTACGGCAACCCAATGAGGGAAGATGACGATGATGATGAAGTATACGTCAAAAGAAGAATCAATACTACATTACCAAAGAAAAATCGTACTCCATGGAAAAGGCAAAGTCACAATGAGGGGCTCAATTATTCTTCGACGAACAAGAAGGGAAAGAAGCTGACTCAAAAACGAAAACGTCAGCGCCGAGGAATCGGTCAAATGATGTAATATATATATATATGTTCCTATTTTGTATACACACTTAGCCACTATTATGCATGGGTCCAATGATGTAATATATATGTTCCTATTTGGTATACATATTTAACCGTCAAATGATGCAATATATACCGCCTTCAATTCCCTTAGTTAACTACTCTCGAAAAAAAGTGAGAGAAAATAAAGGAAAAGAAAACATAAGGAAACAAACGGGAAAACTGTTATATAGGTACTGGTTATAGCAGCAGCGTGTTTTTCAGAAAAGAGCTACAGCTACTCAAGGTAGCAGTAGCGGTTTCTACTAGAAAACACTGTACCTACCTCGAGTAGCTATAGCGCGTTTTCCTAAACGCGCTACCACTATGCCCACTTATCCCCCAAAATCCCCACTCCTCTCTTCATCCCGCCTCTTTTCCACCAAATTCCCCCACTCTCCCTTCCCCCGTCGCGCCGCCAGAGCCCTTGCCTCGCCTCTGCGCTCGCCCCCGACCCCGACGCCGACCGACCCCGGCGCCGGCTCTGGCCCCCGACCCCGACCCCGGCTCCGTCCCCGGCGCTCGACCCCGACCCCTCCCAACCTCGGCCGTCGTCGGTCCTACACCCTCTGTATGGTTTTAGTTAGGTTTTTTCATTAATTTAGTTAGGTTTTAGTTAGGGAAGATGGTTAATTAGGTTATATATGTGGAAATTCAGACATGTCATTTGGACATGATGATTATGTGCAGGGTAAAAGATCCGAGTGGCCTATGTTACGCCGGAATGTTGATTCATTTCCGTTCCGGTGAATTTCAGGTGCTCGATATGTCCATTTTTTAGCAAAGGTCATGCCGAAATTTCCCGTGAATTTTGGCATGATTTGTGCTAGATAGTAGGCATATCGAGTGCTCGGAAACGACATTCCGGCAAACATAGATTTCTTTTTTATGTCATTTCTCATTTTTTTCATAGTTTTATAATTAAACAAGGAGACTTAATCATAGGAAACATGTCAAACATTGAAGAAACTGGGCCTTCTGACCAAGATGCAAACGAGATGAATTATGAGGGTGAACAAGAGTACCTCGACTATTTGACTGCTAAGAAAATGCAAAGTCAAGACTTGCAGGTCGGCCTCAATGATGGTACTGACACCAACGGCGCCGGCACCGATAGCGGCGCCGAGACCGGCGAGGAAGGTACCGATGCCGCTACCGAAAAGAAGAAGCAGAGGATACGAAAACCTATCAAACTACGGATTAGACGACTGGTGATCACAAAGATGGCACCTGGCAAGTTTGAGCCATTAGAGACAGAAGAACCTCGCAAGTGCTATGGGAACCAAGTAGGATGCATCCTACGGGAATGCACGAGCATCAACGACGATGACTTAAGGAGTAAATAACATTTGACGCAGTTGCTCCTGACGAAGTTGCACAAGAGATTCAAGTTCCCCGAACGGGATGATAACATAGAAAAATCATGGGATGATCCGAAGATGAAAAAGATTAACAATCACGCCATGGGCATGTTCAGCAATGATTTGGCCTTCTGGAAAGGGAGGGTGAAACGAGCTATTGAGGCTGAGGAACCCATGTCCAAGATTCTGGAGGAAAATCCGACACTTACGGTAGAGGAGATCGAAAAGTTCAAGGACACTTGCGCTACCGAGGCAGCCAAGTCTAAGGCTGCGAAATTCAAGAGCCTTCAGCAAAGGAACACGGGGAAGCATCGCCTTGGAAGCCGTGGCTACCATGCTAAAAGGCCCATATGGGATAAGGAGGACGCGGAACGTAAAGCCGCGGGTCTGCCAGACCCCTTCGCGAAGTTCACCAACCCCTTGGAGCGTGACTTCATCAGGGCCCGCTACAAGTGGGATAAGGAAAAGAAGGTTTTTTACACGGACCAGATCAAGAGGAAATTGATTAGACTATTGGTAATTATTCTTTTACCACCTTACATTTAGCTCCAGATCTAGTCGACTACAAATTCCTAAACGGTTCATGCTCCTTCTGCAGGAGAAGCAACACCAGCTTGCAGCCGAAAGCCCTACTTCTCCGATGAGGCCCATGTGGGACACCCCTCTCAACCGGGCCTTGAACGAACTTAAGGGACTCCCTTTGGGCCAGCGGCCGCAATATGGTCGTGTGCACGGCGCTGGAGACGGTGCCACGTGGAAGGTGTTTTACAACGAGGGCCCGAAGGCCAAGAAGCAGAAAAAGAAGTTTAGTCAGGCGGACATCAACGAGAAGGTGAAGCTTGCGGTCGAGAAAAAAGCAGCTGAGGACGCAAAAAAACCGAGGAGAAAAATGAGTTGCTACTACAAGCAGTCAATGCAGCTGTAACTGCCTGCCGAAATGATTTCACTACTAACTTGGTTCCAGCTATCATCAACTGGATGAGGGAAAATCCAGATAAGACGGTACATGATTTCTCGTTGCCAAGTTTCGTCGGGAGCAACTCCGTGAACAACAACACCACCGCACCATCACTTGCTCACACAACCGAGCCTCCTCTCGCAGTCGCTCCCGCTCATAGCAGCTCGTCATCAGTCTCTGGCGTGCTAGGTGGGCCTTTGACTTTGGCTGAGCTCGATGCCATCACGGTAATTACATGTCGCACCAACATAGAATATTCCATTTTTGTTGCCTTTCGGATGTTTTACGCCACAGACATATGTGTGCAGGCCGAAGAAACCCCGTGCACCATACTCTACTGGATCAAAGGCCAGAAGGTGTACGTGGGAAAGGGGATGATAATGAACCCCTTGCAACCCACGTTCCACAACCAGCCGATCCCCGCTGGGCACTTCAGGGTTAGCTTGTCTAGTGTGAAATCGGGGCATGAGCATTTGCCTCCTCTAGTATATCCTATGGGAGAGGACGACGAGACCCCGCCGCAGATTGGAAACTTCAAGGGTTGGGTGCTACTATGGCCGAAGAATCTTATTCGTCTGGAGCCGGCCGAGAGCACACCAATAACCACACATCAACAACCATGTGCGGAGACCACCACTGCCTATGCAATTACCAGCTCATGTAGTGTCGGGTGAGAGCGGCGGATGATGTGATGAAGGGGGTGCAATAGTACTGGATGATGTAATCGGTCCTGTAGAACATATAATGGATGAAGAGACGGAGGTCGACCCAATGGATTTCCTCAATACAAACGCGTATGACTGTGGCATAGATATGATGAGTCAACCATATGACGAATCGAGCTATCAGCATGCTAATGAGGATATGGATGATCTGCCCGGGCAGGAAGGTCGTAGCAGGGATTGCAAAAAGTCTCTCTTCATGAAATCCTCACAGGACACGCCTGAAGATGCCGCCTCAACACAGGCTCAACTAGCCGAGGGTCGTAAAGTGCTTAGCCCGGGAACACTAGGGCAGGGGTTATGGAAGGGTCTGGAAGGTGTGCCCAAGAAAAAGGAGAGGAAGAGATCGGGGAAGATAGCTTCCTCCAAACAAGCCAGAGCACATAGCAGCCAGATGATGGATTCTAAAGAGTGTGTACCCGTGAAAAGTGCGGCCATGTTCCATCTCATGGGAGAGCAGATGCTACCGTCGAAACCGCTAGAGGCACTATCAGGGGATCTTAGGAGACTGCACAACCATGTGTTGTCGACTGAGAAAAGCCTACTAGCCTCGAAGGATCCAGGATATTCGACATACGCGGCTAGGGTGCCTGAGGGGAAGTGCTACGTCGACACACGGCCCGCGGAGGTTTTCTTCCTGCGGTTTGACCATATCTTTGAGAAGTTTTTGACAAGGCGGCCCGATTTTACAATCGTCCACCTTTTGCGCTACATATGAGCTCCCTCATGAAGAGAGAAGAAGTCTTGCAAATCTGTGTGGCGGATCCGTACTACATGCACGAGTCTTTCTTGAGTCTCGGCGACTTTGAGCGTGAAACTGCTAGGGACTACCTCCAAAACTTTATGGTACAGAATAAGGACCAGGAAATTGTCCTCCTGCCTTATCATCCAAAGTAAGTCAGTTCTGGACAACCCTTTCGTACATTTCAATCATTCCTTCTTGCTCATCTGAAGAATAATTTGAGGTATCTTCTCCCTGTAGCAATGGGCGCACCGTCCTTATCATTCTTTACCCCGCGAGTCTCCCACGCCGTGTATTTCGACCCTTCTAGACTCTACGAGAAGAAGGACTACACCCACATAATGAATATTCTGGATGATGCTCTCCAAGGCTTCAGCATTTGAGGTGGCCACATGCATATCAGGAAACAAAGGAACAAGAAGATGGGTTTCACCAAAAGGAAGAAGGATGGATTCTACATCCTCCATCCCTTGATTGAGTTCAACACGGATCACCAAAAGCTTCGCATGACAAGCAGAAATGATGAACATATCCACAAGTGGCTAGACTCTCATGGAGAAGCGGATTATAGACTTAGAGATGACTTCGCATCCAAAGTGACATTGCGACGATCATCATGAAAGAAGTCATCGATGAGAAGGGGATGTTCCACCACGGCCCTATATCGCGAGCTGACGTCCGAACTCACATAGGCATGCAACGTCGAGACCTCACACTGTTTAAGAAGCTAGGGTCCATCCTCGATGATATGGAAGGATGGAACTTCTAGTGATTTACGATGCCGATGATGATGATGATATGTGTCGGTTGAACTTGTATACTTTCTGTAGCGATGAAACTTTGTGATGTCCACGGTCCCTGCCGAACTTGCGTAATGCTACTTTGTTTGTTTGGGTACGATGACCTGCGTACCTCTAGTTAATTAGTTTGCGTACTGTATGTTGCATCTAGTTGCTAATTAACCCTTTCTTTTTCGTGTTGCTCTAATATATGTTGTTGCATATGATTGTACATCCTCTTGATGAACATGCATCTCTAACAGGTACCTAGTTTCTTGATGGCGAGATGGCGGTCCTATGTCGTGTACAAAGGGAAGGTTCCGGGGGTGTACAACGAGTGGCCTGAGTGTCAGGTGCAAGTGAATGGGGTCTCGAGCGCCAGCCATAAAGGCTTCAAAAGCAGAGAAGAAGGAGAAGCTAGTTACTTGAGGTTCACGCTAGCGCGAGAGAGGACTCGTAACCGCCGCCTCATGTACTGCATAGTTCCACTCTCCCTCATAGTGATAGCTCTTCTCGCATATACCATTGTTTAGATGGATGGCGTTGTAGTTGCAAGTATTCGAGACTTGCATGTATCGCTATTTTCGAGATGATGACGAGATACCACTTTGTGTTGGATGATGATTATGATGAGACTATTTGTATGTTTATGCTATGATTACATTTGTGGTCTCGCAGCCATTGGTATGTGTATCATGATGACATTTGTATCTGCTAAAGTTCTTCTATAAAGCCTGTTCAAATACAAAACAAATATGCAGAAAAAAAACAAAAACTACTAAAATTAGCAGTAGCGAGTGGAGAAAAGTTAGCAGCTGCGCCACGATAGCAGTAGCGCGTCCAGGCAAAGCGCGCTGGAGCTATTAGCAGTAGCGAGCTTCCATGAAGCACGCTGCTGCTATACTTGTGTAGCAGTAGCGCTGGTGAGCACACACTACTGCTACGTGTTAGCTGTACCACCTTATTAGTGGCGTCGGTCCCCGCGCTACTAATACACCTAAAACATGTGTTGCTGCTAGCCTTTTCCTAGTAGTGCACCGTAATACTTATGCTATCTTGAGAGAAGCCACTAGTGAAACCTATGGCCCCCGGGTCTATTTTCCTTCATACAAGTTTCCAATCTATTTAATTTTGCAATATTTACTTTCAATTTAGATCATAAAAATGCCAAAAATATTTATCTTATTATTATTATCTCTATCAGATCTTACTCTTGCAAGTGGTCGTGAAGGGATTGACAACCCCTTTATCGCGTTGGTTGCGAGGTTCTTATTTGTTTGTATAGGTACGAGGTGACTCGCGCGTGGTCTCCTAGTGGATTGATACCTTGGTTCTCAAAAACTAAGGGAAATACTTACGCTGCTTTGCTGCATCACCCTTTCCTCTTCAAGGGGAAACCAATGCATGCTCAAGAGGTAGCAAGAAGGATTTCTGGCGCCGTTGCCAGGGAGATCTATGCCAAGTCAAGATATACCAAGTACCCATCACAACTCTTACCCTTCGCATTACATTATTTGCCATTTGCCTCTCGTTTTCCTCTCCCCCACTTCACCCTTTCTGTTTTATTCGCCCTCTTTTCCTTTCACCCTCTTTTCCGTTCGCTTTTTCTTCGCTTGTTTGCTTGTGTGTTGGATTGCTTGCTTGTCATGATGGCTCAAGATAATACTAAATTGTGTGACTTTGCCAATACCAACAATAATGATTTTATTAGAACTCCAATTGCTCCTCTTAACGATGATGAATCTTGTGAAATTAATACTGCTTTGCTGAATCTTGTCATGAAAGATCCGTTTTCTGGCCTTCCTAGTGAAGATGCTGCTACCCATCTAAAAAACTTTCACTACAAGAAATATGTCAACTTGTGACCACCACTATTGGTCACTCAATGGTCACAAATTTCCATTTGTGACCTTTTTGTGACCAAAAACATAAGGTCAAAAGCTGGCCGTCGTAAACTGACTATAGCGACCTTTCTTCTGGAATGGTCGCAAACGTTTATGACCAAAATAAGCCTACTGTGGTGTTTTGGTCACTATCAACCTCCCCAGTCCACGTAGGCATCCAGCGTGGCAAGCTGATGTGGCACAAGATTCAGCCCGGTCCAATTCAGTTTTCTACATGGGCCTAGCCCAACAATTTGGCCTTTTCAATATATATTTTTCTGTTAATTTTTGCTAGCTACATGGGCCTAGCCCATTTTATTTTCTAGGACGTGGCCTTCTATAATTCATTTCTTTTTTGGGCCTCAGCCCTTTTACAGCCCAATTTATTTTGGGCCTCCACAACATACATTTAGAAGCTTGACATCACAAGGGCAGCTATTCCAGCTTGACATATCAGCATGTACGCATGTATCCAAACCATTTTATTTCTTTCAACAGCCAGCGCCACAAAGTAGATAGTAGATACATTCAACAGACTAAATTAACATAGGAATGAAGCAACAAAGGGCAGCCCGAGTAGAGGAACTACATGGTTCTACAACTACATGGGACTACAACTACCATTTCTATTTCTACCAGCAGTAGTAGGGACTACCAAGGAGCTAAACAAATAGTGACCGAGCTAAACTAACAGCGATCATCCATCATCAATCAGTGACAGTAGCAATGAGTGGCAGCGGCGACGTTCGAGAGAGCCCCTCCCCCTGCTACTGCTTGGTTGCCTGCTACTGCTTGGTGTGTTGCATCACTAGTCACCCTACACAGCAAGAATTTTAGCTTTACATAAGGTTTACAAGAACAGGACCCTGGTACATGAGATTGACATTCACAAGCTATTTTTCTACAAGATATATTTTTCTACAAGATATGCATCTGTAGATGACCATACATACAAATAAAGTAAATTCAGTAACAGATTGCTATCCACAATAACTACAGATTTTGACCATACAAATTTTGTAGATAAACACATACTAGAAGCTACAGCAGAACATGGGCGTAGAGGATACCACTCATGAATTAATTAATCTGCTAGCTGATTGGTGGTAGAGGAGGAGGTTTAGCCACTTCAGGGGCATAGAAGGCAGGTTTTGTTGTACCTTGAGAGATAGGAAAGAAGTGGATAGAGCAGCCACCTGCTGCTCCAGCCTGGTGTTCCTCTCAAGCACAGCCTCATACTTCTCCTGCACAACACATTCAGTGTCAGCTCAACATCAGGCACATGATTAACTCATATGATTAACTCATCACGAAATGTGGTGCATCAACTAATTATAGCTAAATGGATTGTCCAAATACATAGATTATCATTAGATGGATGAAACCAACAAGATCCGATCATACAAATATTCCAGGGTATCGGACTTTGTTATCTAGAAATATCACATGAGTGTAGTGCGCACCAGGATAAATTGCAAGACGGAAACACTGGGAGCAAGCAACTGATGTAGTAATAAGCTTTCATGGAATTTTATTTTATGTCATGCTAAATGCAGCAGGCATGCATAAGTTGATTCACAAGGCTACACACAACATACACAGTGAACTCTCATGAACAAACACACCATAGCTTTAAAAATGAAATTTCAAGCATCACAGTGCACCATACGAATCAACAATGAACACTACAGTTCATCAACAATGCAAGCCTGACCAGCTATGCATTAGCCTTGTAAAGTTGCAAGTCAATAAGATCACAAACATACTATTGTGTTCACAGTTATTAGTAAAGCAGCAATCAAAACTAGTGATAATGCACAAGCAACTTTTGCATGTCTACACGATCAAACGTTACAGAATTATAATTGTTATTCTCATCTCACTCCACAAGTGGCTCTATGAACATGCCAGACACACAGTACTGAACATGCGAGACAAAAATATAAAGAAGCTATTTTATAGATTTATAGCGACAAATTTCCCTACTTGTTCACCGATAGAATCACTACTAATTTTGCGCAATAGCTACTAAACCTTAACAAACAATGGAGCATACACGTGCATTTGCTAACTGATCGTGACTTAATAATCGTATGCATTTGGACAGAAAGCAGCTTATCAAGAAATATTTTTCAATGAAGGAACTCGTCAAAGAGGACATGACACAACAGACACCAGCTACACCACACAAATGCTTACCAACTCAGAGACGTAACGGACACCAGCTTCTTCCTTTGCCGCACTGATTGCATCAGCATCATCAGCCGACCCATCGAACGTGGCCAAGTACTTGTTCAGAAACATGAAGTACTCCTTGGTCATGCTGTCAATCATCATCATAACAAGAACAGATCGCATCAGTATACAACAATCTTGCCATGTTACTTATATACAGTGGTTAAAAATGCAAGGAACTTGGAAGCAAAGGGCAATGCATGTCGCACTCCTTCTGGTCTTTAAGAATCCTGGTGACGGCAAGGAACAACTCCCTCTGCTCCAGCTTGCCAATGCCCCAATAAGCGAAAAAGGCATCGATGTTCTTGAAGGTGGGGATGACGCAGTCGGCGGTGGCGGCGAGCTCGAGCGCCGCCGGTCGTCGTGACGGCCTTGACTTGCTGGCCATCGCCTGATTTCGCTCCCTAACCCGCTGCCCCGCCTGCAGGTAACATATACAAATAAAACAAGGTAAAATGAGAACCAACAGAGCACTTTCTGTATTACCAGAACAAAACTGAAATTCAAACAATAACATGGCCCTTGGTATGGAAACAATTCTGCAGGTATATACCAATAAAATGAGGTGAATTGAGAACCAACGGCACAATGTCAAAAAAGGCCGGCAGGATGAAGCTATAGCCAGCTAGCTATCCACCATAGGTGTCTGTACGGCCAGCTGAGAAGCATAACACGGCTAACATAAGGAGCGACACAACAGTTGTTGTGCTAGCACAGAAAAATTGGGATTCAAACCTACCGTAGCCCTTGTATCGAAATAAAAACGCTAGCAGAGTGATGCTTGCTGCTTGATCCTTGTTACTACATGGCCATTCGGTGTCGTCACCTGGTCCTGGATCCTGAGTGCAAAGAGGACCCCCTGCTAATTAAGCTAGGTTTTCCAGCCATCCACCCAAGACATGAAACGGGTGGCATAGGAAGCATACACTGAATCAAATCCCTCGCGAATCCATCGAATCCATCGAATCCCCCTATTTCCCCCCATTTTTGTACACCTTAGTATTAACCTATAGAAGTTAGTTATCCGCAAACTAAAGAAAAGACAATTAGCTGACTCATCTGTCCTTTAGACTATTGGATTTCACATTCAGCAAGCTTGTTCTTTCAGATAATCTGAATACCGCAAAATCATGCGCTAACATGTTAACTACAGTTCCAAACATGTAACCCACCTCTTCACTAGGAAAAACAACAATCGTTCAAATTCCCAACAGAAGTTCCAGCCTAAACAAGTACAGTTTGAAATTTAGGGTGCTATGCACCAAACAGTGGCAGGGATGGGAGTCACCTTGGTGTTTGCAAAGCTTGGGAGCCAGGTGAGGAAGGGAAGCCCAAGCATCCCCGTGGCAGACGACACGAGCACGGAATCCACGCCACCTGCTTTGGCGGCGGCCGCCGCCGCCGGCGACCAGTAGTGGGGCACCGCGCAGATGAGGTCTCGCGCGTCACCAGAGTCCGGGCCGAGTGGCACCGGGGCGAATGCTGTGAGGGACGAGAGGTCGACGGGGCAGTCGAGGAGGAGGCGGACGCCCTCCACCTCCAGTAAGTGGCTCGCCAGCGAGTGGTAGCCGCCGCCGCTGCCGGGGATGGCCACGCAGGTCAGTTTCATGGCAGCGGTGGCAGATCTAGCACTGGGGCGAGCTCGGGCGGTCGCCCCGTGTCCCCGACGGCGGAGCAACCCCCGCCGGATTCGATGGATGCGACGGCGAACGAGGGGGGGCGGCGAAGGGACTAGATCTGGATCGGAGAGAGGGAGAGAGAGGGAGGCGGCGAACGAAGCCCTCGCTGGATCTCGCCGGACAGGAGGGAGGAGCGGAGCGTGGGGGTCCTGTTGGTGTGCTGGGCGCCGTCGATTCCCGCCTGAGGTCGCCAGGATCGGGCGATGGAGGTGGCGGCGATAGGGAGGAGCTGATAGCTAGGGTTCACGCAAGAGGGAGAGAGGCGGGCTGGATCGATGGACGGATGGGGTTCGCGCGAGAGAGAAGGGTTGGGTGGGGTTCACGAGAGAGAGGGGGTGTGCTGCCGTCGAATGGGATGGATCGATGGACGGATGGATGGACTGATGTTTGCCAGGTCATCGACCCAAGCCACTAGTGATTCCACCAATCGGAATTAAGCTTCGGTGGTTTTGTTTTTTCTTTTATTTCTCTTATAATTTTCACCCTCTAATTCAGGGTAAACATTCAACATATTAACCACTTATAGTTTGCTAAAATGAACCAATAGTGTGCACAAGTCTGTATCTTGGGATGACAAACAATGTTGATTTGGGAGGTTTTCATTTTCTTTGATCAACAGAACCATTTTTCATTTTCTGAGTGACCAAAATGTGTTTTTTTGTGGAGGACCTACCATATGTTTCTTGCAAAATTGTACCAAATCATTTTTCTAAAATACTAGGCCATATTTAATGCACATTTGACCAAATGGTTGGGTGTAAAAAGTTTTGATCCACCTCTCGTGAAAAAGAAAAATTCCCACCGATTCGGCTGGAAGCGGGTCAAATTTGAACTGTAGCTACCTTATAGTTTGCTCTTTATTTTTTCCAAAAATCATTTCTAGGTACATAAGTATCTATTTAATCAGAGAAACACCAAAAAAATTCCAAGATTCAACCACTAGCTAGGAACGGTCATTCCCGCCGTTTTGACCGCATTTTGAAACGGGCATAAAAAATTCAAAAAAATCAAAAAAAAAATGGAAAACCTTCGCATTGCGTCATTATATGTGACCAAGTTTCCAGGAAAAATAATAAACTTGTAATACGGAAATTATTTTAGAAAAGTGTTCTCATAAATGAGCTATCATGTGTGAAGATTCATGGATTTCAACCCAAACGCTCAATCTCATGGTCACATTCATGGCATAGTTTGTTCAAATGATCTCATATTGTGCACAAGGGTGCATATTGGAATTCCAAACAATGTTGCCAAAGGGAGTTTTCATTTTCTTTGCACGGAAAATTCATTTTCCATTTTTCGAGTGCCCGAAATGAGGTTTTTTTGTGAAGGACCTACCATATATTTGTTGCAAAATTGTACCAAATATTTTTTATAAAATATTAGGACATATTTAATGCACAATTTAAAAAATGGTTGGGTGTCAAAAGTTATGATCCACCTCTGGTGAAAAAGACAAATTCCCGCCGATTCAGTTGGAAGCGGGTCAAATTTGAACTGCGGCTGCCTCATAGTTTGCTATTTATTTTTTCCAAAAATCATTTCTAGGTACATAAGTATCTATTTAATCAGAGAAACATCAAAAGTTTTCCAAGATTCAACCACTAGCTAGGAACGGTCAAGCCCGCCGTTTTCACCGCATTTTGAAACGGGCACAAAAAATTCAAAAAAAATCAAAAAATTGGAAAACCTTCGCATTGTGTCATTATATGTTACCAAGTTTTCAGGAAAAATAATAAACTTGTAATACGGTAATTATTTTAAAAAAGTGTTCTCAGAAATGAGCTTTCAAGCCAAATGATCAATCTTATGGCCACATTCATGGCATAGTTTGTTCAAATGATCTCATATTGTGCACAAGGGTGCATATTGGAATGGCAAACAATGTTGCCTAAGGAAGTTTTCATTTTCTTTGGACGAAAAAACCATTTTCCATTTTCTGAGTGCCTGAAATGAGTTTTTTTGTGAAGGACCTACCATATATTTGTTGCAAAATTGGACCTAATCAATTTTATAAAATACTAGGCCATATTTAATGCACAATTGACAAAATGGTTGGGTGTCAAAAATTTTGATCCACCTCTGGTGAAAAAGACAAATTCCCGTTGATTCAGCTGGAAGCGGGTCAAATTTGAACTGCAGCTGCCTCATAGTTTGCTCTTTATTTTTTCCAAAAATCATTTCTAGGTAAATAAGTATCTATTTAATCAGAAATACATGGTTTGATGGCGAGACATGGAGGTTTGGACGGTAGCCGAGGGCCCCAACTCTAGAGCGCGTAAGCTCGCATGCCCGCCGCGTGGTCACCGCGTGACCGTGGCGTTGCCATGTGTTATGTGCGGCCTAGGCATGTCTAGTGGGTTGGGCACTCCCCAGGTAGGTGCTAGGAAGAAAATCACAACATAAGATTCTCATGAGGAGACCGATCGATGCTCAAACATGAATAAGCAGCCAAGTGTTTGATTTGCGGTACGGGAAATGCACATGGCCAATGGGCATGAGTTTTGGCCGAGGATGATCATCTACTAAGGAGAATGTATTCACAAATTTTCACCTCAAAAGGAGGAGCCTAGGTGGTACTTGCTTTGCAAAGTACCACACTGGACAAAAATATGAATGTTGAAGCTGGGCTCAAAATAATGAATGGATTGAGCTGACATTTGGTGGAGGATGGTTATTTGGGCATAGGAAAGCATTGTAGAAAATTGATATCATTTTGACATGCCAAAGTAGTACTTCCTTCACAATGCTCTTCTATGGACAAAAACTTGGGAAAACTAGTGAGAGAGATTGGATGAATGAAATAAGCTAAACATTGGTGTAGGTAAGTTACGTAGGTATGGTCATGCGCTGGTAAATTTTCAGATCATTTGGGTAAGCCTAGCTAGTACTTACTTCACAAAGCTTCTCTCGAGGTAGAAACGTTGGAAATTTCCTGAGAAAGATGTACTAGGAAAATTGAGCTGAATATTATCATGTGGCAATGATTTGGGTATGGAAGAGTGTCCAAAAAGTTTGAGGGTAATAGGAGGGGTCTATATAACACTTGCTTTGCAATGTGCCAATTTGGCCATAAAATATAAATTGAACCTGGGCTCACATAGATGATTTGAGTGAGCTACAATTTGGAGGGTGATAATTTGGGCATATGAAGGAACTGTATAAATTTCATGTCATTTAGAGATATAAAAAAGGTACTTCCTTCACAATGCTTCTAGGTGAACAAAAACTTTGGAAATTTGCCGAAGAAGATTTGCTAGGCAAATGGAGCTGAATTTTGTCATGCGGTAATGATTTGGATAGGAAAGAGTGCCCAAAAATTCCGAGGGCAATCAAGAATATAAAAATAGCACTTCTTTCATAAAGTGTTGTTGTGAACAGAATAGGAAAATGAATATTGTTGAATTAGTTTTGAACTAGGCAAGGAAGGATTTTTACATATTTGATGAAGATATGCCCCAAAGAATTTATGAGATTTTTTGGGAATTTTGGGAATGATAGAAATATAGGTTGCTTCACAACCTAGGGCAAAAACTGCCACATGGACATGACACATAGGCAAAACTAATGAGATGGCACCTAGTCATCACAACCCACCACAATCTACAAGGCTATGACCATCTATATTGGTCATTAACAACTAGAAATTACGACCTTTCTGACCAAAATGGTCGCAATGGTTTAGGGTTTGGAGCCCCCTGAACAGCTTTTGACCAATTGGTCTAAAATGGTCATAAATTTATGACCAATTCTTCGAGGGTCACTGACAGAAGGTCATAAGTTGACATATTTCTTGTAGTGTTTGTTGATTTGTGTGATATGCAAAAGAAGAAAGATGTGGATAATGATATTGTTGAACTTAAGCTATTTCCGTTTTCGCTTAGAGATCGTACTAAAGCTTGGTTGTCGTCTTTGCCTAAAAATAGTATTGATTCATGGAATAAGTGCAAAGATGCTTTTATCTCTAAGTATTTTCCTCCCGCTAAGATCATCTCTCTTAGAAATGATATTATGAATTTTAAGCAACTTGCTCATGAGCATGTTGCACAATCTTGGGAGAGGATGAAATTAATGATACGTAATTGCCCTACACATGGTTTGAATTTATGGATGATTATACAAAAAAATTATGCCGGATTGAATTTTGCTTCTAGAAATCTTTTAGATTCGGTCGTGGGAGGCACTTTTATGGAAATCACTTTAGGAGAAGCTACCAAACTCCTAGATAATATTATGGTTAATTATTCTCAATGGCACACTGAAAGATCTATTAGTAAAAATGTGCATGCAATTGAAGAGATTAATGTTTTGAGTGGAAAGATGGATGAACTTATGAAATTCTTAGCTAATAAGAGTACTCCCACTGATCCCAATGATATTCCTTTGTCTACTTTAATTGAGAATAATAATGAATCTATGGATGTGAATTTTGTTGATAGGAACAATTTTGGTAACAACGCGTATAGAGGTAATTTTAATTCTAGGTCGTTTCCTAGTAATTCCTCTAATAATTATGGTAATTCCTGCAACAATTCTTATGGAAATTATAATAAGATGCCCTCTGATTTTGAATCTAGTATTAAAGAATTTATTAGTTTGCAAAAGAGTTTCAATGCTTTGATTGAAGAAAAAATGCTTAAGATTGATGAGTTGGCTAGGAACATGGATAGGATTTCTCATGATGTTGATTCTTTGAAACTCAGATCTATTCCACCAAAGCATGATATCAATGAGTCTCTCAAAGCCATGAGAATTTCCATTGATGATTGCAAGGAAAGAACCGCTAGGATGCGTGCAAAAAGGGCTTGCTTTGTGAAAGCGTGTTCTAGTTTTCATGATAATAAGGATGAAGATCTAAAAGTGATTGATGTGTCCTGAGGGAGTCCTGGATTAGGGGGTCTCCGGACAGCCGTACTATCTCCATTGGCCGGACTGATAGACTATGAAGATACAAGATTGAAGACTTTGTCTCGTGTCCGGATGGGACTCTACTTGGCGTGGATGGAAAGCTAGGCAATACGTATATGGATATCTCCTCCTTTGTAACCGACCTTGTGTAACCCTAACCCTCTCTGGTGTCTATATAAACCGAAGGGTTTTAGTCCGTAGGACAACAATCACAACATACAATCATACCATAGGCTAGCTTCTAGGGTTTAGCCTCTCTGATCTCGTGGTAGATCTACTCTTGTAACACCCATATCTTCAATATTAATCAAGCAGGACGTATGGTTTTACCTCCATCAAGAGGGCCCAAACGTGGGTAAAACTTAGTGTCCCTTGCCTCCTGTTACCATCTGGCCTAGACGCATAGTTCGGGACCCCCTACCCGAGATCCGCTGGTTTTGACACCGACATTGGTGCTTTCATTGAGAGTTCCTCTATGTCGTCGTCGTTAGGCTTGATGGCTCCCACTATCATCGGTAGCGATGCGGTCCAGGGTGAGACTTCTCTCCCCGGACAGATCTTCGTATTCAGCGGCTTTGCACTGCGGGCTAATTTGCTTAGCCATCTAGAGCAGATTGAAAGCTACGCCCTTGGCCATCAGGTCAGATTTGGAAGTTTGAATTACACGGCCAACATCCGTGGGGACTTGATCTTCGACGGATTCGAGCCACAGTCGGGCGCGCTGCACTGTCGCGATGGGTACGACATAGCTCTGCCACCGGACGGTACCCCAGAGGCCGCGCCTGCATCAGCTCCGACCCTTAGCTCGGAGCCAACTACGCCAATCGAGGATAGGTGGCTAGACACCGCCTCAGGGGCTGCAGTCTCGACGGCGATCGAGCCAAACACCAGCATAATCCTCCGCACGGCCTGTGACTCCAAGGTGCCGGACTCTCTTCTAGACCCAGAACCATCCGCGCCCCTGCCAATCGAATCCGATTGGGCGCCGATCATGGAATTCACCGCCGCGGATATCTTTCAGCACTCGCCCTTCGGCGACATCCTGAATTCACTAAGGTCTCTCTCTTTGTCAGGAGAGCCCTGGCCGGATTATGGCCAACAGGATTGGGATACGGACGACGAAGAAATTCGACGCCCACCTACCACCCACTTTGTAGCCACTGTCGATGATTTAACTGACATGCTCGACTTCGACTCCGAAGACATCGACGGTATGGACGATAAAGTAGGAGACGAACATGAACCAGCACCTATAGGGCACTGGAAAGCCACCTCGTTGTATGACATATACATGGTGGATACACCCAATGAAGGCAATGGCGACGAGATAGCGGAGGATGACCCCTCCAAGAAGCAACCCAAGCGCCGACGTTAGCGGCGCCGCTCTAAGTCCCGCCAAAGCAAAAGTGGTGATACCGGCACAGGAGATAATAACACTCCGGATAGCGCCGAAGACAACAACAATCCCCTCCAGCAAGATTTAGAGCACGAGGATGAAGGAGCCAGCTCTCCTAAGAGGGCGGCTGTCAGAGAGGAGGAGGATGACAATTACATGCCCCCCTCTGAAGACGAGGCAAGCCTCGGCGATGATGAATTCGCCGTACCAGAGGATCCCGTTGAACAAGAGCGCTTCAAGCGCAGGCTTATGGCCACGGCAAATAGCCTGAAGAAAAAGCAGCAGCAGCTTCAAGCTGATCAAGACCTGCTAGCTGACAAATGGACTGATGTCCTCGCGGCCGAGGAATATAAACTTGACCGTCCCTCCAAGAGTTACCCCAGGCGCAGGTTACTACCCCGACTGGAGGAAGAAGCGTATGATACGGCTGATCGGCCACCTCGTGGCCGCGATAGAGAGGCATTCCAGCCAAAAGCTCAGCCTCCACCCCAATGCCATCCAAATAAAAAGGCATGGGGAGATACGCCAGACCTGCGAGACATATTGGAGGACAAAGCAAAGCATTCAAGATCGATCTACGGATCACGAGGGCGCACCACTCTACGAGACAGTAAACGTCACGCGGATACACTAAAAGCAAATCCGGCCGGGCCGAACACAGCGGGCAGGACCCATATGAGCTGCGTCGCGATATAGCCCAATACAGAGGCGCCGCACGCCCCTTATGCTTCATAGACGAAGTAATGGAACATCAATTCCCAGAAGGTTTCAAACCTGTAAACATTGAATCATACGACGACACAACAGATCCTGCAGTATGGATTGAGGACTTCCTCCTCCACATCCACATGGCCCGCGGTGATGACTTACATGCCATCAAATACCTCCCACTAAAACTCAAAGGACCAACGCGACACTGGCTTAATAGCTTGCCAGCGGACTCCATTAGCTGTTGGGAAGATCTGGAAGCCGCATTCCTCGACAACTTTCAGGGCACTTATGTGCGACCACCAGATGCCGATGACTTGAGCCACATAATTCAGCAGCCAGAAGAGTTGGCCAGGCAATTCTGGACTCGGTTCCTTACAAAGAAAAATCAAATCGTCGACTGTCCGGATGCGGAGGCCTTAGCTGTTGGGGAACGTAGTAATTTCAAAAAAAATCCTACGCACACGCAAGATCATGGTGATGCATAGCAACGAGGGGGAGAGCATGATCTACGTAGCCTTGTAGATCGCAACGGAAGCGTTGACACAACATAGAGGAAGTAGTCATACGTCTTCTTCCCGATCCGACCGATCCAAGCACCGTTACTCCGGCACCTCCGAGTTCTTAGCACATGTACAGCTCGATGATGATCCCCGGGCTCCGATCCAGCAAAGCTTCGGGGAGGAGTTCCGTCAGCACGACGGCGTGGTGACGATCTTGATGTTCTACCGACGCAGGGCTTTGCCTAAGCACTACAACGATATGATCGAGGTGGAATATGGTGGCAGGGGGCACCGCACACGGCTAAGGAACGATCTCAAAGATCAACTTGTGTGTCCTAGGGTGCCCCCTGCCCCCGTATATAAAGGAGCAAGGGGGAGGCCGGCCGGCCCTATGGGGCGCACCAAGGGGAGGGGGAGTCCTCCTCCTAGTGCGAGTAGGACTCCCCTTTCCGAATCCAATTAGGAAACCCTAAGGGGAAAGGAAAGAGGGGGAGAGGGAGAGGGAAAGAGGGGCCGCGCCCCCCTCCCTAGTCCAATTCAGACTCCCCATGTGGGGGGGGGGGCACCACCTCCTAGGCCGCAGCCCTCTCTCTCCCCTAAGGCCCAATAAGGCCCATTACTTCCCCGGAGGGTTCCGGTAACCCTTTCAGTACTCCGGTTTTCTCCGAAATCACCCGGAACACTTCCGGTGTCCAAATATAGCCGTCCAATATATCAATCTTTATGTCTCGACCATTCCGAGACTCCTCGTCATGTCCGTGATCACATCTGGGACTCCGAACTAACTTCGGTACATCAAAATGCATAAACTCATAATAACTGTCATCGTAACGTTAAGCGTGCGGACCCTACAACTCGAGAACAATGTAGACATGACCGAGACACGTCTCCGGTCAATAACCAATAGCGGGACCTGGATGCCCATATTGGCTCCTACATATTCTACGAAGATCTTTATCGGTGAGACCGCATAACAACATACGTTGTTCTCTTTGTCATCGGTATGTTACTTGCCCGAGATTCGATCGTCGGTATCCAATACCTAGTTCAATCTCATTACCGGCAAGTCTCTTTACTCGTTCTGTAATACATCATCTCGCAACTAACTCATTAGTTGCAATGCTTCCAAGGCTTATGTGATGTGCATTACCGAGATGGCCCAGAGATACCTCTCCGACAATCGGAGTGACAAATCCTAATCTCGAAATACGCCAACCCAACATCTACCTTTGGAGACACCTGTAGAGCTCCTTTATAATCACCCAGTTACGTTGTGACGTTTGGTAGCACACAAAGTGTTCCTTTGGTAAACAGAAGTTGCATAATCTCATAGTCATAGGAACATGTATAAGTCATGAAGAAAGCAATAGCATCATACTAAACGATCGGGTGCTAAGCTAATGGAATGGGTCATGTCAATCAGATCATTCAACTAATGATGTGACCTTGTTAATCAAATAACAACACTTTGTTTATGGTTAGGAAACATAACCATCTTTGATTAACGAGCTAGTCAAGTAGAGGCATACTAGTGACACTAAGTTTGTCTATGTATTCACACATGTATTATGTTTCCAGTTAATACAATTCTAGCATGAATAATAAACTTTTATCATGATATAAGGAAATAAATAATAACTTTATTATTGCCTCTAGGGCATATTTCCTTCAGTCTCCCACTTGCACTAGAGTCAATAATCTAGATTACACAATAATGATTCTAACACCCATGGAGCCTTGGTGCTGATCATGTTTTGCTCGTGGAAGAGGCTTAGTCAACGGGTCTACAACATTCAGATCCGTATGTATCTTGCAAATCTCTATGTATCCCACCTGGACTAGATCCCGGATGGAATTGAAGCGTCTCTTGATGTGCTTGGTCCTCTTGTGAAATCTGGATTCCTTTGCCAAGGCAATTGCACCAGTATTGTCACAAAAGATTTTCATTGGACCCGATGCACTAGGTATAACACCTAGATCAGATATGAACTCCTTCGTTCGCTGCTTTCGAAGCAGCTATGTACTCCGCTTCACATGTAGATCCCGCTACGACGCTTTGTTTAGAACTGCACCAACTGACAGCTCCACCATTTAATATAAACACGTATCCGGTTTGCGATTTAGAATCGTCCGGATCAGTGTCAAACCTTGCATCAACGTAACCTCTTACGGTGAGCTCTTTGTCACCTCCATATATGAGAAACATATCCTTAGTCCTTTTCAGGTATTTCAGGATGTTCTTGACCGCTGTCCAGTGATCCACTCCTGGACTACTTTGGTACCTCCCTGCTAAACTTATAGCAAGGCACACATCAGGTCTGGTACACAGCATTGCATACATGATAGAGCCTATGGCTGAAGCATAGGGAACATCTTTCATTTTCTCTCTATCTTCTGCAGTGGTCGGGCATTGAGTCTGACTCAACTTCACACCTTGCAACACAGGCAAGAACCCTTTCTTTGCTTGATCCATTTTGAACTTCTTCAGAATCTTGTCAAGGTATGTGCTTTGTGAAAGTCCAGTTAAGCGTCTTGATCTATCTCTATAGATCTTTATGCCTAATATGTAAGCAGCTTCACAGAGGTCTTTCATTGAAAAACTCTTATTCAAGTATCCCTTTATGCTATCTAGAAATTCTATGTCATTTCCAATCAGTAATATGTCATCCACATATAATATCAGAAATGCTACAGAGCTCCCACTCACTTTCTTGTAAATACAGGCTTCTCCGAAAGTCTGTATAAAACCAAATGCTTTAATCACACTATCAAAGCATTTATTCCAACTCCGAGAGGCTTGCACCAGTCCATAAATGGATCACTGGAGCTTGCACACTTTGTTAGCTCCCTTTGGATTGACAAAACCTTCCGGTTGCATCATATACAACTCTTCTTCCAGAAATCCATTCAGGAATGCAGTTTTGACATCCATTTGCCAAATTTCATAATCATAAAACGCGGCAATTGCTAACATGATTCGGACAGACTTAAGCATCGCTACGGGTGAGAAGGTCTCATCGTAGTCAACCCCTTGAACTTGTCGAAAACCTTTTGCGACAAGTCGATCTTTATAGACAGTAACATTACCGTCAGTGTCAGTCTTCTTCTTGAAGATCCATTTATTCTCAATTGCTTGCCGATCATCGGGCAAGTCAACCAAAGTCCATACTTTGTTCTCATACATGGATCCCATCTCAGATTTCATGGCTTCAAGCCACTTTGCGGAATCTGGGCTCACCATCGCTTCTTCATAGTTCATAGGTTCATCATGATTTAGTAGCATGATTTCCAGAACAGGATTACCGTACCACTCTGGTGCAGATCTTACTCTGGTTGATCTACGAGGTTCAGTAGTATCTTGTCCTGAAGTTTCATGATCATCATCATTAGCTTCCTCACTAATTGGTATAGGTGTCGCAGAAACAGTTTTCTGTGATGTACTACTTTCCAATAAGGGAGTAGGTATAGTTACCTCGTCAAGTTCTACTTTCTTCCCACTCACTTCTTTCGAGAGAAACTCCTTCTCTAGAAAGGATCCATTCTTAGCAACAAATATCTTGCCTTCGGATCTGTGATAGAAGGTGTACCCAACAGTCTCCTTTGGGTGTCCTATGAAGACACATTTCTCCGATTTGGGTTCGAGCTTATCAGGTTGAAGCTTTTTCACATAAGCATCGCAGCCCCAAACTTTAGGAAACGACAACTTTGGTTTCTTGCCAAACCATAGTTCATAAGGCGTTGTTTCAACGGATTTTGATGGTGCCCTATTTAACGTGAATGCGGTCGTCTCTAAAGCATAACCCCAAAACGATAGCGGTAAATCAGTAAGAGACATCATAGATCGTACATATCTAGTAAAGTACGATTACGACGTTTGGACACACCATTACGCTGTGGTGTTCCGGGTGGCGTGAGTTGCGAAACTATTCCACAATTTTTCAAATGTACACCAAACTCGTAACTCAAATATTCTCCTCCACGATCAGATCGTAGAAACTTTATTTTCTTGTTACGATGATTTTCAACTTCACTCTGAAATTCTTTGAACTTTTCAAATGTTTCAGACTTATGTTTCATTAAGTAGATATACCCATATCTGCTTAAGTCATCTATGAAGGTGAGAAAATAACGATATCCGCCACGAGCCTCAATATTCATCGGACCACATACATCGGTATGTATGATTTCCAATAAATCTGTTGCTCTCTCCATAGTACCGGAGAATGGTGTTTTAGTCATTTTGCCCATGAGGCACGGTTCGCAAGTACCAAGTGATTCATAATCAAGTGGTTCCAAAAGTCCATCAGTATGGAGTTTCTTCATGCGCTTTATACCGATATGACCTAAACGGCAGTGCCACAAATAAGTTGCACTGTCACTATCAACTCTGCATCTTTTGGTTTCAACATTACGAATATGTGTGTTACTACTACCGAGATTCATGAAAAATAGACCACTCCTCAAAGGTGCATGACCATAAAAGATATTACTCATATAAATAGAACAACCATTATTCTCTGATTTAAATGAATAACCGTCTCGCATCAAACAAGATCCAGATATAATGTTCATGCTCAACGCTTGCACCAAATAACAATTATTTAGGTCTAATATTAATCCCGAAGGTAGATGTAGAGGTAGCGTGCCGACCGCGATCACATCGACTTTGGAACCGTTTCCCACGCGCATCGTCACCTTGTCCTTTGCAAGTGTTCACTTAATCCGTAGTCCCTGTTTCGAGTTGCAAATATTAGCAGAACCAGTATCAAATACCCAGGTGCTACTGCGAGCTCTAGTAAGGTACACATCAATAACATGTATATCACATATACCTTTGTTCACCTTGCCATCCTTCTTATCCGCCAAATACTTGGGCCAGTTCTGCTTCTAGTGACCAGTCTGCTTGCAGTAGAAGCACTCAGTTTCAGGCTTAGGTCCAGACTTGGGTTTCTTTTCTTGAGCAGCAACTTGCTTGCCGTTCTTCTTGAAGTTCCCCTTCTTCTTCCCTTTGCCCTTTTTCTTGAAACTAGTGGTCTTGCTGACCATCAACACTTGATGCTCCTTTTTGATTTCTACCTCCGCAACTTTCAGCATTGCGAAGAGCTCGGGAATAGTCTTGTTCATCCCTTGCATATTATAGTTCATCACGAAGCTCTTGTAGCTTGGTGGCAGTGATTGGAGAATTCTGTCAATGACGCAATCATCTGGAAGATTAACTCCCATTTGAATCAAGTGATTATTATATACCCAGACATTTTGAGTATATGCTCACTGACAGAACTGTTCTCCTCCATCTTGCAGCTATAGAATTTATTGGAGACTTCATATCTCTCAATCTAGGCATTTGCTTGAAATATCAACTTCAACTCCTGGAACATCTCATATGCTCCATGACGTTCAAAACGTCGTTGAAGTCCCGATTCTAAGCCGTAAAGCATGGCACACTGAACTATCGAGTAGTCATCAGCTTTGCTCTGCCAAACGTTCATAACATCTGGTGTTGCTCCAGCAGCAGGCCTGGCACCCAGCGGTGCTTCCAGGACGTAATTCTTCTGAGCAGCAATGAGGATAATCCTCAAGTTACAGACCCAGTCCGTGTAATTGCTACCATCATCTTTCAACTTTGCTTTCTCAAGGAACGCATTTAAATTCAACGGAACAACAGCACGAGCCATCTATCTACAATCAACATAAACAAGCAAGATACTATCAGGTACTAAGTTCATGATAAGTTTAAGTTCAATTAATCAAATTACTTAAGAACTCCCACTTAGATAGACATCCCTCTAATCCTCTAAGTGATCACGTGATCCAAATCAACTAAACCATAACCGATCATCACGTGAGATGGAGTAGTTTTCAATGGTGAACATCGCTATGTTGATCATATCTACTATATGATTCAAGCTCGACCTTTCGGTCTCCGTGTTCCGAGGCCATATCTGCATATGCTAGGTTCTTCAAGTTTAACCTGAGTATTCTGCGTCTGCAAAAACTGGCTTGCACCCGTTGTAGATGGACGTAGAGGTTATCACACCCGATCATCACGTGGTGTCTGGGCACGACGAAGTTTGGCAACGGTGCATACTCAGGGAGAACACTCCTTGATAATTTAGTGAGAGATCATCTTATAATGCTACCGTCAATCAAAGCAAGATAAGATGCATAAAAAGATAAACATCACATGCAATCAATATAAGTGATATGATATGGACATCATCATCTTGTGCTTGTGATCTCCATCTCTGAAGCACCGTCATGATCACCATCGTCACCGGCGCGACACCTTGATCTCCATCGTAGCATCGTTGTCGTCTCGCCAATCTTATGCTTCCACGACTTTCGCTACCGCTTAGTGATAAAGTAAAGCATTACATCGCGATTGCATTGCATACAATAAAGCGACAACCATATGGCTCTTGCCAGTTGCCGATAACTCGATTACAAAACATGATCATCTCATACAATAAAATTTAGCATCATGTCTTGGCCATATCACATCACAACATGCCCTCCAAAAACAAGTTAGACGTCCTCTACTTTGTTGTTGCAAGTTTTACGTGGCTGCTACGGGCTTAAGTAAGAACCAATCTCACCTACGCATCAAAACCACAACGATAGTTCGTCAAATAGACTCCGTTTTAACCTTCGCAAGGACCGGGCGTAGCCACACTCGGTTCAACTAAAGTTGGAGAAACTGACACCCGCTAGCCACCTGTGTGCAAAGCACGGCGGTAGAACCAGTCTCGCGTAACCGTACGCGTAATGTCGGTCCAGGCCGCTTCATCCAACAATACCGCCGAACCAAAGTATGACATGCTGGTAGGCAGTATGACTTATATCGTCCACAACTCACTTGTGTTCTACTCGTGCAAATAACATCAAATCATAAAACCTAGGCTCGGATGCCACTATTGGGGAACGTAGTAATTTCAAAAAAATTCCTACGCACACGCAAGATCATGGTGATGCATAGCAACGAGGGGGAGAGCATGATCTACGTACCCTTGTAGATCACAACGGAAGCGTTGACACAACGTAGAGGAAGTAGTCGTACGTCTTCTTCCCGATCCGACCGATCCAAGCACCGTTACTCTGGCACCTGCGAGTTCTTAGCACACGTACAGCTCAATGACGATCCCCGGGCTCCGATCCAGCAAAGCTTCGGGGAGGAGTTCCGTCAGCACGACGGCGTGGTGACGATCTTGATGTTCTACCGACGCAGGGCTTCGCCTAAGCACTACAACGATATGATCGAGGTGGAATATGGTGGCAGGGGGCACCGCCCACGGCTAAGGAACGATCTCAAAGATCAACTTGTGTGTCCTAGGGTGCCCCCCTGCCCTCGTATATAAAGGAGCAAGGGGGAGGCCGGCCGGCCCTATGGGGCGCGCCAAGGGGAGGGGGAGTCCTCCTCCTAGTGGGAGTAGGACTCCCCTTTCCTAATCCAATTAGGAAACCCTAAGGGGGAAGGAAAGAGGGGGAGAGGGAGAGGGAAAGAGGGGCCGCGCCCCCCTCCCTAGTCCAATTCGGACTCCCCATGTGGGGGGAGCCACCTCCTAGGCCGCAGCCGTCTCTCTCTCCCCTAAGGCCCAATAAGGCCCATTACTTCCCCGGAGGGTTCCGGTAACCCTTCCGGTACTCCGGTTTTCTCCGAAATCACCCGAAACACTTCCGGTGTCCAAATATAGCCGTCCAATATATCAATATTTATGTCTCGACCATTCCGAGACTCCTCGTCATGTCTGTGATCACATCCGGGACTCCGAACTAACTTCGGTACATCAAAATGCATAAACTCATAATAACTGTCATCGTAACGTTAAGCGTGCAGACCCTACGGTTCGAGAACGATGTAGACATTTCCGAGACACGTCTCCGGTCAATGACCAATAGCGGGACCTGGATGCCCATATTGGCTCCTACATATTCTACGAAGATCTTTATCGGTCAGACCGCATAACAACATACGTTGTTCCCTTTGTCATCGGTATGTTACTTGCCCGAGATTCGATCGTCGGTATCCAATACCTAGTTCAATCTCGTTACCGGCAAGTCTCTTTACTCGTTCTGTAATACATCATCTCGCAACTAACTCATTAGTTGCAATGCTTGCAGGCTTATGTGATGTGCATTACCGAGATGGCCCAGAGATACCTCTCCGACAATCGGAGTGACAAATCCTAATCTCAAAATACGCCAACCCAACATCTACCTTTGGAGACACCTGTAGAGCTCCTTTATAATCACCCAGTTACGTTGTGACGTTTGGTAGCACACAAAGTGTTCCTCTGGTAAACGGGAGTTGCATAATCTCATAGTCATAGGAACATTTATAAGTCATGAAGAAAGCAATAGCAACATACTAAACGATCGGGTGCTAAGCTAATGGAATGGGTCATGTCAATCAGATCATTCAACTAATGATGTGACCTCATTAATCAAATAACAACACTTTGTTTATGGTTAGGAAACATAACAATCTTTGATTAACGAGCTAGTCAAGTAGAGGCATACTAGTGACACTAAGTTTGTCTATGTATTCACACATGTATTATGTTTCCGGTTAATACAATTCTAGCATGAATAATAAACTTTTATCATGATATAAGGAAATAAATAATAACTTTATTATTGCCTCTAGGGCATATTTCCTTCATTAGCGGCTTTCAAGCACAACATCCGAGACGAGTAGCTAGCCCGGCACCTTGGTCAGGAAAAGCCGAAATCTATGGCAGCCCTCACGATGCTCATGACCCGCTTTTGTGCGGGAGAAGACAACTGGTTGGCTCGCAGTAACAACATATCAAAGAACCATGGTACCTCAGATACCAAGGACGGCAACAGCAGGTCACGTCACAACAAGCATAAGCGCCGCATTAACGGCGAAAGTACTAAGGATACGGCAGTCAATGCCGGATTCAAAGGCTCTAAACTTGGTCAGCGGAAAAAGCCATTCAAACAAAGTATGCCAGGTCCGTCCAGCTTGGACCGTATACTCGATCGCTCGTGTCAAATACATGGCACCCCAGACAAGCCAGCCAATCACACCAACAGGGATTGTTGGGTGTTCAAGCAGGCCGGCAAGTTAATTGCCGAAAACAAGGACAAGGGGCCGCGTAGCAATGACGAGGAAGAACCCCGGCAGCCGCACACTAGAGGACAGAAGAGGTTTCCCCCGCAAGTGCGGACGGTGAACATGATATACGCAACCCACATCCCCAAGAGGGAGCGGAAGCATGCGCTCAGGGACGTATATGCGTTGGAGCCAGTCGCCCCAAAGTTCAACCCTTGGTCCTCCTGTCCGATCACCTTCGATCGCAGGGACCACCCCACTAGTATCCATCACGACGGATTCGCCACACTGGTCCTAGACCCAATCATCGACGGATTTCACCTCACTCGAGTCCTTATGGACGGCGGCAGCAGCCTGGACCTGCTTTATCAGGACACAATGCGCAAAATGGGTATAGACCCCTAAAGGATCAAACCCACAAAGACGGCCTTTAAAGGTGTCATTCCAGGCATAGAGGCCCACTGCACAGGCTCAATTACACTGGAAGTGGTGTTCGGATCCCCGGATAACTTCCGAAGCGAAGAGTTAATCTTCGATATAGTCCCGTTCCGCAGTGGTTACCATGCGCTACTCGGATGAACCGCATTCGCTAGATTCAATGCGGTGCCACATTATGCATACCTCAAGCTCAAGATGCCAGGACCCCGCGGAGTTATTACAGTCAATGGAAACACAGAGCGCTCTCTCCGAACAGAGGAGCACGCCACGGCCCTTGCAGTAGAAGCGCAAAGCAGCCTCTCAAGGCAATCTACCAGTTCGGCGTTTCAAAGCCCGGACACCTTCAAGCGCGCTCAGGGCAATCGGCAAACAGACTGCCTGGCGCGATCTGAGCTCACGTAGCAATACGGCAGCCCCCCAATCCCAGCCCAACGGCGTTGTTCTTGTCGCGCGTACATAATTACGCATTAAAAATACCATGGGCACAGGTGGGGAGGGGGCACAACTACGGCACGCCCCAAAACGTGGCCTAAACCGCACCAGGGGCTTCCCGTTTGGTTATTTTTCTTTTTCTTTCAGGACTTCAATCTCTGGGAACACTGTCCGGCAGCTCTATTGCCGAACACATGATACAACAACCAAGGAGGCCGACAACTACGGAATTCCCAGGTGGATTACATATTTCATATAATTCCTCAGCTCGCCCTTGGAAGGGACATAGTCCTACTCTTTTGCTTATTACACTATCTATATCACTCTGCTTTAATGCAATTTTTTAATATACAATGCATGACATTACGACTATTATTGCATTTTTGTTATATGTATACATATCTATGTGTTCGTTAATGACACCTAGCAGCCGTACACTCTGGTACGGACAATGCACCAGGGGCTTACGTACTCACAATATGGTGTGAAAAGTCCAAACACTTTCACAAGTGCGGCACCCCGAACTTATAGCATTATATGCATCACCTCCGAATCATGTCTTTGGTCAAATGTTGGGTTTTCCCGGCTCCTCTGTTTTGGTACCTTACGTTCCGCTCTATCGGCTAAGGTAGCGCTAGGAGAACTACTGCGATTGTGCCCCGGTTCTGCCGGGCCGAGCACCTCAGTAGAGAAAGCTAAAACTGACTGTCATGATAAGGCGAGAGACTGGTCGCTGTTCGGTGAGGTTTTTTGAGTCCCTAAAGACTTATGCCGCTTAGGGCGAAGGGCCGGCTCCGTCCGGCCTACAGGCGTGTATCGCGCCCTGAATTCGGCCTTCCAAATACCAGGGGCTTCGCCGAAATTTAAAATTATAGAATTCTATGGCTAAGTGAGAGTGATAAAGCATTATTAGTCCAGTTGCCTTGTTCGTTGTGCTGAGCACCTCCCTCGAAGGACCCAAACGTGGGAACAGGAGTGCTCAGGTTTATCCCGAACACCCCAGCACTCGTGGTATGGGGGCAGAAGCCGAGGACTAGCCATCTCTCCGATCGGATAAACAGCCAAACAGAAGGTAATATTTTAAATTCACACAAGCGTTGCATAGCGCATATGAAACAAGTTTTCATCACACAGGATACAAAACGAGCAAGTCTCATTCAAATATTACATTTTGTGAACACTCATCCGCGATAAGATGGGTGCCCGGCAGAACACCCTCGTGGTACATCTTGGGGTGGCGGTGCTCCTTGCCCTTCGGCGGCCCCTCCTTGATAAGCTTCATGGCATCTAGCTTGACCCACTGCGTTTTCACACGGGCGAAGGCCCGGCGTGCACCTTCAATGCAGATGGATCACTTGACGACCTCCAGCCGTGGGCAGGCATCCACAAGCCACCTCACCAGGCCGAAGAAGCTGTTCGGAAAGGCATCGCCAGGCCACAACCGGACTATGAATCCCTTCATGGCCTGCTCGGCCGCCTTATGTAGCTCGGCCATGTGCTTCAGCTGGTCGCTCCATCGCACCAGATGTTCGGCCTCAGCATACTGAGACCAGAACAGCTTCTCCGTCGAGCTCCCATCCCCGGCCCAGTAGAATAGTGCGGCATCGGACACACTATGGGGCAAATCTGCGAATGCTCCTGAACAGCTCCAGATTTGGGTAAGTAATCGGTAATTCACCTTTACATGCTCGCTTTGCATATAGAAAGCCTTACCCGCTGCTATCTTCTTCATCGCGTCGATCTCCTGAAGGGCCTTCTAGGCCTTGGCCTTGGCACTCTTCGCGCTCTCACGGGCCGCGGCAAGCTCAGACTCTTGCGTCTTCAAGTCAAGCTCCAACGCCTCGCGCTTCGTCACGAGAGCCTGGAACTCTTGTTGCACCTCGCCCACCCGAGCCTCGTGCCTCTCTCGCTCGGTGCGCTCCTGGGCCACCTTCTCTTCGGCCTCGGTGTCGTCGGCTGGATGACGGGAGGTGGCGGTCGGGACTGGATCGCTATCCATGTCCGACGCGCCCAGGGAGCCGTCCGAGGATACCTCGATATTGGCTCAGGGCGGCCTGCACAATGGAGTTCGGTGTTAGGGAAAGCAATGCGACAAAGGAATCCTATGGGTTACTTTGGTTTCTGAACACTTACGATCTCCCCTAGGGCTTGCCCCTGGGCAACCACTCGTCTTCACTTTCGTCGGCGGCGGTGGAGCTATCCGGAAGGAGCGTCCTTCCCTTCTTGGACCCTCCGGCCTCCCCAGTTGGGGCGGCCTTCCTTTTCTTGTCTCCCCTAGTCGGTGGGGGAGCCTCTTCTTCCTCTTCCTCGTCTTCGGGGGAAGAGTGTGCCGCAGACTCATTGGACGGTGAGTCCGACGACACCTGGCGTCGGGAACTCTTTCGAGCTCCCTTGGCCTTCTGGGTCTTCTTCGGCACCTTATAAGGGGCCGAAGACAACATCTTCACCAGGAGGGCGTCTGCAGGGTCTTCGGGCAAGGGAGCCGGACATTCAATTTGTCCGGCCATCTTCTGCCACTCCTGTTAACGGCACGGGAGTTTAGATCCCGCATAGAATCAATCTATATAGAAAACAAGTATCCTGTGAAAGGTAAAACAACTTACCGCACTGGCGTGGCGCTTCATGCTGAATCCGCGATCCTCAGTAATGGGGGAGGGACCGTGGTGCCCTGGAACAGCACCCTCCAGGCATCTTCATGTGTCGTGTCGAAGAGCCTATTTAGAGTTCGGTGCTGCGCCGAATTGAACTCCCACAAGGTAAAGTCCCGTTGTTGGCACGGGAGTATCCGGCGGACGAGCATAACCTGGACTATGTTGACAAGCTTGAGCTTCTTATCCACCATGTTCTGAATACATGACTGGAGTCCGGTCAGCTCTTTTGAATTACCCCAGGACAGACCCTTCTCTTTCCAGGAGGTGAGCCGCATAGGGATGCCAGATCGGAACTCGGGGGCCGCTACCCATGCGGGGTCGCATGGCTCGATGATATAGAACCACCCCGATTGCCACCCGTTTATGGTGTCCACGAAGGTGCCCTCGAGCCATGTGATGTTGGGCATCTTGCCCACCATGGCGCCTCCGCAATTCGCCTGGCGGCTGCTCACTACCTTCGGCTTGACGTTGAAGGTCTTCAGCCATAGGCCGAAGTGGGGCTTGGCACGGAGAAAGGCCTCGCACACGACGATAAACGCCGAGATGTTGAGGATGAAGTTCGGGGCCAGATCATGGAAATCCAGGTCGTAATAAAACATGAGCCCCGGGACAAAGGGATGGAGAGGGAATCTCAGTCCACGGAGGAAATGGGTGAGGAATACCACCCTCTCATGGGGCTCGGGGGTGGGGATGAGTTGTCCCTCATCTGGGAGCCGGTGCGCGATGTCGTCGGGCAAGTATCCGGCTCTCCTCAGTTTCTTGATGTCTCCCTCCGTGACGGAGGAGACCATCCACTTGCCTCCCGTTCCGGACATGGTTGGAGAAGGTTGGGATGTAAGTGAGGACTTGGGTGCTAGAGCTCGGGTATGCGGGAGCGGATGAGCAGAGGAGGAAGAAGGCGTGGATAGAAAGGTGAATCCTTATCCCTTTATATGGGCGGACAAAATTAAACGTCCCCACTTGCCTAGTAAAACTCACTTATCCCCCAAGCGCCGCAATTGATGGAGCGGTTGGGTTACCCACGCCCGTATTGATGAGAATCCCGTAATAAGGGGACACGATCTCTGCGTTGACAAGACGTGTCGAAAAATTGCCTCGCGTTATGTGCGGGCTGGTTAAAAGAAACGGTTCGAATAATCACCGGGCCATGACGTAACGTCACGTTGCCAAAACAAGCTAGCGGATTAGATCTGCGAAAGCATTATTCTCTATGGTGAAATGTGGAACTTATTTTGCAGGGTCGGACACTATCCTCGTATTCAAATTCTTCTGTGATGTATTCGGAGAAGGAACCCGCCTTGCAATGCCGAAGACAACTGCACGCCGGACTCATCATCATTGAAGCCTGGTTCAGGGGCTACTGAGGGAGTCCTGGATTAGGGGGTCTCCGGACAGCCGGACTATCTCCATTGGCCGGACTGATAGACTGTGAAGATACAAGATTGAATACTTCGTCTCGTGTCCGGATGGGACTCTACTTGGCGTGGAAGGCAAGCTAGGCAATACGTATATGGATATCTCCTCCTTTGTAACTGACCTTGTGTAACCCTAACCCTCTCCAGTGTCTATATAAACCGAAGGGTTTTAGTCCATAGGACAATAATCACAACATACAATCATACCATAGGCTAGCTTCTAGGGTTTAGCCTCTCTGATCTCATGGTAAATCTACTCTTGTAACACCCATATCTTCAATATTAATCAAGCAGGACATAGGGTTTTACCTCCATCAAGAGGGCCCGAACCTGGGTAAAACTTCGTGTCCGTTGCCTCCTGTTACCATCCGGCCTAGACGCACAGTTCGGGACCCCCTACCCGAGATCCGCCGGTTTTGACACCGACATGTCCCCTATTAAATCCTTGTTTTGAAATATGAATCTTTATAATGATGGCACTGGAGATGAGTCAACTTTAGTTAGAAGGCGTCTCAAAAATTTGGAGTTTTTAGATCTTGATGCAAAAATTGGTAAAACTGGGATTGAAGAGGTTAAAACTTTAGATAGCAACGAACCCACTATCTTGGATTTCAAGGAATTTAATCTATCTATCTATCTATCTATACCTATACTATAGATTTGTGACTCCCTAAAAATTTCCATGTTAATCTGTAATTAAGAACCGTTAATCTCGTGGGACCAAATTATTACGGTGTAAATCAATCCATCAATCCGTCGTCAAAAAAACTCCCAAAAGGCCAATAATCCTTGTGGGACTAAATTATTAGGCACCAATGTATAGATAAAATCGTCTGTGAAACAAAAAATATTAAAAGGCCCGTAATCCTTGGTGGGACCAAATTATTAGGCACCAATGTATATATAGATAAAACAGAAGTACTATAATGAACGAGACTACCATCCAAAAAATAACGAGACCAATATCCTCTCTCTCTCTCTCTCTCTCTCTCTCCCGCATAAGTCCGCCTTCTCCTCCGCCTACTATTAGGCCCTTATTTTCAATCGATGTCCAAAGGAAAAGATTGCTACCTTCAATCAATCTGTTGGAGATGAGTTCGATCCGGCAACAAATCCTCCTCACAGATCCATCGCTCCAGCAATATGGTGGAGAAGCAACCTGTGAACATCACGTGATCTCTTTCTAGATTGGAGCAGGCTTATACAAAAATATCATCTCTTGGACGGTCTGAGTTCGCGCCCGGCATCGTAGGTTTGTCGCCAAGCTATCAATGCAATAAAGGTACAATATCCAGATTAGAAACTCTGATTTGATCCTCTACCACCCACTAATGAGATCACTTTGTTATAGGTAAACACATCGTGTTCCTGTGCACTGCGTTCCCAGCCGCAATGATTGATTATGTGCATCGTGGATATGGATGGGGTGTACGTGCATGTTCAGGCCGATCAAGGATGCCTTCTACGTTTGCATCTTGCCGGACGATCCCCGTGCAGGACCACATCGATATTGAATCAAGCCATCCTGCTTCGCTGCAGTTTAGAAGTCGACGCCGCAGACATATCTCTGGCGTGCGTTTGTTAACAGTTCAAGCAATGATTGATTATGTGCATCGTTGGTCAGGATGGTGTGTACATGCATGTTCAGGCTGATCAAAGATGCCTTCTACGTTTGCATCTTGCCGGACGAACCCCGTGCAGGACCACATCGAGATTGAATCAAGCCATCCTGCTTCACCGCAGTTCAGAAGTCGACGCCGCAGACATATCTCTGACGTGTATTTGTAAATAGTTCAAGAAAGCAATATGTCTTACCTGTGTGTATGTAGGTATATATTAGCACATCTCGCTGGAATCGATCAACCTACTTGGGAAGTCATATGGGTTATTACATGTACGTGTGTCATTCTTTGCAGACTGGAATTTCCTGGCCATCATGCTTCGCTCTTTCTCTCTCCACAACTCCCGTCCCACTCCTTCCTGCTTTACTACTGCTACTAAATCCAATGCCATAGTATATTTGTAGGAGTTCCGGTATTAGGGAGTTTCATACTTCTGCTACATATTCAGATGATACTAATTATGGTAGGAGTTATAGTCGAAGAGCATCATACTTTGGAAGTTAGCTTAATTGTAACCACATACTTGCAAGTTAGGCACACTAATTCAGTTTGATCTTTTTTTACAGACATTTAAATGAGGTCAGAGGGCTAGCTTCTTACGATGTCAAACTTTTCTTTTTACGTTTTTCACTCACCTCCAAATTGCACAAGCATTGTTTGGTATTAATTTCATCGCTCCAGAATTATTATAATATCTTATCTTTGCAACCTACCTTCCAAGTTCTAACCACCCTGGAACAAAGCATCTATTTGTATCTCCTACAGATATATCCCTTGATGGATATTGGTTTATGGCAGTCATATTTGATGGTAGTTTAAAGCAATTCATTGGGACACTACCATGGGCAATACTCATGCATTCTGTGATGCCCTCGACGAAGTGATGGCCACTATAATGAACACATGCTACAGTTTTATGGCTCGGGGTGGACAACAATCTTGAAGAGTTCATGGAAGATTCAGGGTACATGTGGTTGTATCAGTGATTACTAGCATCTTCTTGGGCCTCGAGGAGTGACACAGAATGATGGTTTATGCTAAGATGATATTATTGCTTAGATTTCCGTTGCTATGCATTGAGGATAAACATTTTCGCATAATACATTGCCATGACATGCACTTGGTTTTAATTTGGATTATCAATTGTTATGAGTGATTAGCTATGCAGAACCATCCATGAAATCACAAAGAGAAGTCAACTCTTTTATGTAAACTTATTCCAAAAAATAGTAGCATCATTTAATGATTTTGACAACAGAGTTAGTTTTAATGGAAATCAAGGGAAAATGTAAAAACTATTCATGACTGATTGGTCCTAACCTTCCTATATTTTTTTTAAATCCAAGAATCGCATCCTCGCCATATGGCATATGCCTCATATGATTTATAAATGACCTGCTCGGATTTCTGTTGTAATATTAATAGTTTGTCATGGTAGTTTATAATACATACTAAGTACTCTTTATTACTATAAGAGCCATAGACCAACTGACATAAGCACAAAGTTTTGTTATTGTAAAGTTATAACATCATCATATTTTAATCTCAGGTGACGAAATACTACTATGTACAGCAGACTGATTGTTTAATTCAGTTAATATTTTATAACTTTTAGTTCTCAATGTGAACTTATTATTTGTTAGATAGACTTGAATACATTATTGAACCAAATTACACAAGATCTATTGAAATATTATAAAAATATATATTAATCAGGGTTGGTAGGGAACTTCAATTATAGATTACTTGGTAGCAACTTCCAAATATTTTAGTTAGTAATCTGATTGAGGTTTCATCGGAGTTGTACCACCACCTCCTGTCAAATGGTAACATGTAACATTACTCATAGTTTATCAATTGCTGACTACAAATTTGAGAGAAATATTATCGATGTCAAATTTTCCTTATAAAAACATGCAAACTATTGCATATACTTCGAATTTTTATAGCAATTCTGGGTATACATTTGTAGTAGTAACCTATAAAAATTTAGTTGTAATCTTAGTTAGCTTCCATTAGAGTTGTGCCATTTACTATTTTTAGATGGCAGTCACTCATATTCCAATCAGATTGCTCTGATAAATACCAGTAGGCTGGAGTACAATATCATAATTCTATGATATTCTTCCTAAGTGAAACAATAAACTATGTATTAATAGATATATTTCATATACATTTCTATTCTTCAGATTTTATAAAGTTAGGTTATTGTTAAAATATTATAAAACTTAACTATTCCAGTGCTAACTAATATAACTAGCCTTGCAGCGCATGGGCTGACGACTACCGAAGCTAATTAAGCATGTGATGTGAAACTATGTAAGAATTTTTTTTGTTGGAGCACGGAAGTGGCCTTTGGTGGCCAGATATGTTCACAAATTATGAGTCAAAGGATAGCAATCCAAGAGTGCCAATACAACGAGGCAGCACTCCATGCCTATACAAAACGATGTAGATGATAGTTCAAGGATACATTAACAACACTTTGCTTTATACAACTACAAGATTGATAGGTCGTTGGCATTATGTGTTAACTAGAACTAAGTGAATTTCTGTTAATACATATAATTTATTGGCTAGCCCGTGCGAATGCACGGGTTGACGACTAGTTATGATAATTGCTCTTTGATAGATTGTATTTCTTTGTTGCAATCCATGCTAAATTCTCATCATGCTTATAGTCAAAATAAAGCTTTTACTAAACATATCGTTGATGATTTGATGCAATCTTATGAAGAAAAACTTGAGTTGGAAGTTTCTATCCCTAAAAAACTTTGTGATGAGTGGGAACCTACAATTAAAATAAAAATTAAAGATCATGAATGCTATGCTTTGTGTGATTTGGGTGCTAGTGTTTCCACGATCCCAAAAACTTTGTGTGATTTGCTAGGTTTATGTGAATTTGATGATTGTTCTTTAAACTTGCACCTTGCGGATTCCACTATTAAGAAACCTATTGGAAGAATTAATGATGTTCTTATTGTCGCAAATAGGAATTATGTGCCCGTAGATTTCATTTTTCTTGATATAGATTGCAATTCTTCATGTCTTATTATTCTTGGTAGACCTTTCCTTAGAATGATTGGTGCAATTATTGATATGAAGGAAGGGAATATTAGATTCCAATTTCCGTTAAGGAAAGGCATGGAACACTTCCCTAGAAATAAAATTAAATTACCATATGAATCTATTATGAGAGCCACTTATGGATTGCCTACCAAAGATGGCAATACCTAGATCTATCCTCGCTTTTATGCCTAGCTAGGGGCGTTAAACGATAGCGCTTGTTGGGAGGCAGCCCAATTTTATTTTTATTCCTTGATTTTTGTTACTTTTTAGTAATAAATAATTTATCTAGCATCTGTTTTGGTTGTGTTTGTGTGTTTAATTAGTGTTTGTGCCAAGTAGAACCGTTGGGAAGACTTGGGGAAAGTCTTTTTGATCTTGCTGTAAAAAACAAAAACTTTAGCGCTCGAGAGAATTGATGCCACTTTTTAGATGATTAATAGATAAATTACTCACTTCCAGCAATTTATTTTAGAATTTTGGGGGTTCCAGAAGTTTGCGTTAGTTACAGATTACTACAGACTGTTATGTTTTTGACATATTCTGTTTTTCGTGTGTTGTTTGCTTATTTTGATGAATCTATGGCTAGTAATGGAGTTTATAAACCATAGAAAAGTTGTAATACAGTAGGTTTAACAATAATATAAATAAAGAATGAGTTCATTACAGTACCTTGAAGTGGTGTGTTCTTTTCTTTTGCTAACGGAGCTGACGAGATTTTCTGTTAAGTTTTGTGTTGTGAAGTTTTCAAGTTTTGGGTAAAGATTTGATGGATTATGGAACAAGAAGTGGCAAGAGGCTAAGCTTGGGGATGCCCAAGGAACCCCAAGGTAAATCCAAGGACACCAAAAAGCCTAAGCTTGGGGATGCCCCGGAAGGCATCCCCTCTTTTGTCTTCGTTCATCGGTAACTTTACTTGGAGCTATATTTTTATTCACCACATGATATGTGTTTTGCTTGGAGTGTCTTGTATGATTTGAGTCTTTGCTTTTTAGTTTACCACAATCATCCTTTCTGTACACACCTTTTGAGAGAGACACACATGAATCGGAATTTATTAGAATACTCTATGTGCTTCACTTATATCTTTTAAGCTACATAGTTTTTGCTCTAGTGCTTCACTTATATCTTTTAGAGCACCGTGGCGGTTTTATTTTAGAAAATGATTGATCTTTCATGCTTCACTTATATTATTTTGAGAGTCCTTTAGAACAGCATGGTAATTTTCTTTTAGGAATAATAAAAACATTCATATAGGTGCATTGAATACTATGAGAAGTTTGATACTTGATAATTGTTTTGAGATATGGAGATGGTGATATTAGAGTCATGCTAGTTGAGTAGTTGTGAATTTGAGAAATAATTGTATTGAAGTTTGTGATTCCCGTAGCATGCATTTATGGTGAACCATTATGTGATGAAGTCGGAGCATGATTTATTTATTGATTGTCTTCCTTATGAGTGGTGGTCGGGAACGAGAGATGGTCTTTTCCTACCAATCTATCCCCTATGAGCATGCACGTAGTACTTTGTTTCAATAACTAATAGATTTTTGCAATAAGTATATGAGTTCTTTATGACTAATGTTGAATGCATGGATTATACACACCCTCACCCTTCCACATTTGCTAGCCTCTCTATTACCACGCACTTTTCGCCGGTATCATACACCCACCATATACCTTCCTCAAAATAGCCACCATACCTACCTATTATGGCATTTCCATAGCCATTCCGAGATATATTGCCATGCAACTTTCCACCATTCCATTTGTTATGACATGCTTCATCATTGTCATATTGACATGCATGATCATGTAGTTGACATCGTATTTGTGGCAAAGCCACCTTTCATAATTTTTCATACATGTCACTCCTGATTCATTGCATATCCCGGTACACCGCCGGAGGCATTCACATAGAGTCCTATTTTGTTCTAAGTATTGAGTTGTAATTATTGATTTTTAAGTAAAAAAGAAGTGTGATGATCATCATTATTAGAGCATTGTCCCAGTGAGGAAAGGATGATGGAGACTATGATTATAACATCCCAAATTTTCAATTTGGAATGTTATACATTAGAGCATCTTTGTGTATCATGTTTTATTGCATTTTGGTTGATCCTAAAAATTCCATGCAACTCAAGGACCTACCGAGAGAGTTGGGGATTTCGTTATTTTCATATTTGAGGTTTTCTCGAATTATGAAAAGAGGATCGTTTGATTTTAATTATTTTTCTCTGAATTTATTTCTTCTATTAAAAATGAAAGAGAGAGGATAAAATGACTTCCTAAAAATAAAGAAATATCAGAGATTTAATATTAAAATCAAATAAGATTGTTATTCGGAGTTTTGTCGCTATTTTATTTGAATTAGGAAAACTAGTCATCAACCCGTGCTTCTGCACGGGCTAGTGATTTGGAAAGCACGCAAGTGATTTATAATGTTGAACTTATATCTTAATATAGCAAGATTTAGAAATATATAGGAATTTGGAGTTAGAATTTTTGTGTCAATTTATGGAGAGGAGAGAGTAACACATATTAGAAGCCATGAGAATTTGAACCTAGTTATTTTGATTATACATATATTCCCAATGGAAAGTAGTGGTTGCACCGCACCATACCGAGGAAAAATTATAAAGAAATAACTTATTCTAGATGTCTATGATTATGCATAGATGCATTTCGGCTATGTGTATACTTGCCCCGGGTGAATACTAAAATTAGGAAAAAAAATATTAAAATATAGAAAAACAGTAATAATTAGGCTTTTGCACGTTCGACTCTTTATCATCTTTGTAGAGCTTTTCTCATAAGCATTTTTGTCCTAACAAAGGAAGTTGAGTGATCTAATTAAAAACTCAATTTTACTGTACAAAATTTGTTTTGTCTTTACAGCACAAAAGCATCTGATCTGATGCATCGACATTGGCATGTGTGACTTTTAAGTTCCTGGTTAGCTACTTACTTATCAGGTGCTTGGCCGGACTTGGCATCCATATGCTTGCCACATTGGGACTTGCTTTGTTACACGTATACTAACCTATCGGTTGTGATTCCTCTAACTACATTTACTGTCTGATACTTGTCCCTAATTTTAAGTACGGTTATCAAGGTCTATCGATTAAATCCACTACAATAAGGTCCATGCGACAGTTGACATTTATTATATGCGAAACTTTGTAAGGCTTAGAAAATAGGAACAATTTACAATATGGCATTCTAATTGTGTAATGCAATATTTATTAAGAATGTATTCCGGGGCTGCATGTGTAGTTGTTTATCAGAAATCTGCTATGCACGTTTTATACTCTCCTGAACTCAGTGATTATAAAAGCTCAAGGAAATAGAATGCAGGTCAACCAATATTGATACGTATGGGAGGCTAAGTTAGTAAAAAAAATGTAATCGCTTTCTTTGAGCTCTATTCTAGTATACGTTTGTTCCTTTTGCCATGAAAATATGATTAATTTTATGTTAAAACTCTGCATTATATTGACCATTACTTCTCCCACCTATAATAGTTTTCCTAACCTTTCATGACTAACTTTTATTTTATTACTTTAGCAACTACGGGTTGGGCATGCCTACATTCTATCAGTATGATAAAGGATATATTTTTTTTGTTTTGATTCTAGCCATACCAAATGAGATGGCTTTCTCCTGTTCATTTATATCTATTTTTACACTAATGCGGGTTGGACGACCCTGGATTTCCACTTCTGTTATTGATGAAGTGTTTTGGAGAATATTTCATTTTAAGACCAACACATGCACTATATAAGAGATATTTTTCATGCATGATTTCATACAAAGCGATGGCTTAACTGTCTCCCCTTTTAAGTATGGCAAGTCCTGGATTTGACACATGTTTTTTCCTGCGCACATGCTCAAAGTAAATACATAGAACATATGTTTATACATACCAATATCACACCGGTAATACTTCCTTAGCTTAGCTCCCTGCAACCAATCATAGGATCAGGATCTCAAAAATCATATGAGCTCATGCATCATCTACGCAACATGCAAAAAAGAGTAAATTAGTGATTATAAGGTCCCAATAATCAAGTCTGCAGTCCAGCACGTACATGTATAAATAGAACTCTGCATGAAGCCAATTGCTTCCCCTAGAGACAGGTGCTGCAGCCGGGGCGTGGATGCAAGCTCATTCACCCACTATACATCCTCGTTTAAGTACTCTGCTTGATTATCCTTATGGTTTGTTGGGCTTTTCGCTGGGTAATCTGCAAGGACGTACATCGTCTACTCTGTTATAAGAAGATTTAGCCTGATAATATTCGATCATTGTCAAAGTGCACAATTCACTGCTACAAATATGAACTGTATGGGACTCTGAAAACACATACATAATTTCTAAAAACGAAAGCTCACACATATTAATAAAGATAAACCAAGAAATATGGTTGATCTGTACACCTAACTTGCCACCCAACGTCAGGAAAAATGTAGACCAACCCCAGCTGCTTGCTTCCACTCCCTAGATTGCAAACTCTGGTCGTGTGCCGTGTTCTAAAACTGTAAGGCCATCTCCAATTGCATGACGCTTATGCTTGAATAAAAAAACTGAGCAAGCACCTGCAGCAGCGCCGCAACTTCCAACGTTAGTTGCCTGTTTAGAAGGGCTTAGCCTGTTGTCTGCTTCAAACTGTCCTTAGTACAGTCCTCCTCCTCCTAAATATAACTCATCTAGTAATCCAAAAATACCTCCTTCTCCACTTCATTGCAGTTTGGTCGGGGCATGGCAACTAAGGGGATTAAAAGGACCTTATCCTAGCCAAAATGTGTTGCTCCGTGGTAGGGTAGTAGAGATTGATAGATAATGGATCAAAGGGATGGGGAAGAACAGTTTTAGATGGCTGCAACGGAAGACAACAAATTGGACAGGAGGAGGAGGAGGAGCGCTAGAGTTTGGCTGCAACGGAGGAGGAGCGCTACAGACTGTATGAGGTTGACTGCTAGGAGGACAGTATTAGGAGGAGCAGCCCTAGGGCTCGGTGTGTTGGTAGTTTCTTTAGGTTGTACGTGGGAAGGGTTGGATCAGCGGAGGAAGGAGACCAATAGAGATGGATTCTTTTTTTTTTCTAGCCATACGTGCGCCTGAGATGGATTCTTTTTTTCTGCTGTAGATGGTTTAATTTTTTCTAGCTATGCGTGGGCCAGAGATGGATTCTTTTTTTCTGTTGTAGATGGTTTAAGGTGGGACAAAATTTGAGGACTCCTTGAGGCATAGCATCCGATGGTGGAAAATACACAATTTGAATATCGGATGGCTAGTTTTCTTAGTTACCGAGGATTAACGTGGTTACTCGTATGGTGCCTCCAATTAGTAAATATAAGAAAGTGCGTTTTTCAAAATTGCATTTTAGGCCCAAATAAATGTTCACCTTGTCCGGCTTATTTTTAGAGGACGGGGAAAATTTATTTCGGGATTTTTGGAGTCCGTTTAGTATTTCTTTTCTTTCTTTTTCTGTACTTCAAAATTATTTAAAAAAAAGTCGAACCAACTTAGGGCCGTACTCGGCCAGGACTTCTCGGGCTAGGCCTTTATAAGCCGCCGCCCCGAGGCCCGTTACCGCCGCCCCACCCGAAACCCTAACCCTAGCCGCCACCCATCGTCGCCCGCGCCGGATCCCGCCGCCGCCGCCGCCCGCGCCGGAGCCCGCTGCCGCCCGCGCAGCCTCGCCGGAGCTCGCCGCCGCCCCGCTGGACCTCCCGCCGCCGCCGACTCGTCGGATTCCGCCAGAGTACAAGGTAGCCGCCGGGTTTTTTTTAAAAAATGATCGGTTTTATTTCGTAAACCCTAGATCCGTTTTTTTCTAGATCTGGTTCGGTTTATTTTCTTCGGTTTAGTTATTTAGCGAACGGCTGCTTTTATGTTCGGTTTTACAAACGGTGTCCACCATTTAGCCGCAGACAACGAACGTTCGTTCGTTAGCCTGTTCGTCGGTTTTTCTTTTTCTCGGATTTTCCGTGATTGTTTTCAATCGCGATTTCTGATCCGATTTTCATTCTAATATAACTTTTCGCTCGTTTATCGGAATCGGGCGATTCAAGCGACTAGAGTTTTGTCTCGAAACCCTCTTTCCGTTTAACCAACTCAAACAAGTTTTTGCTTCTGTAAAATTTGACTTAGATCCAGATTAGTAAACGAAGCTTGTTTCTTTTGCCTTTTGTCTTTCGTTGCTTCGTTTGATTTGTTTCTTTTTGCAAACCGGAGTTCTTAAGTTAAACTTTCTGGTTATATTTCTTATTTGAGTTTTACCTATGCATTAGATGAGTACTTATTGTATGCTTGTTTGTTTGTTTGTTTGCGTTAGAGTACCCGGAGTGCGCCGCTTGCTACTTCGAATCTCTAGGTTTCACGGATCATCAGCAAGGCAAGTAACACTTTGATCATATCCCTTTTCATACCCAGCTTTTATGCATTAGATCAATCCTCAAACATTGCATGATTAGGATCTAATTAAATTGTGGGTTTTGGGAAAGTAGATGAGGTAGTACCTATTACATGTTTTATTATCAAACCCTTGGGAGTTACTTCTATGTTTGCTTATATTGCCATGCTATGCTAGTAGACGTGGATTGGGTGAGTGTATCCATGACAAATGTGAGATTGTTAATTAATGGTTTATTTAAGGTGGCAACTTTAATACACATCTGGGTGGATTGAGGCACCTGGGTATTCCAGCGATTGCCTGTTTTTCTTTATGGACCGCCACCCAAGCTCAAAGGGATCATGAGATTATTCATGCTAGAAACTTCCATGTGCAGCCACAAGCTACTTTGGGCTCTAGCATAGTTGATTAAGTCGTGCGAACTCTTACAGTGGTAGACTAGCAGATGTAGGGAAAAGTAGGTGTAACGGTCTACCCGATCGTAAGATGCTAGCGCTTCTGAAAGAATATGTCTCGGTCATCCGTTTCTCAAACACCATGTAGTGCGAGAAATGCCAACGGAGGAGATCGAGTCTTGTGGGGAAAAGTGCACAAACCTCTGCAGAGTGTATAAACTAATCATGGTTAGCCGTGTCCCGGTTATGGACAGTTTTGAGTATCTAGTACCTGGATTATCATGTGAATCTCATCATGTGACTTTAATTAATTTTGTTGGGTTTTAATGATGATGCTTAATTGGGATTGAGAGGGTGTCTATGCTCTCAATGTTTAACAACCACCATGATAGTTAAATAAAATTCATTCCTTTGAAGTAGGGAAAAATTGGCTTTACGCAAAACTGTAACCATAGAGCTTTCCACCAGCCATATATGCGTGTAGTATAGCCTATTTCTGTTCATTACTCTCTATGTGTTACTTTGCCAGCATATTCCATGTGCTGACCCGTTTTCGGGCTGCAAGGTTCATGTTGCAGACTTTTTAGATGACGAGTAAGGAGCTTTAGGTCGTGGTTCTATACTCAGTGATGCCGTTGGAGTTGATGGACTAACTTATCTTCCAAGCCTTCCACTGTTATCGTTATTAAATGGCCTTAAGCCATATTATTTGTAATAAGTTCTCTTTTGAAACACTTGTTGTAATAAGTGTGTGATTGCTACTCTGTTATAAATCCTTCAAGTACTGTGCGTGTCAGCATTACTGATCCAGGGATGACACTGAAGCACAGAGATCGGTCCGTTTGAGGTCTGGTCGCTACAGAATGGTATCAGAGCACACGCTGACTGTAGGACACGACCACTAAGATAAAGACCTAGATCACTATTCTCTTCTCATTTCTGACTTCTCATCTTTTCTACTCTTTTAGGATGGCGGATGCAAGGAACAAGCTCACTCAACCGGATGAAGATACACCCTTTGGACGCCACCTGAAGGAAGTCACTAAGTACCTGAACATCGGTGTACCAAGCTTCACCGGGACCTACAACGCCACTTTACCCGAAGAGGAGCGATGGATGATTCAAGTTCAAGTTCTAGGAAGGACGTTCATGCCAGTCACCGAGCCCACAGAGTTTTCCTTTGATGCACCAACCTGGAATCTAGGAAAGAGCATGGCTACCCACATCGCCATGGGACGTATTGGAGAAGTTTACCGCAATGATCTCAAGGATACTATCTACCAGATTTGTGGGCGCCGAGATGAGCACTGGGAAATGATCAGCACCAAGAAGGATAGATCAATCGCAGCTTTTATCCAGGAGTTAAACCAGCACATTCGACGTCAGGAGAACCAGATGTGCGCAGACATGATAGATCTGCAGAAGGCGATGACAAGAATCACGAAACTGGAGGAAGAACTCAAGGCTACACGTGAAGATTATGAGAAGGAAATCGTCGTACTAGTGGAGAAGAATGACGATCTGATTAAGAAGATCGGAATATTCATGGGAGACCCCACACTAGTAGAAGAAGACGAAGAACCCAAGGAGATTCGCCCTGAAGACTACATCATCATCGACGACACTGACTCTGACCTGAGCGATGATGACTATGTTGATGAAGCTGGAGCAAATATCATGAAGTCTGCAACCGAAGGATAATTCTAGTATACCACCACATCAGTAGTAGTATTCCACCATGTAAATAGAGTAGTCCGAGCACTTTCGCGATAGTTCTAGATCGATTGTATGCCCTTGTTTGATTGAATGAAGTGATTTTGTTTGCAATTGCCTCATGTGCATGTGGGTAGTGTTTTCTCTCTAGACCTCTCTCTATTCTTAAATCTCATCTTTTCTAAACCCATTAGATGCCTCTGAGACGTGACAATGGATTTGTATTTCCACCGGAGGTCACTCAGTTGATCCAACAGCAGAATGCGTTGATGCAGTTGCTAGTCCAGAATCAGAATCAGGGGAACAACAACAACAACCCACCACCACCACCACCTGTTGATCACTTAACCCGTTTCCTTAGACTGAATCCACCGATGTTCTCTAGTAGCACCGAGCCTATAGTAGCAGATGATTGGCTCCGCAAGATTGGAAGGGAGTTAACCACTACAGGATGTACTAATGCTGAGAAGGTGCGCTTTGCCGCACATCAGTTGGATGGACCAGCAGCATCATGGTGGGAGAATTACACTGTCATCTACCCTATAGCCACGGTGACATGGGACCAATTTCAGCAGGCTTTCCGTACAGCCCATGTTTCAGCAGGAGCTATGGCCATGAAGAAGCGTGAGTTTCGCAACTTACACCAAGGAGGACGGACAGTTGGCCAATACGTGGATCACTTTAGTAAGTTAGCACGTTATGCCCCGGATGACGTTGCTACGGATGCAGCTAAGAAGGAGAAGTTTCTGGAAGGACTGAATGATGAGTTGAGCATCCAGTTGATGGTAGCAACCTTCAACAACTACCAGGAACTGGTAGATCATGCTCTTATGATTGAAGGGAAGCAGCAGCAGATTGAGAACCGCAAGAGGAAGTATGGACAAGGGAAGTGCAATTTAGGAGCTTAGCAGAAGCCATGTTTTTCCCCGAAATCGGGAGGACATTTTCACCATACCCATGGAGGGGGAAGTTCGCATAATCATAATGGCCCCAAGAATGGTAATGGGAATGGGGGAAGCAACGGTCAGAACCGTACCAACCCATCAACCCCAGCCAAGAGAGACCTAAGCCAAGTCACTTGTTATAAGTGTCAGAAGACCGGACATTATGCCAATGAATTTCCTGAAACCTAGAATGGAAATGGCAATGGAAGCTCTGTGAAGAAGCCGAACCCTTTCAATAGGGGACATGTGAACCATGTTAACATGGAGGAGGTTGAAGCCCAGCCAGATGCAGTAATAGGTAAGTTTTTGGTTAAGTCATTTACTGCAATCGTTATTTTTTATACTGGTGCATCGCATTCATACATATCAAGGGGATTCGTGGATAAGTATAAACTGCCCACCAAGGTTCTTAGAACACCTATGTTAGTAAGCTCACCAGGAGCGGAGTATATGGCCAGTAAAGGATGTTTTCAAGTGCCATTGAGTATAGGTAGGCATGTGTTTCCCTCGGATTTAATCATTTTGGAATCGCAAGGTTTGGATGTAATTCTGGGTATGGATTGGCTATCGATGTATGGAGGAAACATCGATTGCGCCAGTAAGTCGATTTTACTTACCACCCCACAAGGGAGAAGGATCAAGTATGTATCACGGCATGTGCCGACTAGCACTCAAGTAAATTCCCTAACAGGAGTTGTACAGGAGGAAGTACAGGTGGTAAAGGATTTTCTGGGTGTATTTCCAGAAGAGTTGCCAGGCATGCCATCGGATAGAGACATTGAGTTTTTGATTGAGCTTTTGCCAGGCACAGGACCAATATCTAAGAGACCGTATAGAATGCCTGCAAAGGATTTGGAGGAGATTAAGAAGCAGATTAAGGAGTTACTAGATAAGGGATATATTCACCCAAGTTCGTCACCTTGGGGATCACCAGTACTTCTAGTGGAAAAGAAGGATGGATCGTTAAGGATGGTTGTTGATTATCGAGGATTGAAGGAAGTGATGATCAAGAATAAGTACCCACTGCTGATGATCAATGATTTGTTTGACCAATTGCAAGGAGCAAAGGTATTTTCCAAGATCGATTTGCGATCAGGATACCACCAGTTGAAGATTCGAGAGCAGGACATACCTAAGACAGTTTTTACCATGAGGTACGGGCTGTATGAGTATACTGTTATGTCATTTGGTCTGAGTAACGCACCTTCTTATTTTATGAACATGATGAACAAAGTGTTTATGGAGTTTTTGGATAAGTTCGTCGTAGCGTTCATTGATGATATACTGGTTTACTCGAAGAATGAAGAAGAACATAAAGAACATTTCCGTTTGGTACTTGGTAAGCTCAGAGAACATTAGTTGTACGCCAAGTTCAGCAAATGTGAGTTTTGGTTGAAGGAAGTTGGATTCCTCAGACATGTTATATCCGGAGAAGGAATAGCTGTAGATCCCACCAAGGTTGTCACTGTGACAAATTGGGAAGCCCCAACAACAGTTGGAGAGATCCGGAGTTTTCTTGGACTCACAGGATACTATTGGAGATTCATTGAAAATTTCTCGAAGATTGCAAAACCTATGACGGAGTTGTTGAAGAAGGATACCAAGTTCAATTGGACCGAGGAATGTGAGGCCAGTTTCCAGGAGTTAAAGAAACGTTTGGTTACCTCGCCAGTGTTGATTCTGCCAGATCAACGCAAGGATTATGAGGTGTATTGCGACGCTTCACGTCAAGGACTTGGAGCAGTGCTTATGCAGGAGGGAAGAGTTGTTTCGTATGCTTCACGACAGCTTAAGCCCCATGAGTTGAATTATGCTACACATGATTTGGAGTTAGCAGCCGTAGTGCGCGCATTGAAGACTTGGAGACATTTTCTCATTGGAAACCATTGTGAGGTGTACACGGATCACAAGAGTTTGAAGTACATCTTCACGCAGAAGGAGTTGAATCTCAGGCAAAGAAGATGGTTGGAGCTCATCAAGGATTATGACATGAGATTGCATTATCACCCCGGAAAGGCTAATGTAGTAGCCGATGCGTTGAGCCGCAAGAGCCATGTCAACACACTAATGACCGGAGAGTTACCAAAGGAGTTAGCCGAGGATCTTCGTGAGCTATGTTTGGAGATAGTTCTGAGAGGCTATGTAGCAGCATTGGAGATTTAGTCTACTCTAATGGATAAGATCAGAGAAGCTCAGAAGACCGACAAGGAGATTGTCACCATAAAGGAGAAGATGAGCAAGGGAAAAGTTAAAGGTTTTCGTGAGGATGAACACGATACCTTATGGTTTCAGGACCGCGTTTATGTGCCTAATGACCCGGAGATCAGGAAGCTAATTCTACAAGAGGCCCATGATTCGCCGTACTCGATTCACCCAGGAAATACCAAGATGTATTTGGATTTGAAGGATACTTTCTAGTGGACCGGAATGAAGAATGATATTGCGGAGTATGTAGCAGTTTGTGATGTATGTCAGAGAGTAAAGGCAGAGCATCAGAAGCCAGCGGGATTGTTATAGCCATTGCCGATACCCGAATGGAAGTGGGATAAGTTAGGCATGGACTTTATCATGGGATTACCCAGGACCCGTTCAGGCTATGACTCGATATGGGTTGTAGTCGATCGCTTGACGAAAGTAGCTCATTTCATCCCAGTAAAGACCACTTACACCAGTGCTAAGTTGGCAAAGATCTATATGACGAGGATCGCATGTCTGCATGGAGTTCCGAGGAGCATTGTATCAGATAGAGGAACCCAGTTTACCTCAAAACTCTGGTATCAGTTGCACAAAACTTTGGGTACCAGACTAGAGTTCAGTACACCTTTTCACCCGCAAACAGATGGATAGACTGAAAGAGTAAATCAAATTCTGGAGGACATGTTGAGAGCTTGTGCGCTAGACTATGGATCTAGTTGGGACGATAATATGCCATATGAGGAGTTCTCTTACAACAATAGTTATCAATCCAGTTTGAAGATGGCCCTTTCAAAGCCTTATACGGAAGACGGTGCAGAACACCATTGTCGTGGGACGAAGTTGGAGACTGCCAGTTGTTTGGACCAGATTTGATTAAGAAGTCTGAACAGAAGGTGAAGTTGATTCGCAATAGGCTCAAGGTAGCCCAATCTAGCCAGAAGAGCTATGCAGATTCTAAATGCAAGGAGACAGTTTATGAAGTCGGAGATAGAGTGTATCTTCGAGTATCACCACTCCGAGGAGTGAAGCCTTTTGGAGTTAAGGGAAAGTTAGCACCATGTTTTGTCGGACCATACAAAGTTTTGGAGCGTATGGGAGAAGTTGCTTACAAGTTGGAGTTGCCCGAAGGATTGTCGGGAGTTCATGATGTGTTCCACGTTTCCCAGTTGAAGAAGTGCCACGTAGAGATGGCGGATATACCGCTGAGAGATACAGTGCCGCTGGAAGGAATTCAGTTGGGTAGTGATTTGACCTATGAGGAGAAACCAGTCAAGATACACGAGTTTGCCAGCCGAGTTACACGCAGCAAGGTTATCAAATTTTGCAAGGTTCAGTGGAGTCACCATACCGAGGATGAATACACTTGGGAACGAGAAGAAGACTTATGAAATGATCACCCTCACCTATATTCTAGCCAACCCGAATCTCGAGGGCGAGATTCATCTTAAGGGGGGTAGGTTTGTAACATCCCAAATTTTTAATTTCGAATGTTATACATTAGAGCATCTTTGCATATCATGTTTTATTGCATTTTGGTTGATCCTAGAAATTCCACGCAACTCAAGGACCTACGGAGAGAGTTGGGGATTTCGTTATTTTCATATTTGAGGTTTTCTCGAATTATGAAAAGAGGATCGTTTGATTTTAATTATTTTTCTCTAAATTTATTTCTTTTATTAAAAATGAAAGAGAGAGGATAAAATGACTTCCTCAAAATAACGAAATATCAGAGATTTAATATTAAAATCAAATAAGATTTGTATTCGGAGTTTTGTCGCTATTTTATTCGAATTAGGAAAAAAGTGCGTTTTTCAAAATTGCATTTTAGGCCCAAATAAATGTTCACCTTGTCCGGCTTATTTTTAGAGGACGGGGAAAATTTATTTCGGAATTTTTGGAGTCTGTTTAGTATTTATTTTCTTTCTTTTCTGCACGTCAAAATTATTTTTAAAAAAGTCGAACCGACTTAGGGCTGTACTCGGCCAGGACTTCTCGGGCCAAGCCTTTATAAGACGCCGCCCCGAGGCCCGTTACCGCCGCCCCACCCGAAACCCTAACCCTAGCCGCCACCCGCCGCCACCCGTGCCGGAGCCCGCCGCCGCCGCCGCCCGCACCGCCTCGCCGGAGCCCGCCGCCGCCCCGCCGGACCTCCCGCCACCGCCGACTCGCCAGATCCCGCCGGAGTTCGAGGTAGCCGCCGGTTTAAAAAAAACGATCGGTTTTATTTCGTAAACCCTAGATCCGATTTGGTTTATTTTCTTCGGTTTAGTTATTTAGTGAACGGCCGCTTTTACGTTCGGTTTTACAAACGGTTTCCACCGTTTAGCCGCAGACAACGAACGTTCGTTTGTTAGCCTATTCGTCAGTTTTTCTTTTTCACGGATTTTTCGCGATTATTTTCAATCGCGATTTCTGATCCGATTTTCGTTCTAGTATAACTTTTCGCTTGTTTATCGAAATCAGGCGATTCAAGCGCCTAGAGTTTCGTCTCGAAACCCTCTTTCTGTTTAACCAACTCAAACAAGTTTTTTCTTCTGTAAAATTTGACTTAGATCCAGATTAGTAAACGAAGCTTGTTTCTTTCGCCTTTTGCCTTTCATCGCTTTGTTTGATTTGTTTTTTTTTGCAAACTGGAGTTCTTAAGTTGAACTTTCTGGTTAGATTTCTTATTTGAATTTCACCTGTGCATTAGATGAGTACTTATTGTATGCTTGTTTGTTTGTTTGCGTTAGAGTACCCGGAGTGCGCCGCTTGCTACTTCAAATCTCTAGGTTTCATGGATCATCAGCAAGGCAAGTAACACTTTGATCATATCCCTTTTCATACCCAGTTTTTATGCATTACATCAATCCTCAAACATTGCATGATTAGGATCTAATTAAATTGTGGGTTTTGGGATAGTAGATGAGGTAGTACATATTACCTGTTTTATTATCAAACCCTTGGGAGTTACTTCTATGTTTCCTTATATTGCCATGCTATGCTAGTAGACGTGGATTGGTTGAGTGTATCCATGACAGATGTGAGATTGTTAATTAATGGTTTATTTAAGGTGGCAACTTTAATACACATCTGGGTGGATTGAGGCACCTGGGTATTCCAGCGATTGCCTGTTTTTCTTTATGGACCGCCACCCAGGCTCAAAGGGATCATGAGATTATTCATGCTAGAAACTTCCTTGTGCAGTCACAAGCTACTATGGGCTCTAGCATAGTTGATTAAGTCGTGCGAACTCTTACGGTGGTAGACTAGCAGATGTAGGGGAAAGTAGGTGTAACGGTCTACCCGATCGTAAGGTGCTAATGCTTCTGAAAGACTATGTCTCGGTCATCCGTTTCTCAAACACCATGTAGTGCGAGAAATGCCAACGGAGGAGATCGAGTCTTGTGGGGAAAAGTGCGTAAACCTCTGCAGAGTGTATAAACTAATCATGGTTAGCCGTGTCCCCGGTTATGGACAGTTTTGAGTATCTAGTACCTTGATTATCATGTGAATCTCATCATGTGACTTTAAATAATTTTGTTGGGTTTTAATGATGATGCTTAATTGGGATTGAGAGGGTGTCTACGCTCTCAATGTTTAACAACCACCATGATAGTTAAATATAATTCATTGCTTTGTAGTAGGGAAAATTTGGCTTTACGCAAAACTGTAACCATAGAGCTTTCCACCAGCCATATATGCATGTAGTATAGCCTATTTATGTTCATTACTCTCTATGTGTTACTTTGCCAGCATATTCCATGTGGTGACCCGTTTTCGGGCTGCAACGTTCATGTTGCAGACTTTTCAGACGATGAGTAAGGAGATTTAGGTCGTGGTTCTATACTCAATGATGCCGTTGGAGTTGATGGACTCACTTATCTTCCAAGTCTTCCATTGTTATTGTAATTAGATGGCCTTAAGCCATATTATTTGTAATAAGTTCTCTTTTGAGACACTCGTTGTAATAAGTGTGTGATTGCTACTCTGTTATAAATCCTTCAAGTATTGTGCGTGTCAGCATTACTGATCCAGGGATGACACTGAAGCACAGAGATCGGAGCGTTTGAGGTCTGGTCGCTACAATGATTCCCCCACAAGTCGGGATGAGACTCCGAACAAAAAAAGAGAAAAGAGGCCAAAGGAAAAAAAAGAAGTCCCCAAAAAATGAGAGAAAAAGAGAGAAGGGACAATGTTACTATCCTTTTTCCACACTTGTGCTTCAAAGTAGCACCATGACCTTCATGATAGAGAGTCTCCTATGTTGTCACTTTCATAAACTAGTGGGAATTTTACATTATAGAACTTGGCTTGTATATTCCAATAATGGGCTTCCTCAAATAGCCCTAGCTCTTCGTGAGCAAGCAAGTTGGATGCACACCCACTTAGTTTCTTTTTTTGAGCTTTCATACACTTATAGCTCTAGTGCATCTGTTGCATGGCAATCCCTACTCACTCACATTGATATCTATTGATGGGCATCTCCATAGCCTGTTGATATGCCTAGTTGATGTGAGACTATCTTCTCCTTTCTGTCTTCTCCACAACCACCATTATATGGCACCTATAGTGTTATGTCCCTGGCTCACACTCATGTATTGTGTGAAAGTTGAAAAAGTTTGAGAACAACAAAAGTATGAAACAACTGCTTGGCTTGTCATCGGGGTTGTGCATGATTTAATATTTTGTGTGATGAAGATAGAGCATAGCCAGACTATATGATTTTGTAGGGAGAACTTTCTTTGGCCATGTTATTTTGAGAAGACATGATTGCTTAGTTAGTATGCTTGAAGTATTATTATTTTTAAGTCAATATTAAACTTTTATCTTGAATCTTTAGGATCTGAACATTCATGCCACAATAAAGAAAATTACATTGAGAAATATGTTAGGAAGCATTCCACATCAAATATTCAGTTTTTATCATTTACCTACTCAAGGATGAGCATGAATTAAGCTTGGGGATGCTTGATACGTCTCCAACGTATCTATAATTTTTTATTGTTCCATGCTATTATATATTCTGTTTTGGATGTTTAATGGGCTTATTTATACACTTTTATATTATTTTTGGGACTAACCTTTTAACCGGAGGCCCAGCCCAAATTGTTGTTTTTTGCCTATTTCAGTGTTTGGCAGAAAAAGAATATCAAACGGAGTCCAAATGGAATGAAACCTTCGAGAGCGTGATTTTTGGAACAAACATGATCTAGAGGACTTGGAGTGGACGTCAAGCAATCAATGAGGAGGCCACGAGGCAGGGGGCGCGCCCTCCTCCCTCGTGGGCCCCTCGTGGCTCCACCGACCTACGTCTTCTCCTATATATACCTACGTACCCTGAAAACATCAGAGGGCACCACGAAAACCTAATTCCACCGCCGCAACCTTCTGTACCCGTGAGATCCCATCTTGGGGGCTTTTCCGGCGCTCCGCCGGAGGGGGCATTGATCACGGAGGGCTTCTACATCAACACCATAGCCTCTCTGATGATGTGTGAGTAGTTTACCTCATACCTTTGGGTCCATAGTTATTAGCTAGATGGCTTCTTCTCTCTCTTTGGATCTCAATACAAAGTTCTCGATTCTCTTGGAGATGTATTCGATGTAATCTTCTTTTGCGGTGTGTTTGTCGAGATCCGATGAATTGTGGGTTTATGATCAAGATTAACTACGAACAATATTTGAATCTTCTCTGAATTCTTTTATGTATGATTGGTTATCTTTGCAAGTCTCTTTGAATTATCAGTTTGGTTTGGCCTACTAGATTGATCTTTCTTGCAATGGGAGAAGTTCTTAGCTTTGGGTGCAATCTTGCGATGCTTGATCCCAGTGACAGTAGGGGAAACGACACGTATTGTATTGTTGCCATCGAGGATAAAAATATGGGGTTTATATCATAGTGCATGAGTTTATCCCTCTACATCATGTCATCTTGCTTAAAGTGTTACTCCGTTCTTATGAACTTAATACTCTAGATGCATGCTGGATAGCGGTCGATGTGTGGAGTAATAGTAGTAGATGCAGGCAGGAGTCGGTCTACTTGTCACGGACATGATGCCTATATACATGATCATACCTAGATATTCTCATAACTATGCTTAATTCTATCAATTGCTCGACAGTAATTTGTTCACCCACCGTAATACTTATGCTATCTTGAGAGAAGCCACTAGTGAAACCTATGGCCCCCGGGTTTATTTTCCATCATACAAGTTTCCAATCTATTTTATTTTGCAATCTTTACTTTCAATTTATATCATAAAAATACCAAAAACATTTATCTTATTATTATTATCTCTATCAGATCTCACTCTTGCAAGTGGCCGTGAAGGGATTGACAACCCCTTTATCGCGTTGGTTGTGAGGTTCTTATTTGTTTGTGTAGGTACGAGGTGACTCGCGCGTGGTCTCCTACTAGATTGATACCTTGGTTCTCAAAAACTGAGGGAAATACTTATGCTGCTTTGCTACATCACCCTTTCCTCTTCAAGGGAAAACCAACGCATCCTCAAGAGGTAGCAAGGAGGAACCCGCCTTGCAATGTCGAAGACAATCTGTGCTTCGAACAGAGCATCATTGAAGCCTGGTTCAGGGGCTACTGAGGGAGTCCTAGATTAGGGGGTCCCCGGGCGTCTGGGCTATGCGTCGTGGGCCGGACTGGTGGGCCGTGAATATACAAGATAGAAGGCTTCCCCCCCGTGTCCGGATGGGACTCTCCTTGGCATGGAGGACAAGCTTGGCATTCGGATATGAAGATTCCTTTCTCTGTAAACCGACTCTGTACTAACCCTAGGCCCTCCAGTATCTATATAAACCGAAGGGTTTAGTCCGTAGAGGCAGTCATAATCATACAGGCTAGACATCTAGGGTTTAGCCATTACGATCTCGTGCTAGATCAACTCTTGTAACCCCTATACTCATCAAAGTCAATCAAGCAGGACGTAGGGTTTTACCTCCATCAAGAGGGCCCGAACCTGGGTAAACATCATGTCACCTGCCTCCTATTACCTTTGATCCTTAGACGCACAGTTCGGGGCCCCATACCTAAGATCTACTGGTTTTGACACCGGCAGTCATTTCTTAAAGTTTGGGGCTGCGATTCTTATGTGAAAAAGCTTCAACCTGATAAGCTCGAACCCAAATCGGAGAAATGTGTCTTCATAGGATACCCAAAGGAAACTGTTGGGTACACCTTCTATCACAGATCCGAAGGCAAGATATTCATTGCGAAGAATGGATCCTTTCTAGAAAAGGAGTTTCTCTCGAAAGAAGTGAGTGGGAGGAAAGTAGAACTTGATGGGGTAATTGTACCTTCTCCCTTATTGGAAAGTAGTCCATCACAGAAATCAGTTCTAGTGATTCCTACACCAATTAGTGAAGAAGTTAATGATGTTGGTCATGACACTTCTGATCAAGTTACTACCGAACCTCGTAGGTCAACCAGAGCAAGATCCGCACCAGAGTGGTACGGTAGTCATGTTTTGGAGGTCATGTTACTTGACCATGACGAACCGACGAACTATGAGGAAGCGATGATGAGCCCAGATTCTGCAAAATGGCTTGAAGCCATGAAATCTGAGATGGGGTCCATGTATGAGAACAAAGTGTGGACTTTGGTTGACTTGCCCGATGATCGGCAAGCCATAGAGAATAAATGGATCTTCAAGAAGAAGACTCACACTGACGGTAATGTTACTCTCTACAAAGCTCGACTTGTTGCGAAAGGTTTCCGACAAGTTCAAGGAGTTGACTACGATGAGACCTTCTGACCCGTAGTGATGCTTAAGTCCATCCGAATCATGTTAGCAATTTGTCGTATTTTATGATTATGAAATTTGGCAAATGGATGTCAAAACTGCATGCCTTAATGGATATCATAAAGAACAGTTGTATATGATGCAACCGGAAGGTTTTGTCGATCCAAAAGGTGCTAACAAAGTGTGCAAGCTCCAGCGATCCATTTATGGACTGGTGCAAGCATCTCGGAGTTCGAATATACGCTTTGATAGTGTGATCAAAGCATATGGTTTTATACAGACTTTTGGAGAAGCCTCTATTTACAAGAAAGTGAGTGGGAGCTCTGTAGCATTTCTGATATTATATGTGGATGACATATTGTTAATCAGAAATGATACTGAATTTCTGAATAGCATAAAAGGATACTTGAATAAGAATTTTTCAATGAAAGACCTCGGTGAAGCTGCTTATATATTGGGCATCAAGATCTATAGAGATAGATCAAGATGCTTAATTGGACTTTCACAAAGCACATACCTTGATAAAGTTTTGAAGAAGTTCAAAATGGATCAAGCAAAGAAAGGGTGAAGTTGAGTGAAACTCAATACCCGACCACTTCAGAAGATAGAGAGAAAATGAAAGTCATTCCCTATGCTTCAGCCATAGGTTCTATCATGTATGTAATGATGTGTACCAGACCTGATGTGTGCCTTGATATTAGTTTAGCAGGGAGGTACCAAAGTAATCCAAGAGTGGATCACTGGACAGCGGTCAAGAACATCCTGAAATACTTGAAAAGGACTAAGGATATGTTTCTCGTTTATGGAGGTGACAAAGAGCTCATCATAAATGGTTACGTCGATGCAAGCTTTGACACTGATCCGGTGGAGCTGTTAGTTGGTGCAGTTCTAAGCAGAGCGTCGTGGCAGGATCTACGTGTGAAGCGGAATACATAACTGCTTCAGAAGCAGCAAATAAAGGAGTCTGGATGAAGGAGTTCATATCCGATCTAGGTGTAATACCTAGTGCATATGGTCCAATGAAAATCTTTTGTGACAATACAGGTGCAATTGCCTTGGCAAAGGAATCCAGATTTCACAAGAGAACCAAGCACATCAAGAGACGCTTCAATTCCATACACGATCAAGTCAAGGAGGGAGACATAGAGATTTGCAAGATACATACGGATCTGAATGTTGCAGACCCATTGACTAAGCCTCTCTCACGAGCAAAACATGATCAACACCAAGACCCCATGGGTGTTAGAATCATTATTGTGTAATCTAGATTATTAACTCTAGTGTAAGTGGGAGAGTGAAGGAAATATCCCCTAGAGGCATGCAATAATAAAGTTGTTATTTATATTTATTTATATCATGATAAATGTTTATTATTCATGCTAGAATTGTATTAACCGGAAACTTAGTACATGTGGGAATACATCGACAAACAGAGTGTCCCTAGTATTCCTCTACTTGACTAGCTCGTTAATCAAAGATGGTTAAGTTTCCTAGCCATGGACATGTGTTGTCATTTGATGAACGGGATCACATCATTAGAGAATGATGTGATAGACTAGACCCATCCGTTATCTTAGCACTATGATCGTTTAGTTTATTGCTATTACTTTCTTCATGACTTATACATGATCCTATGACTATGAGATTATGCAACTCCCGAATACCGTAGGAACACCTTGTGTGCTTTCAAACGTCACAACGTAACTAGGTGATTATAAAGATGCTATACAGGTGTCTTTGATGGTGTTTGTTGAGTTGGCATAGATCGAGATTAGGATTTGTCACTCCGTGTATCGGAGAGGTATCTCTGGGCCCTCTCGGTAATGCACATCACTATGAGCCTTGCAAGCAATGTGACTAATGAGTTAGTGATGGGATGATGCATTACAGAACGAGTAAAGAGACTTGCCGGTAACGAGATTGAACTAGGTATGATGATACCAATTGTCGGTGTCAAAACCGGCGGATCTCGGGTAGGGGGTCCTGAACTATGCGTCTAAGGCGGATGGTAATAGGAGGCAGGGAACACGATGTTTTACCCAGGTTCGGGCCCTCATGATGGAGGTAAAACCCTACGTCCTGCTTGATTTATTCTTGATGATATGGGTATTACAAGAGTTGATCTACCATGAGATCGGAGAGGCTAAACTCTAGAAGCTAGCCTATGGTATGATTGTATGTTGTCCTATGGACTAAAACCCTTCGGTTTATATAAACACCGAAGGGGGCTAGGGTTACACAAAGTCGGTTACAAAGAAGGAGATATACATATCCGTATTGCCTAGCTTGCCTTCCACGCCAAGTAGAGTCCCATCCAGACACGAGACGAAGTCTTCAATCTTGTATCTTCATAGTCTAACAGTCCAGCCAAAGGATATAGTTTAGCTGTCCGAAGACCCCCTAATCTAGGACTTCCTCAGTAGCCCCTGAACCAGGCTTCAATGACGATGAGTCCGGCGCGCAGTATTGTCTTCGACATTGCAAGGCGGGTTCCTCCTCTGAATACATCACGGAAGTATTTGAATACAAGGATAGTGTCCGATCCTGCAAAATAAGTTCCACATACCACCGTAGAGAGAATAATATTTCCACAAATCTAATCTGCTGACGCGTTTTGGCAACATGACATTGTGTCATGGCCCGGCAATTATTCGAACCGTTTCCTTTAACTAGCCCCGCACATAACGCGAGGCAGTTCCTTGACACGTCTTTTTAAAGCAGAGATCGTGTTCCCCCTTATTACGGGATTCTCATCAATGCGGGCGTGGGTAACCCAACCGTGCCTAGGACTCCTAGATTTTAGGCAAGTCCCAAACGGCCACAGGGAGGACGCTTGATATTCACCCTCTTTATAAAGGTACAAGGCTTTTACTTTTTTCCTCCCGTGCTCAATCGAATCCTTCCCCCGCCTCGAGTTCTAACACCCAAAGCCTAGGTCAGGTGCTTCGGACCTTCAATCATGTCCGGATCCGGCCTTCAGGGCCGGTGGATGCCCTCCTTCGTCACGGAAGAGGATATCAAGAAATTGAGGGAGGCAAGGTACCTGACTGCCGAAGTCTCACATCGGCTGCCCGCCCGAGGGCAGGTCGTCCCTACTCCTGAACCCAACAAAGACATCGTGTTCATCTCCCACTTCCTCCGAGGACTAGGCCTTGCTCTGGATCCCTTCGTAAGGGGTTTGATGTTCTACTACAAGCTTGATTTCCATGATCTAGCCCCGGATTCCTTTCTCCACATCTCGGCATTTGTTGTCGTGTGTGAGGCCTTCCTCCGCATTACCCCTCACTTCGGCCTATGGCTCAAGACCTTTGATGTGAAGCCGAAGATGGTCGAGGGACAGTACGCGGTGTGCGGAGGCGCATTAATAAGCAAGATTGCAGGAGCTCCGTGGCCAAAAGTTTGCTTTCCAGAGGTGTCCGGATTATGGCAACGGGAGTGGTTCTACATCACCGCTCCCAGAAGTGCCAAGTGGGTAGCTTCCCCCGCCTTTCGCTCGGGCCCTCCACCACAACTGATGTCATGGATCGGCAGGGGGCTGAGCTGGGATCCAGCCAAGGATGTGCCCATATTGCAGAGCCACATCCGGGATCTCTTCGAGGGATATTTTAGTTTGGTTATGGTAATGAAAGTCATGCTGGTTCGTCGAGTCCAGCCTTGCAAACATCGGTCCCTTTGCTTGTGGGAATTCAACCCAGAAGGACCGCGTGCTATTCAGAATTTCCTCGACCTGGCGCATGAGGAGATGTACAAATCATTCTTCGGACCTCAAATAGAGTGTCCGGATACTACCGAGGACGTGGGCCTGAGCAGCAACCACACCGCCGACCAAGTAAGTAATCCTCTAGCCGAACACATCGTCTTTCATTTATCATGACGTCATTTTGAGAAATCACTTTTTGACTAGGACTGGCTAACAAAGGCGAAGATGATTCGGTGTTCGGCCCCCCTCCCTGAGGGTTTGGACAATCCGGTACTGGAAAAGATGCTCGAGCTAGCACCTTGCCCGGAGCCCTCAAAGGAAGATAAAGGGGGAATAATGAGGGGAAAAGCGGGCCCCCATCGCTACCAATTCCAACTGAGGGAATGAGTGCATCCGTGAAGGAGGATAACCAAGGGGAAGATTCCAACCTTCTCTTGCTCCGGGGAAGGAAGAGGACTGCCTCTGCGGATCCGGAACCAAGGCTTCCAAACAGGAGAAGAAGTCTCCAACAGAGGGTCCTGCCTTGGGGGGTTCTCTTGCCGCGCAAAGTCCGCGCGGGGATCAGCCCTCTAACGAGCCATAAGTGATCAAAAATACTTAATAGTAAAGATATTCTACCTTATTTCCAAGGAAAATAACCGAAGCATTTGTCTTGCAGTTCGGATCTTAGCCCTTCTCAACAGAGCTCGTCTTCAGGGGACCTTCTTCCGGAGATGATGGAGAGCGAAACGCCTCCCCCGGACTCCCCCGCTCAAGAAGTGGGCGACCTTGAAGTGTCGTCACGGAGGGCCTCTTCGAATCCGGTGAGGCCAGAAGATAATCTTGTAGTCGCCCGAAGTCCCTAGCATCCGGCTCTTGAAGAGGGCGAACAAGAGAGTCCGGCGCCATCTCGTACGTGGTCGAACGTACTGAGGGATCTGTTGAAGCGAGCGACCGTCTCGGAAGAACACCGTACGTTAATGAGTATGCTGATGGAAAGGATTTCGTCCACCGAAAGCGGGTTGCATGATGCCTTTATGTGTCTACTAACGGGCTTTGAGGTACATGAGATGATATACCTTTGTAATAGTACCACACATTTTTAAGTGTGCCCTGTGTAGATAGTAGCCCCTGAGACTCTGGTTGTCACCGAGAACGGCGGCAAGCAGAGGATCATAGTCCCAGGTAATAACCATACCGTTTTAATGTGCAGGTAGTGGGAGCTCCGGTGGCTAGGCGGACTCATGAGTTTGCCGAACTGAAGTGGCAACTGGATGCGGCGGATGCCGACATCGAGCTTGTTAACAAGAGGCTTGACGAGGCACAGGGTAAGTGGTATTTTCTAGTGAATGCCACATAGTAAGAGCAGCGTGATGCCAGTATCTTTAATATTTTGTGACTGTAGATGGAGCTGCCACCGTGGAAACCCATCGGGCGGAACTTGCCCGAGCCAAAGAACAAGCAAGGAGTAGTAATGCGGCTGCTTTGAAGGCGGCTGAAGAGTTGAAAGCCGAGAAGGCCGCGCACTGCTAGAGCAAAGAGAAGATGGCCAAGATGGCCGTAAAGTTAAAAGACACTACCAACCGTTGCCAGTTCCTTGAAGAAGAAAACCGAGCGAAGGCAACAGACCTTGAAAAGGCCACGGTGGCGACCAAAGACACCCGCTCTGCCATGAGAGCGAAGAAGGAGGAGTTGTGTGAAGCCGGTGATATTATGGCTGGGAAGCCCTTTTTGCTGCGAAGGAAGTTCAGAGATCCGCGGTATGCCCCTTTGGATCAGCTGTGGAGTTCGGCAGACGCATATCTGGATTTGACGGCGAGTGCTGTCGATGCGGCTGAATACTTCCGAGATCAAACAGATCGTGAAGTGGACAAGCTATTCTGTTCGCAGTTTAACATTCTAGAGCGTCCGCTTCCACTAACTGATCAACTTGCCGAATGGGCCGAACTCAATAGATTGTCCGGCCTCGCCATGAGGTCCGTCATAGATCATCTGTGGCCAGAAAAGCCGAAGCCGAACAACTATTTCAGCTTAGTGCAGAGTTCCTTGGTGCGGTGCCGCGCATCAATGCGATGAAGAGGTCGGCATGCATAGAAGGCTCGCGGATGGCCCTTGCCTGTGTCAAACATACTGGGCAGAGATGGATGCTACCACTGTTGCGGTGCAGGGTTCGGCCATAGGCCGAGTTGCTGCCAAGCACTATTTTGAAGAAGTTCTTGAGGGTGCTCGTTTGATAGAGGCCCAGTGCTCGAAGAATATTATGTTTGAGTGACATGTATTCCCATTGTAAAAACAATGTTTTATTAAATTTATCAAGGCTGTGTTTATACTTTTTCCTGAAAGTATTGGGATTTCCTGTGCGGCCGTTTATGTATACATGTGTATAACCTGAAAGATTGCAGTCGTCGGCTTCAGCCCCCACGCATATAATGCGGGGGTGTTTACAAAAGACGTGTATTCACACTTAATCCAACGTCTTGGTCCTACTAAGGAGGTGGTGGCGCAGCGAACTAGGCAACCGGACTATAATGCTTTAACACTTTCACTTAGCCATAGGAGTTTGACAGTGGGGCTACTATATAGCTCCTGGTGGCTCCGCACTCACCCGAATTCAGGGTGCGTACATGCCCGGCCAGGAAACGTCCCTTCATTAAGGCGGAGGAATTCTAAGATTCCGATAGGTCATCGAGTGGTTGACCAGTCTCGCGCTATATCATGACAGTCAGTTTTCGGCTTTCTCTACTAAGGTGCTCGTCCGGATGAACCAGGGCACAATCATAGTAGTTCTCTTGGTGCTGCCTTAGCCGATAGAGCGGAACGTAAGGCACCAAAACACAGGAGCCGGGCAAACCCAACATTTGACCAAAGACATGATTCGAAGCTGATGCATATAAGGCCAAACTCGCGACGCCGAACACTCCCTAAGGTATTCGGTCTTTCTGGTGTAAACCGGGCCTAAATAGTGCCCTTTATAAGAAGCCCCTGTTGTCCAGGTACGTGCATTGTTCTGACGTGGCCACATGCCAAGACGGCAGCATCCTTCTCAATTGTACTGAGAATCCGAGGGATGTGTATCAACAAGAGACAGTAAAAAAGGTTGACGCAGGGTCTTAATCTAAAAAGAATCCTTTGACCGGGTCCCTGCTGCATGTCTGCGCCTGTGTCTCCGTTGTGCCATATTCTGGACGGGTGTAGCACGATGGTCATCTGTAATAGAGAGGAATTTAGGTGAAAAGTTGCCGTGCAAAAAAGTAGGTTTAAAGAAACCATGTATAGTTCAAGATGAGTAAAAGTTCCCACTTGTCTGCGCGCGTTGAGCCCCTTGTATTTGTAATAGGGGTGTGGTCATCAAACTTGTATGAATTATATATAGCTGCGTCGGACTCGTCTAACCGTGTCCGTGGTCTTAACAACCTATCAAATGCTTTAGTTGGTGAGGTCGTTTTAGTGTGCGGCTGTCAAGGCAGCGGCACTCTCTTCGGCGCACAGGGATCGCTCAATATTTCCATTTACTATAATGATGCCACATGGACCAGGCATCTTAAGCATGAGGGAAGCGTAATGTGGTATTGCATTAAAGCGAGTGAAAGCTTCACGTCCAAGTATAGTGCTTGATGGCCACTTTGGAACGGAGCAATGTGGAAGGTTAATTTTTCGCTACGGAAGTTGTCGGGGAAGCCAAATACAACTTCGAGTAGCAGGGAGCCCATGCAATGAGCCCCTGGGCCTGGCGTTACTCCTCTAAAGGTAGTATTGCTGCGGCAAATTTTTGTTGGTCTATCCCTGTTTTGCGGATTGTGTCCTGATATATCAGGTTTAAGCTGCTGCCGCCATCCATCAGGACTCGTGTGAAGTGGTATCCGTCAATTGTTGGGTCTAATACCAAGGCAACCCATCCTGCATTTCGGATACTTGCTGAGTAATCCTGATGGTCGAAGGTGATCGGCTGAGACGGCCAGTGGCAGAACTCCGCGGTGATAGGCCCTTGGGCATGTTTATATGGGAGTGCCGCTTTGCTTCTCCCCTTTATCACATGTAACACGTTTACTATTTTGACTTCTGGTGGAAATTTCTTCTGTTCCCCAGTGTTTTGCTTGCGAGGCTCATCCTCGTCTTATCTTGGAGTATCCTGCCCCATATGTTCGGCGTTGAGCTTGCCAGACTGCTTGAAGACCCAACATTCTCTGTGGGTATGATTTGCAGGTTCATCGGACGTGCTATGGATCTGACATATTTGGTCCAGAATTTTGTTTAAGCTGGACAGTTCGTATCTAGCGCCTTTAGAGGGCGGCTTTTGCTGACTTGGCCGAGAGCTTCTGAATCTGGCGTTTACTGCCGTGCTCTTTGGGTTGTCTTCTTTATTCCGGCGCTTATTATTTTTGTTGCGTCATGATTTCCCGTTTCCGTCTCTAACTTCGGATGTACTTGGGTCGCTGGTGCTGCATCGGGCTAGCCAGCTGTCCTCGACCGCGCAAAAGCGGGTCATGAGGCTTGTTAATGCTGCCATTGTTCTCGGCTTTTCTTGGCCAAGGTGTCTGGCGAGCCATTCATCTCGGACGCTGTACTTAAAGGCTGCCAAGGCTTCGGCATCCGGACAGTCGACTATTTGGTTCTTTTTAGTAAGAAACTTGTTCCAAAGCTTTCGGGCTGACTCTCCGGGCTGTTGAGTTATATGACTCAAATCGTCCGCATCCGGAGGTCGAATGTAAGTCCCTTGAAAATTTGCCCGAAAAGCGTCTTCGAGCTCTTCCCAGCTTCCAATGGAGCTTTCGAGGAGGCTCTTAAGCCAGTGTCGGGCTGGCCCTTTGAGCTTGATGGTAAGTAATTGATGGCGTGGAGATCATCTCCTCGAGCCATATGTATATGGAGGATATAGTCCTCAATCCAGACCCCAGGGTCTGTTGTTCCGTCATATGCCTCTATGTTTACGGGTTTAAATCCCTCTGGAAATTCATGGTCCAGCACCTCGTTCGGTGAAACATAGGGGGTGTGCGTCACCCCTGTAACTGGGTGTACCGTGGTGTTCGGATGTTTGTTGTGTTGCATCGTATGCTGGAACGCGCTTGCGTGGTCCATAAATGGATCTGGTTGCGCCGTCTTTTTGATGCAAGCCCTCGCGTGGATCGCGTATTGGCTTATGTGCGGTGTTGTTTGCCGCTTTATGTTGGCCGTGAGGTCGTCTATCCGGCCGAATGGCCATTTTAATTTTTGGTTGCGGGGGATCTAAGGCCTCCTCATCAAATTGAGATAGCAACTTCCGCTTCGGGTAGCTCTTGGTGTGGCGATTACCGTCGTACTTCGCCGCTGTGTTGAGTACTTTACTCCATCTGATTCTGAGTGTGTCTTGCGCTGCCTTGAGCCTTTGCTTCTACATTTTTAGACTCCTCACGGTGGCCACAAGCCTTTAATGGGCATGCTGTTGCAACGGGTGTCTGTCTGGTGTGATGTCGTCTGGACTATTATCTTTGACAGAGTCGGGTTGTTCGATTTGATTCTCCATGTTGCCCTGGCCAGGCAATGGTTCACCCTGCTCTATTGCTGGGTCTATATGATCATTGTTTCTGCCGAGGCGGGATTTGGAGCGGCACTTATGCCGCTGCTTTGACTGCTTCTCGAGGGGACAATCCTTCGTTGCATCCTTTCGTTCCTCGTCGTCGTTTTCTTTTGGTGTGTCCACCATATATACGTCGTGTGATGAAGTGGGCGTCTGGTGCCCTGTGGGCGGTGGTTCCTGTTTGTCTCTTGCATCATCGTCCATACCGTCGATGTCTTCGGAGTCGAAGTCGAGCATGTCGGTTAAATCGTCGACAGTTGCTACTAAGTGGGTGGTGGGTGGGCGGCGAATTTCTTTGTCATCCGCATCCCAATCTTGCCGGACATGATTTGGCCAGGATCCTCCTGACAAGGAGAGAGACCTTAATGAGTTCAGTATGTCGCCAAAGGGCGAGTGCTGAAAAATATCCGCGGAGGTAAACTCAATGATCGGCGCCCGATCAGATTTGCTAGGAACGGGCGCAGGCGGTTCGGAGTCCGTGGCCGAAGAAGGATCCGGCAGTTCGACAACACGGCTCTCGTGAAGGGTAAGGTCGATATTCGGCTCGATCGCCGCTGAGGGTAAGGCCTCCGTGGCGGGGTCCATCCACCTGTCTATGGATGGCGCAACTGGCTCCAAATTTAGGCTCGGAGCGGCTGCCGGTGCGATCTCCTGAACACTGTCCGATGGTAGAGCTAAATCATACTCACCGTGACCATGTGACGCACAAGGCAGGGGCTCGAATCCGTCGAAGATCAAGTCTCGCGGACACTGGTCGTGTAGTTTAAGCTTCCAAACCTGACCTGGAGGCCAGGGGCGTAACTTTCGACCTGCTCCAGATGGCCAAGCGAGTCGGCCCGCAGTGCAAAGCCGCCGAATACAAAAATTTGTCCGAGGAGAAAAGTCTCACCCTGGACCACATCGCTATCGATGATCGTAGGAGCCATCAAGCCTAACGGCGATGACACAGAGGAACACTCAATGAAAGCACCAATGTCGGTGTCAAAACCGGCGGATCTCGGGTAGGGGGTCCCGAACTGTGCGTCTAAGGCGGATGGTAACAGGAGGCAGGGAACACGATGTTTTACCCAGGTTCGGGCCCTCTTGATGGAGGTAAAACCCTACGTCCTGCTTGATTTATTCTTGATGATATGGGTATTACAAGAGTTGATCTACCACGAGATCGGAGAGGCTAAACCCTAGAAGCTAGCCTATGGTATGATTGTATGTTGTCCTACGGACTAAAACCCTCTGGTTTATATAGACACCGGAGGGGGCTAGGGTTACACAAGGTCGGTTACAAAGGAGGAGATATACATATCTGTATTGCCTAGCTTGCCTTCCACGCCAAGTAGAGTCCCATACGGACATGAGACGAAGTCTTCAATCTTGTATCTTCATAGTCTAACAGTCCGGCCAAAGGGTATAGTCCAGCTGTCTAGAGACCCCCTAATCCAAGACTCCCTCACCGATGATCGAATCTCAGGCAAGTAACATACCGATGACAAAGGGAACAATATATGTTGTTATACGGTTTGACAGATAAAGATCTTCATAGAATATGTAGGAACCAATATGAGCATCCAGGTTTCGCTATTGGTTATTGACCAGAGTTGTGTCTCGGTCATGTCTACATAGTTCTCGACCCCGTAGGGTCCGCACGCTTAACGTTCGATGACGATATGTATTATGAGTTATGTGATTTGATGTACTGAAGGTTGTTCGGAGTCCCGAATGTGATCACGGACATGACGAGGAGTCTCGAAATGGTCGAGCCATAAAGATTCATATATTGGAAGGCTACAGTCAGACACCAGAATGGTTCGGGTCGTTTTGGATAAGTTTTGGAGTACCGGGGTTTACCGGACCCCCCCCCCCCCCCGAAAATTATTGGGCCTCATGGGCCTAGTAGTGAAAGATAGGAGGTAGGCCAATAGGTGGCGCGCACCCCCACCCCCTAGCCCAAACCAAATTGGACTAGGGCTAGGGGGCCAGCCTCCCCTTTCCTTCTCTTCTTCCTCTCCTTCCTTCTTCTCCTACCTGGACTAGGAAAGGGGGAAACCTACTCCTACTAGGAGTAGGAATCCCCCCCCTTGGGCGAGCCCATTGAGGCCGGCCCTCCTCCTCCTCCTCCCCTCCTTTATATACAGGGGAGGGGCACCCCATAGACACACAAGTTGATATTTAGCCGTGTGCGGTACCCCCCTCCCCCCTCCACAGTTTTCCACCTCGGTCATATTGTCGTAGTGCTTAGGCGAAGCCCTGCGTTGGTAACTTCATCATCACCATCACCATGCTGTCATGCTGACAGAACTCACCCTCGGCCTCAGCTGGATCAAGAGTATGAGGGACGTCACCGAGCTGAACGTGTGCAGATTGTGGAGGTGTCGTGCGTTCGGTACTTGATCGGTTGGATTGCGAAGACGCTCGACTACATCAACCGCGTTACAAAACCCTTCCGCTTTCGGTCTATGAGGGTACGTAGACACACTCTCCCCTCTCGTTGCTATGCATCTCCTAGATAGATCTTGCGTGATCTTAGGAAATTTTTTGACATACTATGTTCCCCAACATGATTGTATTTCTTTGTTGCAATCCATGATAAATTCACCCCATGCTTATGAACAAAATAAAGCTTTTACTAAACATATTATTGATGATTTGATGAAAGCTTTGGAAGAAAAATTGGAATTAGAAGTTTCAATTCCTAGAAAATTACATGATAAGTCGGAACATACTATCAAAGTCAAGATTAAAAATTATGAGTGTTTTGCTTTATGTGACTTGGGTGCTAGTGTTTCTAAAATTCCTAAATCTTTATGTGATGTGCTTGGTCTTACAGATATCGAAGAATGTTCTTTAAATTTGCATTTGACGAATTCTACTATTAAAAAGCCTATGGGAAGAATTAATGATGTTATTATTCTTGCAAATAGGAATTATGTGCCCATAGATTTTATTGTTTTTATATTGATTTCAATCCGTCTTGTCCAATTATTCTTGGTAGACCGTTTTACGCACTATTGGTGTCGTGATTGATATGAAAGAAGGCATTATTAAATTTCAATTTCCACTAAGGAAGGGTATGTAACACTTCCCTAGAACAAGAATTAGGCCACCATATGAATCAATCATTAGGGCATCTTATGGATCTAGAAACAAAGATGACAATATGTAGATCCTTGCTTTATGCCTAGCTAGGTGTCAGGACCCCGATTCTAAGTCACACCGATCTAGCCTGTAACACCTCATATCACTTTGCGGCCTCACGCACGGTATCCCCACGGTGTCGCCTTACCATGGCCCGGGACCGTTTGCGCCTTTTGGCTCACGTATATGATGGTGTCGCTAGCATCCATATGACACAGAACCCGGGCTGACATGACTAGTCATGAACCCAAAGCGGCACTAACTTACGGGGACAGGCATACATGAATCAACATCGAGCACGTCGGTCAGCAGTGTGCGAATCCGGGCTGTAGCACTGGGCTAACAGGACTCCGGTGAACCGGGCTGTAGCAGGCTAGGCAGGACTCCAGATGTCACCGCGTGACATTTCCCCGAAGGGACAGACACAGGAACGAAGTGAATCACATGCCGGCCAGTCAAATGTTCCGGAGCAGTAGTGCTGGGCTAGCAGGACTCCGGTGAACGGGGCTGTAGCGGACTACTATGGCTCATGGAGGCACAAGACTACATTTCCCCATAAGAGAGGCTACCAAGGATAAACAACTAGGTTGTCGGATCCCACACATACCAAGCATTTCAATCATACACACAATATGCTCAATATGTGCAATACAACATGGCATCACAACAAGACTCTACGACTCGGAGTATTTATTCATTAGGCTCCGAGGAGCCAAGAAATACAAACATGGGTCTCATGACCCAACATACAGAGCATACAAGCAACAAGCACATGCGGAAGCTTAACTTGTCTAAGTACAGACAACTACAAATGAAGAAGGCTCAGAAGCCTGACTATCTACAAGACCCTCCCAAGGGTACAAGATCGTAGCTGAGGTAACAAGCTAAACGTCGAAGTCCACATGGAACTACTAGCGAGACTGAAGTCTCTCTGCAAAACATAAATTAAGCAAACGTGAGTACAAATGTACCCAGCAAGACTTACATCAGAACTAACTACATATGCATCAGTATCAATAAAGGGGTGGTGGAGTTTAACTGCAGCAAGCCAGCTTTGACTCGGTGGCTATCCTGAACTACGACTGCAAGTAACTCTTTTGAGGTGGCGCACACGAGTCTACATATTCACCATACCAATACACCACTATGGACCCTCTCCCGTCTCCCTGCGAGAACGCCATCCATAGCACTCACACTTATCTTGCGCATTTTAGAATATCCACTTTCACTTGTCTATGAACTATGCAAGGGGTCCAAGTTTCCATATCCGAGGAATCCGGCTATTCGAATAGATAATGATAACCCTGCAGGGGTGTACTTGTTCACACACGCTCTTGCCACTTATCGCCATGTACACATCATGTACCTCGGCAACCTTCAAGCGGAAGCCGGGCGAGGGAGTCGGCCACGACCTGACTAACCAACAAGTCTCTAGTCTAGGTTTATCGCCTATTCGAGTTCCATCCGCAAGGAGATCCGGCCGGGGTGTCGCTCACGGCCCCAAACGATGTGAGCAGGGTTCCCAAGCCCACCATCCGGGTGCCACTTGGTACACCGTGCCACTGTGCCTAGTCTGTCCCAAGCCCACCTGTACCAGGTGCCACTTGGTAGACTACTAACACTACCTACAAACACCAGAAACTAGTTGCAACTCCTGGACAAAGATCAAGTTGATTAATAAGCCGAGAGGGGCGAGTTACCAGAACCCAATGTGTGGTAGTAACTGTTCATGGATCACAAACACAGAACTCAGTTCCTGAGAACAGTTGCAATGAGACAACCCACCATGTACTCCTACATGGCCTCTCACCGCTACCTTTACCAAATCGTGTTCACCCACTTAGCTCTTAACGGTAGGACATGTTCACCATGTTCCAATTCATTCCCGATGAATCAGACCTGACTCAACTCTAAGCAGTAGCATGCATGACAACAAGCATGAATGAGTAGGCACATCAGGGCTCAAACAATTCCTACTCATGCTAGTGGGTTTCATCTATTTACTGTGGCACTGACAGGTCATGCAGAGGAAAGGGGTTCAGCTACCGCAGCATGTAACAGTTGAAACGTTGTTGTCCTAATGCAGTAAAAGAGAGCAGGAGCGAGAGAGTGGGATTGTATCAGAATGACCAAGGGGTTTTTGTTTGCCTGGCACTTCTGAAGATATCATTGGGTCTTCATCAGTGTCAATGATCACAGCGTCGGTACAACGTCTATCGAGAGGGGGCAACCACCGGCAACAGAGAAGGAACACAATCAATGCAATGCACAACATGATGCATGATAATGACATGTCAATATGTTGTTGATTGAGCTAATGCAACTAGCAACATAATTAAATGAAGTTGGTTTGAACCCAAAGTTCAAATTCAAACTCCACATGTGGTTATTTAAATGCCATTCATTTGATTTGTCCTAAACAGTGGCCTTAAGTTGTTCTAACATGCATGAAAGTGGTACAGATTGATAGATTGGATTTTTCTGATCATTTTTCATATATAATTTGTTTGATTTGGAGTTACGGTTGAATTACTATGAATTTTTGAAGTTTTCGACATTTTCTGGAATTTTCTAATTATTTAAAATCCAGAAAATGATTTACTGCGTCAGCATGACATAGCTGTGACGTCAGCAGGTCAACTGAGCTGTTTTGGGTCAAACCTGGCCAGTGGGGCCCACTGGTCAGTGTAACAGTGCTGGCTTGGGTCACTAACAGGTGGGGCCGGTCAAGGTCCATGTCAGCTCGGTCAAAGCTGATGCATGGGTCCACTGGTTTTGCTAATAACCTAATTGTTTTGGTTAACCAGTAAACTAACAAACTGGGACCCACTGTCAGTGACTAGTGTTAACTAATACGGTTAATTAGTCCCTAATCTAATGACGGCCACGTCGGCAGCCGTCGGGGTTAGTCGCCGGCGACACACAGACGCGGCGCAGCTCGCCAGAGTGGCGCTAGAGGCTGCGGCTTGCCGCACTGAGGGCACCAGGGGGGAGCCCTCGCTCACCCCCATCCAGGGGTGCACGCAGCTGGGCGCAGGGAGGACGGGGTCGACGGCGGCGACCACTTGGGCGGCGGCCGGAGCACGGGGTTGGCCTGGAGGGGCTGCAATGCACAGTAGGAGGTGCGGGTGGTGGATTTGGCTTGTTGGGGAGCTTCTGAGAACATTAACAAGCTCGGACGCGGGCAACAGCAGTTGTGGTCGCGGTGGCGTCATGGCCGGTGGCGGCGAGCTCGGGAGCTGACGGGAGCTGTAGCTACGACACATATCCGACGAGGGAAATAGAGGGGAATGGTAGCACGGCTCACGGTGGTTCGGCGGGGAGGCTCAGTGGGCTCGGGGAGGACAGGTAGGTGGTGAATCGTTGATGAAGTCCGGCGAGCAGATGCGGCGGTGACGAGCTCGAGGGCGATGTTTCGGGGCGCCCGTGGTCGCGTGCTTCAGCAGAGAGGTCGAGGGAGACGCGGGGAACCTCCTGGACATGGCGGTTCAGTGATGCGGCGGTGGTGGCAGCGAGAACTGCGGTGGCCTGCTCGTGGCGGCTTCGGCATCGGGGGGAAGAAGCGGTGGGACAAGGGGAAAGTGAGCAGAGAAGGATGGCTCGATGCGGACGACAGTGGCGAAGTCACCCGCGTCGTCAACGTGTCTCAGGAGGCAGCCAGGCAGCTTCTGCGTGGCGTGCGGTGAGCGCGCGTGCATCGAGCACACGCGCCCTGTCTACTGGCGCGTGGAGAAGATGATTGGCAGGTGGGCTGCATAGTAGCGGGCTGGCTAAATGTGTCGGATTCCGGGTTCCGGCATACCCTTAAGGTTCAAACACTGGGGTGCGCGCGGAGATCACGCCTTCCACCTCCCCGTCTCGCAAAGATCTAAACTACTAATAGAACTGCACAAGGGACGCAAGATTTATACTGGTTCGGGCCACCGTTGTGGTGTAATACCCTACTCGAGTGTGTCGTGGGTGGATTGCCTCTTGGGGCTGATGATGATGAATAATACAAGGAAGAACAGCCTCGCGAGGGTCTGTTCTTGGCTGGGGCGATGAACTTCTAGGAGGAGTTCAGTCACCCTTCTCTTTCTCTCTCACTCTCTCTGTGCTTGCGAACCGAACTCCCTCCTATCGAATGAACCCACGCCTTGCTATGTGGGCGGCTGGTCCTATTTATAGAGGCCCTGATCCTCTTCCCAAATGTTGAGCGGGAAGGGAGCCAACAATGGCGGGCTAATTTGAAGGGGGACAGCAAGCATCAACTATCCTGACAAAAGTAGTCTTCGCCTGCGCAAAGGCTCTGCTGATGACGCCGTTCTGGGCTCCATGGTGACCTCCGTCTCGTAGTCCTCCTGGTCTTGGTCTCGTTGCACCGAAATGGAAACCTTTGCCTGATGTCTCGGTACTCCGCGACTGCGCTTGCCCCCTTTGCACCAAAGAGGAAAGAAGGACGCTGCGCGCGCTGGCGCCCGCCTGGCACCCTGAGTCGTCATGGCTTACGTCATGGGCACCTCGCGAGGTACCCTGCCTTGATTTCTCTGCCTCCTCGCGAGCCAGCCTGATGAGGCTGTGCTTGAGGATGCGCCGTGTCGTCTGCCTCGCGAGGCTTGGCCCCTCGCGAGGGTCTTGAGTCTTGTGTTGATGAAGATGGGCCATGTTGGGCCCCCATTTGAGCCACGCCGCAGGCCGCAGGCAGGCAAGTCTGGAGACGCCCGTTCCCAAAATGCCGATAGTAGCCCCCGGGCCCAAGGCGCGCCCGGACTTGGCCGTGCCGAGAGGCGAAAGGGCAAGGGTGAAGCGCCGCGGGCCCCAACAGCCTACGGCCTTGGGCGCCGCGTGGCGGTTGATTGGACGTGGGTGACTCCACTTCCCCACGATGCCTCGGTGATCACGCGAGTTGGACAAGTCCCTGCATGCAGATCGTGTCATGATTACCTATGATCGGGGAGGCCGACGGTTGGCCTTCGCCGGCTATAAGTACAGTATGGCGCGTGCCCTTCCAGTCCATCTCTCCTTGTTTTCTCCTTTGCCTCAATTCTTTCTTCGCCTTGGTGTGATGGCTCCATCGAGGAGGTACTCGACTGCGGAGAAGGGGAAGGCCCTTCAGGGCGGTCCTGCCTCTCCCCCGCCCAAGCGCGGTCGTGGGCGCCCTCGAAAGCACCCGGTGCCCGCCCCGGTAGCGTTTGGCAGTCATGGGGACGACTCCCAGCACGGCGGCGGGTGAGCCGCCGTGGCCGAGGGACGTGCCTGGGTTGCGCGCTCCCCCAGGCCGCGCTTTCGCGCTGTGCAGGCGCTGCCAGAGTTCGTCGTCTGGTCGGCGGAGCCGACTAGCGCCCGGCTCCCACTCCCTCGCTTCCTCCTTGGTGAACTCCCGGCCGGTGCTCCTGATGGCCTCTGGCTCCAGGCGGAGGGCTGCTGTAGCAGGTCCTCATGGGTCGCGCTGGAGGTCTCCGCCAGCGGGGGCTTGGCCTTAACTCGTGGCTGGCAGGCATTCGCCCACGCTCGCGGCCTGGAGCGCCGGTGCACTCTGCACTTCAGGTTCGACGGCGATGCCACCCTCTATGTGAGGGTGTTTGGGGAAGATGGTCGCCGCGCGGGGTGTTTCCCTGAGGATGATGACCGTGTCCGGGGGCCCCGCTCCGATGCAATGGAGGAGATAGCGCCCGCGCGGATGGCGGCGTCCGTGACTCCCCAAGCTTCATCAACTCTTCCTCAAGCGACTCCTCCAGCGGTGGCAGCAGCCCACCCCCACACCGTCGAGCTTGCTTGGGAGGTGGTGATTCGTCCGCCCGCTGTCGTGCCCCGGTGAAGCGCGAGAGGGAGTCCGCCTGAGGCCCGGAGGCAGCCCGTGTCGCCTCCATGGGCCGGTGTAAGGAGGGCCGCGCTGGGCTCGTCCTTTCCTTTTCCTTTTGTTTCCTATGTAAGACAAAACAGCTGCACGGAGCCCCGCTGGGGCGTGTCGGGAATTATCGCCATTTTAGCCATTACCTTGATCTTATCTTTGCGCCTCTTAACCACACGCCTATGCGTAGGTAGTTTTTGACCCCTCCCGGGGGGGCGACCGACCCAGGCCCTGTGTGCGCGTCGCGGTGCCCGAGGGGCACGGACTAGAGGGGTGCTCCTGTAACGTGCCCGGGCCATGAAACCTTCCAGCGGCTAGAGCGGAAACACTCGCGAGGGCGTTCACGAGAGAAACCAAAACGAGGAGTGAAAATCGACGAACAGCAAATCAGCAACAGCGATAACTTCAATAAGACCTCAAATGCAAGTAAACACGTCAACTGTGGAAAGCAAATGAAAAAGCCGCGTCCGGCACCTAATCTAGTCTTCGACGTCTTCTCACCAGTGCGGAGCTAAGTGCTGCCACTGGACGTGGGAGGGAGCTCCAGGGCCTGAGGCCGGCGCTCCTGAGACTCCGGGGCGTGTACAGCCCCACTCATTATTACATGAGAGTGTCACGGGGCGGCGAGCTTCACATGCATTGGCCTTCTTCACAGGCTCCGGGCCTTTCTTCTTAGAGGTGATCAACTTCACAGGCACTTGCCTTCTTCACAGGCTCCGGGCCTTTTCCAAGAAGGGAAGGTCTTCACAGGCGTTCGCCTTCTTCACAGGCTCTGGGCCTTTTCCAAAAAGAGATGGTCTTCACAGGCACTCGCCTTGCTTCACAGGCTCTGGGCCTTTTCTAAGAAGAGATGATCTTCACAGGCACTCGCCTTGCTTCACAGGCTCTGGGCCTTTTCCAAGAAGAGATGATCTTCATAGGCACTCGCCTTGCTTCACGGGCTCTGGGCCTTTTCCAAGAAGAGATGATCTTTACAGGCACTCGCCTTGCTTCACAGGCTCTGGGCCTTTTCCAAAAAGAGATGGTCTTCACAGGCACTCGCCTTGCTTCACATGCTCTAGGCCTTTTCCAAGAAGAGATGATCTTCACAGGCACTCGCCTTGCTTCACAGGCTCTGGGCCTTTTCCAAAAAGAGATGGTCTTCACAGGCACTCGCCTTGCTTCACAAGCTCTGGGCCTTTTCCAAAAAGAGATGGTCTTCACAGGCACTCGCCTTGCTTCACAGGCTCTGGGCCTTTTCCAAGAAGAGATGATCTTCACAGGCACTCGCCTTGCTTCACAGGCTCTGGGCCTTTTCAAGGGTAGAACCTCCGGAGGTGCTGGATGTTCCATGTATTCTGGACTGGCACTCCCTCCTGAGTCTCCAAGTGCGCGGAGCCGGGCCTGGAAACATGAACAACCTTGAACAGGCCCTCCCACATGGGAGAGAGCTTGTGCAATCCCTCCCTGGAGAGGACCCGCCTGAGCACGAGGTCTCCTACCTCAAGAGTTCTGGGGCGGATGTTGCGGCAGTGATATCGCCACAGCGCCTGCTGATACCTCGCCGCTCGCAGCGCGGCCTCCCGGCGACGTTCCTCCCCCAACACGAGGTCCATCCCCCGCATGGCGTCCTACTGCGCCTCGTCAAACGCCAGGACCCGCACGGAGCGACGTCTGACCTCGTGAGGGAGGACTGCTTCCGCTCCGTAGACCAGGAAGAATGGGGTCTCCCCAGTTGGTTTGGTCGCGGTGGTGCGGATGGACCACAGCACGGACTGAAGCTCGTCGTACCAACCTCTGCCACAGGCCTCCAGCTTCTTCTTGAACGTCCTGGTTTTGAGGCCCCTCAGGACCTCTGCGTTGGCTCGCTCGGCCTGGCCGTTGCTTCGGGGGTGCACCACTGAGGCGTAGCATATCTGCGTTCCAAGGTTAGCACAGTATGTTTTGAAGAGGTTACTGGTGAACTGCGAACCATTGTCCGTGATGATGCGATTCGGCACCCCGAACCAGCTTATGATGCCCTTGATGAACTTGACCGCGGAGCCCGCAGGGATGGCGCGGACAGCCTCCACTTCAGCCCACTTGGTGAATTTGTCCATGGCAACGTAGAGGTAGCGATAGCCCCCTGGCGCCAGAGGAAACGGGCCCAAAATGTCCAGCCCCCAGACCGCAAATGGCCACGAAAGGGGGATAGTCTGCAAGCCTCCTGCTGGCTAATGGATCTGCTTGGCGTGGAACTGGCAGGCTTCACAAGCTTTCACTAGATCCACGGTGTCATTGAGCGCGGTAGGCCAATAAAACCCACTGCGGAACGCCTTGCCGACGAGGGTCCGCGTGGACGAATGATGTCCGCAGCCTCCGCTGTGTATATCTTCCAGTAGCTCCTTTCCTTGCTCCCTGGAGATGCAACATAGAAGTACATCGTTTGGTCGCCTTCAGTAAAGTTCTCCATCTATGATGCAGTATGCCGTGGCCTGCCGCCCCACTCGCTCCGCTTCCTCTTCCCTCTCCGGCAAGGTCCCTTGCGTCAGGTAGCTCCGGAGCTCTGTGATCCAACAACCCTCCTGAGGTTCCATCGCCAGGAGCAGGCGCGCTCCTGAGGCCGGGCCACAGGTCGGAGCTCCCGAGGCAGGTGGCTGAGGGAGCTCCTCCAAGGGCTGAGCCGTGTTTGACAGTGATGGCAGAGCTGAGGGCTTGAAGAGCCGCTCCTCGAAAACGCCAGGCTCCTGGGGTAACCGCCTGGACGCGCGCTTGGCGATATCGTCGGCCTCCTGATTGGTGCCACGAGGCACATGCTGCAGCTCCAACCCCCAGAACTGCTTTTCCATCCTGCGGACCTCAGCTAGGTAGGCCTCCATATGCTCGTCCTTCGGCTCGTACACCTTGTTGGAGAAGTTGACTAGGAGCTGCGAGTCGCCATTGACGGTGAGGCGTTTTACTCCCAGGGCTACTGCGGCCTTCAACCCGGCTATCAGTCCCTCATATTCTGCTATGTTGTTGGAGACCTTTTCACCTTGCTGGAAACAGAGCTGTATGGCATATTAGAGCTTATCTGGAGTGGGTGATACCAGCACCGCACCAGCCCCCGCGCCGTGCCTGGAGAACGCCCCATCGAAGTACATGACCCAGCCTTCCGGCGCCTCACTCCCTGGAGAGAGGGACCGATCCTCATTGTCCCTGAGGCCTGGTGCCTCCGCCCATTCCGCCATGAAATCCGCCAATGCCGCCCCTTTGATGACCCTGGTTGTGCTGAACTCGAGCTGAAACGCCTGCAGCTCTATGTTCCACTCGGCGACCCTTCCGGCTGAGTTAGGGCTCCTGAGCACTCTCTCCAGGGGGTACGATGAGACAACTTTGATGGGATGAGCCTGGAAGTAGTGACGCAGCTTGCGCGAGGCTACCAGTAGCGCGAGGAGGAGCTTCTGAGGCATTGGGTACCGTGCCCTCGCGTCCCGTAACACCGTGCTAACAAAGTAGACCGGGTGCTCAACAAGGCTGAGAGCATCTGTGGTTGCGGCGCCCTCGGGAGGTAAGGGCGCCTCACGAGATGAAGTGACCTCGGGAGGTGGACCATCCGGGCATGCGGCCTCTCCTGCCTCCGGTGCATTCTTCGGCAGCTGACCCTCCTCAACTGCGGTTGTGGCTTCCGCAGGCTCTCCTTGTTCCCGTTTTGCCTTGCCTCGGGCTGCCGCCGTGGTCTTGACTTGGCGCTCCTCCCTGACAGCCACCAGGGCTGCGCTGGCGGAGTAGGGAGTGGCGGCGAGGTAAAGCAGCAGGGGCTCTTGAGGGTGCGGAGCCACCATGACTGGGGGACTGGTCAGGTACCTCTTGAGATCTTGAAACGCCTTATCTGCCTCTTCTGTCCATTCAAAGGGCCCCTTTTTCTTCATCAGCTGAAAGAAAGGCAGCGCTCGCTCCCCCAACTTGGAGATGAAGCGCCCTAGTGCGGTCACGCGCCCAGTGAGCTTCTGCATTTGTCTGAGGGTCTTTGGCGGACTCATGTCCTCGACCGCCTTGACCTTCTCGGGGTTGGCCTCGATGCCTCGATGGGACACGAGGAATCCCAGAAGCTTGCCCGAGGGGATGCCAAACACACATTTCTCCAGGTGGAGCCGCAGGTTTACTGCGTCGAGGCTCGCGAAGGTCTCCTCCAGGTCTTGTATCAGGGTCTTGGCCTCCCAAGATTTTACTACAATGTCATCAACGTAGGCTTCGACATTCTTCCTGAGTTGCGGGCCCAAGGTGATGTGCATCAGCCGCTGAAAGGTCGCCCCTGCGTTACGCTGTCCGAACGGCATGCATGTATAGCAGTATACCCCGCACGGGGTCAAGAAGGCGGTCTTCTCAACGTCCTCCACCGCCATCTTGATCTGGTGGTACCCGGAGAAGGCGTCCAGGAAGCATAGCAGGTCGCACTCCGTAGTGGAATCGACGATCTGGTCGATGCGGGGGAGCGGAAACGAATCTTGCGGGCATGCATTGTTAAGGTTGGTGAAGTCGACACACATGCGTTCCTTTCCCCCTTTCTTGGGCACAACAACAGGGTTGGCCAACCAATCCGGGTATCGGACCTCGCGAATGACCCCAGTGAAGGAAATATGCCCTAGAGGCAATAATAAAGTTATTATTTATTTCCTTATATCATGATAAATGTTTATTATTCATGCTAGAATTGTATTAACCGGAAACATAATACATGTGTGAATACATAGACAAACTTAGTGTCACTAGTATGCCTCTACTTGACTAGCTCGTTAATCAAAGATGGTTATGTTTCCTAACCATAAACAAAGTGTTGTTATTTGATTAATGAGGTCACATCATTAGTTGAATGATCTGATTGACATGACCCATTCCATTAGCTTAGCACCCGATCGTTTAGTATGTTGCTATTTCTTTCTTCATGACTTATATATGTTCCTATGACTATGAGATTATGCAACTCCCGTTTACCATAGGAACACTTTGTGTGCTACCAAATGTCACAACGTAACTGGGTGATTATAAAGGAGCTCTACAGGTGTCTCCAAAGGTAGATGTTGGGTTGGCGTATTTCGAGATTAGGATTTCTCACTCCGATTGTCGGAGAGGTATCTCTGGGCCCTCTCGGTAATGCACATCACATAAGGTTTATGTTGATTGTAGATAGATGGCTCGTGTTGTTGTTCCCTTGAATTTTAATGCGTTCCTTGAAAAAGCAAAGTTGAAAGATGATGGTAGCAATTACACGGACTGGGTCCGTAACTTGAGGATTATCCTCATTGTTGCTCAGAAGAATTACGTCCTGGAAGCACCGCTGGGTGCCAGGCCTGCTGCTGGAGCAACACCAGATGTTATGAACGTCTGGCAGAGCAAAGCTGATGACTACTCGATAGTTCAGTGTGCCATGCTTTACGGCTTAGAATCAGGACTTCAACGACGTTTTGAACGTCATGGAGCATATGAGATGTTCCAGGAGTTGAAGTTGATATTTCAAGCAAATGCCCGGATTGAGAGATATGAAGTCTCCAATAAATTCTATAGCTGCAAGATGGAGGAGAACAGTTCTGTCAGTGAGCATATACTCAAAATGTCTGGGTATAATAATCACTTGATTCAGATGGGAGTTAATCTTCCAGATGATTGCGTCATTGACAGAATTCTCCAATCATTGCCACCAAGCTACAAGAGCTTCGTGATGAACTATAATATGCAAGGGATGAACAAGACTATTCCCGAGCTCTTCGCAATGCTGAAAGCTGCGGAGGTAGAAATCAAAAAGGAGCATCAAGTGTTGATGGTCAGCAAGACCACTAGTTTCAAGAAAAAATGCAAAGGGAAGAAGAAGGGGAACTTCAAGAAGAACGGCAAGCAAGTTGCTGCTCAAGAGAAGAAACCCAAGTCTGGACCTAAGCCTGAAACTGAGTGCTTCTACTGCAAGTAGACTGGTCACTGGAAGCGGAACTGCCCCAAGTATGGCGGATAAGAAGGATGGCAAGGTGAACAAAGGTATATGTGATATACATGTTATCGATGTGTACCTTACTAGAGCTCGCAGTAGCACCTGGGTATTTGATACTGGTTCTGTTGCTAATATTTGCAACTCGAAACAGGGACTACGGATTAAGCAAACACTGGCAAAGGACGAGGTGACGATGCGCGTGGGAAACGGTTCCAAAGTCGATGTGATCGCGGTCGGCACGCTACCTCTACATCTACCTTCGGGATTAATATTAGACCTAAATAATTGTTATTTGGTGCCAGCGTTGAGCATGAACATTATATCTGGATCTTGTTTGATGCGAGACAGTTATTCATTTAAATCTGAGAATAATGGTTGTTCTATTTATATGAGTAATATCTTTTATGGTCATGCACCTTTGAGTAGTGGTCTATTTTTGATGAATCTCGATAGTAGTAACACACATATTCATAATGTTGAAACCAAAAGATGCAGAGTTGATAATGACAGTGCAACTTATATGTGGCACTGCCGTTTAGGTCATGTCGGTATAAAGCGCATGAAGAAACTCCATACTGATGGACTTTTGGAACCACTTGATTATGAATCACTTGGTACTTGCGAACCGTGCCTCATGGCCAAGATGACTAAAACACCGTTCTCCGGTACTATGGAGAGAGCAACAGATTTATTGGAAATCATACATACCGATGTATGTGGTCCGATGAATATTGAGGCTCGTGGCGGATATCGTTATTTTCTCACCTTCACAGATGACTTAAGCAGATATGGGTATATCTACTTAATGAAACATAAGTCTGAAACATTTGAAAAGTACAAAGAATTTCAAAGTGAAGTTGAAAATCATCGTAACAAGAAAATAAAGTTTCTTTGATCTGATCGTGGAGGAGAATATTTGAGTTACGAGTTTGGTGTACATTTGAAAAATTGTGGAATAGTTTCGCAACTCACGCCACCCGGAACACCACAGCGTAATGGTGTGTCCGAACGTCGTAATCGTACTTTACTAGATATGGTATGATCTATGATGTCTCTTACTGATTTACCGCTATCGTTTTGGGGTTATGCTTTAGAGACGGCCGCATTCACGTTAAATAGGGCACCATCAAAATCCGTTGAAATGACGCCTTATGAACTATGGTTTGGCAAGAAACCAAAGTTGTCATTTCTTAAAGTTTGGGGCTGCGATGCTTATGTGAAAAAGCTTCAACCTGATAAGCTCGAACCCAAATCGGAGAAAATGTGTCTTCATAGGATACCCAAAGGAGACTGTTGGGTACACCTTCTATCACAGATCCGAAGGCAAGATATTTGTTGCTAAGAATGGGTCCTTTCTAGAGAAGGAGTTTCTCTCGAAAGAAGTGAGTGGGAGGAAAGTAGAACTTGACAAGGTAATTGTACATGCTCCCTTGTTGGAAAATAGTACATCATAGAGAACTATTTCTGCGACATCTATACCAATTAGTGAGGAAGCTAATGATGATGATCATGAAACTTCAGGACAAGATACTACTGAACCTCGTAGATCGACCAGAGTGAGATCCGCACCAGAGTGGTACGGTAATCCAGTTCTGGAAATCATGCTACTAGATCATGATGAACCTACAAACTATGAAGAAGCGATGGTGAGCCCAGATTCCACAAAGTGGCTTGAAGCCATGAAATCTGAGATGGGATCCATGTATGAGAACAAAGTATGGACTTTGGTTGACTTGTCCGATGATCGGCAAGCAATTGACAATAAATGGATCTTCAAGAAGAAGACTGACCCTGACGGTAATGTTACTGTCTACAAAGCTCGACTTGTCGCAAAAGGTTTTCGACAAGTTCAAGGGGTTGACTATGATGAGACCTTCTCACCCGTAGCGATGCTTAAGTCTGTCCGAATCATGTTAGCAATTGCCGCGTTTTATGATTACGAAATTTGGCAAATGGATGTCAAAACTGCATTCCTGAATGGATTTCTGGAAGAAGAGTTGTATATGATGCAACCGGAAGGTTTTGTCGATCCAAAGGGAGCTAACAAAGTGTGCAAGCTCCAGTGATCCATTTATGGACGGGTGCAAGCCTCTCGGAGTTGGAATAAACGCTTTGATAGTGTGATTAAAGCATTTGGTTTTATACAGACTTTCGGAGAAGCCTGTATTTACAAGAAAGTGAGTGGGAGCTCTGTAGCATTTCTGATATTATATGTGGATGACATATTATTGATTGGAAATGACATAGAATTTCTGGATAGCATAAAGGGATACTTGAATAAGAGTTTTTCAATGAAAGACCTCGGTGAAGCTGCTTACATATTAGGTCAAGACGCTTAATTGGACTTTCACAAAGCACATACCTTGACAAGATTTTGAAGAAGTTCAAAATGGATCAAGCAAAGAAAGGGTTCTTGCCTGTGTTACAAGGTGTGAAGTTGAGTCAGACTCAATGCCCGACCACTGCAGAAGATAGAGAGAAAATGAAAGATGTTCCCTATGCTTCAGCCATAGGCTCTATCATGTATGCAATACTGTGTACCAGACCTGATGTGTGCCTTGCTATATGTTTAGCAGGGAGGTACCAAAGTAATCTAGGAGTGGATCACTGGACAGCGGTCAAGAACATCCTAAAATACCTGAAAAGGACTAAGGAAATGTTTCTCGTATATGGAGGTGACAAAGAGCTCACCGTAAGAGGTTACGTTGATGCAAGCTTTGACACTGATCCGGACGATTCTAAATCGCAAACCGGATACGTGTTTATATTAAAAAGTGGAGCTATCAGTTGGTGCAGTTCTAAACAAAGCGTCGTAGCGGGATCTACATGTGAAGCGGAGTACATAGCTGCTTCAGAAGCAGTGGACGAAGGAGTCTGGATGAAGGAGTTCATATCCGATCTAGGTTTTATACCTAGTGCATCGGGTCCAATGAAAATCTTTTGTGACAATACTGGTGCAATTGCCTTGGCAAAGGAATCCAGATTTCACAAGAGGACCAAGCACATCAAGAGACGCTTCAATTCCATCCGGGATCTAGTCCAGGTGGGAGACATAGAGATTTGCAAGATACATACGGATCTGAATGTTGCAGACCCGTTGACTAAGCCTCTTCCACGAGCAAAACATGATCAGCACCAAGACTCCATGGGTGTTAGAATCATTACTGTGTAATCTAGATTATTGACTCTAGTGCAAGTGGGAGATTGAAGGAAATATGCCCTAGAGGCAATAATAAAGTTATTATTTATTTCCTTATATCATGATAAATGTTTATTATTCATGCTAGAATTGTATTAACCGGAAACATAATACATGTGTGAATACATAGACAAACTTAGTGTCACTAGTATGCCTCTACTTGACTAGCTCATTAATCAAAGATGGTTATGTTTCCTAACCATAAACAAAGTGTTGTTATTTGATTAACGAGGTCACATCATTAGTTGAATGATCTGATTGACATGACCCATTCCATTAGCTTAGCACCCGATCGTTTAGTATGTTGCTATTGCTTTCTTCATGACTTATACATGTTCCTATGACTATGAGATTATGCAACTCCCGTTTACCAGAGGAACACTTTGTGTGCTACCAAATGCCACAACGTAACTGGGTGATTATAAAGGAGCTCTACAGGTGTCTCCAAAGGTAGATGTTGGGTTGGCGTATTTCGAGATTAGGATTTGTCACTCCGATTGTCGGAGAGGTATCTCTGGGCCCTCTCGGTAATGCACATCACATAAGCCTTGCAAGCATTGCAACTAATGAGTTAGTTGCAGGATGATGTATTACAGAACGAGTAAAGAGACTTGCCGGTAACGAGATTGAACTAGGTATTGGATACCGACGATCGAATCTCGGGCAAGTAACATACCGATGACAAAGGGAACAACGTATGTTGTTATGCGGTCTGACCGATAAAGATCTTCGTAGAATATGTAGGAGCCAATATGGGCATCCAGGTCCCGCTATTGGTTATTGACCGGAGATGTGTCTCGGTCATGTCTACATTGTTCTCGAACCGTAGGGTCCGCACGCTTAACATTACGATGACAGTTATTATGAGTTTATGCATTTTGATGTACCGAAGTTAGTTCGGAGTCCCGGATGTGATCACGGACATGACGAGGAGTCTCAGAATGGTCGAGACATAAAGATTGATATATTGGACGGCTATATTCGGACACCGGAAGTGTTCCGGGTGATTTCGGGGAAAACCGGAGTACCGGATGGGTACCGGAACCCTTCGGGGAAGTAATGGGCCTTATTGGGCCTTAGGGGAGAGAGAGGGCTGCGGCATAGGAGGTGGCGCCCCCCCCCCCACATGGGGAGTCCGAATTGGACTAGGGAGCGGGGCGCGGCCCCTCTTTCCCTTTCCCTCTCCCCCTCTTTCCTTCCCCCTTAGGGTTTCCTAATTGGATTAGGAAAGGGGAGTCCTACTCCCACTAGGAGGAGGACTCCCCCTCCCCTTGGCGCGCCCCATAGGGCCGGCCAGCCTCCCCCTTGCTCCTTTATATACGGGGGCAGGGGCACCCTAGGACACACAAGTTGATCTTTGAGATTGTTCCTTAGCCGTGTGCGGTGCCCCCTGCCACCATATTCCACCTCGAACATATCGTTGTAGTGCTGAGGCGAGGCCCTGCGTCGGTAGAACATTAAGATCGTCACCACGCCATCGTGCTGACGGAACTCCTCCCCAAAGCTTTGCTGGATCGGAGCCCGGGGATCGTCATCGAGCTGTACGTGTGCTAAGAACTCGGAGGTGCTGGAGTAACGGTGCTTGGATCGGTCGGATTGGGAAGAAGACATACGACTACTTCCTCTACGTTGTGTCAACGCTTCCGTTGCGATCTACAAGGGTACGTAGATCATGCTCTCCCCCTCGTTGCTATGCATCACCATGATCTTGCGTGTGCATAAGAAAATTTTTGAAAATACTACGTTCCCCAACAGTGGCATCCGAGCCTAGATTTTATGGTTTGATGTTATTTGCACGAGTAGAACACAAGTGAGTTGTGGACGATATAAGTCATACTGCCTACCAGCATGTCATACTTTGGTTCGGCGGTATTGTTGGATGAAGCGGCCCGGACCGACATTACGCGTACGCTTACGCGAGATTGGTTCTACCGCCGTGCTTTGCATACAGGTGGCTGGCGGGTGTCAGTTTCTCCAACTTTAGTTGAACCGAGTGTGGCTACGCCCGGTCCTTGCGAAGGTTAAAACGGAGTCTATTTGACAAACTATCGTTGTGGTTTTGATGTGTAGGTGAGATTGGTTCTTACTTAAGCCCGTAGCAGCCACGTAAAACTTGCAACAACAAAGTAGAGGACGTCTAACTTGTTTTTGCAGGGCATGTTGTGATGTGATATGGCCAAGACATGATGCTAAATTTTATTGTATGAGATGATCATGTTTTGTAATCGAGTTATCGGCAACTGGCAGGAGCCATATGGTTGTCGCTTTATTGTATGCAATGCAATCGCGATGTAATGCTTTACTTTATCACTAAGCGGTAGCGATAGTCGTGGAAGCATAAGATTGGCGAGACGACAACGATGCTACGATGGAGATCAAGGTGTCGCGCCGGTGACGATGGTGATCATGACGGTGCTTCGGAGATGGAGATCACAAGCACAAGATGATGATGGCCATATCATATCACTTATATTGATTGCATGTGATGTTTATCTTTTTATGCATCTTATCTTGCTTTGATTGACGGTAGCATTATAAGATGATCTCTCACTAAATTATCAAGGAGTGTTCTCCCTGAGTATGCACCGTTGCCAAAGTTCGTCGTGCCCAGACACCACGTGATGATCGGGTGTGATAAGCTCTACGTCCATCTACAACGGGTGCATGCCAGTTTTTGCACACGCAGAATACTCAGGTTAAACTTGACGAGCCTAGCATATGCAGATATGGCCTCGGAACACGGAGACCGAAAGGTCGAGCGTGAATCATATAGTAGATATGATCAACATAGCGATGTTCACCATTGAAAACTACTCCATCTCATGTGATGATCGGTTATGGTTTAGTTGATTTGGATGACGTGATCACTTAGAGGATTAGAGGGATGTCTATCTAAGTGGGAGTTCTTAAGTAATTTGATTAATTGAACTTAAACTTATCATGAACTTAGTACCTGATAGTATCTTGCTTGTTTATGTTGATTGTAGATAGATGGCTCGTGTTGTTATTCCGTTGAATTTTAATGCGTTCCTTGAGAAAGCAAAGTTGAAAGATGATGGAAGCAATTACACGGACTGGGTCCGTAACTTGAGGATTATCCTCATTGCTGCTCAGAAGAATTACGTCCTGGAAGCACCGCTGGGTGCCAAGCCTGCTGCTGGAGCAACACCAGATGTTATGAACGTCTGGCAGAGCAAAGCTGATGACTACTCGATAGTTCAGTGTGCCATGCTTTACGGCTTAGAATCGGGACTTCAACGACGTTTTGAACGTCATGGAGCATATGAGATGTTCCAGGAGTTGAAGTTGATATTTCAAGCAAATGCCCGGATTGAGAGATATGAAGTCTCCAATAAATTCTATAGCTGCCAGATGGAGGAGAACAGTTCTGTCAGTGAGCATATACTCAAAATGTCTGGGTATAATAATCACTTGATTCAGATGGGAGTTAATCTTCCAGATGATTGCGTCATTGACAGAATTCTCCAATCACTGCCACCAAGCTACAAGAGCTTTGTGATGAACTATAATATGCAAGGGATGAACAAGACTATTCACGAGCTCTTCACAGTGCTGAAAGCTGCGGAGGTAGAAATCAAAAAGGAGCATCAAGTGTTGATGGTCAACAAGACCACTAGTTTCAAGAAAAAGGGCAAAGGGAAGAAGAAGGGGAACTTCAAGAAGAACGGCAAGCAAGTTGCTGCTCAAGAGAAGAAACCCAAGTCTGGACCTAAGCCTGAAACTGAGTGCTTCTACTGCAAGTAGACTGGTCACTGGAAGCGGAACTGCCCCAAGTATGGCGGATAAGAAGGATGGCAAGGTGAACAAAGGTATATGTGATATACATGTTATCGATGTGTACCTTACTAGAGCTCGCAGTAGCACCTGGGTATTTGATACTGGTTCTGTTGCTAATATTTGCAACTCGAAACAGGGACTACGGATTAAGCAAACACTGGCAAAGGACGAGGTGACGATGCGCGTGGGAAACGGTTCCAAAGTCGATGTGATCGCGGTCGGCACGCTACCTCTACATCTACCTTCGGGATTAATATTAGACCTAAATAATTGTTATTTGGTGCCAGCGTTGAGCATGAACATTATATCTGGATCTTGTTTGATGCGAGACAGTTATTCATTTAAATCTGAGAATAATGGTTGTTCTATTTATATGAGTAATATCTTTTATGGTCATGCACCTTTGAGTAGTGGTCTATTTTTGATGAATCTCGATAGTAGTAACACACATATTCATAATGTTGAAACCAAAAGATGCAGAGTTGATAATGACAGTGCAACTTATATGTGGCACTGCCGTTTAGGTCATGTCGGTATAAAGCGCATGAAGAAACTCCATACTGATGGACTTTTGGAACCACTTGATTATGAATCACTTGGTACTTGCGAACCGTGCCTCATGGCCAAGATGACTAAAACACCGTTCTCCGGTACTATGGAGAGAGCAACAGATTTATTGGAAATCATACATACCGATGTATGTGGTCCAATGAATATTGAGGCTCGTGGCGGATATCGTTATTTTCTCACCTTCACAGATGACTTAAGCAGATATGGGTATATCTACTTAATGAAACATAAGTCTGAAACATTTGAAAAGTACAAAGAATTTCAAAGTGAAGTTGAAAATCATCGTAACAAGAAAATAAAGTTTCTTTGATCTGATCGTGGAGGAGAATATTTGAGTTACGAGTTTGGTGTACATTTGAAAAATTGTGGAATAGTTTCGCAACTCACGCCACCCGGAACACCACAGCGTAATGGTGTGTCCGAACGTCGTAATCGTACTTTACTAGATATGGTATGATCTATGATGTCTCTTACTGATTTACCGCTATCATTTTGGGGTTATGCTTTAGAGACGGCCGCATTCACATTAAATAGGGCACCATCAAAATCCGTTGAAATGACGCCTTATGAACTATGGTTTGGCAAGAAACCAAAGTTGTCATTTCTTAAAGTTTGGGGCTGCGATGCTTATGTGAAAAAGCTTCAACCTGATAAGCTCGAACCCAAATCGGAGAAAATGTGTCTTCATAGGATACCCAAAGGAGACTGTTGGGTACACCTTCTATCACAGATCCGAAGGCAAGATATTTGTTGCTAAGAATGGGTCCTTTCTAGAGAAGGAGTTTCTCTCGAAAGAAGTGAGTGGGAGGAAAGTAGAACTTGACAAGGTAATTGTACATGCTCCCTTGTTGGAAAATAGTACATCATAGAGAACTATTTCTGCGACATCTATACCAATTAGTGAGGAAGCTAATGATGATGATCATGAAACTTCAGGACAAGATACTACTGAACCTCGTAGATCGACCAGAGTGAGATCCGCACCAGAGTGGTACGGTAATCCAGTTCTGGAAATCATGCTACTAGATCATGATGAACCTACAAACTATGAAGAAGCGATGGTGAGCCCAGATTCCACAAAGTGGCTTGAAGCCATGAAATCTGAGATGGGATCCATGTATGAGAACAAAGTATGGACTTTGGTTGACTTGTCCGATGATCGGCAAGCAATTGACAATAAATGGATCTTCAAGAAGAAGACTGATGCTGACGGTAATGTTACTGTCTACAAAGCTCGACTTGTCGCAAAAGGTTTTCGACAAGTTCAAGGGGTTGACTATGATGAGACCTTCTCACCCGTAGCGATGCTTAAGTCTGTCCGAATCATGTTAGCAATTGCCGCGTTTTATGATTATGAAATTTGGCAAATGGATGTCAAAACTGCATTCATGAATGGATTTCTGGAAGAAGAGTTGTATACGATGCAACCGGAAGGTTTTGTCGATCCAAAGGGAGCTAACAAAGTGTGCAAGCTCCAGTGATCCATTTATGGACTGGTGCAAGCCTCTCGGAGTTGGAATAAACGCTTTGATAGTGTGATTAAAGCATTTGGTTTTATATAGACTTTCGGAGAAGCCTGTATTTACAAGAAAGTGAGTGGGAGCTCTGTAGCATTTCTGATATTATATGTGGATGACATATTACTGATTGGAAATGACATAGAATTTCTGGATAGCATAAACGGATACTTGAATAAGAGTTTTTCAATGAAAGACCTCGGTGAAGCTGCTTACATATTAGGCATAAAGATCTATAGAGATAGATCAAGACGCTTAATTGGACTTTCACAAAGCACATACCTTGACAAGATTTTGAAGAAGTTCAAAATGGATCAAGCAAAGAAAGGGTTCTTGCCTGTGTTGCAAGGTGTGAAGTTGAGTCAGACTCAATGCCCGACCACTGCAGAAGATAGAGAGAAAATGAAAGATGTTCCGTATGCTTCAGCCATAGGCTCTATCATGTATGCAATGCTGTGTACCAGACCTGATGTGTGCCTTGCTATAAGTTTAGCAGGGAGGTACCAAAGTAATCCAGGAGTGGATCACTGGACAGCGGTCAAGAACATCCTAAAATACCTGAAAAGGACTAAGGATATGTTTCTCGTATATGGAGGTGACAAAGAGCTCACCGTAAGAGGTTACGTTGATGCAAGCTTTGACACTAATCCGGACGATTCTAAATCGCAAACCGGATACGTGTTTATATTAAACGGTGGAGCTATCAGTTGGTGCAGTTCTAAACAAAGCGTCGTAGCGGGATCTACATGTGAAGCGGAGTACATAGCTGCTTCGGAAGCAGCGAACGAAGGAGTCTGGATGAAGGAGTTCATATCCGATCTAGGTGTTATACCTAGTGCGTCGGGTCCAATGAAAATCTTTTGTGACAATACTGGTGCAATTGCCTTGGCAAAGGAATCTAGATTTCATAAGAGGACCAAGCACATCAAGAGACGCTTCAATTCCATCCGGGATCTAGTCCAGGTGGGAGACATAGAGATTTGCAAGATACATACGGATCTGAATGTCGCAGACCCGTTGACTAAGCCTCTTCCACGAGCAAAACATGATCAGCACCAAGACTCCATGGGTGTTAGAATCATTACTGTGTAATCTAGATTATTGACTCTAGTGCAAGTGGGAGATTGAAGGAAATATGCCCTAGAGGCAATAATAAAGTTATTATTTATTTCCTTATATCATGATAAATGTTTATTATTCATGCTAGAATTGTATTAACCGGAAACATAATACATGTGTGAATACATAGACAAACTTAGTGTCACTAGTATGCCTCTACTTGACTAGCTCGTTAATCAAAGATGGTTATGTTTCCTAACCATAAACAAAGTTTTTTTATTTGATTAACGAGGTCACATCATTAGTTGAATGATCTGATTGACATGACCCATTCCATTAGCTTAGCACCCGATCGTTTAGTATGTTGCTATTGCTTTCTTCATGACTTATACATGTTCCTATGACTATGAGATTATGCAACTCCCGTTTACCAGAGGAACACTTTGTGTGCTACCAAACATCACAACGTAACTGGGTGATTATAAAGGAGCTCTACAGGTGTCTCCAAAGGTAGATGTTGGGTTGGCGTATTTCGAGATTAGGATTTGTCACTCCGATTGTCGGAGAGGTATCTCTGGGCCCTCTCGGTAATGCACATCACATAAGCCTTGCAAGCATTGCAACTAATGAGTTAGTTGCGGGATGATGTATTACAGAACGAGTAAAGAGACTTGCCGGTAACGAGATTGAACTAGGTATTGGATACCGACAATCGAATCTCGGGCAAGTAACATACCGATGACAAAGGGAACAACGTATGTTGTTATGCGGTCTGACCGATAAAGATCTTCGTAGAATATGTAGGAGCCAATATGGGCATCCAGGTCCCGCTATTGGTTATTGACCGGAGACGTGTCTCGGTCATGTCTACATTGTTCTCGAACCATAGGGTCCGCACGCTTAACATTACGATGACAGTTATTATGAGTTTATGGATTTTGATGTACCGAAGTTAGTTCGGAGTCCCGGATGTGATCACGGACATGACGAGGAGTCTCAGAATGGTCGAGACATAAAGATTGATATATTGGACGGCTTATTCGGACACCGGAAGTGTTCCGGGTGATTTCGGAGAAAACCCGAGTACCGGAAGGGTTACCGGAACCCTTCGGGGAAGTAATGGGCCTTATTGGGCCTTAGGGGAGAGAGAGGGCTGCGGCCTAGGAGGTGGCGCCCCCCCCCCCCACATGGGGAGTCCGAATTGGACTAGGGAGAGGGGCGCGGCCCCTCTTTCCCTTTCCCTCTCCCCCTCTTTCCTTCCCCCTTAGGGTTTCCTAATTGGATTAGGAAAGGGGAGTCCTACTCCCACTAGGAGGAGGACTCCCCCTCCCCTTGGCGCGCCCCATAGGGCCGGCCGGCCTCCCCCTTGATCCTTTATATACGAGGGCAGGGGGCACCCTAGGACACACAAGTTGATCTTTGAGATCGTTCCTTAGCCGTGTGCGGTGCCCCCTGCCACCATATTCCACCTCGAACATATCATTGTAGTGCTTAGGCGAAGCCCTGCGTCGGTAGAACATCAAGATCGTCACCATGCCGTCGTGCTGACGGAACTCCTCCCCAAAGCTTTGCTGGATCGGAGCCCGGGGATCGTCATCGAGCTGTACGTGTGCTAAGAACTCGGAGGTGCCGGAGTAACGGTGCTTGGATCGGTCGGATCGGGAAGAAGACGTACAACTACTTCCTCTACGTTGTGTCAACGCTTCCGTTGCGATCTACAAGGGTACGTAGATCATGCTCTCCCCCTCATTGCTATGCATCACCATGATCTTGCGTGTGCGTAGGAAAATTTTTGAAATTACTACGTTCCCCAACACCCAGCGGCTTCTAGCTTGCGGGTCTCTTGGACGATGAAGGCCTGCTTTTCTGTGGACTGCCGCCTGGCCTTCTGCTTCACAGGGCGCACGTTGGGGCACACGTTGAGGTGGTGCTTGATGACACTCCTGGGGATCCCTGCCAGCTGATCGGGCTCCCAAGCAAATACCTTCTTATTCGCGCGCAGGAACTTGACCAAGGCCTCCTCCTGCGCATGCTCCAGGCGGGCGCCTATGGTGAAAGTGGCACTGGAGGACCCGTCCTCGTCGACGGGTACCTGCTTGGTTTCTGCCTTGTCTTGGGTGAACAACTGTTTCTTCTTGGCGGGCGCAGCCCCCTTGGGCTCAGGGGTCTCCGCATTGACGGGCCGTGCCGATGCCGCTGTCTTGAAGGCGAGCTTGAGTACTCGTAGGGCGTCCCCGGTGTCCCCGTGCACAGCGAGGGTACCGTTGCTCCCGGGCATCTTCATGAGGTTGTACGCCGGGTGCGTGGCGGCCATGAACTGGGCCAGTGCCGGCTAGCCGAGGATGGCGTTGTAAGGGAGGCCGACGGGGGCGATGTCGAAGTCGACCATCTCCGTGCGGAAGTTGTCGTAGGTGCCGAAGGTTACCGGGAGCCGGATCTGTCCCAGGAAGTCGGATGATCCGCCCCCGACGCCCGAGAAAGATCGGCTGGGTCGCAACCGCTCCCGGGGTATGCAGAGGAGGTTGAAAGTCTCGACCGAAAGCACGTTGAGGCCCGCGCCGCCGTCAATGAGGGTTCTGGTGATGGCCACCTAGCAGATGGTGGGGGTGCACAACAAGGGGAGCGCGCCTGCGCCGACCGGGTTGGTGGGGTGGTCCTCCGAGCCGAAGGTCAGACCGACCTCACGCGCCGCCTGGTCCGTGGGAGCCCCCTGCCATGCAGAAACGGTGCTAACCCAGCGGGCAAAAGGCTTGACGTGGCGACTCATGGGCGGCGCCTGCGAGCCGCCCAGGAGGGCCGCAACGACCGGAGGCGTCGATTTTGCGGTGCAGTTACTCTGTCGCGTAGGCGGATGCTGGGGTGGTGCTTGCCACTCGTTTCCCGCCGGGCCAATGGCGGTGTTGACGGCGGGCGACGGGGGACAACGAGAACGCCCACCGGCCGCCGGGGCGGCACGAGCCCGACTGGCGCCGCACATGGATGCGGCGGCCGGAGGAGGGCGGAGCGGTGGAAGACGGATTCCGGCGCACCCCTACCTGGCGCGCCAAATGTCGGATTCCGGGTTCCGGCAGACCCTTAAGGTTCGAACACTGGGGTGCGCGCGGAGATCATGCCTTCCACCTCCCCGTCTCGCAAAGATCTAAACTACTAAAAGAACTGCACAAGGGACGCAAGATTTATACTGGTTCGGGCCACCGTTGTGGTGTAATACCCTACTCCAGTGTGTGGTGGGTGGATTGCCTCTTGGGGCTGATGATGATGAATAATACAAGGAAGAACAGCCTCGCGAGGGTCTGTTCTTGGCTGGGGCAATGAACTGCTAGGAGGAGTTCAGTCACCCTTCTCTTTCTCTCTCACTCTCTCTCTCTCTGCTTGCGAACCGAACTCCCTCCTATCGAACGAACCCACGCCTTGCTATGTGGGCGGCTGGTCCTATTTATAGAGGCCCTGGTCCTCTTCCCAAATATGGAGCGGGAAGGGAGCCAACAATGGCGGGCTAATTTGAAGGGGGACAGCAAGCATCAACTATCCTGACAAAAGTAGTCTTCTCCTGCGCAAAGGCTCTGGTGATGACGCCGTTCTGGGCTCCATGGTGACCTCCGTCTCATAGTCCTCCTGGTCTTGGTATTTTTGCACCAAAATGGCAACCTTTGCCTGATGCCTCGGTACTCCGCGACTGCACTTGCCCCTTTGCACCAAAGAGGAAAGAAGGACGTTGCGCGCGCTGGCGCCTGCCTGGCACCCTGAGTCGTCATGGCTTGCGTCATGGGCACCTTGCGAGGTACCCTGCCTTGATTTCTCCGCCTCCTCGCGAGCCAGCCTGATGAGGCTGCGCTTGAGGATGCGCCGTGTCGTCCGCCTCGCGAGGGTCTTGAGTCTTGTGTTGATGAAGATGGGCCATGTTGGTCCCCCATTTGAGCCACGCCGCAGGCCGCAGGCAGGCAAGTCTCGGGACCCCCATTCCCAGAACGCCGACAAAATGGGTCGCGGTAAGTTAGGTGGGTTTCTTTCCCTCTTTGCCTTTCTACTTTTGTTTCTGTTTTCTATTTATTTTGATTTGTTTTGAATTAGTAAAAATACTAACTCATTTTGTAAAATCATGACAAAAATTGTGGGCACTATTTGAATTATTTCCAACAGCCCCAATTGTTTTCAGAAGTATTGAAGCATTTAAAATATTTATAGGCGTTAAATGCTCCAATTCAAATACAATATAATTTAACTCAAAAATCCATAAATGTCGAAGAAATATGCTCATCATTTTTGGCAGAGGTTTTCACCTTTATCTCAAATCATGAACATTTTCAAAGGGCAGTTTGGGTTTATTGAAAATGATTTTATGTTGAACCTATTTGATTTGATCTGGTGCTAGAATTTGAACAGTCCCCAATTCAAATTCATTGAAATTTAAACATGATGCTCACATGAAAGGCTAGCCTAGTGCATACTAGAACTAGGGATGTGACAATAGGGGTGTAAAATGATAGCGCTTGTTGGGGGGCAACCCAACGAATAAAATTTATTTTTGTCTTTTGCTTTCTGTTCTTGAGTATTTGCACAATTATGCTACTATTATGATTGTGTTTTTTGTTTTAATTAGTGTTTGTGCCAAGTAAAGCCTTTAGGATTATGTTGGGTGATAGTTGATTTGATCTTTCTGAAAAAATAGAAACTTTTACGCTCACAAAAATAATTTTAATTTTTAACAAGAGCGTGATAAAATGCCAATTCTTTTTGCATAAGGTTAATATACAAATTTCTCACGTGGTCCTAATTGTTCAGAATTTCTGGAGTTACAACTGATCAGAGGACCAATCGATGAAGAAATCACCTTTCTTCAACACACACACAAACGCAAAGATATCCCTTCAGAATGAACTAAATTCGGCAAAGCTTTTATCTTCCAACTCTCCAAGTTGTTGTTTAGCTTAACCAACTAGCTCAGGGGTATCCAACACAGATTCTTGGAGAAAGAGTGGTTTATTGGTAACCAACTTGATCATGAACTCACCATATCGGTCAGGGGATGACCTGGTGATACTTCCGTGAAGATATCCGGAAAATCACAAACCACCGATATGACTCTAAGCTCGAGAACAATCTTGCTTTTCAGGGCAAGACGATATGATCAAAAGAGTGAGGGATTAACACAATCATAACTCATTGATCGAAGAGTGCACCTGAAGTAAGGACTAGGTAGCAAGATCAATCTTAGAATGGTAGTTCAATAACCAACACGCTAAGAATGAGAATATTGTCCATTTACTACCAAGCAACGAGTTGCTCGGAGTACTGATTTCACACATCACAATTCACTTGTCGGCATTCCGGTTGCGACAACACGACACCGAGGAATGAATAATGATGGCGAGAAGTATCACTATGTTAAGAATTCGTAAGAGAAGGTGCAATTCTCATGACATTCCTGACATAAAGTGGGTAATACTTCAGGGTAGAACAGACCAAAAGCTTGATTGCATTTGATCTGCGGAATACAACTGCTTTGACCCAATCCTTGAAATGGATGAGGTACTGGAGTTTGTTTCTCCTAGTCATTCTGAACTAGAATGGCTTGACTGACCACAAGAATAATAAGCATCGATAACACGGATGAACAATTACTCCTGACTATCAATTGATAGATGATGGTCGGAATACAAATGAGGAGGGACAACTCAAGGGGACATATATCTTTTTGAGTTGTGGATGCATAGATTAGTATGTTGAACAAAGCTCAACATGTTTCTTCCGGATAACCCATGCAGAAAGGTAGAACTGGCATAATCACAATTATGAATGGAGAACTCCTCAAGAGTACTCTGATTGTGATCTTTTGGTTCAAATAACTTCTGCCATATTGGCTCATGCTATTGGAAGAACGATATACCACAGACCTCGAGGACTATCACAAGGTTACTAATATCTTAAGGGAACTAGCAAATACTAACAACATGAAGTAAGTAGGGTGAATCTCGGGTTCAAAACCCAGGAATAGAATACCTACATACTAAATAACATCACGGGATGCTTTCAAGAAAGGTGGCCAGAATTATCACACAGGGGATATAAAGCATTGCTAGATTAGTGGGTGGTTCGCTAGAATGCCTAGGGTCATAATACTAGCTCCAACATATATGTCAAGGCAATGGAGTACCTCAACAGACTGATTAGCGTGCTTAATCTGGCCCAAAGGACACGGAAACGAGATGAAGACATTTGCAAATGCATCATACTGTTTAGAAACCTGGGATGACTCGGACAGCATAACGGCTGTAATTGCTCAAAAGATTTGAGGCAACCTGCAAAAATGGTGGCATAACCACTCAACATCACAATATCAAGGTTCTAAGGCCAGCTATGAACATATGGAAGTAGTAGGAACTGAACTGAGGCTTAAACTCAACAATCCTAGGCAACTACGGTTTAGTAACACGTCCTCCTGAGAGATAGAAGAGAAGCCTAGTTCTTAACCCCGTAGAAAAGATAATATGACTCAGATCAGAAGGTCATGAGGATAAGGAGTAAAAAGAGCCTTACGTTCCTTCCCACAATCAATTCCCTTATATAACTAAAGCATTTCTAGACTCAACTTTGACCAGCTTGGCTTGGTAATCCTACAAGTAGTCAAGCTCTGATAACAAAGCTGTCAGGACCCCGATTCTAAGTCACACCGATCTAGCCTGTAACACCTCATATCACTTTGCGGCCTCACGCACGGTATCCCCACGGTGTCGCCTTACCATGGCCCGGGACCGTTTGCGCCTTTTGGCTCACGTATATGATGGTGTCGCTAGCATCCATATGACAGAGAACCCGGGACGACATGACTAGTCGTGAACCCAAAGTGGCACTAACTTACGGGGACAGGCATACATGAATCAACATCGAGCATGTCGGTCAGCAGCATGCGAATCCGGACTATAGCACTAGGCTAACAGGACTCCGGTAATATGAGCTGTAGTAGGCTAGGCAGGACTCCGGATGTCACCGCATGACATTTCCCCAAAGGGACAGACACAGGAACGAAGTGAATCACATGCCGGCCAGTCAAGTGTTCCGGAGCAGTAGTGCTGGGCTAGCAGGACTCCGGTGAACTGGGCTGTAGCGGACTACTATGGCTCATGGAGGCACAAGACTACATTTCCCCATAAGAGAGGCTACCAAGGATAAACAACTAGGTTGTCGGATCCCACATATACCAAGCATTTCAATCATACACACAATATGCTCAATATGTGCAATACAACATGGCATCACAACAAGACTCTATGACTCAGAGTATTTATTCATTAGGCTCCGAGGAGCCAAGAATTACAAACATGGGTCTCATGACCCAACATACAGAGCATACAAGCAACAAGCACATCCGGAAGCTTAACTTGTCTGAGTACAGACAACTACAAATGAAGAAGCCTCAGAAGCCTGACTATCTACAAGACCCTCCCAAGGGTACAAGATCGTAGCTGAGGTAACAAGCTAAACATCGAAGTCCACGTGGAACTACTAGCGAGACTGAAGTCTCTCTGCAAAACATAAATTAAGCAAACGTGAGTACAAATGTACCCAGCAAGACTTACATCAGAACTAACTACATATGCATCAATATCAATAAAGGGGTGGTGGAGTTTAACTGCAGCAAGCCAGCTTTGACTCGGTGGCTATCCTGAACTACGACTGCAAGTAACTCTTTTGAGGTGGCGCACACGAGTCCACATATTCACCATACCAATACACCACTATGGACCTGCTCCCGTCTCCCTGCGAGAATGCCATCCATAGCACTCACACTTACCTTGCGCATTTTAGAATATCCACTTTCACTTGTCTATGAACTATGCAAGGGGTCCAAGTTTCCATATCCGAGGAATCCAGCTATTCGAATAGATAATGATAACCCTGCAGGGATGTACTTCTCACACACGCTCTCTCCACTTATCGCCTTGTACACGTCATGTACCTCGGCAACCTTCAAGCGGAAGCCGGGCGAGGGAGTCGGCCACGACCTGACTAACCAACAAGTCTCTAGTCCAGGTTTATCGCCTATTCGGGTTCCATCCGCAAGGAGATCCGGCCGGGGTGTCGCTCACGGCCCCAAACGATGTGAGCAGGGTTCCCACGCCCACCATCCGGGTGCCACTTGGTACACCGTGCCACTGTGCCTAGTCTGTCCCAAGCCCACCTGTACCGGGTGCCACTTGGTAGACTACTAACACTACCTACAAACACCAGAAACTAGTTGCAACTCCTGGACAAAGATCGAGTTGATTAATAAGTCGAGAGGGGCCGAGTTACCGGAACCCAATGTGTGGTAGTAACTGTTCATGGATCACAAACACAGAACTCTGTTCCTGAGAACGGCTGCAATAAGACAACCCACCATGTACTCCTACATGGCCTCTCACCGCTACCTTTACCAAATCGTGTTCACCCACTTAGCTCTTAACGGTAGGACATGTTCATCACGTTCCAATTCATTCCCGATGAATCAGACCTGACTCAACTCTAAGCAGTAGCAGGCATGACAACAAGCATGAATGAGTAGGCACATCAGGGCTCAAACAATTCCTACTCATGCTAGTGGGTTTCATCTATTTACTGTGCAATGATAGGTCATGCAGAGGAAAGGGGTTCAGCTACCGCAACATGTAACAGTTGAAACGTTGTTGTCTTAATGCAGTAAAAGAGAGCAGGAGCGAGAGAGTGGGATTGTATCGGAATGACCAAGGGGTTTTTGCTTGCCTGGCACTTCTGAAGATATCATTGGGTCTTCATCAGGGTCAACGATCACAGCATTGGTACAACGTCTATCGAGAGGGGACAACCACCGGCAACAGAGAAGGAACACAATCAATGCAATGCACAACATGATGCATGATAATGGCATGGCAATATGTTGTTGATTGAGCTAATGCAACTAGCAACACAATTAAATGAAGTTGGTTTGAACCCAAAGTTCAAATTCAAACTCCACATGTGGTTATTTAAATGCCATTCATTTGATTTGTCCTAAACAGTGGCCTTAAGTTGTTCTAACATGCATGAAAATGGTACAGATGGATAGACTGGATTTTTCTGATCATTTTTCCTATATAATTTGATTGATTTGGAGTTACGGTTAAATTACTATGAATTTTTGAAGTTTTAGACATTTTCTGGAATTTTCTAATTATTTAAAATCCAGAAAATGATTTACTGCGTCAGCATGACATAGCTGTGACGTCAGCAGGTCAACTGAGCTGTTCTGGGTCAAACCTGATCAGTGGGGCCCACTGGTCCATGTAAGAGTGCTGGCTTGGGTCACTAACAGGTGGGGCCAGTCAAGGTCCATGTCAGCTCGGTCAAAGCTGATGCATGGGTCCACTGGTTTTGCTAATTAGCCTAATTGTTTTGGTTAACCAGTAAACTAACAAACTGGGACCCACTGTCAGTGACTAGTGTTAACTAATACGGTTAATTAGTTCCTAATCTAATGACGGCCACGTCGGCAGCCGCCGGGGTTAGTCGCCGGCGACACACAGACGCGGCGCAGCTCGCCGGAGTGGCGCTAAAGGCTGCGGCTTGCCGCGCTGAGGGCACCAGGGGGGAGCCCTCGCTCGCCCCCATCCAGGGGTGCATGCAGCTGGGTGTAGGGAGGTCGGGGTCGACGGCGGCGACCACTTGGGCGGCGGCCGGAGCACGGGGTTGGCCTGGAGGGGCTGCAGTACACGGTAGGAGGTGCGGGTGGTGGATTTGGCTTGCTGGGGAGCTTCTGAGAACGTTAACGGGCTCGGACGCGGGCGACAGCAGTTGTGGACGCGGTGGCGTCATGGCCGGCGGCGGCGAGCTCGGGAGCTGATGGGAGCGGTAGCTACGGCACATATCCGACGAGGGAAACAGAGGGGAAGGTAGCACGGCTCTCGGTGGTTCGACGGGGAGGCTCAGCGGGCTCGGGGAGGACCGGTAGGTGGTGAATCGTCAATGAAGTCCGGCGAGCAGATGCGGTGGTGACAAGCTCGATGGCGACGTTTCGGGGCGCCCGCGGTCGCGTGCTTCAGCAGAGAGGTCGAGGGAGACGCGGGGAACCTCCTGGACATGGCGGTTCAGTGATGCGGCGGCGGGATGGCTCGATGCGGATGGTAGCGGCGAAGTGGCCCGCGTCGTCGACGTGTCTCAGGAGGCAGCCAGGCAGCTGCTGCGTGGCGCGGGGTGAGCGCGCGTGCGTCGAGCACACGCGCCCTGTCTACTGGCGCGGTGGAGAAGATGATTGGCAGGTGGGCTGCATAGTAGCGGGCCGGCTAAATGGGCTGCGGTAAGTTAGGTGGATTTCTTTCCCTCTCTGCCTTTCTACTTTTGTTTCTGTTTTCTATTTATTTTGATTTGTTTTGAATTAGTAAAAATACTAACTCATTTTGTAAAATCCTGACAAAAATTGTGGGCACTATTTGAATTATTTCCAACAGCCCCCAATTGTTTTCAGAAGTATTGAAGCATTTAAAATATTTATAGGCGTTAAATGCTCCAATTCAAATACAATATAATTTAACTCAAAATTCCATAAATGTCCAAGAAATATGCTCATCATTTTTGGCAGAGGTTTTCACCTTTATCACAAATCATGAACATTTCAAAGGGCATTTTGGGTTTATTGAAAATGATTTTATGTTGAACCTATTTGATTTGATCTGGTGCTAGAGTTTGAACAGTCCCCAATTCAAATTCATTCAAATTTAAACATGATGCTCACATGAAAGGCTAGCCTAGTGCATACCAGAACTAGGGATGTGACACTAGGGGTGTAAAATGATAGCGCTCGTTGGGGGGCAACCCAACGAATAAAATTTATTTTTGTCTTTTGCTTTCTGTTCTTGAGTATTTGCACAATTATGCTACTATTATGATTTTTTTTTTTGTTTTAATTAGTGTTTGTGCCAAGTAAAGCCTTTAGGATTATGTTGGGTGATAGTTGATTTGTTCTTGCTGAAAAAATACAAAACTTTTACGCTCACAAAAATAATTTTAATTTTTAACAAGAGCGTGATAAAATGCCAATTCTTTTTGCATAAGGTTAATATACAAATTTCTCACGTGGTCCTAATTTTTCAGAATTTTTGGAGTTACAAAAGTATTCGTCCAGATTGCTACAGACTGTCATGTTTTTGACAGATTCTGTTTTCTTTGCGCTGTGTGCTTGTTTTGATGATTCTATGGTTTCCTTTGAAGAGTTTTTGCCATAGAAAAGTTGGAATACAGTAGATATAATGAAAGAATAAAATATGAATGGGTTTGCAACAGTTCTTATAGTAGTGATTTGTTTTCTTATACTAATGGATCTCACGAAGGTTTTGTGAGTTTTGTGTGATTGAAGTTTTCAAGTTTTGGGTGATGTTACGATGGATGATGGAATAAGGAGTAACAAGAGCCTAAGCTTGGGGATGCCCATGGCATCCCAAGCTATTATCCACAGAGAAGCAAGCAACTAATCTTGGGGATGCCCGAGTGGCATCCCCTCTTTCTTCTAACGACCATCGGTATTTTACTCGAAACTATATTTTTATTCGTCACATACTATGAGTTTTGCTTGGTGCGTCTTGTATGATATGAGTCTTTGATGGTTTTGCTTTTTATTTTAAGTCTTGAATCCTTGCTGGACACACCCATTTGAGAGAGCCAAAATTATGCCATGACTTGTTAGAATTGCTCTCTATGCTTCACTTAAATCTTTATGAGCTATGGAATTGCTCTAGTGCTTCACTTATATCTTTTTTAGCACGGTGTGCTTTAGTATTTTTGAAGAAATGCTCTCATGCTTCACTTAGATTTATTTGAGAGTTAGTAAATTTTTTAAGAAATTCTCTCTTGCTTCACTTAAATTAATTTGAGAGAAAGAAATATTATGCTCATGATCTTCACTTATATTTGTTTGAGCTTATCAAAATAAACACATGAAAATTAGTTCCAAAGTGATAGGTATCCAAGGAGGATATAATAAAAACTTTCATGAAGATCATTGGACAAAATAAACTTGATTCCTCGTAATAGTTTTGAGATACGATGATGTGATATGTGAGTCATGTTGATGAGTAATTATGCTTTAGTAAGAATATTGGTGTTAAGGTTTGTGATTCCCTATGCAAGAACGAAAGTCAATAGTTATGCAATGAAATTACATCCTACTTTTGGTGCATTATTCGGTGTTAATTATGCTTAATGCTCTCTTATGAGATTATTGGTTTCTTGGTTGGTCACTTCTCAATCTTTTGCTAGCCTTCATTTTTCACTAATTATGATCGCTACTTGTGCATCCAAAATCATTTAAACTAGTTTTGCCACATGAGTCCACTATACCTACCTATATGCGGTATTCTTTTGCCGTTCTAAGCAAATTCATATGTTCCATCTCTAATATTCAAAATAAATTTCTCTTTTGTTTGCTCGTACCGCTCGCGAGGTGGTGAGGGGTGGCCAATAGTTTCCATGCTAGATGTGTTATTCTCACGATGAGTGTTTATTCACTTCTCATTGCACGAGAGTAAGGCAAAGGTATTAGGGATGCCCGGTCCCGAAATGAAAAATGAATTTACTTTATGTTGTCAAATAATAAATTCCTTGGAAAGTGTTGGTGTGGAAGGCACCCGTGGATATGGTTAGCCATGGAAAGTGGAAGTATGGTGGAAAAAGGAATAAACTTTATTTTCTATTTGGGAACCTCCTATGATATATCTAGCATGGAAAGTGTGGGGAACTCTAAGTCATTTTCATTGATGGGAAAAGTATGCCTCTCAAAATGTTTTTATCTCTAGGTTGAGATATACGGTTAGCAGCATATACATGTAATCTTCATAGGCATATGACTAAATTCTTCACAAGATACCAAATAACAAGTCCATTAAATCATTACATAACATATTTCTCAAGTCCAAAGACACAAGCAACATAGTTCAACAAGTCCACAACATAGTTCGATAAGTCCACAACATAGTTCGACAAGTTGATTACATAACATCATATCAAATAACAAGTCCATTACATAATAAAGATACCAAATAACAAGTTCAAAGCCACAAGTTGATGACTCTTTTGAATCCATATCTTCGTTGTTCCATCAAGCTATCTCAACTTAATTATTTTCCTGGATGAAAGCACAATTTGAAAGTAAGGAAGATAGGAATGGAATGAAGCACGAAAGTAAGCTTGATATCAACAAACAAGAGAAGATATTAAAGGAGTGCAGAACTGATATATGGTAAACAAGACAAGATAGTAAGTTAGATAGAAACAAACCGAATCTAAAGATAACTCATCAGCATGAGCACTTGAAGGTCCACCTCCTATAGTGCTCATTTCTACAAAACAAACAACACAAGAATAAATGGTGATGTTAACATGAAACAACAATAGACACTTGATTGTACCTTCATTCTGAGACATATTCCAATTATACCAATCTTAGAGACACATTAAAGCCTCGATGGTCTTAGGCTTAAGTGAAGCTTGGTCAGGTGTTATAACTTTGCGACTCATGCTAAAGGCTTGCTCCGAAGCAACACTAGAAATGGGAACAACTAGAATATCCTGAGCCATTGATGCAAGCTCAGGGTCTCGCATAGATGATTTGCTCCAAAATTCCAACACATTCAACTGATCATTCTATTTCCTAGGTGTTTCTTCCAAGTAAAGATCCAATTGAGACCTCTCTACATTTGCCCATTGAGATTGAATGTAACTCTTGTAGTCATCGAACATATCAGAACCATCTCCCCTACTTCCCCTAGTGTTTGCACTACGGAAGGATGCTGCTAACGCGACACTACGATCAGAGGCCCTTCGACGAAACTGTGTGTGATGCAATAATCGCAAACGGTGGTGTAAAAGAACCGTCAAAAAAGGTGCAAAACATTTGCGATGGCAGAGCCATCAAACACGGTTCAGATTTTAGTTGCGTGTGCGATGCATGGCATACAGTTCAGTCCAATGAACTATTTGCGATGATGCGGAACAAAAGAAATGGGCAGCCTGATGAAGGCGCGTGCGATATACAGCATACGGTTCACTCGGATGAACTGTTTGTGAGTAGGCAACACAAAATAAATGGTCAGCCAAATCAAGGTGTGTGTGATTGAGGGAATACGCTTCGGAAGGATTAACTGTTTACGATTAGGCAACAGAACAGAAACGGGTCAGCCAGATCAAAGTGTATGCGATTGATGTCATACACTTCACATGGATGAACCGCTTGCGATTAGCCACAACAAACTGAAACAGTTAGATAGATCAACGTGTGTGCGCTAGACGGGCACACACATTCTAATTAAAAGAAGCGTGCGCGATGGTAATAACGAGCGTGCACGGTTGTTGGAACAAGACGTGAGCTGACATTGCCTATTGCGGTGCACCCTATGGTGCAAACGCCATGTACGCGACCGAGAAGGCGTATGTGCCCATGTTACGCCTTCCGGGAATAGTGTCGCACTTATAACTGTCAGTAAATTTTGAGCATGTGTCCCGTCACATTCCAAACTGCAAACATGTTCACACCTATCAAAACCTAAACGGTTTCTCACTTAGGAGCGTATTACTACTCGGTTATAAATACTACTACTCCAAGATGACTGCACATTCCTCCTCAACTCCTCATCCACAAAAACAAAGTCATTCATCATCCATCCCTTTGCGTTTGCCATGGCCAGCGTGAGTTCTGGGTCAAGAGATTGCCACCAGGGAGATGCGAGCATGGAAGCAGAAGCACGAGAGATGTCCCGCCTCGCCGCGAACGCAGCCGGCATGTCCCGCCGCCCGGCCATAGCAGCACTGTCAGGACCCCGATTCCAAGCCACATCGATCTAGCCGGTAACACCTCATATCACTTTGCGGCCTCACGCACGGTATTCCACGGGTGTCGCCTTACCATGGCCCGGGACCGTTTGCGCCTTTTGGCTCACGTATATGACAATGTCACTAGCATCCATATGACCGGGAATCCGGGCCGACATGGCTAGTCGTGAACCCAAAGCGGCACAGACCTATGGAGACAGGCATACATGAATCACATCGAACATGTCGGTCATCAACGAGTGATTCCGGGCTGTAGCACTAGGCTAACAGGACTCCGGGGATCCCGGGCTGTAGCAGGCTAGACAGGAGTCCGGAAGTCACCGTGTGACATTTCCTCGAAGGGACAGACATAGGGACGAAGTGAAACACATGCCGGCCAGTCAAGTGTCCTGAACAGTAGTGCTGGGCTAGCAGGACTCCGGTGAACCGGGCTGTAGCGGACTACTATGGCTCGAGGAACACTAGACTACATTTCCCCATAAGAAAGGCCGCGAAGGATAAACAACTAGATTGTCGGATCCCACTCATACCAAGCATTTCAATCATACACACAATATGCCCGATATGAGTACATACAACATGGCATCACAACAAAACTCTACAACTCAAGTACTTTATTTAAAGGCTCCGGGGAGCCATACATAACATGTTCATACAGATAGGGGTCACATGACCAGACACTCAAGTCATACAAGCATACAAGCACGTGCGGAAGCAACTAGTCTGAGTACAGACTCTAAAAAGAAAGAAGGCTTCTCAAAGCCTGTCTATCTACATAGGGCCCTCCATGGCCGAGATCACCACCTGGGTGGCTAGTCACTCGTCGACGTCAAGGTCTACATAAAACCCATCGGAGGGGGCAGTGTTGTCGTCTGAAAACAATAAATAAGCAAACATGAGTACAAAGGTACTCAGCAAGTCTTACATCAGAACCTACTATACATGCTCATTCTCAAGAAGGTGGTGGGGGTTATGCAGCAAGCCAGCTTTGACTCTTGGCTAAGCTAACCTACGGAACCTCTTTAGTAAAATAGTTTTCGCACACGAGTCCACTACTCACCAACACAATACTCCACCGGGGATCCTCCCTCGTCATCCTGCGAGAGGGCCATCCTCGGTACTCACACTTAACTTGAGTCTTTTAGTAGTATCCATTAACTTGTCTATGAACTGTATACGCAACCAAGTAGTCCTTTACCGCGGACGCGGCTATTCGAATAGTTTTATACCCTGCAGGGGTGTACTTCGTCATACACGCTTTCACCGCTTACCGCCGTCTACACGACATGTACTCGGCAACCTTCAAGCGGAAGCCCAGCGAGGGTGTCGGCCACGGCCTACCTAAACACCTAAGTCTCTAGTCCAGGTTTATCGCCTATCCAGGTTCCATCCGCAGGGAGTCCGGCCAAGGTTTCCACTTACGGCCCCGAACGATGTGAACAGGGTTCCCGAGACACCAAACGGGTGACTCGGTACACCGTGCCACGGTGTATCTACCGCAACATAGCCCACCCCTAGGGTCAGCGCTACGCACGGCCGCCAACACATATCCTACAAACACCAGAAACTAATTGCAACTCCTGGACAGAGTACTAGGGTGGCTAAGAAGCCGAGAGGGTCAATTAAGGATCCCAATGCACGGTGGTAGCTGAATCTTAAATCACACATACAGATCTCAGTTCTTAGGGACGGCCTCAATGAAACAACCCACCATGTACTCCTACACGGCCTCTCATCGATACCTTTACCAAAACATGTTCAACACACCCCTTATATTACCAACATAAGCATTTCACTCTAGCCCATCACCCAGATGAACCAGACCTGACACAACTCTAAGCATAGTAGGCATAGCAATGTAGGAATCACGAAACATGGCTCAATCAACTCCTACACATGCTAGTGGGTTTCATCTAGTTACTGTGGCAATGACAGGTCATGCAGAGGATAAGGGTTCAACTACCGTAGCACACAGCAGTTTGGAACGCGTTGTCTTAATGCAGTAAACAAGAGCAGAGGCGAGAACATGGGTTTGTATCAGAATGATCAATGGTTTCTTGCCTGATGGAGTGGTAGTGGGATACTGCCCTTCAGTTGGATACTCGTGAATATCCTCGGAGGCAGTACCTACCACGAAGAGCACATCGGAACACAGTCAACACATGACGATATGCAACAATATGATGCATGCTATGACATGGCAATATGTTGGTGTCTTGGCCTAATGCAAGCTAGAATGGAAAGGGATGAGCTCATTTGAATCAAAGATTCAAATATTAGCTCATTAAATATGGCATGTATAGTGCATTTCCTTATTCTGTTTAAACAGCAAGGTAAACTTGTTTTGTCATGCATGAAACCATTACAGATGGATAGACTGAATTTTTCTGATAATTTTTCATATATAATTTATCTCATTTGGAGTAATGGTTGAAATTCTATGAATTTTTGAAGTTTGAACTATTTTCTGGAATTTCCTGAATAAGAATAAAGCCAGAAAATCAATTACTGCGTCAGCAATGCATCAGGGTGACGTCAGCAGGTCAAAGGCGCCAGCCCAGGTCAAACCTGACTGGTGGGGCCCTTCTGTCAGCCTCTCAGTGCACTAACTACGTTTAATTAGCCTAATTACTGGGCAGGGCCCACTAGTCAGTGACTGATTAAGTAAGATTTAATTAAAACTAATCCTAATTTAGTTAACAGACCGGCCCCACCTGTCATAGACTCAGGGGGGTCTACCTGGGCCCACCCAGGGGTCAAACTAGGTCAACTCGCCGGTGTTGAGCCGCCGGCAAGGCCCGAGACGGCGGAGGGCTTCGGAAAATGCCCTCAGGCGACCAAAACGACGGTGGAGATGTGCTACGCGATGCGGGGAGCGAGCCGCATCGTTTCGTGGTGGTAGTTGGGCTCGGGGTGGCCGGAAACGACGCCGGCGACGAGCTTGGCGGTCGCCGGAGTTCGGGCGAGGTCGGATTTGAGGCTACGGTGCACGGGAGGAAGAATTGGTGGTGGCTACGGGTCTCTGGGGCTGCGCTGAGCACGGTGGTGTGCCCGGCTTCAAGCCACGGTGTCTCTGGCCACGACGGCGACGAGGCACGGCGCCGGCGAGCTTCGGCCGCGGTGGAAATCGGAGCTACAGGGCGCAAACGAGCAAAAGGAAGGTGGGGATCGAGAGAGAGGCTCACGGGGAGTGCAGCGGTGGTCTCAGCGGGCTCGGGGACGGGCTGGAGAAGAGGTGAGGTCGCCGGCGATCTCGGATGCCTGAGGTTGAAGACGAGGGCGAAGGCGGCGTTGCAGGGCTTCCGGTGAAGCGTGGCTCGATGGGGAGGACGAGGGTGCCGAGGCGAAGCTTATGGACTCGTCGGAGGGGCGAGGGGAGGTCTCTGGCGACGGCTACGGCGATCGGCGGCGAGGGGCGCGCTCGGCCGTCGCGGGAGAGGATGAGGGAGGCGAGGGGGAGAGTGAGAGAGGACGAGAGAGGATCGAGGGGGTCTCGTGGCGTCTCTAGGCGCCTCCCAGCGTCGGCAGAAGCAGGAGGTGGCCGGCGCGTGGCCGGCGCGCGGCGAGCACGTGCCCCTGCCTCCTGGCGCGAGGTAGGGGGTGACTGGCGCTGGCCAGTCGGCTGGGCCGAGCCAGGTAAGGCCCAAGTGGCTTCCTTCCCCCTTTTTTTGATTTTTGTTTTCCTTTTCTATTTTTCTGTAGCTTTAGGGCTTTATTTAAAATACCTAGGCATTTTCTAAAATCCTAAAAATAATTGTGGGCTCTATTGGGATTATTCCTAACAACAAACAATTATTTCCAGAATTATTTGAGCGCTTGAATTATTTAATAGCATTTAAATGCCCAAATTCAAATATTTATGATTTAAATCAGTGACCTTCTGTTGACCTTGAAAAATGTGCACCTATTTTCCCAAAGGTTCTAACCCAAGGCAAAGAGGGTGAACATTTTAGAAGGGCATTTCAGGTTCATTGAAATTATTATTAGTAAACCCTAGTTGATTTCAGGGGGGTGCTGGGGGTTCTGCCTTCCCCATTTCAAGTTTGTGATGAAAGTAGACATGATGCACACTCAAATGCATGGACTACCTAGGGTGTGACAACTCACCCCCACTCAAAAGAATCTCGTCCCGAGATTTAGGATCCTCTGGAAAGAAGGTGGGGTACTCGAGTCGAAGACGATCCTCCCTTTCCCAAGTGGCTTCTTCCTCGGAATGGTGTGACCATTGATCCTTGAGAAACTTGATATTATGACGTTGAGTGGTATGCTCGGCTTGATCAAGGATACGAACGGGATATTCCCGATAAGAGAGGTTATCTTGTAAATCAAGCGTTGCGTGGTCCACTCCACGGATAGGATCCGCGAAGCAACGCCTGAGTTGCGAAACATGGAAGACATCGTGGACCCTGGAAAGATGCGGGGGTAGTTCCAATTGGTAGGCAACTTCTCCTCGTTTGGCAAGAATGCGAAAGGGTCCAATGTAACGAGGGGCCAATTTGCCTTTGATACCGAAATTATGGGTTCCCTTTAACGGAGTAACCCGAAGGTAAGCCTTCTCGTCAACTTCAAAGGTCATAGGCTTATGTTTACGATCATATTGACTCTTTTGGCGAGATTGGGCTGTTTTCAATTTCTCACGAATAACGCGAACCTGCTCTTCTGCTTCCTGAATCATATCCGGGCCAAAGAGTTGTCTTTCCCCGGTTTCTAACCAGTTAAGAGGCATTCGACATTTTCGTCCATAAAGAACTTCGAAAGGAGCTTTGCCCAAACTAGCTTGATAACTACTGTTATAAGCAAACTCCGCGAATGGAAGGCATTTCTCCCAACTCATTCCGAACGAGATAATAGAAGCTCGGATCATATCTTCTAGAATTTGATTAAATCTCTCTACTTGACCACTTGATTGAGGATGGAAGGCGGTACTAAAGGAGAGACGAGTTCCCATAGCATTTTGGAAACTTTCCCAAAATCGAGAGGTGAAGAGACTCCCATGGTCTGAGTTAATTTCCAATGGAACACCATGAAGAGACACTATTCAGGAGATGTATAAGTCAGCTAGCTGGCTAGCGGTGATACTCTCACGAACAGGTAGAAAGTGGGCTACTTTGGAAAGTCGGTCGATCACAACGAAGATGGCATTATTCCCTCTCTTGGTCCTGGGAAACCCAGTGATGAAATCCATACTGATTTTATCCCACTTCCATTCAGAAATAGCCAATGGTTGAAGGGTGCCAGCAGGCCGTTGATGCTCTGCTTTAACACGACGACAAACGTCACAATTAGCAATGTATTGAGCGATTTCTCTCTTCATCCTAGTCCACCAAAATCTCTGGCGTAGGTCTTGATACATTTTAGTACTACCGGGATGAATGGTGAGAGGGGATTCATGAGCTTCCTTAAGGATCATCTGGCGTAGATGTTGTTTCTTGGGAACCACCAGACGGTTCTCGAAGAAGACAGCACCTTGCTCATCCATGGAGAAACATTTAGCAACTCCGCTAACAATGTTTTCCTTAATCCGGGATATGCCCTTGTCATACCGCTGAGCGGTTATGATTTGATCCATAAGGGTAGGTTTCGCCACCAGGGTGGAAAGGAATCCTTGAGGAATAATGTGAAGATTTAGCTTACGAACTTCCTCATGGAGAAGTGGTTGACTTTGTTGTAACATCAGGTTGTTACAATAGGACTTACGACTTAGTGCATCAGCCATGACATTGGCTTTGCCCGGGGTGTAAGTTATTCCTAAGTCATAATCTGAGATCAACTCGACCCAACGTCTTTGCCTGAGATTCAAATCTGGTTGGGTAAAGATATATTTCAAACTTTGGTGATCGGTGAAGATCTCGCAACGATTACCGAGAAGGTAATGTCGCCAGGTTTTAAGTGCATGGACTACAGCTGCAAGCTCTAGATCATGTGTGGGATAATTTTTCTCATGTGGGTGTAATTGCCGTGAAGCATAGGCAATTACCTGACGATCTTGCATGAGTATGCAACCTAGTCCTTGTCGCGAGGCGTCGCAATAGATAATAAAGTCCTTGGAGAAATCTGGTGGTACCAGTACGGGAGCAGATGTCAGGCGTCTTTTCAGTTCCTGAAAACGGAACTCGCACTGTGGAGTCCACTCGAACTTTTTATCTTTCTTGAGGAGTTCAGTTAGAGGTTTAGCAACCTTGGAAAAGTTCTCGACGAAGCGGCGGCAATAGCTCGCTAGGCCAAGGAAACACCGAACTTGCTTGACCGATTCAGGTGGAGTCCAATCAAGGACGGCTTGAACTCGCTCGGGATTGACAGCAATACCCTTACCAGAGATTACATGGCCTAGATAGGTCACTTCTGGCAACCAAAATTCACACTTGGAGAATTTGGCATAAAGGCGATGCTCTCGAAGTTTCATCAATACCAGCCTTAGATGTTCGGCATGTTCCTCTTCATTCTTGGAGTAGATGAGTATGTCATCGAGGTATACTACGACGAATTTGTCCAAGTACTCCATGAAAACCGAGTTCATTAACCGGGAGAAGGTGGCCGGGGCATTAGTTAAACTGAAGGACATAACGGGGCTCTGATACCAACGCTGTCAGGACCCCGATTCCAAGCCACATCGATCTAGCCGGTAACACCTCATATCACTTTGCGGCCTCACGCACGGTATTCCACGGGTGTCGCCTTACCATGGCCCGGGACCGTTTGCGCCTTTTGGCTCACGTATATGACAATGTCGCTAGCATCCATATGATCGGGAACCTGGGCCGACATGGCTAGTCGTGAACCCAAAGCAACACAGACCTATGGAGACAGGCATACATGAATCACATCGAACATGTCGGTCATCAACGAGTGATTCCGGGATGTAGCACTGGGCTAACAGGACTCCGGGGATCCCGGGCTGTAGCAGGCTAGACAGGACTCCGGAAGTCACTATGTGACATTTCCCCGAAGGGACAGACATAGGGACGAAGTGAAACACATGCCGGCCAGTCAAGTATCCTGAATAGTAGTGCTGGGCTAGCAGGACTCCGGTGAACCAGGCTGTAGCGGACTACTATGGCTCGAGGAACACTAGACTACATTTCCCCATAAGAAAGGCTGCGAAGGATAAACAACTAGATTGTTGGATCCCACTCATACCAAGCATTTCAATCATACACACAATATGCCCGATATGAGTACATACAACATGGCATCACAACAAAACTCTACAACTCAAGTACTTTATTTAAAGGCTCCGGGGAGCCATACATAACATGTTCATACAGATAGGGGTCACATGACCCGACACTCAAGTCATGCAAGCATACAAGCACGTGCGGAAGCAACTAGTCTGAGTACAGACTCTAAAAAGAAAGAAGGCTTCTCAAAGCCTGTCTATCTACATAGGGCCCTCCATGGCCGGGATCACCACCTGGGTGGCTAGTCACTCGTCGACGTCAAGGTCTACATAAAACCCATCGGAGGGGGCAGTGTTGTCGTCTAAAAACAATAAATAAGCAAACATGAGTACAAAGGTACTCAGCAAGTCTTACATCAGAACCTACTATACATGCTCATTCTCAAGAAGGTGGTGGGGGTTATGCAGCAAGCCAGCTTTGACTCTTGGCTAAGCTAACCTACGGAACCTCTTTAGTAAAAACGTTTTCGCACACGAGTCCACTACTCACCAACACAATACTCCACCGGGGATCCTCCCTCGTCATCCTGCGAGAGGGCCATCCTCGGTACTCACACTTAACTTGAGTCTTTTAGTAGTATCCATTAACTTGTCTATGAACTGTATAGGCAACCAAGTAGTCCTTTACCGCGGACGCGGCTATTCGAATAGTTTTATACCCTGCAGGGGTGTACTTCTTCATACACGCTTTCACCGCTTACCGCCGTCTACATGACATGTACTCGGCAACCTTCAAGCGGAAGCCTAGCGAGGGTGTCAGCCACGGCCTACCTAAACACCTAAGTCTCTAGTCCAGGTTTATCGCCTATCCAGGTTCCATCCGTAGGGAGTCCGGCCGAGGTTTCCACTTACGGCCCCGAACGATGTGAACAGGGTTCCCGAGACACCAAACGGGTGACTCGGTACACCGTGCCACGGTGTATCTATCGCAACATAGCCCACCCCTAGGGTCAGCGCTACGCACGGCTGCCAACACATATCCTACAAACACCAGAAACTAATTACAACTCCTGGACAGAGTACTAGGGTGGCTAAGAAGCCGAGAGGGTCAATTAAGGATCCCAATGCACGGTGGTAGCTGAATCTTAAATCACACATATAGATCCCAGTTCTTAGGGACGGCCTCAATGAAACAACCCACCATGTACTCCTACACGGCCTCTCATCGATACCTTTACCAAAACATGTTCAACACACCCCTCATATTACCAACATAAGCATTTCACTCTAGCCCATCACCCAGATGAACCAGACCTGACACAACTCTAAGCATAGCAGGCATAGCAATGTAGGAATCACAAAACATGGCTCAATCAACTCCTACACATGCTAGTGGGTTTCATCTAGTTACTGTGGCAATGACAGGTCATGCAGAGGATAAGGGTTCAACTACCGTAGCACACAGCAGTTTGGAACGCGTTGTCTTAATGCAGTAAACAAGAGCAGAGGCGAGAACATGGGTTTGTATCGGAATGATCAATGGTTGCTTGCCTGATGGAGTGGTAGTGGGATACTGCCCTTCAGTTGGATACTCGTGAATATCCTCGGAGGCAGTACCTACCACGAAGAGCACATTGGAACACAGTCAACACATGACGATATGCAACAATATGATGCATGCTATGACATGGCAATATGTTGGTGTCTTGGCCTAATGCAAGCTAGAATGGAAAGGGATGAGCTCATTTGAATCAAAGATTCAAATATTAGCTCATTAAATATGGCATGTATAGTGCATTTCCTTATTCTGTTTAAACATCAAGGTAAACTTGTTTTGTCATGCATGAAACCATTACAGATGGATAGACTGAATTTTTCTGATAATTTTTCATATATAATTTATCTCATTTGGAGTTATGGTTGAAATTCTATGAATTTTTGAAGTTTGAACTATTTTCTAGAATTTCCTGAATAAGAATAAAGCCAGAAAATCAATTACTGTGTCAGCAATGCATCAGGGTGACGTCAGCAGGTCAAAGGCGCCAGCCCAGGTCAAACCTGACTGGTGGGGCCCTTCGGTCAGCCTCTCAGTGCACTAACTACGTTTAATTAGCCTAATTACTGGGCAGGGCCCACTAGTCAGTGACTGATTAAGTAAGATTTAATTAAAACTAATCCTAATTTAGTTAACAGACCGGCCCCACCTGTCATAGACTCAGGGGGGTCTACCTGGGCCCAGCCAGGGGTCAAACTGGGTCAACTCGCCGGCATTGAGCCGCCGGCGAGGCCCGAGACGGCGGAGGGCTTCGGAAAACGCCCTCAGGCGACCAAAACGACGGCGGAGATGTGCTACGCGATGCGGGGAGCGAGCCGCATCGTTTGGTGGTGGTAGTTGGGCTCGGGGTGGCCGGAAACGACGCCGGTGACGAGCTTGGCGGTCGCCGGAGTTCGGGCGAGGTCGAATTCGAGGCTACGGTGCACGGGAGGAAGAACTAGTGGTGGCTACGGGTCCCTGGGGCTGCGCTGAGCACGGTGGTGTGCCTGGCTTCAAGCCACGGTGGCTCTAGCCACGACGGCGACGAGGCACGGCGCCGGCGAGCTTCGGCCGCGGTGGAAATCGGAGCTACAGGGCGCAAACGGGCAAAGGGAAGGTGGGGATCGAGAGAGAGGCTCACGGGGAGTGCAGCGGTGGTCTCAGCGGGCTCGGGGACGGGCTGGAGAAGAGGTGAGGTCGCCGGCAATCTCGGATGCCCGAGGTTGAAGACGAGGGCGAAGGCGGCGTTGCAGGGCTTCCGGCGAAGCGTGGCTCGGTGGGGAGGACGAGGGAGCCGAGGCGAAGCTTATGGACTCGTCGGAGGGGCGAGGGGAGGTCTCTGGCGACAGCTACGGCGATCGGCGGCGAGGGGCGCGCTCGGCCATCGCGGGAGAGGATGAGGGAGGCGAGGGGGAGAGTGAGAGAGGACGGGAGAGGATCGAGGGGGTCTCGTGGCGTCTCTAGGCGCCTCCCAGCGTCGGCAGAAGTAGGAGGTGGCCGGCGCGTGGCCGGCGCGCGGCGAGCACGCGCCCCTGCCTCCTGGCGCGAGGTAGGGGGTGACTGGCGCTGGCTAGTCGGCTGGGCCGAGCCAGGTAAGGCCCAAGTGGCTTCCTTCCCCCTTTTTTTGATTTTTGTTTTCCTTTTCTATTTTTCTGTAGCTTTAGGGCTTTATTTAAAATACCTAGGCATTTTCTAAAATCCTGAAAATAATTGTGGGCTCTATTGGGATTATTCCTAACAGCAAACAATTATTTCTAGAATTATTTGAGCACTTGAATTATTTAATAGCATTTAAATGCCCAAATTTGAATATTTATGATTTAAATCAGTGACCTTCTGTTGACCTAGAAAAATGTGCACCTATTTTCCCAAAGGTTCTAACCCAAGGCAAAGAGGGTGAACATTTTAGAAGGGCATTTCAGGTTCATTGAAATTATTTTTAGTAAACCCTAGTTGATTTCAGGGGGGTGCTGGGGGTTCTGCCTTCCCCATTTCAAGTTTCTGATGAAAGTAGACATGATGCACACTCAAATGCATGGACTAGCTAGGGTGTGACAAGCACAGAGGTCCCGCCGCGCCCCTGAAGCACCACGCAAGTCCCGTCGTGCCGTCGATGCGGCAGACTGGTCCGGCCGCGCCGCGGAAGCAGAAGAGATGTCCCGCCACGCCGTGAATGCAGCAGAGATGTCCTCCCGCGCCGTGGAAGCCTGGGAAAATGTCTCGTGGGCAGGCGACGACTCTTACAGGCACATGCATGCGATCGTCCATAGCCAGATGGATCAGATCTCCGGCTGGGCGAGGTTGCACGACGACATGAAAGCCTCTTTTGTCGGCATCATCCGACAACTAAATGAGAGCAATGCGAAGCTCTAGGCCGAGCGCGACCTGCTGAGGGCGAAGATCGTCGGAAGTGCAGAGCAGCGGGAGGAGACCGCTGCCTTGTTGAAGACGACCGGCGTCACCGTCGAGAAACTTATGGACGAGAATTCCATGTTGCGCATCGAGTGCAGAAGGCTGGTGGAGTAATCCGAGGATGCTCTCAAGCAACATCTTGAGGACAAGAAAGAGCTCATCGCCGCTCGCCGCGGAGACTAGTTCCCACGGCCTACAGCAACATAGAGATCAGCGGGGCAGATCGTTGTCTTCCTTCTTCTTTTGCTCTTGTGTATTTCGGGCGTTGGCACATGTGGCTTTTTTAATTATGTTCCTAAATATGTAAGACAATTATTATCCACTGTCATCGTCCTTATATTCATCATGCTTGCTATAAGCCGCAATCGTTGCTATATAGGTCCATCAGATCTTACATCAAGATCCGTGCAAAACTTTCTTTTCTGATTTACATTTTTCTCTCTTAAATCTCGGTCCAGTGAGACACATAGCCACGCCGTAGAACAGGGGCTCGGGCACCATTAATGGAGACATTGGGAGGGGGTGCGTGGCGGGTAGCGGTCAAAGGGCTCTCCTCCCGATGAGCACGCGCAGGGGTTTGATCGCACGCCTCCCGTACTCAAATAGCTCCCCCGCACGGCACATCCTAGCCAATAAAAAAGGAGACGCATGGCGGCACGTAAATGGTAAGTAGAACGCCCACAGTTTCAATAATACTTGTGTTTCCGATTTGTAATGTGACAGCACTTCTTCCAAAATGACTTCGTTGATTGTTAATGTGTGCGCTTTCGCAAATCGGACGGAAAAATTACCACAGCATGTTGGTGCCATGTCATGACACCATGCCAAGTTTCGTGATTTTCAGGCGTGTTTTGGATTTACAGGAATTAAAAAACCAAGTCTCTCAATCTTTCCGGCCGAGCCACGACGCCTAGATGTTTGAATTTCATTCTCATTTCTTGCATGGGGCCTAGAAGCTCACACCAAAGCTTGTCCCAATTCGGCCAAAAAAATTACCGCAGCATGTTGGTGCCATGTCATGACACCATGCCAAGTTTCATGATTTTCAGGCATGTTTTGGATTTACAGAAATTAAAAAACCAATTTTCTCAATCTTTCCGGCCGAGCCACGACGACCCGATGTTTGAATTTCATTCTAATTTCTTGCATGGGACCTATAAATACACCCAAGGACACACATGTGATTTTCAACCAACTTTTGTGCACTGGAGCATGTGCTTATAGTTCAAATTTGAATTATGCACATTAAATGCGCATAAACTCATTTAATGTATAAAAAGGCCAAACGAACCGGAATAATTCCAAAATTTAGCACGATACTTCTATTTGGTCTAATCTGCCTGTGTAAAAAAATTAAGTCGTGAGAAGGCAGTGTACGTATCTCGTTTCGCACACGGAGGTGACATGTTCCCTCTCGGAACCACAAGCATTCTTGAGGGGAGCTCCGGGTTGCAAGAAGATTACACCAAAGCTTGTCCCAATTCGCCAAAAAAATTACCGCATCATGTTGGTGCAATGTCGTGACACCATGCCAAGTTTCATGATTTTCAGGCGTGTTTTGGATTTACAGAAATTTAAAAATCAAGTTTCTTAATCTTTCCGGCCAAGGCACGACGCCCAGATGTTTGAATTTCATTCTCATTTATTGCATGGGACCTATAAATACACCCAAAGACACACACGTGGTTTTCAACCAACTTTGGTGCACTAGAGCATGTGCTTGTAGTTCAGATTTGAATTATGCACACTAAATGCGCAGAAACTCAATTAATGTATAAAAAGGCCAAACGAACCCGGAATAATTCCAAAATTTAGCACGATGCTTCTATTTGGTCTAATCTGCATGTGTAAAAAAATTAAGGTGGGAGAAGACAGTGTACGTATCTCGTTTCGCACACTGAGGTGACACGTTCCCTCTCGGAACCACGAGCCTTCTTGAGGGAAGCTCCGGTTTGCAAGAAGCTTACACCAAAGCTTGTCCCAATTCAATCAAAAAATTTACCGCAGCATGTTGGTGCCATGTCATGACACCATGCCAAGTTTCATGATTTTCAGGCATGTTTTGGATTTACAGGAATTTAAAAACCAAGTTTCTCAATCTTTCCGGCCTAGCCACGACGCCCAGATGTTTGAATTTCATTCTAATTTCTTGCATGGGACCTATAAATTCACCCAAAGACACAGATGTGATTTTTCAACAAACTTTGGTGCATTGGAGCATGTGCTTGCAGTTTAAATTTGAATTATGCACATTAACTGCCCAGAAACTCAACTAATGCAAAAAAGATCCCAAACAAACCCGGAATAATTCCAAATTTAAACACGACACTGATGTACTAGTTGCATGTTCACTGTATGTAATTGTTCTAGCAATTCAAACACCATCCTTTCCCTCCATAACACCATTTTGTCTTTCAAAACATAATGAAAAAATCATGTATATCACAAACAGTTAACTAGAAAGAATCATGTGGGATGCGATATAAAATATCTTGGTGCACCGTCTTGTATGGCTTACGCAGGAAGCTTCGTCATCTAAAGTCCACCGCCCCCGCTTGAACTACACTTGCGCGACAGTTTCTCGCGGCGCCGAGCGAAAAAAATTTGCCACCACGGAAATATCTATCTCCCCGCCCCTCCCTCCTACCAAAAGCCACATTGCCACTGTTCCTCCTTACTTTCCAAGTTCAAACCTTCATTGTTGCTTACTGGCAGCTCAGCCTCCTCGCCGGCGACCCTTCTTCTTGTAGCGCTGCCTCCTCGCTGGCTACCCTTCTTCTTGCAGCGCCACCTCCTCGCCGGTGACCCTTCTTCTTGCAGCGCCGCCTCCTCGCCGGCGACCCTTCTTCTTGCTGTGCGGCCTCCTCACCGCCGACCCTTCTTCTTGCTGCGCGGCCTCCTCGTCGCCGACCCTTCTTCTTGTTGCGCGGTCTCGTCGATATGGTCAGGTAATCCACACCCCACCCACGCCATCCTCCTCCTTTCCCGTCCCACATGCCCCGACCAACGGCGTCACACCTTCCACTGAAATCACTGCCCCCTCCTCCAATTAAGCGCTGCCCACAGCCATTTTGCACGCAGTATAACATGGAGCTCAGTAGCATGTGGCCACACATGCGCACGAGGTAGCTATGGCTGCCATGCTTGTCGACCGCCAGATCTTGGAGGAGCACCTCGTCTTCGAGGCCGCCGTCGACACCACCACGCGATTGTCTACTTTAAAATACAGTTCGTGTTGTTTTCTTGAGGCCACCGCCAGTGCCTTCTAGTGATTTGTCCTCTGTAATGTTAATATGCAATCTGATGTTCAGTTAACAGTTTGGTCCTTTGAAATGTAATGTTCCGTTAACACTTTGGTCCAACAATTGCTACATTTCCTAGTATTGTTCTCAAGCATTCTTTGTTTTGTTAACTATCTTATCTTCTAGTACATGATTCATTCTGCAATGACGTGCTCAGTTAACTATTTTGGTTCATTTGGTTTGCTGTCCATTTAACTGTTTGGTTCAGTTCTGCAATTTGATTTTCATTTGATGTGGGTACAATTTTGTATTGTTATGCATGTGACACTAATCGAATTTGGCTGTACTCAATACATATTCTACTGATAGTATGGCAACTCTCAGTTAACCTGATCAAGATCTTCCTTATGTGTGTTGCAGAGAAACAATGGGAGACACTGCGGTTTACCATCGACGTTTGTTCAAGCAGGGTCCTTTGCCTAATAGCACATTATTGTGCAGTTGCAGGAATCATTCTAATATTTAGGTTTCTTACAATTTGGTCTTGCACATGTAGGTCCTGCTGTCAGAGGCTTAGACCCACTGTTCGACCCATTTTGCATATGGGGAAATGAGATGTCCATGAATATCAATCAAGTCAAGAAACTCAGAAAGATTGTTAGGATGAAGAAACTTGCGACGAATAACAACAAGATCTTTGTTTGCACAATGAAGAATACATCATCCAACTATAGGATGGTACCAACTCTTTTACCTTGTTTTTACCCCTTGCGCCATTTCAAAATTTACAACAGCGATTTGTGCATAGCTTTGTTTTCAATACTTTTCGAAGCAGTTCACCGATGATTACCTCGCAAACCACCTGCATGTTCAATAGGCGAGGAAGGTATTCATTCAACACCCACGGTACAATATTGAAGTCTTGCTGAAGAGGACGAAGGTTGGGCGGGCAATTATCCATAGCCACTGGCCTAATAATGCAAGGACATTCAACATCACTGAAGGCTAAATATTTGCCTTCTGCTTCTGCAGTTTCCCAGATGAGATTCATTTGTCTATTTACCGTGTATGATGCTACTTTCCAAAGGTTTTTCATGCTGCATGTGAAACTCGGTGCTGTTGTGTAATGGCGTAACTGAGTGCCGAAGCTATCTGATGTAATTCGATTATGAAATTCCGTTTGCTTTTATATGGATATGAAATATCTGGCGTGTTTTATAAGAAATGTCTGTTTGATTAGTACATGGATTATCAATAATAGACTAATTACCCTGCTTATTGTGGTTTTCTGTTGCAGATGGTTACTTAGACAGCACCGTGGGTGATGAACTCAAACAACCCGCACGGTTTCTAGAAAGTATGCGTGTTCGATCAACTAACAATCACACACGGCTTACGGTAGAGAACTGTTTGCGTTAGGCCACCTTGCACAAACATTTCCAACTGTGTGTGATATACATACGTAGGGAATGTTTTTCTAGGATTCACCGTGTGGGATGCACGTACCTACGGAAATGATTTTCTAGGATTAACCGTTTGGGATGTACATACCTGCGGAAATGATTTTCTGGGATTCACCGTGTGGGATGTATATACCTACGGAAATGTTTTTCTCGAATTACCGTGTGGGATGTACATACCTACAAAAATGATTGGGTTTCGATGCCTTGCCCGATCGCACACGGCCCCAGCCTGTGTCCCATGAGGGCCTATCCCTGACGATTTCTGGGCCGTGTGGGAAGGACCCCCTATCGCCCACACTCACTTGGCGACGGTTCCAAATGATGTCGCAGAAAGGGGTTAAAAACCGTTTGTATAGCACATCGATGTACCAGTGTTGTAGCAACATCTAATGACTAACAACAGCACCATTATATTCAGCAAACAAATTCTCCAGAGTTTTCTTAACTTCATGCACCCGGCATTTTGCCTCGTCGGGGGCATAAAGTTTTCCATAAAAATAGCTAACAAAACCAAGCTTGCAACGGGGATCAAGGACAGCAGCACAAGAAAACAAGACATTATAGCCCAATACTTATCACACTTCTCTTTCATGGGAGCTAGCATTGGTGCCATGAACTCCTTTCCTTCACTAAATGCCTTTAAGACACATGATTGAACCAAGAACACACACTGGAAATGTAAATTGGAGATATGATAATTTGTCTCGGACAATGTGCATGTCACTTGATAAATGGTTTTCAAGAAATCATGCATGATACCAATCTTTTCCCATTCATCAAGAGTAAGAGAGAAGTTTGACTTGAATATGCCATCCCTATTACCGAACCACAGTCACCGTCGGGTCGATGAACGTGCCTCTCTGTCGGGTCGATGAAGGGGCGGCGCCATCGGCACGAGGAAGTTGTGCCACCGCTTGTTAGGTCGGGATGCGGAGGGAACAGAGCTCGTGAGGTTGGGGTAGGGAGGGAGCACCGCGGCCGCGCCATAGAAGGATCTAGCCGCCACCGGTGGAGCGGTGGAGGGTTGGAGACGCGGGGTAGGTCTGTGATTCGGGGAGGGTTGGAGACAGGGGTGTGGGTGCGGGGATAGGAGTTAGGGTTTGCGTATTGAGCTGGGCTTTCGGAGTTAGAACACATGATGGTTGGGCTGGGTGCCTGGGTCGTCTGTGCGTTGGAGTTTTCCAGCAAAGGTTTGGGCCGGGCTTTGCTTTGGGCCAATTTTGAAGCCCGAGCCCGGCTCAAAAATACAAACTGGCCTATATCTAAAGCCCGAGCCTAGCCCGAGATAGAAGCGCGGCCTGGCCCGGGTTTTTCGGGCCGAGCTGTCCATGCCCGGGTTTACCCCCAAGTGTAAGGATTTCAAACGAAAACTATTATCATCACACCCAACTCATTTTTTAATATCATTTCAACTTCAAACTTTTTTCATTAGTAATAGACACCATTGAAATCCCTATTCTCAAATTTTGTCACTTTTTGAATTAGTTTTTATTTTTGCAGCATTAATTGACTTTCTAGCAATTAAACACGGCAAAATTCTTTGGGCGTGCAAACGACCTCCGAATGGGATGAGACTTGACATGGTGTACTCATCAGATACCTGTAGTGCATCGTAAAAGTTTGACACTGTTACGGCAAAAACTTGATGCACCTCATGTACAACCTAGACACACTCCCCCAAGTGTAAGGATTTCGAACCAAAACCGCCCTTATACACACCCAACTCCTTTTTTTAAATCATTTCAATTTCAAACCTTTTCCATGAGTAATTGACACCATTGAATGCTTCGTTCTCGAATTTTGTCACTTTTTGAGTTAGTTTGCTCTTTCGCGACATTAATTGACTTTCCGGCAATAAAAAATGGCAAAAATCTTTGGGCGAGCAAATGAGCTCCGAACGGGATGAGACTTGACATGATGTATATATTCATTAGACACCTATAGTGTGTGGTAAAAATTTGACACCGTTACGGCAAAAACTTGATGCACGTCGTGTACAAGCTAGACACTCTCCCCCGAAGTAGCGGACATACAAGTTGTTCTATGTTTACCAAATATGATTTCCTTACGAATTTTTGGACCCCGTTCAAATTTGAGACTACTCTAAGTTTACTACATACATTTTCTTAGGAATTTTTGGACCTAACTTATGGGCGGCGGGCGGCTATTAGTGTCGGCCACAGCTAACTTCTAGTTATCTAGAATTTATTTTGGCGTTGGTTACCATATTTTATTTGTGGCGGGCATAAATTTGGCCCGCCACTAGTAGATTTCACCACGCAAGAAAATTAGGAGAGTTTATGTGTGGCGGGCGTGTATGTCCGCCCGCCATTGCTCTGTAGATACCAGTGGCGGATTCATTTTGACAATCTGCCATGACTACTTTGCCAAAATAGCTGTGGCGGGTATCAGGCCATGCAACATGATTCTCTAGCGGGGAATGGATCTAATTAGGTGATACCATGATACCATCACGGTAGCACATCTAATTCATTTTGAAATTGAATTAGTATCTAAGTGTGTTTTTACAGTCTCATAAATTTTCCGACCCAAATTTGATCTATGTATCGAGTACAAAGAGAAAGAAAACAAATTCAATTGTGAATAGTATATTTTGTGTTTATGTCTTGTTGTGATGCTATTCATTTTGGACTTGTCTTTTCCTATGAAAAGGTAACAATGTACCAGGGTGTCAATGGTAATTCTTCATGTCAGTAGTCACCTGGAAGTGGGAATTAATTTTTAATTAATATATATTGTATGGAGGTACACTAATCAGAATATTCAGGATAAAATACAATGTTAAATAGGGTTGGCTTGTGTCTTGCAATGACAACAATGTGGGTGCATATTCATTACACATTATAAGTTCATATGTTAAGTAGTATGTTCTATCAAGAGTATAGAAAAGTCTAACCTTTTTTCCGAAAAGGAGGATAACCTCCGGCCGTCGCATCGGTTGATGCATGCAGCCTTTGGTAAGTTTAAAGTTGCCCTTACTTATTCCCGTTATCAAACAGGAATCACATAATCATAATTACACCACCAATTTAATGACCTTTTAGTTTTTCCTCATGTGTATATTATGGTCGATGCAGCTGGTGTCTTCTCAAGCAATGGTCCAACTTAGATACATGACAGCTAGAGGCAGCATGTTAGTGATGTAGTGGGTTGGATAGGAAGGGCGGTGATTGACAACATGTGACATAGGATTGGCGAGTACAATGGAAAATCTCCGAGGTTGATCCAATGTTGTTGCCATCACAGGAAGAGAAGAAAGATGTGGTTGCATGCTCAGACTAGGAGAGAGGTAACAACACAAGGGGGTGGGCGTAAGGTAAAAGAGACATGCAACGCGGTCTGGCCTTGTTGTGTTGCAATGTCGTAGCTTGCAGCATTGTCGGCCGATGTTGCAACATCGTGATTAAGCGAGTGTCGAGATTCCGATTTTGCAACGCCGCGCATCCCACCTTGCAGCATTGCCAACCCGACCTTACAACATCACATATCCTCACTTACAACATCATCGAGTTGGCCTTGCAATGTTGCGATTCCATCTTGCATCATCGGCGGCTACCCTTGCAACAATGTATTCATCATTGACCACCCTTGCAACAGCTTAGGCGACCAAACTCTCCCCTTGCAACATCGGCAACCACCTTTCCCTTGCAGCAATACGCGGCTCCTGCTTGCAGCTTGGGAGCGGCAGATTTATCCAACGCCAGGTGGTGGCATGACGGGAATCTCGGTTCGCAACGCGCCCTAGTCGTCTGTCACGTGTAGATGACCTGACTAACCAATTCATATCAGTTTTCCTTTTTTGTTAATAATAACTACACTTGCTTGTACTATGATATGTAGTATAAGCTACTCCATCCATATAGCATGCATCTCAATTAAATTGTACTAGTAGCCCGATCTATGGCTTGGGCCGGAGTGAACAATACCTGCTTACTGCGTTAGAGAGTTAGCGAGTTGGATTCCATCGCTTTTAAACGTAAAAAAAATCTGTACTTTCGTACTCTCTCCGTCTCAAAATTCTTGCGCACGGCTGCTGAAGCATGACATCTCTGCAAACATGCTCGTCACGCCGTCCGCTATTGTAACAACTTGTAGCAACATTGCCATGTGTTTCTCCCTACCTGTAAATGCAATGATACGCAAGGGCACAAGGTTTTTGCGTATTCCTGAAAAAAAAGGAAAGAGCAGCGTGCAGGAGCCATGGGCACGTGGCGGGTTAGCGGCCCGACTGATTTCTTAGGAAATCGGTTGGTGGAAAATAAGGGTTTTCCAATGAGAAAAGTATCCCGTTCACTCTACGTTGGTATCATGGAACCAGCTTAATATTGTCATTTGGTATGTAGATTAGTTGGTTAAGCCGTTGGCACTTTAGAGTTTCGGCGATCTGTAGATCCCTGAAATTTTATTCAAACTCTGGAGACGAAATGCAGACGTGTCATTGCTTTTGAAATTGATAAAACAAGAGTGCCAGCACTTTGCAAGTTAGAAAAAAATAAAATAAAAGTTTTATTGTTCGCACACAATGCGGTCACCCAAGCATTCAAAGTTCTAAGTTCAAGCCATGAATATTTCACACGAACGCACGCGCTATAATACGTGTATGTGTGTGTGTCCATAGCACAACACCCTCCTCTCAGTGTGGTTCTAACATTTGTACAAGAATGGAGATTCCCCATATATGTTGGTCATCTCTCCCTTGGCCAAAAGATGAACCACGTTCTATGTAGGCTCAACATGGAGATGGTGGGCTGTGCGTAGGCCCAATATGCAGATGTTGGGTTTTGTGATACAAATGAATTGACCAAGCTGTTGTTTGCATATGGGCTTCATGCAAGCCCCAGGTGTCATCACAAAACACGAAAGGGCGTGCGTAATAGAGAAATCTCCCTTGAAATCTAAGAAGATACATTCTTAATTCGAGAGATGTTTTGAGAATGGAGACAATTTGATTGGTTATTTTGGAAGTACGTAAAATGCATCTAAATTTCTTTTGCTTTAAACTATGTTTACGCGCACGCCACTAGATATGTATCTAAAGGTCAGATGAGGGTGCGCTCGTAATGCACATTATGGGGAATGAGGAGAAAACATAAACCATGGTCAACCTGCTCCTAAAATAGACCACTACTACCTCCGTTCTGGTTTATTCATCCCCTTAGTATTTTGTACTCTCTCCATCTCAGTTTACAAGTCTTGCACGTGTACCTAGGTCATTAATTTGACCAACTTAATAAGAGTCATACATTACAAAAAATATATCATTAGAACCTTTAGGTGTTCTATTTTCTAATGATATAATTTTTATGTTAAACAATTTATTTTATATAAGTTAAATTGACAACCTAGATGCACATGCAAGCCTTGTAAACTGAGATGGAGGGAACACCAAACTTTGATCATAGATTTAACTTAAATAATAATAATGCATGTCACCAAAGATTATATTGTTGTATTCATATTTGTACTGGATGCACTTCCACTAGAAATTTCCCTTTTACTAACGTAAGGGCCCGTGCGTTGCAACGGGAGAAAAAAATCATAATCTTCAATAGCCATTATCACATTTTGTTGCTTGACCGAGATACACTACACTCTCAATTTCATGTAATAATCAACATTTTTTTAAACTCGTAACATATTTGAAATCATGAACATTTTTTCAAATTCATGAACACTTTTGTAAATTTTCGAACACTTTTTGAATTCATGAACATTTTATACTATTTTCAAATATTATTTTAAATTGTGACCATTTTTTTAGCAATTTTCTTGAATTGGTGAACATTTCTAGAATAGACGAATATTGTTTGGAATTTGGTGGAACAATTTTTGAAATACACAAACATTTCTTTGACTTAACAAACATTTTTTTAATGCATGGTCATTTTTTCAATCATCAAACATTTTATGAATGAATAAAATATTTTTTTTAATTTTAGGAATTCTTGAACATTTTTGGAATGGTGAAATTTAGTTCAATTTCAATAACATTTTTAATAAGGAAACTTTTTTGAAAAATCATGAACATTTTTTATTTCCTGAAAAATTGTTTTCGAAATTGGGAACATTTTTCTAAAATCGGGCACATTATTTGAATCCACAAAAACTATGAATTATTACACATTTTATTTCGAAATTCACATTTCTTTGAATTCCCAATTTTTTAAAAATATAAAAAAAAAGACGAAAAAGGAAAACAGAAAACAAAAATGAAATTTAGAAAATAGGTTGGCTAGACATGGGCCGGCCCATAGATGCATGTTGTGTCTTTTCTCAGCGCACATAGCGCAGTATAGAAGGTTCCTACTGCATAGGCCAGGCGGGGATCTCCCTGTGTGAAACTTTTTTATCAGTTATAGGTGGCATCTGTGAGTAATTTTTTGCAACTTTGGGTGCAATTGTGGTGACGTACCGCTAGAAGCAATGGCCTCTTTATTATTACTAGCAAACATGCCCGTGCGTTGCAACGGTAGATACAAAAACTATACGTTGGTCGAATAAGTATGACTCAATACCCTGACATATCAATATCTTCTATTTTAACACAGTGGCTCATCATTTTGCCACTTATCTTTCTTCCGACTCTCGCTGATAATGGATGTGACGTCCTTGTGATCACAATGCATTCGCCATGGTAAATCCGAATGCAATGAGCCTGCCACCGCATGGCACACTTGTCAGTGTGTAGCACAAGAAAATGTTTAAAACTTTAAAAATAAATTTCATCTACCACGAGCTACTCCCAACGCCTAGACATATAAAGACTTTCCAAAAACTGATCAAAACGTAGACATAAAAGACTACTGAAATGGTGAAAAGTGTTTTGAATTGACATACATTTTTAAAAAAACATTTTTTGAAATTCATAAAAAAAATTTGTTTAGATGAAAATTTATTGAACACATGAATAGTTTTTTAATTCCTGAACATTTTTTGATTTAATGATTGTTTTTAAATTAGGGCAAAAAATTGAAATTCGCAGAAAAGTTGAATATTTTTTTGAGAATTTTCTAAAATTTCATGGATATTTTTTTAGATTCGCGAATATGTTTTGTACAAATTATCATTTTAACAAAATCAAGAACATGGTTTATTTCCTGACAATTTTTTCCTAAATTGTGATTTTTTTTTATAATTTGCCAACATTTTTATAAAATTATCAACATTTTTTGAAACAACGAAAAATTAATGATTTTTCGAACATTTGTAAATTTCGTAGATATTTTATGATTTCTCGACCATTTTTTCAAGAGTCGTAACTTTTTAAATTTTGTCAGTCTCAAATTAATTTAAAGAAGAAGTAAAAAAACAGAAATAAAAGAAAAGAAAGACAAAAAAATGAAATGAAAAAAAACAGCGACGCCACGCCTCGCAGGCCGGCCCATGAAGACATACGGGGAGATGAGGTGGGTGAGAAAAAGATGTGGGGAAAATCGATGGAAACAGGGTACGATCCCTGGTCTTCACAGTTGGAGTAACAGGCTTCTGCCGCTACGCCACCGGTCCGCACATGAGTAAAACTGGGTATCTTGCGTATAAAAGACTTACCACGACGGTGACTTAACAAAAAAAGGCAAATCGCTTTGTTCACTTATGGATGGCGTAGCGGGTAATATATAGCAACTTCGAGGGTAATTTTTTAAATGGACGACTAGAAGCAATATTTGGTTTATTAGTACTCCCTCCGTTCCTAGATATAGGGTGTGTAGTTTTTGGCACGGAAATTAAAGAATGCACGTGGAGGGAAAATTTCACAAGTTTTGAGTGAGATTACACATGACTAATTGACATGAGAAAATAGAGGAGCTTACATGATATAAGGAAATGTAATCAAAAACCTAAAAAAAATATCCAAACGAGTGGTGTAACGCAATATACCTTATATTTCGGACTTTTTCTCAAAAATCTATACACCTTATATCAAGGAACGGAGGGAGTAGAAAAAAAGTGAATCGCTTTGTTTACTTATGGATGGCATAGCGGGTAATATATAGCAACTTCAAGGGTAATTTTTTAGACGGACGACTAGAAGCAATATTTGGTTTATTAGTAGATAGAGACTAGCAAACACACATTGCAACGGGAGTTCAAACAATAAAGGACGTCTCTAATGTGATAAACATTCTCATGATCCTTCATAGGTGCACGCCCTCTTTTTTAACATGACAAGCAATGGCCATTAGGCATGAACGGCGAGCTTCAAAAACAATGAACAACATGTAGAACAATGGATCGATTAAGGGTAGGGTTTTGCAGGATGCCAATTTGAAACATGAGATGTGGTCCTGAGTCAACTTAGTTTACCTTATTAGTTCATTCTAAAATTTAAAAGTAAAATTTAAAGGAATAACATTATTAATAAATGTGGACCTCATGTCATGAACTAAATCTAAAAGCAACAGTAGCATCAAATAGATTAATCTAGAGTAATGGTGGCATAAAGTAGAAATGAACATCCTCTATGGTGCCAATAATAGATTTTCTGAGAGCATCATACTATCCTATTTAGTCAACTTAAGTGGATAGGAAACATATAAAATAGACATTTTCAAAATACCACAGATAAAAGTATTAATTAAGGCTGCATCCTAAACATAATTTTAGAAATGATTAACATGCAAGATAATAGCATATTTAGTGTCTACACATTTTTCTGAGTGATTTCCATATATAACATGTTAAATTTGGTGTTAAGGTTTCAAAGATATGAATATTTTAAAAAAGTACTTGAATCTGCCAAAAAAAGAAGAAAAGTTAAACTGAGAGTACCTGAGCCGAACTTGTAGCACTGTGCAGCCCATCTAGAGTAATAGTGGCATAGAGTAGAAATGAACATCCTCTATGGTGCCAATAATAGATTTTCTGAGAGCATCATACTATCCTATTTACTCAACTTAAATAGATAGGAAACATTTAAAATAGACATTTTCAAAATACCACGGATTAAAAAGTATTAATTAAGGGTGCATCCTAAACATAATTTTAGAAATAATTAACATGCAATATAATAGCATATTTAGAGTCTACACATTTTTCTGAGTGATTTCCATATATAACATGTTGTATTTGGTGTTAAGGTTTCAAAGATATGCATATTTTAAAAAAGTACTTAAATCTGCCAAAAAAAGAAGAAAAGTTAAACTGAGAGTAGCTGAGCCGAACTTGTAGCACTGTGCAGCCCGTCTGCTAAGCAACGCTTGGGCCAGGTATCTCTATCTTACGCCAACTGAAATTTAGAGGTAAAAGGCAAAAGAAAAGAGGAGAGATGGGTGCATCCTAAACATAATTTTAGAAATAATTAACATGCAATATAATAGCATATTTAGAGTCTGCACATTTTTCTGAGTGATTTCCATATATAACATGTTAAATTTGGTGTTAAGGTTTCAAAGATATGCATATTTTAAAAAAGTACTTAAATCTGCCAAAAAAAGAAGAAAAGTTAAACTGAGAGTAGCTGAGCCGAACTTGTAGCACTGTGCAGCCCGTCTGCTAAGCAACGCTTGGGCCAGGTATCTCTATCTTACGCCAACTGAAATTTAGAGGTAAAAGGCAAAAGAAAAGAGGAGAGATGGGTGCATCCTAAACATAATTTTAGAAATAATTAACATGCAATATAATAGCATATTTAGAGTCTGCACATTTTTCTGAGTGATTTCCATATATAACATGTTAAATTTGGTGTTAAGGTTTCAAAGATATGCATATTTTAAAAAAAGTACTTAAATCTGCCAAAAAAAGAAGAAAAGTTAAACTGAGAGTAGCTGAGCCGAACTTGTAGCACTGTGCAGCCCGTCTGCTAAGCAACGCTTGGGCCAGGTATCTCTATCTTACGCCAACTGAAATTTAGAGGTAAAAGGCAAAAGAAAAGAGGAGAGATGGGAAATCGAACTCAAGTCTCCCGATTAGAAGACGGGGTATCTAGCAAGTTAGGCTGTTTCTCTCTTGAGCTATAGGGGTGAGCTGAATATTAACAAATGCGACGGCTAGTGACTAAAGAAGTTTTTTCACTCACTGGTGGCATTGGATGTAATCCTGGCAACTTTGCAGAACCAATCCTCTCTTTATTATTAGGTAGAGACTAGCAAGAGAGTCCGTGCGTTGCAATGTAACAAAAAATAATACACGCTCTTAACCCAGTAACCATCACTCAAGACCATAATAGGTCCAGGTCCTTTAGTTTGGCGAGGCATCATATTTGTGTTACCACTTATCCTCCTTCTCATCATCATGACCATATTTTTCTGCATCACTGAGATATGCCGTCACTCTCAATTTTTTTGAAATCATGAACATTTTTTTAAACTTGTGAACATATTTGAAATTGTGAGTATTTTTGAAATTTATGAATACTTTTACAAATTTTCGAACATTTAATAAAATTAGGTATTTTTCGAATTCATGAACATTTACACTATTTGCAAAAAAACTGTGAACATCTTTTTAAATAATTTTCTTGAATGGGCAACCAATTCTAGAATTCATGAACATCTTTTTGATTTAACGAACATTTTCTGCAGTGCATGATCAGTTTTTAGATCAGCGAACATTTTATGAATGAATAAACTATTTTGTAAGTCATGAACAGTTTTAATTTTTTTTGGATATTTTTTCATTCATGAACACTTTTTGAATTGGCGAAATTTTATTCAATTTCATTAACATTTTTTAAACACAAACTTTTTTCCAAAATCATGACCGTTTTTAATTTTACGAACATATATTGTTAAAAAAATTAACATTTTTTAAGTAAGAAAACATTTTTTGAATCCACAAACATTTTATGATTTATTAAAAAATTTACTTCAAAAAAGTTCCAAAATAAAAAAATGTTTTGGATACAAAACATATTTGTGATTTTGTAAAAAAAATGTTTGCTTACTGAGAAGATGTTTGAAAGTTTGAAAATAAATGTTCGTAAGATAAAAAAATCATAATTTTCTAAAAGGTTCGTGTATTGAAAATTGTTACTGAAATTGAACAAAATTTTGCCTATTCAAAAAATGTTCATGAGTGAAAAAATATAGAAAAAAATAAAAACTGATCATGACCTACAAAATAGTTTATTCATTCATAAAATGTTCGCTGATTTAAAACTGATCATGCATTTCAAGAAATGTTTGCTAAATCAAAAAAGTTTGTGAATTCTAGAAATGTTCGCCCATTCAAGAAAATTTGAACAGTCCCCAATTCAAATTCATTGAAATTTAAACATGATGCTCACATGAAAGGCTAGCCTAGTGCATACCAGAACTAGGGATGTGACAGCTCACCCCTACTAAACAAGAATCTCGTCCCGAGATTCAAGAGGTGGAGTAAGACAGAGGGGGTCACAAAACTATCACAGTCTTCTCGATCCAACTGCCCTTCTCGAGGATGTTGACTCATTGCTCCAATTGATCTTGACATCTTTGCTATCGAGATCTTTGTCCAACATGATGATGACGGAAAGAGACTCTCTACCAAAATCGATCTTCTCGAAGATCGAACAACTCACGATCAACTCACGGAATGAGATGTTGAAACATCTCGAGTTGAGACACAAAACATACATCCAAAGGGATGGAGTGAAACAGAGAACGAAGATTCAAGTTGATAAGCACAATTTCACGCTGAATAAGATGGTGCATGGTTTCAAGATAAAAGGAGTTATCTGCCATGATTCGATAACGGGACACCTTAGGGAAAGGTGACTCGAGCATTTCCCTTAAGTGGCAAAAAGAATTACTTTTGATACAAAGATCATTGAAACTCTTTATACCAGCCTGAGGTAATCACAATCGATCATTGGAAGGGTTCGAAAGAATGGCATACTCCGACTAGGATGGATGATGTGGACTACCTTGTTGAAAACAACGCAATGGATGATTTTTAGCTTATCATCGGAAATGGATGGTACCCATGGTAAGTCCACTTTTGAAGATGATCCTGAACAACAACTACTAAGGTGCAAGCTGGGAACAAAATGCAAATGTTGGGAATGATTCTGGTAACTGGGGAAGAACTCAACAGTCGAGAGTGTTTCCAACGTTCCAATGGTTATAGAATCATCGAAGAAACTGAGAGCACAAGGATCCCTAAGGAACAACTTCAAGAATAGGTCACACTAAATCCTCATGGAGAAAATGGTCAAATAGCTCAATCAAGATACTACAATGATAGATCTTCTGGCTAGGTGTGTCGGCCAGAACATCAACCTTGTAGGGGACCTACATCATAGATCTTGGAAAAGTTTCAACCATCATATCTACCTGAGATTCAAATCTGGTTGGTAACAGGATATTTCAGACCCATCGAGTCTAGAAGAAAATGAAAGTTTGCAACACAAATCGACGAGATGGCGTTGCGAGATTCTTAGGAAATGGACTATGGTAGTACGCTCCAAAACATGAGCTGGTTCTGCTAACACATGTGAACATGTTGTCCCAGACAAGCATGACCACGTAGTAGTCTTATAATAAAAACACTACCGAGTTCAAGTGGGGAACCACCATCGAGGATAACAAAGTCCTTGCATAAGGCATGCTCATATCCCTCTTGGATGCCCATCATATTAGGACTAAATTCATAACCAAAGCAAACTACCATCTGTTCTAAAGACTCTCAAAATGATATAAGTGAAGCATGAGAGTTCATCTATTTCTTCAAAATAAAACCACCGTCGTGCTCTAAAAGGATATAAGTGAAGTACTAGAGCAAATGACAAACTACTCTGAAAGATATAAGTGGAGATCAATGAGTAGTCGAATAATTATGCAACTATGTGAAGACTCTCAAACATTCAAGAATTTCAGATCTTGGTATTTTATTCAAACAGCAAGCAAATCAAAATAAAATGAAATGACGCTCCAAGCAAAACACATATCATGTGGCGAATAAAAATATAGCTCCAAGTAAAGTTACCGATGAACGAAGACGAAAGAGGGGATGCCTTCCGGGGCATCCCCAAGCTTAGGCTCTTGGTTGTCCTTGAATATTTCCTTGGGGTGCCTTGGGCATCCCCAAGCTTATGCTCTTGCCACTCCTTATTCCATAGTCCATCGAATCTTTACCCAAAACTTGAAAACTTCACAACGCAAAACTTAACAGAAAACTCGTAAGCTCGGTTAGTGAAAGAAAAGAAAACACCACTTCAAGGTACTGTAATGAACTCATTCTTTATTTATATTGGTGTTAAACCTACTGTATTCCAACTTATCTATGGTTTATAAACTATTTTACTAGCCATAGATTCATCAAAATAAACAAACAATACACGAAAAACAGAATCTGTCAAAAACAGAACAGTCTGTAGTAATCTGGATCAAACGTATACTTCTGAAACCCCAAAAATTCTAAAATAAATTGCTGGACGTGAGGAATTTATCTCTTAATCATCTTCAGAAATAATTAACTAAATAGCACTTTTCAAATAAAAATGGCAGAAGTTCTCATGAGCACTAAAGTTTCTGTTTTTTACAGCAAGATATCAAGACTTTCCCCAAGTCTTCCCAACGGTTCTACTTGGAACAAACACTAATTAAAAGCATAAAACCACATCTAAACAGAGTCTAGATGAATTATTTATTACTAAACAGGAGCAAAAAGTGAAGAACAAGAATAGGATTGGGTTGCCTCCCAACAAGCGCTAACGTTTAACTCCCCTAGCTAGGCATGATGATTTCAACGATGCTCACATAAAAGATAAGAATTGTAACATAAAGAGAGCATCTTGAAGAATATGACTAGCACATTTAAGTCTAACCCACTTCCTATGCATAGGGATTTTGTGAGCAAACAACTTGTGGGAACAAGAATCAACTTGCATAGGAAGGTAAAACAAGCATAACTTCAAAACTTTAAGCACATAGAGAGGAAACTTGATATTATTGCAATTCCTACAAGCATACGTTCCTCCCTCATAATAATTTTAAGTAGCATCATGAATGAATTCAACAATATAACTATCACATAAAGCATTCTTTTCATGATCTACAAGCATTGAATTTTTATTACTCTCCACATAAGCAAAATTCTTCTCATGAATAATAGTGGGAGCAAACTCAACAAAATAATTATCATGTGAGGCATAATTCAATTGAAAACTAAAATCATGATGACAAGTTTCATGGATATCATTATTCTTTATAGCATACAAGTCATCACAATAATCATCATAGATAGCAACTTTGTTCTCATAATCAATTGGAACCTCTTCCGGAATAGTGGAATCATTACTAAATAAAGTCATGACCTCTCCAAATCCACTTTCATCAATATAATCATCATAAATAGGAGGCATGCTTTAATCATAATAAATTTTCTCATAAAAACTTGGGGGACAAAAAATATCATCTTCATCAAACATAGCTTACCCAAGCTTGTGGCTTTGCATATCATTAGCATCATGGATATTCAAGGAATTTATACTAACAACATTGCAATCATGCTCATCATTCAAATATTTAGTGCCAAACATTCTAATGCATTCTTCTTCTAGCACTTGAGCACAATTATCGGAATCCTTATTCTCACGATAGATATTAAAAAGATAAAGCGTATGAGGCAAACTTAATTCCATTTTTTAATTTTCTTTTATAAACTAAACTAGTGATAAAACAAGAAACTAAAAGACTCGATTGCAAGATCTAAAGATATACCTTCAAGCACTCACCTCCCCGGCAACGGCGCCAGAAAAGAGCTTGATGTCTACTACACAACCTTCTTCTTGTAGACGTTGTTGGGCCTTCAAGTGCAGAGGTTTGTAGGACAGTAGCAAATTTCCCTCAAGTGGATGACCTAAGGTTTATCAATCCGTAGGAGGCGTAGGATGAAGATGGTCTCTCTCAAGCAACCCTGCAACCAAATAACAAAGAGTATCTTGTGTCCCCAACACACCCAATACAATGGTAAATTGTATAGGTGCACTAGTTCGGCGAAGAGATGGTGATACAAGTGGTATATGGATGATAGATATGAGTATTTGTAATCTGAAATTATAAAAACAGCAAAGTAACTAATGATAAAAGTGAGCGTAAACGGTATTACAATGCGTTGAAACAAGGCCTAGGGTTCATACTTTCGCTAGTGCAAGTTCCCTCAACAATAATAACATAATTGGATCACATAACTATCCCTCAACATGCAATAAAGAGTCACTCCAAAGTCACTAATAGCGGAGAACGAACGAAGAGATTATGGTAGGGTACGAAACCACCTCAAAGTTATTCTTTCCAATCAATCCGTTCGGCTATTCCTATAAGTGTCACAAACAGCCCTAGAGTTCGTAATAGAATAACACCTTAAGACACAAATCAACCAAAACCCTAATGTCACCTAGATACTCTAATGTCACCTCAGCCCCGAGGGTGAACTACTCCCTCCTCGTCATGAAGAGCACCGGGATGATGAAGATGGCCACCGGAGAAGGATTCCCCCTCCGGCAGGGTGCCGGAACGGGTCTAGATTGGCTTTTGGTGGCTACGGCGGCTTCTGGCGGCGGAACTCCCGATCTATTGTGCTCTCGGATGTTTTTAGGGTATATGGAGATATATAGGAGGAAGAAGTGCGTCAGGGGAGCCACGAGGGGCCCACGAGGGTGGAGGGCGCGCCCCCCTGTCTCGTGGCTTCCTCGTTGATCCCCTAACATGCACTCCATGTCTTCTGGGCTTCTTCTGATCCAAAAATAAGTTCCGTGAAGTTTCATGTCAATTGGACTCCGTTTGATTTTCCTTTTCTGCGATATTCTAAAACAAGGAAAAAACAGAAACTGGCACTGGGCTCTGGGTTAATAGGTTAGTCCCAAAAATCATATAAAATAGCATATAAATGCATATAAAACATCCAAGGTTGATAATATAATAGCATGGAACAATAAAAAATTATAGATACGTTGGAGACGTATCATTAAGTTGAACCGTTTCTGTTCTCTTGTGTCAACGCAAACAGTTGATCCGAGTGAACCGCATGCCGTATATTGCACACACCCTGATCTGGCTGACTGTTTCTTTTGTGTTTCCTAATCACAAATAGTTCATCCGAGTGAACCGTATGATGTATATCGCACACACCTTCATCTGGCTGCACGTTTCTTTTGTGTTGCCTAATCACAAACAGTTCATCCGAGTGAACCGTATGCTGTGTATCACACGCGCCTTCATCTGGCTGCCCGTTTCTTTTGTTCCTCCTCACCACAAAAAGTTAATTGAACTAAACCGTATGCCCTTCATCGCACACGCAACTAAAATCTGAATCGTGTTTGATGCGTCCTCCATCGCAAACATTTTATACATTTCTGACGGTTTTCATACACCACAGTTTTCGATTATGGCATCGCACATAGTTTCTCGAAGGATCTCTGATTGTAGTGTCACGTTAGCAGCATCCTGCAGTAGTGGATTAACACCCAAAGAATGATCATGTTTTGCTTGTGAGAGAAATTTAGTCAACGGGTCTGCCTGTTGGGGAACGTAGTAATTTCAAAAAAAATCCTACGCACATGCAAGATCATGGTGATGCATAGCAACGAGAGAAGAGAGTGTTGTCCACGTACCCTCGTAGACCGAAAGCAGAAGCGTTAGCACAACGCGATTGATGTAGTCATACGTCTTCACGATCCAACTGATCCAAGTACCGAACGCACGGCACCTCCGAGTTCAGCACACGTTCAGCTCGATGACGTCCCTCGAACTCCGATCCAGCCAAGTGTTGAGGGAGAGTTTCGTCAGCACGACGGCGTGGTGACAATGATGATGTTCTACCGACGCAGGGCTTCACCTAAGCACCTCTACGATATGACCGAGGTGGATTACGGTGGAGGGGGGTACCGCACACGGCTAAGAGATCAAGAGATCAATTGTTGTGTCTTTGGGGTGCCCCCTGCCCCCGTATATAAAGGAGTGGAGGAGGGGGAGGGCCGGCCCTCTCTATGGCGCGCCCTAGGGGAGTCCTACTCCCACTGGGAGTAGGATTCCCCCTTTCCTAGTAGAACTAGGAGCCCTTCCAAGTAGTAGGAGTAGGAGGGAAGGAAAGGCAAGGGAAAAGGAGAAGGAAGGAAGGGGGCGCCCCCCCTCCCTAGTCCAATTCGGACCAGCCCATGGGGAGGGGTGTGACCACCCTTTGAGGCATTTCTCTACTTTCCCGTATTGCCTATTAAGGCCCAATACGAATTCCCGTAACTCCCTGGTACTCCCGAAAATACCCGAATCACTCGGAACCTTTCCGATGTCCGAATATAGTCGTCCAATATATCAATCTTTACGTCTCGACCATTTCGAGACTCCTCGTCATGTCCGCGATCTCATCCGGGACTACGAACTCCTTCGGTACATCAAAACACATAAACTCATAATATAACCGTCATCAAACTTTAAGCGTGCGGACCCTACAGGTTCGAGAACTATGTAGACATGACCGAGACACGTCTCTGGTCAATAACGAATAGCGGAACCTGGATGCTCATATTGGCTCCTACATATTCTACGAAGATCTTTATCGGTCAAACCGCATAACAACATACGTTGTTCCCTTTCTCATCGGTATGTTACTTGCCCGAGATTCGATCGTCGGTATATCAATACCTAGTTCAATCTCGTTACCGGCAAGTCTCTTTACTCGTTCCGTAACACATCATCCCGCAACTAACTCATTAATTGCAATGCTTGCAAGGCTTATAGTGATGTGCATTACCGAGTGGGCCCAGAGATACCTCTCCGACAATCGGAGTGACAAATCCTAATCTCGAAATACGCCAACCCAACAAGTACCTTCGGAGACACCTGTAGAGCACCTTTATAATCACCCAGTTACGTTGTGACGTTTGGTAGCACACAAAGTGTTCCTCCGGTAAACGGGAGTTGCATAATCTCATAGTCATAGGAACATGTATAAGTCATGAAGTAGCAATAGCAACAAACTAAACGATCAAGTGCTAAGCTAACGGAATGGGTCAAGTCAATCACATCATTCTCCTAATGATGTGATCCCGTTAATCAAATGACAACTCATGTCTATGGTTAGGAAACATAACCATCTTTGATCAATGAGCTAGTCAAGTAGAGGCATACTAGTGACACTCTCTTTGTCTATGTATTCACACATGTATTATGTTTCCAGTTAATACAATTCTAGCATGAATAATAAACATTTATCATGATGTAAGGAAATAAATAATAACTTTATTATTGCCTCTAGGGCATATTTCCTTCAGTCTCCCACTTGCACTAGAGTCAATAATCTAGTTCACATCGCCATGTGATTTAATACCAATAGTTCACATCACCATGTGATTAACACCCATAGTTCACATCGACATGTGACCAACACCCAAAGGGTTTACTAGAGTCAATAATCTAGTTCACTTCACTATGTGATTAACACCCAAAGAGTACTGAGGTGTGATCATGTTTTGCTTGTGAGAGAAGTTTAGTCAACGGGTCTGCCACATTCAGATCCATAAGTATTTTGAAATTTTTTATGTCAACAATGCTCTGCACAGAGCTACTCTAGCTAATTGCTCCCACTATCAATGTGTATCCAGATTGAGATTTAGAGTCATCTAGATCAGTGTCAAAATTTGCATCGACGTAACCCTTTACGACGAACCTTTTGTCACTTCCATAGTCGAGAAACATATCCTTATTCCACTAAGGATAATTTTGACCAATGTCCAGTGATTTACTCCTAGATCACTATTGTACTCCCTTGCCAAAAATAGTGTAGGGTATACAATAGATCTGGTACACAGCATGGCATATTTTATAGAACCTATGGCCAAGGCATAGGGAATGACTTTCATTCTCTTTCTATCTTCTGTCGTGGTCGGGCTTTGAGTCTTACTCAGTTTCACACCTTGTAACACAGGCAAGAACTCTTCCTTTGACTGTTCCATTTTGAACTACTTCAAAATCTTGTCAAGGTATGTACTCATTGAAAAACTTATCAAGCGTCTTGATCTATCTCTATAGATCTTGATGCTCAATATGTAAGCAGCTTCACCGAGGTCTTTCTTTGAAAAACTCCTTTCAAACACTCCTTTATGCTTTGCAGAATAATTCTACATTATCTCTGATCAACAATATGTCATTCACATATACTTATCAGAAATGATACAGTGCTCCCACTCACTTTCTTGTAAATACAGGCTTCACCGCAAGTCTGTATAAAACTATATTCTTTGATCAACTTATCAAAGCGTATATTCCAACTCCGAGATGCTTGCACCAGTCCATAGATGGATCGCTGGAGCTTGCATATTTTGTTAGCACCTTTAGGGTTGACAAAACCTTCTAGTTGCATCATATACAACTCTTCTTTAATAAATCCATTAAGGAATGCAGTTTTGTTTATCCATTTGCCAGATTTCATAAAATGTGGCAATTGCTAACATGATTCAGACAGACTTAAGCATAGATTCGAGTGAGAAATTCTCATCGTGGTCAACACCTTGAACTTGCCAAAAACCTTTTGCGACAATTCTAGCTTTGTAGATAGTAACACTACTATCAATGTATGTCTTCCTCTTGAAGATCCATTTAATCTCAATGGCTCGCCGATCTTTGGGCAAGTCAATCAAAGTCCATACTTTGTTCTTATACATGGATCTCATCTCAGATTTCATGGCCTCAAGCCATTTCGTGGAATCTAGGCTCATCATCGATTCCTCATAGTTCGTAGGTTCGTCATGGTCAAGTAACATGACCTCCAGAACATGATTACCGTACCACTCTAGTGCGGATCTCACTCTGGTTTACCTACGAGGTTCGGTAGTAACTTGGTCTGAAGTTACATGATCATCATCATTAGCTTCCTCACTAATTGGTGTAGGAGTCACAGAAACAGATTTCTGTGATGAACTACTTTCCAATAAGGGAGCAGGTACAGTAACCTCATCAAGTTCTACTTTCCTCCCACTCACTTCTTTCGAGAGAAACTCCTTCTCTAGAAAGGATCCATTCTCAGCAATGAATAACTTGCCTTTGGATCTGTGATAGAAGGTGTACCCAACATTTTCTTTTGGGTATCCTATGAAGACGCACTTCTCCGATTTGGGTTTGAGCTTATCAGGTTGAAACTTTTCCACATAGGCATTGCAACCTCAAACTTTAAGAAACGGCATCTTTGGTTTCTTGCCAAACCACAGTTCATACGGTGTCGCCTCAACGGATTTAGATGGTGCCCTTTTTAACGTCAATGCAGTTGTCTCTAATGCATAACCCTAAAACTATAGTGATTAATCGGTAAGAAACATCATATATTGCACTATATCCAATAATAGTACGGTTATGACGTTCGGACACACCATTATGCTATGGTGTTCCAGGTGGCATGATTTTGTGAAACTATTCCACATTGTTTTAATTGAAGACCAAAATCGTAACTCAAATATTTGTCTCTGCGATCAGATCGTAGAAATTTTATTTTCTTGTCACGATGATTTTCCACTTCACTCTGAAGTTCTTTGACCTTTTCAAATGTTTTAGACTTATGTTTCATCAAGTAGGTATACCCATATTTGCTCAAATCATCTGTGAAGGTCAGAAAATAACGATGCCCGCCGCGAGCCTCAACACTCATCGGATTGCATACATCAGTATGTATTATTTCCAATATGTCAGTTGCTCGCTCCATTGTTCCGGAGAACGGAGTCTTAGTCATCTTGCCCATGAGGCATGGTTCGCAAGCATCAAAATGATTCATAATCAAGTGATTCCAAAAGCCCATCAACATGGATTTTCTTCATGCGCTTTACACCAATATGACCTAAACGGCAGTGCCACAAATAAGTTGCACTATCATTATTAACTTTGCATCTTTTGGCTTCAATATTATGAGAATGTGTATCACCATAATCGAGATCCAACAAACCATTTTCTTTGGGTGTATGACCATAGAAGGTTTTATTCATGTAAACAGAACAACAATTTATTCTCTTACTTAAATGAATAACCGTATTGCAATAAACATGATCAAATCATATTCATGCTCAACGCAAACACCAAATAACACTTATTTAGGTTCAACACTAATCCCGAAAGTATAGGGAGTGTGCGATGATGATCATATCAATCTTGGAACCACTTCCAACACACATCGTCACTTCACCCTTAACTAGTCTATGTTCATTCTACAACTCCCGTTTTGAGTTACTACTCTTAGCAACTGAACCAGTATCAAATACCGAGGGGTTGCTACGAACACTAGTAAAATACACATCAATAATCTGTATATCAAATATACCTTTGCTCACTTTGCCATCCTTCTTATCCGCCAAATACTTGGGGCAGTTCTGCTTCCAGTGACCAGTCCCTTTGCAGTAGAAGCACTCAGTTTCAGGCTTGGGTCCAGGCTTGGGCTTCTTCCCGGGAGTGACAACTTTCTTGCTGTTCTTCTTGAAGTTCCCCTTCTTTCCCTTGCCCTTTTTCTTGAAACTAGTGGTCATGTTAACCATCACAACTTGATGCTCTTTCTTGATTTCTACCTCCGCAGCTTTGAGCATAGCGAAGAGCTCGGGAATACAATGAGCTAGTCAAGTAGAGGCATACTAGTGACACTCTGTTTGTCTATGTATTCACACATATATTATGTTTCCGGTTAATACAATTCTAGCATGAATAATAAACATTTATCATGATATAAGGAAATAAATAATAACTTTATTATTGCCTCTAGGGCATATTTCCTTCACTGCCACATTCAGAGCCGTATGTATTTTGCAAATTTTCTATGTCTACAATGCTTTGCACGGAGCTACTCTAGCTAATTGCTTCCACTTTCAATATGTATCTAGATTGAGACTTAGAGTCATCCAGATCGGTGTCAAAGCTTGCATCAACGTAACTCTTTACGACGAACTCTTTGTCACCTCCACAACCGAGAAACATGTCCTTATTCCACAAAGGATATTTTTAACCATTGTCCAGTGATCCACTCCTGGATCACTATTGTACCCTCTTGCCAAACTCATGGTAAGGTACACAATAGGTCTGGTACATAGCATAGCATACTTTATAGAACTTATGACTGAGGGATAGGGAATGACTTTTCATTCTCTTTCTATTTTTTGCCATGGTCGGGTTTTGAGTCTTCAACTTCATACCTTGCAACACAGGCAAGAACTCCTTCTTTGACTGTTGCATTTTGAACTACTTCGAAATCTTGTCAAGGTATGTACTCATTGAAAATATATCAAGCGTCTTGATCTATCTCTATAGATCTTGATGCTCAATATGTAAGTAGCTTCACCGAGGTCTTTCTTTGAAAAACTCCTTTCAAACACTCCTTTATGCTTTCCAAAAAATTCTACACCATTTCCGATCAACAATATGTCATTCACATATACTTATCAAAAAGGTTGTAGTGCTCCCACTCACTTTCTTGTAAATACATGCTTCATCACAAGTCTGTATAAAACCATATGCTTTGATCACTTTATCAAAGCATATATTCCAACTCCGAGATGCTTGCACCAGTCCATAGATGGATCGCTGGAGCTTGCACACTTTGTTAGCACATTTAGGATTGACAAAACCTTCTTGTTGCATCATATACAACTCTTCTTTAAGAAATCCATTAAGGAATGTAGTTTTGACATCCATTTGCCAGATTTCATAAAATGTGGCAATTGCTAACATGATTCGGACAGACTTAAGCATCGCTATGAGTGAGAAAATATCATTGTGGTCAACATCTTGAACTTGTTGAAAACCTTTTGCGACAATTCAAGCTTTGTATATAGTAATACTACTATCAGCGTCTGTCTTCCTCTTGAAGATCCATTTATTCTCAATGGCTTGTCGATCATTGGGCAAGTCAACCAAAGTCCACACTTTGTTCTCATACATGGATCCCATCTCAGATTTCATGGCCTCAAGCCATTTTGCGGAATCTGGGCTCATCATCACTTCCTCATAGTTCGTAGGTTCGTCATGGTCTAGTAACATGACTTCCAGAAAGGATTACCGTACCACTCTAGTGCGGACCATACTCTGGTTGACCTACGAGGTTCGGTAGTAACTTGATCTGAAGTTTCATGATCATCATCATTAGCTTCCTCACTAATTGGCGTAGGAATCACTAGAACTGATTTCTTTGATGAACTACTTTCCTATTTGGGAGATGGTACAATTACCTCATCAAGTTCTACATTCCTCCCACTCACTTCTTTCGAGAAAAACTTCTTCTCTAGAAAGGATCCATTCTTAGCAACGAATATCTTGCCTTCGGATCTGTGATAGAAGGTGTACCCAACAGTTTCGTTTGGGTATCCTATGAAGATGCATTTCTCAGATTTGGGTTCGAGCTTATTAGGTTGAAACTTTTTCACATCAGCATCATAGCCCCAAACTTTAAGAAACGCAGCTTAGGTTTCTTGCTAAACCATAGTACATATGGTGTCGTCTCAACAGATTTAGATGGTGCCCTATTTAATGTGAATGCAGTTGTCTCTAATGCATAACCCCAAAATGATAGTGATAAATCAGTAAGAGACAACATAGATCTCACCATATCTAATAAAGTACGGTAATGACGTTCGGACACACCATTACACTGTGGTGTTCCAGGTGGCGTGAGTTGCGAAACTATTCCACGTTGCTTCAAATGAAGACCAAACTCGTAACTCAAATATTTGTTTCTGCGATCAGATCGTAGAAACTTTATTTTCTTGTTACGATGGTTTTCCACTTCACTCTGAAATTCTTTGAACTTTTCAAATGTTTCAGACTTATGTTTCATCAAGTAGATATACCCATATCTGCTCAAATCATGTGTGAAGGTCGGAAAATAATGATACCCGCCGCGAGCCTCAACACTCATTGGACCGCACACATCAGTATGTATTATTTCCAACAAGTCTATTGCTCGCTCCATTGTTCTGAAGAACAGAGTCTTAGTCATCTTGCCCATGAGGCATGGTTCGCAAGAATCAAGTGATTCATAATCAAGTGATTCCAAAAGTCCATCAGCATGGAGTTTCTTCATGTGCTTTACACCAATATGACCTAAACGGCAATGCCACATATAAGTTGCACTATCATTATTAACTTTGCATCTTTTGGCTTCAATATTATGAGTATGTGTATCACTACGATCGAGATTCAATAAACCATTTATATTGAGTGTATGACCATAGATGGTTTTATTCATGTAAATAGAACAACAATTATTCTTTGACTTAAATGAATAACCGTATTGCAATAAACATGATCCAATCATATTTATGCTCAACGCAAACACCAAATAACATTTATTTTAGGTTCAACACTAATCCCGAAGGTAAAGGGAGTGTGCGATGGTGATCTTATCAACCTTGGAATCACTTCCAACTCATATCATCACCTCGCCCTTAACTAGTCTCTGTTTATTTTACAACTACTGTTTCGACTTACTACTCTTAGCAACTAAACCAGTATTAAATACTGAGGGGTTTCTATAAACACTAGTAAAGTACACATCAATAACATGTATATCAAATATACCTTTGTTCACTTTGCCATCCTTCTTATCCGCCAAGTATCTAGGGCAATTCCACTTTGAGTGACCATTTCCTTTGAAGTAGAAGCACTCAGTTTCAGGCTTGGGTCTTGCTTTGAACTTCTTCATGGGAGTGGCAACTTGCTTGCCATTCTTCTTGAAGTTCCCTTTCTTTCCCTTGCCCTTTTACTTGAAACTAGTGGTCTTGTCAACCATCAACACTTGATGCTTTTCTTGATTTCTACCTTCGCTGATTTCAACATCGCGAACAGCTTGGGAATCGTTTTTGTCATCCCTTACATTTCATAGTTCCTCATGAAGTTCTAGTAACTTGGTGATAGTGACTAGAGAACTCTGTCAATCACTATCTTATATGGAAGATTAACTCCCACTTGATTCAAGTGATTGTAGTATTCAGACATTCTGAGCACATGCTCACTGGTTGAGCTATTCTCCTCCATCTTGTAGGCAAAATACTTGCCCGAGGTCTCATACCTCTCGACTCGGGAATGAGTCTGAAATACAAATTTCAGCTATTGGAACATCTTAGATGCTCCGTGGCATTCAAAACGTTTTTGAAGTCCCGGTTCTAAGCCGTAAAGCATGGTGCACTAAACTATCAAGTAGTCATCATACCAAGCTTTGCCAAACGTTCATAGCATCTACATCTGCTCCTGCAATAGGTCCGTCACCTAGCGGTGCATCAAGGACATACTTCTTCTATGCAGCAATGAGGATAATTCTCAGATCACGGAGCTAGTCCACATCATTGCTACTAACATCTTTCAACATAGTTTTCTCTAGGAACATATCATAAATAAAACGGGGAAGCTATACGCGAGCAATTGATCTACAACATAGATATGCAAATACTATCAGGACTAAATTCATGATAAATTTAAGTTCAATTAATCATATTAATTAAGAACTCACACTTAGATAGACATCTCTCTAATCATCTAAGTGATCACGTGATCCATATCAACTAAACCATGTCCGATCATCATGTGAGATGGAGTAGTTTTCAATGGTGAACATCACTATGTTGATCATATCTACTATATGATTCATGCTCGACCATTCGGTCTCAGTGTTTCGAGGCCATATCTGCATATGCTAGGGTCGTCGGGTTTAGCCTGAGTATTCTGCGAGTGCAAAACTGGCTTGCACCCGTTGTATGTAAACGTAAAGCTTATCACACCCAATCATCACGTGGTGTCTCGGCATGACGAACTGTCGCAACGGTGCATACTCAGGGAGAACACTTGTACCTTGAGATTTAGTGAGAGATCATCTTATAATGCTACCGCCGTACTGAGCAAAATAAGATGCATAAAGGATAAACATCGCATGCAATCAATATAAGTGATATGATATGGCCATCATCATCTTGTGCCTTTGATCTCCATCTCCAAAGCACCGTCATGATCGCCATCGTCACCGGCTTGACACCTTGATCTCCATTGAAGCATCGTTGTCGTCTCGCCAACCATTGCTTCTACGACTATCGCTACTGCTTAGTGATAAAGTAATGCAATTACATTGCGATTGCATTGCATAAAATAAAGCGACAACCATATGGCTCCTGCCAGTTGCCGATAACTGTTACAAAACATGATCATCTCATACAACAAATTATATATCATCATGTCTTGACCATATCACATCACAACATGCCCTACAAAAACAAGTTAGACGTCCTCTACTTTGTTGTTGCAAGTTTTACGTGGCTGCTACGGGCTTAGCAAGAACCGTTCTTACCTGCGCATCAAAAACCACAATGTAGTATAGTGATTGCTTTTTGATCTTCAGAAAGAACCTTGTTCATTGAAACTGATTCAACTAAAGTTGGAGAAACAGATACCCATTAGCCACCTGTGTGCGAAGCACGTCGGTAGAACCAGTCTCGCGTAAGCATACGCATAATGTCGGTCTGAGCCGTTTCATCCAACAATACCGCTGAATCAAGAATCAACTAGTGACAGCAAGCAATATGTATATACCCACGCCCACAACTCCTTTGTATTCTAATCGTGCATATAACATCTACGCATAGACCTGGCTCAGATGCCACCATTGGGGAACGCAGTAATTTCAAAAAAAATCCTACACACACGCAATATCCATCTAGGTGATGCATAGCAACGGGAGGGGAGAGTTTGTTCTACGTACCCTCATAGACCGTAAGCGGAAGTGTTATGACAATGCAGTTGATGTAGTCGTACGTCTTCACGATCTGACCGATCCTAGCACCAAAGGTGCGGCACCTCCGCGATCTGCACACATTCAGCTCGGTGACGTCCCACAAACTCTAGATCCAGCTGAGTGTCGAGGGAGAGCTTCGTCAGCACGACGGCGTGATGACGGTGATGATGAAGTTACCGACGCAGGGCTTCGCCTAAGCACTACATCGATATGACCGAGGTGGAAATATGTGGAGGGGGGCACCGCACACGGCTAAGAGATCAACTTGTGTGTCTATGGGGTGCCCCCTGGCCATGTATATAAAGGAGGGGAGGGAAGAGGTGGCCGGCCCTAAGGGGCGCGCTAGGTGTGGGGAATCCTACTAGGACTCCCCAGTCCAAGTAGGATTCCCCTCCTCTTTCCTATCTAGAGTAGGATAGAAGGAAAGAGAGGGAGAGGGAGAAGGAGAAGGAAAGGGGGGCGCGTCCCCACCCCTTGTCCAATTTGGTTTGGGCAAGGGGGAGGCGCACGCCACCTCTTGGCCCTTCTCCCCTCTCTCCACTAAAGCCCAATAAGGACCATTACTTCTCCCAGTGAATTCCTGTAACTCCCCGGTACTCCGAAAAATATCCGAATCACTCGGAACCTTTCACTTGCAATCACATTACCGAGAGGGCCTAGAGATACCTCTCCGATACATTGAGTGACAAATCCTAATCTCGATCTATGCCAGCCCAATAAACACCATCGGAGACCCCTGTAGAGCATCTTTATAATCATCCATTTACGTTGTGACGTTTGATAGCACACTAAGTGTTCCTACGGTATTCGGGAGTTTCATAGTCTCTTAGCCATAGGAACATGTATAAGTCATGAAGAAAGCAATAGCAATAAACTAAACAATCATTATGCTAAGCTAATGGATGGGTCTTGTCCATCACATCATTCTCTAATGATGTGATCCCATTCATCAAATGACAACACATGTCCATGGCTAGGAAACTTAATCATCTTTGATTAACAAGCTAGTCAAGTAGAGGCATACTAGGGACACTCTATTTGTCTATGTATTCACACATGTACTAAGTTTCCGGTTATAATACAATTCTAGCATGAATAATAAACATTTATCATGGTCTAAGGAAATATAAATAACAACTTTATTATTGCCTCTAGGGCATATTTCCTTCACACACATCATCACCTCACCCTTAACTAGTCTCTATTCATTCTGCAACTCCTGTTTCGAGTTACTAATCTTAGCAACTGAACTGGTATCAAATACCGAGGGGCTACTACAAACACTAGTGAGGTACACATCAATAATTTGTATATCAAATATACCTTTGTTTATTTTTGCCATCCTTCTTATCCTCCAAGTATTTGGGGCAGTTCTGCTTCTAGTGACCATTCCCTTTGCAGTATAAGCACTTAGTTTCAGGCTTAGGTCCAACTTTGGGCTTCTTCATGGGAGTGAAAACTTGCTTGTCATTCTTCTTGAACTTCCCTTTCTTTCCCTTGCCCTTTTCTTGAAACTAGTGGTCTTGATAACCATCAACATTTGATGCTCTTTGTTGATTTCTACCTTCGTCAATTTCAGCATCGCGAAGAGCTCGGGAATCTTTTCCGTTATCCCTTGCACATTATAGTTCATCATGAAGTTCTAGTAGCTTGGTGGTAGTGACTAGAGAACTCTGTCAATCACTTTCTTATCTAGAAGATTAACTCCCACTTGATTCAAGTGATTGTAGTACCTAGACATTCTGAGCACATGCTCACTGGTTGAGCTATTCTCCTCCATCTTGTAGGCAAAGTACTTGTCAGAGGTCTCATACCTCACGACACGGGCATGAGTCTGAAATACCAATTTCAGGTCTTGGAACATCTCATATGCTCCGTGGCATTCAAAATGTTTTTGAAGTCCTGGTTTTAAGCCATAAAGCATGACACACTAAACTAGCAAGTAGTCATCATATCAAGCTTACAAAACGTTCATAACATCTGTATCTGCTCCTGCAACAGGTTTGTCACCTAGCGGTGCATCAAGGACATAATTATTATGTGCAGCAATGAGGATAATCCTCAGATCACGGACCCAGTCTGCATCATTGCTACTATCATCTTTCAACTTAGTTTTCTCTAGGAACATATCAAAAAAATAATGGAGCTAAATCGTGAGCTATTGATCTACAACATAGATATGCAAATACTATCAGGACTAAGTTCATGATCAATTAATCAAATTACTTAAGAACTCCCACTATGATTGACATCCCTCAAGTCATCTAAATGATACGTGATCCAAATCAACTAAACCATGTTCGATCATCACGTGAGATGGAGTAGTTTTCAATGGTGAACATCACTATGTTGATCATATCTACTATATGATTCACGTTCGACCTTTCGGTCTCTAGTGTTCCGAGGCCATGTATGTACATACTAGGCTCATCAGGTTTACCCCGAGTATTCCGCATGTGCAAAACTGTCTTGCACCCGTTGTATGTGAACGTAGAGCTTATCACACCCGATCATCACGTGGTGTCTCAGCACGACGAACTGTCGCAACGGTGCATACTTAGGGAGAACACTTATACCTTGAAATTTTAGTAAGGGATCATCTTATAATGCTACCTCCGTACTAAGCAAAATAAGATGCATAAATGATAAACATCACATGCAATCAAAATATGTAACATGATATGTCCGTCATCATCTTGTGCCTTTGATCTCCATCTCCAAAGAAACGTCATGATCTCCATCGTCACCGGCTTGACACCTTGATCTCCATCGTAGCGTCGTGGTCGTCTCGCCAACTATTGCTTCTACAACTATCGCTAACGCATAGTGATAAAAGTAAAGCAATTACATGGTGTTGCATTTAATACACTAAAGCATCAACCATAAGGCTCCTGCCAGTTGCCGATAACTTTGACAAAACATGATCATCTCATACAATAACGTATATCACATCATGTCTTGACCATATCACATAACAACATGCCCTGCAAAAACAAGTTAGACGCCCTCTACTTTGTTGTTGCAAGTTTTACGTGGCTGCTACGGGCTTCTAGCAAGAACCGTTCTTACCTACGCATCAAAATCACAATGGTGATTAATCAAGTTTGTTGTTTTAACCTTCAACAAGGATAGTCCGCAATCAAATTCGATTCAACTAAAGTTGGAGAAACAGACAACCGGCAGCCACCTTTATGAAAAACTAGTTGCATGTTTGTCGGTGGAAACGGTCTCATGAACGTGGTCATGTAAGGTTGGTACGGGCCGCTTCATCCAACAATACCGCTGAATCAAAATAAGACATTGGTGGTAAGCAGTATGACAATCACCGCCCACAACTCTTTATGTTTTACTCGTGCATATCATCTACGCATAGACCTGGCTCGGATGCCACTGTTGGGAAACGTAGCATGCAATTTCAAAAAATTCCTACGCTCACACAAGATCTATCTAGGAGATGCATAGAAACGAGAGGGGGAGAGTGTGTCCACGTACCCTCGTAGACCGAAAGAGGAAGCGTTTGACAACGCGATTGAGGTAGTCGAACTTCTTCTTGTTCCGACTGATCAAGCACCGAACGTACGACACCTCCGAGTTCTGCACACGTTCAGCTCGATGACGTCCCTCGAACTCTTGATCCAAGAAAGTGTCGAGGGAGAGTTCTGTCAGCACGATGGCGTGGTGACGGTGATGGTGAAGTGATCCGCGCAGGGCTTCGCCTAAGCACTACGTGAATATGACCGGAGGCGTAAACTGTGGAGGGGGGCGCTGCATGCGGCTAACAATTGTTTGTATGTGTGCTAGCGCCCCCCCACACAAATATATAGGTTGGAGGGGAGGAGAGGCAGCCAAGGGGCACCCCAAGTAGGAGGAATCCTACTTGGGCGCCTCCCAATTCGGCCTTCCCCATTCCATAACTGTCGGAGGGGGAAGGAAGGAGGAGGGAAGAGGGAAGGAAGTGGGAGGCCGTATCCCTCCCCTTTCTTTCTCTCTTCTCCCCTTTCCTTAACCCTTATTTTGGCCTACATGAGGTGCACCAGCCCCTTAGGGGCTGGTCTGTCCCCTTCTTGGCCCATTAGGCCCATGTAGTTGCCGGGGGGATGCCCGGAACCCCTTCCGGTGACCCGATATGTACCCGGTACCCCCGGAACACTTCCGGTGTTTGAATACTATCGTCCTATATATCAATCTTTACCTCTCGACCATTTCGAGACTCCTCGTCATGTCCGTGATCTCATTCGGGACTCAAAACAACATTCGGTCACCAAATCACATAACTCATATAATACAAAATCGTCATTGAATGTTAAGTGTGTGGACCCTATGGGTTCGAGAGCTATGTAGACATGACCGAGACACCTCTCCGGTCAATAACCAATAGAGGAACTTGGATGCTCATATTGGTTCCCACATATTCTATGAAGATCTTTATCGGTCGTACCATAATGACAACATACGTTATTCCCTTTGTCATCAGTATGTTACTTGCCCGAGATTCGATCATCGGTATCTTCATACCTAGTTCAATCTCGTTACCGGAAAGTCTCTTTACTCGTTTTGTAATACATCATCCCGCAACTAACTCATTAGTCACATTGCTTGGAAGGCTTATTATGATGTGCATTACCGAGAGGGCCTACAGATACCTCTTCGATACTCGGAGTGGGAAATCCTAATCTTGATCTATGCCAACCCAACAAACACATTCGGAGATACCTATATAGCATCTTTATAATCACCCAGTTACAGTGTGACATTTGATAGCACACAAGGTACCCCTCCGGTATCTGGGAGTTGCATAATCTCATAGTCAAAGGAATATGTATATGACATGAAGAAAGCAATAGCAATAAAACTTAACGATCAATATGCTAATCTAACGGATAGGTCTTGTCCATCACATCATTCTCCTAATGATGTGATCTCGTTCATCAAATGACAACACATGTCTATGGTTAGGAAACTTAACCATCTTTGATTAACGAGCTAGTCTAGTAGAGGCTTACCAGGGGCAGGAGCTTTGTCTATTTATCCACACATGTATCAAGTTTCCAGTTAATAAAATTCTAGCATGAAAAACAAACATTTATCATGATATAAAGAAATATAAGATAACAACTTTATTATTGCCTCTAGGGCATATTTCCTTCATCGGGAGCCCGTTCTGGCACCCTGCCGGAGGGGGAAACCATCATCGAAGGCCATCTTCATCATCCCGGCGCTCTCGATGATGAGGAGGGAGTAGTTCACTCTCAGGGCTAAGGGTATGTACCAGTAGCTATGTGTTTGATATCTCTCCCTCGTGTTCTTGATTTGGCATGATCTTGATGTACCGCGAGCTTTGTTATTATAGTTGGATCATATGGTGTTTCTCCCCCTCTACCTTCTTGTGATGAATTGAGTCTTGCTCTTTGAGGTTTCGTTATGTTGGATTGAGTATTGGATTTGAGAACACTTGATGTATGTCTTTCGTGGGATACCCATGGTGACAATGGTATGTTCTATTGATTCACTTCATGTATGTTTTGGCACTCAACTCACGAATTCCCGAGGTGACATTGGGGTAATCTATGCATAGGGGTTGATGCAACTTTTTGTCCTATGTTCTCTAATAGAAACTTTGGAGTGATTCTTTGTTGCATGTTGAGAGATTGTTATATGATCTAATTATGTTATCATTGTTGAGAGAACTTGCACTAGTGAAAGTATGAACCCTAGGCCTTGTTTACAAGCATTGCAATACCGTTTTCGCTCACTTTTACCACTAGTTGCCTCGCTGTTTTTATATTTTCAGATTACAAAAACCTATATCTACCATCCATATTGCACTTGTATCACCATCTCTTCGCTGAACTAGTGCACCTATACAATTTACCATTGTATTGGGTGTGTTGGGGACACAAGAGACTCTTTGTTATTTGGTTGCAGGGTTGTTTGAGAGAGACCATCTTCATCCTACGCCTCCCACGGATTGATAAACCTTAGGTCATCAACTTGAGGGAAATTTTCTACTATCCTACAAAACTCTGTGCTTGGAAGCCCAACACGAGTCTACAAGAAGAAGGTTGCGTAGTAGACATCAAGCTCTTTTCTGGCGCTATTGCCGAGGAGGTGAGTGCTTGAAGGTATATATTTAGATCTTGCAATTGAATCTATTAGTTTCTTGTTTTATCAGTAGTTTAGTCTATAAAAGAAAATTACAATAAAATAGAATTGAGGTTGCCTCATATGCTTCATCTTTTTAATGTCTTTCGTGAAAATGATGGAAAGGAAAATTATGCTCAAGTGTTAGAAGAAGAAGTCAATAAAACGTTTGGCACTAAATATTTGAATGATGAGCATGATTGCAATGTTAGTATGCATTCTTTGAATATCCATTATTCTAATAATATGCAAAGCCATAAGCTTGGGGATGCTATGTTTGATGAAGATGATATTTTTTGTCCCCCAAGTTTTGATGAGAAAATTTATTATGATGATAGCATGCCTCCTATTTATGATGATTATTGTGATGACATGTATGCTATAAAGAATAATGATAACCATGAAACTTGTCATCATGATTTAAATTTTCAATTGGATTGTGCCTCACATGATAGTTATTTTATTGAGTTTACTCCCACTATTCCGAATGAGAAGAATTTTGCTTATGTGGAGAGTAGTAAAATTTCTATGCTTGTGGATCATGAAAAGAATGCTTTATGTGATAGTTATATTGTTGAATTCATTCATGATGCTACTGAAAATTATTATGAGAGAGGAACATATGCTTTTACATATTGCAATAATATCAAGTTCCCTCTCTATGTGTTGAAAATCTTGAAGTCATGCTTGTTTTGCCTTCCTATGCTAGTTCATTCTTGCTCCCAAAAGTTATTTTCTCACAAAATCCCTATGCATAGGAAGTGGTTTAGACTTAAATGTGCTAGTATTATGCTTCATGATGCTCCCATTATGTTTCCATTCTTATCTTTTATGTGAGCATCATTGAAATCATCATGCCTAGCTAAAAAGGCATTAAAGAAAAGCGCTTGTTGGGAGGCAACCCAACATTTACCCCTACTGTTTTTGTGTGTTCACATGATTAAGCTACTGTAGTAATCATGTTTTATAGCTTTTGTTTCAATAAAGTGCCGGGTAAAGCCTTTGGAATAGTGTGGATGATAGTTGATTTGATTCCTTGAGAAAACAAAAACTTTTGCGCCCAGTAATAGAATTGATCTGCTGGAATGGAATAAATTATTGATTTTTTTATAGTTTATTCATATACAAATTGTATATGTTGTCCTAATTTTTCAGAATTTTTGGAGTAGCAGAAGTATGTTTGTTGTTCTGATCATTACAGACTATTCTGTTTTTGACAGATTCTGTTTTCAATGCATAGTTTGCTTGTTTTAGTGTTTTCATAGCTTATATTAAGTGATATAAATTGTGGAAATTATAAGGTATAGTAGGCATTGTGCGAGAACAATTACGGATCTTGTCTTTGACAATACCCAAGTGAATGATTTGTCTTTATCATAGTAATCCATCTCATGAAGTTCCGTTAAGTTTTGGGTGATTGAAGTTTTCAAGTTTTGTGTCAGATATCGATACAAGGAGAATAAGGAGTGGCAATACCCTAAGCTTGGGGATGCCCAAGGCACCCCAAGTTAATATTCAAGGAATACCCAAGCAACTAAGCTTGGGGATGCCCCAGAAGGCATCCTCTCTTTCGTCTTCAACATTATCGGTAACCTCACTGGAGATATATTTTTATTCGTCACATGATATGAGTTTTGCCTGGAGCAACATTTTATTTTGTTAGTATTTGCTTTCTGTTATTTATAGTAATGTTTTCATCTTTTAGTTCAATAAAAAGGTCAAGTGTAGCCTTTACTATGCTTATTTTACAAGTCTATATGTTGCTGTTTCGAAAACAGAAAGTTTTCTATCATTGTCTGAATTCTTCTGGAAAGTCAGAACGTGATAAAATCTTGAAATTTTTACAAAATTAGTAGCAACAAATTTTCTACAGTGTGGTAATTTTTCAGAATTTTTGGAGTTAGAGAAGTATGATTCCTCTCGCATTCTTTACACACTGTTCTGTTTAGACAGATTGCTATTATGTTTGCATATATTTGCGTGTTTAATGATTCTATTTGAGGATAGGAGTATTAAATATGCAGAGACATTTAGTATGCAATGTTAGATAATAAGTTTAGTGATTTGATACAGTAGAGAATAATAAGGTTATGCATGGATTTATACTAACTTATCTCACGAGTTCTTGTTGAGTTTTGTGGATGAAGTTTTCAAGATTTAGCGAAACCGTGATATAAAAGGAATTAAGGAGACACAAAAGCTCAAGATTTGGGATGCCCAAGGCATCCCTAATTAATATTTTAAGAAGTCTCAAGCATCTAAGCTTGGGGGTGCCTCGGTTGGCATCCCATCTTTCTTCTTCAACAACTATCGGTCAGTTTTGGTTGAGCCTAAGTTTTTGCTTCTTCACACGATATGTGCTATCCTTGCAATGTCATTTTATTTTTGTTCTTATTGTTTGAATAAAGTACTTAAGATCTGGAATTTTATTTATGAGAAGGAGTCTTCACATAGTTACATAATTATTCAAGTACTCATTGTACTTCACTTTTATCTTTTGGAGTAGTTTGTCATTTGATCTAGTGCTTCACTTATATCTTTTTAGAGCACGACGGTGTTTTATTTTTAAGAAATTGATGAACTCTCATGATCCGCTTATATTATATTGAGAGTCCTTAAATAGCACGGTAATTTGCTTAGGTTATGAATTTAGTCCTAATATGATGGGCATCCAAGAGGGATATAATAAAAACTTTCATATAAAGTGCATTGAATACTATGAGAAGTTTAATTCCTTATTATTGTTTTGAGATATAAAGATGGCGATATTAGAGTCATGCTAGTGAGTAATTGTGGATTGTAGAAATACTTGTGCTAAAGTCTGTGATTCCCATAGCATGCACGTATGGTGAAATGTTATGTTATGAAGTCGGAGCATGATTTATTTATTGATTGTATTCCTTATGAGTGGCGGTCAGGGACGAGTGATGTTCTTTTCCTACTAATCTATCTCCCTAGGAGCATGCGCGTAGTACTTTGTTTCGATGACTAATAGATTTTTGCAATAAGTATGTGAGTTCTTTATGACTAATGTTGAGTCCATGGATTATACGCACTCTCACCCTTCCACCATTGCTAGCCTCTCTAGCACCGCACAAATTTCGCCGGTACCATACACCCACCATATACCTTCCTCAAAACAGCCACCATACCTACCTATTATGGCATTTCCGTAGCCATTCCGAGATATATTGCCATGCAACTTTCCACCATTCTGTTTATTATGACACGCTCCACCATTGCCATATTGCTTTGCATGATCATGTAGTTGACATTGTATTTGTGGCAAAGTCACTTTTCATAATTCTTTCATACATGTCACTCTTGATTCATTGCACATCCCAGTAGACCGCCGGAGGCATTCATATAGAGTCATATTATGTTCTAAGTACCAAGTTCTAATTCTTGAGTTGTAAAGTAAATAAAAGTGTGATGATCATCATTATTAGAGCATTGTCCCAGTGAGGAAAGGCTGATGGAGACTATGATTCCACCATAAGTCGGGATGAGACCCCGGACGAAAAAATGAGGCAAAAAAAGAGAGAAAGCCCAAAAAATGAGAGAAAAGAGAGAAGGGGCAATGTTACTATCCTTTTACCACACTTGTGATTCAAAGTAGCACCATGATCTTCATGATAGAGAGTCTCCTATGTTGTCACTTTCATTTACTAGTGGGAATTTTTCATTATAGAACTTGGCTTGTATATTCCAATGATGGGCTTCCTCAAATTGCCCTAGGTTTTCGTGACCAAGCGAGTTGGATGCACACCCACTTAGTTTCTTTTTGAGCTTCCATAAACTTATAGCTCTAGTGCATCCGTTGCATGGCAATCCCTACTCACTCACACTGATATCTATTGATGGGCATCTCCATAGCCTATTGATATGCCTAGTTGATGTGAGACTATCTCCTTTTTGTCTTCTCCACAACCACCATATTCTATTCCACCTATAGTGCTATGTCCATGGCTCACACACATGTATTGCGTGAAAGTTGAAAAAGTTTGAGAACATCAAAAGTATGAAACAATTGCTTGGCTTGTCGTTGGGGTTGTGCATGATTTGAATATTTTGTGTGATAAAGATGGAGCATAGCCAGACTATATGATTTTGTAGGGATAAGCTTTCTTTGGCCATGTTATTTTGAGAAGACATAATTGCCTTGTTTGTATGCTTGAAGTATTATTGTTTTTATGTCAATATTAAACTTTTTTGGATCTTATGGATCTGAACATTCATGCCACAATAAAGAAAATTACATGGATAAATATGTTAGGTAGCATTCCACATCAAAAATTATGTTTTTATCATTTACCTACTTGAGGACGAGCAGGAATTAAACTTAGGGATGCTTGGTACGTCTCCAACGTATCTATAATTTTTTTATTGTTCCATGCTATTTATATTATATGTTTTGGATGTTTTATATGCTATTTTATATGATTTTTGGGACTAACCTATTAACCTAGAGCCTAGTGCCAGTTTCTGTTTTTTTTTCCTTGTTTTTGAGTTTCACGGAAAAGGAATATCAAACGGAGTCCAAATGAGCTGAAAATTTATGATGATTTTTATGGACCAGAAGAAACCCTCGAAGCAAAAGAGTTGGGCCAGAAGAGCCACAAGGCATCCACAAGGGTGGATGGCATGGCCCCCCTAGGGCGCGCCCCCTTGTCTTGTCGTTGACTCGTGGACCCCCCTGACTTGTTCGTGATGCCAAAAATTCCTATAAATATAGAAACCCCCAAAATAAACCTAGATCAGGAGTTCCACTACCGCAAGCCTCTGTAGCCAAGAAAAATCAATCAGGAGCCCATTTCGGCACCCTGCCGGAGGGGGAAACCATCACCGGAGGCCATCTTCATCATCCTGGCGCTCTCCATGACAAGGAGGAAGTAGTTCACCCTTAGGGCTAAGGGTATGTACCAGTAGCTATGTGTTTGATCTCCCTCTCCTGTGTTCTTGATTTGGAACGATCTTGATATACCGTGAGCTTTGTTATTATAGTTGGATCATATGGTGTTTCTCCACCTCTACTTTCTTGTCATGAATTGAGTCTTGCTCTTTGAGGTTCCGTTATGTTGGATTGAGTATTTGATTTGAGAACACTGATGTATGTCTTGTGTGGGATACCCGTGGTGACAATGGGATGTTCTATTGATTCACTTGATGTATATTTTGGCACTCAACTCGTGGATCCCCGAGGTGACATTAGGGTAACCTATGCATAGGGGTTGATGCACGTTTTCGTCCTACGTTCTCCGATAGAAACTTTGGAGTGATTCTTTGTTGCACGTTGAGGGATTGTTATATGATCTAATTATGTTATCATTGTTGAGAGAACTTGCACTAGTGAAAGTATGAACCCTAGGCCTTGTTTCCAAGTATTGCAATGCCGTTTTCGCTCACTTTTACTACTAGTTACCTTGCTGTTTTTATATTTTCAGATTACAAAAACCTATATGTACCATCCATATTGCACTTGTGTCACCATCTCTTCACCGAACTAGTGCACCTATACAATTTACCATTGTATTGGGTGTGTTGGGGACACAAGAGACTCTTTGTTATTTGGTTGCAGGGTTGTTTGAGAGAGACCATCTTCATCCTATGCCTCCCACGGATTGATAAACCTTAGGTCATCCACTTGAGGGAAATTTGCTACTGTCCTACAAAACTCTGCGCTTGGAGGCCCAACATTCGTCTACAAGAAGAAGGTTGCATAGTAGAGATCAGCTCTGTGCCCGTCGCCAACCCACCGCCCATGCGGCCAAACAAGGCGCCCTTCCGCATCAGCCCCGGCCACCCACCGCAAGGGAGCCAGTGTGCCACCTAGCAGCGGCTGCCGCCATAGGTCCGGCGCGGCACGAGCAGGAGTCCCCGCTCGCTCCCACGCAAGCACCGCCACCATAGGGCCCTTTGCACGCCACCAAGCTCCAATCCCGTCGCTACGAAGCCGCGCCCGCTGCCAGCACTACGCAACCACCTGTCTTCACTGGCCTGCACCAGCCCTCGATAGAGCAGGCGAAGAGATACCCCGCCGCGGCTGACACAGAAGGACTTCGCCCCTTGGCGCGGGCCGGCGGTGGTGATGGGGGCAGGAGGGATGGGAGGGGGCCCGGAGGTTGGCGGCTAGGGTTTCCCCTCCACATCGCTTGTGGGAGCAACCGGGAGGGTGGGGATGGTTCCAAAGCTTTCTGGTCGTCGGTTCATACCGCCGCCCTTCTTTGCTTGGAAGTCCCTTTTTTATGGATTGTTCGACTTGATACGTGTCACACACATGAGTTACAAGCACAGGGCACCTCCGAACGTTTTTATGACAATTTTAGTGACGCAAGGATGGCAAATTTAGTTGTCAAGCATGGCAGTTTTCATGCTTCGGTTTATTTTTGACAGAAACTTACCGTGTGTCGTTGGAATTTGTCATCTTTGAATGACTAAAATTGCCATAAAAAATGTCAGGCTCGAAGTGCCACGCACCTGACGCGTGGTATTTATCATTTGAGTAAGGTTTTACTTGTAGATCATTGTGATCTTCATCTTAGTTAGTCCCCTCGAGTCAATTCCCGCAGTGTTCTTTCAAAATTTCAGAGCTTCATTGGTTCTTTTTTGTTCTCGTGAATTTCACTTGTACTCTTAAAGAAAGATTTCCTATAAGAAAAGAAAATACTGCGAATTAAGCTTGATTAGCTTAGTTTATTAGATTTTGTGTGGTGAACCAGCCCCACTGGATTCAAATCCTAGACTTGGCGCTAATTCTCGCATTTTTTCGATTTATTTTAGAAGGTGATGTTTGTTCAGTGATGACTTGTTATCATGTCGACTATGAAATAATCTGTAATGATTTCGTCAATCTCAAGATGATGTCCCAGCTTAGTCTTTCAAAGGTGTTCATAAGGGTAGATTGTGTGTGCCTGCGTTCATAGGGACGAGTGTATGTGCGTATGTATTTACCGACTGCATCTGTACCGTCTTAAAGAAAGACACTGCTCTTTCATAGAAAAATGTCTAATTTTACTGATTTAAGAAACTCTCAAACGTGGGTATAAAGGTACTGAAATAACAGTAATATGAACAACAGAAAACAAACAAAGAATTTAGGGGGAAATTTTGAAAGTAGCCCCCCACCATGGATAAAGCACTAGAATGGTATGCAAAAAAAGCGCAATCTACAGGTGGAGACACAAACTAACAAATATGCAATACACCTCGTCTGCTACAGAAAAGCAAGTTGTCTACATATCATCAGAATGGCAATGATTTCCATTGGGACCACATTCGTAAAATACACAATAACAAGTAATGGGAGGATTATAAAAGGAAAGGTAAATTTGTAATTCTTGGCCACTCAATCCATTCAATGAGTCATCTCGATCCTGCTTCGTCAATAGACAAATGCAATACCCGTGATGGATAGGGTTAGGGTTAGGATGGTGTCAGTACTACTTCAAAGGTGATTGAAACAACGATGACAAATAATGAAGTAAAGGGGAATGTATCAATCGAGATAAGACAACCTCGAAGATGAATGATTTGACGACAAAGCATTCGGCGGTGAGTAAGCCGCTATAAGGGCCACAACTAGCTATCATCTCAAAGAAAATGAGTTTTAGACTAACCATGTGCAAATTCTTTGGAATTTTCTACAAAATTTTCAGTGAGATGTTTTTGTTCCCCGCAATAGATAAACATGTTCAATGTCCGTCAATCAACTACGATATTTCTTACAACTAATACATTGTTTTAAAACTAGTAAAATGTCGAAGTAGCCCTCCACCACGGATAAAGCATGAGTATGGTATTAAAAACACAATCCTCACGTGGAGACACCTGGAAAATACTCCCTCTGTAACACATTGTAGTGAGTACAATTCTTTTTAATTTTTATCTACAATATACCAAATATATATAATATGAAACTACATATTATAATGAATCTAATGATATATGTTTGGCATTCTATATTTAAATATTTTTCTCCACAAACTTGGTTAAAGTTCGTGAGTTTTGACTTCTTAAAAAATCTATATGCACGACATTATGGACTAGAGGGAGTAGCCCACAAACAGTCAATACATATTTTATAACTAAGACATTGTTTTGAAACTAGCAAAATGACGAAGTAGCCCTCCACCATGGATTAAGCACCAGAACGGTATAAAAACTATTCTTAGGTGGAGACACAGTTGACAAATATGTAATACACCTCATCTGCTCCAGAAAAGCGAGTCGTCCACATAATGAAGGCCGCTGAACCATCCAGAGATGGAGTGGCTCACCCTAGAGAAAGAAGTGAGTACCAACCCTTATCACCATGGGACATTCTTATCTTGACCATCCCACTGCACCATTTCAGCATGGGTACTACACAATTTGAGAAAATTCCTATCAATATGCCCTATATTTACCAGACTTGTTGACACAATGTGGTCCTCCTTTTCAGGAAGTTGTTTCCAAAATGACTAGAAAGGCCCATCCATCAGATCGGCGATGAATTCCACGGGGATCACATTCATAAAATACACAACAAGTGGTAATGGGGTGGATTATAAAAAGGAAAGGAAAATTTGTAATGCTTGGCCACTCAAGCCAAATCAATGAGCCATCTTGTCCCGGCTTTGCCAATTAGGCTTAGGGTGGTGTGGCTGTTGGGGAACGTAGTAATTTCAAAAAATTTCCTACGCACACGCAAGATCATGGTGATGCATAGCAACGAGGGGGAGAGTCTGATCTACGTACCCTTGTAGATCGCAAGCGGAAGCGTTATATCAACACGGTTGATGTAGTCGAACGTCTTCACGATCCGACCGATCCAAGTACCGAAAGCACGACACCTCCGAGTTCTGCACACGTACGGTTCGGTGACGTCCTCGCCTTCTCGATCCAGCAAGAGGGGCGAAGTAGTAGATGAGTTCCGGCAGCACGACGGCGTGGTGACGGTGTTGGTGAAGAACAATCTCCACAGGGCTTCGCCTAAGGACTACGAAAACTATGACGGAGGATAAACTAGAGGAGACAGGGTTGTCGGCACACGGCTTGGTGTTTCTTAATCTCTCTTTGGTGCTAGCCCTGCCCCTCTATTTATATGTTGAGCCCTGGGCTCGAAACTTGGAGCAAAAGCCTCCTCAAAGTCGGTTTTGCCCGAAAGGCAAGAGTCCCACTCGGACTCCAGGACCAAACACCACAAACCTTGGCGTCTGGCCCAGACGCCATGGGCCTCGGCGTCTGGCCCAGGGCCAGACGCCAGGGTCTCCGACGTTTGGCCCCCTGGCCTCCGCAAAACTCCTTTTGCACCGACTTATAGCCCTGTGGGCTTGACCCCTTGGCCTAACCATATCATCCAATATATGAATCTTTACCTCCGGACCATTCCGGAGCTCCTCGTCATGTCCGTGATCTCATCCGGGACTCCGAACAACATTCGGTCACCAACATACATAACTAATAGTACTATATCGTCAACGAACGTTAAGCGTGCGGACCCTACTGGTTCGAGAACTATGTAGACATGACCGAGACACCTCTCTGGTCAATAACCAATAGCGGGACCTGGATGCCCATATTGGCTCCTACATATTCTACGAAGATCTTTATCGGTCAGACCGCATAACAACATACGTTGTTCCCTTTGTCATCGGTATGTTACTTGCCCGAGATTCGATCGTCGGTATCCAATACCTAGTTCAATCTCATTACCGGCAAGTCTCTTTACTCGTTTCGTAATACATCATCTTGCAACTAACTCATTAGTTGTAATGCTTGCAAGGCTTATGTGATGTGCATTACCGAGAGGGCCCAGAGATACCTCTCCGACAATCGGAGTGACAAATCCTAATCTCGAAATATGCCAACCCAACATCTACCTTTGGAGACACCTGTAATGCTCCTTTATAATCACCCAGTTACGTTGTGACGTTTGGTAGCACCCAAAGTGTTCCTCCGGCAAACGGGAGTTGCATAATCTCATAGTCATAGGGACATGTATAAGTCATGAAGAAAGCAATAGCAACATACTAAATGATCGGGTGCTAAGCTAATGGAATGGGTCATGTCAATCAGATCATTCAACCAATGATGTGACCTCGTTAATCAAATAACAACACCTTGTTCATGGTTAGGAAACATAACCATCTTTGATTAACGAGCTAGTCAAGTAGAGGCATACTAGTGACACTAAGTTTGTGTATGTATTCACACATGTATTATGTTTCCGGTTAATACAATTCTAGCATGAATAATAAACATTTATCATGATATAAGGAAATAAATAATAACTTTATTATTGCCTCTAGGGCATATTTCCTTCAGTCTCCCACTTGCACTAGAGTCAATAATCTAGATCACATCACCATGTGATTAACATCGATAGTTCACATCATCATGTGATTAACACCCATAGTTCACATCGCCATGTGACCAATACCCAAAGGGTTTACTAGATTTAGTAATCTAGTTCACATCGCTATGTGATTAACACCCAAAGAGTACTAAGGTGTGATCATGTTTTGCTTGTGAGAGAATCTTAGTCAATGGGCCTGCCACATTCAGATCCACATGTATTTTGCAAATTTCTATGTCAACAATGCTCTGCATGGAGCTACTCTAGCTAATTGCTCCCACTTTCAATATGTATCTAGACCGAGACTTAGAGTCATCTAGATTAGTGTCAAAACTTGCATCAGCGTAATCCTTTACGACGAACCTTTTGTCACGTCCATAATCGAGAAACATATCCTTATTTCACTAAGGATAATTCTTATCGCTGTCCAGTGATCTACTCCTAGATCACTATTGTACTCCCTTGCCAAATCAGTGCAGGGTATACAATATACAACATGACATACTTTATAGAACCTATGGCCAAGGCATAGGGAATGACTTTCATTCTGTTTCTATCTTCTGCCGTGGTCGGGCTTTGAGTCTTACGCAACTTCACACCTTGTAATACAGGCAAGAACTCTTTCTTTGACTGCTCCATTTTGAACTACTTCAAAATCTTGTCAAGGTATGTACTCATTGAAAAAACTTATCAAGCGTCTTGAACTATCTCTATAGATCTTGGAGCTCAATATGTAAGCAGCTTCACCGAAGTCTTTCTTTGAAAAACTCCTTTTAAACACTCCTTTATGCTTTACAGAATAATTCTACATTATTTCTGATCAACAATATGTCATTCACATATACTTATCAGAAATGCTGTACTGCTCCCACTCACTTTCTTGTAAATACAGGCTTCACCGCAAGTCTGTATAAAACTATATCCTTTGATCAACTTATCAAAGCGTATATTCTGACTCCGAGATGCTTGCACTAGTCCATAGATGGATCGCTGGAGCTTGCATATTTTGTTAGCACCTTTAGGATTGACAAAACCTTCTGGTTGCATCATATACAACTCTTCTTTAATAAATCCATTAAGGAATGCAGTTTTGTTTATCCATTTGCCAGATTTCATAAAATGCGACAATTGCTAACATGACTCGGACAGACTTAAGCATAGATACGAGTGAGAAACTCTCATCGTAGTCAACACCTTGAACTTGTCGAAAACCTTTTGCGACAATTCTAGCTTTGTAGATAGTAACACTAGTATCAGCGTCCGTCTTCCTCTTGAAGATCCATTTATTTTCTATGTCTTGCCGATCATTGGGCAAGTCAACCAAAGTCCACACTTTGTTCTCATATATGGATCCCATCTCAGATTTCATGGCCTCAAGCCATTTCTCGGAATTTGGGCTCATCATCGCTTCCTCATAGTTCGTAGGTTCATCATGGTCAAGTAACATGACCTCCAGAACAGGATTACCGTACCACTCTGGTGCGGATCTCACTCTGGTTTACCTACGAGATTCGGTAGTAACTTGATCTGAAGTTACATGATCATTATCATTAGCTTCCTCACTAATTGGTGTAGTAGTCACAGGAACAGATTTCTGTGATGAACTATTTTCCAATAAGGGAGAAGGTACAATTACCTTATCAAGTTTTCTACTTTCCTCCCACTCACTTCTTTCGAGAGAAACTCCTTCTCTAGAAAGGATCCATTCTTAGCAACGAATGTCTTGCCTTCGGATCTGTGATAGAAGGTGTACCCAACTGTCTCCTTTGGGTATCCTATGAAGACATATTTCTCCGATTTGAGTTTGAGCTTATCGAAATGAAACTTTTTCACATAAGCATCGCAACTCCAAACTTTAAGAAACGACAGCTTAGGTTTCTTGCCAAACCATAGTTCACACGGTGTCGTCTCAACAGATTTACATGGTGCCCTATTTAACGTGAATGCAGCTGTCTCTAATGCATAACCCCAAAACGATAGTGGTAGATCAGTAAGATACATCATAGATTGTACTATATCCAATAAAGTACGGTTATGACGTTCGGACACACCATTATGCTGTGGTGTTCCAGGTGGCGTGCGTAGTGAAACTATTTCACATTGTTTTAACTGAAGACCAAACTCGTAACTCAAATATTTTACCTCTGCGATCATATCGTAGGAACTTTTATTTTCTTGTCACAATGATTTTCCACTTCACTCTGAAATTCTTTGAAAATGTTTCAGACTTATGTTTCATCAAGTAGATATCCCCATATCTGCTCAAATCATCTTGTGAAGGTCAGAAAATAATGACACCTGCTGTAAGCCTTAATATTCATCGGACCACATACATCAGTATGTATGATTTCCAACAAATCTGTTGCTTGCTTCATTGTTCCGGAGAACGGCATTTTAGTCATCTTGCCCATAAGGCATGGTTCGCAAGCATCAAGTGATTCATAATCAAGTGATTCCAAAATCCCATCAGCATGGAGTTTCTTCATGCGCTTTACACCAATATGACCTAAACGGCAGTGCCACAAATAAGTTGCACTATCATTATTAACTTCGCATCTTTTGGTTTCAATATTATGAATATGTGTATCACTAAGATCGAGATCCAATGAACTATTTTCATTGGGTGTGTAACCATATAAGGTTTTATTCATGTAAACAGAACAACAATTTATTCTTTTACTTAAATGAATAAGCGTATTACAATAAACATGATCAAATCATATTCATGCTCAACGCAAACACCAAATAACACTTATTTAGGTTCAACACTAATCCCGAAAGTATAGGGAGTGTGCGATGATGATCATATCAATCTTGGAACCACTTCCAACACACATCGTCACTTCACCCTTAACTAGTCTCTGTTCATTCTGCAACTCCCGTTTCGAGTTACTACTCTTAGCAACTGAACTCGCATCAAGTACTGAGGGGTTGCTATAAACACTAGTAAAGTACACATCAATAACATGTATATCAAATATACTTATGTTCACTTTGCCATCCTTCTTATCCGCCAATCACTTGGGGTAGTTCCGCTTCCAGTGACCAGTCCCTTTGCAGTAGAAGCACTTAGTCTCAGGCTTAGGATCAGACTTGGGCTTCTTCACTTGAGCAGCAACTTGCTTGCCGTTCTTCTTGAAGTTCCCCTTCTCCCCTTTACCCTTTTCTTGAAACTAGTGGTCTTGTCAACTATCAACACTTGATGTTTTTCTTGATTTCTACCTTCGTTGATTTCAGCATCACGAAGAGCTTGGGAGTTGTTTTCGTTATCCCTTGCATATTATAGTTTATTACGAAGTTCTACTAACTTGGTGATGGTGACTAGAGAATTCTGTCAATCACTATCTTATCTGGAAGATTAACTCCCACTTGATTCAAGCGATTGTAGTACCCAGACAATCTGAGCACATGCTCACTAGTTGAGCGATTCTCCTCCATCTTTTAGCTATAGAACTTGTTGGAGACTTCATATCTCTCAACTCAAGTATTTGCTTGAAATATTAACTTCAACTCCTAGAACATCTCATATGGTCCATGACGTTCAAAACGTCTTTGAAGTCCCGATTCTAAGCCATTAAGCATGGTGCACTAAACTATCAAGTAGTCATCATATTGAGCTAGCCAAACGTTCATAACGTCTGCATCTGCTCCTGCAATAGGTCTGTCACCTAGTGGTGCATCAAGGACATAATTCTTCTGTGCAGCAATGAGGATAAACCTCAGATCACGGATCCAATCCGCATCATTGCTACTAACATCTTTCAACACAATTTTCTCTAGGAACATATCAAAAATAAACACAGGGAAGCAACAACGCGAGCTATTGATCTACAACATAATTTGCAAAATACTACCAGGACTAAGTTCATGATAAATTTAAGTTCAATTTAATCATATTACTTAAGAACTCCCACTTAGATAGACATCCCTCTAATCCTCTAAGTGATCACGTGATCCAAATCAACTAAACCATAACCGATCATCACGTGAGATGGAGTAGTTTTCAATGGTGAACATCATTATGTTGATCATATCTACTATATGATTCACGCTCGACCTTTCGGTCTCCGTGTTCCAAGGCCATATCTGCATATGCTAGGCTCGTCAAGTTTAACCTGAGTATTCTGCGTGTGCAAAAACTGGCTTGCACCCGTTGTAGATGGACGTAGAGCTTATCACACCCGATCATCACGTGGTGTCTGGGCACGACGAACTTTGGCAACGGTGCATACTCAGGGAGAACACTTCTTGATAATTTAGTGAGAGATCATCTTATAATGCTACCGTCAAACAAAGCAAGATAAGATGCATAAAAAGATAAACATCACATGCAATCAATATAAGTGATATGATATGGCCATCATCATCTTGTGCTTGTGATCTCCATATTCGAAGCACCGTCATGATCACCATCGTCACCGGCGCGACACCTTGATCTCCATCGAAGCATCGTTGTCGTATCGCCAATCTTATGCTTCCATGACTATCTCTACCGCTTAGTGATAAAGTAAAGCATTACATCGCGATTGCATTGCATACAATAAAGCGACAACCATATGGCTCCTGCCAGTTGCCGATAACTCGGTTACAAAACATGATCATCTCATACAATAAAATTTAGCATCATGTCTTGACCATATCACATCACAACATGCCCTGCAAAAACAAGTTAGACGTCCTCTACTTTGTTGTTGCAAGTTTTACGTGGCTGCTACGGGCTTAAGCAAGAACCAATCTCACCTACGCATCAAAACCACAACGATAGTTTGTCAAATAGACTCCGTTTTAACCTTCGCAAGGACCGGGCGTAGCCACACTCGGTTCAACTAAAGTTGGAGATACAGTCGCCCGCAAACCACCTGTGTGCAAAGCACGTCGGGGAAACCGGTCTCGCGTAAGCGTACGCGTAAGGTTGGTCCGGGTCGTCTCGTCCAACAATACCGCCGAACCAAAGTATGACATGCTGGTAGGCAGTATGACTTGTATCGCCCACAACTCACTTGTGTTCTACTCGTGCATATAACATCAAACCATAAAACCTAGGCTCGGATGCCACTGTTGGGGAACGTAGTAATTTCAAAAAAATTCCTACGCACACGCAAGATCATGGTGATGCATAGCAACGAGGGGGAGAGTCTGATCTACGTACCCTTGTAGATCGCAAGCGGAAGCGTTATATCAACGTGGTTGATGTAGTCGAACGTCTTCACGATCCGACCAATCCAAGTACCGAAAGCACGGCACCTCCGAGTTCTGCACACGTACGGTTCGGTGACGTCCTCGCCTTCTCGATCCAGCAAGAGGGGCGAAGTAGTAGATGAGTTCCGACAGCACGACGGCATGGTGACGGTGTTGGTGAAGAACAATCTCCGCAGGGCTTCGCCTAAGCACTACGAAAACTATGACGGAGGATAAACTAGAGGAGACAGGGTTGCCGGCACACGGCTTGGTGTTTCTTAATCTCTCTTTGGTGCTAGCCCTGCCCCTCTATTTATATGTTGAGCCCTGGGCTCGAAACTTGGAGCAAAAGCCTCCTCAAAGTCGGTTTTGCCTGAAAGGCAAGAGTCCCACTCGGACTCCAGGACCAAACGCCACAAACCTTGGCGTCTGGCCCAGACGCCATGGGCCTCGGCGTCTGGCCCAGGGCCAGACGCCAGGGTCTCCGGCGTTTGGCCCCCTGGCCTCCGCAAAACTCCTTTTGCACCGACTTATAGCCCAGTGGGCTTGACCCCTTGGCCTAACCATATCATCCAATATATGAATCTTTACCTCCGGAGCTCCTCGTCATGTCCGTGATCTCATCCAGGACTCCGAACAACATTCGGTCACCAACATACATAACTCATAGTACTATATCGTCAACGAACGTTAAGCGTGCGGACCCTACGGGTTCGAGAACTATGTAGACATGACCGAGACACCTCTTTGGTCAATAACCAATAGCGGGACCTGGATGCCCATATTGGCTCCTACATATTCTACGAAGATCTTTATCGGTCAGACCGCATAACAACATACGTTGTTCCCTTTGTCATCGGTATGTTACTTGCCCGAGATTCGATCGTCGGTATCCAATACCTAGTTCAATCTCGTTACCGGCAAGTCTCTTTACTCGTTCCGTAATACATCATCTTGCAACTAACTCATTAGTTGTAATGCTTGTAAGGCTTATGTGATGTGCATTACTGAGAGGGCCCAGAGATACCTCTCCGACAATCGGAGTGACAAATTCTAATCTCGAAATACGCCAACCCAACATCTACCTTTGGAGACACCTGTAATGCTCCTTTATAATCACCCAGTTACATTGTGATGTTTGGTAGCACCCAAAGTGTTCCTCCGGCAAACGGGAGTTGCATAATCTCATAGTCATAGGAACATGTATAAGTCATGAAGAAAGCAATAACAACATACTAAACGATCGGGTGCTAAGCTAATGGAATGGGTCATGTCAATCAGATCATTCAACCAATGATGTGACCTCGTTAATCAAATAACAACACCTTGTTCATGGTTAGGAAATATAACCATCTTTGATTAACGAGCTAGTCAAGTAGAGGCATACTAGTGACACTAAGTTTGTGTATGTATTCACACATGTATTATGTTTCCGGTTAATACAATTCTAGCATGAATAATAAACATTTATCATGATATAAGGAAATAAATAATAACTTTATTATTGCCTCTAGGGCATATTTCCTTCAGTGGCAGCGTCTCGAAAGTGATTGAAGCAATAATGACAAACAGTGAAGTGAAGGGGAATGTACCGATCGAGGTAAGTTAACGTCGACGACAAATGTGTTGACGATGAAACATTCGGCCGTGAGTAGGCTGCGACGAGGGCCACAAGTAGCTGGAATATCATATCCAAGCAGATGCATTTTAGATTAACCAAGCGCCAATTCTTAGGCATTTTCCACGAAGTTATAAGCGAGATAATTTTGTTCTCCGCTACAGATAAACATGTTCAATGCCTGTCAATCACACAAAGCATTTTCTTCTAACTAAGATATTGTTTTGAAACTAGCAAAATGTCAAAGTAACCCTATGCCAAGGATAAAGCACCGGAACGGTATAAAAATACAATCGTTAGGTTGATACACAACTGAGAATTGTGTAATACATCTCATCTCCTCGAGAAAAGTGAGTCGTCCACATATCGAAGGCTACCGAACAATCCACATATGGACTTGCTCACCCTACAAAAAGAATTGAGTACAAACCTCGATTACCATGGGATATTCTTATCCTGACCACCCCATTGCACCATTTTATCATGGGTAATACACAATTAGAGAAATATTCCTGAAGGAAATATGCCCCAGAGGCAATAATAAATTTGTTATTTTATATTTCCTTATATCATGATAAATGTTTATTATTCATGCTAGAATTGTATTAACCAGAAACTTGATACATGTGTGGATACATAGACAAAACACTATGTCCCTAGTAAGCCTGTACTAGAATAGCTCGTTAATCAAAGATGGTTAAGTTTTCTAACCATAGGCATGTGTTGTCATTTGATGAACGGGGTCACATCATTAGGAGAATGATGTGATGGACAAGACCCACCTGTTAGCTTAGCATGTTGATCGTTAAGTTCTATTGCTATTGCTTTCTTCATGTCATATAGATATTCCTTTGACTATGATATTATGCAACTCCCGGATACCGAAGGAATACCTTGTGTGCTATCAAATGTCACAAAGTAACTGGGTGATTATAAATATGCTCTACAGGTATCTCCGAAGGTGTTTGTTGGGTTGGCGTAGATCAAGATTAGGATTTGTCACTCCGACTATCGGACAGGTATCTCTGGGCCCTCTCGGTAGTACACATCATGATAAGCCTTGCAATCGATGTGACTAATGAGTTAATTACAAGATGATGTATTACGGAACGAGTAAAGAGACTTACCAGTAATGAGATTGAACTAGGTATGAAGATACTGACGATCGAATCTCGGGAAAGTAGCATACCGATGACAAAGGGAATAACGTATGTTGTCATTACAGTACGACCGATAAAGATCTACATAGAATATGTGGGAACCAATATGAGCATCCAGGTTCTGCTGTTGGTTATTGACCGGAGAGGTGATGTCTACATAGTTCTCGAACCCGTAGGGTCCACACGCTTAACGTTCGATGACGATTTTGTATTATATGAGTTATGTGATTTGGTGACCGAATGTTGTTCGGAGTCCCGGATGAGATCATGGACATGACGAGGAGTCTTGAAATGGTCGAGAGGTAAAGATTCATATATAGGACGATAGTATTCGTACACAAAAAGTGTTTCAGAGGTATCGGTGGGAGAGGGAGAGGGGCAGCATATATATATTATATATATATATATATACACCGCTAGAACACACAACATTGATTCCTAGCCGTGTGCGGCGCCCCCCTCCACAGTTTACGCCTCCGGTCATATTGTCGTAGTGCTTAGGCGAAGCCCTGCGCGGATCACTTCACCATCACCGTTGTGCTGACAAAACTCTCCCTCGACACTTTGCTGGATCAAGAGTTCGGGGGACATCATCGAGCTGAAAATGTGCAGAACACGAAGGTGTCGTATGTTCGGTGCTTGATCGGTCGGAACGAGAAGAAGTTCGACTACATCAACCGTGTTGTCAAATGCTTCCGCTTTCGGTCTACGAGGGTACGTGGACACACTCTCCCCCTCTCGTTGCTATGCATCTCCTAGATAGATCTTGTGTGAGTCTAGGATTTTTTTTGAAATTGCATGCTACGTTACCCAACAGTGGCATCCGAGCCAGGCCTATGCATAGATGATATGCATGAGTAGAACACAAAAAGTTGTGGGCGGTGATCATCATACTGCTTACCACCAATGTCTTATTTTGATTCGGCGGTATTATTGGATGAAGCCGCCCAGACCAACCTTACATGACCACGTTCATATGAGACCGGTTTCACCAACAAACATGCAACTAGTTTTGCATAAAGGTGGCTGGCGGGTGTCTGTTTCTCCAACTTTAGTTGAATCGAATTTGACTGCGGCCAGTCCTTCTTGAAGGTTAAAATAGCAAACTTGATAAATCACCATTGTAGTTTTGATGCGTAGGTAAGAACGGTTCTTACTAGTAGCCCGTAGCAACCACGTAAAACTTGCAGCAACAAAGTAGAGGACGTCTAACTTGTTTTTGCAGGACATGTTGTGATGTGATATGGTCAAGAAATGATGTGATATACGTTATTGTATGAGATGATCATGTTTTGTAAAAGTTATCGGCAACTGGCTGAAGCCTTATGGTTGTCACTTTATTGTATGAAATGCAAATGCCATGTAATTGCTTTACTTTATCACTATGCGTTAGCGATAGTTGAAGAAGCAATAATTGGCGAGACGACAATGACGCTACGATGGAGATCAAGGTGTCAAGCCGGTGACGATGGAAATCATGACGGTGCTTTGGAGATGGAGATCAAAGGCACAAGATGATGATGGCCATATCATGCCACATATTTTGATTACATGTCATGTTTATCTTTTATGCATCTTATTTTGCTTAGTATGGCGGTAGCATTATAAGATGACCCCTCACTAAAACTTCAAGGTATAAGTGTTCTCCCGGAGTATGCACCGTTGCGACAGTTCGTCGTGCCGAGACACCACATGATGATCCGGTGTGATAAGCTCTACGTTCACATACAACATGTGCAAGACAGTTTTGCACATGCGGAATACTCAGGTTAAACTTGACGAGCCTAGCATGTACATACATGGCCTCGGAACACTGGAGACCGAAAGGTCGAACGTGAATCGTATATTAGATATGATCAACATAGAGATGTTCATCAGTGAAAACTACTCCATCTCACGTGATGATCGGACATGGCTCAGTTGATATGGATCATGTGATCATTTAGATGACTCGAGGGATGTCTATCTAAGTGGGAGTTCTTGATTAATATGATTAATTGAACTTAATTTATCATGAACTTAGTCCTGATAGTTTTTGCATATCTGTGTTGTAGATCAATGGCCCGTGCTACCGTTCCCTTGAATTTTAATGCGTTTCTAGAGAAAGCTAAGTTGAAAGATGATGGTAGCAACTACACAGATTGGGTCCATAACTTGAGGATTATCCTCATTGCTGCACAAAAGAATTATGTCCTTGATGCACCGCTAGGTGACAAGCCCCCTCCGGCTAATGTAGACGCTTTGAACGTCTGGCAAACGCGGTGTGATGACTACTCTATAGTTCAGTGTGCCATGCACTACGGCTTAGAATCGGGACTTCAAAGACATTTTGAACGCCATGGACCATATGAGATGTTCCAGGAGTTGAAGTTAATATTTCAAGCAAATGCCCGAGTTGAGCGATATGAAGTCTCCAACAAGTTCTATAGCTGCAAGATGGAGGAGAATAGTTCTGTCAGTGAACACATACTCAGAATGTCTGGGTATCATAACCACTTGACTCAGCTGGGAGTTAATCTTCCGAATGATAGTGTTATTGACAGAGTTCTTCAATCCCTGCCACCAAGCTACAAAGGCTTCATGATGAACTATAATGCAAGGGATGGATAAGACAATTCCCGAGCTCTTCGCTATGCTCAAAGCTGCGGAGGTAGAAATCAAGAAAGAGCATCAAGTTGTGATGGTTAACATGACCACTAGTTTCAAGAAAAAGGGCAAGGGAAAGAAGGGGAACTTCAAGAAGAACGGCAAGAAAGTTGTCACTCCCGGGAAGAAGCCCAAGCCTGGACCCAAGCCTGAAACTGAGTGCTTCTACTGCAAAGGGACTGGTCACTGGAAGCAGAACTGCCCCAGTATTTGGCGGATAAGAAGGATGGCAAAGTGAACAAAGGTATATTTGATATACATGTTATTGATGTGTACCTTACTAATGCTCGTAGTAGCGCCTGGGTATTTGATACTGATTTTGTTGCTCATATTTGCAACTCAAAATAGGGGCTATGGCTTAAATGAAGTTCGGCTAAGGACGAGGTGACGATGCGCGTCGGGAATTGCTCCAAGGTCGATGTGATCACCGTCGGCACGCTACCTCTACATGTACCTTCGGGATTAGTTTTAGACCTGAATAATTGTTATTTGGTGCCAGCATTGAGCATGAACATTATATCTGGATCTTGTTTGATGTGAGACGATTATTCATTTAAATCAAATAATAATGGTTGTTCTATTTATATGAGTAATATCTTTTATGGTCATGCACCCTTGAAGAGTGGTCTATTTTTGTTGAATCTCGATCGTGGTGATACACATATTCATAATATTGATGCCAAAAGATGCAAAGTTGATAATGATAGTGCAACATATTTGTGGCACTGCCGTTTATGTCATATTGGTATGAAGCGCATGAAGAAACTCCATGCGGATGGACTTTTGGAATCACTTGATTATGAATCATTTGATGCTTGCGACATGGGCAAAATGACTAAGACTCCGTTCTCCCGAACAATGGTGCGAGCCACTGACTTATTGGAAATAATACATACCGATGTATGCGGTCCGATGAGTGTTGAGGCTCGCGGCGGGTATCGTTATTTTCTAACCTTCACAGATGATTTGAGCAGATATGCACTACTGGAATCAGCTACTTTGCCACCTGCCAGCTCTTTGCCGTCAGCTAGCGGACGGCAAATAAGCTCTTTGCCATCAGCTACCTGAAAGCAGACGGCAAAGAACAGGCTGATGGCAAAGAAAGCCTTTGCCATCAGCCTGTTCTTTGCCGTCTGCTAGCTGACGGTAAAGAATCTTTGCCGTCCGCTAGCAGACGGCAAAGAGGGAGGGGAGCCCCACTGAGGAGCTGGTTAAAAAATACTTAACGGCCCCCCTCTTTGCCGTCCGCTAGCAGACGGCAAAGCGCACATTAGCGGACGGCAAAGGTGGCGGACGGCAAAGATTAGACGTATCTAACGGCCGGCGCGCCCCACCCCCCTCTCTCGATTTCCCTATCACACACGCGCGCCGCCGCCCCCACCACTCGCCGCCGCCCGGTCGCACCACCGCCCCGCCGCCCCACCGTCCCCCCGCCCCGTCGCCCCACCGCCCCGTCGCCCCGTCTCGGCGCCGCCGCGCCCAGGCCCCCCGGCGACCCCCCCCCCCCCCGTGCCCCACCGCCCCGGGCGTCGTCGCTCCACTGGCCGCCCGCCCCGTCGCCCCCGCCGCGCCACGGCCCCCCCGCGCCCCACCGCCCTGGGACCGGCGCCGCCGCCCCAGGCCGCCCCGCCCCCCTCCTCCACCGGCCACCTCCTCCACCGGCCCAGGTGAGCTCTACCTCTCCTTTTTTTCTATTTTTTTAGTTTTAGGTTTATGTTTAGTTTAGATTTAGTTTTAGTTTTAGGTTTAGTTTTAGGTTTAGGTTTAGTTTTAGTTTAGTTTTAGGTTTAGATTTAGTTTTTTCCTTTTTTTCTTTTGTTTTTTTTAGTTCTAGGTTTATGTTTAGATTAGATTTAGGTTTAGTTTTAGGTTTAGTTCAGTTTTAGGAAAGAAAAAGAAGAAGAAGAAAAAAACAGGAGAGGAGGAGAAGAAGAAGAGGAAAAAGGAAAGGAAGAAGAAGAAGAAGAAGAAGAGGAGGAGAAGAAAAAAGAAGAAGAGGAAGAAGAAGCAGAAAAAAAACAGGAGAGGAGGAGAAGAAGAAGAGGAAAAAGGAAAGGAAGAAGAAGAAGAGGAGGAGGAGAAGAAAAAAGAAGAAGAGGAAGAAGAAGAAGAAGAAAACAGGAGAGGAGGAGAAGAAGAAGAGGAAAAAGGAAAGGAGGAAGAAGAAGAAGAGGAAAAAGGAAAGGAGGAAGAAGAAGAAGAAGAAGAAGAAGAAGAAGAAGGAAAAAAAAGGAAGAAAAGGAAGAAAAGGAAGAAGAGGAAGAAGAAGAAAAGGGAAAAAGACCCCGACCCGGCACCCCGACACGACACCCCGACCCCGAGACCCCGACCTCGACACCCCGACCCCGACCCCGACCCCGACACCCCGACCCCGACACCCTGACCCCGACCCCGACACCCCGACCCCCCGAGCCTGACCCGACACCCCGACCCCGAGCCTGACCCGACCCCCTGACCCCGACACCACACCCCGACCCCGAAACAACACCCCGACACCGACACGGCACTACCCCGACATCGACACGACACCCCAACCCCCCGACCCCGAAACAGCACCCCGACCCCGACACGGCACCCTGACACCGACAGGACACCCCGACCACCGACACCTCCCGAAAAGGTGTTCTTTGGCCTTCCAGAGGCCGACGGGGTCATATATTTGTGAATTATTAGTTAGGTCATATATTTTTCGATTTTGTTATGAAAAACATCATATATAATTGTGTTGATCGTGTAGTTTTAAATGTGCAGTTGTTTCATCGCTGCGAGGTTTGGTGTTAGACGACCTCGCCGTGCGTTTGACGAGCTCTGTCCCTTCATTCGTGGGTGAGCACAAATGACAAGTCCTCCTCCCCCATTAATTATTTGATCTATTCCGATGAAACTTGATAGCTAGCTATATATGTGTCTTGAATCATCAGTATGCGTAACCAATATGTGTCTCCCGTTCGAAAGCGTCATAGTTAAAAATATGCATGCATTTGCATATTTATAACCTTGATTCTTTCGAATTGTCCAACGCTATCCATGGACAGCCCAAGTATGTGTAGATTGGGTTCGTTTTCCCATATGCTTTGCTCCGGATCCGATGCATATATTTTGTCAGTGCCTCCCCTGTTGTTCTCCGGGTACACATCCTCTATGTTTATTGCAGAGACGTGTATCAGGAGAACAGCGGGGAGGTGCTGCCGAAATTTTGCGTCGGATCCGGAGCATAGCATGGGAAAATGAACCCAATCTACACATACACGGGTGGGATTAGGACCTATCATTACCTATTAGAGTGTAGGTTGCATGGACGTAATAAAATTGACAAAGTAGATCAACTGATGAATATATACATGGTGAATTACATATATAATTGTTGTGTGTCCAGTAGCTCTGAAAGTCAAGATGAGTGACCGTGCTTGGATGTATACCGGTCACACTGGTCAGAACAAATGGAGCGCTGAATGGTTCACAAAAACTAAGGGGTTTGTGCAAGCCGCATTTGCAAATGGCCAAAAGAAAACCTGGTGCCCCTGTTTCCGGTGTGGCAATTGGGAAAAGAAGACAGAGGCTGAAATGGGCAAACACCTGCAGAAGAGTGGTTTTACGCCCGATTATACGGTGTGGACATTTCATGGTGAGTCTGCCCAACGTGACCGAGCTGAGGTGGATCGTCGTCGCACCGACGAGCATGGTACCGGGATGGAAAACATGGTGCAAGGCTATGATGATGCTCGGGATTCGGACGAGGAGATGGAGGAATCTGCAAAGGCCTTTAATGAAATGTTGGAGTCTTCGAAACGTCCGCTCCACGAGCACACTAAGCTTTGTCAGTTGGATGCCATCTCACAAGTAATGGCTCTGAAGGCTCAGTTCAACTTGGGCAGAGAATGCTATGACGCAATTATGACAATATTTGGACGCTTTCTACCCAAAGGCCATGTAATGCCTGCAAACCTGTACCAGTCGGACAAAATCCTCCGTGCACTGAAGATGCCCTATGAGAAGATACATGCCTGTGAGAAAGGATGTGCCTTATTTAGGCTTGACTATGCGTACTTGAACTATTGTCCCATTTGCAAGTCTTCCAGGTATATTGTGGTAGACAACGGTATGGGTGAGAAGACACAGACCAAAATCCCCGTTAGTGTTCTTCGATATATGCCAATCGTACCAAGACTTCAACGTCTTTTCATGGTCGAAGAGGCGGCCAGACAGATGACATGGCACAAAACAGGCAAAAGAACCGAACTAGATGCAGATGGGAATCTGATGATGGTACACACATCGGATGGTGTTGCGTGGAAAAAGTTTGATGAATTACATGCTGACAAAGCGGCAGATCCGAGGCATCACGGATGGGTTCAGTGTGTTTGGTATGACGGCAGCCCAATACAGTTGTTGGCCCGTATTTGTCTTTCCACTCAATCTCCCCCCCGGACAGATTATGCAAAGAAAGAACATTTTCCTCACGTTGATAATTCCAGGACCCAACTATCTGGGCAAAAATATGAATGTGTACATGCAGCCGCTTAAGGACGAATTGCAAGAAGCCTGGGATAATGGGTTCAAGACATACGACACCTTTAGCAAACGGAACTTCATAATGCGTGTCTGGTACATGTACTCGACGCATGACTTGCCGACGTATGCGCTATTCGTTGGCTGGTGTGTGCATGGAAGGTTCCCGTGCCCCACATGCAAGGGAGCTCTTGAGTTTCATTGGCTTCAGGCCGGTCGCAAGTTTTCTTGCTTCAACATGCATAGACAGTTCCTGGATCCTTGCCATAAGTTCAGGAAAGACAAGAAGAACTTCATCAGGGGTAGAGTTGTCAAAAACTCTGCACCACCTGCATTGACAGGCCAACAGACCCTGGATCAGTTAAACGCTCTCGAGCCAGATCCACAACGTCCAGGGTACTTCAAGGGGTATAATACTAAGCACGCGTGGACTCACAAAACATGCTTATGGGATCTGCCTTACTTCAAAGACCTCCTTTGCCCACACAACATCGACGTGATGCACACTGAGAAGAATATCGCCGAGGCACTTTTTGGTACATTGTTCGGCATAGATGGGAAGTCAAAGGATAATACTAAGGCTAGAGTCGATCTGGAGGCGCTATGTGATAGGCCGTTACAAAACATGAAAGAACTGAAAGGAAAGCAGAACTGGATGAAGCCAAAGGCATGGTTCAATCTTGGAAGGCCAGCTATGAGGGAAATTCTCTTGTGGGTGCAGCAGTTGATGTTCCCCGATGGGTATGCAGCGAATCTAAAGAGGGGAGCGAATCTTGATAAACTGAAGATATTTGGTCTCAAGAGTCATGATTGGCACATATGGATTGAGCGGGTAATGCCGATGATGTTGCGTGGCTTCATCCCTGAGGATGAATGGCTAGTACTGGCAGAACTCAGCTATTTCTTCCGTGTTCTTTGTGCGAAAGAACTATCGCCTGGCGTGCTAGAAGAAATGGAAGAGTTGGCGCCGGAGTTGATCTGCAAGTTAGAGAAGATCTTTCCACCGGGCTTCTTTAATCCAATGCAGCATTTGATTTTGCATCTCCCGACCGAGGCAAGATTGGGGGGGCCCGTGCAAAATCGTTGGTGCTACCCAACTGAGAGGATGCAGAAGACGCTTCGAGAAAAATGTAAAAATAAACGTAGAATTGAAGCATCGATGGCTGAGGCATTCATCACAGAGGAGGCGGCAAACTTCGTAACAGCGCACTACGAAGCCAAAAATCGTCATTTGCATAATCCGAAGCCTCGGTACAATGCTGACGAGCCTAAAAAGGGTGGATCCAACCTCAGCCTATTCAAAGGGAATCTCGCACCAGCTAGTGTTTCACATCCCGTATCTTTGGATAACGAAGAATGGCGGACCATTTCGTTGTATATCTTCAACATCCTAATAGAAGTGCGGCCGTACATCGAGTAAGTTCTCGGTACATTGTTTCGCAACTTCTATTTTCTTTGAACTACTCTTATTCCTGGATATGTCATACAGTCGATACGTCGCCATATTCTCGTATGGAGCGGAGATCCAAAAGGATTCCGTCGAAGAGTATGAGGTTCTCGCAAAGCAAGGAGGTGGCTATCCCGGTTTCATCTCTTGGTTCAAACAAACGGTAATTTCTATTAGACAATTTCATTTCATTCGCTAATTTGTGCATAATGCAACAATCCTTTCATATTAAACTTGTAGGCTAATTCAGAGTCTATGGACACCGAATTGAGACAAGTCGCTAATGGTTTTGACTATAAGGTCCGTTCATTTGACAAGTACGACATCAACGGGTATCGCTTTCGTACCTATGCCAAAGAGCTATCTATGGCCGACCGTGAAGGAAATATGCCCTAGAGGCAATAATAAAGTTATTATTTATTTCCTTATATCATGATAAATGTTTATTATTCATGTTAGAATTGTATTAACCGGAAACATAATACATGTGTGAATACATAGACAAACAGAGTGTCACTAGTATGCCTCTACTTGACTAGCTCGTTAATCAAAGATGGTTATGTTTCCTAACCATGGACAAAGAGTTGTTATTTGATTAACGAGATCACATCATTAGATGAATGATCTGATTGACATGACCCATTCCATTAGCTTAGCACCCGATCGTTTAGTATGTTGCTATTGCTTTCTTCATGACTTATACATGTTCCTATGACTATGAGATTATGTAACTCCCGTGTGCCGGAGGAACACTTTGTGTGCTACCAAACATCACAACGTAACTGGGTGATTATAAAGGTACTCTACAGGTGTCTCCAAAGGTACATGTTGGGTTGACGTATTTCGAGATTAGGATTTGTAACTCCGATTGTCGGAGAGGTATCTCTGGGCCCTCTCGGTAATGCACATCACTTAAAGCCTTGCAAGCAATGCAACTAATGAGTTAGTTGCAAGATGATGTATTACAGAACAAGTAAAGAGACTTGCCGGTAACGAGATTGAACTAGGTATTGGATACCGACGATCGAATCTCGGGCAAGTAACATACCGATGACAAAGGGAACAACGTATGTTGTTATGCGGTCTGACCGATAAAGATCTTCGTAGAATATGTAGGAGCCAATATGGGCATCCAGGTCCCGCTATTGGTTATTGACCGGAGGCGTGTCTCGATCATGTCTACATTGTTCTCGAACCCGTAGGGTCCGCATGCTTAAGGTTTCGATGACAGTTATATTATGACTTTATGAGTTTTGATGTACTGAAGGAGTTCGGAGTCCCGGATGAGATCAGGGACATGACAAGGAGTCTCGAAATGGTCGAGATGTAAAGATCGATATATTGGATGACTATATTCGGACATCGGAAAGGTTCCGAGTGATTCGGGTATTGTTCGGAGTACCGGAGAGTTACGGGAATTCGCCGGGAGAAGTATTGGGCCTTGATGGGCTTTAGTGGGAAGAGGAGAAAGGGCCTGCTGCGCCCCCCTCCCCTCTAGTCCGAATTGGACTAGGGAAAAGGGGGCCGGCCACCTTTCCTTCACCTCCACTTCCTTCTCCCTTCCTCCCCTCTTGGTGGACTCCTACTAGGACTTGGAGTCCTAGTAGGACTCCACATCCTGGCCGCACCTAGACTTGGCCGGCCTCCTCCTCCTCCATCCTTTATATACAGGGGCAGGGGGCACCCCATAGACACACAAGTTGATCCATGTGATCTTATTCTTAGCCGTGTGCGGCGCCCCCTGCCACCATAGTCCTCGATAATATTGTAGCAGTGCTTAGGCAAAGCCCTGCGACAGTAGTACATCAAGATCGTCACCACGCCGTCGTGCTGACGGAACTCTTCCCTGACACTTTGCTGGATCGGAGTCCGGGGATCGTCATCGAGCTGAACATGTGCTAAAACTCGGAGGTGCCGTAGTTTCGGTGCTTGATCGGTCAGGCCATGAAGACGTACGACTACATCAACCGCGTTGTCATAACGCTTCCGCTGTCGATCTACAAGGGTACGTAGATCACACTCTCCCCTCTCGTTGCTATGCATCACCATGATCTTGCGTGTGCGTAGGAAAATTTTGAAATTACTACGTTCCCCAACAGTGGTATCAGAGCCTGGTTTTATGGTTTGATGTTATATGCACGAGTAGAACACAAGTGAGTTGTGGGCGATATAAGTCATACTGCCTACCAGCATGTCATACTTTGGTTCGACGGTATTGTTGGATGAAGCGGCCCGGACCGACATTACGCGTACGCTTACGCGAGACCGGTTCTCCCGACGTGCTTTGCACACAGGTGGCTTGCGGGTGACTGTTTCTCCAACTTTAGTTGAACCGAGTGTGGCTATGCCCGGTCCTTGCGAAGGTTAAAACGGAGTCAAATTGACAAACTATCGTTGTGGTTTTGATGCGTAGGTGAGATTGGTTCTTGCTTAAGCCCGTAGCAACCACGTAAAACTTGCAACAACAAAGTAGAGGACGTCTAACTTGTTTTTGCAGGGCATGTTGTGATGTGATATGGCCAAGACATGATGCTAAATTTTATTGTATGAGATGATCATGTTTTGTAACCGAGTTATCGGCAACTGGCAGGAGCCATATGGTTGTCGCTTTATTGTATGCAATGCAATCGCGATGTAATGCTTTACTTTATCACTAAGCGGTAGCGATAGTCGTGGAAGCATAAGATTGGCGAGACGACAACAATGCTATGATGGAGATCAAGGTGTCATGCCGGTGACGATGGTGATCATGACGGTGCTTCGGAGATGGAGATCACAGGCACAAGATGATGATGGCCATATCATATCACTTATATTGATTGCATGTGATGTTTATCTTTTATGCATCTTATCTTACTTTGATTAACGGTAGCATTATAAGATGACCTCTCACTAATTATCAAGAAGTGTTCTCCCTGAGTATGCACCATTGCGAAAGTTCTTCATGCTGAGACACCACGTGATGATCGAGTGTGATAGGCTCTACGTTCAAATACAACGGGTGCAAAACAGTTGCACACGCGGAATACTCAGGTTATACTTGATGAGCCAAGCATATACAGATATGGCCTCGGAACACGGAGACCGAAAGGTCGAGCGTGAATCATATAGTAGATATGATCAACATAGTGATGTTCACCATTGAAACTACTCCATCTCACGTGATGATCGGACATGGTTTAGTTGATTTGGATCACGTGATCACTTAGAGGATTAGAGGGATGTCTATCTAAGTGGGAGTTCTTAAGTAATATGATTAAATTGAACTTAAATTTATCATGAACTTAGTCCTGGTAGTATTTTGCAAATTATGTTGTAGATAAATAGCTCGCGTTGTTGCTTCCCTGTGTTTATTTTGATATGTTCCAAGAGAAAAACTATGTTGAAAGATTTTAGTAGCAATGATGCGGATTGGATCCGTGATATGAGGTTTATCCTCATTGCTGCACAGAAAAATTATGTCCTTGATGCACCGCTAGGTGACAGACCTATTGCAGGAGCAGATGCAGACGTTATGAACGTTTGGCTAGCTCAATATGATGACTACTTGATAGTTTAGTGCACCATGCTTAACGGCTTAGAATCGGGACTTCAAAGACGTTTTGAACGTCATGGACCATATGAGATGTTCCAGGAGTTGAAGTTAATATTTCAAGCAAATACCCGAGTTGAGAGATATGAAGTCTCAAACAAGTTCTATAGCTAAAAGATGGAGGAGAATCGCTCAACTAGTGAGCATGTGCTCAGATTGTCTGGGTACTACAATCGCTTGAATCAAGTGGGAGTTAATCTTCCAGATAAGATAGTGATTGACAGAGTTCTCTAGTCACCATCACCAAGTTAGTAGAACTTCGTGATGAACTATAGTATGCAAGGGATGACGAAAACGACTCCCGAGCTTTTCATGATGATGAAATCGACGAAGGTAGAAATCAAGAAAGAGCATCAAGTGTTGATGGTTGACAAGATCACTAGTTTCAAGAAAAGGGCAAAGGGATAAAGGGGAACTTCAAGAATAACAGGAAGCAAGTTGCTGCTCAAGTGAAGAAGCCCAAGTCTGATCCTAAGCCTGAGACTAAGTGCTTCTACTACAAAGGGACTGGTCACTGGAAGCGGAATTACCCCAAGTGATTGGCGAATAAGAAGGATGGCAAAGTGAACATAAGTATATTTGATATACATGTTATTTATGTGTACTTTACTAGTGTTTATAGCAACCCCTCAGTATTTGATACTAGTTCAGTTGCTGATTAGTAACTCAAAACGGGAGTTGCAGAATAAATAGAGACTAGTTAAGGGTGAAGTGACGATGTGTGTTGGAAGTAGTTCCAAGATTGATATGATCATCATCGCACACTCCCTATAATTTCGGGATTAGTGTTGAACCTAAATAAGTGTTATTTGGTGTTTGCGTTAAACATGAATATGATTTGATCATGTTTATTGTAATACGGTTATTCATTTAAGTAAGAGAATAAATTTTTGTTCTGCTTACATGAGTAAAACCTTATATGGTTACACACCCAATGAAAATAGTTCGTTGGATCTCGATCGTAGTGATACACATAATCATAATATTGAAACCAAAAGATGCAAAGTTAATAATGATAGTGCAACTTATTTGAGGCACTGCCGTTTAGGTCATATTGGTGTAAAGCGCATGAAGAAACTCCATGCTGATGGGCTTTTGGAATCACTTGATTATGAATCAGTTGATGCTTGCGAACCATGCCTCATGGGCAAGATGACTAAGACTCTGTTCTTCGGAACAATGGAGCGAGCAACAGATTTGTTGGAAATCATACATACTGATGTATGTGGTCCGATGAATATTGAGGCTCGCGACAGGTATCATTATTTTCTGATCTTCACAGATAATTTGAGCAGATATGGGTATATCTACTTGATGAAACATAAGTCTGAAACATTTGAAAAGTTCAAAGAATTTCAGAGTGAAGTGGAAAATCATTGTGACAAGAAAATAAGGTTTCTACGATCTGATCGCGGAGACAGATATTTGAGTTACGAGTTTGGTCTTCAATTAAAACAATGTGGAATAGTTTCACAAATTCATGCCACCTGGAACACCACAGCATAATGGTGTGTCCAAACGTCATAGCCGTACTTTATTAGATATAGTGCAAATCTATGATGTTTCTTACCGATTTACCACTATCGTTTTTGAGGTTATGCATTAGAGACAGCTGCATTCACGTTAAATAGGGCACCATCTAAATCCGTTGAGACGACACAATCTGAATTATGGTTTGGCAAGAAACCAAAGTTGTCGTTTCTTAAAGTTTTGGGTTGTCATGCTTATGTGAAAAAGTTTCATCCTGATAAGCTCAAACCCAAATTGGAGAAATATGTCTTCATAGGATACCCAAAGGAGACTATTGGGTACACCTTCTATCACAGATCCGAAGGCAAGACATTCGTTGCTAAGAATGGATCCTTTCTAGAGAAGGAGTTTCTCTCGAAAGAAGTGAGTGGGAGGAAAGTAGAACTTGATGAGGTAACTGTACCTGCTCCCTTATTGGAAAGTAGTTCATCACAGAAATCTGTTCCTGTGACTACTACACCAATTAGTGAGGAAGTTAATGATGATGATCATGTAACTTCAGATCAAGTTACTACAAAATCTCGTAGGTAAACCAGAGTGAGATCCGCACCAGAGTGGTACGGTAATCCTGTTCTGGAGGTCATGTTACTTGACCATGACGAACCTACGAACTATGAGGAAGCAATGATGAGCCCAGATTCCGCGAAATGGTTTGAGGCCATGAAATCTAAGATATGATCCATGTATGAGAACAAAGTTTGGACTTTGGTTGACTTGCCCGATGATCGGCAAGCAATTGAGAATAAATGGATCTTCAAGAGGAAGACGGACGCTGATAGTAGTGTTACTATCTACAAAGCTAGAATTGTCGTAAAAGGTTTTCGACAAGTTCAAGGTGTTGACTACGATGAGAGCTTCTCACTCGTATCTATGCTTGAGTCTGTCTGAATCATGTTAGTAATTGCCGCATTTTATGAAATCAGGCAAATGGATAAACAAAACTGCATTCCTTAATGGATTTATTAAAGAAGAGTTGTATATGATGCAACAGAAGGTTTTGTCAATCCGAAAGGTGCTAACAAAATGTGCAAACTCCAGCGATCCATCTGTGGACTGGTGCAAGCATCTCGGAGTTGGAATATACGCTTTGATGAGTTGATCAAAGCATATAGTTTTATATAGACTTGCGGTGAAGCCTGTATTTACAAGAAAGTGAGTGGGAGCACTACAACATTTCTGATAAATATATGTGAATGACATATTGTTGATCGGAAATAATGTAGAATTATTCTATAAAGCATAAAGGAGTGTTTGAAAGGAGTTTTTCAAAGAAAGACTTCGGTGAAGCTGCTTACATATTGAGCTTCAAGATCTATAGAGATAGGTCAAGACGCTTGATAAGTTTTTTCAATGAGTACATACCTTGACAAGATTTTGAAGTAGTTCAAAATGGAGCAGTCAAAGAAAGAGTTCTTGCCTGTATTACAAGGTGTGAAGTTGAGTAAGACTCAAAGCCCGACCACGGCAGAAGATAGAAAGAGAATGAAAGTCATTCCCTATGCCTTGGCCATAGGTTCTATAAAGTATGTCATGTTGTATACCAGATCTATTGTATACCCTACACTGATTTGGCAAGGGAGTACAATAGTGATCTAGGAGTAGATCACTGGACAACGGTCAGAATTATCCTTAGTGAAATAAGGATATGTTTCTCGATTATGGACGTGACAAAAGGTTCGTCGTAAAGGGTTACGCCGATGCAAGTTTTGACACTAATCTAGATGACTCTAAGTCTCGGTCTAGATACATATTGAAAGTGGGAGCAATTAGCTAGAGTAGCTCCATGCAGAGCATTGTTGACATAGAAATTTGCAAAATACATGTGGATCTGAATGTGGCAGACCCGTTGACTACAGATTCTCTCACAAGCAAAACACGATCACACCTTAGTACTCTTTGGGTGTTAATCACATAGCGATGTGAACTAGATTACTGAATCTAGTAAACCCTTTGGGTATTGGTCACATGGCGATGTGAACTATGGGTGTTAATCACATGATGATCGCATGGTGATGTGATCTAGATTATTGACTCTAGTGCAAGTGGGAGATTGAAGGAAATATGCCCTAGAGGCAATAATAAAGTTATTATTTATTTCCTTATATCATGATAAATGTTTATTATTCATGCTAGAATTGTATTAACCGGAAAAATAATACATGTGTGAATACATAGACAAACAGAGTGTCACTAGTATGCCTCTACTTGACTAGCTCATTAATCAAAGATGGTTATGTTTCCTAACCATGGACAAAGAGTTGTTATTTGATTAATGGGATCACATCATTAGATGAATGATCTGATTGACATGACCCATTCCATTAGCTTAGCACCCGATCGTTTAGTATGTTGCTATTGCTTTCTTCATGACTTATACATGTTCCTTGACTATGAGATTATGTAACTCCCGTGTGCCGGAGGAACACTTTGTGTGCTACCAAACGTCACAACGTAACTGGGTGATTATAAAGGTATTCTACAGGTGTCTCCAAAGGTACATGTTGGGTTGACGTATTTCGAGATTAGGATTTGTCACTCCGATTGTCGGAGAGGTATCTCTGGGCCCTCTCGGTAATGCACATCACTTAAAGCCTTGCAAGTAATGCAACTAATGAGTTAGTTGCAAGATGATGTATTACAGAACGAGTAAAGAGACTTGCCGGTAATGAGATTGAACTAGGTATTGGATACCGACGATCGAATCTCGGGCAAGTAACATACCGATGACAAAGGGAACAACGTATGTTGTTATGCGGTCTGACCGATAAAGATCTTCGTAGAATATGTAGGAGCCAATATGGGCATCCAGGTCCCGCTATTGGTTATTGACTGGAGACGTGTCTCGGTCATGTCTACATCGTTCTCGAACCCGTAGGGTCCGCACGCTTAAGGTTTCGATGACAATTATATTATGAGTTTATGAGTTTTGATGTACCGAAGGAGTTCGGAGTCCCGGATGAGATTGGGGACATGACGAGGAGTCTCGAAATGGTCGAGACATAAAGATCGATATATTGGACGACTATATTCGGACATCGGAAAGGTTCCGAGTGATTCGGGTATTTTTCGGAGTATCGGAGAGTTACGGGAATTCGCCGGGAGAAGTATTGGGCCTTGATGGGCTTTAGTGGGAAGAGGAGAAAGGGCCTGCTGCGCCCCCCTCCCCTCTAGTCCGAATTGTACTAGGGTAAAGGGGGCCGGCCACCTTTCCTTCTCCTCCACTTCCTTCTCCCTTCCTCCCCTCTTGGTGGACTCCTACTAGGACTTGGAGTCCTAGTAGGACTCCACATCCTAGCCGCACCTAGACTTGGCCGGCCTCCTCCTCCTCCATCCTTTATATACAGGGGCAGGGGGATCCCCATAGACACACAAGTTGATCCACGTGATCTTATTCTTAGCCGTGTGCAGCGCCCCCTGCCACCATAGTCCTCGATAATATTGTAGTGGTGCTTAGACGAAGCCCTGCGACAGTAGTACATCAAGATCGTCACCACGCCGTCGTGCTGACGGAACTCTTCCCCGACACTTTGCTGGATCGGAGTCCGGGGATCGTCATCGAGCTGAACGTGTGCTAAAACTCGGAGGTGCCGTAGTTTCGGTGCTTGATCAGTCGGGCCGTGAAGACGTACGACTACATCAACCGCGTTGTCATAACGCTTTCGCTGTCGATCTACAAGGGTACGTAGATCACACTCTCCCCTCTCGTTGCTATGCATCACCATGATCTTGCGTGTGCGTAGGAAAATTTTGAAATTACTACGTTCCCCAACAGACCGAAAGTCTACAAATTGTTGTGTATCTGCTATCGGCGAAGGAGGTACCGAGTATTATGGGAGAGTTGAAGCAATTTATGAACTTCTGTTCTATGGTGAAAACCCACCGAATGTCGTAGTCTTCAAATGTTATTGGTTTCAGCCGAAGGAGACTAGAAGGACTCATGAACATATAGGGCTAGTTGAAATCAACTAAAGCACTCATTTAGATGTTCCTGATGTCTATATTATGGCTCAACAGGCGACCCAAGTATTCTATCTACCGTGGGCCTGCCAAACTAATCCAAATCTGAAAGGTTGGGATGTCGTTTATGAAGTGCCGCCACGTGCTAGACTTTCTCCCCCAAAGGAAGAGGATTATGAACCTCACATTAACCCAGACACATATGAAGGAGAATTCTTCCAAGAGACACGTCTTTCCAAAAAGCGTTTCAAGAACCGCTATACTTCACCCCAAAACGTTGAAGTACACAGCGACAATGAATCCGACATCACCCCAGAGGAGGAACAAGAAGAGCCAGAACAAGAAGAGGTTACTGCTGCGGATGACCTGTCAATGCTTGACCGATTACGTCAAGGTGGCCTTGCACATGTTGATGCCAATGAACCCTATGATCCCATCATTGATTATAGTGATGATGATGATTATACATTTATTGATGATACTGATCGAGATTATTAGTAGTGTCAGGTATTCAATTTTTTTATGTTGTACTTGATGATGATACACTTAAGTGATATACATATTATTATTCATGTCGGTACTTTTTTTATGTTGTACTAATTTCGTTTATTCTTTGTCATGGCAGGTGTTGAAAGATGGTGGGCGCTGGTCGGGAGCGCGCCGAGGCCCCTTCTTCGTCGGCGCGTGGTGCAAGGTCTTCCATTCCACACGCACCTTTCCGCCGAGCGTTGCTGGACAGTATGGCGACACCGCCGGGCCCTTCTTCGTCGACCGCGGTGCCCAGCAGGGGACGAGGTAAGAAGAAGAGAGGAGGTGGAGCACGTGGCCGCGGGAGAGGAGGTAGGGTGACTCTTACGGCGCCTTCCTCGCCACCGCCCCTGCTGTTTCACCTGAGCACGTGACTGCTAGGGTGGACTCGTCTGAGGAGGAGGCTGCATGGACTCCGGTCCACGAGCCTCCGGTCCACGAGTCTTCAGCCCACGAGCCTTGGGTCGACGGGCCTTCGGCCCACGAGACCCCGGAGGAGCACACGTCTGGATGGGGTACCTGGTCGGGTCAGCCTGAGCATGGCGGGGAGCCGAGTGGCCATGCTGATGATGGCGGGGAGCCGACTGATGAGGAGGGGGAGGAGGGGGGCAACGTCTACTAGCGTGGTGCTACACGGCTCCCGTCCGTGCCGGTGACCCGCGAGCAGAGGTGGTTGATTTTCCCTGATGGGGAGAGGTACGTAAGTGCATTTAATATTTTTGTACCTTCTGCATTCACGTTTCTTCAAATAACTAATGCGTTGGCCTTGTCATGCTGCAGGGGTTGGGACCACCATCATAGTGTCCGCCGGCCCAACTCCGTCCTTGGAGTTCTTTGCCAGCAAAACTTCCTGGGGTTTGTCACGTTGCCTGGTGAGGGTCGGCTTCCAGAGCTTGGATTGAGCTGGGAGCACTACGTGGCTGCCCCGGCCCCGCCGGATGAGATTATCGATGGTGTCGTGTGCGACACGAGGGCAGACATGGTGATCAGAAAGTTCTGGGTAATTTCTCCTTTACACATTTAAAAATCTTCAACTAGCTAGTTATTAATTGTACTAATCAATATTGTCTCATTTGATTGCAGACATTCTACAGGTGTGAGGAGGGATACGAGGAGGACGCGGCACATGTTATCGAGAACGTCTGCAAGCGCCTACTCCAGAACTTATGGCACGAGGCTCGGGTGCAGGCTGTTCGAGACTACTACGCCTTGCGTGGTATCAAGAAGACCAAGCCGGCGTGCCGCGATAAGTTCCTGAGTAAGGAGCAGTACATGAAGGTAATTCTTAAGGCCTTCTCTACTTAAGTTCCTTCATTTAGTAATTCTTAGCCGTAGCGCTCAAGTTTCTATTTGCTAACTTAGGCGCCTCCGAGATGGTGTGCGGATCGGATGGATTGTTGGGAGGTGTTGGTCGATGAGTGGTGCTCAAAACAATGGCTAGCCCTCCACAACGAGGCCAAGAACAAACGTGGCCAAATGGAAGGCGTGCCACACCATCAAGGCAGCTCCAACTTATATCAGTTCGGGCGCAACTGGGTATGTGATTTGCTTCATGATTCATGCAATTCATTCATCATGCTAGCTTGAGCCCTTTAATTACTAATTTTCATTGTTTCTCTCTTTCAGGCACGCTACAATAAGGCGAATAAGGTGCCAGAGGTGTATGACCTGTATGCCATGGCCCACACTGCCTCTTTCAAGAAAGTCAAGGCTTTCACTCAGTCTGACCTCGATGATGCAAACAATTTCACCAACATCTCCTCCCACAACAAGCTTGTGAGATATAGAGATGAGGGGAAGGCGAGGAAAGGGGAGGACTTTAACCCGAGCCAGGGTCCCATTGATCCAGAGCTGCTGATGATATCTGGTGGCGGGAGGTCCCATGGCTCCATAGCCATTGGAGATGGACTTATCCGTTGTCCTAGCACTCTCCCGGAGATCAAGGCGCGCCAGTCGAGCTCCGCTCCTGAGATAAGGCCTCGTGAACGGCCAGTGCAACTCGCCATCAAGGTTAGTGATACGTACTCAGTTATCTTTCTCCATTACATTGTGTGCGCTTCCATCAATGATTACAAATGGTCATGTGAGTGGTGTTGCAGGCTGCTATACAGAGTGAGAGAGATAGAACGGAGAAACTTCTGGCGGAGGCGGCGGAGAGGCAGCGGGAGTTGGAGGAGAGGACGACAAAGATGATGGAGGAGGAGAGGGCACGGAATGACATGCAGGCAAGGGCCATGTACGAGCTCCTTGTGGTAAGTTTCTTCTGCAGATTAGCCAAAACATTCATGTAGTGTTTGTCTCATTACTAACTAGTATGACTGAGTCGTCAAAACCAAATGTGCAGTCTGTGTGCGAGAAGACAGGTCAGACCGCTCCGCCGATGCCAGTGATTGCTCCTGGGACCACGGTGAGTTTTATTTGAATGGACATTACTTGCTAGTCTTAACATTTGAGTGTCATCATGCTAACAAGACATTGGAAATGATCTTTGGTGCAGCGTAACTCCAGACAAGCATCGCACAATCCTTCTCCAGCTACTGACACGGGCCACCCCGCTCCTACACCTCCTGAATCTTGGTAAGTTTATCTAGTGTTTTGCTTAACACGCACATAAAGACCTAGACTTAGCTTTATTTCCTCCAATGCTTACCATAATGACCTAGACTTAGCTTCTTCTCCTCCAAAATGACTTAATAAGCTTACTGACCTCCAAAACCATCCATTTTACCTAAGTTAGCTCTAAAACGATCTGTACTTAGCTTACTTATGTCAAAAATTACATAATTAGCTTAGTTAGCTCGTAGACGATCCATTTTACCTAAGTTAGCTCTAAAATGACCCATTTTACCTAGGTTAGCTTATAAATGATCCAGTTCATCCAAGTTAGCTCAAAAATGACCCATTTTACCTAGATTAGCTCCTAAATGATCCATTTTACCTACGTTAGCTTTAAAATGACCCATTTCACCTAGGTTAACTCCAAAATGACCCATCTTACCTAGGTTCTCTCATAAACGATCCATTTCAACTAATTTAGCTCATAAACGATCCATTTCACCAAGTTAGCTAAAAATGATCCATTTCACCTAAATTAGCTCTTAAATGATCCATTTCACCTAAGTTAGCTCAAAAAGATCCATTTCAACTAAATTAGCTCATAAATGATGCATTTCACCTAAGTTAGCTCAAAAACGATCCATTCCAACTAAGTTAGCTCATAAATGATCCATTTCACCTAAGTTAGCTAAAAAACGATCCATTTCACCTTAGTTACCTCAAAAATGATCCATTTGACCTTAGTTAGCTCATAAACGACCCATTTCAACTAAGTTAGCTCATAAATGATCCATTTCACCTTAGCTAGCTCATAAACGACCCATTTCAACTTAGTTAGCTCATATATGATCCATTTCACGTAAGTTAGCTCATAAATGACATACTCTTCTTGTTCTAGTATTCTTCTTGTTCTAGTCTTCTTCTTGTTCTACTCTTCTTCTTGTTCTACTCTTCTTGTTCTAACTTTCTTATTTTTCATTTTGCAGATTTCATTCACTTGACGAAAGCTTGCATAGATGGAGTGCTCCTTATCCCTTTCTCTGTTTCTTTTGTATCGTTGAACTATGCATGTATCGTTGGATGAAACTATTGTAATATATATGGTTGGATGCCTCTATGTTGAACTTGTTATGTATGATGGAACTATGCATGTAATATATATGGTTGGATGATGAAGTTATGTGTTGGATATCTTATATGTTTGCTCTGTAATGGCCTTTTGAAATATATCTATATATGTCATATATATTTGTAATGAAAATTGTTGGATTTAATAAAAAACAGATAAAAAAGCCAATATGCAGGCTCTTTGCCGTCTGCCACCGACGGCAACGGGCTCTTTGCTGTCTGCCGCGGACGGCAAAGAAGACACGTGGCATCCAGTTGTGCTTCCTGGGAGCTGACCCGTTTGATCAGTTTGCCTACAGTGGCAGACGGCAAAGACTTTGCCATCAGTGGCAGACGGCAAAGAACCTGCCATGTAGTGACGTGTAGATGACATCATATGGCGGACGGCAAAGACACTAGAAATTTTGCGGTCAGCGGCGGACGGCAAAGGCCTGCCGTTAGCCACTTAATGGACTGACAGCGCAATTATTGCCGTCCGCTCTCTTTGCCGTCCGCCGCAGACGGCAAAGGGCCTTTGCCGTCAGCCGCCAGGAAGCAGACGGCAAAGTAGCTGTTTACCATAGCCTACTTTGCCGGAGCCTTTTGCCGTCCGCGGCTGACGGCAAAGGCCTTTGCCGTCCACCGTTCATGCCTTTGCCGTCCGCCGTGGCTGACGGCAAAATAGCTGATTCCTGTAGTGATGGATATATCTACTCAATGAAGCACAAGTCTGAAACATTTGAAAAGTTCAAAGACTTTCAGAGTGAAGTGGAGAATCATCGTAACAAGAAAATAAAGTTTCTATGATCTGATCGCGGAGGCGAATATTTGAGTTACAAGTTTTACCTTCATTTAAAACAATATGTAATAGTTTCACAACTGACGCCACCTGGAACACCACAACGTAATGGTGTGTCCAAACGTCGTAATCGTACTTTATTAGATATGGTGCGATCTATGATGTCTCTTACCGATTTACCACAATTGTTTTGGGGTTATGCATTAGAGACAGCTGCATTCACGTTAAATAGGGCACCGTCTAAATCCGTTGAGATGGCACCATATGAACTGTGGTTTGGCGAGAAGCCTAAGTTGTCATTCCTTAAAGTTTGGGGTTGCGATGCTTATGTGAAAAAGCTTCAGCCTGATAAGCTCGAACCCAAATCGTAGAAGTGCGTCTTCATAGGATACCCAAAAGAAACTATTGGGTACACCTTCTATCATAGATCCGAAGACAAGATCTTTGTTGCTAAGAATGGATCCTTTCTAGAGAAGGAGTTTCTCTCGAAAGAAGTGAGTGGGAGGAAAGTAGAACTTGATGAGGTAATTGTACCTTATCTCAAATTGGAAAGTAGCTCATCACAGAAAACCATTCCCGTGATGCCTACACCAACTAGAGAGGAAGCTAATGATAATGATCATGAAACTTCAGATCAAGTTACTACCGAACCTCATAGGTCAAGCAGAATACGTTCCGCACCAGAGTGGTACGGTAATGCTGTTCTGGAAGTCATGTTACCAGACCATGACGAACCTACGAACTATGAGGAAGCGTTGATGAGCCCAGGTTCTGTAAAATGGCTTGAGGCCATGAAATCTGAGATGGGATCCATGTATGAGAACAAAGTATGGACTTTGGTTGACTTGCCTAATGATCGGCAAGCCATAGTGAATAAATGGATCTTCAAGAAGAAGGCTAATGCTGATGGTAATGTTACTGTCTACAAAGCTCGACTTGTCGCAAAAGATTTTCGACAAGTTCAAGGAGTTGACTACAATGAGACTTTCTCACCCATAGTGATGCTTAAGTCTGCCCGAATCATGTTAGCAATTGCTGCATTTTATGATTCTGAAATCTGGCAAATGGACGTCAAGACTGCATTCCTTAATGGATTTCTTAAAGAAGAGTTGTATACGATGCAACCAGAAGGTTTTGTCGATCCTAAAGGTGCTAACAAAGTGTGCAAGCTCCAGCGATCCATTTATGGACTGGTGCAAGCATCTCGGAGTTGGAATATACGCTTTGATGAGGTGATCAAAGCATTTATACAGACTTACGGTGAAGCCTGTATTTACAAGAAAGTGAGTGGGAGCTTTGTAGCATTTTTCATATTATATGTGGATGACATATTATTGATTGGAAATGATGTAGAATTTCTGGATAGCATAAAAGGATACTTGAATAAGAGTTTTTTTAATAAAAGACCTCGGTGTAGATACTTATATATTGGGCATCAAGATCTATAGGGATAGATCGAGACGCTTAATAGGACTTTCACAAAGCACATACCTTGGGAAGATTTTGAAGAAGTTCAAATTGGATCAGTCAAAGAAAGGGTTCTTTCCTGTGTTCCAAGGTGTGAAGTTGAGTAAGACTCAAAGCCCGACCACGGCAAAAGATAGAGAGAGAATGAAAGTCATTCCCTATGCCTCAGCCATAGGTTCTATAAAGTATGCCATGTTGTGTACCATACATTTTATGTACCTTGCCATGAGTTTGGCAAGGGGGTACAATAGTGATCAAGAGTATATCACTAGCAAGCGGTCAAAATTATCCTTAGTTTCCTAAGAGGACTAAGGAAATATTTCTAGCTTATGGAGGTGATAAAGAGTTCGTCGTAAAGAGTTATGCCGATGCAAGCTTTTACACCGATCCAGATGACTCTGAGTCCTAATCTGGATACATATTGAAAGTGGGAGCAATTAGCTAGAGTAGCTCCATGCAGAGTATTGTAGACATAGAAATTTGCAAAATACATACGAATATGAATGTGGCAGACCCGTTGACTAAATTTCTCACACAAGCAAAACATGATCACACCTTAGTACTCTTTGGGTGTTAATCACATAGCGATGTGAACTATATTATTGACTCTAGTAAACCCTTTTGGGTGTTGGTCACATGGCGATGTGAACTATGGGTGTTGATCACATAAAGATGTGAACTATTGGTGTTAAATCACATGGCGATGTGAACTAGATTATTGACTCTAGTGCAAGTGGGAGAATGAAGGAAATATGCCCTAGAGGCAATAATAAAGTTGTTATTTTATATTTCCTTATATCATGATAAATGTTTATTATTCATGCTAGAATTGTATTAATCGGAAACTTGATACATGTGTGGATACATAGACAAAACAGTGTGTCCCTAGTAAGCCTCTACTAGACTAGCTCGTTAATCAAAGATGGTTAGGTTTCCTAACCATAGTCATGTGTTGTCATTTGATGAACGGGATCACATCATTAGGAGAATGATGTGATGGACAAGACCCACCCGTTAGCTTAGCATGTTGATCGTTGAGTTTTATTGCTATTGCTTTCTTCATGTCATATACATATTCCTTTGACTATGAGATTATGCAACTCCCGGATACCGGAGGAATACCTTGTGTTCTATCAAACGTCACAATGTAACTGGGTGATTATAAAGATGCTCTACATGAATCTCCGAAGGTGTTTGTTGGGTTGGCATAGATCGAGATTAGGATTTGTCACTCCTGGTATCGGAGAGGTATCTCTGGGCCCTCTCGGTAATACACATCATGATAAGCCTTGCAAGCAATGTGACTAATGAATTAGTTACGGGTTGATGTATTACGGAACGAGTAAAGAGACTTGTCAGTAATGAGATTGAACTAGGTATGAAGATACCGGCGATCGATCTCGGGTAGGTAACATACCGATGACAAAGGGAATAATGTATGTTGTCATTATGGTACGACCGATAAAGGTCTTCATAGAATATGTGGGAACCAATACGAGCATCCAGGTTCTGCTGTTGGTTATTGACCGGAGAGGTGTCTCGGTCATGTCTACACAGTTCTCAAACCCGTAGGGTCCGCATGCTTAACGTTCGATGATGATTTTGTATTATATGAGTTATGTGATTTGGTGACCGAATGTTCTTCGGAGTCCCGGATGAGAACACGGACATGACGAGGAGTCTCGAAATGGTCAAGAGGTAAAGATTCATATACAGGACGATAGTATTCGGACACCGAAAGTGTTCCGGAGGTACCGGTACATATCGGGTCACCGGAAGGGGTTCCGGGCAACCCCGGCAAACTATGTGGGCCTAATGGGCCAAGAGAGGGACAGACCAGCCCCTAAGGGGCTGGTGCGCCCCCTATAGGCCGAAATAAGGGGGAAATGAAAGGAGGGAAGGGAGAAGGAAAGGGGAGGATTCGGCCTCCCCCTTTCCTTCCCCTCCCCCCTCTCTTTCCTTCCTCCTACGACAATTATGGAAGGGGGGAGGCTGACTTGTAGGAGGCGCCCAAGTAGGATTACTACTACTTGGGGCGCCCTTGCTGCCCCTCTCCCTCTCCTGCCTATATATATGTGGGGGGCACCGCTAGAACACACAACATTGATTCCTAGCTGTGTGCCCCCCCCCTCCATAGTTTACGCTGTCGGTAATATTGTCGTAGTGCTCAGGCGAAACGCTGCGCGGTTCACTTCACCATCACTATCACCATGACATTATGCTGACAAAACTCTCCCTCGACACTTTGCTGGATCAAGAGTTCGAGGGACGTCATCAAGCTGAACGTGTGCAGAACTCGGAGGTGCCGCACGTTCGGTGCTTGATTGGACGGAACGAGAAGAAGTTCGACTACATCAACCGTGTTGTCAAACGCTTCCGCTTTTGGTCTACGAGGGTACGTGGACACACCCTCCCCCTCTCGTTGCTATGCATCTCCTAAATAGACCTTGCGTGAGCGTAGGATTTTTTTGAAATTGCATGCTACGTTACCCAACAATTCTCATCAACATACCCTATATTTAGTGAACTTGTTGACACCGTGTGGTCCACCTTTTCAGGAAATGGTCTCCAATCTGAATAGAATTAAAGGAAATATGCCCTAGAGGCAATAATAAATTTGTTATTTATATTTCCTCATATCATAATAAATGTTTATTATTCATGCTAGAATTGTATTAATCGGAAACTTAGTACATGTGTGAATACATAGACAAACAGAGTGTCACTAGTTTGCCTCTACTTGACTAGCTCGTTGAATCAATGATGGTTACATTTCCTAACCATAGACATGAGTTGTCATTTGATTAACGGGATCACATCATTAGAGAATGATGTGATTGACTTGACCCATCTGTTAGCTTAGCACGATGATCATTTAGTTTGTTGCTATTGCTTTCTCCATAACTTATACATGTTCCTATGACTATGAGATCATGCAACTCCCGAATACTGGAGGAACACTTTGTGTGCTACCAAACGTCACAACATAACTGGATGATTATAAAGGTGCTATACAGGTGTCTCCGATGGTGTCTGTTGAGTTGGCATAGATCGAGATTAGGATTTGTCACTCCAATTGTCGGAGAGGTATCTCTGGGCCCTCTCGGTGATGTACATCACTATAAGCCTTGGAAGCAATGTAGCTAATGAGTTAGTTACGGGATGTTGCATTACGAAACAAGTAAAGAGACTTGCCGGTAATGAGATTGAACTAGGTATTGAGATACCGACGATCAAACCTCGGGCAAGTAACATACCGATGACAAAAGGAACAACATATATCGTTATGCGGTTTGACCGATAAAGATCTTCGTAGAATATGTAGGAACCAATATGAGCATCCAGGTTCCGCTATTGGTTATTGACCGAAGACGTGTCTCGGTCATGTCTACATAGTTCTCAAACCCGTAGGGTCCGCACGCTTAACGTTCGGTGACGATCGGTATTATGAGTTTATGTGTTTTGATGTACCGAAGATAGTTCGGAGTCCCGGATGTGATCACAGACATGACGAGGAGTCTCTAAATGGTCGAGACATAAAGATTGATATATTGGACGACTATATTCGGACACCGGATGAGTTCCGGGGGTCACCAGATATTTATCGGAGTGCCGGGGGGTTATAGGAACCCCCGGGGGAACTAATGGGCCTACATGGGCCTTGTTAGAGAGAGAGAGGAGGGGGCCTAGGGCTGCTCCCCCTTGGGAGTTCGAATTGGACAAGGAGGGGGGCGGCACCCCCTCGCACCTACACCAATTGAAGTGGAAGCTTATAATAGTGATCATGAAACTTCAGATCAAGTCACTACCAAACCTCGTGGGATGACAAGGATGCGTGCTACTTCAGAGTGGCACGTAATCCTGTCTTGGAAGTCATGTTGCTAGACAACAATGAACCTACGAGCTATGGAGAAGCGATGGTGGGCCCGGATTCCGATAAATGGCTCGAGGCCATATAATCCGAGAGAGGATCCATATATGAAAACAAAGTGTAGACTTTGGAAGAACTACTTGATGGTCGTAAGGCTGTTAGGTACATATGGATTTTAAAAGGAAGACTGACAATGATGGTAAGTATCACCATTAAGAAAGCTCGGCTTGTCGTTAAGATGTTTTCCTACAAGTTCAAGGAGTTGACTACGATGAGAGTTTCTCACTCGTAGCGATGCTAAGAGTCTGTTGGAATTATATTAGCGATTACTGCATTACTTATGAAATCTTGCAGATAGGATGTCAAAACATTGTTTCCTCGACGATTTTCTTGAGGAAAGGTTGTATGTGATACAATCGGAAGGTTTTGTCAATCCTGAAAGATGCTAACAAGTGTGTAAAGCTCCAGCTATCCTTCTAAGGACTGGAGTAAGCATCTCGGAGTTGGAATGCATGCTTTGATGAGATGATCAAAGATTTTGGTGTATACAAAGTTTATGAGAAACTTGTATTTCCAAAGAAGTGAGTGGGAGCACTATAGAATTTCTGATAAGTATATGTTGTTGACATATTGTTGATCAGAAGTGACGTAGAATTTCTAGAAAGCATATAGGGTTATTTGGAAAGTGTTTTTCAATGGAAAGCCTGGATTAAGCTACTTGAGCATTGAGCATCAAGATCTATAAGGATAGATCAAAACGCTTAATGGAACTTTCAAATGAGCACATAACTTGACAAGATTTTGAAGGAGTTCAAAATGGGTCGGCAAAGAAGGAGTTCTTGGCTGTGTTATAAGGTGTGAACATTGAGTAAGACTCGAAACCTGACCGCGGCAGAATAGAGAGAAAGGACGAAGGTCGTCCCCTATGCTTAAGACATAGGCTCTACAGTATGCTATGCTGTGTACCGCACCTGAAGTGTACCTTGCGATGAGTCAGTCAAGGGGTACAAGAGTGATCCAAGAATGGATCACAGGACAGCGGTCAAAGTTATCCTTAGTAACTAGTGGACTAAGGAATTTTCTCGATTATGGAGGTGGTAAAAGAGTTCATCGTAAAGGGTTACGCCGATGCAAACTTTGACACTAATCCAGATTATTCTGAGTAGTAAACTGGATTCGTATAGTAGAACAGTTATTTGGAATAGCTCCAAATAGAGCATGGTAGCTGCATCTAGGAGATGACATAGAGATTTGTAAAGCACACACGGATCTGAAAGGTTCAGACCCGTTGACTAAAACCTCTCTCACAAGCAACATGATCAAACCCAGAACTCATTGAGTGCTAATCACATAGTGATGTGAACTAGATTGTTGACTCTAGTAAACTCTTTGGATGTTGGTTACATGGCGATGTGATCTGTGAGTGTTAATCACATGGCGATGTGAACTAGATTATTGACTCTAGTGCAAGTGGGAGACTGTTGGAAATATGCCCTAGAGGCAATAATAAATAAGTTATTATTATATTTCCTTGTTCATGATAATCGTTTATTATCCATGCTATAATTGTATTGATAGGAAACTCAGATACATGTGTGGATACATAGACAACACCATGTCCCTAGTAAGCCTCTAGTTGACTAGCTCGTTGATCAATAGATGGTTACGGTTTCCTGACCATGGACATTGGATGTCGTTGATAACAGGATCACATCATTAGGAGAATGATGTGATGGACAAGACCCAATCCTAAGCATAGCACTAGATCGTGTAGTTCATATGCTAAAGCTTTTCTAATGTCAAGTATCATTTCCTTAGACCATGAGATTGTGCAACTCCCGAATACCGTAGGAATGCTTTGGGTGTGCCAAACGTCACAACGTAACTGGGTGACTATAAAGGTGCACTACGGGTATCTCTGAAAGTGTCTGTTGGGTTGGCACGAATCGAGACTGGGATTTGTCACTCCGTGTGACGGAGAGGTATCTCTGGGCCCACTCGATAGGACATCATCATAATGTGCACAATGTGGTCAAGGAGTTGATCAAGGGATGATGTGTTACGGAACGAGTAAAGAGACTTGCCGGTAACGAGATTGAACAAGGTATCGGGATACCGACGATCGAATCTCGGGCAAGTACAATACCGCTAGACAAAGGGAATTGTATACGGGATTGATCGAATCCTCGACATCGTGGTTCATCCGATGAGATCATCGTGGAACATGTGGGAACCAACATGGGTATCCAGATCCCGCTATTGGTTATTGACCGGAGAACGTCTCGGTCATGTCTGCATGCTTTCCGAACCCGTAGGGTCTACACACTTAAGGTTCGGTGACGCTAGGGTTATAGAGATATTAGTATGCGGTAACCCGAATGTTGTTCGGAGTCCCGGATGAGATCCCGGACGTCACGAGGAGTTCCGGAATGGTCCAGAGGTAAAGAATTATATATAGGAAGTGCTATTTCGGCCATCGGGACAAGTTTCGGGGTCACCGGTATTGTACCGGGACCACCGGAAGGGTCCCGGGGGTCCACCGGGTGGGGCCACCTGCCCCCGGGGGGCCACATGGGCTGTAGGGGTGTGCGCCTTGGCCTATATGTGCCAAGGGCACCAGCCCCAAGAGGCCCATGCGCCAAGAGATAAGGAAAGGAAGAGTCCTAAAAGGGGAAGGCACCTCCTAGGTGCCTTGGGGAGGAGGGACTCCTCCCTAGCTGCACCCTTCCTTGGAGGTGAAGGAAATATGCCCTAGAGGCAATAATAAAGTTATTATTTATTTCCTTATATCATGATAAATGTTTATTATTCATGCTAGAATTGTATTAAACCGGAAACATAATACATGTGTGAATACATAGACAAACAGAGTGTCACTAGTATGCCTCTACTTGACTAGCTCGTTAATCAAAGATGGTTATGTTTCCTAACCATGAACAAAGAGTTGTTATTTGATTAACGAGGTCACATCATTAGTTGAATGATCTGATTGACATGACCCATTCCATTAGCTTAGCACCCGATCGTTTAGTATGTTGCTATTGCTTTCTTCATGACTTATACATGTTCCTATAACTATGAGATTATGCAACTCCTGTTTACCGGAGGAACACTTTGGGTACTACCAAACGTCACAACGTAACTGTGTGATTATAAAGGAGTACTACAGGTGTCTCCAATGGTAGATGTTGGGTTGGCGTATTTCGAGATTAGGGTTTGTCACTCCGATTGTCGGAGAGGTATCTCTGGGCCCTCTCGGTAATACACATCACATAAGCCTTGCAAGCATAATAACTAAAGATGTTAGTTATGAGATGATGTATTACGGAACGAGTAAAGAGACTTGCCAGTAACGAGATTGAACTAGGTATTGGATACCGACGATCGAATCTCGGGCAAGTAACATACCGATGACAAAGGGAACAACGTATGTTGTTATGCGGTCTGACCGATAAAGATCTTCGTAGAATATGTAGGAGCCAATATGGGCATCCAGGTCCTGCTATTGGTTATTGACCGGAGATGTGTCTCGGTCATGTCTACATTGTTCTCGAACCGTAGGGTCCGCACGCTTAACGTTACGATGACAGTTATTATGAGTTTATGCATTTTGATGTACCGAAGGTTGTTCGGAGTCCCGGATGTGATCACGGACATGACGAGGAGTCTCGAAATGGTCGAGACGTAAAGATTGATATATTGGAAGGCTATGTTTGGACATCGGAAGTGTTCCGGATGAAATCGGGATTTTACCGGAATACCGGGAGGGTTACTGGAACCCCCCCGGGAGGCTAATGGGCCTATTGGGCCTTAGTGGAAAAGTGAAAGGGGCTGCCATAGAGGGCTGCGTGCCTCCCCCCTTTCCTAGTCCTAATAGGACTAGGGAAGGTGGCCGGCCACCCCTTCTCTCTTTCCCCCTTGAGGATTCCTATTAGGAATAGGATTGGGGGGGAGTCCTACTCCCGGTAGGAGTAGGACTCCTCCTGCGCCCCTCTCCCTTGGCCGGCCGAACCCCTCCCCCTGCTCCTTTATATACGGGGGCAGGGGGCACCCCATAGACACACAAGTTGATCATTGTTGATCGTTCCTTAGCCGTGTGCGGTGCCCCCTGCCACCAAATTCCACCTCGGTCATATCGTTGTAGAGCTTAGGCGAAGCCCTGCGTCGGTAGTACATCAAGATCGTCACCACACCGTCGTGCTGACGAAACTCTTCCTCGACGCTTTGCTGGATCGGAGCCCGAGGATCGTCATCGAGCTGAACGTGTGCTAAGAACTCGGAGGTGCCGGAGTAACGGTGCTTGGATCGGTCGGATCGGGAAGAAGACGTACGACTACTTCCTCTACGTTGTGTCAACGCTTCCGTTGCGATCTACAAGGGTACGTAGATCAGACTCTCCCCCTCGTTGCTATGCATCACCATGATCTTGCGTGTGCGTAGGAAAATTTTCGAAATTACTACGTTCCCCAACAGGAGGAAGGGCCAAGGCTGCGCCCCCCCCCCCCTCTCCATTGGCCCTATATATAGTGGGGGGTGGGAGGGCAGCCGCACCCAAGCCCTGGCGCCTCCCTCTCCCTCCCGTGACACATCTCCCTTCTCCCGCAGCGCTTGGCGAAGCCCTGTTGGAATCCCGCTACTTCCACCACGCCGTCGTGCTGCTGGATCTCCATCAACCTCTCCTTCCCCCTTGCTGGATCAAGAAGGAGGAGACGTCGCTGCTCCGTACGTGTGTTGAATGCGGAGGTGCCGTCCGTTCGGCGCTAGGATCATCGGTGATTTGGATCACGACGAGTATGACTCCTTCAACCCCGTTCTCTTGAACGCTTCCGCTTAGCGATCTACAAGGGTATGTAGATGCACTCTCCTTCCCCTCATTGCTGGTTTCTCCATAGATAGATCTTGGTGACACGTAGGAAAATTTTGAATTTCTGCTACGTTCCCCAACAGAAAAGGGGAGTCCTACTCCTACTAGGAGGACTCCCCCTCTCCTTGGTGCGCCCCTAGGCCGGCCGACCTCCCCCCTTGTTCCTTTATATACGGGGGTAGGGGCACCCTAGGACACACAAGTTGATTGTTTCCAGCCGTGTGCGGTGCCCCCTCCACCATAATTCACCTCGGTTATATCGTAGCGGTGCTTAGGCGAAGCCCTGTTCTGGTAGCATCATCATCACCGTCATCACGCCGTCGTGCTGACGAAGCTCTCCCTCGACACTCTATTGGATCGTGAGTTCATGGGACATCACCGAGCCGAACGTGTGCAGATCGTGGAGGTGTCGTACCTTCGGTGCTAGGATTGGTCGATCGTGAAGACGTACGACTACATCAACCACGTTGTCATAACGCTTCTGCTTACGGTCTACGAGGGTACGTAGACAACACTCTTCCCTCTCGTTGCTATGCATCACCATGATCTTGCGTGTGCGTAGGAATTTTTTTGAAATTACTACGTTCCCCAACAAGAATGTCCCACCATTAGACTGGCGATGAATTCCACAGGGACTACATTCGTAGAATGCACAACAACTGTTAAATAGGGTGGATTATAAAAGGAAAGAAAATTTTGTAACCCTTGGCCATTCAAGCCAAATCAACGAGTCGTCACGGTCCATCTCCGTGAGGGGACAAAGGCAAGACCCATGACGATTAGGGTTAGGGTTAGGATATGGTGTGGTAGTGTTTTGAAAGCGATTGAAGCGATGATGACAAACAATAAAGTGAAGGGAGTTGTATCGATCAAGGTAAGACAACATCGATGACAAATATGTTGACGAAGAAACATTCGGCCATGAGTAGGCTGTGGCGAGGGCCAAAACTAGCTAGAACATCATATCCAAGCATATGCATTTAAACTAACCATGCACCAATTCCTAGGCATTTTCCATGAAGTTACCAGTGATATACTTTTGTTCCCCACTATAGACAAACATGTTCAATGCCCGTTGATCAACTAAGACATTTTTTATAACTTAGACAGCTTTTTGAAACTAGCAAAATTCGAAGTAGCCCTATGCCATGGATAAAGCACCAGAACGGTATGAAAAAAAACACAATCCTTAGGTTGAGAGACACCTGCCAATTATGTAATACACCTCATTAGCTCCAGAAAAGCGAATCATCGACATATCGAAGGTCCCTGAACCATCCACGGATGGTGTTGCTCACCCTGGAGAAAGAAATGAGTACCAACCCCGATTTATCCTTAACACCCCATTGCACCATTTCATCATGGGTAATACCCAATTTAAGAAATATTCCCATCAACATGCCCTATATTTAGCGAATTTGTTGACACAGTGTAGTCCTCCTTTCCAAGAAAATGTCTCCAAATCGACTAGAAAGGCCCACCCATCAGACTGGCAATGAATTATACAAGGACTACATTCATAAAATACACAAAACTAGTAATGGGGTGGATTATAAAAAGGAAATGAAAATCTATAATGATTGGCCACTCAAGACAAATCAACAAGTTGTCTCGATCCTGCTATGTCAGGAGACAAATGCAAGACCCATGATGGCTAGGGTTAGTGTTCAGATGGTGTGGTAGCATTTTGAAAGCAATTGAAGCCATGATAACAAACAATGAAGTGAAGGGAAATGTATCGATCAAGGTAAGAAAACCTCGAGGACAAATGCGTTGATGATGAAACATTAGGTAGCGAGTAGGCCACGACAAGGGGCAAAACTAGCTGGAACATTATGTCTAGGCATAAGTGTTTTAGAATAACCATGCACCAATCGTTAGGTATTTTCCACGAAGTTATGTGTGAGGTATTTTTGTTCTCCGCAACGGGTAAACATGTTCAATGCCCGTCAATCAACTAAGACATTTTTAATAACTAAGACATTGTTTTGAAAGGAAATTGCTTCATGGACGATAGTTTGCACACGATCTGCGAATGATGCTTCCTCCCCAATTGTTCTCCTACATGCACACTCATTGTTGGTGCTTCCACGTAAGAATCATGCATGTGTCGGTTGCACCTTCGTCATGTGTATAGCAGCGTTGGTTTTGAAACTAGCAACGTGTTGAAGTAGCCCTCTACCACGGATAAAGCACCAAAACCTATGCAAAATAAATAAATACAATCTTCAGGTGGAGACACAACCGACAAATATGTAAGGCATCTCATCCGCTCTAGTAAAGTGAGCCGTCCACATATCGCGGGTCGCAACGCCACCCACAAATGGAGTTGCTCACCCTAGAGCCTTAATGGGTACGAACCCAGGCCACCATGTGATATACTTATCCTGACCACCCCACGATGCCATTTAATCGTGGGTAGTACATAATTTGAGAAATATTCTCGCCAATGCAACAAAAATTGGCCAACTTGCTCACATGGTGCGGTCCTCCTTTGGAGCAAACTATCTCCAAACTGAATAGAAAGGCCCACCCATCAGACTGACGATAAATGCATTGGGAGCACATTCGTAAAATACACAACTTAGCTCGCAGTAAGATGGATTATAAAAGGAAAGGCACACCGGTAGTGTCTAGCCACTCAAGCCAAATCAACGAGCCATCTTGATCAGCCTGAGCCGCTCCATCTCGAGACAAATGCAAGACTCGTGACGTCTAGGGTTAGGGTCAGGATGGCGTGGTGGTGTTTCAAAGGTGATTTAAGTGACGATGACAAGTAGTGAAGTGAACGAGAATGTGCCGGCCATGGCCAAGACGACCTCACAGACTCATGCGTTGGTGACAAAGCATTCCACCACAAGGAGGACTCGACGAGGGCCAACAATAGAACCCGCTCTCAAAGTCCATGCGTTTCTTGACTAATCATGCGCAAATTCGTAGGCGTTTCTGTAAAGTTGTTGGTGAAATAGTTCTATTTCACACAAGCGATAAACATATTTGATGCCCATCAATCACCCAAGACATTTTTATTATAACCAAGGCACTGTCTTTTCTTATAGAAAAGCTAAGGCATTGTGTTTGGTTTGATAAGACTAGTCCTGGCCATCTCAGGCCCGGCCCTGTCGGCCCACCCAGGCCCGACCCTAAAATCCAGGGCCTAGGCCCGATGGGCTTGTCCATGGGCCGGGCTTGGGCCTGAGTTTTGAGCCCATCAGCAGGCCCTGGACGGGCTTGGGCTTGGCATATTGGCATTTTAAGAAAGAGGCCCAGCCCACGGCCCTAAACCCTAAGGACTTTTCAGGGCTTTTCACGAGATGGGCCGGGCTTGGGCTTGAAAAGTAGGCCCGATGGTAGGGCCTGGAAGGGCCTGGGCCTCAGTTTTCTGTCATGGGCTTTTTTAGGCCTGGCCCATGGCCAGATATAGATAAGACCATGCTAATATGTTGTTTTGTTTGTTATTCATTATTGTTGGTATCAAAACACTTACCAATCCTATGATTACGTCTCCTTCCTAAACATGTAAAAACACAATAATCGGCCAAAACTAATACTACGATGGACGGCCCAGCCTAGCCTAGCGCACGATAATGATTAGATTAAGAACCAAATAATAATAATAATAATAATAATAATTGTACTAGTAAAACTCAAACAACCCGCTTGTCCTCTCCGCTGATCTCACCACCTCCCTAGCAAAACAAAGCCTCTAGAAAACAGGTGAGACGAGCCGTGTGCGTCAAGCAGATGTGCTCCTTGGCAAATGATGTGCAGTCGTCCCGAGAAGAAAAATGGTAGAAAGCTACACGCACCTGTCTCATTTCACCCACACGAAAACCAGCCTTACGCTAACGCAGGGCCGAGAAGCTTCCAGGCCCCTAAGTCAGTTATACATGTAACGTGCACGTAGCCTTCCTATCGACTGAAACGCACTAGCTTAGCCAGTCGTAAAGCGGGTCACACCCCTAACAGGTGAGCCCATGGATTCTGTTTGGATCCACGACGCGAGACCCACGTGCAGGAACTTCCGTAATTTTTCCATGAAGGACATGATCTATTCGCACCCACTCAACATCGCAGTCACTGACACCACCCCACCCGACTCACGCGCCCCATGATGTGCGCCGTGCCGCGTGCACATAGCGTGAGCCGACCTTCCCTCCCGGTCATGCGTTCCCACCACCCGGCCAATCACGGGCGACCACGTGTCAGCTTGACCATTGGATCTCGATCGGAGGGCTGGGAGGACGCGGATGGGCCCGCGCGACCCGTCGATGGGGGTCACCGCGGGACGGGCCACTGGCTGGCACCGGTCGCTCCCCCGCGAATCTATTTAACCCGGCCGCCCTCGCTCGCCCGCCGGCGACGCCGCCGCCCGCACACACGCAGCCACCAGAAGCGGAGGAGAAGAAATAAGAACTAGCGTAGAATAAAAAGGGGGAAACAACGCCAGAAAGAATAATATCCGGAGCACGAGGCCAACGAGGACGACGAGCGGCAGCATCACGGAGGAGGAGGAAGAAAAGCGACCGACTACGACAGCCCGCGAGCTCTCGAGGTGAGGATTTCTCCGCACTCGATTTGGTGATATCTGCGCTGGTAGTAGATTGGTTCGATTCATGGCTCGGCTTCAATCCGCACGACTGCTTCGAGGGGATTTGCGTCCGCGTTCTTGATGCGGGGGGACGAACAGGGGGGGGGGGGGGGGGGGGGGGATTTTCCGCCGTGGAGACGGGCCCCGGTCGCCCCAATGCGGCGGCGCCGGGAATTTGGGGGCGGATATCCTCTTCTTGCGCTAGAAAGGTGTAGCCCCGAGAGGAGTCCACCAAAAGCAAGAGCTGAAAAGAGCGTCGAATTTCCGAATTCACAAGTTCTCTGGATCTTGAGAAAGAGTACCTCTGGTGTTGCTTGAGTTGTTGGGGAGGCCATAAATACCTGGAGCTCAAGATTTTGTCTTCTCTTTCTCTACCTGTTTTGGTCGGTAGTATCGGTTTGCCTGCATCTTTTGTACTACGAACTGGGGTGAAGTTTTAGCTAGGGGTGAACTCTGTGATGGCACAATGCTGCTCCCTGCTCGTTAGGTTTATCTGCTTGTGATTTCTTGAGTTGAGTCTGCGCCTTGTGATTCGGTCCCGTTTAGGATGAACCGGCCGATTTCGAGAAGGAAAGAAACCGATTTTGGGGAACCAACAGGGCGTATTAATTAATCACCTCTAAGAAAGCCGCGGCAGAAGTTAACGCACAGTATCCAAATTGTGTTATTGCAGAACATATGCCCCTCCTCATCCACATTCAATGAATCTTCAAATTCCCCTGTGATTGATGACCACCTTAAAAAATGGCACACTCTTGTCTGTATTGAAGGATATAATTCGTCTCCTTTTTGTATTTTTTTCTTTTCTTTTTCTTGGTGAGGTAAATCTTCTTATTCCCATTACTTTGACCTTCTCTCCAGTTTCTTAGGTTAGGCGGTCTATCTGCTGTCCTCTTTTAGTTAGGTTTTGAAGCAGTTTTTGTTTATCAGGGTTTCTTGTTTTAGTTGCAGTCCTGCTAACTCTGTAATTAAATAGTCCAAACAAAGTGGCAGGTGATGATGCAAGGTTGTATTTTTTCTTCTAACTGAATTAGGTGGGTTTGTCTACCTGTGATTTTCTTTTATGTTAGAGGGAGCCACGCCACTGACACGTGGGCCCATGGGTTCTCCCTGGGTCCACGGTGCACGACCCGCCTGCGTGAGCTCCCGTAGCTTCCTCCCCTTGGAGAGCACGGTGGCTCCGCACCCACCCACCGTTGGCGTCACCAACACCCGGGTCCCGCCTGGCGCGGTGATTTCGAGAAATAAATAAACCAATTTTGGGAACCAACGGAGGAAAATAATCAATCACCTCTAAGAAAGCCGCGGCAGAAGTTAAAACTCACTATCCAAATCCAAATTGTGTTAGTGCGGAACATCCCCCCTCCCCCCCCCCCCCCCCCCCCCCCCCCCCCCCAACGAATCTTCTAATTCTCCTGTCACTGATGACCACCTTAAAAAATGGCACACTCGTTTCTGCATTGAAGTATACAATTTGTCTCCTTTCTGTATTTCTTTTTCTTTTTCTTCGTGAGTTAAATCTTTTTATTCATTACATTGACCTTATCTTCTAGTTTCTTAGGTTAGGCGGTCTATCTGCCATGTCCTGTTTTAGTTGGGTTTTGAAGCAGTTTTGTTTATCATCAGGGTTTCTTGTTTTAATCGTAGTCCTGCATAGTGTGTAGTTAAATATCCAAACAAAGTGGCGGGTGATCATGCAAGATTGTATTCTCTTACCTTTGTTTGTTTATTACTGTTTGGTTTGTGATATCTTGCAAGTTCGCATGGGACTGTACATCGCTGAACTTTTCTCACTAACCAGCTTCCTTTGTCTTGTGCTTTCCTTTTGTCAGGGTGAATAGAAAGCAACTCTCTTTGCTGTTAGGAGCTTGATCATGCGAACGTGTAGTTGCAATTTGCATTGATTGTATCTATGTGCTACTTTGTAATTCAAATGAAATATCCTGTCTCGGTCAACTTCTCTTGCCCTGTTTCCTCTCTATTTGTGTTATTTCTGGCTTCTTTTACGCCGGCCATATAACCTGTATTCCTTTTGGAAGTTAAGTCAATGCATTTCATCTCTTAGATCGGATTAACACTTGCCTTTTGATGATGGCTATTTTTATCATTGATGTCCTGAAACGGGTCCTCCTAATTTTGAGACCTAGAAGTTAGTAACTTAGAATCATGCGTCCTGGGCTGTTGGTTTATAAGCTCATTGGTTGAGAAATTTTGCGGTGACTGTTTTCTTGATTTGCTTCATTGCTTCAAAATATTACTGATAATTACACTTTACAGTTTCCAGCGAAAATATCCGAAGATCCTTGCTAGTTTCCAGTGACGTTCTATCCCATTAAACAAGATTCTTCAAGGTGATGGTTCAGTCTCAACCCTGCTGACCTCCATGTCTGGGGCCCCACGCTCCAACCTTGGACTTGTTCCCAGGGACATGAATGGTAGCCTTCCAGTTAGTACTACAAATTCCTCTGGGCCAAGCATTGGTGTTAGCTCTTTGGTGACTGATGGCAACTCATCACTTTCTGGAGGTGCCCAGTTTCAGCAAAGTACGAGCATGAATGCTGATTCATTCACGCGCCTTCCTGCCTCTCCGATGTCGTTTTCGTCCAATAACATTTCTGGCTCTTCAGTCATTGATGGCTCCATCATGCAGCAAAGTCCACCCCAAGAGCAGATGCAGAAGCGGAGAGCATCTAGTGTAACATCACAACCTGTGATTGATGCTGCTGCCGCATTTCATGCTCAAAAGAAGCCAAGAGTTGATATTCGGCAAGATGATATCTTGCAACAACAGTTGATTCAACAGCTGCTCCAAGGTCAGAGTTCTCTTCATCTCCAGGGCCAACATAACCCACAGCTTCAAGCCTTGATCCGGCAGCACAAACTGGCACAAATTCAGCAACAACAGCAGCATCAGTTATCACAACAATTTCCTCAGCATCAACATTCTCAAGTTGGCATACCTCGGCAGCCACAGTTGAGGCCACCGCTAGCACAGCCTGGAATTCAGCTAGCTGGACCTGTTAGGACTCCTGTCGAGAGCGGGCTTTGTTCCCGAAGGTTAATGCAGTATTTGTATCACAAGCGTTACCGGCCAGATGTGAGTTTATGCATTTTCAGATATTTATTACAAGATACACAACAATGGAAGTACAATTTACTCAAAATTATCTTGTAGGATAATCCCATAACATACTGGAGGAAGCTCATTGATGAATATTTTGCACCACGATCAAGAGAAAGATGGTGTGTGTCATCATATGAAAAACCAGGGAATACCTCGGTTGCTATTCCACAGACATCCCCGGTTAGTAAAAAAAATCATATCTGAAATTATATTGAATAGATGTTTAAATAGTATCATACACCATCTTTTTAAAGTTTTGCTAGGATTATTCAACGCTGTTTATTATCGATTACCTTTGATGGCAGTGAGAAACGTAATTTGTATGTGCAGCCTCTTGAGGAAATATTTGTTATTTTAGCCTGCACTAGTTATTTTAATTGAAAGTTTGAAATTGTCCTGCAATGGCTATTTTAATTATATATATCTATTTTGTGTAATGAACCCGCTGATAGCTGATAAAGCTGATTCTTTGTCTGCTCTGCATGTATGGTCGAAATCAAGGGTACTTATTCCTTGATGTTGTATAAGATCTATGAAATTTCACACTCCTATTCTTTCCTTGTTACAGGGTACATGGCGTTGTGATATTTGTAATACGCATTCGGGGAAAGGATATGGTAAAATGTTATATCCTTGGTTGTTTGCACATTTCCCTTCAAGATTGCTCACTGCGTATGAATGCTGATATGTTATGCTTATTCTGTTGTTCCCCTATTTGCCAAGCTCAATATTCTTGTACATGTCTTGTGCTTTACAGAAGACAATCAACAATATTACTTTCTAAGGAAGCCATTATGCATCAAGATTGCAAATAAAAGTAGCTTTACAGAAGATAATCAACAATATTACTTTCTAAGGAATCCATTAAGCATCAAGAGTGCAAATAAAAGTATCTTATGAAGTTGTTAACTCTCTGGAGCAGTACAGAATACCTTATCATAAGAAATAGTGGGTTACTGTCATGAATGAAGAATAACCTCATAGTTTTGGCATTTTATTTCTTCCACAGCAAAGCTTTCTTTGTGTTATCATGCACTTTGCCCCTCCTGTTTTTTAGATGAACATCTTGACTGTCTGTTTTTGGGGCCCTTTCTGTTTTGCTTCTTCATTGTGCAATTCTCATAAATAAGATTTTAAGTTTTTCTCTGCAATGTAATCAATATTTTTTTTGAGCTCACCCAGTTTCCCGCCTTCCCTTATCTATCATACAGAGGCTACCTCTGAAATACTTCCTAGACTCTGTCAAATTAGATTTGACCACGGTGTTAAGGATGAATATCTATTCCTTGACATGCCGAACGAGTTCCGGTTGCCCAACGGACTGCTGCTCCTGGAGCATGCTAAAGTTGTTCAGAAGAGCATCTATGAACACCAACATGTCACACATGAGGGACAACTGAGAATAATATTCACTCCAGAACTAAAGGTATGTTCCTAGTTGTAGTAGCTAGAGCCATACCATAGCACCTTTTGGGTGTCTTTTCTTGAGCATTTGTGCATTTGTGGATATCTTGAAGTGAGAATCATTCTTATGTGCTGATTGCATATGCAGATTATGTCCTGGGAGTTTTGTTCACGGAAACACGACGAGTATGTCACTCGCAAGTTTCTAACAGACCAGGTAAAGTTCTTAGACCAGTATGGGCTTCCTGTTCCATCGCCTATTTGATTAACCTTTGGTTCAAAGGCTGCATATGGTTGAGCTATCGCCTACATATACACAGTGTGATTTGATGCCTGGCATCTTGTAGTTTTGTGTTTATGGCGTAAATCTAATGGGCATTGCTGCTCCTGGGTGATTGGGGTGAAAAGACCAGATCCCTCCCATGCTTACTAGTTTCATCATCCATTTGCTTAACTGTCTACTCAATTAAGTTACAGATAGCTGCAGGCGGAAAACACCAAAGACGATTAAATTATACTCAACCTTTAGAGTAGGCCATAATTCATTGCAATCCTTATGTTTGCCATAGCACCTTTCAAAATCACTTGTTACAAGTGGGGACATCACCCACTCCGCCGTCTTGTTTTGTGGTTCTAAATATTTACCACGATTATTTTACGGTTTTGGAATTTGAAAGCTTCCTTTCTTTTTCATAATTTTTTCTTCCAAATGGATTTATTTTTTACTTTGTAGGAAATGGTAAAGCACGGGTGTTCAACCAGTTCACCTAATTATAAATCTTAAACTGTGGCTTTGTGTGATGCGCTTTAACTTTGGTACTCTTCTATATTTTTCTTATGCACATGCTTTTGTTTTTTCAGGTTACACATATGCTGCGTGCTACCCAGAATTACCAAGCTACTGTCACTAAAAATGGACCTGCTGGCCTATCGAACGATGAGGCACAAAACGCTTGCAACCAGTTAGTAAAACTAAAGTCACAAAAATATGTAGTTGATTCTCTCTAGAGTTGAATTTCTGATATTCTAATCACTACTTGTAAATTCTTTTTTTGTATGAAATTTGTAGGTTTGCGTCAGCATCACGACAACTAGCGAAAAATATAGATCACCACAGCCTAAATGAGCATGGTCTTTCTAAAAGATATGTTCGCTGTTTGCAGGTAACTGGAGTTCCCTAAGTAGTATTTACCTTTCTATTTGCTCAACATTTTGTTAAAAAACATTTTGTAGTCTTGATATTTTCCACATGGAGTGCATTATATGGTTTTGTTCCGTATATGTGCATTATGGCATGTTGATTGCTTATGTCCTCTTGGCAGATATCAGAGGTGGTGAATCACATGAAGGATCTAATTGAGTTCAGCCACAAGAATAAGCTCGGCCCTATAGGTAGGAGCATGCACATACACCAATCGTCTTTAGTACCTAGGTGCTGTATTAAGTTTCCATAAAACAGTTTTGACTAGTGATACTCATGAATATGGTAGAACTAAGCATAGCATTTTGGTTTCTTCCAAAAAGTTAAGCAATAATGCATGTTCTATTGTATTACCTCCGTACCAAAATATAAGACGTTTTTGTAGGCTAGGCTAGTTGAGCCTACAAAAACGTTAATATTTTGATATGGAGGTAGTACTTCATAAGAAACATGCACATGACTAGAAACTACGTTCAAACTCCAGCTGAGCCAAAAACCCAGCTAATGCAAATCCGGTCGTAATGCAACTTCTGAACTAGTGAGAGATGTGGACTGTGAGCTTGAACATGTACAAATTGGTTGTGATGCAAACAGTGCGGAGCTAAACATTGTATGCCACCTTTAGGGCTTCATCATATTTGCTGCTGATAACAGCAAACCATAACAACTGAAGAGAAACATTTGTGACATAGTGACCCTGCTTTGCCCATTGATCCCATTGATCCGTGAGATAGTTTAAATGTTTAATATTTTGCCTGTTCATATGCAGAGGGCCTGAAGAACTATCCCAAACAAACTGCTGGACCAAAGCTCACGGTGCAGAATTTGCATGACTCAAAGGCGGTCAAAACAGAAATAAGCCCCCATGTGAATAACGAGGTTCCAGGTGTTGGAGCAATTAGTAATAATCCGCAGAATCCTGCAGCACAAAGCAATTACCAACATATGCTGAGAAGCTCAAGTGCAAATCAGTTGCTTCAGCAGGAGGCATCACAAAATGCTGCGGCAATGAACAGTTACCAGAATATGTTTAGAAGCTCAAGCGCAAATCAGGGCTTGCTCCAGCAGGAGGCATCTCAGAATGCTGGTGCGCTAAACAATTACCAGAATATGCTTAGAGGCTCAAGCCCGAATCAAAGTTTGCTTCAGCAGGAGGCATCGAGTATCTTCAAAGGTCCTACAGCAGTGCACAGTGGCATTCAGCTGGAAGCATCTAGGTCGTTCCGTGCGGCTCAGCTTGGGCAATTCCAGCATCCCATGTCGTTCCAGCAAGGTATGTCCCAGCACCAGCATAACAATTTCCAAGGCCTGGGCGCTAGTCCACAATTCCAGCAGCATGTGATCAATCAGCTGCTGCAAGAAGCCAAGAACACCAATAGCCGCGCTCTTGCTCATCAGCAACAACAGCAGCAGCACCATCAACAGCAGCAGCAGCAACACCATCAACAGCAGCAGCAGCAGCAGCAGCAGCACCATCAACAGCAGCAACAGCAGCAGCTACAACATCAACAGCAGCAGCAGCAACATCAACAGCAGCAGCAGTCTCCTAGTACTCCCAATGCAAATGGTGGTCTTGCATCTGGAGCCGCGGTCGCCAACACCGCTGCTAGCGGAGAGCAGGCACAGCACATGAATAACGGCACAGCAAAGGGCGCTGCTTTGATGGGTATGACGGGGCCTAGTAATCTGATCAACAGTGGAGCTGGCATGGTCCAGCGAAGCAGCAGTTTCAAGTCAGTGAGCAGCAACCCGGCCGCTTCTGGCGGCAATGCGGCGACCCCAAAGGCGGAGTCTGTGCATGACATGGACGACCTGGAACATCTCATCTCCCACGAACTTGTGGAGAGCGGTCTGTTCATGGGGGAGCAGCCAGGGGACGGTGGCTTCTCGTGGAACATCTGACATCATTGTCAACTAAAGTCTCCCTACTCCGAGAGCTGTGTTTGATGGCGATATCGCGGTAGATTATTAAAAGTTTTTCTTCTCTTTTCGAGATCGTGTTCGCCGCCTGGAACAGTCTCTAGTGATCATAGATTGATGAACCTTCAGCTATGTGAGAGAGTGAGTCGGTTTGGATAGCAGTGCAACCCAGTGTTATTAACTAGTATGGAATGACATGATGTGGTTGTCATTTGTGCTGCTATCTTCTTACTAGTGTTTGGTACTTTGGTCTGCCATCTTTTCTTACTACCCATGGAGTAGTAGATTATATCCAAGAGAATGTAGCATAGCAACTGGCATTGCAATGCTACACTAGCAGGTACACAGACAGTGGCAATCACAGGAAAACCTCGATAATATTTAAGCTTGTGAGGCATCAGGACAACTTGTACAAATTACAGTGGGGATAGATCCTTTGGGTCAATGCATTTTTTTCAACTAAAATCTGATGTGTTTCTTCCTTTTAGAGAAAGAAATATTAAAATATTTTTTATTTTTCTTAACTTTTTGAGTGAGAAACGCCATCAGGTAGTGTTTCCTTGAAAAAAAATCACTCACAACGAACGTTCTATTGCAGAAAGATTTGCCATGTTGAAAAAAAATGTCATGCTAGTAGAAATAACTGTTAGTAATTTGTCACGCTGCAGCAGAGTAATTTGTCATGCGTACCAGAGATTCACACATGGCAAAAAGAAAAGCCATCATCAGAAGAAAGTTGCCACAAATGTCCATGATTTGCTATGGTACAAAGAAGAATGCTGCAGAAAAGAAATTACCACGCATATCTACAAGAATTTACCAGGTTGCATTAGGAAAACTGCCATGCTCCACATAGAAATTGCCACAATACTAACATAGGGACAAAAGTTCGCGCGACGCTAATATAGGGAAAAAGGTTCCCTCAAGAAGGTCGTTCAGACATAAAGCCGTGTATCCGTGAACATTGTTCAGACATGTATGTCCGCTTTAAACCCCTGTTTGTCTATGCATAAAGCCGTGTCCTCTGATTGTCTGTACATATGCATATGATTGATGGGATGAAGAGAAAGAGGAAAAAAAAGAGATAGTAACCTTGAGTGAGGTGGGTCCAACGTGACGGTGTCCAGACGTTCGAACAACCGTTGTTTTCTCTCCAATATAGGCTGTGTTTGGGAGTTTGCGGATATTTATTTTAGGGGTTGGGACGGTTTAAAGCATGACTGCACGAGCACATTCATGGGAAAAACCATTGTAATATAAAAAAGATTACTGCTTGTTGGGCCTGAGTTTATGGGTCCGTGTCCTCCAAGGCCTGCTATAGGCTGCCAGTAGCCAGTAGCGAGCGATGACATACAGATGCGAGCGACGACATACAGATGCGAGCTGCCTACCCCTAAAACAGAGATGCGAGCCGCCTCCTCGTTGCCTTCTTCTTCTTCTTCTTCCCCACAAACCCCCAAATCCCACACGATGTTGGCCACCCGCAATTGCGCCCGTACATCTCGCGAGTCACTTGATGATCCGTCCCTTTTCCCCAGCTGCGGGCGGCTTGTTGGGGGACGGCTGCTCTGTCCGATGGCGCTGGCCGTTGGTGGTGCGGGAGACGGGAGAGGAGGTCATCGTCGATAGGAGGTGACGAGGGAGACGAATCCCGTAGTATCTTCCTGCGGTGTTGACGCCTGTGCTGCGGAGCATTAGGAGGCGCCGACGTCGACCGTGCACTCTAGAAGAGTACATATTTAATCCAAATCATGAATTTAGTATCATCTCCACCGTTTTATAAAGCTCGGTGTTAGCAAGTGGCAAGGCTATCACCAAGTAGAGCAGCAGTAGAGAATAGAGTACAAGTAGTCTGTGTATGATAGGATAGGTGTGTACTAGGTCTAGGGTTATAGAGCGACAGGTAGGGGGGGGGGTGCCTGGGCAGAGGTCATAGGGGGAGCTATGCCCCGTAGGAAAGTGGGGGCCGGGGTGGGGGTGGGGGGGGGGGGTAGGGGGAGGGTATGCCCGTCGCCGAGGCCGGGCTATGGGGTTAGGGGTGGGCGGTATGCCTAGGCTGTGCGGGCGAGGGGGGGGGGGAGGGAGGTTAGGGGGCATGTATTCCTCACCGGGTACACATCTCCTGGCATCCCTTCTCTCTCCTTTATCTCGCCTCAATGCCCTCCCGCAACATCCATCCATGTCTAGGCCGCACCATTGTCGCGCTCCACCTCTCCATCTGCCACAGCTGCGATGCTCGGCTTCATCCTAGATGCTTAATAACCATAGCAGATGGTGAGCGCAAGCCGGCGGCAAATCGCACCAGAGGGCGCCACCATAGGGACGTATGAGAGGATCTGATGTGAGTGCTCTCCTACACACCGATGCCGTTGGGTGCATGGTAAAAAAAATATTTGGTGCTAGTGTAGCGTATCACATGTTCCAACAACGATCCTCGTTGACAGAGAGTCATCGGTGACCAGCGAGGTAGCGGGGATGTGTTGGTGTTGATCCCCATTGCCTGCAATAGGAGGACGACCTTTAAGCAAATGCTTCCCGCCTTCAGTTTGGAGTAGTGGAATATGGATGCACGGAGCCACGGACACCATCTCGACGACAAAGGAAGGGGAAAATTGTTGCCGCCATTTCCCCCTTAGATTAGCCACAGTGGAAGTAACTTCAGCAGTAACATCAAGTACAACTCGGCAAATTTGTTTATGTGGCAATGAGTTAATGAAGAGAGAGGTAGTTGTAGTAACTTAGCTAGTTACTGTCACAGCACATATCCCAATGCAATATGAGTCTATAACCTAATAAATGAATCTTTGCATGTTACCACACTTAAATTACTACCCATGTGACGTCCGGATAATTAGGCTACAGTGAACCTGTGCTAATGATGCCACGTCACTTCGATTACTGTTGCTACTCTCGCGTTAGTTCGAAAACAATTCAAATTCAAATTCAAAATCAAGCAGGCAATAAAACTTTTCAAATATTAAAACTAAAATGTTTGGAGTGAACCAAATAATTCATAGGAAATTATGGTGGGGAAACCACACCTGTATAAAATGTTTAGATACTATAAGGTGAATAAAACAGTAGCGTAAACTATTATTTATTTAACTCTAATTGCCCCAAACTTTTTGTGCTAACTCAAAATAATCCCTCTTATTTATATGTCAAATTTCATGTTTACCAAAAATCGTTTTGTACAAAAGGAAAATAGAAAACGATGCCAGAATTATAAAACAGAAAACGATAAAAAAGAAATGGGCCTAAAGATCTATTGTGCACATGGGCCCTAGTGGCCTTGGTGCACGCACAACCCAGACCGCCTCCCTTGTCTTCCACCTCCCGCTACAGTGGGAGGCAGGGAGCAGCCGTGGCGCCATCTCCATGGCCGACGCCACACGTCGAGCATCCCACGGCTCCCCCTTTGGATAAGGTCGTCGTCCGCACCCCTCCCTGCTAACCCTAGCCCTAGATCCCCCTCGCTCGCGCTCTTCCTACAGCCTCTCGCTCACCCCTCCCCCTCTCTCTGTTTTGACGGCCGGGCGGGACGTCACCACGGCGTCGTCAAGCCCGCGGCCACCGGCCACCGCTCGCCGCACCAACGAGTCCAGGAGGATCGCCATCGTCGACCTCGTCCATCCAGAGCGTCAAATCAAGCGGAGCCGCACCGATTCGTCGCCATCGATCTCGTCTTCGACATCCTGCACCGTCGGCCGCCGTCGTCGATTCGCTCGACCCCGACCGTCCCCAGCCTCTCCGACCACGTCCCCGGCTCCTTGGTGAGCTTCTCCTCCGGATTCCCCCTTCCTCAGCCTTGATTTGGTCACCGTTTGCCGTCCCGAGCTCATCCGTTTCCGCTTGTACGCGTACGTACCGTGAGTATTTGCTCGCGCTGCTCCTGCTGCCGCCACGCGCGGGCGCGCCGCGCCCGCCTGACGACTGCTGCTCTTGCCCGCGCCTCCCAACTGCTGCTGGCTGATGCCGCTGCCTCTTCTTGCTGATGTCGCACTGCTTGCCGCGGCCGCTGTCGCTGTCGCCGATGCTGCCTGCTGCTCGCCGTAAGCCGCGGACTGCACCCCGTGCGCCCCCTGCGCTCAACTGCACACCCGCGCGTGCCAGCCCGCTCGTGCCCATGGCCGCTCCCATGCGAGCTCATGGCCGTGGCTGGCCATAGCCGCCGTGTGCCTGTGCATGCATGCACAACCACGGTGAAGCCGGCTGGGCTCTATCTAGTGCCTAGCAAGCCGGCCCTCCTCTAATTGCTAATTAGATATGCTAGATTAAAAATTAGACTAACCCACTAACGTTGGACAAGTGGAACCCATTCTCTAGTAATGCTAATTAGAGTAATTAAACCCTTGTTAAAATAAGTAAATCAATGACTGGTGGACCCAGTCAAAACTTTGACTAATCAACTGCTGACTGGGCTGGTCCCAGTCAATGACATACGGGCCCTGCCGGACTCGCTGACCAGTCAACATTTGACTGTTGACTGCTGAGTCAGCGGTCAACCGCCCCCACCTATCAGCCTGTAGCACACGCTGCTGGGTACACTTTCGGGTGCACTTGGCATTTAGTCAACTTAATATTTCAAATTTGAATAATTTCAGAAAATACTTTAAAAATCCGTAGGAAATAAACCGTAGCTTGGATCCAAAAACTTCATATATGAAAGTTGCTCAGAAAAATCCAACAAATCCGGATACGCAGTCCGTTCGTCCGCCACACATTCCTACCATAGCAAACACACAACTTTTCCCCTCCGGCTCCTTTGCCTGAAAACGCGAAACACCGGGGATACTTTCCCGGATGTTTCCCCCCTTCACTGGTATCACCTCATACCGCGTTAGAACACGTCTAGCTCTGCTTGTTGTCCTGTTATGCACTTTCTTGCTATGTATTTACTGTTTCTCCCCCCTCTTCTCTTCGGTAGACCCCGTGACGATGCTGATGCCCCTGTGGTCGACTACGTCACCGACGACCCCTCCTTCTTGTCTGAGCAACCAGGCAAGCCCCTCCCTTGATCACCAGATATCGCCTACTCTCCTCTATACTGCTTGCATTAGAGTAGTGTAGCATGTTACTGTTTTCCGTTCATCCTATCCTGATGCATAGCCTGTCCTTGCTACTGCTGTTGTTACCTTTACCTGCAAACCTAATGCTTAGTATAGGATGCTAGTTTATCATCAGTGACCCTACATTCTTGTCCGTCTGCCATGCTATACTATCGGGCCGTGATCACTCGGGAGGTGATCACGGGTATGTACTATATACTTTATACATGATACATGTGGTGACTAAAGACGGGTAGGCTCGTAGGAGCACTCGCGAGTGGATCTTTGAGGCGGAGCGACAGGGCAGGTTCCGACCACCTAGGAGAGAGGTGGGCCTGACCCTGGTCGGTGTTCGCGGATACTTAACACGCTTAACGAGATCTGAGTATTTGATCTGAGTCTGGCCATTTGGTCTATACGCACTAACCATCTACGTGGAAGCAGTTATGGGTATCCCGGCATCGTGGTATCAGCCGAAGCCTTCGTGACGTCAGCGACTGAGTGGCGCACGCCGGATTGGACTGGAAAGCCACTAGGCTAGGTCTGCTTCCGGCCGCGTACGCAACGTGCAGGTGTGCAAAGGGCGATGGGCCCAGACCCCTGCGCCATAGGATTTAGACCGGCGTGCTGACCTCTCTGTTGTGCCTAGGTAGGGCTACGACGTGTTGATCTTCCGAGGCCGGGCATGACCCAGAAAAGTGTGTCCGGCCAAATGGGATCGAGCGTGTTGGAGTATGTGGTGCATCCCTGCAGGGAAGTTTATCTATTCGAATAGCCGTGTCCCTCGGTAAAAGGACGACCCGGAGTTGTACCTTGACCCTATGACAACTAGAACCGGATACTTAATAAAACACACCCTTCCAAGTGCCAGATACAACCGGTGATCGCTCTCTCACTGGGCGACGAGGGGAGGATCATCGGTTAGGATTATGCTATGCGATGCTACTTGGAGGACTTCCGTCTACTCTCTTCTCCTGCTGCAAGATGGAGGTTACCAGAAGCGTAGTCTTTGAAAGGATTAGTTATCCCCCTATTATTCTGGCATTCTGCAGTTCAGTCCACATATGATACCCTTATTCCATTTGATACCCATGCATATGTAGTGTAGCTCCTTGCTTGCGAGTACTTTGGATGAGTACTCACGGTTGCTTTCTCCCCCTTTTCCCCCTTTCCCTTCCTTCTGGTTGTCGCAACCAGATGCTGGAGTCCAGGAGCCAGTCGCCACCGTCGACGACGACTCCTACTACACCGGAGGTGCCTACTACTACGTGCTGCCCGCTGATGACGACCAGGAGTAGTTTAGGAGGATCCCAGGCAGGAGGCCTGCGCCTCTTTCGATCTGTATCCCAGTTTGTGCTAGCCATCTTATGGCAACTTGTTTAACTTATGTCTGTACTCAGATATTGTTGCTTCCGCTGACTCGTCTATGATCGAGCTCTTGTATTCGAGCCCTCGAGGCCCCTGGCTTGTAATATGATGCTTGTATGACTTATTTATGTTTTAGAGTTGTGTTGTGATATCTTCCCGTGAGTCCCTGATCTTGATCGTATACATTTGCGTGCATGATTAGTGTACGGTCAAATCGGGGGCGTCACAAGTTGGTATCAGAGCCGACTGCCTGTAGGAATCCCCCTTCCACACTCCTTGGCCGAAGATGAGTCTAGTCATTGCAAAACTTTTACTAACATGGTTGTGTGGCTTACGAGCCCACGTCGCAATTGGGTGGTATTAGGATCTTTTACTCCTTGATCTTTACTCCGGGATTCTGAACTCTCTTCTATTCGGGTTAAACGGTTTTTACTAACATCTAACTTTAGGTTCTCGAAAAAACTTTCTCCCGGCGAGCCCCTTCAGTCCAGATGATCGCAGGCTGCACCAGAAGATTTCGAAGATACTCTCCGATATTCTCTCGAGACCTTGTGCCCGTTGCTTTTGCAATTCCCTTCCACCGAAATATCCCTATGGTTAAATACTTACACCTGTCGTGCTTACTTTTATTCCCAGTCGATCTTGTTATTACAAGATACCCCCCAAAAATATTTGGTGCCTACTGCCTTGCAGTTCTTCGCCACCTGAATACCCCTAATGATAAATTCTCGCACTTTCCGAGTATCCGCTCATCTCCAGTTGTTAAGGTGTTTCACAAAAGTTTTTGAAATACCATTCAATCTTCCGAAGATCTTCAACAACCTATTGCTCTTGAAATTCTTGCTTGCTTGCTTGCATTGGGATTAAATCCTATAAGTCTGGTAATCTTATTGGCATCCTCTGTCATTATCATTTTAAGCCCGTTAATTCAATATGTTGAGGATGCTTACCTTCCTCAGCCGAATCCTAGAATTCATCCTGCTGGCTCAGACGTCAGTTGGATATGAGCTGCTTCTTGACCAAGCAATGCCTTGATCGGTTGTGCTTCTAAGTCTATTGAACTTATTCATTTTCGATCAGAACGTTTGCTTATGATCCTTTGTTTTGGAAATCATAATTCCTTTGTTATCTAAACATCGAATTATTCAGATGTTCTATAATATGATGTTGTGCATTCCTTCTTTGTCTGATTGAGTACCGATACTCACATCAGCTCTGTTATGGATCGCCCGATCCATTGTTGGATTTCATCCGACATCGTCCTTCACATTCAATAACCTTGTGATCCTTCCATGGGTATATAATGCCTTTGGTAAATTGTATCGTCTGCTTTTGAACAATACTCTACTTTCGAGCCGGTGATGTTTACTATTGCAGCTTGCGGAATATGTTTCCACGATACCCCGATGGGTTGAACCTATGCCTCCCTTATTATGTGTGAACTCAAAAGTTTTCACGAGTCATACTCTTCTGGTATTTTTCTAGATATAATTTCTATACTACAGCTTCAACAAAAGCGAGAAGTAAAATGAAAGGTTATGCATGGAAGAAGTGGGAGTCGACCTTGAGCCTTTGCGTTCATGCCCATGGACCCGATGTGAAACTTATCATCGAAGCTTCTTGTAAATGATATTAATTCCCTTGGTATAAGTTCATCCTATATCCGGGATCTGGCCTTTTGCAATCGTGGTTCCGACCATGTTCTCTTTTAAATACCATTTTCGATGCAAGTGTAAGCACTCGTCTTATGTGGATCAATATACCGGTCCAACCTCTACTTTGATCCGTCTTCGAGTATTACCCCCTGGTATCTCGAGATTATCATGGAACTACATAACTTCTTATGAGTTCTTCATCGAGTGCTACATTCACACTGATCCAATTTTCCACGGGCTCTGAGTCAATAAACACTCCAAAACACCGATAACTGAACCGAGTCTGCAGAACGGTTCAACGACACTTGATAATCTTCTTTAAGTACGAGTTTGTATCCGACCACGCCATTCCTAGCTTGTATGGCTATATCATTGTCGTGGTGATTTTAACTGTGCTACCTGGACCTTATTCTCGGAGCACCACTTCGACGATGAGCTAAGCTTACGTCGATTTTCCTTGTCATATCAATTCACCTTGAAAAGCAAGCTTGATTTCGAGTTGTGTCGTATCTGTGCTTCCATTGACCTCTTGCTTCATCATTCCTTTGACTTGATGTCATCGCTGATCGATTACATCCTCATGAAATCTTTCGACAAAATTTGTCGTGATCATCATCAACATTTGACTCCTTTCAGGATATCGATCGAATTCATGATGATAAGTACCATCCTCGTCCCTTGGTAATTTGAGTTGACATCGACAGCATCCTTAATCCCTTTCATCACAAACTTGTTCATGTTATGGATGCCATTTGCTTGCCAGCTTGTATTTTGTTCTACCTTGAAGTAGTACTGTCTTTTATGTCAGGGATGTTGTGAGGATTGCTCCACCTCTTAAGAATTCTTGGTATAGTGATACTTCTCCCCATCATCATTCTTTCTTGGTCCTCGAGTTGATTCCAAACGGGGTACCAACAAGTGGAAGGTGCTGTTTGGATTCTGCCCTTCTAGCAACCCTATTGATTTGAAGTTAATGGTCGGCCGTTCATTCTTAGACTATTGATTATTGAATCACCATACCAACGTTGGTCGTGCAACCCAGCCCATATTTCGGGTGCACATTTCAACCAATGTTTAATTGTGTATGTTTTCCTCGAGCATGCCTCATTACATCATTTGATCTGACAAATGTTATCTCCTTGTTCACATAAGTGTGGGAATCCATCTTTTGAAAATTTCAATGAATAATCGTTGAGTTCATCAGTCACCTCCTCGTCCTCTCCTTGGTTAAATGATGAACTCATGATTCGGAACTTGCTTCCATAGTACATTTCCCGAGAATTTTGCAACTCCATCTCATCTAATTGTGTTGCCCCCTTTCCTTCTCGGGCATCATGAGTCTGAGTTATCCTGACACCAATCATATCTGAATCTCGGCCAGATATGATGGTTGAAACGTTTTCCAAGAGTCATAACATTGGTCCTTATATAACCCAGTAAGGTGATGGCATGCCCAGCACAACTGGCCGGAGGACCTACTGTTACAAGTTTCCTTTTAAGCAAGGTTATCCATTTTTCCATGGGGAAACTGTAAGACTTATTCTATGAGTTGTTCCTGATGGATCCTTTGTGTAACCCGAAGTCTGACCTTTGCTTGAATACCATGTCAGCGCTATCTCGAAGCATGTCTATGGTACTCCGATTTTCAATAAGAACATTTGAAGCACCATGCTAAATGTTTCTTGTTGAAATTACCCAAACACCGTTGTATGGGTAATGTCATGAAATTTGTCTCTCCTACCTAAAAGAGTTCTCTACCTTCTATCCGGTCTTGGATATCATGCTCTGCTTGTCCTTGGGAAGGATATATCCCTGAATTATGTGTTTAAAACACATTTTCCTTTCCATTCTTCTGTTAAACCTGATAATCACATTTTCCTTTCCATTGTCTTGTTAAGCTTTCTTGAAATCTGATTTAACTGAGCAGTGATAAATCCCTGCTTAGTAAGCACCTCGTTGTACAACTCTGTCAGTAAGCCCCTGTTACCATTGTTGATAGCATCCCGGTAACCACCGGTGGACGAGAACTTTGCCTATTGGTCCGCCTCGTTCAACGAGCAGGAAAATGGTTCTCTTCGTCCCTCGCCCTTGGTACCGATGTTGTTGCCGACGTAACTGATAGGCTGATCCTCTGACATGCCTTGCTATCATGACCATGCAAGATGTCAACGCCATCCCTATTTTAACCCACATGGTGGGCCCATAACCCACAGTTCCACAGGATCGAAACCTGACCCTCCTGTACACACCAGTTCCTAAAGGTTATTCCTCATGCTTGGCTTCGTAGGTAATTCGCGAGCCACCTTCCTACTGCTCTATTCTGGTATCAGACGCAATGCTTACTCTCGCTGCTCTGAACCCCTTATCACTTAGTTCAGACTTTGAGCAGCTATCTATCCGCTTGGACCCTCTCATTATACCTTCGTATCGTACTCTCGGTGTATTTTATATGTTCCACTCGAGGGATAATCTTATGCTCATTCATGGGTAAACCCCAGATTGTTTCCCTCGTAAGCATGCTGTCGTAGCCAAGCTGCCCCTTACCTATTTGTAAGTACGTTGGATTTCCGAAGAGAAGGATGATGACTTCCTCATGATGACTGGAGCAGAGAAATAAAGACATCAACGAAAGGGATCAACTTCTTCGAGAAGAGCAACCAAAACTGAGGAGATCTGTTAGATTTTTCGTAACCCAATCCCTTTCCCCTTACTCCCCTCCTAAATCTCGGGACGAGATTTCTTGTACTGGAGGAGAATTGTGACGTCCGGATAATTAGGCTACAGTGAACCTGTGCTAATGATGCCACGTCACTTCGATTACTGTTGCTACTCTCGCGTTAGTTCGAAAACAATTCAAATTCAAATTCAAAATCAAGCAAGCAATAAAACTTTTCAAATATTAAAACTAAAATGTTTGGAGTGAACCAAATAATTCATAGGAAATTATGGTGGGGAAACCACACCTGTATAAAATGTTTAGATACTATAAGGTGAATAAAACAATAGCGTAAACTATTATTTATTTAACTCTAATTGCCCCAAACTTTTTGTGCTAACTCAAAATAATCCCTCTTATTTATATGTCAAATTTCATGTTTACCAAAATTCGTTTGGTACAAAAGGAAAATCGAAAACGATGCCAGAATTATAAAACAGAAAACGATAAAAAAGAAATGGGCCTAAAGATCTATTGTGCACATGGGCCCTAGTGGCCTTGGTGCACGCACAACCCAGACCGCCTCCCTTGTCTTCCACCTCCCGCTACAGTGGGAGGCAGGGAGCAGCCGTGGCGCCATCTCCATGGCCGACGCCACACGTCGAGCATCCCACGGCTCCCCCTTTGGATAAGGTCGTCGTCCGCACCCCTCCCTGCTAACCCTAGCCCCAGATCCCCCTCGCTCGCGCTCTCCCTACAGCCTCTCGCTCACCCCTCCCCCTCTCTCTGTTTTGACGGCCGGGCGGGACGTCACCACGGCGTCGTCAAGCCCGCGGCCACCGGCCACCGCTCGCCGCACCAACGAGTCCAGGAGGATCGCCATCGTCGACCTCGTCCATCCAGAGCGTCAAATCAAGCGGAGCCGCACCGATTCGTCGCCATCGATCTCGTCTTCGACATCCTGCACCGTCGGCCGCCGTCGTCGATTCGCTCGACCCCGACCGTCCCCAGCCTCTCCGACCACGTCCCCGGCTCCTTGGTGAGCTTCTCCTCCGGATTCCCCCTTCCTCAGCCTTGATTTGGTCACCGTTTGCCGTCCCGAGCTCATCCGTTTCCGCTTGTACGCGTACGTACCGTGAGTATTTGCTCGCGCTGCTCCTGCTGCCGCCACGCGCGGGCGCGCCGCGCCCGCCTGACGACTGCTGCTCTTGCCCGCGCCTCCCAACTGCTGCTGGCTGATGCCGCTGCCTCTTCTTGCCGATGTCGTTGCTGATGTCGCACTGCTTGCCGCGGCCGCTGTCGCTGTCGCCGATGCTGCCTGCTGCTCGCCGTAAGCCGCGGACTGCACCCCGTGCGCCCCCTGCGCTCAACTGCACACCCGCGCGTGCCAGCCCGCTCGTGCCCATGGCCGCTCCCATGCGAGCTCATGGCCGTGGCTGGCCATAGCCGCCGTGTGCCTGTGCATGCATGCACAACCACGGTGAAGCCGGCTGGGCTCTATCTAGTGCCTAGCAAGCCGGCCCTCCTCTAATTGCTAATTAGATATGCTAGATTAAAAATTAGACTAACCCACTAACGTTGGACAAGTGGAACCCATTCTCTAGTAATGCTAATTAGAGTAATTAAACCCTTGTTAAAATAAGTAAATCAATGACTGGTGGACCCAGTCAAAACTTTGACTAATCAACTGCTGACTGGGCTGGTCCCAGTCAATGACATACGGGCCCTGCCGGACTCGCTGACCAGTCAACATTTGACTGTTGACTGCTGAGTCAGCGGTCAACCGCCCCCACCTATCAGCCTGTAGCACACGCTGCTGGGTACACTTTCGGGTGCACTTGGCATTTAGTCAACTTAATATTTCAAATTTGAATAATTTCAGAAAATACTTTAAAAATCCGTAGGAAATAAACCGTAGCTTGGATCCAAAAACTTCATATATGAAAGTTGCTCAGAAAAATCCAACAAATCCGGATACGCAGTCCGTTCGTCCGCCACACATTCCTACCATAGCAAACACACAACTTTTCCCCTCTGGCTCCTCTGCCTGAAAACGCGAAACACCGGGGATACTTTCCCGGATGTTTCCCCCCTTCACCGGTATCACCTCATACCGCGTTAGAACACGTCTAGCTCTGCTTGTTGTCCTGTTATGCACTTTCTTGCTATGTATTTACTGTTTCTCCCCATCTTCTCTTCGGTAGACCCCGTGACGATGCTGATGCCCCTGTGGTCGACTACGTCACCGACGACCCCTCCTTCTTGTCTGAGCAACCAGGCAAGCCCCTCCCTTGATCACCAGATATCGCCTACTCTCCTCTATACTGCTTGCATTAGAGTAGTGTAGCTTGTTACTGTTTTCCGTTCATCCTATCCTGATGCATAGTCTGTCCTTGCTACTACTGTTGTTACCTTTACCTGCAAACCTAATGCTTAGTATAGGATGCTAGTTTATCATCAGTGACCCTACATTCTTGTCCGTCTGCCATGCTATACTATCGGGCCGTGATCACTAGGGAGGTGATCACGGGTATGTACTATATACTTTATACATGATACATGTGGTGACTAAAGACGGGTAGGCTCGTAGGAGCACTCGCGAGTGGATCTTTGAGGCGGAGCGACAGGGCAGGTTCCGACCACCTAGGAGAGAGGTGGCCTGGCCCTGGTCGGTGTTCGCGGATACTTAACACGCTTAACGAGATCTGGGTATTTGATCTGAGTCTGGCCATTTGGTCTATACGCACTAACCATCTACGTGGGAGCAGTTATGGATATCCCGGCGTCGTGGTATCAGCCGAAGCCTTCGTGACGTCAGCGACTGAGTGGCGCGCGCTGGATTGGACTGGAAAGCCACTAGGCTAGGTCTGCTTCCGGCCGCGTACGCAATGTGCAGGTGTGCAAAGGGCGATGGGCCCAGACCCCTGCGCCATAGGATTTAGACCGGCGTGCTGACCTCTCTGTTGTGCCTAGGTAGGGCTACGACGTGTTGATCTTCCGAGGCCGGGCATGACCCAGAAAAGTGTGTCCGGCCAAATGAGATCGAGCGTGTTGGGGTATGTGGTGCACCCCTGCAGGGAAGTTTATCTATTCGAATAGCCGTGTCCCTCGGTAAAAGGACGACCCGGAGTTGTACCTTGACCCTATGACAACTAGAACCGGATACTTAATAAAACACACCCTTCCAAGTGCCAGATACAACCGGTGATCGCTCTCTCACAGGGCGACGAGGGGAGGATCATCGGTTAGGATTATGCTATGCGATGCTACTTGGAGGACTTCCGTCTACTCTCTTCTCCTGCTGCAAGATGGAGGTTACCAGAAGCGTAGTCTTCGAAAGGATTAGTTATCCCCCTATTATTCTGTCATTCTGCAGTTCAGTCCACATATGATACCCTTATTCCATTTGATACCCATGCATATGTAGTGTAGCTCCTTGCTTGCGAGTACTTTGGATGAGTACTCACGGTTGCTTTCTCCCCCTTTTCCCCCTTTCCCTTCCTTCTGGTTGTCGCAATCAGATGCTGGAGTCCAGGAGCCAGTCGCCACCGTCGACGACGACTCCTACTACACCGGAGGTGCCTACTACTACGTGCTGCCCGCTGATGACGACCATGAGTAGTTTAGGAGGATCCCAGGCAGGAGGCCTGCGCCTCTTTCGATCTGTATCCCAGTTTGTGCTAGCCATCTTATGGCAACTTGTTTAACTTATGTCTGTACTCAGATATTGTTGCTTCCGCTGACTCGTCTATGATCGAGCTCTTGTATTCGAGCCCTCGAGGCCCCTGGCTTGTAATATGATGTTTGTATGACTTATTTATGTTTTAGAGTTGTGTTGTGATATCTTCCCGTGAGTCCCTGATCTTGATCGTATACATTTGCGTGCATGATTAGTGTACAGTCAAATCGGGGGCGTCACAACCCACTATGAAGGTAGTAACATAGTCTAAGGATATGTGTATGTTACTAGTGTATGTTACTATCCATTGTGACTATTCTTAGTGGGATAAGGTAGGAGAGAGCAAAGCATGACTCTTTGACTGCGCACGCACACACCTACTAATAAGGTATATGAGCAGAAAAAAAATCTTATGGGAGAGCTTAAAGTGATGGTGACTGTCAAAGAACTTCATACGCAAAATCTGGCGGTAATGATTTTTGTCAATTCAGTTTAAAAATGTATAATTACAGAGAGCAGGGCGGTATGTTCAGCAGACGCAACTGAACGGGCAGTCGTCGTTCACTATTATGCCAAGAGTGGCGGAGAAGCCGGCATTTTAGAGCATCTCCAGCCGCGTCCCCAACAGGTCCTCCTCAAGCGATTTTGCCACGCCGGTATGGAAAAAACGGCCCAGTCACGCCCCCAGAAGCCCGTTTTTTACCGGCTCGGGACGAAACTGGTGCCGGCAGACCCAGGCCGAACCCGACTTCCTGGGGGGCGCCTGGGGCGCCGGCACGAGCGAAAAGGGCGCGTGGGTCCGCCCTGTCGGCGAGGCGAGCACCTCTTCTCGCCGTTTCTTCCTGCGTTTTCCCCACTTCCCTCCCGTACTCTTCCTTCCTCCCGCCAATCTCCCTCCCGCTCGCCTCCCTCCCAGCCGGCCGCCATGCCACCGAAGAAGTACATCGCCCCCCGTGCGGCGACACCCTCGACCGCCTCCGTCGCCCAGCCGAAACAGAGGAAGCCGAGGGCGCCGCCGACCAAGCCACCGGGCATGTCAAACGCCGAGTGGAGGGCGGAAGTTCAGCGGCGGGAGGCTGTCAGGGCCATCGCCAAGAAGGCCCGCGACAACGCGGCGCGCGCGGCTGCGGCTGCCTCGACGGACCAAATCGAGGCCGAGGCGACTCGCGCGGGGATGATGAATCCACCCGGAAGCCACACCCAGTACGCGCCCTGGGGTGAGCAAGGCGCCGGCTCTCCACAACCATGGGGATCGCCCTCGCCGGGCTACGCCGACGGTGACGCGCATGGTGGATTCAACCCAAACGTCACCTTCCCCCATGGATACCCGGTCCAGCGCACGCCCTCACCCGCCTTCGCCGGCGTGCAGTACCCTCCGTACAACTACTCGCCGCCTGCCTACGCTTCCTCCCCGATGCCCCCTCTATGCCGTGGCCCGCTGCCCTTCTCGCACCTCGGCGAAACCGACGAGACCGAGGCCGACATGGACGACATCATCGCGACAGGTTCGACTGCTGCCGCCGCATCTCCCGGCTTCGTCACCCAGGACGAGGTGGTGAACCTCAGCGGCGGCATGAACAGCGAGCTCGGCTACGTCTACGGTGAGGACGAGCAGGAGGAGTAGGAGGAGGACAACGACGAGGAGGAGGAGGAGGAGGAGCCGACGCCTGCGACGGCGAAGGGGCGCAAGAAGAAGCGGGCAGCCAGGACAGGCGAGCCGCGCATCAAGTGGGCGTCCAAGGAGGAGGAATGCCTCGCCGAAGCATGGAAAGTCGTCTGTCTCGACCCGACGACCGACACGAACCAGAGCGTCGACACGTACTGGGACCGCATCAAGGCCGAGTTCGACGAGCGCAAGCTCATCGACCCCTACTTCAAAGGCGTCTACATGCAGCGTGGCTCCAAGGCGATGGCGAACCATTGGGGGCGTATCCAGGGGGCGTGCAACAAATGGGCATGGGGTCGTCGAGGAGGTCGCGGCTCGCCCGGAGAGCGGCGCCAGCGTCGAGGATCAGGTATGCCACGCCGGCCTCCCGCCTCTCTTCGCCGTGTACGCGCGCCAACTGTTTGTCCCTCCGCGCAGTTGCTGCGCATGTTCACCCTGTACCGGAAGAGCAACAACGACGCCGAATTCAAGTACCTCCACGTCTACAAGCGCATTGACAAGTGCGAGAAGTGGGCGGAAGTCCGGCGCACCCTCGACAAGGCCAAGGAGATCTACAAGCCGGATGCGCCGACTCCTGGCGCATTGGAAGGGCGGCCGGACGGCAACAAAGTTGCCAAGAAGGGGAAATACGCCGACACGGCCACCGCTGAGTGCAGGAGTCCATCGAGCACTGCCTCGCCGACGGGCAGGCCCGGGCCGTCCTTCGTAAAGAGAAGACCGAGGCGCGGTGGTCGGCGTTGATGTCGAGCAGCGCCGTCAAGCTCGACCTGCTCCGGACGAACGTCGCCGCGAAGAAGAGAAACACTGACCTGGCTTTCCTGCTGGGCGGGGCGGACATGCTCTAGAGCACCGACGAGGCGGTCAAGGCGTGGTATTTGGCGAAACGCGGCCTCATCCTGAACCAGCTTCCCTCGACAAGGCCGCCGACGCCGACGCCGCCGCCAAGCCCGCGTGACGACGCCCAGCACCACCGAAGCCGTGCCGACGCCGCCCAGCGCAGAGGCTGCTCCGTCACCCGGCTACGAGCAGAGCTCCGCCCCACGCATGCCAACTCCGCCGACGCCTGGGCAGAGCCCGCCGAGTGATGCGCACGCGAACTTCTGCCGCTCTATTTTTTGTACGCCGAATTGTGGTTTGCGATCGCCCGACTTGCGGCGTCTTTTGTGAGCGGGAACAACCAAATTCGAATTTTTCACGTCCTGAGGGTGTAACTAGGAGCTAGGTCGTCCCAGGGGCCGAACTAGCGCCGGTTCGCTCCTAGACCGTCTTTTTTTAGCGCCCTGGGGGGCTGAACGGCTGGAGATGCTCTTAGTGGCCAGCCTCTTGTTCGGCTGCGGCGACAGCGGCGACGGAGCCCTCTGCCCCAGAGACCGCCTGGACACAGCCGTCTCGCCACCACTGTTGTCTCCGCCGGCGACCCGCAGTACCTCCGCGCCAGCCTCTGCATGATCTGCAGCGGTCTCGTGAATCAGCTCCTTGCGCCATGGGCGAGCATCTAGCAGGCGGGAGGAGCATGTAGCGGTCGTGCAAGAACGCAGCACGAGCCCGGCTACGAGCAGCCATGCGACTACCCTGCAATTCATGGCGACACGGCAGCGGCGGCGACAATATATCACGGCTAGCTAGATTTGGGGAGGTGGAAGTGTCTACTCGTCGTCAACCATGGGGTGGGGTATATATATACCATACGAAAATTATGTCGTCGCCGTCTCGAGGGTCCTCCAATCGCCGGCTCCAACCTGGAAACCCAGCAGATTACTCCCACATCTTAATCAAAATACCAGATACCAGTTGCTAGCGGCCGCGGTATTGAAGTGCACTGCATCTACCAGTAGTTGCCTTAAAATTAGGGCTAAGCTTATGGGTATGATGTTGGATCCATCCATGCATCGTTTGACCTGGGAGTTTCTTAAAGCAAGCGCGCAGCTGCTCGCCTGGACCTCGACCTCGAATTGAAGCACTACCCACTTGCCGCTTGCACGCTCGTAGATACACAATACAAGGGCCTGCTGCATATGGAGTAGGACAAAAGGACAGGTCTATTATTTCTTTATAACCTGTTGCAAATTGAAGATGCAACCGCAGTGCCTGATGTCAAGTGCATGCACATGAATGCACGGCCTTTTCTTGTTATCGTGGACTTATTGGGTCGTGATAGTATAGTCGGAGCATCAGCGTAAGCGATCTAACTTAAATTCGGTTCGATCGACCAGTGAGGCCGTGAAGTTGTATTATGCCAACCTCTAGCAGATCTCAAGCAGCTGCCATGTCTGCTCCTACCATAGCAAATGCCGGTAGTAGCCAGGGGAGGAGCATGCATGACAAGCTACGGCCACTAGCAACTTGGCCCACATGTCAGTGACCCCATGTCAGAGGAAATTTTTGCATATCCACCGGTAGATCAAGCCTCCCTGCACTCCCCCACTGGCAGAGCTAACAAAGAAGGAAGAAAGCAACGATCTACCGGTACAGGGGAGGAGAAGTGGCGTTGTGCAGGTTAGGAATAAAGTTCGCCTAACCCTTAGTCGAGCTCGTCAACGGCGAAGAGGCGAATGGGGAGTCGTTTGGTCGAATCTGGTTGTGTCTTCGTGTTTTGAAGGTGGTATTCGAAGGCATCCCCTAGCAGAGTGGATGGTGGCATATCCTGCTTTCGTCCTCCGGCTTCATATAACCGACAAAGTATGGCCAGCTTTAGCATTGCCAGGAGCCGGTGAGGTCAGGTCTCCCAGCTAGCCAGATCCTTGTTTTTTGCAAGGGTGTACGCCCAGCACTCTTTGTCACATTCTGTTGAGCATATTAGCAATTTTTTATTAATTTAATCGAGGAAATAATCATGAGCATGGCATTGACAGTATTGAATATATACTGATATTCAATTACGTAAGCACATATTACGCAAACAACAGCCACATCTACGTATAACGTAGTACGATTAACACGAAAATAATCAGGAGTGGAATAAGCGAGTTATACCCTCTAGTATAGGCTGGGCCGAAGCCGCGGCGGCGGAAACAGCGGTGTCCTCAACGGCCTTCTTCTCGGCAGCGAGTCGGTCAGCTTCGGTGGCCATGGTGGTGACGAAGGCAACATGAATGTGGATGATGTAGTGTAACTAGATGAACGGTGGTGAGCAGTCACGTAGGAAACACTCCCCCAAAAACCTAATCGCCCCTCTCCCATACAGGATCTTAAGGGGCGGGGTTTCGGAGACTTGCTCTCCCGTCAATCGTGCACGCGGTTGACGGGATGGGATCACCGACGACAGCAACAGCGAGAGGAATGACTGTGGTCCGCGTGGAGGTAGAGCAGATGTGATCTATTCTTCTGGTGGTGACTAGAGTTGCCGACGCCTCCAGTATATAGGCGCGGTCAGGTAGGAGGATGTGGGCTGGACCCACATCTGAGTCGGTGACAACCCATGATCCGACGTCTCAGATTTGGGGCGCGTCTGTTGCATACTCTCCATTTTAGACTGGCAAAAATAAATGCACGCATGCCATAGGTCTGAGCTCAACTCATTCACATTCATGTGACACGAGGTGGGCGACAGAGAATGGGCGCGCGGGAACCATTTCTCTTCTCAAGCTCGAATAGCATCTGAAAAAGAATCCCTTATAACGAGGTCCAACTCCTACTCCACTAGCAGGGTGGTACTAAACTTCCCACTACATCCCTTGTCATGACACCTACATAGGCCCTTAGAGATTTCTCTAAAATTGTTGGATGGGCCTAAAGCCCACCCCATATTTCAACACATTCTTCTCCGATGCAGTGATCTATTACTTTGACCACTATTGTTGGTGCCTTCTTGCTCGGTGCAACGACTTCCCAGTCGTTATATCCATTTCCATGGTTCGGATGAGGAATTTGTGACCCGGACGAAGAGGGCGTCAATTTCTCCAAGAACCTGTGTGTAATTTTTATTTTTTAAGAACGGCCATGTAAAAGTTGGTTGGCTTTAATACATGCCATTTTTTCTTTTTTAAAAGAAATAGTTTTTGCTAATATGCACCTACAAACCTATTGATCACATTATAGACCATGTCAATATCTAAAATGTCATCAGTTGAGGAACCGAGGAACTGAAGGGGTATATGATAGTCATATAGTATTTTGGTGTTGTGTTTACTTTACCCTGAACTGCAAAATTAGGTATATATTATGCACCCTTTTTGCGAATAGGAATATATTATGCACCTAACTTCTAAAATTCAAGGAAATGATCCTTTGGAGGTGGTTTTTCTTTGCCACTTGGAACAATAATGTGCACTACAATCGTGAAAACTACTCAATAAATCAAATATATAAAAAATGCGGTGATCTATACAGAATGAATTTCCCTCGAGGGCCATTGATCTAGATCTATTTTACGGTACCTCGTGCTCCGAAACCATAAGGCGGAGTACCAAACAAATATGTCCGTTTCGCAGTGTAGGGTAACATAGTCAATCTCCCGAGGATAATTTAGACTTTTCATGATCATTAAATTACCTATAAAACAGCTCTTGATCTGTGATTTAATTTGTGCCTTCTTTTTGCAAGAGGGGTAGCTCTTGACTCTGTAAAGAGGCATCTGTGATAATCAATTAAAAATTATAAAGTTGAACCAAGGTGGAGCCGATATTTGTGGTGCTTCATCATGAAATTCTTCGACAGTTTGAATTAGCTATGAGGCTCAGTTCCAGTTGCTAAACTGTGATAATATGAGTATTTTGTAAAAGTAGGTAAAATTCTTGGACAATCATACTCCATCCGTCCCCGAATAAGTGTATATCTAGCTTTTGTCTTAAGTCAAAGTTTTAAAACTTTGACCAACTTTCAAAGGAAAATTAAAAGCATTTATGATACTAAATTAGTTTCACTAGATCTGTTTTAAAATGTGCTTTAATAATATACCAATTTGATGCCATATATGTTACTACTATTTTCTATAAAGTTGGTCAAAATTTTAAAACGTTGATTTAGAACAAAAGTTAAATGTACATTATTCGCGGACGGAAGGAGTAGTTAGCTATGTAGGGTCAGTTCCAGTTGCTAAATTGTGATAATATATGTATTTTGTAAAAGAAAAGTAGTGGCTGCACCCACCTTCAGTGCACCAACGGTGCACCCACGCAAGAAAACATAGCCAAAAAATTCAAAAAATTCTGAAACTTTATAGGAATGATCATCAACAAATGTTATGGGGGCTTAAAAAGTTTGGTGGTCAAATAACATTCGAGAAGCTCTCTACAAAAAAGACGAAATTACAAAATCTGCTTAAAAAAGTAGGTACAATCCAGTAAAATGCCAATAACATGGAGAATGAAGTAAGAAAAAACGATCAGTGAGAAAGAATGTATCTGAAAATTTATTTTGGGTAAGTCAATTTTTTCGGCCATTAGATTAAAGATCCAATGGCCGACCTTCTTTCTTTTTCTTTCAGCTTTCTTATCCAAATTACAAATTTGCTCAATTTACATATAACTATTGTACTCCACAATTTACTCCGGAGCCAATCGTTGCTAGGATCAAGGGTGCATGTACGGCATACATTACCGCAACGCCCACCTCAAAGCAACAACGCAAACAACATGTTACAGCTGAAAGGAAACCAAACATAAATTATCTACCACGGGAGCAGAGGCGGTGGCGCCTGGAGTAAAGGCATTTGCCCCACCGGCGTGCTCGATTGGGGAGGAGGAGGCGCCTTGGGCGTCCTCGTCCCTAACGACCTCATTCTCCCCACCATGACTCTCCGCCCACCACCATGGAGGGCTCTATCCGCGGTGCTGCTTGACGTCTCCACCGCAGCGTCGGGGCACGACGAATCGGCGACTGACATGGTGCAGGCGCATAGCAGGAGGGCCGCTACGAGCAACGAAATGGTGGCCATGACGAGTGGCGGAGTGGTGCAGTAGCTGGAGCCGGGAGGTGGTGGTGCAAGTGTGCTGGTGCCTGATGATCATGGACTCGAGCCATTTATATACGCGATGGACGAGGCTGGAAACCCCTTCTGGATTGTGCCTCCCGGAGCAAAAAATATAACGGATTCTCGGTAAAATGATTAATCGCAATACTCTGTTGAGGTCCACATGCTTTTGTTGGATTCGGGATCGTGACCGACATTTTGCAACCAGAATGGTGGCATACAGCATCTTGACAAGCAGAAACTGTGAGGTTCGATGCACCACGTAGCTAAGCTATCCGTGCCTAACTTCAACTTTGTTTCGGACGAGAATTAATTGATGAAGTGTGGCGAACTCGCAACCATCATCAAGTTGCATGATTGAACAGCTTTTCTTTCTGAAGACCACTAGGGATCAGACTACTGATCCATGCTTCTTATCAGACTAGTGTACAGCCGTTGGATTAGATGGATGGGAGTCGTTCGATTGTGTACCGGAGCCCGCATAGAATTAGTTGATCCCTGCACTAATTACGTGCATCCTCATAACTGCTCCCGTGAAGCAGTCTGATAGCCCATAAATAAACTAAGAGAAAATGGCATAACTGACGCATCAAAAAAGCATAATATCCATCCCCCACCTGCGGTGGGGATGGAGTGCGAGAGAAATCCTTGCCGATTCTTCGGCTCCGATGCGATGACACCTGCGGGTGCCATCATTCCTTCCTGAAGGGTGTCAGTGATATCCATCCCCCACCCACCTCTGCGTGCCGGGGGAAACTCTAGGACATGTCCGGGCAGCAGCGACGTCGGCGACGTATTCCTTCTTGGAGGTGTTGCTTAGTACGCGGCGGTTCGGAGCCTCGGGTTGTGGTGGTTTGTTTCTGGAAGGCGTAGCGGTGGCGGGTCATCCGCGCTTTGTCGAGCTGCCGTTGTTAGCATTTGTTTCTTCTTTTTTTTCTGTTGGGCTTGATGTGCTGTTCGCCCCAGCGATCCTTGTATTGGTGTTGGTTGCTTTGGAATACAAAGCGGGGGAAACTCCTTTTTCGGTAAAAGGCATAATATTTTGGATTATATAATTTTTGTTATTGGAAGCAGCACCACCGTGGGCATTGACATGGTGGATGCATGGCGAACATGGTTTTCGAACCACTCGATGCATCCACCTTATTTACAGTAACGACTGCATCCACCATACGAGAAGTATGCATCCACCTTAGGTGCCATCTGCATCCAGCGTATTAATAGATTTTCCTTTCTTCCGCCATGATGGAAATTTGGTTTGATTTAGCATGATTTTTTGTACTGTGTGCCAATATATTTTGCTTCCAAACCAATATGAAACTATTTTCATTGACTCAAGAATAGCTTCCATGAAAATATGGATTTGCTTCATCGATTAGAAAATGTTATATTGATTTCAATCACCATGCTTCCTCACTGATCAATATTGCTTCCATTAAATAGAGAATTTGCTTCCATGATGATCATGAAGCAATACAAAAAAAATTCAAGTGGTAATGACGTATTTTATCATTGTTCAGGTTATTGGCTTCCTACATAGTGCTGGTGCTTCAAATGGTGTAGCACGAGGTAATGTGTCCGCACATTGCATTGATGCCGAAGATATTATAGCACCAGGACAATGTGAGGAATCATATGAGAATCCAGTGAAACATGGTTGGCATTGTGTACAGTAAAACATATATGTAATATAGAAGAACATACAAGAAAACAAGAAAGCATGACTTCTTTTGAAAAAAGAGGCGACATTGAATAATATTGTACTTATTTAAACAATAAAATACAAACTATTACAACAACATTGTTTTCACATCCCTCTAGCCAGCATCACAGAGGATGTTGAATGGAGCATCTCACATGCACTGTGAGCTTGCCATCATCAACAAGGCAATCACGTCTCGGCTATATTGCAGCCGACATATTCACAACACATCAGGCTGTGGAGAAATCTGCATAGTAAAAGCATCAATGAGAAACAATCAAGCACACATAGTGTTCAGTGGTTGAGACAAAAGTTCACTCCGAAAAGCAACACCGGCAATGGTTGAAGGGCACACAGGGGGTAGTGGGTGAAGCAAAACTATGTGAGAAATCAAAAGTAGGAAGCATGGCAACACGAAGCAATTATTGGATGCTCATGCGCCAGAAGCATAAAAAATCGATTTGACAGATCTGCATACTTGCTGGGCAAGATTTCTGTGCTAAAATTTAATGTCTGTGAAATATTGTTTCAGTTCCGCACTACATCTCTACACTAGAAGCATATGTTAAAACTCAAGGAAGCATGGTTAAGAAGAAGCACTAATTTGGTTCTATCATAACATATATGAGACGCATCCGAAGCATATATATTTGATCACAAATTAACATGCCAGAGAACATATGCACATTTGATGCAGTACATCTAATTAGATGTGGACATGAACAAATTGTTTCTAAACCATTCACAACTTATGGGAGGAAAATTTTGTGCATACTATACTTCAGTGCTTCAAAACTACAAACAAACAGAGAAAGCAGGAAGCATTATTAACATGAGTTTGCACTGAAGAAATACAAAAAGGATACATAGGAAACATGTGTTATTTGGAAGAAAAAATGAACACAATCCCAAAACACCCGTGCTTATATGCCAAAGCATCAAAGTCATGATGTCTCAACATACCTGATAGTTAGTAAAAGCATTGCAATTAAAATTTGAAAATTAGAAGTGCTTGCCGTCAACAGGTGGGTGCATAATTTTGTGATATACTCCGTATGAGTTAATGACATCAAAACTGCAAAATAAAATGGTGATTTCGTTAGTTTACATAGTAAAACGACATCAAACATTAATCAATACAACTCAGAGGATATTACCTTAGCAGCGGAAGCTTTGATTCGAAATTTGTACTGGACCTTGTCAGTCTGATTGTTTATTTTCTCTTATGTTTTCCCTTCCTTTCTCTTGGTGGACGTGTAATAGAGAAGCATCATCAATAACAACATGCCGCCTCATCTCTCCATAGCAGCAAGGCACCACACGCAACCAGCAGGACTGAGAGCGTCTCGGGGTTGATAGAACAGCATGGGGCAGCACAGAGGATGCTTAAATGATGTAAGTAATCGGGAGTGGCAAATACTTACTATCAGTAGCACCACCAACAAAAACACAAAACGACCCTGAACTTATTTTAAACCAGAGCAAAACCATATATGATCATAATAAGTTTTTTTTTACCAACTTGCATTAAATGGGACAAATAACTATCAATTCTGCTAGCAGGAAAAGTAGGGTTCGGCTCCTCTACAGTCCAGTAATTACTGTATGGGTACTGTAGCTATCAAAATCCGCCGTCCGTTTCAATCCGATGGCTCTCCTTCCTTTCCTCATCCTTTGCAGCAGTGGAGGCTCCTAAAGACTGCGACCATGGCGGCCAGCGGAAGCGCACCGATAAGAAGCGACCACCACATAGCCTTACTAGCTGGTGCGTTTGCGTAGTTGCCCTTGCCGTGGCTCGGGTCGCCGGATGGGTAGCAGTCGAAGACAAGCGCGCATGTATAGAAGATGATGCTGGCGAAGAGCAGCACCATGAGCGGGCGGACCATGGACCATGGGCGGAGCGTACACGATCGTCGGCGTCCCGTACATGGGCACAGTGGGCGTAACGTACATGAGCGTGGGCGTCCACTTGTACTCCAGCGCCTCAGTCTGGTGTCGGCGTCCCGTACTCCGGCAACGGTTTCATGTGTCGGTGCATGAAGAAAGGTTTCCTCGCGAGCACCTAGACGCCGTCAACATCCGCCGCGTCCTCGACAATGGCAGCAAAGGCGCCCTCGCCTTCGGACAGCAGCGGCACGATCCTTGACTGCTCCTACCCTTGGTACGACGCGCTGCTCGCCACGCTCTGGAGTGTGCGAAGCTGTTATGACCGGTTTGGTCTATATTAGGAAGAGGCCCACCGGGCATTAGTATTAGGGGCTTGGCCCACAAGTTATCTTAGGCTAAAATTATAAATACTCGTGTAAGACATCGTTTGAGATCAAGCAATAAGAAGAATATTATCTCATATTGCCCGGCTCCCTGAGGAGCCGGAAACCCTAGCCGCCAACAGCCCTAACCGCCGCCGCCCTTCTCCTAGCTCGCGACGACGCCCTGCCGCCGGCGCGCCCGTTCGTCGCCACGCCCTGCTCCATCCTTCCCTTACCAACCTACGGCCTAGACCTGGTAGAGTACTTGATTCTACCAATTTGGTATCCAGAGACACCAGGCCGATCATGTCACTCCCTCCATCACCGCCGCCGTTACCATCCACCTCCGGATCTCTACGTCGCCCTTCCCGGCGCCGGTGCTTCTCGTCCGTAAGTCGGACGGCACATGGTGCTTCTGCATCGACTACCGCGCCCTCAACGCGCGCACGCTTAAGGACAAGTTCCCTATACCGGTGGTCGATGAGCTCTTGGATGAGCTCCACGGGGCGCGCTTATTCACCAAGCTCGATCTCTGGTCGGGCTATCATCAGGTGCGCATGCATCCGAACGACATCGCCAAGACGGCATTTCGCACCCACCATGGTCACTTCGAGTTCTTGGTGATGCCCTTCGGCCTCGCCAACGCCCCGGCGACGTTCCAGGCCCTGATGAACGACGTCCTTCGACCCTACTTACGGCGGTTTGTGCTTGTTTTCTTTGATGACATTCTTATCTATAGCGCCACCTGGGCCGAGCATCTCCAGCACGTCGCCATCGCCTTCAACGAGCTTCGGGCGCACCACCTCCACCTTAAGCGCTCGAAGTGCTCGTTCGGGACGCCTACCGTCGCCTACCTCGGCCATGTCATCTCGGTTGACGGGGTGGCTATGGACGCCGATAAGGTGGCGGCTGTCTCCGCATGGCCAACGCCTCACTCGCCGCGGGCTCCCACGGGTTCCTCGGACTCGCCGGCTACTACCGGAAATTTATCCGGGAGTTCGGACTCATCGCGGCGCCCCTCACGCGTTTGCTTCGCCGCGACGCCTTCGCCTGGGACGACGAGGCGACGACGGCGTTCGAGACCCTCAAGGGGGCCCTCACGACGGGCCCCGTCCTCCAGATGCCAGACTTTGACCGCCCGTTTATGGTGGACTGTGACGCCTCGGGCACCGGTTTCGGCGCCGTACTTCATCAGGGCGATGGGCCCCTCGCTTTCTTCAGTCGGCCTTTCGCGCCGCGCCATCTTAAGTTGACAGCTTACGAGCGGGAGCTCATTGGCCTCGTCCAAGCCGTGCGTCATTGGCGACCATACTTGTGGGGGTGGACCTTCCATATTCACACGGACCACTACAGCCTGAAGTTTTTGCTGGATCAACGGCTGTCGACCGTTCCGCAGCACCAGTGGATCAACAAGCTCTTCGGCTTCGACTTCTCCGTCGAGTATCGGCCGGGCTGTCTTAACACCGTGGCCGACGCGCTGTCCCGTCGCGATTCCGACCTTGCGCCACCCGCCGACGCGTCCGCCGGGACGGCCCTGTGCATCCGCTCTGGGCCATCGTTCGGTCTCTTCGCCGACATTCGCCGCGCCACTGCGACGGCCGATGATGCCGCACTTCTTTAGCAGCAGCTCGCGGGCGGCGACTTGGAGGAGCCCTGGCGCTTCTTTGACGGACTGCTCCTCCATGGGCGCCGGATCTTTGTTCCGGCTCATGATGATCTCCGTCACCAGGTGTTGCAACTCGCCCACTCGGCGGGCCATGAGGGTGTGCAGAAAACCCTCCATCGTCTTTGCGCCGACTTCTACATCCCTGGCGACCGTGCCCTGGTCCGCGACTGGGTTCGGTCTTGTCAGACTTGCCAGCGCAACAAGACAGAGACCCTGAGGCCGGCTGGGCTCCTTCAGCCCTTGGAAGTGCCGTCTCAGGTCTGGGCGGATATCTCCATGGACTTCATCGAGGGCCTTCCCAAGGTGGGGGGCAAGTCGGTCATCCTCACGGTGGTCGATCGCTTCTCTAAGTACGCCCACTTCATCGCGCTCGGCCATCCGTACACGGCGGCGTCCGCGGCCCGGGCCTTCTTTGACGGCATCGTCCGTCTACACGGGTTCCCTACTTCGATCGTCTGTGATCGTGACCCAGTCTTCACGGGCCATGTCTGGCGCGACCTCTTTAGGATGGCGGGTGTCCAGCTCCGCCTGAGTACGGCGTTCCATCCTCAGACGGACAGTCAGTCTGAGGTGGTTAACAAGGTCATTGCCATGTATTTGCGTTGTGTGACAGGTGATCGGCCTCGAGCTTGGGTGGACTGGCTCTCTTGGGCGGAGTACTGCTGCAACACCTCTTATCACTCCGCCCTGCGTGTGACGCCATTTGAGGTGGTCTATGGTTGACCACCCCCGCCTATACTTCCGGTCGACTCGGAGACGGCTCGGACGGCGGTTGCGGGTGACCTTATCCGCACCCGTGATGAGATGCTGGCTGAGGTCCGTCAGCGTCTACTTCAGGCCCAGCAGACGGCCAAGCACTACTACGACGATAATCATCGCGAGGCGGAGTTCACAGTGGGTGACTGGGTGTGGCTGCGTCTTCTCCACCGCTCTACGCAGTCACTGGACCCGCGCGCGAAGCGCAAGCTCGGCCCTCGCTACGCCGGGCCCTTCCATATCGTGGAGCGCATCGGGAAGGTGGCCTATCGTCTTCAGCTTCCAGCCCGCACTCGCATCCACGACGTGCTCCATGTGGGGCTGCTCAAGCCTTTCCGTGGCGAGCCACCGGCGGCCCCTCCGGTGCTTCCTCCAACCGCCGATGGTCGCATTCTTCCAGAGCCAGCAAAGGTGTTGCAGGCCCAGCTCCGTCGTGGCATCTGGTTCGTCTTAATTCAGTGGGCAGGCCTTCCGGAGGAGGAGGCTACTTGGGAACAGCGTGAGGAATTCCGTCAACACTATCCAGACTTTCAGCTCGAGGACGAGCTGTTTGCGCAGGCGGGGAGAGATGTTATTGTTGGGGAACGTAGTAATTTCAAAAAAAATCCTACGCACACGCAAGATCATGGTGATGCATAGCAACGAGGGGGAGAGTCTGATCTACGTACCCTTGTAGATCGCAACGGAAGCGTTGACACAACGTAGAGGAAGTAGTCGTACGTCTTCTTCCCGATCCGACCGATCCAAGCACCGTTACTCCGGCACCTCCGAGTTCTTAGCACACGTTCAGCTCGATGACGATCCCCGGGCTCCGATCCAGCAAAGCTTCGGGGAAGAGCTCCGTCAGCACGACGACGTGGTGACGATCTTGATGTACTACCGACACAGGGCTTCGCCTAAGCACTACAACAATATGATCGAGGTGGAATTTGGTGGCAGGGGGCACCGCACACGGCTAAGGAACGATCTCAATGATCAACTTGTTTGTCTAGAGGTGCCCCCTGCCCCCGTATATAAAGGTTGCCAGGGGGAGGGCTGGCCGGCCAAGCCTATGGAGGCGCAGGAGGAGTCCTACTCCTACCGGGAGTAGGACTCCTCCCCCCCCAATCCTATTCCTAATAGGACTCCCAAGGGAAAAGAGAGGGAGAGAGGTGGCCGGCCACCTCTCCTAGTCCTAATAGGACTAGGGGAGGGGGGAGGCGCGCAGCCCACTATGGGCAGCCCCTTTCACCTTTCCACTAAAGCCCAATAAGGCCCATATGGCTCCCGGGGGGTTCCGGTAACCTCTCGGTGATCCGGTAAAATCCCGATTTCACCCGGAACACTTCCGATGTCCAAACATAGGCTTCCAATATATCAATCTTTATGTCTCGACCATTTCGAGACTCCTCGTCATGTCTGTGATCACATCCGGGACTCCAAACAACCTTCGGTACATCAAAATGCATAAACTCATAATAACTGTCATCGTAACCTTAAGCGTGCGGACCCTACGGTTCGAGAACAATGTAGACATGACCGAGACACGTCTCCGGTCAATAACCAATAGCGGGACCTGGATGCCCATATTGGCTCCTACATATTCTACGAAGATCTTTATCGGTCAGACCGCATAACAACATACGTTGTTCCCTTTGTCATCGGTATGTTACTTGCCCGAGATTCGATCGTCGGTATCCAATACCTAGTTCAATCTCGTTACCGGCAAGTCTCTTTACTCGTTCAGTAATACATCATCTCACAACTAACACATTATTTGTAATGCTTGCAAGGCTTATGTGATGTGCATTACCGAGAGGGCCCAGAGATACCTCTCCGACAATCGGAGTGACAAATCCTAATCTCGAAATACGCCAACCCAACATGTACCTTTGGAGACACCTGTAGTGCTCCTTTATAATCACCCAGTTACGTTGTGACGTTTGGTAGCACCCAAAGTGTTCCTCCGGCAAATGGGAGTTGCATAATCTCATAGTCATAGGAACATGTATAAGTCATGAAGAAAGCAATAGCAACATACTAAACGATCGGGTGCTAAGATAATGGAATGGGTCATGTCAATCAGATCATTCAACTAATGATGTGACCTCGTTAATCAAATAACAACTCTTTGTTCATGGTTAGGAAACATAACCATCTTTGATTAACGAGCTAGTCAAGTAGAGGCATGCTAGTGACACTCTATTTGTCTATGTATTCACACATGTATTATGTTTCCGGTTAATACAATTCTAGCATGAATAATAAACATTTATCATGATATAAGGAAATAAATAATAACTTTATTATTGTCTCTAGGGCATATTTCCTTCAGTCTCCCACTTGCACTAGAGTCAATAATCTAGATCACATCACCATGTGATTAACATCGATAGTTCACATCATCATGTGATTAACACCCATAGTTCACATCGCCATGTGACCAATACCCAAAGGGTTTACTAGATTCAGTAATCTAGTTCACATCGCGATGTGATTAACAACCAAAGAGTACTAGGGTGTGATCATGTTTTGCTTGTGAGAGAATCTTAGTCAACGGGTCTGCCACATTCAGATCCACATGTATTTTGCAAATTTCTATGACAACAATGCTCTGCATGGAGCTACTCTAGCTAATTGCTCCCACTTTCAATATGTATCTAGACCGAGACTTAGAGTCATCTAGATTAGTGTCAAAACTTGCATCGGCGTAACCCTTTACGACGAACCTTTTTATCACGTCCATAATCGAGAAACATATCCTTATTTTACTAAGGATAATTCTGACCGCTGTCCAGTGATCTACTCCTAGATCACTATTGTACTCCCTTGCCAAATCAGTGTAGGGTATACAATAGATCTGGTATACAGCATGACATACTTTATAGAACCTATGGCCAAGGCATAGGGAATGACTTTCATTCTCTTTCTATCTTCTGCCGTGGTCGGGCTTTGAGTCTTACTCAACTTCACACCTTATAATACAGGCAAGAACTCTTTCTTTGACTGCTCCATTTTGAACTACTTCAAAATCTTGTCAAGGTATGTACTCATTGAAAAAACTTATCAAGCGTCTTGATCTATCTCTATAGATCTTGAAGCTCAATATGTAAGCAGCTTCACCGAAGTCTTTCTTTGAAAAACTCCTTTCAAACACTCCTTTATGTTTTATAGAATAATTCTACATTATTTCCGATCAACAATATGTCATTCACATATACTTATCAGAAATGTTGTAGTGCTCCCACTCACTTTCTTGTAAATACAGGCTTCACCACAAGTCTATATAAAACTATATGCTTTGATCAACTCATCAAAGCGTATATTCCAACTCCGAGATGCTTGCACCAGTCCACAGATGGATCGCTGGAGCTTGCACATTTTGTTAGCACCTTTCGGATTGACAAAACCTTCTGTTGCATCATATACAACTCTTCTTTAATAAATCCATTAAGGAATGCATTTTTGTTTATCCATTTGCCAGATTTCATAAAATGCGGCAATTACTAACATGATTCGGACAGACTCAAGCATAGATACGAGTGAGAAGCTCTCATCGTAGTCAACACCTTGAACTTGTCGAAAACCTTTTACGACAATTCTAGCTTTGTAGATAGTAACACTACTATCAGCGTCCGTCTTCCTCTTGAAGATCCATTTATTCTCAATTGCTTGCCGATCATCGGGCAAGTCAACCAAAGTCCAAACTTTGTTCTCATACATGGATCATATCTCAGATTTCATGGCCTCAAACCATTTCGCGGAATCTGGGCTCATCATTGCTTCCTCATAGTTCGTAGGTTCGTCATGGTCAAGTAACATGACCTCCAGAACAGGATTACCGTACCACTCTGGTGCGGATCTCACTCTGGTTTACCTACGAGATTCGGTAGTAACTTGATCTGAAGTTACATGATCATCATCATTAGCTTCCTCACTAATTGGTGTAGTAGTCACAAGAACAGATTTTTGTGATGAACTACTTTCCAATAAGGTAGAAGGTACAATTACCTTATCAAGTTTTCTACTTTCCTCCCACTCACTTCTTTCAAGAGAAACTCCTTCTATAGAAAGGATCCATTATAAGCAACGAATGTCTTGCCTTCGGATCTGTGATAGAAGGTGTACCCAACAGTCTCCTTTGGGTATCCTATGAAGACATATTTCTCCGATTTGGGTTTGAGCTTATTAGGATGAAACTTTTTCATATAAGCATCACAACCCCAAACTTTAAGAAACGACAACTTTGGTTTCTTACCAAACCACAGTTCAGATTGTGTCGTCTCAACGGACTTAGATGGTGCCCTATTTAATGTGAATGCAGCTGTCTCTAATGCATAACCCCAAAACGATAGTGGTAGATCGGTAAGAGACATCATAGATCGCACCATATCTAATAAAGTACGGTTATGACATTCGGACACACCATTATGCTGTGGTATTCCAGGTGGCGTGAGTAGTGAAACTATTTCACATTGTTTTAATTGAAGGCCAAACTCGTAACTCAAATATTTTACCTCTGCGATCATATTGTAGAAACTTTTATTTTCTTGTCACGATGATTTTCCACTTCACTCTGAAATTCTTTGAACTGTTCAAATGTTTCAGACTTATGTTTCATCAAGTAGATATACTCATATCTGCTCAAATCATCTGTGAAGATCAGAAAATAATGATACCTGTCGCGAGCCTCAATATTTATCGGACCACATACATCAGTATGTATGATTTCCAAAAAATCTGTTGCTCGCTCCATTGTTCCGAAGAACGGCGTTTTAGTCATCTTGCCCATAAGGCATGGTTCATAAGCATCAAGTGATTCATAATCAAGTGATTCCAAAATCCCATCAGGATGGAGTTTCTTCATGCGCTTTACACCAATATGACCTAAACGGCAGTGCCACAAATAAGTTGCACTATCATTATTAACTTCGCATCTTTTGGTTTCAATATTATGAATATGTGTATCACTAAGATCGAGATCCAATGAACTATCTTCATTGGGTGTGTAACCATATAAGGTTTTATTCATGTAAACAGAACAACAATTTATTCTTTTACTTAAATGAATAACCGTATTACAATAAACATGATCAAATCATATTCATGCTCAACGCAAACACCAAATAACACTTATTTAGGTTCAACACTAATCCCGAAAGTATAGGGAGTGTGCGATGATGATCATATCAATCTTGGAACCACTTCCAACACACATCGTCACTTCACCCTTAACTAGTCTCTGTTCATTCAGCAACTCCCGTTTCGAGTTACTAATCTTAGCAACTGAACTAGTATCAAATACTGAGGGGTTGCTATAAACACTAGTAAAGTACACATCAATAACATGTATATCAAATATACTTATGTTCACTTTGCCATCCTTCTTATCTGCCAATCACTTGGGGTAGTTCCGCTTCCAGTGACCAGTCCCTTTGCAGTAGAAGCACTTAGTCTCAGGCTTAGGATCAGACTTGGGTTTCTTCACTTGAGCAGCAACTTGCTTGCCGTTCTTCTTGAAGTTCCCCTTCTTCCCTTTGCCCTTTTCTTGAAACTAGTGGTCTTGTCAACCATCAACACTTGATGTCTTTCTTGATTTCTATCTTCATCGATTTCATCATCATGAAAAGCTCGGGAGTTGTTTCCGTTATCCCTTGCATATTATAGTTCATCACGAAGTTCTACTAACTTGGTGATGGTGCCTAGAGAATTCTGTCAATCACTATTTTATCTGGAAGATTAACTCCCACTTGATTCAAGTGATTGTAGTACCCAGACAATCTGAGCACATGCTCACTAGTTGAGCGATTCTCCTCAATCTTTTAGCAATAGAACTTTTTGGAGACTTCATATCTCTCAACTCGGGTATTTGCTTGAAATATTAACTTCAACTCCTGGAACATCTCATATGGTCCATGACGTTCAAAACGTCTTTGAAGTCCCGATTCTAAGCCATTAAGCATGATGCACTAAACTATCAAGTAGTCATCATATTGAGCTAGCCAAACGTTCATAACGTCTGCATCTGCTCCTGCAATAGGTCTGTCACCTAGAGGTGCATCAAGGACATAATTCCTCTGTGCAGCAATGAGGATAAACCTCAGATCACGGATCCAATCCGCATCATTGCTACTAATATCTTTCAACACAATTTTCTCTAGGAACATATCAAAATAAACATAGGGAAGCAACAACACGAGCTATTGATCTACAACATAATTTGCAAAATACTACCAGGACTAAGTTCATGATAAATTTAAGTTCAATTAATCATATTACTTAAGAACTCCCACTTAGATAGACATCCCTCTAATCCTCTAAGTGACCACGTGATCCAAATCAACTAAACCATGTCCGATCATCACATGAGATGGAGTAGTTTCATCGGTGAGCATCATTATGTTGATCACATCTACTATATGATTCACGCTCGACCTTTCGGTCTCCGTGTTCCGAGGCCATATCTGTATATGCTTGGCTCGTCAAGTATAACCTGAGTATTCCGCGTGTGCAACTGTTTTGCACCCGTTGTATTTGAACGTAGAGCCTATCACACCCGATCACCGCGTGGTGTCTCAGCACGAAGAACTTTCGCAACGGTGCATACTCAGGGAGAACACTTCTTGATAATTTAGTGAGAGATCATCTTATAATGCTACCGTCAATCAAAGCAAGATAAGATGCATAAAAAGATAAACATCACATGCAATCAATATAAGTGATATGATATGGCTATCATCATCTTGTGCTTGTGATCTCCATCTCCGAAGCACCGTCATGATCACCATCGTCACCGGCGCGACACCTTGATCTCCATCGTAGCATCGTTGTCGTCTCGCCAATCTTATGCTTCCACGACTATCACTACCGCTTAGTAATAAAGTAAAGCATTACATCGCGATTGCATTGCATACAATAAAGCGACAACCATATGGCTCCTGCCAGTTGCCGATAACTTGGTTACAAAACATGATCATCTCATACAATAAAATTTAGCATCATGCCTTGACCATATCACATCACAACATGCCCTGCAAAAACAAGTTAGACGTCCTCTACTTTGTTGTTGCAAGTTTTACGTGGCTGCTACGGGCTTTAAGTAAGAACCAATCTCACCTACGCATCAAAACCACAACGATAGTTTGTCAAATAGACTCCGTTTTAACCTTCTCAAGGACCAGGCGTAGCCACACTCGGTTCAACTAAAGTTGGAGAGACAGTCGCCCGCAAGCCATCTATGTGCAAAGCACGTCGAGGGAACCGATCTCGCGTAAGCGTACGCGTAAGGTTGGTCCGGGTCGTCTCGTCCAACAATACCGCCGAACCGAAGTATGACATGCTGGTAGGCAGTATGACTTGTATCGCCCACAACTCACTTGTGTTCTACTCGTGCAAATAACATCAAACCATAAAACCTAGGCTCGGATGCCACTGTTGGGGAACGTAGTAATTTCAAAAAAATTCCTACGCACACGCAAGATCATGGTGATGCATAGCAACGAGGGGGAGAGTCTGATCTACGTACCCTTGTAGATCGCAACGGAAGCGTTGACACAACGTAGAGGAAGTAGTCGTACGTCTTCTTCCCGATCCGACCGATCCAAGCACCGTTACTCCGGCACCTCCGAGTTCTTAGCACACGTTCAGCTCGATGACGATCCCCGGGCTCCGATCCAGCAAAGCTTCGGGGAAGAGCTCCGTCAGCACGACGGCGTGGTGATGATCTTGATGTACTACCGACGCAGGGCTTCGCCTAAGCACTACAACAATATGATCGAGGTGGAATTTGGTGGCAGGGGGCACCGCACACGGCTAAGGAACGATTTCAATGATCAACTTGTTTGTCTAGAGGTGCCCCCTGCCCCCGTATATAAAGGTTGCCAGGGGGAGGGTTGGCCGGCCAAGCCTATGGAGGCGCAGGAGGAGTCCTACTCCTACCGGGAGTAGGACTCCCCCCCCCCCCCAATCCTATTCCTAATAGGACTCCCAAGGGAAAAGAGAGGGAGAGAGGTGGCCGGCCACCTCTCCTAGTCCTAATAGGACTAGGGGAGGGGGAGGCGCGCAGCCCACTATGGGCAGCCCCTTTCACCTTTCCACTAAAGCCCAATAAGGCCCATATGGCTCCCGGGGGGTTCCGGTAACCTCCCGGTGATCCGGTAAAATCCCGATTTCACCCGAAACACTTCCGATGTCCAAACATAGGCTTCTAATATATCAATCTTTATGTCTCGACCATTTCGAGACTCCTCGTCATGTCCGTGATCACATCCGGGACTCCAAACAACCTTCGGTACATCAAAATGCATAAACTCATAATAACTGTCATCGTAACCTTAAGCGTGCGGACCCTACGGTTCGAGAACACTGTAGACATGACCGAGACACGTCTCCGGTCAATAACCAATAGCGGGACCTGGATGCCCATATTGGCTCCTACATATTCTACGAAGATCTTTATCGGTCAGACCGCATAACAACATACGTTGTTCCCTTTGTCATCGGTATGTTACTTGCCCGAGATTCGATCGTCGGTATCCAATACCTAGTTCAATCTCGTTACCGGCAAGTCTCTTTACTCGTTCCGTAATACATCATCTCACAACTAACACATTAGTTGTAATGCTTGCAAGGCTTATGTGATGTGCATTACCGAGGGGGCCCAGAGATACCTCTCCGACAATCGGAGTGACAAATCCTAATCTCGAAATACGCCAACCCAACATGTACCTTTGGAGACACCTGTAGTGCTCCTTTATAATCACCCAGTTACGTTGTGACGTTTGGTAGCACCCAAAGTGTTCCTACGGCAAACAGGAGTTGCATAATCTCATAGTCTTAGGAACATGTATAAGTCATGAAGAAAGCAATAGCAACATACTAAACGATCGGGTGCTAAGCTAATGGAATGGGTCATGTCAATCAGATCATTCAACTAATGATGTGACCTCGTTAATCAAATAACAACTCTTTGTTCATGGTTAGGAAACATAACCATCTTTGATTAACGAGCTAGTCAAGTAGAGGCATGCTAGCGACACTCTATTTGTCTATGTATTCACACATGTATTATGTTTCTGGTTAATACAATTCTAGCATGAATAATAAACATTTATCATGATATAAGGAAATAAATAATAACTTTATTATTGTCTCTAGGGCATATTTCCTTCAATTATGACCGGTTTGGTCTATACTAGGAAGAGGCCCACCGGGCATTAGTATTAGGGGCTTGGCCCACAAGTTATCTTAGGCTAAAGTTATAAATACTTGTGTAAGACATCGTTTGAGATCAAGCAATAAGAAGAATATTATCTTCTATTGCCCGGCTCCCTGAGGAGCTGGAAACCCTAGCCGCCAACAACCCTAACCGCCGCCGCCCTTCTCCTATCTCGCGACGGCGCCCTTCCGCCGGCGCGCCCGTTCGTCGCCACGCCCTCCTCCATCCTTCCCTTACCACCTACGGCCTAGACCTGGTAGAGTACTTGATTCTACCAGAAGCACTTGGCAGCGCCACGCAGGCCGGACGGGAGGGTGGTAGTACTCCGGCATTGACATCCCGTAGTGCAGCACATCAGATCCGATCATCGGAGTGGTGATGCACGCTGGCCATCCATACTGTTCCAGCAAACAACACATGATCAACCGAATTATTTCAACCACACACCAAGGCAGTAAGGCTATGTGGCGGCCGGTTCTTACCGGTGCACTTCCGCCGGCTGCCGTGGTCGTGGTCTTTAAGAGCCTCGCCTGCTGCAAAGGGTGATAGACGAAAGGAGAGCCGTGGGATTTTAGCGGACGGTGGATTTGGACAGCTACAATACCCACACAGTAATTACTGGACTGCAGAGCAGCCGAACCCGGAAAAGTACATGGTATATTAGCTAATACCCATGCAAGAAGCTGTCCCAATACCCATACTTCCATAAAGACAACTATGTGTATGAGTTATCGTTGGAAGAGCAAAACCTTAATAGAAAAAGGTGAGACTCAGTTTATCGAGCAAGTAATTGATTATATTTTAGAACCAAGTGCAAGAAAAAGGTATCATGTTCAAGACCATGCGAACACAGTACGTATTAAAAATAAAAATTATGCGGCTTTCATGGATCCACGTCTAAGGATTAAAAAAACCTATGCATTTCTTTTAAGGAAAGGCATACGCCTGGCTTTGTAAATAAAGCCACCAGGCACAGTCACAACAAGCACCAAACAATTAGCATCAAACAAGAGAGTAGCCCAGATACGAAAGACAGAATAAGGGGCACACAGGCCAAATGATCACGGCACACAGGCCAACAACCTACATAACCAAAAAGAAAACTACGAAGAGAGCGTCAAGATGCGCCATCCTACTGGACTAGAGAAGTGGCAGATGATTGAACCCTTGATCTGCGCCTTTAGTCAATAATTTCCACTGCTGCAAGAAGATAACCAATTTGAACAAGAAGTCAGCCGGCTTGTTAGAGAAAATGTGTTCAATCGTGAATTTGTTTCTAGTATTCCAAAGTTTCCAACATAACGCAGAGAACCCCACCAAGAATAAACGTCTATTTCGCCCCAACAAATCGGCAGCAAAAGGGTGGAGCTCAGCAAAAGAATTAGGAGACTAGGAAACCCCATCCAAGAGCGAATACAGCACCAAGCCACCTTGGCCAAAACACACCCAAAGAATATATGATCTGAATCCTCAAGATCGTTGTAGACGGCTGATACGTCTCTAATGTATCTACTTTTGCAAACACTCTTGCTCTTGTTTTGGACTCTAATTTGCATGATTTGAATGAAACTAACCCGGACTGACGTTGTTTTCCGGAGAACTACCATGGTGTTATTTTTGTGCAGAACTAAAAGTTCTCGGAATCGGACGAAACTTTGCGAAGATTTTTTATTGAATCAATAAAAAGCACTGGAACGAAGATCCACCAGAGGGGGGGGGCACCTGCTGTCCATAAGACAACAGGGCGCACTTAGTCCACCCCCGAGGCACGACCTGATGTCTTGTGGGGCCCACATGGGGCCGTCTAAGCTAATTCCAACTCCATACATGCCGTCTCCCTGAGAAAAAAATCAGAGAAGTTTCATCGCGTTTTACGAAACTAAGCCACGACCACCTCATGTTCTCCATCGGGAGGGCTGATCTAGAGTCCGTTTGGGGCTCCGGAGAGGGGGATTCATCACCATCATCATCATCAACCCTTCTTCATCAACAATTCCACAATGCCCACCACCGGGAGTGAGTAACTCCTTCATATGCTTACAGGACGGTGATGGAGATGGATGAGATTTGTCATATAACAGAGTTAATTTGTTAGGGCTTGATCTCTAGTATCCACTATGTTCTGAGATTGATATTGCTATCACTTTGCTATGCTTAATGCTTGTCACTAGGGCTTGACTGCTATGGTTTCAGATATGAACCCTCTATGTTTACATCAATATATTTGAGTTCTTGATCCTATCTGCTAGTTGTATGCAATTGTTATTGTTCTGAACCATAGACCCCCAAGGTGACAATAATTGGGATACTCTCTCGGGATAATTGTAATTCGAGGAGTCCATGTATTCACCATGTGTTAATGCTTTGATCTGGTTCTCTATTAAAAAGAGGCCTTAATTACCCTTCGATTTCCTAATGGACCCTGCTACCACGGGATGGTAGGACAAAAGATGTCATGCAAGTTCTTATTATAAACATATATGACTATATACGGAATACATGCCTACATTGAATTGATGAATTGGAGCTATTGTGTATCGCTCTAGGTTGTGGTTGTTACATGATGAATGTCATCCATACAAATATCCATCACTGATCTAATGCATATGCTTTGCTCACATTGTCTTTGCTAAGTTACTGTTGTTGTTGTTGTTGTTGTTGTTGTTGTTGTTGTTGTTGTTGTTGTTGTTGTTGTTGTTGTTGTTGTTGTTGTTGTTGTTGTTGTTACAATTACTACAAAACTGCTGCTGTTACTATTAATGTTATTATTGCTACTATTACCCCTACTATCAAACTATCATACTACTGTGCTACTAAACACTTTGTTGTAGAGAAATAACTTTTCAGGTGTGGTTGAATTGACAATTCAACTGCTAAGGCTCATAAATATTCTTTGGCTCCTATTGTGTTGAATAAATAAATTTGGGTGAAATACCACCCTCGAAGACTATTGCGATCCCCTGTACTTGTTGGTCATCAAGGGCACATCGATCAGATCCAGGGCCTTTCCATTTTTAAATCTCATCAGCCACGGGAAGTCGGCCTTTGATTGCTTGCCACATGAAAATCTTGACCTTAGGCCGTACCCTAGAAAGCCACACTTATTTGCAGAAATTAAACGCAAGTATAACGACTTGACAGAGAACTTGCCCGAAGAAGTGTGGGGCGAGACAACAAAATCCTCCTCCTCTAAGAGAACTTGGAAACGAGTAGCAAGAAGGTGTCATTCTCCGAACTCTTTGGGATAAAGGGTTCTCCTGAAACCCAAGTCCCAACCTAACTGGGAGAGCTTAGAGATTGAGATTTTCGGCACCAAGCAATAAGAAAACAGAGTCGGAAAAGCAAAAGCTAAATTCGAATCTCCACACCACCAATCGAGCCAGAAACGCGTGGAAGTACCCTTACCAACCAGAAACTTAACGCGAGCCGTAAAGTCATCACGAACTCTAATAAGATCACTCCAGAACTAGTACCCACTCGAGAGCGAAGCAAATAAAGGACTCCAAGTAGGAAATATTTTCCTTTGAGAAGAGAATAGCACAGAGAGCCGGGCCCCAAAGAAAGGATCTTCCACCACCACTTCACCAACTAATATTTATGATAACACACTTGTTATATTGGACGTGTTTAGGATGCCCAGCCCACCATGGGTTTTAGGCCGGCAAATAGACTGCCACTTCACCAGCCGATATTTACGATGATTATCCGCTGAATTCTAGTAGAAAGCACCCCTATGTTTGTCAAAACCCTCATGTGTCCCCTCAGTGAGACGATAAAAACCCATAGTAAACATAGGTAGAGATGATAGACAGACATTGGTAAGGCACACCTTGCCAGCGTTCGTATTGTATCTGTCATGCCAAGGCATGATACGGTTGCCAACCTTAGCCACCAGTGGCGAAGTCTTTGGCACAAAGTTTGAAAGGAGCGATAGGAAGCCCAAGGTATTTGAAAGGGAATGATCCATGATGGCAATTAAGAAATTGTGCTACTCTCAAAACCTCATCCTCGGGCACCCCACTAACCAAGACCTCACTTTTAGAGAAGTTTATTTTGAGACCCGAGAGAGCTCTGAACAGAGCAAAATGAACTTTAAGTCAGTGATGCAAAGATCATTAAGCTCAGCCATAATAATTGTATCATCTGCATATTGCAGGTGGGTAACCCTTTCAGGAATGATATGAGAAACCAAAGGAGAGATGTGACCTACCAGGGCTGGCCGTGGTAGGATACATGAGAGTGTGTCAGCCATAAAACTAAAGAGAAGCGGGGTGATAGGGTCACCTTGCCGCAGGCCCCTACCGTTGGCAAAATAGTTACTAATAGCACCATTCACTAGTAGAAAAAGGGTCAAATGTGAAGCACATTAGTGCTGGTTTGAATTTGAGCCGGCACTAATGTGTGTATTAGTGTCGGTTCCAATGGCTAGCCGGCCGCTCTCATTAGTACCGGTTCGTGGCGAACCTTTAGCACCGGTTCGTGCCACGAGCCAGTACTAAAGTGAGTGGTGGCAGGATGTTGTCAGTCCGAGGCCCCTCCAGCACCTTTAGTACCGGGTCGTATCACGAACTGGTACTAAAGGTCGTCCTACATAGACCCTTCGTCCACCCGAGCTCGCTTTGTTCTTCCCCTTTCCCCTCTCCTCTCTGTTCTTTTCCCTCTTCCTCTCAAGCTCATCACACATTTTGCCCGAATTTGTCAAGATTTGAAGGCCCCCATCCATTCAAATGATCACAAAGGTTAGCAACTTTGTCCTTTCATCTCTCATTGCTAGATTAGCTTGTGCAATGCTTTATATAGTGATTGATTTTTGAGTTTAGTAATTTGGGAGGAATTATATATATGTGCTAGTATTTGATTTATATGCAATTTGAGGTCAAAAATAACACTTAGTTTGCATATGTAGGTGTGGTTTACTTAGTACCTTCTAAATCTCCGTCGTAACCACCGTCTATCGCTCGCAACGTCCCGTCGCCAGCACCACCTTGTGGTGAGCCTCTTGTTCATGAAGTTTTATATAAAAAATTGATGTTTGTGTGATTTGGATATATAGTTACTCGTATAATTGTCTTACCCATACGTTGTTTGTTATACATAGTGCCATGGTTTTGATATCCGTCCTCGTCGGCCCTCGTCCGGGTTATGATTCGGATGTGGTATATTCTCTTTTAAAACTATTCATTGCATTTCGTGTTTATGACAAATTATGCCCATCAAGTTGACATAGATATTTGTATGTAGGAGGTAGTTGAACCGGAAATTCCAACCAACCCTATTGTCGAGAGGTTAAATTTAGTTGAAAGAGAAAACAAGGATTTGAAGAAAAAATTGAAAAGAATTGAGGGGGAGAAGATGGAATTGGAGTTGCATGTTGCCGATGTCGTCGATGATCACAATATTACACTACAAGAAATATGTCAACTTATGACCTTCTGTCAGTGACCCTCGAAGAATTGGTCATAAATTTATGACCATTTTAGACCAATTGGTCAAAAGCTGTTCAGGGGGCTCCAAACCCTAAACCATTGCGACTATTTTGGTCAGAAAGGTCGTAATTTCCTTACATGAAATGGTCACAAAGCAAACAGTGCTAGTCCGCTGCCTTATTTCTAGTTGTTAATGACCAATATAGATGGTCATAGCCTTGTAGATTGTGGTGGGTTGTGATGACTAGGCGCCATTGTTGGGGAACGTAGTAATTTCAAAAAAATTCCTACGCACACGCAACATCATGGTGATGCATAGCAACGAGGGGGAGAGCATGATCTACGTACCCTTGTAGATCGCAACGGAAGCGTTGACACAACGTAGAGGAAGTAGTCGTACGTCTTCTTCCCGATCCGACCGATTCAAGCACCGTTACTCCGGCACCTCCGAGTTCTTAGCACACGTACAGCTCGATGACGATCCCCGGGCTCCGATCCAGCAAAGCTTTGGGGAGGAGTTCCGTCAGCACGACGGCGTGGTGACGATCTTGATGTTCTACCGACGCAGGGCTTCGCCTAAGCACTACAACGATATGTTCGAGGTGGAATATGGTGGCAGGGGGCACCGCACACGGCTAAGGAACGATCTCAAAGATCAACTTGTGTGTCCTAGGGTGCCCCCTGCCCCCGTATATAAAGGAGCAAGGGGGAGGCCGGCCGGCCCTATGGGGCGCGCCAAGGGGAGGGGGAGTCCTCCTCCTAGTGGGAGTAGGACTCCCCTTTCCTAATCCAATTAGGAAACCCTAAGGGGGAAGGAAAGAGGGGGAGAGGGAAAGGGAAAGAGGGGCCGCGCCCCCCTCCCTAGTCCAATTCGGACTCCCCATGTGGGGGGGTGCCACCTCCTAGGCCGCAGCCCTCTCTCTCCCCGAAGGCCCAATAAGGCCCATTACTTCCCCGGAGGGTTCCGGTAACCCTTCCGGTACTCCGGTTTTCTCCGAAATCACCCGGAACACTTCCGGTGTCCGAATATAGCCGTCCAATATATCAATCTTTATGTCTCGACCATTCCGAGACTCCTCGTCATGTCCGTGATCACATCCGGGACTCCGAACTAACTTAGGTACATCAAAATGCATAAACTCATAATAACTGTCATCGTAACGTTAAGCGTGCGGACCCTACGGTTCGAGAACAATGTAGACATGACCGAGACACGTCTCCGGTCAATAACCAATAGCGGGACCTGGATGCCCATATTGGCTCCTACATATTCTATGAAGATCTTTATCGGTCAGACCGCATAACAACATACGTTGTTCCCTTTGTCATCGGTATGTTACTTGCCCGAGATTCGATCGTCGGTATCCAATACCTAGTTCAATCTCGTTACCGGCAAGTCTCTTTACTCGTTCTGTAATACATCATCCCGCAACTAACTCATTAGTTGCAATGCTTGCAAGGCTTATGTAATGTGCATTACCGAGAGGGCCCAGAGATACCTCTCCGACAATCGGAGTGACAAATCCTAATCTCGAAATACGCCAACCCAACATCTACCTTTGGAGACACCTGTAGAGCTCCTTTATAATCACCCAGTTACGTTGTGACGTTTGGTAGCACACAAAGTGTTCCTCTGGTAAACGGGAGTTGCATAATCTCATAGTCATAGGAACATGTATAAGTCATGAAGAAAGCAATAGCAACATACTAAACGATCGGGTGCTAAGCTAATGGAATGGGTCATGTCAATCAGATCATTCAACTAATGATGTGACCTCGTTAATCAAATAACAACACTTTGTTTATGGTTAGGAAACATAACCATCTTTGATTAACGAGCTAGTCAAGTAGAGGCATACTAGTGACACTAAGTTTGTCTATGTATTCACACATGTATTATGTTTCCGGTTAATACAATTCTAGCATGAATAATAAACATTTATCATGATATAAGGAAATAAATAATAACCTTATTATTGCCTCTAGGGCATATTTCCTTCATTTAGTGCCTACAATTTAGTGCCGGTTACCGAACCGGCACTAAAGGGCCTTACGAACCGGTGCTATTGCCCGGTTCTGCACTAGTGATTGAAGGCCACCTCCGTGTGCCTAGCAGACACATGTTGCATAACGCGATGGGCATAGGCCCCATCGAATGTTTTGGTCAACAAGACCTTATGCAAAAAATCCCAGCTAACAGAGTCATAAGCTTTTTCGGATCAAGGCTTTTGTCTTCATCACCCTGAGGTCATGCATGATTTTAGGAAGGCTAAGAATCACATCTAAGATAAATCTATTCTTCACAAAACAGGATTGCGATGGACTGAGAACTTTATGCGCTACCGGAGAAAGGAGAAAAGCAAATCCTTTGGCCAGAAAATTGGCTAAATTATTAATGAGGGAAATCAAACGAAATTGTGTAATGGAACCTGAAGGAAATATGCCCTAGAGGCAATAATAAAGTTATTATTTATTTCCTTATATCATGATAAATGTTTATTATTCATGCTAGAATTGTATTAACCGGATACATGATACATGTGTGAATACATAGACCAACAGAGTGTCACTAGTATGCCTCTACTTGACTAGCTCGTTAATCAAAGATGGTTATGTTTCCTAACCATGAACAAAGAGTTGTTATTTGATTAACAAGGTCACATCATTACTTGAATGATCTGATTGACATGACCCATTCCATTAGCTTAGCACCCGATCGTTTAGTATGTTGCTATTGCTTTCATTATGACTTATACATGTTCCTATAACTATGAGATTATGCAACTCCCGTTTACCGGAGGAACACTTTGGGTACTACCAAACGTCACAACGTAACTGGGTGATTATAAATGAGTACTACAGGTGTCTCCAATGGTGGATGTTGGGTTGGCGTATTTCGAGATTAGGGTTTGTCACTCCAATTGTCGGAGAGGTATCTCTGGGCCCTCTCGGTAATGCACATCACATAAGCCTTGCAAGCACTGCAACTAATATGTTAGTTGTGAGATGATGTATTACGGAACGAGTAAAGAGACTTGCCGGTAACGAGATTGAACTAGGTATTGGATACCGACGATCGAATCTCGGGCAAGTAACATACCGATGACAAAGGGAACAACGTATGTTGTTATGCGGTCTGACCGATAAAGATCTTCGTAGAATATGTAGGAGCCAATATGGGCATCCAGGTCCCGCTATTGGTTATTGACCGGAGACGTGTCTCGGTCATGTCTACATTGTTCTCGAACCGTAGGGTCCGCACGCTTAACGTTACGATGACAGTTATTACGAGTTTATGCATTTTGATGTACCGAAGGTTGTTCGGAGTCTCGGATGTGATCACGGACATGACGAGGAGTCTCGAAATGGTCGAGACATAAAGATTGATATATTGGAAGCCTATGTTTGGACACCGGAAGTATTCCGGGTGAAATCGGGATTTTACCGGAATACCGGGAGGGTTACCGGAACCCCCCGGGAGGCAAATGGGCCTATTGGGCCTTAGTGGAAAAGTGAAAAGGGGCTGCCCACAAGGGCTGCGCGCCTCCCCCCTTCCCTAGTCCTATTAGGACTAGGAGAAGGGGCCGGCCCCCTCTCTTCTCTCTTCTCCTTGAGGAGTCCTATTAGGAATAGGATTGGGGGGAGTCCTACTCCCGGTAGGAGTGGGACTCCCCCTGCGCCTCTCTCCCTGGCCGGCCGAACCCCTCCCCCTGCTCCTTTATATACGGGGGCAGGGGGCACCCCATAGACACACAAGTTGATCATTGTTGATCGTTCCTTAGCCGTGTGCGGTGCCCCCTGCCACCAAATTCCACCTCGGTCATATCGTTGTAGAGCTTAGGCGAAGCCCTGCGTCGGTAGTACATCAAGATCGTCACCACGCCGTTGTGCTGACGGAACTCTTCCTCGACACTTTGCTGGATCGGAGCCCGAGGATCGTCATCGAGTTGAACGTGTGCTAAGAACTCGGAGGTGCCGGAGTAACGGTGCTTGGATCGGTCGGATCGGGAAGAAGACGTACGACTACTTCCTCTACGTTGTGAGATCGCTTCCGCAGTCGGTCTGCGTTTGTACGTAGACAATACTCTCCCTCTCGTTGCTATGCATCACCATGATCTTGCGTGTGCGTAGGAAAATTTTCGAAATTACTACGTTCCCCAACAGTGGTATCAGAGCCTAGGTTTTATGGTTTGATGTTATTTGCACGAGTAGAACACAAGTGAGTTGTGGGCGATACAAGTCATACTGCCTACCATCATGTCATACTTTGGTTCGGCGGTATTGTTGGGTGAGACGATCCGGACCAACCTTACGCGTACTCTTACGCGAGACCGGTTCCCTCGACGTGCTTTGCACATAGATGGCTTGCGGAAGACTGTCTCTCCAACTTTAGTTGAACCAAGTGTGACTACGCCCGGTCCTTGAGAAGGTTAAAACGGAGTCTATTTGACGAACTATCGTTGTGGTTTTGATGCGTAGGTGAGATGAGTTCTTACTTAAGCCCGTAGCAGCCACGTAAAACTTGCAACAACAAAGTAGAGGACGTCTAACTTGTTTTTGCAGGGCATGTTGTGATGTGATATGGTCAAGGCATGATGCTGATTTTATTGTATGAGATGATCATGTTTTGTAACCGAGTTATCGGCAACTGGCAGGAGCCATATGGTTGTCGCTTTATTGTATGCAATGAAATCGCGATGTAATGCTTTACTTTATTACTAAGCGGTAGTGATAGTCGTGGAAGCATAAGATTGGCGAGACGACAACGATGCTACGATGGAGATCAAGGTGTCGCGCCAGTGACGATGGTGATCATGACGGTGCTTCGGAGATGAAGATCACAAGCACAAGATGATGATGGCCATATCATATCACTTATATTGATTGCATGTGATGCTTATCCTTTTATGCATCTTATCTTGCTTTGATTGACGGTAGCATTATAAGATGATCTCTCACTAAATTATCAAGAAGTGTTCTCCCTGAGTATGCACCGTTGCCAAAGTTCGTCGTGCCCAGACACCACGTGATGATCGGGTGTGATAAGCTCTACGTCCATCTACAACGGGTGCAAGCCAGTTTTGCACATGCAGAATACTCAGGTTAAACTTGACGAGCCTAGCATATGCAGATATGGCCTCGGAACACAGAGACCGAAAGGTCGAGCGTGAATCATATAGTAGATATGATCAACATGACGATGTTCACCATTGAAAACTACTCCATCTCACGTGATGATCGGTTATGGTTTAGTTGATTTGGATCACGTGATCACTTAGAAGATTAGAGGGATGTCTATCTAAGTGGGAGTTCCTAAGTAATATGATTAACTGAACTTAAACTTATCATAAACTTAGCACCTGATAGTATCTTGCTTGTTTATGTTGATTGTAGATAGATGGCTCGTGCTGTTGTTCCGTTGAATTTTAATGCGTTCCTTGAGAAAGCAAAGTTGAAAGATGATGGTAGCAATTACACGGACTGGGTCCGTAACCTGAGGATTATCCTCATTGCTGCACAGAAGAATTACGTCCTGGAAGCACCGCTGGGTGCCAGGCCTGCTGCTGGAGCAACGCCAGATGTTATGAACGTCTGGCAGAGCAAAGCTGATGACTACTCGATAGTTCAGTGTGCCATGCTTTACGGCTTAGAATCGGGACTTCAACGACGTTTTGAACGTCATGGAGTATATGAGATGTTCCAGGAGTTGAAGTTAATATTTCAAGCAAATGCCTGAATTGAGAGATATGAAGTCTCCAATAAGTTCTATAGCTGCAAGATGGAGGAGAACAGTTCTGTCAGTGAGCATATACTCAAAATGTCTGGGTATAATAATCACTTGATTCAGATGGGAGTTAATCTTCCAGATGATTGCGTCATTGACAGAATTCTCCAATCACTGCCACCAAGCTACAAGAGCTTCGTGATGAACTATAATATGCAAGGGATGAACAAGACTATTCCCGAGCTCTTCGCAATGCTGAAAGCTGCGGAGGTAGAAATCAAGAAGGAGCATCAAGTGTTGATGGTTAACAAAACCACTGGTTTCAAGAAAAAGGGCAAAGGGAAGAAGAAGGGGAACTTCAAGAAGAACAGCAAGCAAGTTGCTGCTCAGGAGAAGAAACCCAAGTCTGGACCTAAGCCTGAAACTGAGTGCTTCTACTGCAAGCAGACTGGTCACTGGAAGCGGAACTGCCCCAAGTATTTGGCGGATAAGAAGGATGGCAAGGTGAACAAAGGTATATGTGATATACATGTTATTGATGTGTACCTTACTAGAGCTCGCAGTAGCACCTGGGTATTTCATACTGGTTCTGTTGCTAATATTTGCAACTCGAAACAACGACTACGGAATAAGCGGACGCTAGCAAAGGACGAGGTGACGATGCGCGTGGGAAACGGTTCCAAAGTCGATGTGATCGCGGTCGGCACGCTACCTCTACATCTACCTCCGGGATTAATATTAGACCTAAATAATTGTTATTTGGTGCCAGCGTTGAGCATGAACATTATATCTGGATCTTGTTTGATGCGAGACGGTTATTCATTTAAACCAGAGAATAATGGTTGTTCTATTTATATGAGTAATATCTTTTATGGTCATGCACCCTTGAAGAGTGGTCTATTCTTAGTGAATCTCGATAGTAGTGAAACACATATTCATAATGTAGAAGGCAAAAGATGCAGAGTTGATAATGATAGTGCAACTTATTTGTGGCACTGCCGTTTAGGTCATATCGGTGTAAAGCGCATGAAGAAACTCCATACTGATGGGCTTTTGGAACCACTTGATTATGAATCACTTGGTACTTGCGAACCGTGCCTCATAGGCAAGATGACTAAAACACCGTTCTCCGGTACTATGGAGAGAGCAACAGATTTATTGGAAATCATACATACCGATGTATGTGGTCCGATGAATATTGAGGCTCGTGGCGGATATCGTTATTTTCTCACCTTCACAGATGATTTAAGCAGATATGGGTATATCTACTTAATGAAACATAAGTCTGAAACATTTGAAAAGTTCAAAGAATTTCAGAGTGAAGTTAAAAATCATCGTAACAAGAAAATAAAGTTTCTATGATCTGATCGTGGAGGTGAATATTTGAGTTACGAGTTTGGTATACATTTGAAAAATTGTGGAATAGTTTCGCAACTCACGCCACCCGGAACACCACAGCGTAATGGTGTGTCCGAACGTCGTAATCGTACTTTACTAGATATGGTGCGATCTATGATGTCTCTTACTGATTTACCGCTATCGTTTTGGGGTTATGCTTTAGAGACGGCCGCATTCACGTTAAATAGGGCACCATCAAAATCCGTTGAGACGACGCCTTATGAACTGTGGTTTGGCAAGAAACCAAAGTTGTCGTTTCTTAAAGTTTGGGGCTGCGATGCTTATGTGAAAAAGCTTCAACCTGATAAGCTCGAATCCAAAGCGGAGAAATGTGTCTTCATAGGATACCCAAAGGAAACTGTTGGGTATACCTTCTATCACAGATCCGAAGGCAAGACATTCGTTGCTAAGAATGGATCATTTCTAGAGAAGGAGTTTCTCTCGAAAGAAGTGAGTGGGAGGAAAGTAGAACTTGACGAGGTAACTGTACCTGCTCCCTTATTGGAAAATAGTACATCACAGAAAACTGTTTCTGCGACACCTATACCAATTGGTGAGGAAGCTAATGATGATGATCATGAAGCTTCAGGACAAGATACTACTGAACCACGTAGATCAACCAGAGTGAGATCCGCACCAGAGTGGTACGGTAATCCAGTTCTGGAAGTCATGCTACTAGATCATGATGAACCTACGAACTATGAAGAAGCGATGGTGAGCCCAGATTCCGCAAAGTGGCTTGAGGCCATGAAATCTGAGATGGGATCCATGTATGAGAACAAAGTATGGACTTTGGTTGACTTGCCAGATGATCGGCAAGCAATTGAGAATAAATGGATCTTCAAGAAAAAGACTGACGCTGACGGTAATATTACTGTCTATAAAGCTCGACTTGTCGCAAAAGGTTTTCGACAAGTTCAAGGGGTTGACTACGATGAGACCTTCTCACCCATAGCGATGCTTAAGTCCGTCAGAATTATGTTAGCAATTGCTGCATTTTATGATTATGAAATATGGCAAATGGATGTCAAAACTGCATTCCTGAATGGATTTCTGGAAGAAGAGTTGTATATGATGCAACCAGAAGGTTTTGTCGATCCGAAGGGAGCTAACAAAGTGTGCAAACTCCAGCGATCCATTTATGGACTGGTGCAAGCATCTCGGAGTTGGAATAAACGCTTTGATAGTGTGATCAAAGCATTTGGCTTTATACAGACTTTTGGAGAAGCCTGTATTTACAAGAAAGTGAGTGGGAGCTCTGTAGCATTTCTGATATTATATGTGGATGACATATTGCTGATTGGAAATGATATAGAATTTCTGGATAGCATAAAGGGATACTTGAATAAAAGTTTTTCGATGAAAGACCTCGGGGAAGCTGCTTACATATTAGGCATAAAAATCTATAGAGATAGATCAAAACGCTTAATTGGACTTTCACAAAGCACATACCTTGACAAGATTTTGAAGAAGTTCAAAATGGATCAAGCAAAGAAAGGGTTCTTGCCTGTGTTACAAGGTGTGAAGTTGAGTCAGACTCAATGCCCGACCACTGCAGAAGATAGAGAGAAAATGAAAGATGTTCCCTATGCTTCAGCCATAGGCTCTATCATGTATGCAATGCTGTGTACCAGACCTGATGTGTGCCTTGCTATAAGTTTAGCAGGGAGGTACCAAAGTAATCCAGGAGTGGATCACTGGGCAGCGGTCAAGAACATCCTGAAATACCTGAAAAGGACTAGGGATATGTTTCTCGTATATGGAGGTGACAAAGAGCTCACCGTAAGAGGTTACGTTGATGCAAGCTTTGACACTGATCCGGACGATTCTAAATCGCAAACCGGATACGTGTTTACTTTAAACGGTGGAGCTGTCAGTTGGTGCAGTTCTAAACAAAGTGTCGTAGCGAGATCTACATGTGAAGCGGAGTACATAGCTGCTTCAGAAGCAGCGAACGAAGGAGTCTGGATGAAGGAGTTCATATCCGATCTAGGTGTCATACCTAGTGCATCGGGTCCAATGAAAATTTTCTGTGACAATACTGGTGCGATTGCCTTGGCAAAGGAATCCAGATTTCACAAAAGAACCAAACACATCAAGAGACGCTTCAACTCCATCCGGGATTTAGTCCAGGTGGGAGACATAGAGATTTGCAAGATACATACGGATCTGAATGTTGCAGACCCGTTGACTAAGCCTCTTCCACGAGCAAAACATGATCAACACCAAGGCTCCATGGGTGTTAGAATCATTACTGTGTAATCTAGATTATTGACTCTAGTGCAAGTGGGAGACTGAAGGAAATATGCCCTAGAGGCAATAATAAAGTTATTATTTATTTCCTTATATCATGATAAATGTTTATTATTCATGCTAGAATTGTATTAACCGGAAACATAATACATGTGTGAATACATAGACCAACAGAGTGTCACTAGTATGCCTCTACTTGACTAGCTCGTTAATCAAAGATGGTTATGTTTCCTAACCATGAACAAAGAGTTGTTATTTGATTAACGAGGTCACATCATTAGTTGAATGATCTGATTGACATGACCCATTCCATTAGCTTAGCACCCGATCGTTTAGTATGTTGCTATTGCTTTCTTCATGACTTATACATGTTCCTATAACTATGAGATTATGCAACTCCCGTTTACCGGAGGAACACTTTGGGTACTACCAAACGTCACAACGTAACTGGGTGATTATAAAGGAGTACTACAGGTGTCTCCAATGGTGGATGTTGGGTTGGCGTATTTCGAGATTAGGGTTTGTCACTCCGATTGTCGGAGAGGTATCTCTGGGCCCTCTCGGTAATGCACATCACATAAGCCTTGCAAGCACTGCAACTAATATGTTAGTTGTGAGATGATGTATTACGGAACGAGTAAAGAGACTTGCCCGTAACGAGATTGAACTAGGTATTGGATACCGACGATCGAATCTCGGGCAAGTAACATACCGATGACAAAGGGAACAACGTATGTTGTTATGCGGTCTGACCGATAAAGATCTTCGTAGAATATGTAGGAGCCAATATGGGCATCCAGGTCCCGCTATTGGTTATTGACCGGAGACGTGTCTCGGTCATGTCTACATTGTTCTCGAACCGTAGGGTCCGCACGCTTAACGTTACGATGACAGTTATTACGAGTTTATGCATTTTGATGTAACGAAGGTTGTTCAGAGTCCCGGATGTGATCACGGACATGACGAGGAGTCTCGAAATGGTCGAGACATAAAGATTGATATATTGGAAGCCTATGTTTGGACACCGGAAGTGTTCCGGGTGAAATCGGGATTTTACCGGAATACCGGGAGGGTTACCGGAACCCCCCGGGAGGCAAATGGGCCTATTGGGCCTTAGTGGAAAAGTGAAAAGGGGCTGCCCACAAGGGCTGCGCACCTCCCCCCCCTTCCCTAGTCCTATTAGGACTAGCAGAAGGGGCCGGCCCCCCTCTCTTCTCTCTTCTCCTTGAGGAGTCCTATTAGGAATAGGATTGGGGGGGAGTCCTACTCCCGGTAGGAGTGGGACTCCCCCTGCGCCTCTCTCCCTGGCCGGCCGAACCCCTCCCCCTGCTCCTTTATATACGGGGGCAGGGGGCACCCCATAGACACATAAGTTGATCATTGTTGATCGTTCCTTAGCCGTGTGCGGTGCCCCTGCCACCAAATTCCACCTCGGTCATATCGTTGTAGAGCTTAGGCGAAGCCCTGCGTCGGTAGTACATCAAGATCGTCACCACGCCGTTGTGCTGACGGAACTCTTCCTCGACGCTTTGCTGGATCGGAGCCGGAGGATCGTCATCGAGCTGAACGTGTGCTAAGAACTCGGAGGTGCCGGAGTAACGGTGCTTGGATCGGTCGGATCGGGAAGAAGACGTACGACTACTTCCTCTACGTTGTGAGATCGCTTCCGCAGTCGGTCTGCGTTGGTACGTAGACAATACTCTCCCTCTCGTTGCTATGCATCACCATGATCTTGCGTGTGCGTAGGAAAATTTTCGAAATTACTACGTTCCCCAACAGAACCATCCCCTTTCACTTTGGGAATAAGGGAGAGAATAGCATAATTAAGCCGAGATAAATCAACTATCCCCAAATAGAAGCCTTGTATGATCGCGCAAACCAGCTTCCTCAAAACAGGCCAAAACATCTTAAGGAAGGAACTAGAAAACCCACCTAGGTCGGGAGCAGAGTTAGGATTAGATGAGGAAACCACTGCCTCAATTTCCCCAGTAGACAAGGGAATAGATAGGTAGGCATTATCAGCACCAGAAACTTGCGCAGGGCCCTCCCAAAGTTTGTTAGAAATAGAGAAGCCAAAAGGAGGCCTAGCGGATAATAGGAAATGAAAGAAATCATGAAGATGTTACAAAATCATAGCCGGCTCCGACACCCTCGTGCCCTCCACATGGAGGTTCTCAATAACACACTGTCTCCTCCTCCCATTTGCAATAGCAAAGAAAGAAGATGTGAGAGAGTCTCCTTTCAAAGTCCAGTTAATACTTCCCCTTTGATGCCAGTAAAATTCCACCTGCTGATGCAACTGCATCAGGAGGCCCCCCAACTCATAACGTGACTGTCACCCTGCCTGTGAAAGTCCAAACCGACCTGCCTCCGAGTCTAAAGCCTGAATTTTGCCCTGCAATTCATCCTTTTGCTTCCGCGCCTCCGCCGCCAAATTCCAGCCCCAACCTTTAAGGATTTTTCTCAACTAGTAAGAAAAGAAGTGCCAGTCATCAATGGGTCCAAATGATCGGGGAACCAAGGCGAGGAGGTTAGAAATCTTATCAGAAAGCATGACCGAAACCCATCTACCAATAGCCAGGAAGCAACAAATTGAAACCTCTTGGCAACAGAAGTGGACGCAATCCCAACATCGAGAAAAAGAGGAGAATGATTCGGTCCTATATGGGGTTGGGCAACCAGAAAAGCACGGGGAAAGGACGAATCTCATGATACATTACACGATCTAGGACAGAACAAACAGGATTGGTCTGATGGTGGGACCAAGTTAAACGAGCCCATACTCTTGGTAATTCACGCAAGGCACACTCAGAAATGAAGTCATTGAATGAGTCAGCTAGAGGCTAGGAGAAAATGTCATTATTCTTATCAGAGGGAGAATGAAGTAAGTTGAAATCACCACCGATAAGCAGCGGGAGAGTGTAAGAATCAATCTTATCTGAAATCTCATCAAGGAAAAGGGCTGAGAGGGAGTGATCAGCAGGGCCATAAACCACCAAAACTTCTCAAAGCAAGTCCAACTGTTTGTGCAGTACCACCATACTAGCCCAAAAAAATACAATGGTCAAAATCTACAAAGTTGAAAACATAAAGCTTAGCCCCGATGAGAATACCAGCAAAATGTCCTGACGCGGTAAGCATCACCAAGCAAAGCGATCAGACCCCGCGATCGCAGATAGTTCATTATTAGATAAAGAAGCTGTGAAAGTCTCGATCAGACCAACTAGATCAACATTGCCATTTAACACAATCCCTAATTTGGTCCTGATGCCCCCTAGTGCCAAAACCTCTTATGTTCCAGAAAAGAGCTTTCATTTATAAGATAAGTTCTTGATACAAAGACTCAACTTGCATGGATCCGCACATGATTTAGCACTCTTGGATGCACTCCGTTTCAACAACACAGATGTAGGTTGGCCACCACCAACCTCCGCATCCCTAGCCTTGTCATTATCGATAGCACCCCTACCTTAGCCCCCTTGGCTTTGGCAGTAACCGCGCATTCCTTGGCTTTAGCAATGGTAGCCTGGGCCACCTCATTGGCACGAATAACAGTAAGGAGGTAAGGAGGAGAACAAACATTCTAATAAAAAAAATAATCCCTGAATCAGACAAAACGTTGACTAAATGGCTATCAGGCAAAGAGGGAAGAACAAAAAGAACCGGAGAAGAGACAGCAGGGGTACCTGAGGGAATGGCGTCCTTGGCCGCTGCACAGCGAGCAGCCTTCTCAGCCATGGGCACCCCATCATCCTTGGTGCATCGGCTCTTGCAAGCCGTGGAAATAGGAGAACCAACGGGTACAGAGCGAGTGGACAGGGCGTGGCAGCCCCAATTGAGGCACCAACTGCCGCACTGCCGAGGTCCGCGTCCAGCCACCTGCACAACCCAGCCATTGAATGCTTGGATCCCAAGGACGCCTGGCTCTTAGCCGAAAACTTTTTGGCAGTCGATTTATTCTTGGCAACTGGACCCGATACCTCCGGATCCAGCGGCTGAGGAACATCCACAATCCCGAACAATGACGGAGAGGCAGGACAAGTAGGCACATTGGAACACACAACCAAAAAGGGGTGTCCTGACCGGCAGTAGTAGATCCCACCTATGACTCAGGAACGACTTTAGAGCCTGGAACATCAGCAGCCATAGGCGCATCACCAGCTTTGGAATCATCCTTCACAACAAAACCACCAGATGGAGCACTAGACTTGAATAGACCATGGACTTCAGAGCCTAGCCCCTCCCACTCCGAGTGAAATATATTGCCCGCCTCTCTCCGCCAGTTTGGACTTTGGATAGATTTGCTCCAACATGAATGCAATAGCAGAACCAGATTGATTTCTTGTTGCTACCTTTGAGGTCCTTTGTGCAAAAAGTAAGGACATGTTTGCGACATTTTTTTCTTTTAGGGTCCTTTATGTAGTGTTACAATCTTGCTATAAATGCACCCGTGATTTTATTTTATTTTTTTGCTATAAATGCGAGCTTTCGGACCTTCATGTCCCTGCCCGTTGCACAAAGAAAAAGAAGGCACGGATGAAGAATTTTGCTCCAAGAGAATGTTCTCTTCTAAACAAAACCGACTCTTTCTAGCACATGCGCAGACACGAACTACAAAATGTGTTGATACAGATGTGTTTGCAGCTTAAAATGCCGGCCTATGCAGCCATGCAATCTATCCATCGTGTTTGCAAACCACATGCACCACTACTCTGCATTCTCTACCTCTCTACCAATAAGAACACTACAACAGTCACCCCGCAAAAAAAAAGGAACACTACAACAGTTAACCTAGATCAGTTCAGTGAAACTGCACACTAATCTTAGAACTTTTCCAGTTCAACTTTTCTCCGTGATGGCTGTTTCACCGTGCAGGTGTGCGAAGATGCCAACCATGGGCGCGGTGTTGTACGTGCATGCCTCCGTTTGCATGTAGTTGTCACGCCTGTCCCTGAACCGGTCGAGGTGGTCCGGCCCGCCGACGATGGCGCCGACGACAACGTTCGGGTTTGATCCCCTCCGGAGGAACCAGTTGTCGTACCCCTGCATGCACCCGATGAACCTGCCGTCGCCACGGTGGGACACGATGGATGCGCCACGGTGGTGCATCCGCCGCGGGAACCGCTGGCCGTACCCGACCAAGTAGCTCACGCCGGCAGGGTTCGCGCCGAGGACGTAGTCGGTCTGCGCCCGTGCCAGGGCCCGCAGCTCATCGGCGTGCGCCGGCCCGTCGGGGCACTGCAGCACCGGCAGCTCCTGGCCGGCGGAGGTGAGGTAGCGGGAGTAGACGGTGAGGAGGAATGCGGCGTTGGTGACGTACTGCATGTTGTTCCACTGCCGGACGAAGAGCATGCCGCCGGCCGTGCGGTTGACGTTGCCGGCGTCGCCGTTCTTGTTGAGGCAGGCGCAGAGGTAGTGCTCCGCCTTGGCCTTGTACTTCTCCAGCGTCGCCTTGTGCTCCGGGTGCTTCCCTTCCAGCAGCACCTAAAATGACACGACACGTTAGAAAACACATTTTATCCTGAGTGATATTCGATGTAAATCTATGCAGTTTAATTTTCTGAAGAAATATATGTGAGGAAAACATTTTCGATCGTGCATGCCATACCACCCCAAGAAACAATCGTGCAATATAAAAATTAATTAGAGAATAACTAGTTAATTTGTTGAGCAGTCATGTACAGCTGATGCTCACCTTGGTGGCGAGGATCTGGAGGCCGGCATACTTGACGTCCCAGCTGAACTCCGTGATAGCCCAGGTGGTGCCGCCGAACTCGTCGGCCATGTCCACGGCGTAGTCCAGGTAGCTCGCCTTCCCCGTCGCCCGGTGCAGCCACAGCGCAGCCCAAAGCATCTCGTCGCCGTACCCGCTCACCGACGCGTAGTAGCTATACGCCTCGCCGATGCTACTGTCGTACTTTCCCCTGTACTTGTCCCCGAACTCGAACAACTGCCATATGCACGTAACATCACACGTTAGTAAACAAAGTTGATGTTTCATCTATTAAGGGCGACAACAATGGCGTTTGATATGCCTACGCACCTGCTCGGCGTGGTGGAGGAGAACTTGTGCGTAGTGGGGGTTGGAGCGGCGGAACACCATGGAGGCAGCGGCCAGCGCGGCGGCGGTCTCCCCGACGAGGTCGGATCCGGGGTTGTCGCTGTCGACCTTGTAGGCCTGCCGCGACGTGGTCATGTCCTCGGGCCGCTGCCAGCAGTAGTGGTCGGTGTCGCCGTCACCGACCTCCGCCCAGAGCACGTACGGCTCGGTGTGCGCCTTGACGAAGTAGTCGGTGCCCCACTTGATGGCCTCCAGCACGTGCCGCCACTCGCCGGCGGCCGCGATGTCGTCCGCGAACTCCATGGCGCTCCACGACAGCATGGTGACCGTGAACGCCATCGGCAGGCCGAACTTGACGTTGTCGCCGGCGTCGTAGTACCCGCCCACGAGGTCTACGCCCTGCTGCAGGCCGTCGGCGAGGCCCGAGTGGCCGCGCCACTTGACGCGCTGGTTGTGCGGCAGGTGGCCCGATCGCTGCGCCTCGAAGTAGAGGAGGCTGCTGTGGAGCGCCTTCTTGTAGTCGAATGGCGCCGCGCCCTTGGCGCCACCGCCGCCATCGGCCGCCGTGAACGGAAGGAGCACGAGCACAAGCGCGGCACAGATGGCGAGAGACGTGAGCATCTTGATTCTTGTCGCCATGTGTGCTCTTCTGCTTTCTCTCTGGGTTCAGCTCTGTTTGTGCTTCTCCTGCTCCTTTCGTCCTCGTTATATAAGACCTGATCATCATGTGTTGTCTCCCCCGTTGACCATCCTTGCTCAAACCCCACATCTTAATACCAGGCGGTTTGGCTCTTGATACCAGGCGTTAAGCTTGTCTGACTCTTAATACCAGGTGGTAATCAATGATTACCGGATCTAGTGCAAAAGAATGTACCTGGGTGGTGTCATTGCGTCAGTGGTCGATGAAGAGGTGGTAACATGTACACCTGGTTGGAGGTTGGTGATGGTTATTCTCGCTGTCGGTAGTGGGAGGTGGAGAGTTATTCGTTTAATGAAGATATATGGAGGTAGGCTAATTAGAAGACTCAGGATGATATAACAATGCTAGCTAGGCAGGGTTGACTTGCGTCGTGCATTAACAACCATGTGGCATGAGGTTGCATATGGGTTGCACGTTCTAAGTTCAGATGTAGAGTATGTTTTGGTCAACATAAAGGCAAGTCTAGGTGGACGGTACTTGTTCATATTGCTCCAATTCGAGAACCACAGAATTGTAAGGCAAAAGAGACGCATGATTTTATTTTTGAGTCAATTACACTACTCGTGCCTGAACTTGGCGAGAAAATTCCATTTGATGCTAAAACTTGTGGTATATATTGAACCAGTGACAAAACTTGGCTTGGGAGTGTATCTACGATGCTAATCATGTTTGTATACGCATAGGGTGCTGACGAGGCGCGCCAGCATGGCGCCGGACCTAGTGTTAGTGCAACCTATACATATCCAATGCTACCGGGAATGTATCCGATGAACCCATACTTGCGATGCTACTGATGCACCGGATGCCGTAAAACATTTTGAAAAATCTGAAGAAAACAAATAGAACATTGACACAACATCATTGTGTTGTCATAAAACTTCGTATGAAAATTTGAAACATTTCTTGACATACAAAAATGAAAATTTTGACATCAATTTGGTAACGGGCCAAATGTAAAGCCCAACTTATGTTATGTACTATTTAGTGTTGAATTTTTTATTTTTGTTTTCCCTGCTATGTTTTGAATTTTGACCTGAAATTTTGTAACGACCTACATTGATGTTCTGTGAATGTGCTATTTTTTATACTTTTTATAACATTTAAAATGTCAACGCCGGTTCGGTGCACCGATAGCACCATAAGCACTCGTGCACCAGATATTCTCCCCTACGACACCACCCTTTAGCTGATATCGTGATACCATTGTACAATGGCAAATAATAGTGCCGAAGATTTGTTCCTACAATCTCAAAAATTCAAACCAAAATCTAATCCTCAAATAGTTAAAAAAATAGCCGTAAATGTGTCTTGTGTTTTTGTTTGACACTATTAATTTTACATTTTTTTTCTTTCTCATGAAGAGGTAACACTGTACCTGGCTAGCGATGGTAATTATACGTGTCGGTACTGAGTTGAACATGGAGTATTAATGGTTTAATTAAGATATAGGAGTACTATATGAAGGTATACTAATTAGAAAACTAGTGATAAAATAAACGAGCTATCCAGGTTTGACTTGCATCTTGCATCAACGACCATGTGGGTGCATATGCACTGCACATTCTAAGTTCAGATGTTAAGTACTCCCTCTATAAACTAATAGAGTATAAGTTTTCTTAGATCACTGACGTTGGATGCAAGTCTAACGTGACTGCTGGTTTTTCTTGTCGCGCCAACGAGAACAACATACTTGTAAGTCAAAGGAAAAGTGTGATGCTGCACGATTCCCTAGTGGGGAATGGATCTAGTGATACAACCCTTTACGTGATACCGTGGTACCATCACGGTGGCCCATATAATTAATATTCAAATTGAGTTAGTATCTAAGATGTGTTCTCACAATGGTGCAAAATTTAGACCCAAATTTGATCTATATAGAGAGAGGTAAAAAGGTAGCCATGAATTTTGTGATGCTATTCATTTCGGACTTTCATTTTCCCGTGAAGAGGTAACACTGTACCTGGGTGGCGATGGTAAGTCTTCCTGTGGTCAACTGGACATGATAATTAATGGTTTATTTATGACATACATCCTCCATTTTAAATTAGTTGACTTAGATTTGTTTAGATATGGATGTATCTAACAGAATGTGTGTAAATACATCAACTAATTCGGATGGAGGGAGTACACTAATAAAAAAACTGAGGATAAAAAAGCAAGGCTAGACAAGTTGACTTGCATCTTGCGTCAACAAAATGTGCGTGCGTGTGCATTGCACATTATAAGTTCAAATGTTAAGTATGTTTTGATCAAGCATATAGACAAGTCTAAGCTTTGTTCGGAAAAAGGAGGAACCTCCAGCGTTGCATGGATTGATGCATCGTAGCCTTTGGTAAGTCTAAGCTCGCACTAACTTATTGCCGTTGTTCTAATGGTGATATTTTTTGTTGGCAATTTTGCCACCAATTTAGTGACCTTTTAGGTTTTCCTCGCGTGTCAATTTTGTCTAATATGGCTAGTGTCTTCTCTAGCAATGGCCCAGCTTAGATACATGACAGCTAGAGGCAACAGCCAATGCGAATGTGTCAATGTAGTGGTTTATGATAGGAAAGGTGGTGACGTGACCACATGTGATATAGGATAGGCGATGGAGGATAATACTCCTACAATGAAAAATCTTGGTGGCAGATCCAATGACGGTGTCATGAGAAAAGGGGAAGAAAGATGGGGTAGCACGCTCGGACTAGAAGAGAGGCAACAACACAAGGAGATGGATGTAAGGTAAAAGAGACATGCAACGTGGTCCGATAGCAGCGCTCCCGCTGCCTTGACCCATATGAGCGCAATAAAAATCTGCAAACTCCCATGTGTAACAATTTTCCATCATAAAATGTTGGGCAATCCAGAAGCTATTGAGCATAAGTACTTAGATATGGAAAACACCAGACAGAAATGGGCGTTTTCTCATTTTCTGGCTAGTATTGAACCCAGAAAGACGGATGCATTTATTGTACCTAATATCGTTCGGAAAGGTTGGAGATACTTGGTATTCCATGCATGTGTAATTTTGGACAAGTCCACATCAGATTTCACTACGCCATCATCACTTTTTAGTGATGAACAAATAATACAGTCGCCGATGGGTTTTACGGCCGTCACTGGCTAGTAATTCATGACAGGCGCACCATTTTACATGCTTTGGGTTTTAACAACTTCTAACATGATTTCAGTGCTACATGAATCATTTCTCAGTAAGAACTTCAAAGGAAAACACCAGAATGGATCACTGTCAAATACAATCTGTTCGATTGTGCAAGACCGTTACTTTTGCACTTGAGTGAAAAATGAGCTAGTAACTTAGGAAGGTGTACAAATCATGTATTATATTCAATTATGCGAAGAGAATCAAGTTTTAATTATTATCGTTCCCAGTTTACATAACTTTTTTTTACCTGCATAATCGTATAAACTAACATTACGGTCACAAAAGATATCCATTTTAGATATACCATGAAAAGTTATGTACCTGTTATTAGTTAATTATCCCATAAGTTTCTATTCAGAAGTCTGGTACAAATCTGCGAAACAAAATAATTAATTCATCATGCATTGATCTATATTTGGTTTACTTGAAACTTCTACAAGATATGCAGTTTACTATCGGAAATTGGCAATGGCTCCTAGGTGCATATGCACCCATTATCCAAATACACATTTTGAAAAATTGAAAAATTCCGAACAAAAATCCCGCGTGTATATTCGGACATTCTATGTGCGTGCACAAAGTTTTCGATGAAAAACGAGGCAAATTATGGAATAGGGGCAACATCCTCCTCGTCTTTGATACACGTGTGGTTGCAACAGATGAGGTGTCAGTTTTTGAAATTTCCTAATATGGCTGTCTGAGCCAGCATGGCGCCTGCCATCACAATACATTTTTTTATAACAGAACATTATGAGCGAAATAACTGCCTTATTTTCACTTCATTGTTCTGGATTGTTAGGCTTGTTAGATATCTGGGCTAGCTAGTTTCCAAGGAGTTAATCAAGATTAAATTTGTAAAGTGGAAGAACAACTTTTATGGGAGAAAATTTAGGTTGGCATGTCAGTTCTGTTTCAAGCAAATTCTTTGGTGAAGATATGTTTGGTTACTGGTAGATTATGCCACTAGGATCTTGTATCCTCAACAAAGTGTTGTCACAAAATTAAGACCAGTGAGACCAGCATTACGCTTGCAAAATTAATGACTAGGTGATAAAAAAATATGAGAATCGCCAACTAGTTGGTTGTTGCATCTCTGTCGTGTGCAGCCAGTCCGCGGATGTCGGATCCTAGCGTAACATTGAGGGCTAGGTAAGTGGAATCCCACTCTGTTATTAGCCCCCCATAGACTTCAGTCTAAACAAAAATATGCAGGCAATGACAGCCAAATAGTATGTAATGGTTAGTGCAACAGGAAAAGGCCTTGTTCACTGTACGTAAGCATCATGGTGCCAGCCTAATCATGCCATTAGGTATGCAGATCAGCTTGCTAAGCCGTTGGCACTTCAGAGTTGGCGATCCGAAGATCCCTCAAATGTTGATCAAACTTGTGACACAGAATGTAGACATGCACGTTGCTTCTGAAATTGATAAAAAGAAGGCTTTTGCGGAATAGTTGATTCGTGCAAGTTCGTTTATATTATTCTCATACAATATTCAGAGTCAAATGGCATGCCAACCGCTGGTCTGTTACCTACTCTATACTTTTGTGGGGCTTGTTCATTGACTACTTAAGCTTGTTCATAGGTCGAAGTACTTGACTTTCGTGCTTAAAAGAGCACTAACAAATTAATAGGTGCGGTGCAGAGTTCATTTATGTCAACTTCCCTCATACCGTGTTTTTTTTTGATAAAGGATGGACTTTATTAACTCAAAATGAAGCATCAAGAGAATACAAACACAATGAACACACCCCCGGCCTCTGCATAGCTAGAATGCACACAGCCAACACCAACACACGCACACAAAAACACGCCGGTAAATAGCTAAGTCATATAAGACCAAAGCTATACGTAGGTGAAAAAAAAATATATAAAAAAAGCCCCAAAGCGATCAGATCAACGATCAGCAAACTATAACAATGACCATATATATCTGCACCGACCATCTCATGACACCACGCGGACGACGAGATTCTTCAACAGCAACGCCTTCGGGAAGGGAGCGACACTCAAATGTCACCGTCACCGGATCCAGCCACCCAAAGCTAGAATCTAGGCTTTCACCCTGAAGAATCAGTCCGAGCATTCCGAACAATGCCTTCAACAAGGTAACGATGTAAAAAATCGCCATTGCTAGGTATACCAAAATTGGGTCAGACCTAGACTTTCACCCCGGAGTTCGAGACCGGGTGCTCAAGTAGCACCACCATCGAAGTCATTCAGGTGTTGTTGCCATCACTTTTTCACAATCCCAGCAGCTATCATCGCTGCACAACCACCCCTCTGCATCAAGACTCCATCCATAGTTTGTATCTCGCCACCGAAGTCAACCACCTGATCTGCAGAGATGAAACTCACACAAAGATATTTCAATGGCGACCGCAATCAGCGAGGCAAGTAGCCAGGACCATGGGCTGCAACTAGTCGGTGGCCGTCATCTACACGCACGTGCACCTCAAGCGGCCGTCTGTGTGCGTAAGCATCCATGGACAATCCCCGCATGCTTGTCTTGATTGTATTCCAAGCCATGGAGACGAACCAGATCGGAAGACCGGAATCACCGGCCAGCAACAATCTAGATCGGAAGGCTGGCAACCACCAGCAGACTGCCACATCAGGAGGCCGGCAATCACCAGCGAACTTGCTAGATCGGCAGGGCCAGCAACGCACCACGGTGACGGCGGCGGCCAGATCAGGAGGCAACCACCAGGGAAGAATGGCATCCAACGGTGCAACCTCCTGGAGAATTGGAGAGCGCAGAGCGCACAACTCGAGCTGCCACAAAGCCAAACCAATATTGGCCATTGGTATGGAGCAGCCATCCATCTTCTCCAGGCCGATCTTCATATCTCGAGGAAGACCCTCACGGATCGAAGGGTGTTAAGTCCAAGCGGCTACAGCAGCACCCCACCGGAGGACCAAACACCAACAAAGGCACGACCCATGAACTGATGATGCTGCCAGCCTTCGATTCCGCCGCCGAAGTGCAGATCATCCACGGGAGTGCCACCACCACATGCCTAACACACGCCCACCACACCCTCCGCCTTTGACGGCAGGGAAGGGCCCCGCCGCCGCCGCCGTGGAGCCGGCGGCGGCGAGAGATCAGAGACGAGGGGTGGTTGGCTCTGCCTTGTATCCCCTCGTACCGTGTCTGTCCACAAGAAATTCATAAGCGCGGTGGTTAGGACTTTGAACACTGACTCTGCCGGCTATATGTACTGTGTGTGCATATTTCTGGCCGCAGAAATAAATGAATAATTTTATGTATAATCAGAATTGCAAATAGAGTGGAAGGTTGAGCCAGGAATCAAGCATAAACTAGTGGAGAAACATTTGAGGGAAAATTATTTCTGGTGAATTGTTACATTTACCAATATAAGATGACATATTAATATTAGGGAGAAGTATATTTTTTGTCCCTAAACTCTTTCGAAAGTATAGAAATAGTCCCTGAATTTAAAACCGGCAAACTTTAGTCCCTCAACTTTTCAAACCATATTAGTTTAGTCTATCATACCGCTTCGAGTGGTTTCCATCTGATGTGGACACGGTTTTGACCAAAAACTTGACACGTCACCTAGGTTTGACTGCCACGTCACAGTCCATGTCATTTTTTTCAAAACACAGTGTCGGACAGCGTCGTCCATGGTGGTCATGCGGCGGAGATAAAGCGCTCGAGCGGCCAGAGGAGCTCGGCGACCCAGGGCGTGGCGTTGGCAGACGAGTGACTTGGCCTCCCTGTTGCACGGGCCGTCGAGCAGCAGCCTGCGCCCGACGCGACGCCGCTGACCTTCTGGACAGGAAGCCTGAGCAGGAGGAGGAGCTCGAGGCGGCGAGCTCGGACAAGCCCTTTGCGGGCACCTCCGCTGACGGCATTGGCCATGCATCCGATCGTATGCAGCGGCGTGTAAGATGCAGTCCAGGGAGCAACACATCGTGTGCGTATGTATTCTGGGCGAGATCGGATCAGCATGTTCATTGTGTTTGGCTTGCATCTCTGGCGGGCCGAATCAATACGTACGTTCACGTATACCTGCGTGTTTTGCCGGCGGCTAGAATCAATCCAGCAGCTTCTTTGCACTTCGTGTTCTGTCAGGAAACATCGACTGGCCGCCGCACGCATGGAAAGCGGGCCAAGCACCTCTATCTCGCGCACATGTCGAGCGCAGCTCGCGCTCCTTCCTGGAGCACGCCTGCCTCACAGGAGACCCATGGCCGCGCCCTGGCACACCGGCTCATTGCAGGAGCTCGCGTGGTGCCCCTCCATCCATCCTAGCTACGGCCATGTCAAGCCCAACCACAACATGAATTGAAGAACGGTAAGTCCGTAAGTGCAGACCTTGTTTTTATGAGGATCCCGCGCGAGCGGGCAGACTTGAGCCACCAGCGGTGGCAGCGACAGGAGTAAAAGAGCAGCTTTGGGAGCTTCACGCAGTTGACCCTGCCTTCAGCACTCTAGCAGACTAAGGGCATCCTACACAGGCCATCGTTCATCAGCCTCACCATGGACCGCCCATGGACCGCCCGGGCCGACGCGCACTGAGCCGCACCACGCTGGCTGCAGGCGCCGCCGTATTTGCTCGTTGCACACACTGCCGGGCACCGTCGACACGCACTGCCGCTCGCTGAGCATTATACCGAGCACCTTTCGTGCACGTGTCCGAGTCAAAAACCACACCCCGTCAGCAGAAAATCACCCTAAGCGAGATGAGGGATTAAACCTATCCGGTTTTGAAAGTTGAGGGACTAAACTTATCCGGTTTTGAAAGTTGGAGGACTAAGTTTTGCTGGTTTCGGAGTCGAGGGACTATTGCTATACTTTCGAAAGAGTTGAAGGACGAAAAATATACTTATCCCTTAATATTATGTACAACTAAGTCAATTTTACATAGCAACATTCTTTACTTTAACCATGTCACTGCAATTAGAGTATCTCACTAATACAAAATAGGAAAGCCCATTGTTGCCGGGTATACATTTCGTATAGGTAGTAGGGTCGGTGATCAAGGGGCTTTGCAGTCAAGTGACGAACCCACTGCAAGAGAGGTTTCTCAAATGGGTCGGAATAATATTCGTCTGGAAAATTGAGTAGCTTATGTCTTGGTTTGTTGTCGCTTCAAATCCGCTCGTGAATTATGCTGACATAGTTGGTTTTCCGTTAGGGGCCGTTTGCAATAGCTCTATCACGTTGGTTCGGCTCTACCGGTAATCTAGTGGTTCTACTTCGCTCTATGTTAGCTTCAGAAACATCGACAGACAGAATAAGCATGCAACAAAATTATATTTATATCCTCAATGAATCATCATACAACTGACAAAAAATTCTAATTTATATTCGATCATCGGTGAAATGAAGATTGTGACCTATAAAAAAAGAGGGTCATACGTGTAGAAGTTGTGATGTAATGTCTTTTGTTATTTAATACGAACACCTGAGTCTCACTATAGGAAAAAAAACTTCTAAGCCGAGTGTGCAAACCACTCGGTGAAGGTCAATTTCACCTCGACAGCAGTTACGCTGAGTGTGACACTCGGCAAACGAATTTGGCGTATACCCAGGGGCGGATCTGGGCCCCAGGCCCCCAGGGCCCAAGCCCGGGGCGTGGCTTTTTTTAGTTATTACCTAGGTATGTTTTTGAATTGGGTCCGGGGCTTAGCCCAACTAACAGCCAGGGCCCAGCCCAACACACTCACACAGGCCTCGTCCAGGACTCCAACTCGCTCGATCCATCCCAATCGCAGACCTAGCGAGGCAGCGAGCAGCAGACAGCAGCCGCGCAGGCAGGTGAGTCCGCCGCCGCCGCCCGCCCCGTCGCCCGCGGCCCCGCGCCCCCCGGCCTCCGCCCGTCCGCCGACCGCCGCTCACGCCTCACCCCGTCGCGGCGTCGCCCGTCCGGCCGTCCCCCGCTGGCGCCTGGCGCCTGGCGGCTTGCTGCTCGCCTGCTCGCGCCCGGCCCCTTGCTGCCTTGCTGGCCCTGCTGCAGTGCTGCTGCTCCGCTGCTCGCCGGCTGCCCGGCTCGCCCGCTCTGCTCCGGCCTCTCCTGGCTTCTGGTCTGAAGTCTGCTGGATTGGTAATGGATTGGCTGATGTTGAATGTTGATAGAAATTTTTGAATATTTTTGATCTGCTGCTGCCTGCTGTATTTGAATGTGAATGTTGTTGCTACATTATATCTGTTGGCCTGTTGCTACTGTTAAAGTGTTAATACTAACTGAATATCAATTTCATTTCATTTTGTAGAATAAAAGATGAAGAGCTATTTTTCATCCGTGGCAGCAACAGAAGTGTCTACACCCGGGGTTTTAGCCGGAGGAAATGAAGGGGCTGAGAGGAGTGAAGCAACTCCAGAAAATGAAACCAATGCAGAAATGGGACCACCGCCTTTGACTTCAAACAACCCGCCTTCAATCTCAACTCGAGAAAGTAATATTCCAGATTCTGCTCGTGGTCAACTGAGAGAAGGTGATATTCAACCTGATCCTGGTCTTAGGAAACCTATTGAAAGCTTAGATCCGGACATTAGAGATGTTGCTAGAAGGATGTATGTAAATATGGGTCCATGCCAACCAACTGGGCATAAATTTAAAAAAGAAACTAGAGGAACATCTTTGAAAAAGAGATCCTTTCAAGCTAAATGGTTCGGGAAGCATTCCGATTGGTTGGAATATAGTGTTGCTAAGGAGGCGGCCTTTTGTTTCTCACTACACCACGACACTACATTCCCTATAGACATGTGTTGAGAAAAGATACTATCGCCGTCCAACAGTTGATTGGGAAATGTTGTAACAGATAGTTGGTTAGGAAAACCAATAAACAGTAGCAGACCATCGGACGGGAATACCCGAACATTTAATGTCGAACTGTGGGTCGGGAAAGCTTGCACACACATCCATTGATCGGTCGGGAAATAACCCCGACCAATGGTCTGTGCCAAATGGGCCTGCGCGCGCGTAGAGAAAAAATAGCGCCAACATTTGGCCCAAGCCCGCGAAAGTTCCCCCCAACGCATAAGGCAAGCGGAGCCAAATCCCTAATTCCCCTTTCCCATTCCCCACGCGCGCCGCCCTGGGCTCTCTGCCGCCGCCGCCGCTTTCTTCTCCACGCGCCACCGCGCCATTCTACCGCCCCCGCACGAACCTGCTGGACTGCTTCCCCACACCGCCTGCCCCCACGCGCTCGAACCCTCTCCTCTGCCCCGGTGCTCTCCCCTGACCACAAGAACTCTGGCGTTGTCACCGTCATGGTGCGCGCTGGGCAAATCCCGGGGAGGACGGGGTTCAACCTGCTGCAGAGGGACGTTGCCCTGTACTAGAAGACTGTGCCGGCCGTGGTGAAGCACTCCTCGGAGGCGCTGCTGCTCGTGGTGTCCAACCCCGTCGATGTCTTCGCCTACCTCGCCTTGCAGCTTTCAGGGTTGGGTTCCAGGCGAGCGGCGTCATTTGCTCCTCCAGGTTCTGGTTCCTCATCAACGAGCCCCCTGCCATCAACACACAGGACGTGCAGGTAACTTACTAGACCCGAACCCATCCATGAATCCATCGGCCTATTGCTCTCCCGATAAAAATTTCTCAGGTTCATAGAAATGCTTTACGAGTATTTGTTTTTTCCGAAAATCTAACTTGTTACTAGTTTGTTTGATGGTTTCCAGAAGAAGGTAGCAAATGCAACAGGCCTTCCAGAAACTCTTCATGTACTGATATTCTCATAGAAAATTCTTCATTGCCATATATGTTTTCCATTGATATATCATTAAGCATCAGCTGTATGCTTTACGAGTAGAAGTTGCTGCCTGGCTTCACATGCTACTTGTCATCCACTTTAAAGCGTGCTTGTGCTTCACACCTTACCAGGAAGGAGTTCGGTTGACTGAATTTTTCTGCATGCATGCTTTCTCTGAACTGACTGAACACCATGTCTGAATTTTGCTGTCCGCATGCTTGCCTCGCTGTTGCACAAACCATATGTAGGAGGTCTCTGTCAAAAGAATGAAACGATCACCTACAAAAATGGTTCCATCGATCCTTTAGTGCTGGCACTATGAATGTACTTGCTTGGTTCCATTTTAGTTCAGAAGACATGCTCCTGAACAAACATGCTACCATTGTTATGCGCAGTTTCGTGCTATTTGACGTATGAACACTTAACTAAAAGCAAGAGTGCACGAAATCTTGAGACATAGTTAGTGCTGATGACAGCCACTCCTTAATTTACCCACCACTCTTCAAAGTCTTCAAATTGAACTTTTGTTCAGTTAATTTTGAAAGAATTACCTTAACCATTACTAGTTGCTATTTGATTGATTACATTCATCGGGATATGAGCGCGATGAACATGTATTGCCGCCGGTGAGGTGTATTGGTCACGTGACATGCTAGCTTGAGGTTTTCAGTGGAAACCTACAACACAACAGACTTCTCTTTTGCTAGTTGCAACCAGAATCAAGGGTAAGAAGATCGGAAAAGATAAGACTATATAGAGGCCACGTAGCAAAGGACATTACGGTGAGCCAAAAGGTCACAAAATTGTATATCCTCCTTTTTAATATTAGCAACCCAATGTTGAGAGCATTTCTCAAATGCAGCTCCCATATGCTTCTGTACAAAGGACATGTAGGATTTTTTTAGCCCGACCAACATTTGAAAACAAAGGCAGGACATCAGTCGATGATAGTAAAGTCCCTAGAAATTCAGTAGATGTTATTTGTCCAGTTTACACTCATGTTTAATTTCTGCATAGTTTGTTTCCTAATTTCCTTTCCCATGTAATTATTATGTTGTTATTCTACATTCTGCACAGTACTTATCAGATTCAAGGCAGTAGTTATATAGTTGATTAGTTGTTGCAATTTGTGCTACATATATATGTAGATTTGTGAAAGTATTTCTAAATATGCTACCAAGTTTAATGGAAGAAATCCTACAAATGAAATAGCAATAATGTTAGGCAAGGTGCGGGTGATGTCCTGCCTCCTTCTCTGTTCAATTTGCACTCCTGCCAGTGTCCTCACATAATAGATCTAATTAAATGAAGTCGATATATTACTATATCTTCTGGACCAAATGTTACCCATGTTATGAATATTGATCTGCAATAGCATGTCCTTAATTGAAATTCCATGTATAGTATTTGTCAAAAGATGGAAATAGCAGAATCTTTGTCGCAATGTTTTATAGTTTCATACTTCCATTTATCAGAGACAATACTGCTTGAAAGTATCATAACTCCACTGAGAGTGAATGAGTTTTAACCAGGAGTGTTGTGCTGTAGGATTCCCAGACCACCACAGTGCCCCCTTCAACCGCGAACCGGTTTACTGATGCGCCTCCGCAACCTTACAGGCCACCGTAGTCCATGCAGCAGCTAGCAGCAAGGCCCATTGACGTCGACGCACAGTCCAGGTACAAATAATAAAACACAACTTTGTAACTTTCTAAGCAACGCACGAGTAGAAAATTGTTGTATGCAGAAGTGAGGCTACACATGGTTGCAATTACTTATTTCAAGCTCGAGCATTTAGTTTCTGATGATGTGATCACAAGATTGTGTTTTTTATGTATATTAATCTGATAGAACTGTATGACACTAATGATGGGTGGCTTGGATGCAATACTTTAACCTAAAATTTAACCTGAAGAGAATCTTATGTTTGCCCTGTTTCCAGAATATTTTAAATATCTGAATGGTGTGAACAAATGAAATCAAACTATTTTTCTCCGTTGTTCTCATCGGGGTGTCCTCATAGTTCTCTGAGCAAGAAATACGATCCAGAGAAGCAAAAGTCAAGTTCATCTGTTTGGAGTTGCAAAAGTAACTAGAAGCGATCATTTTTTATATTTATATTTAGGATCCTTGGGTTCATAGTTGTTGTACACCTTCTTATCAATATTTGACAAAGTAATAAAAGATGGTTGATAAATATGTTGCTCTGAACCTTGGCTTATCAAGTGGTGGAGCTTTGAGAGGGCGAACCTGGGCTGTAACCCCCTCCCCTACCCAGCAAAAAGCAAAAACGTTAGTACCCCACTGCAATAGGATGGTAGCACTGTAGCCCAGCTCATTTACTTGAGGAGATGAGCACTCCACCAGACTGTTTCTCAATGTCTCATTTTTGTCTCCTGTAGTAAACAACTTTGGCGATGCTCACAATAGGCAGTGACGCCATGTGGTGGTGTGGAGCGTTGGGGTCGGTAAGCAGAACATCATCAACTCTGCCTCACCTCTTCCACTCGTGCTGTCCGATGGTACCCTATTGATGTATTGTAGTGCAGTCTTATTCTTTTGATTTTCCTTTTTTGTTTAGTTTTAACTCATGTTGGGAAAGGTTCTAATTAGGTCGAACTTTTCACTAAATGGAAAGGTCAAACTCCATGGTTAAGCAGTATTTTGGTACTTCCCGCGGTAGAAGGTTGTATTTTGGTAGTGCTCTGTTTTGGAGAAGCTTTTATATGTAATTGGTGTTAGAAATGTACTCCCTTTGTAAAGAAATATAATAGTAAGCAGATAGGATCAATATACTTAACATGCTACAATTTCTAACTTGTGGTTGTACTTCGGTATTCCAAAAACGAAATCATGTCATTAGAGAGGCTAGAGTTTGTGCAATGTAACTTCTAATATGTTGTATTGAGAAGTTTCAGCGGAGGCTTGCTGAGCAGATGCATAATATTAACTCGGGATTTTGACTTGCAGATGTTCAATCTGGAGGATTTTCTCCAATGAGATGTAGAATGAAGGCTTTGATGTCAAGTACGAGAATGATGCAAGGATGTTGGTGGAAGGCTGTGAGGATGGGTATTGCCCACTACAAGGAGCAGGCAGATGATGTGCCTCTTAGACAAATTCCAGAAAACAACGCAAGGAATTTTTGCTCACACAATGAACCATAATGTCTCCTCTATTTCATTAGTTACATCAGTTTGTAGGAAACTTGGATGGTCACTGGTTCATAACAGATGAACTATTTATATATGAAAATTAATGTGTGTTATTATTGTTTGGTTTTGATTTATTATTGCTGGATGGCAACCATGTTACTGTTATGAACTATGCAACTTGACTGATATTCTGTTGGTACGTAAAATCTGTATGTGAGGGCAATTGACGTTGGTACAATCTGTATGTGAGGGCAATTGACGTTGGTACGTGAAATCTGTATGTGAGGGCAATTGGATGTTGGTTGGCAAAACAATTCCTGTCCAACTGTTGGTCGGGAAAGCCCATGAAAGGCCCAACGGAATGTCGGTCGGGAAAGATTTCCCTGACAGATAGTCGGCCGGGAAAGGTCCATGTCAGCCCTGTCAGATAGTCGGTCGTATGTGAGGGCAATTGGATGTTGGTTGGCAAAACAATTCATGTCCAACTGTTGGTCGGGAAAGCCCATGAAAGGCCCAACGGAATGTCGGTCGGGAAAGATTTCCCTGACAGATAGTCGGCCGGGAAAGGTCCATGTCAGCCCTGTCAGATAGTCGGTCGGGAAAGAATACATGTCAGATAGTCGGTCGGGAAAGGCCCATGGCAGCACCCACGGACTGTTGGTCGGGAAAGGCCCATGGCAGCACCCACAGACTGTTGGTCGGGAAAGGCCCATGGCAGACCCAATAGAATGTTGGTCGGGAAAGATACTCCATAGCCGACAAGTAGTCGGTCGGGAAATGGCTTTCCCGTCTGGACTTTCCCCAACAGACATGATTGGTCGGCAATACTCTTTTCTGACCGACTGTTTGTTGGCAGAACTTGTATTCCCGACCAATTTGGCTGTTGGGGATGTAGTGCTGTGGTGTAGTGTCTATTGCTTTCGTTTTAAGCAACCTAGAGCAGAAAATTATGGTGTTGAGGCATTCACAACAGTAGGGTTTAAAAATTGGAAGGATGGACTTAGTATTGTTGATACACATGTTGGTAAACATGATAGTGCTCACAATAGAGCTAGACAACAATATGTGGCATTCAAAATCAAAGGCAATCCATGGTAAATATGCTCGATCGTGGCACCAAAAAGAGTGAAGAAGAATATAGAGCTCGTCTTGTCATTATTTTGGGTGTTATCAGATTTCTTCTATTACAAGCTCTTTCTTTTTGTGGTCATGATGAGAGCTTGAGCTCAATGAATAGGGGGAATTTTTTTTGGAGATGATAAGTTGGTACAGGGAGAAGGATTCAAATGCTAAGACTTTGCTTGATAGTGCGGGCGGGAACCATTTGATGACTTCACATGGAATACAATTGCAACTGTGTCAAGCTTGTGCAGAAGAGACCACCAAAGTAATTATTGATGACATTGGAGATAAAAAAATTTCTTTACTTGTTGATGAGTCCAGAGATGCATCAATAAAGGAGCAAATGGCTATGGTTTTAAGGTTAGTAACTTTGTATCTAATTGTTGTTTTTTTCCTTACTAATAGTAGTACTGTAGTATCTAATTGTTGGATTCTCGTGCTTCTTTGTGTTATGTAGGTATGTCGATAAACATGGGTATGCGATTGAGAGGTTCATTGGGATTAAGCATGTTGGTGACACAAGGGCAGCTTCTCTAAAAGCATCTTTGGATTGTGTGTTTCTTAACATGGCTTGTCTATGTCTAAATTGAGAGGGCAAGGGTACGATGGAGCTTCTAACATGAGAGGACAATTTCTTGGGTTGCAAAGGTTGATACTAGATGAAAATCCTTATGCATTTTATATTCATTGCTTTGCCCATCAGTTGTAGTTAGTGGTTGTTGCTGTTGCCAAGTGTTGTTCCTCTGTATTGGATTTCTTGAACCACATAACTTTGATTGTCAACACCGTCAATGCTTCTTGTAAGGGACATGATGAACTAGCCCAAGAACAACATGATAATATTGTGAGTCAATTGGAGTCTGGGGAAATTTTTTCAGGAAGAGGGAAAAACCAAGCAACCAACCTTGTAAGACCTGGGGATACACGGTGGGGCACACATCATAAAACTTTGTGTCGGTTTATTGAGATGTGGACATCTGTTTTGCATGTATTAGAGAACATTCATGATGATGCAGAAAATTTAACACAAAGAACCACAGCAGGTGGCTTGATATCTCAGATGGAAAGTTTTGAATTTGTTTTCATATTGCATGTTATAATCACACTATTGGGCAAGACTAACGAGTAGTCACAATGTTTGCAAAGGAAAGATCAAAACATAGTTCTAGCAGTGAGTTTGATTGGGATCACATTGCGGCAACTTCAAAATATAAGAGATAATGGTTGGGATCAGCTCTTGAAGGACACAACTGACTTTTGTGTCAAACATAACATTATATTGCCTAACATGGATGATACAATAACCGCTCGGGGTCGTTCAAAGGGGCGTGGTGGTCAAATGTTAACTTTCTATCAACGCTTCAGATATGAAAATTCAATGTTTTGCTTGACCAAATAATTATTGAGTTAAATAACCGCTTTGCTGAAAGATCTACTCAATTGTTGAGATGTATTGCTTGTCTTGATCCAAGGAGCTCATTTGCTAATTTTGATGAAGACAAACTTATTCAACTTGCTCAGATGTATGCTGATGACTTCTCCATATATGAGATTTCTTTTGTCCTTAGAAACCAACTTGAAAACTTCATTGCTGATGTGAGAGCTGATCCAAGTTTTGTTAGTTGTAATGACCTTGGTAGTCTTGATGTGAAGATGGTTCAAACTGATAGACACATAGTCTTTCCTTTGGTATATCGTCTTATTGAGTTGGCATTGATTTTGCCTGTTGCAACCGCATCAGTGGAAAGAGCTTTCTCAGCTATAAGTATTATCAAGACTGAGTTGAGGAATAAGATGGGTGATGATTGGTTGAATTATTCCATGGTGTGCAATATTGAGCGAGAAATATTTGCAAAGGTTGATGATGATGCTATTATATATCGCTTTCAAGACTATAGATTTCGCAAAGGAACTTTACCTCGTCGTAGTAGTAAGTTTTCAACTTTGTACAATGATAATTGTTTCACTTCATGTTTATGTCTTCTCTCATGAAAGTTTGCTTCTAATTTCTCTTAAGGTGTTGGCTCTTCTTCCACCGTTGATCAAGTTATGGAAGACACTGATGAAGCAAACAATTGATTTGGTACTTTTTTTACTGCACATATTGTTTGTAGTTCTTGTCATCTTTTTATCTATTTTGTTGTATCTTTAAGCATTGAGTTTAAATTCTAAATATTTGATGCAATTGAGTCATATTTGAGGTAGCTGTAGCTTGATGGATTTTAAGTTTTTCCCTCGCGACAATTTTTTTTTTTGAGCCCAGGGCTTGCTTTAATCCTGGACCCGTCACTGCGTATACGCAACCGGCGTATGAACATAAGCCGAAAGTCTTTTGTCGAGGACACGACATAAAGGTACACCGAGTAAAAAAGAATAGCCCACGGCAAAAAAGGCACCTGACGTGACGACCAGCACACGTTAACGGTGTTGTGTCAGCCGAGTGTCGGGGCTTGATTTTCATCCATGTCAAGGGACGGGGGGTGGAGGTGGTGCCACGTGGCCATAAAAGTAGCTGAGTGTCCGTTCGATTTGCACAACCTACATATAAGTCCGCATCTTGACTTTTATCTGCGCCCAAAAAGAACACAGACGCGCCTCATGTCTGCACAATAAAGCAAAGTGTCCTAGCCATGTTCACGGCAAATGCATAAGCCGAGCCTATCTGTAAGACGAGCGCTTATATGTTAACTATGGCTAACTGTACGTCGGGTGTTCGTACATAAACTGAGTGTCGCTGCACGGCTAATATAGTAGCCAGCGGTTGAACAGTCACTGCCACTTGCCGGCCACAAATTACGAGCCTCTCCACAACTGTATGGCTTAGGTATAAACCAAATATCGGCCCTCTGTGCTGCATGAAACTGCTTGTCACCTCTCTTCGCCGTAGACCCCCTAATGTAGAGGTGCTTGGTGGTTTTTTTCTGTCTTTCTTTTACATTTTATTTGGGCGAGCTTGTGCTGATGCCCCAGCAGACTTTCTATTGCGGTGCTTGCAACTCATTGTATGGACATGTTGGTTATTTTGTCTATAAAGCGGGGCATAAGCCTATTTCAAAAATGTTTTTAGTACTATAAAGTGTAAACACTACACAAGTACTAGATTGTCTGCCTTTGCCAAGATAAATTTACTTTGAAAGTTAGATATATAAATTTTGGTATTTAGTACTACAACTAATTCATTCCAAATCAAATTTTCATGCTGATCGATCGGCAATCATTCATGTTAGACTTTGTTGGCATCCTTTTACCCCACAATCTCATGCTCCATACAACATCTCTACAACCACCATGGAATCCCTCGGCCGTGGTGCTCCACATCTTCACTTTGCCATCGCAGCTTCACTTATCATGCTAACACAGGTTGCACATGTACATAGGAGGAGGAGAGCCATGAGCCCATGAGCAGTGAAGTGTTCGTCGAGTACATTGCTAGTGTTGTTAGTGAGCTAGCTAGCTCTTGACTAGAACTTGTTTATTCTCGAAAGAAATTTACGGATGCAAAATGATGAAATTTTATAAAGCGTTGGGTTTCTAATCGAGACCGAGATGCTCCACCAAAACTGTTTGGCATATTGCATCTTGACAAACATAAAGTTGGTCATCGATGTTGCAATATCCAAGTATTTGTCCTTAATTTGAGCTTTGATTTGTCAACTTGCATGTTAGTCAAGTGCATAATGATACACAAAAGTGACCAAAATATAAATACAAATGTGATTTTTCTGATAATATAAACTTGCCGTAAGAGATACACCAAAATGACAAAAGTATTAAAAAATGAGGGAAGTTTTCGCATAAGTAAATTTACCAAAGTATAATTAAAAACATAAAACATAACAGTGCCAAGACAATATGGCCTTGAAGATTATTATTATTTATTTCAAATAAGGCAAAGGCCACACGGATGCTTACCCATGAGCCATATTGATCACCCATAGACCCCGTCCAGTAAGTAATTAAGTTTCAAAGTTACCCTACCCTCTCCTTAATTATATATGCATCTCTCTAGCGCTGATCTTCTCAACCTTTCTATATATATGGGACTAAAAAAAGGTAGTTTCTTTCATGCCTTCGTAGTCATGTACTCCCTCCGTTCCTTTATATAAGATGTATTTGTTTTTTGATAAAATTTCAGAATGTAAGGTGCATTTTTTTTAATTCCTCATAATTCCCTTTTTGGCCCTTCGGAAAAAGGAAAAGTATCTCTCTTCTGATTGTCTGTATCTCTCCTTGTAGCAAAAGAAGGAAAGTATATTTCTAGTTTTTCCTGACTTGTCAGTTTAAAAAGGCTGAAGCATTCAAGGGCCCAGTTGCCTTCTAGCCCATTAAAACAATGACACAAAGGTAGCCCTTTACCACAAAGCTAGCCCAATAAGCCATGCACGGGAGGCCCTTCAACTTCTAGACGAGCTCCTCAATGCATTTCCTATTCGGTGCTTCATGCGCAAGTTACAAGCAATCCCGGTCGCTAGCAAATTAGTCGACCCATATATGGATCGTATCGGGCCAGGATTTCGTTCTGGTTTTGGGAAGCTTTTGGAGGCTTTCCGATAGTTTTAGGAACCTGCCCAACTGGTTTTTTCATTTTTGTTGATGGTTTTTCTGGACCAACTCTTTTTTCCAATTTCTTTTTACTTGTCATTTTTTCCTTTTTTAATATGCCCATTTTTTAAATTCACAAATTTTGTTTCCAAACGTTTTGTGATTTTTTTTCAAATTTCTTGAACTATTTTTCAATTTCTCACGAAAGTTTCAATATTTTATGAATTTTATAAAAAAGCGTGAACTTTTTCAAATTTACCTAACCTTTTTCCAAAATTACGAACTATTTTCAACATTTTCAAACTTTTTTAAAAATAAAAAAATCATTAATGAACTTTTTTCTAATTTTTTTACCCTTTTTAAAAAAATTATGATCTTTTTAGTTTTCGATGGTGAAGACCCTACCGGTTTTTTGAACTTTCTTTTAGAACTGCCTTGTTCTTTGTATTCATGATTTTTTTATTGCACGAATTATGCCAATACAATAAGAATAGCGAACGAAAGAAAATGAAGCTAGCGAGCTAGCGAGAGAGCAGAGAGGGAATTCGGCGTGGCCTATAAACTAGTCTAGGGAGTGTCGGTTCCTCTTTTCGGCGCGTGAAGCACCGAGTAGGAGGTATCGGAAGCGATCGCCGAATGCTAAAGTGAATTGCGATGCAGCTGTAGCCAAAACTTGAACAGAGCTGTTGTTGGAGTTGTATGCAGGGTTGAAAATGGCTTGTACCTTGAAGCATTAGCAATTGTTTTAGAAGGGATGACGGACCCTGAGACGTTGTAAGCTTATGCATGCAGAGAAGCTCAAGCACTAGGGGAGGATCTTTTTCGGATAAAGAACTAGGGGGAGATCTGGCGTACCCTAAGGTCCTTATTACCACTGACTGTCTGATAGTCACACGGTCACACAAGATCTTGAAGTTAAGATGCGGTTGATCGGCTATTGCATGCTAACAAAGGAAATCATGTCCTGGAAGTCCAGTTTTTTGGCATGTGATATATGCCATGAGCAGCGCGAGCATAATTTTGAGGCTCATAATCTTGCTAAGATGACTACTAGCTGGGTAAGGGGCGCCATTTATGGCTCTTGAACCCTCCTACTAACCCCTTGTATCCACATAAACGTTGTGGATTAAATGAAATGCGCTGTTTCGATGAAAAAAAAATGCAACCCGTAGTCATCAGAACTGCTAAGTAAGAAGTAGAAAAAAATCTCATGGGAGAGCAAGGTGAGGGCGAATATGAAGAACTTCATACAGAAAATCTGGTTTTGCTGTTTCTCTTCAGTTCAGTTCAGAAAAAAAATGTTTAGTTACAGATAGCTGGGTGGTATGTTCAGCACGCGCAACTGAACAGGGAGTCGATCGTCGTTCACAATTACGCCAAGGGTGGCGGGGGAGCCGGCATCTTAGTGGCCAGCCTCTTGTTCGGCAGAGGCGACGGCGGCGACGGAGCCCTCTGCCCCAGAGACCGCCTGGACACAGCCGTCTCGCCACCACTGTTGCCTCCACCGGCGACCCGCCGTACCTCTGCGTCAGCCTCTGCATGATCTGCAGCGGTCTCGTGAATCAGCTCCTTGCGGCATGGGCGAGCATCTAGCAGGAGACGCGAGGAGCATGTAGCGGTCGTGCAAGAACCCAGCACGAGCCCGGCTACGAGCAGCCATGCGACTACCTTGCAATTCATTCCGACACGGCGCCGTCGCCGACGAGGCTTGCTTGCTTGCTCTGAACTGAACGGATACCAATAGCTAGCTGGATTTGGGGAGCTGGAAGTGTCTAATCGTCGTCAACCATGGGGGTGGAGTATATATAATATATGTCGTCGGCGTCTCGAGGGTCCTCCAACCGCCGGCACCAATCTGGAAACCCACCCAGCAGATTACTCCCAACCCTTAACCAGATACCACAAGCTGTTTGCGGCCGCGGTATCGAAGTGCACTGCATCTACCAGTAGTTGCCTTAAAATTAGGGCTGCGCTTATGAGTTGATGATCCATCCATGCATCGTTTGACTTGGAGTTTCTTAAAGCGCGCAGCTGCTCCCCTCGACCTCGATTTGAAGCACTACCCACTTGCCGTTGCACGCTCATAGATACAATACTACAAGGGGCAGCTGGGAATGGAGTAGGACAAAAGGGCAAATCTACTATTTCTCTATATAACCTGTTGCAAATTGAAAATGCAATCGCAGTGCCTGATGTGAAGTGCATGCATAATTGGACAGTGCTGCTAATGGGCAATGAATGCATGGCCTTGTCTTGTTATGGTGGACTTTTGGGGTCGTGATAGTATAATCGGAGCATTAGCGTAAGTGATCTAACTTAAATTCGGTATCGAAGTTGTATAATGCCAACCTGGCGGATCTCAAGCTGCCTTGTCTGCTCCTACCGTAGCAAATGCCCATAGCAGCTAGGGGAGGAGCGTGCATGACAGGCTACCGACCCCCGCATGACCACCACCGCCTATCGTGATCACGTAGTATTGGCTGACATGTGGGATCGCTAGCAACTAGACCCACATGTCAGTGATCCCACGGTAGAGGAAAGTATTGCATATCCATCGGTAGATCAAGCCATCCTGCACTCGCCCACTGGCAGAGCCAACAAACAAGGAAGAAAGCAACGATCTACCAGTAGAGGGGAGGAGAGGGGGCATTGTGCGGGTTAGGAATAAAGTTCGCCTAACTCTTATTCCACTTCGTCGTCGCCGAAGAGGAGGAATGGGGAGTCATTTGGTCGGATCTGGTTGTGTCTTCGTGTTTTGAAGGTGGTCTTCGAAGGCGTCCCCTAACCGATCTTAGTTTTTTACAAGGCGATCTGTCCAGCACTCTTTCACATTCTTCTGCCGTGTGGCTATCTATTTCTTACACAATATTGTGGGCGTTTTCATGCTCCATGCAACGGCTTCTCGGTCGTTATGTCAAAAACAATTTCATGGCTCCAATGAGGATTTGGCAATTTAGACGAAGAGGGCGTCGATTTCTCCAAGGATTCATGTGTAATTTTTATTTCTATTCAAGAACTGTCATGTAAAAGTTGGTTGGTTTTAATATATGTCATTTGTTCCTTTCTAAAGAAATATTTATCGCTGATATACACCTCCAAATTTATTGATCACATATGTACATTATAGACCATGTCAATATCTAAAATGTCACCAGTCCTAGGAACCGAAGGGGTATATGATAACCAGGTCAGTATTTGGCGTTGTCTCTACTTTACCTTGAACTACAAAATTAGGTATATATTATGCACCGAATTTTCTAAAATTCAGGAAACTGATCCTATTGAGGTTTTGCTTTGCCACCATGAACGATAATGTGTACTTGAAAGCTACTCAATAAATCAAATACATAAAAAAATATGTTGATCTGTACATAATGAGTTTCCCTGGAGAGGCATTGATCTAGAGCTAATTTACGGTGCCCTCGTACTCCCAAACCATACGACGGAGTAGTAAACAGATCTGTCCATCTGCGATGGAGGGTAACTTAGTCATTCTCCCAAGGGTAATTTAGACTTTTCCTGGTCGTTCGGTTACCTGTAAAAGAGCTCTTGTTTATGATTTAATTTGTGCCTTGTTTTAGCAAGAGGGGTAGCTCTTAGACTGTGTATACAGGCCAATGGGATGAAGTTCTAATTAGAGACATCTTTTCCCCAGTTGATGTTAATCGAATTATGCAAATACCCCTATACGTGCAAGGAGTGAATGACTTTGGCATGGAGTTATACATGTTAGGTTGATCTCTCCACCGAGTGGGCTCAACGGCCCATCGGGCCCTGATCTATTCGCGCCCTGATCGGGGGCGCCCAACCGTTCTATGGTTGGTGGGCCCCTGTGACCTGCGATATATAAAGAGGTGAGGGCTGGGGCGCACGGTACGAGGTTCACCGCGCCGCCAGACTCCCCACCGAAATCTCCTTCCGATCTAGGGCAATCGCAGTGCTCACGGGAAGCACCACTGCCACCTCTCCATCTCGATCTCTCTGCTATCACCGGCCTCTACTTCATCATGGCCGGCTCTGGATCGAGCTCATCCGCACCCAAGGAAGGTAGGTTACCGGAAAGATCTAGCCTACACGATCCAAAGAGATCTATCAATGGTATCAGAGCCATCTTGGTTAGAAGATTTTCGGTAAAAATATAAAATAGAGAAAGAAAAAGAGATCCCCTCCCCAAGAACCCTAATCAGAGGGCAAAGGAAAGTTCACCGGCAGAGGGCCTCGGGCCTCGCCGGCAAAGTGCGCCGCCACTTCGGCCGCGCCGTTTCTCTCGATCCCCACACGCATCGGCAAGCCGAGGTGCGGGGAAGAAGAACACAGCCTCCCAAGGGGGCAAAAGGGCACCACCACCGCACCGCTTGACGGCGGCGCGCTCTCCATCGGGAGCTCGCGCACACCGGCAAGGGGGGCAGAAGGGGCACCACTGCTTCACGCCGTCTTCGTCCTCGGTGACACAGAGAGGAGGCGGTGGTGGATGGGGGAAAGAATGAAGAAAGGGATTGAGAAAGGGAAGGAGATGGAGGCGCGCGCGGCGCGGTGGCTTCCGCCGCCGTCGCCGATGGCCGGACCGGGCGGCTGGGGCGCAGCCCCGAGCTCTGCGTCGTGAGAGAGGCGAGAGAGGAGGCACAGCCGTCGCTCTCCCTCCCTGCCAAAGGAGGAAGGGGAAAAGGGCTCGCGCGGCACGGCGGCGTACGTCGCCGTCGGCGGCTGGCGCGGTGGCGCTCGACGCCGTTGCCGGCGAAGTCCCGTACGGGACAGAGGCGAGCGGTGCGAGCGGCGCGCGAGGAGAGAATGAGAACGGGGCTAGGGTTCGAGATCGGTCGGCACTTGTTTTGACCAAGCGAAAGCCGCGGATGGCCGTCGGATCTCCACGGACGTCCAGGATCAAAACCCTAACTGGACACGGGCCTTTTGGGCCCAAAGTGTCACAGGCCGGCGTCGGCAGTACGGGCGCAGGAGATGGGCCGCGTCGCCCTCTCCCGCAGTAGGCCAAGTGGCTCGGGTGACAAAGCGCGCGGGGGTGCAGGCCGTGGGTCGCTGCGGGCCTCCCGCACCAGGCTGGAGCTAGCTATTATATATATAGTCTTTCTGTTCAAATTAATCCAAAGAAACTTTTGTCCAGAAAAAGAAATGTTCATGAATTTTTATAAAGAAAATAATAAAGTTCATGATTTTTTTAAGGAAAAATTTCTGCAAAGAATAAAAAGTTCATGATTTTATTCATGTTTTTCCGCTGCGTACAGAATTAATATTGCTCTTTTTCTTGAAAATAAAAGTTTAGAGAGATTTATTAAAAGAGCATGTTAAAGTTATAATTAGAATAAATATGTTTATGTTATTCTTATGACCAACGTTGTTAATAACTTGACCATATTTTATTATTGAAATTAAAGGTGCATTTATTTCTAATATTTTGCCCAACGGTAATATAGATTTAATTGCATAGACAATTATATGTTTAATTTGACCAACGTTAGATTAATGCATATGATTGTTATATTGATATCACTTAAATTGTGATTTCAGGAGGCTTTCACTTGATGAGTTGCCTAAAAGAAGTTCCGACACTCAGAGGTGACAACCACACTGAGTGGAGGAAGAAAGTTGAACTGGCATTTGTTTGTGCTGATCTGGACTGGGTTTTGGAAGAACCACAGCTGGTCAGACCTACAGAGCCAGTAAGAGAGACTACTGAGGATGATGCTGCATGGGCTAAAAGGAAAGGGGATTATGCTCCTTTGGAGATGTCCTACATCATAGCCAACCAAAAGTGGGTCAATGCAAATAAAAAATGCATGGCCTTTATAAAGAATACCATTGAGAGCACCATTGTGGGCTCCATTGCAGAGTGCTCTTCAGCAGCTGAGTTGCTGACGAAGATAAAGAGCCAGTTCACTGGCTCTTCAAAGATATATGCCACCCAGGTGTTAAAACAACTTGTGACGGAACAGTACACGGGTGGTGGAATAAGAGAGCACATCTTGAGGATGAGCAATATGGCAACAAAGTTAAAGCCTATGGATGAGGATCTGGAGATCAAACCAAAGCTCCTGGTCCACCTTGTCATGGCTTCACTACCAAAGGAATTTGAAACTTTTGTTGTGAATTATAATATGTCACCTGGAACATGGGACATAGAAAAGACAATTGCTATGTGTGTCCAAGAAGAGGACAGAGTAAAAGCTTCACATGGTGGAACACTCAACTATGTGAAGGATCATAAGAAAAAGAACTACAATCAAAATAACAAAAGTTCTCCTTCAAAGCCACAAGGAAAAGCTCCCTATCAGCATCAGCGTCAGCAACAGTCTTTCCCAGTGGACAAAGACACTTGTCTCCACTGTAAGCAGACCGGGCATTACAAGAAAGACTGCCCTATTTGGTTGAAGTCCTTAATGGCAAAGCAAGGTAACAACATTGTTTCCTTAGTAAATGAATCCTTGTACACACAGTTTTCGAAATCTACTTGGTGGATTGACTCAGGACAACTGTTCATGTTGCAAATTATTTACAGGGATTCCATTCGACCCGGACTACGCTAAGAAGAGAAGGAGGCATTGAAGTAGCCAATGGAATAAAACAAGAAGTTGAAGCTGTCGGTGACATCTCCTTGGAGTTAGCTGATGGATTCAAGCTTCTACTTAGAGATGTTCTTTATGTTCCTTCATGTAATAGAAACTTAATTAGCGTTTCATGTTTGGACAAAGAAAATTATGAGTGTTATTTTGGACATGGCAAGTGTGCCATCTGGTATAATAATGCTTATGTTGGTAATGCTTTACTACATGATGAGCTTTATCTATTATCACTTCGTGAAAAAGTGCATTCTGTATGCAATGTGAATGAACATGTTTCCGCGTCGAATAAAGAACAAAAGAAAAGAAAGAGAACATTCGACTCATCGAAATTATGGCACTGTCGCTTGGGCCATATTTCGAAGGGGAGAATAGAAAGATTAGTCAAAAGTGAAATTCTTCCACAGTTAGAATTCTCAGACTTAGAACAATGTGTAGATTGCATTAAAGGACAGTATATAAAACAAATCAAAAAAGGTGCAATCCATAGCTCAAGCACACTAGAAATCATCCACACCGACATTTGTGGACCATTTCCGGTGAAAAGTGTGGATGGATATGACTCGTTCATAACATTCACAGATGATTACTCTCGATATGGTTATATTTATCCAATCAAAGAAAGATCCGAAGCGTTGGATAAATTTAAAATATTCAAAGCTGAAGTTGAAAATCAGCATGATAAAAGAATAAAGATAGTAAGGTCCGACCGTGGGGGAGAGTACTACGGTCGACACACTCCATATGGCCAAGTCCCTGGACCTTTTGCAAAGTTCTTACAGGAGACTGGCATAGTTGCCCAGTATTCAATGCCGGGTGAACCTCAGCAAAATGGAGTAGCTTAAAGGCGCAACCGTACACTAATGGATATGGTGCGCAGCATGATGAGTTATTCCAACTTGCCATTGGGATTATGGATGGAGGCGCTTAAAACCGCCATTCACATTCTCAATGTAGTACCAAGCAAGTCGGTGCCCAAAACACCGTACGAGCTATGGACAGGAAGGGTACCCTCTCTACAACACTTCAGGGTGTGGGGGTGCCCTGCTGAGGCCAAAATGTCAAATCCAAACATTGCAAAGTTAGATCCCAAAACAGTAAGTTGCCACTTCATTGGCTATCCAGACAGATCAAAAGGTTTTCGTTTCTACTGCCCAGACAGATATACAAAGTTTGTAGAAACGAGACATGCAGTCTTCTTTGAGGACGAAATGATGAGGGGGAGCTTGGTAGCTCGGAAAATTGATCTTGAGGAGAAGAGGGTGCATGCACCTAATCCGATGATTCAGGAGCCATTTTTCTCACTACCAGTTGCAACTCCACCCATGACAACCTTGGGGGTAGACCTGGAACCTGTCCGTCAGGAGCCGACTGAACCCATTGTTGAGCATGAAAGGGAGGTGCAACAGCAAATTTTAGAAGAAGTGCCAGAAGTTGAGGCACGGAACGTGCCAGAAACTGAGGCCCTAAGAAGGTCTACAAGACCAAGAAAGTCAGCTATTTCTACTGACTTTAAAGTTTATAACACAGAAACGGTTCATATGGAAAAAGATCCCACCTCATATGAAGAAGCCATGAGAAGCCCTCATTCATCGATGTGGATGAAGGCAATGGAAGACGAGATGAAATCGATGAGTTACAAAGATGTTTGGGACTTAGAGGAAATTCCTAAAGGAGCCAAAACAGTAGGCTGTAAATGGGTCTACAAAATTAAGTATGACTCTAAAGGGAATATAGAAAAGTATAAAGCACGACTCGTGGCAAAAGGATTTACACAAAGAGAAGGGATAGATTACAATGAGACATTTTCTCCAGTCTCATGTAAGGATTCCTTCAGAATCATAATGGCATTAGTTGCTCATTTTGATTTAGAATTACATCAAATGAATGTTAAGACGGCATTTCTGAATGGTGATTTAAAAGAAAATGTCTACATGAAACAGCCTAAGGGTTTTATCATGGAAGGCAAGGAAAATATGGGATGCCGCCTGAAGAAATTCATTTATGGATTAAGACAAGCCTCTCGGCAGTGGTATCTAAAGTTTAATCAAACGATTAAAAGTTTTGGATTTAAAGAAAATATTGAGGATAATTGCATTTATGCAAAGTTTAAAAATAGGAAATATATTTTCCTAATCTTGTATGTGGATGATATCCTGCTTGCAAGTAGTGATGTTAGTCTGCTACAAGAAACAAAGAAATACTTATCCTCAAATTTTGACATAACAGATCTTGGTGACGCATCATATGTTTTGGGCATAGAAATTCACCGAGATAGGAACAGTGGAGTCTTAGGACTATCGCAGAAAGCATATTTAGAAAAGGTTCTTAAAAAGTATAACATGCATGCGAGTAAAGCCACACCTGCTCCTATAGTGAAGGGCGATAGTTTTGGGAAATTCCAATGTCCCAAGAACCAGTACGAGATCGATCAAATGAAAGCAGTACCATATGCTTCGGCAGTTGGCAGCTTACAGTATGCACAAGTGTGCACTCGCCCTGACTTAGCTTTTATCACCGGGGTACTCGGTAGATATCAAGAGAATCCAGGCATGGAGCACTGGAAGATGGTAAAGAAAGCATTGCGTTATGCGCAAGGCACGAAGGACTACATGCTAATATACAGGAGAAGTGAATCCCTAGAGATAAAAGGGTATTCAGACGCAGATTTTGCGGGGGACAGAGATGATAGAAAATCCACGTCAGGATACGTCTTCACTCTCGCTGGGGGAGCTATTTCGTGGAAAAGCTCCAAACAGTCAATAATTGCATCATCCACGATGTATGCAGAATTCATAGCATGCTTCGAAGCCACGGGGCAGGCGATATGGCTAAAGAAATTTGTACCCGACTTGAAAGTGGTAGATTGTATTCACAAGCCACTAAAGATGTACTGCGACAACCAACCCGCAGTATTTTACGCTCACAACAACAAGTCGAGTAATGCTGCCAAAACAATAGAGATAAGGTATTATGTTGTGAAAGATAAAATCCAGGATCAAACTATAAGTCTCGAGAATATAAGAACAAAGGATATGCTTGCGGATCCGCTAACGAAAGGCTTACCACCCAATCTTTTCAAGGAACACATAGCCGGCATGGGTTTAAGGGAAAGCCTTATGATTCCTGGATAGGTCCAAAAGGAACAGAATTTGCTTCTGATCATAACGTATGTTGTAGCTGTATGATTCTAACGGCAATTAAGCTGTGACGATGAAACATGCTCTATGTACCAATATGTGATGAAACAAATAAACTAGAAAGTATAAGGTTAAAAGTAAAAGTTGAGATTAAGGGGGAGAATGTTAGGTTGATCTCTCCACCGAGTGGGCTCAACGGCCCATCGGGCCCTGATCTATTCGCGCCCTGATCGGGGGCGCCCAACCGTTCTATGGTTGGTGGGCCCCTGTGACCTGCGATATATAAAGAGATGGGGGCCGGGGCGCACGGTACGAGGTTCACCGCGCCGCCAGACTCCCCACCGAAATCCCCTTCCGATCTAGGGCAATCGCAGTGCTCACGGGAAGCACCACTGCCACCTCTCCATCTCGATCTCTCTGCTATCACCGGCCTCTACTTCATCATGGCCGGCTCTGGATCGAGCTCATCCGCACCCAAGGAAGGTAGGTTACCGGAAAGATCTAGCTTACACGATCCAAAGAGATCTATCAATACAAGGTTAGGAACATTCTCAGTTAAATCCGCGTATCACAGAGAGCTTGAGCATCAATTCTATATGGCATATTGGTGAGGCCAGATGGTCAAGGCAATGTCTAAATTAATCCTGTATGGAAAAAATAATTGGAACTTGTGCATTCCTGGAAAGATTAAGCACTTTGCTTGGAAAGTGTTTCGAGGCTCACTTCCATGTTACGGCATTTTGGCTGGGTGCCATGTTTCCTGCTCGCCTTAGTGCCCGATTTGTAGGGTGGACTATGAGGATATTTAGCATTGTCTATTCACCTGCCGACGCGCAAGAGAAGTTTGGAGAGCACTTGGACTACAAGAGAGTGTGCAACAGGCGGTGGCACAAGACAACTCTGGATCAGTCACTCTGGAGATTTTATCCAAGGTTGAAGGAGGTTCAGGTGAAGTCCCAATCCCTGAGCTGATGATGGTGGCAGCCTGGTATATATGGTGGCAAAGACATGAATTCATCAAAGGTGAAAACTATCCATACACCAGAACGAACAGCGATCTCCATAAGAGTCCTCGCGACCCACTATGTGAGAGCGTACATGACAAAATACAAGAACCAGAGCGGTGATCTTATGTGGAAAAAGCCTAGCACAGGGATGATCAAGATTACTGTGAACGCATAGTAAACTTGGAAAATGGAGATGGAGCCACTGGAGCAATTGCTCGAGATGATCGTGGGGCTTTCATCGCTGCCGCGACCTGGGTGCTACCAGCAGTAGTAAGCGTGGACTCAGCGGAAATTATTGCCACTAAAAATCGGCTATATCTTGCATGCCAAGTTGGATGCAATAGTCTGCAGATTGAATCCGATTGCAGTTACGCGGTTAGAGCATCTCCAACAGGCGCCGCGCCGCAAAATCCCCCATTTTAGCGCGCGCGCAACCCGGCGGATGGCTCCAGCGGGCGCGCAATAACCGCGCGCGCGGTATAAGCAGTTGGCGCGCGCTAGGAAGCGGTACCTCGCACGGTGTATTTGCGGCGCCCGCTTCCGCGCGCGGCACACACGACGCTCGCGTTGCGCTCTTCTTCTCCCCCTCCAAAGCCCCGCGTGCACCGGCGCCGGCGACCCGCACCCATGGACGCACGCGCCGGCACCCCGCTCACCCAGTCCTATAGCCGCGACCCCCCCCCCCCCCCCCCCCGCCGCCGCCGCCACAAACCCTAGCCCGGGTGGCGTTGGCCTCGCCTCCGCCGGAGCTCCTCCGACGAGCAGCCTCGCGCGCGGCCTCTTCATGCCGCCGCGGATGACCCCGGCGGCGGGTGGCGTCGCGCCGGCGCCGGCCCGAGCCGCCGCCCCCTCCTCCTCAAAGCTCCCCAATGCGGCGCGGCCAAAGAAGGGAAAGACATCGGCGAAGAAAAACAAGGCGGCGGACGACTCCGGCACCTCCAAGGCGAAGAGGAAGAAGCTTGCGGGGCATGCGACGGGTGCGGCGGCTGCCGAAGCGCCGGCAAGCTCACTCGTTGAGCCGGCGGCCGGCGCGCACAACATGTTCGACGAAATGCCTCCAAGGTAAAAAAAATTATAACTTTTCATTTTTTTTTGCTATTTTTTGAATGCATTCGTCACATATAGATAGCTTATTTGCATTGTGCAAAAAAAATTGTAGTCTCAATGATGATGCATACATGTCAACAATGGGTGTTGGCTCCAACAATTCGCATTGGTCTCAAACCAATGACATGCATTTTGAAGACCATGAGTTCGAGGTGGACGAGGAGGGTGAGGGCATTGTCGACGCACCGAAAAGAAGAGCGGGCAATTATACCAACGCCGATGACATCTTACTATGCAATACTTGGTTGCAAGTGTCGAGGGATCCATCCGTTGGAGGTGATCAAAGTAGAGATGCTTATTGGAACCGGATGAAGGAACACTTTGATGCTCGCAACGTGAGTGGAATTGACCGCTCCAACCGATCACTTAGGTCCCGATGGTCGACAATCAACTCGGATTGTCAAAGGTGGGCGGCCTGTCAAAAGGCGGTTGACAAGTTGAACCCAAGTGGCACAAATGAGGATGATAGAGTAAGTGTCATTTCATCTTACATATTGGTGCTAAACTTGCTTTCTTTTGCTTGTTGTTGGTGCTAACTTGCTTTGTTTTCATGTAGTACAACATTGCGCAAAACCTGTTCAAAGAAGAGGAGAGGAAAACCAAGAAGGGGAAGATCAAGAAAGGAAGGGTATTTACTTCGCCTCATTGCTATGATGTGTTGAAGGATGATGAGAAATGGAAGAAGCGTGAAGATTTAGATGATTTGCATTTGAGCGACAAACGGAAGCGAACAATTAAGTTGGATGATGATGATGATGGGGATGATGCATCAAGTGATGACGGCAAGAGAAGCCCCACACCCAACTCGGTTTCATACTCGAAGCCAAAGCGGCCGGATGGGTGCAAGAAAGACAAAACCGAAAAGAAGAAGAGGAAAGGAGATGATGAGCTCAAAAATGCTATGGAAGCTATTGTGAAGGCAAGAAAAGAAGCCAACGAGGTGAGGAAAATGGCAAGGACCCAAGATGCCGCGGCCGAGGAGAGAAGGTTGGCGGCCGAGGAGAGGAAGGTGAGCAATGAGGAGCGAACTAGATTGTTGGAATGGGAGAAGCACTTGTTCTTCTTGGACACAACTAACCTCAATGTGGCGCAAAAGGAGTATGTCAATCTTGCCCAACAAGAAGTCTTGATCCAAAAAAGAGCCATGGTTCGTGCAATGGGTGGCGGTGGCCTCGGCGCAATGGGTGGCGGTGGCATCGGCGCCATGGGTGGCGGTGGCCTCGGCGCCATGGGTGCCATGGGTGGTTTCGGAGGTACCGTGCGCGGCTTAGGTGCAATGGGAGGCATGGCTGGCTTTGGAGCACCCCCCGACGCTATGGCCACGATGGGAGGCATGAGTTTTGCTTTTCTCATGGGAGGCATGGGTGCACCTCCGGCCGCCATGGGCGGAATGTCTTTCGATGAGCCTCCTCGCACACATTCCCATAAAGATGCCGTTGAAGATCTTGCCAACACCGTCGGAGCTTCATGTGATGCGGTGCGCGATGAGGAGAGGGAGGAAGATTCATCTTGGAAGGCGGAAGAATTGTCTTCCGAAGATGAGGACGAGGACGAAGACGAGGACGGGGACGAGAAATGATGTGTCTTTCCTTTGTGTATTGAACTTGATTTGCATTTTGAACTTGGTTGGATGAACTTGTAGGCATGATTTTAAACTTGTGGGCATGAACTTCATCAACTTGTTTGTGTGAAATTTTTATTGTGTTGAAAATGTTCATCATTTTGTGTTGAAAAATGTCATATGCAATGCACTGGCGAGTCGCGCGCGCTGCACTTTGGCGCGCTGCATTTTAGCGCAGTCGCTGGAGCCAGTGTTGCGTGCCGCGCCAAACCAGTCGATGCACGCGCGGCATATCTGTTTTTTGCGCGCGGCGCGACCGGCGTCTGTTGGAGATGCTCTTAATGCGATCAATCTTGATGATGGTTACCAAGGGCCTGATGTTGCCACAATAGCAGAGTGCAAGGACTTGATACGGGAGTTTGCAAAAGTTCGGTTCACACACTGCTTCAGAGAAGCAAATGCTGCGGCAGATGGCTTAGCTAAATATTGTTATAATTCTAGATCCCCCAGCTTTTGGGACGTTTCTATCCCTGATTTTATTTCTCGCCTTCATGTAAATGACCTATCTATTATAAGAGAAATAAAGTTGTTTTGCTGTCAAAAAATATATAAAAATTAAGATGAACCGAGCTGGATCCACTGCAATGCCAATAACACGGAGAACAAATTAGTAAGCAAAAATGACCAGTGAGAAAGAATGTATCACATATATTTAAGTCTACTCGGTCGAAGCCGAGGTTATGTTGCATTATACATGTATATCAAAGCTCAAAGCGAAAAACCGCCTTCACAAAACTTTCCAACGGACCATTCAGAAGCTACGGAAATAGGGACCACATAATAACTCCCACATTGCCGTACCTTCACAATTTATTCTGAAGCCGATCGTTGCTAGGATCAACGGTGCATGTACGGCAGCAAACATTTCCGCAGCGTCCACCTCAAAGCAACAACGCAAACAACAATGTTACAGCTGAAAGGAAACCGAACATACATTATCTACCACTGGAGCAGAGGCGGTGGCGCCTGGACTAAAGGCATTTGCCCCACCGGCGTGCCTGATTGGGGAGGAGGAGGCGCCTTGGGCGTCCTCGTCCCCAACGACCTCATCCTCCCCACCATGGCTCTCCGCCCACCACCATGGACGGCTCTCTCCGCGGTGCGGATTGACGTCTCCACCGTGCCATCAGGGCGCGACGTATCAGCGACGGACATGGCGCAGGCGCACAGCAGGAGAGCCACCACGAGCAACGAAGTGGTGGCCATGACGAGTGGTGCAGCTGCTGCTAGACGACTGGTAGCAGGAGCCAAGAGGAGGTGGTGCAAGTGTGATGGTGCCTGATGATCATCGACTCGAGCCGTTTATATACGCAATCGACGTAAGCTTCCGTGGATGTAGAATTTCTCGATGCTCTCTTCTGGATTGTGCCTCCCGGAGCAGAAAATATAATGATTCACGGTTAAACAATTTATCGTAATACTCTGTTGAGATCCACAAGCTTTTGTTGGATTTGGGATCTTGACCGACATTTTGCAACCAGAATGGTTGGCATACGGCATCTTGACAAACAGAAATTGGGAGGTTCGATAGGCACCACATGTCCACGTCGCTAGCTATCCGTGCCTAAACTTCAACTTTGTTTCGGACGAGGAGAATTAATTGATGAAGTGTGGCGAACTGGCAACCATCATCAGAGCAAGTACAATAATGAGCTATAAGCCCATTTACATGGTATTTTTGCTTATGTGGAGGAGAGAGACGAAGAAAAAGTGAAGGAGTGGCTTCTCATGCCATAGCCCGTCTCCACGCATACTTCTAGGTAAAGACATTTAATGAGAAGAAAGAGATAAAGAGACTGAGCAGAAGTTATGAACTTATAGCCGGCCTTATACCACCTCTATTGTATGAGTAATTAATAGTGCTAGCTCTTGATGACATGGCATGTTCATATAGCCAGCAACTGACTATATTATTAACCATGCTCTCAAGTTGCATGATCGAACAGCTTTTCTTTATTAAATTAGAGTGTATGTTCTGTTACATCTTGCTAGTAGCCAGAATACGGCAGTTTCTACACAGGACCAGAAATAACAACAATATAAAGTGTGGCAAACTGGCAAAGGTCATCAACTTTCTTTTTGGCAAACTGGCAAATATCATCGACTACTTGGTTAGACATCTTTGTAATCATTTCATAATGTATATTTGTAACGCCCCATATGTAACATTCCCCAATTGTACTCCGACTCATGCCGTTTCCGGCATTAAGTTATATTTAATTCTCGGGTTCGGGTCTTTGCCTCCGTGTGTTGTTTTTCGTTTTCGTGCATCTCATGTCATGTCATCACGTGCATCGCATTTGCATACATGTTCATCTCATGCATTCGAGCATTTTCCCCGTTGTCCGTTTTGCATTCCGGCGCTTCGTTCTTCTCCAGTGGCCATTTCTAGCTTTCTTTCGTGTGTGGGGATTAAACATTTTCGGATTGGACCGAGACTTGCCATGCGGCCTTGGTTTACTACCGGTAGACCGCCTGTCAAGTTTCGGGTCATTTGGACTTCGTTTGATACTCCAACGGTTAACCGAGGGACCGAAAAGGCCTCGTGTGTGTGCAGCCCAACACCCCTCCATTTTGGCCCAAAACCCACCAAACTCAGCTCCATCGTCTCGGTCGTTCGATCACGATCGTGTGAGCGAAAACCGCACCTCATTTGGACTCTCCTAGCTCCCTCTATGCCTATTTAAAGCCCCCCCGTTTTTCGGATCTCCTCCCACCTCCGAAACCCTAAATTTCCTCTCCGCGCGGCCGGGCGTGCCCGCCCGCCGCCGGACGAAAATCCCGCCATCCGCCGCCACGTGTCATCCTCCAGTTCGCCCGCCGCCTTCTCTCTCCTCCACCGCCGTCGGGGCCCGGCGCGGCCCGTGGCCGGCCCGCCCGCGCCCGCGTCCGGGCCAGAGGGAGGCCGCGCGCCCGCGCCCTTCTTCCACGGCGCCGGCCGCCGCCCTCGCCCGCCGCCTCGTCGCCGGCGCGTCCTCGCCGGGCCGGAGCTCCTCGCCGGCGTCCTCCGCCGCCGCACGCCGCCCGGTCGCCGGATCCGGCCCCGGCGACCGTCGTCCTCGCCCGGCCGGCCCCGTCCCCGACCCCCTCGCCGCCGACCCCGCCGGCCGCTTGTGTTTGGTTCTTGACAAGCTAAGGGAACATCAATTCTACGCCAAGTTCTCCAAGTGTGAGTTTTGGCTCGATGAAGTTCTTTATCTTGGGCATATTATCTCTGCCAAGGGCATTTCCGTGGATCCTGAGAAGGTGTCTGCAATCGTTAATTGGGAACCTCCTCAGAATGTGAAGCAACTCCGTAGCTTCCTCGGTCTTGCAAGTTATTGCCGAAGATTCGTTGAAAACTTCTCCAAGATCGCGAAGCCTCTCTCAAATCTTCTTCAGAAGCACGTCAAGTACGTTTGGTCTCCGGAGTGTGATGTTGCTTTCAACGCTTTGAAAGAGAAATTGATCACTGCTCCAGTTCTAACTCCGCCTGATGAAACCAAGCCGTACGAGGTCTTTTGTGATGCCTCTCTCCAAGGTCTCGGTGCAGTACTGATGCAAGAGAAGAAAGTTGTTGCTTATACCTCTCGCCGGTTGAAGCCAAATGAGAAGAACTACCCCACTCATGATCTTGAGTTAGCGGCAGTTGTGCACGCATTGTTGACTTGGAGACATCTTCTCTTGGGAAGGAAAGTGGATATTTTCACTGATCACAAAAGTCTCAAGTACATCTTCACTCAGCCTAATCTCAACCTCAGGCAGACTCGATGGGTCGAAATGATTCAAGAGTACAATCCGAGTATCGAGTATACTCCAGGCAAGGCTAATGTGATTGCTGACGCTTTGAGCAGAAAAGCATATTGCAACAGTCTAATTCTCAAGCCTTATCAACCCGAGCTGTGTGAAGCTTTCCGCAAACTTAATCTGCAAGTTGTTCCTCAAGGTTTCCTCGCCAACCTTCAAGTTTCTCCTACCTTGGAAGACCAGATTCGCCAAGCCCAGCTTCTTGATGCTATGGTGAAAAGGTGAAGATTGGTATTGCAAAGAGTCAGTCCAAGTACAAGTGCTACCGACTTGATGACAAGGACACTCTCTTCTTCAAGGATCGAATTGTTGTGCCCAAAGGTGAACTTCGTAAAGTGATCATGAATGAGGCTCACAACTCTCTCCTCTCCATCCACCCTGGGAGCACGAAGATGTATCAAGACCTGAAGCAAACTTATTGGTGGACTCGAATGAAGCGCGAGATCGCTCAATTCGTGAATGAATGTGATGTCTGCAGAAGAGTGAAAGCAGAACACCAAAGGCCAGCAGGTCTCCTCCAACCTCTCGCCATTCCAGAATGGAAGTTTGACCACATTGAAATGGACTTTGTGACTGGGTTTCCTAAGTCCAAGCGTGGCAATGATGCTATATTCGTTGTCATCGACAAGCTGACCAAAGTGGCTCATTTCTTGCCTATCAAAGAGTCAATCACTGCAGCTCAATTGGCGGAGCTCTACACCTCTCGCATTGTCTCTCTGCACAGTATTCCTCAAGTGATATCTTCAGACCGTGGCAGCATCTTTACCTCCAAGTTCTGGGATTCTTTTCAGAAGGCCATGGGCACCAACATTCGCTTCAGCACTGCTTTCCATCCTCAAACAAGCGGTCAAGTCGAGCGTGTCAACCAGATTCTTGAAGATATGCTCAGGGCTTGTGTTATCTCCTTCGGCATGAAGTGGGAGGATTGCCTTCCTTATGCTGAATTCTCGTACAACAACAGTTTCCAAGCAAGTTCCGGCAAGGCCCCGTTTGAAATTCTGTATGGTAGGAAGTGCCGTACACCTCTCAACTGGTCTGAAACCGGTGAACGTCAGCTGCTGGGTAATGACCTGATCACAGAGGCAGAAGAAATGTGCAAGGTCATTCGTGATAACCTCAAGGCAGCCCAGTCTCGTCAGAAGAGCTACTACGACAGTAAGCACTGTGATTTGGCCTTCGAGATCGGAGATCATGTCTACCTCCGCGTCTCTCCTATGAAAGGGACCCATCGCTTCGGTATCAAAGGGAAGCTTGCCCCAAGATACGTCGGGCCTTTCAAGATCGTCAGCAAGAGAGGCGACCTCGCCTATCAACTCGAGCTTCCTGCAACCTTTGCCAATGTTCATGATGTGTTCCACGTCTCGCAACTCCGGAAGTGCTTCAAGACGCCCGAGCGCACCGTCAGCTTCGAGGACATTGAGCTCCAAGAAGATCTCTCCTACCGTGAGCACCCAGTTGCAATCCTTGAAGAGACTGAACGCAAAACTCGCAACAAGTCAATCAAATTTCTCAAAGTAAAGTGGTCACACCATTCCGACCGTGAAGCTACCTGGGAACGCGAGGATCACCTCCGTTCTGAGTACCCGGAGTTCTTTCAGTCCTAGATCTTGGGACGAGATCTTTTCGTAGTGGTGGAGTGTTGTAACGCCCCATATGTAACCTTCCCCAATTGTACTCCGACTCATGCCGTTTCCGGCATTAAGTTATATTTAATTCTCGGGTTCGGGTCTTTGCCTCCGTGTGTTGTTTTTCGTTTTCGTGCATCTCATGTCATGTCATCACGTGCATCGCATTTGCATACATGTTCATCTCATGCATTCGAGCATTTTCCCCGTTGTCCGTTTTGCATTCCGGCGCTTCGTTCTCCTCCGGTGGCCATTTCTAGCTTTCTTTCATGTGTGGGGATTAAACATTTCCGAATTGGACCGAGACTTGCCATGCGGCCTTGGTTTACTACCGGTAGACCGCCTGTCAAGTTTCGGGTCATTTGGACTTCGTTTGATACTCCAACGGTTAACCGAGGGACCGAAAAGGCCTCGTGTGTGTGCAGCCCAACACCCCTCCATTTTGGCCCAAAACCCACCAAACTTAGCTCCATCGTCTCGGTCGTTCGATCACGATCGTGTGGGCGAAAACCGCACCTCATTTGGACTCTCCTAGCTCCCTCTATGCCTATTTAAAGCCCCCCCGTTTTTCGGATCTCCTCCCACCTCCGAAACCCTAAATTTCCTCTCCGCGCGGCCGGACGTGTCCGTCCGCCGCCGGACGAAAATCCCGCCGCCCGCCGCCACATGTCAGCCTCCAGTTCGCCCGCCGCCTTCTCTTTCCTCCGCCGCCGTCGGGGCCCGGCGCGGCCCGTGGCCAGCCCGCCCGCGCCCGCGTCCGGGCCAAAGGGAGGCCGCGCGCCCGCGCCCTTCTTCCACGGCGCCGGCCGCCGCCCTCGCCCGCCGCCTCGTTGCCGGAGCGTCCTCGCCGGGCCGGAGCTCCTCGCCGGCGTCCTCCGCCGCCGCACGCCGCCCGGTCGCCGGATCCGGCCCCGGCGACCGTCGTCCTCGCCCGGCCGGCCCCGTCCCCGACCCCCTCGCCGCCGACCCCGCCGGCCGCCGCCTCGGCATCCGCGCCACCGCCCGTGAACAGTAACTCCGGCGAGCTCCCCGGGCAACCTCGACATCCGCGCCAGATCTGGATCTGAGATCCGTTTCGGTTGACTTTTCGTCCCAAAACCCTAGCTCATGATGCATACTTTGACTGATGATATCTCCGCATCCGTAGCTCCGTTTTGGGCGTATGATATGTCAAAATCTTCGCCTCGACGAGTACATCATTTCATTCCATTTAATAATTTGCATTTGAGGTCATCTTGGTGCCCAAAATGCTGTTGGAAGGAGGCATGTTGGGCTAAATTGCAGATCCGTTAGTCCAACATGCACTTTTGTCATTTTTGCCATATTTAATCCGTGCATGATATGCCTGTGCCCCTTTGGGATGAGTTGTTAAGCATGTTGTCTTCTTTCCAGAGGTGCCTTCCATGTATTTTTAGGTGTGTGTGTTGTCTTGTGCAAGCTTGCGAAGAGGGCTACCTGAGATTACAGATTTCAGGGACTTAGTGATTTTCACTAAGTCTGAGCCATTTTAGTTCACGATGCTATATGTCCGGCTTGTTTCCTAGTGATCCGTGCCTATTTTGAGGATGATCAGTAAGAGTGGTTTGTTATGCTTGTTGTGCTTAATCCATCCATTTCTTTACTTGTTATGTTAGAGCACCTTAGGTTGACTCAATCGAGCTCAACTTTTGGATAGTTGCTGTTTTGGGCAGATCGTAAACTCTTTTGCGATTTTGCCGGAGTGATTGCTAGTGATCCATGCATGCTATGCCATTGTTCTTGCCATGTCTAGCTAGAATTTTGTGCCTTCTTAATGGATATATGCTTGCCTTGCCATGACTTGCACCGTAGTGAGAGCATCGAGCTCGTTTACATGCCTCCGTGAGTTATTATTTCAGCATGTCCCAGTTTTCACTAAGTCTGAAAACTGATTGTGTTTCATCGATGTTAGTGTGCTCGGTAGAGTATTTTGTGAACCCTTTTGGCCCCAGGTCATTTTGGGTGTTTTGATAAGCTTGTTGAGTAGCTCCATGCCATGCTCTTACTTGCCATGTTCAGGTTTTCCTTCATGTTGTTTTGCTGCTCCGAAGAGAGCATCGTGGTCTGAAATTTCAGACTAGCGTTAATTTCGCTAAGTCTGAAATTTGTTTTGCTTATTCAGTTTTGCCATGCTTGTTTGAAGCCCTTAATGGATGAATTTGCCTATGCCTCAGTCCTGATGATTTGTTAAGCTTGATGAGTACATCACTGCCATGCAATTTGTTTTCATGTTGGGTGGCTGTAGCATGTTCATTTTGATGCATTTAGGAGCCTACTTGCTGTAAATCGCAGATCAGTTCGTTTAGTAAATCGCTTGCCATTTCTTAACCGTAGCTCCGATTGCCATGATCTTTATATCGTTTTCAGGGAATTTCTTCCCCTCTATCCAGTGGCACACTTGGATTTCCAAGTTGAGGCCAGGTTCATGCATTTCCTTCTACATGTTGCATTCTTGCATCCCGCATCGCATCCCGCATAGCATATCATCTCTGCATCTTATTGGTTGCCATTGCACGTGGTTGATTGTATCCTTGTTGTTTGTTTGTGTTGTTGGGTAGAGCCGGGAGACGAGTTCGCTAACGAGGAGCCCGTTGAGTTTGCTTTTGAGGATCCAGTCAATTCTGACAACTGTGCAGGCAAGATGATCACACCCTTGAAATCACTACTATCTTTGCTATGCTAGTTTGCTCGCTCTTTTGCTTTGCCAATGCTACGATGCCTACCACTTGCTTGTCAGCCTCCCAATTGCCATGATTGAGCCTCTAACCCACCTTTGTCCTAGCAAACCATTGATTGGCTATGTTATCGCTTTGCTCAGCCCTTCTTATAGCGTTGTTAGTTGCAGGTGAAGTTTGGATCCGTTCCTTGTTGGAACACTTATTTACGTGTTGGGATATCATTATATTGCTATGTTATCTTTATTCATCTATATACTTGGTAAAGGGTGGAATTCTCGGCCTCTCGCCTAGTGTTTTGTTCCACTCTTGCCGCCCTAGTTTCCGTCATATCGGTGTTATGTTCCCGGTTTGTTGCGTCCCTTACGCGGTTGGGCTATAATGGGAACCCCTTGATAGTTCGCCTTGATTAAAGCTTTTCCAGCAATGCCCAACATTGGTTTTACCATTTTCCACCTACCCTTTTCTTTCCCTTGGGTTTCCGGAGCCCGAGGGTCATCTTTATTTTAGCCCCCCACGGGCCAGTGCTCCTCTGAGTGTTGGTCCGAACCAGGCAGCCTGCGGGGCCACCTCGGGGAAACCCGAGGGTTGGTTTTACTCGTAGCTTGACCTGTCCGAGCGTGCCCTGAGAAAGAGATATGTGCAGCTCCTATCGGGATTTGTCGGCACATTCGGGCGGTGTTGCTGGACTAGTTTTGACCTGTCGAATCATCTTGTTGTACCGGGATACCGAGTCTGATCGGTGGGTCCTGGGTGGAGGTCTATTCCTTCGTTGACCGTGAGAGCTTGTTATGGGCTAAGTTGGGACCCCCCTGCAGGGATTGATCTTTCGAAAGCCGTGCCCGCGGTTATGGGCAGATGGGAATTTGTTAATGTCCGGTTGTAGACAACTTGAACCTAATTAATTAAAATGAATCAACTGCGTGTGTTGCCGTGATGGCCTCTTCTCGGCGGAGTCCGGAAAGTGGACACGGCGTTGGAGTTATGTTTGCGTAGTCTGCTCTACTTAGTTTCCGCTCGTGCCTTGCCTTCTCTTCTCGCTCTCTTTTGCGAATAAGTTAGCCACCATATATGTTAGTCGCTTGCTGCAGCTCCACATACATTACCCCTTCCTTACCTATTAAGCTTAAATAGTCTTGATCGCGAGGGTGCGAGATTGCTGAGTCCTTGTGGCTCACAGATTACTATTACACCAGATGCAGGGACCGATGATACTCCTCCGAATGGCGCGTTCGAGCTGAAGTGGGAGTACGACGAGGACTCTCAGCGATACTATGTTTCTTTTCCCGATGATCAGTAGTGGTGCCTGCTCGGGGTTCGATTCAGGGTTTTAGTCGCATGTTGGGGAGTCTTTTCTATTTTGGCGTCGTAGTCGGGCCATGAGTGTTTGTATGATGGATGCTATTTATGTACCTTGATGTGACGTGGCGAGTGTAAGCCAACTATTATTATTATTCCCCCTTTATATTTATATGTACATGGGTTGTGTGAAGATTGCCTCACTTGCGACATATGCCTTCAATGCGATTATGCCTCTAAGTCGTGCCTCGACACGTGGGAGATATAGTCGCATCGAGGGTGTTACAATATTCTCATATTCTCATAACGGTTTTGCCCGACTTCCTACCACCCGCAGATCACCGTCACTTGGAGGAACGCTGCCACACCCTGAGGGAGTGACACCAGATTCCGTGCCTTGCAAGCCCGCCGACAGTGGCAACAAGGGGAGGTTGGAGCAACATGTAAGTTTGAATTTATAAAAGAATCTCAAAAAATGTTTGAATTTGTAAAGGAAAATAGGAAAATAATAGAAATGAAAATAAAATAAAAAGGAAACCAGAAGCAACCCTGAAAACAGAAAGGAAGAAAACCCACAAAAATGGTTGCAAAATGGGCTGGCCCAGTGCATGTATGTTTGATCGACCATTAGACGAGTGAGTGCCATATAGGAAATTCAAAAATACAGGAAATACAAAAATAAAATTATCAAAAGGTGAACAAACAGTAAGGATTTGGTCATGCAACAACCAGGCGCACATCAAATATTAGGCCGACTAGTTGTCCCCTTCTTTACAACATGAGTCTTCATTAATCGCTAAATGAGAAGGTGGCGACTGTACAAACCGCAGGTAGAAAGGGTGAAACCACACTGACATCACTCGACTGAGACTTCATTGAGTCTCAGTCGAGTGATGTCAGTGTAGCTGTTTTGCTACGAGTGGCACGGCTAGATAGATTTGGAAGCAACAACAACTGATGATCCAACTGGTGTGACTAAATGCTACGACCGTCAATGGCAGATGTTGCGATTGGTGAAACGATGTGTTACAAATGAAGAGGGCGGATGTTATGATCGGTGAGACGGCATGCTTCAACCAGCAATGACGGATGCTGCAACAGGTAGGAACATATGTTGCAAACGTATGACAAAATGCTGCGAGGTCTATTGGACGGTGCTCAGGGCAGCACGAAACTCCATGCAAATATTCAACGGTTGAAAAGTTGACTGAGATTTGGTTAAATATGAGTCCACTGAGTTTTAGCAAGTCCGTGGTAGAAAAGCATTTCTCGGACTGGAACTTCCAAGTGTGACACACAAGTGAGTGTGCACAGATGTTGCACAGATCTCCTTGCCTGTCCTCTCTAAACATTCAAAACCATACATTGTTGAAGGTTCTGTAAAAAAAGTGTTGGACACATGGATCTTGTTGATATACAATGAACTTTACGATACCCTATGAAACAAGAAGAAAGCCGTGAAACTATATTTTAATTCTAAAGATACACTTTTTATTGGGTTACACTTTTCTTTTAGTGATACACAACGAAACATTATGATACACCTCGAAACACACATACACACAAAAAGATAAAACCTTATGTAACACTCCGGAACAAAACGAACTTCATAAAAAAAACTAAAAATAGCATGGTCGGTCGTTACAGGATGTTACATGGAGCAGAGTAGAATATGTACACGAGCAGATGGGGACTGCTGTAGGAGGATCGATCGACTATCCACGTCACACCAACCGTGGTGGGGGGCTCGGCACCACGTAGGATTTCGGCGTGTTCGCTATCGGCGGCCTGGGGCTCGTCGCCCTCGACCCCAAAGACCTCCTCGCCGAAGCCCACTCCCCCGCGGCAGCAGCCACCACACCAGCTTCCCCTACCTTCGCGTCACAACCTGCAATTGAACAATTCTGTGGATTATAGTTCCAGCTCAAAAGGTCAAACGACGTTGAGATCATGATCGCCGAACAGCCTACCCAGAAGGAAGCGCGAGGAGAGCACGACGACCCCAGCGACGAGCATCCAGGCGAAGAGCGCTCTGCGGTCCATCCCGGTGACGGCGACGGCGACGTCTCTGAAGTCTGAACGGAAGTAACAGCTAGAGTTTGGGAGTTGGGACTTGGGACTTGGGAGGAAGCGTCAGCGCGCTAGAGGTGTACTATATATCATCGACCTGCATGATAATTAAGGGTCGTCGAACCATTGAAGACAAACTGGAATCAGCTACTTGCCGCTCAATTGGATTAAACAGCACGCATTGCAGCTGTGCGGGGTTTCTCTAATCGCAATTAGGCAAGTATAATCCAAGTGATGTTTGACTTGGCCCCCTAAACACGACGTCGTCATGTCATAGCCACGACGCCGATCCTTCTTTGCTTCTCCAAGAGCTTCTCTCGGTCCAAAGCCTTGCTTAGCATGTTCGCCATCTGATCATCGGTGCAACCGTAGTTGACCTTCATCTTACATTCTTCTACGCAGTCCTTTATGTAGTGATACACTGTATCAATGTGCTTGCTCCTATCATGCCGCACTGGGTCTTCGCGTAAAAAACTTTCAGACTTGCTATCAACATTGAGCACCACCTGTTCCGGATCTCGATCCATGAGATCATCGTGTAGCCTCCCTAGCCACACACCTGAACACACCGCAGCGGTAGCTGCTATATCCTCTATTGCATCAACTGCGGGTGCTTTGCTCTTCTTACTTAGCTCAAGACGAGGTTTTATTGAAGCTTCAATTAGATTGCAATCTTTCATGCCACAGTTTTTTGTAGCTTGAATTTTGCAATCACCTCTTCATCTGCTCCAGTTATCAACAGGTCGTCGACGTAGATGCAAACTAGTAGACGATCCCTTCCTTCACCTCTCTTGTACATCGCATGCTCTAGTGGGGCTTTCTCAAATCCAAAAGAAATCATCGTCTCATCAAGTTTGATGTTCCGCACCCGAGGGCCTTGCCGTAGCCCATACAAGACTTTGTGTAGCTTCAGTACCTTGCGTTCCTCTCCCTCTTTAATGAATTCCGGTGGCTGATTCACATAAACATCTCCTTATAACTCTCCATTCAAAAACGCAGATTTTACATCGAAGCGTTGTATGCTCCATGATTCCTGAACCACGAAAGTGATGAGTAGTCTCACCGATTCCATCTTTGCAACGGGAACGAGCCCTTCTTCGAAGTCCACACATTCCTCTTGTACGTACTCTTTGGCCACTAGCCTCGCTTTGTGCTTCACGGACCCTTCGGCATCCCTCTTGATCGTAAATTCCCACTTGAGCTCTATAGTCTTTTCATTGTTGGAAAGATCCACAAGCTCCCATGTATTATTGTCATGGATCGACCCCAACTCTTCTTTCATAGCATGACGCCAACACTTCTTCGTATTTGCGTCCACAAATTTCACCGGTTCCTCGGTGCTTGGTAGACACCATCGCTCACTCCCTTTCATCTTTACCGAGTCAATCGTCCGAAGAGTTTTCTCCGGATATGGGTGTAACACCGGCCGTAGATTTTCAGTTGTGGATGGACGTGTCGTTTCCTCAACTGATGTCGGAGGCAACAACATATCTTCCGGAGTTGCCAAATCTCCTTTTTCTGGCATTTTCAGACCTCCTGGTTTGCTTCCACCGGTTACTGGACAACCGTTATGGTCACCAAGGGCACACTGCAGGCTGCCAAACATGCGTACGTTTTCTAGCCCGCTAGTGAAGCCAGCAACACTAGATGGACCGCAGCTAACTTGTGGCACGTCTCCTTTTACTTGACGTTGCACATATTCTAGCCCATCCATTACTAGCACTCCACGTGGCAGTGAGCTCCTTGGTGAAGCTGTTGCAGACAGCTTGTAGTGGCCAACACCATCCGGCTTGTCCACTCGACTATGCATGCCAGCACCGGCGGCGTACGTGCAGCTGCTGCCTTCGGTTGCTGCTGGCCCTGGCCTGCTGCATGCAGCGCCGACTTGGTTGCAGGGCGTGCTCGCTGAGCCATCGGGCGGAGCAATGCCACAATACATTGTGTATATGCCACCATCGTTTGCTCCGAGCGACATACCTCGCCGCGCGTCTTGGTCTTTTGGCGGAACCACGTCGGTCCGCCTTGTGTAGTGGAGTTCTGGCGCCACATCATCACCTTCTTCTAGCGTAACTGCACCGTCACGCATTGTGTCGTGGACTTCTGACACCACGTCTTTGTCTATCTTCAGATATTCTGAACTGCTCTTTCGGCCGGAGCTAGCCTCTATCAAACGCGCTGCACAAAGGCCGCTTCTCCATGGATGAGCACACGCAGCTTTCGCTTTATCCGCTCCAGCAAAATTAGCACTTATGTCTGTAGCATCGACGTAAGTTTCGGAGTCACCTCCCGCATCAGTAGCATCGATATGAGTTTCCGAACCATGATTATGAAGGTGAACTTTTTCTTCCACGAGCGCGACAATTTCTTTAGCGGGCGCTTGAAGAACTGGATCCTGCTTGTCCACGAGTTCACACATCAACATCATATCACCATCATCTCCTTGCTGGGCAATGAGCGCCTTCTGCTTCGGTGCTTCCTCGCAGTCAGCCTTGAAGTGGCCGAGGAGGCTACAGTTATAACATCTCGCTTTCCTGATGTCAAACTTTCTCCTCGGTGGTGGTACATCCTCATCGTCTGAGTCGTCGTCCGAGTCAGCGAAGTTCTTTCTCGCCGAACGCTGCTTTCCCTTCTTCTTGCTGCTGCTCCTGGATCCGCCTTGCTTTTCCTTTAACAAAGCGACCCATTGTGCCCTTGTGAGCATCACAAGCTCATCGTTCCTCCCGTCCCCAAGACTATACCGCATACGCTCATCATGAGCCTTGTACCGTCCGACAAGATCATCGATGTAGAGAGTCTCGAGATCGACGCACTACTCCATCTCCGTGACAATTTGCAGGTACCGGGGAGGGGCCGCACGCAAGAACCGACGGACAACCGAGGCCTCCGTGAGGTTTTCTCCAAGCGCGCGGATCCGATTGACGAGAGTAGCCACCCGTGAAGCGAACACATCCACGGACTCATCGTCGCCCATGACCAAAGTCTCGTAGTTTCTTAGGAGAGTTTGGAGATTAGCTTGCTTGACACGGGTGTGTCCCTCGAACATGAGCTTCAGCGTATCCCACACCTCCTTCGCCATTGCTTTGGCGATTAGGTGCTGGAGGACATCCATCGGCATCACCGAGTAAATCGCCGATGCCGCCTGCCGATCCTTCCGGTGCTCGGCTCCCTCCTTCTTGAACACGTCGCCTCCGGGATCCACAGCGTCCCATAGCTCGTTGGCGCGGAGACCACACTCCATGATAGCCTTCCAGACCCCGAAGTTCTCGCGATCAAATCGTGGGTACAACAAACTCGCCGGAGCAGCAAATACTTTAGCCGCACCGGAGTACTCCGCCAGCTGCTTGTTCTTCTCGCCGTCCGCCATGATCCTCCGTTACTAGAAGATCAACCTTGCTCTAGATACCAATTGTTGGCCCAGACCCGATGCCGAGTACTTTCCGACGATGGTGATATGACCGACGACGAACGACGATGAAGCGAAGCAACGCTGGTTGAACTTGGTTCCTGCCCCAAGTGGCCAGACCTTCGAGCAATCAATTAGCAACACCGAGATAAGACTCGCACGTACACAACCTGCTGAACGATCTTTGCTTTGATCGTTACAGCGCTACTAGTAGTAACGTACGCGTAGACTATTCGGCTGATTGCCACAGGAGCGTATCGCTCCTGGTTTGATTTGTATTACTTCACAAATCCAAGGTACGGTTACAGGGCTGTTGCACGCACATATATAAAGTAGTCCATGGCTAGCTAGACCAATACTACTAGGCTGCTAATTGATGTCCTACTCGGATACTACATGCAAACCGACCTAAGAATCAAGCTCACGAAATCCTAACCACTTGACGAGGCTCGCTCGCGTCGCCTCCAGGGGGGCGACTCGGGCACCCCATCCGCCGCCGCCCTCGACCCCCCTCCTCCCCTTCTTCCCCGCCGCCGCCGAAGGAGGCCGGCGAGCGAAGCTCGCCCGGCGGACGGCGGGCCTTCCTCCTCTCTTCATGAGGGGATCCTCTGGCTGAGATGCATCGGCGTCCCTGGGCGTACAGCATGGAGGCGGAGTTGGCGCGCTCGGGCGGCGGCCCGATGGGATCCCGGTGGCGCTGCGGGGGCTGGCGGCGGCGGATCTGGGGTTTCCCGCCCCAGATCGGTTCTCCTTCGGGTGGTCGGGCTCGGGCGCCGTCCGGCGGTCCTAAGCGGTGGTGGACGCTCGCGTTGGCTATCCTCCTTCACCGATCTGATTGGGGGCAGCCGAAGGCGTTGGCGTGATGCCGGATCCGAGCACGGTGGTGGCGTCGTCCCCTTCAGGGATGACGGTCGGGTGGTGGGTCCTTCTGGCGGCGCCGGTGGCGGCGGATCTTGGGATCCCGCTCCCGGGGACGTTGCAGGACGCGGCGGCCCGTGCACGAGAGATGAACTTCGAACATATCTGAGTGAAAACTTGCTTTTGACTACTGCAAAGGCCGGCGATGGCGGCGCTGTTTGTGTCATTCCCTTCTTGAAGGCATCGCCGTGGAGAAGTTCAAGGTCACTCTCTGCTACCTCCGGAGGAAACCCTAGATCAGTTGATCGGATGATGGCGGCGCTCCGGTGTCGTTTCCCCCTTGGGGGCGTCATTCATGGAGGTACACACGGGCTCGGGGAACAGAGGACGGCTTCTTTGGTGGAGTGGTACTTCATCTTATACATTGATGGCGGCGGATCTTGGTGGCGTGGCGTTGTGGAGATTCGGAGTCCGATGCGCGAAGATGAACTCGCGCAGGGAGGTGGCGCTGTCTGGCATCGCGGTGGCGTCGACGGCAGTTAGACCGAACAAGGTTGATGCAGCAGTACCGCACTGAAGATGGATTGATGGCAGGCGGCTGCGGCGGCCTCATACCCGACAGGGGGCCTGGTTGAAGAGCACGCCGGACTGGTGGGTGCCCATACCCGAAAGGAGTCCTGGTTGGGACCTCAGGTCTCAGATGTTAGGTTTGGCTGCGAGGTCTGTTTGGTATTAGGCCCAGACCATCAGCGCCCCTTCATCAGTTAGATAGGAGTAGCGACAGAGGTTGCGAAGATGGTGGCTTTGGTCTTACTGTTGTACGACTTTGTAAAGTCTTGTGTTATAATCAATAAAGTGGCCGTATGCATCGTCCAGATGCAGAGGCCGGGGGTATTCCTCCTTTTCGAAAAAAAATTGTTAACTATGGGGCGATCTTTGCCGTAACCTCGATAAACACTTGCTCGTCTTCCTGCTTTGAAACTTGAACTCGGTGGCGTTAGAGTGGTACAACCATCAGTCGGCACTTATAACTCTCATGAAAGAGTTTCTAAACAGAACAACATGGAAACTGAAAGTACTCCCTCTAAACAAATATAAGATGTTTTATAGATCACTAAAGGACTCGGTCGACTCAGACTTGATGAAGTATCGGCTGAGTGATGTCAGTGTAGTTGTGGTGCTGCAAGCGGCATGGCTGGATGCTGCAAACGGCGATGAAAAATATTGCAATGATACTGCAAACAACCACAACATATGCTACAACTGTCAAAGGAGGATGTTGGAGTTGGTGAGATGACGTGCTACAATTGATGAGGCACGACATGCTACAACTAGCAAGACGGATGTTGCAACCGACAGGAAAAATGTCGCAAATGATTAGACAAAATGCTGCAAGGTCAACTGAGATTTAAATGCAAAGTTTTCAAAAGTATAAAATACAAAATTTAGAATCAAAATTTGGTTCGCGTGACCCCTCTATCATAAATTGTGATGTCCATTCTTTCACAAAGGAGAGTTGGTAGACCGACACGCTCACTACATGCAATGTGAGCCATCGGCCTAGGCCATGAGGGTAAGTTCCAGAGTTGCCCTACCCTCCTATTATACACCCGCCTCCTCCACGTTAATCTTCCCAAATTCCCGTTGTGGGACTAAACTCCCTATTAGCATCCTCAAACTCAAACAACGGCTTATTTTTATTTTATTTTTGAGGTTCAACAGCAGCTTATGTATTTCCTACCTTGTCTATTTCAAAAAGGCCCATTGGCGATATCGGCCCATTTGTGTATGCCACTGCTGGACCATGGCCCATAAGAACGGCCCGGGGGCTACATCGGGCAATTTGCTGCCAGCCCATATCGGGGATCCTATTTGGCGTGCGGGCCACCGGGGGGAAATATCTGGTCCTCCCACCCCTAGGGTGTTCCCGATGCTCCAAACTCAGTAGCATACTTTTAAATGTTCAAAAAATTCTGAAAAAAATCCAGCACATAGACACAACACCATTGTATGTTGTCACAAAATTTGAAATCAAAATTCGAAACATAGCTTGAGAAACACATATGCCAAAATCGACAGTAAATAGTACACAACATAAGTTGGGCTTTAGATTTGGCCCATTATCACATGGTGTCGATTCTGTCATTTTTGTATCTCGAGCAATGTTTTGAATTTTGATTTGCAATTTTTTGACAACATACATTAATATTGTGTCAATGTGCTAAATGTTTTTCAGATTTTTTCGATCATTTAAAAATATGCTACCGAGTTTGGAGCACCAGGAGCACCCTAGGGGTGGGAGTACCAGATATTCTCCCGGGCCACTGAGTAGGGCAATCCATATTTGGCGCTGCAGGCGCCGGTTATTACTGTTTCTGCAAACCGGTGTCTGCAGCACACCCCTCTCTGCTGCGATTAGGATGGCCCATGTATCTGCCTTTTCTATTTAAAAGCTCAAAAATGGTGTGCCGACAAAACCACTAAGCCATAGAACGACTACTGTTTTATAACATATTTCCTTCTTTTTATTCCCCTCTTCACTCGCGGGAACTCCTCTAGTTCTGGGAAGCTTCTCCCAGACCGGTTTTTTCGGTTCGCTGGTCATTTTCCGATATAGTTGTATTCGGCCTTTTCCATTTTCTTATTTTGTTCTTTTTGTTTTGTTTATGAATTCATGTTTTTTTTAAAAAGTATCAATGAATTCTTTTTCAAATTCAATGAACTTTTTTTTCAAAATTGATTAACTTTTTTTCAAATTTAACAAACATTTTTTCCAATTCGATGAACTTTTTCCAAATTTGATGATTTTTTTTTCAAATTTGATGAGCTTTTTTTCAAATTTGTGAACTTTCTTGAGAACTTCATGCAAATTTTCGAATTCATGAACTTTTAAACAATAATTCTCTGAATCTTTTTTCAATTTTTCTGAACCTTTTTTGCAAATTTTTGGCTATTTTCAATATTTTTAGAATTCTTTTTCAAATTTGTACTTTCTTTTCAAAATAATTTATAAAGGATATATATAATACGGAGTATATATTAACTGAAGCAAACGTGAAATAGCACTAGTTTCTGGGTTTTCTTTTCGTGTTTTTTCTTTCGGATTTTTCCTTGTTTTCTTTTTTGTTTTTTCCTTTCACTTTTAATTTTCGTGTTCTTTCTTTGTTCATTTTCCTTTTATTTTAGTGTTTTCTTTTTCGTTTTTTTTTCAAAATTTACAAGCAGTTTCTAAATCTTGGAACATTCTTTGCAAATTGATGAATATGTTCTGAAATTCGAACATTTTAATATTAAAAAAATTCATCAAAATCAAATATTTTTCCTTAATTTCTTAAAAATTATCGAATTAAAAAATGTTTTTGAATTCAAAATTTGTTCATCAAATTAATAAAAATCATTGACATAAAAATGTTCACAAATTTTAAAACATTCTCATCATATTAAAAAAATCATCGAATTTGAAAATATTCTTGGATTCAAAATTTGTTCATCATATTCAAAAAATGTCATTAAATTTAAATTTTCTTCATCAAATCAAAAAATTCAACTAAATGAAAGAAAATATTCAAATTTTGTTCGTCAAAATTAAAAAATTGTCAATCAAAATTTAATAGTTCATTTGAATAAATTGTGAACATTTTTTGAATTCGTCAACATTTTTAAAAAATCATGAATGCCTTTTGCATTTAGTGAACATTGTTTCAAATTCTAGAATTTTTTTAATCCCAAACTTTTTTAAAGAAGCAACAAAAAACAGAAAAGAAATGAAAAAACGGGAGCCGCGTCCCACAGCTGGGTGGGCCCAAGGTCACGCTTGGGAAGCGAGGGGCTGCGCGCTGTCTTGTTTGCCAGCGCTCAGGTCACTATATAGGAGGTCCCAACCCATAGCTTGTTAGCACCTAATCTTGCCTTTTTCCTAAAAAAACTATCCTGGTCTTCTTTTTGAAAGGACTCGACAGTACTAGATCTGTTCTCTACTTTAGTTAATCTCAGAGAGAAAAATGAGGAAGGAGCGCATGCGGTTGACATGGCACGTGCATGGATCATCAGCCAATGGCAACTATTGACATCAAGCTCTGCATCTAGGACGTGAAGATGTTGAAAGGGACGACACAGAGCTTATACAATGTGGAGACCCATCACATCAAGCTCTGCATCCTATGCCTGTCGTTACAGTAGGATGAGATGGGCATATGATCAACCGTGGCAAAAACTTATTGGTATATAAGGTTTGGCAATTGCTTCGGAAGAAGTCAAGTTAGTCCTGGTTGGGCAGTTGCTTCGGCAGGAATGACACCAAGACTCCTCTATAGGATGCAACATGGGTGCAAGAGAGGAAGCCCACGGACATTGCATGTTTGGGTCTTCAGAGTCAAGATAATGATCAACCTCTCCATGGCTCACATTCAGAAATTCATCACCCTTCAAAAGCTTCTTCGAGATTTCCACCTTGAGGAGCATGTGACATTGTGTGAAAGCACACAGCTAATGGAAAATACTCAATGGCCTCGGCTCGGGGTGCAATTTTTTAGGATCATCGACTCTTCTTTGGAGCACACGATTTGGAAGACTTTGGCTCCTCCAAAGGTCTTCTGTTTTGCTTCGCTAGCCATTCAAGATAAGATTTGGACCGCCGATAGATTGACCAAGCATGGGTTTCCTAACGCCGGTCTTTGTCCAAATCCTACCTTCCTCCTTAGCATTTATCTTGCTAAACTCTCCACATCGGACTAAACGAAAATACGTGTTATATTTTCGGCTTCCTACACACCCACAACTTTTTAGGGGTAAAGCCAACTTTATTGATCAAAAACCACAACAGGTGGGATACAATTTGTGTCATGTGGTTAGCCAAACCATACATGATGACTCGAACCTTAAGTAAGAGAAAATCTAGCTAAGTTGTGCACATTAGCATTGACCGTACAACCCTCAAAAGTAAAGATACAATTAAAAGAAGTTGCCCTGGTTTTGATCTCGCTGATGAGTGCTCCTGTCCTGCCTTAGTTTTCTCCCACAACTTTTTTCTGAATCAATGCAATAACAAAGTTATGTAGGTGAAGATCTGCTGCTAGTGATAGAGCCTCTCAGCATGCCATTGTCATCAACCCCACTGGATCACTAACACCAACAATGACTAGAGACAAACTGCCAAGATAATTACCATTATGGTCTCTATACACTACCGACGCTAACCCCCCCCCCCCCCTCCTCCCCCACCTGTCCTCACCGCTGCATCAACGTGGATTTTAGGACAATCTGGTGGGGGCCTTTGGTCTTGCGACTCCCAAGATCCGATTTTCTAAGGCCCGGTGGTTCCTAGGCCCATCGCCGGTTAGCACCTAAACTCACCTTTTGTCCTATAGTAGAAAATTTCTCAAAAAAAAACTATTCTCCTCTTTCTTTCTTTTTTTGGCGAGAAACTTTCAATCTATTCCTCTTCAATCATTGCAGTACAAAGAACAACAGAGATAATAAAAATTACAACCATGTCCGTGGACCACCTAGCGATGACTACAAGCACTGGAGCGCGTCGCCGTCATCGTCCCTCCCTCACCGAAGCAGGAGGAACCTTGTGAAAGATCGTGGATGTCGCCTAGAGGGGGGTGAATAGGCGTTTTAAAATAATTACGGTTTAGGCTTGAACAAATGCGGAATAAACCTAGCGGTTAATTTGTCAAGCACAAAACCTAAAACAACTAGGCTCACATATGTGCACCAACAACTTATGCTAAGCAAGATAAGCAACTATGTGATAGCAAGATATATGACAAGAAACAATATGGCTATCACAAAGTAAAGTGCATAAGTAAAGGGCTCGGGTAAGAGATAACCGGGGCACGCGGAGACGATGATGTATCCCGAAGTTCACACCCTTGCAGATGCTAATCTCCGTTTGGAGCGGTGTGGAGGCACAATGCTCCCCAAGAAGCCACTAGGGCCACCGTAATCTCCTCACGCCCTCACACAATGCAAGATGCCGTGATTCCACTAAGGGGCCCTTGAGGGCGGTCACCGAACCCGTACAAATGTCAACCCTTGGGGGTGGTCACCGAACCCGTACACTTTGGCAACCCTTGGGGGCGGTCACCGGTACCCGTCAAATTGCTCGGGGCGATCTCCACAACCTAATTGGAGACCCCAACGCTTGCCCGGAGCTTTAGACCACAATGATTGAGCTCCGAACACCACCAACCGTCTAGGGCGCCCAAGCACCCAAGAGGAACAAGCTCAAGGGTACCAAGCTGAAGGAAATATGCCCTAGAGGCAATAATAAAGTTATTATTTATTTCCTTATATCATGATAAATGTTTATTATTCATGCTAGAATTGTATTAACCGGAAACATAATACATGTGTGAATACATAGACCAACAGAGTGTCACTAGTATGCCTCTACTTGACTAGCTCGTTAATCAAAGATGGTTATGTTTCCTAACCATGAACAAAGAGTTGTTATTTGATTAACGAGGTCACATCATTAGTTGAATGATCTGATTGACATGACCCATTCCATTAGCTTAGCACCCGATCGTTTAGTATGTTGCTATTGCTTTCTTCATGACTTATACATGTTCCTATAACTATGAGATTATGCAACTCCCGTTTACCGGAGGAACACTTTGGGTACTACCAAACGTCACAACGTAACTGGGTGATTATAAAGGAGTACTGCAGGTGTCTCCAATGGTAGATGTTGGGTTGGCGTATTTCGAGATTAGGGTTTGTCACTCCGATTGTCGGAGAGGTATCTCTGGGCCCTCTCGGTAATACACATCACATAAGCCTTGCAAGCATAATAACTAAGATGTTAGTTATGAGATGATGTATTACGGAACGAGTAAAGAGACTTGCCAGTAACGAGATTGAACTAGGTATTGGATACCGACGATCGAATCTCGGGCAAGTAACATACCGATGACAAAGGGAACAACGTATGTTGTTATGCGGTCTGACCGATAAAGATCTTCGTAGAATATGTAGGAGCCAACATGGGCATCCAGGTCCCGCTATTGGTTATTGACCGGAGACGTGTCTCGGTCATGTCTACATTGTTCTCGAACCGTAGGGTCCGCACGCTTAACGTTACGATGACAGTTATTATGAGTTTATGCATTTTGATGTACCGAAGGTTGTTCGGAGTCCCGGATGAGATCACGGACATGACGAGGAGTCTCGAAATGGTCGAGACGTAAAGATTGATATATTGGAAGCCTATGTTTGGACATCGGAAGTGTTCCGGGTGAAATCGGGATTTTACCGGATTACCGGGAGGGTTACCGGAACCCCCCGGGAGCCAAATGGGCCAACATGGGCCTTAGTGGAAAGGTGAGAGGGCAGCCCACATAGGGCTGCGCCTCCCCCCCTCTCCCTAGTCCTATTAGGACTAGGAGAGGGGCCGGCCACCTCTCTCTCTCTCCCCTTTAAAGGATTCCTAGTTGGACTAGGATTGGAGGGGGGAGTCCTACTCCCGGTAGGAGTAGGACTCCTCCTGCGCCTCCCTCTCTTTGGCCGGCCAGCCCCCCTCCCTCCAACCTTTATATACGGGGGCAGGGGACACCCCAAGACACACAAGTTGATCCTTGAGATCGTTCCTTAGCCGTGTGCGGTGCCCCCTGCCACCAAATTCCACCTCGATCATACCGTTGTAGTGCTTAGGCGAAGCCCTGCGTCGGTAGTACATCAAGATCGTCACCACGCCGTCGTGCTGACGGAACTCCTACCCGAAGCTTTGCTGGATCGGAGCCCGGGGATCGTCATCGAGCTGAACGTGTGCTAAGAACTCGGAGGTGCCGGAGTAACGGTGCTTGGATCGGTCGGATCGGGAAGACGTACGACTACTTCCTCTACGTTGTGTGATCGCTTCCGCAGTCGGTCTGCGTTGGTACGTAGACAACACTCTCCCCTCTCGTTGCTATGCATCACCATGATCTTGCGTGCACGTAGGAAAATTTCGAAATTACTATGTTCCCCAACACAAGCACCCAAGAGTAATAAGCTTCTCAACTTGTAATTTCCACGTATCACCGTGGAGAACTCAAACCGATGCACCAAATGCAATGGCAAGGGCACACGGAGTGACCAAGTCCTTCTCTCTCAAATCCCACCGAAGCAACTAATGCTAGGGAGGAAAATGAGAGGAAGAACAAGAAAGAGAACACAAAGAACTCCAAGATCTAGATCCAAGGGGTTCTCCTCACATAGAGGAGAAAGTGATTGGTGGAAATGTGGATCTAGATCTCCTCTCTCTTTTCCCTCAAAAACTAGCAAGAATCCATGGAGGGATTGAGAGTTAGCAAGCTCGAAGAAGGTCAACAATAGGGAAGAACGCGAGGTCAAAGGATATGGTTCATTGGGGAAGAAGACCCCCTTTTATAGGAGGGGAAAATCCAACCGTTATGTGCTCATCCCGCTTGGTACTACCGCTCCACAAGCGGTACTACCGCTCAGGCGGAAGAAACAGAGAAAATGAGCAACAAAACATGAACCTTGGGGCAGTACTACCACTCACCCCAGCGGTACTACCGCTGGAGGAGCAGAACACGGGACCAAAAGAGGCAGGCAGAGCAGAGTATGGCGGCAGTGAAGCAGAAACGGTACTACCGCCCGACCGGAGCGGTACTACCGCTTAGGCGGTACTACCGTGCCTTACTGCCGTGCACCTACTGCTAAACCCGACACGAAAAGAGCAGGACCCAAAATCGAGGCGGTAGAAGAGCGGCACTACAGCGGTACTACGGTTGAGAGCTCCAAGCGGTACTACCGCTTGGGCTCGCGGTACTACCGCTGGGACCAGACAAAAACCACACTCAAGAAAACAAGAACTGCCATAACTTCTGCATATGAGCTTCAAATTGAGCAAACTCAAGCTTGTTGGAAACAAGACGACGAGTAGCATCAAGGTTATAGTAAGAAGAGGCAGGGGAGGTATGCCTAACAAATGGAGGAGTGAGACCTCCAACAAAGAAGAACGAGCATAACCTCCAACATCGAAAACATCATAGAAAATGTGAGTGAACTCCGTTTTCGATGAACTCGAGCTTGTCACCAAGATGACCATAAGCTCTAAGACTCACAAATAGAACCAAACAAGAACCAAGAAAGATGATGCAAGGATGCAATGGTTTGAGCTCTCTACGAACGATACGATCAAGCTACTCATCGAGAGTCCCCCTATTGGAAATATGCCCTAGAGGCAATAATAAATTAGTTATTATCATATTTCCTTGTTCATGATAATCGTTTATTATCCATGCTAGAATTGTATTGTTAGGAAACTCAGATACATGTGTGGATACATAGACAACACCATGTCCCTAGTAAGCCTCTAGTTGAGTAGCTCGTTGATCAATAGATGGTTACGGTTTCCTGACCATGGACATTGGATGTCGTTGATAACGGGATCACATCATTAGGAGAATGATGTGATGGACAAGACCCAATCCTAAGCCTAGCACAAGATCGTGTAGTTCATTTGCTAAACCTTTTCTAATGTCAAGTGTCATTTCCTTAGACCATGAGATTGTGCAACTCCCGGATACCGTAGGAATGCTTTGGGTGTGCCAAACGTCACAACGTAACTGGGTGGCTATAAAGGTACACTACGGGTATCTCCGAAAGTGTCTGTTGGGTTGGCATGAATCAAGACTGGGATTTGTCACTCCGTGTGACGGAGAGGTATCTCTGGGCCCACTCGGTAGGACATCATCATATGCGCAATGTGACCAAGGAGTTGATCACGGGATGATGTGTTACGGAACGAGTAAAGAGACTTGCCGGTAACGAGATTGAACAAGGTATCGGATACCGACGATCGAATCTCGGGCAAGTACAATACCGCTAGACAAAGGGAATTGCATACGGGATTGATCGAATCCTCAACATCGTGGTTCATCCGATGAGATCATCGTGAAACATGTGGGAACCAACATGGGTATCCAGATCCTGCTGTTGGTTATTGACCGGAGAACGTCTCGGTCATGTCTGCATGGTTCCCGAACCCGTAGGGTCTACACACTTAAGGTTCGATGACGCTAGGGTTATAGGGAATAGATATACGTGGTTACCGAATGTTGTTCAGAGTCCCGGATGAGATCTCGGACATCACGAGGAGTTCCGGAATGGTCTGGAGGTAAAGATTTATATATGGGAAGTCCTGTTTTGGTCACGGGAAAAATTTCGGGCGCTATCGGTAACGTACCGGGACCACCGGGAGGGTCCCGGGGGTCCACCAGGTGGGGCTACCTGCCCCAGAGGGCTGCATGGTCCAAGTGTGAGAGGGGCCAGCCCCAGGTGGGCTGGTGCGCCCCCCCACCAGGGCTCAAGGCGAAGAGAGAAGGGAAAAGGGGGAAACCCTAGGCTCAGATGGGCCTAAGGCCCACCTAGTAGTGCGCCCCCTCTCTCCCCCCTTGGCCACCCCCCAGATGGGATCTAGGGCTGGCCGCCACCCCTAGGGGTGGAAACCTAGGTGGGGGCGCAGCCCCTCCCTTTCCCCTATATATAGTGGGGTTTTGGGCTGCCATACACACGAGAACATCTCCTTCTTGGCGCAGCCCTACCCCTCTCCCTCCTCGTCTTTTGCGGTGCTTGGTGAAGCCCTGCTGGAGTACCACGCTCCTCCACCACCACCACGCCGTCGTGTTGCTGCTGGACGAAGTCTTCCCCAACCTCTCCCTCTCTCCTTGCTGGTTCAAGGCGTGGGAGACGTCACCGGGCTACATGTGTGTTGAACGTGGAGGTGCCGTCCGTTCGGCACTAGGATCATCGGTGGTTTGGATCACGGCGAGTACGACTCCATCAACCCCGTTCACTTGAATGCTTCCGCTTAGCGATCTACAAGGGTATGTAGATGCACTATCCTTCCCCTCGTTGCTAGATTACTCCATAGATTGATCTTGGTGATGCGTAGAAAATTTTGAATTTATGCTACGATCCCCAACAGTGGCATCATGAGCTAGGTCTATGCGTAGTTTCTATGCACGAGTAGAACACAAAGTAGTTGTGGGCATCAATTTTGTCAATTTACTTGCCGTTACTAGTCTTATCTTGATTCGGCAGCATTGTGGGATGAAGAGGCCCGTACCAACCTTACACGTACGCTTACGTGAGACCGGTTCCACTGACTGACATGCACTAGTTGCATAAGGTGGCTGGCGGGTGTCTGTCTCTCCCACTTTAGTTGGATCGGATTCGATGAACAGGGTCCTTATGAAGGGTAAATAGAAATTGGCAATTCACGTTGTGGTTTTGGCGTAGGTAAGAAATGTTCTTGCTAGCAACCTATAGCAGCCACGTAAAAAAAACTTGCAACAACAATTAGAGGACGTCTAACTTGTTTTTGCAGCAAATGTTTTGTGATGTGATGTGGCCAAAGGATGTGATTTATGAGATGATCATGTTCTTGTAATAGGAATCACGACTTGCATGTCGATGAGTATGACAACCGGCAGGAGCCATAGGAGTTGTCTTAATTTATTTATGACCTGCGTGTCAACATAAACGGCATGTAATTACTTTACTTTATTGCTAACCGTTAGCTGTAGTAGTAGAAGTAATAGTTGGCGAGACAACTTCATGAAGACACGATGATGGAGATCATGATGATGGAGATCATGGTGTCATGCCGGTGACGATGATGATCATGGAGCCCCAAAGATGGAGATCAAAAGGAGCAAAGTGATGATGGCCATATCATGTCACTATTTGATTGCATGTGATGTTCATCATGTTTTTACATCTTATTTTCTTAGAACGGCGGTAGCTTAAATAAGATGATCACTCACTAAAATTTCAAGAAAAATGTTCTCCCTAACTGTGCACCGTTGCGAAGGTTCTTCGTTTCGAAGCACCACGTGATGATCGGGTGTGATAGATTCTTACGTTCGAATACAACAGGTGTTGACAAGCCTAGCATGTACAGACATGGCCTCGGAACACATGCGAAACACTTAGGTTGACTTGACGAGCCTAGCATGTACAGACATGGCCTCGGAACACGGAGGACCGAAAGGTCGAACATGAGTTGTATAGAAGATGCGATCAACATGAGATGTTCACCGATGATGACTAGTCCGTCTCACGTGATGATCGGACACGGCCTAGTCGATTCGGATCATGTATCACTTAGATGACTAGAGGGATGTCTATCTGAGTGGGAGTTCATGAAATAATCAGATGAACTCAATTATCATGAACATAGTCAAAAGGACTTTGCAAATTATGTCGTAGCTCACGCTTTAGTTCTACTGTTTTAGATATGTCCCTAGAGAAAATTTAGTTGAAAGTTGACAGTAGCAATTATGCGGACTGGATCCATAAACAGAGGATTGTCCTCATTGCTGCGCAGAAGGATTATGTCCTTAATGCACCGCTCAGTGAGCTGACCCGCGAATGTCGGTTGTGGATGTTGCGAACATCTGACATACACATTTTGATGACTACATGATAGTTCAGTGCGTAATGCTAAATGGTTTAGAATTGAGGCACCAAAGATGTTTTTGAAACATCGCAGAACATATGAGATGTTCCAAGGACTGAAATTGGGATTTCAGGCTAGTGCCCACGTCAAGAGGTATGAGACCTTTGACAAGTTTCTTAAGCCTGCAAACTAAGGAGAAAAGCTCAACCTTTGAGCATGTGCTCAGATTGTATGAGTACAACAATCGCTTGAATCGAGTGGGAGTTAATCTTCCAGATGAGATAGTGATGGTTCTCCAAAGTCACTGTCACCAAGCTACTGGAGCTTCGTGATGAACTATAACATATCAGGGATAGATATGATCCTTGAGCTATTTGCGACACCGCGAAAGTAGAGATCAAAAGGGGGCATCAATTGTTGATGGTTAGTAAAACCACTAGTTTCAAGAAGGGCAAGGGCAAGAAAGGGATACTTCATGAAACAACAAATCAGTTGCTGCTCTAGTGAAGAAACCCAAAGTTGAACCCAAGCCCGAGACTAAGTGCTTCTGTAATAAGGGGAACGGTCACTGAAGCAGAACCACCCTAGATACTTGGTAGATGAGAAGGCTGACAAGGTTGACAGAAGTATGTATTGGACATATATTAAATGTGTACTTTACTAGTACTCCTAGTAGCAGCAGGGTATTAGATACCGGTTCGGTTGCTAAGTGTTAGTAACTCGAAATAAAAGGCTACAGAATAAACGGAGACTAGCCAAAGGTGAGACGACGATAGGTGTTGGAAGAGTTTCCAAGGTTGATGTGATCAAACATCGCACGCTCCGTCTACCATCGGGGTTGGTGTTAAACCTAAATAATTGTTGTTTGGTGTTTGCGTTGAGCATGGACATGATTAGATTATGTTCATCGCAATGCGGTTATTCATTTAAGGAGAATAATGGTTACTCTGTTTATTTGAATAATACCTTCAATGGTCTTACACCTAAAATGAATGGTTTATTAAATCCCAATCGTAGTGATACACATGTTCATGCCAAAAGATATAAGATAGTAATGATAGTACCACATACTTGTGGCACTGCAATTTTAGTCACAATGGTATAAAACGCATGAAGAAGCTCCATGTTGATGGATCTTTGGACTCGCTTGATTTTGAATCACTTGAGACATGCAAATCATACCACATGAGCAAGATGACTGAAAGGTCTCATTTTCAGTAAGATGGAACAAGAAAGCAACTTGTTAGAAGTAATACATCTTGATGTGTGCAGTCCAATGAGTGCTGACGTATGTAGTGGATATCGTTATATTCTTACTTCACAGATGATTTGAGCAGATGTTGAGTATATTTACTTGATGAATCACGAGTCTGAATTATTGAAAGGTTCAAGTAATTTCAGGGTGAAGTTGAAGATCGTCGTGACAAGAGGATAAAATGTCTATGATATGATCATAGAGATGAATATCTGAATTACGAGTTTGGCACAGAATTAAGACATTGTGGAAATTGTTTCACAACTAATACAGCCTGGAACACCATAGTGTGATGGTGTGTCCGAACATCATAATTGCACCCTATTGGATATGATGCATACCATGATGTCTCTTATCGAATTACCACGATAGTTTATGGGTTAGGCATTAGAGACAACCACATTCACTTTAAATAGGGCACCACGTAATTCCGATGAGATGACACTGTATGAACTATGGTTTAGAGAAACCTAAGCTGTCATTTGTTAAAAGGTTTGGGGCTGTGACGCTTATGTGAAAAGTTTCAGGCTGATAAGCTCGAACCCAAAGCGGATAAATGCATCTTCATAGGACACCCGAAACAGTTGGGTATACCTCCTGTCTCAGATCCGAAAGCAATAAGGGATTGTTTCTAGAATCGGGTCCTTTCTCGAGGAAAAGTTTCTCTCGAAAGAATTGAGTGGGAGGATGGTGGAGACTTGATGAGGTTATTGAACCGTCTCTTCAACTAGTGTGTGCCAGGGCACAGGGAGTTGTTCCTGTGGCACCTACACCAATTGAAGTGGAAGCTTATGATAGTGATCATGAAACTTCAGATCAAGTCACTACCAAACCTCGTGGGATGACAAGGATGCGTACTACTTCAGAGTGGTACGTAATCCTGTCTTGGAAGTCATGTTTCTAGACAACAATGAACCTACAAGATATGGAAAAGCGATGGTGGGCCTGGATTCCTAAATGGCTCGAGGCCATATAATCCGAGAGAGGATCCATATATGAAAACAAAGTGTAGACTTTGGAAGAACTACTTGATGGTCGTAAGGCTGTTAGGTACACATGGATTTTAAAAGGAAGACGGACAATGATGGTAAGTATCATCATTAAGAAAGCTCGACTTGTCGTTAAGATGTTTTCCGACAAGTTCAAGGAGTTGACTACGATGAGACTTTCTCACTCGTAGCGATGCTAAGAGTCTGTTGGAATTATATTAGCGATTACTGCATTATTTATGAAATCTTGCAGATAGGATATCAAAACATTGTTTCCTCGGCGATTTTCTTGAGGAAAGGTTGTATGTGATACAACCGGAAGGTTTTGTCAATCCTGAAAGATGCTAACAAGTATGTAAAGCTCCAGCAATCCTTCTAAGGACTGGAGTAAGCATCTCGGAGTTGGAATGTATGCTTTGATGAGATGATCAAAGATTTTGGGTGTATACAAAGTTTATGAGAAACTTGTATTTCCAAAGAAGTGAGTGGGAGCACTATAGAATTTCTGATGAGTATATGTTGTTGACATATTGTTGATCAGAAATGACGTAGAATTTCTGGAAAGCATATAGGGTTATTTGGAAAGTGTTTTTCAATGGAAAGCCTGGATTAAGCTACTTGAACATTGAGCATCAAGATCTATAAGGATAAATCAAAACGTTTAATGGTACTTTCAAATGAGCACATACCTTGACATGATCTTGAAGGTGTTCAAGATGGATCAGTCAAAGAAGGAGTTCTTGCCTGAGTTGTAAGGTATGAAGTTAAGACTTAAAGCTCGACCACGGCAGAAGAAAGAGGAAGGACGAAGGTCGTCCCCTATGCTTTTGTCATAGACTCTATACGGTATGCCATGCTGAGTACCGCACTTGATGTGTGCCTTGCCACATATCTGGCAAGAGGGTACAAAGGTGATCTAGGAGTAGATCATCAGATAGCGGTCTAAATTTTCCTTAGAGGAATAAGGATATGTTTCTCGGTTATGGAGGTGATAAAGAGTTCGACGTAAAGAGTTACGTTGATGCAAGCTTAACACCTATCCGGATAGCTCTGAGTAGAGATACCGGATACATATAATGGAGCAACAATTTAGAATAGCTCCAAGTAGAACAGTTATTTCAAATGGCTCCAAATGTAGCGTAGTAGTTGCATCTACAAGATGACATAGAAATTTGCGAAGTACATACGGATCTGAATGTTGCAGACCCGTTGACTGAAACCTCTCTCACAAGCATAACATGATCAAACCCAGAACTCTTTGGGTGTTAGTCACATGGGGATGTGACCTTGAGTGTTAATCACATATTGATGTGAACTGGATTATTGACTCTAGTGCAAGTGGGAGACTGTTGGAAATATGCCCTAGAGGCAATAATAAATTAGTTATTATCATATTTCCTTGTTCATGATAATCGTTTATTATCCATGCTAGAATTGTATTGTTAGGAAACTCAGATACATGTGTGGATACATAGACAACACCATGTCCCTAGTAAGCCTCTAGTTGAGTAGCTCGTTGATCAATAGATGGTTACGGTTTCCTGACCATGAACATTGGATGTCGTTGATAACGGGATCACATCATTAGGAGAATGATGTGATGGACAAGACCCAATCCTAAGCCTAGCACAAGATCGTGTAGTTCATTTGCTAAACCTTTTCTAATGTCAAGTGTCATTTCCTTAGACCATGAGATTGTGCAACTCCCGGATACCGTAGGAATGCTTTGGGTGTGCCAAACGTCACAACGTAACTGGGTGGCTATAAAGGTACACTACGGGTATCTCCGAAAGTGTCTGTTGGGTTGGCACGAATCAAGACTGGGATTTGTCACTCCGTGTGACGGAGAGGTATCTCTGGGCCCACTCGGTAGGACATCATCATATGTGCAATGTGACCAAGGAGTTGATCACAGGATGATGTGTTACGGAACGAGTAAAGAGACTTGCCGGTAACGAGATTGAACAAGGTATCGGATACCGATGATCGAATCTCGGGCAAGTACAATACCGCTAGACAAAGGGAATTGCATACGGGATTGATCGAATCCTCGACATCGTGGTTCATCCGATGAGATCATCATGGAACATGTGGGAACCAACATGGGTATCTAGATCCCGCTGTTGGTTATTGACCGGAGAATGTCTCGGTCATGTCTGCATGGTTCCCGAACCCGTAAGGTCTACACACTTAAGGTTCGATGACGCTAGGGTTATAGGGAATAGATATACGTGGTTAGCGAATGTTGTTCAGAGTCCCGGATGAGATCCCAGACATCACGAGGAGTTCTGGAATAGTCCGGAGGTAAAGATTTATATATGGGAAGTCCTGTTTTGGTCACCGGAAAAGTTTTGGGTGCTGTCGGTAATGTACCGGGACCACCGGGAGGGTCCCGGGGGTCCACCAGGTGGGGCTACCTGCCCCAGAGGGCTGCATGGGCCAAGTGTGAGAGGGGACCAGCCCCAGGTGGGCTGGTGCGTCCCCCACCAGGGCCCAAGGCGAAGAGAGAAGGGAAAAGGGGGGAACCCTAGGCTCAGATGGGCCTAAGGCCCACCTAGTGGTGCGCCCCCCTCTCTCCCCCCTTGGCCGCCCCCAGATGGGATCTAGGGCTGGCCGCCACCCCTAGGGGTGGAAACCTAGGTGGGGGCGCAGCCCCTCCCTTTCCCCTATATATAGTGGGGTTTTGGGCTGCCATACACACGAGAACATCTCCTTCTTGGCGCAGCCCTACCCCTCTCCCTCCTCGTCTCTTGCGGTGCTTGGCGAAGCCCTGCTGGAGTACCACGCTCCTCCACCACCACCACGCCGTCGTGCTGCTGCTGGACGGAGTCTTCCCCAACCTCTCCCTCTCTCCTTGCTGGATCAAGGCATGGGAGACGTCACCGGACTGCATGTGTGTTGAACGCGGAGGTGCCGTCCGTTCGGCACTAGGATCATCGGTGATTTGGATCACGGCGAGTACGACTCCATCAACCCCGTTCACTTGAACGCTTCCACTTAGCGATCTACAAGGGTATGTAGATGCACTCTCCTTCCCCTCGTTGCTAGATTACTCCAGAGATTGATCTTGGTGATGCGTGGAAAATTTTGAATTTCTGCTACGATCCCCAACACCCCCTTGATAGTACGGCAATCGTTCATATAACCCGGTCTCCCAACCACCACTATGAGACCGGTAAAATAGAAAACCTATCAAGGGCAAACCTTTGTCTTGCACATAGTCCACTTGAGCTAGATGATGACGATCTTGACTTCCTTAAGTTGGACCACCTTTCTTGATTGTGTTGGCTCGATGGAGACTAGTTGATTGCTCCCCCATACTCCACTATGGGTGAGCCACTCTTCCGCACATCTTCACAGGCCCATTGTCACCACAATGGACGGCAAGCTTCAAGAATTTGATCTCTTCATGATGCTCCACTTGAACTTGCACACCGCAACCTAACCCCGCAAAGAACTCTCACGAAGACCATGGGTTAGTACACAAAGCGTAATTGACAATGCTTACTATACCATGGGATCACTTGATCCTTCTCGGTACATCTTCTACGCTTTGTGGGTTGATCAACTTGATTCACTCTTTGACTTAGTCTTGATCAGCCTCTCACAAGACCAATCTTTAGGTAATTCCTTGAATAGCACCTTGGTCGACACAAACTCTCCTTGAAACCAACACATGTACTTCAAGAAAAGCCTATGGACAAAACATTCAAATATAACTCAAGGTAACCATTAGTCCATAGAGATTGTCATAAATTACCAAAACCAAACATGGGGGCACGGGCACCGCATGTTCTTTCACCTTGTTGTAGTAGACAGTCGGGAAGTCGCCACGCTAAGGCTCCATAGGGGACTAGCGCACCAAAGTAGCAATCATCGCCGATGAAGAAAGTCGTAAATCAGAAGGATCAAACCTGTCAACACCCAAACGAAGACGAACGAAGACCGAATCCAAACAGATCCACCGAAGACCGGCACCGACCTATTCCCGCGAGATCCGATGGAGACAAACCTCCACACACCCTCCGATGATGTTAGGCGCGCCATCAGGACGGGGATAAAACGTGAGAGCCATTATTCCCACTAAAGGATATCGCCGCCACCACACAGCCCCAACCAAGATGCTGAAACTAACATGAACGAGAACAGAGTCCCTCCCGCCGGCGGGTGGCCAAGATCCAAGGGCGGAGCCAGGGGGGACGAGCAGGGGCCTGCCCTCCCCCCCCCCCCCCCCCCCAACGATCAACAATTTCAATAGAAGCAACTAGTAATTATCAACAAGATTCGATCAATATACGTACTCGGCCCCCCTATACTCGAATCCTGGCTCCGTCACTGCCGAGATCCTTCATGCCTCCATGGCCTAGAGGCCATCGCAGATGAGGCGGACCTGCGTTGGTTCCGATGGGAGGAGAATAGCTTTTCTTGTGGAGGAGGAAACAGATGTTTGTTTTTGAGCTAACTATTCTCCTCTTTCAAGGCACACAACAGCACTTGATCAGCTGTTTACTTTTGTCCGTGCAGGTTGTGACATGGCCACATGGATCATCAGCCAATGGCAGCCTCTTCCCCCGCCATTATTGGACCGTAGTGCGGTCGCTTTACATTAGTTGAAGGTTTATAATCTCGTTGTCAGCCAGAACTGTGGTAAGCTTTCCTTCTATGTGGCCGGCCGTACGTGCTTCACAATCTTGTCTAGTTTTGCTTGCGTGTTTGGCGCTCCTCGTTTGTTCGCAAAGGAGGCTTAGTTTGTCGTCGACCTCGCGTGCGCCATTTAAATTCACCGAGGCGACGGTGAGAAAGTTGCACGAGTGGCTAGCCAGGCGGCGACGTGGTCGATCGGCGTCGACGCAAGCGCAACCGGAGAAAGTCATTTTTACGTGGGAGCGTGAGTAAAGCTTACAGCATCTACACCCACGATGGACAAATTCGGCCCTCCAAAGGCCGTGGACGCTCCCGAATCCGTTCACAGATACTGACCGGTCCGTCTCAAATAATATAATCCACATCCAAATACCTTCATTTATAAACCTTAAATCTATATTATTAGATGCAACGTAGTGATTTTTAAGCGGAGCTCGCCCGGTCGTCATAGTCATGTTCGGCGGCCGGCTGCGCTCCCCAGAGGGTTGGTCCGAGTGCCAGCAAGGTATACTAGGACATGGGACACGAGCCGGCTCACGGGACTCAAGGCGCCGTTGTCTCCCATGCCCTATTCTTCATCGTCGAAGCTCGAAACCCGTTGGGTGCCGTGGACGTCAAATTGATGATGGATCGTCCTGAGACGAGTCGGCGACATCATTCACGACGCGATTGCGGCGCCCGAACTGATGCACTATACTGGGTGCTAGAGAATGCGTCTCCGCCTCGCCGACGTCCACCGCCGCGAGCGCTGCCGCCACTTCCCGCGCCCGCTGCCGCGCACAGCGGGCACGCCGTGCCATGTTTGTGTCAGACGACACCCACGGTGCGTCCATGGCCTCGGCACGCCAACGGAGAGGTTGCGCGTTCGCCACCACGTTCGGACGCCAGACAGACTGCACCGCCTCCAGTGAGGCAGCGACGGCTGTCCTAGCGCCGGATCCATGGGCCATTTGGGCGGACACAATGGATTTTCGACGAAAGGAGTCTGAGTGCTACCGTGCATGGGACTCCTCTCGGAAGCGGCGGAGCACAAGCCGGACGGCCATCTCCTCTTCGGGGCCACTCGGGATGAGCTCGAGGTCGACGAATCTGGAAGTGGAGGACTTGGATCCACTGCCCGCCATGCCGGAGATTGTCGGACGGCGTCGGAGACGAGTTTGGGTGGCGAGCGAGAGTGGAGGGGAGTGAAGGGAAGTAGAGTGAGGTGGCTAGGGTTTGATCCGGCAAACAGATAAGGAGGAATATATGTGGGGTCGGATGGACCAGCGTTGGCCGGTTCCAACATGACGGGCGTGCCCAGGCGCACCCGGCCGCCCATATCTGTTCCATATTTTGGCTGTATATAAGGGGTGTCGGTCAGTCCAGTCATTTAAAACCCATTCGAGGCATCTGTCTAGGTCAGATATTCGTGACGGGTCAGTGATCGGGCGGGCCATTTGAACGTTTGAGGAGGGTCTGCCTGGATGTAGATGCTTTTACTGAAGTTTTTCTTTGTCTAACACTATGCTTTACTCGTCCGTCGTTTCGCCAGGATGAGATAAGCTTAGCACCAAGCGTGGAAGAACGATGAAAAGGAATAGGAAGTGCTACAGACGGCGCTCTTTGAACGATTTACGCAAGATCAGTCAGCTCAGCCTTTGATCGAGTCTGATGCATGGATTAGTACCTTTGGATCAGCCGTCGTACAAAGGTTGTGTGACGACTCTCGTGCGTAAAGTAGTTTCGAAAAGGGATTCTTTGTACTATTTCTTTCGTCTCATATATAAGAACTGACGGTGCTTCTGCCAGATTTCTCGCCAAATGAAATCATTCACGTGTGAAGTTCTTTTTTTTTGGATAGCTCGAGGCTCACCTTAGTGTCTCTGTCTTATTTGTGGCTTCTTCCTTTAAACAATAACACATGGCATAAATGCAATTGATGAGCATAAAGCAGAAGAGGTGAAAGCTGACATATGGATGATCGGTGGGCGGTGAGGAAGGGATGATTATCTGAGTTTTTTCCTCACAAACGATGATGCATGACATAAATATAGTTGATGGACACAAAGCAAAAGAGGTGGAAGCTGACACATAGGTGAATGGTGGTGGTTATGACAAGACAACTTTATATAGGGAGACACTCCCTCTGTTCCACGGTATAACACAATTTTGCAAGCTATGTTTTAGCTTGCAAAGGCGTTTTATATTATGGGATATAGGGAGTACTAAATGAGTAGGAGGTACCTTAGAAAGTTTTAAATGGCCATCTTATCAAAATATGACAAGTCTCATGCCCATATTTTGAAGGAACTGCTACTCGTCCTCTGTTCAAAAATATATTTGCATTTAAAAAACTCAAGGAAAGTGTGGGTCCGACTGTTACGTGCCTTGATTATGTAGATTGAAGAAACTACATGAATAAGGAAAAGAAAACATTCAATACTTCTTACCATTTAAAACTTTTTCTCTGTCGTTTAGCTCTTGTGGCTCTTTACGCTGTTTTTTGTGTGGGCGGAAGAGTTTAAGTCATTTTGGGGAACAAAAATCCTAAGCCTACGAGGAGACGTTTGCTGATGAATGATTACGAAGAAGAATCGCCCCCAAGAATGACGAAGTCCACAAAGTTCTGTATTTCAGAGTCGATCCTTGTTACAAACGTGCTACACCATCACGGGAATCATAGGGATCTACTTGCTCGGTTCATCTCAACATCTCAGATTCGGAATTACAAGAAAGGAGGAATTCAAGAGAGGGAAGGGAGTGGTTTGCCCCTTTCGGGCCTCTACAGTTCCACAATCCACTCAATGCCCAAAAACACTCAACAGGGAGCTCTTTACATAGCAGGGACCAACTATACTCGCTTGCATGTAGGTCCCTCATTATGACGTGACCCATTTTTCACAGCATACTGCTGTGACGACGCAAGGGGTCTGTCTGACCTCTGGGGCCCAGCAACTTGCCATCGGCCACCGGTCGGCATGTACATGCCCGGGAAAACTGAAATGGCAGAACCGGACCACGCACGGACGCGCCCAAAACCATGCAACTCGGCGACCGCGAGGATTTCTTTCACGGCCGTCTTCTCTCCCTACGCATTCCCAAGTTTCTGCCATCGTTCCGGCGATGCATCCTACAAGTGGTACTTCGCCGTGGCAGGGCATGCATCATGTGCGGGCGGCGGGGCGGCCGGTCACGGCATCGTGCGAAGCCGTGGCGCGCGCGCGGTGGGCGTCGAACCGATGGCCCGGCGGGGTGTTGCTGTCGCTAGGAGGCGGCGTGGGCGCCGGCGTCGACCGCGGCGCGGCAGAACGGGCAGGAGTGCGAGGCGGCGGCGGCGCCCTCGAGCCAGGGCAGCGCGCAGCCCCAGTGGAAGCGGTGGCCGCACGGCAGGTGCGCCAGGACGTCGCCCGCGGCGAACTCCTCCAGGCACACCGCGCACTCCGCCTGCTCCGCGGCCTCCCACCGCAGCCGGCTCCACCTCATCAGCCGCCGCATCACGCCCTTCTTCGAGTACACCTCCCGCTGCACGCCCGTCGCCACCGCCGCCGACGAGCCCCCTCCGCCACCGCCGCCGCCGCTTCCGTTTGCTCTGCTCAGCTTTATGCTCCCCGTGCTGTGATGCCTGCGCAAGTGTTCCGCCGATCAGTTGGGTAACCAATTAACTGAAATTTCTCTCCGCACATCGACTTGATTAACCACCTCTTGATGACGGTGTCGGGCCCGGTGCTCTTGCTCTTGAGCTTCTGGTCCAGCCGCTCCTTGGCCTCGCGGGCATTGCTGTCCAGCGCCCACCCGTCCATGGCGCCGCTCCTCTGCTGCGAATTCCCACCAAAGACATCAACCAAACGTCCAAGCCAATCACTCCAATAAAAATCGTCCCGTGAAGACGACAAGATTACCACGGACAATTCACGAGACTATCGATCGAGCTCGCCGCGTACGTACCTTGTTGCCGGAATTTCCGGTGCCCACGGCGTGAGCGGCGCCGTGCCCGGCCGCGTAGAGGCAGAAGGAGAGCCGCCTCGTGCCCGCGGCCGCCTGGTCCGCCCCGGCGCCCCCGCCCTGCCACATCCGCCGCCGCCGCGCGCACTCCACCCCGGGCAACATCCCGGCCATGATGACCGCCGAACGTTCGTAAAGACGCCGACGACTGCGCACGCACGTGAGCCCGCTCCAGCACGCGCGCGCGCACCTAACCGCGAGCACTGCGCATACGGGCGCAGGACCTAGCCTTGGCGGCGCCGGCCATTTGAGGGAGCGGGGCGGGTGGGCGCGCCTCCATGGGCCTCTCCTCTCCTCCTCGTATGGTGCTCGATCGATCGATCGATCGGCGCGGGGGACAGAGCGGTGGTGGTGTGTGGTGTGTGGTGGGGGTGGCTTTATTTGCAAGGCTCTCTCACCTCACCTCACCTCACCTCACCTCACCTTGCGCGCGCCTTTATAACCGTCGTGTCCGCGCGGCGCGCACCGGAGTCCACAGCCAGCCTAATTAGTAGCGATGGACGGATGGCGACGGGGATGGCCGGGATCGCATTATGGGATGCGGGCGGGGCGGGGCGAGGCGAATTATTGTGGGGGTCATGTCGGACCGCACGCCGCCCGGCCGGTCAATCCGATCCGCACTGAACCGTCCGCTCGTCTACCCTGGAGATGCCAAAACTGTCGCTGGCACGCGCGGTTCAGTCAGACACATGGAAAATCGGCCGGGTTGATCGATGGGGAGAACAGTGCTGAGATCGGAGCAACAGTGGCGCGGCCGGGCTACGGGCAGTACAATCATGGAGCGTTCCTTCCCATGCAAGCGATGATCGGGCACGGGCAGGGAGTGAATGCGTCGGGGACAAGCTCCTCCGCCCCTGTCGAGTGTCGAGTCCAACGAGAAGGACGAGGCCGCTTTCCGGGAAGCTTCCGGGCGGCAGCGGCGGGACACAGCGGCGTGCCGTGCCATCACGCCCCATTTACGCGCCTCGCTCTCATCAGGTGACCCACCACGCCTCCTCGCCTTGTTGCCATCGCCGCTGCCCAAAGTCCAGACCCAGCAGCGTTTTGCTTTCTTCTTCTTCTCTTCCGCTGGCTTCCACAGACGCCCATCGACATGATCGTCGCGATCACGCCGTGCGGGTGCTGGACACGACACGGGGTCGGTCGATCGGCAGGTTTTGCTGGCTCCGGCGTCGTCGAGCGCCGGGGATTTGTGTTGGAACTGAGCGGAGACGTCGTTTGGTGCATATGCATGCACGTGACAGGGATGAAGGAGGCCGCCGCTGGCAGCCTCTGAGCCTCGCGGCTCGCGTGCGGTGCGTGCTCGTGTCGCCACCTAGACAGTGATCGTCACGATCTCCTTACACATGCATGCATATCCCCAGATGCTTGGTAGGAGTGGTACTATCAGTGTATCGTGTTTTAATACTCTATCGAAGCGGATTACGGAATCGTAATCCTATTGTTTAGGGCACACGCACGGCATCTCTGATACGCTACTTGTGTTCCAGCTTTCTCAACGAAGAAGATGTTGCGTTCCCGTCCCAGAAACAGAATCAATTACTGGTGCAGGGAGGGTGGTACGCAAGATATTATTATTTTTTTGCCAGGAAAAACAATATTATGGTCAGTGGTGTCCCAAACAACGGGATCTCATACGCAAAGCCCGTTGCGTCAAGATGTCCTGTTTTTCTAGCGGGATTGCTAAATCTCATTCAACTGAGTTTTAGCCAAGTCTCACTCGTGAGATCTTATTGTTAGAAATTTAAGATTTGGGGTCTACCCCCTAATTCTCCTGCGCTTATCCATGATGCCGCTCACAATTCGCATCTCTGAGGCTAGGGGGTAGGGACCTTCTTATACTGTCTTTCTAAAGAGTCCACCTCTTATACAGATATAAGATTCTTAGTCTTTTCCACTAGTTTTCGGGATAGAGTCCAGATCAAATTACCAACCACGATCATATTTGTCTGTTTAACGGATTCTATCCGTTATGTCCTCGGAGCACGTGCTTATGAGCAACGCGCCATAATAGAGTGTAAATTCCTCTAATTATGTAGACCAACATTACGACTGTAATCTAACTATATGATCTAACTCCTTCCAATCATCAGTGTACCCGGGTAGTCTTTTCAATATAAATAGTATATTGTATTCCACTGATAATCGACCAGCTTCCTTAAGCATATATCACTTAAGTACATTCCTACAAGTAACAATTCCATGCTAAACATGTAAATCAATTCCATGTATAAATACATGTACAATTCCATAATGTGGTATTCCGAATATTAACAATTCCAAGCAATTTGAATATAGTTGCGGGACACATAATTCCAACATCTCCTACTTGTCTAAAACGATCATTCAAACATTCATAAACCCATAGCCTTAAAATGCTTACCAAATACCTCATGACTAATAGGCTTAGTCAAGGGGTCAGCAACGAGACTAACACTATGTTGAAAATCCAAATAAATATATAGTGATACCTTCCCTCAATATGTTTCCTTGCTGTGATACTTAAGATCACCAAAGACCTTTAGTTTCCACTTAATTATTCCAGCATAACTGTTCTTGGCGCCTCGAGTATTATTTCCTCAAGTGTAATTCCTCCTTTATAGGCACCTTGAATATCTTGTTTCCTCAAGTGAAATTTCGCATCAATTATTTCCCATCACATATATAATAATATGATTAATTCCACATCGAGTCAAGTATAAGATAACCATGTTGAATAAATTTCCAAAACCACATAAATATCTAATCCAACCAGTAAATAAAGTTCCATAAATTAACCATATGCTGAAAGAAATTCCTGACTTCGGTCAGTGAACCTGCACCATATTACTACTATAAAAAAATTGAATATGCGTACCTGGACTTATTTCTCATCTTGTAGATAGTGATAGTTTCCTCAATGTGTTTACCTTTTAATATAAATTTTAGAACAAGTGACATGTTGTGATGCACTTTCCACAATCTTAAATGATGTGTGAGATTCCCTCAGCTGCTCGTCTTTCCTTCCACTGCTTGAATGCAGCATAAATTCCGGTAGCTAAGGTATGCTAATATAATGAAGATACATACAAATTACAATATCATTTATTATTCCATTTTTCCTTGGGAGTTCATGAAGGAAATATGCCCTAGAGGCAATAATAAAGTTATTATTTATTTCCTTATATCATGATAAATGTTTATTATTCATGCTAGAATTGTATTAACCGGAAACATAATACATGTGTGAATACATAGACCAACAGAGTGTCACTAGTATGCCTCTACCTGACTAGCTCGTTAATCGAAGATGGTTATGTTTCCTAACCATGAACAAAGAGTTGTTATTTGATTAACGAGGTCACATCATTAGTTGAATGATCTGATTGACATGACCCATCCCATTAGCTTAGCACCCGATCGTTTAGTATGTTGCTATTGCTTTCTTCATGACTTATACATGTTCCTATAACTATGAGATTATGCAACTCCCGTTTACCGGAGGAACACTTTGGGTACTACCAAACGTCACAACGTAACTGGGTGATTATAAAGGAGTACTACATGTGTCTCCAACGGTAGATGTTGGGTTGGCGTATTTCGAGATTAGGGTTTTGTCACTCCGATTGTCGGAGAGGTATCTCTGGGCCCTCTCGGTAATGCACATCACATAAGCCTTGCAAGCACTGCAACTAATATGTTAGTTGTGAGATGATGTATTACGGAACGAGTAAAGAGACTTGCCAGTAACGAGATTGAACTAGGTATTGGATACCGACGATCGAATCTCGGGCAAGTAACATACCGATGACAAAGGGAACAACGTATGTTGTTATGCGGTCTGACCGATAAATATCTTCGTAGAATATGTAGGAGCCAATATGGGCATCCAGGTCCCGCTATTGGTTATTGACCGGAGACGTGTCTCGGTCATGTCTACATTGTTCTCGAACCGTAGGGTCCGCACGCTTAACGTTACGATGACAGTTATTATGAGTTTATGCATTTTGATGTACCGAAGGTTGTTCGGAGTCCCGGATGAGATCACGGACATGACGAGGAGTCTCGAAATGGTCGAGACGTAAAGATTGATATATTGGAAGCCTATGTTTGGACATAGGAAGTGTTCCGGGTGAAATCGGGATTTTACCGGAATACCGGGAGGGTTACCGGAACCCCCCGGGAGACTAATGGGCCTATTGGGCTTTAGTGGAAAAGAGAAAAAGGGAAGCCCACAAGCTGGCCGGCGCCCCCCCCCCTTTCCCCAAGTCCTAGTAGGACTAGGATAGGGGGCCGGCCCCCCTTCTCTCTCCTTTTCCCCCCGGGAGTCCTAATAGGATTAGGATTGGAGGGAGGAGTCCTACTCCCGGTGGGAGTAGGACTCCTCTGCGCCTCCTCTCCCTGGCCGGCCGGCTCCCCCTCCTCCAACCTTTATATACGGGGGCAGGGGGCACCCCAAGGCACACAAGTTGATCCTTGAGATCGTTCCTTAGCCGTGTGCGGTGCCCCCTGCCATCAAATTCCACCTCGATCGTACCGTTGTAGTGCTTAGGCGAAGCCCTGCGTTGGTAGTACATCAAGATCGTCATCACGCTGTCGTGCTGACGGAACTCTTCCTCAACGCTTTGCTGGATCGGAGCCCGAGGAACGTCATCGAACTGTACGTGTGCTAAGAACTCGGAGGTGCCGGAGTAACGGTGCTTGGATCGGTCGGATCGGGAAGAAGACGTACGACTACTTCCTCTACGTTGTGTGATCGCTTCCGCAGTCGGTCTGCGTTGGTACGTAGACAACACTCTCCCCTCTCGTTGCTGTGCATCACCATGATCTTGCGTGCGCGTAGGAAAATTTTCGAAATTACTGCGTTCCCCAACAGTGGTATCAGAGCCAGGTTTTATGGTTTGATGTTATTTGCACGAGTAGAACACAAGTGAGTTATGAGCGATACAAGTCATACTGCCTACCAGCATGTCATACTTTGGTTCGGCGGTATTGTTGGGTGAGACGATCCGGACCAACCTTACGCGTACTCTTACGCGAGACCGGTTCCCTCGACGTGCTTTGCACACAGATGGCTTGCGGAAGACTGTCTCTCCAACTTTAGTTGAACCAAGTGTGACTACGCCCGGTCCTTGAGAAGGTTAAAACGGAGTCTATTTGACGAACTATCGTTGTGGTTTTGATGCGTAGGTGAGATGAGTTCTTACTTAAGCCCGTAGCAGCCACGTAAAACTTTCAACAACAAAGTAGAGGACGTCTAACTTGTTTTTGCAGGGTATGTAGTGATGTGACATGGTCAAGGCATGATGCTGATTTTATTGTATGAGATGATCATGTTTTGTAACCGAGTTATCGGCAACTGGCAGGAGCCATATGGTTGTCGCTTTATTGTATGCAATGCAATCGCGATGTAATGCTTTACTTTATTACTAAACGGTAGTGATAGTCGTGGAAGCATAAGATTGGCGAGACGACAACGATGCTACGATGGAGATCAAGGTGTCGCGCCGGTGACGATGGTGATCATGACGGTGCTTCGGAGATGGAGATCACAAGCACAAGATGATGATGGCCATATCATATCACTTATATTGATTGCATGTGATGTTTATCCTTTTATGCATCTTATCTTGCTTTGATTGACGGTAGCATTATAAGATGATCTCTCACTAAAATTATCAAGAAGTGTTCTCCCTGAGTATGCACCGCTGCCAAAGTTCGTCGTGCCCAGACACCACGTGATGATCGGGTGTGATAAGCTCTACGTCCAAATACAACGGGTGCAAAACAGTTGCACACGCAGAATAGTCAGGTTATACTTGACGAGCCAAGCATATACAGATATGGCCTCGGAACACGGAGACCGAAAGGTCGAGCGTGAATCATATAGTAGATATGATCAACATAACGATGTTCACCATTGAAAACTACTCCATCTCACGTGATGATCGGTTATGATTTAGTTGATTTGGATCACGTGATCACTTAGAAGATTAGAGGGATGTCTATCTAAGTGGGAGTTCCTAAGTAATTTGATTAACTGAACTTAAACTTATCATGAACTTAGTACCTGATAGTATCTTGCTTATTTATGTTGATTGTAGATAGATGGCTCGTGCTATTGTTCCGTTGAATTTTAATGCGTTCCTTGAGAAAGCAAAGTTGAAAGATGATGGTAGCAATTACACGGACTGGGTCTGTAACCTGAGGATTATCCTTATTGCTGCACAGAAGAATTACGTCCTGGAAGCACCGCTGGGTGACAGGCCTGCTGCTGGAGCAACGCCAGATGTTATGAACATCTGGCAGAGCAAAGCTGATGACTACTCGATAGTTCAGTGTGCCATGCTTTACGGCTTAGAATCGGGACTTCAACGACGTTTTGAACGTCATGGAGCATATGAGATGTTCCAGGAGTTGAATTTAATATTTCAAGCAAATGCCCGAATTGAGAGATATGAAGTCTCCAATAAGTTCTATAGCTGCAAGATGGAGGAGAACAGTTCTGTCAGTGAGCATATACTCAAAATGTCTGGGTATAATAATCACTTGATTCAGATGGGAGTTAATCTTCCAGATGATTGCGTCATTGACAGAATTCTCCAATCACTGCCACCAAGCTACAAGAGCTTCGTGATGAACTATAATATGCAAGGGATGAACAAGACTATTCCCGAGCTCTTCGCAATGCTGAAAGCTGCGGAGGTAGAAATCAAGAAGGAGCATCAAGTGTTGATGGTTAGCAAAACCACTAGTTTCAAGAAAAAGGGCAAAGGGAAGAAGAAGGGAAACTTCAAGAAGAACAGCAAGCAAGTTGCTGCTCAGGAGAAGAAACCCAAGTCTGGACCTAAGCCTGAAACTGAGTGCTTCTACTGCAAGCAGACTGGTCACTGGAAGCGGAACTGCCCCAAGTATTTGGCGGATAAGAAGGATGGCAAAGTGAGCAAAGGTATATGTGATATACATGTTATTGATGTGTACCTTACTAGAGCTCGCAGTAGCACCTGGGTATTTGATACTGGTTCTGTTGCTAATATTTGCAACTCGAAACAGGGACTACGGAATAAGCGGACACTAGCAAAGGACGAGGTGACGATGCGCGTGGGAAACGGTTCCAAAGTCGATGTGATCGCGGCCGGCACGCTACCTCTACATCTACCTTCGGGATTAATATTAGACCTAAATAATTGTTATTTGGTGCCAGCGTTGAGCATGAACATTATATCTGGATCTTGTTTAATGCGAGACGGTTATTCATTTAAATCAGAGAATAATGGTTGTTCTATTTATATAAATAATATCTTTTATGGTCATGCACCCTTGAAGAGTAGTCTATTCTTGTTGAATCTCGAAGATAGTGATACACATATTCATAATGTAGAAGCCAAAAGATGCAAAGTTAATAATGATAGTGCAACTTATTTGTGGCACTGCCGTTTGGGTCATATCGGTATAAAGCGCATGAAGAAACTCCATACTGATGGGCTTTTGGAACCACTTGATTATGAATCACTTGGTACTTGCGAACCGTGCCTCATAGGCAAGATGACTAAAACACCGTTCTCCGGTACTATGGAGAGAGCAACAGATTTATTGGAAATCATACATACCGATGTATGTGGTCCGATGAATATTGAGGCTCGTGGCGGATATCGTTATTTTCTCACCTTCACAGATGATTTAAGCAGATATGGGTATATCTACTTAATGAAACATAAGTCTGAAACATTTGAAAAGTTCAAAGAATTTCAGAGTGAGGTTGAAAATCATCGTAACAAGAAAATAAAGTTTCTACGATCTGATCGTGGAGGAGAATATTTGAGTTACGAGTTTGGTGTACATTTGAAAAATTGTGGAATAGTTTCGCAACTCACGCCACCCGGAACACCATAGCGTAATGGTGTGTCCGAACGTCGTAATCGTACTTTACTAGATATGGTGCGATCTATGATGTCTCTTACTGATTTACCGCTATCGTTTTGGGGTTATGCTTTAGAGACGGCCGCATTCACGTTAAACAGGGCACCATCAAAATCCGTTGAGACGACACCTTATGAACTATGGTTTGGCAAGAAACCAAAGTTGTCGTTTCTTAAAGTTTGGGGCTACGATGCTTATGTGAAAAAGCTTCAACCTGATAAGCTCGAACCCAAATCGGAGAAATGTGTCTTCATAGGATATCCAAAGGAAACTATTGGATACACCTTCTATCACAGATCCGAAGGCAAGACTTTTGTTGCTAAATTTGGAAACTTTCTAGAGAAGGAGTTTCTCTCGAAAGAAGTGAGTGGGAGGAAAGTAGAACTTGACGAGGTAACTGTACCTGCTCCCTTGTTGGAAAATAGTACATCACAGAAAACTGTTTCTGCGACACCTATACCAATCAGTGAGGAAGCTAATGATGATGATCATGAAACTTCAGAACAAGATACTACTGAACCATGTAGATCAACCAAAGTGAGATCCGCACCAGAGTGGTACGGTAATCCAGTTCTGGAAGTCATGATGCTAGATCATGATGAACCTACGAACTATGAAGAAGCGATGGTGAGCCCAGATTCCGCAAAGTGGCTTGAGGCCATGAAATCTGAGATGGGATCCATGTATGAAAACAAAGTATGGACTTTGGTTGACTTGCCCGATGATCGGCAAGCAATTGAGAATAAATGGATCTTCAAGAAAAAGACTGACGCTGACGGTAATATTACTGTCTATAAAGCTCGACTTGTCGCGAAAGGTTTTCGGCAAGTTCAAGGAGTTGACTACGATGAGACCTTCTCACCCGTAGTGATGCTTAATTCCGTCAGAATAATGTTAGCAATTGCCGCATTTTATGATTATGAAATATGGCAGATGGATGTCAAAACTGCATTCCTAAATGGATTTCTGGAAGAAGAGTTGTATATGATACAACCAGAAGGTTTTGTCGATCCAAAGGGAGCTAACAAAGTATGCAAACTCCAGCGATCCATTTATGGACTGGTGCAAGCATCTCGGAGTTGGAATAAACGCTTTGATAGTGTGATCAAAGCATTTGGCTTTATACAGACTTTTGGAGAAGCCTGTATTTACAAGAAAGTGAGTGGGAGCTCTGTAGCATTTCTGATATTATATGTGGATGACATATTGCTGATTGGAAATGATATAGAATTTCTGGATAGCATAAAGGGATACTTGAATAAAAGTTTTTCGATGAAATACCTCGGGGAAGCTGCTTACATATTAGGCATAAAGATCTATAGAGATAGATCTAAACGCTTAATTGGACTTTCACAGAGCACATACCTTGACAAGATTTTGAAGAAGTTCAAAATGGATCAAGCAAAGAAAGGGTTCTTGCCTGTGTTACAAGGTATGAAATTGAGTAAGACTCAATGCCCGACCACTGCAGAAGATAGAGAGAAAATGAAAGATGTTCCCTATGCTTCAGCCATAGGCTCTATCATGTATGCAATGCTGTGTACCAGACCTGATGTGTGCCTTGCTATAAGTTTAGCAGGGAGGTACCAAAGTAATCCAGGAATGGATCACTGGACAGCGGTCAAGAACATCCTGAAATACCTAAAAAGGACTAAGGATATGTTTCTCGTATATGGAGGTGACAAAGAGCTCACCGTAAGAGGTTACGTTGATGCAAGCTTTGACACTGATCCGGACGATTCTAAATCGCAAACCGGATACGTGTTTACTTTAAACGGTGGAGCTGTCAGTTGGTGCAGTTCTAAACAAAGCGTCGTAGCGGGATCTACATGTGAAGCGGAGTACATAGCTGCTTCGGAAGCAGCGAACGAAGGAGTCTGGATGAAGGAGTTCATATCCGATCTAGGTGTCATACCTAGTGCATCGGGTCCAATGAAAATCTTCTGTGACAATACTGGTGCAATTGCCTTGGCAAAGGAATCCAGATTTCACAAAAGAACCAAACACATCAAGAGACGCTTCAACTCCATCCGGGATTTAGTCCAGGTGGGAGACATAGAGATTTGCAAGATACATACGGATCTGAATGTTGCAGACCCGTTGACTAAGCCTCTTCCACGAGCAAAACATGATCAGCACAAAGGCTCCATGGGTGTTAGAATCATTACAGTGTAATCTAGATTATTGACTCTAGTGCAAGTGGGAGACTAAAGGAAATATGCCCTAGAGGCAATAATAAAGTTATTATTTATTTCCTTATATCATGATAAATGTTTATTATTCATGCTAGAATTGTATTAACCGGAAACATAATACATGTGTGAATACATAGACCAATAGAGTGTCACTAGTATGCCTCTACCTGACTAGCTCGTTAATCGAAGATGGTTATGTTTCCTAACCATGAACAAAGAGTTGTTATTTGATTAACGAGGTCACATCATTAGTTGAATGATCTGATTGACATGACCCATCCCATTAGCTTAGCACCCGATTGTTTAGTATGTTGCTATTGCTTTCTTCATGACTTATACATGTTCCTATAACTATGAGATTATGCAACTCCCGTTTACCGGAGGAACACTTTGGGTACTACCAAACGTCACAATGTAACTGGGTGATTATAAAGGAGTACTACAGGTGTCTCCAACGGTAGATGTTGGGTTGGCGTATTTCGACATTAGGGTTTTGTCACTCCGATTGTCGGAGAGGTATCTCTGGGCCCTCTCGGTAATGCACATCACATAAGCCTTGCAAGCACTGCAACTAATATGTTAGTTGTGAGATGATGTATTACGGAACGAGTAAAGAGACTTGCCAGTAACGAGATTGAACTAGGTATTGGATACCGACGATCGAATCTCGGGCAAGTAACATACCGATGACAAAGGGAACAACGTATGTTGTTATGCGGTCTGACCGATAAAGATCTTCGTAGAATATGTAGGAGCCAATATGGGCATCCAGGTCCCGCTATTGGTTATTGACCGGAGACGTGTCTCGGTCATGTCTACATTGTTCTCGAACCGTAGGGTCCGCACGCTTAACGTTACGATGACAGTTATTATGAGTTTATGCATTTTGATGTACCGAAGGTTGTTCGGAGTCCCGGATGAGATCACGGACATGACGAGGAGTCTCGAAATGGTCGAGACGTAAAGATTGATATATTGGAAGCCTATGTTTGGACATAGGAAGTGTTCCGGGTGAAATCGGGATTTTACCGGAATACCGGGAGGGTTACCGGAACCCCCCGGGAGACTAATGGGCCTATTGGGCTTTAGTGGAAAAGAGAAAAAGGGAAGCCCACAAGCTGGCCGGCGCCCCCCCCCCCTTTCCCCAAGTCCTAGTAGGACTAGGATAGGGGGCCGGCCCCCCTTCTCTCTCCTTTTCCCCCCGGGAGTCCTAATAGGATTAGGATTGGAGGGAGGAGTCCTACTCCCGGTGGGAGTAGGACTCCCCTGCGCCTCCTCTCCCTGGCCGGCCGGCGCCCCCTCCTCCAACCTTTATATACGGGGGCAGGGGGCACCCCAAGGCACACAAGTTGATCCTTGAGATCGTTCCTTAGCCGTGTGCGGTGCCCCCTGCCACCAAATTCCACCTCGACCGTACCGTTGTAGTGCTTAGGCGAAGCCCTGCGTCGGTAGTACATCAAGATCGTCATCACGCCATCGTGCTGACGGAACTCTTCCTCGACGCTTTGCTGGATCGGAGCCCGAGGAACGTCATCGAGCTGTACGTGTGCTAAGAACTCGGAGGTGCCGGAGTAACGGTGCTTGGATCGGTCGGATCGGGAAGAAGACGTACGACTACTTCCTCTACGTTGTGTGATCGCTTCCGCAGTCGGTCTGCGTTGGTACGTAGACAACACTCTCCCCTCTCGTTGCTGTGCATCACCATGATCTTGCGTGTGCGTAGGAAAATTTTCGAAATTACTGCGTTCCCCAACAGTTCAAATATAATTCCTCACTGAGTATGATTCCCTTTATCAAAGGTATTTTAACAGATTTGCAATTTTCCAGAGAGAAACACTTCAATATATTTTCTATGTATTTCAACTCGTAAAGCATAGGATGTTTCAAATGTTCCTTTCATATGAAAGTTAAAAGATGACCAAGCTTTCACTTCCATCAATATGACTTATCATTGCAAACAACAAAACAATGTTAACGCATACAATAATAATGCAAAATAGTTTACACTTACATCTGTAGATGACCACCTTGCTTCATTTAGAAAACCATATGACCTGCTATTCCATTGATGTGAAGCTTGTTATAAGACCATACATTAATATACTCAATTAGAAAACCATGCCTTTAGTTCCTCTTTCCCAAAAATCCAGGACCACAAAGTATATTTCCCTTTGTGTGTAAAAATCAATAGCAAGAGTGACATTATAATATTCCAATGAGCTAAATTTCCTTAACAAAAAACACTTACAGACATTGGGCTTGCGGTTGTTTGGTATGATAATAACTTCCCAAACTATATATTTGCTCATTGAATTTGTTCCTTCCCGCATTTCTTCCACCCATAGTTGACATTGTTAAAAAAAAATAAGCCTTCTTAAGAGTCTTCCTCTAGTATTTAGAGTGACTCCCCCCCCCCCCCAAAATTCACATAAGAATTATCCAAAGTTTACATTCCAAGTTAATTCCTCCCACTTATTCTATGCATGTCATGTTGGGGGTGTCACTTGTAGTTCCTTGGGGTCAAGATTATATTCCAGTATGATTGTCAATAATTCCACCCTTGATCATAATAATTATTGTATTCCTACTTTCCACCAGTATTCCTTTTCCAGATAACTAAGGAAACACCCTTTGATCCACTAGAATAACAATAAAAATTTCCTGGTGTGTGCTTTGTAATAACTGAGAATTTCATGTCAAAATAGAAGACTTCTTTCCAGTCAAGTGATTGTACTAGATGTAGAATGATATCAACAAATGGTACTATGTAATGCTTTCCAAAGAAACAAGGGAGTATACAAGACAGACAATTCCTCCATTCAATTGTGGAGTGTACGGTATATTACAATGGTGAATAGTTTCATGCTCTTTACATACAAACAATATATTCCCGAAGTGTAATTCCCCCACCAATCAGTTGTTAAAACTATGATATTATTTAATCAACTGATTTTCTATTTCAGTATAACATGTGACCAACACAATAAAACCTTCCGACTTGTATAATAAAATATAAGCATAACCATATAAAAAGTGTAATCATTGAAGAGTGAGATGAAATAAATAATCTGACCTCTAGTGGGAATGTCTAAAGAAATACCATAAGTATATAAAAAAACGATGTGAAGCCCTTTCATCTCCTTCCACCTTAATAAACAAGGTGTATTAAAAAAATCATATATGCTTCACATGTACCATAGTCCTCCCACTACAGTTTAGAATTCCAGAATCAATAAGCCACTCAATTCTGTTCCACGATATTTGACCAAGTCGTCCATGACAAAAATAATAAGTTCCAAGCATGTGTTCCCCTTATCAGCATTCCTCTCCACGAGTTATCTTCCCCAAATGACAATTTGGGTTGCTAACTTCCAATTGACCATCAAGAAATAATAAACCATTGTATGAAATTCCGTAATGCACTAATTTTATCATTGAGCAATATTCCCACTCTTCCTTTTCCAAATAGTTTTTCATAAACAATGGGTTCCAAGATGGAGCAATAAATTAAATCTCTTCTCATTGAAGTTGAATAGCTTGTCCTATAACAATAATAGTTTTCCTCCACAAAAGGAGTTTGATGGCATAATTTCCAATTCAAAGTACATCATTTCCCTTTGAAAATATTGCACGCCAATAAAGTTGCTATGGTATTCCAACAATAAATGATGTATATAAACCAACGCATAATCCAACTATTTTAAAGAGTGCCCACAAACAAATATATATAGTGCAAATATTATCATTAGGCATACCGGCAAATGAAGAGCAAATTTCCTTGTCCTCAGAGTAACTCACTTCTTCCTCCATAAACAAGTGATGGAATAATAATATGTACTTCTCTGAAATCCCTTTCCAGATTATGCGTAATTTTTCCGCAGAATAAATCAACCATGACGATTTTCAGTATGTAATCATTTGCTCCGTGCAGTTCATCCACACATTTAGGGGGTGTTTGTTTCAGAGACTTTTTAGTCCCAGAGACTAGAAAAAGTCCCTGAAAAGTCCCTAGGAACCAAACGGGAGGGACTTTTTCTACAGGGACTAGAAAAAGACTCTATTGGAGAGTCTTTTTTGATTAGTTCCTGGGACTAGAAAAAGTCCTAAGACTTCTGAAACAAACACCCCCTTAATCTGGGGTCCTCCTTTACTTCTTCCAAGGAGTAGACATATTTTCCTTGTTGTGACTTGCATGCAGTAGATGAGCAATCAAACAAGTCAGAACATTAAACAACAATCTAATAAAATAAACTAATTAATAGATGCTAGTTAGGATCGGTAGTAATTAGCATCACTTTCCTCATAGCAGGTGCTTCCGCACAGGTTTACGTGGTTCTTCCGATCGGCTAGCATAGGTGCACTGGTAGCATAAATCGTGGCAGCGGCAGCATGTGTGGGCGAGACCTACACTTTCCAAGCAGCAAACTCGTTCGGCTTGGCGAGTCATTGGACAAACTGGCGCCGCGGGAAGCGTCGGATTCGGCGATGTCCACAAGGTTCCGAGGCCACGAGGGCTGGCCAACGTGTCCGATTATGGCGCGTTTGGCGCGATGAAGCGGTGAACATACGTTGTTCCACGATGTGATCATGTGGAGGAGCTCAGGCAACAGGCGTAGCAGTAATGCAGGGATAGCCGACAGGTTGACGACTGCAGCGACTTTGACAAAGACAGACGAGTCAGAGCCTCATGGGGGCCCTCATGGAGTTCCAGCGAACGGCGGCTCGAGTAGCCAGCGGGTGGGCATGTCGCGATGTCAATCGGATGGTTGGAACCGATATGTTCGACAACAGTTCACCATGTAGCAAGTTCCGTGAAAAAATCATCCACATGAAACAGATAAAATCTGCCAACAATATTCCTCGGTTCCTTAGAACGCGACTTCAGCTGATCCAATCGGCTAGATCATGCATCGCGACGAAGTATAATGAGCGGCCGGCCATGCATGAAGGCAGATGCAAATCGTACGTAAAATAACCTGATTGATTTTACTTCCTCTGTTCCAAAATATAAGTTTTTCTAGAAATTGCAATAGATGACTACATACGAAGCAAAATGAGTGAATCTACACTTTAAAATATGTCTATATACATTCATATATTGTAGTCCTTTTGAAATGTCTAAAAAGACTTACATTTCAAAACGGAGGAAGTAATAAACTAGTAATACGACTAGTACTTAGCCGGCTTGATTTCCGCCATACTTGATCCACGTGAACATGCAAGAAAAGAGTGAGGAACTTTGACCATTGATCAATGCAGCACCTGTGCGAAACACAGCCGAAGAAAATCATAGGCAGAGGGACAGCGATGCGGAAGGCCATGACGGCAGAGTTGTGCAGCGGATGCAATCACGAGCGGCCACACACGATGCTGATGACAGAGTTGCACGGTGGCTGAATCCGAGCAGCGACGGCCGAACCTTTGCTCTGATACCAATATTAGAAATTTAAGATTTGTGGTCTATTCTCTAATTTTTCTGCGCTTATCTGTGGTGCCGCTCACAATTCGCATCTCTGGGGCTAGGGGATAGGGACCTTCTTATACTGTTTTTCCAAAAAGTCCATCTTTTATACAGATATAAGATTCCTAATCTTGTCCACTAGTTTCCGGGATAGAGTCCAGATCAAATTACCAACCACGATCATATTTGTCTGTTTAACGGATTCTACCTGTTATGTCCCCGGAGCACGCGCTTGTGAGCAACGCGTCATAATAGAGTGTAAATTCCTCTAATTATGTAGACCAACATTAGGACTGTAATCTAACTATATGATCTAGCTCCTTCCAATTATCAGTGTACCCGGATAGTCTTTCCAATATAAATAGTATATTGTATTCCACTGATAATCGACCAGCTTCATTAAGCATATATCACTTAAGTACATTTTAACAAGTAACAATTCCATGCTAAACATGTAAATTAATTCCATGTATAAATATATGTACAATTCCAAAATGAGGTATTCCGAATATTAACAATTCCAAGCAATTTGAATATAGTTGCAGGACACATAATTCCAACACTTACATGGGATGCGTGTAAAAAAAAATCTTTCTTTCTTTGTATATTTCGTGTCACTTAACTAGGACTTGGTTAAGTCTCAATCGACTGATGTCTGGCAACATCTTTTTATTTAACATAGTACAGACACAAACACGGATCTGAGCTTCCACATTGTCCCTCAAGCTATGCTTCTCTGTGTTTCTTGGTACCAATCAACATCCGACAAGCCAATTGCGACAGACTTCTCCATATCCCGAGCCAAAAAATCCTCAAGGTGCCCAATTTTCACACAAGGCGTTTTGAGGAAAATGTATTGAGTGGTTTTCAGCGTTTTTTGGATTTTTTTAATGAATCTTTTTTGAAACTTTGTGATTTTTTTAAAAACATGAATGTTTTTTTAGTTTTTCAATAGATTTTCAAAATACACGAACATTTTTTTAAACTCTCATTAACATTTTCTAAAAAACATGAAGATATTTTAGAAATTCCAAACTTTTCTTGTCCATTGCTTAAGATGGATATTCTTTTTTAAAGTCCAGCCATTTTAAATTTTCTTATTTTTTAAAACATGAATTTGATAAAGTTCTAGAGAATTTTGAAAAAGAAAATAAAAATCTTAAAAAGAAAATTTAGACAGGGACCCTTCCCAAACCAGGATTTCTTGTAGCGCTTATATACGTCTACATAGCTAATGGGCCGTCCTGGCTCGCCTGTGCGAAGCAGTGGCAAATCCTATTCGCCGCTCTCTGCAGCAAATTGCCTCTACTTCGTGCAGACGAGGGGAGCAACTAGTTAAGAAGCGTTCATTGGAGAGCCCCTCAAAGGTCAGTCATTTGGGTTGGGCTGAGAGCCCCCCAATGATAGTGTTCATTCCGTTTTTTTTAATGACTGGATTTTAAGACTTATTCATAAATTTCAGAATGTTCTCAACCAAAAGATTATCAATCCTTTAAAAATGTGAGTGTTTTTAGTATAAAATCGACTGAAAACAAACTAGGTGAAAAAAAAGCTAAAGTGTGTACGACACCACTCTACAGTAGCTCCCTGATGCACCAAAACATTCAAGGATGCCCGTTGCAAAACGGTATGCATCTTATACCGATACCTAAGCATGTGAGCACGTACAGTACCTAGGTCAAGGTCTTTTTCTTGGCGGCTTCGTCGTCGGCCATGGAGTTGATGCAGGGGAAGTAGTGGAAGCAGAGGCGGACGGAGACGGGGACGGATCGGGAGGAGTCGCGACGAGGCGAGGCGGACTGCGGAGGAGGAGGAGCGTGCGTGTACAACTCCTATTCCCAAGCTCTCAATAGCAAAGTGGTGGAGCAGCCCTTATAAAGAGGTCTCACTCTTCTTACTGTAGCAGTATGGTACTTCCTCCATTCCAAAATATAGTGCGCCCGTGCTTCCCGAGGTCGAACTTTGACCATAAATTTAACGAACGAGACCGACTGCGGCGGGAGAAAAAGTTACATAATTAAAAACTTCTTTCGAATACGAAATCACCAATATAACTTTTGCTCCCGCCGCAATCAGTCTTAATAGTTAAATTTACGGTCAAAGTTGAAGCATGTAGATAAAGTAAGCACAGCATTATGGAATGGAGCGAGTAGTAAACTTTCCACACTTCCCATCATTTGCCGTACACATGCATGGGCCTTAGAGATTAATCAGAGATTATTGTCTTATATGGGTCTAAGCGCATCCATAATCCATCACCATTTTGAAATGTAGCAACTCCCAGCACAGAGATACTCAGTGTTCTATGCCTCAAAAGCTAGCCAATTTTAATGTACAGGATTTTCAAACCCTTCATGTAAATTGTGTTTGATTAATATATGGCGCCTTTGGCGCCCTTTGTTGTTCAAAAAAAAGGCGCTCCTGGAAGTAGGCGCAATTTTGCGTAATTCTGCGCTGAATAGGAATTACTCCAAACAACTGGCCGATCAAGGATCTCAAACCGGGTCATGCATCTGGAACATGGACGAAGTGACGCATCTATGGCTCGCCCGCAGCGAGGGCAAGCGTCTCCTCACCTCTATAAGATGTGCTATTGAGCCGACCCATTACCTGCTACCAACGTTAGTCCATTCGTTCGTTTTTTATTCCTTTTTTCTTCGTTTTTAAAGTTTATTTTGTGTAGATTTTTTTTTAAAAATTATCTTGATTTAGTTTTTGAATGTAGTTTAAGAATCATGTTCATCCAGCTTTTGAAAAAGTTAATACAAAATATTTGTGACATGTTTCAAATAAATGACGTGACAATTTGAAAAATGTGCACACAATGTAAAAAATTGAATAATTATAAAAAATATTTCACACCATTCATAAAAATATTAATACATTTCAAGAAATGTTCTTCACATTTTTCAAAAATGTTTATACAATGTAAAAAATGATAGCGTGATTTTTTTAAATGGTCATTCAGAAAAATTTGTGTGCCATTTACAAAACATTCACATGTTCTAATGAAAATGTTTGTGAAATTTGTACAAAATGTTTATACCGTTAAAATGTTTTCCTCGTGACATTTTTCATGTTCTACTTGGTTGAAGGAATGGAAAATGAAGCATCCACTTAAGGCCGAATTACTGGATAAAACATTGTTTACATTTTCATGAAATGGCGTGAGGGGCTCAACGATAATGTATATTTTATGTTTTTGGAAAAAATCTAGTTAAAATTCAAAAAAATAAAAAATGGTAGATAGTTTAAAATATTGTTAGTGTTTTTCGAAAATGATCTCAATTTCTGAAAACCAATTTTTTCGAAGAAAATACACAATTTCCAAATATTGTTCCCTTTTCAGAATTTTAAAAAAGATTTGCAAAACCCCATTTACCAGAAAAACTCACACTTTTGAATGTCATTTGTGTTATGCAAAAATGTTTGGATTTCAAAATTATTCATAATTTCCAAATGTTCTTAGTTTAAACAATTTTTGTGTTTTCACAAAAAACAGTTCATGTTTTTAGTATTAAAATCGACTGGAAAAAAAGAAAGAAATGCTAAGGCGTGAACAACACTACTCGCAATAGTAGAGCGGTTTGCTGTAGTTACTCGCTGATGCCTTGTGCAAAACTCAAGTGTTTTGACGTAGCAGGCGACTTGTAAGCGCCCCCGAAACATCGGCAATTAAATTTAATTTACATTAAACGGGAATTAGAACAAACAATTAGGCCGGTCCAGGATCTCAAGCGGGGGCCTGCATCCTGAACATGGCCGACAGGACGCAGCGAGGGCAAGCGTCCCCTCGACTCTATGTGCGTGCTATTCGGCGGTCTGTTTGTTCCTAGGAACGTTAGTCTGTTCGTTCATTTAGTTTCTTTCAGTTTATTCTTTTCTTCATTTTTTCTGTATTTTAACAAAAAATATAGATATTATAATTATAGTTTTTAAAAGCGATCATCTAACATTTTAAAAATGTTCATGTAGTGTAGAAATAATGTTCCGTAACTTTTCAAAAATGTTGGAACCAATCAAAAACGTTTATGGACTATAAAAATATTCATGTGTTTCATAAAAAAATCTTAGATATTTTCAAAAAATTTATTTATACAATGTAAAAATATATTTTTATAATACTTCAATAATATTTCGTACCCTTCAAAAAATTGTTCATGCATTTCAAAAAAGGTTCTTCACATTTTTGAGGAAAAACTATGCAAGGTGATAAATGTTTGTAGAAGTTTGAAAATCTATCACATTCTAAAACATGTACATAACATTTACAAAATGTTCACACGTTATAAGAAAAATGTTTGTGACGTTTAACAAAATCATGCATTTCAAAACACTAGTTAATCTCATTTTTTTTAAAATTAACACATAATAAAAAAATATCTAATATTGCAAACAATATGTACCATGCAAAATAAATGTTAAACGTGTATTTAAAAATGTGACATTTATTCAAAGTAAATGTATCAAACATGTATTTGAAAAATTGTAATCTTGTTTCTGAAAAATGGTCAATGTGTATAAAAAAGGTTTTGCGTGTAGATGGAAAATGTGCAACATATGTTAGTAAAGTTGACTTGTATTCGGAAAAGGGAAAAAATATAAATATAAAAATCGAAGGAGACCGTTAAAGATACATAGAAAAAAAACGAAAGAAAAATAAAAACACAAAATGAAAGGAAAAACAAAAAAGGATAAAGAAACATAGAAAACTGAAAATCACAAGACAATGAAAACGGCCATAGAAAACACAACAAAACACCACACAAATTATTTTTTGATGAATGAACACTAAAATAGGTCATAGAAGCTTCCCGTGAAACCACTCCCACAATAACCATATTGGGCTGGCCCATCTGGCTCTTGCTTTATTATATAGCTCCAGTGTGGCCGAACATGTGGAAAAATGAAGTGTAGCCTTAAGGTCCAAGTAAATACTGGATAAATCAATGTGAACAACTCACGAGATACCCCTAAAAAAACTCACAAGATGGCGCGAGGGGCTCAAGGATAATGTGTCTTGTAGTCAGTCTTTTATTCTATTTTATTTTCGGGGAAGGATTGAGTGCATTGATTCTTGAAGGTAGAATGTTGCTGGCGCTACCCCTGGACATTTGGTTTGTACACACACTTTGGAATACACTCCACTGATTCGTTCTGAATTCAAGTGAGTGACATCCAAAGTTGTAGTTGTGCGAGGTAATCCAACAAGCTACAACGATTGATCAGAAAAAAAACACACGGTTGACTTCTTTTTTGTGAATATAATATACATTGCCAATTTAGATACTAGGAAGCCAAACTCTGCGAGAAAACATCGTTAAAAGAACCTCTGACAGAAAGCTCTGGGTTGCCATTGACAAGGTAACCTTGCGAAGGATCTGACGAAATCCCAAATTACTTTTTGTTTGTTTCGCGCGAGGGATCGATCCTGGGATCTCCTGGTTACTTTGCAACTCTATTAGCCACTCTGCCAACATCGAGTTCGTGTACAATATGTAGGGCGCAACCTACTAGAAGGAAAAGAGCTGTTTCTTTTCTTCACATTTTCCTTCTTTCTTTTCATTGTTTTTATGTTCTTTCTTGATTTTCAATGTTTTTTTCGTTTCTGTTTTCTCTTTTCTTTTTCCTTCTCTGTTTTTTTCATTCTTTTTATGCATTTGTTTCTTTGGTTTTATTTTCATTTCTAATTTTTTTGATTTATTTTGTTCCTTTTTTGTTTTCTCTGTTTATTTTGGTTTTTAATCTACATATTTTGAATACGTCAAAAGCATTTTCTTATACACATTTAACATTTCTGGAATGCAAATTTATTTATTTTTAATACATAGTCAACATTTTTTTAAACACATTTTTCAAATGCTTGATTAACATTTTTCAAATACAATTTTAACATTGTTTGAATACATGGTCAATATTTTTCCTATACACACTTTTAAAAAAAAATCTTGATTAATATTTTCTAAATACACGATTAAAAAAATAAATACATGGTCAACATTTTTTCTATGAACATTTAACATTTTTTAAATGCTTGATTTGCATTTTCTAAATGCAATATTAACATTTTTGAACAAATGGTCAACATTTTTTCTAAACACATTTAACATTTTTCAAATGCTTGATAAAGTTTTTCACATGCTTGTTGAATATTCTTTCAAATGCTTGCTTAACATTTTGAAGAAAAAAAACGAGAATGCAAAAAAAAGAACAGAAAACAAAAATAAAATTAAAAACAGGTTTTGCCTCCCGTGCGGCCTGGCAGGCCCATCTGTGCTCCCCCGACGCGAGGCGTGCCATGTGCTTGCTTAAAGCGGGAAATAGGGATGCCCTGTAACCAGCGCTGAGGGCGCCAAATAAAATAGGAAATGCCTGCCGCTGCGGCGTTCGCACGCGCCCACGAGAAAAACTCTGCGCGACCGCGACCGCCTCCCCACGATCCACCGCCCGCCTCCGTCCCCGTCAGCCGCCCACGGCGCACCACCGCCCCCGCCAAGGCTCCGGCTCCGCTGCCCACCGCCCAGAGGCCAAAGCCGTGATTTCCGCGTTGCTACGGTCCCGCCACGGGGTCGCTTAACGTGGACGACCACGACCGAGCCGCGCCGGTGCCCTCGTCAGGGTCGTCGCTTATCTGAAGACGCCGTTCCCACGCTGCCTTTTCTTCTGGCCGGCGTCCAAGTCCACAAGGGCTATCCCTTTGGCTCGCCGTTTTGGATCTACGCAGGACCTTTCTGTGAGCGTTGGATCTACGTAACTTACTGGCGAGAGGAAAAGGGACGGCCTGACGGGATCTGTGGTGCAACGCGGAGTCAGTTAATCTGAGAGAAGAGACAAGAAGGGACGGGAGCGACACGAATGGACTTTTTTTTTTCTTCTGAAAATGATATGGACGTAATCTTTGATTGTGGAGACTTGGGGAGGGCAGGGTGCCGCCGGGGGCGATTTGGCGGTGGGCGTATGGTCATGTCGGCCGCTTTGGCGCATCCGGCCGGCCGTGTCTCCCGGGACTAGGGTTCAGTGGTTCGCTCAGCAGTCAGCACACATCACGCACCCCAAGATACCATCTCCTCTTTGAGATGGTGCAGCAGCCAGCAGCTCCCGCTTTTCTTTCGATGCAGCTTTCGTTGTCACCCAGATTTAGGCCAACTACGGCGCACGAGGACGTTCGGTTTGGCCTGGCGTTTGGTTTGGCCTGTTTTCGTCTTTTTTGGGCGATAATGGATTTGCCCATGTTTGTTTGGGGACATGCGGTTGTCGGTGTGCCTAACGTACGGCCGCATCTCAAATCATGTCTGAGGTGAACGTGATTCAAAAAAACATAAATAAATATCAAAAAAATTAAAAAACGCAAACATCAATCATAAAACATAAATTAACCACCACGGTCATAAAACGACCCAGTTCCATGGTTCAAATAGACATAATTAACATAAAAAACAAAATAAAATCGCTGCCCGCGCTTCTGTCGTGTCCGTCGATGTCGTGACCGTCGCCGTCTTCAGTGTCCGCCGTTGTCGTCGTCGTCGCTGACGAGGTCGACATAGTCCGGCGGCGTCCAGAGGTGGAATGGCAGTGCGTGGTACACGGGGGCGAGTTGGAAGGCGGGAGGTGCCTGCACCACCTCCTCCCGTGGCGATGCCTCCCGCTCCCATGACCGCGACGGCGTGGGGCACCAGTTCACGCCCCCCCCCCCCACGGCGTCGTCCATCTCCGGAGCCATGCACGACCAGCTCCACTGTTGGCCCATGAGGCCTGGGTGGAACGCGGCCACGGGCTCCTCCTCCATCACCTCCTCCATCCTCACCATCTCCAGCTGGAGGATGGCGACGTCGCCAGCCGCACAAAGGGCCATCATCTCCTCGAGGCCCGCCCATTGGCGCTCATCGTGCTTCTTCATGGAGTCCTCCATGACGCAATGCATGAGCCGGGCCTCCTCCTTCGCTGTCATGCGAGGAGGTGGTGGTGGCGATGGAGATGGTGAAGGCGACGACGTGGGCATGAGGCCACGCACCCGCGTCCGCCCGCGCACTTGGGGAGCAGCCGCTACGCGCTCTGGACGTGGCCGCCGCGGCCCTGACGAGGTGTGATACGTTCATTTTGCATCATGTTTTCTTACTTTTATTTATAATGTTTTTATCCATAATAATGCTTTTTGGAGTAATTCTAATGCATTTTTCTCATAATATGCAAGGTATACACAAAGAGGGATAATTCCGGCAGTTGGAAATCTGGACCTGGAAAAGCTACGTCAGGCCACCTATTTTGCACAACTCCAAACAAGCTCAAACTTCACGGAGATTTTTGATGAATTATTTGAGGAATATTGGAGCAAATAACTACTAGAGGGGGCCCATCAGGTGGGCACAACCCACTTGGGCGCCCCAGGGAGCCCAAGCGCGCCCCTGGTGGGTTGTGCTCACCCAGGCCCACCTCGGGTGCCCATCTTTTGGTATATAGGTCGTTTTGACCTAGAAAAAATAAGGAGAGGACTTTCGGGACGGAGCGCCGCCATCTCGAGGCGGAACTTGGTCAGGAGCACTTTTGCCCTCCGGCGGAGCAATTCCGCCGGGGGAACTTCCCTCCCGGAGGGGGAAACCATCGTCATCATCATCATCATCAACAACTCTCCCATCTTGGGGAGGGCAATCTCGATCAACATCTTCAACACACCATCTCATCTCAAACCCTAGTTCATTTCTTGTGTTCAATCTTGTTACCGGAACTATAGATTGGTGCTTGTGGGTGACTAGTAGTGTTGATTACATCTTGTAGTTGATTACTATATGGTTTATTTGGTGGAAGATTATATGCTCAGATCCAATATGCTATTTAATACCCCTCTGATCTTGAGCATGGTTATCATTTGTGAGCAGTTACTTTTGTTCTTGAGGTCACGGGAGAAATCATGTTGCAAGTAATCATGTGAACTTGATATGTGTTCGATATTTTGATAGAATGTATGTTGTGACTCCCTTAGTGGTGTCATGTGAACGTCGACTACATGACGCTTCACCATATTTGGGCCTAAGGCAATGCATTGTGGAGTAGCAATTAGATGATGGGTTGCGAGTGTGACCGAAGTTTAAACCCCAACTTATGCGCTATTCTGTAAGGGACCGATTGGATCCAAAAGTTTAATGATGTGGTTAGAATTTATTCTTAATACTTTTCTCGTAGTTGCGGATGCTTGCGGGAGGGTTAATCATAAGTAGAGGTTTGTTCAAGTAAGAACATCACCTAAACACCGGTCCACCCACATATCAAATTATCAAAGTATCGAACACGAATTTAAACAACATGATGAAAGTGACTAGATGAAATTCCCGTGTACCCTCAAGAACGCTTTGCTGATCATAAAAGACCTTTTTTGCCTGTCCTTTGCCACAAAAGGATTGGGCTAACTTGCTACACTTTTGTTACTACTATCTTTACTTACTCATTACAAATTACCTTGCCATCAAACTACTCTCCTACTTATAATTTCAGCACTTGCAGACATTACCTTGCTGAAAACCTTGTCATTTCCTTCTGCTCCTCATTGGGTTCGACACTCTTACTTATCGAAAAGAGCTACAATTGATCCCCTATACTCGTGGGTCATCAAGGCTATTTTCTGGTGTCGTTGCCGGAGAGTGAAGCGCCTTTGGTAAGTGGAATTTGGTAAGGAAACATTTATATAATGTGCTGAAATGTATTGTCACTTGTTACTATGGAAAACAATCCTTTGAGGGGTTTGTTCGGGGTATCTTTACCTCAACTAGAACCACAATTAGCTACCCCTCAACCTACTGCACCTACTGAAAATATTGAATATAAAATTCCTTCGAGTATGATAGAACAACTGCTAGCCAATCCTTAGGCAGGAGATGGAACCGAACATCCTGATATGCACTTGATATATGTAGAACAAATTTGTGGATTGTTCAAGCTTGCAGGTTTACCCGGAGATGAAGTTATGAAGAAGGTTTTCCCTTTATCTTTGAAGGGAAAAACATTGGCATGGTATAGGCTATGCGATGATATTGATCTTGGAACTAGAATCATTTTAAATTGGAGTTCCACCAAAAAATTTATCCCATGCATCTAGTTCATCGTGATCGGAATTATATATATAATTTTTGGCCTCGTGAAGGAGAAAGTATCTCTCTACCTGGGGCGAGGGTTAAGTCAATGTTATATTCATGCCCCAATCATGAGCTCTCAAGAGAAATTATTATCCAGAATTTTTATGCTCGGCTTTCTCGTAATGATCGAACCATGCTTGATACTTCTTGTGCTGGTTCTTTTATGAAGAAGACTATTGAATTACGGTGGGATCTTTTGGAAAGAATTAAACGCAACTCTGAAGATTGGGAACTCGACGAAGGTAAAGAGTCAGGTATTAAACTTAAGTATGATTGTGTTAAATCTTTTATGGATACCGATGCTTTTCAAAAGTTTAGCACTAAATATGGACTTGACTCTGAGATAGTAGCCTCCTTTTGTGAATCATTTGCTACTCATGTTGACCTCCCTAAAGAGAAGTGGTTTAAATATCACCCACCTATTAAAGAAGAAATCAAAGAACCGGTACCAGTTAAAGAAGAAACTATACTTTACAATGTTAATCCAGTTGTTCCTTCTGCTTATATTGAGAAACCACCTTACCCTGTTAGGATAAAGGAACATGCTAAAGTTTCAACTGTGGTCAACAAAAGCTATATTAGAACACCTAAACCTGATGAACAAATTAAAGTAGAACCTAGTATTGCTATGGTTAAAGATCTCTTAGAAGAAGATATGGATGGGCATGTTATTTACTTCTGTGAATAAGCTGCTAGAATTGCCAAAGCTGATAAAAAGGATAAACATAGACTTGTTGTTGGCATGCCCATTATCTTAGTTAAAATAGGAGATCACTATTATCATGGTTTATGTGACATAGGTGCTAGTGTGAGTGCTATTCCTTACACCTTATATCAAGAAATTATGAATGACATAGCACCCACAGAGATAGAAGACATAGATGTTACTATTAAACTTGCTAATAGAGACACTATTTCACCAATTGGGATTGTTAGAGGTTTTGAAGTTTTGTGTGGGAAAATAAAATACCCTACTGATTTTCTTGCTCTTGGTTCCCCACAAGATGAATTTTGTCCCATTATCTTTGGTAGACCTTTCTTGAACACCGTTAATGCTAAGATAGATTGTGAGAAACAAATTGTATCTTCTCAAGGTCGCATAGGATAGTTGGTATCTTGTCTCTAAGACGCTCCAAAGCATCTATCCTGATATTCCTACTGCAGAGTTCCCAGAAGAATTGTCCCAACTCTGCAACTGCTCTGTATAAGTCAGGGCGGCCCAATCCTCTAAGGATAACAGGTAAAACCCTTTGAAGTAGGACGTGGCAGTCATGAGTTTTCAACCTTTGTACCTTGTTTCCATCTGCACCGACTCTCCTTTCAGGGTTGGAAGCAAATCCATGTGGGAATCTCACACGTGACAGGACCTCGCAGAATTATTTTCTTTTTACCTTGTCCAAGACGTACACAGCTGGTGCCATATCCCGTGGTTTACCTTCATCTTGCACCTGCAAATCCTGTCTGATACCCAGGTGTGTCAAATCAATCCTAGATTTTAAGGTATCTTTCGTCTTGCCTTCAATATTAAGAAGTGTGCCGATAATGCTGTCACATATATTTTTCTCGATGTGCATCACATCAAGATTACGCCGCAGATCCAAATCTTTCCAATACTCCAAGTCCCACAAAGTGGACCTGCGGGTAAACAATAATCTCTCTTCTGCCTTGCCACACTTCCTTTTCTCGCTACCATTATCAGGATGGTTTCCTGGTGTAATATGCCTGACCTTCTCTTGTTCCACTTGCAACTCATCGGCGGTGAGCCTCTTTGGCGCATCACGGTTTTCATGCTTTGCATTGAACACATGTCTTCGGTATTTTCAAGGAAGCGGCTTGTCCTTGGCTAGGAAACGGCGGTGTCCAATGTAACAGATCTTGCTAAGTATTGCGTATGACAGCGGATTCCTGTCACAGCGAACACATGCATTGTAACCATGTGTCGTTCGCCCTGACATAGTGCCCAAAGCCGGATAATCATGGATGCACCAAATTATAACAGCACGCAGAAAGAAATCAGCTGGTGGGTTGCTATATAGGACTCGAGTGAGAACACCCTTCCATAGCTGTTGAAGTTCCTCCACAAGAGGCTCCATGAACAAATCAAAATCCTTTCCAGGACTTTTTGGACCTGGGATGAGCAAGGCCATCATGTAGTTTGATTCTTTGGTGCAGACATTTGGAGGCATGTTGTAAGGGATAACAAGCACTGGCCACATGCTATGTGTGGCGCTCTGGTGGCCAAATGGGTTAAATCCATCTGAAGCTAAGCCAAGTCTAATGTTTCTCGGGTCAGCAGCAAACTCTTTGTGTTTATCATTGAAGATTTTCCACTCACTACCATGAGATGGATGGCTCATTACATTCTGATCTCTGTACTCCTGGTTCCTAGAATGCCACAGTACATCCTCTCTTGTTTCAGCATCATGAAACAACCTCTGCAATCTTGGTGTAATTGGAAAATGTCTCAGAACATTATGAGGAATCCTCTTCACAGCATCGCCATCTTTCCATCTTGATGATTTGCATTTCGGGCATTCACTTAAGTTGGCATAATCCTTTCGGAACAGAACACAATTATTCTTACAAACATGGATCATATCATATCCAATTCCAACTGCACGAAGGAAATTCTTCATTTTACTGTAGGTGTGTGGCAGCTCAGACGCATCTGGGAAAGATTCGCGGAGAGCAGCCAACATCGCATCGAATGATTTGTTGGTCATCCGCTCAGATGTCTTCACCTGAAGAAAGGTGACCATAGCTGAGAATACTGACAGCTTATTTCCTGGGGTGACAGCAACATTGCATTGTTCCAACATGCGGGCCCACCATTTTTCTTCTGTAGGTGAAAGTTCACGGAATGCATGAGCATTTCGTAGCATTTTTTTCAATGTTGGTCAAACTCACTGGCTCCGCCACCACCACCTCCTCCTCCTCTTCCACCTGAGCATCAGGCAGATCAAGATGGTGATCTGCTGCTTCCACGTAGTCAATAACATTGACGTTCACAGCTTCACCATGATGAACCCACCTAGTATATGTGACCGACATCCCATACAAATGTAGATGATTTTGCACAGTTGACTGGGGTCTTGTAACTGAATTCATACAACTGCTACACGGGCAGAGCACATCTGATTTCGGACCACCGTACTCAGCTCTGATAATGTTCATGAAGTTTTCAACCCCCTCGACATATGCAGCGGAGAATCTCCGAGCAGAAGTTATCCAAATCATGTCCATCAGTTAGACATACAAATTAGTTCTTCTACTAGATATTATAGGAAAAACATATATGCTTTTTTATGAAGTCTAGAAAAAATACCTAGGTCGATGTCTAAAGCTATGGCAAGATATTTGGACGAGCAGATCTAAGTAAAGAAATATATGTAAAGCTAATTCAGCAAACAGATTTGAGTGCCAAATTATGGCAGGCTGTTTCAGAAGTCAATGAGGCCGAGCACACAGCCATCGAACTATCGAAGGCCATCACAGCAACAAAGATCGAATATAAAACGGTGTAGAGCTATTTCACCTAACAGATTGGCTACTAGACCATGGCAATCTACGTCACAATAAATATATGGCAGGATATTTTAGCAACTAATCGGCCTTGGCATGCCATCTCAGCTAAGCAGATTGAGTGCAGAATAGGGCAAGGAAGCTTCTTAAGCAGAGCATATTGACAGTAAACTACTTCAGCAAACAGTGAGATTAACAGCGTCTATCAGCTAACATTCAGCGCTACACCGACATGAACGGGCCTCAGTCTAGAATGCGCGTACCGTGGGAGAAGCTGACCGCCGTGCGTCTCCACACGAACGTCGCTAGCGATGGCGGCGCTGACCGCCGTGCGCCTCCACAAGAACATAGCCAGAGGTGGCGGCGCGGCTAGAGGACGGCAGTCTACGAGAGCGTACTATGGGAGCGAGAGGATCGCTGAACCGCGGCGCCGAAGTATCGGCACGGCGGGGAGGGCGGCTTTGGCGGAGCGAATGGAGTGGGGGGGGGGACAGGGGGGAGGGGGGTTTGGGGAATATTATTGGCTAGTTGGCCGAAGGGCGGTTGAATCGGATTTGGGGGGAATTTTTGGGTGTGTGGGGGGGGGGGGGAGGATTTTCGCGCGGTGGGCGGGGGGAGTTTGGCGCATGGTCGGTTTCTCCAAGTGCAGTCCCACGTCTAAGTGAAGAGGCAAGCCGAAGCGCATTCCGTTTGTGTGAGCCGTGTGCAGGACCGAACGTGTGTGGGGTGCAATGCGACCGCGACAGGAGTGATGTGAGTGTACCGCATTTTTCCTTTTAAACTAGGTGCTTCGCCCCAACAAAAAAATCTGTTGCTTCGCGCGATCCATCGATACTACTACTAGTAATCCGGTAACGCCGACTAAAACGGCGCGGCCGGTTCTTTTCCCGCGCGATATGCTGGGAGGTTGGCTTAGTTGGGTTTTTTAGGACAAGTAATGCTACACCTACGTAATCCCAGTTACGTAATTAACGTAATGTGAAACGTGTGAGCTGTTGATTGTAGATTGGGGGGAGGGAGGGGCCCACCACCATGAAAATCAGGGGAGGAGAGAGAGAGGCAATTTACGTTAACCCTTTCGTAGGTTCCCGTAGATGTAGAAAGATGTGTCCGATCCTGCAATATAGGCCGTCTGATCTATATATCTAACAGATAGGAAGGAAACTATGACAATTTACCCGCACTCCTCTCCACATTTGCAGATAAGGCTTTCCCTCATTCATCCTTTTCTCCCACAAGATCTTGATCTTCCGTGCAACGCACGGGCATCTTGTTAGTACTCCTACAATATGTATATTATTGTGAAAGTTCATATACACCGGCCGAGATTAATGCAAACACGACAGATTTTCATTACATTTCGAACTTTTATAGGACAAAAAAAAAGAAACCCGACCCTAAACCTATTCTACGGCGGCGACCGACGTCCTCCATCTGTGATCTCCATGTACGGGGGCGGGGTTCAAGACCCGTGAAGTGAAGGTGCGGTCTCTGGCGAGGAAAAGTAGAACACGGGAGATGGACCGGCCAGTTGGCACACCATGCCCTTCCGCCTCCCATGCCCTACTCATCCTCGGAGGAGTCCCCGACCTCGGCGGTGCCGGACGTTGGACGGCGGCAAGTAGGACGCGTGGCTGATGGTGCTCCCGTCGTCGGCCGCCAGCGTGGCCACCGCTTGTGCGGCGACTTCAGCAAGGGCGGCGACCTCGAGCTCCATCCCCGAAGACAAGCTCTCCCGCAGAGCGTTCGCGCTTGCGGTCATGGCGGATGTGGGTCCAGGTAGGAGGACGATGCGCTATGGTGTGGAGGTTAGCTGGGCGTTGCCGCTTTAAGTAGCGCATTCCGGTGAGGCCAAGCGTCCGAGTGTGTCATTAAGTCGCCGGAGTTGTTCCTCGGGCATCGAGCCTCTTAATGATGACATACAAACGGACGACATGAATGCGGGCAGCTGGCGTCGGCTGGGAACGCACCACGCAATGACGCGAGGGACGAGGCTTTTGGTGTGCCAGGGTAGTCAACCGCGGTCGTGGCAACGTTGGAGATGCCCTTTGCTCACATGCGATCCCCGCATGTCATTGAAAAAGCAAGACGACCCGGCATGGTCTCAGGTCCAGAGGATGCAGTTGGCCGCGCTACACCACTCCGCGGATGCGTCGCAGCGCCCCGTGCATCCTCGACGAGCCAGGTGTTGGGGTGTGTTTGGATTGTGGCCAAAGTGCACCTTGCCAAAATTTTGGTCATGACCAAAAGATTGGTCTTTGTTTGGATGGTTGCCATTTTTTTGGCATGCCAATGAACTCTAGCCAGCTCTAGTTCATTTTTCTTGCCAATGTCGGCCAAATCATGGGCAACCAATACCTCAACCAAAATTTTGGTCATGACCTAAAGATTGGTCTTTGTTTGGATGATTGCCATTTCTTTGGCATGCCAATGAACTCTAGCCAACTCAAGTTCATTTTTCTTGCCAATGTCGGCCAAATCATGGGCAACAATAACTCAACCAAAATTTTGGCTACCCAATGCTTTGATGGGGCAACCTTGGGCACAAACCACACATACCGTTGGTCGTGCCACAACACTAACGCCACCCTCGGCAAACTGAAACCGACCGTGTCTAGCGACGATATGAGCGTGTCGCTCACCGCGGTCGCCGTGTCCAGAGGCGGTGCTGGAGCTGCGCCCCATTGTTGGCCCCAACGACCCACATGAGCGGTTGTCGGTGGCGAGGAGGTCGTGGGCCAGCTCCTCCATTGGACTAGTCTGCGCTACGTCGTCCCGACGGGTGTGCCCCACATGTCTGTTTCCCTGTTTTCCCGGCCATATTAGAGCGTCAGTGCTCCGCGTTGCGCATTAGGCTTTCACCATGTAGGCCAAGCGAGACAACTTATTGTTTATTTGAGCCGTTCAAGTATAATCATGTGGCGTTTGCTTATTTCTCATTCCACTCCAACCCTCTTCTCCATCGATCATGTCGCCCTCCAGTCGAGTCCATCCTCCCGCATGCCTCATTTGAACATTCCGCCGAGTATCATTCACATGTACCCACCCTAGTCCTCTTTCAATAGATCTCCGGACCCCGAGATGAAATCGAGAGGGAACGAGTGGGGGCACGTGATACCTAAGGCGGATTCAAAATTTTGAACCGGTGATCATAGCATCCGCAAATCATATATAAAGGGTATTCAATGTTCGTTTCGTTTTTGAACGTACAATATACTCCCTCCTATCCTTTCTACTCCATCCTTCCATCTATATTGGGCCTAATGCATTTTTCAAGACCGCCTTTGACTATTGACAAGATTAATAGTACATGGCATGTATAATGCGAAATTTATATCATTGGAAGCTCCTTTTACATACGAATTTGATGGTATGCTTTATTTAAGTTGCATGTCATATATTATTGCTCTACCTTTTGGTCAAAGTTAGCCTCGAAAACGTAATAGGCCCTATACAGATGGAAGGAGGGAGTAGTTTACATATAAGTTTTATGTGTAGTCAAAGTATATCTACTTTGATAAAAAAGGTATCAACATTCAACAATGCCCAATCAATATTGTTAGATTCGTACGTACTCCTAGATTTGTACTCGAGATGGTTTCCAATTTGACTATTGACAAGATTAATAGTACATGAGATGTATAATGTGAAAATTATATCATTGGAAACTCCTTTGACACACGAATTTGACCGTATGCTTTGTGTAAGTTGCATGTCATATATTATTGCTCTAACATTTGGTTAAAGTTAGCCTCGAAAAACGCATTAGACCCTGTATGCTTTGTGTAAGTTGCATGTCATATATTATTACTCTAACATTTATGTAAGTTGCATGTCATATATTATTATTCTAACATTTGGTCAAAGTAGTATAGTGGAAGTGGATCCTCTGACGTAGGTATCCCTGCCTTACCCTCCCTTTGGGTCACTTACTGGTGCACCCCATGCTTGCTAGGCCCCGCATGTCAGTTACTCAATGGGTTCGGCCACGTCAGGGGATCCTCATCCATAGTAATACTCCCTCTGTTTTTATTTACTCCGCATAAAACGGAGGGAGTGGTGGTATAATAAATGACGCGTGCGGGGGAGGGGGAGGGACGTCGGTTTGCTCTCAACCGCGGTCCCACAAGCGAGTGAAAACGCAAGACGAAGCGCGTTCCGTTTGGTGGGCGACGTGGAGGGTCCAGCATGCTGGGCTGCAATGCGAACGCGACAAGAGCGATGTACAGTCAAAACCGATTGTTCGGTCGTCACCGGAACCACTATTCACACCAGAACCTTCGCTGCTCGGCCTACGCCACCCACTGCCCTAAAACCACACCAAATCTCCAGCCCATTCCCCCACCTTTAGATACCCTAGCCCGCATCAAGCGTCCCCTAGTTCGCCGGAAATCCATGGTGTGCCGCAAGATCACTTACTACAAGATGCTGACACCGGAGCGCCGCGCAAAAATCGCAGTGGCGGTCGGCGCCACAGACCTCCGTTCCCAAGCTCGCTTTGCGGTAGGCCAATCCCTGAGTTCTTTGGAGCCAAGCTACGAGGAGGAGGAAGCCGATCCAATGTTCATGGTGGAGGTCGCGGCGCAGAAGGCCCCCGATGGGTATGAGACGATGGACGTCGACTTCGTGCCGGCGTCCGAGTCCCGCATGGTGCAGGCGGACCAGCGGTTCAACATGGCGATACTAAAGAAGGACCGGGAGGCAGAGGCTCAACTTGACGTGGAGCGCGCACATGCCGCTGCCATCGAGGCTCTCCTGCAAGCGGAACCGGATGTCGTGGATGTGAACCGGGCGACGGAGGCTCAACTTGAGGCGGAGCGCGCGGATGCCGCCATCAAGGCCCTCCTGCAGGCGGAACCGGACGTCCTGGACTTGAACCAGGCGGCAGAGGCTCGACTGGACGCAGAGCGCATGGATGCCGCTCTCATTGACGCCCTCCTGCAGGCGGAACCGGATGTCCTGGACTTGAATCGGGCGGCAGAGGCTCGTCTCGATGCAGAGCGCGCGGATGCCGCTGCCATCGAGGCCCTCCTGCAGGCGGAACTGGACGTCCTCGACTTGAACCGGGTTGTGCTCTCGTCCATGCAGAGCGCCCGCACGCTCCGCTTGAATGAGTAGCTGGAGGCCAAGGACAACCACGATGCGGAGACACACGTCGGTAGCGACGGCTGGTTCGCGCTGGCAGCCAAAGACGACGAGGCCGTCTCTTTCCGCGAGTAGTGATAGTTTTTCTTTATGTTGTTGTTTTCATGGATCTTTTGCTGTGTAAAAACATATATTTGTTATGCAAGTCGCCTGACTTGGGTCAGTCTACCATTTCAGGCAGTTGGATGAATATCCTACGTCTCCTAACCCTTCTTTCCTTCTTCCTCACCTCTTCTTCTTCCCCAACAGACGACCGCACGGGCCGTACGGATACTCCCCAACATGCGGTTGGATAAACATACTCTATGAACAAAAATTATGTGTCAGCGATAGGATGGCAGAGTTTGGTGTGTTCACATGCGACAACACGTGTCAGTGAGGGTGCGTTCCCTTGGTTGGGTTTGCGGTGTGCAGGAGCGACTGTGTGAGGGTGCGGTGCGACCGCGGCGTGCAGGAGCGACCGTGTGAGGGTGCGGTGCGACCGCGATAGCCGTGCGCAAGTGTACCTCCTTCTCATTTTGAAAACTTTAGGCAAGCTTGGCAAAAATGTGTGGCGAAGTTTGGCAATGCAAGGCCTAGACCCAAACAGGATAAGTACGTACTCCCTCTGTTTCTTTTTAGTACATACTAGGAGTACTAGTGTTAAAAAGGAAAGGCTGGGTTTTCCTTCGCGGGATTTAATCGATACAAATCCTCGTTTCACGTGTCAATTAATGCGTATTTTCTTCTCCAAAGACCAAAGAGCTAACCATCTCACTCCTCATCGCTTGATTAATTCAGCGCCATGCAAACCAACCTTCTCACTTCCGCATGCATGCAGGGGATATTAATGTCCTTGGTTGCTAACCCCATCAATTTTGCCTCGATTAGTGTTAGTGGCCCTTTCCAAATTGTAATTTTGATATACTGGCCTTGTGTACAAAAAAATGGAGGTAGTAACTATATTTGACTTCCTTCCCCATTACGGTGACGTCGACGATAATTTTTTTGTGGTGGTTTGGCGAAGTGCGTTCGACGGAGAACACCATTTGCATCCAGGAAGTCCTTTACTAGTACTACTAGGAGTAACTAATGCGGTGAGATGGCTTCTCAAAGAAGACGATGGAGAAGCGGAGTCAGCAAAGAGTGAAATGATGGTTGCTTTGTCCGTGCTTTTGTGATTTAACGCCTCACTGCTTTGTGATTTGTGATAGAAGGGACAGGGGAGTAGACTCTGTGCTCTATACTGTAGTACTACATGCGTCCAAGCATGGGAGAAAGAGGAGAGACGTTGCATTTTTCTATTCCTTCAGTCAATCAATCACGGAGCTTCGGTTCCATCTTTTTTGCTTTGGCAACACCGTCCACAATGGTTCCCACGATGCCAAAAGCTATTTTCACATTTGGCTACACATTGTGGATGCCCTTAACCGTACCACTTGGTTTTGCTCATGTGTGCTATCTATACAAATCTCAATTATATTGATCTAAAAAATTATAGAATCAAGATTAGTAAAAAGGAGGTGATTTTGCCGCGCGGATGGCGGGGGAGGTTTCTTATTTGAGCAATGTTACATCCACGTAATGGTTTACGTAAAGTTACGAACTGATGTGATGTGGGACTATTTGATTGGATTAAAGGAGAGGATTAGGCCCACCCCACCTGAAAATCAGGGGGGCATATATAGATTAGATGGAAAGTATACGTAGCAGCTACGTAGCCCTTTGTAAGTCTAGGATTAGGCTTCTTATTTTCAGAGGACGTTGTCCTGGCGGTTTGCTAACATGCGGTCCCACGTGTCAGTGCTTTACCAAGCCGATCCGCGTCCCACATGAGGCAGAACAACGGCAGAAGCAACACGTGGTTAAGTTGAAGAAGATGAGGGAGAAGCGGATTCAGCAACGAGTGAAATGATGGTTGCTTCATCCCTCCAACTTAACTGCGGGAAAGGTGCAGCTTTGTGATTTGACGCCTCATTGCTCATTACTACGCCGGCACCATGACTCGGGTGCTTCACCCCGGCTGCTCTGCACTGTATTCCGGTATGGCACGTGGACCCGGTAGCTTGATGTCCGACATGTCGGCGAAAGGGACTAGAAGATTTATGAAAGCGAGCGCTCCACTCTTACGGCGGAGGAGTAGACGACATGACGGCCCAGTGAACTGTCACTTGCACTGTATAGTACTAGTATAGTTTTGCTGTTTCGCACGATCCATCGATACAAACCCGAATAAACAGGAAAGGGCGGGATTTTTCCCGCGCGGTAGATGATATTGGCCATACATTTCAAAGGCAATTTTAATGTATGCAAACTGAATAATTATAAGTAACAATATGATATCTAGTAAAACTAAAAACACATATGATTTGTTGTGTTAGAGTATAGTAGTAGTGCTGTATTGCATAGTTGTTAGATGTAACATGCGAGAACGTGTAGAGATGTAGTTTTGGAGGGCTTACAGAGAGAAAAGCGTAATACGGTCACCGAACTTAAGAATAAGCTGATTACGGTCACTATATACGTTTTGCGGTGATTATACGGTCACTTGCTCATAGCTCAGCATCGGATTGCACTCTGTTGACCGGCCAAATAGTCTGCGTGGCGCCATGTTGACTAGTTAAATTGACCACGTTCGTTGTGGGTCCCACCTGTCAGTTCGCATAGGCAAAAGGTCAGATAAACACAAATTTACGCAGGCGCGACAAGGCTCCAACCTGTGCGCGGGAATCACCTGGTTGTGTATGTGTCTGTCAGGGCCTGATGTGTGCGCATGCACGTGTAGGTTGAGCACTTGAGCGTGAGAGTGTGTGTTGGTCATGTGGTGTACTGGTGTGTGCATGCATGCGTGCATGTGTGCGTGTGAGTGTTGCGTGCATGCGTGGCTGCGTGTGAGTGTTGCGTGCGTACGTGGGTGCATGTGTTTGTGTGAGTGTTGCGTGGATGCAGTTCATGTGCATGCGTGCGTGTGTGTATAATCACCACACCAGCTCCTGTGTGTTAAAACAGACGGCTCAGCATACCAATACAAGGCCACCTTGTCCGTTGTGCCCGCGTTCATGACTTCGAACCATCGTCCAAATATTTTTTTGTCGTTTGTTTTCATCTTTACTAGCAAAATGCCCGTGCGTTGCATGTAACATCAAGATGCATTTGTATGACTTGTTTATCTTGTGAGAGAAAAGGATGAACGAGGGAAGGCCTTATTTGCAAATGTGGAGAGGTGTGTGGGTACCTTTTTGCAAAATTGCCATAGTTTCTTTCCTATCCGTCAGATATAAATCGGACGGCCTATATTGCAGGATGACAGGCACACCATCATCACCAACTCTGTTTTTTTATAAGAGTGTATTTTATGTATTTTATAAGAGTGTAGATGTAGAGTAGATACAAGTCGACAGGTGGGCACGATGGTAGTGAGATAATGTGATGCAACACTAGAGGTGCCACGTGGAGCGTTTAACTGGTCAACTAGTCATGTCATGAGCAAATACAGAGTTGTACGGTGAGCCCGTGACTGCATAATAACCACTAAACATAAATGGTGACCGTAATGAGTGGATTCTGAAGTCCAATGTACGTATCATGCTTTCGCTTCAAATACAATGATCGTCATTGCATATATCGCGAGAGAAAGATGAAACATGCCTGAATTTTCTGGGGGGCTTACTTTTAGAGGACCTGGAGATAGTTTTGTATGCATACGTGAAAGGGCGTACGGGGGGGGGGGGGTATGCGATGTAGAGAGAGATGCTCTTCATTTCTCTTTATTATGACTAACTTTGTATATTGTATAAAAATATACAAATTCATAGTGCGGAATAAATATCATTGTGGGCACCATGCAATGCAAATTAGCGTTCGTACTCCTCCATATAACTTTGTAATGTTGTATATATGTAGAAACTCTAAAATATTTTTTTGGCCACACTTTATTCAAAAGGAATGTTGTATGCGAAATAAACATGGAGAGAGGGCTTTTTAGATCAATGGGGTACGTGATTTAACATGTGTGAATGTGTACTTGATGCATTTGGCGGTGCCTAGAGACGTATGTGTGTGTATTACGTATTCGAGAGAGGCATGGATAGAGGGGACGACGGGGGGGGGGGGGTGGGAGAGATAGCACGAGAAATGAGAGTGGTCTAGAGAGAGAGACGAATATGACGTCACGACAAGAGATTCCATTCCGTTGAGTGTGTATATGCAAGGGGGGAGGGAATAGAGGCACCAGGAGAAATTTTCTATGTGTGTGGTGTTTGTGTTGCTATTTGTGGGTGTGAGAAGATAATGAGACGTGGGGGCAGAGGGTGTGTCACCGCGTGAGGTCCGGTGGGTCGAGGTGAGGCCCTTCGTTCTGTTCCGTCCTGCGCCACATTGGTTGGCCCGTGACGCATTTAGGAAGACCCATGGATGACTAGTCGTACAAGACAAAGATAGCAGAATTGTGAAGGACTCTGTGTCCACTGACAAAGCCGGCTAGGATTTGTAACCCTAGGTTCTCGGACTAAGGTAACCTCTTTATCTCTGATATTACTATTCATCCAACCTAACTTTAAGGGGCATCCTACAGAATGCTCTGCTAGAATCATACTCGTCGATTAGGAAGAGAGGTGTGAGACAATGCGTGAGAGACAGGCATAAAGATAATGTGCGTACATGAGACACGTAGGCAGGTCCATGTATATAGAAAGGGTCAATGAGGATTGTGCGTGTGTATGTTTGCGAGAGGAAGAGTGCTTGTGATAAAGGTTAGTGAAAACAGTTGTAAATGGTTACGAGAGAGAGGGAGGGTTATATCTAGAGCATGTGTGAGAGAAAGACACCTCGGGAGAGACTGTGTGAGCATGTGTGAGAGACCACCGATGGAGAGTGAAACTACACGTAAAAGACTGCTCTACACATTGATTAAAGATATAAATTGTATCCAAATATTAGGATGGGATCATGATATTTGCAATTCACGTAAGGAGCGGTCATTGATCAATCAGACATCTAGATTCTATCGAATTTGAGCATGTCTATGTTATTATTCGACACAATTGATCCACATAGTTTGTATTTTGAACTCCAGACAATGCATCGCTTTAGCAATCGAATATAAATGTGAGTATAGTTCATGTTGAGTGTGTAAAGCACATTATACATACGAAAGTTACACAATGGACATTATAAATAGCTACTATCTATGAACTAGAATACATTTGAATTCAACTTAAGGTGGTTTAAAAAAATCGAATTCAACATGAAGTCCATTCAATTATTTGAATTTGATATCATGGCATTTGTAAACCATACCTAAATTATGGGGGCACCAATCTTTGCTCTGATTTTGTACATAATAGCATATGTAGTCGTGTACAAAATAGATTCAAATTTAGCTCCTCCATTCCAAAATAATCGTAGTTATAGGATTTTCAAGTGTCAAAATTTCAAAAAGAAGCGGATAATTTAATGAGGTTTTCAAACATACAAGGTCAAATATAACGTTGTGTATTTAGGTCAATCCCCATAGTTCAAGAGTACTCTAAATGTGAATGCTTGTGTTTCAAAATTTCGAACGAAGCGCCAAAAGAGCCTCTACTCGCCCGAAACCGCGTGAGACCAATGTTTGGTAGTACAAGGAAATTACTTTTCTAATAACTCCGACCCGTGAAACCTACCGGCCCGACGTCCAAAGGTCTAAACCGGGGTAGGTTTGTAGCTTGATCTAGACGCCACGCAACCGCATCCGAAAAACATTCATACACAATGGCGCCTAAGCACACATGCGCGCGGCCGAAATCGCTCCCGCCCACTATTTGGGACACCTGGCATTACCATCCTACCCCCGACCCGCAGTAGGTCCCAAATTTAAGAGGGGGGCAAAGTTTGTAGTTTCCCCAAATTTCAAACAAGTGCGTCCCATCTTCTATTCAAAAAAGCCAAAAACAAGCGCGTCCCAGACCGAAACATGGTTCCCCCACCCGTCCGATTCCCCATTCGTACTCCGTGGGCGCCAAAACTACCTCTCCACCAGTCGCGAAACCTTGGCGTCCTCCGTCCGCCACCCCATCCCACCCATCAACCATCGCCCTCCTCCATCATGCCGGAGCCGATACCTCGACGTCGTCGTCCACCGCAACCTCAACCACAACGCCCTCCACGGCTAGTAGTTGAAGCCGAGGCCGAGCCGTCCGTACCCGAGCCAGTTCAACCACGCCGTCCTGCGCCTCACCGCTGCCGCTCCAACTTCGCCACCCTCCACCGCACCGGAGTTGTTCCTACTACGCCGTCCTTCACCGCCTCGGATCTGCTTCCCCTCCGCCGACATACGGCCACGGCAACACAGTCAACAATTTGGCCATGGGTTTGTCCAAGCATGCACCCTCCAGAACATCGGTTTCCCCGGTAAAAACAAGAAGATCGGCGCGACATGTGGGGGTGACCACACCGGCTACCGAAATAGGTACTCCTCTTCCCTTATTCATGCAAATCTTACGTCTCTGCTTGCACGGTATTCATCCCACAGAAGACACTAGTTGACCGCTTCTTCTTGATACTAGATGTTCCTAGTAACTCGCGATGCACAAGGTTTCTCCTCATATACTATTTCACCTTAGCTAGAGGTTCGTCGCCCCCCTGAATTTCAATTTCTGGCCACTTGATTCCCAATTAACGGAAGCATTCCCCGGCGTAACAAGCGCTAGTACGCCTATTACGCCGGGGAAGCAGCGCCTTGGTGTTTATCATAGGGGCGTGTGCGGCCTAGAGCTACTAGCGCCCGATCTGGAGGTCGGCCGGTATTAAAGGATGGCCTGGGGGCACTGCCAAGCACGGCGGTGGTGTGAGGTCGATGGGAGGACGGGGCGGCGGAGGCATGGGTCTGGGCCGGTGGTCGCTAGCGGTTCGAGAAAGATCGTCAACAGTGACTGGCGGGAGGTAGACGAAGGCCATCTGCCCGTTCCTTATAGATCAGACGGTTCGCTAAAAAAATCGACTGACCTATTTATTTTCAGTCGACTGTTATCTTAGATATGACCACATGTGGTGGTGTGCTGGAGGAGTGCCTGCATTTCCTGTGCTCATATATTAAAAAATCATATGGAGTAGAATATAATTTTGTTTGCCATGCAATGTTGTAGAGCTATCATATGTCTCCTATCATTTATTTTTCAACCACCTGCTATCTGCTACTTTTACAGTGCACTAGTTCTGCACACACTTCACCCTTACTCTCACTGTTGTGTCTTTATGCAAGGGTATTCCAGACTCTACTGCCATGAGAGAAGCCAAAAAGAAAAGAGATAAGTCGCTCTAGCTTGTTGTGCGTCTAGGCAAGACACGTTTCAATGCTTTAATGGGTGCAGTGTCAGCAGATGGAGACGGGGAACGTAGCTCTGGAGTTGATGATCTCGCTCACAATGAACCACCATCCCAGGTGCTTGCTTTAACTTTGTGGTGTCATATGTGGTTGCATGTTCCATATGGTGTCTAGCTTGTATTCGAAAGGCCGAAGTCGATAAGATAAGGAAAGATATTTTTTTACATGAACCACCATCCCGTGAGCACCAGAAGACAAATGCTAGTCAGGGCACTGGCCGAGCCAGTGACAAGCCCAACAAAGATAGGCATCACCTGGAAGCCAACTAAAAAGCTGCGATGGTGGCGAAGCAGCCCGCCTCCCACCAGGCTCTCAGGTCCTAGATGATCATGCTCACCACTCCAGCCGGATGTCTAGCTTGTATTGCTTCCAATTTGGTTAAATTGCATCTGCTTAGCTTACACATTATACCTTTGAATATGACATGCCTTTCTGTTTTTGGTACATACTAGTACATCTGTGTATTAACCATGTTATTACATCAAACTAATGTTCTTGTGTATCCCTCATCTATCACTTATGACGAGGCAGGCAGGCAAGGGGACTACTCCTCATTTAAAGAATGCAGCGTCAGCCTCCCGACATGATTCTCAAGAAACAGAAATGCTACATGAAGATAGTGAATGTAGCTCTGTAGTTGATTACATCATTTCCCCTACACTAGCATCACAGGTGCTTGCTCTAACTTGGCAGCGTGATATGTGGTTGCATGTTGCATATGGTGTCTAGACTGTAATTCTTCCAATCTGGTTAAACTGCATGTGCTAGTCTTCTTAGCTTATACATTATACCTGTTAATGTGACATGCCTTCCTGTATTTAGTACACAGTACAGCTGTCTATTAAGCATGTCCTTACAGAAAACTATTGTTTTTTGTATCCCGCATCAATCAACATGACGAGACACCTTTAGTATATGCAGTGTGATATTAGTTGCATCTTTCATATGATTTATAGCATGCGCTGCTTCTAATTTGTTGAAATTCCATTTATGATGGGACTCTTTTAACTTGGCAGAGTCATATTGGTTGCATCTTTCATGTGGTGCCTAGCTTGCATTGCTTCTTATTTGCTGGAATGGTTTCTGCTTAGTTTACACAAACAGTTGTGAGCATGCCATGCCGTCCTTTTTTTCGTACATATTCCATCATGGTATCATGTGTTTGCCTTACATCAAAGTAGTGATTGTTAGTATCATGCATGAATGAGTTCTGAAGAGACAATTTTATTGCTTTTTCTTGTCAGTTTTACTTGACAATTCAAAATCAATAAAGTGGAAGGAAGTTAGCAAGGCAGCGGATAAAGGTGCTCCTTCCGAATGGAGGGCCTCTACAGTTTCTACTCCTCCACACCCCCAAGATGATTTCCAAGACAACACATGCATAGACACTCAACAAAGCCGTGTTTATGATGAGCACGTCTCCCCTAGTGCAGCATCACCGGTGCTCCCTCTAACTTGGCACTGTTATATGTGGTTGCATGTTATGTGTGATGTCTAGCTTGTATTGCTTCTAATTTTGTTGAATTCCATCTGCTTACTTTACACATTATACTTGAGTAAGACACGTGTTCCTGTTTCTAGAACATACAATATCTGTCTATCACACCATGTTCTTACATCATATTACTACTATTGTGCAACCTGCAACAATCACTTATCATAAGACAAGTTTGACTTCGGAGTGTGATATAGGTTACATCTCACATTCTTTTCTAGCTTGTACTACTAATTTGTTGAAATGGCACTTATGACGAGACAGTTTTAACTTGGTAGAGTGATATTCGTTGCATCTTTCATATGGTGTCTAGCTTTCATTGCTTCTAATTTGTTGAAATGCCTTCTCCTTAGTTTACACATCATAAGCTGTGAATATGCAATGCTGTGAATATGCAATGGCACTAATGACGAGAGACCTCTAACATGGTAGTGTGATGTTGTTTGCATCTTGCATATGATTTATTTCTTATACTGCTTCACATTTGTTTAAACGCCATTTATGATGAGACAATGTTAACTTGGCAGAGCGATATTTGTAGCATCTTTCATATGGTGTCTACCTTCCATTGCATTGCTTCTAATTTGGTGAAATGTCTTCTTCTTAGTTTACACATCATAGTTTTGGTTATCTCTTCCGTCCTATTTTTCATACATATTACATCCTCCTATCATGTGGTTGTCTAACATCAAAGTTCAGTTCGTCTGCATCACGCATCAATTTGTTCTGAAGAACTAAATTGTTATTCGTTTTTCTTGTCGGCTTGACTTAACATGGCACAGAGAAAGAGGAAGAAACACAGAATGGCAGGGAATGAGAAGCGGATGAATCCTGCAGATTCTGCTGGTACTGATGGTGCAATAGAAGGTCAAAGTCCAGCAGAAAGTTCTACAAACATGGCATCCCATGCTACACGAGTTGCAAAAAAAGAAAAACAGAAACAAATAGCTTCCACCAAACAAGCAGAGACATCCCTAGTTCTTGCAACACCTACCACAGTACTACCAGCTGCACGAGCTAGCAGCACGTTCCCAAGCTCCCTTGCCACATGACACTACTTCCCAAGCACTCTTGGCACAAGTTAGTTGGCAATATCAGATGAACCTTGTGAGCTTCAACAACAAGAAGGTAGTTGCTAGAGTCTAGTTACAGTTGCATGCTTCTTTATATGTAGTCTCACAGTTTGATGTACACTAACACTTCCTATGTTTGTTGTTGGACTAGCACCTAGGCGCAAGAGGAAACAAACATCAGGGATAATGCTCGATAGGTTATCTAAATCTAGAGTAGGAAGAATGGAGATCCGTTTTGAGGCAGGTTTAAAAAGGCCACGTGATGCTACAGAGTCAGCCAAGTTAGTATCAGAGGCAGCGGTTGCTGTTAGGTGTCATGTACGTATCCTCCCAACATGGATTCAGTACAGGAATGACAAAGACGAAACCCAGTTCAACACCTTCCTCGACCATTTATCTGTAAGTATGGTTATGTATGGAAACTAGTAATATTGTCTTGCTCTGTCCAATACTTTCTAGGTTGATGATAATGAGACTCCCATAATTTTTAACAGATGAGGTTCAAGTTGGATAGCCAAGATGATGCAACCAGACAAGCTTGCACCCATGTTTTCAAGTCTGCTCTGCGACAGTATCGGTATAACTTGAGGAAAACTCACTTTGAAGGCAAGGCTAACAGTGAACTTGCCCAAACATCTCAAGTGGAAAATATATCTGATGAAGACTTGAGAGGCCTTGTTAAACATTGGTCCGATCCGAAGTATCAGGTACATTATATATATATGTCATCAGATCACATGTTGAAGTCCTATTTACGCATGTGCCATACAAATCTATCTTCTTGTAGGTGAACTGTTCAAAGAACAAGGCCAACCATACGAAAGTGAAATTCCAACAGACGACAGGATCTCATAGCTATATTGCACACTGTGAGGCTCTTGTAATTAGCTGCTGTTCCACTCTTTTCGCTGTACCATATTATCAGATCTATATTGACTTGTTCCAAATGCAGAGGAAAGCCCGCAAGGACCAAAAAGTACCTGAACCAAATGCTGTGGAAATCTTCAAGGACTGTCACACCAGCAAGAAGAAGGGCATGACTACACCAGTCAAAGCCGCTATTATAAGTCCTCAATCCTCATGCCTTTTAACTACTACTTACTCTAACTTATGCCTTGAACTGCATGGTTTGCAGCCAATGTCTATTACTCTTTTCAATTTTATACAAAATTGTCTTAGCGTATCATTGCACCTTACAAGGTTTAAAAGAGAGGAGTGATGTTCCTTTCATCTTGACCCGTAATCTAGTTCCGTGCTGGACTTGCCCACACAACGTTACAATTGCCTGTTTGTCTGTTCTCAGTTGTTTTGTGATATGAATGACGTCATACTATGCTTATCGTATTATAAACTTCGTCTCTTCATCCTTAGCCCTCAATACAATGTGAAGAAATAGACAATACATTAGCGATGGTACATGGTCATATGTTTGGAACCTGGTTTTATTATGTACTTTGCAATAAAATACAACTAATATTTTACATGGGTTCACCAGAATAAGTTCTGTATATAGACCAAAGCTATTTTGTTTGGTTTTGCTGCCTCCTTAATATCTTTTGTGCTGGTACTACTAATGTAAAACCTCATCTTTTCAGCGAGCTATGGAAAAAATGGTGGAACCGCCACCTCCTGAAGGTGGCGAGGCAACTATAACCGCAATGCCAGCTCTTGCTGCAGTGGGTCAGTACCTGTCCACTAACAGTGCCAAAAGCACGTTCCTGCGTAATACTGGGTTAGTTTTCAAGGCAATATCGTCCAAACTGCCTCATGATCAAGATATGCAAGCTCAAAGAAATGTTGTATCTGCGCTCCAGACACAAGTCCATTCCCTAACAGAGACCCTTTGTGAAACAAGGAGAAACATTGCTCAATGTCGTCAAGATATGCATGGTTTTGAAACCAGACTATTAGACATTTGCTATGTTGTTCAGGAGCCTAGGGGAAATGAAGGCGAGGGTTATGGTGCTCCATCGGACAATACAACATGAAAACGTAACAGTCAGGTCAAATGAACCGAGCTTCTGAACTTCTGGTGGTGCATTTATCTGATAGACTATTAAGTTTTATGCCAACCTTCCTTTTGTTATATAGTTGTAATTTGTTTTGGTGCGATACAAAATGTATTCTTAATGTGCAGCCACCGCCTGAAGAAAATAGCAAGCCATTTTTGTATAGTGTAGGGTGTTCCCTATATTTGCACTGGTGGCGATCTTTGATGCCGAGTGGATGTAATCTGTGCAATCGCCTTAATAGCCTAGCATTAGTTTCGGCCTTATTTATTTCCTAGTCTTCTTTTTCCCTAGCTTGCTAGTGGCCGCAACTACCATGGGCCATATACGGGCCGTAGGATCCATGGGTCACCTACGGGCCGTCGATAAATGGGCCTGTAATCGGTGGGCCTCGGGCCGTCGGATAAATGTGTCTACATGGGCCATAATCGGGCGTAATTGGTATCGGCCCAGCACGGTAACAGACCCTTAACAGGCCGTAGGACAGCAAAGGCTTAATTTTGTCATAGGCATAATGGGTCGTTAATGGGCCAGAATATAGGACGGGCTGGAAACGGGGCAACAGGTTAACAAGCTAGAAATGGGCCGACTCTTGCCATGGGCCGATTTTGGCCCATTAGGGTAACAAGCCAGTAACGGTCCGACTCTTGCCATGGGCCGAATTTGGCCCATTAGCGGAACTGGCCAGTAACGGGCCGGAAGTAATCGAGGGCCGAAAAGGAGCCCAAGAACGTATGGGCCGTCAATAGGCCGAAAGCTAACACGGGTTGGAAACGGCCCATGTAAATCATGGGCTGTTAACGGGTATAAAGAAAATTACTGTTCATTATGGGTGAGGGAGTCCTGGATTAGGGGGTGTTCGGGTAGCCGGACTATACCTTCAGCCGGACTCCAGGACTATGAAGATACAAGATTGAAGACTTCGTCCCGTGTCCGGATGGGACTTTCCTTGGCGTGGAAGGCAAGCTTGGTGATGCGGATATTCAAGATCTCCTACCATTGTAACCGACTCTATGTAACCCTAACCATATCCGGTGTCTATATAAACCGGAGGGTTTTAGTCCGTAGGACAACATCATCAACTCCATAGACAACAATCATACCATAGGCTAGCTTCTAGGGTTTAGCCTCCTCGATCTCGTGGTAGATCTACTCTTGTACTACCCATATCATCAATATTAATCAAGCGGGACGTAGGGTTTTACCTCCATCAAGAGGGCCCGAACCTGGGTAAAACATTGTGTTCCCTGCCTCCTGTTACCATCCGGCCTAGACGCACAGTTCGGGACCCCCTACCCAAGATCCGCCGGTTTTGACACCGACATTGGTGCTTTCATTGAGAGTTCTCTGTGTCGTCGCCGTTAGGTCCGATGGCTCCTTTGATCATCAACAACGATGCGGTCCAGGGTGAGACTTTTCTCCCCGGACAGATCTTCGTCTTCGGCGGCTTCGCTCTGCGGGCCAATTCTCTTGGCCACCTGGAGCAGATCGAAAGCTACGCCCCTGGCCATCAAGTCAGGTTTGGAAGCTTAAACTACACGGCTAACATCCGCGGAGATTTGATCTTCGACGGGTCCGAGCCACGACCAAGCGCGCCGCACTATCTCGAGGGGCATGATCTAGCCCTACCTCCAAACAATGTCCTGGAGGCCGCTCACGCTTTGGTTCCGACCTCTAACTCGGAGCCTATTGCGCCAATCGAGGACGAGCGGTTGGACGCCACCTCGGGGGCTGCGATCTCAAAGGCCATCAAGCCAAACGCTAGCCCCGCACTCTGCACGACCCGTGACTCCGAGGATCCGGACCCCTCCCCGGACTCCGAATCCCCCATGCCCCTGCCAATCGAATCCGATCAGGCGCGGATAATGGAGTTCACCGCCGCAGACATCTTTTAGCACTCGCCTTTCGGCGTCATCCTGAATTCTCTTAAGACTCTCTCTTTATCAGGAGAGCCTTGGCCATATTACAGTCAACAAGGATGGGATACGGACGATGAAGAAATTCAAAGCCCACCCACCACCCACTTGGTAGCCACTGTCGACAATTTAAACGACGTGCTCAACTTCGCCTCCGGAGACATCGACAGCATGGATGACGATGCAGGAGATTTCGACGAACCAACGCCCATAGGGCATTGGACAGCCACCTCATCTCATGATGTGTACATGGTGGATATACCTAAAGGAAGCGACAATGAGGAAAAAGGGGAAGGAACGGGAGATAGACCCCCCGAAAAGCAATCAAAGTGTCGGCGTAAACGCCGACCCAAGCCCCGCCTCGATAAAAACCCAGCCATAGAGCAGGATGAGCAGGCCCTAGAGCAACCGTCCGAACAGGGCAACGCAGATGGAGAAACCGAACATCCCTCCTCTGGTGAAAACGGCATTCTGGACGACCTCACGCCGGATAAACTTATGGAGCAGAAGAATCTCCACGAGAGGCTCGTTGCAACTGCACGCAGCCTAAAAAAGCAGAAGCGGAAGCTAAAAACAGCGGAAGATGCACTCCGGATTGGATGGGGCAAAATAATCAATACAGCAGATAAATACGGCGACAGTCGCCGCACTAAAAGCTATTCGAAAAGAAAGCTACTGCCTGAATTCGACGAAGAGGCCCTAGAGCCCTCGCATTCAAAAAATGAGAAAGCCACACGGTCGAATAGACGACCCCATAAAGCGGAAAACGGCGCCGCACTTAAATTGGCATGCGACCCACTTAAGGATACGCATCATGGCCCAGTCAGGTCCATTTACGGGCCAAGAAAGCAAGCTCTCGTAAGCAATACTATGAAGCCACCATCAGAATCTGGCACACCCAAATACAGGGGCGCCGCACACCCTCTATGTTTCATCGATGAGGTCCTGGACCATGAATTTCCAGAGGGATTCAAACCCGTAAACATAGAGGCATACGATGGAACAACAGACCCTGGAGACTGGATAGAGGATTATATCCTCCACATACACATGGCTAGAGGAGACGATCTCCACACCATAAAATATTTACCCCTTAAGCTCAAAGGGCCAGCCCGGCATTGGCTTAAAAGCCTTCCCGAAAACACAATTGGAAGCTGGGAAGAGCTCGAGGATGCTTTCCGAGAAAACTTTCAAGGGACCTATGTCCACCCCCCGGATGCAGACGATCTCAGTCTCATAACTCAACAACCCGGAGAATCAGCTCGGCAGTTCTGGAATAGATTCCTCACTAAAAAGAATCAGATAGTCGACTGTCCGAACGCCGAAGCCTTAGCAGCTTTCAGGCATAACGTCCGAGAAAAATGGCTCGCCAGACACCTCGGCCAAGAAAAGCCAAGAACAATGGCCGCACTGACAAACCTCATGACCCGCTTTTATGTAGGGGAGGACAGCTGGTTGTCAAGGTGCAGCCCCAGCGACCCAAGTACATCCGAAACTAGGGATGGAAATGGAAAACCGAGACACAACAAGGACTGTCGCCGGACTAAGGACAAAAGTCCGAAGAGCACGGCAGTCAATGCCGGATTCAAAGGATCACAACAAAATCAGGAAAAACCACCCCCCAGGATAACAGGGACGATCCATCCAACCTAAATAAAATCCTGGACAGGATATGTCAGATACACAGTACTCCCGGGAAGCCTGCTAACCATACCCACAGAGACTGTTGGGTTTTCAAACAATCCGGCAGACTCAATGCCGAACACAAGGGGCTCGACATACCAAGCAAAGACGAGGACAAACCCCAAAAGCAGAGTACCAGGAGACAAAAGAACTTCCCACAGGAAATAAAAATAGTGAACTCACTTCACATAACAAAACGCGCGGCGCCCGTAAAGGTACGCACTACACGGCCTATCCCCAAAGGGTCCGGCCACTGGTTATCAAAACCGATCATCTTTGATCAGCTAGATTATTTTAGAAATATCAAGAATGCAGGCTGGACTGCCTTGATACTCGGTCCAATAATTGACGGACTCCAGTTTTCAAATGTCCTTATGGACGGAGGCAGTGGACTAAACCTGATATACCAGGATACAGTCCAGCACATGGAGATAAACCCAGCAAGAATCCGCCGTATCAAAACCTCCTTTCAAGGGGTAATACCTGGTCCGGACACCCATTGTATGGGTTTTCTCTGGCTCGAAGTCATATTCGGCTCCGCCGATAACTTCCACCGCGAAAAGCTAACCTTCCACATCGTCCCGTTCTCAAGTCGCTATCAAGCACTACTGGGACGCGAAGCTTTCGCTCGCTTTAACGCAATACCGCATTATGCATCTCTTACACTTAAGATGCCCGGTCCACGAGGCATCACCTCTTTGAAGGGGAAGCACTAAAGTGCGCCTCCCCAAGCGGAGGACTGTGCGGCCGCTTTGACAGCCCCACAGCAAAATGGCCTCACCAGCCAAAAAACTTCGCAATAGGTCATTAAAGACCACGAACGCGGATAGACGAGTTCGGTGCAAAATCATCGCTGATGCAGGCTTAGTGGCCATATATCCCCGCACTAGGGACTCCATGCATATACAATAGGAGACAATAAAGCTCAATTTTATATATTTTACTTTACACCTTGTTTATTTTAAACTTTTGTCCGGCACGACCCGTTTTCAACTCAGTTCCTCTCTTTTACAGATGAACATCGTGCGGTGCCCGTCCAGGATACGACACAACAGAGACACAGGCGCAGACGTGCAGTAGGGACCCGTCCTAAAGGATTCTTTTTAGATTAAGACCCTGCGTAAACCTTTTTTACTGTCTCTTGTTGCTACACATCCCCTGGTTTTTTCTGATATAACCAAGGAGGAGGCTGGCGTCTTGGCATGTGGCCATGTCAGAATTTTTGCACGTACCTGGACACTAGGGGCTTTTTTAATGAAGAGTGTTGTTTGGCCCGCACTCATAAAGACCGAACGCCATAGGGAGTGTTCGGCGTCGCGAGTTTTGGCATTATATGCATCAGCTCCGAATCATGTCTTTGGTCAAATGTTGGGTTGCCCGGCTCCTGAGTTAGGTTACCTTACGTTCCGCTCTATCGGCTAAGGTAGCACCAGGAGAACTACTGCGATTGTGCCCCCAGTTCGGCCAGGGCGAGCACCTCAGTAGAGAAAGCCGAAAACTGACTGTCATGATGTAGCGTGAGACTGGTCAGCCACTCGATGACCTATCGGAATCTATCGGATTCCTCCGCTTTAACGAAGGGCCGCTTCCAGGTCAGGCACATACGCGCCCCGAATTCGGACGAGCGCAGTCGCCACCAAGGAGCTACCTAAAGAGTCTCATTTTCAAACTCCTATGGCTAAGTGAAAGTGTTAAAGCATTATAGTCCGGTTGCCTGGCCTGCTGCGCTATCACCTCCTTTGTAGGACCAAGAGACGTTGGGTTAAGTGTGAAAATGTGTTTTCTGCGAGCACCCCCGCACTATGTGCGTGGGGGCTGAAGCCAACGACTGCCATCTTTCAGATTCTATACACACACACACACACAGATATATATATATATATATATATATATATATATATATATATATATATATATATATATCTCTTAAAACGGCCGCATAGAAGGTGTTTACAATACTTGAGGCACAAGTATAAAAAAGACCACTATAGTTTATCAAAATATTCCTTTATAATTACATGTGCTATCATAACATAGCATCTTTCGAGCACTGTGTCTCTATTACATGAGCGCCTTCAAGGACTTCCTGGAAATAGTGCTCGGAGGGTACTCGGCTTTTGTCCGAATCACGGGACGCAACAACGGTGGTCTCCATCTCCGCCCAGTATCTCTTAACACGAGCAAGAGCCATCCTTGCGCCCTCTATGCATGCTGACCTCTTCATTGCATTTATACGCGACACCGCGTCAAGGAATTGCTGCACCAAGCTGAAATAACTCTTCGGCTCCGATCTCCCCGGCCACAGATGACCCATGACATACTTCATGGCAAGTCCGGACAATCTATTCAGTTCAGCCCATTGAGCCAAACGATCGTCCATTGCCAGTGGACGCTCTGGATTGTGAAACTGCGACCAGAAAAGCTTTTCCACTTCATGATCTTTCTGATCTCGAAAGTGTTCGGATGCATCAGCAGCACTCGCTGCCAAATCCAGATAGGTATCCTCGACACTCCACATCCGGTCCAATGGAGCAAACTTCGGGTCGCAAAATTTCCTTCGCAGCATAAAGGGCTTTCCAGCCGCAATCTGTTCGGCCTAACGTAGCTCCTCCTTCGCAGCTCTCATCGCAGAGCGCGCGTCCTTGGCATCGGCAGTGGCCTTCTCTAAGTCCGTCTGTTTTGCCTGGTCTTCTTCTTCAAGAAGTCTGCAACGGTCTGTAGTGCTTTTTAACTTTTTGGCCATCTTGGCCATCTCTTCCTTGCTTCGGCAATGGGCAGCCTGTTCGGCTCTCAGCTCTTCAAGGGCTTTTTTGGCGGCCGCATCACTTTTTCTGGCTTGCTCTTTAGCTCGGGCAAGTTCTGCCCTAAGACTCTCCACGGCGGCCGCACCATCTGCGTCAAGCACACACATTGTAAGACACAGGCATCAAACTGTTCTTACCTCATGCCGCTCGGGGAATTGCATACCTTGAGCTTCCTCAAGCCGCTTGTTGACAAGCATGATATCGGCTTCTGCCACGTCCAGTTGCCGCTTTAGTTCGGCAAAATCGTCAGTTTGGCTCGATTCCGGACACCCTACCGCCTACATTCAAAGGCGACATCTTAGACCTGGGATTATGATCCTCCGCGTGCCATCATTTCTTGACGACACGAAGAGTCTCAGGGGCTACTATCTACACAGGGCGCATCTTATTCATGCGCAATTGCCAAAAGTGTACGTACCTCGAAACCCGTCAGTAAACTTTTGACGGCCTCATGCAATCCGCTCTCTGCGGATGAAATCCTTTCAATCACCATGCCCATCAAAGCACGGTGCTCCTCTGAGATGCAAGCTCGCCCCAGCAGAATCTTTAGCTCCTCCGACCGAGCACCAGACGGTGCCGGGCTCGTCCCATGACCTCTTTCGAAGTCCGGATGCGGAGAACCTCGGGGGGCCACATTATCTTCCGCTCCTGCCGAATTCGGAGGAACCCTCCGCGACGACACCTCAGGATCGCCTGCCTCGCTAGGCAGCACGTCAGGAGGAGGCGTCCCGCTCTCCATCATCTCCGGAAGAAGATCCCCCGAAGACGAGCTCTGCTGAGAAAGGCTGAGGTCCGTGCTAGAAGGTAAAAGTTTGGTCAATCTTCTCAGGCATAAATCAAGGATTTCCTTCATCCCTCAAAAGGAAAATCTTTCTCTACTTACGGCTCGCTGGAGGGCTGATCCCCTTGAGGGCGTAGTTCGGCCGAGGAACTCCTCGGCGTCGGACCCTCTGACGAGGATTTTCTCCCCCGCTTTGCGGCCATGGTTTCCGGGTCGTCAGAGGCGACTCTCTTCTTCCCCTTAGGAGAGGAATCATCGGTTCCTCCCTTCGGAGCAGCCTCCTTCGAGGAGGCCATAGCTTCCTTGTCCTCCCCCTCCAAAGGCATTATCTCCAGCATCCTGACTAGCACGGGATCCGGCCTAGTTTCCGGAAGGGGAGCCGGACACCTGATCAGCTTTGCCTTTGCTATCCACTCCTGTTTAAAAGGACGGCTCTTTTAGGGGCAAGTTTATGATTATACGGATAGAAGGTCCGGGCACAAGGTTGCTTACTTGAGTATCCGGGCGATTGCGGCTTAGGCCTGCGTCCTCGGTTAAATCCAGACACATCTCTTGTGATCCGAAGAACAGTTTGTACATCTCCGCGGGCGTTGCGCCCATAAAGTTCTGGAGAGCTCGTGGTCCCTCTGGATTAAACTCCCATAGGCGAAGGGGGCGTCGTTTGCCGGGTAATATTCGGCGAATCAGCATGACCTGCATCACCTTGACCAAGCTGAGGTCTCCTTCCAAGAGATCCCTAATTCGGCCATGTAACAAGGTCACGTCTTTGGGAAAGCCCCAATTTAGTCCTCCGTTGACCCATGACGCTAGCCGTGGTGGAGGGCCCGAGTGAAAGGCAGGAGGCGCCACCCATTTGGTGCTCCGAGGAGCGGTGATATAAAACCACTCTCGTTGCCACAAGCTTGGCTCCTCTTGAAAAGAGCCCTCGGGCCATGGAACATCAGCATTTTTTCTTATAACAGCGCCTCCGCACTCTGCGTGCCGTCCCTCGATCATCTTCGGCTCCACTTTGAAGGTCTTGAGCCATAATCCGAAGTGAGGGGTAACATGGAGGAACGCTTCGCACATAACGATAAACGAGGAGATATGGATGATGGACTCCGGAGCTAAGTTGTGGAATTCCAGCCCGTAATAAAACAGCAGTCCCCTCACAAAGGGATCCTTTGGGAAGCCCAACCCTCGAAGGAAGTGAGACATGAACACCACGCTCTCACCGGGCTGGGGGCTGGGAATGACCTGCCCTTGAGCAGGCAACCTATGCCGAATTTCGCCGGTCAGGAACTTAGCCTCTCTCAACTTTAGCACGTCCTCCTCCGTGATGGAGGAGGGCATCCATTGGCCTTGAAGGTCGGAACCGGACATTGTCGAAGGTCCGAGGCGCCCGGAATCTAGAACCTAGGGTGTTGGAACTCGAGGCGACGGGCGAACTTGTTTTGGATTGGAGAAAAGATAAGGCCCTGGTCTCTTTATAAGAGGCTGAATACCAGGAGCCCTCCCCGTGACCGTTTGGGACTCGCCTCTAATCGAGGAAACATGCTAACAGGCATGATTGGGTTACCCACGTCCGTATTGATGAGAATCCCGTAAAAGGGGGGTACACGATCTCTGCTTTGACAAGACGTGCCAAGGAAACCGCCTCGCAAAACACGCTAAGGTGAAAAAGTAAAAACGATTCATAGAAAACTTGGCCGTAGTGTGATGGCGCACTATGGAATACGTCAGCAGATTTGATTTGTGTTAATATTATTCTCTCTATGGCAATATGTGGAAATTTATTTGGCAGAGCCGGACACTACTCTTGGTGTTAACAATCTTCTATGAAGGACTTGGAGGAGGAACCCGCCTTGCAATGCCGAAGAAAATTTGCACGCCGGACTCGTCGTCATTGAAGCCTGGTTCAGGGGCTACTAAGGGAGTCCTGGATTAGGGGGTGTTCGGGTAGCCGGACTATACCTTCAGCCGGACTCCAGGACTATGAAGATACAAGATTGAAGACTTCGTCCCGTGTCCGGATGGGACTTTCCTTGGCGTGGAAGGCAAGCTTGGCGATGCGGATATTCAAGATCTCCTACCATTGTAACCGACTCTATGTAACCCTAACCCTATCTGGTGTCTATATAAACCAGAGGGTTTTAGTCCGTAGGACAACATCATCAACTCCATAGACAACAATCATACCATAGGCTAGCTTCTAGGGTTTAGCCTCCTCGATCTCGTGGTAGATCTACTCTTGTACTACCCATATCATCAATATTAATCAAGCAGGATGTAGGGTTTTGCCTCCATCAAGAGGGCCCAAACCTGGGTAAAACATTGTGTTCCCTGCCTCCTGTTACCATCCGGCCTAGACGCACAGTTCGGGACCCCCTACCCGAGATCCGCCGGTTTTGACACCGACAATGGGCTAGACTCACTGTGGGCTTGTAATGGGCCGAAAGATACGAAGGCCTCATATGGGCCGAAAGACGTCGTGGGCCATACATGGGCTAAAAGTGAAATGGGCTGGTATTATATTCAACGGCCGACATGACGTTGTTGGGCTGATTTCCTCTAGGGCCTAATGGGCCATGAGTTAACGGGCCGTAAAATGGGCTATTTGCGAAGAGACCGTTAACAGGCTTTTCATGGGCCAGCCCGTTAACTTTTGACCAAGTCAAACGGGCCGGCTTTGTAAGCTAAATGGGCCACTGTTGGGCCGTGCCACGTGTCGACATATCATAGGCACGTATCTGACCCACTGACGAGCTGACACGTGTTTCGTCCGGCCAATAAGAATTTTACACGTGGAAATTTCCCATTGGTCGGGGCTGTTAACGGGTTATCAGATCCAAAACCCGACCCGATAGCTTAACGATGTTCCGTTACGGTGGATGCCACATATCGGTCACCCTTGACGAAAGCACTTCTGTGACGCGCGATTTATCGTCATGGAAGTGGACACTTCCGTGATGATAATTTTGGTAATGTCATGGAACACTTCTATGACAGCACAGGTATGACTATCTTTATTCTATCATAAATTTGTCATGGATGTACATGCATGATGAAAAAAGCGACCTACTGTGACAAACACGTATCATCACGGAAGTGTATTTTTTTTGTAGTGATCTATACCTCGGACATTACTATGCTTCCCTACCGTCCCAATATGGGTCCTGACATATGCCGCTTCAGCCTCGATGATCAGTCCTGCATTGGTCTCGAGATTGACAGTAGCTGGCCCTTCCCAGAGAATCACTTCTGGTTCAAAGCAAGCGTTTCCAACGCCGACGACTGGTTGAGCTGAAGTTCATTTCATCTCTTTGTTATTTGTTGTGTGAGAAAAACTTTACTAGAATGTTTTGCTGGAAATGATCTATAATCCAATGTGTATCCTCGTTGTCGTTGTGGGTTGATGACTTGTTGTATGTAATCAATGGCACATTTGCATATGCGTCCATCAACGCACGCCTGCTAGTGGTGTCCATATGAACAGTGCTAGTGATTTTAGTTGCAAAAATTAGATAGTGCTAGTGATTTGTAGCTACATATTTTGACAAATCGCAGTGTTACAAGGTTGACAAATGGCAATGTTACTAGCTAAACAAATGTCAATCTTTCTAGTTTGACAAATGGCAACATACCAAAATGACAAATATGCAAATCTTACCCGATTGTTTGTACGTGATTGCACACGGGTCACGCAAAACAACCGTTTGCGTTGAAGGGATGCAGAAATCCTGCTCGACACATTTTCCCTTGCCTTCCTGGGGAAGCTGTCGGTTTGCATACGGGTGTTCTAACTAAAACGTTTGCGATGAGGATTTTATATTTAAAAACCATTGCCGTTTTTTCAAAAGAAAATCATTTGATAAGTCTGTACATTAAGAGAGAAAAACGCAAGTTTGTTCAAACCATAGCTTTCATTCAGTCACACTGCGAATTTATATTCATATGATCGAGAATTCGAGATACAGTATTAAACCCCAAAAAACTATTTCCGGCGGTGGCGGAGGCGGCGTGCCGCGCCGTCATTGTTGTTGTCGTCCTTCGGGATGTCGTTGTTGAAGTCTTCAAGGCAACACAAAATGTTCTTCACTTGTAAATCAAACATCATGTCGTCGCGCGATCGACGGGCGGGGCGCGTGAGGACGGCAACTGGCGCCGCTAAGAGGTAGTGGTCGACTGCAGCGTCCCATGCCGCTGAGGGGGCGCGCGCACGGGCACGGGCGGGGCGGGCGCATCCAAACGCACAGGGACCGGTGCCGCGGTGGGTGGAGGGGTGTGCACGGGCAGGGGCACGGGCGCGGCGGGTGCAGCCAAACGCACGGGGGATGGCACCACGGTGGGTGGAGGGGCGCGCACGGGCATGGGCATGGGCGCTGGCGCTGGCATGCACATGAGCTCGCGCGGGTCCGCAGAGACCTCGCTGACGCACGCGGCTTCCAGCTCTGTGATAGTGCTCAGCGACCAGCCCGTCAATGCTACGGGAATGGTCGCTGGCGCGAGCGCGGGGATGGGAGCTGGGACGGGAGGGGGGGTAGCAACCGCCACGGCCAGCTCGTTCTGGGCCATGTCCATGAGGCCCCATTCCTCCTTATTTTCTATCTCCTCCAGCTCGGAGTTGACTTCACCAAACTTGAAGACTAGTGGCAGATGATCATTGTGCGCCATGGCGTTGGTGGAGGTCTGTGGGAGGGAGGGGAATGGGAGGCGGACAGTAAGGCCGACCGTATTAAATAGCAGCTCGGGGGCCATTAATGGAGAGGAAGGCGGGCGGCCATGGAAGTCAAAGGGCCCCCTTTCCCAGTGAGCCTATGCAGCATACAGCTCGCACACTTCCCGGTGAGCCTGCGCATTGGAGGACAGCTTGCACGCCTCTCGGTCAGCCTGCGCACTGGACTGCGCTTGCACGCCTCCCGTTCAATCAAGGTCAAGCAGCTGTCCACATGGCACCTCCTACAACCATTAAAACCAAGACACATGGCATCACGTGAATGGTTAACAGAACGCACACGGTTTGAATTATACAAACTTTTGAGATATTAAAGTGGCAGCTATTTTTCAAAATGCCCTTGTTGGCTGTCATTATTCGAGTGCGCCTTCTCCCAAAATGGACACGAAAAATGCCACATCATGTCAAGTGCTGTCGGTGTCAAAACCGGCGGATCTCGGGTAGGGGGTCTCGAACTGTGCATCTAAGATCGATGGTAACGGGAGGCAGGGGACACGACGTTTTACCCAGGTTCGGGCCCTCTTGATGGAGGTAATACCCTACATCCTGTTTGATTGTTCTTGATGATATGAGTATTACAAGAGTTGATCTACCACGAGATCGTACAGGCTAAACCCTAGAAGCTATCCTATGGTATGACTGTCTGTATATGATCTATCGACTAGCCTGGCCTCGGTTTATATAATGCACCAGAGGCCTAGGATAACAAGAGTCCTAGCCGAATACGCCGGTGGGGAGGAGTCCTTGTCTTGATCACCAAGTCTTGTGGAACCTTCCATGTATGCGGCAGCTGTCTGAACTGGCCCATGAGTATACGGCCATGGGGGTCCTCGGCCCAATCTAACAGATCGGGAGACGACATGGTGAGCACCCCCTAGTCCAGGACACCGTCAGTAGCCCCCTGAACCGGTCTTGCAGTTAGGGACGCTCCTCGATTCTTCCGAACTGTTCTTCATCTTCAGTTGTCGGTCTTGAAAACTGTTTCAACAAATCTTCTCATCTTCGATCTTGAGGATCGCCGAAATGCATTCGACGAGTTTACACGTGAGGTATCCGAGGAGCCCCTTTAAGTTTCCGGCCTTTATCAATGCCTTGTTATTCTTATGCCACACCTCGGGTTTGAAGTTGTTCCCGGGAGGCAGTGTCCTCTTGCGTCCGAGCTCTAATGCCAGACTGCATTCGAGGTATCTTTTGCAGCCGAGCACCAATGCCGGACTACTTCCGAGCTCCAACGCCGGACTGTATCCAGGCTCCAACGCCGGACTATATCCGAGGTGTCATATCACCTTGGTTCAAAAAAGTTTAAGGAGTTTAGCCGAGCTTAATGCTGGAAATGCCCTCTATGGAACCAGCCACTAGCGCCCGAGCTTTATGCCGGACTGCTTCCGAGGTGGTGCACCACCCCGACTGTGGGCCGATTTTTTGTCGATATTTTTGATTGGTGTAATTTATTCTCCGCCGAGATATATAGCCAGTAGCCCTCAAGGTGTGTATCGGTTTAAAACCCGAGATGCACTTGAAGGATGACGTAAGACTGCTGATCCCAGTAGCCGCTGAGACTCGGGTTGATTTGCAAAATCGGCCTGAGGATCAAGTCCTAGCTTGGCAGAATACTTCGGGATACAAAAAGCGGCGTGCTCAGTCCTCGAGACTCAGGTTGGGTGCGGCCGGCCAACCTGAGGATCATAATCTCCTCGGAAACTGTATTGCACTTAAAATTTTCTGCAATGGACAGGCAATGCAGTAGCCCCTGAGACACTGGTCGAGTGGCAACACCAGATCAGGGGATCGATGTGCCCCTTTAATATTTGTAAATAATAAGCCCGAAGCCCACTAGCCCCCGAGCCTTAATGCAGGCACGGGTGGCCGAATTAAGGATCGGTATCCATAGTAAAATCACAAATTATGTGTAATGACTCTATGTATCCAAGTACTTTACGTCATTAATGCTCGGATCCGCATTGTACAAAACTTTGGTGACCGACCATCGGCTTCCACCTCCTCGGATAGTAGCCGAGGAGTGTTTGTCCTACTTTATAAAGCCTTTATGAGGGCAAAGATTTACGACAAACAAGGCAATTTGGCCATACGGTTTTATAAACAAAGGTACGCAGAGAGATATGTTATATTACTGTTTAACATAAGAAATGTCTTCCAAAGAAAAAGTCCTGCTATTGGTTCCTTTCTTTGGGTTGTAATGCTAAGCATGATCATGAAACCTCAGCCCTAATGTAAGAGCAAAATATCAAGGATTTAGTTTGGGAGGCCAGTTAATAGCCCCCGGTAGTGTTCGGCGACAGTCGAGGTCAAGCCGTAAACACTTCGGCCATTGTTATGAATGGCCCGTCATTTAACACCGTCATCGGATTGCTGACCAGTTTACGCTTATCGTGACAGTCAGTTTTCGGCTTTCTCCACTGAGGTGCTTAACCATGTGAGCTGGAAGCACAATCGCAGTGGTTCTCCCTTTGTACACCTAGCCGAACAAAGCAGAACGTAGGAGGAAGTGCAGGAGCCGGGCAACCCAACTATTGATCGAAGACACAATTCGAAACCAATGCATATATAGTGAGATCCGAGAATGTTTTTGCCGAATCTATAAAGGTGTCCGGCATTGCACTGTGAGACTTGTGCTGGAAACACACAAATAGTTTAAAAGTGCCCAAAAGCTTGGAAAACCAAAAGACGTCAGTAAAACCATGACGTCCGAACAAGATCAAGTGTTCTGTACCAATCCGAAAATTGGAAGAGAAAGAAAAAATTGTGCTTCTGTCGTGTTTTGACAACGAACAAGAAGAAAACACATTTACAGCTCATATATAAATTTTAAGAGCCCCCAAGTGACTTGGGTAAGAATTTTATGTATAATGCTTGTATGTACCGAAGTACTTATATCATATTTGTGTTCACCTGAACTTTAAGCACGTCTTAACCGACCGTCGGCTTCTCCCTCTTCGGCCAAGGGCCAAAAAGTGTCATGTACTCCGCCTGTCAAGAGTATCGACGGTGTTTCCGATGACCAGGCAATCAGGCCATAAGGCTATAACAGACAAAGCACGCTCAGGGAACTTATGCTATATTACTAACGAAGTGTAAGAAGCATCTTCGAAGAAAATAGTACCCCCACCGATACCTTTCTTCGGTGCTCATTATTACTATGAGACTTGTGCAATAGATTTTTTGTACTCATGAGTTCCGTTGTGTGCCAACCATGATTGAAAACAATAAGAGCGCTAGCTTTCGGCTTCACCCAGTCTGAGGTTAGAGCTCGGATGACCCAGTCATGACAATCGCAGAGGTGCTCCCTTTACTCCCTAGCCGAACAATCGGGAACGTAGGGGTAAGCACAGGAGCCAGGCAACCCAGCTTGCAAATCGCTTAGGTCAATATGGTGCATATTGTGGCGTAATACACGAACAAGGAACGAAGCCGTACAAGTATAATCATATGCAAGAGGAAAAGCTCCATCAAGGGAGCCCCCAAGTAAACGGGGTATTTGAATTTGTGTGTCACAAACAAAGTTTTGACAAGGAGATTCTCTACAAGCAACTTTTTTTCTTCCAAAAAGGTATAATGCTTGGTCGAACTGAACACAAGTTAAAAATTTAAAACTTTGAGCATGAATGCAACTTAGCTGGTTAATGTGTTCGGTATTGATGACGCGGCCCGAGCTTGATGCGGGACAAGGTTCCATCCCCCAAGCCGGTCCCAAGGTGGCAGAGCAAAGAGCTCGGCACTCCGAAGTGGTGACATAGCACGGTCAATGCGGGCCGGCAGAGTGATGCCGAAGTCCCTGGCATGGGGTAATGAAGTGTTGACGAAGCCCCCCGTCTAGCCGAGGTGACGTGGTATGTCAGTACACCGAGTTGACGATACTGCCCAACCCGGATCATTTTCCCGTGCATAAAAAATAGTGCAAACCGGAGATAATAGTAATGATAATAAAAACAATCGTTGCATAATTAATAATTTATGCAAAGTGAGTAATAAAAGAAATATGGCTTGGCGCCGAAGTAAATGTCGATGCAGGGCGTCGGCGTGATGTGGTAAAGGCGTGGCAAAGTCTGAATTCACAGGTCAGTCTGAGTTCCGGATGCGGCGTTCGCCGGACCATGTACGGAAACTAACCTAACCACCATGCGACTGTCGTTAATGCGGCCATCATTTGATAGACCTGTGTACATATGATGGACAAACCAGAGTAATAATTCCTTGGGAAAAATGAACCCAAACAAGCAAAAAATACTAAGATTAATAGCACCTAGTTTATTTGTTGTAGCAATCCGAAGAAAGGTGATTCCCAAAGTTGGGACTCGATCTGCACACCCATTGCCTGATGGGCGATAAAGCGACGGCATGGCAATGCTGGCAAAGGTTGTCTCGCTGAGGCAAAGCACTCGGTCCAGCTAACGTGATGGAGCTGGTCGGCTAGTGACGCCGAAGTCTCCGGAGTAGGTTGATGAAGAGATGGCAAAGCCCCCGGTCCAGCCGAGATGTCGAAGCCTCGATGTCAGCCGATGAGTCAAAGTAGGTCGGCGCGATGGACACCGGCTTGAAGAAGCAACAGTGCGACCCTGCCGATGTAGGCCGTGACGTGGTCAATGTCGGCTTGATGAAGTGACCATGCGACGATGCCGGTGTGCCCGCTCCGTGTAATCCGTGGGCGGCGATGTTGGTGATGATTTATCCTTCGCGATGCCGGACTCCTGTTCGGCTTGCCGAGATGATGATCCGAAGAAGTTGAGCTCGGTTCAACAAAGTGACGACGTGTCTAGCGCAGGTCGGCAGCCGTGGAGCAATATTGCCGGACTGGTTTGACACCAGCATGATGGTGAAGATCATGTTCAAAAGATTTTAAAATTAATGGGATGTGTTCGGGAACAAAAAACAGTACCCCATACAAAACTTCCTTCAAAAAGGATGTCCGAAATCCTGTTCATAAAAAAGACAAACTCGGGTCGGATTCGTTTTCGCGCAGAAAACAGATCCGAAAAGTGATTCACTAATCAGAAGGTTCCTGAAGTTTAGACGGTCGGGTCGAGCTGAAATTTTGAGGGGTGGTAGATATGGGAATTCCGCAGCCGTTCAACGGTTGGATCTTTCAAAGGACGTCTGAGCTAGAAGCTAGACACCACACCATAAACTCGTCCAGATTCCCATCTAGATTTGACACGGCTTCGATATATCGCGGATTGCCAGAGATTCCTTCATCGGAACTTGACGAAATTTTCGATGGTTGTTGTAGACTCAATTCCGCACAATTCCACCGAAGGAATCGTTAAAACGACACTTGAGGAGGCGGTGGCGGCGGATACAAGTTTGCTGTCCAGAAAAACAGCACGGTCGCCCAAGGGCAATTTTGACGTTGAGCCCCCGAGCTTCATGGACGATTCCTCCATGATCTTGATAGAGATCGGAGTTGGTGTTGATGAAGGCCCCCGTCCGAATATGATGATCGGAGATGGAGCACGGTCCTCGGTCGAGCCAAGGTGACCAGTCGAGCCGATGATGAAGATGCCGGCGTCGCAGTTGACCTGCGGGTGAGCCGTTGATCCTTTTGTCGATCACACAGCAGAACTCTCAATGAAAGCACCAATGTCGGTGAGAAAACCGGCGGATCTCGGGTAGGGGTCCCGAACTATGCGTCTAAGATCGATGGTAACAGGAGGCAGGGGATACGATGTTTTACCCAGGTTCGGGCCCTCTTGATGGAGGTAATACCCTACGTCCTGCTTGATTGTTCTTGATGATATGAGTATTACAAGAGTTGATCTACCACGAGATCGTAGAGGCTAAACCCTAGAAGCTAGCCTATGGTATGATTGTCTGTATATGATCTATCGACTAGCCTGGCCTCGGTTTATATAATGCACCAGAGGCCTAGGATAATAAGAGTCCTAGCCGAATACACCAGTGGGCAGGAGTCCTTGTCTTGATCACCAAGTCTTGTGGAACCTTCCATGTATGCGGCAGCTGCCCGAACTGGCCCATGAGTATACGGCCATGGGGGTCCTCGGCCCAATCTAACAGATCGGGAGATGACATGGTGAGCACCCTCTAGTCCAGGACACCGTCAGGTGCCATTCCATGATAGCATTGCCAAGTTTCATGAATTTCAGACGAGTTTTTGATTTACTAGAATTTAAAAACCAGGCATCTCAATGTTTTGCTGGCAATCAACGGTGCCCTGGTGTTTAAAATTCATTCCCATTTCCTCCATGGGACCTAAGCATGCACCCAAGGATACAAATTTGATTTTTCAACCAATTTATATGCACCGAAGCATGTGCATATAGTTCAAATTTGAATTATGCACATAAATGCATTGAAAACTCAGTTAATGCATAAAAATGTCCAAACGAACCCCGAAAAATCCCAAAAATTGACACAACACTCCTGTTGTTCTATGTTGACACAAGAAATTTTTTGAATGCAATAAGAGGCAATGGATATCATTCCGTCCCCAAAGGTGGGACGTTCCTACCGAAACCATCATGCTTGTTGTGAGAAGCTCTGGTTTGTGAGAAGCATATACCCGAACCTGCCCCAAATGGGACAAATTTTTTAACATGGCATGTTGATGCCGCTCCATGATAGCATGTAAAGTTTCATGAATTTCAGACGAGTTTTGGATTTATTAGTATTTAAAAAGGGCCATTTGCATTTCTGTCCCTAAGTCGAACCACCTACTCAGATATGCCCCTAATTTCGAAGTTTGCTCAAATTTGCCCCTCTGCCGTTAAGTGACCTTACAAAAATGCCCTTCCGTTCCGTTTCCGTCCAGTCAAAGGGGTTTGACCGTCTATGGGGCGTTTGTTGGACATTTTTACCCCTGAAAAAAATAAAACATAAATTAAAGAGAAGAAAGAGAGTGCTTACCTTTTAGCCCAAGTGCAATGTGCACTTTCGGCCCATGTGCATACAGCCAGGCCCACCCATCTGCCCCAGTCGTCGTCTTCGTCAGCTCAACGACTGCACGCGCCGGCGCGCGCCACCGTCGGCCACTGTTCGACAGCTGCCGCCATAGTAGCTCGAGTAGGGCTACTTAGCGACGCCGACAAGCCCTTGGAAAACCCTAGCTAACTTTCCCTCCCTTCCCCCGCTCGCTCTCCTCCCCTCAGCCGCATCCCAGGACGGCCGTCGTCGTGACCTTCGCCATTGCCGCGGCCATTGTCCTCACATACGGCTGAAAAGCTATCCAGGAGACGCGCACGCCTCGACTTCGTCTACTCCTAGGAGCAGCTCGAGCAGGACCACGCAAACATGACCGGATCGACCGTCTTCCTCGTCTACGGCCGCTGGAGCGCCATCGTCGATTCGCCGCCCCTGTGCTACTAAACCACAAATCAATGTCTCAATCGTGTTCGTGGTGCCCCTAAGATGTCGCCCAGCCCCTTAAACCACTGGATCCATGGCCGCCTTCTTGAGTCCGTCGAGCACCGCCGTCGGCCGCCGCCTCGCTCGTTGCTGCGACCGATTCCGACCACCCCCTCACACTTTGTTGGTACCACTGGACGCGCCCCAGCGCACTCGTCCGAACTATACTCTTCGCCAACAAGTTGGTTGCCGGAGTTGCGATTTCGTCCATCGTCACTGTGGCTTTGGTCACTGGAGCGCGCCGCCAGTCCAGGGCACAGTCGCGGGTGAGGGAGGGAGAGGAAGGGAGGGAGGGAGAGGGAGAATGGAATGGAGGGAGGGCCGCGACGCGTGGGGAGCTGGTGCTGACGGTGTACAATCCGGCCTGTCGGCGCTCGCCGGAGGTCAGACAGAGAGGTCGTGAGGTAGGGGAGAGAGGTGGGAGGGATTTTTTTATTTATCTATTTTGTTTGGGGCCCACATGTAAGTGTGAGAGAGAGAGGGTGAGAGGGAGAGTTTTTCCTTTTTATTTTTTTCTGACTGGGTCCCACATGTAAGTGGCACATGGAGGCAAGGGCAAAATGTCCAACAAACGCCTCGTAGACGGTAAAACCCCTTTGACCTGACGGAAACGGAACGGAAGGGCATTTCTGTAAGGTCACTTAACGGCAGATGGGCAAATTTGAGCAGACTTCGAAATTAGGGGTAAATGTGAGTAGTGGGTTCGAGTTAGGGACACAAATGTAAAAGACCCATTTAAAAACCAGGCATCTCAACGTTTTGCCGGGAATCAACAATGCCCTTGTGTTTGAATTTCATTCCCATCTCTTGCATGGGACCTAGAAATTCATGCAAGGACACATATTAGATTTTTCAACCAACCTTAGTGAATTGGAGCATGTGCTTGTAGTTCAAATTTTAATTATGCACATAAAATGCCTAGAAAATCCAGTTAATGCCTAAAAATGTCCAAATGAACCCCGAAAAATCACAAAAATTGACACAGCACTCATGTTGTTCTATGTTGATACTAGAAATTTTTTGAAATCAATAAGAGGCAATGGATATCGTTTCATCCCCAAAGGTGGGACATTCCCTATCGAAACCATCATGCATGTTGTGAGAAGCTCTAGTTTGTGAGAAGCTTATACCCAAACTTGCCCCAAATGGGACACATTTTTTACCACGGCATGTTGATACGGCTCCATGATAGCATGCCAAGTTTCATGAATTTCAGACGAGTTTTGGATTTACTAGAATTTAAAAACCAGGTATCTCAACGTTTTGCCGGCAATCAACAGCGCCCTGGCGTTTGAATTTCATTCCCATCTCTTGCATGGGACCTAGAAATTCACCCAAGGACACAGATGTGATTTTTCAACCAAATTTAGTGCATTGGAGCATGTGCTTGTAGTTCAAATTTGAATTATGCACATAAAATACCTAGAAAACCTAGTTAATCTGTACTACTATTAAACAAACAAACATATTCATTGCTAAACGCACCCAGCCTAACCTACACATAACATCCCCGACCAATTACAACCTCACGATCAGAATCACTCAATTTCACCAAGCTGTCCAGATTACTCTAACTGTCATCCAAGAGTACGCGTACCAATTTCCCCTGGCGGACGATTACTCAGGCAATCCCACGTCCGCCCAAGTCGCCCTCCCTTTGTTTCATCTGCCCCTGCATCCTCCACATACATCGTTCTCCACTTCCCCCCCTCCCTTGTCTCTCCTCTTCGCCGCCGCCACAGGACACCGCCGTGGACCTTTCCTCCCTCAAGATGCAGCGGTTGCAGCGTGAGATGCAGCGACTACGACGTGAGATGCAGCGGGCTCGGCCTTCATCGTGGGCGGAGAGGTTCCTCTCCTCCGTCGAGCAGCGATGGCATGGGACGCAGCGGGATCGACCTGCCTCGGACTTGGCAGTGTGGTCTCTCTCCTCCCTCGAGCGGCGGTGGCCACGCGGAACATAGCGGGCTCGGCCTCGGCGATGGATATCTCTGGCGGGCCATTCGAAATCGCCGATGTGCGACTCCTCGCCTATGATTCTCGACCTGTAGTCGCGAGAAGCTGAGAGAGCCATGGTTCTACCTCTGTGTAGTACATAAAGAAATCTTCTTAATTTAGAGCTTGGAGGACGCAAGGATCTGAATCAACATAGCCACGTGCAACACCATGGCCAGGCGCACGCAAAGATTTGAATCAATAACTCATCTAATTTCACACATTCTAACTTGATTAGTTCGGTTGAATCTGACATGCTTTTAGACTTAAATTTGATCTTGATTTCCTCCTACCTCCTTTATATGTATATGTGCACTGCAGGCGAAGTCGGCCGACAAGAGCTAGCGAGATTTGTTGTTGGGGCGAGCTTGTTATTCTCCACATGGATTCAAAACACAAATTTAATCTTCTATGTGCATGATCTTTTTTATGTTCTGAATTTGTTGTTGGGGGCGAGCTTGTTATTCTCCACATGGATTTGAAGCTGTTGAACGAGAGCCACACGCCGAGCAAGATCTCCATCTGGACCGGCAACGGTCTCCACAATCTGAAGGTAATTCCTCTTGTAGCAGCAAGGTGCCCACTAATAGCATACACGTATCTCTGAACTATAAATTATGATATGTGCTCTATGGTGAGAGCACTTAACAATTATTTTTGGAAAAATACTCAAGTTGGTTTGCTGTAGTTCTTACATGTATTGCCATCTTGTAGTGTAGCGACCAGACCTCATACAGTCTGATCTCTGTGCTCCGGTGTCATCCCTGGAACAGTAATGCTGACACCACACAGTACTCGGAGGATTTATAGCAGAGTAGCAATCACACACTTATTACATTGAGTGTCTCAAAAGAGAACTTATTACAATAAATATGGCTTAAGGCCATCTAATAATGATAACATCGGAAGGCTTGGAAGATAAGTGAGTCCATCAACTCCAACGGCATCACTGAGTATAGGACCACGACCTAAAACTCCTTAATCGCCGTCTGAAAAGTCTGCAACATTAACGTTGCAGCCCGAAACGGGTCAGCACATGGAATATGCTGGCAATGCAACACATAAAGAGTAATGGAATGAAACAGCTATACTATATGCATATTTGGCTGGTGGAAGCTCTATGGTTACAGTTTTGCGTAAAGTCAATTTTTCCCTACTTCAAAGGAATAAATTTTACTTAACTATCATGGTAGTTGTTAAACATTGAGAATGGTTGACAGCATTCTCAATCCCAATTAAGCATCATCATTAAACACAACCCAACAAAATTAATTTAGAGTAACATGTTGAGATTCACATGATAATCCAGGTACTAGATACTCAAGATGTCTATTACCGGGGACACGGCTAACCATGATTAGTTTATTACACTCTGCAGAGGTTTGCGCACTTTTCCCCACAAGACTCGATCGCCTCCGTTTGGTTTCTCGCACTACAAGGTGTTTGAGAAGACGGATGACCGAGACATAGTCTTTCAGAAGCGCTAGCACCTTACGATCGGGTAGACCGTACCACCTACATCCCCTACATCTGCTAGTCTACCACTGTAAGAGTTCGCACGACTTAGTCAACTATGCTAGAGCCCATAATAGCTTGTGGCTGCACACGGAAGTTTCTATTATGGATAATCTCATGATCCCTTTGAGCCTGGGTGGCGGTCCAAAAGAAAAACCGGCAAGTCCTCGAATACCCAGGTGCCTCAATCCACCCAGATGTGTGTTTAAGTTGCCACCTTAGATAAACCATTAATGAACAATACTCACATCTGTCATGGATATCACTCACCCAATCCACGTCTACTAGCATAGCATGTCACAATAAGCAAACGTAGAAGTAACTCCCAAAGGTTTGATAATAAACAGGTAATAGGTACTACCTCCACTACTTCCCATCCCACAATTTATTTAGATCCTAACCATGCAATGTGTGAGGATTGATCTAATGCAATAAAACTGGGTAGTAGAAAAGGTATGATCAAAGTGTTACTTGCCTTGTTGATGATCCGGGAAACCTAACGATTCGAAGTAACAGGCGGCGCACTCCGGGTATTCTATCGCAGACAAACAAACAAGCACACAATAAGTACTCATCTAATGCATGGGTAAAACTCAAATGAGAGATTTAACCAGAAGATTCAACTTAAGAACTCCGGTTGGCAAAAAGAATCAAATCGAACGAAGCAACGAAAGTCAAACGACGAAAGAAAACAACTTTGTTCTAGTAATATGGATCTAGGGCAAATTTTACAGTGACAAAATCTTGTTTAAGTTGGTTAAACGGATAGAGGATTTCGAGACGAAACTCTAGGCGCTTGAATCACCTGATTCCGATAAACGAGCGAAAAGTTATACTAAATCAAAAATCGGATCAGTAATCGCGATCAGAAAAATCACGGATTTAATCCGAAAAAAGAAAAACGACGAATGCTCGCTAAATTAAATAAACCGGAAAAACCGTTCTATTTAAAAAAACCAAATCAAAAAAAATTAAACCGACGGAAAACCGACGAAAACCGATCGTTTTTTAAAAAAACGATGGCACGGAAGTCGAGGCTCGGCGAACCTTGGGCGGCGGAATTCGGCGGCGGCTGGCGGCGCGGGGCTCGAGGCGGCAGGGCGCTAGGGTTTGGGGGCGGCAGCTGGGCCTCGGGCTGGCTCCCCCGGCTTATAAAGCCGGTCGGGCCAGGAGTCCGGGTCGGACACGGCGAGTTAAGTTGGTTCGCATTTTTTTAAAATAATTACGCGCAGAAGAAAAATAAAAAGGAATATTAAACGGACGCCAAAAATTCCGAAACAAATTTTCACGGGCTTCTAAAATCAAACCGCACAAGGTGAACATTTATTTGGGACCTAAATGCAATTTTGAAAAACGCACTTTTTCCCTAAATTCAAATAAAACACCGAAAAACTCCGAAATAAAATCTTATTTGATTTTATTATTGAATCCTCAATATTTCTTTATTTTGGGAAAGCCATTTTATTCCCTCTCTCATGTTTTTGAAATAGAAATAATTGATGATAAAATAAATAAAATCAAATGATCCTATTCTCAAAATTTGAGAAAACTCAAATATGAAAATAACGAAATCCCCAACTCTCTTCGTGGGTCCTTGAGTTGCGTAGAATTTCTAGGATTAACCAAAATGCAAAATAAAATATGATATGAAATGATGATCTAATGTATAACATTCCAAATTGAAAATTTGGGATGTTACAAACCTACCCCCCTTAAGATATGAATCTCGCCCTCGAGATTCGGGTTGGCTAGAAAATAGGTGAGGGTGGTCCTTGAGCAAATCTTCCTCTCGTTCCCAGGTGACTTCATCCTCTGTGTGGTGGCTCCACTGGACTTTGCAAAACTTGATAACCTTGTTGCGAGTGACTCCACTGGCAAACTCGAGAATCTTAATTGGTTTCTCCTCGTACGTCAAATCGTTATCCAACTGAATAGTTTCCAAAGGCACTGTGTCTCTCAACGGTATGTCAGCCATCTCCGCGTGACATTTCTTCAACTGGGAAACGTGGAACACATCATGAACTCCTGAAAATCCTTCGGGCAATTCCAACTTGTAGGCCATTTCTCCCATACGCTCCAAAACTCGATATGGTCCTACAAATCGTGGCGCTATCTTCCCTTTAACTCCGAAACGCTTTGTTCCTTGAAGTGGAGATACTCGAAGATAAGCTCTATCTCCGACTTCGTAAACTGTCTCCTTGCGTTTAAAATCTGCATAACTTTTCTGTCTGGAGTGGGCTATCTTGAGCCTATCGCGAATCAACTTCACCTTCTGTTCAGACTCTTTAATCAAGTCAAGTCCAAACAACTGGCGGTCTCCAACTTCGTCCCATGACAACGGTGTCCTGCACCTCCTTCCGTACAAGGCTTCGAAAGGGGCCATCTTTAAACTGGTTTGGTAACTGTTGTTGTAAGAGAACTCTGCATATGGCAGATTGTCGTCCCAACTAGATCCATAATCTAGCGCACAAGCTCTTAGCATATCCTCCAAAATATGATTGACTCTCTCGGTCTGTCTATTTGTCTATGGATGAAAAGCTGTACTGAATTCTAGCCTGGTACCCAAAGTTTCGTGCAACTGCTTCCAGAACTTTGAGGTAAACTGGGTTCCTCTATCCGATACGATACTCCTTGGAACTCCATGCAGACATACGATCCTGGTCATGTATATCTTTGCCAACTTAGCACTGGTGTAAGTGGTCTTTGCTGGGATGAAATGAGCTACTTTCGTCAATCGATCGACTACAACCCAAATCGAGTCATAGCCTGAACGAGTCCTGGGTAATCCCGTGATAAAATCCATGCCTAGCTTATCCCACTTCCATTCGGGTATCGGCAATGGTTGTAACAATCTTGCTGGCTTCTGATGCTCTGCCTTTACTCTCTGGCGTACATCACAAACTGCTACATACTCCGCAATATCCTTCTTCATTCCGGTCCACCAGAAAATATCCTTCAAATCCAAGTACATTTCGGTATTTCCTGGGTGAATCGAATATGGTGAATCGTGTGCCTCTTGCAAAATCAACTTCCTGATCTCCGGGTCATTGGGCACATAAATGCGGTCTTCAAACCATAAGGTGTCGTGCTCATCCTCACGAAATCCCTTAGCTTTTCCTTTGCTCAGTTTCTCCTTTATAGCAGCAATCTCTTGGTCAGTTTTCTGAGCTTCCCTGATTCTATCCATCAAAGTTGACTGCATCTCCAATGCTGCTACATAGCCTCTCGGAACTATTTCCAAACATAGTTTACGAAGATTTTCTGCTAACTCCCTGGGTATTTCTCCCATCATTAACGTATTGACATGGCTCTTACGGCTTAATGCGTCAGCTACGACATTAGCCTTTCCGGGGTGATAATGCAATCTCATATCATAATCCTTGATAAGCTCCAACCATCTCCTTTGTCTGAGATTCAACTCCTTCTGTGTGAAAATGTACTTCAAGCTCTTATGATCCGTGTACACCTCACAATGATTTCCAATGAGGAAATGCCTCCATGTTTTCAAAGCATGCACTACGGCTGCTAACTCCAAATCATGTGTGGCATAATTCAACACATGAGGCTTTAGTTGTCTTGAGGCATATGAAACAACTCTCCCTTCCTGCATAAGCACTGCTCCAAGTCCTCGACGTGAAGCGTCGCAATACACCTCATAATCTTTGGTCTGGTCTGGCAAAATCAACACTGGTGAGGTAACCAATCGTTTCTTCAACTCCTGGAAACTAGCCTCACATTCCTCTGTCCATATGAACTTGGTATCCTTCTTCAACAACTCCATCATAGGCTTAGCAATCTTTGAGAAATTCTCAATGAATCTCCGGTAGTATCATGCGAGTCCAAGAAAACTCCGGATCTCTCCAACTGTTGTTGGGGCTTCCCACTTGGTCACGGTATCAACTTTAGTGGGATCAACTGCTATACCTTCTCCAGATATAACGTGTCCGAGGAATCCTACTTCCTTCAACCAAAACTCACATTTGCTGAACTTGGCATATAATTGATGTTCTTTGAGCTTTCCAAGTACCAAACGCAAATGCTCCTTATGCTCCTCTTCATTCTTCGAATAAACTAGGATATCATCAATGAACACTACGACGAACTTATCCAAAAACTCCATAAACACTTTGTTCACAATGTTCATAAAATAGGCAGGTGCGTTAGTCAGACCAAATGACATAACGGTATACTCATAGAGCCCATACCTGGTGGTAAAAGCTGTCTTCGGAATATCCTGTTCTCGAATCTTCAACTGGTGATATCCTGATCGCAGATCGATCTTGGAAAATACCTTAGCTCCTTGCAAACAATCAAACAGATCATTGATCATTGGTGGTGGGTACTTGTTCTTGATCGTTACTTCATTCAATCCTCGATAATCAACAACCATCCTTAACGATCCATCCTTCTTTTCTACCAGAAGTACTGGCGATCCCCAAGGCGAAGAACTTGAGCGAATATATCCTTTATCCAATAACTCCTTAATCTGCTTCTTAATTTCTACCAAATCCTTTGCTGGCATCCTATATGGTCTCTTTGATATTGGCCCTGTGCCTGGTAATAGCTCAATCAAAAACTCAATATCTCTATCCGGTGGCATGCCTGGCAACTCCTCTGGAAATACTTCAAGGAAATCCCTTACCACTGGTACTTCCTCCTGCACAACTCCTGTTAGGCAATTTACTTGAGTCCTCTTTGGCACATGCCGGGATACATACTTGATCCTTCTCCCTTCTGGGGTGGTAAGCAAAATTGACTTACTAGCACATTCAATATTCCCTTCATACTTTGATAACCAATCCATGCCTAATATCACATCCAATCCTTGAGATTCCAATACTATTAGGTCTGAGGGAAAAACATAGTTACCAATCCTTAATGGTAACCGATCACACCATAGACTAGCCACATACTCTGCTCCAGGCAAGGTTACTAACATGGGTGACCTAAGGGCTTGGGTTGATAGGTTATACTTATCCACAAATCCCCTTGAGATGTATGAATGCGATGCACTAGTATCAAAAAGAGCGAGTGCAGTAAACGACTTAACCAAAAACTTACCTATTACTGCATCGGGCTGAGGTTCAACCTCCTCCATGCTAACGTGGTTCACCTGTCCCCTGTTGAAAGGGTTCGGCTTCTTCCCAGAACTTCCATTGCCATTTTGGCCTTCAGGACATTCATTGGCATAATGTCCGGTCTTCTGACACTTAAAGCAAGTGACTTGGCTCAGGTCCTTCTTGGCTGGGGTTGATGGGTTGGTGCGATTCTGGCCGTTGCTTCCTCCATTGCCATTTCCATTCTTAGTGCCATTGTGATTGTGTGAGCTACCTCCTCCATGAGTATGCTGAAAATGTCCTCCCGGTCTAGGGGTAAAACGTGGCTTCTGTTGACTTCCTGAATTATACTTTCCTTGTCCATACTTCCTCTTGCGATTCTCAATTTGCTGTTGCTTCCCTTCAATCATAAGAGCACGATCTACCAACTCCTGGTAGTTGTTGAAGGTTGCTACCATCAACTGCATGCTCAACTCATCATTCAGTCCTTCCAGAAACTTCTCCTGCTTAGCTGCATTCGTAGCGACGTCATCTGGTGCATAACGTGCTAACTTACTAAAGTCCTCCACATACTGGCCAACTGTCCGTCCTCCTTGGCGCAAGTTGCGAAACTCACGCTTCTTCATGGCCATAGCTCCTGCTGAAACATGTCCAGTTCGAAAAGCCCGTTGAAACTGGTCCCATGTGACAGTGTCGACTGGGAAAGTGGTTGTGAAATTCTCCCATCATGATGCTGTGGGTCCTTCTAGCTGATGTGCGGAAAACTTCACCTTCTCCGCATCTGTGCATCCTACTGTGGTCAACTCCCTAGCTATCTTGCGGAGCCAATCATCTGCTACTATCGGCTCGGTGCTACTGGAAAACACCAGCGGATTCAGCCTAAGAAAGCGAGCTAAGTGGTCAACAGGTGGTGGTGGTGGGTTGTTGTTGTTGTTCCCCTGATTCTGATTCCGGACTAGCAACTGCATCAATGTGTTTTGCTGCTGGATCAACTGGGTGAGCTCCGGTGGAAAGGAAAATCTGGGGTCATGTCTCAGAGGCATATGAGGGTTTAGAAAAGATGAGATGTAAGAATAGAGGGGGTTTAAAGGGAAAACACTACCCATATGCACATGAGGCAAAAGCAAACAATTCACTTCATTCAATCAAACAAGGGCATACAATCGATCTAACTATCGCAAAAGTGCTCGGACTACTATATTTACATGGTGGACTACTACTACTGATGAGGTGGTCTACTAGAAATAATCTTCGGTTGCAGACTCCATAATATCTGCTCCAGCTTCATCAACATAGTCATCATCACTACTATCTGGTTCCGAGTCGGTGCCGTCGATGATGATGTAGTCTTCCAGACTAATCTCCTTGGGTTCTTCGTCTTCATCTACTGGCGTAGGGCCTCCCATAAATATTCCAATCTTCTTGATTAGGTCGTCATTCTTCTCCACCAATACTTCAATTTCTTCTTCATAATCTTCACGTGTAGCCTTGAGTTCTTCCTCCAGTTCCTTGATTCTAGTCTTAGCCTTCTTCAGATCTATCATGTCGGCGCACATCTGGTTCTCCTGTCGTCGAATGTGCTGGTTTAACTCCTGGATAAAAGCTGCAATTGATCTATCCTTCCTGGTGCTGATCATCTCCCAGTGTTCATCTCGGCACCCACAAATCTGGTAGATAGTATCCTTGAGATCGTTGCGGTAGACTTCTCCAATGCGTCCCATGGCGATGTGAGCTGCCATGCTCTTTCCTAGACTCCAAGTTGGTGCATCAAAAGAAAACTCTATGGGCTCAGTGACTGGCATGAACGTCCTTCCTGGAACTTAAACTTGAATCATCCAGCGCTCTTCTTCAGGTAAAGTGGCGTTGTAGGTTCCTGTGAAACTTGGTACTCCTATGTTCAGGTATCTAGTGACTTCCTTCAAGTGACGTCCAAAGGGTGTATCTTCATCCGGTTGCGTGAACTTGTTCCTTGCATCCGCCATCCTAAAAGAGTAGAAAAGATGAGAAGTCAGAAGAGAAGAGAGTGAATAGTGATCTAGGTCTTTAGCTTAGTGGTCGTGTCTTACAGTCAGCGTGTGCTCTAATACCATCTCTGTAGCGACCAGACCTCAAATAGTCTGATCTCTATGCTCTGATGTCATCCCTGGATCAGTAATGCTGACACCACACAATACTCGAAGGATTTATAGCAGAGTAGCAATCACACACTTATTACATCGAGTGTCTCAAAAGAGAACTTATTACAATAAATATGGCTTAAGGCCATCTAATAACGATAACAGTGGAAGGCTTGGAAGATAAGTGAGTCCATCAACTCCAACGGCATCACTGAGTATAGGACCACGACCTAAAACTCCTTAATCGTCGTCCGAAAAGTCTGCAATATTAACGTTGCAGCCCGCAGCACATGGAATATGCTGGCAATGCAACACATAGAGAGTAATGGAATGAAACAGCTATACTATATGCATATTTGGCAGGTGGAAAGCTCTATGGTTACAGTTCCGCATAAAGCCAATTTTTCCTACTTCAAAGGAATAAATTTTACTTAACTATCATGGTAGTTGTTAAACATTGAGAATGGTTGACAACATTCTCAATCCCAATTAAGCATCATCATTAAACATAACCCAACAAAATTAATTTAGAGTAACATGTTGAGATTCACATGATAATCCAGGTACTAGATACTCAAGATGTCCATAACCGGGGACACGGCTAACCATGATTAGTTTATTACACTCTGCAGAGGTTTGCGCACTTTTCCCCACAAGACTCGATCGCCTCTGTTTGGTTTCTCGCACTAGAAGGTGTTTGAGAAGACGGATGACCGAGACATAGTCTTTCAGAAGCGCTAGCACCTTACGATCGGGTAGACTGTACCACCTACATCCCCTACATCTGCTAGTCTACCACTGTAAGAGTTCGCATGACTTAGTCAACTATGCTAGAGCCCATAATAGCTTGTGGCTACACACGGAAGTTTCTAGTATGGATAATCTCATGATCCCTTTGAGCCTGGGTGGCGGTCCAAAAGAAAAACAGGCAAGTCCTGGAATACCCAGGTGCTTCAATCCACCCAGATGTGTGTTTAAGTTGCCACCTTAGATAAACCATTAATTAACAATACTCACATCTCTCATGGATATCACTCACCCAATCCACGTCTACTAGCATAGCATGTCACAATAAGCAAACGTAGAAGTAACTCCCAAAGGTTTGATAATAAACAGGTAATAGGTACTACCTCAACTACTTCCTATCCCACAATTTATTTAGATCCTAACCATGCAATGTGTGAGGATTGATCTAATGCAATAAAACTGGGTAGTAGAAAAGGTATGATCAAAGTGTTACTTGCCTTGCTGATGATCCGGGAAACCTAACGATTCGAAGTAACATGCGGCGCACTCCGGGTATTCTATCGCAGACAAACAAACAGGTACACAATAAGTACTCATCTAATGCACGGGTAAAACTCAGATAAGAGATTTAACCAGAAGATTCAACTTAAGAACTCCGGTTGGCAAAAAGAATCAAATCGAACGAAGCAACAAAAGTCAAACGGCGAAAGAAAACAACTTCATTCTAGTAATCTGGATCTAGGTCAAATTTTACAGTGGCAAAATCTTGTTTAAATTGGTTAAACGGATAGAGGGTTTCGAGACGAAACTCTAGGCGCTTGAATCGCCTGATTCCGATAAACGAGCGAAAAGTTATACTAAATCGAAAATCGGATCAGGAATCGCGATCAGAAAAATCACGGATTTAATCCGAGAAAAAGAAAAACGACGAACACTTGCTAAATTAAATAAACTGGAAAACCGATCTATTTTAAAAAAACGAATCAAAAAAATTAAACCGACGAAAACCGATCGGGTTAAAAAAAAACGATGGCACGGAAGTCGAGGCTCGGCGAACCTCGGACGGCGGAATCCGGCGGCGGCGGCACGCGGTGCGGGGCTCGAGGAAGCGGGGCGCTAGGGTTTGGGGGCGGCGGCTGGGCCTCGGGCTGGCTCCCCCCGGCTTATAAAGCCGGCCTGGCCAGGAGTCCGGGTCGGACACGGCCCGTTAAATCGGTTCGCATTTTTTTTAAATAATGACGCGCAGAAGAAAAATAAAAAGAAATACTAAACGGACTCCAAAAATTCCGAAGGAAAATTTTCACGGGCTTTTAAAATCAAGCCGCACAAGGTGAACATTTATTTGGGACCTAAATGCAATTTTGAAAAACGCAATTTTTTTCCTAAATTCAAATAAAACACCGAAAAACTCTGAAATAAAATCTTATTTGATTTTATTATTAAATCCTTAATATTTCTTTATTTTGGGAAAGTCATTTTATTCCCTCTCTCATGTTTTTGAAATAGAAATAATTGATGATAAAATAAATAAAATCAAATGATCTTATTCTCAAATTTGAGAAAACTCAAATATGAAAATAACGAAATCCCCAACTCTCTTCGTGGGTCCTTGAGTTGCGTAGAATTTCTAGGATCAACCAAAATGCAAAATAAAATATGTTATGCAATGATGATCTAATGTATAACATTCCAAATTGAAAATTTGGGATGTTACATGTAGCAGCATGGTTTGCTGTAGTTCTTACATGATTTTTTGGTAGTAGTACTTGTTGTATGTCTGCATATATGTTTGCATTGAACACCTGCTGCTGTTTTCTTGGTCCGTGTACTTGCGGAAAATATAATCAACTTAGTTGCTTGTGATCCTATTCTTCAAGTGAACTGTAGTTTAATAAAATGCCTTTGTTACTAATTCGTGATGCCTTCTTAGTGTTGTAAAGTGCAACCTGATCACGTCATATATCTCTACTAATTGTTGTACACTAACTGAGTTCAATATAATGTATTGTTATGTGGGTAAGTTTGCCTTGTGAATTGATTGCTTGTGATCTTGTTCTTCAAGTGAACTGTAGTTTAATCAAATGCCTTTGGTATTAATTCATGCTGCCCTCTCAATACTGTAAAGTGCAACCTGGTCACATCGTATATCTCTACTAATTTTGAAATTAATTTTAGGAACACTTCTTGACAGGAAGACGAGAACTTCCAGCATCTTATGGCTATTCATCAAATAATAACAGCAGCCAATGTGTATGTGTTGGTCTAAAAAAATGTTAGGCACAAAATGAGGATTATGTGGACAGTTGGTCCCTCAACTAATACGAGGGAGATTATCTATAATGTTGCTGAGGATGACATCAATGTGGCTTGGCTAATATGTCACATGGAGACCATGTCGCGCACCAGAAATTTATTGACTTGGTGAAGGAGTTGAGACCATGCTTTTAGACTCTTATGGACAAGTCGATTGTAAGTCTGGCATGCCCATGCAAGCACATGATTTTGCTCTATCAATAAATATTGTATTTAAACCTTTTGAGCTTAATTGCACCCATTGCATGGCCATGGCTGACGAGCAGCGGCGCGAAGCAGGTGCAGCTGGCAGTAAGAGTAAGTATCACTTCTGTTTAACTCATGGCCAACAAAGAGTAAGTATCACTTGTCACTCACTATAGGAAGAACACTGTTGTGACGACTATACATATATGTTCCAGTTCGTTGCTCGGTTGGTATTAATTTCTTACCACTTCCCTTTTTTTGCAGTTAAGTTTTGCAACTGGGCTTTGATAAGAAGTTCATCCATATATGGGAGTTCTACCTCATACACTTTGATGCTGGTTTCAAGTCATGAGCTGTTGGAGATTACCAGGTATGTATGTATATATGTGTGCTCTTTGTATTCCAATTACCTACACTATTCCCAGACAAATGAAAGTCATATACCCCCTCTGGTCTTGAGAAAAATCTTGCTGGAAATTGATTGGTGGTGTCCAATGCAGACTAAAATTTGAGTTGATTTTGCTTTATGTAATTATGTTAATATCAGCCATAAGATAGAGAGAGATCAGTAGACAATAGATCTTTGAATAAAAACTAAAATGTAATTTAGAACCTTTGTTGAACTGCACGTTGCAAACCTTCATTGTTTGATAATGTAAATAATCTGGGATAGAGACTTGACGGCCACATAATTAATTTACACTGACATAATGAACTAGGAACCAACATTGTCGAGCTTCAACATTTCGGTAAAACATCACATGGAAAATCGCCTACGACCGACTAGATTGTTAAATCCTGATGTGTTTTATGCTGAAGCTGAACTCAAGAAAGTGTGAATAAGCAAGAAAGCTTCCAAAGAGATAAGTGCATCATCTCTTATGCAATTGTGACTGCAATTATCTCCTTCCCAAGCGCTGGTATGATTTTTCTAGGCAGCTTAGCGACATCTTCTGAAATTTACTAGGATTTTACATAGTTGCTTTTCCTCTGATAAGGTGTGACAAGCTTACTGTTGTATACTTTCTGAAATATACATTTTTTTGGCACATTTTGTATCAGGTGATGACTTTGAATCTTTGCTTCTTTCATCAGATCATGCTTACCATTGGATATTCACATTAATAACTACAAGTGCCATGGCATTAGGTATTTCCTTCATTTTAGCCTTTAAACTTGTGTATCCACTGTTAATTTAGTATGCTTTCTTCTCCTGAGGGTATATTCATCTTAGTTAGGAGGTCTTTGTGTGGCCTTAGTCATCCTAAATTTTGTTTTAATTCTTTTTTCAGTCTTTGTTAACTCTGTGAAATAATATTTATTAATCTGCTCATGCTAGTTTCCTTATATTGTACGGTTTGCCATTCTAGGATAGTAGCCTTTCCACACTGCTAAGATGTTGAAACACAGTGGCATGCTTAACTCATGTTTAATCTTAGTCAGAACTAAGCTTAGGGTAGAGAAAGGGTTGCTTGCATGCCATCCATATCACAGAGAAAATATTAAATTCTCTATCTCCATTTCATTACCATGAATCTACCGCTTTATTGATTTGTTTTTAGCTTCTAGATTTTCTGCAACTATATACACAATAGATATTGTTTGTCTGTAGTTCCACTCTAGTAGAAGCTGAGATAAACTATGAATGGGGGAAAACTTTACGATTCTTCCTGCTCGTAGGTGGTGCCCGCTATGACTCCCATGAGTGGCTTTACAGCAGCCATCGAGCCTTCAAATTCTGAAGATAACAAGCAGCCCAAATCCAAGAAGGAAACTAATTCAGTTCTTCTGGGATTACTATTTTTTGGGCATCTTTCTTCAAACTTTGCATTGACACCACGTTCATATCGACAATGTTTATATGTTCCTTTGAAGTTCACCCAAGAAAATAAACATTCTGATATTTGATTCCATTTTTACTATACAATAGACTAAATAGGCTATGACCACGCTGTGGAGAAGTTGTTCATCCAGTCGATTGCTATGGTTTTGTGGCAATTTTTTATACAATTATGAATTTTTTTCGTGTGCTGCTTGAAATTCACAAAATTGATGTGTTTGCAATTCTGCTTTTGTTTATAGAGAAGGGGATCATCTTAGAGTATGAATTCAAAAATTATACCTGTATGAATTTGTTTTTAATTCAGACATGCGTTGCGCGTGCATTCTTACTAGTGTATAAAAAAGGCCAAACGAACCCCGAAAAATTCCAAGATTAAACACAACACTCCTGTTGTGTTCTATGTTGACACTAGAAATTTTTTGAAAGCAATAAGAGGCAACGGATATCATCCCGTCCCCAAAGGAGGTATATTCCCTCGAAACCATCATGCTTGTTGTGAAAAGCTCTGATTTGTGAGAATCTTATACCCGAACCTGCCCCAAATGGGACAAATTTTTTACCACGACATGTTGATGCTACTCCCTGATAGCATGCCAAGTTTCATGAATTTCAGACGAGTTTTTGATTTATTAGAATTTAAAAACCAGGCATCTCAACAATTTGCCGGCAATCAACAGTGCCATGATGTTTGAATTTCATTCCCATCTCTTGCATGGGACCTAGAAATTCACCCAAGGATACACATGTGATTTTTAAACCAACTTTGGTGCATTGGAGCATGTGCTTGTAGTTCAAATTTGAATTATGCACATAAAATGCCTAGAAAACCCAGTTAATGTATAAAAAATGCCAAATGAACCCTGGAAAATTCCAAGATTAATCACAACACTCCTGTTGTTATATGTTGACACTAGAAAGTTTTTGAAAGCAATAAGAGGCAACGGATATCGTCCCGTCCCCAAAGGTGGTACGTTCCCTATCGAAACCATCATGCTTGTTGTGAGAAGCTCTGGTTTGTGAGAAGTTCATACCCAAACCTGCCCCAAATGGGACAAAATTTTCACCACGGCATGTTGATGCCGCTCCATGATAGCATGCCAAGTTTCATGAATTTCAGACGAGTTTTGGATTTATTAGAGTTTAAAAACCAGGTATCTCAATGTTTTGCCGGCAATCAACAGTGCCCTGGTGTTTGAAATTCATTCCCATCTTTTGCATGGGACCTATAAATTCACCCAAGGACAACACATGTGATTTTTCAATCAACTTTGGTGCATTGGAGCATGTGCTTGTAGTTCAAATTTGAATTATGCACAATGCCTAGAAAACCCAGTTAATCTATACATAATAATAAAGGATGGAGGCTTTCATAGTTCTCCATACGTCATCCTTTTAGATCCGTCGATTTTATGTTAATCATAAAAATTGACGGCTGAGATTTGAAAGGAGGTAGGTTTTTTTGTTCTCCTTCCGTCACCCCCTTAATACGGAAACTTTACATGTGCTTCTGCATAAAAAATTAATTTGCATGGCTATAATTTGAACTCATGACCACCAGTTGATAACGCACACAATAACCAGTAGACCAGGTAACACATTTATTCTTAGAAAGAGATAAAATCTATATGTACGTACTGGATGGATGGAGATTATGGGTCGGCCAATCAACGTTGCATGGGTCTGACGTTATACAAAATCCCACCTCGCCCTTTTAAATAGAATACTTCCAATTTATATATGTTCTAACTTCCCTGGTATCAAGGAGCTATCTTAGAAATTACTAATAAGCAGCGAAGGAAGGAAAGGATTGATATAAGAAATTATGAAGACGAGCGAGAAATAAGGAAAGAAAAATGAGTACTACGTGTATTTGCCGCGTCCTATGCTGGTGGGGCTGGAAATAAGGAAATGAATAATGAGTACGGAAAGGAAAGTGGTGGAGCTGGACCTAGAGAAGGAACGCTCATCGACGGTCCAGCATGGTGACCATGACGACGAGAACCGGCCGGCAGCAGCAACATCTGTTTATAGTTGTTTGTTACACGTACGATACGTATCTCCTCCATGGTGTGAATTATGCAGGTTTGATCTGCACCCATCCTCAAAAATCTTTCTGTTTGATTATCACTCTGTGTACGCTTTATATATTCTTTATAAAAAATATTATACTGATTTCTGTCTACATCAAGCATATGCGTACAACTGGAAAGAGATTGGTTTTTTAGCTCCAGGTGTCCCTACACCATCACGAACAGTAGTAACTTAAAAAATAGAAACCAAAGTAAAAAAAAGGTAATTCATGACATCAAATATGCCCAAAGTTTTAAGCTCACCGGATGATATTTCTCAAAAAAAATTGCAAGCACCTAAAAGGTTTGAGCATATTTGATGTCACAAAATTTCAGTTTTTTTTACTTTTCTATATTTCTATTACTGTTCAAGGGGGTGAGGGGATACCTGGGAGCTACCACACCTTTTTGTCTTTAAGAATTGAAAGCACATGGGTTCATATTGTATCAACCGTAGATCGAAACCTTTAGTGAATTCGTTTGTTGTAGTTTTTTTTTTGCTCAAGCAGTTTGGTCGAGGCTGGTGAGGTGATAATATCTGCCAGGCAAAATCTTCTGGATACTACCCAGATGTGGCCATGGTTGGTGTGCGTCTTCACTAGAGTGAGCCGGAATTAGAATCGAATCGAGCTAAGATAGCGGATCGGATCGGAAAAAAAATCTTTGTTGGAAGTTCCAACCGGTTGGCCTTGATCTCGTCAAATAGAAATGATGACCCTATTTTTTCCGTCCGGTCAATTCTTTTTATGGTAACTGATGTTTGCTCTATAGGGAACCACAAGCGCAAGTGTAGTCTTTTCTTGGGTTGTAGAAATATGAGCCATTGACCTTCATTGCTACAGGGTCGATGCCTTGAGAAGGCTCAAATAAGATGAAAGATTGATTTGGGCTTTGGTTTTATTCACGTCAAGGGGAGGAATTACGGAGGAGAATTCCAGCCAAGGAGAGAAGATTCAAGCCCAGGCCCCTAAGAGCTTCGTGTTGAAATAGACAGCGTGGACCTGTTTCGGAGTGTGTGTGTGTGTGTGTGGGGGGGAGGGGGGGGGGGGGGGGGGGGGGGGTTGGAGCTTGCTTATTACCTGACGAGCATGTGAACTTTTCTTCCGTTGCAACGCATGAACATATTTCCTAGTGTATAAAAAGGCCAAACGAACTCCGAAAAATTTCAAGATTAAACACAACACTCCTATTGTTCTATGTTGACACTAGAAATTTTTTAAAAGCAATAAGAGACAATGGATATCGTCCCATCCCCAAAGGTGGTACGTTTCCTATCGAAACCATCATGCTTGTTGTGAGAAGCTTATACCTAAACCTGCCTTAAATGGGTCAAAATTTTCACCACGGCATGTTGATGCCGCTCCATGATAGCATGCCAAGTTTCATGAATTTTAGACAAGTTTTGGATTTACTAGAATTTTAAAACGAGGCATCTCAACGTTTTGCCGGCAATCAACAATGCCCTGGTGTTTGAAATTCATTCCCATCTCTTGCATGGGACCTAGAAATTCACCCAAGGACATACATGTGATTTTTCAACCAATTTAGTGCATTGGAGCATGTGCTTGTAGTTGAAATTTGAATTATGCACATAAAATACCTAGAAAACCCAGTTAATGTATAAAAAGACCAAACGAACCCCCAAAAATTTATTCTCATTTCTTGCATGGGACCTAAGCATGCACTGAAGGTCAACGATTTGATTTTTCAACCAATTTGTATGCACCGGAGCATATGCATGTAGTTTAATTTTGAATTATGCACATGAAATGGCTAGAAAACCAGTTTAATGTATAAAATGTCCAAACGAACCCTGAATAATTCTAATTCTTTTACGACACACATATAGTTGCATGTTCACTGCACATAAAAGGTCTAGCAATTCAAACAATGCCCATTGCCGTTGTGACCCCATTTTGTAATTCAAATCAAGTAGACCCCACATAGTTTATTATCACCAACCGTGTGAGATGTAGTACAAAATATTTTGGAGCACCGTTGGTGTATATAGTACACCTATGGCTTACGCGAGAAGGTGCATCGGATACAACCCACAGCCGGCGTGTCAAGCACACTAGCTCACTCCCCAAAAACTCCTGCCTCTGCATCCCTCGCAATCTCGAAAATATCTACCACCTGGAATGTTTTAATGTTTGATAGCACATGATTAGTATGTGCGGACCGTGTGCGATGTCTGTTACTCCCGCTCTGCTTCAGTCCATTGATTCAAATTTTCAGTAGCTCCGACATTTTACTCCTGTCTCTGCATCCCTCGCAATCTCAAAAATATCTGCTCGACCTTTATCCAATTTTTCAGTAGCCCCGACTTGTTACTCCCGCCTAGTAAAATTTTCAGTTGCCGCAGTATATCCTCAAACACAACCTACGCTCACACATACACACACAAACCTCGAAACCATTGGTAGGTCGCTGCCATCGCCGGCGCCTCCATCCTCAACCTCTGCCTGTGTGTCGGGAGCTCGAGGAGCCAATGGCCAAAAAGAGGTTTATCGCGGCCTTTTCGCCCGACGCCAGCGAGGTGGCCATCGAGGTGTCCCCGTCATCCTCCGCGGGCCCGATCCGCCATCGCCGGTCCCCTGATCAGCCCGCCGCCGTGCCCCTACGCCGGTTCGAGGACTTCCCTGTCCTCCCCCGGACCCGACAGCCGACGAGGTCCTACCTCGGTGTCCGACATCAGCGGTGGGGGATGTGGGTCGCCGAGATTACAGATCGAGAGACCCACACCCGATGGTGGCTCGTTAGCTTACACACGGCCGAGCTCGTGGCCATACTACCGCTAGCAGGCCCGCTACCACGACGCGACGACTAGGTGATAACCCACAAGTATAGGGGTTGGCAACAGTTTTCGAGGGTAGAGTATTCAACCCAAATTTATTGATTCGACACAAGGGGAGCCAAAGAATATTCTCAAGTATTAGCAGCTGAGTTGTCAATTCAACCACACCTGGAGAGTTAATATCAGCAGCAAAGTGTTTAGTAGCAAAGTAATATGATAGTAGTGGTAACGTTAGCAAAAGTAATATTTTTGGGTTTTATAGTGATTGTTACAGTAGCAACGGAAAAGTAAATAAGCGAAGAACAATATATGAAAAGCTCGTTGTTCGCACACGAACACGTCACCGTGTACCCTCGACGCCGGGTGTGATGCACCGCAGCTCACGTCGAAGGAGACCCGCCGGAAGCACGGTACGCAAGACAATCCGACGGGCGCTTTTGTACACCCGAAACCCCACACGCCCGGGAGGGACCCCGTCAGGGCGCGCGACAGCTATGGGCTGCCCTAGGTCGGCCTGACCGCCCCTAGGGCCTCGAGGTTCACCACCCTGCAACAAGAAGAAGGAACGAAGAACGAGAAGAAGAAGAACAAAGGGAGAAGGTAAAGGTAAAGATAAAAGATGATAGATTGATATGTCGATTGTGTGTTGTTCAATAGGCCGTCACCCCTTACATATATATGAGGCGGCTGGACTTCCCGTACAAGAAAAGGACTCAAATCACGTCCAAAACATCAAAACATAACCTAACTCGGACTACGAGGGCCGGAACTTCCGGTCAGCCCGGAACTTCCGGGCTAAAATTACATCAAGTAGCCCTCTTGCACAACTCCTGGAGGTCGCATATGGCTTCGGATCGCTATGGTCCCAAAAGCAAAGTTGTACATCTTGCAATGCAGAAAAATTCCTTAGTTGATCACTTTTTCATCCGAGGTCATCTTGATGTCGAAATCGGCCCCGCGAATCTGCAAACAATGTTAAAATTCCAGTCTTCGGGGCGCACCGCGTGCAAACTTTCGGTTTAGCCTGGAACCTCCTCGGAAGTTTTGCCCGGAACTTCCGGGGCAAACTATGCAGCACACCGTTTTGGCTCTAACTTTTTCATACGAACTCTGATTTTGACATTTTTTATATTGAAATCGATCGTCTCGACGAGATGAAGACAATCCGTGTAGAAACATTTCTCATATGAGTCCATATTGGGGGTGTAATCAGCTGAATAGTGTTTTGAATATAAAATCTGAGTACTTCAAACACAACTTCGGCCTTAGAGATGAGACCGGATGGCTATGGCCCAAATATGAAAATTTCTCCTTTTGACGATACGGAATTTTCTCACTTTGAGCACTTCTCCATTTGAGGCCATCTTAATTAAGTTCTTGGCCGTGTCAAAATCTGGTGTCAACACATGCCCCCCCCCCCGTTTTTCGACAAACTTGTGTGCCGAAAAATAACTTGCAGGACAATTTTTCTAAGGACAATGTCAACACTCCATCAGCCATTTTGCATGTTCTTAGGATGATAAGTATATATCGGCCATTGCTTGTTTGAACCTCTTGAGGCAAACTTGGGTGAAAACTTCTCAGCTTCTATAACAATCCGGTGATAAGGTTCCATAGACCAAAACCATCCTCTGAACCATAATGTTCTCCCTTTCGCTAGGATTTTGAAGATAATCAAGAATGAACTTCCTCCAATCCTTACTTTGCTTGTATAAAAGTTTCATTAGTGGCCGAAGCGGTGGGCTTCGGTTCGGCCTTACCTATATTGACAAGACCTAGCATCGGCTATAGATAGAAATGTAATACACCATGGTTAACATAGTAGCCGGATGCTTGCTGTGCCAACTCTTTCGAATTGTCATGTCTAGATATATGAACAATTTTAAAGCAACCCAAGGTAAATCTTGCATCTAGACATACCAAAAGATAAACTATAAGTGATTCGTCAAAACATTGGATATTTGTTGCACTAGTAATAACGAATCACCGGAAGCCTCAATATGTATAGCACCTATAGCAAGGCAAAGCTTCAATCCGAATGACAATGCATATTCGGCTTTGATCATTGTGCAAAAATATTTTAAGCGGCATGAGGCTTCACAAAATAGCACCATAAGGAGATATATAAACAACACCAACACCTTGGCCATTGCTACAAATTTAACCATCAATATATAATCTCCATGGTACTAGAGAGATCAAGCTAAAATCAATATTATGCATGATGTCAATATGATGCTCAATGATAAAATCAACCATGATTTGGCCTTACGTAAGTTCTGAAAACTAACAAGCCAAAGCACACCCAATCAAAAGATAAGTTCACTTTGCAACTTTGGTGAATTGGTCTATGCATAATATCCTCAATGGCATCAATTTGATAAATTCCTTTGCAAGCACTTATCTCAATCTCTACTCAAACTAAGGACGGTGTTAGAGTACCACATCGGCCATTCTTACATATATTCTTAGGGCGATAGATAAGTATCGGCCATTACCATAAGGTACATGTAGAATTCATTCACCAAATCATGTATATCCGAAATAAACAAATGAAATAGCAATCAAATATTTTGGCCCTTTGGATTAGCAAGAAAAAATGTAGCTAATAAATTGTACAGAGATTTGGTAATACCCTCTCATGATGCGGAAAATTATGTCGCTTCCATGGATCAAAATAAATCCAGGGAGGGTAATTTATCATACCTGATGATGAATTCCATGGCAAAGGCATCAATGGTATGGTTGAAAAACATGGATGATGTGCTAACCGAAGATTTTGATGGGGTGATGCAAACCTTCGGCTTAATTGTTTCTGGTTTCCATCCTTCTCTTTCTTCACTTTTATAACACTTGTTGCAATAGAAGGTTGCACATCATTTTTATTTTGACTGCTCCTCTTGGGAACCCATGCCATGTTCTTCTTTTTCAGCTCTTGTGCACTAAGTTTTTTGTAATTCCTTCTTTCGCCAATACGATAAGCCGAGTGGGCACCCCAGCTGTGATTTTGTTTGAAGCAATGGAAATTCTTGTTTTACCTTGTGCACTGTCAACTTCTTTTCTTCAGATTTGGCACTTTGACTCTTGATAATTGGTCGCTTCGTCTCATTGCCTTTAGTAGCCAATGTCAACATGTTAATTGGCTCTTTTTCATTTGAGATGAAATCTGAAGTTGCACTCTTACGACCTTCTCTTTTAACATGGTACACTTGTTTGACCACCTCTTTCTTCTTATTTGAGCTCCGGACCGATTCCTTATGATTGAAACGGTCTTTAACATATGATTGTTCAAATGTTGATCTTCTCGGAGATGCATAATATTGGTTAGATGGTCTAAAATAAGATGGAGAGTGTGCCCTTGTATCATACCTGTCCCATGATGGATATGGAGCTACATGAGCATAGGGATGCATCCACGGCATTGGCACTAGCGGCCCAAAATAAGGATATGAATATGTTGCATTAAAATGCTCACTTTGCTAATACCGATCCTCATATTTGCGCCTTGGGGGTGATCTTGGTTTCTTTGCATGATTTGGCCGATAAGCATTCTTCTCTCCACTCTTCTTTCGATATTTATCCAATAGTTCAGCGAAGGTGATTTTTGATCTCTTACACTTGCGCTTATTTCGGCCTTTGTTTTCTTTTGGTTTGTTTTCATCGATCATTGGATTTCCTTGTTGCCCCCCAGTCCTTAGCGTCTTCATTGTAGCTTCGATGGAATTCTCACCCTCAAGTTCATGTTCATTGTGATCTTCAACTACTTCTTTACTTGAAAGCTTGATCCCATCACCTGCAGTTTTTACCTTCTCTTTAGATGGATCAGCTTGAAGTAGCTGATGCAAAAACTTTTTGCCATCAAGACCAATCGGAATAGACTGGTCATCCTTTGGTGTTTCAACAAATTTCAATCGTCCTTTTTCAATGGCCGATTTAACTATTTGACGGAACATGTGGCAGTCCTCAAAATTATGCTTGGACGAATCATGCAACTTACAATACATTCGTCCTTGGATAGATGGCTTGACATGGTGATCAAGAATTCTAATGTAATTATTTTTCAACAACAAAGCAAAGATTTGATCACACATGTTTGAATTGAAGGTATACTTTTTGTTTTCTAGCCGATCTTCTTGTGAGAATGGCTTTGGAGTTAGGCAAACGAATGGTTCAGATTTGGCATCTTCCCATTCGGCTATGAATTCTCTTTCGCATACTTTTTCCAATGTCATTAAATAAGAAACTACACTAGCATCGGTTTTCCCAAAAGATCTTAACCTTGGATTTAAATTTCTGAAATCAAAGTAGTTAGAACATACACGTCTCAATTGAGACCATGCATAAGCCAACCATGAAGCAAGAAAAGCTACCCAATTATATATGATAATAAATAAAGCAATGGGAAAAGCTTTGGCTGCAGTAATAAGTCACTATCGATCTCTTTGAATGGCACAATATATTGGCCGATATGCTTAGTAACAATTTTATTGCTAACAAGTAAATTTCCCTTCTTCATTGGTCTTTGAAAATTACTTACTAGAATTTTTCTAATAGATGCATCAACAATAAATTTGTGACCAAATCTGAAAATAGGTAAATTACTTGCTAGACATACCTCTTCAAATATGTTGGGAGAGCATGATGATTGCATATGATGAATAATATTGTGCTTTTCTTCTGGATGACTTCCCAACACCATGTCACAATTTTCTTCTTGATTTCGTGCATCATAAATTTGAAGGTCTTTGTCAATCGAACATTGTTCGGCTACTTGTTCTTGTCCTTGAAGCTTGTCAATTTCTATGGCATGAAACTCATAGGGCAGGAAGTAGGTTCCATTAACTTCAGAAAAATCAAGCATGGTTGTTTTGCTATGCTTGCCATGCCCTTTCTCAATAATACTTGCCTCTTTGGATTTGATGGATTCGGAATATATACTACTTGATTCGGTTTTTTCAACCGAAGCACTTTCAAGTTCCGAATCATCCTTCTTTTCATTGATACTACCCATTGGCAATGCTTCTTTTATCTGAGCCAATTCTTTTTCTATTTGTTTCTGGCGGCGAGCAGCAAAGTTGGCTTTAAGCTTTTTCTCAATTTCAGCCCACTCCGGATACGATTGCCCCTGGTGTTTTTAGATTCTTTCCGCAATGACACATAGGTGTTGCCAAAATTTTGCAGTAGTGTAGGGGGTGTATAATATGATGTAGTACTAGGTGAAGGCATATGCATTATTGTAAAACCATATTTTTGCTCGCCAATTTTATCAATTGGCAAAGATTCATCTTCTTGCAAAACTCTAGCTTTTATTGCGGCACAATCAGGAAATAGCCCTTTTCATGTTGTTCAAGACAAATAGCACTAATCCTCTTATTCTGGGCTAAACTCTTCAATGCAGCCACCACTACCTCATCTTCTACAATATTTGGCACAACCGCTCCTGTAACATTTACATTTATTCGGCTATGACCTGAAAGGTGTGAAGCCGAATTTTGAGCATCTACAGTTGTGTATGGTGACGAAAAATTACTAACATGAGGTGTAGCATATGACGGTTGAGAGTAACTGGCCGAATAGCTAGCACTAGCATGGCCAATTCTCCCATCCATCGGTAAGGTTGGATTCACATATTGCAAATTAGTTACCGATGAATAAAAAGGTGAAACACTTTCTTGTATGCTATTGGAAATTTTAACATGAGGTGTTTCAAATTGATTAACCAAACCCATCATGTTGTTCATCGGCATATGGATTTGTGGGGTTGCCGCTGCATGAGAGTTTGGATAGATATGTTAATACGTTGCTAAAATCATAAGAATTTGAAGCATGAAGATTGCTTTGCATCGGCCCTTGCACATAATTAGATGCATGATTTATAAAACTAGGGTTAGCCGATACATTATGCTCATTAGGTGATCCAGCAACCACATACGGATTTTTTGCATCTACAAAGGGGAATTGGGTATTCATATTACCTTTGTAGATTGCAGCAACTTGATGACGATCTCTTCGTAGCAAGAACGGGCCGGAGACCGTTCAAAGCTTCTTCCCCAGCGGAGTCACCAACAAAGTGTGTTCGCACACGAACACGTCACCGTGTATCCTCGAAGCTGGGGGTGATGCGCAACTGCCAGCTAATCCTTTTACAGGAGATGGAACAAAGCATCCTGATGAACACCTAATATATGTGGATGAAGTTTGTGGATTATTTAAGCTTGTAGGTATACTCGATGATGTTGCTAAGAAGATGGTCTTCCCTTTATCTTTGAAGGGAGATGCATTGACATGGTATAGGCTATGTGATGATACGAGATCATGGAACTATAGAAGGTTGAAACTGGAATTTCATCAAAAGTATTACCCTATGCATCTTGTTCATCATGACCGCAAATATATACATATACATATATATATATATATATATATATATATATATATATATATATATATATATATATATATATATATATATATAATTTTTGGCCTTGCGAAGGAGAAAGCATCGCTCAAGCTTGGGGGAGGCTTAAATCAATGTTATATTCATGCCCCAATCACGAGCTCCCAAGAGAAACAATCCTTCAAAAAATTTATGCTCGGCTTTCTGAAAATAATCGCACCATGCTCGATACTTCTTGTGCTGGCTCTTTTATGATGAAGACTATTGGATTTAGATGGGATTTATTGGATAGAATTAAACGCAACTCTGAAGATTGGGATCTCGACAGAGGTAAGGAGTCAGGTATGAAACAGTTTGATTGTGTTAAATCTTTTATGGATACAGATATTTTCCGTAAGTTTAGCACTAAATATGGACTTGATTCTGAGATAGTAGCTTCTTTTTGTGAATCTTTTGCTACTTATGTTGATCTCCCTAAGGAGAAGTGGTTGAAATATCATCCTCCCATAGAAGTAAAAGTAGCTGCACCAATTAAAGTTGAAGAAAAGACTGTCACTTATAATGATCCTATTGTTCCTACTTGTTATGTTGAGAAACCACCTTTCCCTGTTAGGATAAAGGATCATGCTAAAGCTTCAACTGTGGTTCGTAAAAGCAATATTAAAACATATACACCTCCTGAGCAAGTTAAAGTAGAACCTAATATTGCTATTGTTAAAGATCTCTTGTCTAATAATATTGATGGGCATGTTATTCGGTTCTGCAGTGAAACTGCTAGAATTGCTAAACCTTGTGCTAAAGATAAAAATAGACCTGTGGTAGGCGTGCCTGTTATTTCTGTTAAAATAGGAGAACATTGTTATCATGACTTATGTGATATGGGTGCTAGTGCTAGTGCAATACCTATTGACTTATACAAAGAAATTATGCATGACATTGCACCTGTTGAGTTAGAAAGAAATTGATGTTACTATTAAACTTGCTAAGAGAGATACTATTTCACCAATGGGAATTGTTAGAGATGTTGAAGTATTGTGTGGGAAAACTAAATATCCTGCTGATTTTCTTGTTCTTGGTTCCACACAAGATAGCTTTTGTCCCATTATATTTGGTAGACCCTTCTTAAATACTGTTAATGCTACCATAGATTGCACAAGGGATGTTGTTACTGTCGGCTTAGATGATATGACTCATGAGTTTAATTTCTCTAAATTTAGTAAACAACACCGTGAAGAAGAATTGCCTTGTAAGGATGAAATTATTGGTCTTGCTTCTATTGCCGTACCTCCTAATGATCCTTTAGAACAATATTTGCTAGACCATGAGAATGATATGTTTATGAATGAAAGAAGGGAAATAGATGAAGTATTCTTTAAACAGGAACCTATTCTGAAACACAATTTGCCTATTGAAATCCTAGGGGATCCCCCTCCACCTAAGGGTGATCCCGTGTTTGAGCTTAAACCGTTGCCTGATAATCTTAAATATGCTTATCTTGATGAAAAGAATATATATCCTGTTATTATTAGTGCTAACCTTTCAGAGCATGAAGAAGAAAGATTATTGAAAACTCTAAAGAAGCACCGTGCTGCTATTGGATATACTCTTGATGATCTTAAGGGCATTAGTCCCACTCTATGTCAACATCAAATAAATTTGGAAGCAGATGCCAAACCAGTTCGTGATCCTCAACGACGTCTGAATCCTAAAATGAAAGAAGTGGTAAGAAAAGAAATACTAAAGCTTCTGGAGGCATGTATAATTTACCCCGTTACTGATAGTCAGTGGGTAAGTCCTCTTCATTGTGTCCCTAAGAAGGGAGGTATTACTGTTGTTCCTAATGATAAAGATGAATTGATTCCACAAAGAATTATACAGGTTATAGGATGGTAATTGATTTCCGCAAATTAAATAAGGCTACTAAGAAAGATCATTACCCCTTACCTTTTATCGATCAAATGCTAGAAAGATTATGCAAACATACACATTACTGCTTTCTAGATGGTTATTCTGGTTTCTCTCAAATACATGTGTCGGCTAAAGATCAATCAAAGACTACTTTTACATGCCCTTTTGGTACTTTTGCTTATAGACGTATGCCTTTTGGTTTATGTAATGCACCTGCTACCTTTCAAAGATGCATGATGGCTATATTCTCTGACTTTTGTGAAATGATTTGTGAGTGTCGGTGTACTAGAGTAGGGGTACCCTAGTATCCCGAACTTGTGCACGGGCAGTCGCAGCATCCCGCGGCAAGGCTTGCCGGGTGACCGCCAAGGTCCTCCGTGGTTCCTTTGGGGCCATTCAAGAAGAAAGTATCCAAGCCAAGGAGACAAGACCCCGGCAAGAGGAGCTTGCCGGGAAGGCCAACCAAGGCATCTCAAGGAACTTGCCGCGACGCGCCACACGTCCCGGCAAGGCCCGGTGAGCGACAAGCTCCCGGACGCGACAAGACAACAACCGCGGCAAGGCGCTTGCCGCGGCAAGCCTCCACTCTGTACCTGCGCTCCAGCACATCCACCAACGTGTCGCTCTGGGACCCTTCCAGGCATACGTGGCGGGAGGCTGTGCAGCCAGCGGTACACGGTGGCAAGCGGCGCTGACAAGATTGCCATCGTGGCGAGCGGTGGCATCCCTGGTGGTCCCTTTTGCACTATTTGGGCGATGCAGACGGGCATTTAATGCCCTTGTCCCCTGCCGTCAGGGTTAGGTATGATACACTGTAGCAGGCGGTTGTACCAACTGCAACATCTTTCCATTTTTACCCTTGTCTACGTTGCCACCTGTCAGTGACCCCTTGAGCATATAAAAGGAGGCCCATGCGCAACGTAGAGGGGGGGGGGGGGTCAGTGGAACAAGAACACTCATGCTCGGTCTCGTTAGCTGCTGGTGTGTACTGTAGCACTCGGCGCTCCCGAGCAAGAACTCAATACAAACCACAAAGCAGGAGTAGGGTTTTATGCATCCGTGCGGCCCGAACCTGGGTAAACTGCTCGTGTGCTTCGCCTCGATCTGCTCTTCGTGCGATCTCCGCCCCCTGCCAAACCAAAAGGGGCTCGGCCCGCCGGTCCCATAGGTGTTCGTGGATCAGTTAGAAGTCCTGACATCTTTGGCGCGCCAGGTAGGGGAGCGTCGAGGTTATGTGAACCTGATCCGGCGTTCGCATGAGCTAAATCTTCATCGTCTTCATCAACATGCGGCCGAAGAAGAAGGCTTCGGAGGTGGCTGCTCCGTCCGCGCCAAACCCACCATCGCCGGAGCAAACGGCTGGTGGGGTAGACGCCGGCGGAAGAACGGGCGTCGACAAGGGAGCTCACGGTGCTGTCAGGTCCAAGGACAAGGCCGCGCTGCCCATCGGTGGCGCAGTCGGCTCCCACAACGACCGGGCGCACTCCAAGACCTCGGCGTCCGTACATGCACCGCGCCCATCCCAGGAGGCGCGGGACCGGCAGCGTCATGATACTCACGGTACCATATGTTTGCTGGACCAAGATCGAGCTGGTGGATCTCGGAGTGCTCAAGACCAGCATGCACGCCAACATGCTGGCGCGAGCGGGGCACGGTCGCCTGGATGAGATAATGCTCCTTCTAACATAGTTAGAAGTCCGAGCATATCCCGCTCCTCACACCGTTCGCCGCCGCCACCCGCCACTTCAGCAGAAGCTTATGCACGAGCTCAACTGCTCCTAGACTACCCTCCAGCGGCAGACAAGATCGACGACTGGAGGGCCACCATTCAGAGTCTCATCGGCTTCGCCAATGGCGACACTCCACGGCAGCCGAGTACATCGCAGCCGCGGCAAGTCAGCCAGGCATGAGCCGGTGGCGACAAGACCGGTGGGGGTGCAACCACCGTGCACTCTCCGCCCCGAAGGCCAAGATCGCCGACTCGCCGGATCCACCACGACAGCGACTCCACCGCGTCATCAGATCCACGAGCTCGTCGCGATCAGCGCCAAGTTCTTCACGAACGATATCAAGAAGACGCTCGTACTCGCATCGAGCGCCGAAGAGAAGCGCGGCGTCAATCAGACTAGCGCGCTGGGCCCTCTATCGACATGCATGCGCCAGGGGAACCAGGCGACTTGCCATACGCGGTAGGTTGCCCTGCATTTACTCGTGAGCTGCGGCAAGTCCAGTGGCCCAGCAAGAAGAATTTCAAGCCAGACGTACCGGAGAAGTACGACGGCAAGTCGCATCCGTCGGAGTTCCTCAGCATCTACACCATCGCGGTGCAAGCTGCCGGGGGCGGGACGACAAGATCCTTGCCAACTACTTCCCGCTGGTGCTCAAGCCCAATGTCAGGTCCTGGCTCATGCATTTGCCGAAAAACTCCATATCCTCCTGGGCAGACCTATGCCATCAGTTTGTCGGCGCCTTTACAGGCGGCCACAAACCTCATGGCCAAGAGAGTGACCTTCACCTGCTCGCCCAGAAGGAAGGAGAGCCCCTGCGCAAGTACATTCAGAGATTCAGCCGTGTACAGCACAACATCCTAGATGTCCACCCTGCCGCGGTCATCAGCGCGTTCCATCAGAACGTGTGTAACCGCAGGATGCGGGAGAAGATGGCGATGTGCAAGATCAAAGATGTCAGTGAGCTGTATGCCCTGGTCGACAAGTGTGCACGTGTTGAGGAGGGGAGGAAACTCCCCGGAGAGAATACAGGAGCAGGAGGATCTGGCAGCGAGGATGCTGCCCCGGCAAAGAAAAACCGGCGGCGGAACAACAGAAAGAAGAAAGGCAAAGATGTGCTAGTCGTTGAGCAGTCCGGCAACGAAGGTGGCACCAAGAAAGCCAAAGCTGGTAGCTCCGGCAAGGAGATTGCCGCATGCACCAACTGCCAGGCTGTGGCGGTCGCCGACAAGCAGGACGGCACCGACAAGCAGTGCTGCAAGATCCACCGCACCAAGGGCCATGACCTCCAGAGCTGCAAGAAAGTCGAACAGCTTGTCCAGTAGCAAAAGGCTGAATACGAGCGACGCGACAAGGAGAGGGCCCAAGGAGGCGCTGGAGAATCCGGCAAGAAGCGCGCCAGCCGGGGAGGACGCCGCGGCAAGGCCAACCAGCGGCAAGGAGACAGACCTCCCCGCGGCCGCGACAAGGATGAAGATGACGACAACGACGAAGACATGGATGATGTCGAGACAAGTGAGCAGGAGTTCCAGAAAGCCACAGAGGTCTTGTGCGTTGACGGCAGTGCTTCTCTGCATACTTCGCACCGCCAACTCAAGCAGTGGATGCGGGAAGTCAATGCGGCGAAACCACCTGTCGAGTCACGCAAGCTTCTGAAATGGTCCAGCACGCCTATCATCTTTGATATCGAGGACCACCCTGATCGCACAACTGCGGCCGGGTGCTTGCCGTTGTTGGTTTCACCAACTATCCGCAACCTCAAGGTCACTAAGATGCTAGTTGACGGCGGGGCCGGCTTGAACCTGATCTCCTCCGCTGTACTCCAGAAACTTCAGATCCCTGACAGCGAGCTCGAAGAGACCGACACATTCCAAGGAATCAACCCGGGAAGGAGCAAGCCGAAGGGGAAGGTCACGTTGCCGGTAACATTTGGCAGCGAGTTGAACTTCAGGACTGAGAGGGTCACTTTTGACGTTGCCGATTTTCCATTGCCTTACAATGGGATACTCGGCCGTCCAGTACTCGCCAAGTTCATGGCAGCCTCTCACTACGCATACAACATGCTGAAGATGCCATGCCCAATAAGCGTCATCTTTGTCCCTGGCGACAAGAAGGATGCTCTTATCTGCGCCGACAAGATCTACCGGGAAGCAGCAGCCGCAACAGATCGCAAGTCACTTGCCGTTGAAGCTCCCGGGGGGAAGAAGAAGACCAAGTCCAGTAGGAGTTCTGATGCCCACTCCGGCAAGCGCACCTCTTCGGAGTGCTGCACTACCGTCGAGGACGCACCATCGAGCTCCGCCGGCAAGTGTAAGAAGATAATGGCAGCTCCGCCAGAGACCAAGAAGGTGTCCGCCAAGGAGGACGACACTGGTGGTACCTTCACCATCAGTGCCACTCTTGACCCTAAATAGGAAAGCGCGCTCATTGCTTTCCTGCGGGCGAACGTCGACGTGTTTGCATGGCAACCGTCTGACATCCCCGGTGTTCCCAGGAAAGTAATTGAGCACCATCTTGCCGTTTGTCCTCATGCGCGGCCCGTCAAGCAGAAGGTCAGGAAGCAAGCAGTGGAGCGCCAAGAATTCATCGCAGAAGAGATCAAGAAATTGGAAGCAGCAGGCCTTGTCAGAGGAGTGCTCCATCCTACGTGGTTGGCCAATCCTGTAGTCATGCACAAGGCAAACGGGAAATGGAGGCTTTGTATCGACTTTACCGATGTCAATAAAGCTTGTCCCAAAGACCCATTTCCCTTGCCGTGCATTGACCAGATTGTTGACTCCACAGCCGGATGTGACTTGCTTTCATTTCTTGACGCATACTCAGGATACCATCAAATCTTCATGGCAGAAGAGGATGAGGAGAAGACCGCATTCATCACTCCATGTGGCACGTACTGTTTCATACGGATGCCTTTCGATTTAAAGAATGCTGGTTCAACATTTGCAAGGGTAGTCCATGTCGCTCTTGAGCCACAAATACACAGAAATGTGGAAGCCTACATGGATGACATAGTGGTCAAGAGCAAGGACAAGGCAATCCTGATTCAAGATTTAGACGAGACCTTTGCAAATCTGCACAAGATCAACCTCAAGCTCAACCCCGAGAAGTGTGTGTTTGGAGTCCCCTCCGGCAAGCTTCTCGGGTTCTTCGTGTCTCAGCGGGGGATTGAAGCCAATCCCGACAAAATCAAGGCCATTGAGCAGATTGAAGCACCAAAGCGCGTCAAGGACGTACGAAGACTTGCCGGTTGTGTGGCTGCTCTCAGCAGGTTTATCTCTAGGTCTGCTGAGCGCGCCCTGCCGTTTTTCAAAATATTGAAAAAGGCAGGTCCAATGAAATGGACTCCGGTAGCGGAGGCTGCGCTGCAGGACTTGAAGAGATACCTGTCCTCCACTCCAATACTTGTCGCACCTAAGCCACAAGAGAAGTTGCTGCTATATATAGCGGCAACCAATCAAGTAGTTAGTGCTGCGTTAGTAGCAGAGAGGGAGGCAGATGACGAGCCAGCAACCGCGGCAGGTGCATCCAGCGACAAGCAGGGGGCTTCCCCGACAAGCTCTGGTCCCGACAAAGATGGATCTGCGCAGGTGCGCGAGGAGATACAGAAGAGAATGGTATAGCGCCCAATTTACTTTGCCAGTTCCCTTCTGCAGGGAGCTAGGTCAAGGTACTCTGGTGTGCAGAAATTGCTTTTCGGCCTTCTCATCGCTTCGAGAAAGCTGCGCCATTACTTCCAAGCACATGAGATCACAGTTGTCACTCGCTTTCCGCTGAAGAGGATACTGCAGAATCCAGAAGCAACAGGCAGGATTGTTGAGTGGGCACTGGAACTGTCAAGCTTTGGCCTCAAGTTTGAGAGTACTTCAACTATCCAAAGCAGAGCATTGGCAGAATTCGTAGCAGAGTGGACGCCAACACCAGATGAAGAAATTCCAGAAACGAGCATCCCCGTCGAGGAAGCAAACAAAGAGTGGCTCATGTACTTTGACGGTGCCTTCTCGCTGCAAGGCGCCGGCGCTGGCGTGCTGCTTGTCGCACCCACCGGAGAGCACCTCAAGTACGTAGTACAAATGCACTTTCCCAAGGAGCAAGCAACAAACAATACTGCAGAGTATGAAGGCTTGCTTGCCGGTCTCAGGATCGCGGCAGACCTTGGGATCAAGAAGCTCATTGTCAGGGGTGACTCGCAGCTTGTCGTCCGCCAAGTGAACAAGAGTTATCAGAGTCCGTTGATGGAAGCCTACGTTGACGAAGTGAGAAAGCTAGAAGAGCACTTTGATGGCCTTCAGATGGAGCATGTCCCAAGAGCTCAGAACGACATTGCCGATGGCCTGTCAAAGTGCGCTGCACTTGAGTTACCTGTGGAACTAGGGATCTTTGTGCTCAAGCTGACTCAACCATCCGTAACGCCATCAACTGGACAGAGCAAGAAGAGGAAGTTGATTTCTGGTGACTATTTTCTGGCAGAGCTTCCCGAAGCCGCCGCCAAGAAGGTCCCCAAGATCAACACCAAGAATGCTGAGGAGCAGTCTGCTCCGGCAAACCCTAGGGTTTGTTCCGTTGAAGCAGAGGCTCCCGACAAGTTTTTCTCCGGCAAGCTTGCCGGGGAACGTCAAGCTCCGGCTGAGCCGCAGGTTCTCGCCGTAGAAGCGGATGTTCCCGCAGCAGCAGATGTGCCTTTAGTCCTTGTTGTCGAGCCACAAGCTCCGGCATGGGCACAACAGATTGTCCATTTCCTTTAGACAGGAGAACTTCCCGAAGAACAAGAAGAAGCGGAAAGAGTAGCCCGGCAGTCAAGTATGTACTAGTTTGTCGACAACACACTGTACAGAAGAAGACTCAACGGTGTGAAATTGAAGTGTATTCACCGGGAAGATGGACAAAAGCTGTTGGCGGAGATACATGGAGGCATATGTGGTCACCACATTGGCGCAACAGCACTTGCCGGCAAAGCTTTCAGGAAAGGTTTCTTTTGGCCGACAGCCCTCCAGGATGCAACTGCACAAGTAACCAAGTGTGAAGCATTCCAGTTCCATTCCAAGCAGATACACCAGCCAGCTCAAGCTCTCCATACGATCCCTTTATCCTGGCCATTTTCGGTCTGGGGGCTCGACATCCTTGGCCCCTTTCCCCGAGCAGTCGGGGGCTTTGAGTACTTGTATGTTGCAATCGACAAGTTCACAAAGTGGCCGGAAGTGGAAGCAGTGAGGAAGGTGACAGCACAGTCAGCAGTCAAGTTCTTCAGGTCAATTGTTTGCCGCTTCGGGATCCCTAACAGGGTAATCACCGACAACGGTACGCAATTCACGAGCCGCACCTTCATGCAGTACGTCCAAGATCTTGGCGCCAAGGTCTACTTCGCTTCTGTTGCTCACCCGAGAAGCAACGGTCAAGCGGAGAGGGCAAATGCTGAAGTGCCGCGTGGGCTCAAGACCAGGACTTACGACAAGCTGCACAAGTGTGGAAGAAACTGGATTGAGGAGCTGCCGGTGGTTCTTTGGTCGATCAGGACGACGCCAAATCGAGCCACTGGCCAGACACCTTTCGCTCTAGTCTATGGAGCAGAGGCAGTTCTCCCCACGGAACTCGTATACGGGTCACCTCGAGTGCTCGCTTATGATGAGCTTGAGCAAGAGTAGCTGCGACAAGATGACGCGCTGCTCCTTGAGGAAGACCGTCTTCAGGCTGCTGTACGAGCTGCTCGCTACCAGCAAGCTTTGCGCCGCTACCATAGCCGCAAAGTTAACACCAGAAGTCTCGAGGAAGGCGACCTTGTTCTTTGGCGTGTTCAGTCCGCCAAGAATTCCAACAAATTGACACCGAAGTGGGAAGGCCCTTACCGGGTGAAACGAGTCACTAGGCCTGGCGCTGTCCGCCTTGAGACCGAAGATGGCATTCCAGTGAGCAATTCCTGGAACATTGAGCATCTTCGTAAGTTTTACCCGTAGGGCGCGGTTGCCGGAACCCGTTCCGGCAACCACCTTTTGTACAAGTCTTGCCGTTGTTGCATGTAATCCTTTGTACAAAGCCGGGCGCAGACCCCGTGCATAAAGCTCATGTGCTCCGCACATCTTGTCAATTTCATGCTTTTTATTTTTTTTGCATGTGTTATCTGACACTTTGTGCAGCACTTACCCCCGGTAAGCAACAACGAGCCATAAGGCTCCATATTTTTATTTTCTCCTTTTTTTCTCAAGGAAAAGAACGTTCCCTTGCCCACAAGTTTGCCGGGGGGGGGGGGGGAAGGAGAAGATAATGGTATGGACCAGGCGTCGTTCAAGAAAGTTTCGCCTTACCGGGAAGCAAATGACAGAAAAGCTAAGTTGCCAAAGTTTGAGCAATCAGATTTTTAAAATTTTTAAGTTATCTTCCTTGAACGACCGTGCTTTGTATGGAAAACCTGTGCGCGGAGGAACCAACTCGTAGCTAGTTGCGCCCTTACTTTGTTTCGAGTCCGCTCAACAACTTAAGCGAGCTGCGACTAGTTGCGACAAGGTTTCTTGTTGGTAGCGGCACCGCCAGCAGGCTGCTGACGTCCCGCACTCAGCGCTCGCGGCTAAGGTGCCTGCACCGGCAAGTTCCCTAAAAGCGTAGGGCAAAAACATACAAAGGAAGGAATCAAGTAAAGGAAATAACATTGCAATCATTACCCGAAATAGAGTTATATTACAAGGAAGCTTGTCGCGGCTCTAACAGATTGTTCTCATAACATGACCAGCAGCGACAAGAAGGGAAGAAAACGGGCGACCTAATCTACGCGATCGCCCTCGACCCTCTTGATCCCGCTCACCTTGTCCACAATGGGTGCGACAAGGGTCTTAAGCGCCTCCAGATCAGCATCCGGCGGCAGGGTCTTGAGGACGTTGGTGAGATTGAGGCCCGGGTTGTGGAAGGCCACCTTCACCAGCACCTTCTGAAGAGCTCCCGCGCAGATCTTGCGCGACTCGTCGGCCAGCTGCTTTGGGATCCTCTCCCGGAGTCGTCGGAGGGCCGTCGCCACGCCTTTGAAGAACAAGGTGAGCTTGCCGCTGGGTTGGAGGTTCTCGTCGGAGGGATACCCGAGATCCTCCATTCCCAGCTGCGCCAGCTCCCTGTCAATGTCTGCGGCAACATTCACGAGACCCTTCGTCCAGTGCTCCACAGTTTCCCTGAAAGCATTCTGGGCGGCAGCAGCACTCGCCAGCAGCGCCTTGCCGGCCTTGACCTCCTCCTTCAAGGCCGTCTCCTGCTCCCTGGCGCCGTCCAGCGTCTTGGTCAAAGTGGTCAGCTTCAACTCAAGATCTGCGTTGGAGTCCTTGGCGGTGTTAAGCTCCTTGCCCTTCTCGGCGAGGCGGGCCTGCAGCTTTGAGTGGCTGTAGGCGTCCTTCTCCCGCTCACGTTTGAGCGCGGCAAGCTCTTCACCGCTTGCCTTGAGATCGGCCTCCAGCCGCGCCACCTTCGTCTCCAGCTCCTTCTTGGCAGCCTTGGCAGCTGCAGCAGCGTCCTCTGCTTGCTTGAGGGCTCCGCCGAATGTTCGCTTGCGCGCGGCAAGCTCCTCCTCGTGGGCGTCAAGATTGACCTTCCGCTGCACCAGCTCGCCCTCCTGCACAGACAGCTTTTCAGCGGCAAGCCGCTGTTGCTCTTCGACTTCGGCCCTCTCGAGGAGGAAGGCCTTCTGCTCCTCGGCAAGTTGCGCCCGCTCCACTGCCAAGGACCGGAGAGCTTCCTGATTGAGACCCCGGAGCTCCTCCGCGCGCTTCTCGATGTCCACTCCCGCCTTCGCGACAAGCGCCTCACGGGATTCCAGCTTCGCTTGCCGGGCGCGGTAGAGCGACACCAGCTTCCGCAGCAGCCGCTCCTCCTCAGGCTCGCTGCTGCTGCTGCTCGGCGCGTCAACCAGCGCCAGCCCAGCGGAGGCGAGCACCTCTTCGTCGAAGCTCTCTCCTTCGACCGGCATCCTGGAGCTTGACGCCCAGGGAAGGTTGATGAAGATGCCATCGCCGGCCTTCAAGTAGACGCCTGGCTGGGGCTCTTCGGAGCCTGGCACTGCGGCAGCAGAGGGATCGGCGGTCGACGTAGCGCCTGGCGCTCCTGCGGCCTCAGGGCCGTCAGTGCGATCGCCAGATCCCCCGCCTGCTTCTACGGCGGCAGCTTTGGCGGCCTCTTCGCCGGTGGGATCGTCAGCGCCGGCTGCTTCCTCGGCGACAGCGGCGTCGTCGGCGGCAACCTCTGTCTCCATCGGCTCCGCAGCAGATGGATCTGACAGCCGAAAAAGGGAGAAGAGTCAAGCAAATATCCAAAAAAGAAGATCAAAAAAGAATAACCCAAGGGAAGTTTTGAAGCGAGAGGATTACCTGTGCCGGGTCCCGGAGAGGACCTTCCCTTGGCGTTTCGGGGGCGGCCTCCGGGCACTCCTGGTGGGGCTGCTCTGCTCCTACACAAACCAACAGTCAGATGTCAGGAAAGAAAGAGTATCCATGCGCGGCTAACAGCGGAAAGCGAACCATATACTTACGCTGGGGGCTGCTCTGGAGGACAGTTGCCGGGTCCGGTAAGGTTGTCTCGGATGCGTCCCCTGTTGTCACGGTGGGTTCGTCCTCGATGATAATCACCGGGGCCTTGGCTCTCTTCGCTGCTCTCTGGGCCAGAGTCCTAAAAAGGAATAGCTTCAGAGTAAAGCAAATGAGATACAAGACAAAACAGCAAGGATTAAAGAACTACAAGTACAACAAGAGAATCTTACTCTTCTTCTTCCTCATCGGAGCTGAACGCGGAGAAGTCGAAGTCCGGCTCACGTCCGGCACGAGGTGGCGGAGGAGTAGTTTCCCTTGGCCGCTTGGCAGGAACAGTGCCGGTGGTCCAAGACGACCCCGCTCCGGCTGCCGCCGCGGCGTGAGAGGCGGCAGGAGCAGAAGCGGTGGTCCGGGTGGACCCCGCTCCAGTTGCCGCAGCAGTGTGAGGCGCTCCCGCGGCAACAGTGCTTGCCGCGGTGGAGCGTGTCGCGCGGCGCGGCGACTGTCGACTCGCCCGCCGCCTCGCTACGTCCCCGGCCTTGCGGAGACGCCTTCTTGGTGGAGATGGGGGCTCTGCTTGCGGCGAGCTGTCTGAGGATGAGGAGGAAGAGGAGTTGACCTCCAACGAGCCGCTCGTATCCTCGGCGGGCTCGCTCGACTCGGCGTCATGCCCGGCAAACTCTTTCTTGCCGGCAAGCTCCTTCTTGCCGGCAAGCTCCTCTCGCTCGGCACGGCTTGCCGCCTCTGCTGCCTCTGCCTCCTCCATGGTGAATCCAAACTCGCCCGCAGCTGTGGCTGCCGCTGCCTCTTCCAGCCTGGTGGCGATGCGTTTCAACTCCGCATCGGTGGTGTCGCGAGTGAGGCCATTCTTTTCATCGGAGCGGACCGGCACTTCTACCAAGCCGTCGAAGAACTCCTGCACGACGTCGTCTGCAGGCTCTTGCCAAGTTGGGACAATTCCATGCGAATCGCACAGCGGCATCATTGCACGGATGCGGTCGAGCGCGGAGTTTTTGCACAGCGGAATGACACCCTGCGGCAACCTGAACACTTCGGGATGTTCAGGGTCATACTTGAACAGCTCCTGGAGCATCGCGTTGAGCTCCAGAACAGTGAAGTTGTAGTTGAGGCCCGGACGCAGCCTCATGATATCCGCCGCATTCTTGAATTCCCAGGCGGGTCTCCTCCGTTCCTGCAGGGGGGCGATGCAGCGGCGAAGAAAATCTGCGCCAACAACGCCTACAGTGAGCCCGGCAAGCCTGAGGCGTTGGATCCGGGTGATGGCAATCTTCAGCCTATCGTCTTCCGGGGCCACATTGCTCCAATCGCTGCCGCATGCTGCTAGGGTTTGGCGCCGGGCGCTAACCGGCTGCGGATTCTCCTCGACAATCCAGCACCAGTCTGCTCTCCATTCCTCCCACTTGCCGCGGAACTCTCCCTCCAGATAAGAGTCCTTCTTGCCGGCCCTCGAGATCCAGGCGATTCTGCCAGATAAAGGATCTCCTCTCTCTACTCGGGGCATAAAGAAGTGGCGAAAAAGGGCTACATTTGGATGGACTCCGACAAAGTTTTCGCAGAGATGTGCGAAAACTGCCATGGTTAGAACGACATTGGGGGTGAAATCAAGGAGGCAGAACCCGTAGGTGTTCAAGATATCGCAGAAAAACTCAGAGAAAGGCGGGCAGAGCCCGCAGTAGAAGAACACGGCTAAGAAAGGATAGCCATTTGGAGCCATTTTCCAAGCGGCGGCTGGAAGTACCTTCGTGCTCGGATGCACTGGCGTCTCCGTCGACCAGAAGAGGTAGTAATACTCCCTCAGCTCCTTCGCGACGAGCTTTGGGGGGAAGATTGCCCGCTCCTTTCGCAGCACCGCAAGCCGCTGCGCCTCGGTCGACTTCACAGCCTTCCCCTTGTCGGCTTTCGGAGCCATGGCGGAAGTGGTGGAGGAGGTCGACAGCGTTGGTGGTGCTGGTGGCGATGGGGAGCAGGGCGCTGCTCTATTTCAGCTTTAAGAAGATGGAGGAGCGGCGGAGGTTTCTGAGATTGGAATGGAAAGGGGCGAATGGGCGCACTACCCCTGTTTCCCCTGCTTATAAAGAGGGAGGGGGCGGACGTTCCGCCTTTCCGAATAAAGAAACCACCCACGATCTCTCCCACGACGCCGCATTCGACGCGTGCCATTCAGGGAGGGCACAGTGGATATGGGGAGAGATACGGCGTAACCCAGGCCGCGTGTGCCCGTGCCTTGTTTTGGGCCTGGCCCAACAGCGCTCGGCACCGTGTATGGCCCAGGCCCGGGGGCTCCTGTCGGTGTACTAGAGTAGGGGTACCCTAGTATCCCGAACTTGTGCACGGGCAGTCGCAACATCCCGCGGCAAGGCTTGTCGGGTGACTGCCAAGGTCCTCCGTGGTTCCTTTGGGGCCATTCAAGAACAAAGTATCCAAGCCAAGAGGACAAGACCCCGGCGAGACGAGCTTGCCAGGAAGGCCAACCAAGGCATCTCAAGGAACTTGCCGCGATGCGCCACGCGTCCTGGCAAGGCCCGGTGAGCGACAAGCTCCCGGACGTGACAAGACAACGACCGCGGCAAGGCGCTTGCCGCGGCAAGCCTCCACTCTGTACCTGCGCTCCAGCACATCCACCAACGTGTCGCTCTGGGACCCTTCCAGGCATACGTGGCGGGAGGCTGTGCAGCCAGCGGTACATGGTGGCAAGCGGCGCTGACAAGGTTGCCGTCGTGGCGAGCGATGGCGTCCCTGGCGGTCCCTTTTGCACTATTTGGGCGACGCGGATGGGCATTTAATGCCCTTGTCCCCTGCCGTCAGGGTTAGGTATGATACACTGTAGCAGGCGATTGTACCAACCACAACATCTTTCCATTTTTACCCTTGTCTACGTTGCCACCTGTCGGTGATCCCTTGAGCATATAAAAGGAGGCCCATGCGCAATGTAGAGGGGGGGGGGTCACTGGATCAAGAACACTCACGCTCGGTCTCATTAGCTGCTGGTGTGTACTGTAGCACTCGGCGCTCCCAAGCAAGAACTCAATACAAACCACAAAGCAGGAGTAGGGTTTTACGCATCCCTGCGGCCCGAACCTGGGTAAACTGCTCGTGTGGTTCGCCTCGATCTGCTCTTCGTGCGATCTCCGCCCCCCCTGCCGAACCAAAAGGGGCTCGGCCCGCCGGTCCCATAGGTGTTCGTGGATCAGTTAGAAGTCCCGACAGTGAGGTTTTCATGAACGACTTTTCCGTCTATGGATCTTCTTTTGATGATTGCTTGAGCAATCTTGATCGAGTTTTGTAGAGATGTGAAGAAACTAATCTTGTCTTGAATTGGGAAAAGCGCCACTTTATGGTTAATGAGGGTATTGTCTTGGGGCATAAAGTTTCTGAAAGAGGTAATGAAGTTGATAAAGCCAAGGTTGATGCTATTGAAAAGATGCCATGTCCCAAGGACATCGAAGGTATAAGAAGTTTCCTTGGTCACACCAGATTTTATAGGAGGTTCATTAAGGACTTCTCAAAAATTTCTTGGCCTCTGACTAATTTATTACAAAAAGATATACCATTTGTCTTTGATGATGATTGTGTAGAAGCATTTGAAATACTTAAGAAAGCATTAGTCTCTGCACCTATTGTCTAGCCACCTGATTGGAATTTACCCTTTGAAATTATGTGTGATGCTAGCAATTATGCTGTAGGTGCTGTTTTAGGTCAAAGAGATGATAAGAAATTAAATGTTATCCATTATGCTAGTAAGATCCTAGACAATGCTCAAAGAAATTATGCTACTACTGAAAAAGAACTTTTGGCAGTTGTATTTGCTTGTGATAAGTTCAGACCTTATATTGTTGATTCTAATGTAACTATGCACACTGATCATGCTGCTATTAAATATCTTATGGAGAAGAAAGATGCTAAACCTAGACTTATTAGATGGGTTCTCTTGCTACAAGAATTTGATTTACATATTGTTGATAGAAGAGGAGCTGAGAACCCCATTGCAGGCAACTTATTTAGGTTAGAGAATGTTCTTGATGACCCACTACCTATTGATGATAGCTTTCCTGATGAACAATTAAATGTCATAAGTACTTCTCGTAGTTCCCCTTGGTATGGTGATTATGCTAATTACATAGTTGCTAAATTTATACCACCTAGCTTCACATACCAACAAAAGAAAAAAATTCTTCTATGATTTGAGACATTACTTTTGGGATGACCCACATCTTTATAAAGAAGGAGTAGATGGTGTTATTAGATGCTGTGTACCTGAGCATGAATAGGAACAGATCCTACGCAAGTGCGACTCTGAAACTTATGGAGGACACCAGGCGGGAGATATAACTGCACATACGGTATTGCAATCCGGTTTTTATTGGCCTACTCTCTTCAAGGATGCCCGTAAGTTTGTCCTATCTTGTGATGAATGTCAAAGAATTGGTAATATTAGTAGACGTCAAGAAATGCCTATGAATTATTCACTTGTTATTGAATCGTTTGATGTTTGGAGCTTTGATTATACGGGACCTTTTCCTGCCTCTAATGGATATACACATATTTTAGTTGTTGTTGATTACATTACTAAGTGGGTAGAAGCTATTCTAACTAGTTGTGCTGATCATAACACTTCTATTAAAATGCTTAAAGAAGTTATTTTTCCAAGGTTTGGAGTCCCTAGATATTTAATGACTGATGGTGGTTCACATTTTATTCATGGCGCTTTCCTTAAAATGCTTGCTAAATATGACGTCAATCATAGAATTGCATCTCCGTATCACCCACAGTCTAGTGGTCAAGTAGAATTGAGTAATAGAGAACTCAAATTAATTTTGCAAAAGACTGTCAATAGGTCTAGAAAGAATTGGTCCAAGAAACTTGATGATGCATTATGGGCCTATAGAACTCCATATAAAAATCCTATGGGTATGTCTCCGTATAAAATGGTATATGGAAAAGCATGTCACTTACCTCTCGAACTAGAACATAAGGCATATTGGGCTATTAAAGAGCTCAACTATGATTTCAAACTTGCCGGTGAGAAGAGGTTATTTGATATTAGCTCACTTGATGAATGGAGAACCCAAGCTTATGAAAATGCCAAGTTGTTCAAAGGAAAGGTTAAAAGATGGCATTACAAAAGGATACAAAAGCGTGAGTTTAATGTAGGTGATTATGTATTGCTATAGAACTCTCGTTTAAGATTTTTTGCAGGAAAACTTCTCTCTAAATGGGAAGGCCCCTATGTTATTGAGGAGGTCTATCGTTCCGGTGCCATAAAAATCAACAACTTCGAAGGCACAAATCTGAAGGTGGTAAACGGTCAGAGAATTAAACATTATATCTTAGGTAATCCCATAAATGTTGAAACCAATATTATTGAAACCGTAACCCCGGAGGAATACATAAGGGACACTTTCCATAATGTTTCAGACTCCAAAAAGGAATAGGTATGTGGTACGGTAAGTAAACCGATTCCAAAACAGTTTTTAAGGCAATATTTCTCCGTTTTGGAATATTTAGAAAAATAGAAAATTAAGTAGCAGTCCGGGAAGGACACGAGGGGCCCACAAGGGTGGAGGGCGCGCCCTACCCCCTTGGGCGCGCCCCCTACCTCGTCAGCACCTCGTGTGCCTTTCGGACTCTGTTTTCTTGCACGATACATATTTTGGTCGGTAAAAATTCATTATATATTCTCCCGAAGGTTTTGACTCCCGTATCACGCAATTATCCTCTGTTTTTGTTTCGAGCTGTCCCCCTACAGATTAGATCAACATGTCTTCCCAGGATTCGGAAGGAGAAAGCTATGTGGATGATTACTTAGCTAATCCTAAGGTCTATGGAGATGTGGAGCACGATGGTTGGACCACGGAGGAAGAAGAGGACTATGAACCCAATGGGAAGGAGGAGACGACCTCAGATGAAGATGAAGCCCCATTACCTCAACCTGGGGATATGCACGTGGAGTTCAAAAATTCAAGTCTCCCTGATAGGGTAAAGAAACCAAATTCGAGTTTATCCCTTTTCGTCTCTTGTAGGAAAATAAGCAGGACCTGTGCAAAAAGATATTAACCCTGGAGTGGGAGAATGATGATCTGAGGGATCAAAATGCCGTCCTCAAGCGTAAATTAAGGGAGCAGTCTATGCCATCAACTAAGTCAACATCACCTCCATCTTCACCAACCAAGGAGATATTATAACATGGGTATGGGCACTCCCCTTGGCAACCGCCAAGCTTGGGGGAGGTGCCCCGGTATCTATCACAATCACAACTCCTATCTTTACCGTTTTCCTTAGTTCGATCCTGTTAGTAGTATTTTGATCTAGTAGATAAAGTTTATGGCATGATCTAGTTTTGAGTTTTGCCTTATGATCTCTCTTTGTAATCGAGTTCGTGAGCTATATTATAAAGATTAGTGTTGAGTCAAGGGCTTGACTTTCTTGTTATGATCTTGGGTGAATAAAAGAAAAGAGAAAAAATTAAGAAGAAACAAAAGTTCATATTGATCTTATTGATAGTAATGACTTCACATAGAAAGATTATGAGGATTAAAAGTTGTTGGGAGTTGGCAGACATAGCTTTGGTCATCGTTGCAACTAATAGGAAGTAATAAGGAAAGAGAGGTTTCACATATAAATATACTATTATTGACATCTTTTATGATTGGGAGCACTCATCAAAATATGACATGCTAAAGAGTTGATGTTGGATAAGGAAGACAACGTAATGGGTTATGTTTCCTTATATCTGAGATAAAGTATGTTGTCATGGATCATCCAACATGTTGAGCTTGCCTTTCCCCTCATGCTAGCCAAATTCTCAGCATCAAGTAGAGATACCACTTGTGCTTCCAAATACCCTTAAACCAGTTTTGCCATGAGAGTCCACCATATCTACCTATGGATTGAATAAGATCCTTCAAGTAAGTTGTCATCAGTGCAAATCAATTAAAATTGCTCTAAATATGTATGATTAGTGTGGGATAAATAAGCTTTATACGATCTTGTGATGTGGAAGTAATAAAAGCGATGGACTGCATGATAAAGGTTCATATCACAACGGGCTATATAAAGTGACACTCTTTCGCACTAAGATTTTGTTTATCCAACCATAAAAGCGCATGGCAACCTTTGCTTCCCTCTGCGAAGGGCCTATCTTTTATTATTATCTTCTACCTTATGCAAGAGTCATGGTGATTTTCACCATTCCTTTTTACATTTTATCCTTTGGCAAGCACAATGTGTTGGAAAGATCCTGATAGATATATCTAATTGGATGTAGGGGGCATGAGTTACTATTGTTGACATTACCCTCGAGGTAAAAGGTTGTGGGGGCGAAACTACAAGTCCCTATCTTTCTCTATGTCTGATTAAAACTCTGTAACCACAAGTATTGCGTGAGTGTTAGCAATTGTGAAGGAGTAGATGATAGTTGAGTATGTGGACTTGCTTTTTAGCTCTGACATAGACTCTTTCTGATGTTATGATAAATTGCACTTGCTTTAATGACTAAGGTTATAGTTTGTTGGTTCTCAATAAGGTTTCTGATTCATACTTTTGCATTGTGAATAGATCATCACTTGAACATAAGTAATCATATGACAATATCTATATATGTTGTTGTTATGAGAATAATCATGATGCCTTCACGTCCGTATTTTATTTTTATCGACGCCTCTACCTCTAAACATGGGGACATGTTTATTGTTATCGGCTTTCGCTTGAGGACAAGCGAGGTCTAAGCTTGGGGGAGTTGATACGTCCATTTTGCATCATGCTTTTATATCGATATTTATTGCATTATGGGTTGTTATTTCACATTATGTCACAATACTTATGGCTATTCTCTCTTATTTTACAAGGTTTACATAAGGAGGGAGAATGCCGGCAGCTGGAATTCTGGGATGGAAAAGGAGCAAATATTAGAGACCTATTCAGCGAAAGTCCAAAAGTCCTGAAACTCCACGGAATACCTTATAATAAATAATGAAAAATCCTCGCCAAAGATGAAGACCAGGGGCCCACACCCTATCCACGAGGGTCGGGGGCGCGCCCCCTAACTCGTGGGCCCCCTTGTGGCTCTCCGATGACCATCTTATGCTATATGAAGTCTTTCGTCGAGAAAAAAAACCAGAAGCAACCTTTCGGGACGAAACTCCGCCGCCACGAGGCGGAACCTTGGCAGAACCAATCTAGGGCTCCGGTAGAGCTGTTCTACCAGGGAAACTTCCCTCCCGGAGGGGGAAATCGTCGCCATCGTCATCACCAACGCTCCTCTCATTGGGAGAGGGCAATCTCCATCAGCATATTCATCAGCACCATCTCATCTCAAAACCCTAGTTCATCTCTTGTATCCAATTCTTGTCTCCAAGTCCGGGATTGGTGCTAGTAGGTTGCTTGTAGTGTTAATTACTCCTTCTAGTTGATGCTAGTTGGTTTAATTGGTGGAAGATCATATGTTCAGATCCTTTATACATATTATTACCCCTCTGATTATGAACATGAATATGCTTTGTGAGTAGTTACGTTTGTTCCTGAGGATAAGGGAGAAGTCTTGCTATTAGTAGTCATGTGAATTTGGTATTCGTTCGATATTTTGATGAGATGTATGTTGTCTAGCCTCTAGTGGTGTTATGTGAACATCGACTACATAACACTTCACCATTATTTGGGGCTAGAGGAAGGCATTGGGAAGTAATAAGTAGATGATGGGTTGCTAGAGTGACAGAAGCTTAAACCCTAGTTTATGCATTGCTTCGTAAGGGGCTGATTTGGATCCATATGTTTCATGCTATGGTTAGGTTTACCTTAATACTTTTGTTGTAGTTGCGGATGCTTGCAATAGAGGTTAATCATAAGTGGGATGCTTGTTCAAGTAAGAACAACACCCAAGGACCAGTCCACCCACATGTCAAATTATCAAAGTACCGAACGTGATGAAAACTAGCTTGACGATATTCCCATGTGTCCTCGGGAGCGCTTTTCCTTATATAAGAGTTTGTCCAGGCTTGTCCTTTGCTACAAAAAGGATTGGGCCACCTTGCTGCACTTTATTTACTTTTGTTACTTGTTGCTCGTTACAAATTATCTTATCACAAAACTATCTGTTACTACTTATTTCAGTACTTGCAGAGAATACCTTGCTGAAAACCGCTTATCATTTCCTTCTGCTCCTTGTTGGGTTCGACACTCTTACTTATCGAAAGGACTACGATTGATCCCCTATACTTGTGGGTCATCATCCGACGGCAGAGTTACGTCATGCTCGTCATGACTGTGCGGCGCACCTGACCTGGGCTCGAATCCGTCGAAGATCAAGTCTCCGCGGATGTCGGGAGTGTAGTTTAAGTTTCCAAACCTGACCTGATGGCCAGGGGCATAGCTCTCGATCTGCTCCAGATGGCCAAGCGAATTGGCCCGCAATGCAAAGCCACCGAATACGAAGATCTGTCCGGGGAGGAAAACCTCACCCTGGACCGTATCGTTACCGATGATCGAAGGAGCCATCGAGCCTTACGGTGACGGCATAGTGGAACTCTCCATGAAAGCACCAATGTTGGTGTCAAAACTGGCGGATCTCGGGTAGGGGGTCCCGAACTGTGCATGTAAGGCGGATGGTAACAAGAGGCGGGGGACACGATGTTTACCCAGGTTCGGGCCCTCTTGATGTAGGTAATACCCTACTTCCTGCTTGATTGATCTTGATGATATGAGTATTACAAGATTTGATCTACCACGAGATCGTAGAGGCTAACCCTAGAAGCTAACCTATGGTATGATTGTATGTTGTCCTACAGACTAAACCCTCCGGTTTATATAGACACCGGAGGGGGATAGGGTTACACAAGGTCGGTTACAAGGGAGGACATATACATATTCGTATTGCCTAGCTTGCCTTTGACGCCAAGGAGAGTCCCATCTGGACATGGGGCGAAGACTTCAATCTTGTATCTTAATAGTCCAATAGTCCGGCCAAAGAATATAGTCCGGCTGTTTGGAGACCCCCTAATCCAGGACTCCCTCAGTGTGGGCCCCCTGACGTGGATTCTTCCGCAAGTATTTTTTATATATTCCAAAAATAATCTCTGTTGTTTTTCAGGTCATTCCGAGAACTTTTATGTCTGCACAAAAATAACACCATGGCAATTCCGCAGAAAACAACGTCAGTCCGGGTTAGTTCCATTCAAATCATGCAAATTAGAGTCCAAAACAAGGGAAAAGTCTTTGGAAAAGTAGATACGATGGAGACGTATCACTGGGCTCAATTTCCCCTTCATCACACGTCCGGTCGACCTTGTTCCGCCGGAGCCAGGGGTGGTGACCTCGGCTATGGCACGAGAGGACCGCGAGGCCCCCGCCGAGGCCTACATGCAAGAGCTCCGCCGGTAGCACCCGGAGATCGTCGAGGCGGAGCGGGTGATCTTTGCCGGCGCGGAGGGCGGTGAGGTTATCGTGCTCTCCTCCGATGACGAGGTCAAAGTCGGCGAGGACGGCGGCGTGGAGGGCGGCGAGGTTATCGCGCTCTCCTATGATGACGAGCTCTAAGGCGGCGGCGCGGAGGTCGTCGAGGTGGGCCCTGAGGACAAGGAGAACGACGTCCACGAGTGGAGGAGTGCCTTCCCCAACGACCTCGATGACGGTACTGGCCCGGACCCGGCTCGCAGCGCACTATACATGATGAGGAAGGATTGGCTCAACCTCTACTTCGACCGAAAGTAGTTTAGCTTAGTTTAAATTTATGTTTTATGTTCGGTTATGCAAAACTATCTATGTTTATGTTTGAATGCATGCTACTTTCGGTTGAACATGCTTTGACCTTGATCAAATTGAAGTTTACAACCTTAAGTTTAGGGGATCGAATAGAAAAGGCCAAAAATTGCTGGAGTATATATATATATATATATATATATATATATATATCCACTATGGGTTTTAGTCCTTTAACTTTTTAAGGATCACCTAGAGATGTCCTTATGACTTGTTTATTTCAGTTCTTCACAATGTGATGCTCTATATGTGCAACTATTTGCCGTGCAGTTCAATTTCATCAATAACAGTTTCAACAATACCACTATGAATTACGATATTTGTTTGCTATTAAGGATATTGCAGTTAACATGCCTTTTCATTTTTTAATTGTTGTTTAGCAACATGCATTGTACTGAATGACTAAATATGCAATCTTAGGCTACATAGCAACAAGGAAGAGTGTTACCTTAATGTTCTGATGATGTCTAGATATACATGTAATAAAATATTATATAATGAGTTGGATGGAGTGTTGTACTACATCATTTTTCAATTGTTGTTTAGCTTCTAATATTAACTTGGTGCTTTTAGGTACATATATCATTGCCAAAGATCCACCCTTCGACCCTTTCTGCGTATGGGGCAATGAGATATTCATGAACCAACATCAAGTGAGGAAACTGATAAAGATTGTTATTAAAATGGGTCAAAAGATGTTAATCGAACTATTTGTTTACACTTTATGCAAGACAACAGTGAACTGCAGGATGGTAAGTAAGAACCATGTAGCCTTCTTTTTACTGCCCGTAATGAGTTGTGTTACATGACAATATCTAAAGCTTTTTTCTTTTGCAGTGGATCATGAAGAAGTTTACTCAAGATTAACTCGGAAACTACATGATTGGCGTCCGACCATCACAAGGGGTTGGACTAGAGTCATGCATGCCTTCTGCATCCAGGAGAGCACAATAGGGCCATTCCGCTTCACCTTGTTCAACAACTTGAATGTCTATCGCCTCTTTCTTTACCGGTTGTAATAGTACAATTATAGAACCCTGGTACATCATTCTTTATTTGGTGCTTATGTAATTCTTAAACATATCTACCTGTGAATCAAATAATGCATTGGTTGTTTGAACCTGATGGATATGAATAAAGCTATAGCCTACTTTCAAGTTTAAATTAGGTACAATTTTAAATAGCAGCAATTAAATTAGGGCGAAATTACTTTGTGCAGGTCATTACGGCACACACGGTGTCGGTGTACTAAAGTAGGGGTACCTTAGTACCCCGAACTTGTGCACGGGCAGTCGCAGCGACCCGCGGCAAGGCTTGCCGGGCGACCGCCAAGACCCTCCATGGTTCCTTTGGAGCCATTCAAGAACAAAGTATCCAAGAGCAAAAGCAAGGCCCCGACAAGAGGAGCTTGCCGGGAAGAGAACAAGGCCCCGGCAGGAGGAGCTTGCCGGGAAGGAGACAAGACCCCGGCAAGAGGAGCTTGCCGGGAAGACCAACCCAAGCATCACAAGAAGATCGCCGCGGCGCACCGCGCGCCCCGACAAGACCCGGTGAGCGACAAGCTCCCGGACGCGACAAGGCAACATCCGCGGTAAGGCGCTTGCCGCGGCAAGCTACTACCCCGCAGCCCGCACTCCAGCTCACCCACCAACGTGTCGCCCTGGGACCATTCCTGGCGCACGTGGCGGGAGGCTATGCAGCCGGGGGCACGCGGTGGCAAGCAGACGCTGACAAGGAGCCATCGTGGCAAACGGTGGCGCCCCTGACGGTCCCTTTCCGCCCCGTCTAGGCGACACAGACGGGCATTTAATGCCCTTGTCCCCTGCCGTCAGGGTTAGTAGGATGTGACTGTAGCAGGCGGTGGCGCCAACTACCACCCCTTTTACATTTTTACCCTCACCTCTGTTGCCACATGTTGGTAACCCCTTAGACATATAAAAGGAGGCCCATGCGCAACAGTGGGGGGGGGGGGAACAGCCATTCTCACGCTCGGTCTCGCCAGCTGCTTGAGTGTACTGTAGCATTCGCTGCTCCCGAGCCAAAACTCAATACAACCACCAAAGCAGGAGTAGGGTTTTACGCATCCGTGCGGCCCAAACCTGGGTAAATCGATCGTCCCGCTCGTGTGTTTCGCCTCGATCTGCTCTTTGTGCATCCACCGCCCCCTACCGAACCAAAAGGGGCTCCGTCCCCCGATCCCCATAGGTGTGCGAGGGATCAGACACCCCCGACGCACGGTTGGTAAAACACAAACGTTTGCGATATACACCATAATCTGAGACGGTTCACAAAGAGGAAACGTGTGCAAGCATGCACACAGTTGCCGTTTGCAAAGCGTGTGTGATGTCAGACACTATCACATACGGTGCGGGAAAACTAAATGTGTGTGATTGTCTACCTATCGTACACGGTTTATAATCATGAACTGTTTGTGATGTGCCAGGCATCGTAAAACTCCTGTGCCCAGAATCTGCCTGGAAAACTCCCGTGCCTGGAATCTGCCTGGTTTTAGGCAGAACCACAAAACTTCGACTACGATGGAAATGCGAGCACAAACAAGTAGCAAGGATGAAGCGTTTGGGATATTCGAGATATCGGAAACGATTATATAGGGACAACTGTATGCATGAAGGCACCCTATCCCCGACGGTTTCTGGGTCGTGTGGGAAGGACCCCCTATCGCCCACACTCACTTGGCGACGGTTCCAAATGCTATCGCGGAAAGGGGTTAAAAACCATTTGTTTAGGACCGACACGCAGCAGTGAGTACATCGTCTTCACCCTCTACAAGAAAATCAACTTCCTCCAAGGCCAGATCTATGACCACCAAAATCAAGTCTTTGAATATGAGGCGAGGTTTAAAGGTATGCGTTTGGCTGCTAGTTGCAGGACCCGTGAGACTCACTCCTCCTCTTATGATGGTGGACCACTACCATGGAAATCCGAGGACAGTATCTCTTCTTCTTCACCATCATCTTCTTCACCACCAAAAGAGAACTGAGTATCGGGTACAGGCACTCCCCTTGGCTTCCGCCAAGCTTGGGGGAGGTGCCCCGGTATTGTATCATCCAACTATCTTCTTGCCTTTATTTATTTTAGTTTGATCTTTTGCCTTAGATGAATAAATATTAGTTCGATCCTTTCTTTGAGAGTTTGCTTAGTGATCTATCCTTGTAATCGTGTGCAAGATATATAGTAAAGTTTAGTTTAAGTTTGTGCTTTCTATACTTTCATGTTGCAAATAAAAGTAAAAAAAGGGAGAAAAGGAAATAAATAAAAGAAATGAAATAAATCAAAAAGATCATATACTAATCTTATGGTAGGTGATGACACCACATAAGGAAAAGTATAAGTAGAAAATTTTATTAGAGATTGACAAACATAGAATTAGTCAATGATGCCACTCATGAAAGAATTAATGAGGGAAGAGAAGATTCATATATATATATATATATACTATCCTAGAAATCTTTTGTGATTGTGAGCCCTCATCAAAATATTATATGCCAAAATTGTTGATGTTGGACAAGGAAGACAACTTAATGGTTTATGTTTGTTTATATTCACATAGAAGTCATATTGTCATAGATCCTTTAACATGTGGTGATTGCCCCCTATCTTTGCTAGCCAAAAATTCCGCACTAAGTAGAGATACTACTTGTGCATACAAAAATCCTTAAACCCCAATCTTATTTTCAAGTGTCCACCATACCTACCTAGGGATTGAGCAAGATCCCTCAAGTAAGTTGTGATCGGTGCAAAAAGGCAATAAAAATTGCTTCTAAATGTGTGAGATCATTTAGCGTCAGAGAAAATTTAGCGTTGCACGAACTTGTGATGGTGAAGAATAAAAGCGATAGACTACATAATAAAGGTTGCTATCACAAGGGGCAATGCAACGTGACATTCTTTTGCACCAAGGGGTTGAACATACAAACAAATAAGGGCATGGCAACCTCTGTTTCCCTCTGCGAAGGGCCTATCTTTTACTTTTATGTATTTAATTTTATACAAAGAGTCAAAGTTTTTCTTCCTATCCCTTTTATTTTTCTCCTATGGCAAGCATCATGTGGTCAGGAAAGATTTAGGCACATATGTCCAGTTGAATATAGATAGCATGAGTTATTATTGTTGACATCACCCATGAGGTGGATACGTTGGGAGGCGAAACTATAAGCCCCTATCTTTCTATGTGTCCCGTTGAAACATTTTGCGCACGTGTACGCGGTGAGTGTTAGCAATCATAGAAGACTATATGATGGTTGAGTATGTGTACTTGACTAAAGGCTCTGATACGTGACCCTTCCTGAAAAGATGATGAATTGTAGTTGCGAAGTTGACTAAGAACATAGTATGTTAGTTTCTAATAGAGTTTTTGCTTTATACTTCAAATGTGTGATGAATTGTTACTTATTCATGACAAGTATATGATAAAAGTCTTATGTTTAATTTTGTTGCTATTACAATAATGAACATGATTCTTCTATCTCCATATTTTGTTTTTATCGACACCTCTCTTTCTAAGCATGTGGACATGTTTTTCGATTTCGGTTTTCGCTTGAGGACAAGCGAGGTCTATGCTTGGGGGAGTTGATACGTCCATTTTGCATCATGTTTTCTTACTGTTATTTATAATGTTTTTATCCATAATAATGCTTTTTGGAGTAATTCTAATGCCTTTTCTCTCATGATATGCAAGGTATACACAAAGAGGGAGAATTCCAGCAGCTGGAAATTTGGACTTGGAAAAGCTACGTCAGGCCACCTATTCTGCACAACTCCAAACAAGCTGAAACTTCATGAAGATATTTTATGGATTATTTGAGGAATATTGGAGAAAGTAACTACCAGAGGGGGGCCACCAGGTGGGCACAACCCACCTGGGCGCGCCAGGCAGCCCAGGTGCGCCCTAGTGGTTTGTGCTCATCCAAGCCCACCTCCGGTGCCCATATTCTGGTATATAGGTCGTTTTGACCTAAAAAAAATAAGGAGAGTACTTTCGGGACGGAACGCCGCCGTCTCGAGGCGGAACTTGGGCAGGAGCACTTTTGCCCTCTCGCGGAGCGATTCAGCCAGGGGAACTTCCCTCCCAAAGGGGGAAATCATCGTCATCATCATCACCAACAACTGTCCTATCTTGGGGAGGGCAATCTCCATCAACATCTTCAACAGCACCATCTCCTGTCAAACCCTAGTTTATCTCTTGTGTTCAATCTTGTTATCGGAACTATAGATTGGTGCTTGTGGGTGACTAGTAGTGTTGATTACATCTTGTAGTTGATTACTATATGGTTTATTTGGTGGAATATTATATGTTCAAATCCAATATGCTATTTAATACCCCTATGATCTTGAGCATCATTATCATTTGTGAGTAGTTACTTTTGTTCTTGAGGTCACGGGAGAAATCATGTTGCAAGTAATCATGTGAACTTGATATGTGTTCAATATTTTGATAACATGTATGTTGTGATTCCCTTAGTGGTGTCATGTGAATGGAGACTACATGAAACTTCACCATATTTTGGCCTAAGGGAATGCATTGTGGAGTAGCAATTAGATGATGGGTTGCGAGAGTGATAGAAGCTTAAACCCCAGTTTATGCACTATTCCGTAAGGGACCGATTGGATCCAAAAGTTTAATGATATGCACTACAAAAAAAGTACACTTCCATGATGATACGTGTTTGTTTACAGTAGGTCGCTTTTTTTGTCATGCATGTACATCCATGACAAATTTATGACAGAATCAAGATAGTCATACCTGTGCTATCGTAGAAGTGTTCCATGACATTACCAAAATTATCATCACAGAAGTGTCCACTTCCATGACGATAAATCGCGCGTCACAGAAGTGCTTTCGTCAAGGGTGACCGACACGTGGCATCCACCGTAACGGAACACCGTTAAGCTATCGGGTCGGGTTTTTGATCTAATAACCCGTTAACAGCCCCGACCAATGGGAAATTTCCACATGTAAAATTCTTATTGGCCGGCCGAAACACGTGTCAGCTCGTCAGTGGGTCAGATAGGCGCCTATGATACGTCGACACGTGGCACGGCCCAATAGAGGCCCATTCCTGTGTAAAGGCCGGCCCGTTTGACTTGGTCAAAAGCTGGCGGGCCGGCCCATGGAAAGCCTGTTAACAGCCTGTTCGAATATAGCCCATTTACAGCCCGCTAACCCAAGGCCCGTTACGCCCTATCCGAATTAGGCCCAGTAGCATCATCTGGGCCATCAAATATGATTCCATCCCGTTTTCACTTCTGGCCCATGTATGGCCCATGACGTCTTTCGGCCCATATGAGGCCCTATGTAACTCTTGGCCTATTAACGGCCCGTGGTGAGACTGGCCCGTAATGAATAGTGTATCACTTTACACCCGTTAACGGCCCGTGGTGAAATGGCCCGTGATGAACAATGTATCACTTTATACCCATTAATGTCCCATTATACCGTTGGGTCGTTTCCAACCCATGTTATCTCCTGGCCTTCTTCAGAGCCCATTTATTCTTGGGCTCATTTCCAGCATTCGTTTACTTACGGCCCGTTACTGTCATTTTCTGCTTGTGGGCCAAATTCAGCCCATGGTTACAGTCGGCCCGTTTGTGCTCCGTTAATACGTTGGGCCGTTTTCATAGCGTCATCAAATACGGCCTATTAACGATGGCCCGTTATGGTCGGCCCATGAACGGACGATTCCAACTCTAGCCCGTTTACGGCCAGAATGCGGTCTGTTCGGCCCATGTTTGGCCAATTGATCATATGGCCCGTATAAGGCCCATTGATGATATGACCCGTAGAAGTCCCATTATTTCTATGGCCCGTAGAAGGCCCATTGCTTATACGGCCCGTAGAAGGCCCACTGTTTATACGACCTGTAGAAGCCCCACAGTTTCTACGGCCCGTAGGAGGCCCAGTGTCACTACAGTAAATATTAGCCCATGGTTATTGTGGCCTAGTTTTAAAAAATAGGTTATTGCAGCCACTAGCAAACCGCAGAAAAATAACTGCACTGACTACAAGCAAACAAATAAACAAGACAACAAGGAAATAAATAAGCAAGCTACTTACACTAGGCTATCACGGCTATTACACATATTACATCCACTGGGCATCAAAGTTCGCCACCAGTGCAAATATAGGGAACACAACAGCATATAAACGCCGCAGTGAAACAAGTCCAGAACTGAAACCACTTCAGAAGAGCTCAAGAAACAATATCCTGGGTACCCATAATGCTGGCAAGATGCTTAGCAAGATTATTAACTTTCTCTTGTTTGGCGCTTAAGTCCTCCCGCGCTTGCTGTTGCACCAGAAAGTATGCATCTGAATTCTGCAGGGACTTCCTCAGTCCTTCGGCTTCCTGTCGCATAACATCTGATCGATGTCTTTCAACTTGAAGTTGAGACTCAAGAAGCCGAACTGATTTAGGCAACGAGTTCAAAGAGGTGGTGCCAGCAGTGGTAGCCAGTAACTTGAACACTACATCAAGACAGGACTTTGGGGTTGTCTCAGTATCTTCAATATACATTTTATCAGCTTTCTTGGTGACCAACAGGGATGTCTCACTATCTTGAACCTTATCTGCATTACTTCCTTTACCATTGCATAACAGGGTACTCTTCTCCAATATTTTATCCGCGTTCTAAAAGAGGAACAAACAAACACATCTCAGGTTTACTAGTTTAGTAGTAAGGTGGACATGATAACAACATGAAACAAACATATATCTATGTAGTATGGTCATTGTATGGTCTATATCATTCTAGTTTATGTTGCCAAATCAAGATAGATACAGTTCGAATCATATCTATTTAAGACAAAGCAGCATAGACAGAATATAAGTGTGGGAAACTACACAACAATAACAACACTTGTAATGTGCATGGCATGAGAACATAACTGTTTATTCAATTGAAACTGAAATCAACATAGAGCAAGTTACAACAGCAAATAGCCAAACACGTTGAAGAAACAGGTTTAAAACATACCTGTTGCGCCATTGGAGTTTCAATTGCATCCTTCAAATTTGAAATTAGTTGGTATCAGTAAATACAGTGATGCAAGAGCAAAGTAGTATGAACCATAGCTATGGAACCTGACCTGAGAACAATTCTTCTTCTGCTTTAAGCGTTGACTTCGGGTTCGGAGTGGTGGTCCTCGTGATTTGGGCACTGCAGTTGCCTTAGTAACTGCTCGTGTTTGGGTGCTCTGTGGTGGAGACGGTGCTGTGTCAACGGGAAGTGGGTGTCTATCTGCTGGGGTTGGGGTTAGAAGGGGTGTAGCTGGTTCTTTGTCCAACTGGGTAGGGGTGCAATCTGCATGAGTGTGGGTTATGTGTGGTGGGCTGGTTCTTGGGCAAGTAGAACTGTGGTTCTACCTGCATCGACAGGTAGCACGATCTTTTCTGAAGACCGTGTTTTTACTCCCACGGATACTGCCATCACTCCCTCCAACTGAAATGGCTGATAAACAAGAAAAGTAATTGAATGTACAGACATTGTAAGATAGGTAGGTGCAATGGATAGTAGGGAAGAAAACAGGGCATGAAATAATTCACATTTATGTTGTCCAAGCAAACAGAATAGCAGGACATAATTTCACATATATGATGGCTAATTAAACAGGATAGCATGACACAATTTCACATGTATGATGGCTAACTAAACCGGATAGAATGACATACTTCAAAATATGATGACTATCTAAACAGGATGACATGATATAACTATACGATGTGTCTATTAAAGTGGTTGGCATGCCATAAATCAGAAACATGCCGTCGATGGAAACATGATGGCATGATATAATTCACGGATAGAATGACATAATTTAAATATGATGACTATGTAAATAGGATGAGATGATATAACTATATTATGTCTTTAGAAAATGGGTTGGCATGCCATAATTCGGATACATGCTGTCTATGTAAACATCATAGCATGACATAATTCAAATATATGATTTATATACTAAGGAAGTGAGCAGAGGGCAATCGCGTATATGATGTGTCAACTAAGGAGATGGCATTCAATATTGTGTATATGATGTAAGAACTAAGCATTGCAATACAACATATGCATTATATGAGTAATATAACCCTGCCAAGTTTGAGCATACACCTCAGGGGGATAATAGGACTGGTCATCTGCCTCTGAATCCTCCTCTAAATAGCTATCTATAACCAGCAAGATATCTGCTTCAGCAGGTAGCATTGTCTGCTCTGAAGACCTTGTTTTCACTCCAGATTTCTCCATCACCAATTCAAATGGCCGATGCATAGGAAGAGCAGTTGAATATACAAACATTGTCGACAAAAGCAATGAGAAATACAAAAAAAGGACGACATGATATAATTCACATATATGACGCTTTCCTAAACAACATGGCATTGCATAATTCACATACATAATGCCTTGCAACAAGATAACATTGCATAATTCACATATATAATGTCTTGCAACAAGATGGCATTGCATAATTCACATATATGGTAATTAGACACTAAACAGGTGACATTCACACAAAGCATGTCTAAACTAAGCAAATGACATAGCAATGCAAGATACCATACACACGATATGAGCAACATAACCCTGGCAAGTTAGGGCATGCACCTCGGGGGGGGGGGGGGGATATGACTGGTCATCTGTCTCTGAATCCTCCTCTAAGGAGCTATCGATAACCAGCAAGACATGCGCTTTGTCAGATAGCATTGTCTGCTCTGAAGACCTTGTTTCCACTCCAGATTTTTCCATGATCGTGCCAAATGGCTGATGCACAGGAAGAGTAATTGAATGTACTAAAATTGTTGACAAATTTAACACGTAATAAAAAATGATGGCATGATATAATTGAAATATAAGATGACTGGCTAACCAGGGTGGCATTGCAAAATTCACATATATGATGCCTGGCTAGACAAGATGGCATTGCATGATTCACATATATGATAAAGAAACTAAACAGATGGCATTGACACAAAGCATGTCTAAACTAAGCAGATGACATCTTTAATGTATACAGTAAGCAATGCAAGGCACCATATGCATGATATTACCAACATCAGCATGCCAAGTTAGAGCGAAGACCTCATGGGGTAAATAGGAGTGGTCTTCTCCTTCTGAATCCCCCTCAGAACAGTTATCTTCCTCTTGATTACGATCCGAAATGGGTGGAGGGGGGGCTGCCTTTGCGCCCACCATGGAACGACGTCTGCATGAAATTTTATTGGCATGCAAGTCTCGTCTCTTTTGCTCTACATGATTAGTTCCATTGTGTACAATAACTGGCATGCATAGGAATAAAACATAGTAAGATTATGTAAGGAGTGCATGCACAAATCCAGAGTGATGGTAGCAAACTGGGGATAGACCCAAAACCAATGATAGCAGGCAGATAATAGCTTTAGTTAAAAAATACAGATAATGGCTCCTTTAATGTTTGTTTGCACCCAACATGAAACTCATAGTAGACACCGGAGATTAACCAGATAGTAGATAGATAGTATTGATTGTTGCCCCAATATGTACCCCACAACCATTTAAAAACTCAAGTTTCAGCATTAGTTTGGAACTGACTCAGAGTCTAATAGGTGAACACGATGATAATGTAGCATGTCATCATATTAAGCGACGCATAACATAAGCAGACACGGAAGAGTGCGACCTCTCTTGCGGACCCATGTAGTCCTCAAGGTCATCTACTCAATTGATGATGGTAATGCAGTTGCCGTGGCTGCCAGCGGCGGGGAAGAAGATCTGAGGCGGCGAAAGACAGTCTGGAGAGAGGATCCCTGCTGTGGTGAACCCTTCCGTCGTTGGAGCAGCTGAGCTGGGGTGGAACACAGCGCCGCAGGAGTAGGACAAACCACACAAGGTTTTCTTTGACACATATCTGTAACAGAAGTAATTGAGTAAGGGCTTGTTTGAATTTGAGGATTCTAACAATGCAGTGATAGGAAATAGACAGGAATAGGATAGGAATGCACGTGCAAAACAGAGAATTTAAAAAGACAGGATTTCTGCCAATCTGGGTGTTTGATTCACAACAATTGGAAGATCACAGGATGCAAAAAAGCATGGTGAGATTAAGTCAAACCAGAAGAAAATGTACGGTTATAATGCCATTATGCTACTATCTCTTAGTCTTGTGCTTGATGAATAGGAATATGAAAAGGAGGAGAAGTGGAAATTAGAATTCCTATGGTTTTTCTTTAAAGGAGACACTAAAGGAACAAATCCTACAGTTTTCCTTTGCTCCATTCCTTTGCACCAAATTCATGAAAAGTAGTACCATAGGAAACTTTCCAATTCCGATGTTTTTCATTCACTTTTCCTTTCAAGCACTGGAGATTCTAGTAGGCAGGCTTGAGCAAGGAAAATCCTACACTAAAAAATGTTTTTGTGCTACTTCTATTACTTTGGACTCAGGCCACTACCATACTAGCTCAACTCCCAGGCCCATCGACAAATGCACAGCTGAAACGCGTAGAGATAAATAATGATGGCATTCAAGAGAGTCCATCACGGATAGCTAAGTTGCCTGGTACCTCACTGCTTGTCATATAGTAGGATAAAATAATCGTATTTCCCATTACTACGAGTGCTCAGTGGACAATATATATAACATGTAGATTAAAAAAGAGATGCAACAAGTGTAGAACCTCTTTGGCGAAGCCATGTCGATCTCAGCGTGATTGGGTTGTCCGGTGAGGATGCGCCGGCTGACTTGGTAGTCGGAGGAGGGGAAGAAGACCTTAGGCGTTTGGAGATGGAGCCCGAGGTACTGCTCCGCTTTGATGGAGGGTTTCGTCGTTGGAGCAGCTCCGGTGAGTTGTACGACACCGAGGGTCAAGCAGGACAAGAGAGACAACGAACAACGTTAACCTGAGTGGAATTCTAATAGCATCTCCAATACATGACGTAAAATACATAACCACAAAGTGCTAGATGTAAAATACATCAGCCGCTCATCTCTGAACTTAACTGTCGAAACTGAACTTAACTGTCGAAACTGAATTTTGCTGTCGAAACTGAATTTTGCTGTCGAAATTGAACGCACTAGCAAGGTAAGGCTACACGTCGGTCGACTGACTTTTTCATCTCTGGTCACTCGATTTTGCAGCCTTTGGATACGAAATCAAGGGCCTGTGGTTCATCTTCAACCTCCACCCCCCTGAGCCGGCCAAACAGCAGCCCCCCGCCGCTCGCGGCCGGCGGTGCGCCGCCTCACCCGCCCCGAAAACACTCCCACCGCCGGTCTGCCGCCGCCCCGGCCATCCCTCTAGGCCACCCTATGCCGAGCTTTTTCTCCGGCGATCCCCATGCCACTGCCCCGCCAACGCTGGCGACCACCGCCCCCATCCTGAACCCTAAGATAGATAGTAGGGTATCTCTGCGGAGAGCCCCCCTCCCCGCTGCGGCTGGTTCTTCCTTCACCCTGGCGAGCCCCCCACCACCTGAAAATCGACTAACCCAAAAGTCGATTCAGTCGACTGAAGTGTAGCTAAATCAGAGCAGCATCACAAGCAAGAGCAAGAGCGAGAGCAGCAGCACAAGCAAGAGCAATAGCAAGAGTAGACCAGGCGGGGGACCGAGAGCAAGAGCAGAGCAGCAGCGTGAGCGAGAGCTAAAGCAGCAGTTGGTCCTACTGATGTGGACGTCGCCGCCAAGGGAGCGACGCCATGGAGGAAGTGGCCGGCGACGCCGCCGTGGATGGAGCCGCACCATGTCGGCTCGGGACCGAGCGCCGGCAGCACCGTGAGATCGAGTCAAGAAGAAAATGCAACGATTAGTGTACAACCTCTTTGGTGGCGCCGATTAGGCCGCAGCTTCATCCGAGGAGACGGTGATGACGATGCTCTTCCGGTGGTGCAGGTGAAGACGGCGGTTTGGGAATGGAGGTGGCGTGAAAGACGAGGGGAACGTCCGGGCAGCTCCTTGGAGGTGGAGGACGGGGTGGCTGAACCGGCGGGACGATGAGATCGATGATGGATCCTCATCCTGTACGGTGGATGAGGGACGTCGAGGTGTTGCTGTGGACGACGTCGTCGGGGAAGAGGCTCCGGCTGGGTGGCGGACGGAGCAGGGTGTGGGGTTTCGTCGCGGGTTTTCGTGGCCTCGGTGTATGAATGGGTGGGTGGATGGGATGGTAGTGGGGAACCATGGCTTAGAGACGCGCTTGTCCGAAATGTGGGGTAAGTTACGAAAGTACCCCCACCGATTTGAGGTGGTTCTTTCGGTTCAGGGGTACCATGGGCATTTCGCATGTCTGGATTTCACAGGAGGTGGGAGTTTTCGCGCGCGTTGTAATTTTGGAATAGCAAGGCGCGGGTTGACATGGAGGGAGTTGTCGGATCACAACGAGACAAAGATATATCTTAAATATTTCGGGCTAACAAGGCGCGGGTTGAAGAGGCGGGAGTTTCGCAGCACGATAGACAGAGACGCTAGCTTGAATTTTCGGCATAACAAGGCGCGGCTTGAAATTTCGGAAGAACAAGCTTAACGTGTACCAAAAAAAGATAATTTGCACCTCAACACGCACAACACACACACAAACACCATTTAGACTAGAGTAACGTACACATGCATTGCACGCATGAGATTTGGCAACCAAATTATGAATAAATACCACATTATAGCATGCAAGCTTTGAGTCATATATGCATGATGTAGATGTTCGTTTAATTCTTATAGTTCATTTCATTTAAAATCATCTAGTTTTTATAAGAAAGCTAATCTATTTTAAGATTCATGGAATTGTGCGTCATAAGACATAAAGTAAAAACAAATAATGGCAAATCATGTAGAAAAACATTTGGGCAATTCTGATACGGAAGATTCTAGAACAAATAAGAAGTGCTTGTGTTTTGATGTTTGTGCATTATGCTTAAGTTCAACCATGGAGTCTTCTAGACTATACATGTGGCGAAATCTGGTTCAATCTAGATGATATCCAACGGCCAGTAGTGCTCAAATTTTCCATCTTTGGACCATTGGATTCGCCTCATCCAACGACCATCTTTCAAAGTTGAAGTTACCCGCACACAATAAAAAAATATAATATATATATATATAGGGGTATAGATATAGATATGTGATGCAAAAGCCGCCCATCATCTCCAATTAGAATAGTGTGTCCATGCACGGATGCGACGTGGCCAAATGATGTGTGCCATCGGTATCTCAAATTCAAATCAGTATGACCTTGTTCAATGTGTATACATTACAACATGCTCGTTTCCAAACCACACCGCGCAGATCTCCGTTATATTCAACATGCATGGGTTTCAAACATCAGGATCTCTTATTCAAATATTTGAATTCAACTTTACATTGATTGTGACCTCACCTATTTAGCTATTCTTTTACACCCACACAGTAGTCTTCTCTTTATAATTGTACCACTAACTTTCTCTCGTGCATGCATGCACACACACTACCAGTCGGCATTATCCATCGCACGCATGCAATCTTTTTCTTCAGGTCGGTCTCCCATGAAGGCACACACCAACACACATCCCCCTCTCCATCATATCGGGCATTCTTTATCTCTCACGCGTGCATGCGCAACGATCGATGTTCCTCTATGTATGTGTGTATAAAGCTAGGTCTTTCATAGTTTTACACATCGATCAATCTATATCTCTCTATATAGGATTAACATCTATAGATAATACACCCACATTAATTATGTATCCAACGTCCCCCTCTCATCATCCATGCTTTCCTCTTCATCTCTCAGACGCGTGCACAATGGCGAAGACAGGGGGAAGTAAGGGCCCTGCCCCTCCCCCCTAACATAACTATATATCAAGGCTAATATGAATGCGATCATTAGACAATTGCTGCTAAAAATGGTTTAAGTTCATCAATTGACCCTCCTCGTAAAGGATTAGCAATGCTTGGCCCCCTAGCTCATTTATTTTTCATGGCTCCGCCACTGCGCGCATCAGCGCACGTGTTCGCCCCCTCTCTCTAAATATCGATCTCCACTTGTGCATTTCTTCATAGTCTCCCTCCACTCGGCCCCTCGCACCATCTTCTAGCCCACCCACCAGATTTTGCCACATGTACAATCTAGCAGACTCCATGGTTGAACTTAAGCATAATGCACAAATTTCGAAACAACAGTGGTTCTCTTTTGTTCTAGATTCTTCCGTATCATAACTGCCCAAACTTTTTTCTAGATGAATTGCCATTATTTGTTTTTACTTTATGCTTTACAACGCACAATTCCATGAATCATAAAATATATTAAGGGCTTCTTTGATTCAAAGGATTCTCAAAGGAATTTTGGAGGATTCTAATCATTAGGAATTTTTCCTATCTTGGTTGTTTGATTCGTAGGATTGTAAACCATAGGAATGTTTCCATATGATTCATTTGCACTAGATTTCATAGGAAACACCCCATCCACTCAAACCTCTTTGAAAGAACTCTGCATTTTTTATGCACAATCAAACACTCGTACAATCCTGTAGGATTCAAGACGACATTCCACTATATCCCATGTTTTTCCTATTCCCGCGTTCTTAGCTTTTTTATAAAAACTAATTGATTTTGAATGAGATGAACTATAAGAATTAAACGAAGGGCTACATCAGGCATATATGACTCAGAGCTTACATGCTATAGCGTGGTATTTATTCATAATTTGGTTGCAAAATCTGATGCGTGCAATGCATGTGTACCTTACTAGTATTTCGAGTTTGTGCAAAACATGTAAACTAGAATACCAATGGCACGCTACACAGTGTCTCTCATACAATTCATGAAGCCATGTGGCACATGTGTAGGCGTTGTCTCGACCTCCTTGCGTGGATTGATCACAGTGACGTGCTGCTGGTTCCAGAAGAATGTACTCGTCCTCCCTGAGCCATACTGGCGGTACATGCATGAAGCGAAGATGTGCACGCACGCCATGCACGCACTCATTCCTCGCACGCACACGCGGGTACACGGGCGGACGCAATTTTGTACCAAGATCCACCCCATGTGATAATTTGATGCGTGTAAAGTTGTTCACTTCATTGATGGTCGATTAATACAGCGCATGCAAATTGAGTGGACGTGAGGGCGGAAGAAAGACATTATTACTCCACTGCGCACATGCGAGTAGTTAAATCGTGGGTTGCTAGTTGTACTTCCATTGGTCTCCTTCTTATTTTGTGCCAATTTTTGACAGTAACATACTACTCAATATTTACACATTTGAGAAGTGTAGTACTTGAAATTTATGTTCTGCTAAACTCATCGGGAGCCGTTTCGGGCCTCGAAACCAAAACCATCAATTAATCTTTACCTTGTTCCCATCACATTCGAAAGCCTACTCACACCTACTAGTAGTATGTACCAAACCTGAACGTGTTCCCACTATGCAGGTATTAGTACTAGTGCTAGTAATTAGGTTATAAAAAGGGGAACTACCTAACCGAAAATCACTCAACCTTTCCTCCTCATAAGTGCTTCTTCTTTGTCCGTTGTTGCCATGGCCGGTGAGCGGAGCTCTAGGTCGAGAACTACTCGTAACAAGGGAGTGGCAACCAAGGCTGCGGAAAAAAAGAGGGCTCGCCGCCACGCAGAGACCTCGAAAGATCTCTCACGGGCAGGCGATGGCTCCCAGGAGCGCCCTAGCCGCGGAGGCGAACATGCCAAGCCGGCGGAGCTGGAGTCGTTATCCCTCGACGGCATGCCCGATCAGCTCAATCAGCAGGGGGAGTTGACCGTTGGCTTGGTGATGTTGTCCCTCAATAAGAAGAAGGAGTTCATCCAAGGCTTGATGGAGTTGCTGAAGGAGAGCCCCGACGACATGCCCGCTGAGCTCAATCAGCAGGGGGAGTTGCCCGTCGGCTTGGTGATGCTGCTGAAGAAGAGCATTGCCTCTGATAAGAAGGTGACCGGTGAAATCCTGCGACTTCGGGAGGACAATGCGAAGCTCTGCCACGAGATCGACCTGTTGAAGGAGAAGAACGCCGGCTGGAAGAAGCTGCATGAGAATAGTAGTTCCTCGATGAAGATGTTGCAGGCCCTCGCCATGGAACCGAAGGAAGAGTTGGCGAAGCTCCGCATCGAGCACCCGGTTGCTGTCAAGGTACGTAATATGGCTGTGGAACAGATGATGAAGGCTCGCATCGAGAAATGCCACGTCATGGACACAATGATGAAGATGGCGGAGGAGATGCGCAAGGAGATGGAGGTCGTGCAGGCGATGAAGAAGTAGTTACGACTCTGCGGCGAATTAGATCATTTGGGGTGATAATCTTCCTTCCACTTTTGCTCCTGTGTTTCATCTTTTGCTTCGGGTGTTTTGCCGCACGTATCACGTTCTCTGCGTGGCATGAATAGAACAACGTTTTTTAGGGAATGAATAGAACAATGCTAACAATGAGATGACTAGCAAATTAGATCATTTTTATCGCCATATCGCACCGGGCTGACGTGTTTCGTGCTCCTCCGTCGCAGTACTGCTCCAGTGGAAAGCTTGAGTATACTGCACGGTTATTTGCTCCTCCTCGATCAGGTCGTCGGCGCATTTATACGATAAGTCAAATCACAAGGCCCCGCCTTCCAGCAGTAATGATCCGTCAAATCACAAAGGCCCTCGCCTCTCGTGAAACCAACCAAGCTAGACTGCCCCGCCCTCTAGGCTTTTAAAAAATGTATACTTTTGTACAGCAGTAGTGTCGATGGATTGCGCCATGGAGCAAAACTTGAAATTAAAAAAAGGTGGTACATATAGAGAGCGCTCGTCGCCAAATTATGCATATAGTACTATTAAAAAGGCTAGTCACAATAATGGTTTCCAGCACAACCCACCCCTCAAATAAAACTAAGAGGGTGCTTGGATACGTTTTAGTCCCATGACTAAAAGTAGTGGGACTAAAACATGCTAGCCTCACCCATGCTTGGATCCAAATACTAAAAAGGCTAAAATCAAGTTAATGATCATTTATTATCCTCCAAACCCTCCAATCTAGAACTCGCCTATGTTAAAGGAGAGGAGTTAAATGAGTAGAGAGAGGACTAATCCACATTTTAGTACGGGTACCCCTGACTAAAAACATTTAGTCTCAAGACTAGTTTTAGCCCCTCTTTAGTCAGGGGTGCTTGGAACTTTAGCCTCTTAAAGATACTATTTTTAGTCAGACTAAAATAAGTCCCTTGGATCCAAGCACCCTCTAAGCATCCTGGAATTCTTTGACAAAACTAAGCAGCCTGAAATTCTTTGACAACTAAACTGCTGGCTATATGAGGTTGGCCATATATATTGTATGTATATAATGTGAAGAAACGAGTGGTAGTACTATACCAACTAAAAGATGAAATGTAAGAAATACTAGCTTGTACGTACTGAAGAGTTAAAGTAACGAGAAGAAACATAACATAGTTCTGCTGGGGGCTCAACACAACACACCCCTCAAATTAAATTAAGCACACCTGAAATTAAACTTTGCAACTGTTCCGGTAGACACTGCATTAGAACCACCATGAGCAACGACACTGCCACCTTACTCGGAGTCCTCGTCCACGTCCTCGACTTCGTCCTTGTCCCTCTTCCTCTTGGCCGATACTTCCTTGCTTGAACCACACACTTGGCTGTTGCTCTTCATCCAACCCTTGTAGATATTGAAGCAAAGGTACCCATCCATTGCAGCATACTGGATGTGGTCTATATCGAGTACATTTTCTGCCATGCAAGACGATGAAACGTGTATGGAGGTTTCACCAGTTTACCATACGAAGGATGAACCATGGCTCCTGCCAGAGTCAACATTGAAGGCTGACGAGAGGGCACCAGCCGATTCTTCTGGAGGTCGAAGGGGTTGCCTACAACGAGGCCTATCCGACCCAGGATTTCTTTGTCATTACCAAAGTCTACAGTAACGAATTTGACTAGGTTGCTCCCGAGGAAGTCTTTAAAATCCTGGCACTCAACGTCGCCATGGCATATGTGGTAGACCAAGCATAAGTCATGCACGCAAACCTGGATCACGGCGGGCTTCTTCCTCTCTTCATCCTTTAGATCCTTCTCTCGTCCCAGGACTATGGTGTACTCAACATCTAGCCCAGCAACCCACTCATCATCTGAGTTTTTCGAACATGCGTCTGAAGCGAGAAAGGCATCCTTTCACCGTCACGGAAGAACGGGTGTAGATGACGTCGAACTCATCGCCGGTGATTGTTCTAACCTTGTACTCACCGCCGATCATGGAGATTTGGGATGCCATGGATTTGGGAGGAGGGTTAGGATTAGGGGAATTGCCGTAATGTGAATGGATGGGACGACTAGGAGTGAACCGCCGTAGTATTGAAGGACGTGCGGGGATGAGTAGGAGCAAACTGCCAGCGTGCGAACGGCAGGGTAGTGGCTTTCCATTCTCCCATGATACGGGCTTCCGAGAGCCCTTGGATCTGAGATCGAACGGTTGCATGGCGTGAATCTAGACCTATGGGTGAATATCCTATCCTGGAGGGTTATTCTGCAAATTTTCAGCAACATAGCATGCGACCGTTTGATCTCAGATCCAAGGGCTGCCAGCAGCCCGTATCATGGTCGCGCCTACCACGGCCGTTGCGTCGCTCGCGCGGTTGCGCCCTTGGAGATTTAACACGGTGCGTTAGGCTATCTGATGTTGGCATGTCATACATAGTCATCACTTAGTCACTCATACTACAACAAGGTTGGCTATAAGTGTATTTTTTGTTCCTCCTCTCTATCTCTTTCTTCGTACTCAAGGAAGAAACAGTGCTAGTAAGCGCGTGTATTTATTGCATTTGCCAAGGAGTGACCTCTTCCAATGAAATGGTGTTGCTAAGTTTTCTTCATTTAATTAACTATAGACTCAAAATTTTCTTTTCACCTAGGTACACGCGCTTAGCACTGTTTCTTCCTTGGGTCACCAAACTAGTCTCTCTCTTCTTGATTAACTTGCCACATCAGACTTTATGCCTATGTGGCAAGCTTAAGCACCTGTAGGAGCAAGTAAAAGTAAGTACAATAGTGCACTTTACATGGCATTTTTGCATATGTGGAGGAAAGAGAGGCAAGGAAAAAGTGGAGAAGTCGGCTCTCATGCAAGAGCCAGCCTCTACTACATGGTGGAGCATTGGGAGAGGCGCTTGTATGGAGGTGGTCAGGAATCTGGGAGACTCACGTCGGTCGTAGCGCCGCAGTTAAAATGATAATGGCAAGTCAAATCACGGGGGCCCACCTATCCGGCAGTAACTCGCTGTCAAATCACACAGCCCTACGTTTGCAGTAGCCTACTCCCTCGTCTTCTCGCGTCTCTGTAGAACCGACTAGGCAGAACTGCCCCGCCGCCTACCGTGCAGGAAAAGCCCCGCCCTCGACTTTTAAATAGTATACAGTATACTAATTTTGTATCCATGGATTGCGCCCATGCCATGGAGCAAAGCGTCTAGAAAACGGTGGAGACGCGGTGGTCTTGCAATAGAGAAGAGGGAGAGGCGAGATGGTGGTTTTGGAATGGAGATGATGGAGAGGAGAGGAGGTGGTTTTGCAATGGAGAAGAGGGAGAGGAGTGTGTGTCAGCGATTTAGGATTGGACGAGCGGGCCGGCGCACTCTGACTGGATCAAAATAAAAATCAATTTACCCTTCAATTAAGAAAGCGACCCCACATTAACTAGTCTCCCTTTTATTTTGGGTCATAATTGACCATGATTTTCGCACATAAAATATATGTTATACGTTGTATACAAGGCCACTATCAAAATTACAATTTGCAACTATACAAGGCCACTAACATTAATCGAGGCAAAATTGATGGCGTCTGCCTCGTACTAGCACCCGAGGACATTAATATCCCTTGTGTGCATGCGGGAGTGAGAAGGTTAGCTTGCATTCCCAACATTAATCAACCAATGAGGAGTAAGAGGGTTGGCTTATTGTGCTTGGGAGAGAAAAACTACATTAATTAACACGACAATCAAGGTGACAAGCTAGCTAGCAACATTGACTTAAACATAGCATTGATTTTTACCTTGGTATGTGTAATATGAGTTTGTGGCCTTGTATAAAATAATGGAGGGAGTATAATTTTAAAGTACATTCAGATACGAACCAAATGGTACAATTTTTGGTGACATGCATTCACATTTTGCTTGTCAAATACAGTACATGGTCAAACTTTGACCCAAAATACGCGAAACAACAAAAAAATACTTCCAAGACCAGCGTCGCTCTTCCGCTCTTCTCCTCTTAAATCACCGCCGCTCCTCTCCTGTTCCAATCTAAATGCAGCGCCGCTCCTCTCCTCTTCCATTTCAAAACCACCGCCCCTCCTCTCCTGTTCCAGTCCAAATCCAGTGTCGCTCCTCTCCCGTTCTAATCTAAAACCAGCGCTGCTCCTCTCCTCTTCCATTCAAAAACCACCACCGGCGAGTGAAGGTGCTATGGAGAAGTAGATCGATGGAGGAGTACAACCGATACATGAGGATCGCAGATGGCGACCCTGTGAAGCTAGCTAGGATGTTGGAGATACAGTCTTGGTTTGACAACAAGGACCAACTAGCGGCGACAGCGACATCCATGGCGAAATATCTGCAACAGAGCGAAAAGGCGGCGATACTCCCGGAGGGAGTCGCGCCGGAGTACATAGAGCTGCTCCTCTGGGCCATGGAGCAAACAGATTCACCGAATCCGATCGTGAGGGAGTGGTGGTAGGAGTATCGATCCCAGATGGAGCATCCACCAGAGATTGAAGGATCGAGCATCTATAGGGTGCCGTTTGTGAGGGTGTCCTGCCAGAGCAAGCCGGTGGAGTCTTCATCGACCGAACCCAACTGCAAGAGGAGAAAAGCAGTTGGCCCGACGACGCTTCGCCGCCATCGTCTCCCTCGCTGTTCACATCGTCTCACGGGGCGGCTGTCTGCCGCCGAGGAATAGGAGGGGGCTGCCCCCCAGCCCAATAGTCGGGCAGGTTGTGAATTGTCAGGAGGAGCTTAGGGTTGTCAGTATTTGCAGGTTGTGAATTGTGTTTTGTGTTGTGTATTTTGAGAGTACTTTCAGATATGAATGTCTTTTGAATTTCAAATTTGCAGTATTGAGCATATGAAGTATTTTATGAGTTCTAGAGATCTACTTTTAGCACTTAATGTAGTTTCATAGGAGTATAAAAGTGCAGACCATGTGATTCTCAGAGAAGAAACTGCAAGTTTCAGTTTCAGATTAGAAACTGCAAGTTCAGTTTCAGATAAGAAACTGCACCTTTCAGAGGCAGAGCATTTATATTAACACGGCCTTTTCAAATAGGGTTAACATCATGTGGGAAGTTTTATTCATGGTCGAAAATGGAACTACCAGCCAGTTAACATCATGCTGATCAACATTCATGCATAGCACATCTTCATATGATGCAATGTCAAAATGCCCACACAATGTCGAGTGTGCGAAACATAGAGAAAACGAGGGACGAAGTTTTGGCAAGTGTTGGACGTGGTTTTGGGCTGCCCCATCTAGGCTTTCATTTTTAACATGCGCAGCCCATGACCTCGGATGGGAGGTCCATAGGCCTGTTTGTATTTTCTTAGGGCCGTCATGTATCGACCGGCCTATGGACCTCCCATCCAAGGTTCTATTTTTAGCAGCCCAATTTATGTATTTTTTGAAGAAAACACAGAGGTATGTTCTATTTTTCTATATAAGAATAGGAACGCCAGGTCCAACTTATGTTTCCCTTCTAACTATATTATATATATTTAAATTATTTTATATGTTGACTGTTTAGTTCACATACTCCCTCCTTTTCGGTTTATAGGGCTTATCACAAAATTTTAGTTTTTCAATTTTATAAGGCTCAATTTGGTTGTTTTCCATCACATGTTCAGATTCCAAGGTGCATTAAATAATTGCATGCAAATATTAAGAGAAAATTGACCAATGCATGTACTTTATGCATGCATGCATTGCAATTTATGCATTGATAAACATAATTTTTTGAGGAAAACAAGTGCATTAATTAGGTGCTTTTGCAAACTACAAAAAGTATTCCACCATTCATCACCTACCTTGGTTGGTGAGATTTTTGAATTGAGCCCTATAAACCGAAAAGGAGGGAGTAATTGGCAAATAGATCTCGCCGCCACCCCATGCCTCCTGACTCTGGGCGCGCCTGCCCCCCTCAGCAAGTTCGCTCACGCGCCCCATGGAGTCGCCGGCCATATCCACGGGGGAATGGCTGGAAGACAGGCAGATGTACAAGATGCATCTCCCACATGTCTACAAAGCCTTCCCGCGGATGCTCCAGCCGCTCGACTCTATCGCGCCGGCGGTGCTGCGGGAGACTCGCGGGAGGAGATGGAGGGAGCGGGCGATGCTGATCTGTGACGACGCTCTCTCCTGGACCCAGTGCATGCGCGAATGGAGGGAAGCAGAGGAGGAAGCTGCGAGGGAGGAAGCCGAGGAGGGACCGAATCCGTTCTCTCACTCGCGCAGGTATGATCGGATGTGCAAGGATCATGTGGATTGGGAGCTGCTGAATCTAGCCCTGCAGATCTACTTCAAAGGAGATTTCTCGGAGAAGCACAGGATGCCCCACCCTATTGAGCCACCGATTGCGTTCGTTCGATGGGCGAAAGGAGAAGTGAATTCAGGAGATCCACGCCGTGCTGCGAGATGGGAATGCTTGACTGGACTCCTGCCCATCAGCACGCCACCGGAGCCGGAGCAGGTGGATCCCATACCTCACCTCTCCCCCAAACCTGCAGAAGATTGAAATTAGGCTTGCAATCTGCTTCAATTGAGCTGTCTGGTGGTTATTTCTGCTTCCTGAGAGACAACATCTGGCTGGAGGATGAGCAGGAACCAGGTACTCCGATGAATTTCCCCTATCACAATGGGGGGAGCGCCGGTTGGGCAGTGGTACGACCCACCTCCGCCCCAAATAGGGGCACAATCTAGGCAGGCTCCTGTAATTGCCCAAGATCAATCTGCTGGTGGTTCTGACTCTCAAATCAGTGGGAAATCTCAAGGCAAGAATCAGCAAAAGAAGAGATAGGACATCCAGAAAACTGCTCCTGCCCCTGCTTCGGGCCTTATGGCATACTCTGAGGTGATCTGCTACAACTGTGGGGAACCAGGGCATCATTTGGATAAATGTGTTAAGCCCAAGAGTTGTTTTATCTGCAAAATGGTTACCTATAAAGTTGAGAATTGCCCTGTCAGAAGGAAAACCCATAGTTCTGCTAGATAGGTTGGAAGTGATAGAAATACTGCTTACTTCCATGCAGTAGCTAACCAGAGGAGGAGGAAAACCCTCATTCACTCCCTTGATGGCCCTAATGGCCCTGTTACTGAGGTAGATGAGATGCTGAAAGCGGCTAGTGACTTCTACAAAGACCTATTTAAGAAAGAAAACCCTTCTGGGTTCTCTCTACAAAACAATTTTTTCTCTGCTTCTGAAAAAGTCTCTCCTGCTGAAAATGAGCTGCTAGAAGCCCCTTTTTCAGAGACAGAGGTGAAGGAAGCCATTTTAGCTCTTATCCTGATGGGGCTCCTGGTCCTGATGTGATTCCCTTCTTGTTTTACCAACATTTTTGGGACTTGGTGAAAAATGTGCTCTTAGATCTTTTCCAAGCCTTTCATAGAGGAGAGTTGGATCCAGCAACTTACTCATGGGGGGTCTGTTGGGGTCAAGTTAAATAACTGTGAAAGTGATTTTTTCCTTGCTGGTAAAGGCCTTAGGCAAGGTGACCCCATCTCCTCGCTTTTGTTTAATTTAGTAGTGGACGCTCTTTCTAAAATGCTGAGCAAAGTTGCTGATCATAGTCTAATTGCAGGGCTGTGTCCTGAGGTCTGCCCTGGTGGCATCATCTGCCTTCAATATGCAGATGATACCATCCTTTTCTTAGACAATGACTCCACACATGCTAGCAATCTGAAAACGGTTCTAACCTAGTTTGAACAAGTCTCATGCATGAGAATCAACTACGCTAAAAGTGAACTCATCCCTATCAACATGGATGATCAGGAGTTAGCTGACTTCCTCTTTATTCTAGTCTGTAATAAACGTAACTTCCCCATTAAGTACCTAGGTATCCCTCTCCACTATGACAAACTGAGGAGAGAGGATATCCAACCCCTTCTGGATAAAATCATTAAAATGATTGCTGGGTGGAGGGGCAAACTTCTGTCTTACAGAGGTAGATTGATCCTCATACAAGCTTGTTTGGCTAGCATTCCAGTGTATCTCCTCTCCTTCTTCAAGTTCCCTAAATGGGCAGTGAACCTCATCAATTCTCAGATGTCTCATTGCTTGTGGAATGATTTTGAGGGAAATAGGAAGCTACACCTTGCTAATTGGGCCCTAGTCTCTATGAAAAAAGATTTTGGAGGCCTAGGCATACCGAACCTCCAAGAAATTAACATCTGTCTTCTACAGTCTTGGATTAAAAGATTCTATGAGGAAGACCTGAAGCACTGGAAGCTTCTTATTGCCCATAAATACCTAGGAAATAAACCTAATATTTTTGTCCCTTCCTCCAACCCTAAGACCGCTAGATTCTGGAAAGGATTAAAATCTATTATGCATGGTGTGAAATTTGGCTACAGATGGAACATAGGGGATGGGAGCAGAACCAGGTTCTGGGAATATAGTTCGTTTGGCACATCCCCCCCAGCAGTCCAATTTTAGCCTATTTACTTTGTCCACAATGAGCTTAACAAAAGTGTCAATGAAGTTTGGGACGGAAAATGCCTAAAACTCTCTTTAACAAAAGTATTACCATTACTACTGAGCCGGATGCCCTGATTTGGCAGCTGGACAATAAGGGGAAGTATTCCTCCAGCTCCCTCTATCATGTTATCAACTTCAGAGGGGTTCAACCCGTGTTTATCCCTGCTGTCTGGAAATTGAGAGTTCCCCCTAGAATTCATGTATTTCTCTGGTTTCTCTCCAAAAACAAATTGATGACTAGGGATAACCTTAGGAAGAGACACATCATCAAACCCCTTGATTGTGTTTACTGCTTGGAACAAGAGTCTTGTTCTCACCTATTTTTTGAATGTATAGTTGCTAAACATCTCTGGGCCCACATTGAGGAATATTTCTCTAGTCAGATTGGCTCATCCTTCGAATCTGTCGCCAGATTCTGGATTGCTACCAAAAAGTGCTCAGTTTTAAAAACTGTTAGCTCAGCTATCCTTTGGTGTTTAGAAATGCTATGATTTTTAGTAACACCTCCTGGATTTCCATTCCGCGGGTCTTGAGGTTGATCAGGAACATGATGAGGAACTGGGCGATTCTCTCCTCCGGATCGGACAAGGAAAAGTTGATGAGCTTCGTGGAAACCCTAACAAGATCCCTCTAGAAACCGTTGGCGATCACTTGTGGCTAAACAAGGCTCGACTTGCTCTGGGGCTGGACCCGTGGGCTCATCTCAAGATCTCTGATGAAGATGATGGGGACCTGGCGCCGAAAAAGAGGGACATCAACCATGCTACACCTTCCAGCCCGGTCTCTCCGCTTTCTTACTGGTCGCCGCAGTCTGACATGGACCCTCGGCTGAAGACCATGAAAGCTTCGCTGGACCCTCCTTGTGTCATTTGAGTGCTCTATCCGCTCTGCCTTTGGCACCGCTCGGGTGATTTGTGTTATTCAGAGAACTTGTTCATCCACCCCACCCTAGTTTGTAGCTTTTCTACCTTTGCTTTCGAACTGCTCTTTGAGCTGCTGTATCAGAATATGTTGTGGTTTCGTTCTCAGCAATGGAACCGGGGATATGCTCCCTGTTTTTCTAAAAAAAATATTTCATATGTTATTATATATTATTTTTATTGTCATGATATATTTAACAGATACTTACATATGTAAGAAAACAATATCCCACATCTTATTAACTTATAAAAATAATTTCTTAACAAATAAAATCCTGGATTGTTTTGGCACGAAAATCCTAGTGATTGTGTACAAAAGCTTGGTAAGATTTAAGGACGAATGTAATAATATCACTTATTATTTAAATATATTTATAACAAAATGCTCAGCCCCTTTTTATTTTTTGATAACATTGCTGGCCCAACCCAACATTATAATTAGAATCAGCCCAGCAAAATCGTGTATTTAGAGAAAGTGCAAATGGCCTGCAATTTTTTAGGAAATAAAATAAACGGGCCGCATGGACGCTACATTATTTGTTCACCCAGCCCAGCTAATGGCTGTAATTCAAAAAAAAGATCAAATTGACTGTAAATTCTATCGCGCAAAAAAGACTGTAAATTCTGAAAAAATGGGTTGAATACGTGCCACATTTTTGGAGGCTGAAATGTGGGCAAATAGGTCGAAGTCAATGCAAGTCGTTGTAAATTTAGTCAACAAATGATTCTGACATGTTAGCCATCGGATTTACATCTAACGACAGGCATCCATCTTCAATCTCTCGTCTTCTTCCTCCAGCGCCGCCGGGACCACCTCCCACCTCCTGCTGCTAGCAGCTCTGCTTAGCATGCTTCGCTATGAAGCGCTACTCCACTGTTGGCCAGGCCATCCCTCCACCCCTCCACACCTCCCGTTCTTATCCACCGACTGCCGAACCACACTGCACTAGAACCAGTTAACCCTCGTAGACCTCTTTGTCTGCGACTCTACTCCCGCGTCTTCCCATCTCCGCCTCGTTGCTGTTCGGGGCCTCGCTGTCGTCCACCACCTTGGATGCGCTCGGCGCGGTGTGGTCAACATGGTCAACGAACGACACCATCGGAAGTAGACTATGCGTGGAGAGGCTGACAGCTGGGTCCATGGCCGCACACAAGGAAATGCCTCCTTATTACGCGCAAAATAATGATTCCTCCACCTGACGTCTAGGACCCATCGGAAGGGCCTCCGTATTTCACGAAATAAAGTGCCCCCTGCCGACATGTCGGACCCACCAGCTATCTTCGCACGCAAGGAAGTGCCTCCTTATTATGCGCAAAAAAAAAGAATATTCCCCCTGCCAGCTGGAACCCAGCATAGTGGGAGGCTGACTTGTGGGCCTACCAAGTTGACGGGGACGGAGGGCTTTGTCAACTTAGTCAATATGAACAATTCTAGCTCCTGTTACCGTACGATGTTCATCCAACAGCCGTAGTGCTTCTTCAACCTCTGGTCTTCTTGCTCCAGCCGCCCAAACCAGTGCCGGTCGTGCCACGTGCTCCTGCCTCCCGTGGCCGGCTATGATGCCGCGGAGGCCTCACTGCCCCCTACTACTCCCACCGCTGGCCAGGACATCCCTCTACTAACCCACACCCCCTGTTAATCTGCGGCGACAGCAGCCTCACACCGCAGCCGAACCAGTGAACCCTCATACTCCTCTTCGCATGGGCATCCACTGATGCGTCTTCCCCGGCCCCGAGTCGTCCCCTTCCTAGTCCTCGCCGTCGTCCACCGCCCTGGTGCTCTCGACGCGGCGTGCTCAACGTGGTCAACGACCGACTTCCATCGGAAGAGTACTGTACGTGCAGAGGCTGACGGCTGGGTCCACGACACCCGCAAGGAAGTGCCTCCTTATTACGCAGAAAATAATTATTCCTCCACCTGACAGTAGGGACCCACCGGACGGGCCACCAGTATTTTGTGAAAAAAAATTGTTTCCCCCTGACTGCTGGGACCCACCGGAAGTGCCTCCTTATTACGCACAAAAAATGAATACTCCCCCGGCTAGCTAGGATCCACCTTGCTGGGAGGCTGACTTGTGGGCCTACTAAGTTGACGGGGATGAAGGGCTCTCTCAACTTAGTCAATATGAACAATTCTAGCTCCTGTTACCGTACGATGTTCATCCAACGGCCGTAGTGCTTCTTCAACCTCTGGTCTTCTTGCTCTAGCCGCCCAAACCAGTGCCGGTCGTGCCACGTGCTCCTGCCTCCCGTGGCCGGCTATGATGCCGCGGAGGCCTCACTGCCCGCTACTACTCCCACCGCTGGCCAGGACATCCCTCTACTAACCCACACCCCCTGTTAATCTGCGGCGACAGCAGCCTCACACCGTAGCCGAACCAGTGAACCCTCGTACTCCTCTTCGCATGGGCATCCACTGATGCGTCTTCCCCGGCTCCGAGTCGTCCCCTTCCTAGTCCTCGCCGTCGTCCACCGCCCTGGTGCTCTCGACGCGGCATGCTCAATGTGGTCAACGACCGACTTCCATCGGAAGAGTACTGTACGTGCAGAGGCTGACGGCTGGGTCCACGACACCCGCAAGGAAGTGCCTCCTTATTACGCAGAAAATAATTATTCCTCCACCTGACAGTAGGGACCCACCGGACGGGCCACCAGTATTTTGTGAAAAAAATTGTTTCCCCCTGACTGCTGGGACCGACCGGAAGTGCCTCCTTATTACGCACAAAAAATGAATACTCCCCCGGCTAGCTAGGATCCACCTTGCTGGGAGGCTGACTTGTGGGCCTACTAAGTTGACGGGGATGAAGGGCTCTCTCAACTTAGTCAATATGAACAATTCTAGCTCCATTGACCGTACGATGTCCATCCAACGGCCGTAGTGCTTCTTCAACCTTTGGCCTTCTTGCTCCAGCCGCCCAAAGCAGCGCTGGTCGTGCCGCATGCTCCTGCCTCCCCTGGCCGGTTGTGCTGCCGCAGAGGTCTCACCGCCCCCTACTATTCCCACCGCTGGCCAGGCCCTGCGGCGACGGCAGCCTCACACCATAGCCGAACCAGTGAACCCTCGTAGTCCTCTCCGCGCGGGCTTCCACTGCTGCGTCGTCCCCTTCCTAGGCCTCGCCGTCGTCCACCGCCGTGGTGCTCTCCGTGTGGCGTGGTCAACGTGGTCAAGGAACGACTTCCATCGGAAGAGTACTGTACGTGGAGAGGCTGACAGCTAGGTCCATGGCCACAACCCAGTTTTTTTGTGATTTGCCAAGTAAGTCGCTTTGTCAGGCCTGTTGGGCTGCAAATCTTTTAAGAGGAGGAGAGCTTTCATTTGGCTGGCCGAGAAAATGGCCCATCAGTAATGAGAAATGGGTTGTACATTTTTAAAACACATCAAACCGGCAATTAGTTTCAAATATATTTTTTTCATTTCAAGATTTTAAATTACATTAATTTTTATGCGTGTATAATTTGTTGGATTTTATATTGATATACATTTATTTTTAAAATTAGTTTGAATGTGAGTCGAAATTTCGGGATTAAAACAGTTCGGACCGCACCAAAATATGCAAAATTTCATATAATTTTTTAACCGTTGCCACAATATGGGCTGCAATGCTAACAAAAAGAATAGGGGCTCCAAAAAAACCTTAAGAATTAGCAAATGGGTGGTAAATTATTAGAAATAATGGCAGAAGGGCTGTATGCTGTTTTCCACAGATTTGAGGCTTTCCTAAAAAAGGGTTGACGCACAAGCACTGACTGTTGGATGTCCATCCAACGACCGTCGTGCTTCTTCAATCTCTGCTCTTCCTGCTCCAGCCGCTCAAACAAGCACCGGCGGGACTGCCTGCTCCCTCCTCCTCGCGTCCGGCTGTGCTGCCGCACAGGCCTCACCGCCCGACCGCACTCCCATCGCTGGCCTAGCCATCCCTCTACTCACCCACACCTGCTGTTATTCTCCGGCGATGGCAGACGAACTAGTAAACCATCGTATAGTCGTACTCCCCTCCGCGTGGGAAACAACTACCGAGTCTTCCCTGCCTCCATGTCGTCCCCTTACTAGGCCTCGCCGTCGTCCACTGCCCTGGTGCTCTCGGCGCGGCGTGGTCAACGTGGTCAAGGAACGACTTCCATCGGACATGGACTGTACGTGGAGAGGCTGACAGCTGGGTCCACGTCGGCAGCAAGGAAGTGCCTCCTTATTACGCAGAAAATAATGATTCCTCCACCTGACAGCAAGGACCCACCAGATGGGCCACCGTATTTCGCGAAAAAAACGTTTGCCCCCTGACTGCTGGGACTCACCAGCTACACCTTCCCACGCAAGGAAGTGCGTCCGGGCAAAAAAAACGATTCGCCCCCCTGACTGCTGGGACCCACCAGCTACATCTTCGCATTAAAGGAAGTGCGTCCGGGCAAAAAAAAACCAAAATGATTCGCCCCCCTGACTGCTGGGACCCACCAACCCCCGACTGCTGGGACCCACCAGCTACATCTTCGCACACAAGGAAGTGCGTCCGGGCAAAAAAACGATTCGCCCCCTGACTGTTGGGACCCACCAGCTACATCTTCGCAGGCAAGGAAGTGCCTGACAGTTGGGACCCACCTGGTCGAAGCGTACGTGCTGTTGTCATTCTGGTCGTGAACGTGTACATACATATATACTGGTGGATGTAGAGGCGCCCACATGTCATAGTAGAGGCGGCCAGGGTGCAAGAAAAAATATGGCCACGTATGTGTACATACGGGCGGGGTCTCGAACGCCTACTCGCGCATACGTACGGTGAGGGCTCGTGTACATGGCTGGGTCGGAACGGAGAAACAACATCGTCGTCGTGTTCATGGGTCGGAACGGAATGCGTGGTCGTGTTCATCGGGAGGGCTTGGATGGCAGAGGCGATGAAACCAGGCCTCGTGTACCGCACAACGGAGGAAACGGACCTCCTACGGTCGAAACGGGGGTCCTGTTGATCGGGGGGTGTGGCGTACCGCAAAACGTAGGAAAAGGACCTCCTACGGTCGAAACGGGGGTCATGTTGATCGGGAGGGGTGTGGCGTACTGCAAAACGGAGGAAATGGACCTCCTACGGTCGATACGGGGGTCCTGTTGATCGGGAGGGGTGTGGCGTACCGCAAAACGGAGGAAACGGACTTGTGTTGGAGCGCTATGGTCGAAACGGGGGTCCTGTTCATCAGGAGGGGTGTGGCATACCGCAAAACGGGACTCCACAGGATACTGTTCATCTCCACCGTCGACCCCCTCCAGCCTCCACGAGCTACTGTTCATCCACCGTCGACCTCCTCCAGCCACCACGGGCTCCTATTCATCCAGCCTCCACCGCGCGCTACTCCACCGGCTACTGTTCAACCACCAATCCACCGCTACTGTTCATCCACCCCTCCACACCACGGGGTCCTGTTCAACCACCCCTCCACGGGCACCCCTCCACCGTCTACTGTTCATCCTGCCCTCCACACCACGGGGTCCTATTCATCCACCCCTCCACGGGCACCCCTCCACCGTCTACTGTTCATCCAGCCCTCCACCACACCACGGGGTCCTATTCATCCATAGGCAACGGCACCGCTCACTATTCATCCAACCCCCCCCCCCCCCCCCCGCCCCCCCGCAATGCTCACTGTTCATCCCATCGATCAACTTCAGTTAGCAGCAGTAGCCAAGGAATCGCTCGATCAGGTTCAGTTAATAGCCATCGATCGATCGCTCGGGTTCAGTAACGCATAGCCTGCAGTGCAATCGCTCGGGTTCAATTAGAGCCCAACGCCTCGCTCGGGTTCAGTTAGAGCCAACGCCTCACACACACACGTATACGTGTACGAGAGAAACGCGCATCGCTCGGCCCCCGACCTCCCACCGTAACCGAGAACTCCCTGAAATTTTCCTCCCCCTCGCTTCTACCACGGTTTTTTCTGTCATGGACGGCCCAAAGTATGTCATGCAGCTGCGTCTCCGGCCCGCCCAGGACGAAAAGCCTATTTTCTTTCATGATTTTTTGTCATAGAAGTAGGAGCCGACCACATCTATGATGATACCGGGTTTTGTCACAATTATCATCATAGAAGTGTCATATGTATGACAGAGAAAAATTTCATTCGGCCCAAAATGTCACGGATGTGTCTTTTTTTTGTAGTGATGGTTAGAATTCATTCTTAATACTTTTCTCATAATTGCGGATGCTTGCATGAGGGTTAATCATAAGTAGGAGGTTTGTTCAAGTAAGAACAGTACCTAAGCACCGGTCCACCCACATATCAAATTATCAAAGTACCGAACACGAATTAAGCCAACATGATAAAAGTGACTAGATGAAAATACTGTGCATCCTAAAGAACGCTTTGCTTATCATAAGAGACCGTTTTGGCCTGTCCTTTTCCTCAAAAGGATTGGGCTACCTTGCTGCACTTTGGTTACTACTATTGTTACTTGCTCGTTACAACTTATCTTGCTATCAAACTACTCTGCTACTTATAATTTCAGCACTTGCAGATGTTACCTTACTAAAAACCACTTGTCATTTCCTTCTGCTCCTCGTTGGGTTCGACACTCTTACTTATCGAAAAGAGCTAAAATTCATCCCATATACTTGTGGCTCATCAGGAAGCCTCGCGGAAGGGTGTCTCATGAGGGGGGGGGGGGGCTCGCGGGGCTGCTCGCTGTGGTGGTGGCCATGGTGAAGTCCTCTGTCGGGGAAACCCCGTGTGGGGCAAGGCCATCGCGAGATTGCTGACTTCGCAGCGCCCGCTGGTGGGCCTCCTTTTGAGTTGGGCCAAGGGGCCCTTCTTGGGCCATAGGAAGATGGCCCATGGTACGTTGGTTCCCACTGGTCCGGTAGCGTGCAAAAAAAAGATTGTGTTTGGACATTCGAGGAGATCATGGCAAGAAAAAACAAAATTTGGCTCTTAAAGGAACTTTTAAAAAAGTTGCACTGAGCTTTCAAAATACACAAGTGTCCATGAGGGGCGATATGAGTTATGTTGGAGTTTCGGCAGCCCGCCACTTTGTTGGTGATAGACGAATCTGTGCGCTCTCGACAACAAGCCAAAGTTCTATCAGCACATGTGATACTTGGTGATGACCTGCAAGGGCAGGGTTGTTGTAACTCACGGTAAGTAGAGTATGTCGATCACATAGGGAATGATTGCATAAGTAATTACCAACCCTGCAGCTAGGTCATCACTTACATGGCTACGTTCACACTCAAAGCATTATCTGAAAATAGTCTATTCATCGGTTGCTAGCACAAACGATAGTGAGGGTGGTTTTGACTAAACAACTAAATGAAGGTAAAAACAACGGATAAAATAAAGGGGTGGTGCTTGAGTAGTAAAGGCATTCTCGAGGTGTTCGAAATCATCACTACTCGCATGTTCTACGAATACTAAGCCACTTAACATGATTCTCCTTGCGGGCGAAGCCAGATACATATACGTGCATATACACGACATCCCCGTATCACATACTCCATCATCCGTCTTCCCCACTCTGGTTATCAAATGGTGATTAAGCGGAAAAGGTCCCTATGGATGCAGCCTTAAAGCAATCTCTGTTTATCCCTTGTTGCAATTAATCCGAGACGAAGGGAGATAGGCCATGTCACTCACCTACCTCCGCAACCACCCGGTTCACCAACAGTAGTAACCTTCTGTCCAAAATTGGCATATGTTGGATGCTCAAATTCACCAAACATCAAGAAGACTACTAACATAAACATGTAAGAGAGGACATCATATCGGTGGTTGTATGCTCGGCAGTTGCTTTATAATATAAAGCAGGGGGAACCCTTTATTGTCTAAGAGAGGATATCATATCGCGCAAGACAATCTATACTAGTGCAAAGTAGAATTCATCATATTCCCACAAGAACTAATTATATTACTCAAACATGGTGATGGAGTACATAGAGCTTAGGAACAAATTACAAGGCAACACGGAGTTGGAGATGGAGAGAGGCATGGCTGAAGTGATGAAGGGGGCGCCAGCCCTCCGGCCATAAGCTAGGATATTGTAGCAAAATTGTCGTATGAAATGATGGAGAGAAGCATGTTGGAAGTGATGAAGGGGCACGAAGGTTCCATAAGCTAGCATATTGTAGCAAAATTATTATAACAATGCCAAAAGAATCTCAAAGAAATAAAAATTACAACCAGGTCCTTTCTTCTGTTCAGATAGGGCCCAAAATATACCATCTATATTTAAATTATCTGGTCCTCATCGACCTCGACGGAGGCTCGGACCATCATCTCTGACTAAAAATTTGCCAGGCAACAGGCAATGAGTAGAGGGCTTCACCATGGAGGTTGAAGAAGGCTTGTGAGAAACTTATGATTAGTTGGTCTTCACTGTTGGAAATATGCCCTAGAGGCAATAATAAATTGGTTATTATCATATTTCTTTGTTCATGATAATCATTTATTATCCATGCTAGAATTGTATTGATCGGAAAATCAGATACATGTGTGGATACATAGACAACAATGTGTCCCTAGTGACCCTCTACTACACTAGCTCGTTGATCAAAGATGGTTAAGGTTTCCTAACCATAGACATGAGTTCTCATTTGATAACGGGGTCACATAATTTGGAGAATGGTAAGCATAGCATTTCATCGTATTAGTTTATTGCTACTGCTTTCTTCATGTCAAGTATCTGTTCCTAAGACCATGAGATCAAGCAACTTCCTGACACCGGAGGAATACCTTATGTGTATCAAACGTCCCAACGTAACTGGGTGACTATAAAGATGCTCTACAGGTATCTTCTATGGTGTCTATTGAGTTGGCATCGATCAAGACTGGGATTGGTCACTCCGTGTGACAGAGAGGTATCTCAGGGCCCACTCGGTAATACAACATCACAATGAGCTTGCAAGCAGTGTGACTAATGAGTTAGCCACGGGATCTTGTATTAAGGAACGAGTAAAGAGACTTGTCGGTAATGAGATTAAACTAGGTATGGAGATACGGATGATCGAATCTCGGGCAGGTAACATACCGCTCGACAAAGGGAACTGCATACAGGATTGCCTGAATCCTTGGCATCATGGTTAGACCGATAAAGATCTTCGTGGAATATGAGGGAACCAATATGGGCATTGATAAGTCTCCAACGTATCTATAATTTATGAAGTATTCATGCCATGTTTACAACAATTTTATATGGGTTTGGTATGATTTGCATGGAACTAACCCGGAATGACGCTGTTTTCAGCAGAACTACCGTGGTGTTGTTTTTTGTGCAGAAATGAAAGTTCTCCAAATGAGCAGAAATTTTTTGATGATTTTTTTGGAACAAAAGAGACCGCTGAAGCTTCGTGGGAGGGCTAGAAGAGCCACAAGGAGGGCACAACCCACCAGGGCGCGCCTGGTGGGCCTGGCTTGCCCCGGTGGGTTGTGCTCACCTCGAGGCCCATCTTAGTGTGAAACCAATGCCAAAAAATCCTATAAATAGAGAAACCATCAAGGGTTACCCTAGATCAGATGTTCCACTGCCGCAAGACTCTGTAGCCAATGAAAACCAATCTAGACCCTTTCTGGCACCCTGTTGGAGGGGGGAATCATCTCCGGTGGCCATCTTCATCATCCCGGTGGCCACCAAGATGAGGAGGGAGTAGTCCACCCTTGGGGCCGAGGGTTTGTACTAGCAGCTATGTGTTTAATATCTCTCTCTCATGTTCTTGAGATGTCACGATCTTGATGTATCACGGGCTTTGTTAATATAGTCGGATCATATGGTGTTTTCCCCTCTCTATCTTGTTGTGATGAATTGAGTTTTTCCCTTTGAGATTTCATTGTTATCGGATTGAATACTTTTGTGGATTTGAGAGCACTTGATATATGTCTTGCATATGAATACTCGTGGTGACAATGGTGTATCATATTGATTCACTTGATATGTGTTTTGGCATTTAACTCGCGGATTCCCGCGGTGACATTGGGGTAATATATGCATAGGGATTGATGCACGTTCTCGTCTTTTGTTTCTCCGGTAGAAATCTGGGGGCACTCTTTGAGGTTCTTTGTGTTGGATTGAGTATTATGAATCTGAATTTGCTTTGGTGTTATTTAAGTACAAACTCTTGATAGATCGATCAGAGAGAATAACTTGATGTTATTTTAGTATGAACTATTGATAGATCCATCGGAAAGAATAACTTCGTGTTATTTTAGTATGAACTCTTGGATAGATCGATCGGAAAGAATAGCTAAAACAATTTCTTCTTATGTTCTCCGCTAGATAAGAACTTTGGAGTGATTCTTCATCGCATGTTGAGGGATGGTTATATGATCCAATTATATTAGCATTGTTGAGAGATTGCACTAGCAAAAGTACGAACCCTATGCCTCATTTTCAAGCATTGAAATACCATTTGTGCTCCGTTTTATCAATTGCTAACTTGCAGTTTTTATTGTTTCTATTACAAAAATCAATATCTACCATCATTACTACACTTGTATCACCATCTCTTCACCGAACTAGTGCACTGATACAAATTTGCATTTGTATTTGGTGTGTTGGGGACAGAAGAGACTTTTTGTTATTTGGTTGCAGGGTTGTTTGAGACAGACCATCTTCATCCTATGACTCCCACGGATTGATAAACCTTAGCTCATCAACTTGAGGGAAAATTGCTACTGTCCTACAAAACTCTGCGCTTGGTGGCCCAACACGAGTCTACAAGAATAAAGTTGCGAACTAGACATCAAGCTCTTTTCTGGCGCCGTTGCCGGGGAGGTTAGGTAAGAGGCACTCACGTCCCATCAACGAAGCTCTTTTCTGGCGCCATTGCTGGGGAGGTTAGGTAAGCGGCACTCACATCCCGTCAACGAAGCTCTTTTCTGGTTCCTTTGTTAGGGAGGTGGGTGCTTGAAGGTATATCTTTAGATCTTGTAATTGAATCTTTTAGTTTCTTGTTTTATCACTAGTTTGGTTTATAAAAGAAAACTACATAAAAATCGAATGGAAGTTGCATCATATTATTGATCATCTTTATAATAATATTTCTTGAAAATGATGGATCGGAAAATTATGCTCAATTGTTAGAAGAAGAAGTCAATAAAATGTTTGGCACAAGATATTTGAATGATGAGCATAATTGCAATGTTGCTATTATAAATTCTTTGAATATCCATGTTTCTAGTGATATGCAAAGCCATAAGCTTGGGGATGCTATGTTTGATGAAGATGATATTTGTAGTCCCGCAAGATTTGATGTGCAAATTTGTTATAATGATTGCATGCCTCCTATTTATGATGATTATAATGATGAAAGTGAATTTGGAGATGTAATGACTTTATGTAGTGATGAATCCACTATTATGGAAGAGGTTTCAATTGATTATGATGAGAACAAAGTTGCTATTTATGATGATTATGGTGATGACATGTATTCTATAAAGAATAATGATAAGCATGAAACTTGTCATCATGATTTTAATTTTCAATCACATGATAGTTATTTTGTTGAGTTTGCTCCCACTAGATGAGAAGAAAATTGCTTATGTGAAGAGTAATAAGCTTTCTATGCTTTTCTGTCATGAAAAGAATGCTTTATGTGATAGTTATATTGTTGAATTCATTCATGATGCTACTGAAAATTGTTATGAGAGAGGAAAATTTTCTTGTAGGTATTGCAGTAATATCGAGTTTCCTCTCTATGTGTTGAAAATCTTGAAGTTATGTTTGTTTTGCTTTCCTATGCTAGTTGATTTTTGCTCCCAAAAGATATTTTATCACAAAATCCCTATGCATAAGAAGTGGGTTAGGTTTAAATGTGCTTGCCACGTGTTTCATGATGCTCTTATTATGTTTCAAATTTTTATCTTTTATGTGAGCATCATTGAAATCATCATGCCCAGCTAAAAGGCATTAAAGAAAAGCGCTTGTTGGGAGACAACCCAACACTTTTACCTACTGTTTTTGTGTGTTCACATGATTAGGCTACTGTAGTAATCATGTTTTATTGCTTTTGTTTGAATAAAGTGCCATAAGACCTTTGGGACGTCTTACGGTGATAGTTGATTTGATCTTGCTGAAAAACAGAAACTTTTGCGCTCAGGAAAACAATTCTCATTTTTAACGAAAGCATGATAAAATGCTGATTATTTTTGCGGAAAATTAATAGACAAATTACCAAGGCTTTCCTATTTTTTAGAATTTTTGGAGTAGCAGAAGTATGGTTGGAGTATAGACTACTACAGACTGTTCTGTTTTTGACATATTCTGTTTTCAATGCATAGTTTGCTTGTTTTCTAGTTTACATGGCTTATATCGCTCAATATAAATTGTGTAAATGATATTCTACAGTAGGCATTGTGCGAGAACAATTTTGAATCTTGTCTTTGACAGTACCAAAAGTGAAATGATTTACTTTTTATCATACTAACCTATCTTACAAAGTTCCGTTAAGTTTTGTGTGATTGATGTTTTCAAGTTTTGGGTGAGATGTCGATATGAGGAGAGTAAAGCGTGACAAGACCCTAAGCTTGGGGATGCCCAAGGCACCCCAAGGTAATATTCAAGGAAGATCCAAGCAACTAAGCTTGGGGATGCCCCGGAAGGCATCCCCTCCTTCGTCTCCAACATTATCGGTAACCTCAATTGGAGCTATGTTTTCATTCGTCACATGATATGTGTTTTGCTTGGAGCGTCAATTTATTTTGTTAGTATTTTCTTGTTGTTATTTATAATAATGTTTTGCATCTTTTATTTCAATAAAAGTGGCATTGATAGCCTTTACTATGCTTATTTTACAAGTCTACATGTTGCTGTTTGAAAACAGAAAGTTACCGCTGTTGCAAAAATTCCCTAGAAAAGTCAGAATGTGATAAAATGTTGAAACTTTTTGCAAAATCATATCTGATAAATTTTCTACAGTGTGCTAAATTTTAATAACCTTAGGAGTTTAAGAAGTATTGATACGCTTGCATTCTTTACAGACTGTACTGTTTTGATAGATTGCTGTTATGTTTGCATATGTTTGCTTGTTTAATGATTCTATTTGAGGATAGGAGTATTAAATATGCAGAGACATTTAGTATTCAATGTTAAATAATAATTTTAGTGATTTGCTATAGTAGAGAATGATAAGGTTTTTGCATTGGTTTATACTAACTTATCTCATGAGTTCTTGTTGAGTTTTGTGTGGATGAAGTTTTTGAGATTTAGGAAAACCGTGATATGAGAAGAATTAAGGAGACACAAAAGCTCAAGCTTGGGGGTGCCCAAGGAATCCAAAGATAATATTTCAAGAAGTCTCAAGCATGTAAGCTTGGGATGCCCCGGTAGGCATCCCACCTTTCTTCTTCAACAATTATCGGTTAGTATTGGTTGAGCCTAAGTATTTGCTTCTTCACATGATGTGTGATATTCTTAGAATGTCATTTTATGTTGTTTTTTCTTGCTGCTTTAATAAAATACTTAGATCTGAAAGTTTTTGAGTAAGAGAGAGTCCTCAAATAGCTACCTATTTACTTAACTACTCGCTTGATCTTCACTTATATCTTTTTTGGCGTAGCTTGTCAGTTGCTCTAGTGCTTCACTTATATATTTTTGAGCACGGTGTGCTTTAGTATTTTTGAAGAAATTCTCTCTTGCTTCACTTAAATTAATTTGAGAGAAAGAAATATTATGCTCATGATCTTCACTTATATTTGTTTGAGCTTATCAAAAGCAATACATGAAAAATAGTTCCAAAGTGATATATATCCAAGAAGGATATAATAAAAACTTTCATGACGATCATTGGATAAAAATAAACTTGATTCCTCGTAATAGTTTTGAGATATGATGATGTGATATGTGAGTCATGTTGATGAGTAATTATGCTTTAGTAAGAATATTGGTGTTAAGGTTTGTGATTCCCTATGCAAGCACGAAAGTCAATAGTTATGCAATGAAATTACATCCTACTTGTGGTCCATTATTCGGTGTTAATTATGCTCAATGCTCGCTTATGAGATTATTCCTTTCTTGGTCGGTCGCTTTTCAATCTTTTGCTAGCCTTCATTTTGCACTAAGTATGATCACTACTTGCGCATCCAAAATCCTTTAAACAAGTTTTGCCACATGAGTCCACTATACCTACCTATATGCGGTATTCTTTTGCTGTTCTAAACAAATTTGTATGTGACATCTCTAATTTTCAAAATAAATTTCTCTTTTGTGTGCTCGTGCCACTCGCGAGGCGGTGCGGGGTGGCCAATTTTTTCCATGCTAGATGTGTTATTCTCACGATGAGTGTTTATTCACTTGTCATTGCACGAGAGTAAGGCAAAGGTATTAGGGACGCCGAGTCCCGAAATGAAAAATGAATTTACTTTATGTTATCAAATAATAAATTCCTTGGAAAGTGTTGGTATGGAGGGCACCCGTGGATACGGTTAGCAATGGAAAGTGAAAGTATGGTGGAAAAAGGAATAAGCTTTATTTTCTGTTTGGGAACCGCCTATGATATATCTAGCATGGAAAGTGTTGGGAGCTCTAAGTCGTTTTCGTTGGTGGAAAAAGTATGCCTCTCAAAATGTTTTTATCTCTCAATTTTCGCTCTGAGCTCTGGCACCTCTACAAATCCCTACTTCCCTTCACGAAGTGCCTTTCTTTTACTTTATGCCATTTTTTTCGAGTCTCCACCTTCTCTTATAAAGCACCAACTAGGGGGCACTTTGATCATACTTGAGAATTGCGTGTAGTTAATATGCGAGTGTGTTTCATGAATGGATCAATGATTGAGCATGATGGGCTAGGGATAACTTATTTTAGCATTGATATTTTGAAAGACATGGTTTCTTGGTGATATGCTTGAGTATTGATGTCCTCATGTCAAATTATAAACTATTACTTCGAATCATTCAAGTCCAAATGTCGTCAAAACAAAAGAGTATATGATGAATACGATACGTAGCATTCCACAACAAAAATTCCGTTTTAAATTGCTACTTTATCATGATAAGTTTTATGAGAAAGAGTCATTGTTATGATGCTAGGAAAAGTGATTGAAATTATCATTGATCAAATTTATGCACTTTGTTAGCATTCACACTTCATAAATTATTTCTTTTATCATTTACCTACTCAAGGACAAGTAGGAATTAAGCTTGGGGATCCTGATATGTCTCCAACGTATCTATAATTTATAAAGTATTCATGCCATGTTTACAATAATTTTATATGGTTTTGGTAAGATTTGCATGGAACTAACCCGGACTGACGCTGTTTTCAGCAGAACTACCGTGGTATTGTTTTTTGTGCAGAAATGAAAGTTCTCCAAATGAGCAGAAATTTTTTTGACGACTTTTTTGAACAATAGAGACCCCCGAAGCTTCGTGGGAGGACCAGAAGAGCAACGAGGAGGGCACCACCCACCAGGGCGCGCCTGGTGGGCCTGGCTTACCCCAGTGGATTGTACTCGCCTCGAGGCCCATCTTAGCATGAAACCAACGCCAAAAAATCCTATAAATAGAGAAACCATCAAGGATCACCATAGATCAGAAGTACCGCCGCTGCAAGGCTCTGTAGCCACCGAAAACCAATCTAGACCCTTTCCAGCACCCTGCCGGAGGGGCGAATCATCTTCGGTGGCCCTCTTCATCATCCCGGCGGCCACTACTATGAGGAGGGAGTAGTCTACCCTTGGGGCTGAGGGTTTGTACCAGTAGCTATGTGTTTAATATCTCTCTCTTGGGTTCTTGAGATGTCACGATCTTGATGTATCGCGGGCTTTGTTAATATAGCCAGATCATATGGTGTTTTCCCCTCTCTATCTTGTTGTGATGAATTGAGTTTTTCCCTTTGAGATTTCATTGTTATCGGATTGAATACTTTTATGGATTTCAGAGCACTTCATATATGTCTTGCATATGAATACTCATGGTGACAATGGGGTATCATATTGATTCACTTGATATTCATTTTGGCATTCAACTCGCGGATTCCCGCGATGACATTGGGGTAATCTATGCATAGGTGTTGATGCACGTTCTCGTCTTTTGTTTCTCCGGTAGAAATCTTGGGGCACTCTTTGAGGTTCTTTGTGTTGGATTGAGTATTATGAATCTGAATTTGCTTTGGTGTTATTTTAGTATGAACTGTTGATAGATTGATCGGAGAGAATAACTTGGTGTTATTTTAGTACGAACTCTTGATAGATCGGTTGAAAATAATAACTTGTTGTAATTTTAGTACGAACTCTTGGATAGTTCGATCGAAAAGAATAGCCACAAACAATTTCTTCTTATGTTCTCCGCTAGATAAGAACTTTGGAGTGATTTTTCATCGCACGTTGAGGGATGGTTATACAATCCAATTATATTAGCATTGTTGAGAGATTGCACTAGCGAAAGTACGGACCCTATGCCTCATTTTCAAGCATTACAATACCGCTTGTGCTCTGTTTTATCAATTGCTACCTTGTTTTTTTTATTGTTCCAATTACAAAAATCAATATCTACCATCATTACTACACTTGTATCACCATCTCTTCGCCAAAGTAGTGCACCTATACAAATTTCCATTTGTATTTGGTGTGTTTGGGACACAAGAGACTTTTTGTTATTTGGTTGCAGGGTTGTTTGAGATAGACCATCTTCATCCTACGCCTCCCATGGATTGACAATCCTTTGGTCATCCACTTGAGGGAAAATTGGTACTGTCCTACAAAACTCTACGCTTGGAGGCCCAACACGAGTCTACAAGATTAAAGTTGCGTAGTATACATCAGGCATCCAGGTCCCTCTATTGGTTATTGACTGGAGAGGTGTCTTTTGTCATGTCCACATGATTCTCGAACCCGTAGGGTCCGCATACTTAACGTTCGGTGACACTAGAGTAGTACTGGGATATTCACATTGGTGACCAAATGTTGTTCGTTGTCTCAGATGAGATCCCAGACATCACGAGGATCTCCGGAATGGTCCGGAGGTAAATATTTATATATGGGAAGTCATATTTTGGCTACCCGAAAAGTTTCGGGTTTTACCGGTATTGTACCGGGCAGCTTCCGGAAGGTTCCGGAGGGTTCCGGAAGGGTAAAAGGACCATGATGTCGCCTAGAGGGGGTGAGTAGCTGTTTTAAAAACTTCGATGGATTTGGCTTTATCATAATGCGGAAATTAACTAAACGAATACTTTGCAAGCACAAATCCTAAATATACTAGGCTCAACTAAGTGCACCAACAACTTAATGTAAATGAGGTGAGCACAACAAGGATACTAACAAGCACAAGTAAGTTACACAAACTTACTTGAGCAATATCACAAGATATGTAAGTGTATGCCACAAGTTAGCAATTCACACTAAACACAAGATATATATCAATAGTAGCAAGTATGAATTGTGGGATATAAAGTGTAGGCCTAAATAATCTCATGAAGGAAATAGCCAACACAATATAATGAGGACAACAAGATATAGTGACTGCAAGGTCAAGAGACCAAAGTAAACCACAAGTAGTGGCTAGGGTTAGAGATAACCGAAGACACGGAGACGAGGATGTATCCCGATGTTCACTTCCTTGGAGGGAAGCTAGTAACCGTTAGAGAGGTGGATGTTACCACGAAGGCACACCAACGCTTCGAAGGCTCACCCTATTCTCCCTTTGAGACAACACCACAAAGGCATTTCTCAACCACTAGTGGTAGACCTTGAGGCGGCCTCCAAACCTTCACAAACTTTCCAGGGGGTAAATCACAAGTTGAATCCTCACCAGAGCACTCCTACCGCCTAGGAGTCTCCAACGTCCAAGATTAACCAGATCAAGGGGGAAATGCTCAAGACTGTCTCAAATCACGAATTCCTTAGGTCACAAGAGGGAGAGAGAGTGGATCTATCATTTGATTGGAAAATCTCTCAAGAACTCTCACGAATCTCTCTGGGATCTAAGATTTGGTGTAGGATAAGTGAGAGGGAGCCTTGTGTTCTAGGGTTCATATGAATGTGTTTTCTCAACCTTCTCCCGTGGTGGAAGAAGGCTATATATAGTGGTAGTGCAAATATGGCCGTTGGAGTGTAAGTGGCTGTGTTGGGCCGGACATCCGGCGGCTGAGAGATGTGCACACGTACATAAAAAATAGAGCCAATGACAGGGCCCTGATATATGTCCAAGGCCCGGACATCTGGCCCATGTTGGGGCCCCGGACATCCGGACAAGTGCCGGACATCCGGGAGACAAAACCAACATTTCAACATGTTCTCTGGATATCTACGGCCGGACATCCGGGCCAGGGGCCGCACATCCGGCGATTTCACACAAACCAGACACCCTCTGGATAGCAGTGGCCAGACATCCGGGGAAAAGCCCGGACATCCGGCCAACACAAAAACTGCAGCCGCCCCAAAAGTAAAACATGCAAAACTTTCACATCTGGACTCCGATTTTGATGATCTTCGGCTCGTTTTGAAGCTATGGAAAAGCTCCAGGTCCTCACATAGAGAACCACTCAAGATAAACCAAAATGGAGGGTGCAAAGTATGGAAAGGTGTTATCATGTATTGGGGTAACCTATTTGGCTTTGGATTCTCTTTGCTAGATGTATAGGCATTTTGTATTTGTATTGGATAGGAGTGAAATATGCCTATGTTGGAATATGATGTGAGGAAGTAGAAATAGAAGATGTTGACTTGAGCAAATGTATCACTAACCCCTTTGATCCCCTCTTAATAGTGCGGGGTCCCTATAACTCAGGAATCACAAAAGAACTATACTGGATAGCTTCCGGAAACTCATTCCTGAGCATATATCCTTTTAGATGGTAATCGATCCTCACAACTAAAGCCAAAGGAACTAATACCTTGGACTAAAGCATTCCAATTGAGCTTGATGTTGACATTTATGCTTGGTTCAAGTCAGAATGATGATCTTAATCATGACACTTGGTGAAGGCTTCAAATAGCTCCCCCATAAGCCATGCGGGGAGCATTGCATCACTACAAAAAAATACACTTCTGTGATGATACGTGTTTGTCACAGTAGGTCGCGTTTTCTGTCATGCATGTACATCCATGAAAAATTTATGACAGAATCAAGATAGTCATACCTGTGCTGTCGTAGAAGTGTTCCATGACATTGCCAAAATTATCATCACGGAAGTGTCCACTTCCATGATGATAAATCGCGTCACAGAAGTGCTTTCATCAAGGGTGACTGACACGTGGCATCCACCGTAACGGAACACCTTAAGCTATCAGGTCGGATTTTGGATCCGGTAACCCGTTAACAGCCACGACCAATGCCGATTTTCCACGTGTAAAATTCTCATTGGCTGACGGATCCACACGTCAGCTCCGCGTTGGCACATGTGTCACTTATCCAACGGTCGAGATGGGCCTATGATATGTTGACACATGGACCGGCCCAAAAGTGGCCCACAAAGATTAAATGCGCCAGCCCAACCGAAGGCCCATAAGATTTAGCGGACCATAATGGGCCGGCCCAGCTAAAGGCCCACAAAATTTAGCGGACCATAATGGGCAGCACAGCTAAAGGCCCACATGATTTTGCAGACCATAATGGGCCGGCCCAGCTAAAGGCCCACAAGATTTTGCGGACCACAATAGGCCGGCCCAGCTAAAGGCCCACTAGATTCTGCCGACCATAATGGGCCGGCCCAGCTAAAGGCCCAACATTCTCTGTCAAATTGGCCTGTCAACGACCTGTCCTAAACTTGTCATCAACGCGACCCATGGTCACTTCTGGCCTGTTAACAGTCCGCTAAGTAATTGGGCCGAATTACGGCCCGGTGTATTTCCGGCCTGTTAAAGGTCCGGCTTCATTTGGGCCCATTTACATGCCATCAAAACTTTTGGCCCATAAACGACCATGAAGGATTTGGGTCATATTTGGCCATGTCTGACATTCGGCCTGTTAGAGGCCCACTATAGCTTTGGGCCACTTTCGGCATGTTGTCATTTTCGGCCTGTTAACGCCAGACGTAAACCATGGGCCATATGTGGCCCAACGTCATATCGGGCCCATTAATGGCCCATATAAAAATGATGATAATCTAGCCCGATCGAAGTTCCGGCCTGTTAAAGGCCCGTGTATTAGGTCGGCGCATTTACGGCCCGTCCAAATTTCGGCCTGTTAAAGTCCAGTGGGTTATTTGGCACAATCAGGGCCCAATCTCACTTTCGGTCTATTAGAGGCCCATGTATTTTATGTGCTTGAGATATTTACACCTGTAAATGGCCTATTTTTACTGAGGGCCCAAATTATGTTTAGGCCTGTTAAAGGCCCACTATGGGCACAGGCCTACCAGAAAAATATGAAAGCTTATGCTGATTTAGGCCCAGATATTTTTAGTGGGCTACATGCCAATTTCGGCCCGTAATCGTTTTTAGCCCAACTGGAATGGGCCCGACGAATGTTGGCATGTTGGGCTCCTACGAAGGTTTCGGCCGAATACATTACTAAGATAAACCTACACTATACAAAAATAGCGTCGTAATTACTGCAGCCTGAGGCAGCATCATAAATGTTGTATCACAACAAAATAAATTCCAACCATACAACAAAAGGCCTGTTGGCATAAAGTTTACATTCCTTCCAGATAAAAGCACCATCAGATGTATAGAAGCACAGATCATTTGACCTGAGTGCTAATGTTTCAGGCTGTAGAATCTGATGGAGCAGCACAATCTCCACCTTTTTCCGCCATTGCTCTTGAACAACAAAGCGAATGTCCGATAGTATGGTTTCAAAACCATTCATATCTTGACGACATTTCTCAACCACTATTCTTGTTTCTGAAACAACGTCCATTAGGGATTGGACTTGTGTCTGGAGCACATATATATCACTCTGTCTAGCAGGAAGATTTTGTTCAGTAGGCGATTTGGACGAGGTTACCTTGACAACCAACCTAGAATTACGCAGGAAGGTGCTTTTTGCACTGTTAGTGGAGAGATACTGACGCACTGCAGCAAGAGGTGACATTGTGCCTGTAGTAGCCTCGTCACCTTCAGGTGGTTGTGGCTGTTCAATCATTTGTTCCATAGCTTCCTGAACGTTTGAACTTGTAGATTAGTGTACCAGATAAGTTACTAATGAGACAAAAACAAACAAAGTAGGTTAAACGTTTATACATAACTTATTTTGGTGAACTACTGTAATACATTAGGATGTATTGTAGTGCCAACTACATAATAAAATCACTTTTGGAACATATGTCCATGTAGCATGCCTACTGTATTGTCTATTTCCTCACATTCGTTGACATCTAAGGATAAAGACACATGGTTTAAAGTAGGATGAACATAGTATGACATCATTCCTATCATGGGCAAACAGATATAAAACAAACAGGCTATTTTATCATTGTGTGCGCACGTGAACATAACAACTAGATTACAGATCAAGACCAAAAGAATATCCTTCATCTCTTTTAAACCATGTAAGGTGAAATGATACGTTAAGACAACTATGAATAAAAGTGAACAGAGTAACTGACATTGGCTGCAAACCAAGTAGTTAAATGAACGCATCACCGTACCAATCAGTTCAAGGCAGGAGGAGTAAGGACTTACAACAGCGGCTTGAACTAGTGTGCTCATGCCCTTCATCTTGCTGGTGTGGCAATCCTTGAAGATTTGCACTGCATTTGGTTCAGGTTCTTTTTGGTCCGCACGGGATTTCCTCTGTATTTGGAACAAGTCAATATAGATATGATAAGATGGCACAAAAAAAAAGGAAGTAGCAGCTATTTACAAGATCCTCGCAGTGTGCAATATAGCTACGAGATCATGTGGTCTGTTGGAATTTCACTTTAGAACGGTTGGTTTTGTTCTTCAAACAATTAGCCTAAAAGAAGATACACTTGTAAGGCACATACATAAATACAAGTTCAATATGTGGTCTGATCAAATACAAATAGCCTACCTGATACTTTGGATCAGACCAGTGTTTAACGAGGGCTGTCCAGTCTTCATCTGTAATATATTCCACTGGAGATGTTTGGGCGATTTCATTGTTAGCCTTGCCTTCAAAGTGAGATTTTCTAAGGTGGTACCGATACTGTCGTAGAGCAGACTGAAAAACTTGAGTGCATGCTTGTCTAGTTGCATCATCTTTCGGATCCAACTTGAACCTCATCTGTTGAAAAAAGAATGTGAGTCTTATTAGGAGGAGGCTATAAAGTATGGGACAGAGCAAGACAATATTACTAATTGCGATGAATAACATTACTTACGGATAAATGGTCAAGGAAGGTGTTAAACTGGGTATTGTCTTTCTCATTCCTGTAGTAGATTCACGTTGGGAGGATACGTGCATGACACCTAACGGCAACGGCTGCCTCTGATACTAGCTTGGCAGACTCTGTAGCATCACGTGGCCTTTTTAAACCTGACTCAAAATGGATCTCCATTCTTCCTCCTTTAGATTTTGTTAATCTGTCAAGCATTATCCCTGATGTCTGTTTCCGCTTGCGCCATGGTGCTAGTTCAACAACAAATATGGAAAGTGTTAGTGTACATCAAACTATGAGAGTACATATAAAGGAGCATGCAATTGCAACTTGACTCGGTCAGGTACCGTCTTGGTGTTGATGCTCATGAGGTTCATCTGATCTTGCCAAGTCCTGTTGTGTCAGTAGTGCTTCGGAAGTAGTGTTAGGTGTGAAGGCAACTTGGGAACTGGCCAGTTCCGTAGCAAACGAATGAGTAACTGGTTGAGACGCTGGTACAGTTGAAGCGGATGCTGGAGCTGGTGGAGCAGGTGATACTCTGTTTGTAGATTTAGCCGGTGGATTTGGACCTTCTACTGCACTATAAGTACCAGCAGAATCTTGATGACAGAACCTTTTCCGTTTCACCCGACGAGTAGCAGCACTCCCTACTATATTATTTTCCTTGCTCTTTTTTGACTTTGCCATGTCAAGCTGTACCCACAACACAAAAGAATAAAATCACTCTTCAGAACTCATTGATGCATGATACAGACAAGCAATACTTTGATGTAAGACAACCGTATGAGGATGGAATATGTAAAAAAACAGGACGGCATGACATATTCACAGCTACGATGTGCAAACTAAGCAGAAGGATTTTCAAGAAAATAGAAGTAATGCAAGCTAGACACCATATGAAAGATGCAACCAATATTACTCTGCCAAGTTAAAAGTGTCTTGTCATAAGTGGCAATTCGAAAAATCAGAAGCAGTACAACGTAGAAATCAATGCAAGATGCAACCACTATCAAACTGCCATGTTAAAAGCGTCCAATCATGAGTGACTGATGCGGGATACACAACAGCAGTAGTTTGATGTAAGAACATGGTATGATAGATAGATGCAGTGTATTCTAGACACAGAAAGCCATGTCATATGCACATGTATAACATATAAACTCAACAGGTGCAATTTAATCAAAATAGAAGAAATACAGGCTAGACAACATATGCAACATGAAACCAATTATCACACTGTCGACTTAGAGAAAGCACCTGCGATGGTGGAGTACGGGAGATGAACTCGTCGTGTAGACTTGGGACTTCAACTTCATTAACAGTAGCAGTGGCAAATCTAGAGAGTCTCTGTTTGCGTCGGTGCGGAGGACCACCAACATCCCCTAACTTACTCTTTTCCTTCCTATTTTCTGATATTGCCTTATGAAGTCAAAACCACAAGATGAATAAAATTAGCTCTGCATAACTGGTTGATGCATGATACAGACGAACACTACTTTGATGTAAGGCAAGCGCAGGATAGGAGGATGGAATATATACAAAAAAGACAGCATTTCATATTCACACGTATGATAGGAGGATGGAATATGTATGAAAAAATAGTAAGCAGAAGGCATTTCAACAAAATTAGAAGAAATGAAAGCTAGGCACCATATGAACATGCAACCAATATCACTCTATCAGGTAAAAAGTGTCTCGTCGTAAGTGCCATTTCAAGAAATTAGAAGCAGTACAAGCTAGAAGGCAATGCAAGATGCAACCTACATCACAGTCCCAATTTAAATGTGTCTTATGGGTAAGTGATCGTTGTAGGTATAAGTTGTAAGCTATGCAGATGCAATTCAACATAATCAGAAGCAATACAAACTAGACATCATACGGAAAACGCAACCACGTATAACAGTTCCAAGTAGGAGCAAGCACCTGTGATGGTGTAATAGGGGAGATGTGCTCATCATGTACACGTATGTTCTAGAAACAGGAACACATGTCATATTCATAGGCATTATGTGTAAAGTAAGCAAATGCAATTCAAGTTAGAAGCAATACCAGCTAGACATCATACGCAACATGCAACCACATATAATAGTGTCAAGTTAGAGCAAGCACCTGTGATGGTGGAGTAGGGGAGATGTGCTCATCATCTACACAGCTACGTTGACTGTCCAGCCTTGTGTTGTCTTGCGAATCTTGTTGGGAGGATGGCGGAGTAGAATCTGTAGAGACCCCCAGTTTGAGTTGCTCCAAAGGACCACCATCATCCACTGCCAGACTAATTTCCTTCAGCTGTAATGATTTTGCATTGTGAAGTCAAACCGATAAGAAAAAGGAATAAAATTCGCTCTTCAGAACTCATTCATGCATGATACTGACGAACACTACTCGGATGAAAGGCAAAAACATGATGCGAGGATGGAATATGTATGAAAAACATGATGGTGTGACATATTCACACCTATGATGTGGTAACTAAGAAGAAGGCATTTCAACAAATTAGAAGCACTGCAAGCTAGACACCATATGAAATATGCAACCAATATCACTCTGCCAAGTTCAAACTATATGGCGTTTCAACAAATTAGAAGCAGTACATGCTAGAAATCATATGCAAGACACAACCAATATCATAGTGGCGACTTAAAGGTGCCTTATCATAAGATATAGTATGTACCAAAAATAGGAAAGCGTGTCATATTCACATGTATCATGTGTAAACTAAGCAGATGCAGTTTACACTAATTCGGAGCAATATGAGCTAGACACCATATGCAACATGCAACCAGATATCACACTGCCAAGTTAGAGCAAGCACCTTGGATGGTGGAGTAGGGGAGCGGAGACCTGGACCTTGTAATGCACTATCAGTACAAGGAGAATCGGTACAGATGCTCCGTTTACGTTGTTGCAGAGGACCACCATCATCGCCTTCCTTACTCTTTTCCTTCCTTTTCCTTGATTTTGCCTTGTCAAGTCAAACCCACAAGAAAAAGGAATAAAATTTGCTCTTCAAAACTCATTGATGCATGATACTGACGAGCACTACTTTCATGTATGGCAGCCGCATGATAGGAGGATGGAATATATATGAAAAACAGGACGTCGTGAAATATTGACATGTATGATGTATAAAGTGTAAACTAAGCACAAGGTGCTTGAACTTGTTAGAATCGATGCAAGCTAGAAACCATATGAAAGATGAAACCAATATCACTCTGCCAAATTAAAAGGGTGCGCTAACAAATGTATTTGACCAAATTAGAAGCAATACATGGCAACATGCTAGAAATAATATGCAATATGCAACGAATAAAGGTGACTCATCGTAAGTGATTGATGCAAGATATAGAAGAGTGGTAGTTTCATGTAAGAACAAGGTTAACACATAGATGTAGTGTGTACCAAAAATAGGAAGGCATGTCATATTCACAGGTATAGTGTGTAAACTAAGTAGATGCAATTTACCCTAATTAGAAGCATTGCAAGCTAGACACCGTATGCAACATGCAACCACATATCACACTGCCAAGTAAGAGCAAGCACCTGCGATGGTGGTGTGGGGGAATTGCAGTGATCAACTAGAGAGCTACGTTGACTATCTTCATTTAGCCTTGCTGTTTCTTGAGAATCATGTGGGGAGGATGACACTGCACTCTTTAAACGAGTATGGGGTCTCACACTAACCCACCCGGGTGACTGTCTCATCATAAGTGATTGACGAGGGATACAAAAGAGCATTAGTTTGATGTACAAACATGGTTAATAGACATATGTAGTATGTATCGAAAATAGGAAGGCATGTCATTATCAAAGGTATAATGTGTAAAGTAAGAAGATGCAATTTAACCAAATTGGCAGCAATACAAGCTAGACACCATATGCAACATGCAACCACATTTGACAGCGCGAAGTTAAAGCAAGCACCTGGGATGGTTGTGTGTGGCAATTGAGATCATCAACTGCAGAGCTATGTTTACTGTCTCCAACTGCTGACACTGCACCCGTTAGAGCGCTGGAATGCTTAGTGCTTATCTTCGAATTACACTGGAGCGACTTCTGTCTTTTCTTTTCTGCATTCATCAACACCGCATCAGAGTCTGAAATACCCATGCATAAAAAAACAATAGTGTGAGTATGGGTGAAGTGTGTGCACAATTAGTACAGTGTAAAGGTGGCAGATAGTAGGTCGGTGAGAAATAAATGACGGGAGACATATGATAGCTCTACAACATGCATGGCACACTAAATTACTACAGGATTCTATGAAAATAACAGTCGACTGAAAGAAAATAGGTCAGTCCATTTTTTCTGCACCGTCCGATGTACAAAGAACGGGCAGATCGCCTTCATCTACCTCCAGCCAGTCAGTGTTGACGATCTTCCTCGAAACACCAGCGACCACCGGCCTAGTATTCCTCCCCTGCCTGCACCCTCCCCTCGACCTCACCGCACCGCCGTGCTTGGCACCACCCCCGGCCATCCATTCAAGCCCCGCCGACCTCCAGATCGGGTGCAAGCAGCTCTTGCGCCCCACACCCCGCTTCCCCGGGGAGCAGGCGGACTAGGTGCTCTGCGCGCCTAAGCGGGTGCTGCTTCTTTTAATTGCGGTTCGACTGACCCTGAATTGAAATCCAGGCGGGCTACTGACCTCTAGCAAAGGTTAAATAGTAAAAGTGAGGAAACCTTGTGCATTTAGTATCACAAAGAAGATGCAGTAAGAAGCGCTCAACTAGTTTCTTTCGTGGGATGAATACGGTGTGAGCGGAACCGTAAGATTTGCACGAATATGGGAAGAGGATTACCTCTTTCTGTTAGCAGTGCTGTGTCCTCCTTCTGTTTTTCCGACGATCTTCTTGTTGTTCGCCGGAAACCAGAAGTTGTGGAGGACGGTGCAGCCTTGGACGAATCCATGGCCAAGTTGTTGAGTGTGGTGCGGTGGCCGTCTGTCGGCGGCGGGGAAGCAGATCCAAGGCGGCGAACAACGGCGTAGCGGGAACAGCTCCGGTGCGGTGGACGGTTGCGACAGTGGAGCTGCAGTAGTGAGGCGCAGGACGGCATGGTCGGATTGGTTCCGGTACAGCGCACGTCGATGTCGGCGTCATGGAGGCAGCTCTGCCTCGGCTTCAGCTACTAAGTCCTTGAGGGCGTTGCTGTTGTGGTTGTGTTGGACGACGACGTCGGGGTACCGGCTCCGGCGTGATGGAGGAGGGCGGCGGTGGATTGGCCGCTATGGGGTGGAGGACGGAGGAGACTAGGGTTTCGCGGCTGGTGGAGAGGGCGTTTTCGCGCCCACGGAGTATGAATGGGGAAACGGAGGGAGGCGGGGAACTAAGGGGGAACAATGTTTCGATTTGAGACGCGCTTGTTTGAAATTTGGGGAAAGTTACAAACTTTCCCCCCATCTAAAATTTCGGACATATTGCGGGTTGGGGGTAGGACATTCATGTCAGGTGTCCCAAATGTGGGCGGGATAGATTTCGGCCGAGCGCATGGGTAGGCGCCCACGGCGTATGAATGCTTCTCTGGCGTCTTGGTGAAGTTACAAACCTACCCCGGTTTAGACCTTTGGACATCGGGCCGATAGGCTACACGGGCCAGAGTCGGGACAGTAATTTCCTACCACCAAAACATTAGTCTCGCGCGGTTTCGGGTGACCAGAGGCCTATTTGGCGCTTCGTTCAATATTTGGGAGCAGAAGCATTAACGTTTTCGGTTCTCTTGAATTGAACTTTCAGGATTTGTCAAACTTCACAAATCTTTACTCTTGAAAATCCTAAAGCTATGATTATTTTGGAATGGAGGGGGTACATTTGAATATACATTGTACACGAGTATATATTAAAAAATATGCACCTTACCTCAGTTCATGCATGGTTCCAGATATAATCTCCTTGGTTGCAAAAAAAGTTAGATATGCGTATGAATATATATAGCATGTTCAAACTCACAACAAAGATTGATGCCCCCTTTTACATCTGATTTACAAATGCCATTATCTCAGGTTCAAATAGATGGATGCACTTCCTATGAATTCGAATCTTCGAAACCCCTTTTATGTTGAATTCGACATGTATTCTATTTCGTAGCTAGCAATTTGGAATGTATCCATGCAAGTGACAAATGTATAAAGTTCTTCACACTAACAACATGGAGTGCACTAATTAATGTTTATATATGAATTGCAAAAGCATCCATTGCCTGTATTTCAAACCGCTCTCACTCTATGGATCGATAATATGAAATAAACACGTGCACATGCTAGAATTCAATTACAGTTGAAGAAAGAGCCTACTCATGGTACTGTATATTAGTGATAGGGGTGTGTACAAAGTACACGTGAATACCAGGCATTGTGCGTGTGTGGATACTATAGACGAACTAGCCCCAAGCTTGTATAACATACTAAGGGCCTAGGGTTACAAATCATATATAGTCGGCTTATCACCAGTGGGGATAGAGTCCTCCGCAACTCTCGTAGCTTCGTGTTGTACGCCGAGTCCTCCACATGGGTCTTCATATAATGCGTCTCGGTCCAACCTATATGTGGCGCGGGATGGAACCGACCCATGAGTCTTCATGTTGACCCACCACAACTAGAAATGATGTGCCCACCACACCAGACACGCAATCGGCCACTAAGAGAATAAGCTTATACAATAGTACAACGGTATCTAGCTCACGATACGTCTCCATATTTTGTTGATCACACTGGCGGACTTTGCATTTGGTGCGTGCTCCGTATTTGTTGACGACACTTACGGTCATTGTATTTGAACCGAAAGCATGATATGGTCACTAGACTTCAGAATAAGCTCATCACGGTCACCGCATATAATTTGTCGTGCTAACCAACATGTGGTTGGATGGTTAGAGGACAGTGGTTTCTCGAGCCCACCAAGGTTAAAGTCCCGGTGCTCGCATTTATCTTGTGTTAATTTCAGTATTTTCTGGCGACATACGTTCAGTGGGAGGAGACGTTCCACTCGACTACGAGGCACCTATGGTGACTTCGTAAAATCTCAAGATCATATATGCTGGCCTACTCTCTCAAAGGTGCTCATAGGGGTCGGGTTCGCGTGTGTGCGCTTATAGCGGTGAGTCCTTGCGCATATATATGAGCCCTTGCGTCTGTACCGTGTTAAACAAATACATATCATGATTTTACGGTCACTGGCTCACCCGTACAACTCCGTATTTTGTTGATGACACAATCAATTGACCAGTCAAACGTTCCACGCGGCGCAACTAGTGTTGCACCATCGGGGCGTGTAACCATGGGGCCCACCTGTCAGCCCGTATATGAAAGAAAGAAATGGTAGTTTGAGTCTGTACTGTGTTAATAAAATAGGAGTACATTTTAGGGTGATCATCGGATCACTGGCTCACCATACAGTTCCATAATTTGTTGATAACACGATCAATTGACCAGTCAAACGGTCCACACTCAGCAGCGCACATTACCATAGGGCCCACCCGTCAGCGCGTATATGAAGGACAGAAATGGTAATAAATTAGTGGTCGGCGGGTATTCGAAGTCGTGAGACCTCTGGTTGGCAGTCATCGGTGGTTGGGGGCGTTCATTGGGCGGTGGGGTGGGGATCCCCGGAGAAAAAGCTCGGCGGGGGGGGGGGGGGGGCTAGAGGGATGGCCGGTGCGGCGGCGGACCGGTGGTGGGGAGTGGTTTCGGGGAGGGCGAGCCGGCCGCGGGCGGCGGGGGCTGGCGGTTCAGCCGGTGGTGGCTGGCGGCTCCGGGGGGTGGAGTTTGATGATAAACTGGAGGCCCTTGATTTCGTATCCAACGGCTGGAAAATCTAATGACCAGAGATGAAAAAGTCAGTCGACTGACATGTAGCCTCACCCCGCACGTACACATGCACGCACGCAAGACACGCACGCATGTAGGCGTGCAACGCTGACACGTACACACGCACGCATGTTGGCGTGCAACACTGACACATACACATGCACTCACGAACACACGCACGTACGCACCCATGCATGCAACACTGAAACGTACCCTTGCACACACGCAACACTCGCACGCCTGCATGCACACAGCACACGACGCAAGACACACATTCAACCTATACGTGCATGCACCCTTTGTTAAGGACATGGATTGTTATGGGTATTAATCAATCTTATCTGTGATAAGCAGAACATTGATGTTTGCAGTGGTCTTTATGAATCACAACGTATCGAACGGGATATTAACATAGTAGGCTTATCTATGAAAAAGATGACGTCACACTCAATGAACAATCATCGGTTTATGAAATGCCCGCTTCTGACCGCCTGGCCCACCAAAGGTTCCTCTGCTGTGCGCTGCCTGCGTTGGGTCACTGACATGCAGGCCATGCACCCAAAGAGCCCACACGTCAGTGGAAGAACGGCGCGGTGTTCTAGGTCAGAGTCGAGGGCGCCACTCACAGCACGTCTGGCTGAACACGCCTCCGTGCCGCATTCAAATGCCTCCATGAAACCCGCCCGTGTGGAAGCCGAGAAACCCACTCTGGACACATGTCCGTTCATGACCGGGCCGGCGTTAAACGCAACACCGGCCGAGCTCCTCCCGTCCGCCGTCTATTTAATCTCCTATTTAAACGAGGCCAAACGCCGGTCAAGAATCGCACACCTCCGCCGCTCCCCTATCTCCTCCACCATTTTGTCCACTCTTATAATGGCTTATGAAGAGTAGTTATTCTGCATCCAAGCCGGCTGGGTAGCCCGCCGGATACGAGCTATGCAGCTCGCTGATCCACCTCCCTCCCCTCGCCCGACGGAGCCAGTTGCCGCCCAAGCCGGCGCGCGGTTCAGCAACTCGCAGCTCTAGGCCAGCTCGACGAGGAGCGGCACACGGGCGTCGTTGCTGCCGTCCACACCGCCGCCTTGTACCGCGTCTCCCATTTATGTGGCCGAGACTCCCATGCCGGCGGCCGTGCCATGCAAGCAGCGACAGAAGCTGGGTGCGCGGAGAGTGGCGAGTCGGTGGCCAGCGCCTCCGCGTCCACCGCCATCATCGAGGAGAAGTAGAACACGGGAGGCTGCCGCCGCTTGGGTCCCATGAAGGCCACCGCGGAGGCGACGCCGGCGTACACAGCAGGTGTCTTGCTGGATCCTTTTGTTGCGAGGACCTTCGTCGACCCCGCATGGGCTCCATAGAAGAGGGCAATGTTAGGATGAAGTCGAGCCGGTGCCGGCCATGGCGAAGTAGTCGCCAATATTTTGGCTACCCTGGGCAAGATCCAAACAGCCCCTCCCAACAGATTCAAATCCCTCGTTCGCCGTGGAATTCTGCCATGTGTTGTTTTCATGGACTAGCAAGATGCCCGTGCATTGCACGGAACATCAAGATGCATTTTTTTACAAACTCCCGCGTGCATGCAAGGGATAATTAATGTCCTCCTTTGCTAGTACCACGAGGCAAACACCATTAATATTGCATCGATTAGTGTTAGTGGCCTTGTATATCTGCAAATTGTAATTTTGATAGTGGCCCCTTGTATATAAAAATGGAGGGAGAAACATGAGAGATAAGGCGGGGAGGAGTGGGGCGTGGTGGTGACTGGTGGTCGGACTGGGCGGAGGCATGGGGATGGGCGGCGCATTATGTCTAGGTTTGTATCTCTCTCACACACACCCACGTAGGTGGGGGACGTGCACGAAGAGAAGAGGTGCACGCACGGCGCACGTACTCTCGTCTCTTTCCCAACCACACCCGTGCGGGTACACGGTGGAGCTCATTTCTGTATGAAAAAGGCAGCCCACGTGGTAATTTGGCACGTGTACTGGTTGTCCACTTGGTGGAGAGAGGATCGTCTACCACGGGTGAACAAACAAATTGCGACTTGACGCGTTATGTTAAATTAAAAAAAAGAGGCAAACCACGTGGGGCCTACCTTAGAGGCAAGGCTCTATACACTGGAGTACTTTTGATGTGTCCCGTCAACTCGTAGAACAAGGAGAAGCTTGCTTAGTACGCCGTCTCCCCCGGCCACGGGCGCGCTGGCTCGCAGGATGAGGTGAAGCTTTCTTACCACGCCTTACGCCCGCTCCCTCGCCCACGCGCGCGGTGGCTCGCAGCCTGAGGAGAAATTTTTACTACTCCCTCCGTTTACTCCTCGTGCCTACTACGTACTTTGGTCAGTACTCCCTCCAATTACTTATACAAGGCCACTATAAAAAAAATACATTTTGCATCTATACAAGGCCATAAATAGTAATCGAGACAAAAGTTACTACTCCCTCCTTTCCAGTTTATGGCTCAATTTCAAAATCTCTCCAACCAAGGTAGACGGTGAGTGGTCGAATTAATTTCATAGTTTGCACAAGTAATTAGTACGCTCGTTTTTTCTCAAGAAGTTGTGTTTACCGAGGCATTAATTAGAACGAATGCATGAATGACCACTTAATTTCCATGAACTTGTACATGCATTGGTTAGTTTCCTCTTGACACTGCTTGCGTCGGGTGATCTAAGGCACATCGAAATCCAACATGTAATGGTACTACTACTAGTATAGTGGAGTAGAATTCAGACTTATCAAACGGAAAAACGAATGTTTTTAGATGAGCCCTATAAACCCTAGTGGGTACGTACTCTGTAAAAACAGATTTTTCCAAAACTAAGTCGCACCCTTTCATGAATTCTGTAGTAGTATACTCCTCCGTCGATGCTCCCTTTCATGAATTCTATACTTCCTGTCGCCGACATGTGGGACATATAGCAACCAGGTCGACGTGTCAAGCACCAAATAACAGTGCAGAACAGCAGGGGGGACGCACCCCACTCGTACCGGCCCAGTAGTAGTAATGAGCAATGAGACGTCAAATCACAATGCCGCACTTTCCTAGACAGACGAAGCAACCCTTATTTCACAATTCGGCCCTGTTTGGATACTGTAACTCAGTTAGAGGTTAGATTTAGATTCTAACCCTGAACTAACCCTGAACTAACTCTAACCAAAGAGGTGTTTGGATGGCAGGGTTAGATGGAGCGCGGATATGGCGAGGCGCCTTCACGGACGGTGCGAGAGGGAGGGAGTGAGAGGAGGATAAGCTTCGAGGAAGTGGGGAGGGATCTGCTGCAGGGAGAGCGAGAGAAAAAATATTTTTTTAATGGCCTCGAGAAGAACTAACCCAAATAAACACCTCTTGTATGGGTTAGTGTTTTTGGATGGGTTAGATGCATCTAACCCAAACTAACCCTCATGTTTGGATCTTTTGAGTTAGTTGAGTCCAAACTAACCCAAACTAAATCTAACCCATTGATCCGAACAGGGGCTTTGGTTCGCCATCATCTCAAACCACGTACCAGTATTGCTTCTGCCTCAAGAGGGACACGCGCATCGCCTTGGTACATCATGACACGTGGGACCGCATGACAGGCCATGCTCCCCCGCCGATCGCTCGGTAAAATCACCTCATTTTTACTATACTTCCTCCGTATTGGTTTACTACATGGCATGCACATCGTTCTAGGTTGAGAATTTAACTGGCTATATATGTGATGAACAGTACTCTAGCCTTTTAAAAATGTATACTTTTGTACAGTAGTACTATCGATGGATTGCGCCATGGAGCAAAACTTGAAATTAAAAAAAGGTGGTACATATAGAGAGCGCTCGTCGCCAAATTATGCATATAGTACTATTAAAAAAGCTAGTACGTGCTTAATTGGGGTCCTAAATTCAATTAAAGAAATACTAGTAGTATGTACATACTGAAGAGTTAAAGTAACGAGAAGAAACATAACATAGTTCTACTGGGGGCTCAGCACAACACACCCCTCAAATTAAACTAAGCACACCTGAAATTAAACTATGCAACTAATCCGGTAGACACTGCATTAGAAGTTTAGAACCACCATGAGCAACGACACTGCCACCTTACTCGGAGTCCTCATCCACGTCCTCGACTTCATCCTTGTCCCTATTCCCCTTGGCCGATACTTCTTTGCTTGAGTCGCACACTTGGCTGTTGCTCTTCATCCAACCCTTGTAGATATTGAAGCAAAGGTAGCCATCCATTGCAGCATAGTGGATGTGGTCTATATCTAGTAAATTCCACTGCCATGCATGACGATGAAACATGTATGGAGGTTTCACAAGTTTACCGTACGAAGGATGAACCATGGTTCCTGCCAGGGTCGGCATTGAAGGCTAACGAGAGGGCACCAGCCGATTCTTCTGGAGGTCAAAGGGGTTGCCTACAACGAGGCCTATCCGACCCAGGATTTCTTTGTCGTTACCAAAGTCTACAGTAACGAATTTGACTAGGTTTCTCCCGAGGAAGTCCTTAAAATCCTCGCACTCAATGTTGGCATGGCATATGTGGTAGACCAAGCATAAGTCATGCACGCAAACCTGGATCACGTCGGGCTTCTTCCTCTCTTTGTCCTTTAGATCCTTCTCTCGTCCCAGGACTTTGGTGTACTCAACATCTAGCCCAACAACCCACTCATCATCTGAGTTTTCGAACATGCGTCTGAAGCGAGAAAGGCATCCTTTCACCGTCGCGGAAGAACGGGTGTAGATGATGTCGAACTCATCACCGGTGATGGTTCTAACCTTGTACTCACCGCCGATCATGGAGATTTGGGACGCCATGGATTTGGGAGGAGGGTTAGGATTAGTGGAACTACCGTAATGTGAATGGATGGGACGACTCGGAGCGAACCGCCATAGTATTGAAGGACATGAGTGGATGAGTAGGAGCGAACTACCAGCGTGCAAACGGTAGGGTAGTGGCTTTCCATTCTCCCATGATACGGGCTTCCGAGAGCCCTTGGATCTGAGATCGAAAGGTTGCATGGCGTTATTCTAGACCTATGGGTGAATATCCTATCTTGGAGGGTTATTCTGTAAATTTTCAGCAACTTAGCATGCGACCGTTTGATCTCAGATCCAAGGGCTGCCAGCAGCCCGTATAATGGTCGCGCCTACCACGACCATCGCGTCGCTCGCCCGGTCGCGCCCTTGGAGATTTAACATGGTGCGTTAGGCTATCTGATGTTGGCATGTCATACATAGTCATCACTTAGTCACTCATACTACAACAAGGTTGGCTATAAGTGTATTTTTTGTTACTCCTCTCTATCTCTTTCTTCGTACTCAAGGAAGAAATGGTGCTAGTAAGCACGTGTATTTATTGCATTTGCCAAGGACTGGCCTCTTCCAATGAAATGGTGTTGCTAAGTTTGCTTCATTTAATTAGCTATAGACTCAAAATTGTCTTTTCACCTTGGTACACGCGCTTAGCACCGTTTCTTCCTTGGGCCATGAAACTAGTCTCTCTCTTCTTGATTAATTTGCCACATCAGACTTTATGCCTATGTGGAAAGCTTAAGCACCTGTAGGAGCAAGTAAAAGTAAGTACAATAGTGCGCTTTACATGTCATTTTTGCATATGTGGAGGAAAGAGAGGCAAGGAAAAAGTGGAGAAGTGGGCTCTCATGCAAGAGCCAGCCTCTACTACATGGTGGAGCATTGGGAGAGGCACCTATATGGAGGTGGTCAGGAATCTGGGATACTCACGCCGGTCGTAGCGCCGCAGTTAAAATGATAATGGCAAGTCAAATCACGGGGCCCCACCTGCCAGCAGTAACTCGCTGTCAAATCACACAGCCCTACGTTTGCAGCAGCTACTCCCTCGTCTTCTCGCGTCTCTGTCGAACCGACTAGGCGGAACTGCCCCGCCGCCTACCGCGCAGGAAAAGCCCCGCCCTCGACTTTTAAATACAACTACATCCGCTTAAGAATCCAATGATATACTTTTTGTGACATAATAACTCCTATTTAGTTAGTTAAATGGATGACCTAGAACTACGTGCAGGCCCTATAAACCGAGACGCCTAAAAATACAGAAACCGAGATGGAGAGGGTAGTTCAGCACGTATCTTTTTAGATCAATATAGTCGGGATTCACCAAGGAGCAAAACCAAGTGGTAGGCTGCTCCTGTCGTGTTGGCGTAGCAACTCAAGCAGGGTCAGTCCGCACACGAAATGGAGACACACTTAACAGGACCCCTTTGGCCGACATGTGGCTCATCCACCGTCTTGTTCCACGTGCGATGCACCGAATTATAGTTCGGAGCAGCAGTTGGAATTGGAGGCACCCCGGTCGTAGCGCCGCAGTAGTAGAAAATGAGCGACGAGGGGTCAAATCACAAAGCCCCACCTTTCCCACATTAAGCTGGACGGACGAAGCAACCATCATTTCACTCTAGGGCGCAAGAGCATAAAGAAAAGAGAAAACAATGATGCGTGCGGCAGCTACCTAGGGCACCCTAGGGTAGGGGTCTCCACTGCAGATCCTTTTTTTTGAAAGTGCCTCCACTACAAATCGGCTTCTCCCTCGTCCTCTTGAAGAAAACCGATGATGAGTGCGGCGGTAGGGTTTGGAGGAGTACTACGGCGTGCGGGGCCACATCGTAGTAAACGGGTTTGAGCCGACGCCTTAAATATGTGTGGGCCGCTTGATTTTACGGGAACGAGGCAACATTTTGGGTTCAGGGACCAGTGGAGATATAATACGTACAAAAATTGTGGACGTAGGTTCGACCGAAAGGCAATGATCCATGGGCCCTGCATTTTGATATACCCGGGGCCGCGTGAAATTTGCTACTCTACTCAAAACTACTAGTAAGGTAGTCCCTCCGTCCATGAAGTGTACGTCTAGCTTTTGTCTTAAGTCAAAGTTTTAAAACTTTGACCAACTTTATAGGGAAAAGTAGCAGCATTTATGACACTAAATTAGTATCACTAGATTCGTTTTGAATTGTAATTTCATAATATATCAATTTTATGTCATATATGTTACTACTATTTTGTATATATTTGGTCAAAATTTTAAAACTTTGACTTAGAACAAAGGCTAGAAGTACACTTATTCGCGGACAGAGGGAGTACACATGTATTGAACGCATGAGATTTCGAAACCAAATTATGAATAATACACACTATAGCATGAAAAGCTTTGAGTCATATATGCATGATGTAGATGTTCGTTTAGTTCTTATAGTTCATCTCATTCAAAATCAATAAGTTTTATAAAAATGTTAAGACTCATGGGGTTGTGCAAAGTTGGGTCATCTATTTTGGAACGAAGGGAGTAAATCATAAAGTAAAAAACAAATAATGGCAATTCATTTAGAAAAAAATAATCAATTATGACACAAAAGATTCTAGAACAAAGGAGAAGTGCTTGTGTTTTGAGGTTTGTGCATTATGCTTAAGTTCAACCATGGAGTCTTCTAAATTGTACATGTGGCAGATCTGGTGGAATGTTGATGATATCCAATGGCCAGTAGTGCTCGGATTTGCCTATCTCTGCACTATCGGGTTAGCTTCATCCAACGACCATCTTTCAAAGTTATTGGCATACTATATAGTTCTTGTGCCATAGTTGCATGTTTTGGAAAAAAGCTACTAGTGGGTTGTACTATCTATTTAGGAATAGAAAATGTATACATGGAAGTTGTAGGGAAAGAGATGACATGGAGCATCTCAATTCCTATGAGTAGGGATTGGAAAAGAGATGTCATTTGGTTCACATCATAGGAACTTTACTATTGAATCTAGAGATGACATGTATCTCAATTCCTATGAGGAGGGATTACAAAAGAGATGTAATTTTGTTCATATCATAGGAACTTTTCTATTGAATATATGCTAATGTTTATTTTCCTTTGAAATTAAGGGAGTATAGGAATCCATTCATATGAACCAAGTGGCTCTAAAGCTATAGAAATGATATCATGTTTATTTCCTTTGAAATGTGGACTATATGAATATATTCCTATGAACCAATTGGCTCTAAATGAAAAAATCCTATAAAAATCATATCATATAGAGTTCCTATGATATTCCTCGACACTAAAGGATGCTTGAAATTGCTGCGGGTGATACGACGGTCTTTCTTTGTAGATTCCTCACCCAACTTTATAGTTAGCTCTCGAAGATGAATGAAATGACATATACATGGTATTCTACATGTGCAATTTGGTACACGAAAACTCGGTAAAAGTTTGTGAGGTTCAAATTTTCAATAAAGCTATATGCACTGCATTTTGGAACAGATGGAGCATACGATAGTTGCTAACACTCATGTGGAAGATTTGTGTGTAGGAGGAGTGGCTGTTCTGTTAAATGACATGGCAAAACTGACACTATCGGATGCCGATCTAACGGTTTTTACGGCGTTCGTCGGGAAAAGGCTTGTGGCGAACATTTGTTGGATAATGATTTATGAACACATGCATTGCATTGATACGTGCCCCCTCTCTCTCTCACGCACACGCACCCTCACGAGTCACGACTCTCCCGAGTCCTCTCGCAGACTCGCACGTCGCACCCACCGTCTATCTGCAGGTAGACGTCACTCACATATGTGCTCTTCACACCCTACCCTTAGAACTTCTAAAAAACAAAAGACGGCACACACATTTTATTTTAGCTCACACGTCACACACTTGTACTATTACTCTTGCGGCGAACGTTCTTTGGGCATAGTATATTGTACTCTCACGAAGAGAAGCGGTGCATGCACGCACTAGTTCTCTCACACCCACTCGCGGGTACACGTAGGAGCGCATTTTTTTGAAGCTGGTACAACAAAATCACTCCACTATATATAAAAGCAGGAGCCTTAGCGCTTGCTTTACTAGGGTTCCTCTCGTTCACTCTCTCATGCTCTCTAGATCTAAGCAACACATAGGTGGCCACACTCTCTCTCAGCTCACGGCTGGTCACAAATCCGGCCGGACAACCTCGACCGGGGCAGGGGTGTAGGTGCATCGTTCACGCTGTCGTCGGCGGCGAGGGAGGAGACCAACGGCTGCCCGCGCATCCCGATCGGCAGCCCTGCCGTTCTCTCCAAGAGAGCGCCGGCTCGGGAGGGCCTCCGACCCCTTCTTCCTCCCTGCGGTATTGTGGCCAAGATGCGGCCTCCCGACGCCATCTTTGCGACATGCGATGACCCTAAGGTATATATTCCTTCGAAACCTTCCTTGCTCTACTTCCACAGCTCCCTTCGTGTGGATCCTTTTCTACTTCCGTCCGTTGTTCCAAAGCCACCTAGACTTATAATATTGTTAGAAGTAAAGCTATTTCATACAGTCGACTCAAAGCGTTGGTTCAAACAGGGAAGAAAGTGGGAAAGCTGTAGCATGAATCTAGGACTTGGTTCTAAGAGGAAACGGGGGAAAGTAGTAATATCTGTCACTGTTTAAATAACCGTAGTTCTTATTTGTGCAAACAGGGATATCTGTCTCCATATCGTTTCGGGATGTCTGTCTCCATATCGTTTCTATCCGCGCAATCAAAAGCACACACCTCAGTTTTAGTACAACTGCACAAAATGAGATGGCTATCCCTCGTTGTCGTCGTCTAACCTCCCGTCTTCAAGGTATCCCTACATTGGTAGTAACTAAGGTAGAATGACCAACGCAATCTAAAAGAAGCTGATTCGTACGTTTTACTTCCTGATTGCAGTGCAGGGACGAGCGAAAACAACTGCATCCTAGTCCAGAATGCACTTTCTACCAGTTCATCCATGGACCGAGGACTAGCTGGCATGGCTGCACGGCGGTTTTTTGGACAGGTGCGCGGACAAGAGGCATTGTGGTCTGCTTATTTCTGCAAATAGCGGTGCTTAAATTTAGTGAAATGCACAAGAATTTCACCTGGTCAGTACACTGCATGGTTCAGTTCAGCATTTCAGCTGAGACCACAATTATAATTGGCTATTCTGGAATGAGAGAACCTAACCCTGAATGGTGGCAACAAGAAAAAACCAGAGTGAACTCCAGGAAATTTAAGCCTGCCGGGAGGCCCTTTGCTCAGAGAGAAGCCTTGCTTGTTTTTTTCCTGATTTGTAAACCTTCTCACAACTTTGTCTTTTGTTGTGAACTAGTATATGTTTGATATGTTCTATGAATCATTGAGATGTATAAAATTGTTGAACTTATGCTTTTCAAGTTTTTTATGAAGACGAGTTTAATGTGAGTGTTCCACATGAGCGCTGGACTAGCGTGTGAACGTTTGGAATTTATTACATTGTGGCCACAATTAACTGCATTAACCACTGTAACAAGATACATAGTTGCTTATATGTCAGACAGTAGATTGTTGATTGTTAGCTGGTCGATAGCCTAGTGTTCAAGCGAGCTGAGCCAATGTGTCGTGTTTTGCACAACTGCTTACAAGTGGGGTAGCACCAACAGTGTTTACAAGTACTTATGTATACGTCGGTGCACGGTTCTCGAACGAGTGCTCTATTTCATCAAAACACACACTGCTCGTATGATATACCGTGACAACTTATGTCTTGCCATGCCATATTCATGAAAAAACTAGTGAGGACGCATCTGTTTCGCCAACAATTACAATGGTTCTCACATGATTCACGGGCACACAAAAGTAGCAGCAGTTCCCATAGACGGATTCAAACGGAGTACTAGCCCCAGAGGGGTCGATAACAGGCAAGGTTCGGATAATTAGACACAATCCAAACTACTATTAAACACTAGCTGGGGCAACTATTTCATGCCTCGATCTAATTTGGGCTAGACACAAGACGGACCTTGCCATGAACATCATCGAGGACGTCCCGCAGCAGCTCTATCCTGTGAACCTTCATGAAGACAACCTTGTGGCCTTGCCACTGATAAACTTGTTTGTGGAGGCATGCCACGTCATCTTCCTGTGTAAGTTTGACAAGAACAGTATTCCTCACAAACGAAGGAGTAGCTTTGAACTTCTTGTGCTTTAGTACACCCTGGACAACACGCCTAACAACAGTGAGGCTAGAATACAACTCTTCATTGGTATAACCGCAAATGGCTTCCAGGATCCAACAGCCTAAGAACTCTGTTTTCCCAGTGCGTATATTCAGGTCGTCCGCCTCATAGCGAGTGACATGTACAACCACACAATCCTTGTCTGCATCAGGGCTCTAATTGAAACAGAAACAAATTCTGAATTACTTTTCAGTATAAGAAACACAAGTTATTTAAACCACTACGTATACCATGGCATCGAAGCTAATAAAATTTTACATTATTAATCACCACATACTTCCTTTTCTAAAAAATCACCGCATACTTAGATGAAAAACCACAATCGAGATCGGCAAAGAAGGAAATCACCTTGGGCAGCTCAGCGGGGGGGGGGGGCATCCTCGAAGGGGGAAAACTGCTCCTGCAGTGCCATGGGGGCTGTAACCTCAAACGGGGCGTTGACCATCTCAGTATCTGGGGTCGCCTCGGTGGTTGCCTCCATCTTCTTGGAGCTCTCTGTCTCGTGGGGATCAACCTCCCGCGTCTGCTCCAATATCGGTAGATCTTTGCCTAGTTCTCCTTGGTCCATCATGAAACTGACGAATACTAGGAGACCACTGAAAGGAAAACACAATCGCAATGATAGTGAAACAAAAAAAGAGTGAGGATCGGTTACTGCTTTGCAAAAGTTCTTTTTTTTCCTCTCAACGAAAATATACCAACATCATGGATCCGCTTACCTTCCCTTCGTTCGGAGAGAAGAACAGTGGCAGATACAAGTGTTGCCTTTCTTGAAGACGGTGAGGGAGAAGGGGATTCAGCGAAGAGTGAAATGATGGTTGCTTCGTCCGTCAAACTTAGACTGCGGGGAGGTGGGGTTTTGTGATACGACGGCTCGTTACTGCCGCGCTACGACCGGGGTGACTCTCCGCCTGCATACTGCCTTCTAATTTGGTGGATGGCATTTGGGCCCGCGCGCTGCATGGCCCGCATGTCGGTGAACAAAAGTATAATGTCATTCAGTAGAGGGAGACGTTTCAATGACCTAGGAGGAGCCAGAAGCGGTAGAGTGTCTCCACTGTACTTGTAGTAATTGTTTTTCTGGGTAGCTGTAGAGTGTCTCCACTGTACTAGTAGTAATTGTTTCTCGGGTCCCAAGACAAAACAGCCCATCCACACTAGTAAATAGTAAAATCAATTCAAAAGCACATATATTTACTGAATGAGATGCGCTACCCACACCCAGCACACCGCCCCCCCCCCCCCCAAAAAAAACCTGGGTGCTCTTCTTCCTCCTCGCTCCTACAGAAAACCCCAGCTCCCTTCTTCCTCACTCCTACAGAAAACCCCAATCTCCCCTTCTTCTTCGCTCACACTACAACTAGGCTCGTCATTCATTACTCTGCTCAAATCCGTGAGCGCGACGCGACGCCCTCGAGGAAAATGGAGTCGGCTGACCCCAGCGCCAAGAAGATGAGGCTCCTGCTAGCGGCGACGCCTGTTGTAGATCCCGCACCCGCCAGCGCGGGGAGAAGCGGCGACCCCGCCCCCACCGGATCCCAGGAACCCGTAGAATCTCGGGTGGACCGCATCAGCGATCTCCCGGACGCCATCCTTGGGGAGATCATCTCGCTTCTCCCCACCAAGGATTGCTGCTGCACCCAAATCCTCTCAATTCGGTGGCGCCCTCTATGGCGCGTCATTCCCCTTAATCTCGACTGTCGTCAGCTATCTCACTTCAATGATTTTGAAATCCCCAGAGCCATCATCTCCTCCCACCAGGGCTCCGTTCAAAGCCTCTGCATCCTTTCATGCTACCTGAGCAAGCATACCATGCCCTGCACGATGGACGCCTGGCTGGAATCCCATGAATTCATAGAACTACAGCTACTTGAGTTCTACTATTCCCCTGAAAATCACATACCACATACCGAACGCCATGAACTTGTGCCCTCAGCACCGATGTCCATCTCGGGGTTTTGTCCTCTCTCCACACCGCCACCTTTGCAAAGTGCTACCTACCAGACAATCTGGTACTAAACCTTCGACTCCCATTTCTCAAGAAACTTTCACTTGTGCGGGTTCGTATATCGGAGGCCTCATTGCACATCATCATCCACTCCAGTTGCCCTGCGCTGGAGTGCTTGGTGCTTGTTTTCACAGTTAGAATCGGTTGTCTCCAAATAAAGTAGCCTAACCTTGTAAGAATTGGAATTTCTTTTGACGGAAGGCAGCTCATCATCCAAGATGCCCCTTCACTTCAAAGGTTGATCCTTGATTCTAGTTATTCACCATTGCAAATAACCGTCCTCTCTGCGCCTAAACTGCAGACCTTGGGTGTAATACATGATCTTTGTGCTCATTTCAATATGGTGTTTGGCTCCACAGTTCTTCAGGTACTTTATATTATCATCTACACTTGTAACCATAAGCTGCATTTTAAATTTCTACGCATAATTTATATATCATCTTGGAGTACACATTTTGTACTAATATTATGTTCTATACTCAATGAAGAGTTTCTCCATGGATGGACTATCAATGGTGCTGGATTCTGTCAAGATCGTATATAACCAAATGAATAGTTTTGATCTGAACAAGATTATTGGCTTGCTGCAATGCTTTCCATGTCTGGAGAAGTTGTATATAAAGGTGATAATTTCACGCACATTGGAAGCCCGCATATAGTACTAGAATTAACCGTTCAGCTGTTGCTCTTTCGACACTCTTCTTTTAGACCTTAACTGTTTTCAATCTTCATGTCTATTTAGGCAACAGGATGGGGTAAGAAAGTTATAACCAATCGGTGGATTCGTAAGCATCGGGATTTTCTCACATCTCATGAGATTCGATTGAAGACAATAACGCTAGAGCGATATGTTGCCAACCGTGCAAACACAAGATTTGTCACATTCTTCCTACTGAATGCGAGGTTACTATTGTCCATCAGGCTTAAGTTTATTAGTAGCATGGTTTTGACGGATGGGTATGTTGAAGAGCAAAAAAAGGAGTTTCAGGTGGGCAAAAGAGCTTCTGAACGTGTCGGGCTTCTATTTACAACATATTGTGGTCATAATCCAGTAAATTTTACGACCCAGGATGTTCATTCTATGGACCTGACCGATGCATTTGACTGTGACTACCGAAAACAGTGCCGGAGTTAGATGTTGTTGCCCTTTTCAATCTGGTTTTTTGTAAACCTGATGAACAATTAACCCTCGTGGTTTTGTACAGTTTGTAAGCCGGAGTTAGATATTCCTACCCTTTTCAACTCGGGTGTGACTATCATATTTTCTTTGAAACAAGGCAAATGGCTTGCCATTCATTTAATTTAGAGTGAAATATAGTAACAAATCCAAACCAAGGGAAATAACATCACTCTCGCCGGCTGCTTGAGCTCACTGTGCATTACAGAAGCCAAGTGATTAGCCCCCACCAGCACCCACAAACTTATTTCGAACTAGCACATCAAATGGGCTCTAAATTTTCATAGGAAAGGCTAGACATCTGGGGCTCACGCCATTGTCAACGTAGTCAATAAACGAGAGAATTACACTACGAGAGGCTGACACCAGCGACCCAGCAAGTCGCGCAATTTTTTTTGAGGAACAAGCAGTTGTTATTTATACTAGTTTTAGCGACGGATCAGGGTAACAACGGGGCTGTGCGGGGGCTGTGGCCCGTCTAGCCAGGGTTTTATTTATGTTTACCACATCATGAGCCCAGTTGTGTTTTTTTCTTGCTGAAAATGGCTAGCCCAGTTCTATTTCTTTTAAAGAAATACCCAAACAAGGCCTACTTGCTTTATCGGCCCTGCTGGGCTGCAAATCTTTCAAGACGAGGAGAGTTTCATTCGGTTTGCCGAGAAATGGGTTGTACATTTTTAAAACACATCAAACCGGGAATTAGTTTCAATTTTTTTCCATTACAAGATCTTAAATTCCATTGATTTTTATGCCTGGACAATTATTTGATTTTATATTTATATAAATTATTTTTCAAAATAGTTTGAATGTGAATCGATCTGGATTAAAAACAGTTGACCACACTGAAATATGCAAAATTTCGTATACTTTTTAACCGTGGCCACAATATGGGGTGTGATGCTAACAAAAAGAAGATGGGCTCCAAAAAAATTCTTAAGAATTAGCAAATGGGCTGTACATTATTAGAAATAATGGCAAATGGGATGTATGTTGTTTTCCATAGATTTGAGGCTGACTTGTGCGCCTACTACAGGTTGACGCGTATGCTTTCATAAAAAAAGGTTGACACACACGCAACGCCCTATCAACATAGTCAACACACGAGAGCAGTGACTGTTTGATGTCCATCCAACGGCTGTCGTGCTTCTTCAATCTCTGCTCTTCATGCTCAAGCCGCTCAAACAAGCGTCGGCGGGACTGCCGGCTCCCTCCTCCGCGCGGCCGGCTGTGCTGCCGCGCAGGCCTCACCGCCCGACTGTACTCCCATTGCTGGCCTAGCCATCCCTCTACTCACCCACACCTGCTGTTATTCTCCGGCGACGGCAGACGAACCAGTAAACCCTCGTACAGTCTTACTCCCCTCCGTGTGGGAAACAACTGCCGAGTATTCCCTGGCTCTGTGTCGTTCCCTTCCTAGGGCTCGCCGTCGTCCACCGCCCTGGTGCTCTCGGCGCGGCCTAGTCAACATGGTCAATGAACGACATCCATCGGAAGTGGACTGTACATGGAGAGGCTGACAGCTGGGTCCACGGCCGCACGCAAGGAAATGCCTCCTTATTACGCGCAAAATAATGATTCCTCCACCTGACAACTAGGACCCACAGGAAGGGCCTCTGTATTTCGCGAAAAAAACGTTCCCCCCGCTGACAGGTCGGACCCACCAGCTATATCTTCGCACGCTAGGAAGTGCCTCCTTATTACGCCCAAAAAATGAATACCCCCTACTAGCTGGGGCCCACCATATTGTTGGGCTGAATTATGGGCCTACTAAATTGACAGGGACGGAGAGCTTTGTCAACTTAGTCAATACTCCAGTGACTGTATGATATCCATCCAACTGCCATAGTGCTTCTTCAACCTCTGGTCTTCTTGCTCCAGCTGCCCAAAGCAGCGCCGGTCGTGCCGCTTGCTCCTGCCTCCTGTGGCCAGCTGTGCTACCGCGGAGGCCTCAGCGCCCCAATACTACTTCCACCACAGGCCAGGCCATCCCTCCACTCACCCATACGCCCTGTTATTCTGTTGCGATGGCAGCCTCACACCGTAGCCGAACCAATGAACGCTCGTACTCCTCTCCGCGTGGGCATCCACTGCCGCGTCTTGCACGGCTCTACGTCGTCCCCTTCCTAGGCCTCGCCGTCGTCCACCACCGTGGTGCTCTCGGCGCGGTGCGGTCAACGACCGACTTCCATCGGAAGAGTACTGTACGTGGAGAGGCTGACAGCCGGGTCCACGGAAGCCGCAAGGAAGTGCCTCCTTATTACACGGAAAATAATTATTCCTCCACCTGACAGCGGGGACCAACCGGACGGGCCACCATTATTTTGTGAAAAAAATCGTTTCCCCCTGACTGTTGGGACCCATCGGATGGGCCACCATATTTCGCGAAAAAAACGTTCCCCCCGCTATCAGCTCGGACCCACCGGAAGTGCCTCCTTATTACGCACAAAAAAATGAATACTCCCCCGGCTAGCTGGGACCCACCTTGCTGGGAGGCTGACTTGTGGGCCTACTAAGTTGACGTGGACGAAGGGTTTGTCAACTTAGTCAATATGAATGATTCTAGCTCCAGTGACCGTACGATGTCCATCCAACGGCCGTAGTGCTTCTTCAACCTCTGGTCTTCTTGCTCTAGTCGCCCAAAGCAGCGCCGGTCGTGTTGCATGCTCCTGCCTCTCGTGGCCGGCTGTGCTGCCGCAGAGGCCTCACCGCCCCTACTATTCCCACCGCCGGCCAGGCCCTGTGGCGACGGCAGCCTCACACCGCAGCCGAACCAGTGAACCCTCATAGTCCTCTCCGCGCGCGCTTCCACTACCGCTTCGTCCCCTTCCTAGGCCTCGTCGTCGTCCACCGCCGTGGTGCTCTCCACGCGGCATGGTCAAGGAACGACTTCATCGGAAGAGTACTGTACGTGGAGAGGCTGACAGCTGGGTCCACGACCAGAGCCCGGTTTTTTTGTGATTTGCCAAGTAAGTCGCTTTGTCAGGCCTGTTGGGCTGCAAATCTTTCAAGACAAGGAGAGCTTTCATTCGACTGGCCGAGAAAATGGCCCATCAGTAATGAGAAATGGGTTGTACATTTTTAAAACACATCAAACAGGCAATTAGTTTCAAATATCTTTTTTTTCATTTCAAGATTGTAAATGACATTAATGTTTATGCGTGGAGAATTTGTTGGATTTTATATCGATATACATTTATTTTTAAAATTAGTTTGAATGTGAGTCGAAATTTCGGGATTAAAACAGTTCGGACCGCACCAAAATATGCAAAATTTCATATAATTTTTTAACCGTTGCCACAATATGGGCTGCAATGCTAACAAAAAGAATAGGGGCTCCAAAAAAACCTTAAGAATTAGCAAATGGGTGGTAAATTATTAGAAATAATGGCAGAAGGGCTGTATGCTGTTTTCCACAGATTTGAGGCTTTCCTAAAAAAGGGTTGACGCACAAGCACTGACTGTTGGATGTCCATCCAACGACCGTCGTGCTTCTTCAATCTCTGCTCTTCCTGCTCCAGCCGCTCAAACAAGCACCGGCGGGACTGCCTGCTCCCTCCTCCTCGCGTCCGGCTGTGCTGCCGCACAGGCCTCACCGCCCGACCGCACTCCCATCGCTGGCCTAGCCATCCCTCTACTCACCCACACCTGCTGTTATTCTCCGGCGATGGCAGACGAACTAGTAAACCATCGTATAGTCGTACTCCCCTCTGCGTGGGAAACAACTACCGAGTCTTCCCCGCCTCCATGTCGTCCCCTTCCTAGGCCTCGCCGTCGTCCACCACCCTGGTGCTCTCGGCGCAGCATGGTCAATGTGGTCAAGGAACGACTTCCATCGGACGTGGACTATACGTGGAGAGGCTGATAGCTGGGTCCACGGCGGCAGCAAGGAAGTGCCTCCTTATTACACGGAAAATAATGATTCCTCCATTTGACAGCAGGGACCCACCGGACGGGCCACCGTATTTCATGAAAAAAATGTTTCCCCCCTGACTGCTAGGACCCACCAGCTACACCTTCGCTCGCAAGGAAGTGCGTCCGGGCAAAAAAACAATTCGCCCCCAAACTGCTGGGACCCATCAGCTACATCTTCGCACGCAAGGAAGTGCATCCGGGCAAAAAACACCAAAACGATTCGCCCCCCTGACTGCTGGGTCCCACCAGCCCCCCGACTGCTGGGACCCACTAGCTACATCTTTGCACGCAAGGAAGTGCGTCCGGGCAAAAAAATGATTCACCCCCTGACTGTTGGGACCCACCAGCTACATCTTCGCAGGCAAGGAAGTGCCTGACAGTCGGGACCCACCTGGTCGAAGCGTACGTAGCGTTGACATTCTGGTCGCGAACGTGTACGTACATACTGGTCGATGTAGAGGCGCGCACGTGTCATAGTAGAGGCGCACACGTGTCGTAGTAGAGGCGCGCACGTAGCACGTACACGTACGCACAATGGCCAGGGTGCAAGAAAGAAAATACGGCCATGTATGTGTACATACTGGCGGGGTCTAGAATGCCTACTCGCGCATACGTACGGCGAGGGCTCGGGTACATGGCTGGGTCGGAACGGAAAAACAGCGTCATCGTCGTGTTCATGGGTCGGAACGGAATGTGTGGTCGTGTTCATCGGGAGGGCTTGGACGGAAGAGGCGATGGAAACGTGGCCTCGCGTACCGCACAACGAAGGAAATGGACCTGCTACGGTCAAAACAGGGGTCCTGTTGATCGGGAGGGGTGTGGCATACCGCAAAACGGAGGAAACGGACCTCCTACGGTCAAAACGGGGGTCATGTTGATCGGGAGGGGTGTGGTGTGCCGCAAAACGGAGGAAATGGACCTCCTACGGTCGAAACAGGGGTCCTGTTGATCGAGAGGGGTGTGGCGTACCGCAAAATGGAGGAAACGGACTTGTGTTGGAGCGCTACGGTCGAAACGGGGGTCCTGTTCATCGGGAGGGGTGTGGCGTACCGCAAAACGGGACTCCACGGATACTGTTCATCTCCACCGTCGACCCCCTCCAGCCTCCACGAGCTACTGTTCATCCACCGTCGACCTCCTCCAGCCTCCACGGGCTCCTGTTCATCCAGCCTCCACCGCGTGCTACTCCACCGGCTACTGTTCAACCACCCCTCCATCGTCTACTGTTCATCCAGCCCTCCACACCACGGGGTCCTGTTCATCCACCCCTCCACGGGCACCCCTCCACCGTCTACTGTTCATCCTGCCCTCCACACAACGGGGTCCTGTTCATCCACCCCTCCACGGGCACCCCTCCACTATCTACTGTTCAACCAGCCCTCCACCACACCACGGGGTCATGTTCATCCAGAGGCAACGCCACCGATCACTGTTCATCCAACCCCCCCTCGCAACGCTCACCATTCATCCCATCGATCAGCTTCAGTTAGCAGCAGTAGCCAAGGAATCGCTCGATCGGGTTAAGTTAATAGCCATCGATCGATCGCTCGGGTTCAGTAACGCGTAGCCTGCTGTGCAATCGCTCGGGTTCAGTTAGAGCCCAACGCCTCGCTCGGGTTCAGTTAGAGCCAACGCCTCCCACACACGCGCATACGTGTACGAGAGAAACGCGCATCGCTCGGCCCCCGACCTCCCACCGTAACCGGGAACTCCCCGAAATTTTCCTCCCCCTCGCTTCTACCACGGTTTTTTCCGTCATGGACGGCCCAAAGAATGTCATGCAGCTGCGTCTCTGGCCCGCCCAGGATGAAAAGCCCATTTTCTGTCCTAATGTTTTGTCATAGAAGTAGGAGCCCACCACATCTATGATGATACCGGGTATTGTCACAATTATCGTCATAGAAGTGTCATATGTATGAGAGAAAAAAATTTCATTCAGCCCAAAATGTCACGATGTGTCTTTTTTTGTAGTGCATTGTATTCATGTTCATACGTTCGTCATGTGATCATCCACAAGCTTCAAGCTTGTAATCCTTCATGATGGCTATCTTGAACTTGCCCTTGTCAACCATGATCATCAACACTTGATGCCATCCTCTCATGGACACTTGAGATCTCTCTCTCTCTCTCTCTCCACTACAAAAAATACACTTCCGTGATGATACGTGTTTGTCATAGTAGGTCGCTTTTTTGTCATGCATGTACATCCATGACAAATTTATGACAGAATCAAGATAGTCATACATGTGCTGTCGTAGAAGTGTTCCATGACATTACCAAAATTATCATCACGGAAGTGTCCACTTCCATGACGATAAATCATGCATCACAGAAGTGCTTTCATCAAGGGTGACCGACACGTGGTATCCACCGTAACGGAATGTCGTTAAGCTATCGGGTTGGATTTTGGATCTGATAACCCGTTAACAGCCCCGACCAATGGGAAATTTCCAAGTGTAAAATTCTTATTGGCCGGACGAAACACGTGTCAGCTCGTCAGTGGGTCAGATAGGCGCCTATGATACGTCGACACATGGCACGGCCCAACAGAGGCCCATTCCTGTGAAAAGGCTAGCCCGTTTAACTTGGTCAAAATGTGGCGGGCCGGCCCATGGAAAGCCTGTTAACGACATGTTCGCATATAGACCATTTACAGCCCGCTAACCCAAGGCCCGTTACGCCCCATCCGAATTAGGCCCAGTAGCGTCATCTAGGCCATCCAATATGATTCCAACCCGTTTTCACTTCTGACCCATGTATGGCCCATGACGTCTTTCGGCCCATATGAGGCCCTATGTAACTCTTGGCCTATTAACGGTCCGTGGTGAAACTGACCCGTAATGAACAGTGTATCACTTTACACCCATTAACGGCCCGTGGTGAAACTGGCCCGTAATGAACAGTGTATCACTTTATACCCATTAACGGCCCGTTATTCCGTTGGGCCATTTCCAGCCCATGTTATCTTTTGGCCTTCTCACAGCCCATTTATTCTTGGGCTCATTTCTAGCATTCGTTTACTTACGGCCCATTACTGTCATTTTCTGCTTGTGGGCCAAATTCAGCTCGTGGTTACAGTCGGCCCGTTTGTGGTCCGTTAATTTGTTGGGCCGTTTTCATAGCGTCATCAAATACGGCCTATTAACAATGGCCCGTTACGGTCGGCCCATGAACGGACAATTCCAACTCTAGCCCGTTTATGCCATAATGCAGCCTGTTATTGGCCCATGTTTGGCCAATCGATCATACGGCCCGTATAAGGCCCACTAATGATACGGCCCGTAGAAGGCCCATTGTTTCTACGGCCCGTAGAAGGCATACTGTTTCTACGGCCCGTAGAAGGCTATAGGATCGAAAGTATGTCTAGAGGGGGGTGATTAGACTACTTGACCAAATAAAAACTTAACCTTTTCCCAATTTTAGTTCTTGGCAGATTTTAGGTATTTTAGGACAAGTCAAGCAATCATCACACAATTCAAGCAAGCATGCAAAGAGTACATTGGCAGCGGAAAGTAAAGCATGCAACTTGCAAGAATGTAAAGAGAAGGGTTTGGAGAATTCAAACGCAATTGCAGACACAGATGTTTTTCCCGTGGTTCGGATAGGTGGTGCTATCCTACATCCACGTTGATGGAGACTTCAACCCACGTAGGGTAACGGTTGCGCGAGTCCACGGAGGGCTCCACCCATGAAGGGTCCACGAAGAAGCAACCTTGTCTATCCCACCATGGCCATCGCCCACGAAGGACTTGCCTCACTAGCGGTAGATCTTCATGAACTAGGCGATCTCCTTGCCCTTACAAACTCCTTGGTTCAACTCCACAATATTGTCGGAGGCTCCCAAGTGACACCTAGCCAATCTAGGAGACACCACTCTCCAAGAAGTAACAAATGGTGTGTTGATGATGAACTCCTTGCTCTTGTGCTTCAAATGATAGTCTCCCCAACACTCAACTCTCTCTCACAGGATTTGGATATGGTGGAAAGAAGATTTGAGTGGAAAGCAACTTGGGGAAGGCTAGAGATCAAGATTCATATGGTAGGAATGGAATATCTTGGTCTCAACACATGAGTAGGTGGTTCTCTCTCAGAACATATGGGTTGGAAGTGTAGATGTGTTCTGATGGCTCTCTCCACGAGTGAAGAGGAGGTGGAGGGGTATATATAGCCTCCACACAAAATCGAACCGTTACACACAATTTACCAATCTCGGTGGGACCGAATCAACAAACTTGGTCAGACCGAAATAGTAAACCTAGTGACCGTTAGAGATTTTCGGTGGGACAGACATGCAACTCGGTAGGACCGATATGGTTAGGGTTAGGGCATAATGTAATCTCGGTGAGACCGGTTACACAAACTCGGTGAGACCGATTTTGGTAATAAGCTAACCAGAGAGTTGGTCAGGTAAACTCGGTGGGACTGATTTGCTCTTCTGGTGAGACCGAAATGTTACAAAAAGGAAACAGAGAGTTTACATTGCAATCTCGGTGGGACCGATCCGCTCTTTTGGTGAGACCGAAAAGTTACGAAAGGGAAACAGAGAGTTTGCAATCCCATCTCGGACTTGGGCAAGAGAATGTGCCTCAAAATCCAATTAATAGTTGGCAGCCCTGACAGAAGATAATGCACTGAGCCAAATTTGAAAGTTTCAAGAGCTTCATTTGGAATTTCCTTGTACATAATGGACATAGAGTTGTGGTCCATCTTCTTCTTGGCATAGATATCCAAGTCATCTTCCTGCTCTTCTGGGGCATTGATCAACTGAGCCCATTCAGCAACTGTAGATTGGTACCTTGTACCTTCAGACATCCATGTGATCCTTCCATCTGGGTAGAAGTGTGTTGTAGAGTAGAACTGCATGATCAGCTCTTCATTCCACTTTGTGAGCTTCTGCCCAACAAAGTCTGCAACTCCACAAGCACCAAAACTGTCAATCACACCAGGATAGTGTTCCTCATTGTCCTTGATGTAATCCCAATTAACCCATCTCATGTCACAAACTATGGGCTTCTTATCAAGCAGCACTGTCTCATAGAAATCTTGTTGTTCCTCGGTGTGAAACCTGTAATCAACAGCAGTTCTTCTCCTTGAAGCATACGGGTCTGCTTCTCTCCACTTCCTCAGCCCTGAGTCTCTTCTGAGCTTCATGTCCTCAGCCACAGGATGAGCATCATTGTGGTCTGGGATCTTGGGCTTGAGCTTTCTCAGAACATGCTCTTCATCATCTTCTTTAGCAGCTTCAGGCACTGGGGCCTTGTTCTTTTCAGTTGCAGGTATGCTCCTTGTATTCCTCTTGGGGCTGACTTGGGCTTGGAGGCAGCTTTGGGTGCTTCTTTGGGCTTAGATGTGGCAGCCCCTGATCTTATAGCATCACCCATAAGCTTAGGTGCTGGTGCAGCAACCTCTTCTTCTTCCTCTTCTTCCATGATGGAAGCCTTTCCAAGCACACTGGCTACGGTCTTCTTGACCCTTTCCTTCCTTTTCTTTCCTTCAGCAGCAACTGGCTCTATGGGTGCAGGCTTTTCAGGAATCTGAATTGAAGCTCTGGCCTTTGGCATAGGCTGCCTACCTGCTGGCCTTTTGATTTTCAATCCTGGCTTTGTGCCTTGAGCTGAGCCATACTCCTTCTTGAGCACTACTTTCTTGGAAGTAGCTTCCTCTTCTGCCACATAGTCCTCATCCTCTGAGTCTGAGGTTCTCTTCTTCCTTTGTATGGTGGCAGCTTTTGGCAGATTACTAGGGGTGCTCCTGCTGCCTTCATCAGAAGAACTGGAGGGACTAGTGCCCTCACTCATGTGCACTTGCTGTTCTGACACATTCTGGCTGTCACTCTGATCTGACATGATGAACAAGTTGTCTGCTGACCCTGTGAATAGTTTATAGATGAGGTAGAATAGATGAGCATCACAAAATGCAGAGATTTTTGCAAAAGAATGACTCAAAATCTTAGTTTTAGTTTCCCACAGAAATCATCTCGGATCTACCGATTTTTAAACTCGGTGATACCGAAGCAGTTTTGGAACCTAAACTAGTGAACTCGGTCAGACCGAGTCACGGTTCGGTGGCACCGAGACTGCTAGGGTTTCACAAAGTTCCAAAATCGGTCACACCGATTAGTAATTCTCGGTCAGACCGAGTCTTACTTGTGCAATGGCATGAGCCAAATCGGTGGGACCGAGTTTTTCAACTCGGTGGGTCCGAGATGGTTTCGGCGGAAACCTAACCCTAAAATTTCGAATCAAAACTAATCTACGAACGCATTGACTGGATAGGAGTGTTTCAATCATGGCAAGAATCATTAAGAACACAATGTGCTAGGAATCAAATGGGGAATAGCACTGTGATCGAGTCCATACCCTAGTTCGGCGGAGACTCGCTACGGTGGCAACGGCGGGGTAGAATTCCGTTGACGGCGATGGAGACCAGCGACTGGAGGCGGCTGGCGGTGAGGAGACGATCCGGAGACCACGTTGGCAGAGCGAGCTATCGCGTGGGCGAAGGGGTTCGGAGAAATTTCCAAATTTTTGTCCGTGACTATACATAGCCCGACCCTGTCGGTGTGACTGAGTGGAACAACTCGGTGGCACCGAGATGCAAAACTGTATACAGTTATTGCAACTCGGTGTGACCGAATGGTTCAAATCGGTTGCACCGAGATCGAAAATTCATATCAACTTAATGATCTCGGTAGGACCGAAAGTAGGATATAGGTCAGACCGAGAATCACAAAGAGGTTTTGGAAGTTGAAGTCTATGATGAATCGGGGACTCCGAGTGCTCCTCACACAGAGTGGTTCGAATCTGACTTGATCAAATTTTGTGATGTAGCGTGAATAGAGTTTGAGACGAGAAAAGCATAGATAGCTAGAGGAGGTTCTTAGCCATTCTTGTACATCCACTTGGTAAAAGGAAATAAAACCAAACAATTAAAACAACAAGTGGATGTCCTCGAATGAGTAAAATATGCAACCAACATGCTCACACAATAAAATGGCAATTGAAATATGTGACAAAGCATGCACAACCAATTCTAGCATCTATCAAGCAATTGGCGATGACTAGGTCATCTATATATGAGTATATTGACTTAGGAGTCAAGTGAGAACACTTGATCATAGGTCATACTCATCGTTTAAGCTCAAGTGGGCTTACCACTTTTACATAAAGCATTGTTGTGTTCACATCTTCAGACTTTCTTTAGCTCAAGTCTTAGAGTAAAGCTCCCCCTAGATGTGATATCCCCCCTAAGAGGGATGAACTAACCTTGGGTTTTGTCGATGATGACTTCATGTAGATGTTGAAGATGTGCATGCTCAATGTTGATGTAGATCACTTGGAGCTATCCATTTGAGTGAATTGCACTTTCAATACCTACATGGGTTAGTCCCACAAGGAACAAACAAGGATATCCATAGACATAGATTGATGCACACACAAGATAATGTCCATGAAAACTTTTAGGTTACCTTGTCCCTTGTCTTACCAACAAGAGGGTTTGTGACTCCTTGAACTAGTGCAAGATGTGGAAGTTGATTGCACTTGTTCTTGCCAAAATGATAAGAGTGAAGTATGTTGGCGAAGTCACCCTCAAGAACTCTCTAGTTCTTCTTCTTTTGGATCCACACAATCTTGATGGGAATCCTTGGAGTTGTAGTCGTACTTCATGAAGTGGAACTTGAAGTGGTCTTGTGAATCCACTTGACCAAGGTCTTAGGAGCTTCTTCAAATGCATCAATTTCCTCTTGAAGCTTGTCCTTGCCTTTTTGCTTGTAGTCTTGTGGTGGAAGATCATCTTGAGCTTGTGTCCCCTTGAAGGAAGTATCATACTTCTCTTGTCGAGGAACAAACTTTGTCTTGGGGTATTGATCTTCTTCCCACTCAACTCCATTGGCATTGAACTTTCGTTCAAAACCAACACCTTGATTCTTCCGGTGCATTCCTTGCTTGCGTACAATTTCCTCGAATTGCTTACTCCCGGCAAGGCTTTTGTACACTCCTTTCTCTATAATTCCCTTCAATAAGCTATTTTCTTGCTCAAGTGTAACTTGTCTAAGAGAATCATTAGTGGAATCAAGAGAACTACTAGAAGCAACAATATTGGATTTATCATGATCATTGTTTCTACTAGAGGAAGAATCTTTCTTGTTCTTGTTACTAGACTTGACTTGAGGCATGTAAGTGGATAAGAGTAAATGCTTGGCAATGTAAGAAGAACTTTTCTTGTGGAGATCATCATTGATTGCCTTTAAAAACTCATGCTCTTGCTCAAGATTGAGCTTTCCAAAGCGTGACTTCTCATGAGCTCTTAAAAGTTCTTGATGATCTTCGAAGATAGTTTCATGAGCTAACTTAAGAGTGTTTAGTTCTTTAGTTAGAGTCTCAATCTTCTCCTTATCATTGCCATTCGTTTTATCTTGATTAGCATGATTAATTGATGTTTCATCATAGTATTCATCACTAGAGTTGTCAACAAGTAAATCATCATCACCTAACAAGTCATCTTCATCACTATTAAAATCACCATACTTGGGGTGTGTTACCTTCGGACCTTTGGTCATGAAGCATCTTCCAATTCCTTCATTTGGTGAGTCAAATATATCGTAGGAGTTGGTTGTCACAAGTGCTAGACCGGCAACACCTTCATCTTGAGTATATTCAGAGTCGGAGTGATAACTTCTCTCGGAGTGGTCGTCGGAGTCGGAGCCGGATACCCATTCACCAACATGAGCTTGATGTCTTCGTTTTATGTAGCTCCTTGATGATTTTTCCTTCCTTTCCGAATCCTTGCTTCTCCGTGAGTATCTTCGTTCATAACGATCATCTCTACTTCTTCTCTCTCTTGGTGGTGATTCTTCTCTTTTGCTTCTTCTTTTTGCAGAGTCTTCTCTTCTCTTGTAGGGAGTCGTACACTCATTGGAATAGTGTCCGGGTCTTCCACAATTGTAGCAGTTTCGCTCTCGACTAGAAGATCTTTTATCATTGTAGGACCTTGACTTGGAGCTTCTATCTTTGCTTCTACTCTTGTAGAACTTGTTGAAGTTCTTCACCATTAAGCTCAATTCTTCATTGAAGTTTTGTTTCTCACTTGATGATGTAGGGGCTTCACATGAGGCTTTGTAGGCACCACTTGATTTGTTGTGAAGTTCCTCTTTATCCTTAAGTGACATCTCATGAGCAACAATTCTTCCAATTACCTCCGTTGGCTTGAGATCTTCGTAATTGGGCATCATTTGGATCTGTTGGGGAACGTAGTAATTTCAAAAAAAATCCTACGCACACGCAAGATCATGGTGATGCATAGCAACGAGAGGGGAGAGTGTTGTCTATGTACCCTCGTAGACCGATAGCAGAAGCGTTATGACAACGCGGTTAATGTAGTCGTACGTCTTCACAGCCCGACCGATCAAACACCGAAACTACAGCACCTCCGAGTTCTAGCACACGTTCAGCTCGATGACGATCCCCGGACTCCGATCCAGCAAAGTGTCGGGGAAGAGTTCCGTCAGCATGACGGCGTGGTAACGATCTTGATGTACTACCGTTGCAGGGCTTCGCCTAAGCACCGCTACAATATTATCGAGGATTATGGTGGAAGGGGGCACCGCACACGGCTAAGAATATGATCACGTGGATCAACTTGTGTGTTCTAGGGTGCCCCCCTGCCCCCGTATATAAAGGAGTGGAGGAGGGGAGGGCCGGCCCTCTCTATGGTGCGCCCTAGGGGAGTCCTACTCCCATCGGGAGTAGGATTCCCCTTTTCCTAGTCCAACTAGGAGTCCTTCCATGTAGTAGGAGTAGGAGACAAGGAAGGGGAAGAGGGAAGAGAAGGAAGGAGGGGGCGCAGCCCCTCCCCCTAGTCCAATTCGGACTAGGCCTTGGGGGGGCGCGCGGCATGCCTCTCCCTCTCCCCTAAAGCCCAATAAGGCCCATATACTTCTTCTCTCGTATTCCCGTAACTCCCCGGTACTCCGAAAAATACCCGAACCACTCGGAACCTTTCCGATGTCCGAATATAGTCGTCTAATATATCGATCTTTACGTCTCGACCATTTCAAGACTCCTCATCATGTCCCCGATCTCATCCGGGACTCCGAACTCCTTCGGTACATCAAAACTCATAAACTCATAATATAACTGTCATCAAAACCTTAAGCGTGCGGACCCTACGGGTTCGAGAACAATGTAGACATGACCGAGACACGTCTCCGGTCAATAACCAATAGAGGAACCTGGATGCTCATATTGGCTCCCACATATTCTACGAAGATCTTTATCGGTCAGACCGCATAACAACATACATTGTTCCCTTTGTCATCGGTATGTTACTTGCCCGAGATTCGATCGTCGGTATCCAATACCTAGTTCAATCTCGTTACCGGCAAGTCTCTTTACTCGTTCCGTAATACATCATCCCGCAACTAACTCATTAGTTGCAATGCTTGCAAGGCTTATGTGATGTGCATTACCTAGAAGGCCCAGAGATACCTCTCCGACGATCGGAGTGACAAATCCTAATCTCGAAATACGTCAACCCAACATGTACCTTTGGAGACACCTGTAGAGCACCTTTATAATCACCCAGTTACGTTGTGACGTTTGGTAGCACACAAAGTGTTCCTCCGGCATACGGGAGTTACATAATCTCATAGTCATAGGAACATGTATAAGTCATGAAGAAAGCAATAACAACATACTAAATGATCGGGTGCTAAGCTAATGAAATGGGTCATGTCAATCAGATCATTCAACTAACGATGTGATCCCGTTAATCAAATAACAACTCTTTGTTCATGCTTAGGAAACATAACCATCTTTGATTAACGAGCTAGTCAAGTAGAGGCATACTAGTGACATTCTGTTTGTCTATGTATTCACACATGTATTATGTTTCCGGTTAATACAATTCTAGCATGAATAATAAACATTTATCATGATATAAGGAAATAAATAATAACTTTATTATTGCCTCTAGGGCATATTTCCTTCAGGATCAATGTGCACGCGGTATCATATGTTCCATCCAAGGCTCTTAGAATTTTCTTGATGATGAATCTATCGGTCATCTCTTCACTCCCTAAGCCGGCAATCTCATTTGTGATGAGAGCAAGCCTAGAGTACATTTCAGCGACACCTTCACCATCCTTCATTTTGAACTTGTCAAGTTGACTTTGAAGCACATCCAATTTGGATTCCTTGACGGAGTCGGTACCTTCGTGCATATCAATCAAAGTGTCCCAAATTTCCTTTGCATTCTCAAGACGGCTGATTTTGTTGAATTCTTCGGGGCACAATCCGTTGAAGAGAATATCACAAGCTTGAGCATTGTATTGCAACATCTTCAACTCATCCGCGGTAGCTTCACGGTTTGGTTCTCTCCCATCAAAGAAGTCACCTTGCAAACCAACACACACAATAGCCCAAACGGTGGGGTTATGTCCAAGAATATGCATTTTCATTTTTATGCTTCCAACTAGCAAAATTAGTACCATCAAAGTAAGGACCTCTACGGTGATAATTTCCCTCGCTAGACGCCATACTCTCCTAGGTTGTGAAACCAAGGCTGTGACCACCAAAAGCTATGGAAATCAAAGCAAATGGAGACCAAAGCTCTAATACCACTTGTAGGATTGAAAGTATGTATAGAGGGGGGTGATTAGACTACTTGACCAAATAAAAACTTAACCTTTTCCCAATTTTAGTTCTTGGCAGATTTTAGCTATTTTAGGACAAGTCAAGCAATCATCACACAATTCAAGCAAGCATGCAAAGAGTACATTGGCAGCGGAAAGTAAAGCATGCAACTTGCAAGAATGTAAAGGGAAGGGTTTGGAGAATTCAAACTCAATTGGAGACACGGATGTTTTCCCGTGGTTCGGATAGGTGGTGCTATCCTACATCCACGTTGATGGATACTTCAACCCACGAAGGGTAACGGTTGCGCGAGTCCACGGAGGGCTCCACCCACGAAGGGTCCACGAAGAAGCAACCTTGTCTATCCCACCATGGCCATCGCCCACGAAGGACTTGCCTCACTAGCGGTAGATCTTCACGAAGTAGGCGATCTCCTTGCCCTTACAAACTCCTTGGTTCAACTCCACAATCTTGTCGGAGGCTCCCAAGTGACACCTAGCCAATCTAGGAGACACCACTCTCCAAGAAGTAACAAATGGTGTGTTGATGATGAACTCCTTGCTCTTGTGCTTCAAATGATAGTATCCCCAACACTCAACTCTCTCTCACAGGATTTGGATATGGTGGAAAGAAGATTTGAGTGGAAAGCAACTTGGGGAAGGCTAGATCTCAAGATTCATATGGTAGGAATGGAATATCTTGTTCTCAACACATGAGTAGGTGGTTCTCTCTCAGAACATATGGGTTGGAAGTGTAGATGTGTTCTGATGGCTCTATCCATGAGTGAAGAGGAGGTGGAGGGGTATATATAGCCTCCACAAAAAATCTAACCGTTACACACAATTTACCAATCTCGGTGGGACCGAATCAACAAACTTGGTTAGACCGAAATAGTAAACCTAGTGACCGTTAGAGATTTTCGGTGGGACAGACATGCAACTCGGTAGGACCGATATGGTTAGGGTTAGGGCATAACGTAATCTCGGTGAGACCGATTACACAAACTCGGTGAGACCGATTTTGGTAATAAGCTAACCAGAGAGTTGGTCAGGTAAACTCGGTGGGACCGATTTGCTCTTTCGGTGAGACCGAAATGTTACAAAAAGGAAACAGAGAGTTTACATTGCAATCTCGGTGGGACCGAGCCGCTCTTTCGGTGAGACTGAAAAGTTACGAAAGGGAAACAGAGAGTTTGCAATACCATCTCGGTGAGACCGAGATCCCTATCGGTAGAACCGATTTGCTAGGGTTTGGCAATGGCTATGACAAGTGAAACTCAGTGGCGCCGGGTTGAAAGAATCGGTAGGGCCGAGTTTGGCTTAGGGTTTAGGTCAAATGTGGATATGGGAAAGTAGCTGAGGGTTTTGAAGCATATCACTAAGCACATGAAGCAAGAGGCTCATTAAGCAACACCTCATCCCTCCTTGATAGTATTGGCTTTTCCTAAAGACTCAATGTGATCTTGGATCACTAAAATATAAAATGAAGATTCTTGAGCTTTTGAGCTTGAGCCAATCCTTTGTCCTTAGCATTTTGAGGGTTCCACTTTCACCATCCATGCCATGCCAATCATTGAGCTTTCCTGACATAATCATCTTGGAATAGCATTAGCTCAATGAGCTATATGTTGTTATGAATTACCAAAACCACCTAGGGATAGTTGCACTTTCAAAGGCCCACTGTTTCTACGGCCCGTAGGAGGCCCAGTGTCACTACAGTAAATATTAGCCCATGGTTATTGTGGCCTAGTTTTAAAAAATAGGTTATTGCAACCACTAGTTAACCACAGAAAAAGAACTGCAATGACTACAAGCAAACAAATAAACAAGACAACAAGGAAATAAATAAGCAAGCAACTAATGCTAGGCTATCATGGCTATTACACATATTACATCCACTGGGCATCAAAGTTCGCCACCAGTGAAAATATAGGGAACAAAGCACCATATCATATACACTGGCCATCAAAATTGGCCACCAGTGCAAATAAACACGGCAGCAAAACAAGAGCATAACTGAAACAACTTCAGAAGAGCTCAAGAAACGTTATCCCGGGTATCCACCATGCTGGCAATAAGCTTAGCAAGCTGATTAGCTTTGTCCTGTTTGGTGCTAAAATCCTCCAACGCTTGCTGTTGCACCAGAAAGTATGCATCTGAATGCTCCAGGGACTTCTGCAGTCCTTCCACTTCTTGTCGCGGCACAGTTGATCAATGTCTTTCAGCTTGTAGTTGAGGCTCAAGAAACTGAACTGATTCAGACAGTGAGTTTGAATAGCTTGTGCAAGCGGTAGTGGCCAGTAACTCCAACACTAAACCAAGACAGGATGTGTCACTATCCTGAACCTTATCTGCATTACTTCATTTACCATTTCTTAATAAGGCACTCTTCCCCAATATTCTGTCAGCATTCTAAAAGAAGAAACAAGAAGACACATAACAAGTTTAGCATGTACTAGTATATGAAACTCATTTCGGTGAACTAGTTCATTAGTAAGGTGGACAGGATTAAACTACCAAGTCTTCTATTGCCAAGTACTAGTACATAATAAAAGCATCAAACAAACATATATCTATGTCCTATGGTAGCAATGGAATCTTAAATTAGAACGGTTGTTCTTCAGGTTTAGGCACTTGTTCTACATGAACAGAGTACAGTAAGACACAAGAATATAATACTTAAAATAGAAAATGAGCTCATAGACCTTACCACATTCTTGGTTTGGGACTAGTACAGAACAAGGCGTTCCCAGTCATCGTCCAGTAAATGTGTCTCAGGAGAACGTAAGGGAATTTGATGAGTTTCTTTGCCGGTGAAGTACGTTTTCTTCAGGTAATTCCGATACTGCCACCAAGCATTATTGAAGATAGCAGAGGTATTAGCACAGGTTACCTCATCCTGAGCTTCCAAATCGGTCCTTCTCTATAGAGAAAAATGGGAAAATTTGCTGTATTATAACCATCATGGAGGTAGGATGTATGGGACGAAGCAAAGTAATTGCCATGAATAACATTACTTACACATAACTCCTGGACAAACACCTGCAACTGGCATTGTCCTTCATCTTCAATATAACATTTCCAAGATGCGAAGATACGCACATACGATTTAACAACATCAAATGTGATAGATGCTAAACTACGACTAGCTAAGCGTACTAACTGGTGGACTTGGGTTTCGCCGTGATAGTACTGGCCCTTTGGGCACTGGAGCTGCCTTACTAACTGCTCTTGTTTGGGAGCTCTGTGGTGGAGATGGTGTTGTGTCCACAGGAACTGGATTACTATCGGCTGGGGTTGGGGTTAGATTGGGTGAAGCTGGTTCTCTGTCCATCGTAATAGGGGTACAATCTGCGAGAGTTTGGGTTATGTGTGGTAGGGCTGGTTCTTGTGCATGTACAACCGGGGTGCTATCTCCACCAAGAGGTAGCATTGTTTTATTTGAAGACCATGTTTTTGGTCCACTAGATACTGGCATCACCCGCTCCAATTCAAATGGCTGATAAATAGGAAACATAGTTGAATGTACAGACATTGTATGAGAGACAGATGCAATAGATAGTGTGGAAAAAAGAGGGCATGAAATAGTTGACATGTATATTGTTTAACTAAAATAGATAGCATGACATAATTTCACATATATGATGTCTATCTAAACTGGATAGCATAGCATAACATAATTTAGAGATATGATGAATAACTAAATAGGATCGCATGACATAATTCACCTATATGTTATCTAAGTAATCAGGATCGCATCATTTAATTCACATATGTGATTTATATGCTAAACAGAGGGCATTCGATATGATGTCTGAACTAAGAAGATGGTGTTGAATATTGTGTATATGATGTCTGAACTATGCAATGCAAGACACCGTATGCATGATATGAGCAGTATAACCGTGCCAAGTTAGAGCATACACCTCAATGGGGGAATATGACTGGTCATCTGTCTCTGAATCCATCTCTGAGGAGCTATCAGGACCCAACAAGAGATCTTCTTCGACAGGTAGCACTGTCTGCTCTGAAGGCCTTGTTTTCACTCCAGATTTTTCCATCTCCCACCCAAATGGTTGATTCACAAGAAGAGTAGTTTAATGTACAAACATTGTCAACAAATGGAAATGTAATGAAGAAAAGGATGGGCAAGATATCATTCAAATATATGATGCCTGGTTAAACAGGATGGCATTGCACATTTCAAATATATTATGGCTGGCTAAAAGACATGAGACTGCATAATTCCCATATATGATATAGAAACTAAACAGGTGGCATTACAGAACATGTCTAAACTAAGCAGATGACATATATGATGTCAAAAGTAGGCACTGCAAGGAAACATATGCATGATATGACTAACATCATCATGCCAAGCTAGAGCAAACACCTTGGGGGGTAAATAGGAGTGGTCAGCGGCGTCCGAATCCGCCTCAGAATAGATATCTTCCTCTGGATTACAATCTGGAGAGGGGTGAGGACGGTTTGCCATTGAACCCACCATGGTGCGATGTCTGCATGACATTGTATTGCCGCGCAAAACTCTTCTCTTTTTCTCTACATGTTCAGCATGACTGTGTACAATATCTGACATGCATACGAAAAAAATATGGTGAGATTATCTAAGGAGAGCATGTAGAAATTTAGAGTGATGGTAACAACCAGTGGATCGATGTTCTTCCATTGAACCAAAATAGCCCTAATGGATCGATGTGAATGTATAGTAATAAGTGATGCAACAAGTGTACAACCTCTTTGCCGTAGCCGTGTCGACCTCGACACCATTGGGCTGGTCACTGAAGCAGTTGAGGCAGAGGTGGCTGTCGGGGTGTGGAGGAAGATCTGAGGAATCTGTAGACGGCGTCCTAGGCACTGCTCTGTTGTGACGGATCGTTCTGTCGTTGGAGCAGCTCCGGTGAGCCATAAGACGTCAAGGCTGAAGCAGCACAAGACAAACATCGTCAATCTCAAGTGGGATTCTAATAGCATCTCCAATAGATGATGTAAAATGGATGTAAAATTAACATCACCAAAAACCACCTGACTACAACAGATGAGGTAAAAACTGTTGACTCTAAACTTAACTGTCGAAACTGAAATTTATTGTGGAATCTGAATGCTACTGTCGAAACTGAACGCAATGGTGGTAGAGAGGCACTTGACATGTTCATCTTCAACCTGCACCCCCCTGAGCCGCCAGCCACCACCTGCCGAACCGTCGGCCCCAGCGCTGCCTCGCCGCCCCGAAACAACCCGCCACCGCCGCCCCAGCCAGCCCTCTAGGCCCCCACCCCCCCCCCCCCACCCTGAACCCTAAGATAGATAGTGGGGTACCTCTCTGGCGAGCCCCCGTCCCCGCAGCGGGTGGTTCTTCCTTAACTCCGGCGAGCCCCCCCAACCCCTGAAAATCGACTGACCCAAAAGTCGATTCAGTCGACTGAAGTGTGGCTTAATCGGAGCAGAGCAGCAGCACGAGCAAGAGGGGAGCAGCAGCAGCACCTGGGCGAGTGAGCGAGCGAGAGCCGGAGCAGCAGCAGCAGATCTGGCTGGTATGGACGCCGCCGCCGAAGGGGCCTCGCGCTGGGGGAGAGCCGCCATGGAGATGTCGCCCGCGGTGTCGGCTTCAAGGTAGCCGCTCCATGGGGGTGCGGGATGGAGCACCATCGGCGTCGGGACATCGAGTTAAGGAGAAGGTGCAATGCGATGAGTGTACAACATCTTTGGTGGCATCGAGTAGGCCTCGGCTTCGTCCGAGGAGTCGGTGAGGATGCTGCGGTTCTGGTGGAGTAGGTTAAGGCGGTGTTATGGGGATGGAGCAGCCGTGATAGACGAGGCGATCGTCGGAGCAGCTCCTTGGAGGTGGAGGATGGGGCGGCTGAACCGGTGGGACGGCGAGATGGACGATGGATCCTCATCTGGGGAGGTGGACGAGGGACGTCGAGCTGTTGCACTGGACGACGTCGTCGGGGAAGAGGCTCCGGCTGGGCAGCGGTGACATGGCGGACGGAGGAGGGTGGGGTTTCGCGGTTGGAGCAGAGAGGTTATGGCCGCCTGGGATTTCGAATGGCGAAAAGGGGGCGATGGGAGGGGGTGAAACATGACTTAGGAACGCGCTTGTCCAAAATGTAGGGTGTGTTACAAAAGTACCCCCCACCGATTTGAACTAGCGGCCCTTTCGGCTCAGGGTTAGAAGCGGGATTTCGCGTGTCGGGATTTGGCAGCTGGAGGGAGTTTTCGCGCGCGTTGTAATTTCGGGATAGCAAGGCGCAGGTTGTGAAGGCGCCAGTTTTGGGAGCACGATATCTGAATTTTCGGGATATAACAAGACGTGGGTTGAATTTTAGGGAGTGGGAGATAGAACTGCACATAAGGTATTGCAATCCGGTTTTTATTGGCCTACTGTCTTCAAGGATGCCCGTAAGTTTGTCCTATCTTGTGATGAATGTCAAAGAATTGGTAATATTAGTAGACGTCAAGAAATGCCTATGAATTATTCACTTGTTATTGAACCGTTTGATGTTTGGGGCTTTGATTTTATGGGACCTTTTCCTACCTCTAATGGATATACACATATCTTAGTTGCTGTTGATTACGTTACTAAGTGGGTAGAAGCTATTCCAACTAGTAGTGCTAATCATAACACTTCTATTAAAATGCTTAAAGAAGTTATTTTTCCGAGGTTTGGAGTCCCTAGATATTTAATGACTGATGGTGGTTCACATTTTATTCATGGTGCTTTTCGTAAAATGCTTGCTAAATATAACGTCAATCATAGAATTGCATCTCCGTATCACCCACAGTCTAGTGGTCAAGTAGAATTGAGTAATAGAGAACTCAAATTAATTTTGCCAAAGACTGTCAATAGGTCTAGAAAGAATTGGTCCAAGAAACTTGATGATGCATTATGGGCCTATAGAACTGCATATAAAAATCCTATGGGTATGTCTTCGTATAAAATGGTTTATGGAAAAGCATGTCACTTACCTCTCAAACTAGAACATAAGGCTTATTGGGCTATTAAAGAGCTCAACTATGATTTCAAACTTGCTGGTGAGAAGAGGTTATTTGATATTAGCTCACTTGATGAATGGAGAACCCAAGCTTATGAAAATGCCAAGTTGTTTAAAGAAAAGGTTAAAAGATGGCATGACAAAAGGATACAAAAGCGTGAGTTTAATGTAGGAGATTATGTATTGCTATACAACTCTCATTTCAGATTTTTTGCAGGAAAACTTCTCTCTAAATGGGAAGGCCCCTATGTTATTGAGGAGGTCTATCGTTCCAGTGCCATAAAAATCAACAACTTCGAAGGCACAAATCCGAAGGTGGTAAACGGTCAAAGAATTAAACATTGTATCTCAGGTAATCCCATAAATGTTGAAACCAATATTATTGAAACCGTAACCCCAGAGGAATACATAAGGGACACTTTCCAGAACGTTTCAGACTCCGAAAAGGAATAGGTATGTGGTACGGTAAGTAAACCGATTCCAAAACAGTTTTTAAGGCAATATTTCTCCGTTTTGGAATATTTAGAAAAATAGAAAATTAAGTAGCAGTACGGGAAGGACACGAGGGCCCCATGAGGGTGGAGGGTGCGCCCTACCCCCTGGGCACGCCCCCCTACCTCGTGAGCACCTCGTGTGCCTTCCGGACTCGGTTTTCTTGCACGATACATATTTTGGTCGGTAAAAATTCATTATATATTCTCCCGAAGGTTTTGACTCCCGTATCACACAATTATCCTCTGTTTTTGCTTCGAGTTGTCCCGCTGCAGATTAGATCAACATGTCTTCCCAGGATTCGGAAGGAGAAAGCTATGTGGATGATTACTTAGCTAATCCTAAGGTCTATGGAGATGTGGAGCACGATGGTTGGACCACGGAGGAAGAAGAGGACTATGAACCCAATGGGAAGGAGGAGACGAGCTCAGATGAAGATGAAGCCCCATTACCTCAACCTGGGGATATGCACGTAGAGTTCAAAAAGTCAAGTCTCCCTGATAGGGTAAAGAAACCAAAATTCGAGTTTATCCCTTTTCGTCTCTTGCAGGAAAATAAGCAGGACCTATGCAAAAAGATATTAACGCTGGAGTGGGAGATTGATGATCTGAGGGATCAAAATGCCGTCCTCAAGCGTAAATTAAGGGAGAAGTCTACGACATCAACTAAGTCAACATCACCTCCATCTTCACCAACCAAGGAGATATAATAACATGGGAATGGGCACTCCCCTTGGAAACCGCCAAGCTTGGGGGAGGTGCCCTGGTATCGTATCACAATCACAACTCCTATCTTTACCGTTTTCCTCAGTTCGATCCTGTTAGTAGTATTTTGATCTAGTAGAATAAAGTTTGTGGCATGATCTAGTTTTGAGTTTTGCCATATGATCTCTCTATGTAATCAAGTCCGTGAGCTATATAATAAAGATTAGTGTTGAGTCAAGGGCTTGATTTTCTTGCTATTATCTTGGGTGAATAAAAGAAAAGAGAAAAACAATAAGAAGAAACAAAAGTTCATATTGATCTTATTGATAGTAATGACTTCACATAGAAAGAGTGTGACGATTAAAAGTTGTTGGGAGTTGGCAGACATAGCTTTGGTCATCGTTGCAATTAATAGGAAGTAATAAGGAAAGAGAGGTTTCACATATAAATATACTATTATTGACATCTTTTATGATTGGGAGCACTCATCAAAATATGACATGCTAAAGAGTTGAAGTTGGACAAGGAAGACAACGTAATGGGTTATGTTTCCTTATATCTGAGATAAAGTATGTTGTCATGGATCATCCAACATGTTGAGCTTGCCTTTCCCCCTCATGCTAGCCAAATTCTCAGCACCAAGTAGAGATACTACTTGTGCTTCCAAATACCCTTAAACCAATTTTGCCATGAGAGTCCACCATATCTACCTATGGATTGAATAAGATCCTTCAAGTAAGTTGTCATCGGTGCAAAGCAATAAAAATTGCTCTAAATATGTATGATTAGTGTGGGAGAAATAAGCTTTATACGATCTTGTGATGTGGAAGTAATAAAAGTGACGGACTGCATAATAAAGGTTCATACCACAAGGGGCAATATAAAGTGACGCTCTTTCGCATTAAGATTTTGTGCATCCAACCATAAAAGCGCATGGCAACCTCTGCTTCCCTCTGCGAAGGGCCTATCTTTTATTATTATCTTCTACCTTATGCAAGAGTCATGGTGATCTTCACCTTTCCTTTTTGCATTTTATCCTTTGGCAAGCACAGTGTGTTGGAAAGATCCTGATAGATATATCTAATTGGATGTAGGGGCCATGAGTTACTATTGTTGACATTACCCTCGAGGTAAAAGGTTGTGGGGCGAAACTATAAGTCCCTATCTTTCCCTGTGTCCGATTAAAACTCCGTAACCACAAGTATTGCGTGAGTGTTAGCAATTATGAAGGACTAGATGATAGTTGAGTATGTGGACTTGCTTTTTAGCTCTGACATAGACTCTTTCTGATGTTATGATAAATTGCAACTGCTTCAATGACTGAGGTTATAGTTTGTTGGTTCTCAATAAGGTTTTCGATTCATACTTTTGCATTGTGAATAGATCATCACTTGAACATAAGTAATCATATGACAATATCTATATATGTTGCTGTTATGAGAATAATCATGATGCCTTCATGTCCGTATTTTATTTTTATCAACGCCTCTACCTCTGAACATGGGGACATATTTATTGTAATCGGCTTTCGCTTGAGGACAAGCGAGGTCTAAGCTTGGGGAAGTTGATACGTCCATTTTGCATCATGCTTTTATATCAATATTTATTGCATTATGGGCCGTTATTTCACATTATGTCACAATACTTATGGCTATTCTCTCTTATTTTACAAGGTTTACATAAGGAGGGAGAATGCCGGCAGCTGGAATTCTGGGCTGGAAAAGGAGCAAATATTAGAGACCTATTCTGCGCAACTCCAAAAGTCCTGAAACTCCACGGAATACCTTATAATAAATAATGAAAAATCCTCGCCAAAGATGAAGACCAGGGGGCCCATACCCTGTCCACAAGGGTGGGGGCGCCCCCCCCCCCCCTAGGGCGTGCCCCCTACCTCGTGGGCCCCCTGGTGGCTCTCCGATGACCATCTTCTGCTATATGAAGTCTTCCGTCGAGAAAAAAAAATCAGAAGCAACCTTTTGGGATGAAACTCCGCCGCCACGAGGCGGAACCTTGCGGAACCAATCTAGGGCTCCGGCAGAGCTGTTATGCCGGGGAAACTTCCCTCCCGGAGGGGAAAATCATCGCCATCATCATCACCAACGCTCCTCTCATCGGGAGAGGGCAATCTCCATCAACATCTTCATCAGCACCATCTCACATCAAAACCCTAGTTCATCTCTTGTATCCAATTCTTGTCTCCAAGTCCGGGATTGGTGCTAGTAGGCTGCTAGTAGTGTTAAATACTCCTTGTAGTTGATGCTAGTTGGTTTAATTGGTGGAAGATCATATGTTCAGATCCTTTATGCATATTATTACCCCTCTGATTATGAACATGAATATGCTTTGTGAGTAGTTACGTTTGTTCCTGAGGACAAGGGAGAAGTCTTGCTATTAGTAGTCATGTGAATACTGTATCCGTTCGATATTTTGATGAGATGTATGTCGTCTGGCCTCTAGTGGTATTATGTGAACGTCGACTACATAACACTTCACCATTATTTGGGCCTGGAGGAAGGCATTGGGAAGTAATAAGTAGATGATGGGTTGCTAGAGTGACAGCAGCTTAAACCCTAGTTTATGCGTTGCTTCGTAAGGGGCTAATTTGGATCAATATGTTTCATGCTATGGTTAGGTTTACCTTAATACTTTTGTTGTAGTTGCGGATGCTTGCAATAGAGATTAATCATAAGTGGGATGCTTGTTCAAGTAAGAACAACACCCAAGCACCAGTCCACCCACATGTCAAATTATCAAAGAACAGAACGTGAATCATGTGAACGTGATGAAAACTAGCTTGACGATATTCCCATGTGTTCTCGGGAGCGCTTTTCCTTATATAAGAGTTTGTCCAGGCTAGTCCTTTGCTACAAAAAGGATTGGGCCACCTTGTTGCACTTTATTTACTTTTGTTACTTGTTGCTCGTTACAAATTATCTTATCACAAAACTATCTGTTACTGCTTATTTCAGTACTTGTAGAGAATACCTTGCTGAAAACCACTTATCATTTCCTTCTGCTCCTCGTTGGGTTCGACACTCTTACTTATCGAAAGGACTATGATAGATCCCCTATACTTGTGGGTCATCAGATAGTCATACATGTGCTGTCGTAGAAGTGCTCCATGACATTACCAAAAGTATCATCACGGAAGTGTCCACTTCCACGATGATAAATCACGCATCACAGAAGTGCTTTCGTCAAGGGTGACCGACACGTGGCATCCACCATAACGGAACACCATTAAGCTATTGGGTCCGGTTTTGGATCCGATAACCCGTTAATAGCCCCGACCAATGGGGATTTTCCACGTGTAAAATCATCATTGGCTGGAGGAAACATGTGTCGGCTCACCGTTGGGACAGATGTCATCCACTCATTGGACCCAAAGCGCCTATGATACGTCGACATGTGGCACGGCCCAACAGAGGCCCATTCCTGTGAAAAGGCCGGCTCGTTTGACTTGGTCAAAAGGTGGCGGGCCAGCCCACAGCAAGCCTGTTAATGGCATGTTCGCATATAGCCCATTTACATCCCACTAACCCAGGGCCCGTTTACGGCCTAACCGAATTAGGCCCAGTAGCGTCATCTAGGCCGTCCAATATAATTCCAGCCTGTTTTAACTTCCGGCCCATGTATGGCCCATGACGTCTTTCGGCCCATATGAGTCCCTTATTACTCTCAGCCCATTAACGGCCCGTAGTAAAACTGGCCTGTAATGAACAGTGTATCACTTTATACCCATTAACGGCACGTGGTGAAACTGGCCCGTAATGAATAGTGTATCACTTTATACCCATTAACGGCCCATTATTCTGTTGCGCCATTTCCAGTCCATGTTATCTTTTGGCCTTCTCGGGGCCCATTTATTCTTGGGCTCATTTCCACATTAGTTTACTTACGGCCCGTTACTATCATTTTCTGCTTGTGGGCCAAATCAGCCCGTGGTTACAGTCGGCCATTTTTGGCCCGTCAATACGTTGGGCCGTTTTCATAGCGTCATCAAAATACAGCCGATTAATGACGGCCCGTTATGGTCGGCCCATGAATGGACGATTTCAACTCTAGCCCATTTACGGCCATAATGTGGTCTGTTATTGGCCCATGTTTGGCCAACCGATCATACGGCCCATAGAAGGCATATTGATGATACGGACCATAGAATGCCCATTGTGTCTACGGCCCGTATAAGGCCTATTGTTTCTACACCACGTAGAAGGCCCATTGTTTCTATGGCCCTTAGAAGACCCATTGTTTCTACGGCCCGTAGGAGGCCCATGTTAACTACAGCCGGTGGGCATCAAAGTTCGCCACCAATGTAAATATAGGGAACACCCTACACTACACAAAAATGGCTTGCTATTTTCTTCAGCCGGTGGCTGGACGTTAAGAACAAATTTTGTATCGCACCAAAACAAATTACAACTATAAAACAAAAGGAAGGTTGGCATAAAAGTTAATAGTCTAGCAGATAAATGCACCACCAGAAGTTCAGAAGCTCGGTTCATTTGACCTGACTGTTACGTTTTCATGCTGTAATGTCCGATGGAGCACCATAACCTTTGCCTTCAGTTCTCCTAGGCTCCTAAACAACATAGCAAATGTCTGATAGTCTGGTTTCAAAACCATGCATATCTTGACAACATCGAACAATGTATCTCCTTGTTTCACAAAGGGTCTGTGTTAGGGAATGGACTTGTGTCTAGAGCACAGATACAAAATTGTTTTAAGCTTGCATATCTTGATCATGAGGCAGTTTGGACGAGATTGCCTTAACAACCAAGCCAGTATTACGCAGGAACGTGCTTTTGGCACTGTTAGTGGACAAGTACTGACCCACTGCAGCAAGAGCTGACATTGCGGTTATAGTTGCCTCGCCACCTTCAGAAGGTGGCGGTTCCACCATTTTTTTCATAGCTCGCTGAAAAGTTGTGGTTTTACATTAGTAGTACCAGAACAGAAGATATTAAGGAGGCAGCAAAACCAAACAAAATAGCTTTGGTCTATATACAGAACTTATTCTGGTGAACCCATGTAAAATAATAGTTGTATTTTATTGCAAAGTACATAATAAAACCAGGTTCCAAACATATGACCATGTACCATCGCTAATGTATTGTCTATTTCTTCACATTGTATTGAGGGCTAAGGATAAAGAGACGAAGTTTATAATACGGTAAGCATAGTATGAAATCATTCATATCACAAAACAACTGAGAACAGACAAACAGGCAATTGTAACGTTGTGTGGGCAAGTCCAGCACGAAACTAGATTACAGGTTAAGATCAAAGGAACATCACTCCTCTCTTTCAAACCTTGTAAGGTGCAATGATATGCTAAGACAATTGTGTATAAAATTGAAAAGAGTAATAGACATTGGTTGCAAACCATGCAGTTCAAGGCACAAGTCAGAGTAAGTAGTAGTTAATAGGCATGAGGATTAAGGACTTACAACAGCGGCTTTGACTGGTGTAGTCATGCCCTTCTTCTTGCTGGTGTGACAGTCCTTGAAGATTTCCACAGCATTTGGTTCAGGTACTTTTTGGTCCTTGTGGGCTTTCCTCTGCATTTGGAGCAAGTCAATATAGATCTGATAATATGGTACAACAAAAAGAGTGAAACAGCAGCTAATTACAAGAGCCTCGTAGTGTACAATATAGCTACGAGATCCTGTCGTCTGTTGGAATTTCACTTTCGTACGGTTGGCCTTGTTCTTTGAACATTTCACCTACAAGGAGATAGATTTGTGTGGCACATGCGTAAATAGGACTTCAACATGTGATCTGATCACATATATATAATGTACCTGATACTTCGGATTGGACCAGTGTTTAACGAGGCATCTCCAGTCTTCATCAGATATATTTTCCACTTGAGATGTTTGGGCAAGTTCACTGTTAGCCTTGCCTTCAAAGTGAGTTTTCCTCAAGTTATACCGATACTGTCGCTGAGGAGACTTGAAAACATGGGGGCAAGCTTGTCTGGTTGCATCATCTTTGCTATCCAACCTGAAACTCATCCGTTGAAAATTATGGGAGTCTCATTATCAGCAACCTAGAAAGTATTGGACAGAGCAAGACGATATTACTAGTTTCCATACATAACCATACTTACAGGTAAATGGTCGAGGAAGGTGTTGAACTGGGTTTCATCTTTGTCATTCCTATACTGAATCCATGTTGGGAGGATACATACATGACACCTAACAGCAACCGCTACCTCTGATACTAACTTGGCATCACGTGGCCTTTTTAAACCTGCCTCAAAACAGATCTCCATTCTTCCTCCTCTAGATTTAGTTAACCTATCGTGCATTATCCCTGATGTTTGTTTCCTCTCGCACCTAGGTGCTAGTCCAACAAAAAACATAGGAAGTGTTAGTGTACATCAAACTGTGAGACTACATATAAAGAAGCATGCAACTGTAACTTGACTCCAGCAACTACCTTCTTGTTGTTGCAGCTCACAAAGTTCATCTGATCTTGCCAACTCATGTTGTGTCAAGAGTGCTTCGGAAGTAGTGTCAGGTGGCAAGGGAGCTTGGGAACGGGCTGCTAGCTGAGTTGACCAATGAGTAAATCGTGCAGCTGGTGGTACTGTGGAGGGTGTTGTAACAACTAGGGTTGTCTCTGCTTATTTGGTGGCAGCTATTTGTTTTTGTTTGGCTTGTTCTGTAGCTCGTGTAGCACGGGATACCCTGTCGGTACATTTTTCCGCTGGACTTTGACCTTCTATTGCACCATCAGTACCAGCAGACTCTGCAGGATTGTTCCGCTTCCCTTTCCATGTCGTTCTGTCTTGCTTCCTCTTTCTCTGTGCCATGTTAAGTCAAGCCGACAAGAAAAACGACTAACAATTTAGTTCTTCAGAACAAATGTACTTTGATGTAAGAACATGGTGTGATAGACATATATTGGATGTTCTAGAAACAGGAACACATGTCTTAGTCACAAGTATAATGTGTAAAGTAAGCAGATGAAATTCAACAAAATTAGAAGAAATACGAGCTAGACATCATACATAACATGCAACCACATATAACAGTGCCAAGTTAGAGGGAGCAACTATGATGGTGCACTAGGGGAGATGTGCTCATCACCAACACAGCTACGTTGAATGTCTATGCATGTGCTGTCTTAGAAATCATCTTGGGGGGATGGAGGAGTAGAATCTATAGAGGCCCTCCATTTGGAAGGAGCACCTTCATCTGCTGCCTTGCTAACTTCCTTCCGCTTTATTGATTTTGAATTGTCAAGTAAAACCAACAAGAAAAAGCAATAAAATTCACTCTTCAGAACTCATTCATGCATGATACTGACAATCACTACTTTGATGTAAGGCAAACACATGATTCTAGGATGGAATAATATGAAAAAGAGGATGGCATGGCATATTCACAACTGTTTGTGTAAACTAAGCAGAAACCATTTCACCAAATAAGAAGAAATGCGAGCTAGACACCACGTGAAAGATGCAACAAATATGACTCTGCCAAGTTAAAAGATGCAACAAATGTAACAAAAACAGAAAGGCATGTCATATTCAAAGGTATAATGTGTAAGCTAAGCAGATGCAATTTAACCAAATTGGAAGCAATACAAGCTAGACATCCGGCTGGAGTGGTGAGCATGATCATCTAGGACCTAAGAGCCTGGTGGGAGGAGGGCTTCTTCGCCACCATCGCGGCTTTTTAGTTGGCTTCCAGGTGATGCCTCTCTTTGTTGGGCTTGTCACTGGCTCGGCCAGTGCCCTGACTAGCTATTTGTCTTCTGGTGCTCACGGGATGGTGGTTCATGTAAACATATCTTTCCTTATCTTAATAAAGATCGACTTCGGCCTTTCGAATACAAGCTAGACACCATATGGAACATGCAACCACATATGACACAGCGAAGTTAAAGCAAGCACCTAGGATGGTGGTCCATTGCGAGCGAGGTCATCAACTCCAAAGCTACGGTTAGCGTCTCCATTTGCTGACACTGCACCTATTATAAGGCTAAAACGTGTCTGGCCTATCCGCGTACGACGCTGGAGCGACTTCTCTCTTTTCTTTTTTTTCTTCTCTCATAGCAGCAGAATCTGAAATACCCTTTCATAAAAACACAATAGTGAGAGTATGGGTGAAGTGTGTGCGGAACTAGTGCACTGTAAAAGTAGCAGATAGCAAGTGGCTGAAAAATAAATCACAGGAGACATATGATAGCTCTACAACATTGCATGGCAAACAAAATTAGATTCTACTCCGTATGATTTTGTAATATATGAGCACAGGAAATGCAGGTAGTCCTCCAGCACACCACCACATGTGGTCATATCAAGATAACAGTCTATTGAAAATAAATAGGTTAGTTGATTTTTTTAATGAACCGTCCGATCTATAAGGAACGGGCAAATGGCCTTCGTCTACCTCCCGCCAGTCACTATTGACGATCTTTCTCGAACCGCCGGCGACCACCGGCCCAGACCCCTGCCTCTGCCGCCCCGCCCTCCCCTCGACCTCACACCACCGCCGTGCTTGGAAGCGCCCCCAGGCCATCCCTTTAATCCCGGTCGACCTCCAGATCGGGTGCCAGTAGCTCTAGGCGTCCACACGTCCGTAAGATAAACACCGAGGCGCTGCTTCCCCGGTGTAATAGGCGGACTAGCGCCTGTTACGCTGGGGAATGCTTCCATTAATTGGGAATCAACTGACCAGGAATTGAAATTCAGGGGGGTGATGGACCTCTAGCAAAGGTGAAATAGTATATAAGGAGAAACCTTGTGCATCGTGAGTTACTAGGAACATCTAGTATTAAGAAGAAGCGGTCAACTAGTGTCTTCTGTGGGATGCATACCATGCAAGCAGACACGTAAGATCTGCATGAATAAGGGAAGAGGAGTACCTTTTTTGGTTGCCGGTGTGGTCGCCTCCACATGTCGTGTCGATCTTCTTCTTTTTGCCGGGGAAATCGATGTTCTAGAGGAGGGTGCAGGCTTGGACGAACCCATGGCCAAATTGTTGACTGTGTTGCCGTGGCCGTATGTCGGCGGAGGGGAAGCAGATCCGAGGCGGCGAAGGACGGCGTAGCTGGAACAGCTCCGGTGCGGTGGAGGGTGGCAAAGTTGGGGCGATAGCGGTGAGGCGCAGGACGGCGTGGTTGAACTTGCTCGGGTACGGACGGCTCGGCCTCGGCTTCAACTACTAGCAGTGGAGGGCATTGCGGTTGAGGTTGCGGTGGATGACGACGTCGGGGTATGGGCTCCGGCGTGATGGAGGAGGGCGGCAGTTGATGGGTGGAATGGGGTGGCGGACGGAGGACGCCGGGGTTTCGCGGCTAGTGGAGAGGTAGTTTTTGCGCCCACAGAGTACGAATGGGGAATCGGACGGGTGGGCGGGGAGGGGGAGAACCATGTTTCGGTCTGGACGCGCTTGTTTTTGGATTTTTTGAACAGAAGATGGGACGCGCTTGTTTGAAATTTGGGGAAAGTACAAACTTTGCCCCCCCCCTCTTAAATTTCGGACCTACTGCGGGTCGAGGGTAGGATGGTAATCCCAGGTGTCCCAAATAGTGGGCAGGAGCAATTTCGGCCGCGCGCATGTGTGCTTAGGCGGCCATTGTGTATGAATGTTTTTCGAAGGCGGTTGCGTGGTGTCTAGATGAAGCTACAAACCTACCCCGGTTTAGACCTTTGGACGTCAGGCCTGTAGGTTTCACGGGTCGGAGTTATTAGAAAAGTAATTTCCTTGTACTACCAAACATTGGTCTCACGCGGTTTCGAGCGAGTAGATGCTCTTTTGGCGCTTCGTTCGAAATTTTGAAACACAAGCATTCACGTTTAGAGCACTCTTAAACTTTGAGGATTGACCTAAATATACAACGTTAAATTTGACCTTGTATGTTTGAAAACCTCATTAAATTATCCACTTCTTTTTGAAATTTTGACACATGAAAATCCTATAACTATGATTATTTTGGAATGGAGGAGCTAAATTAGAATCTATTTTGTACACGACTACATATGCTATTATGTACAAAATCAGAGCAAAGATTGGTGGCCCCATAATTTAGGTGTTATTTACAAATGACATGATATCAAATTCAAATAATTGAATGGACTTCATGTTGAATTCGATTTTTTTAAACCACCTTAAGTTGAATTCAAATGTATGATAGTTCATAGGTAGCTATTTATAATGTTCATTGTGTAACTTTCGTATGTATAATGTGCTTTACACACACAACATGAACTATACTCACGTTTATATTCGATTGCTAAAGCGATGCATTGTCTGGAGTTCAAAATACTAACTATGTGGATCAATTGTGTCGAATAATAACTAGACATGCTCAAATTCGATAGAATCTAGATGTCTGATGGATCAATGCCCATTCCTTACGCGAATTGGAAATATCATGATCCCATCATAATATTTGGATACAATTTATATCTTTAATCAATGTGTACAGCAGTCTTGTACGTGTAGTTTCATTCTCCATCGGTGGTCTCTCACACATGCTCACACACTCTCTCTCGAGGTGTGTTTCTCGCACACATGCTCTCGATATAACCCTCCCTCCCTCTCGTAACCATTTACGACTGTTTTCACTAACCTTTATCACAAGCACTCTTCCTCTCACAAGCATACACATGCACAATCCCCATCGACCCTTTCTATATACATAGACCTGCCTATGTGTCTCCTGTATGCACATTATCTTTAGGCCTGTCTCTCACACATTGTCGCACGCCTCTCTTCCTAATCGACGAGTATGATTCTAGCAGACCATTCTGTAGGATGTGTTGGGGATCGTAGCAGAAATTTAAAATTTTCTACGCATCACCAAGATCAATCTATGGAGTAATCTAGCAACAAGGGGAAGGGGAGTGCATCTACATACCCTTGTAGATCGCTAAGCGGAAGCGTTGCAAGAACGCGGATGAAGGGGTCGTACTCGTAGCGATTCAGATCGCGGTTGATTCCGATCTAAGCGCCGAACAACGGCGCCTCCGCGTTCAACACACGTGCAGCCCGGTGACTTATCCTACGCCTTGATCCAGCAAGGGGAGAAGGAGAGGTTGGGGAAGACTCCGTCCAGCAGCAGCACGACAGCGTGGTGGTGGTGGAGGAGCGCGGGACTCCAGCAGGGCTTCGCCAAGCACTACGAGAGACGAGGAGGGAGAGGGGTAGGGATGCGCCAACACGGGAAGAACTTCGTGTGTTGGGCTGCCCCTTTGCCTCCACTATATATAGGGGGAGAGGGAGGGCTGCGCCCCCACCTAGGGTTTCCACCCCAAGGGGTGCGGCAGCCCTAGATCCCATCTAGGGTGGCGACCACAAGGGGGAGAGGGGGAGGCGCACCTGGGTGGGCCTTAGGGCCCATCTGCCCTAGGGTTTGCCCCCCTCCCCTCTTGGAGGCGCCTTGGGCCTTGGTGGGAGGCGCCCCAGCCAACCTAGGGGCTGGTCCCTTCCCACTATTGGCCCATGTAGGCCTCCGGGGCTGGTGGCCCCACCTGGTGGACCCCCGGACCCCTCCGGTGGTCCCGGTACACTACTGGTGATGTCCGGAACACTTCTGGTAGCCAAAACCATACTTCCTATATATTAATCTTTACCTCCGGACCATTCCGGAACTCCTCGCGACGTCCGGGATCTCATCCGGGACTCCGAACAACATTCGGTAACCGCGTACATACTTTCCCTATAACCCTAGCGTCATCGAACCTTAAGTGTGTTGACCCTACGGGTTCGGGAGTCATGCAGACATGGCGAGATAACTCTCCGGTCAATAACCAACAGCGGGATCTGGATACCCATGTTGGTTCCCACATGCTCCATGATGATCTCATCGGAAGAACCACGATGTCAAGGATTCAATCAATCCCGTATACAATTCCCTTTGTCTATCGGTACGATACTTGCCCGAGATTCGATCGTCGGTATCCCGATACCTTGTTCAATCTCGTTACCGGCAAGTCTCTTTACTTGTTCCGTAACACATCATCCCGTGATCAACTCCTTGGTCATATTGTGCACATTATGATGATGTCCTACCGAGTGGGCCTAGAGGTACCTCTCCGTTACATGGAGTGACAAATCCCAGTCTCGATTCGTGCCAACCCAACAGGCACTTTCGGAGATACCCATAGTGTACCTTTATAGCCACCTAGTTACTTTGTGACGTTTGGCACACCCAAAGCACTCCTACGGTATCTGGGAGTTGCACAATCTCATGGTCTAAGGAAATGATACTTGACATTAGAAAAACTTTAGCATACGAACTACATGATCTTGTGCTAGGCTTAGGATTGGGTCTTGTCCATCACATCATTCTCCTAATGATGTGATCCCGTTATCAACGACATCCAATGTCCATGGCCAGGAAACCGTAACCATCTATTGATCAACGAGCTAGTCAACTAGAGGCTTACTAGGGACATGGTGTTGTGTATGTATCCACACATGTATCTGAGTTTCCTATCAATACAATTCTAGCATGGATAATAAACGATTATCATGAACAAGGAAATATAATAATAACCAATTTATTATTGCATCTAGGGCATATTTCCAACAGGATGCCCCTTATAGTTAGGTTGGATGAATAGTAATATCAGAGATAAACTGGTTACCTTAGTCAGAGAACCTAGGGTTACAAATCCTAGCCGGCTTTGTCAGTGGACATAGAATCCTTCACAATTATGCTATCTTTGTCTTGTACAACTAGTCATCCATGGGTCTCCCTAAATGCCTCACGGGCCGACCAATGTGGCGTAGGACGGAAACGAACTAAGGGCCTCACCTCGACCCACCGGACCTCACGCGGTGACACACCCTCTGCCCCCATGTCTCATTATCTTCTCACACCCACACATACCAACACAGACACCACACACAAAAATATTCTCCTGGTGCCTCTATCCACTCCCCCCTTGCATATACACACTCAAGGGAATCTCTCGCCGTGACGTCATATTCGTCTCTCTCTCTCTAGACCACTCTCATTTCTCGTGCTATCTCTCCCACGCCCCCTGTCTTCCCCTCTATCCATGCCTCTCTCGAATATGTAATACACACACATACCTCTCTAGGCCCTGCCAAATGCATCAACTACACATTCACACATGTTACATCATGTACCCCATTGATCTAAAAAGCCCTCTCTTCACGTTTATTTCGCATACAACATTCCTTTTGAATAAAGTGTGGACAAAAAATATTTTAGAATTTCTACATACATACAACATTACAAAGTTATGTGTAGGAGTATGAACGCTTGCATTGCATGGTGCCCACAATGATATTTATTCTGCACTATGAATTTGTATATTTTTATACTATATATAAAGTTAGTCATAATAAAGAGAAACGAAGAGCATCCCTCTCTCCATAAAATACCCCCCCCCCTCTACGCCCTTTACATGTACGCACACAAACTATCTCCAGGTCCTCTAAAAGTAAGCCCCCAGCACATTCACGCATGTTTCATCTTTATCTCGCGATATATACAATGACAATCATTGTATTTGAAGCAAAAGCACGATACGTACATTGGACTTTAGAATCCACTCATTACGGTCACCATTTATGTTTTGTGGTTATTATACAGTCATGGGCTCACCGTACAACTCTGTATTTTCTCAAGACACGACTAGTTGACCAGTTAAACGCTCCACGTGGCACCTCTAGTGTTGCATCACATTATCTCACTACCATTGGGCCCACCTGTCTGCTTGTATCTACTCTACATCTACACTCTTATAAAATACTAGCAAGATGCCCATGCGTTGCATGGAACATCAAGATGCATTTGTATGAGTAGTTTATCTTGTGGGGGAAAAGGATGAACAAGGGAAGGCCTTATTTGCAAGTGTGGAGAGGGGTGTGGGTATCTTTTTGCAAAATTGCCATAGTTTCCTTCCTATCCATCAGATATAGATCGGACGGCCTATATTGCAGGATGGCAGGCACACGATCATCACCGACTATGCTTTTTTATAAGAGTATGGATAAAATACACTCTTATAAAAAAACATAGTTGGTGATTATGGTGTGCCTACCATCCTGCAATATAGGCCATCCGATTTATATCTGATGAATAGGAAAGAAACTATGACAATTTTGCAAAAAGGTACCCACACACCTCTCCACATTTGCAAATAAGGCCTTCCCTCATTCATCCTTTTCTCTCACAAGATAAACTAGTCATACAAATGCATCTTGATGTTACGTGCAACGCACGGGCATCTTGCTAGTAAGAATGAAAACAAACGACAAAAAAATTGGACGGTGGTTCGAAGTCATGACCGCGGGCACATCGGACAAGGCGTCCTTGTATTGGTATGCTGAGCCGTCTGTTTTAACACACATGAGCTGGTGTGGTGATTATACACACGCACACAAGCATGCACACGAACTGCATGCACGCAACACTCACACAAACACATGCACCCACACACGCACGCAACACTCACATGCACACACGCACGCACGCATGCACACACCAGTACACCACACGACCAACACACACTCACGCTCAAGTGCTCAACCTACATGTGCATGCGCACACATCAGGCCCTGACAGACACATACACAACCAGGTGATTCCCGCGCACGGGGTGGAGTCTTGTCGCGCCTGCGTAAATTTGTGTTTATCTGACCTTTTCCCTATGCGAACTGACAGGTGGGACCCACAAGGAACATGGTCAATTTAACTATTCAACATGGTGCCACGCAGACTATTTGGCCGGTCAACAGAGTGCAATTCGATGCTGAACCGTGAGAAAGTGACCATATAATCAGCGCAAAACGTATATAGTGACCGTAATCAGCGGTGAACGTATTACGCTTTTCTCTCTGTAGGCCCTCCAAAACTACATCTCTACATGTTCTCGCATGTTACATCTAACAACTATGCAATACAGCACTACTACTACACTCTAACACAATAAATCATATGTGTTTTTACTTTTACTAGATATCATATTGTTACTTAATTATTCAGTTTGCATACATTAAAATTGCCTTTCAAATGTATGGCCAGTATCATATACCACGTGGGAAAAATCCCGCCCTTTCCTGTTTAATCGGGTTTGTATCGATGGATCGTGCGAAACAGCAAAACTATAGTACTATATACAGTACAAGCAACAGTTCAGTGGGCTGTCGGGTCGTGTACTCCTCCATCGTAAGAGTGGAGCGCTCGCTTTCATAAATCTTCTACTCCCTTTCGCCGACATGTGGGGCATCAAGCTACCAGGTCCACGTGCCATACCGGAATACAATGCAGAGCAGCCGGGGTGAAGCACCCAGTCATGGCGCCGGCGTAGTAATGAGTAATGAGGCGTCAAATCACAAAGTTGCACCTTTCCCGCAGTTAAATTGGAGGGACGAAGTAATAATGCTAAAAAAGAAGTTGGAGGGACGAAGCAACCATCATTTCACTCGTTGCTGAATCCGCTTCTCCATCATCTTCTTCAAGTTAACCACGTGTTGCTTCTGCCGTTGTTCTGCCTCATGTGGGAAGCGGATCGGCTTGGTAAAGCACTGACACGTGGGACCACATGTTAGCAAACCGCCAGGACAACGTCCTCTAAAAATAAGAAACCTCCCCCACCATCCGCGTGGCAAAATCACCTCCTTTTTACTAATCGTGATTCTATAATTTTTTAGATCAATATAATTGGGATTTATATAGATAGCACACAGGAGCAAAACCAAGTGGTACGGTTAAGGGTATCCACAATGTGTAGCCAAATGTGAAAATAGCTTTTGGCATCATGGGAACCATTGTGGATGGTGTTGCCAAAGCCAAAAGGATGTAACCGAAGCTCCCTGATTGATTGATTGATTGATTGAAGGAATAGAAAAATGCAACGTCTCTCCTCTTTCTCCCATTCTTGAACGCATGTATAGTATAGAGGACAGAGTCTACTCCCCTGTCCCTTCTATCACAAATCACAAAGCAGTAAGGCGTTAAATCACAAAGCACGGACGAAGCAACCATCATTTCACTCTTCGCTGACTCCGCTTCTCCATCGTCTTCTTCGAGAAACTATCTCACCACACTAAGCTGGACGGACGACGCTATTGTATACGAGTAGTACTAGTACATTTACGCGTCCTTTGGTTCAACGGACTTCCTGGATGCAAATAAGGCGGTTGTCTCGGCTTGCATGCGGCACTTGCGAACGACTTACCGTGGACTCCCTCAATGGTGTTCTCCGTCGAACGCACTTCGCCAAACCACAATGTTCGAGATATCGTCGACGTCACCGCAATAGGGAAGGAAGTCAAATATAGTTACTACCTCCATTTTTTTGTACACAAGGCCAGTATATCAAAATTACAATTTGCAAAAGGCCACTAACACTAATCGAGGCAAAATTGATGGTGTTTGCCTCGTACTAGCAACCAAGGACATTAATATCCCCTACATGCATGCGGAAGTGAGAAGGTTGGTTTGCATGGCGCTGCATTAATAAAGCGATGAGGAGTGAGATGGTTAGCTCTTTGGGCTTTGGAGAAAAATATGTATTAATTGACACATGAAACGAGGATTTGTATCGATTAATCCCGCGAAGGAAAACCCCGCCTTTCTTTTTTAACACTAGTACTCCTAGTACGTAGTACTACGTACTTATCCTATTTGGGTCTAGGGCTTGCATTGCCATACTTCGCCACACATTTTTCCAAGCTTGCCTAAAGTTTTCAAAATGAAAAGGAGGTACACTTGCGCACGGCTGTCGCGGTCGCACCGCACCCTCACACGGTCGCTCATGCACGCCGCGGTCGCACCGCACCCTCACATGCACAGTCGCTCCTGCACGCCGCAAACCCAACCAAGGGAACGCACCCTCACTGACACGTGATGTCGCATGTGAACAAACCGAACTCAGCCATCCTACCGCTGACACATAATTTTCGTTCATAGTGTATGTTTATCCAACCGCATGTTGGGGAGTATCCGTACGACCCGTGCGGTGGTCTATTGAGGAAGAAGAAGAGTTGAGGAAGACGGGTTAGGAGACGTAGGATATTCATCCAACCGCCTGAAATGGTAGACTGACCCAAGTCAGGTGACTTGCATAACAATATATGTTTTTACGCGGCAAAAGATCCATAAAAACAACAACATAAAGAAAAACTATCACTGCTCGTGGAACGAGACGGCCTAGTCGTCTTTGGCTGCCGGCGCGAACCAGTCGTAGATGCCGGCATGTGTCTCCGCGCCGTGGTTGTCCTCGGCCTCCAGCTACTCGTTCATGCGGAGCGTGAGGGTGCTCTGCACGGACGAGAGCACCGCCCGGTTCAAGTCGAGGACGTCCGGTTCCGCCTGCAGGAGGGCCTCGATGGCAGCGGCATCCGCGCGCTCTGCGTCGAGTCGAGCCTCCGCCACCCGGTTCAAGTCTAGGACGTCTGGTTCCGCCTGTAGGAGGGCCTCGATGAGAGTGGCATCCGCGCGCTCCGCGTCGAGTTGAGCCTCTGCCGCCCGATTCAAGTCCAGGACGTTCGGTTCCGCCTGCATGAGGGCCTCGATGGCAACGGCATCCGCGCGCTCCGCCTCAAGTTGAGCCTCCACCGCCCGGTTCACATCCACGACATCCGGTTTTTCCTGCAAGAGAGCCTCGATGGCAGCGGCATGCGCTTGCTCCGCGTCGAGTTGAGCCTCTGCCTCCCGGTCCTCCTTTAGTATCGCCAGGTTGAACCGCTGGTCTGCCTGCACCATGGGGGACTCGGACGCCGGCACAAAGTCGACGTCCATTGTCTCATACCCATCGGGGGCCTTCTGCGGCGTGACCTCCTCCATGAACATTGGATCGGCTTCCTCCTCCTCGTAGCTTGGCTCCAGAGAACTCAGGGATTGGCCCACCGCAAAGCGAGCTTGGGAACGGAGGTCTCTGGCGCCGACCGCCGCCGTGATTTCTGCACGATGCTCCGGTGTCAGCATCTTGTAATACATGATCTTGCGGCGCACCATAGCTTTCCGGCGAACAAGGGGACGCTTGATGTGGGCTAGGGGATCGAAAGGTGGGGGAAGGGGCTGGAGATTAGGTGTGGTTTTAGGGCAGTGGCTGGCATAGGCCGAGCAGCGAAGGTTCTGGTGTGAATAGTGGTTTCGGTGACGGACGGTCAATCGCTTTTGACTGTACATCGCTCTTGTCGCGTTCACGTTGCAGCCCGGCACGTTGGACCCTCCATGTTGCTCACCGAATGGAACGCGCTTCGTCTTGCGTTTTCGCTCGCTTGTGGGACCGCAGTTGAGAGCAAACCGACGTCCCTCCCCTTCCCCCGCCCGCGTCATTTTATGCGGAGTAAATAAAAACAGAGGGAGTATACTACGGATGAGGATCCCCTGACGTGGCCGAACCCATTGAGTAACTAACATGCGGGGCCTAGCAAGCATGGGGTCCGCCAGTAAGTGACCGAAAGGGAGGGTAAGGCAGGGATATCTATGTGAAAGGAGCTTCCAATGATATAATTTTCACATTATACATCTCATGTACTATTAATCTTGTCAATAGTAAAATGGGGTTTTGGAAAACGCATTAGAGCATGGTTAATAATATAGCCAGTCGATGGCTATAAGGAACTGCCATGTCATCTATAGCCAACATCTATTATATGCACTCATACAGTAGTGTGGGCTATAAGGTTGGCTATTTCCCACAAAAAAATTATATGGTTGGCTATTGTATTAGTACTTTTTTCCATCTCTCAATCTCTTTCTTCATATTTATTGTACGTATTTAACTAGGAATGCGTACATAGCTAGGCTCTTGCACGAGAGCTCACTCCCCTTGCTTTTTCACATCTCTCTCCTCCACATAGGCCCTATATAAATGGAAGGAGGGAGTACAACTATGAGCACTGCATACTCTAGTACAGATGTTGTTAGTACTCCACTAGTACTATTGGACAGGGAGCTTAAAAAGTTTCTATTGGACTGGCTATACGTGGCGAAATCCTAGTAGGAAGAGCATGCGCGAGAACAAGCACATTTCACGTGGTTGAAAACAAATTGTAAACCATCTCGAGTACAAATCTAGGAGTACGTACGAATCTAACAATATTGATTGGGCGTTGTTGAATGTTGATACTTTTTATCAAAGTAGAGATACTTTGACTACACATAAAACTTATATGTAAACTAGAAAGGATAGGAGGGAGTATATTGTACGTTCAAAACGAAACGAACATTGAATACCTTATATATATGATTTGCGGATGCTATGATCACCGGTTCAAAATTTTGAATCCGCCTTAGGTATCACACATGCCCCCACTTGTTCTCTCTCGATTTCATCTCGGGGTCTGGACATCGATTGAAAGAGGACCTAGGGTGGGTACAGTACATTCGTTTCGCTTATGAACGTACAATATACTCCCTCTGATCCTAACAGACCCCCCCCCCCCCCCCCCCGCGGGTCATTTCTATCATAGAAACAGACCAAACCTTTATCAACTTGCACGACACACAATTGATCTCTAAACATCAATCGATCTTGTCAGCATGTGTCAGGGCAGGAACCGAATGGGATGTCAAAACTAAGACGCGAAGCGACACGTAGTGGAGGCAAAGTGAAACATCAAACGAACCGTTTGTTTGTATGCATGTCAGACAAATTACAAATAAACATTGGAAATACAAGCATGGTCTAGGCCCACATGCGAATGATTCTCGGCGGAATGTTCAAATGAGGCATGCGGGAGGATGGACTCGACCGAAGGGCGACATGATCGATGGAGAAGAGGGTTGGAGAGGAATGAGAAATAAGCAAACGCCACATGATTATACTTGAATGGCTCAAATAAACAATAAGTTGTCTCACTTGGCCTACATAGTGAAAGGCCTAATGCGCAACGCGGAGCACTGACGCTCGAATATGGCCGAGAAAACAGGGAAACCGACATGTGGGGCACACCTGTCGGGATGATGTAGCGCAAACTAGTCCAATGGAGGAGCTAGCCCACGACCTCCACACCACCGGCAACCATTCATGTGGGTCGTGGGGGCCAACAACGTGGCGCAGCTCCAGCACCGCCTCTGGACACGGCGTCCGCAGTGAGCGACACGCTCATCATCGCTAGACACGATCGGTTTTAGTGTGCCGAGGGTGGCGGTAGTGCTGTGGCACGACCAACAGTATGTTTGGTTTGTGCCCAAGGTTGCCACATCAAAGCATTGGGTAGCCAAAATTTTGGTTGAGGTTTTGGTTGCCCATGATTTGGCCGACATCGGCAAGAAAACTAAACTAGGGTTGGCTAGAGTTCATTGGCATGCCAAAAAAATGGCAACCATCCAAACAAAGACCAATCTTTGGGTCATGACCAAAATTTTGGTAAGATTCACTTTGGCCACAATCCAAACACACCCCAACACCCGGCTCATCGAGGATGCATGGGGCGCCGGGACGCGTTCATGGAGTGGTGTAGCGCGGCCAACTGCATCCTCAGGACCTGAGACCATGCCAGGTCGTCTTGCTTTTTCAATGACATGCGTCGATTGCATGTGAGCAAAGGGCATCTCCAACGTTGCCACGACCGCAGCTGACTACCCTGGCACACCAAAAACCCTCGTCCCTCGTGTCGTCGCGTGGTGCGTTCCTAGCCGGCGCCAGTTGCCCGCATTCATGCCGTCCGTCCGTATGCCGTTGTTAAGAGCCTCGGTGCCCGAGGAACCAAGTTCGGTGACATAATGACGTACCATGACGTTTGGCCTCACCGGAATGCACTACTTAAAGCAGCAACGCCCAGCTAACCTCCACACCATAGCGCATCGTCCTCCTACCTGGCACCACATCCGCCATGACCGCAAGCGCGAACGCTCTTCGGGAGAGCTTGTCTTCGGGGATGGAGCTCGAGGTCGCCGCCCTCGCTCAAGTCGCCGCACAAGCGGTAGCTGATGTCTACTACACAGCCTTCTTCTTGTAGACGTTGTTGGGCCTACAAGTGCAGAGGTTTGTAGGACAGTAGCAAATTTCCCTCAAGTGGATGACCTACGGTTTATCAATCCGTAGGAGGTGTAGGATGAAGATGGTCTCTCTCAAACAACCCTGCAACCAAATAACAAAGAGTCTCTTGTGTCCCCAACACACCCAATACAATGGTAAATTGTATAGGTGCACTAGTTCGGCGAAGAGATAGTGATACAAGTGGTATATGGATGGTAGATAATGGTTTTTGTAATCTGAAATTATAAGAACAGCAAGGTAACTAATGATAAAAGTGAGCGTAAACGGTATTGCAATGCGTTGAAACAAGGCCTAGGGTTCATACTTTCACCAGTGCAAGTTCCCTCAACAATACTAACATAATTGGATCACATAACTATCCCTCAACATGCAACAAAGAGTCACTCCAAAGTCACTAATAGCGGAGAACAAACGAAGAGATTATGGTAGGGTACGAAACCACCTCAAAGTTATTCTTTCCAATCAATCCGTTGGGCTATTCCTAGAAGTGTCACAAACAGCCCTGAGTTCGTACTAGAATAACACCTTAAGACACAAATCAACCAAAACCCTAATGTCACCTAGATACTCCAATGTCACCTCAAGTATCCGTGGGCATGATTATACGATATGCATCACACAATCTCAGATTCATCTATTCAACCAACACATAGAACCTCAAAGAGTGCCCCAAAGTTTCTTCCAGAGAATCACGACGAAAACATGTGCCAACCCCTATGCATAGGTTCATAGGCGGAACCCGCAAGTTGATCACCAAAACATACATGAAGTGAATCACGTGGTATCCCATTGTCACCACAGATACGCACGGCAAGAGATACATCAAGTGTTCTCAAATCTTTAAAGACTCAATCCGATAATATAACTTCAACGGGGAAACTCAATCCATTACAAGAGAGTAGAGGGGGGAGAAACATCATAGGATCCAAATATAATAGCAAAGCTCGCGATACATCAAGATCGTATCATCTCAAGAACACGAGAGAGAGAGAGAGAGAGACAGATCAAACACATAGCTACTGGTACATACCCTCAGCCCTGAGGGAGAACTACTCCATCCTCGTCATGGAGAGCACCGGGATGATGAAGATGGCCACCGGAGAGGGATTACCCCCTCCGGCAGGGTGCCGGAACGGGTCTGGATTGGCTTTCGGTGGCTACAGAGGCTTCTGGCGGCGGAACTCCCGATCTATTGTGTTCCTTGATCGTTTTAGGGTATATGGATATATATATATATATATAGGCGGAAGAAGTACGTCAGGGGAGCCACGAGGGGCCCACGAGGGTGGAGGGCGTGCCCTAGGGGGGTTGGCGCGCCCCCTACCTCGTGGCCTCCTCGAAGCTTCCCTTACGTGCACTTCAAGTCTTCTGGGCTTCTTTCCTTCCAAAAATGAGTTCCATGAAGTTTCAGGTCAATTGGACTCCGTTTGATTTTCCTTTTCTTCGAAACCCTAAAACAAGGTAAAAATGGAAACTGGCACTGGGCTCTGGGTTAATAGGTTAGTCCCAAAAATGATATAAAAGTGTATAATAAAGCCCATAAACATCCAAAACAGTAGATAATATAGCATGGAGCAATCAAAAATTATAGATACGTTGGAGACGTATCGGCATCCCCAAGCTTAATTCCTGCTCGTCCTCGAGTAGCTAAATGATAAAAACAGAATTTTTGATGCGGAGTGCTACTTGGCATAATTTCAATGTAATTCTTCTTAATTGTGGGATGAGTATTCAGATCCGAAAGATCCAAGACAAAAGTTCATATTGGCATAAAAATGATAATACTTCAAGCATACTAACTAAGCAATTATGTCTCTTCAAAATAACATGGCCAAAGAAAGTTATCCCTACAAAATCATATAGTCTGGCTATGCTCCATCTTCACCACACAACATATTTAAATCATGCACTACCCCGATGACAAGCCAAGCAATTGTTTCATACTTTTGATGTTCTCAAACTTTTTCAATATTCACGCAATACATGAGCGTGAGCCATGGACATAGCACTATAGGTGGAATAGAATGGTGGTTGTGGAGAAGACAAACAGGAGAAGATAGTCTCACATCAACTAGGCGTATCAACGGGCTATGGAGATGCCCATCAATAGATATCAATGTGAGTGAGTAGGGATTGACATGCAACGGATGCACTAGAGCTATAAATTTATGAAAGCTCAAAAGAAACTAAGTGGGTGTGCATCCAACTTGCTTGCTCACGAAGACCTAGGGCATTTTGAGTAAGCCCATCATTCGAATATACAAGCCAAGTTCTATAATGAAAGATTCCCACTAGTATATGAAAGTGACGACATAGGAGACTCTCTATCATGAAGATCATGGTGCTACTTTGAAGCACAAGTGTGGTAAAAGGATAGTAGCATTGCCCCTTCTCTATTTTTCTCTCATTTTTTTATTATTTTTTTATTTGCGCCTTCTCTTTTTTTTATGGCCTCTTTTCTCTTTTGTATTTGGGCTTCTTTGGCCTCTTTTATTTTTTTAATTTTCGTCCGGAGTCTCATCCCGACTTGTGGGGGAATCATAGTCTCCATCATCCTTTCCTCACTGGGACAATGCTCTAATAATGATGATCATCACACTTTTATTTACTTATAACTCAAGAATTACAACTCAATACTTAGAACAAGATATGACTCTATATGAATGCTTCCGGCGGTGTATCGGGATGTGCAATGATGCATTTGTGACATGTATGAAAGAATTATGAACGGTGGCCTTGCCACAAATACGATGTCAACTACATGATCATGCAAAGCAATATGACAATGATGGAGCGTGTCATAATGAACGGAACGGTGGAAAGTTGCATGGCAATATATCTCGGAATGGCTATGGAAATGCCATGATAGGTAGGTATGGTGGCTGTTTTGAGTAAGGTATTTGGTGGGTGTATGATACCGGCGAAAAGTGCGCGGTATTAGAGAGGCTAGCAATGGTGGAAGGAAGGAAAGTGTGTATAATACATGGACTCAACATTAGTCATAAAGAACTCATATACTTATTGCAAAAATCTAGAAGTTATCAAAGCAAAGTATTACGTGCATGCTCCTAGGGGGATAGATTGGTAGGAAAAGACCATCGCTCATCCCCGACCGCCACCCATAAGACAATCAATAAATAAATCATGCTCCGACTTCATCACGTAATGGTTCACCATACGTGCATGCTACGATAATCACAAGCTTTAACACAAGTATTTCTCAAATTCACAACTACTCAACTAGCATGACTCTAATATCACCATCTTCATATCTGGAAACAATTATCAAGTATCAAGCTTCTCATAGTATTCAACACACTCATAAGAGAATTTTATTATTCTTGAATACCTAGCATATTAGGATTTTAAGAAAATTACCATGCTATTTAAGACTCTCAAAATAATCTAAGTGGAGCATGAGAGTTCATCTATTTCTTCAAAATAAAACTGCCACCATGCTCTAAAAGATATAAGTGAAGCACTAGAGCAAACGACAAACTACTCCGAAAGATATAAGTGAAGATCAATGAGTAGTCGAATAATTATGCAACTATGTGAAGACTCTCTAACATTTAATAATTTTAGATATTGGTATTTTATTCAAACAGCAAGAAAAGCAAAATAAAATGGCATCTAAGAATAGCAAACATCATGTGAAGAAGCAAAAACTTAGGATCAACCGATACTAACCGGTAGTTGTTGAAGAAGAAAGGTGGGATGCCAACCGGGCATCCCCAAGGTTAGATGCTTGATACTTCTTGAAATATTATCTTGGGGTGCCTTGGGCATCCCCAAGATTGAGCTTTTGTGTCTCCTTAATTCCTCTCATATCACGGTCTCCCTAAATCTCAAAAGCTTCATCCACACAAAACTCAACAAGGACTCGTGAGATAAGTTAGTATAAACCATTGCCAAAACCTTATTATAATCTACTGTAGAAAATCATTAAAATTATTATTCAACATTGCCTACTAAATTCCTCTGCATATTTAATAGTCCTATCCTCAAATAGAATCATTAAAGAAGCAAACATATGCAAACAATGCAAACATAACAGCAATCTGCCTAAACAGGACAGTCAGTAAAGAATGCAGCAACATCCATACTTCCCTAGCTCCAAAAATTATGAAAGAAAATTCCCACTGTAGTAAATTTATTAGAGCTTAATATGCAAAAGGTTTCAACATTGTATCACATTCTGACTTTTCTAGGGAATTATTGCAACACCGGTAAACTTTCTGTTTTCAAACAGCAACATGTGGACTTCTGAAATAGGCATAGTAAAGGCTATGAATGCCACTTCTATTGAAATAAAAGATGCAAAACATTGTTATAAATAACAGCAAGCAAATCCTAACAAAATAAATTGACGCTCCAAGCAAAACACATATCATGTGGCGAATAAAAATATAGCTCCAAGTAAAGTTACCGATGAACGAATACGAAAGAGGGGATGCCTTCTGGGGCATCCCCAAGCTTAGGATTTTGGCTGTACTTGAATTTTACCTTGGCATGCCTTGGGAATCCCCAATCTTAGGCTCTTTCCACTCCTTATTCCATAGTCCATCGAATCCTTACCCAAAACTTGAAAACTTCACAACAAAAAACTTAACAGAAAACTCGTAAGCTCCGTTAGTATAAGAAAATAAATCACCACTTCAAGGTACTGTAATGAACTCATTCTTTATTTATACTGGTGTTAAACCTACTGTATTCCAACTTCTATATGCTTTATAAACTCTTTTACTAGCCATAGATTCATCAAAATAAGTAAACAACACATGAAAAACAGAATCTGTCAAAAACAGAACAGTCTGTAGTAATCTGGATCAAACATATACTTATGGAACTCATAAAATTCTCAAATAAATTGCTGGACCTGAGGAATTTATCTATTAATCATATTCAAAAATAATTAACTAAATAGAACTCTCCAAATAAAAATGGCAGCAATTCTCGTGAGCGCTAAAGTTTCTGTTTTTTACAGCATGATCAACAAGACTTTCCCCAAGTCTTCCCAAAGGTTCTACTTGGTACAAACACTAATTAAAATCATAAAACCACATCTAAACAGAGGCTAGATGAATTATTTATTACTAAACAGGAACAAAAAGCAAGGAACTAAAATAAAATTGGGTTGCCTCCCAACAAGCGCTATCGTTTAACGCCCCTAGCTAATCATGATGATTTCAATGATGCTCACATAAAGGATAAGAATTGAAACATAAAGAGAGCATCATGAAGAATATGACTAGCACATTTAAGTCTAACCCACTTCCTATTCATAGGGATTTTGTGAGCAAACAACTTGTGGGAACAAGGATCAACTTGCATAGGAAGGTAAAACCAGCATAACTTCAAAATTTTAAGCTCATAGAGAGGAAACTTGATATTATTGCAATTCCTACAAGCATATGTTCCTCCCTCATAATAATTTTCAGTAGCATAATGAATGAATTCAACAATATAACCAGCACCTAAAGCATTCTTTTTATGATCTCCAAGCATATAAATTTTATTACTCTCCACATAAGCAAAATTCTTCTCATTCGGGATAGTGGGAGTATCATAAGAGACTTGAATACTATAAATTGTTTCCACATTAAAAGAGTAATGTTCAGAAAAGGGGTAACCATAATCATGACAAGTTTTATAAATATAATCACTACTTTTTATAGCATAAGTATCATCACAATAATCATCATAAGTAGGAGGCATGCTATCATCATTATAAATTTGCATATCAAAACTTGGGAGACTAAAAATATCGTCATTAAACATAGCTTCCCCAAGCTTAGGACAAACATTAATTGCAGCAAATATATTCTCAAAAACATCATCTTCATCAAACATAGCATCCCCAAGCTTGGGCCTTTTCATATCATAAGCATAATCACTCTCATAATTAATAGTATGGATAGCACCAATAGTATAGAAATTATCATATTCTTCCAAGCAAGTGCCAAAAAGATTTTCAAGATCATAAGAAGTATCATTTTCTTCCACAATTATATTTTCATGAGGCACAATAGTAATAGGAGCAGCATTATTTGGGGGAGATATCTTTTTACCTCTCTTCCTTTTTCTTTTCTTCTTCTTCACCACATCATGTGTGGGTTCAATCCTCTTTTTGGAGCTCCTTATTAATGAGATTGGTTGAATAGGAGGCTCCTCCTCGTTACCTGATTCATCATAAGAAATAATAGGAGGGTATTGGGAAGCCTCTTCCCTTTCATTAGTATTCTCTTCATCTTCTATTTGTTTTCTTTTCTTTATGTAGTTGCAAATATAAGGATTTTCAATACAATTCACCGCACAATACATATAAATTTTCTCTAGATCAAAATCAAGAAATCTATCAAGATCAAACTTTGGAATACCCTCAGTTATACGTTTCATTTCCTCATACCCCAAGAGAAGACTAAGCTCTTTATGATGCTCAAGGATAATCAAATTATCACAATTTTTGGATACGATTCGGTCATGAAACAATTTGCATGGAGATTTAAATGACCATGTTCATTGCAAAGTTCACAAGGGGCGTGAAAAATATTGAATTTTTAAGCACAATCATCAAGACTTTCTTGAAAAAATTTAGTTCCTAAGTACTTATGCCTCTTGCAATATCTATCTTCCCTATTTGGTGTGTACTTACAAACCCAATGGACTCCACAAAAATTGACATGTTTATAGGAGACATTTTCATCATAACTAGTGCAATCGTCATTAGTATCATGGATATTCAAAGAACTCGTACTAACAACATTGCAATCATGCTCATCATTCACATATTTAGTGCCAAACATTTTATAGATTTCTTCTTCTAGCACTTGAGCACAATTTTCCTTTCCATCATACTTACGAAAGATATTAAAAAGGTGAAGCGTATGAGACAAACTCAATTCCATTTTTTATAGTTTTCTTTTATAAACTAAACTAGTGATAAAACAAGAAACTAAAAGACTCTATTGCAATATGTAAAGATATACCGTCAAGCACTCACCTCCCCGGCAATGGCGCTAGAAAAGAGCTTGATGTCTACTACACAACCTTCTTGTAGACGTTGTTGGGCCTCCAAGTGCAGAGATTTGTAGGACAGTAGCAAATTTCCCTCAAGTGGATGACCTAAGGTTTATCAATCCGTAGGAGGCATAGGATGAAGATGGTCTCTCTCAAACAACCCTGCAACCAAATAACAAAGAATCTCTTGTGTCCCCAACACACCCAATACAATGGTAAATTGTATAGGTGCACTAGTTCGGCGAAGAGATAGTGATACAAGTGGTATATGGATGGTAGATAATGGTTTTTGTAATCTGAAATTATAAAAACAGCAAGGTAACTAATGATAAAAGTGAGCATAAACGGTATTGCAATGCATTGAAACAAGGCCTAGGGTTCATACTTTCACCAGTGCAAGTTCCCTCAACAATACTAACATAATTGGATCACATAACTATCCCTCAACATGCAACAAAGAGTCACTCCAAAGTCACTAATAGCGGAGAACAAACGAAGAGATTATGGTAGGGTACAAAACCACCTCAAAGTTATTCTTTCCAATCAATCCGTTGGGCAATTCCTATAAGTGTCACAAACAGCCCTAGAGTTCGTACTAGAATAACACCTTAAGACACAAATCAACCAAAACCCTAATGTCACCTACATACTCCAATGTCACCTCAAGTATCCGTGGGCATGATTATACGATATGCATCACACAATCTCAGATTCATCTATTCAACCAACACATAGAACCTCAAAGAGTGCCCCAAAGTTTCTTCCGGAGAATCACGACGAAAACGTGTGCCAACCCCTATGCATAGGTTCATAGGCGGAACCCGCAAGTTGATCACCAAAACATACATGAAGTGAATCACGTGGTATCCCATTGTCACCACAGATACGCATGACAAGACATACATCAAGTGTTCTCAAATCTTTAAAGACTCAATCCGATTTTATAACTTCAAAGGGGAAACTCAATCCATTACAAGAGAGTAGAGGGGGGAGAAACATCATAGGATCCAAATATAATAGCAAAGCTCGCGATACATCAAGATCGTATCATCTCAAGAACACGAGAGAGAGAGAGAGAGATCAAACACATAGCTACTGGTACATACCCTCAGCCCCGAGGGAGAACTACTCCCTCCTCGTCATGGAGAGAACCGAGATGATGAAGATGGCCATCGGAGAGGGATTGCCCCCTCCGGCAGGGTGCCGGAACGGGTCTAGATTGGCTTTCGGTGGCTACGGAGGCTTCTGGCGGTGGAACTCCCGATCTATTGTGTTCCCTGATCATTTTAGGGTATATGGAGATATATAGGCGGAAGAAGTACGGCAGGGGAAGTTCTCAAAAAAAAAGTACATCAGGGGAGCCATGAGGGGCCCATGAGGGTGCAGGGTGCGCCCTAAGGGGTGGGCGCACCCCCTACCTCGTGGCCTCCTCGAAGCTTCCCTTACGTGCACTTCAAGTCTTCTAGGCTTCTTTCCTTCCAAAAATGAGTTCCATGAAGTTTCAGGTCAATTGGACTCCGTTTGATTTTCCTTTTCTTCGAAACCCTAAAACAAGGTAAAAACAGAAACTGGCACTGGGCTCTGGGTTAATAGGTTAGTCCCAAAAATGATATAAAAGTGTATAATAAAGCCCATAAACATCCAAAACAGTAGATAATATAGCATGGAGCAATCAAAAATTATAGATACGTTAGAGACGTATCAGTGGCCACGCTGGCGGCCGACGATGGGAGCACCGTCAGCCACGCGTCCTACTTACCGCCGTCCAACGTCCATGTCGGGGACTCCTCCAAGGATGAGTTGGGCATGGGAGGTGGCAGGGTATGGTGTGCCAACTGGCCGGTCCGTCTCCTGTGTTCTACTTTTCCTCGCCGGAGACTGCACCTTCACTTCACGGGTCTTGAACCCCGCCCCCGTACATGGAGATCGCAGATGGAGGACGTCGGTCGCCGCCATAGAATAGGTTTAGGGTCGGGTTTCTTTTATTTTCTGTCCTATAAAAGTTTGAAATGTAATGAAAATCTGCCGTGTTTGCATTAATCTCGGCCGGTGTATATGAACTTTCACAATAATATAGTGTGTTGTAGGATTACTAGCAAGATGCCCATGCGTTGCATGGAAAATCAAGATCCTGTGGGAGAAAAGGATGAACAAGGGAAGGCCTTATCTGCAAATGCACATTCACGCATTTCACATCTTTCTACATCTACGGGAACCTACGAAAGAATTAACGTAAATTGCCTCTCTCTCCTCCCCTGATTTTCATGGTGGTGGGCCCCTCCCTCCCCCAATCTACAATCAACAGCTCATACTTTCACATTATGTTAATTACCTAACTGGGACTACGTAGGTGTAGCATTACTCGTCCTAAAAACCCAACTAAGCCAACCTCCCAGCATATCGCGCGGGAAAAGACCCGGCCGCGCCATTTTAGTCGGGATTACCGGATTACTAGTAGTAGTATCGATGGATCGCGCGAAGCAACAAGTTTTTTAGGGGGGCAAAGCACCTAGTTTAAAAGGAAAAAAGGCGGTACACTCACATCACCCCTGTCGCGGTCGCATTGCACCCCACACACGTTCGGTCCTACACACGGCTCACGCAAACGAAACGCGCTTCGGCTTGCCTCTTCACTGACACGTGGGACTGCACTTGGAGAAACCGACCATGCGCCAAACTCCCCCCGCCCACCGCGCGAAAATCCTCCCCCCCCCCCAACCCGAAAATTCCCCCCAAATCCTAGATTCAACCGCCCTTCGGCCAACTAGCCAATAATATTCCCAAAACCACCCTCCCCCCCCCCCCGTCCCCCTCCACTCCATTTGCTCCGCCAAAGCCTCCCTCCCCGCCACGCCGATACGTCGGCACCGCGGTTCGTTGAGGGGACGCACGGCGATCCTCTGGCTCCCACAGTATGCTCTCATAGACTACGTTCCTCTAGCTGCGCCGCCACCGCTGGCGACGTTCTTGTGGAGGCGCACGGCGGTCAGTGCCGCCACCGCTGGCGATGTTCGTGTGGAGAGGCACGGCGGTCAGCTTCTCCCACGGTATGCGCAGTCTAGACTAAGGCCCCGTGCATGTCGGTGTAGCGCTGAATGTTAGCTAATAGACGTTGTTAATCTCACTATTTGCTGAAGTAATTTACAGTCAATATGCTCTGCTTAAGAAGTTTCCTTGCCCTGTTCTGCACTCAATCTGCTTAGCTGAGATGGCATGCCAAGGCCGATTAGTTGCTAAAATATCCTGCCATATATTTATTGTGACGTAGATTTCCATGGTCTAGTAGCCAATATGTTAGGTGAAATAGCTCTACACCATTTTATACTCGATCTTTGTTGCTGTGATGGCCTTCGATAGTTCGATGGCTGTGTGCTCGGCCTCATTGACTGCTGAAACAGCCTGTCATAATTTAGGACTCAAATCTGTTTGCTGAATTAGCTTTACATATATTTCGTTACTTAGATCTGCTCGTCCAAATATCTTGCCATAGCTTTAGACATCGACCTAGGTATTTTCTTCTAGACTTCATAAAAAAGCATATATGTTTTCCATGTAATATATAGTAGAAGAACTAATTTGTATGTCTAACAGATGGACAGGACTTGGATAACTTTTGCTCGAAGATTCTCCGCTGCATATGTTGAGGGGGTTGAAAACTTCATGAACTTTATCGGAGCTGAGTACGGTGGTCCGAAATCAGATGTGCTCTGCCCGTGTAGCAGTTGTATGAATTCAGTTACAAGACCCCAGTCAACTATGCAAAATCATCTACACTCGTATGGGATGTCGGTCACATATACTAGGTGGGTTCATCATGGTGAAGCTGTGAACGTCAATGTTATTGACTACGTGGAAGTAGCAGATCACCATCTTGATCTGCCTGATGCTCAGGTGGAAGAGGAGGAGGTGGTGGTGGCGGAGCCCGTGAGTTTGACCAACATTGAAACAATGCTACGAAATGCTCGTGCATTCCGTGAACTTTCACCTGGAGAAGAAAAACAGTGGGCCTGCATGTTGGAACAATGCAACGTGGCTTTCACCCCAGGAAATAAGCTGTCAGTATTCTCAGCTATGGTCACCTTTCTTCAGGTGAAGACATTTGAGCGGATGACCAACAAATCATTCGATGCGATGTTGGCTACTTTCTGTAAAGCTTTCCCAGATGCGTCTGAGCTGCCACACACCTACAGTAAAATGAAGAATTTCCTTCGTGCAGTTGGAATTGGATATGATATGATCCATGTTTGTAAGAATAATTGTGTTCTATTCCGGAAGGATTATGCCAACTTAACTGAATGCCCGAAATGCAAATCATCAAGATGGAAAGATGGCGATGTTGTGAAGAGGATTCCTCATAATGGTCTGAGACATTTTCCAATTACACCAAGATTGTAGAGGTTGTTTCATGATGTTGAAACAAGAGAGGATGTGATGTGGCATTCTAGGAACCAGGAGTACATAGATCAGAATGTAATGAGCCATCCATCACATGGTAGTGAGTGGAAAAGCTTCAATCAGAAGCACGAAAAGTTTGCTGCTGGCCCGAGAAACATTAGACTTGGCTTAGCTTCAGATGGATTTAACCCATTTGGCCACCAGAGCGCCACATATAGCATGTGGCCAGTGCTTGTTATCCCTTACAACATGCCTCCAAATGTCTGCACCAAAGAATCAAACTACATGATGGCCTTGCTTATCCCAGGTCCAAAAAGTCCTGGAAAGGATTTTGATTTGTTCATGGAGCCTCTTGTGGAGGAACTTCAACAGCTATGGAGGGGTGTTCTCACTCGAGACCTATATAGCAGCCCACCAGCTGATTTCATTTTGCATGTTGTTATAATTTGGTGCATCCATGATTATCCAGCTTTGGGCACTATGTTAGGGTGAACGACACATGGTTACAATGCATGTGTTCGCTATGACAGGAATCCGCTGTCATACGCAATACTTAGCAAGATCTGTTACATTGGACACCGCCGTTTCCTTGCCAAGGACAAGCAGCATCCTAGAAAATACCAAAGGCATGTGTTCAATGCAAAGCATGAAAACCGTGATGCACCAAATTGGCTCACCGCCGATGAGTTGCAAGTGGAATTAGAGAAGGTCAGGCATATTACACCAGGAAACCATCCTGATAATGGTAGCGGGAAAAGGAAGCGTGGCTGGCCAGAAGAGAGATTATTGTTTACCCGCAAGTACACTTTGTGGGACTTGGAGTATTGGAAAGATTTGGATCTGCGGCATAATCTTGATCTGATGCACATCGAGAAAAATATATGTGACAGCATTATCAGCACACTTCTTAATATTTAAGGCAACACAAAAGATACCTTAAAATCTAGGATTGATTTGACACACCTGGGTATCAGACAGGATTTACAGGTGCAAGAGGAAGGTAAACCACGGGATATGGCACCAGCTATGTACGTTTTGGACAAGGTAAAAAGAAAAGAATTCTGCGAGGTCCTGTCACGTGTGAGATTTCCACATGGATTTACTTCCAACCCTGAAAGGAGAGTCAGTGCAGATGGAAACAAGGTACAAGGGTTGAAAACTCATGACTACCACGTCCTACTTCAAAGGGTTTTACCTGTTATCCTTAGAGGATTGGGCCGCCCTGACTTATACAGAGCAGTTGCAGAGTTGGGACAATTCTTCAGGGAACTCTGCAGTAGAAATATCAGGACAGATGCGTTGGAGCGTCTTAGAGACAAGATACCAACTATCCTATGCGACCTTGAGAAGATATATCCTCCAGCCTTCTTTGATGTGATGGTGCATTTGGCTGTTCATCTACCTGATGAGGCACTACTTAGAGGTCCAGTACAGTATGGCTGGATGTACCCTATTGAAAGGCGGTTAGGCACTTTCAAGGGCTATGTTAGGAACAGAGCTAGACCCGAGGCTTCCGTTGCAGAGGCCTACATTGCTACATAAGCATTGACATTCTGCTCAAAATTCATTGAAACAGCTGATCAGCTTAGCAAAGAGGTGGATGAAGATAATCCCGGGCTCAATGTTTTTTATTATTCTATTCGAGTTACAGGGAAGAGTCGACAAGAGGACAAACCTAAAGATTTGGACAAAATGGTTTGGTTTGTGTTGAATAACTGTCCTGAGATAGTACCTTATATCAAGTAAGTGCTAAGTACTGCAGCTTATACATCATAATCTACTAAACTTGCAGCACATTCTTATATATTTAGATGTTTAACGCGATCACTATGTTGTGCAGCATCTACAAAAAGGAGTTGCTGCCGCAAAATCCAAGAAACATTGACAAACTGGTTATGGCAGGATTTGCGAAATGGTTCAAGAGCCATTTAAGCTTTTGAATTGCACTGTTAGTTTTTTTAATATATTGAGTACATAAGATGATCAGCTTGTCTATTTTCTAACCATAGGTTAAGAAGATGCGGGAGGATGGGCAGGCAGTTGATGATGCCCTTTACTCACTAGCAATGGGTCCTGATACTCGGGTAAGACATTATAAACCTTGCGTTGTTGGAGATGTGCGCTACAACACCCTAGTACGATACGAAGGCAGGAAGACACAAAACAGTGCCATCATGAGCACGGATACGTATGAAAGAGACAACTAAAATGTATGCTAACATAACAGACATTGTTCAGTTGCAGTATATCTCCAGTTTTGAGGATCATCAATGTGTGGTTATGTTGTGCTGTCGTTGGTATAACCTATTTTCCAGGATCACAAAACCCAGAGCTGATGATTATTTCAAATCCATCAATGTCAAGGCGGCGTACCAGACCAACGAGCCTTTTATTTTGGCAAATCAAGCAACACAGATATTTTTCTTGGAAGACACGTTTGCACGTAGCAATGACTGGAGAGTATTGCAAAGGTTTCGGCAGAGGAATTCGTTTAATGAAGTTGCACAACAAGATGGTTCTTACACTGCTCCTGATGTACAAGATAACACAGATGTTCCTAATATCTTTGAGAACCATCACGTCAATGACGCCGGTGAAAAGATTGCCTGTCGTGTTGTGGACATACAAGAGTTGATCAAAAAGAAGCCAACGTTCGAGGACGTTGAGGACGAAGAAGAAGATGACACCATGGGGAATTGCGATTCAGACTGATACACATGGCGAAGATGTTGACGCTGCTGCTGCGGATGATGATTACATTGCTTTTGTTGTATTTTCCTGTCAGAAGACATTTTTTATCTACTATGTGAAATTGTGTTTTCTATGACAACTGAAACCTGATGAACATGTTGTTTAGTATTTTCTTGTGAGAACATCACTTGTTATGTATGCTGATTTTTGTTTGGTGATTGTATGATGACTAAAACATGATGACATTGTTGTTTAGTTGTACTCATATTTGGCTGTGAAACTTGAATTTGATGACATAGTTTGCTGTTGGACTGCAATTTTCTCGACGTCTTCGAATGAGAACAAAGCTGACCCGACAAGGCCTCTGCTAATTTATTCATTTATTACCAAAAGGGCCTCTGCTATTTATTTATGAGCAAAAGGGGATACCCCCTGATTTCCGTTAATAGAAATCATTAGATGTTCACAACACTACGCCCAACCTGCTACACAGGTTTCATTCATTACTAGTTTCAGCAAAGTGCTCATGTCATAGGCACTGAATACATCACGAGTGGTACATACACTACAAATAAAGAGACAATCATCCTACAGAGCACATGATTTTGCCCATTATCTTCACAAGCTCTTTCATCTCCTCATTGATGTCAAGGCCGTTCAGCAGCTGTTGCTTGGCCATGATCAGAGGAACTGCATCTTTAACCTTCTGCTCTGCACCTTCCTCTTGTGTCGTTCCTTCAGTTACTTGTCCAACACCCCAACCTGCTGGTATTGGGATTCCTCGGCTAACCAAATAATCAGCGTAGTTGCACTCCCCCACATCAGCAACTTCCCAGAAATACAAATCACATGAATCTTCCCTTTCCTGCACGAATCAAATTGGAAGATCATCAACCAAACTATTAAAAAATCAGCAACTGAAAGCAGCAGAACAACACTTAAACATATTATTACCCCATGATTTGGTCATTTGTAGAAGACTCGGCCAGGGTTGACGATTGTGGTTGAGACGCGGAGGATGACTCTGCATGATTTGCAACAGTGGCACCACACCAACGGCAGCGGGTTGCGATGAGCAACCGTCTGCGGTGCGCGTGCCGGCAGGGGTGTGATGAGACCCACACGCGATGGTATGGGTGGCGACTTGGTGCGTATTAAGTTGTTGCCTGCTGAAGAGCAGGTGGACGAGCAGCCAGCGGACATGGTTGCTGCGGCCAGAGCTTCTGATGCTAGGCAGAGTAAGTAGAGAAGAGGGAAGTGAACGTTGGATATGTCAGTTTCATTACTTGCAGAGTAGCATAGCATCATATATAGTCATAGTCTAGGTTTGGATTCGAACCAGCTGCAGGACCATGTCTCTCTTTTATCTAAAACTCAGCAACGTCTCTTTACTGGTACACTAGCTTGTTCTGTACGCCTTCTCAAGTCTTTGATTCCTCCACCTAACATCTGGGACCCACCGGAAGGGCTGATACGTCTCCAACGTATCTATAATTTTTGATTGCTCCATGCTATATTATCTACAGTTTTGGACTATATTGGGCTTTATTTTCCACTTTTATATTATTTTTGGGACTAACCTATTAACCGGAGGCCCAGCCCAGAATTGTTGTTTTTTGCCTATTTCAATATTTCGGAGAAACGGAATATCAAACGGAGTCCAAACAGAATAAAACCTTCGGGAACATGATTTTCTCACCGAACGTGATCCAGGAGACTTGGACCCTACTCCAAGGAGTCAAAGAGGTGGTCACGAGGGTAGGGGGGCGCCCACCCCCCTAGGGCGCGCCCCCTGCCTCGTGGGCCCCTCGGTGCTCCACCGACGTACTCCTTCCTCCTATATATACCTACGTACCCCCAAACGATCAGAACAGGAGCCAAAAACCTAATTCCACCGCTGCAACTTTCTGTATCCACGAGATCCCATCTTGGGGCCTGTTCCGGAGCTCCGCCGGAGAGGGTCGTCATCACGGAGGGCTTCTACATCATCATAGCCTCTCCGATGAAGTGTGAGTAGTTTACCTCAGACCTTCGGGTCCATAGTTAGTAGCTAGATGGCTTCTTCTCTCTTTTTGGATCTCAATACAAAGTTCTCCCCCTCTCTTGTGGAGATCTATTCGATGTAATCTTCTTCTTTTTGCGGTGTGTTTGTTGAGACCGATGAATTGTGGGTTTATGATCAAGTCTATCTATGAATAATATTTGAATCTTCTCTGAATTCTTTTATGTATGATTGGTTATCTTTGCAAGTCTCTTCGAATTATCCGTTTGGTTTGGCCAACTAGATTGGTAATTCTTGCCATGGGAGAAGTGCTTAGCTTTGGGTTCGATCTTGCGGTGTCCTTTCCCAGTGACAGAAGGGGAAGCAAGGCACGTATTGCATCATTGCCATCGAGGATAACAAGATGGGGTTTATTTCATATTGCATGAATTTATCTCTCTACATCATGTCATCTTGCTTAAAGCGTTACTATGTTTTTAACTTAATACTCTAGATGCATGCTGGATAGCGGTCGATGAGTGGAGTAATAGTAGTAGATGCAGAATCGTTTCGGTCTACTTGTCACGGACGTGATGCCTATATACATGATCATGCCTAGATATTCTCATAACTATGCTCAATTCTGTCAATTGCTCAATAGTAATTTGTTCACCCACCATAGAATACGTATGCTCTTGAGAGAAGCCACTAGTGAAACCTATGGCCCCCGGGTCTGTTCTCATCATATCAATCTCCATCACTTTAATCTTGCTTTTCTTTTTACTTTGCCTTTTACTTTTCACTTTGCATCTCTACACCAAAAATACCAAAAATATTATATCTATCAGATCTCACTCTCGTAAGTGACCGTGAAGGGATTGACAACCCCTAATCGCGTTGGTTGCGAGTAGCTATCGTTTTGTGTAGGTACAAGGGACTTGAGCGTGGCCTCCTTATAGATTGATACCTTGGTTCTCAAAAACTAAGGGAAATACTTACGCTACTCTGCTGCATCACCCCTTCCTCTACGGGGAAATCCAACACAAGCTCAAGAGGTAGCAAGAAGAATTTCTGGCACCGTTGCCAGGGAGTCTACGCAAAAAGTCAACATACCAAGTACCCATCACAATCCCTATCTCTCGCACTACATTATTTGCCATTTGCCTCTCGTTTTCCTCTCCCCCACTTCACCCTTGCCATTTTATTCGCCCTCTCTTTCGCAATCTCCTTCTCCTTCTCCTTCCCTCTTTTCCGCTTGCCTTTTTGTTTGCTCGTGTGTTGGATTGCTTGTTTGTCGCGATGGCTCAAGATACTACCAAATTGTGTGACTTCACCAATACCAATAATAATGATTTCCTTAGCACTCCGATTGCTCCTCTTGCCAATACTGAATCTTGTGAAATTAATACTGCTTTGCTGAATCTTGTTATGAAAGATCAATTCGCCGACCTTCTTAGTGAAGATGTTGCTACTCATCTAAATAGCTTCATGATTTATGTGATATGCAAAAGAAAAAGGATGTCGATAATGATGTCGTTAAATTGAAGCTATTTCCTTTTTCGCTTAGAGATCGTGCTAAAGCTTGGTTTTTGTCTTTGCCTAAAAATAGTATTGATTCTTGGAACAAGTGCAAAGATGCTTTTATCTCTAATTATTTCCCTCCCGCTAAGATCATCTCTCTTAGAAATGATATTATGAACTTTAAGCAACTTGATCATGAACATGTTGCACAAGCTTGGGAGAGAATGAAATTAATGATACGTAATTGCCCTACTCATGGTTTGAATTTGTGGATGATTATACAAAACTTTTATGCCGTATTGAATTTTGCTTCTAGAAATCTTTTAGATTCGGCCGCAGGAGGCACTTTTATGGAAATCACTTTAGGAGATGCTACTAAACTCCTAGATAATATAATGGTTAATTATTCTCAATGGCATACTAAAAGATATTCTAATAAAAAAGTGCATGCGATAGAAGAAATCAATGTTTTGAGTGGAAAGATGGATGAACTTATGAAATTATTTGCTACTAAGAGTGTTTCTTCTGATCCTAATGATATGCCTTTGTCTACTTTGATTGAGAATAACAATGAATCTACGGATGCGAATTTTGTTGGTAGGAATAATTTTGGTAACAACGCTTAGAGGGAATTTTAATCCTAGGCCATATCCTAGTAATCCTTCTAATAATTATGCGAATTCCTACAACAACCCTTATGAAAATTATAATAAGATTCCCTCTGAATTTGGGAATAGTGTTAAAGAGTTTATGAATTCACAAAAGAATTTTAATGCTTTGCTTGAAGAGAAATTGCTTAAAGTTGATGATTTGGCCAGGAACATTGATAGAATTTCTCTTGAGATTGATTCTTTAAAGCTTAGATCTATTCCTCCTAAGCATGATATCAATGAGTCTCTCAAATCCATGAGAATTTCCATTGATGAGTGCAACGAAAGAACTTCTAGGATGTGTGCTTCCAAAGATGCCTTTATTAAAGCGTGTTCTTCCAATTCCTATGAAAATCAAGATGAAGATCTAAAAGTTATTGATGTGACTCCTATTAAATCTTTGTTTTGCAATATGAATCTTGATGAAACTGAATATGATCTTCTTTTACCTAGAAGACGTTCTAAAAATTCGGAGTATTTAGATCTTTATGGTGAAATTGATGAAAGTGGGATTGAAAGAACTAAAAATCTAGATATTGCTAAACCCACTATATTGGATTTCAAGGAATTTAATTATGAAAGTTGCTCTTTAATTGATTGTATTTCCTTGTTGCAATCCGTGCTAAATTCTCCACATGCTTATAGTCAAAAGAAAGCCTTCACCGAACATATTGTTGATGGCTTGATGCAATCTTATGAAGAAAAACTTGAGTTGAAAGTTTCTATCCCTAGAAAACTCTATGATGAGTGGGAACCAAATATTAAAAATAAAATTAAAGATCATCAGTTTTATGCTTTCTGTGATTTGGGTGCTAGTGTCTCCACTATTCCCAAGACTTTGTGTGATTTGCTAGATTTCCGTAATTTTGATGATTGCTCTCTAAACTTGCATCTTGCGAATTCTACTATTAAGAAACCTATGGGAAGGATTAATGATGTTATTATTGTTGCAAATAGGAATTATGTGCCCGTAGATTTCATTGTTCTTGATATAGATTGCAATCCTTCTTGCCCTATTATTCTTGGTAGACCTTTCCTTAGAACGGTTGGTGCGATTATTGATATGAAGGAAGGGAATATTAGATTTAAATTTCCGTTAAAAAAAGGGCATGGAAAAATTTCCAAGAAATAAAATAAAATTTACATGTGAAACCATCATGAGAGCCACTTATGGATTGCCTACCAAAGATGGCAATACCTAGATCTATCCTCGCTTTTATGCCTAGCTAGGGGCGTTAAACGATAGCGCTTGTTGTGAGGCAACCCAATTTTATTTTTATTACTTGCTTTTTGCTCCTGTTTAGTAATAAATAATTTATTTAGCCTCTATTTTGGTTGTGTTTTTGTGTTTAATTAGTGTTTGTGCCAAGTAGAACCGTTGGGAAGACTTGGGGAAAGTCTTGTTGAACTTGCTGTAAAAAACAGAAACTTTAGCGCTCACGAGAACTGCTGTCATTTTTATTTGGAAAGTGATATTTAGTTAATTCTTTTTGAAGAAGATTAATAGATAAATCCCTCACGTCCAGAAATTTATTTTAGAATTTTTGGGGTTCCATAAGTTTGCGTTAGTTACAGATTACTACAGACTGTTCTGTTTTTGACAGATTCTGTTTTTGTGTGTTGTTTGCTTATTTTGATGAATCTATGGCTAGTAAAATAGTTTATAATCCATAGAGAAGTTGGAATACAGTAGGTTTAACACCAATATAAATAAAGAATGAGTTCATTACAGTACCTTGAAGTGTTCTTTTGTTTTCTTTCTCTAACGGAGCTCACGAGATTTCTATTGATTTTTGTGTTGTGAAGTTTTCAAGTTTTGGGTGAATTCTTTTGATGGATTATGGAATAAGGAGTGGCAAGAGCCTAAGCTTGGGGATGCCCATGGCACCCCCAAGATAATACAAGGACACCAAAAATTCAAAGCTTGGGGATGCCCCGGAAGGCATCCCCTCTTTCGTCCACTTCCATCGGTAATTTACTTGGAGCTATATTTTTATTCACCAACATGATATGTGTTTTGCTTGGAGCGTCTTGTATTATTTGTGTATTTGTGTTTTAGTATGCCACAATCATCCTTGCTGTACACACCTTTTGAGATAGCCATACATGAATTAAAATTTGATAGAATACTCTATGTGCTTCACTTATATCTTTTGAGCTAAGTAGTTTTGCTCTATGTGCTTCACTTAGATCTTTTAGAGCACGGTGGTGAATTTGTTTTAAAGAAACTATTGATCTCTCATGCTTCACTTAAATTATTTTGAGAGTCTCTTAATAGCATGCTAATTTGCTTAATAATAATATGCTTGGTATTCAAGATTTGTGAAACTTTCTTTTGAGTGTGTTGAATACTAAGAAAAGATTGAAGCATGATAATTGTTTTGAGATATGGAGGTGATAATATTAGAGTCATGCTAGTTGAGTAGTTGTGAATTTAAATAATACATGTGTTAAAGTTTCTGATTCCCATAGCATGCACGTATGGTGAACCGTTATGTGATGAAGTCAGATCATGATTTATTTATTGATTGTCTTCCTTATGAGTGGTGGTCGGGGACGAGCGATGGTCTTTTCCTACCAATCTATCCCCCTTGGAGCATGCGTGTAATACTTTGCTTTGATAACTTCTAGATTTTTGCAATAAGTATATGAGTTTTTTATGACTAATGTTGAGTCCATGGATTATATGCACTTTTTCCATCCTTCCACCATTGCTAGCCTCTCTAATACCGCGCACTTTTCGCCGGTATCATACACCTACCATATACCTTCCTCAAAAAAGCCACCATACCTACCTATCATGGCATTTCCATAGCCATTCCGAGATATATTGCCATGCAACTTTCCACCGTTCCGTTTATCATGACACATTCATCATTGTCATATTGCTAGCATGATCATGTAGATGACATCGTATTTGTGGCAAAGCCACCGTTCATAATTCTTTCATACATGTCACTCTTGATTCATTGCATATCCCGGTACACCGCCGGAGGCATTCATATAGAGTCATATTTTGTTCTAAGTATCGAGTTGTAATTGTTGAATTGTAAGAAAAATAGAAGTGTGATGATCATCATTTTTAGAGCATTGTCCCAAGTGAGGAAAGAATGATGGAGACTATGATTCCCCCATAAGTCGGGATGAGACTCTGGACGAAAAACAAATAAAAGAGGCCAAAGAAGCCCAAATAAAAAGAGAAAGAAAAGAGGCCATAAAAAGACCCAAATAAAAAATAAAAAAATGAGAGAAAAAGAGAGAAGGGACAATGTTACTATCCTTTTACCACACTTGTGCTTCGAAGTAGCACCATGATCTTTATAGTAGAGAGTCTCTCATGTTATCACTTTCATATACTAGTGGGAATCTTTCATTATAGAACTTGGCTTGTATATTCCAATGATGGGCTTCCTCAAATTACCCTAGGTCTTCATGAGCAAGCAAGTTGGATGCACACCCACTTAGTTTCTTTTGATGAGTTTTCATATACTTATAGCTCTAGTGCATCCGTTGCATGGAAATCCCTACTCACTCACATTGATATCTATTGATGGGCATATCCATAGCCGTTGATACGCCTAGTTGATGTGAGACTATCTTCTCCTTTTTGTCTTCTCCACAACCACCATTCTATTCCACCTATAGTGCTATATCCAAGGCTCACGCTCATGTATTGCGTGAAGATTGAAAAAGTTAGAGTATGAAACAATTGCTTGGCTTGTCATCGGGGTTGTGCATGATTTAAATACTTTGTGTGGAGAAGATAGAGCATAGCCAGACTATATGATTTTGTAGGGATAACTTTCTTTGGCCATGTTATTTTGAGAAGACATAATTGCTTTGTTAGTATGCTTGAAGTATTATTATTTCTATGTCAACATAAACTTTTGTCTTGAATCTTTCAAATCTGAATATTCATATCAAAATTAAGAAGATTTGCATTGAAACTATGCCAAGTAGCACTCTGCATCAAAAATTCTCTTTTTATCATTTACCTACTCGAGGACGAGCAGGAACTAAGCTTGGGGATGCCTGATACGTCTCCAACGTATCTATAATTTTTGATTGCTCCATGCTATATTATCTACTGTTTTGGACTACATTGGGCTTTATTTTCCACTTTTATATTATTTTTGGGACTAACCTATTAACCGGAGGCCCAGCCCAGAATTGCTGTTTTTGGCCTATTTCAGTATTTCAGAGAAACAAAATATCAAACGGAGTCCAAACGGAATAAAACCTTCGGGAACGTGATTTTATCACCGAACGTGATCCAGGAGACTTGGACCCTACTCCAAGGATTCAAAGAGGCGGTCACGAGGGTGGGGGCGCGCCCACCCCCCTAGGGCGCGCCCCCCTGCCTCATGGGCCCCTTGGTGCTCCACCGACGTACTCCTTCCTCCTATATATACCTACGTACCCCCAAACGATCAGAAGAGGAGCCAAAAACCTAATTCCACCGCCGCAACTTTCTGTATCCACGATATCCCATCTTGGGGCCTGTTCCGGAGCTCCGCCGGAGAGGGCCGTCATCAGGAGGGCTTCTACATCATCATAGCCTCTCCAATGAAGTGTGAGTAGTTTACCTCAGACTTTCGGGTCCATAGTTAGTAGCTAGATGGCTTCTTCTCTCTTTTTGGATCTCAATACAAAGTTCTCCCCCTCTCTTTTGGAGATCTATTCGATGTAATCTTCTTCTTTTTGCGGTGTGTTTGTTGAGACCGATGAATTGTGGGTTTATGATCAAGTCTATCTATGAATAATATTTGAATCTTCTTTGAATTCTTTTATGTATGATTGGTTATCTTTGTAGGTCTCTTCGAATTATCCGTTTGGTTTGGCCAACTAGATTGGTAATTCTTGCCGTGGGAGAAGTGCTTAGCTTTGGGTTCGATCTTGTGGTGTCCTTTCCCAGTGACAGAAGGGGCAGCAAGGCACGTATTGCATCGTTGCCATCAAGGATAACAAGATGGGGTTTATTTCATATTGCATGAATTTATCTCTCTACATCATGTCATCTTGCTTAAAGCGTTACTCTGTTTTTAACTTAATACTCTAGATGCATGCTGGATAGCGGTGGATGAGTGGAGTAATAGTAGTAGATGCAGAATCGTTTTGATCTACTTGTCACGGACGTGATGCCTATATACATGATCATGCCTAGATATTCTCATAACTATGCTCAATTCTATCAATTGCTCAACAGTAATTTGTTCACCCACCGCAGAATACTTATGTTCTTGAGAGAAGCCACTAGTGAAACCTATGACCCCCGGGTCTATTCTCATCACATCAATCTCCATCACTTTAATCTTGCTTTGCTTTTTTACTTTCCCTTTTACTTTTCACTTTGCATCTCTATACCAAAAATACCAAAAATATTATATCTATCAGATCTCACTCTCGTAAGTGACCGTGAAGGGATTGACAACCCCTAATCGCGTTGGTTGCGAGTAGCTATCATTTTGTGCAGGTACGAGGGACTTGAGCGTGGCCTCCTACTGGATTGATACCTTGGTTCTCAGAAATTGAGGGAAATAGTTACGCTACACTGCTGCTTCATCCCTTCCTCTTCGGGGAAATCCAACGCAAGCTCAAGAGGTAGCAAGGGCCTCTGTATTTCGCGAAAAAAGTGCCCCCACTGACAGGTCGGACCCACCAACTATCTTCGCACGCTAGGAAGTGCCACCTTATTACATACAAAAAAATGAATACTCCCCCTGCCAGCTGGAACCCAGCATCGTGGGAGGCTGACTTGTGGGCCTACCAAGTTGATGGGGACGGAGGGCTTTCTCAACTTAGTCAATATGAACGATTCTAGCTCCAGTTACCGTATGATGTTCATCCAACGGTAGTAGTGCTTCTTCAACCTCCGGTCTTCTTGCTCCAGCCGCCCAAACCAGTGTCGGTTGTGTCGCGTGCTCCTACCTCCCGTGGCCGGCTGTGATGCCGCGGAGGCCTCACCGCCCCCTACTACTCCCACCGCTAGCCAGGGCATCCCTCTACTCACCCACACCCCTTGTTATTCTGCGGCGACGTCAGCCTGACACCGCAGTCGAACCAGTGAACCCTCATATTCCTCTCCGCATGGGCATCCACTGCCGCGTTTTCCCCGGCTCCATGTCGTCCCCTTCCTAGGCCTCGCCGTCGTCCACTGCCTTGGTGCTCTCGGCGTGGCATGGTCAATGTGGTCAACGACCGACTTCCATCGGAAGAGTACTGTACGTGCAGAGGCTGACAGTTGGGTCCACGGCCGCAGCTGGGTCCACGGCCACAGCCCAGTTTTTTGTGATTTGCCAAGTAAGTCACTTTGTCAGGCCTGTTGGGCTGCAAATCTTTCAAGACAAGGAGAGCTTCATTCGGCTGGCCGAGAAAATGGCCTATCAGTAATGAGAAATGGGTTGTACATTTTTAAAACACATCAAACCGGCAATTAGTTTCAAATTTCTTTTTTTCATTTCAAGATTTTAAATTGCATTAATTTTTATGCATGGACAATTTGTTGGATTTTATATTGATATATATTTATTTTAAAAATCAGTTTGAATGTGACTCGAAATTTCGGGATTAGAAACAGTTCAGACCGCACCTGAAATATGAAAAATTTCGTATATATTTTTAACCGTGGCCACAATATGGGCTGTAATGCTAACAAAAAGAATATGGGCTCCAAAAAACCTTAAGAATTGGCAAATGGGCTGTAAATTATTAGAAATAATGACAGATGTGTTGTATGATGTTTTCCACAGATTTGAGGCTTTCCTAAAAAAAAGGTTGACGCACAAGCAGTGACTGTTGGATGTCCATCCAACGGCCGTCGTGCTTCTTCAATCTCTGCTCTTCCTGCTCCAGCTGCTCAAACAAGCGCCGGTGGGACTGCCTGCTCTCTCCTCCCCGCAGCCGGCTGTGCTGCCACGTAGGCCTCACCGCCCCACCGTACTCCCATCAATGGCCTAGCCATCCCTCTACTCACCCACACCTGCTGTTATTCTCCGGCGATGGCAGACGAACCAGTAAACCCTCGTACAGTCGTACTCCCCTCTGCGTGGGAAACAACTACCGAGTCTTCCCTACCTCCATGTCTTTCCCTTCCTAGTCCTCACCGTCGTCCACCGCCCTGGTGCTCTCGGCGCGGCCTGGTCAACGTGGTCAACGACCGACATGCATCTGAAGTGGACTATACATGGAGAGGCTGACAACAGGGTCCACGGCCGCACGCAAGGAAATGCCTCCTTATTATGCGCAAAATAATGATTCCTCCACCTGACATCTGGGACCCACCGAAAGGGCCTTTGTATTTCGCGAAAAAAATGTTACCGCCACTGACAGCTTGGACCCACCAGCTATATCTTCGCACACAAGGAAGTGCCTCCTTATTACGCACAAAAAAAATGAATACTCCCCCTGCTAGCTGGGACCCAGTATAGTGGTAGGCTGACTTGTGGGCCTACTAAGTTGACGGGGATGGAGGGCTTTGTCAACTTATTCAATATGCACGATTCTAGCTCCAGTGACCGTACGATGTCCATCCAACGGTCGTAGTGCTTCTTCAACCTCTGGTCTTCTTGCTCCAGCCGCCCAAACCAGCATCGGTCGTGCCTCGTGTTCCTGCCTCCCGTGGCCGGCTGCGATGCGGCGGAGGCCTCACCGCCCCTACTACTCCCACCGCTGGCTAGGCCATCCCTCTACTCACCCACACCCCCTGTTATTCTGCGGCGACGGCAGCCTCACACCACAGCGAACCAGTGAACCCTCATACTCCTCTACGTGTGGGCATCCACTATCGTGTCTTCCCCGGCTCCGCGTCGTCCCCTACCTAGGCCTCGCCGTCGTCCACCGCCCTGGTGCTCTCGGCGCGGCATGGTCAACGTGGTCAAGGAATGAGTTCCATCAGAAGAGTACTGTATGTGGAGAGGCTGACAGCTGGGTCCACGGCAGCCGCAAGGAAGTGCCTCCTTATTACGCGGAAAATAATTATTCCTCCACCTGACAGCAGGGACCCACCGGACGGGCCACTGTATTTGGCAAAAAAACATTCCCCCTGACTGTTGGGACCCACCGGACGGGCCTCCGTATTTTGCGAAAAAAAACATTCCCCCTGCTGTCAGCTCGGACCCACCGGAAGTGCCTCCTTATTACGCACAAAAAATGAATACTCCCCCTGCTAGTTGGGACCCACCTTAGTGGGTGGCTGACTTGTGGGCCTACTAAGTTGACGGGGACGGAGTGGTTTGTCAACTTAGTCAATATGAACGATTCTAGCTCCAGTGACCGTACGATGTCCATCCAACGGCCATAGTGCTTCTTCTACCTCTGGTCTTCTTGCTCCAGCCGCCCAAAGGAGCGCCAGACGTGTCGCATGCTCCTGCCTCCCGTGGTCGGCTGTGCTGCCGCGGAGGCCTCACCGCCCCCTACTATTCCCATCGCTGGCCAGGCCCTGCGGCGACGACAGCCTCACACCGCAGCCGAACCAGTGAACCCTCGTACTCCTCTCCGCGCGGGCTTCCACTGCCGCGTCTTCCCCGGCTCCGCGTCGTCCCCTTCCTAGGCCTCATCGTCGTCCACTGCCCTGGTGCTCTCGGCGCGGCGTGGTCAACGTGGTCAAGGAACGGCTTCCATCGGACATGGACTGTACGTGGAGAGACTGACAGCTGGGTCCACGGCCGCAGCAAGGAAGTGCCTCCTTATTATGCGCAAAATAATTATTCCTCCACCTGACAGCAGGGACCCACCGGACGGGCCACCGTATTTCGCGAAAAAACCGTTTCCCCCTGATTGCTGGGACCCACCAGCTACATCTTCGCACGCAAGGAAGTGCGTCTGGGCAAAAAAACGATTCGCCCCCCTGACTGCTGGGACCCACTAGCTACATCTTCGCATGCAAGGAAGTGCCTGACAGTCGGGACCCACCTGGTCGAAGCATACGTAGCATTGTCATTCTGGTCGCGAACGTGTACGTACATACTGGTCGATGTAGAGGCTCGCAGGTTTCGTAGTAGAGGCGCGCACGTAGCATGTACACATACGTACAGAGGCTAGTGTGCAAGAAAGAAAATACGGCCATGTACGTACATACGGGCAGGGTCTCGAACGCCTACTCGCGCATACGTACGGCCAGGGCTCGTGTACATGGCTGGGTCAGAATGGAGAAACTGCGTCATCGTCATGTTCATGGGGGGCCAACCGGCTGGGTCGAAACGGGATGTGTCGTCATGTTCATCGGGAGGGCTTCAACGGAACAGCCGATGGAAATGAGGTCTGGCGTACCATAGAACGGAGGAAACGGCCTTGTGTTCGACCGGCCACATTCAAAACGGGATCCTGTTCAACGGGAGGTGTGTGGCATACCGCAAAACGGAGGAAACGGACCTCCTACGGTCGAAACGGGGGTCCTGTTGATCGAGAGTGGTGTGGCGTATCGCAAAACGGAGGGAACGGACTTGTGTTGGAGCGCTATAGTCAAAATGGGGGTCCTGTTCATCGGGAGGGGTGTGGCATACCGCAAAACGGGACTCCACGGGATACTATTCATCTCCACCGTCGACCCCCTCCATCCTCCACAGGCTACTGTTCATCCACCGTCGACCTCCTCCAGCCTCCACCTGCGACTGTTCATCCACGGGCTCATGTTCATCCAGCCTCCACCGCGCGCTACTCCACCGGCTACTGTTCAACCAGCCCTCTTCACGGGCTCCTGTTCAACCACCCCTCCACGGGCTACTGTTCATCCAGCCCTCCACCGTCTACAGTTCATCCTGCCCTCCACGGGGTGGTCATGTTCATCCAGCCCTCCACGGGGTCCTGTTCATCCAGACACAACACCACGGTGTCCTGTTCATCCACCCCCACCAGGAACTGTTCATCCACCCCCCCCCCCCCTGCAACGCTCACTGTTCATCCAGAGGAAACACCACGGGGTCCTATTCATCCACCCCCACTGAGAACTGTTCATCCAAACCCCTGAGCAACGCTCATTGTTCATCTAGAGGCAGCATCGATTGGCTTCAGTTAGCAGCAGTAGCGAAGGAATCGCTCGATCGGATTCAGTTAACATCCATCGATCGATCGCTCGGGTTCAGTAACACGTAGCCTACAGTGCAATCGCTCGGGTTCAGTTAGAGCCCAATGCCTCGCACCCACGCGCGTGCGTGTACGAGAGAAACGCGCATCGCTCGGCCCCGACCATCCACCGTAATCGGGAACACCCCGATATTTTCCTCGCCCTCACTTCTACCACGGTTTTTTTCGTCATGGACGGCCCAAAGAATGTCATGCAGCTGCATCTCCGGCCTGCCCAGGATGAAAAGCCCATTTTCTATCATGATTTTTGTCATAGAAGTAGGACCCCACCACATCTATGATGATACCGGGTTTTGTCACAATTATCGTCATAGAAGTGTCATAAGTATGACAGGAAAAAAATTCGTTCGACCCAAAATGTCACAGATGTGTCTTTTTTTGTAGTGGAAGCCCTGCTAGGATTGCTCCACCACCATCTCCACCATGGCGTCGTGCTGGTTGAGATCCCATCTACTTCTTCTCCCTCTCTTGCTGTATCAAGAAGGAGGATATGCCATTGAGTCACACATGTGCTGAACGTGGAGGTGTCGTTAGTTCGACACTTGATCGGGAGTTCGTGGGATGGATCATGATTCGATCGTGAAGACGTTCGACTACATCAACCGTGTTGCTTAACGCTTCCTCTTAGCGATCTACAAGGGTGTGTAGATCCAATCTCTCCTCTCGTAGATGTTCATCTCCTAGATTGGTCTTGTTGAGCGTCGGAATTTTTTTGTTTCCCATGCAATGTTCCCAACAGTGGCATCATGAGTTAGGTCTATGCGCAGATGACATCATGAGCAAAACACAAAGGAGTTTGTGGGTGTTGATATTTGAATTGCTTCCTTCCTTAGTCTTATTTTGATTCAACAGTATTATGGGATGAAGCGGCCCGGACCAACCTTACAAGTCCACGTACATGAGACCGGTTCCATCGACTTACATGCAACTAGATTGCATAAAGATGGCTGGCGGGTGTCTGTCTCTCCCACCTTAGTTGAATCGGATTCGACAAAGGTGGTCCTTGTAGAAGGTTGAATAGCAATTTGCATATCACCATTGTGGCTTTGCGTAGGTAAGAATCGTTCTTGCTAGATACCCATAGCAGCCACGTAAAACATGCAACAACAATTAGAGGACATCTAACTTGTTTTTGCAGGGTATGTTGTGATATGATATGGCCAAAGACATGATGAGATATATTTGATGTATGAGATGATCATGTTTGTATAGATTATCATGACTTGCATGTCGATGAATACGGCAACCGGCAGGAGCCATAGGGTTGTCTTTAATTTCTGTATGACCTGCGTGTCAATCATTAAGCGCTATGTAATGCTTTACTTTATCGCTAAGCGGTAGCAATAGTTGTAGAAGCATGGTTGTCGTGACAATCACGATGGCAACACGATGATGGAGATCATGGTGTCATCCCGGTGATGATGGAGATCATGCCGGTGCTTTGGAGATGGAGATCAAAAGCATAAGATGATGGCCATATCATGTCACCTATGATTTGCATGTGATGTTAATCCTTTTATGCATCTTATTTTTCTTAGGATGACGGTAGCATTATAAGGTGATCCCTCACTAAAATTTGAAGATCAAATTGTGTTCTCTCCAAGTGTGCATCGTTGCGAAAGTTCATTGTTTCGAAGCACCACGTGATGATCGGTGTGATAGACTCTACATTCACATAAAACGGATGCAAACCAGTTTTGCACATGCAAAACACTTGGGTTAAACTTGACGAGCCTAGCATGTACAGACATGGCCTCGGAACACAAGAGACCGAAAGGTCGAGCATGAGTCATATAGTAGATATGATCAACATGGAGATGTTCCCCATTGAAGCCACCTCATCTCACATGATGATCGGACTTGGGTTTATTTGGATCATGCTACACTCGGACAACCGGAGGGATGTTGATTTTAGTGGGAGTACTTAGGTAATATGATTAATTGAACTCATTATCATGAACAATAGTCTAAGTTGTCTTTGCAAATTATGTTGTAGACCAATAGCTCGCGCTATAGCTCCCTGTTTTAATACGTTCCTAGAGAAAGACTAAGTTGAAAGATATTGTAAGAAATTATGCGAACTAGGTCCGTAGTCTGAGGATTGTCCTCACTGCCGCACAGAAGGCTTATGTCCTTGATGCACCGCTGGGTGTGCCAACCCCTTTAGCATTGTGTGTGGATGTTGTGAACATCTAGCAGACATGTTCCGATGACTGCTTGATAAGTTTAGTGCGTCATGCTTTACAGCTTAGAATCGGGACTCCAAAGACATTTTGAACGCCATGGAACATGTGAGATGTTCCAAGAGCTGAAATTGGTATTTCAGGCTCATGCCTGTGTTGAGAGGTATGAGACCTCTGACAAGTTCTTTGCCTACAAATGAAGGAGAATAGCTCAACTAGTGAGCATGTGCTCAGAATGTCTGGGTACTACAATCGCTTGAATCAAGTGGGAGTTAATCTTCTAGATAAGATAGTGATTGCCAGATTTCTCCAGCCACCATCACCAAGCTACGAGAGCTTCATGATGAACTATAAAATGCAAGGGATGGAGATAATCCCGAAGCTGTTCGCGGTGCTTATGACCGCGAAAGGTAGAAATCAAGAAGGAACATCCAGTATTCATGGTTAGAAAGACCATTGGTTTCAAGAAGGGTAGGGCAAGAAGGGAAACTTCATGAGTGGCAAGACATTTGCTTCTCCACTGAAGAAACCCAAGGTTGAACCCAAACCTGAGACTAAGTGCTTCTATTGTAAGGGGAACGGTCACTGGTAGCGGAACTACCCCAAATACTTGGTAGAGAAAGAAGGCTGGCAACTTCAACAAAAATATATCTCATATACGTGTTATTGATGTGTACCTTACTAGTACTCCTAGTAGCACCTGGGTATTAGATACCAGTTCAGTTGCTAATATTGGTAACTAGAAACTGATATGCCTCCAATGTATCTATAATTTTTTATTGTTCCATGCTATTATATTATCTATCGTGGATGTTTTATATGCATTAATATGCTATTTTATATGATTTTTGGGACTAACCTATTAACCTAGAGCCCGATGCCGGTTTCTGTTTTTTCCTTGTTTTAGAGTTTCGCAGAAAAGGAATACCAAATGGAATCCAAATGGAATGAAACTTTCGCGATGATTTTTCTTGGACCAGAAGACATCCAGAGGACTTGGAGTACACGTCAGGGAAGCCATGAGGCATCCACAAGGACAGAGGGCAGGCCCCCCACCCTTGTGGGCCCCTCGTGACTCCACGGACCTATTTCTTCTGCCTATATATATTCTCAAATACCCCAAAACCTTCCAGGGGAACCACAAAACCACTTTTCCACCGCCGCAACCTTATGTACCCATGAGATCCCATCTAGGGGCCTTTTCCGGTGTCCTACCGAAGGGGGGTTCGATCACGGAGGGCTTCTACATCAACACCATTGTTTCTCCGATGAAGCGTGAGTAGTTTACCACAAACCTATGGGTCCATAGCTAGTATCTAGATGGCTTCTTCTCTCTCTATGATTCTCAATACCATGTTCTCCTCGATGCTCTTGGAGATCTATTCGATGTAATAATTTTTTGCGGTGTGCTTGCCGAGATCCGGTGAATTGTGGATTTATGATCAGCTTATCTATGAAATTATTTAAATCTCCTCTAAATTCGTATATGCATGATTTTATATCTTTGCAAGTCTCTTTGAATTATCGGTTTGGTTTGGCCAACTAGATTGGTTTTTCTTGCAATGGGAGAAGTGCTTAGCTTTGGGTTCAATCTCACGGTGCTCGATCCTAGTGATAGAAGGGGAACCAACACGTATTGTATTGTTGCCATCGAGGATAACAAGATGGTGTTTTCATCATATTGCTTGAGTTAATTCTGCTACATCATGTCATCTTACTTAATGCGTTACTCTGTTCTTATGAACTTAATACTCTAGATGCAGGAAGGAGCCGGTCGATGTGTGGAGTAATAGTAGTAGATGCAGAATCGTTTCAGTCTACTTGACAAGGACGTGATGCATATATTCACGATCATTGCCTTAGATATCGTCATAACTTTGCGCTTTTCTATCAATTGCTCGGCAGTAATTTGTTCACCCACCGTAATATTTTCTATCTTGAGAGAAGCCTCTAGTGAAACCTGTGCCCCCCCCCCCCGGTCTATTTCCCATCATATAATCTTCTATTTTCCATCATACAAGCTTCTGATCTACAATTTTAGTTTTCAGTTTACTTTATTTGCAATCTTTTACTTTCTGATCTATAAACCAAAAATACCAAAAATATTACTTTAACATTTATCCATCTATATCAGATCTCACTTTGCAAATAACCGTGAAGGGATTGATAACCCCTTTGTCGCATTGGGTGCAAGTTGGTGTTTGTTTGTGCAGGTATTCGGTGGCTTGTTGCAGTGTCTCCTACTGGATTGATACCTTGGTTCTCAAAAGTTGAGGGAAATAATTACTCTACTTTGCAGCATCACCCTTTCCTATTCAAGGGAAAAACCAACGCAAGCTCAAGAGGTAGTAGGAAGAATTTTTGGCGCCGTTGTCGGGGAGATCTACGCCAAGCCAAGACATACCAAGTACCCATCATAAACTCCCATCCCTCGCATTACATTATTTTCCATTCGCCTCTCGTTTTCCTCTCCCCCACTTCTAAAACGATTTTCAAAAAGATTCTCCTTTTCTTCGCCCCTCTTCTGTTCGTCTTTTCGTTGCCCTTATGTCTTACTTGGTTCGTTTGCTTGTTTGCTTGGTATAATTGAGTGTTTATTGAAAATCAGAAGCAAAGAGTTTATGTATCCTCATCCACTTGCTAATATTTTTAAGATATCCAATTATGATGAACCAATTGCTAGTGAGTTGAGTGCACTAGATTATCTTTATGAGGTTTTGCTTGGAATTCATGAATCTGAAAAATTGTGATGAAGTGTTGAAAGAAGAAATTTATGAAGTAATTCATGATATCTCCTTGAATGAAAAGCATGATTGCAATGATATTAGTATAAATTCGGTTAATGTCAATTGTGTTAATGATATGCAAAACCCTAAGCTTGGGGATGCTAGTTCTACTATGTCCACTACTTGTTGCAATGATCATGATTGGGGTGATTTTTCTTATACTCTTGAAAATTTATTTAAGCCCCATGATGAATATGAGATTGAAAATAATGTTTGCAATAATACTGAAAGTGGGTTTGGAAGAGTGTCAACTTTAGATCCCACATACTTGGATGATGTTCAATCTTATGAATATCATTACTTTCTCACCTTCACCGATGACTTGAGTAGATATGGGTATATTTACTTAATGAAGCATAAGTCTGAAACATTTGAAAAGTTCAAACAATTTCAGAGTGAAGTTGAGAATCATCGTAACAAGAAGATTAAATTCCTATGGTTTGATCGAAGGGGAGAATATCTGAGTTATGAGTTTGGCAATCACTTAAGACAATGTGGAATTGTTTCATAGTTGATGCCACATGGAACACCACAGCGTAATGGTGCGTCCGAACATCGTAATCATACCTTATTGGATATGGTGCGTTCTATGATGTCTCTTGCCGATCTGCCACTATCGTTTTGGGGTTATGCATTAGAGACAACTACATTCACTTTAAATAGTGTACCATCTAAATCCGTTGAGACGACACCGTATGAATTGTGGTTTGCAAAGAAACCTAAGTTGTCATTTCTTAAGGTTTGGGGCTGCGACGTGATACATCTCCATCGTATCTACTTTTCCAAACTCTTTTGCACTTGTTTTTTACTCTAATTTGCATGATTTGAATGGAACTAACTCAGACTAACGTTGTTTTCAGCAGAATTGCCATGGTGTTATTTTTGTGCAAAAATAAAAGTTATCGGATTAACCAGAAAATTTACGGAGAATATTTTTGGAATATATGAAAAATACTAGCAAAAGTATCAACCAGAGGGGACCCACCAGGAGACCACAAGAGTGGAGGGCCCGCCCTACCCCCCAGGCTCACCCGCTGCCATGTGGGTCCCCTGGACCTCCTCCGACCCTAACTCCAACTCTATGTATTCACACCCGGAGAGAGAAAAATCAGAGAGAAGGATTCATCGCATTTTATGATAGGGAGCCGCCGTCGCCTCCTGTTCTTCATCGGGGGCTGATTTGGAGTCTGTTCGAGGCTCCGCAGAGGGGGATGCGTCGCCATCAGCATCACCAACCTTCCCCCGTCACCAATTTCATGATGCTCACCGTCGTGCATGAGTAATTCCACCATAGGCTTGCTGGACGGTGATGGGTTGATGAGATTTATCATGTAATCGAGTTAGTTTTGTTAGGGTTTGATCCCTAGTATCCATTATGTTCTGAGATTGATGTTGCTATGACTTTGCTATGCTTAATGCTTGTCACTAGGGCCCGTGTGCAATGATTTCAGATCTGAACCTATTATGTTTTCATGAATATATTTGTGTTCTTGATCCTATCTTGCAAGTTGTAGACACCTATTACGAGTTATGATCCGCATACCACAAGGTGGCAATAATTGGGATTCTTTCCGGTGATTACCGTAGTTTGAGGAGTTCATGTATTCACTAAGTGCTAATGCTTTGGTCCGGTTCTCTATTAAAAGGAGGCCTTAATATCCCTTAGTTTCCATTAGGACCCCGCTGTCACGGGAGGGTAGGACAAAAGATGTCATGCAAGTTCTTTTCCATAAGCACAGATGACAATATACGGAATACATGCCTACATTATATTGATGAATTAGAGATAGTTCTGTGTCACCCTAGGTTATGACTGCTACATGATGAATATCATCTGACACAATTATCGTTGTCGATCCATTGCCTACGAGCTTTACACATATTGATCTTTGCTAAGTTACTTCTACAGTTGCTGCTGTTACATTCACTACAAAACTGCTATTGTTACTTTTGCCACCGTTACTGTTATTTCCATATTACTTTGCTACTAAATACTTTGCTGCAGATATTAAGTCTTTCAGATGTGGTTGAATTGACAACTCAGCTGCTAATACTTGAGAATATTCTTTGGCTCCCCTTGTGTCGAATCAATAAATTTGGGTTGAATACTCGACCCTTGAAAATTGTTGCGATCCCCTATACTTGTGGGTTATCAAGACGACGCTTATGTGAAAAGGCTTCGTCCTGATAAGCTCGAACCCAAAGCGGAAAAATGCGTCTTCATAGGATACTGAGATGAGACGGTTGGGTATACCTTCCATCTCAGATCCGGGGGCAAAGTGTTTGTCGCTAAGAACGGGTCCTTTCCCGAGAAAGAGTTTTTCTCGAAAGAATTGAGTGGGAGGAAGATAGAACTTGATGAGGTTGTTGAACCTTACTTCAACCAGAGAGTAGCGCATCACAGAAAGATGTTTCTGTGGCACCTACGTCAGTTGAAGAGGAAGCTAACGATAGTGATCATGAGGTTTCAGATCAAGTTACTATCAAACCTCGTAGGTCGACAAGGATACGTACTGAGTGGTATGGTTACCCTGTCTTGGAGGTCATGTTGTTGGACAACGATGAACCTACGAGCTATGGAGAAGCGATGGTGGGCCCGGATTCCGACAAATGGTTAGAGGCCATGAAATCCGAGATGGGATCCATGTATGTAAACATAGTATGGACTTTGGAAGTATTACTTGAAGGGCGAAAGGTCATTCAGAATAAATGGATCTTCAAGAAGAAGACGAACGCAGATGGTAATGTTACCGTCTATAAAGCTCAACTTGTGTCAAAGGGGTTTTCACAAGTTCAAGGAGTTGACTACGGTGAGACTTTCTCACCCGTAGTGATGCTTAAGCCCATCGGGATCATGTTGGCAATAGCTGCATTTTTCGATTGTGAAATCTGGCAGATGGATGTCAAAACAGCGTTCCTCAATGGTTTTCTTAAGGAAGAGTTGTATATGATGCAACCAGAAGGTTTTGTCAATCCAGAGAATGCTGACAAAGTGTGCAAACTCCGGCGATCCATTTATGGACCGGTGCAAGCATCTCGGAGTTGGAATCTTTGCTTTGATCAGGTGATCAAAGCGTTTGGGTTTATACAAAGTTTGCAAGAAACTTGTATTTACAAGAAAGTGAGTGGGAGCACTACAACATTTCAGATAAGTATATGTGGATGACATATTATTGATCAAAAATGATGTAGAATTTCTAGAAAGCATAAAGGGTTGTTTGAAAGGAGTTTTTCAAAGGAAGACCTGGGTAAAGCTGCTTACATATTGGGCATCAAGACCTATAGAGATAGATCAAGACGCCTGATAATACTTTCACAAAGCACATGCCTTGACATGATTTTGAAAGAGTTCAAAATAGATTAGTCAAAGAAGGAGTTCTTGCATGATATGTAAGGTGTGAAGTTGAGTAAGACTCAAAGCTCAACCACGGCAGAAGAAAGAGAAAGGATGAAGGCCATCCCCTATGCCTTAGCCATAGGCTCTATATAGTATGCCATGTTGTGTGCCGCGCCTGATGTGTGCCTTACCATGTGTCTGGCAAGGGGGTACAAAAGTGATCCAGGAGTGGATCACTGGACAGCGGTAAAAATCATTCTTAGAGGAATAAGGAAATGTTTCTCGGTTGTGGAGGTGATAAAGAGTTCGACGTAAAGGGTTACGTCGATGCAAGCTTTGACACCAATCCGGATGACCCTAAGTAGCAAACCAGATACGTATAGTGGAGCAGCCATTTGGAATAGATCCAAGTGGAGCGTGGTAGCAGCATCTACAATATGGCATAGAGATTTGCAAAGTCCACTCAGATCTGAATGTTGCAGAGCCGTTGACTAAAACCTCTCTCACAAGCAAAACATGATCAAACCCCAGAACTCATTGGGTGTTAATCACATGGCGATGTGAACTACATTATTGACTCTTCTGCGAGTGGGAGACTGTTGGAAATATGCCCTAGAGGCAATATGAAATTGGTTATTATCATATTTCCTTGTTCATGATAATCGTTTATTATCCATGTTAGAATTGTATTGATCGGAAACTCAGATACATGTGTGGATACATAGACAACAACATGTCCCTAGTGGGCCTCTACTAGACTAGCTCGTTGATCAAAGATGGCTAAGGTTTCCTAACCATAGACATGAGTTGTCATTTGATAACGGGATCACATCATTAGGAGAATGATGTGATGGACAAGATCCAACTGTAAGCGTAGCATTTGATCGTATTAGTTTATTGCTACTGTTGTCTTCATGTCAAGTATCTGTTCCTAAGACCACGAGATAATGCAACTCCCTGACACCAAAGGAATACCTTGTGTGTATCAAACGTTGCAACGTAACTGGGTGACTATAAAGATGATCTACAGGTATCTCCGATGGTGTCTGTTGAGTTGCCATGGATCAAGACTGGGATTTGTCACTCCGTGTGACGGAGAGGTATCTCAGGGCCCACTCGGTAATACAACATCAGAATGAGCTTGCAAGCAATGTGACTAATGAGTTAGCCATGGGATCTTGTATTACGGAATGAGTAAAGAGACTTGCCAGTAACGAGATTGAACTAGGTATAGAGATACCAACGATCGAATCTCGAGCAAGTAACATATCGCTAGACAAAGGGAACTGCATACGAGATTGATTGAATCCTTGGCATCATGGTTCAACCAATAAAGATCTTAGTGGAATATGTGGGAACCAATATGGGCATCTAGGTACCGCTATTGGTTATTGACCGAAGAACTGTCTTAGTCATGTCCACATGATTCTCGAACCCGTGGGGTCCACACGCTTACTTTCGGTGATGCTAGAGTAGTGCTGGGATATTCACATTGGTGACCAAATGTTGTTCGGAGTCCTCGATGAGATACTGGACATGACGATGATCTCCAGAATGGTCTAGAGGTAAAGATTTATATACGGGAAGTCATATTTTGGCTACCAAAAAAGTTTCAGGTTTAACCGATATTGTACGGGAAGCTTCCGGGAGATTCCGGAGAGTTCTGGAGGAGTACTGAAGGGTCCCTCCAGCACCTAGGGCGTGCATGGGCTGTAGGGGGTGTCCTGGCCTTATTTGGCTAGGGGCACTGAGGGAGTCCTGGATTAGGGGGTCTTCGGACAGCCAGACTGTTGGACTATGAAGATACAAGATTGAAGACTTCGTCCCGTGTCCGGATGGGACTCTCCTTGGCATGGAAGGCAAGCTATGCAATACGGATATGTATATCTACTCCCTTGTAACCGACCTTGTGTAACCCTAGCCCCCTCCGGTGTCAATATAAACCGGAGGGTTTAGTCCGTAGGACAACATACAATCATAGCATAGGTTAGCTTCTAGGGTTAGCCTCTACGATCTCGTGGTAGATCAACTCTTGTAATACTCATATCATCAAGATCAATCAAGTAGGAAGTAGGGTATTACCTCCATCAAGAGGGCTCGAACCTGGGTAAACATCGTGTCCCCCGCCTCCTGTTACCATCCGCCTTAGACGCACAGTTCGGGACCCCCTACCCGAGATCCGCCGGTTTTGACACCGACATTGGTGCTTTCATTGAGAGTTCCATGGTGCCGTCACCGTAAGGCTCGATGGCTCCTTCGATCATCGGTAATGATGCGGTCCAGGGTGAGGTTTTCCTCCCCGAACACATCTTCGTATTCGGCGGCTTCGCACGGCGGGCCAATTCGCTTGGCCATCTGGAGCAGATCGAGAGCTACGCCCCTGGCCATCAGGTCAGGTTCGGAAACTTAAACTACACTGCCGACATCTGCGGAGACTTGATCTTCGATGGATTCGAGCCCAGGTCAGGTGCTCCGCACAGTCACGACGAGCATGATGTAACTCTGCTATCAGATAATATTCGGGAAATCGCATCTGCAACTACTCCGGCCGTCAATCCGGAGCAAATCGCGCCATCCGAGAGCGGAGGGATAGACCCCGCCATGGAGGCCGCACTCTCAGTGGCGATAGAGCCGGATACTGACTTCACCCCCTACGAGTGCCGTGTCACTGAACCACTGGATTCACCTCCGACCACGGACTCTGAGCCGCTTACATCCGTGCCTGTCGAATCCGACTGGGCGCCGATCATGGAGTTCACCTCCGCGGATATCTTTCAGCACTCACCCTTCGGCGATGTGCTAAATTCAGTAAGGTCTCTCTCCCTGTCAGGAGAGCCTTGGCCGAACTATGTCCCACTAGAATGGGATGCGGACGACGAAGAAATTCGCTGCCCACCCACCACCCACTTAGTAGCCACTATCGACGATTTAGCCGACATGCTCGACTTCGACTCCGAAGACATCGACGGTATGGACGACGATGCAGGAGACGAGCAGGAACCACCACCCACAGGGCGCTGGACAGCTACCTCATCATACGACATATACATGGTGGACACCCCTAAAGAAGGCAATGGCGACGAGACAGCGGAGGATGACCCCTCCAAGAAGCAACCCAAGCGCCGACGTCAGCGGCACCGCTCTAAGTCCCGCCATAGCAAAAGTAGTGATACCGGCACAGGAGATAATAACACTCCGGATAGTGCCGAAGACAACCACAATCCCCTCTAGCACGATGTAGAGCCGGAGGATGAACAAGCTAGCCCTCCAGAGCAGGCAGCAGATGGAGAACCGGAGGAGGACAATTACATGCCTCCCTCCGAAGACCAGGCGAGCCTTGGCGACGATGAATTTATCGTGCCTGAGGACCCCGTCGAGCAGGAGCGCTTCAAGTACTGGCTTATGGCCACAGCAAATAGCCTGAAGAAAAAGCAACAACAGCTTCAAGCTGATCAAGACTTGCTAGCACACAGATGGACCGAAGTCCTTGTGGCCGAGGAATACGAACTCGAGCGCCCCTCCAAGAGTTACCCATGTGGCTACCTCACCTCAAGGAGGAAGCATTGAAACCTCATTCACCAGTGTACGATGCGGCTGACCGGCCACTGCGTAGCCGAGCCAGAGAGGCTTTTCAGCCTGAAGTTCAGCCTGCACCCTGCCGCCACTCAATCAAAAATACCAAGGCCCGGGGCAATACACGGGACCTGCGAGATGTATTGGACAGTAAGGCAAAACTTGCAAGGTCAATATACGGGTCACGGGCACGTGCGCCAATGCGGGACGATGATCGTCGCGCCGGATACACCAAAAGCAAATCCAGCCGGGCCGAATACAGCACACAAGACTCATATGAACTACGTCGTGATATAGTCCGTCACAGAGGCGCCGCACACCCCCTATGCTTCACTGATGAAGTTATGGATCACGAATTCCCGGAGGGTTTCAAACCCGTAAATATCGAATCATATGATGGTACAACAGATCCCGCTGTATGGATTGAGGATTTCCTCCTTCACATCCACATGGCTCGCGGTGATGATCTACATGCCATCAAGTACCTCCAACTAAAACTCAAAGGACCAGCTCGGCATTGGCTGAATAGCTTGCCAGCAGACTCTGTCGGCAGTTGGGAGGATCTGGAAGACGCATTCCTCAACAACTTCCAGGGCACTTATGTGCGACCACCGGATGCTGATGACTTGAGCCATATAACTCAGCGGCCAGGGGAATCGGCCAGATAATTCTGGATTCAGTTCCTGACTAAGAAAAACCAAATTGTTGACTGTCCGGACGCAGAGGCCCTCGCGGCATTCAAGCACAACATCCATGACGAGTGGCTTGCCCGCCACCTTGGCCGGGAGAAGCCGAAGTCTATGGCAGCCCTCACGACACTCATGACCCGCTTTTGCATGGGCGAGGATAGCTGGCTGGCTCGCAGCAATAACACATCGAGGAATCCGGGCACTTCGGATACCAAAGATGCCAACGGTAGACAACATCGTAGCAGACCAAAGCGCCGCAATAACGGCGATAACACCAAGGATACGGCAGTTAACGCCGGATTCAGAGGCTCAAGATCCGGTCAACGGAAAAAGCCATTTAAAAGAAGTACTCTAGCTCCGTCCGGCTTGGATCACATACTGGATCGCTCGTGTCAAATCCATGGCACCCCAGACAAGCCAGCCAATCACACCAACAGAGAATGCTGGGTGATCAAGTAGGCTGGCAAGTTAAATGCCAAAAACAAGGACAAGGGGCTGCATAGTGATGACGAGGAGGAGCCCCGGCCACCGAACATGGGAGGACAGAAGGGGTTCCCCCACAAGTGAAGACGGTGAACATGATATACGCAACCCACATTCCCAAGAGGGAGCGGAAGCGTGCACTAAGGGATGTCTATGCGATGGAGCCCGTCACCCCAAAGTTCAACCCATGGTCTGCTTGCCCGATCACCTTTGATCGCAGGGACCACCCCACTAGTATCCGTCATGGCGGATCTGCCGCACTGGTCCTAGACCCCATCATCGATGGATTTCACCTCACTCGAGTCCTTATGGGCGGCGGCAGCAGCCTGAACCTGCTCTATCAGGATACGGTGCGAAAAATGGGCATCGATCCCTTGAGGATCAAACCCACCAAAACCACCTTTAAGGGCGTCATCCTAGGTGTAGAGGCCCATTGCACGGGCTCAATCACACTAGAAGTGGTCTTCGGATCATCGGACAACTTCTGAAGCGAGGAGTTAATCTTCAACATCGTCCCGTTCCGCAGTGGCTATCATGCACTGCTCGGACGAACTTCATTTGCAAAATTCAATGTAGTACCGCATTACACATACCTCAAGCTCAAGATGCCAGGACCCCAGGGGGTCATAACAGTGCATGGAAACACAGAATGCTCGCTCCGCACGGAAGAGCACACTGCGGCCCTCGCAGCAGAAGCAGAAAGCAGCCTTTCAAGGCAACCCACTAATTCGGCGATACAGCCCCCGAACACCTTCAAGCGTGTCCGGAGTAAACTGCAACAGGATCGCCTGGCACGTTCAGAGCTCGCCTAGCAATTTGGCCCCTGTCCCAGTCCCAGTCAAGCGACAAAATCCGTGCCGCACGTACATAATTACGCACTAAAAATACCATGGACATAGGCGGGGGCACGATCAGGGCACGTCCCACAATGCGGCTTAACCGCCCTTGGGGTTGTATATCTTTATCATTTCTTTTCTCTTTCAGGGCCTAACTCTCTGGAAGCCCTTTCCGGCAGTATGATTGCCGGACACATTACGGGAAGGAACAACCAAGGCGGCAAGAAGCTAAGATGTACACGGGAACCCCCCAGGTGGTCTCTAATAATAATACCCGCTTTCTACTATCCATACGCAGCTTGCCCTTGGATAGGACATTTCGAATAGTCCTACTTTCTGCTGATTGCACTACCTGTACCAGTATGCTTCGACATATTATTTAAATAACAATGCATAGCATTAGTCTATTATTGCATTATTCATTCTTTTTTTCCTTTATGTCCATTTACGACAATTCACACCCGTAAATTCGGGTACGGTCAGTACGCAAGGGTCTTTCGTTTACCCCATAATACGGCGCGAGAAGTCCGAACACTTTTGACAGTGCGGCACCCCGAACTTATAGCATTATATGCATCAGCTCCGAATCATGTCTTGGGTCAATAGTTGGGTTTGCCCAGCTCCCATGCTTTGGTACCTTACGTTCCGCTATATCGACTAAGGTAGCGGTGGGAGAACTACTGCGATTGTGTCCCGGTTCTTCCGGACGAGCACCTCAGTAGATAAAGTCAAAAACTGACTGTCATGATAAGGCGAGAGATCGGTCGCTGTTCGAGAGGTCTCAAGTCCTTAAAGACTTTTTCCGCTTCGGGCGAGGAGTCAGCCTTGTTCGGCTTAGGCGTGTATAGCGCCCCAAATTCAGCCTTCCGAATACCAGGGGCTTCGCCAAAATTTAAAATTGTAGACTTCTATGGCTAAGTGAGAGTGATAAAGCATTATAGTCCGATTGCTTGGTTTGTTGCGCTGAACACCTCCCTTGAAGGACCCAAAATTGGGGTAAAGAGTGCTTAGGTTTATCCCGAACACCCCAGTACTAGTTACATGGGGGCAGAAGCTGACGACTGGCCAACTCTCAGATTTTGTAAACGGCCGCACAGAAGGTAATATTTTAAATTCAAAAAGCGTTGCATAGCGCAGATGAACTTGTTTCACATTACAGGATCACACGAGCATGTTCATTCAAAAATTACATCCCTGGCACATTCATCCGCCACAAGGCGGGAACCCTTTAGGACACTCTCATAATACATCCCGGGGCAGTGATGCTCCTTGCCCTCCGGCGGCCCCTCCCTCACCAGCTTCACGGCGTCCAGCTTCGCCCGGGCAAAAGCCCTGCGCGCACCCTCGATGCAGGCGGACCGCTTTATGACTTCAAGCCGTGGGTAGGCGTCGATGAGCCGCCTCGCCAGACCGAAGTAGCTGCCGGACAGGGGCTCGCCAGACCACATCCGGACTGTAAGGCCCCCCATGGCTTGTTCGGCCGCCTTGTGAAGCTCGACCAACTGCTTCAGCTGGTCGCTCAAGGGCACGGGATGTTTGGTCCCAGTATATCGAGACCAGAACAACTTATCCGTCGAGCTCCCTCCTCAGCTCAGTAAAACTCTGCGGCATCTAGTACACTGAGGGGAAGATCTGCAAACGCTCCTGGAGAGCTCCGAACTCGGGTAAGAAAAAGGAAAGTTTCCTTCACATGCTTGCTTTGCATAATGAATGCCTTACCCGCGGCTATCTTCTTCACCGCATCAATCTCCTGGAGGGCCTTATGGGCTTCAGCCTTGGCGCTCCGGACGCTTTCAAGCGCCTGCACGAGCTCGAACTCTCGCGTCTTAGAGTCAAGCTCCAAGGACTCGTGCTTTTTGGCGAGAGCCTCGAGCTCTTGCTGCACCTCGCCTACTCGGGCTTCTTGCTTCTCCCGTTCAATGTGCTCCTTGGCCGCTTTGTCTTCGGCCTCGGACAACGCCTTCTTCAGGTTCGCCACCTCGGTCGTCGCCCCTGGCAAATTCATGGTGATCCTATTATTTTACAATCGAACTTCTTTTCCAAAGCGTAGACAAGGTATTGCTTACCTTTGCTCTCCTCAAGCTGCCTCTTGGTAAGGCCAAGCTCGTCCTCGGACCGCTCCAGGTCCTGCTTCAATGCAGAGACCTCCGCAGTACGTGCGGCAGCGGCCAGCAGGGAAGCCTACACTTACACATAGACATATTCTTATTAGACTCCTGACTCATCATTTGATCCTCTATTCGGCCTTTCTTCTCGAACACCGAACAGAGCATCAGGGGCTACTACCTATGCGGTAATATTTTCTTATATATATTTTGATTGCTTACCTCAAAGCCTGTTAGGAGGCTGGCGCAAGCTTTGGTCAGCCGATTTTTGGCGGACTGAACCTTCTCGATCACCGCACTCATGATAGTGCGGTGCTCTTCGTTGATGGAAGCACTGCGAAGCGCTTCCAGCAAGTTGTCCGGTGCCTCTGGATGGACAAAGGACACCGGCACGGGTGGTTGGCCCCCCTTAACGGGGGACCGCCTGCCGGAGTCCAAAACCATTGAAGGTTCCGGCGCAGTGTTCGGCTAGGGGCCGAACTCGGAGCCCGTAGGAGCCTCGCTCCCTTGGTACCCAGGGTCCTGGAGGTCGCCTCGAGACGCCTCTAGGACCACCTCCCCTTGGCTCGGTGCCTTTTGAGACAACACCTCGGCGTTGTCCGTAGGGCGAGGGGTGGAAGCGGTCGGAAGAGAACCACTGTTCATATCCGACGAGTCCAATGAGCCGCTCGACGAGGATACGTCGAGATGGGCTCGAGACGGGCTGTATAATCATGTTCGACATGGGGAGAAGTGGTGCAATAAAACATACCATGAAGTACTGTGGTGTCTGGACACTTACGACTTCGCCAGGGGCTTGACCCTGGGTAGCCACTCGTCGCCGTTGTCGGCGGCCGTCGTGGAACAGTTCGAAGCACGGTTCCTTCCTTTCTTAGACCCTTCGGCCTCCCCAGTTGGGTCGGCCTTCCTTTTCTCTTCTCCCCCGTCCGGGGGGAGAGAACTTTCCTCCCCCTCCTCGTTTTTATGGGAGGAGGGCGCATCGGAGTCATCGTCGGATGAGTCCGATACAACCTTGCGTCGGAGACCCTTTCGGGTCCCCGTGGCCTTCTTCTTGGTCTTCTTCGCCGGCACCTCGTAGGGTGCCGGAGTCAGCATCTCCGTCAGGAGAGCATCTGCGGGATCTTCAGGCAGAGGGGCTGGGCAATCAAGCTACTCCGCTATCTTTATCCAGTCCTGTTAATGGCAAGAGAGCTTAGATCCCGCACATCATTTAACTAGGGCAAATAAATACCCTGCGAGGTACAAAAACTTACCGGATTAGCGCGGGCTGCGTGGCGCTTTGCGCTGAGTACGCGATCCTCGGAAAGGGAAGGAGGCACCTCGGCGCCTTTGAACAGCACCTTCCAGACATCCTCGTGCGTCATGTCGAAGAGTTCTCGCAGCGTTTGGTGCTGGGCCGAGTCGAACTCCCACAAATTGTATGACCGTCGTTGGCACGGGAGAATCCGGCGGAAGAGCATGACCTGGACCACGTTGACGAGCTTGATTTTCTTGCTCATCATGTTCCTGATGCAGGTCTGGAGTCCGGTCAGCTCTACCGAAGAACCCCAGGACAGGCCCTTCTCTTTCCAGGAAGTGAGCCGTGTGGGGATTCCAGATCAAAATTTGGGGGTCGCCACCCAGTTGGTGTCGCGCGGCTCGGTGATGTAGAACCACCCCGATTGCCACCCCTTTATGGTCTCCACATAGGAGCCTTCTAGCCAGGTGACGTTGGGCATTTTGCCCACCATGGCATCTCCGCACTCTGCTTGCTGGCCGACCACCACCTTTGGTTTCACATTGAAGGTTTTTAGCCACAGGCCGAAGTGGGGCCTGATGCGGAGGAAGGCCTCGCACACGATGATAAACACCGAGATGTTGAGGATGAAATTAGGGGCCAGATCATGAAAATCCAGCCTGTAGTAGAACATGAGCCCGCGGACAAACGGGTGGAGAGGAAATCCCAGTCCGCGGACGAAGTGGGTAAGGAAAACTACCCTCTCATGGGGTTCGGGCGTAGGGACGATCTGTCCCGCAGTTGGCAGCCGGTGCACGATGTCCGCGGCCAGATATCCGGCTGTCCGTAGCTTTTTTATGTTCTCCTCCGTGATGGAGGAGACCATCTACTTGCCTCCTGCTCCGGACATGCTTGGAGTGGTTTGAGAATAAGAACGCGAGCTTGGGCGCTAGAGCTCGAGTGCGTGAGAATGGGTAAGCAAGGAGGAAGAAGGCGTGGGTAAAAAGGGTGAATCTTTGTCCCTTTGTAAGGGCAGAGGAGGCGATGCGCCTCCCACTTACCTGTTAAAATCGCTTACTCCCCGAGCGCCGTAATTGATGGCGCGGTTGGGTTACCCATACCCGTATTGATGAGAATCCCGTGATAAGGGGACACGATCTCTGCTTCGACTAGACGTGTCAAGAAAACCGCCTCACGATATGTGCGGTGCTGGTTGAGGAAAACGGTTCGAATAATGACCGAGCCACGACATGATGTGATGTTGCTAAACGTGTCAGCAGATTAGATTTGTCGAAATATTATTCTCTCTACGGTGGGGTGTGGAACTTGTTTTGCAGAGCCGGAAACTATCCTTGTGTTCAAAAATCTTCCAGGGAGTATTTGGAGAAGAACCCGCCTTGCAATGCCGAAGACAATACTGCGCGCCGGACTCATCGTCATTGAAGCCTGGTTCAGGGGCTACTGAGGGAGTCCTGGATTAGGGGGGTCTCCGGACAGCCGGACTATATCCTTTGGCCGGACTGTTGGACTATGAAGATACAAGATTGAAGACTTTGTCCCGTGTCCGGATGGGACTCTCCTTGGCGTGGAAGGCAAGCTAGGCAATATGGATATGTATATCTCCTCCCTTGTAACCGACCTTGTGTAACCATAGCCCCCCCCCCCCCCCCCCCGGTGTCTATATAAACCGAAGGGTTTAGTCCGTAGGACAACATACAATCATACCATAGGTTAGCTTCTAGGGTTAGCCTCTACGATCTCGTGGTAGATCAACTCTTGTAATACTCATATCATCAAGATCAATCAAGCAGGAAGTAGGGTATTACCTCCATCAAGAGGGCCCGAACCTGGGTAAACATCGTGTCCCCCGCCTCTTGTTACCATCCACCTTAGACGCACAGTTCGGGACCCCCTACCCGAGATCCGCCGGTTTTGGCACTGACAGGCACCATCCCCAAAGAGGCCCATGCACCTAGGGGAAGGGAAACCCTAAGGGGGAGGGCCCTCCACTTGACTTGGAAGGCACTTCTCCCCCTTGGACGCCTCCCCTCCTTGGAGGAGGGGCTAGGGCTATGCCCCTAGGTCTCCCACACCCCTATATATAGTGGGGAGGGGCGTGGGGGCTGGGCACACCAATTCCCATGCCCTGGAGGCAGCCCTAGCTATCTCTCCCATTACTCCATTTTCTCCTCAAATCGCATCTACGGGAGCGCTTGGCGAAGCCCTGCTGGGATTGCTCCACCACCATCTCCACCACGCTACCGTGTTGGTTGAGATGTCATCTACTTCTTGTCCCTCTCTTGCTGGATCAAGAAGGAGGAGACGTCATTGAGCCGCACGTGTGCTAAACTCGGAGGTGTCGTTCGTTCGACACTTGATCGGGAGTTCGTGGGACGGATCGTGATTGGACCGTGAAGATGTTCGACTACATCAACCGTGTTTCTTAACGCTTCCGCTTAGCGATCTACAAGGTTATGTAGATCCAATCTCTCCTCTCATAGATGTTCATCTCCTAGATTGGTCTTGGTGAGCATAGAATTTTTTTTGTTTCCCATGCAACGTTCCCCAACATTCACTTCCACTGGATGGAGGAAGATCAAAGAACCGTCAAGCCAGCTCCCACATCTTGTTGAGCACCAGACCAGAACGATGTGAGTATGAAACCTCTCTCCTCGCTCCTTCCGCCCCTTGATGGTGAAGAAAGATGACAGATGACACCAAATTCGCTCGATCTGGCGGCCAACTGAGTTTATTAGAGGAGAGTTTGCTAGGATCCACCTTCCACCATGGACGACAAAAGGAAGCCGAACCTATGCCACCATAGGAAGAAGGGCTGTACATGGGACCACGTGACTCCTAGGAATAAGTAAGAGTGAGAAATGATGAGGGAAATGAGGGTGGTGATGTTGCCCGAGGCGATCATTTCTTAGGGCATATCAGATTTGCATGCTTATATTAATGCGAGATTGGAGTAGCATGTTCACTTGAACCCATGAAGAGTATGTTTTCTCAAAAGTATCTTCAATTTCACCACGACAAAACACAAAAGATTGTTTGTAAGGGTATCAAGACTCTGAGTCGATGAAAATTCCCCTATGAATTATAGTGCAATGGAATCACCACGAAAAAAGTCATACATGACTTAATCCTATGAACCAAACAACCAAAATTGAAAAAATTATGACAAGTTATGGTACTCCGATATGAAATTCCTTTGAATCAAAGGGCACCTTGTTGTAGAAACAAGTGGGTTTTTCAGAATAAAGACAAATATGGCATGTTTTTCTCAACGGATTTGTTGAGTTGCCCCAAAACAAAAGTTGGATCGATTGATTGATTTTATATGGGAGAGGAGAGAAGTGTCAGGGTCGAGACGGGGACATCGATGCCCGGTGAGAGCTTTCCAACAATAAGCCAGAGACGAGTGTCGCAGTTGGGGGCGGGACGAAAGTTGAATGTTCGGGTGCCTGTGCAGGGTGGGCTGCCTATGCCAGAGAATAAGAAGGCATAGATGGATGGTCTGGACAACATAGCAGGAAAAGGCACCCTGCACAGGCGGGCGGCGAGACAACAAAATTGAGCACGGGGGCGAGGGCCAGCGATTAGGCCTAGGTTGGAGGACAACACATAAGACATCATCGTCGGGCTAGGTGAGAAAAAAAAGGTGGCGCAAGGAGGAAGAAGGTGTCGCGGTCGTTCCATCGAGATCCAACGGTTGGAGCAAGCAAATAAGAGTTTTTTTCGTCTTAGGCAACTACTTTAAGGACCCTCTCTTTGTGGCGAACTCAAAGAAATATGGGAAAGCACCCTGTTGGGACAAAATCATCATTTCAACCTTTTTGTCAAAGTTTAGCACGATCTGATTTTTTTTCTTAAAAAATCTCATCTAACTTTTTAGTGCCTCAACAAGTGTTCAAGTCCCACAAGAGAAACGTCGGGAAAGGAAATGCCATAGACCATGACGTTTTTTATGCAACCCAAAAACCATAAATGTCGGCATCACCGAACAAAGTTGGATGAGAAATTCTTTTGCAAAAGGTTAAATCGTGCCAAACTTTGTTAGACGATCAAAACAGTAATTTTAAGCCCCCACAATATCATCCGGAAGCCGCCCCGGGACGTATTCAGTGCACTGGCAGCACAATGGTGCATCGGACCTCCTGGCACATTTTAAAATGTTGAAGAAAAAATGAAAAGAAAATAAGCACGTTCACACAACATCAACGTTTGCCGTCGTGAAACTTTGAATCAAAATTCAAAATATTGCTCGAGATGCAAAAAATGCCAAATTTGACTCAGCGCGATAACGTGCCAAATCTAAAGCCAAGCTTAGGCCAACTCCACCGCGTGACCCATCCGTGACCCATCCGGTCTGTTTTTTGTTCGTTTGGGATAAAATACGATCCAGCGGTAATACCCAAACGGACAGAGTTGTCTTTTGGACACTTTTATTTGTCCCGCCAATCCCAAACCTGGAGCAAACCTGGTCCAAGAATAACTCCCGAACGGATAGAAAACAGACGCTCTTCTCGCCTCTCTCGTCCGCTCCCGTCCGCCCTCTGGCCCACAAATCAGTGAGACCGAGAGGTTGGGGCGCGTGCGCGGGCGGGGCGGCGCCGCGGCGAGGGCGTGGCCGAGGCTGGACGAGCGCGGACGGGGCGGGGCGCAAGCGCGGGCGAGGCGAGCCGCAGGGGCGTAGGCGCGGGCGCCGGCGAGCGGGCGCGAGCTCCGCAGCGGCGTGCCGGCCGGCAGGCCGCGGCGGGGGTACGGGCAGGTGCGGGCCAGAGC